>JANXHW010000003.1:78790164-88790164 GCA_026170595.1 Plestiodon gilberti rubricaudatus | reverse complement strand
CTGTCGTAATTTCTTTTTCCTTTTTATTTACTTCAAGGACAAGGGTTGTTTCAAGTATCTGTTGCATGGACAAGGGATTTTAGAAAATTGCATGCAGGATTAGGTAGAGGTAGTTGTTGGGGATGTTGGTTGGTCTCCTGTAAAATATGACAAAAATACATCTTAAAGATGGTACAGAAATGCAAAGCAATTGGGCAGTGATGGACATAGCATGCTTCAAAAAGTTTAATTTGGTTTGGGCATCAGAAAAGGTTTGCATAACTAGAACAGTGTAAATGGAGGATATTGTCTTGTTCGTTTTCACTTTCTAAAGTGAAATTTGTCCTCCCCTCCTTCTTCTTGTGAGTGTAATGAATTGCTGTCAGTGCTTAAATCAAATTCTCCTTCCTTTTTTTGCTCTTGCCTACACATACTCTCTATTTCTATCATTTCATTCATTTGTTTCCCCACCTTCTCCATTGACTCAGCAGCTGTCCTCTCAGGCTGTAGTTCATGAATGAGTCTTCTCTGTGACTCATTCTCTCCTTTTGCTCTATAGATTTTAAATTTTAATTCCAATTATATTTTCCTCCCTCCCAAATCTGTTTTATGATTCAGAAATCTGGGGGAGAGAAAGAAAAAGAAAAATCCTCCGGGCCCCTTCTCTTGTGTTCTTAAATTCATAAGAACTTTCTCTTGTGTTTTTAAGCTCCAGATGCAACCATGTGAATATGAAGTCCACTATTTTCCATTTTCCAGCTGTGGCTTTGAGATTTGTGAATTACTTATTTTCTTTCCATCTTGAAATCCCCAAAATCCTTTGAGTAGCTGTGTAAGTGTAGACTAGTAAAGGTATCCCCTGCTCGAAAGCCAGTCATGTCCAATTTTAGGGTGCGGGTGCTCATCCCCGTTTCTGGCCGAGGAGCCAGCGCTGTCCGAATATGCTTCCATGGTCATGAGCGCTGTTACCTTCCCATCACAGCGGTACTTACTTCTTGCTTTCGAACTGCTAGGTTGGCAAGAGCTGGGACAGAAGACAGGAGCTCACTCTGTCAAACGCGGCACTCGGGTCTCGAACTGCTGACCTACAGACCTTTCAGTCTGCAGTTCAGCGTCTTAATCACTAAGCCACCACGGCTCCAAGTGTAGACTACATTGGTTTAATTCATGTTGCAAGGTACAGATGTGATTTATTGCTGGACGTTTGCTGGCCCATTGCTGGAAGTTTGGACAATAGGAATTCTAAGTCAAAATGTTTGTGTACTGTATAGTGTCTTGGGTTATAATCCTATACTCACTTACCTGATAGTAAGTTCCATTGTACACAGTGGAACCTCTGAGTAAACATGTATAGGATTGCACTGTAGATAACTTGAAAGAAAAGGGTAATACCGGGAGTAACTGGCATTTAGTCACAACCTGAATCCAGTAAAGACCAATAGATAGTTGTGGGAACATATGTTGCACCAAGTGGCCATGTCTCTGGGTTCTTCTATCTTGATTACTTGCTTAATGACTTTTGAAGGCTGGTGGCTAGTGGTGATTGGACATACACCACCTGTTAGGAAGGAAGGAAACAGTTTTGTTAGTTTTACAGTGTTGCTAGTGGAGGAGAAACACATCTGAATTCTGCAGCTGTCTGGCAAATGCCAGCCTTGCTTTATAGAAACTGACGGAGCTTTAAAGACTAACATTGTTTGTCTGGTTGTCTATCTGCACTGCCTTGAGTATTTGTAAACAAACAGATCTCACAAAGGTCCTTAATGTTTTCTCCTTGCAAGGAAACTAACCCTGAAAAAGGGTGCCCCTAAACTCTGTACCCCTTGGGGAGGGGATGTGTGAAAACAATATTTTCTTCTGAAGGTGCTTTGGTGATTTCAGTAAAAGTTCTACCAAGCAAGGTAACTGTTCATGTTTTAAAATGAGAACTCCCCAAATTGGTTCCAATCCTAAGGGAGGAATTGCCAGCAAAAGGTGCCAAATGTGTTTATTGGAAAGTGAATTGCTATTTGCTGGGAAATGGACCGAGACCAACTCATTTCAGAAGCACACACTGGACAGCTGGTAGCCACTTCCAGGCGCAGCTCAATCCTGATCTGCATTAAAACCAGCGACCTAGAGGTGAAAATCCCATATCCTGTTATCACCCCACTAAGCCATGTAGCACTCCAGAATTTGTCATCTTTTAATCTGTATTTATTGGCTTTTAATCAGAAGAGGAGTTGAAATATTATCAGCAGCTCTGTGTGTGTAAATTTGCATCAAATTTCTCTGCTGGTGGCTCTGTACCACATTGTGAAATCTAATAGTAACTTTCTTTCAAAAGCAACAAGAGCAGCCAAAAAAAAAAAAAGTTTGACGCTCTGTTTTCAACAAAAGAAAAATTGTGACTCTAGCTCTGACTGACTCTGAGCCCTGAGTCCCTGCTTATATAGACCTTTTTTTGCACACGCCCCTAAATGTTTGCACTTGGCCTTCTTATTCTTTGCACACCGCTCCAAATGTTTGCACTCAGCCCTCTACTTGACCCAGTCTTCCCGCTGGTTCTTGTGTGTGTTCCCTCCTTTTGGGTGGTTATCCCTCTGGTTCTTTCTAATAAACATGTAACAAACATACTTTTGAGGTAAAATTTGCTAACAATACCTTTGCTGTTTTTCCGTTTTGCTACTTTATTGGAGCTGATATATGCATGCTTGTACTTCACTTGATAACATGATATGCTATTTCTTAGGAGTGACATACAGATTTGATGCTTTTTCCACACAGAACATCCCAAGCAATCCTGGAAATACTTTCTCCATGCAGTTGCATCATCTGATTTGGTTACAAGAGCTACTACTTAGCAGCAATATATGCAAGCATGGGGGCTGAAAAATGAGAAGTGGCTGCTGTCACTGCTACTGGGGATGGGCCAGGCCAGACATTACTTCTGCAATGTAGCTGCACTGCTTGGACCACTCCTTGTAAAAGAAGTGGCAAACATCTGAACTGAATTGTTGCTGAATGCATGAACAATCTATGTTGAAAAAAATCTTTACATTTTGCCATTATTTGAAAGCTCTGCCAGAGATTTGATATGTGAGGACTATTTCACACTTGTAGGAAATTACTCTGTGAATGTGTGTGTGAACTGCTTTGTTTTTTTTGTTTTTTTTTTACTGAGCACACAGCTCTAGCTGTGGAAAGATCTTGCAGAGCATGGCCTTAGAGGAGGGGGTGCTTCCTTGACCTTTGAATACCCTGTAAATAGCTGGAGAAAAAAAAAAGCTGTCTTACATAGAGCCTATCTGCTGCAAACCTTGCTGAGCTCATTTTGCAGCCTGAGAAGAGAGCCAGCTAATGATCTGTCAATACCCTCTAAAGCTGAAGACAAGTCTTCAGTAAAACAAACAGCCCCCCCCATTTTGAGTACCCCATAAATAGGCCTTATGGTGGAAGCATAAGTCATCAGTAAAAAACTTAGTTCTGTCCAAGGTGCTGATATTGATGGGTGCCTATAATTTGAGGGTGCTGAAATGCTTGTAATCATAACCACAATCAGTCTGTGCCCTTTCCCTGGGAGATATTCAGTGTTGATCTTTTCAGCTGACCTGGGAAGGGATGTAGCCTGAGGCAGCTTTGAAGAGCTCAATCAGATGTCAATAGAGGTGTAAACTACCTAATGACCGAATGATTCAAAGTAATGCCTGAAACTTTATCCATGCTTCAGGTGTGTTAGTGTACCATTATGTTCCACAGAATTACACCTGAATAATAACCAGCAGGAACCCCCCCAAGAGGAAATGATGCAAAGTGATAAATATGACAGAATATGACTCAGTATGCTGCAAGCTGCTTGTCAAATAGGTGAATTTGTGCACCATTATGTTCCACAGCCGATTACAGGTATACCTGTTACTTCAAACGAACGCATGTGGTGTAGCTCCAGCTTTATAATTAGTACAGTGCAGTCAAGTGGGTGACCTTCCATACTTTGGATCTTCTGCCACATTGACCAACACTATCCTAATGTAAACTCCCTCCATTGCACTTTCTACTTGCGCATTCCTTGAAATGTCAAATATTTCAAATCTATCACCACAGATGTACACCTCTTATTCCCCACCTTTACAACCTCATGTCCCTGTAGTCAGTTCATCTTCCCTCCTCTCCAAACAATGCCTATCCCCTTCCTCTCAATAACTGTACCTCAGATTATCTAGGTCAGGGGTGGACAACCTTTTAACATGAATGCTCCTGGACCTTTAATGGCTGTATAGGTGAGGACATTTCAGCAGGTGCAGCTGCTTTAGCAGCACCATCAGCAATTGAAGCTGCCAAGATTCTGTCTTCTACACAACTCTTAAGAACGCAGAGGCCCTAATGGTGGAAGTTTGGCCACCTTGATCTAGGTACAGTACTTAAAATTCACTCCACTCACTTTGTTAAAAAAAAAAGTTGTAAACAAAACCTAAAATGCAGACACTTCACATACTTCTCACATATGTTTCAGTTTGTAAAGCCAGTCTCTCTCCCTACAGAAATATAGTGTCAAAGATGTGTTGCTCTGGGGTACAGCAAAAGGGCTCAATTTGCCTGGCCTTATGGACGGCACTACGTTATCCCCCGTAGTTACAGGCACTATGGCTGTGTCTTATCTACGACGCCCCCAGAGCCATCCCCGGTCCACTGCTTATCCCCGCAGTGTGTAAGGATCCCCGCAGCCTTTCCTTCTTGGAGCCCGGCCACCCTGGGGAATTTTCCTCCCTCCGCTTGTCACACCGACAAGGCTGTTCGTTCCCTGTTCCCTTCACCCGCCAATGTTTACCCTAGGTTGGTCTTATATTATAATACACACACAATCCTCTTTATAATATAAGAGAGTTTAATATAGAAGTAAAGATTTCGTTTACGGTGCAAAACCTCCTCCCCAAGCCGGGACTGTTACAAGAGGCTTGCAAAAGAGACATTATAGACAGGCACATCAAAATAACAAAGACTAGCTAATTCTAAGCTGTTACATACCAAAGACTGTTGCAGACATTCTTATGCAAACGGACAGAGCCTCCCGCTGCACTCCAAGATAAGAGAAGAACCCAGACCCAAGGCAGCTCTCACTTTTATACAGTAAAGTGACGGTTCTTTCCCCAAAGGTGGGGGCCCCAGGTTGGCACAAACTGGCCAATCATCTCTCCTGCACATACACCCATCTCTGGACCCTTGGATCTAATTTATGGCACCTATGTGAAGTTTACTTGGTTTCACTTTCCTATGTTTTATGTTGACTGATTACCTAGCAGCGGATCTTTGTTATCTCTGTCCTTGAGCCGCATTTCAAAGCAGGCCTGGTTTCTTTCCTGAAGCTGTCTTGCATTCACACTTACAGAGACATCAGCATTTCAAAGAAGGCTATAAACTTGTCAGTTACATTTCCCTTACAGCCCTTCTTTACATCGCACAAGTTACAGACATGTATGACATGATACAAATAGATACATTCAACAAAACGTATGGGTGATCTCTGGCTCCTTCACATATAGTTCACTTCTTTCATCCAATAGTGTACATAGCAAAGCTTATTGCTATTAATGAGTGACACACCAGTGAAGTAATGTGAGTTATGCCCTGAAACACTTGAATTGAAAATTTAATTGTAAATCCAAAAAGGCAATTATGGTGTACAAAGTCATTAAAAAGGTAGATTTTCCCACCGCTCTGAAGGATTTCCCTACATTGCTCTGCATATGAAACACTATGACCAGCCAGGCATGTGCTTTGTGGATTGGGGTTTTCTCCCTGTCTGGAACAGATACCCTCCTACTGGGATTGGCATGCGCCTACCAATTGGGTAACCAAACCCAATTGAAGTAAAAGGAGATTCCCAGGTAAGGAATTCCGTTTTTCTCTAGAAGGGGGAAGTGGGGCATTCGGACGATGGGTGACATAACAGAGCAGTCTTAGCCAATCTAGGGCGGGAGATAGACAGTCACGCTCAACGTGAAACTACCTTCCCCAAGACTCTTCTACCCAGCGCAGCCTCCGCCAATGCCGCCTTATCGACTCTGTAATGCTTGGTAAAAGTATGGACAGAGGACCAGGTGGCTGCTCTGCAAATATCTTCAAGAGAGCCCACGCCTTCAAATGCTGCTGACGTAGAGGCGCTCCTGATAGAATGTGCAGTGATCCCGGCAGGTGGAGTCTTGCCCATTGCCTGATAGGCGGCCGTAATGGCATCCCGCAGCCACTTCGCCAGGGACGAAGTCGAAGCCTTTTTCCCCAACTTCGCACCCTGAAAAACAATAAACATAGCATCCGTCTTCCGACAATCAACCGTGCGTCTATTGTAATAACTGATTGCACGGCGAACATCTAGGGTGTGCCAGAGTTTCTCTTGACGAGATGATGGAGAGGGACAGAAATTTGGAAGGATCAGATCCTGAGATCTATGAAATCCCGAGTTAACCTTGGGAAGGAAACCCGGATCGGGTCTCAGGAACACTTTGTCGGTATGGAAGATACGTAGATTAGGATTCACTGAAAGGGCCCCCAACTCCGATACCCTCCGAGCGGATGTCACTGAAACGAGAAAGAGAACTTTGAGCGTCAGTTCACTCAGTGGAATAGTGGCCATGGACTCAAAAGGTGGACCCGTTAGAGCTGATAAGACCAAATTTAAATCCCAGGAAGGGCACCTATGGATAACTGGAGGATTAATGAGGGCAACCCCTCTAAGAAATCGTTTAATATGGGGGTGTTCCGTGTAACTTTGACCCAAACCAGAAGTAAGGACACTGTTAATGGCTGACAGCTGCCGTCTGATCGTATTAGTACTAAGGCCCAAAGACAGACCATCCTGTAAGAACTCCAGGATGTGCCTGACCTTTGGTCGAGAAGTGCCCAACCCTTGCTTACGACACCACAAAACGAAGCATTTCCAGGTTGCCGCATAACTCTTTTTGGTGGAAGCACGACTTGAGGCTAGCATAGTATTTACCACCCCACCCGAGTAACCGCAACGAACTAGGTCCCCCCGCTCAACCTCCAGGCTGTTAAGCGGAAGAGGTGAGGGTTCGGGTGCACCAGAGGTCCCTGGGTCAGTAGGTCGTCTCTTCGAGGCAACGACCAGTGGCTCTGCGTCGATAATTCTAGTAGATTCGGGAACCATGCCCTCCTTGGCCAGAAAGGCGCAATGAGAATGACCTCCGCCCGCAATATCCTGAGTCTCTGGAGCACCCTGGGAATGAGAGGAGTGGGCGGAAATACATAAAGCAGTCCGGCGGGCCACCTTACCCTTAGAGCATCCCACTCCTCTGCACCTTCGTCCGGTGGAAGCGCCAGGTATCTTCTCACCTGAGCTGTGTCTCGTGATGCGAAGAGGTCCATTACTGGAACCCCGTATCTGGCCGTCACTTGGCAAAAAACTGAAGGGTTGAGCCGCCACTCCGACTCCCTCATTGATCTCCGGCTGAGCCAGTCCGCCGTGACATTTGTCAAACCCGCCAGATGTTCTGCTTGCAGCGAGAGCAGATGCTGCTCTGCCCAGATCATGAGTAGCGTGGCTTCCTCCATCAAAGATTGGGACTTCGTACCCCCCTGACGATTCACATAGGCCTTCGCCGTCGTGTCGTCCGTGCGGATCCGCACGTGGTGACCCGCCAGAGGGGACTGCAGATGTTCTAGTGCTAATCTGATCGCCCTGAGTTCCAAACGGTTGATCGAAAAATTCATCTCCTCTGGGGACCAGGAACCCTGCACTAGGTACCCCTGCATGTGGGCTCCCCACCCCGAAAGGCTGGCATCCGTGGTTACTAACAAGGGGTCGGAAACTTCTAGACTCACCCCGTGGCTCAATCTGAGAGGCTCCAGCCACCAGTGTAGGCTGTCCTTGATGTTCTGAGGGACAGGTATCTGAATTGGTAAACTTCGTTCTATTGCCCACTGGAAAGGCCATAAGAGACCCTGTAAAGGGCGCATATGGAATCTGGCCCATGGTACCAGATCCTGATAGGACACCAATTGACCCAGTGCAGAAGCCAGGGTCATCACACTCGCGTGGTCCGACCATAGGATCGCGATCAGAGTGTGTCAGAGGGACTTTTGGCGGTCTGGAGAAATGCTGAGACGGAAGGCTTTGGTGTCTATACTCAGACCCAAATGCTCCATCCTCTGCGCAGGAATCAGAGAGCTTTTGGAAGTGTTGACCACGAAACCCAGGCGTTCTAACAGACTCATGGTCAAGGACAGATCTCGCACTGCCTTCCCCCTGGACGATGATCTGATAAGGATATCGTCCAGGTAAGGATACACGTGTATCCCCTGTTGCCTCAGGAATGCCACGGGGGCCACGAGGGTCTTGGTGAAGACCCTCGGGGCCGCCGTGAGGTCAAAGGGGAGAGCCCTGTATTGGAAGTGGCGCCCCCCCGTAGCAGAAGCGTAGAAACCTGCGATGACTCCGTCGAATGGGAACATGGAGATAGGCTTCGGTCAGGTCTATAGATGTCAAATAGTCCTGACGTGCTAGAGCCAAAGCGATTGATCTCCATGTTTCCATCCGAAATCGCCGTTTGCGCAGGAATCTGTTTAGCCACTTCAAATCCAGGATTGCTCTCCAATCCCCGTTCTTTTTTGGAACAAGAAACCAAATGGAGTAGACTCCGGTGTTCCTCTCGGTCTGGGGAACAGGTTCTATGGCCCTGATGCGAAGCAAATGAGAGATGGCCAGTAGCCTGTGCTGGTGTTTGATGGGGTCCCTGGATTTGGGTACTTTGAGTAACTTCTGTCTGGGTTTGCGTTCGAATTCCAGGGCGTAGCCCTTCGAAACGACCTCCAAAACCCAAGCATCATTGGTGACAGCTGGCCAATGGGAGGAAAATTTTGAAAGCCTGCCACCAATGGGAATCCTGGAGGCCCTTGCGAGGGAGTCATTGCGTTCTGGCCTCCCGGTGACCCTTAGGGCCCCCCGCGGAATTTCCACCCTGCCGGGACTTTGGAAAGACTCGTGGTTTATTCCAAGATTTCTTGAACCTAGCGTTATCCCTACCCTTATTGTCTCCTCGAAAGGGACGAAAGGAACGAAAGGACTGAGTGGGTCTTGGCTTGGGTGGGTCTTTTTTGCTAGATGGGAGTACCCTACGCTTATCCTTGCTTTTAATTAAAATTGGTTCCAAAGCTTCACCAAACAGCTTAGCTCCATGGAACGGAATGCCCACCAAGCGGGCTTGTGAGCCCACGTCCACGTCCCAGGATCGAAGCCAAATATTTCTTCTGGCCACCACCCCCGAAGCCATGGACCTGGAACTTAACTGAATGGTGTCATAGGACGCATCCGCAGCGAACGCGGACACTAAGGCTATTTTCTTTAAACAATTCTTCGTAGCTTTAACAACCCGGGCTCCGTTGCAGCCAGTTCCTCAGTCCAAAGAAAAGCTGCTCTTGACATCACCGAGGAAGCGACCGAGGCCCTAAGGGCCTGAGCGGAAGACTCGAAATTGCGACGCAGGGCGGACTCCACCCTCTTATCGCACGAGTCTTTCGGCCCCCCTTCCCCTTCAGTGGGAATCACCGCTGAAGATGTAAGGGCTGCCACGGGGGCATCGACTACCGGGGTCTTTATCAAATTCATAAATTGTTCTGGAAAGGAATATAAACGATTGAACCAGCGGCCCGTTTGTCTATTTGCCGCCGGTGTTTGCCATTCCCGGTCAATCGCAGCCTGAAAGGCCGGTGGAAACGGAATGAAATTTGCCTTAGGAGGCCCCTGGGGAAATACAGTAGGGGCCCCCACAGTTGTCTGTTGGCCATCTGGTTGAGATTCCACAGGTAAGCCCAGGGATTTGATCACCTTAGTCACAAGCCGTGAGAACAGCTCAGCGGGGAAAAGCCTGTTGGCCTGTCCCCCTTGGTCCTCACGTTCCTCCCCTTCAGCCGATAACTCGCCCTCCTCTCTGTCAGAACCTGACTCTCCTGTAGATGGTAAAGCAGGAGAATCACCGGCAAGCTGTGAGAGCTTAGAAGGAACCTTCTTATCTGGATATCTCTTAGAGGTCTCAAGGTGCTTTGTTTTACGTCTGGCCTTCTTGGGAGGTGAGAAAAAGGACTCTTCTGAAGACCCTCCATAAGCCTCCGAAGATGACAGGGAGGCCGGTGAGGGCGATCGTCGTTTAGCCCCGTGCCTCTTTTGAGGGGGAAGGTGTTTACCAGAAACTGTCCCCTTGATCGCATCCGCGATCATCTTACCTATCTCCGCCCTCAGCCCCGGTGACAGGAGATCTGACTGAACAATACCCCCCCAACCTCTTGCGTTGCTAAACTGCCCGCCATGGCGGCCTGGTCCGCCATTATGCTCGCTAACCCGAGCTGAGGAGAAAAGGCGGGAAGAACTCACAAGCAGTGCGGCGGAGCCGGCCGGCTCTGAGATCCAAAGCGCCGGTGAGAGACGTTCCGGAACTGTCCCAGCCGACTGGGCAGATCAATATTCTCCCCGCAATCCGCCGCGACAGCGCCCGGGCTGGAATGAGTGTTGAATTCCACGAGCCCTCCGACGCTTTTGGAGCGGCCGCGGTAGCGGCAGCGACCTGTTGCAGGACCGCTCCGCCCCCGCAGTAGGCAAGGCCCGAAGCCCGCAGCGCACCACAACCGAGCGTCTGGGCCTGGGGCTACAGACGCCGGTCACGTTGGCTCTGAACTACAGCAGCGCGCTAATGGCAGAGCAGCTCTCGTACCGAGTGGGAGAAGAGAGCGACTCGCTGCTGTACCTTCGTCCGATCGCTAACAGAAAGGTAGAGAACAGACAAGGGGATTGATGAGGTAAACTTGAGGGTTGACAACACGAAGGGGACAGAGAAGGAAGGAATGATTCAAGCGAAGAAAAAACACAGAGAGGAACGGAGGAGAAGGGTAATCCAAAGACTAGACTGATTAGGAGAGGAAAGATGAACGTAGAGAAAATCTAAATTTTAACACGAAGCTCTGAGGACACGACCGAGCGCAGTGAAGACAGGGCCGGATCTGGGGAGTAGAGGGATCGCCCCTCCCAATAGGGGAGGAGTCAAGCTCTGACCGACCCTGTCTTCTGATGGGAGGGGCTACACCCATCGTCCGAATGCCCCCCTTCCAGAGAAAGCACACATCAGCAATCCTGTTGACGAAGGAGTAGAGTCGCCTAAGAAGAGGAAAAAAGGCGGGAATTGAGGGTGTGTGTGTGTGTGAGAGAGAGAGGGGGGGCAGGCAGGCAGGCGGGGGGAGGGGAATGGGTTGGGGAATTAGGACCTTATTTGTAGCAGCCGTGGTTGCTGCTTTTAATTCGTTGATAAACCTATTACATAAGGGGCGGCGAGGGAGACTCCAGGCGACAGCCGCCGCCGCTTCCTCCAGAGGGAAAGAAAGCTGCCTACAGGCAACGACATTGTGTTGCATACAGGGAGGGAGAGAGAAGAAGTGATGTTAGTGCAGGCGCCGAGCTTGACTCAGCAGTAGCCGCGCACGGCCCCTTTAAACGACGAGCTCCCTCAGGCGTGCCAAGTGTGAGCGGCGGCGTCTCTCCCTCGCCCGCCCCTCCCCCTTCCTCCCCGTCCCCTCTCCGTTGCAGTGACAGGCAGCCCCCTCCCCTCCGCCGGCCTTCCAATCCGCGCCTGCCTGCCAGCCAGCCAGTCCCAGGGAGGGAGCTGAGCGCGCGCGCCTGCCTGCCTGCCTGCCTGCCTGTGCTGCACCCAGCAATTTTGCAGCCAGGCTGGAGAGAGGCAGACAGACACAGGCAGGGGCTGCTGTTATCGCAAAGTGTGCGCCCTCCCACCACCCATCTCTTTTTTTTCCTCCCCCCCCCCCACTGATAGCACATAGTTTAAAAGGGAGGGGAAATATAAATATATATAAAAATCACAAAGGCAAGAAGTAGGGGGGAAAAGCAATGGAGGTGCCTCGCTTGGATCACCATATGAGCAGCCCAACCAGTCCCTGCGAGGATGTCATCAAGAACCTCAGCTTGGAGGCGATTCAGCTCTGCGATAGGGATGGTGAATTGAAGGCTCTGGGGCTTGATTATAGGGAGGGGGGCTTAAGCTTCGCCGGACGCAAAATGCTGCCTGCTGCTACCACCGCCCCCCTCCTAGGACTGCCAATACAGAATTAATCTCCCCTGGCGTATGGCTCTTTTTCTGCCACCCCATCTAACCCCTTGTCCCCCCATCATGCCCTGGTTTAGGTGTAAATGCCTCCCCCACTCAGTCTCTCTTGTGCTTGAGAACAAAAGAACAAAAAAAAAAGGGAAGTGGGTCACACCTTATTGAGGGAAGCCTCCTCCCCTCCTTGGAAAGTGGAGGATAAAAGTGGGGCTTTGCACGGTGTAGATGATTGGGAAGGAGGGGCAGCTACCTTTTAAATGTTAACAAATGTATTTGGCTCCAAGCACGGGAGTAGGTATGAATATACGCACATAGAGCGAGTCTGGATCTGGCTACTGCGAGTTTATGAGGATGATCACTTCTTGCGAAGCCATGATCTCGATCTGCTGGCACAATCCCCTTTGTGGCGTCCTGAATTGGGGGGGGGGGAGAAGATTAGAAGAGTGATTTCTGGGTGGTGAAATAGAAACATCTCTTAGATTCCCCCCCCCCCATGCAAAAACTTGTTGCCAATCCATATTATATATTTTTGTAACTAATGAAATACAGATTAACAACATCTTAACATGGGTGTGTGTGATAACGGTAAATGCAAGTGGGGGGAAGAAACCGGGTTTGGGGAGGTGGTGGGGGTTGAAAAGAAGGGAAGGGAGTAAGGAGGGGGTTGCATGTTTCAGCACCATGGATAGTTACAGCTTCTCTTCAGGGCTGAGACTCAAAAATTGCCCACCATCTGCACTGAAATTTACTTGGTACAGTCTGATATAATGCAGAATTTAGAACTGATGCAAGACATCTTGTGTGCTAATATTAAACCCTTTGTTCTACACACACTTACAAATGTTGATGCTAAAAAAAAAGGAGTGGGGATAGAATCTTGAAAAAGAAGCAAGGGACGGTGATACAATATTAGCTTGTTAAGGTTCTAAGTGGAATACAGTAGTTAAAACTGTCTTTCAGATGAAGTTTTAAAGGCCATTAGGGTTGTAGGTCTGAGCTGCAGAAACCCAGACATTTGTAAGGGTGTAATGACGATGGTTTCGAACTCTTGCGTTGCTAAACTGCCCGCCGTGGCGGCCTGGTCCGCCATTACGCTCGCTAACCCGAGCTGAGGAGAAAAGGCGGGAAGAACTCACAAGCAGTGTGGCGGAGCCGGCCAGCTCTGAGATCCAAAGCGCCGGTGAGAGACGTTCCGGAACTGTCCCAGCCGACTGGGCAGATCAATATTCTCCCCGCAATCCGCCGCGACAGTGCCCGGGCTGGAATGAGTGTTGAATTCCACGAGCCCTCCGACGCTTTTGGAGCGGCCGCGGTAGCGGCAGCGACCTGTTGCAGGACCGCTCCGCTCCCGCAGTAGGCAAGGCCCGAAGCCCGCGGCGCACCGCGACCGCGTGTCTGGGCCTGGGGCTACAGACACCGATCACGTTGGCTCTGAACTACAGCAGCGCGCTAATGGCAGAGCAGCTCTCGTACCGAGTGGGAGAAGAGAGCGACTCGCTGCTGTACCTTCGTCCGATCGCTAACAGAAAGGTAGAGAACAGACAAGGGGATTGCTGAGGTAAACTTGAGGGTTGACAACACGAAGGGGACAGAGAAGGAAGGAATGATTCAAGCGAAGAAAAAACACGGAGAGGAACGGAGGAGAAGGGTAATCCAAAGACTAGACTGATTAGGAGAGGAAAGATGAACGTAGAGAAAATCTAAATTTTAACATGAAGCTCTGAGGACACGACCAAGCGCAGTGAAGACAGGGCCGGATCTGGGGAGTAGAGGGATCGCCCCTCCCAATAGGGGAGGAGTCAAGCTCTGACCGACCCTGTCTTCTGATGGGAGGGGCTACACCCATCGTCCGAATGCCCCCCTTCCAGAGAAAGCACACATCAGCAATCCTGTTGACGAAGGAGTAGAGTCGCCTAAGAAGAGGAAAAAAGGCGGGAATTGAGGGTGTGTGTGTGTGTGAGAGAGAGAGGGGGGGCAGGCAGGCAGGCGGGGGGAGGGGAATGGGTTGGGGAATTAGGACCTTATCTGTAGCAGCCGTGGTTGCTGCTTTTAATTCGTTGATAAACCTATTACATAAGGGGCGGCGAGGGAGACTCCAGGCGACAGCCGCCGCTGCTTCCTCCAGAGGGAGAGAAAGCTGCCTGCAGGCAACGACATTGTGTTGCATACAGGGAGGGAGAGAGAAGAAGTGATGTTAGTGCAGGCGCCGAGCTTGACTCAGCAGTAGCTGCGCACGGCCCCTTTAAATGACGAGCTCCCTCAGGCGTGCCAAGTGTGAGCGGCGGCGTCTCTCCCTCACCCGCCCCTCCCCCTTCCTCCCCGTCCCCTCTCCGTTGCAGTGACAGGCAGCCCCCTCCCCTCCGCTGGCCTTCCAATCCGCGCCTGCCGCCTGCCTGCCAGCCAGCCAGCCAGTCCCAGGGAGGGAGCTGAGCGCGCGAGCGTGCGCGCCTGCCTGCCTGCCTGACTGTGCTGCACCCAGCAATTTTGCAGCCAGGCTGGAGAGAGGCAGACAGACACAGGCAGGGGCTGCTGTTATCGCAAAGTGTGCGCCCTCCCACCACCCATCTCTTTTTTTCCTCCCCCCCCCACTGATAGCACATAGTTTAATAGGGAGGGGAAATATAAATATATATAAAAATCACAAAGGCAAGAAGTAGGGGGGAAAAGCAATGGAGGTGCCTCGCTTGGATCACCATATGAGCAGCCCAACCAGTCCCTGCGAGGATGTCATCAAGAACCTCAGCTTGGAGGCGATTCAGCTCTGCGATAGGGATGGTGAGTTGAAGGCTCTGGGGCTTGATTATAGGGAGGGGGGCTTAAGCTTCGCCGGACGCAAAATGCTGCCTGCTGCTACCACCGCCCCCCTCCTAGGACTGCCAATACAGAATTAATCTCCCCTGGCGTATGGCTCTTTTTTTGCCACCCCATCTAACCCCTTGTCCCCCCATCATGCCCTGGTTTAGGTGTAAATGCCTCCCCCACTCAGTCTCTCTTGTGCTTGAGAACAAAAGAACAAAAAAAAAAGGGGAGTGGGTCACACCTTATTGAGGGAAGCCTCCTCCCCTCCTTGGAAAGTGGAGGATAAAAGCGGGGTTTTGCACGGTGTAGATGATTGGGAAGGAGGGGCAGCTACCTTTTAAATGTTAACAAATGTATTTGGCTCCAAGCACGGGAGTAGGTATGAATATACGCACATAGAGCGAGTCTGGATCTGGCTACTGCGAGTTTATGAGGATGATCACTTCTTGCGAAGCCATGATCTCGATCTGCTGGCACAATCCCCTTTGTGGCATCCTGTATTGGGGGGGGGGGGGAGAAGATTAGAAGAGTGATTTCTGGGTGGTGAAATAGAAACATCTCTTAGATTTCCCCCCCCCCCATGCAAAAACTTGTTGCCAATCCATATTATATATTTTTGTAACTAATGAAATACAGATTAACAACATCTTAACATGGGTGTGTGTGATAACGGTAAATGCAAGTGGGGGGAAGAAACCGGGTTTGGGGAGGTGGTGGGGGTTGAAAAGAAGGGAAGGGAGTAAGGAGGGGGTTGCATGTTTCAGCACCATGGATAGTTACAGCTTCTCTTCAGGGCTGAGACTCAAAAATTGCCCACCATCTGCACTGAAATTTACTTGGTACAGTCTGATATAATGCAGAATTTAGAACTGATGCAAGACATCTTGTGTGCTAATATTAAACCCTTTGTTCTACACACACTTACAAATGTTGATGCTAAAAAAAAGGAGTGGGGATAGAATCTTGAAAAAGAAGCAAGGGACGGTGGTACAATATTAGCTTGTTAAGGTTCTAAGTGGAATACAGTAGTTAAAACTGTCTTTCAGATGAAGTTTTAAAGGCCATTAGGGTTGTAGGTCTGAGCTGCAGAAACCCAGACATTTGTAAGGGTGTAATGAGGATCTTAGAACCTTAGAGTGAGGCACCAACACGGAAGACCAGCAATTTATAAGTGTGTTTAATATTAATTCCTTACAATTATGTCTGACTTCAAACACCATGCTAAAAATAGTGCCAGAAGAACTTATTTCTAAACACAATGGCTTAATGAATTGCAGAACACAATTGCATTCACCTATGTGTCTTCTTGTTAACATCTAGTAACGCAAACAATTTAAATTATTTTAATTAGTATTCCATAGTTGAAAGAGCAAAAGCAGAAGTGAATATGGCTTGTTTGTTGACTTTCTAACATGATTTGTGTAGTCGTCTGAACATCTGGTGGTTTCGTGGTAAATTTCTTCTTCTCTGTGTTCATATTCTGGATTATACAGCTTCAGCCCACAAACAAGTTACTCCTGAGTAGTCTCTGTAGTGTCAGTAGGAGTTTTTTAAAGTAACTTCAGGACTGTAGATTCAAGTAGAGTAACAAATCCATGTCTTCTACTATTAATGCTTTGCATAGCAAGCTTGTGATAATGGAAACATTTACCGTAACTATCCCAAAGTTGCCTATTCGTTGCATTTTAATTTTAACATTCTCAGGAGCATGACTTCAAATAGCCGTTTCAGTTCTTTACTTGAGCGTCCACAATTCCCATATATGTTTTGTGTGGAAACAAGGTTGTATAGTTAATCAAAGAAATATTGTATGCGTAACAGACAATGATGCTAAAATATCTGAGGGAAGGTACTTGGAGTGCATGGGTGGCAGTGGTAAAGACATTACATGACTTTTCAGGCAATAAATGAAGTTGCATAGTTTTCTCAAGATTTGCTTTAGTTGCACTGTTTCTCAATTACAAAACGGCATCTTAATATGCATGGTTTCTTTCATTGATAAAACAGATTTTTGGGAATACATGTGGAAAATAAATTCTGTCGTTTTTTCCTCTTCTGAAGCAAAATGTAGTGAAGCTTGCTATGTTAACTGTGGTAGGCTGCTAATTGACTCAGCAAGGTGTAATTAACTGTTCTATATAAGAGAAACATGATCTCATGAAGTCCAATAGGTTTACACCTCCATTGATGGTCCCTTCATATTAAAAAAAAAAACTGGCTCAAATACATATTGTGGGGTGTGTGCATGTGCACAGGTTGAGGAAGGCTAACTATCTTGTCAAATTCATTTTGTTCTCCAATTCCTGCATATATTGCACTGCTGTGACTCTGATTCTTAGAGCTCCTTGGTCCAAGGCTCCTTTAACTCCAGTTTCTTTGAGGTGGAGCATTCACACTGAGTTGGTATTTCAAATGTTAAGAGGTACACATTTAAGAAAAGAAAATGTATGTGTGCATTGAAAATTACCAGTTGTGTGCAAAACTTGCTGTGGAATAGTACTTGAAACATACTTTGTTTCCAACAGGTGGCACTTAAGACCCAAGAATACTTACGTGGTAAGACACAAGAGAAGAAAATTGACCCAACTTTTGAATACAGCAACATATAATTTAGCTGCCTGTCATTTATGTGGAGTTTCATATTAAAAAGTATTTTGCTTTTGAAACATGATTCTTCAAACGCAATTTGTCAAGCGGTCCTGCAGCACAGTGTGCATTTCAATAGTACCTGCGCACGACTTCTGCAAAAAGTCCATTGAAATGAATGGATGTTGCACAGCAGCAGTTCTAAAAGGGGAGATTGAGTATGATTTGTGGAACTATCAGTCCTTTGAAGTCACTGGTTGTTCAACTCCTTTTTTCCACGCTAGACTACTATTTTCTTTCATGGCTGCAATCTTTCACACAGCCAAGCCTGAGCAAGCCTTATCAAAATCAATTGAGTGTGTTGTTATTACAGCCCACATTAGTGTTTTTTTTAGAACCCCACAAATCAAGGCAGTATGCAGGTAAATCTAATTAGACTGCAATCCTATACACACTTTCATGGGAGTAGGTCCCATTGAACACAATGGGACTTCTGAGTAGACATGCATAGGATTGAGTTGTTAGTTACTAACAATGCCAGTTGACAATATACAAGTGTGAAGAAGATCTTTGAATACACAGACTAACATGTAGTATATTCAGTATTTTAAAATCAATATTTTAAAAAATATTTGGGTAGCATCCCAACTAGCACTTTTGCTGCTGGAAGCTCCCTCCTTGAACAGAAGGAGTGTTTTATTCACACAAGGGGTCCTACTGCTGTATGGTGGTGTTAGATCTGTAACTGATAATCCTACAATATATTTTTATATTAAATGTAGAGCAATTATTCTGCAATCAGATTTAAAAGTTGGGTTCACTACTTCAAAATTGAAAAATTTCTTACTTTATAACCAGATTTTGTTTATAGCAATCGTGAGAGCTAAATTTTGATCAGTTTGGACTGAAGTAATCCAGTCAGTAATAATGAAATACATTGATAATCATAGACATTTTATACTACTTACATCCTGCTTTTCTTCCATGGTGGAACTAAAAGTGGTGCAGAGGCGTCGCTACGGTGGGGGTGGTACCGTAAATTTCGCACTGTGCTAATCCCCGCTAACTCTCCAGTACGAGTTGGCCTTGCCATCGCTGCCATTCCGTGCGGTGAAGGCAACGGGCAGGGAGTCTCCTGCCCGTTGCCTTCGCCGCACTGAATGGCTCCAACGACAAGGGGGCGGGGCCACCTCGTACCAGAGAGTTAGCGGGGATTAGCACGGTGCAAAATTTATGGTACCACTCCCACCATAGTGACGCCTCTGAAGTGGTGTTCATGGGGTTCTCCAGTGGTTTTCCATCCAGGTACTGACCAGAGTCAGACCTACTTGGCTTCAGCATGATGCTTCATTACATGCCCTCAGGCCATAGTCTGGCGCACATATTTCCCAATCCTCCTCCTTCAAGCACTACCACATCCCTGAATGCTGTTATATAATCTGTAGAACATCAACACATTCCAAACAATGTTCCAAACAAATAGAACACATTTCAAACAAATAGATCTGTTTATTCTAAGGGCTCAAAAATAAATATTTGTTTATCCAAAGATTCAAACCCAACTTTTCCAGCAACATTTTGTTGTAAGCCGCCTTGGTTGCCCTGGTGGGAGAAAGGCGGGGTAAAAATTCTATAAATAAATAATAAATAAATAATAAATTCAGACAGAGCCCTGTGGCACTCCATTCAATACCTCCCTTCAGGTTGACATGCAGCCATTTATTACCGTAGCAATCATGGGACTGGTTGTTCAACCAGCTTTGAACTCTCCTAACACTAGTACCACCTAGTCCACATTTTACAATTTTATCTAAAAGAATATCATGGAAGACTTTATCAAATGCTTTGCTGAAATTTAGGTACATTTTATCCATGGCATTCCATGGTCTCATAGACTAGTCACTCTATCAAAGAAGAAGATGACATTTCTCTGCCATACCGTGTTATTGACAAACCCATGTTGGTATCTAGAAATTGCCCCATTAAAGTGCTTACAGACATTCTTCTTAATAATCTGTTCAAGGATCTTTCTGGATATTTACGTCAGGCTGATTAGCCTATGGTTTCCCAAGTCCTCCTTTTTAAAAGATAGAGACAACGTTTGCTCCTCTCCAGCCCTTGGGCACCTCACCCATTCTCCAGGAGTTCTCCAAGATTACAGACAGTAGCTCGGTGATCTCATCTGCCAGCTCCTTCAGTCCCATGGGATATCATTCATCCAGTTCTGAGGACTTAAATTCATTTAAAGTAACTAAGTGTTATCTTCCTGCTGGCGCTCCAGCAGCATGCATTAGGATTGGGCTGCCCATATGTTATTTTTATTGCCCTGTTTCTGAAAATTTCATACCGTTTTTCTTTTTTACAAAACATGCTGACTACCTTCACACTATAGAACCCTTTTGGAACTATGAAGCTTCACATTTTTGATAGAAAAAAATGGATGAAAGAGCTCTATGAGGATTCAAAACCAGAAATTCCTGGGCTTTCTACCATGTTAAAATGCAAATTAAAAAAGTTAAAAGGATGTTACAATTCCGACGTTTCGTCTGCACCTATGGCAGACCTTTTCAAGCAGAAGAAAACCTCCCCCCAAAAGAGGGAAGATCCTACCAAGGTAGGATCCTACCAAGGTTAGATAGGATCTTAAAAAGTTAACATCTTTTAAATTTGTATTTTAACATGGCAGAAAGCCCGGGAGTTTCTGATTTTGAATGGATGAGCCATGAAAGCCTGCGTGTCTTTGTTTATGGGGGTTGCTGGTTGAATTTCATGTTTGTCTGAATATTTTTTCCATCCAGCTCCCATGCAAAAATGACTCTTAAAATTGGCTCTGAAAAACAATTCAGCATAAATATCCTGCTGGAATCAGTTCAAAGGTCCATCCTGTCTTGTTTCTAACAGTGGCTAACCATATATTTCTGGGAAGTCCTCTCTTCCCCACCAGCAGCCGCTATTCAGAAGTACAGTTGCCCCTCATCTTACATGAGGGTTATGTTCCAGAGTCAGCACCTAAGGCTAACATTGTGTAAACTCAGAATTACTTTGAAAATCCCTTGCATTGGAAAAATGTCCATTAGAAATTACGAGAGGCAGGCGGGAACTGAGACTGAGTGAGGGAAAAGCAGTTTCATTCTCTGATTTCAGACTCGCTCTCAGGCAAGTACAGTATTTAGTAAGGAGAATGGCAGATAGCATCACCTGCATTATTTAAGCTGTTGTTTTTCTCTGGGATTTTTTTTTTTGGGGGGGGGAGTGTTGCTGAGCATGTAGCTGAATTCACGCAAGTCAACTGCACCTAAGACGAGGGGCACCTGTATTGCACATGAGACTTCCACTTAGCATGGCTAATGGCCATTGAAGGAAACCCTTCAAATTTGGGTAATTCCCTTTTAATGCTACCTAAGCCAGTGGCTATTGCCACATCTTGTGACAGTGAATTCCAAGAATTAATTACATGTTATGTAAAAGTGGTCTAATTTTCACATTATGTAAACTCTTTTTTAAAACGGTCATCCAAAACTATTTCTTCTTGGTTCACCCTTTGTCATTTTCATAATGTATTTCTTTTGACTCTGCAACGTGTTTCCTCGTATTCCTTCTTGCATCCTTCACGTCCAATTGCCCATCCACCACATGAGCTGTTTTATGGCCATACGTAAGTCTTGTGCTCCTCTCCTCTGTTTTTTTCTGCTTGTAAACTCTGAGCAGCACTCTTTTAAAGGAGGCTATTGCTGGTTCTAATATCATCCTACTGTTTTATATAGTTGATTTTAATATTCTTAATATTTTATTCCGATATTTTATGGACTTTATTTTAAACCACCTCAAAGGCAATGACTGGCTGGAAAGTGGGGTGGAAAGATGTAGTAGTAGTGCTTTATTTCAATTCTAAAATCACATCAACCCTATGCAGAAGCATTCCACTTGCATGCAATCTACCAAGGCTGCCTCTGTGCAGCACCCATTCGTTTCAACAGGGTTTCTTTCTCTAGAGTTGATGCTCAGTAGATTTCACCTTCCATGCATTCCTTGTAAAATTGTAGCGGGGTCTTTCACAGTCAATTTCCTAACAGCCAATTTTTCATGCCTCTTATTTCCATTGTGTAGCTTGTCCAAGTTATTTCCCTGAACTTTGAATTGTTTAGCATTCAGAATCCTTTGTCTCCCTGTCATCTTCTTTTTTTTAAAGCCCATTTGTGTGAAATAACCACTTGCAAGTTGCAGCTACCCATTTCAATGTAGTGTTACTGACAAATTTCACAGTTGGGAGTGCTTTCTCTTCTGGATCATTAATCAAGCTTTTAATTATATTGAGAACTATGCCCAGCACCTGTGAATATCTCGCTGTACACCTGACCCCACTTCAATCTGTGTCATTTGCAGTGGTCCTTGGTTGAACCGTCTTGCAAGTCGTATTCAACTCTACATGTTAGTGTTTCATTCTGTCAAACAAGGTTCTGTAGAAGAAAGAGTGATGACCAATGATGTTACAGAGAGAGCCTTTGAAACGTTTGGCAATCACTCGGATTTCAGTTGCACAAATGATAAACTGGCTCATGATGTGGTACTGTTTCTATGAACAGGCAGTTCTACGTGATCCTGCCCTCTGTTTTATAATCTTTAATCTTGTGTTTTTGGCTTGTATAATTTGTGATGCATGAAGCTGAAAAAATCTCACCAACCTAGGATTAGCCTACCTGTGGTTCATTCAACTTTTAGTTTTTGTTGGCTGCAAAATGGGGGCTATCAGGGTTTTACATGATGGTTAGGCTATGTTTTGGGTTTGATGGGTCGTAAGTCATGTACGCTTGATCTAACTGCACATCTTCTAACAAGCCTCTCATTCTGGCACTAAAAACAACTAATTGGAAATACGTTCTGTTTAGGTCAATGAAAAAAATAGCCTGTAGTCATGAATTTAACCAGCCCTGTCACACATTTGTCAACTAACTACTAGAACTTGGTGTCAGCCAACGAAGATGTTTGGCAGTAGGCTCAAGACAGCAACATGTACGTCTATACTTAATTGTGGCGATGTAGCTGGATTCCTTTCTTGTCCAATTCACAATGGAGCACATAGTTTCAGACCCTACCCACTCCCCAGTGCATTGGATTTTGTAAGATAATGAATGTGTCTGTGGGTTCTATGCATACTGTATATTTGTGGGAAATTGCATATTTAAACACATACTTTGCAACTCATTCTTGCAAAGGGGGGATGACCAGATGGCCAAGGAGATGTAAGTAAAAATCTTTACTTATCTCTCTGTAGACTGCCTGGCCTCCAATCGGTCTCCTCAGACCTATGTTACCTAAATAGCTGGCGTAAGTACAAGGAGACTTAGGGGATGTTTGGGGCAGGGAAAGGGGAACAGAATCTCTGTGTGCACGGCTGCTGCTGAGATCTGCCCCCTGCCTGACCTGCTCCTCATCCCAAACTGCCCTTGAACCACCGCTGCCACCAACCTACCTGCTCTGGCAGGGTGTCTGCGAGCCACCATCATGCACGCAAGGCCTCTGGTCATTTGCATTGGTGGCCCCGGCACATGCAGCAGTGGCTCAGCTTTTGCGCCATTATTCTGGGACTTATGGTGGCAGATCGTAAGATCAGCCACCGGAAGCCCCTGATAAGATTGGGCTGTTCTAGTAGTTTTACTGTTTTACCTTCCTAGTCCAAGTTCACTTAGCTAGGAGTGGATTCATCACCCTTACCAAATAGCTATGTGTCACTACTGGCGTTTCCCTAAGGTGATCTCCTGGATTGGGGAGCTTCCTGGTAACCCTAGACAGAGGCTTTCCCAAGGTATGTTTTGCTGTCTGGACTTCCTAGTCTTGTACGGTGGCAGCAGGAAGACTACTCAGTTCCAAGCAAATCCCATTCTGACTTGCAAAAAGAGTAAAGAAGAAAGCAAGAAGGAAAGTGCCACCATTAATTTTAGGCACTGTGCCTGGTTTGCCCTTCTTTTTTTGCAACTTGAAAAAAATACGGATTGACATTCACATTTTTTAGTCTGTGAGGAAAAATATTCAGGGATTCCTTGCAGAAGAGAGCAAAATGGAAATTAAAAGAAACTGCTAAGGTGTGATGGGATGGAAATCGGTCTAGCTCTGCTTGATTGATCTACACTGTAGATTCTACAGGATTTACTGATTCATGGTTATGGGCATAACTGAATGCTTTATAGCTGATGGGTAACTGTTAGCCCTGAAAGATAGAAATGGATCCACCATTTTCCAAAATTGCCTACTGCTGACTATCAGCTACTGGGGACAAACAGAATAGCACGGCCTGTAGCATACCCTCCTTATGACATCTAGCAAACCACTGTTGGAAACATAGTGCTTTGTAGGATGGGCCATTGATTTGATCAGCGTATAAATTTTTGTCGTTTTGCTAACACAGTTACTCTGAAATTCACTGTTGTGTCTAAGAATATATAAGTTGAACAGTATAATTATCTCTCTGTTTGGGTCAATCAGATGTTTGACTGTCACAAGACTTCAAATCTTTCAAAATATGAAACTTCCGCAACTCCAATTAAAGTTTGAAAGATGGCACCATGGTGTTTTTTTTAATGTTAGTTGCTCCAACTAAAGAGATTTTCCCCATTCCTTTGTGATTCATTTTATAGTACCAACACAACTTCAGATAGCCTGTGGCTTTTTGTCTGCATTGATGTGCCATCATTTCCTTGATTTTGCTCCTAACAGAATTCCGCTTATGTATTTATTCTATCATCTTTTGCAGCTGTTCCCTCTCACCCTTTTGGTGGCCTAAGTCTCTTGGTTCTGGAATGAACAATATACTGCTGTCAAGCTTGTACCATGTGTAAAGAAGTGTAGCTGCATCACAAAGAGAATTGCTTTGAAACAAACTCATTTCTAAGGAAGGTCTAGTCAGTGTGAAACTGCTGTCCTTAGTGGACACTTCCTGTAGGTTTATTGTAAGCCTGCTTCTCTAACTCCTTTTGTTTCTTCTCACTCTGGTTTCTGGCCCTCCTTGTTAACCATCTTGGCTTCTTATGCCCTCTCTAATCCTTCAAACAGTCTTGCAGCTGTTGAGTTTTTTCCTACCTCATTAATTCTCTTTCGCTTTTCATATCTAAAGTAATTTTTCTTCGCCTTTGCTCGCCTTGTTCATCTTAATTTCTCTGCCCTCTTCCTTGCCATTAAAACCCATGTGCAGATTCCTAAGAAGCATGCTTGAGTTGAGGTTTGTCATACGCGTTTGTCTCAATTCTGTTCTGGGTCAGAACAGGCTGTGTTTACACAGATGTGTTTACAGGAAAGAGCTGCATATACAGCACAATCTTTACTTGCTGTTTTCACTTTAGCAGTTCCCATTGCCAAAAAGACAAAGCCACCCAGCAAACACACAGTCAGTAGAGCTCTAGCTGTGCATACCTTTCTCTCCCATGCATTTAACTACTTTGGATCCTGGCCCAATCTGTTTAGCCACAGCACTGCTATTTTTATATCGAGGGCACTAAAATAAAGCTATAGTGGTGTATTGGTAGAGTGTTATTTTGGGGCAAGGAGTCCTAGGTTTAAATTCCTAGCCAGCCATGACCTTTGCTATGTGATCTTGGGCTAGTCACCATCTCGCAGCCTGATATATCTCATAGGGTGGTTGTGAGGATGATAAAACAGGAGCACCCCAGGAACATTATCTTGTGTTCCTTTGGAGTATGGATGAGATATCAGTGTGATAAATGAGGTAACTTGGTTTTGAGTGAAGTTGCCCTATCTCAAATTATAGTAGAACCAGACAGCTTGGTCTGTGGGATGCATTTGTACCTCCTGTTCCATTTTAGGTGCCTTGAGGAAACATACAGCATGTGTTTTGTCAGTGTCTTCAGGATGACCCATGAATGCTGTTCTAACGGCAATAACTTCACCCAATCTTTCACTTTTCAATTATGGACGTTTTTCAGAAGGTTCTACCTCCTGGATCTGACATTGTCTAAGGACACCAGCTGACTGGATACAATCTCAAGGCATGCTTTTAAAAGATGACTAGCATGGTATTGATCTTGCTATATTAAGGGCCTGTGGCTTAGTGAAAGACACACATTCTATATTGTAAGGTCCTTTGTTCAGATAGAAGGTCCCTACATTTCTGGTAGCAAGGCTGGGAAAGACCTCTGCTTTAGAACCTGGAGTACCACTGCAAGTCAGGGCAGATGGATCATAGGTCTGACTCACTGGGCTAGCTAGATGGATCTTTGGTTTGACTCATTATGGCGACTCTTTTTATTCAAAGTGGGGAGAGTGGCGCATTATTATTATTAACAGTATTTATTAACAGTATTTATATACCGCTTTTCAAAAAAAAGTTCACAAAGCGGTTTACAGACAAAAATCAAATGATTAAATGGCTCCCTGTCCCAAAAGGGCTCACAATCTAAAAACGCACTGACTTTATGTAGACTTTTTAAAGTGCTTTGGTACTGTAAAAAAATTAGAGAATCTTTTATTCATTAAGTGGAGTTAACTTTTTTTAAAAGTCATGTGAAGACAAAATAGGTGTATCGCTGCTAAGCTTCTACCGTTTGTTCATCATGTATTCAACCATCATTGTCAGTCACTCAGTATTAGGATTACTGTCACGTACGTGGTATTTTGTGAACTCTTTCCATCACTGACAGCCCAGTCCTATACATGTCTGTTCAGACATGAGTTCAGTGGGACTTACTCCCAGGTAAATGTGTATAGGATTGCAGCCTGAGTGGTTTCCTTGTGTAATAATGATATTTCTCCTCCCTCTTAAATGTGTTTCTAGGAACTGCACTGTTTTTCTGTAGACATCGTTCGCATATTGTAAGCAGGGCCTTTAGTACTGCCTGCATATGTAATAAACAATAACTTAGCATGTATATTCTGCCTTAGAATTTGCACAGTATCTCAATAATCGGTATAGGCTATAAATAGTGTTATAAATAAGCATATACATTTTCCTAGGCAGTGTCCTTATATTAAAAGTACAAAAGACACAGTCCCTGCATAGGCTTAGAGATGAAACACATCATTGTCTAGTTGGTTGGTTATTTTTCTCTCTCTTAAAATAGCTGAAGACTATGATCAGGACTATGATGTGGGAGTAGAGGATGTTTTTAACACCTAAATTCTACGCCTTGTTGCTACTGAAAATATTTTCACTCCTCCTGAGCCACTTTTTGCCCTTGGGGGGGGGGTGCCATTTGCCGCAAAAGGGAATCGATATCCATTTTAGGGGCAACAGATTTTTGACAGGAAAATAGTGCAGAATTAAAGGGTTCAACATTCTCTACTCCTGCATAATGGTCCCTATCCGGATCCAATACCCCTCCCCCTGGAGGCTGCTACTTTGAAAGGGAAAACCCACTTCTTGACAAGGCAATGACATGTCTAGTTAGGCCCTAATAGACATTACACAAAAAGGGGAAAAAAGGATGGGGGGGGGGGGAAGAGAGAGAAACAAGCCAAGTTTTATTTTAAAATATTTTAACCCACCTTCTCTTTTAAAATAGAGGTGCCCATGGCAGCTTAAAGCATATGAAAACTGCATATGAAAACATAAAACATATGAAAAAATAACTATAGCAAAATGATCCGTTAAAAATGCCAAGCAGACAAACGCAGCAGAAAGAGAGAGAAAATACCAAACTCGAGCATTACCCCATAACAGAACGAAACAAAAGACGGAACGAAGACGGAATTAAACAGAGTTCCTTAACAACTAAGCAGAATGGCCACTGAGGAAACAGTTTGAGGAGGGGAGGAACCAAATAGGTGTTGAACTGATGGAACGGACTCTGCTGTCTCGCCTTTCTGTCTGTGACAGCCATGTTGAATGGTTACTAATAGAGAATATCCTGGGAGAGTGTACCAGTATTAATATGCCTACAGCTCATATGAAGTGGCACTGAGGAATAGTTGGTTCCTCAAGGCCACAGCAGAGGTAAGACTAGATCTGGCGACTTCTCAGTTCATACTCTACAATGGTGCATCACCTCACAATACATACACTCTTCCAGGAGTGCTGTGATAACGTAAAGCAGGATGTAATTTTAATTCCCCAGATTACATTCCATCCTCATAATTTCTGTTTGTGTGATAATTTATCCGTATGGAAGCTGAAGACTGCTTTGATCCCTTTGTTTAGGACCATTAACAGATGGAATGTCTATAATACATAGTCTGTAATGCTGTGTGAAAAGTTTCTAACTGTAAGTTAGAAAAGGGGGAGGGCCCTAACCAAACGTTCCCTTCAAAACCTTTGATCCTATGTATTTTGTCATGTCCCTTGTCTGACTGTGAAACTTTTCTTTCAGCATTGTTACAGTGCATTGTGGTGTTTGGTAGCTGAATCTGTTTCCATTGTGGTGTTTGTAGCTGAATCATTAATCAATTTTAGTTTTATTGTTATCACAAAGTGTTCTTGTCTCTGTTCACGCTTGAATGCAGGCGCTATTTTGCATAGATGGTTTTGAAAGCAATAATTGGGCTTGAAAAAAACTCAGCTGAAGACTTTGGTGAACCTAGGCAATCTTACCCAAAGCTTAGGGGAATAAATGCATTTTGCTAGAATACCATAAAATGACTTGCTATTCTTTGACCGCTCTGTGTTTCTGCGTTTGTTCAGACAAAGGGTATTATCTCATCAGTACACTCTTCTGCAGTGCAGTCCTGTGCATGTCTACTCAGAAGTAAACCCCATTAAGTTTAATGAAAATTACTCCATAGTAAGTGTGTATAGGATTGCAACCCTAATGTTTGCACTTGATAACTTTTCCAGATTCTGTTAAGTGTGGCGTCGCTGGAGGTGGGGCGAAACGCTAAGGTCTGCACCGCTCTGACCTTCTGTTACTCACCGGCAGGAGGCGGCCCCGCCCCCTCATCTTTGGAGCCATTCAATGGGGCGAAGGCAATGAACAGACTCCCTCGCCTTTGGAGCCATTCAGTGGGGCGAAGGCAACGCGCAGACTCCCTGCGCGTTGCCTTCGCCACACTGAATGGCTCCGAAGGCGAGGGGGCGGGGCTGCCTTGTGCCAGTTAGTAACGGAGGGTCAGAGCAGTGCGGAACTTAGCATTCCGCCCCACCTACAGCACCACTGGGAACAACTGGCTGGCCACTGTTGAAGACAGTAGTGCTGTTGGATTACATGACTCTATGGTGGAATTCAGCAAGATAGTTCCTCTGTAAACCTGTGTGTGTGTGTGTGTGTGTGTGTGTGTGTGTGTGTGTGTGTGTGTGTTAGAAATAGTCAGGAGCATGTGTACTCCAGGCTTAAAAAATAATTGCCATTCTATGCCCAAGTAGTCCAAATTCCCCATTGAGAAAAGCTGCTATCAGTATGGATTTTCTTTGTTTTTTTGCATGGAGCCAGGGAGGACACCCAAACCCTGCCATCAGCCCCTGGGAAACTCATTGGGCCACATCTCTGACCTCTGAGATTTCAGTAGGCATTGTTTGTGTGCTTTCAATCAAGGACTACAATTAGTGCTTTATAATTTTAAAAAAGAAAAGAATATTTAGATTCTCAGGAAGCTGAATTCTGCATTTTTGTTGTGTTCCACTGACATACACACTGCCTCAGAATAGTGTATTCTCCTAGTACTTTGTGTTTGTAAAACAGGCAAATCATCTGGCCGTGACTGTCCTGACCCAGTCTCGCTGTCTTTTCATTAGGATAGATAAAACAAATTCCACGTTTCTCATACAGAATTCTTAAGGAAATGAACACAGAGGGGCTGATACTTGAATTAGCACCCTTCTTTCAAAAATGTAGAATATATTTTTTCAAGGAGACGCATCCCATTCACAATGATAAATAGACCCAAAAGATAAATCAAGTTACTGCATCAGATGCCTCAAAGACAATATAGTTCTGTTATACTAAGCATTCCTCTGATATTGCACAGAAGCATTCAGCCTTGAATTAGGATGTAGAGCCAAAATAAGATTGTACTTGGCTTTTTATAGATGCTATTGTCTTCTTCAGTAGCTGTTCTTTTAAAGAGTGCTAAGTTGGAGCTGTATGGATTTGTAAAAATTGCCTAGATTACACACTGAATCCACTGCCTAGATGTGGTTGGCACCTGGAGGAGGGCTAACAAACCGAAATTAAATCCGGACAAGATACTGGATTAAATCTGGACAAAGATACTGGATTGTTGTCCTGCTCTGAATTGGGGTTGCACTCCCTCTGAAAGAGCAGGTCCACAGCTTTGGGGTTCTTCTGGGTCCACAGCTGCTCCTGGATTGCCAGGAGCCGGCTATGGCCAGAGGGGCCTTTGCCCAGCTTCAGCTGGTGCACCAGCTGTGACCATACCTGGATTGTTTGGACCTGGCCACAGTGATCCATACCATGGTAACATTGAGATTAGACTTCTGTAACACACTCTATGTGGGGCTGCTCTTGAAGACCACTTGTAGACTGCAATTAGTGCAGAATGCAACGATTGCTGGAGGTTGGTGGTTCGACTCTGTCGGGTCGCTGGTCCGACGGCAGCACTGGCTGCCGATTCATTTCCGGGCCCAATTCAAGGGGCTGGTTTCGACCTTTAAAGCCCTACAGCTTGGGACCAGATTATTTGAGAGACTGCCTTCTTATGTATAATCTGGCTCATCCCCTCCAGTCATCGGAGAAGACCCTCTTCGATGTGCCACCACCTATGGAGGTGGGAGGGGCGGCAGCAAAAAATAGGGCCTTCTCAGTAGTGGCACCAACTTTATGGAATTCCCTCCCTCTCAGTTTATAAACTGCTCCCTCCCTAGAAGCCTTCTGCCAGGGCCTAAAAATGTTTCTCTTCAGACTAGCCTTCTGATGTTATTATGGTTGGTTAATATTGGATGTACTGTGGGTTTTATGGGGAAGCTTTAGTGCTGATTTGTACCTCACAGGCCTTTCCCTTCTGTTCTTTTATTAAGAGGTGATTGCTGCTGGTTTGTATTTTATTTGTGGCACTTTAATTATTTTTAAATGTTTTTTTAAAGTGTTTTATAATGTTACATGCAACTCCAATTCAGTCTTGGATTATAAGAAAACAGGAGGCTTTGCCATGGTAAATATGAGTCCACAATGGAGGATGTGACCTTCATGCTGCATAAGGTTTTAAAAACAACCACCTCTACCTCCTTAAGGTCATGGTTCTTGATTTGAGCCTGTTTTAGGAGCACAAGCAATTGACGCAAAGGACACTCTTCTCACTCCCCTCCTGACCTCTTGTGTATTGGCAGAAGTTCTTTTTGAGGTGTGCTTCTGCTTTTTAGTGTGTTACAAGGTCATGAGGATCAGTGGAGTATTGTTTTGTCTTCATGATATAAACCAGATGGACCAATGGTCTAGTCCAAAATAAGACTGCTTCCTTATATATTCCCTATGAGTACAGCCCCCGTTATCCTATTCTACACCTAGAATGTCCTACTATTGCCACAGAATGCCAGAATGATAAAATTATGACAATGAGATTTTTATGGTGTATATATGGTTGCATTTTTCATATTACTGTACTGTACTTGGAATAAGGTCACTTGATATTCATCTTTTTAAACATCATTTTCATTTCACTTCATCTTCTCCCAACTTCATTTCTTCCAAAGAAGTCATTTTTCAGAGAAACATAGGTAGATCGCTCTTTTTCTCCATTTTTTAAACAATTACTATGAGAAAGAGATATGCCAAACCTGCTTGCATTGTTTGTAACTATTGGTGATAAGTTTTGTGGGGCCAGCAATCCATACGACTAATTTTTCACTGTATTTAGTTTTAAGGAAACGGTGCAGAAAATAAAGGTGTGTGTGTGTGTGTGTGTGTGTGTGTGTGTGTGTGTGTGTGTGTGTGTTCAGCTCTCTACAGCAGTGGTAGGTGGCATACACCGAGCATCGGGCAAGCCTGGAGTGCTTAAAAATTGTTTTCTCGGAATCAGGGGATCTATTGCTGCTGCCCTGACTGTACAGTTCCTTAAGCAACTTGTAAGTGAAGGAATGGATATATGGGTCCAAATCCCTCCCCCCCTGAACTACTTACCTACATTTCTAGGGCTGCAGAACACTAGGTGAAAATGGTAAAACATGGCCTGCCACCACTTCCTTCCCACCCCCCTTTCCTTCCCATCTCCCCACCCTCAGGTAACTGTGAAGCAGAAATTGTTCCCCTTACTGTACCCAGTGAAAGAACAGCAAGGTTGGATATAAATCAAACAAATAGATCTTCCTATTGGTGAGGACTATTGCTTTCGAGGTTTATTTTATTACTATTTTTTGACAAAATCTTCAAGCCCTAGAAATTTGCAGCAGAATTTTTTTTTTTTTGGGGGGGGGGGTTATAGACATTTACTTCCAAAAATAAAATTCCTTCAAGCCCCTGACTTCCTAATTGTTTATACCTTCTCAGACATTGAGGCATTGTCGCAGTTGGGAAGGTGGCAGGCTCAGGGGGCAGGCTTTGAGCACAAGAGGGTCAAATGGATCCGGATCTGGATTGTTGTTGTTGTTCAGTCGTTAAGTCGTGTCCGACTCTTCACTCCTTTTGCTTCTCCTCCTCACCTTTTCTGTCACCCTGCCACAGGCCCCTTTCCATTCTCCCATCTCCCCTTCACGTCTTTTCTCCCAAAACAAAACCCCTGCCCACAATTTTTGACAGATTTTGCTATGTGTTTCTGCCTAAAGAGAATCATGTCTCCTGCCCTAGCATTGCTGCAGTCTGTCTTCTCCAGCTGCGAAGGAAAAGTGAAGTCTCACCTTGCTGAGTTGAAAGGAGAGCCCCTGAGCTCCATTATTTAACTGTCACTCAAAAAGCCTTTGCTAATCTGGAATACAGAGTGTGTTTTTTCTATCTTGTTGTAGAAAAAAAAATCATAATTATTGCCTGCTCAGTCATGTGCATGTATGTGACATATAGATGTTCTCTTGAGCTCAGTTTAGGGCTGTAATAAGCACACTTGGGGAATGGAAATTGGCTTAACTGCCATGGCTTCTCCTCAAAGAACCATGGGAACTGTATTTTCTATGACTGGACTGGGGTTTCCTACAGAAAATTTTCAACACAAAACTAGTTTACAGGGTTCCTTGGACGAAGTCATGACAGTTGAACTAGTTTCTGCTTTACAGTGTAAGCATTGCCTTTATTTGAAGGGAAGTTCCTTTTTGAAATCAATGGGTCTTGCTTCCAAATAAATAGGATTGCATTTCCAGTAAGGACGGTTATCTTTTGGTGTTCTTCAATCAATTTTCATCCTTGGTGTATTTTTTTTATATCTCAAGAAAAAGTGAATCTATTAAAGCAGAGATTCTTGAAGGCAGTAGAGAAGAGTTCCTGTTTTTATGAAGCAGAGTAAATATTCTTTCAAGAAGAACTCAGACTTCTAAATCTTTGGGGATGTGAGTCCCTGTGGTAAACTGAGTAGCTGTGTGTTATTTATGGAGCACACTTGCTGCTTTTGAAAAGAGTTGAAAAACATGATTTATGCAGAAAGAGTTTGCCAGGCATGAAGAACTTGGAACCATCTGACAACAAATATGCTGTCTGCATCTTGGAGAATATCTGCAGTGCAGCTTTTGGAGCACTCTTCATTTTGTATTGCTTACAGAGCATTTGCCTTGCTTCACCTGTTCCTTGCTCTGCTCCTTCATCTCATATACCCCCCCCCCCTTTTGCCCACATGCTTGGTGTAAGGGGTGTTTTAAAATTGATGCTTATCTCTGAGAAAGTTGGAAATGGTTTTTCCAGCTCTGTTTTTAAGTTACATTACATAGTTTGCATTTCAAGTGTGCATAGATTGGATTTGATCTCCCATGTAACAAAAGCAGAGTACATCACAGAGTACAGTAATGGGGTGACTCTGTGAAGAGCTGAACTTACTGGCAAAGTGCAGGTGCTCTAGCCAAATGGCATTGGGATGTAGTTTCAAGAAAGGGGTTCAAGACTGCAGTCCTACACATACTTACCTTTGCAGACTGTGGTTTGTCATGGTTGGTGAAAACTCTGGGGCTGATGTACCCTTAACTATGGCTGAACCAATAATGAAAAAAATGAACCAATAATAATGAACCAATAATAAAAAGGAGGGGGGAATTTCATTTGCAGGAGAGAAGGAGCATGTGACCCTACAGTTCGTTCCCCATGTCTCCTACCCATGGTTAAGAGATCTGGCAGCATTATATCTGTACGTCAGGTCTCTGTTGTTCTCACTTTCAAGAAACATTTTTAAGGACTGGGAATATTTCCTACTGAAATTGGCAGGGCATATTCTTGAATATTAAACTGTTAGAAATTCAGCATATGCTAGAAGGAAACAAGCTGTTGGTCCTGGCTTGCAGCTTCTTGCCATGATACCCCTATTTTACTGATTAGCAAATAGACTCAAGTATGTGTCTTACTTCAGTTATATTGGTTTTATACCTGTCATGGCTTCCCCCCAAATGCCATAGGAATTGTAGTTTGATGAAGGTTCCGTGAATTCTTCCTCTGTTAAAAATTCCTAGCTCCCTTCACAGCACTGCAGTTCCCAGGGTTCCTTGAAGACAAGGAATGACTAAGAGTGTAATCCTATGCAAGTCATAGGATTGCAGTCTAAACCACTTTAAATCTGTGGTGTAGGTAAGCCCTCCATTTTTCAAAATTGTTTGTTTTGTATCTTTATCGTGCAGGGTTTTTCAAATTGTTTGCCAGAAACTCTGCAGTTAAGAACATAAGAAGAGCCCTGCTGGATCAGGGCTCTTCTTATGTTCTTAACTGCAGAGTTTCTGGCAAACAATTTGAAAAACCCTGCACGATAAAGATACAAAAGCCCATCTAGTCCAGCTTCCTGTATCATACAGTGGCCCCACCAGATGCCTCAGGGAGCACAAGACAACAAGATAACCTGTTTCCCGCTGATACTCCCCTGCACCTGGCACAGAGAAAGCCCACCTCTAAAACCAGGAGGTTGCTCATGGCTTGTAACCTGTGATGGTCTTTTCCTCCATGAATCTGTCCAAACCCCTTTTAAAGACATCTAGGCCAGGTGCCATCACCACATCTTGTGGCAAGGAGTTCCACAGATGAATTACACGCTGGGTAAAGAAATATTTTCTTTTGTCTGTTCTAACTCTCCCTCCACTCAATTTTAGTGCATGTCCCCTGGTTCTGGTGTTGTGCGAGAGGGAGAAGAATTTCCCTCTATCAACTCTCTCCATCCCATGCATAATTTTATAAGTCTCAATCATGTCCCCCCTCAGGCGCCTTTTTTCTAGGCTGAAAAGCCCCAGACACTGTAGCCTTTCCTCATAAGGGAGGTGCTCCAGCCCACGAATCATTCTGGTCGCTCTTTTCTGCACCTTTTCCAATTCAACTATATCCTTTTTGAGGTGTGGTGACCAGAACTGGACACAATACTCCAGATGTGGCCTTACCATCGATTTGTACAAAGGCATAATGATATTGGCCGTTTTATTCTCAATCCCTTTTTTAATGATCCCGAGCATGGAATTGGCCTTCTTCACAGCCGCCGCACACTGGGTCGACACTTTCATTGATCTGTCCACCAGCACCCCAAGATCTCTCTCTTGATCCATCACAGACAACTCAGAACCCATTATCGTATATGTGAAATTTTGGTTTCTTGCCCCAATGTGCATCACTTTACACTTACTTACATTGAAGCGCATCTGCCATTTTGCTGCCCATTCTCCCAGTTTGGAGAGATCCTTCTGGAGCTCTTCACAATCCCTGCTGGTCTTCACCACGCGGAAAAGTTTAGTGTCATCTGCAAACTTGGCCACCTCACTGCTTATCCCCGACTCCAGGTCATTTATGAATAAGTTGAAAAGCACCGGTCCGAAGACCGATCCTTGGGGCACACCGCTTTTCACCTCTCGCCATTGTGAAAATTGCCCATTAACTCCCACTCGCTGTTTCCTGGTCTTCAACCAGTTCCTAATCCACAAGAGGACCTGCCCTCTTATTCCCTGACTGTGGAGTTTTCTCAGGAGCCTTTCATGAGGGACTGTGTCAAACGCCTTCTGAAAATCCAGATATATAATATCCACGGGTTCGCTCGCATCCAGTTCTTCATCCTCTCCTCATGAGGGGGTTTTCACTGAGAAGATCAGTAATGGTGGACAAACGTCCCTGAAAAAGGACATTCACATGAGGTTATGGGTGGCCCAACAGGCCTGGCTAGTTCTCTATGTGAACTGAATGCCTAGAAACAACCCCCCCCCCCGAATTTGTTCAGGGATTTCTTTATTTATTTAGTCGACTTCTCCCCCCCCCTCCCCAAAAGGGGTGCTCAAGGCAGGTCACAAAACAAATAAATACAAAATACAGATAAAGATAATATACATGTACAATGAAAATATAGATCATATAAAATCATACTGAATTGGCAATGTCATAAATCAATTAAGAGGCATTCTTTGACAAACAAATTGATCTGGAAAAGGTTCTTGATGGTAAGAAGTTAGAAAAAAAATGCTCCCTTCCGGGGCCAATTTAAATCACAATTAGTTGATTATGGTACTAACGTTTTCTGGATGATCATAACTTGTTTGCATTCTTCTTGAATTGAATAACTTTCTTCTAGTCTATTTTGCCTACAGCCCAAGTGCCTGATTCTCTCAACCCCCTCAGTGTGCTTCTTTCTAAGCGCTATGAATTTCATGGCTGGGGAAACTAATGGGAAGCCAGAGACGATCGGTATTGGCATTTAAAAACTCTGCAGGTCCATTAGTCACTCATGCTCTTTCAAGCAGAAATCCATCTAGAGAATGACCTTGTCCAACCGTGAGATACTACTATTATGCAAGAAGAATGATCTGTTCTAGCTTGGGGGGTTGATGTTTTGGTTGTTACTATATCCTAGGTCCCCATCTCTGCTAAAACTTCGCCCCATGTGAAGGTGATCAAATTGGAACTTCAGGAACAGAGTCTAACCCTAGTCCACTGAGAGCTAAACAGATGAGCAGAAGCCCCACATGATGTATGTGTTGCTGAGCTGCACCATTCTAGGCTGAAATATTTCAGATATTCCATCTCCTCAGATTTGCTGTTCAGATATTTGGTCCCACACCTGCAGTCCAGAATGTGCAGCTGAGCAATCAGTAGCATTGCATGAGACTTCTGCTTACCTGCTTCAGCTCTTAAGGGTGAGGATGTTTCCCTCCTATGCAGTCTAGTTCTCCAGGCACAATAAAACCGTAGGTTGATGCTCCCTCTTATCTTGGATTATGGGTTAACGCTTTCTCCCCAAACTGGAAAATACCAGAAAATTCACCATTAAATTAAATACCTAGGTTAGGTATATATTGAAATGCTTACAGCTTATAAATAAAACTAGTATTCATTTTAGCAAATCCTAATTTGATAAGGGAATACTCAAAGCTGTTCTGTCATTTCTGGAAATGTTTAATGCTCTTTGGAGTATAATCCATAGGACTCTAAATCTTCATGCTATTAGAGCTATTTACATCTACCTTGAGTAAAATTAATTTGTTTCCCTGCCCAAAGTACTTGTTCCTGGGTTATGTGATTCTCTTGTCCAGTATATTTTCTTGAAGGTCTTGTGGCTTGGAAAATAGAGGCTCATTTTGGCGACCCAGGTTCTGCACTGTGGACTCTTCTTCTGTGAAAAGAGAATGGCACCACTAACACGGGTCCTCTTGTTTTTTTTACAAGGAGTTTAAATCATACCCACGTTGTCTGGAAAAATAATTTCCACCCCTTAGGCAAAGTAGCTGATTTGTAACAGCATTTCAGATGTAATTTGGACTGATGGATGGTCACATGTATATCCATATGCTAACAGGAATGTGAAGGTCAAGCTAGCAATTCAGAGCCTCATATTGTTTGTTGACACTGCCCACAGGACATGCCTTATGACTTGATGAACAAAAGACAGTATGACGCTGTCCTAACTTCCATTTTCATTTACTGTATAGGGATTTGCTTCCTGTTAGACTATTACAGTTTAAACTGTACTGGACTAAATTTATCCTAAGAAACCTATAGTTTGGTGCCAGGAATTCTTTGGAACACTTCTTAACACCCTTACGGGATTATAGTTCTCAGGATTCGTTAGAGGAAATTATTTATTAATGATTATTATAAAAATATATAAAATAAAATATAATAATAATGATTATTAATGGTTACATTGATTTGTTTAGGGTATAGGTGTTCATTCCTGTTTCATGTAATTAAGTACTTTGCATGTAGTAAAACTAGCTCATCAAGAAGAGGACTCCATTAAACGTTTCTTTCTAATGTACTACCTTATTTCTTATGTACTACCTTATTTATACCTTAGTTGTATAATTTTTTTTACAGGTTTCCCCACTTGCAATCTGAAGTGGTACAATCCACGTTTTATTCCCTCATCCTGCATAATGTATAGATTGGCTCTTGCTTCCCATGTTTTGAAAATAATGCTCCTGTTAATGCAACCTAAAATGGCAGCCTCTTATGGCATACAATGTTGCTGATTCATGCTGAGAATATTATATGCTATATAAACACCACCATCATTCCTGCAAGTCATCTTTAAGGTTAAGGAGGGTGTTGTGTAGACCAACTATCCCTCATTTTCAAAAGCTGCAGCAGTTTAAGTACAGGTACTCACGAAAGATCTTTCAAGGTTTTGTGTTGTGCTTTTTTAGAAGCTGGATTTCATTTTTTAACCAAGTATTGTTTTCTCTCTGATGGTGACAGGGCAAAGCTCTGGCTAATCAATAGAAAGACACAGTTTTCTCTTCACTATGCGCTGCTTATTGATGTAAACCAACTATAAGGAGAATAATACCATATATGGAAGGTGCTTTGTTTGCTGAGATTTTGGTTAAGCTGCAGTTAGGACGATCACAACTACTCTAAAATTGATTAGACAATTTAACTTGATATTTAACTCTGACTATGACAGAGAGATGGGCCTGTGAACAGGAGCATAAAGCATTTAATCTTTTGGTGTTCACACTGATCTTAATAGAGCTGGCAGGTTGTGTTTAGTTGAGCAAACCAGACTTTTTAGAAAGCAAAAAAGGCCTCCAAAAGGTTAAGGTGTCTACTGCTTCAAGAGTGCATGGTCTCTTGGTGTTGTGCTCACTGTTTCTGAAATCTGCACTGCTCACAGCATTCAAGCATGTCGCAGGTAACCAGTGTGGTGTGGTGAATGTACAGAGCACAAAAGGGAGACACTCATTTCCACATACTCAGAGGAGCCACATTGGGGAGCCATGATTTGCTGCAGCTCTGTGACATCACTCTTCTACTCTGTATCAAAATAGATGTGTTGCCCCTTCATCTTCTTACTACAGGTGGGCCCCCATATCCACTGATTCGCTATCCACGGTTTCAGTTATCCACGGATCGTGGGGACACCCCCCCAGCTTTTACTTTTTTTCCTAGTAAGCTTAGTTTCTTCCTTAAAGAAACAAGAGAAGCAGCCTCTGGCTGCTTATTGCAGGCAAGTAGAACGAGACTAAGTACTAGAGAGGCTCTGCAAGGTTAACAGAAACCGTTCTCGTTCTACTTGCCTGCAATGGAGTTTGCTTCTCTGTTTGTTTAAAGGAAGAAACAAAGCTTGCTGAAAAAAAAAAAAGAGCTGGGGGGGGCAAGCATGCCTGCCTGCAGGGGAGGCAGGGTGGGGGGGCCCTCAGGAAACCATGGAGGGGGTGTTCGCTCTTATCCACGGTTTCAAGTATCCACGGAGGGGCCTGGAACATATCCCCAGCGGATATGGGGGCCCACCTGTATATTCACCACAGCAGAAACTGGTGTGTATATGGCAAATGTGGTGTCACGTGACATCAAATGCAAATTAACCTTGAGCTAGTGAAGGCCACATAAGGTTACTTTGCTTCTCAGTTTCTGGTGCAGAGGTATTTATCTGAAACCTTTCCCTCATGGAAATCCCCAAGGTGATATGCTGTTTTACAGGGTACATGTTGTGGTTTTCAGATGGTGTAGCTTTAAGCAAAAAGCTCTCTGTGTAAAATTGAGGTTGTATAACAGGTCAGAACTTATCACCTCAAAAATATGTACAGTATAGGAATTGGCCCTTAGTTTTTGTCTTTTATAGCTGAGCCTTTTCCAATCTTGTGTCTGTACTCTTCTCTGTGTTGGTAATGTGGATAGCTTTGTTGAAGTTACTTAAGTTTGCCCTAAAGTGAGCTTTAGTCATTTTTCCCCCAAGTTTCGCAGGCATTTCTTACATATCCTGTAGGCACAGGATTGGTACCACTTAACTGATACTGATACCTTTTGGAAGGATCAGATTCCTGCTTAGTTAGGACCAGTTGAGTGTACATTGCTCTTAATTCACTAGTGAATTAATAATCAAGTCAGAAGAAGAGGCATGAAGAGTTCCATTGTATTTCTCTTGATTTTTCAAAGGCCCACACCAGACGTGCAGTTTTTCCATGGGAAATTACATTTGTGAGCACATCAATGAGATTTGCAGCCACACATTCGCTCCAATCCAGGGGTTTATGTCTGTGGAAAAAAGCTGTACTAGTCCCTCCTCCAGCACAATCACTCTTTAGATGTCTTCCTGAGTCTGCATCCCAGCAGCACTTACCTGCAGAAAGGGGTGGAAGTGTCTCCTTGAAGGTTCGTCCTTCTCCTCGAGACAGTCTAGGAAGCTGTCTCACTTCCTCTGATGACTGAAAACTCATGGATATCTGTCAACCGCGTGCCTTTTCTAACTAGATGTTCAAAACAAATGTGGAAGATTCTGAACTTGCAGATTACGAGGTGAAAAAGGTAGTTGGCTTATTCTGTGGGGAAATAACTCCTGGATAACACATGGATGAGGAAACCCATGTGGGTTTTGCATCAGAATGTGTGCTACATTTCTGGGAAATGCCAATTTCCATGTGGATTATTGCATTTGTTCTGGGCCTAATCTCTTTTGACTTGCTAGAGAGGCAGCTGGAGAAAGTGGAAAGGGTGTAGATGGATGCTAAAATAGATATTTATGTGGTCTTGTGCATGCATAGAATTAAATAGTGTGAGAATCTCAGCTTTTTAATTTTTTTTAAAGCAATCTTCTGGTCTTAGCAGGATTGCTCAGAGTGGTTGTGCGGACTAGTAATTGTTCTTTCTTGCATGGAAGTGTAAAGATTCATTCAGGAATAAATCAGTATAATTATTGGACAACTTGTTTCTTAAGAACTTGGTACTTTTGGAAACCTGTAAAGGTATTGGTGTGAAGACTCTTGTAAAGTTTCTGTCATTCACAGTGGTTGGAATATGTACATTTGTGTCCACAAACTTTAGCTGGTACAGAATGCTACTGTCCGGTACCAGTTCTAGGGATCACATGACCCCCTACCATGTCAATTGGCTGCCTGTTGGTTTCTAGATGCAATGCGAGCTGATTATTACCTTTTTAAATGGCTTAGCACCAGGATAGCTAAAGAACCACCTCCTACTATATGAACTTGCTCATCCCCTGAGATCATTACTCAGCATTCCACCATTTTTGACGTTAATTCAGTGAGAGCGTGCCTTCTCCATTGCAGTGCCCCAATTTGGAATATCCTACCTGGCTGGGAGCTCCGATTAGTCCCCAACTTGTTGTCTTTCAGGTTGAAGACCCTTTTATTCTAGCAGGCCTCTGCTAGATCCTTGTGTCTGAACTTGTGCTCCTGTATTTCTGACATTTTTATTTGGCTCTGGAAGGTGTTTTTCTTTTTTCTTTCTCTGCTGCGATTGTATGTAGATATGCAGTGGTTGTGTTGAGACCATTGTGGTCATTTGTGAGTCACCTTGGGTGCCCCATTTTGGGACAGAAAGGCAGGACAAAAGTCCTTGAATAAACGAAATCTGTATACTGTACATCCAAGTGACCATCGTCATCATTATTGGATTTTTATCCCGCTTTTCTCACCCATAGGGGGATTCATAAGAACTGAAGGAACCAAAACGGCTTATGTCAGTATTCACAATGGGACATATTTCACCAGATGCATATTTGAATGGCAAAGCTTGGAACAAAGCATCCAATATTTGAAGTGTGCATTAGATAGTGAAATAATCAGTACCTCGGCTAGCTTCAAAAAGATGCTGGGGGAAAGCTTCTGATGAACCTTATGCAATGCGTTTGACAAATCAGTTCACTGTTGCAATATGCAGAAAAAACTAGCTAAAGAACCAAGAGGAATAAAGATCAATGAGAACGAATGAAATGCAGTATACAGGCTTTGGTAAGATTCTATAGATATCTATGATAGCTCCTATATCATTTAGGGAGGCCCCAAGGTCCCAATCCTATCCAGGGCCTACAGCATTGGATCTCGTGATCCGCTGCCCTAAATCCTGCTCTGGTGCTACAAAAGCAACATGGTTCCACGTGGTATCATGTGCTCCGGGGCCACCAGTGCCATCAGCCAGAGGCCCTGCTTGCATGACATCAGCTCACCCAGCCTGCACCAGAGCAGGTAAGGTGGTGGCAGGGACAATTCAGGGGAGGACTGGGGTAGGGAGTAGGCTGAACCGGGGTTGGTTTGGGGGCAGGAAGGGTAGTGGCTCATATCAAAATCCTATCCCTCATTTATCCACTAAATTGTCTTGTTCTGTGTGCTGTGCAACTCCCCTCATGATGCTATATGTGACATAGACGGCCCAATCCTACCTAACCCCCTGTGCAGTGATGCAGCAGTGCCAGTGTGGCACCCACTGAATCCCACAAGGGAATTTTGGCCTTGGAAAGCCTCCTTGGGGAAGGGAACATTTGTTCCCTCCCCCCGGGGTAAACCACTGCTGGCTCGGTAGGTCAACTCGAACCTGTGCCAGCGATATCACTGGTGCAAGTGCGTGTTGACCTGTGAAGGCAGATCGAGCCCGGGAAGGGAGTTCGACATGCGTTGCTGCCGCCGAACCTGCCTCCGTTGTGGACATGATCCGCCCCCGCCAACTCCCTGTTCTGCCCTCCCCCAGCCCCGTCCCACCTTCCCCATCATCTTTGACAGGCCTTCTCTGGTATGCAGGCACAGGCAAGGAAGCTCCGTCTTCCCTGCTGGCACCCTGGCAGCTTGCAACTCTGCGTGCTGCCGGAATGTTTTTTGCGACTGCCATAAGGCAGTTTACATTGGCGGAATGTTTGTTCTGCCAGCGGGGCAGCCCAGTAGGGCTGGGATGCCAGTGAATCACATGGATCATCATTGCCAGTGGATTCAATGTCAGTGTGGGCAAATGGAGCAAGTATGAAGAAGGAAAGTGGTGCTGAGAAGCCAGGGAAACAAAGGACTATCAAACTAATCACATGTTTGGTGAATCTCTTTTTGGCAACCTGTTCAGCCATGTCATATGCACTACTTCCAAAGACAATATTGAAACTAGAAAAAAAACAACCCGGTGTAGCTGTAGCTCTAATCAACCAGTAAGGGGTAAAGATCAAGAGCATGCTTGGTTGGACCGATTTCTCCAAGCATTCTAATTTCGCTCTTGAATAACAATAGCTAACTGATCTGTGCAGCTTTGATAAGAATGTACCGTGGAGCCTCTGGATTATTTTCTGCTTCAGTTGTAGTATCTATTCCAACAGTGGAAGGGAAAAGGCCTTCAAAGTTCACTACAAAAACAGCCCTGTTGAATGGCGCTGCATGGGCTCAGTGATGATGTTCTCAAGATGACATCATCTCAAAATGTCCTGTGTCTCAAGATGTTCTGCCTTGCTGCTTTTCTGCTCCATATTGTTGTCCCCCCGCAGGGGATTTTATTGTTTTTAATTTATTGTAATTATGTATTTTAATCCTTGTTGTGAGCCACCTTGGACAATTGCCTCGGCATAGTATAAATTTTTTAAATAAAATAAATGATGGTGGGGGAAAAAAGTTTCTTCAGTGTCATCACTACCACAGCGTAGGTCTTAAAATGACCTTATTGTGGTGTCTCCTCAGATTTGTCACAAATCTGATGCTTGCATTCCTGCTGTTGCTTTACAGCCTACTTTCCCCCTGTAAACGAGAGCAGTGGTTTCCAACCTTTTTCATGCCACGACCCCCTGCCCCGTTCCACCCTTGTGCGGCCCGACGGAGGATTCATCTTCTCATGAAGGCCAGCACATACACAAAGGACTTGGCCTTCTTCGCGCTAGCGCGCCTAGCCTCCGCACCATCGCAAAGCGCTTTATGGTGCTTTTTTTTTTTTAAAAAAAAGCTTTATTTATTTATTTTTGACAATTCATAACAATAACAAGCATGTGTATTTTTCTTATCTAACAATAGTTCTAATACATTTAGTCCTAATAAATACCCGACCAATATATAACTGGATTAGCGATCCCATCTAATATAATACCTGGTTCTCTATCTAATATCAATAGGGGATGCCAAACTTTACTAAAATTATCTATTTTTATCTCACCCCTCAAAAATCTAGCCCTTGTAGTTAATTTTTTCATTAATACAATTTCCCATATCTTGATTAAATATCTTGAAAAAGAAACTCTTTCTCCATCTTTCCAGTTACATGCAATCTCTATTCTTGCAGGCAGCTCCCATAAGGACCTCAACTCTTATTAAATTTTCATTCTCTTCTGTAAATAGGGAGAACAATAAGTTTCATTACTAATTATTTTTTGACATGTTAGTTTCTCTAACCATTTAATTACTTCTTTCCAAAATAATTTTATTTTCAGGCAAGATATCCACATATGTTCCCATGACCCTTTTTCGCCACAGTTTCTCCAACACTTATCCGATATTCCTTTATTTTATGAAGTTTTAAAGGAGTTAAATACCATCTGTGTACTATTTTCAACATTTCCTTAGATTTTGCTGATACTGATTTATATACCTGATTTTTCCAAATTTGTGTCCACAACTTTTCTGGTATTCTTATATTTAAATTCTTTTCCCAAACCATTTTCGTTCCTATAAAACTAGTATAGTCCACACTTATAATATTCTTATACACAGTTGCAATTAGTCCTTTTTTGTTATTTCCAGCTTCTCTTAAATATGGTGCTTTTGTGACGCACAGAGGTCTGGCATAAATAAAACTCCAGCCATGACCCCCCTCATATGAGGCATCGCGACCCATGCACTAAAGAACGCTGAACTAGAGGAATGCCTGGTCGCACAATGTGGAGAGCGCCTAGGAACAATCCTCTTGATGGTTTAAGTGAACTTTGAATTCCATAAACTGAGACGATCACTGGCAGAACAGCCAGCAATGTTGTGGGCTACATTCCTTCTGAAGATCAGTTTAACCCATATCCCCTGAGCCTTTACCATGTGGTGATCTGTTGAAATAAGCGTCATTGCAATACTCCTTGCCGACAGATCCCTTGAATACCAGTGCAAACTCAGAAATACAACCCATATCCTGTCTATTTTAGATGGCCTTAGATTAGACAAATCCATACAGGATAAACCTATCAAGAGTTAGTGGCCATGATACCTAGATATATGCTGCCTCTGACTGGATATTCAGATATCTATTATATGCTGCAGACAAACAAAAAAAGGTGTTGCCTTCATCCCCTGCTTGTGAACATCCCAAAAAGTATTCAGTTGGTAACTGTTGAAAACAGATTGATGAGCTGCTGGATAGATTGTCTTGCAGGCAAATCATGAATAAATCGTGAATTTTGGATATATATTTTCATTTTCTCTGGATTGCAAAAATAGCAACTTTTGAAGGACACAAATCATGCCCCTTTGTTCCATCTTCAGGACTTCCATGTGGATGCACCATAACTTCCATATATCTTAAGAGAGAGGTAGTGTACATTACAAAATAAGAGAGTGAACCAGCTGTGAAAGTACTGTTGTACTTTGGAAAGGTCACTTTCAAGGAAATGAGTATCTACAGTTACATCTGGAGACAGAGAATGATGAGGAATAGTGTTGGTTTAAAGCAGGACTGTGAGCAGGCAATCGGCTACATGACACATGCCCTTTGAAAAGGTTACTCATTTTGCAATTAAAATAATTTTGCATGGCTTGGGATGTTTGTTCTGGAAAGAAGGCAGTAATGAAGAGTGGGAGTTTGCTAGCACAACAAGAAATATTATTGTGTTCAGCAACTGCGGCACTCTTTTTTTATTAAGTTGCTGCCCATATGGATAACTTAATTATACAATTATCCATTTGTGAATCAAGCATTCAGCAGGGTGGTGAGGGGAGACGAGAGAGAAACAATTGTTCACAGCTTTCGTTGCTAATGTTGGCTCAGACTTGCTACATCAAAATCTGTGGGTTTTGGGTTACGTTGTGCTCCCCACCAGGTATACATTTGCATGACTTTCTGGTAGCATTCTTAACATTACCATGCCACCTAAAAGTGTTTCTATGTTTGGGACATTTTCCTAGACTCTTCTGAGTGCGGTAGGAATCACTACTCGTAGCAAACTTCTCAGAAATTGGTCTGGAAAGCTTTCAGGACTAGGCCCTATAGTGAGATCTGAAGGGATTTGGCTGCTGTGCCACCACCCAGCTCGGGTCAAAGGGTGGAACTACAGGAGAGTTGACCAGGAAGTCCCTTAACATCAGTAGGTCACATGACCCTTTGTGGCCCCTCTAAGAGGTTTCACATTAAGCTTATTCTCCGAAACAGTGAGATTCTGCTACTGTGTTCCCTGCTGTGATAGACTGCTTTGCATTGCCTGCCTCCTTCCCCCGCAGTTTGAAAGGAGCTACCAGGCCTTTGATTGTGTGGATCACAACAAACTGTGGCAAATTCTTAAAGAGATGGGGGTACCAGACCACCTTACCTGTCTCCTGAGAAACCTGTATGCGGGTCAAGAAGCAACAGTTCGGACCGGCCGTGGAACAACCGACTGGTTCAAAATTGGGAAGGGAGTACGGCAAGGCTGTATATTGTCACCCTGCCTATTTAACTTATATGCAGAGTACATTATGAGAAATGCAGGGCTGAATGAATCGCAAGCCAAAATCAAGATTGCCGGGAGAAACATCAACAACCTCAGATATGCAGATGATACCACCCTAATGGCAGAAAGTGAAGAAGAACTAAAGAGCCTCTTGATGAGGGTGAAAGAGGAGAGTGCAAAAGCTGGCTTGAAACTCAACATTAATAAAACTAAGATCATGGCATCTGGTCCTATCAATTCCTGGCAAATAGAAGGGGCAGAAATGGAAGCAGTAACAGATTTTACTTTTCTGGGCTCCAAGATCACTGCAGACGGAGACAGCAGCCATGAAATTAGAAGACGCTTACTCCTTGGAAGGAAAGCTATGGCAAATTTAGATAGCATAATAAAAAGCAGAGATATCACCATGCCAACAAAAGTTCGTATAGTCAGGGCGATGGTGTTCCCAGTAGCAATGTATGGTTGCGAGAGTTGGACCATAAGGAAGGCTGAGCGCCGAAAAATAGATGCTTTCGAACTGTGGTGCTGGAGAAGACTCCTGAGAGTCCCTTGGACTGCTAGGAAATCAAATCAGTCAATCCTAAAATGAAATCAATCCTGACTGTTCCCTGGAAGGACAGGTACTGAGGCTAAAGCTCAAATATTTTGGCCACCTAATGTGAAGAGAGGAGTCTCTGGAGAAGACTCTGATGCTGGGAAAGATTGAAGGCAAAAGGAGAAGGGGAAGGCCAAGGATGAGATGGTTAGACAGCATCACCGATGCAATGAACATGAAAATGAGTGAACTCAGGAAGATAATGGAGGACAAGAAGGCCTGGCGGGATATGGTTCATGGGATCACGAAGGGTCGGACACGACTTAACGACTGAACAACAACAACAACCAGGTATTTGCACACAGCGAGAGCGTGCACAAAGTAAGGCCTAACAGTTTCTTGATAGAAAATGTCCTAGCTGTGAATGGGACTGTGTGTGACCATGAGTCATGCTTTCTGTGTGTCTGCTCTTCTGTCAACATGATTAAATTGGTGGTGGCCAGAGAGAGTTTCTGAGCTTCCAGGTCTTCCTTATGTAGCTGAGAACAAGTTTTGGAAATCAGTAATACTAGTCCTCAAGCTTTTATCAGTCCACCCCTTGTCCATGCATTCTTATGCTAGTTCACTATGACCTGGAGGGAATTCTTTTTTGTCAGAGGCATGTTATTGTTTACAAGCCTGTGTAGAGCCTTGCAAAGTGTATGCTACAGAGAAGCCAAAGAAAGGGGAAATGAGAAGCAAAACTTAAGTGCAAATATGGAACAAACAGGTGTGTGTGTGTGTGTGTGTGTGTGTGTGTGTGTGTGTGTGTGTGTGTGTGTGTGAACCCTTGTTAAATGAGTACTGTACTGTAATCCTGATTTTGTTTAAGACAGTGGGAGCATATGTTTAAATGTAGAGGCATGAGTCTCCCACCAAAAAAACCCAAAACCCTGAGGAAATTTACTAGTCTTACCAAAATTCTAATTTCTAATGCTTGACAGTGACATGTGGCAACCATTGTGCTTGCATTCAAATAAAAAATGTGCAGGTTCAAAACAATCTTTGTGGCCACTTGCTGCGAGGGTACTGCAGCTTCCCCCCCCCCCCTGTTTGCTGCTTTGGGCTTGGCAAAGTTCAGATCAACATTAGCTCAGTGTGCAAGTTCAACTCAAGGAGGGGTTTGAAAATACAGCAGGATTGTAAAATTGGTCTTAATGGTCTTAATAACCCACGTTGAGAATGCTATGTGCAATTTTACTTCCCATCTCAAAAAGGATACCTTTTTAAAAAAAAAACGAGAGAAAATGGAAAAGGGTACGTAAAAAGATCCAGGATTGTCCAGCATTCTTGATCATGGAGAATCTCTCCCCAGTAGAACAATTGTCTGTGCAGCAGGTGCCACATGTGGTGGGCAGTGCTTGCAAATGCACTCCTGTTTCCCCCCCACCGTATTTTTCGCTCCATAGGACGCATCGGACCATAGGACGCATGCATCCTATGGAGTTAAAAATAGGGGGGGGAGTTTTTACTTACCGGGGCTTGGGGGGGCTTCGGGGAGGCCGAAAACCGGAAATGGCCGAAAATAGCCATTTAGTGCCGAACTGAAGATTGGGGAGGCCTGCAGAGTGTCGCGCAGGCCTCCCTGAAGCCCCGGTAAGTATTTTTTACTTTTTTATTCGCTCCATAAGACGCACACTAATTTCCCCCTATTTTTTGGGGGGGTGCGTCTTATGGAGCGAAATACAACACACCATTGCCACACATTCATCTCTACACTGGGGCAAATTGTTCTTCCTTGAGAAGAAAAGCTTGTGACTTTTTACTTGAGGAAAAATATTTATAAGCATGTTTTATGTCCCCTGTTCATTTCTGAATGATGAAGAGAAAGCGAGTGAGATAATTTATCCCTTGCACTAAAGCCCTGTTGAGGCATTTGTCTCCTCGTGCAAATTAACATTTGAGAGGCTTTACAGGAACTTGTGGGTGAGCCGTGACCCTGTCCTATGACATGCACACGTTCTTGTTAGCCCCGCCCCGCAATAAGCATTTGTCTGCAGTGGCAACTGCTGAACGTGGGAAAAGATTCCACTGTCCCATGATTGTCACCCTGGGAATCACCTTGTCCCTCAACAAAACTGAACTGTATCAGACAGAACTCTTCGATCACCTCATGCATAAAGCTTTTCTATGGAGTCCGTTGGAACATTCAGCTGTGAAAGTCATTGAGTGTTGTGTAAGCTAATTATTTACATTACATTTGTCTTTGAACCAGAAATAGGTCTATTGATTGTAGTTGAACATTAGGGATGATTACAGAATGCTCCCCTGCTGAATTTCTCCCTGGATTTTGGGGTTCTGAAGTACCAGAACTACTTACTGGGGCGGCACTGATAATGGTGGAATCCTTATTTCTTCTGTGTGTTTTTTTCTTTACAAAAATGGCAGACTATGAAAAACAACATGGTTTAAACTTAAAAGAATTAAAAGCCAAAAAATAAATTCCAACGAAACTTAAGGGAGTTGTGTGTGTGTGTGTGTGTGTGTGTGTGTATTTAACCCTGTATTGAAGCACTGGTGTGTACTTGCAGAAAGGCACCATTTAAAAAAATAAACCGCTGCCACCTTAGTGTAATTCGTCTGGGGCGGTGGGTCATTTTTATCATCATTTTCTTTATTTTAAGTCCTGCTGGAGCACTGATGCACTCCTGTGGAAACTAAAGATAAGTGTGGGTGTGTTTTAAGTCCTGCTTTCCTGACAGGAAAAAGAAACTTTTTTTTTTTTGCCTCTCCGGGAAAGCAGGGTCTTAATTCCTAAATCCATTGTGTCTGTCATGGGATAGCTGTGTGAGTGGGAGCAAGAAGACCACGAAACACGTGGAGGTGGGTTTACAACAGGCCTTTATGTTATACTGTATATGGATTCCATGAATGAATGTCCTTGGCAGCAGAGTATCTTACCCCTGCCTGCTGACAAAGGAGTCCTTTTCCTGGGAGAGGTCAGCAGCCTAAGCTGGCAGATACTGTGGGCTACCCATGGACACCTGTGACCCATGGACACCCATGGACACAGATACTGTGGGCTACCCACGGGAATCTAAGTACAGGTGGGCCCCCATATCCGCTGGGGATATGTTCCAGGCCCCTCCGTGGATACTTGAAACCGTGGATAAGAGCGAACACCCCCTCCATGGTTTCCTGAGGGGCCCCCCACCCTGCCTCCCCTGCAGGCAGGCATGCTTGCCCCCCTAGCTCTTATTTTTCTTTCAGCAAACTTTGTTCCTCCTTAAAACAAACAGAGAAGCAGCTTCCAATGCAGGCAAGTAGAACGAGACTAAGTCCTAGAGAGGCTCTGCAAGGTTTCTGTTAACTTTGCAGAGCCTCTCTAGTACTTAGTCTCGTTCTACTTGCCTGTAATAAGCAGCCAGAGGCTGCTTCTCCTGTTTCTTTAAGGAAGAAACGAAGCCTACCAGGAAAAAAGTAAAAGCCTGGGGGGGTCCCCACAATCTGTGGATAACTGAAACCGTGGATAGCGAATCAGTGGATATGGGGGTCCACCTGTACAGTATTCGGCCTTGGAAGAGGACTGGTCTGTGATCCATTCTCCACCCCAGGGACCTTCCTGCACACAAAAGTGTCTCCATAGCAGGGCAGAAACTTGGCTTGTCAAAGTTCTACTTTCTTGCCAGAAGTCAAGCACAGCAGAAGTTACGTCATAATGGAACAGTGGGGTAATAATGGAGCAGAATGGTGGTGAGAAATCTGTTCATCCCCACTAAAGATATACCTTTGAACCAGAGGCTGTAGAGCAGCAATGGAGGATGGTTTTTCATCTCGCTGTTTGTGAGTTTCCGAGGCTGGTCTGAACCAAGCCAGTTCTTACATTCTTTAGAATAAAGTAGAAGCAACAGGAATTTTAAAGTGTCTACGGTGCGCAGATTAAAGGAAGCCATCACCAGAGAAGGGGTGAGTGAGGACCAGAAAGGAAGTGGTTATGATTGGCAACTGCCTGGACAGCCTGGCTTATATCCCCCCCCCCCCTGCTTCCTTTCTTTTTGTTGCTCAGCTGCAACGCCTCATGGATGCAGGTCTTTCCTGGGCACATCTGTCAGTCCAGGCCTGCGGATAGAACTCCTTCGGTTCAGAGTTCTACAGAGTGCTCCAAAACCAGTATTGTACTGTGGTAAAATTGGGATAATTTTTAAAAAAGAGAATTAATTTTCTAGCCCTCATGGGTAGAGAGTGCTTAAAGCACAGCCCTACCATGTGAACTACCGGTAAATAATGGTTTTCAAATGCTTGCTATTCTGAAAGGATAATTCTACAAACATAAACCATCAGGGTCGGCCTAGGAATTGGTCTTGCTTTATTCTTCATATGTAATCTTCCAATTATTATTATTATTTTGCCATGTCTGCTACAATTGTTGTGTCCAAGCAACAGATACCATCGTAAGCAGTTTCTCCTGGAATTCAGTATAATGCTGAAACAAGGCCTGGCAATTACAGAAGCTCCTCCATTCCATACAAATAAGCTAAACAAGGCAAACTGCAGTGACTCAGTAATCCCATTTCACTGTAAATCTTTCACTTATAAATATCTATTCAGCGTGGACTATCACTTGCTTGGTTTGGCTAATTGGTCTTTTTCCCTCTCTTTGATGGTGACACTGTGCTATTAATCACTTGCACAACAAAGAAATTCAACAGGTACAGCCTTCCTCTCACCGTACCTCCTTGTTGCTAAAAAAAAAAAAATGTTGAATTTCTACTTGTAATGCAGTGCAAGCCTCTGTCCAGAAGAAAATGGCACCCCCTAGGAAGCATAGATCTTTCCTCTTGGAATCAGGCTGCTGTCGTTTGATTGGAGGTCAAGGACAACATTCATTAGGAGTTTTCACTAGTAATGCCAAATGTTTTAGCTTGGCTTCCTCTCCTCCCATTTGCCTTTCCGTCTTTTTCTCCTTCACACTTCCCTAGTTTCTTACTGTGGTGGCGTTCCCCACTCCCCCCCCCCTTCTGGTTTCTCTGTCTACGTCTGTTCTGCATTGTCGGTCTGTGTCTCCCTACCTTCTTATGCAGGATAAGACAGACAAACATCACATAATCCCTGCCAGTTTAGCACCCGCTGGTGCAGGGGAGAGCTGCTATGCAGGGGAATGCCTAATTTTAGTACCAGTATTGCTCCTTGTGGGGGTCAGTGGACAATTGATCTCTTTCTCACGTGAGCTGCAGAAATTTGACTCCGCTCTCATAGGAAACTGCAGTGCTGCACCAGTACAGCCGCAGTGGTCACAAAAGACGACCCGGGGGGGGGGGGTAATGGCTTTGCATGAATCTGTAAAAGCTCAAATACAGTTTAATTAAGATGGTATGTGTATGCTGATGTTTACATAGTTTGAGTCAAACAAGAAAAATGACAATGTGGGGTAGGAAGCCTTTTTCATGAGGGGACGGGTGTTGTCCGGTTTAGTGGAAGAATGGCATATGAGAAAAGTGACCCCCAAATCCAGGTAAAAAGGAACAAACCTTTTTCTTGCCGGAAGGTCTTTTCAGGACCTGTTTCGGGCTCATTGGAGTTCATATATTTACAACCCGTATCTTCGTTATTCACCATGTTTCTTAAATGCCACCTCCGGCACGCTTTCGTAGCGCATTGCAAAAGTCTTCCATTAGCACTTGTGCAAGAGTTCATGGAGCAGCGCGAATGCATTATTTCCTTTCACAGTTTTTTGTGTCTAATCTAGTGAGAGGAAGATGTAGGAGTTCAGAACTCTGACATCCAGACTTAATTTTATTATTTTCACAATAATTTCTGAACTGGTTTTCTGCCAGAGAAGCACCCAAAGTGGGTTTCAAACATTTTAATCCAAAATCAAATCTGAGTTTCAGAAAGCCCTGAAAATTGTGGTTTCTATATGGCCTGTAGCAGTAAAGCATATGATTTGTATGCTGTGTAGGTTAAAGGTTTGGGTTTGATCCCTCGTATCTCTGGCTGAAAGCATCTTGTATAGCAAAGCTGAGCAAGACCTTTGCCGGAGACCTTGAAAAACTACTGCATCTCAGGGTGGCTTGATCTTTTTAAATCAAGGTGATTTAAACTGAAGAAAGAAAAATCTCAACCACATTTCCCATGTTATAATGTAAATCATGCCTTTCCTGAATCAAGAGTGCATGCTAATTTGGTTGCTATAACAATGAAATTTAAAAATTTAAAAATTTGTTGGCTGGCACCTAAATAAAGCCTTTGCACTACTTAGGAGCATAATTCAAAACTTTCTGGTCATACAGCCCAGATGCCTTCTTGCACTTTGCAGTTTTATTGAGTTAGAAATGAGAGTATAGAGGCATTGCATGGGACCCACCTAATATTAGGTTGACTTTGGCATTATGAGAGGAGACTGCTACATTGATGTGGTTCGGTAACCTCCTACCTTCACTCTACTGCAAATTCCTTCTGGCGGGTTGAGTGATCTCCAGAGAAGCCCTCCCTTTTCTGGCTCATTCCTTGCTCCTATTCTTTCTCTTGCTCCCCCCACTGCTCGCTCTTGTACTTATTACTTCTGTATTTAGTAAAAATCCTCACACTCTGTGTGCAGATTGCTGCTGAATGCTGAATTTGTCCATTATACTGGAGTTTACCTGCTAATGCTTTGTACTGGGTTTGTATAAACAATTCTAGAAATCCTAGGCCAAAATGAAGCACTTTTAAATCCCACTGTTTTATCTCGCTTCCATTGAAATCAACAGAAAAGTACTCCATTGTGCTGGATTGTGCCCATTGTCAAGTCAAGTTTATTAGGTTAAATAGCACATTGCCATACACCTATAGAATTAAAATTTAAAAACACATTGAAACAAAATTTGCCATACACCTATGAAGTTGAACTTATATACACAATAAAACAGAAATTTGCCACAACTACCACACATTCTTTACAGAAACTACTTAAAATATTTTCAGCCTTAAAGAATCAGAGAACGTTGAATATCTTTGCGACCATTTCTTTAAAAAACGTTCTCTAGCTGTTTCATATTTAGGACAATAGAAAAAAACATGTAGCAATGAATCTAATTCATTCAAAGAACTGTCACAATATCGTTGGTCAGATGGTATCTTTTGAAAACGACCTTTCATCTGCGTAGTTGGTAATGCGTCATATAAGCCCACCTAAATTTAGGCACTGTAAGCATATTGAAGTATAAAGGTAGAGTAAATTCTACCGGAAACCTTATTCCTGAATAAGATGGAGAACATGTCTCATTGTTCTATTTTGTCCAACAATGCTCTTGTGCAGCTAATTTAGTAAAAATAGGGAGATCATCTGCATTGGCTAATCGTCATTTCAAATTAATGATGACTTTCCATATCAATGTAAGGATCTTTGGAAGCCCTAATTCAAGCCGTAATACTGCAGAGGCTATACATGGAGGTGTGGCCAGCACTTTCCGAAAGAAAGCTTGTTGAAGTCTTTCAAGATTTTCTATTGGTCCTAAGAACCAAATTTGAGAACCATATAATATCCGCGGCATATATTTGAGAGCCATATAATATCCGTGGCAAATATCCCATCATATATTGGGTGGAAGATGTGAGTAAAAATATAGAAATCCATATCACCTAGTGTACCTTCAGGGTGTAAGGAAATGTGTCTTTTGAGGATAATCTTTTTAAAGTGTGCAGGATACAGTGGTAGGGTTTCCAGTATGACTAGCTCACTGTCGTATTCCATCATCATTCATCTATTCTAGTGCAAGAGGAGCGCTCTCTTTTCCTCTCTCAAATATTGGTAGCCATACTTTCCATTGGTTAGCCATACTTTCCATACTTTCCACACCCCATTGGGAACCCTGCACTGAAATTGTTGGTGCAGAATATTTGAGCAATTGTTGGTGCTGGACAGAGGAGGAGGCCAGGATAGCTGGTTTGCATGAGCTGCCATCGCTGCTGGGTTTGACAAGTTTTTGTCAAAAACAAAATGTTTTTGGTTTGTTGTAATTGCACGGTGCAGTTTAGGTCTAGATACACTTGAAGTGTTGGCACAAATTGAGCTAGTTTTTCTAAGTCAACGGCAGCTAGATCAGAACTGTGGCAGGGATAGGGTTCAAGCCCCCCCTACCCTTCCAACTCATTCACAATCTGTCGGTGACCCCAATTCAGTTGCTATTGACTAAAGGAAAACTAAGACCATCGGGGCCAGTAATGTTTTAAGTGTTGTATGTACTTTGGGCCTTGATATTGTAAGCTGCCTTGAACATAATAATGTTCTGGTTTGGCGGGATTGTTCGGTAAAAGCGCTGTTGTTCGTAGTATGGTTGCTTAACATTTCCATCCTTCCTGTAAGCATTAAAGCCTTCATAATTTCCATACTCAAACATGCACAACTAAGATTAATTTTAGTGCCTGTATATATTTTTCCAGTTGACGATTAGTGGCTAAGGTTACCTATTAAATTAGCAAAGCAGTCATTTCTGGAAGGGTAACAATTCTCTCTGACATTAATTACTTCATGTGTCTCTCAGGATAGTGTGTTTTTTTTAATCACATTGGCTCAGCGATTGGCCCATTTTTTTTCCTGTGATTTACTGTGAACCAGACTGTGAAGTCTTAACTAACGTTGATGAACATTTAGTCATGTGGATAATCCTGTAACTATTGTTGGCACTGCTAATGTGAGTAGAAAAGTAGCATGACCAAGAGCAAACTGGGCCTGATCTTTTTTCCCTGATGTGCTAGGGACTTTTAATTTTATTTTGCAGGGAGTTTGTTTACATGGGGGAGCATTAAGAATGCGGTTTTTCCCCTTCCCTGCAGTCTGAAGTGGTACAGTCCTCTCTGCCAACCCAGCCATTTATCACCTCCTGCTGCTGTATGTAGACCATGTTTTCAGGCCTGAGAAGCTGCAGACTGAACCTGGTTCCACCCATGACCTGCCATTTTCTGCTCCAGCTCCGTCCCCTGGTCCCACTTTAGATTTTGAAATCTGAAATTAACAGCCCCATTCATGTGCCTTTATTGAAGAAAGTATTCTTTATTTTATTTAGAGATTTTTATCCTGCATTTTGACCCCTAGTGGTTTCCTGAAGGAGGTTCACAAGCAACAAAATTAAACCATGCTTACATCTGTCTACAGTCCCTCAGATAACTTAGAGCTTTAAAGGTCAAAACCAACATGTTGAATTCAGCCCAGAAACAAAACTAGTAGGCAGTGGAGATGGCAGAGAATGCTTCCAAGCTTGAACCCCAACCAGCTACCTCTGGTTACTGCTGTGCTACTGCATTCTGCACCAGCTGAAGCTTCCAAACGCTTTTCAAGGGTAGCCCCACTTAGAGCGTGTTTCCATAGTCTGCTTCCGATGTGATTCTGCCATGCATTATACTTCCATGCTCCAGTATCATTACATGAGCCAATGCTCTAGTTTTCTCTCTTATTAATGGAGGCAATATTTTTAACCATGTCCATACAGGGAATAAATCGCAAGATAGTGGGATTGCAGAGATGGAGGAGCTTCCAGTTCCACACAACATCAAAATCAGCAACATCACCTGTGATTCCTTCAAGATTTCATGGGACATGGATTCCAAATCCAAGGAACGCATCACTCACTACTTCATTGACCTAAACAAGAAAGAGAACAAGAATTCCAACAAATTTAAGCACAAGGTATGTTTGTGGTGTCGTGTTTGCAGGAGGAGGAGAAGAAGCAGTACTAGCAACCCTCCAATATTTTGCTTGCTATATGGATCCCCATAGCAATTTTGCTTGCGATACTGTATTTTGGGGGATGCTTGCTGGTAAATTATCTGGGGGAACAACTTTATTGAAGAAGAGACTTTTGTTACACCCCAGCTCAAGCCTTTGCCCCAGAGGAATGTTTCTGCAATATTTTTAACTGCTCTGTATAGCTCAGGCCTTCCCAGGTTACGAACCTGTTAAGACTTGATAAACTCCTTGTGTTTGCTGCCTGCCTGGGACTACAAAAGGTAGGTGTGTGTGTGTGTGTGTGTGTGTGTGTGTGTGTGCGTGTGTGCGCGCGCGCGCGCGCTCATTGCCAAACCAACCACAGCATACATTGCTTGTGGACTGCATTTGTCTTAGTAGTCAGAAATTGCTTATGCCTGATTTTAGCCAGAGGCCTCAGAAGTGTAAGTGGAGAATCCAGGCACAGAGGTGACTATTTGGGCTTCTGCCGTTTGCAAGTGGGATGAAAGGGAAAATTGTTTTTGGGGGATTGGTGACCACAGAGAAGGCAGCACCGCAAAGTCAACAGAAAGGTATCAAATTCTGGTGGGCATCCCATGTCTTTTATTAAGAAAATAACATCTTAATGTGTTTGAGGCTTAATTCTGATTCATACCTAGGTTTCTCCATAGGATTCCTGGGGGGGGGGGGAATCTGAGTCACATGTATGAACCATTGTGAGTGATGCTAATTTGTGATAATTTTTAAAACACACTGTGATCCAAATCTTTTGCTCAGGATGTTTGCCTAGCAGAGAAACTAGGCCATTGCTAAGGGAAAAAACAAAATGGCTTCCCCACTGTTATACAATTGGCATCTAAAAGCTGTCTCAGACCAGTTATTTGTGTCTGAATTGTCAAATACATCAATTTGGTTATTGATTTTGTCTGGACAGTTACATTCTTTGTACAAGTTGTGCACCACTTGTGCTTTGAGGTGGGGAAAACCCATGATTTAAAAGAAAAGCTGTTAAGACTGCGATGTCAAGAATTCACCCTGTGAAGTGCTTTGAAGAAATGAAAGATGCATTTAGGTCTTCCAGCATAACTAAGTGTTCTAAAATATGTAACATTGAAATAGGAAAATCTATGCTTGGTGCTACAGGCATAAGTGAAGCAGATCAATGGCTGATAGAAAGTCAGGAACTGATTGACTGTAGCAAAGCCCGTGTCCAAACATGTGCTTTAAAAAAATTGTTAGCCCTATTCCAGCAGCTCCAGCCTCTCCCCCTCCCCCCCGTAATAATGGGAGTGGACCATTCTGGACTCACATGAGAGCTCCATGTGCACATTGGAGTCACATATAGCCCTGAATCAGGCAGACTTATTTAAATTGTGTGTATTACATGTTGATTTTTTTTTAACCCTCAGCTCTCCATGGCTGGGTTTATAGCATTTGACATCAGAAGGCAAATTAACCAAAACGTAAAAGGATCAGGCTTAAATGCTAATTGCATATAAACATATTTGTTCCTCCCCTGAGATAACAATGCAAAAAGATGGCAAGCGCTACCCCAACTAGCCCTTCTGAAACGGATACATCTTGCAAGCCTTTCAAAAGAAGGAGAGACAACCCGAAAGCCTCATCTGGACATTCATGCCATAGAGCTGAGGGTATAACTGTGAAGATCTTGCTTCTAGCCAAGGTTCTTCTAACTTTGCATAGCAAAGATGCTTTGAGCTGGGTCCTAGATGGAGATCTTAACCAGCAATGGGACTTGGTCTCCAAGATACACAAGTTCCCAGCCATACACAGCTTTAACAGTGAGCAGTAGCACTCTACATTGGGCCTAAAGGCAAACAATGCAGTTGGTTGTAAAATGTAGTTGGCTATAAAATAAGCTGAATGTGCTCCTATTTCCTCACAACCACAAGAAGCAAACAGCCACACTTCCCAGGTGTGATGAAAATTGGGGGTCCTTCAGAGCCTTCTCCTTCCTCCAACACCCTCTGCTGTCATCAGCAACAGGATTAGAATGCAGATTAATTACATCAGTCCCACCACCATGAAGCACTTCTCTAAATCCATAGTTGTCACCGTCGGCTGATTGAAGCAGTGATTGGCATTCATTATATTTGATCAAAGATCTGTGTGGGGAAACCGCTTGATTTTCCAATCTTGATTAATACTAACCATCCAAAGACTATACAGGTTGAGTATCCCTTATCCGGGCTGCTTGGGATGGGAAATTGTCTGGATTTTGGAATATTTGCTTAAATACAATTGAGATATCTTGGGAATGGGACCTAAGTCTAAACACAAAATTCATTTGTCTCATATACTTATACACATAGCCTGAAGGTACTTTTATACAATATTTTTAATAATTTTGTGCCCCAGCATGCCTTGCGCTATGCCAGCCAAGTGCTGGAAAACATTATTTTTTTTAAAAAAAAGTCATAGCCTCAGAAATGTCTGGATTTCAGAATAGTCTGGATTTTGGATGTCCGGATAAGGGGTAATCAACCTGTAATACACGTTGGGTGCAAGACATGCCTATAGAGGTGGGCAAGCACATGGGCAAGGGAGGAACGTGCTGGATAGATGGGGAACATGCCCCAGCCTCTCGTTGCGAGGAATGGCTGGCATGGTACAGTATGTGCATAGCCAAGAGCCAACACACGAGGGCAAGAGAGGGAAAAGGTTCTGTGGAGCTCTATGCTGATCCTCTCCTGGGCCCTTATGGAATGTGACTCAAGCAGCCTGGCAATAACATGAGAGAAGCTGAGCGTGTGCGTGTGCTCTGCCGCTCTAGGTCGTCACAAACGTGCTGTAAAGCATGTTCGTGACAACTCTGGAGTAAGGGCCACCAGCGTGGAAGCCAGCAGCCCTTACTCCGCCGCCCCCCCGGACCTGGCACCCACCGGTGGAGGTATGTCCTGCACCAGTCGGTGCAGGTGGAGGGCGGGCAGGGGTGTGGAGGGGGGCAGGGAGGGGGCCATTGGCTGAACCGGGCCAGGAGAGGACGGGGATATCAGCGGCATGCTCCGCCAATATCCTCGGCCCGGTTTGGCCTTACCCCGCTGCCTCGGATGTACATCAGCTTCAGATGTATGTAACCCCTGCATAAATCAAGACCTGTCTGTATTGTAATAAGGGTTCCAGAATATAATAGTTTCCTGAGATGATGGTGACTGAGGAACTAGAGACTTTCCTTATGATGCATGTTAGGAAGTATATTGAACGATGGTCTCCTAACTATTTAACTGAGGTGTATAGTGGGATTCCTTCCTGCTCTCAAATACTGAGATGGCTTGGATCTTGGATTTGAGGAAAACTCACATGTTTAGTCTTGCCACGAGAAGCTATGTTGGGGCACAAATTGCTACCCTCAAGCATCCTGGTTCCTACTTAGGGCTGTCCCTGCTGCTCGGGGGGGAGGAGGTGGTAGTGGTTGGTTGTGATGATGATGTGGAGCAATGTTTCTCAAACTGGGTTGGGATCCACTAGGTGCGTTGCGACCCTATTTCTGGTGGGACCCGCAACATGGGTGATGGAAAGATCAGATAAGTATTTACCTCAAGCCCCGAGGCTATTCAAAAACCTGACAGCTGCTACTTGCCTTGCAAAGAGCTGAGCTCCTGCAGTTTGCAAGCTTGTGTAAATATAGGAAGATAAATATTTGAGGGTCTTTTTTTCTGGTGTTTTTTTTTTCCCCATGTCTGTCAATAACAGGCAGTGGGGGCAGGTGAACGCTGGGCCACATAACTAAGCCCCACAAGCCTTGAGGCTATTCATTACGGCTGCCTCATTACGAGAAATGGATTGCTTTTTTTGGCAAATAAATATTACTTTAAAGAAATACATAAATTATTTCTAGATCACTTTTTTTTAAGCCTCGTATAGCTAGGTGAGTCCCGATAGAGTGTCATTTTAAAACGTGGTTCCTGGTGCTAAAACGTTTGGGTACCACTGATGTAGAGGGAATCTCCTCCTGATCCCAGCAGGCCACAACTAAAACACCAGAAGAAAAATAGCAAAACACGTTGTATTAATTAATCCTTTTCCCATATTGGTCCCAGTCACAGTATTCCAGAATATTGCTATTCTAAGAATACGGTCCTGTACATGCTTACCTGGGTGTAAGCTTCATTGAACACGATGGGACTTACTTCTGAGTAAATATGTATAGGATTGCACGGCAAGATTATACAATCTTTCCCCCAATGTCTAGTGAAGGTTGACCATATCCACTTTGCAGTCATTGGCTCTTGTATCCACAGCCTCCTTTTAAATAGAAAGGCAATTCTGCATCTTGTTTGTTGTGTTAGTTCTCTTTGCTGCATTGCTGGACTAATGTAGTATTATTTATTGTTGTTGTGTCATCCTTTTTTTTTCTAAGCTAAGCATCCATTTATTGTCTCATCTTTTTTTTCTAAGCTAAGCAAGCCAAATTCTTTTAGTCTTTGCTGATAGAATGTGCTCCCCGTTCCTCTGTCTTTGCAAGCTGTGAACAAATTGTGAGGACCTTTGGAGCTCTGCTGCAGATACTGATCCAATCCTCCTCAGAACCATGATGGTACAAAAGTGAGAAATAGCCGTCTGTCTGTTTTGTAATCCCTCCACTATATATTTGCACCTTTATGGAGCAAGTGGAGAGTTGTGGTCAAAGGAGGAATGTGAAAGGTTGAGAGAGAGAGAGAGAGAGAGAGAGAGAGAGAGAGAGAGAGAGAGAGAGAGAGAGAGAGAGCAGCATGCAAAGCATCTCAAGTGCAATTAGAGCCACTGTCTTCTCTCGAGGGGGGGGGAAGGGGCTGACGTTCCACTGAAAACAAAAGCAGCATTTTTTTTTCCAGCAGTGCCATTTTCAGAGGGAAGGAAGGGGTGTCAGATGAGTGTGTCCCCACCTCAGTGTTTTGATTACGCTGATTATTTATATGCCACTTTTCAACCACAGTTCTCAAATCAGAGGAAGAAGAAAATGGGTCCCTGCTCCAAAGGGGTTCACAGTCTTTTTTTTTAAAAAAAAAAAGTCCCAAGAGAGGCACCAGAGTAGCCACTGGGAGTGGGGTGCTGTGCTGGGACCACTAGAGACAGTTGCTTTTCCTCCGCTAAATACAAGAAAGGCACCACTTCACACAGTGCTCGTTGCCCAGCAGGGGGCTCCAGGGGTCTTGGGTGCTGCTGAGGAATGGTCACATGTTTACAAGCCTCTGGATAGCAGATAGAGGAGATTTCATGTATGAAAACGTTTTTGCCCTTGCAGAGGGCAGAAATGTGTACCCTCTGCAGGAGAAGCAGAGCTGAAACATGTTGGGCCAAATAAAATATGTCATAATTCACTCCTTTCTCTGCACCTGTTTAGAGGTTCCTTCTCTCCTTTTTTCCTGTGGGTATTGTAATTTTTAGGTGGGTACTGACCTCCCCCCCTTTTTTTGGTTATGCTACAAGCAGATCTGTTAGTTTTCCATGTGTAGAGATTTCTTTTCATGGGGGAGCATTCAAATATGTGATCTCCTAAAATGACACCTTTTATCACATGATCTGTCCCTTGTGTAGGCTGAGTGTTGTTTTATGATGGGGAGAAGATAAATTATTGTGTCTTTTTAACTGAATCTTAGATTTCCTAGTGCTACTCTTGCTCAAAATTTAGGGCTCTGGTGTAGGGCCTTATATTCATTTCTATTTGTGCACTGTACTGTTTCCTTCTAACATGTCCGTGTTCAACATACAAATTAATCTATGATCTGTGCACTGGGCTTACACATAGAAGATAACGTCAATCTGTCTTTTCCAACTTTATTGGAAAGCACTCCAGGGATAAAAGGGATTCTTAGGGAAATGCTTTGTTTTATCCCATGTTAACCCATCAATGAATTTTATTGGGGTGATTAATTTGAGAAAGGTAAGCTGGAAAGACCAGAAAGAGTAAAATAAAAGCACGCATTTTATATACCCTGTTTCCCTGAAAATAAGACAGTGTCTTACATTAATTTTGGCTCCAAAAAATGCAGTAGGTCTTATTTTCCCAGAGGTCTTATTTTCCCAACCTGTGGTGTGACCCCCCCCCCTCCCGGCCAGCAAAGCCTGCAAGGAGGCTGCAACCTTGCAGAGTCTCTCTAGCATGTCGTCTCCATGGTGGAGGACTCAAGTGCAGGCCTTGCAGAGCCTTGCACCCTCGGGAAAGAATAAGGCTTTAATCGGTCAAAGTAAGTGTCGCGGGGGGTCGCGTCCGTCTGGCTGCTGATCCTAGCTAGGTCTTACTTTCGGGGAGGACTTATATTGACGAGTGCCAGCAAAATTCCTGCAAAAATGACAGTAGGTCTTACTTTCGTGGGAGGTCTTTATTTTAGGGGAAACAGGGTAGTTGTCTTGAGTGTCTGTAGAACTTCCAATCATCCATTTATTTCAACTGTAAGCCTGCAAACAGGACCTTGTTTAATTTTAAATTATTGTACAGCACCTAGTTGTGTTGGTGCTTAAGAAATAATAATTATTGTGTTTTTCCCTTTCTGCCAAATTAGGATGTACCCACAAAACTAGTGGCAAAAGCTGTTCCCCTGCCTATGACTGTCCGTGGACATTGGTTCCTGAGCCCAAGAACAGAGTACACAGTAGCCGTACAGACTGCATCAAAGCAAGTCGATGGTGATTACATGGTTTCAGAGTGGAGTGAAATCATAGAGTTTTGTACAGCAGGTAAGTCCTCTGGAATAAAGACCTCCCTCACCTCCATAGGAATGAAGCAACTTGAATATGCCATGTATATTGAACTAGTTCCTGTCTGCACCAATAGTCTGAGGTTGCTACTGATGTTTCTTCACACACACGTGTGTATGGGAGAGGAAAACCCACAAAGATGGTCTTAACTGGATTAACCATAGAGCACAGCTATACAATTTCCCACCATTCCCCCTGCCCCCAATAACACTACCATTTGGGGTGGGGTGGGGGCACACATATACCAAGATTGCTGTAACATTAAAACAGATTTTCCTACAGTTCTGTTAAGCACCTTTCCCACAGCCAATAACAGAAATAATTGCACAATGGCTATCACTACACATCGCTACTAAAACACATCAAATGAAGATCCAGGGACTGGTCTCCAATGCGTTAATGAGGTATTAGTGGAGGGAGCTCTAAATAGGGTCAGGGGGAGGGTGTCTCTTTGTGCATGACGGTGACAAACAAATATCGGACAAGGGAACCTGTATGAAGAATGTGTTTTCAGAGAGCCCAGTGATTCCCTGTTGCATGTACACTCAGTAGCAAACCTGGAGTGTGTGAGGGAGTCCCTTGTTACTGCTGCACAAACATTTGTAAGGTAGAGGGGAACTGAGAGGCAAAGCAAGCTTCCACTATCTAGTCATATTCCAGTGCGAGTGATAGAGAGAGGGATGTTGTCTGGTTTTGGAGGGCTTCCACAGTAACATCCAGTCCAGAGAGCCCATCGACCTCTGTCTCACCTGAATAGAATAGCTTCTCTTTGTGGGCCTTGGGAATGCTGGTGCTTTGCTTCTCACTAGCGGAACGTTTTGTGTTTGCAGATTATTCGAAGGTTCACTTAACACAGCTTTTGGAAAAAGCAGAAGTGATTGCAGGACGCATGCTTAAATTTTCGGTCTTTTATCGGAATCAGCACAAGGAGTACTTCGATTACATCAGGTAAGAGAGCCAACCCCTTTCCAAGTCTTCTCTTTCTACACAGGACAAATAAGGGCACTATCTTCTCTTATGAAATGTATAAGAAATAAGCCTGCAGATAACTCTGTTGTCATCTGTTTTATTGGCATTGGCTATCCTTTTATACATGACAAGGTTAATTAGTAATAACCAGGTGTTTGTTTACATTGATTTGTAATATTTATTGTCCCAAAAGCTCAGGATGAATAACAGCTTAATAAAATAGAACTGTTATCAAATACGATTTAAAAAAAAAAGAATAGGAAAATGACAGGCATTCATAACTTGTCCTTCAGTGAGGCGAAGATTAAATTTAAATCATAATTAAAAACATTGCTCGAGTTTTTTGCCTTACATTTTTTCCAAACATTGCCTTAGTGCAGAGTTTCCCAAACTTTTTTGATCTGTGACTCCCTTGACTATTAGCGACCATTGGCTGTGGCTCCCCATTACATTATGTTGATGCCTGCCAATTGGCATTGCACTGTATTCCGAGAGGATTCCGCAGCTCCCCTGGCTGGTTTCCGCTGCTCCCCTGGGAGCCACGCCTCACAGTTTGGGAACCACTGCAGTGTGTGTGTGAGGATTAATTTGTTTTTGTAGTTTGGATGGATTGTGGTAAATATCCTGCCCAGTGCAGAGACAAATGCCCAGGGCCTAGTTTTGGGGTTTAGCGTTCCCAGGTTTCTTTACATCATTTCCCTGTGGGACTGGGAACCCCACATGCAAAAATACAATCCCTGGATCTGGATTGCTGCATATGACAGCTGGGGCTAGCAACGCAGGTCCTTCTCACAGCACTCTTTGAGAGCATCAGCCACCCATTTAAGGCTGTGCAAAGGAGCCAACTCCAGTCTCCTCTACCTCCCCAGACAGATTATTAGCAGTTAGGTAATGACTCGGGGCATCCTGTGCATGTATCACTGGACTGGGCCCAGAAACAGTGCTTTGTCAGTCTGATTAGAAAGAAAATAGATCTGCACAACAGCACCCTCTGCTGTATGCATACATCTCTGGCTCCATCTTTGACACACAGTAACTGACTTTGATATGTTGCACACAAACCAGATGTTAACAGGCCGGTCTTTGCATGAGAATATCGATGGAGATGCATATTTAAATGTAGATCAGAATGTACGTCCCATTCAAAGCTGTGCCTTGTGGATAGACTATAATATCCTCACTCATATGCGTACCTGACTGCACATGCAATTTTATGACTGCAGTTCCCAGTCTAGCAAGTAGATTATATAAATTGCTTGCGCAGGCTAATCTCCTTAGCTTGAACGGCAGACTGTTTTATTATTTTGCTTGGACACATACTTAGCATGTGTTTGAATTGGCCTGTTTCAAAACAGAAGAAATGTGTAGCTGCTTAGCAATAATGCCGGTTCTGTAGGAAATACTGGCCTATAATTAGCTTAACTGGCCACTGGATGTCACTGTGCTGCCACTGAAAAATGGCTGCCTTGCCTCTCTTCAGGCTCTGTGATAGTGGCCTTTATCTCTGGTGTTGGCATTTAGCTCATCCACAACTGCATAATCTCTGTTTGAAGCCTTTTTCTCCTTGGAATTTTATTTTTGAAAATAACAGGTGGAAGTCTTGAAAGGATAAGTGCCGTCGAAAGCTCACCTTGTGACTACATGTGAAAAGCATGGTACCAAACTGACATATAACTAGAAATGTCAGGAATTCTCATTGGACATCCAGCCCTCCGCTCTTATGTGACTCATTAGCTTTGTTTACAAGCCATTGATGTGGCACATCCTGTAGGCTTCTCTCCTGGTACCGAAAGTTTTAGGAAATGTGCCAGAGAAGCAGGTTCTGTTTTGCAGAAGTGAGGAGGTCCCACGTTCAGATAGTTGTTAGTGGTGGTGTTTTTAGTTTTGGGTGCTTTGCAAAATTACATAACCAAAAAAAGGCAGGCCTCTGCCCTGAGGAGCTTCCAATCTTAATTTCAGTTGGGGGTGTGAATAGATGAAGGGAAGGAGGTGAAGTGAGAGACGAGTGTAACAAGGGATGAATTTGAGCTAATACAGTTGCATATTCGTAGGTTCTGTGATTACCAATAATTACAAAATTCATGTTCTGGCACACTCATTACTTCTCCCCATGCTGGAAGAGAGGGAGTATCCACAATGAGGTGCCCTTACATTCTCCTCCTAAGTAATTCTGTCAAGGCCCTATACCTGAGAGACAAGTGTGTAAGGAATTCATGGCGAAGCTGGGATTTTAACCTGGGATGGCACATAGCTCAGGCCTGTAGCCACAGTAGCTCCTTTTTACCTTCACCAAGAAATGGGAGATACTCGTTTGCCAGTGGTGTAGTCCTTCAGAGGATATATATATATATATATCCTATGCCCATACTGGCTGGCAGAGGCGTCAGGCACCGGGAGGGCGCGAGGGGGCGGGGCCAGTGTCACGTCACGTCGACGCGCCGTAGACGCGCCCCCCCCGCCCGTTTTGCTCCCATTTCGGAGCCAAACGGCTCCAGGGAGGGAGGGCGGGCCCAAACGACGCTGGCTGCTGTTCGGAACATGGTGAGTTCGCCGCCCTCCCGCGATCGAGCGCCTGGAGCTCCTGCTCCACGCGCTCCGCCGTATTTACGGCGCTGCTGGCTGGCTATTCAGAGTGAGAATTTGTCTGACTCCTTTGCCACAAGGTTGAAATTGTGGACACCCCAATTTTGTGACTGTAGTTCCCAGTCTGGCAAGTAGATTCTACAAATTGCTTGCACATGCTGGTCTCCTTAGCTTGAACAACAGTCTGTAACAGGCAAGTTACATTGATTTTTACAACAGCAAGCGAAATTTCAGCTCTTGCTCATGCTGAACTAATCAAAGGCCCTGTTTGACACCGAGAAACCGTGAAAGCACTTACCACAAATAAGCTGAATTCTTGTTGAAATCCAGTATTTAGCCTGTGAGACTTCCCTGTGGAAGCTAGCTCGACTTGTGGATAAAGGGAAGGTGCAATTCTTGGGCACCATAAATGGCCACAATCCTTCGCAATTGGACTTGTGTACCGAACTGGATTGTAGCCAGCACCTATTGTAGATAGGAATGAATGAAAATAGGCTGTATGTAGGAAATCATGATGGACTTTTTTTTTTTAAAGGCTGGTACTGTAAAGAAGCTGCTTCTTCCACCAGTGTTTGTTTTTTTCTTAGTTATTGTAGTACTGTGTAGATTTAACACGGTTTTTTTTCCTCTAAATGTGCTTTGAGCTTTGTCTAATTTCATTCTGTACACTCGTTACTTTGGTTTTACTAAATGGAGGTGTGTTTAAGAAAAAGTTCAAATTAATGGGATAGGTTTTAGAATATCAGAGCTGAAAACCTAAGAAATGAAATGGTGAAGAAGGTAAGCTGTTGCTGTGAGGTGAGTGAGAGAGAGGGCGGGCATTGGAGAAATGTGTGTGTGTTTTTTAGACTGTTTATTCATAAAATTCTAAGCAGTGGCGCACATCTACTTAGGTCTTGTGTGTCATGAATATGAATCTTTCTCAAGTATTGCTAGAGTTGATTCAGAATATGGCTCCAACACACACATAGGAGACGTGTAAACAAGTGTAGTATCTTCTGTAGTAATGTGTTAGCTACACTTTTTGTTGTTCTCCCTTCTAAGGGCTATTCCACCTATGATGTGACAGCAAAGCTCAATTTGCCATTGTGTGTATGCATGCACTTGACAGGGTTGCAGTCAATCCTGTACATGTGCAATACGTGCATTTGTCTCCTCCACGTGTTACATTTTCAGGTGGACAAAAAAGTAATGTGTAAACCAGCCCAAAGTGCCTATTTGAAAGCAAGGGAGCCCTGCCTTGAGAGGAATCTGTTCAGTCTCCTCACCAGCCCTGTTTGAAATTAGGAGTCTCATACATCTAACACGCAATCCTTTATTGGTGCCAATTAAATGCTAAAATTCAGCATCTCTGTCTTCATTCATACACACATTTCTTTCCATGTATGAAAAAGGTGTATATATTTTGTCATTCACCTTGACCATTTCTTTCCACCAAGGTGTATATGTTTTTTCCCTCCATTTCTGAACTGGAATGCTCTTCTCCCCTGTCAGTCACAATTTGGGTCAAAGGTTCCCAAATAATCAATGCATGTCTCACTGATGGCATTGTAGAATTAAACAGTTACTCGTCCTCCTTCATTTCTAGAGAGCAGCATGGGAATGCTCTGCAGCCTTCAGTCAAGGATAACAGTGGGAGCCATGGCTCTCCAATCAGCGGAAAGCTGGAGGGCATCTTCTTTAGCTGCAACACCGAATTTAACACTGGAAAGCCCCCACAAGATTCACCTTATGGAAGATACAGGTTTGATATCGCAGCAGAAAAACTTTTCAACCCAAATACTAACTTGTACTTTGGGGACTTCTACTGCATGTACACAGCCTACCACTACGTTATCCTCGTCATCGCACCAGCGGGATCACCGGGAGACGAATTCTGTAAGCAGCGCCTCCCACAGCTGAACTTACAGGATAACAAATTTCTGACCTGCATCGAAGAAGATGGGGTCATGGTATATCATCATGCACAGGATGTAATCTTGGAAGTGATTTACACTGACCCAGTGGATCTCTCCCTTGGCACAGTTGCAGAAATTACTGGTCATCAGCTAATGAGCTCGTCGACTGCCAATGCAAAGAAAGATCCCAGCTGCAAGACCTGTAACATCAGTGTTGGACGTTAATTTCCATCCCTCCCCTCTTCCTTAGGAGCCTTCTCTGTTGCCTACACCCATCGTCAGCCGTTCTCATGAGACGCATGCATAATGCCGTTCTTACCAAAAGCAAACACCAGTGATTGAATTCTTCAATAGTATTCTTGGGGCAGGACTGTGCATTACAGGAAGCACATGGTAGTTGCTGAAAACAGCATCCTGTGTCAAGTTTCAACATTCTCCTGCAATGTTGTCAAGTTTCAACATTCTCCCCTGCAATGTTTAGGTTCCCTCCTCATGCCTGTGCATTTTGTGTCCCTGTTCCACACATAGGGACAGGGAAACATATAATATATTGCATCACAATACAGATAAGTATACCCAAACATGGGGGAGAGAGAGGGACAGCTCAACTTGATGCTGTTTTTGGCAGCAGCCCCATGTCCAGTGTAGCACATAGTTCTGCCCTTAGTATTTCTTCCCACCTTCCTTTCCTTCTGGTCCACCAGTGCTTTCAACTGTTAGAAATCTTGGTTTGGTTTTTTTCCAGCAACCATTTATCTATCTAGATGCTGCAATTGGTGTTTTTTAAATTTTCTTCCTTTTCATTTTTCCCTCATCTTGCTCCGTTTGCCAAATGTAACAAATCTATATAAACAGCTTTAGCAAAATAAAAACTACTGGCTTCTAAATGGTGTTTAAATATGCATTCATTTTAATCTACTGAACAACTTAACTGGGATAATTCCAAATAGCATGAAAGGTTATAATTGCAGCATGATTTAACTCTCTCAGCCTAGGAAAATGTCAGCACTTCCAATGTGTTGTTTGACAGTGTTATTTATGTTGTTTATATTAGCTAACAAGAAACAAAAAAAAACTGTGTTTCAACATAATAAATAGAAAAATATTTTATTTGTACTGTTGTATAAAATATTATACAATCATATAGAATATATAGATTACATTTTAATAGCAACTGTATACATGTCATGAAACCATTTTTCCCTTATCAAAGATGTAGTTTGTAAACTTCAAATACTTGTGTATCTGTTCCTGTTGCTCTTACATGACTTTTAATTAAAACAGATTTATGAAGGAGACCATTCTGATTCATAAAAGTTAAGTGATCAAGCCAATTACACTGAAACACCGAAACATCATAGAAACAAGAAAAATTCACTTAGGTTTAGCACTGAGAGACATGATTCCCCTCTAAAACCTCTTTGAACGTTTTTTTTTCTTTTAAAAATCATGCTTTAAACATTACATACATCAGAAATACAAACAGGGTTGGCAGATAATAGAAATGAATGGTTTCTTGACTATATAGTAATAGAGTTGAGGCCTGCTCCTTTGCTTCTTACATATAGCTTTGTGCACATGGAGGGGATGCAACCAGCAGGAAGGAGGCTTCAAGAGCAGCATAGGCTGCTATTGAAGCCTCCTTCCTGCTGGTTGTCCCTGTACTGCCATTGGAGCCGGCACAGCCCAATATAACTGGCCCAATAACATGAGGCCCTAGTGCACCTCCCATTGCAGTCATTGCCAGGGGTCCACTCCTCTCCAGCATAAAGTGTACTTCATATTTATATTCACTTTGCTTATGGACAACCCCTTCCATGTTTGCAAAGCTGGGAGCTGAAGGATCGTGCCTGTGGTGTTGTCAATACAAATGACAAGACAAAACACTAAAGGATGTGCATATCTCCCTTGGAAGCGTTTCCTTGAACTTCTTTGCCATTTAAGCCTGTGTTAGCTGGTGAGCAACACAAGCTTGCTGTCTGTCTCTCTCCCACTGAACTGTGCCCCACTCGGAAGTGATCTATTGCAAGAATAATCTCTCTGTGTTTATAAAGTGTTCATTTTTTTAACGTTAAGATGGAAAAAAAATTCACATTTACACTCATACTAACAGTAAACAAAAAAACCCAGCTGCCTTCAGTTCATAACTATGACACTTAGATTAAATAGTCTGCATACATTAATCTATCCAAAATAGCATAATGCAATAAACTATTATCACTATTTTAATAAACTATCTTGGCAATCATCACACAGGAAATAGTAAGGTCTAAGAAAGTGCATGCTTTCAAACAAGCTTTGGTAGTCAGAAAAGCAAAATTTATAGCACTAGGCTAAGGAATAGGCTAAGGAAAAGTGCTAAAGAAATAAATTGGCATGTCACTTCGCTTGGTTTAATTTTGGTTACTATCAACCAAGTCCTGGCAATTTCTGTTTAAGAGGATGGAGTAGCTTTTCATTCTCTTGTAGTTTATTAGGTAATCGTCCCTGTTCTTCAAATCTTTTTTCTGTGTGATTTAATGTGCTCCTGAAAACAGGTGCCTTAAAACCCATTTCTTCCAGGCCCACTGGTGTACACATTTAACTCCTGTTGCATATATACACCCGTAGGCAGAAATGGTTTCAAATGGTTTCTGCTGTGGCATTTTTGCATGCTATTTGCTTAGCTCTGCAACTCAAGGGCTCAGAAAATGGATATCTTTTTCTTGCATCCATGTGTTTGTGGTGCTTCTGGGAGGACCAACACAGGAATTGCAGCTTGAAATGGACATTTGACATAACAGTGGCTGGTTATAAACTACCATGGGAGTGTGCCACCTCTACTAGTCTACTTTGGATCCACAGTATTCAAAAGGGAACAGGCACAGTTCCCATTTGAGCTGTGCGGAAATGTAAGACTCCTATGTGGAGGGGCCATAAAGCCAACATTTTCTCTAGAGTAGTGGTTTTTAAACTCCCTCTTCCCATAGTAGGGAATCTGTTCCATAACATCTGCCGAAGTATCTCTGCGCATTGCTTCAGAACCTCTATGCAGTACAGACTATCCTGGGGCATCTTTGTAAGGAAAGAAATGCACTCTCCCTATGGTTGTGCATTGCAGGGAAGATCAGTAGTAGGCAGACAAGTCATCTTTCAAGAAAGCCTGTCGGGCTTTATTAGAGAACCCTTGATACATTTCTTAAAAGCGCCAATGTTTCCTGAAACACAGCATGAACACCACTGTGCTGTAGTGCATATATGGTCAATGTGTCACAGGTGTTGGCGCGTATGGTGGCTGTCAAGGGAGCCAATCCCACACCCGCAAAGGAACTAGGGCTCAACCTAGTTGAACATAGCCTCCCCCCTTCTCCGACTTCCATAATAGCAGCAATGAAGACAGGAACCCCGGCAGAACCCTCAGTTAACGTTACCCAAAGGCCATCATGAATTTCATCCCATAGGAATCGCTCCTATGGCATCTTGGGGAGAAGAGGCCTGTCATTACTTCTAGGCGCAGCGAGCTCATAACGGCAATGGCTGTGGCCATCGAGGCCCACAAGCAACCACGGACTAAGGCTGTGTACAGTTTGTCAAAATATTTAAACAAAAACAGTAAAAGTGGGTCCATTTCAGCTATTACTTGTAAGCAGTATGGATCATAATACCTGTGTCTTAAGATCCACTCTGGTATCGCTTTTGGGTAAATAGAGCACTTGTCGATTTTAAGGCCAGTTTCACTCCCAAGACAAGCTTGTGCCAGGAGCAGAATTGACAAACATGTAACTAAAGCAATATCTAATTTTTATGTTTGCTTCAAAAATAGCACACAATGCAGCTGAAGAAAATTATTCCCCCCCCCAAAAAAAACCCCAACCTTGCCAAACAGTGTTCCAGAGCTGTTGGCACCCTTTTCTTTTCAGCTGCACCTGCTTTGTCATATCCCGTTCCCTCCTTTGCCTTCAACATCCTTGGCCCCAGTTGCTCACATTGCTGTTTAATTGTATGGGTTGTGGTGGCCCACACAGTTTTATTTACATGCATACATGACACCGTCACGGCAGAAGTAGCATCGTGACGTATCGACAAAATCATATAGGGCACCACAGCCAGTTGGGTTAAAACAACAGTATGGGCAAATGGGGCCAAAGACACTGATGGCAATGAGAAGAACAGTAGTGCAACAACATGATGCAATGACTGCACAGAATTACCCCAACAGGAGGCACTTTTCAACAGGCGCAACGCCAAACGAGGCATGTCATTTTGACACAGCGCTTCCTGTACCAGTCAAAAGTTACACAGATGCAGAGTGTGTAGAATTATTCTGCTTATGACATCCATGTCTTTCTGCCCATAGTGAATGCATTGTCCCAATATGTTTGCCCTTGAACCGAACCTGGTATTTTGCATTCCAATGCTAAACCCATGTAACAGTGATGAGGTTTTGGAAAAATGAATTAACCTGTTCCTCTACCGTGTTCCAGTATCCATCAGAAACAGAAGGGGAAAGAAAGAGCTGTCACCAATAGGGCAGTTTCACCTCTCTATTTGCTTATTGAAATCCGTGTGTGTATTTATTTAATCTCTAAATGAACACACACTCATCCCACCAGAACTAATCTAAATGTTACTGAAGAGAGAATTGGTTCTGGAAGACGTAAGATTAAACATAGTTCAAATTAATTTAAAATACCACGATGGTATATTTTTCCCCTATCACTTTAATTTATGTCACAACTTTGAATTGTCCTGTAGTTATTGATTATAAATGTTTATTAATATAAATATACCGGTAGGTTATATAAAAACAATTAGAGTAGCGGTGTATAACAGCTGTGAGAAAGATCTTAAGGCACAGGTCTGAAGATCCAAGTTGATAGATTCATGACCAAATCATCCTTTGCTCTGTTCAAATTAATATCTAAACTGGCAAATTAGCAGACTTGATAGAGAAGTTGATCTCTCTCTCTCTCCCCCCCCCTTTTAATTACTCAGAGATCTGGATGGCATTCTCTTTGTAAAATATAACGGATAACAACTATCCATTCAGAACAGTCACTTCATCACTCCATCCGTTGGTATACAAGATGTCCTGCGTGCAAATACCCAGAACGGGACCAGGGAGATGCTTGGGATGGGTCCCTGTAGCTTATGAGAACCTCAACGCATGCAGAAAAGCCCCCTCCCCCCAAAAAATCCATCAAAAACGGAAGGCTTGCTTCCTTTCAGCTTAAGGGCCTAACAGTGGGAGGAAAATTGGACTTTTTCCATATGATCCTATAAGCTGGGGAGAGACACCTCCCATGCAAAAGATACCAAGGGGGGGGGGCATTTGGCATGTCACCTTGCATGTCAAGAGGGCTTGGACTGGCCCTGCTGGGACGTAAAGAGAACCAGCTGCCACTAGCACAATGGTTCCTGGACTGCTTGCTAGGTGAGGGTTGTCAACAAGTTTGGTGTGTGAAATGAACAAAAACTGCTGCAACAAAACAACACAGATCTTTTACCAGGAGCATTTTGCAACCTGCATAAATTATGACATTCTATAACTTCTACATAATTCTGCCAGTTTTTATCATTTTGCATGATTTAATCAGAGATGGAGATGGGTAAGAAGCCATAAAAGGCCCTGAAGCCCCAGCCCTGACCTCTGAAAAATGTTAGTAGCCCTCTAAGACTTCTGACATTTCACCAAGCATTTTACCTGAGGCTTCTGACATTCACATACTTCCATAAGCATATGTCCACAACCATAAGGACTAGAAACTTGCTTTAAAAAAAAGAATGAAAGCTGAGATTCAAAGGAAGCCACTGCACCCACAACATCTTGTGTTTTTTTCTGCAATTGCAACACACACAATCCACCTACTTCCAGAAAGGTAATGGGTAATACCAGCATGACCTAAAGGGATTCTCCCCACCCCTGCCCACTGAGGCTCATAGACTGAACCATGTAGCTTCCCGTCCCTGCCTCAAACTCACAAAATCCCTATCCCTCATGTTCATCTCCCCAGCCTACGTGTAGAACACAGAAAGGAAGAAAAATCTGCCTGACAACACAGAACCAAAGCTTGGTGCTTAAGGCTCTTGCCACATTTCCATTTGAGCCATTGCTGTCCATATTCTGTCTTGCACCCTGGAAGCCACATTCCTTATAGTCATAACTGCAGCCCAAAGTGAGTTGGAAATGGAGGCGCCTAGACTGCTTATTCCTATTTATTATCTATGGGAGGACAAACAGAGCATCCACTGCAGGATGAATGAAGACCAACAAGGTCTCAGTAATGCCCCGTCTTGCATAATGTTGGGGGTGGGCGGGAGAAGCTCCTGATACCCAAAGTTTCTTGGGAGAGAGTTAGGTTGCAACCAACTCACCTTTGCGAGGCATCACAAAGTCAACTCCCTGGCAGCAGAGGAGACTGTGTTTGGTGCAGAGGCTTCTGGGGTGTATTTGTTTAATGATTTATATCCCACTTTTCCCTCCAAATAAAGAGAGCGCTCAAGGCAGTGCTCTTGAAGCTACATGACTTCCTGGGGTTGTCCTACTTGACTTCCAAGTTTTCACCATGGGGAGCGTTCCCCCCACCTAGTCTCCAATCAGGACTGAATGTACCTATCCCAGACTGGCATCCAACCTCGCAGGCAGAATAGAGAACTAGGCTCTTTACCTATATGTCTCCTCTAACCACTGGAACTAGGTAGCATGTCAGTCTTCCTGTGAACCTCCCAGCATGCTTTCAGAGGTACAAAAGCTTACCAGACTTTACAGTCCCATAAACAAAACTAAAAATATAAGGCCAGTAAATACATAATGAAGTAGGGGAGGACATTCCATAATACCACTTGAGTAAACCCACTTTTCTCCCAGACACAGGGTGGTTTGGAGTACTTTGGTGCTCCCTCACCTTTGACAATGCCTGCCAAAGATGCAGGCGAAACATCAGGAGACAATGTTTTTATGAGACCGTGGCCATCAAGCCCGAATAATCTTGATCTTAATACAAATACCACTTGAGTAAACTTCGGACAATTGTTTAGATTAGGCAATTTACCACCACCCCCAGAGTAGACCACCAGAACTCAACACTACATCTATCATTCCCCCCCCCCTTGGTTGACAGAGACCAGAGACGTTTGGGTGGCTCTGTTTAAAAGTCTGCCTTGTTCTTTCCAAACTTTAACCATTGCTGAAGTCATGCCATCTTCCTGTAAAGAGTTCCTCCAACAGAGCTCCGAGTCCCTAGCTAGCTGCCAGAATTTGCAGAAGACTGCCATCTTTGGGCTAAAAGCATGAGAAAACCTGTCATGGAGTGAAAGCTCCCTCCAGGAATAGAAGACCTACAGGTAAGAACCTCCAATCACTCACTCCTCCTTCCTGCATTCTCACACTTTCTCCAATTTCTCTGCCTCTCTCTCTCCTGCAGCAAAATAACATTAATAAAGTGCATCAGAATATCAAGGTGTCAAACCATTGTGCAGAAAGAACCAGACCTGTGCAATTCTCTTTCTCTCTTCTTACTCCCCAACCAGGGAGATTTACTATTGCAAACCACTGATTTCAGATGGTTTTGGAGACATCGTGCTTGCTGATGAGAACCTCCAACAGCCTGAGTTTGGCTTTTATGTGCTTGTACTCCAAATACTCCTGTGACATGGGGATGCGATCTTCCTTTTGGGGACTCCTGTAAGAGGGGAAATCAAAAACAGACACTTCAATGACAAAGAAGCAAGGCTTCACAAAACACTTCTAGCCCTGACAAAAAGGTGTTGGTTGGTTGGTTATTCTTCAATTACAGGTCCCCACAGGTAGTGTAGGAGGGAAAGGGTAGTGCTTCAGGGTTTTTAGGAATGGAACCTTAAAGCACCAGATTTGGATGTTGAAGATAATAGTCAAAATCCAAGGAAGAGGCAAGCAAATATGAGAGAGAACTGCAGGCAGACTTGGACTATGTGTTGACTTGCAGGCATTAAAAGGCAGTAGACCCCCCCATGCCACATAATACGCAGCACCCATTGTTAACTTTCCTCATATTGCGTTTACCTACCTAGATCTATCTGTCAGTCTCCCTTTTTGTTCCTTTATCCTCCTGTCTCTTGAAAATATAGCTGTGGCATTGATTGTCTGGCCCGCCTTAGGTCAGGTTCCAACCCACCAGGTGAAGACTAGTGGCCTAGTAGTCCATACATGATTGATTTGATTCTCTGGTCTCATTAACAGAGTGTACAGAGGGTACCCTGCTACAGAAAGTGGCCTATAAATGTATCCACAGAACGGTTAGGATGACCACCCTCAAAGTGTGTATTACAGCACACACATGTGCCAAGAGAGAGAATGGCTAGTCTGCCCCAAGAAAACAAATAATAATTAAAAGGTGCCTGGAAGCTCAAAAGGACTCACCTGCAAAGGTGTCTGCTGTTGGCATCTCCACATGTTCCTCCATTGGACTTTCCTCCTTTCCAACCACATACACACCTAGTGGGGGATTTCTCTGTGGGCAGGTAGTTCTTATCATTACCTTTTCTGAGATGCCAAAGTGAAGCTAGCCTTAGAGGCGGCGCTCCGGTAGGGGCGGGACCGTACGTTTTGCCCCGTCCTAGTCTCCGTTTACCAAGCCGGCAGGAGGCGGCCCCGCCCCCTCGCCGTCGGAGCCATTCCGTGCGGAGAAAGCAGCAGGCAAGAGACTCCCTGCCTGCTGCTTTCTCCACACGGGAATGGCTCCGACAGTGAGGGGGCGGGGCCGCCTCCTGCCAGCTTGGTAAACGGAACTAGGACGGGGCGAAACTTACGGTCCCGCCCCTACCGGAGCGACGCCTCTGGCTAGCCTCCCATTTTAACTCATAAGATGAGTGTGCCTCTGATATCAGAAGCTTGGAAGACATAATCCAAGTAGGGAATGAAGGCCTAGGAAGGCATAACCCACCCACAGAGTGTCCTGGCAAATCCCTATTTGGAGAAGCCTTCATTTAGGCATACCTCATAGAGCAAGCATCCTGTGAGCAAGTCAGCTTCTTGGGATTTGTGATGGTATAGGACAGTGAGTACACAGAGTAGTGATGCTAAGAGACACACACGTGCAATTTTCTTACCTTCCTGTTTGTTTAAAGAATTGCTCCTCAAATTCTCTTAACATTTTCCTTAGCCTTATCTTGTCAGCTCTAGTTTCTCGAAGATGTTCCAGCAGTACCGGCCTGCAAAGGAAGAACTGGAATTTGAAGGTTGCATGGTGAAACTAACAGACAGATGCCAGATCTAGGCTCATGAATATTCATACAATTTCAACCAGTCTTGCTTCTTGTAGTACATACAGTATTTAAGTGTAAGGTTGGATTGGATGCTCCTAATTGCTTTCATCTTGCGAAAAATGTATGAGGGAATTTTGCTAATTCAGCCCCAGCACAATAGATATTGATTGTTCTGACAATGTACATTAATGCAGTTGCAGCAGCATCTGGTTTTTTGCATGGCAACTGGGAAAGGCTGTATTATATTAGGCATGTTGGCTTGCACTGGTATAGCTGGGCCATTCCGAACACAGAGCTAAGCAGGGATAACGAAGTGTAGATGATTTGCATGCCATGTCCTGTTCTTCATACTTCTGTCACTCATCCACAATCAACCTTATACATCTCCTGGAGCAAAAGGTGCATGCTGGTCTCTTAAATTTACCAAACAGAAGCCAAAACTTACATTGTGGCCTCATGTAAATTAGACATTGATAGGGCAGGCTGCTTGATTGCTTTCTTTTCGTCCAGGGGTGAAACAAAGACAGGCTCTTTCTCATCCTCTGAATGATCCGGATGCTCATCAGTGGGCAGGTTGATGGACACGGCAGAGGATAATTCGTAGCTACTCTGGGAATGATCTTCATCAGAATCTTCCTCCTCCTGCTTGTAACATGGAATGCAAGTTATCAAATTATATTGCTCACATGCACAACTTCAAAAGTGACTGCTAAAGGTAATGTATCAAATTAGAGCTGCATCACATGTTATCACTGAAAAACTCCCAAGAAATAGAGGGATATGGGCAAAACAGATAGGAGATTAACCTGGGCACAAAAATACAGTACTAAGAATGTGACCATTTTCAGGGCACAGGATGTAGGATGTTTCCCAAGAAAGGTCATTTTCACATGCAAGGCTTAAATCGACTTTGCTTTAGATCAGCTCTTAACATGAATGGAAAACCTGCACTGGCTGGCGTCAGTTTTTCTTCTGAACTCTCTCCATCATTAATGGCATTCACACATGATACCAATGATCACTGAACCACTTTCTTCCTCCTTCCATGCAAATAGTACAGCAACTTCTTCCCCTGTCTTCCTCTCCCAAGCCCAGTTTTTGATTAGTTGTCACCAATATATCCCTTGCAAGCTCTTAAAACAGGGGCAATAAGCAAGCCCACAGCATTAACAAGCAAGCCTTACTGGTCAGTCCTAAGCAAAGTTAAAGTACATCCCCCGGAGGTCAGTGGAATTTATTTCGTAAAAAGAGTGTTTAGGATTGCAATCCTATTCACCTAAGCAGGTCTCCATAAAAAAGGCAGCGATATATGGCCTAAATAGGGGGTTGCAAGTAATCCACCCTGGTGTGGCGCATGAATACCATCTCATACTTGGATTATTTCTATGTCACAAAGGAACCACCCCAAGAAAATAATGGCTCCACAATATAGTCCAAGCTCTGTATCGGAATGTCGGGGGACAGGTACAGTGGATAGTTTTTAAAAGAAGGGGTGCTGAGGCTCAAGCCTGCTTGGAAGTCCCGCTTCCCTATTTCAAACAATGTGGATGCTCAGGGATGAAGGGGAAGTAAGGGCAGTCATGCACATTAGGACTACTGCAGAACAGGGACGTGTGGTGTGGGAACGGCAGGTGAGGCAGAACCATCCTGTCGTCCACGGAAAAAAGCCAGTCTAACCCTGAGATTGCACGTGCAAGCCACCCGCTTTCACCCAAAAAACTGGGTTTTCTCAGGTGAAGGCGCATGTGCACAATCTCAGGGTTAGGCTGCGGCTCTTTTCCATGGATGACGACAGGGCCATTCTGCCTCCCTTGCCTCCCCCACACCACATCTCTACTGCGGAAAACACCAGTGTTACAGATTTAAGTGCAGAAGTAAATCACATGTGTACATGCCAATCAGGCTTCCCAGGTGGGCGCTGAATGCAAATGGACACGCATATTTAACTTCCACTCTTTATGCCAGTGCTGCGGAAAGCATCAATGTAATACTGGCATAGCACTGCCCTCATTTGTACTGCAGTGTCAAAAAATGGTATGGTCTTTAACGTCCACCTGTACTGTTCATTCCAACATTAAAGCTTTCTCTCTTTTTTATTGTTTTTAAAAAGTAACAGCACAGAGGCAAGATGAAGCTTGACTAAAAAGTTCTAAATTTGGTCATCCTATTCTTGGGACGACTGTGGATCCTTTGGTTGAACTATTCCGCCAGCACATTTGACAGGAATGATTCCTTAGTAGGCAAAGTGTACTGTGTAAACTGGGCCCTAAGAAGGCCGCGAGTGGCAAGAATACATTTATTTAATTAATCTCCTTTGGACTTACAATGGTTGTAATCAAAGACGGTGTCGACAGAAGTTGCTTGATAATTCTGTATCTTTCATAAAGGGGCTTTATCAGATTCCTATCTTGCTTGGTTACCTAGAAAGAAATAGCAGCACCATGTTGACTCTAGAGAAAGATCCAGCTCCCTTTCAAAGAGGAGGCATATTTGTCCTAATGTGTATTTTGATCAGAATTTCTATCGGAGAAGCAATAGCATGAAGAGTTTTTAAAAAATGTGAGCATAGTTTCTCCTAACTCTTCATGCTACTGTTTCTCCTATAGAATTTTAAAATTCAACCCCTGGCTAGCAACTAGTTATAAGGGAAGGCCAGTTTTAAGGTGGAAGGTCTGTGTGGAAGGTGGAAGACAGTCACACCGCTGTCATTCCACTACAGACCCCTTGTCCCTGGCAGCTGCAGATCTCATTGTCCCTAAGTGTCAGTATTGCTAAGGCCTTAGAATAGCTAAATGACTGGCAGTTATCGAACTGATTGTCAGAACACGGACATTCCAGGAATCCTCTCCTATGAAACTCTTTGGTCTTGGCACACCTTGATTATTATCATCTCAGTATTGTCTATTGGGAAAGTCAAGTCCATGGGGCAATGGACGGAAGACAAGCCAATGGGAAAAAAAATCACATGAAGGTTAACACATTGAGATGACTCACAAGTTTTGTCCAGCTATTTGATGACTAAATAGAGTCACATCCTCAAAACTGCCAGAGCAGTTTTCACAAACAGCCTATTGATAAGGTCTTGCCTTTCACCATCAGCGATGAGGTTCTGGAAAAAGAGTATCTTGGACAGTCACAATTACTTGGAAGGAGGAGAGGCAGGTTTGGCTCGAAAACTATTTTAGCAGATATTCCACTCTGGATCTCATTCCACCCTCCGCTGTGTTATAATCAACCTTTTGTACAATATATCAGATATGTGCATTAGGGGCAGCAACTGCACCAGGCACACAGGGGCCCAAACATAGTAGAAGGAAGAGACAGATGGGGGAAAATCCAGTAGGCAGGGGATTGGAAAGGGAGATGTAGAGAAAGAGCTAAACCGATAGTGTACACACACAGTCGCACACAACTGGTCTGTGTCTCTCCAGGGTTTTCAGAAAGAAGTCTTTCCCAGCCTTCCTACCAGAGACTCCTTAACTAACAATGTTAGGGGTTGAACCTGGAGCTTCTATATGCAGGGAGGGCATCAGCTATATTGACCTAAGGTGAACCAAATGTGACCCAGGAAGGGAATAGAGAAAGCATTTGTGAGTTCAACTGACTGCAATTCTTTACACATTAAAAATAATTTTCACACCTTAAAGTAAATACAGTATTCACATCATTAAAAAGTCTAAGATGGCATGTAAAGGTGAGGTCACCAGCTGATCCACTCAATCAGCTTCCACTGTTAACGGTGGCGGGTATCTGGGAGTGGGACAACTGGTTTCTGTCACCTATCGCCACCCCCACCAACTGAACAGGCAATTAAAAAAATATTCATGTAATGGATTTTTACTCAGCCTTTCTCCAGGTAGGGCACCGTTCAAGGCAGCTTGAACGGAAAGATAAGGATTAGGTTCCTTTTGGAAACAGTGCACACCTCTCCTGTGTCAGCATACACATGTCTGCACAGCACAAGACAGCAACAAAGTCCTTGCATCTAAATAATCCATACGGAATTAATACAGTGTGGTCCCAATCCAGCTAAAGTCATCTGTCATGGCGTCTAATTGAAAGCAATGGGACTTAAGTTATTTGTGAATGTCTGGCTTGTTCCATTGCTTTCAACAGAGCTTAGTCATGATTAACCCCTGCTGGATCAGCTCTCTCTCTCTCTCTCTCTCTCTCTCTCCTTTCTCTGGGCTGTATTGTTTTAGAATCTGCAACTTACTGAATTATGCGCAAAGACACTTTAGATCAGGGGTGGCCAACCTTCTACCATTAGGGCCTCTGCATTTTTAAGAGTTGTGTAAAAGACAGGGTCTTGGCAGCTGCAATTGATGATGGTGCTGCTAAAGCAGCTGCACCTGCTGAAATGCTCTCACCAATACAACCATTAAAGGACCAGGAGCATCCCGGTTGAAAAGTTGGCCACCCCTGCTTTAGATACTCTTTCAAAATGCCAAAGTAGCACCCAACATAATTATTTGGATGACTGTCCCCTTCCGCCAACTACCACTCTTCTAGTTCACTTGAACTAGAAGAAACCAGGGCCTTTAATTCTGCTTAAAGCAGGAAGCCATCTGATTTAATCAGATAAATCTGGAAGCCTTTCTCAAAACAATGTCAGTGTTTACAAACTGCTTATTAAATTAAGCATAATTAGCAGCCATTTTAGAAAAGGCTAAAAAAATCTGGGAATGTGGCCGCCACACAACCACCTATCCTCTGCATATCATTTGATCGCAGCTTACCATGTTACTGTATTTCATATACTTAACTGCTGTAACAGAAAAAGTCTTGGTATGATGTATGTTTTGATTACAAGTGATACAGAATTCCTCTTTTAAAAGTGACAAACTCACCTACTGAAATTACTGGCTCTTACATCTGGATGGTAAAAAGGTAAAGGTATCCCCTGACAATTAAGTCCAGTCGTGTCCGACTCTAGGGTGTGGTGCTCATCTCCATTTCAAAGCCAAAGAGCCAGCGTTGTCCGAAGACGCCTCCGTGGTCATGTGGCCGGCACAACTTTCCTTGCCGCAGCGCGTAGCATGCAGCTGGAACACGGAACGCTGTTTACCTTCCTGCACGCGGTACCTATTTATCTACTCGCATTGACATGCTTTGGAACTGCTAGGTTGGCAGGAGCTGGCCAAGCAACGAGCGCTCACCCCGTCGCGGATTCAAACTGCCGACCTTTCGATCAACAGCTTATGGTTCAGCGGTTTAACCCGCTGCGCGTACTGTGTACCAAAAGGGGCCTCCTCCTTCACACATTACCATGGTGCCAGATTTGTGTTTGCCTAGCACAGCAGGTTACAGGTTTGTGAAGGAGATGGGGATAGCTTATATCCAGATGGTTTTGAACTCACAGGAAGTGATTCAAACCATGAGATTCAAAGCATTTCACAGCAAATTTAAGGGTTTTACTTTAGAAAATGTCAAATCTTATTATGTAGGAGTAGCTGGAATAAAAACTCAAAAATTGTACAACCATCTACAGCCTGGTTCTAGCTATGACCAAGACATTCCAAGTGATGTCCTTGTTACTGTTTTTGAGTCTTTGCAATCCCTGCTCAGCCATGCTGTTGTTCATGAAGTGGCCAAGTTAGCTGCTTCTGGGAAGAAGAGCAGGATACAAATGTGAACAGCAGCAACAGCTAGAAAGATGTCCATCATATCTTACGAGTGTTGGGTATGCAGCATAGGAGGAGGGCTTTTATATTACCAGGACCACTAGGGATGCAAACCACTGTGGGATCTCCTCCTTTACTAAGGACCTGGCCACCCAATGCCAGGAGGGGAGGGCAGGTTTTGCCTTGTTGCTACAACAACAGTGTCTCCCACTGCAGCATTTTACTTTCCCTCACAGAAGGGGGTGACTTATAGTGAGAGAAAGGAAAATAGGTGCTGGGGGAGGGGCTAAACAATGCTGCTTGCTCCTGGCAATGCCCAGTCACCACATACATTAATGCTTAAACTAGACATGCAAGCGAGTGGTGTGTGTTAAAGAGGCATGCTTCCAAACAGCTCTGTTTTCCCTCAAAACAGATAGGGAGGAGGGTGACCCTGATCAAGACTGCAGTGCACAGAGAAGCTCACTCTTTCACCTTCTGCCATTTTCCCACCCAAAACCACACACATTTCCTGAAAATGTGAGCAGGGCCAGTGGTAGGAGAAGAAAGAATTAACCTCCACATCCATGTTTTACAAGCCTCCTACTACATATTCTAAAAGTTCGTATCGCTCTGAATTCACACATCTGAGTCAAACACTTCTTATAGAGCTAAGAGAAAGATTACAACTATGGAAGAGCAGGGCTCAACCATACGTTCAACTCAGCTCTAGCCCATGGTAGCAATATTTTTAGCCAGCCTCTACCAACTTTAAACCAGGCTGCCATGCTGAGTTGGTCAGCGAATGCAAATGCCGTTCACTGAACTTCACATGCATCTACTTTTGACACCTGATCGCAACCAGCTCTGCTTCTTGGCAACATAGCCTCAGATGAAACACAGGATGAACTCAGTCACCTGAATTCACCCTGCCTGGATTTGCGACTACTATTATTATGGAGGACATATGAACATCACATTGAACTTATTTAATGCAAGTTAGAAGGGCTGGTTCACACAGGCAACTACATCACTTGATGACTCCCAAATGAATGCATGGATTGATTGAAAAGGGGAGGAAAAACCATTGAATTTGAGGTTAATGTGTTCTATCAGAGATGGTTCATTCACCCATGCAAGTCATTATTTGATACTGACGTCATAAAGCGATGGATTTCATGCATGTGCAAGCCAACCTGTAGTTTAATGGTTTCGGGCACAGCTAAAGCCCGCTTCAAATACTGATTATAGTGGCAAACTGACCTTCATGTGAGTAATCTCAGTAGTTATCTACATCTAATGTAACATAAACTACATGTAATTGGTAACTTGGGATTTACCTATCTTTCCATGGCATACTTACAGATCGTCCATGAATACTTTCAAAATAGAGCAGGCTTTTCTGGAGACTGAGCTTTTCCAAAGCTATTTGCATTTTTGTCATAGCCTATTTAAAAAAAGTTATTTATACAAAAATTACGAATTAGATTTTCATCTCGTGGAGATATATGTATGTACTATCTAGACACAGAAATATGATTTCCCTAAAATAAATTACAAGGTTTCTGTTCATGAAATGGATATTTCTGTCCATAAAATGGCCTCAGGCACCAGTTAACCCTCACGCAGATAAAGAAGTGTCCTTTATTAATCCAGTGTTGGGCTGAAACATGCCAAAGTCAGTCATCAAAACAACAAAACGTGAGGAACTGCCTTGAGCCTGACATCAGCTGCAAAGAAAAAAAAACACCAACCCGTTCATTAAAGTATTTCCTTTTGGCAATGCAAGGATAGAACAGCAACAATAATGGGGTCAATAATAGTGAAATTTTGGGTACACACAAAATGTACAAAAATGAAATTTCAGTTTTCCATTCAATGCAATTGGGGTAAAAATGTCCCCAGTGTCATCAGGGTATACAGTACATTGCAATTTACAATGGAGACTATAGAGAGGGGGCCTGAAGCACCACAAAGCAACCAAACGCACTGTTAAGGAATACATAGAGTATGGAGCTGTAGAAGATTGAAATCAGAAGTTTCTTCATTCCCCCCCCCCCCCCACTTCTCTGGATGAATTTTACTTTCCTGTTAAGGTGAGGGTTAAGCCTTTCTAAGTCCCACTTCATTTCACTGGGAGAGAGTGAAGCCCTTGCTTAAACTAGCAGTTTTTAGCTAAAAACCGACAAACTTATCAAGTTAGGATTGTTTCACAAGAATATTGAGAGGGAAAGTGATCTTGAGGTGGTTATTGTACCTCAAAAATGGTCAAGTGAATTGGCCCTTGGAATTTTTTCGAAAGTTTTCCCAGTCAAGCTACACAAAAGTCTCGCTAATTTTAGTTTGGATGCTCCTCCCCCCCCCTCCCCACACACACACACACTGCTCATAACTATTCTCTGTTTAAGACTCTGGGCAGGACTGTATGTTACATGCAAACACATAACACCACCCCCTCCATGACTCCTGGGCAAAGCAGCTGCAGCAGCGGAAGGTGATTTCAAGTTGAGAAGCTGGGGGGGGGGGGGGAGTTCTTAAGCCCTCCTCCTTTCTTGCCCACTATTTGTTCACAACACTTCTCACTCCTCCAGGGCTTGAGATGCATATGTTTACAAAGGGAAATGTGTAGTTCTGCCCAAATGGCAGGTTGCAATATTGGTAGAATCAAGTAGTTACTTAGACTGGTTGCAGTCCAGTTGGAGCCCAATATGCTGTGAATCCACTGAAATCAACAGGAATGAAGCATGCTGGATAAAATTAAAAAAATCTAACACCCAATTACATTAGGGATATTATTACAGCCCAATCCTATCTACATGCTGAAGCAGTGCAACACATCTTCTGCCGCTCCAGGGTATTGCAAACGTGCCATAAGGCGTGTTTGCGTTACCCGGCGAGTAGGTCACGCTGAGTCCGGCCTACCCACCCCAGATCCCAATGGTAGGTCTCCGCTGGTCGAGGGAGCTGCGTGAGGAGGGGCGTTCCAGGAGGGCGGATTGGCAGAACAGGCCCGGGAAGGGGGAGGGTTGGGTGGAGTAGGCCTCTGTTGAATCCTATCCCTGTTCCCAGGCCTGTTCCGCCTTACACAGGCCTCCTGAATGTCCACCAGAAATATACCCAGCAGACATTCGAGTAGACCCATTGTCACAGCTGGGGCTATACCCGGGGGAAGGAGACAAGGTGCACTCCAGCTGTGCCAGTCCCAGGCCCGTTCTGCCTTGGATGCGGGGCGGGTGTGCTGCCCACTCCCCATCCAGGGTAGACAGGATTGTGTTGTTAATCAATTAAAGTGGAGAGACAGTCCTAAGGGGTTGGGGTGTATGTACATTTTCTTATTAATGGACCATCAATTAGAGAAAAAAAAACTTTGGGCTTGAGTTGCTTGAAATATATCTGGAAGGAAAACCTATTTTCATAGACTGAGGACCCAATCTTATCTGGGCCTTGCGCTGCCAGAACCCTATTCTGGCAGTGCAAGGCCCTTTACAGCGGTGCAAAAGCAGGGCCGTTGTCGCATGCTTCCAGGTCGCTGCCACAAATGGCAAGAAATGTGGCACATGCAGGAGTAGCTCCCAGAGGCAGATCAGCAGGTCAGTTGGTCATGGGGGCGTGCCGTGGGTGGGGGCAGGGGGAGTTTCAGGACAGGGAGGGGGAGGGAGGGGTGGATCCTGGCAGCATAAGTGAGCGCCAAGATCCTATCCCCTCTTTTCCAATATGACCACCTCACCCCTTTTCTCTCCTCACATTTATGCCACCTATACATAGGCTTACCATAGACCCAGAATCGAGGCGTGCGTCGGCCTAGAGAGGACCCAAGCCGCTCCCAAGAGTGCACCGCGGCTACCCAATACGGGCTGCAGTTTCCGGTCAATGATGCAACCACGGTGGGCAGCTGCGGTGCACTCTTGGGAGCGGCTTGGGTCCTCTCTAGGCCGACGCACACCTTGATTCCGGGACTACGGTAAGCCTACCTATACAGTATAGGCAGCATGGGTCTAAGGAGACCCATCAGGAGGCCTATGCAGAGGTAAGTAGGAAATATTTTTACTTTCCTCTGGCAGGCATCCTGATCACCCCTCCCCTCCACCACTGAATGCAACACGCACTCCGACAACACGGCTGCGTCATCGGTAATGATGGGGGGGATGGACAAGATTGGGCAGTGAGCCAGAGACATTCTGAGAAAATTTCCAATCTACCAAGTCCAGAAGCGGCTGAGATTTCGGATGGAGGTTAGCACTATTTGTGTAGCTGTTGCTGAATCCCCATAAAACTTGTTCATATTGTACATTTTTAGGGACAAAAAAAGGGTGGGACCAATGGAAGTGAGGAAGAAAGGGTGACAGGTCCTATAAGGGTTAGCATTGTGACAGCCCATAGGTTCAAGAACAGAACTGATTGTAAAAGAAAGGGCTTTGACTACGGGCTTCTCAAGCTTTGTTTATTCTGCTACTCATTATGTTTCATCATCATTCCAGTCATGCCTTTATGTGAAGACAGAGGCTAGAAGACAGCTGGACTGTCAATCTCTTTTATACTTATGCACTTGAATTACTAATCATTAGAGTGCCATTTAATTGTGAAGGACCAGATACCACTCTTCTAACATAGTCCCTTGGTGCTCCTTATGTTGTAAACTATACACTTTAATGACAAAATGGAAATCAAGTCCATTTAACAAAAAAATACCCCTCAAATCCCCTGCTCCTAAAAATAAACATAGCTTGAAGACTTGGCACTACATCCAGTAACCACATTCAACTATAAATGTTAACTAGGATCCAGGAAGGGAGGTGGCAGTTTGGGACAGTGATGGGATGGTGCAATCCTGCTTAACGATAGGCCGGCAGAGTGCATGCTCTGCCAGCCTAAGGAGTCACAAACGCGCCGTAACACACGTTTGCAGCTCCTTTGTAGTAAGCGGCCCCGGCGCGGAGGCCGGCACTGCTCACTCCGCTGCTGAACTGGATCTGCGCCGGCCAACACAGGTAAGGCCCATGCCGGTTGGCACAGGGGTGGGGGGAGGGTAGGCAGGGATAGCAAGGGAGGGGGGCATTGGCCAGCCTGGGAGGGGGCGGGGATATTGGCACTGGGTTGCGCCAATATCCAGCACACCATCCCAAGTCGGGCCGGCCTTACATGGCCTCCCCGGAGGTGCGCCAGCTCCAGAGCTGGCATGCATCCGAGTAGGCCCATCGGGACCCACAACGTTTACACAGCAGGTAGGGGAAGAACGTCCCCTTCCCTCAAGGTGAGCCTGGTCCGTGCTGGCGCGGTCTGCATTCTGCCTAGGATGCAGCAGCCGGCCGTTTAGGCTGGCCACTGCACCTTAGGCAGGATCAGGCTGTCAGTAAAGGGGTATTTGGGGTAAGAGGTAAGCTGGAGTGACAACTGCCTTGAGCAAAAGTGGATACAGAATTCATTTCATGGGAAATGAACACACACAAACATATAGGCCAGATGTTAGGGTGTTGTGGTACGGCACCTGAAGTATGCCATACTTTTCTTTGGATCCAGGAGTGAAAGTGGAAACCCTGACTTGGTCTTGGAGGCCAAAATGGGCTGAATGAGGGATAACAAACTGGAATCCAGATGAGAGGGTGGTTCTTTTGGCCCAAAGAGGGAGAATTCGAGTTCTGCCTGTTGTGAATGAGGGCATACTCCCCTAAAGAGAGGTTGTGCATAACTTGGATTTCTTCAGCCTAACGCTGCTCCATATTCCCAGGTGGCCGTCATGGCCAGGACATTTTATCAACCCTCATTGTAACATGAAGAATATGGATCTGGCTTCCATCAGGGTATGAATGACAGCCTCACACTTGGACTACTACTAACACTCTCATTGTGGGACTGGCTTTGAAGATGGTTTGTAACTTCAGCTGGTGAAAAACACGGCAGCTGAGCATATGACTTCCATATCAAAAGGTATACATTGGCTACCTATTGTTTTTTGAGTTTAATTGAAAGGTGCTTTAGAGCCCTAAAGGGCTTGAAGTCCTGCTTATTGAAGGGAAGGCATTCTCCTCGACAATCCTCCCTGCCCGCTTAGGAGGGAGGCCTTACTGTATGTACCACCCTTCTCCGTGGACAAGTTGATAAGTTGTCATAATGGTAGTGCCATTGCAAATGCATCATGTCACTATAAATTTTTAAAGTTGAACTGGTTACTCACCTTAGGTAAATAAAATTTTAAAACTCAGTAAACTATACTGAACTCTTAACAGTTTGGAGACTGGCTTAGGCTGCTGCAGCAGCATAATCAGGATTTGCACCTCTGGCTAAAATATCCAGGAATTAGAGTAGAACAAGAACCAAGAATCTTCCCTATTCCTTACTATTCATTACGATCAGGGACATACATGCACATTCGGCAATTCTCCATAACCCCCAAAGAAAAGCACAGAAAGTGGTACTGGGGAGAGAATCCACCTTCCTAAGAACCCCCAAATCTCCCAGGTTTTAACTAATATTGTTATGGTATTGACACATACGTGTGGCGTAAAAGGCAGCATTAGCTATCATACACTGCAAGGAGATATTTTATCAACCCCCTCTCCCAATGAATCAAAAATTAAGGACACGTGGTAGCTTTCATATTATTTAAGGTTGAAAGAGATGCCAGTCTAAAATGAAGCAGGTTTCTAGCTCTTATGGCAGCCAAGTCACCAGAGTGGTTCCAAGTAGGATTTCCACTGGCTCAGGAGACAGACAGAGCTTCCTCATCCTACAAGCATTTTCTGGCCCCACTACTAGCAGAAGCCGAATAAGTCCTGCAAAAGAAGCATGTTGATTCATTTGCCTGATATGTCTGAGTCAGGAGCTGGATGCTAAGCAGCCAAAAGTGGTTATGGCCACTCATAGGGGCTGCTGCCCCCTATGGGTTAGGATGCTGTCATTGTACTGTACCGGCACAGTAGTTGGAGGGAAAGAGATAGCCACACCATGAGCAGCTGCTTTGGGGACACTGAGGCTGGGTCCTAGGGGCAAGTTGTCTCCATGCACCAACACGGGATATATGATGCGCCATTGCCTCAGACACTACTTTTCCAACAGCTCATAGAACAGGGCAAAGATAAAAGCACACATTGCCCAGATACCATGCCGCGCACACCCTCACATACTTAACTAATCCTAGACCAGTTTTAGCTACCCAGAAAGTACTGCAGTTTGGTTTCAGGTCTGGACGATTAACAAGCGCTAAAACAGCTTCACATACATGCTTCTGAAATGGCTCGCAATTTCCTGGTACAGCACTGCCTAACAGAAGCAAATGAGAAAAAATAAATACATTACTTGTGTGTGTGTGTGTGTGTGTGTGTGTGTGTGTGTGTGTGCGTGCATGCGTGCGTGAATCTCTAACAAACATCTCCCCTTTTATAGTAATTTCTCAGGTTTTCATGGCCAGAAAATTTAGAAGTTCCAGAGGAATAAAAACGTTTGGGTATTGAAGCCATGTAAAAGATTTTACTAGAATTAAACAACTACAGAAGATCCAACGTTTCGCTCATTCTGTGATGAGCTTCTTCAGGGAAAATGGTGTGCAGAAATGACACCCTGAGATCTTGATGCAGGGAAAAGGCAGAGGCTCCTACAAGATCTCAGAGTGTGCTTTCTGTACACCATTTTCCCTGAAGAAGCTCATCACAGAATGAGCGAAACGTTGGATCTTTTGTCATTGTTTAATTCTAATCAAATCTTTTACATGGCTTCAATACCTGAAAGTTTTTATTCCTCTGGAACTTCTAAATCTCCCCTTTCCATCCCTCACGACTACACCATCCCAGCAATCTGTCTACCCCCTTTACAGCTAGAAGAGGCAGCAAGAGTAGCCCTCTGCTACGTTTTCTAGCCAAGGAGCTCTCCCTGACCACCGCCACCACTGCTATTCATTGAGCTGGGATAGGCAAGTCTAGCCTTGCTTACCACCACTAGAGAAAGAAGTCGCTGGGAATGCTCCATCTCTTGCCTTTGAATAACTGAGGGGAAAGCACCTTGATGCTTGATGACCAGAAGATAGCAAGCACGATCTACTTCCAGATAGTTCCATCTCCAGCTGGAAAGAATAGCACCAGACAATCCCAGCTATTGTCGGTCCCCAGCAACTGGTATTCATCGGCATACTGCATCTGAGGCTGGAGGTTCCATATAGCCATGATGACCAAATTAGCATCTCCTTTGACATCGCCATGATTCACCTCCTTTTCAGTCATGGACACCCCCTCAAGATGTAAGAGCACACAGCCTAGATCAGCGTTTCTCAAACTGTGGGTCGGGACCCACTTGGTGGGTCGCAACCTGATTTCTGGTGGGTTCCAGGTGATGGAAAGATCAGATCAGTAATTGCCACAAGCCCTGAGGCTATTCAAAAATCAGATACCTGCTAATTGCCCTTCAAAGAGCTGAGCTCCTGCAGTTTGCAATACAGCTGCTAATTACCCTGCAAGCAGCTGAGCTCCTTATATTTATTTATAGATCACCTGTTTTTTAAGTCTCGTAAGGCTAGGTGGGTCCCGATAGTGTCATTTTAAAAAGTAAGTCCCAGTGCTAAAATGTTTGAGAACCACTGGCCTAGATCAAGCGCAACACACCTGCTCCCTTAATCTTTGGGTACTGCCCTAAACACAAATCAGGACACAAAATTGATACTTTAACTGCTTCACAGTGCTCCAGAACCACCAACACGTGAAGGCTACCAAAAACCACTTTCCCATGTGGATACTCCATGCAACTGGTATCACTTTTAAAAGGCTCTTCTCTCTTGCACACTCTCCAAGTTTGCTCGCATAGGTAAGTAGCACAAAAGACTGAAATCAAGTCACAGACATTTTTTTAGAAGAGAGAATTCATCACTTGGCAAATTCTACAAGATTTCCTTCCTTATATAAGTCTTTCAACATGTCTTTTGATTGGAGGTCAATCACTCCCAACTGAAGTTCAAGTGGCAGTTTTTTGACACTGCAATCAAATGGGTTTTGAAGGATCCTTATTTCTTCTGCTTTCACATCAAGGTCAGAAAAATGCTCCTGGAACTGTACTCTCAGATCAGAAATAAATTCTTGCGCAAACTATAAATTCTTGCGCAAACTCAGTTTGGAATCGTGATTCAGTTCCATGGCTGAATTTGTCAACATGTAAAATGAGCAATGCAGTTGTTCTTCAGTTGGGACTCAAAAAGAAATAGTTTCTGCCTGAATGCTTTCAATCTGGCTATACGTGTCACAGATAAGATTGTTTTCCCCACTGGCGTCGCTGCAGGGGGGGGCGCCAATTATACCTGTTATACTCTGTTATACCGGTGACTGCCAAGGCTCCGCCCCTCCTGCAGCGACGCTAGTGGTTTCCCCCTCCTCCTCTGTGATTCAAGTCAGTCATGTGCTTGGCCAACTCTAGTAAAATAGCTAACTTCTAAAGCCATTCATAATTTGTGAGTATAGGTAGAGATGGGGTTTCTCTTACAGACCGCATTCACGGCGCAAAACCTTTCCACAAGTGAGCCATTGAACTGAAGTGTGGTATGGCAAATCATGGCATTCAGCTTCAATTTCTACCAGAACTTGGGTGAACTGACAATGGTTAAGTCCATTCAAGAGAATGAAGTTCACGGTTTGAAACTATGGGTTACATAACACAAGACCAATCTAGTATTTCCTGCGCAATGCCTGCTGACGTATAATGCAATGAAGAATTATATGCCCGCATTTTCACTAGCTTTGAAATGCAATTTTAGATTGCATTTGTAGAACCACAGCTTCGAAGTCACAAGAAGTAGTGGTTCCACTGTATTCTTAGCTGCTCAAATCACATAAGAAATGCCCTGCTGGGTCAGGCCAAAGGCCCATCTAGTCCAACTTCCTGTATCTTACAATGGCCCACCAGATGCCTCAGGGAGCACACAAAACAACAAGATACCTGTATCCTGACGCGACTCCCTTGCATCTGACATTCACGGCACAATCCTGAGTAGGCCTGCGCCAGGGAGGGGGGCACGCTTACCATCAATTTGTACAACAGCATAATAGTAGTGGCCGTTTTATTCTCAATCCCTTGGGGGGGGGGGAGAATTGGGATCCCAAGCATGGAATTGGCCTTCTTCACAGCCGCCGCACACTGGGTTGACACTTTCATAGAGCTGTCCACCAGTACCCCAAGATCTCTTTTCTGATCTGTCGAAGACAGCTCAGAACCCATTAGCGTGTATGTGAAGTTTTGATTTCTTGCCCCAATGTGCATCACTTTGCACTTACTTACATTGAAGCGCATCTGCCATTTTGCTGTCCATTCTCCCAGTTTGGACAGATCCTTCTGGAGCTCTTCACAATTCCTGCTGGTCTTCACCACCCGGAAAAGTTTCGTGTCATCCGCAAACTTGGTCACCTCGCTGCTTAACTCCAACTCCAGGTCATTTATGAACAAATTGAAGAGCACCGGTCCCAATTTGATCTTGGCTGGCTGAGCACACAGGAATTCTGTACTAGAAAGACATACCTTAATATTCTCAGGGATATTGAGCTGCTGCCGTTTCTCCTTCAATCGTTTCAGCACAGCATCCACAGTTTCTTCCACAGATGGGCTTAAAGGAGTACTGGCTGCCTCCTGCTTCACAATCTCTTTGGTGCTGTCTTGGTGAAGGTTCCTTTGAGGTGCTTTGAGGGGACAGCTTTGTTCTTCTGACATTTTGAGTTTCAGCTCTGTGAAGAAAATCCACAAGATTCAAATGAGCCACTACTTACCATGAGTTATTTCTGCCATTGCAGAATACATACACACAGAGCAAACAACACATCCAGGAGGGGGGAGTGATCCGTATCAGGACTGTGGTGGTGGATAAGGTTAAATCCTTTCTACCCCCACCAAGTGTTCCCCCTCCAATGTGTTCCATTTACAAGGGGGGATGGAGACGCGCATGGGGATGGAGACGCGCATGACAGAGTCAACAATGTCATTAAAGTCGCATCTACTTTGGCCCTTAACCAATAAGAGAGGGAACTTCAAAGGTGTACCAGAGAAGTATTTCAAATCAGTGCCTCTTCTTCAAGATTTGTTAAGCCATTATAGTTAATAAACTAGATCTCCAGAGCGATTTTTCTTTTTGTTTTCTGTATTTCATCCACCCTTTCTTTCTTTCTTTCTTTCTTTCTTTCCAATAACAGTCTGCCAAAGACTGATTGGGTCAGGTTCAAATGGGCCACCACCACTCAATGAACTCTGGGTGCTTACAGTAGCTCTCTTACAGACAAAACCCAAACTGGGCATGATATTGAAAGATCTGTGATTGGTTCTCCTGTGGATTCTTTTTCCAAAATGTAACAGCAGAGAGGGGGAACCCAAACTGGATCTAGACTGGGAGGGGTGTCAACTGCACTTATGTGTCTTCCCTCGGGGGGGGGGCAAATAAAAGCTGTGAAGTCAATTTAGATTGGGAAAAATGGCACAGGAGAAAATATTTAATACTCCTCCCCAGCACTACAACAGAAATGCAATCCCCCACTCCCACCGTTTTAACCTTCGAAAATGACTTAAAGAATTCCAGGCTTTGGTTATTCCCATGAAGCTACCCTGCATTTGGATTTCTCTTCTGTGTACATGATCAACGGTATAGTCTGGCAGCCATGTCTCCAGCCTGGGAGCCATTTTAAGAGGTCTGTTAGCATCCTCTCTGTGTCTCCCATGGCCTGAAAACTGTCCGCTTCCTTGCTGAGCTGCTCTCACTGTTTCCCATGAGAAGAGGGGCCCAAGCCAATGACCTCAGCCTGCAGCTGGCCGTTATCAGGGTGAGAAGGTGGTTATCAGAGTGAAGTCATGAGTAATGAGTTATCAGAGTGAAGTGCTTTTCCCAAGACGTTTAACCTCTATTGCCCCCAGGTGCACGCCCTAATTGACGATATCTGCTCGTTAGGCCCTTCTTTAATGATGGGAATAGGTTACATATGCCAACTGATTGATCCTTGTGATGTCAATTGTTAAAGTAGTGTCAATTGTTAAAGTAGTGTCAATTGTTAAAGTAGCTACATTTGCTGTATTGTTATCAATAAGATAAGCTTTGGTCAAAGTAGTGTATATATTCTATGAGCGTTGGCCCATATCTTTGCTCCCGAACTCCAAATTGCAAGTCTGGTCGAGCCACCTGATGCTGCCTAGTACTGCTTTGTAAGTGATGTATGCTCTAAGACTCAGACAATAATAACAAAGCCCTTCTGAATGCTGACTTTGGGATGGACATACTTCTTCCTCAGAACCTATTTGAACCACCCCCAAGCACACGGCCAGTGCTCGGGGCCATACATGAACTACAAATTCATCTGTAGTAAAGTGCAAGAGGTAATACTATGACTGGATTACCATCCTCATTGAACCTACACTCTTGCAAAACCTTACCCTTCGTTTCTTATGTTGATTAAAGTACACAGTGCTCAAGACTTAAGTATGATACAGACTCTAATGAGGTACGTGAACTCACACTCAGATAAAAATCTGACACTTATGACTTACAGAAAGAAGCAATAAGACGTCTTTAAACTGTTTTGTAACACAGGATCAAACATATCATTTTGCTATTACTGAGTGAAAGGTGTCAGCACAATGAAACTATTAACTCTGCATTAACTCCTTGACAACGCAATCCTGTGTAACTCTTGCACCGGTGTAACAGTAGATCCACTGGTGTAAGTGCACTTATGCCAGTGTAACTTGACGTACGTCAATGAACGCAGGACGGACACAAGCATAACCCCTCTCAGACGCAGTTCACATGCAGGACAGACACCAGTGCAACTCCGCCAGTGCAGGGAGCATTCTGGGGGCATTCAGACACCCCCGGAATGCCCCCTGCGCTGGCAGAGTTGTGCTCATGTCCGTCCTGCCTCCAAACTGCGTGTGCATGGCGTGCAAGAAGGGTTATGCTGGTTTCCGTTTTGTGTCCATCGGCGTACGGCAAGTTACACTGGCATAAGTGCACTTACACCGGTGGATCTACTGTTACACCGGTGCAAGAGTTACACAGGATTGCGCTGTTAGTAACTATACTGCATTGAGGGAGATCATGGAATCTGTTACGTGTAAAACTCCACCCTTTTCCCCCCTTATTTTTCCTCATTATACTATATTATGGACTCTGATACCAAGCAACATTATTTCATATGCTAACATCAAGGAATGTTAGTGTGCAAAATGAACTGTTTTCCCAGAACCTCTATGCACAGAATGGACAGAACTCTGGCATTATAGGCCATGTTTCTCTCAAGAACTCTGGTCAAGCCTCAAACTCCTGCCTGTGTACGTGATCTCTCCACCACCCCACAGGCACAAATCCTGGAAGGAAAGAGATAATCCCATCTTGTGTCTCTAGTTGAATGCAACTTTGTAATCTTTTTTACTCATCTCTTGTCTGTATTTAGTTTGTATTTGCCCTCCTGAATGCAATTCCAGTAACTTCTGCAACTTTGTAACAAAACGTCTGCATTTATTTTATTGTACAGTACTTGCATTTTGCATTAACCTAGGGCAGTGGGTTAAACCACTGAACCATGAACTGTCGATCGAAAGGTCGGCAGTTCGAATCCGTGAGACGGCTCCTGCCAACCTAGCAGTTCGAAAGCAAGAAATTGCAAGTAGATTAATAGGTACCGCGTCAGCGGGACGGTAACAGCGTTCCATGCGCCTCGGTGTTGAGTCATGCCGGCCACATGACCATGGAAACATGACCTTCGGACAGTGCTGGCTCTTCAGCTTTGAAACGGAGATGAGCACCGCTCCCTAGAGTCGGACACGACTGGACTTAATTGTCAAGGGATACCTTTACCTTTACCTAAACCTCATTTCAGGGTGCCAGACATTCCCCTGGCACCACTGTTTAGTGACATGTGCATTTTAGCTGATACTGTTAACACCTCTGAAGCAACAGGAGATTACCTGTTTACCTACATCCTGCCTGATTAGGGAAAAATCTCCTTTCCATTCACATCCCAAGTTACACATTTTCCCCCAATAATTAGCCTGCATGTAGCAGCAACTCCAAAAACCCTTAAGTGTGGAAGGATTTTGAGCAGAAAACGGTCACTCTCTCTCGTGCAACACCTCCGTGTGTGTTGCATCAGAACAGGGTTTCCACACCCAGTGGAGTCACTAGGGTGCACGTCACCCTAGTGTGGGGATGTGTGTCACCCACGGCAGGAGGTCGCTGCATCAACCCCCACCCCACTGCCTCTGCATCACCCACGCCCCCACTTCCGCGTCACCCCCTGGTACTCAACCCCCCCATCCCGGCGCGTCAGCCCCGGAGCCAGCAGGCCAAGCTGCGTCTTCCTCAACGGCTCGGCCTCTTCTGAATAGGCCAGGCAAGGCTTCGAGTGGCATGCGCACAATGCCACTTGAAGCCTTGCCCTCAGAAGGGCCGAACGAAGACCCAATAATGTTTTTGATATGTTGCAAAAGATTAGTTTAACACTTCTGTGCAACTACACAATCCCAACAAATAAGAAAACGGTCCTGTTAACTCATTTATATCTTCAACATAAGCTAGTTATGATTTCCATTACTGCCCATAGTTTTGTTGGAATAGAATACCACTTGTAAGATATTATGCAGAAGTCTCCCTTGGAGCCAATGTCTAATGCACGTCTAAGTGTTTCTTTATTCCACTGAGTATAAAGTGCGAACACTGAAATCCCCTTTCACACTTTAACAGCGCAATCCTGCACAAGTTGCAGCAACCAGCCTAAATGGCCAGCCGTTGCATCCTGTACATGATGTGGGCTGCGCTGGCGCGGCCCAGGCTCAGTTTGTCCCCTTCCCCCGGTGTAAGCACCGGAGGCCCCAATGGACCTCCTCAGATGCACGCAAGCTCTTTAGCTGGCGCACAACCTGGGAAGCCATGTAACACCGGCCTGGCCCAGGAAGGGGCTTGGGATATCAGTGCCGATATGTCCGCCCCCTCCCAGGCTGGCGCCCTCCCCCGTCACCTTGGCCCACCTTCCCCACGCCCTTCTGCCGACCGACCTAGGACTTACTTGGGTCGGCCGGTGCATGTTCTGGGTGATGGCGGTGTGAGCGGTGACGGCCTCTGCGCCGGCACCATTTACACTAGAGGAGCCGCAAAAGTGCTTTACGGTACTTTTGTGACTCCTTAGGCCGGCGGAGCAAGAGCTCTGCCAGCATAAAGTTAGGCAGGATCAGGCTGCTCATCCGAGTCTTCTATCTCAACTGTTGTCAGAGTTTAAGGCTTACAATAATATTAACAGTTTATCTTTCAGTTTTTATAGTTAAACGTTGGCCTCCTTCAAGCACTGATGGAGAGGGACAGATTTGCTGTAAGCAACATTTCTTCCTCTGTCATCCACTATATTCAATGCCACGCATTAGCAAAAGAGAAATACCATATATAAAAAAAGATAGCATGATGCTGGCTGTGCACCTTTAAGCTGCTTACGACTTTTGGCCAAATCATTCATCCATTTCATTACTTCAGGATTGGCTATTTTATCAGCATGAGAAGGCTGGACAAGAAAGAACAGAAGAGAAAGGATAGTTAGGGGGGTGGCCTTTTATTGTTACCAATACAACTCACACTAGTTATGGGCAAATCAGTTCAAATACACTTTGACATTAATCTGGAGTGGCCAGATTAGTTTTGCAGCCAGCCTCTGGAAGTACAAACAATTTATCCAGACTCCAGATTAAGTCAGGAGTGAACTGTGCTTCGAGCTCCTCCTACATGGCAATGGCATTATCACTGTAAAGCAAGGCCTACAGGCCTCAGTTCACCTAAAATCTGATGTCTAAAACCCCATCAATCCAAAACGTGCTGCAATTCCAGCCTAATTCTCTGTAAATTTGTGCCTCCGTGGTGTCACTTCAACTGGCAGATGGGGTTTTCACATCACTGAATGAAAAACATTCCTATATGCAGAATATTAGCATGTCAAGGGGAGACTAGACCCCTTCTCTCTGCTAGTTTTCTATATGCTGACTTGGGGGGGCGGGGGCGGGAAGAGTATGAAGAACCATTTAAGACCATTCACAGAGCCAGGATGGTGTAGTGGTTTGGGAGTCGGACTTAGACCTGGAAGATCCAGGTTCAAATCCCTGCTCAGCCACGAAGCTTCCTGGGTGACCTTGGGCCAGTCACTATCTCTCAGCCCCACCTACCTCACAGGGTTGTTGTGAGGACAAAAAAAGGAGGGGAGGAAATATGTACACCACTCTGAACTCCTTGGAGGAAGGGCAGTATAAAAATGTGAAAAATAAAAAAATAAATAAAATTAATCATGTGAGCCCCTTTCTGTGGCCTGAAGTGGAACGACTAGATGCTAGAAGTTTTCCACCTAGGCAAGAATTAGCCTCTAAGTCTAAACTCCAATTTATTTATTTATTTTTTGCAAAACCTTGACAACTGGATCCCATACTTGTTCAGAAATCCCACTCAAATTAATGGTCTTGCTCCTCAACATTGGTTTAGGATATCAACCCATGAAGTTTACAGTGGAGTTCATAGATTACGTAAGGTTAGGCAGGGAAGAACTAAGGTATAGGTAATATTGCATTTCTCAACAACAGCTAGACACCCTATAGTAGTCTTTTATATAGATTTCATTCAGGAAGAATAAACAAACTGTGATCACCGCACACCAGCAGAAATCACGTACAGGTTTACGTTAGTGAAAAATAAATGAGATCTTGGACATAGTTTATTTAAAAAAAGCATAGTGTCATGAATACAGCAAACACATTATCTTTTTTATTATCTCTCCTCTTCTGCAATTTTATACATATTTGTACCAAAGTAAGAATACTGAGAGTTTCATGCTTTCATTAAGTACCTGCAACTATGTGACTCACTTAAATCACTCTGGTCATCTGAAAGCAGCATTTAAAAATCACCAGGCACACTCTTACCTGCTGAGTCAATGGAACCAAGATGTCAAGGTTTTTTTTGCCCTGCATCATTGGTGAAAATGGATTACCTGCCTTTCGCTGGTTATTAATCTCTGTAAAACCACATATTGCTGCTCCCTAACCTTGCTGGTGCCTTAGATGGCTGCTTTGCTTTGTACAAAACATGGAGCTGATGACCAGGACTAGACATCTGTGACATTGTTGCTTAGTTAACACAGGCCTCTATGAGGTCACTCATTCTATGAGGTCACTCACAGTCATCAATACTAACCAACAGTCATTTCTCCCACTGGGATACATTTTGATAACGCAGATCTACATCTGCTTTGGTCTTTGGAACTTCAGGAATGCAGTCTCACATAAAACAGGCCTACATAACGTGACGTGACCCACTAAGCCAAAAGCGGCCTTTCTTCAATGCCTGCTTAATAAGAAACACCATCTCCATTCCTGATGCATAGGCGAAAGTTGTAGCATTTTTTCTGAATGCATTATGCTTGCCTCCTTGATTTCTTACCCGATAATTCTTTTCTTGCTCAAACCTTTCTTCGTATTTCCTGATTTTCCTCTTAAGACTTTGCACATGCTTTGTAAGTTGTGCTGTTGTCTGTGGTTCTTTGCAGTCATCACAGCTACCCCTGGAGGAACTTCTTGGCCTACAACATTAGAAATGATGGAAACACCTACATCTGAAATCATTTTACAGGATTAGGACTACAATTGTAAGGAACTGTACTGAGGCGAGGAGGAAAGGGAAATGAAGAAGGGGAGCGGAAAGAAGGAGAGAGAAAGAATGGTAGGAGAGTGTATGGAGAAGAGCAAAACCAAGGAAGGCGATCAAACTCTGTGCGCGCACCCTCACCACCCACAGTGACAGGGGCGTTGACAAGGAGAAGCGCGCGGGGCGGGCCGCCCAGGGGTGACCCGCGCACAAGGGTGACGCGCGTCCCCCCGGTACTTACAGTTTGTTCCTGGAGCTGTGCCCGCCCGCCCACTCTTGCGTCTGTTTGGCTCCAAAATGAGCCGAAAACAGCGCGGGGGGGGAGCTCTGCGCCCACGCGTGATGTCACGCGTGGGGGCGGAGCCGCGTTCTTAAAGGTGACGCGCGCCCCCGCTCTGGGGAGACTCGCGTCCTTGTGACGCGACTGCACAGTGATCTATAGCAGAATCCTACTAGCTAAAACTAAATGTCTAGGCCAGGGGTGGCCAAACTTGCTTAATGTAAGAGCCACATACGATAAACTTCAGATGTCTGAGAGCCGCAATATTTAAGAAGCATTTAAATTCTTAAATATATTTACACAGCATTTTAATCCAGTGGACTCTCAGTTTATACCTGGTAAATAATTATAACGCTTGAAAACATCTCATTTACCTTTTATATTAAATTGTGATGCAAAAAGGAGCTCAGCCAACATCTTTCCGAGAGCCGCACATTATATGACAAAGAGCCGCATGCTCTTCAATCAACATGTGACAAGCCAAGATTACCACTAAAATTTTCAAGTTGAATGTCAGGCATGTAAGCTTGGGGCTGTTTGGAATTGCAGTGTCCATTGCCCGAAGTCCTTGGAAACCCCTTTGCCCCTCGGGGTATCAATGTTACACAGCCCACTAGCCAAGCACAGCGGTCAGCTAGGGCTCAACTACACATCTTTATTTGTTGTTCGTCTAGGAGTGCAAGAACAAGAGGGTCATCAAACCCCTGGCAAGGACAGGACACGGCTGGTGGGAGGCGGAAATCATAAGCAGGCTTGCCACTGACTATGAGAAAAGACTGGCCTGAGAAGCTCTTGTTCCTCCAGGAGCATTTGTTGTTTAGGAATCAGAAAGTAGTAGAAGACTGCCCAGCACAAACAGCAACATAACAATGCTTTTTATATACTCCAAGTGTGTAGCTTCCCAATGGCACCCTAAAGTAACCCAGAAATTCAATGAAAGCACTTTAAAAAAAACTGCTCAGATATGTTGTTAAGCTATCCTTAGGGTTACATCAGACATTACATGAAATACGTAACATGGCCTGAGCAATTTGTTTACAAAATAGCAGCTGTGGAGGCCCCGCAAAATGGAGCAACACTGGGGGGGGGGCTTTAGCACTTTGCCCCACCACAGTTCCACTCCCAATCACACTCTCCTCTGTGCATTCTTTTAATCAGGAAAAAAAAACTTCCGCGGGTTTTCAATGGAAGGTTATTTTCCTATTTAAAATAGTGTGCAGCGGGAGGGCATGATCAGAAGCAGAACCACAGAAGAGGCAAAGTCCTACCCCTACACCCCCACCCCAATTCTGGTCCTCCTCCCCAAAATATGTCAACATGTATAGCAAGTGGCAGGAGGGTGTATAAGAAATGATAGGAGACAAACATTTATGGTCATGTAGAGGCAGCACTGGAAAACAAAATATGTATTCACTTACATCATAAACAGTTGAGCACTTGGCGGAGAAGGAGCTGATTCAGGGTCTAAATTAAATCTCTGACTTTGGCTAAAAATAGAGCAGCGTGGAGACAGCAGAGGATTATCTCCATCAGTAATGTGATACAGCAGTCTGCTGGTCCCTAAGGAATGGTGGTCTTCGTGCCCATTGTCTGCATCGGTCTGACCCTCATTGTAGACTTGTACAGGCTCTGCAATAACAAAATGAATTCAACAGTTACATAAGGCAAGCTCATCAGCTACACACATTAAAGACTTTGAGGTTCAACAGTGCTCCCTGGAGAAAACTGTTATTTGACGTAGTGGAAAAGGAATGTGGCATCTACCAAGTGAAGGTCATTTTAACAGCAAAGAAAAGTACATGGATGCAGAATAGTTTAAGAAAAACTTTAAAAAAACGTGATTAGGACATCCATTCTGGGCATACTTACCTGGAAGAAAGGAAGTCCCATTGAACTCGGTGGGACCTACTTCCAAGTAAACATGCTTAGGCTCATGCTGTAAGATACACAGTACAAGAACAAATTGGGATCTACATTTTAAGTGAGGAATGGTGAATGGCACTCAAGCAGAATACTAGCTTCTACTCCTTATTTTCCTGGATATGGTTTTCAATTTCTGAACAAATTATTTTTGCAGAATATCACAACAACCAAAAATTAATATTCAGGCTTTGGGCCAAAAAAGGATGAGTAAGTCCAGAGCTACGTCATGCATTCTGCAGTTCTCTCTCTCTTTTGAACTATCCCACTTCCTCCAAGGAGCTCAGGGCAAAGCACATGCAGATAGCAAAGTTCTAGTCCTTGTGTAAAAACAGCTCTACTGCTATGAATATAGGAGAAACTTTACAAGTACTCCAATGTTGTTGAAGATTTTTGCCACTATTGATGAAGTTAGTCACGCAGATATTAGACAGAGAGAGAATTAACAAGAATTTATTCTCAGAATCAATTTTTACATTACCTTTGCAGCATGGGAGCCATTTCTATTTTGTCAGAGCCCACTCCACAACTGTGGTGTCACTAGGGTTGGTGTCACACGGTGTAGTAACTCATGGTTCCACCCCCATTAACTTTATTTATTTGAATATAAACAGATCAGGTCACCCAACAAATCAGTGACCAACAAAAAAAAAAAAAAACACCCAGTGGCCAACTTGATGACATTCACACAACTGAGTAAGAATTCTAGTATTAGCTCTGATACGTAGAAATGAGAGCTGACTCATACTAATACCTTATTGGTTTCATGCTGAGTCATAACAACATCTCATTGGCCCTTGGAACAATCAGTCTCATTGGTTGGTTTTGAGTGAAGGAAATCCACTTTTTGTTACTTAAGGCAGTTGTGTTTTCTTTTTCCAGTTATTTGGCCATAACATTTGGTAGAATACAGATAATTCAACGCCGTTTGTTTCATTACATTCTGCATTAAATTACCTTTCCAATTATATATAACATGATGGTATTATTCATACATACAAGTTTCCACAATTTTGGCCACTAGTGGTGTGCGCCCCCCCGAGGGTGTCACCCAGTGCAGTCCGTACCCCTCGCACCCCCCTGGTGATGCCACTGCTCCACACTTTGTATAGGAGCCATCTCACTGCAGTGCAGTTTTGCACATAAATGAGCAGAACAACGCTGCCGTCCAACTCAAGTGAATGAGGACGCCTGAACATGCACAAACTGCATACACCCATCGGAGCACCTGCAGGGTTCTCAACTAGAGTCGGCGACAATATTCGTGCAAATTTTGTAGCAGAAAGATAGAGCTGAATGAATCTTCCTTTTTTTTTACTTTGTGAACTGATTGAGTATTTTGATGCATTCTTAAAACTTTATACACCAGGGAATGCCAAGGTGGCACTAGGAAGAATCTTATACGGTACTTATTGGGCAGTCCTTGTGAATACGTTTGGGAACCTTGTACGGGCAACAACAAATATATATGGGAGTACCTGGATTTGACTGCATAATCTTTTTTCAAATAAGCTTTTTTCAAATAAGCTTTAAATAAGCTCAGGCAAAATACCAAAACAGATAAGACCCGTAACAATGAATGACAGGAAAAATAAACCTTTTCCCCCCCATATCCGTTTTTTCAAAACTTGTAAAGAATGCAAGGCTGAATATTAAATCTAAATTTAAATGCATGCACTGAATTGATTTGTTAAGCTAAACATGTGGCATGTGCAATAAATGCACTTATGAGAAATGTAGAGCTGCTAATAAATCCTTTGAAGAAAAATAAAATTGCCAATAATGCAACATTCTAACAAAGAATTCTTCACTGGCTGAGACACCAGGACGAGCAAGTCTGACCTAGTTTCCTCCTCTAGGCTTCTAAATCGCGCTGATTGACAGCTTCAGTAATTTATGATCCTGGATCAATCATCCCTGATACAATTCATACGAGACAGATTTATTCTTTAAATTAACAAAAGAAGCACCAACTCTTCTCTTTCAAAAAAGTGTTGTCTATTATTAATATTCCACAGCTCTCTAAATATCAGTTCCTGGGAAAGTCTCTCTCTCTCTCTCTCTTATATATGTATGTGTGTGTGTGTGTGTGTGTGTGTGTGTGTGTGTGTGTGTGTGTGTGTGTGTGTATATATATATATATATATATATATATATATATATATATATATATATATATATATATATATAGAGAGAGAGAGAGAGAGAGAGAGAGAGAGAGAGAGAGAGAGAGAGAGAGAGAGAGAGAGAGACTTTCCCAGGAAACCATTCTTATACTTTTATTAAACACACAACCTATACATAACACTGTAGGAGCACTTTGTAAACTGAAAGAATATAGAAGCTATAGAAAATAAATATAATATATTCTTGAAGGCCCTGATCCAAAGATTCTTGCTTGCATTACCAGGTGACCCATGTGAGTTCCTAGTCTACACCAAACCCCACCGCTCTGCACTGTAAGCTTTCCTATCCCTTGGGGGAAGAGGAGAAAGATTGCACCTGGAATCCGCCTCTATCTCCAGAGCCAACAGTGCTACCCTCATTTCAGAGTGCGCTTATGTGGGCCCAATCCAGCAAGGCACTACTGTACATTCACTGTCTTGAATGTTGGATATTGTGGTTCCTTCCCCTAGCAAGTTTTAGTGTGTGCAGCAGAACAGATCCAGAAGGGGATCTATATGTGGAAGCACATTTCCTCTGCATAGGTTGTCCTTTTGGGAATGTGTGTTAGGTCTCATAGATGAGTTGTGCTCAGACCCATTCCATATGCTTAAAAATGCGGCAAGCCTGATCAACTTGTGACCCCATCAAGCCAAATGCAACCCACCAGTCACATATTCTGGCTTGCCAAAAGCTTGATAGCTTGCCTGGTTTTAGAGTTCCAGGCAGACAGCAGAAAGAGGTGGCTTATCAGGCCTTTGGTTGGCTGCCATACATGGCTACTGAATTTTACAAATTTATTATTATTATTATTAACAGTATTTATATACCGCTTTTCAACAAAAAGTTCACAAAGCGGTTTACAGACAAAATACAATGATTAAATGGCTCCCTGTCCCGAAAGGGCTCACAATCTAAAAATTAACCCGCCTCAAAAGGGGACAAATTATCCCCCCAGACCGACAGACTTCGTTCCTTGGCTGTGTAGGCTTCATTTGCTTCCTAGAGAGATTCGGTTAAAGGAAGTGAGTCTGGGTTCTTAGAGTGATGTCTTTGTGTACTGAAAGACTCACTTTCTGCCTGCAGCCTCTCCATGTGGAAATGGACGTGAATTTACAACGTGAGTGCTAGATGTATTTGAGATGAAGTGGAAAGACAGAAAGAGGGAAAGAAAATTGAGAACTGCGTAGCGGCCAAGAGACTGCACTGCAAGTCGGAACTTCCCTGGTTCAAATTTCACCTCTACCATAAACTCACTAGGTGGCCCTGGGCAAGCCATTCCCTCTCAGCATTATCTGCCCAATTGTTGCAAGAACTCCATCAAAACAATGCATGTGAAGCACTTTGCACACTCAGAGCGCGCTAAATAAATGATAAATATTAAAATGAAGTTGCAAGATGGGAAAGAGAAAGAAAAACAGGGGCTTGATTGAGACTAACAGCCCAATCCTATTCAATTACCCATGTGGCAATGCAGCTGCACCAATGTGGTGCCCACTGTATCCTGTGTAGGAGTTTCGGCATCTGGAGGCCTCCTCGCGGTAAGGGAACATTTGTTGATACATTTGTTCCCTTGCCCCAAGGTAAGCCTGCACCATTCCAATAGGTCTACTTGGACCTGCACTAGCTATATTGCTGATGCAAGTCGACGTGATCTTGGGGGATTGAGGCCAGGCAGGGGTATAGAATGTTGGTGTGAGCCGCTGCTGCCAATACCGCCACCATCCTGGCCCCGATCCACCCTCCTCCTTGCTCCCACTGCAGCCCCATTCCTCCCCTCCCGTTCCTCCCTCCCACCCCCTGTGCTGAGATACCGACTCAGGCAGGCATCTCAAATCAGCTGGCACATGGACCCAGACACTTGCTGCTTGTGGTGACAGCCAGGCCGTGCCAAATGACTTGCTGTGTTTTACGACAGCCATAAAGGGCATTACACCACCAGAACACTCATTCTGGAGGCATAAGTTCCGATTAGGATTGGGCCATTATTTAAGGTGTGACCCCAAGATTCACAGATCGCAGGAATATCTTTCTCTGCTCATTCTATTCCCACAAAACCAGATACAGGTGGTTTCAATAGTGTGGTTATAATAGCATGAACCAAATCGACACCACTTCCCTCATTATTATGAGTCTATATTGTTCCTGGTTTCAGTGCAAGACCTGTCCTTAGGTGGCAGATGGGAGGGTATGCTCACATACTGTAGGATATCCAAATGACTGTCTGTCTTCCGCCACACACGCCTGCCTTCACCCGCCATTTATTAATGGAGACTCTGCTCCAAGTCTCCCCACCATCTGATGCTAGTCAGGTAGTGACTGGAGAGAGGCAGTGTTCAGTATGGTGCCCCACATCTGGAATGTCCTCCCCAGAGAAGCTCACCTAGTGCCAACCTTGATGCCCTTTCACCACCAAGCAAGTACTTTATTTGCCTAAGACCCAGCATGTGGTTTTAATTATTCTATGGGTGTTGGTTTGATCATCTGATATTAGTTGCTGCTTCTATGGCTATAATTATGTCTTATCAATTGTACTGTTTTTATTTCACTGTATATATCTTTAATTATTCACACACTGGGGAGCTTAAGCAGAAGAACAGCTTACAAATGTAATTTGAAAAATGAAAAGCACTGTATAAATATGGAGAAAGAAAGAGACATTTTATGGGCACAATCTAATCAAGTGCACTAGACTCATCTTATCCATTTGCTTCTCTTTATCTGATCCCTGTTTGATTACTCAGGGTAATTTTTGTAAAACGCGGAGTGTTTTATGGGCTATTTTATACATTCTATGACACACTCACCCTGACTCTTTGGGATAAACTAACCGAATGCATTTTCTATTATTTGCCTTAACTGGGGCACATCTAATGACAGAAGCTGCAACCATTAAACGCCACAGAGTTTTTGCACCACTGACTTTAACATGCCGAATATGTCTTAAAGGCAGAATTGCCAAAGTAATCCAAAAGCTTCTCAGAGAGTGAGAGTATCCTTTGCAAAATGACCCAAAGAAAGTTTTCAAATTGACCTATCTTGTCACAGTCACTTTATCCCGAAACGTTACCTTGGAAGCAGGCCATGTACTGTAATACTGACCCATTTGTCTCAATGGACTTGTGATGTTTGAGCTTCCTTTGCTCTCTTCCTTCGCTCCCCATGTTTCCCTTAAGAAAAGTTTCAGCATAAGGTTCAACAGGAAAGAGGTTTCCCCAAAACACTTTGAAATGAGCTCCATTGCAGAAAGACCGCATGGCCAAGCAGGTGATAGGTAGTTTGTGAGACGCTCATCTCCACTGTCCATGTCCGCCAACAACAATACCCCTAGCCAGTCAGCCTTCCAGGATTGGCATACTCCAGCTGATTGGGCATCCAAGCCCACCTGACCAGGTAGAGAGAGCAGGTATGGATGACTAGGTGATTGTAAAGCATCTAATCAGACAAATTTATGACTTCGTTGAATGTACGTTATATAAGGCCAATCGCAAGGATACTCGTGTATGTTCGGATCTGGCGCTCACACAATGAATCTCTGCATGGCCAGTTCCAGCCATGTTGCTGAAGATCAGAGATGTGTAATGGTGTCTGGAAAGCTGAACCCTTGGGTAACTACAGCTAGGAACCAGCGAGCTAAGAGGCTAGAGTATTATTCTGTTTTGAAATGTGCCTGTAATTGCCTGTTTGGATTTTTGCTAAGATTCGCACCTTGGCACTGCTAATGCCCAAGCCATTTTCCAAGTCTGCTTGTTTGTTTTCTCCCCTCTCTTCCTTCTTGTATCATCCAACCCACTTCTTTTTTGTACGTTAATAAACTTGGTTTATGTTTTAACTCTTCACTTGCCTGTTGTTAGTGGAACTCATTCCAAGTCTTGCTGGAGTCCTCCTGGCCCCATGGTTACAAGCTACTGCAGCAGTTCTCAAAGTGGTGGGTTGCAACCCACCACTAGAACCGGATGCTGTCCCCTGCCACCTTAAGGGGCGGGACAGCATGGTGGCAGCGGCCGCCGATCCCAGGGATCGCTGCCACCGCTGCGAAAAATTCTTTAAATTTTTACAGTTACAATTTTACAATTTTACAATTTACAATGTACAATTTTTACAGTTACAATTTTAAAGTTTTACAGTTACCGGGGGTTCTGCTGGTTTCCGGGGGTGCTGGGAGGCCTGCAGACTGCTCCGCAGGCCTCCCTGAGCTTCAGATCGAGCGGTGATTTACAACCACTTCCGCAAAAACCAGAAGTGGTCGTAAATAGCCACATAGCAGCGATTTGAAGTTCAGGGAGGCCTGTGGAGGGGTCCGCAAGCCTCCCTGCACCACCCAGAAGCCGGCAGGACCCCCAGTGAGGTAAGGACGACTACTTTTCCCCCTGGCAGCGGCGCAATCCCCAGGTTCGCTGCTGTCACTGTCCCCACCCCCGCAAAGACTCAGAGTTGGTGGGGAGAACTTTGAGAACCAATGGGCTATTGGATAGGTTTGGGGCAATTTTCCACGTAACTGGGAGGGAGTCTTACAAAGAAGGTCTCTCTCTGTCTGGATTTGTCCTCGTGGTGGCAACAGAGTCTACCAATTTTGGCCCTGGCATAGGGTCACATCAGGGGAAAGGAGGGAGGCACCAGGGGTCATGCCCCACCCCACCCCTGACCACTACAGGACCACACGCAGTCTTCTACGAATTTAGGCCTGCCATCTACTTGCTACATTCGTCTTGTTAACTCTGACCTAGTTTTCATACACAGTGATCTGCTTTTGGCCTGAGCCTAGGAATCCAGCTCATGCCATCTGTGTGAATACAAACTCTGAACTGGCAGAAAAGCATCTCAAGCCTTCAATCCTTTTACTTCCCATAGTTGATTTTTAATGAGAATAGAGAGAAAAAGGGCAAGAGAAGATCTATGAAAATATGCTTGACGTACAAGACAATCATTAGTGATTCAAATTAACGTGCAGTTTTTTTAAAAAGATTTTCCCTGTCTCCCCACTGAGGTAATCAATTAAAATCAATAGTAGTATAAAAGAAACACTACTGCATTGGCTAAAAGGGGTGGGGACGATGCACAAAGCATGACAGAACCTGAACAGTATTATATATGAGCCCAGTTCGACCAGGAAAAATGTATCAGAAGCAAGAATATTAGAAACCTATAACAATAACCGCCTGTGAAAATGAAGGAATCGGGCCTTATTTTGACAAATTGCTCTTTCCTCAATGAATATTTATGCCAAAAAGTGAAAGGGCTTTTTGCATTTTCTTTCTTATTCTTCCACTTTACAGTTTCACAGCTCTTGTGCGCCCAAATGATACCTCAGCCCTCACCCCGTTCTGCTCAGAAGACTGCAAAACTCATTTGGTCAAGCGGCAAGCTGCTGCTGAGCTGCCTTGACAATTAGAAAAGAGGCCGCCGCCGTGCTATTAATGAAGCGACCCTCTTACCTCCGCAGCTGTCCCCATCGCCCAGCAGGCTGTTTTGGATTGACGGGGTGACGGAATCCTTTGAAGCCAGCAGCACTTGAGGACTTTCTTCCTGGGTCGGCAAAAATGCAGAGCAGAGGTCAGTTTCAAGGGCTTGCAGCTTCAGCAGAGAATTCTGCAGGCAAAAACAGAACATTGGACTAGAGAGAGTGCAGGCGAAAAATAATGAGATTAGCCTTCAGTTCCTGGAGGCGGTTAGCAGTGTCTGCAGAAAAAGCAAGTGTTCTCGTTCACAACTCAGGAAAGGTGCATTATAACCACTCGACATCATATACTCCTTATGCATCTTCATATCCCCCATGTATCGAACAGCTCTGGATTATTTATGACAAAAGGGGAGGATAATTTCATCAGCAAAACATTATTCATTGTAGAAAGGCCAATCTGGGAAGCTGGTGGCTTTGCTCTGGGTCTCAGACCAAAATGCGATGAGTAAGAATTTCATTGGTTGTGCTGATATAGCAGAAACTGATGGCATTATGCCCCTCCCAGTTTACCATCATTCAGAATGAAATCCCTCTTCATAGCATACTGAGCAATATATTGCAGCAAGCAAGGGGTTAAATTCTCAGCCTGTTCATATAGTTCATGCGGAGGGGGAAAGGTTCCCTTTTCTGTTGGCTTTGGCAAGGAGATATTTCATTTTTGGAGTTTGCGGCTGGTTCCGTCAGGCCACCCTTTTCATTTCCCACCAAACGCCAGCGCAAAATTAACAGATCTTTGTCGCTGGCTGCAAACAAATCAATGAGGGCAAGGCTGTTTATCTGTTAGCAGCTCCTCCAGCTACTGTTTCACGCTTGGTCCATTTCTCGTTTCTGTCTCAAATACAGAGCACAATGTTCCAACCATACCAATCTGACACAAGAATCTTGCTAGGATGCAAATGTGCCCGTGGTTTTAATCACCACCATACAGCAATGGGGTGTGTGTGTTAAATTAATCCAGCTCCTTTTACAAGCAAAGCATGTGCTCCATCCACTGAAGTATGGCTTCCTCCTATATGAGATACTGATATCCTGTTCCCCTTGGCAGCGCTTGCTTTACATTTGAACGCAGAACCTTTCATGCCCCAAGCAAGAAGCACACCCTGGACTAGTGTCTTCCAGACAGTCACGGCACACGTTTCTGAATTAAAATGAAAGGCACACTTCATACTTGCACTCAAAAAGACTGTGCAAGAGTAAGAACTTTCTGCCCTCACAGGTGTTTACCCCTGCAGAGTTTCTTCAAGAGTCACTGTTCTGGGAGTGCCTTTTCTGACAGAGATAGCTGACAGCCCAATCCTGCATAACCAGCTGGCCTAAAGGGCCGGTCACTGCATCCTAGGCCCTTTGATGCCTGCAATGGCGTGGCCTGGGCTCACCTCGGGGGAAGGGGACATTCGTCCCCTTCCCCCAGTGTAAGTGGTGCAGGTTACAATGAGCCTCCTTGGATGTGCACCAACTCTTTAGCCGGCGCACAACCAGGGAGGCCGTGTACGGTCAGCCCGGGCTGTGACGGGGCATAGGATATCAGCACAACTCAGCGCCAATATCCCCGTCCCCGCCCCCTCCCAGCCCGGGCCAGCCAATGGCCCCTGCCCGAACTCCTCCCACTCCTATGCCGACCAGTGTGGGACTCACCGGAGGCAGCTGGCACAGATCTGGCTTGCCGGCAGTGTAAGCAGTGCCAACCTCTGCGCTGGCGTCGCTTACGCGTGAGATGTCACAAAAGTGCCTTACAGTACTTTTGCAATGCCTTAGGCCAGTAGAGCGCTTGCTCCGCCGACCTAAAGCTACAGTGGATTGCACCGTGAGCTCTGTATTTGACTGATTGCATTTCTCAACCACCCTATGCAGAAATCCCTCTCTCCCCCAGCTGAGGCTGCTGGGGAAAAAAAGCAAGGCCAGGTCAACTCTGCAATTCTATTGCCAAAAGTTGCTTCCAAGCACTTAGGCTGACATATGTGTCAATCTACAGTAGTCTTCAACAAGTGGGTTGGGACACAGAAGCGAGACACAACTTGACCACAGGTGGGTTGCAGCAGTGTTGCTTCCAACATTTTATTTGGTGGCTCAGGCATGCACAGTTTGAACAGTGCCCAGGACTAACGGCACAATCCTAACCGTTGCACCAGCCTAAGGTGTCGCAAACGTGCCGTAAAGCACGTTGCAACACCTGGAGAGCAGGCGGTGCTGGCAGGAAGACCTGTGCCGTCCTGCTGGCACTGAATCCACCTAGACTGCACACCAGAGCAGGTAGGTGTTGCTCCAAATGGCGCAGGAGCTGGAGAAGGGCTGGAAGGGATGTGACAGGGTGGGGGAGGGCAGAGAGAGGGCAGTTCAGGCCCGGGAGGGGGGCGGGATTGGCAGCACTGGTGCACACCAAGTCCTGTGTCCCTTCCCAGGCTTGGAAGCCCAACACGAGGCTTCTGTGCCAGCAATTTAGCAGGTACCGACCTTCCCTTGTGGAGATCTCCAGCCTGCTCTTTCTCGGGATAAGATACAGCATGGGTTATGCGACCCCGCTGAATCGCTTCTGGTTAGGACTGGGCTACCCGCGTCCTAGATTAGATAAATCCCACCAGAGACTTCAAAGGGATTGCTTTGCCTAAGCCCCCCAATCTTCCCTGGGACCTCTCAGCCTCCCTCCCACTTCCCTATTTTCCCCTGCTCATGGCATTCCCTTTGCTGTCTGCCTTGCCCCCGTTCCTCTTTCTCTCCCTTTGCCCTATATACCGTATTGTCCCGAATATAAGACGCACCTGATTATAAGACGCACCCTTAAAGTTTGGTGCTATTAAAAAAATTTAATTAAATCACTGGCATTAAATTGCAACAGCCTGATTATAAGACGCACCCCTAGTTTAAAAACTTAAATTAGGAGAAAAAAGTGAGTCTTATATTCAGACCAATACGGTAATTGACCACAAGTAGTTGCCATGCCAGTTCCCGCCCCTTCTCTCCTTCCTATAGGCCTAGGAAAGAAGGGGCAGAATGACACTATAGTGGTGCATAGTTTGGCTGCCACTGCGTGGGAAAAGGAACCATGGCCTCTCACATGCCCCACTGGGCTCTTGAATGTGGGCCCCAAGTTGCAGTTTGATGGGGGGGGGGGTCCCACTTCCTGACCACTACTCCAGAATGCACTCTACAGCCAATAAGCCTCTGAGGAACCTCAGGACTCCCCTGAACATAGCTGGAAAGCCGGTTCTCTATTTAGCATCAAGAAATGAGCAAATTGAAATATTTCCCTCAATGGCTGCCTAGATGAAATATCCATAATTAAATATATATCCATAATTAAACGCTAACACTCATTGTGAACTACAGTTCAAAACCATTCGAGCAAGAACCACAGTGTTAAAAACAGTGGGTGTTGTTTTTAGCAATACTGTTGTGGTAATGCACCCTTTTGAAAACATTCAGCTTTAAATATATTTTTCCCATCTGGTGGAGGTAGGAGGCCAGCAGATTTTCAGCGACTGCTGAAAGCTTTGAAATAATATATAGGTATGCGTTCTTTTTTAAGTTGACCTTGATAATGACTTGGCAAAAGGAACCATCATAGATCATCATGAGTAGTTCAGACAGAATTCTCTTGTTTCTTATGGTCTCTTTTTAACGTCAGTATATTACAAAGGCTACGTTAAAGTGCTATCAGTAGGTGGGAGAAACTGCTTGGAAGGAAAACCTTGCAAGGTGGGGGAAGTTCTTCCCTGTCCTCCCCCTGCAACTACTTCACTGCTGATGGAGGCCCTGGAGGAAAGGGGAGACTTTAGTATCTCTTGGAACCAGTGCAGCACAGTACTACGGTATAGCTGGCCAACCCCCATATATAACTGGCTACACCTGTTCTCTACTCACGTGAACACTGTAATATACAAAGTGGAGCTATATGGAAAACTGTAGCAACTGGTACTTCTATGATTAGAAAAATCACAAGGTTATTTATTATATTAGGATAGTTAAACCACTCCATAGCAAAGCTCTCTTCCGGTTCACTATACCAAAAGTAGCAAACAGTCAAACCAACGGCAATAATTATAAGACAACATTACTACAAATTATGCAAGAATAAAATTAGTTATGACCCATATTAAGTAATCCATCAACTTTCAGACAAAGGCTCCCTAAAATAGGCCCATTTTGACCTACTTTCCAAAGATCAACAGAGAAGACAACGGCAGGCAAACCTCCTATGGTAGGAAGTGCTGTGTGTAGGACACCACCACTGAGGATCAAACGACACAGTACTTTAAAACATGACATGCGGCCCTGCTTGTACGGTTTTTTTAAACGAGAAAAGCAGGAGTCATGAGGAGGTGGCGGCAATCAGGAGTCATGAGGAGGAGGTGGCAATCAAAACTGAGACGAAAATGCCCCCCAAAGCTACTATTAATCTGATGGTGGTGCCTTCCAGGGCTAGTAGTAGATGGAGGGGGGAGTCGTCTGGACCACAGCGTGAGGCGAAAGAGTTAAATACATTGTGGTCCTGATCCTGATTTGCCCCCACAACAAATGTACCATATTGTCCCCGAGTATAAGACGCACCAGATTATAAGACGCACCCTTAAAGTTTGGTGCTATTAAAAAAATTAATTAAATCACTGGCATTAAATTGCAACAGCCTGATTATAAGACGCACCCCTAGTTAAAAAAACTTAAATTAGGAGAAAAAAGTGAGTCTTATACTCAGACCAATACGGTATTTTTTTTCTAACCATGGGTGCAGTGGCTGCAACCTTCCCAGTGTCTCCAATTTAGACATTTATTCAGGGTCCAAACTACACATTACACAAGAGATCTGTGATTGCATCCCATGAGGTCTCCTTTGTTCATGAACTGCAGCAGTGGGGGCTGCCAGTCTGATTGCAGTAGAAGCTCTGGGGACAGGGTGTTGAATCCTTTCCCCAATCAAAATTGCATCCCCAGCTGCTGTTTGTCCCAAAGTGGGAAGAGGGAGACAGAGTCACAAAACTGGCTTCAATATGGTTTAGATTTACAGCATACTCTGTTCCAAGTGCTTCGGGCAGGCAACATGTAGCTCATTCATTCTCACAGCCACGCTGTTTGCTGTGATGTTAGCATGCCCATTTTACACATCATGTAGCTCAAAACAAGAGGCATCAGCCAATCAGACCACCCTATAAGTCCACAGAGAAGCAAAAATTTGAACCCGAGTCTCTTCCCTCCAAGTTCACCTAGATCCATGCTGCCTCTATATATGCACATATATATATAATGCAGATGTATCTTGAAGAATCTCAGAAACCATTAACATAAAAGCTTTAATAAACTGGGTTTTCTTTTATAAAGTCAACACAGATTGAATTAAGCAGGGGGGAGGGAGCCATTTTTCTAACACTAGTCACACAGGCTTTATTAAAACCTTCAGCATCATTTTAGGAGAAACAGCAATTCTAAAGAAGAGGGCAGGTTCAGAGCCTATTTAAGTGTCATGGGGAGAAAAGAAGATCAAAAAAGAGAACACATCCTTCCCTACTTCTGTTTATCCAGAAATAAATGTCTGCATTTTCTGAACGCGCTAAACAAGGAAACTGTCAACATCCACTACGGCGGAAGAAAAGAGAAAAACGCACTGTCATGTTCTGTTAGCCATTTGCTTTACATGTGAAACCCAACCATCATTAAACTCAAAGAGCCCTTGCTTTGGTTCGTTACAAGCCCCTACTGAACCAGCTATCTAAAAATTCCTTCATTTGGGCATGGCATGTTGGTCAATGCTGCTACGCCTTATGTACTAGCAAAACCTGTAATCATGATGGATAGGGTTACCATAATTTGAAGGACCCAAACTGGCCCCCCACCCCCCATTTTTTTCCTCCACACCAATTTTTTTTTTAATTATTTTCCAGTCGTGTCGCTGCTGTCTTTTTTTTTTTTTTTGTATTTTCACACCATTTTTGCTTGCCTTTTTTGCTGCTCCTCCTGCGGCACTGCTGCTGTCGTCCTCCTGCGGCACTGCTACTGCTGCCAGCCAGGGCTCCTCATGGGCTGGATGCCGGGAACCACGCGAGACTGAAGCCTCCAGCCATGCAGTGTGCATACGCGGCTGGGTGCTTCGGCCTAGCCCGGGAACCGGGCAAGGCCGAAGTGTCCAGCTGCACCGTGCAAAGAGGCCCGGTCGCGGCTGCAAGACTCCGGGACAGCTGCCATATGCTCCGGGAAGGACCCCAAAATCCAGGTCTGTCCTGGCCATTCCAGGACGTATGGTAAGCCTAATGATGGATATAGGGGCTGTGGAGTAAGATGCTGTATATTGTGCAAAGGCTTTCTGGAGGGTGCAGTTTATCCACACATTTGACACACAGATAAACATTTATCTTATTTTGTCCCACCGAACTTAATGGTTGAGAATCAAGCCTGAAGCTTTCTACATAGACTCACCATTTCATTTGCACAGGTCCAGCCTGGGTTCTGAATCTTGGCTGTGCTAGAACATATGAGAGTGCAACAGAACTCTGGGAACTGACTTTTATAGACTCAGATGTTTTCTAAATTTTTACAGCACGCATCAAGCTGAAATATACACAACTCACAAGAATATACAGCCTATGATCACACCCCTTGCCAGCACCCCATATACAGTATTCAATTCTGAAAATTATCACCATGAAAAACATAGTATCCAACTAAACCTACTACCGCTCCATGGTTTTATTGTACATGAGCCACCAAAAGTCTCCCCAGCAGAAGCAGTGGCTGGAGGGGGTGGGGGGCGGTGGGCCCCTGGGCAGCATGCAGGGGGGCGACAAAACGGTCAGCGGGGGCATCAATCGCGCTGTGGTGGTGGTCAAAAAACGGTTGCGCGGCTTGGCCCACCCACCTGCCTGGGCTCCTAGGAGCCTAAATCCAGCAAAAAAAAAAACCACCAGGGGGGCGTTTCTCGCAGGGGCAGGGACTCCACCAGCGGGGGTTATGACGTTACGTGCGGGGGGGGTGTCACAAAGACTAACTACGCCTCTGTTCCCCAGTGTGAATGCATAAAACAGTTCATCTGAACTGTTTGTAGATTTTCCCTGCAAAACTTCGATTGCTATCAGCAGCTTAATGAGCTACTCCTTGCTGCCAGTCTGAGCAACTCCACATGCTTCTTCCATTTAGAAGACAGCTTATTTAAACTACAATAATTTTTGGACTTTCAGCTACAGATCCCAGTAAACTACAGCCTGAGCAGAATGGCTAAGCCAACTAAATAATTACTAAATACCTGTAATTACCTAACCTAATATGTATTTTAATGTTTTTATTGTAAGCTGCCTTGGTTGCCCTTGTGGGAGAAAGGCGGGGTATAAATTCTATAAATAAAATAAATAAATAACCAAGAAAAGATGCAATCCATAGATTTAAGTGCAGCTGAGGGCTCTTGAAGGCAAAGACAGAAAACTCCTCTTAGTGCATGTCAGAATCTTATTTGAAAGCACAACCCTGCATCACTAAGACAGCCATCCCATTCTTTTCCAAGGCATTGCTGCAACCTATATTTCATGTGTGATGCTTCGTCCCGTCCAAGCACTTACAAAGCAACACTGTATGCAGATGTGTCATTGTCAGGATTTGGTGCATTCCACTACCACACCTGACAAGCACAGAAACTCATACTGGTGCAGAATTAGAGTTAGAACAGACAAAAGAAAATATTTCTTTACCCAGCGTGTAATTCATCTGTGGAACTCCTTGCCACAGGATGTGGTGATGGCACCTGGCCTGGATGCCTTTAAAAGGGGTTTGGACAGATTCATGGAGGAAAAGACCATCACATGTTACAAGCCATAAGCAACCTCCTGGTTTTAGAAGTAGGTTTTCTCTGTGCCAGGTGCAAGGGAGTGACAGCAGGAAACAGGTTATCTTGTTGTCTTGTGTGCTCCCTGAGGCATCTGGTGGGGCCACTGTGTGATACAGGAAGCTGGACTAGATGGGCTTTTGGCCTGATCCAGCAGGGCTCTTCTTATGTTATGTTATGTAGAATTAAGAAGCCAAAACATCTCAGTTTTCAAAATATCCGGCCCTTAAGGATGCAGACATGAGTTTAAAAGTCAGCAGACATTGCCTGGCAAAATCTATATTTCACCATAGAGGGGGACCAAACAAGACTAACAGTAGTGAGACATCAGGTTTCAGTGATATTTGGATACCTCCATGTTCTTCTCCGTGACTAGCACAAGGAGAATGACGTATATAAAACAAGAAAATGTATGCAAATTTGTGTAACCTGCATTATTTATACAAGTTACAGTACTATTCAGCTTTTCCTGGCACAGAATGTAGGTTACTGTATGGTTTATGACTTCTTACTGCACATGGAGCTGAACAAAGAAATGCGCATTGCTGTGAGTACTCCCTTCATTTAGAGCAGGGGCTTAATGAGATGCTAGTTGAGTAATGTGCACTCAGTATACACAGCTGCAGTCCACACGCCCCAAACTCTTTAGCCTATGTTCACCCTACCCCTCAACTGCAATACAGGCAGAACTATTCTGGAGCTAGCTTCTCCCATGACACATTATTACACTTAGTTTGTTAGGTATGTTTCCCATAGTATCGAATCTGATGCATACCAAGCTCCCTGTGCAAATAGGCCTTAGTCAATCTGCTTCATAGTGCTATAAATTTCCCAAAGACAACAATAAGGTCACTGTTATGATCTCCATCGCATGTATTCACTCAGTTGTCTCCACTTGGCCACAAGCCGCCCATTGTTTTATCAAGTGGGCAAGTTTACCATCATCAAAAGCCTTCCACTTTACCCTCCAGAGACATTCTTTAATCCTACCTATTACTTTGCTAGTCATCATAACAGCTAATTCTCGTTTGTTCTTCCACCTTCCAGTTTTTAGAACATAACATCTTCTTCCCAACGTAACAAAGACCCTAACTCAAATGCTACCTCAAGTATTTTTTTCCCCTCAGACAATCCGTAAACTTAAGCCGCCTTGAGTGCCCTCGCTGGGAGAAAGGCGAGATATAAATTCTTTAAATAAATAATAAAATAAAATAAACTTCCTAAGTTTACAAATACTTCTAATTTGCAAAGACGTTTCAGTTTTCAGAACAAAACCAGAACAATAAGCAAGTTACAATAGCTTATTGACTGGCTTATTGACATCAATGGCCATACACAATGAATTATTTGCCCGCTGCATAATTTTGCACAACAAAATGAGGCTATGCCAGGGCTAATTTGTTACCAAGTGTATTCAAAACAAGTGGCCAAAGGCTGGACAATGCTCAGCCGTTAACCAATAATCAAATGAACATAAGAACATAAGAAGAGCCCTGCTGGATCAGGCCAAAAGCCCATCTAGTCCAGCTTCCTGTGTCACACAGTGGCCCCACCAGATGCCTCAGGGAGCACACAAGACAACAAGATACCTGTGTCCAGTCGCCACTCCCTTGCACCTGGCACAGAGAAAACCCACTTCTAAAACCAGGAGGTTGCTTATGGCTTGTAACCTGTGATGGTCTTTTCCTCCATGAATCTGTCCAAACCCCTTTTAAAGGCATCTAGGCCAGATGCCATCACCACATCCTGTGGCAAGGAGTTCCACAGATGAATTACACGCTGGGTAAAGAAATATTTTCTTTTGTCTGTTCTAACTCTCCCTCCACTCAATTTTAGTGCATGTCCCCTGGTTCTGGTGTTGTGCGAGAGGGAGAAGAATTTCCCTCTATCCACTCTCTCCATCCCATGCATAATTTTATAAGTCTCAATCATGTCCCCCCTCAGGCGCCTTTTTTCTAGGCTGAAAAGCCCCAGACGCTGTAGCCTTTCCTCATAAGGGAGGTGCTCCAGCCCACGAATCATTCTGGTCGCTCTTTTCTGCACCTTTTCCAATTCAACTATATCCTTTTTGAGGTGTGGTGACCAGAACTGGACACAATACTCCAGATGTGGCCTTACCATCGATGGCTTCAATCATTGTGCTCAGTTGCTGAGCTACATCCTAGAAATTCACTCCAGAGTGGCTCCATGCAATTCTAGCTGGGAGCCATCTTTGGTTTCCTGAAAATATATTGTTACAGGTTCGCATCATCAGCTATGTCTGTCTTCTAAACATGACTGCAGCTGCTAGCTGCCAGTTCTTTCTCTTAAGTTTCCATTGCCGTCTCTCTCAGATCAAATCCCATCTCAGTCTCTCTGACCCTTCCAAAATCTCAAAAAAAGAAGGTGCACCAAAATAGCAGCAAAGAGAAGAGACCTACAAACAGGTGCCCCCCCCCCCAAAAAAACCCAATTTTATTACAATGTATTATGAAATATTTTTGAAAGTACAATGTGTTTTAGTAAAAAAGCCTTCTTGGGAGGGAGGAGGACTAAACAAACAATTATAAATAACCAGCACACATAGTTCAAGCACGTGAAACAAACTAGGGCAGTGGTTCCCAAATTGGTTCTTTCAACTTTCTAGTACAAAAAATCACAATGTCCATGATTAGACTGATAGCGCGATCACCAAAGGTCAAGGGAGCTGCAGGTCGAAAGTGTTTGGGAAACACTGGACTAGGGAATAGATACGAACCAAACAGTAGTAGTAGTAGTAGTAGTAGTAGTAGTAGTAGTAGTAGTAGTAGTAGTAGTAGTAGTAGAAGAATAGTTAACAAAAAAAACTCCCATAAAAATGTATACAAAAATTCATGAGTCCTTTCAACAGAACAAACTGATTAAAAAAAACAACCAACCACTGATTTTACAAAAATGCCCAAGCCAGTTAAAAAGGTGACCATAAGAACATCAAAAAGTTATAGACTAGTTAAAACACACAAAAAATAAAACAGCTTAAAATACTATGCTTATCTCTAGGATCAAATATATGTCTTAAAAGGAAAAGTAACTAAGCCATATAGACGCAAGAATCAAGTCATTCCTTGAAACTACTTTTCTGCAATAGTAAAGCCTCTACAAGGGTTACTATGCTCACAAACTGCTGCCTTCAAGAAGAAGTCTCTGTCCTACTTAGAAGCAAAAAGTTCATCTAGGCCTATAAAGTGAGAAACTGAAAAGGAATCAATCTTATAGCTGCTGAACCTGATATTCTTGTGCTACATAGGACTCAATTAACACGCAAGATAGTTTTTTGAGGTGTGCATACTAGCAGGGGCAGCAGAGCGTTCGTGCACGCTCCAGGCCGTCCCGACACAGTACCACAGGCTCCGCGAGGTCTCAGGTAATGTCGGAGTGGCCTGGCGCGCGTGCGCGAAAAGAGGAAAGCTCACTCACATGCTCCAGGCCACTCCAAGGGTGCCTGAGACCTCGCAGAGCCTGTGGTACTGTGTCGGGACGGCCTGGAGTGTGTGTACTGAAAAAGGGTTGCGGACACGCTCCAGGCCGTTCCAGCAGTACCACAGGCTCTGCAAGGCCTCGGGTAATGTCGGAGCGGCCTGGCGCACATGCGCGAACAGAGGAAAGCTTGCACACACGCTCCAGGCCGCTCCGAGAGTACCTGGAGTCTCGCTGGGCGGGGCCTGGCTGTGGGAGCGGCGGAGCGGCAGATAGTAACAGTGCAGTCAGTCGGCTAGTACGTTGGTGTGTACTCATGGGGGCGAGGTCGGGAGGAATACTAGGACTTTGTCACCCACAGGGAGGGTGGCTGCGTGGCGTGTCACCTTCCCCCAATGCGGCAGCTGGTGCTGGCTGCACCGGCCGCACCAGTGACGCCACGCCACTGCTTTCAACTTTCCACAACATAAAATCACAACGTCCATGATTAGACTGACAGCGCAATCCTGCCTAAGTATCCGGTGGGCGACCCAGGCCACCCACCGAATCCTATCGCTATTCCCTAATCGGCTGCCATCTCTGCCCCACCGGGCCGGCTCGGCCAATGGCCTCACTCCCTCACCGCCCCCGTGCCCAACAGTGCTGCACTTACCTGTATCCGGTGGCCGCGGGGACGATCTGGCAGCGGAGTGAGGGTGGGCAGCCTCCAGGTCAGCCGCCCTCACTCGAAATTTGTCGCAAACATGCTTTACGGCACATTTACAACAGCGTGGAACAGGGGAGTGCTCACTCCACCGTTTTAAACTTAGGCAGGATTGAACTATCAATGAAATGTGCCATTAGCAGAGCACCAGTGTGATTGTCTAATTTCACACAACAGTATTAATTTGAAGCCATTGCATTTTGATATGGTGTTGGGAGGAGAACACACTGCTGAAATTTGTCAGTTGGACTAATACTAGAGATCCAAATATTTTTGAATCTCATTACAATTGTAATGGCTTTTTGTCAATGGAGGTACTGAAATGGTTACCCTCTTTTCTGACTAGAACACCCAACTAAATTATTGTGTTGTAGTAAAAAAAGGGGGGGGCAATCATTTACCTCCATTGACAAAAAGTCAGCTGACGGGAATTTCTATTTATATTATGACAGTTCTGACCTCTGTTATATCTACTGTACTGACAGTTTCTGAGGTTACGTAGGAACTGTTCACTTTTGCAGATTTCCAGGCATGCGTTTTATCTGTGGCAGGTAATTTCAGAGCAAGAGGATACCCAGAGAGGATTATCAAATCAGGTGTTGAAAGAACACTAGGGACTATGGTTCACACATGCCTGCACGGTGCACCTTACTTGATTTCTCAGTACTTGATTATTCAGCACTCAGTGACGTAGCGAATATACAAACCAGCTTCATTAAAACAGACTGTGTCTGCAGCAATATGAGAAGTCTATCTGCAGGGTCTACGCTATGACAGAGCATTCATACATGCAGCTCATTGTTTGAGCTGTGAGGAAGACTCATGTGTAAACCACCCCTCCGTCTCTTTTTACTTGCTTAAACAAGGATGGCAACAGCATCGTATATGAAACTTGTTGGTTTTTGATAGACTTACCTCCGTGAAGTTCTGCAAATTTTCAGTGGCCTCTTTTGGTGAAATGAATGGACTCTGATCTGTCCTGCAAAATGGAGAAGGGGGGGGGATTACTTCACAGGAATAGCCACAATTATTAATAAAAGAATGAGTGAAACAGTTATACCAGAGGTTCCCTACTAGTGGTACATGGACCACAGGTTTTTGGCACGCAGGCTACCGGCAGCCAAGATGGCATCTGCCGTGATGGCTGTGCGCCACCACCCAAAAAGCAGCGCCTCGAGCTCTGCCGAGTCGGCAGAGCTCGAGTGCTTGGGCTGCAAGCACAGGGAATGGCCCTCCCGCCCTCCCCTCTGCCTTACCTTGCTCTTCTGCGCTCCGGCATGGCCGCGAACCCTGAAGCAAGTGCCGATGACGTAATCGGCACTTACTTCAGGTGGTACGCGGCGGCCTGGAGGTGGTAGATTAAAGGGACCACATCAAATAAAACCAAAGTGTACATAATGAGAAGCAAGAATTGAGTCTCTGACCCACAATGACATGTGAGGACTGGTTTAATTGTAAGCATGACTAGTTTCTTGTCTCCAGCACATCACATAAAAACAGCAACATTTTCCCACTGTTCAAGGGCAATAAGCAGAGAAAGGTAAATGTCAAGAGGCTAAACTGAAAAAACGGTAAAGTTGCTGATAGAGAGAGGTTATCAGGTTCTCAAAGCCAGAATGTGATGGCCTAAGGCTAGAACCTCACCTAGCAGGTTACTGAGGACAACGTGTGGAGTTTCCTCACACTACATTGTTGAGTCAGACATCAAGTGAGAGTCAGTGCACCCATATACACTAACTCCAGTCAAGACACACTTTCTTGATTACCTCTGGTAACATTCTGCAACGCTTTAGCCTCTCTAAGATACAGACAAGTGAAATGGTTCTGCAGGTTTTCAGCATGTTGTGAAAAAGACAGTCCCGCAACTATTTCAGTCGAGTGGCTTTATCATGCCATCGCCAACATGCCTCTTCCCCCCCCCCCTCAGAGCAATTCTGCAACTTTTTAAAAATACGTTTGCTATTGTTTTGTATGTGTCATTTTTTTAAAAAGTATACAGACCACCTGAAGCACAATGGGAGAAATAAGACCAAGAGATCATCCAATTTTTCACTTATATGAAAAGCGGCTAAATGTACAAGTGTAAAGCATGTTGCAAAGTTGGGTTCAAACTGCAGATGAGTAACTCACTGTAACATTATTAACAACATTTATGTTTGTCTTCACGGTTAGTTCTCCTGTTTCCAGCATAGGTGGCCTACGCAGTATGCCTTTAAATTCTGGAATGTGATCCAACTTATAACAGTAATTACAATTTAGCCAAAGTGATGCAAAAACAGGACAATTACTGAAGTGAGCAGGACTTTTCCTTCTCAGTCAAAAACAGATGCTATTAATGGTTAGTAAGAACTCAAGAAAAAGACAAAACGATGCCCAACATGTATTTAGCAGCACCCATCACCTGCACAGTCTGGGCTTGCTTTTCCCATAGAAATAAGTGATTTCCCTTGGCTTCTATGAGAAGAAGTAATTTTAGAAGGTAACAGAAATTAGCTTCTCTTGATACAGGTTTTGGTTTACATTGGCACAGAATGTTCATTTTCCATTCTTTTCTTTAGAATAGATTACGTACAACTTTGTTTGTAATATACCAAGTTGAACAAAGCCCACCAGCCACATATGGTGACCCACGAGAGGCTCAATAAATCTCCTGGTTTTGCTGCCTGTCTGGGACTGCAAAAACAAAGGGTTGTTAAGCACCTGGTGGGTCACAAAACAGAAGGCAAACATAGTGATCAGATGGCTGAAGCATTTTTCTTATGGGAAAAATCAACGTTAGCTTCAAAAAAGGGGGGGTTAGCTTCAAAAAAGACGACTAAGAAGGGATATGATTGAGATTAAGCTTCAAAAAAAGATGACTAAGAAGGAACATGATACACAGCGCAATCCTGTGTAACTTTGCACCGGTGTAACAGTAGATACACCGGTGTAAGTGCACTTACGCCGGTGCAAAGTTACACAGGATTGCACTGACAGACAACTAAGAAGGGACATGGTTGAGAAGGAACATGAGATTGAGGGACATGATTGTAAAATGATGTGTAGTGTTGAGAAGAGAAAGTTTTCTCTTCTCAATACTAGAACCAGGGGGTCAAGTAATGAAATGAATTGGCAAAAGGTTTAAGATGGACAAAAGGAGGTACTTTTACACACAGTGCATCACTAACCTGTGGAATTTGTTGCAACAAGGTATGGCGATGGACACTAACCTGGATGGCTTTAAAAGGGGATTGACAAATTTGTGGACGACACATTGATCAATGGCTTATGCACTACCTCCAGATTCAGTGGCATCATGCCTCTGAATGATACCAGCTGCAGGGGAGCAAGGGAGAAAAGTATGCCTTTCTCTCCTGCTTGAGGGCTTCCTAGAGGCAGCTGGTGTACCACTGTGGAAAATAGAATGCTGAATTCGATGAGCCATTGGCCTGATCCAGCAGGGCTTTTCTTATGCTCTTACCTGGGTTGAAACTTGATAACTGTTTCCTGGTATCTGAAAGCCACATTCTCAGAGTAATCATTAGCTGGTGTTCCTGTTTTCCTCTGACAGTCGGAGAGCCACGGCAATGCATTTCCCATCTCCTGTAAATTTTTGAAAAATACAATACACTCAAGTAAGCAGTGGCCAGACTGATGTCGTCCATTTCAGGAGGGGGAAAAGTGTTCTTGAAATAACATTGACACTAACAAAGCATCACAGACTTTGCACTTCCATTCATAACTGACCTTTTATTTGTTGGGCTGAAAGTGTTAATCAATATGATTAATCAGTGGGACAGTTTGATTCATGAGCAGGCTGCCAGTCAACCATGAATTCCAGGGGGCATGTAGAACACCACTATCACAGCTGTTTGAAAGACTTTATGAATCCTTTAATTTTTCTAGCATTCGCCAATTCAAAGGGTCAAATTCCTTGGTTGATGGCATAAACCTACTAATCCACACAAAACACATTCCCTGATGCTGAGATCCGCACGCACGCACGCACGCACGCACACACACACACACACACACACACACACACACACACACACACTGTATTCATCAAATGATCAGTTTGGCAAAGGAATATGCATGATGGAGAGAATAAATGATTACTTTATACAGCTGTGGTCCAGGAATAGCAGTTGATGGCATACAGTATATATGTTCCATGTTGATGAAGCAGACACATCATACTGTTCTGTCTCAAGATGACCTTCATAAACATAGCTTTTTTCTGAGCTCTCATCCCACTTTCTGCTATCCAACAGGAAGCCAATCTGGGCAGGAAAGCTTCCTGAATTCCCATACCCAGAACAAATTGCTCCATTAGGGCGAGAGATTTATGGTATGCGATGCTAGTGGCACGAGTATTTCAAGCGTTTGTTATAATGAGCCTCCTCCAAGTAAAGAGCAGATGCTTTAAACCTTCTCAATTAAAAAAAAAAGTTAAGAATGATAAAATATTTGTTTAAGAAAAGGCAACACACAGTCCACTCAAGCCATCAGCAGCTCTCTGCTCCCATTTGTTGCTGAAAATATATTTTCTGCTTTTCTACTGAGGAATGCAATACCTGTATTTGGTTGATGAACCAATCAATTAAAATCCTTTCAGTAGATTATAAAGCTGCCCCTAATTAGTTGGGAAGCAGATACAATGTTTTTAAATATTTAAATTCAGGTACTTATAAAAGCCTTCAGAAGAGGCATTCCCTCTTCCCCCTGGCACAGCACAGAATGCTTCTCCCAACAGGATACTTGTAGTAATATATACAGGCATCTCCTAAACACAACTTTTTCCCTTCAGAAGTAATGTTTTTATGCATATGAAAAATTGTGTAGATTTCATTAATTGATTTAAATTCATACAATTAACCAGCGAAGGTTTCTTCAATCAAATGCTAGCACTACTACTCACTACTACTACTACTACTACTACTACTACCACCCACCACCAGGCCTTGGTGCAGCACAGCATTTGTGCAAGAGCACCAGCACCTGTTGGATCCCAGCCAAGAGACCATCAACAGGCCTGCCCCTCTAATTTACACTGGTTCTGCTTTCCTCAATGTCAAAGAGTCTCGGAAGGAGCATTCACACTGCACCACAAACAGTTATTGCTATGCCAATGCAAGGGCCAGGGATGGGTTCCTAGCGCAACTGCAAGAAGATGTAACGCTGCTCAAAATCATAAGTAGCTCCTCACATATATATGCAGCTGTATCTATAACAGAGTGAGGTTTCTTTCTTTTTCTTTTGCCTAGTGTCGTTTCTTTTGCACAAAAAGGTTTAAGCAAAAACTTTTAAAGCAGTGGCTTCCTAACCTTTTCTGGGTCACAGACCCCTTTGAGAATCTGATGGTAGTGATGGACATCCTCCCCAGAAAAATGCACATAAACACATATAGACCCCCCCCCAAATGCACCCAGTTCACGGAACCCCTGAAACTTATCCAGGTTAAGAACCGCTGTTTTAAAGTATCTCTGAAACGGGTGTAAAATTGGATTACTTATACCTTTATTTTTCTGACTCTTATACAGTATGTTTAAAACTGCCACTTTAACAGTGAGTCATTGAAGATTTGGAATTCTTTATCACTGTCAACCCCCCCCCCCCACACACACACACACATTAAGTTTAAATCAAATTACAGAATTTCAAAGAGAGGTTCTCATCCACTGTACCTCTAGAGATTTCATATCACAAGCCACTTATTTCCTTAGCGCTCCATCCTGGCGATTAGTCCAAACATTAAAAAAATTCTGTTTGCTCCACTTTCTAAACCAATGAGCTTAATGTCATTTTTGGGAGTACATCTCTGGTCCAATTAAGGATCTAAAAGTGACTCATTTCATAATCCTTATTCGTGCCTATGCACAAAAAATGTGGGCAAAAAAAGAAGAGGAAGAAGAAAGCACACTGAGTTCTGACATCTCAATTCCAGCCTCCAACTTTCATGTCTCTTTGTTTCCAGGTGATATTTTTGTTTGATATTTATATAGATCTTATATAATCATTTCAATCCAGTGATCTCTTTTGGGTACAAGTTCCACTGAGCACCACTCCCCCACTGATGTATTGTAGACTTACCCATACACAGTGAATAGATTACGGACTAATGGAGGGAAGGGGTGTCCATTAATGCCAAAAGTCCATTAAATCCAAATGCATTTATGACAATGCACACATGCACATGCAAAACATATATGACTAGTTTTTAGAGAAGCAGACAACATATTTTATTTCCAAAGTCTGTTAAATTGAGGTCTATTAAATTGATTCAACGGAAGAGGTCGTTTCAGTGACAGAACTGGATGTACAAACAGAGCTGCTTTCTTCAGAGAAGTGACTGAGGGAGCCACACCAGAAGAGAGCCATTTGAGAATCACTGCACACACATGAGTCTGAAGGCAATACTGGATCTGCTAGAATAATAGAATCTAGCAACAGAAAATGGGTGGGGGTGTCGCACGTTATATTCAGGGCCAGCCCATTCATGAGGCCAGCTGATGCGGGTTGCATCCGTGGCAGATTGTGAGGGGTCCAAGGAGGCAGCAGATGGGGCTGCCTTTCACCCTGAATCTACCGCTGCCACTGCTGCCTCCACTCAAGCAGGAAGCAGATCATCCCCCTCCTTACCGTGCTCCTTGTGCTCAAACCCGCAAGTGCAGGACTTCCAGTTTTATTTACAGTGACAGCACGAATGAAGGAGCTCATCCAGGAGGCAAGTACACCCCCCTCCGCCGACACGTGCGCTTGGGGCCCACGCCCCCCATACCCCAATGACACTACTGTCCAGGTCATGCCACCCCTAGCTATATTCATTGTACAATATCTACAGTTATCATGTGAATGACTTTGACATGTCAGATGGCCATCTTCTCTCAAAAACGCAGAATTCCGCCCCAGGAAAAGTTGGAACCTACAACCTGTATAAATTATAAAAATAACAAACTAGTACAATTCCTACCACTTTGTATACTATTTTGCATAATTTATTCTAGAGGAAGGGCAAGGAGTTGCACAGAGCACTGAGCCTTGAACACTGAAAATGTTTTCCCTCCACCTTTCTAGCTCCTGAGCAGACATCGACTCAAACAAGTGTGTGGGCAAGCTAGATGCCAGATGCATTGTCTGGGCTTCCATTCCTGTTTTGTTTTTATAGCAGCTACAGGGGGTTCAAACAGGATCAGGACTACAGAGCACAGCGAGGAGGTACTGAACCTAAAATCCCCCAAGCTACTATTAGCCCTGGGAGGGAAATCTCCTATTGGCACCAATAGCAAGAGCTCCCATAGCTAATAACAACTACTGGGGTGCCATTTTTGTTAGAACAATGGCATGAGGGGAAAAGGTTAAATAACCCCCTTGCCTATGTGCTGCTCCTGGCCTCCTGCAGCCACTCTTAATTAAAACAAAAATGGAAGCAGAAATGAGACATTTACAGCCCAATCCTATCTAGCTAGGCTGCAGCACGGGCGTAGAACCTGCGCTGCATCCTATCCAGGTAAGACCCAGCATCACCGCCTAGAGCTCTCCTTGGGGGAAGGAGACGTTTGTCCCCTTATCCAGAGTAGAGCCCGAGCCGCCCCGATGGGATTACTCGAATGTGCGCGAGCTATTTTGCTGCCGCACATTTGAGCTGGCTGTGTAATGGTGGCCAGGCCTGGGAAGGAGGATAGGATTCGGTGGAGGAGGCTGCCGACAATTCCTCCCCCTTCCCGGGATCGTATCCAGGATTGGGCCAGCGCCAGCGGAGGCCTCCTTGGGGTAAAGGGATGTTTGTGCTGTAAGTAGCCTTACAGCCGGGGTAAAGGGATGTTTGTCCCTTTACCCCAAGTAATGCCAAGCCACCCCAATGGGTCTCCTTGGATGTGCGCCAGCAAAATGACTGGCACAAATCCAGGAGGCCCGTGTAATGCCGGCCAGGCCCAGGACAGGGGATAGGATTTGGCAGAGCAACTTACTCCCAGGGTGTCAAAAACATGCCTTACGGCATGTTTGCGACACTCTGTAGCGGCGCAGCAGCAGGTACACTGCTCCAGCGTTACACAGGATTGCACTGTAAATTATATAAAAGACAGAATGCCAACCCCCGCTTGCTCTCCTATGTGTTTATGTTCAATGGTGAGAGCGCTAGGGGAATGCAATAGGGCAGAAGATAGATCCTGATCTACCAGGATATATCATGTGCAGCAGACTGGTTGAACACCACCACCAAAGGCTTCTTTCCCCTAAATTAGGCTACTTACAGCACAATCCTGCCTAAGATGCGGCGGCTGGCCAAAATGGCCAGCCACTGCATCCTAATCGGGTTGCAGCCCATGCCAGCGCGGCCAGGGCTCACCTCGGGAGAAGGGGACATTCGTCCTCCCAGTGTAAGCCCCAGAGGCCCCAATGGGCCTCCTCGCATGCGCGCCAGCTCTTTAGCTGGCGCACAACCAGGGAGGCCATGTAAGCCCCGCCTGGGGACGGGAATATGGCGGAGTGTGCCGCTGATATCCCTGCCCGCCTCCCAGGCCCAGCCAACCAATGGCCCTCTCCCCTGCCACCCCGACCTGCCCTCCCGCCGACCAGTGCAGGTCTTACCTAAGTCAGCCAGCACGGAGTCGGAAGGCCGTCCGAGTAAGCAGTGCCAGCCTCCGTGCTGGCGCTGCTTATGCCCAGGGTGTCGAAAACATGCCTTACAGCACATTTACAACTCCCTGGGCCGCTCCACTGACCTAAAGCTGGGCAGGATCGGGCTGCCTGACAAAGAAAGCTTTGCAAACCAGAAGTGGAGTTGTGTGTGAAAAGTCTGTAAGCTCAATTCTGATACTGAAATGAACTTGCTTAATTCTCAAATGTGCCCCTGCCCCTGGAGCCATTATTTTTCACCTGGCTCCATTTGGAAGACCTTGAGTTTCTGGTCAAACACAAAATGAGGTCAGGAAAGCCTCCCCACCCCTGGGAAACCCCCAGTTGTGGTGGTTGTTTTTGCTGAGTCCACATGGGGACATTTGCCAGGGATTTTAAAGCAAGTTGTGGATTCATCCAAGACGGCTCCTTTCATTTTCATAACAGTTTTAGGTACTTAATTGTTATTTTCTCTTTATGTACTTCCTCCAAGAGTAGAAGGGGCAGGCAAACTGTCCTTCTTTGGTCAGGAGCACTCCACTTCCATAAAACTAGGGTCTTAACTGAGCTGAAATCACAACATTTGGCATCATGTTCTCACACATCCAGTATACACAGCCCGGCAGCCGGATGAACATTAGCTTTCCTGTCTATATATTTTTTATCTCACTATGAGGTAATATGTTAAATAAGGAGCTCAGGTGTTCCGGGAAACATTCAGTTCTAAAAAATCATCCGTCTATCACTTCCCCACTTCCTTAGTGAAAGGCAGTAAGTACTTAAGCTACAACAGTCCTCCAATTTTAATCAGAAAGAACAAACAGTCACGCAATGGAAAGAAACAAGGTACATAAAGCCACAACGCTAGTGGTTAAAATAAACAAAACAAGATAACACAGGAATATGGTATTCCAGTGTTTTCAACCAGACAACTACCACAGCCCAGTCACGACCCACCAATTTGAGAACGGCTGTTCTAGGGAATAGCAACAGTCTGGCAAGGTGTATTGTCCAAGAGCAGGAATGGAAGAATGAAACCAGAATGTGTTGGTCCTGTGGTTAAAGAGAATTTCGGGTGTGCTGACAACAGAAAATGAAAAAATCAAGAATATGCCAGAAACAAGGAACTATTCAGTAGAAGCCAGAAAAGTAGGCTTCTTGCCCATCGTGGTAAAAAACTACAGATTTCCTTACTAGGTTTGTGACCAGATCTCCTGAAGGTACTACTGTGATGAATGCCCTGTTTCTTCTCCCCCCCCCCCCACTTCTTCCTTTTTCTGTATTTTTGGACACGTTAACCCCCAGAAGCTCCTATGCACATTCAGCAGACTAAAAGTCTGCTGGGGAATACTTTGCAATACCTTTGAGGCATTCTTTTGTTTGAAATTCCATTTGTTTAGCTCCATGCGCATTTGTAGATTGGGGAAATTCCTCTATGTCTAGAGTACTGATTGGTATGTGCTTAGTGACTGGGCAACCAAGCCTGTCCATCTAGGCCAGAGGTTCTCAAACTGGGCGTTGCAACACCCCAGCCCAACGGGAACCAGTCGCTTATTTTGTAATAAGGACCCCCTGGGGTTCAATGCTCTCCTGGGGGGGGGGGGTTTCGCAGACCACCCTCCTCTGCCTGGTCTTTGTAGCCTGGAACAGTGCCAGCAGTTACAAATTACCAAGGTTTTTTTGAGGTGCATGCATGTTAACTAGTAAATGTTACTCCCTTTGGTCAGCCTGCTTTCTCCTGGCATCCTCACCCTCTCTTTTCCCTGACAACCTCATGTTCCTTTATATCAGGGTACTTTCACATGATCAAGAATCTGTCCCACACAGAGGTGTCGGACACCTCGAGTCGGACACAACTGGACTTAATTGTCAGGGGTGACCTTTACCTTTAGGGTTGGGTTTATTGGATTGAAGTGATCAGAATGAGGCATAAGACTAGGCAGTGAGACAAACTGAGTGCAGTTCCCCAAAAGCGATCCAAACACATGTCAGAAAACAAAGCAGGTATAGGCAGGGGCAAGCAGTTCTGTGGGGTGCATACAATAGGTGCCTTGTGACACAGAAGGAAGGAGAATTTTATATACAAACAGGAAACAATCACACTAGGTAGGGGTAAAATTAGGCAAAGAGCTGGCAAAGCTAATGGGGACTAAGGGGGCCATTTTTCCCAGCATTCCACAGAAACACAGTGGCTCAGTGCTCCAACCAAGATCCTGGAAGATCACTGGGTTCAACAGGTGCACGGCTGTGTTGATCCTTACGCTTAACCATGTGGCCGTGATCACCAATGGAAGTGCCATAATGATTAAAAATGCCATCACCTTTCATTGAAATGGTATTTCTTCTATTGAACTGCATTTAAAAACGAAAGGAAAAAAAAACAGTGAAAACAGGAGAGCTTTGCTTCTTTATTACCTGACTTTCTTCACGATTTTTCCCATTTTCTGTTTTGGAAATAGATGTGGGCTTTCTGGATTTTAAGTTCCCCATTCCAACCCTTAATGTGCCATCACAGGGTGTCTGCGTATCTTGGAACACTGCCTGATTTTCCTCTAAGACTATAGCTTTGTCTGGATAGTTCTCTTTGTTTTCATCTCTAGAAGAAAATAAAAGCACATTTAAGGCACGGTGAAGAATTTCAGCCACCAGAAGTGTGGGCAAAGATATGATGCTCAAAACATCATGTTCACAATTTATTTTTAGACTAAGTTGGCTAGAATTACAGTAAGGCCCATTTTTGTTTGCTCCGTTTTAATTATCATTCAAGGACATAAGTCGTGTGCAAGTGAAATATTCTTAAAGTTGTTTCACCTAAAAGCTGGAACTGAGGTTTTTCTTAGTCAGATCACTCATCAAGATAGCACAGCTGATGATCCATCAAGCCAAGCAGAGTACACCAGGCAGCCACTTCATAAAACCCTTGGTCTTGCCTCCTGCTTGGGTCCACAAATACAGAGGTTTGCTGAGCACCTAGCAGGTCACAATACCTGGGTTGCATTTGGCCTGATGGATCACAAGTTGTGTAGCCTACCATATATTTGTTTATATCTCAGTTTTCTGAGAATGACTTACATGGGACTCCCCAGCAGTTTCCCATTCAGGGACTGATCAGGGGGAGACCAGATCAGCTATAACAACATAGTATAACCTCATATCATTTCCTGGGAAATATAAAGAGAACTTCCTGCAACAACTTGCAAACTGGCAAACTGGACTTCCTTTCACAAATACCTATGTAAGACACAGAACCAGTTCAGACGATCAACTAACCATAGTTAGTTAGGAAGGTGAATGAAATTTAACTGTGGTTTAACTCTGGCTTAAAAACGAGGATGTTAAATCAGAGTTTGAAGCTGGTTTAAAATCCTGGCTTGTAAATCGAAGTTGAACTACTGTTCTTGAGCCATGGTTTTAAAAAAAGGGGACAGAATTGAGGAAGGCAAGAGAGAGGGGAAGAGGGAACATGCAAGCTCAGACCATGTTCACAATCCTAACTAAATTGTTCATCTAAGCCAGCCCACCGTAACTGCATTTAGCTCTACTTCTATGGAAAATGTCCATAGTAACTGCCTTGCTTCCTTTTTTTTCTCCGTGCATTATCTAATTGCTCCCAAGGTAATAAGCCTTTCTTTGCAGTGTTTCCCTTCTAGGGACATGCAGAGAACCCACCTGAGAAATTTCACTATTCCCACAAAAACATTTAGCTTTCCTCGACACTCTTCAGGTTCTCTGCCCAAGCAGGAATCTCCAAATTTGCCTCCCAGTTTGCAGTTTTCAATGGATTAGAAGAAGGCTATGTTGCCTTATTTTAATCCAGTATTATTGTAATAGTGTTTAATCACCACTGCAGCCCAGCATGTAGATGATTGTGCTAAGGCCAGGCCACAAATCCCCACTCAGCTAAGGCCAGGCCACAAATCCCCACTCAGCTAAAGAAGAGTCACCTGGAGGCCTTAAGTAAGCTGTTGCCTCTCTGCGATTAATTTAAAGTCATTTTGCAGTTCCTGAGAATACTGTTCTGGGAAGACTCTCTTTAAGACAAAGGTTTAAAATGAGAGCTGCTTGCTATATTGTAATGTTTGTTTCAAATTCAGTTGTAAAAGACAATAGCAAGATACCTGTGAATGGAATTGACTGTTTGGTCTTCATGCACAGACTCTGTATCCTCTCCACACCTTGAAAATGGATATAAAATCATTATTGACTTTCTGCTAGTTGGGGTACTCTACTTTTCAGGCAGCTAAAATGCTTGTACTTAGGTGACAAACATTTTCCAATGAATACAGACATTCCTTTTAGCAAGCCCCAAATAAAACACAAGCAAAGCAACAATTTTCCTCAGTGTCCCCAAGTTGCCTGCAAATAGTCTTCCTCTGCTGGTGTTTTTTTGCGCAGAGGAAAGCAGCGAGGAAAGCCAGCACCCAGTCCTACACCTCGTTGGAAGGCTTGCTTGGGGTTACTCATCTTTGTGCTATAGCACCTCCCTACCCACCCACCAGTATTGTGAAATTATGTCGGGTACCTCTACAGGGAGACAAGAAATCACATACAGTACAAGTCTTCATCCGATTTCCTCCCTCCTGTCAACTATCCAAGAACAGACAATACTGATATCTCCACAGAGAAGAGATCTCCAGACATCACAACAGACGTTGATGTAATAGGTCTTCTGAGACCCAGAAGGGTGAGTAATGCCCTCTGAAGAAAACATCACAGGTATCCAACCCAGCACTACAGCACTAGCATCTTTTGAAGATGCAGGCAGCCCTCTCCATAGGTCTTTCTTCCCTCAGAATCAACTACATAGCCTGAAATTCTGACCCCTCTGAAGCAGGGATGTGAATCAAGTCCCTGACTCCAAGTCCAGAGTCAAGTCCCAAGTCTCAAGTCAAGTCCCAAATCTTTGCCCCCAAGTCCCGAGTCTTTGGTTGAGAGTTGCAAGTCCCTATCTATTTAATGGGGAAAACGGGTTTAAACCTGAATAAAATTCGACTTGTCGTAAAAGGCTCAAGTCGAGTCTTTTACAATCGCCAAGTCAAGTCATTGATGCGACTTGAGTCCAACTCGTGTTTGAGTCAATAGACTCAAGTCTACATCACTGCTCTGAAGTCAGTAGCAAAACTCCCGTTGCTTTTGTATACTAGCAGCTGATTGATTTATTTTGCTATATAAACCACTTTATGAACTTTTTTGTTGAAAAACAGATATAAATATTATTGTTACTACTACTACTACTACGAATAATTTCGCCAACACAGTGTATAAGTACTGACTGACAGTTTTCGTTTGCATTAGCCAGGAATTGTGTAACCCAACAAATGCAATGTCCCCTGTAAGAAGTCTGAACATCCTATTCAAATATTTTAACCACTAACACCACAGACCAAATGCGCATGTCACAAACATACTGGAGAACAGGAAGCGTGAGTAGCCGGCACTTCCGCTTTTACATACAAAGGGAGAAGTTGCACACCTCCCTCCTGGCAAGTACCAGATGCTCATGGGGCTCACATATTTCGTCATGGGAAAGATGCATGACTCTCAGGGCACTGTTTCAAATGTCAGTAGGGAGACAAGATTGGCAAGCCAGTAGCATTCCTGGCAACGTTCAATAGTTCACTCTTTGATATATTCAAGACTGCAAAGAGACAGTGGCATGGTTCAAACGTAACACTAAACTAGGCGTTTAGCACTATGTGAATAAAATAAGGGAGCCAAGGCCTCCCCATCCTCCTCTCACGCACAAGAGGACAACAATTTGAATTAAAGCTTTTGCTTTCATTTTAGAACACACCAAAGTTTCACATTACATACAAACTCTGGGAACTGCAGTTACTGTAACTAACTAGAATTCAAGTAAGCCAGGATGTCAAACCGCATTCTGACTTAACATCCTGGTTTGTCCTAAGTCTAGTTAGGTTAACAAACCACAGTTCAAAGTTTATATATAACTGGAAATGATGGTTTCTTCTTAAAGTGGAAGGTTTCACTCTCCTCCCCCCTCTCTCTCAGCTACCTTAGGGGATAAGCGTTAGGGTTGGCATTATGTCTGAACCAGGGCATTTGTTGGGATCGATTATCATGATAAGTTATCAACAACAGTGACATTTATTTCTTTATTTAGTAGAATACATTATCCTGTGACCTCAGAGGGGCTTACAGCTGTTTTTTCAAATGCAAACATTTCTGTCCCCAAGGGGTTCACAATCAGATGTTATCAATCCAAGTCAAAAATGCACTTTTTTTAAGTGAAAAGGTTTATGCCTTTAACTCATGTATTTGTTTATAACGACAGACATTCAGAACTTAGAACTCGTGAACTGTCTGGAAATATAGGTGTTCCTAAGGGATCATCACGATTTCAAACATGGTGGGGGGAACTGCCCTCTGAAAATGGCACACCTGACGAGTTTCCTCTTCTCACTTTTCGCAGGAAGTGTGAAAAGAGGAAAAGATGAGTCACTCGCGCTTCCTCTCCTCGCACCTGTTTGTAACATATGAAACCACCCTTGCTTGGTGTACAGGATATTTTTAAAGCAAGAACTGGCTCAACAGTCACCCAATCCTACAGAAATGCCGCCTGCAGAAACCTCAAAGAAAGCCCGCACAAGCACAAAAGCGCTTCTTTTTTAGTACTGTATTTACCGGTCATTTCTAAAAGGAGAGGTGTCGCAGCTCAGGCCTGCCTGGAAACCCCATTCTTGGACTTAAAAGCAATGGGCCTCTTATCCCAGATGTACAAGGGCTGGCTGTAGTTAATCAATGGCAACGGCACAGTACTCAGTATTATTACTGCAACCAGTGGGGGCCTACAACAAAATATTGCAGTGCATTCCCAGCCCCTAAGAGAAGTGCTGCTGTCCAGGGCTCCAGCCAACCTAGGAGCCTTGGAACACTGTTCAGGGCTTGCTGGGCTTGCATGGGGGGAAAAGGAAACCACCTCACCCTCCTGAAACCGTCCACTGGTGTAGCGCTGAAAGAATCAGGTTTGAGGTTGGCTGCCAGCCCCGGGCCCAAATGTTTGAATGCTATAATCGGGGTGGGTGGGGGCACTTCTGGAGAGTGGAAAAGGAAATGGGTGTCTTTTTTCCCTTTCCTTCTTTCTGATACATCCCTGTATAGTGCAAGGAGAGGTTTTTAAATTCATGACATACTCCCAACTCTAATGCTCCCTTCAGAATACTTACTATAAAGTTTAAAACTATTGAATGGGTCAACTCCCTCTCCCTCAACCCCATTCTTGTGGGGTTTTTCCCCTTCCCTCAGCACTGCATGGCTCAACAGCTCTGAATATTCTGTGAGCCTTGGAGGTTCCTTGTCAGGTTGTTTTTGGTGGGGTGGAGGCAGTTCACTTATTTTTCTTTTAATTTGCAAACTAACAAACTTTTGCATGCCTAGGGTGCCCCCAACTACTGTATTTGGAAACCACTACCTTATTTTTGGGTGGCCCTCTTTCACTTCCAGACTGATAGGCATGGGATCACCTAAGTTACCAAACTATATAACAAGATAGTTTATACAACGGGACTCCCCTATACAACGGGACTCTGCAAGTCCATTTATATTATAAGGGGATCCAAAAGGGGAAGTTTACACTGAAAGCTCCAGGTGTTTTCACTTTTAATACTAATGGGAAAACTTTCAATATAGTTCCAAATTAACTGAAAGGAAAACAGGCATAGTAGAGCTTTTTAAAAAATGCAATTAAAAATCTTGACAGCACCTAAGGTTTCTAAAACTAAATCCCAGTGGAAGAAACACACTATAAATATTTAACATGATTAAACAGTGACTACAAAATAAGGACAGTCCTCCTCATTACACTGATAGAAGGAAGCAGTAAAGTACACTGAAGGGTTTCATTGCCAATCATTTGAACCAACCTGTCTCTTCCAGACTGTGCAGAATTCACAAATACTGTGGCCCAACAGCTTGTCACATTTACATTTCACAGGGATTTTTCAGGGATTACTATAGGAGGAGCCTATTCCTAATTTGAGACGCTGCCGCAATTCGGTCAACTCATCCATTATTGACAATATCTGCCCTATTTAGGAAAATGAGAAATTTATACTCTTGAGCCATTCATTAGAAAGAAAACGAGAAACAGGAACATTTCAACATCTTCCTCTCTTGCTTCAAGAGCTGTAAATAGTTTACAGAGGTATTCACTCAGCCTCATAACATCTCAAAACTAACCTGCCTTTTTGTTGTTGAAACATCCATTCAGGATGCTTCAGGGTGAACTAAAGCTGTTCAGCTACTTCCATATTACCTAGAATACTGGAATTTGGCAACTGCTAGAATGACTTGAAGTATATCCCAAGATGGTTTAAGCACTCCTATGCTATTTGTAGAAACTGCAATTTGGCATATGCAGAGTCCAAGACACCCTAAGTATTGAAAAGTCTGAAGTGGGACATTTTTCTATCTAATAATCAAAACTAATGACATTACATTGCAGTGCCAAATGTTAAAAACGGGGAGAGATGCACCCTGCAACATTCCAGACAAACGCTGATCCTGGGAAAGGTGAAGGGTGGGGCCTCATCCATGCCTCACTGGCAAGGATGGGGAAAAATCAGGCGACCAGGAAACTCTCATGCGAACGAGAACGTGTGGGGGCATCACTTCTGAACAGGACTACTGTAGTAGGTTAGGGTGTGGGAGTTCTGTGCTACCCCTTATCTTGAATGAGATTGGGGGAGGGGAAATTTCCAGTAGCAGTTGGGATTGTGTATTTCAGTTCACAGAATGCAAATTAGTATGAGTGCATATATGTATATATACCAGGGATGTGGATCAAGTCTCTGACTCCATGTCTCAAGTCAAGTCCCAAGTCTCTGGGTCCAAGTCTCAAGTCAAGTCCCAAGTCTTTGCCCCCAAGTCCTGAGTCTTTGGTTGCGAGTTCCTATCTATTTAATGGGGGAAAACGGGTTTAAACCTGAATGAAGTTTGACTTGTCATAAAAGGCTCCAAGTCTCGAGTCGAGTCTTTCGAGTCTTTTAAAATCGCCGAGTCAAGTCATTGACACGACTTGAGTCCGACTCGAGTCCACGTCAATAGACTCAAGTCTACATCACTGATATACTGTATACACAAAACATGCATATACTGTAAAACCAACCAGATAGAAATTGATGTGTTTGATCCAAAAATATGAAAACAAGCCACAAAAATAGGAGCTTACCAGTCAGAGTTTTTGTTTTAAAGTGTTAAAGTTTACTAGGTAAACAGACCTCCCCCGGGGCCTTCCTGTATTGTAGCCTAGTAATTAATTTTCTGATTTTTTTTCCTAGAGTGCCAGGACCCAAAATAGACTGTTTTGGTGTGACTAGATTGATATACAGTAAATATTGCCATTTATTGCACACACACAAACCCTTATATCATTCATATCATTTTGGTCATAGCACTTGCTGCTGTGCTGGAATTTGGTGTACAGATCTGCAAGCTTTCTGGCCTTATGAAAATATGGCATTTTCTTGCGGGAAGATGTGTTACCAGTTGTGGAGCTGTGGCAAATCCACTGCTTGTTCTGTTCTCTTAGGAATACAGTATATTGAATATGCCAATCATATGCTTAAAATACCATTCAGTATATGTGTTAGCAGCCAAACACTGTTTGGGAAAGTTACTACAGTTTGAAACTGTGCAGCATCACTTGGTCCAATCTGAGCAACATTTCCAATAGGGATTCATAGCTCCTCCTCCTCCTCCTCCTCCTCCTCCTTACTTGTCTCCCTATTTCCTCTCACTCTTTGGAGACCTGCATCAAAGGAGAAGGTATTGCTTACTCTGAAAGCAGGACTCTGGGGATCAAAATGGGTCGTCATGCACCTCATTAAGAGCCAGAGCACATGTTCCTTGGTCACAAGGATGCCATCAAAAATGACATCGCTGCTGCTAAGTTCTCCACCCAATTCTAACATATGGAAAATCTTAGCAGTAGCATAGAGCAGTGGTTCTCCAACCTTTTAGCACCAGGACCCACTTTTTAAAATGATACTCTAAAACAGGGGTTCTCAACCTTTGGAGGCCCGGGTACCCCTTATCACGGTCCAATTTTCTGAAGTACCCCCTGCTAATTAACTGCTGATTAATTAGGTAATTAATCGTTAAATAAAAAGTACTAAAACAATTTCAAACGTGAGAAAATGCCTTATTTAACTCTGTCTCTGTCTCTGTGTGTGTGACAGTCAGACAGACAGACAGACAAGGATCTCTTTTTTTCTCCTAGTCACACTTCCCAAAATCAGCTCCTCCCTCCCCACCCCACCAAAGTACATTTTCCAAAGTACAAAAATAAGCTCAAAACCAAAATCAGAGAGACGGAAGGGCTCCGAAAATAATTACAATTTAAAATCCATGTTAACACTTAATTAGCTGCTGATGGGGTAGATAAGGGCAGGGCTTGGCGTACCCCCAGCAAGAGGTCCGCATACCCCTAGGGGTACCCGTACCACAGGTTGAGAACCTCTGCTCTAAAATGACACCCACCTAAATTTATGAGACTTTAAAAAAAGTGATCTAGAAATATATTTAGTTTATTTAATTACAAGTAAGGAGCTCAGCTGCTTGCAGCGTAATTAGCAGCTATTTTGCAAATTGCAGGAGCTCAGCTCTTTGAAGGGCAATTAGTAGCTATCTGATTTTTTAATAGCCTCAGGGCGTGTAGCAATTAGTTATCTGATCTTTCCATCACCTGGGACCCACCAGAAATCAGGTCATGACCCACCAAGTGGGTCCCGACCCACAGTTTGAGAAACACTGACATAGAGGATGCTAGCAACTCACATGGAGATGTAAGATTCTGGCGGCCATCTATACAGTAGGATATTTTATACATCATAGTTGTGGAAATGGAGAACCCATCAAGGTGTGTCATCTTACAGCATCTCCATGTCTAGAATAGCATGCACATCAGCCTCGTCTTCCCCAGCTGGCCCTTGCCACATGGCCAGGAATACATTGCATTGCACAGGCCAATACACAGAAAAATAATTCTATGCATACATCCAAAATACTCATCCAGCCACCAGTCTTCTCCTTGTGGTCCCAACTGACAAGTTACTAGAGAGCAACAATGGCCGGACAAGTGTACAGAAAATACACATGAACTTCCCATTTGATGTAATGGCACACCCACTACCATGTACATATACCTAGGGCCAGGTGGGGAGAGTGCTCTATTGCACCCTATGCCAATCTCTGCTCTCACCTTTGCCACGTACCATATGTTACCAGGTGTGCTTTTAAACATGTGTTAACATGCACACACAAGGTGAAACTATTTTTGTGCTGGGACCCTTTGTAGTGGCCAATGGCACAGCTCAGTGGTTTAGTGGGGAATGAAGAGGAGACAAGGGTGAAAACTGCAATAAATAAAGCCGCTTTATTGTGGAGATAATTTAACAATAATAGGGAAGGGGAATTAAAAGAAAGCAATTAGGCCAAAATAAACACTCACACAAACCACAAGCACTCACACACAGAAAAGAAATGACAGAAGTATGCCATCAATCTGACTGAAGACGAGACAACAAGGAAAGGTAGAGGGAGCTTTGGAGTCAATGGCAAGGCTGAGCCTAGGACCAAGATTACCAGTCCATTTCTGCTGGACAGGGGTATGATGCGTTGCAGGGGACACAGAGCAAGGGTGCCAAGACCAGGTGAATCTCCTGATTGAAAGTGAGGTTTAAAAAGCAGAAAGAGGGCTCTGAAGCAAGCTCAAAATCTAGATGGTAGCCTTAGGGCCCAATCCTATCCTTGATTGCCCTTATCGGGAGAAGGCGGGGTAAAAATTCTTTAAATAAATAAATATCCAACTTTCCAACAAAATCCCAAAGTTAGGGAACAAATGTTCCCTTACCTTGAGGAGGTCTCCGTGACTGCCCCCACCACCACTACCACAGGATGCAGCACGTGCCCTGTGGGCACGGCTGCATTGGAGCTGGAAATTTGGATAGGATTGGGCCCATGTTAACTTAAGAGAGGGAAACAGGGCAAGATAGCCAGAGCTACTTTCCCATGGAGAAGGGGCGCACCACAAGGCGGTCCACAACGATGGCTGACCACCCCACACAGCACAGTGGATACGCTCAGGGAGAGAAGCAGGGAGAAACGTTGGAGGGAGTCAGTAGGGGGTTACTGATCCTGGGTGCTGGCTTGGCACAGTAGTCCTTGGACTGCGGCTGGAATGGAGGTGGCTTAACATAGCACTACTGGGTCAAACGCGGTGGCACACAGCGGAGTGAGGGAGAAAAGAGACCTGGGTCTGGTGACCCAGCTTTTTATATCTTTTTATCCCACAGATTCCTATGGGAGCTTTTGTGGGATGAGTTCATCAAGGCATTTTGTGGGGTGTGTTCTTAGGTAACATGGTGGCCCTTGATGGCTTATCCCCATCCTAGGTGGGTGCTGCTTCTTTTGTTTTCGCACTGGCTCAGAGTGCAGTAGCTACCTCAGGAGACCAGTTGCTCCATTAGCATGGCTACTTCATTGAGTGTGGTGTGGCCATGGAGTTGGTGAGGACAGCTAGGGTTGGAGATCTTTCTTCTGTTTTGCTAACAACTTGTATTTCCTAAATCAAGAAGCTCCTAGTAGTAGTACGTAGCTTTTGTTCGCAGGGTCAAATGTGCTATGCAAGCAAGGTGCAGCTGCCCATGGAATTTTCCAAGAAGTAGACAAGTTTCCATCCATGATTTGTGGTGAGGGGGTGTGATTGTTCTGACGATTAAAAGTATGGCCATCTCAGCCTGCAGGATCCGACGCCTCTTGCCATCAGTCCTGCTTCTAATTCACAGTACTGGCCTGGATCATGGTCTCCTGACATGTGCATGGGTCTTCCCCATACGTGCTAGCACCATGTACACATGAATGCACGTATGTCCCTGCACACATTAAAAAATGGCTTATCAGGCAACAATTGTCCCCAATCTAGTGTAGCATTGCTTTCTGAAGGTGCAGCAATTTGTTTTGCTTATTTCTGTGAACTTAGAAAGTTTGCTGGGGGGGATTGGAAGCATAGCATGGCAGCAAATATGGGGAGAAGGAATAGTAAATGATTGGGTGAGAGAGATACTTTTTTGGACCATGGAAATTCCATTTAGCTAATAGCTCCTGGTAGGCCTATCCTCCTTAAATGTGTCTAATCCTTTAAAGTTACCTAAGCTAGGGTAGCATTGCTCCCTGAGGATACCAAACATATTCTTCTTTTGGTCTCTGCAAACACAGGGAGATTGGGAAAGGGGACCTGGGAGCCCAGTGTAGCAGCAAATGTCAAGATACGTCTGGCAGGACATCTGGCTCAGTTGATAGAGCGACCGTCTCTATATGCCTGAAGATCTGAAGGATGGCAGTTCAAGACAGCCGGAAGTGTCTGTCGGAGAGCTGCCGGCACACCGAGCTGATAAGTTGCAGAGCCTCTGTGGGGGAGTGGAACTGCAATTGCACTTGAGTGAGAGTCAAGGTTGCCCTGTCAGCTGAAGTGTGGTAAGGCGAACGTCAGAGAGAGAGAGAGAGAGAGAGCTGGACTGTAAAAGAAACATCTAGAATGAAGGGTTCTACGAAAGTTTAGAACATTATTATATTGTAAAAACCCCTTGGGGTTTAGAAAGCCTGCCCATGTAATTAAAGTCGGAGGAGAAATCCGATGACCAAAGAAAAGGCGGTATATAAATACTGGTTGTTTATATTATTATTATTATTATTATTATTATTATTAAGGTAACAAAGCAATATCTCAGTTTCAGGTTCAGAGCTCAGACTCCTCCTCTGCCTTGTACTTAGCACCTGGCCCTAAGCATCTCTTCTCTTGTCTCCTAGTCCCACATGCTACATCAAACAACAGTTATTCTGGGCCAAACTAGACTGTGAATCAGTAGCCATTGATTTAAATGATCAAATAGGTGGCAGGGGGCGGAACTCAGATTGGTGCTGGGCAAAGTGGGTTTAACCCTTGCCTGCACCATTTCCTCGATTTATGAGCGAGAGAGAGAGAGAGAAAGAGAGAGAGAGAGATGCTATTTCCCACAGGGGAAAGCATACAAATGCCACATGGGCACTGCACGTCAGGGGACTTACATTGAGAAAATGGCATGAAAGGAAAGGATTGTAACCTTCCCGCATCACAGGTCTAATCCAATGGGGAGGGGGGGGGGGCACAGCTGCTTTTAATGTGAAAGAAACAGTTGGTGATCTCCTCATCTAATGAGGCCCAAGCGCTTGCAGGCAAAATGTGAGGGTCTCTCACTTTTGTTGCTCCCCAGCATCTCGTAGTGCAGAGGGTCCATTTAGCTACCATAGTTGACAGGAGGAGGAGATTCCCATGATGGGCAGAGCCAGTAGGAGGAGCTTTGAGCAAGTGGCCCTGAGGGAAGGGTTGATTGGTGGTGAGTAGCTTGACAGGACAGGTGGGATTTAGGGAGACCCCACATTTTCACAGGCACTTGCCACTATTCAGAAACAAATTATCCCCCCCTTGCAGCTTCTTAGTAAACCGACCTGTCACAAAGCCACCTTTGCTTGTTTTTTTTTTTTCTATTTCCATTGTTTCTGCAATGGAAAATGTACTTCACATATAAACAAATCCATAAATTGCTTCCCTTCTGCTGCTAACCTTGCTGAACCCTCTCATATTTTTCAAGCTCCAGAAAAATGACAGTGCCTGCCTGGGGAAAAAAAAAAAAACGGATGCTAAAATGGATCACAATAGTCATGCAGAGGACATGCTCTTCTTGACAGCCAAAAACACATCGAATAACTACAGGAATATTCAAATGAGAAAACTACACCTTGAAAGAAAAGCAGGAGCAGCACGTTCCTGTTTAAAATGCGGGGGTCGTTCTCTTACGATAATAAAAAAAACGCATGCATTTTTTAAAAGGTAGAATGCATTAATTTTCAACAAAAAAACCAAAACAGAATTCTACAAATCTATATGAATTCGGGGCAGGGGGTTGCTGAAAACATGTTTTATGGGGGGTTTTTTGGGGGGGGGGTCTCTCTCCTCCTTCCCTCCCGCTGACATATGCCGTATCTAAGCCTCGTGTGCTGTTCGAAACGTAACATATTTGCTCATTACGATTGGGAATAACTGGATTTAACGCTGTTTCCTCACGAGGTGAGCCCTAAACATAAACTCTCCCCATCACACAGACGCAGAAACGTGCAAATTAAGACAGGGAAACCCGCAATCTCCAACAATGCTGAGATCGTACGGTGGCCAAACACTTTCAGCGGCTAAATAGTTAACTACTCCCTGCACGCAGAGATGGCTCGCATTGTGTTGCCGTTCGGCAGGTTCGTGATTTAAGAACGATTCCAGGAGGCGGCATGTCCCGATTTAAAAATTAGCGTATGATTTTTTTTTTCCTGCTGGCAAAGCATATCATCGCAATTCATAATGGAGTACAGTAAGAGCTGTAAAGCAAGCACTTACTCTGGCAAAGCAGGGCTGCTGAAGGAATGGTTCTGGAGGCTGAAGCAGAAGCACGAAAACATCAGAGACAGATTGATCAGCAGGGCTGGCGACCTTTTCCCTGAATCCTTTTCAACAGTTGCAACAAATAGAGAGGCATGGCATGGAAAAGGCAAGCTTATGCTGTGTAGGGTGTGAGTGTGCTAGCTCCTCTACATACACAAGACTGTATCCTGGGCTCTTCTGCACATGCTCACAATCCAAGTCCCCCCTGGGATTTAGCCGTGGAAGTCTCACTCAAAACCACAACGCCCATCAGGCATTGCTGCTGCTGAATGAATGTCAAAACAGGGCTAGTCCAGAGCGGTAATCAACGAGGTCGCCACACGAGTCTAGGCAGATCGGTAGGAGCTGGAGTAGCCCCATGGATTGATCCGAGACCTTGGCGCTAGTACTCGCTAGGTGGACACTGTGTTTGCTGTCGAGGGTTGTGCCCTCTTCTGTACCGGCGACGGGCTATTTCTTCTGGATGAGTCATCTTCGGAGATTCCCTTCGCAGGTTCTGCTTTTAGCCTCAAGCCTCCCCCCCCCCCGCCCCAGGGGAGCTATGGAAAAAAAATACACATAACACCAATTCAAGAACGTAGAAACGAAGGAAAGAAGCATTCTGTAACCATCATCATTTTTAAGATAGGCACTTAAGAGGCGAAGTTGCTTCGACTTTGTTTTATATGTATAAAAACAAAAGGCGTGTGCGCGTGTGTGTGTGAAAGAAAAAAGCTAATTTTCTGTATAGTAAGTACACCCGATCTTAAGCGAGGCGTTTTGCAAAACATTGACGTAGGGAAAAAGAACTTGCGCACCTGCGGAGCTTAATCTGTCTGCGCCCTGACTGGACTTTAAGAATAACTTGCAGCAGGGCATGTGAAAGGTGGCCGGAGGGTATGGAGTATTGCCCATTTTGTTTTCTCACGCACCTTTCACCCCTATTGGAGTGCTCCAGGAAGACTCCTGAGTTCCAATAACACGGGTCTTCACAGCAAAAAAAAAAAAAAAAGACTCCAAGGGAGGCGGGGCTAGAGGGCTTTTGAAGGTTCCTACGCAAGACCGTGCAGCGTGAAAGACCCCCCCCCCCTTCTCTTCCCGTAAAGCTGCGGCCACAGGCACAGCTTTTTGCTGTGCACCTGGCTGGAGCACGTGGGTGTTGGCCATATTGAGCGGGCTCACTCCTTTGACTATGTTTTATTACTTTTATATATTGATCGATAGTATTCAGAATTGCTCGAGATCATGAGATGTCGCTTGCAGCAGAAGAGTGTTAATGCCGTATCATTGTTATTAGTTGTTATGGCACCATTCATGCACGCAGCATGAATGAGAAGAGCGGTCTCTATCCCGAAGGATTTAGCGCCTGCAAAAGAGACACAAGGGAGGGGAATGGAAGCCGGAAAACAACATGCTATTTATTATCACACACTTAGGCTTACTTGCAAGCAGTGGCTGCTGGTGGATCTATATTTTGGGGGCCCTGAAGCTTGAACTGTTATGGGGCCCCCTTTGCAACCAGCAACGAGGTCTGAGTGACCACACTGTTATCTTCTTCAATGGGGTTAAATTATGCGACCAACTTAAACTGAAAAAAAGCTTGCATGAGACTTTCATTTCATGGAAGAGGAGCCATGATGTCGGTGGCTCTGCCATTACACTGTTTGTGTAAGTAGGGAACTCACAGGAGCAAGGGGGATTGCACCCTGTTGTCAGAACTGACTCCTATTCTTGTCCCTCCCTTCCCCTCCTCCCTCAGTTGTCTGCACAGCCTGTCAAAGTTTAGATTGTAAGTTATTTGGGGCAAGGAGGACCTCGTTTATATGTCACAGGTGATGCATGTTACTGCAACTTGCTGATCCCTGCAAATATTAATTGCTCACCATGTGGTCTACTTGTGTGAGTTGCATAATGTTGAAAGAGTGAATTCAAAAGAGACGTCCATCAAGTTGTGGTTTTTCCTGTACACAAAAGAAGAACTTCTTCCTTGCCTCTTCCTGCGAGGGAGGGAGATTCTGGGGAGTTTGCTCTTTGCTTCCAGCTGAGGCTGAGACAGCCAGAACTGCCACTAACGGGGAGAAGCCCTCCACCAAGCCCTCTCCACCAAGCCCTCTCCTGGATTCTAGGTGCCAGAAAGCCCATGTGGCCCTCCAGAGCAGGCCTTAGGTGAAAGGAGGGAGTCAGTTTGTTCCCGCATTCAAGATCTATGTGCAAAAGGCCATTCCTGTTGAAATGAAAAAAGGAAAAAAAAATCATATACATTTCTAAGCTACCTTGGCGGCCTAAAGGTCAAAAATGATAACTGCTGCTGGCAGTGAAAGTTGGAGGTCATTGGGTATATAAATAAGAATCTGAGAGAGAACTGAAAGCTCCAAAAGAGAGGTTATGCCTTGTAATAATTTCCATGTGCAAGTTTTTTGTTTTTGTAATTCTGGCGTTCTGTTTTTAAAGCTATGCTTTTGACTTGCTTGCATCACTTAGGTTGCTTTTGTTGACGTCACACAACTACTTTGCTTACCTAATAATTACAGCAGTGATGTGGCAGCAGCATCGACTCATGGCATCTTTGGGCAGCTGTTGGAGGCCTGATGCCCCAGCAGGGCCCACTCACCTGCCTTTGGGCTCTCCCTGGAAGATGAGACTCACTGGTATGTCCAGAATATAGTGACTTTGTGAGACATTTGGGAGTGGGGGAAGGACAGGGTCTGCCATTTTTTTCCCATCATGCCCCAGCTCAACGCAATGTCAAGGCATTGCAGGGGGGAAACAGAGTGGCTGTCCATTAGCAGCTGCTGAGAGAAGTCTGTTGCTGCTGCCTGCCGCTGTCTGTAGCAGCAGTGGCAGAAGCAAGACAAGTAAAGAACGAAAAACAAAGGCTTGTAAGCAAAGTATGCTCCCTTGTGACCTTGGAGGAGCCAACCCATGTAGGAGGGGGCCTTCTGGGCAGCACTTACCCAGGGGTCCCCTCAAACCTAGTGCAAGCCCTGCCGCTGGTTTAGATAAAATGGCTATCCATTGCAGCGTTTTTGTTTCAAACTCGTGCATTGCCCATCAGGAAAGGCAATCTTCTCAAAGGTTAAACGTACCCATGGAGTAAGTTCTTCCACTTCTCCTGCTTGCATGAATTGTCCTGTTTCTGCAGTTGTGGACTTTCAGATTATTTAATCTTCCAGAGAATATAATGGACCTTCCTTTAACATGAAGTCCTCTAGAGCTGAGCCAGAATGGGGGTGGGTGGGAGATGGAGTTTCACAAACATTTATGCAGCTCTCCAGAGGACCCCCTTTTTGGTGCTGGGGGCTTGAAATGTCACAAAGATATTTATGGAGGAAAAGGAACAGGATCAAGCGTTGCCAAGGCTGGTGATCTTGTTCCTACTATGCTTGCTGCAGTGGAACTGCTGTAGTGCAGCACAGCAAGATGGGGAACAGTCCCTTCGCTGAAACAGTACAATTGCATCAGCAACACCTCTCCCCTCCCCCACTCCAATTTAAAATGAGGACGAGGTGCAAGGATCGGCTTTGCTTATTTTCAGTTAATGTGTCAGATAAATCTGATTGGCTATGTGGCACAATTATGTCATCAATTCCGTACATAATCCTTGATTGGTTGGTATCACTCAGAGAAGATGTCGTTCCAGACTGGCAAACAAAAGAGCTTGTTCTGATAAGGTATTGCCGTCCACTCTGTCCACTTGCTATTAAGGATGTTTGCATGCATGCCATGAGCGTGCTTATCCTTCCTTTTTACCCATGTACTGCCACTTAATTTCATTGGAGTGCGTTGTACTACTTTAAAGCAGTATTTGAACCATGTGTAGAGGGGCAATTTGGATGAAATACACAATTAAGTGGGCATGAGAGGAAAGCCTGGGTGCAAGAGGAGGGGGCAGGACTTGCACACTTGCGGTGCACACATGCCCTTAACTGTGTTGGTCCGGTTTGGGAGGCAAAGTTATCATCCAAACCGGCCCAAAATGGTATCATAGGAACGGAGAAACAAGGGGCTTGTCAATCGTTGTGAGTGGCTGTTTAAAAATACAATGTTTGGAGGGTTTTCAGGAGGATTTTGCATTCCTGAAGGCTCCCCTTTGCCTCAAAAATGTTCAGAGGTGAAAATTCAGTTCAGCTCTAATCTTCACACCATGTTTGTGCTATTTGATGTGTGCATATGCCACATACTTATAAAAACATGTGTCTGAAGCATGCTGAGTCTTCTGAGCAACGGAATAATGACGTTTGTTATCTGGGGAAATTAAACATTTGCTCTGTTTGTTCAAAGGCAGCACAACTAATGCGAAAGAAGCCCACGTTCCTGGGTGAGCAGGAAGAGTGAGCAAGCAGGTGTGCCTGCTTATGGTATCTGCTGTCGGTCCTGAGGAGCATGATTAGCGTTGATTGCAGGGCCTTTTTTGTACTTTATTTTCCACATAACTCAATTTTTTTTCTACTGATCCACCTTTGCTGTTTCAGTGACAATTAATTTTTGAATTCCATTCTGCAGTATACAGGAATCTGACTTTTGAAAAGCTGGTTGTTGTGGTTTTTCTTAATGCAAAGTGATGCTTGTTAATAGGATACTATGTGAGGTAACGTCCATACCAAATTAAAACTCTCTGCCTGTTAACAAGCAGAACTCTCTGCCTATGCTTGCTAATAGGATACTATGTGAGGTAACATCCATACCAAATTAAAACTCTCTGCCTATCGTTATACGCACCTACACCTCTCTCTCACCCACCTAGGTTCTCAAATCGGGGTTGGCTATGATAGCCACTTAGAGTAGACAAGATGGAACCACTAAGTCAAGAGGCACTGTGCCTCTTTGAGTACTAGTTGCTAGGGACAAAACAATGGAGCCTTGTTTGTGGGCTTCCCAGAGGCACCTGGTTGGCCATTATTGGAAACAAGATGCTGGACTATTAACCGTTGTTCAGATACAGCACGACTCTTGTGTTCTGACATGAGAGATAAGGCACTTGACATCTGAGGTGGAGGCACACCAAGGTCCAGTAAGGGAGAGAATCCAGCAGCCAAGAATGGGCTAGGTTGAATGAACCCAGATGGAGGACCCTCATTCATCCATGCAGGATTTGCTCAAGTGACTGCACACACACACCATTGTCCTGTCACCCAGATTTTGGAGGAAAGGGAGCTCAGCAAGTGGTTCCTTATTATTCTAATGGTGTTTCCCTTTGCAGGAGCTTGGAAATATTACATTTTATTTGGAGGTGATCTGGTTCAACCCCCAGTTTGCTGCAGGCAACTGCTACAGAACCCCTGACAGGTGGGCAAACAATTACCAGTTAGAGTAAGTTTAAAAGGGAGATGTGAGCTCAGAACGTCTGGGAAAAACTTTCCTTCAAAACTGTCTCCCCCCCCCCCCCCCTTATGTAAAATGAAGAGATGGAACACTGTTTTTCTGTCCATTCAGTTCCGGTATAAAGAGCTCCTGTAAACCAAATGTGTGTCTTTGCCAAGCAAAGTACTGTATTGCCTCCCTTTTTATTATTATTGTTATAAATCAATATCCTTACACAGATTCAGAACCAATGGATTCCTGATCCACAGATATTTCAGCAGCATACATATTCCTATGCACATCTGAAGCTCCCCAGTGTTTTTAGATGATCAGCTTCAATTACTACAAGCCTGGGAGTGTGTTTTCAGAGGAGAGAAGATAGTTTGATTTTGGTGACACTGATATCATAATGAGCATATGTCATAGTGTCCCAATAGAGGTGGTTGGAACTAGCATAGATGTGTAGCTGGAGGGAACAGTGGTCGTATAACATGGTGTTGGGTTTTTATTAATTTTAGATGATGTTTTTTTACTAGTTTCTGTGGATTGTTTTTATTGTTTTAAATGTGATTATTTTTTGTATTATTGTATCCCTTTCCCATGTTGTAAGCCGCCTTGGGTCCCTTTGGGGGAGAAAGGCGGGGTAAAAATATTGTAAATAAATAAGAGTAGGCCAATTGGGCAAGCCAAAGGTAAGACTTTTTGTGCCCATGTTGGTGTGTCATACCTAGAGGCAGTCATGTGCAGCACGCATTCACTAGCGTGTCACTGCGCTGTCCTGTGCCAGGCACTCTTTGGCGTGTGCCTAAAACACGTTGTGTATTGAGTTACGCACATGCTAGCAGCAGGCACAGAGCCAACGATAACAGATCTGAAGCAAGCAAGAGCAGAAGTTGCAAGTGGGACAAGCAGCAAGGTGAAACCTGATTTCTCCCAGCCACTACTGTGTATCAGTGTTTCTCAACCAGTGGTACTCGTACCACCAGTGGTACTTCAGCCAACTGCTGGTGGTACTCGGACTGTCGGCCCACCAGAACCCTTCTTGGGAACACTGAGAAGGGCTCTCCCACTTGCACAGAGCTTCCTACCTGCGTAGATGTCACATTTAATTTGGCTCTCAATCAGAACTACATATACAGTATTTCAGATGTCTAGTTGTTTAAGAAACTCTTAACCATCTTGGGGTACACTTCATATTCTGTCTTTGAGAATGGGATTGCATGGTCAGATTTTGAGATGTATATATCCTTGATACAGGGCCCATGAGAGGGGGGTAAAGGGGGTAATTTGTACCTGTGCCTGGGATCCAAAAGGGGGCCTGGGAGGCAGAGGAGAGTCCCCGGAAATGTTCCTATCTGCAGGAGGCGAGCCCCGCACACGCACTGTAGCAATGGGAAACAGGTTATCTTGTTGTCTTGTGCTCCCTGAGGCATCTGGTGGGGCCACTGTGTGATACAGGAAGCTGGACTAGATGGGCTTTTGGCCTGATCCAGCAGGGCTCTTCTTATGTTCTTAATGGATCCCTGCTGCAGGCAGCCCTCACTAGCTACAACGACGACGACCTGGCCTTGGCCTCCAAGTCCCACAGGGCAAAGGGGCGCAGCACTACAGGGGCCTGTGCGCTGTGAGGGAGGGGCATGAGCTCTGTCCCTGTGGCTGCTGCGGTTTCTTGGCAGCATTAGTGACCAAGTACATGTTGGCGGGCTTGCTGCCAAGCTGTGTAAGTGTATTATTCTCACATATTAAGAACCCAGAAAAGAAAAGAAAGAACGAGAATAAAAGGGTCAGAAACGCTATTTCTATCTGGATTAAGTGCGAGTTCAAGTTCACAAGTTTTTCCATTGAAATCACCTATACAATTGGCTGCCAATCCCACCCCCTTCCGGGCCCGGCCCACCCCACCCCATCACTGCCCCTCCCAGCCCCCGTTCCACCCGCCCCTGTTGCCACCCTCCCCCACCTCGTTTCATCCTCCCCTTTGGGAAGAGCCCCCCACCCCGTTTTACCCTCCCCCTTTGAGAAGAGGCCCAAAAGGAACTTTGTACCCCCTGATAAAATTCAGAGGCCCTACCTTGATATACTATTAAATAATATAATTTAATTTAATTGTAGAATATGTCTTATTGTCCTCTTTCTGCGTACTTTTGCTGCCTGTGTTAGATTTTAAACACCCATTTCTTAGAATGAGGACACACTGTACCTCAGAACACTTGATCATTTGGCTGTTCAGGAAAAAAGACTTGAGAACGTGTCCAGTTTAATTTTTCACAAGAAATAATACATTCGTTTTGCGCATGTGACAGGAGAAGCAAATTCTGTTTCACCTAAAGGCAGGTTCTCAGCAGGACATGACCCACAGGCACAAATACGTACATACAAGAATCTAAAGCAGCCAGGATAAAAGGCACCACTAAAAATAATTCTTCATGTTTTCTCTGTATTCACCCAGGATTCTTGTGCCAGCAAGCTTCTCAATGAATTCTAACACAAAGGGGCATCTTCGAGGCACACAACCCTTCGCACAGGTGGGCATCAACACTTCTGCTGTATGGCAGCTTTGTGTACACATTGCAGTCCCCCTGTCCAAAAGATTGCTGGATCAGGGCACAGTGATACCTGCATACACAGGTACCTAATGGATGAATCAGCCTCTTTATTTTGCCAATACTTCTTTACTGAAGGAGGTGTTAAGAGTGCTAACCTCACAGAATAAAACATATTTCACTGATTTTTAATATAAAGGCAGTCATTATACCTATTTAATACAGAGGTGGGTGATATGTACCTCCTCCTTCCTAGCCTCGTTGTTAATCTGGAAAAAAAAATCCTCAATTTTTATATAAGAATAAGCTTCTTACACAATCCCTTCGGTGACTACAGAAGTTGTCTTTCTCAATTAGAAGATCTAGAACTGGGTCTGGGAGTAAGACTGGACTGCTTCTGCTGGAGAAGGTGAACACTGGGAATGCTACTCACTGCCCTTACCCGTTCACATGAACTGCCAATAATGCGTGGTTCCCCGGACCATTCAGAGATTTTGCCCAAACTGAAATTGTTCTATTGTACTTCATGTAAATATTATTATTTATAAGAGAGACGTCCGAGGAGAGAAGGGGGCGAAGAAGGGGATAGCATCCAGCACAAGTTGCTTGCGCCGGGTGCCGCCCCCTCCCGCCTTCTGACATGCCTCCTGCCCTCTCCCCGCCCCAGCCTCCCCCACACTGTTCTTCCCCCTGCCACTGACTCACCATCATCAGCAGGCGCTCCTCTATGCTCCAGCACTCGGTGGGCCTCTGTGGCCGCTCTGCTAGCGCTCTGGAATGCTAGTTCCGGCAGCAGAAAAACCCATTCGGATTGGGCTGAGAGTGGTTGTGAACTCTGGCAACCCTGGATGGTTCAACAGGGGCTGTTGTTCAGAGATCTCAAGACGCCTGTTAATTATGTCATCGTCAGGCGCTGCTAGTCAGTGAGCTGCTGTCGGCAACACAACTGATAGCAATCCCTGTGAAAAGTGGCTGGGTAGCTGGTATCAGCCCTTTAAAAGGGCTGTAGACACAGAGGAAGAAGAACTGCTGAGGGGGAAAGGAAGATTGGGTGAGCTGGACCGTTTGGGGAAATAGAGGAGAGAAAAAGGGGGGGAGGAGGGGGACTGAGAAGGAGAAAGTGGAGCAAAGTCAGAAAGAAGGGAAGAAACTGATGGAACCAAGTGGGAAGTCACCTCTGGCAACACAGGTGAGGAGAGTACCCTACCTGGCCCCCCCAGGTACAGCAAGGCTGGCCAGATGAGACCACAAGTGCACCTTCCTTCATAACCCCCTCTGGTGTGGGTCGTTCTGGCCAGCCCAGTGTTTGGGCTGAGGGGCTAACCAGGTAGGTCAGCTGGGCCTAAGCTGTCCTCACCTGCCAATAAGTAACCGGGGACACAGGTCCTCTCCCTAGAAGGAAGCTGATCTGGGGCTGGAGTGAAGCAACTATAGACACCCCTGATGGAACCTGCCCTAGGTGGAGCAACCTTTTTTTAATTTACCCAATTATCATGCCTTTGCTAAACACTTTCAATAAACAATGCATCAGTGCAGGCATTACTCACATTTTCTCTTTTCATCCTCAAATGTCCTTCTTGTGTCCCTTGTAAGTGGAACTGGGATAAGACGAAGGAGGGTGCCATGCCCACAGTGGTTTACAAAGCAAAATAAATATTTAACATGTTCAATACAACAGGGCCAACTTTGGTTCTCTGTAGGTAAAGGTGACCCCTGACAATTAAGTCCAGTTGTGTCCGACTCTAGGGTGTGGTGCTCATCTCCATTTCAAAGCTGAAGAGCCAGCGTTGTCCGAAGACGCCTCCGTGGTCATGTGGCCGGCATGACTCTCCTTGCCGCAGCGCGTAGCATGCGGCTGGAACACGGAGCGCTGTTTACCTTCCCGCAAGCGGTACCTATTTATCTACTCGCATTGACATGCTTTGGAACTGCTAGGTTGGCAGGAGCTGGCCAAGCAACGAGAGCTCACCCCGTCACGGATTCGAACTGCCGACCTTTCGATCGATAGCTCATGGTTCAGTGGTTTAACCCACTGCGCCACCCGCTGGCTTTGGGTCTCTGTAGTCTGTATATTGTCACAAAGTTAAAAATACTCTCAATGAAAGCTAGAACTGGAGCTGTCATCCTTGAGAGAAGAGATTTCATATCTGAATGTGCCAACCAGTAAAGAGTGTTTATCTACAGCCACCAAAATGTAGTAGAAGTGGATGACTCAGATAAATGACTCACAGTTGTGACTAAACTGTGTTCTGTCAGAATCTCTCTTTCAAAACATGAGCTTTGTACCATTTCGGCACATATGCCTGTCCAAATCTTCTTAGACTCCAAATCTGTGAAGATTAGCAATCTTCTGACATTTTGCAGTGCTTTGAAAAAGAAGGCATAGAACACAGACATGAATTGAGATTATGAGCATCTATTTCTTTAGTGTTAATATCTGAGTTTGATGTGACGTTTGGCGTAATAGTGGCTGGTTTAACGGCTCCATTAGGACAAGATGGCTGGGGGGGGGGCACAGCAGATCTCTTGAGTCATCCTCCTTCCATCTTGTGGAAAGTGCAATTCACTGCTGAGTCATGCTGGCAACTTGACTATGGTAGTCTAAGGCAGAGTGTCCAGCCCTTTCATTCAGGGAGGGCTGGTGAGAACAGTCCCATCACCTCCATTCCCCTGTTTCAGACCATGTGTGGTGATGCCTCAGAACCAGCTTTATCGCTATTCAACTCAATGGTTCTGCACACTGAGTTGACTTTGCTTCAACTTAAATGGCTTCGTACATTAGGAATGCATGGCTAATGTGCTGCACCAGCGTTTCTCAAAGTCTTACAAGGAAGTTTACTCCCTTGTAAGTCTTTGCAGGGGCGGGGCAATGTCAAAGGCAGTGCTCTAGGATTGTGCCCGCCCCCAACCCCAAAACGCTTTTTAAAACATACCTGTTTATCCTGCCAGCTCCCCAGAGGATCACATTGGTGTGCCAGGTATGGTCTGCAGGTGTGCCGCAGGAGCTTGGGGGAGGGTCATTTACTAGTTGGGCCATTGGGGGATGTGAGCCCCTGTAGTGGAAATTGAGGAAGAACGGCGAGGTTTTAGATAGAGATATCTAGGTATATGAATCACCGAAAATAGTCAAGATATAGTGGCATATAATCATAATATGTTGTTGCAAGAAGTAGCACAGGGCCTGAAAAGATGGCCCAGGGTCAAAATGTCTTGGTTGGGCAGATTGGCAACGTTGGAAATGAATGAGCTAATCTGAATTTTGTACCTATTATTGAGCATTCCTTTACAAGCCACAATCTCTTTATTGGATTCTTGGCAAAATGACAGTTGCAGCTTATCTAGCAAAATAAACCTCCTCAAGTTGTTGCAAAACAGGACCCGATCCACCCTCCTCCCCACTCCCATTTCCACCCTGCTCCACCCTCCTCCTGCCCCCTTTCTGCCCTCATCATATCCCATCCTGCCTCCCCCGCCATCATACCTGGGTCGGCGGGCCAGTCCAGCACGGTTGCCATGCACAAGGCCGCTGCAGCCTCCCCAGAGGCTGCCAGAGGCCCTTTTACGACTGCCATAAGGTAGTCACCACTGCCAGAATGCTCGTCTGCCCAATAAGGTTGAGCTGTGTAAGGCATTTAATACCTTAAGAAGGAAACATGGGAGAACCCATGGAGTTTGGGAAAAAAAAAGGAAAGCAGCAAGCAAAGAGCTGAAAAAAATAGGAAAGCAGCAAGCAAAGAGCATAATGTACAGAAAAAATTATCAATGAAGAAAAAGCAACATGCTTTTCTCAGTTAAAATGGGGTGAAAGGTTTGGGCATTATCAGGCTTACCAGATCGTCGCCGGGACGGAAGCGGTCTACCCTTAAGGGGGCGGGGCGTGGGGGGCAGAACGCGCCGCGTTCTGGGGGCCCCCACGCCATGCCCCCTTAAGGGTAGACCGCTCCCGTCCCGGCGACGATCTGGTAAGCCTGGGCATTATTAACCAAAGCAGTTTCAAAAGAAATCTGGCTTATTCCAAAATTAAAGAGTCCATGTCAGTTTAAAGGAAACCTTTGTCCATGTCAGTTTAAAGGAAACCTTTTTATAAATGTTTTAGAGTTCAAAACAATCATTCTGCCGGGAAAACTCCATCGTAAAATACACTTTATTATTAAAATTTTGATGGTAAAACTTTACGTTTCGCTCCCAACATTGAAAGCATCCTCAGAAATCTTTAGCTACACCCTGCAGCCAGCTATAAAAGCCTTCTCCTGTTCTCCCAATGTTTGCATTACAGTTAATTCTCTCACAACTGATCTTCATTACTAATTTCCAGGCTCTTGCCTGCTGCAACTCCCCGGTTCGTGGGTAAATTCAACAGTTACACTCAAAACTTACAGATTGCACAGGTCCTGCATTCATTAGTTTTCTTCCTAGCTTAAAGTAGGCTTACCAGATCTCCAACCGGGACAGAGTGCTAGACCTTTAGGAGAAGGAATGTGGGCAGGTGTAGCTTGTTAAGTCTTAGAGCACAACCCTAGGCGTGTCTACTCAGAAGCAAGCCCCATTGAACACAATGGTGCTTGCTTCTGAGTAGACATGCCTAGGATTGTGCTCTAGGAGTTAACAAGCTGCACCTGCCCACATTCCTTCTCCTAAAGGTCTAGCACTCTGTCCGGGTTGGAGATCTGGTAAGCCTAGCTTAAAGTAACCTCAACTACTCCCATTAACATGCTGATTTCTAGTTATGCTGCTTATATTCCCTCCTGCTGCAATTAACTGCCACTGAAAGTGAAACCCACACACTCCTTCATCCCCCTCTTTACCATGCTGGTTGGAATAACGTTATTAGTAGTTAATGTCTTTCTAAAACTAAGCAGAATGAGAAATTACAATAAGTTCTTTTGTGTAACTGTAACAAAACTTGTCTTTTGTGAATAAGTTTTGAGTGTAACTGTTGAATTTACCCACGAACCGGGAAGTTGCAAACTGGAAAAATCACATTGCCCTTGCCATTATGGATTGACTGACTAAACTCTGGGAGACAGCCTCATTGGCTCAGGAAAGGAAGACAGAGAGATGACAATTTTATCTCTAGGTGGACTTTGTTCATTACTGAAATAATACCACTCAAGGAATGTGAATCTGTTCACTCTCCTGGCTGTAATCAGACTTGGCTTCTTGACAATAGTAGGAGTAACAATACTTTAAAAAAAAGCAGGAACATTTCTGTATTACCGTATTGTCCCGAGTATAAGACGCACCTGATTATAAGATGCACCCTTAAAGTTTGGTGCTATTAAAAAAATTTAATTAAATCACTGGCATTAAATTGCAACAGCCTGATTATAAGACACACCCCTAGTTTAAAAACTTAAATTAGGAGAAAAAAGTGTGTCTTATACTCAGACCAATACGGTATTTAGAAAACTTTTAGATTTAAACCATATGAATTAACAAAGGTAACTTATGGTACATATCTTAGATTGTGGATATCAGTTAGATTCATTGGGTTATTATAATTGATTTTTTTCTATTGTCCAATTTAAGTCTAGCACTTTGGTCAGGTTTATAGGATTTAATTTAGTATGAATTGCATTTAGAGCATAAATCATGCTATCAATTTGATCTAGCACTCCGACCGTATTAGTTCTGTTCAAGGACAGTTCATTACCTATGTGAATGTAGAAGAACCTGAGTTGATTTGATTTGTAAGGTATTTTGTATTTGATTGGATTATAACGACTGTAATTGTTTAATTTCTTACAATGCAAAAGAAAGAAACCAGTGATACTTACTGCTAGGTAAGCACTTTATAAACCTAAGATGCCTTCAATAAAATCAGGATTAACCTGCCTTAAGTCCAAATACTATGGCATAATTGGGCAGTGAATCAGCCTGCAAGGAATTTCAGCCCTGACCCCTCTATAATGTCACTCTCAACTTTAACCATTCCAGTGAATTGTGTGTGTGTGCTACTTTCATCAAATCCTAGATGCAATCCAAAATATGGTTGTTGATGCTAAATGCCTGCAGAAGAAGAAAAAATAACTTTCCTCCTCTGACACATTTATTATCTACTAAAGCAAGGTATACTTGCCAAATTATGTAAAAGTTCTGCGTGAAGGAACAATCAATCACCCCAGCAATACCTCTAAGACCAATAAGCAGCCCCAGTGATCATCAATTATTCACAGCATGAAAGCATGATGTGCTACCAAGCAAGACTAGCTCATATTTCTGTAGGCAAAATGCATTTGGGAACCAAAGGGTTTGATTTAACCCAGCAACTCCCACACTCTTGGTTACCGGAGCCACTGCCAGACACACCCAACAAGGTTTGGTAAGTAGCCAGGGCCAGGAGATTTGCCTTGCTGGCAGTAGTGTAACTTCTTCAGTCGGCGCCCGGTTCAGGGTGGGAATTTTGCGCCCTAGGTATTAAATCTCAGCCCGGCCATTAGGCCGGGCCGTGCTCCAGGGGGGCGCACTGCGCTCTGGGGGGGGCGACCCGGCGGGACCCTGCACGAGGCACCCCCCCCAGCGCGGACCCGGCCGGCTGCTTACCTCCATCCCATTCTGTTCAAGCGCCGGCAGCGCAGCAGGCCAGGCGCATCGGAAGTGACGACGTGACTCACTGTGTGTGCTCCCTCTTTCAATTCCCCGCCTCTCGCCTCTCACACACAGTGAGTCACGTCGTCACTTCCGGACTCCTTTTCCCTGCGCAGCCGGGGCCTTCAATTTCCCCGCCTCAAGTCAGACTCGAGTCTCTCAGACTCAAGTCGGACTCGAGTGTCTCGAGTCGGACTCTAGTCCGGCGCCGGCACCGTGGCTTCGCCGCGGCGCCTCCACAGCAGTGGGCGCCTGGTTCGGCTGAACCACGCGCTCCACCGTCGTTACGCTACTGCTTGCTGGATCAGACCAAAGGTCCATCTAATCCAGCATCCTGTTTCTACTAACAATCAGTCAGATGCTTCATGGGGGCATGCTGAGGTTAGCTGTCCCATTCTTTTGGTCCACAGAATCTGATCCTTTGAGGTACACTGACTCTGAATATGGAGGCGCCAGTTAACTATCCTGACTATTAGCCATTGATAGTCCTATCTTCCATGGATTTGTCGAATTTTTGCAAAATGTTATTTAGGCTAGTGACCAGCACCTAGTGTTGCAGTAGGGAATTCCACATGTCAGGGTCGTGGGTGAGGTGCTGGAGACCAAGCCTACATGAAAGCACCCTTCCCCCAAATCCCTTATTCTGTGAAGGGGCACTCTGCATGTGCTCAGAAACACTTACATCTGTTCTTGCTTCTTGGGTTCCAGGGTTGATCCCTATAACTAAAACCAGGAGGAGCCCTGGTGAGGTATGGCATAAATTAAGTTGTCAAAGAAGCTCATCTGTAGAGAAAACAAAAACTACATGCAATATGACAAGAGTGCTCTTAGATCAAGTTATTGTTCCAATACTTGGACTCCCCAGTTATAAATAGCGAGCCAGAATGGTGTAGTGGCTAGCATGCCAGAGTTGAAATGACAAGCCCTAGGGCCTAGATTTAAATCCCCTGTCAGCCACAGAAGCTCACCAGGTGATTTTAGGACAGTCAGTCTATCCTATATCACTAACAGCCCAAACCTATGGGTGCCTTCTGCTGATGGAACTAGTGTTAATAACTCATAACTACCACTTGCCTACAGAGTCACTGTTCTGAACAACTACCCGACGCCTAAGTGAGTCACTGTTCTGAGCAGCCCTGTTTAGAAGTAAGCAAGGTCAGAGTGCCGACTCACGCAGAGATACAACATGTGGATCAGAGATACTGTTCACAGCTAGAGTGATGTGTAGGCAGATACGGTTTGTTCTACTAAACTTCTGTAACTTGCAAAACATCATTTTCTCCCACCATTTGCAGTCTTAAAGGCACTGGCATAGTTTTCCCCGTCTCTTCAGATCTTTGGAAGAAAAGCACTTGAGGGGAAATGGAAGATTAGAAATGCAAATTTGCCTTTGTGTCAAGTTCTACAAAGTTATTTTAAAATGCTGCCAAAAGATTAAAGTATGTGAGTTACGCTGGAAAACCGAGCCCGTTCTACAGCCTGATCATAGGTGTGTTTACTCAGAAGTAGGTACCATTTATTTCAATGGGTCTTGCTTCTGGGTGGGCCTAAAATTGCATCTCTAAAGGGAGGAAATTCTGCTGCATCTCAGATATGATCCAATCATACATACCTGGTGCACAGAGCCAGCTGAATTTCCTGCCCTCAGCGGAGACTGACAGGAGAGAGCAGTAGCGTCACTAGGACGCGCGTCACCCTGGGGCAGGGGGCGCACGTCACCCTAGTGACGCTACGATATCGGCGCGGGGGGCGACCCAGCTCCCCCCTCACGTCACCCTCCGGACGTTCCGAGGCCGGCTCGGGAGCCAGCCTCGGAGCGTCCGACCCCGTCGGCGCTCCAGGGCCTTCTGAAAGAAGGCCCAGGCAGCGCGTCCATCCGGGTATTTCCCGGATTTTCACGCATATGCAGACCTGTTTTGAGGGCAAAAAGCCTCGGGCCGGCCCTCGGAGCGTCCGAAGGGTGTCGCGCGTCACGGAGGTGGCGCGCGCGGGGTGCGCGCGTCACCCTGTGGCGCGCGTCACCCGGGGGCGCCCCGCCCCCCCGCCACGCTCCAGCGACACCCCTGGGAGAGAGGGAAGGCCAGAACAACAAATCATGTAGTGGCACAGCCCCCTCTTTGGGTAGGTACTATCTAGTTCATATATAGTGCTGCAAAAGTATCTCACAGCAATGCAAATATGCTCCAGCATGTGGTTTGCTATTTGCTATGGTTCATCTTGGACCAGATTCTGCTTTAATTCAGCATATACATATATAGGTCGTGGCCCCATCTGTCAAGGGTCACCCCATCAAGTGATATATTCAATCAGTGGGGTCCAGTTAAGTGTCACAATACAGATGCTGATGCATCCAGCCAAGATCCTCCTTGCTACCTGTTATTATGTGAAAACAGGATTTCAAAACTTGTCACGTTGCATTGAATAGCCGAATCTGCAGGTGGCAAGTAAATATCCCCTGATAAAGTAACAGAAATCAGAATCAAACTGCTGGAAAAAGCATAAGGAGCCATTTCCATCTGTTCTTGAATTATTTGGGGGTGCTGCTCACACCATAAGTTTCCCCTCTTTATAAAGGCCTCCTTCTAATACACAGCAGATGAGGTGGGGAACCTGTAGCTAGACTACACCATGTCAGGCTGCCTGCCGGTCAGGGCTCATGCAACTGAATGCTACCCCATCAAAGGAAAATGCTCTGCACACTTAAGACCAGAAGCCAGGGAGAAGGGTTCAAGCCTAGCCTTTTCGCTGATGCGCTAGTTTTGTACATGCAAGGATTGCTTTTGTATGGAGGAACGAGCATTCAGGCAGGAGAGCCTCTGCCTGTCGTCTGAAATGCTACAGCTCAGAGACTCATTTGCTGTCTGTGAGAACCAACCTACAAGGTAGCAGTTTTGAGATGATTAGTAGGATTGCTTGTTCATGACTAATCTGACTGAAATCTCCGTTGTAAAGTGAATCAGACATTAAGCGAGTCTTCATCACCATCTAGTGGTCAATTTTGGTATAGCGCGTAAAGCCTATGTAATGCAATGTAATGCAGTGCAGTTGTAATAGGGAATGAATAGCAACTACCTGTCCTTTTTAATCCCCAGCCCATCAGCTGTTTGGCACTAGATTAGTGCTTTGATGTTTAGTGCCTAACAGCAGATGGGCTGGGGATTTAAAAAGACATGTTAAAAAAGATTTGAAAAGGGCTGTGAGTGCTTCCTGCCTCCATTTTGTAATCAGCAACAGGCTCAGGGGCAAGCAGCAGCGACTTCTTGTAAGGTACTGTACTGGGGGACCGCCGTTGTATATGCGGATCATTGTTAAACAAACCGTCATTAACCGGGGAACACCTTTATTTTTAAATACCTTCTTTTAAAACCTGGCACAAAGGTGTGTGTGTGTGTGTGTGTGTGTGTGTGTGTGTGTGTGTGTGTGTGTGTGTGTGTGTGTGTGTGTGTGTTTCCATTTTTTTTCTTTTTTAAAGACCTTTCCTCAAAAGATCTGCAGAGATAAGGAATCTGTGCCAGGCCTTTGAGACATATTGATCATAAGTGGTGGGAGATGATGTTTTGCAAGTCATAGAAGCTTAATGGAACAATTTATAATCTGCCTACACATCAGTGCCGTTATTCTAGCAATGAACAGCATTAGAAGAAAAGAGCTCTACAGATATGTCAAAATAAACTGATTGCTCATACAAAATTACTTTCAGATATAGGGACTATGGTCTGAAGGCACATGATGTAGCAGACTTGCTGAAAAGAAGGTGTAGATTTGGTCAGTGCCTTGATGGAAGACCTTGTGTTACACTGAGGAAAGATGAGGTATTAAATAAACAGGGATTTTGCATGCAGTTATTGCCCCAGTTCTATCCCCCATCATTAGCGCCAATGCAGCCATGCCTGTTAAGCCTCCTCTAACAGCCAAATCCTGTGGTTTCCCCTACCATAGCATGCAACTGCGCCAAAATGGGCTGCACCGCATGCTATGGGGGGCAGATAGGGAGGCCTGGGAGAGACGAGGGAAAATATTTCCCCTTACCTTCTCATAAGCCTCCCGATCACCAATGGGTCTCCTTAGACCTGCTCCAGCTCTTTAGCTGGTGGAAGTCTGAGGAGAGAAAGGGACCGTGTCAAGAGGCAAGGAAGGGGGTAGCATCCAGCACAAGTCGCATGCATCTGGTGCCCCTCCCTCCACTCCTCCCTCCCTCCAGCAGGGACTTCTCTGTCCACTCTGACAGTGGCCTAGAAGCGCACAGCTACCTGAGCTTCCGAATCACCTTTTACAAAGGCTGGAAAGCATGTTCCACCATCAGAACGCTAGTTATGGTGACAGAGCCCATCAATAGGATTGGGCCGAAAGTAAGGGAACTTTTGTTCCCTTACCTCAAGATAAGCCCTGTTGCCCTATTAGTCTATTTGAATCTGCACCAGCTCTTTCGCTGGTGCAAATCTGAGTGGACCCGAGGAGGCGTGGTGAGGTCAGGTGGCGGGTCATAGGATGTTGGTGGTGCCTTTGCCATAGAGATCCACCCCCTGCCCTCCCCTGACATGCCTCCTGGTGGCCCTGATCCCTGCCCCGATCCTCCCCCTCTCCACCCCATTACTTCCCCTCCCCACCCACTGTGCACCCCCCCCCACACACACACACACCAACTTACCAGTGAGAGATGCTGTTGCATAGCTGGCACTGCTCACCATTTGCAGCAGTGACCAAACAGTGCTCAACAGCATGTCACATTTTGCAACACCACAAATGACACTGCACTGCTGGAATGCGAGTTCAGGCAGCACAGTTGTGGGATAGGGTTGGGCAGTATATGTGTCTTTGGTATTTTATGCTGTAATTCTATGAACATTTGCCTGGGATTGTAAACAGTAGGATTTCCTTCAAAGGAATATGAACAAGGTTGCACGTTTAGCGACCAGATACATGTGAAGTAGTCCCTCTCACTCAGTATTGGGTAATAGAATTCCTGGGCCTGGCAGCTCCTCCTCACTTACCTTCCTTATGTCTTTGGCCTGCTTAGGCACATGGGTTCTTCGGTCACCATCACTTGTTCTTACAGACATTTCAGCCTTGTCCCCTCTGTGCCCCTCATTCGTCAGCTGCTTTCTGCCTACCCACCCAGAACATCACACCCTGGGTCCATGGGACACCTCCTCCGTCCTCCTCCACTGTAACTGGATGTGCTTCCATTGTTGCCTAGCACAACTCTGCTGCATCAGCCTTCCTGTGAGACCACCTGTGCACCAGGATGGCATGGGGAGGGACATTTCTTTCCAGTTTTTCCCCTACAGCAGTAGTTCCCAATCTGGGAGGCGCAGCTCCCAGGGGAGCCGTGGAACCAGCCAGGAATCACAGAGTGCCACAGAATCTTCTCAAAAAAACCAGTGAAATGCCAATTGGCAGGCATCAACATAATGTAGAGGGGAGTCATGGCCAATGGTCGCCAATTGTCAAGGGAGCTGCAGGTCGGAAAAGTTTGGGAAACACTGCCCTACAGAATGCTGCCCTACGTTTATGTGGTTATGATTTGTCAACATTTCCTTTCCAAACTCTAAAGAGGATATTGTTTCACTCAAGTTTCCTGGCATGATGGTAAATAGGAAGTTCACGGTAACCTTTGCCCCCTTTCATTTGATGATGAGAGCAGTGAAGACTTGTAGTTCTTTAATAAAACCTGACATTTATAAAAGAAAAGGTTATTTACTCAAACTTGTCCAGTAAGATTGGTCGATATCAGAAAATGCAGACACAATCAGCACAGGAAAATTCACACCACCTCCGAAAACTCTTAGTACAGTGTCAGTTAAATCTGTCCTCCCCAAGGAGAGTTGCATACACCCCTCCGTTTCCACCTCTGAGCCAAGAGCAGGGCTGTGACAGTGGGACTGCATGGTGGGGCATTGGAGATGAGAAGTCAGGTTGTGGACTCGGCCATCCACTCTTTCTTTAGTTCATTCTCAAAGTGGTGCTGCAGCAAAATTAGTTTTAGTGACTGTTGAGGTAGGGCAAAAAAAAAAGTTTAGCAGATGGACATGATTTCTTGAAAAATATTTCAGATGCATGACTGGGGAGCTGGGAACAATCGGTCTGGTGACTCAGCTAATAATTTCCCATTCATCAGCCTCTATTGTCCCCATCATCTCTAGCAGGTGCCATTATGACTCAGAGAAAAGGCCATTTCTTCACTATTCATGATAGAATAGCATGACTAATGATGACATAAGGAGCCTCCAATCTGTCCCCACCCTCGGCAGCTCCCCTGTCCCACCCCCCATGGCCCCACTCTAAACCTACCCCTACCCTTGCAGCTTTCCTGCCAACCTCCTGGTTCCCTCCCTCCTTCTCCTCCTCCTGGTTGTCCTGCTTCTACCGCTCCCCCATTACATAGAGGCAGCTTCTGCGCCTATTCATCACCACCTCCTTCCAGCCACCCCACTTCTGCTGCTCTGCTCCTGTTGAAAAGGCCGAACAATAGGATGGGGACCAGAGAAAGGAAGTGGGCACAAGAAAAGTGATAACGGAGGTAGAGCAGCTACTGCTCTACTCCGCCCTACTTCCTTTCTCTGGTCCCCATTCTGCCGCTCTGCCTTTCCAACCAGCAGAGCAGCAGGAGTGGGGTAGCTATAAGGAGGAGGAGACGACAAGTGGTGGCAGCAGCTGCCGCTAGGTAATGGGGGGCATTGAGAAGACTGGAAGTGGCGGATGGACGTGGAATGCCACCTCTGCTGCCCGAGGCAGTTGTCTCACCATGTCTCACTAGTGGGCCAACCCAGGATATATGCCACAGGTAGTTATGGCTGATTAATAGTTGCCTGTGGCATATACCTATTTACCAGTATGCTTTAAATACAAGTTCTGGAACAGGAAATTGGCATTTTTTAGTGTGTGGGTACATGCTAAAAAAGTAATACAGGCAGCCTTTAGTTGCACTGAAATAAATAAAACTCTCATGGTTATGGTATATGCTGTTAATACAGCACCAAGAAGGTGTGAACTTTTCCTAGCTTAAGTGGGATGTGAATTTCAAAGCAAAACTGTGTAGCCACAAATGCTAAAAAAAAAAAAAAGTCACCAAGACTGTGAAAATAGCAGCCTGGATAATTAAAACATCTTCAAAAAGAGCAACAGAATCATTAATGTCATATTTTACGGGGAAACATTTATGTAGCTCTTGCATAATTTATTTGCAAGAGGAGAAGCAAGAGGGAGCAGACCTGACTCTCTGCGCCACCATCCATGGGGCCAGCAACATCTTTGGCTGAACACATTCCGCTTTCTAAGAATCCTCCTTCCCCTTCCCCTCTGCCCACCCAGCTCATGAGAAGTAGCATCAACTGTCGGTGCAATCCAGCGTAAGTCTAGCTAGGGCAGCAGAACGAGCGTTCCGCCGCCCTAAGTAGACGCAAACATGCTGTAAAGCACGTTTGTGACTACTCGAGAGCAGGGAAGACTGGCACAAGGCCGGCCTCCCCTGCTCCGCCGACAGAGTGCCCAAAGGACCGCCACCGGACCCAAGTAAGGATCCAGTGGGTGGGGGGGCAGATCGGCGGGGGAGGGAGGGTGCCGATAGGCCCAGCCAGGCCAGGAGGGGGTGGGGGATGGCCTTGGCCGTATTCTGACCCCCACCACACGGCTGGGCCTTTACACTGCCTCCTCTTATTTCTGCCAGCGATTTCGCTGGCGGAAATCCGAGGAGGCCGATCGGCCCCAGCGTCATTTACACTCGGGGAAGGGGATGAGCATCCCCTTTCCTGAGTAGACTTCCAGCCGGCCGGGACCCTGCCCGCGGTGGAGCACAGGATCTGGTGGGCGGCCTGGGCCACCCGGCGGATCCTTAGGCAGGATTGCGCTGCCCAATGTCTTGCTCAAGAAGATGGTATCATGTCACAATCATTGCCCTGACCAATGGGAAGCTAGATTGTACATAAAGGAACTTTGTAGGCATTTCCCTTTTACGAAAGAGCTACCCTTGGAGAAAAGGAAAGAGAAGGATATAGAGAACTGCAGAAGAGACACTGGATGAATTTCAGCCAGAGAAGCAGCAGCAGCAGCAGATTCAGCTTGCATTGCATTGAAATAGGCCACTCCAACTGGGGCATCCAGGACAGCAACTCTAACGGTGTCAGTTCTAAGTAGCCTTTTTGAACTATAGTAATTGATGAGGAAAGGCAGCAGATTCCTCAGAGCTTTTTCCTCAGCATTTGCTAATCCTTTTCATAGTAGCCCTTTAAAAAAAGAATCCAGACAACACTGTGTGCTAAATTTGCTTCACAGGGTTGTCAAGGTACACAAGACATCAAATAGGTTTGTTTTTCTGCGCTTAATATGAAAAGATATGAAGCCAGCCGTATCAGCTCTCATCACCTGGGTCATGAAAATGCTGCTCAGCGTGATTATCCAGGGCAGACAAATGAGACATAGTGGAATTAACAAAAGCAAACTCTAGAGTGGAAAAAGAGCAAGAGATCCAGGGTATGATTTATTCAGCCGCTCTTCTCATTTACTTTTTAAAGTGTTCCACCTGGTGGCTAAGTCCTGTCAGCACCTTGCAGGGAAAGGTTCAAAGGAGAAGTTAAATGACAAATAGGAATGAATCGGTAACCACTTAAAGCAGTGAAGAGACATGGATCAGGGAGCCTGTTGAGATTTTTAACATTAAACATTTTTTTAAATAAAATAATCCCACCTTTCTTTAAAAAAACATTCAGGGTGGCTTACAATTCTAAACAAACACAATTGCATAAGACAAAGAATGAGTAGCAGTGTACAAAGAATTAGTAGCAGTGTATAAGAATTAGTAGCAGCTTGGCAGTGTATTAGTAGCAGTGTATAAAAACAGGAGCGAGACAATAAAAGCACATTATACATAGGAGTGCACTTTAGGAGACCAACAAATTCCTGTTGAAACAAGAGTCTTAAGGCAGTGCCAAAAAAATGACCGCAAAAGTGCAAACCTCACATCCCACAGTAGTGCATTCCATAATGGTGGGGGAGTTCCAAACACCCATTAGGTGTTTGTTTCCTCAGCAGCTGAACGTTCTTGGGGGGACGGGACAGGACAGACACAGATACATGGAGGAAGTAATACCTGACCCAAACAACCCCAATTACAGCTGCCACCACACTTCCCCAAATTGCAGCCAGGAACTGGCACATATAACCAGTGACCCATCCAGGGCTGACCCAAGACCTTCTGATGCCTGAGTGAGGAGGCTTGTCAGATGCTGCCTCCCCCTTAAGCAATGATATGCCAGCCTCTGCTCCTGCCACTCACCAGTGCTCTAGGTCAGCACTCTCCTCCCCTCCACAGTTCCTCTTCCTCTCTGTCTCCCTCTTCCTTTTCTAATCCAGAGAGTGGAACGAGAAGGACGAGCAGTGGAGGCATGTATGCGGACAAAGATGAGCACTCCCCACCAATCTGCTGCTTGAGGGATTAATAGGGGGAAAGAAAGGTGGGTAATAAAAGTAAACATACAAGCAGGCTGATGGAAAATGCTTGAGCTTGGCTGGAAAGCATAAAGAAATATTTTCACCCAGAGGTGTAACCAGGCCTCCCGGCGTCTGGAGGAAGGGGGCGGGGCCTAGGTGACTTGACACGCCCAGCGCGTCACCGACCCCGACCCCCGCCGGTTTCCTACCTATTTCGGAGCCGTACGGGCTCCAGGGAGGACAGGAGGGCCGAAAAAAGGACAAGCAATGCACCAGTGATGAGCAACGCGCCAGGACGGGACCGGTAGGTCCGCCTGCGCCTGAAGCAGCTGCTCCACTCTCCCAACACCGCGCGCCGAGGTCCGCCTGGAGCAGCTGCTCCACGGATTCCACTCTCCTCCCACTTCTGCTTTCACCAAATAGATGCAGTAACCATTAACACCTGGCAGATGGACCTGGGATGTTACTTAAGCATCCCACCCCCTTGGTCTAGAACAGGGGTGGCCAACCTTCCACCATTAGGGCTACTGTGTTCATAAGAGTTGTGTAGAAGACAGAATCTTGGCAGCTGCAAGTGCTGATGGTGCTGCTAAAGCAGCTGCACCTGCTGAAATGTCCTCACCTATGCAACCATTTAAAGGGCCAGCATTCATGTTGAAAGGTTGGCCACCACTGGTCTAGAAGGACATGTTCGGTGGTCCAATCACTAAGTCTAAGCAAAAAGGAAATTAAACAGTATGGGGAAAGAAAGGTGGGTAATAATAATAATAATAATAATAATAATAATAATAATAATAATAATAATAATATAATATACAGTATTTATATACTGTATTGGATATATACTATATTGGATTTCTCCTCTGACGTTAATTCAAGGTGGTTTACATGGGCAGGCTTTCTCAGCCCCCCTAATGTTTTTTTTTTTTACAATCATATATAAATGTTCAATCTTTCATGAACAACTGCATTCCACATGGTATCCTTTGCAGTATGTCCTCTCCCTACTGTAGCCCCCACCTCACTGACTGCACCCTAGTTTAAACAGCTCCATCTAAACTTGTAAATCTCTTTTTTCTTTCCATCCAAATTCAAACTGCAAAGTCTTCTTTTTACACACATACTGCAGAGATCTGGTCTTCCACCCTTGGAAGTGAATTGCCCATTCAGGAGGGATCCACATGCACTGAGAACCATTCACTTACTAATTTTGTCAACAGGCTTCCCATCAATCAACATTTTAGGCAAGTCCTAATGATGGCTGTATTCCCAGATATCAAGACAGCCAAACATATGACAAGATATGGATCTTCCTTCTGCTGAGTCAGTCCCATTGGTCTAATAGTCCAATACTGTTTACTTTGTCAGTGGCCTTCCAAAGTCTCAGGCAGGCAGAGGGTATTTTCCAGCACTGCTTCTTGAGATCCTTTTTTACTGGAGATGCCAGGACAGAACCTAGGAGATTGTTCATATGAAGCATGTGCACTGCCAGTGCCCTTCTGCCCTTCTGTAAGAGGTCATAAAAAGATATCCATGCTAGTAAAAACGATCATACATTCATCCTGAAAATCTTGTGAAAATCTCCCCTCTAAAAATAATAATTTAAAAAGAGGCTCTGGAGCTTGTTGCCTGACACTTTACACACATCAGCATTTTTGCCCCATTACTAAGATTAGTTCTACCCCATAGCAATTGTTATGAATCTCCATGTCAAACTCTGGAATGGTCTTGTGTTGACCTGCACCTGTTGCATGTGGCCAGAGCCTATCCATATTTATTCAATGATTTCAATGGGTCTTACTCCCAAGAAAGCATGCATAGAATAGCAGATCTAAGCATCTAGAGGCAAGAGCTGTATGTACTTCTTGGTACAGCAACCAAGGGATAAAATGTGATAGATATACAATCCCACAGGGCACTTAGCAGCTGAAACATTTATGCCAGCTCTTTTCATTCCATGTTTTTCTTTTGCCCAATGAAATTTGACATGCTCAAAATTAAAGGAAGCCAGGAATAGCCTTAGAAGTCAGTAGCAAGATATGGGAAGGTCCAGCAAGGGATGGGAAAAAGAAGCAAAGCTGCATAAGCTAGATATTAATACAGTTTGGAAACATCATGCATCCACACAAATGAGTCTTGACATATCAAGTAAATATAATTTCCTCTTGATTCATTGAGACCACAATTATTTGCAGAAGCAGACTCTGATGCAAAGCCACTAGGGAACTCACAGGATGAGTATATTATAACAATGGTCAGAACTGGCCCAGCCATGAGGCCAACTGAAGCAGTTGCCTCAGGCAGCTGATGGGCAAAGTCACCCACTTCCATCCACCCACTTACCTCCACCTATCCTCTTCCTCCCACTCCCTGGATTGGAAAAGGAAGAGGAGGCAGAGCAGAAAATGGAGGAGAGAAGAGCAGTGAGCTAGAGTGTCAGAGGAGCAGAAGCTGGCATATCCCCAGGCAAGGGCGGGGGGCACCATTTGGGATGCCACCTCAGCTGCCAGGAAGTCTTGAGGCAGTCCTGATAATGGTGCAGATGAGTGGATCAAATGGAGACCTAGGGCTCAGTCCAGCCCAACTCAGCCCAACTCAGGCACAATTGAGGCCCAATAGTGGCACAATTGTGGCCCAAAACAGGACCAAGTTAGGCTGCAACTGTGCCTGACTTAGGCAGGAGGCAAGAGCAGTGGGCCAGGATCGAGGCAAAACTTACCACAGAGGCAGGCGGGCCCCTGTGGGGAGCTGTCCGTCTTTTGGAAGGGAAGAGCCCCCTCCTGAGCTCGTCTGTGTGCACCTACCACAGCTGCTGCAGCGTTCACAGCAGATGGGCAGCCACAGGTGGGCCTGCAGGCACTAGGCGTGCGACAGGCAGCTGAAGGGCTGAGGTTGTGTCAGTGCCAGCCGCCCCAGGGCACCCTGGGCATTAGCCACCTGCCGCAGGGGGGAGTGCCACTGCCCTCCTACCTGCAGAAGGCGATGCCATCCCCAAGCCACGGTGAGGCTGCACGTGGGAGTCATGGGGGGGGTGAGCGGGGGAGAGAAGGGAAGGAGGGGGTGGGAACGGCACGCACAAGGGGGGTCTCATGAGGTCTGGAACAGCCTCCGCCATGACATGCCCGTGCGCTGCCTGAAGCCCTGGACCACCAGGGCCGTGGCTATGCCCACAAAGAAGGCATCCCAGCATGCCTTCTGCTCCCTGCCCCGGCCAAGACCGAGAGATGCCTTGGGCTTGTCTGCTGCGAGCGGGAAGGGCTCACGCAGCTCATCACACCCCCAGATGGGGCAATGTCGGCGCCTTGCGGCAGGCGCTCTGGCGGGGTGGGGGGTGCCAGCGTCCATCATCAGGGAGTGGGAGGGGAGGCAGGCACACAGGCAGGCGGACAGGGGGTGCTGGGGACGGACACGGGTGGGTCAGAAACAGACAGACAACAAGGCTGGTGGGAGAGGGATACAGGTAGAGGGGTCTGCAGAGACCAATAGGGACACAGGGGTCACTTCGCAGATGGAGGCAATGCAGGAACGGGCGCCTCTCATTCAGACGGACCGAGGGCGGAAACGGACGCCGTTGATGGGCGGAAACGGACGCCGTTGATGGGCGGACTGAGGGCGGAAACGGACGCCGTTGACGGGCGGACCGAGGGTGGGTGAGAGCCCCGGTTGCTGAAAGGGCTCTTCACGGACGTGGCGGACGTGCACCATGTCACCTGTCAGTGGTTGCCTGCCTGAGAGGCCCCCCAACTCCCCCCTCCCCTCTGAGCCCGGAGGGTCTGGCAGCCCCCCTGCTGTGTTCTCTGAAATAACCTTTGGAAATCCATTAAGGGTTTGACTCCCTCCCCTAAATGTGGGGTTTACAAACCGATGGCATAAGAACTAAGCCATTCCTTAGGAACAAATGTGCTCTTTTCACTTCCTGGCTCAATGAAGCAATGTTTGCAGTAGCTTTTGCTTGATTTTTTGGTTTGAATAAATGTGTGAAGAAGAATCCACAACTTGAAGCAATTAGATGCTTTGACAGGCTTTGTGTATCTGACTCCTAATGACACTGCATGTGTGTAAATACTAGCGTTTTTGCAGTATGGTTAGACATATGTGGATTGCATTTGGGAATGTTTTGGATGCCTTTGAATAATTTCACGTGCATCTACGGCAATGTTTAGTTTAGTTTAGTTTATGGTTTAGTTTGTAACACTCCAATTTGCAATTACCTTCTGTTTCTGTCCATAAGAACAGAACATTAGGCTCTGGTGTAACATAGTGGCAACAAGACTGCACTGGGAATCAGAAACTCTCTGGTCTGAATCTCACCTCTGCCATGAATGCACTGACTAGGTGGCCTTGGGCAAGCCACTTTCTCTCAGACTCACAGCCCAATCCTGTGTAAGATATGGTGGCCGACCTAAAGAGCCGGCCGCTGTATCCTATCCGGGTCCCGGGCTGCCCCATGGCAGCCTGGGTGCACCTCGAGGAAAGGGGACAATCGTCCCCTTCCCTCTGTGCAACCCAGCCTAGGCCCTATGGGCCTACTCGAACGTACGCCAGCTGCCGGGCCAGTCACAGCCACTGCTGCAAAGTGGCAGCAGCTTTGCACCCCCACCACCATGGAGCACAGGCTGTGCTGACTCTGGTAAGTTGGCAGCCAGGGCGTATCATGGGTGGAGAGGGGGAGTTTCAGGGCAGGGAAAGGGGAGATCAGTGGGTGGGGAGGGATAGGGAAGGGGTGGATCCCGCATGCACCAGGATCCTCTTTTCCAACCCACCTCGCCCCTTTTCTCTCCTCGGACCTATGCCAGCTATATACTATATAGCTGACATAGGTCCAACATATAGGCCATCAGGAGGCCACAGTGATAATATTTTTACTTGGCCCTGGAAAGTCTCCTGATTGCTCCCCCACCATTGGATGCAGCATGTACCCCATTTGTGAGGCTGCGTCGTCTATTGTGGGGGATAGGATTGGGATATTTGTGTGTGTGTGTGTGTGTGTGTGTGTGTGTGTGTGTGTGTGTGTGTGTGTGTGGAAAGACCTATTCATGTTTCCACCTGATAAGGCTGGGTAAGCTAGCAAGCCAAATCACATCACAGAAGAAAGAAAATGAATTATTAAAGCAAAACTTGAAGATTTAACAACTTTAATTCAAGCACAGCATATGAAGAAAATATCACACTTCTCATTTGCTGAAAGTTCTTTAAAAATGTCACCTTGGCAGCAAGAAAATGAAAGTTCACTAAACTTCCTGCAAGAAGATATCAGGGGGTTAATTAGCATCTGACCCATTATTATTATGGGTCCATTTGAATCACTTTCACATCTGTATTGGGATCTAGGAGTCAATTAGTGTGCATGCAGGTCTTATGCCTAAAAAGGAAAAGGGGAATGCAATTGAGTCCAGTAATTACACCTAAAAGTTTCAGAGAAGACTGTGGATATTAGGTGCTCAGTTCTATTTGCCATTCAAACACAGAGGCTTGAAATGAAATATAGATGATTTTCTTTGTTCCTCATCCCTGGTCCCTCACTTTTCATGAATTTGCAAGTGCACATTGTTGCAGTTAGGGAACGGGATGTGGTGTGATTAGAGAACAAAAGTGGTAATCTGGGGTTTAAGACGTGTTTGTGTATAAAGTATTTTTGGGGTTTTAGAATCAAGCTACACGTTATGCATAATGATGTAGCCAATGACGTTCGGTTTGATTTTTAGAAACTTTTTTCCAATTAAAACAGCGCAGGGAGGATTGAGAACAGCAGATGCTAAGTCATAACCCCCCCTCTTCTGTCATAGTTTCTGTTGGGTTTATTTTAATATTTCTTGAACCTTAGGGGGTTCAAATATGCAGAGTTTGCAAATGAAGAATACCTTATTGTTATTTAACCAGTAGAGTTAATCCCAGCACCCAGGCTAGCTAGCTATCATTAGCATTGAAATGAGAGACGGAGTCTGAGGCTTGTATAGTAGAAAAGAAAAATAGTTTTACTTACAGATCAGCATTCATAAGTTACATGCATCTAGTTGTGACTAGAGGTAATCTATACTTTAGTGGTCAGTATGCCCCTACAGCTGGCACACCCATGTGGAGAAGATGGCTTCCAGGTGAGGAGCCTGGAGAAACACGTCCTCCCCCTTGTAGGCAGATGCGAAGAAGAGAGAGACCCATGTGGTCAGAGAAAGGATGTTGGGAAAGGTCAGGGTCACGCCCCTTCCAGGTCAGACAGGAGGAGTCAGGTGAAGGTCCTTGCAGGTGACCAAAAAAACACACACCACCCTCCCAGGTCCTAGCAGCCAAAATACTGCTTATCTTCAACAGTTTCACCCCATTTCACTCCCCGCACTCACTTACTATATTTGTAAATATACACCGGCCATGTTACACATTCAGTGTAACATCTAGTTCGACCCTTACTAAGGGAAGAGGGTTTTTTTTAAGGCAGGTTCTGGTTCTCAGGGCTTAGGCATGACTAGCAACAACTTGGAATCCATTTCTTCAATTCAGCCAATTTGAGGCTAGAACATATAGAAACCCATTACTGATGAAGCCTCACATACAATATAGAGACATGTAAAGAAAACCGGCCTTCCCGCTGGAATGCACGTTCCGCTGGCACAGGTCCCATCCCATGCCCATCCATCACCCAGTGGGGAACTCACGTTCCCTGGCAGGCGCTCCCTCAGATCTGGTATGGGGAGAGTGGCTCTGGCCTCTGTGCCAGCGCCTCCTACTCACCAGGTGATGTAAACATGCCTTATGGCACATTTGCAACACCCTGGACTAGCTGAGCGGTCGCTCCACCGGTCTTCGTCTAGATAGGATTGAGCTGCTAGTCTGGCAGGAAAAAAGACTCTTCCTCCCCTACATCTAGTTGTCCGCCTCCCCTTATCAACAGAGTCTTCCCCTCTCCCTCTGTCAACAGTTAAGGGAGGAGAAAGGGACAGCTAGGGCTAGAACAGGAAGAGCCCCTGCTGCCTTTTCTCTGTCAGAGCTGGAGCACTGTATGTTTTTTCTCTTGGAAATCTTTCCAGGGATTTGGTCATTAAACTAATGTTTCATCCACAGGTTGTTCAAGCTTATTTGTTGTGACTTCTGCTATGTGAATTCCCAAATAGAAAATGTTGGCTTTCTATAGCTGTTGTTCCCCAACAATTCTGCACATGGCATTCAAGTGTTTGCATTCTATAATGCAGATATTATTATTAATAACAGTATTTATATACCGCTTTTCAACAAAAAGTTCACAAAGCAGTTTACAGACAAAATCAAATGATTAATTTTGCTGGGTTTATACTGGTGAGGTTCTGTTTAATGTAAATAACAAGGTAAAGGTATCCCCTGACAATTAAGTCCAGTCGTGTCCGACTCTAGGGTGTGGTGCTCATCCCCATTTCAAAGCCAAAGAGCCAGCGTTGTCCGAAGACGCCTCCGTGGTCATGTGGCCGGCATGACTCTCCTTGTCACAGCGCATAGCATGCGGCTGGAACACGGAGCGCTGTTTACCTTCCCGCAAGCGGTACCTATTTATCTACTCGCATTGACATGCTTTGGAACTGCTAGGTTGGCAGGAGCTGGCCAAGCAACGAGCGCTCACCCCGTCGCAGGAATCGAACTGCCAACCTTTCGATCGACAGCTTATGGTTCAGCAGTTTAACCCGCTGCACCACCCGCTGGCCTCTTTTAGGTAATAGGTGGAAGCAAAATTATTCATGCTCACAGATCAGAGTCTGTGTGTGTAAATATTAAATCACAAAATGACTTATGCATTTGCTTTTCCTAGGCAATATCTGACCTACTTACCTACGGCACAATCCTATCTAGTCTTCGACTTCACAGAGTGACTGGCTGGTCTAGGGTGTCGCAAAAGTGCCATAAAGCATCAAAAACCGGAAGTGGTCTAAAATTGCCGTTTTTCGATTATCTAAACATTGGGGAGGCCTGCAGAGGGTTGCGCAGGGCAAAGGCCTCCCCTCACTCTCCCCTGAAGCCCCGGTGAGTTAAAAAAAATGCAGTCTTCGGATGCTTTTTCCTGCCGGTGGCGATCTGGCCCCACCCCCGCGAGCACTTTAAGTTCTCCCCGACTTGCGGGGAGGACTTTGAAAAATGCTGTTCTAGGCCATTTTTCTTTCCCAAGGGCTACCTGACAGACAGTGTGTAGCTCATATTACATTAAAGCTACAATCTTATGTAAATTGACCTGGGAGTAAGCCTTATTGAACTCAGTGGAACATATCTTCAGGGCAAACATACATAGGCTGGCATTCTAATATACCTTTTATATTTATTTGGGATTTTTAAAATTCCATTTTTCAATTTTTATACTTTGTTTTAAAATTGTCACAACCCACTTCAAGAGTTTGGGATGAAACGAGCTACATCTTTAAATGAAGTTTCAGTAAAAAATAAGTGGCAGGAAAACAAAACACTCTGATGAAGAAATTCAAACTTCATTTGAGTTTGTTAGCCAGTCTGGCTAACAAAGTTCATTTTTGTGTGTGTTACAGTTTTAATAAAATTATGAAAGGGGGCCGTGGGGTGGCGCAGTGGATTAAACCACTGAACCATGAACTGTCGATCGAAAGGTCAGCAGTTCGAATCCGCACGACGGGGTGAACTATCGTCACTCGGCCCAGCTCCTGCCAACCTAGCAGTTCGAAAGCATGTTAATGCGAGTAGATAAATAGGTACCACTTGTGGGAAGGTAACAGCATTCCATGTCCAGCCGCACGCTATGCGCTTGGGCAAGGAGAGTCATGCCGGCCGCATGACCACGGAAGCATCTTCAGACAGCGCTGGCTCTTTGGCTTTGTAACAGGGATGAGCACCGCGCCCTAGAATCGGACACGACTGGACTTAAATGTCAATGGATATCTTTACCTTTATAGTTTTAATGAGGTGTGGCCATGGGGGGGGGGGGGGAGAGCGTGTCATGGCAAGCTTCTTCACTTTAAAATTTACCACTAAACTCCTGAATGGGAGGGAAACTTTTGAAACTGTGTTGCACATGATCCAGGTCTTGGAAGTCCTAGGATATGCATACAGAGCTCCAATGCTTATAGGCTTCCCCACTGACTTCAATGGAAATAGCAATTCTCCTCATACCAATCAATGTACACAGAGAGCTGTCAAGTTCATGGAAATGAACAAGGAAGCCATTTTGAAAACGGAGCTCCATGTATGCATTGACATTCCATTCCTGTGCCAACAACAAAAAGCTGGATTGTGGTGTCAGTGTTCCGAAATGAGGGACATCCATTGTGGCTGATAGGACTATAATTCTATTAATAGAAATAAACAAATTATATATAGAATTCAAGTTGCTGCACAAATTACATATTTGATCCCCAAAACAATTGGCTACAGTCCAGAGAACAAAATGTGCAAGAAAGTATCATTGTTGGCTATGGAAGGGAGAGAATTTATGAGCATGCTATTCTGTAGCCAACAATGGGCGGGGGGCATTTTATTTTTAAGAGGATTTATGTATTTGCTCTTCAAGAAGCTGCCCCGCCCGCCCTCAGGCTGGCTAACATAATGTTTAAGCACAGTAAAATACCATAATCAAATGCAACTAGAACAGCAGCAGCAGAAGTACATAGCCAGAGAATATAGTGCATAAAAATCAAAACATCTAAAAAGCCTGGACATATAAAAAGGTATTTTCCTGGCAGCAAAAAGACATCAGAGGTGGCATCAGGTGAGCTCCCCTGGGAAAAGCATTCCAAAGTCAAGGCACCACCACTTTGGTGCGTTGGCCCTATCACAGGTCACCACTCATCTCACCTCTGACAGTGGACCTCTGAGGTGAATCTTAGTAGGGCAAGTTGTAGTAGGGCAAGCTGGGCAAGTTGTGGGAACAGGCTGCCTTTAAGCTCTCCTGGTCTCAAGCTATCTAGGGCAGGGGTTCTCAACCCCTTCGTGGCCAAGTACCACCTCCGGTGCCACTCTCCTGCTGCGTACCGCTGGAAGTGACTGGTGATGACATCATCGCCAGTTACTTCCGGGTTTTCAGAGGCCAGAAAATGCAGGTAGAAGGCTCTGAGCAGGTGGGAGGGCCCTTCTCAGCATTCCCGAAAGGCTTGGACAAAGGCAGGAGCCTCACGGGAGCAAAAACGCAGTGCCAAACGTGCCGTGTCGGTGGGGGGTCCAGTGGTCTGAGTACCGCCAGCAGTCGGCCAAAGTACCACTGGTTGAGAACCCCTGATCTAGGGCTTTAACGGTTACCTTGAATTGGCCCAAAAATGCACTGGGAGCCAGTGCAGCTGTTTTGAAATGGTGAGATGTACTTCATATGCCCAGTCTCAGTGAGTAAGGGCAAGCAAGCAGACAGTGGGCATCTTATCCATGTCCTTCGTTCCTGAAACACATCCCACAACACAAAATTAGACGGTGCATATATAACTTTATGGTAGTATTCATCAATTCAAAAAGGTTTCCATGATTTTGGATGCATTCTGGGACAAGGCTGGAAGGGGGGAAGAGCCTTCGTGCGACCTGGAAGTGAGTCGTTAAGCTTCCAGAAGCCCTGTGGAGGCTTCAGAATGGTGCAGTTTGCGGCTAAAAGGTTAAAAAAAACCTGTAGTTTGTAACCTTTTTCTTTTTTTAGTGCTTTACATGGGGACCCACAGTGAGACAAATCCGCGGGTCTTGAATCTGCAGATGGAAAGGGTCTACTGTATATCAATTAGCCTACGGTGAAATTGGTTTCGTTATACCATATTTTTCACACTATAAGACATGCTTTGGAACTGCTAGGTTGGCAGGAGCTGGCCAAGCAACGAGCGCTCACCCAGTCGCGGGAATTGAACTGCCGACCTTTCGATTGACAGCTTATGGTTCAGCGGTTTAACCCGCTGCACCACCCGCTGGCCAGAAGCCCTGTGGAGGCTTCAGAATGGAGCAGTTTGCGGCTAAAAGGTTAAAAAAAACCTGTAGTTTGTAACCTTTTTCTTTTTTTAGTGCTTTACATGGGGACCCACAGTGAGACAAATCCGCGGGTCTTGAATCTGCAGATGGAAAGGGTCTACTGTATATCAATTAGCCTACGGTGAAATTGGTTTCGTTATACCATATTTTTCACACTATAAGACGCACTTTCCCCCAAAAAAAAAACATAAGGGGGAAAAAGCGTGCGTCCTATGGTGCGAAGCCTAGGGTTGGGGGTGCTTCGGGGAGGCCTGTGGGGGCTTTGGGGAGGCCTGCGCGAGCCCCCACAGGCCTCCCCGATGTTTAGTTCGGCCGGAAATCACTATTTTCGGCCGACCTGAACATCGTAGAGGCCTGCAAGAGGCTCGCGCAGGCGTGCGCGAGCCTCTGCAGGCCTGCCCGATGTTCAGGTCGGCCGAAAATAGTGATTTTCGGCCGAACTAAACATCGTAGAGGCCTGCAGAGGCTCGCGCAGGCCTCCCCGAAGCCCCCACAGGCCTCCCTGAAGCGCCCCCAAGCCCAGGTAAGTAAAAAAAAAAATTCTGTATTTTATGCTCCATAGGATGCATGCGTCCTACGGACCGATGCGTCCTATGGAGCGTAAAATACGGTAAGTCATTTTGCTTTTTTCAAAAGTTGCAGTTTTCAAGTTGCACTTTTCAAAAACCTATCAACAACTTTGAGGACTTGCTGTATAGACCAGGCCTCATTCTTCTTTGAGTTAGGGACTCCCAGCCAGTCTGGTTCACCTACTTTTCCCAGTCTTGCACTCCACTCATTTTGTACCAGCTTGAGACTCTGAACCCCCCAGTCTGCTTGTGTTGTTATGGCCCAAACAGAGGAGAGAGACAGCAAGCAATCCAAAGTGACTGTTCTTGGGATGAAAATGGCAGACAGGCAGCTTCTGTAATGGGATGTGACATCCAGTTCAATTCAACAGCATCCCCTGTTCCCATTCATTTAAAACAGGTGCAGACTGAGAAGGCTGCACAGCATGTGCTTTGTAAGTAAAGGGAGGGGGACACACACAGAAGCACACCTGCTCATTCGCCAGCCCTCCCTCCATGGGAGGGGTGCCCACCAGCATATGCAAGCAGGGGCAACAGTGGACAGACGATTCAGGTGGTGCAGAGGTACACGCCGCCCTTGAACAGAAACATGTGAGGTTAGTCAGGAAGAAGGAACCGGCGAACCAGAAACACATAGGAGACAGGTGGGTACAAGCCAACAGATGGCGATGGAGGAAAGGAGGGTTAAACATCAGCCATGTTTTTCTCACCAAGACATTCTTTTGTTATTATGAAGGAAAACCACAGACAATCGTGAAGCAGCTGGAATTATTATTTCAAATATGTAACCTTTAAAACGTCTTAGAAGAATATTTCATTTTTAAAGGTCAGAATACTATCAGTTTATAAGCCCACAAAACACTCCTCTGTTCAATGCAGTCATCCCCCCCCCCCAGTCTTATAGGACAGCGTAATAGTTATCAGCTTTCAGCGGAAAGGCTGTGCACACTTACTTAAACTGCTTAAATCCATTTGACATCAATGGGATTTAAGCAGCATAAAAGGGCCAAACTTTGCAGTCTGCATCTGTTTGAAAACAGTGGAGATGACTTGCAAACATCCTTTGATTCTTTTTAAGTGAGAGGTTACAGTTATGACATTGTTTCTTATGTCCACCTTATTCATAGGAGTGCATATGCTTTATATGTTTGATATATAACAACAACAATAATAAAAAATAACAATAACAATAATAATTCCAGTATTTATATACTGCCTTTCTTGGTAATTGAATTTCTCCTTTGACTTTAATTCAAGGCAGTTTATACAGGCAGGCAATTCTAAACCAAACGGTTTTTACAAATATAATAAATGTCCTAATCTTTCGTAGGACACTTCTTTCCAGGTGTTTCCTTTCACGGTCTAGCCTCTTTGCTGGCATTCACCTCCCACGCGTTGACTGACAGGCAACTTCTTCTCACAGAGCAGCGGCTGCAGCTTTCTCTCACACACAGTGTGCTTCTGCAGCTTTGTCAGCGGTGACAGAGTCTCGAACTGCCATCCTTGATCTTCAGGCATGCAAGGCTGCAGCTCTCCCGACTGAGCCAGACCTCCTGCCCTATATATCTACGTGCACATGCACACAGAGGTATAGTGTGCTATACAGTTGCACAGACTTCTCCACGCTCGACTGATACAGCTAATCACAAAGTGCAATCCAAGTAATGGCTGTCTCTAATTTGTTCTTCTAGCATTTGTATTTACCCTAATTTACCTGAAATTCCCCATCATTGTGTTGCACATGCGTGATATTGCACAGCTGTTGGGGAGGTGTCGTGTGGAAGTGGATGGGGAAAACATAATACTGTCTTATGCTATTTGTTGTGGACTTAGTAGAAAATGCCTATGTTGGAGAATAATCTGTACCGCAGCAATTTTTTGTTTTTCCTTTGGAATGCAGCAGCAGTCCTCCTGATGTCGCCATGCCTTGCCTCAGCGTGCGCGAGAGTTTCATGCAGCACAGTCTACAGAACATGAAGGTGGGCGGAGAGACAGGCTCAATGCCAGCTGGAGCAGGCAGCAAGACAGAGGAGGAGACAGAGTTGGTGAGGTGTAGGGCAGCAGCAGCAGCAAGACAGGAGGCAAGTAGGCGGAAACTGGGACAACCAGCCTTCTCTCTGCTAAGTGCAGAGCATGTGTAAAACAAGCAGCTGGCAAAGAGTTCTGCACATGCTCCAAACATAACCAGAAAACTCTCAAATGGAAATACTGTACTTCTGAGTATGAGAGGGGCAGTCTCGTTCAGATCACATTCAAAGAATCGCATTCAAAGATCTAAGGAAGTTCAATAATCAAGCACTAATTTCGTGATCCTCGAAATTCCTCTAGTGTAGTATATTAGCTTGAGTTCAAATCTCACCTTGTCATGAAATACAAGTTGCTTAAGCGACCACTAAGGGGTGTACAAACAAACAAAAAAAGCCATTTTGATACATCGTGCATTTTTGTTATGAATGCTCCAGCCCTACAAGCCACTCTCAGCCTCAACCTCCCATATACAATATGCAGAATCTGACCTATCTTACAGGGGTTTTGTGAGGAGTACTAAGCTAATGTACATTCATTATCTTCAAACTGTATTCTGAACCCTGGGGTTTCTTGGACATTTACAAGGGCCTTCTCAATGAGAAGATCAGTAATGGTGAACAAATGTCTCTGAAAAAGAGCTTGCCTGCCACTACCAATCACCCCCTAATCTATGTAACCTTGGGTGTGTTAGTCTAGGGCAACACGCAGCTGACTCAACACCATTCATTCTTGGGATCAGGGGCTAAGCTGGAAGGGACCACATGAATGCCTTTGGAACTGGATTTGGCTCCCAGACCCACCATTGCCTACCCCTACTGCAGGATAATTAATGGTATTGTCCAGACCAGGGGTGGCCAACTTTCCACCATTAGGGCTTCTGCATTCTTAAGAGTTGTATAGATTAGAAGATAGAATATTGGCAGCTGGAATTGCTGCTGCTGCTAAAGCAGCTGCACCTGCTGAATGCCCTCACCAAACAACCATTAAAGGTTCAGGAGCATTCATCTTGAAAGGTTGGCCACCCCTGGTCCAGACCTACAAATAGAACACAGTGAAAAGACCCAGGTTTCCCCATTTGATTGTTTTCGTAATAAGCCGGAATTTCTCTTTTTATTTCTGTGCCAATTTTCCTTCTAATTTTGTGGGTGTTGTTAGGCTACCTTACATTGTGCGCCAACCCCACCAAGAAGGGCCAGGTACAATATTGTGCCACTAACAAAAAATGTGATATATGTTATTATGCTTGGCCTTGCCAAAAGCCAACTCACTACACCACGTTCATGATTTATTTTTTAAGTGGGAGAACCAAAGCTTGGCTTTGGGGGCACTAACGTTGCACATATGGTAGTAATTTCCTTCTGTCTTTGGCTTCCTGTTGATGAAGATTGATATTTCTTTCACTGTTGCAGTTACACGCAAGTACATCACAAAATGGCCTTCGCGAACACTACCTGGCGTAAAAGCATACTCAGAGCTTTTTCCACTCTAAAATTGGCAGGTCAGCACATTTGCCAGAGTTCCTTGTTTCACCCTTGCTAGCATGGCAGCATAATAAGGCATTATGAACGAAGCTTTAGAAGGACCAATCCAAGAAAAACAAACCCACATATTATAGTACTGGAAACTAAATTGGCCGGGTCACAGTGTTTCTTTAGAATGGAATGTCTACCTCAAAGTATTGAGGCAATTTTCATAGAAGGCCGACCAAGTACCATTTCTCTTGGGGAAGAACAGTATATGTTTGAATTTGAATTTATGTTCAGGGTTTAAATAAGTACCATATTTGTGGCGAAGAGGACATTTTTCCCATAGGTAAAATTGACTAAATTGATCTTGAGTGTTTTTATGCCTTCCTTTGCTCAAGTCTTTAAGATTTTACTGAACTATTACTTGCCTGTAGACATCTTGGTCACGCCTCCTCACGTTTAGCACATTATAACCTAGACCAGGGAGTGTCAAAACACATTTCATACAGTGGACTGAATAGCATTCATGGAGCCTGCTGAGGGCTGGAAGTGATGGCATTAAGCAGGAACTGACGTCATTAAGCAGGTGATGACCAGAAATAAGCACTTTTTTCTCACTTAGAAACTCATTAGCTGCAAATGACAGAAGATCAAGATTTGCATATTTTCTCATATTTTCAAGACATGGCAAAGCCCAATTATCATGCGGGCCACCCTTTCAGCAATGCTGCTTCTGCTAAGGCATCACTTCGGAGCTCAGCAACTGAGAAGTGCTCTGCAAAGTGACACCTTGGCAGAAGCGGCGCTGCTGAAAGGGTGGCCCATGTGATAATTGGGCTCCCTCAGCACCTCAGCAGTTTCTCCCTTCTCCTTTTCTCACCCCTCTTGGTCTGCCCCTTTCCTCATACCATCCCTTGCCTTCTGAGGCTTCCTTCTGTCTCTCCATCTCAGCACCTCAGCAAAAGAGGTGCTGCTGATAGGGCGGCACTGGGAGAGCCCAATTATCATGAGGGCTGCCATTTCAGCAGTGACACCTCAGCAGAAACGCCACTGCTGAAAGGGTGGCCTGCATGATAATTGGGCTCTCCCAGCGCCGCCCTTTCATCAGCACCTCTTTTGCTGAAGTGGTGGGAGGGAGAGACTTTTGCTGAAGCGTCACTTTGAAGCTCAGCAGCTGATGGTGGTGCTGGGAGAGCCCAATTATCACGGGTGGGGGATAGCTTCTATGGGCCTTATGTTTGACACCCGTGATCTAGATGGTGGCAGCAGTTAACCTGTCAGGAAGTTGTATAGAAGCTTTTCAACTGTTAAGGGGAAAAAAGCACATTATTTTATTTTTGTATATGTGAATTCAACCCTTGAGTTTGATGTTCAAATGGGACTGGGGTTACACTCCCCTAAAGATCTGTCTCGCAGTCTGGGAATGTTCATAAATGAGAAGCAAAAAGGTGGGAGAAAAACAGCAAAAGTACAGCTCAGAAGAAAAAAAGAGAAGGAACCCCAAGGTGCCGAATTTTGTTTATTGTGAGATGCTCCAATACAATTATATATGTCTGACATATTTCAAGCTGATCGGCAGAGGCAATAGTTTCAAATGATATTCTCAAAAGCTAAAGGGTCAATTATATCTCACTCTATCTTAGCATTTGCTACATGAATTTTCTATCTCTGGCAAACTATATGACAAGGGTGGCCAAACTGCTGCTCCTGAACCACATGTGGCTCTTTAACATATAATGTGCAGCTCTCGGAAATATGTTGGCTGAGCTCCTTTTTGATTCACAATTAACATAAAAGATAAATAAGAAATTTTCAATTACCAGGTATAAACTGAGAGTCCACTGGATTAAAACATAAGTTTAATGTTCATGGTGAGTAAAGATATTTAAGAATTTTAATGCTTCTTAAGTACTGCGGCTCTCAAACATCTGAAGTTTATCATATGTGGCTCTTACATAAAGCAAGTTTGGCCACCCCTGCTATATGACATGTATGGTTTTATTGGAGCATCTCATAATTAAAAAAATAAATAAATCAGCACCTTGAAACAGTCTTTTCTTTTCTTCTTCTGTTGCTCATAGTACCAGCTTTCTCACTTGAGGCCTCGCCTCAGTGGCATCGTAGCATGTAGCACCTTTCACTGGCTTGGTGCCTCAGCTGGGACGACGACTCCTGGATAGAGACAGCCTGGCCATGGTTATTTATGCTCTGGTAACCTCCAATTTAGCCAGTGGGTGGCGCAGTGGGTTAAACCGCTGAACCATGAGCTGTCGATCGAAAGGTCGGCAGTTCAAATCCGCGACGGGGTGAGCTCTCGTTGCTTGGCCAGCTCCTGCCAACCTAGCAGTTCCAAAGCATGTTAATGTGAGTAGATAAATAGGTACCGCTTGCGGGAAGGTAAACAGCGCTCCATGTTCCAGCCGCATGCTACGCGCTGCGGGAAGGAGAGTCATGCCGGCCACATGACCATGGAGGCGTCTTCGGACAACGCTGGCTCTTCAGCTTTGAAATGGAGATGAGCACCACACCCTAGAGTCGGACACAACTGGACTTCATTGTCAGGGGTCACCTTTACCTTTACCTCCAATTTAGAGTGCTGCAATAAGTTGTTGTACCGTACATGGTGGGGCTGCCTTTGAAGACTTCTTAGAAACATTAGTTAATCCCAAATGCAGCTGCTAAGCTACTAACTGAGGCTGACTGTAGGGAGCACATCATCCCATCTGTAAAACAATTGCATTGGCTGCTGTCCTGATTCCTAGCACAACTGAAAGTATCGATGCTTTTAGGTCCATATGACTTGGGACTTGAAGGAACGTCTGCTCCAACATGAACGCTCTCGTTTGCTGAGGTCATCTTCAGAGGCCTTTTTCAAGGTACCCCCGCCTTCAGAGATGAACCAGTGGTGACTGGAGAAAAGGCGTCTGGGGTTATGGCACCCTTTCTTTGGGACCCTAGTGGACCCTGCTTTTATGTCCTTTTCACACTAGGCAAAGACCTTTAATTTTTGCCTCTCTTCTGAACCAGTATTTATGCAGTTCTTGTTATGCTTTTATTGGATCTGCTGTTTTTGCTGCTGTTGTTTGATATTATGTTTATTTCAGCTCTACCCCGGGAGCAGAAATACTGAAGAACAAGGCACAATTTTATGAAACAAAGAAACTAAGTCCTTGGCCCAGGCCTAATACTGCCTCTTCTGACTGGCAGGCTCTCTCTGCCAAGGGCCCTGACAGAAGTCTTTCCCAGCCAGGGTCAGTGTCAGAAATCAGCCAGGTTGGGCACTGACCACACAACCACGGGCTCCCAGGGGCCCAACCAGCTAACCCCTGACACACACACCCAATGCAGCAGGCACCAGAAGTCCATATCACTTAACAACGCAACTCACACTGTTTTTGTCTTCCCATCCACAACTGGGCTTCTTCAGAGGCCTCTGCAATGGTGCAGGACCTCTGTGCCAGCCCATTTGCAGAGGCAAGACAGGAAACTGCTGGATTCTCCTCCCGTAGTGAAACTGAAACTGAGGGAACAGCATGCAGCAATCACTCCACTCAATTTTCTCAGGTGTCCAAGTTGGGAAAGAAGTGGGGAAATCTCGTGAGATCCAAGATGGCAGCGCCCAGGAGAACAGGTAGGAGGAGCTGCCGGGGACATCTCACGACACCGCTGCTACTGTGCTGCGATGCTCTAAAAACGTTGCGACGCACAGTTTGGGAACCACTGCCTCAGGTCATCTGGCAGGACCCTGCCAAGAGTTCCACTGCCATCCAAAGTAAAGGGGATGATGGTGAGAAACAGGGCCTTCTCTGTTGTGGCACAGCACCTCTGGAACTTGCAGAGAATCTTCGATCAAACCCCTCTGTGCAGCAGTTCCAGCGAGGTTTAAAAACATTTTTATGTCACCTAGCTTTTGAGGGGAGAGGGTAGGGGTTTAATATCATGCTATGTTATATATTATATATTTGTATGCATTTTATAATTTATATGTATTTTGATGTTGTTGTGAGCCGCTTTATTTATTTGATATAAACAAATAAATTACACATGAATATATCAAAACTGAACAGCACTTCTATGAAAAAGCAGTTTTGGCAAGAGGGGTGATTTGAGGTGGCAAAGCAATGCCGTCGTCGTCCTCTTTGTATGACTGCAGACATATGTTTGCAAGAGTAGATGCTCATTTGGAACTCCATGGTGGGTGAAAATGGCTCAAGAGGGAGTTGAAGGAGGAAAGTGGTAGGCAGGAACTATGTTGTTGACCCTCTCTCTCTCTCTCTCTCTCTCTCATCGACTACAAATCAAAGAAGTTTTTCTGCATCTGACGTAACTGTTGGGATTTTGCTACACATATTCATTCCAATCTCTTTTGAGAGTATATAGTTGGGCTAATCAGGCAGGCTACAAATGCTAGAATAAAAATAAATGAATACAGCACTCCAGCAAGGCAAATCCACCTACAGAAACAGGCTTCTGCCCACATCAAATGTAGATGAAAGTGTAAATATTAATCCTCCACATGAGCTGGTTATATCGCTTTCCATGCAGATGGAGAAGTGCATTTCCATCTGGGGTCATTAAATGTTTCATGCCACCAGTTATGTATGACTAGAGTTGGATTGAGATATATGACTATATAAATTACAGTCTCCAAGATTTCTGCATGTCCACAAGACTGCATAGAAACTTTTGCATCCTTTTGCAATCATACTTCTGGCCTGAATGTGATGGCCTTGTTACTTTTGGCTGGTCTCAAGCTAGCCTACTGCATAAACAGCATATGTCAAGGAGCATTTGTATTTTCCCCATATACAGTAATTCTCAAGTGGTAAACAGCCTAGTTCCCACAGTTCTCCATCAAAGCCCCCAAAATGAAGAGGCATTCTGGCTATTTAAGGAAAGATATAAATAGCCATCAAGTCTCTCCCTGCCTGCTTTGTGCCCAGTTAGAAATTATTTGGCTGGTTAGTATATAAGGCACAAAATTCTGCTGATGACTGTTGGAATTCTTCAAAGCTGGATACAAATTACTTCCCCTCAAAATGCTATCTTTTGATGTTTTTCATTAACTACATTTGATTAAATAATCTTTTCTATTTAGTTTACTATAGGATGAAATGCAAGGTTAGTGCCTTTTTTGAACATCAATACCTTCAGTGAAAGTTGTGGAAAACGTTTAACTGCCTCTGTGGGGATATGAAATATTCCATTCGTCCTTTTTCTAATGTTAGCAGGCAGAGGCATTCTTTAATGGGGGGAGCTGGTGTGCTCCACCCCAGGCGCCAAGTGGGTGCGGGGGCGCAGCACCGGAGCCCGGCTGCCGCGACCCCCGGAGCAGCGCACCCACTCGGCGCGTCCCCGGCCTCCGGAGGCTCCGCTCCAAAGGCCGGGGATAAGCCCTCCTTAGAGCGACCGCCCAGTTCGGCGGTCGAGGGCTTTATGAGAAAGCCGAACGCGTCGCTGGCTTTTATATGTTTTGCGCATGCGCAAAACATATAAAAGCCGGCGACACGTTCGGCTTTCTCATAAAGCCCTCGACCACCGAACTGGGCGGTCGTTTTGAGGAGGGCTTGTCCCCTGCCTTCGGAGCAGAGCCTCCGGAGGCCGGGGACGCGCCGAGTGGGCGCTCAGCCCCAAGCCGGGCTGCTTGGGGGGGCGCTCCAACCCCCGCTCCCCCAGGTGCCGGGAGAGTTGGGAACGCCACTGTTAGCAGGGACAGTTGTGCTGGAATATTTGCAGACCATAGCCCTCTCCAGATGTTACTCTATGTATAGAAAAATGATTGGGATTGAGAGGAACGTGGTAAGCCCCACCCCTTCCACTAATGCACCAACAAAGTGCCCCGTCCCCTGTGTTTAGCATTTGTCCACAGCAACAAACACTGAACGCAGGGAGAGAGCGCCTCTCTGTGAGTGCCACTTTTGAACTCTGAAGTGTGGAGGAAAGACGAGTGTGAGCTAATGTGTCAGGATGTTCTAGCCTGCTACTCTCCTTTCCTCATCACTTCCTCTTCCACTCCATTCCCCCTCATTTTCCAGTACAGTATGCTGAGAAGGGGAATAGAATGGCTTTTTGCACACTGTGATCAAGCAAGGTAAGAAGACAGCAAGGGTAAGACAGGCAAAGGGTTAGGTTCTTAGCCAATCCTCTTCCTAAGGGACCTCCCTGACTGCCTCATTATAAGGTCAACATGGAACAGAAATGATGAACAGAAATGGAAATCCTAGGTTTAACAAGCGAGCAGGGCCAACTGTAAGCCAATTGGACCAATTGGGCATTGCGCCTCAAGAGCCCAGGTAATCTACTCTAGTCTTGCCAAATACACACGACAACACATTGCAACATACACGTAACACTGCATTGCAGGTTATATATTGTAGGCCTATATTCAGATGCAAGTATTTAAGTTTTACATACATAAACCTAGTTAATTAGGACCTACAAATACATACATATTAGATGTATACCCCTGCACTCACAAAATATCCTCTTAAGATTTGACAGATTCTACACACCTTGGCTGTGAACCTGGGCCCCCGTAAAAATGTATCCAATTGGGTCCCGCAGCTCGTAAGGCCGGCTTTGCAAGTAAGAAAGAGTCAAAGGTTTTGTTGTTGTTGTTGTTCAGTCGTTAAGTCATGTCCGACCCTTCGTGATCCCATGAACCATATCCCGCCAGGCCTTCCTGTCCTCTACTATCTTCCTGAGTTCGCTCATTTTAATGTTCGTTGCATCGGTGATGCTGTCTAACCATCTCATCCTTGGCCTTCCCCTTCTCCTTTTGCCTTCAATCTTTCCCAGCATCAGAGTCTTCTCCAGAGAGTCCTCTCCGCATTAGGTAGCCAAAATATTTGAGCTTCAGCCTCAGTACCTGTCCTTCCAGGGAACAGTCAGGGTTGATTTCATTTAGGATTGACTGATTTGTTCTCCTACCAGTCCAAGGGACTCTCAGGAGTCTTCTCCAGCACCACAGTTCGAAAGCATCTATTCTTCAGCGCTCAGCCTTCCTTATGGTCCAACTCTCGCAACCATACATTGCTACTGGGAACACCATCGCCCTGACTATACGAACTTTTGTTGGCATGGTGATATCTCTGCTTTTTATTATGCTATCTAAATTTGCCATAGCTTTCCTTCCAAGGAGTAAGCGTCTTTTAATTTCATGGTTGCTGTCTCCGTCTGCAGTGATCTTGGAACCCAGAAAAGTAAAATCTGTTACTGCTTCCATTTCTGCCCCTTCTATTTGCCAGGAATTGATGGGACCAGATGTCATGATCTTAGTTTTATTAATGTTGACTTTCAAGCCAACTTTTGCACTCTCCTCTTTCACTCTCATCAAGAGTCAAAGGTGCATAAACAATAAGTAGAGAACACAATGGCAGATAAGGAGGCGCTAAACCACTAAGAGCGGCGTTTCTCAAAGTTCTCCCTGTGAGTAGAGGAGAACTTTGAATGCTTGTGGAGGTCAGGCAATGGCGGCGGCAGTGCTGCCAGGGACAAGAGGGGTATTTTTTGACTTATCAGGGGTCGGGCAGTCCTCTGGAGGGTGCAGGGGCCCCGCGCTCCCCCACCCAGCAGGCCTTCCCATGCCTCCAAACGGCTCCTGGAGGTGATTAAAGCCCACTTCTGGTTTTCGAGGAAAACCAGGAAGTAAACTGGAAGTGGGCTTTAATCATCTCCACGAGCCATTTTGAGGCTTGGGAGGCCTGCTGGGGGGGGCGCCCCCTCCACATCCTCCAGAGGATGGCCTGACCCCCAGTAAGTCTAAAAATACCCCTTTTGTCCCCAGCGGCGGTGTGATCCCCGGATCCCAGGAAAGTGTGCGTAGGATTCCAGCCTAAGAATTGTAAAAGTGAAAATCATCACTTGAATTATCTCTGGAAAGGAACTGGAAAACAATGAAGATGATAAAACGGCTCCATGATTAAAGTGACGGATGAAATGAATTAATCATGCAGCAGAATTCTGAATATAAATTAACAATTTGAGATAGGAAGACCAGAAAGTAAAATAGTACAGTAAGAAAGGTGAAAAATGTTGGAACTTGGGCAAACATCATAAGTAGTCAAAACAGTAGCGGATCCAGGTCCCCCTTTGGATGGGGGCCGCCGCCATGCCCCACCTCCACGGCTGCCACACGCCCCGCCCCTGGGGCATGTGACGACAGTGTAGCGTGCTGCCGCGTGCACAGAAACACCCCCCAGCGCCTTTTGGCTCCTTTTTGGAGCCAAACGGCATCAGGGAGGGCGGGAGGGCCGAAACGCAGCCATTCTCGGCTGCGAAGAGGAACCGATGGGGCAGCGGGGCAACAGATCCAGCGATAAGCGCCGCCCCCTGCGACCCATGCCCTGGGGCCCACCGTACCAACCGCCCCCAGTGGTACGACGCTTCTGAGTCAAAACAAGAAAGGATGAAATGTGAGAAACGACAGGATTTTGCAACAGAATTGATGTGAAGAGACAATAAAAAAGAGGAATTAAAAACGACCAAACAGTCTGTGAACGTGATGAGATGAGAATGAGGGGGAATTATACTCATGGGTAGTAATAACCAAAGAAGCAGAAAGAGAAAGTTTGAGCAGAAAAAAAATGATCATTTTTATCCATCATGACATTAAGATAGACAGGCAGAAATAACGGAAAGACAATGGCTCCAAAGAGCTGTAGTCCTGGCTTGCTGCATGCAACAGGTTGTCATAAATGAGGATCCATATTCCCATTCACATCAGATGCAAGTTCAGCGGGGATTTGATGAGCACTCCTTGCATATCAGATACATGGACAGATTCCTTTTGCAGGATTGGACCACTTGCAGTGACGGGAGATTCAAACCTTTCATGCTCCTCTGCTCATATGGTTCAAGTTTCCAGTGAAGTCGGTTGTTGTTTTTCTTCATTTGATCACCTTGGACTCTTCAGGTGACCATTCATGCTCTAAATTATTCTCATTAACTTAAACGGGAGAATAGCACTATGTTCTGCACGCATTTACAGCAATTAAATTTGAAAGCAGAAAACCTAGCACCTAAGTCCCATATATGTATTAAGACATTGGAGATGAGAGCTGTAGTAATTTTATTCTACACTTACAGCACAATTCTATGCATGTCTACTTAGAAGTAAGTTTCATTGTGCTCTATTGGGTTTACTTCCAGGAAAGTGTGTATAGGATTGCAGCCTTAGTAGTTTTGTTTTGGCTCCTCCAAATGCCATCAAGTGTTTCCCAGAGCACAAATGCCGTTCATCAAATTCTTAAGCAACTTTGCAGTCATGCTCTTCAGCTGTTTGACGTGTTTAGCACTCTCCAGTAACTCTTCAGTTTTGATTAGAATTATCTTAATGTTTTCAGTCCACTTGTAATGGGATTGTTTTCCACTGCTGCATAATATCCAACAAAGATGTTCAGCAATAAGGAGTCTGAGTTGTTAGGGCCACTTTGCATATGATAATGCCTTACTGGGATTGGTAGCATACAATCACCGTAGTCCAGGGGTTCTCAACCTTTGGAAGTCCGGGTACCCCCTATCACGGTCCAGTTTTCTGAAGTACCCCCTGCTAATTAACTGCTAATTAATTGGATTAATCAATTAATTAATTAATTAGGTGATTAATCATTAAATAAAAAGTACTAAAACAATTTTAAATGTGAAAAAATGTTTTATTTAACTGTGTGGGGGGAGGGAGGGACGCGCGCGCACACACACACACACACACACACACACACACACACAAGGATCTCTTTTTTTCTCCAAGTCACGCTTCCCAAAATCAGCTCCTCCCTCCCCCACCCCACCAAAGTACATTTTCCAAAGTACAAAAATAAGTCCAAAACCAAAATCAGAAAGACAGAAGAGCTCCAAAAATAATTACAATTTAAAATCCATGTTAATTAAGACTTAATTAGCTGCTGATGGGGCAGATAAGGGGAAGGGCTTGGCGTACCCCCAGCAAGAGGTCCGCGTACCCCTAGGGGTACCTGAGAGCCCCTGCCATAGTCTGTATCATTATGAGGTTTCATTATGAGAAATGGATTGAAGGGTGGGTTTTTTTAAACATAAATAAATAAATAAAATATTACTTGTAAATAAATAATATTATTTTTGTCTAGATCACCTTCTTTTTTAAAGTATTGTAAAGCTAGGTGGGTCCTGATAGATAGTCATTTTAAAAAGTGGGTCCTGGTGCTATAAACTAAAGTTTTGGAACCACTGGTCTAGCATTCCAGATAACCAGGAGAGAGGCTTCTTAGGTACAGCATTTGTCAGTGCAAACAAACATTGTACACATGGGCAGTGGGGAGATGGGGCTTAGTGGGTTTGCTCTCGGCCCCCCTGCATCACATGGACAATGTCCACACAATGTTTGTCTGAAAAGGGCTTATGTGCTGTGTAGTTCACAAACTAACCTAGCCAACCATGCTCTTCGCGTGGTGGAGAAGACATGTCATCCCCTCTCCCCAGTGTGCCCAAAGTAATATATGAGACAGACAATCTGTACAGAGACTCCTGCAAACAGTGACCCAATATGCAGAAATCTTCCCTCTCAGAGAGGGAGGGAAAGATTGCGCATGACGTAACAGCACATGGATTATCTATTTCAAACATTACCAATACCTTCATTTCTGAAGAAGGGTCTCTCTCTCTCTCTCTCTCTCTCACACACACACACACACACACACACACACACACAGAGTCCACCACAAAAAGAGGATATTCTTATTCTTATTCTTAATAATAATAATAATAATAATAATAATAATAATAATAATAATAGCTAATTGGTGAGGTTAGCTTGTAAATTGGGTCAGGAGGATGCTTCTTCATAACATACCAAAAATGTGGCATCTGCTAAGAAGCCTCCGGGATGCATAGGTTTGCGAGATTCTTTTAGAGACCCCTGACCTTCTCACAGACCTAGAATTTCTGGAAGGGAAGCCATGAACATTAAACTATAATGTAGATATGCTTTCAGAATGTATCAGAAATTCTGGCCACCGTGCCATTATTATTATTATTATTATTATTTCTACTACAGCTGGCACTCGAGGCCATTTTCTGACTACATTTGGGATAGTTGTCATTATGTCTGACATTTTGCAAATAGCAAGCAACGCCTCAGCAATGGTGGTTCAGCAGTTATTTACAGATAAGCTTAGTTGACAGAAAAAGGATATTTGAGGGGAAAATGTAATGCTGAGGGAAAACCGCATCCATCATGTTAGACTATTAATTCAGCTCATTATCTGGCAATATGCATGTGTCTGTCAGGCGAAGGTTAATAGAAAGTTTATGAAACTTGGAATGCAATTAAGTCTCTGAGGACTGCACAGTTGGAGGCTGTGGCAGTTTCTATGGCAACCAAAGGGCTCAGGACTACTAACAGGAGATTAACTTGAAGAAAGATAAATTCGTAGAAATAGCTCTCATCGACCATTTCTCTGAAGCTTAATACAAAATGGATCAAAAAGTTGGAAACAAAAGCCACGATCCAACACATGGTCATATGCGGTGATTTGACGTACACAAGAAACTGCACGCTGGATTACAACCAGTAATGGGTAAGAATCAGAAGATGTTTGCCGAGTCCATCTCAAGGAAAAAAACATTACTAATACAGTACATCAGATGAAGGGGAACCTGTGAACATTCATTGATGTGGTTTTATTAGTATCTTCTCTGTATCTGCTGTTCCTTTTCACATATTACTCGCTTTCTTTCCCAAAGTAGCCCACAGACTTTTACATATATGTAAGGGCAGGAGGTCTGGCTCAGTCAGGAGAGCTGCAGTCTCATATGCCTGAAGATCAAGGATGGCAGTTCGAGACTCCATTGCCACTGACAAAAAGCTGCAGAAGCCCTCTGTGAGAAAGTTGCAACCAGCACACTGTGAGGGGGAGTTGCCTGTCAGTCCAGACGTAGGAGGTGAATGCCAGAGAGAGGCCAGACTGTGAAAGGAAACACCTGGAAAGAAGCGTCCTACGAAAGATTAGGACATTTATTGTATTGTAAAAACCTTTGGTTTAGAATTGCCTGCCTGTGTAAACCGCCTTGGATTAAAGTCAGGGGAAAATTCCAATGACCAAGAAAGGCAGTATATAAATAATGGAATTCTTGATGATGATGATGATGATGACGACGACGACATGCAAAATGGAGCCTGCATATTTTGGGTTCCTCTCCTCCCTTTGGAAAAGCAAGTGACTGGACACGTTCATCTAAGAACAGTGCTCTCTTTGAGTTTTCCCCTTGGAGGGCTGGTCCATGGCACTGTCCTCTGAGGTCACAAACAGCAACTCAAACACTAAAGGCGGTGACACACCAAGCACGTCTTCCGTCCAGCACGGAGGTGCGTCCGGGCTGTGCGTGCGTTTGTTGAGTGTGACATACCTTCGTTCTGGCCGCCGGCAGCTGCCGGCAGCCGTCGGAAGCCACGGGCGCGTCGACGCCTCAGCTGGGCAAAGCCCAGCTCTGGGAACATTTGTCGCGTTCGGTCCGTGTCCCAGCCCCCTGGGGGCAGGACACAGAGCAGCCAGAGCCAATCAAAGGGAAGGAAGCCAAAGTCAATCAAAGGGAAAGAGGGGCAGAATGTTGTGGTAAAGCAGCCATTTTTCTTCTCGCTTGGGGTAACTACGAGCGAGCGCGCTGTTTTGTTTTTTCAAACCTTCGTCACTTGGAAGGGTTTTAACTTTTGATAATCCAGAAGTACAGTGTTGAAACATGTGCCTGGGGCAGCCAGCAAGCTCCATCCTTTTCTCCAATGCATCTAGCTGTGTTTTTTGTCATTTGCTGATTCCCCCCCCCCCCTTGCTGGTTTTATTTTGTAGTTACTGCCATTTAATATTGTGGCTACATGAGTACAGATGCGTTTCTCTTCTGTGTAGGTCCCCTCCCCTCTTTTCTCCTCTCTCCCCCCCCCTCGCTAGCTGCCGCGAGGGTTGTTGCAGGAGGCAGCGGAGGAACGAGCGAGCTAGCGAGGGGGAGGGGGGAGGGGAGAGAAGAGGTGAGGGGACCTGCACAGAAGAGAAACGCATCTGTACTGTACTCGTGTGTGTGTGTGTGTGTTTACTAAAGCTACAATATAAATGGCAGTAACTATCGCAACTTTTATATTGTGGCTTTAGTACACACACACACATACGTTTCTCTTCTGTGCAGTCCCCACTAGTCCTGGCCTCTTCTCTTCTCTCTTCTCTCCCCCCCCCTCCCTCGCTCGCTGCTCGATCCTCTCCGGCAACCCAGCACGGCTGCAATCTGGTGGGACATGGTAACATCCCATCCAGCCCCCTAGCGTGCGTTCCATGCGACAACGCAGCCTGAGCGACGTTCACGCCGCACGAAAGACGTGGTTGGTGTGCCTCAGCCTTAATGATAATGGCACCTGCTTCTTTTGTTTTTAAGCTGAAAAAATGCTGTAGGGAGAAAGGCGAGAGGATCCTTTGTGATCTCACAGATGCCCAGCCAATCAGCATTCTGCATAGCCCCTTCTATTCAAAGTGGCAGAACTTGTTTCCATTGGCTAGATCATTAAAAAAAATGCATGTGTGTGATGACAACATAGTGAATGCACTTTCTTGAGTGGAGGGACTCCTGGTTTTGTGTGTCTAGGACTCTGCCTTAAAATGCTTTTGCCTTGAAAATTCTTTATTTGAATCCTGCTTCTGTGACTTTGTTCCCTGCTGTGCTACACTATGAAGAATAATCACCCATTCTGACCCACCCCTCCTGCAATTGCCACAAATTCTGATGAAAAGAGATTTTCACACAAATTGAGGCCTAAGGTGATTTTCTGGATATTTCAGAAAACACTGAAAACTCATTTTACCCCTCATTAACTATTCATTTTGCAAAGCTCTGATACAATTAAGCATCCCCAAAACACAATATTGAAGTGAAAAAGGACACAATCCACAAATCACTGAAGTGGTCCACATGGAATACATCACATCAGAATGGAAAATAAAATCTATGTGGGTTTTGGAAGAAAAATAAAGTAACTGGCGCAAGTAAGAACTTTGCAGATGGTTCCTGCAAAATCCCATCAATTTTGGATTCAGGCAAAACTTTTGTGTCTTCCCAGCAGCCTCTGCGCCAGCCTCCCTTGCCCTGTCACCAGAGTGCCTGAGTGGCCGGCAGCGAAGCCAGGCAAGGATCCGGCGGGGGCAGTATGGCGGGCGAGGGAGGGGGGCCATTGGTATAGTCGGCCCAGGAGGGGGCGGGGGGTGGCTTCGGCCATATCCCGGTCCCCGCCGGGCCAGCTAGGCCTTTACACGGCCTCCTCTACTTCCGCCAGCTATTTAGGTGGCGGAAATCCAAGGAGGCCGATTGGCCCGGCCTGAAGTTAAACCTGGGGAAGGGGACGAGCGTCCCCTTCCCCGAGTAGACCTCCGGCCCGGTGGCACCACGGCCGCCGGTGCACAGGATCCAGCGGGTGGCCCTGGGCCGCCGGCCAGATCCTTACAGTGGATTGCGCTGTTAAGCACATATGGTAGCTGTGCACTTTAAGTGAATCAAGAGTTTTGTCTCTGGGTTCTGTCCCTCAGATCCTTCCCCCAGGATCTTCCCAGATAACTGAATTGTTATTTCAATAGCTAGCAACCCTTATACACAGAACAAGCCTTTCCCAGCAGATTCTGAAACTGGGGAGGTTCACATAGAAGATGTTCCCACACATACACTGGGCCCAGGCCAAGCTTGGTCTGATATAGTTCCCAAAATAGTGAGCTTAACTGTAACATCCTAAGAACCACATCTGAATTACACACACACACACACACACACACACACACACACACACACACACACACACACACACACGCATGCACGCACGCACCCCTGTATCCCTAGCATACACAAGCATCAAGGAGAAAGGTTATGTCAGTGTTGCTGTTTTTTGTGGAATTTTAATCATTTTGCTCTTTTGAAAGGTTTTTGCAAAAGAGATTAACCTTGTAAAGTGTTTTGAACCTTCTCTGCTTAGGCTTAGCCTTATCCCTTCCAATAAGTCACCCTACAATCAATGGCCTTCATCCAAAAGAAAAAAATGTATTTCAGATTCAAGAGAACCTCAACATGACAGTTAACAGTGCTTTAGAAAAGCAACGCTGTCTCAGTGGTACATAATGAAGAAACTATTTTTGATCTAGCTAGCCTAGCCTTCGAAGCTGAGAGACTGAAATTTGCTTAGAGAGATAAAAGGGAGGATTGCGTCTTGGTGTTGTCTTAGCAACCACAAGATGCTTAGGCTCTTTTGCCTAGATCTGACAAAATGTGGCATGGCTTCAGATGAGAGTCAATAGCACCAGAAGAGCTTAAGAAGTAGACCTATTAGTAGTTTATGCAATGCATACTCATTCTATATCGTGAAATTCATAGAATCATAGAATGTTTGAGTTGGAAGTAACCTTAGAGGTTAGTCTAGTGAAGTCCAACCCCGTTCTCAGCCCAAATCTTGGTGCCCACCCCACCCTGTAATGGAATAGTTTTAAAACAGTGTTTCAGGGAACTCTGGGGTTCCTTGGAGACTTATCAGATATTCCTCCACTAAAAAATCAGTAACAGCAGACAAGATTTCATTATGGACAGCCCAGGCGTCCTCAACTGACCTCCTCCTGTGCTGCATTGTGCATCTGCAGGACAGTGCTAGGCAGTTCCTAAGGCATATACTCAGTAATCACAGGGCAATGGTGAAGGCTAGAATGACTGAAATGGTGGTTCGGGGACAGAGCTAATTACCTACTGCACCCCATGAGGCCTATACTAGGCCGAACTGCAGATTCAAGTACAAATCTGCATCTGAGTTACTACAAATCAGGGATTCCAACATTGTTTTCAGTACCAGAACCGAGCTGAATTCTTTCACACAAAAATTCACTCCTGGTTATCTCTCAAACTTTCTTCATTTTTTTTAACAGTCTTTTTTGGGGCGGAGGGAGGGAATTGGGACAGGAATGTTTTTGTTGTCACTGCTACAGAAACCCACCTTGCTCTATTGCAGTCTACCAGTGGACCGCATAATCTACCAGTGGACCTCATTCTGTCCATCAGCGGTAAGATACCCAGAGATGTAACAGTGGTATTCAAATTACAAGTCCTCTTACTTATTGCACATCAGTGGAGTGAATTCAGGTGGGAGTGAATTCAGGTGGTTAACTGTGTATTCATTTGCTTTCTGTATATCTGCAGCAGAAATAGGCTTACCAGATCTCCAACCTTCTTAAGTAGAATTAAGGCTCAATCCTTTTCAGAGCAGGGGGCAGGGGCAGGGCCAATGAGCAACCAATGCTGGGGGGGGGGCAATCCGCTGCCAGCCACTAGGAATGAATAACACAACCACAGGTACCACCTCAACCATGGGGAGATGCCCCAAGAACACAACGCACACAACACGACTGAAGTCTGCCACAGCACCCCTCCCACCCCACGGGTCACAGTGGTATCAGCAGCAAAGTATGGCGATGACGTACGATCGCTGTGCATCTGGAAATGCTGCTGATATTCCTATATCAGGGGTGGCCAAACTTGTGAGCCACGTATGATAAACTTCAGGTGTTTGAGAGCCGCAATATTTAAGAAGCATTTAAATTCTTAAATGTATTTACTCACCATGAACATGAAACTTATGTTTTAATCCAGTGGACTCTCAGTTTATACCCAGTAAATAATTATAAAGCTTGAAATTTCCATACTTACCTTTTATATCAACTCACTGTGATGCAAAAAGGGGCTCCAAGGAGCCGCATGTGGCTCGCAAGCCACAGTTTGGCCACCCCTTATTCTAACAAAGAGACAAGTGATCCAGCTAAAGGTTTTATTGAACTGTATCAGCAACAGAGCAGCATCCAAAAGAGAAACACTCAAGTGGAGCTGCCAACCATCTTCTCCTAGCAGGGCTGCTGTGCCACTGCAAGTTATCCAGCACAAATTATCCAACACAGGCACAAGTAACAGGTGCCTGTGAGGTTTGACTGCACCAGTTGGTTTACTGTCTGTCACAAAGTTTACAAAGCCAAGGGGTCTGACTGGAACGAGTAGGTCAGCAACCTCACTGAGCAACAGCTGGGCTCACGTTGGTCACCTTAGGCAGGCTGTAGGCTTTTCTTTGGATCTGCATGGTGTCTTCACCTGTGGGACAGCTGCCTGTGGGGATCAAGGTGAAACACAGGGAGAGTAAAGGGACGTGACTTCAGCATCAGTCACACTTGTTCTCTGGCTTAAGATGCATATTCGGTGTTTGTGAGGGAGACTGGTGCCACTAAAGTGTATATGAAGTTGTGCCCTGTTGGGAGGCGAGAGCATGGTGGCTTGGAACATTACCTTTCCCTCTCTGGCAGGGGGGGGGGGGCGCACAGTGGAACTCTGAAGAGGACCACTGTTCAGTCCACTGTGGCAATGATGCTGTCCTGAAAAACAAAAGGGATTCTGAAGAGAGTTTGATCAGCAGTAGCAACGGCTTAAGAGCCCCTGGCATTCGCCAGAAGGGAGTAGACACTCCCAGCTCTTAGCTGTTGCAAAAGGAAGAGACAGTTAGGCAACACAGTTGATACCAGAAACACATGTTATAATCCTGAGGGGTCAGGAGGTGCAGGGATAGAGACATGAGACAGAGATGCGGCATCAATACATTGCAGCATGAGATTCTCTGCTGCACAAAGACAGTGGCGTAGCCAGTCATGGGTGGGGTATGACAGTGGATAGTCAGTCATGGCGTGTCGCCTGGGGTGGGGCCCCGTGATGCAACCTCGTGATGTCAGTAGCCCCGCCCCCAGAGGGGGTGATGTAACTTCGCAACCTTTTCCGGGCCCCCCTCCACCGTTTTTTCAGCCGAAAAATGCCACTACGAGGCCATATGGGCGGGCGGGCGAGTCCTTGGTGTCTGCGGCACTGCAAAAAATCGCTGCTGCCGCCATTTTCACCATGCCCCCCGTTTGCCGCCGGGGGCAGGGGGCTCTGGCACACCGACCAGGAGCGGACCGCCCTACCACCCTTCCTACGCCACTGCACAAAAGTAAGTAAAGGGAGGTCTTGTCCTTCTCCTGTTGGGGTGGTGAGGTAGGGGTTCCAGTTTGGTTATTGTCCGTTGAGTCCTCCTGGGGCAGAATACATGCAATAAGAATTCTGAAAAGACAAGGGTTGACTAGCTATCTTCCCATACATGTTGTGAGACAAGAGATTGTTTGTGCAAAGTGCTCCCTTCGTGCAGCAAAGTACACCATGGTTGTACCATGGTTCCAATCACCTTTCACCATGGTTCCCATCAACAAAGTTCTCCTTTGAGAGAGATATAGTCCCATGCTACACATCTGATCATCTGAGCTGTAGTCTCCCTGGCAGGAAAGTGAGCAACGTTCTGGTGTTTTTCCCTTTACCATTGTTCCTTATGGGATTACTCTATATCTACGTATGCTATATCTGTCATTTGGCGTAGCATTTTTCTGGCATTGGGGCCACGTGTATTGTCTGAAGAGGGGCTAGGATATGGTGCATGTCGATTCCTCTTCATCCCTCCCACGTTACGCCCCAACCTCTTCCCTGTTTTGGCCTTTCCGTCAGCGGATTTGCACTAGCGTCCAAGTGATATTCGAGCTACGTCAGCACAGTATTTTCCCGACTTTGTGCCAGCGTCCAGTCTGACCATCAGAAGACAGGTTTCTACGCTGGCAGTGGCAGGGCTGTCGTTGCACTGGTGTACGGGGAGATGCACTCAAGGATAGAATTGGGCCTCAGTCCTTCTGAGCAAACAGGACTGCAAGCAATCCATGATGCTTAGCAAGACAGCCCAGCACTGAAGCCCCCAGCAGTCATTCTCCTAGCAGATTGCTACTAGTCATGTTTACTGACCTTGAAAACCAAAGAGACATCAGAGAATAGAGAGATTTCAGGGAGGAGGGGCAGGATTCAGGAAGCGCCAAAGGCCTGGCCTTCCATACACACAAGGTTAAACTTTAAAGCAAGCAAAAATGATGTGACTATCTTCTTATTCCCCCTCCTTTTTAAATTCCTCATTATCACAACAGTAATATTACTAACATAGGACCATTTATTAAAATCACGGAGATTTCAATCTTTGGCACGCATTTGTGTTTCAGACAAGTTTGCTGGCCAAAGACCTACGTGTTGCCGAGGCATAATCACAAGTAGTCAGAAATAAAGACAGAGGTAGGAGATGACTTCACCTGCCCCCATTTTCCGTAATGGTTCCCCTTAATGGTTCTGCAAAGTTTTAAAGTCCAGACAGATCATGTTCCCAATACCTCATAATCTGAATTCTCTCTGTATCTTCCATATGGCCCACTTGACAGTATAATTATAGAAATAGTCCTTTTTAGGGCTAAACTAGATGTGATGTGGGAGATCCACATTTTTGAAAGTGTTAAAATTAGCTGCAGGAGCAGATCAGTTCAGATCAGGAACAAAGCAGAGCGGGAGGGTTTATTTTAATCCTTCCCTCACCAGTGCAATTTTTCTATTAAAATCACCCCTTGAAACGGGCAGTCAATCATAACATACAGATAATATATATAGGACCGGCCCATCCATGAGCGAGCTGAGAACTTCACCGCAGGTAGTGAGTTGGGAGAGGTGGAGGGGCAGTGCAACCATACTTCATGCCTGCCCACCATCTCCCACAACTTGCAGCCCGCATGGAATCTAGCTCCATATTCTTCTCCAGTGCTAGCAGAAGATGGGCAGGGTTTACCTGCCTCTTCCGACTCCAGCACTGCTATTGCCACCACTAGTGGCTGGATGGTGGAGGTAATGGAGGGAGGTACAGTAAGTGAAGCCCCCACCAGGGTTGGAGCAGCTAACCTTCCGCCTCCAACTCCAGCACTGCTGCGTCCACTGTTTCACCTAGTTGCCCTCTAGTGGCCATGGAGGGAAAGCTGGCAACCCCTCCATGAACCCCACCCCTTCACCATGGAGGGGTTGCCAGCTTTCCTTCTATGGCCCCTAGAGAAAGTGGCATTGGTGGCAGCACTGAACTCAGCAGCACTGAACTCAGAGGAGGGAAGTAAGTGAAGTGGACAGGAGGCGGGCTTACAATCTGCCAGCCACTAAAGTGGGGGTGACAGCAGCACTGGACTGTGGGATCTGGCACTAGGCAGGTGGGCAAGTGGACCCCAACAGCATGCATGATTCAAAGTGCACCCTTGGAGAATGTGTGCATGCATTGGGGGGGGGGACAGGCAGAAGGATTGGGGGGTGGCAGAATTTGAGAAGTGGCAGGTTGACATAGACAGCCCCATATATAGGTACTTATTCCTATCCTACCACCTAACCCAATTCCTCACCCCCCTGCTTCTGTTAACGCTTTGTAAAAAAACACAGGAGATCCTAACTACATATCTCCTGACTCATATTTAATTTGGCCCCTGTCCAAACATCTGATTATCCAAATATCTGTCAGTTTTCCAAGCATATCTGGGTAGAGGACATTGCAGTCAGTGTGCTACTGTTTGAAAATCACGACAGTCTCCAATGGAAGCAAAATACACTTTCAGTTGTTATAAATCAGCCAGGATAGTGCCTGGTGTGGAAAGTGAAGAATTTGCCATGGTAAGGGGCAAACTGAAAGGAAGATAAACTGCCTCCCGGACTCAACCTTGGAAATAATTAGCCCAGGTTCCAGAGTGCTGAACAGGGAGATAAAAAACACAATACTGACACCAAGTGGCGGGAAGGAGCCAGTTGGTCTTGGAGCGCTGCGTACTTCACAGGCAATCCGTCTCCTTGCTTTGTTGTGGAGCACTTGGGGAGGCAGGGCAGGGCAGGGATGCTGTGGGAAGAGGAGAACAATTATAAAGTGTGGTGGTGGGGCAGATATCAGGGGAAAGGAGGAAAGACATAGGAGTACATAGGAGGGTGCTTGTACAACAGATTAACATGATTGAGGCTGTTGTGCGAAACTAAGCATAGTGTGAAGCACGGATGTACGGTACAGGCACGGCAGGTGAGGCAGCCCCTCCTCACTGTAGTCCATGGACCAAAGCCACAGCCAAAACTGGAGATTGCACGCACTACCCGCTTGCATCCGAGTAAGCGGGCAGAGCGCATGCAATCTCCGGGTTCGACTACAGCTTTGGTCCATGGACTACGATGAGGAGGGGCTGCCTCACCTGTACTGCACGTCCCTGGTGTGGAGGAAGTGAACCGAAATAAGGTTTTTTCCCCTTTCTCACAAGGCTAGAACCAGAGGTCATCCAGCGACACTGACTGGTGGGAAATGTAGGACAGAGAAAAGGAAATACTTATTCACATAGCGTATAATTAATCTGTGGAGTATGCTACCACAGGATGTGGTGATGGCGAGCTAGGGGTCAAACTAGACAAGCACAAATATGCATGCCTTGACCCTTTCATTTTGTTTTCCTTCGTAAACAAACAGCGCGTGACAAACAGCGCATATGCACAAAATGGCCCAAAATTGTGCAGTGGGGGTGAGGGATTTTAGCCTCTGCTGCGGTTCTTCGTTCAATTGCATGCCTCCCACGCACTATTTATAGTTCTAAAAAAAAGTTCTACTGGCTTTTTCAATAGGAGTTTCTCAAGCTGGCCAGCTGAGGGAAAGGGAGAGGCCAATCAGAGCTCTGGGTTGGCTGGGGCTATCCCTGGCCCAAAATGCCCAGGCATTTCTTCTCAGGCCCTCGGTAAGGGGAGTCTCAAGCCACCTCCATCAATCTCTACCCACGGGGCTTATGTCCGGCTTTTCCTGCTAGCAAGGAGGCAGGAGAGTCTCCTTCAAGTTTCCCCCTTTTCCTGCAAGGGTCCAGGTCCTCCTTTCCTCCCCTACGGCTTTGTTTCCTATTCCTTCTCTTGCCTTCCTGGGGCTCCCCCTCCCTCCTTCAACCTAGTCATCTTTTCTCATGCCTTTTCCCACCTCACACTTTTCCTCTGTTCTTTTTCGCTAACTTGAAGTTAGTAACTTCCATCCTCCTCTTCCTCCCTTCTCTTGTCTATCTCCCCATCCCTCTTCTTCCCCTCACTTAAATCTACCCAGTTCTAGAAAGACATGCAAATTTTCATGGCTCGTTATTATGTACACAGAAGCAACATTTATGGGGTTTCCAGCCATGTATATTTAAAATTTGAAGAAATAAAGTTAATTCTTACAAGAATTACAAGAGTTGTAAGAATTAACTTTATTTCTTCAAATTTTAAATATACATGGCTGGAAACCCCATAAATGTTGCTTCTGTGTACTACCCAGTTCTCTTCCATCCCCACCCTGCCTTGATCACTGACAGCAGTAGAGATGATGGCATCTTTGCTAGAGTCGATGGCAGGCGATGACCAGGCGATGACATCACTGCCAGGCCGATGGCAGGAAGCACTCAGCCACTAGAGCTCTGCATGGCCAAGATGATGAGCATGCCGAAAGCCAGAGCCCATATACGCTTTAATGTGTACAGCAATGTGGAGAAAATCCTTTTTAATGTGGACAAGAAAATAGGTTCAAATGCAGTACTGTTGTTTTCTCTTCATCCTTATGGACGGAACGTTCATTTAAAAACCTAGCAAATTTTCTACCTGTCCCCACAGGGCTACTGATACTATCTTTGGCAGAGGCTAGCTGTGACAATTTATTGTAGTGTGACTGCAGAATAAGGTGAAAGAAAATACTGATGTCTCTGGTTATCTGCTAATTATCAGTCCTCCTCCTTAGCTCCTTACCTGAGGGGTCGTCTTCTTCCATCCCTGAGACATGGCTGTTAGGACAATTCACAAATAGCTCCTCCTGGTGCTGAAGAAAATGCAGAAGCATGTCATTGCAAAGCTTTTGTTTTTCGCAAGCTGAAGGACTACAAGGAATTCTGAAAAGCAAAAAGTAAATGGAATGCCATAAATTTAATGGTCTTCAAATTCTTGCCCCGTGAATCATCAACGATCCATAAATCACTTTCTGCTGGTCATTAGAAAGGGACTTACACAACATAAATGTTTTAAGTGCTTGTTATACTTTTATAAAGAGGGAAATGGGAAAGCTAAAATAGCACATTGTAGACAACTTGTAGGGTCAACGACTGTTTTTGCTGTACTTACTATAAGAGAGAGGATGGAGGGAAAGAGACGAAGGACCTTTTTGTCTCCAGCTTTTCACCACAGGTCATTACTTACCTGAGACAAATGTAATGTAAATCTGACCTGCATTTTTGTTGTAATATTCCTTTAGGTCAGGAAATAGTAGTGAGACAAGTTGATTATTAAATGACAGTGGGCTGGTTTGGAAATATTTGTGTTCTCCCCTTGAAGTGACCCCATATGATAACTGAGTAGTGTATAGTTGGCCCTCATTATCCATGGGGGATCCATTCTAGAATTCTCCATGGATAATGAAATCCAGAGGAAATGAAACCCGCGGGGGGGGGGGGTTTTACAAAAAAATGGAAGGCCTCTCGGAAGCTTCTGAAGGGCACATCCGATTTTTCAGAAAAACCAGAAGTGCCTTTTTTCCATGGGTTCGGAACCCACGGTTACTCAAATCTGTGGGTTCCAATTCCGAATCCATGGAAAAAAGGAGTCAACTGTACATGGCTGTCATCGTCCGTCCCCCCCCCCCCCCCCGCCTTCATTTGATTCTCACAATAACCCTGTGTGGTGGGAAATCTGAGCCTGCTTTTCAGGGTTTTTCTTCAGTGCATGCCTATTGGGGATGGGATTGGGACAGGGGTTCTCAAAGTGTGGGTCATAAGCAGCTTGAAAGGGGGTTGCAAAGTTCTGAAGTACTAGGTTCACTCCCTGGAATCTTCAGGAAGGATTGGGGGAAGATCCTTGTCTGAAACCCTGGAAAGTAATTGCCAGTACTAGTAGGCAATACTAGATGGACCAATTGTCTTACTCCAGGGGCCCAGAAAGTATGGGTCACAACTAGCTGTAATATAGGGGGTGCGTAAATATCATATTTTGAGGGTTACAGTAACAAAGTTTGAGAACTCTTCGATTGAGAGGTTATGTTTAGAGGGCAGCAGCCCTGTAAAGCTGGAGTTTCTTTGTCCTGAGGATTCTCTAGTGAAGAAGCTTCACCGTTGGTGCACCACAAAGGGTAACAGGCAAGGGCTTCTACCACAATTGTTAGGGGCTGAGCCATCCTGCTTTGCCTTGGTGACTAGTGCATGCTAATTAAAGGGTGAGCAAGGTAGATCACCTTGGCCATTGGGACAGCTACTGACTGAATCATACCATTTCCTGGATCACAATAGCGCCCTGCTGGAGCAGGTAAGGTGGCAGAGGGGGCAGCTCGGGGGAGGATCGGGTCAAGTAGGCTGAATGAGGGGCAGTTCAGGGGAGGATCTCGGCTGCAGCAGCGCACACAAGCATCCTATCCCACCCTTTTGGCCTGGACCCACTCCCAGGAGTCTCCTCAGACTTACTCCAGCAAAAGAGCTGGCATAGGTCTGAGGAGACCCATTGGAAGTCAGGCAGCTTATGAAGAGGTAATTTTTTACTTAACTCTCCCGGGTCGGTATGCAGCCCCAGTATGCAGTGCGTACTCCATCAGCAGCGCTGCATGCTCTGGGCTCACAGGTAATAGGATTGGGCCATTTGTTGTTTTTTTATCAACAAACAACTATTATGCCAGACACCCCACCCGCCTACCTGGCTACCAATCAGCAGAGTATATGAGCCAATGTAATCTGTATGTATAAAACAATTTATATAGGATTTGAAAAGAAATGATTGCAGGGGGGTCCAAGTTTATGTAGAGTGCCATGCACACAGGTGGCACTATATTCATAATAAATCCCTGGGCAATGTCTTATAACGCCGTGTTAAAATCAGAAGTAATCAGAGCACTACAAGATACTAAAGCACACAGTAGGCATCATACACCATGACTAATGATGCTGATTTTCCTAAATGGATAATGTAAATATTGTTATAAAAAAGGTTCATTTATTTTTAATTATTCCATAAACAGCATCTTTCTATTTAATCCCAACATTAAAAATGTTTGGGTGTTTGGCCTGCTGTTAATTCAGGAAAGCAATTATTGGTGTCCCAATGAGGGATATGTAATTTATGGTACATCAAATGTGGGTCATAAAATGGTGGTATATTTGGTAGTCTAATGCTGTGCATTCTCCAAGACCTATACAGATTTCACACACTGAATATTAAACGGCCATTGACTGTAATTAAGTGATCATTTAATGCAGCTGGTCCCCTACCGACAGACTGGAAGAGCAGATAGCCATGTCGGGGAAAAAAGCATCAGCAAATAGGGGAAGCCATGTTCAAAGCTGATGGGGTTTGTCAACTTTGGCTTCAGTGGGGCTAAGCCAGTGTAATGGGGAGCAAATTGCTATTGCAGAAGAGATTCTGTCCTTACTTACAACAAATTTGTAAATCATTTCGTGCATGGAAGCCCAAAGGATTTCTATAAATGTTTAACAGCACAATCCTATGCATGTAAGTTCCAGTGTTCAACTTACATGCATTGTATGTAATGATTACAATGGGGCTTACTCCCAGGCAGGGATGTATCTAAGTCGTGAGTGCGAGTCATTTTTGCACGAGTGCGAGTCCGAGTGTGATTCAGTACCAAAATATTTGGGCAAGTACGAGTCAAGTGCGAGTCATTTTTGCACAAGTGTGAGTCGAGTGCAAGTAAGGCCAAAAACCACAAGTCACGAGTCGACTCACTTTGGGGAAAACGGTTTTTCCCCTGAAAATGGTGTGTGTGTGTGTGTGTGTGGGGTGTATGTGGGGACTTCTGAGGCTTCTAAAGCACCCACTTGGCTTCCCCTATGCCCTTCCCCTCACCTCTTAGTCTTGTCACCACCCATCTGGTTTGGGAAAAACAAATGTATTCGTGTCTACATTCAAACCATTTATTATTCCCTCCCTGCCCCCTCCCCTCACTGAGCCGAGCATCCCTTGGGCTCGGAGTTCTGGCCAATGAGGAGGAACCGCTGCGGCAGCTTCGCCTTCTCTCACCCCTCCCCACCCCTCGTGCTCGGAGTTGTGGTCAATGGTGAACAGATGGCAAAAAAAGGGGAAAACTCTGAACCAGGCTTGCTTTCCCACCCCCTCGAAAACCCTCCCTCCCTGTTGCCCTCCTCCTCTGAGGTTTCTACTGCGCCTGCCTGCCTGTGTTGATGTCGGCCATTAAAGGAAAATGACTCGGAAATGGCAAGTCGTTACCCCCACGAGTGCGAGTCACGTGGGTCGTGAGTCCGAGTGCGAGTCAGTGGAGCAGGCAGTGGTGTAGCTGGGTCTGGTGGCACCCAGGGCCCAGAGTGACATGATGTCACCCCCTCGTGACATCACCCCTGGATGTGACGTTGCCCCTCATGCCAACACTCTGGAAGTGACATCACCCCGTTTGATTTTTTTTTAAGCCGCGGTTTCAGCCAGGGGCATCACCCACATTGCCTCCCTTTTCTTTTTCTCCACCTGCCTTCCCAGCGACACCAGTGGGAGCAGGGATTGTGGAGGCTGGTGACAGGAAGCTGGTGCTTTGAAGACTGCCTCCTGCTGCTTCCGCATCAGACTTCTTGGCAGGTTTTCCTCTCCCACGTTTGCTTTCCATATCATGTCCCCATTCAGTACCCACCCATTGTTTCTGTTTTCTCTGTGTTTCATTTGCTCCTCCTTAGTTTCCTCTAGGATGGTTTTTGTTTCTTTTTATTGGTTTTTTCATCCTCTTCCTGTCTCAGTTTCTGTGAGTATCCCTCTGTCTGTCCCCTATTCTTCGTAACTCTTTCACTTCCCTGCTATTCCTGAAGGTTAACCTTCTATTATTGAGGTTTCTGAGTTGCTTGGCAACTTGGAGGAAGCGACTCACTGCCAGGCCCAGGGTAAACATGGCTCCTTCTGCCCACTCATTTTGTCTTTCTACTTCCAGCTTCTTTCTACTTCCAGCTTTCTACTTCCAAATGCTGGCTGTTCCCTGTTGATCTCCCTCTCTTATTTCTTCCCCTGTCTCCTATTCAGCTGCTCCTATGTCTCTTCCACCTAAACTCTCTCTCCCCTAATCTGCCCCTGTGACCACACACTGAAAGCTGAAGCCTTCTGTATCTCAGATGCCACACCAGCGCCTGATATTCTTTTGTCCAAACTGCAGCCTGCCGTCTTGTACCTCACAGTGCCCAGCTCTAGCAGCCTCTGCAAGTTGACGCCCTGTTTTACATGAGGTGCTGCCAACATTCCTGTGCCTGCTTCCATGATCTCTTCCTCTTTTAGTGCCAGGGCAGCACTAAACCTGCCATAGCTGCCTGGCAACTCTGCTAATCTCCTTGCCTGCTTCTTCTCTGCCCACATACTGCCATCCTTCTCAATGAGAGAGACATCAGTGGTCACTGTGCACACACATTGCTGCTGCCCACCTCAGCCAGAGCAAGAGAAATAATCAACAGTAAGAGAGGGAAGGTGCCCACATGCTCCTACCTCAGGAAGAAACGGGTTTGCCCACACACTCCTAATGTTGCCTGCCTCAGTGAGAGAGAGAGAGAGTCCACACACTGGTGCTGCTAGTGCCTGTTTCAGGGTGAGAGCAACTGGCTATTGTGACCTCATGCTGATGCTGCCTGTCTGGCCATTGTGACCTCAGGTGGATACTTGCCTGCCTGAAAAGAGAGAGGCTAACCATTGTAACCTCATGTTGAGGCTCCTACTTGAAGGAGACATTGGCCAACATGCCGTCCTACAGTTGTTGTCCTCCTAAAGAAGACAAGACAGACAGACAGACGCTGGCCCCTGTGTCCACCAATTGCCACCCACTTTCATTAGAAAAGTGCCCTTGCACCCCAAATCAGGTATGGGTTTCTTAACTTTTTTTCTTACTATCCCATCCTCTTTAATTCACGTTTCGCGTCTCCTCTGGCAGGCAGGCCTCACGGTTCACCAAGGCTTTTTAGAACATGGGGTGACTGCCATCAAACTCCTGCAGGCTGCTGCCAGTGATTAGTGCATCTCTGTGCTATCTCTGCCTGGGAGTTGCTGAAATCTTAGCGGCCAACATTTGGGGATGAGAGAGCATCAGAGGAAAGCTACTGTATATCTATTCTCCTACAGAACAATGGGGAACTAAACTTAAATTAAGAACGAACGTGGTTTTTTAAACCTTAAAACTAAAACATTACTTCTTCTACACCCCTGTTCAACTATGTTCTCCCTCACGACCGACGTGGTATAATCCAGGGAAGCTATACCATATGGAGGTGCTTCATTTGTAAATCAGCTGCAAGTTTTGATTTTGGACAAGAAATCTTATATTGTAATGACAAATCATAATCCTCAAAACCGCTTACCTGAAAAACGTGGGACCAAAAACAACAGCGAGGTTTTCCAGTGTCATGTGATTCACATCACTGTGTGATGCCACCTTGACCAGAAATCTAATAAGGTAATGGAAGAGGCTATAGTGGGCTCTGGGCAGGCTGCTTAATAGCCTTTTTAGACATCTCGTACATTCTGCCACGTGGTTTATATTTCCTGTGAAGGATTGAATGTTAATCATTAGCTGAGTATAGGGTTAAGGTATCCCCTGACAATTAAGTCCAGTCGTGTCCGACTCTAGGGTGTGGTGCTCATCTCCATTTCAAAGCCGAAGAGCCAGCGGTCCAAAGACGCCTCCGTGGTCATGTGGCCGGCATGACTCTCCTTGCCGCAGCGCGTAGCATGCAGCTGGAACACGGAGCGCTGTTTACCTTCCCGCAAGCGGTACCTATTTATCTACTTGCATTGACATGCTTTGGAACTGCTAGGTTGGCAGGAGCTGGCCAAGCAATGAGCGCTCACCCCGTCGCGGGAATCGAACTGCTGACCTTTCGATCGACAGCTTAGGGTCCAGCGGTTTAACCCGCTACGCCACCCACTGGCCTGAGTATAGGGTTAGCATCTGTTATATGGGTATTACTGCCAGGTTGTTTGTACTGTCTGATTATCAAGCATGTACACTAGATGTTGTACAGAAGTGAGTGCCCAGATGGGTGACAAGGACGTTGCAACAGGATAAACGCGATGTGAGTGACTCAATCACCTTCCCTTCTTGTGCCACAGTGAGATACGTGAGCTCCAGAATTAGAATTCAGACATTTCTAATCCACAGGGAGAGATGTGCTAGTTCTCCCTTTGTATGGTATGCAGAAAGTGCAGGTAGAAGATGCACAAATCATTCATTATTCCACCATTGTAGCTTCTTTACAATATGCAAAGCAACTCGGCTACACAGACAAGACTGACATCGGGAAATGGCAAATGAGGGACTGGAGACGAGTAACAGGAATGAATTAGGAGGCAGTCAACAGAGAGGAGCAAGTGAGGGTTAACCTTTACCTGCAAAGAAGTTACACAGTACAGTAGGGCCCCCTTATCTGTGGGGGATACATTCCAGGGCCCGCCCCTGCGGATATGTGAGAACCATGGATAGGGGCAAACACCCCCTCAGCGGTTTTCAGAGCCCCCTCGCACCCACGGGACATCCGCTATCCATGGATTAATGCATCCACTGATAGCAGATCCATGGCTAGCCGGGGGGGGGGGGGCTGTACAGCTTACCTGGGACTAGAAAATTCTTGCTCTCCATTTTAAACTTCAGGTGGGGGTCACATTTGAAAGCTCCCCTATGTTTAAAAAAATCCCTTCATGTAGGGTTTCTATCACATCAGGGAGGAAACTAGAGTAGACTACTTCTTAATATGACACTTCTCTACAGGCAAGGCAGGGTGTTTTTTAAGGAGAGAGCATTCAAGTATGTAGCCCTCACCTGAATTCGGAAGTACAGTTCCAGGCAATCTGCACCCATGCAACGTTTTCGCATGTGGAGAGCAGCACTAAGGTGAGATTGGGTCAAAAGGGCTTAGCCAAAGAAATGTCAGCCAAAGAGAAGTTTATCAGTAGAGAGGAAAATGATTTGATGAGAAAGGAATGTCTATTCTAGGCATAGGAAATGGTGTGACTGAAGACCAAGAGCTGAGAGTGGGAAATGGAGAAAGAACGGGCAGATTGTAGATGAGTTTATGACGAGTGGAGTGACAAAGTTGAAGAACAACACACACAGGAGATCTATCCTCAGGGAAAATGAGACTGAGACCTTTGAAACTTTTTACATTCTAGAACATGATGTGGAGTGTCAGCAAGCCAGTGTATCAAATGGCATAAAATAATACAACTAGCCACAAAGCATTCTGTAATCTTGAGTGCATCTGTACAGCATTCTTGATTCTCTGTGCTTGTTAAGCATTTCAGGCGCAAACTACATGTCACTGCTTTGGCTCTGCTTGTCTCCTTTTTGTTTTCTAAATATCAGCTGATCTGGAACGGATTGCGGCAGGGGGGAGGATGGAAACAGGGATGGAACACACCCTCCATTTCCCCCTTCCCTAGTCTATAGCATCTATTTGCCATGCATGACAAGCTCCTATTGGTGCCATCTCTGTTTCTTACACCCAGAGTCAAACTCTTTATGCTCTTCTGTTATACATACATTGGTTTCAGATTATAGTGATCCAAAACATATTGTACCATCCATTTAAAAATCATGACCAAATGTCTTTGACAAAAGACTCAGCATCTTTCCAAAACATGTCAATGTTGAAACAAGAACAGAAAAAAAAGAAAACCGATATGCACTCCTATGGACTTGCTTTACCTTCAAAGGTGATTAAAATATCAGCGTACAAATTGTCAGGAAAAACAGCGACTGGAAGCTCATTTAAGAAGTGTTTAAGAAGGCTGGCAATGGAATCGACATCTCCTTCATTAACAAGATTCACTTCTTGCCCTTGGTCATACTTCTGCTTTAACTCCTTGATTCTGGTTGCTGATCCACTGATCCGGAACAGGCCTTTGTGATTCAGTCCTAGCCAACAAATGGCCAACAATTAGATAATTACGGTACTCATCTATAAAATGCACAAGGTGGAACATCAGACAGGGCATGACTCACCCTAATTTTTGTATGGGAGATGTTAACAGGAACAAATCATGTTCATGTTAATATGGTAGCTGAATAAAACTTACATTTATAAAATATGTCATCATAATTGCAACATTTTATTCAGCTACCATTTCAAGTGATTGTACATAAGGCCTTAAATTTGTCCATAAGAACATAGTAGACATTATTTTGTACACATTTTTGTCATGGAAATTGAAGTAAACAACCTAGGAGAGAGAGTATAATTACAATCAGTTCTTTTGTAGCAAATCTGAAAATGTACAACCCAGACCTATTAAAATCAATGTGAGTCTGGCATTGACTCAAATGTAATGTTTAGATTGCATCTAAGCTTTTTCCATCTCACAGCTATTCACTTTCAGATAGCCCATTTGATAATTATCAACTTTAGCTTTATGTTATCTCCTGTTTAATTCATCTGGTAGCTATTGCCAGAGTTACAGAGAAGGTATGACTAGATTGATATAATACAGGAGATCAGTAATCGGGTACATGATCTCTGCTTGTCTTTCACCCACCTCACCTGATGGAGCTAATAGCAGCCTCAAGGAACAATTTCAACGGGAGAAACAGGAGGAAAGGGTTTCACACCGCCACCCCCACTTCCCTGACCAGATTAGCAATCCTATACAGCTGATCAGAAGTAAAAGATAAAAATGCAGAGAATCCTGATCACAGATCTCCTGCGCCACATTTTGGTTGCTTGGAGGGGCGTAGTGTCAAAATAGCAATTTCACCCCTGCCTCCATACCAAAGTGGGAGGGAAAGATCCAACCAGTGCCACAGACCATAACCCCGCATTCATTCAGAAGTTACTTGCTGTACCAAAAGTAGGGATGGCCAAGACTTCCTAGCTGAACATCCTGTACTGTTTAGATCAGGCGGGGTGTCAAACATGTTTCATACAGCAGGCCAAAATTAGCATCTATGGTGCCTGCTGAGGGCTGGAAGTGATGTCATTAAGCAGGAAGTGACATCATTAGGTAGGTGATGACCAGAAATAAGCTTTGTTCTCACCTAGAAACTCATTAGCTGCAAATGACAGAAGAGAAAATATGCAAATCTTGACCATATTTTCAAGATACAGTATCGAAGTGCCCAATTATCACGCGGGCTGGTCTTTCTGCAGTGCCACTTCTGTGCTAAGCAGTGCATTTTTTCCCTACTGTGTGGAACCGTACATAACCACCATCTGAAAATGGGCAATGGTGACTAGTCTGACTTAACTATAATGATTACATCCTCCGATCCTCCCTCGACCAGCATCTAATGCTGCCTCCCTCAGTCACCACACCCTGGCCCTAAATTACTGTTAGTATGACTGATTTTTAAATTTAATTTTAAAAGAATCTATATTTCCTAAGTTACTGACTTCCTTAGAAGCATCACTTCTATCAGCGTTCTGCATTCATGTCTGACTACCAAGCATCAGTTCTATCAGAGATCTGCACACCTTGCCTGGTTTTCTTCCACAGGCTCCAGCAGGCAGAGAAAGATAAAAGAACAAAGAGATACTCAATTGTCACAATTATCGGAGTGCCTTATCAGACCTGCAGGCCTCATGTTTGACACCCCTGGTTTAGATGATTGGCTCCTGGAAAGGTGTGCATTCCTGCCCACAGATGAAGATTGAATCTGGACAGACTTTTCACTTCAGGCTCAGTTTCAAAAAACAGAACTGCCTCTGGCCATGCACAGGTCTGATAGCATCATAGTCCCTGACCCTGAGGCACCCACACCTTGTTAAGCCACCCTTGTGCCAAAGGTTTTTCAACTCCATGCTGCACTGGAGAGCTCCAAATGTCGCATTATAACCTTAGCTCACATGCTGTTCTGGACCAGACCAGGAACCCACAGAAATTTGGAGTACAGAATTCTGTGCTTTGATTTATGAAAGAACAAAATTAGTCCAGCATTAGCAAAACTAAACTCTGTGAACTTACCAAACTCTTCTAAATATTCTGTCATGTGCTTGACGACCAAAGGAACATGATGGAATGTTGTCTCCTGGGTAAAGTTATCAAGGGGAATGCCAAAGATCTTTTGCGGCTCTGGTCCAACTTTATTTGTACAATGCTGAACTTTTATGGAAGACAACGTTTGCTGTGAACAGAAATATCTTTATCACCTTCTCAGAGCCTCCTTGCATCACTGATATCAAAGGCAATGTATAAAGACCAGTGAAGATGGTGATATGGATCTCAGGAACAAAGCTGAAAAACTCTTGTGCATGTGTGCAGTGTAAAAAAACCCCAGCATATAATATTAAGAAGCTATAATTGAGGGGGAAATGAAGATCTCAGGCTGGCAATGAAAATGGTGTTCTGTGTTCTGTTACTTGAACAAACCTAAAGGATCCCTTTGCTCCCATTTTAGACTTTAAAAAGCTCCAGCCAGATAATGATTTGCATGAAAGAACATTGCTGTCTAAAGAAGTATAAGCTTTTCAATACACCCTTTTGTTTAGCTGGTTCTTATTTATTTCTGCACACCACAATGTTTCCAAATGCAGATGACTCAGCAAAGGTTTTATCTACTGCACTGAATGCTCTGACCTCTGGCTTGGCCTGCATAATTTCACTGCAATATTAATCAGAGGTTGTTAAGCATAACAGAAAGCGATGAAGATGGCATTGTAGGGGTTAATCCATCACATGCTTAAGACGGGATTGCAGTTTGAACCAAGCTAGTGGCATTTCTGTGCTTCTCATCCCTGAATTCTAAACCAGTGTTTCTCAAACTGTGGGTCAGGACCCACTTGGTGGGTCGTGACCTGATTTCTGGTAGGTCCCAGGTGATGGAAAGATCAGATAAGTAATTGCCACAAGCCCTGAGGCTATTCAAAAATCAGATACTGTAGCTACTAATTGCCCTTCAAAGAGCTGAGCTCCTGCAGTTTGCAAGAGAGCTGCTAATTACCCTGCAAGCAGCTGAGCTCTTTACTTGTAAATAAATATATTTATTTCTAAATCACTTATTTTTTTAAAGTCTCGTAAAGCTAGGTGGATCCTGATAGAGTGTCATTTTAAAAAGTGGGTCCCGGTGCTAAAAAGTTTGAGAACCACTGTTCTAAACATTGCCAACAGTGGCTGAGGTCCTATGAGTTGCTACGGGACTTATGTAAGCCACCTGAGAATTCTTTTTTCATTCTTAGACAGCAAATACGTCCCCTCCCTACAGAATGCCACATCACAGATTGTTTTGGAGACTCCCTTCCATTTCAAAAGCAATTTGTATCAAGCAGTCTGAAGGCTATTTGACTCAAAACTTGCATGTGGTTTTGTGGACCCCTCTAAGGTTTTGGTGGGTAGATACTCTAATATTCTGCTCGTGGATCACTGTTGCCCATGTAATATGAGCACAGTTGAATCCTTAAGTCACATCTTATTTTATTGCACATTACATGCTCCCTTACGGGCTGTTTATTTAGAGCCTACTCTGGTAAACATCTCAGGCCTCCCAGATGCCGAGAAATTGGTTTTTATTTTAAACAGTGGTCCCCCGGATGTGATTGGTCAAGTTGCAAAGTTCCTTTGTGTGGTGGAGCAAACATTTTATGCTAGGCAAGGTTGTTTGGGCTCTCTTTAGATATTTTTTTAATGCCTTCATGTCTTATATATGTTTTTAGGAATGTGTATCGGTTTTTTACATCTTTAATCTGTACTTGGTTTATCACTCTCATGCCAATAAATATACAGGTGGGCCCCCATATCCACTGATTTGCTATCCACGGTTTCAGTTATCCACGGATCGTGGGGACCCCCCAGGCTTTTACTTTTTTCCCAGTAAGCTTCGTTTCTTCCTTAAAGAAACAGGAGAAAGCAGCCATTACAGGCAAGTAGAACGAGACTAAGTACTAGAGAGGCTCTGCAAGGTTAACAGAAACCCTGCAGAGCCTCTCTAGGACTTAGTCTCATTCTACTTGCCCGCAATGGAGGCTGCTTCTCTGTTTGTTTTAAGGAAGAAACAAAGCTTGCTGAAAGAAAAATAAGAGCTGGGGGGCAAGCATGCCTGCCTGCAGGGGAGGCAGGGTGGGGGGACCCTCAGGAAACCATGGAGGGGGTGTTCGCTCTTATCCACGGTTTCAAGTATCCACGGAGGGGCCTGGAACATAACCCCAGTGGATATGGGGGCCCACCTGCATTTGAACTGAATTGAATTGGTTTTGTGGATCCCAGCCACTGTATTTTCTTCAAACACTGTCATTAGTTAGGCTCTTTAATCCTCCATATCTTGCAAGAATCGCGTGAGAGATGGCGGCAGCCAGGAGAGCCGGGCTATGGTGTTGCTGCGACACAGCATTGAGCAAGAAGAGCGCCGTGACCGTGTTAAGTTTGGGAACTTCTGCCATTACATGGTGCTAAAGAAACCCCACAAGGGTATTATCTGTGCCTGTAGGGGCAGTCTTTACTGCATAATATAGCATTATACATTTTAGAACTTGTAGCAATTTAAGAAATGAGCAAATTGGTTATTTATTTACATGGAAAATAAAGTCTGGCCCTGACATTAATTATGATTAGGTCCCACTGAAAGCCATGGAATTCAAATTAATCACTGCTGAATTGCCTCATTGGTTTCAGCGAGCCTTAATTCACAACTAACATGAGCTGGACTAGAGCCAACATACATATCTGACACTGATTCCATTTTAAGATTTACAGCTGTAGGTTTAACATATTTGTTTTTGGTTTTAATTCAGCCAAATTATTTTTAAAAGAAAAACTTGACATTTAATGCTTTAAAAAAATACTGTATATTAAACATCACGATTCTCCAATGTCTAAATAACCATCATTGATTTATACCCACCCTGCCATAAAATGAGCTCCAGGAACGCACCACCCCATCTGCCACCATTTCCATGCCTTCCATCTTTCCATTCCACCTAAATAGCAGTTATATGAGTTTTCACCCAGACTCACTCCCTGCCCTGCCATAAGGTCCACTGGCCTCACCTCACACCATGCCCTTGTCTAAGCTAAGCACACCTCTGCTTCCAGTTTAAACACAGTCTCAACCTTTCCTTCCTTCTCAGTCCCACGCCATACCTGGTGCCTGGGCTGAGCTCTAAACTGGAGAGAAAATGAATGAATGGCTGCAGTGGCAGTGCTCACCTTCCTCTTCCTCTCAGGCCCTACTAGGGAGAAAGGAAGGCCTACCAGAGTCAGAGCAGACCGAGGACAAGGCCTTCAGCAGGGCCTGAGGCAGGGGGAGGAGAAATGGATACCTTTGACTACAACGGAAAAGAAGCCTGCACTGGGCAAACGCAAGCAAACCCATTACAGGATCGTGAGGACAAACCAGAAGCTCAATTGTAGCAGATCAGGCTTAGGAATGTTTATGCGAATCTGTGTCCCAGCATTACACAGGCCTGCACTTTTGAGGATAAAAAAAAAACGTTTTCCAATTTTTATGGTGGTTTTCTGGGGGCGCTGATTCAAAAAATTGCATCAGTTTTGCCCTATCATGCCTAGTTTTGGGGGTATGGCATCACCAACTTATAAGAAGAATCAAGTGGTTTCCTCATGAGGAAGCCATGACGTCAGCTCTCTTCACGAGGAAGCTGCTTGACTCACATAAGGTGGTGATGCGGCCATACCCCCCAAACTAGACGTGATAGGGCAAAACTGATGCCATTGAGTCAGCGTCCCAAATATACCCGGGAATCTGAAAAGTACTATCATTTCAGTGGTCTTCAACCTTTTTTTCATGCCATGATGACCCAAATAAATAAATAAATAAATAAATAAATAAATAAATAAATAATGAGGCTGGGGACACACCATTTATCCCGCCCCCTCCCAGGACCTGATCCTCCCCCCACCCATGTTGCCACCCCCCACCCCCCACCCCAGCACCAGAGGTTCGTCCTGCTGAGCAGCCAAGCTCACAGGAAAGCCTAGCTGCAGTTCACCCCCATCCCCACCAGCAAATTGAAAGAGGGAGGGGGAGGAGGGGATGAAATCCCTGTGGAAGTCCCCCCCAGCAGGTTCCCCACCCCCACTCCAGCATTAGCCCCCAGCAGCCATTTTGGTTCCCATGTTGCCACAACCCCACAAATGTGGCTCCGTGACCCCATTGGAGTCCAGACCCCAAGGTTGAAGAACAGTGATTTATGCAGAACAAGGAGCTACCACTAGCCAAGACCCCCCTCCAGAGTCCAGGCCTGGCAGCTGCAGCCAGCTACTATTCTCCCCCTATGAATGGCCTCAGAGATCTCTCCTGCTCGGTGCAATGTCTAATGTTAAGCAGCTGAAACAGTGTGCTTTTCTAGTTACCTGAGAGTAAATCACTCAAACTTCAAAGTAATAGGACTTGTGTCCGCATGGTTGCGATTGTGGTGTTAAAGAGAAACTGCAGATGGGGGAAAAAGTGAGACAAGAACACTGACTGTACGGATTGCGCGAGCGCATATGATTTGTGTAACATACACAATTTGTAAAAACACCCCTTACACCTTTTTAAAATATCCAGGAGGCATTTCCTCATTAGATATAAAAGACCTCTTGCTGTTACAGATGTAGATAAGAAATAACATTAGAAAGAACAAGCTAGTTACATTCCACTTACACAGATTGAAATGGAGGCACCTGTTCCCATGTTAATCCTGAATAACTAATCCTTGCTGTGCCAGATGCCAAAAGGTATGATGTCATGTTCCTCGGTCAGTCCTTGTCCTTTCTGTCTTCTCAGGAGGACTACAGGCAGCCATTTGGAACATCAAAACAACTATAAAGTTACATACAAATTCTTATTTTAATCTGGACTTGCCTGGCCCTGAAGCGATTTAAAAAAATACTCCAAGCAACAACAGATATTTGCTTAGATCTGTATCATCCTAGGACAACAAGTCACTGAGGGTGTCACAGCCAAAGGTGTGTTACCATAGCATCTAACACACGCACAGAGAGAGAGAGAGAGAGAGAGAGAGAGAGAGAGGCATACAATTACTTCCGGCAATCTCACAGCCTGCCCAGTTGACACTCAGCTTTCACATTTCAATTCATGGGAAAGAAACCAGCAGAGTTCCCATTTACCCTTTTTGGACAACGATCAGTCTTAAAGAGATTTCGATTCACCAAAGCCATTCCTGGGCCTGATTATAAAGCAGCATGTGCAGCGAACGGAGGCGTGAGATCACGTAAACTTGATCTAGTAGTAAACTAGTAGTAGGATTGTAAAGGCTCTAGGACCACCTCCTCCCATATGAACCTGCTTCCCTGTTATGCTCAGCAAGGGAAGCCCTTCTGTGTGTCCCACTATTGGCAGACACATGGTTGGTTGGGTCCTGGGCGGGAGCCTTCTCCATTGTTTTGTCCAGACTCTGGAACATTCTCCCTAGGAAAATATGGCTTGCTCCCTCCCTGCTAGTTTTCAACCAGGCTGTAAAAATGCTGCTATTCCTGGGTGCTTTTAATGTCTGGTTGTTGGGTTATATTTTGCTCTTTTTGCCCTGTGTTTTTAACACTGCTTTCATTAGCATTTCAATTTCATTGATATGTAATTAATTGCATTTATTTATTTTAAAAAATTACATCCTGCGTTTTTTTAGATTTTAGTATTTTAATATTTTGTCTTATGTATTTATTTTAAAAATTAATATGCCTGCCACATTCCCTGTTAAAACTAAGATGCCCAAGGCACCTCACAATCAGCAAGAACGCAAAACAATAAATAAAATCCAGGACTACAGTAACAGCCAATGTAACAAAACTCAATCGTATCCAAAGCTCGCCCCCCGTCGATGTAGCTGTGCCACCAGAACGTGTGCTGCATTCTGTGGGGGGAGGGGTGACGACAGTCCCAGAGGTCTCCTCCAGGTAAGGGAGTATTTGTTTATGCACTGTTAAGATCCTTTGAGTCTGTAATAGGAATGTGCCCTGCCCCAAATTGTCATCCCCTAACATTCTGCAGATCTCTTCTCTACTATTATATACAGTGGGTCCTTGGTATCCGCGGGGGGTCCATTCCCGGAACCCCCGTGGATGCCAAAAACCGTGGATGCTCACGTCCGCAAGATGCTCAAGTCCGCTAATTATCATTTATGCTGCTTGCAAAATAGAAAAGATCACCTTGTCTTTCAACTAGATCAAGACTGATACCAAACAAGGGTACAGCAGCTTAGCAAAAATGGAGCTCCATTTAAGGGGTAACAGGCACCAAGATACTCATGCTGTGCATTATTGTACAGCTGTGAAAGAAATGGCTCAAACTTGGTCTAATCATCTGTTTTACATACGCGTTATCAAGTCATACCAAGAACTAAGACGCTACAGATTTCAATTAAAATACATTTCAGGGAAATGGGTCATGAAATTTAAAAAAAAAAAAACACTCAGGCAGTTGTATTTGTTGTTGTTGTTCAGTCGTTAAGTCGTGTCCGACCCTTTGTGATCCCATGAACCATATCCCGCCAGGCCTTCCTGTCCTCCACTCTCTTCCTGAGTTTGCTCATTTTCATGTTGCAGTGCTAATTGCAGCAGGGATAAATGAAAAAAGGGGGGAGTGGTTGTTATGCACTTCTTCTTCTAGCCACAAGGTGGTGATGAAACATCAGGAATTCCTCTGAAACCTTGTCATCTATAAGGTTCAGCCTTGAAGTTTTGTTGTGGCACTAGGAGAGTGGAAGGTATAGGAAGATTTTTCTTGGGGTGAAGTCCTCAAACCTGACAGGTCACTTCAAATGTTGCGTGGATGTCCTTCACAATCCCTTCAAACCAGAGAGGTTACTGGTTCTCAAGGTGGAGAAATGTATGAGTTTAAACCACTCTATGAAGTGTTAGTCTTTAAGCTGCTTTGTCTTTAATATTCCAAGACAGTAACAACAACACCATTGCGTTTAGCCCACTCTTTCTCCAAGGATCATAGTGTGGTGCTCATAGTTTCCTCTCCACCCACATTCTATCCTCACACCAACCCTGTGATATGGATGGCTGACATGAATAGCCCAGGGTCACCTTTGAGGGCAGGTAGCCCTTATATACCTGAATATGACAATCCTCGCTATCTGTGGATTTCGCTTATCCACGGAGAGCAGGACTGTCACTTACCTTGCTCCATTCACGGTCTGTTCTCCACTGGCATTCAGAATTCAGCATTCAGAATGCCAGCGGAGACCTTCAGAATGCAGTGGAGACCTTCAAAACGGCATCTGTGAATAGCACAGAGACCTTTAAAATGGCCATGGGGAGCTTCCGAAGGTCTCTGCCAGCATTTTGTAGCTATCCACACCATTTGAAGCTTCCGCTGCAATCCTGAGGGTCTCTGCGGCAGGCAGGTAGGCTACACCTCCCCCTAACCCTATTGATCCCATAGGATCTGTGACTCCCTATCCACAGATTCAGTATCTGCTGGAGTTTGCAGGAACCTTACCTAACCCCCGCGGATAACGCGAATTGACTGTAAAGTGCGGCTGGATTTTTAATAGTTTCTGATAACTTGAATTGCTTCTTCACAGGCTGCAGGGGGGGTGACACTGACACCCCCTTGGTTCGCCCATCTTTGCCTCCATGCCAAAGCTGAGTTGTTTCTTCTTGAAGCGACTTGGCTTCGGCTCAGTGGCAGAGCCACCAAAGACAGGCGAGCAAGGGTACAGGGAGGAGTGACACCACCTTGGCTCATCTTCGGCTGCTCTGAGCTGCTTGGTGTCTCAGGCAAGCTGAAATTGGCAGTGATGTGATGATGATCAAAGAATGATGTCATCATGGGCAGGAGGTCTGGCTCAGTGGTAGAACTGCAGCCTTATATGCCTGAAGATTTCAGGATGCCAGTTCAAGACACCCAGAAGTATCTGAGAGCTGGCGTCACGCTGCTGATGAGCTGCAGAGCCTCAATGAGAGAGAGGAATGCTGTCAGGGTGGGTGGGAGACTGAGTTGCCATCAGTGGGAGGCGAATGCGAGAGAAGCCAGACTGTGAAGGAAATCATCTGGAATGAAGTCATTCTGTGAAAGTTTAGAACATTGTATTGTATTGTAAAAACCCCTTCGGGGGGTCATAAAGCCTGCCTATGTGAACCGCTTTGAATTAAAGTCAGAGGAGAAATCTGATGACCAAGAAAAGGCAGTATATAAATACTATATTAATTATCATCATCATCATCACGTCACCACCATTTACTCCTGCTGAGCAATTCCAGGTCCTGCACTGGGTGACACCAAGGGAAGCGACGCTGCTGAGTCTGCCTGTAGCCTCTGTTCTGTTGGCTGCATCTCTGTTGGATTTTATCTGTGTAGATGGACCATTTGGGATCTCCTAACAAATTTAGAAATGGATATAGCAAGAGCTGTTCCACACAACTATTTTTGAAGCAGAAGAGTCCTACGGTATGAAGTGACTTCATTAAGTGGCAGTGATGGGGACTCGAGTCAAATGACTCGACTCGCAAGTGTGACTTAGCCACTTTTTCCCTGACTCGTACTCGTACTTGTACTCGTGACCCACTGACTCGCACTCGTACTCACACTTGTGACCCACAGGACTCGTACTTGACTTGCACTCGTGGGGGTAACGACTTGTCATTTCCAAGTCATTTTCCTTTAATGGTTGGCATCAACACAGGCAGGCAGGCAGGCGCAGTGGAGACCTCAGAGGAGGAGGGCAGCAGAGAAGGAGGGTTTTCAAGGGGGTGGGAAAGCAAGCCTGGCTCTGAGTCCCCCCCTTTTGTTGCTGTCTGTTTGCCATTGGCCACAACTCCGAGCACGAAGGGTGGGGAGGAGTGAGGGAAGGCAAAGCTGCTGCAGCAGTTCCTCCTCATTGACCAAAACTCCGAGCCCAAGGGATGCTTGGCTCAGCAAGGGGAAGGTGCAGGGAAGGAATAATGGGGTTGTCTGTTTTAACTGTTTTAATTACTTGTTTTTAATTATTTTTTATTGTGTATTATGTATTTTAACTTGTTCTTAACTGTAAGCCGCCTTGATTGCCCTTATTGGGAGAAAGGCGGGTAGAAATCCATTAAATAAATAAAATAAATAAATAATAAATGGTTTGAATGTAGACACGCTTGTTTTTCCCAAACCAGATGGGTGGTGACAAGACTGAGAGGTGAAGGAAAGGGCATAGAGGGAGCCAAGTCGGTGCTTTAAAAGTCTCAGAGGTCCCCACACACACAGACACCCACCCACCCCATTTTCAGGGGAAAAGCCATTTTCCCCAAAGCGACTCGACTCGTGACTCGTGGTTTCTGGCCGTACTCGACTCGCACTCGTGCAAAAATGACTCGCACTTGACTCGTACTTGCCCAAAAATTTTGACACTGACTCGTACTCGTACTCGTACTCTTGCAAAAATGACTCGTACTCGCACTCGCACTCGCGACCTAGTTACTTAGATACATCCCTGTTAAGTGGCAGTTGATCATCTGGCAGCTACACCATACATCAACATGTCCTGCCAAGATCTTGGTACCTACAAGTTACACCTTGACTGATTCCTCTGTGTTTTTGTTGCCATTTAAGTACAACAGTACCTGAAAGCCTAGTGAACTGTAGATGCCCACAGCTTACACTCAGAAGCAGATTTCCAAGTGCATATCACTAGCTGTATGAGACACTGTGTGCAAACGGGTGCTGCGTGTTCAGTTCCCTTACTCAAACTCAGTTGATGGAGACCTGTTAGAAAATTGGTGGTGGTTTGTTTGGGTAGAATAGGAAATGGGGATGGATATATCCTCCCCCCCTTCCCAAACAGCTGATCAGCACAATTGCAGCTTTTCTCACAGGGTCTACAGCCTGAGCAGCTGCATGTGTGTACAACTGGATCAGGACCAAAGACGGAACAATGAATAAATGATCATTTGCCTTCCAAACATGGGTGGATCAAAAGTTAATTCTTAATTTCTATTCAACAAACAAAAACCCTGCTTATTTATGCCCCAAACTAGGGCCTGACAGAGGTGTGCAGAGAAAAACTGGGGCCTGACAGAGGTGTGCAGAGAAACTCCATACCTAGAAACCAGATCCTACAGTGAAGACTTTAGAAATAAAAATTAATAAGTAGATCTGCTGTCGTCTTTTGAAATCTCCCCCAAATACACACGAGGACTAGAAACAGACTACTTGGGGGGAAAGTAACAAAGTCGAATTATCATGAAACCAGAGAGTAATACTGGATTCCAGTTTGGACTTTGGATTTTGCTAAGGCACAATTGCATCCAATTGTCATTGTCATTGTCTAACCTTCCTATATGTTCTTTTTTTTTTTTTACAGTAAATTGTTTCATTTTGTGTGTTTAGCTTCTTTTACCACACTCAAAAAATGCTATTTATCAAGAATTTTTTGTATGCAACCTCTAGGGGAGTCCGTGCAACCTCATTCACTTCTATGGGGCGTGTATGGGAAAAGTTGTTAGTTGATTACAATGGCAACGTTTGAATTACTCTCAAACTAAAAATAGCCTACATTTGGTTTGTTTTTAAGAAATGTAATGCTTGATAGAACTTGGGATCTTTCTAATTCAATTCTATTGAAGTGGAGCTTTGACACAGAAAACAACTATTTCATGATCACATGAAGGTTTCTTGTTTCACACCTTGTATTTATTCCTTGGTTTCACAGATTTTGGTTCAATGATTTTAAAAATATAGACTTCTGAAGAAGTGAGTAGTAAATATTTGGAGTGCAGCATCTTCAGTGGCATTTAGAACATTAACTGCCCAATGCAATGACTGTCTACTCAAAAGCAAGTTCCATGGAATTCAATGGGACTTACTCCCAGATAAGACTGCATAGGATTGTAGCCTAAGTCTTGCCTTGCTGTTTACTTCACAGGTAATGTGACCAAAATCCTCCTTGTGGCAACAAATAAGACCTTATAAAACGAAAGCATTGCCTTATCAGGAAGCAAGCACCCAAAATTCATATTACATTCAGGTTGATATAGTCAGGTGTTCTTAAGAAGTCGTGCACTACAGCTCTATCAAGATTTCTGAAGAAGCAAGTGCTGTCTTTGTCACAAAAAGAAAGCAAAAGCAAAATGTTTACATTAACATTTGTATAAAAATTTTTTGTTCCATTACAAAAATATGTTGCTGGTGAAAATTGACTGCAATACGCCATCAGTGAAGGGGGAAAAGAAGGTACAGGAGACTGAACATGCCGACTCCAGTCCAGATCTCCTTTTGTGTAGTTCAATGTGCATGTAGAGCTTCTGCACATGCAAAGACCTTTCTGGTGATTTCAGCATTCCATATGAGTATCTCCATTGCAGCTGGGAAGCTCCTTACTACAGAAGCCAGTGGGGAAGCCCTCGTGTAGGAAGTCCAAACACAAACCAGAGCTTCTGTGCTCATGTTAAGTAAACTGGCTGTAATCCAGCAATACAGCTCAGGCACAAGCAGGGCTCTCTGACTGTAGGCAATGGCAAGGCAACCTTCAGTACTGAAGAAGCTTCATCTGCCACAGCCAGCACTGGGTGCCCCATGATGCACGCAAGAGGCTCTGGATCAAAGCTAAAAGCATTGCAAAGAAGTATAAAAAAGATAATTTTTTTACTTCATAAATACGTGGAAAAATTACTAAAAATATCTGGCTGTGCAGTATAAAAGGGGAACGAACTGTTCCACATTGTCACCTACGCATTGGATGCAACTTTGTAGGAGTAAATATTTGGAATTGCCTTTTCAGGCTGATTGCTACTATTCAAGCTGTTCCAACATGGCAGTGCTGCCACTAACAAAAGCAGCCCTCCAAACAGAACGCAAAGTCCACTAAAGTAAAATGCTATGTCGTAGGACTTTGTCCAGTCGTAAAACCAACCTGGAAAAGAAAAAAAGAGCAGTCAGATGCACATACTTTCACAGACAGATTAGTAACCCCAAAATGCACTATCTTCTCCTTTATATATTCCAACTATGCAATTCAAACAATAAAAAAAAATGGGAGAGTACTTCCTCATTTTCCATAAAAAGAGCAGAGTAATGATAGATATTCTATACTAGCAAACATGAAGTGACATGTTGTTACATCTTGTAATTGTACATTTTTAGTACATCCTGTTCTAAAGATTTGGGACAGGTAACAAAAGCACAAGGCCAGCAGGATGGAATAAAATCCCATCAGGTTAGTAATATCTCTCCCTTCTGCCAAGTCAATGCCGAGTCGTGTCCGCCCCTTCCCCCCCCCCCCAACCCAGCCTTTTGCACTGTTTTCAAAAGGTACTCCACTACAACTTTGGCAAGTCACAAATAATGTGTCGTAATCCCCCCCCCAAGTGGGGATGAGCAGGATGATGCTTTTAAAATATGTGAATCAGAAGATAGGAATGAAACTAACCAATGCATTTGATAACATGCAAGTTTTAGTTTGTGATTAATGCTTCTCACATTTACAAAAGATGTTTGGTAGGGTAATTGTTTACTGCTATATCCTACCAGAACTTGGTATTTTTTCTACTTTTGCCATGAAACAACAAACTAAGGAGGAGAAGGAAGAGAAGGAAAGAGAGTTTCTTTTTGTTGTCACTGCATTATGCTTTTTAATTGATGTGAGCTGCCTTGGGGGCCTCCAAGAAAGTCAAAAGGCAGGATAACAATCTCCTAAATAAATAAAGATGAAATTTAAAATCAGAAAAAACATGCTTCAAAATACTTATGTATGCCGTGCAGCCCAATTCTACTTAACTTTCTGCGCAACGATGCGAGGCCAGTGCAAGCAATGCTGTATCCTGTGCAGAAAGTGGGAGGTCTCTTCGAGGTAAGAGAACTTTTGTTCCTTTACCTTGGGTAAAGCCCCAGCCCCCGCAACAGGTCTCCTCGGATCTGCGCCAACAAGTTTGCTGGCACAAGTCTGAGAGGCCCCATGTGAGGAAAACAAGCCCAGGAAAGGAGATGGGATTTGACGTCCACCGCCGCCCAGGCCCAATCAGACCCCACTCCATTAACCCCCTCCCCACCCTGTTCTGCCCCCACGCTGGCCTACCTGCTCCAGAACACATCCCAGAGCATTGGCGGGGGCGGGCTGGTGCAAGCCCTTTGCATTGGCTCAGGCCTCTGGCATGCTGTCGCAACATGCATTCAAAAGGATTGTGTCGTGTGTAACAGCATAATCCTACACATGTCTACTTAGAAGTAAGTCTCATTGTGTTCAATGGGGCTTACTTCTGGGAGAGTATGTACGGGTCTTTATGGTGCCACAGAACTCTCTGTTGGTTTTGTAAGTTTAAATGCAACCTTACCTACAATTGGTGGTCCAAGACTGTTTCCAAGTCCAGCAAAAAACATCAATATGCCATATGCATGTGTTAATTTCTCAATTCCCACAGTCTTTGTTGTGACGTATGGAAAGATTGACCAGTTGCCTGTCAGAAAACCTAAAATCCCTGAAAGTATTGCCAGTGTAATGTAACTTTGGGCAAATGGAATCAAAACCAACGCCACTGCAGTCATTATTAATGTCAAGACATACAGATATAAAGTATTAATCCATTCAAAATCTGCCAATATTCCTAGAACGAGTTTACCAATCGCAGTCATAATGCCTATGATGGAAATGAGAGGGATGACACAGTCTTCTTCACCAATATTCGAACTTCTTGCTATGTCTTCCATGAGCAATGAAGGAGGAAAGCCACCAATGTCAAAGAAGAAGATGGCAATAAAAAGTGATGAAAATACTTTGTTTTTAAAAAGACCCAGTGTTTCTTCCCAGTAGTCTAAATACAGGTGCCATTTCTTCTTGGCAAGCTGTTTGCAGAAATGTGTCTGCTCTACAACTTTCTTTCTGTAAGTATCTGTTTCTCTTGGTGTTATTGATAATAGTCTGTTCTTATTTACAGGAGGATCCTGCTTACAATCACTACAAGATGTGGTATTCACATCTTTTCCTTCATTACTGGCTTTTTCAAGTATGTTTATTTTTTCTTCGTAAACATTCTTTTCTTTGCCATTGTAAATGAGGTACTGATCGGGAATCTTCTCAAGGCATGGCTTCTCTGAGGAGGGATTGCGTGTTTGCAAAGGTCTCATGAGACTCCCACATGCTAATATGTTTAGAGACAATGCACCAACAATAAGCAAACATCCATCCAGCCCATAGAGTTCAATGAGTTCTTTCTGTAATGCCGCATATATAAAAAGTCCAACACTTGATCCTGAAAAGGGAGAAAACAAAAGAAACATGTAAATAATTTCATAAAGCAACCTACACTCATTGTTACACATAATCCAGCGGCTGAACACCATGCATTATCATGCAATTATTAATGCCACAAGAAAAGTTTAATATTTTTAGTATTTTATTTTACTGATATTGTCCACTGCATTGTGGAGTCCAATGGCTGACATGATTGAAATGATAACATTGAATTCGTTTTCACTGGCAGACAGTCTGGTCTGTAACAGTAAAGCTGTCTCCATCATTCTGACAGCAGTAAAATCAAGAGAATGCTAAATCAATCCTCATTATATTGATTCTCTTAATGACCTGTAACTGTTTCAAAGGGAAGGGGAGAGTACATATAGGGCTCATTCCCATAGCATCAAATCATGGGTTGGTGTTACATTTGAACCAGCTCACAGTTAAATCATGGTTTAGCTTGTTGAGCTAAGCCCTTCCTATGTATAATGAGAAGCCACCAACAGGACTAGTTTTTCATCTTGAAAGTTAATCATGGAAAGTTCAGGGCAGACATCACACTTAACCATGATAAATGCAAACTGTGTTCCCAATTCAACCATGGTTTCACATCTTGGTTTGTGGACCAATTCAGATACTCAGATCATACTATCATAATTAATGGAATCATGGTTAAGTGTTGTATTTGCATAAGGCCATTCAGAACAAAGAGATCAACATGCGCTAAGAATCATACCTGTTGAAATTAGACCAAGTGCAAGGCCTCTGCGTTTGTCAAAATACTGACATGTGATGGTTACTGTCGCTGTATACAGTAAGCCACACCCAAGCCCTACAAATACAAGAAATTGTTAACAAAAACTCAAGTATCCTTTGATACTGAATTAACATTGTGACAATATTTAGGAACAATTCCAATTTGATTCATTAAATTAAACGGTGCAACGAATAGTTTTGGAGGTGCAGTCCACAAAGCCCCTATGCCACACAACCTACTTTCATTTAAAGGGAGGTTGTGAGGCAGCCCCCTGCAAACCTCTGGAATCCATGGTAATTGCATAGCAATAGTGCTTTGCTCCTGTCAATAAAGGGGAATCTTGAAAGTTTTGGTTCTGATTTTGAAGACAGGATCCTACAAGAACACACACTTAAGCTGCAATCCTATACACACTTATAACTGGGATAAAGTTCCATTGAACTCAATGGGATTTACTTCTGAGCAGACACACACAGAATCATGCTGTTAAGCTTATGGATTGTTGAAAAATGATATCTGTAAATTCTCTTACCAACAATAATTCCATAGGAAAAAAACAGGAAGTAGATATTGGGTGCAAAGCTGCTCATCATCAGGCCCCCAGCAACCATAAAGCCACTGAAAATCGTTACAGGTCTTGCTCCAAAAGCAGAAACACATGTACTGCAAATAGGACCTATGTGAGAACAGGGGGTGGGGACAGGATGTGTTAAAGAAAAAGAAAAACAGCTTAATATAAACCTCCATAAGCAATTGCTTAAGAGGTCTCTTCTCCCTAATGCAATTGCTCTCAGTAGGAAATGAGAGAGCCATATTTAAAGAGATCTACAATATTCTTTGGCGAGATAAGAGCTCCACCAACTCCCAGCTGAGTGTTGGTGGTTTGACTGAAACAGAAAGTGGATTGGAAGCAGTATGTGCCTCTACTTTTGCCAGATGATGGTTCTAAGGGCCCATCAGGCAACCTCCTCTTCGCTGGCATTGTGCTTCACCCAATGGTCCTTCCCAAGTAGATTTTGAGATACCGCAGATACTTTGGGGTTCTGTCAGTGGCGTCGTCTGATTTGGGGCGGTGGTGCGGTGGGCCCCAGGGCGTTGGGGCGGAAAGGCTCCGTGGGGGGCGGGAGCCTCCTTAACTTTCGTTTTTTCGTTTTTAAAAAAAAGTTTTTTTAAAGGTTTTTAACGCTAACGAGGCTTCTAAAAGGGCTTCTAAAAGGGTATGTGTGCTTTGCCAAACTTATCTGTAGTTCTAGGAACCTCCAGCGATGATCAGGGGCGCAGATCGTCCCTCTGCAGCTCTGCTCCCGGTCGCGAACTCTGCAAAGCGTCCAGGAGCGCGCTGCAGAGTTAACGCATGCGCAGAGCGACGATGTTTCCAATCGTCGCTCTGCGCATGCGTTAACTCTGCAGCGCGCTCCTGGACGCTTTGCAGAGTTCACGACCGGGAGCAGAGCTGCAGAGGGACGATCTGCGCCCCTGATCATCGCTGGAGGTTCCTAGAACTACAGATAAGTTTGGCAAAGCACACATACCCTTTTAGAAGCCCTTTTAGAAGCCCCGTTAGCGTTAAAAACCTTTTAAAAAACTTTTTAAAAACCCGAAACTCATTATGCAAATTAATTATTTAATTTGCATAATGAGGCGGCGGGCTTTTCGGCCCCAGTACCACGGGCGCCTGGCTACCCCTCTGGCTCTGCTCCCTCTGTTTATTTCAAATTACTTTACTTGTACCCTGCTTTGAACACAAGCAAAGCAGCTTACAAAAAGAGAACATCCTCAATAGAAATGCAGCAGAACTAAGGCCCAGGATAAAACAGAATGAATAGAGACTAAAAAACACCACCACCACCACCACGTTTAAGCCTCCAGAATAATAATAAAAAAGCTTTCCGCAATCATCTAAAAACTAAAAGGGAGGAAGTCTGTCAAATATTCCCAGAAAGACAATTCTACATCTGCAGTGCCATCACTGAGAAGGCCCCAATGTTGGTGCCCACTAACCTAGTACTGTATCAGCTTATGATGGTCTAGAAAATATGACCTCCAAAGGCCAATCTTAGGCTCAGGCAGTTCATATTAGCAAAGATGGTCCATGAGATAACTTGGCCCTAGGCCATTTAGGCCACTTTTTCAGCACTTTAAATTGAGCCTGGAAACAAATCAGTAACCAGTGTAATTGATGTAGGACTGGGGTAATATGCTCCAATTGTCTTGCTCCGACAGCATTCTGGCAGCCGCATTTTGTTCCAAATGAAATTTGTGAAATGTATTTAAAAGGCAACCCCACACAGAGAGCGCTTCAGTAGTCCAATCTGGATGTTACTAGTTTATTAGCAAAGATGGTCCATGGGATAACTTGGCCCTAGGCCATTTAGTCCTTTTAGTTTTTTAGTGCCATTTAGTACTGAGGCCAGATCATCTAGTCTAGACAGGACCACAGTGGTGACCAGCCAAACCTAATAAAAGATGCTCCTAGCCACCTGAGCACCCAGGAACAGCACTGAGCCCCAGATCCCTCACCCAAACCAAATACTTAATTCTTCAGAGCTGTGGTTCTCAAACCGGCTTGGGCAGAGACCCAACTTTTGTCCTCCGGGGGTGGGTCATGGCCCACCTCCTGGCACTGCTCCCTCATCGCTCCAGACCCACCAAGTGGGTCGCAACCCACACTTTGAGAAGCCCTGTTTTAGAGGAACTGTATCCCTCTCCAGGACAAGTTGCGGTGTACACCTCTGCCCAGTACAGCAGTTTCCCCATCCCATAGCACCTCCCATCTTGTCTGAATTAAGCTTCAGATTAATCAGTCGTCCACACTAAAAGTGTGTCCAGTGTTACTAGTAACTTTTGGAGACACTTGGTGTATAGAGTTTCAACCTCCTCCCTGTAATCAAAAGATGAAAGCAAGAGGCAGCGTTGTGTGTCGTCAGCATACTGATAACATTTCAGCTGAAACCTCCAGATTACCTCACCCAGTGGTTTCATATAGATGTAATATATAAAGAGCACTGGAGACAAGATGAATCCCTGTGGCACCCAAAAAGTCAAAGAACATTTTATCATTTTCTTTGAATCTGCCATGTTGAGAACAAGTGGTTCCAGGTGGGATATTCATCTTTGCTTTTCTCAAACTCATTGAGGATTAAGTATTTACATTTTGTGACCTAAGGAGGCTTACTATGATAAAGTTTGAGACTCTCTGTTTATTTAGTTTGACCTAAATCCTTTGGACTTTGGTCTTATCTTCCCTGCATGGTTCATGAAGGGATGCACACATACATTTGCATCTTCTAAAAATATGCACACATACATAAACTTCTAAAAATAAAACTTGCACATTCACAGAGAGCAAGAAAGAGAGAGAGAGAGAGAGAGAGAGAGGACAGACAGACAGACAGACAGACAGACATGCATTACTGTCCCCAAAGCATTCATAAGTAAGCAAAAGTAGAAGGGAAGTAAGGTTTATGCTAAGGGATTCATGAAAAGCTGTACTACTTTCCAACCTACTGCAAATATTCTCGTATTTCTCGGAGGAGGAATCATCACAATGGCCCTGCTCACCTGCCCGAGACTTAAACGGCTGCAGCAACCTACCTCTATTCAGAACTCCTAACCTGGAGGTTCAGAAGTCTGTGTTCTAACATTTTAAAGGGAAAGTCAGTTTTGGTCTACTGGTCCTACTGGAAGTCATCCCACTATCACTCTGCTAAGTGGACTGCCATCAACTCCTATGGCCATAGCTACCACAACCTTCATTTACTCCTCTTGCTCCTGGGTTGACAAAATCCATTTACCAAAAGCAACAGTATGAGTATACACACGGTATGGGCAATGTTGCCTCTCTCACAGTACCTTCAATATTCTGGGAAACAACAATCATCTTTCTCCAGCTTTATACTCTGCTGGATAAGAACATAAGAAGAGCCCTGCTGGATCAGGCCAAAGGTCCATCTAGTCCAGCTTCCTGTATCACACAGTGGCCCCACCAGATGCCTCAGGGAGCACACAGCCAACAAGATAACCTGTTTCCTGCTGCCACTCCCCTGCACCTGGCACAGAGAAAACCTACTTCTAAAACCAGGAGGTTGCTTATGGCTTGTAACCTATGATGGACTTTTCCTCCATGAATCTATCCAAACCCCTTTTAAAGGCATCTAGGCCAGGTGCCATCACCACATCCTGTGGCAAGAAGTTCCACAGATGAATTACACGCTGGGTTAAGAAATATTTTCTTTTATCCGTTCTAACTCTCCCTCCACTCAATTTTAGTGCATGTCCCCTGTTTCTGGTGTTGTGCGAGAGGGAGAAGAATTTACCTCTATCCACTTTCTCCATCCTATGCATAATTTTATACGTCTCAATCATGTCCCCCCTCAGGCACCTTTTTTCTAGACTGAAAAGCCCGGAACGCAGTAGCCTTTCCTCATAAGGGAGGTGCTCCAGCCCACGAATCATTCTGGTCGCTCTTTTCTGCACCTTTTCCAATTCAACTATATCCTTTTTGAGGTGTGGTGACCAGAACTGGACATAATACTCCAGATGTGGCCTTACCATCGATTTGTAGAAAGGCATAATGATATTGGCCGTTTTATTCTCAATCCCTTTTTTAATGATCCCGGGCATGGAATTGGCCTTCTTCACAGCTGCCGCACACTGGGTCAACACTTTCATCGACCCGTCCACCAGCACCCCAAGATCTCTCTCTTGATCCATCACAGACAACTCAGAACCCATTAGCGTATATGTGAAACCAAAATTCTTGTCCCGATGTGCATCACTTTACACTTACTTACATTGAAGCACATCTGCCATTTTGCTGCCCATTCTCCCAGTTTGGAGAGATCCTTCTGGAGCTCTTCACAATCCCTGCTGGTCTTCACCACCCGGAAAAGTTTAGTGTCATCTGCAAACTTGGCCACCTCGCTGCTTATCCCCAACTCCAGGTCATTTATGAACAAGTTGAAAAGCACCAGTCCCAAGACCGATCCTTGGGGCACACCACTTTTCACCTCTCGCCATTGTGAAAATTGCCCATTGACTCACACTCGCTGTTTCCTGGTCTTCAACCAGTTCCGAATCCACAAGAGGACCTGCCCTCTTATTCCCTGACTGTGGAGTTTTCTCAGGAGCCTTTCATGAGGGTCACAAAAGTTCATAGATCACAATAGTTTCATAGATCACAAAAGTTTTATTATAGCATAGTAACCGAGACAGCATGCAATCCAAAGGACCAATCTAGACATTACATGATAAACTGGCAGCTCTGCGGTTAGACCTTCATCATCCTCTGTAACATCTAGTAGAATTCACCCTTGTTGAAATATTCTGCATTTCCTCACCAATGCTTCACATCATTGGTTGCTGCTAGCAGTTAACGTTTTATTCAGTTCTACAGAGGGGGAAGGGGGAAGCTAACTCTGTGGCTGCTAATTTTGGTAGCAGCCACATATTTCATGTAGGGCGTAATCCTATCCTACTTACGCCACCATTATAACCAGTGGCACAGCGAGAACCGAAGGCCCCAGAACGGAAAGGGGATTCAAATCCCCTCCAAAAGCTGAATTCAAAGGGGATTTGAACCCCCTTTCCGTTTTGGGGCCTCCCGTTTTCGTTGCGCTGCTGGTTATAATGGTGGCGTAACTAGGATAGAATTGCGCCCGTAATGTCATTGGTACAGACACACTGAACCTCATCTCTTCAAGTATTAAGAGTGCTTTAGAACCACAGTTAATAATAAAGACTTTCTTCAAGAGTATTCTGATCTTTCCACTTATGGGTCACAAAGATGCTACGAAACTATTTGTCATCAAGCCTAAGTCTACAGTGGAAACAGCTGCTAGGTTTAGATTCCAGCAATGCAGATGTCAAATTTCAAGAACAAAAATGTTTTCAAATGAGTATTTGTGAGCTTTACACCTAAAGCGTATATAATTGTTGATTGTTATAGTCCAAAACAATGATAGAATGCCACAAGGGGCAAAAGGGGTGGGGTGGGTGGAATCTTTCTAATTCTGCTTTTAGAAATACACGTTATTGACTCTCGTAGCACACATATTTTTCAGAATATTTAAGGTATGAATTGTTCAATTTCCAAATGAAAAGTGAACCCATATGTTTATTTTATACAGCTATAGATCATTGACTTTTTAAAAATGAAACATAGCACGGTAGAATTCCCATTAACCAGCTCTTGATTATCCAAGTTCTTTATCTCTTACGCAGCTCATGTCAAAATATATCATTAGAAATAGCATAAGGATTGTTTCTTAAAGGACATTTTTTATTTTACAGAAAACTAACAACACTGTAACATGATGTAACAACATAGTAAAATGTTTCAGGAGCAGGGAGCATTAAAGAGTTTAAAGTTTGAGAAATTAGGCTGAGTGTTTTGCTATAGATTTTTCTGGCTTCAGTTGATGATGGACCTCAGAGCCTTGGTTGCCATGGAGAGGGCAGAAGGATAGTCTTCCCTCCTTCAGCTGCCAATGTAACTTCTAAAGCTTAAATATGATGTCCATCTGACCTGTTCCTTGAAATGCAGCAAATCATTTTCAAGGATAATGTATTTTCCCTCTTACGCCTATCCTGGTGAGAAATATTTCAGTCTAACCTTCGCTCGCTCGCTCGCATGCACGCACGCACTTTTTATGGTCCGTAATCTTTTCTCAGGCTGCTTCCTAACAGCATTTTTCTGCACTGTTGGCTGATCAACATAATACTAAACTGGAAGCGTGAGAAGCAGTACTGAAGAGAGGTACAAGGTGCACCATCATGGCAAACTACAGTTTACTCAACTAGAAAGGGAGGTTATGAAGCAGAACACGTGAAGGACATAAGGAAGAAGGGAGCACCCAAGTCCAAAGCCCATTCACCTGAACCAGGTTGCAGTTTGTATATAACCCTTATAACTTGTTAGTTATTTTTTGTCCTCAGAAAAGATTCAAGCTTCCCTGATTTTCTTTTAAAAGATGGTGCCCCCAATGGACATAGTACTTCAGCTATGGCTTGACCCATGGGGGGGGTAAAGGGGGTAAATTGTACCCAGGCCCAGGGTCAAAAGGGGGGCAGGAGCCAAAGGAGAGGCCCCAGAAATTTCCTGGGATCTCAGCTGGCCTCATGGACGGTGGCTGGGCCAGGTCTACTGGGTGGATAGACCTGGGCGCAGCATTGGGAAGCCTGGTAGACCTAGCTCCAGAGACATTTTTGGCTATTGCTGCTCTCTCCCCACCTTTTTTGCCCCCTTCCCCTTTGAGAAGGGGACCAAAAGAAACTTTGTACCCCCTGATAAAATTCCTCTCAGAGGCCCTGGCTTGACCAACCTCAAGGACAGAGATGCAAGGATGTCCTGTTGCTCAGATTTCACAGTTCTATCTATGGGCTACTTCCTGTTTTGTCCCAAGCTGAAAGTTTCCTGCTAATATGTTCCAAAATAGTATTCCCCTTTTCCTTGGGAAAGCAAATGTCTGAATCATGCTTAGCTTTACCATAAACACAGCAACATTTGTGCCTTGTGTCCTCATGCATTTTGATTTTTTTTATTCCTTTGTAAAGATTCACATTTGTCTTTGTGAATTTGGCCTTATAGTTTACAGCCCTTTTGTTCTTCAGATTTCAATCCCAAGACTATCCTCAAAAACGGCAAGTCATCCCTCCTGTTTTGTTCTCATATTAAGTCTCACTACAGCCTAGTTGGTTCTAAAAGAAAATGCCAAAGACTATGGAACCAAGGGAGCAATTCCACCAACATTTTTCTTAATTCCTCCTCTCCTTTGACCATGATGTAAAGTAATGATTTTCAACCAACTATATTTCTAATACTTGGTCTTTCTAAGCCACACCTTTCAGGTTTATGTGCAAAAATATCACATGAAACAGCAGACATTCTTTGACAAGATTGGCATATTATATTCTATTAATGTATATGCTTCGTATTCAGGAAAATTCGTTTACTCCAAAGCTCTGAGCTTACAGATTCTAGTTTCCAGAACAACAATCAGATTATGAATTCCAGCTTTCATTTGCCAAAAGAAGGGATTTTTTCTAACCAGTCGCAGAGAAAGTTCCCTGGGAGTCAAATGTAACCTGACAGTGAAAAAAAAAATCATAAAATGTTTGTGTAAACCTACTACAGCCTGCTCCATGTATTCCTCTACTACAGGGGTGCACAACTTTGAAGTAGGCGGGGGCCAAAATGAATAGGCCAAACTTCTTCGGGGCCGCACGGGGGGGGCGTGTCAAGAAACCGTGATGTCACTTCCTCAGGAAGTGACATCACAGGGGGCGTGTCAAGAAACCATGATGTCACTTCCTCAGGAAGTGACATCACAGGGGGCGTGTCCATGGGCCGGAAAATATCCCAAAAAGCAACATATTAATAAATAAATTGCAAATTTATAAATATTTAATTATTAATAAATTGATCCCTGGGGGCTCCCAGAGGTAGACATGTTTGTGCATGTCTACCTATGCATGTTTACTCACAAGCAGCCTTAACTCGGATGCAGCAGGTCAGACCCTGAACGGTGCCAACCCCCTCCATTCCTTTCTCTGCTGTCTCCTCACTGTAAGCTCCTTGGGAGCAGGGACCTATGTAGATCCTTAAGGTGCCCTGAACACAATCAGATCAGCAACCCTAATAATTCAATAATAAAGAATAATGCATTGCCCCACTACCCGCAGCCCTCCCCCCACTCAAGGCATTCCCTCCTCCTCCTCCCCTACGCACAAGTTTCACCTTCCCATTCCTGGGGCTGCCATTAACAAACAAGGTGACTCTCCTCATGTCTTTAATTTGCTTGATTCTTTCTCAAGGTACGACACTCCAATATCTGTGAACACGTCTCTTTTTAGGACAGACTCCCCCTACTCCTCTGAAAGCTTGCGTGTGTGCGTGGCTCCAAATTTGTGCGTCGGTCTGGGAGTGTGTGATGTCTGTGCCCCTTTGCTGCTCCGTGCAGACAGCCACCATCTTTCTTGTCTCCCCCGCCCGCCTGCCTCTGTTCCAGAGCGTGGGGGGGTGGATCAGTGCGCCCAAGGTGGGTGGAGAGAATGAGATGGGGGGTTTGGGGCGGAGCCAATCCTGCTCCTGCTGTCTGGGATTGATGGATGAGTGCTCCCTGTGTGCGCGTTTGCGAGAGCGAGCAGGGAACGGAACTTTTCTTGCAGCCATCGCTGCTGCTGCTGCTGCTGCTGCTACCGTGCGCCTTTGTCTGTGCCCCTTTGCTGCTCCGTGCAGACAGCCATCATCTTTCTTGTCTCCCCCGCCCGCCTGCCTCTGTTCCAGAGCGTGGGGGGGTGGATCAGTGCGCCCGAGGCGGGTGGAGAGAATGAGATGGGGAGTTTGGGGGGGGTTGAGTGCTCCCTATGTGTGCGTTTGCGAGAGCGAGCGGGGAACGGAACTTTTCTTGCAGCCATCGCTGCTGCTGCTGCTGCCACCGTGCGCCTTTGTCTGTGCCCCTTTGCTGCTCTGTGCAGACAGCCACCATCTTTCTTGTCTCCCCCGCCCGCCTGCCTCTGTTCCAGAGCGTGGGGGGGGTGGATCAGTGCGCCCGAGGCGGGTGGAGAGAATGAGATGGGGTTTTTGGGGTTTTGGGGGGGTTGAGTGCTCCCTATGTGTGCGTTTGCGAGAGCGAGCGGGGAACGGAACTTTTCTTGCAGCCATCGCTGCTGCTGCTGCTGCTACCGTGTGCCTTAGTCTGTGCCCCTTTGCTGCTCCGTGCAGACAGCCACCGTCTTTCTTGTCTCCCCCACCCGCCTGCTTCTGTTACAGAGCGTGGGGGCGGTGGATCAGTGCGCCCGAGGCGGGTGGAGAGAATGAGATGGGGGGGTTGGGGTGGGTTGAGTGCTCCCTATGTGTGCGTTTGCGAGAGCGAGCGGGGAACGGAACGTGTGTGCAACTGCCCGTGCCCGGAGCTTCCTCTGCCCGGAGAACAGCGAGTGGAAGGCGCGAGAGAAGCGGGACTCCTCGGCTTGCGTCAGGAAGGCGCCCCTCCACTCCGCCCCGAGTGGCCCAGCCAGGGCGCTGGGAGACCATGTGCAGGGCAGCCCCTCGCTAGCTAGCCCAGCGGCTCCAAGCAGCGTGGCTTCGAGGAGGCGAGCGACGCCGGGCGGTGTGTGGCTGCGGGCGGGAGCCTGCTTGCTGGCCTGGGCTTACAAAGCCAAGCGCCCTCTCTAGTTTCCACCAATGCAGAGCCAGCGATAAGTGGGCAGGTCTTCTTGCCTAAGGAAATGCCTTCTTGCTCTTGCGTTCTTTAGCCTCCTCCTGGCTAACACGCACGCGGCTTATTCGGCTCTTGGCTGAACGCCAGGAGACTCAGCTAATTGGCGGCGATCAAAGCGCCACCTGGAGTCTCCTGGCGTTAAGCCAGGAGCTGAATGAGCTGCGTGCGCAGCGGAATGAGATTTCCTGTGACCCGAGAAGAACTTGGGGATCCCAAAGAGCACCCGCTCTCTGGGAGCCCCGATTTCTTCGAGGACCATGGGAAATCGTCAGGCGGGCCGCATGCGGGCCGCGGGCCGTATGTTGTGCACCCCTGCTCTACTACAATGAGGTCTGAATGCCCATATGGTATTTCAGGGTTTCTCCTCTAAAATCTAGTGAAAAAATAATGTTTAAATTCTGAAAGATTTTGGGGTCAATTCTGCATCTTTCTGAATGGCAAAAACCGTAAGTACTGTATTAGGAATTGAAGTAACGCCACAAATGCTGGTGGCGTTTTTTAAAGTTACTCTTTATGTCTATAAATGATTAGACTAGAACGGTTAGTTCCATTTCTTGTGAGAAAAGAGCATAGAGGGTGAAAACAGAATATTACATTCCTTTTCAAAATAGACAAATGTCTCACTTTAAAAAAAATCACTAAATAGTTTTATATACACAGTACCCTCTGGTTTACAAAACCTCTTACAAACCTGAATTTATAAACATATGAAACACTGAAACTTCCTTATGACTCAGCAAGACTGGTTTTTCCATCCCAGCTACTTGTAGAGTTCATGCTGACAATTTTCTATCCTGCTTTTGAGGTCATTTTTACTCCCATTACATCAGCAAATGCAAGTTTACTCTGGTTGTGGTGAACCCACAGAACTGGACTTCCCTATCTGTGGAATCTAATTCTTCAATGGGCAGTAAATCAAGAGTTAGTGCAGATGCTACATTTTTCAAACTTTTCTATTACTATTTTCTAATATTTCTATTTTCTATACTTGCAGAAAATTGCAGTGGCTCTTTCAGTGATTAGGAAAACTGTTATCTTCTATTTTTTTCTATAATATAGCTGCTGCAATGTTCTGTGAATCCCTGCTTCAGACACTGCATTGCTCATACAAGGGGTTTAGCGGTCCACAACTATGTCTGCAGTGTGCTTGCTGATGCTTGCTAAGACAGTAATTCTAAGCATACATGCTTACTAGAAAATAAGTTCCACTGAATTCAGTTGGATTTACTTCCAAAGAAAACATGCTTAGGATTGTGCTGAATATGCCTGTTATCTTAAGTATGGGGAAGTTATATTGTTTAGCTTTAGCACAATTTGCATTAAGGATCAAGCCAGGTTACAAGCCATCATGCCAATTTACATTCTCTACAATTTCTTATACTGAAGTTCCATGTTGCCAGTTTCCTTTCTTAAATGATACTTAAAGAGGTATTGATATCTTTGTATTTATATTGGTTCATTTATTCTAAAATATGCATGGGACCTTTTCTGTTTTAAAAAAGAATTCAACTCCTTTAAAGCCAGAAGTTAAAAAAACTTTTGATACCTTTTGAAAGGTATTAAAATAAGCATTTTAAACAACATGCTTTTTCCTAAAGACTTACTTGCAAGTAATCCAACTCCGCTTGCAAGGGATCCAATCCATGCAGTCTTTCCTTTTCCTTCTCCAAAAATATCCAGCCATTCTAGATACAAAACTCCAACAGCTAATGGAGATCCATAGCACAAGAACTGGGTAAAGAAGGATACGAGTACTATTACCCAGCCCCATCCGCCATCTGGCGATTTCTGGAATACCATTTTCCAGGGTAAGGTCAGGATGAGTCCACAACTCTATATAAAAGTGCACACACAAATAAAATAGAATTGAGAAGGAGTACATAGACTTCAAAACTTAAATACAGTATATTTTAAATGTTATTTTAAATACAAGCAAAGCATTCAGGAAATTGAAGGCCTGTAGAAAGAGGTGATATCTTTGGTTTCTGCCTTGCTGGTTTCCAAGAGTCACTGTGGGGGCATCACAATGCCCTGTTACTCTCCACCATTACCACCTGGTGGTAACTTGGTATGTAAGCAAGCACTGTCCATCTCTCAGTTGCCCGCTGTTCAATGACAGTGAATGATCAACACAGCCAAGTCCTATCCCTGCCACCCCTATCAACAGCAGCCTCATTCTCCACACATATCTCAGTTCCCAGAAGATATTTAAAAATATCAGGCTTTCTATAAACTGATGAACAAAAATGCTATCAGAAACTCAATATACCCAAATGTCAAAAAGAATGAGGACACAAAATTAAAGCAAAATGTTACAAGCAACAGTCAACTTTAGTAAGATAATACAGTAAGAAGTACAATGAAAAGAAAAACAGAGAGCAGTAAAATTCTGTAAGAAAGAAACCTGCCTTCTAAAGTTTAGAAGCTGATAAGGCCCAGCCTGTCACGTACCCCCGGCGGTTGGTCCGTGTACCCCTGGGGGTATGCGTACCACAGGTTGGGAACGTCTGTTCTAAACAGTATACAGCTATAATGTACCATTTACAAAGAACATATGTTACTTACAGAAGACAATCTTGAGTCATTCAGTCTTCTAAAACATGTTGTTATTTGTATAGCTGGAAGCTCAACCTGTGGAGAAATATCAGGTGCCTGAGCTGAAACAACACAACTGTGCAGTGAAAATGACTATAGAAATATGTCGTTTTGGTGTAAGGTTGATTTTATACACTTGCATAGAAACGTCCAAAGATCATCATCTTCTCCCTACCTCCCGCTATCACTCAAAACCTTTGGTTGGTGGTCATTTTGGAAGTTTTCGTTATTGATTGTGTTCTTATTCTGCCTTTTTAATGATTTTGTACTTGTTTTACTGTGTTTTTAGAATTTGTTCGGTTTTCTTTTGATTGTTTCCAGCTTGGGAAGAAACACACAACATAAATAGTTTTAAATAAAATAAAATAAAGAAAACAATGCATTTTCACCTGGGTGCTCTTCATCAAGAACAGAATTCAGATCTGTGACAATCCTTTATACGTGACAAACAAGGGAAATCATTGATTCCACGCTTGTTTATATGCATGTAGATACCACAGATTTCAATGGAATGAATGAGACTTGGAGAGCAGGATGCCCTTTTTGCATACTTTCAGGTTTCTAATGAGACAACTGATTAGAGATTACACATTTTCTCTTGCAAAACTGTATTTGCATATTAAAGTATCTGAAATATCATCAGCTGATCATATTTATTATTTATTAGCAGAACTTATGTAAATATATGCTTTACACAGAATGTGTTACTTTTACTATCTATAACTGTCAAACAACTGATATTCCTAGTCATTTACTCCTAAAAATAGTAACATAGTCTTGTTAATTTACTGTGGATGCTATTTGCTGTGTAACTTCTCTCGTTTTAATTATTTCCCCATTACATGAATTACTACATGTACTTCTTTTCTTTCTTTTTTCTACCTTTATTTCACTCATATGTCTTATTTCTTTGTTTATAATTTTCTGTTTACTAGGCATTCCAGTCCTCTACACTTGGCCCCATTCTCGCTAACGTCAGAGGCATCACTATAGCAGGAAGCCAATGCCCCGGGTGACAACCGCGGTCTCCTTGTGAGGAGCCATGGCAAGATTTTTGGGCTTCGTGGCTGCTTTTTTTGCAGCCGGAGGGCTGTGTTTGCAGCCGCGGAGCCAAAACGCACCGAAATCCTTTTGCAACAGCTAACAGCAGGAAGTGTCTTCTCTCTTTTGGACAATGCCAGGGGCTCCAACCATTGCTACTGCTGGCCAAACACTCATCTGAATCCCTTTTGCTTTTCAGGACTGCACTACTGTATTGCCATAAGGGGCTGAACACTGGTCCTCTGCAGAGTTCCACTGAAGCCTCCCCCCCCACAGTGAGGGAAAAATAATGCCCCAAGCCACTATGCTATCACCCCCTACAGGGCACCATTGTTTGTATACACTGGTGGCACCACTCCCCCTCACAAACATTGAGGATGCCAGAGAACAAGTGTGGCTGATGCTGTTGTCACGTCCGTTACTCTCTTTGAGTTTCACCTTAATCCCCACTAGCATCTGTCCCACAGGTGAAGACACCATGCAGATCCGAAGGAAAGCCTATGACCTGCCCAAAGTGACCAGTGTGAGCCCAGCTGGTACTTGGTGAGGTTGCTGACCTACTCATTCCAGTCAGGCTCCTGTGGCTTTGCAAACTCCATGGCAGACAGAGACTTGGACCCTGGCCAAGGAAAGACTTATTTGTTTGGTTCACATGCCTACCCGCTTCCAAGACAGCTTCCAAGAGTGTGTGTGTGTGTGTGTCTGAGAGAGAGAGATGAGGGTACTTGAACCCTAGGTACAAGGGGCTCTTAGCAGTTTTTGCACCTTTGTTGCTGATGCCACTGTGACTCCTGTAGGAGGTGAGGATGCTATGGCATCTTTCTGTCATGTTGTGTATGTTTGTGTGTAGTGCCCTTGGGCAGGGTGACCAGATACAATGGAGGACAAAGTGTCTATACCTTTAACCATTGTAAGAGGGAATTTTGGCAGGTGCAGCTCATCATGGAAGGGTGCACAAAAGACACCTGCCAAAATTCCCTCTTCTATACAATGGTTAAAGGTATAGGCACTTTGTCCTCCATTGTATCTGGTCACCCTGCCCTTGGGGCATCTCCCCATGGTTGTGGGTGCTGCCTGAGACAGTGTTATTCATTCTTAGTGGCTGGCATGTCTCTGCACCTGCCCCCACTTCCCACTCAGTTCACCCTAACAGTGTTTCTCTGGCTACCAGCGTTGGGGCTGATTGGAGGCAGTGATTGGCTCCTAGGACATCACACCAATGATAGACGGATGACATGTGGATTTAACTGAGATGATGCACCAATGTTACAGCAACGATGCACCAACTTCACTGCAATAACCAGCCTGTGTCACAGTGAGGACATACTGCTGCCAGGGTGCTGCTCCATGGGTAACACAACTGTGTTGGTGGTTCCATGGATGCTGGGGATGTTACTGGGAAGGGCTGTGGCAGTTTTGCTTTGCCAGGGCAGACCCGGCATGTGGCCCTTGTTGCAATGGCATCGGTGCGGCGTCCGAATTGGATTGGGTCATTAATCAAATTGCAAGCTGATATCTTAGTTACAAAAGCCAAAATGAAAGTTATGTTACTTGGCACAATCCTTGCCCCTCTCTCTCTCTCTCTCTCTCTCTCACACACACACACACACACACACACACACACACACACACAATGTCCATTCATCTGTCATCTGGGGTTTGTTTGTTTGTTTGTTTGTTTGTTTTAAGAAAAAGCAATGCAGTGCTGTTCTCTCACACCTTCACCCCAGGGCAAAACTTCCTTCTAAATGAAACACAGGTACAGTATAACCACAGATTACATCACTAATCTCAAACCAATTCAAGACAATTGCTTACATCTACAATCCACATTCTCAGGGACTGTGAACATCCATCCCATGAGATTGCCTGATTCTGAGACTACATGTGTTTTCTGTTTGTGGTTAAGAGATTTAATGTCCCTTGCCTAACACCTTGGGAAACAGAGTGTGCGATAGCCAGCAATTGTGTCATGCTTTTGGATAAACAGAAATTCTTTATTTCTATTGCAACTCTTGGTTCAGAGAAACAGTTAAATAAAACATTATTCTCCTTGTTTTCACAAATTTCTGTTATTTCACAATAGCTTTTTCCAAGTGTGTTCTTTTACTGCTGGTAGCACTCTGGTGCAATTTTGGTCACACTAAGGTAAAACAGGAGCACAGCAATTAGTGCAGAACTACAGTCACTGGAGTGCACTATAAAGTAAACCAGCAGTGGATCATAAACGGGTTTGTATTATACCTGGCACTAAACAACTGAAAATGTTCCTTTAAAAATCCAAGTACTTTTTGTAGTGATCAAACATCATTTAAGTAACAATAGTTAACCAAAGGAATAGTCATATTTAGTTTTGGCAAGAGATTAAAGTCAGATCAAGGAACTGACCCTTTCAGCCAGTGTGGTATAGTGCAGGGCCGGCCCAGCCATGAAGCGACAACGCGGCTTGCATTAGTGGCGGGAGCGGTAGATTCATGGCTCCCTTCAATCCGAGTCTGCTGCTGCCTCTCTCCTCCCACTGCGGACACAGCCACATTGATCCATTTCCTGCTTGCTAAAAGTGAGCAGGAAGTGGATCATTCACTTCCCTGCCGTTTCACATTATTCCTCCCTCATGCATGCCCTTTAAACTTAAAGGGGCCATGAGAGGAAGAAGCAATCTGATGGGACAGAGAAGCAGGGCACTGACCTGGCTCCTTCCTTGAGATCCTTTTAAAATTTAAATGAAACAGAAAACATGGGACATGCAAGGAGTTCCCAGCATTGCCTGCACTTCCTGTTTTGTCCAGACGATTGTGCAGGAAGGAGCCAGGAAAGTAGCTTTGTTTTTGTCTTCTTTCTTGGTGGGGTGGGGTGGGGTGGATCAGCATCAGGTGGCAGTTTCTGTTCAGCCATCCCTGGCGTAATGCACAGATAGTCTTCCATGGTCTACTTTCTTGTCTTTTTTAAAAACTGTATCCCCTCCCCATGGCTTATCACTATGCTTTAAGAAGTCATAACTCATCTGTATTAAGGGTTCCCAGGTATATATTCTTGCTTAAGAATACAGGAAGCATTTTGCTGAATGAGACCAAAGTTCACCTAATGCAGTATGCTTTGTACAAATTCCTGCAGCCAGCAAGCACTTGTAGAGTCCACACTGGAAGCTGGCCAGTAGAAAACCTGTTAATTGCAGTCTTCCTTCTGGTCAGGCCTAGAGTAGCACATAGAATATTGGCCTTCAACACAGGGGCAAACCTTTTCAAGACTCTTTGAGGTCCAGAGACTGAATTTTCATTTGACACCCTCCTTCCATCTCTTCTCGCTCCCTCCTCCTCCTTGCGATTCTGCCCCTCCCACCCCAAATTTCCTGAGGGGCTACTCAGGAAAAGTGGATTGAAATCTCTACTCAACCATGACCTTTCACTGGGTGGTTTTGGGGAAGTCACTATCTCAGTCTAACCTAACCCCCCCCCCAAAAAAAATAAGGTTGTTGTAAAGATAAAATGGGATAATTCCTTGTATGTATAATTCCTTGAATGCCTGAGATCTTTGGAGAAGGGATGGGGAGCAAATGTGGAAATGTAAGAAAACTGACATTTATGTAACTTGTACCCTGCTAAGTGGGCAAAGAGACACCTTTTGAAGTGGGGACTGCCTCCCTATACTTAGCAGAGGGAGAGCACCTGTTCCTATTCATTGCAGCATAGCTTCTCTCCCATTGGCCAGTGCAAGTGTCGTCCTTGTGCTTTTATACATACACACGCACACATACACACACACACACACACACGATTGTGAGTCATTTGGGGATTGTCTTTCCATTACTTTGCTATGTAAACCACTTTAAAAAACTTTTGTTGAAAAGTGGTAAATACTCATCAGCAAACAAAGAAAGGCAGGAGGTGTGGTCTGGTGGTTGAGCTGCCGCCTGCCTGAAGAAAAGCTAAGATGAGACCAGTTCGAGACAACCTGAAGCTACCAACAAGCTAAGATAACCTGTGTTAACCCTCTGTGGGAGAAAGGAGTCGCTGTCAAGCAAGCTCAGAAGGCATGTGCTATGCAACCAGAGAGATACCACACCACTGAAGGGAAACAGCTAGAGAATGAAAAAGGGTTTATGTGAATAGAATATTACAGGGTGAGCACAAAAACACTCCCTGATTTCAGTCTATAACCGTCGGAAATCAAGGAGTGTTTTTGTGCTCACCCTGTATTGAAGAAACCCCTAAGGGGGGGGGGGGGTTAAGAAAAAAGCCTGCCTATGTAAACCGCCTTGAATAAAGTCTGAGGAGGAAGAAAGGAGGTATATAAAGAGTATTATTGATAATAATAATAATAAACTCAACAGAAGCTATCACAGCAAGTCAGTACAAGAACTACCTTTAGTGGTACAGACTTATAGTTTCCTCCTTAACTGACAGCAACAGTTAAAAAATAAAAAAAAATAGGATACCACAGATGGCCTGCAGACATATCCATTGCCATTGGGAAGAAGCACACACATATGGTGAAAAAGTGAGTGGAAAGTAGGAAAAAAGTTCATCACAAACACTATGCAGTCAGAACATCAACCTTCCAATATATTAGCACTTAACTGAGACAAAAAAAAACCCTGTTACAAAATGCAATTTCAAAATAATGCGACATCCAGAGTTTCACACAGATTTGCAGGCTGTTGCAAGCTAATATGTATTTCAACCCAGACTTACATACATGCTTACTGTACTCTCAGTTATCTTGAAGTGAGTTGAGGATAGGCTTGCATAGGGTCATACCCTCATGCTGGAATGCTAACAATACAGTCGGGGTTTATTTAAGGTTTCCAGATGAAATTTCAACAATAATGGACATGATGGAGCTATTTGGCATTGTCTGTCAAACTGAGGCTTTTTGAAATAAAGGAAGAAATGGCTGCTCATCTCTGTGGCACTTTGATGTTTCAGTATCAGAGAGAGGACAGTAGCATATTCTGGAAATATGACCAAAAAGTGAGGAGTCTATCTGCAGTTTGAAACTGTCCCTGTTCAGCAGCTGACTGAATGGAAACCTTAACAGCACAAACCTATGTCACTCGGAAGTAAGTTCCACTGAACTCAGTGGAACCTACTCAGTGGAACTTACTCCCATGAAAACATACATAGGATTGCAGCCCGAGTCATAATTTATCAGGTTCAACCATCAGTGAAAAAGAGAATAACAGCGCCACGATGGCAAGAAAGACAAGAAAGCAACATATCTTGATTAAATATACCACAGATAAATTTATTACAGTTGCTTGAACTTTAAATGATATTTTATAGTTGGCACCTTACCTCAATCAATCCAGCCTTCAAAAACACTGATTTAACATTTGGCATCTTTTTTTCCTGAATGTGTGTAGCTTTTGTGGCGGCGGTGGGGGGGGGGGTGTTTACCTGTTGGACTGGCATAATACTATCAGGCACAGATCTCATAATTCTACTAATGCATAGATTTAACATGCCACACATCAATGGAAATACACACAATTTGTAGCATGCAGATCCTCTCTCAGGTACAGGTACATGTCTTTTTTTATGTTACTGGCAGGACATCCCAGCAGACAGCCCTGATGGACATAACTGTAGTTTGCTTACCACACATGAAACATAACATAAAGTGCATCTAGCTTTGCCCAACAGATGACAGAGAATAAATATATAACCAAATTAAGTTAATATATAGTAATGGTGTTCACAGGAGATGTGCAACTCCTCAGCCTTGTGAGCTAGAGAAGCACCTATATAACCCTTACACCATTATTATTTATACAGTGGCCATCAATGCACGTGGAGCTTTACAGAATAGCATAACCAAATATGCATTAATAAGCTTAAGTTTGACGATGGGATGGGGCAGAAATGAGAGAGGCAAGAGATAAAAGGGTAAGTACCTATCAGTCCCTGGTCAGTCACCTCACTAATGCAGACCAGAACCCACTCATTCATTGTGCAGACAGCCATGCACCTGTGAGAGGGTGAGAGAGGACTTGTCAGTGTAAAAATAATATGATGGAAAAGTGCATCCCCTGAAGTAATCCGGTTAAATGATATTAGCAGTGGTAGCATGGAGACGGAAGCCTGCCAGGCGATTCATTCTGAACTCGTCCATTAGGAAAAAAAGGCAGTCAAGTCAGAAGCGCAAAGCCCTGTGTCCCCGAACCATCTGCAGCCCACTTGACCTCGCTGCTGCTGCTGCTGCAGCCTGGCTCCCCTTGCAGCACATCTCTAGTCCACATAGCCTACACAGTATACCTCAACCAAACCGCGGTGCTCCTCTTTGGTGCTCCCAGGCAGTGGTCGATAATAAGCAGAAAGTTTATGCCTCCCCAGCACACACCCCACCTCAGCACCCACATGGTGCCCCCCGCCCCTCTCTCCCCGCGCCTGCATTTACCTGCCACTGCCCCGCCCTAGGCAGAGGAGGCAGCTGCGCCGCCGGCTTGCTCTGCCAGCGGAATGCCCCCGGCCAGCGGCCCCTGTTTCTGTGCGCCTCAGGCCAAGGGCGCAAGTAGTGGCCGAGGGAGCCTGTCGGTCAAGCGGCCAGCCAGCGCCAGGCTCTCCTTTCCTTGCATCCTTCAGCGGGGAGATGGAGGGGGCGGGGCGGACAGCGCACTGCTGTGCTGAGAGAGCGAGAGCCGGCGGCCGGTACAAACCGGTTGCAACTAAGCGAGAGACTAGAGCGGTGTGTGGTGCGTGTGTTTTCTAGGGAGGAAAAAGGAGGTGGCGACGACGCTGCGGAAGCTCAGGCTGCCACTGCTCCGCCTGGTGCCTGAAAAAGAGCCGAACGGCTCGGGCGGGCAACAGTACACTCAGCGCCAGCCCCGCTTGCTGGGCCGGCAAAAGGCTGTGACTGACGGGCCACCCGCCGGCGGCGTCGCCATTGCCCCTGGAGCCCTCCTCCTCCTCCTCCTCCTCCTCCCCCTCGCTAGACTTGCCAAAGGGGCCTGCGCGCGCGGTGTCTCCTGTGCCTTGATAGCAGAGAGAAGGCTGCAGGGTGATGTGCAGAAAGCAGCAGGTGACGCTTTTCATGGCACGGAGAGAGCTAAACGCGTTAGTCAGGTTTCATTGCTGCAGAGCGAAATGCTGCTAAAGGGACAGACCCTTCGTCCAAAGTTGGCAGGCCTACTGCCGTGCCACACCAAGCAGCGTTCCCTCCTTCGGGGTGACAGAACAACTCCTCGCTTGAAGTTGGCACAGTTTGGCGGCATGACTACACAGCGCTCCGTGAGACGGGGGCTCAAAGCTATCTGGAAACACCGCTTTCTGTCCCAGAAGCCCATTCCTCGCACTGCCCGACACGTAGATTCTGCACTCAGCAGGCAGGGAAATGCACTCTGCACTTTCATCTCTTTCAAGGTTGAGGCCTGGCACTGAGCACGGAGGCCAGCGCCAAGTCTTGCTATAAATTACGCAGAGGGACTACGTGGCTCACATGGGCCTGGAAGCAGCGCCCTCTGATCTGAAAGCACAAGCGCCCACTCACAAAAGGGGGATAAGCGAGGAGTCTACTTGACGGGGTTGTTATAATAAGGATGATCTATGACTACCGGTCCGGTAGTCCTTCCATATTACAAAGGGGGAAAGTGCCTATATACCTTTAACCGTTGTCAGAAGAAGGAATTTGGGCAGGTGCAGCTTTTTGCACCCTTCCATGATTATAGGCACTTTGTCCCCCATATGGTAAGCCTATCTATGACGTGCATTGCACTGTCAAAACACACTGTACACATTGTTTTATATCTTGTGTGTGGATAGCATGCTCACACCACTAGAAAGAAAAGCAGGAGAGCAGTGAAGGGCTGAGCATTTCCTTCCAAGTAAATGGCTTACTGATGAGTAAGCCATTTACTTGGAAGGAAACCACACAGAACTCAATGGCACTTACATCCCAGTAAACATGCACAGTAGGATCAGGCTGTATATTACTGTTCATATATTGTTGCAGTTCATTATTGTTCACTGATTCTTCTTCCTCATCAGTCCTCAGCCCTTTGGTGCTCTCCTGTTTCTTTCAGCGACAGGAACACTCCTTCCACACACACTAGGTATAACACTTAACACGTAAGTAGCCTTTTTTTTTACTGTGCAAAGCACTTCACATACCTTAGCTGAATCATCCTTATAACAATCCCATAAAGTAATTAGTTTTATCCATATTGAGTATGTGCACATGTGAGCAAGAAAGACCAAGAGAATGATTAAATCAAACCATGACAAAAACAGAAACAGGATTGCCTGTCCTAGCCATCTAGATGGCCAAAGAGAGAGCTAGCCTAATCTTCCACAGTGTGGGGATGTTTCATAATTGGCCTGAATTTCAGTCAGATTCAGCCAAAGAAGTAGGCTGCCTCTGTAAGGGAGATCTTAAAGTCCAGGCAAGTTGATATGGCAGTCCTTAAACGAATTAGGGACCAGGTTAGGTAATCTGGTTCCACGTTGTGTAGGGCTCTAACATTAAGACCAGTACCTTAAATTGAACCCAAAAATGTCTTGGTAACCAGTGCAGCTAGGCCAAAATAGGTGTTGCATGCTCCAGCCATACATCAGCAATCTAGTGGTGGCAATCTGTACTAATTGAAGTTTCTGGACTGTCTTTAAGGATAGCCCAACACAGAGAGCATTACAATACTCCAGTCTGGATGCAATCAATGCATAGATAATTGAAGCCAGCTCTGTTTTCTCCCTCCTTCATGGATCATTGCCTTGTCGTGGCGAAGGGGCTTGCGTAACTCAATGAAGCCATGAGCTATGCCGTGCAGGGACACCCAAGACGGACAGGTCGTAGCAGAGAGTTCTGACTAAAAGTGATCCACTGGAGAAGGAAATGGCAACCCACTCCAGTAACCTTGCCAAGAAAATCCCATGAACAGTACCAAAAGGCTAAAAGATATGACGCCGGAAGATGAGCCCCTCAGGTTGGAAAGGAAAGGAAAATCCAATGCTGCAAGGAGCAATACTGCTTAGGAACATGGAATGTGAGGTCTATGAATCAAGGCAAGCTGGATGTGGTCAAAAATGAGATGATAAGATTGAACATTGACATCTTGGGAATCAGCGAACTAAAATGGACGGGCATGGGCGAATTTAAGTCAGGTGACCATCATATCTACTACTGTGGGCATGAATCCCTTAGAAGAAATGGAGTAGCCCTCATAGTCAATAAAAGAGTGGGAAAGGCAGTACTGGGGTGCAACCTCAAAAACGACAGAATGATTTCAGTTCGAATCCAAGGCAAACCATTCAACATTACAGTAATCCAAGTGTATGCCCCAACCACTGATGCCGAAGAAGATGAAGTTGACCGGTTCTATGAAGACCTACAACACCTTCTAGAACTAGCACCCAAAAAAGATGTCCTTTACATCATAGGAGACTGGAATGCTAAAGTAGGAAATCAAGAAATAAACGGAACAACAGGCAAGTTTGGCCTTGGAGTGCAAAATGAAGCAGGGCAAAGACTAACGGAGTTCTGTCAAGAGAACACGCTGGTCATAGCAAACACTCTTTTCTAACAACACAAGAGGCGACTCTACACATGGACATCACCAGATGGTCAATACCGAAACCAGATAGATTATGTGCTTTGCAACCAAAGATGGAGAAGCTCTATACAATCAGTAAAAACAAGACCTGGAGCTGACTGTGGCTCAGATCATGAGCTTCTTATTGCAAAATTCAGGCTTAAACTGAAGAATGTAGGGAACACCACTAGACCAGTCAGATATGACCTAAACCATATCCCTTATGAATATACAGTGGAGGTGAAGAATAGATTTAGGGCATTAGACCTGGTAGACAGAGTGCCTGAAGAACTATGGACGGAAGTTCGTAACATTGTACAGGAGGCAGCAACTAAAACCATCCCAAAGAAAAAGAAATGCAAGAAGGCAAAGTGGCTGTCAGATGAGGCTTTACAAATAGCTGTGGAAAGAAGGAATGCGAAAAGCAAGGGTGAAAGGGAAAGATATAAACAACTGAATGCAGATTTCCAGAGAATAGCAAGGAGAGATAAGAAGGCCTTCTTAAATGAACAATGCAAAGAAATCGAGGAAAACAACAGAATGGGGAGGACTAGAGATCTCTTCAAGAAAATTGGAGATATCAAGGGAACGTTTTGTGCAAAGATGGGCATGATAAAGGACAAAAAAGGCAGAGACCTAACAGAAGCAGAAGAGATTAAGAAGAGATGGCAAGAATACACAGAAGAACTATATAAGAAAGATCTTAATGTTCCTGATGACCACGCTGGTGTGGTCACTGACCCAGAGCCGGACATCCTAGAGAGTGAAGTCAAGTGGGCCTTAGGTAGCATTACTAACAACAAAGCTAGTGGAGATGATAATATCCCAGCTGAGCTACTTAAAATCCTAAATGATGATGCTGTGAAAGTGCTGCACTCAATATGCCAACAAATTTGGAAAACTCAGCAGTGGCCAAAGGATTGGAAAAGGTCAGTTTACGTTCCAATTCCAAAGAAGGGCAGTGCCAAAGAGTGTTCAAACTATCGCACAATTGCACTCATTTCACATGCTAGCAAGGTTATTCTCAAAATCCTACAAGCTAGGCTTCAGCAGTACGTGGACCGAGAACTACCGGACGTACAAGCTGGGTTTCGAAGAGGCAGAGGAACTAGAGATCAAATTGCCAACATGCGGTGGATCATGGAGAAAGCACGAGAGTTCCAAAAAAACACCTACTTCTGCTTCATTGACTACGCAAAAGCCTTTGATTGTGTGGATCACAACAAACTGTGGCAAATTCTTAAAGAGATGGGGGTACCAGACCACCTTACCTGTCTCCTGAGAAACCTGTATGCGGGTCAAGAAGCAACAGTTCGAACCGGCCATGGAACAACCGACTGTTTCAAAATTAGGAAGGGAGTACGGCAAGGCTGTATATTGTCACCCTGCCTATTTAACTTATATGCAGAGTACATTATGAGAAATGCAGGGCTGAATGAATCGCAAGCCGGAATCAAGATTGCTGGGAGAAATATCAACAACCTCAGATATGCAGACGATACCACCCTAATGGCAGAAAGTGAAGAAGAACTAAAGAGCCTCGTGATGAGGGTGAAAGAGGAGAGTGCAAAAGTTGGCTTGAAACTCAACATTAATAAAACTAAGATCATGGCATCGGGTCCCATCAATTCCTGGCAAATAGAAGGGGCAGAAATGGAAGCAGTAACAGATTTTACTTTTCTGGGCTCCAAGATCACTGCAGACGGAGACAGCAGCCATGAAATTAGAAGACGCTTACTCCTTGGAAGGAAAGCTATGGCAAATTTAGATAGCATAATAAAAAGCAGAGATATCACCATGCCAACAAAAGTTCGTATAGTCAGGGCGATGGTGTTCCCAGTAGCAATGTATGGTTGCGAGAGTTGGACCATAAGGAAGGCTGAGCGCCGAAGAATAGATGCTTTTGAACTGTGGTGCTGGAGAAGACTCCTGAGAGTCCCTTGGACTGCTAGGAGATCAAATCAGTCAATCCTAAATGAAATCAACCCTGACTGTTCCTTGGAAGGACAGGTACTAAAGCTGAAACTCAAATATTTTGGCCACCTAATGCGAAGAGAGGACTCTCTGGAGAAGACTCTGATGCTGGGAAAAATTGAAGGCAAAAGGAGAAGGGGAAGGCAAAGGATAAGATGGTTAGACAGCATCACCGATGCAACGAACATGAAAATGAGCGAACTCAGGAAGATAGTGGAGGACAGGAAGGCCTGGCGGGATATGGTTCATGGGATCACGAAGGGTCGGACACGACTTAACGACTGAACAACAACAACTGTCATTAATCAGGACTGTGGTTGGGGTTAGGGTTAGCCCTCCCCTCTACTGAGGTCCCAATCTATGGAGGTCCAATCCAGCTGCTGTTTAACATTCTCTCTCGCACGCATGCATGGGCAACCCGGCCACGAAGCAACCTGATGTGGCTTGTGTCAGTGGCAGAGGAGCTAGGGAGTGGTGCCCTTCACCCCAGTCTGCTGCAGATGTAAACTGCATTGATCCACTCTCCACTTGACAAAAGCGAGTAAGAATGAGATCATTTGCTTCCTTCCCCACACTTCATCCTCACACGGGGTTTAAAGTTGAAAGTGTAAACTTTGAAGAACTCTGGTAACACTGTCCCTTCCCACAGAGCACGACAATCTAATGCCTGCTAACCTAAATGCAGTGCCTCATGAAAAGGCAGGAAAAGACAGTGTTACCAGAGTTCATCCCTGTAAACTTTCAGCCTTCTGTGAGGAAGAGCACTTCACTACCCCTCCCCTCGCTCCATACTCATGCAGCATTTAAAGATATGTGCTCTCTTTAAACCCCATGAAAGGACAGAGTGCTGAGAGAAGGAGTTTTTTGAGGGAGCAAGGAAGCACAAGCACCCCCTGGTGAAGGCAGCAGTGGGGACTAATGGTCCCAATGGTGTTGGGCAGCAGACCTGGTTGGGCTGTCCTGCATATGCATATACAGAGGAGTATGTGTTTAATGCGAAAAGAGGACTCTCTGGAGAAGACTCTGATGCTGGGAAAGATTGAAGGCAAAAGGAGAAGGGGAAGGCAAAGGATGAGATGGTTAGACAGCATCACCGATGCAACGAACATGAAAATGAGCCAACTCAGGAAGACAGTGGAGGACAGGAAGGCCTGGTGGGATATGGTTCATGGGATCACGAAGGGTCGGACACGACTTAACGACTGAACAACAACAACTGTTTTCTCCAGATGGAGTCATGGTTAGCATAGGAGCTAAGGGCACTTCTGACCACCAGGGCTAAACCCCTTACAGCGCAATCTTAACCAACTTTCCAGTGCCGGTGCAGCTGCAATGCAGCCCCAAAGTAAGGGAACAAATGTTCCCTCACCTTGAGGAGGCCTCCATGACTGCCCCCCCCCCGGAATATGCAGCGTGCGCCCTGTTGGCACAGCTTCACCGGCGCCGGAAAGTTGGTTAGAATTGTGTCATCAATGTTTTTCTATTGTCTTGCACAAGATTTTCACATGTCCTCAGGCTGCATTTCATATTTTATAATATTTTCCTTCATGTTCAAGACAGTGCTTCACATACATTAACAACCCCAATGCAGAGGACACCAAAACCACTTCCACATGGCAGGGATCCCAGAAGCTGTGCTATTTGTAAGCCTCTTACCACAAACATCAGCCTAAATGCATGAAGAATCTCCACCCTAGCACCTGCCTTCTTCTCCAGCACTACCATGCAGTATGTTTTCTGTTGGTTTCTATGCAGGAGATGTTGCATTTCCTCCAACAACTCATGAAAATTGAGTTGAAAATTGAAAAAATGAAAATTGAGACACACTGGTGCTAATCTCACCATTAATCTGGTTATTCTTATTGCTGAACAGCTGCAATTCGTCAAACATGTTCAGCAACATGTATTATCTGGACAAGTGGCAACAGAGAGTGGCAAAAGAGAGGCCACATACTGACATTTAGATTTAGACACCCAAGGAAATGTCAGTTTAGCCACAAACCAAGTTTAGTCACATGGGTTGAAAACAAAGTGTGTTTTCAACCCATGATCAAAAGAACAAAGATATATAGAACTAGGAAAATAGAATTGTTGTAATGACCATACTTAACAGCTCAAAATAAACCTCACTAATATGCAAAATGACCACCAGTGCACTTCATGGTAGTGATCACATGTACATAGATACATGCCTATGCACTGAAATCAAGATGCATCCACTCCCCAAACTTTTAAATGAATACATGTTCTGATCTTAATTGTCAGTACAATATTATATGATTGCTGAGAAGATAGCAATGTAGCTGACTGTGTGAAAATATAAAGTACAACTCTAATTGTTTTACTACAAAGTCCTTGTATAAACATTTGCCTGTAATTTGGAGTCTTTCCACTTACTGCTGGAAGAGCATCCAATTTCCACAGCTGTTGTTCACTGAAGAACCCCTCTGCTCTCGCTCCACCCCTGCAATATTCTTTTTTTTTCACTTCCCCTAGGCCCAATAACACTCTTCAACTTGCAGGAAATTGTTTTTTGATTGCACATAAATTGTCTACTGTTAATTAAAAGCGGTTTTATGCTAAAAATTCTCACTCACAGGACTGAACTTTGAGAAACATTCTTACTGCTAACATTATTTGAGTTGTGTAGAGCTGAATACTGCAACAACAGTACACAAGTTAGCCCAATGAAGTGAGAAGACAGATTGACAAGGCCAGACTGGAATCCAAGAATAACCTACTACAGGACAAGCCCAGAAGAGAAAGTGATAGAACACTACTGGTTGTCATCTACAGTTGCCAGCTAAAACCACTCCATCATCAACGATGAGCTGCAGCCCATCCTGGACTTACAGCCCAACCCACTTATAGCCCAATCCTATTCACCACTTACGCTGGCGGAGCACGTGCTCTGCCAGCATGCACTGTTGCAAAAGCACCATAAAGTGCTTTGCAACAGTGTGTCTTCTAGCAGCACCAATGGGAAGGCTGGTGCCTTGGCGCTGGCCACTGGAGCAATGCCCCTTGGAGCATGTGAGTCCAGCACACCGGTGGGGGAAGAGAGAGGGAGGAGGGGGCAGGAAGGAGCAGAACAGGCAGGGGCAGTGGAGTTTCCACGGTAGGGGCGGCACCGTAAGTCACGCCGCGTCGAGTACCGTGTTTAGGAACGGAAACGAGGAGGCGCCGCCCCCTCGCTGTTGCAACCATTGTGCACGAAGAACGCAATCGGGCAGGATTGGTTGCATTTTGCACATTTCATGGCCATTTTGATCCTTTCCTTCACAGGTCTGGATCGAAGAGTACCATTAATGAACTCCGAACAGCCAAGAGAATGTCTTTGTCTACCATTTTGTTGTGCTTTCAGTTGTCACTGTACATTCTGTCACTGTCACTCTGTTATCACTACTTTACATAACAATGGTCACTTCTTCCATCCCTAAAGGCCGCTGCAGACCGCATCAATTTCGGCGTGTCCCGGACGCCCGACGAGCTTTGTCTAGCTGTGATGAGGTGTCTGGTTACCATAGCGGAAGCAAGCGGTCTCCCAATTTCTGGCACAATCGAAAATGTTCCTGACCCATGTTTGAGGGGGCTGCTTCGCGGAACTACTGTAGCCACCAATCAGATGAGAGGGGGAGGAGAGTGGCTAACGGCCAATCAGAGTGCACTTGTGCTTAGCCAATCACAGCTGCTCTTTCTTAAGGCGGGACAAAAGGAGGGACTATTCGCGGGAAGACGCTCCTACAGACAAGCTCAGAGCGCGGCCAGCCTCGCTCGGTCGCTCGCCTCGGCGCTCGGTCGCTCGCCTCGGCGCTCGGTCGCTCGCCTCGGTGTGCAGTCTGTTACGGCCTATAGTCCTTTGATCCCTACCTTTTACCCCATTTTTTCTCTCTCTTGCTCTCTCTCTCTATACATATTCCTGCTTACTGAGGATTTCACTTCAGGTATCTAACGAAGTGGACTGTAGTCCATGGAGATGTATGCTAGCATAAATTAGTGACTCTTTGAGGTGCTACTTGTCTAAGATCAATAGTAATTATGCTTTAAAACAAGAGTGGTACACTGCGATGTTGGAATACAATAAACAGCGTAATACGTTTTGTCCCCCTTGGAACACCAAAATTGCTGTGTAGGATAAGGTGCTATAATTATGACAATGAGAAATTATGACATGTTTTCCAAGTTAATAATTAAAACAGAAACAATGGACTAGATGCATATGATTATATGCTGTGGATGCAATACGTTCCTTGATGATCTACTCATTTTGCACCACATCCACAGAATGACTTGACTATCCATAATTTGGCAGGTCAAAGGCTGGCTATTCTAGTGTCTATCTCTCAGCTAATCTCTGTTTGCTTCTTCAGTTCTGCTTGGCAAGACTCTTAGGCTAATTATTATCAGTGAATAGCTGAAGTCTCACAAACATACTCGAGAGTAGAGAGAATTTCAGAATGAAAAGTTAATAGCATACCGTTCGAAGTTCACCAACTTCTTAGATAATACATCACCTTCTCTAAGACAACAATTAATGATTATAGCAAAAGAAGAGAGGAAAGAATCAACATTAGGCCGAGTTTGACTGAAATCCCATACCATACAGGAGTGTAAAGGGCAGAACCTTCCATTTTCATCTACATCTAAAAGCAATATCTTGTTATAGTGTCTAACCCATTCTGGGGCATAAAGAGACTTGCAACTTCCACCCCAAGTATTTGCCCAAACTAAATAAAAAAGCTGAAAATAGTCTCTCCTATTTGATGGAAAGTAAAGGACAATAAATAATTGTACTGTAAGTCATTGTTAAGTTCAAAACATTACCTGTTTAGCTTCTTATCAGTCTCAGCTACTCTGACAGAACAATACAGTATATTTGATAAATGGAGTACATGATCAAGTTATTGTCACTGATTCTCTTGCGAGCATTTTTCTAGAGCAACGTTTCTCAAAGTGTGTTCCTAGGAGCCCTGGAGCTCTCCGAGACCCCTTCAGGAGCTCCATGAGCACACCATAGTTGGCCGGCATCTGCCCCCTGCCTAGTTTGTTCATCTGTCCTTCCCACCTCCTCTATTAATGGCTCTCATTCCCCTCCTGTTCCAGCTCTTCACTGGTATTCAGTGTTGGGCTCAGTGGTGTACCACTCCATGCATGCGCTGGTGCTCGGGGGCTTCCCGAGACTCTGTGCATGTGCTGGCAGGGCTCAGCGAGACTCCTTTTAGGAGTATACAGGGTTCTGGAGACCAAAATGCTTGAGAAACACTGTTCTAGAGGATTTTTCACATAACCTAGTAGTTTCAGATGCAGTGAGGATAGAAATACAGTATCCGCACATTGGAAGGGCAGGCACCCTTTATCTCTATCACAGACTATGAACACTTTAAAAACGGAAAAAAAATCCTATTTCCATTAACACAGGGAAAATGGACATGACACTTTTTATTACCAATTCCATTTTATGACATTTGTGGAAGGTAGTCATCAATAGGCCGACTATGACCTAAGTATAGGTCTGGTTGCCTGTCCTACCTTAACTGAGTACTGTATATACTTGTGTGTGTGTGTGTGTGTGTGTGTGTGTGTGTGTGTGTGTGTGTACACACACTCAATTTATATATATAATTTTATATAAAATGCTCACAAGCATCATAAATTTTATATAAAATGCTCACAAGAGCTATTCTAGGATCAGTGACAATGACTTGATTATCTACTCCAGGGGATCTCAACCTGAGGTATGGGTACCCCTAGGGGTAAGCGGACCTCTTGCTGGGGGTACACCAAGCCCTGCTCCTTATCTGCTCCAACAGCAGCTAATTGTTAATTAACATGGATTTTAAATTGTAATTATTTTTGGAGCCCTTCTGTCTCTCTGATTTTGGTTTTGGGCTTATTTTTGTACTTTGGGAAATATACTTTGGTGGGGTGGGGGAGGGAGGAGCTGATTTTGGGAAGTGTGACTTGGAGGAAAAAAAGATCCTTGCATCTCTCTCTCTCCAACAATTTTGTACTGATACGGGTAAAGATGCCATGAATTAAAAATCTGTTCTTTATTGTTCTTACAACCGCAGCGGGTCTCCTGAAAGGCAGACGCTGCGGAGCAAGATTATCATCAAATCTTTTGTGGATTTTTTCCCCAGGAAGAGGGTCCTAGTTTAGGACCGAAACGTTGGGAATTTTCTTGGTTTTTTATGTTTATGCTCCGCAGCGTCTGCCTTTCAGGAGACCCGCTGCGGTTGTAAGAACAATAAAGAACAGATTTTTAATTCATGGCATCTTTACCCGTATCAGTACAAAATTGTTGGATAATCGCAGGCCATGAAAGCTTTAGAAAGATCTCTCTCTCTCTCTCTCTCTCTCTCTCTCTCTCTCTCTCTCTCTCTCTCATATATTATATATATATATACACACACACAGTTAAATAAGACAATTTTTCACATTTAAAAGTTTTAGTACTTTTATTTAACAATTACAGCCCATTCCAACCCAACTCCTCTCCAAGTCAGGCATAAGTGTGGCCTAAGTGCAGCCTAAGTTAGGCAGAAGTTATGTCTGAGTTAGGTCAGAGGTATGCCTGAGTTAGGCAGGCTGCAGTTTCTGTGGCCCAGCACCACCCCAGGATCCAGGCAACACTTACCTCCCAGGCAGGCAGGCTTGCCGTTTGGCTCGGGCATGTGCAGGCCTGTGTGTCTGCACGTGTCAGCGTCCATCCATGGCAGCTGCTGCAGTGTCTGTCTCAGCCCGGTCGCAAAGGGGCTGACCGCAGGCAGGGGGGTTGCGCCAGTCATGTGGTGGACGCAGGGCAGGTGACAGGTGAGCGAGGTGCCCGAGCCAGCTGCCACAGGGCACCCTGTGCATCAGCCACCTGCTGCAGGGGAGAGTGGCCGTCCCCCCTCCTGCAGAAGGCGATGCCACCCACATGCCACGTTGAGGCTGCACGTGGGAGTCATGGGGGGGAGCGGGGGAGGGAAGGGAAGGAGGGGGGGTGGGAACGTCACACACAAGGGGGGGCTCATGATGTCTGGAACTGCCTCTGACATGACTTGCCCGTGTGCTGCCTGAAGCCCTGGACCTCCAGGGCCGGGGCAATGCCCACAAAGAAGGCATCCCGGCGTGCGTTCTGCTCTGTGCCCCGGCCAAGACCGAGAGATGCCTTGGGCTTGTCTGCTGCGAGCGTGAAGGGCTCACGCAGCTCATCACGCCCCCAGATGGGGCGACGACAGCGCCTCTCGGCAGGCGCTCTGGCAGGGTGGGGGGTGGCCAGCAGCCATCATCAGGGAGTGGGAGGGGAGGCAGACACACAGGCAGTGGGTGCTGGGGAGGGGCACGGGTGGGTCAGAGACAGACAGACAGACAGACAACAAGGCTGGTGGGAGAGAGATTTCGAGAGAGGGGTCTGCAGAGACCAATAGGGACACAGGGGTTGAAGGCAATGCAGAAACAGGCGCCTCTTATGCAGACGGACTGTGGGCGGAAGCGGCTGCATTATGGGCAGACCTTCGATGGAAGCGGCTGCATTACGGGCGGACCTTCAACGAAAGCGGCTGCATTACGGGCAGACGCCCTGGCTGGCGAGATCCCCGGTTGCTGAGCGGCCACTACACAGATGCAGCGGCCACAAGCGGCCCCTCTATGGGCTCCGTGGCGCCTGTCACTGTTCGCCTGCCTGAGAGGCCCCCCCAACTCCCCCTCCCCTCTGTCCCATGGGGGTCTGGCAGCCTCCCTGCTGTGTTCTCCCTGGGAAGGAAGTGGCAGTCCCTGGAAGGGATTCATGCAGGGGCTTCAGTGCTGGGGGCTGTCTGTGTGTGGAGGGCAATGCTTGTGTAACACTGGGCACATATGTTTCAAGGAGGCTCTGCCCAAGGGGCATCCTTATTGTTCTGGAACGTTAGCAGAGATGGCCAGGCGAGGCTGCCAGGGGTAGTCACAGCAGCCAATCTGAAAGCAGCAGCAGCAGGCGTGCCCCATGGACCTGGAGATGCAGGCTCTGCCCCTGTGAAACCACAGCCTGCTCCATAGAAAGGGGAGGGACAGCAAGTAGGCAGCCAGGGAGGTGGAGCAGCAGCAGCAGCTGAGGAGGGTTGCAGGGCAGGCTCCCCAACCTCTGGCAGCAGCGAGGCAGTGGACCCTGGGGCAACCAGACTGCAGGCCCAGGGGTGCTCCCAGGAAGGTAGGTGGTAGTGGACATTCCTGGGGAGACAAAAAACAAGGGGGTGTTACATGGCAGCTGGTGTGTGGTAGCAATCGCCAGTGAAGACAAGCCAGTGTGTAGGTTGCAAAAGCCTGCAGGCTAGGTGTGACACACATAGCATGGTCTGAGCTGCTTACCCGCGTGTAAGGTGAGCATGATCGTGTAAGGGAAAAGGGTCAAAGAGAGAGAAGACAACACATATATTGGGTCACAACCATGGCAATCCTAGCCATACTGACCTGTCAGTTGACCCTGTGGAGAAAAAGGGGGGGGGAACAGCTGGTGTCTACAGACGGTTAACAGCACCACCACACTCGTGGTGTTGTATGCTCACATGACAACAGGCAGCAATCCGACACAATAGTGGTAAAGCGGCATGTATCCTATATATCATAGCAGGCATTGCAGGCAGGCATCTGACTACTCATTGGTAAAGAGGCATTTCAGAGAAGGCATTGCAGGCAGACATGAGAGGGCACATTGGTAAAGAGGCATATCATGGCAGGCTATGCAGGCAGCTATGAGACAAGACATTGGTAAAGAGGCATATCATGGCAGGCTATGCAGGCAGCTATGAGACAAGACATTGGTAAAGAGGCATATCATGGCAGGCTATGCAGGCAGCTATGAGACAAGACATTGGTAAAGAGGCATATCATGGCAGGCTATGCAGGCAGCTATGAGACAAGACATTGGTATAGAGGCATGTATCCTACCTATATTTCTATATGCAAAGAGGCAGATGTCAGAACACATGTCAGCACAACCCCTGCTCTTACCTGCACTTACCTGCTGGTGTTGTTGCCTGTGTGTGTGGGGGGGGGAGAGGCTGGGAGAAAGACATGGGTTAGCAAATGGTAGCATGGAGACAGCTGCCCAGGCACAGCTGTAAACAGTTTGGCCAAAGCCAGAACAGCCCTCTCTGCCCTTGAGGGGGGCAGAGAGGAGAAGAGAAAAGTGGGGTGTTTGTGAATTTTGCCCTCCACCGACAAAGTCCCACTTTGTGGCTGTGGGGGACAGAACCCCATGCCACATGCTCAGAGAGAGAGAGAGAGAGAGAGAGAGAGAGAGAGAGAGAGAGAGAGACTGGGGGCCTGGGGCTGGGCTTTTGTGGGAAAGAGGCTGGGTGGGGCTGGGTGCTGATAGGCTCCCTATCTTAGGCATAACTCTGTCGGTTTCCAGACCTAGCAGGCCCAACTCCGTCCTAACTCTGACCTAACTCAGGAGTAGGGTGTTAGAAATTTTCAAGAGAGGGCTGGCTTGGGTAAGGTAAAATGGCTTCTATGGGTCTCCTCGAATTTGGGTCCACCTTTTTGGTCGACCTAAAATTTATGTCAGCATTTGTGTTGGAGGGGGCGTGTCTGTGCTTGCCAGGGTCTGGAATCCAACGTTAATTGGTTGCCGCCCCCGTTACACCCATGGTCCGCCCACTTTTAGGTCAACTTTAGGTCTGACTTGTGCTGCTTAGCCCTTGGGTTGGAATGGGCTGTTCTTAGTCCGTCGGTCGTAACTTTGAACCTAACTTTGACCTAACTTCGCCCTAAATGGTTGCGTTCCAGACCTAAAGTCGCCCTAAATGACTTAGGCTGACTTTAGGTCTGACTTGGGCTGCTTGGCCCTTGGGTTGGAATGGGCTGTTAATTACCTAATTAATTAATTGAGTAATCCAATTAATTAGCAGTTAATTAGCAGGGGGTACTTCAGAAAATTGGACTGTGATAGAGGGTACCCGGGCCTCCAAAGGTTGAGAACCCCTGATCTACTCCATTTATAGAATATATATCAATCTTCTTTCAGAGTACCTGAGAGTATTGTTGATGGCAAAGATTTTCTTTTCCTTTATTTATTTAGGAGATTTCTATTTCACCTTTCCCCAGGCTACAAGCCTGGTGCTCAAGGCGCTTTAACAACAAGATTAAAACATACATACATAAATATAACATACATAAGGCAACTTCAGGTTACATGTGTGCCTCAAGAAGGTTCTGAACCTCAAGGTGCTCCAGCTGTTTGGCCTATCTTAATTTTCATTCCCAGGCTGTGTCCCACACAGATCAAATTCTAGTTTCTGTCCCACTCAGAGGACGCATAATAAAAACTGCCAGCCTTTACCTATTTTTTTGTTTGTTCTCTGACTGCCCAGAGAAATGGGTCACCTTACACTCAGCCCATCTCCACAGGTAGAACTTACTTGGGATCACAGAAAGTTCTCAATAGGCGGGAAGAATCTCATTCTTTTAGGAAAAACACAGACTAAGAAGCGTTCACACCTCTATTGGTTCTCAGTGATTTCATGAACTGCCAGCCACTGGTATTCGGCATCTAAGAAATCAGTTCATCAGCTAGTTTCACAATAATACAGCAGGCCCTCGACTTACATCATTTGATTTTATGTAAGTTAGGACTGCTCTGTTGAAAGGGGCAAGAGGAGCCTTCTGCACTTTCTGCTCACAACTCAATGCTCTGTAAATGTTCTGTGTGAGAAAAAAACAGGGAGAGGAGATAACTGGGGCAGAGAGGGAGGTGGCAGTGGCTGTGTTCTGTGAGGTGAAGATGCCGCTGCTGAGCAGGAAGCTACTGCTGCTGCTGACATTGCATCAATAGATGCTTGGTGCCTGCACAGAATAAAAAAGGCAAAGCCTGGATTTAAAGGAGAAGGCTTTGGGCGGCACCCCAGGACTGACCTCTCCACCCTCTTTCCCTTTTTACAATCCTCTTTCCCTTTCTACAATCCATTGGGAACTCCGTGCAGAAGCCGCATGGTCTCTCATGGCCCTCCCAGCATGTGGGTGGTTCTGAGAGCTCTGAAGCGCTGCTGAGGATGACTACCAAACCCAGCCACCCTTCAGTCGCTACCCTTGAGTTCTTGCTGCCTAGACAGGTCACTGTGCTGCTCTAGCTGCCCTCCGTCCATTCAGACCAAAACACTCTGCTAATTTCTCCTTTTCACACACAAACAAACCCCGTTCCGACTTATGTAAAAATCAACTTAGGTAAGAGAGTCTGGAACAGAATACATGTATTGTTCATGCTTGGCATAAGGTCCAATATTTTTTACTAGGTTATGTGTATCCAAATACAAGACAAATGAGAAAATTAGCTTACTGTACTCTTCAGATAAATAAATCCGGCTAACTGTGTCTTGCCAGGTTTCCCAATCCAAGCCAATGTTTAGAAGATGGAATGCAGAGTTCCCTGTAGGTTTTAGGCTAATGAAATGAAAATCCCAAGGATAATAAATGACACCAGTATCCAAAACAAAATTTGCCTGAAAATGTTGTTGCTCTCTCGCTCGCTCTCCCCCTCCCTCCCCCTCCCCCCCCTCTCACTCTTAAATGCTGCTAGGTTTAAATATATACACCATATTTACCTTAGTACAACTTAGAAATAGACTAAGGGCCCAATTCTATCCAACTTTCCAGCACTGATGCAGCCGCAGTGCAACCTTGAGGTAAAGGAACACATATTCCCTTGCAGCACACGTCCCATTGGCACTGCTGCATTGGCGCTGGAAAGTGGGATAGGATTGGGTCCTAAGCTACTTCGTAGTAAATTAAAGAATTCTGGTAACTCTCCCTTCCCACAGAGCACGACAATCTAATGCCTGCTAGCCTAAATGCAGTGCCTCATGCAGAGGCGTACGGAGGGCGGAGCGAACGGAGCAGTGGCTCCGGGCGGCTCCCCCCCTTGGGCGGCACTCCGGGGGAGCGCGCGCGTGCGCGTCCTCCCGGTGATGCAGCGGCTCCGCGGCTCAGGCAGCATTCCCCTGGAGCGCCTGCCCGGCCTCGGAACCTGAGAAAGCCCTGGAGCGTCCGCCACGACCGGCGGCCAGGGCTTTCTGAAGGCAGCCGCTGCGTCGTGGCCTTATTTATACTTTTTTCCTGCACATGCGCAGAACGTTACGTTCTGCGTCTCTACAGAAAAAAAAGTATAAATAAGGCCACGACGCAGCGGCTGCCTTCAGAAAGCCCTGGCCGCCGGTCGTGGCGGACGCTCCAGGGCTTTCGGGGGAGAAGGCGGGCGCGCACACAGCCGCTCCAACCTGGTGGCGGTGGCGCCCCTTTGGGGTGGCGCCACGGAGGTGCTCCAGGCAGCTTTAGCTGCCGCGACGCCTCTGGCCTCATGAAAAGTCACCATTAACCTGAATATGGGTTTCTACACAAAGAAATATGTTCAACTCTGTAAAACACTGACAAACACACAATATATTCTCCCATACATTCCCAGATCTTGCGCTAGCTAGAGCAAGGTCAGCACCTGCCAGAAGCAGAGCCTTCTTGCCATGTTGCCCCTGTGGTTCTGGAACAGGGAGGCCCTTTGCTGGTGTTTGATGTTTCTGGAAGGTTTTATCTTTTTAGAGCTGTGTTTGGGGAACAATTATGAGGTAAACATTTAATTTATATTATTACATTTTTATCCCTTCCTCCAAGGAACTCAAGGTGTCCCCATTTTTTTATTGTCCTCACAGCAGTCCTCTGAGGCAGGTCATGCTGAGGGGCAAACTAAGCATTACTTTTCCTATTGGTGCCAATGGATGCTTTTTTTCCTTGGCAAATAGCAGCTACAAGGTGGCGGGGCCATTAATCAGGACTGTGGTTGGGGTTAGGGTTAGCCCTCCCCTCTACTGAGGTCCCAATCTATGGAGGTCCAATCCAGCTGCTGTTTAACATTCTCTCTCGCACGCATGCATGGGCAACCCGGCCACGAAGCAACCTGATGTGGCTTGTGTCAGTGGCAGAGGAGCTAGGGAGTGGTGCCCTTCACCCCAGTCTGCTGCAGATGTAAACTGCATTGATCCACTCTCCACTTGACAAAAGCGAGTAAGAATGAGATCATTTGCTTCCTTCCCCACACTTCATCCTCACACGGGGTTTAAAGTTGAAAGTGTAAACTTTGAAGAACTCTGGTAACACTGTCCCTTCCCACAGAGCACGACAATCTAATGCCTGCTAACCTAAATGCAGTGCCTCATGAAAAGGCAGGAAAAGACAGTGTTACCAGAGTTCATCCCTGTAAACTTTCAGCCTTCTGTGAGGAAGAGCACTTCACTACCCCTCCCCTCGCTCCATACTCATGCAGCATTTAAAGATATGTGCTCTCTTTAAACCCCATGAAAGGACAGAGTGCTGAGAGAAGGAGTTTTTTGAGGGAGCAAGGAAGCACAAGCGCCCCCTGGTGAAGGCAGCAGTGGGGACTAATGGTCCCAATGGTGTTGGGCAGCAGACCTGGTTGGGCTGTCCTGCATATGCATATACAGAGGAGTATGTGTTTAATGCGAAGAGAGGACTCTCTGGAGAAGACTCTGATGCTGGGAAAGATTGAAGGCAAAAGGAGAAGGGGAAGGCAAAGGATGAGATGGTTAGACAGCATCACTGATGCAATGAACATGAAAATGAGCGAACTCAGGAAGATAGTGGAGGACAGGAAGGCCTGGCGGGATATGGTTCATGGGATCACGAAGGGTCGGACACGACTTAACGACTGAACAACAACAACAAATGGTTTGATCTTTAGAGTGTGTGACTGACTAGTCCAGGATCACCTAGTGAGTTTTATCGCAGAGTAGAGATTTGAATCTGGATCACCAAGCCTCACACTTTCCCCACTGGCTTTTAGCTAAATGCTGCTTTTTGACAGGGCTTACATTCTTATACAGTATGTTTATAGATACTGAGCTGATAGTCCTAAGAAGTGATTTATTATTTTATGGTATGAACCAACTTGAACCTAGGAGAAGATGGAAGTACAGTACTGTAATAAATAAAATGGACTTTACAATCTATGTACCAAGTTCACATCAAAAGATTATGTAAAGAGGTAGTGTCTTTGGGTTATATAATGTGCAACTCCCTTCCTTGTGGAGAGTCACCAAATCCAAACCTTTCTGGTTTTTTCTCCTTCTGGTTTCCAAGGTTCTTTATTATTAGTGAATAAAAACAAACAAACAAAGGAAAAGGAAAAGGGGGGAATATATAAATACAAAAAGATGACAAATATTAATAACCAATCTATACATAAATGTCCTGTTTTTACACCCAAACCTAAGCACAGTACAAACATGTAAGGAGGAGTTGTTTAAAATGTAGACTGGCTTTTAACGGCTAGGGTTATATGTGCAACAGTATATGACCAATAAGTAATCAGCATTATATTCTTGAAAAGTTGACATAATCCAGGAATCTGCTTACATTTCTTGCCCAATATTTGACAATAGTTGGCAGAGTTTGCAGCTAGCCCCTCACTACTATAAACTCCTACTTGGAGGAAGTACCATCTTACAGGTATAGAGTGCCAACAGAATGGCATGCAGTACAGCAGTGGTTCCCAAACTTTTTAGCACCAGGACCCACTTTTTAAAACGACACTCTATCGGGACCCACCAGCTTTAAAAATTAGGTGATCTAGAAAGAAATATTTTTATTTATTTATTTGCAAAAAACTTGATCTAGATATTTTTGTAGATTTTCACGACGCGACCATATCCTTGAATTAAAAATCCACATATTGCCGGGAAACTCCGTCGTTATGGATATAAAAATTTATTTCAAAAAATAAATTTCACAGGTGTTAAAACATACTTGACGTTTCGCACACGTAACATTCGTGGCATCATCAGAAATCCCCTATAGTGTTCCTAAGACAGCTTAAAAAGGTAGTGCAGGATAAAACAGGAAGTGGGCACTCCCTATCTGACAAGAGAAACAATCAGTTGTTTGGTATAAACCTGGCATTTATAGTGTTATTTTTTGATGTTTGGTCTTGAGTGGCTTCACCTTCTCTGATTGGAGGTTACAATCAGCTGTTACTGATTGTTTCTCTTGTCAGATAGGGAGTGCCCACTTCCTGTTTTATCCTGCACTACCTTTTTAAGCTGTCTTAGGAACATTATAGGGGATTTCTGATGATGCCACGAATGTTACGTGTGCGAAACGTCAAGTATGTTTTAACACCTGTGAAATTTATTTTTTGAAATAAATTTTTATATCCATAACGATGGAGTTTCCCGGCAATATGCGGATTTTTAATTCAAAACTTGATCTATTTCTCATAATGAGGCTACCCTAATAGCCTCAAGGCTTGATGGGCTTAGTTATGTGGCCCAGCCTTCAACTGCCCCCACTAACTGTCACTGACGGACTTGGAAAAACACACACCAGAAAAAAGACGCTCAAACATTTCTCTCTATATATTTACACAAGCTTGTAAACTGCAGGAGCTCAGCTTCTTGCAGAACAATTAGCAGCTATCTGATTTTTGAATAGTCTCAGGGCTTGAGGCAATTAGTTATCTGATCTTTCCATCTCCTGTGTTTTCACTGGAGGCTCTGTAGGACCCACCAGAAATCAGGTAGCGGCCCACCAAGTGGGTCCCGACCCACAGTTTGAGAAACAATGCAGTACAGAATACAGTGACAAAACCTCTCTCCAGAGAGCTTACAATCGAACAATGCAATCCAATGTGTGTCTACTTAGAAGTAATCCCTATTGAGTTCAATGAGATTTAGGACTGCAGCAGCCTAAGAGAATTATTCTGCAAGTTGCAAATTTTCCACAGCAATATTACTAGCAGGAAGATGCAGTCAGAGCCACTGCTAGGCTATTTTGCGCCCTAGGCAAGGCTAACTATTTGCACTCCCCAAAAATATTTTTCATAAGACTTTATAATTACAATTATATTCCATAGCACTGTTGCGGTATTTACCTTAAAAATGAAAAAAAAAATGTCAATTGCATTTTTTACATGGGTTAAACAAAGTAACCTGTAAAAAACTATGCCCCTCATAGGTCAGTACCGTGCCCCTCTGAGGTCTGCGCCTTAGGCCTAGTTAGCCTAATGATAGCACTTAATGATGTGTATAGCATATATACTGTATTGTCCCGAGTATAAGATGCACCTGATTATAAGACGCACCCTTAAAGTTTGGTGCTATTAAAAACATTTAATTAAATTACTGGCATTAAATTGAAACAGCCTGATTATAAGACGCACTCCTAGTTTAAAAACTTAAATTAGGAGAAAAAAGTGAGTCTTATACTCAGACCAATACGGTATATGCTACAGAAGTGTGCTTGCCTGTCAGGAATTCCCCTCCATCTGTATATGCAGCAAAACAGACACATGTGACCAAATATACATGCATACAAGTTGTATGCAATTTGTCCCATAGAATTTATATTTATGTAAGAAATTAGAATGTGATGTGACCCTATGTTAGACAGACAAGAAAGAGGTAAACAGAATGTAGAATTTGAATCACAGGGAGCTCCATATATCAATCAACAGAATGTATTCCTAATCAAATTTTATCTATCAAATTAAATTTTATAAAATGTATAAATATGCTTACAAGTGTGTTGCCAGTGAAGCATGAAATGGCCATTCAAAGTTTTTTTTAAACTTGGGTAAGACATTCCAAACAGGTCTAGTATTTTTGTTCACTTTTATTGTTTTTATTGCACTGTTTTCTCTATGTGTTGAGCTCCCGCAAAAGGCAGGGTATACGTTCTTCAGATCAATCAATAAATAAAGTTTATTTATTTATTAGCTGAACATAAATGGAATTACTAATGTGTCATGTCAGTTGGAGTAAACCGTACTTTTATCCTTCTATTTATAGGAGGAATATGGAAGCACAAAGAAATCTTGTTTGGTGGATTTGTGAAGAGAAGCAAAAATTGTATTATACATTTTAAATTTAAACCCACCTTTATTCTTAAGACATCAAGGAATTATTTATGACTTTGTCTGGTGAACAAAACTATTATCTAATATCAGAATGTCCAATGCTGGACTTATTTACTTGTCTTACAGCTAATATCTCAAAGATCATAAACTGCACATGAAATTCACACTAGAAACTATACTGTACACAGAATACTTAATTTGCATGCAAATTAGTTTTGCTGACTCAAAACATTTTAGACGCTAAGTCATTGCAAATATCAGATTAAGTTTACTGTTTCACCAAACAGTTTCAAAATTGTAATTATGTGCTTTCCAGGTGCATAATGTGCTGCAACTGGTCTGTTCTCACAGAAGCTGCAAACAAACAAGTTTGGCTCTGAATTTTTCTTGTAGCAATTGAACCTGTACCTGCCACAAGCCTATAAAAGACTCCAGCCAGCAAAAGTGGCACCACCACCAGCCTACCAAATTTAGAAGTGTTGTTAATTAATTGCATTTCTTAACAATGCTATAACATTTTTCTCCTTTTGGATATAGCTATAGCCAAAACCATTGTTTGAAAATTACTATGTAAGAGATACATTTGTTCTTCGGTATGCACGTACGGAACTTAGTGTACAGAGTACGCTAAGTGGTATGTCATGATAGCTTGATTGCTTGTCAGCACCAGAGATTCGGGCAGTTGTCTGGGTTCTTACCCTTTGGAGGGGCTTGCTTTTCAGCAGCCCTTGCACCATCATGGTTTTCTCACTCATACAGCAATGGCCCCAGCCAGGTCAGAGATGACATGTGTTACTCATGATCCTGCCATGTCCTACATGAAGTAATGGACTCCCAACACAGACCCCTTGTTGAAGGTACTGGGGCATTCTCTTAGTTCATGTACCCCATGACCCTCACTTCCCACCCTGAGACAGTTCTGGGACCTTTCTTGGCCAAGGTTCCCAAGTGGCTCTCAAAAGCTCGAGCCAGTCATGTCCTAAGTACATCTGCTGGGGTATCAAATAACAGCATTTTATTACTTGCCATCTTTAAACTTAAGAATGAATTTTGTTGATGTGACTGGATCAATCATTTGCAATGCAGGCACATAGGAGGGGTGTGTGTGCCTGTGGATAGTTATTATATTACTCTTGCATACTCCAGAATTAAACCTTTTGGGATATAAGAGTGGTACACCCCCAGTTTTAATTCAGAAAAAAATATGTCTTAGCTATCATAAGTTTGGGGAATGCTACTCTAACCAGTGTACCACATTGCAGCAGGTCCATCTTGAGTGGATAAAATGTTATCAGGGCTGACTAGCTCTGACTGGGTGCAACTAGTCAGCCCAATAAGCCTAAAAATTAATTTTCTTCTGAATTTCCAAAACTAACTCAATAAAACCTTCCACTTAGTAGGCAGAAAATGGAATGGAACTGTCCACATTAGAGCCTTGGGACCAATTGCTTGTTCTTTACATAAAAAGGTAAAGGTGACCCCTGACAATTAAGTCCAGTCGTGTCCGACTCTAGGGTGTGGTGCTCATCCCCATTTCAAAGCTGAAGAGCCAGCATTGTCCGAAGACGTCTCCGTGGTCATGTGGCCGGCATGACTCTCCTTGCCGCAGCACGTAGCATGCAGCTGGAACACGGAGCGCTGTTTACCTTCCCGCAAGCAGTACCTATTTATCTACTCACATTAACATGCTTTGTAACTGCTAGGTTGGGACTTCCGGCTAGGAGGACATGGCTGGCTGACAACTCCGCCGATCGCTCTGTATTGACGGAGTACATCTGATGGACTTAATTACTCTACCCCTGGATTAAAAGGGAGTACGAAGAGATAAACCACATTTCTTTCAATCGCCCTCATTCTGACACTTCAAGGCAAAGGCTCTGAAGTTTTGGGTTGTCGGTGAGGAAGAATTGGACTACCATCGAAGCTCCGTCCGCAGATGAAGCGTAAGCCAAGCCACCTCCCACATGCTTTGCTTTACTTAGGCAAGAGGCATAGAAATGATTTAAGAGTTGGAGAAATTAGCCGAGATAAGAGTTAACGCTAAAAATAATGCGATAAGGTGAACTGAACATCCGAAACTGAAGTTGGAAAGACGAAGTTAAAGTTACAATAGTGATTATTTCGGCAAGAGAAAATTGTCCGGGACTTTGTTGACATTCCTGACATTTTTGCTAAAAGAATATGAGCCCTTCCGTGTTAGAGTTCATGGATCCTGGCAATTAATCCTTCTGTTTCACGTCGTCGACCGCAGAAGTTTTTTATATTACCTCTTCTTTTTTTTAAGAGAAGAGAGATTGGCATCTGGTGAAAAAATTGCAACATGACTACAATATTGTCTTGCTTTAAGAAATGGGAACAGAGATTCGATGTAAAGATGACAATTTTGGAGGAAAATCTTCAGAATATGATTGCAGAACTGAAACAAGCAGGGAAGGAAAAGGATGATGAATTAAAAGACTCTACGTCGGCCTCCCTTGCTCCCAATAAAGAGAAAGATTTATTGGAAGACACTGTAGCAAGAGTTAAACCAAGACTTGAGATAGAGAAGCAGAGTACTTTACTAAAAATGTTGAAGATTGTCTTTCGGGAGAGGAATATAGAAGACGTGAATGATCCTGTGGAAAAGATTGCAAAGTGGATACAATTTAAAAAACAAGGGACTTTTGGGAAAGATTCAAAGATGAAGAAGAGGAAGGAGAGGAAGAAAAAGAAAAAGAAGAGGAAGAAGAAGAGGAAGAAGAGGAAGGAGGAAGAGGAGGGATGGAAGGGGTAATGGCAAACTGTCAAAAATGTTTTATTATTAAGAAACAAATAGATATGACTTGTTTTTAAGGAACTTATATTAAGAGTGATGGAAAATTTTTGATGATGAATTAACAAATTTGAAGACAAAAATGGGGTGACTTAATAAATTTAAAAATTTGAAGTGGAAGTTAAGACTTTTAGATGATAAAGGAAAGGTTAGTTAACCCTTTTGTGAATAAAAGAAAAATAATGTTTTATTATTTGAAAAGACTTAAGTAAGATGTGATTTGTTTTTAAGAATTTTATATAAAAAGGGGATATAGGTTTTTTTTTTAAAGAAACATTTGAAGGTTTTTATTTTAACACATTTGGAGAAAAATGGGGTGGCTTTATATATTAAAATATTTGAAGTGGGAATTAAGATTTTTGGATGATAAAAGAAAAGTTAGCAGTGGCGTACCCAGCCGATTTTGCGGGTGGGGCCCGGTCCTCCCCGCCCCGCCCCAAAACTAATTAGCATAAACTATGCTAATTTTTTGCCGATTTTTTGGGCCGATTTTCGGCGATTTTAAGGGGTTTTTAAAGGGGTTTTTAAAGTATGTATGCTTTGCGGCACTTAACTTGTGTATAGGAGCCTCCAGCGAAGCGATCGGCTGACTCTCTCCAGCGACGACATTCTCTTCCAGGGGCGCAGATCGGCGATCTGAGATCGCTCCTCTGCAGCCCCTGACCAGAACTGCTCATCGTAAGCTCATCGTTTGAGTTCGCGCATGCGTGAATGGCTGTTTGCTATGCGCATGCGCGAACTCAAACGATGAGCTTACGATGAGCAGTTCTGGTCAGGGGCTGCAGAGGAGCGATCTCAGATCGCCGATCTGCGCCCCTGGAAGAGAACGTCGCTGGAGAGACTGAGAGCCGATCGCTTCGCTGGAGGCTCCTATACACAAGTTAAGTGCCGCAAAGCATACATACTTTAAAAACCCCTTTAAAAACCCCTTAAAATCGCCGAAAATCGTCCCAAAAAAGCGGGAAAAATTCAAATTTTTCCCGCTCTCCTCCGGAGCCTCCCGCCCCCCTGCACCACCTCCCGCCCTTGCGCCCTGGGGCCCTCCGCACCAGGGCACCACTCAGCGCACGCCCCTGAAAGTTAGTTAATCTTTTTATGAATATTTGGATACCACTTATAGATTCTTTAAGAGAGAGAGAGAGAGAGAAGAAGTGATGAAGTGTGAATTTAATGAATAGTATATTAGAGATATAGGCTTAGTTAGATATTAGAAGTAGAAAATAGATAATAGTATACAAGTAGGATTTACTGCTTCGCGCTTGCTGTAATCTTTCGTAGTATGTTGTATTGTTTTGTTTTGTTTTTGTTTTGTAGTTTATTAATAAAAATTAAATATATTTAAAAAAAAGGAACTGCTAGGTTGGCAGGAGCTGGCCAAGCAACGAGAGCTCACCCCGTCGCGGATTCGAACTGCCAACCTTTCGATTGACAGCTCATGGTTCATTAAAGTGAATGAAACACGTGTGTTAACACAGAACATATAGAGAATGTCAAGCCTGCAGGTTACCTGGCTTCGTTTTGGTGTTCTTATTGATTAGACTCTAATCATTAGAGCACATTTTTCTTGGGTTAGTCCCCTCCATACCTTCTCTGACCAACTTCTGTTGCCATGCTGTTTACACACTTCAGGGTTGCACTGTGATAACTGTGGTGAGGTCTGGAGTTTCATGCAAGCCTCCTAAATTTTGGTTGCCTTGCCTGCAAAAGTAAAGAGAGGGCAATTACACCATCAACTGTGGAAAATAATTCCTGATGTTTCTGTTCACCTACGCTCAACAGCATTGTCACCACATCAAAGGAACAATTGCCATCACACCCAACTAAGCGAGTCAGATGTTTAGCTGATTTCGTACCTATGAAAAGGTGTTTCTAAAGCTTTAATACTGTGTTTCTAAAAGCAGCTCATGGAACACAGTAACCTGCCTCTTTTGATCATACTGTCTGCATTTTTTTTTTAAAAAACTAAAAGCACTTAACTGGAAACTAAACTTGACTGACTTACCAATAGCATAGCACAGTCACAGTAGGCCCAACAGGTTACTGGCAGAATTCCCATTTCCTCTTGTACTGAATTAGAAAAATTCAGTGGCCTGCAGCCTAAAAGTAAGATTATAATAAATCAAGAATAATTAGATTGGAAGTGTGAGGGGGGGGGGAGTGAAAGTGCAACCAGAATTTGCAACAGCAAGCATGAAACTTTTGAAATACAGTATTTGCAAGATTTCTTTTCTAGTTATTCCATATTGCAAAACTGCATTGATTTATTTTCACTTTATGTATTCTCTGCCATTCAAAAAGAAGCATTTAAAAAAAAACCAAACCAAACCTGGGCAGCTTTTCACATGACATTAAAAACAATGAAAAATAAAACCAAAAAGGAGTAGGGGTCACCAAAATGGCATTAAAGTGGTTGCCAGGCAAGCATCATCATCAAAGCTTCTTATAAAAACACCACCTTGCCACCCCTGTAGTAGTAATGAAGAAGCAATTTGTTTACCAGAAGTCTTTTTTTTTTTTTAATGGGCAGACTAAAGAGACAGGATTTTAATCTCCTCCCCATCAGGTTTAAGTTGGCTCAAGCAGGTACTACATGCCACTAAAATTATTTTTAAAAATGAAACAAGATTATTCTAAAAGGAGGAATTGGGACAAGACTTTGGTCTTGCCAAGTACAGAATGTTATTTTTTTATTATACAATTAGTTGGTAAACGTTTTTGTTGAGAATATGGACATTTTGCACCCAATTTAGTTCAGCGTTCTGTACCGTAAACTTACTATACTCTGATTAGAATTCAGGAAAGTATGAAGGAGTAGGGTTTTACAGACTACCACTGGAGTAGACTAGCTCAATCCAAATTTTTGATTAGCAGAAGACATTTTGCCTGTGCTCATTTTAGTGGCAAAGTTCATGTACAATAAAGTCTTAACATTTTTTTAAATGAAAAAAATGCCCTAGGAGGCTACAATTTTGAGTAGAGGGGCAGTGGAGAATGCTTAATCCTTATCCTGCTGATTATTCACTCAAAATCAACCTTGCTCCTCCCCTGCTTATAGACACCTAGAACCCTCCTGGGGCAGCGGGGACTTGGGATAAGTAGCTTGCAGCCCATTCCAACCCAACTCCTCTCCAAGTCAGGCATAAGTGTGGCCTAAGTGCAGCCTAAGTTAAGCAGAAGTTATGTCTGAGTTAGGTCAGAGGTATGCCTGAGTTAGGCAGGCTGCAGTTTCTGTGACCCAGCACCACCCCAGGATCCAGGCAACACTTACCTCCCAGGCAGGCAGGCTCTCCAGGCTCGGTGTCTGGCTCGGGCATGTGCAGGCCTGTGTGTCTGCATGTGTCAGCGTCCATCCATGGCAGCTGCTGCAGTGTCTGTCTCAGCCTGGTCGCAAAGGGGCTGACCGCAGGCAGGGGGGTTGCGCCAGTCATGTGGTGGACGCAGGGCAGGTGACAGGTGAGCGAGGTGCCCGAGCCAGCTGCCACAGGGCACCCTGTGCATCAGCCACCTGCTGCAGGGGAGAGTGGCCGTCCCCCCTCCTGCAGAAGGCGATGCCACCCCTATGCCACGTTGAGGCTGCACGTGGGAGTCATGGGGGGGAGCGGAAGAGGGAAGGAGGGGGGTGGGAACGTCACACACAAGGGGGGCTCATGATGTCTGGAACTGCCTCTGACATGACTTGCTCGTGCGCTGCCTGAAGCCCTGGACCTCCAGGGCCGGGGCAATGCCCACAAAGAAGGCATCCTGGCGTGCGTTCTGCTCTGTGCCCCGGCCAAGACCGAGAGATGCCTTGGGCTTGTCTGCTGCGAGTGTGAAGGGCTCACGCAGCTCATCACGCCCCCAGATGGGGCGACGACGGCGCCTCTCGGCAGGCGCTCTGGCAGGGTGGGGGGGGCCAGCAGCCATCATCAGGGAGTGGGAGGGGAGGCAGACACACAGGCAGGCAGACAGTGGGTGCTGGGGAGGGGCACGGGTGGGTCAGAGACAGACAGACAGACAGACAAACAAGGCTGGTGGGAGAGAGATTCCGAGAGAGGGGTCTGCAGAGACCGATAGGGACACAGGGGTTGCTCCGCAGATGAAGGCAATGCAGAAACAGGCGCCTCTTATGCAGATGGACTGTGGGCGGAAGCGGCTGCATTAGGGGAAGACCTTCGACGGAAGTGGCTGCATTACGGGCGGACCTTCGACGGAAGCGGCTGCATTACGGGCGGACGCCCTGGCTGGCGAGATCCCTGGTTGCTGAGGGGCCACTACACAGATGCAGCGGCCACAAGCAGCCCCGCTATGGGCTCCGTGGCCCCTGTCACTGTTTGCCTGCCTGAGAGGCCCCCCCAACTCCCCCTCCCCTCTGTCCCATGGGGGTCTGGCAGCCTCCCTGCTGTGTTCTCCCTGGGAAGTGGCAGTCCCTGGATGGGATTCATGCAGGGGCTTGTGTGCTGGGGGCTGTCTGTGGGGGGGGGCAATGCTTGTGTAACACTGGGCACATATGTTTCAAGGAGGCTCTGCCCGAGGGGCATCTTTATTGTTCTGGAACGTTAGCAGAGATGGCCAGGCGAGGCTGCCAGGGGTAGTCACAGCAGCCAATCTGAAAGCAGCAGCAGCAGCAGCACACATGCCCCATGGACCTGGAGATGCAGGCTCTGCCCCTGTGAAACCACAGCCTGCTCCATAGAAAGGGGAGGGACAGCAAGAATGACAGCCAGGGAGGTGGAGCAGCAGCAGCGCCGGCAGCTGAGGAGGGTTGCAGGGCTGGCTCTCTGACCTCTGGCAGCAGCGAGGCAGAGGACCGTGGGGCAACCAGACTGCGGGCCCAGGGGTGCTCCCAGGAAGGTAGGTGGTAGTGGACATTCCTGGGGAGACAAAAAACAAGGGGGTGTTACATGGCAGCTGGTGTGTGGTAGCAATCGCCAGTGAAGACAAGCCAGTGTGTTGGTTGCAAAAGCCTGCAGGGAGAGAAATAACACAACTGATAGGTGTGACACACATAGCATGGTCTGAGCTGCTTACCCAGGTGTAAGGCGAGCATGATCCTGTAAGGGAAAAGGGTCAAAGAGAGAGAAGACAACACATATATTGGGTCACAACCATGGCAATCCTAGCAATACTGACCTGTCAGTTGACCCTGTGGAGAAAAAGGGGGGGGGGAACAGCTGGTGTCTACAGACTGTTAACAGCACCACCACACTCCTGGTGTTGTATGCTCACATGACAACAGGCAGCAATCCGACACAATAGTATCCTATATATCATAGCAGGCATTGCAGGCAGGCATCTGACTACTCATTGGTAAAGAGGCATTTCAGAGAAGGCATTGCAGGCAGACATGAGAGGGCACATTGGTAAAGAGGCATATCATGGCAGGCTATGCAGGCAGACATGAGAGGGCAAATTGGTAAAGAGGCATATCATGGCAGGCTATGCAGGCAGCTATGAGACAAGACATTGGTAAAGAGGCATATCATGGCAGGCTATGACATTGGTATAGAGCAGAGGTGGCCAACCTTCCACCATTAGGGCCTCTGTGTTCTTAAGAGTTGTGTAGAAGACAGAATCTTGGCAGCTGCAAGTGCTGATGGTGCTGCTAAAGCAGCTGCACCTGCTGAAATACCCTCACCTATGCAACCATTTAAAGGGCCAGCATTCATGTTGAAAGGTTGGCCACCCCTGGTATAGAGGCATGTATCCTACCTATATTTCTATATGCAAAGAGGCAGATGTCAGAACACGTCAGCACAACCCCTGCTCTTACCTGCACTTACCTGCTGGTGTTGTTGCCTGTGTGTGTGTGTGGGGGGGGGAGAGGCTGGGAGAAAGACATGGGTTAGCAAATGGTAGCATGGAGACAGCTGCCCAGGCACAGCTGTAAACAGTTTGGCCAAAGCCAGAACAGCCCTCTCTGCCCTTGAGGGGGGCAGAGAGGAGAAGAGAAAAGTGGGGTGTTTGTGAATTTAGCTCTCCACCGACAAAGTCCCACTTTGTGGCTGTGGGGGACAGAACCCCATGCCACGTGCTCAGAGAGAGAGAGAGACTGGGGGCCTGGGGCTGGGCTTTTGTGGGAAAGAGGCTGGGTGGGGCTGGGTGCTGATAGGCTCCCTATCTTAGGCATAACTCTGTCGGTTTCCAGACCTAGCAGGCCCAACTCCGTCCTAACTCTGACCTAACTCAGGAGTAGGGTGTTAGAAATTTTCAGGAGAGGGCTGGCTTGGGTAAGGTAAAATGGCTCCTATGGGTCTCCTCGAATTTGGGTCCACCTTTTTGGTCGACCTAAAATTTGTGTCAGCATTTGTGTTGGAGGGGGCGTGTCTGTGCTTGCCAGGGTCTGGAATCCAACGTTAATTGGTTGCCGCCCCCGTTACACCCATGGTCCGCCCATGGTCCGCCTACTTTTAGGTCAACTTTAGGTCTGACTTGTGCTGCTTAGCCCTTGGGTTGGAATGGGCTGTTCTTAGTCCGTCGGTCGTAACTTCGACCTAACTTTGACCTAACTTCGCCCTAAATGGTTGCGTTCCAGACCTAAAATCTCCCTAAACGACTTAGGCTGACTTTAGGTCTGACTTGGGCTGCTTGGCCCTTGGGTTGGAATGGACTGTTGGTGAGTCTGCTAGACTGAGCGGACAAATGTTTGTTCCACAGGGAAAGGATTAAGCAGAAATGCCACGAGCCCTCCCGGCGCCCGGGCCAAGGGGGTGGGGCCTAAGTGGCGTGACATCGTCGCGCCCAGCCTGACTCCGAACACACACCCCCGCCAGTTTCGGCACCTTTTTGGAGCCAAATGAGCTCCAGGGAGGGTGGGAGGGCCGAGACAGTGTTCGGGTAAGTATGCCCCCCAACGTTGACTGCGCCCCCCTGTGCCCCCGCCCGGCGCAGTACTCTCCCCCTCCATCCTGTTGCTCCTATGTTCAAAATCATAACAAAAGACAGCCGTTAAAGAAAAAAGGGCATTGCATATAACATGTAGTTAGTTTGCAACATATAAGAGCAATCTCAATGTGTGACAATCCAACACTGACAGAGGGAAGGGCTTACTTATGCACAAGTTTCATGAACTATCTAGGTTCAGATAAAAGACTCAAAGATCACCCGGCCATCCAGGACTGCCCTGCTGCAGTGCACTAATATGCTGCGTCTTCATCTTTTTCTTCCTAGCCTCTCACGCCTGCGCGAGGCTGGAAGCACTCAGAAAATGTCTGAGTGAACTCGGCTGTTTTCGGAGACGTTCCAGCCTCGCGCACACCAGCACGAGGCTAGGCACACTCGGAAAACATCTGAGTGAACTCAGACGTTTTCCAAGTGCTTCCAGCCTCGCGCAGGTGTGCAAGGCCAGGAAGAAAAAGACAAAGATACAGCGTATTAGCACGCTGCAGCAGGGCAGTCCTGGATGGCCGGGACAAAGAGAAGACCGGCCGGGAGCCCGGGATTTGAGCTCTCGAACCGGGATTGTCCCGGCCATATCCAGGACTATGGTAAGCCTAACTCAAACCTCCAAAACTGTTTTTATGGATAACTTTGAAACTCCTAACTTTTTAACGTTTAATAGGGATATTACCTAGGGGCATCTGTACATTACTTCTCCAAGGTTCATGCCATGTTCTACAGGTGATGGGGCACTCTATACACAAGGCTGCTTCAGGCATATGTAGTTTGGCTGTCTTTCTGCTGTTCACTGTCAGCCCATTCATACTATACTAGGTTTCATGTGCCCATTCATGCTACACCAAGTTTCTTCCTGTTAACATATCCTTGGTAGCTGCTCTTTCACCTCTTCAACTAAATGTATGCTAAATACATGCATCTTAAACTAAATGTATAGGCACATGAAGGGTGACAGAGTTTCTCTTCTCATTTTTTTCCTTTTCTTATTGCCACCCACAACTGCGGTTAATATTTCTGCATACAGATTGCAAACGGTAGTAGCCTAGAAATTAGTCCTTGCCAATGGATCTCTTGCCATCCAGCCATTTAAGAGGTTGCATGAACAAGGCTTGAGCGCTTTTGTTGGGCTCTTCTTCCAGCTTTCATCAGGTCTCATTTTTGAAACAAGGGGCAGGGCTAAGCCCAGCCAAGGCTACTTTGATTGAAATAAGCAAATATCACCCACTTACTTCAATTACGCAAAATTGAATTTAAAAGGTGTCAGATAAGAGAGCCAGGATGGTGCAGTGGTTCGGGAGTTGGACTTAGACCTGGAACTTCCAGGCTGGAAGATCCAAGTTCAAATCCCCACTCAGACATGAAGCTTCCTGGGTGACCTTGGGCCGGTCACTATCTCTCAGCCTCACCTATCTCACAGGGTTGTTGTGAGAAAAAAAGGAGGGGAGGAACTATGTATGGTACACCACCCTGAGCTGCTTGGAGAAAGGGCAGTATAAAAATTAAACAAACAAATAAGTAAATAATACAAATTATTTAAGTTTTCAGCATGTGTATGGTAATGCATTGCATTACCATACACCGTAGCATTGCATCTACCACAACAAGAACCCAGAATGAGTGTTATGAGACAGAGAGGAGGGGCCATGGCTCAATAATAGATCACTTGCTTATCTGAGGGTTCACTCTGGCATCTCCAGGGTAGGGAAAGACTCCACTCTGAAACCCTGGAGAGTCACTGCCAGTCAGTATTGACAATGATGGGCCAGTGTTCTGATTCAGAAGGAGGCAGCCTCATATATTCAGAGTAGACACAGGCTGCACTGCAGGCATTAGTGACAAGGGAACTTGCCTTCAGCACTAGGGTAAGTAGGAACCAGCCCCCATTCCCAGTTGCATCCTTGAGTGCCCCCCTTCTTTTTTTTTTTTTGCTGAATACTTTTCTTCTGCCAGAGTTCACTTGACTTTTGCTGTAATGTAGTTAATGTTCCAGCTGAAGTGTGAAGAAGACAATATGAAGAACGTTTCAGGGAACACCACTTAGATAGATTAACCTCATATTTGAATTTAATAGCAGGTCATTCATTGACTTGGAAGGTATTTATGGTTGATGTACAGCTGCAGATTAATTACATGGCACAGAGTGGCTGGGAATGCACCATTTCCAGCTGCAGGTGTGGGGAAATGGCTTGTTTGAATGTATTCCCATATCAATCAACTCTTGGCAAAAAGAAAACTGGCACATCAGGAAGAAGTCTGACTAGAACCGTCTTGTTCACATTCTAATTTTCTAAGTGTGGGAGCTTTTGATGTGGGGGAATATTCAAACATGTGATTCTCCCCCCACCTGCAGTCTGAATGGAACTGTCCCAGAAAGTCTGTGCCACACAATGTATCTGCATGCGCAAGTCAGCTCTAAATTAAAGCACGCTGAGCAAATAATAATGAAAGTATGCATCTGGCAAAAATCTATAAATACACTTCTATTGAGGGGCGATTCACAGAAAATGGGCAAGCTTTCTCCAACAGTTAATTTGAAAATCCTTGATTACAGCATTAAAGCTGTTCATGATTACAAAAACACTCAGGACAATAGGTAATAATCCTAGAATTATTTAATAATTTGAGGAATGCAATACCTTTTAACTGTCTTGATACTTTAATATGTTGTCATGGCTAACGCTTGTTTTGGAAAGAACCAAACAGAAATACACATTCATTTAAATAAAACCGGCACAGCTGCAACTCCTTAAACCTGGTAAACAGAAGGAAATGTGTCCTTTTAAATTACATGAGATATGTTTGGACAAGTACAAACAGAAAAAGGGTACTGGCAAAGGAGCTGGTAATATAGACAAAACCATGTATCTTCCATTTAAGGCCAACAATACTTTATCGGTATGGCATGTAATATTTTCTAGCTGCTTTAGAAGACTCTGCATGCGGATATTTGTGAATATACTGTACCAGAATAGCCCCAAGAAAGTTTTGCACTTTTCATGTTCAGGTTGGGATTTACATTCATATAAGAAGTGGTAACATAATAAATTTTATGATGGAAGAATGGAGTTGCTGGATCAGACCAAAATATGTGACTGTGTCTAATTGTGCCACAGTAACATCCGCAGTAACATGGGGGGGCGGGGGAGAGAAAGAGGACTGATTTCTTTTCCCTTTTAGAAGTGGGAGATGTGCTCTCTAGTATGTTCTTGTATATAAAATAGCAAATTATTTGTCATGATGGGGGGGGTGTCGGTATGTGTGTGTAGTTGGTACATCTGAGTGCTGATTGAACACAGAGGATCACATTAAAGAAGCAGCACAAACCTACTGTTTATGAATGGGGGGGGGGTCTCCACACCCGAGATACAATCTAAGGGAAAGCATCCATTTATACTGCAACAAGCAAGCAACCATTCTCAAATCAAGGAAATCTGCACACACCTGAAGCCTTTTGAATTTTTCTGCAAAGACCTAGAGCCTGTTCTGGATTTCAAGGCAGAGGACTCTAGAGAAGACAGTGCATGCTCAACCTTAGCTTTACATTGAGAGAACAGGGTGGGGGCTGCCAACCTTGCAGCTGCTTCGACTGAATGGAAAATAGCAGTGCTCAGCTTGGCAGGGTCCCTTGTAATATGAAATGAAACAAGGACATGGACATGCAATTCGGTTCTAATTATCGACATTGGTGAACATTACACTTGCCTTCCCTCCTCCCCACAGTAGCTGACTGCGGGCAGTTTGAAATGTATAGTTTCTCAACTTGCTCTTGTGCTACCACTGCTGCTGAGGGATCTCACCACCAGGCCTGGCTTAAACGGTATTGAGTAGAAACACTCCCCTCTCCCTGCAAGCCTGAAGTTGATCCCAATAAATCTATATATAGCAGTGGTTCCCAACCTGAGGTTCGGGACACCCAAGTGGGTCACGAAGAGGTTTCTGGGGGGGGGGGGTTTGCGGGATGACAGCTGGACCACAACCCCACTACAGAGTAAGAAGTGTCTGATGCTCTCTTGGGGCTTGTCTGCTCACCTTGTGTTACTTTCTGCTTGCACTTTAGCATCTCTGTTAATATTCGCTCACTCCTCCCCCCCACATGGGGCTGCTTATGAATACAACTTTAAAAATGTGATTTATTTTAAAAAGTATGATTTATTAAACAGTGTAATTTATTAAAAACAATGTCACTTCCTGCTTAATAACATCACTTCCGGCCCTAGGTTTTAGTGGGGTCCCGACAGATTGTCATTCTACAAAAGGGCGTCCGGGTGCTGAAAAGGTTGGGAACCACTGATATATAGGGTAGACTGCGCCAGACTTGTATTTCACTTTTTTGTTATGCTCCCAGTATATATTTCAAACCTAGCTTTGACATACTTCAGGTCTCTCATAAGAAAGAAAAATAGGACTGAAAGTTTAGGAGAGCACAAGGCCACTTTCCACGTTAAAGAAAAGCAGGCATGTCATGGACATAGTATACACAAAGAAAGTGTGACCAAGTACAAATAATGGAGTGGGGTTGGGGGCAGAAGTTCCACTAGACTGATTCCGCCAATTTTGCCCACCCTGCATTTTTTTCTCTTTGAGGTAGCTATAGGTCAAAGATGTTTACATATAGAAAATGACAGATATTTGCAAGAGTGTGAGCGAGTTCAAATAGCCACTATGCTGAGAGACAACTGAGAACCAAGAATTACCCAGTTCAAATCTCACGTCACATGCTTACTAGGGGAAGAAAATTATTGCACCACCCTCTCTCTTCCAGCTCTACACACACCCCAAACAGGAAACTTCGTGGCAAAGGCTTAAAAATGTACAATGCCAGTTCCATGCAGGGAGGCAAAACAGCTCATAATATGCAGCAATTTGAACGCTATAGTCTGCTTTGTGTTTTTTCTACTGAAAATACTCAAGCAAACCTAGGATAGGAAGGTGTCAAAATAATATGAATGCGCATTGGCTAAACTCTCTTAAGGGAAGAAAGTTTCAGATCTCTAGTTAGCTGACATGCAAGTACATACTGTACTGCACACTAGCAGGCAGAAAAGATGATGCACAGCATTCTGAAAGTCAGAATCAGCCCAAAGTTGCAGCTTTCATGGTGTCTTTATTCAAGAACAGGAATGGTTTTCATTTTTTCCGTCATCAACCTATTGCTCCTGCACCACATATATTACTTGATTACAGTGACAGTTTTTGGCCAGGAACCAAACTGGGCGGTTGCCATTGCATACAAACCAGGACTTTTGGAGCTCTTCCTCCTCACAGCAGCCCTCAGCCCCCCTCTGGGAACCCTCCAATGCAAGAACTGAAAAACACCACAAGAGCCTGCTGTCAGAAGCAGTGATCAGCAGTGTTCCATCATGGAGTGCATGTCAATGAACCTCAGGCATGCATGCAAGAGTCCACACATCATTTACTTAGCACTATCAATTACATGGGACTTCACAGAGTAACAGAAGTGTTTTTTTAAAGGTTTCTGCCCCAAGGAGCCTCCAATCCAATTACAGAAAGGGAACAAAACAAAAATGAGAAGGAAGGAAAGGGAGAACAGGAAGAGATTTGGGTTAACAGGGATGAACCCGAAGAAGTATACAGTCACATGGGGATGAGGACTACGGTGAAGTCATATAATGATTACCAGAACAATTCTGGTAGCAATGCTGAGTCAAACAGAGAATAAATAAAATGAGTTTCTCCAATGCTGAGTCAAACAGGGCTACAAAGCTGCTCCAATAAAGCCAAAACTCAAAATACTGTACCAATAAAAGGGTGTTCTGGCTCCTTTTCCTCAAATCCTACTTAGAGAATCAGATGGCACACACTGTAGTAGTTTCTTGGGGTGTGGAGATGACTGGTTATTCTAGCAGGTTGAAACAGGAAATTAGAACATTTGAGGAAATGTTTTTAGAATTTAGAGATAGCTACATGAGAGGAAACTGAACAGCAGCTGATAGCTGTGGTTTTGAGTTGGGGTGGGATTGAGACAATGTCAGTTGTAGGAGGGGTCAACTATAAGTCACTGAGCGTGACATGCAAGACAATTTAACCAGCAAGGAAAAAGCAACCAGCATGACAAGATAACAAAGACCCACCTGGATACAAAGGGGGAACCTTTGTTTTTGAGTGAATTTTTCTAGTCTTCAGAAGATCCTGTGGTAGGCTAGTACAGACAAGTAACAGGTGAATAATCATGGGAGACTGCAATTCACAAAAGAAAAAAAAAAAACACCCAACCCTGAAAATGTATTGATGTTTATTAGGAAAAGGATGTGCACAATTCTGGTTGTTGTTGTTTTTTTTTTAAAGAAACATTGACAAATAGAGGCCAACAGAGAATGTTTGGTTCAGCTTGAGAGGACTTTTCAACCTTCATTTTAAGTACCACTTTTCCAAGTACTTTTACCACCTTTTGCAGTTACCATTTTTGTGAATACCACCACCGCCATGAGAGATGGCAGCTGTGCACGGGAGTGGGTGGCTTGCCCCACAGCTGTCCCTTCAGTGAGGGAGAGAATTCTTCAGTTGATTCTGCCACCTTATCTGTTCTTCACTCTACACCCTCCTTCCCCCAACTGTGCCTCTTTGAAGGCCCAGACAGCTGCACAGTCATATTTTGCCCACTGGTGCACCACCGCCCCAGCCACCGCTACTTCCGTGGGGGGGGGGGAGGAGGCCAGTGTCACGTGGTTACAACACAAGGGAACCAAGTGCCACCTTCCATACTGTAAAATACCACTAGTGGTACTAGTATTGAAAAGCACAGGCTTGAGATCACACTGTCAACTGCCAATTATACATCTGGTAGTTCTTTGTTTTCAGCCAATAAATCTCAGGAGGGAAACAAATGAGAGAGAGAGTCACTATGACATTCATAACATATGGAATTCATAACAAACTGGAATACAGAGCTTCAACTTCAGAGAGCAAACTCCAAATTCAAATTAACTATACTGTGATGGCATTTAGATAGCACTTACAGACACCTCTCCACTTCAGTAAGCTTCTGTACCACAGTTGTTTTCTAGGTTACAATATATCACAGCAAGTAAACCTTTTAAAACAATCACTGATGAGAAAGTGATTGAGCAGGAACGGCTAGAAAAAGCAATTGATGAAATTGATGCCATATCAAGAAAAAAAAAGCGACACTTTGTTCCACTGCAAAGTGAAACCAAACAATTTATTTGTGCTAAATGAATGGAAAGAATGTATTTCAGAATACATTTCTTTATACATTGTACCGGCTTATGCTGCTAAATAAGCATTTGCTATTGTCATCTAACTTTCTCTGTAATCTGTTTCTTTCCTACCAAGCAATACAACATTCTCAGCTGTTATACCAATGTGCTGCTATAATGTGCACCATCAGTCATATTTTCCTCTGATTTTTCTTTGAATGCTTAAAATATTTGTTCAAACTTTCAGAGGGGGGGGGCAGAGTCACACAATTGATATATTTTAAACAAGGGAAAAACCAGCCATTTGTTTTTAATACAAATTGCTTTTCTACAGCAGAAATCAGAGAGCACACTTTAATCAGCCACAAGGATCTTGTTGGCAGAAACACACTTACAGAAGATCATTGTGATGAAAACAACAGTACGGACAGTTTTACAGATCAACATGAATGAGAAATGAAACAATCAACTCTTAAGGTCCATGGATCAATACATTCTATATACTCCGACAAGTCAGGCTTCCCACATTGTACTTCAGACTGTATCACAAACTGGAGAAAAGGTATGGATTTGTCATGTATGTTTACAGTTGTACCTGAAAATTAAGGGATACAATTTATTTAAAAAAAAGAAGAAGAAGTGAGCTTGGGCATCTAAGTGTCCGACTCGCACTTTTGCACTAAAAGCTGTCTTTGTTATTATTGAAATGTAGTGCTGATTTATTGTATATATTTGAAACACACTGTAATATCTAGGAGTTCATAATATACAGCCCATGCCTGTGATTTTATATGCAAATTGTCATGAAAAAATATAAAAAGCTGTCCCTTTTATTTTACAAACCTAGAAGCCAAGGAGGAAAAAAAAAATAAAGCTTTGGGAGCTCAGCTAAACATAATGCCATAATACCAAACAGAATAGCGAATGTTCCAGCCAGAGGATGGACATACATGAAAGTTCAAGTAAAACACTGATGGAAATATGTTTGAAATTAGTGTTGTACGTCCACAACACTGGCTGCATTTTAGGACACTTCAAATATAACACACTTCTTACATAGAAAGCACTTCCATGTTAACCACATCTAAATCCCTGTGTACGTATGTGATTAACGACATGCAGGTTTCAAGCTTTTTCCTTCCCCGAGTGCTTTTGCGTGTAGGAAATGTGCTAACATCTGAAGCGGCCTTTCGACAAACTTGTTCAACACAATTAAACAGTGAAGCCTCAATAACTTCAGTGCAAATAAGTCAAATCCAAATATGCCATTGTAAGCCTTTGGCTTGTAGTAAACTGCTCTGTGTTATGAGTCCAACTCTGAATACAGATTTGCTGAGCACATGCACTAAGGCTGAGAAGAAGGATGCATTGAATGTTGAAAAGTGGCTGACTGGGAGGTCGAGGACTGGACTGGAGGCTGAACAGGCGGAGGTGGAGGTGGTGGAGCAGGCTGCAGTGGGGTCTGCGTATTTGGAGAAGGAGGAGGAGTGGGACGTTTGAATTTGTCAGGGCTGTTGCTTCTTCGTGGTGAAGGCCTCTGTTGAACAGAGCAACAAAAACATGGTTTAACCTGCACTTACGCCAAAAGGGAGGGTAGAGGTTCTCTCCCCTCGACACACTTAACACACCAGCTTAAAAGAAATTAATTCCAGAGAGGAAAAACAGGTAAGGTGATACACATTATGGGACTTTCTTCCTGCAGAGACCATATCAGATTTTTTTGACCTTTCAGTAATCTGTACTTGGTAATCTGCACTCAGGCCACTTTCTTATTTATTTATTTTTCCACATTTTTATACCGCCCTTCCTCCAAGGAGCTCAGAGTGGTGTACATATTTCCTCCCCTCCTTTTTGTCCTCACAACAACCCTGTGAGGTAGGTGGGGCTGAGAGATAGTGACTGGCCCAAGGTCACCCAGGAAGCTTCGTGGCTGAGCGGGGATTTGAACCTGGATCTTCCAGGTCTAAGTCCGACTCCCAAATCACTACACCATCCATACAAGGCAATGCCGTGATGCTGGGAGTCCTCTGGCATACCCTATGTCAGGCAGAATGGGCACAGCAAGTGCTACTGGCCTAGTGGAAACACAAAATGGGAGCAGAATGCCTTCAAGCAGTTCTAACCAATTAACCTTTTTGAGGAGAATTTTCACACTGTATTAACTGTGTACATTTTCCCTCAAAAATTAGCAAATATTAAGAATATCCAAACCCAGAAGATATTATAATAAAAGGAAAACCAAAGCAATGTTAACATTTATTTAACATCAACCATTATCTTCCTGATTTGGGCAGATAATTTAATCCATTTAAGCCATTTAATCATTTGATTTTGTCTGTAAACTGCTTTGTGAACGTTTTGGTGAAAAGCGGTATATAAATACTATTTATTATTATTATTATTTAGACATGACCCCTAATTCCCAGGTCTTATATATCCAATCTCTTTATGATAGAAACAAATGAACCCACCATTTGCTAGCCCAGATTAGCAACATCAAACGTTTCTCTACATGTTTTTCCAAGAGCATATCCCAGAATTTCTGGGCAACTGAGCATTCCCAACATGCATAATAAACCAATATGCTGGCATCTTTTCCAACATGTAGAAAACAAGGCTGTCATTGTGCGTAATTTTGCTGACCTATTGCACCATCTTGTCATCAACTTCATCTGGGTTTCTTGAAAATGAATATGAACAGTCAGTTAAAATTTGCTGCCAGGCTCTTTCCCAAACATGTTCACCTATTTGCTCTACTAGGCCTAATTTCCATGCTAGGAGGCATGAGGGTTTCCCCACAGGTAACCTTGTAAGTATAATCTGGTATATAAACATTTTTATCTGAATCACACACAATGACTTGATTGTGATCAAATGAACCATGGTTTAATCTTGGTTCCACATTATATTAATGAACCTCAGGCTTATAAGCTCCCCCCTCCCCTTTGGACGCTGAAGGAGGGAATGTTCTACTGTCATTCTCTATTTAGAACAAGTGATGTCCGAACCCAGGAAAACTCAAAATTTATTCTAACCAGAGTTTCTGAACAAGTCAGGATATTAAACTATCAATAGGTAGAGCCAATGTTGCTGGATATAGTATCAGCAATTCACATGTTCTCGAGTTGCAGCACGAAGCTATTCTCTAAAAAACTGATTACTCTATCCCACTATTTACTGTATTTATTTCACAAAATGCAAAACAACATAGCTGGCAGATGACTTTCTGTGAGTTACTATACTTTGTTAGAATGAGAAAACACACCAATCTTCCTGCCTCATTCCTTTGCGGTTGATGTTTTTACCAACTTTAAAAATGAAAGAAACTAAAGTTAAGGCATCATGAATGTTAATTCATGATGTTTTCGAAGTTAGAAACTAGAGAGTGGGAAAACTAACCAATATAGAAAAAAAAGTATGATTCGCACCAACCTAACATAAAGGAGACGCACCAACTTTTGATTTAAAAACACACTGTTCCCCTGAGCAAGTTCCAGAGAGGCAGATCACAGATGCAAACTGGCGGGTCAAGGAATGGGGCCAATTGCAAAACAAACAAATATTCACATCTGATGGGCCAGTTCTAAAACTTCTTGGTTTTCGAGACACTGGCATGAGTGTTTGTCAGAACGGGGAAAGAGGAGTGGGATGAATTCTTTTGGTTTGAAGACACCTTCAAGCAACAAACACAAAGCCCAGGCACTCACTTAGAAAAGTGTTGGAAGTGATTGTGAAGTACTCACTGTAATACCATGGGACGGTCCCATATGCTGCACATGAAGGCCTGGGGAGTTATAGTAAGACACGCCGGCTCTGGTGAGTGAAGTTGGGGGGGTAAAACCAACTGTATGACTTGCATATGAGAGACCTAAAATGATGAAAAATATAAACGCATTCAGTGTATGTGTGAGGGACAGAGAGAGAGAAGGAAGCAATGCTCATTGAATTCTAAGATTTTCTGCATTGGGAAAATAAACTGCATTTGAAAATGGATTTACAGATTGACTGTGCTCAGTGCACTTGATATACAGGATTATTCAAAAAGGATGGTGCAAACGTAAAGCTGATTTTCAATGAAACAGGAAATATGGGTTTGACAGCCATGTACATTTTGAGAACGAAGAAATAAAGATACTTTAAAACTGCACCGGTTGTCTGGAGAAAAAATCTTTTAAAAGCAACATACCATCAAGACATACACATTAAAAAGAGGGTCATTCCATGTGAAATCAACCAATGCATGAAACCTTGATGTCATGGATTTTGCTCATTTTTGGTACATTTGTACCTTACCATGAGATGTTTAAAAATTATTTTTTCAGATTTTTTTGTCCATCCGTTTTTGAGTTATTAAATGTTCAAAATTGCCTAAAAATGCCAAAATTCACTTGTCACATACTTTCAAACGCCATTTACAAGATAACGATGAAAGCTACAGACATGGGACAGGTGTCATTGTAACGCTGATGTATAGGGCTTTCATTTGATATACAACATGACACAATTGTAAATTTTCAAGAAATTAAAAAATATTCAAATATTAATTTTGAAATTTTGGAAAATGTTCACAAAAATCACACTTAAAGGTATATGTCTTGTAGTCAATCAGTCAAAATTTCAAGATGGTATCTCAATGGTATCATACAAAAATTAAATTTTCTTGTTGGCAGTGACCAGGAATTAAACCCCTCAAGTCCATTTTTCTACAGTTTACATTGATAAAATTAGGTGGTAAACTGAAATGAATCCAAAAATTTATAACAGGACTTATAGAGATAGATTTATAGAGAATGAATTCATTTTCTATTCTTTTACAGGATCAGCTTTTTGGTAAAACTATCAAAATCATGAGCTTTTTACGTCTGTTCGTAGTTTTAAATTTTTCCTTTAGTTCATGGGTGGGGAACCTCCGGCCCATAGGCCGGATCCGGACCCTGAGGTCATCTGGTCCGGCCCCCGGAGAGATTGCCGGGAGGCCGCCCAACCAGCCCCCGGAGGCTCTGCCGGGTCCGCGCGTCACCTCTGGAGGCCGGGAGAGGGCCTCAGCACGTCCTCCCGGGCCACCGGCTCGGCCCCTTCTGACCAGGCCCTTGTCGGCGATTTCGCACATACGTACAACGCCGATGAGGGGAAGTTTATGATACCATTGAGATACCATCTTGAACTATATATCAAACAGAGCAAATAAATACTACCATGATGTACTGTATACAAGAACTGATTAAAAAATAACCTGATGCATATATTTACCAGGTGATATAGGTCTGCTAGAACTTGGTGAAGGTGTATAAGGGATTGGACTGGACACAGTGCGAGGTCTTAATCCTTGTGCAGACATCTCATTAAAATATCTATTAAAAAGGTAAAGAAGAATTAGTTTCAGCTTTCCAAAATTTTTCTCTTTAGGCTCTCCTGCAGCATCACTCTCCTACCCTAAAATAAATACCATAATATACTGTTGCAGCATCAGGACATCATTAGTAGGGCTATGATTAGTTGATGAATCAGTGAACCAATTACAGACCCTTTGAGTAATTATAAAGGATGTCCCTGATTAACCAAACCAGTTCGACCGATTGATCAATCAATCAATCAATCAATCACACACACACACACACACACACACACACACACACACACTTGCAAAAACTGTGGGTTGTAGGTGTCCTTAGAAAAGGCATTCCCCTTTCTGTCATATAACAAGGAATGCCTCCTCTGATGGAACCTACTACAATGTGTGCATCTAAAAACAAAAAAGCATGCTTATTTTTCTTCAGAAGAGTAGTTCATAAGAAAAATTAATTAATTAGCATTCGTACTAATTAATCAACAAGTACATATTTCTTTAACTGACAGCCCTAACAGCCAAGTGAACTAGCATGTTCTTATTTCATTTCTGGAGATCCCAGTTCAAACTCTAACTTATGGCACAATCCTATCAACGCTGTGCTCAGTGATCCAGCTATGCCAGTCCTGGCAATTCTGTATCCTGAGCACAGCAGGTGGGGTTGGAGGTCTCCTTGGGGTAATGGAACTTTCGTTACCTTGCCCCGTGTAAAGCCCCAGTCCCCGCAACAGGTCTCCTTGGATCTGTGCCTGCCATTTTGGTGGCACAAATCAAGGAGGCCCGTGTTGGGAGAAACGGGGATAGGATTCGGTGTATGCTGCTGCCGCCGATCCTGCCGCCTCCCCGGTCCAACCCGCCCAACCCTCTGAAACACCCTCCCCTGCGCCACACAACTCATCTGCAGCTTACCTGCGCTGCATGCCATCCAGATCGGGCCCGCAGGGGCTGGTGCAACTGCCTTACAGCAGCTTTTGCAAAGGTCCTGGTCTGGCACAGTAATTCTATGCCGGCCTAGCCGCCAGATAGGATTGGGCTGTTAATTTGCCAAATATCTGGCTGCTAGGAGGTGTACGCCCATCTCCCATGCACTCACAGACTACAAAAATGACACACACTTTTCAGAACTTTTCTTTATCAAGTGATGAAGATGTAACTAACTGAACAAAGGCATAAAGAGTGAGACAGTTTTTACAAATATGAATTTTGTTCTCCTCAGGCTTCATTGGCTCAAATGTTACATACGTAACATATAATGCATAGGTATCCCTATGCATTATAAGAAACAATGTCAGGACACAAGGTAAGGTGGTTATAGAGGGAGAGAACTAGACATGGGGCTGTTTGTGGTGGAAGCCTCACATTTGTTAGGTTGTGTGGTTCTAGCCAAGATTTACGGTACCAGTCTGTTTTTATTAAAAAAAAAACAACAACATTTTTTTAACCTCCAAAGCCTTCCATCCAGCACCACAAACCTCTCATCGTCCATTTCCAAACTGGATTCACTTTCTGATAGCTGTCTGCACAAGGCTTCTCTTCTCTCCATCTCTCTCTGCAGTTTTCTTTGGAGCCTCAAGTTCTCTTCCCTCATGTGACGTTCTTCCTCTAAATACTGTGCCATCTTCTCCGAATCTGAAGTTATCAAGGAGTTTCTTTTGGTTAACTTTTATTATGAAATTTGGTTTTGTATGCATTATAAAAACACACACTTAGACTTCAGAACCTTTCTTTATCAAGTGATGAGGATATAGCCAACTGAACAAAGGTCTACACTGATTATTTGAGAGAGAGGAAACAGCATTACACTAAGTTCTGATACAGGGTTTGTGTGTGTGCAATTTTAGCAGCAGATGCAAACAAAGACAATGAGGCAGATTTGGAAGAAAACTGATAGAAAAGTACTGTATCTGTATGAGCCCTGTATGGTTGGGCTCAGAAATGATGACTGATCCAAGGTCTCCCAGGAATCTTCATGACTGAGCATGGAGATCACCCTGTGTAAGGCCCAACACAATCTATGACACCACACTGGCTCTGTTCTGTTTACACGAATGGCCACTCTCACATTACCTTCACGACATCAAAGAAATATCGGACGTTCTGGGTCATGAGAGAGAAGCGCTGCTCCTCTTCCTCATGGCAATGCTGCTAAAATGCCTGGAAGGAGTAATGTTGGTATGAGGAGGAGCTGCAGAGTGGGCTTCTCTCGCATCGCCTAGCACTTCTAACGTTACCTTCAGGGTGTACAAAGGAAGTGGCTCCCAGACCTGAAAGGTCCCATGAGAAGGAGGCATCCTGATGGAAGAGATTATGTTGACCAGTTTCGAACCATGGCAGTGTCAAGGACTTTATGCCAACTTTGCAGTATATCAGCTTTATTATTATTATTATTATTATTATTAGCAGCAGCTTGCTTATGGCAGCATATAAAATGATACATCATCCACGTGTGTGTGTGTGTGTGTGTGTGTGTGTGTGTGTGTGTGTGTGTGTGTGTGTGTGTGTGTGTGTGTGTGTGTGTGTGTGTAACTTCACTCATCCATCAGGTCATTCAAGGACAAGAACAGAGCAATCAAAACATAAACTAGAGGGGAAGCCAAGCTCCATCGCTGTGTTAATAAATCAGGCTGCACCTACTCAGGCTCCGCAGCCAGAGACCTTGTTCTTATTTTTAAGTACAGTGAGAGAAGGCAATGCTTTGAAAACACTGGCAAGTACATCAAGATTAATGTGTTTTATCTCCTTTAAGTGACACAGAATATTAAATTTCCCAAATCTGCATACAGGGTTTCGGTCTAACACGTACTCCTGCCCCACCTTCCCAAAATACAGATTACTTAAAATCTGTATTTCTTCCATTAAAAACATTCAGCTACCCAAGAAGATTAGCAGAAAGTGGTTGACTTGCATATTATTAAGACACTATGGCCATGAAAACTTCAAATCTTATTTCACTATAATTATATTTACAAACATGTACTTCTTATTCCCAATCTCAAAAAGCTTACGGTTGATGAGAAGTACCAAGGCAAGCTGGACTTACGCTGTAATTGTGCAGCTCTGAGTTGTTTCTTTAACCTCTCAACTTCATTCTTTAGAAACCTGATATGCCGCATCATGTTCTCTGGAGAATCTATCTCCATTGATATGTCCCTCGGTGATGGAGGTGCAGAGACAGGTTGGTCTAATTTCTCCTGCAAAATTCTGAATTAAAAAAAACAAGGTAAGTAGAAGAACTCTGTCTCCTGAAGCAAGAAAAAAAAAAACCCACCACCACAAAAACAACCCTGTTGTATTCTGCTTCAGTTCTTTGTAATATAATACAGGATGTCTCAAAAAATGTACACATTTTAATGAGCACTAATTCATACTTATTTCATTGTAGAAAACCTGCAACACTCAAATATCCAAGGGAGCAATTGAACAGATGTGTGGAACCATTCCAACACACATGTTGGTGGATGTCTGCAGATCCCTTACAGCGCCATCCTACCCAGCTCCTCCACTGGGGAAGCAGTGCTGGAGGGCAGAATGGGAGACTTTGGAAGGGAAAGGGGATTTAAATCCCCTTTTCCTCCCAAAGCCTCCCGTTCTCCTTCCACCGCTGCTGTACCAGTGAAGGAGCTTGGTAGGATTGTGCTGTTAGTCAATGATGTCAGCGGAATACAGACAGTGGGGAACATTTTGAGCACTTGGTCTAATTTATGAACAAATTAATTAATTGGGTCAAGCAACTGCTTCTGTGTACACCATATGCAGCATATGTATGAATTATAGCAGTCGTTCTCAAATTTTCCCACCCCACAATCCACTTACTGTGCGGAGCTAGGCAACCCGGAAGTTTTGGCAGTGACGTGACGACATCATCATGTCACGGCCAAAACTTCTGGCTGTTTACAGCTTCTTTTTAATATGAACAGCTGCCCGCCCGAGACTCTTCAGCTCCCTCTGGGCCTTGTTGTATCATGTTCTCAGCCTGAGAACACGACACAATGAGGCCCAGAATGTAAAGAAAATCGAACAGCCAACAACCCGGAAGTTGAGGTTCGGTAATGGACAGACGGCTGTTTGTGACCCACCAAAAATTGGGTTGCAACCAACGTGTAGGTCACAACCCACAGTTTGAGAAATGATGAATTATAGTACAGGTGGGCCCCCATATCCACTGATTTGCTATCCACGGTTTCAGTTATCCACGGATCGTGGGGACCCCCCCAGGCTTTTACTTTTTCCCAGTAAGCTTCATTTCTTCCTTAAAGAAACAGGAGAAGCAGACTCTGGCTGCTTATTACAGGCAAGTAGAACGAGACTAAGTAGTAGAGAGGCTCTGCAAGCTTAACTTGCCTGCAATGGAGGCTGCTTCTCTGTTTGTTTTAAGGAAGAAACAAAGCTTGCTGAAAGAAAAATAAGAGCTGGGGAGGATGCCTGCCTGCAGGGGAGGCAGGGTGGGGGGGCCCTCAGGAAACCATGGAGGAGGTGTTCGCTCTTATCCATGGTTTCAAGTATCCACGGAGGGGCCTGGAACATATCCCCAGCGGATATGGGGGCCCACCTGTATGTGTGTGAATTACAGCATAATAAATTTGACACTATAAAGTGTGTACATTTTCTTGAGACACACTGTATATTGCACCAAAGAAAAACAACAAGATCAACTTAAAATGATAAAGAAGTCAAAGTGGGGGAAAGCTGGCAAAGGCGACAGTCTGATGTTGTCAGCTTCCTTTCTGGTAAACCCCTTTGAAAAAGTGCCAAGTTCAAATCTTCATTTCACCTACAGCATGCCAAGATATATCAAAAGTTCAGCAAGTTGCACAACACTGGTCTACAACTGTATTGCGCTCCAAAGAAAACACAATCTCACCTTTTTAACATTAAAAGTTCATTGTGTTATTTTTCTAGCTTTCTTCCTCATTTCTGAACCACTAAATATTTTTGTGATCACATTTCAGCATGCTCTTTTTTCTTTTTTAGTAATTTTTTATTACTAAATTTATTACCCCTCTTTTTTAGTAATTTTATTTTGTTGCCATTAGAGTAGCCCACACGCTATTTGAGCAGGGCCTGTTTTCTAACATGTTGTGTCCCCCACCTCGTTCTGAAGGAGCAACAACACTGCTTTGTAATAAGAGCTCCCTCCCTTGCTCGCTCGCTCCAGTCATTCAGATTCATACTTCAGTCTCATAGCCATGATGCAACACCAAACTGTATCACTGCGCCAAGTGGTGATTTTTAACACGCTTCTGTACCTGATTAGAAATCTGAGGAAGCAATAGCACTGAAAGTTTTCCCCATTACTTCGCATGTTACAGAAAATCAGCTTACAAAATGCTACACTACTGTGTAGTGAACGATCAGATGAAATCATCATCACATGCCTTCAGCAGACAGGTCAAATGACTATCGTAATTAAATAACTGATTCTGAGAATTCCTTTACACATCACATACATGGACACAGCTGTTCTCATGCATTTTGTATTAAAAAAACTGGTTTGATGAAAGTTTGCACCACCATTTGGCTTTACAGCTACCACACAAACTATTTTCTGCCAAAAACTCGTTTTAAGCAAGCCTGAGCAGAAGAACATACAACATACTGCATCACATAGCTAACCCAGAATGGAAGCATTTTAAACTTCCATGTGTTAAAAAAAAATGAAACAGAATAGTCACGAGACTAGAAAGATCACATACAACCTGAACCTTTCGTTAATTAGATTAATAACCACCATATCACAAAGTCTTTTTTAAAAAAATAAGAAAAAAATGAGAGATTTCGTGACTTCTGTAAAATTTGTTGAATGGTGAAATGTTAGTTTGTATGAAAATCCAAACTGGGCAAGAGAGTTACATAAATATTAATTTCCAGCTTTTAAAGCGAATGTAATAACATTGCAGCAAAGCTCATACAAGATACCGAGGATAGCATCCAGAGAGTTACCACCGGCACGAGTCCTGCCCTGCTTCTCATCCAAGGCTCAGCAACACACTAACTACAATGATGGCTTTCCTACAATAAGTCTTCAACACAAGCAATGTAGAGATAGAAGTAAAGCCAAGACAAACCGTTTTTCTGCTTCAAGCTTATCCATCCTCTTCCAAAGACGATTCACTAGCGCTTCTTGTTCTTGTTCTAGTGTGTTTTCAAGATCAATCTTCTCCCGTCTTAGCTAGGAAAAAGGAAAGGTTAATAAGAACGATAGGAACTATTTTTTCCAAGATTGTTAGTCGGGATGTTGCATTAGCACATTTAGTGTGAAAACCGTTCTTGATCTTATGTTAAATCAAGTATGGAATTGTAATCAAAGTAATGCTCGATTAAAAAAACATTTATTTTTTACATTTACTTTACTACTTTACATATACTTCTGCTGTAGTACCCGGGGCATAGAGTGCTGCCATGATCCTGCCCAGCAGGCTTTCCCTCATAACCTTAGGGGCCAAGGGTCGTTAGGAGCATCGTGGACAGTGATCTTAGTCTGTGAGGCCTAAGAATCGGGGAGGGGTTTAGAAAGTCATCCGAGTCTTCCTCCATAATTATTATATAATAATTTCACATTCATAAGGCATCTCAACAGGCATTTGGTCAGGGCCTTTCTTAATGGGGGCCAGCAGAGGAGTTCCCTCTCATCCTCGAACAATCTGCCCATCCCTGGCTGGCAGTTGGGCATTTGAACCCAGCTGCACTCTGCACAGGCTAATTTGGCCCTCCTCCTTCACCCTGCCCACTCCTATGACGTCAGCACATGGCAGGCTGGTCTCCCAAGCATCGGTCCACGTCGAGGTAGACTGGAAGATGGAGGCATCTTCTGGTCTACCTGGATGTTGTGCTGGTGGGCCCAACGTGGCCTCTATTGCTCCACCCAGTGGGCAGCTGGATCAGATGTTCCCTTGGCTTGGCCTGGGCTTGTGGCAGACCACCAATCTTACCTTACCAGTATATGGTCCAAAACATGGAATATACCCAAAGTAAGAACTTCAGCAATGCTTCTTGTTACACTCATCAGAGCACTTAACACCCATGATGAAAGACTATCCACCTACCGTGTTTCCCCGAAAATAAGACAGTGTCTTATATTAATTTTGGCTCCAAAAATGCAGTAGGTCTTATTTTCAGGGAGGTCTTATTTTCCCAACCTGTGGCGCGACCCCCCCCCCGGCACTTACTTTGACCGATTAAAGCAGGGATGGGGTACTGGCGCCCCGCGGGCCGAATCCGGCCCCTGGAGAGATCCGGTCCTGCCCGGGCGAGCCTGGACCCGATTCCATCGGGTCCGGCCCGCGCGCGCTCGGAGCGGAGGCTCGGGAGGCCCCGCGCGCGCTCACCTCGCCAGAGTCAGTTATAAACATGTGCAGAAACAGCCGGGTTGAGAAGAGGGTCATGCGAGATCGCGCAACCTCTTCTCAACCCGGCTGTTTCTGCGCATGTCTGTAACAGCCGGGTTTGAGAGTGAGTCCGGCGAGGTGAGCGAGCGCGCATGAGGGGCGCCTGTTTGCGGTGGAGGGGACACGGCCCGCGACACATTTCCCCCATGGGGAAATGGCTCTCCACCGTAAATAGGTTCCCCACCCCTGGATTAAAGCTTCATCCTTTCCCGAGGGTGCAAGGCCTGCTTGGCCTGTACTCAAGTCCTCCACCATGGAGACGACATGCTAGAGAGACTTATTATGCCAATAAAGGTCTGCTTCTGCTAGAGAGACTCTGCAAGGTTGCAGCCTCCTTGCAGGCCTTGCTGGCCTCTCTAGCACGTCATCTCTATGGTGGAGGACTCAAGTGCAGGCCGTGCAGGCCTTGCACCCTTGGGAAAGAACAAAGCTTTAATCAGTCAAAGTAAGTGCCGAGGGGTTGTGTCTGGCTGATGATCCTAGCTAGGTCTTACTTTCGGGGAGGACTTATATTGACAAGTGCCAGCAAAAATCATGCAAAAATGGCGGTAGGTCTTATTTTTCAGGGTAGGTCTTATTTTAGGGGAAACAGGGTAGGTATATGGACACTGATGTTTCAGTAAAAATATTTATCATTTCAGTAATTTTTGATTCGGTTTTCCTCATGACTAACCATTAACATTCATCAGAGAAACTTAAATTACACAGAATGTCATGCTACTGTAACCCAAGGGGTCTGTCATATTTATCACAAGTAAAAGCAGCAAATAAAGATGACAATTAAAGCTCAATACCAAGGACGTACTCTTTTAAGAAGCCAGAAAATGCAGGTAGGAGGCTCTGGGCAGGTGGGAGGGCCCTTCTCAGCGTTCCCAAGAGGCTCGGACAAAGGTAGGAGCCGCTTGGGAGCGAAAACATGCCACCAAAAGTGCCGCGTCAGAGCAGGGTTCTGGTGGTCCGAGTACTACTAGCAGTCGGCCAAAGTACCACTGGAGGTACTAGTACCACTGGTTGAGAACCCCTGCTCTAAGTGCCTCCAAAACTAATGCAACATCAATCAAGAGACTGCTGACTTCCCTGAATTATAGGAAGGAGAGTGGCCACAAATGCTGGCTAGCTATCACGGCCAACCAAAATTTGTAACATACACTGGAAACAGGAGACGCACCATAATTCATTTCTGATAGCCTCTGTGGAAAGGATAAGGCACCACAACATGGACAGATCACAATGCTATATATCTTCTGAATCCTCCACTAATTGGTAGCCTTGCTTCTCATTTATATCCCATGTGTCTTCCATGGAGCTCAAGGAACAAACATAGGAGACTCAGGTGGTTTCCCATTCAGGCACTGACCAGACACAGACATGCTTAGGCCAAAGCACATGGTGTGCTGGCTTGGGTTTTCTGCTGCTTATCCTTCAAAAAGAGCTTTCAATTGAAGCTTTTTATTTTTTCTGCAGCAGGGACAACATTTTAAAGCCCCCCTACTCTCCTCCGACTACAGTTCTGCCTTCAGGTGCCCCCTAGTGTTTTGTGTGTTTGTGTGTGGGGGGGTGTTGCCTTTTCTCAATACAGAAAACAACCATGGGCCAGCACATACGTTTAAATGTATCAGGTGCTGCTAAATGTTTCCACAAGGTTGCTGCATCATGGTCTTCAGACCATCTCCTTGAGGCCATAGCCTTACAGACAGATTACATAGAGGAAATAGAAAGTAAAGACTTTCAGTCATACTTAATGTTTCCAATGAAACCAGAATAAAATTTGGCCCTTTTTGCTCTGTATTTTCACCACAAAATGCATCACATCCCCTAACATGTAAAGATGAGCTTTAAGCAGAAGCAAAATGAAGCAATTGCTAGCACACAACTGTTCTTCTGAGTCATTCTGCATTCTGTTCTTGCTCAAAACTTTTCACTATCCATTAACATAAGCCATGCTGCTAGAAGCTGCCAATTCTCTGATTTGTATCCCTGCTGACAATTTTTTTTTTACCATTTATTAACTGAGGACTTTGTGTGCTTAACACAACCAGTGACAATTCTCAGGAATCCTGCTCTGTTTATTTTAATCAGCAGGAGATGAAAACACAACTGCAGAGCACTAACAAAAGGTAACAAGAAGGGGAGAGAGACTTCCTCAAGCTACATGAGTATATCATTCTCAATCTTTAAGAATTAAAATCTACTAGCAAGTGCTCAAAAACAACGTACATGTCACACTAGAACAAGGAAGGGCTCAGCTCTTAGAAATTCTGCAGGTTAACCTCTTTGCCACCCATCCCGAATAAGAACCAATGTTTCAATCAAAGCCTACATCTATTTGTCAAGGAGATGTCAAAGCACTAGGCAGGTGGGTTCTTCAGGGAAGGAAGAAAGTGGTCATGAACACAAATACAAGTCAACAGGTTGGAAGGAAGACTGAACACCTACACACCATACTCGGGGACTCTCAAGAAAAATGGGAGATGAAGGGGAGAAGTAAGACCTCAGTCTTGTCTGATCAACAGTCACAAATGGTGGTAGTTGTGACACAGGTATCAAAGCCATAAGGAGGACCTCTCCTTTTTCTTGACTACCTTCGCCAGATGATTCCTGGGAGAGGAAGGTACTCTTGTCCCTTTAAAAACAGGGAGGCTCCACTGCTTTTGTCTCAGTCATGTCAAGGTCCAGCTGTTTGGTACTGTATATCAACTACCCCCCCCCCACACACACAGTTTATCTAGATAAGCATGAGATAATCATGCTTATCTAGATAAACATGAGAATTTTTATCTAGATAAGCATGAGAATTCCACTCAGCAGTTGACCAGACCATTAGAACCTTAGAAATATAGCTAACAAGCAGTCTAAGGAGGGCAGCACACAAACTAGAGGTGAACAAAACTTTAGATTACTGACATCCTTAAATATTTCACATTACACAACAAACGCCACACTGGCTCTTTAGGAACAAATAGGCAATTATAGCAACAATGAAGATAGGAAAGCAACAGTCAGGACATGCAAATACTGAAGGGAATACATTTATGTTCTTATACAGAAAGCATCATTGGTATCAATCCTGAAAGCAAAGAGCAACCAGTCACTCTCATATATTTACAAATGTGCCAAGAGTCTCTGTCTACAGCCGAAATAGTGCGATCTGCTTTAAGTCACAGAGATCAATGTGTGTTTTGTCTCATAGCTCCTCTAATTTTTCAGATCCTGTTGAAAGTTGAACCAACCAGCTCATATACCAACCGCATCCCAACCATGGCAGGTGTAAGTTGTACTGTCAGTCATTAATGAAGAGGCTTGTGTGATGTACTTGGTATGTCTAAAAATTTTTACTGGCAGCAGAAAAAAAAAATCTATTTCAACATTACCTAGCACTAGGTACTTTAAGCCCAACTGACAAGTTAGCAAATGACAATATAGCAAGAATAACGGCAATCCAACTCTCAATCTAAGAACATTTAGTCCACATTGTGACTGACTCCTAGGTGGTTGGACCAGCTCAACCTCTGAAGCAATGCCAGATTATAAAGGAACTCCCTGGTAGGATGCATAAGTAAACATAAAATCCCTAAATATATTTGTTTGCATTTTTATCTTGCTCTTCCCCAAAAGCTTATATCAGGTTTTAAAATCAAGTACACCAACATATTTTAAGACACTCCTCTCTGTACTTCCTTCCCCAAATAAACACAAAGAGAAAGGGTTGGATAGTCCTAATGCTCAGATTGCTTATGCAGAAAGTAAATCATTGCAGTGACTTGAACTCCCAGAAGAACAGAGTTCATACTATCTAGAGCAGGTATTAAGGTGCTCCTCCACCCAAATCTCTTTTGCCTACTTAAAGGAGTAAGTACATAAAAAGTTGGGGGAGGGGGAAATCAGAAAATCCACTGTTTACATCCTCAAGGAATATCTACTGTTCCACCTTATACTCTGGGCACATAGACTATAACAGTGGTTCTCAAACTGGTGGGTCACCCCCTCCCTGCCTCTGCACCGCTCGGTAGCAGATCTAACCTTCCTTGGAATGTGCTGCTCCTTCTGGCAGTGCATGTGGGCCAGCGTGAAATTGAAATTGCTTTACAGGACTTTTGTGATGGCAAGACAGAGTGCACTGTCCCAAAGCAAGGTATTATCTACAGAGGGCAATTCCTAGCAGTAAGGAAAAAGCCCCATCTTTGCACATGCCGGATATAGCCCTCCCCACCTCACCCCAAGCACACAAACCTGGTTCAAATACCAGGCTGAATAGTAGGAATGTCTCTAGGCACTCTGTCTTGTTCCCTTTGCCAATGAGAAAAAGGAGGTAAGCAGAACCCATTAGTGAAAATGTAATAGGGCTATTAAGCACATGGATCCAACCCAGATACGTAATGGTAAAGATAAAGCCCGCAATACATGGTTAATAGGCTTAATCAAGTCTACTGAAGGACTTTTCCACATCTGAGGTAAATGCTATCATCATCTCTGGTCTTTGCTACCAGCCCAATTAAAAAGGTACAGATGGTGGACGGACATCTTCTGAATGATTCTGGTATTCATTTCTTGCTTCTATTTACCGTTTTCTGTTTCCAAGCATCTCACACCAATTGCTCCTCACTTCCTACAACATATCACAGCTTGTGAGCTGCCATTTTGTAGTTCCATAGAAGTTGTTCAGCACCTCAAAATTACCAGAAGATGAAGTAACAGAATGTAGTGAAATTACAAATAATTTGACAACGACAGAAGTGAACCTTCTCCCTCCACCCCGATCTTTTGACTCACTGCTAGCCACATTTACATACAGATCTAATATGATGGTACTATAATCTTCAGCAAGTTGAACATAGTGTGTCTGCATAATCTATCAGGAATCACTCTTAAATGAGAGCTATTAAAAACAAATCTCACTTGAGCCATTACCAACCACTTGGAGCTTGCACAAATGTAGTTCCCAGAAGCGAATGCCTTGTAATATTCAAAAAGGTGCTTTATGTTTTTTTTTTTAAAATCTTACTTTAAGGCTAAACATAACTATTTTACAAGTAGATAAATAGGTACCGCTGCGGCGGGACGGTAACAGCGTTCCATTAGTCATGCTGGCCACATGACCACGGAAGCGTCTTCAGACAGCACTGGCTCTTTGGCCTTAGAAACGGAGATGAGCATCGCACCCTAGAGTCGGACATGACTGGCATTCAAGCAGAGGATACCTTTACGTATACATAGTTTTAGCTTCTCACACCCTAATATGCTGCTGTGTGTAAAGTCTTGAGTGCCATGATTCTTTTATAGATCTCCTTTGAATTTTATGTACTGTATTGCATTTTTAACCCGCTGTCCCACCAAAATGGCTCTCAAACTGGCTTAGGCAATTCATTTTAAAGATCTATAACTCTACAATTCAATTCAAAGACAACAGCAAGAAGAAAACACAAATTCCAGTAAGGTTTTAATATCCATAATGGTTCGTATTCTAGACATAGCTTGCATAAAGAGGATGGTCCTTCTGTCCTAAAAACCTGCAATGCACTGGCAAAAGAAGTTTAAATAAACCACATGCATATGAATTAAGCAACTGCTGCCATCTAGAGACCATTTCTTTTACTGAAGAGTACTTCCAGATGACTTGTCTTTATTGCATGATCTTTCATTGGATACTCTTTAGCTTCCTTATAGTATGACTTGATGCTTTAATGCCCAAAATGAAGGCAGGCATAATTTGCAGCATGGAATTTGATCTTCTGCATGAAATTTCAGTTGGATCAGTAACTAAAAATATTTTTCAGGCTTCAGAATTTGTATTTCTTAGAGCTCGAAGTTAAAAGATCTGTCCGGGTCAGGAATGCTAGTTCCATTTGTTTTAGTTCCATGCATCAGGACACACTGCCACAGGTCAGAAATTTACACAAGGAAAACCTTCCTCTGGAATATTAACAGTTTTTAAACTCTCTTTATGTTCCCCCAGACAGATCGTGTTGGATTCATGGGGTCCTCAGGTGAGAGTCCCTGCAAAAATATGCCTATGAGAAAACAGAATCCCCTCATTAAAATTCCCACATCTAAGGGCCAATTTACATACTAGCCTATTAGTGGTAGTTGTGGAGCAAAAATATGCCTATGAGAAAACAGAATCCCCTCATTAAAATCCCCACATCTAAGGGCCAATTTACATACTACCCTGTTAGGCCAGCGGGTGGTGCAGTGGGTTAAACTGCTGAACCATGAGCTGTCGATCGAAAGGTCGGCAGTTCGAATCCGCGACGGGGTGAGCTCTCATTGCTTGGCCAGCTCCTGCCAACCTAGCAGTTCCAAAGCATGTTAATGCAAGTAGATAAATAGGTACCGCTTGCGGGAAGGTAAACAGCGCTCCGTGTTCCAGCTGCATTCTACGCGCTGCGGCAAGGAGAGTCATGCCGGCCACATGACCACGGAGGTGTCTTCGGACAACGCTGGCTCTTTGGCTTTGACATGGGGATGAACACCACACCCTAGAGTCGGACACGACTGGACTTAATTGTCAGGGGTCACCTTTACCTTTACTATTAGTAGAAGAATACACAGAACAGGTGATGCAAGTCCCAAAATGTGCTTGCCTCCATAAAGGGCAGCAAGTTTCAGGATCCATCTCTAGCTTTCATTGCTTGTCTTGGCCCACAAAAGACAGAATTAGAGGGCTTTCTTTCAACAGCCAGGACGGATGGCTTGTTGGGATTGGCCCCAGCATTGTCCTCACCCCAAGTATCATCAAGATATCCAATATGAAACCAAGAAGATCCATTTCTTTCTAGTGTTTATTTATTTAAACAAATGACTTTCAAATATAAGTTTGTAAGAGTAAGGGATAGATGCAATTTTAAAAGAGAATACGTCAACAGTTTGGATGTATTCACTGCAAACCATGCTATACATATAGCATACACATTATATAGCAGGGGGGTTGGAGCTAGTGTATAGCAAGGTAAAAAAGATTTTTACTGCTCTGTCCTTTTCTTCCCTCTGTTTCCTCTGCCATACTGTCAACAAAGCAGGTGCATTACATTTTTGCCCAATTCCTTTTCACCTCAGAACGGTATCCAGGAACATTTGGATAAGTTAAAAAGTTGGCATGTTCCAATATGAGTGCTACTGGGCAACCTGCTTCATCAGATGCATGGGCTGATAAGGTGGTAATTGGAAAACAACAGAAAAAATACAGAACCATTCTACTTGGGGCGGAGAGTTACCAGATGTGGAAGGCATGTGTTTGTATTTTTCAGTCTCTCTTAGCCCCTTCCCTAATGTCCTAGTTTACTACATTTGGGGAGCTATGTATGTGAGAGAGCACTCAAAAATGGGATACTCTCTCTCTCTCTCTCTCTCTCTCTCTCTCTCTCTCTCACACACACACACACACACACACTCACACACACACACTAGTCTGACATGGTGTAGTTCAGAACTCTGCCACCTCATTTTGCATAATGTAGTTATGCTGCGGTGTGCAACAGGGTTCTATTTTGTCCTACATACAGTATACTGTACATGAAACCAGTAAGATCCTGTGGGGATCTGGAGTGCAGTGATAGCAGTATGGCAATGATGTCCAACTCCTCCTCCCCTTTTTGTCTAATTCAGGTGAAGATAATGGACTTGAATCAGTAATGGATGGGAAGCAGACAAACAAACTGAAGCCGAATCCCAACTAGACAGAGGTGCTGTCGGTGAGTGGTTTGTCTGTGCCCAGGTGTGAGCACCTGGTCTATTCTGGATGGTATTGCCCCAACTATTGCAGTGTGCTGTACACAGGGCTGCCCTTGGAAGAAATCATCTTGTCGAAATTGTTCTTTTATCATTTTATGGTTTTGCTGCTTCTTCCATTGTTTTAATACATTGCAATGTTGTTTTACGCATGATTTTAATTCTTGTAAACTGCCCTGAAAGGTTGTTCAACTGAAATATAAAGTGCGTCACCATACCACTTCAGTCAGCGTCCAAGTCTTCACTGCCACAAGCGCAACATGATCTAGATAAAGTGGTATTTACCTGCTCCAGAGTAAGTTGTTTTGAAATTGTATCGTTTTCCAGTTTTTTAATTTTCTTCATCAATTTGTTCACTTGGAATTCCTGTTCCTGTTCTAAGTGTTGCTCAAGTTCAGCCTTCTCATGCTGTAGCTATAATCAGAAGAAATATGGAAACCTAAGAGATACGCACTTCAGAACTACAAAGCACTTACAAACAACATTTATCTTTGTACTTTATCTTCAGGCTTTATTTAACTCTGATCTGAAAACATAACTGCATTTTCTTAAAATATCAACATTTAAAGATATGTGAGTTATGAATGAAACAAAAACAAAGAACGTTTCTACACATTTTGAAGTGACAGAACGGTTTGCTTCTGGTTTTTAAAAAACCAGAACTTCATCATTACCATAAATAGGAAATGTCTATTCTGGTTTCTGCTGAACCAAGACAAGGCATTAACAGCGCAATCCTATCCAACTTACACCACCGGTGTAACCCAGCGGTGCAGCGAAAACGGGAGGCCCCAGAATGGAAAGAGGATTCAAATCCTCTCCAAAAGGGAGCCCTTTCCGTTTTGGGGCCTCCCAATCTCGCTGCAACGCTGGGTTACACTGGTAGTTCTCAACCAGGGGTTCTCAACCTGTGGTACGGGTACCCCTAGGGGTACGCAGACCTCTTACTGGGAGTACGCCAAGCCCTGCCCCTTATCTGCCCCATCAGCAGCTAATTAAGTGTTAATTGACATGGATTTTAAATTGTAATTATTTTCAGAGCCCTTCTGTGTCTCTGATTTTGGTTTTGGGCTTATTTCTGTACTTTGGAAAATGTAGTTTGGTGGGGTGGGGGAGCTGATCTTGGGAAGTACGATGGAAAGTCACACTTGCAAGAGATCCTTGCAAGGAAAGAGATCCTTGCATGTCTCTCTCTCTCTCTCTCTCTCTCTCTCTCTCTCTCTCTCTCACACACACACACACACACACACACACACACACACACACACAGTTAAATAAGTCATTTTTTCACATTTAAAATTGTTTTAGTACTTTTTTACTTAATGATTTATTACCTAATTAATTAATCCAATTAATTAGCAGTTAAGTAGCAGGGGGTACTTCAGAAAATTGGACTATGATAGGGGGTACCCGGGCCTCCAAAGGTTGAGAACCCCTGGCCTAGACGATACCCATGCTTTCAAGGTACTGAGTATGGATAAGCAACTGGAGATGCAAGGGTTCCCCACTTGACTTTCAACACAGTCTAGGAGCCAAAACCCTCTGCCTTTTGTTCTGCATCTCAGATGCTTTCTCCTGCATGAACCAAGGCAGGCAAAAGCTCTTTAATCCTCCAGCACCTCAGCTGCAAAAATCCTGTTTGTCTGCAATCTCTCTCATGCACGGCAGCTGGAGTTCATAACAGCAGTAGAGCTCATCTCTCAAAGCCTCTGTTGCTCTTCTCATTAGGGAGGATGGGGCTGAAGAGCCCTTTCCCTTGGGAGCTGGGACATCAGTTAGTGGCCACCGCCAATGTTGCCACCTCTACGCCACTCAAAATGTGGCTCTAGTTAAAAATTAGTTGCTGACCTTTGCACAGCAAATTCAACTACTTTTATCTCCAACATGTGTAGCATCTTGCCTAGTAAGAACAAGGTCCTAAAGAGAGTTCTCTTTTGAAGGTGGGAAAGAAAAAGGGCTTTTGACACTTCTCTCCCCCCCCCCCCCGACCTTGTTCAAAATGCACTGGATGTTCTTTATGACATTCATAGGTAAGAATAAACCTCCCAATTTGAGACTCACATATGTTTCCCATAGTTTGGTGCCTGATCTCTTCTTTGATCACACTGAGATGAGGCAATAGTGACTGTGAGGAACTGCACTTACATTCCCTACACAGAGACACAATTTACTTTCAAAGTAAAAAAAAAGTGTCCCTTTAAATCATGGTTTAAGGGAGCCAAGGGAGGGGGTGGCTTGCCTCCACACGACCCAAAAATAGCCATTCTAATCATTGGAGACTGTCTGCCTGCCGCTCTGCCACTCTACAATGGTAAGAAAAGTGGTTTTTAAACTACGATTTAAAGGGACACTATTTTTAATTTTTTTAAGCGGATCTGAGTATCCATGGTTTTTGGCATCCGTGGGGGTTCTGGGAACGGAACCCCCATGGATAACAAGGGCCAACTATACTAGCTTGTTTTTCTTCTTGCAGTCTAGCATGATTAGGACCTAATTCAGCTGCCTTATAAACATAATGCAATATGCACTATCCCGATGCTGGGCAGGCTTTTTGTTTTGTTTTTGTGCATGTGTGTGTCCTTTGAGTGTTAATACAGTATTCAAACCCAGTAGTGCACAGAAAGTGAGACTTTCACTGTTTATGCACATTTTGTTCTGGAGTACTCAGTCTCCCTCTCTTGAAAAGCTTTTATTCACACAAGTGTACTCCATTCCAAGATGTCTGCTAACAGGGAGTTTCTTCCTCCTTCTGTTTCTGCAGTGCTTTATCTATGGAACCAATTACTGTGCTACATACAACTAATTGAACAAAGAGCCATTACAAGGCCAATAAACTAATACATCCTTTTACCAAAAACAACATCCAGACATTTTACAGCTCAGACTGTGTTATGACATGCTACTGTGAAGAGAAAAAAAACATGTCGTAAGAGGTGGGAGTCTGAGTAAGTGTTCTTCTTATATGTGCAAGTATGCTTGTCTTTAAATTATGCTGTCAGGTTTGAAGGGTATTTTAAATCAATACCTTCGTACATTAAATTGAAAAGCTGATACATCAGTGTGTTTTTAGTCAATGCAAATCATGCTGATGTGGGAAATTCCTGCCAAGCATCTAATGGGAGATCTATAGCTCTCTCACTGGCAGGCAGCTTTTGCATTTACAGAGTACAGGGGGAAAAAACCCTACTGGAAGCTTTTTCCAGATGCCACTCTGAATTCAATGTCAGTACATGTGAAAGGCAAAAGATTTAACACAGATGCTCAGACATGACAGTCACTGCTGTTTTGAAATGACATGGTGTAGCAGTGAGCAGGGGCTAACACAGCTGATCACTCTTCAGAGCAGAATACAGAACAGTGGGCCCTCCTTATCTGGGGATTGGCCATAGGTGGATTTGACTATCCGTAGATGGCCATCCGCGGAGGAGTGACTCCCACTGGGGGAGGTGCCACCAGTACCTGATTGAGCAACCGCACTGGCAACTGGAAATCGCTTCCAGTTGCTGTTGTTTTTTTACAGACACTTTGCAGCTTTAGAAAGTGGCACGAGAGGCAAGAAGCGAGCGGTGGGCCGGCACAGTTGTTCAATCAGGTACTGTGGTGCCTCTCCTAACCACGGACTTGAACATCCACAGACTTTCGTATCTGCAGGGGTTCCGTTCCCGGAACCCCCACAGATACAAAGGGCCCACTATATTCGGAATCCATCACACTGAGTAAGGTCCTGAAGGTTTGAAACTAGTGCAGAATGAAGGTTCTGTAGTTTGGGATCCATGTAAAGGGAGCTCTTTTGTTTGCATGGTCTCTTTAAATAAAACCGGAAGTCTCACACTTCCAGGTTTAGGATAAACATGTTACAGAGCACAGTAAGGAGCATTTCTTCTTTTAAAAAAGGTGTGCGGCAGAGGAGACAGCAGAAGATCGCATTCCCGGTCACACTATCCCTGCTCATGAAGTATATACAGTATTGTAAGTAGTTTATCAGGAAAGGCATTTAAAAATAATACAACAATAAACAGTCGCATCCAGAGAAAACTGTGGCAGCATTTTCTGGCTATGATTTCACTTCAGTTGTCAGTCTCTCATGCTTAAAGAAAAATTGCTTGCCACCCACAATGCTCCTGAATCAGCAAACTAAAGTTGCAATCTGATGCCCTCTTACTCAGAGGCAAGGACCACAGAATTACATGGGATTTACATCTGGGTCAACATGCACAGGATAGAGCACAAACTAAATCATTTCAATTCTGTGTGTCATTTTCATATTTAGGCAGCATTTTTTTTCCCCACTGTTAAGTTTTAAAGTTCTTGGAGCTATAACTGCAATGAAACCAAAATACCACCCCCAAACACCTTCCAGTTCATTCCTCTGTGTTTTTTTTCTTTACCACTGAAAAGTTCCATACCTGCATCAGCTTCCTTGAGAGCTCATTAGTGAGAAATTCTTCCTCCTTTTCATAGTTCACTGCAAGGGTCTCTTTCTCCTTTTGCAAAGCTTGAATCTTCTTAAACAGGGTATTACTGATAAATTCTTCCTCTTGCTCTGCCCTCGCTTGCTGCAAAAGAAACATGTTTTTAAAAACCCAGAAGCCACATGAAGAAAACATTCTAAGGGCATGATCTAGTTGCTAGGAGTGAACAAGATTGGGCCCCATTTCTCCATTTCTTTCTTTGCCACTTAAACCTCAAAAGGTATTAGACACAAACATATGTACATTTTTAAGATTAAAGTCTATACCACCACCAACACATTCAAAGACACCAACAGAATTCATGAAAGCCATACACCAGAGCTCTGATCTACATAACCACAGAAGCAGCAGGAAGCTGCACACAGACTGCCCCAACCATGGACCAACAGTGCATAGCTGTGCATGGACTAGCACTGGAGTCACTTAAATAGCAACCCAGGGGAGATGTTTGCATTTTATGACTCTGGATGTGGTCGGTCTGTTTTTCACTTCCAGACAGACAGACAGCAGGCCTTCTTATAACCAAGTATAGCAGATCTGTGTGCAGAAATTTATTTCTGCTAATCCCCTGTGATTACTGGACTGGAATGCAAATATTTCAGCCACTTAAAAGTTGTAAGGCACAAAGATGTGACACAAGATTCAGGCCTTCATGTATCCCCCACCCTGGTCATTAGTATGGCCATTTTGCCAGTCGTACATATACTGCACAGAAGTTCTCCAGTTTCATCCATTTATAATGATTAATGTTCATGTGGTAGAAATAAACTAGGCTGCAATCCTATACACACTTATCTGAGAGGAGGATACACTAAAGACAGTGGGACTGAATTCAGAGCAAACATGCATAGGACTGGGCAGTAAGTGGCTTGCAGCAGGGGTGGTGGTGGGAGAACCCACCCTTGTTTGCCTCAGTGTGCACTGGACCCATCATAAGTCAGAGGGGACACATTCATCCAGACCAAGCAAGGTTGTGGCTCCTAGGTTCCTGCATAGCAATCCACAGCTCGTTCCTCCCCCATCAGCTTCCCGACTCTGAAGCTGACTGGGTGGGACAAGACACAGAGAGTCAAGTGGTCCATCAACAAGCTAATCCCTGCAATCACCACAAGGGGTCTATTCATGCAAGCAATAGAACAACTGAGACAAATACAGAAATCAGAGCATCTGCTTCTTTAAGCAGTGCATGTTAGTGATGCAGAGATCTTCGGTCATGGCAGCAACCACTCTGGCTTTGGTGAACAGTCTTATCCAATGTAGAACATGTGCACTGGCTCTCGGTTTGCTTATGGACCTAGCCAAAGCAAAAGTAACTGGGCCAAATTCTCAGTTACAAGGAGGAGGGTGAGAACCCAATCCTATCCTCACCACGCTATAGTATGCAGCTGCACCAAACAGGCATGCACTGTCTGCTATAGTGGGGAGGGGGACAACATGGAGGCAAAAGGGAGGCAAGTAAAACATTTTTATTTACCTCTGCGTAAGCCCTCAGGTTGCCTTCGGGACTCATGGGACATACGCCACCCATTTTGGCGGAGTATGTCTGAGGAGGACCTCAGAAAAGGAAAAGTGTTTTGACTTATCTCTCTTCCTGCAGTGTTTGAAGAAGGAAGGATGGAAAGGCACCAATAAAAGATTAAAACAAAGAGAGGACCTCAAAGGTGTATTAGAAATAACGTATTGAGACCCAACACATTTCAAGCCATCGGACCTTACTTCAAAGAACCAAACTCAACAAAAACACTTACATCAGACCTGTCATGATTCCTCCACTGAGAGGGAGAGAACGCAGCCCAGCAAAAGATTAGAGCTTTGACACCAGGGCACAAGGGCACTTGCACAGTACAGTACGCTCAAAACTTCCCAGTGGTAACATTTAGGTAGAGCCACATTCTATCATTCTTCACACATCTGGATCTCTACAGTTGTTCTTTTGGGGGATGAAAGAAACGAACGTGTTCACTGCACATCTTCCAACTCTGGGCTATCCACTACGACCAGAGCCTCGGGTACAGGTGCAAGATTTTTGAAAAAGTGTGAAGTCCTGGGGAAAAGATCCCTTAGGTTTCTCTTTTCTTTCTGGGCCTTCATCTCGCTAATCCAGAGCATTATGAAGTGTCTTAAGAGGTGGAGAAAGAACCTTGTTTTATATTATACAACAAAGCACAACAGCTGGCCCTTGCAGGTTTTAGGATGTGGAGCCCGAATGTTTCTATTCTCCCTAACACAGATGTCTCACTGGGATGACAGACTAAAAATATGAGAATGCGTGATAGCACAAACCATGGCTCAGCTGGCCTCCGATAAGCCAGTTTCTCAGTCTTAGCTGCAAGGGAAAGCTAAGAGCCTAACAAGGTCACTGAAGAAGAAACTGCAAGAAATCTGTAAAACGCTTTGTAACTATTATTATCCAAGCATATTAAAATAGAAGTTAACTGAAACTCATTAACAAGAATTTCAAAGTTAACTTGCTTCCTCCCACAGCAGACAAAGATATCTCCACCATTCAGGAAAATACACTTAAGCTAAGCTCCTTACATAAGCAAGCATAATTAAGCAATTTTGTAAAAATATATATACTTTTTTCTTTGGCAAGTGAACATTGCTTTACTGACTTGGCCATTTTGCTTAAGGAGAAAAATGCGTACCAGCAGAATGCCAAGTCACAGATGTCTCATTTCAACTTGGTAAAGTTAGGAGCAAGTAGTCACTGAAGAACAAGCAAAGAGAGAGCAAAAGGGTAAGCTAGTTTTAAGTTTAAACTACGGTACAAGCATTATCTATGAAATTCTCACAAGCAAAATTTAAAAAGCATGCAAGGTAGATCTATTTAGTATATTAAATATGCCAAGCACACATACCACCTTCCACAAACGACTTTAATCTCAGAAATATACTTTGCTGAAAAACCGTACTTTTGAGGTGCTGAAAAAGCCACCTCAAAAACAGGAGATCAAATCAGTCAATCCTAAATAAAATCAACCCTGACTGTTCCGTGGAAGGACAGGTACTGAGGCTGAAGCTCAAATACTGTATTTTGGCCACCTAATGCGAAGAGAGGACTCTCTGGAGAAGACTCTGATGCTGGGAAAGATTGAAGGCAAAAGGAGAAGGGGAAGGCAAAGGATGAGATGGTTAGACAGCATCACCGATGCAACGAACATGAAAATGAGCGAACTCAGGAAGATAGTGGAGGACAGGAAGGCATGGCGGGATATGGTTCATGGGATCACGAAGGGTCGGACACGACTTAACGACTGAACAACAACAACAACAACAACATATACAACTCACAGAAAACTCCTTTGAAAAGTCCTCATTTTTTTTCTAAACATGCAAAAAAGAACTGCCTAAGGACAGTGAAGCTGATGTTTTATATAGTGTCACAATTATTCTATACCCACAATGCATAAGTAATTTATGGAATCACTGCCACAATACGAGGCAGTTAGATGGCTTTAAAGGACATTAAGATTGTGAAAGTTACAAGCGGTAACGCATAAGGACCCAGCGAGCTCAACAAGAGGAGGAGAATTGTTTCATGTTTACAGAACTGGATTGGACCACTAGAGATTTCAGCTTTCATTTGTGCTCCCAGTCCACTGTATGTTTTCTATGTGCTCTCGGGGAGCATCAAACCAGTTCCCTGTCTGAGAAACTAGCACAAATGCACCAAGGTATTCAGAGCGTAAAACTGCTAAGGTTCGAGATGAAAGGGAAATGCTACTGAAATATGACATGCTGAAAACCTTCAGGAATCAAGAAGAACAAGCAAACATTTCTTCTCATAGTAACTAGCATTTTTCTTTTAGCGGTAATATGGTATCGGTGTGAACTATGTGCTGATATTTTACTCATTTTTTTAAAAATGATTTCTGTGTACTAGGATAGAAACAAGGTGAGATGATCTGAAGAATCCAAACCCCATCCATTAGAATGACTGTGTTGTTTCAGAGCATTTCGGCATAGGTGCCATAAAGAGGGGAACAAGAAGCCTAGGAAGTCTGTTTTTGCAAATGGAGCCCTCACCTCCACCTTAGCCGTTTTCTGCTGCTCCTTTTCTCATGCCCTCTGCCTTTCTCACACCACACCGCTGTTCTCTATGCTCAGTCATGCTTGTGATTAACTAGCATGGGTCTCTAACAAAGTTTGGTAAGTGGAGGAGAAAGCCACCACAACAAACAGAAGTAAAATCAAGTCAAAGGGACAAAGTCCACAATGACAAACACAAGCAAACCTATAATTTAAGACTGTTTAAATACATTCCTGAAACACAAACAAACCCCCGTAAGGTTTAGTTCAGGGAAAAGCCTGTTTAGGACACAATGGCAGCAGGACCCCACCTGGAACAAGCCAAAGGGTGCGGGCATGTGTTTAAAAGTACAGCACGCCCAGGCAGGAAGGGGCAGCCAAACTTCTTCTCTCCTCCCCCCACCTCCCTCCTTTCAATAGCATAGCTTTTTTTCCTCCCAGAACATAAGAAGAGCCCTGCTGGATCAGGCCAAAGGCCCATCTAGTCCAGCTTCCTGTATCACACAGTAGCCCCACCAGATGCCTCAGAGAGCACACAGCCAACAAGATAACCTGTTTCCTGCTGCCACTCCCCTGCACCTGGCACAGAGAAAACCTACTTCTAAAACCAGGAGGTTGCTTATGGCTTGTAACCTGTGATGGTCTTTTCCTCCATGAATCTGTCCAAACCCCTTTTAAAGTCATCTAGGCCAGGTGCCATCACCACATCCTGTGGCAAGGAGTTCCACAGATGAACTACATGGTGGGTAAAGAAATATTTTATTTTGTCTGTTCTAACTCTCCCTCCACTCAATTTTAGTACATGTCCTGGTTCTGGTGTTGTGTGAGAGGGAGAAGAATTTCCCTATATCCACTCTCTCCATCCCATGCATAATTTTATACGTCTCAATCATGTCCCCCCTCAGGCGCCTTTTTTCTAGACTGAAAAGCCCCAAACGTTATAGCCTTTCCTCATAAGGGAGGTGCTCCAGCCCAGAAATCATTCTGGTCGCTCTTTTCTGCACCTTTCCAGAAGGTCTACCAGGAGAAAAAGCAGTTTCAGAAAGCTGGTCACAGGAGAGAACTGATGGCGGGGAGAAAATCCCACCCCCACAGGATACTTTAAATTTTCTCCCCCACCCCTCAGGTTGTTTTACAAGGTTCCTGCAGCAGACCTGATTCTACACACAGATTTGCTACTGTCTCACCTAGTTTGGCACTGAATTGTTATAGTATTCAATACATTTGCTGAATTTGATGCTCTGCTTTTAGAGAACACTTCTTGCAGTTTCATACAGCCCACAACCAGACTGAGACTACAATGCTATGCACACTTTCCTGGGAGTAGGCCCCATCAAACACAATGGGACTTACTTCTGAGCGGACCTGCATAGGATTGGGCTGTGATTTACTAAAACAGTTCAACCATTAAGGTACCATAACTTGGCAAAATTACATTTTTAAAAGGCCGGTTATAAAAATATGCAAAAAGTAGATAACCAAATAACCAAACATACAATCCCTTTTGCTTTAAAAGACAACTGTTATAAGGTTATATATACCTTATATCTGGTATACATGCATTATATACTGTATCTGATACTTGTCACTCTTAAGATCGATGGGCATTTTATTAGGATATTGCAAAAAAAAATGTGCAAAATCTTAGGCTACGCAACACCATTATAAATCTACAACCTCAGAAAAGAATGCTACTCTTGTTCATAAATCTTCTCAGTTACAATCAAACTTTGCTATTTGGACTGGTCTTTTTTTGGTCAGAGTTAAGTAGTATTTGAGGGTAGGTGGGGATTCTAAATAAATTTTTAAAAAATTGGGTGCCTTAGATTAGATCCTGAGCCTTTAGGATGGGCAAGTTATTCAATCTTCATTAAATGCACATGTAAATGTCACAGACTATGTATATATCTAATTCACAGCTTATGAGAATTAAGCAAGCATAAAATCAAATCCTGTCATGCAATGTTCCAAACTGAGGCAAATGAATCTTAAAAGCTGATTCGGGGGTAGGTGGGAAGAAGCGTTACTTCATTGATGTTAATCTTCTGCAGTCTTAAAATGAATATGAGCATTCCTATTTCATTTAAAAAAAATCTAAAGTAATACATCCAATGCTGTGGATTTAACCATCAGAAACCAAAACAGAACAGTTTTAAGGAAAGGAAATGAGAGTAAACTGCTTTCATTACTTTATACAGCATTTTTTAAATCTGAAGTAATACAAGCGTTCAACGTTAATTCTAACAGACTACATTACCAAGATGTTTGGGGGGGGGGGGGAAAGAAACATTTTGCAACATCAATTAGCTTAGATTTCTACCAATGGTGGCCTACAATTCTGCTAAGTGTGCCACGACTCAAGTCCAAAGTATGAATGGTGCCCCATTCTCCCAAGCACCACAGGACATATCCAATTCTCTGATTTGGTGGAGCCTTGCCTTTACGAGGACGAGGAGCAGGAAGCAGCAGTAGCAGCACAATACAAGAGAAAATATGAGAATATGCCTGACCATGCCATAGCCATTTATTGATTTATTTTGTTATGCTTTGTGAATGGCTTTTTGTTGAAAAGCAGTATACAAATACTATAACAACAACAACAACAACTCCTGGTCATGCCAAAACATCTCCCCCTCCGCTCAACCTGTGCCACTTGTGACTACTGTGATGCAGGCTGGCCACCCATGAGCTCTTCTACTTGCATCAAAATAAAGCACCCCTATCTCAGAAAAAGCATCACACTCTTGCACATCACCGTTTTTCTGGTTCTGTGTGTTTTCCACTGCCCAAAGCAGCGAGAAGTCCAGATAAGACGAAGTTCATGGGGTCAGTTTCTTTTTGGAGGAAAGAGCACTGACGGCTTATGACGTCTTGTATTTATCTGTTCCTTTACAATACAAATGTACAGGTAGAGTAGGCATTTCAGGGATGATGAAACAAGAACGCACAAGTAGGCTGGTCTCGATTCAGAGGGATCCTTATCTTCCCTCTCCAGAATTCCTGTAGTCCCATGATCAGCCAACCGACACTGCTCCTGTTCTCCCATGTTTGCAAAACTCACTCTCTTGCCAAACCAAAACTGGGTTGAGTCCTTATCCTGGCAGGTGGGTGTGACTCACATCCCTGGTGCTTGGAACAACCTAATGCCCATGTTCAAGCTACATCAAGCCGCAGGAGGATTGCATAATAGAACTGAATAGTTGACAACAATGGAATAGTTCTTGCAACCTTATTTTACCACACACAGCTCCGTGCTACAAACTCTGTATGCTCGGTCTGGTTTTACACTTCCATTCTTCACTGCACGGCATATCAGGAGAGTTTCTAAGGCAAAGAAAGGGTACTGTTCAAGGCAAAAAAAACCAAAAGTTGATAGGCACACAGAAGCCCTTCAGTGTACTTAAAGAAGCTCTCAGGATTGTGGCCTTGGGGTTATTTTCCTCTCCCTGCTGCGAGGGCTCCTCTTCCCACATGCTTAGTTTGATGTTATCAGGTTTGTTCCTACAGTGCTTACATCCCTTGACTCTCCATTTTGCTTTTATTGGGTCTTCTGAGTTTCTTCACAAATACACCTGTTCCTCAGACCATTGGCAATGCATTGTTGTTCTTTCCCACTCCACAGAGAACAGACCAATTCAAACAGACCAGTTTTCAATTCAACATGCTGACTTTAGAAGGCTACAGACAAGCAACAGAACTAGAGATGGGACAGGTACTACTGTCTACCTTGATTCTTTCTCAGGTTGCCAGGTCTTAAGCAGCCTCAACAACAAATTATTTCTGCACCGAGTCTAGAGTCGAGAGATCTGTTGCTTTTCCACACAGCATGAGTATAAGAACACAAAACGCTCTATATTGAACCTCTCCTAGTTGCTTCCTGAAATTACACTCTAATTTGTTTTATGGATGGAGCGTGCTGTTATTAAAATAACGTGGTACAGTCTGCAACTCAATATCATGAAACAAGAAGCTGCAGTAAAAGGAGTAAAGGTAACAGTACAAAAAAGGAACAAGAAATGTCTCCAAATAAGGACAAAAGACAATTCACTTTGCAAACAGAAAAGAACAGAACAAACATTTGCTTGATGGCAGACCTGTTATGTGCCTCAAGGTACAGTCCATCCTCCTCACACTGTGTTATTACACCCCTCAATTTGACAGAAGTTATGGATACTGCAGGGCACCTTGAGGAAGTTGTCAAAACTTCTCAAAACAAGCCTAGAACTTCTTGTCCCAGAGCAATTTTTTGCTAGTATGAATTTTCAGGACAGCTGAACCATAGTAATTCTGCAATTTGATGCTAACCTGGCTAAACCGCTGCCTTGCTCAGTGAATGAGGCTGAAGAATGGACAGCTCAAACAAGAGGCCTGCACTAGCCAACTGGAATATTTGACTTTTTCCTTTTCTTTGAACAGTTATTCAAATTATTTTCTTTGAATAACTCATACTGTGTTATGGTATGAAACTCCCCTCAATTTCAAATTTGCCATGTGGAATGGGTGTGTGCAAGTAGTGATGGCACCTGGCCTAGATGCCTTTAAAAGGGGTTTGGACAGATTCATGGAGGAAAAGACCATCACAGGTTACAAGCCATAAGCAACCTCCTGGTTTTAGAAGCAGGTTTTCTCTGTGCCAGGTGCAAGGGAGTGAGAACAGGAAACAGGTTATCTTGTTGTCTTGTGCTCCCTGAGGCATCTGGTGGGGCCACTGTGTGATACAGGAATCTGGACTAGATGGGCTTTTGGCCTGATCCAGCAGGGCTCTTCTTATGTTCTTATGTGTGTGGAATGGGGTGACTGGTGCCCAAGAAAAACAAGTCTGAAACCCCCACTGGGCTCACAGAACTAGTTTCACGGTCCTTTGGTTCCTGGCCCAAGTCCCAGAACATGCAAAAACAAAACACCATGTAAGAGTTTCATCACTGACTACACTTGGGATGAAAAGGTAAACGAAAACAGAGTGGGTCGTTTTATCAACTAGGGCAGTGGTTCCCAAACTTTTTAGCACCGGGACCCACTTTTTAAAATGACACTCTATCGGGACCCACCTAGCTTTACGAGACTTTTTTTTTTTAAAGGTGATCTAGAAGTAAAGAGCTCAGCTGCTTGCAAGGTAAATAGCAGCTCTCTTGCAAACTGCATGAGCTCAGCTCTTTGAAGGGCAATTAGTAGCTACTGTATCTGATTTTTGAATAGCCTCAGGGCTTGTGGCAATTACTTATCTGATCTTTCCATCACCTGGGACCCACCAGAAATCAGGTCGCAACCCACCAAATGGGTCCCGACCCACAGTTTAAGGAACACTGAACTAGGGGAAGGAGAAATGTCACAACATTGACATCTTCTGCCAGCCCCCAGGACACAACACAGAGAAGCAAATATGACCATCCTTTTCCTGGAAACAGAACAGTTTGCAAGTATGGTTCATCTTTCATGCTATGGCAGTGATGGCAAACCTATGACACGCGTGTTAAAGGTGACACGCCATGATGTTTTGGGTGATACACCAGCGTTCACCAACACCTGACAACAACTACAGGATCTCAGTATCCGTGGAGGCAGTGGGTATGGCGAACTCTTTAAAAAACATTTTAAGAAGTCAGAAAAAACCTTCCCTTGTCACCATGTGGCAAAATCGCGCTGTTTGCAGGGTAGTCTTCTGTGCTCCCATGCCCTGGCTTGCCCCAGAATGCATTGCGATGGACGAGCCAGAGCAAAGGGGGACTGTCGCATGACCCAGAAGTGGCTTCCAGGAGCGCAGAAGACTGCCCTGCAGGCCTGCAAACAGTGTGGGTTTTCCACACAACGGTAGGGAAGGCTTTTTAAAACGATTTTTAAAGTGTCCCCCATATTCACGATCTTTTGTTCACGTGAACAAGAATAATTGTTTTTCTCTTTTGTTCCGGGGGGGGGGGGGACGACACACCAGCAGAGTCAAGTTCTGCATTTTTGACACACCGAGCCCAAAAGGTTCGCCATCACTGTGCTATGGGTTCCATTCTCCTACTTATTGGATTGGAAGCTATAGCGCATGCGCACTCCTATGCAGAAAGATCAATACTGTACAGACATTTTGCACTACTGTAGTGGAAATCGCAGAAGACTGGTGAGGAGTTAGTGGTGTTATCCGTGGTCCCCTGTTTTGACAGGTCCAGGAAGGAAGGGGTTAAAGGATTGCCTGTTTGACAGGACTGGACAGTAAGTGGTTAACACCCAGGACTGCGTGGGTGGAAGCACACCTGCAGGTAATTGGGCATGGCCCACAGGTGTTGCTACTAATTGGGATGAAGCTGGGACTTTGAATGCAGTGGGTGTGGCTCGCAGTTGCACTCAATTAGCACTGATTGGAACTCTCACAGCTGTGGGCACTAATGAGGGCATTGATTGTAAGCCCACAGCTGTAGCCAGTAGAGAGTTGATGGGGACTAACAGTATAAAAGCAGCAGCAGGAGCAGGAAGGAGCCTCGCCAGCTCGTCACAGGGACATGCTGCCAGATTGCTGAGCGACGACGACTCTGCTCCAGACGGGGATACTCTGCTGGACTGACTGCTCACCTGGATGGACTACCCACCTGGATTGACTGGTATTGGAAGACGCTCTGGAAGGTTGGAGAGACCGGGATTGATTGGACTTTGTGCTACAGGAGCTCTTTGCTGGACAGGAGAAAGGCAACAAGGAGATTCTACCGCCGTGAAGTAACAAGCTGGACTTCTCTACAGAAACGGACCCTCGTTAGCTAAGTAGAATCTTATCTGCCCGGGAAGGGCTAATGGACATTTATTGCTGGGAAAGTAATAAATCTTGTAAATAGTTGCCTTGAAGTTCAGTGTTTTCTTTTGGCACACAATTGCAATTTAAAGGGGAAAGGAGCTAACTTTGTCTAAAGTGGACTATTGGAGTTAATTAAAGGGAATACTAGTTTGCTCCCTCAGGAGTAAAGTTTGGGGTGCAACATTTGGGACACAACAACTACTAATCTATCAAGGGCCAGTGTGGTTGCATGTTCTGCTCCCCCCTCCTGGCACACCAACCCACAAAATTTTCCATGCCTCCTCACCAGTACAGCAGCCTCCTGCACACACACACCCCAAATCTGCTCCTGCGGGTTGGGGAACCCTCTAGAGCAAAACTGTATGGGGTGCAGAAGGCTGCAAGGGTATGGAGAGATCAGCAAAGTTCCATCTCTCTTGCACAAACAGTGTTATCTGACCTTGGTAAAATAATGTCAAATATTCTCTGAAGTCAGGAATACTAGTGCATAGGTAAGCAGTTTCCTTTTTAATGTTGTTATGGTACAATTTGTTAGCACAGGCAGGAGTGAAGGCTGCATGCTCTCTAGCCCCACAGAAGCTGGGTACAAACCTAGCAGCATAGCAAAGCTCCTTCTACCGACTACCTGCATCTCAAAACGCAGCCATCAGTAGCAAAGGTCACTGTCTAGTACTACCCAGAACTCCAAGAAGTAGGCAGCACACCCCCTTCTATGTGATCTGGCTGTCTGCTCTATAGGATTAGGTCAAGAAACTTAAACGTTAATTTCATTGTTTAACAATAAGTTAACTAATTTGTTTTTGTACGATTGATGGTGTCTACTTTTTGTTTTAGAAGTCAATGCTTTAAAAATACTTGACCACTATTTGATCAGTCAATTGACCAAATCTTTCACCATTCAAAAGTCCAAACTTTTTGGAAAGTAAAGAATGGCCGAATACACTCTTTTCCACTAGTAGTTTAACCACTTATTCGATTGAGCTTTTTAAACCGGTAACAGATACCTCAGTAGACTACCTCACCATTTTACATTTCCTTGACATTCAGGTGCAATTCTTCTGGACAAATTAATGAGATCTCAGGAATTGTTAAGGTTCTTCAGTGAAAAGAAACGAAGGATGGCACCTTGGTCATTCTGGGTGGGAACTGTTGATCTCTAGGGTAGCTTTATGTACACCAGGCCTGCACAACTTATATCGGGGAGAAAAGCAGGATACAAATTGAGTAAATTAAGCGTATTAGTTTCTCTTCTATAAAATATTTTAGTGATGTATAATAAAAACCAGGAATTTAATAAAGCATCTGTTGAACAGAAAATTTTAAAAAACCAGGAATTCAAACGTTGCCACAGTAAGTTATGAACCACCAAATGGAATATAATTTACCAGCCAGGTATTGCAACTTGCCAGGTAGCTTGATCCCCGATTTTAACTCTCTGTCTAGGACTGCAAAAACAGAGGAGCTGTCAAGCACCTGCCAGGTCACAATACATGGCTGATGGGCTATGTTCAGCTTGGTTGATCATAACTTGATCAGACCAGATATACACTGTAATTACTTTCTTCTCATATATTTATATTTTATATGCAAACACATACACACACAGGTGGTGGAACAGCAGCATCACTACAGGAACATCATCATTAGAGTTATTATTTTTAACTCAGGAGTCTTGACAATGTTCCTCAACTTTCCAATATTTCCCTTGCCAGCCACCCACACACAGCCTGTCAATGCATGTTGCCAAAACCCAGAAGGGTCTAATGCCTGGTGATTCTTGTTTACTATAGAATGAGTAGATTTCTGAAATACTACAGACTGTTTGGCTAAATTCGTGCCAAAACCCTAAAATTTTAGGCGAGTATGTTAGTTGACACCTACCAAAGATGCACAAAGAACTGGTATACACCTTTGATGCAGAGGCCAAGAACGTGGGCTCAGTAGTGGAGAAATCTTAGCTACAAATATACAGGACCGCTTTTCAATGCGTTTATAACCAGAAGTCATTCATTTGACGCATGCTCCGCTCTTTCTAACTATCTTGTCATGTTTGCATGACCACGCTGCTTTTTCTCTCTCAATTGACTCAGTGCCATCTTTTCTTGCAGTCTATTGTGCTTATCATATAGTACTATACTCATACAGTGCAGATTTATGCTTATAATATTCATCTATTTATATTTGGTATATATACCGTATTTCTTTGAGTCTAAGGCGCCATCGATTCTAAGGCGTACCTTTACTTTCAGTACCACTAGCAGGGGAAAAAAAAATCCATAAATTGTAAGACTCGCCTCCCTTCATTAAATCTACCTGCTCAGCACCAACTCTCCTCAGCATGTCTCCTGCAGCTGAGGATGACTGAGTGCACTGCCTTTGCATAGCATTTCTGGCCCCACCAGAAAGTGCCATTTCCTTCGTTACCTGGGCTTGGGGGAGCTTCAGGGAGGCCTGCGCAACCCTCTGCAGGCCACCCTGATCTTCAGTTTGGCGAAAAACAGCGATTTTTGGGCATTTCTGGTTTTTGCGAAAACCGGAAATGGCTGAAAATCACCGTTTTTGGCCGAACTGAAGGTCAGGGAGGCCTGCAGAGGGTTGCGCAGGCCTCCTTGAAGCTCCCGCAAGCCCCAGTAAGTAAGAAGATAGCATTTTGGGGTGCTTTTTGGAGACCTTCGATTCGAAGATGCACCCCATTTTTTGAAATGCTTAATTGGGAAAAAACATGCGTCTTAGAATTGAAGAAATACAGTAGCATGTTATTTAGGCTTTCGCATGCATTCACAAGTGGGAGATGTTTTTCAGTGGTCGTTTTGCATTTGCAAGCTAAAAATAGACTGGGTTCCACCTTTCAACAGTTTCCAGTTTTCAATAGTGCTCTGGTCCCGATCCTGTCAAATAAGCAGGGAACACCTGTATGCTACTGAACTATGCACTATTAATAATGCACTGTACTTAATTTTTATGAGTTGAGATATGAGTTGAGATACTTGCCAACTTCCTTTTCCAGACAAATGACATGTCTGTTTAAGAAATAAGTTCCTCTTCCATGGCATTTCTACAGATGTTTTGCTCTTTAGGAAGTCAAAGGACATAGGTGTTCAAACTGCATAATGCAGTACAGATTTTCAGGGCCTCATGGATAGTACTGATGGTTTAAAGTTACTAAATTCAAATATGTATATTAAAAGTTATGCCGTTTTTGCTGTTGCACTTTACACATTAGTAGCAATTAAACAACAACAGTCTACAACAACAACAACTGAACAAGTTTTCAAAGAATGGTCCATGACTTGAGGGATCACAGGCTCATGCAGAAAGTTGCACGTTCCCCTTTGCTTAGGACCTTTCAGTAGCACAGAGTGCATACATATGTCTCAAGAAAATGGTCACTGATCATTACCAGTAAATTCTGTTAAAATACAAAGAAATATGGAAGAAAAATAAACAAAAGCTACATCAAGCCAAACAAAAATTCACACTCTTATGATTGAAGACTACTGATTTTAGTAAGTCAGTTGGGGGTTGATTGAAAAACGTACAGTACTCCCCCCATATCTGCTGGGGATATGTTCCAGGCCCCTCCGTGGATACTTAAAACCGTGGATAGGAGCGAACACCCCCTCCATGGTTTCCTGAGGGCCCCCGCCCTGCCTCCCCTGCGGGCAGGCATGCGCGCCCCCCAGCTCTTATTTTTCTTTCAGCAAGCTTTGTTTCTTCCTTAAAACAAACACAGAAGCAGCCTCCATTGCGGGCAAGTAGAACGAGACTAAGTCCTAGGTTTCTGTTAACCTAGCAGAGCCTCTCTAGGACTTAGTCTCGTTCTACTTGCCTGCAATAAGCAGCCAGAGGCTGCTTCTCCTGGGACTTAGCTCCCACTCCCAACATTCAATTAGTAGTACTGATAGCACTGATCACCACCTGTATCTAAACAGCTGCACAGAGAGCTTCTGCTGCAAATACAATACAACTTTGGAGCTGCTGCCTCCTGCCCCACCAGCCAAGCTGCTTCCAGAATTGAGTGGTCTCTGACAAAGCATGAAAAAATGAAGGGGGGGGGGGAAGAGATTGAGAAATCCAGGGCAGGCATACAACTGCTTCAGAACGACTACAGCAGAACCTCATCTATCCAGAGCACAATGCAAACTCACTCAGACTTTAGGTGTTTCTATTCCCACATGCACAGCAGCTATTATGCACTCAATAAGATTTACATCTGTAGTCCTCCAATTGCTAACAGGGCACACAAATATGCTGCAAAGAACACATTTAAAAAAATCGTCTCCTGTATATTCCAAATATCCACCTACAGAAGAGGTTGTTGGCTGCACCTCTGTGCAATTCACTGTCTTCCTGCTCACACTAATCTCATACATATCCAGCATTGTGTGTTTCTGAAGTTTTTATCACCAAACAGTGATTTAACCTTCATTCTGCTGAAAACATATACTAAACTTTGGTTCCAATGCTAAACACACCTTTCCTGGGAGTAAACTCCACTGACACACAGTAGGACTTACTTCTGAGTAAACTTGCACAGGAGGAATGCACTGTTTAACAGTTTTTATATTAACCAATTCCACTGATTTCATGAATGTGTTCATGTCTTAAGAGTTACATGCAGCAAAAATACCGTATGTTTCAGAATGTCTTTTAAAAATGCAACTGCAATTAATTCAAAAACATTAACTGAAATCTTGACCACAAAAACAGACTAAACAAAAAGAGAAAGTATCACTATATCCAAAAGGTACTAGCAAAAAAATACAGTATGAACTGGTTTGCATATTAACAATATATTCTTTTCTGGGTCTCCACCTCATTCCTCGTGGCTTAAAACTTCATTTGTTATATACACTGGGGTAGCCAACCTTCCAGCATTAGGGCCTCTGCGTTCTTAAGAGTTGTGCAGAGGACAGAATCTTGGCAGCTGCAAGTGCTGATGGTGCTGCTAAAGCAGCTGCACCTGCTGAAATGCCCTCACCAATACAACCATTAAAGGGCCGGGAGCATTCATGTTGAAAGGCTGGTCACCCCTGTTATACACAATTGATTTTAATACCATTTCACTCCAGGTTCTACATTATTTTGTCTCGTTTGATTTTTCAACATCTAAACTACCCTTGCTGTTACAATTGAACAACATTTAAATGCTCATTTTCAGAGATTTTCAAGGATATAAATGGCTTTTTGCAGGCAACAGGTTGCTATAGAAATGCTGTACCTTTCCACATTCTTCAGTCAAGATTTCAGAACTATCTGTGCTACTAAATTTCTAAAATATACAGAACAATTTATAAATGAACTGACCAATATTTAAGATTCAGTTTTCAGAGAATAATCTCTGCTCGCTCGTTCTCCCCAGCTAGGGCTCTACACATGGAACTGCCTCTCCAAACATATATATTGCACCACCTCTTTCCCATTGAATGATATCTTTTTCATGTTGTCTTTGTCTTTGACTTATCCTCTTAATTTTCATTCCCAAATGTAACAATGTCCACTTATACTTTCCTCCCTCTGTCCATCCCTCTGTTGTTTCTCCACTATTTGTAAGCTCCGTGAGAACAGGGATCAGTCTATGTTGCCTTTGTAACTCTATAAGGTGTCGTGAACACTGTGAGAGCACAGTTTAAATAAAACCAAAAGCCAAATTACTGTGCTTAAAAGATACACCAAGCGAAATGCTTTGGAAAAAACAAAAAGGAAAAAAAAAACACCCTGTGATCTCATGATTGCATACATTTCCTTGGTTTTTGCAGTCACACAGCCTAGCATTTAGACCAGGGATTCCCAACCTTAGGAGGCCCAGGTACCCCCTGTTACCGTCCAAATATCTGGAGTACCCCTGCTAATGTATAGCTAATTAATTAGCTACTAAATTAACTAATTAGCTAATTAATTAATCATTTGCAGAAATAGCTGATGACTTGGGGGTTTACTTTTTAAACCCCCAAGTCATCAGCTGTTTCAGCGCTAGACAGAGAAAGGGCTTGGATCTTTAGCGCTGTGAAAGCCACAGCGCTAAAGATCCTAGCGCTGAAACAGCTGATGACTTCGGTCTTTAAAAAGACGCATCCAATGCTATCAGCTGCTGATCGCAGCAGCTGATAACAGACAGCCTCTGACGTACCCCCTCGGGGTACACATACCACAGGTTGGGAACCCCTGATCTAGACGATAAATTTGGGTGATGAACAGCACAATCCTATGCATATCTTCTACGTTCTATTGAGTTTAATGGGACTTACTCCCAGGTAAGCATGTACAGGATTGCTGCCTAATTATATAAAGGCTCACAACATAATTTCCTTTTAAACTCTTAAGAGGAACGTAGAAGCTCCTGATTAGCTTCTCATTTGTCAAGATTCTCTGACATGGTAGGCAGTACCATACTCACTGCATTCTCTCTGCAGAACACCATTCTTTCAAAATCTAGTAACAGGTTTCTATCTTTCTGAGTTCTGAAGTACCACTTTTAGAAACTGCTTCAATATTCAAATTTAAACCTGGAAAAATTATACAGTATCTGTTTTTATAATGCAACAAAAGCTTTTTAATTAATAAACAATGATAACTCTTCAAGCTATCCTCCTTAAAAATAGTGCATTTTCTAGTTAGGCATTTGCCTTTTTAATTAACCAATGCCAGAAATTACTAAAATGCATGTGGGCGAAATCAATGAGGATTTAAATGTGCATAACTATGACTGGATCATGTCCATTGTTCTTGTCCAAATAAAGAGCAATAAGATCTTGATTGAATCCAAATGGACCAACTATTCTTTGCATGGCCTGAAATGCACTTTACTCAAACTGTGGCTGCCACCTGAAACATGGAATATGCAACAATCTTCATAACATACATATGCAAATCTAACATCTAGTTATGCTTTTCCATATTAGTAATGATTAGTAATGATACATACCCTGTTTCCCTGAAAATATGACAGTGTCTTATATTAATTTTGGCCCTAAAAATGCGGGAGGTCTTATGAGTGCCAGCAAAAATCACACAAATCCTTTTTGTACCACAATTTGTACCGCAATTTATACCACAATTTATACAACAATTTGTACAACAATGTTTTTGTACAACAATTTACATTTTTTCAAAAACATTTATTCAAAAACAACCATATCATCTTCTTCTGGAATGTTATTTATTTATTTTTATTTATTTACTGTATTTTTACCCCGCCTTTCTCCCAGAATGGACCCAAGGCGGCTTACAACATGGAAAAGGAATACAATACAATACAAAAAATAATCACATTGAAAACAATAAAAACAATTCACAAAAACTAGTAAAAAATCATCTAAAAATTAAAAAAAACAATTCACAAAAACTAGTAAAAAATCATCTAAAAATTAAAAAAAACAGATCAAATTACAATCAAAACAAGAGCATAAAAATATGTCATCATAATGTCATCTCACCTCAATGAAACCTTCAGCTCAGAGGATGATTTCACAGCAGCTAAAATGCTGCATATGGTATCAACCCTCCTCTCACTTCAATGAAACCTTATCTCTGCCATTTTCCTTTGTTGTGCAGATACAGGAGAGGCATTAAGTCAGCCTTAAGGCATGTCATTATGCAAGTCATTATGCAAGCCACCATGCCTCTCCTGTGTCTGTATGGTATCTACAGTTGTGAAGATGTTAACTGCTATGTTAACAGTACAGTGTGACTTTAATTGCTTTCTCAGCTGTGCTGGCCGGCTGAGTGGCAGTGAGAGGAGAGCAGGGACGGGAAGCAGCGATGTCCATATGTACCATTTTACAGCACAATCACACAGTAAAAAGAACACTACAGAAATAGTGTGGAACTCCTTGTTCAACGTACTGTTGGTGGGGTACCGGTAAAAGCAGGAGGCAGGAGCCCAATGAGGCTGCCGCCGTAGTGGGAGCGGGGGCTTGCTTCAGCCTTCGGGTCACCTGCCCATCTCCCCACCCCCCTCGGAGGACAAAAGACTTAATCCTTGCCTGCTTTGTTTTTTTCCTGAACTCAGCTGGAGCCTGAGATAACCGTGTTGAGGCTGTTTACTCCTTGCTGCTCTCCACGCTGTTTTCCAACACTGCTGCGCATGTGTGAGGAGAGAAATTCGCGCGCTTGCAAGGCAGCAGCAGCTGCAGGAGGCAGAGCCGCCGCCGCAGACGCCCCAGTGATCCTTGCAAGTGCGCAAATCAGCTAGTCAGCTGAGCTCCTGTTACGATCCCTGCTGGGAGGAAAAGTGGCTCTGAGCGCCAATAAAGCTCGGCACTCAAAGCCAGTTTTCCTCCCAGCGGGGATCGTAACAGGAGCTCAGCTGACCAGCTGATTCACGCGCTTGCAAGGATCACTGGGGTGTCTGCGGCGGCAGCAACAGCTGCAGGAGGCAGAGCCGCTCTCTTCTTGCTTTATCGGCTCTCGGTGCTCAGAGCCCCTTTCCCTCCCAGCGGGGATCTCTACAGACAGGGGCTTAACGGAGCCCTGTAGTTCAGCAGGACTCCCAAGTAGTACTCCCTCCCAGCAACGCTAGGTCTTATTTTCAGGGAGGTCTTATATTTTTATGTGCCAACTAAAATGAAGGAAAAATGAGGGGAGGTCTTACTTTCGGAGGAGGTCGTATTTTCGGGGAAACACGGTAATAGTGACTGAAATTTTTTTAATCATAAGGAGAAGATAAGCTTGTTGATTGTAATTCTATGAGGTTAAGCTTACCCCCTTTGAACTTTCATGCATCATACTTGTGGCCTTATCCTACCTGACTACATTTTAAACCTTCAATACAAAGATTTGCATCCGAGACACTAAAATAATTCTCTGCAGTCACCATTAATAAGCACTTGTAATCATTTTGCAAATGCATATGATAATCACTGCATTTCTTCACAAGTTACTGTCTTCCCTCCAAAGTACAAATGGTGTACCCACAAACAACTTATCCCTAAGTGAACTATGACATTCTGCTAAAAGCAAGGTGAAGAAAGGAGACTTTGCCAGTTGCTTAAAATGCTTTTGTTCTGTGTCAGTTCAGATCCTCTACCTCAATTAAGTCCTATAAAAACATAACCCAATTAAATAAGATATCTGCATAAACAAAACAGTATCAAACTTGAATAGCCATGGACTAGACCTTTGCTGTTTAGTACTGAACAGGATTTAATTTAGCTTCCTGTGCAAACTAATGCATTTTATAGACCATGTGTTAAAACAAGCTTGATGAACAACTTGTTCAGAAGTTCTGTATTCATTTCACTTTGAAAGAGCTACACACCAATGAGAAAATTTTTTTTACAGAGCATTTCAGAATACTTTCTATACTGGAGACAGTTAATGTGCCTGTTACCTTCACACCACTATGCATGCAAGGATTTTCCCCATGCTTTGGGGAAATCACCACAAGACTACCAGATAAGCAGAACACACTTCCATATTAACTTCAGTTTAAAAACAACAACAACAACAACAACAGTGAGCAGTGGCAGTTTCTGCTTCTTTTGGAAGCTAGGAGGGGAAATGCTTGCTTCCTGTGGCAGGTGCTCCTCACTCATGTCAGGAGAGTTTTCAGGAAACCAACTCTTATTAGAATTACTAAACCATCATGGGGCACTCTCTGTGGCTTAAAGGCCGTGACAGACTGCACGCCGAGGTGAACGAGCGAGCCTCGAGGCGAGCGAGAGAGAGAGGCTGGCCGCTCTCCTCCGCGCTCTGAGTTGGTCTGTAGGAGTGTCTTCCCGCAAATAGTCCCTCCTTTTGTCCCGCCTTCTTGGAAGAAACCTCCACGGTGATTGGCTAACACTCCTCCCCCTCTCATCTAATTGGTGGCTGCAGTAGCTCCGCGAAGCAGCCCCCTCAAACATGGGCCAGGAACATTTTCGATCGTGCTAGAAATCGGGAGATCGCATCTCCTCCACTCGCTTCCGCTATGGTAACCAGACACCTCAGCACAGCTCGACAAAGCTCCTCGGGCATCCGGGACGCGCCAAAATTCGTGCGGTCTGCAGCGGCCTTAATTTTCTGGTCAAAGCAAAGGAAAAGGAATCTCAATCTGCCCAAAGGGCATCTTGTGTTCCCCTTTAGAAAAGCAGGAGGGACAACTTCCTGATTGGGTTGTGGTCATTATCCTTCAAGAAATACATAACAAATCACACTTTTTATAGTTTTCCCAGGCTTGCCTCCAGAATAATGTAGACCGAATTCCCAAGAGAAAAAAGTTTTTAAGATAGCAGAAACACCAAGAATCTTTTCCAAGATACAATATCCCTATGACTAACTCTAACCAAATTGATTTCTAACATTATAACAGACTGAAAATTTCAGTATACTGTACCACCAAACTCAATAAACCTGCACATTTAACAACTAGAAACACCAACTGGCAACTTCAATGAAAAATACAGATTTAATCAGTCTCTGGTTTAAGCAGGTACAGTACTCGCCTATGAATGCTCATTCCACAATGAACTAATTAGGCAATCTAATGCTTTTCAGAGAATTGGAGGTGTCATTATCTATTGGCCACAAATTTGCGGTGGATTTTTTGACACAGTAAAAGTACAGGTCAACTTGGTTTGGCATGTGTCTGTAACATTTCAAGAAGTACCTGCAAAAAGTCAAAATAAGCTCCTAGGAGCGTTACAGCAATTATCATGCATACATTTGGGTATTTCTTTTGTAGGTACTTTACAGAACAGTGCTCATGATAAATAGGACACCCCTCCCACAAAGCCCAAATAAATTTAGAACCTTTTGAAAACTTGCCATTTTCAATGCGTGAAAAGATTGCTAGTCCACTTGTAAGTGTATACAGTTGTGCTTTTTTAAGCCCAAATTTACTCTTGATTGTCAACATACCATCCAAACATTTCCCATTGTTTATAGGCTCCTTTACCTGTACATTTCTGACTACATCAGAAGCTGCTCACAATCTCCAACAGATCTCAGCGCTCAGTTGATATATGATAGGTGGGAAAATGGCTGTCATCAGGGAAATCATTATGGTAATACCTTCATCAACATGAGATATCTGTCTGACCCAAGCGCTGTGTGAACCAGTGCTAAAAGAGACACCACTGAAGGGAAACGGGAGCTGACTGCCCCCCCCAACCAGAATGCACAGCTCCCATTGGCAACAATGGCTATCAATCATCCTAGGATGAAGAGCAGAGCCATAGTAATGGCCAGTGCAGGGGGGGTGGCCTGCCCCCAGGCAGCAAGCGGGAGGGGGCAGCTTACCGACGGCAGGAAGCCCAAAATGGAATGTGTCCCAGGCGGCAGAGGCAGCGGAACAGCTAGGAGGAGGCAGAAGAAGCCTCCTGCCGCCTCCACGCGCCACTTGATTTCATCCCCACCTGCCTGGGGTTCTCTCTGGCTGACAGCACTCGGGGGTGGGGCGGGTGACGTCACCTGTGACGTGGGAGGGCGACTGGCGCAACGCCAACTACGCTACTGATGAAGAGTGCTGTAATGAAACAGTGCTAAAGGAGGCTACTTTATTGGAGGCATTACTGTATAGGAATGGGATTGGGACACACACACACACACACACACACACACACACACACACACACACACACACACACACACACTTCATGAAACTTCTGCAATTAAACTACCACTGTTGGATCAGAACCAATGCTACAGATATTTCCATACAGTCGGAGAGCCAGTGAAGATGTTACTGCAGCTGGCTTACCTGTGCAAGTAACTGCTCCTGAGGCTGCAAATGACCTACTCACTTAAACAGTGTAATGTGGGAGGAGAGGGTGAATCACAGGAGTCAGTAGTTCCTTTTCAGTGACTAAGAAAAATGCAGGTTTTGCCTTTATTTGCACAGGTTGAGCTAGCTGCAGTAATGTCAGTTCTGGCTCTTAGGTCATTAGCAGCCCAATCCTGCGTAAGGATCCGCAGCAGGCCCAAAGGGCAGGCCGCAGAATCCTGATCCCTTCCCGGGCCGCTCTGGTGCGGTCCAGCCTGGGAACTCCTTGGGAGAAGGGGACGTTAGTACATACTCTGCTCGAGATCTGAACTTGAGCCCAAATACTATCAATTTGTGGTAGTTATCATACATAGCATGTACTATCACTATTTATAATACAAACATCTTTTAAGACCTCACCGAAAGCCCTGTTATTGCAACTCACACATGTCTAGTTTTCTAGAATTATCACTGTTGTCAATCTACACTGTTGTCAATGTTCTCCGCTCTACACTGTTGTCAATGTTCACACGATATATTTGTAAGTCATTCATGTCTACAAGACACAACATTTGGTCTGCATCTTGCTTGACAAATCCACATTACCTGATACCTAGCCAAGATGAAATTTGCCTAGCTTGCCACAGTATCCAATATTTGTTATTAAAGCCCTGGATTTTAGGTATACCCCTGCAACTAAAAGGTGTGTTGTGTCAACTCCCATTGTCCTCATCTGGATTATGTATAGCAGGGGTTCTCAACCTTTGGAGGCCTGGGTACCTCCTATCACAGTCCAATTTTCTTAAGTACCCCCTGCTAATTAACTGGATTAATCAATTAATTAATTAGGTAATTAATCGTTAAATAAAAAGTACTAACACAATTTTAAATGTGAACAAATCTTATTTAACTCGTGTGTGCGCGCGTGTGTGTGTGTGAGGGAGAGAGAGAGACACATGCAAGGATCTCTTTTTTCTCCAAGTCACAGTTCCCAAAATCAGCTCCTCCCTCCCCCTCCCCACCAAAGCACATTTTCCAAAGTACAAAAATAAGCCCAAAACCAAAATCAAAGAGACAGAAGGGCTTCGAAAATAATTACAATTTAAAATCATGTCAATTAACACTGAATTAGCTGCTGATGGGGCAGATAATGGGCAGGGCTTGGCGTACCCCCAGCAAGAGGTCCGCGTACCCCTAGGGGTACCCGTACCACAGGTTGAGAACCTCTGATGTATAGTACCCCGCTTAAAAAAGCTCTATCTGTAAACTGTTCTGGACATCTAAAATCCAAGTAGATACCACCTGGAAACACTCAAGACCGGTATGGTTTGCTTTGAGAAAAGCCATAAAGGCAAGGACCTGCATACTGATGCACAAACCTCAAAACAAGGCAATGGCAAACATAAAACATACAATCTCAAGTTACCAAAAATTATGGAATTTCACTAGAATTTTTTCTCCAAGAAACAAAGCCATTGAGAGCAACCAACCTCAGCTCAAAACTTTGCAAGTGCACATTGCTGTTGCAATTCCCCATACGCATTCAAATGTTATGCCTGCATAGGGTTTTGGCCAAGGCAGTTGCTTCAGGTCTTTTGACAGAAACTCCATACAAGTGTAACATATGAACATTTGGAGAGGGTTGATGCAGATCTACCACAGGTGGTGGGTAGATAACAGAGACACAAGACTTGGTGAGAGCTTAATCCGGTACCAGATGGTATCTCTTCTGCAGAAAACATGCTCAGCATTAGAAATAAACTAGAAAAATGCCCATCATTACAACAGGTTGAGTATGTGCAAAAGGAGGAATTGTATTAAACTGCAAGAATCCTTGAGAAACTGAATCACGTATCTTCGCCCATTACACACACACGAAAGTGAAGGGGTGGGGTCTAAATCTGCTTTGTGCCCTAGGTTAGTCCAACCATTACTAACCAAACCAGCTGCAACCTGCATTGACCTGTTCCCTGGGTCCGGTTTTCTTCGTCAGGTAGACGGAGACAGAATGTCAGGAACGGACTTTTCTAATTTGGGGCACCATGTCTGAAAACAGTAGTTCAACTAGTTCCTATGGCATCCACACACAAGGCCTTGCTTCTGCTCTTCTCCCAGTTTCTGCTCAGTATCCTGTTGTTAAACATTGCTTGGGGACAGGATCAATCTCTACTGTCATGGGCTCTAGTTTAGAGTCTAATCTATCTGTCTGATTGAAGGACCAGAGCACAGGAAATAAGGCACTGGGGACTAGTGCTGGAAGTCCCGGCTCAAGACTTCCAGTGTCTCTAGAACCAACCAAGAATCACATCGTAGTTGTCAGAAATGAAAGACGAAACGCGTGCTCGGCGGGGCTGGGTGCAACCTCTGGAAACATCGGAAAAGCAAGAGAGCCATCAAGGGCCCCAAGCATGGCTGCCAATGGTAACATAGCAAGAAGGCCCGGTCCCAATCCTTACTCTTTCATCTGGCACCAGGTCCCATTGGCCTCAGCGGGGCTTGCTAGCGAGTAAATGTGTTACAGGATCCGACTGTCAGTGGGCAGCTTGTGCTTAGGTCAGCGCAGGAGACGCCGCTCGGCCTGGCACTCTGGATGCAAGGGAGGCGCGGGAAAGCTCCGTGCCTGCCCCCCCCCCCGCGGGCCTCTCCTTTTTCCTCCTTCCCTTTCTCCGGCCAAAGCAACCCCAATCCCGACGGTCACAAGCGGCCCCCTGCAAGCCCCACTTTCTCAGGCAGCCCTCCCTCATCTCACAGCCCAGGCCCAGAGCTGGCATTCCCCAGCGGGCGGCGAGTCCTGCTGGCGTCTCCCCTTCACCGCCTCCAGCCTGCTCCCCACTCTGTCCTGCCAACTCCCCCCCCCCGGTCGCCTGGCCGAAGAGGCGCTCCCCCGGGCCGCTGCCCGTTCTCCCCAGCCCACTCACGATGGTGACGCTGGCCTTGCGCAGGTCGCGGTTCTCCTCCTGCAGCGCTTTGCACTTGAGCTTGTAGGTCTCCAGCTCGATCTTGAGCACCTTGTTCTCCTGCTGCAGCGAGGCCAGCCGGTTCGTCAGCTCCTCCAGCCGGAACGGCGAGATCACGATGCCGCCCGCTTTGCTGCTCCCCGCCGAGCCAGGCCCCGCCGGGCAGCCAGGCAGCACGCCCGGCGCCCCTCCACCTCCCCCGCCGCCACTACTTCCACTCCCTCCCGCGCCGTCTGTGTCGCTCTCGCTGGCGCTATCGGCCATCCCCAAGCACAGAGAGAGAGACAGAGGGAGAGGGGAGGCTCTGGCTGCTGCTCGTGGCTCTTTCCACCGCCTCGCCTCAACCCACCTTCGCTCGCTTGTCTCCCAGACAGCGGTGGCGGCAGCAGCGAGTGCGAGGGACGGAGGCGGGGTCGGCGACGAAGACGCACCGCCTGGGCCGGGCAGCGCCGAGAGGCTGGCGCAGGCTCTGTCGGCCCCGCACAGCCGCTCTCGCTTGACGCCAAGAAGGGAGCTGCCAGGTCGCCCTCTCAGCCTCACAGCGACGCCGGCTGCGGCCAACAGATACTGCAGCTTTCGCTGGGCGCGACAACCGCACTCCGCCGCTGCCCCTCCGGCCCCGCTCAAGGCAGAGCGCGTGCAAGTAAGTACTGTACTGTATAGCAGAAGTAGACGAAAGCATTTCTCTCTGTATTAGCACATTCAGCCTAGTCCTATATCTACTCAAAAATAAGTCCCATTATGTCAAATGGGGCATACTCCCAGGAAAGTGTGTATAGGATTGTAGCCACAGTCGCCTAAAAGAAGCCTGTGGTGATGTTATCCGGCTTCTGGCACAGCGCACTAGTGCTCTCCAATGTCTGTGTGCATGGTTAGCACTGCTTAGTCTTCAGAAGACTAACTGATATTCGAAGGCCATAGTCCTATACAGAAAAAGAACACAGAGCTTGTTGTGGCACCTGAAAGACTAACAGCACAATGACCACAATCCTACATTATATCTTATATGTATAACTTTTGAGGTCAGTGGGACTTCCACTCAGTGGCGTCGCGACGACGTGCGACACCCCTGAGCGGGGGCGCACGTCACCCTTAAGGGGGAGGCTCCGCCCCCGCGCGTGACGTCACGCGCAGGAGCGGAGCACCCTCCCTGCTCCGTTTTCGGCTCATTTTGGAGCCAAACGGAGGCTAGGGAGGGCGTGCGGGCCCACCTGCGCCGCAAAATTGTAAGTAAGGGGCATCGCGCGTCACCCCCCGGCGGCCCGCCCCCCGCTTCCCCCCGTCGACGCCAGTGCTTCCACTCCCAGGTAAGTAGCAGTGGCCCGCAACCTTTCCAGCGTCAGGGACCGGTATCCGCCTGGAATTTCTTCCCATGGACCCGGGGGGGGGCAGTAACGCCACTCCCCCACGTGACCCGGGCGTGATGTTAGCTGCGCGCGCCCAGCGTGGCTCCAATCAACCCCCCCGCCAGTTTCGTTACCATTTTGGAGCCGTTCGGGCTCCAGGGAGGGCGGGAGTGCCGAAAAGAAGACGGCTGAAGCTGAGGCGACGCATCGCGAGGGCAAGTACCCCCCAACCCCAACGCTACTGCCTCCCACGGCCCCCTGTGGAGGATCGGCCCGGTCCCAGTGGTTGGGGACCCCTGATGTATAGGATTGCTGTAACTAACGTATTGTGGCATGAGCTTTCATAGACTAGACTAGAACTGCCCTATGTATAGTTGACTAGAACAAAGCTCTGTCTACGCTGAAGCTTCACGCTGTAGGGCTTGCTTCCGAAGTAAGTGTGCATAAGATCATGCTGCACAGTGCACATGCATGCATGTGTAGTGAAACTGTTTGGATGTAAATTCTCTGTCTTAAAAACAGAAATTCCTCAGAATTCAGCCAATGTGTGTCCAAACCACTTCCATCACTTTCTGGAGGAGATGTTCAGAGGCACAAGATGCAGGGACAGGGCCAGCTCACCAATGGGCTCCACGGAGATTGCCAGTAAGGAACGGGGCAAGTTCAGGATAGGAAGCTACCAGGGAGTGTTGCTGCTGCTGCCCATGTGCTTTGTGGATAGAGGAGGAAGAAATGTGTGTTTGTGCAGGGGTGGGGGAGACCCTCAGGGTATCTTACAGGCCAAAAAGTGAAGAAAAGAGGGGAGGAAATGGGAGAGGGTGAGGAGGAGCCTGGTGTGCCAGAGAAGAAAGGGGCTTGGACCGGGCCTGCAGGTACCACATGAGGAGGAGAGGCAGCCGACATGGCTAAGGCCAGGCAGACAAAGCAGAGGGCCAAAGGAGAAGGCATGCTCAGAACCAGAGTGAGGGTTCAATATTAAAGTCAGCACGACTGCTCACTGCAGCAATTTGCACAGCCTGAGATTATCTTGGAGGCAGGGGTTTTATAAGGCCCGATCCATCCTCATTCAGTCGTAGGTCAGCTGCCAGGTTGGCCCAGCATTGCAGCTGTGCGGGCATCCTTGCCCCACCAGAGTTGAATCTGCCTGCCTTGCTGAAGGGCCAGGGCTCAGGTGGTGCAGGAAGTAAGGCCCTGGGGGCTAGCTACTGGAAGCCTTGGTTCAAGATCTTGGTGCCTTGCTGCTTTTCAGAGTTTGCGCCTGCCTTCAGATCCAGGTTTATGAACTAATTGTAGTTGGATTAAGCCACTGTTTCCTGAGTTTGGACATAACTGCAGTTTATTCTAAACTTAAAATATAAACTTTTGATCCCCTTCCCATGCATGCAGAGGAGGAAACGGGTGGTGGTGGGGGAATGCGCAAACTCAAGGCTCTGCTCTCCTCATCATGCGCATAAATACCAAACCACTTTGTAAACTCAAAGTTTGCGTTTTCCCAATGTGAGCCTGTCAAAATAGAAGCTGCTCCTTCCACTTGGCCCACCCTTCCCATGAGTGAGCGGATAGCCTAGGAATGAGAACTAGGCCCGTCGTGAGACTCAGGTGTTTGGACAACAACAATGCAAATGTAGTAAAAGAAATGCAGTGACCTGCTGCTTGTTAAATATGACTGCTGAGGGCTACGTCGGACACGCACACAAATGCATGCAATGGAAGTGCACTTCCAACTAGAAGGTTTTTAAAATAAAGAAATAAGTGGCCAATCGGTGGGGAGGGCAACCCCACTCAGGACCAGACTGCACAGGGAGGGAAGGTTCACTCCTCCCCCCCCCCCCGTGCTATTATTTGCTTTGAAAGCTGTGATTTTTGCAAATCCCAAGTCACTCCAGGGGAAGAATTTTCGCCTTTCAGGCAGTGCGATGGAGGGGGGAGTGAACCTTCCCCCAACCATGGCCCAATCAATCAGGAGTCAGGGAGAGCTACTTTTGGGTAAATATGCATAGAATTGCACTGTGAATGAATTACCGTATTGTCCCGAGTATATGACGCTCCTGATTATAAGCCACACCCTTAAAGTTTGGTGCTTTTTTTTAAAAAAATACATTTTTAACTTAAAGAAAATATACACATTGGTAGAACAGTATAGCTTTAGTACAGCTGCTGTCCCTTATTGAATCTGGGCACCCTAGATAAGTAGCCTTCCCAGATCCAAAGGGGGACAGAGTGCCTACCTTTAACCTTTGGAATTTGGGCAGGTGCAGCTTGTTGCACCCTTCCATGATGATGAGCTGCACCTGCCCAAATTTCAATGGTTAACAGCACAATCCTATGCATGTCTACTCAGAAGTAAGTCCCATTTCATTCAATGGGGCTTACTCCCAGGAAAGTGTGCATAGGATTGCAGCCTATAGGTTGGCACTCTGTCCTCCTTTGGATATGGTAAGCCTATGCAGGAGCTCTTGCTCTCAACTTTCAAACTGTACTCTCAACTGCAGGATTAATAAATATCTTAGTTTCCACAGAGTCCTGGGGCTGTAGCTTAAGGGTTAATTTTTTCAAATGCTTCCATCCAGAGGCTAGAGGTTGCTAGAGAGATAATTGTTTGGCCATTTAGCAAGTGATTAAGCACTTTGCAGTTTAAAAAAAAGAAAAAAAAGCCCAGTTTTACCTTTGAAAGAGACTGAAAACAGAACAGTTTGCAGAAAACTCTAGCAGAAAATGCTAGGCTTTGATTGTAGGCCGCACCCCTACTTTAAAGACTTGCTTTAGGGGAAAAAAGTGAGTCTTATACTCAGGTCAATACGGTATATCAGGGTTTCTCAATCAGTGGCACTTGTACCACCAGTGGTACTTTGGTCGACTGCTGGTGGTACTCGGAGTCAGACCGCTGGACTGCCGGAAACCTTCTCTGATGCGGTGCTTTCGGCACCACGTCTTTGCTTCCGAGAGGCTCCTGCCTTTGGCCGAACTTCTCAGGAATGCTGAGAACGGTCCTCCCACCTGCCCAGAGCCTCCTACCTGCATTTTCTGGCCTCTGAAAACCCTAAAACCCAGAAGTAGCTGGCGATGATGTCATCACCAGTCACTTCCAGTGGAGCCCTTGGATTATATAAAGGGGGGGGGGGAATTCAGGAATTGAATTGGATTTAAAACAATCCATTACAATATCTCTGATGGTACATAAAAAAATTACTAACAAAGCAACCACAAAAAAAGGACAAGGTGTTTGGGACAACATAAGAGCCTCTCCTACATAATTACCAAATTTCAGGTTATAATCCTAAACATGGTTCATAGGAAGTAAGCTCCATTGCATATAGTGAGACTGATGTCTGAGTAAACATCCCTAGCAGCCCAATCTAACCAAATCCCCCTCTCCGCCGATGCTGGCACACCACGGAGGTGCATGCTGCATCCTCTGGTGAGGGGGAAGTTGGAGAGGTCTCCTCGGGGTAAGTGAACTTTTGTTCACTTGCCCTGGGGAACAGTGGTGTAACTAGACCGGGGCAGCGGCAGATAGTTCTGCAAGACTCCATTACCCTTGCCGTCGGAGCCATTCCGGTGGTGACAGCAACGCGCGGGACACTCCTGTTGCCACCAGAATGGCTCCAGCCAGTGGCATCACTGATGCATGATGGGGGGGTGGCGCACATGGGGTGACACGCTGGTGACGCGCCAACCCCCCCAGTACACTCACCCCATCCCGGCGTGTCACCCCCAGAGCCGGCAGGCCAAGCTGCTTCTGAATAGGCCGGGCAAGGCTTCGAGCGGCATGCGCACTACACCGCTCGAAGCCTTGCCCTCAGAAGGGCCGAACGAAAACCCAACCAGCCTATTCAGAAGCGGTCGAGCCGCCAAGGAAGACACAGCTCGGCCTGCCGGCTCCGGGGGTGATGCGCCGGGATGGGGTGAGTGTACCGGGGGGGGGTTGACACATCGAGCCGGCTGACCCCGCACAGGGTGATGCGCCGGCTCGTGACACCACTGGCTCCAACGGTGAGGGGGAGGGGCCGCTGACTCTGATGTAACAGAGGCTTGCAGAACTACTTGCTGTCGCCCCGGTCTAGCTACGCCACTGCTGGAGAAAGCCCCCATAGTCACTATGGGACTCCTCAGTCCTGCTCTAGCTATTTTGCTAGTGCAGGACCAAGGCGTGTGAAGGTGGCAGAAAGGGAGATTGGTAGGATTCGGCCACAATGCTTGTGCTATCAAACCCACTCTCTCCCTCATTCCGCCTCCGTCCCCACCCCCTCCTCGGCCAGAAACTCCCCCGTTCCCCCCTCCCCATCCCACCCACCACGGCACTACCCATTACCTTTTGACAGCGAATTGTGGCCTGGCCACTGGCTTTCACGCTTTGCCGCCAGCGACTGCGTTGGCAGCCTCACTGTACTGGTTGGTACCACCAGAGCCCATGACGTCCAGATCCACTTCTGCCTGGATCGTTCCAGCTCCACTAGCGGAGCATATTCCACCAGTGGAGGATTTGGGTAGGATTGGGCTGTAGGTTGTATTCAGGCTGTAGGTTGCACTGTCAGTCCTGTAATCCCTCCCCATATGCAGTCTGAACAATGGCAACAGCAGCTTCAGTAAAAATACAGATCAGCTACCCACAGGCCCTGAAGTAACACATAGAAAGAACTCCTGAGAGCCTGTGGCTTCCCCATTATGAAGAATGAATGGTTTTACAACACAAACATTGTAGAACAAATATGATTAAGGACGGGAATACCTTCTTAGAACTCCGTTGTAAAGTGAATCCGTTGTAAAGTGAATCATCAGCACCATTTAGTGGTCAATCTTGGTATAGCGTGTATAGCCTACATAATGTAATGCAATACAGTGCAGTTGTAATAGGGAATGAATGGCAAGTACTCCAGACTTGTCTTTTTAAATCCCCAGCCCATCAGCTGTTCGGCACTAGATTAGCACTTTGATGTTTAGCTGTTTGGCCGCTGCAGGAAGCACTTAAAGGAAGCGAGACAGAGGGCTGTGAGTGCTTTCTGCCTCCATTTGTAATCGGCAGCAGGCTCAGCCGGCAAAGGGCAGCGACTTTTTGTAAGGTATTAATGTTTGTCCCCTTTTGTAAGGTACTGATGTAAGCCCCGGAGGCCCTCATGGGCCTCCTCAGATGTGTGCCATCTTTTCAGCTGACTCACGTTCAGGGAGACTGTGTAAGGCCGGCTCAGCCTGGGAAGGATATGGCGGAGTGCGCCACCAATATCCCTGCCCTCCCCCTGGCCTGGCTGGTCAGTCGCCCCCTCCCCTGGCACCCCTGGCTGCCCTCCCCACACCCTCCCGCTGCCAGGCACAGCATCTACCTGCGTCTATCAGCGCGGGTCTTGGAGGATGACCTAGTAAGTGGTGCCAGCCTCCGCACCGGTGCCGCTTACTCCAGAGGTTCGGCACTTTTGCGACACTTTCTGGCACTTTTGCGACACTTAAGGCTGGCGGAGCATGTGCTCCGCTGGCCTAAAGTTAGGTAGGATTGGGCCGTAAGTGTAGTTTATTCTTGGATATGAATTCCTTTCTAAAAAAGTCCATGCAGAAGGCAAAGAGTATTCAGGTCATGAATGAAATGCAGTGTTGTTTAATCCCTGAGTAACAGCCCAATCCTAACCAACTTTCCAGAGTCAATGCAGCTGCAATGTAGCCCCCAGGTAAGGGAACAAATGATCCCTGACCTTGAGGAGGCCTCTGTGACTGCTCCCCCACTACAGAATGCAGCATACACCCCGTTGGTACGGTTGCATCAGTGCTGGAAAGTTAGTTAGGATTGGGCTGTAAGTATATGACAGTGGTACAATAAAGTCTCCCTGCCGTTGCTTCAGAGTTACTGAAAACTGTGGATGGTCCTGCAGGTTTCTTTGCTTATGAATCAAAACACCAAAGTAAGAAAGGTAATGGCTTGAGCCCACCTATGATTACTCAAAAGTAAGTCCCAAAATGTTTTAGGGGGCTTACATATGCCTACAGAGTCTAGGTTTCCATCCTGATGAAGACGAGCATGACAATTACATATGGAATATGCCATTAGAGACCCATTAAATAAGGATTAAAACACACTGTGGAGAAGGACAAACAAAAAACGATTGTAGCAAGAGATAATTAAATCCTTAATAGGTGGTTATTACAAGAATTACTACTTCTGCTAAAAGCCAGAGCAGCTGCATAAATAATTGAATAATTGCCAATTACTTGGGCTTTGTGAACAGGTGACTTAGAAATACAATCCACCAGCTTTATCTCTATATATTTTCATTTATACAGGGGGTAGGAACTTTTTTTTTCATCTGGCAGCCATATGGCTAGCTTGAGGTTGACAACGGACCCAAGTTAGTGCTCCTTCACTCGATACATTTTGGATTTAAAACTGTGTGTTTCCATATCTCAGTGATAAGAATATTTAACTGCACCCATTCAACTTCAATGTTGCCCTGGAATTTATCACACTACTAGAAGCTTGTATAACATAGGGAAAACAATGACATTGTGCTCTCTGTACCGTGGCTGAAACTAGATAAAGAACTGTGATATTAGGAGGGTTGTTCCTGTGTTGGTGTCTGCCCCCGTTGACAGCCTCTGCTTAAGTGCAGTCATTATGCATCAGAGGAGTGTGAAGTCTTAAAACAGGCCTCAGCATCGGCACTGAAAAGGTGCATGCTGTATCCAGTGGGGGTGGGGTGGGGTGGAGTGGGAGGCTTTAAAAGGGAATTTAAATCCTCTTTCCCCACCATAAGCCTTCTGCCTGCAATGGGTCTCCTTGGACCTTCGGCAGCGATTTTGCTGGCGCAAGTCCAAGGACAGAAAGGGGGCAGGAAGGCTGCAGGTAAGGAGGCTAGGATCTGGGGGTGCACCATCGTCACCAGATCCACCCCCTCCCGCAGCCTCTTTGCTTCCCATTTCTCCCCCTCCCTGCCTGGTTTCACCCCCTCCTCACTCCCCCTCCCGCCACCCGTGCCGGCTTGCCTGCTCCGATGGGTGGCCAGCACGGCGACAACATGTGTGGGAAGGCTCTGGCCTTCCTGTTGGCACTCAGGTAGCATGTGCTGCTGGAGACGCTTTATGGCTGTACTGGTGGAACACTAATTCCACCAGGGGGGCAGTCCAGTAGGATTGGGCTGCCCAGCTTCTTCTTAAAAGCTTACCTGCATTGTGCTAGGAAAAAAGTTAGTTTTACACACTGTATTTTAAAAGAGAGAGATGTGATTTGGGTCAGATGGGACATCTGGAGAACTGCGGTGAAGGAAACCCTAGGTTTTGCCACAAGAAACTCAGATGTTGTGGTTAGTCATTATTTATTGGTATAAGAATGAAACAGTTGAGGGGTGAACATGGAATGCCATGCATGGAACCTGACCGGATATGGAACAGTTTAGAAATGTTCAAGTTCTATAGAATGAAGGAGTCTCACTTTTATGCCGCTAGAAAAACCATCCGGATTTCTGTTTTTTGAGCAACTGGTTTTTCACCTCAACGATTTTTGCTACTTTATAAAGTGTCTACCTTTTCTGTCAAGGTGCTTGAACACCTATGTGACAGGCAGGCATTCATCAGGGGAAACCTCTCTCCGCATGAAGTTGCAGTAATGGAGAAACATTTCCCTTGTGGAATTTCTGCCTGTCATGCATTTGAAACAAAGGGACAAAAAGATGGCAGCTCTACGCCACAGCAGTGAAGGCTAGATGCTGGGGTGGTGGTGGTGGTGGGTTAATTAAAAAGAAAAAGAAAAGAAACAACAGGATTCTTGGTTTCTGAGGAGTGCATTCGGTTATGCAGTAGAAACACAATTCCGTCATTCACCGTACTATCCTGCTTGTGTTGGTTCCTAGACTTCTTACAGAGATGCTGAGCCAACATCAGCATTCCTTCATCCAAAAAAGCTGCCTTCCCTTTTTGTGGCACACAGCTGTGGTACAGAAGAGCTGTGGATGTAAAGCTCCATTTGCTGCTTGGGCAGTTTAAAGTGTACTGTGCTTCTTTTACCAATTGCAATACTCATGAAGATTCTAGCACTGCCACTAAAAGAACAGGGGACGGGTGCAGGCGGCAGGCCTTCAGTAATCACCATTGCTATTGCTTTTTTGTTTATCTGTCTGGGCTTGCTGATAGATTGTAACATAAAGGCAGTTATGCAGGTCTGCTGCTGCTGCTGCTGCTAAGATTTGTGCTCACATCCTTGAGGGTGTCCCAGGGGACAAAAAGCTCCATGGGAACTCTAGCCCCCATGGAGATGATGTGAGTGAATGTGTTGAATTTATTACACAGTATGCTGATGTTCATTGATAACTCTGCCAACTTTTATATTTTATATGTAAAATTTGAGGAATGGTTCTGCTCCGTTGTTGGTATTGTATACCTGGAAGCTCTGGTAACATGTAATAATAAGTGGTTTCATTTGTTATGTAAAATTCCATAAAGAGAGAAAACATTACACAACCCAACACACATTATGGTGCCTTAAACGTTAGGCCTATTCTTGGGTATATTTGGGGCGCTAATTCCAAAAGTGGCATCAGTTTTGCCCTATCTATCAGCTCTATTTTGGGAGATATGGCATTGCCACCTTATATGCTGATTTAATGCTGATGAGGAATCCCTCGTGAGGAAGTAGGCTTCCTTACGAGGAAGCTGCTTGAATCAGCATATAAGGTGGCTACTATGCCATATGTCCAAAAACTAGACCGATAGGGCAAAACTGATGCCATTTTTGGAATCAGCGCCCCAAATATACCCAAGAATAGGTCTTCCGAACTTCCGAAGCACCAGGAATTTTTTTTGGGTGGGGGGGGCAGTCTTATTAACATGCTTTGGTCATAATTAGTACTGCAAAGAATGGGGTGAATTTGTATGGAAAGTCTGCAGTACTTGCCAGGCATAAGTTATATGAACTTAAGTCGGTCTTTCTGTTAAAGTTGGTGCATAGATCAGGGTACCAAAAGGATAAATGAATGAACATGGGGTTACAAAGTCACAACCTGGAGATCTAGTATCTGTCTTTAAAATCTTCCCTGTGTTTTAAGAGATGAGGCAACTGTAGTATCCCAGACATTCCTTCCAGAGTACTTTTGTCAGATCCCTACCTTGCCTGCTAAGCAGCACACATGAAGTCTTACTCAGTATTTGAATGGGTGCACATGGCAAGAAGGGGAAAAAAATGAGTTGCAGCTGATTGGGGGATTTAATCATAAACACCAGGCAAGCCACTCCCTCCTAACCTCAGCTCACCAACTCAGTATATATGAATAATACAGTAATATTCATTTACCTTACAGAGTTGGTATAGGAATACATCAAAACAATACAGTACTTAAAAGTGCTTTGCATAGTCGGAAAACACAATACAAATATCGCCAATTGGAACCAACCCCCCCCCCCCGAAAATCTAGACACTGCAGTTGTTTATATAGCAAATGTTCAAAACCTGTTTCTTGCATGCACATCAAAAATCATTTTAATTCCGTATGTCTGTAGCAAGATGTGTATGGGGGTGGGGTGGGGGAAGAGAACTGGTTCCAGACCTGTCAATAGGAAGGCAGTACTCAGATCACTGAGCTAAAGGTAAAGGTAGGACATTTAAGTCCAGTCATGTCCGACTCTAGGGTGCGGTGCTCATCCCTGTTACGAAGCCGAAGAGCCAGCACTGTCCAAAGATGCTTCCGTGGTCATGTGGCCGGCATGACTCTCCTTGCCGCAGCGCGTAGCATGCGATTGGAACATGGAACACTGTTACCTTCCTGCAAGCTGTACCTATTCATCTACTCGCATTAACGTGCTTTCGAACTGATAGTTTGGCAGGAGCTGGGCCGAGTGGCGAGAGCTCACCCTGTCGTGCGGATTCGAATTGCCGACCTTTCAATTGACAGCTCATGGTTTAGTGGTTTAACCCACTGTGCCACCCCCCGAACAAAAGATAGGGAACCCTTAATAAAATCCAGACGCCTCAACTCCTGATCTGGACAACTATGAAGTTGCTTTTGTGCCTGTGCTGGGGCTTTTGGGGTGCCTTCTCTTCAGATCAGTTCTTTGTGCCCCCAGAAGAGCCACTCGTTATGGCTGGGGTCCCTCTTGAGTGATGTTCTATGCAGTGCAAAGAGTTGTAGCTGTAATCACAAGATTCGTTAGATCCTGGCTGATCTTATTTTTGACTTTGCCAGTGTTTTAAATTGTTGCTGATTTTGTTTCTCATTATGATTCTAGAGCTAGTTTTAATATTGTATTTAATTTACTTCTGTATTTTAAACCACCATGGGAGGCCTTCTAAAGGAGTCAAATGAGGTATACAGTGAAAATACATTATATTGATGCCAATGCATTTGCAGCAGAAAGCAATTTGTGCTTTTAAAGTACAACAATTAAAAACAATTAATTTACTCTCCTTCTGTATATAATGACAAAGCATGAACTGAATCCTGGTGGAGAGATGGGTTAATTTTAGTGTTAGAGTTTGCCTTTATAAAAGTGTTAGTGCATAAATTGTCAGAACTTTCATTGCTCACTTCAGTCAGGAAAGCATTTTCAGCAAATCTTTACAAAGATATTACAGTGTAGATTTGGGGACTTAAGTATCTTTTTGTATTGTGAAAAGCAGGTTGTGTATTTTAATCACTGCAATTTGTCACTCAGTTGCAGCACCAAGACTTCTGGGGCTAATTTTCTTTCTGCTTTCTAAAGAGTGTTTTCATGCCAACATCCTCCTTCCATGATTATCTATGACTTCTTTCACCCAGTGGCTGACAAACTGTGCACCATTACAAAAGAATGCCAGACAAATGAATAACTCAGAGAGGGTCTGTTCAATTAGCATTGTTGCATAGTTCTAAAAAAATAACCTTATAATTTGTTCCATCTTCTAGAGATTATCCTCTTTGCTATAAAGACCAAGGCTGAAACTAGATGTGGCAGTAGACGTGTCTGCCACCAAAACAATCTTGCCAATAATGTTTGCAACTTCACCATGTGTGGTGACATCTCTGTGCTGCAGGTTTCCCCACCCTTGACCCATTTCATTGGCTGTCACATGTGACAGCAAGGATATGGCAGCGCACTGATGTCCATCATATGTTTTGTATTATTAGATGTTATCAGAGGAGATGAGGGGCTGCTTTTTTCAGCAGCAACCATGCACCCAATCACGTCTAGTTCTGGCCTAGTATATACTATACTACACTATACTACACATCACCTACAAAAAGAAATGTGTATCTTTTTGTAGTGCTGGAACAACTGTTTTATATTGTGCAACCAATGGAAAGAGACTCAATTCAGATCAGACAAAATCACGTTCATCACTTGTTGACTGTAGTATCAAGCAATGGCGTGTATGATGTGAATGAACCATCATAGATTAATCATCACAGCTAGATTGTTCATATTATCCCATGTCAGCCTAAACATACCTTTTAGTGGATGTGGTTCACACACTCAGCCAGAGGTCATCGTGTTTTAAATATTAAAGTGATTAGGGATTAAATAATGAATATTCATGCGTGAACTGGCCCAAAGTAATCAAGGACACTTGCAGAGAAACTACAGGTATGGTATTATGTTTGCAATCCAGTACAGGGAATGCACACTTATTTAAACAGGAAAAAACAACAACCCAGCAGCTATAATCTCATGATGCTTGGTGATCCACATATCTGTAGTTTCCAACTTTATTAAAAATGATTACTAACATTAATTTTCATATGGCTGAAAATAGCTGATTGACAGTAGCCTAAAACAGCTGCAGTTTTCTAGAGCCATGACAGGAACATAATCACAGGGTAGATCATGCCCCCCCCCCAAAAAAAAATCCAGAGTGTTTGCTTCCTGTTTCCTATCCAATCACACTTTGCAGTGCATTATAAAATAATGCATTATAAAATACTTGTGGCAAAGAATGGTTGACCACCTAGGTTCATTGTTTTGAAATCTTATGCAATAACATTCCACGTGTCTATGAGGGAGTCTGTCTTCTCCTACAGAAGAACTGCTGTGTCAGTGAAGGTGGGAGAGGTATCATCAGAAAGCATGAGACACAGGAAAAGATGGAGGTCTTTGGGGAGTCTGTGGTTCAACTCATGGAAGACAGCCCCCCCCCCCGCCATGTCCCTTTGTTCTAGGAACTGCAGCAGAAGAATACAAAAGTTTGCATGATGGGAGGGTTTGAGAGTCACTGTGAAAGCAGTAGCCAATAGCATTCACTGAGTGGGAATGAAAGGAAGTGGGAGAAAGCCATGAAGTCCCAAGGCACAGAAGGTAGGTGGAAGGCAAGATCCAGAAGAAATGGAATGTAGAAAGGAGGTGTGGAAGAAACCTGTGGTCTGCGAAAGCAGGGGTGACGGAAGAAAGGGCTAAGGGCAGAGACGTTGGGCTAGGAAAAGCTTAGGGCTTAGATAGAAAATGTGTCACAGTCAGAAGCAAGAGAAAATGATGGAGGTGGCAAGAGCCGAGGGAAATAAATAAATGAGACAGCAGATGGAGGCAAGAAGGCAAAGAGAATGAGGGAGGAAGGGGAGGTTGGGGCTGGCACTCAACAGCCCGCTCAGGTACAGTATATGGTTCCTCTTTAGGATCAGATTTTCATATACATGACTCCCACCATTGGTGGACATCTCAGTAGTAACACAATAATAGCACAATATACATATAAGTGAAGAGTTTTAACACAATTTATTTTATGCTTAAATAATCAACTAGATCATCCAGTGTTTTGTGTTTTTTTTCATACATATGTAATTAGAGCTATTATCAATGAATCCTGTTTTCATATGAAGATAATTAACAAATTAAAGTATTTCACCAAAACCCAAATAAAAATGCCCTTTAAAACACAGCAGCCTTAACAACCTAATATTACACTGCTAGAATGATTACAGATGATTGGCTTACTTAAAGATTCTACATCTTATAGCCAGTACACAATACAGTAATATTTTTACAGCGTGCTGCCAGTCTGTTAGCTAAGAATTTCTCATTCCTTTTTTTAATATTCCCAAACTTGTGCTTACAAGAGCACCAACCCACTTCTAAAAGCTGCAAGCATTTCCCCCTTGTATAAAGCAAGAACAGATAGCGCCCCCCTCCCCATAATGCAACTACTGTATATGTTTTCTTTAAATTTTAGGTCATTTCCATTGAAAAAGTTGGCCACAGCAACAAATATTAGATGAAGGGCTTTGTGTTTACAGGAAAAGGGCACACTCCATCAAGCCCTGCTGCTGTGTAAGCCCCCTTCTTTCCCCTAATGCTTGGGCTGAAGCCTGGTTGAAATGAATGGGGGCTGCTCAGTGGCTGTGCTTAGTGGACTGCACCCTCAGACTCTTATTTGTCATGTTGCGGTCTAGTGTTTCCAAAATTGGAAAAGTTTTCATCAAAATAAGGTGAAACGCATGCACCAAAATATTAGTACTCTGAAGAAAAAAAAATTTTTTTTTCACAGAACATCAGAATTCCTCATCTTAGGAATCATTAATTTTGCAGCAGATTTTAAAGATTTTTTTAAAATCAAGCTAGCATTTTTGCATATACAAACATTATAATTGCTAAATATACAAGAATCTGTGAAGAAGATACACCCAGAGTACCCCTGGAGGTGTAGCTGTTTGAGACACTGATTTCTGTTCAACGTGAATACGAGATCCCGTTTGTGAGCTAGGAGGCAGTGCCTTATCAACATTTATTCTACTTAGAATTTGTACAGTTATTTATTTACAGTGAAACTATCGATGTTAGTTATTTTTTTTAAAAAAAGAAAGGAACAAAAGTGTGTCTTATTACCCTGACAGTTTGGGTCCAAGAAAAATAAGGCGAGCTGTTGTGGATTGTAGTAAATTTCAGTGTCTTTCTGTGGTTCGAACCATTTTTCAGTGTCATTACATCCCTTCTTGCTACAGGAATTTTTTTGTTTTGCGATGGCATCCAGTGGCTTCCAAGAAGCTGTTCCAGCGTGGCCTCTCGTATATACACTGCCTTGTCCTCCATTGCACACTCTCCAATGCCATGAATGAACGTGAGTTTCCGTGCTCTTGTAGAACTGGCTCATGCTAAATTAAATTTACTTTTTTTGTTGTTGGTTTTTTGTGTTTTTTTCTTTTCGCATAAAAACCATGCGGTTAATGTGAGGAAGCAGCAAACACACACGCACACACGCTTTTTTTTAATCAGTGACTTGATAATTCCCGTTTCTTCCTTGAATACTGGCAGTAAAAGCACACACAGTCTTGGGGAAACAAGGGGAGGGGGAAGTGGGAGAGAGAGAAAAAAAGAGTACAAGGATCAGAAATGCACATTTCAAAAGCACTTGAAATTTCAGTCCTGAATATTGCAATAACAGCACAATGACATCCTTGCTGTAGCAACCTAAGAAGTATGTTTTGTGATGTGGCTTTTATGGGACATGTCTACACTCTGATTTACCTCACTTTAAATTTGAGCAACAGTTGGTCACCCTGTTTATTATGGTCATTGTAACATTTAATAATATTCAGTATTTATGTAGCACTTCTGACATATTACCTCAGCCACCACCACAATCCTGTAAGCAAGCTGATAATAGCATTTTTATCATCTCCATATTATGGGGAAGAGAACTGAGGCAGCCTTCTTCAACAAGGATGTTCATGACTGAGCTGAGATTTGAATTAAGCAACTTCCCAGCTTAGAACCAACTAGAAGCAATTTACTAAGCAACTAACAGCGCAATCCTGTGTAACTCTTGCACCGGTGTAACAGTAGATCCAACGGTGTAAGTGCACTTATGCCTGTTTAACTTGCCGTACGCCGACGTACACCAGCGTAACCCCCCTTGGACGCCGTGCATGCGCAGTTCGGATGCAGGACGGACTCCAGCGCAACTCCGTTGGCGGAGGGGGCATTCTGGGAGTGTCTGAACACCCCCAGAATGCCCACTACACTGGCAGAGTTGTGCTGGCATCTGTTCTGCGTCCGAACTGTGCATGCACGGCGTCCGAGGGGGGTACGTTGGTGTCCGTTCTGCATACGCCGGTGTAGAGCAAGTGGATCTACAGTTACACCGGTGCAAGAGTTACACAGGATTGCGCTGTCAGTGTTCTTAATTAGAACAAAACTGACATTGTACAAATATTCACATAAAGTCAGATGATGGAACAGGGCCAATATAAGAGTTGGCATTTCCACTTACATCCAAATCCCAGGCATTTCTCCCCCGAATTAAATGCCACTGATTTCAGTTGAACAGACATTCAATCAAATGTTATTCAGGATAACAGCCTGATAGTGCAATCCTATACATGTTTACTCAGAAGTAAGTCCCACTATATTAAATGTAACTATGTAAGTCCCACTACTCCCAGGAAGTATGCAAAAGAATTGCAGCCTTAATGTACATATTCTTTCTCAGGATCCAGTGATGTGGGGCATAAATTCTTTGCAGAGAATTTTCCATTGATAAAAATCCAGTTTCATATATTTTCATTTATAATTTAAAATACCTTGCAAGAAAGACAAAGTATTTTCATATATAAAATATGTTTATAGAAGGACAAAGCCTGTGGAGTCAGGCAGAATCCTGAGATCTGATACAACTTTGGTGCGTTCAGATGGTTTTGCAACTTTTCACTCCATGACAGTTGCCATTGGTCCCCGTGTTGCAGCATAAGAATGCTGCAGTTACTGTACTCTCCACTTCAGTTGATTCTCAAACAGTACATTTCTAGCTACTATTTCAAGATAGGGTTACTGCTACTTAGGTCCCCTTCCATGTAATTCTTGGAAACTCTTCAACGCTTCTGCCCATATGATTGGCCTTTCTTGTCTGTGTATTTACATAACAGACAAGTGACTCCTATCTTTTTGAATGGTTGCAGCCACATCTCCCTACAGACATATAAAGGTGGCTTTAGAGGTAAACACAATTGTTTACCTCTTATACGCAGTTAAGAAGTGAATGAAAATGTACACGTTGCAACGTTTATATTACTTGCTAAAACTCTATATTTGTTCAGAATATTCAGAGTGAAATGTCCATGTATCAAACTGACCATTCACGGTTTGGCTGTTATGAATACGTCGTCTTCTCCACATGTCGGACTTCTTTTTTTGTCTTCACCTTATAACCTTCTCCCTGCTTTAAAGAAAAGGTATCTGTTCAGAAATCAGAGAAAGGTTGGTACTGAAATGATACCTAGCAGGTCCCATGTAGCTGTAATGGGATAAGTAAAGTGCTATTAAATCTGTACACTTCATTTCAGAGACACACAATCCACGCCTTAGCCACTCTGCTGAACTGCAAAAGCACAAGCTTTTGTCCAGGAAGCACAGCCTTGAAATATTATGATCTGAATGCTAAACTGGGGTGCCACCATAGTAGGGTGATCGTCTCAAAATATCACATCCTGTGTTCCCCTTGATGTCATTTAGAACTCTGAATGTTCCATCCTTCTGGAAAGCCAGATTCACGTATACCTTATTGGGCACCCCAAGTTAGCAGATCCTTTAGAACCCCCTTTTCTTTAGAGCTCTCATGACAACCAGCTTCAAAGTGAGTAGATTAGTAATTGAGACAAGGATGGGGAAAAGGGAAGAGAAAGCCAGGAAGTATATTTGCCAAAGCAGAACACCGACAATCAAATCAAAGAACTGACAAGCAGTGCAAGTCTTCTAGATTTCTGCCATTTAAAGAAGACACCTTAAAGGTAGAGGACTGTTCTAGGAATGATGGGTCAGTGTTCATGTACAAACACAGGCTCTGAAAATCACAGGCCTAATTTGAAAATAAAATAAAGGTTGATTTTCTAATCAAGGTTGAAAATCAACACTAAGGTTGATTTTCCCGCACACTTAAAAGTTGGCAGCTTGGAAATTAATTACACACATTCTGTTGTAGAACACCATGTGCATTGATGGTGCTATGTAAATAATAATAAATTGGTGTACATTGTGGGTTTGATCCAATGAGAAATAATCTGATTACTAGTGCTACATGCCCAAAAGGGTACTTCTGCCAGGGGCTGGTGCCACGTGGCAGCGAAGGGAGAGACACCCCTACTGGTAACAGTACCAATCACCTGTTAGGCATGAGGGTAATGGAAAGCAGGTGTTGGTCTCTCGGTGGACACTTCCTCCTGAATGTTTGTTCAGAGATCCCCAAGCGGATACCGTACTAGGTGAAGGAAATGAGGCTAGGTACATATTCTTTTCGTCCTCATAAATTTATACCATTTCATGGATACTTGTCTAAACATTTAATTCTTTGAAGGCTGTGTGCTCTATTCTCCAGATGCAATATTGGCAAAGGACTGGCAGCATCACAGCATTTTGTTAAAATTAAGGCAATTTTACTCAAGGGTGTACAGTATATACACAATAGAAGTTAAATGCGTACACCTGTGGGCTGGGAGGAAATTTTTAAACTGTGATCTTGATAATGTAATCAAGTAAAAACTTACAGCACAATCCTATGCATGTCTACTCAAATGTAAGCTCCACTCATTTGAATGTAACTTACTCCCAGGTAAGTGTGCACAGGATTACAGCCTTAGTTCATAGTGGAGGTCAATTGTGAGTTAAGGGCACATTTGTTTCTGTTTGGTTCTGGTGGATTATTGGAAATCGAAAATGCTTAAAAATGATATTTCTAATAATGAATGGCTGCTCTTTAATTTATTACATTGTGAGCTATCTTATGTTTCCTTTAATATCTTTTAAAAGGCTTAAAAGTTTTGGGCACTGTGCACATTTAATTAACTAACTAGTTAAAAGATAATTAATCAAAAAGCAATTTAATAGGTTGATTGCTCAGTTTTTTAAAAAACATTTTTTTGCCAAAACCATTAGAAAAATGAGCTGCAATCTGGACCTGAGTATGGAAAAATCTAGAGTAATGACAAGACCTGGTGTAGGGTTTAGCTCTCTAAAGGAAAAGAAGTCCCCAAACCTGACACTGTGTTGGACTATAATCCAAACATCAAGTTCCGGAATTGCAACCTCAGTCACAGAAGGATTTCTTAGAGTGAAGGATTGCAGTTCAAGGCCCTGAAATTCGCTTGTGCTATCTTCTCCCCAGTTTGTACAAGAAATTGGAGGGGGTGATTGAATGATAGGAGCAAAGAGGGTTCAGACTCCGCCTCTATAGTTTATAACTGTTGTATCAAAAATAAACTCTTAATATTAAAGATTCCTGCTAGTACCAAAATAAAATATGGATGGCTCCTGAAAGGGGGGGGGGGATCCTGTCAGAAAATAGTATGCCTGTAAGACTTCGTCTTTCCTGAGTTCAAATGCACAAGAGGTCAAAAGCACAAGCCCTCTGCTTTGCATGGCTTAGAGTTAAAACTGCAAGCTGCCAGCCATTCAGCAGAGCCTTTTAGAGTCCCCCCCTCCCCACACTTCTGTTACCATTTCACCAAGTTTTTTCTCATGTGGGATAACAACACGCCTTAATACTTTCCGGGTGACCTGTGAAAAGCAATACAGGAAAAACAAAATCGATACATTTCCCCCTGAATCTGAAAGTTGATGGAAAGAGTCAACACTCAGAATACAAAGAGAGACAGACGAATGAAACTGCAAGGTAGGATTACTTTTCGGGTGACGACGTTGCCTTCTTCATCAGTAAATTGTTCTTCTGTAACAGATTCACCGGGAATGTTTTTTGCTTCCTCACCCTAGAGAATGTGTTATAATATTAGCCATATCACCCAACGTTCCCACACACTGGCTTGTCAACAGCACTCCAAGCAATCAAATCATGCCAGGCTGGATTTTACTTAGTAGAAAAAGTGACTTCATTATGGTCTACGTCTACGACAAACGGATTATGCACAATTTCCACATTGTAATAATAGCACACAAAAAACCTTCTTAAACTATATAAATGAAGAGCCAGAGTCCAGAGTGCCAGAAATGTGCAGGGACTTTTTAGACCTCAAAACCCCCCCCCCAAGGGTCAGAGACTCTTTGTGAAGGGCTACTGCTGGAAAAATTGGGCACCCATAGTCATGCACATGTGAAAACACATTGCTACATGCACAGCTGTCTCTAGATCCCAGCCAAGCTATACAGCCAGCATATTTTCTTATCTATAGTTAAATCTGTGCAGCAGCCCCACCCTACCCCCATACAATCATCTCTAGGAAGGAATGGGGTTACTGACAGACTCACAGCCTGGTCATAACCACATTTGTGTGAATGGCACCTCCAAGGGGGAAGCGTAGCCATAGCTGCCCAGATCCTCATGATGACAGTAGCTCAAAAGAGTTTTGCCACAGGAGGCAATTGCATGGTAACCCTCAGGCACACTTTAAATTCCATCATCAACAAAGTATGTTCTATTTTCTGGCAGATTAACGCTTCTTTGTAGAAAACAAAAGTGTCTCAAATTGGTCTCCTTAAGAAATCAAAATTCAGAAAGCAAGAATCTGAAGTCAGTTTTAACAAGGTGCATTTCCTTCCTTGCTAATCCTTCTAGGACAGGGGTTCCCAACCTTTGGAGGCCCGCATACCCCCTATGCAAGCCTCTGGATGCCCCACGTATCCCCCAGACTTGCTGCCCCCGCGTACCCCGTTAAATTGGTTTTTTTTACGGGTTGTGGAGCGGGCAAGTGGGCCCTCAGGAGAATTGGGTGTCGCCATCCTGGATCTCGTGAGATTTCACGAGATCCAAGATGGCGGCGCCCAGGAGAACAGGTAGGAGGAGCAACCGCGGACATCGGCAGGGCTGTAGCCTTTTTTTCCAGGTTGCAGCGCGAGCGGAATGACCCGGCCGCACCGCAACCCGGGAAAAAACCACTTTAGACGCTGCCCGTTATCAGCTGATAACGGGCAGCGTCTTGCGGTCTGCGTACTGTACCACAAGTTGGGAACGCCTGTTCTAGGAGACACAAGATTGAGATCCCAGCCCCATGATCTCCTATATATCAAAATGTGTTGGGCCTTCTTTACTTGACATATTGAAGAACAGTTCCTCATGTTTTGGAAGCTGCTTTATGCCAATCCTGGCATGCAGAAATAGCCCTTCTTGGAGTATACCATACTGTAGGTAGGAGAATCATGTTTGTTCATCATGGTAAGAAAAATCTTACTGCCTGGAAAGCTAGCACATTGGGTAAAGAAGTCTAGGCTAAACAGTGGCCTGGGTGCTGGAAAAGCTGGGACCACAGTAGCGGATAAAAGAGAGGGGTTGATGGGTACTGGGGGAGGAAAGCTAGGAATTGCAGTCTTGAGAAGTAGCTGATCAACGTCTGTGAAAAGGCTGGGAATGAGACAGACAACGCCTGATCAGGCCTATTTGCCTTATCCAACAACCACCGTCTCTTTACACTGATGATACCTTGGTTTTGGGACTGGGAACTGTGGCAACTACAACTTAATCTCTTGGGGCTGCTGTGCACCTTAGGGATCCAGCTGCAGGTAGTGAGTCTGTAAAAAGCATTGCAGGGGAGGACTAAGGGTGGGTGAGCAAGCAGACTTCCAAGGAACCTTCTTTGTCACTACTGAGTTTCTTGTTAAGAAAGCCCTGAGGAACCTCAGAATTTCACAGAACACTAGCCTAGGCAATAAATCATGAACTCCAAATGTCACTGTTATTTTGTTTACAGTGACTTCCAAGTCACTCCTGCAATAGAAATATAAACCCTTGAAGATCTTGACATGACGAGTCAGGCATGACTATGCCAAGAATACCAGAATATAAGCAGTTATACCAATTCAGGGGATGTGATTGGGTTTCTGAGCACAAGATCCTATAATCTAGTATTGCTATTCCCCTATTTATAAGATGAACATAAAAATGGATGCATAAAGACACTGGCAGCCCAATCCTATTCACCCCCCCCTCCTGACATCACAGCGGTGCCAAAATGGCAGCCGCTGCATCCTATGTGGGGAGGGAGGGGCAGAACCAGGGGGCTTCTGCAGGGAAAAGGGATGTTTAATCCCCTTACCCCTGCATATGCCTCATAGTCTGCAATGGGTCTCCTCGGACCTACGCTAGCAATTTTGTTAGCATAAGTCCGAGGAGAGAAAAGGGTTCGGGGAGGCTGCAGGGAAGGGGGATAGGATCCAGCATGGGACTTCCACGATGGATCCTCCCCCTCCTGCGGCCTCACCACTGCCTTTCTGCCCTCATACCTTTTCTGGCTCGTGTCCAGAATTCCTCTGGTGCAGCTGGGAAGGCGCACGCCTTACCGCCGGCATCCCTGGCAGTGCGCTGACCAGTGCGCTGTCAGGGAGGCTTTTGCAACTGGCAAAGACTACTGTGTGTAGTCTGTGCCAGCAGTCAGCACCAGCACGGGAGGCGTGCTGCCATCAGGCAGTGTGTTTAGGATTGCTATTGGATCCATAGAAAATTATGGATGTTACCAGTTTCCTGTGCTATTGGATCCATAGAAAATTATGGATGTTACCAGTTTGAAATACGGTATAGGTAAAATACTTCATTGACAGCCTCCCTACTTCAAGTCAGAAAATGCGGAGATATACCAAAATATTTAGACTTTGGCTGAAGCCAATAGACAGTTTTTCTTTCATTTTGCTTTTAATATGTATTATATTAATATCTGAAACTGAATCACACAAAGCTTCCACAGTAGGCATTTAATAAATTTAAATGACCAACTCACGACAGCCTGAATTTTACAAAGAGGATATACAACCTAGTGAAACCAGTTCGTAAGGGGAGGCTCATTTTGGTTTTGGATTCACTGGAACGCTCTAGGCAAATCATCATGACCCATACATTTCGGATGGTATGGGAGCCAATTTCCCATGCTGTGATCTCCTTTGGAATATACCGTATGTGTGAATATTGGAACCATGTGGTTTTCTCACCTGAATATTGCCCAGCTGGGTGGGAATGATCAGGTAGAAAAGACCCCTGCAATTGGCTCTGGTATTCATGCACATACCATAGCAGTGTGAGACCCCACTATGAGGAAGTAGCTACAGATTGTATGTGAATAGAGGTTTTTCCCTTGGCCTCAGGTCCCCATCCATATAACTGGAATAAGACCTCAACAGACTGAGAGGAAAGACAGAGTACAGACTGCAAAATACCAAGGTCCCGACAAATTATGATACTTACTAAACAATTATATGCTTTTATGTCAAACCAAATCATTCTTCTGAATGCAGGATTACACATGTATGAATGGGCTGCAAATCCATAGCAAGGTAGTGCAAACGCATCCATCTCCCCACAGAAAAGGCAGCTCCCTTCACAAACAGCCCAATGAAAATAGCAGAAGTACTTTTAATTGCTCTCGAGCTAGACCAGTAGCAATTTCATAACCACGCCGGTCACATTTCAACCTGTATCAGCACCCAAAATGGCACAATGTAGTTCATGCTGTCATTTTAGTAACCTTGACTGCTTACATCGGGGTGGGCCACTTAGTCACAGATACATGCAAGTGCTGCTGAGTAGCCCACGGATGAAGAATTCTTCAGCCAGTAATTCTTGAACCCTGAGCTACACAGTAGGCACCTGTGTGGATGTGTTTGCCACAAGTGGCCCACCTCTGATTCTGGCAGTCAAGAAGCAAGTTACTGAAAAGAGAAATCAGAATAATGTGAGTTACTTTGGGTGCTATTATAGGTCAGAATGAAACAGCTTTCGCTGCAAAACAGCTGTTGATCCAGTTTAATCCAGTCATATCCATGTCCATTTAGTCTTCATGCACCTTCAGTGATAAAACCATGCAGCACATTGTGGGATTATGTAACACACACTTTTGTGCAGTTTTGCCCCTTTCTGTTACAAGCCTGATTATTATGCAAGGGAAAGCTACCAGTTCTGAAATACAGGTGTCCTCCGGTTAATGACAGTTCGGTTAACAATATATGATGGCGGTCCCCCAGTACAGTACCTTCAAAACATTGCCCCTGAGCCTGCTCCTGACTGCAAAATGGAGGCAGGAAGTACTCACAGCCCTTTTCAAAACCTTTTTAATGCATCTTTTTAAATCCCCAGCCCATCAGCTGTTAGGTGCTAAACATCAAAGCACTAATCTAGGGCTGGGAGTACTTGTCATTAATTCCCTATTACAACTGCACTGTACCTGTATTACATTGCATTATATAGGCTTTGCATGCTATGCCAAAATTGACCACTAGATGGTGCTCAAGACTCGCTTAAGACTTCACTTTACAATGGAGATTTCAGTCTTAACTGGGGGACACCTGTACATAGCACACCAAAAGAGGGAGTCTAACATGAATAACACTGATCCATTTGCATTGCAGTCCAAGACCAATTTCATGCTAGCGGAGCTACAATCACATGATACCTTCAGAATCAAACGCCGCCGATAAACCCTCGTAGTGATTCTCTGTTCTTCATCTGAGCTTGAATCGCTCTGAATTTCAATGTCACTGTCACTGTCACTCTCACTAAACTCCTGATAAATGCAGTTTTTAGTACATTTTACCAGCTCATTTAAAAGACAAACATGAATCTGAGCAGGAATAGAGGGAAAAACAGTTATTCCCAACATTAGTTCATCCTAAGCAATTCCATACAGGGAACGTGTGTGCAACCGTGCTTTCAGGGTATCAGTGCATTTTAGGCATTCTTGTAGCTCCCTCCTCTCCCTGTTGTTGCTTGGTGGAAAGGCACTTTTTACACACACAGAAATTTTTTTGCCTTGTCCTCAATTGATACATATAATGAGCATCGATATACAGTAGATAAAGAGCAGTTCCCTGTGGGCTCAATTTCTGTTCATATTTAGGATGGAAACATTCATGCGAACTGTACAGAGATTTCTCTTTTAGGAATCTAACACATGGGACGAAGTTCGCTCCCCCAACGCACTTTCCCTCTTCTGTACCCCCTTGCCAATATATTTTTTTTCTGGTGCTGCACCAACTTGGCCAGGCATTCTGCAAGCAGAGTTGCCTTAATATTTCATACCTGGTATAGGTTTGTAGAGGACTAACACATACACAATGTTGGCTCCCAGCAAAGTTTGGAACACAGAGTGGTAGCCTCAGAAATGTGCACCCCTCTCTCTTACCTTCTATTCAAATCCCTCCCTTCCTTTGTTGGCCTTAACTGTAGTTGAGCATTACATCCGCAAACTGTTGTTTGCAAATCAGGAGCCAGCCACAGGCACATATGCTCCCATTCCCTCCCTCTCTGGTCCCAATCACGGATAATACTAAGCAGCTTCCCTCTTCAGTAATGTTTGAAAATCCATGTTGAGCTGTGGTCTCAAATTCTGGTTAAGATGGAAACCCTGATTTAGCTGCAACTAGTGCAGAATGCGGCGGCCTGGGTGGTCACTGGAGCTAGGCGGTTTGACTCTGTTGAACTGCTGCTTCAGCGGCTGCACTGGCTGCCCATTCATTTCCAACCCCAATTCAAGGTGCTGGTAATGATCTTTAAAGCCCTTCATGGTTTGGGTCCAGGATATCTGAGGGACCGCATTCTCCCATACATTCCAGCCCGCTCTCTTAGGTCATCTGAGGGGGCTCTCCTGCGAGTGCCACCTCTGTCTCAAGCGAGGGGAATGGCAGCACGTGGGTGAGCCTTCTCTGTTGTGGCGCCACACTTGTGGAACTCCTTGCCAGGGGACTTGAGAACTACCCCCTCCCTCATGACTTTTCGGCTCAAAACGTTTCTGTTTTGTCTAGCGTTTGGGTGATGGGTTGTTGTCTGACTCCTGTGTCTCAAGATGTTCTGCTTTGCTGCTTCTCTGCTCCATATTGTCTGCTCCCGGTGGTTTTTTATTGTTTTTAATTTATTTTATGCATTGTTTTGAAATTATGTATTTTAATCTTTGTTGTAAGCTGCCTTGGGCATTTGCCTTGGCATAGGATAAATAAATAAATAAATAAATAAAGGCAGAGTATATATATATTTTTAAAAAATAAATACCTTTTGTTCGGATGCTGCTGCTCCCTCTTCTTGCTGGGCTTTTGGTCTTAGCTTGCTGTCTTCAGACGTATTCCAGCTTGTCTTTTTCATGCTGACAGGCACAGAGGTTTTAGGTGCATCAACTGATGGCTTGCTAGCCTCTTGCAAATATTTCTGATGTGACGTTAATGATATCGTTTGCTCTTCAGTTCGGACAGAACTTTGTGTTTTTGGTTTCACAGTTTCCTTATCACTCGGCTTTCCTGGACTGTTCACAGACTCCTGAACAAAAGACTTAGTCTTTGCTTCCGTTGTAGATTCTGAGTAGCTTCCATTGGCTTCCAGTTTTCCTGCTTCTCCTTTGAGATATGAGGTAATAGAATCTCTACATTGGTCAGGGCTATAAAAGAAAAAATTGACATATAAATAATGGCACCGTTAAAAACAAATCCTCCACAGTGATTCCACAGAATTATGCCTACCATTTCCAATCTGGCTTTTCAAAACACTTGTAATAACAAAAGTCCCAATTCAGCTTATGTTGCAGGCAATAAGTTGTGTGTAACAACTAGTGGTTCTGCATTGAGATGTATATTCCTATGCACAGTTCAATGGCGCGAGTGTACACCGCAATATGAGGGGATATACATCCATACGAATGCAAAAGAACCACCCCGCTGGATTAGACCAAGGTGCTAACACACTGTTTTAATGCTGGCCAGCCATATATTTCTAGAAAGTTCACAAGAAGCCATGAAGGTAACAGTCCTTCTGAGCTGTTTGTTCCCCCAGAACAATCTTATGGTAAAGTTCACATCTTGTGGTAGTGAATTCTTTAAATTATTATTATTTATTAGATTTATACCCTGCTTTCTCCCCCTCCCCCATAGGGGGACCCAAAGCAGCTTACAATACAAATGCATAAATCATAAAATGATAGATAATATAAAACTCTTTAAAAACATGAATATGATAAAATATATAATATAAAACTCTTTTAAAAAGACATTAATACAATTTAAAAACTCAGAGTGAGGTACAATAAAAAAAGCTCTAATAAAAAAGGGGCTGAACCACTAAAATAGTTAGGCTGGGCAGTAACTCAGAGGGCTTGTTTAAAAAGAAATGTCTTCAGGTCCCGCTGGAAGGCCTCTAAGGAGGGAGCAGTTCGTAAATTTAGAAGGAGGGGAATTCCATAAATTAATTACGCATTGCGTAACTATGTATTTTCTTTTGTTTATCCTGAACCTATTTGCCAATAAATTTAAGTAGGTGTCCCCAAACTTCTCTGTTCACTTTCTCCACACTATGCAAGATTTTATAAACCTCTATCGTGTCTCCTGCAGTTACCCTTCTAGACAAAGATACATTTTTCTCTTATATCCAGCAGAGGGAGAGCAATGATCCCCATTCACCCCAGCAGAGTGTCTTTTACAGTGCTTGTTTGTCAATGTTTCTTCTGCATCTTTTATTACACTGTGAGCCGTTTTGGGACAGGGAACAGTCTGTGTATTTAGTTTTGCTATGTAAACCACTTTCCGTTAAAAAGCAGTATATATTTTTAATAATTCGTCGTCATCGTCTGCTAAACTAAAAATCCCCAAATGCTTTTTCTGCACCTCTTCCAGCTCGACACTGTCCTGTTTGGATGACTAGAACTGTACAGAGTAGGCGAAATATGAGCATTCCATAGATTTATATAAAGGCATGCTTTATTTCCAATCCTTTTTGTAGTAATCCCAATCATGGAATCCACCTTTTTTGCTACACATTGAGTTGATGCTTTTCATTGCGGTATCCACCATTGCCCCAAGGTTAGTTACAAATTAGTCTTTCCTGCTTAGGCATAGCCAGTTCAGCTCATATATACGCAACGTTTTGGGGTAGGGAGTTTGCTCCAACGGGCATCAGTTCACAGTTTTACACTTACAACCTCATTTGCCGTTGTGTTACATATTCACCCAGTTTTGGGAGATCCTTTTGGAACTCTTCACAGTCCACTTGATTTTCAATATCCTTCCAGAAGTTAGTGTCATCTTGTCATCTGCAAAGCAGGCTCTCACTGTTCATCTGTGTTTTCAGACCATTTATGAATAAATTAAATTCAGATCTGTGGGGGAACTCCAATGCTTGCTGAACTCTAGTGTGAGAACTATGCATTTACTCCTGCTCTCTGTTTCCTGTTCATTAACCATAACAAGATCTGCCCTCTTATCCCATGATGGCTAAATTTACATAGGAGTCCAGAGGAGGCTTTGGTGATGGACTTTATCAAGGAGGCATCCTCCTTTCCCATGCATGGCCCTACCTGTCCCTTTTCGGATGACATGTCTCTGGGGAGGCAGGCCAGGCGCAAAGGGAGACTGAGGTTATTTAGTTGCAGGCAATATTGTGCATTGTCTTCCCTGTCCCTTGTTCATAGTGGCCCCTCCAATATGTGTGGCTCCTCCTTTGTAGAGATCCCCCACAGACCTCCAGCAAAGTCTGTAAAACTGAGAAACAACTTCAAACTATGCAGTTGCTTTTAGTCCCATGGAAATGATCTGAGGGCACAGGATGTTATTAGTGTTTGGGTTTCTGGACCAGTGGTACTAGTACCACCAGTGGCACTTCGGCTGACTGCTAGTGGTACTCGGACCGCCAGACCACTGGAACCCCGCCCCATGCGATGCTTTCAGTGGCACATTTTTGCTCCTGAGAGGCGCCTGCCTTTGGCCTCTAGGGAATGCTGAGAAGGGCCCTTCCACCTGTCCAGAGCCTCCTCCCTGCGTTTTCTGGCCTCTGAAAACCCAGAAGTAACTGGCAATGATGCCATCGTCAGTCACTTCCAGTGGTATGTAGAAGGAGAGTGGTGCCGGAGGTGGTACTTGGCTGGGGCGGGGTTGAGAATCCTTGTTTTAGAGGGAGCATCCATAGCTCAATAACAGAGGAGACTCCACATGCAAAAGGTCCAAGGTTCAGTTCCTGGCATGTCCACTTAAAAGGGTCTCAGGTAGCATGCTTGGGAAAGGCTGCTACCTGAGACCTTGAAGAGCCTCTGATAGTACTTGGCTGAATGGGCTAATGGTCTGATTCAGTATAAAACAAGTTAATTTGCTAATATTAGTCATATTAGTCATAATTAGTCATAATTTGCTAATTATAGTATATTCCCAATGGATTTCCAGGCTCAATCCAAGGTGCTGGTTTTGACCCTAAATGATCTGAGCCCTGATTTTCTCAGGGAGTGTGAATACTTGAGTGAATCCCCCACCTCCCCAAGTTTTGAGATTAGTCAAAAAGGTCCTGCTAAGTATACCAGCTCTTCTGAATGCAAGGCTAGCATCCACAAGGAGCAGACCTTTTCTATGATAGCTCTGAAACTTTGGAATCCAATTTCCTCCTGCCCCAGAGGCCCATTTGTCCTCTTTCCATACTCCACTCAGAAGGCAGGCAAAGATGCTTCTGTTCTGCTGAATCTTTGGGCTAGCTAGGCCCTAAGCGGTTTTGTTCTGAGTTTGTCTTATTGTGGATTTTTAATGTTAGGATTATGTTTTAAATGTCATATTGTAAAGTGTCGCGAGATAAATTAAAAGGTCTAATATTGCAAATAAATAAAATAAAACAGTGACTTCTGCTTCATAGAATAAATATTCTATGCCTCATCTGGTCAAAAAGATAAGCTTGAAAAACATCGTAATTTTAAAAACCAGAACACTGGGTCAGTTTAAAATGAAAAAGCGTTTGCCTATGCACTTTCGTTCATACCTGTCATCTAACCGATCCAGCAATTCACCGCTTATTCTGCGTCCTGGTGTTGGTGCTTCCACGTTGACGCTGGAGGCCTCACTCTGCCAACCTGTAATTGAAGACAGTTCCTGTTCTGCCTGCTGAACATACTTAAGAATAGACAACACTTTTTCTTCCGTCATCTCCTCAGACTCAACCACTTCTTCAAGATGAACATCTTCAAACAGAGATTTAAGCTTTTCTTCTGTCATCTCCTCATCAGTACCAGACTTTTCTCTCTCATGCTGTTCAGTTCTCACTAAGACTGGACTAGTCTCTTTGCTTAGCATTTGTTTTGGTATCCCAGCATAAGTGCCAAGATATCGAGGGTAATCATTAAGGTCCATTTCCTCCAACTGGATCTGGCCTACATCTTTAGATGTTTCTTCTCTAGGCACTGAGAAATCATGTTTGCCGTCTTCCAGTGAAGTGTCTTCTTCAGTCACCACTGGAGGTCCTGCTGCTGTATCATCTATGTTTCCCTGTGAAGTTACTAACACATCACTCAGTCTACTGGGAGTTCTAAGGGGTGACTCTATACTAGAGAAATCACTAAAGAAATCATCTTGATGGGAATGGGTGGTTGGCACGAAGCGCAACCCAGTGGGAGTTTCCAGTTCCACTTGAATGGTGGGATAACCTAAGGAAGACAGTACATTTGGACTGATTGCAATGAAGTATGGAGCGACATATATGTAAGCATGCAGAATGACTAATTACGTTAACATATGCAAAATGTATGAAATGATACGTATAGCCATTGAATTATGAATGAAGTAATGGATGCAAGCTCCTTAAAGAATGCAACAAAACGGAAGTCATTAAAACTGCTAGTACAACACAGTTACTGCTTCTGACCATTTCAGAAATGCTTATCCTACTACACATATTCTTGAAAGTTTTTAATTATTGGTTTCCAATCATTTTAATGACTGCGTAAATATAGGATCTTTTTTTCTTCCCAACAGCAAATAGACTGAACCTGCCTTTCTTTCAATTCATGCACAATGTACATATTTAATGTGATGTTCAAAATTAAGGCTGCAATCCTACACACACCTAGCTGGAAGTAAGTCCAACTAAACTTAGTAGGGCTTACATCTGAGTAGACATGCCTAGGATTGCACTGAAAATTATAGTGCAAGACAGTGAGGTTTTCCTATAAGCCTCTTAAAATGGGCTTACATATTCATGTATTCAGGGTTTTAAAACTAAACCTACTTGTCATATACCATTGCTAATGTGATATATAACATAAATACTTCACTTTAATCACTGCACCATGAGAATGCAGTTGTTATGAACGGAAATTAAACTCAACAAGGGGAGAAAGGTGTAGTAGATTCTCAAACACAGAGTGAAATCTAACATTAAAAGGGTATCAATCACAAACTACAGTGCAGGGAAGATCTAGATATAGATTTCAGGAACAGTAAAGCTATATAGATGAGAGGATTGTGATGAATAAGGAGATCTTGGTGATCTTGGAGACTGAGGCGATCTTGGTGACATGGGTACAATCAGAAACACTGATCAAATAAAGAGAGAAAAAAAGAAAAGATAAGCAAAGAAAACATGAGAACAATCACTCTCTAGGACAGGGATGGCCAACTGATAACCTGTGGGTCGGATCCAGCCCTGAAGCAACTGTATGTGGTCCCTGATGACTTCACCGCATTTTAATTAAGGTGCGGTAACAAATTTTGTTCACAATATCTCATAAACATTTTAATGTATCGCCATCTCATGAACATTCTGGAAAGTCAAAGGATGGCTGCTGATCAGCCTCCCAAGAGGATCTTTCCGGAAGCACATTACTTCCTTTGCCCAGCAATCAACAACCTCATTTCAGGCATGAATGAATGCTCCCTGTCTCTGTGAAGCCATTACTGCTAGATGATGCCAGCTTTATAAACTGACTTCTGTGATGCTCATCTGTGCTGGGGTTGGACTGCATGTCAAAATACCACTCCCAGTAGCCACATCTGGAGAATGGAGAAGCTCCCAGGAAAACAGGAGTTGACCATCCCTGCTCTAGGGGTTAGACTGAGCACAGACAAACAAAATGACAGTGAATTTTAAATCGTGCTCCCACACATAAATATTAGGTTGAGAGGGAGAGAGAGGAAAAGAGTTTGGTGTTAGGCTGAGCTATCTGGAGAGTACCATGCACTAATAGGAGTTTTCTGACTCAACTGAGAGACAATTAAAACGTCGTCTGGTCTTGGCGAGGACAAGAAGCTTGAGGAAGGTTCAGAGGAGAGGAAGGACAGAAAGCAGCACAGAAAAGCACATTCTCTTCATAAAAAGACCCTTGTCTATGATTAAAAGGCACAAACAACATTTCAAGAGGAAATTTCTTAAAATGTTGACAGAACTTTATTTCTGGAATATGATGATTCAATGACCAATAGTGCTGCTTGAAATGAATTAAGCCCATATGCTCTGCGCAGCCAGAACATCCTCACGGAAAGCAGCAAAAATGCTATGTATTTGAGTATCATACAAACAAAATAAGAACATGGCTTTCATGGTATTTAGAACAAGACAGTTTTAAAAAATAACAGTGACCCAAGGAATTTAGAAAGCAGCCTACCAATATAACTTAAAAGTCAGAATTAATTTTTGTAACTTGATCACGGCTGCAACTTCATTTTTATGTACCTATGTGCCAGAATAAAAACCTTTACAAATTGAAGACAAAAATGATGTCACACAGGTTGAAAACTTATTGAAACTCTGGGCATTGATGGAATTATTTGAGTTTCATTATCCTCTTCAGTAATTTTAGAATACAGAGCAACAGTTAGGAGCTCCAATCACACCTAAGAGACTGATTTAATCGTCATTTACACTGAGGAAGGTCACATAAAGTTAATGGAGTCAAACCACTTGGGCAGTGAGTGCTCTGCCAGCCTAAGGTGTTGCAAAAGTGCCGTACGGAGCTGGGTGCTGCTCACTCAGGCTGCACTCCAGACCCTGTGCTGGCCGCCACAGGTAGGTCCTGCGCCGCTCAATATAGGGAGGGGGGCCATTGGCCGGCCAGGGCTGGGAGGGGGCGGGAATATCGGCACTGAGATTGAGTATCATACAAAACAAAATAAGTTTTGTTTGTACGATACTGAGATGCGCCAATATCCCGAGCCCCATCGCAGTCTGGACTAGCCTTACATGCCCTTCCCAGACGGTGCCAGCTAAAGAGCTGGAGCACATTCGAGGAGGACCAATGCGGCCCACGCTACTTCCCCTGAGGTGAGCCCAGGCCACGCCGGTGCAAGCTGCAATGGGTTTAAGATACAGTGGCCAGCCCTTTAGGCCGGCTGTGCATAGTTGCACAGGATTGCGCTACATTTGCTTATTTGCACAAATCCTATACTTTATCTTGGAAAGAAAATAAATCTTTTTCTTGAGAAGGGTGGTTTCATCTTTTATATACTTTATTTTACACTGGACAACAAATTTTAACAAAGGACATGCCCCCAGATTAAATTAGTCATTTCTTATAGGTTTCTCAAGCTTGTGTAAATACAGGGAGATAAATGTTTGAGTGCCCCGTAAAGCTAGGTGGGTCCCGATAAAGTGTGATTTTAAAAAGTGGGTCCCGGTGCTAAAACGTTTGAGAACCACTGTTATAGATTTTGAGGTGCTGAACACAAATATGACAATGCAAATGCAAAATTGGCTATGGTTTGTGAGAGATCCACAACAGATAGTTCCACAGACGTACTGGTAAATGCCTGACAGCACTTACATATACGCAATGCAGACTGCTTCTCCTAAACTAGAGCCAATCGACAGAATACAAGAACACATCAAAATCAGTACAGATTAGCTATTTTCATTTTAGAGGCAAATTGTGTGTTGTCTAATGTTATTAGATCAAAAGACCTTTCTGAATAAAGGAGAAAAAATATAATCAAAATGAAACAAACTCAGTTACCATCAACAGGTTCATGGAAAACATTGTTTTCATCTGCAAAGCTTCTTGTGCCTGAAATGTTTCCATAATCAAATATTGGTCCTTCCAACAGGGTTACAATGTCAATCCGATTGATTTTTGTCAATACAGAGGTTAAGGCATCAGCTGCAGGTGGAGGAAAAAATATATTAAAAATGACACCACTGAACTTTATCACTATTTTGTCTTAGACTAGCAGGGGAAGGCAAAGGATGAGATTGTTAGACAGCATCACCGATGCAACGAACATGAAAATGAGCGAACTCAGGAAGATAGTGGAGGACAGGAAGGCCTGGCGGGATATGGTTCATGGGATCACGAAGGGTCGGACACGACTTAACGACCGAACAACAACAACAAAGCGGTAACAGTAAACATGTAAAGTGTGAAGAGGAGTAATCTCTAAACATGCAGTGGATACATGACGGAGAGCTACACTTCCATTTTATCAGTTTTAAAAGAAATAACTGGAGATATACATGGACGTTAGCAGGGCTACAACTTCGATAGGATTTTGTATAAAAACCCGCTGGTGTTTCAATAAAGGTCTTGTACCCTAGACGTACACAGGCTCGGCGATTAAAAAAGGCTTATACAAGAACAGTAAAGTGTTTTTGCTTTGTACTAGTGAAGACATTAAAAGATGCACTATGTTGTTTTCAGCTTGTCCAGGCAGGTCCGATTCACACATGTTTGCATATCACTTGATTTTTTAATCCCTTGAACACTTAAGACTTGAAGATTCAAAGCTGAACGTGCGAACCGATTCAGCGGAGAAGCACTGCACTTGAGACAACTGAGATGCAGTATGAAAATGCTGTCTGTGGTGTTTCATCTGTGATGGCTTGTTCACGCACGCAAGTAATTGTATGATGCTGCTGTCAACAAGTGATTGGGACCATGCGGGTATGAACTTGCCCTTAGACTTCAGCAACACTCAGTCAATTGTTCCCCCTTCTAAGCAATACATTTTTTTTTTTTACTAAACTTACTTGTAGCATGTTTGCCATCTCTGGTAACCCACTTCTTTAGTAACATGAAGCTCTGAGCAATGAGAGAGTTTGGGTTTTCAACACGGATTTGATTAATTTCATCAACAGAAAAATTCAGTTCTCTTGCCAGTTCTAAAATGTGGAAAACAGGAGCAGAAGAAGAGAATCACATCAAGTTTATTTTGAACAGTCCATTTAAATGGTTTGACACTTTAAATGAATGTAGCTGATAAATAATTCTATTGTAATTACAGCCAGGGATATAGCTTTGAGAATTATCATGACCTCTTCAGCCTAATCTGTCCTACAAACTCTAAAGGGAAATGGCCCGGGGGGGGGGGGAGAGTTGAGGCTACATTACCCTGTCTTCTCAGACCTACCAACAAGCACTTGAGGAGATGTGGTCTAGATCCCTCCTTGGTCAGCACCACAAACAGCCTTTATATGTACGGCTATAAAACTGCTTCTCCTAGGAAGAAGTTAAGAAGTGGTATTGGCTCCCTTAGGTCCCAACTTCTTCATGCCCTGCTAATTATAGTAAGGCTGATTTTAGCTCCCTGCCAGTCACAGATGATAATCCCACAAGCATCAATGGATTATATGTCATACTACATATTGCCTTAGATTCAAGTAAGCCAATGCTCTGGGTGCACAATGGCTTTCCTGCTACCCTCCTGTTGCAGCCCCTTGTGCCCCCTTGAAAAGATGCTCTTGTAGACTGGAGGGTCCTCTGGAATGGTATATGATGTGGCACAGAAGGCTTTCAGCTGACAAGAGGGAAACTGGCACCTTCTCCTACAATGCACAGCAGAATTGCCTTCTATGAGGCACTTTGGAACCAAACCATTGAATTGTACTCTATTAGAAAAGCAATTATAATGTATTTATTATATCCAGCCTTTCTCATGCCGGAGCAGATGCCCAAGGCGGCTTACAAAGATCCAACAATAAAATTTACAAGATATAAAAACAATAAATAAAATAATTAAACACAGTAAAATGACTGGGGGACGACTATTTAGAACAGAATGAAGCAGCAGAACAAAACAATGTTACAGAGGCGCAGAGGGCAGACGCCAACCCATCAGACGAAAGAAAAATGTTTTGAGCCCTCACCGAAAAGCCATGAGGGAGGGGGCAGTTCTTCATTCCCTTGGCAGGGAATTATCATAAGAAAAATAAGTAAACATAACTTATTCACAACTGAAGTAACAAGATTATCAGTAAAATAACAAAAAATACAGGTTGAACAGAGTGACTTTACAAAGATTTCTTGAACAATTCTTCCTATCTGCTGTAGCACTTAGTTCTAAAGTTATAAAGATGCTAGCTTATCTGTCATTATCACTTCATCAGCTCTTACCTGTCCAGCTAAGTCCCAGATGATCAGCCACTATTGCCATCCTTATATCCGTCCGTTCACATGGGCTCTGTGGACCTGTGATTTATAATTTCTCGATTAAAAAGGTATTGTGAAAGAATTCTTAGCACTAAGTAGTTTAATATATTGTGCTATGTTAACTGGTGCTCAGATCAAATGACTGAGTGCCCAAAAAACTATATACTGTATACAGTGGGCCCTTCGTATCCGCAGGGGTTCCGTTCCCAGAACCCCCACAGATGCAAAAATTTGCAGATGCTCAAGTCCGCGATGGGGAGATGTGGCAGCGCAACAGTATCTTAATTAACAGCCGTGCAAGCCTGCTGCCAGCTTCTTGTTTCTTGTGCCGCCTTTTTATCTTGTAAAATGGCTGAAAAAGGGGAAAAAACCGTGACCAGAAGCAACTTCTGGAAAATCGCTTCTGGTTGTGTGTTTTTCTTTTACAGGAGTTTTACAAGATAAAAAAGTGGTGCGAGAGACAAGCCGGTGGCGGGCCCACGCGGCTTTTAATTAAGGTACTGTGGCGCTGCCCCCCACCCCCAGTGGGATCTCTCCTCCATGGATGACTAATCCGCGGATAAGGAGGGCCCACTGTATATTTTTGTCACAGCTTTGTGATATTTACCTAAGTCAGAGTGTCAAACTATATGATGTTAATTGTATAAATGAAACCAAACATGCCAACAATCTATCTACTGAACTGTTGCCACAGTGGTTTAACTACTGGTGGAGATGGAAAAAAAGAACCACCACCAGTACTTAAAGCAAAAAAATAATAATCCGTTTTCTCTACTTTGACAAAATGAGATTTTTCTGTCACAAAATTTTTCTGTCACAAAATAGTCTAAGAAGACCTGAATTATTACATGAATGTCTCCAGCATGCTTTACTAGCTGTCTATAATATAGGCGTCATTTAAAGGAAGAAGGAAGAGTATAAGACAGCACATACAGATGACAATGACAGAATGAGAACTACAGTAAGTCACTTCACAGGCAATCACAACAGTTCATGCACTAGGATCAACAAGTTGAAAGTTTTACAAACTAGGCTTGATCTCCACGAGGTGAGCCAAGAGAGCTCCAGAAACCTGACTCCCTCCATTCTCACCAGTCCTCTTACTCCTCCTCCTCTCACTGTCGGCTTTTTCAATCTTTGTTTTTAAAGATGCTGCCTCTGTTCTCATATCTCTAGCGGGCTTCGATGTAATGGAAGGCTGGAAAACTTGAGTTGCTTCGGACAACGACGTGTTTCTTGACGTACTGTCTTCTTCATCCTCATCGGATGCTTCTGACTGCATTTTTTGCTCTTCATCAGACAGACGGTCCACAAGCTTTAAAGCCTCACCACTAATTCCCTTAAAATATTCAATAGAATGTTTACATACCTCCCTAAGCTGACTTGGCTTTACTTTAACTGTTGTTGTCGTCATGGTGGTTGTGATGGTGGTAGATCTTACCTTTAATGGTAATTTAGAAGGAAGCGGTTTGACTTTGCTTCTCTCTAGCTGCTCGTGGTTTTGAGCTGCTGGTGTTTTTCTAACTGTCACTAAGTTATGCCTTTGTGTATTTTTTACAGGAATCTTAGACCTTACTTCTACATGTGGAGAAGAGCTGCATTGTTTCCTTTTGTCAAGTTTACTATCCTGTCTGACTTTACTCACTCTGCTGGTCTGGCTACTACTCTGTGGGATTGCTTCTTTTGCTGAGGTAGCCTTTATGGGAAGTTTTGATCTTGCTCTATTCCCTACTGCCTCTGATGACTTCTGCTGTTCTCCATGTACTTTTTGCTTACAGTGTCCTTGTGTTGCACCTGCACCATTTCCTGAAGTGTTTTTCATTGGATTAGCTTTCTGTGTGGGACACTTGGGCTCAAAACGTTCATTTAGCACTACTTTACAGGCAATGCTATTGGTAGGTGTAGTGGGTGGATCCAAATTGTTGTTGTTATTAAAATTATCTTTTTGGAAATCATGCTTTTCTGCTTCCCTATCGCTTGACTGGCTAACCGTAGCTGCACACGTAACCTCCACTATGGATTCGTATTCTAACCCCTGAACACCTGCCGTCACAGACTCTAGCTTATCTGGCACATCTCCAGGGACATCTTTCTTCAGCGTCATGGTGGAAGCAGAAATTCCCATTTTAATAGGTGTGCGCAATTTGGGATCAACTTTAGAAGCATTAACAGCTGTTGATGATTTCTCCAGCGAGTTACTACCCGGTGTTGCTTCCATACAATCTCCACTGGCCTGGATGATGAGTTTATGTTCAACTGCTGGTGTTTCTACTTCTCTCTCTATGTTTTTGTCTATAGTTTTGTCCCCTGACTGTGGCTGTGTGATGGCAGTGACTTTATTTTTATCCCCTTCCCCCTTGTCCCCTGCCTTCCCTTCAGAAGTATGCTCACCAATCTGAAAAAATTGGAGTCTTTCTTCAACAAAATCCCTCTTGCTCATGTCAATTGCGCCACTGCGAGTCATCTCAAACATCTTCCCTTCATGAAATGGGAAGGGATTGGGCTCACTAGTTGGTGTACTTTCATCAGTTGGAGTTCTGGCCGGAGTCGTATCTGGTGTTGTTGCTTGAGATCTGTCTTCTACTGCTAGGCCAAAAGGCTTAGCCTCGTCATCCCTCGATTTAGACTCAAAAACTTCATCATCACCACGGTTATTGGACCAAGGGTCAAAATCTAGACTTTTAGTAGCTACGGTCTTAAAGGGTGTGGCAAACTCTTCATCTACTTTGTAACTGAAATATGTATCAGGAAACACAGTCCTATCAGGATGTCTGCCTTCCAAAGTGAAAAACTGCGCTCCTGACTTCTGCTCAGTCTTATCTGCAGTTTTTTCAGAAGCTGGGCATTTTGACAATGGCTTGTGTTCTTCAGTGCTGACTTTTTCTTCTTCCTCAATGACTTCCAGCTTGCTTTGGCTAAAGCACCGATCAGACTGTTTCAAAATGCCTTCTGTAGCCCATATATCTTTTTTGGTTTCTACTGCTGGGCCTGCAAGTTTAGAATCACTCTCAGTTAAGCCATCGTCTTCATCTTGCAGATCGTAGCCATCAAGGGAATCAATTTCAGTTGCATCTGTATCATGGGAGAATTCTGCTGTGGTTGCTATGGAACACTCAGTGACAGACTGGTCATTGTTCCCATTTTGAGCAATATCATTCTGGGGAGAATCAAGGCCAAGGTCAAATTCACTAGGCTTCCCAGTCTCTTTCTTTTCAGACGATTTATGCTTGGAGGCTTCCTTCAGGTCATTTTCAATGTCACTTAGCTTAAACATGTATTTTTTAATTGGAATGGGTTGGTAGAGGGATTCGTCATCACTAGAGTCACTGACATCTTCTCCTGGTGGCACAGGAGAAGGTGGCTGTACTCTTATGATTGGTTCAGCCAGTTGACATTTGTCATGTTCATCCTGTAGGTTTACTTCTATCATTTCCATCTCACTCTCAGATGAGTGGCGATGTCTTTCTGATTCTGTTTGATCAGCATCTAGTGGAGGAGGAGGTGGAAACTCAATGTAGGCAACCCTGTTCCCTTTTGGCCTTTTATTAGAATCCCTGTCTAGATTATTGGGCAACACTTTGTCCATTCTTGGTACCTCAACAGTGATCTGTTTTACAGAGGTTGACTTAGCCTCTGCTTCCTCCTCTGACTCCTCAGAAACCTCAGGGATAGGGCTGGGTTTGCCTGGTATATAAGCTATTAGTGAATCAGGCGTTTTAGATGTAAACTCATAACTCACTTCCTCTGAGCTAGGTGTTTCAGGCGTTAATGGGCTTTTCCCAGAGCTATCTATAAAGGACACCTGTTCTAGTGTGTCATCTTCTGGACTACCTTGTGGAGAAGGAAGCTGCTTTTGCTGCCTGGTGGTATAAAACCCTCCCCTTGTCTCTTGTACTGTCTTGCTTTCCTGACTTACAATTTTTTTAATATTTCCTTGCTGCACCTCCTTCTCATATTGCCTGCCTACTTGAACAAAACTGACATAAACAGGTAAAGGTTTTATCTCTTTTGTTCCCTCAGCTGCTGCTAAAGGGGCAGATTTCACCCAATGATCACCATGAACAGAGTCTAAGTCCCTTGAGGGAGACTCCTTTCCTGGGCTAATTTCTAAAGAATCAGGCGATTTACTAGGGGATCGCTCTGCATCCTCCACAGGAGAACTTAACTCTATGCAACGGTGTGGCTTGCTGTTGGCCTTACTGAATTCTGAATGCTTATTTCGATCACGCTCTGTATAATCAACTTGTCTCTGATCTTTTCCCTTAGCCATAGTGGCATGGGACACGTTAGATGACAGTTCATGTACTGATTTTTTGGGCTGTTCATGAACACCATCAAGAATGTTAGCTGCTAGTCTTTTTTCTTCTGAAATTCTGACGGGAATGTGGGATGTAGTCAGTTGTTCTTTTTTCTTTGAAGTTTTCTCCATCACTTCACTGGGATAGTCCCCTTCTCTGACAAGGTATTCTCTATAAAGAACCTTTTTGGATGGAGATTTTACAGTCACTTCCTTCACCTCCTTTGCACAGGATCCATTTGTTGACATTTTGTGCTCATGCTCTGTCACAGTGATAAATTCACTTGCTTTGCCCATATCTTTAGTCTCAGGGTGAGCAATGTGATTTTCTTTCACTACATCCTGAACAAGCACATGGGAAAGTTTTTCTTTTTGTGTGTTATGGGCAGATGTTCCAGGACTTTCCCACGTTCTATAGATCTTTTTGTCCCAATGCCCCTTGGTTGTTGTCGTATCTGCGCTCACGCTGTATGCCAGACCTTTTGCCTTCTGCTCCAAAAAACCTTCAGGAACATTCTTACTTGGTATTTCAGTTCTGTGCTTCAGGACATCTGAAGAAGAAGCATCTTCCAGACCTTTGCCTTTACTCTGGGTGCCCTCTTTTAATTTGATAGCAGAAGATTCTCTTTGCAGTGTGATATTCCCGTCTGCAAGGTCTACATCTTTGGCATGCTTTTCTCGAGCATAGAATTGATAGACTGGGAGCTTGCTGTCTTGCAATTTTTTCACCGGGATTTTAGATTGGGCGTCCTGTTTCTTATCATCTTGAAGTCCTTCCTTACTCTTTGAACCTATGCTCTGTTCAAACTTCAGCCTAATGGAACTGAGCTTGGATTGCTTCAGTTGAAAGCCGGTTGGCAAAGCCTCAGGTATTCTACTTTTCTGAGCAATGCCTTTGAGTTCCATCAACTGCTTACAATCCTCAGTCTTCTGCGTGAGAGCCCTTCTCTCAGGACTGCTAGGCAAGCTAGCTGCTTTTCTTTCATCAGGCTTTGGAAAGCACCTTCCATCCGGGCCATAAAGTCCTCCTTTAGTCCAATCATCTTTTGAGCTTGGTAAGTCAGCAATTGTCACCTTTTCTGGGCTGCTGCTGGTTGAACTATGGCCAGAACGAGCTTCTTTCCCATTTCTTTTCTGTTGCTTTTTCTCTGGAGATTGCAGTTCATCATTCAATTTCTCTGTTTTGTCCCGGAAGAACTGCGATACTTCTGTTAACTTTTCTTCTGCCTCCTTAACAGTCCTGTCCACCCTGTCTTCGTATATCAACTTTTCTCTACCTCTGTCTAATCTGTTCTCAGTAAAGCGCATCCACATTGCGTGCTTTGGGCTACTAACATCTCCAGTATAATGTAACACTGTCACTTTATCATAAGGATCATCTTTAGACATTTTATCTACACCATTTTCTGATATATCTTTAGAGATTTTGGTGATTATTTCTTTTGGGGGGGCAGTAGCTACTTTTTCTCTGCATCGTTTATCAGGCCCCTGCAAGTCTGAGCTAAGGGGTAGAACATGGTCAATAACTGACTCCTCAGTATCAGAGTGAGACACATCTAGCTTTTCTGAGAGAAGCATTTTCTCAGCAAACCTGTAAGACTCCCCTCTTAGTTCTGACAACTCATCGTCATGGTACTCTACTGAGTGTTGACTCAAAAGCTTCAGTGTTTTGTACGAGTCATCAGACATAAGTTGGGCAGAACTAGGGCGACTGTCTTCTTCCTGGGACACAGGAGTATTTACTCTGGAAGATTCCAGATAAGAAGGAAGTGACTCTTCAGCTGTAAGTTCTTCTTCTTCTGGCTGCCCTTGTTCATCTGAACAAGGAAGAGCATCCTGCTTTTCCAAATCACCCCGAGGTAAGTCTTTCTGATAAACATACATTTCTTTCTCTGGATGCTTTTTTGTTTCTCTAATAATGACTTCAGTAGGTTCAGCCTGATTACCTTTTTCGATATGGACCTCTATTATACGCTCCAGTTTGGGTTTCATTCTGCTGTCCTTCTCTGCGTGTTGTGGTGAAATTTCGGTAGACTGGCTAGCATCTGGTGTTACTGAAGACTTATGTTCAAACAGACCTGCCAACTCTTTGGAAGGATCGCGTCCTGATTGAAAAGCTTTCATTATATCATGAACAGACATTGTTTCCTCAATTCTTTCTGAAGAACTCTCAGTGCATGGAGGCTTATGATAAACCATTCTAGTTGTGGTAGTGATATGAGTTTCTTCTTTTACACGGACACCTTTGCCAAGAACACACTTGTGATCATCATCTTCACTATTGGCTTTCATTTGAAATGCTTTCACTTTTTCTTTGATAGATCCACCATTTGGTCTGGGTTCCAGCTCCATAAAGGTGGGTACCACTTTTGGTGATGGTGGCTCTTCTGCTTGTGGTTCAGGAACCTCTTCTGATGTCGGTTCATAACTACGTATAACATGAACCACCTCAGTTCTCGTTTCCGTAATGACAGGAGGAATGGGTACATCATGGAAAAGGGGCTTTGGCCCTGTGCTCTCTGCACTTTGTGGAGCTGAAGGCGTTTTCTCACTTCTCGTCTCAAAGCCACTATCAGATAAAGGACTTTTGTCTTGGTCATGTTGGGAAAAGTCATCTGGAGACTCCAAAATAGTATCAGTTCCAAAAAAGGAATCTGCAATTTTACACAACTCTTTTTCTGAAGTAGATGGCCTCATGGAGGCTGGAGGCATTTTAAGTTTATGTTCTTGTAACGCAATGGCTGGTTTTAAAACTCTTTTTTGTCTCTCTTCACCTTCTCTTTTCCCCTCTTCAAACTTGTACTTTAAGCTTGCCAGTGAACTACTACCAATATCATTTGTCAAATAATCAATGACTTTAGACAAGTTATAATCCTTTTCAGATACAGCTTTCGCTTTAATTTGCACCTTTTCAGGAATAGATATAGGAGGACAGGTCAAGCCTTGCCGTCTTGCTTCATCAATCTCATCTGCACTGAACTCTACCCATTCATCCTCAGATGAGTGTCCTTTATCATTTTTGGATAGCTTGGTGGATCCTTTATTTTCTAAACACACATCTTTTTTCAGTATCTCACTAACTTTTACTAAGTCCTCTTTTACTTTCTCAACAATTTTAAAAGGTTCTTCATCATCTATTCTACCCTCTTTTGTTAGTTCTGGCTGGAATGCCTTGTCCTCCATTACATCTGTCTGCAATATCGCTGTCATTCTTATTAGGTCCTCTTTCATCTCGGCCACATCTTTTAATATCTCCTGACTAGAAGATAAAGAAGATGGTGCGGACAACTTAAGAGCAGAGGGTGCTAAAAACAAGGATGATTTTATAGGAGATGAGGTTCGGTTATAGTGAGGCTGTGTGCGTGTCTCTGTAGTCAATGTTTTAATAGGCGATAACAACGCAGCTGTCGATTTTGTAAGGGAAGATGACTCTGGGAGCTTCTTCAGTGCTGGTTCAGACAAAACATTGACTACAGAATATACTGGCACTGTGATAGTTGATGAAGTTACTGACGAGGTAGTTGCCGATATTGACCCAAGAGATGTGTATAGTGCACCTGCAGAAGGAGTTCTTATTGACTGAAAAGCTGATGGAGCTGAAGACACGAGCGACCTGAGTGGAGAAAATGGCATTGCAGTAGTGGTTGGAAACATTTTCTCAACTGTATCAGTGGCTGCATTAACAGCACAACTTGCAGAATTGGTTGCTGCAGTGATCTTGTCTTGAAATGTGGCCGTGGCTTTGGATCCATTGATTAAACTGGCAGGGGACGGATATTTCAAAGGTGACATGGATCCATTGACCATTGCTACCTCTGTATGCCCAACTATGTGTTTCGCAGGGGATGTGAGGGATGAAGCCACCGTGACTTTAGATGAGGAAACAGCATCAACTGCTGACTTAGCAGGAGACACCACTGATTTTAAAGGTGAAGATAAAAGCGGTGATGCTGATGTGATGATTGACTTAAATGGCAAACTCGAAGAGTACATGTTAATGTTCGATTTGGGAGATGCTGGAGGCGTCATGGTAATGGATGATCTCTCCAAAAGAGACCCAGCTGTAGTCACTGGAGATGTCCGAGAGGGGAATGCAGAAGTGGATGCCAGCCCTTTTAAACTAGTGGCTTCTGGAACTGTGGGAGCTCTGACGAAAGAACCAGGAGAGACTTGGATATTATATGGAGGCTGCGAGACCACAGTTTTTATTGGTGAGGCGATTGTCCGAAATGATCTAATTGGAGAAGCTACATCACTAACAGATTTAACTGAAGATGTAGTGGAGGCTCCTAATGTGGATTTGATTGGCGAAGCAGAAGAAACAGACCATATTGATTTTAATGGGGAAGCTGTTGGAGTGTTAGAGGAAGAGCTTGATAGGGAAGTGAAGCCTGATTTGGTTTGCCCAGGCACTGTAATTGGTGCTGTTGTCCATGACTGATATGGTCTTGCTGAAAAGAATGGCTTGTATGAATATGTAGCAGGTTGGGGTCTTGTTGCTCCTGCACTTCGTTCAACTGTTTCTTAAATTGTTAAACCAAAATAATCAAACGTAAGAAATCAACAAAAATGATTGAAAAACAGAGAGACCAGAGAAGAGAATTGGTCAGTAAACGTTGTAATATTACAAAAAAGCAAGTACAACTGTTTGTATGAATTAGAATGAAGTAGGTAAAATCAACAGCTAAAGAGGAGGGGGGAAATTAAGAATGAGGCACATAATTATGGGTGATCCAAAATAATAAAAAAGCAACATGAAATGAAAGACACAAAGCACAAGGCAAGCAACATGAAATGAAAGACAGAAAGTATAAGGCAACCAAGTCTGCAAACAATGAAAAAAAACAGAATACACTAAGAAGGAGTCCATTATGGTCTAAAGTAACAGCCACAACCAAAAATTCTTCTCTTACTTCCTATTGACTTTCTGATGTGCTAGATTTGAAATATTAATCTCAGCTCCATTTTGCCTGTTATTGGTATGTCTTTGCTTTGTGCAAATACCGAAATTGTCCTTTGAGGAATTTCTGACATTATATCCTTAGCAGTACACTGTATAGGTAATACCTACAAAAAACAGTATAAACTTGTGCAAATGACATTGAGTAGCTAAAGTTTGCTTTGAAAACCACTCCAAACTATTTCATGCAGAACCCAAAATATCTTTAAAGTGACAGGCAATTGATGTGCAAACTGTGAAGCAACGGGAATATAGTCAAATCTCTCTCACTCCCATGCACATTTCGTATATGCTTCACACTCACAAAGCCAATAAGAGCAAGAACTTTTCTGACTCGAGGATTAAAAGAAAGAAAAAAGGGATGGGTTGGGGTTTTTTTTTGCATTTGTTGGCTTTTTCATGCGATATTCCTTTTACTTGGTCAAACTTAAAAAAAAAACTTCACATGAAATGACATTTAAGAAGCATTTGTCATACATAAAAAAAATGGGGAATACAATTAATGAAAAAACGTGAGCAAGCAAAGCAACCAAAACTTTTTACTTCAGTCGTGCACAGTTTGTCATGTCAAAACAAGCACATGGAATAAAACAGTTTGTATGGTGTACTATGCAGAATACACAAATGATCAAAAATCTTTCCACAGAAAGCATTTTAAAAGAAGAGTACACTTCTTCTATATGTTGTAGTATCTTGGTACCTTTTGAGGACAACTTTCATAGCAACTCTAAGAAAGCAAACGTTTTCGGTCTATCTCAAAAGATAACAGCAATGTGGCACACGATGATGATCCAGCATCGGTCAAAATATCAATTTATCACAGGTATCCAAAATTAAGTGCTTCCATACACAATTTGCTGGGCATTAAATGGTGTGGGACCAAGGTATCTGAAGAAATCACCTTTTCCCAAAAGAAGCTGTCCAACTATTAGGGTTGCAATCCTATGCACACTTACCAGGGAGTAAGCTCAATTGACTACAACAGGATTAACGCATGAGTAAATGTGCGTAGGCTTGGGCTGCATGACCATCTTCTGAGACTCATTGTTGGGGTTTCAGAACAATGCACAGGAAAAGCCCCCCCCTCCCCCAGCACCGAACTTGATTGCTTGGGCTAGTGAGCCATTGACATTGGGAGCCTCCCTCTCAGTAGTCTCTCTCCATAATTGCCATTCATTAAAGTGAGTGCTTGCAGACCATTCCTTTAACCCGTGCCAACCCCATTATTCTCTATGGGAAAGCCACTCTTCATGTGTGCATCTTTTATATACGTGGGATTTTTCAGGAACATAACCCCCATGTAAATCACGAGCTGCCTGTATCGAGAAAGCCCCACCGTTATGCAATGAATCCAACCAAGAGCCTCTAATCTATCAACTTTCCAGACACTGATGAGAAGAGGGGTACAAGTTCAATCCATCAACCAGTCAATAGTGTGAATGCTGCTTCCCATGCAGCTGCATTAAAGTTAGAACACAGAGCCAATATGGGAGAAGTGACTACATTGTTTCCTGGAGATACAGTACTATGATACTGGTGCGGGAAGTAACCACATCACCAGTCCCTTTCACTTTGTCTCCATGTTCTGATGTCCCCAGGGCAGCATGGGAAATGACAATTGGAGATCAGCAACCACACTGCTCCAGTAATGTAACAACCAGTTATAATATCAAGTGCACATGTTACCTTGGCTTGGGATTTGTTTTTTTTGGGATCTGGCCACCCAATCTCCCCTCCTGTTATATCCTTCCCATGCCCCCCCCCCAGCGCAGTCCTTACCTGCGTCCGGCAGGGAGTGAGTGGTGCCGGCCTTGCCACCGGCGCAGCTTACTCCCAGGGTGTCGAAAGCGTGCCTTACGGCACATTGGCGACACCCTGGAGTGGAGCAGCAGCAGGTGCTCTAACATTACATAGGATTGAACTGCTAGTTATCTTCACAGGACAGTGTGGAAATATGGTAAGTGAGAGAGGAAAAATCTGTGATCTCTTGGCTACAGTGTTATATGCATATGAATGAAAAGACAGAAGTCACATTCACAGAAGTCACAGGATGACTTCTGTGAATGAAAAAAATGACCCCAAAGTAACATATAAACTGGCCCTGTGTATGAAAGACGTTCAAATAAATGTGGATACAAACAATTTACAAAGCGACTCATCAGTTTGCCAGTGAAAACTGTTAGTGAAATCAAAACTCCAAGTATATGCATGGTTCTGTTCTAAACAAGTGATATGCATGTGTGAGTCCATGTGTTTTGCCTCTCTGTATATTATTTCCTATGTGAATCACCACCATAGTGAGATTTAATTACCTTGTATTTTAAAGACAGGAGCACAGCTGACTTTAAATTATGTAAAAATGAGCAATTCAACATTTTAGCCCATGAATATTTAGCCCAAAAGAACATGTGTGACATAGAGCCCAATCCAACTCAATGCTTATTCCAGCCTAAACGGCGCTATTCCGTCCTAAATCGCCCTAGGCCGAATTTAGGACGGAATAGCGCCGTTTAGGCTGAATTTACGCCGAGTTTGTGACGGACATAGGACAGGTTTAGGACGGATGGACCAAATGTGCCGCGCATGCGCACAACGGACGCCGGGAGATATTCCGTCCTAAGTTTGGCCTATGAGTGGGCGTGTCAGGGGCGTAATGGGGGCGTTCCTGATTTTAGGTCCGTATCCAGACATTGGCGAGCTCCGACACGCCCCCTCGAGCTCCGAAACGGACCTAAAATTTAGTTCGACCAAAAAGGTCGCCCTAAATTTGAGGAGACCCATAGGCGCCATTTTACCTTACCCACTCCAGCCCTCTCCTGAAAATTTCAAACACCCCACCTCCCAAGTTGGGCCAGAGTTAGGCCGGAATAGCAGCAGCAATGTCTGGATACAGCCGAAGATAGGCACCCAATCAGCACCCAGCCGCACCCAGCCTCTTTCCCACAAAAGCCCAGCCCCAGACCTCCATTCTCCCTCTCTCTCAGAGCACGTGGTGTGGGGCTCTGTCCCCCACAGCCACAAAGTGGGACTTTGGTGCAGGGGAGCCTTTGGCTCCAAAATTCACAAACACCTCACTCTTCTCTTCTCTGTTTTCTCTGGACTTCTCTTCTCTGCTCCCCTCAAGGGCAGAGAGCTTCTCTGGCTGCGGCCACACTGTTAACAGCTGTGCCTGGGCAGCTGTCTCCATGCAAGCTCTTGCTAACCAATGTCTCTCTCCCAGCTTCTCCCCCCCCCCCACAGGCAACCCCTGGCTATGGCCACAACACCAGCAGGTAAGAGCAGGGGGGGGGGTTGTGCTGAAATGTTATCTGATATCTGCCTGTAGCCAATGTGTTCTCTGATATCTGCCTGTCTGCCATGTTAGCAGAAACCTCCATGTTTGCACCAATGTTACTTGCCTGTAGACAACAGCTGTCTCTCTCCCTCTCTCTCTGCCCCTTGCTTCCACAGGGTCTACTGCCAGGTGAGTGTTTGTGTATTGCCATGCCATGTGTAAAATGTTCAACAGTTGTGTTGTGTTCTCTCTCTCTGATCATTGTTCCTTACAGGATTATGCTCCCCTTACGTCCAGGTAAGCACCTCAAACCAGGCCATGAGTGTAACCCTTAACAGCTGTGTTTTCATCTCTCCCTGCAGGCTTTTGCCCAGCCACCAACACACTGGTTTGTTCTCAAAGGCTATCTATCGCAACCAGGCAACAAGCTGACTTTAACCCCCCCTTTGTTTTTGTCTTCCCAGGAACGTCCTCTGCCACCTACCTATCCTGGGAGTACCCCAGGGGCTGCAGGGAGGGAGCCCCACGTTTGCCTGCCTCGATGCTGCCAGATGCCAAGGAGCCAGCCCTGCAAAACGTTCCTCAGCAGCAGCAGCAGCAGCAGCAGCAGCAGCAGCAGCAGCAGCAGCAGCAGCAGCTGCTGCTGCTGCTCCACCCTCTGGCTCTCGTACTTGTTTCGCCTCCCCTTTTGGTCTGCAGGCTGCAGTTCCACAGGGGAAAAGCCCATGCCTCCAGGTCCGTGGGCTGCGTTTGCTGCTGCTGCTGCTTTAAGATCGGCTGCTGGACCAGTGACCATCCATGACAGCCTTGCCTGGGCAACTCTGCTTTGGTTCCAGAACAATAAAGACGCCCCTCGGGCAGAGCCCCCTTGAAACACATGTGGCACACGTTACACAAGCATTGCCCCACACACAGAGACGGCCCCCACCAGTCAAGCCCCTGCACGAAACCCATCCAGGGACTGCCAATACCTTCCCAGGGGGAACGCAGCAGGAGGGCAGCTAGACCGCCAAGCCACGGAGGGGGGGAGTCGGGGGGCACCCCAGGTTGCCAAACACTGAAAGCCGCTATGGCGCCCGTAGCTGAACCGCTCGCGGCAGCCGCACCCGGGTCGCACCCGTTCAGCAACCGGGGTTCACCTGCGCGCCGTCGTGAACCAGGGTTCACACGAATGGCACCCGTCGCGCATGCGCCGTGGCAGCTGCCATTAAGTTCCCCGCTCCCCCCATATGACACCCATGTGCAAACCCCCCATGGCATGGATTTGGCAACGCCTGCTGCAGGTGGGGGGACGGGGACTCTCCCCTCCAGCAGGTGGCTGAGGCACAGGGTGCCCTGTGGCGGTTGGCACAGTCTTCGCGACCCTCCGGTGACTGTCCTGCGACCGTCCCGTGACAGGTGCGAACAGAGTCCAGGCGCCTGCGCCCAGGCCCCTACCAACCGGGTTGCTACGGACGTGGGGCGGCTGCCGGCGCCTGGGCCCTTGCCGACCGGGCTGCCAAGGATGCTGCAGCAGCTGCAGTCGATCAGCACTGACAAGTGCGGGACGGGTGTGGCGCATGCGCGAGACGGATGCCGAGCCGCAAGAGCCTGCCTGCTTGGGAGGTAAGTTTTGCCTTGATCCTGGGCTGGTGCTGGGCCACGGATTTTCCGGACTACCTAACTCAGGAATAGCAGCGGCATAACTATGGCCTAGCTTAGGCCGGAATAGCCAGAGAAGTTGGGTTGGATTGAGCTGTTAGTAGCCTGAATTTCTTAGGCTCAAAAGGACTCTTGGTTAACTGGATACTTTTTTCATGTTGCATCAGACCTTCTCAAATGACACCAAAATACAACGTTTATAGAAAAAATGCCTCTTCTTGTGAAAAAGTTTAAAGCATTAGTATGTTTGTTAAGGAACTCACTCATTCCAGGCTCAGTCAGATAGCTGTAGCGCTTACGTAAAGCAAGAGACACAAAATTCTGTCGCCGGTCTGTTTTCTCCGTCTGTAACAAAGCATACTTCTTTTTGGTACCTTTAGCAAACAATTACGATCTAGAGCAAGTTTCTTTATTTTAAAGTATTCATATCCCATGTATTATTCAAAACAGCAGGCAGGACAATGCAATGACCTGATCAAGGCAACACGGAAACTACCTATTCTCTCCCATCCCATAATTTAGATCTTTTGTAGGGCTAACTGTACCTTGGGGAACATTATATGCAAGTAAACTAGGCTACCTGAATACGTGAGTAGTAAAAGGAGACTTGGCTGTATCCTATGCTTCCTCACCATGATGTTTTAGCCTAACAATCACCCCATCAGCTAGACTAGGCTAGAAACAGTGACTGATCCAAGGCCAACCAACATACTCAATGGTGAGTGGGGCTTTAATCCCACTTCTTCCATCTCTAAGTCCAATATGCTAGCTACAACACCACACTGATGTTTCATAATCAATTGCCCCTCTGATCAAGAAGTGGAGAAGTGGGGTAGTGGTTGGTTTTTCCATCACAACTCCAAATACTCTGTTCTCCCAGAGGCCCAGCTCATTTATCTGTAGTCAGGATTTGTTACAATCTTCCTCCCTGGTTCAAATCTGCTCTCAAAAATCCCTTATATCTAATATTTACTGTATATCTAAAATGCATGTTGTCACGGAAGAACAGATTCATAGGTTCCTAATCAATTGCAGTTTCATGTCTGGGGAGCAAGGAAAATGGCTGGTTGAATAGATACCTTGGAGCCTGATTATATGCTACTTTACCCCATGATTCAACCAGGAGGAGGGGAAACAGCTTTGGCCACATGAACTTCTTATTACACACCTCCTCCACTCCGCTCATAATAGATAGGTCATGAGAAACCTTGGGGATCCAATTAGGGAGGAAAAGGGCTGCACATGACTCTGCAAGATAAGCGAGTGCTGCATTACAGGATCAGATAAACCCTGTGTTCAAACAATCACGGCACTCTCAGGTTCACTTGTTATCTTCTCTGTGTGATGAGGGGAGAGGGTGAAGCTTGAGCCTCCTCTCCGAATCACTCCTGGGAGAATTCTGGGCAAAGCAGTATTTGAATAGCTATTGGTCATGAAACAGATAATACAGTATGACCCCTGTATATGCGGGGGATAGGTTCCTGCCCCCCCCCGTGGATACCAGGAATCTGCGGATAGGGGGAAATGTTATCCCCGTGGGGGCCTCCGCGCCCCCCACACCCATGCCAAGCAAGCATGTCTCTTTCTTTACAAAAATGCTATAAGCCAGCTGGTTGGCTTACAGGACAGAGCAGGCAAGCAGCCTGCATACTAGAGAGGCTCCCGAACATTAAACAGGAAGCAGGAATTAAAAACAAGCATCATCCCGGGAAACTCCGTCGTATATTTGCTTGGCACCAGCGCTGGAAGCCTAATTAAGGTAACAGGCGCAGGAGGGGAGCACCCCACCACCACCAGGAAACCGTGGATAGGTGAATCTGCAGATAGCGGGTCCACAGATACGACCCCCCCTCCCCCGGATATATATCCATTTTTAAGGGACACTGACACATTTTTAAAACTTCAGTATTAAGATGCATATTGGTAAAATACAACACTAAAAACAACTTCGTCACTCAAAGAGTGTAAAAGACTTTGCCTGATGTCATGTCACTTTCATTAAGGAACATTTGAGAAGTACGTTGTTTTTTTTGTATTAAATAGTTTCAATAAGTTCTTCAACTCCATTGTATCAAAGTTAGTATTAATCATTCTTAATTACAAATGGGAATGTCCATACACTAGGCTACAATTACACATGTAGAACATCAATCAAGCTGTAGCGTAAGCCAATCATATACTTTCCCCCAAATTAATTTTTACTGAAAGCACATAAATCACAATATACACCTACTTTAAAGTAAGTACATATAGGACAAAAAAAAAGGCACGAAAGGGGATTTTTATTTTTTTTAATATGCAGAAATGCAGGGATGTGGATTAGAAAGCAGGATACAATTGCTAACTGATAACAACTTGCATCATAAATCCTTATAGCAGTTTTCCAAGCCTCTTTAATTAAGTAATGCTAAAAACTCTCTATAGAAACTATCTTGTTGGCTATTTTTAAGATATATATTCAGTTTGGAAATTTGTGGACCCTAGACATTAGATGACTGGTACCATTTATTGGATGGTATGATATCTAAGGGTGTGGGGACTGCCAAACGTGATCACGTTTTAAGATTGATTTTAATGGGAGAGCCAAGCACACGTTTAACTTTCTCCCACTGAAATTAGTGATGGTAATTTTTACGGTAATTTTTCTTCTACACTATGTCCCTTTTGTGAACAAAATAATCACAAAAGAGATAACAGGCACTATCCATAAACACCATAGTGCTGATCCATCTTCCCATGCCCAGCTAGGGAACAATGGATTGCAGCTTCTGGTCAGGAGCTGTGGCTCTGGCCAGTCAAACCAGCCTTGGTAATCACTGCAGGGCCACTGGGACCTCTGACCCCAATATTTGTTGGGCCTTACAATGCAATCCTATCCAACTTCCCCCACCGGTGCAGCGACCGGTGCAGCTAGAACGGGAGGCCCCTGAACAGAAAAGGGATTCAAATCCCCTCCAAAGGGAATTTAAATCCCCCCTCCCCTCCAAAGCCTCCAGCCCTGCCCTCCCCCACCGGTGGGGGAAGTTGGATAGGATTGCACTGTGGGTCACATGCATTGGTACTAGGAGGGGGAAGGAAAACATCAGCCCAGAGAGGTTGCTGACTGCATTCACCATTATTAAGGAGGATATTTGGATCCAAAAGAATATTAAGTGGAAGGAAAATATATGCTAGTGCTGTTTCACAAACACTTGTGCAAGCGTTTGTGCAATACTTTAAGTAGATTCTATAGCAGTTCTCATGCTTGTGCAAGAGTTTGTACATTTAGAACACTGATGGATCTAGTTTCACTTTTGTTGTTGTTCATATCTTTAGTTGTAAATCAATCCTTCCATGAGTGGAAGCCATCTTCCACATCCTGAGGGATACGTATTTGGATCCAACGCATACTTTTTCAAATGTTGCAGCCAAAACTTATTTACAAACAGATAATTCTTTAGAAATCAATGTCTGGTTTATGTTTGCAATTCCAGACAATAAAAGAAAAAATTAACAAGACAGTACTTAAAGCTTGCTAGCTAATGGTCAGAAATTCTCAAGTTAAAAAATGAAGGCCAAATTTTATTTGGGATGCTTTGTATAATCTTCAGCACTATCAAACAGATATTGTATCAGTTACATAGAGCAACACATACAGAAGAGTTTCTCCATATGGGTTTCTACTGAACTCCTCCTCCCTCCTCCACTGGCTCTCACCTAGCAATTCGCTTGGCCATTTCTGATCAAGGGACATCTTTCCACATTTACAAAGAGGTATCCAATGGTCTACTCCTCTCCAGGCCTCTGAGATGCAAATTTCCAAAAAGAGAAGAAGTAGACTGTGTTGGAGCCTGGAACAAGAACCAATGGGTACCACAATGGAAAAGCATCATTTGATTGGAAATGGCCAGATGCACTGCTCTATACCATAGAGGTAACACATCCAGCTGAAGGTCAGCGGAAATGTGGGGGGAGGAGGTAGAGAAGAGAAAGAGCTCGGAATTTCCTCCTATGTGCGTAGCTCTACAAGCTGTATGCACAGCAGGGGAAACTTCATGTGCATATTTGTTCTAAGCACAACATATGATCTTAAACTCCATCTGATGTCTGCAATTTGGTTATGTAACAACAAAGCAAATACAACCATGTAATCTGGGAATTTATTTCCGTGATATAATATATAGTTCTTTATTGGTATGAATTCTGATAATAAATAAATAAAAACAGTGTTTATATTACCTCATCATCTTGATCTGACTCTGTTTCCTTTTGGTCCCAAGATGCATTGCAGAGACAAGGAATATTATAATGGACAGCAGGGAAAAGAATATCAGGATATGAAAAGGACCAAGTAAGGGAGCACAAAAATGCAAGCTAATTTATAAGGGAAAGAAAACCCAAAGTATCAACAGAAAATAAGCAAACTAAACTTTACATCCAATGCAAATCAACACATGACATTACTAAAAGCATAACATCTATGAACTGTAAGCTGAAGCATGGGCTACAAACAAAGGACCCGCTCATAAAATAGAAATTCGACACCACAATAACAAGAAACTTCAAAAGCTTTCTGCATACATGAAAACAATAAGACATAAAACAAGGCTTAATCCAATTGCAAGGCATTCCCCAGTACTAAGATTTTGTTATAATAAGCAAACAATAAATAAAATTAAAAGAGTTCATCAAATTATATTACATGAGCCTCGGTGATGGTACCTTTTTGTGTGTTGGCAGGGTGATATTCAAGTTGCAAACGGCAGTCTGTGGCAGACCTTTTGTAGTCTTTGGTTCTTTCAAAAATGATAAACGACCACAAGGTTCTTGGCTGGTGTCTCTAATCTATAAATAAAGGTCCACATATTGTTTGAAATGTTGCAGAATTGTTGGATTTGCAGAAAATTTAGTTTAGTTGCTAACTCAGATTTAAAAAACAAAGAAGCACAAGAAACCAAAGGAAAAGGAGGTTTCTTGGACCATAGGGCAAATAGGTGCCTGAAGATCACATGATCAAGTGCTTTACTCTGAAAAATAAAAAGGATTCCCAAATATTAATTCTCATCCATCCTACACATTAACCCTCCTCCCAGATTACGCCACATTATTCCCTTTCATAGGATATAACAGACAAAGAATGGAACAGTAAATGTGCCCCAGTATCAGAGCTGTCTGCATCCTTCCCTCGATACACACAGTCACAATGTTAAAAATGCTGCTATTGGCTGAGATGCTACAAATGCTTGCATTCGCATCACTGATTGGCTTATCTATCATCCTCAAGCAGAGACTTTATTTTAAGAGAAAACCTCTACTTTATTACAAAGAGATTACATTTTTCTGAATGTTACTTCTCCGGTGGCATTACTTTTACCTTGATAGAAAATGGCAGTCTATTTTCTTTGAAAGCATAAAAATTAAATACGAGTTGCTGTCCTCCTTTTGTCAAAGGGGCTAGATTCCCATAGCAATCCACGTAGATAGGTTTTCCTTCCAAAACCTGTGAGGTTAACAAAACATTTTGACAACGTTTGTTAGTTCTATCCCAATACTGAACCATTGAACTAAATAATAAGCATTTCCAATCTCTACTGTTAAAATGACTATTGAGAGGTACCAGAACGGTTCATAACATTGCTTACATTTGTATAGAACTAAGAAGTGTGAATTCGTGCACACCACTCACCACTGCTGAGTAAGGACTCACAGCCCAATCCTGTGTAACTTTGCACGGCCAGCCTAAAGGGTCGGTCGCTGTAGCCCAGGTGCACCTTGGGAAAGGGGGATGTTTGTCCACTTCCCCTGGTGTAAGCAATGCGGGCCACAATGGGTCTCCTCGGATGTGCGCCAGCTCTGGAGCAGGTGCACAACTGGAGAGGACGTGTAAGGCAAGCCCGGGCTGCGACAGGGCACCCCCCGCGCCTCCTTGCCCGGGCCGGCCAATGGCCCCCTTCCTTGCCACCCCTGCCCGCCCTTCCCCACCCCCCTACACCGACCAATGCGGGTCCGGGACAGTAGCGGAGTGAACGTTGCCAGCCTCTGTGCCAGTGCCACTTACTCTCTGGGTGCCAAAAATGTGCTTTCCAGCATCTTTACGACACCCAAGGCCGGCAGAGCTCTCGCACCGTCAATAAGCATCCACTAAAATTCTGCAGAAAGGGCTCAAAAAAGGCCTTAATTGTTAAATTATGGTATACCTCAATATCTTTGCTTCTTGCAACTTCTTCAAAGTTTTCCTGCTGCTCCAACGTTTTGTCCACTTTATCATCCGTCATGCAGAAGCAACGTAAATTGGATTCCACTGTATCATTTGTTTTGGCAAAAATCACAAACTTGGCCATGTATGGAACGCATATTAATTCCCTATAAAGCTGTGTGGCCAGCCCGACAGTTTCGAGAACTTGATGGCAGTCTGCTAGCCAAAATCTGAATATGTATATACAAAAAACAAGACCAATCAGTCCATCTTCATACAATGGAGTTCTAGATCAGGGGTTCTCGACCTTTGGAGGCCCGGGTATCCCCTATCACAGTCCAATTTTCTGAAGTACCCCCTGCTAATTAATTGAATCAATCAATTAATTAATTAGGTAATTAATTGTTAAGTAAAAAAGTACTAAAACAATTTTAAACTCTGTGTGAGTGAGTGTGTGAGTGTGTGAGTGTGTGTGTGTGTGTGTGTGTGAGAGAGAGATGCAAGGATATCTTTTTTTTTCTCCAAGTCACACTTCCCAAAATCAGCTCCTCCCTCCCCACCCCACCAAAGTACATTTTCCAAAGTACAAAAATAAGCCCCAAACCAAAATCAGAGACACAGAAGGGCTCCGAAAATAATTACAATTTAAAATCCATGTTAATTAACACTTAATTAGCTGCTGATGGGGCAGATAAGGGGCATGGCTTGGCGTATAGTTGGCTTGGCGGACCAGAAAGAAGTCCGCGTACCCCTAGGGGTACCCGTACCACAGGTTGAGAACCTCTGTTCTAGATCACACAAAACTGAGCAAAAGATATAACAAAAATTCTGGTGGATCACTACAAAACTGCCGGTGTTTTCACTCATAGCTTTATTTTTGAACCACATCTCCTGGAATGTTTACCAGCAATGCCAAATCACAATCTTTGAGTTTTTTTATTCATCGCCAAATTGTTTTTTGTTACTATTTATTTATTTATTTATTTATTTAATAGATTTCTACCCCGCCTTTCTCCCAATAAGGGCAATCAAGGCGGCTTACAGTTAAGAACATGTTAAAATACATAATACACAATAAAACATAATTAAAAACAAGTAATTAAAACAAATAAAACAGACAGTCCCAGTGGGTCACCTATAAAAGCCATTTGTTAAAAAAGCCATTTGTTAAAAAAGCCAGCCCGCCATGTCAGTCATCGAATGCCAACCTAAATAAAAACGTCTTGAGGCCCCGCCGAAAGGTCTCTAAGGAGGGAGCCGTTCTTAATTCCAGGGGGAGGGAATTCCATAATTGGGGCGCCACTGCTGAGAAGGCCCTATTCCGTGCCGCCATCCCCCTCACCTCCGTCAGTGGCGGCACGGTCAACAGGGCCCCCCCTGATGACCTCAGAGTACGGGTCGGATTATAAGGAAGGAGGCGGTCCCTCAAATACCCTGGACCCGAGCCGTTAAGGGCTTTAAAAGTCAAAACTAGCACTTTGAATTGTGCCCGGAAACGAACCGGCAGCCAGTGTAGCCGCCGAAGCAACGGTCCGACTGAGTCGAACCGACAAGCCCCGGCAACCACCCGGGCCGCCGCATTCTGCACTAGTTGTAGTTTCCGAACAGTCTTCAAAGGCAGCCCCACGTAGAGCGCATTGCAGTAATCTAGTCTAGATGTCACTAGGGCATGGGTCACTGTGGCCAGGTCTACACGATCCAAGTACGGTCGCAGCTGGCGCACCAGCCGAAGCTGGGCAAAAGCCCCCCTGGCCACAGCCGCCACCTGAGAATCCAGGAGCAGCTGCGCATCCAGGAGAACCCCCAAGCTGCGGACCTGCTCCTTCAGAGGGAGTACAACCCCATTCAGAGCAGGACGATGATCCAGTACCTGAGTTGTGGACTTCTGGACCAGAAGAACCTCTGTCTTATCAGGATTTAATTTCAGCTTGTTTGCCCCCATCCAGCTCCCAACTGCCTCCAGACAACGATTCAGGACATCGACCGCCCCCTTGGAATCAGGTGGAAAGGAGAGAAAGAGCTGGGTGTCATCCGCATACTGATGACTCCCTACCCCAAACCTCCGGATGACCTCTCCCAGCGGCTTAATATAGATATTAAACAGCATGGGGGATAGAATTGACCCTTGCGGCACCCCACACCTCAAGGGCAAGGGTGCCGAACAAGCATCCCCCAGCACCACCTTCTGGGATCTGTCAGCCAGGAAGGAGCGGAACCACCTCAGAACGGTGCCTCCAAGCCCCAACCCAGCCAACCGACCCAGGAGGACACCATGGTCAATGGTGTCAAAAGCCGCCGAGAGGTCCAGCAGGACCAACAGGGACGCACTCCCCCTGTCCAGTCCCCGGCGCAGGTCATCCACCAAGGCGACCAAGGCCGTCTCTGTCCCGAACCCCGGCCTGAAGCCAGACTGGAATGGATCCAGATAATCAGCTTCCTCCAGGGCCCTCTGGAGCTGGGACGCCACTACCCGCTCGATCACCTTGCCCAGAAACGGGATATTTGAGACTGGCCGAAAGTTGTTCAAAATAGTGGGATCCAGGGAGGGTTTCTTCAGGAGGGGGCGCACCACCGCCTGCTTCAAAGACGGCGGCACCACCCCCTCCCTCAGAGATGAATTTACCACCCTCCCTGTCCACTCGGCCAGCCCCGCCCGGGCAGCCCTAATCAGCCATGCCGGACAAGGGTCAAGCGGGCAAGCGGATGGTCTCACACTCCAAAGAATCCTGTCCACATCCTCAGGTTCTACAAGCTGAAAAGAATCCCAGGAAGAAGAACAGACAGGTGCCTCAGGGACATCATTAGATACTGCTAACGCATAACGCATAATATTAACTCAAGACATGGCTGCAAGACAGTGACCAGGACAAAACATTTTTAGAGTCATTTTAAATATCACATATATTATCTTGTAGAACAAACTATTTCCAAGCTCACTGCTTATTTGGTCTTTTTTTTGTTTGTTTTTCAACAACTATAATCTATGACAAGCGAAATATACACCAACTGTCAATAGACAAGAAAATGTAAGTCTTGGATGTGAGAGGGCTCCTGCCATGAGGTGAAGGTTAGGATTAAGAGGTAGATGGGGAGGACAGTGTATGTTCGTGATTAGACACATGCCAGAACCTTTCCTGCCTGTCTGAGAGGTGCCTAAGCTTCATTATATTCTGATTGGCAAGACTGACCTATCCCCTTGGTCTGGTCATCCTCTGGACATTCCCACTGTGACCTGATTACCTTTGTATCAGACTCTCTCGGCTCCTCCTCAAACAGAGCCTTGTAATTTTAGGAACCCTGAGTGTGATCACCTGCAGAATTTATACTAGGTACAGGTTGAGTATCCTTTATCTGGACTGCTTGGGACAGGAAGTTGTCTGGATTTCGGGTTTGTCTGGATTTTGGAATATTTGTATAAATATACAGTACAATCCTATCCAACTTACACCACCGGTGTAACCAGCGGTGCAGTGAGAACGGGAGGCCCCAGAACAGAAAGGGGACTCAAATCCCCTTTGAATCCCCCTTTGGAGAGGATTTGAATCCCCTTTCTGTTCTGGGGCCTCCTGTTCCTGCTGCACCGTTGGTTACACCAGTGGTGTAAATTGGATAGGACTGCGTTGATAATGAGATATCTTGGGGATGGGACCCAAGTCTAAACACGAGATTCGTTTATGTCTCATGTACACCTTATACACATAGCCTGAAGGTAATTTTATAAAATATTTCTAATAACTTTTTGCCCTAGTATGCCTTGCGCTATGCCAGCCAGGTGCTGGAAAAAGTTTTTTTTTTTTTTAAGTCATAGCCCCCCAAATGTCTGGATTTTGGAATAGTCTGGATTGCAGATGTCTGGATAACGGGTAATCAACCTGTATTCCTAAAAGTACAATACCCACCCAATTAAGTGAGGAATCAGATTGACATGATCAAACTGACCAAACTGGTACCTGGGAATAACCTACCACAGGAAAGAAAGGCACAGAACATCACCAGATAAAGTTCATTAAGGATGTACAGCTCATTCTGGACTATGGTGCTTCTTGTCTCATGGGCTTTGGGTGGTAGGCCTGTCCTCTCTTACAGGCAGCCCTCAACCTGAAACAGCTGATCAACTACAGGTCACATGACAGAGACACTAAGACAGGAACCAGACCCTGAAACAAACACAGATTCCAACTATACCATCGGGGCTCATTCACTTGCTCATTCTCCAGCGTGATACTTGATGTCACCTGTCAACAATGCCTCTCTGCTGTCTACATAGGACAAACAGGTCAAACTCTATGCAAAAGAATAAATGGGCACAAATCTGACATAAAGCATTAACAATGATCACTGACTACACCTCTTCCATCTCACAGCCCGTTGACTCACTTTTCCCAGTGTTTTTTTCCCCTTTTTCCTACACCCATGTATATATGCCCACAACCCACAAACTCCAGAGTGTCTTGCACCAAAAAGGCATCTTGATGTGATAATGCATCAAGATTCCCTTTTCTGAACAGTGTTTCATCAGTGGGTACAAGCATTTGGGCACACTGACAACCTGGATGAAAGAAGGAGAAATGTGAATGCACTGAAAGTACCACGTATGCACGGTAGTTAGTACATCTGGAAAGCAAAAGCAGAAGAAGCGAGGCTTGCAAACACATTTGTGCCACTTCACTAACAAGCAGTTTGGAACCCCAAGATTGGGGGACAAATTCAGATGGGTGAATCTTGTAAGCATCTCCCATTTTGGATGAAATAACTCAAACTTGAATTAAAGAGATCAGTACTAAATATCCTTGCCACTTGTGCTCATCTTTCCCCCATTAGCTACATACACATTGGTTAGTTTAAACCACTGAAATTATTTTCATCCTCCTAATATAAAATGTTACCCTTTATCAAAAGATAACCATCTGTTGCACATTGGCTCTTACTATACCTGGCTGAAACGTTCGTTGTGAAAGAGACACAATCATTTACAAATGTCAATGGGGTGGTTCCCGTGATATCTTCCCACTGAGCTGGCGAAGTACCTCCTAGAAAATAATGGATAAAACATATTGATTTAACAAGATATCCGTTTCTATACAGTTTTGATATTTTGCTTATGTATGCTTCTACTTGACCTTAGGCCCCAATCCTATCCCCCGTCACGTTATAAGCACGCAGCCATGCAAACGGAGCATGTGCTACATGCTGGGGGGGGGGGGATGATCAGACAGCCTGCAGGAGGTAAGTAAATCCTTCCCCACCTACAAACTGCCCCCCGGGTTGGCTTATCTGCTCTGGTGCAAGCTGTGGAAACAAGCCTCTGATGATGCTGCCACTATATCGTGGCAGCTCAGAAATGGCTGCCAGTTTTGTGCTCTGTGCGTTATCAGCAACCAATTTACGACAGCGAGACAGTGTCCCCACTGCTGTAAATCTGATGATAGAAATAAAACTTACTGCCTAATCCTATTTAACCAAGTAAAAGATACCCACATAGTGTGATGCATCCCTGTTATCTATTTTCAGGGGCATTTTTGCACTGTTGTGCAATGCAGGTGATGCTGTTCTCAAACGGGGGGGGGGGGAGGTAGAGGCACCCTGCCTCCTTACCTTCCGTGATGACTCCCTTACCCACTCTTTTTAGAAAGCAATGGGGAGGGGATGTGATTTGGTGAAAACTGGGGAGAGATGGGAGTAGGGCTTGTGAATTTCATTAAAGGCCCCTGTTCCTCTTTCATTAGAACGCAGGAACTGAGTTGATGGGAGGCAGCGGAGAAGAGGAAGGAGAAGGCTAATGTCATACACTTTCTCCCCCCTCTCCATCCCCATCAAGATTCCTAGCCACTACCCCTCTCAAGACAGCAAGTGGCACTCATAGGTTCCATGGCCCCTGGTGCTTACTGCTGCTCTTGAAAGATAAAGTGTGAGCCTGCAGGCTCTGGGACCTTGCTTGACCAGAAGAACAGAGACCCTCGCATGGACTTTATGCTGTGCATTGACTCAAGAATAATGAAGCTGCATGCACAGTATTAAAAATAAACAAATGATGAGGAAAACAGCTGCATAGTGCTCCATCTGGTGAAGGTCTGGATCTTTAGGAGGAGGATGGCCAATCACAAGCATTTATCTATCACTTTATGACTGAAAATGAGAGATAAGTATGAAATAAGATTGTGTCTTAGCTAAACATTTCAGCTTGAAGCTGTTAGCTTTTTGCAGAAAACTACAATGATTCTTAAAACACCGAGGAACCGAGAGACGTCTAGAAGCTGGTCAGCCATTAAGGAGCATTACGTGTTCAAGAGAAGTTACTTTGATTTATATTATATAATTAGAGAGTATTCTAACTACTATATAATAACGTTTATTTATTGCTGTCAATTTACAGAAAAAGCTACAAATTAAATGTTAAGTCATTGAGAAGTATTTTCAAAGTAGCAAAGAATGGTGTATGGTAGTGGTTCTCAAAGTTCTCCCCGAGAGGCAGGGAGAACTTTGAGTAGTTGCGAGGGTGGGGACAGTGGTGGCGGTGATCCCTGGGATCGCTGCCGCCGGCGGGGAAAAAAGGTGATTTTTGCACCTACCGGGGGTCCTGGAGCCCTCCAGAGAGTTAGGGGAGGCCCTCACTCCCCTCTGCAGGCCTCCCCAAGCTGTAGATCGCCGCGGAACGGCGATTACGACCACTTCGGGTTTGTGCAAAAATCACCTTTTAAAAACTTGTTTTCACGGCGGTGCTGCCATTCTGTCCCCGCCCCTTAAGGTGGCAGGGGACAGCATCTGGTTCTCCTGGTGGGTCACGACCCACCAGTTTGAGAACCACTGGTGCATGGTGATATTCAAGGCTGTTAGCATGTTGCGATTTCAATAAAAGCAAAAAAATCCTGCAGATTGCGAGATACAGGGCAGATAATTCATCTTTCTGAGAATCCCACCTTTTTGTTTTTTAAAAGGAGCAATTTTCTAGCCCTTAAGTTTGTGAAGGTATATGTGCATGGGCATTAGCAATGCCTGCTGAATTCTGAGAAGCCAGAGCAATGGCTAAACAATATTTTCAGTCATCAGAGGCTGGGTTTCAGTGTCCTACATACTTCATTGCTCCTCCCCATGACTAGCAAAACAAGAACATGTTATGAAAAATAGTAAAAATTGCAGAATTACCAGTATATTTTTCTTGGCACACTTTTTTTTTGCCATGGTGTAGTTTTTTATAATGTAGAGTACACAAAGGCCTTGATCATACACCTTTACCACTATTTTTATCCCTGCATTTCTTTCACTACTTGGGATCAACTATTTTCAGCAACAGGATGTTTAGAGAGAGATTGTGAATAAATGTGGACAGTATGTCCTTATGCTTTGGGCTAACCTGTAATGCTACATAGTAGCCGAAGGCTGGGCGTTGTGTCTCCTTTGTATCCATTGGTTATTCCTTCCCCGGATGGGGGTGGTACAGGAATTGTCATAGTGATTGGTTTATGAAATTTTCTTCTTCTTGGTTCCACAGTGACAATGGGGCTGAAAGTTGCTTTGTTGCCAAGGATTTTCTTAACTGTTTCATCTGGAACTGGTTGAGCCTATCATCAACACAGAAAGAGATGCAAAATGAGGATAATACATTTGGTTGTTGCTTTTTTCTAGCAAAGTCAAACTGTCCCCACTTTATTGGTTCCAGTTTCTTGGAATATGATGCCAGCCCTTTGCAGTTTCAACGACAATCATTTCAGGTTTCCAAAAAAGCAGTTTGTACTTTCCCAAAATGTCATATTTCTGTTGATCATACATGTTGTAAAGACTATTGGAATTGAGGTTTAGGGGGTAAAAACGAGACAGAGTTCAGAAAAATGAATGCAGTGCTATCTTGTTGCAAACAGTGATTCTTTGTGGTTCTCTATGAATTTCAACAGTGGGATGTATTTCATGGATGGAGGCGCCCAGAAGAATCCCTTGATAACTGGCAAATAAAAATATGTATTTTGGGCAAGTACTATGACTGTAGAAATTGGATTCATTCAGAAAGCCGTTGCACCCCAAAAGGCTTACATGACTTGGAATCTATGTAAGGCTCACTAGGGTGACCAGATGTGACAGTGGACATGGCTCTTGTTAATAGTTGCATAGAAGAGGGAAATTTTGGCAGCTGTGGCTTGCCATCTAATTAAACTTTACCTATACATTTCAAAGAAAAATATATTTTGTTACCTGAAGTCCCACTCGTATTCTTTTGGTTAATGCTCCTTCTGGGAAAGAAGCTTGGACACGAGGCACAGTTGTGCTGCTCAGTACACCACCCTCAGGACCAATCTGGTTGCTTTCTTGCTTAATTCGTGAAACCACAGCAAAGTACTGAGGGAAGTCCTTTGTAATAATTCTGCAGATACGCTTCTTCTCGAGTTCTTCAGCACTGTCCAGTTCTAGATAAGGAAAATATAACAGTGTAAAGATTACTGCAGAGAGATTATGACTGGACTTTCAAAGAAAGCCATCCCTATTTTTGCCTTGCCCCAGAAGGCCTTTGAGTTTGCCTAACTTTGAAGCCTAACATATAGACAACCCTTAACTTAACCTAATGATTTCTGCAAAAATGTTTCTCTCTCTTCCATTTCAGGACTAAAAAACAAACAAACCTGCAATGACAAGCTGGATTTAACAACAGGACCACTTTTCAGAAACACATTTTTTAAATATGTTCGTAGGTTATCACGACGTGACCAAATCTCCGAATTAAAAATCTGCATATTGCTGGGTAAACTCCGTCGTTGTAAGACTTATTTATTCAAATAAACAAGATGTTAAAAACAAACTTAACGTTTCACCCCAAACATCTGGGGCATCATCAGAAGTTAAATTCTGATGATGCCCCAGATGTTTGGGGTGAAACGTTAAGTTTGTTTTTAACATCTTGTTTATTTGAATAAATAAGTCTTACAACGACGGAGTTTACCCGGCAATATGAGGATTTTTAATTCGGACATTTTTTAAAAATTCAACTTTCAGTCTGAAGATGAATTCTGTGTAACTCAAAAGCTCTCATGCTGTATTTTAAAAGATGGTTAGACCTCATGAAAGGCATTCTTTTACTGACATTTTTCCATTCTTCTGGTTCAACATGGCTACCTGATTTTGGTCTGCAGAAGGATGAGATACAGCATAAATAGAAAGCGGCTACACTTTTTTTTAGTTTTACACACACACATACACACACACACAACACAACACAACACAACACAACACACACAACACACACACACAAATGTGTAGCCCCCCCCCTCTGTCTGTCTGTCTGTCTGTCTGTCTATATGGGGGGGAGGACTATCTTGGAAATCAAGTTGGTGGTTGAAAGGTAAATTACAGGAAGGAGTTAACATATGAATCATAATATACATCTGCACCAACTGTTTTTTGTAGGCTATCCCCCAGAACTCTGTATGAGTTGATGAGAGTAACTTGGTATGGCCTGATCTTGGGAAACATCAGATAAGACACTGCTAAATACAAAAATCTTTGCAACATAATTTACAGTGCTAAATTCTACTTCGTACGTTGGTGCTCCTTTTTAAGGGCTTGTCCCGTTTATGCACATCTGCTCAAATAGTGCTTTGGATCTGATATCTAGCTCTGCCAGTAGATGGTGCTGCTATCAGAAAATACAGTAACTGTTTCACTTTAAAATGGAGAAGTGACAAGGATAGAGGATTTTCATTTCTCTCAGTGTTAAATCAGATAATAAAGACGTAATAATTCCAAGATAGCTCACGTAAGATATGCAATATGTTGGTATATAGAGTGTCACGAGTCTAGTTCTCCATGTGGAGAAGCCTGGCCATCCTCATAGGTGCAACTGCATGGAGGAAGTCATTTCAGACTTGGCAAATTTCTGGACACTGCCACCACCAGCACAGTGGCTGAAAATAGCACCCTCATGCAAATCTGAATTGCTGCCGAAAAGCATCCATAGCATCTGGGGGCATGTTGGGTCAGATGTTACTGTACTTTCTCCATATATCTCCATACATATCCCTAAAAATGATGGCCACTCCATTTGGAGGAGTATACTTATGGCAGAATCAGTCCCTACATCATTTTCAGGTGTGACCCAAAAAATCAGAAACAACTATGAATCTTATCGAAAAGGGTAAAACGGGTAACAAGGTCATATTCACGGCTAAAACCGCGATCCAGCTGACTAAAACAATGACGATTTAATCTAGGTTTGACAGCAGCCAGTCCCAGACAAAACAGAGAAAAGCTTTTCTCTATCAGTACTGACTTTTAATAATCTCTGTTTTGTCTGGGACTGGCTGCTGTCAAACCTAGATTAATCGTCATTGTTTTAGTCAGCTGGATCGCGGTTTTAGCCGTGAATATGACCTTGTTACCCGTTTTACCCTCTTCGATAAGTTTAACTGCCGGTCATAACAGCCTTAGATCAAAACTATGAATCTCTTGTGTCTAAAGGGAGAAGACGAATTCGTGCAGAAGAGGCCTTATCCATGGCTATGAGATACGACGACCAAAAGAGGCCTCCATGTTCAGCCAGCCAGGGCAAACTCGTGTGTGTGTGTGTGTGTGTGGCCTTCAGTCCCTGTTTGTGAGCTTTCTGGGAGCATCTGAAACAAGGAGCTAGATCAGATGTACCCCTGATCCAGTTTCTTCTGAGCATTATTTGCATCCTATGTCAATGCTGTCAATGCGGAAGAGAAGGGCCTGTTTTACAGTGAATGTGTAGATGTGAACAGAAGTAACAATTCTGACATAATTTTTTTGATAAAAATGGGCAGACACCAAATAATAATTCTGAATTTAAATGGGCATCATTTATTAACTTCTGGAACAGATATAGGGGCTGCCAAGAAATCTCTCTTAACATTTTTGCAACTCCATAAGTAGTTCTTGGTTGGAGTGTTGTATGTTTTTCTGCTGGCAGGAATGTCATGTATGGTTGTATGTCTATACGACATGATGCTGGAATTATGTCAGCTTTGTTTCGGTTCTTAAAATTGACCATGTGATAGTTCTCCAGCATGTCCATAGGCCAAAGTGGTGATGGAATATATTTACCTTCATTCATGCCATTAAGTATTTCATTGAGGTTTTCATGCCTGCTGTCATACTGGTGTTCTTTCCACGTTTCACCATTTTCACTGCGAAGCACAATCAGTTCTCTTTCCTTTCCTCGCATTGATCCAAAATGAGGGATTTCCACTATGACAGGACTAGATGGAATAAAAAAAAAGAGAGAAAGAAGCAATTCATATCATATATGTATTTTTCAGTTTACTAAACACTGCTTGTTTATTTAAAGCTCTCTGTCATACAATTACAAGCACACTTATGGAGAAAAATGGTTAAGAACTGGCAAAGCTGCAAAACCCTTTCCAATTCAAATTGCAAGTCATGTTATCAATGATCCACTCCAGCTAGACATTGAGGGAAGCATAACACAGGAGTGCTGACATACAGCAATTCACATGACCAAAAAGAGGTTAACAAAATACATAGAAGCAAATAAAAAGAAACGGTTCCAGCAGGCGAGCTGATCCTGCACTTGGCTATGCATAGACGATGCCATTTAAGGGCTAAGGGCTGTGTGTAGTCTGTACTAAAAAAAAGTCCAAGTAACTCAAATTCTGAGCCAAGAAAAGCTGGATTCTGCAACCTGTATAAATTATGCAATTTAAGCTAATTACATAATTTCTTAGTTTGCATAACTTTATTTTGCTTCTGCTTGCAATGAGAATAGGAATCCTGCAGAGTGGACTCCTGGGCCATCAGAATTATTTAAAATGATGCTTCTGGTTTTTGAGACTTTATCAGACATGGCCCATCTAATTTCAAGTGTATCACCACAGTCATAAGATCAAGAAATGTTCTTAAAAAAAATAACTTGACACTTTTAGGAAACTAAATTTGGTTTTTTCTCTGCTTGAGCAAGGCATATGCACAGTTCTGTACGTACACAATGCCATTTACTCAGGGCTGAGTGTTCTGCTTTGAAATACGATTCAAAATTTGCATTCAGGCTATTCAAATACAGCATCACTATAAAATGTGGGAATTCAACAGGTGGTTTTTTTTTGGCATTTTGTATAATTTAATCAATTTATGTGAATCATGGGGCAGGGTAAGAAAGTTTATCTGAAGCATTCTTTCAAGCCCACCTTCATAGCCATGATGACTAGAAACTTTCTTTAAAAGAAAAGAATGCTAAGAGTCTAAGGAAACTGAATTTGAAACTCAGCGCCACATTCTGTGGCTTTTCTTCCCTTGCTCAAAACCACAGAATACACACAACCCTGTGTTTAATCTTTTCTAGTGAGAGATGCACTATTGTAGGCAAAAACAGAATTTGATTCTCCAGTGCAGAAGGGACACAGTCAGGTTTAAAGCAAAAACAAGCACAAGTTCTATTTTGCTGACAAGGCACTTTTACATTGATGTGGATGGAAAGTGTATGTTTTTCTCCCTTGTAACATTGGGATGACATCTTTCCCCAAAAAGAATGATCGCAACTGAAATACTGTGCAATGCTCTCCTATGAATACTCAGAAGGAAGCCCCATTGAGTTAGCCATAAATGGAGGCATCTGCACAACAGGATGCTTCCATCAAATTTTCACCCTATATAGGGCAACAGAATTTTCTAGGCTTCAAAATGGAACTCACACCCTGCTGCTATAGACTATAGATGCTGAAAGCATCAACTCAACAACTGGTTCTGGAGTACAGCAAATATTTCGGACCAGTAGAAAGCAGTGATATATATATCAGGCTGCTTCCTTCCATGGCAGCAAAACATCACAGCTCAGTGAATGTGTAACATTCATTTCCTAGCCAGGACCTGGAGCTAGAGAGTGCTTCACTGGCTCTCGCGCTCTTTCCCCTTCTCTCCCTTTACATCACATATGAATTCTTCCCTCCTCTTTCTGGAGGAGACTATGATGTAGCATTACATCTGCACTGATGGTAATGTTATCCATGGTAACCAGAGTTTGCAACTGAGGTTAAAATGGGTTTGCATAGTAAGGAGATACATACAGTTGGGACTGTTACAACTGTATTGGGCCACTGTTGATGATGGGAATTATCAGTTATTGCACATGATGATATTTTACATTGTCCTTCACAACGATGTTGCAGTTGGAAGGAGTGTGCTTTGTCAACGCTCTGGTTCTTCAACACTAGCTTAGCTTCACAGCCTTAGGGCTTCAGCTACTGGGGAGAAATGCTCCAGGTTTTTCATACCAGTTCAAACAACTTTCTAATTACTAACTGTCCTCCTCTTGCCCCATGAATCCAATAGGCCTGTGTAACTTGTGGCCCACCAAACTAAATGTATCTACCCCTGCTAACTGGGCAAGAGGCACCTTTTCTTTCAAATGGTGCTCCTCTTATATTTAGCAGGGGGAGAGTAACTGCCCCCCTTTCAGCACAGTGTCGTTTCTGGTGGCTGTTGCTGATGGTGTTCTGCATCTTTTTTCGATTGTGAGCCCTTGGGACAGGGAGCAATTTAATCATTTGATTTTGTTTGTAAATCGCTTTGTGAACTTTTTGTTGAAAAGCGGTATATAAATACTGTTGTTAATAATAATAATAATAATAATAATAATAATAATAATAATAATAATAATAATAATACTTTAGCTAGGTGCTTGACGATACCTCCTCTCCCGTTTTTGCAGTTGCACGTAGACCACAAGAAAGGGAAATTACTGGGCTATCAGCACATATGGCTGTGATAGAACTGTGATCTATACAGCTATATGCACACTGGTAGCTGCAATACTTGCCCAGCCCTATTTAAGTAATACACCAAATATGACCTGACTGTGTGCCTTCTACCCAGGATTACAAGTGCATAAATTAAGGGGCCAGTGTGAAAAACCAACAGGTGCAGCTCTTTGTTTTTCGTGCCATTCCTTAATAAGATGAGCAGTTTTGCTACACAGTTTGTGGGTAAGAAAAAGCATTTGAAAGATTTCATCACAGAAACACGAGCAGTTATGGATTATGCAGCTTTAAGATGCTTCAACAGACAGTATCCTAATTTTCCTACAGAGGTTGTACGTCACCCTGAGGTTGTACGTCACGGAAGAGAAACTACAGTGGCAACTTGCAATATTAAGCATTTATCTAGCACTTCATAGTGCTGTGTAAATATCAAATAGCTAGCCGTTAAAAGGGACACAGAATTTCTCCAGCATTTATATTTTATCATTGGGAGGATGAATTAGAAACTGCAGTAATGGCAGTAGGAAAATAAAAAAGAATTTAGGGGACAGTTCTGCTAATTTAAGCACCTTTACATTCCAGTGACTTCAATGGATATATTAAGCATGTGCTTAAATAATTCCCATGGGATGAAAAAAGTGCTTCACTTTGATTGGACTTTGCCCTTGTTTATTTCTGCACAGTGCCAATTGTTATGTTAATATCGTGCTTGGAGATTTGCTCCAATACCTCAAAAGGAGATGGACATCGGCAGGTTGCTTGCTTATCCTTCACTCATGGCTCCCAACTCAGAAGTCTTTAAACACACTGCAAACTAATACAATCTTTGCAGGTGGACGTGTCAGATACTGTCTCTCTGTATAAGACTCACACAGTTTTGTGCACAAATATAAACAATACTCACAGAGAAGGTATTAAACAGGTATTGAACACAGGACTTGGAACAAGATACATTAAACTTCACACCCTTTGAATGCAGGCAGTCAAAATGCTCAGGTCTTTCAAGGATTTTATATATTACGTTTTTCTTATCGTAATAAGAAATAATATTGTACATATTACAGTATATCCAAAATTTAAAATTCACACTTTGTTTTCCAACCTGAAACATAATTCAGCTTTAAAAGGGTTAACTTTTCACCAGTCTCCTCCGAGAAGACGATATATTTAATTTTAATAAATGAAACCCACTTTGGTCACAGGGGTGGCCAAATTGCCACTCCTCGGCATTTCAAGACATGTATTAAATGTTAGTGGCATTCTTAGTACATAGGTGCACTATGGGCAAAACAGGAACCTGACAGTCACTTCCAGTCTCCCATCTATACACTGGGGCTGGAGGGTAACGGGGAGGAGATAAAATTCTAAATTCTTGCTGTTCAGATAGACTGCTCCCACTGCTTGATGCTCTGTAGTGAGCCAGCTCACAAGCTGTTGTGCAAAAAACCTGCTGGCTGCAGCTGTCCAATTAACAACAGCTGGCAACAATTCCAGGTCTCAGATTCTTTACTGTACACCAGCAGTATCAAATGGTGGGATGTGCTTCAGTGGGTTAGGATGCAAGCACGTAATCAAGGAAAAGCTGCAAGTGTGCCATTCTTCTGCCCACAGTAAGTCTCTGGGCAAGCTGACCTCTGACTTTTCAGCTCTATGATATGAAGGCATCAGAACATCCCTAACTGTTCCCAAGCTCAGCCTTATATAATGCAACATCATGTTAAGAATTTTAGATATTTTACATATTTTTTAGTCTCTCAGAGAGACTCTCTCCCCCTCTCTTTGTTTTGGTTTTTGCACTCCTGTGAAAGGACACACATGGGGGCAGGATCAACTGTACATTCCCCCTCCCAGTTGATTATGAAGAGATGTCACCTATGGTTTTGGTGGCAATATCTTCAATATGATCCATAGGACCCTAAGGGAATCCCTGGGGATTGTGGGCCAGGCTTTTTTGGAGAGGGAAGGAGCAGTGGCAGCAGAAAAAAAATGGTGAGGGAAGGCTTAATATACGAACGTAAGAAGCTTCCATGCTATTAGAAACCATTAATTCATCTTGCCCAGTACTATCTACTCCGGGGTGGCCAACCTTCCACCATTAGGGCCTCTGCGTTCTTAAGAGTTGTGTAGAGGACAGAATCTTGGCAGCTGCAATTGCTGATGGTGCTGCTAAAGCAGCTGCACCTGCTGAAATGCCCTCACCTAGACAACCATTAAAGGGCCAGGAGCGCTCATGTTGAAAGGTTGGCCACCCCTGGGCCTACTCCAACCAGTAGCTGCTCTCCACGAACTCAGGCAGAGAGGCCTTCCCCAGCAAATGCAACCTAAGATCTGTTTTAACTGGAAGTGCTAGGGCATAAACCTGGTGCCTTGTGTGTGCTTGAGATAAAAGTGAAGAATCTATAGTATAGCACTCAACGGAGTTCTTCCTTGGGAACTCTTAGGAGCTTACGTGGGGCTCCATCCAGCCTCAGCAATGGTACAGCCTCAGGTGTTCTCAACCATTCATATAGGAATGTTCTGAACACAGAATTCGGAACACCACACAAATCCAGGCATTATCTGTAGGAATGAGGTGGTCAAATGTTCTTTCCAAAGCAGCTTATTTACTCTCAAGGATACCATTCTACATTCATTTCTCGACCAGGAAATCCCTGTAAATCACAGAGGGTTCTGGGGTAAATTCGAGGGTGCACCCTTAATACAGTAGTCTAAAGCAGTGTTTCTCAAACTGTGGGTCGGGACCCACTTAGTGGGTTGCGACCTGATTTCTGGTGGGTCCTGGGTGATGGAAAGATCAGATACGTAATTGTCACAAGCCCTGAGGCTATTCAAAAATCATATAGCTGCTAATTGCCCTTCAAAGAGCTGAGCTCCTGCAGTTTGCAAGCTTGTGTAAACTGTTTGAGGGGTTGTTGTCTTTTTGGTGTGCTTTTTTCCAAGTCTGTCAATGACTAGGCTTACCAGATCTCCAACCGGGACAGAGTGCTAGACCTTTAGGAGAAGGAATGTGGGCAGGTGTAACTTGTTAAGTCCTAAAGCACAATCTTAGGCATGTCTACTCAGAAGCAAGCCCCACTGAACACAATGGGGCTTGCTTCTGAGTAGACATGCCTAGAATTGTGCTCTAGGACTTAAGCTAAACCTGCCTACATTCCTTCTCATAAAGGTCTAGCACTCTGTCCCGGTTGGAGATCTGGTAAGCCTATCAATGACTGGTAGTGGGGGCAGGTGAAGCCTGGGTCACATAACTAAGCCCCTCAAGGCTTGAGGCTATTCATTAGGGACGCCTCATTACAAGGAATGGATTGAAGGTTTTTTGCAAATAGATAAAATATTACTTGTAAATAAAAAATTATTTATTTATTCTAGATCACCTTTTTTAAGTCTTGTAAAGCTAGGTGGGTCCCGATAGAGTGCCATTTTAAAAAGTAGGTCCCGGTGCTAAAAAGTTTGGGAACCACTGGTCTAAAGCATGTTAAATCCTGGCCACTGCCCCATGTGATTCGAATGTGTATTCTAGAAAATACTCAACATTCCTCTGCAGTTGCACTGTGTTAGGGAAAGTCGATAATAGAAGACACTGTTTTTCAGGGAAAGTAGCTCATCATCACTCATTATGACATAATCACTCCATGGTTCCATGGGAGACACTTTGAATACCTAGACAGATATTTGGCCACCCCTGTTTTATAAATACCTGCTGTAGAAAATGGTCCAAGTTTGGCAATGCTATTCCTGCCATAGGCTGACTCCAAAACCATGTAAATACCTTCTCTACTGATGAGGCTAAAATCAAAAGACCAATACTGTGCACGCACATATATATATATATATTTTCATTTTAAGTATTCAGTGCACCTGGAACAGTTAAAAGTGGTTAAAAATCAGGAAAAAGCACAGAAGTTATGAAAGCAGAGATGCTTGCAGTGAATTCCGCATGCCTAGAAGCACAAGATCAATTACAGGAGCAGTGCTAGAATAAAATCAAGCCACTATGATTTTTCTTTCAGTGATAGTTAAATCAACTGAAAGGTTTGTTGTTATTAACTTAAAAAAAATGGGAATGACAAAAAACAAGAAAAGCAAGTCAGAATAAAAAAAACTGAAGACATTTGATATCTTTTCTTATAAACATCCTACCCAATAAATTTTGTTCCTTGAGGCCCAAGCTGCAGGATTCGGCTAACCATGCTCTCGCCCTCATTTAGAGGGGGAGAATTGGTGGGAAGGTGCAGTTTACTGAATAACATCCATGCAGCAGGAAGAGAAACAAGAGGGGACATTAGGAACAAGCTGTCATTCCTGACAGAACTTTCCACCAGGGACCATGTATGGTCATGAACAAAATTTATCATCAGTCGTAATATATGTACATATTTGTTTATTTATGTACCTCACATCATAGTGGATTGTTTCCCCTGCTCTGTTAGCTTTGAAAAATGTCTGCTGTTAGCGTTCGTGTTAGTAGATGGCTCAGATTAAGTGCCACAAGATTCACATTGAATGGTTCACTCTTCCCTTGGTGTACACATGCAGCTCTCAAGGCCGAGGGAGGGGTTTGTGCAGAGTTAGGCTTACCATCGTCCTGGAATCGACGCTGGCTTCGGCCTAGAGCAGACCCGAACTGCTCCCAAGGGTGCACTGCGGCAGCCCAATGGGGTTCTTGCTTCTGTCGCGTTGTTGATCGGAAGTTCTGGAAGCCGGAAGCCCATTGGACAGACGCAGTGCACCCTTGGGAGCGGCTCGGGTCTGCTCTAGGCCAAAGCCAGCGTTGATTCCGGGATGATGGTAAGCCTATGCAGAGTACACATTTGGAAATTGATGGCATTTCATAATAATTTGGTTCTGGACATACAATCACTATCCGCTTCAACATTGCTTCAGAATCTTGCCGTTCTATACATTCATTCATCTCCCTTTGATGCCAATGGAGATGAATCAAGAGTAATATAGAAGTGTACATTCTGGTGGCTTAAAAAACACACACACACATCACGTGCTTCCATAGGGAAAATTCTTCTTGGTGTTGTAAAGAATATTGCCAAAGGCAGAATTATAGACTTGAACTTATTAAAGAAAGGAAAACCAATGGAAGTCTACCTCAAATCCCGAATAACGTTATTTCAGTAGGCAACAACTTATATCCAAATGGTAAAGGAAAAAAAAACATAACATGATAGGCAGCAATGTGATTCACAGGCCAACTCACCCTAAGAACTGTGCACCTGAAGGCCCCATTTCTACCAGTCTACTAGCCAATCCTTCTCCTTCAACCATTGGCGGAGGGCTGGCCAGTTTGTGCCTCTTTACCAAGCGGCAGGTGATGCGGGTAGGAGCTGTACATTTACGTGGCGGAATAATTATCCTCATGCCGTGGTGACGGCTGCCCCTCATCGAGCCCCCACGTGCATCAACCATAAAACTAACCAGAAAACTGCAGAGAAAAACAAGAAGAAAGAGTCAGCAGAAAGTTTTAGAAATGGTATAACCACAAATAGCAACTAATATCAAACAGTTATAATGAAACCAATGAGAAAGAACATCACTAAAAAAAAAAAAACTTTTTATCATACCCATTTCCCAGCACAAGATAAAAATATCATGCTTTCTTCTTTTGAAATGGATACTATGATTAAAATACATGAAGTTCTAGCACTATACTAGGAAGATGTTTAGTCAAAAATATTATGTGGACTACTAAGTCATCAAATTCAGAGGAATATTAAGGGAATTATTATTAAAATATTTATAATCCACTTTTCAGCAACGAAGTACACAAAGCGGTTTACATAGCAAAGTAAATGAAAAGCTTGTTCCCTGTCCCAGTGGACTCACAGTTTAAAAAAAGGTGGAAAAGAGACACCAGTCAACAGCTACTGAAAAATATGTGCTGGACTGAACAAGAACAATTATACTCCCTCTGCTAAATATATATATGTAAAAAACTATGACTTTAAAAGGTGCCTTTTAACCAGTGAGCAGGGTCTAGAACACACCTGTCATTGCCCTGCCTGCTAAGGAAGTTTCCTTAGCCACAGAATCTCTGCCACAGAATCTCTTCATCTTATGCTGAGGTATATTCTAGGACAGGGGTTCTCAACCCCTTCCTCGCCGAGTACCACCGCTGGCGCCACTCTCCTGCTGCATATCACCGGAAGTGACAGCCGATGACATAATCGCCAGTTACTTCTGGGTTTTCAGAGGCCAGAAAATGCAGGCAGGAGGCTCTAAGCGGGTGGGAGGTCCCTTCTTAGCATTCCTGAGAGGCTTGGTCAAAGGGCCCGGGACGGGGGAGGGACTGGCGGTGGTGTGCTCTGCCAAATCCTATCCCTTTTTCTGGGCTGGCCGGCATTACATGGTCGGCTCGAATATGCACCAGCAAAATAGCTGACACACATTCGAGTAGACCCATTGGGGCAGCTGGGGCTCTACTTGGGGTAAGGGGACGAATGTCCCTTTACCCCGAGGAGGCTTCCAGCTGCGCTGGCCCAATCCTGTGTAGGATGCGGTGGATGCCTTATTTGTACCACTTTGTCCTGCTAACAGGATTGGGCTGTTAACCACAAACCAATTTGCAGCACTTGTCAAGCAAACATTTGGGAATCAGAGGAAATGACACTACTAGACATTGTATTTGCACAGATGAAGTTCCACCACTTTGAAGAGGGTGAAATATGTCACTACAATAATGTGGGTAAAGGTTTTTCTGGACTGACTGAATTATTACAGGCGGCTGGGTGTGTACATATGCACAGGGCTAGCCCAGGCATGGAACAAACAATGCAGCTCATGTCACCAGTGGGGGACGGAAGCCACAGGTTCAAGGCTAGCAGCCCTTCACCCTGAGTCTGCCGCCACCTTCCTCCAGTCCGCCATCATGGCAGCGGCGTATCTTGGGTGGAGCGGACGGAGCACTGGCTCCAGGCGGCAACTCAGGCTGGGGCGGAACGCCGCGCCGCCCTGAGTTGCCGCGCCGCCCTGCCCACTCTGTCTCGCCCGCCGTGTAGCTGGAAATTCCAGCTACACAGCGGGCGATACAGGGCAGCGGGAGGCCGCCCAACCGGCCCCCGGAGGCTCCGCCGGGTCCGCACGGCTCTGGAGGCCGGGAAACGGCCTCCGCACGTCCTGCCGGCTCGGCCCCTACTGCCCAGGCCTTCGTCGGCGATTTCGCACATGCGTACAATGCCGATGTGCTGTACGCATGTGCGAAATCACCGACAAAGGTCTGGGCAGTAGGGGCCGAGCCAGCAGGATGTGCGGAGGCTCTTTCACGGCCTCCTGAGCTGCGCGGACCCGGAGGGAACAGCAAGTCGGAGCCGCGCGGACCCGGAGGGCACCCGGGGGTCGGGCGGGGGGCACCCGGGGCAGAGTCCCTCCGGGTCGCCCCCCCAATTGCGCCACGGCAAATAATTACTTCAGGGCGGCAAACACCCCCCTGCTCCAGGCAGCATAACAGCTAGCCTCGCCTCTGCATCATGGATGGAGCCATGTCGATCTGTTTCCCGCTTGCTAAAAGCAAGCCGGAAACGTATCATTCCCTTCTCTACCTTCTCACATCACTCCTTCTTTATGCATGTCCTTTAACGTAAAGGTGTTTTTTTAAGCGTCGGCAACAGTGACCGGCTTCCCTAACCCCTCACTTCTCTCTTTCCTTAAGTTTAAAGGGACCACGTGAGAAAGGAGCGATGTATGGGGATTGGGAAGCAGCCACTTACCTGACTCCTTTTTTACAGTCCTCGATAAAACATAAAGTGTGGGGCATGCAGGACGTTCTCAGCATCACCCACACTTCCTGTCTGGCCAAGAAGACCATGCAGGAAGGAGTGAGGTAAGTACAGTAGCTCTGTTTTTTCCCCTTTCTCGGTAGGAGCAGGGCAGTATCAGATGCCAGCAGCATCAGGCAGTGGCTTCCCTTCAGGCATCCGTGCATGTGTATATATGTGAATGCTCTCCTTTGATTAAAATAAACTTTCATGTACATAGAAAACTAGCACATGCATCAGGGAGAAGGCCAGACTGAGCCCTTCTCCCTGATATATTACTTCTCGACAATCAGAAATCTTTCCCCCCGGGGGGGGGGGGCATTCAGACTGCATCCTGAAATCTGAAGTGGTACAGTCTGAGAAATGCTCTACCATGGAATTCTGCTGGTTGTATAAATTGTTCTTAGTTCACCCTGCAACTCAGCCATCACGCTGGGTAAGTTTTCACCAAGCTGTATTGTCCTTCTGCTCTTCTTTACATTTTTCTGTGATACTTTATTTATTTGGGCTTATAGCCATACTGAGGGGCTTACAGCAGGTAATAATATACTAAAATACTAATATTGTATGTATTATTCTATCCTCTACCTCCCTATCCTGGGCCATCAAAAACCACTGAACCCATTCTATCAAGCCTAAAAGGTAATTAGGTACTAGACAAATCTCTTTACATTTGTTTCACTAGTGGGTTTTATTTAGGTTATTTGCAGGGGTGGTGGTGGGTTAGGCAGTTTTGCATATTTCTCTAGGGCAGTTTTCTTAAGTGACGCTTCAATCGATTTCTGCATTTCCTGTGCCTAAAATGCCAGTGTAACTGGTATATAAGAAAGCAGGCAGTTCCCAACATTTTATCATACTTTAATGCAAAGAAACAATCTAGGATAGGGCTGTGCAATAACCCGCAAGCTCAATTCATGGCAACAGCAAGCTCAATTCACAAGGGGAATGGGGCTATTAACCCCATGCCAATGGTATCACCAAAGACACACCTCTACTTTCTCCACTATGTGGGAATGGTTTCCATTCACTCCTATGGGGAAAAATGAAGTGCTGCACATTTTCCAGTGAGGGCAAAGACTGCCACTAGGTGGCCACTGCTTACTTTTGTGTGTGTGTGTGTGTGTGTGTGTGTGTGTGTGTGTGTGTGTGTGTGCGCGCGCACAATATGCCTCAGAGTGCCTCAGGCACTCTTGCACATATCTTCCCTCCACACTTTTCTGACTGTCACAATGATGGGGATTGTGCTCGTTACCTATATTGGCTAGAATTTATTTCAAACACACTCTCTTTTGCTTCCTCTCTCTCATAAACAGCATTCACACACAAATGCAAAGGAGAGGCTCAAAGGGACTTTCAATGGCTATTCAAGGTTTGTGGAAGTGGGCTGGGTGCAATCCTTCTGCCTCACCATGTGCTGATTCTCCACAATTAGTCCAACCCAGGAATACGGTTAACGTTATTTCATGATGCACTCAAGCAGCGCATCAGTGGCAAAGTCGAGAATACAACATCCTCTACTTATTACTAAAATAGTTCATAATAAAAAAACAAACCTTGTAGACATTTTGGTACTTGCAACCTACATTGCAAACATGTATACATTTCTATTCACAATGTTTCTGAACAACACTTCATGCACAGTTTGTATGAATAAGATTAGTAGTTGATGATCATCTAAAAACTATTGTCAGGCGAACAAAGTGAGCTACACAATTTCTACAGCACGATGCTAAAAGCTAAAAAGACTGTGGAATATCGACAATAAAAGTTGGAAAGGGCTGGGGATAAATTAGATGCACTACAAAAACAGCTAGACACATTTTGACTGTGGAAAATAAGAAACGTATATAAAAACAAAATGACGAGTCACAGACAGTGTCATCACCTTGAATCATACTGGGGGAGTGGAGAGGAATAGCTGCAAAATAATTTAGAAAGCAAATTGGAAAAAAATAATGTGAGATAATTAGAAGCAAGCAACAGAAAATGTCAATCATAAGCAAAGAAAAAGAATAATAAAAAGCAAAGCGTTTCAGTTTGAGTTTGGCAATAAATATATATTTCCTTTATTTTATTTTTAACATACACATACTGCAATTCATAATATGCATTTAAAATTTCACTGCATTTAAAATCTTTCCTAAAGGTAATGTTTGTATAAGGGTCTAAACGTCTCTCAATATGGAAAAAAGAAGGTATTCCATCAGCATTTGTGCTGGCCATGGCAACTTTCTTTGAATTACAGTAGGGTTATGTCAACTGGCATGGAGAAAAACCACCATTGTGCTTGCATACAGAAACTGGTTTTCAGTTGAACATTTAAAATGTGCTAAAACCTATAAGCCACGTATAAAACTGCCCCTCACATCACAATGCCCATTCTCTGGATTTGAGGATGCAATAGGGCACGGGTGGCTAACCTTTCAACATGAATGCCCCTGGCCCATTACTGGTTACATAGGGGTGAGGGCATTTCAGCAGGTGCAGCTGCGTTAGCAGCACCATCAGCAATTGCAGCTGCCAAGATTCTGTCTTCTACACAACTCTTAAGAACACAGAGGCCCTAATGGTGGAAGGTTGGCCACCCCTGCAATAGGGTGATCTGAAGCTACCAAGATACTGAAGGTTCAGGAAGCTAGCCTTTAGAACGTTTCTAACATTACTGTAGGGATAGAACTCAGAATGCCTGGGATTCTCTAATGCATCAGAATGTCATAGCACATAGCATAAAAGGTAGTCTCTTGAGATGCATAAGATTATACATCTGTAAGGTTGAATGCATCACAAGATTCATTTTTTAGCAATGACACTTCTGTATTTCCACGTTACCCTTCTATATACTAAGTATCTAGACAGCTTCAAAACAAACTGCCCCAGAGAGAGTGCCGGGCCTCTAGCACATTTTTGGTTAACTAGGTAAACTCAATGTCCAATAAAGCAGTGAGATGACAGCACACTACCATTTTTGTTGTGATATAGGGCAGAAAGCAAAATGGTGGCGTATGTAAAATGTCTGCCTTGAACTGAGGAAACGTGAGTTCAAATCCCAGCTTAGGTATGAAGCTTGTTGGGTGGCTTGGACCTGTTAGCATCTCTCAGTCTAATCTACCTCATAGGGATGTTGGTAACATTAAACAGTAGATGGGGAACTATGTACAGCATCCTGAGTTCCCTAAAGGGAGAAAAATATGACAATAACAACACTTGTGCATAGATTCTGACACAAATATACTCAATAATGCAAGATTTTCACCTCTGGCATAAACACTGGGCATAGCAAACATGCAGGCACAGGACTTAATGCATTTATGCAACACTTAAACATCTCGCCACAGGGCAAAGGACCAAGATCCAGCTGCTTGTACATCATCACCACCATGGAAATTGAGCAAGTACAAAGACAAGGAGGAAACTGTACTTCATAGATGGAACAAGAAGCACATTCGAGAGCACAGGAGGCAGTATGGGATATGTGAGCAATGAAAAATGGGACCACTGAATGCAAAACTAGCATCCACACTCTCCTTGACCAATACTTATTATCACAGTAGGCATAGTCTTTTTTATGTGTAGTAACTTTGTTCCTAACAGAGCCGCAGCAAGGAGAATGGGGATGGGGAATTGTCGGCACAATCCTATGCATGTCTACTCAGAAGTAAGTCTAACTGAATTCAATAGGACTTACTCCCAGGGAAGTGTGTATAGGATTGCAGCCTAAGATATGCAATCCCTGTGTTCTGGTGAGTTAATGATTCAAGCAGGTCACATGATGGCAACAAGTCTTTGTGAAGGGAGTGCATCTGCTTCCCTTGCCACCTCCACCCCATCCCCCAACTCGTGCTTTCAGCACAGAAAATCATAATTCCTAAGGAGTACTCTTTTTGTAATTGACGTTTGATGGACATGTGGTCACCTTTCAAGGTTAAAAATGTAGTTTCCATGCTCTGGGAATCTATCTGTTTTCTCTGTAACCTTAAATGTTTCACGTGGAAAGAGCCAAAACCCTTTTGAAGTGGTTCCCTCACCAGAGTAACATGAACTCTGCTCTTTTAAATGCAGTTGCACATTATCTATTTTCATACGCTTGCAGGGTGTGTCAGCTAAGAATATGAGTGTCACCAACACTACTGGGGCAGAACGCTGAATATATTTTTTTCAGTGAGACTCTCTCCACTAAAACTATTAAATATAAGTTTATTAATGGCCTGGAGCCTGATATATTGATTTAGAACAGCTCTAATAAAAATTGAGCATGTAAGTAATAAAATCTAGAGAAGTTCATGAAGATGTTATGTGATTTCATACTGATTTGGCTGAAAATCTGACTTCTAGGGTTAGGGTTAGTCCCACTTTGAGTGGCACTGGGGCTTGGGGAGGGTTAGGGTCTTGTGGCACTAAGGACAGGGGAGGGCATAGAGGGAGCAGAGAGGGCCTGGGAGGGGGTTGGGAGTGGCATCCTAGTCGGATGCAGTATCCTATCCTCCCTCCCAGGCCTCGAGCCCCGACATGGGGCTTCTCAGACTAGCTCCACCGAAATAGGTGGTGCTGACCCGAGAAGCCCTATATTAGAGGCTGGGGCGTTACTTGGAGTAAGAGGACGGACATCCCTTTACTCTGAGGAAACCCCCAGCCCTTTCCAGCACTGGTGCTGGATAGGATTGCGCTGCCCCTCTCAGTTAAATGTGTATAGGATTGCAGCCTTAGATAATAGAATGGCGTAAAAAACATTGTTCATAGTTTTATTTGGTGGTAGGAAAATCATTTTAATTACTTATCATAGTATGATCATGTTGCTGCACGAAAAAAAAACAGGAAATATAGAATCAAAGCACTCCAAAACAGTAAAAACTAAACATTTTCTGACAAAAAAATTAAAGATATTGTTGAAATAAAATAAATGAGGTTTTTGTTTAATGAAACTTACAATTCATTGAGCAACTCACTGAGAAGTAAGAACTGCAGCTGAAATCCAGGGGACGTCAGTACTTGACTGTGTACATATACACATTCCTCTGGCTTGCACCCATCAAAAGTCATGGCAAGCATTTGATTGCATAGAAAAGGCCCTCAGTAGAACTTATTTCCAAATCAGTAAGTGCAACAACTATAGACATAGCTCATTCAGTTCAATGAGCCTTTGATTGTATGTGTCTTACGGATTCTTAAAGGGTACATTCCACACTGTTCTTCCACCTCCAAGAAATTGCTCCCCAAACGATTTAGAAATCGTCAGCATATATTAGGCAGGATCCAAAGAGCTGTGCATGCACTGGGACTTTTCTGTCCCCTTTCCCAATGCTGCCTCTCAGGGGCGTCGCGACGACGTGCAACACCCCTGAGCGGGGGCGCGCGTCACCCTTAAGGGGGAGGCTCCGCCCCCGCGCGTGATGTCACGCGCAGGAGCGGAGCGCCCTCCCCGCTCCGTTTTTGGCTCATTTTGGAGCCAAACGGACCCAGGGAAGGGCGGGCGGGCCCACCTCCGCCACAAAAAATGTAAGTGAGGGGCGCCACGCGTCACCCCTATACGCGCGACGCCCCCCGGCGGCCCGCCCCCCCCGCTTCCCCCCGTCGACGCTAGTGCTGCCTCTCATGACCTTCGAGAGGCTAATCTTATAGGTCAAGGCACTTTCCAGAGCGTGATTCAAGATAGCACAAAGGATGGATTGAAAAGATTCCAATGTAGCGCTTGGAAAGCAAAACCAGACACTCTTTCTTCCTTAAGTGGAAGCACTTTCCACTGCCACACAGGGCTGTGTGAATCCAGCCACCTACCACAGTGGCTGTGTGGTCATTATGGGGTTCCTTCTTGGCACAGGAATTCTCAGAAACCACTCTCCATGTTCAAAGGAAGTGAGAATGTTTTATGTGTATATCTGTTTCCAAAAAATACATGACTCTATTAAATAGCTTCCAAAGCCTCAGCTGACCTATGGGTTATTTCACATATGTGCCAATGCTTCCAAATTCCCTCAATCAAACATATGGGCTTGCACAAGACTGTGACTATGTTGAGAACCAGAAATACATGCTCACAAGGCTATATGGATGTAGGATCTGTCTGTGTGTGCGTGTGCGCACACACACACACATCTCAAACTCCAGAAGACAGTTTCCAATGCCTTACTTTTCTGTGCTACTCATACCCCCGCCCTTCATCAGGCCAGACAGATTAAATTCTGTGGTGCATTGCACACACCCAGTAGAGTGCAATGCTTGGCCAAGCATGTCAGCTGATCAAGTTCCATAAAAATTCTGCCTCCAAGCTAGACCTTCAGTCTGTCACCCAAGCAGCCATGCAGACTCCACTGTCTTACTTTGCCTTCTCTGGTACCCGACCAGCCATTTGGTTCCAATTAAACCTTCTGCCTCTTCTTGTTTTCATCTGCCTAATTTAGTGCCCAATACTGGCCCATCCAGCAACCACACATCCTGCTTCTGACCCTCTGCTCTTCATCCACTTGGTACAGTACCTAACTCTAGCTTGCCCTCAACTATTTCTTCTTCCTTTGAGGCCCCTCTCCTCAACTGCCCAGGCCAAAACTGGATGACACCCACTGTGGTCTGTCTTGGAGTTCAGCCAAGGCCTGACAATGGAACTGAGGCAAATCCAATGATCTCAGTAGCAGTTTTTGGAGCCAGGAAGTACTGCAGTCCCATATAACGATGTACACATGTACATTCAGTTTTATATAGACTTATGTCCACATAGTTAGTTGACAGCATGTGCAAGGAAGTCAACTGGGTTGAGGAAATTTGGTGCTGTTGCTACCACATAGGCGAAGCAGGAATTAACTCTCTCAGAATGTGCATGAATTCTTTTCATGGTGGGAGTGACTTCTAAGAGCAATCATGTGACTTTGGAACATACAATGAAAAGAAATCTAATGATTTACGCTGGTGTGTTCTAATTTGTTAATTTTCTTTTTGTCCCACTACATAATAGTGGTGGTTGTTTCTAATGTGCCAGGGATGCTTAGACTTAATTCATATACTTATTTTACAGCTGGCCTCAGGGGAAACAGAAGTAACACTGAAAACTTTAACAGTAGATTGTTTCCAGCCATTGTATTGTTTCACATAGAATGACAGAAGGAAATCTTGCAAGTTACTTACCCAGAATGGATGGGGCTAGAGACAAGATTGACATTGTCCAAAGTGTCTGCAGCCCAGCTATAGTGTCTGAGCGAGTCAGAATCAAATTCTCTGGGAAACGTCAGGTGCTTTAAAGAGACGGACAAGTAAAAACGTCAGCTCAGCAGGGAAAATGAAATCAAACATTTTCTGTGGTACAACACAACCAAGAGATAAAATTATCCTTTTCCAGCATTTATAGTATCTACAGCTACTATAAATCATTTTAGCACTTTTTAGCAATCTACAAAGCATTTCACAATCATTACTTTTGTTGTCATCACAGTAACCTTCTGAGATAGGTCACTATGGTGTCCATTTTACGCAACGCTGAGTAATAATGAACTGAGCACGGGAGAGGAGCAGTCATTTGTGTGGAATTCATAACACCTAGATAGGGATCCCCTCACTAAACATAGAGTATCCTTAAAATAATATTGTATCATCTTGTCTGGGGGCAGAGTACCTCTTTGGTCCACGATGAGCCTGGCCAAGCAGAACCGTGGAGGCCACATCAGCCCTGCCAGAGCGACTTCCAGGTACACTGGAAGATGCCTTCATTGCCAGGAAGATTGACCCACCACGTGCCTAATTTGCAGGGACAGGCAGAGCAGAGGAAGGCCAAGCAAGCCTGTGTGGAGTGCAGCAAGGCTCAAATGCCCAGCCACCAGCCAGGTATGAGGAGCCTAGTCAGGACTGGAAGCGGAGGGAGTTCCTTGACTGGCTGCCATCAAGTCTGATTGTGACGAAGGTGCCTGGTGAGGCAGGCCAGCCCTACTGGATGGAGGAGGACTCGAGTGACTCTCTAACCCCCTCCCCATCCTGATTCTAAGACCCCTCAGGCCATCACCTGAAGGCTACTCTCCATGTCCCTAGACCCAACACCACTCTTGAGAACCCTCAGCTCTCAGCAGGCAGAGGGGGCTCCCATCATGTGAACCCACAACAGCACCCTGCACACTGGGTACATCCGAAAGCAGCATGTGTATCCCTTATACACACATTGACAACTTCTGCCAAACCAGATACACTGAATATGAGTTGCGGCTCTGGAATTGGGACCTATCACATATTTTATGAGGTTGTATCCTAAGAAAGTTAATCCATTGAAATTAACGGGATTTAAAGTTAGTCATGAATAACATGTTTCACTGATTTTAAAAGGCACTTAGTCATGACTAAATTCCTTACAACCCATGGAAAGTCTAAATAGCACATGCAGTGGATGATGTGTGATTCTTGCCTCTGAAAACTGGGGTGGGAGGAAAGAGACTACATCAAATAAACCTACTTTTGTTTAGACCATTCTGTATGTGTATATTTAATATTTAGATAGCACATCAACTGAGAAGAGGTGAGGCATGCATAATGCTGGTGCCCCACCACACATTTACCGAGGCAGGTGAATGGGTGAGTAGGCCTGCAAAAAAGTTACTTGAATGGTCTTGAGCAATCACGGCAAAACAAACAAGAACAGAAGGCAGCAGTCAAGAATTCCTTGAAGGAATTGTCCATTTTTCCTTTGTACTCACTATCCTGTTGTGCCACGGCTATACTGTAACGCCTGGCCAGATACCTTTCAAAGAGGAACAAGCTAATTACTATGATCCATACACTGTTTCTAGCTTTAAGTGGGAAAGACCCCAAAGGCTACAACTCAACTCAAATGCAGACAGACCAACCAGCTCATGAAGTTTGGGAATCACACAGAGAGTCAAGAAGCCTCTTATCCAGTACCCAGAAAACAATGGTGCTCAATCTGGCACCCTTCCAAACTGCAGTGACTGTTGTAAATAAGTTGTTCTCTGACTGCATTTAAAGAATGAACAATATCAAGTGTAGACTGACTACATGAAATCTGCTTGTGTCTATTATTATCCATCCTTCCAGCTAGCAGACGGTTTCAAAAATATTTTTTTAGGCTCTGTGTCAGAAATAATTCAACAGTTTCCATCTTTGTATGTGCTGAGCATTGGAATGAGCAGCCATTTTTAAGGTGATAAAGTCAATGGCAGATTATGATCTCTCTCTCTCTCTCTCTCTCTCTCTCTCTCTCTCTCTCTCCCAAGATAATTTCTCAGAATAAAAAGCCCCATAATTTAATGCTGCCAAAAATGCACAAGCTTGTCCTGCCTTTAGTGTTTTGCTTTTAAATGTTGAAAAGAATCACCCAGATTTTTTCCATAATATGATACATACCTGAATTTACCACTAATTGTACACTTGAGGAGCTGCAGTCAGTTTTGGGTCCTTGATAGGTGTACCTCCAAGATCCAGGAGTTTGCAATGTGGGCAGGGGTAGGTAGATCACATGCCATATCCTAACCCACCTTCCAGGTCTGATCCGCCGACACAGATCAACTCGGACTTGCGCCAGCCATATGGCAGGCACAGGTCTGAGTAGACTTGTTGCAGGGGCTGGGGCTTTCCCCAGGGCAAGGGGACAAATGTCCCCTTACCTCAAGACGACCTCCCACCTCCTGAATTTCCCCACAGGATGCAGCATAGCCTGCGCTGGCGCCACTACATCAGTGCAGGGCAAGTTAGATAGGATTGTTAGTTTTGATCTATTTGACTCCAATTACAGATTAATTGGCAGTGCAACGCTATGCATGGCTAGTCAGAAGTAAGCTCCATTTAGTTTAATGGGGCTTACTCCCAGGTAAATTTGTAAAGAACTGCAGCCTAACTACACAATCCTATGCATGTGTACGCAGAAGTCATTGAATTCAGTGGGACTTCTAGGTGTGTATAGGATTGCAGCCTAAGTATCTTTTTTTTTTTACAAGCATAGAAGGGGTAAAATTAAGATTTGCTATTCCTGCCAAAATCAGAGAAGTCACAAAGAGTAATTCAAGCATACTGAAAGCCACTGTGGGCATACAAACTTGCTAAGCATGGCAGGAATACCAAAATATTGCTATCCAGGTCACTGCACAAGAATGCTACATTTAAACTTTTAACGAATACGGCTTCTCAAAGCCCTTTCACTAGAAAGTGAAGGATTCTTTCATTTTCTTCACAGAGACCATCCTTCTGCCAAAACACCCTCTGCTCCACTTCTACAGCATACATATGTGGAAGTCAGGTTGCTATATTCACTGTCTAGACGATATTTCTTGTAATCAAAAGAAATATATTTGCATATTCATACAATTTTTCTCAAATATATTTTCACAGACAGGAAATTAATGCAGACTGGGATTCCGGCGGTCTGAGTACCACCAGCAGTTGGCCAAGTACCACTGGTGGTACTACTACCACTGGCTGAGAGCCCATGTGGGCAGTCTCGGCTTGACAAACAGTGAGGTGATTACACCATCATTAGGTGCCAAGCCTGGAGTGATGCTGTTGGTGTCACAGCTGGCAGTGATCCTAGCTGAAATGTCTCAGTGGGAGAGCAGGAAAGTGTAAAAGGAGGGAAGAGTGAGATTATTACTTAGCCTTGGTGTCTGCATATTGTGAAACTCAGGCTATATAGTATATGCTTTTTTCCCTAACCCAAAAGACAATCGTGAAGTTCTGCATAGATTCTGCAATAGATTCTGTAACAGAATCTTCATAGATTCTGCAGCAATTCTGCATAGATATCTTGTCAAGAACATTATTACTTAGCCTTGGTGTCTGCATGTTGTGAAGTTCAGGCTACAGTATTTGCTTTCTTTTTCCCCAATCCAAAAGTCAATAACTGTGTACAAAATGATCCTATGGTAGCCCAAGCAAGATTTAAAGATCATGCCACTCTCCAGACAGAGCAAACACATTTATTGATAAGTAATTTGTTCTTATTTGTGCTCTTTTGTGATATAAAGCAAATGTGAACTCCAATACCTTTCCTTAACACTAATTTAGTAAAGTGAAAACACATTTACTTATCTAATTAAACACTCCCATGTTGGCAAACAGCTGTACCTATATATGTAACTTGAATGGCTTTCCTGGAACTCCCTGCACCCATTTTACCCTACAGATTTCAGCTGCAAAAATGTAGTGCCCAAACTCCACAGGCAAACAGAGGCACTTTAACGTCATTCTCAATTGAAATGTATTTCTAATCAATTATCTGAATATAATCATAATTTTTTTTCAGGCCACAAACAACATTTCAGATTTTATCATATAATTCCTATTTATAATTCCTAGGCCCACACAAAACTGATTTCATGTTGGATTTTGTTTACCCTTTGCTATCAAAAGGCTTTTATTGTATCGTATGTATTTGACATTACACAGTTTGAATATTTATGGGATTTCCAGCCATTTTTTTGATTTTTTTGAGAGAAGAAAATCAAAAAAATGGCTGGAAATCCCACAAATATTCAAACTGTGTATTTAATTACAAGCCATGAAAATCTGCATGCTTTCTGTATTTGACATTGTTTTACCTGTGATTTTTTTTACTGTTTTAATTCACTCCTGGTAAACCACTTCATGGTTTTTAAATGAAAAGTGGGGTATAAATCCAGAAACTTAATAATAGAATAATAATAGAATAATAATTAATATTAATATTAATATTATTAATATTAATATTAATAAATTAATAAAATTAATTAATAATTAACCCACATCTCTACCAAGTCAATGAAATGTAGCACTATCTAAAATATCAGAGGCATATTGCTTAATTTATAAAAAACGTTATCAACTTCACATTCATTCGACATTCTTCGCTAACACATCCCAAACACAGTTCAATACTATCGTGCTAGTGAGAAAAGCAGCAATACCAGGGATGTAAGTTCTAATGGATGAATAGGTATGACTAATTGATTGAAGCATTCAATTTATGATTAAAATTTCCCCTCAGGTTAATTCGGAAGGTTTGATAAATGCAAAATTTTCCAAAGTGGGATTTATGATGGTGTCCAGCAATTGAATGGGTTAGCCCCCCCCCCTCCTCAAGCCATGTATGGCAGTCTTCCAGGAACTTGATAAACCGGTTTTGCCGCCTCCTTGGGACTATAAAACATGGGGATTGTCAAGGACTTGGTAGGCTATTATATGTATCTGGTAGGCTGTCTTGAGCTTGATAGGTCACAAGTTGTATATACCTCGTGAAAAGCAAACAGGGTTTAAAGGAGGAAAACAGGAATTATATGATAAAATCTGGAAGCATTTATTTACATATAATGCACCCAGCCAAATCAGTCGAGAGTCGAGAGAGCTCACCTGATCTTTCGATGGTACCAGTAGTTCTTCTATCATCATGCTGTCCCGGGCGTAGGAATTTCTGTTCAAAGTGTAGGACCTATCCGAACTGAAGGAGCGGAGGCTGGTTGTATTTACAATTTACCACAGAAAATGAAGGTGACAATGAGATGAACAAAAGAAAAATTAATGCATGCAACTTCCAGGGAACACACTAAAAATGATAAAACATGTCTAATTGATGAAACAGATTTAAAAATAAAATAAAATACTAAAGCTGCAGTATTAATAAATCTTTGAAAAAAGGTTTTCCTTCATTGTGACATATCTATTAAAAAAAAACCAGTGTAATATAGACTTTGCTTTCAATGCAATGTATGCAAAAAATATATTCAGATATGTGCAGTACAATCCAAAGTGTGCTTCCTCACAAGTAAGTGCCACTGAGACAACGGGACTAACTCCTGATTAAGTGTGTGCAGGATTCATGCCTTGTTCCAAAAACGTTCTACGAATACATCAGCATCAGTAGCATAGCCAGAGGGGGAGTGGCGCAGTAAGTGCTACACGGCATTACACAGAGATGCAAAGTGGCCCCTCCCACTTGTGGTCGGAGCCAGTCCGGCAGCGAAGGCAACGCCTTTGCTGCTGGACTGGCTCTGACAGCGAGCGGGAGGGGCCACTTTGCACCTCTGTGTAACGCTGTGCAGCACTTACTGCGCCACCCCCCTCTGTCTACGCTTCTGGTCAGCATAACCAGAACCTTCCTAGAATGCATTCAGGACGACATGATGATTTTATCACCTATTAGTTGCAACTTTCCTAGCTAACCCAATTTTACCCAAAAGCACATTTATTAATTTTGTTCTGCTAAGTTAATGAAGTACACTACCAAGCGGCAGATCACCTGATTGCACTTACTGTATGTGTTTATACTGCTGGGGTCAAATAATTCGCTCTCAAAAGTGACATCTGGAGCAGAGGGTGTGTCCTATCCTAAGCTGGCCTCCTTTAAAATACATTGTAACTCAGAACAAAACGGTACAGCTTAGGAATTGACAACGCCTGGTATAAAGGAGGCTCCTCTGCCTTTGATCTCCATGCACCTGGGCTATACCCAGAGCCTGTGATTTCTATTATTGCAATGCTGCACTGACAGGAGAAACTAAGCGTGCTGAATTTCTCTTCTACAAGTAGCTCCTGCAGACAGGGGAATTTCTTTTAGATGTTGATCTGGCAATCACAGTTCAGTAGTGGAGCACATGCCTTGCATGCAGAAGGTCTCAAGTTTAGCCTGTGGCATCTCTAGTTAAAAGAGTCTCAGGCAGTAGCTCTGAGAAAGACCTCTGTTTGAGACTCTGGAGAGTTGCTGTCAGTCACAGAGTTGCTTAGGCATTACAAAGCTAAGAAGGTTGGTCGTCTTTCTTGTCTCATGGGATAGGTCCAGGATCGTCCATGAACCACTCACTCACTCACTCACTCACTCACTCACTCACTCACTCACTCACTCACTCACTCACTCACTCACACACACACACACACACACACACACACACACACACACACACACACACACACACACACACACACACAAACAATCGAAGTTGTACCAGAAGCTTCTTCAGCACTGTGCTAATCAGGTCCATCGGTCCCCCACTGCCAGGGCAACAGGGATGCTACAGCCTGGTCAGCTCACCCAGAAAGGAGCAAATGAAGCATGCTCTATTTGTATTGAGGGCTTTAAGTCTGGTCAAGGATGAGGTAGGGAGCAGCTCAGAAGCTCAAGGCTGAGCATTCTCATGAGCTATGTGCTACCTGCAAGGTGAGCCAGAGCAGCAGTTCCAAGGAGGTAACATTCTGGAACGCACATGCTTACGCACATGCTTACGTTTCAGCCCCCTCCCCTCCATTTAGCCTTGAACGCCCTCTGAGACCAACTACAAAGGCCAGATACCTAAATGGCTGGCTGCAAATAGTGACCTTCTATAACTTCCTGTTTTGCAGATGAAATGCACAATATTTAGTAGGAGTCCCTCAACCTCAGCCACAAACTCACTAGATTGCCTTGGGCAAGCCATCACTCTTTCAGCCTTGGCCATCCCATCTGTAATATAGGGATAATAGTACCAACTTATCTTGGACTGCTGTTGTAAGTTAATGTATCTAGATAATGCATGGGGAAGAAGTCCTTTGAACACTTGAATTGAGCTAAATAAATGATGTGTAAGCTATTACTGTTATTTATCTTCTCCAAAAGTTAGAGGAAAACAATTTGAATATGTTGAGACCAAAGAAAATGCTGGGTCTCACTGTGTTACACATTAACCCTGGAAGCTGCATAAAGCAGATGTTAGAAAACATGCCAGGCATTCAGACATGCTTGCTGTTGTGACTGAAAATAAACGGCAAACAAAATAATTGCAATAATAAAAACAAAAATGCTTTTGAGCTCGTTTTTTGCTTAAAATGTGACGCTCTAACAGCTTGCAACATGCACTTTGCGCTTCTGAATAAAACTTTCACAGAATTCCATCCTAAGATGTTACTTTCCATTTAAAATGTTACTCCTGGTGCTTGACCCCACCAGCCTAAGGCAGAACTGGGTCCTGGATTATTAAAACCATCCTTCTTTTTCAACAAGGAAGTATAATGAAATCAGGTCATACATTATGTTGCAGTAACAAAATTAATATTATCTAACATGGGACACAACAGAAGAACTGCACATCACATCACGTTATAACGCTGAGTAAACAGAAGAACTGCACATCACGTCACGTTATAACGCTGAGTAAAAAGGAAAAGAAAAATGAAGAATGGCAAAAGCAGAGAAACCTCACAAGGGCACCATGCTTTCTTACCTGACCTTAGGACTATTTTTAGAAATATACAAAGGAAAAGAAACAAGGAGAGAGAGAAAGCAAAGAATCAGACAGTGGGGAAAAAAAAGCACAATGTCATGGCGGGATGATTTGGGCATTTAATGTAATTTATTGCATAATGTTACACTCAGAATCAATCCCTCAATAGAAATCAATGTGCAGTTTCTGCAACACATGATACGTTATACCAGTAGTTTTCAAACAGCGTCCTGGTGAAACTTGAGGTTCTTCTAAATCTTATTGGAGTTCCCTAGTGAAAAGATTAGCAATGGTAGAGAAGTTTTCCTGAAAGAGAGCTTGCTTCTTTACTACCAATCTTCTCTGCAATGGGCAGCCACAGGGGAGTGTGTTCAGTGTGTTCTCGGGCAAAAGCTCAGTTCATATGGGATGACAGGTAAGCCCAATTGAACGTGTACTCTAAAGTCACACTCCGAAATCATTAGCAATGTCTGTGGAAGAATTCTGTGTCAGACAAGTTGTAACTCCCAATTGAGTCAATGTGGAATCTGCAGTGCGCGCGGAATGTGTTTAGGTGCCAATTTGTTTCCTCTGAGTGTAACACACATGTAAGATACTGCGGATGTAAACATAAGCTACATAGTGACAAACAATGGTATTGTTAAATCAGAAGTATGCAAATTTGAGGGTTTGCTCAAGAAATAAAAGAGAAAAAAATCACTAAAGATTTCTAGTCGGCAGCCTTGCCCTACCGCGGTGAAATTCCTGTGGATTGTGGAAGCCCCTCCCCAGCAGGTTCCCCACCACCCCCATCCCAGCATTACCCCCCAACCACCGGGCCATGGCCCATTACTGGGCCGCGGGCTAGCACTGAATGGGCCGCGAGCGAGGGGACTCTCCCCTGCCCATCCTGTGTAGCCCGAAGGTGTGCCGCGGCTTGTTTCAGCGTGAGTGGAGTGTTTGGGTTGCATTTGGTGGGTATGTGTGTGGGGGGAGAGAGAGATTTGGGCTGTGATGCATGATCGGAGGCAGGGCAAGTGAGGTTCTGGAAATGACATCACTCCCCCCGCAGTGATGTCAGCCGGTCCGTGGAGGGATTGACTTCCACGAGGCCGGTCCCTGGTAACAAAAAGGTTGGGCACCGCTGTTATAAAGTGTTACTAAAGCCACAGTATATTATTTTGAGAATAAGTACATAGAAATATGTACTATGACACTGTTCTTCAACCTTGGGGTTGGGACTCCAATGGGGTCGGAAAGCCTCGTTTGTGGGGTCATGGCAACTTATGGGAACCAAAACGGTTGCTGGAGGGTAATGCTGGGATGGGGGTGGTGGAGAACCTGCTTGAGAGGGGCTTCCACAATCCACAGGAATTTCACCTCGGTAGGACAAGGCTGCCGGTTCCGGGTGGTGACAGGGGTGGGCAGATCAGGTCCCGAGAAGGGGGCAGGATCAGTGGTGGGTCCCCAGCCCCATACTTTATTTATTTATTGGGGTCATGGCATGAAGAAGATTGAAGACCACTGATCTATGATGTTTGTACAAGCGTAGAATACAGTACTTTCACACTCAAAGAGCACAATCCTATGCATGTCTACTCAGAAGTAAGTCGCATTGTGTTCAGTGGGGATTACTCCCAGAAAAGTGTGTATAGGATTGCAGCCAAAATAATCTTGCTTATCTAATATTCATAGGATGTTTTTTTATATATAATTGAAGATAATATTGACTAAAAGACCAAAAGCTTTATATATAAAGCAAGGGAATACTGTGCAAATTTAGGGTGCATGCATGAAATGGACCCAATGCAGTCACAACAATCAAGACTGTATACAAACATCCAAGTTTTACCTTGTGGGAGGTGCCACTCCCTGTTAGACAACGAAAGAGCTTTTTACAGCAGATCATTAAACTATAGGAAAAAGCCCTCAGGGCTCCAGCTTGTGTGGTTTAATTATTAGCTTCAAAATAATTTGACCATCAGTAAACAGGCTACTAATCCAAAACTGTGGAAATGATCTCTGCAGCATTGGTTGTGCCTTGTTTGTGTCAGATGTCAAGCAAGGCAGGAAACATGTGGCAGGCAATTCCCAATAATATAAAAAGTTTGCATATCCTGAAGTGCAAAGATTGTAATCAATCTTATAGAATTGTTGACCTATTTTTCTCTCTCTCTTGCAAGAAAACTGACCATTCCTTTGGAAACAAAACATTGCAAAGGATTTACGTAGCAACACAACAATCTGAAAACAGATTTAGACATTTTTATTATTCTCCTTCTGCACCTTTTGGGAAACAAAAGGAACCTGATTAGCCAAACAACCATTCTTCAATTTTTCTGGCATGTCATTTTCATTCTTGACAGAAATTAGCGTCAGTAACTATTACAATCAAATGATTGAACAAAGGCCTTTTTTTCTTCTTGCTAAATGGTCATTGTGGGCTAAATGGTCTGGCTCTTAGATAGGGGCTTCCAGCTGTTTCCAAAGAAACACTTCTGACATATCTAGAGCATGAGCAGATACCAGAGAAAAATGAAGAATTAATTTGCTATGAATTATTGCCATAACAAAGCCGCCATGGAGAAGAGGAAAGCAGAACACTAAATAATGAATGCATCTTTTAGGCTGAGAGTCATCAAGGCAGCCAAATGATGATGGGACTCCATTTAGTTTTTGAAAAAAAGTGAAGAGGCAATAAAACATATTAAGAAAAAACCTGCACTGGGTTGGAGTAGTGAAGCGCCCAGGTGATGAGGATGAGGAATACCTGGCGGATCGGGCCCCAAGGCTGAAGCCCATGTATCCTTCTGCAGGCAAAGAATCGTCTCCCAGTTCTTTGAGATCCTGTGGCCCAAGATATTTGTCTGTATCTCCTGTCATTGCATCTTCACCTGTCAGCACAAAAGCAGGCTGAATCAGACGCTACACATTGCAGAATCCTTTCTTCAGCAAACATCATACTGCTCTTTGGTTGCTAGAAAGTAAACTCATTGCATTCCCAAGGCTCCGTCGTCAATTACAACATAAAAAAGTGAATTACCTGTTAGCTGCATGACTTAGGAAAAAAAAGAATCAGTTCAGATCTATGGTTTTGTATATAGAATGACATTTTTCTTGTAAAACGTCTTGAGAACCAGGATGATGTAGTGTTTCAGGAGTTGGACTTAGATCTGGAAGATCCAGGTTCAAATCCCTGCTCAGTCATGAAGCTTCCTGGATGACCTTGGGGCAGCCACTACCTCTCAGCCTCATCTCCCTCACAGGGTTGTTGTGAGGGCAAAAAGAGGGAAGGAACCATGTACACCATCCTGATCTCCTTGGAGAAAGAGTGGTATAAAAACGTGGGAAAATAAATTAAAAAAATAAATCCCGTAATGTAGCAGGTTATTTAGCAGTGCAGTACTCATCAGATCACTCTAACACTACCAGGCAGAAGTCGCATAAATATGAAACATTCATTAGCATTCAATGCATCTAAATCAATGGTCAGCAACTAGTTCTGCGTTGAAGGACCACTTTGAGACATGAATGGCAGGCCAAGATGTCACCCACCCACCCCAAAGTGCCTACTGGATCATTCTTTTACCACAAATACAACTTCCCCTACAATGCAATTTCACCTCTGAGTTAGTAACTGCAGAGGAAGGGGCAGATCCCTCTCAAAGGGCCAGATTGCCAATCCTTAATCAGCAGCCTTCAATTGCCAATTCCTAATCTAATACCATTTAAACACACACACACACACACACACACACACACACACACACACACACACACACACACACACACACACACACACACACACACACACCATCCCTCACATAAAAAAGGTAAAGGTGACCCCTGACAATTAAGTCCAGTCATGTCCGACTCTAGGGTGTGGTGCTCATCCCCATTTCAAAGCCGAAGAGCCAGCGTTGTCCGAAGATGCCTCCATGGTCATGTGGCCGGCATGACTCTCCTTGCTGCAGCGCGTAGCATGCGGCTGGAACACGGAGTGCTGTTTACCTTCCCGCAAGCGGTACCTATTTATCTACTCGCATTAACATGCTTTGGAACATACTCCTTTCCAAATGCAAAGGGCTACAGGAAGCAGATGAGTTCATCTTTTAAATTTTAAAACATTCAGTTCACTATAATTTTCCCGTCATGTTTCTATTGCTATTTGATTAATTATGATACATTTTTTGTGTTCAATAATTTCTATTGTACAGTCTTGGAGAAGTAAAGCTAGAATGGTGCAGACTTCGACCTAGGCAACTTTTTCGGCTACTATAATCTATTATTAGAATGACTGGTCATAAAGCATCAAATAAAGCCAGACTCACACACAAGAACAAACTAGGGGGGACACTGCTGAGATGAGACACAAAACTGCTCAGTACCCATTCAGGCCAGAAACTGTATTCCAGAAACACCATTCAAAACGTCAGCTTCCGAGTGATGAAGACCAAGCAAAATTTCAGATCCCATTCAACGAGAAAGGAATGATAGAGCCAGCCACAAACCTTCCACAAAATCCACATTCTGGTACCCATATTCTGGGAAAGGGTATGGAATGCCAACTTCCCAGGTCTATTTCGAAACCATATTGCAAGAGTAAAAAGCTCCCTCAACACAGAAAGTTCTCAAAAGTCTAAACTGCTGCAGTGTCAAAAAGGAATACAATGGGAAAATGCTGATTCTGCCTCTCAAGGCATCCTCATTAGGACATCAAAGCACTCTAGTTGAGGTGATTTTTGCACCAAATATGTAGGAATCCTTTAATTTACGGGATCACTCTCACCTAGTTAAAAAACGGCACTTGTGATTTTGTTTGTGAAATATAGCTTAGCTGGGCTGTTTCTCCAGAGTACAGTTACCACCTGGTACATAAGAAGAGCCCTGCTGGATCAGGCCAAAGGCCCATCTAGTCCAGCTTCCTGTATCTCACAGTGGCCCTACCAGATGCCACATACTAGGAATGTGGGTTCTGTGGAAGTGTTCTGTTTTACAGCATCACTCCCATCTAGTTCAAAGGGATCTGCGATTTTGGTTAGTTTGCCTAGTTTGGAAGTTGGTGTTCTGGGTTGTTTTTCTGGAAAACCTTTTATAGCCCAGAGCAGGTATTGGAATGTGGAATTTGGGTACATTTTGTACTCTGCTACACAGTTCCTAATTAGTCCAATAGGATATATAATTTTGATTAGTCTGCCTAGCTTAGGGCACAATCCTATTCTTCTGCAGTGCTGGCGGAGTGTGTGCTCCGCCGGCACTGGGTGTCCCAAACATGTCATAAAGCTCGTTTGCGGCATCCTGAGAGTAGGCCATGCCGGCACGGCAGCCTGCGCCACCGCTCCAGCACCCAGCGCAGAGGCCTGCATGGGTGGACAGGTAAGCACCATGCTGAGCAGTGCTGGGGGTGGAATGGGGCTGGGGAAAGGCAGAGAGAGGGCATAACAGGGCGGGGGTGAGTGGATCAGGCCCGGGAGAGGGGCAAGACCGGTGGAGAAGGCCTCCACCGTATCTTATCCTCCCACCCAGGCCTGGAAGCCCTACATGGGGCTTCTTGGACCAGCACCAGCGATTTAGCTGGCACAGATTCAGTTAGCCCCATTGAGCCAGCTGAGGCTTGACACAAGGCAAGAGGACAAATGCTCCCTTACCCCGAGAAGACCTCCAGCCTGCTCAATCCCAGTGCTGGCTACAGTGTGGGTCATGCGGTTCCACTGCACCTGCACTGGATAGGATTAGGCTGCCCAAAGCTGGTGTGGGAAGATCCCTACAACATACACAACCAGAGTCACTTTCCTCCTACAAGAAGAGGTTTCGCAGTCTCCACCGCTAATGCTCACTGTAGATGCTGCAGAGAGGCAGGAAACATATTGGGAGATTCCCACTATGACAGCTCTGTCCTTTCCTGGTTTTAGACTGGAGTGTGAGATAACTCTGTTCTAACGCCAGTGTTATTCCACAGATCCTTATATGTGCATTAATGGGTGGCACACATACAACATGTGTACAGATTCTGTGTGTTTGCTTGCTTGCTGAAGAGAGGGCTGCTGATGGCTTGGAGGTACAGTAAGTTTTAAAGGGGGTTCCGAGTTCAAAAAGCATGACAGAAAAAACAATGCAGACCTATCATGTATAGACATTGTGCACAATTCTATTCTACTGCTTCTACACATGCCAGGAAGACACAATTGGTGACAGTTTACTGATGTATGACACTTATCCATCACGGTGTCTACTTATTCCTCTACACCTGTGAAAGAAAAGCACCGTGTGTGAAGGAGCCCAAATTATAAAACAGCACTGGTACTGAATATCAGCTGAACTAGATGTCCAGCGTTGTGATTTTTTGTAAAATTCCTTAAGGCCTAATATTACAAGGAACAAAAGCTGGTTCTGTAACGTAAAAGTAAAGCAGTGCAGCAATGGAAGGGTTAAACACTCACTTTACCCAGTTGAATCTACACCCCATTATGTCATAGTGAAAGATACATTCCCACACTGACAGACAGACACATATTCTAAAATAGGCTCTTGAGGTTTTAGAATTCTCTTTTCTGCCCCCTGTTTAATTCAAGTATGGCAGATCATTTCAGGCACAAGTTCACCTCCTGTCTCTTTCTTTCTTAGGATAAATGTCTGGACTACCTAAAACGTTGCACAATGAAAAAGGGTGACTGGAGCTACTGCTCTACTACTTTTTTTTTAATCCATATCTACTGCGGGTTCAGCAGAGTTTAGGTTAACCATTCCCTCTGCCCAGAGGAAAACAAAACACAAAACCATGAACGAGGCCCCGTTTTAAACTACCAATCAGTTCTAAAAATACCCCCTTTAGCTAGCTGCTGCCTTGCAATAGACAAAATAACAGATCAACTTTCTTCCTGAGACCCAGCAACAGCAATTATTTTAAGTAACAATTTCAAAGCTTAGAAGTCTGTCGAGACATTTCACAGGAGTACAGAAAATAAGAAAAAAATAATTGAGGTAGAAAAGTCTTACTCTTTTGCAAAGCCATTTCCACCCGGCTGGTCTATACAAGTTTTTTTTTTTTTGGTTCCGCCTCTTGATGCTTCCAAGAATTCTTATTAGTCCTATTAGTTTTTAAGCAGCGATTTATAGTTAATCTCCAAAACCAGTATAAGAACCTAATCTCTGTTGGTTATATTCACTCTCCATACACCACATGTTCCTCTTCTTAACATCTTGATCTCTTCCAGCACATGCATTTTACAAAATGTGCGCCTTTGTCCTGTGAAAAAGTCTTCCTTCCAAATGCAAAAAAAAAAAGTTTAAAAATATAGAGATTTTAAAATGACAGCTGTGGTAAAGATCTTTTTTTAAAAAACAAAGCACGCTGCTACATCCTTGCAAAGAATCTTCTGATTGGACCGAAACCTTCCCTTCGCAAGCCTCTAACAAGACGATTGAATGGTGACATACAAGCAAGCCTGAGTTATTTGTATGTAAATAAGGGCACAGCTTGGGTGTCGATTTTGGTTTTTTTTTCCCTCCCTGTAATTTGACACTAACAGTTGTAGGTTAAACATGCAAGCTCTGGGACAGGCTGGAATCAAGGGAAAGAAAGTGGAGAGCTGTTGGGGTGGGAAGGGGTCTGCTAAAGTTGTACAATACTGAATGACTTTGCTCTTAAGGCTAAGAGCAAAAGAAGCTTACAAATACGGCTCAGAGCAGCCCACTGGGCGCTGGGGGCGGAACGAAGTGATCAGATTTTAGCCCAAGGGAAACAAATCCAGCAGGATATCTGACTTTACCGGCACTCTTCAGGTGGAGGAATGAAAGGCAGTTGGTTGTCTTTTGTCCAAATTCAAACCAGGAATCTGGGAACACCCATCTCCAACAGCAAAGATGGTATGTTAAATTGTTAATAGTATCTGCATCCTGATTGTCAACCAGCTGCAGGGGAAGAAGTGCAAAGATAGGCAACCCCTAAAAAAAATCCCAATCTAAAACACTACCCCCCCCCCCAGTATCACAAATACTGTTGGTGGTGACACAGGAGGCTGGTGTGTTACTGAGGCTGCTTTTGTTAACCATTAACTTCATGGAGCAATAAAATTTGTCAGTAAGGTGGAGCCTCCAAAAGGGAGTAGAAAATGTTTGTATGCACAAGCGGGAATGTCTAGTTGAACCAGAAACTTGCATAAGTCCAACTAAGTGTACCTATTTAACAGGTACGGTAGGTTTGTGTAGGCTACTCTGGTATGTCTTGAATCTGTCAATAATATTGGGGCTTATCTGTCAACTGTGCCTATTTTGGATAGGCTGAATACTATTCAACATGCTTGGGAATTGGATCGCATAAATATGCTAGTATGCACTACTGAATGTTGAAATTCTGGACATTGTGTTTTACATCTCAAGCCCATCCTATTTCTTTAGCTTGCAATTTAGACACACAGAAAATACACATAAGTATCAGACTAAAGAAACAAGATTTTAAGTCTCACACTCGGTTAAAAACCTAGCAAATTAGAAAGGTATTTTGCAAAAAGGGTTCAGGCTGGGAGTTTATGAGTCTCCAGATACAGGAGAAATCTATAATTTCACATAACTATTTTAGGAGTGAGACAGGCTGTGATAATAAAATGTACATTTTTTATTGTACAGTCAAAGAGCCAGTGCAGTGGTTGTACTAGGGCTGGGGAGACCTGGGTTCAAATCATCGAGTCATGATGCTTATTGGGTGACCATGAGAAAGTCATTAACAGCGCAATCCTGCACAAACTAAGGCCAGTGGAGCGAACGCTCTGCTGGCCTAGGGTGTCGTGAAAGTGCTGTAAAGCACTTTTGTGGCACCCAGAGAGTAAACGGTGCCGAGGCCAGCGCCGCTCACTCCGCCGCTGGCTGCCAGCCTGGCCACTGGACACAGGTAAGCCCTGCGCTGGGTGGCTGGAGGGCAGGACGGGGTGGTGGTGGAGGGGGCGATTGGCTGGCCAGGCCAGGGAGGGGGCAGTGATATTGGCAGCACGCTCTGCTGATATCCTAACTCCCCCTTCTGAGCCTGACTGGCCTTACATGGCCTTCCCCGGATGTGTGCCAGGAAAATAGCTGGTGCACATCTGAGGAGGCACATTGGGATATCCCTTTCCCCGGAGGTGAGTCCCGGTTCCAACATTGTGGGCCAACATCCCATCATCACCCTCCATGAAAGCAACCTACTCACAATCCTGTTATGATGAGATTAAGATTGTACTTCCTTCTGTCAGAACTCAAGTTTACAACTGACCCTGAACCTGGATTCTGGGGGAATGTGTGTCACCACCAAGCCTTGGCCAAAGGAGAGAACCACAGGGTAACTGGACATGCCAGTAAAGAAGGAGCAGGCCAGAATAAAGCGTAAAGTTAGGCCCGACTCTTATAATAGCTTTTGATCAGGATTACTCTTTGGTCCAAGGGGACTATGCGTGGTGCTGGTCTCTGTCTTCCCAGCGTTGCCTTGCCTTGACACCAGTGTTTCTGGCTGATCACTGGCACAACACCAGCTCTGGCTTACAAATGTGTGCTGTCTGGAGAGACCACATCCTTGCTTGCTTTCAATAGAGGTTCATGTTATTAAGTTTTTAGCTAGCTAAACTCTATCTCATCGCAAGGATAGGAAGCAGTAATTTTCAGGATGTGTGTGTGTGTGCGCGCACGCACGCACGCACGCACGCACGCACGCACGCACGCACGCACACACTAGAACTTCCACATTCATTCTAGCTAGCATCATTTCAACAAAAGCCAGCCAGAATGAAATCATTTAACTATGCTTCCAAAAAGATATCTAATATCTAGTTTGATCTTTGGAGAGTCTCCAAGGGAAGACAGCCCCACAGTTGTGAGGCAATCACCAAGGCTGCCTTTAAATGTTCACACAAGAATGCGTGGTGCACAGGTTGTAGTTGAGTTCTGTACATGGCCCCTGAAAGGAAAGAAAAAGAATCAGAACTACTGGAGGTTTCTCCTTACAACCAATGGTATATGGTTGCAAGCGTGAACCCTTAAGGCTTCAGCACAGCTATTCAGCAGTCTCTGGAGCTGTCAGAGAATAAAATGCCATTGGTGGCATCCAATACGTGAACTTCTCTGGGCCCCAATTGATTGGGGCTTTGCTCTGGGAACCTTCTTCTTGGGAGGTAAGAAAATAATATTCTCAGGACAGGGACTCCTCAGTTTTGGCACCCCAGCTTTGGACACCATCCCCGCCCCCAAAGAGGGTTGCTCCCTTGTATACAGGCAGGCAGTAAGTGAAAACCATCGAATTAGCAGAAACATTTTGAGCTCCTGAGATAATCAAATTTCTTTTGCAGTGTGGGTGTATATGCTTTTGTACACTTTTTTAAATGTTGCCCTTGGTTTGTAATACTGGCCATTTATGTTTTTATCTATTTTGTTTTGTTTTTAACCATAAACCACCCTCAGTATGCAGTTGCCTTGGATTGCACATAGCATGCATGACTCCTTTCTCCACCCCCATCTCTCTCTCTCTCTCCTCCCATTTTCTTCTCTGTGATGGCTGCTCAGCGCTCAAGACTGAAACAGAATGAAAAACTGCACAACAGGCTGCTCTCTGAAGTACAGTACTCCTGTGTGGGTGCAGCAGGAATTAGCACTGTAATCCCTTATCTCTCTTCCCCTGTATTGCAAAAGGACTTGTGGAAGAGAAGTGCAGAAGCCAAGAAAGGGAAGAAGAGGCAATGAAGCAACTTTGATTCCCCCCCCCCCCCAAGCACCATACTGTAGATGTTGTCAGAAGCAGGACTGGTGTCTGGCCTAGATAAGAGAAAAGGAAAAGAAAAAGGAAGGATTTGGCTGTACTTCCACAGTCCTCTAGGGTTGCTTCACACATTCTACAGAAGTAGCAAGAGATCCATGGTCCTTGCTGCTGTGGGGAACCATCACTCTTCTACTCATATCCCTGATGGGAGGTGGGATGTAATGTTCTTCAACACAGGGGACAAAAGTTGCATGTCCCTGAGGCAGTGTTTCCCAAACTTTTTCAACCTGTGGCTCCCTTGAGCATTGGTGACCATTGGCTCCCCATTCCATTATGTTGATGCCTGCCAACTGGTATTGCACTGTTTTCCGAGAGGATTCCATGCACTCCACGGCACCCCTGGCTGGTTTCCATGGCTCCCCTGGGGACCACGCCTCCCAGTTTAGGAACCACTGCCCTGAGGGATATATGTGCATCTCTCCTCTTTTCATAGGATTTGGAAGTGAGACAGAAGAAGCTCATCACTCCTGATGAGCTTCAGTAAACAGCTCATCACTCATACTTTCTCTAAGAATGTGCAAGTGGTCAAAAAGGGTCACTTCGCAATTAGCAAATACACACCTGTATATCTGTGGACATCAATGGTAACCCTGAAAGTAACACGTGTTTGTGCATGTGTACTTTTACTGTTTTTTTTTTCATGGTGTGGGTACACCATACGTACATGCTGCAATAATCCCAAGTCAGTTGTGATTCCTTGTAGCACATTCACGTACAGAGGCGAGGATAGAGTGGAGCAACCGGAGCAGCGGCTCCAGGAGGCTCCACGGCTCTGGGCGGCATGTCACCTCCGTCCTCCCACGTGTGAGAGGAGAGGAGACCTGCCGCTGTGCGCCACCCAGGACCTGCCTTTGGTCCGGCGGCGGCAGCAGCAGCAGGAGGAGGCGGGGAGTGTGTGTGCGAGTGAGCGAGCGTGTGCGCCTGCCTGTCTCTCCTTTCCCCTTCCCGGCTTCGCCGGTCAGCGAAGCCGGGAGGGGAAAGGAGAGGCGGGCAGGCGCACGCTCTCGCTCGCACAACACTCCCCGCCTCCGCCTCCGCCTCCTGCTGCTGCTGCTGCTACTGCTGCCGCCGGACCGAAGACCCCTACAGTAAGGACGGTCCGGTGGCAGCAGCAGCAGGAGGAGGCGGAGGCGGGGAGTGTGTGCGCGTGAGCGAGCGTGTGCGCATGCCCATCTCTCCTTTCCCCTTCCCGGCTTCATTGGTCAGCGAAGCCAGAAGGGAAAGGAGAGGCAGGCAGGCGCGCGCTCTCGCTCGCACAACACTCCCCGCCTCCTCCTCCTCCTGAGTTTTGCTGCTACTGCTGCCGACGGACCGAAGCCCCCGCCCCCCAGAATCCGGCAGCGCCCCCCTGGGGGGGGCGCCCCCTGGAGCAGCAGCACCGGGTGGCAGGACTTCAAGAATACTCTGTTCACGTATTATATACACAATAAAAAAGGATGGATAACTCTCACAAGTTACAGCAAACACCATGAGTATGTACAATATACAAGCACAGTACCTGCCATGTTCATATCATATGGCATGCAAAGGGGCAACAAGTGAGCTGCTTGAAGGAGGTACAAACATTTGCACAGGGACACACAGTTAGAGCACAAAGGTAATCAAAGAAGGAAAACGAAAGGGTTACAAAAGACAAGGTAGTGTTGGCTATGTGATCATGACAAGGTCATAAGAATAAGTGGGAAGTGTATCTTCACTGCACAAGCTTCACAAGACAGGTAAAGTTACTCCTGGTGAAATTGTCCCTTCCTCAGAAAAGTGCTGTATGGTAGTTAATTGTTATCTAGCATTTATCTAGCCTGTGCAAATCAAACATGTTTGCTCATTGCCTTTTTAAAATGTGAACAAAAAGGATGGAACTATTCAACACTATTGTTCTTTTTGTCACTATTGTGCCATCCTTCTTTGTTTTTGCTCTCACCAATCTCAACCTCATTTTCCTACACTGCTATTTAATCCTATTGACTGGGGCAAGCCAAATGGTTTTGTTTCCACAACATGTGATGCCATTACAGATGATCATAAATTCACAGCTCAATCCTAACTAGGACTAGACTGCCATTTACGACAGCGGAACTCAGTTCTGCTGTCATAAATGGCTATATGGTGGTGTGCGCCACCAGTGACCATTTTGCCATGGTTTGCTGCCACAATTAGAGGCGGAGCCAGAAGCCCACCTCTGGCAGCGAAGGTAAGCTGGTGGCAGGCAGAACGGGGCAGAGAGGGGGTGGATCTTGGTGGCACTGGTACGTGCTGGATCCTAAACCTGTCCCCTTTCCTCTCTTTTATTGCCCTCAGACTTGCACCAGCAAAAGAGCTGGTGCAGATCTGAGGAGACCCATTGGGGCAGCGGTCTCCTCCCTTAACTTGAGAAGACCTCCGCGACTGGACCCCCTCTGCAGGATACAGCATGCGGTCCATTGGTGTGGAGAGATTTAGTTAGGTTTGGACCCATTACCACCTCTGTCTTTCTTCCAATTTTGGATCTGGGTGGAAATGTGGTCACTAGAAATGAATGAATTCTTTAGGGTCCTTGTCACCAAGTATGTTGGGGAACCCTCCCTCCTCTCTCACACACACTCATTCTACCTTCTTACAGTAATTTTCAATAGCATCTGTGAAGCTGATGCTAGAGCCCATGAGAGCTTGTGCATGAGAAATATGGGGCAAAAAGGAAGTCAGGCATTTGAGGACAATACTAAAGAAAACAAGTCCACAAATGAACCTCATTTCAAGTTCCTCTCTGTCCCCCCACATCGGATAGTGAATCTCAGCCAAGTAATCAAATGCTGAGAATAAGTATCTGAGACAATATAAAATATAAGTATCTGAGACAATAGAATAAAACGAAGAATTATGCACAACTCTCTCTTCAAAGATTCCAGCCACTATGTTCTTAAAAATACCTCAATTAAGGGAATTCCTCGTGCAGTTAAAATCATCACAGGCTTTTGCTACATTCCTGTAACAAATGTGGGGCATTTTGGTGACCAATAGCTTTGCTAAGTATGTTTAGTCACACTTGCAATAAAAGTACAGTATGTTAAAGCCAAGACCATGGTCAGCCCAAGACCTCCTGGAGCCGGAAGCAGCCTATCAAATGCTGCTCTAGAAAAGATGGAGATTCTATAGGCAGCAGATTGGTCTCTGACACTCTAGCCCACCACTCTTCTCTCCTCTACACTTCCAGTTTGCCCCCTCTTCTTTTTCCAATCCAGAGGGTGGGAGGAGGAGGACCAAAAGAGGGAAGATGGAGATGGGTGCCCCCAGTTAATCTGTTGCCTGAGGCAATCACCCTTGCCAAGACTTATTTAAAACAAAGATGTTCCTTTGTAAACATGGCTGGATCTGAATTTAAAAGGAGGAGTGATTGACAGGAGTTAAAAATGTAAACAAACCATTTTCCCTAAGTAATTATCTGCAAGAACATTTCCTGTTTTCTGAAATGCAAAGAATTCTCAGTGCTTGCAGCTCAATTATTTATTAATATCAACAGGATGAAGTGTGAAACCTTTGAAGAAGGAGGTGCTAAGACCAACTGAGCTTTTTCTAGAATGACTAGTAGGCTGTTGGTGTTAGAAGCATGTCCAAGGAGAACTAATACAGTACATACTCTTAACATTAACATACTAGGGGCCTTGTGTAAAATTTTTAGAAATTAGGGGCCTTGTGTAAATTTTTTAGAAATTAGGGGCCTTGTGTAAAATTTTAGATTTCACACAGGGTGGGACGGAGGGCAGTGGAAGGACAATTCTGAGAAAGCTTTAAATATATCTTGGATACATTCAAGTTTAAACTGTAAACAAGCAATGCATTTGGAGAACATTTGCTATGGACACTTTAATTTATACTTCATAAGAAGGAAAGCAATGTTGTCAACAAAGTTAAAGCATTTTCTCTCTTTCTTTAAGCAAACAGATCTATGCTTTTTGTGTGCCTACCTAGTACATAAAAAGGTAAAGGTAAAGGTATCCCTTGACAATTAAGTCCAGTCGTGTCCGACTCTAGGGTGCTCATCTCCGTTTCAAAGCCGAAGAGCCAGCGCTGTCCGAAGATGCTTCCGTGCTCATGTGGCCATGACGTTTCCATGGTCATGTGGCCGGCATGACTCAACACCGAGGTGCATGGAACGCTGTTACCGTCCCGCTGACGTGGTACCTATTAATCTACTTGCAATTTCTTGCTTTCGAACTGCTAGGTTGGCAGGAGCCGTCGCACGGATTCGAACTGCTGACCTTTCGATCGACAGCTCATGGTTCAGTGGTTTAACCCACCCACTTAATTGTTAGTAACAGTCATCACTGACAGTGCAATTCTATCCAACTTACACCATTGGTGTCACCAGTGGTGCAGCGAGAACGGGAGGCCCCAGAATGAAAGGGGATTCAAATCCCCTCCAAAGGGGATTTGAATCCCCTTTCCGTTCTGGGGCCTCCTGTTCTCGCTGCACTGCTGGTGACACCAATGGTGTAAGTTGGATAGGATTGCGCTGTCGGTGTGTTTAACCAATGAGCTGGATTGACATATAGATGATCCTGAACAATAATCTTGTATGGTTTGACTATTTGCCATTCTTAAATGGCACCCATGCTCTGCTCTTGATGGTTTATGTGTTAATTCACAATGGAAAAAAGTCAAGGATTAACAAAGGGGTATTACAGCTGAGGCTCCGGTAAGATTTCAAATCACGGAAGGAACAATGTACCCATCCATTCTTGAGTTGGACCTTGACCAATAGCATCTGCTCATGGACCTCATTATCAAATTATGGTAAGGACAAGGAATACTTAGAGATGGGCTACCAAACTTTTCGTGGTTTCAGAAGACATGAGAGGTATCAGACTAAAGATTAAGTCTTGATGAGAATACAGTCTCTCTATGTTTCAGTACAACATAGCTGGGATCACAGCATATCAGCGACCATTTTTCTATGAAAACCCATCCAGCTCTCTGTTTAAAGTTTATTCTTTTTTATAGCAAAGTTACTTACTGACACTTAATCCACTTAAATCACTGTTTCTAAAGTAAGAATGCCTGTTGCTCGAAACTTTTCCAATATGGAGAAAGAAAAGGAAATCCAACCAAAATATTAAGAAGGGAGGAATTAATTTTCCTCAGGTCTCTTTGGTTTCCAGATCAATGAATTCAGGGCAGAATAGAACAATCCTCCATCATGAAAGCAAATAACCATTTAACACTGCAGGACATAATTTCGGCAAATGTAATGAAATGATTTCTAATTACTTGTCAGTACAGTTTATTTTCTTGATATGAAGGCCACTCTCTCAAAGTCAACTCTCAGTTCATCAACCCAAAAAATTAAAAAAACAAAAACAAAAAACCTCTCCAGACTGGACAAAGCAATTTCCATGTCTACCATTCTGCAGGTATGTGCTACCCATAGTACATTCCAAGGTAGCTGCAAACAAAGGGCAGTCAAACCATCTAAGCATTGGCGTTGCTCCCGTCAAGTGACGGGAGCGGGTTGCCACGGGGTGACGCGCGCACAGGGGTGACGCGCGTCGCCCTCCGGACGCTCCGAGGCCGGCCCGGGAGCTGGCCTCGGAGCGTCCAGCCCGGCCAGTGCTCCAGGGCCTTCTCAAAGAAGGCCCAATCCGTCAATACGGGTACTTTTACTGTTTTTGCGCATGCGCAGACCATTTTGAGGGCAAGAGGGCAGGCCCTTGCCCTCAGAAACGGTCTCTGCGCATGCGTGAAAACAGTAAAAGTTAGCGTATTGTATTGACGCAATGGGCCTTCTTTCAGAAGGCCCTGGAGTGCCGGCCGGGCCGGACGCTCCGAGGCCGGCTCCCAGGCTGGCCTCGGAGCGTCCGGAGGGTGATGCGAAGGGGCGGGGGGGCACCCAGGGCAGGGTGCAGCTGGGTCACCCCCCCCAAAAAAAAATCGCACGCCGGGAGTCACTAGGGTGACGCATCCCCCCCCCGCCTTGGGGTGACGCGCGTCCTTGTGACGCCCCTGCATCTAAGCAAGGACCTCTAAGTCTACTGTCAGCTACAGGTTCTATAAAAAAAAAAGTATCTGAGAAGGTCAACTTTGAATAACTGCACAGTTGTAACAATACAATACATAGTGTTGGTTTTTTTTTTTTTTTGTAAACCATGAAAGCTCTTTTATTTGATATTACCAGCAATTTAAATTAGTAGTTCTAGTACCTGCTATACAATTGAGACCAGATACAGTATTAAAACTGTACTTCTGCGAGCTTTCCGGATGTAATCCTGGTTGATAGGCATCTCCCAATTTTCTTCAGCAATACTTTCGTACGCACCACATTCATCAGTTTGATTAAAATTATAATATACAAACTCTTATTTTACAAAAAGCAGCAGTTACATAAGAGAATGTTACATAAGAGAATACCCCAAGAAGGTTAATGGTGTTTGATTAAAACAGCAAAGAAAGAAATCTGGACAAAATCAGAGGGTTATCCTCAGTAATTGCAGTAATTATGAAAAGTATACTGTGCATGAATGCACAATTATTACTAAGAGAATTAATAAGGAAGGTTAGTGAAAGAGAAGTCAGCTGCATATACACAGCCATGTGCCACACTGGTGTTTTTCATTGACGTAGGTCAGCAAACTCAGTTATTTTTTGGTTCCACCCACTGAAATAAGTACAACGATCTGTCTGGAATACATTGCCACAGCTTCTTGGTAGCAAATATGCTTTGCATAGAGAAAGTAAGCCCATCTCCAGTTAAAAGTATCTCAGGTAGCAAGTTTGGGGAAACTGTCTGCCAGAGAACCTGAAGAACTGTCGTCGTCCCCCCCCCCCCCAAGACACTGGATTAGACAGAACAATGGTCACTATAAGGCAGCTCCGGATAGCCTTACTGCCAATGTGTTTCCTGATATAATAGATTGGGCTGCTATTACTGAAATCTCAGCCCTTCAAGGTAGATTGCCAGGAACAAGCACCGAGAAAGCTCCTATATATTTCAATGTTGATAGAAAAGAGAATTTTACTTTTTACTGGATGTGGCCTCTTCCTTCACCAGAGTGTCAAAAGAAGCTGCACCTAATGTGATTCTTTTTCTATACAACGTTGAAAATGCAAGCCCCTTTCAGAACTTGCACCAGACAAAGTTACTCCAGCATAAGATAACTTCATATACAGTATTTGTTTCCCCTGTTGTCAAGAAACAGCATAACTGTTGTGACACTCTTTCAAAAAGTGCTGTGGCAATACAACATTTACAACTCAAGCTCAGATGTAATCCCAGCATCCTCCCTCCCTCCCTCCCTCTCTCTCTCTCTCTCTCTCTCTCTCTCTCTCTCTCACTCACTCACTCACACACACACACACACACACACACACACACACACACACACACACACACACACACACACACAAAGACTACTGCCACAAATGGCTGCGTCAATGCTGTTGGGTTTTCACCAGGAACCTAACAGCTCCCTAAATGGTTGTGTATATGCAAGCTTTGATTTGTCAAGTTAGGACAGAAAATGAAAATGTTGAAGGGCAGCTCCCACTGCAATAGAAAACAAAATACAGAAATACCTTCTTCAACATCTGAAATATATTCACCATCACTGACAATTTCAGGGGCATTCGCTTTACGAACTGCACGATTTAAGCGAACAAAATGTTGTGTCAATTAAAATTGAAAACTACTTGATTTCAGCAAAACAATTTAATGTCACAATTTTAACAAAAAATAGTCAATGCTCATCTAATGAACGACAACTATGTTTCCCTTAAATTTATGTTGCAATGAACACTGAAAAATAAACGGAAGCTTCATTATACATACCTTCATCATCGGACATATCCAAAACTTCATTCATAGTTTCTGGTACATTCATTTTATGCTTTTCTGTGACAGTCTATTTAAGACAAAGAAACATCATTTTAGACTAAAACTAGCAGTAATTTTCATAGAAAGTAACTTTAATATTAATCTAAATATTTGCTTTTTCCAAATGCTCATAGTGCTTTAAATATATGTTGTCTCAGAAGTCCTTAAAGGTAAAGGTAACCCCTGCTCGAAAGCCAGTCGTGTCCAACTCTAGGGTGCAGTGCCCATCTCCGTTTCTAAGGCTGTAGAGCCAGCGCTGTCCGAAGATGCTTCCGTGCTCATGTGGCCAGTATGACTAATGGAATGCTGTTACCTTCCCGCCGCAGCAGTACCTATTTATCTACTTGCAATTTCTTGCTTTTGAAATGCTAGTTTGGCAGGAGGTAGTACAGGAGACGGGAGCTCACTCCGTCACATGGCACTTGGGTCTTAAACTGCTGTCCTACTGACCTTCTGGTCTGCAGTTCAGCGTCTTAACCACTAAGCCACCGCGGCCCCTGAAGCCCTTACAGCAATATCAAAAACAACAATCCCTTCCTAACATACGGTATCTGGAAGACCTCAAGAGTCTACCAGGTCAGGAGGTTCCCAAGATTCCATGCCCATCAGAGGGTCTACCTGGGTGGGTGGGTTGCTTCATGAACCCTCAATACTGGTGATACTGCCCAATACACCATCAGGAAATGGCCCAGGGACACTATGAGGACCATGAGTGCAGAATTTTGTCCAGGGCCCAAAGCAACCTAGTGCCAGTACTGAACAATATGCAGAGGCCAATTACATGGCAAGTTTTGAAAAAAATGAAAATTACTGCTGATTGAAATGAGCACTGTTAGAGAAATATGCCTTCCTCATGGGTGACAAAAAACCAATTCTAGAGAGAAATACTGTTGTGAAGAGTTTCCTCTCTCATTTGCTAACATTTTCATGGTTTTCAGTTTGAAGTTTTACACTAAAATACCAACTATAATATGTGCCTCTGGGGTGAGGAAACTCTTTGAAAGTGTGAGGCGGTAAAGATGCTGAGGGGGGATTTGAAGGGGAATTTGAGGCAGAGAAACAGAAGATGGGGAAAGGGTTAAAAAAAACCTTGCCCCCACCACTTCTCCTCTCATGATTCATCTCTCCCAAAGCTACTTTTCGTTCTAAAATTAAAATTGTGTTGGAGGTTCAGTTGCTCACACTTGTGTCTAATAAGTCACTTGATTTCATGAAAAACTGACTGCGATGGGTTCAAAGGATCAATAGTTTCTTATTTCCAAGCAAGCATGTTTAGCATTGGTATTATTTGTATTTACTGTCTGGATGAAAGTGCTAAGCGGATAGGCCTGTGACAGCTCATGCTACCGTGTTGCCCCGAAAATAAGACAGAGTCTTATATTAATTTTGGTCCCAAAAAATGCAGTATGTCTTAGTTTCAAGGAGGTCTTATTTTCCCAACCTGTGGCGTGACCCCCCGCGACCCCCCTGGCACTTACTTTGACTGATTAAAGCTTAATTCTTTCTCGAGGGTGCAAAGCCTGCACGGCCTATACTTGAATCCTCCACCATAGAGACGACATGCTAGAGAGACTCTGCAAGGTTGCAGCCTCCTTGCAGGTTGTGGGGGGGTGCCGGGGGGGGGGGGGTCGCGTCCGGCTGATGATCCTAGCTAGGTCTTACTTATATTGACGAGTGCCAGCAAAAATCATGCAAAAATGACGGTAGGTCTTATTTTCAGGGTAAGAATTATTTTCGGGGAAACAGGTAATAAGGCTTCAATGACCAAAAACTGGATCTGGATTCACTTTTCATATTTGACTCTTGTGTAATATCAAAACAAGACGATGGGTTTGCCTTGGCTACAGAGGACGCTAGGGTCAAACTTGACATGACAGGGCAGCCGCATGTATTTTATCTACGTATGTATTCTTTCCTGTTTACATATATACTGGGGTGGAGAATCTACATAAAAAGGAGTTCACAGGAGAGGGGAGAGAGAAACTTTATCGCATTAAATAATTTTCTCTCAGATTTTTTCTCTCAATACTTTTGTCATTGGAGCTGGGCTGGGGGAAAAAAAACTGCTTAAAGCAGTGATGTCATACAGGAGAGTGTATGGGGTTCATTTCCCTCCCCTGCATGTTCTCATTCATGTACAGAATAGATCCTCCACCTACTGTTTATATGTGAATGGGGCAGAAGCATGGACGGCTGCCCCATTATCTCCAGTTGGGCCCTTTGATTACAAACAGCAATGCGGGGAGGTCTAACCAATCTCTGGTCCTTAAAAAAATATATATGTTGCTGAATGTGTAAAGGGATTTTGTGGTGAGGGTGATGGTGATGATAGTTTCTGACAGTGACTGAATGGGTTGTCCTAATTTCACAGAGAGGTGGCAGGTCAGGCACATGGTGAGGGGGGCTGCAGTTGGCTGAGCTGCTCTGACCTGAAGCACCAGCAGGGGGCCTGAGAGGGCAGCAGGCGAGTTAGAAAAAGAGGGCTGGAAAGTTGGGAAAACCAAAAGGAGGAGTCCAGGAAGGGACGGGAAACCAAACTGGAATGGAGAATGGGAAGAGAGGGCCACACGGCCACAAGCCGCAAATGAGGAAGGATGAAGTTCACATATTGACTGGGAATAATGAGCCCATCTTGGGCTATAGGCCTCAAATTATTCTACTTACGGTATATATTACTTGCCTTGAGCGGTTTTCTATTTCTTAGTTGCTCTTTTAAATACATTGAAACCCCTTTTTTTGCGTGTAATCCTACATTTCCTTTATGTCATGGCCTGTCATGAGCAACAGCTTATATTTACATATTAAACCAGAAACCATGCCAGAGGTTGTGCTAAATACCCAAGGAGGTGCAGATTTTATCTAAATCAGAAGTGGGCAACTTATTCAGCATTGAAAAGCCCACTGGAAAGTTTTGCTGCTCCCAGTTCAAACCTATTTCTGTAACAGTGAGTGGTAGAAACATTATATTAAAAAAAAAAATGAACAGAGGGGTTTTCAGGATTGTAACAAGCTCTCCACAAAGTAATTTTGAAGATGTACTGCCCAGCCTTGTTTCAGGTGGAGCAAAACTGTATATTCTGATTGATTAAAAAAATGCCTGCTATATTACATTCACTACTGAGACACAGTCATACTTACAATCGTTATCATCGTCTCTTCTGTCACTACCTTTAGTGTGTCAACAACTGAAATGTAGCCAAGTCGTTTGGCAATGGCAAGGGCAGTGTTCCCATTCTAAACAACGGAGAAGTTAATCAAAATGGATTAATGTCAACAAGATCCAAACAGACAGCTAGGTGAGAGCTAGAAGTACAGATTGCTTAATTTTTATTTATTTTTTAAAGCTTTGTACCCAACCTTTCTTTTGCAATTCAAGGTGACTCACACAAGCACTCGAGAAAATGTACCTAAACCAGTACATAAACCCATTGTATGCAGTTGGCACTGGAGAATTTACTTGAGGCAAATGGAAAATGTTAAGTCTTGCTTGTCCCAAAGTCATGAGTTCGCTGCCCAATCTTAGTCAAAGTGTGCACACAGGCTCTTGGGCCACGTTTAATCTGTAACTATTATGGACCAAAAGCTCAGAATATTGGTGACAATCCCAAACTTCAGAAACAATCACAATGTTAGGGATGCTCAGGGTACCACTCTTAAAATGATGTCAAACAACATCATTTTCAAGAGGTCCAGTTTTCCAACTGGACCAAGAGGTCCAAAATAACATCCTTTTCAAGAAGTTCCAATCTACACTACAAATGTATTTGTTTTATACTACTTTAATTATCATGGCTTCTGCCAAAGAATTGTGGAAATTGTAGTTTGGTGAGATGGCTGAAAATGCCCCCCTTACAGAACTACAATTCTCATGGTTCCTTTTGAAGAGGGAATTACTGTTAAATGAGTTTGTAACGTAGGTACGCCCCATGTTTCACCAAATTATACCAGTTTCTCACTTTATGTGGCAATTGCATTTGCCAGGGCTAAACCAGTATTATGCAGCAAACACACAGTGTAAAGGACTTATGCATGCTTCTAAACATGAAGTGTACATGCACCATGGCCTATTAGAACTTCCTGATGCATGACCCATGTTTGCATAATCCAAGTGCTCAGGAATGCCCCTCACACAGTACATGTTTACTGTAGGGAACACTACTCTATTGTCAACATAGCTGTGGTAAACATGACTGCCACATAATGAAACATCTCTAAAGCTACAATCCTCTACACATTTTTCTGGGAGTAAGCACCATTGAACACAATGGAGCTTACTTCTTAGTACACATGTATAGGATTGTGCTGTAAACAAAGGGGAAATGGAGGAAACTTAGTGGCTTCACAGGTCTGTAAGAGAGAGGGAGCAAAACTCTAATTGCTTATACAGTAGTTTGTGCATATGTGAAGTTGACCCAGAATAGGAGTGGGACGGAGCTAAAGGCTGCTTTCCCCAAATACAAAGAGAACTAGGAACAGTTTTGCCAAGCAGAACACATTGGGGAGGTTACTCCTTAGAGAAAGCCTAATGCCTTCCTTTAAGAATGCATTTTCAGTTAGTCACTGTTGCAAGCAAACATGCATGGCTGTTAGGCTTCTGTGGTACAGTACTGTGCATGTTGAGTGCACACGCACATGTGAAAATAGGCTGGCTGTGCCACTGTATTCCCACTATTTGTTTTCCCACCGAACTTCTGCAAAACTAAAAAAACAGAAGGAAAGGATGAATAGGCTAGAAAAGCTGCTACCAAGAAGAACATCTCTCTTGCATCTTTCTTACCACAGTGAGCTCGTTGGGCGATGCACCGTTCTGTAGCAAAACGTTGATTATATGGGTGTGTCCCTGTTGAGCTGCTTGGTGCAGGGGGGTGTAACCATTCTAAAAAGCATGAAAAAAGGGAAGAATGCATTTCAAAGGGGGCTGCTTTTTCACTCCACAAAGTAAAAAATAAATAAAATGAAGGGGTAGGAGGGACGTGTGTGTGAGAAAAGTGGGATCTCACCTTTGTTTTGGCATTCACTTTTGCAAACTGCTGGAGGAGGAAGTTAACTATCTTTATGTTTCCGTAGTGGCAGCCAACATGTAATGGAGTGTATCCCATCTGGAATTAAACACACACAAAAGAAATGGAAAATTAATATAGGAGAATTTAATACAGGTTTGAAAAGGTAACTTGATGCATTTACTGGCAATAGACAACATCCCAATCCAGCTCTCATTTTGTTGGGAAAAAAAGATTTAGCCATGAGTAGTTGCACAAACATGTGGACATTTGAATGCACATCTCACTGAAAGCAACGCAGTGAGAATAGCAAACACACTCTGAAGCACATTCCAACATATAGAGGGATTAAAATTTTAATTTTTCCCCTACGGGAGAGAAAAGCAGGATAGAAATTCAACAACAACAACAACAACAACAACAATAATAATTTAGATATTTTCGTAGGCTGTCGCAACATGACCAGATAGTCGAATTAAAAATTCGCATGTTTGCCAGGAAAACTCCGTCGTATCAGAAAACAATTTATTTCAATAAATAAATATATCACAGATGTTAGAAATTTTGACGTTTCGCACACGTACATTCATGGCATCTTCAGAATTTATGCCCACAGTTCCTGATACAGCAACTGACATACACATGGAAACTGCCTTAAGTGCAGAGATATCCTTAGTTGGACTGGGGTGCAAATACTGTACAAGAGAGCAAACATGTCATAGTAGATGTATGACCATGTGGGGAAAATAGTTTTGACCCTGGTCATTGACAGGGTTATGCTTTTAATTTGTTCCTGTTCCTCCCTGCAAAAATAGACATTTTATTTTCATAATGAAAATGGGACACACATGAAGCCAAACCAGAAGCTGTGTATAACGTGTTTGTATGTTCTTTAATTTAAAGCTAAGCATTTCAAATCTGCTTCACTCACACACACACACACACACACACACACACACACACACACACACACACACACACACACACACACACACACACACACACACACACACACACACACACACACAATTCATTAAGATAAGCAACATGAAACAAGGAAGCAGGAGGCACTTGAGTGCCCTTCGGGGAGAAAAAGCAGGGTATAAATACAGTAAAAATAAATTAATATCACTAAAACCATTATAATCCACATCTTAAACTGTCAGCCCAGTGATATAAAATCTAGAATGCTTTCCAAGGATTTTCCTAAATAATACTATTGAAACCAAGAATGAGTAAAGGGAAGAGACCTGGCACATCACTGATGGTAGTGCCTTCCATAGGGTGGGTGCCACGATCAAGGAGGTTCTGTTCTTCTGTATCCTCACAGTTCTCACCTCACTAAAAGGACGGACTTAAGAGTGGTGGTGTAGTGGGCAGAACGTCAGGCTTTGACCAGAGATCTGTGCAGCCCTGAGGCTTGGTATGTAACTCCAGGCCAGTTGTGCATTCTTAGTCTTGTCTACCTCACAGGACAGTTGCCAGAATAAGGGGAAAGACTGACAACTATGCCAAGCGGAGCTCCTTACAGAAAGGGTGGGATAAAAGTGGAATACTAAATAAGAGTTCTGGAGTAGAGACAGCATTTCATTTAATGAATATACACGATGCACATCACAATGGGGCCCTTACTTCTTGGTGCTACCATTCCAATACAAATACTGCATAAACTGTGAAAGCATTCCTGCCTAATTAGCTGGAATCAGTAATTCATTCCTTTCTGAGCAGAACGGTCAGGGCTACTGTTGCTGCACATCACCTGGATCTGAATGGTCTTAATCTAGACTATGATGTGGTTCATTACCCTCTGACTGAAATGGATGGACAAGGCTGCAGTTACACTTAACATGCAAATGCTTGTAATGAAGCCTCAACATTTTTCATATTATTATTATTATTATTATTATTATTATTATTATTATTATTATTATTATTATTATTATTATTAATAATAATAATAATAATAATAATAATAATAATAATAATAATAATAATGAAAAACACCCTTAGTAGGCTGGGATTTGGAGTAGAGGGGCAGTGAGAGCAGGGGAGGCAAATGAGGTACTTAACCTTTTCCCTGCCAGTACTCAATAATCACCATCCATCCATCCATCCACCCCCCCCCCACACACACACACTTTGATGTTTAAAAAGGTAATTGTGCATCTGGAATCCCACAGGACGAAAGAGCTTGGAGTGTGATTTTGAGTGGCAGGAAACGACCATTGGACTCCATGAACCAGAACAGGCCCTCTAAAAGTGCCATCTAGGGAATTTGATGTGTAATGCCTTATTATGCTACAGACTTAATCAAGTGATGGACATGTACATGTGAACTCTCTCTCAGGTTCCTGTTCAGTGCTGGCACCAGGTTGCTGCAGGTATGGGGCAAACCCATGCACTGGACAGCCTATGGGACCCCCGGATGGTGCACTACCGCCGTTACTATCAGGATTCGGGGTAAGCCTGGCCAGGTAGGCCCTTGATGGAAATAGACCCTCAGCCTGTGCCTGACACCTGATGCTCCTGTTGGTGGTGGGTGGGTACTCTCCGTTTCCTCTCATAGAAAGCAGAACTCTGCTTTTCCAGCAGCAGGCTAGGCTGACCAGCCTAGGTTGCGTAGGAGGGACTTTTGCAAGCAATAAAGCTGTTGCCAGACAGCGTGAAGAGTACAGGTCAAATTGTGCTCTCAGCACTGTGTGGGTGGGTCTATTAAAAGCAGCACATCAGCATAAGGCTAGTGAGCATGCAGATCCCTAGAAAGAGAGGAGAATTATGTCTCTGACTATGAAGTCTGCACATACAACTGACTGAACACATGGAAGGAGAAGCCACTGGGTAGCCAGGTCCTGGCAATGAACCTAATTATGGTTCAACAGGAATGATCTTTTGGTATTCTGGATACCTGTTTACAAGGGTAATTATTAATCTGGAAGCCTGTGAAGAAAAAAGCAGTCTGGGGGAGGAGGGCAGCAATTTTCAATGGAGAAAGGCCTGTAGGGAAAGGGTTAAGTATGCCTTCCCTCCACGATTTCTCCAATCACATTTGTAGCTCCCCCACTGCTGCATTTCAGTTCGATACAGAAAAAAAGAATCCCACAACTATGTTGGGAGGCTGTTCACAGGTCTCTCACATCACGCCGTTCACCGATGATGATGATGCAGTATTGGTAGGCAATTCTGATATGCCTTTTGTTAGCTGTAGTGGGGGAGAGCGGGGGTGTGGGGTGGGGGGAGAGATTACGTGCATGACATTCATTTCTACCAATTGCAACTAACAATATATATAAAAACAGAAATGCCCACTAATACTGCAGTACCGGTGAACAAGCATCAGCATCTTTTAGAAAAGCAAGTCCAAAATGCCTGAATTGCACAGAACAATTCCCTGCAGCTGTTTCCTTTTTCCAGTAGTTAACTACGGGTAGGCTTACCAAATCCCCCCCCCCCCCCGTCACAGGGTGGGAAGCAATGTTGGCCGGGGCGGGGGCATGGCCGGTGGCGGGGACTTCGTCCCAGCCTCGCGCACTTGTGTGAGGCTGGAAGGTCTCGGAAAGCGTCCCAGTTCACTTGGACGTTTTCCGAGTGCTTCTAGCCTCATCGTGCAGGTGCGCGAGGCTGGAAGCACTCGAGAAACGTCCGAGTGAACTCAGACGCTTTCCAAGTGCTTTCAGCCTTGCGCAGGCGCGCGAGGCTAAGTCCCTGCCCCCAGTGATGTCTCGGAAAGTGCTTCTAGCCTCACGTGAATGCAAGCGAGGCTGGAAGGTCTCAGAAAGCGTCCGAGTTTACTCGGACGCTTTCCTATGCTTCCAGCCTCGCTCGCACTCGTGCAAGGCTAGAACAAAGAAGATGAAGATGGAATGGCACTGTGTGGGCAGTCCTGGACGGCCTGGACAATCAGAAGACCAGCCGGGAGCCTGGGATTTGGGCTTCCGAACTGGGATTGTCCCGGCCATATCCAGGACTATGGTAAGCCTAACTATGGGGGGGGGGGGGAAGTATCTCTTTAGTAATTACATTCTGCTTCTTAAGATACAGAATAAAATACTATGGAGAAAAAGTCAGTTAAGGCTGGCTTTATGGTTTTATTTACGATGGTTTTCACAGAAGTGTTGTGCAGGGGAGGGGCAATGTGGTGGTGGGCCCTGGGCAGCGGGATCGGCCCCCTGGGCGGCAGACGGGCGGGGGGTGTCAGGGTGGCCGGCGGCGGTGCAACTTGTGCTGTTCGTCGGGATGAGCGAGGAGCAGCTTCTGCGGGTTTGGCCCTCCCTGCGCCTCAGTAGTGTCCTTAATGGCTGCAGCTTTAACATCACTTCCGGCGGGGGGTGGGGTCCGCCACTGGGTTTTCATTTAACTGTCTACGTTAAAACATGCCCTACAACGATCACGGTGAGGGTCGAAGTTTGGCAGATGCACATCTACATTGTTTGGGGTAGTCAGCAAAGATGCCGTTCTTCATACCCTGTTCATCTAAACTTGATGCACAGATGGTAGCATTAAGAGGCTTCCCCGAACTAGATTTCATAAATCAGAATGGGACAAATGTATACTGTACCATATTAAAGAAAAGACAGAAGCTTCTTCTACCTTTTGTATGCTTCTGTTTCCCTTTATATAATTAAATAGCTGTCAATTGCCTTGGAGTAGTGTTTGTTCTGGTATCATCAGGAGCTTTAAAGGTGACAGGTACCAGCAGATTATCCTCAAAGCCATTATCTCTTCTTGCCTCATCAGCCTGCAGCAAGATAACATTATCTGTTCTTTAAGTAACCTGCTTAAGTTAGATGAGTCAAGCTGGGAATGCATGAAAGGGATAGTTCACAAGAGGGTCAAAGTAATTTGATATTTTCCTAAGCAGAAGTGCATCCAATGCAAAAAAACTTGCAGACCTCCCAATCACATATTTCTGGATGTGCAGATGTACTGTACCTTGTCTCTAGAAATATAAATAAAATAAATAATAAATGCACGTCCTGCCAATAGAAAATATCAAGATTTAATGGTATCCGTTTTACCACCTGCAAATTTGTGAGCTGAAAGGGGGCTCTGCTTATTTCTTCACAGTTCCTTAACCACTGCTAGCTAGTCTGCCATTTAGATGGAGTTATAACAGAGAGAGAGGTACTAATAAGAACAATAATAATAATAATACTTCCTGACCTCTGTACCAGCACATGGACCTCTAAGGGAAAGTTCCCATTCATCCATGAGATGGGAAACAGTGACTGTGTGGAGTGCCTCTCTGAGCCAAGAGAGTCGTCCCCTCACTGCATGTAGGCGATGGATACAGAGGTGATTTGAGAAATTGGCCGTGGGCCCTTGGCAGCTACCCAACAATGCTGCCCTTTGGTTCCAGCCCTGGCAGAGACATACCAGAATTAGCTGCCCTCAAAGGAGGCACACCCAGAATAGTGACTCACACAAATACAGGGGGTGGGAGGTTGCCCTTTTAAATGGGTGGTTCTTATTCACGCACATTCTAAACATCAATGGGGAGCATAAGAGTGCATGTCGAATTTTAACCGGGAGGAAAGTGTGCCTTTTTAAAAACACCAGACTAATGATTAAAGCATGGTTTTATCCATCACAAAGAAAGGTAGGAGGTGGGCTCACTGGAGGGCAACACACCTCCATGTCTCCCCTTCAGGGGCTCAGGATACCTCCCCTCCCTGAGAGCAAAACTGGCACCTGCCAGCCCTGCAGCAAGGCAATGATTTCCAAGTCCGAACGTTAACCTTCCTGCTACAGGCAGACTGAATTGACAGTGGGCAACCCTGCAAGGCGCATTCTTAAGTTTCCAGTTCCTCACAGTCACATCACATCATGCTGCATCCAAAACTGTGTCCTGCACGATGAAAAACAGTAATCAGGAAAACAGAGGCTGATGGGACATGACAACACAGTCTGGCTATGGTGGACCGAAGCTGCTCTGCATTTAGAAGCAGAAGTCAACCAGACTGGAGACCAGCATCCACAATTGCTATGCAGTGTCAAAACAGTATGATAAAAAGCTAAATCTCAGGCTGCTTGCTTCATCAGGAGAACTAAAGAGGATATCCTTTGATTTCCATCCAGGCTATGTACTTCGGTGCCAAACCGCTTTCCGTTTGGCAGGCACCCCCATTTACACTCACTTCTTGACTTCCTCAATGCAGATGTGTGTCTTGTGAAGATCTTGGGGGAGATGCCAGCTGGCAGATTCTCTTCTTATACAGTCAAACAAGAGTGGGTAGCAGGTTGGGCAATTTTTTCACAGCTTCCTGGACATAGCAGGCAAGATATTTTTAAAGACTGAAAGTTACTCAACAGGCAACTGACTGTCATACAGCGCCACACCTTAGACCACATTCCTAACTGTAACAAAAAGCCAAATCAGGTGCAAAAGCCTCCCCGACAGCGCACTGGTCACCGCGCTGCCAGGGACGCCGGCGGGAAGGCCTGCGCCTTTCCAGTCGCATCGGAGGAACTCCGAACACGCGCCGGGAAAGGTAAGATGGTGGAAAGTGGGGGAGGACAGAATGGGGGTGGGGAGGGGACAAAACTGGGCGGGGAGGGGGCATAACAGGGGCAGAAAGACTGTGGGAGGGGGAGGATCCATCGTGGAAGGCCAGTAACATCCACATGCTTACTCAGAAGCAGAGGCGTCACTAGGGCGCTTGCTGCCCCAGGTCGGGGGCGCGCGACACCCTAGTGAGCACTCCCCCCCGACACACCCCCTCTCTTAATCTCGAGATGGGGGGGAGCACGACGAGTCAGCCCTTTTCCCTCAGTAACAATCTGCCCATGCGCAAACGAACGTTAGAAATAACGTTCGCGCAGCGGGCCTTCCTCAGAAGGCCCCGGGAAGCCGGCCGGGGAAGACGTCCCCGAGCCGGCTCTCCCGATTGAGGGGGCACCCGGCCTGGCGAGGCAGGCGGGAGGCCCCCAGGCGACGCGCACCCCGCCACGCCACAGCGACGCCTCTGCTCAGAAGCAAATCCCAGAGTGTTTCCAAAGGAGCTTACTCCCAGGTAAGTATGCACAGGATTGCAGCACACTTACCTGAGAGTAAGTTTCTTTGAACACAACAGGGCTTACTTCTGATAACACTTGTGGAAGATTGTCATTTGTTTTCTTTGAATCTCTGCCTGCTATACAGTACAGTATATTCAAAAATTTAAAAAAAATCTTGCGCTTGAGAGTAGTAAGAATAAAGTGGCTTATAATTTTCCCTTATGCACCAAAAGCAAAATGGGAAATTGGAAATGAAGGCAGTCACCTTAATTTCCATTCCATGTAAAGACTATGTACAGCCTTGTATATTATACTGGCTTTGCAAATTAGGTTCCATGTGTCCATACTTTACCTTGATCTTTCAGCTCAACATTGGGCTGAAGATGGATGAATCCAGGCAGAAATTCAAAAGGTGAAGCGTCCTCAATCATTTGTTAGAAATACACCTGATGAATGTCTGCCTAATGAATAATACATAGTAGTACTTCCCCCAAATGACATCTACTACTATAGTAAATGTCCAGGCTGAGATTCAGAGAAGAATTTCAGATATTTGAAAAGCCCACTTCAAAGGAGAGGTAAGATTCCCAAAGTCTACTGGCATCTCTAATCATGTGTTCCCAGGGAAGTCTGATTATGACAGATCTCTGGCACATACAGTTATAGTACAGATGTCGTTCCAGTAAAAGGAAACTCCTTCCACATTCATAGTTTTAGTTAAGATCAAACCCAAACAAACAGTTCCAAAACCCATGAAAAATCAGACGATCAATAAGCAAAAAGCATACAATAAAAACAGCACTAGTTGTTTTAGCAATGCCTTCTACTTTAAGCAGGAATTATATCTTAGCCCAGTGGTTCCCAAACTTTTTAGCACCGGGACCCACTTTTTAAAATGACACTCTATCTATCAGGACCCAGCTAGCTTTACAAGGCTTAAAAAAAGTGATTTAAAAAGAATTTATTTATTTATTTATTTACAAGTAATATTTTATTTATTTGCAAAAAACTCAATCCTCATAATGAAGCAGCCGTAATGAATAGCCTCAGGTCTTGAGGGGCTTAGTTATGTGACCCAGCCTTCACCTGCCCCCACTGCCTGTCATTGACAGACTTGGGAAAAAAAACACTGTAAAAAAGATGCTCAAACATTTATCTCCCTATATTTCTTGAAAATTACAGGAGTTCAGCCAGTGGTGTCACTGGTGCGTGGCGGGGGGGGGGAGCACACAGGGTGACGCGCCGGGAGGGGGTGATGTGCCAGGGGGTGACGCGCCGGGAGTCCCGGCGTGTCAACCCCCCCCCGCTACACTCACCCCCATCCCGGTGCTTCACTCCTGGAGCCGGCAAGCCGAGCCATATCTTCCTCGGCGGCTCGGCTGCTTCTGAATTGGCCGGCAAGGCTTCAAGCGGCATGCGCACAACGCCACTCGTTTTGCCCTCAGAAGGGCCGAATGAAGACCCAATTGGGTCTTTGTTCGGCCCTTCTGAGGGCAAGGCTTTGAGCGGCGTTGTGCGCATGCGACGCTTGAAGCCTTGCTGGCCTATTCAGAAGCCGCCGAGCCGCCGAGGAAGACGCGGCTCGGCTTGCCGGTTCCAGGAGTGACGCGCTGGGATGGGGGTGAGTACGGGGGGGTGACGCGCCTCGGGGGGTTTTGCTTAACACGTTGGTGGGGGTGGGGGAGACGCGCCGAGCCAGCCAACCCTCGCACAGGGTGACGCGCCGGCTCGTTACGCCACTGAGCTCAGCTCTTTGCAGGTTAATTAGCAGCTATCTTATTTTTAAATAGCCTCAGAGCTTGAGGCAATTATTTATCTAATCTTTCCATCACTCGTGTTTCATTGGAGGCTCTGCGGGACCCACCAGATATCGGGTTGTGACCCACCAACTGGGTCCAGACCCACAGTTTGAGAAACACTGTCTTAGCCAATTGAGATATTTTTGTTCGCCAGGTTGATCCTCAAGCTATTCTTGCAGCTGCTGTCAGACACCGAATGCTCAAATATGAGAACTAAACAAGCAGTCAGGGTGTCACCTGGACCCTAATTAAGCTGCAGGCTCTTCTGGTTTCGGAGACAATAAACCTGAAAGAGCTGCTTTTCTTCTGTGCATTTCACTGAGCACACATGACACAAAAAAGAAATGAGGGGAGTATGGGGGTAGTGGAAGGAATCTGTCTGTGTCTTTGTAAGCTTTATAGTGGAGGAAGCACGATCAGACAAGCTCCTTCTCCATGAAGGGTCTTCACAGGAACAACCAGGAGAGGGAAACAATCATTGCATCAGAACTTGTGCCAGGTTGCTTGGGTCACTCACTGGGTACTTCCTGTGCTACCAGTACAGTGGTTTCAAAGGTTGGCCTCCTGACTAGGTGGGCCCTCTGATGGGTGGAGGCCATCCCAACCTGGCCAGCCCCCGATGCCACCCCTACACAGCTTTGATACGTTCATTTCTGATTTTTAAACCTCAGTTCTGCCAAAAAGGGCGCCCATGGGATGTACAACACTAAAATGACAATAGAACTACCTCCAACATTAGGACAATAAAACAATAATCAAAACCGTAGAAATGCAACCAGATAAAACAATCCAGAATTACATACATCAAAATAAAAACTAAACTAAAAGGTGCAATTCTATTGTTTGCCAGTGCCGGCGCTGCAGCCCAGCACCAGTGTTGAATGTCGCAAATGTGCTGTAAAGCACGTTTGCAATGACTCGAGAGTAGGCGATGCCGGCGGAAAGGCCTGCGTTGTCCCGCCGCTGCTGGAGCCAGCAACCAGCACCGGGGAGTGGGTATGCTGGCTGTCGGTGTGTGCAGGGGCTAGGAGAGGGCCGGGGAGGGCGGATCGGACCTGGGACCGGCATTCTTGGCGGATGCCGAATCCTATCCTCCCTCCCGGGCTTGAAAGCCCAACACAGGGCTTCCTGGCTCTCCGCCACCTAAAGAGGAGACCCTTCCAGCTTGTCCCTATCCAGTGCTGGATGCAGTGTGTGCCCGGTGTACATGCAGTTCTGGATAGGACTGGGCTGCCCGGCTATAATCCTATACATACATTCATGGGAGTAAGCCCCACTGAACACAATGAGACTAACTTCTGAGTAGACATGCATACGCTTGAGCTGTAGTTTAACCTATCCATCTCCAAGGAATATGGTTCCAAAACCCATGATTTTATGACTTGTCAAAAGGGCAACAATGTAGGGGTCAGATGGGCCTTTGTCGTTAAAGCTGTCAGACTTGCTATGTTCTGAACCATCCATATTCCATCTCTCTCTCTCTCTCTCTCTCTCTCTCTCTCTCTCTCTCTCTCTCTCTCTCACACACACACACACACACACACACACACACACACACACACAAAACAACAACAACAACAGATTCTGCATGAATGAAACCCCAAACCTGCACTCCAAGTACAAAGTGAATTATCGTGTGCATATAAAGATGTATACATCTACAGTGTACTGTGAGTGAGGCAAAAGACTGCAGAGAGCTGCAAAAAAGTGCAAATGAATGACCTTTTTTGCATAGCAGCGATAAATTCCATCTAGAACAAAGTTGGTGCTGCTTTGTTCCCGGAGAATAAGAGGCCCAATGTAGAGACAGTATACAGTATTTGGAACCCTTTGGAGGGTGATTCGGTAGGATTAACACACGTGTTAATGGAAACTTCCAAGATACTCAGGGGCAGGACTGCCTATAAGGAAGTGCCAGTTGTATTTCTCCAAATATGGCCTGAGAAGAACTGGTGGTTCACATCCTTATTTCCCTGATACTGTGCCCTGCAATGTCTCTCCAGACACTGGGAGGAACAGTGCCTCCTTTCCCACCAGTGGAAAGCAGGAGTGCGGCATGCTGTTTCCTCCCGAACAGAACGATCTGCACATTGCGTTCTCCACTCTGAAGTTTGTCATGTCCGAAAAGCAGCTGCTTGTCTCTATCACTCTGTATGGAAAGGCTTGCAATGCAGAGACAGTTTGCATCTATTTTGGATGCTGCAAACAAGCACGGACAACAGGAAGTGCAAGTTACTCACACTTCCTGTTCTGCCCACAAGGTATAACTTCTGAAGTCGTTCTTAGTCCATTTCCTCCCATTAAGAATTCTGTGTAGTTCAAAAGTTTGCATATTCCTTTGGAAAGAGTAGCCAGAGTAATAAATCACAGCAGCCTCATCAGTTATGTATTGCTCCTAAAAGAGTACTCTTTTCAAACATATCAATATATTTTCAAAATGCAAGTCTTGTACTTCCTTTACTTCACTCTCCTCTGTTAACTGAGATGGCAGGTCTAAAGACACTGACTGGGGAGTAAGCCCTATTGAACAAAGAGTGACTTATGTCTGCGTAAACATGCACAGGATGCTGTTGCACATGCTTTTCTGCCTTGAAAGCCCAGGAAAGCTCAATTAAACATGACGAGGGGCTGAAACACAAGTTCAGAACATCCCCCCCTCTGGCGCAGTTTAGCTTCTTTTGTTGAGCCAAACATAACGAGGTCAGCACAACACGACTGGAACTCGGGAGTTTAGCTAACTGTACTGTCGAATCAGAAAGGTGACCAGATCGCAGCCTCACTGGCAGTCTAGGAAACCAGCATCCATTTTACCCTTCACGTTTTCCTTCTCTTTTAACCACCAGGAAGCATCCGAAATAAACAGGACCAAATGCAGAACCTGGTCAAGCTGCTCTGTCACACGAAGGAATGCTTCAAATGTTTGACATCTGCATCTCTTACATGAATTATTTGGAAATATATGGACCGCAAGTCAAATAGACATGTTCCAAGGCAACAGCTATGGCATTCAAGCAATTATGAACTCATTGCTTTGTTTGTCCAGTACTTCTCTGCGCATCACATTTCAGACATGGATGGGGAAGAAACACACTGCTAGCAACCATTTGTGTTATCTGATCATCTTGTTCTCTTACAAACGGCTACCATGTCAGTGAATGAGGATGCTGAATGATGCGTTGGAAACACAAAGCTACTCACTGCTGGCATAGTTTGTTTCTTCCTTATTGCTTATGTTACACAATGTTTAAAAAAACCGTTTAAAATTTAATCATAATTGTAATATCATATAATACGATTAACACAGACTGCTACTCCAGACGTCTTGGAATATCTGAGAACGTTTTGCTTCAATTGTTCAGTAAATGCCTCTAACAAGAAAACAATTCTCGTTTTATCTTCATGAATCTGGACTAGATATGACAATTCAGTCATCAAGAGGTTGCTACACCTCCTTCTCTAATCAGCTATCAATATTTAGCGTCTTTGTCCCTCTTCACTTAGAAGCAATTTCTCTTCTTGCCATTACGACTGGTTCAATATCCTGGCCACAGGCCAGAACTAATTCACAGTGTGAGGCTGCCAGCCGCTCTGGAGTGTCGTAAACGTGCTGCAAGGCATGTTATCGACACCCAAAGAGTAAGCAGCGCCAGCAGCAAAGCCAGCACCACTCACTCCCCGCTGGAGAGAGGATGCTGCTCGTTGGACAGCGTGGGGCAGGCGTAACATCTGTTGGGTGTACAGGAGGGGTGATTTGGTGGCCAGACCTGGAAGGGGGAAGGGATTCTTGGCAGTGCGCTCCACTGAATTCTATCCCCTGTCCTGGGCCTGGCGAGCCCTACACGGGTTCCTTGGATTTGCGCTGGCCATTTTGCTGGCGCACATCCGAGGAAACTCATAGGGGTAGCTGGGGCATTACCATGGGTAAAGGGACTAATGTCCCTTTCTCCTGAGGAGGCCTCCAGCCGCACAAGCGCAGACCCAATCCTGCCCAAGATCCAGTGCAGCGTGAGTGTCATCAAGTTGGCCACAGGTTTTTTGTTAGTTCCTGATTTGTTGGGTGACCTGATTTGTTGGGTGAGCTATATATTAAAATACATGGTCAATACATGGTCTGGGTGTGTGAACTATATACATGTCAGGGAAAGGGAACAAACCTCAGGCTCATACACCCTCCCTCACCGTACGTATGATCTTTCATAGGTACCACAGCCTGCATGTGTAAATGCCTATGGGAGTATATTCTGTAAGCATGATCTGTCAACTGTGAAAAAGGAGTAGCTTTTACCTGTTACTTTGAAGCATGTGTAGAACATACATATATAAATAAATAATACACAAATACACAACTACACACACACACACACACACACACACACACACACACACACACACACACAGAGTCAATTCTCAGTATACTATCAGTGCACTCTGTTCTGCAGATTTGCTTATCCGCGGGAATGAAGAATGCGAATTACCTCGTGTCATTCGTGGTCTGTTCTCACCTATTCGCAGCCATTCTGAAGCGATTCAGCATCTGCAGTGGCCATTCTGAATCTCATGGCAGCCATTCTGAAGGTATTTGTGCCAATTTAATTTCCCCCCTAACCCCATTGATCCCATAGGATCAATTACTCTGTATCCGCGGATTTGTGATCTGCTGGGTTTTCCAGGCACCTAGAGCCAGGTTGTTGGGGGCCCTGAGGCAAAGCCATCAACTGACCACTACCACTGTCATCAGTACTGAGATTTCAGGGGTCAGTCAGGCCCAGAGCACTCTCTGATAGGTCTGGGCTCTCAGTCAGTGCCCTACTGGCCAAACCCTGATGCCACCCCTGTGTTCATTTGCATACCAAGTGCTTATCTGCATTCATAGCGAAATGCAGATATGGATATATAGTTGTCAACCCATTAAAATGTTTTAAGGTTAACTTTAAACAGCATGAAGGTGTAAACACCCTCTACCCTGACGCCATGGCCATGACCCTAAGCGTGATCCCATGCAGCTGCTACACAGAACTAAAAGTAAAACCCCAATTATAGTATCATGTGGTAAACTTCACTTGTGGTTTCGGTCTTACTCTTTATGTAACTTATTCTTTATTACTCTTTACTTTATGTACGATTTCAATTTTAGTTCATCGTTCTAGCCATTCAACCAATTAATACTTGCATACATCTCAAGAGGGACAGGCAGGATTAACTCAAGATAGTTCTAGTCTGAAAATGGATCATGATAGCTTACTTGTGGTGAAACATGAAGTTACCGGTAACTAGCATAGCGAAGTTATTTTTGACACACACACACCCTTTCTTTTTCCATCCATGGATTTTGTTACTGCAGGGAAACAGCAGTGTCATTGAGTTTTATGAGTCAATAGTCTGCTTCCTAACCTTTGATAAGAGGACAAGGGCAGGTAATTATTACTGCAGTGAGCTTTTTCCACTAGCATAGTCAAGAGTTTGACAACTCTTTCATTATAATGTCAAGCTAGCCAGACCTGACGCTGCATTCTGCTAAAATGTTGGCGACAGATAATCCCTCATCCCTCTTCAAACAGCAGGGCTATGAGACCACACATGCGGCTGTCCCTAGGTGGCCAAAGTTTGGACAACTACCCAGGGCCAGGCAAAAATACTTCTGCTTTTTCATTATATACAGCCATTAAAGAGCAACAAAATGCAATTCTTTTCTTCTGCACTTCCAGTTCTGAAGAAGAGGGAAACCTATTGCAGGATGGCATGAGAATTAACATGGTGAAAAGAAAGTTCAGCATAAATCTCAGGACAGATGAAACATCTCAAGATGTTCGGTTTGATTCCCAAGATGTTCCTGAGAACTGCTCATGCTCCTCATGCCACATCTGTGACCCCGCCCCAGAAGAACCTTTACAAATTATCATACAGATGTTATTATAGATATACGTATAAGAACTGGAGCTCCTTCAGATTTATGTTTGAGATGTGGCACTGAGGAAACGTTTCTCCATTCAGTGTGATTGCTACCTAATTAACGGCCCAATCCTGCAGAACTATCCGTCTGCAGAGCGCGCGCTCCGCAGGCAGAGGGTGCCGTAAATGCGCTGTAAAGCACATTTTCGGCACTCTTGGAGTAAGAGGGCCACGGACCCGCACTCCGCCACGGACCCAACCTGCAGCCACCGGAACAAGTTAAGGGTTGCACTGGTAGGGGCAGGGGGAGTGCGGGCCAGGAGGTGAGAGAGCATGGCCGTTGGACGAGCCAGCCCGGGAGGGGGCAGGGACATCAGCGGCGATATCCTCGTTCCTGGGCTCGGCAGCCCTTTCCCCGCTGCCCCAAATGTATGTCGGCTCGAAAGCCAGCATACATTCGAGGAGGTCCATTGGGCCAGGGCAGCCCTACACCTTTGTCCCCTTCCCCCGAGGAGTCCCCGGGCCACACCGGAGAGGCCCGGGAAGGGCCGAGGATCCTGCGGCCAGACCTGGATCCTGCGGCCAGCCTTATGGACTGGCCGCAGATCCTTATGCAGGATCGAACTGTAAGAACTAGAGCAAGGAGGAGCTGCAGTGTTGTAGGTTATATTTCAGATCCTATTATAGTTTTGATAGGATGTCTGTAAGGATACATAAGAAATAACTAAAAGATAGGACTATTGTCAGTAACTTGTTGATGACTGCTCATATTCTATTAACAGCAAACTGGAGAACTGTACAATTCTCATCGATGGGGCACGAAAACAAAAAGTTTGGCATGCTATACTGATGCATACAGTTATTGCTCTAAACCATTTATGGAAGAATCCACACAGACAACCGAGACTTTTCTCAACAGTTGGACTCGATTTATACAACACTGGAACTTAATGTTTAGAAAAAAATATGACACAAGATTTTTCAGCGATGTAACTTGTTTGATGGCTTTTTTCAATTCTTTTTTGTTTTTTCAAATTTAGATTTTAATGGATGAAGACGTTGCATTTGAGATAGTGTGTAATGATATGAAAATTCTTCTGAGTCACTTCCAGAATCTGATTGTTCTCAGGCATATTCCCCTTTTGTGCATGTCATATTCATTTTGTAAAAGGTTGTGAACACTATTTTTTGTGCCTTGGGCATCATTGCTTTGCAAAAGCCTTAAAGAAATGTTTTTCAAGTTGGGAAGGGGTGGATTTTTGTTTTGTTTTAGTTAATTTTCTTCTCTTATTTAATATGACCGCTCAGCAGGACACATACCTTTGTCTGTGCATCCACGACAGCGCCTTGGTTAACGAGGACCTCGGCTACGTTGACTCTGTCCTCTTGCGCAGCCAGGTGGAGAGGAGTCAGGCCACTCTGTAAATCAGGTGTCGCAAATTAGTTTCTTGCAGAAGGAATGTACTTATTTGGCTCAGTGCTTGACAAGGGTTATGCACTCTCCCTGAAGTTAATGAGGTGGCAGCAGAAAGCGTCCTTATGTTTTGTCAATACTTTTAAAGTACAGCATGTCCAATTACAAGTTGCACTAATAAATGAGCAGATGCACAATGGCAAGCCAGTTGCCCTGCTTCTTAAAAAGGACGACTGTACTACTTTCACATAACATTAGGACAAAATACAGTACATCACCTTGCTGTTCTAGCATTAACACTTCAAGGTTTTTATTCTTCTCGCCATTTAATTTCCACTGGTATATAGGAGACTGATCAAAAGCATCACAAGCCATCTCCGAATCCCTGCAGATTTTCTTGCAATACTCATTCTGGAGTAATAGTGCACCATCTAGCATTTAACACAGTGGAGTGCTTCACACACATTATCTCACAAGGCCATAAGACAACCTGCAAGACAGGTCAGTATGATGATCTCCATATTGCAGATGGGGGACCCAGAGAGATCAGCCTGCCTAAAGGCTGAGCTACATTACACGCAGAGGCTCTGCCGCCGCTTCTGCCTCTGCCTCTGTGCTTGGAGCGGGGGAGTGTCTTCCCGCCTGTTGTCCCTCCTGTTGTCCCGCCTTATAAGAACATAAGAACATAAGAACATAAGAAGAGCCCTGCTGGATCAGGCCAAAAGCCCATCTAGTCCAGCTTCCTGTGTCACACAGTGGCCCCACCAGATGCCTCAGGGAGCACACAAGACAACAAGATACCTGTGTCCAGTCGCCACTCCCTTGCACCTGGCACAGAGAAAACCCACTTCTAAAACCAGGAGGTTGCTTATGGCTTGTAACCTGTGATAGTCTTTTCCTCCATGAATCTGTCCAAACCCCTTTTAAAGGCATCTAGGCCAGATGCCATCACCACATCCTGTGGCAAGGAGTTCCACAGATGAATTACACGCTGGGTAAAGAAATATTTTCTTTTGTCTGTTCTAACTCTCCCTCCACTCAATTTTAGTGCATGTCCCCTGGTTTAGTGCATGTCCCCTGGTTAATCACCTTAAGAAGGTGATTGGAGGTAGTTCTGATTGGCATGCAGCCACTCTCCCCCCTCTCCTACGACTGGTAGGCTGCAGTAGCTCTGCGAACCGCCCCCTAGCTCTGCGAACACGCCCCCCTCAAAAGTAGGATTCCAGCTTGAGGTACGCGCCGGCAGTGCGGAGGTCGCAGCGGCTCCGCTTGCTTCAAAAATGATGTCAGAAGCTCTGCGACGCGTGTAATGTAGCTCAGCTTTAAGGTTACTTAGTGGAGTTGGTGGCTAAGTTGAGATTTGAACCAGGGACTTCACAACTCACATTCTTCACCACCATGATCCACCAGCAAACAGGAAAAATAAATCTGCTGGTAGCAGTTCTTCAATAAGCACTCACTTTGAAGTCCAAATTCTATAAATGAAAGCAGGTGGATTTGTTTTAAAGCCTCCAAATCTCTCCCAAGTTTCAGTTGCTTTTACTATCAGAATCACTCAAACCACAGTGGAGTGGACATACATCCACAAGGGAGCTGCTCCACAAGGCAAGCATGTGCCACAAGGCACAATTTGCTATTTAGATCTGGCGATCTTTACAGCCCCCACAAGTCCTTTGGAAGGCATTTGTGGTGGCACGACAAAAAGTGCTGGACTCATTGGATGAGCCACAACACATACAAGCGGCTTTTTAAGTAGCTAACATGCCACTGCTTATGCGTGTGACTTGGCCTTAAAAGCAGAACGTTGCATGGAAGAGTGAATACTTGGCATAACATAAGATAGTCAATACAGCATTGTGCATAACGTTTTGGACTGGACTGGAATGAAACCCTGCTTGGTCACAAAGGTCACTAGCTGGCCTTGGAAAAGTCACAACTGTTGGCATAACCTGCCTTGCAGAGGTGTTTATGAGGAGCTTGCTTATATGTTCATGCATACATCTAGACCAGCGTTTCTCAAAGTTCTCCCTACAAGTTGGAGAAGCATCTGAGGCATCTGGTGGGGCCACTGTGAGATACAGGAAGCTGGACTAGATGGGCCTTTGGCCTCATCCAGCAAGGCTCTTCTTATGTTCTTATGTTCTTTAAATTGTAAGTATTTGTGGTGCGGGCCGACGGTGGCGGCGGCACTCCCGGGACTGTGCCACCACTGGGACAAAAAGGGCTTTTTTAACTTACCGGGGGTCGCGCTGGCCCTCTGTAGGGTGCGGGGGGCATGGCCCCCTCTGTGGACCTCTCCGTGCTTCAGATCAGTTCGCTGAAGTGATCGAGACCCATTCCTGGTTTTATCCGAAATCGAAAGTGGGTCTCGATCGCTTCAGGGAGCTGATCTGAAGCGCAGTGAGGCCCACAGTGGGGGCCGCACCCCCTGCAACCTCTGGAGGGCTGATGCGACCCCTGGTAAGCAAAAAACCTCATCTTTTTGTCCCAGCGGTGGTGACACATCATGCCAACCCCCCCTAAAGTGATAGCGGCTGCTTCCGGTTCTCATGCTGGGTTGCGACCCACCACTTTGAGAACCACGGATCTAGAGCATACTGTGATTAGAAGTGGCTCTCCACAGCCTCAGGCAGAAGATTTTCCCCAGACCTGTTTATCTGAGATCCTTTACTGAGAAATACCAATTAAACCAAGAATGATATACATGCAAAATGTGTCCCTGAATTCTGGTCCTTCCCCGATAAGCAAATCTGGTAATCCCATGCACACTTTTCCTGAGCTCATTGGGGGAAGGGAAGAATGCAAACACAATAAATAAAATGTATGCATGCAAATATAACCCCCAACCTTTCAACTCTCTAGTTCACCGAAAAACGTGAAACCTTAGTGCAAACAAATTGTTTTTCCAAAGGCTGCCAGGAAAACTGTTGATGCTGAGGGAAATGCAGGTGAGAACCAGGGTAGGAAGGGAGCACCTGATCTTTGGAGAGATAACTTTCTCCCCCTCATTCCCATGCCCCCTCCTTTTTGCTCACTCAACAAATGTGACAGAGCCCTTAAGTGATAGTGATGTAGCGATAGGCTTCAATGGTTTGTAAATTTGTTGAGAAAGCTGTTTTCCTACAGCCCCAAATCTCTCGCCTTAAAACTAACCATGTGCCGAAGGTTGCTTTCTGGGGATGCATTGCTTTCCCATACTTAGCTGGAAGTAGAACTAAAATGGAAGTTCTGCACAATACTTAATAAAGCGCTTTATTTTCTAGCAGCGCTTGTCCCCATGGCTGAGATCTTTCTATAAAGTCTGCTCACAAGCAATTTCCACCCAGCAAAGGAATGTGCTAGTTGTGCTAGCTGAAAACCTCTTGTTTGGTGACAAAGCTTCCCAGGTAAGTACAGCCAGGAAGTACAGCCAGGAGATTAGTGCTGAACTGCCTCTTATTTAGCCAGCTTCTATCCCCCCTATTTTTGTTCTCTTTTTTTTTTCTTTCATGGTGAAAAAATAGTGCTGTCGTCATTTATTTGGATAGGGCCAGGATCACTTTGCTGAAGCTTGGCCACCACCTAGATAGGAGGCCACCTACCAGCCCTGTGTATACTGTTTTGAGTTCCCTGGCGGAAAAAGCAGGATAATTGTCAATAATAAATAAATATACTATTATTTCACCATGATAGAGAAAAAAATTGAAGCATATCAATAATTTAATACACCAATCCTGCTAACTGGGAAAGCAATAAGATTAGCTAAACCTGAACACAGAAGGTTTTCCGTTTCAAAGAACAGTTTTCCTTAAAAGCCCTAACAGCATTTTGCCTGCCTCCACAAGACAGGCTCCTGCTGCAATTGTGTTTTATAGAAACAAAATTGCCACTGATCTCCTCCCCAACCAGTCTGCTTATCTTTCTTTCATTATTAAAAGCATGCACATTTGCTTTACTGGATCCTACCAAGGATCCACCTAGTTCAGCGTTCTGTTTCCAATAGCAGTTAGCCAGATGCTTCTGGGATTTTATAAGCAGGGACTTAACAAGCTTTTGGCTAGAGATGTTTGGCTAGAGACTCCTCTGCCTCTTGGGTAGCTCTACAAAAGCCTTTATATATATACAGTACTGTACTATGTAGCCCTAAAGATTAAGAAGTGGTGCAACTGTCCCAGGGTCCTAGCTTCCCCCTAGTTTCATATCTGTACTGAAGCCAAAATCTGGTCTGGAGCCAAACCTGGTGCCTGACTCAGCAGAGAGGTGTCAGTTACCCCAACACAATCATGTGTAGTAGAGGTTTCCTGTGATAGAGTCACCTGTCCACATCCACCTGTCCACATCTGTGAGGCAGTAACTACTGTCTAACTACTGTCTTTTTCACATAATTGCCTAAGCTCTGTAGCCTCTGATCTTGAGAGGGCAGCTCACATGCTATTTGGCCTATGCACATTCTATGCAGTACTTGGACACCACATCCATCCAAAGCATGGAGGCAAAATGGGTTCTGCAGTAATGGGTCCTGATTTTGCAGCACAATCCTGGGCATGTCTGCTCAGAAGTAAATCCTATTGAGTGCAATGGTATTTACTTCCAAGTAAGCGTGCACAAGATTGCAGCCTTAAACAAGGATACACCCACTTTCACAAAAGTGTGACCAGGCCCTCAGAAAGCGTAAGAACGCAAAACGTACCTTGTTGCAAAGATTCACATTTGCATTTCTGGTAAGAAGCAGTGACACCATGTCCACGTGGCCCTCCTGGGAAGCGAGATGCACAGGAGCAATGCCCTGCCTGGTAACAGCATTTGCATCAGCACCGTATTCCAGCAGTGTGGTTGCTATATCCATTTGGTTCTTCTTGGCAGCTATGTGCAGTGGCGTGTAACCATTCTGTAAATGTAAAGCATTCGGCTATCAACGCCATTTGTAAACAATTAGGAATACTGACTTTCCTTGGCTTGGCATTTTTGACAGCTTCTAAAATCTCAGTTTAAGATAACCAACCTTCAGGATCTATTAAATAATAAGCACACAGACATTCTGAAAAAACAACTGCAACAACTTTTATTTTAATTTAAAACAAGTCCTCATGGAAAATAAGAGTGAAATTCCTGAAGGTTTAATTTTTTTTATTTCCTCGACGTACAAACAGTTCATTTGCTGGCACCAAATCCCATGAAATGCTGATTAAAAATGATAATTATTTGCTGCTTTGCCTTATAATTCCAGTTAGTTTTAATGCCAAATTATCAAGAATAGACATACAGTAGGGCACAATAGCAATTTCCCCTTGTGTCTATCCCAGCAGCCTCCCAGCCAAGGGAACCTGAAAGTTGAAAATGGATCCCATGAAAATATGGACGTAGCAGCAATCACAGTAGCATGATTAACATGGTCCCAATAAGGTAAGCAGCAGCACTGGTAATGTTGGCAGAAGTTAAAGCAGAACTCTTCAAAAGGCAGGGGAGAGGGTGGAGATTCTCCAAGATCACCTCTCAGCAACATATTTGGAAGTTTTTGCTACCTTCCTCTGCCTGGCAGCTTAAGAGGTATAAATACAGGAATGGAGGATAGTAGCTCAGGCTGTAGGACAGGAAGGCCTGGCGGGATATGGTTCATGGGATCACGAAGGGTCGGACACGACTTAACGACTGAACAACAACAGCTCAGGCTGTTCAGATTGTGTATGGAAGAGCAACATTTGACTGACGGACAGATGTGAGACTTTGCAGAGGCTGAAGCTTGGGGAAGGCTTGACCAGGCTGATGGGTTCTTGAAGAGGAATGAATGGTTTGCAAAGAGGGGAGAGAGATAGAAATATTATAGGCCTCTCCTGAGTCCACGGTTTCTCTGAAGAGACCTAGTAGTTGCGGCAGGGAGAAAAATCTGGGGCCCTGATAGGGTGAATATGTGAGTAACAGAGGACAGTTGGGAAGGGAATGTGACAAAGGTAAAATTAATGTGTGCTTTGTGGCTCTTGGGCACACTAAGAGAACCTGCTGCGTGTCTACTAAGGTTAGTTCTTTTGGCCTCCCCATTATAGAAGAAGGTTTCTTGAATGGCATTTTTAATTCATCAAGCAAAAGGAAAACAGCAAAAAAGGAGCAACAGGAGAGAGACAAAGCGCAGCAGAGAGAAACACACACTGAAGGAGACCATTTCAGGGTGAGCAACCGTATATTTCCTGATCAGCCTGAATGTCTAATAGGAACAAGAAATCATCTGCCATCACCATATCATCTCTTAGCTGACTGCACAACATGCAGCCTAAAGGCAGTGGAGGAGGCTATGATTAATTCCAGTATTGATGCTCAGTTCGGTTTGTTTTTCTGTGGCTTGTTTTAGGAAGCCCCTTGGCCGGCACCAAAACGCCAAAGAGGCAGCTGCTAACCCACTTGGTTGGAGACGAGTGAATCCAGTGACCTGATCTGTAATTTCTGGTTCTCTTTCAAGTCTGTAATTTTATCATTTTGGGTTTTTGGCTTTGGAAAGCCGCTGGCACTAGGGGCAAGAACAGTCCCAGCTCCTCTGGAAGGAGGCATGCTCTGCATTCGCTTAGTTTCTTTTGACATGAAACTAGGTCAGCGTCCTCTCCCCCCACATAAAAGGGTGTACTTAAGTTGTAGTATTCTTTCATATCAGCGCACTGCAATGCTGAAGGGTTTTGTAGTCAGCCCAACTTATCTTCTCAGGCACAGAGAAGGCACATTTCCCATCAAACAAGGCCGTGCTGATGCTTTAGGCTTTCTGGATGAATTGGACTCTCCTTTCCTTTTCAATACATCATAAGTGACCCACAGCTTACATGATGATTTCCCTTCATGATCTCTTTCTTATCTACTCATGCAAAAGGATAGGACATCTATGCATTTACTCATCCACCAGAAGGCAATACAAAGGGAGTCCTTTGTGCATTTTTCTGCCCCTTGACAAAGTCTTAAAACATATCATTGAAACTGGAGATCTGTGTTGTCTGAGATGAAGAATTTAGACCACGTGTGACATCATAGCATCATATTTCAGGCCTATTTTGTGCTACTGCTGCAGGATAAGAACATACAGCCTGACTGCATTTTTAAATCACTCCCTATGTTTGTAAAATAGCTCTGCCTTCAAGTACTAGTATTGCTAAAACGGATTCACCCCCACACCCCTGTGCATGTAAACCACAGGTGACTGGGACTGGTTCAGAGCACGGCTCACCTTCAAACTCATTTGTGCAGAAGGACTAGAGAAGTGAAAAACTCAGAAAAAAATGGAGAAAAGTCATGAAATCAGTAGGATTTACTTCTGAATAAACATGCATAGGACTGACCTCTAAAATATTTTTAAAATAAGTATGGCGAGAGGGGGGGGGCATTCATGCAGATTAACTCCTGGCTGTAATGATCACTTTCTGGGATTTGGAATTTTGTCAAGCATCCATTTCCCATGTCATACCACGTGTAGAATTCCTTGCGTATATGTTGCCAAGTTTGCTCTGCCTTGTTGAGGATGCATTCTGCTATGATTTTTCTATTTCTAGACAATTAACACACATTTATGATGCCACAGATGCGAATGAAAATGACACACAATCATGCAAAGTCCTTACCTGATCTTTGCTGCTTAGCTTTCCTTTCCCCCTGACATTCAGGACAAGAAATGCATACAAAAGGGGCTGTCTATCAGTTTACTATGGGCCTATTCAGGTAACATTTCACCCTTAGAAAACCGGGGAGTGTGGCAGGGAGAGATCAAAAGTGGGTCTCAGGTTTTCACAATCTTGTTTAGGTACCTCAAAGATGCACCCTGGAAAACTTGATACAGCTCACAATGGCAGTGTTTCTTAGGAAGGCCTATTATGTCTAGTCTCTAGACGTTTTCTTGGATGTACGGTAATTATTTCACAAATCTGCTGGTAGGATTTTGGTTTTTTGAATTTAATGTTTGTTCTTCATGATCAAGCTGGTCTAATTTTTATTGATTGGAGGTTTATGGGCACTTTGTCTGTATTATGAGATGACTTGAATGCCCTAACAGAGGGATAAAAGTTTCAAAAGTAAGTATGTACATGTGAGTAAGTGTGGGTCCCTTCGGGGAGAAAGGCGGGATAAAAATACTGTAAATAAAATACATAAAAGGAACACCCACTTCCTTCTCCCTGTGAATGGGCTTTAGCTGACCCTTGTATGGTCTGTGATCGCGTCTAATAATGGAGAAGAGCATTGTCACACACACCCATCAAATCTTTCTCTAGCAGCATCTCCATTCTACAGCAGCTCTACCTGCATAAGACATTCCTCAGCAGAGCCAGGAGAGCGCATGGCAATGTGCTGAACAGGAGGAGGACAGGATGGATGCAGTGGAATGGCTGCAGAAATGTTAACTGGCGGGACCGTTATCCTACAGAGCAAACACTGGTACCTTTGCAGAGGCGTGAGGTGAGGCTCCCTGGTCCAAGAGCAGAAGTGCCACTTTCTGATTATCGTAATGTGCCGCAACATGCAGTGGGGTTAAACCACTCTAAAAACACGTGCAGAACAAACAGGCATTGTTAGAAAACCACTTTACATAACAGCTTGGAGAACTAGGTTAAACTAGATTTGATGAGATTACAGTGGTATTAACTAAGGTTTTGAAATGATAAAAAAAACAAACCAACCACAACACAGTACAACACACAGAGCCATTGACTTGTGGGTGAATATTCTCCCTCGCTCACATATCAGTGGCAGACCTTGCCTAGTTTACAGTCACAACAATTACTCGTCTCCTGTACCTCTCGGGCTTTATGAGATACATCGGTTCAGTTTGTGAATGAGTTCCTTCCGAGCCAAACTATGCATTCAGTACTATCGCATGGTACAACCTTTCCTGCATTTTATAACTTTAGAATGCAGATGAGGTGACTGGATGCTTGAAAAAGTCAAGCATGCACATCCAAATTTCCCCAGCCATAGAAATGTAGCATATCAGAGAGAAAGGTTCCAGCCTAGCCTTCTGTATGGCTCATTAGTTTTCTATGTAGAGGGAGAGTTTGCAGTGTTGTTGTTTTTTAGGTGGTTAAGCATTCAATCATGCAATCCCCTCCCATATGCATTCTGAACAGTCCAGAAAGGGTTGATGTGAATGGATGGTTAAGACCTGACAGAGAGTTCTCATTTATGTAAATGTTTTGGGTGTGCCCTGGCAAATCTCCACCCTTTGAACACAATCACATCATCACTGATGTAGCTTCGAGCAGAAAGTGGCCAAAGCTAACCCATGCCAAAAATACTATGTTGTCGCTTGGGTAGATTTTGAGGTACAGAACTCCTCAAGAAACCACCACGTCTCAAGGGAAATTCAGGACAGATGTTACAATACCTGAGGATGCGTAGGGGAAAATGCAAATATCCAAGTGCCACTGCTGCCAGCTGCTGGTGCTGGCTAATGACAGGGCAGATCCCATGAGTATATTCTGTAAAAGTAGCAATGCTTGTCTGTCCTACCTTTCCAGCAGCATCTGGAGATGCGTTCTTTTGAAGCAGGAGGTTGGCTACTTCAATTTTGCCGTATTTGGCCGCCACATGTAGAGGAGTAAATCCTTTCTGTAAGAGAAAGGCATTTTCAACAACATCAAAGCCTTTTTGCAGGACCCCGGCAAATTAATACCAGTAGGATGTTTTCACACTCAGCTAATCTGTACACAGACATGGCTATGCTACATACATGGTTATTCTTCAATAATGCAGAAAAAGAATACTAAGATGGTACTGGACACCAGGGATGTGGATCAAGTCTCTGACTCCAAGTCTCGAGTCAAGTCCCAAGTCTCTGGGTCCAAGTCTCAAGTCTTTGCCCTCAAGTCCCGAGTCTTTGGTAGCGAGTTGCAAGTCCCTATCTATTTAATGGGGAAAATGGGTTTAAACCTGAATAAAATTTGACTTGTCGTAAAAGGCTCCAAGTCTTGAGTCGAGTCTCAAGTCTCTGGGTCCAAGTCTCAAGTCTCTGGGTCCAAGTCTTTGCTCCTAAGTCTCGAGTCTTTGGTAGCGAGTCCCTATCTATTTAATGGGGGAAATGGGTTTAAACCTGAATAAAATTCGACTTGTCATAAAAGGCTCCAAGTCTCAAGTTGAGTCTCAAGTCTCTGGGTCCAAGTCTCAAGTCAAGTCCCGAGTCTTTGGTAGCGAGTTGCGATTCCCTATCTATTTAATGGGGAAAGTGGGTTTAAACCTGAATAAAATTCGACGTCGTAAAAGGCTCCAAGTCTTGAGTTGAGTCTTCCGAGTCTTTTGCAATCGCTGCGTCAAGTCATTGACACAACTTGAGTCCGACTCGAATCCAAGTCAATAGACTCAAGTCTACACCACTGTTGGACACAAAAATAATCAGATTCCTGAGAAGCACATCTTTCATTTTAAAAGAAGTTGGTTTCTACTTCAGTTGCAAATATATTCTTGAAAGTGTATGGGCAATGGCTGGAGAAGTCTCAGAAACTAGAGAGGTCCCCATTGGTCAAGGGGAGAGGTTTCAGTGATGCTGCCTAGCTCCTTGTCACCATCATGACTACCAAAAGCAATGGATCAGTTCATACCATACAAATGACCAGCTCAGTAACCCACACGATGAGGGGCAAGAGTGCGCACAGTGTGCTGGGGAGGGTGGGAAGTGCGTGCTCACACTCCTCATCGCATAGTGAGTGGTTGTATTTAGGGCAGACTTTTTGTCTTCTGGGACACAAACTGGCCACACTGTAATTTTTTTAACAAGCTTTCCACACAGTCCATCTGTCACATGTAAACATCCTTTACCTTGGTAGTTATACTTAACGAAGCATCATGGTCCAAAAGGACTGATGCTACGTCTTCATGACCTTCTCGTGCTGAAAGATGCAACGGTGTATATCCCGAGGTTGTAGCAGCGTTTGGAGAAGCTCCTTGCTGTAACAGCTGCTGCACTATATCGGCTTTCCCCAGTCGTGCAGAGATGTGCAGTGGTGTTTGGTCATCCTAAAAATGAAGGCAAAAGGGGCCATATACAGTGGATTCTACACTCATAGACATACATTACTAGTAAAGTGCCTGTCAGTATGACCAATGATCGTGTATAGAGGGAGAACATGTATGTTGCAGGCAGGATGTGTCTCTTTGACACATCTAGGACATCCCAAGGAATTTTGTGGGAGCTGCTTAAAATTGAGTTATATAGGCAGAGGGGTCTATAGGATGCAGGTGTAAGGTGCTGGGAGGGGGGGCTCAAACCCAGGCTTCCTGGAATGCTTTGCCTCCAGGACAGCTTACAGAGGAAGAGACTAGCTAGGCTCAGCCTTGTGAATCCACAGTACTTCGGTGACAGTAGCAGGAGGAAACTGCAGAAAGTCAACCCAAGTGGAGTCAGGTGACCTGAAGGAACCAATAGAAGTCAAAGTCTTGCTGGTCCTTCAGAAGAACTTTCCTAGGCATGGGCTCCCCTGTCCAAGCAACTTGTCATGCAGAATAGACATGCAGAAACACTCGCTTCACCTCTCCTGGCCTGCCTGATCTTGTTTCAGACCACCAGCCTATCTCTGACCATGTCTTCGGGCTCTAGCTCTTTTGATCTTCATCTGCCCAACTGAGTCAGCTCATCTGCCTAAGAAGTTTGGTCAAGGGCCAGCAGAAGTCTGCCTTAAGCACTTGAGTTCCCAAAGCCAGCCTGAGGCTCAGTCAGAGAGAAAGCAATCTTAAGGCTATTTTGAGGAAAAGGACTTGAAGACTGATAGCACAATCCTACCCCCCCCTTAACACCAGCGTTTGTGATCTGCCAGCGCTAGCCATCACAAAACCGCCGTAAAGCTGTTTGCGATGGCGTGCTAGACAGCTGCACTGGTGGAAACGCCTGCGCCAGTGCAAGGCGCGACACCTGCCGGAGAAGATAAAGTCTGCGCCGAGCGGCGTAGGGAGGGTGGAGATGGGGTGGGCGGATCAGGCCTAGGAGGGAGGTGGGATCAGCGGTGCTGGTGTGTGCTGTATCCTGACACCCTTCTTGGGCCCAGTCCACTGACATGGGTGCACGCAGACTTGTGCCAGCCATATGGCAGACGCAGGTCGAAGTAGGCTGTTTTGCGGGCTGGGACATTCCCCAAGACAAGGGGACAAATGTCCCCTTACCTTGAGGAGACCTCCCACCTCCTAAATTCCATCGCAGGTCGCAGCGTAGCCCACGCTGGCACCACTGTTTCAGTGCAGGGAAAGTTAGGTAGGATTAGGCTGGCCGTCTGCACTGGAGGCCAAGGGGGCAAATCATTCATCTTCAACGTACCATAATCTACCCAAGACCCCTCACTCCCCTGTAAGTTCCTGTCTGAGAAGAGGTCACATAGCGACAGTGGAACACACAGCTTCAAGTCAGGGTTCTGCCCCTTTTAATTTCTGTGAGTTCAGAGCTGTGGCATGGGACTTGCTTCATGACTCGAGAGATCTGTGCCCACTGTCAGAGCAATATCCTCTCTCCCAGGTCCAGCGGAGGCTGACTCTGATGATCTGCTATCTTCTACCTATTACCTGATACCTCCTCCCTACTGCTGGTTGACTCCTGCTCCAGGCTGCCCCCTTCAGCTTTGCCCAGCACTCCAAAGGTGCCAGCTTGCCTAGAACAGGATAATATAATTGGCTAATTATTGTCACGTTATAGTACTAACTCTTTTGAGGCTACCCTTACTGAGTAGTCCTTCCTGCTGGAACCCGCAGGTCAGAAGATGGCTCTGACTGGCACCCTGACACATGACACTTGCAACGCACTTCAGGTAGGAAACGTAGGCAGCTTACCTTGGCTTTAGCTTCTACCTGAGCTCCATTCTGTACTAAATACCGAACAACTTCTGACTGGCCAGCTCTTGCAGCCATATGGAGTGCTGTCTCTCCCCTCTAATAATGGAACATATTGTAAGAGATTAAGGTGATATAAAAAAAAATCTCATAAGGTAAAAAGCAACAAGAAAAGCTATATCAACAAACAAACAAACAAACAAACTAAAACAATTTATTCCAGTCAGAAATAATCATGGCATAAATATTTTTAAGAAGCTTTTTGGGAGCAGAATTCAAAACACAATATTTGATCCTAGGCTCTGGACTTCAAAAGGTAATTTATTCTAGTACTGATGTCGTAACTATTAAGGTACACACATATTTTGTTCTGTTGCAAAGAAAATACTGGTCTGTTGAAAATTTGGTACTCAGTTCACAGTGTTAACGCGATAGTCACATTAAATGACCATTCACAGTTGGTCAAACATCTGTAATTATGCCAAGCTTTATGTATTCAGATGCGCCCATTTCCCCCATTTGATATTGTACTCTAATGACCCCTGGTATCTGTTGTCAGCAAGCAGGCGCTCTGCTGAGCAGATCAAAATAAATCAATAATTTAAAAAAAGAGAATCGCTATCTGTAGAAGTGAAAGATGCGTCTCCAGGAAAGAGTAAGAGCAGCAAGAAGCTGATTTCTAGATCTTTTGTAATCTGTGAATCTTTAAAAGCAAATGTTGCTTTGTAGCACAGATGGCGCAGTTTGTGCCTATAATTTCAAAGGGTTTTATAGAGTAACCATCAAGGCAATTGTATGCTGCATTGTAGCAATAGCTGCCTCTTAAGTGGTAAGCTTTGCAAAGAATTGTCCGTGCCAAACTATAGTAAAAACTGCTGTTGTGCGTGTGTTTTTGCATCTCAGTTATTTCAGTTGGTCTCAAAAACAGGTCTGTTTTTTTTTTAACACCCATCCAACTTTGCCTCCTGGGTGCAGGAGGGAGTACTCTAGCAATGCTGTGAGGACACAGGCAATATGTCCTGACAATCTGCTGCAATCTGTCAGCAAGGCTTTCCTCAAACTGGAAAAGCTCCTGGTCTTCTGGGGTTACTGCACTCAAGGAGTCAAGTGCCCTCCTGAAAAATGAGACATACTGAGCAATAATAAATGAGCTCTTCCTCTTCCCTGTGTAAAAGAAGGTAAAACAAGTTTGGGTAAGCACCAGAGGAGCTCTCCTGGGAGCCCTTGAGCTGTCCTCCACACAAAAGGGGAAAAGATGCAAGGCTTTCACTTTGCATTCATCAGAACATTGGCAGTAAATCAGATGTTAATTAATTAATTCTGGTCAGCAACTTCACCTCTTTTAAGGGCCACTTTGCACATCATGCAGCAGAAAATTCACGGTACCACCAACTGGGTGTGTGCTCATTAGGGAACTATGGCCAATCTCAGTTCCCTGGAGAACAGACTTGTAGAAAATACACATTCTGCAGACATGTTTGTCAAGTCCTTACATGGCATTTTCTACATACATAGATAAAATATTTTAAGGACACACCTTCACACTGGAATGCAGAAAGCAACCTTACTTTTCTTCTGACTCATAGCTGCACAAAAACTCCTGCAGAACTGCCTTTAAAACTATCTCATGTATACGCCTTCAGTCACACTGGTAAGTGTTGGTAGGTTCTTTACAAGTAAGCTTGTTGTTGTTCAGTCGTTAAGTCGTGTCCGACCCTTCGTGATCCCATGAACCATATCCCGCCAGGCCTTCCTGTCCTCCACTATCTTCCTGAGTTCGCTCATTTTCATGTTCGTTGCATCGGTGATGCTGCCTAACCATCTCATCCTTTGCCTTCCCCTTCTCCTTTTGCCTTCAATTTTTCCCAGCATCAGAGTCTTCTCCAGAGAGTCCTCTCTTTGCATTAGGTGGCCAAAATATTTGAGCTTCAGCCTTAGTATCTGTCCTTCCAGGGAACAGTCAGGGTTGATTTCATTTAGGATTGACTGATTTGATCTCCTAGCAGTCCAAGGGACACTCAGGAGTCTTCTCCAGCACCACAGTTCAAAAGCATCTATTCTTCGGCGCTCAGCCTTCCTTATGGTCCAACTCTCGCAACCATACATTGCTACTGGGAACACCATCGCCCTGACTATGCGAACTTTTGTTGGCATGGTGATATCTCTGCTTTTTATTATGCTGTCTAAGTTTGCCATAGCTTTCCTTCCAAGGAGTAAGCGTCTTTTAATTTCATGGCTGCTGTCTCCGTCTGCAGTGATCTTGGAGCCCAGAAAAGTAAAATCTGTTACTGCTTCCATTTCTGCCCCTTCTATTTGCCAGGAATTGATGGGACCAGATGCCATGATCTTAGTTTTATTAATGTTGAGTTTCAAGCCAACTTTTGCACTCTCCTCTTTCACTCTCATCAAGAGGCTCTTTAGTTCTTCTTCACTTTCTGCCATTAGGGTGGTATCGTCTGCATATCTGAGGTTGTTGATGTTTCTCCCGGCAATCTTGATTCCGGCTTGCGATTCATTCAGCCCTGCATTTCTCATAATGTACTCTGCATATAAGTTAAATAGGCAGGGTGACAATATACAGCCTTGTCGTACTCCCTTCCCAATTTTGAACCAGTCGGTTGTTCCATGGCCGGTCCGAACTGTTGCTTCTTGACCCGCATACAGGTTTCTCAGGAGACAGGTAAGGTGGTCTGGTACCCCCATCTCTTTAAGAATTTGCCACAGTTTGTTGTGATCCACACAATCAAAGGCTTTTGCGTAGTCAATGAAGCAGAAGTAGGTGTTTTTTTGGAACTCTCGGGCTTTCTCCATGATCCAGCGCATGTTGGCAATTTGATCTCTAGTTCCTCTGCCTCTTCGAAACCCAGCTTGTACGTCCAGTAGTTCTCAGTCTACATACTGCTGAAGCCTAGCTTGTAGGATTTTGAGCATAACCTTGCTAGCATGTGAAATGAGTGCAATTGTGCGATAGTTTGAGCACTCTTTGGCACTGCCCTTCTTTGGAATTGGAACGTAAACTGACCTTTTCCAATCCTTTGGCCACTGCTGAGTTTTCCAAATAAGCTACAAGTAAGCTACCTCACAGTGAATCAAGTCAAGAGTCCAACTCCGTGACAAGATGATACGCCTCCCTTTTTAACATCACCATTCATTCCTATGTAGTGGCGTCACTGCAGGGGGGGCGGAGCTCTAGGTTCCGCTGAGATCGGAGCCTCCGTTACACGGAGGAACGAAGCGGCCCCGCCCCTTCGCCTTCAGAGCCTTTCAGGGAAGCGAAAGTGTTGCTTTCACTTCCCTGAAAGGCTCCGAAGGCGAGGGGGCGGGGCCGCTTCGTTCCTCCGTGTAACGGAGGCTCCGATCTCAGCGGAACTTAGAGCTCCGCCCCCCTGCAGTGACGCCACTGTTCCCATGAACACATAGACAAAAGCAGTGATCTTCAACTTGTCAAGGATTTGGACCCACCCCCCAAACCCAACTGCTACAGCATAGGATCTATCTTCAAGAGCCCATGCACCCATTGGCAAAGCCTCCTCCTCCTTTTCCTCTTCTGGTTCCACCAGGTGTTGGTCAATCAACGTGCACTGCTATTGCATCATTCTTTCTTTCTTTTCAGACCATTTGACAAGAGAGGAGTAAAGAGTGGCAAGGCAACAGCATGCACTCAATTCTGGAAAGGCAATTCTGGAAAAACATAGGGAGTGCTGCAGCAGAGGAAGGCAGGCATGTGGGTGGGAGACTAAGGGAGCCCACTGACTATTAGTGGACTTGGTCAAAACAACCTCTCCAAAGCCAAAGTCTCCAAGCAAGGTTTACCTCATCTAGGATTCCCAGCCCTGACTGTGCAGATTGAACAGCCTGTGCAAGTCCCTGTCAGCTATGTGGCTTGGCAGGGATAGTCATAGACTGTGGGGATCAGAAGAATGAACCATGCCTCCAAATCCTGCCTGGAAATATGTGTACCAAGAGAAAGAGTAAGGGTGCATGCACTGCAGAACCAGGAGAATCTTGCATGTTTGTATCACTGGGGATTCTGCATTGCTGCTGATAGGTCAAAATGGGTGCTCACCACATTCGTCGTATTGGGCGATGCTCCATGATGCATCAGCTGTGAAACAATATTTACATGTCCCATGAAGGCAGCAACATGGATCGGAGTCAGACCCGACTGGAAAATGAAGGAAAAAAAAAATAGAAAAATGACCAAAGCTTGAGATAGTGGCATCATGTGGGCTATGGTAAAATGGGACTATCTGCTGCCCCCCCCATCTTAATTGGTCTGCGGCCCACAGCATCGCTGGCATCCTGCCATGATACTGTGGCATTTTTGTTTCTAGTCCCACCCTCTGACCATTCCTCATATGGGATGCATAATGATGCATCCCATTATGTGGCATGGGTAAGACCAGTCCTTACTCATGGGCACAGTTACAGCAGAGTCATATTAAATCTAGAGTCTTATTATTATCTAGGGTGCCAAATCCAAATTTCAAAAATAAGGAACGTTTTAAAAGTGTGGCTTTGCACAAGGAATGGTGATGCTCTGGGAAATCTGTTAAAGCAAGCAGCATCAGTCATCCCTACATTTGGTCCGACTGCAATGAAAAATGATGGTAGCGGTTTTAAAATTGTATTCCAAGGAATCTTGGATTTCCTCAAATGGTTTCCCAGATAAGATCAGTAATGGTCCCGTCAAACATGGCTTGCATATAACTTATGCAATGTGCAACTCCAGGGGAGGGATTATGGATTTAGAAACTAGAACAGCGATTTTCAACCTTTTTCATCTCATGGCACACTGACAAGATGCTAAAATTGTCAAGGCACACCATCAGTTTTGGGACAATTGACAAGGCACACTGCGCTGCCAGCGGGGGGGGGGGGGCTCACATCCCCAAAGGCCTTACTAATAAATGCCCCTCCCCCTGCGGACCTTTCATGGCACACCACACCACAGTGTGGTTGAAAATTACTGATCTAGGAGACATGATCAGTTCACACAATAATGATCGTGAGGCTCAATGGGTTTAAAATAGCCCCCTATCTCAACTTAGTTGCATAGCATGCTCCCCAGAATCCTCTGAAATGTGCCAGGAGGAGTGCTCAGCAGGCAAGTAGATGTGGGACAGAATTCTCTGCAACCAGAATGCTTGAAAACCACTGGCAAATGGGGAAGTTAAAAGAAACAACAGAAAAGGTCACCCAGCTTCATTTTAGCATTGTTCCTAATGTTCTCACCTTTTCTATTCAATGCCCTAAACGTTGCTTGTTTACTGAAAACATAACAGTATGTGTAATCAATGTCTTACCTCAGTGACAGCTTGGATAGATGCTCCGTGTTTCAGCAAAAGTTCCATAACTTTAATTCTGTTCTTTTTGCAGGCAATGTGGAGAGGTGTGAAACCATTCTGTAACATTGAGAAAAGATGCTCAAAAGACCCCTGATAAAATATTACTATCAAAACACAGTTTCTCTTAATTATCCTCACAACACCTACTTGCTGTCCCCTTGTGGAATCTCATGGCTGCTTAATTTTTTACTTTATATCCCAAAAAAGAGTTTGCTTTGCTATCTGAAACACTAATGATGAGTATGCTTTGAAGAAAATGGATATTTGTATGCAAAACTAAGCTGCCATATCATTGTGAGTGAAACTGCAAAAAGAAGCAAGAAAACAAGCCATCCGGAACATCAAAGATCTGTACATTCCTGCTCACAGCATTTGCTTGAATGTTGATGCCAGCCTGTATACACATCAAAGAAGCATCATAGCCTTATTTTAAAAATAGTTGACAGAATTGGGCCTCCAATCTGATCAAGATTAGTTACCTTCCCAACAGGAGTAAAGAATACAATATGCTTTCAAAACATATGGTCAGGGCCGCTGCCTCTTCTGGTTGAGTCAAAACAGACAGTTCCATTCATTGTCACTCCTAGTGGATTTCTCCCCCCCCCTTTTTCTTTTTTAAATTCAAGATAATAATCAGGAGAAGTGTGGCAGTACTAAAGGACAGTGGACCCTTTTTTCCGTGGATTCGGGACCCATGGATTTGACTCACCGCGGGTCTCGGATCCGCGAGGTCCACGTTAAAAAAAGAAAAAAAAGCCCCCAAATCACTATTTTTACCTTTAAGAAGTCAAACCGCTGCATTTTCAAGCCTCTACGGGGCTTCTGCATCCTTAACGACCCACTTCCGGGTCACACAAAGGCTCTTCCCTCCTCCAAGCCTTGGCCCAGGGTACATTCTGGGGCATGGCTGGGGGGGGGGAAGAGCCTTTGCACAACCCGGAAGTGGGTTGTTAAGGCTGCAGAAGCCCTGTGGAGGCTTGAAAACGCAGCGGTTTGACTTCTTAAAGGTAAAAAATGGCGATTTGGGGGCTTCCCCCTTTTTTTTACAGTTTTTTTGGTGGATCTCAGTATCTGTGGATCCTTGGTCCAGAATGGATTCTCCGCGGATATCAAGGTTTGACTGTATTGTTAAGCAGAACAAAACATCTTCTCCAGCCCTACAACCTGAAATCCTTCCGCTGGATATGCTCGGGGGAACAGATGTGCAAAATCCCATAAAGAAATGTTGCTAGGTTTATCTTTTAGTTGCCCTCAGGCTCCCTTGGATGTTTCATGCAAGGATAGCCCCCTCCCCCGGAAAATTCACTTTGAATCCCTCTTTAGGGCAATCTCTCTTTAGGGCAATGAAGGGCTTCACCTGGGGCCTCAATCATGCAATGCATGTGTTCCATCACTGAGATTCTCAGGTGGCCTAACAAGGACACTTGAGTAAGAAACACGATGCATTTTGCTCTGGACATATGAGGGACCAGTGGAGGGACCATCCAATTCGCTTCTAAACAACTTATTAGTTCAAAGAAAGCATAAGTGTTTTGAAGCAAGGAGTGGAATTGGTTTAGTACTGTACATATCTGTTCTAGCTATTTTGAGGCTTACGATGAGTCTCCTACTATCAGCTATGACTAGGCTTACCAGATCTCCAACCCGGACAGAGTGCTAGACCTTTAGGAGAAGGAATGTGGGCAGGTGTAGCTTGTTAAACCTTAGAGCACAATCCTAGGCATGTCTACTCAGAAGCAAGCCCCATTGTGTTCAGTGGGGCTTGCTTCTGAGTAGACATGCCTAGGATTGTGCTCTAAGGTTTAACAAGCTACACCTGCCCACATTCCTTCTCCTAAAGGTCTAGCACTCTGTCCCAGTTGGAGATCTGGTAAGCCTAGCGAGCTACGCAGAGAGAGACAGGATCTGCAGATAGCTCTGTCTGAGAGAATCTCTGTGTGGCTCAGATTTGTTGGTAGGAGACTCATAAGCACAAAAATGCACATAGTGTAAGGTAAAATCACATTTCCCATCACACAAAACTGATAAGCACAGGCACTAGAATAAGAGATGAGAAAATAACTTCCCAAAGCAAATTGAAAATGTCCAGTTATTTGGGCATCTAAAAATTCTGATAGTATTTCAGGGGTTGGGTAGGACTAGGAGGCATGTTGACAAAGCAGATTTTGCAAAGATACAACAAAGACCAGTCAGGAAAAAGCAGGATCTTACACAGGTGTGTTTTTGCTCTAGCTACTTATTGAGCATGATGAAAGAAAGATTAAAATAAACTTTCTATTAGGATATACTTTAAGAGATTCACATACACACAAAATATAATAAAAACAATGTAAAGATTACAGCCTTCTGTTTAGAATAACTGTTAAAAGCTAATTTCCCCCCAAAGGAATGAGGTGGGGGTATGCTTGTAAGAGGGAAAGTTTGTCTTCTGTAGAAATCATATCAAAATATCTCCTTCTAATGGTTAGTCTCTAACCCATGTACAACGTACAACCATGTACAAAATTTAATTTTTGCTTTGCAAACATCAGAAACTTTTTTGAAACCAAAGCTTCTTTTTTTTCCATTCAGTAGGCCAAAAATTGCTCTTTTCTTTCCAAACATATCCAGAATTCCTCCCATGCCAACTGCTGTAGTAATTAAGGCCATATTTACCCTTTTCCTCTGAGATCAACAACAAACTATCAAAACGAAACAAAATAAAAACACCCAGCAGAACCTATTCAATTTACAGTAGTTTCAGCAGACAAAACCACACAAATCTTTTTCTTTAACATAACACAAGACACAAGATCACAATAATGCATGAGAAACACCAGAAACGTGCTAATTTGAACTTCAGGGAGAGCCTCTTTTCTCAAGCCCCAGGAGCTATTACAGCCATTCCCCTCCCTGACTGCCAGACTCTCAGCTCTCAAATAGGAGCCATAAGCCATGCTGGGAGCCTTTGCTAGCTGTGAATAGTAGCCCTGCTGTGTACTCACCAGTGCTTTGGCATTAGGATTAGCCTTCTTGTCCAACAAAACTTTAGCGACTTTGTAGTGGCCACAGTGGGCGGCCACATGCAGTGCTGTCAGATAGTCGTTAGTGACGTCATCCACAGGCACGTTGTGCTCAATCAGAAGCTGCACACAGTTGAGGTGATCCCCTTGCGTTGCCATGTGCAATGGAGACAAGCCGTTCTGGAAACACAATGGGGGGGGGGGAAGAGTGGCATCAGATGAACATGTAAAAATTGCACTAGTTCTGACAGGAGCATGTTGTTACCACCTAGCTTTACAAGCATCTGTGATTTATATGGTGAGTTACAGGACGTTAATGAGGAAACTCTTAGCAAACCTTTTAATTTAGGTGTCCTTCACACCCCACCCTGTTTGAGCAAAACTTTCATGGGAACTTGAAAGTGTCCTGAGGGAACACCAATGTTTTTTTTTTTAAATAGAGAGGGTTTAATACAGGTAGAACTCTTTAACTTAACAGCCTGACTCCTTGACTACAATAAGGCCAGTGCAGATACAATAGTCCCCATCTCCTAACCATGGTTAGGCAATCATAAGAATGTCATGGTCTCACACACTCCCTCTCTATCACATGAATTCCCCCTTCCCTTCCAGGGCTTGCTTTAAGCATGGCATTTGTAACAGCACTTACCAGGATTACCCTCATACCCAGCCTTTGTAACCAGGTTTGAAGTGGGTTTGCAAACCTGAGTTACAAGCAATCCTGGTTAGCACTGATCCTTGTTTGGACTGTTTCAGACATAACTGTGGTTAACCCTAACCAGGATCCCCATCAATCAAAATTTGCTAACCAGCATTAAACCCTAGTTAACTTTGACTAGATTAGGCTTATTGTTTTTTCCCCTCTTTATCCTTAATACATACAGAGGTAGTGCATATGTACAAATAGGGCCTCTCCACAAATTACATTTTTTAGAAGTACAACCAAGAGTTTTTAAGAGTATACCTAAAAAAAAAGATATAAATGTGACAAACAAGTGTATTTCCAAATGTATATATCTTATAGGTATACTCATTGTGGCTTATCCGGGTGTGCCACCCTGTTCCATGTGAAAAAGCACACACTCTTTTTAATCAGAACCTGTAGTTTTAATTAACTAACTAACCTGTAGTTTTCATTTCTAATTTGTGTCACTTGTCAATCAAAAACTAAATTCTGAATTGGTATTCAGTCATATATACATTGCTACAGTGTCAATCATGGTGACAGCAATATAACACAAATGCTTGAAATGAGGGTGTTAATTCTAGAACTCACACACTACCCAGCAAGAAAGTTCTTTATTACACATGTGGTGCCCCCATGTGACCATGGGTGGGATTAGCCACACTATGATCACACTTTAGAGCTAATAAAAGGTTAAACAAGGAACATGACCTAGACATGTTGTTTAAGACAAAGGAGAACTAGATGGGCTATCTGGTAGCGAAACGGAGATCCAGACTGTATTTAATATGGAAAATCAAGGGCTGACGTCACACCAAGGATGCTAATTGGGAACATCTTAGCCACTTCTTCATGCTGACATGATTGTCCTCTTTCCTCTGTAATGACTCTCAACTGAACTGTCGTTGTTGCTATCACTTGGCAGAGAAAACCCAGGAAGGGAGCAAACTCTGTGAGAGCACGATCTCCAGATCACCCTCTGAGGAGTCTCAATGAGAGTTCCCTGTTGTACTTTTTTAAAATTGGCAACTTTCTTCAAAATGAAAAAAAAAAGTATAATTTATTATCTCCAGCCACGGTGATAATAATTTGTCCTAGTAGACTTCGGCACACAGAGCACAGAGAGAATTTGAACAGTTAGAGCTGCTTCCCATGTTACAGATACAGACCCTGGACTTAAGACTCACAACCTAAATTGCTTCGGAAAGATGTATAGGGATGCCACAAATATCCATGTTTTTCTGCTCCTACAGTAAACACAGCATGTTGCAGATAAACATCCCAAACAGGCAGCAGGTTTCCAAATATTGTCAGTGGATCCATAAAAAAGTGGCAGCTAAACTGTGCAAGCTGCTGCACAATTAAGCCAAGTGGACATGTGATAGATACACAATAATTATTCAGAGCTCCATTAATTTCCCCCCCCATGGTTTTGAAGGGGGAAAATTATGTGTAAAGCTTAGATCAGGGGTTCTCAACCAGTGGTACTAGTACCACCAGTGGAACTTCGGCAATCTGCTGGTGGTACTCAGACTGCCGGAACCTGCTCCAATGTGGCACTTTTGGTGGCGTGTTTTCACTCCCAAGAGGCTCCTAACTTTGGCCAAGCCTCTCGGGAACGCTGAGAAGGGATTCACATACACACCCCAACCACCCAGAGCCTTCTACCTGTATTTTCTTGCCTCCAAAATCCTGAAAACCTAGAAGTAACTGACAATGATGTTATCACCAGTCACTTCCGGTGGTACGCAGCAGGAGAGTGGCACCGGAGGCGGTACTCGGCCGGAAAGAGGTTGAGAACCCCTGGCTTCGATAATACCACAAAAGCTAAGCAATTCAGATCCACTTTTATGGATCTGAATCATGTATTACTCAATCATGTATTACCAATGTGCAAAAGGTGGACACATTCACTGAAATAAATGTGCAACTTTTGAATGTCCATAGAAATCTGCATCTGTTTCTCTCAGGAGTGAAGTACAGTACAAATAATCAGAAGAGACTCAGGTAAAAAGAGATGTAAAAAGAAATACCTCTGAAGTGTATTTCAGGTTGTTTGAAATTTACAGTATTTCTGAAAGCCAACAGGAGTGGCTTTCTCCTGAACACTACTACAGCACAAAGAAGGGAAACAGAGACAGTGTACACAGGTTGGCATGGTAGCTTTGGTGGCTGGGGTCAGCTTCCTATCTTGAGCTGCATGTACTGCTAGCTTAGTACTCCTTTGGTAAACTAGAGACAATGGTCAGTTAGAAACGCGGCTTGCTTACACCTTTTTAGAGGGAAGGAAGAAAGAAAGAAAGCTTCATTTGACACTTGAGTGCTCACCCAGCTGCTACTCATCCTAGGTGAGTGGCAAATTACAACATTGGTATAAACTATAATTATTGTTATGCTACCTACTAAACAATACACACTAAAGCCTAGTTCTTGTAAACAGTAGGAGGTAAATCTGTGTCTGGAGGCCCATTCTATCCTCGAGATACGCCAGCGTATCAGCATTCAGTTGTGTGAGTGCCTTCGCTGCAATCTGAAGTGGTACAGTCCAGAAACAGGTTTCCTCCTCAACTCGTGTGTGTGAGAACTAGGATTGTGATTATAAGAACTTAGCTACAAGGCTTTTCCAATATAGTAAAGGGTACTATACATATATAGTAGTGGCCAAAGGATTGGAAAAGGTCAGTTTACGTTCCAATTCCAAAGAAGGGCAGTGCCAAAGAGTGTTCAAACTATCGCACAATTGCACTCATTTCACATGCTAGCAAGGTTATGCTCAAAATCCTACAAGCTAGGCTTCAGCAGTACGTGGACTGAGAACTACTGGAAGTACAAGCTGGGTTTCGAAGAGGCAGAGGAACTAGAGATCAAATTGCCAACATGCGCTGGATCATGGAGAAAGCCCGAGAGTTCCAAAAAACCACCTACTTCTGCTTCATTGACTACGCAAAAGCCTTTGATTGTGTGGATCACAACAAACTGTGGCAAATTCTTAAAGAGATGGGGGTACCAGACCACCTTACCTGTCTCCTGAGAAACCTGTATGCGGGTCAAGAAGCAACAGTTCGAACCGGCCATGGAACAACCGATTGGTTCAAAATTGGAGTACGACAAGGCTGTATATTGTCACCCTGCCTATTTAACTTATATGCAGAGTACATTATGAGAAATGCAGGGCTGAATGAATCGCAAGCCGGAATCAAGATTGCCGGGAGAAACATCAACAACCTCAGATATGCAGACGATACCACCCTAATGGCAGAAAGTGAAGAAGAACTCAAGAGCCTCTTGATGAGAGTGAAAGAGGAGAGTGCCAAAGTTGGCTTGAAACTCAACATTAATAAAACTAAGATCATGGCATCTGGTCCCATCAATTCCTGGCAAATAGAAGGGGCAGAAATGGAAGCAGTAACAGATTTTACTTTTTTGGGTTCCAAGATCACTGCAGACGGAGACAGCAGCCATGAAATTAAAAGATGCTTACTCCTTGGAAGGAAAGCGATGGCAAATTTAGATAGCATAATAAAAAGCAGAGGTATCACCATGCCAACAAAAGTTCGTATAGTCAGGGCGATGGTGTTCCCAGTAGCAATGTAAGGTTGCGAGAGTTGGACCATAAGGAAGGCTGAGCGCCGAAGAATAGATGCTTTTGAACTGTGGTGCTGGAGAAGACTTCTGAGAGTCCCTTGGACTGCTAGGAGATCAAATCAGTCAATTCTAAATGAAATCAACCCTGACTGTTCCCTGGAAGGACAGGTACTAAGGCTGAAACTCAAATATTTTGGCCACCTAATGCGAAGAGAGGACTCTCTGGAGAAGACTCTGATGCTGGGAAAGATTGAAGGCAAAAGGAGAAGGGGAAGGCCAAGGATGAGATGGTTAGACAGCATCACTGATGCAACAAACATGAAAATGAGCGAACTCAGGAAGATAGTGGAGGATAGGAAGGCCTGGCGGGATATGGTTCATGGGATCACGAAGGGTCGGACACGACTTAACGACTGAACAACAACACTATACATATGTTTGAAAACCAGGGACAAAGTTAAACTTTTCATAAGATTCATCCTTTTAAAAATAAAAATCTTTGATCAGAAACCAAGTCAGCCGGTTCTGTTTTATTATTTCTGTTTTATTATTTCTTTTTTTATATATATTAACACATCTGAGAGTGAAAGAGACGGAGATTGGCCAGCTCAGGTCACAGGACTTCTGAGTTCCTTATGCTCATCTTTGATGTGAAGTTTTAGTTCCCTTCTGGAGGTGGGCAGGTGAATCTGTATCATCGCGGAGGAGTCACTTTGCTGAACAGTTATGTAAGCATTTTTCTAGGTCAGCATCTCTCCATGGCCGTCATGCAACAAGGCAGCTTCACATTCATAAATGCTGGTCTTTTTTTCCCAGGTTTGGGAAACAGAGCTGTGGATTTAAGATTTGAAAGAACTATTTCTACGCTTAAGGATGTTCTGGGAAAGGGGAAGAGCACAAAGTCTTGCACCTTAGCATTTAAGAAATTAATTAAACGTTAAGAAGATGCACAGTGGTCACCTGTGTCATGTAAAATGATGATAAAAGTTGTCCTCAAAAGGGCAGCTGAAGTATCAGCACATTTAAAGCAATGGGGAAGTTTACGATAGCCCATGGGGTTTTTTCACCAGTGATTCTACAGACACATTTTAGTTGGAAATATACCACTACTGAACATTGGCAATGAGGTAAAGAAAGCAGAAAGTGGCCATTTTAAAATAAGATGCCTATTCTAGTCAATGCAGATTTTCGTTTTGTTCACAGAAACAGGAAGAGCAAAGGCCAGTTTCAGAGTGATTTCTGTCAGTGGCCTCAAAAGTTGCCTGCTGAGCAGGTCAGGGCTATGTATTTGGTACCCAAATTCAGACCCAGATGGCTGAAGCCTCAGGGGCAGCAGAGGGAAAGGACTGCTCAGTTGAACAAGCAAGGGCAGAGGCCAGGTTCCTGGTACTGACAGCAGGTCCAGCCAATCCAGAGGCTTCGGTCCGGCCAATCCAGAAGCTTCATAGTGTTTGCCAGCTGCAGATCCTGATGGTGCACATCCCTGTTCCCTTCTGTGCCTGAAGAGGGTCCTGAGCACACACAGTCCCTGGTAGCTTCTAAGCCAGATGTCAACCATGCGCCATTCGGTTCTTGGCTTAATCTCTGGAGTCCTCAACACCATAGAGTGGAAAGAGGCACTAGAGAGGAGGACAACCTCAGAACAAACAGGCTCTGTACAAATACTGTACAGAGAGGTATAAGAGAGGTATAATTGCCTCGGAGAGCAGACAAGTGCTTTTTTTCTGCCCTGCCACCCATGGTCAAGTCAAACAGATGTTAATGCACTGTCAAAACCTGAAAAACCTTTTTGACCAGATTCCTTCTGGACATGTGACCGAACAAAATAAATGGTGTGTTCCCACAGGCAACTAGCATTGTGTCATACCATCCTGACATCAGGGTAAAGGGAAAAAAATATCTCAGTTTGGAAAAATCGTTTAGAAAAGGGGGTCAGAGAAAGGCGCCTGAGCCTGGAGAAAGGAGACTAGAACGGAGCTCCTTTCCCTACGAGGAAAAAAAATGATGAGAAGAACGAGAGAGTATTATAGGCACAAAGGGCAGGGGTTGAGTGTGATACGGGCCTGGTATCGCACAGTGGCTAAGAGCACAATCCTATATGTGTCTACTCAGAAGGAAGCCCCACTGAGTTCAATGGGACTTCCTCCCAGGTAAACGTGTATAGGATTGCGTGCCTGAGTTACACAACTCAGAAAGCTCTCAGGTCAAATCTCAGCTCTGCTGTGAACTCACTAGGTGGAGGAAAACTCACTCATGAGGAAAGCCAATCTCTCAGTTTCAGCCCCCCCCCCCCAACCTACAAGATGGCCTGGGGATCATAATACAGTACCAACCTACTTTCCAGGATTGCTGTAAGGATTACAGCAAGATAATATATAATAAACAGAAGCACTTTGAACACTCCAGTGCACAATATAGATGCCAAGTATTACCATGATTAGTTCAGTCCCACAGAGAAGTGCTGAAATGCATGCCCAGGTGTCTTTAAAACAACTGCAAACGCACAAAACTACTCTGCATATAGAAAACAACAGAAGAGCTCTGACCAAATGTTACTGTAAAGCAGGTTTCCCAAGCAGTTACTTTCAGCCAATAGTTTATTGTTGCAAGAGATTCTCCGTGTGCCCAAGAACACACAGACGGACAACAGGGAATGTTCAAGCAATACCCTTCTTCAAATGCTAAGTGCCACATTACCTTTGTTTTGGAAAGAAGAGGGGCTCCTCGATCAAGCAGCATTCGCACAACTTGTTCATGGCCACTTCGTGCCCCACAGTGGAGAGGTGTCAACCCATCCTATACAGAGGTCAGAAGCCATTAATTTGTAGCATAAAGAAATGATGTGACTTTAACACATAACAATGCTGTACATACTCACATGCTGTACATACGCACAACAATGCTGTACAGATGAAATACAACAGATGAAAAAAATCTGTCCACAGTCTATGCTGCATTTTCATTATATTTCCCTTCATAACAAAACAAACAAAAATCTCATTTCCTTGTATTTCCATACAATAGTACAGTATTTTTTTACCAATCTTCCTTGACAGGTAGCAGCATAATTCTACATGATTATAATGTGGTCTATTTAAAACCAATCCTGTTCAATTGGCATATTCCTTAAAAATGTATTTTTTATATAGAATCACTTTGGCCTCGATCCAACATTACATGACAATGGGCTGCTGCACTCATATATCCCCAAGCAAAAAAGCCTGATTCAGAGACAAGGGTTGGGTCTGTGCCGCTCCAGTCAGATCGACACAGGCAATTGCATCAACCATCTGTTTGGATGGTTGGAAAAAGGCACATAGGGCTGGATTCAGACCTCCCGTGTCCCCCTGCAGGCCCAGATCCTGGATCAGTCTTTTCAGACTGTAGAAGGGCTTGTGTAGTACCCACGTGAACATGTTTCCTTATTCAGCTGAGGCTATGTGCCTGGAAGCCTGCTTCCTTGCCTGTAGGACTCTAGTTGGACTGAATCTTTGGATCCGATCTTCTGCTGCTGTTTTCATGTGATACACAAACGTTCATAGCGTTTCATTTTGAATGTGTTAATAACAAATTATGTGTTGGGATGTGTATTCATTTTGTAACAAATAAAATATAAAAATGAATGGGGTTCCATTTGTTATGAGCAAAGAGGTTTAAAAGAATGCTTGCATAGTGATTCATTTTGCCAATTTTCCCCAGTAGCCCAGCTAGGATACAAGAAACAGGGGGTGCAGGTGGAGGAGAAAGAACAGAGAAAGGGAGATTTTATAGGGAAAGAGAAATTACCCACAGAAGCAGAGGGGGGCTTTGGGCCCCCGGGCAGCATGCGCGCGGGGGGGAAAGCAAGCGGGGTGTGTGCGTCAATTGCGCTGTTTCAGCGGCGGGAAGAGCGGGCAGCAGCAGAAGAGATGGCGATTGTTTTGGCCTGCCCGCCCTGCACCTCTGAAAGGATGTTTAGTGGCGGTGGCGGTGACATGTCTGGTGGTGACGTCACCGGGGGGGGGGGGGGCGTAGCCATGCCTCTGATTACCCAACGACTTGGAGCCAATGGGGCTGCCCAGAGAGACCCTGTGAACCAAAGAAGGAGGCGGCTGCTCCTTGCAGGGCATACCATGATGTCAAGAGAGAAAGCCTGCAAAGCACAGCCACCCTCTCCTCTTGCTTGCATAAACTCTATCCCCATGTGGAGCAGCAGAAGCCCTGATGTTGAGCCATTCAAACAGGAAAAAGTGGAGGTGGTGGCTGAACCTTGCAGGAGCAGCTGCTGTTTCCTCTCACTTGCTCACCTTCTTTCTCTCACACTCTGAGCGACTGGTGGGGAGGATTAGCACTGCCCAGAGAAAGAGCAAGCCACCAGTTAAAACAGGCACCAACCCCAAATATAACAGTACATTTAAAAACAACAGGCCCAAAATGGTTTAAAATGAAACAACAACAAAACATTAAAACTGCTTGACATCAACGTCTGGGCATCTAATCCATAAGCTCTTCAGAACCAGAAATGCATTCCTTATAATCACCATCCATATGTGATTTTGTAATGGTTTATGGCAGGGGTGGCCAAACTTGCTTAACGTAAAAGCCACATGTGATAAACTTTAGCCACAAGAGGGATGTTTGAGAGCCACAATATTTAAGAAGCATTTACATTCTTAAATATATTTACTCACCCTAAACATTAAACTTATGTTTTAATCCAGTGGCCTCTCAGTTTATACCCGGTAAATAATTATAAAGCTTGAAAACTTCTTATTTACCTTTTATATTAATTGTGACGCAAAAAGGAGCTCAGCCAACATATTTCTAAGAGCCACACATTATATGTCAAAGAGCCGCATGTGGTTCGGGATCCGCAGTTTGGCCATCCCTGGTTTATAGTAATATCAAATTAATACAGTACTTACTATTATTCACTGCTAAATAGATGCAGGGTGCACAAGTGCTGCAAAATCTTTATCTTAAGCATTTTTTACATCATACATCTCCCACAGAGATATGTCAAGCTCCCTCTTTCACTTTTTCATTTTTAAATGGCAGTTCAATTGAAGCTTTTTTTTTTTTTACTTTTCCCTGCCTTTTAGACTGTCATTTATTAAATCAACACAACTTTGATCTGTTTTAGACTATTTTTGGGTTATACTGCATCTTTAATTCATATTACATAATATTGTGTGTGTGTTTAACTCTTGTAGGTCACCTTCTGTCTGTTTTTAACAGCAAAAGGCAGGATAAAACTCATTAAAACAAATACCGTATTTTTCGCACGATAAGACGCACTTTTTTCCCCCAAAAGGGGGGGGAATAAGTGCGTCTTATCGTGCGAAGTTAAAAAAGTTACTTTTAAAAAAATACTTACCGGGGCTTCGGGGGGGCTGCGGGGAGGCCTGCAGAGGGTCGCGCAGGCCTCCCCGATGTTCATTCCGGAGATAAATGGCTCTTTTTAGCCATTTCCGGTTTTCCGGAAAACCGGAATTGGCCGAAAAGAACCATTTATCGCCGGAATGAACATCGGGGAGGCCTGCGCGACACCTGTGTTGTTGCCGATGTATTGGGTGTGAATAAACATCAGTGTCAGTTCCAGGTTGCCAGGGGCCCTGGGGCAGAGCCTTGCTTTTTGATGGCATGTTGAACACACCACCCCGGTTAACAGATTTATAATTGCACACTTTATGCCCGCTCCCTACTTTGCAAGATGGGCCGCTCACTATATCCGAGCGGGGGGGGGGCGGAATCGACGCTCTCAATTTGGGAATGCAGCGCGGAAGTGTTTCACCCCCTTCTCTTCTCGGGGTAGCCGCACGCACTCCAGACTGACTAGACGGGGCGGTCGGCCCTTACCCCTCCCCTTCCCCGGCCAGCCCTGCTCCGACTACAAGTCCCAGCAGCAGCAACAGTAGCAGCCAGCAACAGCTCCAGCTGGGCAGGGCAGGCAGAGAAAGGCATCCGCGGAATTTGCTTGCCATAGAGTGCATCGCTCGGCGTTTCGTTGCTCTGACTGAGCTGCGGCTGGCGCGGGTCTCTTGCTTGGGGGGCCCGTAGGACGGAACCATCCGCTGAGCGATGGCCCAGCCCTTGCAATGCAAGGAGCCAGGTACCCGAAGGAGGGCACTTGATGGAGGGGGAAAAAAAGTATGTGTGCAAGAGAAAGGGCACCGGGCACGCCGTCGCCGTGATCAGGGGCGAGAGGATGCTCTGCAAGGAGGCTCTTTATTATGTGCACCTTGGTTACAGTCAGTTTAATTATGAGAGACTGAAAGGGAGGGGGACAACAAGTCAAGCTGCGGATAGTGGCTGCTGCAACTTATCCTTCCAGGGCCATCACTCACAGTTTACAAACAGCCCCTTTGCATTGCTCGCTGGACAGAATGCGTTCCTAGGCTGGCAATCTGAATCGACCCTTACCAGGGCTTCGGTAAAAGGAGATAGAGCGCGCTAAAATAGCTCTTATTGGGCAGCTGTGGTCACGTGGGCAAAACGAACCAGGAAGCAAAGTGAAGCAAAAACTCCCCCCTGGCGGCCACGAGCGCCGCGTTCTTTCTACTGGAGTTCGTTATTCCCGTTTCCAAAGCAACGACATCTCCTCCAAGGAGCGTGTGTTGCACTGTATTTCCACACCACACCCACAAACGAATATCTTGTCGGCCTGTCCCTTGCAGCCGGGGTGGCCTTGCCCACGTTGTTGCTTTGTGGGAATACTGTGCAAACGAGTGTGCAGAACGTTCGAGCTCCCGTTTTCCTCAAAAGCCACAATGTTGCAAACCGCGTACGTAGCCTATCTATCGGGTTATTTTACACACTGGCCAGAAGTTATGAAGGCATGTCGCGTTATTTCCATTTTTAATGCAGAGGCTGCAAGTGTGTTCTTTAGCTCTTAACACGTCGTGTTATTATCTATGAGGGAGGCGCCATAAAGGAGGACGTTTTGCTCTGCTGTGTTTTAAGAGTGCGGCAGGGTTGCCTGCCTTGTGCCTCTAAACAGAAATATACATTGATAGAAACAGTGCCTCGAAGGCTCAATGGCACCGTGGGTTAGCGCATGAGCTTTCAGGATTAGAAATGTATAGCAGACAAAATACAACCACTAAAAAGAGAGCTTTTTTTTTTTTTTGGTCACTAATGGCAGCTTGTTTAAATATCTGTCAAAATGCCTACAAAGTGGAAGCGTGGTGTACCCTTTGTGGTTGATGAAGGGCACTGAATATTTGTGTTGTCACCCAAGCTATCTTTATGAAGCTTAAACAACAATAATATTGTGGTGTCTGCAGGCCTCCCAAAGCATCTAAAAGCACAGGTAAGAAAAAAAAACTTTTTCCCCTATTTTTTGCTCCATGGGATGCATGCGTCCTATGGTGCGGTGCGTCCTATGGAGCGAAAAATACGGTACCTGAATGATCCTTATATAGCTGGTGGTTCAGCACAATAAAATGTTACTCTGCAAGCAATTCAGCCATTCAGTTTTTCTAAACTTTAAATTTTCAGGATGGGAACAAGTTTATGACACTGAACCAAAACTACTTCAGACCAAATACTATTAGAAAGTACATGAACTTCTGGAGGAAAGCACAATGGCCCTTTGTAACGGTCTGCAATCTAGCCCCATTATACGTCTGTTTCCAGGGGCAATTCAAGGTGCTGGTTTTGACCTCTAATGCCCTTTACAGCTTGGAGTGAGGGTATTTGAAAGACTGCCTGCCTCCCCTCCTATGTGTCAACCCATCCCTGAGGTCATGGGGGGGGGGGCTCCTGCGTGTGCAGCCACTAAGGTTAGGCTGCTGGCAACAAGGGAGGGGGCTTTCTGTGTGGCAGCACCACAACTTTGGAATTTCCGTCCAACAGAGTTAAGAACTGCCTCCCCAGTGACATTCCAGCACTGGGTGAAGGCCTTTTTGTTTAAGTTAGCCTCTCCCTTGAGGAGGTCCCTCCCAATAAGCTGTTTCTCTGTTTTATTCTTTTATATGCACTGCATTTTTATGTTTTTATCTTTAAAAAATGTATTTTATCTATCATATTTGATTGGTTGTGAGCCACCTTGAGAATTGTAGTTTCTAAGAGTAAAGGCAGCATATAGATCTTTTAAATAAATATACACGGTATATGCTTTTACTAAAGCAGGGGTTCTCAAACTTTATTTTTTTTTATTTTTCACATTTTTATACCACCCTTCCTCCAAGGAACTCAGAGTAGTGTACATATTTCCTCCCCTCCTTTTTGTCCTCACAACAACCCTGTGAGGTAGGTGGGGCTGAGAGATAGTGACCTGTCCAAGGTCACCCAGGAAGCTTCGTGGCTGAGCGGGGATTTGAACCTGGATCTTCCAGGTCTAAGTCCGACTCCCATTCCTAAACGGAGTCCTGGGGAGTCCCACCAGCAGTGGCGTAACTGCCTCAGTCAGTGCCCAGTTCTGGGGGGGAATTTGGCGCCCTAGAGAATACGTATCGCCCCGGCCGATAGGCCGGGGGGCGCTCCGGAGAGGGGGGCGCCGCACTCCAGAGAGGGGGGGCGACTCGCGCTCCGGGGGGCGACCCGGCGGGACCCTGCACCGGGCACACACGCCCGCCCGCACCCCCCCAGCCCCCCGGAGAGGCGTCCGTCCAGGCTGCTGAAATTCTACACGATGAGCGTCTGCACCAGCAGGACGGTGAGCGCCAAGAGCAGCGCCGAGTGCGAGCGGCGGGCCAGGCTCCGGGCGCACGGAGCCGCCGCCACTGCCGCCGCGGCTTCCGCCATCCTTCCTCACGGCATGAGTTCGTGCACCGGGCTTGCTCTGCGGGCGCCGCTGCTGCTGCGAGGCGAGCTGCTCTGAACCACCACCGCCGCTGCTGCGACAACGAGAAACGAGGGGGGGGGAAACCACACGTTTGGGGCTCTTGTTGTGTTTTTAAAGAAAGAAAAAGTTGGCCCCTAACGTGCAGCAGGCACCGTGTGGAGAGGTTTACAAACCCCACCAAAGTCGAGCTGGGCGAGGGGGGAGCGGGGAAAATGGGAGTGCGTGAGCGAGAGAAAGAAAAAGCAGCACCGAACTATGTCCCGGCAGCAACTGAGGAGAAACGAGAAGTCCGCTTTGGAAAAGTGCCGCTGAGGAGGTGTAGGAAAGCGAGTGAGAGAGAGAAAGGGGAGGGGTGGTGCTTGGTTTGTGGTGTCTTCTCTCTCCCTCTCGCACCTAGTTAAAGAGGAAGAAGGCGGGCTGCGGTGCAGAGGGCTTGAGTTCTCTCCTGTCAGGACATTGAGCAAAAGGAGAAGGGGGGGCTGAAAAAAACGCTGGCTGCCGCTGCCCGGAGTTTTTCAGACGGGCGAGATGTCAGCAGCGGGAGGAGGCGGCCAAGGAGGAGGTGGAGAGGCCTGGCAATGTGGCAGGCAGCAGCCCCCTCTCCAGACGCGGGGAGGAGAGGAACTTGGCAGGTGGCGCAGGAGGCGGTGGGCGAGCAGGGGCCGCGGCCCAGGCGAAGCGCCCGGTTCTGTTGAGCCACGCGCCGCTGCTCCCGTTGCGCCTGGTTCGGTGGGGCGCCTGGCTCAATTGAGCCACGCGCTCCACCATCCTTACATCATTGCCCACCAGCACATGTGTGGTGTCTCAGAGAGCCCGGGGGTCCCAGGGAACCCCAGGGCTCCTCGGAGTACACTTTGAGAAATGCTGTACTAAACTATCTGCAACTAATCATTGTTGAACACTGTACAAGAAGGGTCAGTGGGCTAACTAGGAAGGCCGTATGGTATTTTCCCAACACTATATGATGAGATTTACGTTGCTTGACATGTTAGCACATGGTTCTGTCCATGCAGCTTCCCCCAATACTTCTCATGATTAGGAAACCTGATTTGTGAATCCTGGTGAATGTACAGCGATTGTTGTATGTCCATTTCCCATTTACAAGACACAGTTCCACCTGGATCACATCATGATATGATTTAAGAAATCATATCATAGTGGCAGAAAAACGTATGTTGTATGACTCTGCACACAGAACACCGATCACCGAACTACCGGCCTATCCAGGTTGGTGATCTGAAGCAACGCAGACAGATGAGCCTGGTAGCAAATAGCCACGGTGCTGAGTAGAGAACCTGAGAGGCAGGGGATCAGGGAGGCAAAGAAACAGTTAGGGGCACTTTGAGGTCAGCCTGATCTTTACCCCCAAAGACAGGTTGCTCAAACTGAGAGTCTTTAAATGGCCAGGTGGAACTTGATTGGTCCCCGTTGTCACCGAGTCCTGCTGAGTTGGCAGACGCAGAACTTCCCTCTGACCACCTGCAGAGGGAGCACTTAAGAGCAGCAGAGCACAGATCACACTCTCCCATTGTGAGAGCAGAGAGAAGTAAACAACACCTAGGTCTGGCTGCCAGAGTCACTGGCTCCAGAAGCCTGCTGCCAAATGCTGTGTACTACCGTTGTGCTCTGAAGTTCTTTAGTCAGAAACGCATGCTCCACTAGGCTCAATAAAGTGATCATTACCTCCAAGAGTGCTCTCTCTCTCTCTCTCTCTCTCTCTCTCTCTCTCTCTCTCTCTCTCTCTCACACACACACACACACACACACACACACACACACACGACAGCCACTCGTCCCTATCAGCTTCGCCTTCTCATTTATTCACATCTTTGCTTCCCTGGCACTTCTCACATTGTTCCTCTAGGCCAGAGTGTCAGTTAATGTCAATTTGGTTAGGATGACTCAGACAGATTGTGACCCAGAGCGCTCCTACTGTTTCACTTCGTTGCTGGATGAGTATTCTCTCTATAGGAGAGTATAGGCCAAGACATATTTTGCCCATTTGCTTGGTTCTGCTCATGCTCTGGTATCCCACCATATTGGCCAGTGCTCTCCTGCCTCGTTTGTGCCATGTTCAGACAATGGGTACAACCTCTCACTGAGCCCAGAGACTTTATGTGTCAAAGGATCAAATGCAAAAGTTTTAAAGCATTCTAAGGACTCACCAGAACAGAAATAATTATCACTGTATAACAATGAAGAGAAAATGAAATTCCAAAATGCCAGCAAGCGTACAACTATAAACAAGATCTGTGCAACACGTAATTTAGATGCCACTTCAGCTCTCCGATTTATTTACACAGCATCAATCACCTCCTTTCCAAGCACTTTAGGGCTCTGCTTTTAAAAGGGTTTTTGATGTAGTCTGAGCACACTGTGTGCTCATATTAAATTTGTCATGGTGCACTGAGGGAAACATCTTTTAGCTTGGAAATAACAGGGTTGTTTCTCCCTAATTGTTAAACTCGCTCACTGAGATTGCATCCAGTAATGCCAAATGTATTCATGATTACGGCTGCCTTGAAGCCACAGTTGCACCCAAAAATGTCTCTGTGCGCTTTAGATCATCAGATTACTTGGCAAAAAATCTTACTTGCTCTGAACCGGCTTTATTTGAGAATAGGTATACCAATCACAGATCGAGGGAAGCGATCATTTGAATGAATCAGCTTAAATGTGACTTGCATATAAATAACACTTTCTATTAGACTGACAGTTCTAAGAGGTAGGTCTCCTTATTAAGAAGGTGTAGGCTACTGTCAGGAAGGTATAAACCTTCCCGATCCTGTTTCTATGCTGGTGCAGGCATCAAGCAGAGAGCTGAAGAATTTCCAGAGGCTTCCTTTAGCTCTCTGAACACACTTCAAGATGCTGACTTTAATTTAGAATGTCTGAAATGTCTCAGGCCCATATTTCTAACAGGCTACCTTCCCCCCTCATCCTATCCTCAATCACAGTCTCTGAGATTGGGCGCCCCCATGATAATTCAATTAACACTCCAAGTTTTGATGACATGGGGAGGCTCTGCAGCCATGAACTCACACATCCCATGCTCCAGATGATAGAAAAGTCTGCATTTCAGGAGTTTCCGGAAGAAAGACATCTCCGGAGCTGACTTGGAAGGTGGGGCCATGGGGAAAGTAGCCAGGAACAGGGTTCATTTATTACCTTCTACGCTTGGAGAAGGCAGTGGGGAAGAGGTAGCGAAGGGAGGGAAGAAGCTCAAGGCCCACTTCTGATTTGATCCCGAAGTACCATCTGAGCAAGCCCAAAGAGGCAGGCAGTTTTGCTAATCCCACATCAGTATTAGGGTTGTCAACCCTCCAGGAATGGCCTAGAGTTTCTCAAGAATCAGCATCAATCACCAGGGGACTACTGAAAGCAATTCTGGAGATTTTAACAGGGCCACTTTGGCTTAATGATATTATGACATGTTGGAGGGAAAAAAGTCCAGGAATAACTTCAGTCAGAGTTGACAACCCTAACCAGTATATAAAGCACAGCTGTCCTACTATGGCAGACTAACAGTAATGTACAGTACTTTTTCACATCTAAGAACATGGAGCCCTGAAATCTTTACTAGCCCAGTCAAGGGCATAAATTGGCTAGCACTGAACATCACACATTTCATGTGAAATTTAATAGCGTCCTTGAAAATATCATGACCATGGTGTGAGGAAGCTTGCAGAGAAGGTAGAAGGGTAGCACTGTCTACATTGGTCAGGGTTTCCCAGCTTTATCTGAATCTCTCTGTCAGAAGTAGACAACTGGGCTGCCTGCCTTCCATTTAAGACTCTGGGAGGGAAGCAAAAGTTGATGCTTCTCTCCCCCATCCTATTACCACCAAATGCTCCCTATCAGAATAACCGAGTTAATACACAAAATGAAACAGACTGTTAAATCTGACGTGCAGACCCATGCTAGTTTTAAATGGTTATGAAAGAGGGGGACAAACAGAGATTATGGAGATTAAAGTTGGCTGCTGAACATTCATCAAAGCTACACAGCATCTGAAATAAGGGGATTCCAATGCGTTTATTATTTTCTGAGCACGCATCTTGTAGGGAGGATGCGAAGCATAAAATATATATTACACATTTTAGAATGCATCCATCCACTGATATAGTGCTCCTGCAAAGGCTCAGAGAAAATCTTTACAAATGATTATGGCAATCAGCAGATTAAGTATGCATTGGCAAAAGATTAACTGTATCATCTTTTTTATCTAGCCTTCCAGAGGGTCTTGCGATGTGTACTAGGAATCCTGCTTGAATGAAATATAGGAATAGTAGCATTACACACACACACACACACACACACACACACACACACACACACACAGGGAAGGAGTAAAAAAAAATGGACCCCCTGATAAAATTCCTCCGAGTGGCCCTGTTCTAGATGGTTGCCTTTGTTGTTAATTTATTTATTTAAAAAATTTATATCCCACCTTATCCTATGCCGAGGCAAATGCTCAAGGCGCCTATTATTATACTCATGTCCTATGGAAGAATTCACTATACTGAATATGAGAGGTTGAAGATGTTGACCAAAAGTCATAATAAGTACAGGAGCTTATCTGTGGCAGCCACAATGCTTTTCAGGCAGAATACGTTTTCTGTTGTCCTCCACTTCCGCCTATGGTGATAGCTTATTTAGAAGTTAAAATGTGGATCTGCAAATTTAAAACAGGATCTGAGGCCCAAACTACAAATGACGTTTAAAGTGTCTTCAGGCCTGATGAACTTAAGCTTTCCTTTAGTGAACAGCAGCAGGATCAGGGCCCTCCACAGATTGCAGCAGGAGGCTTTCACCCAACCCTCACCATAGTCATGGGACGGACGGGCAATTAAGCTCCTATTTATTCTGGAAAAAAGCTCCCATTGGCACCAACAGCAGCTTGTTTTCTGGGCTAAATGGCAGCCAGATGTTATTTCATGTGCTTTACATTGCTAAACTTTATTAGGGTAGAGGAGAAGACGCAAACAGGGCCATCCCTAGAGTGTGTGGGGCCTGGGAAAATTTATCAGGACTAGCTGAAGCTGAACCACTGCCTGACGTGGTCCAAAATTTTCCACCCTGTTTTTAAAGCGTGCACGTACACGTACACACACACACACACACACACACACACACACCCTGCCCCTGGCTTCTACCACGAGCTCATTCCTCCTTTACTGTCCTGGCAACATATTCAACACAGCTGGGCATGCGAATATGGTGAGAGTGGAAGAGGATTCTACTCCCAGCATTCTTCTGCCCCCCACCTGATTTAAAAAAGTTGCTGGGTGGTGAAAGAGGAAGGAGGTGGCGGCTGTGGTGGAGAGCAAGCGGGGGTGCAATCCTGCTCCAATTGGTCTAGAACAGGACTGCAGTGGCCCCCTACCAACCCATCCAGCATTGCCGCCGCCACTGGAAGAGTTGGTAGGTGGCCACTGACACCCCGATTCTCTTCTCAAAGCATCCCCCCCCAAAAAAAAACACAGAGCCCAGGGAAATTGCCACAATTTGCCATACCCAAGAGGCAACTCTGGACGCGAAGCTTGCTACTTTCAGCAGGGGTCACATGTTGGCCGTACTGTTGAGTTCTGGCCTAAATGCCTCAAGGGATTGGATGGTAATAATTTCTCCTTTGGTAAATAGATGAGAAATAATTACCGGTATACACAATCCAAATACACTCACACATACAAAGCTGAGTACAAGCAGTCCTAGATGCATGGAAGAGGATTCTCACAGGTCCAATAGTCTCTCAGTCTCAGTCTCGTCCAATAGTCTCTCAGTCAGGCAAGGTCAGCCCTTTGCCAGGTTCGCCACAATGCTAGGCAATGACCAGTAACAGAACGTTCTTCCATACCCCATGTCCAGCAACTGCCCTTTTTCAAGCCATCAATGAACAAATTATTGTGTTCCATGGAGTGTGTGTTTGCAGGGGTGTTTGCAGCAGCAGAGGATGGACCAAAGCCCTTTATTGTCTAACAAGAATGTAACATCCCTGGGGCAGGTACCAGTCTATTATGTGTTCTACTGTATTTCCAGTGTATTTATTGTGAAGGCATCAGCTGGCCCAAGAGATCATAAAATTGTACATGCAGCATGTTTTTCTGTAGATTCCAGAGCTGGCCTTTCATTCAGCTGCAACAGAGTAGATTGAAGATTACAAGCGCTTACTGCTAATCCTGGGCAAAATGTGCTCACTGTCTGTGACAAACACAAATTCATCTTGGCAACCATAGTATCAGGCAGCCAAACTAAGTCAAGCTAATTTAATCAACCTCACTAAGTGTGTTTTATTTGTTGAAATCCCTTCTGGAAGATGGAAAAAGGGGAATCGTCATCATGGAGGCAACGTTCAGTACACGCGTTAGAGGAAGCAACACAACTGAACAATGAAATTTGCCCGATAGATTTTACACAGCTGCCAACTTGTGGAAATCGACTCAACAGTGGACTCAGTTTATTGCCTATCACAGTTATGCATTTAGCCATGACATCAACTGCCAGCTGCTGTGTCCCGAAACAAAAGGTTCCTTCACATATCATAACATTGATCCCGAAGAAAAATATTAGCCCTTGCAGTTTGTGGGGTGTGCGGCAAGCCTAGTGCTTGGCTTCCTTCATGAATGTCTATACACAAAAAGGAGAAGGGAAAAGTATAGTCCTTCAGAATCAGCCACCACATGCCTGGTGATAGAACACACCCAGCTTTGATTCAGAATGCCTTCTGCTGTGGTGGAACTCCCTGACCAAGGAAGCTCACCTGATTAGCTCACAATTCATTTGTAGAAGATTGACAGAACCTTCTTATTAGGAGTCTGGGCTGTTGGCCGGTGCACACGTCTCCCTCCAACCCAGCATGCCACCCCACCACCTAACTGTAATACAGGCGTCCCCCCCCACGTATCCGCGGTTCTCAAATCCCCCCCCCCATCACGCTCATGACTGACCTCTCTTCATTTGCAAATGCTTTGCAAACAGAAGCCTTTTGTTACAGGAAGCAGACAGCTGAATGCAAGACTCCTAGCAGCTAGAGGAATGCTAGAGGAGGCAACAATGAGAACGCTAACAGGAAGCAGAGTCTAGCATTCTTGCTGCCTGCCTGCTTCCTCTGCTGTCCACTTCCTGATAGAATTCTCACTGTTGCCTCCTCTAGCCTGTCTGCTTCCTGTAACAAAAGATTTATGTTGGCAAAGCGTACTTGGATGGGAGAGGTGACTCATGAGTGTGACGGGTGTGTGTGTGTGTGTGTGTTTGAGTAAGGTTTACTATTATCCGTGGTTTCAGGCATCCACGACAGCAGCAGGAACGTATCTTCCATGGATACGGTGGGGGGGGGGGGATGCCTGTAATAGAATTTAAAGTAGTACAGTACTTTATCACTGTATATAAACTGCGAGTTGAGGGGCAGTTTGAACGCGCCTCCATGTGAGATCAAGTGACAGCATACCAGCATAGAGGAGAGAAATATTGAGTTTATAACTTTTTACTATAATTTTTACATTGTGTTTTTATAGGGCTATGCATGTGGGTTATAGATCTAATAAATAAACATAACAAACAGTGGGATATTATTCGGTCATATTCCAGATACATATGGTATAATATACCTGTAGAATAATATGGTAATTTATAGTTAGTCTTACCCTCGTTTTGGCATCAATTTTTGCTCCTCTGTCGAGTAGCAGTTTAACCATGTTGGTATTCCCTCTCTTTGACGCTACATGTAATGGAGTTATGTCATTCTGTGGACGAAAGCACAGGCAATCAAGTTAAATTTCCATTTGCATTTGTGCGTGACTTGGACTAAATCTGCCTCACAAATTGTGAATCACAGGACGTTTAATTTAATGCACAGTTAGATCCAAGTGCTTTGGTACAGTCACTTTCACAATGAAGTTGGTAAGCCAGGGGGTTACTGTGGGTAGAATGTTGGTCTTATTCTGGTAAGGGCTGCATTCAAATAGTTATAACGCTCACTTGGTGCTCACTAGTCATAGCGCTCACTTGGTGGCTTGGGCAACTTGCTTGCACTATATCCTCATTTTCCTCCTCACAACAGTCCTGTAAGGCAGTTTTGACTGAGAGGCCATGACTACCTAGTGAACATCATGGTGTATTTAAATCTAGCACTGTACAAGCTGATAATTTTTTGAGAGAGTTCAAGATGATATGAAAGAGGCATTGTTGAGCACAAAACATTGTCTGTGTTTAGAAGATTTTGCAGGGTTTTGTAGCACTTCAACAACCTGCAAGACCTGTTTAAGCATAGATGACCATGGGAAAAAAGAAAACATGTACACAGACTACAGTGTCCTTACATACAACTTTCTTAGAAACTTCCTATTGCCCTCCATAAGTCAAAATCTCATTTTCTTTCCGCCCCTTTCTGCAGCTCCCAAGATCCTTGCTTGTGGTGGCTGCTTCACCTTTCCTCTGATGAGAGACTGTAAATGTTTGCACACCATGAAAAAAAAAATCTTCATCTCTGAGTTCTGTTTAGCAAGGCAACCATATGCAAATGTGTTGAACATTCAGGACAATTACATAACAGACTCGCTCATGCACAAATATCCAAGATGTAGCTAGATGCTGTTCCCATCCCACAGAATTGCCTAAATGCAACAACATAACCAAATTAAACAATAATGATTTTTATTGTTGCAATTTTTTAGAATCTAAAAAGCAGGCAGAGTACTAGGATGATCATAATAATTTCGAATTACGCCCTTTGTTGTGTTCTGGGGAAATGGCAAGCGGCTGGCTCAATTAAACGGACAACCTGATGAATGAACAAGGCCATCTAAGTGCTAACCAGCAGGAACCTGCTCTTTGACTGGGTGCCTTGTATACTAGCACAGGTAGTGGTGCACAACCCAGCCAAGAAAGTGCATTGCCCAAGAAGATTGTCTTCCAAACAGACCGATACCAGTGCCATAAACGACGCCTGCAGCAATGTCTCAGGCCGTCCTGTACTTGAGTGATAATGACAAAAGCGCCACAATAAGCCATAACTTGCTGAGTGCTTGACAATGAACATAGACCTTCGCTGCTTTACCAGAAATGATCAAATGAATACACTTCTCCGCAGAAGCTTGACAAATTGCAAGAAAAGAGACCAGGATGGATCCCATTTCTCCCTTTGCTGTAGGGGACTACAAGTCATAGATGTTAAGAGACAGAAAATACCTATGAGAGAAATGCTTCCTTATTATCCTGCCCTCTTCCTTTCCTCCTCTGTCCTCTCCTTTAGTTGTCTATGCAATAACCATCTTTGGCTTTATGCTGTCAGATTTAGACTGCAAGGTCCTGGGGGCAGGGACCTATCCTGGGTGATGGTGTGTTTTGCTTATGTTGTACTGCATACGGAAATGGTGCTACAATAAATAAAGCATCATCAATACATTACCTTGAAGCACTTGGCTCCAAAATATTAGACTGATATGCAGTTCTGGAACTAGGGTGGGTCGAGTGGGGCATGTGCGCTGGGTGCAAAACAAACAAACAAACAAACAAAAACCAGGGACAGAAAAATGTTAAAGGGTGGGGCAATGTTAAAGGGCAGGGCAATGTTAAAGGGCGGGGCTGAGACTCAATTCCCACTCTTTTTACAATCATCGCAATTTATTTTTAAACATATTTTTTTTGCACTCAATGAGTCACACCTAGCTGCCTGTATTCACATCCAAACAAGGCAGTTCAAGACCAGATATGTTGAGCCCCGTCCACCTCTTGAGACTGGGACAAGCCAGCGGGTTTCAGCTTTCAGTGTATTGAGTCTTTGTAGGCACTGAACTGATCACACATATTGGAAATGCTCTGCACACATTTTCGAATTTAGTCGCTGAACTGTGTATTTAGAATACATTTAGTATTCTATTGCACCCACTTTCCGAGATTCCAATTCTGCCAATTACAGGGGCAGGAGGCATCCTTTCCCCTTGCCCTGGGCACTAATTTCCCTTATTATGGCACAGTTGATATGCTACCCTGTACATTAGTCAAAATCTCACAAAACAAAAATAGCTCAGTATCTCTAGCAATAATTAATTTATTTAATATGAGCTATTCAGTTATATGGAAAGCTTCTTAGGAAAAAGTATAGAACAGTGGCTAAGAGTCCTCCAGCCAGCGAGACGGGCAGTCCAATCCTGTGTAAGGATCTGCCAGGCAGCCGAGGCCGCCCGCTGGATCCTGATTTCTGCCGCGGGCAGCCTGCAGCAGGCAGTCCGCGGCGGAAAGTCTACTCGCGGAAGGGGATGCCCGTCCCCTTCCCCGAGTGTAACTGTGGCTGGGGCCAATAGGCCTCCTCGGATTTCCACCAGCTATTTTGCTGGCAGATGTCGGAGGAGGCCGTGTAATAGCCCAGCCGCCCAGCGGGGATCAGGATATGGTGGATGCCATGCCCCGGCCCCCCCCAGGGCGGCTGGGCCTATGGCCTCCCTCCCCCGCCTCTGCCATCCCTCCCCCCGCCCGCTGTATCCAGACTTACCTGGGTCCGTCGGCGGGCCGAGGGGTGCAGCGGCGGAGCTGGGAAGGCCGGCCTTTCGCTGGCCTTCCTGGCTCTAAAAGTAGTCGCAAACCTGCTTTACGGCAGGCTTTACGGCAGGTTTGCGACTACTTCGGGCGGCAGAACGCTAGTTCCGTCGCCCTAATTTAGAGCGGGATTGCGCCCTAAGGACTGCGCCTTAAGTTTGCGCAGGCGCAGCCTCTCCAGCATTGCATTTGATACTGCTGGCCAGCTGGGAAGGACGTGTCTGGCGGTGGGGCGCCGGGGGCAGCGGTGCACCCCCTTCGAGCTTGACATCCCTGCGCCCGGGGGCCCACAGCCCCCTGCCCCCCCTAACAACGCCTCTGCCTCTAGCGTGTGAGGGAAGGCTTTGGCATTCCCACCAGCTCTCCGGCAGTGCACGACTGCACACTGCCAGAAGGATTTTTACGTCGTTCCACCAGCGTTACAGCCCAGTAGGATTGGGCTCTAAATGTTACGTCTACGCCAGGCTTTAGTGGTTTCATTTAAGTTCCTATTGAAAACTGGCATAATCCTAAGAATCAACACATACCCTTGCCGTAAAGTCCACAGCAGCACCACGATTTAAAAGCAGCGTCGCTACGTTAATATTTCCATAGTGGGCAGCTATGTGGAGGGGAGTGAAGCCACTCTGAAAGAAAGAAAAAAGACACACACAGCAAAATATTTTTTCAAATGTCTTTCAACAGCTCTTAAAATGTATGTCTTGCAGCACAGACAGATTCTAAAAAGCAAAATATGATCCAGAGCAATAGTTCATTCTATTCTAAATTTTGATCACTGTATTTCTTTTTGATTTGTTTGAAGAGTGTGAACAAACAAAGCAGAAGAAAAAGAAATTATTATGCCTGTTATGGGACATTAGAAGCACAATCCTAGGCAAATCTACTCAGAAGTCCTATTGCGTTCAGTGGGCCTTACTCCTGGGAGTGTGCTTAGGATTGCAGCCTAGGAGGAGGATAGATACTTGGCTATTATAAAACAAAAGTAGCTGCCAAATAATAAAATGAAAATGTTGCCTTTCATTTAATTTTGTTAAGTCAATTTCTTACTGAAAAGATCTTGTTATCAGCATTTCATTATCTTTGCAAGTTAAATATTTCATAGAACTTCCTTGCAGAAGTTCAAATGAAGTCACTTGATAATCACTGCTGAACATATTTAATAAATTCAAAGCAGATGCAAATTAAAACATCAAAGTTCTTTAAAAAAAAACCAATTAATGCAAGATATTAAAAAAAATAGAATTTCTTCTATAATGGATTGATCTCCCACAGTGAGCAATCATAGTGGGCTAATATTTTGATACCCTAACTCTAATTTTAAAAAAGTCTCTAGCCAAACACATTGCTTCTGTGACTTGTTTCTATATTTAAGTCATTTTTTATTCCTAAAAAAGAAAAAAAACCAGAAAAAGCTAAAACATGCAGCAATTCATATCAGGCTCCGCAATCTGTGAAACCTCAGAGGGAACTCAACGCATTTGAAAAATCATCAGCAAGCCTCTTAGCCATGCTAGCTGTCACGGTCTCAACCTGGAGAGTGTTTATACTTTTTTTTTTTTTTGGTCACTTGGAAGAACCAGTCCCTTTTGTTGACACTGACAGTAAAGTGTCATGCAGGAGCCTAAAGGAACCAAGACCTGGATGCAAAAGTGTGGCAGGGATGTCTGCAGCTCTTGGCACAGCTGGTGATAAAACATTGCAATAGCACTGGGAACCTGGCCGCCTTCCTCTTAACACAAAATTGTGTTTTTCTGCGGTGGCAATTAGTTCAAAAGGACACTTGTGTGTGCCTTTTTAAAGCACCTGTTTCAGCTGCAGAAAGCCCTGTTATTAACTAAAACTACATTCTTCTCTAGCACATGCTACTTGGCTGGATCTAAAGCAGGTCTCTACTCCTCTAAAAGGCAATGCAGAGAAGGAAGAAATGATGCAGCAGCTCTATATTGTGGAAGAGTGGCGATGCATATACTGTATATATATATATATACATATATATACACATATATAATATATTTTATATATACCTCAGTTGTTCTATTCACCATCATCTAGGTTAACACATTTGGAAGCAAAGAAGGGGGGAAAAAATGAACGGTTAGTTCTCTACCGGTGATAATGGATGCAGAAAGCTTTGTGACCGCTGTATGGATGCTGTGATGAAAGCAGCACCAATAGGCACAGAAGGAAAGCAAGGCTGAATGGAAGCTAAATGACAGGCTATTTTTTCAAACATGAATTGGTGTGCGTTCAAAAGTTAAGTTTCACAGTTTTCCTATGGCAAAAACCGAACTTCAGGAAATGCCCGTTTCCATTTCAGCCGTCAACTCGATGACTACCTTTAGGGAAAAACACTAAACACAGCAGTTGTCTCTGTGCTACAGTGATATATATATAAAAAATATAAAAAACTAAGTTTTTGAGCTCTGTCTCTGTCACAGTCTAGTGTGACCAAGAACTAGAACCCAGAAAAACATTAACAACGGGTTTGTTATTTGATCTCGGCCGCAAACACTACCATTTACTTCAAATACAGAATGATCTGTAATTACATTTTTTTTCCTGGCTGTTGATGTACTTTTCACAAGAGGAAGTATGAATGGAAATCAGGCCTGAACATTTTCTGACCCACCAGGCCAAACGCAGCCCACCAATGAGGCTTGATGAACCTCTTGGTTTTGCTACCTTTCTGGGACTGCAAAAACAGAGGGCTTATCAAGTGCCTGGCAGGCCACAACACATGGCTGGATCACAAATGGTGCAGGTCCAACCATGCTAAATGAAACTGTAGCAGTAAAACCTGGAGCACACAGGAGGGTTTCATATATAAATTGCACTCCATTTGTTAGTAAAGAGTTGCAGAGGCATTCTATACATCACTCAACCTGTTTGCCTTCACTCACCTTAGACTCCACATCAGCATTGTGGTCGTTTTGGAGCAGCAGGGCAGCTGCCTTGGTGTCATCCTTGCGTGCAGCAATATGAAGAGCAGGAAGACGGACTTTCCCCTTCGTGTCATTTTCAAGCAACAAGGAAACCACCTGGTCATGCCCCTGCTGAAGAGCTACTGCCAGCGGTGTGAAGCCATCCTATCCAACAAACCACAACAAAACAGCAGATGTTTCCAAGAAAACCAATCCAATGGCACGTTGTTTAAGAAGTTCAAATATATATATTTTTACAAACAAATCTTGTTTATAAGCCAGTATTAAAAACCTATATTTTTCTTAGGCCCAGACCAAATGTGCAGCACATCCATGGGAAGTCACATCTGCGAGTGTCAACCCATGTGGTATTTGCAATCAGACATTCACTCTAATCAGGTGTTTATCCATGGAAAAAGCCACACTGGTCCATTCTCTGGCACTGTCAATCAACCTTCCTCTCACCTCCCCGAGGACTCAAAACCAACAAATATCGAAAATGTTTCAAACAATATGTCCAAAACCCACATGGTGGACACCAAACTCATGGATTAAGAAGTGGAAAAGGTACTTGGCTTATTCTGTGGTGAAAATCCAATGGATATGGAAATCCATGTGGGTTTTCTATCCAAATGTACACTACATCTGTGAGAAATGTTGATTTCCACATAGATTTTGCATATTTGGTCTAGGCCTCAAATTGTTAACTCTGAATGGCAGTTGAATTTGTGAACTGACTCCACTGAAAAGCACTGTGTCTTGAGGTTAGGTGATACGAAAGATCTTCATGGTTTTATCTGTGAAAGCTCATTCACACACGCAAGACACCACTAAATGTATCAGTCATTAATGCCTTAATCTTGGATGTATCAGATAGTCAATGTGGTGTAGAATTAGGATGCTCACAAGGTTGTTATGGGGATAAAATAGCGGGGTGGACCATCTACACTGCCCCAAACTCCTTGAAGAAAGGGTGAGATATAAATGAAAGATATACAAAATATATCAAGTGGTGAATTTGCATATACCTGTGGTCATTTTTTAAATATATAAAAGGATATTTACCTCTGTAGCTAGGCTCTGACTTGCCCCATTATCAAGAAGAAACTTAACAACTTCCAGATGATTTTCTTGGGCTGCCATATACAATGGTGTGAAGCCATTCTGGGGATTAAAAAAAAAAAAGCACAATAGAAGAGTCCTTCTTTGGAAACTATGATTTTGCGCATTTTGGTTCACTGGTTGGAATCATTTAGGTTTGGTCTATACATGTAGCAGAAAGAGGAGGCAATAGAATGGACTGTAGCAGTGCAGGCTGAAGATATAGGATCACGTCATTTTTTTATTTCTTTTCTTGTAAAAAAAAATCTTCCTGCACATGGAGGACCAGCACAGCAGGGAATTATACGTTGATTGTTTTTACTTACAGGGAGTGCTTTCTGGGGAAGATGGTTGGATTACTCAAGTAAAAAAATAAAAACAAATGTAAACAGAAGCACACGATACTTAAAAAACATTATGATTTGGGTTTGGCACAGCAATCTGACACAGCCAGGATGGTGTAGTGGTTTGGGAGTTGGACTTAGACCTGGAAGATCCAAGTTCAAATCCCCACTCAGCCATGAACCTTCCTGGGTGACCATGGGCCTGTCACTATCTCTCAACCTAACCTACCTCACAGGGTTGTTGTGAGGACAACAGGAGGGAGGAACTACGTACACCACTCTGGGCTCCATGGAGAAAGGGCAGTATAAAAATGTGAAAAATAAATAAATAAATAAATCAGGGATAGTTGTCATTGTCAATGTATGGAGCAAAGGAGAAAGACACAATGCTAATGGAATTGGAGGGTCAGCTTCGAGGAAGAACCCATTGGTTATTCTCACCACTTTCTGCTGACCAGCAAGTATACTCTGTAATCTATTTTTCTCAAAGGCACATGCTGTGACAGATGTTGCAATCCACAGATAAGCACTAACAGGAGTGCCTGAGAGTAATCACATTACACCAAGGTAACTCTGGGCTTGCCACCAAGTATGCGCCTCAAAACTGCAGGCAGTCATGAGTCCTGGTTTGTGAACATGTATTTTGTCACATTTGCACACTGCAATTTTAGGTGTAACCTTTAAACATTTTAGGTGTACATCTAAAACATATAATGTATGACGTGGCGCTGTGGTGGCGAGTGAGTCATACAGGTCCTCAGAGGAGAGGAAGCCCCAGGGACACCGCTGCCTACTCAATGTAGGAAGTATTTAGTTCCTATCTGCTCCCCCCACCCACCCGCTCACCCCCAGACACAGAGACTCCTATTTAAGGACTGCCTGGTTAATAGCTGACATGGCCCAGGATCATTCAGAGGAAAACACAGGTTTCCAATTAACCAGATGGACAGAAGATGTTCAGCTGCTCCCAGTCAGCTGGATGACAGCTGGTAAAACTGAAACTGGAATAAATAGTTGGACAAATGCAAAGGCATGTCTTAAACAGAAATGTGACAAAATGGTGCTCTTTGCCAGTGTAAACTCAGTTGTGGGGAAAAAAAACCCTACCTCCCCAACAAGCAGCAAAAATAAACTCAGATTGCTAAATGGATTTTTCATGTTTTTCAGTTAAAATTCCTTAAACCTTTAGAATCCGTAGGCTTTCAGATTGTTGCTCAAGACTCTTCTGGCTAGAGAGACCTTCGAATGAGCTATGAGTTTAATCTCTTTGCTGGTTGGGGTTATCATTAAGAATAGTTACATACTGCTTTTCAAAAAAGTTCATAAAGCAAAAATAAATGCTCCCCTGTCCCCAAAGGGCTCACAGTCTAAACAGATGCAGAAGAAACATCAGCAACAGTCACAGTCTTTTTAACACAGTGCTGAGGTGAAGAGGGACAGTTACTCTCCCCCTATTAAATAAAAGAGGAGCATCATTTTAAAAGTGCCTCTTTCCCCAGCTAGCAGGGGTTCAAACTGCTTCACTTTAAACCATCCTTTTCATAAACCTCCCTCAAGAATTTTAGTTCAAGAGTCGCGATTCTTAATCTCATTGCTACAATATAATCACATTATTATAACACACTTTATTTTGAAAGGATTCCACATTGGCATTTCCAAGTATTAACATGGCAGTGACAAAGGAATTGTAAAGAACCCCTTTCAGGATGTAATTCTGACAACTTTACAGTAGCAGGGGGCATTCCCGATCATTCTGCTTTTACCAGTATTCATTCCAGCCATGTAAGGATGCAGTTTGCTGGAGGGCAGACCTTAAGCAGAAGGGGGAAATGTTTTGCTGTGCTCTGCAATGTTCCATGACATTTTAAGAAGAGCAACAAACCATTCTGGATCACACAATGGCCAACAGCGACTTCAGTCTCACTGGCTAACTGCATGGGAAGCCATTGGAACGTGTTCTCAGAATGGGCTCCCCTCCCCACAAGACAGCAGATCTTGAATTTGAGGAGAAAGAGAGCTTTAGCTGAGGACGTCTTCATTCACAGTGGAATCCTATCCAACTTACACCACCGGTGCAACCAGCGGTGCAACGAGAACAGGAGGCCCCAGAACGGAAAGGGGATTCAAATCCCCTCCAAAAGAGGAATTCAAAGGAGATTTGAATCCCCTTTCCATTCTGGGGCCTCCCGTTCTCGATGCACCACTGGTTACACCGGTGGTATAAGTTGGATAGGACTGCGCTGCCAGAGTCATAAGGCAGGTAACTAACTAAGCCTTCATAAGGAGGGCTAAGTACTCCCCCTTTTCTGATAACATTTTCAGCAGCATGAAACACATCGCCCTCCCCTCTTGGTGATTTTTCATCCCTTCTTATGAAAGTATTTGAATATTTATTTAAACTGCCCTCACTTACAGTTGTCTCACTTGACCTCAGTGACGTAGCAAAATCAGACTAGTTGTGATTTTATTGATGTTCTCACCATGTCTGCCATAGCATTAGGTTTACACTGATTGGTAAGATCACCGACCTCCATGACTAATTCAGAATGGTGGAGGAGGAAGCTACAGTGCATGGGGGGGGGAGACATTAAAGCAGCCACAGACAAGGGAAATAATGGTACCAAACAGAAACAGGGAGAATTTTTTCACCAAATCTTTTGGGGGATGGGATTTCCACACTGATGAAATTCCTAGTTTCAACCTGAAAATTAAAATAGGCAAATATTGTGTGCAAGACCAAGATCCACTCCCAAACTCTCCATGGGTACAATACTGGGCACGGGAGTGGAAGATAACGTTAGTAAAGGGCCTCTGCTGGTTAAACGGAGGCATGTTTTAAAGCAAAATCACTCATCCCAGAAACCTATTGCTAGAATTATTCCTAGCAAAAGCAACCAGACACAAGTACAGAATGCAACTGTTTTCTTTCTTTTAAAGGAGTAAAGGACAGTACACAACACACACACACACACACACACACACCTTTTAGCACAGAGAACTTTACCTGAGATTGTGCATTGACATTGGCCCCATTTGTAACCAGCACTTTCACCACCTCTGTCTGCCCAGCCAGGGATGCTATGTGCAAAGCTGTGTTTCCTTTCTGAAATGAGAGATGGGTACAGAATGTGAAAAATGTTCAGTGCACTCTAGTATCATCTGCAGTAGGAAGACATGGTAGAATATGTTGACAGCATAGCAGGCTCTGTGTTTTATGTTCAGGGATTCTACATACAATTAGGTACAGCTGGGCCCTCCAAATGGTTTTGGGCAGGGACCTGGTTAGAGATTTAGGCTGCTAAGTGTACACATTACACTAGTGCATGCGCACACACACGCATGCGCACACAGACGCAGAGCACCTAGTCATGCTGACTATGCACTATCTCTGGGATTGCCTCTGAACATCAGCTGCAGAGGAGTAATGGCAAAAGGGAAGTATGTCTTTCTCTCCTGTTTGTGGACTTCCCAAAGGCAACTGGCAGGCACTGTGGGAAACAAGTTGCTGGACTAGATGGCTCTATGGCCTGATCCAGCAGGGCTTTTCTTATGTTCACCTAGGGAAGGGTTAACCTCTATTAGGCAGAATGAAGGCTGAACTGCAGCAAAGTATCAATGATATATGTACATATACAAAGCACATCCAGGCACACGGGGAGATTGCTAGTTTATCCTTCTTATGACGTTCCCCTGGGCCTCATGGAATGCTGTCCCAGAGGGACCATTGTGAAGGAGTCCGCTTATGCCTTGTACATGTGTGTATGTCTATCCCTGATGCTTTATGTCTAGTGCCTGTTAGAATCTTCGTTTGTAACTTCATATCTACTGAAGGGGAAGTTTTTGACAACCATAACCTTTGGGGGTAACCTTTTAGGGAGTGTGTGGCGAACAACAGTAGAAACACTGGGCTGAAAAAAGCCCAGTACGCTGTACCAGCCCTTTAGATAATGGCCATGATTCCTTTGGCCAGAGAGAGGGGATTGTCTAATCTATATTTTATTGTATTGTATGCCAATAAAGGTATCTGCAATCTGAAAAAAAAAATTCTATATGAAAAGTCAGCATATCTTGGGGCTGGCCCTGCATGGAAAATGGTAATTTGCAATCCTTTCATTTTTTCACTGCCAGATATATTCAGTTTCCTTCTCTTTCATCTCTACCTTGTAACTGCCTGCTACACTCATCCAATTTTAGGAAAGTTAGTGGTGTTACGAAACAGCCAAGCAGTTTCAATGCTCTCTAACCTATTCCTGTTTCTTACTGCCAGCCTTCCGCCAAATTTCTGGTACCCTCACCTAGGGCCAGGGTTACTTCCACACTAGGGCTGTTAAAAAAGCAGAGGCACTGCTTTTGTACAATCAGCTGGAAGTGGAATGAAAATGGTGATTCCACATAGTAGTTAATAAAATGCCATATATGACTCATAACAACCTGGCAATGACCACCCTCCTAGGCAAGATACTACTACATGTTTACTCAGAAGTAAGTCCAATTACAGCAGAAGTTGCTCTTCTCCCTAGTACTGTCCTTTTATAATTAGTAGCTTCCTCTCTGCCCCCAGCATTTATAAGGATTTCTGCCCCGGAATTAGTTGTTTGCTCATATGGCTGCAGAGTTCCTGAACTTGCCCTTACTGAGTCAGTTCCTGTTCCTTGTCGGAGGCAAATAGCTGTAATTACTGGTTTCTTCCCTGCAGTGCTCAACTTTTTAAATGTTATCATTTATGAGTGTAATTTCACCACTGTGATAATAAAAGTAAAAAATTAATTTTATGAATGAGCAATTCCTCTGGTGGCAAAGAGAAAGCCAGTAATTAAAGCCCCGCCTCACAGGGAATAGGAACTGCCTCAGTAAGGGCCAATTCAGGAATGCCATAATTCAGAGGTTCTCAAACTGGTGGGTCGCAACCCACCAGGAGAACTGGATGCTTCCCCTGCCCCCAGAAGGGGTGGAGAAAGCATGCCACTGCCGGCGGCAATCCTGGGGAATTGCCGCTACTGCCGGGGGGAAGGGCCCAAAAGGGGGTTCCTGTACTTACTGGGGCCTCCGCAGGCCTCCCTGAGCTGCAGATTGCTGGCTTGCAGAGGGCTTCGCAGGCCTTCCCGCAACTCCTGGTAAGTACGGATACCCCTATTTCCACCCTTTTCCCCCGGGCGGTGGCGATCCCTGGGATTGCCACCGCTGCTGTCCCCGCCCCTGCAAGCACTCAATGTTCTCCCCACCTCACAGGGAGAACTTTGAGAAACACTTCCATAACAGCGAACAGAAAGGAATTAGTTACAGGCAGAGAACCCACCTTGAAAGGATGAGGTATGGGGAAAGTTATTAACTGAAGGGAAAGTAGCCCTGAAAAGCTTCAATTGTACTTTGTCAGCCCACATTGGGTAGGCTGGTGCTGCAAATTCTCAGGATATGAACCAGAACTTGCTGTCCCTTCCCATTAGCTTATTTTATCCTCTCCTGCTAGCCCGCCCATGAAGATGATGGAAAGGCTCGCACTGAGTTGGAGGGGAGTGGCAAACTGACAAGGGGTGCCCGTAGCTAACTGAGCCACTTCAATTGGAGGTTGGAGAAAAGAAAAACAACCTCACACTGCTGCAGTCACTGCCTCCTCCGCGGCCATCCAGCTGCTTAGCAAAGCAGCTGAATAAGCAAGGAGAAATGGAGCACAGCAATCCTGCCCTCTTCCCTGCAGCTCAGGCATGGCCACCGTTCCTCTATGCTGATCCTGTTGAAATTAAACAGGACCAGCACAGAGGAAGGGTGGCCGCACCCAAACTGCAGGTAAGGGAGTCGGATCACCACACTCCATTTCTCCTTGCCTACCCGGCAGCAGCGGCAGCAAGGAGGTGGTAGAAGAAGGGCTGCTGCAGGCAGCACCAAAGCCTTGGCTGGTCCTGCTCTCCTGCCCCAAAACATGAGGTTTGTACTAAAGAAGAGGTTGCCAAGAGGTATTAGCAGCCACCTGGGTTCCTGTTAGAATCCTGAAATCGTTGCTTTAAAATAAACACTAAACCACATGTGCAGAAGCCCCTTCTGATATACCTGTAGCTGGGCTGTACCATTTCAGATGACACATGGGGGATCAAATATTCTCCCACATAAAATATTCCCCACACATACAAAAACAAGCACACTAGGGAGAAGTTTTGCCTTTGCCTTGACATGCTAGTTTTATATGTGTATAAACTTTTGATCCACCACCTGCAGTCTGTAATGGTACAACCCAGCTTCAGATGCATGCATCACATGGAGTTTTGGCTCAACTCTTTCCATTAGATTCTTGCTAGCATTTGTGCAAGCAGAACACTTGCTGAAGGGGGTGGGATGTCTTCTAAGTCCCCCCTCCATTGTCTGGTATGGATTTGTCTCTGTCTCTTTCTAGGCTCTGTGAAACCCAATTTTGAACACAAAAAGTACTTTCTTTCCTTCCCCATGGCTCCCAACCTTTAAGACCCACTGTCTCTGGGGATCTGGTAACAGGCCTAGTTTAGCGACGCCTGCAGTCAACTGGCTCACACTTTGCTGGTGTGGAATCTGTGTACGAAAACAGTTGAACATTTAGATATGAGAGACAGACCTTTGTTGCTGCATCCACATTGGCGCCTCTCTGTATCAGTTCTGAAACAACTTCTACATGGCCTTCTTTGGAGGCGAGATGGAGAGCGTTCAACCCATTCTGATAAAAAGAAAGAGGAATGAGAAAGACGGATGCAGAGTGCCGAGAACAACAAGCGATATGTCAAAAGGCCTAAAGGTCACATTCCGACGAGATGAGGGCTTGCAAAAAAGAAAAGAAAAGAAAAGAAAAGCCACAACAACAGTCCAACAACAATGGCCAGCCTTCTCCGACTCACTTTTCAATTAAATGCTTCCAAGAAGCAATACACAGTTCAGAGCAGTCCGTTATCTCTGCAGTATAACATACTACAAATCCAGGATCACAAACAGAATGCACGATAAGCATTGTTTTGAGAAATATAATCATACAACATTATGTACATTAATGGTACTTCATAGTATATGAAGTCGATCTTAAACACTGCTGCTTCTATTATCAAGGTTGTTGATCATCCTATTTCTTATGTAGTACTTACATAATAAAAGATATACATAGTAGCAGAACTAACAGTTTATTGCAGTGGTTCCCTAACTTGGGCGTCGCGACGCCCCAGCCGGGAACAAAGGGTTGCTATGCCCTTAAGGGGCACGGCAACCCACGGTGACGTCGACGGCGTGCCCGGGATCGCGCCGCCGCCGCCATGCCCGGGATCGTCCTTGTTACCTTGTTACCTACGCGAAACCGGAAGTGAGTTGCGATCGCGTCGGAGCACTGCTCCGACGCTTGGGGAGGCCTGCGGAGGGGTCCGCAGGCTCCCCACAACCCCCGCCAGACACCCACTGCCCACCAATGAAGGTAAAAAGGGCGATCCCGGGCGCGGCGCGGCGGTGGCGGTGGTGGTGCGATCCCGGGCGCGTCATCGCGACCCCTGGGAAGGCCCCGCTGCTACTTAGAGCAGCGGAGGGCCTTCCCAGGAGTTAGGGAACCTCTGGTTTATTGAATCACACAGGGACTGTTTGGACAAAGCTCCACCTGCCAGTTCCTCTTTGATGGTTTGTGCTGCATGTGTGCTGTGAGCATGTATGCTCCGTCCACTTCCCAGCACACTGGGAAGTGTGTCGCTTAGTCAAGTGGGGAGGGGAGTTCAGATAAACCACTCCTCTACACATGTTAATACTATGTTTAAAGTATTAATTGTCAATTGTGTTAACGCAAACATTATTAATTCCCCCCCTCCCCTGCAACTAAGCTAAAGAGTCCTAGCATGTTGGGAAGCAGGTGGAGATGCACACTCATGGCACACTCAAAACACAATTGCACAACGAGGGATTGGTAGATGAAGTATCCCCTAGCCCAATGAAGCCTTACACAAGAATGCAAGGCTGACATCCTCTGCATACCTACTCAAATGTCAGTCCGACTAATTCTAATGAACTGCATCCTTAGTAGTTTAAATGATAAACACATAACTTATCCTCACATAAATGTACATCACTGGAAACATGAACAAGGGGTTCAGCAACATGGTCATAAGCAAGTGGGATGCGCAAGTGTCTTTCACTGGACCCTGGCACGGTGTCCTTTGAAAGAATGGAGAAAATCCCAACTTCCATACTGATATTTCTCTTATAACCCAAAGGACATTCTTTCAAACACATATTGTTCATTTGCACATGTTAACAATTACGCATTTCACTTGCAAATTATTACGCTTTCAGCAACACAGAAAGATCCAGTTCGTAGACAGTAGTATACCAAACAAATGAGTATAAGTTGAAGACAAGCATCAATACAAATTAAGAACACAATCTTATGAGAAATTGCTCTGCCGAAAGGACATATGGTTGGATTGTGCCCTTAGTGCAGATCAGCAATCAAGACTCAGGCATGAAAGAACAGGGACTTATGGCTGTTCCACCTGGAGGTTATTAGACATATTTAAATGTACCTGAGTTTCTTGTTTTCCACTTCCTTCCCCAACCCTTTTCTTCCTTCTCTATTGTATATATTAGATTGTGAGCCATTCTAGAAGGAATCCATTTTATTTTAGTAAAATTTTAAGCATTCAATTATAATACTTTAATTATAATAAATGTTAGGTAAAGGTAAAGGTATCCCCTGACAATTAAGTCCAGTCGTGTCCGACTCTAGGGTGTGGTGCTCATCTCCATTTCAAAGCCGAAGAGCCAGCGTTGGCCGAAGACGCTTCCGTGGTCATGTGGCCGGCATGACTCTCCTTGCCGCAGCGCGTAGCATGCAGCTGGAACACGGAGCACTGTTTACCTTCCCGCAAGCGGTACCTATTTATCTACTCGCACTGACATGCTTTGGAACTGCTAGGTTGGCAGGAGCTGGCCAAGCAACGAGCGCTCACCCCGTCGCAGGAATCGAACTGCTGACCTTTCGATCGACAGCTTATGGTTCAGCGATTTAACCCGCTGCGCCACCCGCTGGCCATAATAAATGTTAGTAAGCTTAATATTATTATTAATAATAATAATAATAATAATAATAATAATGCGCAGCTTTAGTTGTCTCAACTTTGTCATTTGTTTTTATCATAAATTAGACACTAGATATAAGCAAAAATAGTAGCAAAAACAAATAAATGTTTACTCAAATATTTCTACAACCTGATTGCAAATGTTGATGTCCACTCCACTTTTTAAGTAGTCAAGAGCTTTTTCTAAGTTGCCTGCCCGGGCAGCTCGTAGATAACTTGCATTGGTGTCAGACTGTGAAAGAAAGAAAAATAAGCATATATTTAGAAATCAGAATGTAAGGCAGCATTTAAATTGAGCTGACACAGCAATTGTCCTCCGTGTCTCATAATTGGGGATGATCATGCGTGAGCCAACATGCACTCTTCCCTCATTGTCCATACCTAATTTGTTCCTGAAAATGGCTCTATAAGTACAATTATTACATTAATTTCAATGGGAAAAATTCTAACTTGTTCCAAAGCCATTCCAAGTTCACCCAAAAATCACCCTAAATGCCTAACACCAAAAGAAAAAAAGTGTATGACACACAATAAAATAAACAACAATTAATAACATTATATGGCATCAATGAAGTGTTAAAGTCAATGAAGTGTTAAAGTCAACTTCTGAACTAGAAAGTTCTAGTTCAGAAGTTCTAGCATCACGTAATGAAGTTTAGCACCTCAGGATTTAGTTGCAAACAGTGCCGTAGCCAGCCGATCTGGCAGGGGGGGCGGCATCCTCGACGCCCCCAAAACTAATTAGCATAAATTATGCTAATTAGTTCCCCCCCCGGTTTGCGACGCTTCTTCCCCCGATTTGCGAGCACAATTTTCGCCGATTTTGGCGAAATATGTATGCTTTTACCTGCACTTTTGTGAATATGTTTGCTTTTACCTGCACTTTTGTGATATTGGGACGCTCCCACGACGATTTCTAGCATTCTCCCGGGGGCGCAGCGTCTCCGTGCAGCCGTTTACTTGGTGCTGCACTTGGTGCGCCCCCAGAAGCAATCTCCGTAGTTTGCGCATGCGCAAACCCACGGAGTCTCCAGGGACGTTCTGGGCATGCGCAAACTACTCCCTGGAGCGTCCCTGGAGACTCCGTGGGTTTGCGCATGCGCAAACTACGGAGATTGCTTCTGGGGGCGCACCAAGTGCAGCACCAAGTAAACGGCTGCACGGAGACGCTGTGCCCCCGGGAGAATGCTAGAAATCGTCGTGGGAGCGTCCAAATATCACAAAAGTGCAGGTAAAAGCAAACATATTCTAAAAATCGGGCTTAAAATCGGCAAAAAAAAGCGGGAAAAATTCAAATTTTTCCCGCTTTTTTCCGGAGCCTCCCGCCCCCCCGCACCACCTCCCGCCCTTGCGCCCTGGGGCCCACCGCCCCCCGGCCCCAGGTCAGCTGACGCCCCTGGTTGCAAACGATGAGCAACTCTTTTATTTCACCTGTATTTCCACTTTTCACATGAGTTTTTTCATCTTCTTCTGTTCTTTAGGACCCATATTCAAAATAATTTGTGAATTATTTGTGAAAATAATACTGTAAAAGGGAGTGTGTAATGCATGTGCCTTGAAAGTGTGGGGACGCACTACCTATCAGGCAGTGTGTCTCACACAGCCCGCTTCCTGGACTATATACCAAAAGTCTTGGTACAGATAAAGGGGGATGGTCTTAATAGGCCCAGTACAGATGTGAAAATTCGTATAGCAAACAGGGAAGAGTGAATCTGATTTCACATCAAGATTATTCAAACTTTGCACTTGATACACATGATGTATTCTTAACCTAGTATTTGAGTCCTTTTAAGTCCCCTGCTTTGTCACAAGTTGCCACTAGTGCAGGTCCCACTCAATAGCATACTGTGACAGGTACTGCAGATTGCATGTTGGGAGCATCACTGTTATATACATTTTGTGGGGGAAAACAAGCAGGCTATGTTGCAATTTTGGTATGGCAACTCTTACTGTGTATTCAAACAAAAGTAAGGGCTGCTGGATGTATATCAGGGGTGGCTAACCTTCTACCATTAGGGCCTCTGTGTTCTTAAGAGTTGTGCAGAAGACAGAATCTGGGCAGCTGCAATTGCTGATGCTGCTGCGCTAAAGCAGATGCACCTGCTAAAATGCCCTCACCAATACAACCATTAAAGAGCCAGGAGCATTCATGTTGAAAGGTTGGCCACCCCTGATGTATATACAGATTATGACATTATACAGATAAATTAAAGGGGTAGGCAAGAGTGAGAGTGGCCTGGGTAGAGTCAAGGAAGAGGAACAGAACATAATCCACTTTCCCAGGTATGTTTCCCTGAGTGTTAACATGTGTTTAGGTGTGTGCGTGTATTATATCCACACAACGTTCTTGCTGCAAGAAACACTGCTATGACATGGGGATTCTTCTCAATAATCCAATGTGTATCATTGCCCTACACCAAATGGAGGGTGAAAACAGGGGAAGCGAAGAAATACACCTTTGGACAAAATATTGCTCTATTGGTTGAAATGTGGTGTCACGCTCATGCGTGCTTTTCCAGGATTTCTGTCAATACTCCTTCCTTTCTACCCCTTCTTTTCTCCTTAATGGGTAGCGCACTATGAATGACTCCAGTGGCAGGCAGTCATCCCATCTTCATTTTTGGTGAAAAAGCTATTTAAAGATCACATGCAGGAAACAGGGCTTTGAGATGCTGAAACCTCACTTGGAAAAAAAAAATCCTCCCCAGCAAACGGTAACCACAACTCAGCTTGCATCTATGCCAGCTGATTACCATTCATAGTTGTGTGATTTGTTAGAGGGCTTCTCCCCCCCCCCAAAAAAATAGGGTTCTTTAATTTCCTAGAATTGACAATGTTCCAGCAAAGTAATTCAGGATCATTAGCACAAGGAAGGAGGAGGATTTAAAAAAAAAAAAAGCCCAAGGCCTTTGAAATCAATAATAAGGAGAGCACAATTGCACTACCACACAGCTCTCCTACACAGGTGATAGGGACTCTCTATGGCAATATTCTTGTCATGGCCTAGGTATGTCTTCCAGTTTATGAAGAAAAAGAGACACATCTTTAGCTTAAACATCAGAAGAGAGTGAAGCTAGACCAGCACCGTCAGACCTTTTCCCTCCCCCATTTTTAAATAGTTGCTGGGACATTCTACAGTACATAGCAGGTTACAACTAGGCAAAACTGGTAACCCAAGTCAATTCAGCTCACAGATTCTCTCTGGCCCCCAGGATAGCACACCTGCACCACTTTCCCATAAGCAAGAACACAGGTAAAGAGTAAAGAGCAATGTATGTAAGAGAAGCTTCTTTCTTGATTTCATACAGAAAAGAAGGGGTTAAGAGAGCCGTTCACCTGCACCTCAGCTCATGCAGGAATAAGCTAGCAAGTGGAGCCTTCTAAAAGTATACAAAGTTAAAAATTCAGTAGTCCCGTCCCCCCGAACCATGATATAGTGGTAAATTTTGAAGTGCAGGAGCTGCCTTCATGCTAAGACTATAGACAAAAAATCAACTTGAAATTGCTTCATTGGAGTGTATTCTCCTCCTCCTGCCACTTATTTCTACACCCACTCACCACCCGCACACACACATATCTCAAAGGTATATTAGAGTGCAGTCCTATGTATGCTTACTCAGAAGTTCCATATACATCCGCCATCTGTATCTCTTGGGTTCCTCATCCAATGAAATGGTCAACAAGATCTATTCCCCTTCCTGGCAGGCATGATCCAGTCATACTTTTTCTCATTCTTCCATCCCTTTGCCCCTTCCCCTCCCATTTTGGGGCAGGACAGACGGGTGCTTATGCACATGTTGCAGTTTTCCTCCTGCTAAGCCTGCTGCTTCTTGGCTAAGGACTTTTGAAAAAGTGTCAAAGACCACACCAGAGTGCTCCTGTTAGATGATGTCATCACTCCTGCTGCAGGAGAAGTCTCTGAGCTCCACTCCTTTGACTATACCACTGCCCTGGACCGACCCCCAGGGGGGTGGGAAGTGAATAACTGGTAAAATCAAAGGTAAGTCAACGTTGACTGTGGACCTGTAAAGGCTCCACTGCTGGAACGGCCCAGACAGACTTCTCCTGCTGTTCTGCAAGGAGTCACAACTGCTTGCTGCCACTGTTCACTCAGTAACAGCTGGTCAGATTCACATTCCTCTGATTTTCTCCTCCCCTGCCAGCAGGATTCAGTCGATGGACGTAATTTTCTGTGTAATGCAGGCACAGAGCCAATGAGAAGCTGCAGCGGTACTAACATCTGCCTGGGCTTGTGTGCTCCCTGAGGCATCTGGTGGAGCCACTGTGAGAGACAGGAAGCTGGACTAGATGGGCCTTTGGCCTGATCCAGCAGGGCTCTTCTTATGTTCTTATGCCTACTGCCTACATTAAGTCTCTGAGCAAACAGATGTTTGGCTTTTCATCAATCACCTTGAAAATACATCTAATTTTGCCACACTCACATCATTTAATGTTGTTTAAATAATATTTATTAATTTGTTGAGTAGATTTATATTCCACTTTATCTTGTGGTCTGAGCGGCTTTCGGCAGCATTCTCAACTGATGTCATCGCCAGTCACTTCCGGTGGTATGCAGCAGGTGGCGCCGGAGGTGGTACTCAGCCAGGAAGGGGTTCAGAACCCCTGCTCTAGCCAAAGGGTCATTATTTCTGAAATCAAAAGCTGGTCCCCCAAATCACTTCCAATCCTAACCAGTGTGAACAGCACACATTATTACAGAGGGCAGTTTATGCAGAAACTCTTTCAAACTAGCAGATACGCTAGCAGAGCTTCTGTTTAGAAAGCCAGCATTTTATCAGGATGACCAAAGGGTCCAGAGACTTTCTCTGTCATAAAGTAACAAACTGCCCATTTGACAGAGTCAGCTCATGGGTAAAAATCAATATCAGCAGTTTGCAGCAGCTCCTGGGCAGAGGAGGAAGGGATGATTCAGAGGAGAGTGTAGTGTGCTCACTCATTCTGCACACAGGCTGGAATCAGGTCTGAGGACAGAAAGGGCTTTATAGACAGACAGAGATGGGAAACTTTGTATACATGAGGGAATTCAGGCAGATGCAACTTTTCAAACACTTGAAGCACTTTGAATTGAGAAGCTGTCAAAGCTTCTTGTCATATATACAACTCTAAAAGGCACAACAGCCCATAGTTCAAAAGGTGGGCCCTCCCTGGTCTAGATGTGAATATTTCACTTTTCTATATACTGTATTTAGAAGGTGCCTTTGCCCTAGGATAATGCTTGCTCAACTCCTACCACTATGTTGCTTTGTCCCAAACAAAAGAACCCTGCCCCTGCCATGACATTTGCAGGTTCTTTTAAATTAAGGGCTATGCTATCAAGTGTGGGAAGTTCAGCCAGAATCTTGGCCTTTTTCATTGCAGCACTGCCAACATTTCTTCTCGCTAGGAACAACGATTAAAATAGAAACAAACAAAAAGGGGACTCAACACTTAATTTGTGTGGATGAATTAGTTGGATTTTGGTTTTGGAGGGCTGTGCTTCTATGCCCACATATTCTAAAAGGTAAGTCCCACTGAAGTTAGTGGACTTTTTTAAACCAATATCCTCTCATGCCTTATAGACCCTTCTTCTTAACTCCATTTATCCTGCAAAATGTTTTCTGGTTCTCTGATCCTTTTCACTAATTCAATTTTCTCTACTATCAATTCACCTTCCCCTGCCCCATTCATGCTCTCCCCAACCTATGCAATCCTTTTTTTTCCCTTCACCTTCATTTTCGTTGTATGGGCAGTGGGCTCGCATGTCTCTCTTTCATACACTTCTCACCAGGCAGTTAATTAGACTCTTATAAATAATGGACTATATTATCTAGGGCAGGGGTTCTCAACCCCTTCCCAGCCATGTACCACCTCTGGCGCCACTCTCCTGCTGTGTACCACCGGAAGTGACTGGCGATGACATCATCGCCAGTTACGTCAGGGTTTTCAGGTTTTTGGAGGTCAGAAAACACATGTAGGAGGCTCTTGGTGAGTGGGAGGGCCCTTCTCAGCATTCCCAAGAAGCTCGGTCAAAGGCAGGAGCCTCTCGGGAGCAAAAACATGCCCCTGAAAGTGCCGTGTTGAAGCAGGGTTCTGGCAGTCCAGTGGTTCGAGTACCACCAGCAGTCGGCCAAAGTACCACTGGTGGTACTAGTACCACTGGTTGAGAACCCCTGATCTAGGGACTTTTGAAGTGGGGAAAAAACCCAAGGTAGCCTACACTCACCTAGAAAAGAAATGGGAAGTCAGCAGAGCATAACCCCCCAAACACACACACACACACACACACACACACACACACACACACACACACACACACACACACACACACCATTCCTGCCTGCTGTTGCCACTTTTCTGTGTGCTCTGCAATTTCAAGTCATTTGTTTGAACGGCTGGCCCCATACGGAGAGCAGGCTTGGAGCATCTTTCAGAAGAGAGGAAACGCAACATCCTTTACAAACTTGTTCAAACATCTACGTTTCTAGGTCATATGTTTTCTTTGTGCAAACAAAGAAGAGAAGTGGCTCCTAACTGGTCAAACATCAAGCAAATAATAAGTCTGGGACACTTATCAAAACACAGTCTGAACCTGAGATCCTGAGGCTGGAAGTACTGAGCATCTTCAACGTATTAGCTTTGCTTACCCAAGCATGGAATATACCGTCATATTCCCGTCTTACATTAATTATGGAGCCTCTGTAGCTGCACTGCAGATAATGCTAGACTGGAAATGGTCAGAGGAGTGAAGGAAATCTGTGGGATATGTACATGGATAAGGAAACCAGTAAGCAAAGCTAATACATTGTAGCTTGTCAATTATCAGTTCTGGAGGCCTTTCTTTTCAAGAACTGATATATATTTTTTTAAAAAATAAGGAACGTGATATCATGATTCAAAGAATTGCTATTATTGGTAAGCAGTTTGTAAAATATATAGTGCAGCAGACACAATGTCTTGTGTATTACCATATATACAAGCTAACAAAATATGATTTTATATACAATTTTACATCAGAACTTACAGCATCAAAACTTAGGATACAGCATAAATATTTCAGATAGAGGTTTTTTTTGTGTTTTTAATCAGAGCTGAAATCAAACTGATTTCATTATGCATTTTTACACAAAAACATGCATAGGTTACATCTTTGCATTTCACCCTTCCTCTGTGGAGCTCAAGGTGGCTTACATGAAAACATAACCATGTTGTGAGAAAGGGTGAACAATACAGTGACTTGCCAAAGACCACTCAGGGAACGTCATGACGTAGTGGAATTTGAATCTGACTCTCAACCCGGTCCAGGGCTAACACTGTGGTTTTCAAACTTCCCTCAGGGAGCTATTTCCACATCAGTGTGTCTGTTGAGGGACTGTTGAGCAGTACTGCAGAGGTTGTGGGGGGGGGGATGAATTCTACAGTACACTATCGGTCACGTGAAGCACTCCCCAGGTTTGCTGGTTCTCTCTACAGGTTGATTACTCCTTATCCGGACATCTGAAATCCAGACTATTCTGAAATCCAGACATTTTGGGAGCTATGACTTAAAAAACAACAACAACTTTTTCCAGCACCTGCCTGGCATAGCACAAGGCACGTTGGGGCACAAAATTATTAAAATATTGTATAAAATGACCTTCAGGCTATAAGGTGTATATGAGACATAAATGAATTTTGTGTTTAGACTTGGGTTCCCTCCCCAAGATATCTCACTATATTTATGCAAATATTCCAAAATCCAGACAATTCCAAAATTCAGACAACTTCCTGTCCCAAGCAGTCTGGATAAGGGATACTCAACCTGTATTGCCTTGTGCATCCTGACAGAATGTGATAGACTGTGCTCTGCATACCCATGCAAAAGAAGACTGGGAATGACGGGTAAGCAATCTTTCAGAGAAACTCAGTAACGTAGCCACGCCCCCTGTGGGTGGGGGCCGCTGCCAAAACGCCGCACCCCCACGGCCGCCACACGCCTCACCTCTGGGGCATGTAACAGCATCATAGCGCCCCCCCCCCCCGCTGTTTGGCTTTTTGGAGCCAAACAGCGCAAGGGAGGGTGGGAGGGCCGAAATGCAGCCGCTCTCGGCTGCAAATAGGAGGAGGAAACGGCGGAGCGGCAGGTAAGAGAGGCGCACGCCCTGGGGCCCACTGCCCCAATCGCCCCCAGTGGTGCGATGCCTCTGGAGAAACTCGCCCGAAATTATAGATCTTCATGGTAAACTCAGAAGGACCTCAAGGATTCCTAAGAGCACAGTTTCAAAACTAATGCCCTACACCACCAATGCACAAAGAACAGTACAGTATTTCGATTTTGTACTGTAAATTTGAATGGTCTTTCAGCATTTAACATTATTGTCATAGCATGGTTTTATAGGAGAGCATTTGGTTATTGTTTAGTTTCCCTACTCCATTTTTAACATTTGTTTGGGAGAGAAGCTTCTGGCAGGTTCTCATTGTTCTCAAGCAGGACACATTCTGGCTTCTGTCCCAACAGAAGGATGCTGACATTTTTCACAGAAACAGGGGGGGGGGGAACACCTAATTTTGAAGATAAATTTCTGTTTGAAATGCCTCCTGATCTTTCTATATATTATATACAGCATGAAGATATCACAAACTGTAAGCTCTTGTGAACATTCCCATGGTGGAGGATACTCGAAATGCAGTGTAATCATATGTGCCAGTCTACATGCGCAGCAGACTGAGGCTGCAATCCTATAACACTTTCCTAGGAGTAAGTCTCATTGAACACAATGGGACTTACTTCTGAGTAGACATGCATAGGATTGTGCTGTGAGGTGGTAGACTGCTGAATGGACTGAAATATTGCAAGCATTGTAAACATTGCAGGTGATTACATTTTGTAATGCTCTTATATGTTCATAACTTCCTGCAAAGAGAAAACCAACACAGCAGGCAAAGGGCTGGGTTGGAACTTCTCTCTCTCTCTCTCTCTCTCTCTCTCTCTCTCTCTCTCTCCCTCCGTGGGGAAACAGCTGAACATGTAGCCTGATGTGGCGGTTCATTCAACCACTTCATCTGCTATATGTTGTAGCCCAGCACTTCACCTGCTGTGCTGGTTTTCTATTCGCTGTTGCTGTTGTTTATTTTAGATGTGGCAGGACATTAAATGTGTAATTCCCACTTGCAGTTTGAAGTGGTGCAGTCCATCCTACTGGACTGCACCACAGTCCAGTAGGATGGACAATATGGCCTTTTCACAGGACAATATGACACAATATGGACAATATTATATGGCAATAGAATGAGGATTCTATTGCACATGTAGAAAAGGCCATATTGTCACATTTGCAGTGTAATCCTAACCAACTTTCCAGCACCAGTGCAGCTGCAATGCAGCCCCAAGGTAAGGGAACAAATGTTCCCTCACCTTGAAGAGGCCTCCATGACTGCCCCTGCACTGCAAAATGCAGTGTGCGCCCTGTTGGCACGGCTACACCAGTGCTGGATAGTTGGTTAGGATTGTGCTGTTGGATCTTGGGTCAAGCGATAACTTACCATGGTGTTCTTATAACAACTTGGTAAGCCTATCTTTGTTGTCTTGTCAATGAGGTGGCACAGAGGAAAATTTTTCTGCACCTGATCTGCACATTTCTGCACCTGATCAGAAATTCAGGGTAGTAGTTGAATAGTAAGGGTCTCCTCACCACTTGGCAGTGGTTTCATGCAGATAATGGCTGGTTACCAAATGGTCATCTATTTTGTGCCAGATAAACAACAGGTGCATTTGTTTGATATTATGTGAAGGAATGAGGCTGCAATCCTATTCCCACTTCCAGGGAGTAAGCCCTATTGAATGCAGTTGGACTTACTTCTGAGTAGAAATGCATAAGATTGTGCCCCAAGTGGTAAGGGCTGTGGAGTGGCACCCCCCCCCAAAAAAAAAGAATGTTTTCAAAATGTACATTTATGTCTGTCATATACATCCAACTCTGCCATCAACAATGGCAATCACAGAGTTCATACAGATATACTTTAAAAAAAAAACTTGCTGTGAGGTTATTGTTTGTTTTCCCTATGGAGTGAGCTCCATTTCTCCACACGAAAAGCAGATTGAACCTGTAGTTTGCCCTTCCTTTTTTGTAAATAGCTGCCACAATCCTACCTTACCCTCCTGTGATCCAGATTCAGACTACGGTGTGAGAGGAAGTGCTTTAGGCTGCAATCCTATACACATTTTCCTGGGAGTAAGCCCCACTGAACAGAACGGGATTTATTTCAGAGTAGACTTGCTTGCATAGGATTGTTTTTGATAGTCTTTTCCTCTTGCCACACAGTAGCAACAAAAGCTTCCCACAAGAGTTACAAAGATGCCCCTCAGTCTGGTGTATTTTAACAGATTAATTTCACTAATGATGACAATAACTCTCCTCTGAGAAGATTCTAAAATGCCAGGTTTAAATCAATTATAACACACTCAGCTGGAAGCACGTTTTGTGGAAACAGTGAAACCCAACGTCAGGTAAACTCATTCAGGTAGGTGCCACTTTCGTAACCTGAAGATTCAAAGATTTTCATGCTTCTGTGACATCTTGCACATTTCTTCAGCAAGATGCACGTCTGATAACATTCTGAGATCTGGATATATATATATATATTTTTAAAAAACGCCTTAATTGTTCTTACCCTCTCTACCGCTTTAGTCGCATCTTCCCAGTTCTGGCCATGCCTTTCTATTAATAACTAGTGAAGCGTTGGAGTTTTAACTTGTCAGAAACATTCCCCTAATGGCTGCCTGACCTGATTCGCAGTAAGCCACCACATTCCATTCTGCAGAAATAAAATGGCTTTGAGGTTCTGGGAAACATTTAGTCTGGGTTCTAGATGGGCTGTATGTTGGAGCTTTTTTTTGTTGTTCAGTTGCTAAGTCGTGTCCGACCCTTCGTGATCCCATGAACCATATCCCGCCAGGCCTTCCTGTCCTCCACTATCTTCCTGAGTTCGCTCATTTCCATGTTCGTTGCATCGGTGATGCTGTCTAACCATCTCATCCTTTGCCTTCCCCTTATCCATGCCTATAAAATGTCCCTTGGGACCTTCCATATGCCAAATCCAGTAATGATACTTTCCAGGGTGCATACAGTGAGAAAGGATATAAATTAAAAAAAAACCAAAACAAATACCTACGGCCTAGATCCAGAGTTTAGGTGTGGACCAAGAATCTAGGCATGCCCAGTGGAATTTGTGTCTTTTTGTTTTACTTTGTAGATTCCTATACCATATCCGAAGCTGCTTTAAGAAAGCCCCCTCACTGCCCAATCCTTCCTATCCCCCAGCCACATTATAGAATGCAGCTGTGCCAAGGGAGGCTGCGCTGCATGCTATGGTGGGGGGTTGATTGAACAGCCTTCCCATAGTCTATGGGTCTCCTTGGACCTACACCTGCCATTTTGCTGGTGTACGTCTGAGGAGAGCCAGGGGGCGTTCTGAGGAGGGGTTTTCGGGATAGGATCCTGGCATAAGTCGCTGCTGCTGGATCCACCCTTTTCCTCCCCCGACATGCCCCCAGTTCCCCCTCCCCCTGGCCCACCCCCACTATAGGCCTCTGGTGCTGCTGCTACGCACACCATGGCACTGCCCATTTGAGGCAGCAGCCCAGAAGGGCATGACGCTTTTGCATCATGCACCACCATTGCTTCATGCACCACCACCCAGCTTTTGCACCACCATAAAAGACTTTGCACTGCTGGAATGCTTGTCTGCGCTGACTTTGCACTGCTAGAATGCTAGCAATGCCCAATAGGATTGGGGCCTAAGTTTGCTTTGTGACACAGAAGGCTACTCTTCAAGGCACTCCAAAGCCTCCTAGGGATTGCAGGACTAGTTGCATGGTTTTTTAGATTCTGGTCCATATACATTAGTTGCTATAACACAGCATTTCAATGTGCTGCTAGACTGAAGCAAAATATAAACATTAGCAGCAGCTAAAACTATGCACATCTATACAGAACTTGAGATGAACCTCAAATTTCTTCCATGATGGCTGGTTTATCGCTTCAATGATACATACAACATTGACCTGTTATTATCATACATGTGACCTGTTTTCCCTTCTTTCTGTGTCAACTTAAAACACACACCAGAAAAACATATTTTAGTTTCATTTCAGGATCTTGAAAATGCTTTCAAAACAGAGAGCAATACATTTTCTGTGGCTCCTTTGATTTGTGATCTGAATCTTGCCAAATTTGTCATTTGGTAAAAAAAGAATTAAAATGTAATTTTTTCTATATTGAGCCATGTTGGCAAACACATCTCCTTGCAAGAGGCAATCCAGCTTAAATCCAGGATTCTCATCTACCAACTGATCCAAGGTTTATTGGAAGTCCTTTTGGAAGTGAACAGATTTGGCTTCCCAAATGTTGTGGAGATCTGGCTGCCTGCCCTCCTGCCCCATTTTGTGCAATGGAGGCTTCCAGAGTAGCAAACTAGGAGGTGAATAACTGGACCGCTGCAGCAAAGAAGCAGAAGAAACCAATCCTGGCAACAAAAGCACAGATGCCAGTTTGAACCAGGATAAATCTATGAAAATGCTGAACATGAAAGCGAGTGGGACAAAGAAGGTTGCTTCTGAATAAGCAGACATTTGACCCCAGCTAGAGGCAAGCTAATGGGACTGGAGGAAAGGGAGTTTGCCTGCTCATCTCCAGGTAAAATTTTAAAATCTCTAATTTAGGTACAGAGTACAAGTTAAAAAGGGATTCACAGCGCAATCCTACCTAAGTTGACGCCAGCGGAGCTCCCTTTCTGCCGGCGTTGGGTGTCGCGAAAGTGGCAAAAAGCACATTTGTGGCACCCAGAGAGTAAGCGGTGCCGGCACTGAGGCTAGCACTGCTCACTCAGCCTCCAGACGCCAACCTAGATGCCGGACACAGGTAAGTGGGGCAGGACGGGGTGGCGGGTGGGGGGGCCATTGGCCGGCCAGGCCTGGGAGGTGGCAGGGATATTGGTGCCATGCTGCACCAACATCCTACCCCCTTCCCGGGCCTGGCCGGCCTTACACGGCCTCTCCAGTTGTGCACCAGCTAAATAGCTGGCGCGCATCTAAGGAGGCCCATTGGGACCGCCAGAGCTTACACCAGGGAAAGGGGACGAACATTCCCTTCCCCCGAGGTGAGCCCCGGCCCTGCCGTCGTGGGCCATGTCCTGCATAGGATGCAGCAGCCAGCCATTTAGGCATGGATTGGGCTGTCCTTAGACAGGATTGGGCTGTCTATCACGTATATTTCCTTCTCTGTACACATTTTATAAAATTCAGGATGTGCTTCTATCCTAAAAGGAACTAAAAACAACCAAAACAATCTTGTCAACATCCAAATGTTGGCAGCCTTAAGTTGAGTGAGGCTGATCAAGCCTTAGAGTGGCATTTGGAGCCAGCTGAGTGATGCTCACTCTACTTGAAAAAATGAACCAGGAAGTAAAATACAAAAGGAAATGCCTACAAGGATCCTCCCCTTCCCGCATAGGATCGAACAATCACCACCATCTGGTCAAATTAGATGTGACATTAAAACACATCACTATCTTTTTGTTTGTTTGTTTTGTAAATAGACTGCAGCAAAGGTGGAGGTTTTTTTTAACCCTTTCCCCCTCGTAACAGTCCCAACAAACATTGTCCCTCCTTGAAACAATGTTTGCCCTGGAAGGGAAGCTGCTATGGGCTCCAAATAGCAGTTTCCCTTCCAGGGCAAATTGTCAGTCTCCCCTCCACCAGCACCCCTGTCCCAAGCCCAATCAGGATCCTTGAACCTGCTATTAAAAAGAAGACGACGATGATAATGATGTGTCATTGAAGGTGCATGGGATAAGGTGATAGCTGAAATTGGGGGAAATTTCATTTGCAACTCTTTGCCTCCCTGGTCTATAATTCAGCCTGGTCATTGTCACATTGTTTTATGTCTTCAGTATAGCTCTGAATAAATTATGCACTTTAACAGACCACTATAAAATACCATTAAAATACTACTTCTGATAACACAAGAAAAAACACTCTCAGCAGCACTGTTTGCTTCTATCAGGAGCTCACTGCATGGTTATACTAAATTTCTGACCAGTTCCAACTGTGTGCTCTTTAGGTAGCTTCTTCCCCCTTTGTTTTTAAAAGCCAACCTTGTGGAAGGGGGCACAGTCACATAAAAACAGGCAAGATTTCAATCGTTACCTTTCTAAAAAGAAGGGATTTTAATTTCTACACACTTGGCATTAAACAGACCCATCTGAAGTGCTTTGAGTTCTGCAACTGTGTGTCCAAATGCCACTCTCGCCTAAGGGCTGGTTCATATGTTGCGTTCGCAGCACAGCACTGTTTCTGTATGGTCAAGTCTGATGCCACATTGGCAGTGTTGGATGGGGAAACCATGTGGGACACATGGGTAGGATGGCTACTTTGCATGCTGCATCCATTTTGTTTGAACCAGGAGCCCTATTTAGTTGTATGCTTTAGGGTAGAGTGCACATGTGCAGGGAGGTCTCCACACTCGCTAGCAATGCTTCCTGCACCAACAAGCTCATCAGCAATGCTCCCTGGGCCTCCATGCATTCAGCACTTGTCTACAGAGGGCAGTGCTTGAACAGACCGAGGGTTTCTCCATGGATGTCCACAGGTGTGGCCAGCATGCATCAGCACAGGCATTTTAAACAACTGTGAATATGCTTGTACAGTGACAGATCCAAATGCCAAAATGCTAGGTTGTGGTGATTTTCTAATTAAATTCACAGTTTTTCCTGAATCACTCTATTCTTGATAATAACATAGCTGTACAATGATGTTACAAGTCTGAATGGTAAACTCACTACAGTGCCTGAATTCCCTTTTTAGACACCAGGAAAAGGGAAGAGGTATTCATTGCAAACTGTGGGGCAGGATGAAGCCTTCAGAAGAAGGAAGACAGCACTAGGGGAAGTAATGGCGCAATCCTGCCTAACATTAGGCCAGCAGAGCGCATGGGCTGCCGGCCTAAGGAGTTGCAAACTTGCCATAAAGCACGTTTGCAGCTAGAGTAAGCAGCGCTGGCATGGAGGCCAGCACCACTTACTCCACCAGTGTCCTGTACCTGTGCCAGCCACCGCAGGTAGGTCCCACACCGGTCAGCGCAGAGGTGGGGGATGGACGGCAGGGGAGGCGAGGGAGTGGGCCATTGGCTGGCCTGGGCTGGGGGGGGTGGGGATATTGGTGCCAAGATGCACCAATTTCCTATGCCCCGTTGCAGCCCTACCTTACTTAGCCTCCCCAGTTGTGCACCAGCTAAAGAGTTGGTGCACATCCGTGGAGGCCCATTGTGGCCTGTGCCGCTTACATGAGGGGAAGGGGACAAGCGTCCCCTTCCCCTGAGGTGAGCCTGGGCCGCGCCAGTGCAGGCTGCAATGCGCTTAGGATGCAGCAGCCGCGCATACTTGCACAGGAGGATGGGCTGGAAGACAATGTTGACACTAAGATCAAACAAGAGTCAAACCAACTTATTTCACTGGTGGTCGAAAGCACTGGCGTCGCTTCGGTAGGGGCGGGGCTGTAAGTATCGCTCAGTCGTAGTCTCTTTACCGAGCGAGCAGGAGGCAGCCCCGCCCCCTCACTGTCGGAGCCAGTCCCCTGCGGAGAAAGCAGCAGGCAGGGTCTCTTGCCTGCTGCTTTCTCCGCACGGGAAAGGCTCCGACAGTGAGGGGGCGGGGCTGCCTCCTGCTCGCTCGGTAAAGAGACTACGACCGAGCGTTACTTACAGCCCCACCCCTACCGAAGCGACGCCACTGGTCGAAAGGTATTTCTGTACTTAATACATTCAAATTTCAAAGTGTTTTGAATCTGCAACTATTTAGGATTAATTAAACCTTTAACATGTGTATATATAGTAGAACGTTTCAAGTGCTCCAGGCACTTTACATACATTCTCTTAGTAATTGTCTCAACAATTTGGTGTCATAGGCATGGGTGAGGCAAGGGTAGAACTTTCTCCCGAACAAGTAACTTATCTCCCCCACTAGACTCACTTCTCCCTGTTGGCGACAAAACAGGGGTAGGGAAGGGGGGGGGGTTGGAGATGGAGGGAAGCCAACTTTTATCGAGATAGAACACAGGTTACTGTGGATGTTGAGGGGTGTGAGCAACAGGACGGTTGCTACAGCCTAACCAAGCAAGCTCCTCAACCAGACTTCTCACCTCCACTGATATTACATTATTTAAAGCCAGAGCAGTGAAATACTGGAAAGCTTCTCCATAGCATCCAACCCAACTTCCAGTCAGAGTTCCTCTCCCCTGGCTTTGTTATGCATTTTTGACCCTGAATCCCTTTTCAAGTTAACCTCAACATTCTTGCCAAATGCTTACCGCGCAGGTCTGACCTCAATATCATTTAATGGTGGCCTTGATGCTAATTTCTTTCCTAGAATCGATTTATTACTAAGTTCAGTCCCAAAGCCTTGATCTGTTTCCTCCATTAACCAACAGTCACAACCAGTTAAGAGTCTTGACCCACTTTCTTGACAGTTCTGACATATACCAGGATGCTGTATTTCAGTCTAGAAACTGCACTGCACAGCACTGACAGGTGAAACTGGCCTGAATGTAACCTTTTTCAGCCTCACTGGCAATAGTTTTTTTGATACTGTCTTGATTATTCTGCATTTTGATACTGTTAGCCCCTTTTGAGTTCCCTAGCGGAACAAAAGGCAGAATTAAAAAAAATGGATGGATAGATAAACGGACAGAAAGATCTCTCTTGAAGAATCAAAAGACTGTTTAAGAGAGTCTTTAACTCTTAAAGGCTGTTCATCTATTCCATATAATTCTTTAAACAATGTTAGTCTTAATCATATTTTCATTCAACTGACTCATACTTCTAGTTTTTCCTCTATCTTCAGCAAGCTGTTTTCATAATTTAGTGAGTTGAATTCCTCCAAGAAGCTTAGAGGCAATGTACTGGGGGCTATTATGTCCCCATTATGTCCTCACAGTCATCCTGTGAATAAAATCAGTTTGAGCAATGATGACTGGCCCAAAGTCACTTAAAGTCCAATCCTATGTGTGGCTACTCAGGAGTAAGTCTCATTACAGTCAATGGGGCTTACTCTCAGGTAAGTGTGGATAGGATTGCAGCCTTAGGAGTAAGTCCCACTGAAGTCAATGAGACTCACTGCTGAGTAGATAGGCATAGGAATGCTCTGCTAGGGAGCTTCATAGCTGAGTGGAGATTTAAACCTTGTATCCCCATTTGAAGTCTTCCATGGTATCATGTCCAACATTCTGTAACTCAATGATAAAGCACGTGATTTGCATGCACAAAGGTTCCAGGTACCATTCCCAAAATCTTCCGTTCAAAGAGTGTCTGTTAGCTAGGCTAGGAAAAGTCATCTGCCTGAGATCTTGGAGAGCCTTGCTTGCCAATCAGGTTAGACAGTACTGGGCTAGATGGATCAATGGTTTGATTCTGTATACTGCAGCTTCATAAGAGGCACCTTTTCAAGTGGTGCTGCTCCTCTTATATTTAGCAACTGTCCCTCTTCACCCCAGCACAGTGTCTTTTCTAGTGGCTGTTTGCTGGTGTTTCTTCTGCACCTTTTTAGACTGTGAGCCCTATTGGGACAGGGAACCATTAATTTATTTGCTATTCTCTATAAACTGCTTTGTGAACTTTTTTTGCTGAATGGCGGTATACACATATTCTTAAGAAGAATAACGACAATCCATACAGTCCTTGGCTCTCAAGAATATAGGCTTTTCTAGGAATTGTGCCCTGGACCTTTCACAAGCAAAGTGAGAATCATGCCTCCAAAGTAGCAAGTCTATTTCTGATTTCAGTGTACAAAGTGCTTTACATTTCTTACATGTAAAAATCTCTCTATACAAATACATTATGGGAGGAATCCATTTGTCTTTATCAAAACAGACCACGTTCCAAAGAGACACCCAAGTAGAGAATTGTACTAGATATTGTACTAGATACAAAGATTATTTCCGTCCTATAATTGAGCTGACAATGACCCTAACTCATATATTCTGTTCTTAGTAAATCCTGTTGCAAGTACACAGGACATGTCAGCAATGTGCTAACCCTTATCAACAACACTGCCTCTGAAAGGCTATCCGGCAGCACAGCCCAATCCGTAGATTAAATAATGCTTCTCTTTCTCATTAAATGATGCTTTGGAAAGTTCAGGGCTTACAAAGTATAAAGAAACAGTTCTTATAATGAAGAACAGCATTACTAGAAGCAAACAGTTACTGTACCCTTTCGGAATTGGTCCCAGCCATAGCTTAATTCATCTTGCATATTTGATCTTCTGTTCAAGCCATCTCTACGTGCACTAACAAGAGAATCTCGCTCCAGCTCGGTCTCTAACAAAGTACCACAATTGCATCAGTGCCCATGCCATGAGCAGTGGGCCAGCACACTCTAAAGCCTCTGCTTTAGGGCAGAACAATTTCAGCTTCAACCTAGCCCATCTGTACACATTCCACAAAGCGTAGTTTGGCTGCACAAACAGTCTATAATGCACGCTTCACACAGTACGCCTGTCATCAGGATTTTCTGACAATGCAAGGTGATCCATTCCAGGCAAGTTGGTTTAACCTATTCTCTTTAGGTCAACATGAGCAACCCTTTTTCATACACTTTTCGACACTGCTACTGTGTGCCTGTGTTTGGCACAGATATTTCAAAACCTGGGTAATTGGTTATGAAAAGCTTTTCAATTAACATATATAGACACTGGAAGCCAAAGAAGGAAATCTCTCATATAAGAACAATTAATAGTAGCAGCACTAAAGTAGCATTCCTCAATGTTTCAGGCCTATCCTTTAAATGTAAAGTATAATCTAAGTACTTGCTTCAGCCATTGATACCAATACCGCAGTCTGGCTTGCTGAATGATGTAGGGAGAAAAGGACTTAATTCTTGCCTTGCTGGATCAGTGCAACACCAATCAGTCAGACACCTCTGCAAACCCAGAAGAAGGGCGTGAAGACGAAAACCATCTCCTTTTGTTCATTCTCAGTGTTCAGACATATATGACTTTTGAGTGAAAATTTCATTCCGTTATCATGGTTAATAGCCATTGACAGACCTATCCTCCATGAATTTGTCGTTTCTTTTTAAATGCCATGTAATCTAATGACTAGGATGTTGCCGCACCACTGCTTTCCAAGCATTGAGGAACCAATGAACTGGATCTAGAGACTCAAATGCAACTTGCAAAAAGCATCATAAACTGGAAAGCATCATGAGCCTACTACTCTTCAGAGCTTCACCAAACTGAGTTGAAATCATGTACGGCTGCCCCTCCCTGAAGGCCCTTGTCCTGCTTCTGCCCCTTCCATCTTCTGCCACCTCTTAGGATCCCTGCACCATTGTGTTGTTGGATGAGCTTCAACTGTTCTCATTTACCAGGGTCAGCTCCCCATTTTCCTATTCGTTGGTACCACATTGCTCCATGATCCCTGCTTTGCCTTTGGGGAAGACATTAGCAACACCTGTCAAATGCCCTTAGTGCTCACACATGCACACTAGGTTGCAGTCTTCTTCCCAAGGTCTCAAAAAGTTAAATATCTGACATGGGATGGGTGGATGCAGGGGTGGCCCATGGATGATGAGCTGCCTGACCTGAAGCCCCCAACCCACCACTGACATCCTGTGCACCCCCCCAAAAAAAGAGTGGAAAGCACCAATCTAGCCCCCTACCTCCTCACGCTGCTCCTTCCATGCACAGTCCCTTTCCACAAAACAAGAAGTATGGGACACAGTGGGAGGGTGAGTGGATAGGGAAGCAGATTGCTGCCTTCCATGCAGATTTTTGGGGTATGTGCAGTGGTGGCAGTGGTGATCCAGTGCCCTCCCTCTTACTTGGCTTCTTGTTTGTGTGGTCCCTTTAAACAAATCAGGAAGTGCAATTCCTGATTTCTTTAAAGGGACCAATTGAGGAAGGAGCAAGATAAGGGGGGAGGGAAGTGGATTGAAGCAGCTTTATCCATAGTGGGCTGGCAGGAGGTAGTGACAACCTTGGGGTACCCTGAGTTTGTTTGCTGCTCCCCACAATCCACTGCTTGACACAAGCGACATCGTCGGCCTCATGGATAGGCCATGGGTCGATGCACCTTGGCTCTAAGTGCACTTACAAATCAGTGCATGTCCCTATTTTCACCTATGAAATGTTGGAGGATATATGTTATTAGTACCAGAGGCACACTGTGCTAGACTAGAAAAATCAGCCTAGGGCAGTGTTTACCAAACTTTTTCAACCTGCGGCTTCCTTGACCATTGGCCACGGCTCCCTATTACATTATATTAATGTCTGTCAATCGGCACTGAACTGTTTTCTAAGAGGATTCCATGGCACTCAGCGGTTCCCCTGGGAGCGGCACCTCCCAGTTTGGGAAACACTGGCATAGGAGAAAAGGGGGAGTTGGCACAATCCTCAGTGAGATGCCCATATCATTGTGTGCAATACATTTGCAAGAAGCTTTGCTCTGACTGCTGTCTCTAGCTTTGTTACCAGCTGTTTTGCACAGCAAATTAATCTACACTTAATCCAACAACTATAATCGCGTTTGAAAATATGCTTACGATAATTATTTTCAAACATAGCAAGATTATGTATCCTTATTGTCTGAGCTAGTAGCAACCTCTTCCCTGCCCCCCCAACATCCCAGTTATTAATTTCTTAAGGACTTCCTCACTTTTCTTGCATATATTTTCATCTTGATGATTCTTCAATTTGTTTTTCACGTTAACAGCACAATCCTAGGCTATGCATGTCTACTCAGAAGCAAGTCCCATTGTGTCCAATGGGGCTTACTCTCAGGAAAGTGTGTACAGGATTGCAGTCTAAGTCAATTTTCATCCGGGCATCTTATGTTTTGAGACTATTGGATTATTTTAATTCACATATATGTATATAAGCATGCATGTTTTTACAATGGAAGTAAATTAATTAAATACCATGCATCAAAATAATTCTAGAATGAAGGGGCTTAGTGTCATGCAAACTAGGCTGTACAAGACAACATGGTTGTACTATTCCCTTTGAATATTTTTCACCGTTGTTTATCAATTTATTTATTCAGAAACACTGTCCAGTAAAATGCAGCTGACCTTCAGAAGTCATTTATTTTCTTATCACCAGCAATACCTGAAGGATAATACCCTTCATTAAAGTGATCAGTCTTTGCAAGAATGCTGTTATACAGGAAAATATTAACACCCCATTACAACTGCACTCATATTCCCCCCCCCCCCAATTAATTGCCTAAGTATTGCATTTGCAGGTAGGAGCCCTGTGACCTAATCCTGAAATCTCCTGTTCAGAAGAATAATCCCGGTTCTGCCAAACACCACTTTGGGATGACTAACATTAGAAAGCAGCACTACTGTCATTTCAAATGTACAGAACTGGAGACTGCAGAATCAGCAACTTTAGCTTGACTTACTAATAATGTAATGTTTCAATTAAAAGAGGTACAATTAAACCCACAACATTAACTAAAGAAATTGCCTAGTGAAATACCAAGAAATCATAACATGATGGAATAACTAAGCTAAGCTATTCGAGGCCTCTATCTTGACGTAAAACGGCCCCTTCTGCAGTTTTTCCAGAAGCCCAGTATGCTTGCTGCAGCATCCTAAATGCAGGGTTTCTACCATACAAGGAAAAAATCTTGTCTCACTCAGTCTAGAGGTAAAGCTAAATACAGTTAGCAAAATAATGCAAATAGATGCACCTCAACTATCCTGGATGCTTAGTTTCAAAACTATGTATACATATATATCCTTTTAAAATAACCCACTACTGTCTCACGGATACATATAAATCAACGCCACTCTTCTTACAGCATCCCCAAAGGCTTACTTGCTCCAGGAAGCAGTCTCCCTCTTCCACTGCCATTTTCTGTGGCCAAGTGTGAAACCTGATGACTCAATTAGTTAACGCTTTGGACACCGCATCACAGCTAAAAATAGTCGCCAAGCAGGAAGTGCCACACTTTTTTTTTAAGGCAACTAAGAATGGTCACTTGTTAGACTTCCTAAACTATTTTTAAAATGCAAAAGACAAGCGGGAGTCTGGATCGCAAGACTAGAAGCCTGGCAAAGGAGATGTGCCTGGGATTCCTGATTGCTTTGCCATAGTTGTAATCTCTAGATATGCCTTGAATGTGTAACCCTGATACGTGGAATACCAAAAATAGCTGCCAAATCAGCTGGTCAGAATATTAAGGGTCGGTTGGAATCACTCCTGAAACAAGCTTTTGTCTTTCTGCTTATCAGCTGTTTCCCTCTGAAAGGCAATCTGGTTTGGCTTGTTTTTGAGAGGCAACAAAACGAAGGGCTGTCCACTTAACTCTGCCTGAACATTGCTAAAGCCTGCTTTCTTTCTTCTGCCCATGCTTTATTTGAAATTCAGCCTTCAGCTGATCATTTGTGACATGCCATTTGTTCCAATGGGTGTGTGTTTATTATTGTGGATTGACTACATTTATATCCCTCCTTTCTTCGACAGAGCTCAAGGAGGGCAGACACAAGCAGTTGGATCCAAAGAACCATAAACAGGAGGAGAATAGCTACTCCTACCTATTCCACGTGTGCAAGGTCAACTCTGGATTCAACCCAGGGTTCTTGGGTAGTCTTCTATCCAGGTACTGATTAAACCCAAATGTGTTTAGTCTCAGCAAAATTGCTTCTGTACCATGTACCTTCAGACCACGCCATTTTATACTTGCTGTGATATATATAGTAAAGGTAAAGGTATCCCTTGACAATTAATTCCAGTCGTGTCCAACTCTAGGGAGCGGTGCTCATCTCCGTTTCAAAGCCGAAGAGCCAGCGCTACCCGAAGACGTTTCCATGGTCATGTGGCCGGCATGACTCAACACCGTGGCGCATGGAACGCTGTTACCGTCCCGCTGACGCAGTACCCATTAATCTACTTGCAATTTCTTGCTTTCGAACTGCTAGGTTGGCAGGAGCCGTCGCACGGATTCAAACTGCTGACCTTTCGATCGACAGCTCATGGTTCAGTGGTTTAACCCACTGCGCCACCCATATGCTTTGTGTGTGTGTGTGTTTCACTTTTCCACAACACACTCTCAATTCGGCCTTAACATCATTTCTGAAATGAGTGAAGTTTTTCCTTTATTTTCAGGTGACAAGGGTACGTGTGTTTCTTTTAAGTACAGCTGACACCAAAGTTGCTCCCCAAGAGCCTCCCGATTGTGATTTTTGAGGTTGACCATTCAGTGGATATTCTCTAAATATTTACTGGATACTCATGAAATACTTGATATTTGCATTTCACATCTAATGATATTTGAGTCAATGTTTAATATTTGACAGTTGATATAATTCAACAGCTTGCATGGTATTTAGTATTCGATAAGCAAGAAGATTAATATCGGATAGTATTTATTGAGTAATGGTACTTCATATTTGACATCATTGGAAAGTTGGCAGTATCTGATAACTGACATGCAATAGTTGCAGTATTTAACAGAGTTTGCTAGCTGACATCCAATGTTATATAGTTCTGACAGTATCAGATAGGGGACATGCCATGATTTATTTTGGTGGCTTACGGCTTATGATGAGATTTTATATTTAACGCCTGCCAGAATCAAAGCAAGCAAAAGATGGCAAAAGTTGAAATCTGTCAAATGTTTGCATTCAGGGAATCCACAAATGTTACCAACTGCTGGGTATTACGTCAAGAAACAAACAAACTAACTAACTAACAAACAAGCAAACAAACACACACACACACACACACACACACACACACACACACACACACCTGTCTATGGGATGGGACCTCTTGAAGGACATTTTCGTTGAGGGCACCTCCGTTGCCCTCTTTATTAATGCTGGCTCTGTTTAAGAGATTCAGTGCAAAATTACGACTGTAGAAGGCAGTTGCCAGCAGGGAAGCCCCCTTCCTTTGCCATGCCAAGACAGCTAAAAACAGCTTCAGTTCCCTGTCAGTTCTCTTGTGGTTTACTCAGGGACTAAGGCAGCTGTTGGAGTAGCAGGATAATTCCTGAGAGCTTTTTCATTCTAGGAGGAAGAAAGACTGCATGGGAATGCACTGTGTAGTTTGCACGTCACAACTTACTGCTTGCTGCGGAGCTTTGTGTTCTGGTCATCCTTAGGCAGTATCTTATAACACTGGATGACAGGTTCTGACATCCAAACAAAATCCAGTGCCTTGTCCTTTAATCTCTCTTTTCTATAACTGGCTAATTTAAGTCAATATATCTTGAAGTTTGTCATAAGCTGGGACAATTGGTCATTTGTTTGGAGTGCGATGGGAGGAAGTATACATAAACTTTTTAAAAATCCAATATTATAAGAAAGAAAATTCTCACCAGCTTCTGTTGATGAAGCTGGTACCTAGGGACACCATTTAGGTGAGCATTTTTCAGATCACATGTGATTATTCCTCAAGAACATCTATATCTCTGAGTAACTATTATAAACTACATTGATCTATGTATTGGGTCTGCTATGCATGCCAAATGTACAAATCGCTTTGCTTTAACTTTTCTACCAGTGGTTCGTTTTCTCATCACCGGTAACAAATAGAATACAGTAGAAAGTCATTTTGGTGTCACCCCTTCCTGGGGTGACGCTCAGACGGTCTGCCCCCCGCCCACCAGTGACGCCCCTGGCTAGGAAATAGTAATTTACAGTATTACATTAGGTCCTGCCTTCCACACATGGGCTTATCCCATTTCTTCTTCTCTTCAGCTTTTTCAAGCAGAGTGGGATTTGACACCTGGTCTCCATATAGCTGAAAGCCCAAGATTCTAGCAACTGTAATACAAAAGCTCTGGGTGAACCCAGTGAAGAGTCCAATTAGTGCATATATCATGGGTGAGACCTCCAGCTGCAGCCACGTTTTCAAAAGGCCTCTCAGTCACTGTTGACTCATCATTTCTGTCACTGCTTTAAAGCCAGGGCAGGGCAGGCATAACGTGAACTGGTGGCTCAGTACTTTTTGAAAACAGGGCAGTCAACAGCAGAGGGAAACAATGCAATGCACTGTTAAAAATGAACACAAGGGCTTCAAAAACATGCCATAATTGTTATTAAGTGATGCTGTTGCTATGTGCTGGGTTGCCATGCATCATATCAATCCACAATATTGTACACACTGAACGTGACATCTGCAGATGAAGGGAAAACAAGCAGCAATCGAGGCAGCAGAGACAGGCAGATGTAGGAGCAGAAGACCCAGCGGTGGCTCGAACCACGCTTCACTACACGAGACAGAGAAACAGCACCAAACATATTTGGACAGACCTTTGGACATTCCACAAACTGGCTAATTCTTTTGCCAAAAGATTATTTTCCATTAAAACCTGATATTTCAATCTGAAATACGAACCCAATGAAATGTTGACACTTCCCTAATTCCTGCTATGCCACTTTTGTCCCTGTGCCTTTAACAGCTGCAAGGCAGACAGAACCTTGGCAGCTGTAACTTTTACCACCCCAAAAGACCCATCCCATGCATGTGTTCTTTCGAATAAATGCATCTTCCCTTATTGCACCCTTATTGCTTCCCTTATTGGTTTTCAGGTCAGCTTTAGCAGTTGACAAATCCTCCTCATTCAAAACTGCAGCCCCTGCAGCAGCTCTCCCCAGCAGGAAGGGAAACGAAGAGCAATAGAGAAATCAAATAAATGTGATATTACAGGCCGATGGCCCTTTATCTGGACATCCGAAATCCAGACTATTCCAAAATACAGACATTTTAGGGGCTATGACCTTTTTTGAAAAACTTTTTCCAGCACCTGGCTGGCATAGCGCAAGGCATGCTGGGGCACAAAATTATTTTTAAAAATATTGTATAAAATTACCTTCAGGCTATGTGTATAAGGTGTATATAAGACATAAATGAATTTTGTGTTTAGACTTGGGTTCCCTCCCCAATATATCTCATTATATTTATGCAAATATTCTGAAAGCCAGACAAATCCGAAAGCCAGACAAATCCGAAAGCCAGACAACTTTCCGTCCTAAGCAGTCTGGGTAAGAGATACTCAACCTGTATTTACAAACATAGTCTCAACGTTTTGTTGAGCATGACAGTGGAGTTGCTGCCACGTCTAGGTTCTCTAAAATGACAATGTGCTGATGGCGCCTTAGATTGTGCCTATCAACAATCCCAGATGTGATCTTGGTGACATGTAATTCCATTGCTTTGGTGCTGTCACTAACCCTCCTTCAATACTTATGGTTTTGCATTCAAGTTATATTCCAGGATTCTTTTGATCTTTACAAAACTAGTGCCATAAGGTCATGAGATAATTAGAAACCTCACAGTCAGCTGGAGATCTCAAACGATGCTCAATTTTGTCTTCACAACAGGGAATCATTACTGAAACGGCAACCATTACTCAAATAGGCTAGCTCATTTGGGTCCATGACAGCATTTCTGCAAACACTTAAGGAGGGAATTAAACAATGCTTCAAGGCTTAAACAAGTTATGGACTAGGTAATAAGGGAAGATGCATACATTATCTATTATAGAGAGAAAAATAAATGTTGAGGAGATTTATTCCAGAAGCTTGTTGCAATTTCAGAAAAAAAAACCCACAGAAAGTATGAATATTGGATTTTCCAGAAATTGGAAATCTCTCTCTTCTAGTGATATATTCCAGTACCAGGTGTGGTGGAGCTCAAACATCTCACAACTGGGAAAAGCACCAATTGGGGCTTGAGGAAGCGCAACACAACTTTTTCCGTATGAGTGTTTTCATGCTAGTCCTTTTTTCTTGGCACTGACACCATTTGCTCCATTGCTGAGAATCCAGATGATGTTCCTTCCAAATTCAGGTTTTTTCAGTCCCATTTTTTCAAAGTGCTTGTTTGCAGAGGTTCTTAGAATTTCCAGAGCAATTACAGTGCAACCTTTGAGCATTATTGTCACACCTGCTTTGGAGTTGTTGGTGCAGTTGGTTTGATGTTCCCTCCCAGTTTGGGAACCCCTGGTCTAGGGCAATACTGTCTGTGGTGGCTCTCCAGTGTTTCAGAAAAGGATCTTTCCCAGCCCTCCTTGGAAATACCAGGGATTGAATCAGGACCTTCTGTATGCAACACATGTGCTCTGTCATTGAGCTATGACCACTATTCAAATCAAAATGACACTACAGAAAACATTACAGTCAAAACTTAAAACCAAACAGACTAAAACAATAGCAGTAGCAGCAGCAATATCCTGATTAATAACAACATTCTGAAGAAGCTTGCTAAAATAGAATTATTGTCACCGTCCATCTGAAAATGATGTAGTGATGGGACCTCTCATAGGAAGCTATTCTGGATCTTGGACACCATGAAAAGGCCCCCTCCCAGGTGCACCTGTCATATATCCAACAGTAGGGGAACCTGAAGTGGAAGAGAGTTCTTGGGCAGGTTTGCATAACCTCCTGAGTATCCCAGGTCCATAGCTAATTCATTATGAAGCAGTGTGACAGCGTTATGTTGTCCACTTGTGGTACAAAGACACAGAGGTACGGTATAATTACCATCTCAACTATCCCACAGGTCACAGTATCTCCACTGAAGCAGCAGGACACAAACAGTCCTAAGACTGCCCAGGTCTACCGTTAAGATACTGTGGACCTTTCTAAGATTGTGAGGGCGCAATCCAAACCTACTTAGGCCACCGTTGTAACCAGCGGCCCAGCGAAAATGGGAGGCCCCAGAACGGAAAGGGGATTCAAATCCCCTTTGAATTCCCCTTTTGGAGGGGATTTGAATCCCCTTTCCATTCTGGGGCCTCCTGTTTTCGCTGGGCCGCTGGTTACAACGGTGGCCTAAGTAGGTTTGGATTGCACCCTGAATTTTCTAAGATAGCATTTAAGAAAGTAACAACATGACTAACGCTAAACATAATGCAGTACTATATTTTTGAACTACAAAACTAATATCATTATTAGTGCATAATTAGCATCAGTTCCACAGTTTTCCATGCCCCAGTTATCTCTCCAAATAATAACACTGGACCTTTGCTATGCCATGTGTGTTGGAAACTTTAGAGGAATTTTTCAGCTTCTCAGCAACGTTTTGTAGCCTTGTGGACCATTTAAAAGTGATATAGTAGCTTGTGAACCATAATACTTCATTTATTCTAGAGCAGCCCAAAGACTCAGGCAGGCCTCTAGAACAAGGGTATCAAACTCGTTTCATGTAGTGGGCCGAATAGCATTCATGGCGCCAGGTGAAGGCCAGAAGTAACATCATTAAGCAGGAAGCAGGAACATCATTAATCAGATGATGGTCAGAAATAAGCACTTTGCTCTCATGTAGAATCTCATTAGCTGCAAATGACAGAAGAGAAAATGTGCAAATCTTGATCATATTTTCAAGGTATGGGAGAGCCCAATTATCACGCAGGCTGAATGAAGAGATTCTGGCCTGTGGGCCTTATGTTTGACACCCCTGCTCTGGAAGATTCACATCTGGCTCCTAGTCCTAGGATCTCTCCTGACCCTAAGGAACACCTCTTCCCCTTATTATGTAGCTCAGTTACTTTCTCCAATGCAAGCCAACCATCTCTTCCCTGCTGGAAAAAGCAACAAAGTCTGTGTCAGACTAGCAACTGAACATTTATAAGGGGATAACTTTGTTGCCAACTTGGGCATAGGGGATGCTGCCATAGCCATGGGGGTTTAGATGAGGGTTCCCCCCCCTCCACTTCCAGTTCCATCCCACTTCTTCTATCTGCACAATGTAGGCTGCAAGCACATTTTACTGTAAAAGCCTGCAAGATGAGCAGAACAATTGGTGCACTAGCACAAACGGCCTTTCTGTATGGAGGGACACCTAGCGGTGCCCTGAACCAGCCGACAGCAGGCAGCAATCCCTCTGTACATCAATGATTAGCATTTCTGTCACGCTGCCAGGAGCAGAGGACAGCTGGGTGACTTGCATTCCAGCCAAGGCCCACATTTGTCGGCACACACGTAAAGCAGCCTCCCCCTCGGTCCCTGCCGTGGTTGCTGACAGCTCAGTACAAACAAAGGCACACCCTGAAGTGCGATTACTTGCTGCAGCATTCCCTCCTGCGGATGACACAAGCTGGGATGCTGCGGCAGCACCCACACATCTGGGAAAAGGACTCTCTATCTGGTTAAATTAGCAACTCAGAGATGAGCAGAGAAATGGGCAGCACAAAGCTCGTTTTCCCCCCTCCAAGCATCTGAATGGGTATGGGGGGAGGGAGAGAGAGAGAGAGAGAGAGAGAGAGAGAGAGAGAGAGAGAGAGAGAGAGACTGCCAGAAGCAGGGAGCAAGAGCTGAACTTTTGCCTGGCTTTCTGCGGTAGGCTGTGACAAATTATGCTGCAGCGCTCATAGCATTGTACGAAGCAGCTCTGAGTTCCTGTGAAGAAAGGCAGGGATTTCAGAGTACGAGGGCGGGTGTGGGGGAGTTGCAAAAATTTAAATAAAGTAAAAGTGATCTTGGTTCAGTTGCCAGGAAAGAGCTCGCACCCCACCAGAAATGTGACGGTGTTTTTTTTCCCCCCTTATAGCTGAAATGTGTGAGTCATCGTTACTAGGAGATGCAAAGGAAAAGAGGGCTCCTGTACCTTTAACGGTTGGACAGAAGAGGGAATTTTGGCAGGTGCAATTTGTCAAGAGCTGCACCCCCCAAAATTATGCCAAAATTTTGCTTTGCATCTGAACAACCTAATTACTACAGCTGCACCTAAACATTATTAATAGTGACATATATATTGAAAGCCAGCATGCTGCAGTTGTCAATGTTTCAGTCTCAGCTCAGGGAGTTCCACGTTCCAGTCTCCCGTCAAGAGGCTCACTGGTGATCCTTGACCAACCACTCTTCCTCTGTCCAGCCTACCTCACAGGGATGCTGTAGGGGGAAGAACCACACATGCTGCTCGGAGCTCCTTGGTGGAAGAAGGGCAGGATAAAAGCGTAACCCGTAAATCTATGTTGAGTGTATCATATTCAGATGACCCAAATCTGAGTTATCTGAGGTTATAGCTTAAAGTTTCCTAAGAATATATGCTGGACAAAACACAAATAACAAAAAATAGACCAGTAAAATGAAAGGAAACTTAAAAAAAATAGCTGCCTCAGTTTCTTGATTTCATTAGACGACCAAAGGTTAATGGGCACATCCTAATCTATCATTATTATGGTATTTGTATAACACCATCAATAGGCAGTAACTTGAATATTTAGGAAAAAGGATTTGAGAAACGAAATACCAGTTTGGCAGCGCAATCCTGTGTAAGGATCCGGCGGGCGGCCCAGGGCCGCCCACCAGATCCTGAGCTCAGGCTGCCCAGCACATGCCAGGCTGGAGGTCTACTCGGGGAAGGGGACGTTCGTCCCCTTCCCTGGGTATAAACCGGGGCTGGCTGGATAGGCCTCCTCAAATTTCCGCCAGCTAAATAGCTGGTGGAAGTAGAGGAGGCTGTGTAACGGCGTAGCCGGCCTGGCGGGGATGGGGATATGGCTGGGGATATGGCCCAGGCCACCCACCAGATCCTATCCCCGTTCACTGAGGTCTCCTCGGAGGAAGGGGACATTTGTCCCCTTCCCCCAGTGTAATGCTGGGAGACCCAAATGGGCCTTCTCAGATTTCCGTCAGCTATTTAGCTGGCGGAAGTCGAAGGAGGCCGTGTAAAGGCCGAGCCGGCCCGGGAAGGGGACTGGGATATGGCAGCCCCCCTCCCCGCCCCCCTGGGCCGGCTCGACCTATGGCCCCCCTCCTTCACCGCCCTGACCACCCTTGCACCCGCCGGAGGATCATTTACCTTTTCCGGTGGCTGCAGGGATGATCCAGCAGCGGAGTGAGGGCAGCTGGCCTCCGCGCCAGTCGCCCTTACTCGCGAGTCATCGCAAACGTGCTTTACAGCACATTTGTGATGGCTTCGGGCGGCAGAGCACTTGCTCCGTAGCCCAATTGTTGTGCAAGATTGCGCTCTGAGTGTCCCAAAGAGGCAGCTGGATTGTGAATAGTATTGACACAAGTTGTTGCATTAAGTACATTGTTGAATTAAGTTGTTGAATTAAGTACATTTTCATACAATGCAAAACAAAGGCTTAGGTCTGTATTTCTGGATGATGAGCACTGTACCGTAGCCCAACCTGGGCTTCTGAAAGAGGAACAGGAAAGATGCACTGTTCTTTGATTTTCAAAGGGGAACGATGTGCTACTGCACATCTGCTCTGAAATAGAAATCCAGGAAATCCAGGAACCACAAAAACCGTATCAGTGCGAAAGTCGCATATCTACATTTGCAAATTCAATGCCCTGAACTTGCAGTGCCAGAATACAAGAAGACAGAAATGTCCATAAAACTAAAGCTCTGCACATTCTTAATTACTGTATATATACTATTCATGAATGGAGAAATCCCTTTTGAAATAATCCGCTCTTAGTCCATGAGCCAATTTAAAGCACTCCCCCAACCTAAAGCCAGATTTGCCACTGACCCGCATCTTCCACAATTGTTTTCCATTATATAAAGTGAATCATGTAACCTATGAGTGATACCCTCACATTCTGCAAGAGTAAAATCATGCCACAAAAGGTGTAAGCCGGTGCTGGAAAAAGACCATCCTTTGTCTAGCACCTGCCTCAATGAGCTTATAAAATACTAGCAACAAAAAGCTAAATGAAGAGCAGGTGCATGGGATCCTCTGGGATAAATACATTATGCATGAGAAATCAGCCACTTTGCCACATTTTAGTTTGTTCACCTGCTCATGTGGTGTGCAGCTGTGTCATGTTGGCAGTGCATTTCCATGCACTGGGAAGACTGAAAGTTTGGATGCTTCTCTTGCTATTTCTTGCTGTGTGCAAATGTCTGTGATTCATCTAACTTTTCTTTGGGCAGCCTTCATGAGCTTTAGATCTTAAGTCAAAAATCATCTTAAGAGCCTGCATTTTACAAGTTTAGAGCAAAGATGGGTAGGATGCCTCCTGGAACTTTCACTGAGGACATATAACTGGGAGTCTGACATAAAAGGCGATCACTTCCATGATCCTCTCCATCCGAAGAGACCACTCAGAGGGCGCCCAGGAGACCAGGAGGGCGCCCGGGCGTGTGGGGGTGGGGCCAGCGTCGCATCACGTCGACGCGCTCTCGTGTCACGGCGACGCGCCCCCCGCCCGGTATGCTCGCATTTCGGAGCCAAACCGGCTCCAGGGAGGGAGGGAGGGCTCACGCTTCGGGAGACGGTGAGTTCCCCGCCCACGATCAAGCGCCTGGAGCTCCTGCTCCACACGCTCCACCGTGGTTCCGCCCCTGAGACCACCACATTCCCACTTTACACCAGGCTCATAAGCTGATCAAGGCAAATGAGGGCAGGGCTCCTATGCCTTTTACAGGTTGTGTAGAAGGAGCAGTGAGGACCTTAGAACTTGTGGGGGCTCAACGCTTGTCTACAGAAAGAGAATCCTTAATAAACAGTGCTTACAGCTGAGAATAAAATACATGGAATTAACACATGGGCAGTCCCAGCTTTGACATATTCCATAGCTATACTTAAGTGGTCTGATGCTGACTTGAATTAGTTTGTGCACTCATGACAAAGTTCAAGCAGCATTGCCCCATAGCAGCTTCAATGGAAAAGCTACACACATTCCAAGTTCTTACAGAGGTAGAAGATTAGTACATACATGTGCCTCTGCAACAATCAGATATCAGAGCTCTGAAACTACTATTTCCATCACATCACCTAGTTGTCCAAGCAGTCATCCAGGCAGATCAAAACTTCACCACTCTGTACCTTGCCAGCCTTACCGCGCAATCCTGTGTATCTTCTGCGCCGGGGCCCTGCCCACGTGCCTCCCCCTTAAGGGGCTATAGCCCCGTCCCGGTTGACGATCTGGTAACCCTATTTTTAACAGTTTATAACTGTCCTTAATGAATCCAAGAAACTGCACTTTTTGATATTTCAGGCTCGCAGTACTAGTTAGATTGTGACGGAAATTTTTTTAAAAAAAGAAACTACTAGAAATCCAGCATTTTTTCTAGTTTGCTCCATCATACAACATAACAGTGCAAAGGAAGATTAAATAAATAACTAAATAAATGTGCTGCTCTTTTGCATTTTGGTGACAATGATATTGTGGTGGATCTGCTGCTTCTGGTGCCTTTGTGACTGCATTTCATTTAGCCCATCATGTGGCTCTACGCTTGAAAAGGGCATTAGCAGTGATTGTATCAAAAAAGTCACTGGACTGCGAACGAATGACTAAAGCACAAAAAGGACGAGGCCACTCAGATAATGGCCTAAGTCCTTTCGGGTCATTCCGTGTCAAATCAACCAATAAAAAATACATTTTGGAACTTGATGTCACGGATTTTGCTCATTTTCGGTACATTTGTAGCTTACCATGAGATGTTTAAAAATTATTTTTTTCAAATTTGTTTGTCCATCCGTTTTTGAGATATTGAATGTTCAAAATTGCCTAAAAAGGCCAAAATCCCTGTCACCATACATTCAAACGCCAGTTACAGGATAACGATGAAAGCTACAGGCATGGGAAAGGTGTCGTTTTAAAGCCTATGAATAGGGCTTTCATTTGATATACAACATGACACAATTGTAAATTTTCAAGAAATTCAAAAATATTCAAATATTAATTTTGAAATTTTGGAAAATGTTCACAAAAATCACACTTAAAGGTATATGTCTTGTAGTCAATCAGTCAAAATTTCAAGATGGTATCTCAATGGTATCATACAAAAATTAAATTTTCTTGTTGGCAGTGACCAGGAATTAAACCCCTCAAGTCCATTTTTCTACAGTTTACATTGATAAAATTAGGTGGTAAACTGAAATGAATCCAAAAATTTATAACAGGACTTATAGAGATAGATTTATAGAGCATGAATTCACTTTCTATTCTTTTACAGGATCAGCTTTTTGGTAAAACTATCCAAATCATGAGCTTTTTACTTCTGTTCGTAGTTTTAAAATTTTCCTGTAGTTGCTGAATAATTTCTGAATCAGCACAGTGATATTTTTCCTCATCTAAATCATCTTCAGAAGTAAAAAAATAATTCTTTGTAGGTCCTTTTAATCTTCCCCATCTTTTCTTTGCACTTTAGATACTTTCTTCTTGACACCCTTTCCAGTCTTCATTCATTAGAATGTATTGGTAACCCAACTTAAAAGAACATGACGTCCTGGCCTGTGTTGATTTTATAATTGTTATGGGAAAATTTGACAAATTATGACTCTGCTTTTTTCTTTTTCGCCTCAGGGTCTTTTCAAGGTGACCAGAGCCGTTCCTTTGGTAGGGCAAATAGAGCGGACTCCCTGGGCCCTGTGCTTTCATAACCAATACAGTATACGGCTATAAAGGGGGTGAGTGTGTGTGTGTGTCTCACAATGGTTGAGTTGCCCTGGGCTCACACCCTGCCTGCCCCCTTCTAGTGAAGGCTCTGCAGGTGACACCCACCCACCCATACAGGAGGTTTTTGAACTTATGAAACTGACATCTTGATTGAGAGCAGTGGTCCATTTATAGCACAATCCTATGCATGTTTACTCAGAAGTATGTCCATTGTGTTCAGGAAAGTGCATACAGGATTTCAGCCTCAGTCCACTATGGTCTACTCTGACTGGCAGTGGTCTGCCCTGCACACAGCTTTAGGCCCATGTCTTTGCCAGCCCTGCTATTTCAGATACTTTTAACTGGAGGAGCCAAGGATTTAACCTGGGGCCTTGTGCGCATTTGTGTCCCACCACTGAGCTGTGGCCAGACAACAAAAGCCACTGTCCATTTTACAGCTCCAAAGCCCTTGTCCATAATCAGGAAGCATGTTAGTTTAAGTGCTATACTACTAGCTTCATTCTACTGTTAGTAGCACAATAACCTGCCTCTCAACATGCTGGACACTCCCTCGTCACCGCCGGAATGGCTCTGATGGCTAGGGGGAGGTGCCGCTGTCTCCGGTGTAACCGAGTCTTGCAGAACTACTTGCCACTGCCCCGGTCTACTGTAGCTACGTCACTGCACCCAGGAGCCAAAGGAGAGGAATCGGAAATTTCCTGGGATCTTAACAGAGCGATCTGCTCCATTCCACCCCTCTCTCGTCTTCCATACCCTTTTTGACCTTACAGGCTACAGCTCATGACATAAAACCGTAGTGGATAAAAACAGAATGACTAATGGCGAAGGGAAGGGGCCCAAAATAAACTTTGTCCCTGTGATAAAATTACTCTCAGTGGCCCTGGAAGGGAGAAAGGACTGGGAGGAGAAAGAGGAGGGGTAACGTCACTGTGCGCATCACCCGGTAGCGGGGCGCGCACGCATCACCTGGTAGCGGGGTGCACGCGTGTCACCGCCCACCCCCCACGAGTCAACTACCTTGAGCCGGGTGTCTTCGGCCTTGCCCTCGGCTCGTTGTGCGCAGGCGTGGATTTTCCACGCACGCGTACTCCGTCGCTGAGGGCAAGAGCCTGCCCGGTTGCCCTCAGCTGCGGATCCGCCATTTTGGCACATGCACGACCGCCGCTGAGGGTAAGAGACTGCCCGGTTGCCCTCAGTTGCGGTCTGTGCATGCGCAAACATGGTGGACCCACAGCTGAGGGCAACTGGGCAGGCTCTTGCCCTCAGCGACGGAGTGCGCGTGCGTGGAAAATCCACGCATGCGCAGAAGAAATCACTGGCCAAAGAGGAGGCCACGAGGGTGCGCGCGTCACCCTTCTGCGTGCAGCACCCCGCTGCGGCCCATCCCGCCCGCCACACTACAGCAACGCCTATGGGCTCTGGGTGAGGGGGAGATTGACAGTGCTGGTGGGAGGTTCTAGGGAGAGATCAGAGGGAGTGATGGGGCTGCTGGTGGGAGAAGATTGATGTGCTCTACTTGCCAGGGGGATGCTATTTAGGGGAGATTGGGAATGTAGGAAAAATACACAGTGTGTTTTGCACACCATAGGAGGTTAGTGCCTACCTCAGGCACCAGGGAACCTTGGGCCAGACCTGGTATCAGAGAGACCTTAAGTATGGCCCACTTCACACTTGCCTTCATCCAAGCAGGCATGTACATACTGTGGTGGGGTGTACCATGTTCTGGCATCTGGGCCTCAAACCAGATTCCTCTTGGGTTTTGAAAGATGGTGCACTTTGCAAATGACTTGGTCTGAAAAATTCTGCTGTAATACAGGGGCTCAGAACAGGTTTTCTTCAAGCCCTTTCTAGACCTCTGTTGAAACAAAGATCTGCCCTCAAACTCCTCTGCAAGGCAATGTTTCTGCCAAACCTGCTTTCTTGTGCTTGAAATTTATAGTACCTATATTTGCCACATGAGATGCACAAATTCATTACCATAACAACAGTAACAGTTGGAGGAAGGCCTAGCTGGCAGACTACAGGGAAAATAGCCAGGGTGCTTTCAAAAAATACTTTAAAAAATATATATATTTATATCTTTTCAGTGTTACTATTTATTCATATTACCAGGCATCTAAAACAGTTTCAATCAAGTCTAGCCCTTAACACAGAATCAGCTTTGTAGAACTCACAGAGCTCATTTCAAAGGATTTACTATTTCAGTGTTATATGGTTAATTCCCACTCTAACAAGAATCTTTTATTCTAAAACCATGTGACTTCTGACAAAAGCATATCCTGAGAAATCCAGAATCCTGTCCATGCTATACATTAAAAATGTTCCACTCCTGCAGTCTATGGTATCATCCCCAAAACTTTTTAAATTGTTAATATAGGTTGGACCTCGGTATTCGCGGGGTTCTGTTCTGGACCCCCCTGCGGATACTGAAAGCAAAATTTAGGGGCCACAGTAAAAACCTGAGAAAAAGGTTAAAAATAGCATTCCTTACATTTTTGTTGGCAAACTGCTCTGTTTGCAGGGCTGTAGACAGTGAAATCATGCTCCTACATCCTCTTCCAGGTCACGCAACTTCCCCCCTCCCTTCCCCAACCTCACCCCAATGCATTCTGGGGTGACCTTGGGAAAGGGGGGGGAAGTCGCATGACCCAGAAGAGGATGTAGGAGCGTGATTGCCAGCGAAAAGGTATTCCCCCCCTTCTTTTTAAAGGCTTTTGCAGTGGTCCCCATATCCGCAAGCATCTGCCTTGAGACAAATCCGCGGATGCAGGATCTGCAGATAGCAAGGTCGAACCTGTAGACTCTTCTAGCAAGCTGAGTTCAGTTGGTTGAGGGCCACAGTACACAAGCACACAACCATGTGGTGGTGGTGGTGGTGGTGGTTGGGCATGCTTGCAATCAGAAGAGCCTCTTTTTTTCTTGGAAAAAGCCACATAGGGAGGCAATCCCAGTCAGAATTAGTGGTGCACATGAGTAGGTTCATTCTTTCCTCGCACACTGTTTTTTTCCCCCTGAAAATTTCCCCTCTTGGCATGGCGATTTGCTCCCACAGTCAAACTGCTGCTTCAGGGGAAAATTTCTTCAAGTCAAAATATATTTTAGATTGTCACAATAGTTGTTTCTTTTCTTTAAAATAACAAAAGGAATCCAAATACAGTATAATAGATAACCTTCTTTAAAATTAGCACCCATCAGTGTAATGCCAAAGAAAGAGTATGGAAGGAATCAGCTCCATATTTTCACTGCTAAGGAAGACTAAGGAAGTAAGTTGAAATGGCCCTTTATTAGAACTCTGTAAAACACCAGAAGGGCAATCTATTAGTCTCTAGTCTATGGACAAAGCTACATGTTAAATTAAGAGTACTATCCTATGTATATCTACTAAGAAGTAAGCCCCACTGAGTTTAATGGAATAACTCCCAGGTGAGTGTGTATAGGATTACAGCCTAAATGTCTCATGGCCATGCTTAATGTTTATTTACTAAGCAACAACTGTGGAGGAGAGGGGGGATCTGGATCAAGACCATGCCCAGTGTGGTCCCAATTCAGATCAGTCTCCCATAGCTATTTGCCCCAGAAGAGAAATTCCCACCTCTTAATAATACATTTAAAGTAACAGGTCTCAGCCTCATGATGGCAAAGACAGGCTTGATCGTGTGTGACTGCATAACATGGCAAAATATTAAAACTGGAAATAAACTGATGCCCAGTATTCCTTTTCAACTGACATCATTTTTAAGTGCACCTATTAAGGGGGCTGTTTGCTTTCCAAAGCAAAACAGGAACACTTCCAAATGAGTGGTACCTCTAACAACATTGCAACATACAGTAGGTACCAACTGTACTCTGTCATCTGCAGCAAACAAGCTACCAATGCATCATGCCCTACCCGCCGTATATGGAAAGCTTAAAACAGACACTTTAGAAAACATGCTGCACAAGTTACATCTGAAAGAATGTTAAGAGACTTCAAACAAAATATGTATTTGGGTAGTTCAAGTCAAGCACCAAAATGCAGCCCTACCCTCCAGACTCCAAATATCCCTAGCTTGCCAGTAGCACATAGTGCCTTTCTCTAGGCAGCAAACTGATTCATACAGTACATGCACATCCATCAGTTCATAACTGAACCACCAAGTGGTAATTTGTATGTGTGAATAAGCCATCACAGATCAAAAACCAAGGAAGACCTTTCGTATTATCACACATAATCTCAAACACAATACAATTATGCCGAGCCCAATCCTATCCTTTACACCACCCCGCTGATGCAGCGGCACCAAAATGGCAGCCACTGCATCCTGTGGGGGGGGGAGGCTTCCACAGAGAAAGGGGATGTTTAATCCCCTTTACCCTTGCGTAAGCCTCATGGCCCACAATGGGTCTCCATGGAACTATGCTAGCAATTTTGCTAGCGTTTGCTAGCGTAAAAGGGGCAGGGAGGCTGCAAGGAAGGGGGATAGGATTTGGTGTGGGCCTTCCGCAATGGATTTTTCCCCTCCCACGGATTCCACACCCCATTATACCCTGCCCCCTCCCCGATACGCCCCCTCCCCCCACCTTCCCGCTGGCTTCCCTTTCCTGGCACACGTGAGGACGTCCTCTGGTGCGACTGGGAAGGAGGAGGCCTTCCCACCAGCGTTCCTGGCAGCGCGCTGATCAGTACGTTGCCAGGGAGGCTTTTGTGACTGGTGCTGACTGCTTTACAGCAGCCAGCACGGGAGGTGTGCCGCTATCGGGCAGCATGCTTAAGATTGGGCTTGCAATGTGTTAATTCATACATTCAGTTGCAAATCATCAAGTGATGAACAAAAAAATTATGTACATACATGTGCAAACCAGCTCACCATATGTGGCTTTTTCTTCCCTCACACCCCTTTAGCCTTCCACCCTCTGCTTTCCATTTTCCAATGAGATCCCGACTTTTCAACCCACTGTCTGCACTATTCCCCCTCTGAGCCCACTTTTCACTGAGGTTCCAAGTGCATAATCCCCCTGTCTGTACTCCCACATACCATCAGCACACAGCTCCTCATGCCTCAGGCCCTTGTGTGAGGCTTTGCTCTGTCAAACTGACTTTTAATTTCCATCATGCAAGCTGTACTTTTCTGGCATTCAAATGCTTCCCCTTAAGCACTCAGAATGTTCATGCACATTCTATGACATCACTTTACCCTTGCTGCAGTGGTGTTTATACTCCTTGGAATTCCCTTGAATTTGGTCCCTTGTACTGCTTTGGAAGTATAGCACACAATGAACTATACTATAGTAGAAGCAGTCCCTATCTTTTTCTCCTTCAAGCAAGTACAATCCCTCTTTGTTTTTGGAAGAATGATGTTATCGGAATACAAGCAAGCAAGCATTACCGGTGACATCATTAAGCATGCTCTTTGGGGAACGCATTGTTGTGCTCTCGTTAGGCACGGGCCAAAACTTGCAAAGAAATTCCACTAGCTCTATTGATCTAAACTCAGAATTCTTCATCCACTCAATTTCTCAAACCTTTCACTTCAACCTTATCAGCAAGTGTACTGCAAATCAGATCCAAAATTGTCATATGGCTACTTGGCCAGGTTCTGGCCATGTCCACCACTGGACCGTCAGGTGGCCCAGTTTCTCAGCTTTCATTTCTTATTTTAGTTTTTAAAACTAGTTTCCAGTCCTTTTAAAAACAGGTGTGAGGCATAATGTACAGACAGCATTCCGACCAATCATTTTATTTTTTCATTTTAAAATATTGTTGCCCCATATGCCTTCTATCTCCAAAAGGAACACCAAGGAACCAACAACAACAATTCAAAACAAGTAATACAAGAATTGAAGCAAAATCATCATCATGATCAAAACAAAAAAAGAGAGGCACAAGGAAATATAAAAGTGTATTCAACCAAGACTGATAGTGCAATCCTGCGCAAAGATGTGCCGGTGGAGCAAGGCCTCTGCTGGCGTCGCAAATGTGCCATAAGGCATGTTTGTGGCACCTGGGAAGTAAGTGGCACCAGCCAGAGGCGTCACTGTAGTGTGGCCCGCAGGGCCGAGGGCCCCGGGTGATGCGCGCAGAAGGGTGACGCGTGCGCATGTCACCTCCCCTGCGCGCGTCACCGGGAGGCTCCGCGCGTCACCCGGGAGGCTCTGAGGCTGGGAGAAGGCCTTGGACCGTCCTCCCAGGCCTGCGCTCCTGGGCCTTCTGAGGAAGGCCCACTGCACGAATGTTATTTATAACGTGTTTAGCGCATGTGCAGACCGTTCCTGAGGGATCCTTTTCCCTCAGGAACGGTCTGCGCATGCGCTAAACACGTTATAAATAACGTTCGCGCAGCGGGCCTTCCTCAGAAGGCCCAGGACAGCCGGCCGGGGAAGACGTCCCCGAGCCGGCTGCAACGACTGAGGGTGCGCCAGGAGCGGTGGCCCGTCGGGTGACCCCCCAAAATCGTAAATTAGTAAAGGGGGTGTGTCCTGGGGGGAGGGGTCACTAGGGTGACGCGCGCGCCCAGGCCTGGGGCAGCGCGTGCCCTAGTGACGTCTCTGGCACCAGCACTGTGGCCAGCACTGCTTACTCTGCCCTTGGACAGAGGCTGCGCCACTAGACACAGATAAGTCCTGCGCCAGGCAGCAGAAGGGCAGGCTGGGGTGGCAGGGGAGGGGGCGATTGGCTAGCCAAATCTGTGGTGGGGGCGGGGATATCGGCGGCACACTTCGCCAATATCCTAACCCCCGTCTCGGGCCTGATCGGACCCTTACAAGGTTCTTCCCGGATTTGTGCTAGTCATTTTGCTGACGCACATTCAAGGAGGCCCGTAGGGGCCACTTGGGCTCTCCCTGGGGGAAAGGGACAAATAACCCTTTCCCCCTGAGGTGTGCCCCAGCTTCGCCAGTGCGGGCCCGATCCTGCGCAGGATGCAGCGCAGCACGCTTAGCATGCTGCTGTGGATTTTACATAGGTTTGGACTATAAGTCTAGGGGAGAAAAAGTGGAATGCTTACTGAAACACATCTGGGACACCCAGACCTCCCGGGGGGAGGGAATTTCACAGCCTTGTGAGAAATGTTGCTGCTGCTGCTATCATCATCATCATCAATAATAGAAGGAATATTTATATACAGTACCGCTTTTCAACAAAAAGTAGTTCACAAAGCAGTTTGCATAACAAATCGATAAATGGTTCCCTGTCTCCAAAGGGCTCACAATCTAAACAAAAAATGTAAAAGGGACAACAGCAATAGCCATTAGAACAGATACTACACTGGGGTGAAGAGGGACAGTTGCTCTCCCTCTGCCAAATATAAGAGGACACCACTTTAAAAGGCACTTCTTTGCCTGGTTAGCAGAGCAAAGTTGTAAGTACGGTAACGAGCCTGTCTCCACCTCCTGTTGTCCCATCCAATGATGGAATTCGCAGCTATGAATGACACATTTGAGAAGCAGTTATATTCTCCTTACAATGATCCTGATGATGCTCTTTAAGGTGGGCCTGTACTATGATTCTCAGATTGCAGATATGGGGTGGGTGGGTAGAGGCTGGCACAAACTGTGCTGCTGGAATGCGAGTTCCGACAGTTCAGTGGCCTGTTAGGATTGGGTCCCAAGGAACGTACATAGCAAGTGAGAGTATCCAATTTGCTCCTGATAAGAAGTGAGCCTAGCCTCAGCTCCATTGTTTATTGGTCCTGAAGTCAATAAAATGTAAATGCCGCTATATTTAGGATTTTAAAAAGTGCTTTTAATTCACTGCTTTTAAAAAGTTCTCCCCATGGAGAAGAAAAGCAGGACTAAAATCCAATGAATAATAATTACGTTTTTTACTTATCCTCGCTGTTACAATATTCTATTTTATTAGCAAATACAGTAGTACACACCCACTCAGGAGACATCACGACAGAATATGCATCATTATTACCACCATCACAGAAGACCACAGAATTAACTGGTTTAGAAACCGAGTGATTACACTACAACACGGGTTCTCAACCCCTTCCCGGCCAAGTACCACCTCCAACGCCATTCTCCTGCTGTGTACCACTGGAAGTGACTGGTGATGACATCATCACCAGTTACTTCCAGGTTTTCAGAGGCCAGAAAACACAGGCAGGAGGCACTGGGCGGGTGGGAGGGCTCTTCTCAGCACTCCCGAGAGGCTCGGACAAAAGGCAGGAGCCTCTCAGGAGCGAAAACACATTGCCAAAAGCGCCACAATGGAGCAGGGTTCTGTGGTTCGAGTACCACCAGCAGTTGGCTGAAGTACCACTGGTTGAAAAACCCTGCACTACAACATTAAACACCGAGGACCACCACAGCACACAAGGGAGAACAGGTAGGGACTCTTCAGTATTACTGCCTCTTTTGTTTCAGATACAAAATAGAAAGTTGGGTTGTGAGATCTTTTAATTCGTTGCTTTAAAGAAGTTATGAGAATCCATTAATGTGTGTGTGTGTGCGCGCGCACGCGCATGTGTGTGTGTGTGTGCAGGTCATCCCTTTAAAAAGGACATGCAAAAGAAGGGACAGCAAGGATGCGTTTTCTCTACCAAATCTGCCAATAACTAGTAAATAAGTCCCCAGATGCACTAATGGCAGCCAGCCAGCCAGGGCATCTGCTGCGTTGTTGCGATTTGCAGTTGACATATCTCACAGCCAAATATAGAATTATTCACTTCAGTGATATCACAGGCTGTTCTGTAGAAAAAGGAGGAACAGCCCGGTAGTTCATTGTGTCTCATACATTACATCATACTTGGTGTGCTTGTGCCCGTGAAAAAGCATTCAAGAACAATAGAAGACTGTAATGTGCCTACATATGACATATTGGCACAAATATGCAAATTAGATATGCCTCTGTTACATGCCGTTTCCACCTCAAAACCCACCTTTTTCATGAAGCGTTTGGATTAACTCACAAGCCCTCACCCCCAACTGATACAAAGCCAATGTGTGATTGCATTCACTCACATTCATTATTTTGCCATCTTTGCCACTCCAGTCGTTATGCCCAACTTTAGTCAGAACAGAGTGAGAGAGAGAGAGAGTAAGCTTGGCAGCACAGTGAGTAGCCACATCTCCCAACATCGATTCACTCGATGGTCAACCCCTCCCCGGCTCTTCCTGCATTCAGTGCTTGCCTGTTGCGTTTCTGTAGACATTCTAGAAGCCTGGCCAGCCAAGATTCTAGAACACAGGGGGAAAAACTCTCCATGTGTTCAGTGCTTGCCTCTGAAGACAAACCTTGAACATGGGGAGAGTGGGGGGGGCAACATATATAGCTAGTGCGTCGGCACAAGGGGCAAAACTAGCCAGCACACCCCCATCCATACAGTCAAGCCTGAGTGTCTGAAAAGGACTTCCTTTCCTCTCCCATATTCTCTCTTTGTGCATCAAAGCTGAGAGCCAACATCACCTTTCCCATAATCCAGCTGCTTCCTTCTGAAGAATGTCCACCATTCTGGCATAATGGCTACAAATGCACATCACAAGACACACTGTCATCAAGTAGTCAATTTCCCTGCCCCTGTTCCATACCAAAGGTAATGACTGTGGCAGTAGGGAAATTCACTGCATGACGACACCATGTCACACGTGGTATGTTGCAGACATGATGCTAAAGAGGCAGACATTCATCCTGAGGAAGTGACCGGATGCACAGAATAGTAACATCAAGATTGAGTATGGTATTTGCAGCTTCAAGGGGCAGGGGGCTATCTTTTTTGACTAACAGTATTATTTAAGTGCAATAAAATGTGAAATACAAGTCGACATGTTTTCTCAGTATCACTATCTCTCAACTGAGCCGACCCCTCAGAGGTTGTTATAAGGCTTCCTTGGAGGGATACAAATATAACGTAAATTTCCGAGACAACTGAAAAAGCAGGAAGACTTTCCATTAGAGCAGCGGATCCCAAATGTTTTGAGTCACGGAGCACTTTTCAGAGAGAAAATTGTCACGGAGCACTATTGTCGCACTTATGCCAAAGGCACATATGTACATTTTTGGCTGTTTTTACCTAACTGTATTTTTCAAGTTGTGTTTATAGAGATGGTATTTAAAACCATTTTTACAGCTGCAAAACCAAAAACGTGGAGGGAGTGAAATGATTGTAAGGTGTTTTTTCTCTCTCGTTTGCTGCCCCCGATCGATCCAAGCCCTGAACTCTTGGAAGCCTCCCTTTATTTTCATCTACAGCCCATGCGCCATAGGCTATTCTGAGGCTCTGAGCTCCTCCAACCAGGGGGAAAGCTTGGCTGCACCGAACTGGGGTGGGGGGGTAAAAAAGGAACCAGAAGGAAGCAGCTTGCATTAGGCTGCTCCTTCGTCGCGATGGGGCAAAGCTGACTGAGGTGACGCATGACATGCACTTCAGTCTATAATACTTGCTATCTACACTGCTTCACAGCACGCTGCAGGAGCTAAATAATTTCTACCCAATACTTACCTACTATACACAGTTCATGGCCACACAAATTCACAATTTTGAGATCTTGTCACATTTATTAATTTTCTTTCCAACCTCTTCGCGGAGCACAGTTTGGGAACCACTGCTCTAGAGTACAGCTTTCAGGAGTGGACTCAGAGGCTATTATTAATACTTCACACCATGATTTGCTGTTATGAAATGTTACTAGCTACAACATGAACCCCACCCACATGCCTACTGAAAGGCCAAAAAAACAAACCCACGGAGAACAGGTGCTGAAAGATTCAACATGGAAGAAAATCTTAGCTCTTCAGTGATTTATAAGGCGACTCCACTTGGTATACGTCTCCTTACCACCTTGCCACTTTCAATGAGGGAATGAAGCTGTTGCCTAAGAAGACGCAACAGCCACACACACACGTGCACAATCCCAACTGGCTTTACTGGAAGTCACACAGGTGCGCAGAACAGAACAGGCTCCTTTGTGCGTTAATAAGTGCTTCAGCCTCCACTTGATGATCATCTCTCTAGTCACACTATCTCATCATCAGCTGGAGACTAATACTGAATCCATTGTGTATTGTTGTACAACAGAAGAAATCCCCACCCACACCCCAAAGACACAGACTGTGATTTATGGAGGCAACCCTCAAACAGCAACGTAATCATCACACGAGAGTAAACGTACCACAAAAGTTGCAAAAAGGGGGGGGGGGAAGGAAGATACAGCATATTTTCCTTAAATGTGTTGATTTTCCAAGAGAGACATACCAAGGCACGTGAGGAGAAATCTTGGGCAAAACCCACAGGCAAACATCTCCCATGAAAGCTTCATTGAAAAGAATGAGAGTTTCACAACATCATGATGGTAATTAAGGTTGACGCCTATCTTGGATCGAAAGACTCATTTGCTGGGCCTTGTGCTTTGGTTATTTAAAAGACACATAGGGCCCTCACTGGCCGTCTGCCCATGCTAAAATTGCAAAGATAATTTGTAATTATCTCAAGAGGGCCACAGCCACCTTGCCACCTCATCTAGTACCTGTTCAGCCTCCTGTTAAACCATGTGTAACAAAGTACTATTTAAAACAAACAAACAACTTTAATCCAGATAATTTAGAACACACGACTACCTGCTCCATTTTCCATTGGAATTACGCCTGAGTATCTACTGTGAGGGTGGCGCAGTGGGTTAAACCGCTGAACCATGAGCTGTCGATCGAAAGGTCGGCAGTTCGATTCCCGCGACGGGGTGAGCACTCGTTGCTTGGCCAGCTCCTGCCAACCTAGCAGTTCCAAAGCATGTCAATGCGAGTAGATAAATAGGTACCACTTGCGGGAAGGTAAACAGCGCTCCGTGTTCCAGCTGCATGCTACGCGCTGCGGCAAGGAGAGTCATGCCGGCCACATGACCACGGAGGCGTCTTCGGACAACGCTGGCTCTTCGGCTTTGAAATGGGGATGAGCACCACACCCTAGAGTCGGACACGACTGGACTTAATTGTCAGGGGTCACCTTTACCTTTACCTATCTACTGTGGAAGGACACAGAGCAAGAGATGCCTTGCTTAGGTAATCGTTTTTGCTTAGGTAATCATTCTGATGATTTTGAAAATTGCTTTTTGCATCTGCTTCCTCAGACCCTTGTAGACCACTACTACCATAAAATGCCAGAATCTCTTAACCAAGATTAAGGGATCGTGAGTGAACCACAAGAATACATGTTCCCCTCTCATGTCACGTGTAAATTCTCCCTCCCTCCCCTACAAGTTTTATCATGCACCAACCTCAACCATGCTTAGCAACACATCCCATTTTCACTAGGTTTTGAAACTAGGATTTCAAATAGACTTGCAAATCTTGATTAAAAAGGAATGGATCTGGTTGGCATTAAGCCGTAGTTAAGGTCAGTGCATACCTCTTGACCATGGTTAAGGTCACGGTGGAAAGACCCAGGAGAGTTGACACACAAGGGAGGAGAGCTAGTGGACAGTATGTATGTGCAATCACATGGCCTGTCCCGATCTTGTAGTCATGGTTAAGAGATCAGGTTGCTGCATCTACACCAGACCCCTGCTTGAGTACTGCGTTACTTGGAAGCAAAATTCATCATTTTATAAAATCTGAGGACATCAACATGCTGCTTTTGGCAGAGTAACATACCAAATCCACCTGTGCTGTTCTGCCAATGAAAGAAATACATGTGTGTGTGTGGGCGCAATCCAATCCTACTTACGCCGCCGTTGTAACCAGGGGAGCAGTGAAAACGGAGAAGGGATTCAAATCCCATTTGAATTCCCCTTTTTTAGGGGATTTGAATCCCCTTTCCGCTCTGGGGCCTCCCGTTTTCGCTGTGCCGCAGGTTACAATGGTGGCGTAAGTAGGATTGGATTGCGCCCTCTGTGTGTGTGTGTGTGTGTGTGTGTGTGTGTGTGTGTGTGTGTGTGTGTGTGTGTGTGTGTGTGAGTGAGAGAGAGAGAGAGAGAGAGAGAGAGAGAGAGTGAGTGAGTGAGTGAGTGAGTGAGTGAGTGAGTGAGTGAGGCAACTAGAAAAATTTAACCTCTTCACTTTGCCCCCTTTTGGATTTCAACTAAGAACAGGGAGTTTCCACTGATTTTGCAGAAGGCAGAAAAACTGCAAAATACTTGTGCTGCATTGCCTTTTACAAACAGCCCTTGCAAAAATTTGTTTTTTTAATCTATCTACCTGGCAATTTGTACCCAACCTCTCTGCCCTTACAGAGGCCCCCGAGGTAGCTTACATCAATTAGAAATACAAAAATTCAATAATAAATTATCAAAATATCACAATCTAAAACAACCCAGAACCATATAAATAACTGAGCTGAGAAACCAAATGAGAAGCAGGGGGGGAAAAACATATATCAGGGCATTAATTTAACTGAAACTCCTACCTAAACAAAAAAAACAAAAAATGGTTTTTACCAGCTGGAGAAAAGGTCAGCAGTGAGGGGGTCAAGCGAAGGGAGTTTCTAGGAGTTGCAAACAAAAAGACCTTGTCACACGTCAAGCCCAAACAAATTTCAGAAAGAGCGGGAAACAGGTTATATGCTGCTCTCAAGTACGGGTCCCAAACAGAACTCTTCAAGAGTAGCTCCATGTAAAAGCACACTGCAATAACCTAGTTGGGACTAAAGTACACATTACACAGGCCAATTCTCTCTCCCTTAGGAAGAGAGACAGTTGTTGCACCAGCTGAAGCTTTGCAAAGGTGCCCTTGAGCACAGCGGTCACCTGACCACCCAGGAGTAAGGCCAGATTCGAGAGCAGCACCAAACTGCAAACTGGATCTTTCAGAGAGAGTTCTACCATTCCGAAACAGGTTGCACACTCAAATTCAAGTCAGCTTTCCTACTGACCAGCAAGAAGGCAAATTAAATTAAACATGTCAACACCTCCCTGGAGTCCTCTGGCATACGAGAAACCTCAGGAGAGCGGCAGAGTCTTGTTTCACTCTGTGTGAGGCTCCAGAAAAAGCAAAGCCAGCACAACGGGAGACAGACCCCTCTCCCAGGTCCTCTGGCATTGTCCTTTTTTTGAATGTTAGATTGCTTTGTTATTGTTTATTATTAACAACTGTGATTTTGTTACATTAGATTTAAAGCTGTTACGGGTTGTTTTTTTAATGGAGTGTTATTAAATTCATGAGCCACCTTGACCTTCCCCTCATGGAACAGAAAAGATAGAACATAAATGTTTTAAAATAAATAAATGTGCAGAGAACTCATGGGAGGGGGACGCTTTAGTGATGACTACAAATAATAGCTGGCGAGGTAAAATTTGTGGACCCCGATATTTGGATCTCTGTCAGCCACTCCGAGATACTGCTCTTTGCTAACCCACCCAAGGTTTGTCAGGCCTATCATGCACAGCATAATGCACCTCCACAATGTGGCCAGTGGTTGTGGCTTGGGAAGATGGCAGAGACTGCAGCAACACATGATGCAGTTACGGCAAGTTGATGCAAACGAGGAAAAGGCTCCTCCTGTACCTTTTAAAAGGAATTTTAAAAGGTAAAAAAGGAATTTCACCAGGGACGTGACAAATCGCGTCTGCCACAGTTTGCTTCTTCACGCAGCCGTAGACACACTTCTACTAAAACTAAATAAGCTGGCCCGGAGTACTGCTTCAATAGAACACTACTCAGGATCCATGTTTGTAAGCCATGCTGTGCTCTTTGGGAGAAGCAAGGGGTACCAAGAAAACATTGTTCGATATAAGGAGTCCTAGGATGGCAGAGGGAGCAGATGAGCCATCATCTAAAATGGACTACAAACAAGTGTGTTCCAAACAGTTAAAATGGCATCATGATGATGAAAATGCACACACAACCAATATGGTGAGGCTCAAAGGGCCCTGGTAGGACATAGGGGCAGTGGGCTTTGAATGAGGGTTGGAACGGAGGCCAGGACTACAATTGGCAAGTAGGGCAAGGCCAAAAAAAAAAAAAAGTTTCCTATGCATCATTCAGAATTACTGGCTCCCAAACCCACATTGTGACTCTTATGTGAAGCCCCACAACATGTTTTCTCAGGCATAAGTGGGCAGCAATATCTATTGACTTTCACAATGTGTAGAAAAGGTCACACCCTCTCTCTGAGCACAGGTGGCTGTCAGAGATGGCTGAGTGAATTTATACTGTATTGGAAGGAACTGGTTGGTCTTGTTTGATGTATTCTTAAGGAATAGCAACAAATAATACAGTGAAATCAATGTTTTAATGGAACAGAATCGATCTTTACATCTATTTTTTATTATATGATAGATATTATCTTTTGTACGACCAGTCAACAGCAAGTCAATTCCATAGATGCTAATTAGCACTTCTTCAGTCTTTGGCTATATTGCAACCTTTTTGTTCTTGTTTTTAGCAAAGCTGAAAGGAATACAATAAAACAAATTCTAATTCGATACCTCAAACAGCATTCTGCAATGACTGGTATCACATAAAGTATAAATGCAAGGACAGCAAGCTTAACCCAGGGGCTTAATCCAAAGAAATGTTATATGGCCCCTGACAGTTATGCCACATTTTACTAGAGGTTTGGTAAAACAGTTACCAACCATTTCAATGTTAAGTAACAGAAAAATGGTTTCAAATCATAACTAGGAAAGATATTTCCCACTTTAATGTAACACCTGTTTGGAATATAATATATTTAATGCCATAACTATGCCTCTATCCACTGGTAGCCTTAACTGCTAGATGGGAAGCCTTAACTGGGAAGCCTTAACTGCTAGATGGTGCCAAATCAGTTACAGAGGATGTCTGTGCAGCTAAATACACTGCCAGCCCTGTACTCTCTGGAGAATAGAGTGGCCCCAAGAATACCAAGAAGTTGGCTATCCCTGTATAATGCATTGACTAGTGTACCCCCATGTATAGTGTTCTGAGCTCTTCGGAAGAAAAATAGCAAACAAAGAAAAAACGTCTCTCTCTGAAATCTACAATTTGAATTTGGACTTGAACTTCTAATTTCAACACAAACCTTTTGGTGGTTTTCAAGAAGCAAAGCAAAAGTACTGTCACTCCAAATCTGAGCTTTATGTCCCAAAATAAAAATGAATCATTAAAAATCCCTTGGACATTGCACATGAGATGCAACATATTGCAATAGGGATATAAGGGAAATTCCTCAGATTTATGTGCTTGTTTTGTTCCAGCATAAGCATTTAACCAAGGAAGATCTCATCCCATCCCGTTAGCGCAAAGGCCAACTTACAACGCTTGCCTTCAGCCTAGCTGTCAGACTGCCACAGTGGTTGTTAAAAGTGACCATAAATCATCCTTTATAGGTCATGTTGCACAGATGGCTAGAGGTTGTACAGTAAGTGAACTCCAAACATATGCTGAGTGCAGTCAGGGAGCACAAATACAGGACGTTGCTAGCTTCTTTTAAAAGAAAGTAACACCCATAATAATAAGTCATATTATAAAGATCTTGCCTGGCTTCCTCCAGCCCTCTTCTGACTCTTATTCACACAAAGTGATAGTTCTTTGGCTTAGTACTGACTAACAGCACAATCCTATGCATGTCTACTCAGTAAGTCCCGTTGTGTACACAGGCAAGTGTGTATAGGATTGTAGTCTTAACCATTATGTTAGGAAGAACATCTGCACCTTGCCTTTAAAGCCAGGGGGAAACCTCAAGCATTGTAGGAATTGTAGCCACTTGGAGCAAACCATCAACACCTCAGACATACTTTTTTGCATGTATGTTTAGGTCTAAAGCTGAGCACTAGTAGTAAACACTATTAGTTGAAGCCATTCTCTATTCTAGTTTTTGCAGTGCAGTAGAGGACCAGTGCAGATGTAACCAGTGGCGTCACTAGGGCGCGCGTCACCCCATAGCGGTGTAGGTGGGGAGGTGCCCTAGTGACGCCTCCCCACCTACACCTCCCTTTTACAAATCGATTTGGGGGGGCGCCCGACGGATGTCGCTCCGGGCGCCCGACGGGCGTCGCTCCGGACGCCTGACGAGCGCCGCTCCGGCGCCCAACAATTTTTGCAGCCGGCTCGGGGACATCTTCCCCGGCCAGCTGTCCGGGGCCTTCTGAGGAAGGCCCGCTGCGCAAGCGTTATTTATAACGTTTTTAGCGCATTCGCAGACCATTCCTAAGGGAAAAGGGCAGCCCTTTTCCCTCAGGGATGGTCTGTGCATGTGCAAAAACGTTATAAATAACGCTTGCGCAGCGGGCCTTCCTCAGAAGGCCCCGGACAGCCGGCCGGGGAAGGCGTCTCCGGAGCCGGCTCCCAGCCTCGGAACAGGCTGGGAGCCGACTCCGGGGACGTCTTCGGGGGGCGACGTGCGCAAGAGGTGACGCGTGCGCGCGTCACCCCTTGCGCGCATCACCTGACAGGAGTGACACCATTGGATGTAACACTCCCAATTGCTTAACCATGGATAAGCAACTGAGAGTGGACTGCAGGGTCACACATTTCATCTCCTATGCCCTCTCCTTTGTGGGCACATGAATTCCCACAGGCAACCTTTACTGCATTTAAGAGTTATGTTGGCAGCAATGTTAACAGCAGTTATGTTCAGGCTAACCAGGCTTCTCTGTGAACCAGGGTTTCAACCAGATTTCAAATTTTTGTTTTGCAGGAATCTTGGTTAGCCTTAATCAGTTAACGTTTCTGCTGATATAACATGTATGACAGGTGATATTTACTCTCTTGAAGGGAAGGTGTTTGGTGAGGGAAGCATATTATCTTGTGGACATCCCCAATAGCTTAACAATAATTAAGAAATCCAGGAAGTTATACCTTCACAGGTAAGAGGAATTAACCAACTGCAACAGCATGCAGAATGCCTGCTGTGCGAGGCAAGACCAATAAACCAAGCGCTGGCCCCGCCTCCACAACATGCGACCATCAATAAGAGTATTGAGAAAATCTCACATGATGTGGAGGCTGGGCAAAGGCGATCCTCACGCAAGAGGCAGTGAGGATCGGGATTCCTTCTGAAACGATGAATCAGTGTGGTTAACACTTGCGTTGCTAGCAGGGTCACATGGGGGGGGCGATGATGTATTTCACATCATCACCCCACCCCCTGTGCTCCCAGAAGTCTTCATTTGAAGCTTTTCAAGAGCCAGGGCGGGTGGGAGGGCCGAAAAAACATGCCAATTACGGCACATTTCAGCTCTGTGGCTGCAAACGCAGCCCTCTGGCTGCAAAAAAGCAGCTACGGAGCCCAAAAAGCTCACCGCAGCGTCTCCTCGCCAGAAGTGTGTGGTTGTCACCTGGAGGCATTGTCTCCTGGCCCCACTATAGCGATGCTACTGGGGGTTAACACGAATCGACTTGAGAATGTACATAAACACTGCTGATTATGCATATTCATATGAAGGTTTGGAGAAACACAAACAAATCAGCAGCATCGGCAGGGGATTTCACACATCAACCAGTTAATATGGATAATCACAAGCTGTTGGTGGACAATGTGAATTGATGACAGATGTTTGCCACATTGCCCAGTTAATATGCATAGCCTCCACCTACACTGCTCATAAAATAGTTGCAGTTCCTAAGAGGAGAACATAGTCAGTGACCAGCCTATATGTTCACTGTTTAACACTGGCCCCTTCCGCATATTTTCCTATTTGGCTTTGAGACTACACATGTTGAGGGGCAACATGTGAAATTTCTTATTCATGCTGTCACTTTCTCCACTTTTTCCAAGTTTTCATATGAATGTGTGCAATCATCAATAAAGTTTATGCACATTCTCCATTCAGCTCACATTACTACAACATATCCTCAAGATGAAGGCCAGCGGGTGGCGCAGTGGGTTAAATCGCTGAACCATGAGCTGTCGATCAGAAGGTCGGCAGTTCGAATCCGCGACGGGGTGAGCTCTCGTTGCTTGGCCAGCTCCTGCCAACCTAGCAGTTCCAAAGCATGTTAATGCGAGTAGATAAATAGGTACCGCTTGCGGGAAGGTAAACAGCGCTCCATGTTCCAGCTGCATGCCACGCGCTGTGGCAAGGAGAGTCAGGCTGGCCACATGACCACGGAGGCGTCTTCGGACAACATTGGCTCTTTGGCTTTGAAATGGGGATGAGCACCACACCCTAGAGTCGGACACGACTGGACTTAATTGTCAGGGGTCACCTTTACCTTTTTATCCTCAAGATGAGATCTGCTCTACAACACAACCATATGTATTATCATGTGTAAAATTATCCTTTGACCAAAAAAGTGTAACATTTAATAGTTTTACAAAACTTGACCGTTTGACATATTCACTTTAGATTTCTTTTTAATTTTTTTACCAGTAGCAACCAACATAATAGGGAGAAATACATGGCATTATAAATGAACTTTCACATCTTTCAGGAAATGCAAAAAAGCTGGTTGATGACAAATGATAGAACTTTATTTTACTTTAGTGTGAGTCACAACACCAGTAATGCCGAAGCTACTGCCAGGATGAATATATAACATGCTGAGAAAAAAATTAAAGTCAGCATTAGTGCTATGAGCAACATGATAACCAAATGGTTGTAGTATACTAACTTCTGCAGCTGGATGAGAAATACATATAACTGACAGCTACTTTGCACATTCAGGAGGGTGTTTTTTTTGGGGGGGGGGGAATCTGTAGAATAATAGATCTAGAAGAGATGAAAAGGTCACCCACACCCCCATTTCTTCCTCCAGGCAGAAACCTACTGCAAGGACTGGACTACAGGCAGCAAAGCACACAGGGGTGGAAACTGCAAGTCCCAGCAGGACTGTGACCGGAGTTTGTGATGAAGTCCTGGGACAAATCGCCCAGGGCAGCCAAGACAGAATTTAACAAACCACACTGCATAAATGAAGCACAAGGAAGTCAGTCTAGAAGGGGAGACAACCGCACCCAGGGTCAAAGTCAAGAAATTCAACAGGAGGATTGCAGTAAGCAGAAAGGGCAGGTGGACAACTAAGCTGAAAGACTGGGAGGAATGGTGGGAAGCAGGCAGGTAGGAAATAATTGGATATGTGGACAAGCCGACAAGCAGAGAAACCTAGAGAGAATGCAGGGAGCCACTCAGACCAGGTTAGCATTTCATCGCTGTTAAGCCTCTTTTTTTCTTTTTTTAAGACTGGCGGCTTTTATAGCCAGACCCCTTTTGCAATATGTCCTGGTAGCCAGAACAAACCAATGGGCTACCAGAAAGGAGGTGATGTAGCCATGCCAGCACCTGGGAGGAGGATGCTGCTGCTTCCACTCCACTGCAACCTTGAGTGACTCGCCAGAAGGAGGCACCAGTGCACAGAGGAAGCGTTACATCTGCACTGGTCCTCTACTGTACTGCAAAAGCTAGAATAGAGAGTCCTGGCTGATCCTGGCCACTAATACAATGTAAATCACTGTATGCTATTCACAGAAAGGCTGTTCACACATTATATTGTATAGGTGAGTGTATGTGCATACTACGTATGTTCACGTGAACAACTGTACATGTGGTCATTTAAAAAGTGAACTTAGAGACTGGACTCCTTGAAAAGGTAGAGCACAGATTCTGCACACATTCTATGCACACTGAGCAGAATGTGTAGGTGCATACAGATTAACAGTATCTGTGTACACAATCCAATTGCACGTGCATGCAACATAATGTGTGAATATCTCTAGAGAGTAGAACAAAACAAATAAAGGTACACCACACCAAAGTGCCAGCAGAGCTGTTCAAGATCTCCCCCCCCCCTTTTGTCTGGTGATATTGATGTTATATGTAACCTTAATAGAGTGATGCTGTCTCTGTGGATCTGAAGCACCAATCGAACATCATAAGAATACTGTTAACATAAAGTGCTTTGCCATTCTCATATACTGTAGTCTCTAAAACTGTACGTAATTATCAAATCACTAGGGTGCTCACAAAATAAATTAAATAAATGAAGACCCAGAGTACCCAACCACAGATGAAGTTGCCAGATGTGGCTCTGTGATTAATGGCTCTGGTCTCACCTACTTCCAAGCAGCAGCCTCTACTGGGGGTGATGTCATGGCTTGATGTGATTGGATCATTCAACTAATGCAGAGATTCAGCATAATGATTTGCCCTTAGAGCAGGTATGCCTAGAACACTGACTCACGCAGAAACTCCTCTGAGGGTGGGTAATACTCTAAAGCAGGGGTTCTCAACCAGTGATACTAATACCACAAGTGGTACTTATGCTGACTGCTGGTGGTACTCAGACAACAGGACCACCAGAACCCCGCTCTGACACGGCGCTTTTGGCGGCATGTTTTTGCTCCCAAGAGGCTCCTGCCTTTGGCGGAGCCCTCTCAGGAATGCTGAGAAGGGCCCGCCCAGAGCCTCCTACCTGTGTTTTTGGGCCTCTGAAAACCCGGAAGTAACTGGCGATGTCATCGCCAGTCACTTCCGGTGGTACACAGCACGAGAGTGGCGCCAGAGGTGGTACTCGGCTGGGAAGGGGTTGAGAACCCCTGCTCTAAAAGTAAACTTTCAGGTATTAGAATGAATCATGCCTCTGATATTAATTCCATTAGCTGCCTCAGGTACGGGAAGCTTGGGAAACAGTGGTCTAAAGGGTCCTCTTTTTATTATACGTTTCAAGTGTTGTTCCTAATTACTTCTCATTTGTTTGAAGGCAAGTTCTCTGTGGCTTCCCGTGAAAGACCTGTTACCACAATGAGGTTTGCAAGGACTTGCCTACTTCAGAGGCACATTGACTTCACTAAAAGGGGGATCTCTGAACATCAAGTCTGTCAGACAATTCCTGCAACTAAATGGAAAGATACTAACGGTCAATATATCACATTTGTCTTTCAGTAGAACAAATTAGGCTAATGATGTTCAAATTCTATCTTTCCTTGGAGTTAAAGCTTTAATGTCTGAATGACTGGCTAAAATTTAGCTGTCTTTACACAGCCTGTCAGAAATGTTGTATTAGGCCTGCATCCAAACACCTGGCCAATCATTTCCAATCAATACATGAACATCAGCCTCCCATAGGGAGACTGTGCAGGTCTTGGCTAGGTGCCCCTATTCTTGTTCTTCTAGCCCAGTTTTCCTTCCCTCCTTATTCCCCTCTCTTTGGTCTTTATCTCTTCAGTTAGTCAAGTCTATTTTCCCTCTACTTTCCCCTCCTAAGCCCTCTGTTTTTCTCAGCATGCTATATTCTCAGGCTTTTGCCATGTTATTTTTTTTCCAAACTCATACCTCGCCCTAGTACTCCCAAAATGGACTCTCAAGTCAGCCTGCTATTGTGAAAACGTGACAAAAAATAAGATACAATCTATGAGATTTAAGCAGTCCAACTATATTTGCAATGTGAAGTGTCAAACTAACAGCTCCGTTTCCTTGAATAAGCTCTCATATTTAAATACCTTTTGATGTGTTTCTTAAGGAGCAGCAGCGGTATGAATAAATGATGTATCACTTATCACTGCCTTTATCTAATGCAGTGTACAATATGTCCAGTGAATGATTATGCTTCCCATGTGCAGAACTCCAATTCAAGTGTTGCATACAACAGTGTGCAAGATGGCAGCCTCTTTGCTTATAACCATCTTGTATTTGCGAGGATTTGCCATCTTGGAGAGCCAGGATGGTGTAGTGGTTCTTGGGCAGTGACGTATGGTGCAGGTACAGCAGGTGAGGCAGTCCCGCCCCGTCATAGTCCTTGGAATGAAGCCACAGCCGAATCTGGAGATTGCATGCACTACCCGCTTGCACCCGAATAAGCAGGTAGCGCATGTAATCTCCAGGTCTGGCTGTGGCTTCGTTCCGAGGACTACGACGGGCACTGGCGTCACTGGAGCGTGGCGGGGGGGCGGGCCTCCAGGGGGTGACGCGCGCCACGGGGTGACGCGCGCACCCCCGCGCGCATCACCTCCGTGACGCGCGCCCGCTTCGGATGCTCCGAGGCCGGCCCGGGAGCCAGCCTCGGAGCGTCCGACCCCGTCGGCGCTCCAGGGCCTTCTGAAAGAAGGCCCATGCAGCGCGTTCATCTGGGTATTTTTCAAATTTTCGTGCATGCGCAGAGACCGTTTTGAGGGCTTTTTGCCCTCAAAACGGTCTGCGCATGCGCGAAAATTCAAAAAATATCCAGATGAACGCGCTGCATGGGCCTTCTTTCAGAAGGCCCTGGAGCGCCGATGGGTTCGGATGCTCCGAGGCCGGCTCCTGGGCCGGCCTCGGAGCGTCCGGAGGGCGACGTGGGGGGGGAGCCGGGTCGTCCCCCCCGCACCGCGATGTCAGAGCGTCACTAGGGTGACGCGCGCCCCCTGCCCCAGGGTGACATGCGTCCTAGTGACGCTACTGACGACGGTGTGGGGCTCCCTCACCTGCTGCGCCCTCACCGTACTTCCCTGTTCTTATGTTGGACTTAGACCTGGAAGATTCAGGTTCAAATCCCCATTCAGCCATGAAGCTTCCTGGGTGACCTTGGGCCAGCACTATCTTTCAGCCTAACCTACCTCATAGGGTTGTTGTGAGGACCGAAGGGGGAAAGTAACCATGTAGACCACCCTGAGCTCCTCGGAGGAAGGGTGGTATAAAAGTGTGAAAAATAAATAAATATTTAAAGAAGGATTGAAGATAAAAGTCAGATTCTCTGACTTTTAAAACAGTCTGCATCCTTGAGCTTAAATGTCTCACAACCATGCAATAAAAAAGGATGCATGTGTATTACATTTATAATTACCGGTTAAAAAAAAAACTAGCACTCATTCCAAAATGGAAGTTCTGGAAGCAGTGCAATTTCCTACAGCTTCACATCTTGTCCACCGCTGGATGCCAAGGAATGCCAAGGAATGTGATAAAAATGATAAGAGGCTTCTGCTACAACCCTCTAGGTTAGCAATCAACACAGAAACATTTCTTTTGTTTCTCTTTTCCCCATTACCGAGGCACTAGGGGAGTGGGGGGGATAGGGGGGAGGAAATGGTTGTACATCATGCCAAATCCTACCACTGCCTGCTGCTGCACTGCAGTGTCTTAGATCACTCCCTCCATTTCCCCAGTGACATTAAGAGCGGTCAGGAGATGCTCCCTTTATATGAAAGGAAGATATTTTCCACCAAGACAACCAAAACACCACCTCTGAGTGTAGTTAAATATCTATATTAAACACGCATGTTCAAACGACTCAGATTTTAATCTGTGTTGACAAAAAGGAGCTGAAAATATAATAAACTGAGAACCCACTGAGAATCCAGATGGGATTCCTATGGCTCAGTTTATGCTTGTCTGGTTTAATAAAGGCCGTAAATTACAGAACACAGTAATTTTATTTTGTGCTGCATGCTATACATGGTAACTAAGGTTCACCCGGCCCCCGCACCTTCCACAAGCCAGCAACAATGGCAGGCAAATATTTTTCCTCCATCTGTTTCTTTAGATTTTCTATGATCTCTCCATCAGCTGGAAGAACTAGAGATATTATCATCTTAAAAATGAATTTGATAGTCAGAAGGAAGAAAAAGAATTCTGGTTTGGTTTTGACAGCGACACTCATGCCCATGTGGACATACATGTCACTACTAACATAACAGAACAGTTCTTTGTCTGGTTGCCATGAAAACTAAATGATATAAAAGCCTTACCTCTGAGGAAATGACGGCATGGTACAGGCTGAATAAGTGCTGAAGCACAACAGCAGTGCGAGTGAGAATTAAAGAGATATTTTGTAAATGCAGGCATGTGTGTTGATTCTAATCAGAGTTGCTGATAACATATGATCATAGTTAATTGTTCATTAATTCCACCATGTCATTTGTTCATAGATTACACCCTACGCCATAATGATTGTGTTGGGTTTCTTTCCAATGGTGAGAATTGGGGAAAAAAGAAAGAAAAATGACTGTGATTTTAAAAGGCATTTCAGCTATCTTAGCCCTCCAACCTGTCTCACGTTAAGCATTTCTGAGCAGTTTAAAAACCTGGCCACAGTCATTGGCTAAAGTAAATGTTAGTGTCACGTGACTTTGGCACAATTTTGATGCTCACACAAAATTTCGTCGCACAAAATACATGACCGGTGGGCATGCGTTAATTACTGCACAAAGCCAAGCCATTGAGGTGCTTTATAAAAAATAAATATAATTGCTACTGAAAAAGAATATTGCCTTATTAATTTTCTATCCTTGGGAGTTGGGGAAAAATAAAAGAGGCAGCACGCAGGAAATTATTACGCCCATCAAATTCTATATTTGCAGTAATAGAAATTCTCTGGACTCTGAGACAGACCGTGCTGCCTTTTTCACACAAAGGTTTTTCTCATGTACACTTGAATTGGAGTTCTGCACATGGGAAGCATAATCATTCACTGGACATATTGTATACTACATTAGATAAAGGCAGTGATAAGTGATACATCATATACAGCGCAATCCTGTGTAACTTTGTACCAGTGTAACAGTAGATGTACTGGTGTAAGTGCACTTATGCTGGTGTAAATGCACTTACACCGGTGCATCTGCTGTTACACCAGTGCATCTACTGTTACACTGGTGCAAAGTTACACAGGATTGCGCTTCATTGTTATTCATTTAAGAAACACATCAAAAGGTATTTATATATATATATATATATATATATATATATATATATATATATATATATATATATATATATATATATATATATATAAAAAACAAAATACAATACATATTTCATAAAGTTATAGCAAGCGCGAAGCAATACATCCTACTAGCATACTATTCACCATTTTCTACATATAATATCCAACTAAGCCAAAATAACACCCACAATCTATTCATTAAATCCGCATATCATCACATCATTCTTCTCTCTCTCTCTCTAAAAAAATCGATAAATGGTTTTCAGTTATTCTCGAAAAGGTTAACTGACTTTTCCTTAATTAAAATTGTAAGTTTATCCATTTCAGCATAATCCAAAACTTTCAGCCACCAATCTTCCAGCAAAGGTATCTCTGAATTCTTCCAATATTGTGCATATAAAATTCTTGCCGCTGCTATCATATATATATATATATATATATATATATATATATATATATATATATATATATATATATATATATATATATATATATATATATATAAGAACAAAGTTTGAAATTTTTCGCCTACATTATCATCCCTCATACCCAACAAAAAGGTTTCCGGTTTCATTTGAACCTTAATCTTTAAAATCAACTCAATCTGTTTATGAATCTGAGTCCAATACTTCTTTGCTTAGGGGCATGTCCACCACATATGGTAAAAAGTTCCTTCTTGCTTTTTACATTTCCAACAGCTATTCGTCACCTCATACATTTTTGCTAATTTGCTTGGGGTTATATACCATCTATACATCATTTTATACATATTTTCTTTAATATTAACATTTAACGTAAATTTCAACTGCTTTAACCATAGTTGTTCCCATTGTTCCATTAAAATAACATGACCTACATTTTTCACCCAATGAATCGTACATTCTTTAACCTGTTCTTCTTCTGTCTCAAACTTCAAAAGCAATTTATACATTTTTGAGATTACCTGGTCTTCAGATTTTAATTGTACCTCCAGTATTGATTCTTCTTCTACAAATCCATATGCCTTCTTGTCCACTTTAAATCTCTCCAAAATTTGAGCATATACAAATCATTGGCAATTAAAGTCTTCTTCCATTAATTTTTCTCTTGACTTTATGGTACAGTCTCCTTGTGAAAAATTTAATACATTTCTGTATAATAGTCTTTTGGCACGCTGCTTCCACCAAAGTGCGCTTCATATGGTGCAACCCATAATGGTATTTTCTCATAAAACCTCATTTTATATCTATTCCAAATTCTCCATAATGCATGTCTAACATAGTGATTTTTAAATTCTAAATTTGCTTTCACTTTATCATACCATATCAAAAGGTATTTAAATATGAGAGCTTATTCAAGGAAATGGGGCTGTTTGTTTGACACTTCACATTGAACTACAGTAGCAATGGGATATGAATCAGTTTACACAGCAATATGAAAACTAAAGCAAGCTACATATGGACTCATTGTATAAATTGCCAAGTAAATTATGAACCAAAGAAGCCATTATCCCCAGTGCATAGAGAAATGTGTGGGGAACAGCACAAGCATGATAACAGGTCCTGCACTGGCTGCTGACACACTCCCAAAGCCCCTCCTTCCCCATGGACAGTGTTGGCCTGTGCAGCAATATAGCAGCAGGAGTGGGGCTTGCTGGCACACTCTCCCACCACACATACCTCTAAGTACTGAGGATAACATCTGAGAAGGTAGAAGACTTGCAACATTTGCTTAACTCAGCTGTGTTTCTAGGTATTACGTTGCAGTACAATGGTTCTGTATGCACTTTACAAGATGATCGCAAGCATGTTAACTCAGAAGGAAGCCCCACTGAGTGAAGTGAGATTTGCACTCGAATTTAGGGGACTGGGTGGAGGGAAGGGCCCAGCTGGAGGTCTCCTTGGGGTAAGTGGACATGTCTCCGATTACCCTGGGTAAACCCCCAGACAGAGCAGTAATACATTAGCAGGACATGAAACAATAATGAATGAGAAAAACCTAGTGAAACCAGCCATAAACATAGCAGCAGTTTGGTACTGTTAATACAGTATATGGTACAGTATATCCCTTTTAACCTTCAGCACTGAGCCAACTAGACTAGAGCACAACATCAAAACAGCTACTGTACTTTGTCACTATATAGCAAAGCAAAAATTCACTATTACTATTTGTCCAAAGGAATATCTGGTGGGCCTCTCTGGGAAATGGTCCATCATTTCAGTACCGTCACCAAGCAGACCTTGCCTCAAGTACTGCTGAACAAACCAAAGTACGAAGCCATAAGCCTAGCATCTGGAATGGCTATTTATACACAGGCAGGCTCAAATGCACTGGCGTTGCTAGAGGTGGGGCGGAACGGTAAGTCTTGCACAGCGATAACCGCTCCGTTCCATGGTGGCCCCGCCCACTCGCCGTTGGAACCAGTCCGAGCGGTGAAGGCAATGCGCAGGGAGTCTCCTGCGCGTTGCCTTCGCCGCTCGACTGGTTTCGACGGTGAGTGGGCGGGGTCACCATGGAATGGAACAGTTACCGCTGTGCAAGACTTACCATTCCGCCCCACCTCTAGCGCCAGTGCTCAAATGGGAGAAGACATTCCCCACAATATCGGTTCAGTCATTTATTTTAAAAGGCTACCTTCCCCCCCCCACTCCAAAGGCTCTCAAGGCAGTGAGGGATTTATAGGCAATTGGGCAAAGAGGCCCCCTGGTTCTTTTATATTTAGCAGGGTAAAAGCAACTGTCCTTATTCATCCCAGTCTAGTAGCAACCCTTGTAGTGGCTGTTGCTGAAGTCTCAGTTGCGTTTCTCTGTGAACTTTTTGGGGACAGGGAACCAACTTCTCATCCCCTTTGAGTTCTTGTTTTGTTGTTGTTGAAACAACAACAAAAATTATATTTTATAACAACAACAACAACCTTTATAGGTTTAGTCATAACTCTGAACTAAGCCTGACAGCTGAATTGGTATCAGCTCTAAGGTTTGCTTCTATTAATCCGTTGGCAACATTAAAGAAATTAGGTTACTTCAAACAGCATTGACTATTTGCAAGCATGCATAAAAGGCAGAAAAACTGTGATTTAAAACTGAAAGTTTAATCTAATTACACAAGCAGATATTATGGAGAATATAAGCATATTAGCTCCTCTGTACAAAAAAATAAGGAAGCAAAGCTCAATTGTAATTTCTTAGACAGATGAGTTTGATTTTTCTAGTAGTTACTTTGAGCCTGGGCAATTTTTAATTCCACTTCATCAACCAGCAGGTTATCCATTAAGGCTAAATTCTGCCAGTGCAAAATCTTACCCCATAGCCATGCAATTGAAAATGCAATTGAGCAAGAAAACTGTAATGTTTACAGTGGTAGCACCAACAGGTTGCTCATTAGAAACAGCAGAAGGTCAAGTGAGCCTTTAAATTCATGAGACTGAATATTTATATAATGTAGTTCTTAATACTGCTAGTAACTCTAAGTAGTGGTGTATTGTTAAAAAGAAAGTCAAGCTCTCTACCTTGTCTAGGGATTAATGCCCTCTGACCAGAATGTTCTCCTTCCTAATGCTAAATGTGTGGGCCCAGATTTGGTTGTGATTACTCAGTGCTGAAATACACTCTGCATATGTTTCAAGTGCATTCTCTATTATTACTTCACAGGTTCTAAGGTTAAACCAAAGGTTCCCAAACTTTTTGATGGGTCATAAATGTTTGCCAGGAGTGGCGACAACAGCACTATTGTGACAACAGGATTGCGCCAGCTCTGGCGCCGCCAAGCAAAATAAGGGGTTTTCCCACCTCCCTGGGGGTCAGGTCAGGCCTCCGGGGGGAGGGGGATCTTGCAGACCCCTCTGCAGGCCTCCCTGCGCCTCAGAACGGCTCCCCGATGCAATTGTGACACACTTCCAATTTTCTGACGAAACCACAGATTAACAAACCAAAATACACACAGACAGCACACACACAGATTAATTGACAGCACACACAGATTAACAAAACAAAAAAGTCAGCTAAAACAATTTGAATTGTTCAAAAAGAGAGACGAGACCCCTATAAGAAGCAAAGAGAGGCAGGGCTGAGACAAAGGAACAGCAATTCAGTACCAAACAGGCACGTGCCCCTTGGATGAATGTTTCATGTCTTCCACCAGGCAATTCTACTTCCCTGAGCACTGGAGCAAAGATACACAGCTCCTAAACCGCAAATCCCAGCAGTTGGACTCCCAGGAAGCCAGGCTCTTGGGTCAAACATTACCTAGAGAGCAATGTAACACCTAGACCTATTGTGAGTTGCCAACCCTGACTGAAGCTATTCCTGGATTTCCCCCCCCCCCCCCCCCAATACGATGTAATGTTGGGAATTCCTGGAGGCCCTGTTAAAATTTCCAGGATGGCTTTTGGTAGTACCCTGGAGATTGATAGCAGATTCTTGAAGATTATAGGCCTATCCTGGAGGTTCAGTAACTCTAGTAATAATCTCAGAAGAAATACTGTACCCAGAAGGCAAATTTGCTATTCCACAGATTCTTGCAGTTTACTTGCAGCTTCTTGAGAGCCAGGATGGTGTAGTGGTTTGGAGGTCGGACTTAGACCTGGAAGATCCAGGTTCAAATCCCCGCTCAGCCACGAAGCTTCCTGGGTGACCTTGGGCCAGTCACTATCTCTCAGCCTCACCTACCTCACAGGGTTGTTGTGAGGACAAAAAGGAGGGGAGGAAATATGTACACCACTCTGAGCTCCTTGGAGGAAGGGCGGTATAAAAAACGTGAAAAATAAATAAATAAATAAATAAATAAATAAATAAATACTCCCTTAGAAAGTATTTTGCATTAAAAAAAATTGCACAACTGTGGCATATCAGAAATGTTCATATAATGCTACCAACATTCTGACCATTTTCACAGGGTGTGTGCAGGGGTGTGTGTGTATATATACATGCTCCCTGAGTTACAGATGTCTGAGTTATGGACAGCTGCATCGGCGCTTTCACGTAGGCACAGTACATCCTTTGCTGGGGTTTCCACACAGGCGCCACAGCACTGGGCTGGTAAGTTCCAACCTGTTCGGATTTCAAGTTACCAGTGGACCTCGAGAACCTAACCTCTCTGCAAAAAGGAGGTAAGGAAACGCATCTCTTTGTGTTCTAATCACGTATTCGATAAATACAGTACTGGACCCTGACAGGTTCACTGTCAGTGGACACCAGAGGGATGGACACATTTTGCCCCACTGTAGCATTGTTGCCAAGTACAGTGCTTTACTTTTCCATAGAAGGATAAAGAGCAGCCATTTACTCATATGGGAGGAAAGAGGTGGTGTAGTTTCTACTAGGACTCTGTTAGGGTGGTGGATAAATTTGCCACTGGTGAGTCTAGTTTTTTGAGTGAGGGACACTCAAAACTCCCCTTGCCCAATTAAATGTGCCCCACAGAACTCAGTAAGAAGCAAACTAGTCCTTATCATCATAGCTGTGCCCATTGGGTCTGTTCATTTGGCCATGCCAGAGAAGGCCAGGTGTCAGGAGAACAGGACGGAAGGTTGGGAACTGCCCTTTAAATACATAGATGTATGGCCAGACAAAATATATCACTAATCACGTCATTTGGCGTATTATTGTTTTTAATGTAATTAGCAGCCATGAGTGCCGCCAATAAAAACTGGGACCATGGTGCAGGGGAGGGTTGCTTGAACCCATCTCCCCTGCCATGGTCCCAATCAGATTTCCACACCCCAGCAGCTTCTATTTGCCTTGTGACAGAAGGTGCCATTGGCACCATCACAGAAGAAATCACATGGACAAGAGGTGCAAATGATGCAGCTTGTACATCTCCCTAATACAGTTTCCCTCTGCAAATTACCATGAAAGTTCCAAAGTAAGAAGTGCAGAGATCTCTGCATCCACTTGCCGTGACAGCTGAAGTCAGTCTGTTTTTCATCAGAACCTGTCTTATTTCAAAGTGCTAGTTTTGACTTTTAAAGCCCTTAACTTTTAAAGCCCTTTTAAAGCCCTTAACGGCTCGGGTCCAGGGTATTTGAGGGACCGCCTCCTTCCTTATAATCCGACCCGTACTCTGAGGTCATCAGGGGGGGCCCCTGCTAACCGTGCCGCCATTGACGGAGGTGAGGGGGATGGCGGCGCGGAATAGGGCCTTCTTGGCAGTGGCGCCCCAATTGTGGAATTCCCTCCCCCTGGAATTGAGAACGGCTCCCTCCTTAGAGACCTTTCGGCGGGGCCTTAAGACATTTTTATTTAGATCAGCATTTGATGTCTGACATGGGAGGCTGGCTTTTTGATAGATGGCTTTTGACAGATGTAAATGTGGATGACCCACTGGGGCTGTTTGTTTTAATTGTTTTAATTCTTGATTTTAAATGTATATATGTATTTTAATGTTTTTATTGTAAGCCGCCTTGGTTGCCCTTGTGGGAGAAAGGCGGGGTATACATTCTATAAATAAATAAATAAATATTTCACCGAAAACTGAACAGAAATATTTTTCGCTAACTTATTCCTGTTTTGTAATCTCACATCTCTTTATGTTCTATAGCGGGCTGTTTCTAGGAAATGAGAAAGGCTGGCCGCAAAGTCAGCTGGAGTTGATAAGCTTTTATTTTAAAAGTGGGACATGGATATTGTACTTGCCAAGTAATTGGCCATTATTAAATCAGTCTAAATATAACATGAAGTGCAGTAATACTTATTGCAAATTAAATTAGATTTTTTTTAAATGCGAGAAAGTTATCAAATCTCCAGCTAGTAAGGAACAGCTTAATGGAAGAAAAAAAATTACGACTGAAAAATTACTGTCGATAACAAAGCTAATAGATTATTTGAAACTGGATCAACACCATGTAAATTATTCCAATAGTTCTGTAATCTTCTTGTTTGGTCACAAAACGGCTATACACAGATCCTTTCCCCCTTCATGCAAAGAAGACAGCACAGCATCCCCCATCTCTGGAATCTTCCACAATTTACTGAACTAGTCATAAATTTACTGCTGTCGATGATGATGATGATGATGAAGTTCCTGTTCTATGGAAAATGGACAAGCTCAACCCAGCAAGACAGGAATAAGGAAAAATTTGCCCCCCAAAATTCCAATAAAACAACCATGTAAGTCTACAGCTTCTTTAACCAACATGCTGTCAAATACCGTCAATAAATAATCCCGAAATGACTTTCACTTAAATTTATACAATACAAAATTTGTGACTTCATTTCTTCATATTTTTACAGGTGTTTTGTGTAAGATTTGAAACCAAACATTCCAGATCCTGTAACCAGTTCTTTTTACATTCCTCTTGCACACTTAACAATATAAATTCGTGACAGGTATTCCTTTTGCCAAATACTTAATTCTGAAAGTTATCGAAAATCAGTTACATTCGTCAATTTTAATTTACCATCTGAAGACTGAAAAATGGAATGTTCAAATCCAATTCATGCATGCTGACAAAAGAGAGATCTGATGCTCCATGTTTTAAATTATAATATGAATATACAAGATTATCCAGTTCTCCATTATCTACAAGATTCCAAGATAGAAATTTCCCAACAAACTCCTAGCACTACACTCTTTATTCCTGGTACTAAGTCGTAATGGCATGATCTGGGAATTAGTTAGATTTACCTTGGTTTGAAAGCAAGAATAATTAGTTCCACTGGCAATTTGCACCTAATATTTTAATTTAGGCTGCAATCATACACACACACACACACACACACACACACACACACACACACACACACACACACACACACACAGGATGGTGTATTGGTTTGGGAGTCGGACTTAGACCTGGAAGATTCAGGTTCAAATCCCCACTCAGCCATGAAGCTTCCTGGGTGACCTTGGGCCAGTCACTATCTCTCAGCCCCACCTACCTCACAGGGTTGTTGTGAGGACAAAAGGAGGGAAGGAAATATGTACACCACTCTGAGCTCCTTGGTGGAAGGGCAGTATAAAAATGTGAAAAATAAAATAAAAAATAAATGTTCTTGGGAGTAAGCCCCATTAAGCAAAATGGAACTTATTTCTGAGTAAACTTTTATAGGATTGGGTTGTTGTTCTTTCGTATTATACTGTCAAAGAGACTGCAATGCTACTGACATTGAATATTTTTCCAATATAAATTGAGTTGAATTGGTTAGGGCAAAATTATTGAACCAAAGGCTAATCTACTGTACATCTCAGCCTCACTACATGAATAAAACAGCCCCTGCCCAACAACAGTAACACATATAGTGGTTTCAGTACGGATTGCCGCATCATTTGGAGAGTTTCCACCCCACTGCCATGACAAGGAACATCTGTCAATGGCATGAAAACTACAGCTGACACTGAATTTTGCATAATCTGAAATGTGTCAGGAATTTCAGTGTTCCTCCTCAGAAGGATTTCAAGGGAATCCAAGAGTTTCACTAAGATTACTGAAATTACTTTTTTCACAGAAGAGGTTCCACTCATCCCAAGATGGACATCATATGTTGCCTAAGGTGACAACCTCTAAGGAAGTGTAGAGGTTCCTCCTTGGGAAAACCACTTGTGAAATTTCAAAGGAAGTCAATTAAGCTTGGGCACGCTCAACAACATTCCTCAGGGATTGGAGGGGGGGGGGTTGCCCAATCCACATAATTAGCCACTCCGCTTATTACAACCGGTATGCTGAGGACATTTCAAGCAGCCTCCTCCATTGATGGCTGTAATGTGTTGATCAGACTTTAGCCAACATTTTTGCATCATCACATCAAATCGAGTTAGGAATGGCTGCCTGCCTTTGAATGTCCCCCCCCTCTCATAAGTGTATGAGAACTTATTCCTGATGTTTTTATTTGTAGATATAAATTGGTTCCTTATTATGACACATAATTATTGCCAGTGTGTGACATTATCAGTGTCTTTTTGTAGGTACATTTTTTTTATTTTAACTGTTCCATTAAACTTTAGATCAGAAATGCTTTTATGTGCCTTGTAATTCTGGCCAAACAATAATAATTTTGGAGAAGCAATAATAATATGCATATTTTATGATTCTGAGCAATCATATAAATATAAGATTTCATATTTTCAAACATTTTATGAGGAATCATCTCCTGAATCTTCTTTTTAAAAAGCCTTGCACTCAATTACTGGTATATATCTTGCTTTATTATGTGCATCTAAAGGCAGCTTGGTTTTCTTTTCTAGCACAACGCTAAAGAGCGATACTCTCTTCTTGGAAGGGACCAGGACATCTGTCTCAGGACAACAGTTTTATGCAGTTGATACAAAAACTGTGCACCAGATTTCCCTGGGATTAACATTCATGTGTGAATCAACTCTTTCTTAGGAATAGATAAGTGCATGACTGTTTCCCAAGCCAAGGACACGGACATTTTTTCAGGAGAACTCCACTGATTTGACAGTGTGAAATGGGAAGCAGCTTAACAGCAAAACATCTGAATGAACCATTATCAAAGGCAATATATTCAATTTAGTGGGCCACTGGTCTATCCTATTACGTGGGCCACTGGTCTATCCCATTATGATACAGTATGCACTTTCCTAATAAGGAAGCTTGCTAATAAGAGCTGATAAAGGTAGAGTGTGTGTGTGTGTGTGTGTGTGTGTGTGTGTGTGTGTGTGTGTGTGTGTGTGTGTGTGCGCGTGCGCCAACTATGGCATCACCAAAATCACCCGAAAAAATATATACAAGAACTACAGGAACAGTAACACTGCATTGCAGGCAGATACACCAGAGCAAATGTTTTAAGATCTAATTACTAGCTCTGCTGCATCATTCTCGCAGCAAGGGTATTATTTAGGGAGGGCAAAGGGGGGAAGGCACCCCACCCCTGTTTTAGATCACTCTTACGGAGCACCGATATCTCTGGTTATTATGAGAGCTTCAAAAGTAACCACAACAAATGTTCCTAAAATGCACAGTTATAAATAAAACTGTAAATATACATTGCAAATACAACTTAGACTTTATAATTTAGTGCTATAAACTGTGGTATTGGAAACCTCAATGACCCCACATTCCAAAACCTGAAACGGTGTCCCTGCATCTAGCATGAGATTCAACAGCAACTTGTTTTTGTACAAAATCCTAAATTAGCTTCTGAAGCTCCAAGACCAAAACTTTAGTGAGTGAAAAGGTTGCTCTTTAATTATTGGATGTATTTTTGTTGAGAGCGCCTCTTTCAGATCTCCTTATCCTTGCCTTCTTTCAGATAGATTTTTTTTAATGGATCATCTGCTTTGATTGGCCATTTAGTCACTGAAAGTTGTTGGGGGTGGATAGAGTTAGGGCAAGAACCTTTTTGGAGTCTGGCAACTGTTTGAAGTTGAGTATAGGATCCCAGAAGCTTTTACAGACAGCTTGTTTAGACACAGCCTCTCCCGAGTTTTTGACCCAAGGCAGATTGTGCATGGGGTCTTTCAAGCTGAATTTATTGTAACTGCTCAGTGCTCATTCCTAATTGAGCCTATGAAGTAGGAGAAAAGACCAGAATCCCTCAAATTTAGCTTCAATAACAGGAGGCAGAGGTCATCAACCTGAAAGTAGGAAATTACTGTGAAATATGGTTCAATTCACTGTTGCCAAGTTAAATTATGCCACTCAGATACTGGACATCTGATCATATCAAAAGAAGAGACACTCAGTATTTTTGCAAACTGCCTCATACATAGGAGATAACAGCACCCACATCAAATCTATGCATATCTACATACAGCCACACACACCCATATCTGCTGATTCAGCATCCGCGGATTCACTTATCCATGGATGCCAAATTCCCTCCCGGGCCCATTAACTTAAGTTCATCTCGCTGGCGCCAAGCAAGTGTGGGCATATTTTAAACCAAGCGCTATAAGCAGCAGCCTGCTACTTATAGCACAGCTTGTGACTCAGTAGAGCCGACAACCTCAGTGCTACAGAGGCTTGGACAGTAGCGTCACTAGGCGCACGCCACCCTAGTGACCCCCCCATTACCCCCCTCAAATTTCGGCGGCGCGAAGGACCTCCCCCCCCCCCCGGCCAGCTCCATACATCCGAGCCGGCTGGCAGTCCGAGGCCTAATTACGAGGCCCAATGCGCGATACGTAGTTTATAACGTTTTTTGTGCATGCGCATAACGAGAAACGTTCTGCGCATGCGCGAAAAATGTTATAAATTACGTATCACGCATTGGGCCTTCATCAGAAGGCCCTGGCGCATCGGCCGGGGAGGTCGCTCCAAGGCCTTCTCCCGGCCTCGGAGCCTCCCGGAGGGCGACGCGCGCAGCAGAGGTGCGCGCGTCACCCTCCGGCGGTCTGCCCCCCGCGCTTCGCTCTAGTGACGCACCTGGACATGGATGTTAACATTCCTCCACCCCTCTAAAGTTATGCAGGATTGGGCTGCCTGGAAGCTATCAACCGGATCTCTGCTGCACTTCAGGACACCGCCCTCTAATGGTCAGAGTCAATACCATTCCTCTTCTGCACCCAATGGCGCTGGCTCCAGGCCCAGGTTCTCAGTCTGAGCCTATTCAGAAGCAAGTCCCACTGTGTTCAGTCCTAGAGTAACAACACAGAGCACTTTGTCCTGTCTTGCTTTGTCTGCCTAACCTAGTATCTGATCATTAGATTTTTCCTGATCATGTCTCTTGCCTCCAGCCCTTCTTATTCTCGTAAATCATTGATACAATCTGGCCTGTTGAGACCGTGTCTGCCACCATTGGCCACTCCGGTTCTCATCTGCCTGCACCAAAAACAGTCCTGCAGCTGAAGCCTACCTCTGAGTTTGGCCAAGGCCTGATACAGTGCCATGCAGCTACCAGGTTGATTGTAAGTAAACAGTCTGAAACTAATTTTATAAGGATTGCATAGCAAAACAAAAAGCCAGTGTACACTTGTTTATTAGATTATGTTGCATATCCAGTGATTGCTAACAAACACATTTGATGGTTTTGCATTTCTCATACTTGGATTTTGAAGCACACATCAAAGCAGATGTTAAGGAACTTGATTCGGGCTCTGTATCAAATCACAGCTCAGAAACCAAACCCCTGCCATACAATTTGATGCCTTGACAATAGCTGTGATTTCCTCTCAATTCTGGGTTATGATCTCCAGATGCGGCAAGACAAACAAGGAAATGGAATGTAACTCACACACATGGAAATGCAGGCAGCCATGCTGCAATTCCTCAAACATCCTTCCCCCCCACTCCCTCCAAGAACTAGCAGTCTATGCCTGACATTCTCTGCTCAAGCCTTCTGGACCGCTGCCCATTATTGGGAAGTTTGGCTAAAACTGACACCCTTATTTGGTACACTAACAGCCCGATCCTAAACAACTTCCCAGCACTGTTGCAGCCATGCCAATGGGGCGCGCACTGCACTATGTGGTGGTGGGGCAGTCCCAGAGGCCTCTTCAAGGCAAGAGAATGTTTGATCCTTTTCCTTGGGGCTGCATTGCGACAGTTGGCCAACGGCCAGCATTGGACTGTAAGTTACATATGGTTCCAATGTAAATGAGGATGGGCCTGCACAGTGTGACTTTTCTTTGGTTCATATTCAGGGTCCTTTCAAAAAAGGACAAGAATCAAACCAAAACTTGGCCTACTTCAGCACTCAGTGTGCCACAATGGCCAGTCACAAGGTAAAAGCCCTCCTCTTCTGTTGCCCCTCCCCACAACTAGTATTCAGAGGTACACTGCCACTGAACCTGGTGAGAATCTACTGGACATGATCCAAACAGCCATTCAACTAGGGTCCGATTCGGACATTTGCTCTTCTGGAATGTTCCAGGGTTGCCACCCCAGGAAGAAGTTCTCCCTGTCTTTAGCATTTGTCACTGCAGACAAACACTTGAACGAGCAAAGAGAAGGGGAGGGGTGAGATACTGTTTTTCAGCCATTTCCAGTTTTCGTGAAAACCAGAAATGGCCAAAAATTGCTGTTTTTCGCCGAACTGAAGATCAGGGAGGCCTGCAGAGGGTTGCGCAGGCCTCCCTGAAGCTCCTCCAAGCCCAGGTAACAAAGGAAATGGCACTTTCTGACAGGGCCAGAAATGCTATGCAAAGGCAGTGCACTCAGTCATCCTCAGCTGCAGGAGACATGCTGGGGAGAGTTGGTGCTGAGCGGGTAGATTCAATGAAGGGAGGTGAGTCTTACAATCGATGTATTTATTTTTTTCCCCTGCTCGTGGTACTGAAAGTAAAGGTGCGCCTTAGAATCGATGGTGCCTTAGACTCGAAGAAATACGGTATGTATAGCCCACAGGCACTTGTGGAGATCCATACAGATAAGGTGCTCCCTGAGATACGATACCTTTACGTGCCAGATGTTTTTCCTCTAAAAGGGTGAACATATCCCAAAGGCCCAAGTAATACAAAGACTTTACTTACTTAAAAAACAAAGACTTGTATTTGTATATATTACAAAAAAAGTAATACAAAGACTATGCAACACAGAGATCAATCCTATTCTAAATACGGGCGGCGGAACAAGTGTTCTGCCACCTGAAGTAGTTTGCCACCCACCACGTTTGCGACTACTTTCAAGCAGAGAAGGCCGGCATTGCGCCCAGCCACCGGACCCAGGTAAGGTAGGATTCGGCATACGGAGGGAGGGTCAGCGGAGCCAGGGGGGTGGCCATAGGCCCAGCCGCCCCAGGCGGGGGCAGGGGCATGGCTCCCGACATATCCAGGCCCCCACTGGGCAGCTGGGCCGTTACATGGCCTCCTCTGACTTCTGCCAGCAAAATAGCTGGCGGAATTCCGAGGAAGCCGATCGGCCCCAGCCCCAGTTACACTCGGGGAAGGGAACGAGCGTCCCCTTCCACGAGTAGACTTACCGCCGCTGGGTGCCTGCCCGCGGCAGTGCACAGGATCCTCGGCCGCCCAACGGATCCTTAAGCTGAATTGGGCTGCCCATTTCCCCATGACATTTTTTTTCTCTAAATTGACAAATCTTACCGGTACTTTAAGGAAACCAAAATAAGATACATAACTTGTCAGCCCTCAGAACAGTCACTAACTGACAACTGACATGGAGTCTTCAACATAAAAACCAATTTGCCAGACACTCGCATTGAACAAGTTTCTTCCAATGTAAAAAAAAATCTACTCAGAAGTCTACAGCCTGTTTCAACCTCTTGAGTTCAAAAAGTCTTAAATCCTAAAAGTCTAAATTGTTTAGATTAAAGACTAAATAATACAAAGTCCTCGGATTTTTAAGCACCTATTTTCATGCAACTTGGTTTTGGAAACTAAGAGAACAAACATTGCAAGAGAGTAGAGAACATCTTTCAGAATTCTGTAGAAAAACACCTTTGTTCCTATGGAGGACTGTCCTACATAGACACTTTGATTGCATTCCTCCTGTCAAAAGCAACTCTTCTCCTAGCTGCCTTTTAATCTTTTCTTCCACACTGGTAGAAAAACAGCAATCTTTAGTTATTAGAATTTTTATTTTAACAGCTTCAAAGTGCTGGCTGTTCCAGATTGAATTGTGGCAGGAAAACCTTGGACTGCAAGTAATCAGCACATTAATACATTCTCCTTGAAGATGTTTTCTTTGCTTAGTCTGAAAAAAAAGTGCATAAAGGAAAAAGTGTTTTCTTGCATGTCCTTTAACTAGCGCTTTTAGTATATTTATTCAAAACTCAAGAAATAGTGGCTCAACTTTCAGGGTTTTTGTTGGACACACAGTAAAGGCAGATTCACAGAACTACCTTTGTATGATTAAAACTACAAACAAATATCTATGAATAAAACATTCTTCAATGTTAAAATAAGATGCTTTGTTAAAGCTCACCCACCATATAGGGCAGGCGACAATCTAGTCTCAGTCACCTCCTTTCAACATATTGACATAATTCTTCTGCAATTTGACTTTGGTAGGTGGCAATAGAAAAAAGGGGCCCATCATCACCACCACCACACAGTACGGCTCTGAGGTTCCACCCGCCCCAAGGGTTTGTATGGCCTATTGAAAACCTTAACATGAAATTTGTGTGGGTGGAATCAATGAGGCGTATTGTTGGGAGGTCTAGATGTCTGGTTATCTGAAAGTGCTGGTCAACTGGAAGGTCAAATGTATGAGAAGTTACATTGTATAATGGCAGCCTTAACAAAATGAGTCAATATACTTAAATGGGTATGATTTTCAATAGATGCGACATTGCAATCGCCCACTATCAGTACACACTGCCGCATGTCACTTTAACATCAATCACGACTCAGCTTAGGAAGCCAATCTCAGATGTTCAAAGGAGAGATGATGAATAATAGTGGCCAAGAATGTGAACTGTGAGACAAGGAGCCCCTAATTCAAGTCTCACCTCAGTCATGAAGTCATAGGTGACCCTGGATGCAGGGGCATAGCTGGATCAGTTGGTACCTGGGAACCTCATGAGTCATCACCCCCCTGGAAGTGACATCATCCCCTAGGTTTTTTCCTCAAAAAGCAAAAAAGGAAGCGGCGGTGGCGAAAAAGGTAAGCACACTGCCCCTTCCACTGCCACTGCTTCCTAGTCGCCCCCCCCAGCACCAGATCCTACTGGTCCCCCCCCAGCCGAGGAGCAAGGGGCAGCAAGTGGCCACATCGCCTACTTTTTTCGCCGTCGCCACCTCCAGTCTCCAGCAAAAAACAGTGGCACGCTTTTCACTGCTTTTTTGTTGGAGATTGGAGTCAGTGGTGCAAAAAGTAGGCGATGTGGCTGCTCGCCGCTCCTTCCTCTGCCGCCTGGTTGTCCCCCCCAGCCACCACCAATCGCCAAGCCACCCCAGCCAAGGAAAGAGGGGGAGCCGCCCCAGCCAAGGAACAAGGGGGCATCGAGCGGCCTACCTTTTTGCTGCTGCCACTGTTCGCTGCTCGCCCAAGGCGGCTTGTACCCCCCAACCCCGCCTTAGCTATGCCACTGCCTGGGTGAGTCATTATTATCATCTCACCCTCAACTTCCTATCTGTAGCAAAGCTACGTTTCTCCAGTGAGCATTTTTATAACAAAAAGGAGCAGGGTATGTGAAAACTTCCCGGAAAGACCTCCAATACTTATCTATTTTATGCCAGTTTGCTTCTGCTTGAAGCTCCATCGCCATGTTTTGGTAGAAAAATAGTGCTTCTTCTTACTACTACTCCTGCTAACTGGGCAAAGAAGCACCTTCTAAAGTGGGGTCTTCTTATATTGGGGGGGGGAGAACAACTGTCCTTCACCTCAGCATAGCAACTTTTCCCATGGCTGTTGCTATGTATTTTTTTGCATATTTTTTTAGATTGTGAACCCTTTGGCGACAGGGAACCATTGATTTATTTCACTATGTAACTTTGTGAACAGCTTTTGATTGAAAAGTGGTATATAAATATTCATAATAATACTGTAACAACAACAACAACAACAACAACAATAACACAGCTGATCAGATTTGGATGCACTGAAAGCAAACAATGCAAACACAGAGTGAGGGCAGTGCTTTGTGAATGAACATTGCCTTCACTCAGAAATAGCTTCATTAGCTGTCAATGATGTCATCAAATAGATAAATCTGCTAAGCTGTGGGACAATGTCACTGTTAATAGCAAGAATGGAAGACTTTTATTGAAACAAAACGTGGTGCTCAATTGGGGCTACAAAAGGCTGATTATGCGGCAATGCTGGTACCACCTGAATGCCAGGGACCAGGCAGGGCAGAAAGATTACACAAGTTGCCTGTATGAGAGCCAGGGGATGGAGTGTCTTCTCTCCGCAGTGCCACACACCAACAAAAACCATAATCAAAATGACTACCCACAAAGCTCTCCAAAAGAGGAGCACATTTGACAGTGTGTGTGTGTGTGTGTGTGTGTGTGTGTGCGCGCGCGCGCACGTGCTCATGACATGTGCCCTTTCCCCATTTTGGCTCAGTCCTACCCATCTGTAATATGGGAATAATGGCACTGACCCCACTGTACAGGGCTTTTATACTGAGGTCATGTATGGAAACTCTGGGAATTTAGAAAAATCATGATTATTGATTCTCTCAATAAATGAGAGCTGAAGACCCTGTGGAAGAATTCCACGTTAGAAACTTATATGCAGGATAGCAAAGGAAATGTCTGGGAAAAAATGCCTGGGAGTCTCCTGCGCGTTCCCTTTGCCCCACTGAATGGCTCCGAAGGCAAGGGGGCGGGGCTGCCTCGTGCCGGTGAGTAACGGAGGTCAGTGCGGTGTGGAACTTAGCGTTCCGCCCCACCTCCAGTGACGCTACTGTACTTGAGGCACCCTGATAAGGAAATGGAAGCCGATGAAGGACAAAACGGAGGACAAAACAGAGACTCAAAACACCAACACCACCAAACACATGTAGTAGAGTTAAGAATGAGGGAAAGAAAGGGTGAAACTGAGGAACAGACAAGCCAGAAAGAAGAGTTCCACTGGATGCGCTGGGAAAAAGCACGACAATGAGCCGGCATCATGGCGGTTGAAGGAGACAAAAAAAATAAGTCAGAGACTGGAAAGGGACGGTTTCTCAGGAACTTAAATACAAGAATAAGGAAAGAGAGGAGTCAAAGCTTTGGGGCTGAAGATCAAACAGAAATAAAAAGATGACAATCAGAAATATTTAGAAAGAGAAGATGAAGGCAGATCAGAAGAAGACAAACAGACGTGCAGGTTATTGCCATAAAAGCAACAGTGAGTGTTAATAGCATAACAGTGCAACACATCTACCAGTGCCCACAGAGACTGCTGGGGGCCCTGGGGAAGTCCTGTACTGGGCTCCCCCCAGCACTCTTTCATATACCAAGGGTACTGAGAGTTCATAGGTTGGCCTGACTGTGTGGGCCCGCTGGTGGGCACTGGCCTGTGCCTGAGCTGGACAACCTCTTATGCCACCCCGGCATCTACTCCAAATGAGCTCACATTAAATTCAGTGGGGTTGAAATTCACATTTCAATTCAGTGAAATTCACTGAATTTCAATTCAGTGAAATTCACATTTCAAGTAAATGTGCACAGGATTGCAACCTAATAATGTGATAAAGAGATTACTGTAATGCAGTGTTTCCCAAACTTTTTTGACCTGCGACTCCCTTGACTATTGGCCGCAGCTCCCCATTACATTATGTTGATGCCTGCCAATTGGCATTGCACTGTTTTCCGAGAGGATTCCGTGGCACTCTGCGGCTCCCTTGGCTGGTTTGGGAGCCGCACCTCCCAGTTTGGGGACCACTGCTGTAATGTGATAAAGAGGAGACACAAGCAACAGATTCCTGAGGAGCTCTGGTAGAAAGTGACAAAGAAAAGGAAGAGTTCTCATTAATAGATAAGCGAAGAGGAACCCTATGCAAGTTTACTCAGAAGTCTAATTTTGTTCATTCCCAGGGAAGTGTGCATAGGATTGCGCTGTCAGAAATACTAGAATGAAACCAAGACCCCAAAATCCAGAAAAAGCAGTGAAGAGAGAATAGAATGATCAATAGTGTCAAAAGCTGAAGATGTCAAGTGAAAGGAGGACAGAAAATTGATCATGTGGTTTAGCAAGTTAGAGAGAATTGAAAGTGTGAGTAAGAGCAGATTCCGTGAAGTGACAAGAACATTTTTTTTTCAAACGGATCTAACTTGCAGTTGGCATGAAGAGAATTGAGACGCAGAGTAAGAACACGATGTTCAAACACTTTTGAACTGAAAGGTAAAAAAGAAATGCGGGACAATGGTTAGGAAAGAAAGATGATAAAGAAAAAGATTCTAGCATACTTATAGCAAGAAAGGTAAGTACCAGCAGAAAGTGAGAGATCAACATATGAAAAAGAAAAGAAAAAAGGAACGGGCAGCCCAATCCTCACTAACTCCCCACATGGTGATGCAGCGACACCAATGCAGCCTCTGCTGTGTCTCACAGACTATTCTCTGCAAAAAAACGATGTCCCAAGATTACAACATATCAAAGTTGACAATCCCTATTCCTCTTGTCTCTATGACAAGAGAGGCCTCATCGGGGAAAGGCCTTGCACTGGGGTAAGCCCCAGCAGCCTCCATGGGTCAACTCGGATCTACATCAGCTCTATAGCTGACCCAGGAAGGTGGATCAGGCCTGAGAAGGGGGTTAGGATTCGGCAGGCGCTGCTACCACCTAACCCTCCCCATCCCAGGCCTGATCCGCCTAAAAAGGTGGAAATAACAAAGAAGCAAAGTCTTATAGCGAGTAGATAGGTCAGAGTCCAAAAGAAAAAGATAGTAAAATCAGCTGAAGATTAAAGAAAAGGAGAAAATCTGATATCAAATTCAGAAAGAAAAGAGAGGAAAACCAGGGGAGGGGGCCATTAAAAAGTGAAACGCAAATAACGTATAAGAGCAAGAAGAAAAGACACTCATCCTTCCATCACGTGGTATGGGGAGAATGCGTAACAGTGAAATGCCCATAACACAAAACTGCAACGATGATAGCATCAGGAAGACAAATCCAACTTTTTGCAAAAGCAAAATAAGTGGAACAGCAAGATCATAAAGGATATGGGCTTCCTTCAGGAACAAGGGAATACCAATTTAAGAGAACACAATTAAAGAATGAATGAGGCAAAATATGACATGGCAGTAAGATCAGGATGACAAGAAATGCAACTGAAAGGCCCCGGATTTGTAGAAATGTCTTAGCTCATAACAAAAGGACAACATCGAAAGCAGCCCAAACAGCTTCTATGAGGAAGACCATTAAGTCAATGACAAAAATCCATTCCATGGAAAGGTCATACTTAGGTGGTTTTTTTTTTTTTTTTGCTGATAATCGCATAAACACCACATAAACACCGCATAAAAACACAGAACACTGCTTTCTGCTAAACAATCTGCGAAAAAACAAAACAAAACAAAAACATGTAATTTTGCATCATTCTTCATCTGCTGACATTGTAAACCTATACAACCTATACCACCTACCTAGTACTGTACACTTTTAAAGCAGATAAAATGGGAAAAATTTTGCAATAAGAACACATAACACCGCATTCTGCTATTTCATTTTGGTTAAACACCGTAATCTGCGAAAAAATAAAACCATAAAAAACAACCCCTAGCCGCACTGCATGGCAACAGAAAAATGTTAACATATCCAAGTGTGATTGATCCCACTAGAATTTCCACAGAGAGTACCAAAGACATAATAGTAAATAATTTAGATTAATGCCAAGTCTGTACATTTTATAGGCACTTTTCTATTTAACAACCACCTGATCAAGTCAGAACTTGAAGCTCTCAACAATGTGCACATTTGTGAATGGGGAAGAGAGTCCAGCCAAAGGAATTTGGCACATCTTCAAGAGTATCAAATATTGGTCCTTTTATAGTACAAAATTACTGAGGTCTCACTTTTGAATACCTGTTGTGAGTGCTGGCACGATAAACGGGTATGAACTGGCTATTTGTGTAATATGTGAAATAGTCCTGGGTAAGATGAATGAAATAAATGAACAAAGTCATCACTAGTGTTACATGCTACTACGTAACTACTGTTGTCCATGCATTAAGTGTACAGACCAGTGAATGACTAGCAGTATGTGAGCGGGGGCTCTTGGGTGAGTCCGGGAGGGGTGTGCTCAGGGGTAAGTCGATCTCTCCCCCTTCCAGAGGTAGGGGGTAGGACTCCAGTCCGACCCCTGAAGAGGGAGGGTCGGAGTCCTGGGGCCTTAAGGAATAGCTCCCGGGGGTCAGCGTGGGCCTCCGGTTAGCTGGAGGGCGGGGGTTCAATCACCGCTCAAGCCGTCTCTCTCAGCTAGTCGACTGGTCTTAGGCAGGAGGGAAGACACGGCTTCCCTTGCCTCGCAGCCGACTAGTTCATCACTGGCCGGCTGCCTCCTTTTATACTCATGCAAGGGGGAAGTCCTGCCCCCTCCCCGAAGTCCCGCCCCTCCCGGAGATTGGCAGGTGGCCAAGCCTATGGGCTTGTCCTTTGCCGAAATACTGGGTCCGTGCCGGCCGCGCTGGGGCCGCGCACGCCCAGTTAGTCGTCCCCTCTGCCTAGCCGGCAGCGGGGACGTCGGAGGGGCTGCGGCAGCTTCGGTGCCGCGTTCGGCCTTGTCGGGCTCCGCTCTGTCCACAGGGCTTCTCCCCGTGAGCTGTCGGGGCAGTCCGGCGACACCCGCCTCGCTTGGAGACGGGCGGGTCCTGCTGCTTTGGTCCTCGCCCGGCGGTGGCTGAGACGACAGGGCAGGCCTCGCGCCGGAGCCCGGACAGCCCAGAGGCCGCGCCGCGGGCCTGCCCGACCCACGGTCGCTCGTCGCGGGATCGTCGGGGCTCCAGGTAAGTCCGGGGGTTCGGCGGCCACCCGGACACAGTAAATTCAATTTTAGTGAAAACCGGAAGTGGGCTTTGTCCACTTTAGAGCCTTGGGGAGGCCTGTGGAGGCGGCTGCAGCCCTCTCCCCCAGACACTTTGGGGAGCTGGCAGGACAACCAGGTATGTTTAAAAAGGGGGTTTGGGGTGGGGGCGGGCACAAACCTGCAGCGCCACCCCTGACATTGGAGCTGGCCACCCCCCCCAAGGGGATATCGGCCACTTCCGGAAAAAGTGGTGGGTCGCGACCCACCACTTTGAAAACTCCTGCTCTAGTGTAATAAATAAATCAATATTCAAATCATTGCTACTCCTATTGCTTTCGTTACAAATATTTCTCGGTGTTCATTTTTATTTAATATTGTCTGATTAGGCCTGGAGGAACACGTAATTCATAAAACAATGATGTTCCATAGCCTCTGCATTAGTGGCCAGGAAATAGCAGCCTCTGAGTCCCTGAGATTAGCAACCTGTTTGTCTCCACAGTTGACAACCAAGCTGCACCATGGAAGGATCAGTAGATGCTGCAAAGAGACTATGGTGGAGCGGTGGGTGGGTGGGACTTTGTCACATACTGTAGTTCTCACTATGGTGGCAAATGTGTGTTCTTCAGTCTGCACATGTGGGCTGACATGCTTCAGTGTCCCCTCATATTATAATTTTTTTTAAAAAAAAGTTCGCATTGCACACAGAAAGCAAGATGTCAGAAAGAACAGTTGTAGTCTAAACCTTCTCCTTGATGTGCTAGTTTTCTCTGTGAAGGGATTTTTGTATGGAGGACATTCACAGCCCAATCCTCCTATGCCAGCACTGACTGCCGTAAAGCAGTCAGCCTTGGTAGCAAAAGCCTCCCCGACAGCGCGCTTATCAGTGTGCTGCCGGGGACGCCGACAGGAAGGACTCCACTTTCCCAGGCACGACGGAGGACATCTGGACGTGCACCGAGAAAGGTAAGCCAGTGGGAAGGTGGGGGGAGGATGGGGTGGGGGCAAAACTGGGCAGGGAGGGGGCATAATGGGGGTGGGGAAGCTGTGGGAGGGGGAGGATCTGTCACGGCAGGCCTGCACTGGATCCTATCCCCCTTCCCTGCAGCCTCCCTGCCCCTTTTCTCTCCTCAGATTTACGCTAGCAAAATTGCTAGTGTAGGTCCGAGGAGACCCATTGCAGGCCAAGGGGCTTATGCTGCCCTGCCCCCGCCCCCACACACAGGATGCAGGAGGAAGGATAGGATTGGTCTCCTAATCATGTTAATCCTCCCTTGCAGCCAGAAGTGGGACAACCTTTATGTAGGCTGCCTTCTCCAAGAAGCCCTCTAGCAAAACTGGTTGCTGGCCAGAGCTCGGTTCATCTTAGCAGGGCTTACACAGGAACTCACTGCAAACTTGGCTGAAATGAACAGAGGCTGCCAGCAGCGCTGGTTGGTGGACGGTATTCCACATTCACTTCTGCTCTACATGGTCTTCCCACAAACCATTTCATATGGCAACCCTTGATACAGATTAAACATGATCTTTTAGTGCAGCAGAAATGGGGCGAATAGCTTTTAAAGATATCAGAGAATGGTTACATAAAAAGACCCTGGCAGAAAGGCAAACATTCAGAGTTCTCATTGTGCCCACTGGCTTCCATGCAGCAGCATGTATGAAAAGGAAAGGGGGGGGACACCTCCCCCCAATTCAACATTGTACAGAAACGTCTGCAAGCAAGACAGACATTTTATCCAGCAATGAAAATCAGCCCTACCTCCCCCCAGCATGAAAATCCTTCTGTCTAATAGAAAACTGGCACCGAAATGAACAAATCCGTACTAGATGTTGGGCACATGGGAAATTAAATCTAGTTCCTTTAGCCCAGACTGTGCATAAACTAGGGCAACACAAGAGGAAAAGCGCATAAATTATACTCTCTCTTCAAGATGTCTTAAAAAGAGAGAGAGACAGAGACAGAGAGATTATGTGAGGATATAGTATCTTACCCTAGACTGCAATCTTATACATACTTGCCTGGGAGTAAGCCCCATTGAACACAATGGAAATTTCTTGTGAGTAGACACGCATAGTGCTATGCTCTTAGGTTCTTCACTGCTCATGAAATGGAGGGCAGAATGTGTCCCTGTGTTGAAAGATGCTAGAATGGATGTAGGGAAAATGTCCACTATCAACCCCTGAGTTGTGTCAGTTCAGCTTAATTATTACGGTTGATTATCCCTTATCCAGACATCCGAAATCCACTATTCCAAAATCCAGACATTTTTGGAGCTATGACTTTTTTAAAAAAAAACAACTTTTTCCAGGACCTGGCTAGTATAGCACAAGGCATGTTCCTCTCAAAAAAAGTTCTGAACTAAAAAGAACGACTCAAACTAGCCTAAAGTTATGTCCTCTTCTCTGAAAATCTTTACTCTTAATGTGCACTGGATGAGCAATTACACAATGGTGAGGGGGAAGGAGCTAACACCTTGAAAGTCCTGATCAGGATTCAAAACGATCTTCACAAGCCTGATCATTGGGCACATGCCAACACAGAACTATAAAGTCCGGCACCTAGGTCTAAATTTTAAAATCAGGGGCACAAGTACTGGATGGGGAAAACCTGGCTTGGCAGCAGCATGTGTTAAAAGAAATTAGAGTTGCAATCCTATACACACTTTCCTGGGAGTAAGCCCCATTAAACTCAGTGGGTCTTACTTCTGAGTAGATATGCATAAGATTGCACTGTTCGTGGACCACAAGCTGAACATAAGCTAGCAGTGTGATGCAGATGTACAAAATAAAAAGTGGATGCAATGTTGAGCTGCATTAACAGAGGCATAGAGTCAAGATCACAAGAAGTAATACTAGTTTCATTCTGTTCTGTACTAGTCAGACTTCACCTGAATGCTGCACCCAGTTTTGGGCACCACATTTTAAGGAGGATATTGGCAAGTTGGAATGGGTTCAGAGGAGGACAACAAAGATGACAAAGGGTCTGGAAACCAAGTCCTACGAAGAACAGTTTAAAAAGCTTGGTCTATTTAGCCTAGCCCTAGCGAGGAGAAGACTAAGGGGAGATAAGATAGCCATCTTCAAGGTGCAGAAGGAGGAAACAGGCATAGCAGGGCTGGGGGATGCAGTGTCCCTGGGTGACAACCGTGGTCTCCTCCCAAGGAGGACCTACGGCAGGAGTTTTGTGCTCCGTGGCTGCTTTTTTGCACCTGGAGGGCTGCCTTTGCAGCCGCGGAGTATTATCGCGCCGAAAACAGTGCGTATTTCTAGCTTTCCCACCCTCCCCGGGTCCTGAAAGGCTTGAAATGAAGCCTTCTGGGCGCGCAGGGGCGATGACGCAAAATGCGTCATCCCCCCCCCCTCCTCGGGGCAGGCCAGCAACACTACTGGAAGGAGAGCACTTGCTCTTTGTGGCTCCTGAGGATAGGCTGGCACCAATGGGTTGAGATGTCAGGAAAACAAATTTAGGCTAGACATGAGGAAGAATTTCTTAATCGTAAGAGCTGTCCAGTGCTGGAACAGTCTGCCTTGTGTGGTTGTGGGAATCTTCCTCACTGGAAATTTTCAAGCAGAGGACTACCCATCAGGGATACTGTAGCAGTTGCCTGCACTTAGCAGGATTTGAGCTAGATGACCTGCAGGCACAGTCCAACTCTAATATTCTGCGATTTTAAGGACTTTGCACCTGCCTCATTACTACTTCACAATTCTAGGAATCCTAGATACATATCCTCAATTACTGGAATGGATGAGAATAAGCTCTGCTTCATCTATATAGGTATAAATGAATCTTAATACTGGAGCATTCTGGGGCTAAGATCTGGCAAATCAGTAATGTATACAATGAAGCCAGCTTTTTGCTGCAGACCCTTTCATGGGGTGGCAGGATGACATTCCAAGCCAGGATGTAGGGATGGCTTGGAAATGAGTTTGTAGGAAGAGTTGGCACTCTTCTGAGCACTATGTTGCTACTAATTCATGACATGTCATGGTGTGTGTGTGTGTGTGTGTGCGCTGTGCATTTATGTGAAGCCATCATTGGTACACGGCCAGGCATGCGAAGGCTTCCCAGGTTTTGCAAGCAGGGGTGTTTCATAGTACGTTAAGCTGAATCTAACTACCAGTTAAGCAGAATCTAACTACCACTATTTGTAAAACATGCACACTGTGGATTGCATGTGAATGCATTATGCATCTGTGATGGGCCTTCGTGGCTCTGGTATGTGCACATGAATCTTTCCATAAAGTGTAGGGTATGACTGGGCAAGGCTGATTTTAAACAGAAGAGGTGGCTGCGTGAGCCTATTTAACATCATGCACACAACATTCACTCTTCTATTCTGCATTGATTCACCTTGAACTACCACCCACCCATGTTCCATATTTACAGCTGCTAAAATGAATTAGAATCCCTTACTTTAGACATAAGCATTCACTGAAAGTGTGGCAAAATCCAGCTGCTTTCACCAACCTACGGTAATTGTGTGTATGGCAGCATGATTAAGCAGTGCCAACAGATAACTAACCTGACCTTGAGCATGCAAATCTGGGAGCTATTATTCTCCAAACACATTTTGAGCAACATTCCTTTCTCAGTCATGTCTCCTTTTTTTTTTTTTGCTTCACATGCCACCCTAGAAACTCAAGGAAGCCATACTGGTGCGATAAGTGCTCTGCCACTAGATTAGCTTCCACGCAGGGCAAAGAGAGCAGACTCATCAAAATAGCACAAATAGGGGTAGGGTGAGGAGAATTCTTTTGACTAGCCTTAGAATATGTGAAGTAGTAAGGAACAACGAGCCTCTGGGCACGTACAAAGGCTTTCAGGGATGCCTTTTTTTAAAAAAACCAGCAGTAACCTTAAATGGACATGATAGGGGGCTGGAACAATTCATTATGAGAAGCTCTGTAGCAGGACTTGGGTTCACTATTCTATCAAGAAGAAAATGAATAGTGTTTTTTTTTTCTCTTATGCAACTTGGCTCACTTGTTGATCACCTGTTATGAGCCCATCAAATCCAGCCTGGCTTTGAAGTCAGTACTTCACATATTGCTAGAATGCCCTGATTAGCCAAGTTGAAAAACTTTAGTCTGCATGGCTGAATAGCATAGGGGAGCTGGAAGAAAGGCTCTTTCCCCTGACGTTAAATGTTCTGGGGCTGGCTGGGATTACTCAGGTATGAGGAAATGGCAGTTTGCACAAGCTAAATAGCTTTTTCTTCTTTGGGCTTTTTCCACAGGATCTAGGTTTAAGCCTGGCCCTGAAACCAATTCCAAGAATGGGCCCTTACTCACACTGAGTCACAAACTTTAGATCTACTGGCTGCTTTCTCCTTCATGCCCTAGTCCTCTTGACACTCTTTCCACCCATATGCTGGGTCTTGAGCTTCCCTGGAAATCCCAGCCTTTTCAGTCCTAGTCCTGATCAATACTCACCCTTGTGAGCCCTAGCAAAACTGTTGACTCCAGTGGCATTGCTAGCGCGCCCTGGGGGCGGGGCAACGACGTATTTCACATCATTGCCTCGCCCCCTGCACTCCCTGAAGGCTTCATTTGAAGCCTTCTAGGACCTTGGGTGGGCAGGAGGGCCCATCAAAAGTGCCGAAAACGGCGCAAAAACGCTCTGCGGCTGCAAATGCAGCCACTCTGGCTGCAAAAAAGCAGCCATGGAGCAAAAAGCTGCCACTGTGGCTCTTCCTCGTGAGGAGACTGCAGCTGTCATCTGGGGCACAGCACACCCCCTGCCCCTGCCTGGCTATGCTACTGGTTGGCTCTGCCCCTGGGGTGCAATCAGAAGTGTCCCTATTTTCATCCGTCAAATGTTGAAGGACATTGTGTGTTAAAACAGCATCCCAGCCAATGGCTGGGCAGTGAAGAAGCTTATTCACACACAGACTTAAAGCTGACTATTGCCTGTTATATCACAGATTGAATCATAACAAGAAGTTTAAGTTAGTTAAGGTATGAGCAGTTGCGTACTAAGGGCGGGGGTGGTGGACACATCACCCAGCCGGGGGGGGGCACAAAGGCCGTGGCTCCCCAGGTAAGAGAAGCCAAAGACGCAGGTGACCCGCCCCCCCAGCCACTTAAACAGCCACAACCTTTGTCGCCCCCCTCCGGCGCCTGCATCTTCGGCTTCTTTTCCCCAATTGCGGGGAAGAGAAGCTGAAGTCGCGGCCGCCCCAGTCCCTATCTTGCCTCGTGGCTGCTCCAAAGTGACGTCAATTCAGTGACGACACTTTGGGGTGTCACCAGGCGGGGGGGGCAGCAAGGAAGCTGGGTACGCTGCTGGGTGTGAGCAAGTGGCTCACATGCACAAAGCCATTGGCTCTTGTATACACTTCTGACAAGTGGAAATATATAGTTTTAAGTACCAGCAATTTGTTCCTAATCGTGTATACAGTATACTTGGGAGCTGAGTCCCACTGATCTCAACTTCACTAGAGGATTATTTGGAAAAGTTAACTTGTCTGATGACATCTGCCAAGCAAACGTTGAATGAAATGTACAGTAAATGAAACAGGCTCAGAATTCAAGCTGCGTGCGATTGGTTCCTAAGACTGCAATCCTGGTGATGGGTGGGAATCGTACCTGCCTGGTGCAGTTAACAGGCAGCAGAAGCTGTTCAGTTCTGCAAACTGAAACCATCACATGGTCGAACCTCCCTGTTGTCTCAACTGCTCAGGTATTTCAGACCTCACCAGAGCTTTAATGTGATTAGAATCTGCCCACTGGATATTACTAATATTGTGCAGGTAATGTGTTGGCCCTGAGTATTACCTTGTGATGGGCCTGGGGCAGGTTAAAATGCTTTATGCTTGCTTGTGAGTCTGAAGTGATTCACAATTCACAGTGGAAAAGGGACATTACTTTAAAGAAACCCAACCAGAATGATAATACAGTACATAGATACCATATTGTGTAAAGGAAGGTCAGAATGTTTCTTGCTACAGTCATTGGGCACTCTGGTTGGATCTGTAAATGCACCAAAGTTAACCCCCCTTTTCCATATCATATCTCAATTCTTTTTCTAGTCTTCATTCTTTCAATAAATTTATCATGACTTCAGCTTAGATCCCTACCCCATAAGAATGCAGGTGAAAATAAATGCAATCCAATGGCCAGTTTGCTGGTCTGTGAAACCTTTCTCCCATAACACAGCATTAAAGGAAGCAAAAAAGAAAAGCCATGCCATTCATTATGATTGCACGTTGTTGGGTGTGTGGTTTTTTTGGTCCATGGCCCACCCTGGTTGCTAGGAGATGTCCCTTCTAAGACATCATGCTGGATAAACAATAAGGCATTTCTGTCGACAAAGCAATTGTCCCACATCATTAAATTGAGAGGCACTTATTGGCACAGTCACCCTTGCCCCCCCACTCCTTCCATATTCTGCTTATACGACAACATGAATGAGCACAAAGACACCACGCTGGCTATTGTTAAACTTAAGCCTACTTAAGGGTGCACCCAGTGATCTAAATGGCAAAAAGTTAATTGTGAGGCTATGCATGCTAACCATAATTCCAAACATGTGCATATGTTGGGATGTGTCTCTTTTTGACATGTGCATGCCTATGAGTGTTTGTGGGGGGGGGGTGGACCCCCCCAGCAGTAGCAATTGCCCTGGTCTCACTTATTAAGCATAAAATAAAGCCAGGAAAAAGATCATACCCATCTTCCCCTTCTTTCTGATGTGAAAAACCTTGAAAATAGACTCTTAAGGCAGCATTTAACTCCCATCAATCCATCTGCCCATAAAAAACCCAGAGTAATAATTGAAAAGAGAGCCTTTCCATGTTCCTTTAAATGGAAGAACTACCCATAGCTTACATGCTGCAGTACACACTGACTGCAGCCATCTATACACAGGCTTTTAATGGCCTCACTGTACCAGAAGGCTCCTTAGTGCGTTTTCATTATGCTGAACACTGCTTTTTGCAGGGAAGAAAGGGGGGCGGGGAGGAAGAAAGCCAAGGAAATGTGAAGTACCCAAGCCAAAGACACACATATGCACAGAGGGAATCTACAACGTGTCCTTTAAAGACATGCATGCATCAATGCTCAGGGCCCATTAGTTTATATGCCCCTTAGGGAATATCACAAAGGCACATGAAAATGCAACACAACCTCATTCCTGTCTTCAGACTGTGGACCCTGAAGCTATTTAAAATAAAATAAAAATATTCACAACCATGAATGGCCAAGAAGCCAGTACTGGGCCTTTTCTGGTGCTCGCCATGTCCTCTTAAAGGGCAAGCCCGCACAGCTCTCAAATAAAGCGTCTTCATTTAGGATCATGTTATTTCTCTTATTATGTCCCTTAGCTTATGGTGGGAGGAAGATAGAGTCACTGGGCTTCAGACTAAATTCAACAAGAACTAGTGCGTGGACTCAAATACCCAGGAGGACTTCATTTGCCACAAGTACCTCTGCATCAGGGTAATTACAGGCAATGACAGAAAAAACAAAGCTCTAAGCTCATCTTTAAACCTAACAAAGGAAAGTTACTAACTGCAGTCAATTAAGAGGCAATTTCCTAATGAAACAGACACAGAAGTTAAAAGACAGTGGTGCAATATTTATCCTGTGATCCTTTTTTTAAATATATATATATATATATATATATATATATATATATATATATATATATATATATATATATATATATATATATATATATATATATATATATATGAGTGCATTATTTAAAAAGCAAAACATGTGACAGAGTCCCAGCACAAAGAAAGCAGCTGTTTTCATACACATTCACAGTTTTAACCAATAGACCACCGATCAACTATTTTTCCAGTGAGATCTACGCAAATGTTATTTGTTTAACCTGTCCAACTGCCATCCTAAACAAGTCTCTGTTGCACTTAACCACATGCTTGCATCCCAAGACAATGTGATAATCTGCCTAGGGGAAAAAAACGGCATGCCACCTGCACCGTCACTGCAATAAGTCTAAAATCTGACTTTAAAATCCCCATTGCTTTTTGAACAACCCCCCCCCCCCCACCCTCCACGTTGTGGCTCACAATGCCATGTCACAGTCTTTAACAATTATCCAGAGTCACCAAGTTGCACGCCTACAAGATCGCTGATATCTCTCACTGCAGTGGGGGCAAAGTAAAAACAAAGGAATCCATGTCAAGAATCTGCTCATATAAATAAAGGTACCTTTTTCTTCCGATCTCTGGATCTTTTCCTGTGTTTCCTCTTTTTCTCATTTTCTTCTTCAGGATTAAGTTCTAAATCTCTGTTTTTCTTGAGCTGTGATGCTGCATGAGCCATAATGCATTAAGGACACCCTTTTGCAACAATCCTTCCTGGTAGAAAAGGTGATCTCCTCCTCCAGGCACCTTTAGCCAGCCCTTACTAGCAATGCCTGGAAGAGACGCTGTGGCCAAAGCCAGGAAGACATTCAAAATTCAATGGTCCCAATGAAGCTGGCAGAAGCTAGACAAATTCCTGCTTGAAGATCTCTCCCTATACCTTTCTGTACCTGAACGTCTCCAAAACAGTGCAGCCATCCTAATGCATTTAACGTAATGAGAAAGACAGCTGGGACAGAGAAAGCTGTATTATGGCTGTATCCCCTGCCACCAGCTGGAAGTGTCTAAGTGATTCCACTGAAGGGGGTATGCTGGAAATGCTGGTTTCCTCTAAGAAATACTTCAGAGCAACAACTGCTGCAGCAGCAGTGATTTTTCCCAATAATCTTCAAATCTATTTTAGAAATCCACCCCCCAAAAGGAATGGTTGTGATTTATACTCCCTCACTTAGTTGCGCATGGTAAGCCACTTAACCCACAATGAAATGGAGCAGCTCCTACTTTAGATTAACTGCTGATGGTGACAAAAAAGAAATAAAATATATATTTTTTTTCATTTTACCATGGAGACCCTGATTGCATTATGGAGAAAACAATGCATGCATTGCTATATCTTAACAGTGTGTCCTTTATGCTGAATGTTCAATCCTGCTGCAAGGATTACAAAAAGCACTGTTGTCTTTTTTTAAAAAGCCACATGCTTATTGCAACACATCTTGGAGAGGGGGAGGGGAAGATGTGATCATACTAGTGTACGAAACAGCCATCTAATTCATAGCAAATTTCATTGCAGTTTTCTCTTACGTGATCAAAAGCGGGGAGGGGGAGAACCCCACCACAATCAGGAATCTGTGTAAGACGCCTTGTTTCCATGCGCTCAGCAATGTAGATTTAGACTTTTATGTCAGGGCTTGCTTCAATCACCTTGCTATTTTTGCCACCTGAGTCCTCAGTGACTGCAGCTTTTGAATATTCATTATGGGAGGTAAAATAGCATCATATAAAAGGCCTGCAGGGGCATTTTCCACTAGCACAGGCTCAGAGCAAATCTAGATAATTTGCAAGCATGTTTTTCTCTATATAAGAATATTCATTGCCCCCCCCCAGAATGTTATTTATTGATCTTTACACACACACACACACACACACACACACACACACACACACACACACACACACACACACAGAGTTGTCATCGTCCCATCCCCCCCCAACTATAGTACTGCCATGGAGGAATCAAAGAAGGAAGAAGCCAGCTTGTCAAATGGAAATAGCAGCCTTTGAGGAGGTTGTATTACAATCACATCTCTTGATGGAAGAACAGCCGCGCTCCCAGTACAAGGCATGCTGGCATCCCAGGGTCTTTCACAAAGGACTCACACTGAGACTCCAGATTTCCCTTGGGGCTACTAGGGGTGTTCTTTGTGTGTGCGCTGTCCCCTCCCCCCCAGATGCAGACGCTAGACACATGCGTCTCCTGGACCCTCTCTCAGATGATTGTTTTCAAAGTCTTGATTCGCACAGGAACTGGAGTGCTGACCCACTTCTCAGTCTTTGCTACCAGCGCAATGCAGGCAAGCTGTGTGCCTCTCAGTGTCTAGGGTTGATTGATGGTGCGGAAGGCCAATGGTGCAAATCCTGTCTTTATCAGTGTTTTGCCTTGCTGAAGTCCTCCCAATCACCTTCACAGAACCTTAAAAGTACATACACCACAGGCCTGCATAATCTTCTTCCCCTCCTTACCTTAAGCTTAGCTTACAAGTGAGCTTCTCCAAGTCAGTCACAGCCATTTCACCTTAACCCTTCTTATACTTGGGGGGGGGGGAGTCCAGGTTGTCCAGGAGAAAGCACTCTGATAGGCACCCAAGACTGCAACACAGGTAATTCAGAGGAGCAGGAAGTTGGGTTATAAGCAGGATAACAAATCCAACCAGTAAACAAGAGCAGAGAGAGGCAATAGCTAATGCTAGCCTGGCTGGTGGGGTAAGAGGGGCTGGAGGCTGAGGAGGAAGGAACATTGCCCGTCCCAGAATCTTTAAAAAGTGGTACGTCTCACTCATTATCTGATTGCTGGTGCTTTTCAATAACCTTCCAGTACTTCTCAGAGGGCTTTGGCATATATGGGCCTATGCTTACCAGGCACAGGGTTTGGCATTGCTGGGCAGCTGCTAAGGGCCCAGGGTCCTTAGATAATTCCTGAGATCCTCCCTGCATCCATAACCTTTGTGCAGTGGTGATGGAGCAATTCCTCCATGCGCACACAGGTAGGTGCAGACACATGAAGGGCAATTTGCCAAAAGTCTCCTGAAACCCGGAGCAAGCTCTAGTCAGGCAGCCACAGATACTTCTCTGAGGGTCATACCATACCAATAGGGATGCCCCAACAATTAGGCAAAGTGAGGCAGCTTGTAGGCACCAGGATGGGTGAAAAATGTTTCATTAGTTTGATTTACTAATCTGTTTATACCATGAGGGTGCACCATTTACAGTCTTCTGCTTTGAACACTAAAATGCATTGGGCCAACCCTGCCTCCAGGAAGAGGCTGTGCATGAAACTGTAACAAGGGCTGCAATGACCCATTTATCAGCGCTAGTCCTCCAATTCACACACATCCTTAAAAAGAAGACCAAACCCAAGCCCAACCATCACTTGAATTGGGACTGAAATTCCACCGCTCCGCCACTGTTCCCCCCCCCCCCAAATCACATGGAAGGAAGGCAGCAATCTGAACACCTACCCTCACTTGCGCAGTCTTTTTAAGCAAAACAGAATATGCTCGGAGCACTCCCAGTGTGCTCTGAGGACTATGCAAGGAAGGAGCGAGGTAAGGATTGCAGTCTTCCAATTCGCTTCCTGCTTCCTTTTAGCAAACAGGAAGCAGATCAGAGTGGCTCCATCCACGGCAGGCTGGAGGAAGGCAGTGGCAGACTCAGGGTGAAAGAAAGGCACTCCATAAGAACATAAGAAGAGCCCTGCTGGATCAGGCCAAAGGCCCATCTAGTCCAGCTTCCTGTATCTCACAGTGGCCCCACCAGATGCCTCAGGGAGCACACAGTCTCCAAGTCCCCAAGTCTCTCCAAGCACACAGTCCCCAAGTCTCTTTGCTGCTCCCTGAAATTCACCACTCTATGACAGCCGCATTGTCCACTTCATGCACTGGTCAGCCATGACCAAAACTACTCTCCACAAATCAGATCTGCCTATTGCTATGATTTCCACGCTAAAAGCCCACTTTGTTTAATGGCAGTATTACACAGAATGACCTGCAGAAGCTACAAGAGCAACAGAAAGCTGTACTCACTGGTCAGCCGCACACGGATGCATTGATAATAATATGAATAACTGAGAGTAATCAGTACATGACCTGAGCCAATCCCCCCTTTTCTTTCCAACATGTGGGGATTCCTGCAAAACCCGTTTAGAGCTGGAAAGTCATCCACCTAATTAAACAACTGGCCACAAACATGTGGCCGAATTATCATTATGTGGATTACATCTGCTTCAGCAGGGAAACCTGGAGACCAGATCCTCTCTGCTGAACTGGACACAGGTCAAGTTTTGAGAGAAGAAAATGTCTCTTCAAGGCCAAACAGCAAAAGGCCTACAAAAGAAAAGCAACTTTTGGAATGAGCGGAATCCATTTCTAGCATTAATGGACCAAATGGTAGAGCAGAACCATATAAATGCACATGTATGCTATAAGATAACGAAGGAAAACGAAAGAACTAGGAAAATGCAAAAGTTACATCCATGATAGAATTAATTTACAGTGACATTTTTTGTTGTTGAGTTTAAAGGACTCAGGGGTTGGTCAGGGAGTCCCCCCCCAATTGTGTTAGGGAGTCCCCCCCAATTTGCAAAATGAAAGGAAGTGTCTTTGCATAAAGGTTTGTAAAAGAATATGTAATAACATGTACCATATCATAACAAGATACAATTCTGTGTGTCGGAAAATCAAAGAACATGTGCAGAGCAATTTAAAACAAGCCAAAGGGGGGGGCACCAGGAGGAGGGAAACATTGCCGTGTTCCTGGTGTAAATTTTTAATGGAATGTCGAGCAACGTTTACAGCGCACAAAACATCCGAACGGAGACAAAGACATTTTGCACAATAGTGAACCACAAATACATGTCAACCCACGTGTGTTGATAATCGGGGGGGGGGGGGGGGAAACAGACACAGCCATGTAATCATTTGATTTTGTCTGTACACCGCTTTGTGAATGTTTTGTTGAAAAGCGGTATATAAATACTGTTGTTAATAATAATAATGATGTCCTTGAGTCCTGGCATAAGTAATCATAGGCATCACCAGAGAGGGCAAGAGCCCCTCCAGACTACTAACTCACCCTCTAGACCAAGGGTGGGAACCGGCGGCCTGCGGGCCAGATCCGGCCCCCAGGGTGATCCGGTCCGGCCCGCGCGAGCCTGGACCTGATTCCATTCGGTCCGGCCCGCGCAGGCTCGGACCGGAGGCTCCGGAGGCCGCGTTCACCTCACCCGGCTCTTTTTAAACCTTCCCGGCTGTTAGAGACATGCGCAGAACAGCCAGGTTGAGAAGGGGTCGCGCGACTCCTTCTCAACCCGGCTGTTCTGCGCATGTCTCTAACAGCCGGGAGGGGTTTGAAGAGGAGTCGGGCGAAATTCGCGCACGGGGGGGGGGGTAAATTTGCGGGGGGGGGTAAATTTGCGGGGGGAGGGAATCGGCCGGCCTACTGGCCGGCCCACAACAAATTTTCCCTATGGGAAAATGGCCCCCCACCGCAAATAGGTTCCCCGCCCCTGCTCTAGACCCCTGTAGTAATTTGAAAGAAAGACACTTTTCACATACTCAGGGTCCAATCCTATCCAACTTTCCTACTCCGGTGCAGCTGCAAAGCAGCCCCAAGGTAACAGAACAAATGTTCCCTTACCTTGAGGAGGCCTCCGTGATTGCCCCCCCCCCCACTACAGGATGATGCAGCACATGCTCTGTTGGTACAGCTGCATCAGTGCTGGAAAGTTGGATAGGACTGGGCCCAAAGTGGTTTATCACCAACCAATGTAGATTAAAAAGCATCAATACACTGTACATAAAGAGCAGTTCTTCATGGACTCACTTCCATTTACGTTTAGGGTAGGAGCATTAATGTGAAAGACACCATTCTTGTTCCTTCAGAAATGTAATAGGTGGGACAAAGTTTGCTCCCCAACACACTTTGTCCCTTCCCTGCCCCCATCCAATTTTTTTTCGGGTGCCACCACTGTGCATAACATATGTGTATGTTTTATATAAAACCTACGAGATAGAACTCTCATACAGTTTTCTAAAATTAAAATAAATGGATCTTACAAAGCAGTTGCGTCGTAGTTGCCCAACAAACAAAAGGGGAGTCTCTTGAAGTTGAGAGTGACTTGATCTGTAAAGATCAGGGTGTTCACCTTGAAGTTCTGCACTTTCGAGAAAAAAGCCAACTCACTGCTATTGTAGATTTTCACAATCTTAAGGATGGGGGGGAACACATTTAAAACGAAGTACCCTGTTCAACTAATGAGTCTTGTGGGTGATGTGTAATATTACTGGAGTTCACATTCTATAGACTTCTAAAGGCTGCCATCACGTAGCTTCAAGAGACCTGTTAAGAATAATGAAATTGCACCATGCCGCTAGAACGCCCACTCCGACAAACAGAAACAGACTGAAAGCCACCTTGCTGACCTACTTCTTACACTCAAGATGCTGGATGATACCAAACTCTTTGCTTTCATGCGAAGTTTGCTTTCAAAATTCAAAACAAGTACTACGTATTTCTTGCATTTTCCAGTGTCAAGTTAATGCTGATGTTTCAGCCTGCACAAGATATGAGCCACCAAGGCAAATATAGTCCACCAGGGGCTGGGTCTTGTTTTTGCTGCCTGCCTGAGACTGCAAGAGCAGGGTGGACTGTCAGTCACACACCTGGCAGGTCACAGCATACGATGGAAGGTGGGCTGCGTTTGGCTGGAGAGACAGCAATTATGCGGGTCTGGTTGATTGATGGATCTAACTGGGTTGTTGAGATTTTTAAACGACGACTTCTATTTGCAAATGATGGTTTTATATTTATGTATTTAAAGAATTTATATCCCGCCTTTCTCCCGATAGGGCAACCAAAGCAGCTTACAAAATTGACAGCGCAATCCTGTGTAACACTTGCACTGGTGTACAGTGGCGTTTCCACGGTAGGGGCGGCACCGTAAGTCACGCCGCGTCGAGTACCGTGTTTAGGAACCGAAACGAGGAGGCGCCGCCCCCTTGCTGTTGCAACCATTCCACGCGAAGAACGCGACCGGGCAGGGAACGCGACTGAAGCAGCATTATATTATTTCTAAATGAAGTATGTCTAGTTAAAGCAGCCTACAGAACCAGTCCACCAAGAAGCTTTTACTCAGGAGCGTGAGTATTGAAATGAGCAGCAGTATGAAATGCACCTTAAGCAGGGACAGTAAGAATCCAACAAATTAACAGAAGACAGTTCTACAAAAGGCTATTAGGCATGGCAGCATGATGGAACCTCCATATGCAGGAGCAGTGTGCTTTCAAGTACTAGATGCCTGGGATAAAAACTATTGTTTGCATGCCCCGAGTGTGGGCTTTCGAAAGGCATTTGGCTGGCCATTGTTGGAAACAGGATGTCGGACTAGATGGGCCTTTGGTGTGATCCATAACATAGTTCTTTAAGTTTACATTCAACATAGTGCAATCATTGCAGTTCAAATTTGTTTGTGGTTCACTTCCACTGATCTTATGTCCACGTTCATGTCACTTATTTAGGAACACAAGCAATTTGTGATTCATAAGGGACAAACAGAAAGCAGTAACACCGTATGAGTATCATGTTATCAGCAGCAGTATCAGTAAATTAATCTACCTAATGCAAATGTATCTGGGTGTGATGCAGAAGCAAGGGACAGCAGCCAAAAAATTCAGAACCAATGTTGCAACTTCCCCGTCAGCTGTGATGGTGTTACAGCTCCAGACAATGGGAGCACAGAAAATACAGCTCAGGCAGATCTACGTGCCTGATTGAATTGCAGGACTATAAATGAGGCACACAACTGCAGTTCTTCATTATTAGCAGTTCTTCATATGAGCCCTAATCATTCTTCAAGGTCAGCTAATGTTGCTTTTGAGACAGAACAAAGTCTGAAGATAATCCAGTCCCAAAGCAGTTCCAGAACAAGTTTCCCAAACATTAGGAATATCCCCAGGAAATAATGTAGATTTGACAACATTATGTGCACAGAATATTAATGGAAGACAGTAATATTTCCTAAGAAAGGGTGTCTTTGGTGTATAAGTCTATAAAATAATCCCATACATATTTACTAGAGTGCAAGCCCCACTGAACCCAATGGGAGTCGCTTCTGAGTAAACATGAGATTGCCCTGTTACCAGCCCACAAACGTTTAAATCAGCCCATCAAATCCACTCATAGAAAGCAAGAAGTCTTTCTTACTTTACAGAATTTTATCTATCTGATTGCCTAGAGGTGATTCTCTAGCAGCAGAATGAGGTGATAAACTCCTGAAGTGGTGGGATGGATTGTACCACCTCAGGCTGCAGGTGGGATGATGATGCTCCCTCACATTACAAAAAACTCTCCTTGCAAGTAGAAAACTGGCACAAGGAAGATTCTATCCTAACCCATTCACTACTTTGCTAGTTTCTACTCTCAGGAAGTTTGGGTTTCTTTTTTAATAATTAGCAGAGGATTCAAAAGTGACACTGTTGCCCATTCAACAGAACAATAACTACTGCCTACTTCACCGGAAGCTTTGGCACGAACTCCAGCTCATCCTCAGACTCTGTCATGCACTGAAATAGCCCTGCATTGAAGTGCCCCCACCCCAGGCCCCACTGCCAGGTATGGCCAGCCATGGTCCCTGACCATGCATCAATACTCAGCCTTTCCACAACAGTCACCCCAAATCCCCATGCCATGCCTTCTCTACCCCACCCCTGAAAAATAAATGGCTACCTGAGCAGGGGTGTATTATCCATTAGACTGACTAGGCTTCAGCCTAGGGGCCCCACAGGGACAAGTCTCTATAGTGCGAGAGGAGCTCAGCTCACGCTATAGAGAGAGTGAAGATTGAAGTGCTGGAGGGGGGCCAAAATACCTGAAGCCTAGGGGCCCGCCATGGGTTAATACACCCCTGGCACCTGAGGCAATGTGGTATGGCCTTGTGATAGTGCCCCATCTGGGCAAAACATGTAGAAACCTGAAACATTTGCATTCCCTTTTCTATAGATAACCAGCTGACCAGGGCTGAAGTTCTCCGATGCTTAGAGTGACCTTCCATCAGAAGCCAATTTCAAAAGGAGGCACTCCACAAGATTAAGGTCTTGTATCAGGTCACACCGACTCTGAGACCGAAACATTTTGAATTTAATCCAGAGAAACCTATGCAAGTCTGTTAAAAAATTGAACTACCAAGCCCTCCTCCCAGTTTCTGAGATCAAGGAGCCCTGGACCAGAAACAGCTCCATGATGCAATTGCAGACAAATGTGTCAATTTTCCTCACCTTTATAATAAGACGGAGAGGAAGGACATTCAGCTGTCAAATAGCCCCCATGCGAAGAGTTCGTTTCAGTCCAGGCTCCCTCACCCGGCATCAACCTGCTCATATGGGGTATCACATGCTCTTTCTTCAGTAGCATGGTAAACTATTAAGTGTTGTCAGACAGATAAGCATATCTATTTTCGAGCAACGATGAACAACATAAATCGACGTTTTTCTCCTCCTCATTTGTGCCTCATTAAAATTGTAGTATTCCAAATAAAAGTGATTTGTGGCCACCCTAAGTAGTGTGTCTCGTTTATATAAGACCTCAACTAAAGAGCACATGTATCATTTCATCTCCAAGGAGATATTACAAAGGGTATCTACAACATCAACAGATGATCCTTAACGTTTTAAATAATCAGCGCTGCTCAAACTATGCTAAATGACGATGTGATGCATCCACTAATGAAAGCAAATGGCGTGTTTTGTCACAACTCCCATAGTGCTCACTGACGAATATGGATGGAATGTTTTGCTGATGCTCTGGCCTAGAACTGAAATAAACTGCTCCCCCCAAAATTCTCCTAAAAATCTTAACTGCAAATGTTGATGTTAAATATTGCCCAGACATTTTCTGGATATTCAAATAGCCACAAAACATGGAACACTTTTAAACACTGCCCTGGCTAGAACCACTTTTCCAAATCACTTTTAAATGCCCCAGTCACACAGGAAGGACTTGATGGGGTGGATGTTTCACATGGAATCAGCACCCTCACTCCTGGTGAGGTGCATGATTTGGTGTTCAGGGCCCATGATTGGCCTTCACTTACATGAATGAATCATTTACTTGCTCTGGCAGGTACCACCCAGGGAGGGGGTGGGGCTGGCAAGGGCGCTGGAGGCAAGTGAGTTGGGGAGGGAGAAGTACAGGGGGACAGACAGGTGGGAGAGATGAGGGATGAAAAGAAAAGGAGAACCAAGGCGAGAGAGATGAAAACAGACGGAAGGAGGGAGGACTGGGTAACATGCATGGAGACACATGTATCGATCGCAGGTTGGAAGGGAAGTGGGGAAAGGGCAAGAAAGGGGGGGGAGTGGGAGCAAGGAGAAGAAAGGGAAGCCCTGGTAAGAGCAGCGGGTAAAAGGAACAGGCAGAAAGAAAAGCCTTTGCCATACCAGCCCTTAAGTAGAGGACAAAATCTGTCTATTGGGAGAGGGCTCTCTGGCCATGCCAGAATACACAGAGTCTTTGTCAAATATGGAGGCTGAAACAAAGCAGATGTCAGGAAGAGAAAGTGAACATGGTTTAATAAAGTTTTAATTAAATAATTTTGGCACGAAAGCATTGTCATCTTGGCAGCCCTGCTGTTTTGTACCTTGAGAATGACCTCGGCTTAGAGGTTGAAACGTCGGTCTGTATATAAATACCGGACTTCCTGGACTTTCGTTTTAAATTTTTTCGTTGCCTGCTTTTATTAGTGGCTTCTTTGAAAAAAAAAAATTACGTGGTTTTTGGAGTTCTCTGTATTTTGTACTTCTAATACATGGCTAATTTACCCATACAACCTTCTTCCTGTAAATAAATAATTTTCTTCATATCATACAAAACACCGAGGAGCAATTTATTTTGTCTTGTGGTGCCACACTGAAGTACAGTATTGTATGCAGAGCAGAGCATTGTTCCGAGAGAAAGTGAGAGAAAGCTCATTGCCTGAGACATTTGGAAATGGATTCGCTAAAACACCAAAAATGCATTGCATTGAACAATCCTTCATTGTCAGAGCACTGGAAAATATGACCTCATAGGTCTTTTCCATCTCAGATCCTGTCATCACAATCTGGGTCTCTTTTTGCATCACTTTCTCTACCTACCATTACAACAAGATGCTGCTTTGTCTTGTTGCATGAGAAGAATTCCTTTCCAATGTGTAGGAATACTGTAGCAACCTTGAAGATTGTGTCTAATGTGCTGTGTTTTTGATATACACCCTAGTTTCAAAATTGGAGTTCCTTCAGGAGAGCAATTCTGTTTGCAGCCTCCACCAATGTGCACTTCAGGCCCACGGGCGGGGAGGCTGCAGTGGCCTCCCACACACCAGTAGACCCATGGACACCCATCGGAGTAGGTAAGCCCACGCAGGGGGTTGGAGGGAGGCAGGAAGGAGGTTGGACAGGGCAAGGGAGGTATGGGTGGAAAGGGGCAGTGACGCGCATGGAGGGGGGATCAGGCACAGGAAGGGGACAGGATCGGCGGTGGCGGCACATGCCAATCCCGATCCCCTTCCCGGGCCTAATCCACCTTCACGGAGCAACATGGACTTGTGTTGATGATTGAGCTGGTGCAAGGCTAAGTTGCCCCAGGGCAAGGGGAGAAATGTACGTGTACGCTTGGTGTACGATTAAAGACTGCTGAAATCTCAGACAATACAGAGGCAGCTGAATACGGGTTCCAGTGATCAGAGGACAGGGCTACAGTGCCCTACCCTTAGCCCTGTCCATGTTTAGAAGGAGTGGAAATAAGGTACATCATGCACATTTTCTTTATTTAAATAATTTCTACTGGTCAAAGAATTTACAGTGCAAACCTGTATAAGATGCAGACGCCGCTCTAAAGGGCCGCCTGCCACATCCTTTCCCATTCCTGGGCTGCCGTGGGGCAGCCCGGGAGCACCTTAGGAGAAGGGGATGTTTGTCACCTTCCCCAGGTGCAAGCCGATCGGGGCCCTATGGGCCTCCTCAGATGTACACCAGCTATGAAGCTGATGCACACCCGAGGTGGCAGGGTAAGGCTGGCCAGGCCTGGGAACGGGACTAGGATATCGGTGGAGCTCACTGCTGATATCCCCGCCCTCTCCCAGCCCAGGTTGGCCACTGGCCATCCCCCAGGCTGCGCCGTTCCGCCGATGCAGAACTTCCCTCCGCCAGTGGGTGCCGGGTCTGGAGGGTGGCGGAGTGAGGGCTACCGGCCTCCGTGCCAGCGGCCCTTACTCCAGAGTTGTGGCAAACGTGCTTTACAGCACATTTGTGATGGCCTAGAGCGGCGGAGTGTGCACTACGCAGTTCTAGAGTTAGAGAGGATCGGGCTGCCCGTGTGTTAAATCAGTTGGGTTACCTTGGGACAGAAGTTTGATCAGGGTTTTTTTTAGGTCATGCACACACAATCTTATCTATGATGCAATTTAATTTAACTTTTTTCCTCCTTGTGTCAGTTTCTGTTCCTGAGTTCCTTGAGAGCTTTCTTCCACAGAGAAATGTTTTCTCTTCTTATGCAAAACAGAACAAAATTTTTCAGATTGTGATCTTTTTCAAACAAAGGTTGAACAACTGTAATTTAAGCACACCTGTAGATCTGGAGATTGCGGACACTGTGACGAGTCCAAAGTTATTATACCTCTAAGTTCAAAATTAATCATTTTTGTGTGAACAATAAAAAAGCATCATTGGTTTTCATTGATATGAAGACTTTATATGGAACCATGTACAGTCGGACCTTTTTATCCACGGTTTTTTTATCCACGTACGGATTGCAAAACTGTGGAAGAGGGAGTCCAACCGCACTACATTACCTCTTTTTACAGCGTTGTTGGAGCAGTATCGTCACTAGGGAGCGCGTCACCCTGGAACGGGGGCGTGCGCGTCACCCCTGCCCTAGGGTGACACTTTCCCCTGCTGCTCCTGCCGGCTCTAACAGCGACCGCCCTGTCCGGCGGTCTGGGGCCTTCTGAGAAGGCCCAATGCATCGATGCGTCATTTATTAGCTTTTTCGCACATGTGCAGACCATTTCTGAGGACAAGGGCTGCCCTTTTGCCCTCAGAAACGGTCTGCGCATGCGCGAAAAAGCTAATAAATGATGCGTCGACGCATTGGGCCTTCTCAGAAGGCCCCGGACTGCCAGATGGGGCAGACGCTCCGAGGCGTTCTTTCGGCCTCAGAACCTCTGCGCGGACGGGGGCAACACGCGTGGGTGCACGCGTGTCACCCCCCGACGGCCCACCACGCTACAGTGACGTGCATGCCACGGTGGTTCCAGGAACAGAACCCCAGCAGATAAAAAGGTCTGACTCACTGTATAGGTTTCTCATGAAGTGTACATTCTCCTAGGAGTTCCTATCAATCCCAGTTCTTTGACAACGATACCTGTGTACTTTGTTTCCAAATACACATTTGTCTGCTTCAGTCATATGCTTAAACGTACACTTAAATACACCTTTGTTTGCACACAGCCTTAAAAAAACCCCTATAATGTGTGAAAAGAACCATTTTGTAAATATGATAATCATGTTGACGATCAGTACAGGTACATTGTCTACTTTGGAAGTCTAATGACTCCGAGTCTTTGGATTAGGGAAAAAAATGTTGATTGGCTTAAAATACAGGTTTTGTGAAAAGGAACAGAAGAATATGGCCCATCTCTCTCACTGACATATGTGAGAATGAAATATTCTACCAACTGTTTATTAACACTCAAAGACTTGTCATCAAATTACTGAGAGTAATACACAACTTCTCAGAGCGAGTGAACACGGTACAGGCTGTGCTATCACTTTTTTATTTTTTTAGTTAAAATTCACCCACTTTGCTATACCTCAACATTCAATACAAAAAACTCATTTGAAGGACTTGCAATGGGTGTGCCTACATTTTTATTAATGCCTAGGTATATTCCTACTCATGTCTGGGCTGCGGAGTGAAGCCAAGAGGTAATGACTGAAGAGAGACAACATTCCTGTTGTATGTTCCCGTAGTAAAACATTTTGGGAATGCCTCTTCTGAGATCTTGCCCTCTGTTTTCACATTTCTATTAATGCCTAGGTATATTCCTACTCATGTCTGGGCTGTGGAGTGAAGCCAAGAGGTAATGACTGAAGAGAGACAACATTCCTGTTGTATGTTCCCGTAGTAAAACATTTTGGGAATGCCTCTTCTGAGACCTTGCCCTCTGTGAGGAATGTGTGCATCAGCTAAAAGCAAAGTAAAAAGTAATTCTTTCTGCAATATACACTATTTTATTTGAATGTATGCAGATGAAACCTAACCCTAAACTCATACAATCAGTTAAGATGTGTTTTAATGACGTGATGGCTCCATTTAGTTCTCTAGAATTCATAGGTGTTTACCATTAGGGGAATCATGTGGCCACATTAAAATATATGTTCAAAGGGGAATCAATCAAGAGGCAGACAGCAATGGGGAACAATAAGCACGTTTCTGGAAAAAAAATTAAACTGACCAACTGGCTAGAAAGGCCAGCTGAAAAGTTGGCAACCGTAGAATCTTCCTGGGGCGCGTATAGCGCCCCGGGAGCGTTTGCCCTGCCTCCGCGAACGGTCGGCAGCAACGGCTCCCCGTTCGTGATCCCGGCCAGCTGATTGGCTGGCCGGGTCACGTGCTCCGGAGCACCGACGTGAGGAGGCCACGTGTTCGCGTGGCCTCCTCAGTCGGTGTTCGGGAAGCGACGAGGGTGGACGCAGAGGCACGAGCTCCGTGCTTCGGCCCTGCGCCCACTCCCGGGGCTTCTGAGGCGGCTAGGCCGCGCGACCCGACCCTCCTTAGCGCGCGAACGCGCGAGCGGTGAGCGCGGCCCGTAGCAGCGGGCCGTGCCGGCGAGGGACTGTTGGTGCAATCGTCGGGGGTGTGTCCCCTGCATCGGCTCGCCCGGCGAGGGGGTGGAGGAGCCCCTGGGGAGCGGCGCTGACCCTCCCCCCCCCTTGTCCTCACCTGACTCGTCGCGGGAGCAGCACAAGCCGCGGGGAGCGGGGCACACAGCCCTCCCCGCACGGTGACAGTGTTAAAAGCAAGACACACCCCCTTTCCCACACATGGCTGGGGGGGGCAAGCGACATCAAAAACGTGGGGGCCGGGCGCCTAAGCGACCAGCCCCCCAACCCCTCTCGGAGGCATCTTCCTCTGATGAAGATGACCTGGTCTCAAAATATAATGCCGTTATTGCACGCCTAGAGGCGTTGGAGAAGGAAAAGGCAGAGAGAGAGGCGGGCCAGGGCGACGGGGGTAGCACGTCGGCAGCGCCTGAGCCCGCGCGCCGGTCCACCCGTAAAGGGAGGGGGTCCAAAATGATTTTGTCATCTTCTTCCCAGTCCAGGGCCACCAACGCTCTAGCGTCAGGTCCCTCCCAGGCGCCTTCAGTGGCGGCGGCTACTGCCCCTTCTGGTATTGAGCTGGCTGAGGACCCCCCCTTCGATATCGAAGCGGCCATGGCAGGTGAGGCCTCGCCGCTGTCGTCCTCAGGTTTGGGGGAAGTGTGGGGGGGGCCGGCAGGGCCCAGTGGGGTGAGCAACGCAGCCTGGTTCGCCCTTTTTTCCAGCTTGTTGACCCGCTCTGGCGGTTCGGAAGCGGGGGCTACGCCCGCCGCTCCGGCTGACCCGGGCCACGGCTCCTATGGGGCCCCTTCCGAGGCGGTGGCGCAGCCACCCTGGCCGCCGTGGACGCAGCCCAGCGGGTCATGTGGCGGGACTCACAGCCCTGCCGCATGGCCCCCGGCTCGTCCTGCGACCTCCGGCTTTGTTCCGGAGTCGGAGGATGACCTGCCGCGCCGGGCTTACGGCGACATGGGGTGGCCCCTCGGCTGGCACCTCGCGCTCGCCGTGAAAGAAAAAATTTGGCGCGGCGAGTACGTGGACATGTTTAGCCTCCTGCAAAAGGAGCCTGAGCCTGTTCAACGTGTTGGGGAGCCCATGCGGGACCAGGAGGTCGTCCGTCGCCGGAAGGTCGACAGGACGTGGGCGAACTGGCTGTCCGGGTACTCCATTTATATGGCGGTGGTGCTACAAATGCACCCCAAAAAAGCCCAGGCTCTGGTTAAGCATTTGGACACTGTCCATAAGGCTTCCAGGGAGTATGGCGGGGGTGGCTGGTTAGCTTACGATGAGGGAGTACGCCTGCGCTCAGCCCACGACCCCTCCGTGGACTGGCGCATCCCCCAATGGGAAATATGGAATCATTCTGTGGTTCCCGGGGGAGCGAACAAGGGTGACAGGTCAGACAGTGGTCACCTAATAGCTCGGGTGCAGGGCGGCCAGGCCAAATCAGGCGCTGGCCAACAGTGGGTTCAACCCCCGCGGCCCTGCTTTGAATACAATACGGCGGGCCGCTGTGGCAGGCAGGGATGCTCCTTCTCCCATGCCTGCGCGCTCTGTGGGGCCAAACACGCCCTCAAGGGTTGCGCCCGGCTGTCGGGGCAGCGTCCCGGTGGCCGGGGGCAGCCCGGAGATAAAAGAGGTGGGGGTCCTGGGGCCGGTGGAGGCCAGCAAGGTAAAGGGGCCAACGCCGATTAGGCTTGGCCCCTTGCTGGCAATCCTCCGGCATTACCCGAACCGGCAGGCGGCCCGCCTGCTGGCCTCCGGCTTCTCAGAGGGATTTCGCATACCTTCTCCTCGTCCGTCCTCCCCTTCCTGGGCCGAGAACCTTCGGTCGGTGTCGGGGATGGAGGAGGTGGTACGGGCTAAACTTGGGAAAGAGTTGGCTGCGGGGAGGATAGCTGGCCCCTTTGAGGCCCTCCCCATACCCAACTTGAAGGTGTCCCCGCTCGGATTGGTGCCGAAACGGGCTGAGGGTGAATACAGGCTGATCCATCACCTGTCTTTTCCGCATGGCTCCTCTGTCAATGACGGGATTCCGGAGGAGCTTGCTTCCGTAAGGTATACGTCCCTAGACGAGGCTGTTGCAGTTCTGCGCGCCTGCGGGAGAGGGGCGCTGATGGCCAAGGCGGACATCGAGTCCGCCTTCCGTCTTCTGCCGATTCACCCGGATGATTTCTGCCTGTTGGGCATTCAATTTGAGGGGCGGTACTACTTTGACCGCAATCTCCCGATGGGCCTTTCTTTGTCGTGCTCGCTTTTTGAGGCGTTCTCCACAATGCTGGAGCATGTCACCAAGGAGCGAGCGGGACTGAGGTCCGCTGTGCATTACCTCGATGACTTTCTTTTTATGGGAAGAAAGGGATCTGGGGAATGTAGGCGGCTCCTGGACGCCTTTTTGGCGCTCTGCCAGGAGCTGGGGGTTCCGCTGGCCCGGGGCAAGTTGGAAGGCCCTACCTGCAGGTTGACCTTTTTGGGGGTAGAGCTGGATTCCGAAGCGGAGTGCAGTCGCCTACCGGCCGAAAAGCTACGCAAGCTGACCGGGCTGCTCGAGCACGCCCTCCGGGCACGTCGGTTGTCTCTTCGAGACCTGCAGGTCTTGGTAGGTCATCTGAATTTTGCCTGTCGGGTCGTTGCTCCCGGCCGGGCCTTCCTCCGGCGCTTTTGCGACGCCATGGGGGGGGCACGACGGCCGCATTTTAAGCTCAGGGTGACCGGTCCCATGCGGGAAGACTTGCGCATGTGGTTGGCCTTCCTGCAAGGGTTCAACGGCGTTTCCTTCTGGCGTTCAGAGCAGGTGCTGAACGCTGCGTTGGAAGTACACTCGGATGCAGCAGGGGGTGCGGGTTTCGGTGTTTATTTCCAGGGCCGTTGGTGTGCGGCCCCCTGGCCGGCGTCGTGGGCTGAGAGTTCTGTGGTGCGCGACCTGACCTTCCTGGAACTGTTCCCCATTGTGGTGGCCGTCCACATTTGGGCCGACTCTTTCAGGAACGCCACAGTGCGTTTCTGGTGTGACAACCAAGCCGTGGTCTTTGTTGTCAACCAGCAGACGTCTCGGTCTCACAGGGTTATGCGCTTGGTGCGGGCGTTTGTCTTACAATGTTTGAGAATCAACGCCCTGTTTTGCGCCCGGCATGTCGCAGGCTTGGCCAACTCGGTAGCAGATGCCTTGTCTCGTTTCCAGGTGGAGCGCTTCCGGGAGTTGGTGCCCGACGCCCGCCTGGAACCAGAGGCGATGCCGCAGTGGCTCTGGCGACTGGGCTTGCCAGAGCCCAGCAACTGATGTGGTCCGCTTTGGCCCCGTCTTCTCGCATCAGCTATGCGGGTAAGGTCAGGGCCTTTCGGGATTTTCGGGCGGACTTTCCTTTGCCCGATTCGTGGCCGGTGCCTTTGGATCACCTCCTTTGCTTTATCCTGCACCTGTGGGACTGCGGCCTGGCGGTGAGGTCCATTTCTGTTTACCTGGCCGCCATTGGTTTTTACTCCAGGGCCTGGGGCGTGGAAGATTCCACGGGGGACTTCCGCGTCCGTAAAACCCTCGAGGGTCTGCGGAGGGCGGCGCCGTCTGCGCCGGACTGGCGGCGCCCCATCACCCCGGCAATCCTGGGTGGGTTGAGTGGGGCTTTTGTTGCATGCTGTGGGTCGGCGTATGAGGCAGCCCTTTTTAGGACCGTGGCTTTTGTCATGTTCTTTGGCGCCTTCCGCCCCAGCGAAGTTCTGGCGTGTTCGCACCGCGACACGTCGGGGAGGGCGTTGCAATTTTCGGACCTGAGGCTCGCGCCAGCCGGGGCTCGGCTTTCCCTCCGCCGGTCCAAGACGGACCAGCGGGCCAAGGGGCAAGTTGTTCATTTGAGCCGGGCCCCGGGGCTCCACCTCTGCCCGGTGGCCGCGCTCGAAGCTTATGTGAGGCTCCGGGGCAGCCGCCCGGGATGGCTGTTTCAGCACGCCGACGCCTCCCCCCTGACCCTGTTTCAATTCAGGGCAGTTTTGCACAGGGCTTTGTCCCTGTTGGGCCTGGAGCGAGGGGAGTTTGGTCTCCATTCCTTCAGGATCGGCGCGGCTTCGGCTGCAGCCTCCCTGGGGCTTCCAGTATCGACCATTCAGCGGATTGGCCGGTGGCGGTCTGGGGCCTTTCGGGGATATATCAGACGCTGAGGGCCGGGCGGTGGAGCCCTGATATGGCCGCGGCGTCGGCCCCTCCCTCCGCGAGTGCCTGGGGGCTCGGTGGGGGCCTGCAACCCAGAGTGGGGGAGGTTATAGCGCCAAGAGCGCTCGGCCTGTGAGCCTTGCGGCTATGTCTCTGTGTCTGTGTGTTTTTCCTGTTGGGGCAGTTTGAGGCTCACCTTGTTTTCATTGCTTTTAGATGTGTACAGCCCGGCTCCTGCGAGAATCTTGATGTTGGGCCATTCCATCTTGTTTTGGGCCAGGAAGAGGGCCGCCGCGTCCGCCTTCGGGGACCAGCTTGGGCTGGGCGGCATCGCATCCGTGTGGTGGGCCGCCAAGCGAGGACTGCTCTGCGGCCAACTCCTGCCCTTGTTGGCACAGTTTCTTGAGGTTCATCCACCGCCCCAGGTTATTCTACTGCACTTGGGTGAGAATGATCTGGGCCAGAGGTCCTCCAAGGCCTTGAGGCTCCAGATCCGCAGGGACCTGTACACTATCAGGGGTTGGATCCCGGGAGTTCGCTTCCTGTGGTCCAACATGTTGCCTCGGCGGGTTTGGAGGGGGGCGTTGCGCCCTAGGGCGGTCGACCTCGCCCGCCGGAAAGTTAATGCATACCTGGGGCGGGTGGTGCGCTTGATGGACGGAGCGTTCGTTCCGCATCGGCGCATCCGTTTTGACTTGGTTTGGTTATTCCGGGGGGATGGAGTTCACCTTTCCCCCTTAGGAACTGATTTGTTTTTAGAAGACCTGCAGAGGGCTTTATTTAACTGCCTAGTCCAGTGGGGCTGGGTGATCAAGCGCTAGGCTGATCACCCGATGTGGCAGGTGGCGTGCGGAAATGGGTAGGCAGGGCGATAGGGACGAGGCGTGCACCTGGAGTCCAGCAAGGTCAGGTGGTAAGCCAGGACCGCTCATCACGACACTGTTACCCTCGGGTCGGTGAGGCTGGCTGGCGTACCACCTGGCTTGGGCAGGGAGGTACCATCTAGGGCGCACCTAGTATGGTTACCTGCACTGCCCGGCTGTCTTCACCTTCAAGGGTGGGCTGTGATAGGCCCCCTCGGGCAGTGACCGAGGGGGCCTGGAGCCTGGGTGCTGACGTCTGACGAGCAGGGGGAGGTAATTGGCTAGAGCCAATTTCCCTCGACCAGTATCCGCACGCCAAAAGGGGGGTGGGGTTAGATGCCCCCAGATATTGGTTACCTTTGCAGGTCTTATTTATATTCAATAAAAGTGACCATATATTCCAACACATCGTTGTCTGTCGTCTTAATTGCGGGGTGTAAGGGTAAATAATAATTTAAAAAATAGAGGAAGTGCCTGGATCACAGAGGCCTTGTCTTACGTTCTCTTTCTATTCATAGGCATAAAAGCTATGCGTATGGATCCACTGCAGGCCAGATTCTGGCATGGTGTGTAATTCCTGAAAGGCCATTGCTGCTAGTTGGCAAGCTAATTTATGCTAAGGGAAAAAAGGAAGGGTTGGCTGTCCTGAAGACACAAAAATCAACAAACATTCCTGGCAAGAGCCTTGGTACTTGACTGGGATGCAGGCAGCATGTGCAGAACACCAATACCTGAAAAAATTACACTTAATTTGTATACTCTTTAGAAAGTACCTTGAAGGACATGCTAAGTTGATCACTTAAGGAAGATAATTTATGCATAACTTAACATTGCATCTTACGTTGATTTTTTTTTTTTTTAAGGCAGAGGGAATTCTGGACAAGATGTATTCCTTTGCTTCCAGAAGCGTATATTCCTGGACAGGTACATACTGTATGTTCTGTAAATTCACACCCTTTTATTTCCGATCAGGGATGGCCAACTGACAGCTGGGCCAGGCCCCCTAAACAACTTTATCCAGCCTTCAGTGGTCTACCGAACTTTCATCGAAGTCTGGTTTTAAAAAATGCTCAGTTTCACTTCCAAAGGAAAGAAGCAACAAATATGTATCTCCATGTATCTTTCAAATACATTTTACAGCAGGGGTTCTCAACCCGGTTGAGTACCACCTCTGGCGCCACTCTCCTGCTGCGTGCCACTGGAAGTGACTGGTGATGACACCATCGCCAGTTACTTCCGGGTTTTCAGAGGCTAGAAAACGCAGGTAGGAGGCTCTGGGAGGGTGGGAGGGCCCTTCTCAGCATCCCTGACTGAGAGGCTTGGCCAAAGGTAGGAACCTCTCGGGAACAAAAACGCACAATTGAAAGTGCCGTGTCAGAGCGAGGTTCCAGCAGTCTGAGTACCATCAGCAGTCGGCCAAAGTACCACTGGAGGTACTAGTACCACTGGTTGAGAACTCCTATTTTACAGCATTGCTACCTCATGCAAATAAAAACAAAACACTGCCAGTCTGCCTCTTGGGGACATCTCTCAGGAGGACAATTTATTAACATAAGAACATAAGAAGAGCCCTGCTGGATCAGGCCAAAGGCCCATTTAGTCCAGCTTCCTGTATCTCACAGTGGCCCCATCAGATGCCTCAGGGAGCACACAAGACAGCAGGATACCTGTATCCTGTTGCCGCTCCCTTGCACCTGATATACAGAGAAAACCTACAGAGAAAAATGTGTTCTTCAGCTCTTTTCCACTGATGCCTGCATACCTTGCAGAGAGCTCTGATTCTCTGTTCCAGAGAAACCCTTCTTGCTAGCTGCTGTTTACCTTGTTAGGATGCACGAATATCTATGAAGGAGGTTGTAGAGTCCTGGACTCCTTTCTTGAGAAATGAATGGAGTTTGAGAATATTATTTGTTTTATTTGTTTCATTTATAAGCCACTTTCCTCAAAAGTTCCCTGCCCCCGCATTCCCCCCCCCCCCAGAATGTGTTTCATGTTTCAATAGACCTCACAACACTACTGTGGAGTGATTTGCCTATGGTCAAAGAATGAGTACATGGATTTGACCCACTGCCTCCCACTGTGTTGCGCATTCCCAGGTGCTGCCCCCCCCCCCCAGCAGTGGCCACTCTATTGGTCCTGTACCTGCTCTTGTCTTCTGCTCAGTTAACCCTGGCGGTGCTTCTCTGGCTGCCAGTGTTGGAGTTCATTTAATGTGATGATTGGCTCCATGGACATCACACTAATGACACACGGACGTCACAGTGATGACACGCTGGTGACGTGCCGACATCACACCAACGATGAGCCTACGTCAGAAAACAGCTCCTGGATAACAGGCCATATCAGTATTTCCATGGATGCTTGGGGGTTTTACTGGGAAGGGCTGCACCAGCACTGCTTTGCCATGACAGGTTTCGCATATGGCCCTTGTTGCACCAGTGTCAGGGCGCCATCTGTGTGACGTTGCCAGGATGGGCTTAGGATATGATGGGCATTACGCCGACATCCATGCCCCATCGGTGTGGCATGCAAATAGGATTGGGCTGCAAATATTACAAGCCTGTGAGGAACATAGCTTTGTAGCAACCCAAGAGAGATCACAGCACCTGCTCACACCCCCCACATTATGTGGTGAATGCATTTCTAGTAAAGGTCTGCTTAATCTCCTCCTTTCTCTCTTAGAAAAAGGGCTTGGCTTTTCTTTGGGGTCTCATGTTCTCCTGAAGCTCCACTAACTTCTCAAAACAGAGCTGAGAGAGGCACTAACATAGCAGAGCAATCTCCCATACCTCTCTCTCTCTCTCTCTCTCTCTCTCTCTCTCTGGAGGTGACTCAGAATGATTTACTGCTGCTGCTGACTGATTTGTTATCGGAAAGCCTCTGTATCTTTTGTGTTGAACAAAGACCAAGGTTTATTGCTTACCCTTTAGAAATGTCTTTCTTTAACTCCTCTTTGGACAAACTGTATTCCTCCTACCCTGCCCAGCAGCTAACTGGTAAAACAAGTTGAGGAGAGCTTTCTGATTAAGTCAAATTCAAATCACTGCATTTGTGTCAAATGAATTTCAAGTCCGCATTGGTGCGTCTGCCAAATCCAAGACAGGGAGGATGCTTTGAGCTCTGCCAGTGTAGCCACTGCTTCCTTTTCCCCACCAATTTAACAAAGGCATGCCCCCAACGAACCCTCGGCACATTGGTTCGCCTGCAGAGATAACCCTGAGTGTTTTAGAAGAGATGGGCAGCCCAATCCTGCCTAAGATCTGCCGCAGCACACTAAGCGTGCTGCGTGGGATCAGGCCTGTATCGATGGAGCTGGGGCACACCTTGGGGGAAAGTGACATTTGTTCCTTTCCCCCAGGGAGAGCCCCAGAGGCCCCTATGGGCCTCCTCGGATGCGTGCCAGCAAAATGGCTGGCACAAATCCAGGGAGGCCGTGTAAGGCCAGCAAGGCCTCGGAAGGGGCGTTGAATATCAGCAGTGTGCCGCTAATATCCCTACCCCCATCCCTGTCAATCGCTCCCTATCCCGCCACCCTGGTCACCCTCCCACACAGCCCAGCACAGAACCTACCTGATTCTGGTGGCCAGGTTCTCGTCCAGCGGAGGAGTGAGTGGCGCCGGCCTCGGCCCTGGTGTTGCTTACTCCGCAGGTGCTACAAACATGCCTTACGGCACGTTTGCAACACCCTACGCTGGCAGAGCGAGCAGTTCTAGGCAGGATTGTGCCGTCAATGTGTTTCCAAGGCATACTCTCAGGTCTGTAAGACTTTGCCATTACCCACTACAAAATGAAAGTGTATCCCCCCCCTAGAACATACCCACCTCTATCCTGCAACAATTGAAAAGAAAAGACTGATCATGGTACTCATTCATCAAGGATACTGTAGTGGCTAGGCAGTTGGACAGGGATGGGGAAGCCTGGCTCAACCCCCCATTCAGTGATAACCCTCACCCTAGTCTGTCAGCCTAACCCATCTCACAGGGTTGTTGTGAAGATAAAATTGAGGGGAGGGAATAGAGAACCATGTAGGCCTCCCTGAGCTCCTTGAAAGAAGCCTGAGACATAAATGTAATAAATAAAATAATTTATCTGTGTCACAAGGACGCTTCTCTGTCATCAGCAATCTTCTCACTGTGGGATTTTTTTTAATAAGGCTTCCAAGGAAGCTACAGGTTAGTTAATAACACTGCTTTATTCAACTGAAAGATATGCATGGAGATACTTTGAAATTTCCCATCTGGCTTCTGTTCCTTTTGCTCTCTGATGTCACTGAAACATTTGCATTGCATTCTGGCGGTGCCAAAGCTCTGATTTAAGAGGAGACTTTGCTTTAAAGCCTGGCTCCAGTTACTGCTGGGGTCTGTGGTTCACCTCCCCTGCCTCCACAGAGGGGCAGTTGGGGTGAGCCTGACAAAAAAGGAGATGCCAAAAGCCAATTCATTCCACACGAGCCCCAGCACAGGCCGCTAGATCCGTCTGTGTCCGAATGGGGGCAGGCCAGGTTCTGCTGTCTCCTCAGTGACAATTTTCCTCAATTTCCGCCCAGCAGGGAGGGGGGAAGAGCAGTGGGTCCCGCCTTTCAGAAGTGCAGCCCCTTCTCCAGGTTGCAGCCCATCGACTCTCATTCCCTCTTCTCCAACCTGCCATGTCCCCTTTCTGCCTGCATCAGGCTCACACCAAGCCTTACACTGCCACATGTATGCCTCAGGCTGTTCGGCCATTGTTGTAAAGCCACAACTCATAACATATCTGTAGAGCAACAACACTTGCGCCTAATCCTGTCCAACATTTGCCTTGAAAGATCACAGAACGCAAATGTGTAGTTACTAACAATGAAATATCTATGAGCAAACACATTTAAAAATTCTGCTGCGCAGAACTGACTATTCAGTTTGGCAGCGCACATTCTTTTGACATTTAATGGCATTGTTAGAGTTAAGTGTCTGTTGCAATTTCCCTTACTTTTCCCATTTTTGCTGAATTACAGCCCAATCCTATCTAACTCCCCGCACGGTGATGCGGCGGTGCCAACGTGGCGTCCGCTGCATCCCACATGGGAGTTTTGGCCTCTGGAGGCTTCTCCTTGGGGGAAGGGAACATTAGTCCCCTTCCCCCGGGGTAAGGTCCTGCCAGCCCAGTGTGTCAACTCGGACTTGCACCAGCAATATAGCTGGTGCAATTCTGCATGCACCTACAAAGGCGAATTTGGCCTGGGAAAGGGGTTAGGATTTGGCGGGTGCCACTGCCGCTGAAACCTGCCTGCTTGCTGGGCCCAATCAGGTCTCCTCCGCACCCGTTGCCTCCCCATTCCACCCATCCCCACACCGTTCCACCCCATCCCCGCTTCCCTCTGGCCCCCTGTGTGGTGTTACCATGGCCGGCGGGCATCTGGTGTCTCACCCAGCCTCTTGCCACTTGTGGAGGCAGCCAGACCATGCTCTCTGGTGTGTCACGTTTGCGACAGCTGGAAATCACATTACGCTTTTGGAACGTGCATTCCAACAGTGTAACTGGAGGATCAGATTGGGCTGTTAGCCACAGATCATTAAAACTAGATTTGGCAGGTCTTAATACAAGAATAAGCACCTCTCTACCCCCGTTCCTCCCATTATACATATCATATTTTTGGATATATTCTGACATGCCCAAGAAAGGCTGAGGCTATTCAAATCAGGGCAGGAGCAGTGCTCCAAGGTGGTCCTGCTAGTTCCTTCCATTGGCACTAACGGAAACAACTTGGATTGATGGCTCCAGGGCAGGGAGATGGGAGGAAATCCTTCACCTCCTTGTCTCAAAGCCCTTGAAACCGTCACCCCACCTGTCTGTAACTGGTTTGAGCAAAGACAGGCCGACAGTAATACCAGCTCATCTCTGGAACAAGCTGGAAGGGCAAAGGCAGTGGAGGAAGAGAAGGGAAACCTGTGTTATATCAGAACACTGTTAGAGGGAATTCCTCCTGTCCTTCTCACCCCTTCCTCCTCTCACCCACACTAGCTCAGCCACCCACCTAATTTATCAAGCAGAATGGGGAGGAGGAATGTAGAGTGAAAGGTTGACATTTACCAGCATAGGAGAAAGAAACAGAGGAACCTTGAGGACATCAATTCTCCACTTTTGGCCAAAACCAACAGGGACCTTGAGGTTGGCACAAGGCATCTCTGCATACACAGAATGCATACTGGCACAGGGAGGAACTAACTTTCTTACCGAGCATTGTGATACACAACTTCATGATTAAAATGAAGAGAGGACTTCAAACAAGATGACCCAGCAGTTTGTTGGGTCATCTTGTGACCCAATAAACTGAAAGCAGCCCACCCACCATGTATTGGGGACTGCCAATTGCTTAATGACCCCCCACACACACACACACACACCATTTTTGCAACCTCAGGCAAGGAGCAACACCAGGCGATTTAATGAGTCACAGATGGGTCACTTTTACATGGTCAGAGAGCTTTAGTGTTCAGTTTGGTGGCTCACAAGTTTGGGTCACAAGGCCCAGATTTGGATGCAACGATGGAAATGTTGGATCTGGCACAGAATTTCAAAAATGGAAAATAACTTCACCCAAACCTTTCGTATTGTAAAGAGAAATTTATGTTATCATACCATCCCCCTTCCCTCCCCCCCCCCCGCATCACACTCATACATACAACATTTAGATATTCATTCTAAAACGGAGATAGAAGCCAGAATTATTAGGCTGTTGTTCTAAGGACTTGAACCTCTTTTATGATTTTAATTAGTTACAGAAAAAACCTGTGGGGCATCCGGCTGCGCTAATAATCTTCATCTTTAAGGAAAGCTATTTCCAATCCCAACCCGTTGAGTACTTGCAAGGCAGAAACCTCAGTGCAGCTAAGCTCCACTGCTAAGAGCTTCAAAAGATTTGGATGAAAAGAAGCCCTCTCTCTCCCGGAGGTGTTTGCGTGGTACTTACATACAAATCATGTCTCCAAGGTTGGAATCAGCATCAGGACCCTGGTGCAATTGTGTGATATGGTAATTGTGCCCACAGCAACCCAGTCAGTGCCTTAGGGAGCTTCAGCTCCCAGTCTAAGTGGCAGCCAAGTGTGGAAAAGGTTGCAAAGCAGGTAAAGGAAAAACTGGTAACCTGTGATCTTTCACTGGGCCAATGGCGCTGGATGAAAGGGAAGACAGCCCCAGGTAAAAGCAGAGCGATGCTGTCTTACTAACAGTGCAATCCTAATGGAGCCCTGGGTCAGCACACCATGCGCTGCGCAGGCCTAGGGTGTCACAAACGCGCCATCGTAAAGTGTATTGCAACTACCCGGAGAGTAGCCAGCAGCATCCCTCTGGTGCTGGGCCAGTGGACTGTGCTGCAGAGCGGGTAGATACCGCTTTGAGTGGCGTGGGGGCTGGGGGAGGGCAAGGAAGTGGTGTAACGGGGTGGGTGGATCAGGCATGTGAGGGGGTGAGATCGCACCAGACACCAGAACCCTTGGGAGCTGTCATTCCATGAGCAGGGTTTATTTAGTTGTTTATAGCTAGCACAGAGTTCACGGCATCACTAGGAGGGCACGGGGGGGGGGGCAGGCCACACCAGGTGACACCCATTGAGGGTGACACCATGGTGGAGAAGCCTGTCGCAGCCCGCCACATTGCCCTTGGCTGCTCTGTTCTGTGCTGCTGAAGCCCACGGAGCAAAGGTGACATCCTTGCTAGCCAGCTTCAGCTGTTCCATAGAATGGAAGAAGGAAGTCAGCTGAGTCAGCCGCTCGGCTCGGAGTGACCGAAGATGCAACTCCCCCAATCTGAGCTCGACCAACTCGCTTCTTTGGGTCCCAGGTTGCTTGGTGACCCGGAAGTAATTGGCAGTGACATGGTGACATCATTGCATCACTGCCAATTACATCTAGGTCACTGAGTGATGGATGGCAGCGGCAGCACTAGGTGCCAGCGCTGTAAGCTATGCCATTGACAGAGTTGGCACTACCTTCTTTATTCACACAGCAGAGCAGAGCCAACCAAATGATAAGGACTGCATCACTTGAGGATGTAGGTGGGCAAGTATGCATATTTGAAGGATTTCCCCTTGACAAAGAAATTTGAGCTGCAATCCTATACGCCCTTCCATGGAGTAAATCCCATTGAACATAATGCGACTTACGTCTGAGAAGATATGCATAGGATTGCATTGCTGGTTCCAAAACTAGCATACCAGAGAGAAGGGCTCAGCCTAGCTTTCTTTTCAAGTTCGCTGACTGTATAAACTAGTCTTTAGGGCAGAATTTTGCATTGTTCCATGCGTGTTCCCCAGTGGGAGTAAAAGCAACTTGGGAAAGAGGGGTAAAAGCAGACAGCAGAAAAATAGCATGAGGGAAAAGGGACAGAAGCCCTTCTCCCTGTGCTAGTCTGCCATTCCAGATTGTAGTCTCAGTGGCTACATTGCACGGGGGGGGGGGGGGAAGGATCCCCAAAACAATGACTGAACTTTCCACATGTAGTTCCCCCCTCAGTGACCACTGTGCTGGTGGCCAGAGATTAGGCCAGTGAGCACTGCTGCCAGCACAATATCTTGCACTGCCAGAGGGAGCATAATACAAAGCTGTTATCAACACAGATCAAACCATTTAGTACGAGACTGGGCTGTGGAAGCAGGGAGGAGTTATTTGTTTTGCTCTTATGGCTTTGAGGGGTTGTTTTGGAGAGGTTACTGACAGATCACCAATTCAGAAATACAGGCATAATGTGCTATGAGCATGTCTTACGAAACCCCTGTTAAAATTGTCCTGGTGAAATTATATTTATTGTGCATTTTCCTCTTCATTGCAAAGGAGCTTGCGCAAGACATGTTCACTAGTTCTTGTGCCTGTATAGCGAATGTTCTATTATATTGATTGTGAATATTCAATTATAGATGGGTAACAAATCAGTTGCGTCTGCCCAGTGAAAGGACTTGACACAACCATACAGTGAAATGTGTGGGTAACAAACATACTACTAAACACAAACAAGATCACAAGCTATGCTTTCCCTTCCCACATACTGCTGCCTGAAAAGACACCTATAGCACAATCCTATGCATGTCTACTCAGAAGTAAGTCCCATAGTGTTCAGCGAGGCTTACTCTCAGGAAAGAGTGCATAGGATTGCAGCCATAAAATAATACTGCACATCGCACTCTACATTTCTTCTCCAACATATAACCAAATTTGGAGCGCTACCATCGTGTGGTCTGTCTGGGAAAAACAATCAAAGGCATCTTAAGAAATAAAATGAATAAAGAGGCTTGTTCAGTCTAAAGAAACGTATCGATTCTAAACCAGCAAAAGAATTTTGTTCACTGTGTTGTCAGGCTTGCAGCTCTGTACTACTCATTTTGCAATGCATAGATGGAATCACCATGGAGCTTGAGGGAGGCTGGGCCCCTTCGGGGTCTCTGGGACGGTTTCCTTCACAACTCCTGAGCAAGGTTAAGCCCACACATCAGCTGTGGCCCTGTTTGTCAAAGCCTGCTCCTCCCAAGGCCACTTTTGGTACTGCCAACTCCTAAAGTCAAAGATTCTGGTACCTTGAGGTGGAACCAAATGTCGGGTTGGAGCCCAGAGCAGGTGCAGTGGTGGAGGCCAAGAGACGGTGCTGAAGAACATAAGAACATAAGAAGAGCCCTGCTGGGTCAGGCCAAAGGCCCATATAGTCCAGCTTCCTGTATCACACAGTGGCCCCACTTGGTCGACACTTTCATCGACCTGTCCACCAGTACCCCAAGATCTCTCTCCTGATCCATCACAGACAGCTCAGAACCCATTAGCGTGTATGTGAAGTTTTGATTTCTTGGCCTAATGTGCATCACTTTACACTTACTTACATGTGTAAGGGTTACCCTTACATGCTTAAGGGTTTTTACACAATGCCTCCTCAAAATGACACCTACAAGTATAGTAAATGTCGAGGCAGAAATCCTACAGGAGCAGCATCTCTAATTACTGATCAGAAACAGATGAGTAAGAAGAGTTACTCTAACAATACTGAACCGTAAAGATTTACATAGACACAGACCTGGTCCAAGCCCATGACTGAGGCAGTGCCCTGACACACCATCCCTGAAGCTTTCTCCCCTCCACTCCTGGGAGCCTTTCTACCCCTGGATGTATAGAGCCCAACCCCACCCCAAGCAATGTTTCCCCTCCTCCAACCCAGACCCCCTTGCGGCTTTCTCCCTCCCCCGATCTGGCCCTCTCATACTTTATTCCTTCCCTCTAACCTGATCCCTGGTGGGGGTTTTCTTCTCCACTGGCCAGCTAATGATGTGGGGCAGCCTCTACTGCCACTGGGTAAAGGGGAGCACCAGCAACAGTGGCAGGTGGGAGCCGTGCATCCCCTGCCTGAGGTAGCTGCCTCACCCAACCTTATTAGCAGGCCAGTCCTGCATAAGCCATTGTCCCTCAAAAGATGAATAGGTTCGTAAATCACTGGGGTCTCCTTTCTGGAGGGAGGTTTTCTACATACTGCTACATACTGTAAGTACTGTTAATAATAATAATACAAGTCATAGCCAGACAAACCACTGTTCTAAGGCATTAATCAGACTTTTGTCTACCTGCTCTTGACCTGTAATAGTTTTCCCATCAGAGCAAATCTAAATACAGCAGAAAGCTATGCAGACAGGTGCTGGATAGTGATGCTGCACTGAAAAAGCCTTCAGTGGAACCCGACATGTTCTGAGCTGAAGTATCTTTCAATCAGGGAACTACTGGTTTACCCCCCACCCCCACAAAAAAAAATCTCATTTTACTAACAGAGGTACATTCAGATGCAGCACCACCTACTCACACCCAACCACAGGTCTGCGTCATCCAGACCACTTGTATGGTCCATGCAAAAACAACCTGCACCATCAGGCTGGCTGAAGCCCAGGTGGCTCCATTTTCTACTGGAAAGCACTGAATGCTTCTCGGTGCTGAGCCAGATAAACAGGGCCACAGGTGGCACGGCAGGAGCACACTGCCAAAGTCTCACACATCTGACCTCGGAGTTCTCTTTGCACAGGCAGAATCCTTTGCACACTGCCCTCCACTCCCAGGATCAGGAGTCTCCTAACCTACAGGGGGTTAACTTAAAGACTGTCTTGGTAGGAACTGTTTCTAGACAACCATCAAAGCCACAGAAAAATAATAAAGTGGTGCAAGTTATATCCTTCATAGCATATTTTGTTTCGTTGAAAAAGCTTGCCAAGCATTTCAATACACATACGCTGCGTTTTTCTGTCTTTTAGTCCACTGACGGTGCAATCCTGCCTACAAATAGGTCGGCGGAGCGACAGCTCCGCCAGCCTAAGGAGTCACAAACGTGTCGTAAAGCATGTTTGCTGCTCCTTGTGAGTAAGCGGCACAGACGCAGAGGCCGGTGCCACTCACTCAGTCGTGGATCTGGACCTGCGCTGGCTGCTGCAGGTAGGTCCCACGCCGGTAGGCTCAGGGGTGGGGGGAGGGCGTGAAGGGGAGGCAAGGGAGGGGGACATTGGCCGGGGTGGGGTGGGGATATCGTTGCTGAGTTGTGCCGATATTCTATGCCCTGTCGCAGCCCAGGCTGGCCTTAAATGGCCTCCCTGGACGTGCGCCAGCTCCAGAGCTCGTGCATCCGAAGAGGCCCATTGGGGCCTGTGCTGCTTACACCAGGGAAGGGGATGAACGTCCCCTTCCCCCGAGGTGAGCCCTGGCTGCGTCGGTGCAGCCCGCAATGGGTCTAGGATGCAACGGTCGGCCCTTTAGGCTGGCCACCGCATCTTAGGCAGGATTGGGCTGCCTGTGTTGTTGGCCATTTCCCCCCCCCCCCAATGGCTCAAAATCTCCACAGTTTCTGATCTGAGGTTGTGTGTATTACACAGAGACACATTATTCTTTCACAGTGGGAAGTGTCCTTTGAAAAGTGACGGCTTTCCACTTATAGATACTGTTGGACAGTGCAGTGCTCAGCCACACACAATAGACAAATCCCCAACGTGTGTAGGTAAAACATGTGCTAGAAGGATAAGCATAATTAAAACTGAAGGTTTTAATTAAATATGGAAGTCAGCTTAAAAACTCCACATATAAAACTGTTAAATGTCTCTGCTGAAAGTAAAATAGATCTCTGGAGCCTCTATAGAATAAAATGCTGCAAAAAAAAAAAAGTGGTATTGAACCCGGTGTGGGTGCTATCATTAGGCCCTAATGATAGCATTTAGGCCAACCAGGCAGCCACCTGGGGCACAGACCTCATAGGGGTGCAGTACTGACCTTTGGGGGGCACAGTTTTATACAGATTAGGTTTTTTGACTCGTGTAAAAAATTCAACTGAGATTTTTTTTTTAAATTAAGATAAAAACCACAACAGTGCTATGGAATATAATGAATTATAAAGTCTTATGAAGGGTTGGGTGCAAGTACTTAGCCTTGCCGAGGGTGCAAAATAGCCTGGCACCAGCTCTGGCCAAACCAGAGTTTGGATGCAAATGGAACAGCAACTGGAACTGCTTATTAACAACATGGTCATGGTTCCTTATTTCTCAGGAAGTTGGTCATCATAGGGGACATTATGTGTCCCTTGACAAATGTTACTCCTTTCCAGCAAGCTGACAGGAATTGCCTCTCAACCATATATATATTTATTTTTCACGTTTATATACTGCTTTTCTTCCAGTTAACTCCATGCCACGTACATGTCCCCCCTCCTCTTACCCTCACAGCAACCCTGTAAGTTAGTGTGTGACTGGCCCAAGGTGAGCTTTATAGCTGAGTGGGATTTGAACCCAGGTTTCCCTAGTTCTACATCCAACCATTACACAGTACCAAACTAGGCAATATACCTGTTTTGTGTGATTGGGGCCTGCAAGTTTGCTTTTTAAAAATGAAGATAGAAGCCCTGTGGGGCCCTGGTCCAGATCAGGATTGCAGAGGGGGGGCTTTAACCCTTTGTCCCTGCCAGGGTCCTTATCACAACCTTCTCTGCAGCTAGGTAAAGGTAAAGGTGACCCCTGACAATTAAGTCCAGTCGTGTCCGACTCTAGGGTGTGGTGCTCATCCCCATTTCAAAGCCAAAGAGCCAGCGTTGTCCGAAGACGCCTCCGTGGTCATGTGGCCGGCATGACTCTCCTTGCCAAACTGCGTAGCATGCAGCTGGAACACAGAGCGCTGTTTACCTTCCCGCAAGCGGTACCTATTTATCTACTCGCATTAACATGCTTTGGAACTGCTAGGTTGGCAGGAGCTGGCCAAGCAACGAGAGCTCACCCCGTCGCGGATTCGAACTGCCGACCTTTCGATCGACAGCTCATGGTTCAGCGGGTTAACCCACTGCGCCACCCGCTGGCCTCTGCAGCTACTCTTTGCCTATTGGTGCCAATAGATGCACAGTATGATTCCAAAACCACGTAATACCCAGTTAAATATTATTCTATGCATTTATTTGGACATAGCCTACCACATCCCAATGGCTCAAGACAGGTGATAAGTGTTAATCATTCTATCCTATCCCTGGCCACCAAAAACAAGTTTGAATTAAAACAACATACATTTATGGTACCAGTGACAACCCCTCTTAGAACAGAAGCATGGAAACTGGAAATACGTTACAGTCCTCACAGCAATGAACAAAGACATGTTTATTTACAACAGTTTTCCCCAAGTGTGCATTTCCCTGGTTTCAGATGTACGATTTATTTTACTTCTTTTCATGCTAGGATATATTAATATGAGCCTGCAGTACAACCCATTTAAGATTGATTCTAATGGCCTGTCTTGTTTTACAAATAAAAAATGTAAAATAATAGACAAGCCATTACAATCCATTCTAACCAAGCCCTGGAATGAATGAAATGTATGCTGAGTTACTGTTAGTCTTTTCTGTCTTGTTGCTCTGGGAGCCACAGTTTGCCCCAGTAGCGTAAGACGACCATGGCTGCTCTATTTTCTTATACTGTATGCCTGAATGCAAACCATTCAATTAAAAAAAACACATTGTAATCAAAATGGTGGGGAAATTGGGAAGAATTTACTTAAGTCATGACAGTTTCAAAGGTTGGGTAACCAACCATCAGGGCTGGCCCATCCATGAGACCAGCTCATGCAATTGTGCGTTGTACTTCTTTTGTTAGATACAATCGGTTCAGACCCTGTCAGTGTACAGTATATGGGAAGTTCAGGTTTTCTTTTGACCCAAAGAATCTCATCTGTTATTTCAATTGTTCATCCATCTAGGCTGGAAAGAGACTTTCTGAGTTCTTCACACTCTGTTTTGGATTTTATAATTCCTGAATGATTTGGTGTCATTCACAATTCTGACCATTTCACATTTGAGGTATTTAAAAGACACTGCAGAGGATGCTATCAGATTTCAGATACCTTTATTGGCATATAGTGCAATAAAAACAATCATTACAAGATACTACTATGGAGAGCATTTCAAATAGGCCTACCCTTGAACTTTTCTACCCAGCAAAAATTTGGCCACTCCTTGCAGAATTGCAGTTGAACAGTCGTTAAGCAAATATTTCACTTTAGTAACATCTGACAAGCCCATCAAATTAGTGAGACTTGGCGCCAAATAAAGATCACGTACCTCTTCATGAAAGGGACAATATAAAAAAAATATGAATACGGGACTCCACCTCAACCAGACTACAAGGGCATCTATGGTCTAAATAAGGGATGTTTAAATATCTCCGTACTGTAACTCCCAATAGCAACATGTTGAATCTGGCTAGTGTAATAGCCTGACAGGGATGCTATCTAGACCAAGTGAGCTATTAATTTTCCATTTGCCACTAAACCCCAGGACGTTTTATCTTGTCACCTCCATTTCATGCACTTCTTCAGGTTCCCAGAAAAACCGGCTTAAGAGTGGGTGTCTACCCAACAACTTCACAGTGAAAGACAGGCACAAATTATTCCATTTCTCTGCAATCTCCACGCTTTTATTCCTGTGTTATCTAATGGTACAAGTGTCTTTCTTGCTCATTTCTTGTTTCTGAAATCGTTTTTGTTTGTTTGTTGATTTAACAATATGCTCCTCAACTTCTTTCTTCAATTATCTTACTCTCAATTTACAGCAGGCTTGCCACATTTTGTGCTCCCAATGACTTCCCTCGTTTGCAAACAGATAGTTTGTAACTTAACTCATTTCTGGTAGAAATGTCTCTCTAGGATCGCTTCTGCAAGCAGCCCGAACGACAACCCGATCAAGTCAAAAGACCTCTGGATTATGAAAGGGTGTCGAGAGACTGAGGAGAGAAGCTCTTGAACAACATAGTGGTGGGGAAAAGGGGATGCTGGTGGTGGGGCAGATGGTGACAGCTTTGTCCTGGTGTTAGGGAAGCCACTCAGAAACTGTCAAGACCCCGCTGTCTCATGAACAGACATGGAATCCAGATGAACTATGCGCATTGCACCATGTGATCTCTAAAGAAGAATGCCAAGGAAGAAGGCTGACTGGTAGCCTAGCTTCGTGGTGAGGAGGAGGGCATGGGTGACTGCAGTGGCGTCACTGCAGGGGGGCGGAGCTCTAAGTTCCGCTGAGATCGGAGCCTCCGTTACACGGAGGAACGAAGCGGCCTCACCCCCTCGCTTTCGGGGCCTTTCAGGGAAGCGAAAGCAACGCGCTGCGCGTTGCTTTCGCTTCCCTGAAAGGCTCCGAAAGCAAGGGGGTGGCGCGTTGCTTTCGCTTCCCTGAAAGGCTCCGAAAGCGAGGGGGCAGGGCCACTTCGTTCCTCCGTGTAACGGAGGCTCTGATCTCAGCGGAACTTAGAGCTCCGCCCCCCCTGCAGTGACGCCACTGGGTGAGTGTCCAACCTCCTTCCCTTTTTAGACTGAGGGCACTGGAGAGGAAGCAAAAGATGATACTTCCTTTTATTTTGTTTTATACCTCAGTGTAAAGTTTGCAGCTATTTTTTATTACATAGATGAGGTTTTAAAGCTGTAAACGGCTCCGAAGTAGTGCATGAATAGCAGAACAAATATTTTAAAATAGAACATGAAATTCTATTATAGTAAAATACACAATGGTTTTAATAATCTCCAAGCATCCTGAAGAGATTTGATTCTCTTTCAACTTTTTTTTTTAAAACTAATCCTCTCGTTTTGGAGAAGCTTCTTCTCTTGAAATTAATTGCGAGTATGATGGGCAAATTTCCACTTCCATATAGGTTGATAGTGGTCCCTATTTCTGGGCAATTTGACAACACATCATCTTACAAAGCACATTCTTGGTATCACACTTTAGGCAAGGTTCTATATATGCTATCCCTGGAGTAACTTCAACACAAACTACCAGTTTGAGGTGCTTGGCTGCTGCTAGCATGAATTTCACACCTGGCAGTATAAAGGATCGCATTTTACCTATTTCCTTCCCACTTCTCTGGTCAGACATCCAAGGGCTGACCTAGAAATCTCGGCATAAAGCTAATCCAGTGAACTTCTCAGGAGAGTATAGAATGAGGCTCCAGAACTTCTTCAGGAATGGAAGGGAACCAGAGGGAGCAACATTAGATTGGCAGACAGTATGAAGTCTCTGGTTTGGCCAAGGCTGGAATAAATAAGTACTAGGAGTTTGGCCTTTTGCTCTTGCCTGGTGGACAACCTAGTTGAACCTTCTGCCTGCTGCACCTCAGCATTCAGTCCAAACCCTTGCTCTGACTCCATCTACACGTCAACTTCCAACAATCAAAGGATGGAGAACTCACAGCTCTGGTTCTGAAATGCAGCTAAGTAAATTACTTGTGAAGGATGATGCTAGGAATAACCCTCCAGAATGGGATGCTACCCAGAATCACTTTAACACCTCTATACTATAGACTACATTGGGGGCATCGCTTATTTATCCTGAGAAAGCTATATAGTTATGCTTGGATTTATACATGCACAACATTTTTCAAGGCAATCTATAATTCAATAGCCATTCAGAAATGCTATGGCTCATTTTCAGAAATCTGAATAAGCACAGGAGCGATTTCTTACAATAGCATATTTAATAAGCTAAAACGTTCGGCGTTAGGTTAAAGAAATACATGTGTCACGCAGAACTAAAAATTACTGTCACTATTTAGAGTTAGCAAATATGCGCAAATACTAAACCAGATTTTTCTCATGTTAGGTGTAGGCTGCAGGTTTGAGCCGGTGCCCTGCCTGAAGAAGCTAAACAGGGTCGACCTCGGTTCTCATTTGGATGGGAAATGGCAGTTGCTGATGAACCTTGCAAAGACACTGAGAAGGCACCATGAAAGGGTGGAATGTGAAGGAGTCAGCTAAAGAGAGAACATCTGGACAACCATTCGAGGGTGAACTGCAGTGAACTGTGAAGCTTGGAAGTGCAGAGCACAAGTCAGAAGGAGGGCTGCACTCGGAAGAGAAAACATCTTGAGTATGGAACGTTTGTCTCACAAATGCCTGAAGATCTGCAGGACAGCAGTTCAAGACAGCTGGAAGTCTGTCGGAGAGCTGCTGGCATGCCAAGCTGATAAGCTGCAGAGCCCTGTGGGGGAGTGGAGCAGCTGAAGCTGAAGCATGCTGAGGCGAACGCCAGAGAGAGAGAGAGAGAGAGAGAGAGAGAGAGAGAGAGAGAGAGAGAGAGAGAGAGAGAGAGAGCTGGACTGTGAAAGTAACATCTCGAATGAAGGGTTCTATGAACTATTAGAACGTTATTATATTGTAAAAACCCTTGGGGGGTTAGAACAGCCTGTCCATGTACACCGCCTTGAATAAAGTCGGAGGAGAAATCCAATGACCCAAAAGGCGGTATATAAATACTGTATATTATAATATTATTATATTATATTGGTCTTTCCAAATACAACCACATCTTTCATGCAGTGAATCTTCAGTACAGTCAGCAGGTGACTGCTTCCAAATGATCAACAACCACTTCCTCACTGGTCTAATGCATTGTGTTTCAAGTACCGAAGCGAAACTCCAATGCCAGGGTACACCAAATCTTGGGGACCAAGTCAGGTTCTGTGCCCCTGTGGGCACAGCAGTGGTCTGCTGGCTTACCTCATCCTGCCCCTTGGCTTGCCTTACCCTGCCCCCCCCCCATTAGTCCTCTCATATCCAAATCTCCCTGGTTTGCCCCATCCTGTCTCACACGCCCATTGCTAACCAGGTGGCAGGCGGACTTGGTGGTACTGACAGTGGGGGCAGGCAGACAAGACAGTTCCTCCCTTCCAAAAGAACATATTAAAGCAAAGGTCTGCCCCCCTCCAATATCTCTTGTTTGCTGGAGCTCACTCTACCTACCCACCCACCCACCCCAAATGGGAACTTTGCCTGAACTCCAACCTAGGAAAAAAAAATTAAGAACTCTGCCAGATAAGACCAAACCCTATCTATCCAGCATCCTGCTCCCCACAGTTGGCCGGCTAGATGCCTCTGGGAACCCCATTAGCAGAACATGAAGGAAACAGCCCTCTTCTGCTCCTGTACCACAACAAGTCATTAGGTACACTGTACTGCATGTTACAGAAAGGAGGAACTCTACATAGGGTTGCTATTTTTAGTAGCAGCCCAGCATTTCTTGCAATATCTACTTCCAATGAGGCCTTGTGGAACAAGTTTATGAATACTTGCTGAAAATGCATGTTTATGCCTCTCTCATGCTATGTGTGCCATGGCTGAGTTAATGTAGAATGAAAAATGGTAGAGAAATGGATTGTACAGTGTAGCCAAGGTAAGTTTGACATTTGCAGTACAGACTGATTGAAACGAAATCTGGTTTAAGGATCTTGTGTGAAAATGCTTGAAGAGCTGTTTCCCACTCTGTCATTCCCAGCTGATGACCCTCCGAGTTAACAGCAAATACGTTGACTGCTACTCTCCAAACTTGCACCTCATACTGCTAAATTTCAAAAGAACTTAAATTATTCCAGGTTATAAGGCTACCCAGGTTTTCATCCTACAAAATCTCTCAGTCCCTCTCTGAATTATTGATGCCTTTTGATGTAGTGTCACATAGGAATTTGTAAAAACACACTTCTGCTTCTTTGGCTAAAAATAGTAAAGGTGTTTTCTTTTGATGTTTCCCTGTGGCATTTTGACAAAGGGTTTATTTGTGTTCATTTTGGACATACTCCAGTAGGACAGTCTGCTGTAGTACTGAGCGAGCACTATTGCAGCTCACTTCTGTTTCAGTGAGGCATATGCAGGAGACTATCCCACCGGGTTATATGCCAGGGGTGGCCAAACTTGCTTAATGTAAGAACCACATCCGATAAACTTCAGATGTTTGAAAGCTGCAATATTTAAGAAGCATTTAAATTCTTAAATACATTTACTCACCATGTACATTAAACTTATGTTTTAATCCAGTGGACGATCTGTTTATACCTGGTAAATAATTATAAAGCTTTAAAACTTCTTAGTTACCTTTTATATTAAATAATTATGCAAAAAGGAGCTCGGCCAACATATTTCTGAGACATTTCATTATATGTCAAAGAGCTGCATGTGGCTCGGGAGCCACTGTTTGGCCACCCCTGTTATATGCATTGTTCTGAATTTTTGTATGCATGTCTTGGATCTTGAAGTCGATATAAAACTTCCCTGGTCATATAGGCCATATAGCACACAGACACACGAAAATACTACAGTTTGGTACAACTTTGGTGGGCCTTCAAAGAAACCATTGTGAGATATATATTTTCTGACTCCATATTCCAAACTGCATTTGATCTTATATGAAATTCATGTTTTTGAAATCTCATGATGATTGGTCTTTTACCGGTGGGCTGAGACCCACAACTGGAATGTATTATTATGCAGTAGGCTCATGAACAGTGAGCTAGATGGACAAATGGTCTCGACACAGTTGAAGACAACTTTATATGTTCACATTTTAAATATAGCTATGGTGCTTCACGATTACTGTACCTTCATCATTATAAAACAGCAATTATTAGCAATGTTAAACAAACTCACAGCGCAATCCGACTTAACTTTTGTGCCGGTTTAACCAGCGGCGCAGCGAGAACGGGAGGCCCCAGAACGGAAAAGGGATTCAAATCTCCTCCAAAAGAGGAATTCAAAGGGGATTTGAATCCCTTTTCCGTTCTGGGGCCTCCCGTTCTCGCTGCGCCGCTGGTTAAACTGGCACAAAAGTTAGGTCGGATTGCGCTGTCAGAGAGTAAAGTAGTTCAGATTCTCAACCAGACCAAATGTTGATACTGACTTACGGTCTGATACGCTGTCACTTTCCATCAGCCACTCGTGAAGAAGTTGCACTAATGTTATCCTAACTAGACATCCTAACTGCAGATTCTACTCGAAAATAATAGAAAATAATGGTTAAAAAAAAGCCAAGGAATGACACTTTGACAAGCAGCAAAACAGCTTTCATTAAAGCTATTGGAGTGAGTACCAACTATTCCACTGCAACATGTGACAATTCTGTAGTGACGAATAAGATGTATATACTGTACAGGTAAGATGGAACGTTCAGTGAAAATACATCCTCCTAAATTTCAGCTGTATGTTCTAAAAACGGAGCACCTCATCTCATCAAAGAATAATGATTCTAGATCAGACCATTCTTTCCAGCTCATCAAGTTATTTCATGGTTTTTAGTCTTATTGGCATTTTCTGAGCAGCCACTAGGTGGCAAAATTGCCTTGCTTGTCACAAAAGGAGATGGAAAATGATGTATTCAAACAAGTAAACACTGCAACCCAGATGGAAGGCTAGGGCTAACACAGAGATTTCCAGAGTAAAATTGAGTGCGGGTTTTCCTGTCCAATTTCTTCACTCAAACGCTGCAAACTGCTAATAATGCAGTGGTTTACATTTATCCATTCAATTTATTGTAAATATCTAATGCATACATACATATGCGAATATGACCAGATTGTAGTCTTTTTTGGGGGGGGGGAGTATTTGAATAGTTATATAGTGAGCACATACAGCTTGACAACTGTCTGTTTGTATAAGGCAAAATGCAAAATGGATCCTCTATATTATACAGAAAAGAAGCTTCCAAAAGGAAATGGTGAAACTGAAGGAGGTACAAGTTACTGGTCCAAGTGCAACATACATTACGAGATATAAAACCACTATGAAAACATAAGGAGATTTAAAATTGTGGATACATTCTCCTAAAAGAATTCTTCATGTATGTTTGTTATTATCCTTGCTGTTATAAACACATCTGTATAATCTAAGATTGTACTTAAGAGTTATCCTTTTTCAATAATAATAGTTATCCTTTTTCAAACTCAATAATCGGAACTCCGAACAAAAGTGTAACATTTAGAGGGTGACATATTGACATGAAACAACTGTACTGAGAATGTAGCCATTTTAATCTTATCCATCATTTCATCCCTATCCTATAGGAAAGCTGTTGTGTGATGCATTATGCAAACTGCTAGCCAAAGATTTTGTATCCAATTATCTTTAGTTGGTCCCCAACCTGATCTGACACACATCTCAGTTGATTTAAGAATGTGAAGTTTAGGAACCCATTCAGTGAGCTATCCCTATCCCATCCAGCAAACCACATGTATCAAACCCTATTAAATTTAAACAGGCAGACTTATCATCATGCACAGTTCACAGGACTGTTCCATTTCCAAAATACTCTGTGGGACTTCCTGATCAAATCTATGTGGAAGCGAAATGAAGCAAAAGGGTTCTCAATACCACAAGCTGGTTTTGAGAATGAGCAGAGGAGATTTAGTCTGATTAAGTGTTGCAGTTTCTTCTGAAGCTCCTGATTTTAACTTCAGCCCCTTATGCTGTAGGTACAACGTAGCATTTGATATGCACACAGAGCAATATAAGCAGCAGTACAAATAGAGTGTACTGAATCCATTAATCATGCATATGAAACAAGCTGTGTACAAAGTGTATTCTACCATCAACCTCTGCCTAGCAGCATCCTCAAAGGGTGGTTGCTGGTGGTTACATCCCGTCCTTTTGGACCAGCGACGTTCACAAAGAAAGCCACGAGAGAGAGAACGAGAGCGAGAACGAGAACACAAACTAAATTACAGGAATTAGGAGCCAGAATTGGCAAGGGCTAACTTGGGTATACTGCATCAAGCCTTTGGCATCAAGACTATCTTTGCAATCTGAATAGATGAAAATCATTTATGAAGAAATATAGCTGCACACAATTAAAACTAAGGGAAATGTTGTTGGGTTCACAGTTAGCAGCAAAACTAGAGCTTTTGAAAATGCAATGTAGCCAAATCCACAGCCAGCCCATCTATGAAGTGGACAATGCAGCTCACGTAGAGCGGCCAGTTGTGGGGAGTGGCAAATAAGACTGAGGATGCCATGGACGGAGCCACTCTGATCTGCTCCCTTATCACACTCCTTCCTCACACAATCCCTTTAAACAAAACAGGAAGCGCAGGATATGCTGGGAGCTCCCAGAGAGACCCACACTTCTTGATTTGTTTAAAGGGATCATGTGAGGAATAAGTGAGATAAGTGGCGTGTGGCGGTGGTTTATGTCAAGCAGCAGTTTATTAGGGGCAAGATTATCATTTCAATTTTCAAATGTCCAGCACCTCTTGTGACAGGGATTTGACACTATTTAATTTCAGTAACTTAATACAGAACTTAGCTTAATGCAGCAGTTCTCAAAGTGGTGGGTCGCAACCCACCACTAGAACCAGATGCTGTCCTCTGCCACCTTAAGGGGCGGAGACAGCATGGTGGCGGTGATCCTGGGGATTGCTGCTTTCGCTGGGAAAAAAGTCTTTTAAAAATTATTTTTGCACTTACCGGAGGTCCTGACGGCTTCTGGGGGGTGCTGGGAGGCCTGCGGACCCCTCTGCAGGCCTCCCCAAGTTTCAAATCGGCACTCTGCAGCGATTTACAACCACTTCCAGTTTTCTCAAAAACTGGAAGTGGTCGTAATTCACTGCAGAGTGGCGATCTGAAGCCCTGCACCTCCCAAAAGCTGTCAGGAACCCCGGTGAGGTAAGGACGACCACTCCCCCCCCCGGCAGCGCGATCCCTGGGATTGCTGCTGCTGCTGTCCCCACCCCAGCAAAGACTCAGAGTTCTCCCTGCCTCACGGGGAGAACTTTGAGAACCACTGGCGTAATATAATACAGGTTGGTTACCCCTTATCCAGACATCCGAAATCCAGACATTTGGGGGGCTATGACTTTTTCTGAAAAACCTTTTCCAGCACCTGGCTGGCATAGCACAAGGCATGCTGGGGTACAAAATTATTAAAAATATTGTATAAAATTACCTTCAGGCTATGTGTATAAGGTGTATATGCAACATAAATGAATTTCGTGCTTAGAACTTGGGTCCCATCCCCAAGATGTCTCATTATATTTATGCAAATATTCCAAAATCCAGACAAATCCAAAATCCAGACAACTTCCCATCCAAAGCAGTCCAAATAAGGGATACTCAACCTGTACTAAACATTAGCTCTTCCTCACCTCCTGATCTTTCTTTTCCAGAGTTTTCAGTAAGGACTGCAGAGAAAAATGCAACATGCTGCCTAACAGCTGGAACAAATTAACTCCCTCAAATCCTTCTCAAAATTCTCCCCTGTAATATTTTGGCTTTGTGCATATGCCATATATGCTTCACATATTCAAATGGTTCTCAAGTAGTTGACTTCAGTATCTGATGTCCAATTATAGCCCAATCATTGCTGTTTGACGAGATTCGATAATTATCATGCAATAGTATATTATACTTGACAGTTCTGATAGATAATACGCAATAATATTTAATATTTGGCAATTGACTGCTCATGAGATAACCAAAACAAAGATGCCAACCAATAAGCCTAAACATGTGAACTTTGAAGAAAAGGGAATGATACTGAAAATCTAAATTCAAATTCAAAGTGTCACACTGGAAACTTGGATGGTGATATTGAGAAATTTGAATTGTCCAGGATCTGCCTGGCCCTACGATGCCAAGCTGCCCCCCTCCCTTCGATGAAGCCACCTACATGAGACCCATGCCAAGCTGCAGCATGTACTAGTCTCTGGCAGAAACAAAAACTCACCCCAGAAGCCTCTACATCAGCTTGAGTGCTACGAGAGCAGTCTGTTGCAAGCCTTGAGTGAGCTGACCCCAATGTTGGGGGTGACTCCCCCCATCGGCAGCAAAAGCGTGTCAGTGCCAGCCCACGCAGGAGCTGAGGCAAGTTCAGAGAGGCTGTCCGGGGAACACCTAGCCTAGCTAGTAGCAATGGCCACAGCCCGGCACTATAAGGACAGGCCCTGGAAGGCAGGGAGGGAAGGACAGGCAGGAGATGGGTCAGCCTGTGGGGCCTAATGAAGCCCTGGGGAGAGGATATAAGGAAGGCCAGTGATGAGGGCAGAACCTCCTGAGAGGGGAGAAGAGCAGCTGACGGAAGCTTTCCCCCATCTCCCAGAGAAGCAGCTCTAACTGCCAGGGGATGGAGAAGGAAAGGGGTACTGGCAACCCCCCGACCCACCCCGATTCTGAGGCCCGCCAGGGGAAAGGACAAAGAGGACTTGTGAAGAAGGGAGGGTTGCCAGCTGCCAGGTCTCACACAAGTATTTGTTTCAGGTCTAGTGCTGTACCTATTCTGCTGCTGTTATCGTCAGTGCTCTCACCACTACATTGCATTCATTGCCACTTTTCATTGCCCCGTCAGCAACTTGGGGTCTAATTCCGTGACCACTATCAGGTGTGCTGTACTGACCAATGACATCCAGTTCATATGAATCTCATGATGCATATCTGTGACAAACCTAATGGCAGCATTGTGCAATGGGTTAAGCTCTTTTTTAAAAATGGATTTTGAAAGCAAGCTGCTTTTTAATTCCATCTGTAATGTAATAATTTAATGACATTAATTGCACTTTTTAAAAAGTGTGTGAAATCATTCTTTATAATGTTATGGTATACATGGCGCTTTACAGAATAACACAGTTTACAATCTAAATTTTGACCATGGGAGAAACAACAAAGTGAAGGGCAAGGCAAGGATAATAAAGGATGATGTGAGCAAATACAGTTACATGCATGTCAACTTAGTTTGGATTCTGAATGACTAAGGGGTTAAGCCAAAGGCTTAGTGGAAAAGGTTATGGTGGTGGGTTAATACTGTACATGCAAACACATTTGGGAACCTCAGTGCAATCGCTAAGTCTTTCACTAGAGATTTTAAGTGCTCCAGACAATACATTTAAGGAGCTCTTGACAACTTCTAAACTTGCGTGTGGTTAACGGGCAACTACTGTCCTGATGTCTGACAAAGACAAGCATGTCTAATAGAAACAGAGTAATGCCTTCCTTGGGAAGTCCCAGTAAATTAATTCTGTTATCATTGGCAGGCAGCCTGCTGCAATGTATAGGCTAAATTAAACTGTACAGCTGACTCTAGTTAGACAGGAGTTAGTCTTAGGGCACTATAAATACAGAAGCAGAGCAAGGAAGAAAAAGTGGCTGCAAAAATAGGATATCTCTCTCTCTCTCTCTCTCTCTCTCTCTCTCTCTCTCTCACACACACACACACACACACACACACACACACACACACACACACACACACACACACACACACACACACACACACACTTAATGCCATTGTTTACTACAAACTTCTTCAAACATGAAAACATAATGGGGTATGCTTTTCTGAGGGCATAACTGGACGGGTTTTTGTTACAGTGGTGTTTTGTCAACTGAAAATTAACATGGTCAAAAGAAAATGTTAGATGGCTTCCATCAGGCTTTGGGCAGCAGGGCCAGTCAGTGGTTGAAGGCCCACACCCATCAGAGGGTCCACTTGGTTGGGCTGACCTCTGACCCCTCACTACTGGTTGCGGTGGTTGCACCCATTGTGCACTGTGCAATTATAGGCGGATGGAGAGTGCCACAGGGGCTTTGCCCCAGAGATCCCAGAAACCTGGAACCAGCTCTGTTGGACAGACCTAAGCAGGCATAATAACCAACCGATGAAGACTAGAGGCCTGAAGACTATGTTTTGGCTAGCAAACCTAATCACATACGGTCCTTCTGCCTGCCAAGCTGTCATTCAATGATCTGCGAGAATCTTGCTCTCCACTGCCTTTCCCTAATAGTGCCCATCTTTTCCCCCCAACAGCTGCCCCATTCCCCCCAACTATTCTCCATGCCACCACTCTGCCTTGTCCATGCACCACCCATGTCCCTCTCCCTCATCACATTCTCAACTGATGCACATGCTGTTTGTGGAAAGGCTTCACTGCCAGAAGAGCAATGTGACAAAATCTTTTATGAACAACAGGGCATATTTTCCATCAGGTCATCATAAACAGAGAAGGGTGTGAAGCAGGTACAAGCTAAACACTTGGTAAAACATTGAGACAATTCTGACAGGTATATTAAGCAATTTTTATTTTTGAATGGTGGAGTAGCCAGCAACTGGCTGCACACCAACTGGTTACACAGCCAGGAGTCAAATTCAGCTTCAGTAGAACTAGCAAACTGAGAAGCTCACTAGAATTAGCAAACTGGCCATTATCAGGCCCTCCTTGAGGAGAACAGCTGCTCAGCTGAGCTTTGGACCCTGACGGTTTAGCATTTGTCATTCTCTGGGGCCTCTCCCAGTCTCTGCACAAACTTCTGCTGAAGGTCAGTTCACTCCAAGCTTAGCTTTCCATCCCACAAGCTCACAGCCCAAGAAGGAGCTCCATCCAAATGGGGCTAGTAGCTTTGAAGAAGACAGGAGGAGAGAGCAACCTTTGCTTTCACTCCCTGCTGGCGCCATTCCCATTTGGGCATCTAGAATGGATGAGGTAACTCTCCTTTCAATCTTCCTGATACACTTCCCCAGTCCACAATGTTAAAACAAAAGGATTTCACTCAGTAATTATCTCTTTAACTAGCATTAGGAATACATCTACTGTTATGGTTTTCCCTCACAAAATAAATACTGGTATTTACTCATGTTACAGCTTCTTCTTACATCCCAACAAAAAAATGAGATGCCAATAACAATAAGATAATGTTCAAAAGTTTATTAAAATAGAAAAATATAAACTCTTTTTTGTCCATTTCTGCAATGTTCAATAGTTCAATCTCTCTACCAAAGGCAAAAATTCAGGAGACGCAATCTATGAATCACTGAGGATATCAATAATCCATTTAGACTTGAGAATCCTGCAAAGATGCAAACACCTGTCTAACGATGCATACATCATACGTGTGGGTGTAGTTTTCTGGAATAAGCAGCAACGACTCTGACACCATCAATTTAATACTGTTTGGATGAGCATAATACACTTTTCTTTATTTCTGAACTCCAACGCCAAGTTTATAAAAACGCACGCATCTGAAAGAGTCTGTGTCCTTCCACAGACATGAAACCAAATCCTTTCAGAATTTTGGAATGCAAAGAGGAGTGTTGTTGGTGGTTATTTTTTTTAAAATGGGAGAACATTAGAAAACGAGGTCTTCACCTGCTATTTTATGTGTTATAATCTCAGCAGGACTTTGCTATCTGGTTTTTCTTCCCTGAAAGTGAAGATCATCCCATTCAGTCTTGGGATTAATTAAAGCAGTAATGGAGAACCAGCCACTCTTCACATACATGACCCCCATTCTGGAAGCAAAAATCACCAATCATTCCTACATGGGGGGCATGGGGGTCTGATAGTATATCAAAACTAAACAAAAAACTGCAGGTTTTTCTAACTAACTGACAGAAGCTCTTTGTCTAACAGCTACAGAAGAAGTACAAATCAGCAGGTCATGTTTTTCTTGCTCTGTAGGTGGAACAAGAAAAGGTGTAGGTCATGAAGTCTCACCTGTTGACCTCTACCTGTCATGTCGTTGGTAAAGGCACAGAGACTGTTCATCAAAAGGTGGCAATCCTAACTGCACCAGGCGTTTCCATTTACATGCTTGTAAGACGCTGTGCTTGTTCAGAGAGGCTGTATTCCAAAGCAAACAGGTCAGTGTTTGTCAGGGGGAAGGATGCAATCAAATGAGTACACATTAAAAGCTTGAAATGTTTTCTTCCTCTAACTGTGCTCAGAGAGAGTCATCACACGGCCAGGAGAGAGAGAGAACAATCGCCATCTGCTCATGCAAGGGCTGTAGGGACGGCACACACCGCCCCTGCTGGCTAGCCACTCCAGACACACTGCACCAACCAAATGCTGGTCTTTTCCCTAGCAACATGATCTGTCAAACGTGGGCTTGCCAGAAAATATATCTGACAATTGTGACTTTCACGGAAACTCTCGTCTAGCAAGTGGAGGCTCCCAAGGAATTCAGTTTGACAGTTATTTTCAAAGAAATTCAGTATGCTAGACAATCGTCGTCTGCGGTGTCACCCCTCTCCCACTTCCCCCTTCCCTTCCCCCTGAAGAAGACAGAGATGATGATAATAGGCAGTGGTAAAAGATCTGTGTCATTATATCGCAATCAGTCAATCAGATGCTGGAAAAGGTGTGTGTTGAATTTTGGCATAGATCCAATGCCTTCTTGAAGATGGCTCATCAGTAGAGGTGGGAGAAAACGGTTTTATTTTTTCACAGATTTCAGTGTTTAACCAACATGAAATAGCAGGAAGCGGTGTTATGTGTTTTTATTCCAAAATATTCCCATTTTTATCCACTGTAACCTCTTTAAAACTGTACTAGGTAGGTTGTACAGTGTCAGCAGATGAAGAATGATGAAAATTACATGGTTTTATTTTATTTATTTTTGCAAATTTTTAGCAGAAAGTGGTGTTGTATGTTTTTATTTTGTTATCACTCACTAGCTACATAAAAACTGACAACTGATGAACAGATAAAACCATGACTAAGAGTTTGCCTTTACAGTACTGTAGTTTGAGAATATGAACTGCTTCTTATTTATAATTTTTGTGTGCATGTACAGGTGGGCTCCCATATCCACTGATCCGCTATCCATGGTTTCAGTTATCCACGGATCACAGGGACACCACCACCCCCAGGCTTTTACTTTTTTCCCAGTAAGCTTCGTTTCTTCCTTAAACAAACAGGAGAAGCAGCCTCTGGCTGCTTATTGCAGGCAAGTAGAACGAGACTAAGTCCTAGAGAGGCTCTGCAAGGTTAACAGAAATCTTGCAGAGCCTCTCTAGGACTGCGTCTCATTCTACTTGCCTGCAATGGAGGCTGCTTCTCTGTTTGTTTTAAGGACGAAACAAAGCTTGCTGAAAGAAAAATAAGAGCTGGGGGGTGCGCACACCTGCCCGCAGGGGAGGCAGGGCGGGGGCCCTCAAGAAACCATGGAGGGGGTGTTCACTTCTATCCACGGTTTCAAGTATCCACGGAGGGGCCTGGAACATATCCCCAGTGGATATGGGGGGAGTACTGTACAGTAGGACAACTATTTAGAGGTTTGGAATAGTTAATATCACCAGATTTATCACTTAGATTTATCACTTAACTACAACAAATACTTGTTGACTTGATTACCTGAGACACATCTCTGCTATTATCAAGTAATGCGTATGCATGGGTGAATCAGGCCAAAAGCAATCTTGTAAAATGGCTCCACACCGGGATTTCCACCTAAGAAATTTAGCCTGGGGGTGTGGCAGTAATAGAGTTATTAAATGGTAAATATAACAGAAGATTGTTTTGGCAAAAGCACATTCTTGGTGGGGAAACAAATTGCTGTGATATCTTTTCTATCACTGAACTGAAGCTCTAGGGTTGCCAGCCACATTTGCATGACCTCTAATGACTAACACCTTCCAATATGTCTGCTGAAGTTCCATACTGGGAAGAAAACCTAAGAAATATCTACAGCCACATCCATCTAGCTACTCAAAATTATAATAAGGGAGAGGAGAATGCAAACAAATAATAGACCTAGGTGCTGCGCTTGTCTGCTATATGGAACGAGATTATCAAATGGTATTTCAGAATGCATAATGTGTAAATACATCTTAAACCCATCCCTGTAGTTATTTATGCCACACAGAGCTCATATGATAGTACTGATGGTGTGACCTCATGCTACGATGAAAAAAACGTCATGCATCAAGTTGCACATATGGGCCATACACTTTTACAAAGATACAGGTTGAGTAGATGAGAAGCAAGCATGCACACAGGCAGTCCAATCCATAGTCGTTTTAATTACGCACCTTTATAACCTGGGAGTAGCTTCTGTTAGTGAGAAACCTACTAGCAATAGCTAGCTTCAAACACAAAACTGTGTGGGTTTTTTTCCCTCTCTCCAAATCCAAGACTGTAAAAACGGTTGTTTTCAGCCTCACCCAGGCAGGGGGTATGTGGCACAAATTTCAATAGCTTGTAATAGACACCAATTATAATGATCAAAGACCATTCATAGGACAAAGACTGTGGACACCCAGGCTCAAATCCCTACACAGCCCTGAAGCTCATTGAGTGACCTGGAGCTAGTCACTATATTTCAGCTTAACCTACCTCACAGGGTTGTTGTGAGGATAAAATGGGGGGGGGGAGAACAATGTATGTCACTACGAGCTCCTTGTAAGAAAGGTAGGATAAAAATGTAACAAATCGTCATCATCAGAACCCTGTCAGAACAATCAAGGCCAACGCCTAGAGCCATTTTGTTTAACCACATTTCAGGACAATACATTTCAGAAGGCAGCTGAAAAAAAATTAGCCTGGTTCATCAAGCAAAGAAGCCAAGGCACTGGGACTGTATTGCCTTGACAATAAGAGTTTTTGTATTTCCCATATCTAAAACCCCATCTTAAAAAAAAAGGTTTTTTTTATTGTTTATTGCTTCAGGTGCAGACAGAGGAAGGCACAACCTCCCTGTCAGTACAGTTCATGTCTATCCGCAAGACACCCTTTCTCTTCCCTTTGCCCTTTTCTTTCCACTGAATTTCCTCCTGGCTGATTTCATAGGCTCCAGTTGCCCTACAGCTTTCTGTGCAGTGACATCACCATAACACCAGTAATGCAAGCCATTTTCTCGTTATCTTTCAGTCAGCAAGCCGGCCATTTTTGTGTGACACATAATGTGAATTACAAGCAGCAGTGAAGGCTACATTTTTCCCCCAAACAGTCCTTTTTTGGGGGGGGTGGTTTCCACATTTCATTCCACATGTTTAAAACAACAACGGCAGCAGACTGTAGCCTAGAAGGTCTCTGATGTCCGCCGGGTTTGTTGGTGTCCGGATGGGAATAGAGCATATAATATGAATAAAAATGGCCTGAACCAAAGTTTGATAAATGAAACAGAAATCTGTCAGTCAAGTTGGTGGGGCATAATTAAGAATCTCTATGAACATTTTACTCATGGCTATTAACTGACAATTTCAATGGAAAAGGATTAACCATCCCAGTTGACATATTATTGTTTTCCAAAGATGGAACATCGTATTAAAAATCAGCAATATATTTTCTTTATTGTATTATATATTTTCTTTATTATATTATTCACATTCACTGCCTAGACTTTGTTTCTATTAATATTAATTTGTGCAGTGATTTGTTCTTTGCTCGAGATATGATAAAAACTAAAAAGCATTGAAATGACCCCAAGGGAAATGCTACCAACATCAAAGCCAGTTAATTGAAGTTCCATCACACTCTAGCATGACCAAGAAATGGAAGCCAAGATGGAGCTATGCAGATAAGATTAATGTGCTTGAAACACTCCCATAGAGTTCTCTAGGGCAGGGAACATGGGCTGTCATTCCCTCCTATGTGGAAAGGTAAAATGCTGCACTTCAGCAGAACATTACAATAGAACTGCCTCCTCCCCCTGATAATGGGTGTTCTGATCAAGAGGTTTTTTTACCCTGAAGGATGGGATAATAATATAATAGAGGGCTGTGAACTCTTTGCACTTTTAAATCCGGAGATCGCCTTCTCCCAGATAGCGGAAACTGCAGAAATAATGTAACATGTTTGTCTTCTGTCCACCCAAACATACTAGTATTACATTTCCAGTCAGCACCCTTGTATAATATATATTTTTAAGAAAAAGCATCTCTAAAATAAAAAGACAAAAATTCAGTGTACTGTCTTCTGAAAGAGAGCTAGGATCTGATATGACACATTTCTTCTTTAACCTTAATTCACTTTTTTCTTCTGTAGATTGCCCTGGGGGGGCTTTGATTTTTCCTTCTGTTCCTATTAACACTCTCTCAGCATTGCCAGACAAATGGAATCTATCACAAAGTGTACCTTAGAGCCCTTCCAGTTTCTGTTTTCATGGAGCAGAACCGTCACTTAAAATGAAGTGGAAAGGGAAAAGCTGGCAAGGGCAGGAGATGTGGGGAGAATTGCCCAAAGTGCTAAGATTTTCACAAGTAGGCAGAGTTACACAACACTCGAGATCTTTTTGCATCCAGTTTTGACAACCTTTACATAAATGTTATATAGGACAACTGTTTCTATATCGTCTGGTACTCTCAACTATTCTTAGTAAAACACCCTACACACATTCACCGGAACTAGCAATTTTCGAAGAGTTCACATATTGATAAGTAACACATTTCTGCGATCTACCCCAGCTATGACTGCAGTTGATTAATGGATGAGTTTTGAATTTCCTCCAGGACCAATGTGGGGAAGGAAACCAAGGCTGTGGAAACAGCTGAATTACAGCACAGATTCAGGTCTTGGAGTCATGGGGAATGCCAGATGCAGTAACCACTGGAAGCTCTTGGGATTGCAAATGGGGAACATGTCTGGGAAGCATTAGACTGGCATGTCACCCTGCAAGTATCCCTGGAGCTGAGGTAATGCCCAGTCTCCAGGGGCCTATATAGTAGTTGCAGTATTAAGGGCAGTGAGACTAGAAATAACCAATACACGGGCGGGTGGTGTTGAGCAGAATGTGTTGTCTCTCTGTTCAACAGGTAAAAGGTAAAGGTGACCCCTGACAATTAAGTCCAGTCGTGTCTGACTCTAGGGTGTGGTGCTCATCCCCATTTCAAAGCCGAAGAGCCAGCGTTGTCCAAAGACGCCTCCGTGGTCATGTGTCCGGCATGACTCTCCTTGCCGCAGCGCGTAGAATGCAGCTGGAACACGGAGCGCTGTTTACCTTCCCGCAAGTGGTACCTATTTATCTACTCGCATTAAACCCTGTTCAGACCCACTAAAGCACATTTTAAACTCATCTAGGACTAATGGAGCCAATTTCTGTGACCAACTGAATTCAAAGAAGTCACGTGAGGAATCTTTAGAGCACAATCCTAGGATTGTCTACTCAAAAGCATGTCCCATTGTCTTCAATGGGACTTGCTCACAGGAAAGTGTGCATAGGACTGCAGTCTTAGAAAACCAAGGTGAGAGTATGGACTCTCCATACTGACATTGAAGCGGTTCAAGCATTCAGGTATCTCAGATGAGACACTGAAAAGGGGGCAATGAAAAATGGATTGGGGTAAAATACACACACAAAGCACGACTCTTAAGGCCAGTTTTGATGTCACCTTTTTGTAAGCTTCACTTACTTGTATGGGGGAAATGTTGCCATCAGCTAAACAAGATGTTAAAGAAAATCCCCTACCACTATTCCCCCAAGAAGGACACCCCACATTCTCTGTGCCAGGTGCAGGGGAGTGGCAGCAGGAAACAGGTTATCTTGTTGGCTGCGTGCTCCCTGAGGCATCTGGTGGGGCCACTGTGTGATACAGGAAGCTGGACTAGATGGGCCTTTGGCCTGATCCAGCAGGGCTCTTCTTATGTTCTTATATTCTTATGATGAGGTCTGAAGCAGCAATCTCTCATCCCTTCCCCCTATTCTGGGGGCAAAAGAAGTACCAGCAGAGAAATTCTCCTCTGACAGCTTCCAATACTCTTAAATGGGCTGTACCCCCCCCAAACTAGGAGGGGTATGAAACACCCCCCCATAGGGGGCTCTCTGACCCAGCAGGATCCCCATGGTGGCCTTTCCTCTACCTCTCCTATGATTGGGGGCAGAGTCCCTTAAAAACAGCATCGGGAGCAGCCAACAGAGGTTTTCTTCACTGGAAAAGGAGGGTAAAAAAAGACTGCCTTTGTCTTTCTTGCCTCCTATCTTTCTGAGGTGGCAACCCATGAAAATGAGGGGGGGTGGAGTGACTTGGCTCCTTTCAGAGTGTTTCCAATTTGAACTTAGGGAAGCTCTCTCATCTCTAGAACTTTCCCTGCCTCTCCAGCCTCTCTGCTTACAAGGCGATAAGTGAATCTTGCCAAGAACAGTATAATCAATTTCTCAATCTGCAGGCAAAGGTCTAAGATGGCAGCAGGACTTCAAAGGCATCTTCTCCTCTTGCAGAGACGGCACCCGCCATTAGGAACCAGATATTTCTCTATCAGACAGAGGACCTCACTTGGGGAAACTTGTGTCTGACACTTGCTTTTCCTGACAGCCACAGCAGGGGCCGGTCACGTCTCCAGGCATGATGCAAGACACTTGGAATGAATCAGACTATTGATTAATGTGGCTGATTAGGCATCACTGAAAAATGAGAACATAGAAATTGAATTATATTTGAATGCCACCTTTGGCACACTCAAGGACTGCTGCTTTTCTGAGATTTGCTGTGATTCATCATCACCATAATCACTGACATCAGTCGAACAGTTCCTCCGAGTCATATTTAAGTGGTTAGTTAGCGAGTGGAACCCCTAAGCGCGAAACAACTGCAGTCCTTCTCCACATTTCACCATCTTCACAGGCACTTTGTCAGAGAACATGTTGCTAACACCAAGTGAAAGCCTTTAGAAACAACCTCTATGTGCGGACTTACTACCCCCACACCAGCTAGAACATACAGGGTTTCAGCCAGCCAGCTCCATTGTGGGGACTCTTGAATAAGATCTTTTAACCCAAAAGAGACATGGCATGAACACTGGGAATGGTCTCATCCTGTCTCTGACTTTGCTTGGAACTCTATGCAAAGTGAGCATGCTGTTGAAACAATAGGTCCCTTGTCTGCCTTGGGACCCCTGGCAAATGGCTGACTTGACCTCTCTCTGGATCCAGCCCTGCAACCATCAATGTCATTCTGAAGCTTCTTGTGGTTGTGGACCATTCTTATACTCATGCTGCCACTTCTGGACACACATATCCAAATATCAGGAATAGGAACCATTGCTGGATGTCTCTTGTAGCTTGTTGCTCATATTTGAGCCTTTTGAAGTTTAACCCGGCATGATCTGGTTTACAATACATGTTTAATTTGACATCCAAGTTAAGAAAAAATGACTAATTAGAAACCCTTCATTAAGAACCTTGTCCTAGCAGGTTGCCAACACCAACGAACTAGTGAGAGGCTTAATTTTCAATATGCATGCAATAATATGCTTTACATCACTCCAAAAGTCTCTCTCTCTGTTATTTTAATCACTGTCTCACAATTTTAATGTGTTACTTGACTCTTCATTTCACAAAACTGAGTAAATGCTAGCATCTCGTCAATTTGTATTATTATCAATGACAGCATAAGTTAGCAAAAATAATATCTCAAGGCAACGACACTCATGCAAAAATACAAGATATAACAAGCCGTGTGGTCACTTTTGCCCCCTGAGGACCATCTAACAAGTAATGTTTCATCAAAATTACGTATCTGTGAGCTAAACTGAGAAGAGCCCTGTAACAACTATTCCAGTCAAGTTGCATCTCTATCATTTTAAATTGATGCACATCAGAATAATTTAATAACAATATCAACTGTTTGATGGCAGAGTCAGCATTAGTTTATTCTTTCCATGTTTTCAAACACCTGCAAAATTCAAGGGCAATTCTAGATAGTTTATAACTGCAACATATGAACAATGGTTCCTTAGGACACACATATTCCTCTTCTGCCCTTACCCTCCTCCAGAGTCCAGGAGACAACCTCCTCCTCTTTGCCCCTTGCCTCACTCTCCTTTCATCCTCATTCCTTTCCTCCTTGTTCCTCTTCATCCCTTGCCTCTCTTCCCCTCCACCTACATGAAGTGAATGTCAGGGGAGGGAAAAGGTTCTGGCCCAGAGGGGTGGACTTTCCTATATATTAACCACACCTCTCCCCCGTTTCCTTTCTGCACCCCTTCTCCTCAACAAACCCGTTCCTGAGAAGCAAACCACAAGGATTCCAAGACATTCTGTGACTCGAGTACAATAAGCCATATCTTTCCCCATGGCATATGATGCCCACTACCCCTAGGATGAGCAAGAGGGGGGGGGGGCTGAATGCCCACAATGCCACAGGCACTGTTCTTACTGCTACAGACCAACATGGTTTTAGAAGTAGGTTTTCTCTGTGCCAGGTGCAAGGGAGTGACAACACGAAACAGGTATCTTGTTGTCTGTGCACTCCCTGAGGCATCTGTGAGATACAGGAAGCTGGACTAGATGGGCCTTTGCCCTGATCCAGCAGAGCGCTTCTTATTTCTTATGTTCTTATATGGTTACCCCTTTGGAAGTTATTCCAATTCCAGAATGTTTAGATATTCTAGAATTCGGGTTTGTACTTTATCCACCCCTGGAGAGAATGAAAATTTCAGTCATGATGATCTCCATAAGGTGACCTTCTAAATAGTTAGAATGCTTCAAATGTGAATAAAGATACTACTTGTCCATTCCTCCCTCCCAAACAATCACTATGGGAATTAAAAAGAAAAGAAACATCCAAGAAAGAATGGATGTACGATACTTCTGAGTTAAGGCAAACAGAATTGGGGAATACTGTACATTGTTTTAAATTGGTGTGTTCTTGACATTGAGAGTGGCTTCAACATGCATTACAGCAAAGGTATTTGTGCGGAATTTGGACTAAGAACAAGGAATTTTAAGGAAGGGTAAAAATTTCCTAGTTGGATGCTGGGAAGCACTTGGACTCAGCAAGCTAGACTCAGATCCTAGGGACACAGGGTCAGTACTGTACTATTTTCCTTTGATCATAATATAGACTACAAATGATAAACAAGTCCTCCCCCTCCCACCTAACATGATGGCAACAATGGCCTTGAGTCATAATAGGGTTGCCTATAACAACAAGGCTGCTTCAGTACAGTTTGCTTTCTTGCCACTGGCTTTTAAGACCCTTGAACAAGACAATGAGAAGCCTTTTCCCAATAGCATTCAGCATCCATCTTAGCTGAAGGCATTGCCAAAACCTGATGCCCATTTACTCATCCAAATACCAATTCTCTCTTCCTTTCAAGGATGCACAGCCATTCTGAGAGGGGCTGATCTCATCTCTATTAATGGTCATTGGATATCTGGGGAGCCATCAGCAGGAAGAGACCATCATGGGGTGAGTTTTGCGTTCCCACCAGGAGGGATAAGAGATCCAGCCTTTTGAAATTGGTAAGCCAGACTTCTTTCTATACTAGCCACAAAATGTTCTTCTGGTTCTGTTTTGATCATGTCCAAACATTGAATAATCCCTTTTCACTAACGTTCTGCACTCCACAAATCAACATCTAACTAATTGTTAGAGTGATTTTGCAATGTGATGTCAAAACGATAATGAACTTTGTTCAGAGATTTGTAGGATCTAAATCCTCCAATCTGTACATTTTTCCCAGAAGACTGCATTCAGCGCCTGCAGAAGATGACTCACACTTGTTTAACCTTCTCATCTTCTGCAGAGCATTCAAAGTTCTCCTAGGCATCCAATCATTTGTGTAGAGGGTTTTTTCTCCACCCACCCAATGTCCTGAGGCCTTTTCGCCAACTATGAAAAGCGTCTCCTACCCAACCGCGCATCTATGATGGGGAAAAATCTTCTGCTCCCATCTCTGATAATGGAAGGCTTGAAAGAAGAGGGGAACAACATCATGGAAATTGAACAGCTGCCCTTGGCTAATCTTGACCTTTGGGCAGTAGGTAGGGAGATATCCCTGTTTAGAAAGTGTTTTGTGCATGCATACAGACAAAATCATCAGAAAAAGCGGCGGATTTAATGCTCATGTTTTTGCATATTGCCATGAAGGATGCAGTAAATTATACATTTAGCCATACTAATACAGTGAATCAGACCCATATAAGTTGTGCATCTTATTTCCATAATATGTAAATTACATTGCTGGGATTGGGAGGCCTCGGATATAGCATCCCTAGATGCCATAAACTCAGTAAAACTCTTTATAGACTTAAAGTGAAGCATGAAATTGTTCCATTAGGCAAAGCCAGTCAAGTGTTCAATTCCTGTTTCATGGAATAAGGCCCTGAAAAGAAGTAAGCACTCCTACCACAGTAGCTCATGGCTTCGCAAGATTCAAAAAGCAAAGGAGACATTGATGCAGTGTCCACAAAATCCTAAGATGCCTGACCAGTCCTACTATATATATACAAAAGGGCATTACCCAGCCCACAGTAAATACATAACATACAAACGACAACAAACTCATTTACAAAAGGCACCTAATTGTTTGTGTGGTCTTCTTTGCAAAAAACAAACAAACAAAAAAACCTCCTAATTTTCCTCACACCTTGAGAAGTAAGAATATTTTAATTTTTCATATTTTATACCACCCTTCCTTCAAGGAGTACCTCCAAGTGGTTCCTTCCCTCCTTTTGTCCTCACAACAACCCTGTGAGGTAGTTGAGGCTGAGAGATAGTGAATGGCCCAAGGTAACCCAGGAAGCTTCATGGCTAACCAGGGATTTGAACCTGGATCTTCCAGGTCTAGGTACAACTTCCAAACCTCTGCCATCTTGGCTCTCAGAATAGACCACCTTCCACTCTGTTATAGATGCTAATAAAATGTTGTTCTGCAAGGGTTAGTATAGTCAACCAATTTATTACATCATAAGGGTTTTTTTTGTCTTATCTATTAATGCAAACAAGTGTTTTTTTCCTGCCACCCATTCTAATGTGTGTGTGATTAAAGTTTTGGGTCCTTAACAAGTGTTAACACTTCACCTGTTTTACTGCTTGATAAGATGATTGTTTATTTTAGTAATCTGTGGAAGATTACATTGAGTAGAAGTAATTTCCCAGGTTTTCATGGACAGGAAAGTCTTAAGAATGGTTTTGTTTTCCTTTTGTCCATGGTTTTCAGATCTTACACTCAGGTTTCTATTTCAAGTGTTGTTTATATATTTAAAAGATATAAATATCTGCAGGTATCATGTGGTTTAAAAAAATTACGTTCTGAGGTACTTGACACCTTTCTTTTAAAAGCAAGAAACCACAGTTGCTGCTAAAGATGCACATCTCTGTGTGTTGTGCACTGGCATAACCACAAGGGTGCAGGGGGGCGGCCTGCACCGAGTGATGCACATTTGAGGGGTGACACAGTGGAGGAGCCTGCCGCAGTACCCCACTATACCACCCAGTCTTGGCCGCTTTCTGCTGCTCTGACTTGGCTTGGCTCCGAGCCAAGTCGGAGTGGCAGAAAGCGGCCGAGCAAGGCTGACACCAGTCCCTGGTGGTATCACCCTTGCTCGCCGCTTTCTGTCACTCTGACTTGGCTTGCTCAGCTCGGAGCCAAGTAAGCAGAGTTGGAACGGCTGCCAAGCCAAAAGTAATTGGCGGTGACGTGTCCCTATACTTTCCTATACAACTAACGCCCCTATATCTTCAAGCATATCTTGGCAAACAGTGATGCTGAGAGTCTAAAGAAGCCATCCTTGATGTTCAGGCCAGATGTGCAGAGCCCAATGACTTTCCACGTGAATAAAGTAATGTTGGGTGGCTGCCATTATGTCAAAAGATAATAGTTCTACAGGGCATTCATTCTTCAAGACTCCTGCTGCATCTGGTCTGTGTCCTGTTGCTATAATGATTCTCTATTATTTTTAAGGGACTACCATAAGACAACAACATGTACTTTTCGTAAGAACATTGTGTCTGAAACACTTCAACCATGATTTAACTAGAGAGTGCAGTAAGCAATTATTATGTTATAATGATATCGAAAAGCATCTGAGTGGCCAACGTTTGCCAAGATGTCTTTATCAATTTTTCTTCTCTGTCACATTACTGCTGAGCAAGTGCAACAGCTCTGTCACGTTTCATGAAGGGGGAAAAATAGTTAGCACATGTTGAAACCACATTCTGCACTAGTCATTAGCATATTCTCCTTCTAGTACATTTACCTAGAGCTGACAAGAGTGCTAGGTTCTCATCAAGCAATGAATGGCTGAAAATCTCACAAGACATTTCTATTGGTGCTCCTTGGTGCTGCAAACATTGTCCTTAACATAAAGCCCAATCCTATGAGTTCCTATGTACAGCTCAAACTAATGTTCCGCCAGTGCTACCTGCCTTGCAGGTAGCAAAAACAATTCCAACAGCATGCAGAGTCACACGTTGTCGGAATGCCAGTGGGAAGGCCAGAGTCTTCCCGCGTACATTGGAGGAGCTGCTTGGACTTAACTCCATCAGTGGGGAAGGCGGGCTTGGGTGGGGGGAGCGGTATTTGGAACAAGGTGGTAATGGGGCGGGCGGGCCAGGCCCAGGAAAGAGGTGGGTTTGGTGGCAGCGGTAGCTGCCGAATCCTAACCCCCTAATCCACCGTCCCGGGTCAATGCGGACTTGCATCAGCGATTTCACTGGCACAGGTCCAAGTAGACCCCCCCACGTCATGAAGGTTTACCCCCAGATAAGGTAATGAATGCTCCTTTACCTGGAGGAGACCTCCATGATTGCCCCCCCACAGGATACAGTGGTAACTCTCTCTCTCTCTCTCTCTCTCTCTCTCTCTCTCTCTCTCACTCACACACACACACACACACACACACACACACACACACACACACACGAGTGTGTATGTTGTGCAAGGAGATACTGCAAGAAGTCATCATAGATGATCAAAGTAATGTTCTTCCATCTGAAACATAATGTACTGTATCCTCAAACCACTTATAGTAATAAATTCTTCACAGTGCATACTAATTAGAGTTTACATATGTCTGTATACCAATAACCATAAACAGATTTTATTTCAGAGAAATTAATTTTTATATAATCAAATCAAAACATTCAACATCTTCTCCTACACCATTCCTCCATCAATGTTTCACTTTAGCAAAACAGAAGTTTTGCTAAATGTTTACCTTAGTTTGCTTAGAGGTTTACTGAATCTAAAGCATTTGATTTTTCCTCTAAAACCTCGACCAAAATCATGGTCTAGCATTCTAATATTTTTGCTCAAGCGCTAATGTTACTGAACCTTATACACATTTTGGATCCAATATATCATTTGCTATATAAAAGTCACATCCCCCTGCCTACAAATCGGTCAGTCTTTTATCAAACTTTCCCCCCATTTCTTCAACTGATTTGACTGTATCTTTCTTGTCGTGTTTTAATTCACGATTAAAATAAATTTTTAAAATTTTGAAGTACTATTGGACTTCACACAGCCTCAAGCACAGAGGTTCCCATATATATTCTTGTTTCTTTATACTCATACTTTTCTTTATAGCAGGCTCTGCTTACAATCCAGTGGAATTATACTCCCATAGTTTTTCTTATTTACCATGGAATTACTCAGTCAAACCCACAAAGAAAAAAAAGGGAAACATTTCTACTGGCAAAAGTTGACATTAAACACTCAAATTAAATTATATAATTAAATATCCAGTAAACCAAATTAATTACTGTCATCAAGTTCACTTAACTTAGTAAATCAATACCAAGATGGAGTAACCACATTTAAATACTAAAAATAATTGTTCAAACTGTCAAATTAAGCCGTCAACCATTAAAAAAATAATTTCCCAGGTAATTAGATAATAGAAATAATTCTAAGTGCAATTTTGTTTAAAATCATAGATTTAAATTATTTCCTAATCTCACATATCAACTTGATTAATCAAATTGATTCAATAGAACTATACACATAAATTTAGTAAAATCAGTTGCTTGGTTTTTATTAAAGCGCTTAAATCTTCTAAGTGCTACACAGAAATCTAAAAATAAAAAAAGAGTTTTGCTATTCCAAAAGCCAATTTCATCATCTCTCTCTCTTCAATTGATTTCAGAATGGAATAGAATCCTTTTTTCAAACAGGCTAATAATTTATTATCAAGAAACATTCTAAAAATCACATTCAATCGATGGTCATCTAAGGCCAGCCTAAAGGGCCGAACAACATATCCTATCGAGTTCCCAGGGTGACCCGGGGCAGCCCGGAAACAACTCGGGAGAAGGGGACAATTGTCCCCGTCCCCTTCTATGGGCCTCCTCGAATGTGCGCGAGCTCTGGAGCTTGCGCACATTTACGCTGCTCGTGTAAGGCCGTGCCAGGCATGGAGAGGGCTTGGGATATGGCAGATCTCGCCGTCAATATCCCTGTCCTCTCCAGGCCCAGGGGTGGCCAATGGCCGCCCTCCCTGCCCTCCCTCTGCCTCTGCCCCGGCCGGCGTAGGCCTTACCTGTTCCGGCGGGCACAGGTCCGTGGAAACGGCTGGGTAAGGGCCGTTAGCCACAGCACCAAGTTGATACCTTCTAATTTACAGGCACAAAGATGTAAAATGTTCTGGCCTCTTGTTCTGTCCTCCTGGAATGCCATGCCCAAGGACCTATTCTCTTAGTGCACTGCAGCTGGCAAAGTGAGGCAGCTGGCAAAGTGATTGCTTTTATTAAGGCAACTCCCAGAAAGGCATTACCACACTATCAGTCTCGGCAGAAAGTGGTACAGATTTTGTACCCCTTACCCAGAATCCCAAAATACAGAATATTCCAAAATACGGAACTTTTTTGAGTGCCGACATGATTTTATTAAAACGTTTTTGCCTAATGATATAAAATCATATACATCATGTTTCATTCACAAAATTATTAAAAAATATATTGTATAAGATCACCTTCAGGTTATGTGTATAAGGTATATATGAACCATAAATAAATTTTGTGTTTAGACACAGACCCCATCCCCAAGATATCTCTCATTATGTATATGCAAGTATTCCGAAATAGGGGGAAATCCAAAATACCGTATTGGTCTTAGTATGACTCACTTTTTTCTCCTAATTTAAGTTTTTAAACTAGGGGTGCGTCTTATAATCAGGCTGTTGCAATTTAATGCCAGTGATTTAATTAAATGTTTTTAATAGCACCAAGCTTTAAGGGTGCGTCTTATAATCAGGTGCGTCTTATACTCGGGACAATACGGTACTTCTGGTTCCAAGCACTTTGGATAAGGGATGTCCACCCTGTACTTCCCTTCCACACTAATCCAAGTTGCAGCGATGGATGGGCTACCACTGGCAGACAGAGGATGAGTAGTAGCAACAACATGAGTAGTGGCTACACATTCACCACCACACTCCTGATAGAACTTCCAGCAGTCATCACACTGACAAAACAAGTCCCCAGAAACAAGTTATAATCACCTTTACGTTCCTCAGCATATATCACATGATCTTCCCTATCTTTTCAATGAACAGGTAAAACCACCAGGATGGTGTAATGTCTCCCATCAGGTTCACACTGTAGGTGCACTGACTGGCACACAGTTTTTCTTCTCTTCATTGACATGATTCAGCATGCTCAGATTCAAATGATTTTCCAGTACCTTAACAAATTTTCCAATTAAGTAATGTGAAAGAACACATCAAATAAATTGAAGTATCAGAGATGCTCATGTACGTAGCATGTGCTTTATCAGTATTTGCTTTGAAATGCAAATGTGATGAAGCGATGTGATTATTTATTCCTTCAGCCAATTGTGGTCTAAACATTCGCTAAAAAGCTGAAACCCAGTTCTGTGTTGTGCGTGCGTGCGTGCGAGTGTGTGCACATCTTTTATTTTACAAGTGGTAGATTTCAGAGTACAGCTAAACAGATTTCAAAACAAGGTATGCTTTCCAAAAAGATATCTGAGCAAAAAAACAAGGTTGATTAAATGGGATATGAAACAACATGACGAAATCCTGAGGGGAAACGGAGCAAAAACATGGATACAAAACAAAATTATGCTTTCACTTCAATGTTTCCTTGTCTAGAATGCTTTCCCCTATAGGGCATAAATCCATTTATCCACATATAATTGCCTCTTCATATATCACAATTAGAGAAGTCTACTAATCTGATAAGGAAGAAGCAAGTGTCCAGTTATTAAGATTGAAGAATCATGCAAGTGTTCCAGTGTATGTCAGTTCTTGCCCCTCCTCTGATTTTCTCTTTCTATATCTTTGTTTTATATTGTATTGTATACCGTATATATAAATTCACACATAATAAGGACAAAATACTTCTAAATAGATTACTAGTGAACACCAGGCCAGGGGCTAAGCCATAGGGGGTGCTGTGCTGTAAGTAGTGTAAGACGCTGCAATAAACATGTAAGCAGCCCCTCCACGTGCCGACGGAGCCATTCGGGGAGCAACGCTAAATGGTGGAATGCACTGTGAGGAGCGCTGCACTGTGGGGAGCGTGCTGCGTGTTGCCGCTGGCTCCCCGGGATGGCACTGATGGCAAGTGGGAGGGGCTGCTTACACACTTGTTGCAGCATCTTGCGCTACTTACAGCACCGCACCCACTCTGGCTATGCCACTGCCCCAAGCCCAGTAAATATTACTCAAAAGTTTCATTACACAAAAAATGTGAAGGCATGGTGGTATCAGTTATTGACAATATTTGCATGTAATGGGTCCTTCTCATGGTGGACTTGGCACTGCCACCTGCTCATTTAAGACAGGAGTAAATTTCTTCCTGAAACTGTCCTTCAGATATCATCTCCAGTGAAAATCTCCAGCAGAAAATTCCTGGTGGCCTGAAGCAAGGCAACTTCCCATATATGCCGACTGTTTTGAGCAGTTTGTTACAAACCAGGAAAGTGATCTTGGGGTTGTCCTGGAAAGTTCAATGTTGACTCAGTGTGTGGCAGCTGTCAAGAAGGTAAAGTCCATGCTAGGGGTCATTAGGAAAGGCTTTGAGAATAAGACTGTTAATAATATACAGTACTCCCCCCCATACCCGCTGGATATATGTTCCAGGCCTCTCCGTGGATACTTGAAACCGTGGATAAGAGTGAACACCCCCTTCATGGTTTCCTGAGGGGCCTCCGCCCTGCCTCCGCTGCGGGCAGGCGTGCACGCCCCTCCAGCTCTTATTTTTCTTTCAGCAAGCTTTGTTTCTTCCTTAAAACAAACAGAGAAGCAGCCTCCATTGCAGGCAAGTAAAACAAGACTAAGTCCTAGAGAGGCTCTGCAAGGATTCTGTTAACCTTGCAGAGCCTCTCTAGGACTTAGTCTCATTCTACTTGCCTGCAATAAGCAGCCAGAGACTGCTTCTCCTGTTTGTTTAAGGAAGAAACGGAGCTCACTGGGGAAAAAAGTAACAGCTGGGGGGGGAGGGGGCACGATCTGTGGATAACTGAAACCGTGGATAGCAAAACCGTGGATACGGGGGCCCACCTGTAATGTCTGTACAATTCTGTGGTGGGGCCACATTTGGAATATCATGTCCAATTCTGGTCACCACATCTCAAGAAGGAGCTGATTACAGAGTTGGAAAAGGTGCAAAAGAGAGCAACCAAGATGATCAGAAGGCTCAAGCACCTTCCTTATGAGGAAACGTTACCGTGTTCGGAGCTTTTTAGCTTGCAAAAAAAGGCAATTAAAGGGTAGATGTGATTGAAACATAAAATTAGGCATGGTGTGGAGTGAAGGCTTTCTCCTTCTCTCACAAGACTAGAAACCAGGGGTCATCCAATGAAACAGATTGGCAGGAGATTTAAGATGGACGAAAGGAGGCACTTCTTCACAAAGTGCGTAATTAGTCTCGCAACCTCCTGGTCATCCATTCCACCATTACAACCCTCTCTCACATCCTGTTCTTCTCACATGTAATGATCGGGGGGGGGGGAGTGGTGGAAGTCCGTGCAGTTCCTTTCCATGAGAAAGGAAACTGGCAGAATTTGCTGTCGCTTGAAAAGGATAGAATTGGTGGCACACCATTCAAGAGGTGGTCTGGTGTTTATATACCAGACGTTCTACCCTGAAGCCGTCTCCAGTTCAACTTCTCCTCAGCAAAACATAAGGAGCTGCTCAGGCATTCCTCACTGATACAGCTGTAGAAATCTGCCATCAGATATTTTTGTTAAAAGTTACATTGATGCCAATGTGAGAGAACACCAGAAGAGAGAAAAGGGTAAGTCAACACTGATGCAATTTCCTCCGATTACTAAAACAAGCTCTAGCAGAGTCAGGCTTTTGTAAAAGCTGAGGAGAAAGAAGTGGGTTTATTCATCCTGAAACATAAAAAAGAGCTACTAAGCAAAATATTATTGCATATATGTTGTGGCATATATTCTACTATCAGTTGCATGTCCTATACTGCAAATATTCTTTAACTTAAAAACTCTTCCCAGACATGAGAGGAAGCTGCCTTAGACAGAGTCAGATGCTTGGTTCATCTCATTCAGCACTGACTGGCAGTGGTTTTTCAGGCAGAGCTTTTTTCGAGCCCTACGTGGATATGTCAGGGATTGAATCTAGGATCTTCTGCATGCAAAGCACGTACTCTACCACTGAGTTACAGTCTACATTAAGAATGTCTACACACACTAAGTAATGACATCAGGACTGAGTAAACTGAACTGCACATTACAGAGGGAGCAAAATTGATATTTTTTTGATGATGTACAGTTCTACCCCTTACTGCAAATGAAACAATTTGATTGGAAGGTGAAGACATTTTATACGTGTGTGTGTGTGTGTGTGTGTGTGTGTGTGTGTGTGTGTGGAAGGTGAAGACATTTTATACGTGTGTGTGGTTGTGTGTGTGTGTGTGTGTGTGTGTGTGTGTGTGTTTGGCTGTGTTTGAAAGTGGTGACTTTTTTTCCTTATAAAAGAAGGAAATGACACAGAGATTTAAATCTCAGCCTATTTAAAACAGACAAATGGGTATCCTTGATAAGCATTGCAGTCAATTAACATAGTTATCAGCCAAATACATACTGTCCTAGCTGAAACAAGACAACTTGCTCCTGTACTTGTACATAATTCTCTGCTGAAAATAAGCATATGGTAGCCATGGTTACTCAGTGAGATAAGAGCTGTAATTTTTGTCTAACAATGTCAGAAATGAGAATGAATTCATATGTATTTGATTTCCCTGCATGTGAAACCACACACACACACACACACACACACACACACACACACACACACACACACACACACACACACACACACTCCCCTGATTTGTATTTATTTTCTGCTTTCTGTTTATGCCCTGCCATAGAGGTTCTAAAAATAAGATTTTTCTATGCATAATTTTTTTTGAAAAGCAATTTACAATCAGCCCTGAAGCACAAGTTATAAACCATTGGCTAAAATAAAATACTCAATGCCTAAAACACACACATTATTCAAATACACAAATTAGTATGTGCAGCACTCATCCAAAACCTACTTATCAAAAGAACTATAAGCAGTAATGCAAACTGGCACAGATTCACACTGCTATCTTCAGGATTCAGGAAATCAACTAATGCCCCCCCCCATCATATCCCCCACTAGTTTATGTGATGCAGCGGCACCAACAAATGCAGCATCCTATGTGGGGGGGGGGCAGATGGCCTAGGAGAGGTAAGTAAAAAAATGTATATAATGTTCCCATCCAGCTTTATTCTATCTCTTTTCTTCTTGGCCCCTGTTCCTTCCTATCTGGTTGGAAGTCCTGACTAGTTTCCTCCCTATCTTTAACTGGAAGAGCCCACATATTTCTAGAATGATCCCAACAAATTCATTCTAGAATAAAGAAAACCTTGCACTACTATATACCTGCTGGAATATGGATGCAAGGCAGCCTGCAGGACTTTTGGGGACAGTGTATTGTCCAATAGCCTGAGACCCCTTGCTTGCGAGCTGTGGTGCCTGTAAGAAGAGTGGCCAGGCATTGAGTAACTTCCTTCCTCACATGTTGCTTCCCCTCCCCTCTCTCTCTCTGACCTTCAAAGGAGCAGCATCCAGGCTGCTGAGCTAAGTCCTCAATGGCAGGCAACCATTACTGAAGAGCACCAACCCCCTTAATTCCACAAAAACAGAGCAACTATAGAGTTCTCTGTTCCTTAAGTTATAGACACCTCTGATATTTCAGAAGATGTGTATGTCTGAGAAACGACTGTAAGTAAAGTATTTCTTTTTGACACTAACTTCCTCTGCTTCTGTGCACGTTCATTGACAGCAGCAAATTGTGTGGTTGAATTTCCCATAGGAAAAGGGGTCTTCTGCAGATTGCTCCGATTGCTAGAACCAACCCCCTTTTCCAATAATAACCAGCTAAGAGTACAGTGTGGCATATTAATAGTTTTCTAAAGGTGATTAAAAAAAACAGTGTAATCACTTTGTGTACCTTTTAAAAATTAACAACAAAAATTAGGCATAAAAGATACTTCCAAGCCCTCAATGTTTGTCTATTTAAATAGAATAAAAGCTGTAACAGACTGAACGCGTCTCGCTGCGTCGCGTCCTGGAGTCAATTCTGCATTGCTCCATGTCCTGCCCCCACAACACTGAATGTGGCCTGTCATTGGCTGAAGGTCGTTCTGGTGCATTTCAACTTGAATAAATTGAGCTTCGGCCAATGAGAGGCCGTGTTCGGTGTTGTGGGGGCAGGACGTGGAGCAATGCAGAATCGACTCCGGGACGCAACGCAGCGAGATGCGTGCAGTCTGTTACAGCTTTTATTCTATAACTATGCGTTGGGTCAATCAGAATCGACATGTCGGCTACTCTGGGATGCAATGCGTGCGATGTGAGGGTGGCTTAAGATACAGCTCCCCATACTAGTTACTCTGAGGATAGAACTAAATTCTAAACACAAGGCTGCTGCTGAAAATGGCAGACCTGCACTGAGGTCCACCCTCCTTCTTCATAACAATGCATCCTGTGTCCTGATATAACAAAAACACGTTTTCTCTGCCCCCACTCCACATCACTGACATAGTGACAATCTGACCCAGCCTAATGACATTTGGTCACAGCGCAAGCTGTACCAGATGTCACAGAAGAAGGAAGAAGGCTTGGAACGGTTGTTTTCAGTGATAGCACCATGCTCCTTGTAACATCCATTCCATCCTGAAATGCTTCCTGCTGAAGTCAGGGAAGGTGCAAGCTGAAGAGAGCAGCCAGAAGCAGCTTTTCCAGTGACATTACATACATTATGTGCCCTAATAGTATACCACTTGCTTTGCAATGAAGAGGGAAGTCGATCAGTAGCTGATCCCTGAGGCTCAGGAATAGGTAGGACGATGAGCCAAAGAATAAGCTAAGAAAAGGATCGTGAAGGGCTTTACAGCTCAAGAGCATGTTGCTGCTACTGAGGGGTTTCCTTGACCTAGCCAGTCATGGGAAATGGGACCCACATGTTATTCTGGATAGGGAGAACTTGCTGGCTTCACATCACTGTTGAGCAAGCAAAAGAAAGGAATAAATAAAAAACACAGAAGACAATACAACAGGGAACAATTATCCATCCAAACAGATGCGGTCAACGAACCAAAAGTATGAACACTGAGACCAAATATTTCAATAGCAGCATAGTTAAGTTTTAAATACATTTCCAGGGATTTTTTTTTAAATAACTCCAGACTGGGAGAAAAATAAATAGCATAAAAAACTATACATTTGAGGAAGTGGGGTAGCTGGAGGCATTAGAAACTTGAACACAGGTCAGTGTCAGTATTAATTATTTCACAGCCTGACTGTGACGATTAAGGTGTATTTTAAAAGCCTCTAAGGTCATGGCTTTTAAGCAGAGTTATTTTCTGTACTCTAAATTAAGAACACGGCCTCAGGACACCTGCGCCCCTTCAGCTTGGCCTGACGGGTCACACTGCTTGCCTCTCTCGGCTACAGTGCAATGGCAGTGTAAACCCACTATATGGACTAAATCCCAAAGTGTACACCTCAAAGCTCACTGGGTGCTGGGACAGGCCAGTACAGAAGCTCACTCCATAACCCAGTGCATTATTATGGTTGCCCAAGTGGTCAATATCTCACTATCTTGCCTAGTCAGAATGATGCAGGAGGCTGAGTGTCCTAATCTGCTGGGGGGGGGGGGAAGGATTATTTGCAAATCTTTAACATCCATAGTGGTATCCCATGAAGCCGTAACACCTATTCCTCTGCTTTGATATGTGTGTGTGTCATCCAGGCCAGACCTGAGAACATATATATATATATATATATATATATATATATATATATATATATATATATATATATATATATATATATATATATATATAAAATCTTCCTGAGGAGGCTAAAACACATCTTTTCTTGTTATAGGAAAAGCTAAATATTGTAAACCCTACTAACTGGCCAAAGAGGCACTTTTTCAAGTGGTGCTTCTCTTATATTTAGCAGGGGAAGCGTAACTGCCCCTCTTCACCCCAGCACTGTTACTTTCCTAGGGGCCGTTGCTGGTGTTTCAACTGCATCTTTTTCAATTGTGAGCCCTTTTGGGGCAGGGCACCATTTTTCTCCGTAATACACTTTGTGAACATTTCTGTTAAAAAGCGGTACCAGGGGGGGGGGGATATCTGTGGATCCGCTATCCGCTGATTCACACAATGCTTCAGAAATACGGGAATTGATGCCATGTTATAAAAAAGAAGCTTGAACTTTAATCGTCCTCAAAACCATTTGCAGGTTTCCGTAACAGGCAGCCGCATACGGAGCAAAAGTTACATTAAAATCCAAGGTTACTTAGCCCAACGTTTCGTTCCAGCAGCTTGGAACCTCTTCATAGGCTTAAGTTTCGAGTAGTAGCCTCCCCGTACAGGGACTTCCGCTGATTCACTTATCCTCCTTTAGGCCTTCTGTTAGTTGGTCCAGACTTCTAGCTTTCTTTCTTGAAAAGAAAGTTCCTGGGTGCTCTGGAACCTGAGGTATGAGCCTAAACGTGCAGGCTAAATGTGCAGGCTAAATGAGCCTAAATGTGAGGTATGAGCCTAAATGTGCATCCTATAAATATGACCATTCTCCAAGAAGAGCCCATTTCTGCCTTCCATTCTTTTCGCCAATGAGGGAAAGCAGAGCAGGAACTGGCATGTAAGGGAAGCAGTAATAATGAGCTCTTTGCCTCTCACAAATTATTATTGCAAATATTTATATACAGCTTTTCAACAAAAAAAGACACTCACAAAGCTATTTTCACAGCAAAAATATAAAAATAGTCCTTAGTTGCAAAAGGGCTCACAACCTAATGCAGAAGAAACACTGGCAAACAGCCACTAGAAGAAACACTGCGCTGGCATGGAGAAGGATAGTTGCTCCTCCCCTGCCAAATATAAGAGATCTACTACTTTAAACGGTACCTCTAGCTGGCAGGGGAAAGAGTGGCCCAAGGAGCCAGAGGGGGTGCGGTGCTGTAAGTAGCGCAAGACACTGCAACACACATGTAAGCAGTCCCTCCCACTGGCCATTGGAGTGACGCTGCATGCTGCAGGGAGCGTGCTGCGTGTTGCCATCGCTCCCCAGAATGGCTCTGATGGCGAGTGGGAGGGGCTGCTTACATGCATGTTGCAGTGTCTTGCGCTACTTACAGCACTGCACCCCCTCTGGCTCTTTGGGCCACTCTTTCCCCTGCTAGCTAGTAAAGGGAATGAAGAGAATGAAAAGGATTCTATGCAAATAGAACATTATTGTAAAAAACAAACAAACCCGGGAGTTTAGAAAAGCCTGCCTGTGTAAACCGCCTTGAATAAAATCTGAGGAGAAATCTGATGACAAGAAAGGTGATATATGAATACAGATTATCATCATCATCATTATTAATGTTCTCATGATCCACTCTTTCCGACTGCCCCAAACCTATTTCCCCCAATCCTACATCACAGTGTATGAGGAAGAACACATATTTATATTCTAGAAGTAGCTAAAGAAAGTTTGCATAAAGTTTAGTAGTGGTCCTGCTTTTGTTGCTCTAACTGTTCCTATTTACCAGACCCAGGCCCTATTTTCTAGTTCCTCTCCTTGGAAAATCACCATCCCTGTTGCATCTGGCAACCCTACTTGATGGTTGCACACTGAATTAAATTGCCAAATCTTGGGTTGCGGGCCTCTACTCTGGACTACCAGCATGCTTTGAGGGAAGGCGTTGTTGGCGGACAGAAAACAATGCCTTGCTAGAGAAAATTATGCACTGCAACTTCAGTCCTGTGCTCAGCTTGGGGGTGGGGTGTCAGAAGAGTCTGCATAAACCCACTTTGCTTCCCTTACATACCGTATTGGTCTGAGTATAAGACTCACTTTTTTCTCCTAATTTAAGTTTTTAAACTAGGGGTGCGTCTTATAATCAGGCTGTTGCAATAATGCCAGTGATTTAATGAAAATTTTTTAATAGCACCAAACTTTAAGGGTGCGTCTTATAATCAGGTGCGTCTTATACTCGGGACAATACGGTATTTAAGGTAATTTCCTTTTTACTGCTGCTCCAAGTGATCTGGATCAAGGTCCCAGGTTGGAGTCTGCCTTCAGGCAGTTTTTCAGTTTGGAAATGTGATGCTTTTGAAATGCACAGCTTTCAGGTTAATACACTGTAATGCTTCCATCCTCTCATTTCATTCCCCCTCCCCATTCACTTTCACACTTTTCATCCCACTGCATTTAAAAGATGCATTTGTGAACGACTAGGTGCAGGATTTTGTCTACATCCATATATCAAGTGCACACGTATGAAATCCTGAATTAATATATTCATTGACAAGAAGGCAAGATTCATATACCAAGGTAATAGCTGGGTACCTAATTTTGGCAACCAACCCCAAATTTAGCTTTTCTACATATCATGATAATACGTGCAGGAAAGAAGAAGAGTGGGCGGCTGTTGCAATGGGATTATTCATATACAATTTGCAGTAGGAAATTATGTAGGCAGTTCCAATTTTCTGCAGACTAATTTAGAAAGAAAAAGAAGGGCCACCTGATTGTTGTGTGTCTCTGTCTGTGTAAATTAAGATGAAAACGATAGCGTTAGGGCCCAATCCTATCAGTGCCAATGCACTGATGCCACCTTTCAGTGCCAATGCAGCCACAATGTAGCCCCAAGGTAAGGGAACAAATGTTCCCTTACCTTGAGAAGGCCTCCATTGACCCCCCCCCCCCCCGCAGGATGCAGCACATGCCCCATTGGCATGGCTGCATCGGTGCTGGAAAGTTGGATAGGGTTGGGCCCTCAATCATACCATTTTACTAGCTTCCAGAATGTTCTGACCATACTAAGAAAGAGTAAAGATATAGGGCAATTGACACTCATGTGGGAAACATTTACAGGGTATATAAAAACAATATTTCATTTCAGGGCAATATGGTATGCCAGTCTGCCTTCTTTCACCAACAAGGAAAAGGAGATTAACAGTGCAATCCTATGCACGTCTACTCAGACGTAACTCTCACTGAATTCAATGGGACTTATTTCCAGGTAAGTAGGTATAGGACTGCAGCCTTATATTCATTATCACCACAAATCAGGTCATGAGTATCCCCATTTTATGGGTGGGAAACTGAGGCTGAAGAAAGTATGTGACCAAGGCTACTCAATGAGTTCATGGTCTGAGCAAGGACTGAAATGTGGGTTTGTAGAGCCAAGACCTGCACTCTGTCCACGCCACGGACATGCATTACACAACCTAAACAGACAAAACCCTCCTATGCAACTTTAATGTTCAAAGGCACCCCAAAGTTCTACAATGGAACCTCTAAATTATTTGAAAAGGAGAAAAGATACACATTTTGGAGTAGAGGGAAATATAACTTATAGGCTGCATGAGTCGGAACAGAAATCTGTAAACCCACACATAGTTTAATAGGACTGCCAACAAAACCTAAATGTACTAGAGTTGTCCAAGTCACCAGCCCTGGTCATTTGCTCAGTTGTTGACTTGCGGGTGGCGCAGTGGGTTAAGGTCGGCAGTTCGAATCCGCGACGGGGTGAGCTCTCGTTGCTTGGCCAGCTCCTGCCAACCTAGCAGTTCCAAAGCATGTTAATGCAAGTAGATAAATAGGTACCGCTTGCGGGAAGGTAAACAGTGCTCCATGTTCCAGCCGCATGCTACGCGCTGCGGGAAGGAGAGTCATGCCGGCCACATGACCACAGAGGCGTCTTTGGACAATGCTGGCTCTTCGGCTTTGAAATGGGAATGCACCACACCCTAGAGTCGGACACGACTGGACTTAATTTTCAGGGGTCACCTTTACCTTAATGTATTACTACACTAACAGAACAATCCTATGCATGTCTATGCAGAAGTCCCAGTAAATTCAATGGGACTTACCCTGAGGGAAGTATATATAGGATTGGGGCCTTAGCTGCAATCCTATATACCCTTACCTGGGAGTAGGTCTCATTGAATTTAATGGTACTTGCGTCTGAGTAGACATGCATAGGCTTGCACTGTAAAACTAGTATTGTCTAGTAAAGGGCTATCAAACTTGTTTCATACAGCGGGCTGGATAGCATTCACGGCACCTGCTGAGGGCCAGAAGTGATGACATTAAGCAAGAAGTGACACCATTAAGCAGATAATGACCAGAAATAAGCACTTTTTTCCTCACTTAGGAACTCATTAGCTGCAAACGACAGAAGAGAAAATAGGCAAATCTTGATCATATTTTCAAGATATGAGAGAGCTCAGTTATCGAGCTGCCCTTTTACCAGTGCTGCTTCTGCTGAGGCGGCACTTCACAGCTCAGCAGCTGAGAGGTGCTCTGCAAAGTAACGCTTCGGCAGAAGCAGCGCTGCTGAAAGGGTGGCCTGCAAGATAATTGGGTTCTCCCAGAGCTGCCCTTTCAGCAGTGCCACTTCTGCCAATGCATCACTTCGCAGCTCAGCAGCTGAGAGCAGCTGATGGTGGCGCTGGCAGTGCCCAGTGACCATGCGGGCCAGATAAAGAGCTTCTGTAGGCGGGCATCCGGCCCGCAAACCTCATGTTTGACACCCCTGGTCTAGTTCATTCTTATTTGGTTTTATTCACTCAAATAAAACCAAAGTCGATACAAGCAGCTCAGTGAAGATAACAGCCAGGCCACAGTCTACTGGGAATGTCTCCAGCACAAGGGCCATGGATGAAATTCCCGGAACTATTATCCATGCCCACATCCATGCCCTCATCAAGAGACTAAGGAAGCATTCCAAACTGGCCATGGCTGTGGATGAATGAGAATATGAAATGGCAGGAGAAATGCTTGCATACCTCCTTTGATACCAGCTGCTTCACTGTTATGCATGAAATGCTAGGACTGTCGCTCTAAGGGGCATGAACAAAGAATTAAATTATTCCCAGGCTGTCTCTAAATATGGTGCTGTGTCACATCAAGGCCACAGCTTAAGCGTTAAGGGCAAATAAATCAGAACTAAGTAAAAAAAAAAAAGGCTCTGGGTCTCCAATGGAGTCACCACCTCTTCACAAAATAATGAGAAAAGAACTGGCTACAGATTTAAAAATCCATCTCCTTCAAAGGAAGTAAGCAACATTAGCATGATGTGGCAAATGGTTATAGCACACCTGGACTTAAATTCCAAGACTAGTTGTTTCATTGTGAAATGACATCGATGAATACATCTGAGTAGGAAAATGGAGTGACTATGGATCATAACAATGGCCAGGATACAAAGCGCTGCCCATCTAGCTCCTTACGCCCAAGAGGGTTTTTAACTGGAGAGTCTTGAACAGCTGCGTCCCTCCTCCGCCACTGAGCAACCCAGTTTTGAAACTGAGGAAAGAGGTCAGCTGTTCAAAGGAAATACAAATCAAAATTTCCACTAGGCAACACCCAAACCTTGGTGAATGTATTTATAATGCAGCATATTTTTTCCAAAGAGTTCAATTTTAATCATGATCATCCTGTCCATATTGAACTTCCACAAGTTGACTCTTCACCTAAAGTCTCAGGACAAAACATGTAGCAGCTTATATCCTTTTCCTTTTTATACACCAAAAGCACTTTTAGAGACTGTAATACATAGTAAGGGCGAAAGGCTTCCCCCCACCAACTGTTTTTTCTGCTCAAATTTCTCTCTCACATACACCTCCATTACTCTGTGTAAGGAAAAATACTTATCTTTTCCCTCATGGGGAGAAAAAACTTACAAAGATAATTTTGAGTGGAAGGAACCCTCCCCTGCTAAGTTTTTCGCCACTTAAGACAGGCAACCTCCCCAGTCTGCTCTGGTACATATCAGTAGTAGGAGGAGAGATCACATGATTACATGTCACTCTAGTTTGGTCTTTAGTATCAGTATGTGGATATCTTGTTACTCTGTGTCTTGTTTCTCAACTAAAATGAACGTTTATATTAACATAATAGCATTTTCAGTAGCAATACTGCATGCGTAATAATAACCATTTTTCTAGTAATTTCCATCTTTAGCTGTGGTTATTAAGTTGGCCTCATTTTAAAGTTTGCTCTTCCTTTTCCCTGTTCTTCTTCTATCTTATTGACTAATAAGTCCTTGGCAAGGAATGTTGTTCTTTTAACGAAAGTACAATGCCCGAGATAGCTGTAGCTGCTTAAGAAATAAAACAAAATGTGTATCCTGAAGCTCATATTTCATCAAAACCATTTTAATGCACTTGTACGAGAACAAATTACAAAACTCTTATTGTGAAATCATATATGAGAAAGTTTGTAGGAGTAGCCAAACCACAACTATCCCAAATTCCCCTTGCAACCCAACACACACAGAGCTTTGGGGAAACAGGGTCTGTCCATTCCTTATTAATGCCGAGGAATGCTCTGCATTCAAATGGATTAAACTGAAAAACACAATATATTTAAGACCATTTGCGGTGATTATTTTGTGATAATAAGAGACATACATGCTCCTGAAGAAAGCAGCCTGAATCATGGAGGGGGAAGAATATTCCCCTTCCTCCTCAAATAGTACCCTTTGAATCATGCCCATATTTACATATAAATAATAGGCTATATTCACGACAAAGAACACCGTATTTTACCACTAAACACGAAAGAACAAATACATGCAAATTGTTTTTAGGCCTTCAGATTGATTAGCATCTGCTTATTCATCATACGTTTCTTGAAGCAGTGCAAGTTGAATACGGGTGTCAAATCAAAACAGTTCCACCCCCTCTACACACGCACCATCAAAAGCACATGCCTAATTGTACATCTCAACAACAGTGACAAATCACAGAAAGTTTTCACAAATACACACCAAAGGACAGTATTATTCCTAAATTTGACCACTATGTCTCCAATCAGTCATATTTTTTAGAAGCCTTTCAACCCCAAAACTTCCTAATGCTATTTTTCCCTAGCTAGAAACATAATTATGAACATCAACAGATATCCACGGAAGAACACAAATTTTTATATTTGGTTTGGCTCCATTATAAGCAGGGAAGAACCACTGTTCACTGCTCCACAAAAATATTCCTCCAGATACAATGAGGCTAACTCACAACTAAATGCAAGTCTCAGAAGTCTTGCAGGCGAACATAAATCATGCTCTCCATTCACTGTGATCAGGCAGAAACTTGGTTCTCTCCAAGCCAAGAACTGTATCATCAGAAAATGTGCTGTGATGACCTAACTAGCACAATATTTCTGACACTGCAGATACACATGGACGAGCAAAAATTATTGCAAACATTTCAAAAATCAGAAGGCCTCATTTATGTTACAAGGTATAATCAGAAATAATACTGGATCACAGTTACCCAAGTGAATTCCTCCATTTTTTTTAAAAAACAAAGACCTCACAACCCAAAGCACAAGGATGCAAACCTGCAACTTTAGTCCGATTGCATTGTTTGGCACAGTTCTTCAAACATTTCTTCAATAAATGTTGCATTGTTTGGCATAGTTCTTCAATATCATATAGACAATCAGGTCAAATACCTAATTTTGGAAATCTTAAGGACTGTTTTGTTGAATTAACATGCATTTTTTAAGACTGATGTTAAGACTACTGTTGCACCAGCTCCAGCTTAATTTCCCTCCTGGAGCCAGCCTACTAATTTTTAACTTGGGAGTGGACATAACCTAAAATTGACACACATCAAACCATTCTAAAATCAGATTCATATGGATCTTACAAAACATTGTGGGGTTTTTTTTGGGGGGGGGACACCATTGGGGGGAAAGTAGATGGAAGTATTCCTAAGCAGAGAAGTAGGTTAGAAAGAAGTCCCCAAACTACTGGACAGAAATGCATTACCAGTATACAGTAAATGAGAAACCAAATTCAGATGAATGGCAGACTGTTTAACAGCCAACTTATGAAAAACCCTACATGAACATGTTTAAATAGGAAACACAAAAGCTAACCCTGTCTCTAAAAGGAATAAAACCAAGAACTCTAATGGTTTGTACGTACTGCATTAGGTGAGTGACGTTATTATAAGAGAAAGCACAACTCCTACTGATACTGGCAATTTAAAGCCAAAATTTCCAGTTATTATAAGTGCAGTACTGGACAAATGCAATAAACAACTCAGTTCCTAGAGTATAGATGTCAACAAGGGCTGTTAAACCTTGCTGAGCCACACAGCCAGCAAACAGAAAAGCATGCACAATCCACTTTCTCAAACTGTATCTAAATGCTGTGCTGACTCAGTCTAATCATTCTTCTCTACACCTTTTAAACTGAAATTCCTTTCATTTTGAGGCAGGCCTACAGTTCTGAGCAGTTCTCATACTATGCCCTCCCCTAAACATGACAATGTTTGCTCAAGAGACTGCACTACTTAGGTCCTTTCAAGCTTGTATCTCATTTCCATAATAAACTAGCTCATTTTAAAGCAAAACGCTGACATGTTCCCATGGGCTCCTGGCCAATAAAACCATGCAATCTGGGAAGGAATCTGTAGAAAAATCAATCTAGCAAAGTGATTCTCCTTTTTATCTTCCTTTCAGCAGGACCAAATAGAGCTAGATTCCAGGAGGGCATTGCTAGGAGCCAACAACAGGCATGTCAGAGAGGTGGTGGGCTAGTTAAGGCCAAGTTGGAAAACACACACTTACCATCTCCCTCAGGACATATATACTCCTGGCATATCCACAATACCTTTGTGTCAGGTTTTCCCTTATGACTTTATTCCGCACCTGCCCCCCCCCCCCGGCAATAAAAGCCAAAGAAAACGATTAAGTGAAGTCAGGGATGGTCAATGCCACATTCACTTACCTATAAAAGGGGGGAAAAGGAGGGGTTGAGCTGGTTAATCACAATACTTTCTTAAGCTCATTAAGCTCGTGGCTAATTAACTTTGACTCAAAGCGGGATTACCCGGCTGCCAAAAAGGGAATAAATAACCTTATGTTTGTTAACAGATCCTGAGGTGGCCTAACCCTAGGGTCAACACAATAAATAATAATATATTTATCAGGAGATTAAAAAAAAAATTTCCGGTTCTGTTTGCTGAGGAGCAGATGTTACAATAAAACAGGTGGCAGAAATATGAACCCTCCAAAGCAGCCCCCCCCCCGGGGTGTTTCTCCGGAAGTGTCTAATGATTGTCACTAGATCTGTTGCAGGGCTCTCTTTAGAGTCTAACATGGAGCAAGGAGTTGCTGGGATTATGCCAGTGATCTCCTAGGCAACCGTCTGCTCACAGCAGCAGCCACAAATAGCAGCAATAAACCCCACCACACACATTTCAGGTTTGCACTTGCATCAACTCCCCCTCCCCTTTATCTACCACCCTAGTTGTGAAATATATTCTATACTGATGCATTTACAGGGAAACCAGCAACAGCCTTTTCCTTTCCTTCTCTCAGATCCATCTAAGCCTCTGTTGTCACAAAATGACGAGCTTATAATAAATTGCAAAAAAAAACATACACATGTGCGTGTATAAACAAATATACAGGCGCATGTGTATGTTTTTGCAATGTATTGCAAAACATATGTATAGCTCAATATTTTCGGAAGCGTTTTCAAGATTGCTTCTTTGTCATGGAGCTGTGGCAACACGCTTCACATTCCCTGAGGTACTAGAAGTCCACCAGGCACCATTACTGCTAGAAAAATGGAAATAAATTGGGAATTAATTCTTTCACTTTAAGCACTGAGCAAGTAAATCTGAAGTAGTAACTGCTGTTTTACTCATACATTATTACATCTAATTTTACCTCTCATTTCACAATTGCATCCTATTTAAAAGAACAAAAAGTAGCAGTGATAAACAACAAATTCAAATTTGAAATAACCGGCTCCAGCTATTTTTGACAATCAAAGTACACCTTATTTAAGTACATCCAAGAAGCAGTTAAACTGCTGTGACCACAAAATAATTATATTTTCAGTTTCTTTTGTATTTTCTTTTGAAGCCAAGATTTAAACCATGCGTTTGAGATAAAGTGTGGAATACACATTTCTGGCTTACCATCCGTACCGGAATTTCCAGGACCATCCTGGAACCCGGACTCGGGTCCCGGATCAGTCCCGGACGTTCCAGGCCCGGTGGAAGTCTCCACCGATTCTAAAGTGAACAAACCTCTGCCATCTTGGATCTCGTGAGATATCACAAGATCCAAGAATTCGGCACCGGAAAAAAGGTAAGTTTATTCACTTTAAAATCGGCGGCGACGGAGGCTGCGGGGGCTCGGCGGGCGACGACGACAGGCATGGCAACATGGCAGAGACAACGGGCAATGGAGGCACGGCAGCGACGACGGGCAATGGTGGTGGGCAACAGTGATGACGGGCAAAATGGACAGGCAAGTCAATTTAATTAATTAATTTAGGCAATAAATAAATAAATAAATAATTGTGCGCCCCAAGGATTTTAAAAATTATTTCAATTTCCAATTAATTAATTAATTAATTAAATTGTTGGGACGTGTCCCAGTTTAGAACCGGGAAAATCTGGTAAGCCTACTTAGGCTTACCATCCATTCCGGAAAAACTGGGACAGTCCCAGTTTCAGAGCTCTGTCCTGGCTGCCGTCCCAGCCAGGCTCGGTATCTGACACTGTCCCTGTTTTCTTGCTTGCACCCGGGTGGCCTGGGCCTTTCCCGGCCGGCCAGCTGCTGCTACAGTGGCGTCGCTACTGCGTGCGTCGCCCTGAGCAGGGGGCGCGCACGCCACCCCCGTGCACCCCCACCCTGAAATCCGCCCTTTTGCCCTCAGAATCGTTCTGCGCAGGCATGAAAAACCTAATAAATGACGAGTCGCCGCATTGGGCCTTGTCAGAAGGCCGCGGACCGCCAGCCGGGGCGGACAGAGGCCTTCTCCCAGCCTCGGAGCCTCCGGAAGGGCGTCACGCGGAGCGGAGGTGACGCATGCGTGGGTGCGCGTGTCACCCCACGGCAGCCTACCCGCACCGCCACGCTCCAGTGATGCGTGTGCAGCCGTTTCAGGCCTTTCCTGGCCAGCCAGGGCACCTCGCAAGACTCACGCAGACGCACAACGCCTGGGAGAGCTCTCCCTGCAAAGATATATTTTTATAAAAAAGGTGCGCCTGCGTGAGCCTTGCACAGACACACGAGGCACTCTGGCCAGCAGGAACGTCCTGCTGGCCAGGCTCAGAAGAGTCCTGGCCCGCCGCGATGCAACCGGCTGGCTGGAAAAGACCCAGGCCACCCAGGGGCAAACGGGATGAAGACGCTGCAGCAGCAGTGGGGGCAGGAAGGACGACATGAAGGATGGTGCGAAGGACGACGCCAGGAGCGACAAGAAAAAGGCAAGCGGCGGCGGCAAAATGGCCATTTTTTGGGGGGAAATAAATAAATAATTTAAAAAATTTGGCTAGAAAGCAACACATTTTTCTTCCGTGCACCTTTGCTTTAGCGTCAACCCTCAGCCTCTTTATTTCTGGATTATTATTCCCACAGAATTCAACTGGAGTTTACTACAACTGCTCCAACAGTGCAAACCAATGCATGCATAAGTAAAGCCAGAGGTACATTACACGAGTCGCGGAGCTTCTGACCTCATTTTTGAAGCAAGCGGAGCCGCTGCGACCTCCGCATGGCCAGCGCATACCTCAAACTGGAATCCTACTTTTGAGGGGGCAGAAACGCAGAGCTAGGGGGCGGTTCGCGGAGCTACTGCAGCCTGCCAATCGTAGAAGAGGGGGGAAGGGTGGCTGCATGCCAATCTGAACTACCTCCAATCACCTTCTTAAGAAGGCGGGACAACAGGAGGGAAGACACTCCCCCGCTTCAAGCGCGTAGGCAGAGGCAGAGGCGGCGGCAGAGCCTCTGCCTGTAATGTAGCTCTGCCTTAAGTCCCATTAAATTCAATAGGACTTCCTCCCAGGTACGTGTGTACAGGATTGCAGCCTAAACGGCATTATTCAAAGATAGTAATCATAGCTGCCAACCGAAATTGCTGTCTTTCCCTTAGGGTAAAATGCTGTAGGGGAAAAAAAAATCAGAGCGCAGATAGAACCCAATTAGGAAATGTTAAGGCATATTCTGCTTCATATGCACAATAGTTTCAGTGTCTTTTTAGACAGCCAGTGTTGCACAGTTATCAAAACAACTTTGGGTATGATATTTGTAAACATGTTCAACATTCTGAATCTTAAAACAAGAATGTGTTCTTTTTTCAGTTTTTTTTCTCTTTTGTAGCAAATTATGAATGGACAGTGTAGTTTGCATATCATTACCAACACCTGGCTAGACTTTTACAGGCTAACACGCTCCTTTTTTCTTTTCTTTTTTAGCTATGCACCATAGATGAGTAAACAAACTGTACACTGGGTTTTGCCAACAGTTGGACCCACCAAAACCCAAAACAAAAAACCACCAGATGCCATTCATCCTAGAACCAGAATATTTTTATTTCAAGAGTTGGCAACCGTGGGGTGAGACTGTATTCAAAAGGGGAAAGGTCAAAGGAGGAAGAGTGCGATCCTGTGGTCAATCCTCCATTTCTCAACCACAGTTAAAGAACAGGCTATGCTGCATCTGCACCAGGCCACAGTGTCAAAGAGCACAAAAATGGTCTCCAATTGGCAGGCAGCGATCAAGGAAAGGAAACGGTCACTACACAATCCTTTGAGCTCCATTCCTGCTTTGCACCCCAAAAGTAGTCAACAGGCTCTTCCTGCTAAATGCAGATAACATCTCTGATGCCCTTTTAACCACCTGCAATTCTGTCAATACACTTCATCAACAAGCCACAATATTATAACGAGTATCGGTAGTTATTACAGCTCCCTTTTCCACTTCCACCCTAAGGCCACATGCCAGAAACCTTCAGGTGAACACTGAAGCAGAAATGCCACAGTCTCCCCTTTCCACACTACCAACTTCCACTCAGTCGTCTCTCTGACGCATGCTTTAGAACCATGCCGATTGAATAGGTCTCAGAACGTGTCCTTTTTTCTACCCGATACTCCCCATTCCAGACTGCTCGCACATAGTTTCACATTTATGGCCCAACACACTTACTGACGCACCGGCGGAATACGTGCTCTTGCCGATGCACACTGTCACCAGCATGCACTGTATCCTATCCCCCTTCCCGGGCTTGATCCACCAACACAGATCAACGCGGATAGCTGGCGCAGGTCCACGTTGACCCAATTGCAGCTGCTGGGGCTTAACCTGGAGCAAGGGGACAAAATGTCTCCTTACCCTGAGGAGACCACCAGCATTCAAAATTCCCTTGCAGGATGTAGCATAGCCCACGCCACTGCTGCTGCATCGTCGCGTGGGGATTTAGTTAGGATTGGGCTGATCAAGTCTAATCCTATCCATACAAACTAACACAGTAGTGAATACAGAACATTATCCAGTTGTAGGTTATCACAATGTGCATGTAACTGTGGTAAGTTGGTCATATATATTGTTGTCCCAAGTGGTGAGCAAAATGGCCAGCTTGCCAAGTGGTTACATGCACACTGTGGTCAGACACCATTTGCAAATAGTTGCCTGGTATTCAGTTTCTGATGGCAAACAGCCCCTCTGCTATCTGTTTAATACACGAGTAGTTGGTACACAAGAAAATATCTAAAGTATATTTCTTCAGAATACCATTACGTTCTTCACTGCAAATAACCTTGTGTTTCTTCTCATCAAATCAAAGAAAGGAATAACAAGAAATTTTCCTTTAGTAAGTGTTTTCAGCTACCAATGTATTAGCCATTACAGCTAAAACTGGGAGTTCTTCAACATTTCAATAAGTTTTGCAGTCCCTGGGGCTGAAATGAGTCCCCACCACAGACTCAACTCCATGTTTCAAACTGCAGTTCTGGACACTTTGGGAAAGCTTTGAATCTATTTTCAGGAACATCAGCAGCACTCTTGTTGAAAGCCGTGTCTCCTATTTCACAGCTGGTGACAGTGCTGATAACTTCCCTTCATCTGCAGGAGGAGCTGCTTGCAAGCCAAGAGCCTTTCTCCTATTCTGCCAATAAGCTGGAAAAAGAGATGACGGAAGAAGGTAAGCCTAGGTTTCAAGTCTCCATAGTAATGTTAACCTCCTTGCCCCAGAATGCAGGCAAATATGCTGTCAGCTGGAGCGGAATGAAATCTTATTATCGACCCACATTTACCTTTTCTGCATGGGAAAATTTCAAAGTAGTCAATGGATGGGTAAATGCACTGGGACTTAGAACGGCAGATGTCTCAACACCGGTTGTGAAGTGTATGGCTACTACACCTCAGACTCAACTGGAACAAAACTGGAAGAAAACAGGCTTTGGGTTTGTATTTCCGTTTTATTTTAATTGACTATATGCAGAATGCTGCAGACAATTCTGTCGCCACCACAAACATGATACATAATAACAGCCCGATCTTATGTAACTTTAGGCCTTGCTCCGCTGGCCTAAAGCATCGCAAACATGCCATAAAGCACTTTGCGACAACGTGGGAGTAAATGGCGCTGGCGCAGAGGTCGGCACCGCTCACTTCCCCAGCGGAAATAACCTGCGCCAGATGGCTCAGGTAAGTGCTAGGCTAAGCAGTGCAGGGGTAGGGAAGGGCGGGCCGGGGCGGTGAGGGTGCATTCTGGGACAAGGCTGGGAGGAGGGAAGAACCTTTGCGTGACCGTTGGGTCGTTCAGCTTCAAGAAGCCCTGTGGAGGCTTCAAAATGGCACGGTTTGGCTATTTAAAGGTACAAAAGGCGATTGGGGGGCTTTTTTCTTCCTCTTAACAGCATTTTTAGCATGGACCCCGTGGATTCAGGACCCGTGGTAAATCAAATCCACAAATCCCGGATCCGCGGATAGAAAGGGTCCACTGTATATCTCTGACAGTTGTTACCTTCAAGAAACTCTAGGCTGCATACTTAGGGCTTTCCCCCATATCAGCCACCTTGGGTTCTCCTTCGAGGAGAAAGGTGGGATATGAGGAAATATGAGGAAATATTTCCCTTATGAGGAAAGGCTACAGCGTCTGGGGCTTTTCAGCCTAGAAAAAAGGCACCTGAGGGGGGACATGATTGAGACTTATAAAATTATGCATGGGATGGAGAGAGTGGATAGAGGGAAATTCTTCTCCCTCTCGCACAACACCAGAACCAGGGGACATGCACTAAAATTGAGTGGAGGGAGAGTTAGAACGGACAAAAGAAAATATTTCTTTACCCAGCGTGTAATTCATCTGTGGAACTCCTTGCCACAGGATGTGGTGATGGCACCTGGCCTAGATGCCTTTAAAAGAGGTTTGGACAGATTCATGGAGGAAAAGACCATCACAGGTTACAAGCCATAAGCAACCTCCTGGTTTTAGAAGTGGGTTTTCTCTGTGCCAGTTGCAAGGGAGTGACAACAGGAAACAGGTTATCTTGTTGTCTTGTGCTCCCTGAGGCATCTGGTGGGGCCACTGTGTGATACACGAAGCTGGACTAGATGGGCTTTTGGCCTGATCCAGCAGGGCTCTTCTTATGTTCTTATGATATTAATCAGATATCCTAACAACTCTTTGAAAGAGATTAGGTTGAAAGATAATAACTGGTCCATGGTCACCTGGGCAGAGATTTGAACCCAGGTCATCCCAATCCGCCATCTATCCAGGTAGATCAAACGCAAACCCTGATGGAATCTGATAGAACCCAGATGAAGCCTGACAGGTCTGTGAGTAGTGAAAACAGCATAAGAGCCCCACAAATACCACAGTTTGAGAAATGCTGCACTACCTTATTCTACATATATAATAGACGAATGTTATTCTCATTTGTATAATTGTGGTCAGGTGAGCGCCAGTGGCGTCACCAGGCGCCCCCGCTTCTGTTGCGAACCCCCGACGCCCCCAAACTAATTTGCATACTTAATTTGAATAAGTTTCAGAATTTTTTTGCTTTTTCGGTTTTTTAAAGGTTTTTAGGGTTTTTTTAGCGCTAGCGGGGCTTCTAATCGTTTGTGTATGCTTTGCGCCAACTTATCTTGTGTATAGGACCCTCCCGTGACGATCTCCAGGGGCGATGATCTCCTCCGGGGGCGCAGATTGCTCCTCTGCTCTGCCGCCCCTGGCGTGAACTCTGTAAAGCGCCCAGCAGCGCTTTGCAGAGTTCACGCATGTGCAGAACGTCGATTGGAAATATCATCGCTCTGTGCATGCGTGAAGTCTGTAAAGCGCTGCTGGGCGCTTTACAGAGTTCGCGCCCAGAGCAGAGGAACGATCTGCGCCCCCGGAAGAGATCGTCGCCCCTGGAGATCATCGCGGGAGGGTCCTATACACAAGATAAGTTGGCGCAAAGCATACACAAACGATTAGAAGCCCCGCTAGCGCTAAAAAAAACCTAAAACCTTTTAAAAAAACGAAAAAAGAGCCGACGCTCCAGGGCAAGATGCCCTCAAAACAGTCTCTGCGCATGCGCGAAAACTGAAAAAATACCCGGATTTGCGCTGCGCAATGGGCCTTCTTTCAGAAGGCCCTGGAGCGTCGGCCAGGCTGGACGCTCCGAGGCCGGCTCCCGGGTCGGCCTCGGAGCGTCCGGAGGGCGACACAGGGGGGGCGACGCGGGGGGGAGGCAGCCGGGTCGACCCCCCACCGTCACTAGGGTGACGCGTGCCACCCTGCCCCAGGGTGACGCGCGTCCAAGTGACACTACTGCCTGTGACCATAAGAATGCATTTAAACGACAGTATATAAATGTGTACAGTATAGGTTTTTCTAAATGCCAGCTTCAAGGGGAAAAACTCTCTACGTAGTGTGAAGGTACCTACCTCCAGGGTTATTTGGGGATACTCCTAGCTGCTAGTATTGCAGATGTCAAATGGCTTTTGAAAATGAAATCATAGAACAGCTGTATTCCACTCACATGGGAACAGCTGAACTGAAAATATCTGGAACAGCTGTACAGAAGCATCTCCATTCCAACTTGCTGTGTGTCCTGTCACTGTGCAGCCTTCAGATGAAACATACATTTCACTTCCTAAACTCCCTTTGGTGCATTCATGAATACTGATTCACACATAGCAAGATAGGCAATGCCGCTCCATCCAAAGACAACTTACATGACATTTCTCCCTCCAAAAGGCAGGCTGATTGTTCCGAAGCTGTGAAAGCCAAGCTCAGAAGTCAAACACAAGAAATCCTTGTGGAAAACAGAGTCTGGCTTCTTCCCCCACTGTTCTTGAGCTAAACGAGTCAACAGCAACAGCAACAACAATTTAGACTAGGGAAGCCCTTTCAAAAAGGAAGAGCCCGCTCTCTTTTTCTGGAGCCATGCCACCAAGATAATTGGAAACTTGTTGTGTGCTACACCAAGCAGAAGAAGCACGGTTTTCCTGCTTATCAACTAGAGCTATTAAAAGGAACATATTAAGTTAAAAGTAGCACATTTTGTTGAAGAAAAAATGCCAGATTGTTTTCATTATTCAACACCTGCGGCATTTTCTGGAGCTTATTCTAGAGTGATTAGGTATTGGGAAGATGTCTATCCATTTTCCCACTGTACCCATATTCCACTGAACTTGGTCAATTCATCTGTTTATAGGGATGCACAGTGTAGAAAGTGTGAATAGGGAGACCTGAGTTCAAATCCCGGCATGCTTAAGTTCCACCAAGTTCAATGGGGCTTACTCCCATGTAACTGTGCATAGGATTATAGCTTTGGTGGGCTAGTTCAGATATGTCCAACTGGTCTCACAAAGTAATGTAGGAGCAGAATGGACAGGCACATCTCCTCCCCATCCAGCATACTGTCCCATCATCACATGATCATGCGTGTGGGGGCTGAGATCTCGGAATGAGAAGGTGCCAATGATTTCTGTTAAACGTTTTGCTTTCATTCTTGACAGAGTGCAATATGAGTATTTCATCCCACTCTTGTATAGCAGTCAGGCTGTGCCATGTCTTTTCACTATATAATTGGTACAAACTTGGTCTGCAGACTCTAGAGATCATAGTTCTTTCCCAGAGCTGCTCCTCTTGCAGAACATCTCTTTCAGCTTCAGCATCTGAAGAAGCAAGCTTTGTAAACCAGGCCACTTTGACGCACATTTCTTCTCTAGCATTGGAATGATTTGTCTCAGAACCATCACATACCTTGGTGTCACCCCGGGGCGATCCTCCTGGTATCACCCCCTCCAGGGCACAGATGTGGAAGTAATTGGTGGTGACGCAATATCACCGCGTCACCGCTGATTACTTCTGAGACTCAGCCAAAGGTCACCTTCATCCTCTCAGAGCCCCGGCAACATGGCTAGGCTCATGGTGGCCAACTCGGCTGAGCAGCTGAAGGATCTTCCATATCTTGCATATGCAAACTAAAGAGGTGTATCATTTTGCCATAATTTCTTTTTAAAACAATAGACTGATATTTTCTGGACTTTCATTTATGCTGTTTTTAAGGTAAAGGTTCCCCCTGCTCGAAAGCCAGTCGTGTCTGACACTAGGGTGCGGTGCTCAACTCCGTTTCAAAGCCAAAGAGCCAGTGCTGTCCAAAGACACTTCCGTGGTCATGTGGCTGGCATGACTCAACGCCAAGGCGCACAGAACAATGTTGCCTTCCCACTGAGGCAGTACCTATTAATTTACTTGCAATTTCTTGCTTTCGAACTGCTAGGTTGGCAGGAGCTGGAGTCAAGGATGGTAGCTCACACTGTCACACGACACTCGGGTCTCGAACTGCTGTCCTGCCTACCTCCCGGTCTGCAGTTCAGCGTCTTAACCACTAAGCCACCGTGGCTCTTATGCTGTTTTTACAGTTACCCAAAAAGTAAATTGGCTCTTTTCAAAATGGCTGCTGCAGCAGAGTCTAGTGTTCTGTGCAGAGGCTCTCTCTTCCAAATTACTCCCACGCTGCCTCTCCCTAATCCAAGTATTGATCAACTCTTATATCACCTTGTTATCTCAATGACCTTGTGAAGGGTTGGAGTACTCTATCAGTTGCATTCTCTCCCACAGAATCCCAAACAACATTTCTTTCTAAGGGGTTCCTCTTTTTTAATCAGGATTCTCAGGCATCAGCTAGTTCATACAGCCCTCTTTCAAATGATTCAGCAGTTTCTCTCAGCTCTGTGATCAAAACAGGCCCTTTTATATAGCACATTCCTTTTTGGAACTAAGCTTCTATCAGAGCTGACCAGCCATCTCATAGCCATCCTTATCCTCCTCTTCAGCAAAAGTGCAGGATCCATACATCTTGCCAACTTCTTAGTCCACAGCACAAAGGTGTGAACTTAAACAATTCCTTTCTCCTTGTGGGGCTTGGAGGTTAGGTGAAAGCAAGCAAACATCTCCTTCCCTTCGTTCAGGCCATGCTGCAGGATGATTAAAGCTCAAGGCTCCTTGCGGAGGAAACTCTACCATTTTGCTCATCCTTTAAGGATCTGTGGACTAAAAACTTGACTGTCGACACGCTGTCATGTCAGGTCTTAGAGAACAGCAGGTAGGATGGTAGCTATGTCATTTGTTGTCTCAAAGAAACAGGAATCATAGAACAAAAGGAACTTCCAGCTTAGCCTAAACCAGCATTTCCCAACCTTTTCGGCCCACGTACCACCTACACGGGCCTCTGGCCAACCGCGTACCACCGAAGAAAGTGACAATGATGTAATCGGCTGGTCGGAGCTCCGGAAAGGACAGAAAAGGCAAGGTAAGACACAGGGGAGGGCCATCCCCAGTGCTTGCAGTTTGCGCACTCAAGCTCCTGCCAGCTTGGCAGAGCTCAAAGCGCCACTTTTCAGGCATGGACATGGTGCTGCACCATCTTGGCCACTGGCAGCCCGCTTACCTCCAGCCCGTGGTCCGCGTACCACAGGTTGGGAACCTCTGGCATACACTATTACAGTTAATAACAGAACCACCTAGAAACTAAACCATATCATGATTATTTCCCTGAACATTCCTGCATTTGATCGTTAAAAACAACCTTGTGACATGGGTCAAGTTGAGAGACAGAGACTGGCTGAAGGCCACCCAATGTGCACCATACTTAGAGATTTGGGCTCCGGTCTGCCCGCTACAAGTCTGTGAGCTCACCTCTCCTGTGCATATGCACAGCTAAAGCTGGGTCTAGCTAGTGCTTTGCTCACAGAATACCACTTCCTGATTCTACCACTCTTTTCTCACTTCTTCAGGAGGACTTCACATGTTTCACTTTACAGAAATGAGACAGTCACTGCTGCGTCTGTCCTGTGCCTCAGCAAACACATACAAACATAAGAAGAGCCTTGCTGGATCAGGCCAAAAGCCCATCTAGTCCAGCTTCCTGTATCACACAGTGGCCCCACCAGACGCCTCAGGGAGCACAAGACAACAAGATATTTGTATCCTGTCGCCACTCCCTTGCACCTGGCACAAAGAAAACCTACTCCTACAACCAGGAGGTTGCTTATCCCCATCAAGGCTTGTAAGCTGTGATGGACTTTTCCTCCATAAATCTGTCCAATCCCCTTTTAAAGGCATCCAGGCCAGGTGCCATCACCACCTCCTGTGGCAAGGAGTTCCACAAACCAATTACACGCTGGGTAAAGAAATATTTTCCTTTGTCTGTTTTAATACTCCCTCCACTCAATTTGAGTGGATGTCCCCTAGTTCTAGTGTTGTGTGAGAGGGAAACACAGCTTAAATGTGGGGTGGCATGTGATGAACACAGGATCAGGCTGCGCATTTCAGACTTACCAGTTTAACACAAAACTAAAAGGTATTTTTAAAGCCATCTGTAATGCTTCTTATCCTGTTCTAGCTCATTTGTGTAGTTTGTGTATGCTGGAGGTTAGAGCTGCAAAATAAGTACTTCCACATATATCATAACGGGCTAAATGATTAAATTAATAACAGCACACAGAGAATGAAATAAATAACAGTCATTTAATAATCAGTATGCTAGTACAAGTGATTAAATGCTTACTGCTAAGTTCATAGCCATCAGGTTTTGCTTTTTTGAACAGTCAGGGTAGAGTGACTTCTTGAGAGAGATTTGAAAAGTAATGGCAGAATAGCACTGGGACTCTTTAAAAAAGGGAGTATAAGTATGCCCCAGAAGGGCATAAGAACAAAAAGACCCGAAGATCAGAAAGAAAGAAATCGAGATGCTAATGAGGAGTAACATTACATGAGCAGACTTGTGGCTGTTAAAGAGCAAGTGAATCTGCAAAACTTTGGAAACGAGGCTAGCTATTTTAATTAAGATTTACAGTCCATCCTGAGATGTGCTTGCTAGCTATAAGTATTTAGGAGAGGCCATACCAACAGCATTCTTCGGGCAATTAACTCACGGTGTGAAGTGAAACGAGCTCTGCAGGACAGTGTGAAGAATGATGTTCATTAAACACACACACACACACACACACACACACACACACACACACACACACACACACACACACACACAGAGTGAAATCCTATAAGTTAGGTCAGACTTCAAAGGAAAATCTAAACTATCACAACTACGTCCACTTCTTCACTATCAAAAGGATCTTCAATCATAATGAGATCTTATCATAGAATTGCAAAGATCCCACAAGATCATCTAGTCCAGCCCCCTGCCTGAAGCAGGGCAGGCCCTAAAGCATCTCCAGCAGGTTGCCTGTCGAGCCTCGGCTTGAAGATCTCCAGTGAGGGAGAATCCACCACTTCCCTTGGCAATCTGTTCCATTGCCGAACCGCCCTTACCATCAAGAATCTTAGTCATCAGGAATTTGTCTTCAAATGCAGTTTAGGGTTATTGGCCAAAGCATCTGGTCACCTCCATCATAAATCCAAAACTAGAATGGCAGACATGACCAAACTGCTGCAAGACAGTTCACACAAACTGGGAATGCTATATTGAATGGGGGTAGCTGTGTGTGTAATGGGGGCATATGCACACACAATATTACACATCTATGCCTGTTGTTCACAATTATGACTGCTTTTGAAGGGAAAATGTTGTGGGGATCAAGCATATATGTGCATGGATATATATGCCAAATTTCCCATGAAACTGGCAATTAAACTCAGGACCAACAAGTGGCAAAGGCATTCTCTTCCACATGTGTGTTGATACTGCATAACTAGATACTGTATTTGCATCAACAGCTGTTCTAGGAACACCAATCTCGGTTTACACAAATGAAGTTGTGACCACAGAATGCATCCTGGGGCAAGGTTGGGAGGAGAGAGGAGCCTTCATGTGACCCGGAAGTGGGTTGTTCAGCTTGCAGAAGCTTGGAAACAGTGTGGTTTGACCACGCAAAGGTACAAATAGGGATGGGGGCCCTTTTTTTCTTCCTTTTTATAGCGTTCTGAAGGTGGACCCCACAGATCTGGGACCCGCAGTAAGTCAAATCCGCGGATCCTGGATCCGTGGATAGAAAGGTCCCACTGTAGTTTCTAGCACTGCCACAGATAGCACACATTTTCTAGGTGTAAGGTGAAGCAGTCACATAGCTGCTTCTCCACAGATTCAGTGCTCACTCACCTGCTAACCCACGTCTTGTCACACAAAGAATCATCTGCATTTGGCCTACATACCACCCTGAGATGACAGACGACAGTTTTCGTCTCACTTTTTAATTCAATTCAGTTTCTGATTTAGCTATGATCGTGTAAACAAACCTGAGGCCTCGTTGGGTGAAGGGGCTGCCTTTGCAGCATAAATGACTGTGTAAACAAGTGCAGTGTCCACTGGGAATATCTTTTGAACAACTCTACATTAATGGGAATTGCATCAAATCAGGTTATGCAGAACATATGGCAGGCAAAATCATCCAGAACATACTTGAACACAGAGTTGGAGACCTTTCAAATCTGCCCATTAACGAACCAATCAAGGAGAGAGAGAAATCAGAGAAATATAATGCAATTTGGCATTTATCTAAAATTATTCTCTGATTGCACACTAATCTTTTACTGAAACCCCACCCATATGCAACCCATCCTTTTCTTTCTTTTGTTCTTTTAGTTTAATATTTTATCATAACATTAACACGCTTTTTCTTCTTTTCAAACCAACTGTGTTTTTTTTTTCAAGAAAATGTTCAGCAACTGGGGGAATCAGAGGATGGAGGCTGCTAAACTGTTATTGTCCCTTGTCTCTGGTTGTATTATATTTTTTCTGTTCATTTCCTGTTAATACTCATGTTGTTAATACTCATAGTATTAACAACAAAATAAATCATTCAGTGTTCTAGGAATACTGTGGTGTTCACAGTGTACTGATAGGGTTGCCAACTCGGACTGAAACTATTCCTGGTTTTTTGTTTTGTTTTTTCCCCCAACTTGATGTAATCTTGGAAATTCCTAGGGGCCCTGTTGAAATCTCCAAGATTGCATTCAGTAGTCACTGAGAGATTGATGCTGATTCCTGGTGACTCCAGGCTAATCCTGGAGGGCTGGCAGCCTTAAGTGTATACAAAGCTTTTAATGGTGTAAGGGTCTCAGAGGGCCCAAACCTCTGTTGTAAGGACAAGTGAACACACTATTATCCCCACATTGCAACTGGGGAGGCTGAGGCTGAGTGGGAATCACTTGCCTAAGGCCACCTAGTGAGTTCATGGCAGAGGTGAGACTCAAATTGGGGAACTCTCGATTCCCAGCTCAGTCTCTTACAGTGCAATCCTAGTCATGTCTACTCAGAAATAAGTCCCACTGAGTTCAATGGGACTCCCTCCCAGGTGTGTATAGGGTTGCAGCTGTACAGCACAAGCCTATGCATGTCTACTCAGAAGTAAGTCTTGTTGTGCTCAGCAGGGCTTTTGCCCAGGTAAGTTGTATAAGATTGCAGCCTTACTCACTATGCTATACCTGTTCTCTACCAGGCATGATATTGCATGCTTTTAAAAAAGCAAACTAATTTGCTCACAGTAAGGTAAAGGTATCCCTTGACAATTAAGTTCAGTCGTGTCCGACTCTAGGGAGCGGTGCTCATCTCCATTTCAAAGCCGAAGAGCCAGCGCTGTCCAAAGACATTTCCATGGTCATGTGGCCGGCATGACTCAACACCGAGGCGCATGGAACGCTGTTACCGTCCCGCTGACACGGTACCTATTAATCTACTTGCAATTTCTTGCTTTCGAACTGCTAGGTTGGCAGGAGCCGTCGCACGGATTCGAACTGCCGACCTTTCGATCGACAGCTCATATGAAATCATCCAGCTCTGCCTCCTCTAGCATGACTTAGAGTAACCTGATATATGCCTGTAAATAATCATGGAATCTTTATTATTTCTTCCTTCTAATATACAATTTCCTGTTATTTACTCTGAGCAAATCAATAAGAGAGTGTTAGCATGATGCATCTCCAGAGTCTCAATTAAACTACCATCTAATCTTTAACTCAGTAGTTTACCCTGTTGGTGCTAATATTGTAAGAAAGCAAGATTCAAATGACTGAAACCAGATCCTGTGCAAAGCCTCGAAGTTATGTTTCATCTGATGCATTTTAAGCAAAAATGTCATAAGTGTGCAACACAGTTAAACACACAGGTGCAAATAAAATAAATTTAACAATTCTGAGAAAAGAGCCAGGAAGTTAGGAAAGGCTCTGAAGGTAAAACAGGCAGAAACAGCCACCGATATAGCCTTTCATTTTATAAAATACAACACTGCCATTTAGAGAAAAGGTTGACTCAGTAAAAGAGACCTTCAGGAACGGAAGGAGGACAACACGGAATTCTTTTTGATTACCCTAAAGAGAAGGCTACTAAGGTAGGGGAAGTGAGAGAAATAAATTATGTATTCATCAGATATTATGCATCTTTCTTGGACGACTATTCAGTGTAAATATCAAGAGCTCAGCAAATAATGAGAGCAGCAATGTAACTACTTTAACAAACTTGATGAGCAATCAGATGTTTCAGTTCTATAACACAAGACAGCAAATACCACTTCAGGTTGCCACTTCAGATTTCATGAACAAGATCGTTTGCAGGATGCAGGAAGTAATGGAAACGTATCACTCAACACAACATAGGTGGTAACTGTAGTGAAACATTATGGCCGCTTACATGTTGAAATCGACTTAGGGCTAGATCACATACTCATCACACAGGACAATGGCAGCATCAAGTGATGCATCATACATGATGGCCCGTCATGGATACTCCACCACCGACAAAACTTTCTCAATACTTTTCAATAGAGCCAGTTCATGCATTCCGTGGCCACCCACCGACACAGCACCTGAATACTTCATACTGAATGAGTGACAGCTGAAGATACTTGTTACTCCAACTGGTGGCAGCTCTTCAAGTTTTCGGACAGTTAATAGGGCTGGGAAAGACCTCTAAGAGATCAGAAAATACAAAGAATTAAACCTGGCACATACAGAACAAGTGATCTACTACTGAATTATAAAAGTGCCGTTTACATTCTCCATCTGGCCTGGCTGGGTTGTCTTTTTTCTTCCTTCTTTACTAGATAGTTACCTATACATGTGCCTAGCAACCGTAGCTTCTTCTAGTCCCTTCTCTCATGTACTAATACAGGTGGGCCCCCATATCCACTGATTCGCTATCCACGGTTTCAGTTATCCACGGATTGTGGGGACCCCCCAGGATTTTACTTTTTTCCCAGTAAGCTTCGTTTCTTCCTTAAAGAAACAGGAGAAGCAGCCATTACAGGCAAGTAGTACGAGATTAAGTACTAGAGAGGTTCTGCAAGGTTAACAGAAACCTTGCAGAGCCTCTCTAGGACTTAGTCTCGTTCTACTTGCCTGCAATGGAGGCTGCTTCTCTGTTTGTTTTAAGGAAGAAACAAAGCTTGCTGAAAGAAAAATAAGAGCTGGGGAGGGGCAAGCATGCCTGCCTGCAGGGGAGGCAGGGTGGGGGGCCCTCAGGAAACCATGGAGGGGGTGTTCGCTCTTATCCATGGTTTCAAGTATCCACGGAGGGGCCTGGAACATATCCCCAGCGGATATGGGGGCCCACCTGTATTTTCTCATCCAATCCTGTTCCTTTGATCTTCAGCTCTTCACATCCCTTTTGCCCCTGAGCAAACATACATAAAAAAAATGTTTGGAGAAACGTAAACAGCTCCAATTTGGCAGGTAACCCAGTACTATGTACACATTCAGTATATGCATCAGTCACTGGCACACAAAGTGCAAATATAGGTCCTGTACCTTTCAGATGGGTACAGGAGGAGGATGACACAATGTACACACATTTTTTTGGCTGGAAGGAAATGGAGAGCTCTAAAGTGCCTGAACAATTTGTAACGGGCTGCCAGGACATATAACACTTACAGAAGAGGCCAAGTTCTTCTTCTATGAATAATGCATTCCTGTGTCTCTGACAATGAGAGTTTGACCGGTCAGTGGTGACTTTGATTTGAAAATAAGACGACAGAGCACTGCTATTAGAGCGCTGTCATCAACAGAGCACTATGGCAAATTTTGCATCAGCTCTGCTTTTCAGAGAGGAAAAACTTTACAGTTGCACAGCCATTGTCATACTATTTTATCTACAGTTTCCTAGGTATAAACAAGGATTATGGAAATTACTCATCACAAAGACTGATATGCCACAGACAACCTTTGGCTGCTGCTACAAAAAGCCTCTGGAATATTAACAGCTGCTAAAATATAAATAAAGAGAGTGTGTGTGTGTGTGTGTGTGTGTGTGTGTGTGTGTGTGTGTGTGTGTGTGTGTGTGTGTGTGTGTGTGTGTGTGTGTGTGTGTGTGTGGTTTCACACTTCCCACTTTTTTAAGCAGCAGGTGGGGGAGGGCAGCCTTTTATAGAGTCAGCTCCCTTGTAAGGAGAGAATATCAGAGGAATATAATGTTATAATATCTATTTGTTCACAAATATACAAGATGAACAGAGTGGAGCAACCAGTACTAGTGCAAAAAACGGCACTGATTCTCAAAAACAAATAAATCAATCGTTATTATCTTCTTTTTTACCAAGCACCGGAAAAACAAGGCACTGTACAAATATAACACTAACCATGACAAGGCCCTGTTGGCCAGTTCATAATTGGAATACAGCTCCAAGGCTCAGTGGCATCACAAGGGCTGCGGCCCATACCGGGTGTCACCCTCTGTTTGGTAATCTTCAGCCCCCTCTGGGCCCAGCCACCTTGTGCTTTCGCCAACGAGTGTTTTTGCCGCCTGCCAGCAAGAAAATGAAGTGACTGGGCCCGGAGGGGGCTGAAGATCGCCAAGCGGAGGTAGTCCAGAGGCGGGCTTTTCGCGTTTAAAGCAATGTGATAGCTTGAAAGGCCAGTGGCGATGTGGTTATATCACCCGAACTTCCAAAAGCTGAGCTCCTCCAGGTAAACCCCAGGGATGCCTCTGCCAAGACTGGTTCTTGCCAGCCAGCTGCAAAACTCAGATTTGCAGTTCAATCCTATGCATATTTACTCAGAGGTAAACCCCACTGAGTTCAATGAGTTTTACTCCCAGGTAAGTGTGTATTGGATTGCAGCCTTGGTTGTATTTGGTCCCCACTCAAGAAAGTGAGGTAGACACCAGTCAAAGGCCATTAAGCAAGTAAAATACATTGCATGCCTGCAACAATATTTTTCTTCTGAAGAGTCAGCCATTCTACAAACAACAGAACTTAAAGTCTGGCTGTGTAAAAGGCTGCCCCCTCACCCCCACCCCGGAACGTGCTGCTGCTTAATAAGAAAGTGAGAAGTAATGCCTTCCTGTATAAAATGAACTGCCCTCGCTCATTACTGACACTTGCTCCTTGCTTCTCAGCAACAGCCTTAAATTGGTCCATAGGGTATGCCTTAGTGATGCTAATTCTATTTAAATATTTTATAATGGGCTGCACAAGGCGGACACCTAGGTGTAGGATAACAATAACAAATTATTTCCACTTTTCTTTTTCCGAATGCCACCAAATGTTCCTGCTAAGAGATAACAAAAGAAGCTCAGCATACAGTAAGGCAGTTGGCAAACAACGGCTGACAATCAGATGGGGAACAATACTGGACATCTTAGGAAGATGACCTAAATGTGGACCACAGGCATATGCCATTTCTGGTCAAGAATGGAGAACAGTCCCAAACACAACAGGTGGGGTAAACATTGCTACAGAGAGCAACAATGGAGAAGGAAAATGACAGGGCACTCTCATGTCGCCATGCACGATTTGTGACCTGTGAACCAAAAGCCATACATTCTGCTTGGCAACCCACCTATTTTTGTAGTTACAGGCAGGCAGAATTATCAAAAGGCAGGCAAACAGGCAGGCTACCATACATGACTGGTGGGCTGCATTTAACATAGTGCATCTCAAATTGTAAAGGCTTACTCTAAGAATTAGGCATGGGAGATTTCTTGACCAGACCCAATGGACCTCCTTACGCAAGGAGTATGGTAAGTGTCTCCAGACTAGGACCAGCAGCAGCTTGCGCTAAGCTCAGGGGCAAGGCCGGGTCCTGGGCTCCCATTCCGCCATGATGCACTGAAACCTCCACGGCTTACTACGTGGGCAGTGGCAGCAGTCCCCCCCGACACACACACACACACACACACACACACACACACACACACACACACACACACCATTAGAGGATGGGATGAAAAAGAAGTGCCACTATCTCTGCTGACGGCTTCAGAGGTTTTCGTGGAGAAGAAAGACCACTGTGTTTACCGCCAAGGCCTTAGGTGGCCTCCCCACTTCTACTGGTCAATGGGCTTTCTCCCAGGCCCCTGTTATAATGCAGGGGTCTGTGGGGTGGGGTGGGAAGGAGCTCCTGTGCAAGTCTCTACTCACACAAGAGCTCATCCTTCTCCCACCCTCCCCATTACCCAATGAATGCATCATACCTAGAGGCCTCGAGGTGACACAGAGGTCTCTGGGGGATGTTCCTATTGGTGAAGGCAATGGCAGCACAAGTCATGTCATCACTGCCTTGGCAAAAGGGTCGGCCAGGTGGGCACGCCTGTGCCTGTCTTTGTCCATCCATGACACCAGCCCTGCTCCATAGGCTGGAGCAGGAATAAAAGATGACTAGCGACTCACATGTAATTCACAGGGTTAGGAAAGGAGGCCTGTGCAACTTGTAGCCCTCCAAGCCAACCATTCAGCCCGCCTGCCTGGTGCTGTGAGCTGCTTGAAACTCCCCATGGCTGAAGTCTCAGGCAGGCAACAAAAACGGGAGGTTCATCCAACCTATTTGAGGTAGACGATGGGCTGCATCCTCCTTGGTATGTCACAAGTTGTGTGTGTAAGATAATTGAGGAAGAGAATTTTATTGTGAGCCCAACAAGCAAACTGTAGGCAGAATAAGGACAATGTTAAACACACCATTGTCTCATTAGAGGCTTATTTTCACTTTAAAATAGCAGCTGCACAGGGCTCAGTGCAGCTTGAGACTATGGCACAGAGGTAGCAGCTGTTCAACCCTTTTCTTCAATGCCATGTCCCTCCCCCCCCCCTCCAATTGGCCAAAAGGTACTACTGCTGTGTAGTATTTGTAGAGGAATTTTCAGTGGGAAAACAGCCTAAAGTAAAAGGTTAAGCATCCCTTATGCAACATTGAAGAAAAAAGGAAAAGCAGCTGCTAGGACTCTTTCATTGAAGTTTCCAACATATTTTGGAGCCATGAAGCGGCGCAGCAGGTTAACCCGCTGAACCATGAGCTGTCAATTGAAAGGTCGACAGTTCGAATCCGCACGATGGAGTGAACTCTCGCCGCTAGGCCCAGCTCCTGCCAACCTAGCAGTTTATTTATTTTTATTTATTTTTCACATTTTTATACCACCCTTCCTCCAAGGAGCTCAGAGTGGTGTACATATTTCCTCCCCTCCTTTTTGCCCTCACAACAACCCTGTGAGGTAGGTGGGGCTGAGAGATAGTGACTGGCCCAAAGTCACCCCAGGAAGCTTCATGGCTGAGCGGGGATTTGAACCTGGATCTTCCAGGTCTAAGTCCGACTCCCAAACCACTACACCATCCTGGTTCGAAAGCATGTTAATACAAGTAGATAAATAGGTACCGCTTGTGGGAGGGTAACAGCGTTCTGTGTTCCAGCCGCATGCTACGCGCTGCGGCAAGGAGAGTCATGCCGGCCACATGACCACAGAAGCGTCTTCGGACAGCGCTGACTCTTCGGCTTCATAACAGGGATGAGCACTGCACCCTAGAGTCAGACACAACTGGACTTAAATGTCAAAGGCTACCTTTACTTAACATATTTTGATTGAAATCTTTTGCAAGGAAATATTAAGATTCTTTACAGGTCACTCCTGCGACAACCCTCTTAACAACCTGACATCGAGATCAAGTCCCTAGGCAGCTGTTATTTTAAAATGCAAATAAGTCCCTAGTTAGATGATGATGCACTTGACGTGTCTAGTTTGGCCCTGAACATAGTATGTAGTGTATTCCTTTATCCTGCCCTGAGAAACATCGATACACCTGAGGCAATCCTCAGGCCCAGGAACCTAGGAAAGGTACACCAGCCACCTCCTGGTAACTGGGAAACCAAAAGACACCTGCCCCAATCCATTTCACTTCCTGACCCACATGACTCCCTCCAGGCTAATTGCTTATTCAAACAAATCCAGAAGGCTTGCGCAGAGTGAATATACACAATCACTGTTGTAATTGGGTTAAAAGCAGTCGAAGTAATGCAAAAGCAATTAGAGTGATAAGCCAGAACTTGGTCTTCCAAATTAAACTGTTCCAGCTCTGACTGGAAACAGAAAGTGAATTGATCTCCTCCCCCCCCCCCTTTGTTTTTTTCAAATGTCTCTAGATTGTCATCAGCTCCTCCTTTCTTGTCTTTCTGTTTTCTTATCTGGGCTACATGGATATGAAAGAGGGGAAAGCTTCACAGTCCTTTTTGCAAGAAACTGCAAGAAAGAAGGGGAAGAATTATGGATCCCTCAGGAATGCATTTTAAATAAATGTTTCACAAACTCTTCGAACTTTTGTACTCCCCTCTCCACAAATGTAAGGCAATCCATTCCACAAGTGAATGTGCAGAGATCTATGGGTGGGGCAGTAATTTGCCGCTGGTATTAGAAGAGGAATATAACAGGGCAGCTGTCTGGCTCCTTTCAAAAAGGAAACAGTGCAGAAAGTCTGCTGGGGGCATTCAATCCACCCCAGTCTTGGCTTTATAACAGGACCTGGTTTTGAAGTTCTTCATTTTTATTTTATTTTTATAACCCAAGGCGGCTTACAACAAAGATAAAAATACATAAGGTAATTTAAAAACAATACATAAAATAAATTAAAAACAATAAAAACCACTGGGGGGTGACAATATAGAGCAGAGAAGCAACTGAGCAAAACATCTTGAGACCCAGAAGTCAGACATCAACCCATCACCCAAACGCTAGACGAAACAGAAACGTTTTGAGCCCTCGCCAAAAAGTCATGAGTGAGAGGGTAGTTCTCAAGTCTCCTGGCAAGGAGTTCCACAAGTGTGGCACCACAACAGAGAAGGCTCACCCACGTGCTGCCATTCCCCTAACCCAGTGGTTCCCAAACTTTTTTGACTCACGGCTCCCTTGACCTCCCTCACCGTTAGCTGTGACTCCCCATTACAGTGCATGGAAGAAACAGGCACTCTTTACATGCTCAGAGGCACCCTTCCTTATATGTATGTGTATATGTATGTGTATATTTCCAAAACGAGCCCTAAAGTGGATTTTCCATGCTTATGCTGAGCAGCAGCTAAGCCAGGAGTGCGCAGGGTGGGGTTGGGATGCTGCCCTCCCTCCATTGGCAGGCCTGGGTAGAGGGCACTGATGTCGTCTGTGTTAGTCCTATTCATGGCAAGAGAAACATCAAAGCATGGGAGGGAAGCTCCAGTTGCACGACAGAGAAAGAGAGAGAAAGCTAGCTCCTTTTGGTAGCATCTTCGCAAGATGAAAAACAGATTCTTATACTGCCTGGCAGTTTCCAGGGGGGGGGGGGGTTGTCCCAGCAAATAGAGTGGGGAACTAACTTAGAGGTGGGTCAGAAAGGAAGGAGAGAAATCCTAATAATTAATCAACCAAACTAAACATAGAAATCAAAGACTGTATGTAAAGCAGAACCTGCTCTGCACCATTTTCAATTGCAGTTCTTGCATTTGTTTTGTGTTTGCTTTATTAAAAACATTCAACAGAAAGAAAATACTTTATTTGCAAACCTGCAATGTCTGAATGAAACCTGAATAAAAATACCTTATCTGCAAATCTACAATGAGAGAAACGGGATGCTGTCTTGTCTCCAGGAGCTCGCTGTCTCCAGCTCAGCTTGAGTACTTAGTGGCTTGTTAATTGTTCTTTAACATAAGATAAGCAAGGGCTTCCCTCACGCTGTGGTTAAAAACAAGATGTGGAAACTGCCTACAAACCTGAAGTGTTTTGAAATTAACTTTGAGTGACCCGATGTGAAGAGGCAGCTTTTCCCCGGGTCTTTGTTTTTGCTCTCTCTCTTGCAAGCAAGAATATGTGTTAATTAAAAGACTAATGCGACACTCCTGGCTGCTTTCAATGACGCACTTGGGAGTCGCGCCTCACACTTAGAGAACCTCTGCCCTAACCTGAGATAGAGGTGGCACTCGCAGGAGAGCCCCCTAGGATGACTTAAGATGGCGGGCTGGAATGTATGGGAGAAGGCGGTCCCTCAGATATCCTGGACCCAAACCGTGAAGGGCTTTAAAGGTCATTACCAGCACCTTGAATTGGGCTCGGAAACGAATGGGCAGCCAGTGCAGCCGCTGAAGCAGCGATTCAACAGAGTCAAACCGCCTAGCATGTTTCACTGTTTACACTGGGAACATGTTTACACTGGAAACATGATTAGAGTCCTGCACAGGCATTGCAGAGTTCTTGCCCTTATATACTGTATATTAATCTCAAACAGATTCTAACAAGCTATTTTATGAATTGGGGAAAGAGAAGAGTTAAGGTTTCAGTGCTAATGTACCTTCCCCTTGACCAACTCCCTGTCTCTGCATCTCATCTTTAGAGAGAAGTCTCACCTTAGGGCGAAATGGGTGCTTTAACTTGACAGTTGTACACTGGGAACATGAATAGGCCACTTTCATGATTCACCCGGACACCATCCTTCAACGTATTAGCCTCAGTAATGCCTCTGGATATGGGTCATTATTCATTTGAACTATACCCAAGGGTATTGCAGGTGAACAATTTATGAAAGGAACACAGAGCATTTTGTGATGTGTTAAGAGAAAGAGTTGAACTGATGGGACTCGGAAGACACTGAAAGCGGAGAAGTGACGCAGAAATGTGAGAAGGTGGGAGAGCTGTTAGCCAAATGTATAAACACGGTAAAATGTGTTAACTCAAGTGTTTTCATCCGCATCCCATTTGTGGTACAATGGTGTGGGCACATGGAAGGAGGAGGCAATTTAATTTTAATTTAAGTTTGTACAGAGGTTATCTTTACTGTTTAAGGGCCAGATCTGAAATCAGCTCATCAATACATACTTGATGGTGAAAACAGGGACATGCGGTGCGGAGGCAGCAGGTGAGGCATAACAGTCCTACCAGAATCCTCGGAAGATCGATGCAGCCTAATCCAGGGATTGCAAGCGCATGCCACCCGCTTGCACCCAGGTAAGCAGGCGGAACACGTGTGCGATCGCTGTGGTAGGCTGTGGCAATCTTCCGAGGACCCTGGCATGGTGTTCTGCCTCACCTGCTGCCCCTGCACCAGACACGTCCCTGGTGAAATTTTTACAAAGAGAAGAGCAGCATTATTAGAATTATATTCTTATATAATTATAACACAGGTGTGAAATCTTTATATTATACCAAGAGGCCTGTATAGTGCTAGTGGGATGTCTTTCCCTTAGAGTAGTGGTTTTCCAAACATGTTTTCTGCAGTTCCTTGGTTCTCTTTCTATTTGTTGAAGTACTGTAGTACTTCTTATAAAGGAGACAATTCCCAGTTTCTAAAACGGGCCCCTGATCAGCTGAGATGCTTTCAGGATCCTAATCATGGGATCATTCGGCCGCAACAAACTTTGCTTCCTGGTCACAAGATCTTGGGTCATTTTTCTGCTGCTCTCTGTACTGGCAGAAAAGTCAGACAGAAACAATGGGCTTCCCCCTGTCTATTCTATATTAAGCAACTCAGAAGAGCAACAGAAAAAGTAGCTAAACTTGATTTGGTATTATCCCAGCTTGTGCAACCAATACTGTGAAATTAAAATCAATCTACAAGGGTAAAAAATAGCAACTGGTATGTAATATCTATCAAATGGATATCCACTGTGTGGCTCATACTGAATGCACAAATGTACAAAGCAATTAGTTTTTCACTGTTAAAAATAAATGTTTCCAACAGTTCTGAATTCCTTGCAAGCCAGAAAAAGCAAGTGGAAAAACACAACAACTAACCAAAAGCCATAAAAAATAATTAAATGCACACAATTAATTTGTCAGGCATTCCCAATACAGTAGTCATCTTGATTGGAATGACACAGAAATAACCAGCATGAGTAAATTATAAATGGGCTACTCCAGAGGTTCTCAACCTGTGGTAAGTATATCCTTAGGGATATGTGGGCCACAGGTTGGGGGTATGTGAGATGCTCCCCCGCGTACCCCCACATACCTCTCCCCAAATCCCCCCCGAAAGCCAAAAAAAAGCGCTTTTTCGGCCTGCGGTATGGCCGAATGAGATTTGGGAGCCGCAATCTTGGATCTCGCGAGACTTCGGGAGATCCAACATGGCAGCTGCTGCAATCAAAGGTAAGGGAGAGCTACAGGGGACGATTTCGGCCTGCGGCGTGGCCAAGCGATTTCGGCCTGCGGCGTGGCCAAATCGGCAGGGCAGTAGCCTTTCCCTCCGGCTTGCGCCGCGAGCCGGAGGACCTGCTCGGCCGCGCTGCAGGCCGGAAAAAAACTTTTTCCCATCTTTCGGGGGGTTGCACTTTTGGGGAGGGGTACGTGGGTGTGGGGGGTGCTTGGGGGACCAGACCAGGGGGTACCCAGTCTGAAAAGGTTGAGAGACCCTGGGCTACTCCACTGTGGGTTCAATCTAGAGTTTTCTAGATGCTGCCCATGTTTTCTTTAGGGTATGTATAGTAGAAGCCCCCACTCTTGGAAGCAAATTGAGAAAGCTGAAGAGGAGAAGTAGTAATGGAACGCTGTCCAAGGAGAGTGGCCATAGGTAGAGGGGGAAAGAAGCTGAGGAGACACTGGCTCAAGTCAAAAGCAGTGCTGGCTCAAGATTTTTATGGACTCTTGGGTTCACAAAAACCAATGTTGGGTGCCCAACTATGTTTGTCATTGCAGACAAAACGTACAGACTTAGCCAGGGCCAGCGTGCCCTTAAGGTCAACTGAAGCAGTCACCTCAAGCAGCAGACTGGAAGGAGGTGCCCACTTCCATCCACCCTCTCACCTCCACTGATCCCCCGCCTCCCACTCCCTAGATTGGAAGAGGGGGACAAAATAGAAGTGTGGAGTTGAGGAAAGTGGTGGGCTAGCCACTAGAGTGTTGGAGGAGCAGTGGCTGGCACATCACCAGGTACGGGGGGGAGCACACCACCACAGGTGCCAGGAGGTCTTGAGCCAGCATAGGACACTGCAGACAAAATGCTGTACTCCTGGTCGACGGCGGGGGGGGGGGGGAGGAATGCTTCAGGAGCATGTCAATACAAGACTGATGTTTTAAGAGTGCTCTCTTGTGGATGCTACACTTGGGCATAGTGTCCATGTTTTCATAATGTATGAAAAGACCCCCTGTGAATAGTTTCAGAATGCAGAGTCCCTACTCATGCAGAGAGAAGCCACATGCATACGAATTGTGTATGTGTAGGCTCTGTTCACAGGTTCAAAACTGGATTGGGGGGGCAGCACATGCAACTTCATTAACCCCTTTCACCTGTTCATTTCTGCACAGATGAACAAAGGCATGGGTTCCTATTAATGTATTCTTAAATATAACCACAGGTGAAAAATACATTTAGGAATCAAGTAACTCAGCTCTCAAAACTTTTACATTTGATCCCCTCCCCCCAAGAGTACCTTTCACACCTCTCGAAAATCCTCTCTTTGCTAAATTAATCCGAATAATTATAAGCATGTGCATTCAGCTGTGTGATCCAGTGCCAGGATGAGCATTAAGACTAATCTCTCTCTCTCAGCAAGCGCTCTCCCAGCAGTCCAAAATGGCAGGGCTGGCAGCCTCTTGTGATAAATAATGTAGGGAAAGAGAATGCAATCGGGGCTAAGCTCACCATGGAGAAGCAGAGGTTTCAACTGAACTTTAAAGCGAATGCTGAGCTGAGGCACAAAAACATGATTGTCGGTCTTAAAAGCCATTCCATTGCCGGGGGGGGGGGGAGCCACTGTAGAGCCAACACTTCCTATAATTTACTCAAGAGTACTTCCAACTGATATATTGTCCTACTCCATTGTTAGGAACATTGTCCTACTCCAGAAAAAAAAAAGTCTGCAGTCTAGGGAAAGCAAAACATTTCAGAAGTTTTTCACCTCTGAAGGTGCAAGTCGGAGTGAGGGAGAAGGTAGAGTGGGGTGAGAACTGGAGGCTTCACACAGAGGAGCCCAAATTAACGTTGTCTCTAAATTGAGTAAGGGACATCCTTCTCCCATTCCTTCTATAGGCGAAGGAGGTTCTACACTATGAAATCTCAATGACTGGAGTGGGAAATGTTTTGGGGCTCTAGGTGCTATTTATTGATACAATTGTCAGTTGTGGCCAATTTTTTTCTGTGAACGCTGACATTTCAGACACCACAAGAACACAGGCTGGGTTTACACATACAGCCAAATGGGGGTGGAAATGGAGTTGTAGAATTGACAGTCTATGTTCAGACTACAAGTTGGAGGATACCAGTTTTGAGAGCTCCCTCTTGCAAAACAAAAACAAAACACTCCTACTTCCTGCAAACTGAAAACAGACCCGTCAGAGAGAAACATTCCCTCCCAGCTGTGTGTGAGCTGTTTGTGTAATGCAACATTCAAAAGCGCAACCTCCACACACACACACACACACACACACGCATCCAAAAGTGCTACAGTTCATTCTACCACTTCATTTTTGCCACAGACAAGGCAGAAGTGTGCCAGGAGGCTGAGGCCATAGCTCAGAGTCTGTGCTTCACATTCAAATGGCCCCAGATTCAATATCTGGCATCTCCAACAGGGCAGTGAAAGACCCATATGCAAGTACAAGTGCCATAAAAGTTATGGAGTGCAGCTGTTATCCCTCGCCAACAGTGTGCTTTCCCTGAAATGCTACGTCTCACTTGTCTGAAGCTGCGGAAGTGCTGGAATTAAGTCAGATATTTAAATCCTCTACCGGATGAGCCATCAGCTGAATTCATTCCTTATTATACATCTTCATATCATGTTCACAAGACATGAAAAGCATCTGCTTGAAAGCAACGTTTTATTTTGCTGCCTGTCTAGGACATTTTAAGCGAGTTTTCAACATTAAAATCCACGGCACTGGAATCATTTTACGCTTCAAAAATCACTATGTATTCATTTTTCCGCAAGATATTTCTATCCAGAGAAATCTCTAGAGACTGAAACGGCTGAGAACATGACAAAAATAATAGTGTCAAAAATACCTTACAGCCTTCTAGATCAAAACCACCTTTTCTAAAAGCTGGCAAAAGGTGGACCTTCCTTGGGGAGGGAATCCCCTAACATCAGGGCCACTACAATTATGCCTTCATAACAGATGACACCTAGGGCAGGGACTCCTCCTGTAATCTGAAAGGGCAAGAAAGGTCCTACAGAGTAAGACGCTCTCAGATATGTTTTGCCATATATTTTGCATAAGGCTCTATGCCGAGAGCAAGGAGGATACCCAAATGTTCTTCAAGCTAAAAGAGCCATTGTAAGATTTCCTGAGTTGTCAATCATCATATTGAGCTGGTACACCCCAACTACTACATCAGCACATCAGAAACACTGACCCTCTCCACACCACCCACTTCTGACCATCTGCAATATCGGGTAGCCCCAGATAGGGATGCATATTTGCATCCTTTAAATAAAATGCTTTCAACCAGTTCAACAGAGTCCAGATTAGCATTGCAATGCAGATGTGCACCAGCATCGGCACATGGGCTGGGGTACATGGGCTGGGGTACATGACATTACTGTCGCATTGGGTACAGTTGGGTACATGGGCTGGGGCAGCGGCCCCCAACCTTTCCGGCGTCAGGGACCGGTATCCGTTCGGAATGTCTTCCCACGGACCAGGGGGGCGCCGACGCCACGGCCCCACGTGACCCGGGCGTGATGTCAGCTGCGCGCGCCCAGCGCAGTTCCAATCACGCCCCCCCCCCGGTTTCGTTACCATTTTGGAGCCGTTTGAGCTCCAGGGAGGGCGGAAGGGCCAAAAACGAAGATGGCCGAAGCGGAGGCAACGCGTCGCGAAGGCAACTACGCCCCAACCCCAACGCTACTGCCTCCCGCGGCTCCCCGTGGAGGCTCGGCCCATGTCCCGGTCCCGAACGGGCCGCGGCCCAGTGGTTGGGGACCCCTGGGCTGGGGTACATGACATTACTGTTGCATTGCACAGGAACTCTACACATATGTATACATTTAAGATGGAGATATCAGAACAGAGTGCAGTTGAATGCTGCTTATTCATTGCAATGGCTGCAGGGACAGAGTTACCACATCTATCGCAGAGCAGCAAATGTGATTTTTTTTTTATTTTAATTATTTACAAGTCATTATTTCACTACTCAAACGGATAACCCGATATGTATCACCTTGAGTTTCCTGGAGGAAGGGCAGAACTACACATTATGTAGTAAGCCGCCTTGGGTCCCTTTGGGGAGAAAGGCAGGGTAAAAATATTGTAAATAAAAATAAATAAAATATGTGAATAAAATGCATTAAAAAAAGCAGTTAAGGACTGGCAGAACCTGGGATGCTGCCCGATGCTGCCACAGCCGCTTCCACAGCACACTGGGTGGGTGGGTGGGTGGGAAGACCCACCTACCATGCTCCTCACATGGTAAGGAGGTGGGTGTTCCATTTCTTGCTTGAGTGAGCAGGAAGTGGATCAATGCAGCTTGTGTCTGTGGGGGGCTGGAGGGAGGCAGTGGCAGCAGACGCAGGGTGAAGAGTGCCCCGAATCTGCTGCCCCTTTGCCATCTGCTACTGACACAAGCCACATCAGGCGAGGCAGGTAGTGGTCAAGTACATACTTTATGGAGAAAAGATGCCCCAATGGTAACACAGGACTAGGCAATGTCTGCTAATATTTTGAGTGTAGCCTGTGTTTTTCTGAAAGCAAAGCATTTTGAGCCCCAACACATTTGTTCTTATTAAATTGATGGATGATAAAACGACAGACCTGGCTCGTCAGCTATTTACACCTTGTGAAGCGGTGTTCAAATATGTCCGAGATGTTCCAAACTGGAAGCTGCTTATGCAACAAAACAAACAATCCTGAACACAAGGAAATGAAGATTCCAGCTCTAGAACTGCCTAATCTGTAGTTAATGTGGAAAAATGATTAACTCTGCTGGGCATTATATGCGACATGATGGATGCTTCTCACTTATAACTGGATGAAAGAAAAACAAATCAGCTTCCATCTCTTTCAAAATAAATCAAATTGTCTTGCATTGGACCATCTTAGCATTAATTGGAAAAAAATTGTTTTAATCCATGCAGAAAACTGAGTGGCAAATAAAGTGACATTTGAATTTTTTTTCATACCAGGTGGTATTCAATTCTGTGCAATGACTAAATCTATGTACAGTACAGGGTGAATCACAACATGATTCATACTTCCAGATAACATAATTAATATGTGTTAATCTTAATGAAGAAATGCTGAAGGTTATTTTTAAAATCCCACCATGATGGTCAAAGAACAGGAGAATGTCGATAATTCTAGGCAAGAAAAAGGACAGCTACAAAAAGTAACACAGAGTTTTGTATCCACGCACTTCATACATTCAATATGTTCATACTATTCCATGTGACCCTGGAGTAACAGAGTTCATCTGCCATTAAAGCCAGCTGGCTATCACTATCAGATTTTTCTTTTCAATGCACAATCATAGGAGAATACTGGAAGTCTGCTGTGGCATACTCATTTCATGTGAGACACTGTGGTGAAAAGTCCTGATTCTTCTCTTTTCCCCATTGTCCCCTATTTTTGGACCCTTCTAACCCTCTAGAGCAGTGGTTCTCAACCTTCTCCCCGCGAGGCAGGGAGATCTTTGAGTGTTTGTGGGGGCGGGGCCAACAGCAGCGGCAATCCGGGGGATCGCCGCCACCGCAGCAACCACCGCCAATACTGCCCCTGCTGTACCTACCGGGGCTTGGGGGGCTTCGGGGAGGCCTGTGAGACCTTCTGCAGGCCTCCCCAAACTTCAGATCACCGTTTTGCAGTGATCTTCGGGTGCTTTCAGTTTTCACGAAAACTGGAAGTATCCAAAGATCGCTGCAAAACAGCAATCCGAAGATCAGGGAGGCCTGCAGAAGGTCTCACAGGCCTCCCCGAAGCCCCCCCAAGCACCGGTAAGTACAGCAGGGGTGGTTTCGGGCACTTTTGCGATGGCGGCGATCCCCTGGATCGCCGCCTCCGCCGCCATGCTGTCCCCACCCCTTAAGGAGGCAGGGGACAGCAGCGGTTCTCAATGGTGGGTTGCGACCCACAGTTTGAGAACCGCTGCTTTAGAGGTTCTATGATGCCTTGGTGACCTAAAAAAGATGATGAGACATCCTACTACAGTAGCCATTATCCTGGGATGCTTTCCTGAGCCTCCTTGAAATCATTGCCATTGCAGAAAGGCCATGCGGCAGGGCAGGCAGGTCATTTTGTGGATTGTTTGTCTTCACATCTGGTTTCCTCCCTCCCCCCACCCCCAACCAATAGTCCCTAACCAGTCCACCTGCTGGGATTGACATGCAATGGCTGATTGGACAGCCAAGCCCAACTGACCAGATCAAGGGACAGGTAAGGATGCCCAGGTGTTGTAAACTATCCAATTGGGTGTACCCAGGATGGCATCAACCCTACATTTCTTAGGGCCCAATCCAATTGAACATTCCAGCATTGATGCAGCCAGGGCCCATGAGAGGGGGGTAAAGGGGGTAAGCTCAGGGTCAAAAGGGTGTGCATGAGCCAAAGGAGGGCCCCCAGGAAATTTCTGGGATCTCAGCTGGTCTCATGGAGAGTGAAAGACGGTGGCCAGGCCAGGTCTACCGAGTTGGTAGACCTGGGCACCACATCAGGAAGTCTGGTAGACCTGGGCTCCGGAGACTTTTCCAGCTATTGCTGCCCTCCCCCCACCCTGTTTTGCCCCCATATGCAAAGGTCATATGCAAATCTACTCATGTGTGTTGCTCAGTTCATTGCTGAAAGCAGCGGCTGCTCTGCAAAAGGCACACCCCCTCCCCTTGTTGGATTGTGAGTGCAAGGGACCAGGCTCCTGGGACAGCCAGAGGAACTAGTATTCAGTTGATCACCCCAGGGAATTCATTTTATTTCTAGCTTGCACTTAATCTCCTTGCCAACCTTTGTCGTTCCTGTTTGCTTTCAGATATGTGCCTTGTTTCGATCCTTTGCATCTCTTCCATTTGTTTTATTCCCCCACGCTTTTAATAAATGTTATAGTTTTTATAGATTTACTTGTCTGGAACAAGTCTGCTCATGGGGGACAGGTTGCCACATCTCTCCAGGCCATGGCTGGCCCATCCATGAAGGGAACAGTGCAGTTCATATAGACTGGTGGGTTGCAGAAAGTGGCAATAGATTCAGGGTGCCCTTCACCCTGAGTCTGCCATTGCCTCTCTCCAGTCTGCCATGGGCAGAGACACTCCAATCTGCTTCCCTACCCCCCTTACTTCACGCCTTTTGGGGGGGTAGTTCTTTTCAACAACATTGGAAGTGTGTGCAGGATACACCGGGAGCTCCCAGCATGTCCTGCACTTCCTGTTTTATTGAAAGGGACCGTGCAAGGAAGGAGTGAGGTAATGGGGGTACAGAAGTGGGTCACCGCTTTCCATGTGGTTTTGGGGAACATGTGGCAGGTTGAGGCAGTGTTGGTGGGGGCTTCAGGCCAGGTGAGGATCACCTTGGGCTGTCCCTTCTCCGAACTGTCTCATTCTGCTACTGTTTGCTTTCTAAGGTGGTGTACACTACTCAGATTTTGGGGCTCTTTGTTAGCCTGGGAGGGAGTACTGTATCTCTCTTGGGCCTGATCTATCAGGGCTTTTCTTTTGTTCTGTCTGTGCTCCCTAATTGGTAGCAGGACTACCACCAATCAGTAAACCCTAGTCAGACCAGTAACTGGAGTGGGGTGGAGGACAAGGGAAAAAAGGCTGCCAGTTACTGCTAGATGCTGCACCCGTTTTGCCCTCCATTCCTCTTCCAGATCAGATACATACAGCAAAACCCAACAGTCTATCCAGTGCCTTATATGAACCAACTAAAACATGTCCCAGAATCCTCTGCAATGTGCAGAAGCTCTAAGCAGATGTTCAGGGGGTGTTCAGCAGACAAGCTGATGTCATTAGTTGTTTATCTAATGAAGTTTTAAACAATTGTCATCATCAATAACAGGCAAGAGCAGTACTGCTTTCCCTAAGACTGGAACGAGTATGCCTATATTCAGCTGAAAGGAGACTGAATGCAAGTAAATGCAAAGTATACACACCGGAGCAAAAAACAAAAAACGCTAACTTCACATATACACTGATGAGATCTGAACTTATTGTGACATGCTAAGAAAGAGATTGAGGATCTTGGTGGGTAGGTCAATGAAAGTGTCAATTCAGTGTGCTGAAGCACTGATAAAGCAAGCCATGCAAGAGATTGTTTAAGAAAGGGACTGGAAAAATTATATAAAGGCCAATATGATTGTGCTAATCTATACACTGCCTACATTTGGAATATAGTACTGCCTACAGTTCCGGTTGCTCTGTCTAAAAAAAAAAAAAGGATATTGTATAGCTAGAAAAGATGCAGAAAAGGGCAGTCAAATGATCAACTAATTGAATCAACTTCCCTACAAGGAAGGGCTAAAATGTCTGGAGCTTTTACGTTAGAAGAAGAAGAAAAGATGATTAGGAAGGGACATAATAGCATTTGAAAAAAGTTATGTATCATGTCGGAGATGTGGCATTTCTCTCTCACTCATTCTCATATAAAACAAGAACTCAGGGTTACCCCCTCCCCCCAAAAAAAATCAATGAGCAGTAAATTCAAGACAGGCAAAAGGAAATATTTCTTAAGGTCCAATCCTATCCTTGAGATATGGTGGTGCAACACCATGTTCACTGATGCAGAAGCCCCTCCGCCAACAGCCGCACCATGGATCATGGGTGCAAGGGCAAGAAAAAGCCACACCAGTGTAAACTGGGCACAGACTGGACACTGGCGCAATCCCACCAGCAGAGAGACCAAAATGGGGAGGAGAGCAGGGCAGGACAAGACGGAGTCAGCAGAGCCAGATCTTAAACCCCTTCACATGATTGGACACCCTGTATGCCAAGAAAATGCTATGCCAACAACAGACTTGGCGTAGGTAGGAGTAACCCCATAAGGACTTTTGGGGGGGCACATATAAGCTTGCATTGTTTTCCTGTACATCCAGTAGACACTGCAATGACAAACTTCTCATTCACTGAAATAGTACCAAATAGTTTCCAGCTATTTACAACACTTCCCACTTACTCTTCAACATGGCACGGCGGCTTGTCCTCTTTCAAATTAATTACTACACATACTGTAGTGAGGGACTAGCCATAAAGCAAGTCACAGATCTAGAGGGTAACGAATAGTAAAGTCGTGAAAAAGAGAGATTATTTCATTTTAGGTCTCCAAGACTGCTCCCCCCGACCACCATAGGATGCAGCATGTATCCCGTTGGCACAGCTGCATCAGCACAGGAAAGTTGAATAGGATTGGGCCCACAGATCTAGAAAAATCAGTCATCTCTAAGAGTTCCTGAATTTGGATCCCTAGCACCCACTCTTCCTCCCTACCAAATACAAAACGTCTAACAGAAAAAAATATCACTAAAATTTATTCAATGCTTCACCATTTTGACCTGTCTTGCACATGACCATCTATGGCTGGAAGCCCCTTGTGCCCTGGCCCAGACATGATGCCCTCAGCATGGAGTGTCACTATGGGTAAGTGCTTTTTGGTGGTCTCCATGTGTGGGCTATAACACTTACATTCATCCTTATTGTCCTCACTTTGAGGACAGCAACAAAACTGCCATTAGTTTTTTTTAAAGAGGCATCAGTCAACTCTTACTTCTGATTATAAGCTATTGTATAAGACCCTCTCCCTAAAATGGAAGTGGCACCTGCAATTAAAAAAAAACCTAGATAACTCCATGACTAAGAGCGAAACCTTCCAGTGGAGTTGGTGACTTCCTCTCTGAGGGCTGAACTTCCTGTGTTATAGTTGACGTCTATTCAACACGTTTCAAACCTGTTTAAGTTGTTTGGCTCCCAGCTCAGGAGGCCTGAGAATCTTCCAGAAAGAGCTTTTAAAAGCCTCCACCAAACTCCCAATTCCCATGGTTCCTTGGAGGAGACTGCTAGCGCAATCCTATCCAACTTACACCCCCGGTGTAACCAGTGGTGCAGCGAGAACAGGAGGCCCCAGAACGGAAAGGGGATTCAAATCCCCTCGAAAGGGAGATTCAAAGGGGATTTAAATCTCCCCTCCCCTCCAAAACCTCCCGTCCTGCCCTCCTCCTCTGGTTGCAACTGTTAAACCAGTTTCAAAGTGGCATATGTTTGTAGCACAGATGTGCTACAGTAGTCATGTTTTCTCCCTTTTATCAGAAAAAAGGCATGTAAATTGTGGCTTGCGCAGCGAAGTACTGCAGAGCAACAGGGTCACCTGGGAGGGCTGGGAAAACAGAATGAATGATATCCCCCCCCCCCCGTTCCTTCAAGTGCTGCAGCCAGTGACAGAAGAACAGTAGAGAAGACCATCCAGTCTGATGACGAGAGGTCCCACCCCTGGGAAGATCAACATCCTGGTTGTCGGGGAGGCTACTTTTACTAGGCTGCAACAGCCCCTGTGATGGGATACAAATCCCTAAAATAAATACAACAGAGAAGTACACAAAATTTAAGGCAACATTTTCCCCAAGACTGGCACTGTGGTTATTTAGCAGGCAGAACTCTCCAGAACATCAACAGCAATATCACAGAACTCAATTTCATTTTTATGACCTCTACGTACTTGGTGTGTTTGCACATTGTAAAAAGACTGCGGATGAGCCATAGCTGGAAACCAATAATAAAAACAATTAAGTTCAGATGTAACCGCTGAAGAGGCACCAAGTCTTCAATAAGCGGAATTGGCTCCAAAAATTCTAAACAGAAAACACCAAAGCTCTTTGTGACCGATTTTGTCCTAGGATGAGCACAAAGAATACTTGTCAAGCACAGTGTTCTGGGACTCATTAAAGGCCATTTCTTGTATTATTTTCTTCCTAGCACAGGTAGTACTAGCAACATTCTAAACAATATAAAAAGAGACACTTTTTCAAGTGGCGCTCTCATGCTATATTTAGCAGAGCATGAGCAGCCGCCCCTCTGCACCCCAGCCTAGCGTCTTTTCTAGTGACCGTTTGCTGGTGTTGCTGGTGTCTGCTCCATCTTTTTAGATTTTGAGCTCTTTGGGGATGGAAAAACATTTGTTCATTTGCTTATTTTGTGAACTTTTTGGCTAAACAGCAATATACTGTATAAATATTCTTAATAACAATAACATAATATGGGGAATATTTGTTTTGCTCCTGAAACACATGCTGGGAAGCTGTCAAATTTTCTAAGTTGTCTTTCTGGTGGTAAATACATACACATGTTGCCTAAGATTGCCAACTCTGACTGAAGCTATTCCAACATGATGTAATGTCATTTATTTATTTTTCACAGTTTTATATTGCCCTTCCTCCAAGGAGCTCAGGATGGTGTACATGGTTCCTTCCCTCTTTTTGTCCTCACACCGACCCCTTTGAGATAGGTGAGGCTGAGAGATAGTGACTGGCCCAAGGTCATCCAGGATGCTTCGTGGCTGAGCTGGGATTTGAACCTGGATTTTTGAGGTCTACATCCAACACCCAAACCACTACACCACCCTGGCTGTCAAGGAGGCCCTGTTAAAATGATTCCTGGTGACTTCAGGCCAATCTTGAAAAGTTGCCAATCCTAATGTACCATTGCTGTATTACAGGGCTTCTCAAATTGTGGGTCATGGCCCAATGCCAAGATGGGTCACCAGATGGGCCCACCTGCCTGCACTTGCCTCTGTTTGACTCCAAATTGGAGCCAAATGGAAGTAACAGGAGGCCATTTCCAGGTCGCGACTCACCTACTGCAGCTGCTCCCCCACTGCGCTGGGCCGGATCAGCCTGGCATGACTTCTGGTCACGTCGGTCTTTCTGTCATACCACCATGCCTAAGAGACAACAGGACGTTCAGCACCCAGCTGGGACTGGGCGGCATGACCAGTGTGGCCTGGTTGGCCAAGAGGGGCATGCTCTGGAGCCAGCTGTTCCCCCTTCTCTGTGAGTTTTTAAACGTTCATCCCCCACCCCAGGTAGTAGTCATTCACCTGGGTGAGAATGATCTCTGCCAGAGGACCTCCATGTCCTTGAGGCTGCAGGTCCTTAGGGACCTCGCTTTTATTACAGTTTGGTTGCCGGGGATTGTTTTTCTTTGGTCCAACATGTTGCCCTGATGAGTTTGGAGGGGGGCTTGGGATCTCAAACAAGTTGATATGGCTCGAAAGAAGACCAATTCATGCCTGGGGCTGCAGGCCATTTCTCAGCAGGGTGAGGCTGTTCTTGCCCATCCAGGCATTGTTTATTTGCTGCTTGACCTATTTAGAAGTGATGGTGTCCATTTGTCCCAGCGTGGCACCGACCTTTTTCTTTCTGACCTGCAGCAGGGTCTGCGCAGCCTACTGAGTTTGCGTGGGGCAGTGGGGGTTAAGTGCTAGGCTAAACCCAGTGTGGCAGGTAGCGTGCAGGCCAGGTAGACAGGGGTTAAACCCTGGTGTACATTCTGAGGTTGACAAAATCAGGGTGTGAGCCAGGACCGCTCACGAAGCACTTGTCCAGATTGGTGAGACTGGCTGGCAAGCCCCTTGATTGGTATAGCGGGGAGTGGGACAACCATAAGGCTTAGCTGGTAGGGTTCCCGCTTCCAGCTGCCTTGACCCCCCCAGTGGGGGTTGGCTGTGATTGGCTCCCTTGGTCAAAGTCCAAGGGTAGCTTTGAGTCAGGATGTCACGCCTGCTATGAGACAGGAGGAGGTAGACAGTTGACACCATTTCCCCCACCTAGTTGTTCGCATGTTTGGGGGTTTAGAGTTACGGTTGCCCTGCTGCAGGAGTTATTAATAATTTAAAAAGTCTACCCTCATTCCAAGCCACTGTCTGTTGAGTTTGGGGGGGTGGGTGCCTGTAAAGACCTGCAAGAAGGGATAGGATATGACGGTTGCCAGCAATGCTGATCCCGCCCCCCTTCCTGGACTGAGCTGCCCATGTCTCCACCTTCCCCGCCTGGTTGCGCCCTCTCCTTGCCCTTACACAGCTCATAGCTAAACTTATCAGCTCTGCGGTGCTGTCCTGGGGATCCAGTGCTGGTAGGGCAGCACAGGCCTTCCCGCCGGCCCTGCCTACTCTCTGGGTGTTGCAACGTGCTTTATGGCACATTTGTGACACCCAACACGTGTTCTGAAGCCACAGCACTGGTGCTGTAGGAGAGCAGGATTGTGCTGTTAGTTACTGATAGTTAACGTAGTGCTGATAGGATTGTACTGATAGGAAGTATTTTCTCTAGGCATCATGAAGAAACAGCTGGTAGGCAGCCAAAAACTTCATTAGAGCATTTAGCCATGGTTCCCTCCCATCCTCACCCCATAGTTACAGAAGTGAGGTTGGTGTGCTTCAGAACATTCACACATTCCAAGATGTAGGCTTTACACACAGTGGGATGCAGGTGGATAATTCATGCCTCCCCTAACTTCACAAAGACCATGAAGCACATGCTTCACCCATGTGATCTGTCCATCAAAACATGGGCACATGCGCTTGCACACACACTGCACCTCACAGGTGATGCATGTGCTGCACCTCACAGGTGATGCATGAATGGTGCACCTCACAGGTGATGCATGAATGGTGGTGCATGTGTGCACCCTCTTGTGCCTATTGGATGTTCAGTAGTCTATCAACTGATGGAATACAGTGAGGTATCTCAATTTAAGGTCTTCTTCTAGCAACAGGATTATGTTCAATTTGGAGGTGAAACATACCATGACATTAATTTGAAGCTAGATAAATTTGAAGCTAGATCAAGTGGCACCAACCTTATGGAATTCCCTCCCTTTTGACTTACGAACTGCTCCCTCCTTGGAGACTTTCCGACGAGGCCTGGAAACGTTTTTGTTTAAAGAAGCCTTCTGAGTCTTGGCCTTTTTTTTTAACATCTAGCAGTTACAGGTGTGGTGCTGCTGTTCTGGTATTCTTGTTTTAAATTGTAATAGTGGTCTCTTTTATCATTTTTAGATTGTTGTTCATGTTTTTAAATTACTGTATTTTTCGCTCCATAAGACGCACTTCCCCCCCAAAAAAATAGGGGGAAATATCTGTGCTTCTTATGGACCGAATGTAATTTACTGGGGCTTGTGGGGGCTTCGGGGAGGCCTGCGCAACCCTCTGCAGGCCTCCCCGATCTTCAGTTCGGCGATAAATGGCTATTTTCAGCCATTTCCGGTTTTCGCGAAAACCGGAAATGCCCGAAAATAGCCATTTATCGCCGAACTGAAGATCGGGGAGGCCTGCAGAGGGTTGCGCAGGCCTCCCCGAAGCCCCCACAAGCCCTGGTAAGTTACAAATATTTTTCCTCTATTTTTAGCTCTATAACACACATGCGTCCTATGGTTCACTGCGTCTTATGGAGTGAAAAATATGGTAACTGTTTTATTGCCTTTAAAGGTGATTGATTTCTGTAACTGTTTTTTCTTGTTCTTGTAAGCCGCCTTGGGTCCCTTCGGGGAGAAAGGCGAGATAAAAATATTGTAAATAAAAATAAAATAAATAGATTATTTTTTAAAAAAAAAATATTTGAGCTTTGAAAGCCAAACCAAATCAAATACCTTATCCGTTCTGAGAAACATGCACATTTGCAGTTGAAAAACCTCATAAGTCTCAGTGTTGTTAATATTCAAACCTGAAATGTTTGAACTACAAGTTGTGAATTCAAAGTCATGTCTTCGTACTTACTTACTTGAAGTAAGTCATCCTACTTGAATAATTTTGAAGAGATTCAAAAAGAGACTATCAATGCACAAACCTGCACTCCCAAAAATTCCAAAAAGATGGCCAGAAATCTTTTTGCATTCTGGAGCTGGCTGTGAAAGGTTATTATTCCGCTCCCCAGCTATTGCGAGGGATTGCCAGTTTGCTTGGGCTTCTTTTGCCAAACATTAAAATGCCACAAAAGTGTTCCTTTCATTCCCCCGTCCCGTACAAGTAGATGCATATGAGTTTGACATGTTCTAGCAGCCTTTCAGTCTGGCCCCATTCTTCACTATCAAGTGCCGGGCACTCCTGGCGTATGGAAATGCTGGCAACTTGGCATAACAGAAGAACAAGTTTGCAACAGGAATTTGTGTCCTATCATCCGTTTCACCAGCACTATGTGATAAAGCACTAGTGTAAGTACATACCATTGAGTTGCCTAGAATGCAATAGTAGGCTTTGTATAATTCCCAATGACTGAGATCAGATGAACATTAGCTTCTGGGTGACTCACCACCAAGGCAACACACAACCGGCTTATGAAATGAAGAGCAGGGATGTGGATCAAGTCTCTGACTCCAAGTCTCGAGTCAAGTCCCAAGTCTCTGGGTCCAAGTCCCGAGTCTTTGGTTGAGAGTTGTGAGACCCTATCTATTTAATGGGGAAAACAGGTTTAACCCTGAATAAAATTCGACTTGTCCTAAAAGGCGCCAAGTCTCGAATCGAGACTTTTACAATCGCTGAGTCAAGTCCAAGTCAAGTCATTGATGCGACGTGAGTCCAACTCGAGTCCGAGTCAATAGACTCAAGTCTACATCACTGATGAAGGGAAAGAAGAGCAAGTTCTTGTTGGCTTTCTGGAAGCCTCTGGCTGGTTGCTGTTCCAAATAAGATGCTGGACCCCCAAGTCTGATCCAGTTGGGCTCCTCTTTTTAGGTTTACACTCTCCATCTCCACAGCGTCGAAAAAGCTCTATATTCCTCTTGGAGCTGATGTGCTCCAAATAAAGATGTAGAAACTGATCAGTCAACAGAAGACGGAACACTGGCTATCTTTCCCCCTGGACCCATTAGGCATTTTTACCAGGCACACAGACAGTGGAGAGATACAACACCACTCTTTTTATTGCCTAGTCTTCAAATTGCAATTAGAAGATGACAGCTTTGTTGGATGAAAACGGGAAAACAATAAACCCTGGAAGCACCCTACTCTCAGTTTCCACATACTTCCAAAACACTTTGAAAAAATGTCTGTGATATTTCAACTCACTTTTTCATTTCCATCTTTAAGGCTGCAAACCTGTGCACACTTACCTAGGAGTAAGCCCCATTAACTATAATGGGGCCTACTTCTGAGTAGACATGCATAGGATTGGGCTGTTAGAGGCTTTCTTTAATGCAAAAACTATGCAGAAGATTGCATACAGAACTCTTAGGAGTTAGCAGGAGAAAACAACTAGAGTGTTGGGTCAGGAGTGTGGCTGGTTCCTTGCAAGATGACAGTCAGCTACAGAACTCAGAAAACAGCTGGTCCAACACAAAAGCCAGGAACCAACTGAGGAACCAAGTGTGCCTGCAAATCTCTTTCCCCCTAAGATGCAAGCACCTAGGCCGGGGGAAGATTTAACAAGAGGGCTATGGGCAATGAATTGATGGTGGCCAGTGAGAAAGTGGGATTGAGGAAAACACAGGGTTATTCAAAAAAGATGGAAGTAAAGCTGATTTATTCTTAAATGAACCGACAGACCACAACCGTCATGACATGAAAAGACAGAAAAACTGTCCAAGTTCCACATGCACAGTACAATGTTCAATGTGGGCACTTGCTTAGCTACAATGGGGCGGGGGGGGGGCAAATGCCCTGGGTGACAGCCGCAGTCTCCTTGCAAAGAGGAAAGCAGGAGTTTGGGGAAGACTGAATGTTTTGTATTGATTGGAACTGATTAGCCAAGCACTGGCTGCTAACCCATCTACATGACAAGCCTACACTGATTTTATACAATTTAATCGTCATGAATTTTCCAAATAATCCTGAAAACCGTAACTTAGTGAGGATTCCAATAATTTAGTATTAGTGATCCATGCCCCACCCTCAATTACATTTCCCAGAGTTCCTGGGGGAGAAGGAATGAATTATTAAACCAGTTTTAAGTTCATAGCTTAGTTGGTTCACTCTGGCTGAGATTCTGCCACACTTACCATAGATTCTGTGTAAGACCCAAGGAGGAAAGATATTGAAAGTAATATTCTGAATTTGAGCAGATATCTCCTTTATAGCTTGCTCCATTTCGATATTTGCTTAGTTTCATAATCTTCTGTATCTGAATTGAAGGATTAGCATAGTCAATTTGAAAGATGTGTTCCCTCTGCTTTATGCAGCTCACTTATTGCTAGCTAAAGAAGCGGATATTAAAAACTAAAACTAGGACTCTCTTCCTTTCTACAGTCTTTTTCGGGATCAAAACCATGAAAAATAAGAGTTGCTTTGATTTGTAAACTTCTTTATTAAAAAAAGCTGTGTTGTTCCATGGAAAATTGTAAATGTTTACCATATTTTTCACTCCATAACATGCACCGGACCTTAAGACGCACGTGGATTTTTGAGTTAAAAAACAGGAAAAAATATGTTCTTGCTTTTATCTGTTTTCGCGGGGTTTGGCCGCTTAACGCGTTCTTGCTGTCCACCTCTTCTTCGTCTCGGGGGCCAGCTGCATCATGGCCCTGCCGGGACTGCTCCTGTTCCAGCCACGAGTCTCATAGACGCTGTACCCAGCTGCAAGCTCTCCGGAAGCATCCGAGTAACTCGGACGCTTCTGGAGACCTTTGCAGCTGGGTACAGCATCTGTGAGGTTCGCGCAGACGCTGTACCAAGCTGCAAGCTCTCTGGAAACATCCGATTAACTCAATGGAGACCCATTGAGGCCTCCCAGCTCTACACTGGGAGAAGGGGACGAACATCCCCTTCCCCTGAGAAGACCTCCGGGCCGCTCCGGAGCGGCAGGAGTGAGCATAGGATCTTGCGGGCGGCCCTAGGGACAACCGTGGATCTTTAGGCAGGATTGCGCTGTAACAGTGGTTTTCTCCAGAGCTTTTTGTAGGGATCTCACCCAGCTCTATCTGGAAATCCCAGGGATTGAACCTGAGATCTTCTGCATGTAAAACATGCACTCTACCTCTGAGCTACAACCACCACCACTCCATGCTTCAGCAATGTGTATTCAAGAAATGCACTAGAAATTTGTGATGGAAATAACTTTGAAAGATGTGATGCAATAAAAGAAAACCAAATGAGAGCTACACTGAACACTAGGGGGCAGTACGGAAGAGCGGTCCGAATCAGTGTGCAACATTATGGTCAGAACCTCTTTGTTAGCAGCATTATTGATGGGGTAGCAGATGCACATTGCTAAGTGCATGATAAAGAATCCCCCACTCTTCCTGGAGTTCAGCGTATGTGGCAAATTCTGAGCTTTGCTCCTGTTCATGCGCTTTTAAGAACAATATATTGCTAATAACTGCCCCACAAAAGATGTTTACTTAGATTGATATAGGCCAGACTAAACCATCAACACCCATAAATCATGGTGAAAGCCACACCGAAAAGCAAAGATGAAATTTATTAGCTCACGTGCTCATTTTACAAGAGACAATACATGAAGGCAGCAACTACCTGCCTTTGAAATACTGATAATCTCTCCCTTTGTAGTGTATTTGAGGAAGATCAGCTATCCCATAAGTCACTGCCAATCTAGCAGTTTTGCACATTCGGGTACCCACAATCATCATGAGAACAAGTCTGGCTTTTGTGGACTCATTGGGAGGGAACCGGACCACCAAAAGTTCTACGTCAAGCTTATTATGCACAGCACTGCTAGCAAATATACATCATTTCATTGAGAACCTTGTTTTCTCTCCTTCCCTCAATTATCTTGCTCCTACATTTATCTTTAATCTCTTCCACCTGCCTCCTTTCCTGCTTTGATCAAATCAGTCATTGTTCTCCCAAGCATTTATACATCTTCTCTACACAATTATCATCTTATTGTCAGTTTACTCTTTATTCCACCCCACCCACCCACCCCAAATAATGGAGAGTCAGATGCTTTCACACTGTCTGTTATTTTCTACTATTCTTCCAGTTTTGTTTTGGTTTGGTGTTACATCAGGCCCTTTCCTTCCCAAGATCAGAGCATTTTTACTCTGAAATGAGCCCTACTAAATCCAGCTGAACTTATTCACAGGAAGATGTGCATACCGCAAGATCTTGTTGCGGGACCCTTCTTATTGTACATATATTTGCAAAACATTGAGATCAGAACTGAACAAACGTTCACAATAATTGTAAACATCTACATTTGCCTTGTGTTTATATAGGCATGAGCCCCATAAAGGCTCATGAAAACTGACATCTAATTCTTCTGATTCAATATGGTACTTTGAATGTGCAAAACATTTTGACTGGGTCGCATGCATTATCTCAGTCATCCCCACAAAACTCCATAAAGTATCCCCATATTGCAAAACAGGCAGGTGGATGGGGGGGGGGGGCTAAGAAAGCATGACTTGCCAAATGAGCTACTGGCTGAAGAGACGTTTAAACTAGGAAAGCCCTTGCACCTACAGCACACCAAGTGTTATGTTATGTTGAATTCTAAAATACTGTTAGTGTGGGGGCAATTCTTTTATTATGTTTCTCTGCCAGGGAGATTATACAGCCTCCGGTACTATTTATTTTGACACCTATATCTGAGCTCTCATCGAAGAGGCACATGTACACAAGACAGTCACCGACACTGTATATTGTGTAGCAGACACCTCCTGCTTATAACCTCCCACAGAACACATTACTGATCATTTAGTCAAATGTCAGTTTCCAACAACAGTCTTAGTGAGAAATCTAATTTTATTGATGATGAAACACAGAAGTATTTTGCTTCTGCTTCCGACCATTTCCCATGCCTCCAATTGTACTATTTCCAAAGGCCAAAAGAAGTAATAAGTTCTAAAGCTAAACGGTTTTCCATTTACAAAGGAGGACATTTGGAGGGGATAAAATTCAACAAGCATAACGTAAATATTCTTCATTTCGAAATCAACAGCATTTCCTCAAGCAACGTGAATTGGTTTTTAAGCTATATTTATATTTTGACAAGTGAGATAGCATTGCTTTCTTGGATTAAGTTATGTTTTTCTGCGTTTGTTGCTTAATGTTCTGTTACTGTAATATAGCATACTTTGTGCTTTTCATTTCTTGTATTCAAGAATAAAAACAAGTTTTAAAAATCATCATCCAAAACTATCTTTATTTGTGAGTTATTAATTCACTAAAAAATCTGCGACGGGTAACACTTACAAGCCCTGAGCAATTGTGACTAACTTGTTCCAATAGATAGTACTTAACTTGTCCCATTGCTTTCAGTGGAACTCAGAGCCCAATCCTAAACACACCGCCAGTGGCAGCACGCCTCCCGCACTGACTGCCGTAAAGCAGTCTATGCCAGTCGCAAAAGCCTCCCCGACAGCATGCTGGTCAGCGCGCTGCCGGGGACGCCAGTGAAAAGGCCTGCACCTTCCCAGCCTCGCTGGAGGAACTCCAGACGTGCACCAGGAAAGGTAAGCCAGCAGGAAGGCGGGGGAGGGCGGAATGGGGGTGGGGAGGGAGAGGATCCATCGTGGAAGGCCTGCGCCAGATCCTATCCCCCTTCCCTGCAGTCTCCCTGCCCCTTTTCTCTCCTTGTACTTACACTAGCAAAATTGCTAGCGTAGCTCCGAGGAGACCCATTGTGGGCTATCAGGCTTTGCCTATGTAGGGGTAAACCTGCATAGGTTTTGTCTGTAAACCGCTTTGAGAACTTTTTTTGTTGAAAAGCGGTATATAAATACTGTTAATAATAACAACAACAACAACAATAACAAAGGGATTAAACCTCCCCTTTCACTGCAGAAGCATCCCGGTGTCCCCCCTCCCCAGCACAGGATGCAGCGGCTGCCATTTTGGTGCCGCTGTGATCTTGGGGGGGGATGAATAGGATTGGGCTGTTAATCATGATTAACAGCCTAATCTTAACTAACGTTCCAGCACTGATGCAGCGGTGCCGACGGGGCACACGCTGCATCCTGTGGTGGTGGGGCGATCACAGAGGCCTCGGCTGCATCGGCGCTAGAAAGTTGGTTAGGATTGGGCTGTACGTTTAGCTGAATTAAGCCCCAATGTCTTAAATATGCACATCACATGATCCAAAGACTTGCTTCACTAGCAGTCAATTACAAATCTCTCACTAAGGGTAGTTTATATACAGCAGGTCCCTTTCTACAGACTTTGACAATTAGGCCATATGTAGCTGTTAGCAGTTAGCAAAACAGGTTCGATTATAAATAGGAGGATTCCACAGAGAACCATCTTTACTGGAAAAAAAAAAGCAACAATCTGGGTTTACTCAAGTTTGGTTGTTGCTAATTTAAGAGACATCTAAAAGTACATTGCAAACACTAAAGGCTCACTGGGGAAGACACTGGGTCCACCCCACAGTACAGCTGCAACATTTACAGTGCAATCCTAGTCTTCGCTGGTGCCAGCATTGCGGCCTCGGTGCCGGCCTAGGGTGTCACAAACGTGCTGTCAAAGGGGACAAAATGATGGCGGGGAGGCTGTGGGAGGGGGAGAATCTGTCGCGGAAGGCCTGTGGCCTTTCGAAGGTTGGCGAAAACTGGAAGTAAATCGTAAATCGCCAAAGAGTGGCAACCTGAAGCTCAGGGAGGCTTCCCCGCACCCCTTGGAGCCCCCGGTAAGTACAAAACCCCTTTTTCGGACATGTTTTCCCTGCCGGCAGCGATCCCTGAGATCGCAGTCACTGTCCCCGCCGTTGCAAGCACTCAAAGTTCTCCCCGCCTTGCAGAGAGAACTTTGAGAAACAACGGTCTAAAGAATTAAACTTTGTTGATCACCACCGTGGAGAGCAATCTTCTTACCAACAATAAATTAAGCTCAGAAAACAGAAAGCTCTAGACTGGGGTGTCAAACAGAAGGCCTGCAGGCTGGATATGGCCTATAGAAGCTCTTTATCTGGACCACGTGATAATTGGTCTCTCCCAGTGCCTCCCTTTCAGCAGTGCCACTTCTGCTGAGGCTCCAGGAGAGACTGAAGGAGGCCTCAGAAGGCAAGGAACAGCATGGGGGAAGGGGCACACCAAGTGAGGTGAGAGAGGGAGATGCTGCCGAGGCACTAGGAGAGCCTAATTATCATGCGGGCCACCTTTTCAGCAGCACCGCTTATGCCAAGGAGTCACTTTGCAGAGCACCTGAGCTGCAAAGTGATGCCTTGGCAGAAGCAGAACAGCAGAAAGGGCAGCCCCCGTGTGATAATTGGGCTCGCTCAGATCTTGAAAATATGATGATTTGCTCTTCTGTCATTTGCAACTAATGAGTTCCTGCATGAGAACGAAGTGCTTATTTCTGGCCATCATCTGCTTAATGATGTCACTTCCTGCTTAATGATGTCACTTCCAGCTCACAGCAGGTGCCATGAATGCTATTTGGCCTGCTTTATAAAATGAGTTTGACCCCTGCTCTAGACCATTGCCTCCCTTTGGGAAAGTTCTATGTCATTCTTTGAACAGCGCTACAAACCTTTATGTCATTTTCTATGAAATTCTAATTATTATAATGCATCATTATTTGTCTGCTGTATCCGAAAGGTATAACGGTGGTGGAGATAGTTGAAACCAAGTGCTTCTCAGACACACTCATATTTAACTCATGTTTCTTTGCATTACACATTTTACAAGAGCAAAAATATGAGAGAAATTCATTTGCACATCCATAGAACTCTAACGATAACAGTGAATAGCAATCCTTTCACTCATTTCACAGCTTTCAAATGAGATTCCAACATCTGTAGCACTGTCATTTGCAAAAAATGAATTATTTTATGTAGTGCAATCAGATGAAGCGTTCTGGTACAATTTTGGACAACGGTATATGATTACCTTTCAGCTCAGAGGAAGAGTTAGTTACTCAGCAGGCTTGCAGGCCAAAAACGAAATACAACATTTAGAGCCTGATCCACCAAACATGCCGTAAAGCACGTTTGTGGCTCCTTTGGAGTAAGCTGTGCCGGCGTGGAGGCCGGCACCACTCACTCTGCCGCCAAACCGGACCTGCGCCAGCTGATGCAGGTAAAGCTCGCGTCGGTTGGCACAGGGGTATTGGGAGGGCGGGCAGAGGTGGCAAGGGAGGGGGCCACTGGCTGGGCCAGGAGGGGGTGGGGATATCGATGCTGAGTTGCACTAATATCCAGTGCCCCTTCCCAGGCCTGCCCGGCTTTACACGGCCTCCCCGGACATCCAAGATGGTTCATCGGGGCCCGCAGCACTTACACCAGAGGAAGGAGGAAAATGTCCCCTTCCCCTGAGGTGAGCCGAGGCCGTGCTTAGGATGCAGCAGTCAGCCGTATTAGCCTGCCACCCCATCTTAGGCAGGATTGCACTGTTAGTATATGATAATGCATATGATAAATGTCAAGAACAAACTCTTTTAGTTACATCACTATTAAAATGATGAGTAGACCATTCACCTCTTCAAGCAAACAATCTATGTTTAGGTCACAGCCCTCAAATTAATTACTTCAATATGGTCCCACTCCCCCGAAGTCGGGGAGTATAGACACAGTCATCAATGTGTGTATATCAAATATGTGGTGGGAAGAGAAGGACTGCACACCCCCCACCTTTGGACATACCTCATCTTGACATACTGCGTAAATGTGACACATCCATGTTCATCAATACATACATGGCAAATATACATGATCCTTGACCCCTCTTCCCCCACCCCTTTTAAGGAGTGTTGTGCATTTCAAGCATTTGGACATTGGAATGAATGAGGTTATCGTGAATTATACACCATATACGAAAACATGGAAGCAGACCTGGGCAGGTCGGGGCATGCACCATCTTGCCGCTCCACTATGTGTTCACTATGAACACATTTGCCAGCACAGGCAACACCAGAGGAGGGGCGAGCCCCTCAAACAAGTATCTCAAGCCCCCTCAATTGCCCCTCCGCTGCTGGGTCTATTGCTGAATCATAAATTAGAAATCAATATAAGGCTGCCATCCAAAAGTTAATTCCATCAAAATCAACACAACTTCCTTCAGATAAAATCTGTTTAGAATGGGAACATTCATATGAAATATGGTATTATTTTTCAGAAACATAGCAGGTAGGACAACACACACACATGCGCGCGCACACTCTCAATGCACTTTGCCTTTTGGTGAGCTCCCCCCAATATTTTTTTTCCAGGGCTGCCACTGTTTATCAGTGTGTGAACATACTAGTCATCTGAAGACTGCAGCCCTAGGCTTTACTAGACAAGCAGCTTATCTTAGGACAAAATTGTTCCTAGAACATTGTACCATTGCATGTTGGCAACATGCAATGGTACAATGTGGAATACCTTATCCTGGAAATTTTTAAAAATCCCTAAACATAGCAATCAAGCATGTCAGAGACAGGCTAGGTTGGAATCTCTCTCTTTGACGTCTAGTTCTCTATGGGGAGGAAGAGCACTCAATGATGCTTTCCCACACCTGAAATCCGAAGAGCCACATTCCAGGAACAACGATACCACATGCTGAGCCATTTGCCTAACTCAGATCTTAAATAACGGTGTAAGATTTCCTTCCCTGTGTTAAACTACGTAGAATCTGTCGTTCAGAAAGCCTTGTGGTTTTGTGTTTTAGATCACATTTCCAAGTCAAAATCCCCAAATTGGATTTTGATGTCTTCCAAACACACACACACACACACACACACACACACACACACACACACACACACACACACACACACACACACAACCTGGTTTCAGGTTTGGTTTGGGCAGATGCTCACGTGTTTTCCTGGTAACTTCTGGCTTTCGTTGGTCCCATTTTCGGGCAAACTGCAGGCCACCAGAGGCCCCCGTTGCCTGGTTTACTAGCTGTGAGGTTTGCTTAAAATAGGGTTCTGAGACAACCAGGAAGCAAGTTTCTTATTGATGATGCTCTGTGCAGTGGCATTCCTGCAGCACCAACTGGTGTAGCGCAGCCCACTCACCCCCAGAGCCATTCCGGTGGTAAAGGCAACGTGCCTTCGCTGCCAGAATGGCTCCAGGGGCAAGCTGAATGCAAGCCACGTTACATCAGTTTGCAAGGCACAGTGCAGCGCCTTGCACCACTTATGGTGCTGCTGCTGCCACACCCCCTCCAGGAACACCATGTACCCTGGTGGTACTGGGTTTCCATTCTTTCACCAGGTCTAGTGTTTCTGCCTTGCCTTCCTTCCTTGTGTTTCTTAACTAGCAAGTCTGGTTCTTTAAACCTTCCTAAAGAAGCCATATCTCAGAAGTTCTTATAGGAAGCATTACATTTTGGAGGCCTGGGAAGCCCCCCGCTTAACATATGTCTTCTCTTCTAAAAACAGAGCAATGGTCCAGTATTCCATTTTGTAGGACAACTTCAGGCCTGCCTTCCCAGTCTTTCTGCCACACATACTTGGTACCAGCTCTGCCTGCCCTCCTATCTGTGCCAAGTGGCTTCTCTGGATTCTAACAAGAGAATTCATTCTTCTCGCCTTCCTATCTAGAGCTCCAGCTCTGCCTTTGGGAAATACTCTTGGCAGGACTTTTCACTCTGATTTTAATCTTGCTTTTAACCATGGTCTCAGTCTTGTTAAATGTAATTGTGAAACTAATGGTCCAATTCTAAATGGTCCAACATCTATTCAGAAATAAGTCTCATTGAATTCAGTGAGATTTGCATCCTGAGACATGTACTGGAACCTGGTATTTAGTTCATGACCAAATAACTCAATAGTATCTTCCCCGGCATCCAGTTCTAAACTAGATTCAGGGCTGCTGTAGACTTGAGTGAATTTAAACCAACTAATTCTTGCTATCACTTATTTGGAGTTCTGACATACAACTAAAAAGCACACAGGATGTGCCAAATATATCATGTGCATATCGTATCTCCATGCATAAACAAGCCAAAGGAAAATATGCCATAAGTCGCTCTGGGTTCCGGCTGGTTGCTGCAGTTATGGGAGTGCCTGGAGTCTGGGCAGATCTACAAGACTGGTTTATATAAACTTGGCTCATTAATTTAGTTTCCAAATATGCTGCTACCTTCCAAATATTTCTTGGAGGATCCCTTAAGTTAATTAAAGTAAGTGCTTCAAGCTGTCAGCCATCACCCCCCTCCCCCCAACTCAGCGTCTTCCCAAGATTATAAAAGAGCAGAGTCACCAGTCTTGATGAGAAGACTTCTGGTGTGAAGGAAAATGACTAGTACGTTACCAAGGCTAATGGCTGGTCTTTATAGGAAGAGATTAAGGCAACTCTCTAACATTTCTCTGATAACAACAACAACCTGGGCGGATCATGAGCATGCTTATGACAGATCCATTCCACTCCATCACTTAACAAGATGAGACACAAGAACAAAATGCAATAATATGGTGTTCTTTAATCCACTTAAAAATAGAAAAGGCATTCCCTACTGAAATTCTTGGAGTCATGATGACATATTCCACCTTATTACTTAAGTTTATAGCATCTTAAAAAAAGAAAAGAAAATATTAGCATGATATGCTAATATTTTCCTGCATGGATGGACCTTTTTTGAGGGGTGATCCTGAGCTGGGAAATAGTCACTGAGACAACCATTCAACATGCCTCACCACTAGTATGTGCATAGGACAGTATGATGAATTGGGAGGTGCACACACATGCACCATGATCAGTTGGCCACAGAGACTATGGAAGGACCTTGTTCCTCAAATGCCACAAAACGTATATACAATAAGACTCTTTGTGCTGTAAAATGATAGTTCAGAAGCCTTCTTAGACCACAGCCAGATAGGTTCATTGGCATATATACTCTTTCTATAGGAGTATCTGATCACAGACATCAGTCTTCTCCTCAGCACGCCTTGATAGATGTTTATGAACATGGCAGCCTGGACCTATATTTCACAGAAGCTGAGTTTTAGCAATCAGGCTTAAAGCCAAGCCAAACAGCCGGGTTCTATGCATGTTTCCTTGGAAAGAAATGCTGATATGGTCAAAGGGACTTAATCCCAAATAAATATGCACAGGATTGCAACCACAGTTACTGAAGGCTTAAAGATGCTTCTCCTATCTATAGAGCTTGTTACTAGAGAGATACACCTTCCTGTTTTTTTTTCCTGTGATGGACTTACCACAGGGAAGTTGTAAACACACACACAAAAACACACACATTGTATGTTTACTGTGAAAAGAATATGTTTCATTTTCTTCTAAAAAGGTCATGAACAGCCTTGCAAATAATTGCTTGTTCCTTTGCCCTGACTGATTAAATAGGCAGCCCAACCTGTGGATCAGTTAAACCCGAGTTCTTTGATACAGAGCGTATTTCAAGCAATCTAGCCTGACTGACTAGTGGACCACAGCTTAAGGCTGCAATGTTTAAGAGGAAGTAACTCCCACTGAACTCAGTGGGACTTGCTTGTGAGTAAGCATGTTTACAGTGTTAAGCTGTCAGAAAGCAAGACCAAGCATATGGTACTTACTCACAAGTCAGTTCCACTGAGATTGAGACCTACCTCCAAGTAAATAGGTCGGGGGTCTGGGTGACAGAACTATGTGCTGAAGGAATACCTAGTTGCTGCGCTCTGTCAAATTCACTTACTCCTGAGTAATCCCATTCACTTAAGTGGTCTGAACTCACAGCGGCTTGAAGGTTCAGTCAAAGACCCAAGATGCTTATCCATTTCTAAACAGTCAACATTTTATTCGCAGGAGCCAATGCAAACCAACCCCCCCCCCCCTAAAAAAACACTAAAAAATTCCAACAGATCAATCTTCAAAATATTTGCGCTGAGCCATGCAAAGAACAAATTTCTGGCAGATTCATTCAAGAACCACCTGTATGGTTGGTTGTCTATAATAAAAACAACACATGCCAAAAGCAGTTTTCTGAGCCAAAGTTCAATTTCATCTCAGTTCTCTCCGCATAAGAATGTAAGAAGCCCACTAAACTAATCTAGGCATCGGCTATTCAGAAATTTTATTTATTTATTTACATACACACACACAAGTTTCCTTTAAAAACTTAACATATTCACAACACCCATTAGCAAGCACGCATTGTTGACAAATGGAGGAGGTTTTTTTTTTAAGCCTACACTGGGTTGTGTATTTACTTACTGGGTGTGGACTTAAAGACTACTATAGCATACGCAGCCACATTGTTTAATCATACAGTAGTCACTGCATTTCAGAATGCTCAGATATTTGAATAATAGAAAGCAACAGCATTACAAGATTCTCTTTCCAGCAGGGAACACGCCCATCAGCACCCAGCGCAAACAAAAGCATCCTCATTCTAGCATCTTCAGGGCTTCTTAAAAACAGACATCAGACCCCCCCTGCCTGAGCCCAGCAAAGCAAAGACCCTTATCGCTTGAAAAGAAAGGCATTGATTGTGGCAACCCTCCGATCATTTACCTTTTTGCCCTTCTTTTTCCTGTGAGCAGGTTTTGCCGGCTTCTCTTTGGCTTCTTTGGCTTCTTCACTCATTTTTCAGCACATGAAAGAGACGATCTATAGATCACTGCTTGTATTCCAACATCCAGAGCCACTGGAAATATCACAGCGTTGAAACCAAAGTCCATCTGCTGAGGTTTCTCAGGCAAGTAACAGAATAACTGCTGTTCAAACACAGCCCCTGCTCCTCCTGTACAGTCTGGAACTGCTGCCTCGCAGCCCTGCTCTGTTTTTTTTCTCCCCCTCAGAGAAGAAGCTGGGAGTTCAATAAGCGACTATTCCTCTGAAGAATCAACGCTCCCCCTTCTTTTGTTCTGAACTGACTGTTACCCCAGGGGTAGTAAGATCCTGGCAAGATTCTGTAGCTCGTCGTTCCATCCACAGTTCCTCCCTAGCCTCTAAATGGTCTTGATGAGCACAGAAATCAGCTGCAGATTGCTGACAGGTCTCAGAAGCTTTCACCAGCGGATGATTTGCTGCTCCTTGCAGCCGGAGGAACTGAGGGTAAATTGCTCCGATTCCCGAGAGCACACAATACCAGCCCATGTGTTGAATGTATCAGGGTGCACGGACCAGATAAGGAAGCCTCCAAGAGAGATCGGGTGGCTGGATCTCAATAACCACCATCACTAGACCAACTCAAAACAGTTATGATTTTTAACGAATATACAGAACAACAAGAACGAGCAGAAGCACTGGAGAGTCTTGCTGGATTAATGTTTACATCTCTCCACAACTACGCAGTTCTGGTCCTTCAGGAGCACTTTCAAATTGTCTATATTGACATTAACATTTATTACCCAGTTAATTATTGATCACATAAAAGCACCAAATATTTCCATAAAACAGATTTACAATTATTCCAGCCTTCTAGCAGTTCCAATTCAGCGAGTATTCCTCGTTTGTGACAGAAGATTTATAGAACATTTTCTCCTCCCCCACCCCTTCTCCAACGTAGGTCTCACAGAGAAAGTGCTACATGCCTCAAGTGCGTATCTCCAAAGCCTATGGAGGGTTTCTGGATCATATTTCCACACGCTGCTGACCTACTCAGCAAATGCTTTCACCAGATATGTACAGTCAAAAAAGATGGGCATCCATTATATCACCTCTAGACCACAGCACTCTTAAAGGAGTCATAAAACTCATCCAAGACGTGTTCACTCTTTTAAAACGCTAGCACATGTAAGGTGTCAATGTAATGACTCTTAAAAAACATGGTTGCCTTTGAATCTCTTAGTCCTGATATTCAGTAACTGAGACCCAAAGAGCCACATGTGGCATCCTGCTCATGCATGAGCTTTTTCAGGTTTCCTCTTTTTTGGCAGCCTCCTGAAACCCCAGCAGCACTGTGTGAGACGTGCAGTATCACTACTGTGCGTGTGTGGAAGCGCTATCTGCACTGGGTGTCGATTCCAGGCGGTATCTTTTGTCAGCTGTGGCCTGCCCGTGAGGTGACCCGATACGGCTTGCATTAGGGCGGGTGGTGGGAGGAGCAGTGGATTCGGGGTGCGCTTCACCCCGAGTCTGTCACTGCCTCCCTCCAGCCACTGCAAGTCACAAGCCACACTGATCTGCCTCCTGCTCACTCGCAAGAGAAGCAGATCACCTCCCTCCTTACCATGCTCCTCGTCCGGTTTTCACAAACCCTGGACACTCCACAAACAGGGACCACAGACACAAGAAGCTCATTTCACACAGTCCCTTTGCATAAAACTGGAAGTGCCACCTGGGCTTTTTTTCTTTCCCCAGAATGCAGCAGCAGAGGCGGCTGTGGCAGTAGCGTTGGATGGAACTGCAAACAACGCGCATTCACCACTTTGACTGGGTCGGAAGGTGCGGGGGCGGGGCGCTTCGTTCTTCCGTGTAACGGAGGCTCCGATCACGGAAGAACTTACAGCTCCGCCTCCCCCCTGTAGTGACGCCAGTGCGCACCGTCCCTGCCTTTAGTTGAATATAAGATGAAATTAATGTATTATTATTATTATTATTATTATTATTATTATTATTATTATTATTATTATATTACAGAATCAGCCCTGTGCATTAAGGGACTACAGCAGCACTCAGTTGGTCAACACCTGGAACAACCCTTGTTCAGGTGCTTACTTAAATGAGAAAAAAAATAGGATGACAAGGTATATGAATATACTGTACCAAACTGCCTTAGACTGTCAGACCATTGGTCCAATCAGGTCCAGCAATTTCTATTCCAACGGGCAGTAGATGTTCCAAGTTTTGGGAGCAGAGCTCTTTTGATTCTGAGGGTTGAATCTGGTGGGACCTTCTGGGATATGGCTACTAGGAGCTCTTGTCCTATTACAAGCCGCCAGTGAGATAATCCATAGAACAGTATACCTGTAGTTTGTTTTTTATGCTGCCAGTGGTTTTATACAGGAGCTGTCTGTATTTTGCTGGCTTTATTGTTTTCATGTTGTGCTCATTTTAACATGGAGAGGCAGGGTAGAAATTTAATAAATAAAATCCACAGTCAAATTGGAGTTAGCAAGCAACAGTAATCAATAAAACTGCACACTATACCTGTTCTACAAAATAACCTATTGTTTCTCCCTCTCATAGCTGTAACATTCGTCACTAGCAGCATCCAAAAATGTATCTAGCAGCACGATCCTAGGAAAGTGTGTATAGGATTGCAGCCAGAGGTGGTAACTGATTACACCATTACCTATTTGCTTCCCAAAGTTTCTCCCTTGCTTACTTTTATTAATGATTGTTAAAAGAATGAGGGTGCTCGGAGGCTTTGATCAGAAAAAATGGCACCACACAGTTGGTGACATTTTCTGTGTCAAAGTACATTACAGAAACACTTTATCAGCTCTATCACAGCTGAGTACCAAAAGCAGAGGAATGCTAGTGTTTTCCTAGAAGCTCTCAGCACAGCAAAAAATGTATTGAGGGCAGGGAAGAAAATCTCTGAATCTTTAAGCCGGAGCTACATTGCAAGCGTTCGCGTTCCGTATGCGTCTGGTGTCTCGCCCCCAGGTCAAACAATGGGCTCCGATTGGCTGAACGTAATGCAAACGCAGCCAAAGTCGAGCCCAGCTCAACTTTGTCTGCATTTGCGTTTCGTTCAGCCAATCATAGCTCATTGTTTGACCTGGGGGCGGGACACCAGACGCATACGGAACGTGAATGCATGCAGTGTAGCTCCGGCTTTAGTCTGAGATGATGTTGACATTTGGTAAGGAAGCACTAGACACAGTTCTTGCTGAGATGATAAACCTTCATCTGGGTTGTACCACTTCAGACTGCAGGTGGAGGCTCGTATGACTGGATGCTCCTCAAGAAGACTAAGTCCTTGTATGCAGAAAGTAGGTGTCAGAGATAAAGAGCACTAGCACTTAAGTTTTCTACGTGCATTAGGGCATTTTGTTTTCCCATATGGAAGCACTGAATCACGTGAGCCTCCATATGCACTCTAAAGTGGCACAGCCCAGACAAATGTTTACCACCTCAGTGAGAACTAAGACTTTAGACAGTGAGGTTTTCTGCAAGATGTAAGAGAGGGGGTTGTAAAGCAGAAAACCGTTTCCTGTGTTTTCTTTGATAGCTGCAAAAACACAGTACTCTTCCTAAATTTGCATTCTTGTTTAGATGTGATGTCATAAAATAAAGTGCTCTCTGCTGGCCGACTTGGGGAAAACAGTTAAAAATAAAGCTATACATTCAATAAATGCCTATGTTCAATCTAAGTACATTGCTGCGAGGTGGGGGGTGGGGTGGGGGAGTCACTGAACATCTTAGGAGTACGTTTTAAAAAGAGTGTGAACACAATAAACACATGCTTATAAATGCAGCCATTTACAAAATACAATCATACATGTAATTGTAACCTGTCCGGGAGCAGTTCCTGGCTCCAGCTCCCAGCTGAGTGCATAGGGTTGAAATGGCCATAGTTTGCCTTACAGTAAATACTGTGCAAGTATAATAGGAGCTAAAAAAGCCTTAAACAAAGAGTATTATGTTATGTTTGAAGAACTCTAACCCTCTCGCAAAAGAATGCTTTTAAAAATGCACAGCAATCTTCCAGCACATAAATCGGCATTTACAGTATCTGTGAAATCCCTAAAGCCACAAAAGCATCTGTAAAGTTTTCTAATGTGGAGATTATTTTTATATCACACATACTTTTATCAAGGGAACAATTCAACAGGGTTCTACCGAATGGATTCCTATTATGCTGGATCAGCCACAGCAGTAGCTCTAAAGTCGCTAGTCCTCCTTCAACGTGCAAGTTTCTCCAAATATTCTGTCTCTCTAGAGAAAAAGATGACACATGAAGTTTTGCGCTTCCATGAGGATGTTTGAGCATTCTTTGATAATATAAAAAAGAGTGCTTTGATATTCTTTACTCATTACATACTACTTGAGGTTGTAGGGTTATGCCTTTAAAATCTGAGGTCTACAGAAGGTAGAGCCAACCATATTCTTTTCCACCACATTGCTTAATTACAGCACAGTTTAGATGTGAACTTTCAGAATCTTGGCGATGCAGATCTACTAGCAGAGTTCTATTTTTAGATCAAAAAATAGCTCGCATAAGAGGACAACAGGGTAGGCCAAGTGAAGTCTACCAGGACAGGTCTATTTATAAACTGATGCATGCAAAAGGAAGGGGCATGTGGCCCATGTGGGGAGGGAGCATTTTAAGAAGAAAAATCAGCAACAAGTCTCTTGCAGCAGCAAGTTGATGTTCAGATGGCCATACATCCGCAAAGGTGGAGGTCATGAAAAGCAGCTTTCGAGGAGGAATCAGGACCCATGGAAGTAGCTGATCAGGATAAAGCTGGGGACACGCTGTACTGATGGAAAGCTCCTTTTTTGCAGGTTGAATGGTTTCTGCTGCCACTTAGGTCATATGTAATCTGCTGTTGTATGCTATTCATTTCACCCTGACTGGGGACAAGGTCTCACATTTGCTTTGGTCAACTTCACGGAAGTCAGTGCTCGGGAGAGAGAAATCAAATGAAGAGGTTTCTCCTGGGACCAGCAAAATAAGTTTGGGTTTATTGACTTTATTCATTTATATAGATATATATTCTCGACATTTCCCACGTCTGCATTTTCCAGCGACTTGGTAATACCTGTTAGCACGTAAAGGCAAGGATTCTGAACTGCGTCACCCAGTTGTATGCATATTTACTCAGAATCCTATTACATTCAATGAGACATACTCCCAGATAAATGGGCACAAGGCTGCAGCCCTACTTTAACCGACTCATTGATGGGGAAACATTTTAAAATTGGTAGGGCTGCAGGTTAAGGACATATTTGTTTACTGCAGACATCAGCAGATCAGTACAGGTGGGCCCCCATATCCACTGATTCGCTATCCACGGTTTCAGTAATCCACGGATCGTGGGGACCCCCCCCCCAGGCTTTTACTTTTTTCCCAGTAAGCTTTGTTTCTTCCTTAAAGAAAGAGGAGAAGCAGCCTCTGGCTGCTTATTACAGGCAAGTAGAACGAGACTAAGTACTAGAGAGGCTCTGCAAGGTTAACAGAAACCTTGCAGAGCCTCTCTAGGACTTAGTCTCGTTCTACTTGCCTGCAATGGAGGCTGCTTCTCTGTTTGTTTTAAGGAAGAAACAAAGCTTGCTGAAAGAAAAATAAGAGCTGAGGGGGGCAATCATGCCTGCCTGCAGGGGAGGCAGGGTGGGGGGCCCTCAGGAAACCATGGAGGGGGTGTTTGCTCCACAGTTTCAAGTATCCACGGAGGGGCCTGGAACATATCCCCAGCGGATATGGGGGCCCACCTGTACTGTAGTTTACTTTCAAAGTTTCTTCTATTCACCTTTCAGGAGCCAACATTTTTTATTTGATGAGTTAAAAACTTTTAATTGGATGTAACCGTTTTAATTAAGAGGTCAACACTGCAAGATGGGCCATAAGCTCAAACTTATTTTCCGATTATTTGAAAAACAAAAACACTAATATCATGCTAGGTGTTATAGGAATGATTAGTGGTGATAATAATTACTATATATGATATGTTTTTAACAATATAATTATGTATAATGATATCAGTGTGGCATCCTAGAAATGCCACACATCAAAAAAACTCAATGATATTGTCACAGGGTTTAGCGAGAAAACTGCTTCAACCCAAGTCTTAACCAGGAACGTGAAAAAGTCACAAATGCAGCTGAGGAAATGTTATATTTAATTTAATTTATTTATTTATATATTGTTTTTAAGGAAACTGACCTATGCTACAAATTGGCACATAGCTCCCAAAGTGGTGTGGTTGTGCGTTGTAAACTTTGGTCAAGGCCAGGCCAAAGTGAACCCTGTGAGCTACATTCAACGTTTCTTTTTTCCCCTCCCTGCTGCCTCCAATGTTTCCCCTCCCCTCCTTTTTGTTCCTCACTTCCTCTTTGTTTTTCTCTCTCTGGAACCGAAGTAACCCATTTATGAGGCACCCCATTTCTCCCTTCCTCCCATTAAGTCACTGCAACAGATAAAGGTGAAATCACTATAGAGCTGAAATCACACAAAGTTAGAACGCGAATGTGTTTGGGTGGCCCTTTTTCATACTCTTTTTCTATACTCTCTTTGTTTCCCTGGGATATTCCTGATCACTGACCTGAAGCTTTACTTGGTTGCATCAGCCTGAGTAATGCAACGTGGCTCTTCAGGTACTGACTCATCTCAGAAGAAGAGAGAGAGGTAAAAATCTTGGCCATTGCCCCCCTCTAAACTATCTTCCTCCTCCCCACATGCAGCCCATTGATCCCCCCAATATTTTGAGGTTTTCCTCTATTATTTTGGCACATACAGGCAAGAGCCTGGAGAATCGACCTCCAGGCTTTCTAAACAAGGGCCCCTTAATAAATCCAGCAAGACCTGCAAGCATACAAAGTCTGTTTATACTGGTTAAATGTCCTTGTACAGCGAGGCATTCTAGACCCAGACTTTTCACTGTTTGTCTCCCCAACTCATTGCACTGTACTGTACTGAGCCATCAATGCACTCCTATGCCTTGGCCACACACTCCAGATTTTTGTGCCTGGTTCTCTCTCTTGTTTGCCCTGGAGCCTGTTTTTCCTAAGGTATCACGTGCTCTCCTATGACCTAACAAACATAACACTATGTACACTTTCTGCTCAGCATGATCTCTCTCTCTCTCTCTCTCTCTCTCTCTCTCTCTCTCTGTCATAGAAACCAAGCACACCTCTCCCGCCCTGTTCTAAGTATCAAGCCCCTTTTAGAATAATTCTTTGGTCTCTCTCTCTCTCTCTCTCTCTCTCTCTCTCTCTCTCACACACACACACACACACACACACACACACACACAGCATTCTAAGTAGGACTGTTCATGTACATTTACTCATTTATTTGCCTTTCATTTCATTATTATTTTCGCCTTGCGCATTGCATTTGCTTGGATTCTCTCTCCTATTACTGTAACACAATTAAAAAATATTAAAGTTTTCAAATGCAAAATTGTTCTACAAAACATATAGAACAAAATTATAAAATCATAAGTGCAGAAAGTTATCAAAATAATGTATTTAATGTAGCACAGCCAACAGACAAAACATGGAAGCTTAAAATGGGATCTAGTCACAGGATGGTTAGAAAAATGTTGTTGTGAGCTGGTTTAGAAAAATGGTTAGAAAAATAATTTTGAGCTATAAGCAGTATAAACACAACAAGAAGAGCTCTTCGAATACACTACTTTTTCCATTTTATTCTTGTATCTGTTCAAGAATGAGTATGAACCTTCCTGAGTATCTTACTGCGCCACACCCAAGTAAGTAAATTGTGCCCCTACACACCATCTCCCATTTGTGATGTAATTGTTGCAATGAGAAGAACTCAGTCTCCAAGCCTGTCTGACTGGCACGATGCAGAAACTCTAAATTCAGCTAAAAGAGTGTAAAAATATTTGACTCATTGATTCATGGACATGTGCCAATAATGATTAAGCAAGTTGAAAGCGATCGCTCAGCCTAATGCAACATTTCACAGGTTTGCTACCCTAAAAGAAAACAAATGTTTTTGAAGCTGCACACACTCAGGAGGAGCCTGGCACAGTTCCTTCATTTTCTGCTGTGTTCCAGGAGCAGCTTTGCATTCCCCACAAAGTCCCAGGTTGTTTCCCCTTAACACTGCCCCCCAAATTAATTTTTTTCTCCCAAATGAAATTCAGGGCAACATGCCAGAAAGCAAAACATGGCCATGACAAATATCATCTGCATCTCCCTTCAAAAAAAGGTAGGTTTTGATCTATATACTCTCTTTTTCCATCCATCTTCTGATGAATACCAGTCACCAAAGACAATTGCCAGGTTACTCTCACAAACTGGTAATTTAGGATGGAAATTGCTGGAACCCAAAATTCTATGCCTCAGATACTTACATAGTGCATTTTAACTTAGGCTGTTCTTTGTTTTATATGCTTATCAGCGCAATCCTGTAAAAAAAAAAAGCCAGCGACGAGGCAGCAGTCGCAAACGTGCTATAAAGCACATTCGCGACTACTCCGGAGCAAGGGAGGCCGGCGCAGAGGCCAGCCTCCCTTTGCTCAGTCGCTGGAGCGCCCGTGCATCTGCCAGTCAAGGTGAGTCGGGATCTAGTGGGGGCGGTTCAGCGGGTGAGGGAGTGAGGCCATTGGGGATGGCCTCGGCCATATCCCCATTCCCACTGAGCCGGCTAGGCTGTTACACGGCCTCCTCTACTTCCGCCAGCTGTTTAGCTGGTGGAAGTCTGAGGAGGCTGATTGGGCCGTCCTGGATTTACACCCGGCCTGGATTTACACTCCCCTTCCCTGAGTAGACCTCTGGCCCGATGGCAGAATGGCCGCTGGGGCTCAGGATCTAGTGGGCAGCCGTGGGCCGCCATCTGGATCCTTACACAGGATTGTGATGCCTGACTGGAGAAAACCAACCCCTCATACAAATTATTTGAATAGGATGAAAACGAGCTCTCTTATTTGATCTTCAAAATACAGTATTCCTGAAGTGTAGACTGCACTAAGATCTACCCAGCCAAGTGGGAATTTCAACCCAGGCCTTCCTAGTATAAGCATAATACTCAACACTTATGGGCAAGACTCTCTCTCTCTCTCTTTCTCTGCAAGCCAAGGAAATGACTCACGGGCATGGTCTTACATCTGCAAAAAGCTACTCAAGAAGCAACTTGTAGCCTCACTTCAGCTACGTAGAGAGATGGGATTAATTTATTTGTCAAGACAGACCTGTGTCAGTCATTGAACTGACAGTAGCACCCTCACCCTCACAGGGTATTCAAACTGTTTGAATGCAAAAGACTAAAGTACCAGCCCCAGTTATAAGGCAACCTTTTTTGTTAACTGAAGGGACTATTCTCTTCTTGGGCTAGCCAAGAAAACCACTGCCCCAAAGTGCAATGAATGGCATAGGGTGCTTCCCAAAAGGCCGAGATACTTCCTTCTCTATGCAACTCTCCCGGTTTCATTTTCTGCCTTTTGGCGTTAACAATTCTGGTGCCCTCACAAAATCCCTGACCAAATGCTGCATATACCAAAGGTGGCCAAGACATCTAAACCAGCCAGCTGGCAACTCTAAAGTGGTCCTACTAACACCAGTCCCAGATATTAAGATGCAATCACCTTGAACCCACCTTCCCCCAAAGGGTTATTATTTCAACCTGTAAATTAGATTTTGAATTTGGACACCACGATGTGCTTGTGAACACACTGCTAAGCTTTCCTTGGCCAAGTCAAACTCATTGTCAGGTCTCTGGGTCCAAGTGCTGGCAAGGTTTGGCTCACCCCAGCTGAAGACGCAGCAAATATCCTCAGGAAGGGAGCAGGCAGCAAACGGCTGTCCTCAGCAACAAGCTGCCCAGGCTGAAGCGGGTTTCAGCTGCTGGAGCGATAAAGCAGCAACAGTGGCAGGGGATTGAAAGCATTTCAAAACCTCCTACCACTCCTTTCATCTCACACAATACGCACACACACGCTTCATTTATACATGCAAGTAGATAATATGGAAAAGAAAATTCCAGGTTTAGATTTAGCCTTTCAAAGAAAGAAAGAAAGAAAAACACCAACAAGAATTTTCACAGCAGTGCTTTTGCTTCTAATTTCTTGGTTCACAGATATAATACACATTTCAAAAGAGTTGGTAGTGACGACACCCCACCTCACTGGCTTCTTCTTCTTCTTCTCCTGCTTATGGGGCTGTTGGTCATTCGGGCTCCTGTGAGAAGAGAATGGACTCAGTTCCAGCTGACGCAGTAGCAGCAGGTGAAGGTGCAATGGCCATAGTTCACTTGCTCGTTTCTTCCTCTCTTGGAAGCTCAGAGCAGCTTCAGAGCAACAAACAGAGCATGATGACATCAACCCTCCCCATTTGTTTCTCCCCACCCCAGCACCTGGAGCTCAGAGGCAAACCACCCCCGAGTCAGACCATTGGTACACGTAGCTCAGTGTTACCTACTCTGACTGGGAGCACCTTTTAAGATCTCAAGCAGGGGTCTTGCTACTTGAAATCCTTTTCACTGGAATTCCAGAGACATATGCTGTGACCATGTGAACCAAAAGCATTTAGTCAACCACGGAACTACAAGGTCCATTCTTTATCCCCTGGCCTTAATTGTCACTGCAGCTCAGACTGAACTCTCATTCAAGTATCTGTAGTGCCAGTGATGAGGAACCACACGGTGGAAGAAGCAAGCTGCTCCCACTGCAAGTGAATGAAGTGATATCATGGCCTGCCGAGGGGGCTGCTTCTTTCCTGGAGCACGGGTTCAGGCTACAGAGAACTGCAGGACACAGCCCAATCCTATCTAAATCCCATGCATGCCAAGGAGGCACATGCAGCATCCTACGGTGGGGGGCAGTTGCAGAGCACTCCTCAGGATAAGGGAATATTCATGCCTCCGCTTTCCCTATGGGTCTCATGCTGGGTAACATTTAATTTCACTACATGTTGTTCTGCTGCCACCAGAATTCCTTTCATAGTTGTCCTAGTTTTGGCACAAACCTAACAAGAATCTTGACTGCTATTTGAAGTTTTGAAATCAATTAACATTAAAGTCAAAAGTAATCTCTTTCATCTAAACAAAAATTATGTATGCATTTTTGAGGATTTGGCTCAAACAGCTCATAAATAGTGTGATGCTATTGTTCTTCCGCTGCACCCTGAAAACACCCACACACCCCTACCTGATATTTACTTGATTTATTCTAGAGAGCAGTTTGCACATGCAGTTGTTCCACTCTTTGCCAGAGGGAACCATATTGTGAAGCATTATGCTTCCCTATCTAAAATTCAATTTAAAGTGCCCCTTTTTAGTTTAAGAGTAAATATATTCCCAATTAAAATAGGCCAATATTTTGAATTTGAGATCTCTCTGAAACTACACAGAGGCATCCTTTAAAACATCCCTCAAATGACATGCAAATCAGAAGTCCTGTCCATTTTTTCTTAGTAATCATCATCCATAACCACCACTTCTACAGTGGTGCAGGGAGTGTGAGAGCTTCTGACTTCACTACTGAGTTGAAAAAGTGATTCAAGTGTGCACCCAAAGGAAACTCATGAGAAGCAAACATTTAGTTTTCTGTGTGTATTTGTATGGCTGAAGAACAAACATGAAAGCATCCAGTGTAATGAGTCCACTGATATCATCGTAAGACGTAAGACAATTACGTTGAAATCTAGCAAGTTCGAAGAGTTTTCTAGTCTAGCGTTACGGGTAACGGTATCCTCTGCTCAAAAGCCAGTTGTGTCTGACTTTATGGTGCGGTGCTCATCTCAGTTTCTAAGGCCGAAGAGCCAGTGCAGTCCGAAGACATTTCCGTAGTCATGTGGCCGGCGTGACTAATGGAACGCTGTTACCTTCTGGTCACAGTGGTACCTAATCATCTACTTGCAGTCAGAGGTGCAGGAACGGGGGGCGAGGGGGGCGGTCCACCCCTGGGTAGCAGGGCTGGGGGGGCATCAAGGGGGCAGCAGCAGCAGCGGCTCCGGGCCGTTCGCGCCGCTTTAAGAATTGTTCCTTTTTTTCTTTCCAGGGCCTCAGCGCTGCCTCCGCCCCTCCCCTCTCTGACTGGCTGCCGAGGCCTGGGAGGCGTTCCCAGTTAGGGCCAAGTAAGCTGGGTGGGGAAACGCCTCCCCAGGTCTCGGCAGCCAGTCAAAGAGGGGAGGGGCAGAGGCCAGCCCCAAGAAAGAAACAAAATTTAAAGTGGCGCAAAATGGCCTGGAGCCGCTGCTGATGCCCCAGGCTGCTTGGAAGCTGCCTGCCAAGGCCGGGGGGCATCAGGAGCCCGAGCTACTGCCAGGAAGGGAGCCGCCCTCATCGCCGAGCCTGGGAAGGGAGGCATCGCCGCCACAACATGAGTGCTGCTGCTGCCCCCACCGCTGCTAATGCCCCTTGATGCTGCTGCCTGCCCCCTCCCAGGCCTCGGCAACTCACCGGGAACACTGCTGAGGCCGGGGGGCATCAAGAAGCCGCTGCCAGGAATAGGAGCCACCGCTGCTGCGTGAGTGCTGCTGCCCACCCCCTTCTTAATGCCCCCCGGCCCAGCCACTGTTACCTGGTGGTGGCGGCTCCCGTTCCTGGTGGCAGCGGCTTCTTCCTTGATGCCCCCCCAGGCTTCGGCAGTGTCCCCGACGGAGGCTGCCAAGGCCTGGAAGGCCCGGCATTCCAAGCCCTGGCTCCAGGCCTACTGGAGCCTTTTTTCCAGGCCGCATGATGTCACCCGGGGGCGTGGCCTCCGGGCGACATCACGTGCCGGCCAGGGGGGCATCAGAACATGCCCCCAAATAGGGGGCAGTGTCACTTCGCCACTGCTTGCAGTTTCTTGCTTTTGAACTCCTAGGTTGGCAGGAGATGGAAGCTCACTCCGTCACTTGACACTCGGGTTTTGAACTGGTGTCCTGCCGACCTTCTGGTCTGCAGTTCAGCATCTTAACAACTAAGCCACCGCAGCCCATTAGTCTAGCGTTATTAGATGGTTAAATATTGATCTTCTGCCCATCACAACTTCTGACTGTAAACAGATTAAGCATTGAGCACAAGTTAAGCTGCAAAGTAGCACAAGAGTGTTACTTTGCATTTAATACAAATTCAGACTCTTCTTGCTTGCTGTGTTACGGAAGAAGTGTTAAAAAAACCTGTCCTTCCAGGGAACAGTCAGGGTTGATTTCATTCAGGATTGACTGATTTGATCTCCTAGCAGTCCAAAGGACTCTCAGGAGTGTTCTCCAGCACCACAGTTTGAAAGCATCTATTCTTCGGCGCTCAGCCTTCCTAATGGTCCAACTCCCGCAACCATACATTGCTACTGGGAACACCATCGCCTTGACTATACGAACTTTTGTTGGCATGGTGATATCTCTGCTTTTTATTATGCTGTCTAAGTTTGCCATAGCTTTCCTTCCAAGGAGTAAGCGTCTTTTAATTTCATGGCTGCTGTCTCTGTCTGCAGTGATCTTGGAGCCCAAAAAAGTAAAATCTGTTACTGCTTCCATTTCTGCCCCTTCTATTTGCCAGGAATTGATGGGACCAGATGCCATGATCTTGGTTTTATTAATGTTGAGTTTCAAGCCAACTTTTGCACTCTCCTCTTTCACCCTCATCATTTAGTTCTTCTTCACTTTCTGCCATTAGGGTGGTATCGTCTGCATATCTGAGGTTGTTGATATTTCTCCCAGCAATCTTGATTCCGGCTTGAGATTCATTCAGCCCTGCATTTCTCACAATGTACTCTGCATATAAGTTAAATAAGCAGGGTGACAATATACAGCCTTGCTGTACTCCCTTCCCAATTTTGAACCAATTGGTTGCTCCATGGCCGGTCCGAACTGTTGCTTCTTGACCTGCATACAGGTTTCTCTGGAGGCAGGTAAGGTGACAAAATTTACATATTGAGCCAGAGTGAAGCATCCATTTCAATAGGAGAGAGTTAAACACATCATGGTCAACTCTCCCACTGAAGTCAAGGGGATTTAATATGCTTAAAATTTGGCTGTATTGTGTCCAGTCTTATGGACTGGTTTCTAGTGTAGACAAACAGCATCACAGAATTGTATTTCAGACTACATGTTGAGGAGCTGCATGACTGAATGCACAAAAAAGAACTACACTGCACAGCAACAGCTTTGTGTTGTGATGAACCATTTGTCTAGAGAGCTTCTTGTAAAAAAATATATATACCAGGATAATGCATTGGACTTTGTTGGTTTTAATCCACTACTTTGGTTACTTTATTGTAGGTGATATTACAGAATTGCTATGAAGCAGTGAAAACAGCAATGGTGCTTTTTCTTGGTACAGTATTTTCTAGTACCAAGAGACACTAACCTTTGAGTCTATATACAAAGGACTTTCCAACTTAGCAACCACACTCTAGTTTTCTTGCGGGGCAATTTCTTGCACATTATCCAATGTACAGTTTCCACATTAAATACTTGGCAGCACACTGAACTTCACTTTGAGGGAAGATGATCATGAGTAGCCTTCATCACTAATGGCTACGCTTGTGAGGATAATGGAAAGCATTAGAGAAATGGTATTCCATATGATGCCTTAAATTTTCTTGGAAATAGTATAGAGGTCTGCTTTGCAAAGTGCTAGCTATTTCCTGCCTAAATTATTTTGACTATGATATTCAGTTACATAGCTTAAGGTTCATTACTGCAGAACGAAATCAACCCAGAATGCCATTATGTTAAAAAATACTTTACTTAATGAGAAATTTCCCAGAGATTAATGGCTGGCTGGCTGTACTGATTAACCCAGGCTGATTTTTAATCTCTACACCAAAGCTTGTGCTCTGTGTTGAGCTTGTGATCTTGAATAGTCTTTTCTTCAAAAAACCACTTAAGAGATACTTGGGACATAGTTTACTGTGTGTGCTCACATGTGTTTTATTTTGTGAGCAGCTGTACAATTATTAATGGCACTGAATATTAATATGGAGACTTGCAGCTCCCTAAGTGTGCTGGTAAATAGAAGTTGACTGATGTATCTTACCAAGTGCAAAGAAAACTGTTTTTGCGATTATTATCAAAATCAGATTCTTCACTACAAAAAAAACCCCACAAATTTTCCCAGCTTGCAATACTCTGCTGTATTCTGAGGTAGTCTCCCTTGCCCCCTTATAATGTTCTTCTGCTCATAATATAAACAGTGAGCTCAATCCTATACATGTCTACTCAGAAGTAGGTCCCATTGTAGTCAATGGGGCTTACTCCAAGGTAAGTGTGGATAAGATTGTAGCCTGAGTATTACAATTTTCAAAAGCATCACTTTAAAACCACACAGATGTGTTCTTCTGCATAAATTAAAAAAAAGTGTTACTAATTTTCTGTGGAAAAAATTGTAATTGTGTTCCTGTAGCTGGACAGGAATTGCATTATAATGTATTTTTTCTTCCACCAAGTAGAGGCAGGGTGTTTTGTTTTTAAATTTCTACAAAGGCATTATCACAAATATATTATAAAAGCTACTTCGGGGCTCTCAGAGCGAGCTAGAGATGCCTCAGAATGGAGGGAGAGTGCATGGCTTTGTTTTCCTCAGGAGAGGTAGGGGGCCGGGCTAAATAATATCTAATTTTCCTCATGGATTAATTGAAATCATTTGAATAGACTTAATTCGGTCTTTTGATTGTACTTATGAGGGGTTGCATTCATGCTTATTTGGATTTCTCTCTCATGCTTTGCTTACACTTTCATTATTTTGACCGTAATGACAAAATAAATTGACTCTAGTTTTCCATTAGGCTTAGAAGAGGACACTGTTGTTTAATATGTATAATTTAAAAACTGTATTTGATTAGATTTTTTAAAGGCCTTCATTAATAATTTAGATTTCGCACTTAAGTTGAATTTCTGAGCTTGTGTATGCTTTCCAATTTCTTTGTTGTACTAATAGTACTGTTTACTCATTTTTGTATTTTGAGTTAAATGTATATAAATGTATTGCATTCAAACAAACAAAAAGGACTGGACATAACAAAAAGGTATAAAGCCATAAAAAGTACAGTAGGTTTCTGCTAGCGAGAAGAACAGAAGTACCTCAGACTAGCAGTGCTTGGCACTAATGGCAAGGGAGGGAATGAGAGGATAGGGAGCTGTCCATTGGTACCCTATAGTACCAGTGCTGAATCTTTGTAGAAGCTCCAAGGCCCTTTGAGGAGCTACATAGTAGGCCCAGACCAAATGTGCAGAAACAAGTAGAAATGAACATTTTCCACAGAATAACTGCACGTTTGGATGCAAAAACCCACATGGGTTTCCTTATTTGCAAGTCTTTTCCCATGGAATATCCACCTTTTCACTTTTTGATCTGTGAGGTCTGAATCATCCACATAGGTTTTGAACATAAAGTAGTTGCAAAAATTAATGTGACTATCAATATCTGTGAGTTGAGTCCTTGGAGGTACTGAGATGGCACCCTAGACTGACTCCTGGTGGAGCCCTCCATCACAGTTTGCCCTCTCCTTGTTTTCAACCTTAAAAGGCAGCCATCTCATCCCCCTTGCTTGTAGTAAGTAGGAAAAGTGCAAAAGCTGAGTTTGTTTGAATTTTGACTGAATTGGACTGATCGTGATAGAGCAGGGGTGGGGAACCCCCGGCCCGTGGGCCGGATCTGACCCACGAGGCCATCGGGTCTGGCCCCCAGAGAGATTGCCAGGAGGCCACCCAACCAGCCCCCGGAGGTTCCGCCGGGTCTGCGCGGAGCCTCCGGAGGCCGGGAGAGGGCCTCCGCATGTCCTCCCAGGCCGCTAGATCAGCCCGTTCTGACCAGGCCCTCGTCGGCGATTTCGCACATGCGTACAATGCCGATGAGGGCAGCTTGCCTGCCGACGAAATCGCCGATGAGGGCCTGGTCAGAACGGGCCGAGCTGGTGAGCGAGGACGACGTGAGGGGGCCCTCTCCCGACCTCCGGAGGCTTCGGACGGTGAGCGCGAAGCCTCTGGAGGCCGATGGGGGGGTGCAGGTTCCCCCAAAATTAATTAATTAAAAATGGCGGCCAGCCTTACAACTGGTGTGCAAACAAATTTGGAATATTTAAAATGGCCCTCAGAGGGGAAAAGGTTCCCCGCCCCTGTGATAGAGGAATCCAGTATTCCAACTACTTCTGTCAGTAGTGAAAGACTTCCTCACCATCCACGGAATTCTTCATGGAGTGAGGAGCTGAGAACCTTCATAGACATTTGGCTGGAAGAGGCTGTCCAGGAGGCTCTTGCTAAAAATTACCACAATATGAAGCACTGCAGTGAAGCTCAAGGACATGGGCTATTTGACACATGCAGCAGCAAAGCCGAGGAACTGCAAACGGGTGAAGGAGGGTGTCATAAAATCAATATGTTTTATGCATGTTTCTAGTCCTTCCTATATATTTTTGGTTCTGTGTAAATCTGTGTGTCTCCTCCCCTCATGGTTTTGGGCATTTCCACCACCACCCCTACCTCTTGCTACCAAAGAGTATTTCCCTGACCTTGCTTTTGTATGGAAACTGTAATTTGCATGTCGCTTCCTTTGCAGGAATTCAGGAATGTTTTGAGTCAGCTGGCTGGCTGGCTGGCTCTCTCTTCCCCCCCCCCCCCAGGAGAACCCACCAGCCACTCACTGTGGTTGAGAATGAAGAGTTGGTGATTCCATCACCCTGGTAAGATCAGATAAGGAACTGCGTAGGTAGAAAATCTTTAGCATTTTATGTTGTTTTACACTTTGTCTCCCCTAAGCTCCCTAAGCATTTCCAAAGCATGTTAAAACATTTCCGGTTAGCGGCAAAGCTAAAGCGCATGTGTGATATTCCACAGTGCCTCTGCACTATCTGCTAGCAATTGGAATGATTTCATTAAATCCCCTTTTCTGCCAAATTCCATTCTCCTTACTCTTTTTTTCTTGATCATTTGATTTTGTTATCCCCGTTTTCTTTTATTGGACTTTTAATAAACCATTATACAGGAGGTCTTGGGCAGAGGTGTCACTAGGGTTAGTGTCAACCAGTGCGGTAACTCATGGTGTCACCCACATTAACTTTATTTAAATATATAACACAATGCAGAGTACTAACCACTATACGATCACGTAAAGTCTTGGAGGCCCTGTTCATGGCAATTCGGTGGAAGAGCCATACAACAAGTTAAGTCCTTCAGGTATTTGGGTATCCTTTACCACTACCAACATCGATGGTCTACTCACCGTATAGCAGCATTAAGAACTGCCAAAACAACATCCCAGGCAATAACGAGGTTTTTTTACACCCAGGGTGCTTCCTATATTCCAGCAGCCCTGCGAGTATTTAATGCTAAGGTAGTAAACCAGGTATTATATGGTTCCCAGATTTGGCTCTCCGCCTTTAATATTGACGTGGAGCGAATCCAGTCTTCCTTTCTCTACAAAATTTTTGGTCTTCCTCATTGTGTACCCTATGCAGCAGTATGTCTTGAGGCGGGCCAATACCGTCTGCAATTTTTGATATGGGTCAGGTTTTTCAAATGTTGGTTTCGTGTGTGTTCCTTGGTAGAGAGTGTTCCTTTTTTTAAGAGGTATTTTAACTGATTTCTCTCACTGTTCGGGGTATACTCTTTTCATCAAGAAAATTCATTCTATTGGGCTCTCACCGGACCTCTTAGGTTCGGTTACTCTGTCCGCTGCTATTAAGATCTCCCTGAACAGATTAATTGATATTGAGACACAAGAAGTTTTTGCGGCAGCTGCTAAATTCTGCTCGCCTCTATATCTGCAGCTTCCATGTACTCTCAGTAAAAGTCCCAGGTACCTCTTTACGATTGACAATCCACAGGTGAGGTGTGCATTCTCCCTAGCCAGATGTAACGCCCTGCCTTCCAGCTTAATGGAATTTAGATTTGACCGATCCTCCAAGGCTCAAGGCCGTTGTCAGCAAATTTGCAAGGGAGGTCGGATTTTGATATTGTTCGGTTCCTACTCTCGTCTACTAACTATTGGACCATCAACCAGTTAGCAAAGTTTTTTCAACTCGCCACAGAACGTAGAGCGGCTACAGTGGGCAACATTAGGGAACTTGGGGAAAGGTGTTAATTGCTTATTTCGGTATGCCTCCCTTTTACTCATAACTATGGGTGTTTTCTTTTCTTTCTGTTTGCTCATTGTATTATGTATAATTTATTATTGTTTTAAGTTCTATGTTTTATGTTTGTTCAAGTCTGTTATGCCAATAAAGGTTTATTGATTGATTGATTGATTGATTGATTGATTGATTGATTGATTGATTGATTGATTGAAATATATAACAGTACAGGTCACCCAACAAATCAGTAACTAAAAACTAGCGGCCAACATGAACACTCACACAACTGAATAAGAGTTCTAGTATTCGCGCTGATACATAGAAATGAGAGCTAACTCATACTAACACCTTATTGGTTCCATGCTGTGTCATAACAATACCTCATTGGCTCTCAGAACAATCAGTCATTTGCCAGTTTTGAGTTAAGGAAATCCACTTTGTGTTACATGAGGCAGTTGTGTTTTCTTTTTCTGGTTATTTGGCCATACCTTTGATAGAATACAGATACTTCAACATGGTTTGTTTCATTACATTCTGCATTAAATTACCTTTCCAATTATATACCAATATAACTTTATGGTATTATTCATAAATACAAATTTTCCAAAAAGTTTCCACAATTTTTGGCCTGGAAGGTATCACCCAGAGTTGTCCGCACCCCCCACCCCCCACCCCACCCCCGAGACACCACTTGACTTGTGCTGCCCTAGTAAGGGCATATCTTCAGCAATCCTCTTCCCTGAGAAGTAAAAACTTCCATACCAGCATAAAGCTGCCTGAGCCTCTGCAGCCAAAACAAACAGTGAGGACCTTGATTTAACTTTTAAATTTAGGGCTGCACATAAACTACTGAATAACTGGAGATAAAATTCATGGTTTTGAATCAGCTGTGTTCATTAGTATTTCTAACAAATGCAATTTGTACTGTTCATTTGCAGAAAAGCGGCAGCGGGAGAAGAGCTAAGCATGCAAAACGCATCCAGAACTGGCAGAAACAGCTCAGGTAGACGGTAATAAATTGCAACAGATGGGCAGGAATGAAAAAGAAAATGGCCGTCAAACCAATTTCAACTCATCCAGACTGTGTAATGTGGGAACTTTCCATGTTTAACACAGTTTACTTTGCCAAATGACTGTATTCAGTGAGCATATATAGAAGAGCCAAAATTGAGTATTAATATTTGCACTTGTTAATGAGTTCTTTATAATGGGCTGATTAAAAAAAAAACACTACGCAGTACGTTATTTGAATTGTATTAGTATTGGGGTATCATTCCGTCTCTACTGATTCATTATGACGCACATATGAAAGGATGCAATGCAGCATGATTAAGCAGTTTAACCCTCTTGAAATCCAGGGAATTAAAACAGGTATAAGAACATACGGGCTTGGTTCTAAAACAACTTCTATATACCAACCTCTGTCGTACTGGTATTCCACATACTTCTGTGGCACTTAAGCCCCATAAAATCCTAGCCCTATTCCATTGGGGCAGCTATGAACTGAAGGCTGTGTTCTACCTAACAAGATTCCAAGGCAATTTCCACCAGGCCGACACGCTCATTCTGAATGTGCGACACACATTCGAACTGCTGTCCTGCCTACCTTCCAGTCTGCAGTTCAGCGTCTTAACCACTAAGCCACTGCGGCTCCTTCTTATAGATCTTAGAATGAAGCAAATAAAGATGGGCTGCTATTAAAATTTAAGCAGGTAGTTATTCTATTACTATAATTTCAGGTTGCGCACCACATATTTTCAGAAGTGAGGAGTTCTTTGTTAATCAAGAATCTCATTTATGGATATATCTTTTATTTATTTAAAACATGTTTATGCTGTTCTTCATTTAAAGAAAACTCCCCAAGCAGGTCATATGTAGAATATCAAATAAAAAAATCCATATAAAAACATAGACCAACAAGACCTGAGTAAAGTGATAAAAATCAGATGTACCACTAAAAATAGTCAGATTAGCTGGGCATTTTTGGAAAATCTAGATAAAGAAGCCTTCACTTGGGTCCAAAAGGACATCAAGGGTGGTGCCAGGTGAATTTCCCTGGGGAAGGTATTCCATGCGTGGAGTACCATAACTAATAAGGCCCTCCCTCCAATCACCTCCCTTCAGAGGGTGGTGGTGGGGGGCATAGGGAAGGGCCTAATGTTCTGTGTTACTTTTACAGGGAGGGTGCAGAGCTGTACGGTGGCTGCACAGGGGCAGCTCTGGAGCGCTCGGTGATGACATCACTGCCATCACTGAGCTCCGGAGCACACTGACAGAAGCTGTGTGGGGCTCCAATTAGAGGAAATGGCGGAAGGGCTTTCCAATGACCTGAGTATTTGGGCCAGGTCATGTGGGAGACTGCAGACTTCCGAAGTTGTATGGTTCAAGCTATGTTTTGTGCTTGTTTTTGCCAACAATGTTTGAACAAAGCCAGCAGCACTAAGTCGCTTAGTTGAATGAAGTTAGAACAGGCTGACGTCTTCATTGGCTATTGTCACAGCTTAAAACATGGTGTTCGGTAACAGTTCCTGGACTTCACTGGGTTCATCCAGGGTTGGGAACTCTCCTTGTCCTCAGCTGACGGTTTCAGTAAACTCTCACAGCTTGATCGGAGGATGCATTTATTACCCATCCCATCACACTGCAACTAACAGGGCACTGTACTGCTATAAGAAAGTGATCACGTAATGGACGTCTGGAGAAAAGCCCAGGCAGCTTGGCATTTCTAGAACAGGATTAATCATTTTTCAGTGTAGATGGCTGAAGCCAGGCAAAACACAATGCTTAGAATTCATGAGTCTCTTCATGAAACAGTCATTTCATAAAGGCCAAAGCAGATGCAGAGAAACCAGGACTGCAACCATGAGCTGAGAAGTGAGGCTGTGAAATGAGACAAAGGAATTTCTAGGGTCATGGGCAGCCCAATCCTATCCGGCGCAGCGTGTGTGCCAGGCACACACTGTATCCAGTGCTGGAAAGGGACAGGCTGAAGGTCTCCTGGGGGAAGTGTGCATTTGTCCGCTTACCCTGGGTAAAGCCCCAACCTGTGCTATGGGGCTACTTGGTCTCCACTAACTCTGTAGCCGGTGGAGAACCAAGAAGCCCCATGTCGGGGAAAGGGCCTGGGAGGGAGAATAGGATAGGGCATACTGCAGCGTCACCAATCCCTCCCTCCCCCAGGCCGGATCTGCCCACCCCCAGCCCCTGCACCGCTCGGAGCAGCCTTACCTGCTCTGTCACATGGGGATCCACAGCTGCATCACCTGCAGGACAGCAGGGTGTTGCAAACGTGCTTTATGGCAGGTTTGTGACACCCTAGGCCGGCGCAGCAGCACTGCGCCAGCATAGTCGGGGGATAGGATTGTGCCATAAGTGCCTTCACTGAGACTGAACTACAGAAGTCAGAAAGAACAATAATGTCATATAATAATATAATTATGTAATTATTATAATTGAAGGATAATCAATAAACCAGCATTAGTTCATTTCAGCTACTCTTGACTTCTGCCACTTCTTTTAACTCCCTAAGTGCCGATACACAGTGTGGTGCACCACAAGCCAACAATCTAAGATCCTTCACACCTTTGAAGCATGTGCATGTTAGTACACACGTCCTGGAGCATGTGTGGCATCAGTCTAGTTCCCTGTTCCACCTCTATAAAAATCAAGACCATGTGACCCAGTATCACTAGATGCTACTGATGTGGTGAGGAAATCATAACAATGCCAAGAAATTGAAGTTATGGAGGAAGGAAATCAACATGGGCTGTTTTAGGCAGCAGCCCCAAGTGATTTGTAATCTGTACTTCAGCTTCAACAGAATTCACCCATGAAGCCCAATCCTATGCATATTAACTTAGAAAGAAGCCCCAGCAAGGTCAGTTGGATTTATTTCCAAATAAGTGTGAATATGATTAAATCTTTAATATCCTTAAATACGCTTACTGAAACAATGTATTTCATAGCACTGTTTCATAAATCAGTTTCTCCTCTCAGGGGGCATTTTCCATATACTCTGCACTGACAGCTTTCGGAGTAGCCACTCTGTTCTCCAGACAGTAGTCTGTAGAGGCCAAGGTGCGTTTTGCCACACAAACTAAACCCTCTCACAGAATACGTTTTTGTATGAACTTGGACAAATTTTCCTTTCCCATACAACTGAATGACGGCATACAATCATTTTGCTACATCTGAATTAAAATTTGGTAGAGCCTCTAGGGACAGAGCTGGCATATGAGCTGCCTGTTGGTAATCCCCGTCTTAAAATAGTCATAATTAGTTTATCTGCCTATAGCAGCAATGGGAAGGAGGGAGGGAGGGAGGGAGGGAGAGAGAGAGGGGGGGGGAGAGAGAGAGGACAAACGAAGAAAAAGGCAATCTAGCAACCTTCAAATTATTCATTTTCCATCCCAGTACATATCTTTCATTGTGATTCTAATTATCCCCATGCTAAATACTAGGAACTATGCAAGGCAATAACAATCTTTACAAAATAAAAATTAGCTCTTTGCAAAATAGTGGTCTGTTGCTACAGAAATCTCTCCTACATACCAATGAAAGTAGAATAAGGAAGTTTGACCTGACAGAATTTGAAAAGATCATTTAAAAAAAAAAATCACTGGTGATACTTCCTGGTCAAGACAGTATCAAGACAGCTGAAGAAGGTTTTGAAGTTCATTTTTCTATTCGATTTTGAATAAAGTCAACTGGTGATACCAATATCTCTTTCCATGTAGATAAATCAAAGCAATCCACTGGAGATCATCAGGTGTTAAATGACTAAAGGGAAAGAAGGAAACCTTTTTTGCCATTCTCTTCTAGTCTGTAAGCACAAAGAACGTCAAGGAGAAATACTGCAGGGCCTCATTGGAATTATTATTCTCACAGATTATATATTTTAATACAATATTCATGAAAGGGCAGCACTTTTAATTCCTTCAGGTAAGCCACAACAACACATAGCCACACAGCATTCTAAAAGAATTCACTTAGACCCAAGCCCACAAGGAAGCAGGTCTGTTTGAAAAGGCAAAGTAACTGTGCTACAATGGACTCAAGGCAGCCAAAACTACATCCATTTCAGCCCCATTGATTTACATGACAACGTTTAGCACAAGCCTAATTTTCTCCCACAAGATCAGCGGGATCAAGATGCTTAACTTTGACTGGATCAGGCCCAATGTAAGGGAGGGGGAAATGTTCTATATACCACCACCACCAAAAGCACATTATATCATTATATAATTGAGAACCAGAGGTAAGTGGACTGAATTCCAATGTTTTAAGAAGAGAAAAGAGATACTTTGATTTTTATTTGTGACTTACTCTATATACAGCCTACTCTTTCTTTTGTGGTTATCTGATAGTTGCTGACCTCAAATACTGACAAGCAAAGAGCAGAGAGAAAACACTGCCAACACTTGAAGATGAAAGAGGTATGTAGTAGCCAGCATCTTTTTTTTTTTTTTTCTCTTTACCTTTCTTGAGTTTCCAGGAGGGTATAGCCCGTGATGAATCTAAAAAGTAAATAAATAATTTAGTGGTGAGAAAAGCCTGAAAATAAACGTGCTAGTTTAAGATCAACAATTAAATGTCTGGCTATTGAAGAAAAATATTACAGTCATATAAATTAACAACGCGATTTTTGCAAGAGACAGGAAAGCAAATAGTTTAAAAAAGTTGTAAGTGAACACACATGGAAACCTAGAGGAAGATCTAAAGGAAAACGATAGGCCGTATCTTCTAAGCAGATGCCAGGGGAAGCATCATGGCTAACTACTACACCAATAGCAGTACAGTGGACCCTTTCTATCTGTGGAGTCGGGACCCGCAGATTTGTCCCAGACCTGCAGGGGTCTGCTGTAAAAAGGGGGGGGGGGAAAGGGGAAAACACAGATTTTTTTTTTACATTTTAGCAGCAAACCACGCCATTCTGAAGCCTCTGCAGGGCTTCTGAAACTTAATGACCCACTTCCGGGTCGCGTGAAGGCCCTTCCCCCCCTCCCAGCCTTGCCCCAAAGCTGGGAGGGGGGATGAGCCTTCGCACAACCCAAAAGTGGGTCATTAAGCTTCCAGAAGCCCTGCAGAGGCTTCAGAATGGCGTGGTTTGCTGCTAAAAGGTTTTTAAAAAACACATTTTTTTCTTTTCTCCAGCACTTTAAAGAGGACCTGGTATCTGCAGATCCTCGCTATCCGTGGGGGGTTCGGAACATGGCCAACTTTATAAACAACATTTATAGAACCCAGAAATATTTTAATAAACATTTATAACATTTATATAAACAACATTTATAGAACCCCCATAGCCAAAATGTTATCAAATGTTATTTATAGATACAATGTTGAAGAGAGGGGCCGAAACCCGGTGGAAGAGCATCTGCTTTGCATGCAGAAAGTCTCAGATTCAATCCCCAGCAACTCCAAGTATGGCAGAAGAAAAATTACCATCTGAAACTTTGGAGAATCAGTATCAATCAATACTGAGCTAGAAGGACCAATGGCTTGATTTAGTATAAGGCTGCTTCCTATATTCCTTTGTAAGGAAAAATCTGGAAAAAAGATCAAATAATTTGCCAACTAGAAATAGCATTATAAGAGCAGTCCTGTGGGATCCGACCAAAGGACCATCTAATAAGCATCTTATTTTCCACAAGGGCCAACCAGATGCCTTTGGGAAGCCCTACGCCAGATCATTAAGATCGTGGCCCTCTCCCACTGTTGCTTCCCAGCATCTGGCATTCAGTGGCACATTGTCTTTGAATCTGGTGGTTCCATATGACCGTCATGGCCAGCAGCTCTCGACAGACCAATCCTCTGCCAGTTTGTCTAACCCCCGCCCAAAGCTATCTTCTGGCAGTATATTTTACAACTTAATTCTGTTTTATTTTGTCACTCCTGAATTTAATGCCCATCAATTTCAACGGATGTCCCCTAGTTCTAGTACTGTGAGAAGGAAAAATTCTCTCTATCTGCTTCCTTGACACCAGGAACAATTATACAAATGGCTACCACATTACTACTACCATAGTATTTTTTTTTCCCCCAAACTGTCACACCCACTTTCTGGTACAGATGGATAACTGATGTGACCCAAATATGAAGCAACTTCCCATATTCAAAGTGCCACACACCTTGGGAACTGGCAGCTCTATTAACTGAGGATGTTCTTATATCCACATATGAGAAAATATGCGACAACAAGGATCTGTTCCTCATACCTTAAGCCTCAACTACAGGTCAAGATAATAAAGAGAGCTGTGGGCAACTTGGTTTTGATGGACCCTTTGTGACTTCATAGATCCACAGTAAAGCTTTAGTTACCTAGGAAACCCTTTTTGTTTTGTTTTGCATATGAAGGTTCCCTGAACATGATCAAGCCATTCAGGTCATGGTTCTGCAATGCTTTTGTACTCCTTTCCTCCACTTTAACAGCTATCCACCTTATAAATATGTATTTAGGGAGCAGCTGCTCACCTGTGCTGCTACACTCTGCCATGATCAGAGTGCATGCCACTATTATCAGAGACAATCAGAGTGCAGCCACTATTGTATTGCCACTGAAACCATGCTGGGTCCTCTATACAGCATACATTTCATATAGGGCTGATGCCGCTTGCCACTAAGGTGTTCCTCTGGAGGAGAAAGCATTTCCTGCCAAATGACAAGACTGGTCGCCATGTTCAGTGCTTTAATTCAACAGCATTTTGTTAAAGTAGGTGTCATCTGCAAATGGTGTAGCATAGTGGTCAAGGCTGGCCCAAGACCCCCTGGCACCTGAGGCAGCATGCCAAATGCTGCACCCCCTTAACAGGTGATGTGCCAACCTCTGCTCCTCCAACACTCTAGCCCCTGCTAATTAACTGGATTAATCAATCAATTAATTAGCTAATTAATCATTAAATAAAAAGTACTAAAACAATTTTAAATGTGAAAAAATGTCTTATTTAACATTTGTGTGTGTGTGTGTGTGTGTGTGTGTGTGTGTGTGTGTGTGTGTGTGTGTGTGTGTGTGTGTGTGTGTGTGTGTGTGTGTGTGTGTGTGTGTGTGTGTGTGTGTAAGGGAGAGTGGTGACACACATGCAAGGATCTCTTGTTTCCTCCAAGTCACACTTCCCAAAGTCAGCTCCTCCTTCCCCCACCCCACCAAAGTACATTTTCCAAAGTACAAAAACAATCCAAAAACCAAAATCAGAGAGACAGAAGGGCTCAGAAAATAATTACAATTTAAAATCCATGTTAATAACACTTAATTAGCTGCTGATGGGGCAGATAAGGGGCATGGCTTGGCGTACCCCCAGCAATGGGTCCACGTACACCTAGGGGTACCCGTACTACAGGTTGAGAACCCCGGCTCTAGCCTACCGCTCTCCTCTCTTCTGTATTTTGTCCCCCTCTTCCAATCCAGGGAGTGGGGGCGGGAGGATCAGTGGAGGTGCGTGGGTGGATGGAAGTGGGCACCCCTGCCAGTCTGGTGCCCCCTGCCAGTCTGCTGTCTGAGGTGACTGCTGTACTTCATTTGACCTCATGGATGGGCCAGACCTGAAAGCAGCAGAGACAGCATATCTCACTGAACCTACAAACCTGCTAGATAGTTGTAAGCAAGCCACCATCTTAGCCTCAGCCCCTTATCTGCAACATGGAGGTAAAACAGACCTACCTTACCAGGTTGTTATAAGAACTACCAAGATAAAATCTCTCAAATGCTACATATAATAGGATTTTCACACAAGCCTGTCTTGGCTTTAGCTAAAACTCAGTTGGACTTTGTTTCATCCATTGTGCTTAACTGTTACTTGGATTCAATTGACAATTTTAAAACTGGATTTCTAAATTAATAACACAGTGGTTTGGCTCTAAAGAGCTGCTTGGTTCCCAGCGGAAACTCTAACTTCTTCGTTTTGAATGGCAGATTCTAATGCCATACAACCAACCGCTTTTCAAATTTTGAGAAAAATTTGAAAAGCAATTTGTGATAATGACATGGGAATCTGTCACTCGAAAGGAAGACGCTAGAGATTCCACTGGGTTTACCAGCAGCAGCTCTTTGGATCCAAGCCAATAGCCTATTATACATGTTCAAGATTGTGTGCAAGGGAGCATGGGATCATGTCTATTGTCCCTGCCTTGGCCTCCTCACACTGATCAGCTCTGCGTTATCAGACTCTATGCATATGGGCTCTCTCCAGGAGACTGGGGGCCCGGGGCAACACAAGGGGGTTGCAGACCACCCCTGGTGTCACTCCAGGGTGGGGCGACACAAAAATGACTTTCTATTCTATTTGTTAGCGGTGGTACAAAAAACATACCACTGGTAGCAAATGGGGTTTTCCCAATCCTCGCCATGACTCACATTTTCCCAGGAGTCCTTCACATCACGTGTTCTGGTATGGGAGGAGGTCCATGGGGGTGACACAATGAGATCTTGCTCTGGGTGTCACCAACCTTAGTGACACCCCTGCTGGGGACCACATGTGGACACGTAGCTTCTGTTCATGCAAAGCCAGATCCAATCAACACATAGAGGGGGCAGTAGATACAATTTCATTTCCTCCTCTCACCATGTGTTGAACCGGACATTTGAAATGTATAAAGATCTATAGTACAAGACATATACTTTGGTTTCTGTGCTAAATGGTCATGCTTTATTTAATTTTGTTTATGGCCTATGACAAACACTTTTTTTTAATCATAAAGTTGGCTATTAATATCTTCTTACTATTAAATATTTAAAATTGTACTAAGTACTGTAACAGGAAAATATAAAAAGCACACAAATACCATATCTGCTGAATCAAGCTCATGATTTAAAGTGATAGTACAAAACAGAAATGTTGCCCAACACATGTCTCCATGTGTAAGTAGTCCTGGGTGCGTGAAAGAGCGTATGTGATCCAAACCAGACTCATGTTGTTCTTGAACAGGCTGATATCAAGAAAGGATCAGGCCAACAAGCCTCTAGTAAAAGGTAAGCTTTGGTCCTTTGATGCAACCCCCCCCCAAAAAAAAACACCCACGCTTCTGGTTTGGAGACGCCTCTAGTAAAATTCCACAAGTGGCTGCACCTCACCCTGCCATCCTATTCAGGGCTGCAAAACAATGTCAGAGTCCTGGGAGCTTCCTGGCATTAAGATCAACAGGGCCATTTGGAGCCACAAAAGATAACAACTTCCCCTCACCAAACTTTGCTGACAACTCAGAGTCTTATGCTAACCAGGACACAGGTCTCAGAGTGAGCATTCAAGAAGTGCCTAGTCACACCCTTCCCAAGGTGCGGCATAAGAGGAAACAGCCATCTCCACTGGGGATGAGCAACAGAAACCCATCAAGAACCATCTCTGAACAAAAGGGTGGCCCAGAAAAGACTGTAAGTCTACGGCCAAACGCTACAGACAAGTCATAGACCCACAGAGCGTGCATTTCTTCGACCTACCTTTGACCCGCTGATGCTGTGTCATGTACCACCCTCTCATCAAGGTACCCCAGAATGTCCATGCCAAGCCTGGTTATTTAGGAAGATTGTCAACATTTTTCTCATGCCTTTGCCTCCCCTTCTCTTTCCTTTCTTCCTTGCACCTTCCTCCATGAACCTGGGAAAGTCACAAATCGGTGCCTGCTGAGCAGCTTTGCAAACCCTTCTTGCCTTCCCACTGGAAAGTGCCTCAGGTTCCTTGTCTTACTTCCCATTTCTCCATACTCAAACCCATCCTCTGCTGATCCAAGATGATGCTGATGAAGGCTCAGGAAACCTGATGTCTGCTCCTTGAAGTTTCTCCTGGCTCCAGAAGGTATTCTCTTCCTTCTCAGGGCCTCTCTCTGCTTCCTCCTTCAAAAATGTATCCCCTTTGTTTTCTTCTACCTTCCTTCTTCAGTTCTGTTTCTTGACTGTCAGTTCTAGTTTTCTCCCTGCTCTCATCTGTTTGGACTCACTTTACGGCAAGACTGTGCCTGACCTTATATATACCCTCAGGTCCCAATCTCCTCAGCCAATCAACCCATTTCTCCCCCTCAGGCTCAAGGTCCATTGACCATTAGCCACTGCTCAGTTATGTTGAATGAGATTAGAAATGGATCATGTCCTTCTGATTTTTGGACGCCTCTGTCCCATACAATGAAGAAGACCACTACAGTCACAAAGGACAAACCTAACCCCGCCAGGACTCATAGCCACACCACAGCAACAGTAACCATTTACCCTACCTAGTCTGGCTCCCAGCAGAAGGCACATGACAATGTAACAGTTCACAGGGACTTCACTTCTACATAAAACGATAACTTCATAAAAACAGTTTCTCCACATATATCAAGGGCTTTTCAGAGGGGAGGAAGTGTCAACTAATAAGCCTATTTATTAATGGCCAGACAACCCCTCAAATTAATCCAAGGCATGAAATGAACACACTTGAATATTGAAAACTAAAGAACATGACATTTAAATTCTCTCTTCGTAAAGTCAACCATCAGTCAAGACTAATAGCTATTTGGCTATAACTGTTAGGAAGTAATGGGTTCCTCCTGTGTAAATGCTAGTCAAATCTAATTTAGTCTCTGCGATTCCAAAATTACATAAATGAGAGACTGAATACAGACAATCCTTAGCTTACCTGAGGCAGCTCTTCCCAAATTTTAGTAATTTGTGGCCCAGAAGAAGGACAAGAAGTGGAGTTAATTTTTGGAAAGTGTCACTTCCTGGTCTCCTGGAAACAATTCTTACTCACCGTAGGCAACCAGGTAAGTGACTATTTACAAACCTATGACATTCACTTTGATGATTATTCTACTATTTTAAAAAAAAGATTCAGTAAGGTCCACTGCTTGCATGCAGAAACCACAGTTCATTTTCCAGGACCTACTCCTCAACAATGTAGTCACATTGAGTTATCTCCATTTTTTTTAACGTTTCCCTTATTTTACTCCTTGCCCAAAACATCTATTGAAGGTTCTACAGTGAAACAATCCAGGGCGTAACTCTGGCTACCACCTGGTCAAAATGTTACAGGTTCAACTGGGAAGTTACCCTTTTGCCAGTACTGAAGGATGTCAACCCAACACATACATTTTTATGTCCAAAAATATCAGTCACTTGCCTGGTGCAAGCAAGTTCCAACGAAGTCTATTTCCCAAAAGGAGGATTTTCTTCATTGCACACTGGGTAATTTGCACTCAGCTCTTGCCTGCAGAGACTTCCTTAGCACTTTGCCTAACCCGACAGCCATCACAGAAAGAAGTTTACATTGCATTATCTGTGCATACCCACGCACTAGTAAAGGTAAAGGTATCCCTTGACAATTAAGTCCAGTCATGTCCGACTCTAGGGAGCGGTGCTCATCTCAGTTTCAAAGCCGAAGAGCCAGCGCAGTCCAAAGATGTTTCCATGGTCATGTGGCCAGCATGACTCAACACCGAGGTGCATGGAACGCTGTTACCGTCCCGCTGACGCGGTACCTATTAATCTACTTGCAATTTCTTGCTTTCGAACTGCTAGGTTGGCAGGAGCCGTAGCACGGATTCGAACTGCCGACCTTTCGATCAACAGCTCATGGTTCAGTGGTTTAACCCACTGCGCCACCCGCTGGCTCATACCCCACGCACTACAGAGACTTATTTTAATGTTTCAAAATACTTACTTCAGCTGTCGAGGGTACAACCCACCAAGATTTGCTCCTGTGGAAGTCCTATTTAAATAAACAGGGTGCAGACAGGAGGACTTCTAGTGTGCAGTTTCTCTAGCATAGTTACCTCAAAGGCAGGACAGCACGTTTCAAATGGAACTGATTAGGCAACAGAAAGGAGAGTTTCAAAACTGTTGTCAGAGTGGAAATCTAACTTTTGATAGTTATGCTCGCCCAACCAAGGAGGAACACTGCATTTCCATATCAAGACAACCTTTCTCTGAACATCAGCATTCCAGCGGCTCTAAATGAGAGGAGCATCTTGATACCACAGTGGCTTATCCATAGCCTATTTCCAAACTATAATAAGGAAAAACCAACTCATTTTATTTGGGTGCCCCTTAACTATAACTAAACACTCCACAAACAGAATTGTAGACACTGGGATGTTAAGAGTCTAAGCTCATGCGCAACTTGTGTGAGTTCAAGTCACCTTCCCCTCCCCACCAAAACCCATGGAAAGCCACAGGTGAAGGGTGAGGAACTTTAGGCAGTGGCATAGGATGTGGAACTCTATTAGCAGTTCACCTCATGGCTTTCAGGAATCCCCCCTCCCCATGCAGCACTCCCCACACGACATCCCATGCCACTGCTGAGAGTACCCGAACATTCAGAAGAGGGGGAGGGGGTTCAGGGAGGGCCTTCAAGTAGAGCGGACTGAGGAGGATGGCTTGTGCTCATGCAAGTTGCACAAGCATACATTTCAGATGCTACCACTGTATTTCACTACCACAGCCACAAGGGAGTGTGATGGCCACTTATCCCTTTTGTTGAAGCAATGCATACCTTGTTGACACTGAATGTACCCTTCTAATTGATGATGGATGCCTCAAGATGACATTCCAGATGACCTGTGTGTGTGTGTGGGGGGGGGGGGGAAACCAGTGCATCCTAAATTGCAGAATAAAAGGAAGCCACCAAAACATATTGAGGGGGAAACCCTGCAATGAAACCCTGTACTGGCAGGGTCCAGTCACATGTCTCAGAGCTGAAAGTGATTTCTTGGTTCCAGGCTCTCTCTCTTCCCCCCTTCCTCCATACCACCACCTGCATTTTGAAATCAACAAGTTTCTGGCCCCACTTCTTTCTGTCCCCCTGATCTCCTTAGGTCTATACTCACACTGATGAAAACATTTGGAATTAAGTTCTGGGGCTTACAGGAAATTCTGGTGTCTGCTTTACTGGCTATCATCTGATGGCTGCTATCCCCCAAATCACTGCAAGTGATGATCAGTCCCACAGGCCAGTCCAACCAAGAACAACTAACTGTCTCGCAATCTTCTTCTCTTCTGTGACTCTGCAGCCTATAGGTTTGAGCTCACCAATGTGTTTTGCAATATTCCTGGTCATTCAGACATGCTGCAGAGTCCCCGCATCACACCTACATACACAGGGCTAAACTGAGGCTCTTACAAGTACCTGTTGGTATTCCCCCAACAGAGGATAAGCAAGACACTATTTCCCATCTCTCAGCAGCCTTGTGAGGCAAGCTGGCATTCCTAAGCCTCATGGTTTTAATTCTATAAACGTATTGCGCAATTTGCAGCAGTATAGTTTATCTTAATTAAACATGCCATCCTATTTTGTTAGTGAAAGCTCACCCTCTGCATAGCAGCCATAGCTTGAGGCCATCACATCCACCCTCAATCAACTTTTTCGAAAATAAATGCCCAATTTTTTTATTCTTTTTTTCTATGCAAGGTGGATGATCTAACTCCCGGATCACTTTAATTGCCAGCTCTATCCCACACAGTGTTCTAAAGAAAGATGCTGTGTGGCCCTCACACACCCACACCCACACAAAACTGTTTTCTGGACAAGACCATCTTGTCAGGAATGTCCAGCATAACAGATAATTTTCTGTTATTCTGTATTTTCTTCTTCTTTTTCTGTATTGCTTTTTTTGTATTATAATAAAATAAAAAATGGAAAAAAGGAATGTCCAGCATTCTGTTTTAAGCAGCAGACAGTCATATGTCTCCAACTCTTACATGGAGGGCATGGAAGTAATCATCTTTTGTTTTGTCCTCAGCATTTGGCATTCAGAGATACCTTGTATCTCACCATGGAGGTTCCATTTAGCTCCATTAAAATAATGGAGCACCTATTCAATAACGGCATAATAAGATATGCCATTTTATTAATTCTTGACTTTGTACTTGCCTCTTTCACGATGGTTCCAGCACACAAAAGACATTTCCAGAAAGCTCTCTATTATGACCTCAAAATTCTTCTCCTCTAAGCAACTGTTCACTCAGGATTAATTTGCACCTAACACTGGCACTCCCCTTGTCTCTTGTTTTATTTCAACAGATTCTTCTCAGCCTGCGCTGGATTTTGCTATTTAAATAGATGCATATAGATATCAGTGGCTGGTACCTCTACTACTGGTAATCTCAGTGTCTCCCCTTTCTTTCCACTCATGGATTTCCGAGACTCCCAGTTACTTAGCTGTAGCCTCAACGTCACTGTGGTAAAACAAAATCGGAGCAATGCTTTCAAATCACTATTTGCATCACATAACACATCTAGGGTGACATTTCTGATTTCAGCACCAGAGGGGCAGGAGGAAATCAAGCAGGCACTAAGGACAGCTTTTGGATACTTTTCAAGGTTAAATCTGCCAAAGGAAAACAAGCGGGCAGCGAAGAGCATTTGTCGTAGATGTTTTCTTTTATCAGTCTCATTTTGACTATGGCAACGTTTATCAGCAGTTGCCCAGTTCTTTTAAGCAAAAAGATGTGTGCCTTTGGCATGCATAACCTGCATGTAAGCCCACTACATTGTCTGCATGAGGAGAAGCCCATCCTTTCAACATTAGGGTTCTTGTACCTTTAATTTAGCTTAGGAAATTCTGGCAAGGTGCAGCTTTTCAAACTCCTGTAGCAGCACTGCAAGGTAACAAGTGGCACCTGCCAAAGAGACTGAAAAGCCAGGGAGGTTTCTGAAACAATGCTTAGTTCCCCCCCCCCCCATCTGTAAAATGATTAAAAGGTACAGGGGTTCTAATATTCAAAGGTTAACCATATGTATCACAATATGCATTCAGTGTGTCAAGCCAGTAAGCTGGTCGGGGCAATGTGGGTATTCCCAATGAATAACCATGAGTTTTAAAATAAGACAGAGAAATGGGAAAATGCCTTCCAGCTTCCTTAAGGAGAATCCTTAGAAGCAACTTCAGACAAAAGTGTTCTCCTCCTGTCACTGCCCCAGGGAGATAGGATTTACTGGTTAAATAAGATCTGTGCATTTTTACCCTGAAACCTGCAGAGACCAATGAGTCACCCGGTGGCTTCCCCGTTTCCTGTGACATCATTAATAGTACAAACCAAAAACCTCCTCACAGGGATATATATAGGATCAATCAAAAGAAACCTAACTAGTATAAAAATTAAATACAGTATTTCCGACACCTATACATGGCACTCCTGTGAAATGCTTCAGAACATGAATTTAAGTTTGCACAAACATACATAGACAGCTGCAGCTGTTAAACAGTATCTTAATGCATTAATTTTAATGTGGTTATTTTAATCCAAGATGGCTCCATTAGAATTCTAGAGATAAATATTCAAGCTACAGATTGGACAAAAAATCTTAATTGCCAGTAGCTTTAAATACTACTGTAATATTTCAGGCTTACCCAAACAGATCTGCTAGTTGATATACCAAAAAGGTACATAATGATGGAGAGTAACCATGGAAACACTGTACAACTACACATTTTTCCATGGCAACCAGGCCTCCATGGAATACTAATGAGTGACCATGGCAACAGGAAGTTAAAGAGAGGATGTCTGGAGACCAAGATATTTCATGTATCATTTATAAAGGGAAAAAAGACAATGAATCTACACATTTAGTTTATACACCTCTCAATTTTTGAAACAAAGAACATAAAAATACAGGGCAAGCACTGTGAAATGTAAAGCACCCTCTTATTTAAAACAACACAAAAAAATCTTACTGCTCAATTAAAGCAGTATATTCATTTTTTGATGTCAACAAAAGGCAGAGACACCAACTTTCCACAGCAGACTGAAATATGTGTGAATTTTGATATATACAAAGCATTAGAGCTCTGAGTTACATGGTGCACAAGCTCAAGATCAAAACAAAAACAAAAAAACCTGACAACTAGTAAATTATCACAAGTTCAAATTCCAAATACTTCCTATTTCTGGCTTCATAAAAAGCTGTTTCATACTTTGACCAATCTCAAGGTAAATGAAATTTGGAAAGAGACATTTAGGGTAACAGAACAGGCGGACAGGCAACTTCTTGCAAATGAGAGTGCTATAAATCTTTCCTTATTTGTGAAATTCATCAGAGTGACTTGCAGAAGCAAACATGATGGACAAAACAGCATCATGCAAGAAATGTCTCTCAGTCACCAGGTGACTCAGGCAAGTGAGCTCTGTCACATACGGCATGGGAAGCCAAAGATACTTCAGATTCTCTAACCAGTCTGACCAGGAACACACAAAATCCCAAATATTACACCGAGGTCCAAGCACGTGTGCACACACACAGTGCCTTCGCACAGTTGCTTCAGTATAATGAGATACTGTGCTGAAGGAGAGCACCTGCAAATAATGAAACCACATGGGCAGGGCTCCTCGTGTCATCATCACCACCACCACCACCACCACCACCACATTTGGTATTTGTACAGTGTTTTGATTGTGTAAAGTGCTTCACATGTATCATCTTGATGTTCCCTCAGTAACTAAAGGGTTAGTATTATCATCCTCATATTGGGAAGCTGAGGCTAAGAGGGCATGGCTTTTGCCTAAGGCCTTGGTAAAGGCGAGATTCAAACCAGGGAAATCTCGATTCAGTTTAGTCCAGGGATGTCAAACATAAGGCCCGTGGGCCGGATGGAGCCCATGGAAGCTCTTTATTGGCCCACATGATAGTAGGGCTCTCCCAGCACCACCACCATCAGCTGCTAAGCTGCGGATGCATTGGCAGAAGCAGCACTGCTGAAAGAGTGGTGCTGGGAGAGACCAGTTATCATGCAGGCCACCCATTCAGCAGTGCTGAGTCACTGCTGAAAGGGCAGCCCTGCGTGATAATTGGGCTCTACCAGTGCCTCCCTTCCAGCAGCACCGTTTCTGCCAAAGTGCTAGCAGGGAAAGATGGAAGGAGGCCTCAGAAGGTGAGGTATGGTACAAGGGAAGACCAAGAGGGGTGAGAAAGGGAGAAGCTGCGGATGCGCTGGAAGAGCCTCATCACCATGCGGGCCGCCCCTTCAGCAGTGCCCAGGCATTACTTTGCAAAGCTCCTCTCAGCTGTTGAGCTGTGAAGTGCCGCCTCAGTAGAAGTGGCGCTGCTAAAAGGGCAGCCCACGTGATAATTGGGCTCTCTCATATCTTGAAAATCTGATCAAGATTTGCATATTTTCCTCTTCTGTCATTTGCAGCTAATGTGTTCCTAAGTGAGAAAAAAGTGCTTATTTCTGGTCATTACCTACTTAGTGACATCACTTCCAGCCCTCAGGAACCACCATGAATGCTATTTGGCCCACTGTATGAAATGAGTTTGACACCCCTGGTTTAGTCTCTGAGCCACACTATGCATAGGCAGCTTCTGCATCAAACCTCTGGAATTTGTTTTTTTCCAGAGCTCAGCTCTGGAGAGGAATACTCTGTTTGAACTGGATACTGTGGGAAATGTTCAGAGAAGCCTCCCTGCTCTTACAAATAAAAAAATTAAAAAATAGCGTGTGTATCTTCACCCTAATTTCACAGCACTCTTGTTGCGTTATCGGCTGCAGCCACATTGATATGACTTTGATGTGTCCCTCTGGGCAAGGATGGAGAATCTGGCACCAGCTGCCTTTCCCACAGGCATTCAAATGGCCATGACAGGAAGAAGGCTCTTTCTCTGTCCTTGCAGAGTGGATGCAACACTTTTGTTGTATATGCCTGTTGTAATTCCTTTGATCATGAATTAAAAACGGAATTCTATCTCATTTGTTCTGGAGCTCAAACCAGAAGGATAACCCATGCTAGATACAGGTCATGAGATCACATCCACTCCTACAAGACAAAACTAAATCAGAGAACTCAAACCCCATAGCCACACACAAGTGGCTCAAAAATCTATAGTTATGCAGTTCAACAGCCTGTTTATTCAACACAGTGGGCTGGCAACCCTGTTTGAAAGGCTCAGGCTCTCAAGTGTACAGACCATCACATCATGTCAACATGTATCCTTCACCACACAATCTCCTCTCCCCCCCCACCCCACCCCTTCTAGTAGTATACAGTATATTTCTACTATATAGTATATAGTAGTACATATTATATATAATGTTTTAGTATTGTTGTAAGCCGCCTTGATTGCCCTTACCGGAAGAAAGGCGGGATATAAATTCTTTAAATAAGAAAAATATGCAACTTGAGCCTCCACATGGAGTGTCCACTTCACACATTACATTATGTGAAGCCAGGGCCAGCCCAAGTCCTCCTGGCACCTGCGGCAATGTGCCAAATGCTGCCCCCCTTAACAGGTGCTGTATAAAACAATCCAACACTCTAGTCCACTGCTCTCCTCTCCTCACATTTCTGTCCCGTCCCCTCTTCCTTTTCCAATCTTTTTAGACCATAGCCCCTCCCTGTCAGATGTTTCGAATTTCAAGGGATACAGCCTGTATTGATGCATCTCTTGTCATGTTTTTTTCCTTTTCCTATCCACAAGCCAAGGATGAGAGTGACCACCATTTACTGAGTGGCGTATTTTTGCTTTCATTTATACATTCTCAAAATAATTGTATTTACTCCTGGGGAAACTCTGATATACTTCAAATCACCTAATGGACAGTAGATATTCTCTGCAGTTTCAGAGGCTGGGGAACAGAGAAGACACTGAAGCAAGTTGAAGAGGAATCTGTTTCCCCTAACCGCTCTGCACCTTGCTCATGCTTAAAAAAAAAGAAAAAAGGCAGGATGCAATTACATTTGAAGAGGCAGGTGGTAAGAGTGAGCAATGAAGAACTCAGAAGCATGGAAAAATACAAGTGCCCTCTCTTGCAACACATTTTTTGTCATCTGAACAACATAATTGTCCTAGTATGGTTTTATACAAGTATATAAAAGACTACAGCACCATCTACTGACATTTTTCTTATATTGCACTTCTATACTCAAAAGAGAGTCTAGACTGTATTGAATATTAGAGTGGTCAAAGAGGGCTGGGAAGCAGTAGTGTAGCCAAGTGATCGGGGGCCTGGTGCAGCGTGGTAATTGGGCGCCTGGGTGGCGTCATGACGTCACGTGACATTGTGACATTATGAAGTCACTTCTGGGTCCTGCGCGTGCCTCTGCGTTTGACGACTTCGCTCCAATCAGAGCAAAGTCGCCAAAAACACAGAGGTGTGCACAGTGGCAACTATCCTAGTTTTTCGGCTAGTTGATCGGCTGGCCGAAAGACTAGGAGCAGCAGCCACCCTGCATGCCTCTTAGTGTTTTCGCTGGCTTTGCTCCAATTGGAGCACAGCCGCCGAGCGCGCCCCCCTGCCGTCGCGAAGCAGCTGGCGTGAGCACCCCCTTGGGCAGCAGAGCCTGGGGCAGGCCGCACCAGCCGCCTCACGGTACCTACACCACTGCTGGGAAGATATTGGCAACTGGCAGCCCCTCAGTCAACTCTGGCTCTCTGAACAGAACCTTCTACTCTGCAGTTGCCAATCCAGAGGCCAGAACGTGTGGAGGGAGTGGCAGCTGTGGCAATAGGATTTACTTTGGAAAGGGCAATGGGGCCGCTGTTGTAAAGCCTTCCGTGCAATCCTGAATAGGATTGGGCTGTAAATCAATGTTTTCACTAATAAAACACAGACTAGAAAGTGGAGGCAACATCAATTATTAAGAAAAAGGAAGAGTGAAGTAGGAAAGTGAAATTTTTGCTAAATATAAAGCTACTAAACAGAGTCAATTTTAAAGACAAAGCCTGCACAACTATGAAGTGATATTGATTGTTCCAGTGGCACAAGTGGGCAGAGAACTTAAAAAAGCCTTTCTGTTGGACTTAAGCATAGGTACACAATTTCAGCACACACAAACACACACGTTTATTTATAGCAAGGTCTCCAATTACTAGTATTTCAAAGACCCTTGGAAAATACAGGGTCTCACACTTCATTACTTTCTTGTCAAGGCTTTATTTTTGCCAGACTAGAAGCCGCAGAAACGGAGTGCAATCCATGCCAGAACGACCTGGTGCAACAAGCCACTTTGAAATGAACGGTGGCTGCCCAAGACGATCCTCCACTCTTCAGCTGCTTCAATTGGGCTTGAAGACAGGACAGCCGGGGTGTTGCAACGGATGGCATGCTGGGCTTGGCTGGGACTTCCACTCAGTCACGATGCTCTCTGGGTGGCCTTGAGCAAGTCAGGCTTGCTCAACCTAAGCGGCATCAAAGGAATCCTTTTCACACATTAAACTGAATGCATGGTGGGGAAGAGAACTGCTGCCCCACTCCCAACCTCCACACTTTCAGCTGCAGGTCTGTGCTCTGCAGTGTGCTCTGCGTGCACACAGAGCATATGCACAGGCAGTTGCGTGTGCACAGGCCCTTCAAGTAACTCTGCAGGAGCTGCGGTTCAGTTCTCCCGCATACACCCATAGACTGAACACTGTTATGTCATGTGAAGAGGGCCACTATGTTCTCAGCAAATACATCTGTCCAAAATGGAACCATGCCCATCACGTGACGATTAGTTTAAAAGTCATTGGATGCTTCCTTCTGTTGAGTCAAACTGCTGGTCCAGCCAGTTCAGTTGTCTACACCAAGAGGCAGAGGCTGTCCAGGGTTCAGGCAGGGGTCTCTCCCACCCGACTTCGAGATGTCAGAGAATTTTTTGGTAAGTAATAATGTTAGGCTTCACCTCTTACAGGAGTCCCAATAGTGTGGTAAAGTTCAACACAGTGAGGTGGGGAAAAGACAGCAGGAATTCCCTTCCCTTCCTCATTCCACATGTTCATGAAATGCATACTGTATGCAAATGGCTGTTACCAATGGTGAAAGCTGCACAGTTCAGTTTATATTTGTTATCACTGAACTGGGTTTGATAACTATAAGCATACTGTATTTATAACTGCTGTATTAAGTAGTGCTACTCTAAATGTAATATTACCCTCACTAGGTTTACTTCTGCACTTCCTTCTTTTCTTCTTACAGGGCACGTACAATATTGGAAAGCTCTCGCATATTCCCCAAGGTATTAGGAGAAACCAGAAACACAATGTACTGTATTTTTCGCTCCATAAGACGCACTCCCCCCCAAAAAAAAAGTTAGGGGGAAATGTCTGTGTGTCTTATGGAGCAAATATTGCCAAAAATCTGGTCCTTTTAACAGTTTTCCGGCCGCTTGGCCATTTACCGGAGGTGTTTAGCGCCTCCAATCTTCGTCCTGCATTGCCGGCTGCATTACGGCCCCGCCAGGACTGCCCCGTCAGCAGCTCCAAGAGGCGAGCCTCCCAGACGCTGAGACGCTGGACGCGACAAGAAAGCTCTCCACAAACATCCTAGTAACTCCGATGTTTGCAGAGAGCTTGCAGTCTCATTCAGCACCTGTGCGAAGCTCCCAGACCCTGGATGCGACTTTAAAGCTCTCCGCAAACATCCGAGTTACTCCGATGTTTCTGGAGAACTTGCAGTTGCATCCAGCCTGTTCATCTTCACCAACGTTTGGTGGGAGATGGGTATAGTGAAGGGTGTTACAGAACTGAAAAGGGCAAGATGAAGATGCTTAGGGGCACCAATAATGAAAAGGGGAGATAGGAGAACAGATTATGTCTGGCAGTGAGCTTTTATTATGCGTCCCTCCAGCGAAAAGTGTCAGCTTTAGGACTTCCACACCCTGCTCCACTGAAAGCTGTGAATCCTACAAAGTGAGTAGGATTTATTTGTGTTTACATGAGCATACATAGAGCAGCAAAGGGAAAACTAGAAATATTTTGCAAATGTTTCCCAAGTTCAAGTTGCTATGCAGCATCTCCAAAGTACAGTAAAGCCTTTAAAGCTTTAACCTAGCTCTGCAGCCTATCACAGAAAGCCTGCCTCTCCCAAACCACTCCCCCCACCCCAGATCACCTTGACACCCCTGCAACCCAGCACCATCAGAGCCCCAAGACACTATTGTAAGACTGTCACCACCAGTGACATCCATACTTGGCATGCTTCAGTATAGCACTTAATTAAGGCCAGCACCACTTCAGAAGACTGATAGGCAAAGGGATAAAGGAACACACAACTACGCAAGGAAGGTATAACAATCATTTCTCCAATCTATGACATTAACTCCCCAGTGGTTTTACACAAACATAGCTAGTAATGAATACTCTTAAAGAAGTATACCAAAGCTTTATCCCCATAGGAGGTGGATTAGGTTTCAAAACAAGGTGTCTGGCCGAAACAAGGTGCCAACAACTAGACCAAATAAACCTGGAAACATGTTTCCCCCCTGTGCTAACTAGTGCTTTGGTACACTCTAAAGTTAGGAAGGCATTTGTTTCCTTTAGCAATAAGTACCTTAGTTTTAAACAGGCCATTAATTGGTTGAGTAATAGTTGAGAGCAACTATTGTATTTCTAACTCTAAATGGATCACAATGCAACACATACCGGCCTGTTGTATTTTAAGCCTCTTTAGCTTTGCAGATATTTGTGCATCGCGTATTTGTAGACCATTTTCAACTTAACAGTGAAAAGCAGTAGCAAGTATGTTCTAGTACACACCTGACCTTGCACAGGGAAATGCCATTCAGGGTATTATTTTAAAACCAAAACAAACTTCGGTGGTGTACAGTATTCTCCCTGAAATCTCGAGGTGGTCTCAAAAAGGTCCTACTTAAAATAAATAATAATAATAATAATAATAGGAAAAATCAAATAAATTGCAGTTCCAAACAGCACAAGCCTTCAGTTCAGTACCTTTGAACCCACAACAGATGCTGTGATCAAAGCACAGAGTGAATGATGCAGCTGTGCTTACTGTATTTGCCTCAGCAACAGGTGTACCGGGAGGAACAAAAGGCAAGGCAAGATCTTAGATAACATCAAAACAAATGGGGGAAAAACCCTCCATCAACCCACTTATAGCAGCCTTGTATTTAAAAACATCTTCCTAGCCATTCACCACATGGAGAAAGCTTCCCACTGCTGTCCTGCTTCAGGGCCACGTTCCTCTATATCACAGGTGGCCAACCCACGGCACAGGTGCCACTTAGTGGCACGCCGAGCCTTTTGAAGTGGCACGCACTGCTGTTCCTGTTCAAGCCCAACGCTGAAGTCCCTCTCTCTTTCTCGACCCCAGCGCTCCTTTCCAAGCCTGTGGCACTAGAGGAGGTCTCTGCACCCCACTGTGCCTTATTCTTGCGCTGTCACTATGCTTTAAATATTTTCATTAACTTAGATTTATTTATTTATTTAAAGAGGCACGCTCAAGATTATCTACATAAAATGTGGCACATATCGTGCCACGGGCTGGCCACCACTGCTCTATATGTACACGGAACCGGCAGGCAAGCAAGCAGACGGCAACATTTGCAGGTGTCCAGGTTTCATATCGTGCCAGTCAGTCATCTGACTTGCTTTCAGTTTTGACCAACCGTTTGGAAAGACCTTTGTTCAGCTAACTGTGAATGAATGAAGCTGCTGTGAAAAGAAGATTACAGGGACAGATCTCCTCCATCTTGGGAGAATGATTTGGTTGCCTGACGCTCAATATTCATGTAGAAAGAAAATAATGTTGGTGGGCAAACTTAGAAGTAAACAAAAGTCATAAGCCAGCCCTCATGTTTGGGGGCCAGATGTGCAGGTGCACATCCTTGCAATTGCCCCCATGTTGCAACTGATCATGGGAGGAGAGTAGCATTCTAAAAGCAAGTCAGTCCCTAAAGCCCCTACTGGCAACTCAGTGAAACAGGTGACCTTTATGTAATATTGTTCTGCAGGATGAGAAAAGCCACAGCACACACATATTCAGAGAAAGATGGTTGACTACTAAGCTATTGACAAGGTTCTTAACTGTATGGGTTCTGCAGCCATGTCAATGTAAAAATAGAGAAATAAAATCCTTTACCGCTTTTGTTGTTTGTTTAGATTTCTTTATATTGTGTAGGTGTCACATACACAGAAAAGGTTTTCTTACAATAACAACAACACGGGATCCTACTTCCCAAGCCGACGTTTCACTCCATTCACGGAGCTTTCTCAAGGCAATTTGTATACCAAATTTATACCAAATTGCCTTGAGAAAGCTCCGTGAATGGAGTGAAACGTCGGCTTGGGAAGTAGGATCCCGTGTTGTTGTTATTGTAAGAAAACCTTTTCTGTGTATGTGACACCTACACAATATAAAGAAATCTAAACAAACAACAAAAGCGGTAAAGGATTTTATTTCTCTATTTTTACGTTGACATGGCTGCAGAACCCATACAGTTAAGAACCTTGTCAGTTACCCACAGCCATGAAAATCTGCATGCAATACTAAGCTATTGTTGCACAAGATCAGCCACATTAAAAAGTAAATGAATATGTGTGAGATCAATTCATGGATGCGGTACACCAATGATGATGATGTGCACCTAGGCAGGTGTGTCTATGTCATACAGGCATGTGTATTTTGTGCATGCTTCAGCCACTTCGCAGACTTTGATTTTGTAATGTGATCACTTCCCAGGCCAAGCAAGTCCATTCCTGGCTGCCTCATTATATCACCAGTCTACAGGATGAATCACCCTCATTTTTGGGAATAGCTTGGGGTGGCAAGGAGGACAAATCTGTACAATCACACACAGATATTTTACCCAAAATCAAGTCACTGCTACTTCTCGCTGCATCCACCCAAATTAAAAAGCAGTACTGGAGGCTATAGAAAAGTAAAATCCTGGATAGGAAGCTCAATAATACCGGTTACGTTTTCTGTCTTGTAACAGGCTTTTTAGGACCTTACAATGAAGCACCGGACTGAAAAAGCAGGCAGCGGGCCGTGCAGCACTTCAAAACCAGGTAAAATGGGGTGCCCCTCCCTCCCACCACAGATTTAAGTGGAACCTTGGATTATGAGTAACTTGGTCTGCAAATGTTTCGCAAGACGAGTAAAAAGTTTTAATACATTTTGCCTTGATACACGAGCGAGGTCTTGCAGTACGAGCACTCACAGCAATCCTGCCGTTGCCAGCTTTTGCCTCTCACTCCCGGCAGCTCCCTGCTGCTGCCTTCGGGGATGCTGCCAGATCAAACTGCCTGTCACCTCCCTTCGTGCCAAAGCACCTGCCCTCAGTCAACACCCCCCTCCCCGAGTGAGGCAGCATCGGCGACAGCCAAGGCAGCATCAGCGAGAAAAAGAAAGGCGCTCAGGAGCTTGAGCACCTTTCCGACCGCCTTTCCACTGTGCTTGCGCCCCACTGTTCTTGCGCCCTGCACTGCCGCAAGCTCTTCCCAACCCTTTCCGTTCTCATGGAGAAAGAGAGCTCTCACGCTTGCCCTCTCCCGAGCCGTGGGTGATTCTCGTGCGTGCACCCCATTGAGCAAGCTGGTGGGGGTAGTGCTTTGCGCACACGCAGTAGCCGTTGGCCAGCTGGTAGAAAAGAGAGAGGTGATTGCTTGCCGCCTGTATCACGAGGGCTCCCCTCTCCCCGCAGTTGAGGTACCATGGCAGAGGGGGCCAAGAAAAGGCGGCTTCGAAAGGGGGCGGGGATGGCTACTGCTGCCGCCGCCAGGCGCCTGCCTCCAGCCCCCTTTCCCTCCTCCGCCTCGCACAAGAGGAGCTTTGAATTTAAAGAAAGAGAAAGTCAAACACCAACACCGGTAAGCCTCTCAAAACTCCCCCAAACTGACCAGCATTTTCAGGGACTATTTGTTGTTCAGGAAAATAGTCCCCAAACCCAAAACAGCCCCGGAAAATGGACAGAAATGCTGGTCAGGTGCAGGTTACTGTAATTTGTTTTATTTTTCAGTACAGTACAGTACGTACTTTATACTGTGCTGTATTTTGTATTACTGTAATCATTCTTATATGATTAAATGGTTGTGGAACGAATCATCTGAGTTTCCATTATTTCTTATGGGGAAATTCGCTTTGATATAAGAGCGCTTTGGATTACAAGCATGTTTCCGGAACGAATTATGCTTGTAATCCAAGGTTCCACTGTAAGCGGTTTTTGGCATCCGCGGGGGTTCTGGGTTCCGTGGATGCCAAGGGCCAACTGTACGTTTTATAGGTCTTACTGCTGACAGGCGGTGATGAGTGTGAGAAAAGGCAGTTTTGTGGGTCATAGTAATACGGTATACACCAGCTACTCAAATATGAGAGAACTGTGAAGATTTGCGCGTACTAGGGCTATTTAAATGGTCCAGGAGATATCATAAACCTGCAGTTCTGATTGGTCAACAGGTGACTCATCCCCCACACCTCCCCATTTTGTTACAGTCTGTTAAAAAAGACCCACACTGCTAAATTTGTCTTCCACCCCACCCCCGTGAAATTATATGTCCCTTCACAAATTTCTTCCGGTAGAAGCCATTCAACTCTAAAAATGTTCTATAGTCCAAACCAAAAACATTTTTTTTTCAAAATTAAAGAAAACTATAATTCACATGCAAATTGCACAACTGAATATAAAGCAAACGCCTGCATATCTGGAGAGAGGAAATTGTTTGCATGCTCCTGGAAACTAGACCAATAATTGTTTCTTTGAATGCAGTCTACATAACCACTTAATTTTTATTTTCACTCATATTTTCAGGTTGAAAATATTTTATATGTAGGAACAGTAGCACACCCTGCTGCAAGTGAGTGATCCTAAAATTTGGAGTTATCCTAGTAATTCAGTTACAATTCACTGGAAAACCCCAGGGCATCACTTAGATTGGCTGAAAAACCAAGCACATCCCAAAATCATCTCTAGTGTTAGTCCACCTGCGCCTAAGAATGTTTGGGTCCCACAGTTCTCCCATATACAGCCTGTCTCATTCCAAGGCTTTCTGGGCTTGCCTCTTAAAGAGGCAGTACACAATAGGTAAGCGTGTTTTAAAACTGTTTTGAGATGATAGCAAATAGAGGGTATTGCACATTGTCTTCCATTTCTGTCCCCTGCTAACTGGGCAAGAGGCACTTTTTCAAATGGTGCTCCTCTTACATTTAGCAGGGGGAGAGTAACTGCCCCCCTTTCACCCCAGCACAGTGTCTTTTCTGGTGGCTGTAGCTGGTGTTCTTCTGCATTTTTTTTAGATTGCGAGCCCATTTGGCACAGGGAGCCATTTAATTATTTGATTTTGTCTGTAAACCGCTTTGTGAACTTTTTGGTTGAAAAGCAGTACATAAATACTGTTAATAATAATAATTTGGCCAATGAGCTGTATAGAGCTTTATGGTCAATATGAACGTTTTCCTTTTAGCAGTCTGACTTGGTAATCCAAAGTTCTCTGAATTACTTCCTTCCTACTCCAGTGGAGCAGTTAACACATGTGAGCAAATAGCACTTCAGAATGCAAGTATTTCAACTGAATACATGCCAAGTTCAGCACATGTTAAAACTGCAAGAATGAGCAAACTTGTTCTGCTTCGTGCAGAACTAAACTCACGAACACTAGTTGCTGGAAGCATTTTGAATGAAGAACTCTCTACAAACATGAGGAAAATCAGATCACAAGTGCTCAATACACTCAAGAGATAAGCTCTGCAAAAAGGGCACCCAAAGAAGGTTATGTAAAGGTTAAGGGAGCAAATGAACTCCCAAGCAGAAGGAGCCAGAGGGCTAATGCCCACAAGGAAAAAAAGTGCTTATTAACAATGAAGTAGGGACAGAAAAGAATGTTAACAACCTTCCCCTTTTGACCTACTACACCGAAAGTAAAATCACAATAAATTCTTCTAGGAGAAGATGAAACAACCCACCCAAGCAGTTATGGATTAAACTGTATCCAGTTTCAGTGACATTGTAGTCTGAGCAACGATGCAATTCAGCAATACATGTTCAAGGTATAACCATTCCTTTGCTTCACATTGTCATATGCCACAGGTCGGGTGCATAGGATCTATGAATATAAGTAGTAGCCATGTAGCAATAATTCATAAAACACCAAGTTTTCAGGAATCTTGTTGCAAAAGTGATGTACAGTAGGGCCCGGTATCCGTAGGGGATAGGTTCCTGGCCCCCCTGTGGATACCAGGAACCCACGGATGGGGGGGACACTATCTTATGCGGCCCCCTGCATCCATTACCTTATTTAAGTTGCTGTCGCTGGTCGGTCTGGCCTGGGAGGGGGTGGGAATATTGGTTCTGGGCTGCGCCGATATCCCGAGCCCCTACCTGGGCTGGGCCGGCCTTACACAGCCTCCCCGGATACGTGCCAGCTCCAGAGCTGGCGCACATCCGAGAAGGCCCATTGGGGCCTCCCTCCAGCACTTACACCGGGTAAGTGTAACCCAACTAGGTTGCAGCGACCGGCCCTTTCAGCCAGCTGCCGCATCTTAAACAGGATCGGGTTGTTAGAAAGATATTTTAAGATGAACAGCAGTGTAGCAGAGCAACTGCTCAATTCTGATTTTATAAATCTGGTGAGCCAGATACTACCAGGACAAGATGATGATGATATTTTGCATTTCCCTTGCTTGCAGTATCCTTACTATTCTATCATCATTTCCTTACCTCTTGTGCTGATATATTGGCTAATTAATACATTCTCTTCTCATGCTTCCACTGTAGCTACAGAAACAGCCACTGGAGGGCTTTTTCACCCTATGATGAAGAATGTGAAAGCTGGAAATGTGGTCATTCTTCTACCTGTCACCTGTCCTGCTATTAGCCTTAACCAGTACAAGTATAGATTTCAGCTTACAAAGTACAGTACAGCTGAGGAAATAAAGATTGTATCAAGTGAACATGGATTCCAGGAACCAGGGCTGTGGAGTTGGTACTGCCCCCGACTCCACCCAAAATTGCTTCCAACTCTGACCGAGCAGGGCTCCGGAGTCAGAGTCAGACCAGTGGAGTCAGAATCAGAAGCTATTTTGGGTCGAGTCGGAGGCAGAGTTGGTACCGACTCCCCAACCCCTGCCAGGAACTGCTTTTAACAAAAGGCTCCAAGTATTTTTTTTTCTTTTCCTTGCACTCTTATGTGTTTTTTAAAAATGAAAGCTGGAAGATTTTAAAAAAAAAATAACCCGTAGACTCCATTTTTATATTTTTACTAGTATGTTCAACGTATCATAAATAGCTTTTTCAGAACAGCTTCAAATCATTTCTTGACGTCATAAGCTCTTGATGTGAAAACATTAAACTCCTGATCCACTGTTACGATACTAGCAGCACAATCTTATGTGGGTCTACTCAGAAGTAAGTTCCATGATCTTCAATGGGGCTTGCTCCAGGAAAGTTTTATACGACTGCGGCCTTAACCTGGAAGGGCTTTGCCAGTATGTGTGGTCATTAAGCCATAAGGAACAGAAGCAGTCAAGTTATTGGGTTGCAGCCCAATTACACTAGTGATATAAATACATTCATGCACACAGGAGCTGTCACAGTCGCTTTTATGGGGCAGTTGGTTTCCCATTTGGAAACCATCACTGATATCCCTATTGCAGCGGTTCTCAAACTATTACTAAGGAGTAGGGAACGCTGTAAGTTCTTGCGAGAGGGCCGACAGTGGCAACGGCACTCCTGGGATTGTGCTGCTGCCAGGAGAAAAAAAGGGGGTTCTGGACTCACTGGTGGACATGCCAGCCCCCTGAAGGGTGCAGGGCGGCTGCGGTCCCCTCTGCAGCCCTCCCCGATCCTCAGATCAGCTTTCTGGAGCTATCACGACCCACTTCCAGTTTTCAAGTAAACCGGAAGTGGGTCTCAATTGCTTCTGGGAGCCAATGTGAGGCTCAGGGAGGCCAGCAGTGTGGGCCGTGTATCCCCTGCACCCTCCAGAGGGCCTGCATGACCCCTGGTGAGTCCAGAACCCCCTTTTTTCTCCCAGCAGCGGCACAATCGCAGGAGTGCCGTCGCCGCCATCACCACGCCAGCACACATCACCACACCCCTCCTTAAGGGGGTAGTGACTGCTTCCAGCTGGCATGGTGGGTCACAACCCAGCAGTTTGAGAACCACTGCTCTATTGCACTGCAAGCAGTTCGTCGACTACAAGCCATGTTGTGGTTCCTGTATAACTGGTATTGCAGGATTCCCTTGATTGCCATTTTACCAATGAGACTTGGAACTCCTAGCAATGTGGCAGAATCCAGAATGGCAATAGCCATATTTAAATATTACAGATCTAGCATATTTTCCAGACTCTCAGAATTTGTGCCTAATCACCGTTCAGTTTTGTTATTTGTTCAGTGGTTTACCATTACATGGTATTTGAAGGGAACTACCGTATTGGTCTGAGTATGACTCACTTTTTTCTCCTAATTTAAGTTTTTTAACTAGGGGTGCGTCTTATAATCAGGCTGTTGCAATTTAATGCCAGTGATTTAATTAAATTTTTTTAATAGCACCAAACTTTAAGGGTGCGTCTTATAATCAGGTGCGTCTTATACTCGGGACAATACGGTATTTTGAATTGACAAGAGAATGCTCCTTCATGCTCAGCCCTTGAGGCTGTAGAATTAGCCTTCTGTGTGCATTTAGTTCCCAAGGAACTTCGCAGTCAGAAACCCTTGTAATTTCCACACATGTCAGCTTACTTACTATTCTCCTTAAATTCTCCTTGACCACCTCACTTTTAGCATGAGTACAGCTCTTGGCCGAATTGCAGAGAACAGGTTAAAAAAGCCAAGGAATCTGATGCAATTACGTCCAAGATAAGCAAATGGCCATGAAACTACCATCCCCCACATACACAGGCTATCATTTAAAAAAAATGACTTTGTAAAGAAAGAAATTGAAAGAGAAAATAAAATCCACCCACCCTTTATGAGTGATAAAGAGTTTCACCTGAAAGACACCATGAAATTTCTGGGCAATAAGCCAGAAAAAAATGTGTTTATTATACAGGTACTCCTTAATGGAAAAGATTTTGTTCTGCAACTCAGGCAGCATATAATACACTATATCTATAAAGTTTCTCATCCTTGGGACCCATATTTTGTAATTATAGAGCAACTGTCAGCATTACAAAGAATAGATACTCCTTATCCAGTATCAGCCTCTCTCGGTACATCTGGTAAAATGTTGTTTTACTTCTAGAAAGAGGTTATATACAAATAAATGTTGGTTGTATTTATGTACGGTATGTAAACATCACTGAAGCTCTCTGCATTTGGATGAGAATGTAAGAGGTCTGAGCAGAAGTGGGTCAGATATATGCAGGACAAAAGGAGGGAAGGAACCATGTACACCACCACCCTGAGCTCCTTCAGGCAGTAAAAGAAGTGAAAAAATAGTTTAAAAATGTGGAAAACAAACAAACAAACAAGTTCACTGAGAACAGTTTTTCATAAAGCATAGAAAAGAAACTAAACTGTCATTCCTTCCATGTAGATTTTGCACTGTAAACCAATTTAAGCCTGACTGACAAGAACATGACTAAGCTTTGCTCTATTCCAGGGGTGGCCAACCTTCCACCACTAGGGCCTCTGCATTCTTAAGAGTTGTGCAGAAGACAGAATCTTGGCAGCTGCAAGTGCTGATGATGGTGCTGCTAAAACAGCTGCACCTGCTGCTGAAATGCCCTCACCTATACAACCATTAAAGGGCCAGGAGCATTCATGTTGAAAAGTTGGCCACCCCTGCCTTATCCTATTAAAAATATAGGAATAGTGCAATGGTGCAATCTTATACATGTCTATTCAGAAGTCCCACTGTGTTCCATGGGGTTTACTCCCAGGAAAAGTGTGTATAGGATTGCACCCTAAACCCTTTGCATTATTTATTACAGTATTTATATACCTCCTTTCTCAAAGACTCAAGGCAGTTTACATAGGCAGACCGACCATAAACCCCATTTTTTTTCAAATTGGGTTTTTTACAATGTTATTCTATGAGAGAAACTCACAGAACCCTCCATTTCTCAAGAAGTTTCCCTTTGTAGTGCAGTTATCATTCTGACCACACAGCTCCGGCTTATCAGGACTGTCAGCTCTTACAAGTAGCATACCGACTCATCGCTCCACCCTCACCGATGCTCTTGGTGAAACACTTAGGAGGATGCATCCAAATGCACACTATTTTAGATGGGAGCCTACTGTGAAAGTTCTCTCCTTGATGTATGTCTTCATACATGTATCATCTTTTATCCAGATTGAGTTCAGGGCAAACCTGCTGTTGGCAGCAGAACTTACTGTTGATCTGATAGACTGAGAAGCACTGAGGGTGGCTGTTTATTCTGATTTTTGTAAGGGAGGGAGCACGAATGAACATTTAAGCTATAAAATAAAGTGAGCCGGACAGACCACTTGAAGCATGGCAGAAGGGATAAGAGACTACACAGCATTAATTCACTGGCCACTTTGTCTGGGCTGCAAAGGTTGGGGCAGGGGTAGAAAATCAAATGCAAGCTGTGACAGAAGACACACAACAGGTCTCAGTTTATACGAACATCTTTGGAAACTGAAATCACTTCTCAAACAAAGTCTGTGACCATTGCTTACAAACCCATAGCAACAACCACCGCCATCAATAAAAGAATCAAGGCACTACATACACACAGAGACAATATCCTCTATGCAACCAATACCAACTCACACCATCAGGAACAAAGAGTGCGCCAGGAAGAAGGAACAGCAAAGTGCAGCATGCCATAGGCAGAAGTATCTACAGAAGGGATTGCTCCAAATGGAGCAAGTAAATGAGACAAGCCACATAGTAATGGGAAGTCAAATGTCCACAAGGTTGCTACGAAGTCCATTTGACTGACCTGGAGAAATTACCAAGGCCTTAAAATGCTGTGGTCTTTCACAAAACAAGTAAGTAATTTGCTAGTACGGTATGTATCAATGTCATGCCAAGTTAGAAAGTATTATGGCCAGGTTTGATGTTCACAATACCACTATTCCAAATGGGCATATGTTTATCAAAGTAATTTCTATTCAAACCTGTTCATTAATTAATACGTTCAGGATGGTGGCTAGTTCTCCATTTAGCAAAGGGAAGTGCCTTGTAAAAGTAGAAACGACACATTCCAAAGGCACATGAAAAGTTATCACGAAGAGTGGGTGCAGTGGCGTCGCTGGAGGTGGGGCGGAACGCTACGTTCCGCACCGTGCTGACCTCCGTTACTCACCAGCACGAGACTCCCTGCGTGTTGCCTTCGCCCCACTGAATGGCCGCCTCCAGCCGGTGAGTAACGGAGGTCAGCGCGGTGCAGAACTTAGCATTCCACCCCACCTCCAGCGACACCAGTGAGTGGGTGTTCCAACGTGTATCAGACTGAAGTCCTTTCTCACCGGGAAAAACAAAAAACAGAGAAGTTGTTGATATTAAAAGCAACCTTAACAGTCTCTGAAATACCTTTATCAGTTTCTCATCTGAAAATGCAGTGTACGCATATTAAGAGAATGACAAGGGCATCACTAGGAAGGGCAGGGGTAGACAACCCCTGGGAGGGTTGACACCAAAACGACTTTCTATTCTATTTGTTACTGGTGGTGCAAAAACGGGTTTTAAATTTTTCACGATCCCCGCAGCAAGTTGCACAGGGGTCACATTTCCCAGGAGGCCTCCACATCCTGTGGTCTGGTATGGGAGGTGGTCCATGGGGGTTACACTGTGAGATCTCGCCCCGAGTGTCACCAACCCTAGTGACACCTCTGAATCTCACCGAGATCCTCTCGTTTCTTTGCACTTTGAGTGGAGAAAGAAGGCCCAGATCATACTTCAAACAAAACTTCTGATTAATAAGAAAGTGCTTCTTGGTGAAGTTACTACCCTAAACGTAGTAAAGTTACTACCCTAAACGTACCCCATTACAGTAAATAATATAAACCAGAGGCACTGCTGGGCTGGCCGACACCCAGTAAGGGGATGATCACGACCCCTCCCGCACTATCGCGTCACCCCCGCATCCTGATGTCACCTCCGCTTCCAGAATGGCTCCGATTTCAAGCCAAATGGAGGCGAGGGCAGGCAGGAGGGCCCTTCAGCGCTCCACTCGCTGCTCCGACTGCTCAGAGAAACGAGTGCTCTGCACCGCCCCCCCACTCTGGGGGGGGGGTGCAGCGCCCACACACTCCCCACACCGGCCCAGCGACATTACTAGTATAAACCAACATAAATTTCTACCATTGATATGCTGTAAGTGACTGACAGTCAATGCAAAAACACCTGAACCAAAGTAGCATTCATTTAGGGAAGCATCCCAAGGGTTTACTCAGACAAGCTAGTCAAAGGAAATCTCTCCTGTATTGTAGTTTTTGCCAGATAGTTCTTCAACTCAAAACCAACAGCAAAATATTCACATCACACGAAGTTTGGCGGAAGCTGCCTGGCTGCAGGAAGGAAAGCTGTGTTGCTCCCTCTTTACCTCCACAGATTGAATTAGGTACCAATGTGCACAACAGGGGATACTCTCCGCTGGCAAAGGGGGGGGGGGAGAGGAGAGACCAGGACTTGCCTTGTAGCTAAAACTGACTAGTGCAGAGAAGTTGCTAATTCAGTTTCTCAGACACCCTAGTCTTCAGATTTTGCCCCGAGATACAAGCTCAGCCAGGACAATCAGATCAGATTCTTTCATGTTTCTAATGTCCACAGCACACCCATCACACAATGTATTGTAACCTAAAAAGCCACAAAGTTGCATCCTTTATAGAAAACAGGGCCTGGTCTTCCAGGTCCTGCTCCTGGCTGCCTCAGAACTAGCTTCCCTGCCATTCCTTTTAAATGAGCAACAAAGTTGTTGAAGGGGGTTGAAATGTGTGGTCTGCCAGAACAAGGGGAAGAACATGGATGGTGGCAGCAACAGCCCTTAAGCCAGAGCTACATTACACGCGTCGTGGAGCTTCTGACATGATTTTTGAATCAGGCGGAGCCGCCGCGACCTCCCTTACAAAGGGAAAGTACCACTGGCGTGTACTTCAAGTTGGTGTTCTATTTTTCAGGGGGCGGGGACGCAGAGCTTGGAGGTGGTTCGCGGAGCTACTGCAGCCTACCAATCGCAGGAGAGGGGGGGAAAGTGGCCTCCAATCACTTTCTTAAGAAGGCGGGACAACATGAGGGATAACAGGCTGGAAGACACTCCCCCGCTTCCAGCGCGGAGGCAGAGGCACAGGCGGCGACAGAGCCTCTGCCTGTAGTGTAGCTTCGGCTTTAGACAGTGGAAAAGGAGACCTTGACAGGGATGTTTAGGCTGCTGGTGGAAGGAGGGGAAGGAGCTGTTTTGGCAAGCAAGGGGATTTTGGAGGACGAGCAGGGCAGGGCACATGGGAGGGAGCTGAAATGCTGGGGAATTAAGAGCCGCATAGGATGCTCGGGCTCAGAGGAGTTGGTGTCCAAGGGGAGGGGTGGACTTATTGAGGGGATTTTAGCAGGTAAGATATGGAAAAGTGGCAAACTGAATCTCTATGAAAAGAGGATTTTTAGAAGCTAATCAATAGAACTGCCAATTCCTTTTCTCATCAGAACTGATTGTTTTGTGTGAAATAATGGTTTGGCTGTGGTCATCTTCTGGGCGGAAATTGTGGTCCTTTAGTTCAGGGGTTCTCAACCCCTTTTCTGCCAAGTACCACCTCCTGCGCCACTCTCCTGCTGCGTACCACCGGACATGACTGGCAACGACATCATTGCCAATTACTCTCAGGTTTTCGGAGGCCAGAAAATGCAGGTAGGAGGCTCAGCGTTCCAGAGAGGCTCGGCCAAGGGCAGGAGCCTCTTGGGAGCGAGAACACGGCGCCAAAAGCACTGCGTCAGAGCGGGGTTCCAGCGGGCCTGCAGTCCAAGTACCACTAGCAGTCAGCTGAAATACCACTGGTGGTACGAGTACCACTGGTTGAGAAACCCTGCTTTAGCCCATTTGAGCTTGATGCCCCAGCTTCAGCAGAAACCTCTTAAGCCGGAGCTACATTACACGCGTTGCGGAGCTTCTGACCTGATTTTTGAAGCAGGCGGAGCCGCTGCGACCTCCGCACGGCCGGCGCGTACCTCAAGCTGGAATCCTATTTTTCAGGGGGCGGGCACGCAGAGCTAGGGGGCGGTTCGCGGAGCTACTGCAAACCTGCCAATCGTAGGAGAGGGGAGGGGAGGGTGTTTGCATGCCAATCTGAACAACCACCAATCACCTTGGAGGTAACGTTCACTACGAACATTTCTTCCCCTATAAAATTTATCTGGCCCCTCCTGTTGCCCAACACAACCCCAGATGTGTTTACTCAGAAGTAAGTCCCAAGGCACTCAGTCGGACCTACTAGGAACTGAGGTTTGAATTGCTGCATTTGGAGAGGGAGCCAGCCCAGTCATGCTTATTTGAAAGGAAACACTGCGGAGCTCAATAGCCAATCACAGCTGTGCGTTCTTAAGAAGGCGGGACAACATGAGGGACAACAGGCTGGAAGACACTCCCCCGCTTCCAGTGCGGAGGCGGAGGCAGAGGCGGCGGCAGAGCCTCTGCCTGTAGTGTAGCTCTGCCTTTACAGTGAAACTGACAAGGGTTTCTCCTCAGTTGGCCTTAAATTGCAGTTTCAACTCTCCCCTCCCTGCCTCCAAATCCCTTATTTCCTACTGAGCCCTGGTGCTCACAACATGCTGCAGGGTAAATTGTTACTTGTCTTAGCTGCAATAGTCCCACTAGCTGGAACCCACTTTCCCCAGCAACAACATACTACTGTACAAATGCCAGGAAAATGCAATATTCCTCCCCTCACAAATAAGAGGCATTTTCTTGAGAGAGGACATCAGGAGCCTGCACATGTGTTATGCTCCAGAATTATCATTTGCTCTTAGAAGCCCACAAGATACCTACAACTAAGTGTAAGGAAAGCAAAACAATATTTCATAATCAGAGGAATAAATGAAGTGCTATTTTCAACTGGCCCAAGTCGTTGCTTTAAAATATTCAAATACCATTAAACAACCAGTCCAATGAAAGGTCTCACCTGTTCTTAGAGACCTGATGCACGTACACATGAAAGACACAGGAAAACACGTGTGAAAAATATATCAGCATGAACAATCCGCATTGGTTTTGTACTCCGATAATGTTTTTGCACGCCGTCCCTCATAGGGAATCCTCCATCCAAATCAGTCTTAAAACCTTTGCCTTGATCTAGTGTTTCAAAATGAATCCATGCTTTATTTCTGAAGTCCCTTCCTTCACATCCCCCCCCCCCAGTCCAATCCTATGTATGTTTACCAGGGATGGGGACTCGAGTCAAATGACTCGACTTGCAAGTGTGACTTAGCCACTTTTTCCCTGACTCATACTCGCATTCGTGACCCACTGACTCGCACTCGCACTCGTGACCCACGGGACTCGCACTTGACCCGCACTCGTGGGGGTAACGACTTGCCATTTCCAAGTCATTTTCCAAGTCATAGGGGAAGCCAAGTGGGTGCTTTAAAAGCCTCAGAGGTCCCCCCCCCCACACACACACCCCACACACAAACACACCCCATTTTCAGGGAAAAAGCCATTTTCCCCAAAGTGACTCGACTCGTGACTCGTGGTTTCTGGCCTTACTCGTACTCGACTTGCACTCGTGCAAAAATTACCCGCACTTGACTCGTACTTGCCCAAAAATTTTGGCACTGACTCGCACTCGGACTCGCACTCGTGCAAAAATGACTCGTACTTGCACTCGCACCCGCGACCTAGTTACTTAGATACATCCCTGATGTTTACTTGGAAGCAAGCCCCGCTGCGAACAATGCAACTTCCTTCCAAGTAAATGTGTATAGAACTTCCACCTGAATTCACGTCAGCTAATAGCATTCTTCAGAGATCCCTTCTCATATTTGACAGGGCTTAGGGGTAAAAGCTGCAGGTGTGATTACATTTGACACAGAGCCAGCACACTTAAAGAGAATTAACTACACTCAATATTATGATAGGAGACATCCTGTCTTCTATATTGGGATGTCTTCTAACAGAGGAATAGGGAAGTGAGTAGAAACTATCAGAGTGCTGCCCAATTTCCTAGTTGTTGGAACTCTTACAGAAAAAAGGGGGGGCTGTGCTGTACTATGGAACTTGTTTGATCCAGCAACAACACACGAGGAAATTAGGAGGAGGAGGGCATATTCAGGATCACTTAACATCACAGATCAGTCGTCCCTTAACTGTGCGGGCAATTCTGAGCATGCACTCTTTATAAACTAAACACAAACATCGATGGACCACATGGATACCGCTAATGACAAGGCGGTCCCAGAAAGGTGGAAGGAAATCTACCCCCAGTTCTAAACTATGTTCTTCGTTTCAGACGTTACACGTTTTCTGCTTGGAAAGCATTCCCCTGTAGGAGACGTATATGAGAGAACCATAGCATCACATCACCATGCACAGCCCCTTCCATGTCGGTTTTCTCGGAAGCCACCACTGTCTTCAGTAGGACTTACTCCCAGGTAAGAGCGCAAGAAGCGTGTAGCTTTCAGCGGCACACACTGATATAGAGCACGTGTGAAAACGCCTCGATTCAGAGTCCTTCAGGTTCTGACTCCTGCAAACAGGTTCCGCGGTGTTACTAAACACAAGCGAAGGTCTCCGACCTGCCCCCTCCTCCTGCCAGACAGGACAGAGCCGCAGGCGGAAAGGGGCCGTTTGCAAAGCAAAGGAGGAAAAAGGCATCTCTCGTCGCTCACCTGGTCCACTCCTTGGGCACCCCCGTCGAGGGAAAAGGAGGAGGAGGCCATGTTGCTGCAAGGCACTCTTCCACCGCAAGCACACCCCTCCTCTCGTTAGTACAGGAGGACGAAAGAGAGCTTGGGACCACGTTCTCCGCGCCGAGCACCGGTGCAGGGCTTGATCGCAGCCACAGCCAGTCTTGCTGCCGAGTCCACTTTGCTCTCCCCAAACCTCGGTGACCGGGAGGCGCGCGCGCCGCGCTCCAGAAAGGAACCAACAGGTTAACCAACAACAGCAGTAGTCCAAAAGGCGGAGAAAGACCCGCCGCAAGTTTCCCGAGAACTCGCCCCGCCCTGCCCCGCTCCTGAGAAACGAGGGGGCGTGGCCCGAGCTATCCGCACGTTCAAAGGTGAAGAAGGACGGAGAAAAAGTGGGCGAGCACATGGACACCTTCAGAAGAAGAAGGTGCTGTGGAGCCCTGGGTGAGCCATCACTTCTGAACACGCGTGTTCAGGATCGCGCTTCACACAGAACACAGCACAGCAGCCAGTCTGACCTCGGGTTTCTTTTCCGAAAGAGCACGCCGCGCACTGTGCAGATCCCCAGGACGAATCGGATGAAATATGGAAAGCACAGACAACTGTGGGCTTTTCGGAGACTCCAGAGAAGCAAGGGGCGTCTGTAAAAACACTCCGTATGTATCATCAAGCTGTTCAGGCAATTGATACTACAAGACGGGGTATTTGCAGCAATCATGTGCTATCAAAGTTCGACCCTAAACGGGTTTGGTCGGATACGAGTTCCAGTGAATTCATTTCAGTTGGACTTCATTTCTGGATTCACCGCTGCACACTTGTTTGGAAGCAAGAGCCCCACTGAACACAGGGAAACATGCTTTCGCGCAAACGTGCAGAGGATCAGCTTGTTAACGCAACTATGTGGAAGTGATGAAGGGGGGGGGGGTTTGCAAATTGCAAGCATTCAAAGGTTTCTAGATGATCACAGCTTTAGGAGTGGTTTCAGTGCAGCTTCTCCTCAGGAAGCGTATAGGATTTCAGCTTTACTGGTGTAAATCTGAAGCAATATGAAGTTTCATTGTTTGGGACTGCACTCTTTGTTTATATTACCAACAAAGGTCAGGTCATGTACCTAGCTACCGTTGGCAACCCTTGTGTATGTGTGTACACACACACACACACACACACACACACACACACACACACACCCCTGACCAAAAAATGAAATCAACACATAACCCAAATGCTGTTCCGGGTATGGCAGATCAATCAAGTTTGCAGATTGTATTTTCTGTTTCCAATAGATCAACTTCAAGCCCAATGGTTTATCCAGAAAGACATGTATTTGACAGGCACAGAAGGTTCCTTATTCTTTCATACATATATTCGGCATTACTGGACTAAGGATGGTGTGTTTGGCATTGTCCTGGAAAAAAACTAAGGTTTAGGCTGGACCCAGTGTTCGTGTGCTTGTAGAAGAGAATCCTGTGGCCATGTAAGTGGATGATTTGGGGGAGTCTCAAAGCTTATTTGGAGGTGTAAACCCTTCCACTATCTAATTTAATTAAAGTATTGCTTAGGAGTAATAGGCCGCCGCCGCCGCTCTGTCACCCGGTCTCTCAGCCAAGGAACCTACCTGGTCCAAGAAGGGGGTGTGGCTGCCAGCAAAGGGCCAACTTCAGCAGGTGGGAAGGGGCCAACTAGAGGAGGCATGACCTCCCATCCTAGGATCAGGGGAGACTGGGGGAAGTGGCTGTCTCCCTGCAAGGGGGGCACAGAAGCAGCAAACCCCAACCCAGCCAAAGTCTCCAACGATAGTTGTGGTTCTCCCAAACCTGCCTTCCATCAGGGTGGCGCAGTGGGTCAAACCACTGAACCATGAGTTGTCAATCAAAAGGTCAGCAGTTCAAATCCGCACGACGGGGTGAGCTCTCGCCGCTCGGCCCAGCTTCTGCCAACCTAGCAGTTCGAAAGCATGTTAATGCAAGTAGATAAATACGTACTGCTTGCGGGAAGGTAACAGCATTCCGTGTCCAGCCACACACTACATGCTGCGGCAAGGAGAGTCACGCCGGCCACATGACCACGGAAGTATCTTCGGACAGCGCTGGCTCTTCGGCTTCATAACGGGGATGAGCACCGCACCCTAAAGTCGGACACGACTGGACTTAAATGTCAAGGGAAACCTTTTTATTGCTTAGGAATACCATACGGCAATGCATTTTGTGTGACAACAACAGTTAAGAAGACTGAACTGAATCCCTGTATACCCTGTAGAGCAGTGTTTCCCAAACTGGGTCTGGAGCAGAGCCTGAAAACAGGGGTGATAGAAAAATCAGATAACTAATTGCCTAAATCCCTGAGGCTATTCAAAAATAAGATAGCTGCTAATTGCCCAGCAAAGAGCTGAGCTCCTGCAGTTTGCAAGCTTGTGTAAATATAGGGAGATAAATGTTTGAGTCATTTTCCTGGTGTGTGTTTTTTTCAAGTCCGTCAATGACAGGTAGTGGGGGGCAGGTGAAGGCTGGGTCACATAACTAAGCCCCTCAACCCATGAGGCTATTCATTAGGGTTACCTTATTATGAGAACTAGATCGCATTTTTTTGGTAAATAAATAAATAAATAAAAATATTATTACTTGTAAAGAAATAAATAAAAATATTGTTTCTTTCTAGATCTCCTTTTTATGTCTCATAAAGTTAGGTGGGTCCCAATAGAGTGTCTTTTTAAAAAGTGGGTCCTGGTGCTTAAAAGTTTGGGAACCACTACTGTAGAGGACAGTCTTCTTGTGATGAGGATATACAGTATAAACCTGCAAGTTTATTGTGGGATGTAATTGCCAGGGCTGGCTTTAAGCCAATTGGACCAATTGCTCCCAATTGGGCCCCACGCCTAAAGGGGCCCCGCACCACGATAATCTACTCTAGTATTGTCAAATACACACAACAATGTGCTTAGATCCAATAGTCTTCCTGGATGGGGTGTGGCACTGCAAGTGGCCCTGGAGCCATTCCGGTTCATTGCCTTCACCGCCAGTGGAAGGAACCACGTTACACCGGTTTGCAAGGCGCAGTGTAGCACCTTGCAGCACTTACAGTGCCGCATCCCCTCCAGAAGTGCCACTGCTTAGGGTGGAACCATTTGGTCTGTTCACTCACATGCACTTTTTAAGCACACATTTTGATTGCTTTCCATTCTACCACAGAGATATAAAGTCAATAATAAATTTTATCTATATCTCTAAGATTCTACAGACCTTGCCTGTGAACCTGGCCCCCCCCCCAAATGTTTCCAATTGGGCCCCGCAGCTCCTAAGGCCGGCTCTGGAAATTCAATGAAAATGTGGTTTCTTATTTGGGCTGCTGATGCAGCTCTTTGTCTCCAAGACAAATACAGAACAGAAACCAACTTCAGCATCATCTCTAGTGACATGACAGCCATGTTCAAAGTCAATGACCATGAGGTGCTGATGAGGCAACCGCAAGACTGGGCAAGTATTCACGTTTGCTAATGATCCTGTTCATTCTTGACAGTTGACCCAGAAAGCAGGAACGGGTGACAAATCAGCATCTCTTCAGGATTATCTACTATTCTCACAACATGAAAAAAATAACACGAGATAGGATCGCTGCCTGAAAGTCTGATCCAGAAAATTAAAGAGAGAGAATCAGGACTGCATGTTTAGCAGCACAATCGAGTCTGCTGTACAGCTGCAACGTGGCAGGCCGAGGAAGCAAAGTGGAGAGGCAGTAAGTACAAGGAAAATGCTTAACCCTTCCCTTTATTCCCTCAAACCTCTCCCCACAGCCAGGCTTTCAGAGTCACATTTGTCATATCACAGGAAAAAGCAGCTGGAGGAGGGAATGCAAGGGGAAAGCAACTATAGCAGGGGTGGCCAAACTGCAGCTCCTGAGCCACATGTGGCTCTTTGACGTATAACGTGCGGCTCTTGGAAATATGTTGGCTAAACTCGTTTTTGCATCACAATTTAATATAAATGGTAAATAAGAAATGTTAAGGCTTTATAATTTACCAGGTATAAACTGAGAGTCCTTGGATTAAAACTTAAGTTTAATGTTCATGGTGAGTAAATATACAGTATTTAAGAATTTAAATGCTTCAAATATTGCGGCTCTCAAACATCTCTCTTACAGCTCTCAAGCACCTGAAGTTTATCGCATGTGGCTCTTACATTAAGCAGGTTTGGTCACCCCTGAACTTAATAGGGTTGCCAACCCTTTAATTGACCCTGATGTTGTGCCTTTCATGACAACCTGACACACAGACATTTCATGACAACCTGACACACAGACATTTTAAGAGGTCTCTCGGGCTGGGCAGGAGGTCTGGTTCAGTTGGTAGAGCGGCTGTCTCATATGCCTGAAGATCTCAAGGAAGGCAGTTCGGGATGGCCAGAAGTATCCCTGTCTGTTGGAGAGCTGATGGCACATCACTGATAAGCTGCAGAGTCTCTGTGAGGGAGAGAAGCTGCAGTTGCACCTTGAATGGGAGTCAAGGTTGCCTTCAGTCGAAGCGTGATGAGGCGCATGCCAGACAGAGGCTGGACTGTGAAGGAAACCACCTAGAACAGTGTTTCTCAAACTGTGGGTCGGGACCCACTTGGTGGGTCGCGACCTGATTTCTGGTGGGTACCAGGTGATGGAAAGATCAGATAAGTAATTGCCACAAGCCCTGAGGCTATTAAAAAAGCAGATAGCTTTTTGAAGAGCAGTTAGCAGCTGAGCTCCTGCAGTTTGCAAGATAGCTGCTAATTACCCTGCAAACAGCTGAGCTCCTGCAGTTTGCAAGCTTGTTTAAATATAGGGAGATAAATGTTTGAGGGTCTCGTAAAGCTAGGTGGGTCCCGACAGAGTATCACTTTAAAAAGGGGGTCCTGGTGCTAAAATGTTTGAGAACCACTGACCTAGAATGAAAGGTTCTATGCAAGACTGGAACATATTGTATTGTAAAAACCCCTTGGGGTTTAGAAAGCCTGCCTGTGTAAACCGCCTTTGAATTAAAGTCAGAGGAGAAATCCGATGACCAAAGAAAAGGTGGTATATAAATACTGGTTATGATGATGAGTCAAAGCTTTTCCCCATTCATTTAACTCTGTACAAGAAAAGGTTCACCTACTAAATGTCAGCATGTCAAACTGCTCTTATGTGCACAAGAGCAGGACCAGTTCCCCCATGAACTTACGGCATTTTGGCCACCATAGAGTAATTTACGTCAGTGTAAATGCATGTACCTGATATGGGGTAGCACCCTGCTCCAATGTTACTGTGTGTCAGCATAGCAGTACAGATGTGCTCCACTTACCTTGTACATGATGTTACAGTGATACTATCAACAGTTTGTCAACCATTGCAACTGTGCAGATTTTTAGGACAGCCAGAGAACTGTTTAGTCATACAATGGAGGCAACTATAGCAGCAGGAAAACTCAAGTGGCTGTTGCTATTTGCAAAATGCAACATCTAAGAACATGGGCTCTTTGAATAGTTCCTACCTGCCATGCCGTCTCTTGCTCCGTTGCGACTTGCACAATACAAACCCTAAGGGGCTGTGTGGGTTCAGCCTCTCCCTGCAAAATTTACATGCCGTTTTGATTTGCAAGTTGACATCTCTGTTCTTTGCATCTACATACAAAAAAGCAGGTGGAGATGAAAGCAGTCAGTGTGTGGTCAGATTTGATAGCTGGTGGTACTACAGACACACATTGAACCTCTGAAGGAAGAGGAATTATTGGTTTTTAATTCTACCCTGTTATACAAAGCTGGATTTTGTCAAGAGGTCATGATGTGACTGGGATTGGGAGGGACCAGAAGACCAATAAGTCTTGTATGATCTGCTCAGTCATCAGGTTCTCAGCTTTAGTAGTGTATAACCAGTTATGCAAAGGTAGCCCTGGATGGGCATGCATATTTTCAACTGCATTCAGCCCATTTAGCAGAACCTAGATGAGCATTACAGTGAAAATGCTGCACATCCAGACAAGAATCTGCATTTGCACCAGGTGTTGAGTCCTGAGGCCCCCTTCTCCACAAGGATCTCCCTTGCTTCCAAAGGGGAGAGGGTTTGTCTCATTGGTAAAGAAGCACAGGCTTTCTATACAGGCAGTCCTAGGTGATGTGCTCAGCACCTTCCACTAAAAACATCAGCTAACAGATGATGGAAAGGTTCTCTGCCTGAGAACCTGGAAAGCTGCCACCAGAGTAGACGATACTGTTGTAGATAGACTAATACTCTGTGTAAGACAGCTTCATATGTTCAGTTTGCATTATACTGATGCAGTCTTTTGATAGTTTTAAATGCATAGACAGTGTACTGCACCTTCCAAGTTAGCCTCTCCCTCACACACACGCAGGCAGGCAGGCAGACAGAGAGAGGACATTGTCTGCAGGGCTGAGCTTGGTGTTGCCATCATCAGCCACAGTGTCAACATACAATTATGGAAAGCCCTAAAGTAGGAACACCAGACTCATCCTTGCAAACATTCCGTGATGGAGTTACTACATCTGGATGATGGAGCACATGAGCAGGTCACTGTCAGAACTGTGTGTACTCTGCACTAGCACACACACAACACAACAACACAACACATTGCATTATTGGCTGCAATGCTATGCCCATGTACAAGGGAGTTAATCTCATTCAAATTAGTGAGAATTACTTCTGAGAATATATACATAGGATTGCACTACACATCTGTTTAAATGGGTACATGTCAGTCTTGTTTGTCAGTCAGTCCTGTTTGTACCCTGAAAACATGTACCCTGAGGTCAGAAACAGTTATAGTTTGTTTGCTTAAGTTGCAAGGATCATCCAGTTCTCTTTCAAGAATTACGGCTAACTACCCAATGTACTTATAATAGCCCTAAATCATAAATGACTCTTTTAAAGTTGCGCCTTTTGGCCAGCTTCCATCCTTTTATCTTTGCTTACTTTTCAACAGTTTACAGGAAATTCTTCCTCTCTCTCTCTCTCTCTCTCTCTCCCAGTATTACTTGGCAACTTGTCAAAATGCAGCACAATACATAAAAAGCAGAGTAGTGTGACACCTGGAATTGTTCCATCATAATCTCGAATGGGTGAATGGAGTTAAATAACAGATCATTTTCTCTAATATAGGGATAGGCGACCTGTGACCCAGATGCTAAGCCTGGTCCCCAGCATAACCACGAATCCTAAAGTCTCCCTGTATATCCCTTTTCAGCTGCTTTCTCCTGCACAAACGGATTCAAAGGGGAAGGACTGTTTTTAGCACCTTCCTGCGAACAGAAACAAGGCTCTTGAAACACTTCTCCACCACTGTGGACAGCAAGAGAAATGGCATCTGTATTTTTCTCTTAAGCACCATTGTTAGCCTGTCTTCACACATGGGAATAAGCATCTGAGGTGTGTATGGGGAATAATTCTTAAAGAGCCTCTGTCCACACTGGGGAGGAAAGGGTTACAAAGTCCTCTGCCACTGTTTCAGCTCCAATCAAGCAAGGGGCACTCTAGGAAAAACGTTTAGGTGGTAAAACTGTTCCTAGACTGTGCCACTTCAGGTGGGAGATTGCAACACGATACAGGTTGAGTATCCCTTATCTGGACTGCTTGGGACGGAAAGTTGTCTGGATTTTGGAATATTTGCATAAATATAATGAGATGCCTTGGAGATAGGACCCAAGTCTAAACAAGAAATTCATTTATGTCTCATATGCACCTTACAGCGCAATCCGACTTAACTTTTGTGCCGGTGTAACCAGCGGCGCAGCGAGAACGGGAGGCCCCAGAACAGAAAAGGGATTCAAATCCCCTTTGAACTCCTCTTTTGGAGGGGATTTGAATCCCTTTTCCATTCTGGGGCCTCCCGTTCTCGCTGCGCTGCTGGTTACACTGGCACAAAAGTTAAGTCGGATTGCGCTGTTATACACATAGCCTATTTTATACAATATTTTTAATAATTTTGTGCCCCAGCATGCCTTGCACCATGCCAGCGAGGTGCTGGACAAAGTTTTTAAAGTCATGGCCCCCAAAATATCTGGATTTTGGAATAGTCTAGATTTCGGATGTCTGAATAAGGGGTAATCAACTTGTATCTAGTTTGCTATGTGCATGGCATTTTTGTTTGTTCTTTCAATATGGAGGAATTTCAGCCCTACAATTCTCCACTTGCAATGTGAAGTAGTATGGTCCAGGAACAGATTTACCATCTTATGAACTGATTGAATTCTAGAGAAGTGGTTTTCATCCATGGAACCCTTTCAACATTAACTACTAGACTGTGAGAGAGCCCATCTGTGCATCCCACCATAGAACCCCTGTATGTTGCTAAGGGTACTGTGACATGTTGTAGGGTACCCTCTTATTTCACAAGGGCCTGTTGGGCCTCGGTACCAAATCCTATACACACGTAATAGGGAGTAAGTTTCATTATACAAAGTTCTTAGACTTCTTAGATAAGCAAAGGTTTGCACTGTCTCAGAAATAACCTGGGAAGGGAGGAGAGGAGGCAGGACATGTGCACATACTTTAATCGCATGGGTCTGGTTGGATGATCAAAGTATCATCCAACCCAATTCTGAGAGAGGAAGATTCTGGGAGGACTGAAGGAAGGAGTTCCTGGGGGTGGGGGGAGAGAGAGAGAGAGAGAGAGAGAGAGAGAGAGAGAGACTGACTTGTTGGAGATTTTGAGAGAAGAGAAAGACTCTGAGGAGGACACTGAAAGTCAGAGCCACCCTACAGGAGCAGTCTTCTGCCCCATATACACCATCCAATGAGCAGCACCAGCCAGTGAGGGAAATGTAAACCTGCAGTCATATCCCAGCCTGGGATGGAATAACTACATGAGGTCTAAGTATCTGCAGAACAAATATGTGGGACTCCAGCCTTGTGAGTGAGACTGTACCCCTTTGTGTAAGGATTCTCTCTAAAATCGCAAAGTTGCTTTCTATTGCTTCCCTTACGCCTTCCTTTCTGATTTCCCTCCTTGTAAATATATCTTTTGGTTTCCCCCTACTATTATTTAGTGCAGTGGTTCCCAAACTGGGAGGCGTGACTCCCAGGGGAGCCACGGAAACCAGCCAGGAGAGCCGCGGAGTGCCACGGAATCCTCTCAGAATACAGTGCAATGCCAATTGGCAGGCATCAACATAATGCAATGGGGAGCTGTGGCCAATGGTCGCCAATGGTCAAGGGAGCCGCAGGTTGAAAAAGTTTGGGAAACACTGATTTAGTGGCTTACTGGTGTGTGTTCCCCCACCACTTTCAGAAGTGTGGGGCGAGTAAACTGGAGGCACCGTGCATTAATTTGGGCTCTGGTATTATCTTTCCCCCTCATCTAATTCGTTACAATTTAAGAAACTCAGCTCCCCACAGACTCTTCCCCCACAATCAGAAATTGCAGGGAGGATTTTTTTTTAACGTGAAACATTAAAAACCGTTTTTATTCCGATAAGGATTTTTTTTTTCTTTATGATATGGTCATTCTATTTTTTCTTCCTTTTTAAAATGGATTTGGAAGCTTCTATAAATTAGGCTGGCCAAAACTTGTAAAATGTTGGTAGCATGGCGTTCTCTGGAACCAAAGACAGAACCCAGCAGTTATTGACCAGCCTGGGGATTATTTGGGTGGTTCTAAGGGCAGATCCCAGTGCAAAAGCTGACTGTTCACTGAAGCTATTCAGGGTTTTTTTTGTTTTTTGTTTTTTTTACAAAGTCTAAGTGGGGAGGATGCCTATGTTTTACTGGCAACTGGTTGGAAGCAAAAATAAAATCCAGTCTCTGACCCGGTCTTTATTTTGCATTCCAAATTTGTTAGCACCCCACCAGAAATTGTTTGTGTGTCCTCTACTATAGCAAGCATAATGAACACATAATCCCTTTCAAATCATCTAATTGATATTCTCAAATGAGTCAACTTCGGTTTAGCCTCATCATTATGTAAAGAACAGAATATACTTTCTTTGTTCTCTACAGAGATGCTGTTGCTGCAGGGGAATATAATATGTATATGAAAGACAAGACTACATTGACTCTTGCAGCTGCTTTCTGGTCAGAAAATGAAACACAACGTCTTTAAATGGTTACACTGGAGGATTCTTATCCATTGACACAAGGAACATACTATAATTGTGGGGTGGGGTATTCAAATGGGAAACAGAGCTACATTCTGTGTACATGGTACAGTACTGTAGCCATTCAGAAGGGTACTGCAATAAGACAAATCACACCAGAAAAGAATCATATCTGTTGGTATGTTTTGTCTAGAGAAAAAAATGACCGAGGTGCATGTCTACAAAGCAAACTGTGTACTGAGGAGGGGAAGGGCTGTAGCCAGAAGCATTGCCGAGGGGGCGGTGGCCCCCCCCGGTGGCACGCAGGGGTGACAAAGCGGCGGGGGGCCGACAACGCCGCCGCATGGGCAGCGGGATTGGCGGCAGCGATGGCGCGAAAAACAGGCGGGTGGTGGTGCGAAAGTTCGGCCCGCCCACCCTGCGCCTGGGAAGCCCTTTGTGGTGGCAGTGACGTGACTTCCGGCGGTGAGGTCACAGGGGGGGTGACATTTTTTTGCTGCAGCCTCCCCTCCCACAGGGTTGTTCGTTTGCTTCTGGCTGTAGCGCCTCAGTGGTAGAGTGCATGCTTTGGAGGCAGGAGGTCTCAGGTTCAATTCCTGCCATGTCCAAGTAGGGCTGGGAAAAGACCCCCATCAGAGACTGTGAAGAGTTGTAGTCATCAGTCAACACAGATAACACAGAGCTAAATGGACAATAGTTTGATTACAGTATAAAGCGGTTTCATGTGTCTCATTAAACCAATCTCAAATTTGTTGAACTGTCATGGCTCCCAAATTAAGGCTGCAATCCTGTATACATTTTTCTGGGAGTACTTTCTATTGAATTCAATGATACCTTCTTCTGAGCAGACGTACATGAAACAAAGTTTTTACGGCATCATCTTGTGTGACAGTACTTGTATGCAAGTACAAAAACTAAACGATGTCCTATAAAACTTGTTCTAACACTAGAACCGTAAAAGTAGAAAAATAGAAAGGAAAAAGAACAGAGCTCCTCACATTGCTAAATTAGTGCCCTGCAGTAATACCACAGGTTTCCATCACCCTGCAGTTTGGTTTTCTGGTGCTTAAAGTCAATTCATACATACAATTGAATTCTGTATGTATGCCCTGGCCTGCATACAGGGCATTTTTAACACAGTGCAATATCTGTTAAACATGGAACTCCTCATCCACATTCAGAGATGGTACCCTCTGCACCCCATTGTTAATTTGCATGTTTAAAGGCCAGTTCATGCAGTCAGGAGAATCAAGTGATAATGCTTTTCCTAGGATTTACAGAGGATTGCTTGTTTACTTTCCCACATTAAAAAACTCCCTGCACACAGAAAACTATTGTGTCAGGGAGAAGAGGTCTAGCCTAACCTTCTCCATGACATGACCCTATGTGCAGGGACCTCTTTTCCTCATGGAACCATTCAAACATGCAACACTACCTACCCCCCCCCCCCCCATGGTACCCTCCAGGAAAAGCGCTATCATTCCATTCTGTTGAATGTAGACCAGGGGTGGCCACATTTGCTTAACGAAAGAACCAAATATACGATAAACTTCAAATACTTGAGAGCCACAATATTTAAGAAGCATTTAAATTCTTATATTTACCCAGTGGCATCATTAGGGTGGGGGCGGGGTGGCAGGGGGGTGTACTTGCCTCCTGGATGCGTCGCCTGGTCACCCCCTCCGCCGCCATTCCCGTCGTCGTTTCACGCTGGTTTTGGCCTTCCGTCGTTGTTTTTGCCCGCCCGCCCTGGAGCTGTTTGGCTTGGAAAAGCCTTGCAAAATGGCAGGTGTGTGTGATTCAAGCTGTGCCACCGCCGAAATTTGGCAGCAGCACGAGAAAATGATGTCACGCCCCCTGATGATGTCACACGGGGGTGTTGCGGTGGCGGCCTCCCCATGGGGGATGTAGGAACGCCTCTGTATTTACTCACCATGAACATTAAAGTTATGTTTTAAGTCAGTGGACTCTCAGTTTATACCTGGTAAATAATTATATCATATTATTATACCATAATAATTATACCATATTGAAAATGTCTTATTTACCTTTTGTAGTAATTGTGATGCAAAAAGGACCTTAGTCAGCATATTTCCGAGAGTCGCACATTATATGTCGAAGAGCCGCATGTGGCAGTCCCAAGCTGCACCCTGCTCTCTAAATAACCATGGAAGTGTAAACCACATGAAAATTTGTTTTTTAATGCCAGAAATAAGTATTTTATTGTCATTATAGATCATTTTCTGGTTCAAATTGGAGCAGCCATTTTTAAATGGGCAGAAGTGAGAGATACCCCTACATCAATAGAGAAATCCAGGATCTTGACATAGCTGTGATTGGGCACCAACATGTCCCGCCTCCGAAACAAAACGTAGCGGCAAACAGAGCGAATAGTGTGCTCCTTCTAACTCAGGGCATACGGCAGTGGTTCCCAAACTAGGAGGCGTGGCTCCCAGGGGAACCGCAGATACTAGCCAGGGGAGCCGCGGAGTGCCACGGAATCCTCTTGGAATAAAATGCAATGCCAATTTGCAGGCATCAACATCATGTAATGGGGAGCAATGGTTGCTAATGGTCAAGGGAGCCGCGGGTCAAAAAAGTTTGGGAAACACTGGACGGTAACGGTAATTCATGGGGGAAATGCAATTTGTCATTACGTCTACTGGCCCATATAGACCCATGGCCAGTGGCAGCTTTCGATTTTAACTGAAGTTCAGTGTGTGTCACTCGCATTCAACTCTAGGGGAGGCAAGCGTGTCTTTATGTTATGTGTATAGTATTCCCAACCGGAACTCATTCTTCCATTTCCCGCATCATTTCGTCTTAAGATGCTTTTGTTTCATCTCATCTCACATGTGTATGGCTATTTAAACTTCCTCCGTCTACTTTAAGACAATAGAAAATCTGTAAAATTAACAATAGCCACCCAGGCACAACGCCACTATACAATAGCCTGGGCACACACGAACCTCTTTTCCCAAACTCTAAAACCGACGGAGTGCATTTTGAACCGCAGCTGGTCTGCCTAAAAATAGTCTCGTCTCGTTTCCTGCTGTTTGCATTGGCAGGGGATTGGACTTGATGATCTTGTAGGTCACTTCCAATTCAGCGATCCCAGTTCAATCCACACTCCAAACCAAAGCAGATACTGAGATATGGGTTTATATAAATCGAATTGCCACCTGTCTTCTGGCAGCTGCACGGCACGTCGAAAAGTGATGAAGTTTTCCCACCGTCGTAAATCATCTCACAGACGGGAAAACTTCACCAGTTGAATGTACGCCTGCTATTATAAAGCCCGGAAGACTGGCAAGGGGCGCGGGTGGCGGACGCCCAAACAGAGGCAAGCGGCAACTCTGTTTGGAAGGCTAAAGGCCTTCATAAGCTCTTGACTTTGAAGGGAAAAAAAAGCACTTCAAAAACAAACTCCAACCAGTCGTTACGTCTGTGAAGTTGCAGCCTCCGTACCGGCATGAGGTTGGGTTTAATATCACCCGCCCACGTTTGAACTCCATAGTAAAAAAGATAGAAAACAGCTTGTAGAGCTGCCGACGTCAGAAAGCACAGCCCACTTTAGGCGAGTTTCTGTTCAGGTTACTGCGCCCGGCTACGTCAAGGCGCCTGGACCGCTCTTCCTCAGCTCTTTGGCGCCTGCCGGCTACAGCTCGATGATTGGCCATTTTGAAAGCAACGACGCGGCGTCATTGGTGCGTTGGAAGCGGCTTAGCGCGGTTAATTTGAATCTTTCTCCTTTCGGCCTCTCGCGGTAGGCGCTGGTAGCGGCAGCTACTTTTCTAAAGTCTTTCAAGTCGATTCTTGGTTTGCTGGGTGAGAAGGAGGAAAAAGAAGAAGAAGAAAGTTTACAGCGGTGTGGCTGGCCGGCCTGGGCTGAGGCTTGCGCGGGTAAGGTGGTCGCAAGGGAACGGGGGTGCTTCGCTTTAGTAGATGTGCAGAGGGCTGGGAATGGCTGCAGCTGCTGGGTGTGATTTGGGGAGGAGGATGGAGGTTCCCGGGGAATGATTCGCCTTGGAAGGGGGCACGTGCGTGTATACTGGGAAAATTTCATCTCCTGGGGAAGCTGAAGGTTTAAAACCGAAATCGCAAATGCCTATATAGTACAAGCACATGCTCTTAGCAAAAACTAGGCGTTTCTCTCTCTCTCCCCCCCCCCCCCAAGCCATTGCATTGTCCTATTACGGTATATCATATGAAGGATTGCAAGAGAGCTGGGGGGGGATGGGATCGAGTTGTGGCTTGATACCCCAGAATTGCATCTATGACTTTGCTTCTACAGTGCTCACTTCTGTTCCGAAGTGGCTTTTACTGCTATCTTACTCACACTTCCTAAATACTATTCTTGCATAACTGTGCAGGATTGGGTTATATAGATGTTCTGAGCAGGGAAATGAAGTACCTCTCTGCTTGCTTTTTTTTCCCCTGCCCCCTCTCTCGAAAGCTCCATATCTAATCTGGATTTAGGGAGTGGAAATGAATAGGTCTGATTGGGAGAGGCCGAACTAATGAGAAGTTCCCCTACACGCATACCTATCCCAAAACCTGTTTCTCCTTGACCTCTGCTGGATTGAGTGCTAAGCTACATGTGGCTCCTAGGCCTCAAAATGTGGTCTCTTGTTTGTACAAAAAGATACAGTAGTGTGTACAAAGCTGAGTCCATCTGATTTTTGATTTTAGCAGAAATGTGAGGTTTTGGGGTAGGGTTAAACAGCTTGTGATCAGAATTTTGTAAAGCTTGTGATCAGAATTTTGGCTTCAGAAGTGCCACTTCTGTTAGCAAACTATTCTTAACATTGAAGGTTCTGGAAAGTGACATTTCCAAGCACGTATGTAAGCAAATGTCGCTCTTCCTCTGTGCAAGGTAAGACAACGAATAGAATAGTTTACAACCTATGATGCATCATGTAGGTCTTTCCTGTTTACAGACAGCCTTTGCACTGTTACTTAACAGCAGTATAATGGGATGTAAAATACAGTACAGTAGGGCCACCATATCCGCGGGGATAGGTTCCAGCTCTTTTCACGGTTAATTGAAACTGCGGAAAAGAGCGAACGCTATCCCAGCACCCATTACCTTTGTGTGCGTAGTGCTGGCGCCAAGCCAGCACGGATCTTCCTTAATCAAAACACTATAAGCAGCAGCGTGTTGCTTATAGCACAGCGTCTGAATGCTTATATAGCAAGCAGCTTCTGTGTTCTAGAGGCTCCGAAGGTTAACAGGAAGCGCTTCCTGTTAATTATTATTATTAACAGTATTGTTAATGTTCGAAGCCTCTCGAACACAGAGGCTGCTTGCTATATAAGCATTCAGACACTATGCTATAAGCAGCATTCTGCTGCTTATAGTGTTTTATTTAAGAAAGATCCGTGCAGGCTTGGTTCCAGCACTAAACACACGTAATGGGTGTGGGAGGCACGGACCTGCGATATGTGGATAAGTGAATCTGCGGATACCGAATCTGCGGATACAGGACCCCCCTGTACTTTCTTTTTCTATGACACTCCCTAGTGTGCACACAGCTCAGACAGTGCGAACGAACAATCTGCAAACCACCTACCTATACACCAGCCAGACTGGAGATTATATTTGAAAGTGGAGATACCACATCTACCCACTTCTAAGTGCGCTCAGTGGACCTGAAACTCTGTTCTGCCTCAAGAAGACAGCACCCTGATTGTGGCTGTCAGTGTTGATGTACTGGTGGCTATGCCAGAATTTTTAAATTGCCAACTGTCATAGGTGGTGTTCAGGGTTTGGGTAGAAGTGGTTGTGTGTAGAAGTGGTTGTGTGTATGTGACCTCGCATCAGACTGTCTAATTAATTAATTGGAACATTGATCTGTTGTTCTTATTTATTACACTCTGGTATTAACAAAGTTTCTGAGATGATGATACTTGCTGCTTTCCACAATCAAAGAAAAAATAACTCCACCATCTTAACACAAGGATAACTATTCAATAGCAAACTTTTACTAGAGCTTCCTTTGCTGATTCTTAGCTTTTTCAGCCGCAGCTGTCTGCAATGAAAAGGAAAAATGATCTTGTGTTCACTCCCTTAACATTGAGGCAGTTGGAACAAAATCTCTTTCCTTTAACCTAATTATAGCTTGCTGAATTACAGTTTGTGCAGGACATAAAGACATGTATGCCAGTTTAAAACCTTCCCAAGTGGCCTAAAACGTAAGAATGGTAGGGTCCCTCTTGTATTCGGTAGGCACTTGTCACTTCAAATGCTTATGTTTCTTGTTCTGTTTCAGGTCTAATCTTATCAACTAACAATGGACGACTACACAAAAATAGAGAAAATTGGTGAAGGTAGGCAATTTATGATTTGTTGTGTAATGCAGCTGTGTCTTGTGTCTCCAACCTAAACACGCATACACACAGAATGAATAACATTATATCAATAAAGTAATAAAGATTTAATAAATTCAGTTACCATAATAATGCGCATCAACTGGCTTAAGAAAGGCGAAGAGGGGCAATGGTTGTAGGAGAAAGGGTGAGAAGCGGACATTGAAAGCCAGTATGAAACTGAGTGTGGGTAAACGCTACCTATTGGGCAGTGTGTCTCATGCAGTCGCTTTGCTCAATTTTTAATTGCGGTTTTTAACTGCACACAGACTGGATGCCTCTTCCCATACCATATAACCAAAAATTTTGGTATGGATAAAGAAATATGGTATTGATATTTATGGTATGTATAAGTGAAAATCCATATAGTGAATGTACAGATAATGGGGGATAGGCATACATTAATAAGTCTCATTGATGAGGCTTATGGCCCAATCTTATTAGGGCCTTATACTGCAGGAACAAGCGTTCTGGTGGCGTAAGGCCCTTTTTGGCTGTCACAAAATGCAACATGCCATTCAGGGTAGCCTAGCCTCTGCTGTAAGCGGCAAATGGGTGGGTCCACACACACCAGCGTTTGGAGGATGCCTGCTGGTGCTGGTAAATCCAGGGTTTGGGAGGCAGGCAAGGAGGGGGCGTGGCAAAACGGGGGCAGGGAGGTGTGTGGATAGAAGCTAAAAAGAGGTGATATTGACTGTCAGTGCTGCCAATAAGCTATCCTGCTTCCCGGCCTCGATTTCCCCAAGTTGGGTCCATGCAGACTTGTGCCAGCAAAATTGCTGGCACAGGTCTGAGTAAACCGAGGAGGTTGGTGCAGGCTTACCCTGGGACAAGGGAACAAATATTCCCTTACCCTGAGGAGGCTTCCAGGACCTGAAATTCCCCCTTGGGATACAGCACGCGCCCTATCGGCGTGGCTGCATTGCCACGGGGGGGGGGGGAAGTTGTTTGGATTGGGCTGCCTGTTGCCAAGTAAGGATGTGTACACGCTTGCTTGCATCCTTGAGGAGATGGGGATGTGTGCTCTATCACTTTGTGTTAAATATAGACCTGTATAACAAGTTTGTATATGGTTCACTTGCAACTGTTCTCCCCACTCATTGCTTTTAAAACTGCTTCTGTCTTTGAGAGAAGCTTGTGTTTGTAGTCTTCACTGTCTAAGGTCATACAAATTGAAGCTGGTTTCACTGTTTGTTCCCCTTATCTCCACCTCCAGGAACTGTTGAAATTGTAATGCCTTCCTTGTGTGGCAAAAAGAATGATTGATTCAAAGTGTGCAGGAAGAAGTTTTTAAGTACAATGCTAGCCTTAACATATCTTGCATATTCAGCTCTTTTGTCAGGGGAATATGTTGCAGTTCTTCCCAAACGTTTTCAACTCACAGCTTCCTTGACCAACGGGTTGTTAGTCACGGCTCCACATTATGTTACTGGGTGCAGGAAGTGATGTCATTAAACAGGAAGTGACCAGAAATATGTACAGTGGGCCCTCCTCATCCATGGGTTAGCCATCTGTGAACTTGACTCAACACGGATGGCTAACCCCGAATGTAGGAGTTGTGGGGCGTCGCCACCGCAGTACCTTATTTTTCAGCTGCGCCATCCAGCCGTCCACTTCTCGACTCCCACACGCCTTTTAACTTGTCCAAATAGCTGTTAACAGTGTTTTTTTTTTAAGTGATCAAAAGTTACTTGTCATGACGCAAAACCAGAAGTCGCTTTTGATCACTTTTTTAAACTGTTTGCAGCCATTTGGACGAATTAGAAGGTGCACAGGAGTCCGGTAGTGGGCCCAGCACAGCTGAAAAATAAGGAACTGTGATGCCGTCCCCACTCCCCCCCCCCCCCCGCAAATTTGATTTTATGCAGATTTGGGTATCCACGGGGTATGGAATGGACCCCCCCGCGGCTACCAAGGGCCCACTGTACTTGGTTCTCAATTAGGAACTCATGAGCTACAATGGCCTAGAAGAAAATATGCAAATGTGAATTGAAATATGCAAATGTTTAGTGTGTGAATCAGGCTCTCCTAGTGCCTGCATCAGCTGAGGTGCTTGCTGAGGGGCAATGTGCGTGCTGCTAAATGAGCACCTGTGTGTGAATCAGGCTCTCCCACCCTCTAGTTTACTAGAACACACACATCCACTTTGAAGGCCATGACACACTGCACGCGGCGCAAACCGTGGTGGTGTGAAGTGAACAAGAGAGAAAAATATTGCAGCCTTCGCTTTGCGCTGCACCACACCACATCCTGTCTCTATTGTAGCAGCAGGCGCGTTATGTTTTCATGGATTCATCGACAGAATTTCTTGCCATGCCCTTTGCCTGAAGTTTTGATTTTAGTATTCTTTCTGTCACATAGGCACGATCTTCTTTGCACTTCTAACACAAATTCAATATCAGACTCACACCCACACGGTTGAATCTCTGCCATTTCCCAGGTCTATGAAACATTTGTTTCCATTGGCTGTCCATTTCCTTCGCATCCTGCCGCACCGTATTGTACGCGCGTGCTGATTGGCCAAAGTTCAATATTTCATCTCTCGCACAGCTGCGTGAGCAGCCGCCCAGGAGAGGCTAGTCCAAGATGCACTGTACGCACGCATCTGCGCGGTGCTGCTTTCCTGCTCTTCACGTTTCCTTTAGTCCTGCACCGCAATATCACTGAAGAAGTGGGCCCCCGAAAAGCGGCTTTCACCACCCCGACGGCAGCATCCCTCTCACTAGGGTTCTCAAGAACTTTGGCAGCATCTCTTTGGTTGGCCCATCTCCTTCCTCTTGTAATCTGACGCTTCGCTAAGCCTCCAGTGAATGAAAAGCGCTCAGGCCATGCCCTCCCTGGCTACTGAGCTTGTGAAGGGCCCTAAAGCAAGATAGCAGCAGAAAAGGGCATCTCTCGGTGTATATTTTAAAGTTGGCCTCAAGACCTGCAGGGAGGCCTTTTTCTCATAGCCTGAGTGCAGTGCAGTGGGTGTTCCTCTGCTCCCCTGCCTGGTTTCCACGGCTCCCCAGGGAGCCATGGCTCACAGTGTGGCCCCTGTTGTGTGGCTTTGTGCACAAAACATGGAGGGAAGGGCTGCCTTTTTTTTTTCCTTTTTGCAAATCCTCAAATGGCCACCAAAACTGGATAATGTTCCCTGAGAATATGGGCACATTTTACTGTTTGCCTTAGCTGCTGCATATGAGTGATTGGGAATGCACTTTTTATTTGGGACTACATGTGTGTTCTTACTCTCTGAGCAGCCTTGTTACTCATCCCTTAACACAGTCAAGTTAATCAAGCTGTATTGTTCCTGCTATCTTTCTGAGCATGCTCTTAGTTGAGCTGTGCTCAACCTCTTCGAGTTTTAATTTTTAAAAAAGAAGCAAGCTCCTTTTCCAGGATTTTGCATCCAGTTCACTAGCTCAGGCTTAAATGGCTAAATCATGTCTCATGTGTTTGGAGTAAGACTGCATTATGTAGATTTTTTCTCTCTCTCCCGTCATTAGGAACATATGGAGTTGTGTATAAAGGCAAACACAAAGCTACAGGCCAGGTGGTCGCAATGAAGAAAATCCGATTGGAGAGCGATGAAGAAGGTGTTCCCAGCACAGCAATCAGAGAGGTTTCCTTATTAAAAGAACTACACCATCCTAACATAGTCTGGTATGTGTCTATTATTTTATTTATTTTTTATATTTATATACCGCCTTTCTTATCCTCAGATTGCTCTTCAGATGTTATTCAAGGCGGTTTACATAGGCAGGCTTATCTAGATCCGATAAGGATCTTTACAATATTGTTCTGCATAGAACCCTACAATTCCAGCTGGTTTCCTCCACGGTGTAGTCATCTTCACTAGCTGCTGAACACAAGCCTTGAGCTCTCTGCAGGACGCCACAGATCATGCTGAACAGGGAAACATTTTTCCAGTTGTCATCACTCTGGCTTTTGTTTCAAGATGGGATCTTCCCTCTAAATCCATTGAATGTTTTGAATTCTGTCTACTATTCAGCAGAATCTTGTGTGTATTATGAAAGGAGTGACTTCGTGCTGTGCCTTGAGCAGCACAAGGGCTGCAGAAAAGAGGACTGTGACCCAAATGCGCTATCTGACATTTGATAAGGGGGCATGTGCAACAGCCACCTTGTGGAAGCCAAGCTAGTCTAGGCCTCAGCGGTATCAGGGAGGGTGGCCGCCTGGGACCCCCATGTGCCTAATCTGCTGCATATGAGTGATTGGAATGCACTTTTTTATTTGGGACTACATGTGTGCTCTTACACTCTGAGCAGTCTTGTTACTCATCCCTTAACACAGTCAAGTTAACCAAGCTGTATTGTTCCTGCTATCTTTCTGAACATGCTATTAGTTTGCTTATTTATTCCAGTTTGCTTATTTATTTCAATGTTTTTCTTTTTTTCCCCAACAAGCATAATAGGCATGGTGGTGTCTAGTATTAATACCAATTTTGTTATTAAAAATACGATTAAAATGGACATTGAGCACAGTCCAGTGTTCACCCCTTTCAAGTCTATTGATCTCAGTGGAAGTGTTAAACATGTGCTTAAATATTTCTCATCATAATGGGACTGGTAGGTGCTTATCCTTAGTGACTTCAGTATGATTTTCAAGACATGTTTAATACTTCTTGTAGAAGACTTCATGTTTCTTCACAGAAGCCATAATCCTGTGCCTGAATTAGGCAGTACCTCTTTTTTTTGTTTTTAATTACCTTCATTCTGGTAGCGATCTTGTCAAAGAGAATTGAAATTGGGAGCTGTGTAACTTCAGGTTTCTTTTGCTATGGACTACACTGGAGCCAAAGTTGCCCTGAAACTAACAAAACAAACAAACCCTGTTATTCAGAGAATTGTAGCATTGGTTAAATTCAGCACTGTCTCCTGAATTCAGTGTTGCGGGTCATGAAAGAGACTCTGGAATTCTTGATGGCTCACAAGGTTGCTCAGTCACTGTGATACCGTAGTTATGTTTGTGCATCCAAGCTGAGGAACTGCTAGAGAAGCTTTAGAGCACCTAATTCTTGACCACTGCCATTCTGAAATGATTTAGTGGAGTCGGGAAGGTTGTCGATTGACTTTCTTCTAAAGAAGGGAAAGTCTAGGTCTCTGCAGATGACATGGTGGTGAGCATGTTAAAAGGGAATTTTTGCTTTCTCAAAACTGCAGTTGTAGTTGTAGCGCACAGGTTGATGGCAGCAGCCTTCTGAAATGTTCTAGGCCTCTTTTCTGAATCTTCAACTTCCTTTTTCCTTTAAAGAAAGTCTCTAGCCATCTACAGAAATAAGGGAAAATGCAAAGGCTGCGTCTTTCCATCCTGCTCAATAAGAAGTAAACCTGTTTCCTGCCTTCAGCATGCTAGCCGATGAATGGCAAGTGCTTGGCACTTTGATTTCAGGGTGGATTGATTTAAATCAAGTTTTCACTTTTTAGATTGTATATTTCCTGATAGGCATGCATGCATGCATGCATACTAGTTAGTTGTGAACCTATTTTATTTGTGATGGCTCCTAAATAAAGCTGTTTGCAATCTATCCGTGAATCTGTTAAAGCTATCTGTGGCCATTCACTACTGGCATCCCTGACCAGGTTAGCTAACCCTCCCCCTAACTCCATTGATCGCATAGGATCAATGATTCCGTATCCATGAATTCAGTATCCACTGGATATTCCAGGAACCTAACCCCTGCAAATACTGAGAATTTACTGTACTTGCTTACATCGTAGGGTTGTTATACGGACAGCATCAAGGCAATCCCTGTGAAGTCCTCTGCACACTCAGAAAATGCTATACAAACGTTAAATATTATTGCATTTTAAGCTTTTTTTCTGTATTGCTTTGAGTTGTAGCGTCCTCCACTACTATCAACGTTTGTGGCTGTTGTTCGTAATAGATCCTGCAGGATATGTAATCAACAACTTTGTCATAAACATTTTTATTTAGTTAACTAGTAATTTTGCTTCAGTATAATTGGTGATTTTGGTGAGATGCTTAGTGCTCATACGGTTGGAAGAAGAGGTCTTGATGCTTCATATAACCTGGTTTTAAGCTTCATGAAGTGGGCTTAATAAAAAGGCGGGAAGAACATGGCTAGCTTAATAGTTGGAACTGTTTCCGTTTTGTTTTAAAAAGAACATTCTCTTCAGTCTTCAGGATGTGCTTATGCAAGATTCGAGGCTTTACCTTATCTTTGAATTTCTTTCTATGGATCTGAAGAAATACTTGGATTCAATCCCAGCTGGAGAGTTGTTGGATCGTATGCTTGTTAAGGTAAGGAGACAATACTGGAAACTTGTGGTTTTCAAACTGCCTGCCCACGTGGAACTCTTTCCTCATTGATCTTCCTGTCCAGAAACTGACTCTCCCAACACCCCCTGCATACTGCAGAGGTTCCTGGGGTGAATTCCAGTTGTATACATTGCCATGCAGGTGGGCATCAAGTGGATTTGAGCCTCACTGTTTTCCTCTGTACGTCCTAGAAACCACGCAACATCCCTGTATGTTGCATGAGGAGACTGGTAACAGTAGACAAGCTTCTCCAAGAGGTAGCTTGTCCTCCATTGTTGATCTTAACACTGAGGATCTCTTGGTAAGAGCCCCAGAGCTTCCTTGAAACAGTTTTTGAAAACCTTTTGCAAGAAACAGTTTTATACCAAAATATCTAATGTGATCCTGCCACACACCAGTTTCATATAGGAGCTGTTACAAGGGACTGTGTGTCAGTTAGCCAGGCATCTAGAAAGTGTGCCTGAAGCCCCTGCTGAGATTTCTCCGGGTAAGAACATTGTGTGTGTGTGTGTGGGGGGGGGGTGTCTTCCATGGGCTTTCCCCTTTCATGAACTCAGTATTGTACAGGCAAAGGAGAATAGTAAGAGGGTGTTTAAAAAAAAAAAGATGCAGTGGAATGGCTGCTCCAGATCATTTACTGAATTTCAGACTTGGTCCTTTGTTCATACAAAGTATCCTTTCTGGCAATCATTGGAACAAAATTCTTCCAGTAAGCTGCCTGGAAGTACCAAGTGTAGCCTAAGAGGGTATTGAACTGATTAGTGCCTTGTTGTCTCTTTTGCTTATGCTGAGCTGCTCTTTGTACATGATCGTGATGAAAATCTCTCCTTCCCCCCCCCCTCCCCCATTTTTCTGTGTATTTTCCACCTGGTTTGGATCTTCCTATTGGGGAAGCTCCTATAATGCATCAGCATCCCCAGGGGCTGCTAAGTAATTTCAGTGATGTTATACTTTGGACTGGTCCACGAAGGACTTGGCTTTGAACAAGCTCATTGGTCTGCGAGGAGCTGATTTCCAAGATTGGGAAAGTTGAGAGCTCAGGTGACCCACCCCACCCCAGTACCCAATCCCACAAGTTATAAAACATAAGGGGTCCTGTACCCCCTTTGCGTATTTGGTTCAATGTTGGGAGTTTCTGGTGCTTGCTGGTAGCTCGCCTGCGCAGCCAGCTAGATGTGGGTTCGAAGATTGTGAACCTGGACTAGCGTGAATACATAGGACAGAAAAAGTATTAGAAATTGCATTAGTGGTTTTTTTTCCCAGCTTGCTTTTTAACCTCTCTGCCATTCTTTGCCTAACCTTCCCTTGCCCTTCTACAATTTCTCGTGTGCCTTATTTTTTTTGCCTTTTTGCTTTTACCCCCTTGTTTTGGTGTGTGTTTTGTTTTATTTTATTTTGGTGTTTACCTACCTGACCTCCCTCCACTCCAAATAGAGTTGCTCCCCCCACATCTTCGCAGACTATTGGCCTTTTCAAGAGGACTTTTCAGGGTTTGGGAATTCCATTTTTCTGGGAGGAAGATTTACTCCTTCTGTCTGGTTTTCCTTGGCTTTGGGTGATGGCTGCAAGAGCTACTGTTCCAGTGTTGTAACCGGACAGGCTGGGACTGGGTGCCAGCTGCTAGGCCCTGTACCTTTCCGTCTAGCTACCACAATGATGTTTCAGAGTTTTTCTTATGCGAAAGAAAACAATGATGCCTTCCTGCAAGTCACTGACAAACTAAACTCGACAGGTTATCAAGGATATTGAGACACAAGGGTAGCGGGGTGTGTGGGTAATTGTGGGCAAATATAGTTCTAGACCTTTAGGTTACAGTAGGGGGTGAGAGTCGGGTTAAGCTAAAGGCTTCATGGAAAAGATGGGTTTGAGGAAGGATACATTGGGGGGGGGGCACTGCATAGGGAGGGCCAATAGGAGCCCTAGCTATGCCTCTAAAGGAAGACGAATAGAACTGAAATATTGAATACTTCATAGTGTATGCATTCAGCAGATCTGCCGCACCTTTCCCTTGCAGTTTTGACAAGTTGGATATAAAGTGTCTCCTTGGTGTGTGTGTGTGTGTGTGTTCTCCAAGCTTTCTGTATTCATGTGGCTTTGATCTCTCCCTTTCAGAGTTACTTGTACCAAATTTTGCAAGGTATCGTGTTCTGTCACTCAAGAAGAGTTCTGCACCGAGACTTGAAACCTCAGAACTTGTTAATAGATGATAATGGAGTCATTAAGCTGGCTGACTTTGGCTTGGCTCGAGCTTTTGGCATCCCAGTACGCGTCTACACGCATGAGGTAAGGGGGTTTCAATGACTGGCTTGTAGTGGAACGTACTAGCTGTTGAACACCCAGTGCTGAGTGACTTAAGAAGCTAACACGTTTTTCACTGGTCAACACGATATTTGGCACATGGAACAATGAAGGTGTTTTTAACATAACTTTTCACGCTGAATTCAAATATGCTATCAGAATTTTCTATCACCCAGTTTTCTGTGATGAGGCTTTTTTATTAATAAATATATTGAAAGATTTGATGTATTTTGTCACATTTGGTCATGTTATTTTTCACCAGATTTTTTTTTTTAGCATTATACAGGCAGGTGGCAGACTGGCTGGCAGGCGGTAGGCAGACAAGTTATGCAGTGTGTCCTGACATAAACACGTCGCTAGTCTTGGCAACCTATGCCAGTAGTGAGCTGACATGCTCTGTGTGTGCACTGAGAGAGTTTGAGTTCTCTTCTGTCTAGTGATTAGATTACTGCACAACTGTGTTGTGGTTGATACTGTGTCATTTTGCCAAGGAAGTGTTTTAAATTATCCAGATACTTTCTCTTATGTGTGTGGGGAATTGACATTTAAAGCTCAATGGCTAAATTTCGCTTGACCCATTAAGTATATTTTGGCTGTAAAGTAGGTGACAAAGATAAGAACTGGGCCCCTCATATCTGTGCTGTTCAACCTGTGTGAAGCATCTGACAGAATAAGGGATCCTGGGAACCCAAAGATAATTCATCGGGCAGTTATTTTTGTTTAACAAACATGAAAGGAATAATAAGTAAATCCAAACACGCAATGATATACCCAAATTTGCCATCTGCTATCAGGCCAGTTCCTCACAGCAAGGACTTGCCTATATCACGGCCTCCAATGCACATAACTGTAGAAGATGAAGACTCGGAAAATGATGCAGCTAGCCTAGTTCAACATGAGGAGCAACATGACTCTATTTGTGAAGCAAGTACCTCTCCTTTTTGAGCCACACCTGTTAACGTAAGGTTGATTTAAATAACCTTGTTCAGGATTTGAATTTGTCCAAAACAGGCTGAACTTTTGGGGTCTAGGCTGAGAGGCTGGAATCTACTTCAGCGAGACACTAAAGTGTGTGTGTTTTGTAACCGTCAGAATGAGTTAAAAAAAATTTATTCTCGAGAAAATTATTTAGTTTATTATAACAATATTTGCTCTGTGATGGATGCTCTTGGTCATGAACATAAAACAGAGTGGTGACTGTTTATTGACTGCTCTAAAACTAGTTTGAAGGGTCCTTTTACATAATGGAAGCAAATTTCCTTCTGTGCTGTTAGCTTATCCCGCTAATATGGAAGAATTTTATGAAAGTCTGAAATTTTGGAAAAAAATCAGTATGACAAGTACAATTGGAACATCTGTGGGTTTAAGTCATTGCGCTGTTACTTGGTTTGCAGCTTGACTACACTAAATTTTGTTTCTTGTGCGAGTGGGACAGTTGAGACAAGAAAAGTCATTACATCAAGAAGGAATGACCAAAGCTTGAATCAAGTACTCCTGGACAGAAAAATGTTGCACTGGTCAACACTGAATTTTTTTAACCTCCATGTGGAAATCGTTCAAAAGTATTACGGAAATGTTTTTGAGAAAATTTAAAGCAGAACTTCCGTGACATTGTGGGTGAACTCTTACATTTGTTCAAAGATATGGGATGTAATATGTCCCTTAAAATTCATTTATTGGACTCCCATCTGGATTCTTTCCTGAGAATCTTGATGGTCGTCAGAACCTCGTCATGCCGAACAATTTCACCATGACGGTCTCAATCATGGAAAAGAGGTACCAGGGAAAGTGGAGTTCTAGCATGCTTGCTGACTATTGTTGGACACTTAAGAGGGATGTTCTAAATGCTAAATACAAACGAAAATAAATTGTCACTTTTTGGGTAATATGAATATTGTTATACTTTTTTTTCAGATTTAACCTGTATCACTAAAAATCCCTGTGTGATAGAGAAAAACTAGTAGTAACATATTTGAATTCAGCATAAAAAGTACTATTGGGGTTGGACAATTTCTTGTGTGTCAAAAATTTAGCTTTTATTTATTTAGAGAGCAGGATGTTATCATGTAACATTGATTAGGCGCTAAGAACATCAAACTCTGCTGGATCAGAACAAGGTTCTCTGCTCTAGCATTTGGGTTCCCACAGTGGCCATTGGATGCTTCTGTGAAGCCAACAAACAGGGTCTGAAGACAACAGATCTCCCTTGCTGAAATATGCTGATATACCGTATTTATCGGCGTATAATACGCACTGGCGTATAAGACGCACCTTCCTTTTGGCCCTGGGTTTCAAGAAAAAAACATTTGGCCACTTACCGCTTGGCTGCTTAATTAGCTAATTTACATAAATTGCACAAAAATACCAGGATCTCTTTTAAAACACACAGCAATAAGACACATGAACAAAATGCACCAGAAAAACCCAGACTCAACTCTTTTTTCCCCCACCCCACCCATGCACAGTTTCCAAAATAAAAAACATTTACCCCAAATACAAAACCCCCAGACTCAACTTTTACCCCACCCCACCCCACCCACCCCTGCAGTTTCCACAGTAAAAAACATAAAAGTACAAAAAAAACCAGACTCAACTCTTACCACCCCCAGACTCAACTCTTACCAACTCTTAAACAACATAAAAGTACAAAAAAAACCAAAACACCCAGACTCAACTCTTTTCCCCCACCCCAACTATGCACAGTTTCCAAAGCCTCCCAACTAGGCCCAGTTCAGAAGCTTACCCATGTTGTATTCATTCAGCATCTGGAAGAGCAGGCCCTGGGCAGCTCAGCTGAACTCTTTTCCCCCACCCCAAGTCTTTTCCCCAACCTAACCTAACCTATGCACAGTTTCCAAAGCCTCCCCAACTAGGCCCAGTTCAGAAGCTTACCCTTCAGAGGAGAGCTGGAGACTAGGCCGAGGAGACTAGGCCCTTTGCAGCTCAACTGAACTGAACTGAGCACCATAGATTTATATGAAGACATTATCCAGTATACTTCAGCTAGTGTGTAATAGTGGATAATGTTGGACTTTGCTCAGGCAGACCGAGATTCAAATCGGCCATGATAATTGCTGAGGGGTGTAGGCTAAAATGATGGTATCTAGCCTGTCTTATGTGGTTATGAGAATCAAATGGGATGGGCTCCTAGCAAGAATAATGGAATACAAATGTGATTATTGTGAATTCATCTTGAACTGATTAACTACTTTAGATATTAACTACTGCTGAAGTTAAAAGCTAAACACAGTGTCCCTTAAAAGGAGGTGCATCAAGAACAGGTGTACTGATTCCAGATATTTGTAGTTGACTGGACTGTTAATTCTTTCACACCTGCTCCAGAATGTGCTAGCTAGCATTTCTTCCATTAGCAATTTGAGGCTTGCCTATTGTTGTTGTTCAGTTGTTAAGTCGTGTCCGACCCTTCGTGATCCCATGAACCATATCCCGCCAGGCCTTCCTATCCTCCACTATCTTCCTGAGTTCGCTCAATTTCATGTTCGTTGCATCGGTGATGCTGTCTAACCATCTCATCCTTGGCCTTCCCCTTCTCCTTTTGCCTTCAATTTTTCCCAGCATCAGAGTCTTCTCCAGAGAGTCCTCTCTTCGCATTAGGTGGCCAAAATATTTGAGTTTCAGCCTCAGTACCTGTCCTTCCAGGGAACAGTCAGGGTTGATTTCATTTAGGATTGACTGATCTCCTAGCAGTCCAAGGGACTCTCAGGAGTCTTCTCCAGCACCACAGTTCAAAAGCATCTATTCTTCGGCACTCAGCCTTCCTTATGGTCCAACTCTCGCAACCATACATTGCTACTGGGAACACCATCGCCCTGACTATACGAACTTTTGTTAGCATAATAAAAAGCAGAGATATCACCATGCCATCTAAATTTGCCATAGCTTTCCTTCCAAGGAGTAAGCGTCTTTTAATTTCATGGCTACTGTCTCCGTCTGCAGTGATCTTGGAACCCAGAAAAGTAAAATCTGTTACTGCTTCCATTTCTGCCCCTTCTATTTGCCAGGAATTGATGGGACCCGATGCCATGATCTTAGTTTTATTAATGTTGAGTTTCAAGCCAACTTTTGCACTCTCCTCTTTCACTCATCAAGAGGCTCTTTAGTTCTTCTTCACTTTCTGCCATTAGGGTGGTATCGTCTGCATATCTGAGGTTGTTGATGTTTCTCCCTGCAATCTTGATTCCAGCTTGCGATTCATTCAGCCCTGCATTTCTCATAATGTACTCTGCATATAAGTTAAATAAGCAGGGTGACAATATACAGCCTTGCCGCACTCCCTTCCCAATTTTTTACCAATTGGTTGTTCCATGGCCGGTTCGAACTGTTGCTTCTTGACCCGCATACAGGTTTCTCAGGAGACAGGTAAGGTGGTCTGGTACCCCCATCTCTTTAAGAATTTGCCACAGTTTGTTGTGATCCACACAATCAAAGGCTTTTGTGTAGTCAATGAAGCAGAAGTAGGTGGTTTTTTGGAACTCTCGTGCTTTCTCCATGATCCAGCGCATGTTGGCAATTTGATCTCTAGTTCCTCTGCCTCTTCGAAACCCAGCTTGTACTTCCGGTAGTTTTCGGTCCACGTACTGCTGAAGCCTAGCTTGTAGGATTTTGACCATAACCTTGCTAGCATGTGAAATGAGTGCAATTGTACGGTAGTTTGAACACTCTTTGGCACTGCCCTTCTTTGGAATTGGAACGTAAACTGACCTTTTCCAATCCTTTGGCCACTGCTGAGTTTTCCAAATTTGTTGGCATATTGGGTGCAGCACTTTCACAGCATCATCATTTAGGATTTTAAGTAGCTCAGCTGGGATATTATCATCTCCGCTAGCTTTGTTGTTAGTAATGCTACCTAAGGCCCACTTGACTTCACTCTCTAGGATGTCCGGCTCTGGGTCAGTGACCACACCAGCGTGGTCATCAGGAACATTAAGATCTTTCTTGTATTTCTTTCTTCTGTGTATTCTTCTGTGTATTCTTGCCATCTCTTCTTAATCTCTTCTGCTTCTGTTAGGTCTCTGCCTTTTTTGTCCTTTATCATGCCCATTTTTGCACAAAACGTTCCTTTGATATCTCCAATTTTCTTGAAGAGATCTCTAGTCCTCCCCATTCTGTTGTTTTCCTCGATTTCCTTGCATTGTTCATTTAAGAAGGCCTTCTTATCTCTCCTTGCTATTCTCTGGAAATCTGCATTCAGTTGTTTATATCTTTCCCTTTCACCCTTGCTTTTCGCATTCCTTCTTTCCACAGCTATTTGTAAAGCCTCATCTGATAGCCACTTTGCCTTCTTGCATTTCTTTTTCTTTGGGATGGTTTTAGTTGCTGCCTCCTGTACAATGTTACGAACTTCCGTCCATAGTTCTTCAGGCACTCTGTCTACCAGGTCTAATGCCCTAAATCTATTCTTCACCTCCACTGTATATTCATAAGGGATATGGTTTAGGTCATATCTGACTGGTCTAGTGGTGTTCCCTACATTCTTCAGTTTAAGCCTGAATTTTGCAATAAGAAGCTCATGATCTGAGCCACAGTCAGCTCCAGGTCTTGTTTTTACTGATTGTATAGAGCTTCTCCATCTTTGGCTGCAAAGCACATAATCTATCTGGTTTCGGTATTGACCATCTGGTGATGTCCATGTGTAGAGTCGCCTCTTGTCGCCTCTTGTGTTGTTGGAGGCTTGCCTATTGAAAACCTGCAAATAATCACTTTCTTTTGCTAGGTAGTAACTCTGTGGTACAGATCCCCAGAAGTGCTGCTTGGCTCTGCACGTTACTCCACTCCTGTAGATATATGGAGCATAGGTACAATATTTGCGGAAATGGCGACTAAGAAACCACTCTTCCACGGGGACTCGGAGATCGACCAACTCTTCAGAATCTTTAGGTATCTAACCTCGAGTGGGAAAGATCTACCTCTGATGTAGGAGGCTGCTGTCTGTGTGCATGTAAATAATAATCCTAGAGCTGCTTATATGAAAGCAAATGTTATAATGTTTTAGTATGAGCTATTGAAGATGACAGGATGCCTGGAACTTCTTATTCTGCAGGTTGACTGATAGCAACCTGTGTTTGTGTATATCTTTTGTCCAGTTGCAATAGCAAATCAGTAAACAGTGCATTGTTATAATTCTGAACTTAATGCTTGGAAGCAAGTCCCACTGGGATCAGTGTTACTGAAGTCCTGGTAAGTATGCTTAGGATTGCTGCCTTAGTGGTCTGATCCTATAAGCTAGTATTTGCTAGACCAGCGATTCTCAAAGTTCTCCCCGCGACTCAGAGAGACCTGAGTAGCTGTATGCCCCGAGACCGCAGCAGCACGCCCTGGGACCGCGGTGATGCTGATGTCAAAAGGAGCTATTTTTAACGTACAGTCATCACACCACCCTCCGGAGGGTGCAGGGAGGCCCACGGCCCCCTCTGTGGGCCTCCCTGTGCTGCTGATCAGCTCTCCCTGCACCTTCCGGAGGGCCGGTGCGATGATTGCAAGTTAAAAATAGCCCCTTTTGCCACCAGCAGCGGCGTGATCCTGGAATCTCCACCATGATCCCAGGTGCACTGTGACCGCCATTGCAACACCCCTTAAGGGGCTGGCGGCCGCTTCCAGTTCCCCTGGTGGGTCACAACCCACCAGTTTGATAACTGCTGTGCTAGACAATACTATCCTATATGTGCCTAGGATCTTGTACAGTGTTGACATGGCACTGTGGGCAGACCAAGATATTGCATAACTGTCTGCCAGTGTGTCTGCTTCTGGGGACAGGTATGGTGAACTGATGTGTAAAGTGTTTCCTGGACAGTACCACTTCAGACTGGGAAGGGTATGTGTGTTGCAGATTGGAAGGCAAGCTTGTATAGGAGGCTAGATCTGCTTTACTAACACCAGTGAATGTGGACTGCAGTTATGTGCATCAATAGGGTTGCAGTGTCAGTCTTCAGAAGCTGAGAGTTTAAGCATGCAATGGTGCAACAGATCTGGGGTTGGCAGAGTTGTTGTCCCTGTCCAATAAACTCCTAAGCATTGCTACAGTAATCTTCTGATGGGGGAATTCTCAATCTGGTGTTTGGCAGAGTGCATTCAAACACGCTTGTGTTTGACAACCCTTTGTTGGGGTGTGTGTGTGTGTGTGTGGGTTTTTTCCCCTTGTAGAGCTTTGGGGACACCAAACAACGATGTGTGGCCTGAAGTAGAATCCTTGCAGGATTACAAGAACACATTTCCTAAGTGGAAACCAAGCAGTTTGACCTCCCATGTGAAAAACATAGATGAAGATGGTCTAGACCTGCTTTCTGTAAGTGAATATCTCGCTCTCATAAAGCTGTATACATATGATGCAACATAGACATTGCTCCACCTGACTGAATATTTTTTTTTGGGGGGGGGGTGTTTCCTCAGCTGTTGAGTTAATAAGAATGTGCTGTACTTGATTGCAAAAGACTTTGTCTCAGTTCCAGGGATGTGCAGATAAAGGGTGGTCTTGTTCCCATTGAGTTCTGTGGGGCAACGTAAATGGGCTGCAGTCTTTTAAGTTATGCACTGTGGTGCTTGACTGAAGATCAGGTTTGTGTTCCTTCCCCTCTCCAGTTTGCGCGTGACCTTGCATCAAGTTGGGTGCTAGTCACTGATGCCCAGCTGATGTGGGCGTCCAGTTCATGCAATCTGCCTCCCCTTCTTTGGGAGGGAAGCTTTATGTGAATCGTGTGCTTGAGTTACTGGGTGTCAACATGGAATACCTCTTTCAAATGTTGGAAAGTAACTACAGATACTGAAACAGGTGTGACTGAATCTTCTCCTTGCCTTAAACGTTTTGCCTGGTTTCAAATGCCTTGGAGAGAAGAGAGAACAGGATGCTGAATCTGATCTGGTTGCAGCAGGATTGCTCTTATGGCAACAGTCGCTCATATATCGGGTTGAACTGAAAAACAATATGTTTTTGTTACAGAAAGCGTCTTGGTGGGACAAACCTTCCTAAAAAACTGTAGAACCTCCTTCCAGAAGTTGGAAGGTGAATCCATCAGGCTTTCTTCAGGTCCTAATTTTTCTGACTTGAGACTGGGGATTGAATTGAATGGTGTTTAAAGGGTGACTCTTCACAAGGACTGACTCTGAGATTCCAAAGATGTAGTTAGCAATGCAATTTTTTTTTTTTTTGCTGTTTAAGAACTGCTCCTAGAAATGCTTCAGCTGGGATCCAAAGAGCTGCCTTGACCATGTAGTAGCTCAAAGGAACACTTTACTTTGAATACCTGGAAACCCACCCACCCCTGTGCCATCTCTTTTCAGCTTCAAAATCAACTTGCCTTGCAATATGGGTTGAGTGGAGTTGTTGACAGAGGAAAAATGTCTTGTTGTTCTGATCTTTCTAAGCTTATTTATCTAGCAGATGGCTAACATATATTTTGCCTTTATCTCATCTTGTAGAAAATGTTAATCTATGATCCTGCAAAGAGAATTTCTGGCCGCGTGGCTTTGAATCATCCATACTTTGACGACTTGGACAAATCCAAACTTCCAGCCAGTCGGATCAAGAAATGCTAATTGCCCATAAACCACCTGTGGGTGGTTGGTTGGAGCAAAAATACCAAAATGTGTGGTATTTTTACTACAGAATTTTTCTCTAACTTCTGTTTTATATGTCTGTCTTGTCCTATTCTAAAACTGTAGCCCTATTTAGAGTGCTCTGGTTTAAGTCTACTTCCAATGTAAATATTAACCTGTTCACTATTGAATAAAATTGTAAACTGGTAATCAAGCCTCACATTCTATAAATAAAAACTTTAAATCTAGCATGGGAGTAGTGAAGGTCTTTGTTTCTTCTTTTCAACAACGCTGAAGGGTTTCTTAACGTACTTTCATTAACCTAACCAAGTTGTCTTGTAAATACTGTATACTGTATAATTTAAAAACAAAGAACTCCCCCCCCCCCAAAAAAAAAACTGGCGGGAGAGGTGGCACCCAGGATGGGACGAAACAGGTAAAGGTAGGCTTGATTCTCAGTGACGGGAGTCGCCAGGAGCAGACTTAGTCCCTACCTGAATAATGTCCTTGAGTGCACCATTCATTCAGATGCAATGAAAGGAGGCCTATTGTGTTTGAACACTTGCAATGAAGGCCCATCTATCCCTTTCGCTATGTGGGCTGGTCCTCGCTGATATGGGGGATCAGGAAGTGACCTTCTGCTGAGTCAGATCATTGGTCCATTCAGCTCAGTATTGTCTATGCTGACTGGCAGTGGCCCTCTAGAGTTTTGGACAGGGGTCTTTCCCAGCCCTACTTGAAGATGCCTGCGATTGAACCTGGGACCTGCATACAAAAGCATGTGCTCTGTCACTAAGCTATGACCTCTGTCCATTTGATTCCTTGGACAGGGTGTGTGTGCACCATGTGTCTATGTGCAGATCACATGGGCAAAATGTACCCACCACTCTTGAGTCTACAATATGCAAAACTTCTCTCCCTGTACTCTTCTGGCCAAAATGATGAACATCCTGCTCGTAGTGGTTTCAGATCTGTTCTTAAGGGGGTGACACTGCTGCATGAGCTTTGTCAATTTGTGTTCATTCTACTGGTGGTTTCTTCTATCTTCTACACTACGATTACCTCTCCAGCTACTTTCCACTTGAGATAGTGCTGTGCAAAACAGGTTAAGTGAAAAGCAAATCCTTTAAACTTTAAGTTTAAAGGGTTTTGACATGAGTAGAACATTAGTGGCATAGGAGGACGATGCAAGTGGCTAGAACTTTCTGTAATAGTAGTATTGGCTTAAGCCACTAGATCTATAAAGGAACACCAATTCAATTTTGTTTGTATAAGGCCTGAACCAAGTCCTCTAACAGCGCAATCCTGTATAACCTTGCACTGGTGTAACAGTAAATGCATCAGTGTGACAGATGCACTGGTGTAAGTGCACTTACACATGTGCATCTGCTGTTACACTGGTGCAAGTTTACACAGGATTGCGCTGTATGTCTAGTTGGATTCATACAGGTTATAGAGGTTGAGTATCCCTTATCCAGACTGCTTGGGACAGGAAGCTGCCTGGATTTCAAATTTGTCTAGATTTCGGAATATTTGCATAGTCTAAGTCTAAAATACAAAATTAATTTGTCTCGTATAACCTTATACACACAGCCTGAAGGTCATCTTATACAATAAATAATTTTGTGTCCTAGCATGCCTTGCGCTATGCCAGCCAGGTGCTGGAAAAAGTTCTTTTTAAAGTCATAGCCCAAAAAATGTCTGGATTTTGGAATAGTCTAGATTTTGGATGATAAGGGGTAAACAACCTATAGTAAAATAATCCAAAGGGATAGGATAACTGAAGGCTGTGAGGCTTGGCATAATGAACTCAGTGGTTGAGTAACATTGGTTGTTACAAGAAAAACCTGTGTTTAACTGTTCTAAATCTTCTGGCAGTCAATTGCACTGAGCCACCCCAAGCTCTGTTTTCATCCCCACTTATGGAATACTGATAACTTTATAACTTCCCTGAATCATTTTAGGTGTGACTTTTGATATAATTGCCAGGGAAAAGCTGCTATCGAATGCCTGCCATGCAACTTGTCAAAGATACAGAACCTCTTGGTGGGATGAGGTAACCTAAATGTGGTGGGTATACTTTACACAAAATAAATGGAGAAATGAGATTTCTGAAACAATTACATCAAATTTCGGCAGCTGGAGGATTATTAAAGGTAAAGGTATCCCTTGACATTTAAGTCCAGTCGTGTCCGACTCTAGGGTGCAGTGCTCATCTCTGTTTCGAAGCCGAAGAGCCAGCGCTGTCTGAAGATACTTCTGTGGTCATGTGACTGGCATGACTCTGCTGAAGTGTGGTGTGTGCAGCTGGGACACGGAATGCTGTTACCTTTCCGTAAGCGGTACCTATTTATCTACTTGCATTGACATGCTTTCAAACTGCTAGGTTGGCAGGAGCTGGGCTGAGCTGCAATTGCTCACCTCATCACGCGAATTTGAACAGCCAACCTTTCGACTGACAGCTCATGGTTCAGTGGTTTAACCCACAGACCCACCCCGCAGCCCAGGTTTATTAGGACCAACCAAAAATGACAAAGTTGTGAGTAGCAAGCTTCTGAGTTTTCCTGAACTCTTTATCCATCTGGATGTGAAACAAAGCAATAATAAGACCTTTTTCAGCCTGGCTTTAGGATCAAATTAAGAGTGAACCATGAGTGACCCATGACTTCTACATGTTAAAACTAGTACTTGTGGGATGTTTGAATATTCTCTATGTATTCTTTCCTTGGCCACAAGATGTCACTGTAGCATCTAAATACCTATTGTGATGCATGGTGGGGGGAAGGGAGGAATGACTCCAACAGCAGGTTCTTGTGGCTGATTTTCCACATTAAAAACTAGTCTTTGTTTGCTGATAGATAGCTATGTATATAGTACTGCAAAGTTCAATGGTAATGGTAATTAATTATAAGGGCAAAGGCTAGATTTGTAACATTATCCAGGAGTGATCAGGTGGTTATTCCTATCACAGCCATTTGTCAGCTGTACAAATATTCTATTTGTGGAGGAGGAGGGAACATCTAGAAAAATGATTTGTCACCTGCAGTCTGAGGTGATATGACCTGCTGTATTGTCTCATTTTTTGAATGTAAAGTAGACCTTGGTACTAGCCAATCATCCCCCCCCCTCCAACTTAACATATGCTAACTTTAAAACTTTACTGAGGGCCCAATCCTATCCAACGTTCTAGCGTCTATGCAGTTACAATGCAGCCCTTAGGTAAGGGAACAAACATTCTTTTACCTTGAGGAGGCCTCCATGACTTCCCCCCTCCCCCGCAAGATACAGCGCTCGCCCCATTGGCACAGCTGCAACGGCGCTGGAAAGTTGGATAGGATTGGACCCTCAGCCCCAGTGTGGCTTCTGAAACCACCACTGCCCATATAGTTTAAAGTCTACCCCTGCATCCATAGGTAGGCTTACCATTCGTCCCAATTTGGCCAGGAAAGTCCTGGGAATCGGCCACGATTCCCGGTTCTGTCCCGGCCCGGTTATCCGGAATGAATGGCTGCCGCCACCGCCATCTTATTTTTAAAACTTACCCGGGCGCCGGCAACATGCGTCTTGGATCACAAAATCTCGCGTGATCCAAGATGTTGGCACCCAAATCTCGTGAGGGCATCATGCCCTCAAGAGATTTGGGCACCGACATCTTGGATCATGTGAGATTTCGTGATCCCAGACGCATGTTGCCGGCGCCCGGGTAAGTTTTAAAAAAAGGTGGCGGCGGCGAGCGGGTGTCCGCCCGCTCTCTCACCAGCACGGAGCCAGTGAGGGAGCGGGCGAACGACAGTAGTCTGTGTTTCACCCGGTCTCCCAGCGGCTCCGTGCAGTGCCGGGGAGCCTGGGCCAGCCTGCTTGCCTGCGCGGCGCGAGCCGCCGGCAGGCTCGCACGGCGCGGGCAAGCAGGCTGTGTTTCGCCCGGTCTCCCAGCAGCTCCGTGCGGTGCCGGTGGGAGACCGGGCCAGCCTGCAGCTGCCCGTTCCTGCTTGCCGGCGCTGCTGTGGATGCGGGCAGCAGCAGCAGCAGCAGCGCGGGGAGCAGCAAAGGTAAGTAAAAAAGCTATTTTTTTTAAAAAAAATTAATAATTAAACATTTCACCTGCGCTTCGCGTGGGAATAGGGAGCGCTTTTCGCCCCCTTTAATGTAAAAATTATTTCATTTATTTTTTACTTTACATTTTTAATGATTTAATTAAATTAATTGACTGTGGGGGGGTGTCCCGGTTTGGGGTTGGGAAAATATGGTAAGCCTATCCATAGGGGATAGAAACTTGTTCTTTTACAAAATGACAACATGGGATACTCAGCTACTGGATTATGTGCCCAGTAATACAGTAAATATGTGCTGGGGGGGGGGGCACTTCTTCAGAACTGTGGTATCCATATAGCCTTCTCCACAGGCTTCTAGAAGCTGTAGTATGAGTACCCCCCCCATCAGAACTGCTTCCCCTGCCTTCCTAGAGAGGATCTGTATTGCCCCCTCCCTCTACAGTTTCAAATGTATAGCCAAGACTTGGCAACTCTTAAACAGGTTGTCAGCTGAAGATGATGTGATCTGTGGCAAAGCTGTGTGTTTTGTCCCTGCTATTTGTGCCTAATGTTTTTTGTTTTGCTGCTGAAGTTTATTTTAAACTGTTCTAATGATTTTCTGTGTTTAAATTTTGTTGCCAATCACCTGAGGGTATAGTGGTAGCAGAGGACAGATGGAAATCTTAAATAATAAAATAAAATGGTTGTATTATTGATTCGTCACTGTGTGATATTGGCTAACTTGCACTGGGGCAAGTACAGGTAACATTTTAGTGGTGCCATTATGTCAGGCAGGAAAACATTTTAGTGATCCCGGGAGGGCTTGTAGCAGATCACAAGCCTCTTTCTAAATTGTCTGGCATTCTCCTCCTGATAGGACAATATGTAATACTTAAATTTTCTCCCAGATCAGCACATTGAGACAAAAAGACTTTCTGGGGAGGAAGAGGCTGCTTAGGTACACAGAAGTACAAGATTAATAAGGGTTGTTCTGTATAATCCTCATTAGCTGCTACAGCTTTGAAAAAGAAATCCCCAAAGGGAATTCAGAATTTCACTTTTAAAAAACCAGCAAAAGATTTGCTTATACAATAAAATGTGGCTTGGGTGTAATTTGGCTGTTACACATCAATACATTCAATTTGAGAGGGGGGGAGGGGGGTACAAGGTAACTCTAACAATGCGATGCTCGATCCAGAGTCTTTATTTCAAATGTGGTTTCATACGTACGAAGGGTAAGAAGTGCCAATGAGGACAAGGTTACTGTGTTTTTAATAATGGCTGTGTTGCAGGCATACTTGCAGCACAGGCAGCATTTCCTCACAAATGTGCATCTGTATCGGTTGCACAGTAGCCTTCTTCCACACGTGGTCCTTGCTGTACAGGGGCTATGGGGCCTTGGTAGGTACTGAGGTGCCACATAGACTTTTTCAGAAGTACTGGTAGATCTATTTATTTGATTTCTGTCCCACCTTGATCCAGAAGGATCTTCAAAGTGGCTTATATGATATTGCATTAAGACTATTTCCACATCCTTTGCCATTCTGGGGTAGCATATCCTTTACTCCCTCTCTCAAGTTTTAATTAGGTTAAGAACATGAGCCCTGCTGGATCAGGCCAAAGGCCCATCTAGTCCAGCTTCCTGTATCACACAGTGGCCCCACCAGATGCCTCAGGGAGCACACAGCCAACAAGATAACCTGTTTCCTGCTGCCACTCCCTTGCAGCTGTTTCCATCTCACTCGCTTTACTACCAGAAATCTGTGGCCAATTGCTTGGCTAGGGAGAGAGAGGGGGGGGGGGAAGGTGCCAGTTGAGGTAAATAGCGGAACAATAGCCATTGGATAGTTTGGACTCCAAGAGCTCTTCAGTTGTAGACAGGAAGGAGCTAGGTATAGCTGCTGATCACGTTTACGGTCCTTGGAGGTTGCAGTATAAAATCTCGTGTTTTGTTGCTTCCTTCCCACCAAGAACAATGAGACCCTGCAGAACATGGAGTACACACGACTGCCTCGGCTTTTAGTGACAAATCATATGTCATCGCGAGAGGTGCTCTTAATAAAAAAAAAAGGAAGCCTACATGATAAATGGCAGCACCCACAGGGTTCTTTTGACTGTTGCTCCAGCAGCAGAGCAGCATGTCTTGCACTCTATAATGTGCATGTGCATTTCTGTTCACACGTGCTTAACAGAGTGCAGTGACTATGGCAGGGACATTGTGTTCCTGTTTTTCAGCTAGGAATATTTGTCTTGGTCTTGGTCTTGGAGGTGAGGTATGCTGTAGTGAAGTGTGTGCATGTGTGTGCTTTACAGCTTCTTCAAAAGGCATGCAAACAATGGCCTGATCATGTAAATAGAATGAGTCATATTAATGGGATTAAAAGCTATGTACATAAAAACAAACAAAAAATATCAACAATAAAAACTACCATAACGTTTCGTTCATTGCCCATGAACCTCCTCAGGTGGAAGAAAAAGAGCCAAACTGGCTGCAAGATGTTGAAAAAAACCTGCAGCCAGCACTTATATATAAGCTGGAGAGAAGAGTCAAACGTGACAGCTGGAGGCAATTATCACCAGAAGCTCAGGCACAGGCCTGCACACCTAAAGTAACCTCAGCCCCCAGCCTACAACAGACTGACAAGAACATTGTTAAAGGTTTAAAGGAGTCACTGCTTGCTTTTTTAAAATTGGAGCCCAGATCTTATCAACGAAGGCTAACTCTTGTTTGCTATTTAAAAGGATATCCTTATGTTTAAAAATTTCTACAGCTTCAAAATGAAGGCGAGTTCTATAGTTGGATTCCCTGAGTAAAACATTAGTACTGATTTTGACAGTATCGCAAACAGGAATGAGCCTTTGTTGATAAGATCTGGGCACCAATTTTGAAAAAGCAAGCAGTCTATAATTACCCCAAGATGGTAACCCTGTTTTTCCTTCAGTCATGTTTCCTCTTTCTGGAAGACTGAATGAAGAAAAAAAAAAGCATAGTGGAATAGTCAACACCTTTGAGCCCAATCCTATGGTTGCCCTCGGCTACTGGAACTTGTGTACTGGCAGCGCAGGGCACTTTTGCGGTGGCGCAAAAGCTGGGCTGCTGTCACATGTTGAAGCATGTTAAAATCCTGTTTAAACATTTCTGGGCTGCTGCTGCAAACTGGCAGCAGTGGAGCATGCAAAGCAGCGGCTCTAGAGGCGTCCGTCGGTGCTGGTAATTTGGGTGGTGTGTACTACACGCTGTGGCAAGGAGAGTCACGCCGGCCACATGACCACGGAGGCGTCTTCGGACAACGCTGGCTCTTCGGCTTTGACATGGGGATGAGCACCACACCCTAGAGTCAGACACAACTGGACTTATGTGTCAGGGGTCACCTTTACCTTACGAATGGTGTAACCTGTCTCCTTTTCCACCATGGAGGAGATCTGCTTTGTGTGGTGGTTGGTTAGATCAGCTCTTAGGAATCCATGTGCATAGACAGGCAAAGGTTGCAAACACAACTATCTTAAAATTGACAAATTTGGGAAAAACCTTATCTAGGCGTAATGGAAGGAGCTCCCTCCTCCCCTTCTCAGTCCATCACCACAATGATATCACTTTTTATATCACTTTGCAATGCAACTCTGCTGCAGCAAAAATTCAAACGGATTTGTGCATGACATGACTCATAGTGTGAGAAGGAAACTCATGGCATGGTGATGCAAAACTATGCAAAAGTGAGATGGTCGGGACCTGGGGCAAAAATGAGCTAACTGGCAGATAAAATCTTCTGAAGTTTCAAGCAAATTGCAGAGGTTAACAATATAGATTCAGCTGAGAGCCCTAGATTCAGCTGAGAGCCCAAGTGCAACAGCCAGAGCAAAACATCAGCCTGCCTTTCTTCAGAAGACTTACAAAGATTCGGTGCTGCCTGTCTCCTCTCCAGTTGTCCCCAACACCACCCATCTAGTTTTCCATCCTGGATTCTGTAGCTGTAGGTGTTAGAGACGGCACAATAAATGTCACTCCTTCAGAGTAAAAGGGCTGTGTGTGCAGACTTCTAGAACAGGGTGATGGGTGTTCTGCTTCTCCAGCCACATGACGAAACCAGTAGCCCACTCATTTTCAGCGCAGTCCTAACTAGGATCTGGCCAGTAGCCCAGTGCCACACGCTGGATCCTGTGCGCGCCGCAGACTGTCATGCGGTGGGAGGGAGGTCTACTTAGAGAAGGGGATGCTCGTTCCCTTCCCTGAGTGTAAACCGGGGCAGGCCCCATCGGCCTCCTCGGATTTCTGCCAGCTATTTTGCTGGCAGAAGTAAGAGGAGGCCGTGTAAAGGCCCCAGTGCCTGGCGGGAGTCAGGATATGGCCGAGGCCATCCCCTGCCCCCTCCCAGGCCGCCTGGGCCAATGGCCACCCTCCCCACCCAGCAAACCGCCACTGGATCCTGGAACCACTCTCGAGGAGGCGCGAATGTACCTTATGGCATGTTTGCGACGTCTCCCAGCACTGGAATGCTCGTTCCGGCACTGGAGTTTATCAGGATTGGGCTGTTTGTGACTACATAGTCCAGAGAAAAGCATTAATGAATTTTAAAAGGACAAGTAATTAGAAACCAGACGCAACAAATAGGAAACTCTTTATAGCTAAACAATTTTATTAAGGGTTGTGTTTTTGTTCTGGTTTTGCACAATAAAAAAACCCAACAAAACCCCCCACCCTGCAAGTTTAAAGGCCATAGGCAGAATTAACCAAATGAACCAGCCATTTGGTTACAGTAGCTGATAACTAATACAGCTGGTTGTTATTGCATATACCCCTGGTTTGTTTCTCCTGTCAGTTTGGCAAGATTACAATCATATAGTAGCTTTGGTTTTGTAAAACCTAGAGCAATACTTCACAAAACAAAAAGAGCACTCTAGTAACATTTTATGCGCCAGGCTCAAGCTAAGTGTGATGGGGGCAAGCCCATTTGCTGAAACCCAGGTCTGACCTAATCCTGTATAAAGAAATGGGTGTCTAATTTTCATTTCCTGTGTTGAAGCTGAGCAGGAGGGAAACCGGTACCAGGAGAGAGGGTCTGGGAGGAGTATGCCACAGGCAGGGAGAATGAGTTGAGAACCCCTCCCATGTGCCTCCTTTGCTCTAAAAAGTGTCTATTCCACCCCCACTCCACCCTGCTTTATATGCGATTGGGGAAGACGTGGGTTGAAACCAATAGGCCTGCCACCCTCATGGGTCATTTGAGCCTCAACAGATATTCAATTTCAAGTTGTGAGATTTATTTTTCTTATTCTATCTTCCCTCATATTGCATATGGCAGGGGTGGCCAAACTGTAGCTCCTGAGCCTTAATGTTCATGGTGAGTAAATATATTTAAGAACTTAAATGCTTCTTAAATATTGCGGCTCTCAAACACCTGAAGATTATTGTATGTGGCTCTTACATTAATCAAGTTTGGCCACCCCTAGCAAATGGTATTGCTGACAAAGGCTTAATCTGTGCATGCTTACAGCTGTTCCTCCTTTTCATAGCCCTTCTTTTTCACAGTACAGTGATATTTCTGTAGTTGGTTGTGTGGTGCTAGTCTCTCAATTTTTTTTTACATAGGCATTTCTGCAATGGCAGAATATCTCATTTTGTAGTCCCAAATTGAGATTCTTCTTTCTCTGGGATGACATCCGCAACCAGAACCTGAATTATTTTGGAAAGTTGGATGGCTTTCCTTGTGCAAGGTTTCCTGACCTCAGCAATGGAGTTTGAACTCACTGCTTGAATAAAAAAGGGGTAGCTCTTCCCAAGGCTATGCTGAGATGACTGCAGCCAGCCAGAACAAGACCAATACAACGAGCACTACTATGACAGACACTTGGTGTGAGAACTGAATACAGCAGGGGTGGGCAGCTATCTTCCTGGGATTCAGCAGGTATTCTGAGTGCATATGGCTGAACCTAGTGTAATGGATGCTGCTATGCAACCACGTTATGTATATTGCAAAACTTAAGATGCTTGAGATATTACCTTATCCACTCCACATGCCACTGTCTCATGGTGATTATTTACTCACCTCTGCACTACAACATTTGTAATACTTGCTCACCTGATGGGGAGTCATCAAGTTGATGATTTCCCTTCCCCTGCTCCACATCAACTGTGACCAAGGTGAGGGTGGGGAAACTCACTGTATGATGATACTGTATCACAGAGTGAACATTTGTAGATATTACAGCCTGGGGGTGGAAACTCGCCATAAGGAAGTGGCTGAGGTATGGGTAAAAAATCTAGACCAGCTTTCAGCCATTCCACAATAATGGAATATCAATATTTCACAATAATTCATATCAAGCAGGGCTAACACAAACAAACGTAATCTCCTAAGGATGTCAGGGGTTGCAAACGAAAAGTGGTGGCAAGAACTCAGAAACAGGGCAAACAAAACAGTCTTCCATTTAGATGACTACAGTGGGGGGGGGAGGAGGTGAACTGTTACCTGTTCAGCTCTCTGTTTTACAAGAAAGAATTCACAGGGATGTGTCTGAATGGCCCAAGGTCACAAAAACAAGTTTCAGAGCTAAGTAAGGATTTGAACCCAGGTCTCTTGAATCTAAGTCCACCATACAACTCACATCACCGTAGTGGCTCTCTTATCCGATACGTATCTTGTCTACTGCTACAATATCAAGAGGGGTGATGTAAATACTGCTACAATATCAAGAGGGGTGATGAAACTATGAAGCTTGGTCAAGAGGTTGCTTATGTACCTTTGAAACAAAGTAGGAATTCACAAAAAAAAACTTTGGGACTTTCTTAAAGTATCTTTTTTTCAGCTTATTTAAAAGAAAGTACCCTAAACACCTTGGTAACATCTAATAAAACAGACATGATGGTAGCCATGGGTGCAACATCTGTGTTTGAGCATCCCGCATGTTTGTACATTGTCACTTACTATATGAGTTGGCCCATTCACAGGTTGAGTCCACACAGCAGAGGCAGACCTACCTGAAGCATGGATAAAGTGGTGTGTTAACTGTACAATCAAATGTGCTCACTCATGGTATAAGCATTTATATGTGACAAGGGTCACATGGAATGCTTACACCATCATTAGGACCTCTGTGTCCTTAAGAGTTGTGTAGACGACAGAATCTGAGCAGCTGCAATTGCTGATGGTGCTGCTAAAGCAGCTGCACCTGCTGAAATGCCCTCACCTATACAACCATTAAAGGGCCAGGAGCATTCATGTTGAAAAGCTGGCCACCCCTGGCTTACACATACAAGTGCTCCTGATATCTGTTTCAGTGGTAAGAGACTTTTGGGCCCAGAACAATGTTGTTACAATGCAAGTAGATGGTTGCTCTTTGTTAGTATAATAATGAAAACGAAAAGGATTAACTTATCTCAGCAGCCCTGAACACAAGGATATTCACAATGAAGCGAACTGTTTTCAATATGCAGGCGAAGTTTCTTAGAACAGAATAGACATTCTAATAATAGACATATACAACGCTAAAGAAATAATCCAAATAATTAGGTACAAGCACTACTGGTTTTGAGATTTAGGTCCTTAGGAAATTTTCAGTGAATAAAGACATTAATTTAATAAGGTTTTCTAATTATTTTACAATAATTACAATGATCCTCTTGAAAACAGACATTTTAAGTCACGGCATATATAAAAAGGAGTTATGTGATTTCACATGGCTATTTGCGTTCTGCCCTTATAGGGCAAATGTTGGTGCTGAAGAGGTAAATTATACTTCATATTCTTCTGCTGAACAAAGATTAAAGTTCTGTATAACATTATTGTTATTGGCTCTTGTTACATCCCATTACTTCAGAATGAAGAAACAACAATCTAATTGTTAAGAATACATAGTACTTGGGAAGAAAAAAAAACCCAGCTGCTTAACAAAGCTTGGTTTTTTTTTTACTAGGCTGGCATTTTCTACCAGGGATGCTCATTTAAGATGTTATCTGTCTTTCACTGTACTTGCAGAAGAAGAAAAAAGATACATCGGTAATCTAAATTAGATTTACTTACACGATTACTTTGTAGTCTGTAAAAGAAAAGGATTCAAAAATATGGTTTAAAGACTTGCGCACACACAAACCCACCCACCCACCTCTGTATAAAAATACTTTTCAACTTCAAAGATTGAAACATTAATGCTGGATTTGTTGTTTTGTATAAAAATGGGTAATGTGGTTTATACAGTATTTTAGCTTATTAACCAAAAAAAAAAATACAGGTTGAAATATTAAGGAGTTATTTTACACTCACTTCTGGTGAGCTTGTGCTTTTTGACCCTACTGATGATAAATGCACACAGGTGGAATAAAAACCAGGGCCCTTTAAAACCATCTTCTGTCCAATCTTTCAGAAACTTACTCTGTGGAAGCTCCATTGAAATGAATGGGAGCTATGTAAAGAGTGGTGTTTCTGCAACTCCCCTTTATCTCAATGGCACCTTGCACAAGAGCAGTTTTCAGTGGACTGTGGCTCTCTTGCTAATGATAAGACTTCTTTTAAAGCAGTGTTTTTCAAGTCACACTCTTAATAGGTTGAATTTTTCTCACACGACTACTGTGGAGGAATTCCAGAAGCACCATTTCCGTTTTGAATGATGTTTATTCAGTGCAAAATCTTCCTTTTCTCTTTCCTTTTTAACACGCTGAAAATGATCTTCTTCCTTCAGGTACCATACAGGAGGCCAACGGTGTCTCTCAAAATATTCCTGATTATCTGAATTAAAAAAACAATTAAAGTCTAAAACCAGGGCAAAATCTTGATTCTGCTTATAGTTTGAAACCTATCTACTGTCATGGCAACCAAATAAAGAAAAGTAGTATTTATAGGATGCGTATTTTTTTTTTCTACATGTCAGCAAATTCTATGAAGAATGCAAAATTTGAAATCCTGTGCCAACATTTCTGGAGAATCTCAGCTTTCCTTTTTCAAATGACCTGTCAAATGTCAAGTTCTCATGGTATAGGACTGGGAATATATGGAATCACAAATCTGTGATGGAGACCTTCGTTCTGTTCTCCTTTAATTTTGGATGTTGTGTTCTCAGATGAGAAGGGAAATCCAAAATAGTTTTTACAACGACACACATGAAAAACACAAGACAACAGAAATCAATAAAGGTACTGTTTGTGGGACAGTGAGGCAAATGACAAGTCTGGGGAGGGAAATGGGCAGGAGGAACTGTGGTTACCCTGTCTCCCATTGCTTTGGGTAATTTAAGGTATGCATCCTGTGTCCAAAATCTTTGAATCTCGGAAGCTGAATGAAACAAAGAAAATACACTTACTGGGCAAATTTTCTTAATTTGCATTTTTTTTTTCTTGTGTGCACCCAAAAAAAATAAAGGGAAAGCAAATGTACAATTGAAGTGGTGGAGAAAAGCTTGCCAAGCAGCCTTACCAGGAGATTTAGTTTTGATTTCCTTGCGGAACTTGGAACAAACACTGTTGTAGTTGGTGCAGATATAGTGCAAGCACCAAGCTGCCAGCTGGTTAGCATTGTGGAACTGGAAAACAAGAGACCTGAATTAATATTCTGTGGAGTTAACAGTTGGCTTGTGGAACAATTTTGAAGTTAAGGAAAGGGAAAATTATTCAGGGAGTGAGCCATCTTAGTGGCACATGAAAGGGTTTGACTTAACTATACTATACACATAGTAATATGTTTAGCACAATGGAAGCAGGGTTGGGTAGTTAAAGGGGGTACAGCACTACATGTGCTGGGTCCAGAAGACAGTGAAGGTGTGTTCCAATTAAATAGAACAGTGGCAAATAATAGCTTGTCAATTAAAACCAGAAGCGTCATCAGGGTAGGGGCAGGGGGGGCCCTGGGCCCCAAGTGCACATGGCGGGTGTACTTGCCTTCCAGATACGTCACTGCCTTCCTTAGTGCCTGCTCGCCCATCCTGCTCCCAAAAGGTAAGCAAAACGGTGGTGTGTGCATGCAAAAATGACGTCGCGCCCCAGGGGGTGTGGCGTTACATGGAGGTGTTGCGTCGGTGCCCCCCCCCCACGGGGGGTGGTTGTATGCTCGCCACTGATTAAAACAAAGAGGCTGGCTAGTTCACCAGAAGGAGTTCTATATAAGCCACTCTGAGGACAGGGCCATGTGTTAGGAGACAAACATGGGTTTCCCACAGTGCAATCCTGCCCAACTAGGGCGGCAGAGTGAGCGATCCGTCGCCCTAAGCAGTTGCAAATGTGCCGTAAGGCATGTTCGCGACAACTCTAGAGTAAGGACCGCCAGCGCTAGGCCAGCAGCAGTGGCGTCACTGGGTGCGCGTCACCCTGGGGCAGGGGTGCACATCACCCTGGGACTGGAGGACGCCGCGTCACCCTCTGAGGCTGCCGCGTCACCCTCCAAGGCCACCCGGTACCAGCCTGGAGAGGGTGAGGACGCATCTTCTTTGCCCGCTGGCTTGGCCACTTCTGACTAGGCCAACCTGCCGGATTGTTAGGTAGGATTACACTGTCAGCGCCTCAGAACCCTAGTGAAGAAGATGGGGGGGATCTTTGCAGGGTAAATTGGTGGGTGAGTGGGGGCAACTTAATGCTGCAAATGTTCACAGTTTTTAGCTCATATTTTCTTCCATCAGTCTTTGAGACAAGACCAGCTGGGAGGAAAATGACCTGTATATATTTGCAGGGCAGAATTTGCAAGAGGAATGAGGTATCCCCTTGTCCTGCCTGCTGAATCTTCCCCAACAGGTGACCTTTTCTTGCAGGACCCCAGCAAACTCAGGATTGGGAACACATGTTTCCTGAGATAATGGGCAGTTTTCCCTTGAACTTTCTAAAAGAACAGTAAGTTTCAGGAATCCTGATGAATGTCACATATCTTTATTTTATTCAATATATTTATATATCACTTTTCTAAAACTGTTTAGCACAAAACCATTTTCAACTTACAAATAATTTATAAAACAAGAAATCTATTGAAGAGAAGAGGAAAAGAGAACACCATAGAAGCGTTCCAAAAAACGAGAGTAACTAAAACATTCTTTTCATCCAGGGGAAATAGTAGCTTTCCAAGTGTTCTACAATCTGCCTCAGAAAAACGTCTTTCATTTTCACACACACACACACACACACACACACACACACACACACACACACACACACAACCACTGCTGCAAAGAATAGATACCATCCATATTGAAGTGACACTAACCTGGGCTATTTCCAAATAGTACAGCACTTCTCCATCTATGCTAACACCACTCACTGCAGTTTTGGTCAGCTCTTGCACAGCATGCTGCTCTGTTATGATGGGAGAGAAAAACACAAACCAGTTGACTTTGTGCACATGACTGTATTTCAAACCAGGCTTTATTTTAACTGTGCTCCTTTATCCACTATAAAGCTGCCCAAGGAAATGAAGGGGGGAAAAAAACCACCAACAATGACAACAGCATGATAGTTTGGGCTCATGTGGATTTAGTTCCAAAGCCATGAAATAAAATGGAATAATCTTGCTTCTGGCCACTTTCCTTTGAAACAATGGAAGGGAAATTGGCAATTCTTGGAATTAGCTGTCATCATATTACTAACAAAATAATTAAACAAGTCAAACTAGGACAATAAAAGTAACTTGGAGTGTTCTTTTATGCAAAGCTTGCTTGAACTGGATTCATTTAAAAATTGCTTAAGTTCACTTATTAGGCTCTCTAAATGGGAGCTTACAATGGAAACGTTAATGTTCATGCTCTTTCAATTAAGAGTAATCAGGTTGGGCATTATGGATTGCAGACTCTGATTTGCTTCTCCTCTCAAAAGCATGCACAAGCTTTTTCAGGGGGCTACACACATTCAGGAGAGAGGAAAGGAGGAAGCGTTACATTTTTCTAAATGAAAATATGTGTTGTTGCCATTTGGTTTTGGAAAACAAAAACACATTTCTGTGTTTGCATCAAGATGGCGACAAAACAACAGCCATTGATTTCAGTATCACTGAAGCAGACAGCAACACCTGTGGAAAACCCAAAACCTTACCTGCAAGTGCAACCAAGTGTGGGAGGCAAAATCTGTTTGCCAGTGCAATTAATTCAAGCGTGTCCAACTCCGGACTAGATGAGAGTTGCTTGGTATACAGATAATCCAGGACGGCTTGCATGGAAGTCTTGTTTATATTGGGAAGAACAACCTGGCGGGGGGGGGGGGGGAGGAAAAATAAACATATATTTTAAAATGTTCAGTGCTGGGAGAGGATCTAGTTAAGGATGAAACACATAGGCTACATGGGTGGCTGTTATAAAACTTTTCAAAGTTTTATGAAATTGTGGGTGGGGGGAAGAAAGAAATGGAAGGAGCTCCTTATTGCAAAGACAGACTCAACCCCCAACTAAGACTGATGGCTAGATGTACATGTAGCACTAACTGTAAGGTAAAGTAAAGGTATCCCCTGACAATTAAGTCCAGTCGTGTCCGACTCTAGGGTGTGGTGCTCATCTCCATTTCAAAGCCGAATAGCCAGCGTTGTCCGAAGACGCATCCGTGGTCATGTGGCCGGCATGACTCTCCTTGCCGCAGCGCATAGCATGCAGCTGGAACACGGAGTGCTGTTTACCTTCCCACAAGCAGTACCTATTTATCTACTCGCATGGACATGCTTTGGAACTGCTAGGTTGGCAGGAGCTGGCCAAGCAACGAGCGCTCACCCCGTCGCGGGAATCGAACTGCCGACCTTTCGATCGACAGCTTATGGTTCAGCGGTTTAACCCGCTGCGCCACCCGCTGCACACTGCACTAAAAAAGAAAAGAAAACCCAATAATGCTCAATTCTGCAACCTCTATTAATGATGCATATGAAGCAATTGGGCACAGTCACTCTACTTTTGTGTTATTTATTCTGTGATTCTTTTTACAGTTCTGCATACTTCATTCTGCTTTTGCTAGTCATTGCGTGGTGAAAGGAGGTACACAGAGCACTGAAGCTTGACCCTCTGAGCAACAGAAATCAGCCCAATCCTGCTCTAAGGATCCGCTGGGCAGCCAAGGCCGCCTGCTGGATCCTGATCTCCGCTGCGGGCAGCCTGCAGCAGGCAGCCCGCAGCGCAAAGTTAACTCGGGGAAGGGGATGCTCTTCCCTTCCCCGAGTGTAACGGCGGCTGGGGCGGATAGGCCTTCTCGGATTTCCGCCAGCTATTTTGCCGATCCCTGCCCCCTCCCCGATCGGCTGGGCCTATTGGCCCCCACCGTTTGCTACCGGACCACACCCCTCCTCTGCTGGGTCCTCACCTGGTTCGGGCGGCGAGCGGGAGATGGTCCGGGCAGTGGAGCAGGGCAGGCTGGTCTTGCGCTGCCTACCCTGCTCGTGAGTCGTCGCGAAAGTGCTTTACGGCACTTTCACGACGGCTTAGGGCGGTGGAATGCTCGTTCCGCCGCCCTATTTTAGGTCAGGATTGCGCCCTAAGGTGCACTTCTGTGCATACGCGCACACACCCCTTGTATATATGCAGCAGAACAACGTACTCAAAAAGTATCTCATTCAGCTATGGTCTTCTTTTCTCCCCCTGTTCTAACCTGCAGTGTAATATTGGAAGTGTTTTAGTAGTTCTGTCTGCTAAGCTTCCAAATGGTTACATGACAGCATGTCAAAGGCAGAGCTGCTACAATTATCACCCCTGCTAAACTATGGTATGACTTTGCAATGCCTATTTTGCAACTAAGCACCTGGCTAAGGGCAAACAAGCACTTTTTAAAATGTTCCTCCTCTTATATTTAGCAGGGGAAGAGCAACTGTCCCTATTTACTTCAGTGTAGCGTTGTTTTTCAGTGGCTGTTTGCTGGTGTTTCTTTCTTGTGAGCCCTTTTGGGAAAAGAAATCATTTGTTTACTTATTTTCCTACACAAACTGCTTTCTGAACTTTTCAGGTGAAAAGCGGTATACTGTATAAACATTCTTAATCATAATGATCTGGAATAGCATTGCATTGAGCCTGGCATCAGCCAGTAGCTAAAGCATAGATGGCCAGCCGGAAGCACAGGCTTTTGCATCAAGGATGCACAGTTGGCAGTAAATGGTAACAAAACAGGAAGACCCATAGGCCTGAGTGGGACAACAACATCAAATCTACACTCCTGCCTGTCTCCTTCAGAGCTGTTCTGCTGACTGCACCCTGGTTCAGTAGCCTTGAGGCAAAACCATAACAAGGCAAAGGGAGGCTACATACATCCTGTAGACCAGGGGTTCTCAACCTTTGGAGGCCCGGGTACCCCCATCACGGTTCAATTTTCTGAAGTACCCCCTGCTAATTAACTGCTAATTAATTGGATTAATCAAGTAATTAATTAGGTAATCATTAAATACAAAAGTACTAAAACAATTTTAAACGTGAAAAAATGTCTTATTTAACTCTGTGTGTTTGTGTGTGTGACACACACACATATGCAAGGATCTCTTTTTTTCTCCAAGTCACACTTCCCAAAATCAGCTCCTCCCTCCCCCACCCCACCCCACCAAAGTACTTTTTCCAAAGTACAAAAATAAGCCCAAAACCAAAATCAGAGAGACAGAAGGGCTCCAAAAATAATTAAAATCTAAAATCCATGTTAATTAACACTTAATTAGCTGCTGATGGGGCAGATAAGGGACAGGGTTTTGCGTACCCCCAGCAAGAGGTCCGCATACCCCTAGGGGTACCCGTACCACAGGTTGAGAACCCCTGCTGTAGACCACTCTAGACTGCCCACCCCTCATATTTCAGACTTGACATTTGGCCATCACTGAACTACAGAACTTCTCAGATGACCATCGTAACAGTGATGGAGGGTCATTATTGGCAACACCTTCATTTGTATGGAAAGAGGGTTTTTCCCTCCCAGAGGTAGGCAGTAGAAGATTATTATCCAGCATTCACAAGGAATGAAAGTTGCTGGTTAATCAACTGTGCCAGTTACTCAAGCTTTACACTGATGGTTCATGAATTTTTCACCACACTCAAAAACATTAACACTAAACCTTTTAACACCTTTTATCACTGTCAGCACAATCCTGTGTAAACTTGCACTGGTGTAAGTGCACTTATGCCAGTGTAAGTGCATTTACACCGGTGCATCTGCTGTTACACCGGTGCAAGGTTACATAGGATTGCGCTATGTACATAGTAATGAAATTTACTGCTCCTCTCCTGCCTCAGAGTCATCAATATCAATGCCTGCTGCTGTCTATGTTGATGGCTTTGGGGAGCATCTTGCAGATCTGCCTGCCTGCCTGCCTGCCAGCTGCCTTTCCTTAATGAAATTGTTGTGGATAACGTGCAGCTGCAAGACTTCCACAGCGGAATAAGAAGACTGCTGTTCAGCAAACTTCACCAAAGTCTGCAGAAACTGTGCAGTAGCAGCCTGAGAGACTTTGGGCTCTTCATCATGGTCTTCTTCCTCTGAATCTATTTCATCTGCAGTACTTCTCTCTGGATGGACAACCATTTTTATAATTAAAATGTCCGTCAAGAGTTTTTCATTGATGTTTACTCACTGTTCAACTTCATGATCCTTCAGTTTGGGTTTGTGGGGTCACCATTTTGAAGGACCACCATAATTTCCCCTTTTCATTAATTTGATGCTAAGGCCTTCCAATTTTCCTTCCTTAGAAGACCCCTCCAAAAATATCACCTGTCCACAATTTTCTCTGTGCTTTCTTTAAAGTTGTAGGCTTGATAGCAGATCAGGAACGTGCCATGTTGAAGACTGCATCCTTAATGCTGTTCTGTGACAGGAACTCTTGAATTATGTGTTAAAGTTGCGCAGCTTCCTTATAAAATCCTTTCTGTAGGTGGCTTTTAGGTTTAGAATAATTCCCTGGTCCATTGGTTGAATAACTGAGGAGACATTTGCAGGTAGAAAGACCATAACATTTTTGTCAGACACAAGCTCTGCTCCAGAAGTGTGAACTTGACAGCTATCTAAAACGAGAATGAATAACCTTTGCGTTTCCTGGCACACCAGTTCTTTCAGATAGTCTTTTACAGCAGGAACAAAGATATGGCAGAACTAGTACAAAATACCTCCTTGTCCATCCAGGCATTAGGCTGTCTGTCTAATACTCCACTGGCAGATAGATAAATACCCTTGAATGCTCTTGGTTGCTTGAATTTTGAAATCACTAACAACTTGATTTTGTGCATGCCAGTAGCATTTGCACATGTAAACACAGTGATGCGATCCTTGCTCCTATTCGTTCCAGGTGCACTAACCAGTAAGAGTTGGTTGGCAACCTATGCCAACAAAGAGCTGTTTCATCAGAATTGTAGACGTTCTCTGGTGTCTCAGAATTGTAGAGACGCCATGCTCCCCAATCAACTTGCATGCTCCCCAATCAATGCATGCTCCCCAATCAATCCCACCACAATATTTTCCTGCAGCCTCATGATCAGCAGACTGCTTCTCTCCAGAGACATCAAGTTTTCTGATATCATGTTGCATCTTAAGGCATGCCAACCAAGCAACAGACAAAGTGCAGGCAGTGGCGTTCCCAGCCCTCCTGGCGCCTGGGGGGGCGGGGTTGGAGCGCCCCCCCAAGCAGCCGGGCTCGGGGCCGAACGCAAACCCTATAAAAGCCAGCGACGCGTTCGGCTTCTTCATAAAGCCCTCGACCGCCGAACTAGGCGGTCACTTTAAGGAGGGCTTATCCCCAGCCTTCGGAGCGCAGCCTCTGGAGGCCGGGGACGCGCCGAGTGGGCGCGCTGCTTCGGAGGGGCGCGCCAACCAGGCTCCGGTGCCGCGCCGTTCTGCGCAGCCCCGAGCCCGGCTGCCGCGCCCCCGCGCCCACTCAGCGCTTGGGGTGGAGCACACCTGCTCCCCCCATATTAGAACACCTCTGAGTGCAGGTCTCAGTCATTTACATCTGCTGATAAAAATCCTTGGCCTTTTTGATCAACATTGGGCCAGAAGTTGGAGCTCCCTCAGAAGGCTTTAAGGAAAACCATTTGTAGAGTACACTGCACCCATTTTGGTTTGTGCAAAGTATGGCATTTCTCCATTACTTTCCTTGTCTCAGTCCTTGACATGAATTTGATCATATCTGCCTTGTGCACCTTAAGATTATAGATTGTCGATAAGCCAATGCCAAATCCGGCATCAATCGGTTTTTGTATTCTCCTTTTTCAAGGTGCCTAATTGGGTCCAATTTCTGGTTTATTGTCAACACATGTTCTTTTCTGTCCTTTCTGTTAATGATGTATCATTAGCCATAGTTGCAAGATGGGTTAGATAATGTCCCACATGAACAAACATGCCGTGACCATGTTGTGTTGCTGACTGACTTCTGCAAGCACTGGAAAATGGTGCCAAATGGCTATCGGAAATTTTCCAGTTAAATGACATCTGGCTGTTAACCAAGTTTCCCCAGTAGTTAAACTCTCTCTCTCTCTCCCTCTCTCCCTCTCTCTCTCCATTTTCTTGCACTGTAATTTAAAAATCATGTAGATGTAACTCTGTCCAGCTTTAAGAATGTATCTAATATTTTGGCCATTCATAAGATTGTTTAGGATGAAGTTGCGTTCTTTGTGTATGTTAAGTAATGCCCATTTATACTGCTTGAGGATTTCAGCCCACATTGTTATGAAGAGGATCACTTGACATTGTGTTGATATTGTTGGTAAAAGTCCTTATCTGGAAGGCAAATTATCCATGTAAATGAAATGGGAGTCCTGTTTTCAAACCGAGATATGACTGTTCCCTGTAAGGAGAGGTACTGAGGCTGAAACTCAAATATTTTGGCCACCTAATGCGAAGAGAGGACTCTCTGGAGAAGACTCTGATGCTGGGAAAGATTGAAGGCAAAAGGAGAAAGGGAAGGCAAAGGATGAGATGGTTAGACAGCATCACCGATGCAACGAACATGAAAATGAGCGAACTCAGGAAGATAGTGGAGGATAGGAAGTCCTGGCGGGATATGGTTCATGGGATCACGAAGGGTCAGACACGACTTAACGACTGAACAACCACAAAGGGAAGCACCTGAGGTTATATACTGGAACAGATTTCAAATACTCAGGTGAAGAAGAAGAAGAAGAAGAAGAAGAAGAAGAAGAAGAAGAAGAAGAAGAAGAAGAAGAAGAAGAAGATGATGATGATGAAGAAGACGAAGAAGAAACCACCACCACCACCACCAATGGTCAGATGAGGCCCCTGACTTACATTTTTATATCTATCTGAAAAGAAAATATTTGGGTATCCTACAGTAGTTTTGTCCCCCCAGCAGTTTTTGTCTATTTTAAAAACCATGCCTGGACAGTTCAGCAAGGCAATCAAGCAGGCCATGTTGCACCCTCAATATAACAGTATTTACATAGTGTATATCAAGATTTGCACAGAAATGCTAAAGAACAGTACAGCTAGTTCTATCTGCTCCAAGTGGGGGTTGAATTTGTGTTCCTTGAACAGCAGCTTTCGCCCAGCCCACCCTGCCCCACCCAGTGCCACATAGGAAACTACTTTTGAAACTCAGGTTTATAAAAAACAAACACCAGTTTGTGAAATGACAGTGGGGTTTGCCACTCAAAGGAAAAAGTCAAAAATTCCACCAGGCACACCCAAGCCCTTTAGTGCTCTGGAGTAGTTCTCCGGATGTCAGTCTGCCTGCTGATTGCTTTACTAAAGCCTTGTCCAACTTTTTGACCCATAAAATAAATATGGGCATAATCCACCTACTGCTAAATGTTTTTGAGTCCCATTGATACCAATGCTTATAACCAGGTGGACAAATAAACCAAACATAGGAGCAAATTAGGGATTTTCACCACAGAAAGATAAGAAGCACATATGTAAATTCTTTCCCATCAAAATCAATGGACTTAAGACTGCATAATTTCACTTGGACTATGCACTCGTATGACAAATAAGCATGAACAGGCATCTATCATAGGCCAGGTGCCTATATGAGAAAAACGTAGACAACTGGATGGAGAAAATAATACACAGGCACAGGATATACAATGTCAAGGACATTTCGCATTGTCATATTTGAGCTTTGCTTCCGCATTAGCTCATTCTTGTTCTTAATAAAAGTGTTGTGTAGCTAAACATAATTCAGGGATGCTTTCAGAGCTGCTGATGATTTTTCAGCACCTAGCAGTATTATCTTTCCTATGGCAATTACTTTCAATAACTCTGTGTTTGAAACACTCTCAGCATTTCCAATGACATTTTCCCCAAAAAAGAAAGTGATTGTGGCTATTGACATAGCAACTGTAACACAGTGACAGCAATGGGGAAAGACAACCAGCTCTCTCCTCCAAAGGCATAAATATATCAGTTTCCCCCAGATGATAGATGTCTGAGGGACACAATTTTTCTGAATTAAACTTGGAGGTCCACTTTACTCCAGCACTGGAAACATGCATATTCCAAGCAGTGACTCATGCAGAGATGCAGCTGGAGCGGTTTTAAAGGCAGGTTCTTTTGGTGTCTCACGGCATTTGGGTATGGTAAGATTATTCCATCTCTTCTGATGCACAGACAGAATTACCCACTTTCATAGAAAGCTGACTGGAAGGAGGCACACCCGGAGCCTCAGTGGAGACTTTCAATATTTCATTTCTTGTAGCATTCTAGTGGTTCTCTCAGGTTACACTAGTGTGTCCAAGCAAGCAGTTTGGTCACAACTGAGAGAGAGAGAGAGGCATCTTCTGCTGGCGCTGACTGCCATAAAGCAGTCAGCTCCAGTCATAAAAGGTGCTCCCAAAAAGGTGCTCCAGTCATAAAAGGTGCTCCAGTCATAAAAGCACGCTTTGCCTGCGCCTTCCTATGTTGTCATGTCTCCTGCCAGTCTCTGGAGCAGGTAAGATGGCAGGGGAGGATGGAAGGGGTGGCGGGAAGGCAGAATGGGGGCAGGTGAAACGAGGTAGCGATGGGGGTGGGAGGAGGGCGGAACAGGGCAGTGATAGGGTGGGGGAATGGGTGGACCGGGTCCGGGAAGGGGGTGGGTTCAGTGGCAGCGCCAAATCCTAGCCCCCTTCCCGGACCTGATCCCACGGTACAGATCCAGCTATTTAGCTATCGCAGGTCTGAGTAGATCCTCCCTGCGCTGCAGAGACTTACCCCTGGGTATGGGAACGATTGTTCCCTTACCCAGAGGAGACCTTGGCAACTGCCCCTCCCACCTTAGGATGCAGCGGTTGCCATTTTGGCACCGCTGTATTGGCAGGGGGGGGGGATAGGTTTGGACTATGTGACTCCATTACTGCTCTCCCATTGTCTTGCTGTTCCATGACACTTATATTTTAAATTCGTGGTTTTTAACAAAAACTAGTACAGAAATACCTTAAATATCAGGGTGTTGCTTGACATGGTTTTATTTGTGTGGCATGGCTGCATTGGGGGTGTTAGATAGGATTGGACTGTTTGTGTTCTATCTTTTCCTCCTGGTATGTGTGTATGAGTCTAGGACTCCATAATCTATTGTTCAGTAGTTTGGGGGAGGGGGCCTGAAGATCAGCTCCAGACCTCCAATACCCTATTCCTCTTAACCAATCCACCATAGACTCTCTGTTTCCCATGGGTAACCTTCCTGACTTCCCTATGTCCTGTTCCCACTCCTTTCTCCCCTCCTCCATTATGCACCCCCTTTTCCTTGTACAGACTAACAATCAGTGCAAAGCACTGGGGGATGCAAGATTTTACCCTAGGGCCTCCCCATCCTGTTCTGCCTCAGGCTGGCTTCCTCCACACATTAAAAGTTAACACCTTAATGCAATCCAATCTTGTTGGTATATATTTTTGTTAGCTATTCTAGTGCTGATATAAGAAAGAGAAGCTTATTCAGAATGAAATAGCTGGAAAATAATACCAAAGACAGAAGACCTGATTTTTTTTTCTTCAATGCCCCAAAAAGAGGTATAGTGAACCCATGTGGGCACACAACTTTCTTTTAGGTTTCTGGGAAGTACTACAGTATATGACAGCAACACCTCTTTTTTAAAAAAACCTATTGTACACATATACTGTACAGTATAAATTTGGGCCACTGTAAGTCAAAACAAAGTGCAGGATGCACAGTTACACTGACTGGCCCAGAGAGGCACATGGGAAGAGCTCACACCTCCCTTTGGAACTATTCAGATCTCCTTGCTCAAATCCTTCTCACTTTACCAAGTGCCACTGCATAGAATTCGTCAATGACCAGTAGGAAAAAAAAAACACCACATTGTATTTATGGAGGAAAAGTCCAACACAGGTTACCAGCCATGATGGGTATAAGCAACCTCCTGGTTTTAGAAGTAGGCTATCTTTGAATAGCCTACCTCTCCCAGATGCAAAGGAGTGGCAACAGGATACAGGTATCTTGTTGTCTGTGTGCTCCCTGAGGCATCTGATGAGGCCGCTGTGAGATACAGGAAGCTGGACTAGATGGGCCTTTGGCCTGATCCAGCAGGGCTCTTCTTATGTTTTTATGTTATGTAATTTACTCTGAGTCATCCCAAGGCAACACTGGAGGAAATGCTGCAGAAGTGAAGCACCTGGATTTCTGTGCTGGGAGAGGAGCAACAGGTGGGTGCTGAAGATATTCAAGTATCTATATCCATCTGGTGTCCAAAATTTTAAAGAAAACAAAAGCATATACTGTATTCCTAATGCTTTTTGAAGAGGGAGGGAAGACTAGCAAAGGTAACCACTTCAAAAAGCTCTGCAATCTTCTAAACACTTTCTCAAGGACAAATTGGCTAACCTTGCAAAGCAGATGTAAGGAACCTAAAACTCCATCAGAGTCTCTTTGCAAAAACAACATTTGGAATCTGTTCTTCTAAAAAGACAGACTGGTGTATAGCAGCCACTAGGGGAGGACAAAGACCCACCATCTCTTACCGTGACTAATCTAAGGTAGAGCAGATTGAACACAGGAGATTTTTTTTTTCATTGCTGGCTGATACAAGGACTGAAGCACAAAAGCATGAGTTATTGCGGCAAATAACCTGTTCTCCCCGCAGAATTTCAAAACAATAAATAAATTAGAAGGAGCTCATTATATTTATGTCAGATTGCCTCTGTCTCTGTGTGCGGCGCACTTCTTGGATCTCGCTACTTCTCCATTCCATTTCCAAGGCCACGCTCGTACTTCTGAACCGAAGGATCTCAGATGCAGCACTTTGTGTGCTACAAAATTCAGGAATTCAGCAATTAATATTTTAAGGTTACCAAGAAGTATGCAAACTAGTCGGATTTATAATTAGGAACCAGGCTGCAGAAAATGAATATATGTTCTTGCTGTAGAGCACTGCTTACTAAAAATCAAGGTATGTATTTTTAATGAACCACCTGCTATGAAAGGCTCTGGGGAGGGAGTTATGCTTACTGCTGTTTTAAAAGTAATGAGAAAAAATTTAAGTAGAACACAGTCTTCCAGAATATTAAATACCAAAAAAGGCAAAGAAAAAAAGGGGAAAAACAACAACCAAGCAACAGCCATGCTGAGGGTTATAATTTCCCTTTGCTATGGACGCATCCCCTCAATAATCAGGCCAAAAGCAGATAGGCAAAATATGATGAGCAATCAGGAAATTATTCCAAGCACCCCAGTTCGGATAAAAATAAATCAGGCTGGGCTAAGTTGTCCTTCTTCCTTAAAATCATAAATATTACTCAAAATAAAACTGATAGCCTTTTCCATATATATAGCATCTCAATAGTCCACCAGATACTCTTTACCAACGTAGAAAATGAGTATTGTTCACCTTGGTAAGCAAATTATCTTGCTTGGGTTTGTAAAGTTTTCCCATATCAGGGGAAGGAGTTATTTAGAATTCCCATGAGCCAAGAATTGGTCATTATCAAACTTAAGACAATTTAATAGACAGCAGGTCTGCAACATCTAATTTAAATTGATTCTCCTGTATTTTACAACCTCATTTCTTTGAAGGACCAACTTGCATTTACTTCACTTAAAATTCAGAGTCAGCCTTGACCCACAGAGGGGGAAAAAATCACCAGAAAAGCCGATTCAAGCAGTTTCTTCAAAATGGAGTCACTTGAAACGTTATTTGAAATAATAAAAAAAATATTTTGAAAATGTTGTCTGAGCTAGTGATGACAAACTTCTGAAAATTGTGCCATTATTTAAATAACTGCAATTTGACAGTCCAAAGAGTAAAGCATAAGGTACATTATTGAGGTTACATGCTCAAGAGGACAAATACCTCACTGTTGGAGCTTTCAACAAATGATCCTCCAAACATTGCAGACATCCATTCACAGCTACAGATCAGTAGTGGCTTATGAGCATTTATGTTCCCATCTTCCAACTTAAATGTCACATCTGCCATAGGATCAAAGAAACAGGATCAAAGAACAGAATCATCACCGATGATGGAAAGTGCTTGCAGTCAAACATAACAACTGGAGTAGGACATAGTAGACGGCACACAATCCACTTTCTCACAGAACTACTGTAAGGAATATACTGCATTAAAGACATCCAAAGAGCACATATTTAATTCTTAAATGACTGCAATCAAAATCTGGGCCTGTATGGGAGGCACTCATCACTTCCTGAAGTCTGGTCATGGTGCACTTCATCACACAAAATAAATGGGACCACTGATGGCGCAATCCTGTCTACAACTTTGACTGGTGGAGCACTGTTCCACCATTCTAGGGTGTCGCAAAAGTGCCATAAAGCACATTTGCGGCTCTCGGCGAGTAGGCAGCGCTGGCGCCATTCCCCCCCCGCCGCCGCCCAGATCCCGAGGAGTGCCTGCCGGGGAAAGTGAGTTCTCCACCGGGTGGTGGAGGGCGGGCGGACCAGGGGCATTCTGGAGGGGGGGAGGGGCGGCTGGGCCTGGGAAGGGGGAGAGATCGGCGGTGGCAGCTCCACCAAGGTCCTATCCCCCCTTCCTGGGCCTGCCTGCCATTACACTGCCCTCTCAAATGTACACCAGCAAAATAGCTGGCGCACATTCAAGTAGACTCATCGGGGCAGCTGAGGCTCTACTTGTGGTAAGGGAACGAATGTCCCCTCAACCTGAGGAGTCCTCCAGCTGGGCCAGTGCTGGGTCCTATCTGGATAGTATGCGAGGTGGGCTCTAACAGATTCAGAACCTTTATTGGCATAATTAAAACATACATAACATACAACATAGACATATAACAAGTAAGGGTGAAGAGTCCTAACCTAGCATACACTACCCATATGACTCGCACTGCGCCTCTTTACAATTAGCTTTAAGTAGGTTGCAACTTTTTCTGTTAATACAACATCTACACCCTGTAAAATAATCCGGATTTTTTCCTGATCCTCCCAACTCCACCTATTGGACAGGATCGGATATAAATATTTCTCACGTAGATCACTATACAGGGGGCAATAAAATAACATATGGTGCAGAGATTCCACACCTCCCACAGCACAAGAACAACATCTCTCCCTAGAGGGAATCCCTCTAAATCTCCCATAAAGTAACTCTGATGGCATGACATTACACCTTGCCAATAAGAAGGCCCTACAATCAGATGGGCATTTTAGGTGGTATAAATACTCTGCCCGTTGGCCATACTTAATAGGGATCTGATAATGAAGTGGTGAGCATGTCGTGTTGGCAGCATGCTGAAGTTCTTGCTGTTCAATATCCAGGAGCCTGCCCCTAATTGTTCTAAATGCTTGTTCGTGGGTCAGTGAACCTACTATATCTAAAGCAAGGCCTATAGATTGTATTTTATTTTCAAAATAAGTGGCCCCAAAAGGGGGCTCAGAGTCCAAGAGAAGTCGGGTAAGTAAACTATCCTGGTCTAGATCGTAGAAAACTCTTAACCAAAATTTAAAAAATCTCAGCCATGCCACAGTCTCCACCCGAGATTGACCAGCTTCTAAACAGAGAGTGGCATAGGCCACACAACCTGGCAACCCAAAGATTTTCCGGAGAAATGACGCCTGAATCCTCTCTAAAGAACGGTTCATAGCACACATCCATATAGGGACGCCATATAGGACCTGAGGAATGATTTTAGCATTGAAGACCTCAAGAGCTGCTGGCACATAAGAATTCCCTCTGGTGTAATGAAAACGTATAATAGCTTGGGCAGTAACCCTAGCAATACTTAAGGCAGCTTTACGATGAGGGATCCACGAATGTTTATAGTGAAAATAGATCCCTAGGTATTTAAACTGTTTTACCTGCTCTATTTTGTTGCCACTCAAGATCCAATTAGATGGCTTCCATGATTTGCCGAAAACCACAATTTTAGATTTACAGTAATTCAATTGCAGGTTATTCTTACATAGATACTCTGTACATCTATTTATTAAACGTTTCAATCCCAGACGTGTGCACGATAAAATGACTGCATCGTCTGCATAAAGAAGAAGAGGTATACGTACTAACCCAAGTTTGGGACTATGACCCTCTATTTCCTCTAAATAGGAAGCCAGATCATTAATGAAGAGGTTAAACAGAGAGGGGGCCAAGATACAACCCTGTTTGACTCCTCTGTTAGTTGAAAACTGTTCAGAGAGTTCCCCTCTCAAGGAGACTTTAACTTTAGCTGCCCCGATGAGTCTACTTGAATGTGCGCCAGCTATTTTGCTGGTGTACATTTGAGAGGGCAGTGTAATGGCAGGCAGGCCCAGGAAGGGGGGATAGGACCTTGGTGGAGCTGCCACCGCCGATCTCTCCCCCTTCCCAGGCCCAGCCGCCCCTCCCCCCCTCCAGAATGCCCCTGGTCCGCCCGCCCTCCACCACCCGGTGGAGAACTCACTTTCCCCGGCAGGCACTCCTCGGGATCTGGGCGGCGGCGGGGGGGAATGGCGCCAGCGCTGCCTACTCGCCGAGAGCCGCAAATGTGCTTTATGGCACTTTTGCGACACCCTAGAATGGTGGAACAGTGCTCCACCAGTCAAAGTTGTAGACAGGACGTAGAGGTCGGCTCTACGTCCGTGCCACAGCCTAGCTAGACAGGATTGGACTGTGAGACACTTAATGTGTTTGCATAAATTGCAGGCAGCACATAATACCAAACAATAAAAACACTTCCTGTGGTACACAAAATGGTGAAAGTTGCTACATGTCTCAGAGTCAGGGAAGCAGAACTCTTGCTTGTGTTATTACTTAGGGCAGAGGTGGCCAACCTTTCAACATGAATGCTCCTGGCCCTTTAAATGGTTGTATAGGTGAGGGCATTTCAGCAGGTGCAGCTGCTTTAGCAGCACCATCAGCACTTGCAGCTGCCAAGATTCTGTCTTCTACACAACTCTTAAAAACACAGAGGCCCTAATGGTGGAAGGTTGGCCACCCCTGACTTAGGGCACTGTCAATGATACAATAAATGTGTCACTGTCTAATTTGGGGCTTGCTTTTAGTGTAAAATAGCAACCGTGCAGGGTCTCCATCTGGGAAGAAGGGTTTAACCCTTTACGTTCATGTCATTTTCCCACTGAAAATCATGCCTGAAGCTCCTGGTGTAGCAAATTGACTCTCTGGGGGCCCACAGCAGCTTTGGGGGTTCCTGAATTGTGCACACAGCTGTCTGAAGTAAAGAGAAAGATACTGGGAGATGTGATTATAGTTCTCCTTCATTACATACAGTTTTGCCTAATGTTTACAGTGTAGATAAGCCCTAAAAGTGCTAAACTATTTACTTGACAGTCCTTATCTCACTATCCAGGCCAACAATTATTAATACTCCCATTTAACAGGCAGAGCACTGAGGCTAAGAAAACAGACTTTCTTGCCAAGGCTGTCTAGTGCGTGGCTGAACAGGGTTCCAAACCTGGGTCTCCCAGCTTCAACACTCCTGCTCAGTCACTCTATAGCTTTACATGTCAAGTGGCCCTGTGGCCCTGTCACATGGAAGAGGTAATCTGTGAGCCAGCAAAACCACACTGTCACTTTATATGAATGTTGTGAAAGCATACACGCTTAGCAAATTTTGATTATCCACTGGGAAGTAGTTTCTACCAATGTGAGCACCAGCTCATATCATATGGTTCTCCCTTCATGTGGTTGCGCTACGTGGTTGATCTCCTTGGAGGATTTTAAGCTGCATCACCAGCTCCCATGTGAGTGCTGTAAACTGCTTTGCACATGGAACTATTATTTGAAAAATTGTTGTGGAGATTTACAAGGAGAATTAGCCACATTGGTGAAGCCAAACAGGTCTAGGTCTGTATGTTCTGAGGTTTTCGCGACTGGTACATATCTTTGAGTTTTATTAACAAGAGAACAAGGGTTGTCCTAACATTTCGCTCCTAAACCACGAGAAGTATTATAAAGGTGCATCAACTTGCTGTCTGCTCTAGTTCCTCTTAGCACAAGTTGTTAACAGTTGAAAGAATAACTGCTGCCTTTGCCAGGACAAACCCCTTGTTCTCTTGTTAACTTAATAAAACGACCAGAACAACCTGGAAAATGCTTCCTTTTATTAACTCAAAGGTCTAGGACTGCTTGGGAACACAACAGACACCACCTTGTTCTATGATGAAAGAAAGGCAGGATATAAATACAATGAAATAAAATAAATCAGAAGGCATCCATACATACTCACCGGAAAATGTCTCTTTACAGAGGCATTCTTTTATCCTATTAGCTTTTCTGACATGGAAAGCCTTAGTAATTTCCTGGTTCATGAAGGCTTCCTTATTTGTGATGTTTTCCACCATCATCCTCAAGTCAAATACTTCCAGGATCTCTGCAATCTGAGCCACCCTGGTGAGATCTTTCTCATTTTCATCCAGCTGGCCAGTGTACAAAAACTGCAAAACAGTTTTAAAAGGCCCGGGCTGAACAGAGGCGTCCATCTTGACAACTGTAACAGTGCACGTCCTCTTTGAAACCGGGTTGACTTGCATTTCCTTATGCATGCTAACAAACCCTTTGCCCCAAGATGCCAGAGTTCGCTTCAAGCAATCACCTTCCCCTGCTTCAAGCTCCGTTGAAGGGTTACCACCATCTGTCGATGATGTGAGTTTGGCATTGGAAGTTTTTAAGGTTGCCTCACCATCATCATCTGTATCCAGACTGCATGCTCTGACCGTAAGGTTTCTACTGGTCTTTTCTTTGTTACAATGTGTCTCAGGTAAGTCTGATGTTTCTTCACATTCCATTAAAAAAAGATCATAAAACTTCGAAGAGGAGGTAGCTAGGTAGATCTTGTGAGCAAAAATTTGAGTATGTTCCTGAAGAATAAACATGACATCTGCACACAATGGGTTGTCTAATAAGTACCCAGCTTCATTGATACTGGTGATGGGACACTCTGGGATTTTGATAACTGGAGGAGGTGCCTTTGGAGGTAGAAATGGAGCCTGAAGTAGAGGTTTCTGAACTTTCTTCAAATGTGACTTCCAGAACTGCAGGTGTCTCCTGGAGATCAGTGCAGCTCTAATTGCATTATCAAAAACATCCTTGATTCCAAACTGATCGAATACACTAGTTTCATAGTATGGTATCCCAAGCTCCTTGGCAACCTCTCTGCCTCTTTCTGGTGGCAAGATATCTCCCCTTTTGATAGGCCTATGAATAACAAAAAGTAGCATGAAAAGCTGGATGTAGTTTCCAATGTTAATCAAATTACACAACTACCAACCTATCGAGGCAGCTCTTGGAACCTCCTTTTATAAAACCCAGACTGAGCTTCATTTCCTTCCTGTCTCTCAACAGACCTCCTCACTAGATTAGATTTTGTTCACTCAAAGCAACTATCATTGCCTGCCTTTCCCTGGCTAGATTTTTAAACTACGGTAATTATGCAATCAACTACTTTAGGAAATGCTTGCAAATGCTCTGGAATTATTGCTCCACAATAATAAATGTGGAGCAATAAACGATTAATTTTGATTTTTTAATTTTAAATATTTAATACTATTTATTAATAATATTTAATTATAAATAATATTCATTAATAATATTTACTAATATTTGATGAGTATTTGCATCCTTTAAATTTGCCAGGTATAAGGATTGGTATTCTGTTTCCTACAAATAATCTGAAGCCTTTGTAAACAGAAGTAACCAATCTGGCTAAAAATAACACAGATATTTTCTAATAATATATTCTAATAATATTAGAAAAAGGTATCTTTTTGACAAAGTCATTTTATCTATAGCCTCCCATTCCAGAATGATCATATCTGGCATCAGCCAAGGTCGATTATCTTACATGAAGTACCATGGAAGTACTATTTCACATAGTGCATAGTTAACTTACAGAATTCACTGTCACAGAATGTGGTGATGGCCACCACCTTAGGTGGCAGGAGGCACAATGGGCCAACCAGTGGGGCGTGAGACCCTGCGGATCACCTGGCTGGCACAACGCGCAGCCCTACCCATCAGCTGAGCAGCAGAGTGACAGATGGTGGGCCGCAGCTGGGGGAGCAGGGCTGGGGCTGGTTCCAACCCTTTAAAAGCCCTCAGAAGCAGAAGCTTGAGGGGGCAAGGATGGAGGCAAAAGAAAAGAAGGGAGAGTTGAAAGACAAAAGGAGCAAGAAGGAGGGCTTGGAAAAAGGGGAGGAAACGACAGAGGCGAAAAGGGAGGCAGGAGTTAGAGTGGAGGTGAGACTAGCAGCAAAGGTGGGGCATGTCAGAGAAGAGTCTCCTGCTGGCTATGGAAGGAGCGAGAGGAAGACAAGGAAGAAGCTTGTGGACACGACACCTACGTATGGAGAAAGAAAGGCAGGAAAGATGAGAGAGGGTGAGCTGAGCCTGAAGCAAGGGGAGGAAAACAGAAAGAAGTGGAGAGGAGCCTGGGCGGGAAAAGGCAGATTGGCTGCAGAATCTGGCAGGAGGCCCCGACTGGGGGTGAGGAACAGGCAGGACCCCCAGAGATTCAGAACCTATCCCAGCCAGAGACCTGGGAACCCTAACAGGTGTCTTTTAGGGTCTGGTACGCAGGAAGAGCCTACCCTGGGCTCCATTACTGCCAGAAAGCCTCCGCTTGAGCCACTTGGCAAGACCCACTGAGGTGGGCAGTGAAGAAAAGGGTGAAGTCAACCCGGAAAAAACCCTCTCCAGCTTTTAACTCCTTGTTGGTTTAAATAGGAAGATGTTAAGTGCAGTCCTACGCCTGGAGTAATATGTCAGTAGCCTTTGCGAGCCCCCTGGAGGTAGAGCTCTCCCCCAGGAGGAAGAGTTGGAGATGACACCATGCTTACCAGCCATGAAAGCTAAACGGAACCCCCCTGTTCAGAGTAGTAGACCTCTGAATGCTAGATGCTGAGGAGGCACAAAGGGGAGGGCTGTTGCCTTCGTGCCCTGCCTCGTGGAGGCATCTGGTTGGCCACTTTCAGAAAAGGGTACAACAAGGCTAGATGGGCACTCCTTCTGAACTGGCAGGGCTCATCTTCTAGTCTTATTTTATCAATACACAACAAGGATGTGAGCCTTCTGGTCAATCTGACTCACAAAAAATTGCCCTTTGAGAAACAGAAGGAAACTGTGCTTGAAGATTAGGAGCAAATGGCTTGCACTGTGACTAGACTATGCAATCAGGCTACACTGTTGGGCAAATTTTATGGTGTGTGAAACATTGGAGAAGGTTCAGAGTAACCTTTACTGGCATACATAACATAACAACAACCCCACAGAAAACATAACAACAACAACAACCCCACAGAAAATACTATAAAACAAGACAAAACCTGACATATAGATCAGTCATTATAATTAGCTAATTTGTTAGACATTGCCAAAAACAATTACTAGCCACTTGTGTTCTGATTATACTTCGCCACCAACAGTAAGAACTTTGAAACCCTCTCCATAATTTCAATCGAACAATCATTAAGAAAAAAATTCAAATTCATCAAATCAGAGTAGCTACCTTTTTTGGACAAAAAAAAAGGGCTAGATAAACAGCACGGGAAATAACGTGCCGAGGGCAGTAAAACAGTATATGGGAGATGGTTTCAATAGACCCTTGATTGCCAGGGCAGCACCGCTTTGAATAAGGAATCTTGCTGTATCTCCCTTCTGTAACCTTGGATGGCAACACATTGAATCTAGGCAGAGAGATTGGAGGAGGGTCTATAGTTCAATGGTAGCATGCATGCTTTTCATTCATAAAGTGCGAGGTTCAGTCCCCAGCACCTCTGCTTAAAGGGTCTTAAGAAGTAGCATGGCTGGGAAAAGCTTCTGCCTTGAAGAGTCACAGCCAACTGGAGTAACAAGCACTGGGCTAGATGGAGCAACAGCCTGACTCAGTATAAAGTAGGAAGTAGAACACTATCCACTCCACAGAAACTGAGACACATACAGATGGTGCCAAGTGAGAACGTCATTCCTGCTATCGTACACTGAAGTCAACTTTACCTTGCCAGTGGCCTTCTGGCTCGGTTTACTGCTTCTAGGTCAGCATATCGAAGATCCAGTTGACACCCAACCAGAATAACAGGTGTGCGAGGACAGAAGTGCTTGATTTCTTGATACCACATGGTTTTCACATGATTCAGGGAGTTAGGGTTAGCAATGGAAAAGCATAGCACAACAACATCGGACCTGAAATAAATACGTATTTATTTAAAATAAAGATGAAAAGTCTCAGCCTTCTTGTTCAAAAGGGAAAAAGGAAGAGATGTGGCAAACACAGTATTGTTGCATTATTCGGAGATGGACCAGGACTGGGTTGTTAAGAGTACCACATAGTCACAGTGGAGTTGCTGGAGGGGGTAAGGCACCGTAAGTGGTGCAAGACGCTCCACCGTGCCTTGCAAACCGGTGTAACGTGGCCCCTCCTACTTGCCCCCAGGGCCATTTCGGCAGCAAAGACAACAAGTTCCTTCACTGCTGGAATGGCTCCAGGAGCCAGTGGGAGGGGCTACGTTACACCAGTTTGCAAGGCGCGGTGCAGCATCTTGCACCACTTATGGTGCTGTATCAGCAACGCCACTACATAGTCATGCAAAGAATCTGTAAAACTGTACTTCCCACTGCCATACTGGAGAGCAAGGAACCCTCTTTGTACCATAGCTGACAGATGCCATTTACAAGGAGGAATAGAACGGAGGCCAAATACTACAACTACTTCTATAGCTGGGAATTGACTACAAACATCTCCTTTGCACTGAAGAGTTAGGTGACTTCTCAACCATGTAGTAGACACATGGATGGTAACGGATAGTACAATGAATAAACAGCTATTTCAGGAGGACTAACACATTATGTAGCAGAAAACTGGGGTCTGCCACCAAGTGTATACTAAATTGGGAGTTGCAATTTATGTCTATGATGAGTGTACCTGCATTTACAAATACACATTTGTCTCATTCATACATTACATCTTTAGATGCACACTAAAAAAATAAATAAAACTTTTTTTTAGGTATATTCTAACAAAATGTAATGTGTGCAGTGGGCCTGCCCTGAACTAGGAAGTGGGTCTGGAGTGGGCTTATTTTATTCTGGTCTGGCAACAATCAACTCCACTGGACTAAACACTGTAGGCAAGGACTTTCTTTGTGGTTTAGAAAATGACATTTCTGACTGATGCTAAGCCTACCAGAATCAATCACTAATCTTCAACAAGAGTGGAAATAAACATTGGACAGTTCCACCTTTCTTGTTTTCTGTGTTAAAGGTGTTGCTAAAATTCATACATACTGCAGCTGCTAAATAAAAACAGCTATAAAAGGGCTACAATACACAAAGGAAGAAGGATGAGATTTTTAGAAAACAATTGCTATGGTAATGATTGTGTGTATCATTTCTGTTATAATTAGAAATGTGTTTCCAGGCAACTCATAAGCACGTTAAACACACACACACACACACACACACACGTACACACACACACACACACACACACACACACACACACACACACACACACACACACACACACGTACTTACACACGTACACACACACCAGAACATATGCTTAAGTGCAGCAGGGCTCTAATAACTGAAATTAAGCAACTGGTTAATAACTCTAAGTCACAGGGGTTACAGACACCATGGATAATCATTGCAAATCCTTCAGAGGAAAAGTAAAGAAATAACTATGATAGTTCTTGAGGGCAAAATATTTTTTGCAAGACACCCACTACCAAGAGTAACAGCAGCTAGTGAGCAACACACACACACACACACACACACACACACACACACACACACACACACACACACACACACACACACACACACACACACACGCGACACCCTCAACTCCATTCCAATTCAGTTCTATTAAACTTTAATTTAACATGAATTTATTCTGCCTGCAAGTCTGGGCAATTAACAGAGCAAGAACTGTGAATCGCAACATTTGCTTTCTAAATCATTAATGATCTACCTGTTTCATACTGCCTGCTTTCCTCATTTCACCGAGGACACAGCTCTATGTAGCATGTCTTAGCAATATCTAAAAATACCCCCCCCCCCCCCAGCAATGCAATGCAATGGACATGCTGGTCTGAGTTTACATTTAATGGAAGACAGGCAGTCTTGTTCTCAGTGTATGTGACATGTTACCATAAGCTACTGCTGCACACTCATAATGGTGAGACTTTAATTGGTGGTAAACGCACTAACCTTCTTTATAACCCTTCACTAAACCACCCCCACGGTCTGTAATAATAGCAACATAAGCCCTATGCAGACATTCAGAAATGCATATAGAACCACGTGGTCAGGCATGCAGCAGATTCTTGCCTCGGATACAGCATTAGCCCTTGCAGACAAACACTGTACTTGTTGTCAGCTGGGGGCAGGGCTTCACAGCACATGGATGCTGGAGTGGGGCTTGCCAGTGTGCTCTTGCAGCTCTTCCCGACCTCACACTTCTGTACAAGTTTGGAGCATCTGCATAGGCCTACTGTGATACGTGAAAACAACGAGTTGACAAAGTGTAACGCGTAACATTAAGAAGGTGGCAGAGCAGCTTTTAAACTGACTCCTGGGGGAAAGCCGACAGGAGCCGAGGGGCATCCGGTTCGGGACTCCTCATCCCTAGGGAATGAGGGTGCAGAGGATGGGGAACAGTCAAGTAATAACAGAGTAAGAATTGGGAGTGGTAGCGTGATGGGACATGACAGCCAGTCTAGCAAGACAGAAGGCTGCAGGAATAAAGGTGCAAACATGCAGCCCTTCTTAGGGGACCAGGTTTAGAAGTGCTTTTATGCAAATGCCCGAAGTCTACGGGCAAAGATGGGAGAACTGGAATGTTTGGTGGCTAGGGAAAACATTGACATAGTAGGTATAACAGAAACCTGGTGGAATGCGGAGAACCAGTGGGATACTGCAATTCCAGGATATAAACTCTATAGGAGGGACAGAGAGGGGCGTGTTGGAGGTGGGGTGGCCATCTATGTCAAAGAGGGGGTAGAATCCACCAGAGTAGAGCTGGAGGGGGGCTCTGACTCCTCCGTAGAATCACTGTGGGTTAGATTACCAGGCTCAAAGAGTGATGTAATAGTAGGGGCATGCTACCGTCCTCCAGATCAAAAACCTGAAGGGGATCTTGAAATGAGGAAGCAAATCAGGGAAGTGTCAATGAGAGACAGGGTTGTAGTCATGGGGGACTTCAATTATCCTCACATCGACTGGGTCAATTCATGCTCAGGTCATGAAAGAGAGACTGGATTTCTGGATATGTTAAATGACTGTGCCTTAGAGCAGCTTGTCACGGAACCGACCAGAGGACAGGTGACTCAGGACTTGATATTGTGTGGCACTCAAGATCTGGTCAGGGAGGTAAATGTTACCGAACCGTTGGGGAACAGTGACCATGCTGCGATCTGTTTCGCCATGCATGTCGGAGGGAGAGTGCCGAGCAAATCTGACACAAAAACCCTTGACTTCCGAAGGGCTGACTTCCCCAAAATGAGGAGACTAGTTAAAAAAAAGCTGAAAGGGAAGGTAAAAAGAGTCCAATCGCTCCAGAGTGCATGGAGGCTGTTTAAAACAACAGTCATAGAGGCCCAGCGGGAGTGTATCCCACAAAGGAGGAAGGGCTCGACCAAGTCCAGGAGGGTGCCGGCATGGCTAACAAGCACAGTTAAGGAGGCTATAAAAGGCAAGAAAGCTTCCTTCCGTAAATGGAAGTCTTGCCCTAATGAGGAAAATAAACAGGAGCACAAACTGTGGCAAAAGAAATGTAAAAAGATGATACGGGAGGCCAAGCAAGACTTTGAGGAACGTATGGCAGGCAACATAAAAGGGAATAATAAAAGCTTCTTCAAATATGTTAGAAGCAGGAAACCTGCCAGGGAAACGGTTGGTCCGCTGGATGGTGAGGGGTGATAAAAGGGGACTTGGAGACTGCAGAGAAATTAAATGAGTTCTTTGCATCTGTCTTCACGGCAGAAGACCTCGGGCAAATACCGCTGCTGGAACGGTCTCCCCTGACTAAAGAATTAAGTCAAATAGAGGTTAAAAGAGAAGACGTCTCAGACTTAATTGACAAAATAAAGATCAATAAATCACCAGGCCCGGATGGCATCCACCCAAGAGTTCTGAAGGAACTCAAGAATGAAGTTGCTGACCTCTTGACCAAAATATGCAACTTGTCCCTTAAAACGGCCACTGTGCCAGAGGATTGGAGGATAGCTAATGTCACGCCAATCTTTAAAAAAGGAAGGAGGGGGGACCCGGGAAACTACAGGCTGGTCAGCCTAACATCTGTTCCAGGGAAGATGGTGGAAAGTCTCATTAAGGATAAACTCTTAAAATACATAGAAGAACAAGCTCTGCTGAGGGAGAGTCAGCATGGCTTCTGTAAGGGGAAGTCTTGCCTCACAAACCTGTTAGAATTTTTTGAAAAGGTCAACAGGCAAGTGGATGCGAGCGAACCCGTGGATATTATATATCTGGATTTTCAAAAGGCGTTTGACACGGTCCCTCATGAAAGGCTCCTGAGAAAACTCCACAGTCAGGGAATAAGAGGGCAGGTCCTCTTGTGGATTAGGAACTGGTTGAAGACCAGGAAACAGCGAGTGGGAGTCAATGGGCAATTTTCACAATGGCGAGAGGTGAAAAGCGGTGTGCCCCAAGGATTGGTCTTGGGACCGGTGCTTTTCAACTTATTCATAAATGACCTGGAGTCGGGGATAGGCAGTGAGGTGGCCAAGTTTGCAGATGACACTAAACTTTTCCGGGTGGTGAAGACCAGCAGGGATTGTGAAGAGCTCCAGAAGGACCTCTCCAAACTGGGAGAATGGGCAGCAAAATGGCAGATGCGCTTCAATGTAAGTAAGTGCAAAGTGATGCACATTGGGGCAAGAAACCAAAATTTCACATATACGCTAATGGATTCTGAGTTGTCTGTGACGGATCAAGAGAGAGATCTTGGGGTGCTGGTGGACCGGTCGATGAAAGTGTCGACCCAGTGTGCGGCGGCTGTGAAGAAGGCCAATTCCATGCTCGGGATCATTAAAAAAGGGATTGAGAATAAAACGGCCAATATCATTCTGCCTTTGTACAAATCGATGGTAAGGCCACATCTGGAGTATTGTGTCCAGTTCTGGTCACCACCCCTCAAAAAGGATATAGTTGAATTGGAAAAGGTGCAGAAAAGAGCGACCAGAATGAAGAAGATCAATAAATATCTTAGTTTCCACAGAGTTCTGGGGTTGAAACTTAAGGGTTAATTTTTTCAAATGCTTCCAGAGGCTGCTGAGAGATAAAGATCTCTCATGGTATTCAGCCATTTAGCAAGTGATTAAGAACGGCAAGGAAAGGCTTGAAAACAGTGCTTTGCAGTTTAAAAAAAAGAGAGAGAAAAGCCCCGTTTTACCTTTGAAAAGAGACTCGGAGAGGCTTGGTTTGAAAGCGCTTTGCATAAAACACTAGGCAGAAACGCTAGGCTTTGATTGTAGGGCGCACCCCCTACTTTAAAGACTTGCCTTAGGGGATAAAAGTGAGTCTTATACTCGGGTAAATACGGTATTTCAATAAATAAATATCACAGATGTTAAAATTTTGACGTTTCGCACACGTACACTTTTTCATGGTTTTTTGAAATTTTACCCCTAAAGGGGTAAAAAGGGGGTAAAAGAAAAAAAGGTGACATCACCGCCCAGCCCCAACTCCTAGGCCTAGAAATGTGAAATTCGGGAAGTACATTCCTTCTGTGACGTAAGCGCCCGCTAAGAAGGGATTTTTAGAAGTTCCACCCCTAAAGGGGTGAAAAGGGGTGCTGCGATCCTATTTGCCATTACCTGGGAGTAAGCCCCATTGAATAGAACAGGACTTACTTCTGAGTAGACATGCCTAGGCTTGGGCTTGCCATGCGTTTTCACAGATTCCTCAAGATCTCTTAGGCCCAAAGAGAGATCGACTTGGGTTTTGCTCACACAGGTTACCCAAACAAATGCTTAAAAACATATTTCCGGATTTCCCCCTAATCGATCCCTAACATTCTTTTTTGGCATATGGAGGATTATAGAGGACACTTATTTGTTCTTGGGACTATTTTGTGTTTCAGTTCTTACCTGTGAAACCCCCTAAATAAACACGCTAGACAGGACAGATAAAGGGTCACTATTAAATACTAATAAACATATAAAATCTGCAGCGGGGAAAAAACTATAACATCCCCCAGCGTGCAGGCACTAGGTGAGGGAAAAACGGTGCTGCCTGTATGTTCCCTCTGCTACCCTCGGGCGTGACACTCTTCTCTGCCCATTCATTCACAGCCAACCCTGAAGGGTTTGAGGCAGCTGGGCAGTGCAGATTCCCCTTAGGCAAGCCATGTGGTGGTCTTTGCTTACCCAGCCAAAGGGGTTTTCCAGCCAGCCTCACTGACCCGGGTAAGTATCATCTGAGCAGTCCAGGCTCACCCCCTTGACCTTGCTACCTCAGAATGCACGCCACAACAGATGGGAGACCTGGGAGACTGCAGTGCAAGAAGTGGCCTGGTACATGAAGGACAAAAACGATATCCAGGAAAGGCAGAGCAAGACCATGCATCAGCCTGGGTAGGAACGGGGGGGGGGGGGGGGAAACAACTCAATTCTATACTTTACCGAGAGCAGTGAAGCTTCTTAAGTACAGGTGTCAAAACACTGTCAAAACACTCCAAAATATATACCAGTATTCAGATTTTGGTAGTGAGAAGCATGCAAAGTATTTCTTTTCTTTTTTAAGATCTTGTGAAACTTGGTAGGAGCCATACCAAAAACTAGAGCTTCTTGCTTGTGGTAGGAAAAAGTCCATGTTAAAACTTATATTGCTCTCGTTTTCTTACAAAGGAAGGATGGCTTCACACAGTACCTTTTCTTCTGACGTGAAAGCGAGCTCTGAATTAGGAAGATAAAATTCTGTGTTTTTCAATTGTAGTGTACCGCCGACACCAATTGGCAAGGTGTGGTTTATATCAGGTGCCCAATACAGTGTACTTGCTTCAAGAACAACTCATCCTTTTTTCCTAGGATTGTCTTCATGTAGGAAAAAAATATCATGTGTCAATGAACACTAACTTGCTAAAAAATCATTAGAAAAGTCTAAGGAGTGAATGGGAAAGGAAGCTCACTGAAAGGAACTTCCCCACCATCTCTTTTCCACAGCAGCCCTTTGTGCCCAGCAGGACAGAGAAACCCAGAATTCAATTTCCCAAGATCCCATCATCCAGTTGTGTTGTGTGTGTTTTAAGCAAACTGAAATATTTGTTTACATATTCTTGGAAATAGTTTTATTTCTGGTTTCAATAACTAAACTTGTAGTTAAATCCAGCCCAGTCATTCACACATGGGGAAAAAAATATCTTGGCATCAATCAGAAAGCGTTGTTGATGCTGAAGTGGCAAATGAAATTATTTTGACAGAATAATCAATTAGTCTAACAAAAGCATCCCTGACGGCTTTGTGGTGTTTTGCCAAGAATGGATGAAAACATTTGGTATAGCAATGCTCAGTGCACTTCAAAATTATTACTACTACTGATCATGAGTATTAATAATCAATGTGCATGCAATTGTACACACACACAAAGCAAAAAAATAAAAATAAAGGTGGGAAGAAACAGATCTCAGCCTCAAGCTCTTTACAATCTACATTCTGAAAGTGGAAAAGCCAATGGACATGAAAGAATGGGAGCAGCAAAATTAAAAAAATGATGAATGGGAGTTAAGACTTCCAATATGGATGATACGTTAAAATTCAAACTAATCATGGAAAGAAAACTTATGATTTCCCCCTCCATTTTGAATGACAGTTGTTCACATTCATTCCTACAAGTTGTTTCCATTCATTCCTACGACGACTCATTCTGTGTGTAACGTGCTTCCATCCTTGCCTTGCGAGTCAAATATTGTGGTTGTCTGTCAAAAGTAGAAAATTTTGTTTTTCAGCAGGTGATCACTGAAAACAAGATGAGGGCCTACATTGACTCAGAGATACAGAAAGTAGCCCAATACATATTTTTAATCTTCAAGGGTAGAAGGTTTCGCTATAATCCTTCTTTGCTTTTTAGAGATTAAAAAGAACCTTTACATTATAAACAACGCTGCATGTTCAAAAACTGTCTTATCGGAAATTCCAGCTAAAGAAGCAAAAGTTGCAGGGAAGATACGAAGAACAATGACTACGTTACAGATGCCATGTAGACCTGTGAAAAAAATAATCTAACTGGCTTCAGAACTGCCAGCAACAATAATCTGAAAAATGCAACAAGGAACGGAATTTCATAAAAAACATGAATAACATATTTCTGTTGCTGACAACCTACATGTAGAAACTGGAAAATAATTTTGACAGGTATTTATACTTCTGAAGTGCACCCAGTGTTCACATTTACTTAATTTATTTCATCCATTTTATCCTTCTCATTTTTTCTCCCAGGAACTCAAGGGAATATACTCTTCTATTTTATCCTCACCACAGTCCTGTGGGATAGATTCAGCAGAGAGTGAGTGGTCTAGGGTCATAAGAACCCAGGGTCACCCTGCGAGCTTCAGGGCCAAGTGGATACCTGGACTCCCTCATTTAAGCTGAAAACTACAGGAACAGTACCTCACTGGCTCTATACTGGCGCAGCAAGGAAAAAGGAAGTTACCTCCAAATTTGTATTGGTCTGTTTTGCTAGTGTCCCGGAAGAAGGCATGATGCCAAAATGTACTGAGACTGTAGCAACATTTTATAATAATATGTTTTATAATAATAATATGTTTCTGTACCTGTTTGGAGGTTGCTGCCTCCTTCTTGATTGCTCATTTAGGTGCTGCCCCCTTTATTACTTCTATCCTGTCACAGGTTCACAGGTTGTAGAGCAAGCATACATCACAGACAGGATACTCCCCCCCCCCCGAATGTGAAACACAGAAAATCACCTGACACCATTTTGGGCTTCTAGTTTATCTAGCTCAGGAACGTCAACTTTCCCTGGCAGTGGCTCTGCAGGGTTTCAGATGGGGGCATTTGTTTTTGGGGAGAGAAGTTGGGTTCAAAGTTCAAACTGCTTCCCCTACACTTAAAATGTCTGTCCATCTTCACTCTTAGATTAGTATAATTCACTTGCATATTCAAACCCACATCTTGCTAATGAAATCTATAGATATTGGTCAATTATGGCTTCCTCATCTCTCATGCGAGATTCAAGACTTTGAAAAACATCTCTTAAGATGATGCCTGGCAGTTCAAACAGATTGTTAAGTAAGGAGGTGTCCCAAAGCCTGTTTGGACTGGAAGACCCATCTTCTTCCAATCCCCACTCAAGAACAACGCTCACTGGGGACTTGGATCCCTCAGCCTTTGTACTTTACACGTTTTGCTCTGAGAGAAGAATATTCTGTAACCCTTGGGATAAGGAAGAAGTCATTCTAAAAGAACAGACTAATTAGTTATCCAGTGGTGGTTTACAAGATGCCACATTTATTCTCTCTTCTTTCTAGAGCTCTTCTACTTCCTGTTGACATCAATGCCAGTGGTTAGCGGCAACCACATCATTGCAGGTATTTCTATGAAGGTTTAACAAGCTCCCTCAGTGTTGTCCAGGTGTCATGAAAAACAGTACAAAAAGAGCAAAGAGTTATCAAACAACAATGTAGCTGGAAAATGGACTAGTGAAACACTTCCCTCCAGCCTCCTACCTACATTTAGCATTCCCTCGGAAGAAGCCTGGCTGGCTATATGCAATATATTTACAGGTATATGGTGAAATATTGAGAGTCAGGATGATGTAGTGGTTTGGGAGTTGGACTTAGACCTGGTAGACCCAGGTTCAAATCCCTGCTCAGCCATGAAGCTTCCTGGGTGACCTTGGGCCAGTCACCATCTCTCAGTTTCACCTACCTCACAGGGTTGTTGTGAGGACAAAAGGAGAGGCGGAACTATGTACACCACCCTGATCTCCTTGGAGGAAGGATGGTATAAAAATGTGAAAAATAAATAAATAAACCTGTTGATTCCTTATAGAATAGTGCACTGGTTGAAAAATCCTATTCCCCCTCCTCCACATCTCTTTCATAATGTTTATGTCACATGTCCCAATTGCATGCCTTCTGAGTCAACCCACCTACTCAAAAATTAGGTCTGATTTACACAATACAAATTTTCAACTGTTCATGAATCCTGCATGAAATTCATATGAATCCTGTATATCTATTTTTGTGCACATACATGGGGTAGGAAATAATCATTGGTGTGCAACAAATGAATGTATTTATTTAAAAAAAAGATTTTGAAAAATCATATGATTTTGTTGTAACAATTTTATCTTTGCTTCCTTGTGCAGTTTTAAACTGTATACCATCTGGAATACTGCTACCGATGGATGATATGAACATTTTTATAAATAAATGAGTGGCATGGCATTCATGCAATTTCCTTCGTAGAAGTTTCATCTTATCTGACGTGAATTTCAAATGCGCTTCCTTCCAGTTTCAGAGCCTAGTTGAAACTTCAAGAATCAGAAATCAAGAAGTCATAAATTAACCAATGTCTCTTCTTGGGGAGAACCAGTTGGCTGGAAAACACCCTTTCTGTCCACAGATTCTCTCTCCTTCTCAGTTCTCCCATGCAAGTCTCTCTCTCTCTCTCTCTCTCTCTCTCTCTCTCTCTCTCTCTCTCACACACACACACACACACACACACACACACACACACACACACACACACACAAAGCCTTATTAAAAAAAACACATGGAATTGAAAACCCCATGTTTTCCTCATAATGCACAGTTCCACCCACTAAGAGCATTGTCTTAACGATATCATCTTTAGGATATCACACTCTCGCAGAGAGAAGGTGTACCTAGATAATCCACAATGGGAGAACACTCATTGCCTGGTCTGAAAAGTTGAGTCTCAACAAGAAGGTTTGCAGATCTTTTTTTAAAAAAAAACTGGGCTGACTATTGGTGTGTGGAACTAGTTGGAGGATATGGATTATCTTTAATGCCTCTTCATTTTTTTGATTTGCTATGTCTTTGTTGCTTCCTGCTTGAAACCCTCCTGTTTAGATGGGCTGAAAACAAAATGTATACATTCAGTAACATGGAACTGATCCAATGAGGATTTGATGTTTCCAGGAAGATGTGAATGAGACCCATGGTTACTGGTATACTGGACAACAGAACAGATGAGATGATCCTGCATAGAAAAGAAGGAACATTTCTTGATGCTGCAGTGTGATGGGTCCCTCCACATATTCCTGTGAGTGGGCACAACCAGCTGCTCAGTTTGAACAGGCAGTGTTCAACCTGTAGCTCATATTTAACGTGTCTAATAAATTATCATGCTTCAAATGATTTAGAGACCATATACCCATATCTGGAAAAGTAAATACAAGGCTGAAATTGAATTAATATACCTAGCAACTGCACACATGTCTAACACTTGTTAATGCACTTCTTACCTGCAGCAAATTAATATATTTCTTATTCGTAGTCTTTAGAAGAACAAATCCTCTTGTCGCATTAGGTCAAGTATTAAGAGATACAGCCAGCTTTTTCCAAACTTAGACTTTCCATAAGACAAAGATGACACTAAGAAGCAATACACACACACACACACACACACACACACACACACACACACACACACACACACACACACACAGGGAACTTTACAAATTAAAGCTGGGGCAGCAGTGGCCTTTCTTTGAATTTTGCTTTGCACTCCCAGAAATGGGTGGTTGCCTGGACTGACTAGTTGGTGGGAACTCCTTGTTAGCAGTGTCAAGAAACGGCTGTTCCCTCACCTGACAGAACTCTGAGGAAGGTGCATTTAAGGGAAGGGATAGTGCTTTCAACCCCTTCTTATGACTGTGATAGGCTCTGAAGCACTCTTGCCACATTTAAGGGGTGGTCTTAGAGACCCATGCTCATAAAACCACACCCCTGGAGCTCTGATAGATGACCTCACTCACACACAGAGGGACATCTCACAAATGCAACAGCCAAACATATAAAAGTAAGTGTGTGTGTGTGTGTGTGTGTGTGTGTGTGTGTGTGTGTGTGTGTGTGTGTGTGTGTGTGTAAGTATAAAAACAAGGAATAAGTTCAGCTGCAACAATAAAGGGAAAAAGCTAAATGAAACAGAAAGGTTTCTAGCCTCTGCTGAAAAGTAAACAGGGAGAGGGCAATTCTTAGCTCTAGTGGGAGGGACTTCCAGAGCTGTGACACCACTGCACAGATGGCCCTCCCCCTCATTATCAGCAACCCAGCTTCAGCTAATGGTGGCATATGTAGGAAGCCCCCCCTCCCCAGATGACCTCAGGGGATGGACTGTTTCTTATGGGAGAATGAGGTCCCTCAGGTGCCCTGTACCTAAAGCATAACGGGCTTTAAAACCAGCACCTTAAATTGCTCCCAGAAACAAACCAGCAGTCAGGGCAGCACTGTTATTTATTTAAGCTGAAAACACAGGGCTGGACCACTTCCTTACTCAGCAGATAATCGTCTTCCATTGGTGGAGGAGCACACATGCACCTGAATACCATGCATGTATGTTTGATTTGGACATTTCACAAATACACTCACAGCCCAATTCTACGTAAGTTTGCCTGGCCGGCCTAAAGGGCAGGCCGCTGTATCCTATGGCCATTGCGGCCTGCACCGGCGCGGCCCAGGTGCACCTCCCTTCCCCTGGTGTAAGCGGTACAGGCTGCAATGGGCCTCCTCAGATGCATGCCATCTCTGAAGCTGGTGCACAATTGGGGAGGTCATGTAAGGCCGGCTCGGGCTGCGACAGGGCATAGGATATCAGCGCAACCCAGCACCGTCATTCCCGCCCTCTCAGTCCGGGCCAGCCAATGGCCCCCTCCCTCACCACCCTTACCTGCCCTCCCCACGTCCCCGCCCACCCCCTGCACCAACCGGCGCAGCACTTACCTGTGGTGGCCGGCGCGGGCCCACTTAGGTGGCAAAGTAAACAGTGTCAGCCTCAGCACAAGCGCCACTTACTCTCCAGGTGCCGAAAATGTGCTTTATGGCACGCTTACGACATCCTAGGCTGGCGGAGCGCTCGCTCTGCCGGCCTATAGTTAGGCAGGATTGCACCATCAATCTCTACCCTTTATTTTTGAGGATGAAGGACTGCACTAAATTTGTCTTTGTGAGGACAAAATGTATCACTTGGTAAATAATTATATGCATGGTGGAGAAAGATGCATCAATCTGCTCCTCTACCACAGGAAGAAAATCATTGACTGGGTATGCATGTAAACCAGCCTTAAGATATCACACTGTTTTGGATAGAAACTCCTATCACACCAGGAAAAAAAAATCCTTCTCCAATCTCCATGGCTGTGGTCTTCTGTTTTTCAGTTACAAAAAGACAGAAGTAGCACAGCTTGCAACTTCTCTTTCATGTTCTCTCTCGTCCACAAACTATGACTAAGCTATGTTCAGGCAATGCATGGTTGTGGTTGAGTGTCTGCAATATATCACACAGCCCACACTGTATACAAAAATACTGAAGAAAGAATCTCATAGCAATTGCCCAGACCAGTTCATATGTTTTTCTTTACTATGAATAGCACACTTCACATCAAAGAGCACTCTTCAGGAAGCCTCAGACAATCCAACAAGCCATGGAAAGCTATGGACATGACCTGAATCCTGCCAAGCTAACACACTCCTACCTCCCCATACCTCCTCAGCCTGCATGCCTGGGGAATCCAGGTTTCACTAAACCACAGCTCCACGTGTTGTCCATATGGGATCTGTGGTTTATAAGTCAAAGCAGGACACCAAGATTTAAGTTTAGTTTCTTATTGTGGTTTGTAAACCACAGCTCCTGGGTTCATGGCACCAGGAGTAGAGTCAGGGCAGTGGCATCAGGGGTCAGCCAGGTTAGGTACTGGTTGAGGGCTCACCTGGCCAGCTAACACCTGAACATGCTTCTGGCAGTGGTAGTACCCAATGCACCATCAGAGGGTGGGCAGGGGGTTCCATGGAGGGCCAAGTGCAGAGTTTTGCCCCAGGACCCCAGCAACCTGCTGCCAGCACTGCATGGAGCAGTGGTTTAACAAAACCAGGGTGCTTATTTTATATATGGTGCAAATATGAAGGAAGGTTCATAAAGAGCATCAAAAACAGTCATGTAATTTTTAATCCACTAGTCAAGTAAGGCTGCATCCTATACTGTATATGCTTACCTGGGAGTAAGTCTCATTTGAGCTCAATAGGATTTACTTTTGAGTAGATATGTATAGGCTTGCACTGCAAGGCTGCAGTCCTATACACACTTATTACAGTCCAATCCTATCCTCCTGTGACGTAGAGTGTGCAGCATGGTCTTCATAGGCATATGCCTGCCTACCCAGGGTAACACCCCACCCCCCCCCAGCCTGTGCAACAGGGCTACTCAGTTCTATGCCAGCTCTTTAGCTGGCCTAGGAACAAGCAGCCTCATGTCAGGGCTGGAGGCCTGGGAGGGGGATACAGCGTCCACCACGGACGCCGGTCCCACCTGCCTCCCAGGCCTGATCCACCCACCCCTGCCCTCCCATAGCCCCCACACCACTTGGAGCAGTCTTACCTGCTCCGGTGCGGGGGCCCTGGATACGGTACTGGCAGGACAGCACAGGTCTTCCTGCTGGTGCATCATCCTTTCCAAGTGTCAAAACGTGCCTTATGGCACGTTTGCAACACCCGGTGCAACTGCAGCGCCAGCACCCGTAGCTTATAGGATTGGGCTGTTAAATAACCAATCTTTTCTACACCGTTAGACACCTCCCTCCTAGTTCCTGCTTCTGCTGCAATGTGCATCTCCTTCCCTCCTCAACAGTCTTTGCTACAGACCCTACCGTTTTTCATTCTCCAATAATCCACCTGTCAGTGACACTCTCTTGGGGGCACTTACATTACAGCCCCCATGCAGGGGTCATGATGCTTGTAAATTTCCTACAACATGCATCAGTCTGATTATATGAGAGGTTTCCATGCTTTCCGGGAAGAACATGCAGCCCTTTGCATGGAAGCTTCCCAGGCAATCAGACCAATGCACCAAAGTCAAAGAACTATAAACATTATGAACCCTATGTAGAGCACTGTATCTCAGAAGCCTTTTTTTTTTTTTTTGGCAGTCTTCACGTGGGAGGCATAACATATAAGGTGGTCCTCCTTGCTGGTTCTTTCTCCCTCCTTCTCCAGAAATAATTGTGGAGCTAAACTAAGGCTGAAGGCAGCTTTATATTTTAAATATAGCAAAGCTGGTTTCAAATCACTTTCCTCCTCTGAAAGCACATGTACATTTTTTCTGTCCTGGAGTGAGCTCTGAAAATACAATTTCTGCAAGTCTGCTGGGGAACAGCTGGCTGTGGTGGGTGCTTGCTTACTAACCAGTGCCTTCGACATGGCCAACACACACTCCCATCCCCCAACATCCTGTTTTTTAGTGTTTACAAAATGTTTTTAGGTTGATTTTTTTTAAGGTGAAGGATGTACATATAATGTATAAATGTATATGTACATAATGAACATGTGTAAGAGCCTAAGAAGCCACTTTATGCTAAAAATGGCAGATATTCTGTTTGAATCACAACAGGCAAAATGGAGAGCTGCCTCCAGGACATACCTAAAGTAGCTTTTTGTATCCCAGCCAATGATCTGCAATGTTGATCTAAAGTTACTGGATCTCCAGGTAATGCAACCCATTCCTTTTTGTTACATTTAATTAAGAAAATAGGGGAAAAGACTATCATTGATTTTAATGGATGTCGATCAGGTTGCAATCCTACATGTACTTTAAGCAATTATCACCCTAATTCCACAAGGACTGTTCTGAAGTCAGCAAATTTAGGGCTACAGACATACAGCGCAATCCTGACTAAGGATCCAGCCGGCTCAAGGCTGCCCACTGGATCCTGTGCACGGGCTGCCCAGTGCACACCAGGCCGGAGGTCTACTTTGGGAAGAGGACGCTTGTCCCCTTCCACGAGTGTAAACCCAGGCTGGCCTTATCGGCCTCCTCAGATTTCTGCCAAGTAGAGGAGACCATGTAACGGCATAGCCGGCCCGACAGGGATGGGGATATGGCCGACGCCATCCCCCGTCCCTCCCAGGACGGCTAGGCCAATGGCCCCCTCCCTCGCCCGGTTGAACCGCCCACACGGCCAGTGAGGGAGCGCTTACGTTCCAGCGCCGGAGTGAGGGAGGCTGGCTTTGCGCCGGCCTCCCTTACTCCCGAGTCATCACGAACGTGCTTTACGGCATGTTCGCAACGGCTTCCGGCCATCAGGTGCACTTTGTCACCTGTCAGTCAGGGGCACTTTGAAATATAAAACATTTCAAAACTTTTGCTCAAAACCATTCACTGATCAACTACATGTAACACAGATACATGCCCTTCAAATAAGTAAATGTGCCAAATGTTCATCTTTGAAAGCGTAGAAATATGAATTCTCTTGAGCAACCTAATGCCTTGCATTTCACTCTTCATAGTCATGATTCTTTTTCCGATATGTTTTGCACCACCTGTAACTGAAAAGTTGGGCGAACTCCCACTTACCTCCCATAAGCAAAGCGCCTGTCTTTGTGGTGATCTCCAAATGTGTCCCAGAGCCTGAGAGAAACACTCACTTCATCAACAACATCACGAGAACGTTCGAGAACCTGAAAAAGAGTACATTTCCACCAGTAAAGGCTTTGCCAATACAATTTCCTGAAGAAAAATCAGAAGGTGTGGTGCATTCTATTGACACTGAATTGATAAGCCATGAAGACAGGACTGAACTTATAGCGCTGAGGGATGAGAGGATGGAAAATAAAAGCAGACAAGCAGCTCTAAACTGTGGATTGTCTGTTGTACATTTGGATGCTCAAATCATGATTTTGGTTCTCAGCTATGGCTGAATTGAGTCATTATCAGCGCAAATCCGACCCAACCTTTTTGCCATTGTAACCAGCGGCCCAGCGAGAACGGGAGGCCCCAGAACGGAAAAGGGAATCCCCTCCAAAAGAGGAATTCAAAGGGGATTTGAATCCCTTTTCCGTTCTGGGGCCTCCCGTTCTCACTGGGCCGCTGGTTACAACGGCAAAAAAGTTGGGTCGGATTGCGCTGTATGTTTTTTAAAGTGGCCAAGTTTACAGTTCAGACTGCTAGCTAAACACAATGCATTAAGTGAAGAACAATTATAAATTGAAAGGTTCCATATACTGCATGCAATGTAAGAATGGCACATATATCCAAAGATGTGGCAGATACTGCAAAAACTTAGAAGGCTGTTGCTTTGAATACATCGGTCTATTGATTAAAAGAAACAACTTTTATATAACATTGATAAGAGGTTAGTTCACTGGCCCATTCTGAAATACTCTTTGTTCCTGGAGACCATGATCGTCTACAACATATGACTCCATCAACCCATTTTAAATTGGTGTTCCAAAGTAACAATAGAGTCAAGAAGAACTGATCACTGTCAAGGCAAACTTAACGTTCTTCTACTACTTGTTTAAGTTGACAATACATACCTCTTGGCAGACCCGATACTGATCAATTGCCCACACAGTAGGTACGTGAGTCGCCAGCAGCTGATATTGGGTCAGGGTGGTGTTACATGCTCTTGCGCAGATTAAGCGAGTCTTCCCTACTGCATTATCGCCAACAACCACACACTTGATGGTTTCAACGTTAGGTCTTTCGTAGTCCATGTCAGCATCCATCTACCAGAGACTGGAAAGAGATAATTGCACCAGTAAGAAGACAGGGGATTCTACTACTGAAACTGGGACTCTGCTTCTTTGACTTACTCAAAGGCAGGGACCAAGCTCAGACTGAACGGCACTACTGCTGAGGAGGATTTATATACCCCCACAAACTTTGTAAAGCCCAGGAAGTTGTTTTGACCTTGAGTGCTTCCCTTCCCACTAGCACATTTTCTGCTTAGTTTTCTATAAACACAAACTTGCTTAAAGGAGATAAAGCATGGTGGAGCCAGTGCTGCTGATCACACTGGTCAGCAATAGTTTTATAGTCTCTTAGAGCTCCTTCACACTTTATGCGGCAATCATGTTTCCACCAGTGTCACACTGGTATATTCCCCACAGCAATCACAAGGGGCAACCCGTTCTTCCACTTACCTTCAAATAACCAAGGTTTGCTCATATAAAATTATAGCACAAAACATTCACAAGTCATAAAAAAAGAGACAAAACAATACAATTCTGATCACAGAGGCATAACCAGATCCATGGAACAGAAACTAACAGAGGTTTCCTGGACTCCTTTAAAAAATGACTCTGGTATTGAATAAACTGATCTCATTTTAATTGGAGTATCATTTCTAAGTTTAAGTGGACACTCTTAAACATGCATTACAACTGCACTGGGAACCTGTGTGTGCACCCAAGTGTTTAAGAACGTGTGCTTTACAGTAGTATGTGTTTGCTGTCAGAAATTCCAAGGTTAACTACAGAAAATACAACCATTGTATAAAGTATTTTGGCTTTACAGAACCTTGCTCCATCAAAACATGGATGCAGGTTGTAAAACCTGCTCTTGAAAGATCTACCTGTGCTTTCAGACATATAAAACCAGGCTGAAAACATATCACTTAACGACTAAAATAGGAATATGCAACTTTACAAGCAGAATAAGAAGAGCCCATATGTCTGTCTCATGTAAACTTTATTGCTCTATTATGCTGTGCATAGTGGATTCCACATATCTCTGCCCTGTTCTGTCTAAAACTAAACTGTCTAGCACAAAACTGTAAATACAATTTCTCATTACCAAGTGGTGTTGATAAAATATTGTGTTGTTGGAAGCACCAATGTATGTTTTGCATTAAAAATAAAACAGGGTTGGAGGACATAGCTGATGTTGAAAACTTACAAGAGAAGGGGAGAAAACACACACATAGGTGTTGGACCTGTAGGTTCCCTTCTGCATTCAGAAGGCATGTACCATTCACAGAAGGGTTGCTTTACATGACACTCTAGCATTGCACAAGAAAAGGAAAAGGGGCAGTCTAATCCTATTGGGCTGCTCTGCTGGTAGAACAAGCATTCTTCCAGCACTGACTGCCTTACTGCAGTTGTAAACAGCACTCTGACAGCGTGCGGAGGCGTGCGTTGCCAGAACACTGGCGGGAAGGCTGGGGCGCCTTCCCGTGCTCAACAGTGTATCCCACTGGACCCACTGAGGCAGATAAGGTGGCAGGGGAGGTGGAATGGGGTGGGGGGGAGGGAGGAACAGGGAGGCAATGGGACAGGGGATGGGAAAGGGGCAGATCAGGTCCAGGAAAGGGGCGGGTTTGGTGGCAGCCGAATCCTAGCCCCCTTACTGGACCCAGTCCCGCGGCACGGGTCCACGCAGACCTGTGCCAGCAAATTCACTAGTTCGGATACTCTGCGTTGTGGAGGCTTATTCAGAGGAGACCTCTGCAACTTCCCTCCTTTCCAGAATACAGCAGTAGCCTTTTTGGCATTGCTGCATCGGCCCCTGCGCTGGATTCGACGGCAATTTGGCAGTGGGGTGAAAAAAGCACCCCGATGGCTTTTTGGCTGCTTTTAGGCCGTTTGCGGCATGGGCAGGTGAATCCTGTTGCCGCAAGTGGCTGAAAGCAGCTGAAAAAACACCGGTTTTGTTTTTTTTTTTGCTTTTTTCGCTGCCACTGAATCCGGTGGCAATTGCACCCCCCGCCACGTGTCGCCACCAGGGCCCCACCCCATCCTCCCTAATGTCGCCTCTGGGTGGCACTGAATAATTTGACAATAAACTCCTCCCTGCCCCATAGCCTCATGTGCTGTCATTAAAATGCACACTGGTGCTGGATCTTGGATGTAAATGGCATGCTTGTACAACAGCATGCAAATATGATGCTCAAGGGGACCATTCTAGTGTGTGGATGTAACAGGAAGAAGAGATACTAATGAAAATGTACTTCGAAAGGTGCCCTTTGAAAGAGGGCACCTTTCAAAGTGGTGTCATATTCAGCAGGGGGAGAGCAACTGTTCCTCTTCATCCCAGCATGGCGTCTTTTCTGTTGCTGGTGTCTCTTCTGCCTTTTTTTAAGATTGTGAGCCCTTTGGGGACAGGGAACCATTTATTGATTTATTTTACTATGTAAACTGCTTTGTGAACTACTCCTGTTGAAAAGTGGCATATCATCATCATCATCATCATCAGGGCACTTGGAACAATCTCAAATTTTTTTGGGAATTTTAAGCAGCTATAATGTTACTGAAGTAACACCATTGGAATAGTAAAAACCGGCACTTTTTACATATTGCATCGATACCTAGTTGATACTTGGGTTTCACGTCGAAACTTGTATCCACTATTTAGTACCAGTCAACAACACTTTTTATCTATCTGACTGTGTTCTATGAGGTTTTGAATAAATAATAATAAAAATGTGAGGATTCCCTGCCACTTCATCAGAGCATCCATATTATCCAGATCACAATTGTCTCTTGAAAATATCCAAATTTATGTGAACAACAAAAAGAAAAAGAATATATTCAAACCACTGCTATTCCCCCCTCCTGATTCTGGGACTTGTTTAAACAGAAGCCTTCTTGTAAATGTTCAATAACTGTCAAAATATAATTAAATCTTTTATTGTTACACTTTATTTCTCTACGCAGAAAAGCAATTTCAGGATTAAGGAACAGGTATAATTACAGAGGCGAGCAATTTCGCCTTTATGTGGGCTGCATAATCACAGCTTCTTCACCCTTCATAACCATAGAATGTGCATTAAAAGCATTCTCCCAGTAGTTTTAAATGCTACTATGCTGTTCAATATTTGCTCTCTCTAATCAATTACATTTCCTAAATTGCAATCTGAGTTGTTTCAATAATGGATGGACTGTAACCAATTTTAATGCTGTTTTTCTTTAAAATGACATGACTCTTGAGCCATAGTATAGGAGGAGCCAAATACTGTATTACCTACTTAAACAAGCGCTTCCACAGTGGAGTGTGAGGTGACATTAAATGATGTTTGGTATATACATTTATTGACAGAACAGAGTGGAGAAACATCACGATCCTGTCCTAATAATCTATATATGTTAGGAAACCAGTGCAATTGGGCACAATTCATAGAGAATTTGGCCCATTCCCACAGAAACAACAGAACTTACACCATAAGTGGAAATGGCAAAGATGAAGGGCTGACACATGGTCAGTAAGTGGAAAATCTGGAAGAAGAGGCATTTCCAATTTATATATTACCAGAAGAAGTGTGGGAGCTACATGGCTGCTCTCCACAACCGCTTTGGTAATATATGAAAGACTAGGCTTACCAGATCTCCATCCGGGACAGAGTGCTAGACCTTTAGGAGAAGGAATGTGGTCAGGTGCAGCTTGTTAAACCTTACAGCACAATCCTAGGCATGTCTACTCAGAAGAAAGTCCCACTGAACACAATGGGGCTTGCTTCTGAGTAGAAATGCCTAGGATTGTGCTCTAGGACTTAACAAGCTACACCTGCCCACATTCCTTCTCCTAAGGTCTAGCACTCTGTCCCGGTTGGAGATCTGGTAAGCCTATGAAAGACGTAGATCTCATGTACATAGGGCTATAAACATGGTCCTAGTTCTCACTGAGGTAGCAAAGCTATGTTTGGGCTGTATTGCTTCACCGCAGGTGGGAGGAGGTCTTACATAATCAAATGCTCCTCCATACACACACACACACACACACACACACACAAATCCTTGTATTTAGAAAATCAGATGGCAAGGAGAAGGCTAGACTAGAACCCTTCCTATGTCGGTGATTTTCTCAACAAGGAAGGATAAGTTTTAATGTGTTCTGAAACAAGTGCAGAAGAGATCGGAGAGCAGGGATGATGAGGCTCAACTAGTCTAGATGAGAAATTATCAGAGAGGATGGAAAAAGGTTTTACATAAGAAGAGCCCTGCAGGCCTGCACCAAAGGTCCATCTTGTCCAGCATTCTATTTTCAACCAGATGTTTCCAGGAAGCTCACAAGCAGGGCATAAAGGCAATACCAATCCCCTGTCCCCAGCAGTTAGTATTCAATAGGATACTGCTCCTGAACATGGAGGTTCCATTCATCTATCATGGTGCACAAGCTTTGCTAGACCTGATCTTCAATGCAAAGTGGTTGCACTGCAATTTTGCTGCAATTTTAAAAGAAGCATAAGGAAAAACCAAAATCTTCATTCGGATTTTTTTTTAAACTATTAATTAAACTGTTTTTTAAAAAAATCCAAATGAAGGTTTTGGTTTTTCCTTATGCTTCTTTTAAAAATTGCAGCAAAATTGCAGTGCAGCCACTTTGCATTGAAGACCAGGTCTAGCAATGCTTGTGCACCATGCTTCTTTTAAAATTGCAGTGCAGCCACTTTAGAAGCTTCAAAACACAATTAGCTGACACTGAATTATACAATCAACAGCTGGCAAATTCTTTGGAAGATCTGCTTACAAAAGAAAGCACAGGAACACAGGCAATAGATTTAGAATGATCAAGAGTGGATGGAAAGGGGCTGGAGGATATTTACCCGGTATACAAGCCTTGGGATTTTGACTTGCAGTGTTCCAGCTACAAGACACCAGCAGCCATGGCTACTGCTAATTTAGGCTTCAGATAAGTCTATTATGTAACCAGATAAAATGATAAAAATTTATTTGCTAAACAGAGAATTCCAAATAGGTATCAAAAGTCAAACACTTGCACAAGTGCAGGTAACTGCTGGCCAGCAAATGGGAACTGGACAAAACCAGATTATGCCGAGACATGGCAGCAATTTGGCAAGTACTGCACAGTATTATAAAGAAGGGTGTCTTCAGGTCAGCACTCATCACATTCAGTTCCAACCTTGCTCTTCGTGTGGTTTTCATACACATATGCATTTCCTCCTACTAAATCTATGCATTTGGTTTTAAAGCATTTCCCCCAGACAACTTGAATTTGCACTATTGAAGTTATACACTCACAATACATTTGATGCAGTGCACCAAAAGGGAAGGCAGGGCTTCAGAGAAACACTAACGATACCTCTGAAGGTAGCAAATAATAATAATAATAATAATAATAATAATAATAATAATAACCAAGGAACAGTTCAGTTGTGACTCTCAAAGAACTATCTCCATAAGTGGGGGTTCTGCTTTAGAACCCTATTTCTGGAAAACAATAGTTCAAGGCCTTCTAGATATTAGATCAGGGGTGGCCAACCTTCCACCATTAGGGCCTCTGCATTCTTAAGAGTTGTGTAGAAGACAGAACCTGGGCAGCTGCAATTGCTGCTGCTGCTGCTAAAGCATCTGCACCTGGTGCTGAAATGCCCTCACCTATACAACCATTGAAGGGCCAGGAGCATTCATCTTGAAAGGTTGGCCACCCCTGTGTTAGATATACTGCACATGTATAGTACTATTGTACCATTAGATCCAATGTTTAAATAAAACATTTATTTATATCACTATATTTTCACTCCATAAGATGCACCTGACCATAAGACGCACTTAGGTTTTAGAGGAAGAAAACAAGAAAAAAAAAAATTCTGTTCATATTCATCTGTTTAAAAACCTCATAAAAATCCACATGTAAAAAACACATTAAAATCAACAGGTTCAAAAGTGAAAAATTAAAATACATCCAAGAAATGGACGTACTCTCTCCACCCACCAGACTGGACCCATTTGCCCTGACCTCAGTTTTAAGCAACCAATGTTTAAAGATTTTTCTTGGCCGCATACCGCGTTGTTGTTGCTATTGTTGCTGTCCATCTCTTTGTCCCGCGGGCCGGCTGCATCGTGGCCCTGCCAGGACTGCCCCCGCTCATCAGCTCCTGCGTCCCTGTTCCAGACGCTGTACCCAGCTGCAAGCTATCTGGAAACGTCCGAGTTACTCAGCCGGTCCGTGGGACGAAGCGGTGGACAGCAACAATGCGGTAAGTGGCCAAGCGCCGCGAAAAACCACCGGATTTGCAGCATAGGTTGCCTAGAACAGCCAATTTTTTAACAATATTCGCTCCATAAGACGCACAGACATTTCCCCCTATTTTTTTTTGGGGGGGGAGTGCATCTTATGGAGCGAAAAGTAGGTAATTATGCACAATATGTAGTGCTTCCAAAATTATATATTTAGTAACTTTAAATCTTCTGATTGCTTCCAGACTGGTTTATCCCAGGCACTCACTCAATCACTCACTCCTGCTAAAGCAGTGGTTACAGAGTGAGCAAAGCAAAACTTATAGCTAACAGCTTCTCAAAAAAAAATTTCTCAGATTAAATTTGCTTCATTAAATAAAGGACAATGCCCACTTATATGCAAGAGATCAGTTTTTGTTGACTGATATCACAGGCCAACACACATTTTGCATTCTTAAAAGTGAGACCTATTTTTGGGTATATTTGGGGTGCCGACTCCAAAAATTGAATTGGTTTTGCCCTATTAGCTCTAGTTTTGGGGGTACCACATCATCACCTCATAATGTGAGTCAAGCAGCTTCCTTGTGAGGAAGCCATGGTGTCATCTTCCTCACGAGGAAGCTGCTTGACTTGCATTATGAGGTAGCAATGCCATACCCCCCAAACTACAGCTAATCTGGTGTTTTAATGGCCATTTTCATATTCAGCAACCCAAACAACATAAAGGTAATTTGGTTTAATCTCAGATACACACAAAAAGTCAAAAATTGTTGTCCAGTGCAATCAATTCACTTCACTCAATCCTATTTAAATGTTATGCACAGGCTTACCAGATCGCCGACCGGGACGTTCCTTTTTGCCCTTAAGGGAGGCGGGGGGAGGGGCGATAAAAGCCGGAGCGTCGCTCCGGCTTTTATCACCCCTCCCCCCGCCTCCCTTAAGGGCAAAAAGGAACGTCCCGGTATGCGATCTGGTAAGCCTAGTTATGCATATTTTCTTAATTGCATCTTTGTTATTTATCTTAGTACTTTTTTTGTAACTTAATTTTATGACATCTGAGAACTGGGGAGAGGCTTATAAATATCTTTTTTCCTACACACACGTGCTTCTTGCATCTGCCACCTGGAACCAGGAGCTGCAAGATACATCAATAGCAGCTTGGGAGAGGAAGTCTTGCTGTCAAGAATTCAAAAATAAATAAAGCTTTGGGAAGTTTAAAAAGATAGAGAGGTACTGTAATGCAGCCAGGTTTAGTTCTGGGGGAAAAAAAAGTAAATTCACACTTTGGTGAAAATGGTGAACAGGTGGATGTGAACAATGACACACATTTATTTTCTGAATGCTCCGGTAGTAAAATAGAAGGGATAAGGCAAAGGCGACATTTGGATATCGCAACAAACCATGATTTGAACTTACATGCTCTTCCTTTCCTTTCCCTCCTCCTTAGTGCATGGGGGAAGGAAAGTGAAAGGATCTTCATGTAATTTTGTACAAATTGGTTTCCCATTACATCCACATAGAGGAAGCTTTGGTTTGTTCAAACCGTCATTTGAACAAACCATAAACCAGGATATCAAGCCATTGTTTGAACTTGGGTTGTAAGCTGGTGTGTTAACTAACAGTGGTTTGAACCATGTTACATACCATAGTTAGACTGATATAATAGGAAACTGCAGTTTGTTCAAAAACTACAGACAGGAATCTGAAACTTTCTTCCTCTCACATGCAAAGAGGGAAGAAAGAGAGGACACACACACAAGTCTGAGGTTTGTACTGGCATATTCTCACCACCAGGGTTTGTTACGACATTTGAATGCAGCCAATCCTGGAAAGGTTTACTTTCCCAAGGGAGGAAAGGTAAGTAGATTCGTAACAGCTCACAGGATGTAGTGTAGACCACGCCACTTTCTTATTTGAGTAACAGTAGCAATCTGTGTGAAAAACTGCCAGTCACAATACATCCCCAGCATGCAAAATAAAATTTCAGAATCCCCCCCTCCATCCCAGAAGCACACAATACCACAGAGCTCAGTGGGAGAGAAAGAAAAACAAATAATTGAAATTGGGATTAGTAAATTCCAGCCAAAGAGGTCACCCTGCTGAAAAACCAGCATAGAGGTGATCAAACAACTGGGCTTCTAAAAAATTTACCAGGCAGAAAGATACAGTGTCACAGACAGAGAAGATAAGGTTACTCTTCCTGAGCAAGGCAATGAAACAGGTAGCTATCTGGATGGTTTCAGCGAAGAGGCCAGGGGTATATGTGTGTGTGTCAAGAGAGAATGATGGAAAATAATGAGTGGAAATTGTAAAAAAACCCGTGGAGATAAAGTTACTACATAGACTAGATAATAATAGAATACCTTGCTGCTCTTTACTTGCTTTAATGTGCATCACTTCACTTTCCAGAAGTGATTATAAAAGTAGGGCTCCATTTATCATATTTCTCCCTCTTCAAGAACGTACAGTATATTTGTTTCTTGATAACTATTTTAAATGTAACACTCACACATGCATGCACGTATACCCAGGCAACCTGATCCAACCTAAGTCTCCCGACATCAATGCAGCAGCAGCAACAGGGCATGTGTTGCATCCCGTGGGGGACTTTCGGGTCCCAGAAGCCTCCTTGAGGTAAGGGAAAATTTGTTCCCTTGCCCTGGGACAAGCTTCTGCTGCTCGGATGAGTCTACTCAGATCTGTGCCAGCTACTTTCCTGGTGCAAGTCTGAGTGGATCCAGGGAGGTAGATTGAGGCCAGGAAAGGGGGACAGGATACTAGCAGTGCTGCTGCTGATACTGCTCCCTTCCCAGCCTTGACACACCTCCCTCCCTCCCCTGGTTTCTGCCACATTCCTCCCCCTCCCCACCCCATTCCACCCACCCACCCACCCCCGTGCTGGCTTAGCACAGGGTCTTCTCTGGAGGCTGCTGGCGTGTGGCCATGGCCACTCGCTGCTTGTGGTGGTGGCCCAGCTGTGTAGAATGGTGGGTTGTGCTTTGCGACTACTGTAAAGCACACTGCACCGCTGGAACATGCATTCCAGCGGTGAAGAGGTCCAACAGGATTGGGCCGCACATGATTCTTATTATTGAGTCAGAAGCATTTATTTAACTGAGTTGCTACAATTTGATGCAAACAAGATTTCAGTAGGCCAAGAACAAATTCAGCTACTGCACCACAGGTCCTACTATGTCTACTGCTGGAACAGGGAACACTTTGTCTCCCAAGTCAGGTAAAGAGGAAAATACAAAGGCATGGCAGAATTGACTTCTGAGGAAGGGGAAATGCTAGTTCATTCACTCTAACTATTGACATGTTTACTCACTCGGTCCACTTTCTCGCACCATAGTGAAGATATTTTTCCAGCTATGCAGCAATATCTGGGGCCTTTGTCATCCTAAAGGTCTATCTTGGTAAGACATTGCACTCATTTCACATGCTGGCAAGGTTATGCTCAAAATCCTACAAGCTAGGCTTCAGCAGTACGTGGACCGAGAACTACCGGAAGTACAAGCTGGGTTTCGAAGAGGCAGAGGAACTAGAGATCAAATTGCCAACATGTGCTGGATCATGGAGAAAGCACGAGAGTTCCAAAAAAACACCTACTTCTGCTTCATTGACTATGCAAAAGCCTTTGATTGTGTGGATCACAACAAACTGTGGCAAATTCTTAAAGAGATGGGGGTACCAGACCACCTTACCTGTCTCCTGAGAAACCTGTATGAAGCAACAGTTCGGACCGGCCATGGAACAACCGATTGGTTCAACATTGGGAAGGGAGTGCGGCAAGGCTGTATATTGTCACCCTGCTTATTTAACTTATATGCAGAGTACATTATGAGAAATGCAGGGCTGAATGAATCGCAAGCCGGAATCAAGATTGCCGGGAGAATCATCAACAACCTCAGATATGCAGACGATACCACCCTAATGGCAGAAAGTGAAGAAGAACTAAAGAGCCTCTTGATGAGGGTGAAAGAGGAGAGTGCAAAAGTTGGCTTGAAACTCAACATCAATAAAACCAAGATCATGGCATCTGGTCCCATCAATTCCTGGCAAATAGAAGAGGCAGAAACGGAAGCAGTAACAGATTTTACTTTTCTGGGCTCCAAGATCACTGCAGACGGAGACAGCAGCCATGAAATTAAAAAACGCTTACTCCTTGGAAGGAAAGCTATGGCAAACTTAGACAGCATAATAAAAAGCAGAGATATCACCATGCCAACAAAAGTTCGTATAGTCAGGGCGATGGTGTTCCCATCATCCCATGTATGGTTGCGAGAGTTGGACCATAAGGAAGACTGAGTGCCGAAGAATAGTTGCTTTTGAACTGTGGTGCTGGAGAAGACTCCTGAGAGTCCCTTGGACTGCTAGGAGATCAAATCAGTCAATCCTAAATGAAATCAACCCTGACTGTTCCCTGGAAGGACAGGTACTAAGTCTGAAACTCAAATATTTTGGCCACCTAATGCGAAGAGAGGACTCTCTGGAGAAGACTCTGATGCTGGGAAAAATTGAAGGCAAAAGGAGAAGGGGAAGGCAAAGGATGAGATGGCTAGACAGCATCACCGATGCAACGAACATGAAAATGAGCGAACTCAGGAAGATAGTGGAGGATAGGAAGGCCTGGCGGGATATGGTTCATGGGATCACGAAGGGTCGGGCACGACTTAACGACTGAACAACAACAAAGCCTTAACGATCTGCCTAGATCAGGGGTGGCCAACCTTTCAACATGAATGCTCCTGGCCCTTTAATTGTTGTATAGGTGAGGACATTTCAGCAGCAGGTGCAGCTGCTTTAGCAGGTGCAGCTGCTTCTACTGTCTTCTACTTTTGTTCAGTCGTTAAGTCGTGTCCGACCCTTCGTGATCCCATGAACCATATCCCGCCAGGCCTTCCTGTCCTCCACTATCTTCCTGAGTTCGCTCATTTTCATGTTCGTTGCATCGGTGATGCTGTCTAGCCATCTCATCTTCTACTACACAACTCTTAAGAACGCAGAGGCCCTAATGGTGGAAGGTTGGACACCCCTGGCCAAGATCAATCCATTTTGGTGGTGGATGTGATGCCAAAGCCAATACTTGCCACTCTCTCTACATTATTTGAAAACTCAAACCCTAGAAGGACAAGCTATGCAAAGTATGTGAGATTTTATTACATGTCCATCATTTATTCTGTGTAGACAACTGGAGACGTCTTGTCATAGGACAAAGGATGTTATGGCACTTGTAGCATAGAACAGGTAATGTTTACAGTAAATAATTAGAAGAAAGTGCTTGTGAGTAAGAAGAGGTAAAAGGACTACGCTTGAGGTCTGACACTTTACTCAGTGTTCTGTTCTGTGCGTATCAGCAGGCAAATGGATCAAGCTTAGGGGGGGTCAGAGTTCAAACTCCCAGTTTAGGCAGGGTTCAAAAACTATGGACAAAAACTATGGACCTCTCCCCATCTTCAAATGTTTTAGAAAAAGAAAAAAGGTTTGAAAAGGAGAATGAAAATATTTTAAAAGCCATATACATAAATAACAGGGATTTATTTATTTTTAAATACAGCTTAAGGGTAATGAATCTGACCATGCTATTGAAATAACAAAAATCAAGTTAACATCTAAACTGGTACACTTTTTCTTCAAGAAAAAGCCTGGTAGAAGTGGGGCTCACTGAGGAGATGCAAATTTAGAAGCAGAGGTTAATATAAAAGGAAAGGTGGCTTCAATGAAGAAGCAGCTCCTGGTTTTCTTAGGAATTCTCAGATTATCACATACAAAAGTACCGGTATTAGACAGAGCCCATACGTTTGCAGAAATTTTAAAAAATGCGAACAAAGCAAAGCAAACCGTGCCTTCCATATTGAAGAAAAGAAACAGTGTGTGGTACATTTCCTCAAATGAGTGAATATTTCTGATTTCACAAGGAAACTCAAGATGGACGCAGTGCTCTCACCTATTGCAGCTTAGTTCATGAATACAGCACAAAGTCAAATACTGTATTTCTTCAATTCTAAGACGCATGTTTTTTCCCAATTAAGCATTTCAAAAAATGGGGTGCGTCTTAGAATCGAAGGTCTCCAAAAAGCACCCCAAAATGCTATCTTCTTACTTACTGGGGCTTGCGGGAGCTTCAGGGAGGCCTGCGCAACCCTCTGCAGGCCTCCCTGATCTTCAGTTCGGCAAAAAACGGTGATTTTCAGCCATTTCCGGTTTTCGCAAAAACCAGAAATGGCCAAAAATCGCTGTTTTTCGCCAAACTGAAGATCAGGGAGGCCTACAGAGGGTTGCGCAGGCCTCCCTGAAGCTCCCGCAAGCCCAGGTAACGAAGGAAATGGCACTTTCTGACGGGGCCAGAAATGCTATGCAAAGGCAGTGCACTCAGTCATCCTCAGCTGCAGGAGACATGCTGGGGAGAGTTGGTGCTGAGCATATAGATTTAATGAAGGGAGGCGAGTCTTACAATTGATGGATTTTTTTCCCCTGCTGGTGGTACTGAAAGTAAAGGTGCGCCTTAGAATCGATGGCGCCTTAGACTCGAAGAAATACGGTACATTGGTTGAGAGAAACTACAGTGGGGTGTCTAATATCAGTCAGATTGCTGCAGCTGGAAAGTTCAAAACTGTAGCAGCTTTAATTCAAGGATAGCAGATTCTTGCTTAGCAGGATCAGTGCTTAGGATATTGCCAAAGGCCAGATGTACCCTCAGTACCAGGCACCCATTCAAAGACATGGCATATTTCTCTCCCACCATTGCTTCCCTGCAACTGGTATTCAGAGGCATACTGCTGCTGAACCAGAGATAGCATAGCCATCATGACTAGTAGCTACTAACAGACCTATCCACCATGAATTTGCCTGATTCCCCTGTAAAGCATTCCAGGCTACTGGCTATCACCACACCTTGTGGCAACAAATTCCGCAGACTAATTATATGCTGTGTGAAGTACCACCTCCTTTTGCCTACCTAAATTTCCCACCAATCAGGTCCAATGAATGACCCCTGGTTCTAGTATTATAAGACAGGGAGAACATTTTCACTTTCCACTCTCTGCACACTGTGCATAACTGTAAAAGTTTCAATCATATTCCCCATCATCCTTTTTTCAAGGAAAAAAAAAACCCCAAATACTGTGTAGCCTTTTCCTTGTGAGGAACATGCTCCAGCCCTCTGATCATTTTGGTTGCCCTTTTCTACACTTTTTCCAGCTGTACAATATCTTTCTTGAGATGAGGTGACTAGAGTTGTAAACAGTACAGTATTTCAAATATGGCCACAGCATAGATTTATATAGGGGCAATATAATATTTGCAGTCTTGTTCTCAACCCCTTTCCAAAAGACCCCGAGCCTGGAATTTCCTTTTTTCACAGCTGCTGCACATTTGGGTGACACTTTCATTGAGCTACCCACCATGACCCCCAGATCTCTTTCCTGATTTGACAGCTACAGCTCAGATCCCAACAATGTATATGGAAAGTTGAGAGGGTTTTTTTTTGCCCCAATGTGCATCTCTTTTTACACCTATGGACATTGAACTGCATTTGCCCTTTGGTTGTCCATTCACGTAATCTGGAGAAATCCTTAGAGCACTTCCCAATCTGCTCTGGTTTTTACCATCTTGAATAGTTTAGTGTCACCTGCCTTTTCTGCTTTCCAACATTTGTCTTCAGGCTACGATGGATAAATGGAACCTCCATATACAAAGAGAGTGCACCTCTGAGTGCCAGATGTTAGAGACAAACAACATGGGAAGGCAATGTACTGTAGCTGTCTCGTCAGTTCTCATGAGCTTTCAGAGACTTCTGGTTGGCTGCTCCTGGAAACAGGATGCTGAACTTTGGACTGATTCAACACAGTATTTTAATGTTCATATTGTTTCAGAACATAAGAATAAAGGAGGAATTTCTTCTGTAGTACAGCTCCTGGATTTTGCTCTGACATGATCAGATTCTGGAGTGGGAATCTGCTCAAGCTAAAGCTTGTCAACACAGCAGTCAGTGCTGAGTATGTTTATTTAGCATGACACTGATATGCAGTGCGTACACACAAAACAACTGGATATTGTTGTAGAAAATCACACTGTAATGCTTCTAAATCTCCACATTAACATGTATTGCAGTACAAAACCATATACAGAAGACACTCATTATCTATCTATCTATCTATCTATCTATCTAGTCTGAGCCTGTCTGCTCTTTTGCACCCTATCTGTGCCCCTTCTGTCTTTGGGGGAAAGGGTCAAGCTGGACCCTGGCAAGTTTACCTCCACCCACTTGATGGAACTGCTGTGCTTGTTCCATTATTCCCTATCCAATATTGCAGCATCTGTTTGCTGCATGCTACTGAGAGCGAGATTCTTTTTCTGCATTTTTTTAAAAAATACAGACAAGCAAACCCAACCTGAGAAAGCCCAGTACTGCAAGTGCAGCCCAGGCACATCAGAATAAACTGCAGGAAAAAATAAAGCCATGTTAGTCTGCAGGAAATCCATGGGGAGCAGGCAAGGCATAGTAGGCAATCAAGTCAGATGTCATGGTAATGACAGCAAGGGTCACAACAGAATAAAATGCAGGAAATGGGATAATGTGCAGTGCAAACAAACTCTTAGCTGCCACTCTTATGAGTCTCTTCCCCACCTCTTACTACAATCTAAGGCCTAAATGCTCAGTACACTTCTTTGTTTTCTGGACTGTTGCAGGATAATAGCTGAACATTTTTTCTCATGCTCCACCATTCACACATTCAACTGTGCCATATATTAAAATGGACTGAAATCACATGAAGCATCAGTGTATGGAAGAGAAATAAGCATTCTAACAGCCCAATCCTAACTGAGGGCTGTGCTGCCAGAACTCACATTTAATTAATTAATTTTTATAGGGAGAGGGGGAAAGCAAGCATTGCATAGATATAATAAACTCGCATTTTGGCAGCACAGCATTATTTGCGGTGTTGCAAAGTGTGCTGTTGTGTGCAGCCAGATCACCAGCGGAAATGGCAGACAGCAGCATCCTTTAAGGATGCCTTGGCGCTGGTAAGTTGCCATGGGGGGGTGATGGATGGGGGAGGAACGGGTGGGGAGGGGAACAGGAGAGTGTCTGGGCCGGGAAGGGGTGGGAAGGAGGCGGAATGGCGGAGGGAGGGGTGGATACAGGCAGCAGCAACGTGCGCTGGTATCCTAGCCCATTCCTTCCCCCATTCCCTCTCCCTTAACCTCCACAGACCTACACCAGCAAAGTGGCTGGTGCAGATCCAAGGAGAACCATTGGGACAGCGGAGGCTTGCCCCATAGTAAGGAAACAAATGTTCCCTAACCTTGAGGAGACCTCCATGTCTGTTCCTCCCCCCCCCCCGGCAGGATGCAGCACACGCTCCATTGGTGTGGCTGCATCGGCGGGGTTTTTCATTAGGATTGAGCCCTTTGACTGCAATCCTAAACACTTTTACCTGGGAGTCCCACTGAACTCAATGAGTCTTATGGCGCTAGTTTGCACAAGTTTGCACAGCCGGCCTAGATGGCAATCCGCTCCTTGGATCCTGTGCACATTGCAGCATGCGCTGGCGTGGCCCGGGCTCACCTCGGGGGAAGGAGATGTTTGCCCCCTTCCCCCGGTGTAAGCGGCACAGGAAGCAATAGGCCTCCTTGAATGCACACCAGCTCTGAAGCTGGCACACAACCGGGGAGGCCGTGTAAGGCCGGACCTGGTTGCAATGGGGCATAGGATATTGGCGCAAACCAGCACCGAGATTCCCACCCCCTCCCAGCCCGGGCTGGCCAATGGCCCCCTTCCTCACCACCCCTGCCCCCTGCCCCCGTCCACCTCCTGCACCGACTGACGCAGCACTCACCTGCGGCGGCTGGCGCAGGTCCAGGACAGCAGTGGAGTGAGCTGTGCAGGCCTCTACGCCAACGCCGCTTACTCTCCAGGTGCCAAAAATGTGCTTTCTGGCATGTTTATGATAGCCGGTGGAATGCACGTCCACTGGCCTATAGTTAGGCAGGATCGGGCTGCCCCTCAATGAGATTCAACGAGAGCAGACATGCATAGGCTTGCACCGTAAAGATAAGAACTTTCACTGAGAGAGTGAACCTGTGGGAACAGGATCACTCTAAAACTGGCAGCTGTCAGGAAGAGGATGGATTCACATCATTACTTTCCACCCCCCATAAACTAATGTTGCAGGCACCTCGCTTTTAGAGACTGCAGATCTTAAGAATGGGTTCAATATGTGGCTATTTCTTATGCCCAGCTCCTATGCTATGTACTTGATCAGTATGGATTTAGGACACGACTGGACTTAATTGTCAGGGTCACATTTACCTTTTTATACCATTGGGCCAGTGTGCTATTTGGCCACTGAAATGGACAGCCTGACTTTGCCCCCTTCAAGAGCTGTTGCAGCACAGGCCGAGGCATTGGGAGAGCCTTTTACAGCATCTTGGGCTACGCAAGCAGCTGGACAGCTCCACCACCCCCTTACCAGTAAAACTGCTAGTAAAACACAAAGCAGCATTGGTGATAGTGTCTTAGGAAGATTAGTATTAAGAATATTTATATACCACTTTGCATCCAAAAAGCTGTTCACAAAGCAGTTTACATAGTGCACGCACACACACACACACCAGCAACAGTCCCTGGAAAAGATACCATGCTGGGTCAGTTGCTTTCCCACCACTAAATGTAAGAGGACAATACTTTAGAAGGTGCCTCTTTGCCCAGTTAGTGGGGGTATGGTGCACAAGGGACCACTGGCAGCCCAGTCTAGAAAAATCCCACATGCACTACACTCCTGCAGAGTTTAAGGGCTTCCTCTGAACTGGAACAGCAGCACCAGTACCAAGGGTCACTGTTCCTGCTTCAGCACAAGATGCAGAGCCAGTTCCTAGCACTGAAGCAAGAGGACAGGTGCCCCCCCCCCATGCTTAGGACAGCACAGTATATAACTGAGATCTCTGGGGTTTGTTTCCCCAGCAAACAAAATATAATTATATATTATTTATTATTATATATAAATTATATATTATTTATCAAAATATAATATATTTTATGTATTAATATATTTTATAAGCAATTATAGTGCTACTGTATACATATTTGTGGAGCCATGTTTTAATTAAAAAAAAAACCTTTCCCATGAAATATTTGGCCCAATCCTGTTCTCCTCCATGAAGCCTAATTACACATAATTGCCTGTTTTACCTTTCCTTCTCCTTTCCCCCTCTTGTTGTCTCCTCCACTATTTTGCCCCATGGGGACAAAACAAAGACCTTTCCTTTTTTTTTTTTTTACTTATGTTACTCTGTAAAGCACCACTGATAGTGCTGGCACTTTATATATTAACAGTAATAATAATAATAATAATAATAATAATAATAATAATAATAATAATAATAATAATAATAATAATAATAATAAAGCTTGAAGCAGCTATGCTGCCCAATACAATAAAGGAGGAAAGAAGCTGTATGGAAGCCCTACAGAGAGTATGATTTGGGAATCTCTTTGGTGCTAAATCCCACCCCAGTCTTTCTTAATCCCCTGTACGTTGGCCTCTCTCTCTCTCTCTCTCTCTCTCTCTCTCTCTCTGAGTGCAGTTTGAGCTCTGTTGTAAAGAATTCTTATCCCATATGAACTGACTCACTTGTCCAATATAAACATTCTTAAAGGCCCATGATGCCTCTGAGGTCAATCACAGCTTGCTTGTACAAACACTCAGCATATAATATACATTGAAGACAAGAAAGCATAAATTAACATTCTTCTTCTTAGGGCTTGTACAGAAGATACATTTTCAGAGTTGTGGAAATGCTATGGTCCTCTTCTCATTGTGCACATTAGACACCGTTATGCTTTCTGTTGTATTTCCATCACTGGCAAATCAGCTTTTTTGGCATTTTCCCACCACTACTAGTGCATGGCAGGCATTTAAACTGGTTTAGCACATGAGCACTTGTGTAGTCTCTTGAAAAAGAGAAACAAATAGTGCAAGGTTATTCCTTCCCAAACAGCAACTCACTGTTTCTAGGCTGTTTTATTTTTCTTTGAAGGATGTGAGCTCCTACAGCCCTGGAGTGAACATCTCCCTTTTATCAACCCATTTCCTCCCAGCCCACAGGTGTGCGCATTTAACTCCTGCTACATATATGCACCCTTGGGTAAAATGCCAAAGAATGAAGTCAGAAAGTATTTTCCCATGACAAAGGTTATCCTTAGTGCTGCAAGCCCTCCCCCAATTACATTTCTACAATGTTTATGCTACTGTTGCAGGACTAGAGTTAGTACCACCTTATCATTAAGGGGGAAGTTGCTCCCACCGCCCTGAGAACACAACAATCAACAAGCCCTTGTCCTTGCATTAGTTCCCTGCCACACAACAAGACAAAACTAATTGTTGTCCTGTGGATCACCTTCTGGAAATGCCACTTTTTTAGCCCTTAGCAATAATTTAAATTCCTACAATCTCTCCATCTGAATATGATGTTGCTTTCTGCTATGTATTAATGCGTACAGGGATGATAAAAAGAGAGCAACTCAACTTAAATATTGCCTTTTTAAAAAGATTGTTTTGTTGAATGGGTGCCAGGTTCTTGCCCAATAATACTGCCACATGAGAAATGGTCCAAGAGCATACATTAAGGACATCAATCCCAACCTTGTAAACAAGCCAAATACATACATGGACATGAACCAAATTGTACAGCAAATAAATTCAAAATGTCCTGAAAGATTAAAAAAAAGTTATTTTTCTATGTCTCGGTCTGTGTGTCCGACTTTTATTGTGTTAGCTATTGATGTTTTCCTTAGCCTGGGAAAACATTCAAGTAAATTCCAAACTACTGGGAAAAAACCTAGGTATCTGAATCTGCAGTGTATCTCCAACGTCAACATGGGGTTAGATAACAATACAGTTCAAATTATATGAACCATCATGTAACTAAATGTATGTATCCCATGCACACACTCCCCAGGCCCACTGGATGACCATATATTAGCGGTTTCTGTTAGTGCATAAATAACACAAATGCATGTACAAAAACACCAGACAGGACACAAGATTTAAATGGAGTATGTTCCTGTGCTTCTGGCTAACAAAACTGGACATACGTTTAGAAAAAAAAATTGCTTGATAAAACAAAATAGAAATAAAACCAGAATTTGAAATATAAGCAAAACACCTTTCCTTAAGGAAGCCAGAGAGGTATGCAAACCTGTAACCTGTGAACTACTGACTTCAGAGTGATTAATTAAGCAAAAGAGCAGAATGGCTGTTGGCTGGGGGCACAAGGTACATATGATGGGGTGAATGAACCAGATACATGATTTTTATCTCCTCTTGCTTTTTTAAAAATAGCTCTAGTACTACTTAGCATACCAGTTTGCGAGGCGGTACATGTTTGGCTGCTGTCCAACAGAACGTCCAGGAACAGAAAACAAACGACGGGTGAGCTACTGTCAGTCACCGAGAATATTCTGGCAAGCCTCCTAGCTCTCACTGTGACCATATGCAGAACTTCATGGATCTGTGTGAACAGATGTGCAGAGCCAGCTTTGCAACCACATGGCTCGTATTATGGCCAGCGGCGGCCAAGTCGGTCAAAAGGACCATCAAACAAACTGCCTGCCTTGCTTTTTCTGTTTTGACGTGGGAGGCTGGCTGTTGGATGCCACAAGCCTTAAGCAAAACAACAAGGAAAAAATAGAAAAGAACCCCAAATTTCCTACTCAAATGTTTATTAAATGATCAATATTGCAGGCATGATCCAGTCAAGGTTGAAGACTTTGCAGCAGTGCCATTTACTCAATGGAAGAGAGTTCCATTGCTCAGCTCTCTCCCACTCTCTCTCTCTCTCTCTCTCTCTCTCTCTCTCTCTCTCTCTCTCTCTCTCTCTCATGTGCTCAACTCTCTCCCACTGAAAGAAATGAGAACTTTTTCTGAATTAAAGCCTATCTTTTTCAAGTCATTCAAAATATCTGTCAAAGAGAGGGGGAGCTTCCTCTTGAAATGGGATAGAAAACTCCCTGATGAAATGTCTGTGTTACTTGAATCAAAACTTGGATTTGCGTGACAAACTTTTTTGCAGTGCTTTTGGATGGATCGGTAGTGGCCATTGTGCAGCCCTTCTGGTTGTCTGGACTGGACACTATGGCAACCACCATTCTTTCATCATTTGCACCCCGCCCCCGTTCCTCCGAAGTGTCCGTTGCAAGCCCCCTCACGGCAGCCCCTGGTTGTTGTCACAGCAACTCACAACAGACTCCACAGCCACCGCAGAGGCAAAAGCAGGCCAGACTAGAGCACCACCACTGAAGGGGCCAAACCCAGCCAAGGGGCTGCTGCTTTCCTTGTGTCCAACTTTGGGTTTTGCAGCACAAGGCACTTGGAGGTGTCCGCCCTCCCCCCAACCTGGACAATGGACATATCCTGCCAGCAAATCTGGACCTGAGCGGGAGCGATGCACCTTCTATGAGAGGGGTTGGCTGCTGGCTCACCTGGGCAAAAGGTGGGGCAATCGCGCTCCTGCGGGCGCGGCTCCTACCGCACTCAACTTTCTATCCTCTCCTACTTTGAGAGCAGCTACCCTGCACGTAAGGCTGGCAGTGGCAGGCAGGGAAACGGGCAAGCAGGCGAGCTGGGGAGGGAGCGCGCACAGAAGTTGAGCACGATCGCTCGCGGCGGCGGAACACGGCACCTTACCCGGGAGGGATTGATGCCTTGCAGCCTTCGCGGCTGACCGGCGCCGGCCCCCGGCAGCAGCAGCAGCCGCCGCCGCCGAGTCCCCCAGCACCGCTTCTTACACAGGGCGTGCAACGCGAGAGAGCAGCCCGCCAACTTTGCACAAAGGCAGCATGGCGCTGGACCTGCCCTTCACACTGTTCCTGCAGCTGCTGCAGCCGATGCTCTCCGGCCAGATCCGCTCCTCCCTTCCTTCCTTCCTTTCTCTTTCCCTCCCCCGGCACTGGGGGGTGAATCTGGAGGAGTGCGATGTAAAGAGCCAGGCTCCGAAGCCGCGGTACGAGCGCTCTCATTGTGACGTTGACAGCCTTCCGTTCTATTTATACTCGACCGATTGGATTTCATTCATGAAAATAGGGACGGGGGGTGGCTGTGCGTAAGAAGGCGTGGACGGGGACTTATCTTGCCCAATACAGAGACAGCTAGCTCGCGCCAACACAGTACAGCCCCGGGTCACTCCCCCACCCCGACCTTGCAAGAGAGCCTCAAATATACCCAAAAACTGCACCACACACTACTACACAAGGACATTTAGAAGGCATCAGTGTTTGCCCCAAATGCATTGGTCATTCGCAGCATCTCAGCCAGGAACGCAGAGGAAGCTTAGCATCTTGGGGAAACAGAGCCGCTTCGCACCCTACACAGGGACAAGCCCGGTTTATCTCACCATCTGTACAGCGACACATGCCCTCAATACTGGCTGCTTGAGGTGCGCAGGCAGGCTTGCAAACACATTGTCGGCTTTATTCACACTTCTAGAGACTGTAAACACCTGAACATTTAAGGTGTGAAAAGAAACTCAGGCTACAGTGAGTCAAGGCTGTCATTTGGTAACAATAAAATTGAAAAATTCCTAATTTTGAGAGGTTAATAAGATGACAGTAGTACTGGTTCAAACTAGTTCTTACTTCAGCCCAAGCCTGTGCATGTTTCTATATAAACAAGCCCCCTTGAGAGCCAATGTATTATTTTATTTATTTATTTTCCACATTTTTATACCACCCTTCCTCCAAGGAGCTCAGGGTGTTGTACAAGATTCCTTTCCTTCTTTTGTCCTTATAACAACCCTGTGAGGTAGGTGAGCCTGAGAGAAAGTCACTGGCCTAAGGTCACCCAGGCACGGCCTCTGAGGGGGGGGGGGGTTAAGGGGGTGCAATTGTACCCAGGCCCAGGGCTAAAAAGGGGGCCCAGGAGCCAAATTCACATGAAGGGAAGGGGCCCAAAAGAAATCTTGTACCCCCTGGTAAAATTACTCTGAGTGGCCCTGCACCCAGGAAGCTTCATGGCTGAGGGGGGATTTGAACCTGGATCTTCCAGGTCCGTGTCCAACACCAGAATCACTACACCACCCTGGTTAAGACAACAATGGATGTGGCAAGTCTTAAAATTGAACATGTAGGCATTACACAGGAGAAGCATGCTCTTGTTTCAAAATAAATAATAAAAAAGCAGCCACAGGAGGCTGCCAGTCTACTGAAGGAAAAGCATGGGAAGGAAAGGGAAGCCCCTCTTTTGTGTCTATTATTCTACTCAAAATCCAGCCATTGGAGAAACATTTGGGTACCACTGTATTGAGGAAGAGGGCAATTTTGAATAGAAAAAGTTGGAAGGAGAAGGAATAAATAGCCCCTTCCTCACTATTCTGCCAGTGGCTGCTTTTTTCAATTATTTTTAATTAAAAAGAAAAGTATGGACCATGTTTAGGCCCAAGGCCCAGATGAAGTGACTGATCCAAGCAGAAACACCCCTTCATTTTTATCGCCAAGAATAGATGTCACTTTCTGCGCCTCCATGTACATAATAGGCATTTTATTCAGTAAGAAAACCATGCTCCCATCCACCCCCAAAAATTGTGAAAAATACAAAATCTAACTCAAATCCCCTGTCAACTAGGTTTGCGATATTGTTTTATGAGGGGAAATGAGGAGTTTCTTCACAGCTTTTTCTATTCTCTTTTGGAAGTGCTACAGAATACACAGGTGCCCACCAAGGAGGAAGATAGTCACATGCAAGAGGCAAGCCTGAGAGAATACCGTGCAAAAGGACAAAAAGTGTAAGAAAGCAGTCTGTAGCCCTACAATTGAGCAATCACTTGCAGGGCCTTCCTATGAATTCAGGGCCACTGGTGCTAAGAACAACAGTGGAGGATGCTGAAGCCCCAGTGCAACAAGGGATCATTGCAGCTGCCCCAACACAAAGGAAGAGGCATGTTGTGGTTTGAGACTCTCTGCTGTGAGAGATGGAAGCTACCATGTGCCGACCTGACAAGTTAACTTGAGAGGTGTGCTGTTTTCCTGGTGTGAAAGTCAGGAATCTGATGGAAAGGTTGCCAAGACTCATCAGGCCCAATGATTATGGTGCTTTCCTGCTGATTCACATGAGAACGGACAACACTGCCAGGCACAGCCTCAAACAAGTTACAAAATGCCTATAAGGATCTCTCCATGGTGCTCTAGGGGAAAAAAAAGCTCCTATGGTCTCTGCTTCTGACATGAACATCTTCTGGGGAAAGAAGAAGGGTTGCATCTCATGAAGGCTGGGGAAAAGCTTGCAAGCCTGATCAGGAGGGCTTTAAAACTAAACTGCAAGGAGGAGGGAGAAGCCTCCATGCTCAGCACAATGCTGAAGGCTGGAAAAGGGAGCACAGGTGCTGGAGAGAGCGGCGACTGGGACTGTGGTGATGGGAAATGCCAATATGAGGGACACAATGGAAGATAAAAGGAAGGGTGTGTGTTCTACCTGTGCCTTCAGATGTCTACACCAAAGAATGGGGAACAAACAAGAGGAACTAGATCCGTTGCTATGGGAAGGCGAGTACGATCTAGTAGGCATTACTGTCCCTTGTTATCCACGGGGGACTCATTCTGCCCCCTGTGTATAATGTGAATCTGCAGATGGTGAAGTCCATTTTAAAATTCTTTTAAAAATAAAAAAATAGGGATGAGGTGCACGAGTGGAATGTTGCAATCAAAGGGTTTAGCTTTCTTAAAAAGGAACAGAAAAAAACAGGGAGGATGGAGGAGTAGCTCTAGGTGTTAAAGAAGTTTACGCCTGGCAAGGAAATCCATGAAGGTGAGAGGGGAAGGCTGGATGAGAGCATCTGGATACAAATAAAAGGGGAAGGAAGCTATTGTGAAAAGCTATGGTGAGATATCAGTGGGGTTCTGTTACAGGCCATCCAGCCAGAAGGAAGACCTGGATGATGCTTTCCTAGAGTAAGGAGGCACTGAAGGCACAATCTCAAACAATCCCAATCAGAAAGAAGAGGTGCCTAGAAGAGGTGCCTAAAGAAACCCAAGTGGCTCCACAAAGATTTCTGAGACGTTGGCACATAAGAAGGACATGTATGGGAACGGAAAAGAGGGGCAAATTTACAAAGGACTACAAATACATAGCTATTAAGTGTAGGGAAAGAGTAAGGAAGAATAAACCTCAGAATGAGCTTCAGTAAGCTATGGAGGTAAAGAAAAACAAAGAGGTTTTATGGTTATGTTTAACACAGAAGGAAGAATGAGGAAGAAGCAGTGGGTCTGCTGCATGGGGAAGATGGTGAAATGCGAATGGACGATGGAGAGAAGGTAGAACATGAACTTCAACAGGAGTAAACGTCAAGTTCTGCATTTGGGTAGTTTGGAGCAGAAGGAAGAACCAAGTGGCTTCCGGGAGCGCCAGAGACTGCTCTCCAGGCGGAGCGGTTTGCTGTGTGAAGGTAAAAAATGCGATTTTTTACTTTTTTAAAAGGTTTTTAAAATGGACTTCACCACCTGCAGATTTACACAGAGGGCAGAATGAGCCCCCCGTGAACAACAAAGGACAACCTGTATCATCAATTGGGTTCGCCTGCATCCACATGCCGGTTGACCTTTTCAAAGAATTCTAAAAGGTTCATGAGGCAAGACTTACCCTTTGCAGAAGCCATGCTGATTCTCCCTCAGCAAAGCTTGTTCTTCTATATGTTTTACAAATTTAACTTTGATGAGGCTTTTCACCATCTTACCTGGAACAGATTTTAGGCCGACCAGCCTGTAGTTTCCCAAGTCCCCTCTCTTTCTCTTTTTTCTTTTTTTAAGGATTGGCATGACATTAGCTATCCTCTGGCACAGTGGTCGTTTTAAGTGACAAGTTGCATATTTTAGTCAAAAGATCAGCAACTTCATTCTTTAAGAACTCTTGGGTGGATGCCATCTGGGCCCGGTGACTTAATTATCTTTAATTTGTCGATTAGGTCTGAAATGTCTTCTCTTTTTGCCTCTATTTGACTTAATTCTTTAGTTAGGAGGGGCTGTTCATGGCAGAAGACCTCAAGCAGATACTGCGCCCGAAGAGAGATGCAAAGAACTCATTTAATTTCTCTGCAAACTCCAAGTCCTCCTTTTTTCACCCCTTTCCCTCCCTCACCATCCCACGGGCCAACTGTTTTTCTGGCAGGTTTCCCGTTTCTAACATAGTTGAAGAATCTTTTATTATTCCCGTTATTGTTGCTGGGCATATGCTCCTCAAAGCCTTTCTTGTAAAGATATATTCATGTGCATACATTCACAGCTATAGATAACTTGTATGCCAATAATAGTTCTGATGAGGATATAGATAATTCATATCATTTAACCAAATTCAAAAACAAAATTACTACTGTTTTTTTTTCACTTGGATACAACTGTGAATACAATACAACAAAACATTTCCATCCAGCCATAGTCATTTGAGGCAATCAATATTTTGAAAATGGGGGCATTCTAAGAATACCTGACAAGAGAAACTGAAAGGAAGGAATCTGTCAGATTCCTGTAGTGTTAGACTTGATGCTTTGCTCTTTTGACATTTAAACAATGGCAAAGGAGGATGTATGAATGACTCATACTTCTTTCTGAACATCCCATGTAAGTTCTTATTTCAATATTCTGACTACAAGACTTCTTCATACAAGGTGCACACGTTCCAAATTCCTGTGGGGCTCACACGTCTCACTATAGTGGGAAATGGACTGGTTCCTGCTTACAAGATTAAAAGTTTCCTCCCATGCATCCGTTTCTATGAGATAGACACCATCTGCGTGTTTGCCAATCCCACTAGCTCAAACATGATCAGAAGTCAGTTTGACCAAAAAACAAAACAAAACACAACAAACCACCAGACTTCAAAGCTTGAAGTAACTTGCAGTTAACAGTATGATAATTTACTTCAAGGATTTATAGGTAACAAAAGTTTAACTTCTTTATCCTATTTAACACGTTGACATGCCCTTGTAGAGTCTTCCTCAAAAGCAGGGGTCAGGAGACATTCCAGCTTATCAGCTAAACCTTATCTTGTGTGAATACAATACAAGACAACTTCTGCTGTGTATTCATCCTCACTTGAGTAACCAGTGCCAGATCAAAAGAAGGTTAAATGGAAATACAGGAGGTAGACTAGACACAGATCTCTTAATATTTGTAACAGTCTAGTGCCAAAAGGGGGCAGGGAGACTGGGTTATACTGAATCTTATATGATTGCATTATGTGTGGGTGGTGCACTTGCAGTATGATGGATCATGAGCTTAAATTCCACATGTACACACTAGGCACCAAATTTTTAATAAGTACTAGACAATCAGCAAATTTTTATTCTTAGCTATATCATTTGTATATAATCTCAAATGACTATTGGCACACAGTATAACAACACACTTTGGTGCATCCGTTTGTATGAATAGTCTAAGCCAGTGGTTCTGAAACTGGTGGGTCACGACCCACTAGGAAAACCAGATACAGTCGTTACCCCTTAAGGGCTTTTTAACTTACTGGGTGTTGCGCCGGCCCTCTGGAAGATGCGGAGGGGGGACCTGTGGCCACCTCTGCAGGCCTCCCCACGCTTCAGATTGGCTCCCTGAAGTGATCAAGACCCACTTCTGGTTTTGGCCAAAAATCGGAAATGGGTCTTGATCGCTTCAGGGAGCCAATCTGAAGCACGGGGAGGCCCGCAGAGAGGATAACGCACCCCCCACCCTCTGGAGAACCGGTGCAACCCCCGGTACATAAAAAAACCCTTTTTCCCTGCAGTGGTGCGATCCCAGAAGTGCCGCTGCTGACGGCCCACCCCCGCAAGGACTTGCACAACTTCCTCAACTTGTTGGAAGAACTTTGAGAACCACTGAGCAATAACTACTAGAAACCTTGAACCACAAGGAAGAGGAGACTGAACTCCCTAAGATGATTAAACGGTGGGATGTTTACAATGCTTGAAACATTTTCAAAGGTTGTATACCAATACTTCCATTTCTGTTAACTCGTGTATGAGCTCCATAACTCTCCAAAGACTGAAGGGTGCTGCCTTGAGCTACTGCTTCTTGTTTATGACCCTTACATAGACTCATGAGCAGAGCAGCAGGTACGCCAAACATTTGATCCTTTACAGCTGCAAATACATGCTTGCAAGTATGTGAGCGATGCCTTGTGAAGTCTCAGAAGCCAAAGAGGTAGTGTGAAAAAATTCCTGTGGTTAAGGGCAAGACTCAGTGGTGCTGCAGAAGCCATTGTCTCTCCCCTTGACCAGCAGAATAAGTTATGCAAAACAGTCACACTATTATCCAAATAAGATAATGTTCTATTTGCATAATTTACCCCACCTGCAGAATTTAGCTTTTCTTGGCACAGAATTTTACAGTGCTTTGTATGGAGCACTCACAGCTCTGCCCAGGGGCTTAAAGCAGTTTCAACATGCTTTAGTAACTGTAGCACAGATTACTGCTATCCAAAAGCCTTAAATGAGGTTGCAAGGCTTGTGCTCCAGGTTTCTTTGATGAGTATAGGAAGCTAGTAAATGACATCCCTTTAGGATCATTGATGTAGTTCAGAGAACAGGGAAAATAAATTGACTATTGTGTCTTGTCCTCTTCAGTACACCAAAACAGCACTGCTGGATTAAGTGGTAAATTAACTGTCCTCGATTTTAACCACTGCTAATCTTTGCGAAACAGCCTTGTCAAATGCAATTCGTTCTGCAAGCAACACAGCTACCATAGACACACTGAAGTACAGCCCCCCCATATCCATGGATCCACTATCCGTGGATTTACTTATCTGCAGATTGTGAGAGGCCCCCCGTGCACCCCACCAGTCATTTTAGGAGCTGGTGTGTGTCTTCCTTTAAACACTGGAGCCGACTGAGTGCTAGAGAGGATAGCCGAAGAACAGGAAGCAGTTCTAGTTCCTGCTTCTTGTTCTTCGGCTGAGCCTCTCTAGCAGCCCAATCTTGTGTAACTCTTGCATCGGTGTAACAGTAGATTCACCTGTGTAAGTGCACCATAGGCTGACGAATGCAGGGCAGACACCGGCGTAACCCTCCTCGGACGTCACGCACATGCAATTCAGATGCCAGTGCAACCCCATTGGCGTGTTCGAATGCCCCCGGAATGCCCGCTGTGCCAGTGGAGTTGCGCTGCCATCCGTCCTGCATCTGAACTGTGCATGCACGTTGTCCGAGGTGGGTTATGCCGGTGTCCGTCCTGGCATAAGTGCACTTGCACTCGCGAATCTACTGTTACACCGATGCAAGAGTTACACAGGATTGGGCTGCAACACTCAATCGGCCCCAGTGCTATAAGCAGCATGCTACTGTTTATAGCATTTGTTTGAAAGGAAGACACGCACCAGCTCCTAAGGTAAATTAATGACTGGTGGGGCGGGTTTGTTTGTTTGTTTTGCTCCTATCCGTGATTCTCCAGTATCCATGGGGTCCTGGAACAGATCCCCATGGTTTGTCCTTGCAATATGAAATCATGGTTTTTCTATTACAACTGAATTAAGTAGCCTTCGCTACCACTGAGCAAACAAAATGTAATTAAGAAAAAGTTTTCAGAATTTGGCTGTGCACACCTTTAGTAAGACTATGACATGCGTCAAGTAGCTTCTCTCATAAAGCTACAGGTACTTTCTCTTTTACACTTATTTTGATAATGATTTGGTGCTACGTTACGATTTTAAGAAACCTTTGTATGGAAACAAAAAAGACTGCAGAATTCTTTTTAAAGGATTTTCTCATTATGTATTTATTATGCAAGTTTATACAGAAGACAACTTTCTAGAACAGGTTGATCAACATTGGAAGACATTCACAAAATAGTTTGGGCTTTCGAACCAGAGTCATCAACCCACTATGTATGTTATGAAATTGCTGGTAGATTTGGTTCTCTTTTCTTTTTCTATTTTAATTTTCTTCTGGTTGGCATTTCCAAACATTAGGGAACTAGACTTTCTTCAGATGATTTTAAAATATTTTTAAGATCAACAGTGAAGTAATATCCATTCAGGAATTTCATCAGTTGTATCATGAAACACCAATAATACAGGGTGAGCACAAAAACACTCCTTGATTTCAAGGAATGATAAAATCAAAATTTATTGGAATATGTTAATAAATATGGTGACTGCTCACCCTGTACTTAACATTTGTACAGCATTTTCTGGGTGTGCAAAATGCTTCACATGTATTATCTTGAAGCAATCCTTACAACCACCACCATGTAAGGCGAGTAGTACTGTATTTCTTCAATTCTAAGATGCATGTTTTTTTCCCAATTAAGCATTTCAAAAAATGGGGTGCGTCTTAGAATCGAAGGTCTCCAAAAAGCACCCCAAAATGCTATGTTCTTACTTGCCAGGGCTTGGGGGAGCTTCAGGGAGGCCTGCGCGGCCCTCTGCAGGCCTCCCCGATCTTCAGTTTGGCGAAAAACGGTGATTTCCGGGCATTTCCGGTTTTCACAAAACAAATTTCCGGGCAAATCACCATTTTTCGCCAAACTGAAGATTCGCAGAGGGTCGCGCAGGTCTCCCTGAAGCTCCCCCAAGCCCAGGTAACAAAGGAAATGGCACTTTCTGGTGGGGCCAGAAATGCTAAGCAAAGGCACTCAGTCATCGTCAGCTGCAGCGCTGGACATGCTGGGGAGAGTTGGTGCTGAGCAGGTAGATTTAATGAAGGGAGGCGAGTCTTACAATCAATGGATTTTTTTTCCCCTGCTGGTGGTACTGAAAGTAAAGGTGCGCCTTAGAATAGATGGCGCCTTAGACTCGAAGAAATACGGGGTATTATCCCCATATTTCAGCTGGGGAGCTGAGAGTTTATGGCAAGGGGCTGTTTAAACCACTGAAGTACCAATTAGCAAACTCTTAGCCACTACAATATATACCAGCTCGCATATGATAGGTATAGAACTTCATTTTGAGTCCTCTTTTTTATTGCCGCCCCAGTCTTTACAAATACAGAAGAGATTTGAAATAGGAAAAACACTTTTTTGCCATCTGATTGCTAAAGTTATGGAACACTGCTGTGGTTAATCATTGACGTTTGCAAAGAGTATGTGGAGTCCAGGACAACTACTCATCCTATTATATTTAATTAAAGGCATCCACACAAACATAACATTGTGATACCATGCATACATGCAGTGAACTAATGAAAACTGTAAGCCACTCCAATGTAAATAATGCTTGGGTTAGTCCTCTTGGGAGGACAGAATAGGATAATAACAAAGATAGCTGCTGCTGCTGCAGCAGCAGACGACATTCAGGGGACAGCTCCTCTTGTTTGGATCCAAGGCTACCATCAATCTCTGAAGAAGGAACATGGGGCTGTTCCCCCATAGGAATGCTATACAGTACATCCAAAATAAGGAAATGATGAAGTTGCAAAAGCTACAAGGTGACCGAAGATTTAAAGGACAAATCACAGAAGCAAAAGGTCACATCCATGGAAGACAAAGAACACAAAGAAATTGATACAAAGAGGAGGACGATAGGAGTTTTGGGAGTTAAAGGTGGATTTAAAATAGCACTGCTGCCAGGAGCAACTGCTCACCCTTCCCCAGCCCTAACACACTCTAGCATAACCAGGTGAAGTTTCTTAGATGTTCTATGGATAAACTATAAAAGTTTATCCAGATTTGAAATTGGCATGTGGTGATCTCTTTACTTACAGAGGCTGCCACTATGATGAGGGCTCACTGGCAGCCTGAACGCTACAGTAGGGTCTTGGGTTTCAGGCCCTTTGTCATGCTACATGTCAGAACCTGGTGGTCTCTCAGAGACCTGATCCAGATCCATATTTGTGATCCACTCCCAGACTCTCTGGAGTGTGGTCCAGTCCAGTTGGAGGTCCACTCCAAAATGGATTCGGATCATCAGTGCTATAGCATTTTACACCACAGCTACTATTTCCTCCCTCCATTCCCCCCCCCCGCCGCCACGATCATTTGCAACCCCTTTGTTACTTCCTGTTTTCCTTGCTGTTTATTCAAGGAATTTTAATATTATTATGCAAACTTACATAATTTTAGTGGCCAGTTCTGTTTTTAAGAACATAAAAAGAGAAAATGTAAATATTCTCAGTAAGCTACACTGATTATACTTTTTATATAATTGTTATTAAAAAAAAAAGCTATTCACATGGGAAAGCAAAATGAATGGATCTCCAGGAATATCCAAACAAGGCAAAAGAGTGATGGGTATGGAAATCTTGAATAAAATACTGCTGGAAGCCTGAATTGCATATGTTAAGGGAGGTTTGCATTTTGTTTTTAAATGCATGTTAAAACAAGGTATCTTCCTTTCAATAACTCCATTTTAAAGTATGTCATTTTAGGAACTTGCACTTTGGTTTTGAGTTTAAGATTTAACTGATCTAGTCATATGAAAATAGGAAGGACTGCCAAACCAGTTCAGAAAACCCTTATGTTAACACTACTATTAGCCAGTTTTCCTGCACTGGTGCAGCACGTCTCCCTAGAGAACATTATACCAACTAACATGGGCAGCAGTTCTATGAAGATACGCCATCAAGTTCCTGTATCAGCTAATACGATGAGGACTACATAATCCTCATAACAATAAGGAGCACAGAAAAGTTCAGCATCAAATACCCAGTCTCTGTGTAGGGTTAACACAGGCACAAAAGCTGCAAGTGGGGTTACTACAGCTCCTGAACCCCAAAGACCAAAGACTACTTTTAGTCCTTATATCAGTAGTATTCCATAACAATGCATTAGGAACTGAGCACAAGTCCATTGCTAAGACTACTCTCTCTGGCATAGCATGAAAGCTCAAGAATCAGTTAGAGGGGCTGAATAGGATTTATTTTTACTGAATCCGCTGCTAAGCTCACAGAGATGGTTTACTAGTTCACAAATTGTATAAATACATGACAACTAACTTGCCAAGTTTTGGCTAAATGAACAACAGCTCCCCAGGGGAGTACCATATATATATATATAAATGCTTCTGCTTAATATATGTCTGTGTTCCAGCTGGCAAATAGCTCAGCCTTAAAGCCTTCCAGACTGCATGTTTGTGCTTCTGGCATAAATTAAAAAAAACATGTGGCATGATGCCACAGAGGCATGCACCATATACAAACATACAGAAAGTCTTGGAGACATTGACTGTACACAGCCAATCAAGGTGCAAGAGTAACTTTGTCTGTATACAACTATGATGCTTTAGTACAAGTGTTCCCAACCTCTGGTACACAAACCCCTAGGGGTACGCGGACCACAGGCCGGGAGTACGCAAGACGCTGCCCGTTAGCTGCTGTGACTACAGCTGTAGTCTTTTTTCCCCAGGTTGCGGCACGGGCAGGAGGACTTGCCCGCCTGCGCCTCAACCCGGGAAAAAAAGGCTACAGCCCTTCCGATCCCTGTAGCCTCCCCGGTAGCTCCTCCTATCTGTTCTCCTGGCCACTGCCATCTTGGATCTCGCGAGATCCAAGATGGTGGCGCCCAAATCTCACAAGTGCATCATGTGCCCTCACGAGATTTGGGTGCCACCATCTTGGATCTAGTGGGATTTCACGAGATCCAAGGTGGCAGCGCCCAGGAGAACAGGTAGAAGCAGAGGCGTCGCTGTAGCCTGGCGAGGAGGGCGGGGGACCCCAGGTGATGCACACACGCACGCGCAGAAAGGCGACGCTCGGGGACGTCTTCCCCGGCCGGCTGCCCGGGGCCTTCTGAGGAAGGCCCACTGCGCGAACGTTATTTATAACGTTCTTTTGCGCATGGGCAGACCATTCCCGAGGGAAAAGGGCTGCCCTTTTCCCTCAGGAACAGTCTGCGCATGTGCAAAAGAACGTTATAAATAACGTTCGCGCAGTGGGCCTTCCTCAGAAGGCCCCGGGCAGCCGGCCGGGGAAGACGTCCCCGAGCCGGTTGAAATGATTGAGGGGGCTCCCGGAGCGGGCGCCCAGAGTGGCAGCCCATTGGGCGCCCCCTCCAAATCGCACCACGGCCTACAGCTGCGGCAAAGGTTATTAAAGGGGGGGTGTCCGGGGGGAGGGGTCACTAAGGTGACTCGCGTGCCCGGCCCTGGGGCACCACACGCCCTAGTGACGTCTCTGGGTAGAAGGAGATGCTGGGGAGGCTACAGGGATCGGCAGGGCTGTAACCTTTTTTCCCAGGTTGCGGTGCGGGCAGGAGGACTCGCCCGCCCACGCCGCAACCTGGAAAAATACATTTTAAGGGAGGGTACGTGGAGGTACATGCTACGCGCTGCGGCAAGGAGAGTCATGCCGGCCACATGACCATGGAGCCGTCTTCGGACAACTCTGGCTCTTCGGCTTTGAAATGGAGATGAGCACCACACCCTAGAGTCGGACACGACTGGACTTAATTATCAGGGGATACCTTTACCTTACCTGGGGGGTACAGGGGGCAGCAATTCCAGGGGTAGGGGTACGCGGGCCTCCAAAGATTGGGAACCCCTGCTTTAGTAGCAATAGATATAAATTGGGGGGGGGAGGAGAGAGAGAGAGGCCAGTGGCTCAGTGGTCTTATTTGTAGCCACTTGATCAAGTTCCATTCAAGTCAGACAGGCAAAACTGATTCATAAGCAGTTTCTGGTCTAAATTAATTTACACATTATGGGAAATTTTGGGGTTAAAATCAAAATATGTTATTGAATGACAGGTTATTGCCAAGAAGAGAGGTGGGAGGGGAAGTTAACCCTGCACTATTTATTTTATTAATATATGGATTTGTGTTTCTTAGAAGTCTGTCTATTACTAGATAGATTTTGTTGAAAGCAGGCAACTTCACGTGTGACATAATCTACAGCCAACTCTAACTCAGTGAAAAACTAACTACAGTACTTGATAGGAATTCTGAGTAGAACATGAAATTGCAATCATTGAGTATGTCCTTAGTGTTGCAAGGCTTACCTGTAGGTAAACAGATGTCACACATTTTATTACCTATGAATTGAAAGACAGCGGTTACACATTTTACAACCCATGAAGTAAACCACTGAGTAACCTGAAGAACTGACTTGTTCAATATCGTAAAATATACCTATCTGATCTTTACTTCATCTTTCTATTATCCAGGACAAGATTCTATGAACAGAAGTGACTAAGCTTTATTTAGAACATGTCATGCATTGGTCTCTATGTCTGCCCATGCATTTGATCTTCCACAGAATGGAAACCAGTGCTGTGTTAGCAGTCCCTCACCCTAGACAGCTGTTACTGATAAAAAGGCACCCTCTATGTTACAGGTGGCCTGCTCCAGAGATTGCTGAATGAGGGCTGACTACACTAACAGCACAATCCTAACCAAATGTCCAGCTCCAATGCAGCCACAATGCAGCCCCAACACTAAGGGCATACTCAATGACTGCAATTTCATGTTCTTCTCCTCAGAATTCCTATCAAGTACTGTAGTTAGTTTTTCATACTCAAAAGTAATATTAATATTACTAAAGTAAGGTAATATTCCCTTACCTTAAGGAGGCCTCTGCGACTCCCCCCCCCCACCTCAGGATGCAGTGCGCAGCTCACTGGCACAGCTGCATCGGCACTGAAAAGTTAGTTAGGATTGGGCTGCAAGGTGACTTCATCTGCCATGCATCTGTAACAGTTTTGAAATATTTATTTTCTAGGAATAAAGGTCTACTCACCACAGAGGAGAAAAGAGTGTCCACAGCCATCTTAAGAACTTGTTTCAAAAAGGCTCTTTTCTTAGACAAAAGCTTTCACTCTGTTTCTTTGCTGTTCTTCACTAGGGGAGAGAAAAAATATTTTACCTCAATGAGAGTAAACTTCATACAAAGAGGTAATTTTTATGGGTTTTTTAGCCATGTGAAAACAGCTCTTAACCTGAAGAAGTAAAAGAATTCTTACACTTAGTCTTCAAGTTCTTACACTTTTACTTCAAGTTAAGAGCTGTTTTCACATGGCTAAAAAACCCATAAAAATTACCTCTTTGTATGTAGCAACAAGCCATGAAAATCTACGAGAGTAAACTTGTCTTTTAAGATCATGATGTGTTGTCCCAAACACCCTGCATGGCAGGCTGGAGACCTAACCCACCACTTAATCACTATTTGCCACAGAAATAACCCTGAAGACCAAGTCAAACCACCCGCTCCTCACAGTTCTCTAGCACTACACAATCATTTATTAGCCTCCTACCTGCTGCCCTCCCACACAGCACACTTTGGGTACAATTCCATGCTTACCTTCTCCCAACCTCTCATTTGATTAACTGGTCAGCTTGTATCTCTGGGTTAATTTCTTTTGAAATAACTTCCAGACATTTTGTCAACTTTATGCTCTCCATAGCCATACGCTGTAAGCCATAACTTTATAGCCGTACACTGACAGACGCAGGACAGACACCGAACTGCGCATGTTGAGTTGTCTGAGGGGGGGGGGGTTACGCTGGTATCCATCCTGCATCCATTGGGTGTATGGCAAGTTACACTGGCATAAGACCTCTTACACCAGGGGATCTACTGTTACACTGGTGCAAGAGTTACACAGGATTGCGCCCTCAGGGCCCAATCCTATACAACTTTCCAGCACTGGGCATGTGCTGCAGCCTGTGGGGGGGGGCAGTCATGGAGGCTTCCTCAAGGTAAGGGAACAAATGTTCCCTTACCTCGGGGCTGCATTGTCACTGCATTGGCACTGGAATGTTGGATTGGGCCCTTATGCATATTACCCTGGTTCCTTACTTTTGAGTTAAATGCTTTTGTGGTTGATTGTGAGAGCTCAAAGCTGATCTACCTCTCTATATTTCAGGCTTGGGATAAAGTGAATTTTGGTTTTCCGGAAGGGGATTAGTCTGAAGCAACCACTCCATCTCAACATGTGTTAATAATTAATACCTTGGTCAGTGTTAACCCCATGCAGCTCAGATGGCTGAGACAGAGGAAGAACGGCCTGGCAGAAAGCCACACAGTGATGATAGAGGCAAGATTTGAGCCAAGGCCTTCCTAGTTCACAGTTAAGGCACTGTGCTACACTGATAAAATTCAGGCAGCTGTGCTGCAGGTGAGCAGGCTCAACAATGAACCACTGAACTCCTACCACTCTAGCCAAAAAAAGTGAGGCTTGACGCTTCAATTTCAATTCTGAGAGCCAGGATGGTGTAGCTGTTTAGAAGTTGAACTAGATCCAGGCTCAAATCCCAGCTCAGCCATGAAGCTTCCTGGGTGACCTTGGGCGAGTCACTACCTCTCAGCCTCACCTACCTCACAGGGTTGTTGTGAGGACAAAAGGAGGGGGAGGAACCATATACACCACCCAGAGCTCCTTGGAGGAAGGGCAGTATAAAAATGTGAAAAATAAATAAATTTCCCAAGGCCCGTAATCTATAGTAAAATTCAATTATTTTCAAGAGCACAGCAGATTTTAAGCACTGCATTTGCAAATTATGGCTTACAGTGAATTTATGTTTTCCCAGCTTAGGACCACTTTCTTGATGATTCCTATGCAAAAATATTGGCTTATCACCATGCACTAGTGGAAGAACAGAACCCAGAAGCAATTCAGGGCAACATAATACAGGTAGTTAGAATCCTGTATTCCAACTGGAGGGATATGTGTTTAAACCTCATCTTAGTCGGGTATCCTTGGGTCTGTCACTATCTTTCAGCCTAACTTACCTCAGGGTTGTTGGAAAGATAAAATGTGGACAGGGTAATGGCATACAGTGTCCTGAGCACTTCTTGGACAAAGGATAGTGTAAAAACATAATACTAGGAAGGGAACTAGTTTCAAAGCATTTCCATTGACAGGAACATTATCTCAGCAATGGACATGGAATTCTTTGAACACCCTAAAAGCATTATATAAATGCTAAGTATTATTGATTGCATAGTTCCTTTATCTACACCAGTGGTGGCCAACCCGCGGCACGCGTGCCACAGAGTGGCACGGGAAGGTCTGTCGGGTGGCACGCCGCCTGCCCGCCGCCTCCCTCCCTCCCGGCTTCTCCCTCCGGGTCCGCGTGACTCCAGAGGCCGGGAGAGAGCGTCCTCTCATCACGCCGGCTCGGCCTATACTGCCCAGGCCTGAGCCGGCGATTTCGCACATGCGTACAACGCCGATGCGTTGTACGCATGTGCGAAATCACCGGCTCAGGCCTGGGCAGTATAGGCCGAGCCGGCGTGATGAGAGGACGCTCTCTCCCGGCCTCCGGAGCTGCGCGGACCCGGCGGAGCCTCGGCTTCTCCCTCCGGGTCCGAAGCGGTGAGACGGCGGGGGGGGGGAGGGATGGAGCTTGTGCTTCTCTGGAGGGGGTCGAATGAGCCTGCCGAGGTGAAGAGAGAGGCAGCGCCGCGACGGGAAGGGAGCTCAGCCAGGCTGGTTAATGATCCCAGCAGTGGCAACGGCGGGGATGTTTATTCCATTTTCCTCTTCCTGAGCTGCCGCCTCAGCGCGCCTGTGCCGGAGAGAGGCCCAATGGGTAATCCGGGCCTGGAAGAGGTGAAGGCGCTTGCGGAGGCCCAGCCCTGGCTGGCTGAGGGGAAGCGGTGCCGTCGTACCAACTTTGCCTTTTATTTTTATGGTCTCTCCCCCCCTTGGACTACTCCCCCTTCCTCGCGAGGTGTCGTGCGCACGCTACACAAACACCTCATGCCTGTGACGAAGTGGGCACAAAAGTTTATGCCACAATATACAGTACAGCGCAGTCGTATGCTCACAACTTAGGAGGAGTACGAGTAAGCCCATTGAATATAGTAGGACCTACTTCAGAGTAAACAACATGCATACCATACGCTTGCGCTGTCAATAGTACCTACCACAATAGGACTCCTTCCCCCCTCCTTTGCTATAACAGACTGACGTGGCCACCCCTCTGGATATTCTCTGCCTCGGGCTCTAGATATTTCTGAATATCAATTTAGCTTGGCTGAGTCTCCTTGCAACTGCCCAGTTGTATTCACAACCGGGTTGTGCGTAGAAATCCTGTACTGATGAATGTTTGTGGACTGGAGTGCACAGAGGATGCACTTCTCTAAACTCGTTCCTGAAGAGTTTTTCTTAACTTTTTTTTTTTGCAAAAACTGCATGAGGGCTGAGTTAGGCATGTTTGCCTGTAATGTGTTTGCTTCTGAGTATGTTACTGTGGCATGTGTGTGTGTCGTATTCCGTGCACTACATTTTGAGTCCACACCTAAAAATCTTACCAATAAATAATGTGTGAAGCTGCCTGAGGGCAGACCCAGTTGTAATTAGCAGAATAACAGGGTGTGAACCTAAACAACTGGTGGAAAACAGGTTGTTCAGAACTAGTGCAGTAATGATTAGACTGGGCTTGGATTAGGGAAATCCAGGTTCAAATCCCTTCTCAGTCATTCATGAAGCCACATTTGGCAAGGTTACTACTGTATTTCTCAGCCTCAAATGAGGCTAAAATGTGACTGCTTGGCACTATTTTGTGAAGTGGATCAGCTTGGGGAAACCTCTTCTTAGCCTTGTAGTTCTGAAACACCAGCACAGTGACAGTGTAGAATCCGTTTTTTTATTGATGAAGAATGTAGAATTGATAGCTTGCAACTTTGGGGGCTGTGTTGATTCTCACAAAACTACTTTGATGATTTAAAAAAACTGCAAATCTTAATATTCTTCCACGTGCTAGGCTTCTCATATACATGTATACTGTTTTTTCCCCTCCTATCTTTTCTGACTGGCCAGGATCCTAAGGACTGCAAAATTAAGGGTCAAACTACACAAACTAAACACGCAATTTGTGAGGCTAAAAGTATAATTTATTTAATAAAATAAAAACACGGTTATTTATTATTTATTTATTTACTTTATTTATTTATTTTTGTGGCACGCCCAAGATACAAAAAAACTAAAAGTGGCACATGTCATAAAAAGGTTGGCCACCACTGATCTACACCATTAATAAAGCACACACACAATATGGGAATCTCATCCCACAAATAAACGGACCTCTGACATGAGCCATTCACTTCCCCTTTACAAATTACCAGAATTATAGTTGCATAGATCCAGTAACCACAGACGACATTCTCAAGGGATTTCTCCAGAAATTGTTGTCAGTGGACCAGCCATAATCCCTGATGATACTGAGTCAATACAATGTGGCCATGGCCCCAAGACATGCTTTGTCTGGTTTTTAATCCATATATTAGCTGTACCATTCTCAGCTTCTTTCCATTTGCTTTCAAAGATCAAGTCACACAAACTTTAACAATGTTTCAAGAAACCTTATTTTTAGGAAGGTATAACAAAGCCTCCAGCCACTCAGTTGCTTTCCAGTAATCAGTCATTAACTAACCTACTTGTTTTCCTAAGGCTGTGTCCAGATCATTTCCCTTTATTTCACCCTATTAGTCACCATACCTTCATGTTTTTTTCCCCTTTTATCTGCATGATGGCATCTCTTTTTGTAAGTGTTCTACACAGTACAGAGACTTCTCTATAGTGAATAGGTATGACCAAATATGGAGTACTAGCATAAGACTGGAGTGGCGATACAACAGTACCACCATAGATTTAAATTTTCAAAACTTTTTGCCCCCATGTTCTCAGAACATTGTCAAGGAGGGTAGGAGCAGTGCTTTTTGAGAGAAGTGCCTGGGTTGATGTCACTGTTGGATTTCCCTAGCCACAGTGCTGGCTGCCACCGGCAGGGGAACACACAACATTATCAGCCCAATCCTGTGCAATTCTTGCACTGGTGTAACAGTAGATCCACTGGTGTAAGTGCACTTATGCCAGTGTAACTTGCTGTACGCCGACAGACACCTATGTAACCCCCCACGGACGCCGCACATGCGCAGTTCAGACATAGGACAGTCGCTGCTGCAACTCCGCTGGCACAGGGGGCATTCCAGAGGCATTAGGACGCATGCACGGTGTCTGAGGAGGGTTACATAGGTGTCCGTCCTGCATCCATCAGCGTACAGCAAGTTACACTGGCATAAGTGCACTTAAACCAGTGGATCTTCAGTTACACCGGTGAAAGAGTTACACAGGATTGGGCTGTACGAGATCATGTCCTTATGAGACATGGATAAGTTGTATGAGGCCTTATGGAGGTGGAACTAGACATATGGCTGTTATTTTGGGGGGCTGCCAAATGTGCAAGACATCTCATTTTAGACAGAGGGCAATGGGAACAGACTGCAACTGTTGTTGAGGTACAAACAGAGATACTTTCTTAAAATTATTAAGGGACACAACCACTGCGATTCTAACTGGACGTAATGAAAAGATGAGGAGTGGAGCGAGCGATCAACCACCCTTGCAAAAAAAATTTTTTTAAAAAAAACCTAACACAAACCACTTGTTCGCTTTATATTGTCGCACCCTCTCCAGGATGACATGGGTTATTTTTCTGCAACCTGTGAGCCAACTCACCTCCAAGTATAAATATGAGCTACAAGATACCTTGTAACTTGTCTTATTTGTGCAAAGATGCCTAGTTGCAAATACACTTTACTGCAAATATAAAAAGACGCATGTGCGCAAACTGGTAGTCAGATCAATATTTGTGCAAATGCAGTTTGTAAGCATCAGGACCAGATGAAATAGCAGTTAGTAGAAGCACTCAATTCCCAGTGTACTTAAGCACACGAGAAAGGAACAACGGCCCTCTGTACTATTTATATAAGGGCAGTATTACAGTGGCTAAGAGACTGAACTGTGAAATGGGACTTCCTTGGTTTGAATCTTGTCTCTACCATGAACTCACTAGGTGACCTTGGGCAAGCTAGTCACTCTCGTCTTCAGCTGCAATATGGGAACACTATTTAGCTTACAGGGGTTACTTCATGGAACATGTTTTGCTAAAAAAAAAATACTATACAAAAGTATCAATATTCTTATACAGCATCACCACAGTACATGGTGCTTTACAGAGTAACATAAGTAATACACAAGTCCTTGCACCCAAAACTTAAAAGGAAGTTGAAGGAGGAAGACAATAATGGACGAGGAGGGAGAGGCAAGGATAACAAGGGATGAATGCAAACGAACACAGTTAACATAATGAGGTTTGAGTTCAGTTGTGGATGAGAGCTAAGGGGTATCCTTGCTTCATGTAGCATTTGGCTAACTTGAAGAGAGATGTGTAGGTATTCTAGGAGGAGCTCCAGGAGTCACAAGACCCTTGGGGATGAACCTGAAAATAGGTTCACATCGTCCTTGGGTGTGTGGTCAGTGACCTGCTTATCTTCTATCTGGGACAACGTATCAGTGAGGACTTTGGAGTGCCCACAGTGAAAGAATCATCCACGCTTCATCATAGGCACAAAATGAGGCTGGTTGACACATGCAACATAATGAAGCAGTAGAGTGAAATGTCTCACTTGCAAAGAGATGGAACAGTCTTATGCCTACTTCCCCACACATAAACCCAGAATCTGGGCTGAGAAAATATTTGGAAAGTGATCAAAAGTTTCAGCAATAAGCCAGTGGATAATCAGAAAAAAAAATCCCAATAACTTCTAGATTAGCCTGGATTGTGTAGTCAGAACCCACCCCCTCTTCCTTTAATTATAGCCATTTATTACCACCCCATCTCTGACTGCCTCCTTTAAAGAAAAGGATGGCCCAATCTTATTGGATTCAGGCCACCAGCGGAATGCACGTTCTGCTAACAGAAGCATCAGGTTCCAGGCAGAAGTGCCTGGATCCAGTGCATAATGTTGTTGTGCTTGCTAACAAGCACTGGTGAGTGCAACGTGGCTGTCAGCGCAATCGCTGGCGGCCACATGTGCTTGCCAGCAGGGCCTCCAACAGGAATTTTATCAGGGGTCATGAAGTTTCTCTTGGGTCCCTTCCCGGAGGGGGAAAAATGGGGCAGGGGAGGGCAGCAATGGTCAGAAGAGTCTCTGGAGCCTAACCCAGGTCTATCAGGCTTCCCAATGTGGTGACCAGGTCTACCTGCCTGGTAGACCTGGCTTTCCAGTTGGTCCGGCCACCATCTTTCACTCTCCATGAGGCCAGCTGAGATCCCAGGAAATTTCTGGGTCCCCTCCTTTGGCTCCTGGGCCCCCTTTTTGACGCTGGGCAAACATTTACCCAGGGTAAAAAAGGGGTACAATTTACACCCTTTACCCCCCCCCCACGGGCCCTGCTTGCCAGTGGTGAGGACACCATCCACAGGCACCAGGTAAGGCAGCAGTGGGGGTGGACAGTGGAAGGGATGGGGAAGGAGTGGGAGAAATGGGGGCATTTCTGGGCAGGGAGGAGGTGGGAGCAGGGGTGTCACTAGGGAAGTGCGAGGGATGCGGACTGCACCGGGTGACACGACACCAAAATGACTTCCTATTCTATGAAATACTATATTTGTTACCGGTGGTGCAAAAACGCACCAATGGTAGAAACTCATTTTCTACCACTAGTGCATTTTCACACCATCGGTAACAAATTAATCAGTAATCTTATACCAGTAAACAGGTTCCCACTTCCAGGAAACATGACTACAAAACATGACAGGGCATGCAAGGGAAATAACTTAACCTATTGCCATGGTCTTTCCCACTGCAGCTACTTGAGATCCTTTCTTGCCTCCCTCTCAAACCCACCTTCTTCTGAAGGAAATTTCTGATCTCTCTCCTGAGCCTTATTTAAACATCCAACACTCCACCAGGAAATTAAAACCCCAAACCAACCAACCTGCATGCCCCCAATTCCCCCCCCCCCAGTTAATAGACACTAATCTGTTGTTGGGTAAGACAGGAGCTGGGATTGAGAAGGCTTTGCTTTTGCCAAGAGGCTTGATTTTGGGGGGATTGAAGTAGGGCTTCCGTTCCTTCTGTCTACTGAAGTCTAGCTAGTCAGTGACCGGTTTTGGTGGCTGCTCGATGTTATTGCCCCCATTGAATGTTGGGATCTCTTAGGGGGTTGACGGGGTTTATGTCACTACTATTGCCATTACATTCAATGATATGCAGGAATTACAAGTACGAAAAAAATTACTAAGGATTCTGTATGGTTTGGTACAGGAGGAGGTGCATAGGGGTGATGTCATAAGTTCTCGTCCCTGGTGACGCCAACCCTAGTGACAGCTCTGGGTGGGAGGGAGTGGATCCAGCAGCAATGGCGCACGCCAGATCTTATCCCCTCTTTTAAAAACCTCCCCACTCTTTTTCTCTCCTCAGACATACGCCACCAAAATAGGTGGCATATGTCCGAGGAGACCCATTGGTGATTGGGCAGCCTACCAGGAGGTAAGCACAAAATGGTTTTACTTACTTCCTGCAGGCTGTCCGATCATGCCCCCCTCCCATAGGATTTAATGCGTGCCTTTTTGGCACGGTTGTACTGGTGCTGAGGGATAGGATTGAGCTGTAAGGCTGCAATCCTATGCACACTTACCTGGGAGTAAGTCCCACTGAAATCAATGGATTTACTTCTGAGTAGACATGCATAGGATGGGGCTGAAACTAACTATATGTTAGACACTCCACATTTCTGAGTGTTAAGAAGTCCAGGAGCAGCACTAAGGATTTTAGTTTCCTTTGGATAAGCGTGCGCACTGGAGTCTTATATTGTCTTTGTCATGTTTATTTACAGCAATATCTCCTATAACACTGCTTCCTACAACTGTTTTGTTTATAGCACTCTTTGTCCTGGGTGTAATTTTTATAATAGTACCATATTAAAAAAAATGAACAAGGTTAAAATCCAGAAAACTGTTCAAAAGTTTGGTGTAGAAAAGTACAACTTTCTATGCTGTGCTTTCAGCCAACAGAAGCTGCATATTCTGGCTAGCATGGGGCCAATCACTTGCTACCATGAAATGCTTGGGGAGTGGAAACAGCAGGCAAAGCAGTTTACCCTAGATGCCTTCTTCAACAAGGATGAGTCCTTCTGCAGTTCCCAAGGATGAGTCACAACCTGGCTCACCCTCCTGGGAGTAGCTCTTCCCATCAACTTCCACCACTGCCATATAGGAAGAGTGGTGGCAGTGGTGGTCAATTACGCATCAGGCTCTGACCTAATGCACTGGTATGGGAATGCAACTGCATTAGAACAGTGATCAGTACCTCCTACAGCACTGTATCACACAGCACTCTGTTTTCCAGGAACACATCCACAGTTCCTAAGACGTATTACTATACAGAAGCACAGCATATTGGAATCAAGCCAACAGTCCTAGAAACAGGCCGCGCAACTGCCAGTCTTGCTTCAGATTCTCCAAACATACACAACCCCACAAGCTGCTTCCAGTCCACTAAAAGCTCCACGAATTCCCTCCTTCTCCCAATTCAAATGATCAGCTGCTTTCCTTTCTCATTCTTCCCCTACACCACAACATTGGCCTCAGACCAAGTAAACTGTCCATTCAGGAAATACATCTAATCTTAAGTTTCCTCTGGAGAAATAGCAACAGATCATATTTTACTATTAGCAAGCAATCAGCTTAACGAAGTATGGTGAGCAAGCAACCATAACACTCCCTCTTCCCAGAAGATGATCTGGTCCTCAAACAAGTTCTACATAGCACACAGCTCACCCTGAAAAAGAAATTGACAGGTTAATCAAAATTTAAGCATTCACATCACCTATAAATGCTTTCCCCCACTCTGGAGAAGCATCCCCAGATCATCATCATTAATGCACACATTTACCCCTTACAAAAAACTACTGTTTCAGTATGAGGTCCACATATTATGTTTAGCTGCTCTAAAACTCACATTAAAATTATTAGCTTAATAGCCAACTCTTCCCCAGTCCCCTATTATTTAGCCAGTTTTCTAAGATGAATGGCATTTCAAGGTAGGCACTGAAAGGCTAAAAGGAATGTTCACTGTGTCATCAGAACTCTATCGCAGAAGCAAAAGCTCTAGTTAAGTTAAGGCATCTTCTTTAACACTTGCTTTTGGTATCAGGTTTTAAAAGTATGCGTTTTCCCACCTTTAGACACTGTTTAGTGGCCTCTGCTCTTATGTCAGCACATTCAGCAGCCAGGTTGTTCTTTCTGCTTCCCCAAATACATGAAAATCTAAGCAGTTATGAAATGTATTCCTAAACGTTCAAAATATCCATCAACCCTCAGTTGTAAAGATGTAACACTTAGTGCTCTCTTGCTCGCACACACACAGGGCAAGTTACTCGGTTGTCTGTTGATAAATATGATCTCTTATCCTGATCCCTCTTCAAAAAGACACAGTAATTTTTTGTGACCTAGCTTGTGCCAACACTGGAATGGGACATTCTCCACTAAATCTTTTTTTTTTTTAATTCATCCAACTTTTTTTTAATTCAATTCAAGAAATTCTAACTATGGTAGTCTCAGTGATAAGGCATCTGGTTAGACAACATGCCCCATTCCAATACCAAAGTTACAAAGTTAGTGCTCAACAGACACTATTCCCTTCATGAGTCATCATACTTCTTTCCCTGTCCAGAAAGATTCAGTTCTTGCAGCAATTCCCAGCTATTGACAATGGATCTCTTTCCATGAAGATACACAAAAGTCCCAATCAAAAAGTCCCAATCAAATTGTCACTCAGTGAATAATTCCTTTGCCAGGGTCACCTGTTTTTGTTTTGGCACCTCAGAATGCCCATTTAAGGCCAGCGGGTGGCGCAGTGGGTTAAACCACTGAACCATGAGCTGTCCATCGAAAGGTCGGCAGTTAGAATCCACGACGGGGTGAGCTCTCGTTGCTTGGCCAGCTCCTGTCAACCTAGCAGTTCCAAAGCATGTTAATGCAAGTAGATAAATAGGTACCGCTTGCGGGAAGGTAAACAGCGCTCCGTGTTCCAGCCGCATGCTACGCGCTGCGGCAAGGAGAGTCATGCCGGCCACATGACCACGGAGGCTTCTTCGGACGACGCCGGCTCTTCAGCTTTGAAATAGGGATGAGCACCACACCCTAGAGTTGGACACGACTGGACTTAATTGTCAGGGGTCACCTTTACCTTTTTTAATGCCCATTTCAGATCTGCATCCTCCAGTTCTATAGGGCACCTCTTCTTTCTGCCACTCCTGCATGGCCGGGTCCCTGACCCACTCATGGCCTGGTTCAAACCGAGGATGTAAGGCCTAACAAGCCTTTACCCAGGGATACATTCTGCTGGATCAGCAGGATTAATCAACTCAGGATGGCTGCCAGCAACTCCCATTTCTTTCCACCACCGCTAACACTTATACAGAGGATCTCAGACTGGAACAGATAAGCTTCCCTTCATAAACTTTTGCCTCCACTAATTCATGGGTTTCCAAATTACTCTCACTAGAAGGCTCTGCCTCTATGATAAACCAGCTGCAAGGGCATGCCTCCCACCTATTAAGGCCTCTGTAAGATGCACATGGGCTAAGAAGGTCTATAAAAGGGGTTTCCCTCACCCATGGTTCCAGGCTGCAGTCAGTCGCCTCCTCCTGGCCCACTCCCTTCCAACGCTACACTTGCCTTCCAATGGCTTTTCCCTTGCAGTTTTCCAATCATTTCAGTCACTCCTCCGGCTTTTGTTCCCATCGATGCTGGCAAGTGCCAAGGTTATTTTCAGTTACAGATTAAAATATTCCAGTGTCTACACTCATCAGTGGCTCAGCCACATGGTGGACCCCTCAACCAGTTCTTACTGGGGTCTCTGCAACTGGGTTTCTGGGACGGCCATGTGTCCTTGTAGATACTGATTCAACTGTCACGTCTTCAGGTACAGCCTCCAAGCCCTCCTTCATGGTCTGCTTTAAAGGTCTCAAAATCTCCACTGATGCAAATCTTCCAGTTTCTACCAAACACACCTCCATACTTTGCTGAAAGAAATTGGAACATGCCAGAAATGCCATTTGCTCTATTGGAGCTTGACATATAACAGTTTTTCTCCAAGGCAACAAATATCCCACTTGTAATACCAGTATTTGATGCTCTCCACATCCAAGCAGTGAAATCTGTGTGCAACACTACAGGGTTTAGTTTCCTTTGGCTAAGAGAGCCCACTGTATGCTTGCGATTCTTTGCTATATCCGTTTTGTTTACAATTATACAAGTAGTTCATGCTGGAAGCAGACTCCTAGAGACAGGAGGTATAACATGGACTGTCTACAGGCTGCTTCCACTCCAGCTAACTATCTTGAGACTCAGCTCTCAAGTTCTGTGTCCAAATCCAAGCTTCTAATTACTGTCTTATCTTACATTCCCTACCCATACAGAGTTGACCACATCCTACATGTAAACTGCCCATACAGGAAAAGACACCTAAAGTCCTAACCATTAGCTCTCACTAAAGAAATATCAGCATATGAGCTTACCATCCCTGACTATTAGCAAGCAAACAGAGTAACCCAGCAGGCATATAATAATATATTATTTATTTAAACATTCCAAACCACAGAGGATATAGTGTCCATTATAAAAAGGTAAAGGTATCCCCTGACAATTAAGTCCAGTCGTGTCCGACTCTAGGGTATGGTGCTCATCTCCATTTCAAAGCTGAAGAGCCAGCGTTGTCTGAAGACGCCTCCGTGGTCATGTGGCCAGCATGACTCTCCTTGCCGCAGCGTGTAGCATGCAGCTGGAACACGGAGCGCTGTTTACCTTCCCGCAAGCGGTACCTATTTATCTACTCGCATGCTTTGGAACTGCTAGGTTGGCAGGAGCTGGCCAAGCAACGAGAGCTCACCCCGTTGCGGATTCGAACTGCCGACCTTTCGATCGACAGCTTATGGTTCAGCGGTTTAACCTGCTGCGCCACCCACTGGCCTAATGTCCATTATACCATGCAGCAATTCTGTCTGAAGGGGTAGAGGAGACTGGCACAGCAATGGCAGCAGCTACGTAAGAGTAGCAGGAGAGCATCATGCAATAGCGTTTGTGAGAGGCAGGTTTAAAGCAGCAACAAAGGAAGCAGCCTCTGCTTCTCCTTCCTCATTTCCCCACCAGTACCTTCACATACCCTTATCTACAGCTTGTCATGGGCCAAAAGTTGTCCTGGCGACTACAGCAGGAGAGCATCATGCAAGGTCATTTGTGAGAGGCAGGTAGGAACAGGGGGAGACAGAAAAGCAAACCAGGCTTAGTGCCTAGCGGTTATGACCAGCACCCAGATTTTAATGGGGTAAACTGGGAAAAGGCAGTTCCCACTGCCACTATCCAAAGTTAGAGAGCCTAGACCAGTGCTTCTCAAACTGTGGGTTGTGGCCTGATGCTGAGGTGGGTCACTGGTTGGGCTCCAACTTGGAGCCAAACAGAAGCAACCGGAAGTTGTGACTCACGTCCTGTTGCTCCTGCATCACGCAGGGCCTCTGGAGGTCTTTACAGGCCTCAGGAAGCAACCAGAAAGTGACTTCCAGTTTACTTCTGGGTTCGTGGAAGTCACTTCCAGTTGCTTTTGAGGCCTGCGGAGGCCCACCGCCGGGGAGGGGGGATGAGGTGGATCGCGGGGTCCTCCACTGGGAAGCAGGTGTGTCACAGTGGGGGAGGGTTTGAGAACTGCTGACCTAGACAGAAGGAGGCCGCCTAAGGAATACCTCCCCTCCCAGGTTAACTGGAAGTCCCAGAATATGCAAAGCCCCCTTAGAATCAAACAACGGTGGAACATGAGCAGTCTGGGAGATGCGACAATGCACCCTGCCTGACTGAACTGAGACTGGACAGGTAAAACAGTAAGATTACAAGACTTTTACCAAAAGGCTAGAGAAAAACAATGGAGAATAAAATGCTAGGATAAAAAATAATAAAATGATAAACAAAAAGAGGGAAAGGGGGCCAGCAAAGATTGGCAGGGATATTCAAATGAAAGCAGCAAATAAAACAAGAACTTGATGCGACGTCTCTGGGTAGTTTCCCTACCCCCCTTTCTCATGCTGTTCAGGTTTCTGGTCCTTGCACCACTTTTCAGTAGGTGGGGTGAGTGAGCCCTCCATGAAGTATCAGATGCTCTCAATGTCAGAGCTGGGCAAATGTGCAAAGGGGAGTGCATGACCCTGCATGTTATAACATGTAGGATTGGATACTTGGAACAACTTGAATTTCTTGCTCCTGGGAATCAGGCGGGCTTTGAGATGGCTCAAAGCCAGATTCTTTGTTTACTGGTCAGCAATGGCTACTTCATCTGGACACTCTTCAGTCCCTTCAGGATGTGGAGGCACCACAGAAGACTCTGAGGTGATAAAGATCCAAAACTGCTGGGAAAATAGGCAAAAAAGGGTAAGGGAGAAATAAGGATTTTGACCACAGAAGTTGAGGAAAGTGACTGGTGAAATGTGCATTGGGTTATGAGCATTCTGGGGGGGGGGGGGAGAAGAGCCTTTGCGCGACCCAGTAGTGGGTCGGTAAGGTTAGAGAAGCCCTCCAGACTCAGCTTGAAAATGGCGCGGTTTACTGCTAAAGGTTTAAAAAAAAGTGTGTGTGTTCTCTTTTTTAAAAACTGATTTTAATGTGGACCCTCCAGTCTTCTCTTGAGTAGCGCTAGTAAGAACCAGAGCCCTTCCTCATTTCTAGAGATTTATTTTCCCCTATAAAATAGACATTTGATAAGTGGCTGGTGATCCAAGGAAGTAGTGTATCATATTTCCATTATGAGAGCTCTAAATGATTAATGAAAGTGGAAAAATGTGCAAGGTTGTACCTTGTTCCTTCCATTTCAATATATTTATATCGGCTAAAAAAAGCATGTGAAGTAAAGACATTGTATAAGATTCTCTCTGTAGCTATGTCATATAATGAACATAAAGAACTTTAACCTAAATAATTAATGCATTCCTCAACAAAACACAAATTAGTGGGCAATGCTCTAGAAAGAATCACATAAAGAAAGCAGTTCTTTTGCTTGATATATTGAATTTGCTACCTTATAGTAAGCCACAATCTCTTGGCGAGGCTTACACTGTACACAGTCTATCATTCAGTGTCTATAATCCTTTTCAGTTAGTTTATTTATATCTGTGTGTTACATGTGAAGGAGGCAGTCAAGCTCAATGCAATTTGCAAAGCACTAACGCTGGTGTTCTTCAATGGAGTAATACATCTTAAGTACACCTACTTCGAATTCACAGTGATTTCGACAGGACTAGTTCCTAGTAAGAATCACAAATTAAAACTGCAACACCAACCATACTTACCAGGAATACTTCCAAGCAGACATGCTTTGGATCAGACTGTTAGCCTGTAATCCCAAACAAATTTAGGGCACACTCCAGCCCTAAGTTAAACACATGCTCATTGGAACAGATGAGCTTAACTTTTACTGGTTCATGCTCTTGTACAGAAGTTTTACTGAATCAATGGAACTTCCTTCCATGTTTGCACAGCTAAGACTATAACTGTTTTATCACCTGTAATACTGTAAATAAAAGCCACATTATAAAAGGCATATTCATGGAGCCACTTTTAGATAAGCAAGTACAGTACTTACATGAAAATGGTTTTGGCTTAATAAAATAAGGGTCCTAGTTTTCAAACCTGCCGTCTTAAAAATTGGCCTCAAAGCCAATGTCGCAATAGCCATTTTCTTGCACTGCAGCTCCTTCCACTATGTTCACCATCATACCCATTTTAAGCCAATCAATAACATGTAGCACAATCTTCTACATATTGACTAAGAAGTTAGTCTCAACATTCAGTGGAACTTTCTCCCTAACAAACAAGTTTAAGACTGCAGTCTTACTTGGGAGCAAGCTCCATTAAACACAGTTGGTCTTATTTATTTATTTTTCACATTTTTATACCGCCCTTCCTCCAAGGAGCTCAGAGTGGTGTACATATTTCCTCCCCTCCTTTTTGTCCTCACAACAACCCTGTGAGGTAGGTGGGGCTGAGAGATAGTGACTGCCCCAAGGTCACCCAGGAAGCTTTGTGGCTGAGCGGGGATTTGAACCTGGATCTTCCAGGTCTAAGTCCGACTCCCAAACCACTATCTTGGCTCCAAGTAAATCTGTATATCCAAGTAAATCCAAGTATATCCAAGTAAATCTGCACAGGCCCACCCTATAAGATTCCTAGTAATGCACATCAATGTAGCGGAGGCTTCATTCCATCTTAATTTTATTATTGTAAACATCCTTGAGCAAAACTGTTGGAAACAGCTATTCATTACATTTTAATTTGTTTTCCCCTAGCCTAGACCCATTGGAATACTGGGCACAATCAGAAGTTTTAATTCTATTTTAAGTCAATAGAAGAGAGTTGACTACAGGCAAATCAATGGAGTTCAAATGTGCTTCACTTTGGCTACAACATTTATGTTCCTTGTTCTTTATATATGACATTCTCCTGAATGATTGGGTTGAAGAAAGGCAAAAAAATAAATAAAAATGCTGGGGTTGATTTCATTGAACAATTGAAAAGGCAAATAAAATACTCAAGTCACAATTAATTCATGCCAGGGCTCATGAGTTCTGGAAATAGTTCTCAACACTGGGGCAGCACCCTGAAATACGTGCGGCCCTTACAGAAACATGTCTCTGACCATGTGCAAAGTACCTTTACCTCATTACTGGCCTCACTCTCTCACACAGGATTAGAGAGCAGGGCTTCTGGGGCAAATGATGTGACTTCCTTCAGGCAGGCTTGAACATGGAGGTTCAACCCAAACACACTCCTCCATCTTTGGATATTTATGAGATGTGCCTCTAAACTAGCCATACAAGTGTTGCTTAGAAAATAAATTATTATTTTTTAACTGGACCCTTTTATTCTATTCTGCAAGAACATCATTTTGGCTTCTGGGTAATGATCCTCCATTCAATGGATTGTTAATAACTAAGGATGATGATTGGAGATTTTCTCAATGAGAGCGATCTGTTAGAAGATGTTTTTCCTAAATGGGCAATTTATCTGCAGGGTGGGGCATGAGAGCAGTGCTCTGCAGGCAGAGGTAAAAAGAATCAGAGAGCAAGCATGTGCACATAGCCTGGGAGCTTTGGTGGAGTGAAACGTGGCTGGCTACAGGGGTCCACAGTGGGAACCCGGTGCAGCCAGGCACAGTAGTTTTGCTGCCTATCGTAGGAGCACATCTGTATCCACCGATGCTTTATAAGGAAAACATATTACAAAGACATCGGCGTCTCCAGTGCTCCCTCTCTCCCAAAGTAAACTATAGTAAGTCCCCTGAACTTCTCATTGTTCACAGAAGTGGAACAGACACAACATTAATAAAGTTACCAGGGGAGTAGGAGACCCCCTAGGCTATGCAGCATGTGTGTTTGCTTGTTTAGCGTTATATAGTGGAGATACTTAGCAGGTTAAGTTAGTGCTAATTGTATAGATATATACATTCAGACCATACAACGTACAGCCTAAGTGCTGTACTTAAATAAGCATGCTGACAAATATGCTTAATAGTAACTTTTTACATTATTTAATTTACATGTTTCAAGTTTGTGTACTTTTTTTTAAAATTAAGCTTTTCACTGAAGAACATTAAGCCCCAGAACCCCAACTCCAGTCACGAAAAGGAAATACAGGTTGCTTTAAAAAAAAAAAGAATAATTCAATTCCACATCTCTCATATATCTCCATGCAACCCTTTTTTGCTCCCTGACGTCGCAAGCATCTCTCGCTAATCTCCTGCAACCGCTCCGCCTCTCCTTCTCAGGTGCCCTCTTTTCCGGCTTGCATTCGCCTTGAGATCCCCCCCGCCCCCCTACAGCGTTGGCAGGGTTGCCCGCGCACCTCACCTGGCAGGGGGAGACCTCTCCGCGAGGGGAGCCGCGCGCTCAATCACCGGGACGTACCAAACTTGCCTGGCACCTTTGGCAGCTGCGCGAACAGCGTTGCGACACCACCTCCCAGCTTTCTTTCTTTTTCTCTCTGGCGCGTGCCCGCTCCACAGCGGCACACCCCGCCCAACCTTCCTTCCCCTGACTGGGACAGTCGTTCTCTCACGTGACCAGCTCCAGCTTGCTGTAACGGGGGAGGGGGATGCTCTTCAGAGAGAGGATTATGGGCTGTCCGTTCTACGGGGCCTGAAGTGAGTGTAGTTCCCCTTTCTCACCTGCTCCCTTTTCCTAGATATGGAGCCCTCTTGGCACAGAGTAATTTGTGACTGATAGGCAGGTCGATCATCTTTGCTCCTGTGTATGTAACAAGATATACACAGGCTGACTTAGCTTCTCTGCGTTTAGTAGAAATTAAAGTTCGACTCTTGGACTGCAATCCTATTCACACTTTCCTGGGAGTAAGCCCCATTTAATACAATGGGACTTACTTCTGAGTAGACATGTATAGACTTGTGCTGTAAGTTGGCAGTACACACCCCATTGAATTCAGTGGGGTTTTTTTTTTAATTTATGAGTACATCTTCACAGAACTGGGTTGCAGGCAGGCAAGCATTTCTCATGGCTCCCCATCCCCTGCCATGTAGGGTTCCAGCTCCCCCTCACCTTGTGTGCCTTTAATATGAACCTGACACACAGAAAATTAGCAGGTGAAATTCCAGACTCTCCCCACAATTAAACTGATGGAAAGGACAGGACACCACTTGTTAAATTTCTGCATGGCAGGCTGTGTTTAAAAGCACTGGAGCAAGGTCACTATAAAAAAGTTCGTAATCCTACCTAGCATAACGTGAGATGAAAAGCTTTTTCTGTATATAGCAGCAGTGATGTAGAGTCTATTGACTCGGACTTCAGTCAGACTCAAGTTGCATCAGTGACTTGACTCGGTGATTGTAAAAGACTCGACTCGAGACTTGGAGCCTTTACAACAAGTCGAATTTTATTCAGGTTTAAACCCATTTTCCCCATTAAATAGACAGGGACTCGCAACCAAAGACTCGGGACTTGGGAGCAAAGATTTGGGACTTGACTTGAGACTTGGAGTCAGAGACTTGATCCACATCCCTGGCATATAGCCCCAACCAGGCCCAACCAGGCTATAGCTTCACCTACTACATTTCTGCATGTGCTGGGCTGCTGCAAGGCTGGCCCAAGACTTGCTGGTCCCTGAGGCAGCGTGCCAAATGCTGTCCCCTCCACTTGGTGATGTGCCAACCTCCGCTCCTCCCACCTCTTGAATGGAAAAAGAACGAGACAGAGCAAAACAGAAAGTACAGGGGAAAGGAGAGACACTCTAGCCCACCACGCACCCGCCCTCTTCTGCTTTGACTTTTTTTTTTCCATTTCCAATCCATGGAGGAGGTGGCATCCCTGCTAGTCTGCTGCCTGAGGTAACCATCTCAGTTGGCCTCATTATGGGCCAAGCAAGTCTAGGCTGCTCTTGCTGGAGCAGAGCCAGGAAGAAACTTAGGAACCTTTCAGACTGATTCCTGTAGAAGAAAATGCTGAATTCATGACATGTACAGCCCAGATTTATTGATGGGTACTTGGAAGTAAATGCCACTGAGTTCAATGGAACACATGGATGCATAGGACTGCAACTTGTGTAGCTACTACCTTCTTTAGCAACTGTAACAGATTGATGCTTTCTACAGGATGGAGGTGCAGATTTGGGGAAAGCATCACCAGCTGAATGTCTGCTTGTCCCAGAACTGATAAAGGCACAGGAGCAGAAATAAAGGTGTCGTGTCAACTTCATAGGATAGTTTATGTAGTAGAGAAATTGCCATGCTGAACCTATTTAACTGGAAATATTTCCAACTTGCTTTCACATTAATGTTTTGGGTGCTCAGCTGCAAGCTACTTAGGTATCTGATATTCCTGCAAAGACTGGAGCATGCTTTATTGCTGTAACTAATAACCAGTGAGCATGCAAAGTTATTAATCATGTAATATAGCACATTTACAGGACTTCCTGGACCTATGGCATCACAAAATTTGTTACAAGATATGTCATCTTGCCTACTTAAAAGCAGCTCAAAGATAAGTTTAAAATACAAAAAAGACTGATGTGCACATTAATGAAGGAGCATACAAAAGAATTATTAGGCCACAGCTGCATCCTGAGAGTTATTTTTTAGGGGCAGTCTAAATAATCAAAATGCCAAGACTAGTGGTGAAATCACAATAATCTAATCTTTCAGAAATGTGATTTCTGGGGAAAAAATAGGGATACAAAACCTCCAAAAAGCCATTTTTTCAGCCTGATTCTGATAATTTACTCAGAACTGTCCCACTGATTTCAACAAAGGCTTGGGACAAATTATTATTATTATTATTATTATTATTATTATTATTATTACTATTATTATTATTATTATTACTAACATTAATAATAATAATAAGTAATATTTATATATAGTGCTGTTCAACAAAAAAAGTTCACAAAGCGTTTTACAGAGCATGCATGCATGCATGCATGCATGCATAAATAAATAAATAAATAAATAAATAAATAAATGGTTCTCTATCCCAAGAGGGTTCACAATCTAAGGTAAAGGTAAAGGTGACCCTTGACAATTAAGTCCAGTCGTGTCCGACTCTAGGGTGTGGTGCTCATCCCCATTTCAAAGCTGAAGAGCCAGCGTTGTCTGAAGACGCCTCCGTGGTCATGTGGCCGACATGACTCTCCTTGCCGCAGCGCGTAGCATGCGGCTGGAACACGGAGCGCTGTTTACCTTTCCGCAAGCGGTACCTATTTATCTACTTACATTAACATGCTTTGGAACTGCTAGGTTGGCAGTAGCTGGCCAAACAGCGAGAGCTCACCCCGTCGCGGATTCGAACTGCCAACCTTTCGATGGACAGCTCATGGTTCAGCGGTTTAACCCACTGCGCGACTGAAGTCTACTGAAGCTTTGTTGTTGTTCAGTCGTTAAGTTGTGTCCGACCCTTCGTGATCCCATGAACCATATCCCGCCAGGCCTTCCTGTCCTCCACTATCTTCCTGAGTTCGCTCATTTTCATGTTCGTTGCATCGGTGATGCTGTCTAACCATCTCATCCTTTGCCTTCCCCTTCTCCTTTTGCCTTCAATCTTTCCCAGCATCAGAGTCTTCTCCAGAGAGTCCTCTCTTCGCATTAGGTGGCCAAAATATTTGAGCTTCAGCCTTAGTACTTGTCCTTCCAGGGAACAGTCAGGGTTGATTTCATTTAGGATTGACTGATTTGATCTCCTAGCAGTCCAAGGGACTCTCAGGAGTCTTCTCCAGCACCACAGTTCGAAAGCATCTATTCTTCGGCGCTCAGCCTTCCTTATAGTCCAACTCTCGCAACCATACATTGCTACTGGGAACACCATCGCTATACGAACTTTTGTTGGCATGGTGATATCTCTGCTTTTTATTATGCTGTCTAAGTTTGCCATAGCTTTTCTTCCAAGGAGTAAGCGTCTTTTAATTTCATGGCTGCTGTCTCCGTCTGCAGTGATCTTGGAGCCCAAAAAAGTAAAATCTGTTACTGCTTCCATTTCTGCCCCTTCTATTTGCCAGGAATTGATGGGACCAGATGCCATGATCTTAGTTTTCTTAATGTTGAGTTTCAAGCCAGCTTTTGCACTCTCCTCTTTCACTCTCATCAAGAGGCTCTTTAGTTCTTCTTCACTTTCTGCCATTAGGGTGGTATCGTCGGCATATCTGAGGTTGTTGATATTTCTCCCGGCAATCTTGATTCCAGCTTGCGATTCATTCAGCCCTGCATTTCTCATAATGTACTCTGCATATACCGTAAGTTAAATAAGCAGGGTGATAATATACAGCCTTGCCGTACTCCCTTCCCAATTTTGAACCAATCAGTTGTTCCATGGCCGGTTCGAACTGTTGCTTCTTGACCCGCATACAGGTTTCTCAGAGACAGGTAAGGTGGTCTGGTACCCCCATCTCTTTAAGAATTTGCCACAGTTTGTTGTGATCCACACAATCAAAGGCATTTGCGTAGTCAATGAAGCAGAAGTACATGTGTTTTTTTTTTTTTAACTCTCGTGCTTTCTCCATGATCCAGCGCATGTTGGCAATTTGATCTCTAGTTGCTCTGCCTCTTCGAAACCCAGCTTGTACTTCTGGTAGTTCTCGGTTCACGTACTGCTGAAGCCTAGCTTGTAGGATTTTGAGCATAACCTTGCTAGCATATGAAATGAGTGCAATTGTACGGTAGTTTGAACATCTAAAAAGCTATTAAAGATCAACACATATCTTATGGTCTCTTTTCATGAACCAGAGTCCACTTTGTCAACTGATTTCAGTGGGCCTTACTTCCAAGTACACTGGGTCTCTGAGTTACAGATGTTGGGCAGCCCAATCCTGCGTAAGGACATGCGGCTGGCCTAAAGGATCGGCTGCAGTATCCTGCACCCTTCCTGGACAACATTGGTGCTGCCCGGAAACACCTCGGGAGAAGGGGACATACTTCCCCTTTCCCGAGTGTAGGGCTTCCCGGCCCCAATGCGCCTCCTCGGATGTACGTTGGCTCTGGAGTCAGCGTACATCTGACGTGGTGGGGTAAGGGTGGCCCAAGCCAGTAACGGGCGCGGGATATCGGCGGAGCTTGCTGCCGATATCCCCGCCCACTCCCAGTCTGCTGGTGCAGAACTTACTTGCACCAGTGGGTGCCAGGTCTGGGGGGGAAGTGGAGTAAGGGCTGCTGGCCTCTGCGCCGGCGGCCCTTACTCTCCGGGTGTCTAAAACACGCTTAACGGCATGTGTACGACACTCGGCGCCTGTGAAGCATGCGCTCTGCAGCTGTTTTTTTTGCACAGGATTGCTCAGTGAGTTATGGACAGCTGTGTTGGCACTTTCTCACAGGCATAGTCCATCCATTGTGGTGCTTTTGTGCAGACGCAAATGTGTTGGGCCAGTAAGAGCCAGCTTTTGATTTATGTACATTCCAACTTCCAGGCACACCTCCAGAACGGACCCATTACATATCCTAGGGGACTTAGTGTACATACCGTATGTGTTAGGCTAAAGCTTGCTCATTGTTATATGACATTTTCTGTGGTCCTAATAAAAAGTACAGTGGACCCTCCTTATCCATGGATTAGCCATCCGCAGATTTGATTATCCATGGATAGTCATCCATTGAGGAGGGATCCCACTGGGGGCGGGGGGCAGCACCACAGTACCTAACTTAACAGCCATGTGGGCCCTCCGCTGGCTTCTTCTCTCTCGCCCCGCTTTTTTAATCTTGTAAAACGCCTGTAAAAAGGGGGGGGGGACGTGTCCAGAAGCGAATTCTGAGCACAACCAGTTTGATGAAGAGTTGCTCTTTGGTGTGAAAGGAACTTAAATCTGTGAGAGATCCCACCACTGAGCAGTTTCAGTCAACCTTAGCACCTCTTACAAACTTGGAAGCTGTAAACATTGACACAAGTTGCCCTATTGACTTCATTGGAATCAAAGGAATATGTTTGCATGACTGATGCCATTAGAAATGCTCAAATCTTTGCTATAAATGTGTCCCTAATAATCATCGTAAATCTGGCAATTTCAGGCAGACAGATAACATCTTAATCTTTGGGTTGCAGAAATAAGACCTTGCATTGATCTCATAGGTTTAGGTTTGCTGGATTTGAGTAAAGTAAACCAGCAAGAGATAGCAACCAGCTAATGAGGTTGCACTCTGTACTTTAAACCCCAGAGCTGTATCACCCATCTCCTCCCAGCCTACAGGTGTACGCATTTAACTCCTGTTGCGTGTATACACCCTTGGGTAAAAATGCCTTAATGGTTAATAACTCTTCCCCATCCCCCATTAGTTAATCTGTCATGCATAGTTGATACATGCTCATACTTGTCACAGTTGTGAAAGATTCCTACTCTCCCACAAGATGTCCACATGTTGCCCATAGTCTGGAGCAGCCAGGGAGGGAGTCTCTCACCATTCTAGGATAGACCCCAACCCTCATTTCAGTTCTCTGACACACAGAGAACTCGGAGGGGCAAGGCTTTGTTTTGCATTGGGCACTGACACCACTTAGAAGCAGCAAGATTCTGAGCACAATCCTGCGCAAATCCATGGCGGCAGAGCGAGTGCCCTGCCGCCAGAAGCCATCGTGAACGTGCCGTAAAGCTGTCGTGAACGTGTCGACTACACAGCTCCTTCTATTCTCTCCTTTTTCTGACTATCAGCAATAGAATAAATTACGCAAAATAAGTACAGCTATGCAAAGTGATCAGTTTACATAATGTACACCAGGGCCCAATCCTATCCAACTTTCCTGCTCCAATGTAGCCACAATGTAGCCCCGAGGTAAGGGAACAAACCTTCCCTTACCTTGAGGAGGCCTCCATGATCTCCCCCCACCTCAGGATGGCTGCATTGGCATAGCTGCATTGGTGCTGCATTGGTCCCCATTGGCATAGCTGCATTGGTGCTGGAAAGTTGGATAAGGTTGGGTCCCCAGTCACATAATTCAGTCTTTCTTGATGCAGAATTTGGGTTACTTTGGTGAAATACATTTTGTGTGTGTGTGTGTGTGTGTGTGTGTGTGTGTGTGTGTGTGTGTGCAGAATGCACTAGATGCAGCGTCAGACAACAAGTTAAAGTTGTATGATGGAGAGAAAGGAATGAGGGCAGCAAAGTAGCAGATGTTCACCATCTCAATCCAGCTGTCATGTATATATTTTTCCAGCCCAATCCTATTCATTCCCAACTGTCAATGCAGCGATGCCAAAATGGTGACCACTCTATTCTATGGCGGGGGGCTGTCCGGGAGGCCTCCTCTGGGTAAGGGAATGTTTGTTCCCTTATCCAGGGGGGGGTATGCCTCTGCAGCGCAGATGGGTCTACTCAGACCGACAACAGCTAAATTGCCGGTCCACGTGGACCTCCAGGTCCACTGCAGGATTGGGTCCGGGAAAGGGGGTAGGTATTGGCAGGGCTGGTGCCACTGATCCCACCCTCATTGGCCTGATCCGTCCCTCCCTCGCCCCGTTCTGCCCTCCTGCCTCTCCCACTGACTTACCTTCATTGGCGATCGACGGGAGAAGCATCTGAGAAGGGTGGACAGGGGTGGCAAGGGAGGGGGCCATTGGCTGCCCAGGCTGGGAGTGGGCTGGGATATCAGCTCTGGGTTATGCCGATATCCTATGCCCCGTCGCAGCCCGGGCTGGCCTTATACGGCCTCCCTGGTTGCGCACGAGCTCCAGAGCTGGCACGCATCAGAGAAGGCCCATTGTGGTCCACGCCGCTTACACCAGGGGAAGGGGACAAATGTCTGAGGTGCTCCCGGGCTCTGCCGGTCACAATGGGCCTAGGACACAAATTTACATAGGATTGGGCTGTAAAACACATGCAGTAAATCAAGTAACATTGATTAATCAACCCTTTATAAAACTATACACTAGTTCTTAGATGTGTGCATTTTCTTTGAAAAAGAAAAAAAAATCCTTCAAACCCTTTTATGTTCTGCACGTCTCTTATTTCAAACACTCGTTCAGCTGAAAACGTCTTTAAATTATTTTAGCCTTGTTGTACATCCAGGCACTTAGCCCATTCATGACTTAGAACAAACAGTTAAGGATATTAAATGTGACATTGCTCTTAGCCCGGCAAGCTGAGCTTACCATGCCTAAGGCAATCAGACAGAACAAGCCAGCCTGTGTAATTACGGATAAAACAACATCTTTTGCCATTTTTTCCACACATACATAACGCTTACCAACACTGAGGCATCTGCCTTTCTTCACACACCCTCCTCAGAAATGGAAAATGTTATTCAGCTCACAAAGGCTGCGTTACTGTTTTCTTCCAAGTTTGTGAATGTACCTTCCTTTCCAGACTTGATAATAAGTAAGTCTCCTTGAAGAAAACGAACTATAAATAGGATTCCTTGATGCTGCATAATCTTCTTACAGGTTGTTTTCACTTGTTCATTCATTTCGTCTTTGTTCGCTAGGTGGGGTAAAATGGAATTTAAAGGAAGACAACTAAAAAGGAACTAAGCACATAACTGCAGGTTGTCGCTACTTGGAACTTCAGGTAGTGGAGGCTGCAGGGTGCTCCCATATTCAGCGCTCCTGTGAATTGTGTAGTGGCTAAGTGGGTGAGCCATAACTTAGGCAGGAAGGCTCAAGTTCAGAGTGTCATTTCAGCCATCACCTCAAAAAGGTGAAGATAGAACATTTTTAGAGAAGTGGGGCCAGTTTGGAGGCACCCCCTCCCACTCTATTTGATACAAGCAAATCTGTCATTTCAAAGGTCAAGGCCTAGAAGAAAATGTTTTGCAAGTTTGCAGCAGAAGCTGTGCTGATTGGCTGGCACTGGTGATATCACTAAGAAAGTGCCCTCCCCAAATTCCCTGTGTATGGAGAATCTGGCCCCCTATCTCATACATCACATGATCCCTTCAAATAAAAGTGTGGGATGCCCTGGGAATGAGGTTTTATTTAAAAGGACTATGCAAGGAAGGAGGGGGGTAAAGGGTAGGGGGTCCAGATTGCCACCTTCTGCGTAATTATTTCCAGGGGCACATGCTGTGGCAGTGAGTGGGTCTTTGAGGAAATACAGACTATAGGGTCTTTGGACCCCTGCAGTGGGTCTTTCTCAAAGTGAGTCTTTGAGAAAATACAGACTATATTGTATAAACAATGGTCTGGAGTTGCTTTGTGAGAAAAACTTGGCCAGCCACATTTATGCAAGTCCCATTTTGTATGCTATGTACTCTCCACGTGTGCAAAAATGTACATCATCAAGGGGGGGGGAGCATTTGTCATACTAGCTCAGGCCTCAGGAGAACTTGGACTAGCCCTGGTTTTGAGAATGACACACATGCAGAGCAGTCCCTGGACTTACAGCCCAATCCTATCCACATGGTACACTGGCAGACTGTGAGGTCCACCAGCAGTATGCCACCTCTGCAGCCTCTCCACCATTCTGTGGAGCACTGCCACTGGAGCAAGGCCCGAAAGGCCACGGACTGCCATCAGCACCTGACAGACCAGCAGCCGACAGAGTTCTGCTGGCAGAGAGGTAGGTTTGGGGGTGGACGGGGGGGTGGATGAGGGCAGTTCTTGGCAGCAGCAGCAGTGCCTGCAGAATCCATTACCCCCATCCCAGGCCTGGCGTGCTCCCTTCTGTGTAACAGATCTATACCAGCAAAAGAGCTGGCGTAGATCTGAGCAGGCCAGGCCCATAAGGGAGCAGGCAGCAGCTGGAGAGCCGATAAGTAACATTTTTCTTTACTTACCTCTACCAGCTGGCCTGGTCCCCTGCTAGTGCGCAGGATCCATCAGCTGCTCCATCAGCGGCCCTAAATCCTGCGTGCCAGTGGGGGATAGGATTGGGCCGTAAGGCAGCCATCTGGATATTGTTCGATATAATGTTATTCATACAATACAGTTCCTATAGCGTGGACTAAGACAAGTTATTTTCACAGTACATTTTGGTAGCAAATGACATGGTAATTCATAAAAAATAGGCCTAATTTCCAGTTCCATTTTCCCTCGCGACATACTTGAGAATATTTACAAAATAATTGTTTCCAAATTGATTGTCATAAGGGAGGCTACTTGAAAATTGCTTGTGATAGGACAGTATGATAATGTTGCTAACTAAATTACAAGAATTCCATTTACAGATACTTTCTTTTTGAAGATTTTTGCCTGCACTGTCAAGCACTCTACTGAAGCTATTCTCTGTTAATTGTTTCTGCTGGGAATTAAATGCAAGGTACGGGAAGGGAGTTAGCATGAGTGTTACATAGTTAAACCCAGTGATATAGACTTGAGTCTATTGACTTGGACTTGAGTCGGACTCAAATCGCATCAATGACTTGACTCGGACTTATTTAATTTATTTATTTATTTAAAGAATTTATACCCCGCCTTTCTCCCGAGGGCACTCAAGGCGGACTTGACTCGGCAGTTGTAAAATACTCGAAAGACTCGAGACTTGGAGCCTTTTACGACAAGTCCAATTTTATTCAGGATTAAACCCGTTTCCCCCATTAAATAGATAGGGACTCGCAACTCGCAACCAACGACTCGGGACTTAGGAGCAAAGACTTGGGATTTGACTTGAGACTTGGACCCAGAAACTTGGGACTTGACTCGAGACTTGAAGTCAGAGACTTGATCCACATCCCTGTTTTTAAGTTCAAAAATGAGCAAGCGAAGAAGCAAATACCGAGGGGTATGACACACCACATTTAAAAACCATAGCACCCCACACTGCTTCAAAGTATGGTTATTTATTTGGCATGGGCTGACTGTTATGGCAGGTCCACACTGGGTTTCATGTGCACACATGTAAGTCTAACAAGAAATGTCCCATCCTATGTATTGATCTGTACTAAGCATAATAAGCCTGCAACCCTATACACACTTTCATGGGAAGTAATTCCTGTTAAATTCAATGAGACCTACTTCTGAGTAGACTGCATTGAATGTAACTGTGCAAGCCTACTATGCATGTCTACTCAGAAGTAAGTTCCACTGTGTTCAAGGTACGTGTGTATAGGGCTGCAACTAAGAAAATTATAGGGGGGGTCACATACAGGGTGACTTCAGAGGGTGGGTAAGTCAGGTATCTCTCAGGGCACCAAGACGAGTGCAAGGTCCACTGCCACCATTGCCACTGTTCTCACTTTGTGTGGAGCATGAAAGGGTAGAGGCAGTCTTAGAATCTATTCAGTACCAGGACTAAGCCCTGGAGTATGTAGAGTAATAAATGAAAGTGCTTTTGAACATGCTCAGAGTGCTTCACTACCACTGAACAACTGCAGCCTCTACCCACATGTTTACAATGGAGGACAGATTCCAGAGCAGAATGGAAAGCTCAGTGGTGAAAATGGTGATGGCGGCAACCTCTCTCTCTCTCTCTCTCTCTCTCTCTCTCTCTCTCTCTCTCGAGAGAGAGAGAGAGAGAGAGAGAGAGGTGAAGATGCAGTTGTTCTCCATGGCTTGAGAAAGGCCCACTGAGTTTGAATTATGTTTCCTTGCATTCCATCCTTTTTAATTGGAAGGATGTAGGTACAAGATACAAAAACTGGCCCTAAAAAAGTCCCTGCAAAGTAGGAAGACTGAAAACCAGATCCCTGAAGGCTAAAGGTACACTAGGCAGCAGTGTCATAAAAAAAGGACTTTGTCGTTGAGCAAATGGAAGTATGAGTCTTGTTGACCACTTCACCTCATACCATCCCCAAGCTCCGTGTTTGCACTGCTTGTCAGACTTTTGTGCTATCTCTGGTTTCCTGTTATCACAAGGTCACTGTTGGAATGAAGATAAATGTGGGGTGGAGAGCAAGTGGTTTGCTGAAAATGTGGGCTGGAATGTTTTAGGTGTCCACAATTATACCATGAACAAGAAGGGGAAGCATCCCTTGGAGAGTAAAGAAGAGAAAGGAAAGAAGAAAGGACAGGGCAATGTAAGTGATCCGTAAAGCTTTGGGGAAGAACAAATACATGTAGCAAATTTGCTATATGTATTTGTTCAGCCCCAAACTTTTAAGGGCCATTTATATTGCCCTGTCCTTTCTTGCCCAGGAAATGGTGGGATCACAAACCAGTCAAAGTTGTTGAGAATGAAGAGGTTAAAATAATATGGCATTTCTGCATCCAAACAGATAAACATCTGGTGCATAATACACCAGATTTAACAGTAGTGGAAAAGAAAATGGTCTGGAATGTGGCAACACCTCAGGATGTGCGAATTGAAGACAGAACATGAAAAGTATTCAAATACAAAAACCTTCAGATTGAGGTAGAAGTAGAATGACTCTGGCAAAGAAAGGTGAACATTGTACTAATAGTAGTGAGTGCTTCATGCATCATTCTGAAAAACTTGGAAAAACACCTGCACACAGTAGCATAGCCAGAGGGGGCTTGGGCCAAGGCTACTCACTACAGTTAGTAGAGAGACAAGATTTATGGGTTTTTCAGCCATGTATATTTTCAAAAATTGAAGAAATAAAAATTGCAGATGAATACAAAACCTTGCCTGAAGTGATAACTCACTACAGTTATCAACTTTTTTTAATCAAGCCCTGTTCCTGATCCTTTAACAGAATCTTGATCTGCTGTCATTATCACAGGATGATGCTTGTCTCCATGCAATGAAAAGCTTTACTGTACTTGATGATTTTTGTTGATTAAGCAAGTATTAATGGCTTAAGAGCAGGCCAAGCCATTTTTTCTAATATTTGGCAACCTTCTACTCACTACCTCCCACACACATTTTTCCTGCTACTTCAGAAATTAATGATGACAACAATATTGAGTTTTTGCCTAAGTTTCCGCCAAAAAGAGAATTATTATCATTATTAATTTAATTTTCTTACTTACTATGTGCCCCTAAGCTAAGACTAACACTTTGTTTACTGCCCAGTTTTTGCATTTTTAATGGCCTAAACCAGTGGCAGCCGCAGAAACCAGCCAGGGGAGCCACGAAGTGCCATGGAATCCTCTCGGAAAACAGTGCAATGCCAATTGGCAGCGAACAACATAATGTAATGGGGAGCCGCGGCCAATGGTCAAGGGAGCCGCAGGTCGAAAACGTTTGGCAAACACTGGCCTAAACCAAAGATATTAAGTTAGTGACACTTTTCTTTTCTTGACCTGGAGTTGAAGTGATGTGAAAAGCTTTATCCATTTACTTCCTACATGACAAGCTGCTGTTAAAGGCATAGCAACATGGCCAGAAAAATGATGGCAAGCTATTCCCTGCATATATATGTCCTTATAACCAGGATGGAATAGACATTTGATGATATCATCTTAGAGCGAAAGGGGAGTCAAGCCAGCATGACTGTTTGATGTGATAAATGGCTGCAGCTAAAAGCTTAGTGATCCCAGAGGCAGCAAAGGCCTACGAGCAGAACAACCCAGTGCCACGAAGATGACATTTAAGAGACCTGAACCATGTAAACAAAACTTATCTTAAAAACACATTCACAGGTGTCTCATATCCAATGGTCACCCTTCTTGTCCCTGGTCTTTGTTCACTGTCAGTAAACCACAGGCACACCACCCTGATGTGCAAATAAAAGTTGTGGTCTTTAAATGCCATGTTATCAATTGGGAAGTCAAATCCTTCAAATTGATGAGACGTTGTGGTGGCGTTCAAAATCAGCTGATGCATTTATAGGAGATCATCTGCACAAGTAGCAAACAATATCATATCGGACAGCGTGCGCGTGAATTATTCACAAGACATCTAACAGTGCGCCAGATGGGGAAATACGGGCTCCATGAATTCCTGGCATCCTTCAGAATTATAACTATGAAGCTGTCATGTCAATGGGCTGTTCCTGAATATTTTCCAGTTTAGAAGTTTGCTTCAAAACTAGTACATTTGAAACAGCTGAATAATTTCAAAAAACATTTACTCAGCTGAATATTCACAGTGTTTAGTGCTGTCGTTTTCCTAGCTGTTGCTTTCTCTCAGTGCCATTTTCCTTCTTCTTTGCCCTTACTGCCCTCAGCACCTCATTGTCTCACACTGCTATTGAATCTTACTGACTGTGGCTGTAATTTAGTTTATGATCATCTGTGATGGCATCACATGTTGTAGGAACAAAATCATGTGGCTTGCCCCCAGTCACTAGGATTAAGTAGCAGTGTAGGAAAATGAGGTTGAGATCAGTGAGAGCAAAAAAGGAACACCAAGAACAATAACACTGAAACCACACACGTGGGTTCATTAGGGACACCCAGAAGGTCAAATTTTTGTTTTTGTTTTCAGTTTAGTTTAAGGCTTTTAAAAAAATTAGGTTTAGTTTCTGCCTGGGATCACCGCCCGGGATAGGGAAACTCACACCACAGGGAAAGAGGCTTCAACCACTGCTGCAGATCTTACATCTTGCAATATCCCCTTACAGTCCTGTTGCCAGGGTGAAAGGGTTGCCAGATCTGGATCCTCCACCAGGGGGAAAAAAACAAGGGAGCACATGCAACATGCTGCCTGGGGTTTAAAAAATCCAAGAGTGCTGATGATGAACAGGCTCTGTGTCAAGTTGACAGAGACTTTGCAAAGCTGCACAGAGAAGAGAAGGATCCAGGTGCAGACTTTAAACCTCCAACTTTTAACCCTCTCTCGTGTACTTCTGAGGTGTTGTGATCCTGGAGGAAGCAGAGAAGAGCTGAGGGAGAATGGTTTTCCTTCAGAAACTCTGGGAGCTGTCGAAAGGTCGGCAGTTCGAATCCGCGATGGGGTGAGCTCTCGTTGCTTGGCCCAGCTCCTGCCAACCTAGTAGTTCCAAAGCATGTTAATGCGAGTAGATAAATACCGGTAGGTACCGCTTGCGGAAAGGTAAACAGCGCTCCGTGTTCCAGCCGTATGCTACGCGCTGTGTCAAGGAAAGTCATGCCGGCCACATGACCACGGAGGCGTCTTTGGACAACGCTGGCTCTTCAGCTTTGAAATGGGGATGAGCACCACACCCTAGAGTCGGACACGACTGGACCTAATTGTCAGGGGTCACCTTTTTATACCTCATTGGAAACCGCTTGCAGTTTCATGTTGTGTTCTAGGGAATAACTACAGCCCTTCTTAAGTTAACTTCCTGATGCTTTCTCATCCCCCAAAAGTTGCTTCCAACTCTTCAGTGGTTCCCATTCACTAGAGAACGGATTGTCAGACAGCAAGGAGACCCAGCACAGAGAGATGTTAATCACTGGCAGAGGGCAGTCATGCCCTAAAAAGCCTTGGTGAGGAGTGGACCCAGCCTGACTGAGGAGAGGTGAAATTTGCAATTGAGAGAATGGACCAAAAAGAAAGAGGTTAAGAAACCTGCGTCTGGTCTGGGATTAAAAAAAAGGTTCCTATCTCATGAAAGTGGTTGTCAACATGAGGCACAGGGGCCAGTGCCTCTGTCTCCTTCAGGTGGACAGCAGCTGTGAGAGGGCATGTTGGCCTCTCTCGCTTCAGTCGGGCGACATCAGCCCGAGGTCACAGTGGCCATCCTTCAGGCAGGCAGCATCAGTATGATGGCACATTGGACAGTCTCTGTCTGTCTGTCTGTCTGTCTGTCTGTCTGTCTGTCTGTCTGTCTCTCTCTCTCTCTCTCTCTCTCTCTCTCTCTCTCTCTCTGCATGGGCACATTGTCCTTTCTCACTGAGGGAGGTGTATGCAGGACCATGTGGGCACAGTCTCATACTGAGGTGGGCAGCAGCAGTGTTTGGGCATTAGCACAGTGGCAACCAGTGTCTCTCACCTGAATGGGCAGCAATGTGTGGGCAGAAAAACAGTTGAGAAAAAGAGGAGGAAAGTTGTTGTTGTTGTTGTTGCTGCTGCTGCTGCTGCTGCTGTTGTTGTTGTTGTTGTTGTTGTTGTTGTTGGTGGTGGTGGTGGTAGTAGTAGTAGTAGTAGTAGTAGTAGTAGTAGTAGTAGTAGTAGTAGTAGTTATATACCGCTTTTCAACAAAAAGTTCACAAAGCGGTTTACAGACAAAATCAAATGATTAAATTTGACCTGGAGTTGAAGTGATGTGAAAAGCTATTGACCCCGTCCCAAAAGGCCTCACAGTCTAAAAAAGATGCAGAACACAGCTGTCACAAAGCTTCTGCCTACAGAAAGTGCCCCAGAGTTACTTGCCACCAAAAAGGTAACAATCATGAAGGTGGGCACAGAAATGTTGGCAGCACCTCAAATACAGTAGGAAGAAAACTTGCAGAGCCTGCCAGATCTGAGCACAATCTGAGAGACACACTGCCAGGCTGCAGGTGGAAAAAAGCATTGCAGACACTGGCATGATGACACACCAGGTGCAGTAGTGTAGCAGAACCAGTACCTGCATTTATCCTGACACTTGCCTCAAGTTGTGTCCGCTGCACCTTTTTATTCCCTACCATTCCAGTGCCACTACTAGTGGAAGGCTGGAACTCTGTTCTTAGGATCACAGGAAGGAAACCTTCCTGTTTGCATACACTGCTTGCCTCTGACTGAGGGTTATTTATTTATTTATTTTCACATTTTTATACCCCCCCTTCCTCCAAGGAGCTCAGGGTGGTGTACATAGTCCCTCCCCTCCTTTTGTCCTCACAACAATCCTGTGAGGTCGGTGAGGCTGATAGTGACTGGCCCAAGGTCACCCAGGAAGCTTCATGGCTGACTGGGGATTTGAACCTGGATCTTCCAGGTCTAAGTCCGACTCCCAAACCACTGCACCATCCTGGCCCTCTATTATCAAGTTGCCGCACAGAGGCGTTTTACGGTAGTGGCAGTACCGTAAGTTGCGCCCCGTCCTAGTACCATGTTTACAACCCGGAACGAGGAGGCCCCGCCCTCTCGCCATCGGAGCCATTCCGCGCTGTGAAAGCAACGGGCAGGGTCACCTTCGCAGCATGGAATGGCTCCGATGGCGAGGGGGCAGGGCCTCCTCGTTCCGGTTTGTAAACATGGTACTAGGACAGGGCGCAACTTACGGTACCACCCCTACCGCAGAAACGCCTCTGTTGCCGCACCACTGAATTAAGCCCAATGACAGAGTTTCTCACTGTGCTGACAAGCCAAACGGTCAACAGGAATGACCATGTTTCTTGTCCTGAACCTTTCTTTCCTCCTTTCTTTCCCTCTAAGTTAAATGAGTACATAGTCATGCATCACACCCTCAGGGCAGGCTGCTTGGAGGGCAATACTAAAGGTAAAACAAAATTTTGTTTGTCTCTATTTAGTTTAGTGCAATAACTTTTTGAAAAAGATGAATTCCAATTAATTTATTGCATTACCGTCAAATAAATGCACATCCCTAGTGTTCACAAGTGCAAAAATCACACCCTCAAAATACATAAATAAACATGGGAGGCATTTTTCAACCCTTACATAATAAACATTAACCAAGGAAAGTAGTTTTGGCTGAGTGCTAGACATCATATCCCATTTCTTTTTTTAAAGCTGTTACTCAGACTTGGCCTCGATAAGCATTCAGTTCTGAAGGAAAACAAACACTTGTTTTGAAGATGATTGGATAGTCATGTGAATCAGCCTACAGTCAGAACTGGAAAGTGGAAACCGTTAAATTAGGACTTGATGAGAATGGGACAGGGAGACAGTCCAGGGACCTCCGTCCCGTTCTTCATTAACTCCTAGTTTAAGGCCAGGGCCATTCAGAGGAATTCTATCAGGGGGTACAAAGTTTCTTTTGGGCCCCTGCCCTACATATGAATTTGGCTCCTGGGCCCCCCTTTTTGCTCCTAGGGCCCCCTTTTTGACCCATTTTTCACCCTGGGCCAGGGTACAAATTACCCCTTAGCCCCCCCTCTCAGAGGCCCTGGTTAAGGCTCTCCTCCTTTCAAACTCTGACTGTGAGTTACTTACGTGCTTAGGAGTGCATAGTTACATCCATGGTTGACCATGTGAATAAAATGTTGATATCTTATTATTTGAAACTTTTGTCACATGCTGATGGGCCAGCAGTAAATTACTAACTAGGAAATTATATCTCAGTCTTTTCTCTCAGCTGCACTGCTCCCCACCTATCCACCCCCTGCATTCCCTAGAGGGCATGGCACCCTTGTTACTAAGCACCAGAGGTGAAACAAGGGTGGAGCGGAGGCAAGTAGTTCTGCAAGACTCCATTACACTGGAGTCAGCGGCCCCTCCCCCTTGCTGTTGGAGCCATTCCAGCAGCAACAGGGGAGTGTCCTGTGTGTTGCCTTTGCTGCCAGAATGGCTCCAACAGCAAGGGGGAGGGGCCGCTGACTCCAGTGTAACGGAGTCTTGCAGAACTACTTGCCTTTGCTCCACCCTTGTTACGCCTCTGCTAAGCACTGCTCACTGCACATTGCTTATGTGCAATCAAAACCACAACAGATTAGTTGGTCAGGCTCTTATTCCCCACTCCCAACTATAATAATAAAAAAAAACTCACATATTCTGCTATTCAGAACTGACCTGTTTTCTGAGAATGAAAAGTAAGAGCAGGCATATATTGAGAGCAGCAAAACGATGTCATATAGGCTCACAAAATATTATTCATTTAAGCCACAGGTGCTTGATCTTGGCAAGCAGAAATCCCATAGTTAAAGATTAATATCTAGGCATTTGCAAATTGGTCATGGTTGTCAGATCTGTGCCCATGTTTCTGCTGTTTGGGTTTGGCCAATTTATGACCCTTCCTATTCATAAGTGGTGGGTGACTCAGAGAGGCACAACTGCCATGTACAGGAAATGATAGACAAAGGTTGCACAATGCACCTCTCTTGTTAAAAAGTTTACATTAAATTGTTAATTATGAACATAGACTTTCTTGGTGTGTAATTGAGTATTGAGCTGTGAGAGCAGCATTAAGAAAATAAAACCTTCTGCAAAGCTTCAAAAGTCCCTTAGAGTTCAAAAGAACAAAAATTGCACCATTAAAACCAAGGCTTTAGAGACAAACGCCCATGGAAATTACAACTCCAATGAGTTTGCTCTCAAAAATTCTCCTTTGCAGCTTCTGATGTCAAATGTTATCCAGATATTCTCTTCTAATATTTCCCAAATATTAATTGAATATCTGAGATCTTGATTTGACAACAAATGATATCGGTCTGCTCTCCACGCCGGTTTACCTATTCTGGTGCAGGTTGCCTGCCGCGGCAGCGGGTCTCTGAAGCTATCTCTGTTTTGCAGTGGTGGCTCAGAAATGGCCAGCAGCGGCGTGCTCTACACATCATTGGTAGCCAGTTTACCACAGCAGGACAGTCTCGCTGCTGTAAATCCGAAGATAGGATTGGGCAGTAAGTTTGGGCAGTAAGAAAATAGGATTGGGCACAGAGAGAGAGAGAGGGGGGGGGGTCAACATCACCCAGTGAGCTTCATGGTTGAGTGGGACTTTGAATCCAAGACTCCACAGTCCTATTCCAGCACTCTAACTACTACTGTGTTACTATTGGCTCTACTAACATGTCAAACATGCAACACTTCTGAAAGATGCTTGAGCTTGTGAAAAAGGGAGCCAATGCAGATGTCAGAGCACTATGTAATATGCTCCCAGCAATCCATCTCTGGTTGGAGGCAAGCTGTCTCAGGGTCCAATCCTATCCGCGTGCTATGCTGGCGGATCACACTTTCTCAAACGTGACTCTGCCGGAGAGTGTGGCCTGGCCACCGCCGGAAGCAGTGAGCAGCTGGGTCCGTGTGTGACGATGGACACCGATCACCCGCCGCCACTGGAAAGTTCACACAGGGGTCAGGAGGGAAGCGGGGAGGAGGTGGAACAGGACATGGGTGAACGGGGAGGAGGGCAGATTGGGCCTGGGAAGGGGGTGAGTTCGGCAGCAGCAGCAATATCGCTGATGCAGGTCTGAGTTGACCCATGGTGGCAGCGGGGGCTTCCCCCAAGGAGGCATCTGGAGGCCAAAACTCCCCTACGGGATACAGCAGGTGCCATGTTGGTGTCGCTGCATTGCCGCACGGGGAGTAATGATCGATTGGGCTACCCTTCTGCATTCAATCTGAACGTTCACAACAGCCTTTAAGGACAGCACCACATACAATGCCAAGCAGTAGGCTAGTCTTGAGGTGGCAAAGGTATGAGTTCCTTTTCAGAAGAAAGGCTTACCACTTTCTTACCACTTTCTGGAAGGCATCTTTGGCCATCATTGCATCCTGAACTTCCAGGCATAGCTGGAGATGTATAAGCAGCTCAAAGCTTCAGTCATGGGAGGAAGAAAGGAAACTCTTGCAACTCTGGCCTCTATACATACATATTTTCACATGGAGCACTAATGACACCTGTTTGGTTATGTCCATGGTAGAAGGGGCACACCCATCTGCTCCTCTAACACAGTAAGAGTTCGTATTATTGTTGGGGCCATTGTTCCTTCTGTAAAACGCCAGAGATGAGAATATGGAAGAAAAACCATTACTGTTCCATGTGGAGGGAGGTGCGAGGGGCGGCTGCCAGAAATAGGACCTTCTCAGTAGTGGCACCAACCTTATGGAATTCCCTCCCTTTTGACTTACAAACTGCTCCCTCCTTGGACACTTTCTGGCAAGGCCTAAAAACTTTCTTGTTTAAAGAAGCCTTCTGAGTCCCTGCCTTTTTTTAACATCCTGCTGGTACAGGTGGGGTGCTTCTGTTCTTATGCTCTTGTTTTAATTGTAATGTGATCCCTTTTATCAATTTTTAGATGCTGTTTTTTTATTAGTTTTCGTTAACTGTTTTTTTATTGTTTTAAAAAGTGATTATTTTTTGTATTGTACTTTTTTGTATTGTATTCTTTTTCATGTTGTAAGCCACCTTGGGTCCCTTCGGGAAGAAAGGCGGGGTAAAAATGTTGTAAATAAATAAATAAATAAATAAATAAATGTGGGCTGTAGCTGAGCTCCTCCTTGTGCAATCTTTTGGACAAATCCTTTGCAATGTAAGAGTTCCTGTCTTTCAAGTAGCGGGATGCACACAACTACCACCATGTCAGCAAAGTCGTGGGATGGCATCGAACACATTGTTCTCTTTTCCTCTGTTCTGGGGACACAGAGTATCCTGACCCACTTTGATCTCCTCTGAGCAGACTCCTTTCATCAGCACTAGCAGCTGGAATGGATGAAGGGAAAGCATAGAGAGAAGGTAGGAGGTGTTCGATACGGATGAATGTGCAGTTTGCAAGACCATCCGTATATTGCCAAAGCCAGAATACATTTTCCACCCTGGCTTGTTTCTTTATTGTACAAAATGGCCCGGTCCCTCCAATCCATGTATTGGAGCAGTAGGGGTGGCATTTCCATGTGGTCATGTGAACTAGTCACTTTAGGCAGTACATATTTCAGTAGATGATGTTGTTGTTGTTGTTGGCTAGTTCTGCGTGCCAGGTTTTTAAAGCTGCACTTCAGAACAAGGTGGCACCATCTAGCCAAGCGTGAAAATGCTTTAATGCTGGCACTGTGCAGGAAGGTTGAGGTGCATGGATGGAAAATTTAAGCAGCTATTTCTTGGTTTCTCTTGGATCCACAAAGCAAAATGTACTATTTAAAATACTGTTCAACTGAGCTGGCATACATTGAAATTATACATCTTTTGGAATCCAACAGAGCAAAGACCCCCTTTTACATATATGCAAATCGTGTTGGGAATTTAAATAATCTTGAAAAAGAAAAAAGAGGATGACATCCTATAATGGCATATGTTAAAAGGGTCTTAGCTCTGATTGATTTAAAAAGATTTTAATGTGCACCATTTCAGTGAATCATAGTTTACGGATTTGCACATATTTATTAGCTCAGGTTCTAATGGAGTGACATACTTTATTGGCTCATATGTAGGAGTAAGGAAACATGTCTATTGAATATGTGAGAACATCAACCCACACTAAACTGTTTCTAAAAACTCAGCTATTTATTGCTTGCAAATCACTGGGAGGGCTCCGTGCAGAACACATCAGAAAGATGAAATAAAATAAACAAGTACAACTTTAATTGAGGATTGTCTCTCTGGTTACTGGCCCATCTGGGCCCAGGACTATTCAGGCCTTGACGATTATACAGGTTCAGCCGTTCACAAACTTCAGATGTGACTAGAGATGTTAAGGTCCAGAAAAAAAATTCTGGAAAAAATGATATTTTTCAGTTTTTCCAATTGAAAAATTGGAAATTTGGGGGAACATTGAAAACTGTTCTGATGAAAAAAAAATTCTTTTGGAATGAGTAAAATGAATTTGAAGACACGTTTTTACTCACTCAACATGCTATGGACTATGTGGTACAAAGATTTGTGTGTAAGAGTCTACAAAAGTAGACAGTGATAATTACTGTGCATATTGTAGACAAAATACCATATTTTTTGCTCCATAGGATGCATCAGACCATAGGACGCATGCATCCTATGATGCAAAAAATAGGGATAACATGTTTTTTTTAAATAAAAATAAAAATAATAAGAAATGTAAAGAAAAAAAAATACTTACCGGGGCTTCGGGGTGGCCTGCAGAGGTTCGCGCAGGCCTCCCCAATCTTCATTTCGTCAAAAACTGGCCATTTTCGGTTTTCGTGAAAACCGGAAGTGGCCGAAAATGGCCATTTTTTGTCGAAATGAAGATCGGGGAGGCCTGCGCGAGCCTCTGCAGGCCTCCCCGAAGCCCCGGTAAGTTTTTTTTCTTTATTTTTTTTATTCGCTCCATAAGACTCAGGCTTTTCCCCCCCTATTTTTTTTTGGGGGGGGGAGTGAGTCTTATGGAGCGAAAAATACGGTATACAACATTCAAATGCAAGATGTATTTCTGAACCTAGAGGGTACTGCCACGGTCAGGAGAGGAACATACTGGGCATTCATTGCTTGTGGATTGCTGTTCACCTCCTTCTGGTGACCTGCTTTGGTGAAGAGCTCAGTGCTTCTGCATTTGCTGTCAATGTGACCTGGCCCTAGTCAGCCTTTTCACCTCTCAGTTCAAATGCTAGTGAGTATTTCCAAGGTTATGCTTATTCATTGTGACTCATTTTGTCTGCAATTAATATGTCATATAATATGTACGATGATAAGAGTTTAATAGTTTCAATATTGAGTTAAAATTTATATCCAAATAGGTTCCTAGCTGGATCCTTAATATTGTGACTGTATGAGACAGTTTCTCTCAAAAAAATAGACTTTCTACTGATACACATACTGAGGTAGCATAGGGTGCAGCAGTTTGCTGCTCTCTTGTGGGTATATTTGCAATTTTGCTTGTACAAAACTAAATGCCCAATCTTATCCTTGAGATACGCCAGTCTATCTCCATGTATGCTGGTGCAACAACTTCCCTGCCAGTGTAGAAGCCTGCCCACTGTGGACGCCGGCATAATTTAAATAAGCATTTAAATAATGCTGGCGATAATAAATAATGCTTAGATAATAAATTAAATAATAAAGCATTTAAATAAGTTTAGGCTTGATATGAAAATATTGATATGAAAATAACTATTGCATATATTTCAGTTTTTCCCCAAAATTTCTATTTTCCCCCCAAGAAAATAGTTTTTTTCCCCCATAGCTTCAAAAATGCCTGGAAATTTTATCTCTAGTTGCAACAGTGGCACTGTATCCTTCAGTTCTCTCACATAGCCTGAAACATTCTGAGGCCTTCTGGGCTTGCCTCTTTAAAGGGCAGCAGAAAACAATGTAGATATAGGATCCTTTGGATCAGAAGCACCAGATCTCTGTTCTCCTCAAACACTTGTAGGGCTTTGCTGAAACCCCAAGGATCCAGGTAGTTCCCTACCAGGTGAGAGCCTCTTTCCCCAACACATCTGACTAGGCACACTCGATAGTCCTCCAGGCAATGTTTGTTTGGGATTGTACTGTTGCTCCACTGTTGGAGTTCATATGGGAAGTCACTGGATCCAACTGAAACAGCTCAGAAAATGGTAATTTGACTTGGGCTCAGTCACGGATCCAATGAGAGCCTATGAAGAGGTCTTCATAGCACAGTAAGATACTGTAGTGTGGGCAATTTGTTGGCCATTTGGATTCGCTTTTCCACTCCCTTCATGCTCACAGAAAGTGGAGGCCTCAGGCCTCAGTGAGCATGCATGACTGGTAGGCTTACCAGATCTCCAACTGGGACAGAGTGCTAGACCTTTAGGAGAAGGAATGTGGGCAGGTGTAGCTTGTTAAGTCCTAGAGCACAATCCTAGGGATGTCTACTCAGAAGCAAGCCCCATTGTGTTCAGTGGGGCTTGCTTCTGAGTAGACATTCCTAGGATTGTGCTCTAAGGTTGAACAAGCTACACCTGCCCACATTCCTTCTCCTAAAGGTCTAGCACTCTGTCCCGGTTGGAGATCTGGTAAGCCTAATGACTGGTATGTCACAATTTGGAAAGGAGCCATACAGTATATTTAAATGATTTTTGTGACTGAAATTTTGTTTCTTACTGTCTTCTCAGAAAGAAGCAAAAACCTTATGACGCGCATGCAGTTTTTCAAATGGAGCTATAATTCCCAGGTCTTAAAAAGCCTATGCCGTAATAAATAGAAGTAGACATTCTGGTAGTGAAGGTTTACATATCTTATTCTATGTACCACAATATCATCTAGCTCTCTTCCAAATTCATTATACTGTCAAATGCATGTTCCATCATGAGCACAACTCATAAATAAATAACAAAATCCTTTACTTTCCAATAATGCATACTGAGTGCATGCAATTTAAATTCTAAGTATTCTTTTAATATATCAGGAGAAGTCAGTGGTAAAAGCTTCTATAGATTTCACTTATGTGAAATTTTGACAGAAATTATAGGTTTAGTTGGAATCATACTAATTTGAGGTGTATGCATGCTAAAACAATTTAAATAGTAATGTCTCACACCTTTGTGAGTATATCTGCCTCTCCTGCTGAAGCTGAACTATTTCACAGTGTACTGTACTGTGTAGGCAGGAAACGTACTTGAAACCCAAGGAGTAAGGTAATAGATTGTGTTTTGGGAGACGAACATTTCACCTGGGGGGAGAGGGAGCATCTCAAATGTTCCTTCTCTTTAGGGACTTCAACGAAAAGTATTACTGCTTTTCTTTGCTTTACCGTACAATCCTACTCTAACTTCGGCCGGCGGAACGAGCGTTCTGCCGGCCGAAGACGTCACAAACATGCCGTAAGGCACATTTGTGATGACTGGAGAGCAGGGAAGGGCGGTGCAAGGCCGGCCTTCCCCACTCTGCCAGCCAAGGATTCTCCAGCCCGCCACCGGACCCAGGTAAGGATCCAGCGGACGGGGGGTGCGGTGCTGCCGGGAACAGTGGGGGCCGATAGGCCCAGCCGATCGAGGAGGGGGTGGGGATCGGCCTCGGCTGTATCCTGACCCCCGCCGATCGGCTGAGCCATTACACCTCCTCTGACTTCCGTCAGCAAAATAGATGATGGAAATCTGAGAAGGCCTATTGCCCCCAGCCGCAGTTACACTTGGGGAAGGGGATGAGCGTCCCCTTCTCCGAGTAGATTTTCCGCTGCGGGCTGTCTGCTGCAGGCTGCCCGCGGCAGAGATCAGGATCCAGCAGGTGTCCTCGGCTGCCCGGTGGATCTTTAGAGCAGGATTGGGCTGTTGAGGAGTTATCAATGCCTTTATGACATCAGCAGCTCTTACACCAGGGGTGTCAAATATAAGACCGGCCGGCTGAATATGGCCTGCAGAAGTTATTTATCCAGCCCATGTGATAATTGGGCTCTCCAAGCCCCGCCCTTTCAGCAGTGCCACTTCTGCTGAGGCTCTGGGCGGAGAGACAGAAGGAGGCGTCAGAAGGCAAGGAATGCTATGGGGGAAGTGGCACACCAAGAGGGGTGAGAGAGGAAGATGCTGCCAAGGCATCATGCGGGTTGCCCTTTCAACAGTGCCACTTCTGCTGCGGCATCACTTTGCAGAGCATCTCTCTCAGCTGCTGCCGTGAACACCTTTACGGCAGAAGTGATGCAGCTGAAAAGGCGGCTCATATGATAATTGGGCTCTCCCAGTGTGATAACCTCAGTGAAAATTACTGGAGGTGTCAGAGAAGACATGGCAATTTATTTCATATTTGGTGGAACTTCTTATTAGGGAAACAATTCTGAAAGAGCGTTAAGAAGCTTTCTAGACTGATTTAGACCCATTTCCTTTTTGTTGTTGGCTTACACGAATGAGTTTATTCTTGAGAAAAGCAAGCGAACCCGTTTCCCGCATGATTACTGCAGCCAGAATTCTTTATTCAAAGTACAGGAGACAACCTGAATAATGCTGAATTGTCCTGGAGTTATGAATATGAGTGAATGATCAGTTAGAGTATGGAACTTTGCTGTCACAGCTGAACTAATAAATTATTTGCAAATCAGAGAAAACAGACAGAAAACAGATCAGTTTATTAACACTAATTAATTTATTATTGATTTATTGAAAATATTTATATCTCACCTTTCCCCATCCAGGAGAGGCATTCAAGGCAGCTTTCATCAATGATTAAACTTTGATGTAAGTACATATTTATCCTTGAATATACAAACTTGTTTTATGATCATATAGCAAATATCCACAATTCTGTTGACAATTTTTTTAAATTAAGAACATGAGCATGTATGAAAAAGCCCTGTAGGATTAGACCAAAGCATATCGAGTCCAACATCCTGTTTCTCACAGTGGTCCATCAGCTGCCTCTGGGGAGCCCACAAGCAGGAGTGAAAGGCATACTTCTCCTCTGCCATTGCTCCCCTGCAACTGGTATTCAGAGGCATACGGCTGCTGTACCACAGGTTGCACATAGCTATCATGTTTAGTAGCCATTGATGGGGAAGCAAAGGTAAAGTTGCTAGCTAGAAGCAGAGGCAAAACTAGGGCGGAGCACCCGCTCCGGGCGCCATCGCCCGAAGGGTGCCCCGCCCGGTGCCCTGCCCGCGAGTCCGAGTCTGAGTCCGACCGCCCCCTCAATCGGGAGAGCCGGCTCGGGGACGTCTTCTGCCCTTTCCCCCTCAGTAACAGTCTGAGCATGCGCAAAAAGAACGGTATAAGTACCGTTCTCGTGTGCCTTCCTTAGAAGGCCCCGGGCAGGGAAGGGAAGACGTCCCCGAGCCGGCTCTCCCGGTTGAGGGGGGGTCGCCACCTCCTGGAGCGCGCAAGCCGCCTCCTCCCGGAGCGCGCCGCCCCCCTCCGGATCGCACCACGGCCAAAGGCCATGGCAATATTAATTATAGGGGCGCCACACACCCCATTGCTCCGGGCGCCAACGGGGGTAGTGATGCCCCTGGCTAGAAGAAATATTGGGGTCCAAGTCTGCCTGGCTGCAAGCAACACTCTCTTATCTGGAAGCCCTTCCCCTAACATCTGATTTTTTTTGGGGGGGGGGGCTCCAGTCTCTGTTTACCCTTGTGGTGAGAGAAATGCATTCTGTTTCAATGCTTTTTTTTTTCTTCACAAGTTCAGGGCTAAGAGCCTTTACACTGAAAAAAAGAGGCCCGGGTTGAGTTCTGGTGAGTCCTGATACATAAGAAATGCAGAGGGAAGGAGAATCTCTTCCATTGGTTATTGTAAAGAGGATCTGAGTACTTCACTCGATCCTACTATCTGCTTCAAGCCTTAGCATCAAGGTGCAGCTATGAAACTCTAAGGGTTCACACATGTAAGGACATCACTTGACAAGTCAACTCTTGAAAACCCACATCTGAATGTGTGATGAACTGCTTTCATTGAAAAGCATTCTGCTTCAGGAGATGTGAAGAGATATGAAAGTCCTGCCTGGGTTGTTGTTTGATCTCTGGTGGCTCATTCACACATAAAAAACCATTGCATGGTGCTGTTGTGATCAAGTGCATGGGCAAACCAGCCTAAACAAAAATCTGCGGTGTCCAAACACTGCTTAATTACATTTGTGAATTTGTATGTGCTGTATATTTAAATTGATCAGTTACTTCTTGGGGATCAACAGTGAGTGAATACAGGAGAGGGACATGAAAAAGGAAGTGTTGTATGTTCTGGAAGAAAGTGACATTCCAACCTGGCTTAGGCTGGGCATTCTGTAGGAGCCTGTATACATGGTGGTATCCAAGTGAATCTATCTTTTTAGTATTCCCTACATGCTGCATTGACCTAGATTGTTTCTGGAGCAGCCCAGAAGATACCATGCATCCAGCGATCATGGATTTTTTTTAAAAAATGTATACTTATAGATTTCATATAGGCATTCAAGAGAAGCATAAATGTCTGAGCTATACTAAAATTGTAAATGAAATCTTTATAAAAGAGTTAAAGAATACTGTTGACTCTCCCTGTCTGTCTATTATAGTTGTTTCCAGGGCAAACAACATTATTTAATAAGCTGCGCAGGGAGCTGATTTATTACACTGTTCACAGCATACTACCTTAAATATCTCGGTGCTGCTCTTAGATTCAAAGTGCGACCCAGCTTCTATGACTTATGAGCTATATCTACTTTACACAGTTCATCTGTTTTGAGGTCTGACTGAAACTGGGGACTTCAGAGCAAAACAAAACGTTGTCCAAATAGAAATTTGGAAATTCCAGAAATTTAGCAGACATGTTAACATCACAACAACCTCATACTTCTTTTTTTTCAATACGTCAGGACAGAACGACATGCCACTTGGGACACAGGGCTGCCATACCTCTGCTGAATTTACTGTCAAACCCCCCCCCCCCCAGTAATACATAGGTCGTCACTTAAACCCTGCAATGGTTTTGCCACTACAATGAGCATTTCATTGTAGGAGAGACTCTGGCATTATAGGTGGCAGCCCTGTGTAATTGTAATTCTGCCCCTTGCAATGTGCCTGCGATAGAAATGAACCTACTCACTTGCAGCCACTGCCCTTGGGCTGCTTGCTGGCATTGCCACTCCTGGTACCTCCATCTCCTTCACTTCTGCTGTCTCTTGCCCTTGAGCAGTGACAATGTTAAACAGTACCTCACCCAGTCCAACATAATGCATGGTGTGTGGCATTGTTACATCATCATATCTTCAGAGATGTAATGTGCTGATATTATGATATCATGTTCCCTCCATTTTCTGGTTCACAGGAACACTAGCAGCATTTCATTGTTTGAGGTCAGGTCTAAGGGGGAGAGGGGAGGAAGGCAAAAATACACCAATGTTTACGCAGGGCGTTTGGTAGCAGCACCCAGAATAGAAATGCAGACATCATAGACACTCTGAAAGAGCACACTGTTCTCATTCACTGAAGTTGTGGGTGTTTCATTCTGTTGCCACAGATGCTCCTGCTGCACACAATACAAATGAGATGAGGAGAAATAACAAAGCTTCATCACCACAGCAGAAAACTATCCTCTCACATTCACAGCAAAAAACAAAACAAAAACACCCCCCCCCCAAAAAAACCCCACCAAAAACGAAATGGCCAGCAGAGCCTGTGAATCATCATCTCCATCTGTCTGCTATCTTCTTTGAGATAAGCCATGAATATGTACTCTTGGCAAATGGTTAGTAAATGTAAACAAAGCAGCACATTTAACTGCTTCATCTCTACAACCAATGTGTTCACATCATGCACACTGAGAAAATGTAAACCTGGAGGAGGTCTGCCCCCCCCCCCAATCAAGTGTTATACGGATACATGAAGAGGGGAATGGGATTATATGTGTCCAACATTGGCATGTTTATGGTAAAGTCTGCAGAGCCCCTGTGCATGCAACAGGACTCTCTCTCTCTCTCTCTCTCTCTCTCAATCTGTGATCAGCAAAAAAGCAGGGATCCTGATCATCACATAGAGAAGCCCTGTGTACACACAGTTGTGGCCCCAATGCAGTTGTTCCCAAACTTTTTAGCACCGGGACCCCCTTTTGTAGAATGACAATCTGTTGTGGACCTCTTAAGACCTAGAGCCAGAAGTTATGTCATTAAGCAGGAAGTGCTGTCACTGTTTTTAATAAATTAAGGGCACAATCCAATTCTACTTACGCCACTGTTGTAACCAGTGGCACAGCGAAAACGGGAGACCCCAGAACGGAAAAGGGATTCAGATCCCCTCCAAAAGGGGAATTCAAAGGGGATTTGAATCCCCTTTCCGTTCTGGGGCCTCCCGTTTTCGCTGCAATGCTGGTTACAATGGTGGCATAAGTAGGATTGGATTGCACCCTAAGTTGTTTAATAAACCACACTTTTAAAAATAAATCACATTTTAAAAGTTTTACTCATAAGCAGCCCCACTTGGGGGGGGAGCTAATATTAACAGAGATGGTAAAAGGCAAGCAAAAAGTAACACGAAGTGAGCAAGCAAGCACCAAGAGAGCATCAGCCACCTTGGGGGTGGCCATCCAGCTTACATCCCACGACCCCCCAGAAACCACTTCGCAACCCCCTTAGAAGTCACGACCCCCTGTTTGGGAACCACTGCCCTAATGGCTTTTATAGAAAATGAAAGAGACCTGGGTCAAGACCAGAAGCTATTTATACTTTTCAAAGCTTAATTCGGTGCCCCCCCCCCTCAAGTTCTGATAGCTGAAGTGCTATCAGAGTGCTATTTAATTTTTTCTTAATTAAAATAAAAGGCACGGTTCACTCTTTCACCCCAAAAGGTTACTTTTACCATAAAAGAATTACCCACCCTTCAAGGAAATAAACCCACAGTAGTGACTTATATAGACATTTCCTGGACAAGCTCCTTTCTGAAAGTAGATACTTCTGCTATATATCTGTACTGGGAGTAGCAATGGGTAAATTTCCCCTGCCCTTGCTCAGTTCCTTTTCGGGTTGTTCTCTCCAAGCCAACGTGCCATGTTCTCAGCTAGATTGTTCTAGTTCTGAAAGTGCTCCCGCTCATACTGATGGCATGTGCATTGATAATGCATGGTTGTGTGGTACAAGATTGTGTTCTCTTTATAGAAGTAATTGTCGTCTTGCTTATATTGTTGGCATCTGTGCACTGACAACACCTTATGGACTCACATGATGATGAAAAATATTTAGATACCATTTTTCTACAAAAGAATTCCCAAAGCAGTTTACTGAGCAAAATAAATGCTATGTTCCAGAGGGTTCACAATAAAAAAAAAAAAGATGGAAAAGAGACGCTGGCAAACAGCCACTGGAAAGGATGCTATGCTGGAGTGAACAGGGACAGTTGTGCTCCCCCACTAAATACAGTGGCACCACCACCCCCCCGCCACCAGAATGGAACCTTTTGGCTCCGGTCCTGCTCCATTCCAGTGGCGGGGCAGGCAGGGCGAAGATGTGTCATCCCGCCCACGGCCCCCTTGGAAAACGCCAGCTACGCCACTGTCTAAATATCAGGGAACCATTACTTAAATGGTGCCTCTTAGGCCAGTTAGCAGGGGTCACACCTATCTCAATGCCTCTTTGTATAGTTCAGTCACTGCTTGCACATACAGTGAACTTGTAGAAGTGGGTGACTCACTTCAGCCCAGTTGAATAGATGCATTCTGGCAGCACGCACCGATCAGAATCTGAAGAACCAGCATACGTTTTTGCACACATTCAATTTGAAATATTTATAGCTCTCTAAAAATGCAATGACCCCATGTTTCTTGTTAAAATGCATTATTTATTTGATTTCTCTTGTCTAAAACGTAAAAAGAGTCCAGTTTCCAGCATCTTGAATGCAAGGCATTTCTTAGTTTACTCATGAGTAAGTCCCACTAAAATCCATTGGCTTTCCTCTCAGGTAAGTGTGCAGGGGGCTGCAGTCTTGTAATTGGATCCCTGCCTCTGTCCATGTCTTTTTTTGTTTCAAGGGACAGGCAACAACAACAATACCAATATTTTTTAAAAAGAGGGGGGGCGGGAAACAGAAGCATGGCAATGCCGTATCAGACAATTGTTGCCTGACAACACATTTATCTACATGTGTACATGGTGGTGGGTGCATGCCAGGCGACCATGACCCAGTCTAGTCTCATTTTGTTTTGCATCGGGTCCCATAGACCTTTTTTCGGGAGAAGGCTAAACTTGGGTCCATTATAGCAGCCCCCCCCCCACCTTAAGTGGTCTGGGAGAAACCTTGCCTTTGGAAAATAGCACGCGACCAGTCGCATCTTGCTTGGTCAGCAAATTCAAACTTGTAAACTGTTGGGAACTTCCTGGCTTCAAGGTAAACAGGATCATGTGTGGCCACAAGAGGAATATCTTCAAACAATAGCTTCCCTCACCAAGTTCATTGCAAGTTCAGTCATGAATTGTATGATAATTGATGCACAGGGCCCAGAGCAATCAAGGAGTCCCCTGCTGCTGCTCCTTCCTCAGGAGGCAAAACAACAGAGGACAACCATCTCCAAGTGGGGCTGGACCCCCGAGGGCCACAAAGACACAAAAGAATGGTCAACCTCACAGTAGCCTCTGTGTTTGGCTATTTTGTCTATTTGTGTTGGGCTATGGGGATTTTGTCTATAAAAATGAGTCACAACCCCTTTAAGCAGCTTCTTCTCTTGCTGTCCACCTGCGTGCTGTGTGATTACTGTTGCTGTTTCTGCCGCTGCTCATGAATTGCTCAGTCACCCGCTGGTGCTGCATCATCAAGCACCGTCATCCTTTCTGCTTCCCAAGAATCACTGTGTCTGCTGGCACCCAGAATAGGCATCAGATTGCTCTCTTCTTGTTCTGGCTTTCCCCGCTTCTTCCCCACACACTTTTCTTTGAGCACTACTGCAAGACACAGCTTACAGCCCAATCTTGCCTAACTATACGCTCCCGGCCTAAAGGGCCAGCCGCTGTATCCTGTGACCATCCCGGGTGAATGTTCCCATCAAACCTGAGGCAGAGAGGGGACAAAATGACCTGTTTTCAGCAGAGCTTGGTTGGAAAAAGGAAAAGCGGGAGCCTTGCAGCAAGGCAACCTTCCCTGTGGTACATGGGGCTCAAAGGCGCCTTTAATTATTTAATTCACTTATTTCTCCTGCTGGCACACTAATATGTCCCATGCATGCAGTTTGGGAATTACTAGATTAATTACTACAGCAGTAATTAGCGAACACAGAAGAAGACAGGGGTTTCCTTATTAAATTATAACCAAGTTACCTGTAAGAAACAGAGTTTATTCCTAAACGAATCCTGTAGGAGTCTTTCGGGGGAGCATTGACCTTGGAGTCCCTGAGGCAAATCTCCCTCTGTATTAATAATCTTTTCTCAGGTTGCCACTCTGAATGGAAGCCGAGCAAGTTGGCTTAATTTTGTTGTTTTACGGAAATGGGGAATTTCTTAAGAACATTGTTGAGCACACTTGATAGAGTTGCTTCCTCTGTGGGACTCAGCCTTCTAGTAACCCATAGTTTGAAATGAACTTCTAGGAATTGTAGCATTAATTTTGCCCTGCAGCATTCTTAAGAGTGGGTGCTTGGAAATACCATTCCCCCCCTTAGTACCTTCATAAATGTCTTTACACGATGTTAGCAAAGAATCATGTCAGTCTCTTATAGCACATTCCAGTCACTGCTGCTTACTGCCTCCTCCATTCTTGTGAGTCCATAGTTAATTCTTTAAAACCTGGACATTGCAGCAATCATACCATTAAGCATAAGTTCTTTGATCTCATCCTGAAGTTCTGCAGGTGAAAGCTTTAAACAGACAGGGCCGTCTGGAGTTCCAGTGGCAAAGAATTCCAGAGGGAGGGTGCCACAACAGAACAAGTCCTTGAAGGTTTCAGCACCATAAATGATGGGATGCCCAGGAGAACATCGTTTGTTGATCTCAGGGTACAAGGAGGTAGGTACACATGGACGTAGGCACTCATGAGGTATGCAAGGTATGCAAGGCCGAGATCGATAAAAGGCTTTAAAGGGCATCATGAATCGGGTACAAATTGAAAGCCTTGGGCCAACATCAGTGATACGTTATTTTCCAGCCATGGGTCATTCCATGTCAAATCAACCAATGAAAAATCCATTTTGGAACTTGGTGTCACGGATTTTGCTCATTTTTGGTACATTTGTACCTTACCATGAGATGTTTAAAAATTGTTGTTTTCAGATTTTTTTGTCCATCCGTTTTTGAGATATTGAATGTTCAAAATTGCCTAAAAATGCCAAAATTCACTTGTCACCATACCTTCAAACACCATTTACATGGTAACGATGAATGCTACAGACATGGGACAGGTGTCATTATAAGGCCTATGAATAGGGCTATCATTTGATATACAACATGACACAACTGTAAGTTTTCATGAAATTCAAAAATATTCAAATAATATTAATTTTGAATTTTTGGAAAATTGAACTTTTTTAAAATTTTCAAAAACATCACACTTAAAGGTATATGTCTTGTAGTCAATCAGTCAAAATTTCAAGATGGTATCTCAATGGTATCTTACAAAAATTAAATTTTCTTGTTGGCAGTGACCAGGAATTAAACCCCTCAAGTCCATTTTTCTACAGTTTACATTGATAAAATTATGTGGTAAACTGAATAGAATCCAAAAATTTATAACAGGACTTATAGAGATAGATTTATAGAGAATGAATTCACTTTCTATTCTTTTACAGGATCAGCTTTTTGGTAAAACTATCAAAATCATGAGCTTTTTACTTCTGATCGTAGTTTTAAAATTTTCCTTTAGTTGCTGAATAATTTCTGAATCAGCACAGTGACATTTTTCCTCATCTAAATCATCTTCAGAAAATTCTTTGTAGGTCCTTTTAATCTTCCCCATCCTTTCTTTTCTTGTCATCATCAGTCACTTCTGGTGGTATGCAGCAGGAGAGTGGCGCCGGAGGTAGTACTTGGCCAGGAATGGGTTGAGAACCCCTGCTCTAGCCAATACACTCGCTGACCATGCCCCTGGGCCCAGTGGCGGAGCGCCGACCGCCCCCTGTGCTGGAAGTGACGTAATGGCTGCAGCCGTTAATGACACTACTGAGGCGCAGGGCGGGCGGGAGGGCCAAACCAGCCACTGCCACTGCCACTCCTCGCTCATACCGACGAACAGCGTGAGTTGCGCCGCCGCCAGCAGCAGCTCTGACACCCCCTTGCCCGCATGGGGGCCTGATCCCGCTGCTCGGGGGCCCACCGCCCCATCCCCCACATACAATGCCTCTGCCTGGGCCTCCAGGCATTCAGCACTAGTCTGCAGAGGACAGCACTGAGCACATGGGGAGGTTCAATGCAATGTGAAACCTGAGTTGGTCAGGCTGTGGCCAGCTGGCACATTCCCCTTTCCCCCCTCATGTGTTTGCTATGCATGGAAGGGAGAACATCTGAAGAGAGCTCAAGTCTCACCCTTAAACTCAATGTAAGAACTAGTCTCATTTCATGCACATAAATGTGATACATTGGTAGTATCTCAGTACCTAGGTATAGAAGAACCACACACCACTAGCCTTGGCAATAATTGATTGATAAGGTGATATTAAGGGGATAGCCATATATGACACACGTGTAAGACAAACAGTTCTGTTTGAGTTTGGACACAAGACAGTAGGTTTACAAAATGCAGCCTTGAAAAGGTTTTCTTTGTGCCAGGTGCAAGGGAGTGGCGACAGGATACAAGTATCTTGTTGGCTGTGTGGTCTCTGAGGTATCTGGTGGGGCCACTGTGTGATACAGGAAGCTGGACTAGATGGGCCTTTGGCCTGATCCAGCAGGGCTCTTCTTATGTTCTTATGTTCTTATGACTTGCTGCTAACATATGTGAGAACGTGCACGTCTTTCTGTGGTTGCTAAGGATCACTCGCTCAGCATGCACCTGGGTACAAACATAGATTTGTATGACTTGGTTCTCAGGACATCTGTGGAAAACCTAAAGAAGGGTTTGTTTGTTTTCTGTGCTGGTTTTGTTGGAGGTGTTTTAAAATCTATTAGGACCACTAGGCACGTTTATGACACCCTAGACCGGTGGAGCGCTAGGCCCGCCGGTCTATAGATAGGCAGGATTGCACCATAATATCGCAGCCAAAATGACATAACCAAACATAAGTCTGCCATACAGGCAGGACTTTTTTGTCCCTAATGTTTCTATCTAACCTTCCCTACTACATCACAGGGTTGTTGTGAGGACAAAAAGGAGGGGAGGAAATATGTACACCACTCTGAGCTCCTTGGAGGAAGGGCGGTATAAAAATGTGAAAAAAAATTAAATAATTCTGTAGATCCGCTAACATCAGAAACTATAGAGAGATATCACTCCTTCCTGTTTCCTACATGGGAGACAATATAGAAAATTAATATGATTATATCAATTCTGGGGAGGGGGGCAACATTTTCAGCATGGTTCAAAGGCCTCCCCCTGGATATATTTAAGATTAAATTGCAAAAAAAACCCTCAAACCAAGCTGAACATCAATCTTAAGAGCATTTGGTGCGGCTTTTCTTACTATCACATAATAATTACAACCATGAGATCAATGCAGGAATGGAAGATTCTCTTTCTCCTAAAGCGAAAGGATTTCGGGTTTTGGCATGCACACCTAGTAGACAAGCCCATTTCACTGTATGTAACAATAGTCACTGGTAGGTAGAGCTAGAAAAGTGAACAGAAATATAATTGTTCCTGAAGAATAATTACATGCAATCTGAAATCCATTTGGAACCCCTGGGTGGGTCCTCAACTCTGTTCATTGTACATGTGGACGAGCCTTCGTTTTTTGTTTTGAAAGCCCAGTCTGTTTCCTTATGGGGGATACTGGAATAGTGCAAACAAAGTTTGGGACAGCCCTGGTTCCTGAATTCTGTTCTTTGTAGATAAAATGTGTGGTTTGAAACAGATTGATGTGATTAAAAAAAAAACACATTTCAAAAATTATACTGTGTTTTTCTCTCTCGCTCTAGAAACCTGGAGTTATCATTTCAAAGAGAACTTCAAATACGTAGCTAGTGTATATTGTTGACTTCTATTTCCTCTGGGGTGTCATTGATTATGGGTGAGATGCAGGGCTGGATTACCCATGATGCTAAATATGCAGCTGGGCAGAGCCTATTTCAACCAGGTTGTGTGATATCACAGGGACAGGACTGATCTTCAGCAGGAGAAGCATCATGGAATGGGACACCATGTGTGTTCTCCTTTGAGGAAAAGCAGGATTCAAAATGTGATGAATCAATGAATACATTAAGCTCTCAGGAATCCCAAGTTCTGCGAAAAGAACTGGTAGCGCTAAGGTGCTTCAAGACTCTTCTTAGCATCTTATGTTGTGAAACATTCAGGTAGGAGAGCACACGGTGGCATTTTCCTCTTGGATTGTGTCACCCACAAAGAGCATCATTTAGCTAAAGAATAAACTTCAAAGAAACAGAGCCACAATGCCGTTCCGGCCCAGTTAACTTCCTGCTCCATGACTTCAGAAGTCGAAGTGCTGCTTTCATGTTTTATTTTTCACTTGAAACCACGAAACTGGGAGCAAGTCCCAATTTCACTTTGTCAAGTGAAAATAAAACTTCAGAGAACTGTTGGCTTATGAAGCACAGCCTAGCGCAGTGGGGGGAGCAGGAGAAAGCCCACAGCGAGGCAAGAAACACACCCAGCTGAGACGTGAAGCAGGCTTTGTTGCTAAATTCTACATTGCGCCTTATGGGGGGGTGCACTTAATTGAATGTGTGAGGTATGGTCCACACAAAAAAGTATCCTTTATGAAACTGTCTGAACCATCTAAAAATATGGGTAAAATGTTCAAATGCCTAGCTCTGGAATCCTAAAGGCAGTTAATTAGGAGACCTCAGATATCTTCTTTGTGGACCAGTTCCATAGATTCCAGTGGGCCTACTGCAAAACATGAGATGTGTGAGTGCTCCATCCACCTGACACAACCTCCATCCTCAGCAGCAGCTAGACTGGTCCTGGACCCATACCCAGACACTGGGCTAGAGATGGAGCCCATCAGCCAAGAGCCCCAAGAACAAGAGTACAGAGAGTCTGCATCCCCGAGACCAACTCCCCTGAAGAACCAGCCCCATCCATACCTGCAACCTTGTACTCTGCTGTACCTGCTCGCCAGCACCAGAAATGAGCCAGTAGACCCCGCCCCCGAGAGACGTCAGCCGGAGCCAAATGTCCCTCTGGGGTTGTGTGGGAGAGAGTGGGCCAAATCAAATGCGGTGCGAAGACGGCAGGAGCCGTCTGCAAGTTGCTCCGGGCTGTGCCACCACCGCCGGTATGATGCCTCCCCACCTCCAGTTTGATGCCCCCGCCTGCTGCCTGGGGGTGGTCGGCCCTCCCGCCCCATCCCCCCCATCCCCGTGGCTCCCCTGGCTGGTTTCCGCGGCTCCCCTGGGAGCTACGCCTCCCAGTTTGGAAACCACTGCAGTAGAGTGTTGCTGGAGAGAAGGAGGAGGAGGAGGAGGAATGCAAGGCTCCAAGCCAGAGGGCTACTCCTTTAACACACTTCCCTCTTCAGACAGCAGGATCAGAAACTGGGAAGGGGAAGCTGGGCCTCAGGACATTTAAGGCCTCAAGTGAGCCCTGGATCCCATGGGAGCAAGGTACTCACTTGGATATCTCTGTGCCCCATTGTCTCCAGCCTTGCCTTGCCTTGTCCCACTTAAAGGGCAGGACAGGGCATCATCTCACCATGCTCAATTACAATTATACAATATGTTGTGGAGGAGGAGAGTGGAATAAATGGCCATGAGATAAAGTGTGTGCGAGACCACACAATTATTCATGCTTTTCACTATAGTTTGAAATTAATCCCTCAAAACTACTCAATGCATTGCTCATTTGGTGCCTTTTCTCAAGCTGTTCTCTAAGCTCTTGATTTTGCTAAATGGTAAATTCCATGATAAGGCAAAAGACAACTTTGATATCTGTTTATTACCTCTTTTTTCCTTGCCCCTTTGACATTCCTCTGTGTAAATACTCCCTCAAATATCTTGTATATAACTAAAGTAATTCTGCTAGTTATTTGTGTAGCATCTAACACATGCTTAAAGGTTATTCCATTGGTAATGGATGGCTCATCTAGGAATCACACATTGCAAAACAGGCAATGTTGCCACACCTACAGACTTGTATGCCAGTATCTTGGGGGATAGAATTAGTGGGCTGGAGCACCTCCCTTACGAGGAAAGGCTACAACATTTGGGGCTCTTTGGTCTAGAAAAAGGCACCTGAGGGGCAGAAGAGTCTCCAGGTCCCCCGTGGGTGGGGACTGCTGCTGACACGCCCCCCACGGCCGCCACACACCCTGCCCCTGGCTCCTTTTTGGAGCCAAACAAGTGCAAGGGAGGGTGGGAGGGCCAAACTACAGCCATTCTCGGCTGCGAAGAGAACGAGGAAGCAATGGGGCGACGGGTAAGACCGGCACGCGCCCTGGGGCCCACCGCCCCAATCGCCCCCTGGTGATGTGACGCCTCTGCTGAGGGGGGACATGATTTTGACATACAAAATTATGTAGGGGGTGGACAGAGTGGATAGAGGGAAGTTCTTTTCCCTCTTGCACAACACCAGAACCAGGGGACATCCATTAAAATTGACAGTGCAATCCTGCGCAAAAAACCAGTGGCAGAGTGTGTGCTGGAAGCTGTTGCAAATGTGCCATAAAGCATGTTCACGATAACTCTAGAGTAAGGGCCACCAGCGCTAAGCTGGGAGCCCTTACTCCGCCGCCGGATTGCCCCTGCAGCTGCCGGAGTCAGGTAAGAGATCCCCTGGTGGGCACAGGGGCACTCTAAGCAGCGAGAGAGGGGGCCATTGACTGAACCGGCCCGGGAGGGGGCGGGGATGGCAGCCGTCATATCCCCGTCCCCATTCCAGCCGGCGCGGCCATTACACAGCCTCCTCTTATTTCCACCAGCTAAATAGCTGGCGGAAATCCGAGGAGACCTATTGTGGCCAGGCCGCGCTACACCGGGGGAAGGGGACGAACACACCCTTCCCCCGAGTAGACCTCAATCGGCCCGGAACAAGAGTAGGATCCAGTGGGCAGCCCTGGGCAGCCCGTTAGATAGTTATTCAGGATTGGGCTGCCTGTGGCAGGAGAGTTAGAACAGACAAAAGGAAATGTTTCTTTTACCCAGTGTGTAATTAATCTGTGGAACTTCTTTCCACAGGACATTGTGATGTCACCTGGCCTAGATGCCTTTAAAAGGGGATTGGACAGATTTATGGAGGACATCACAGGTTTCAAGTCATGATGACTGTATGCAACCTCCATGGAAAGGGTTTTAGAGGGAGCATATCTCTGAATGCCAGATGCAAGGGTGTGGCAACAGCAGGATACATGTATCTTGTGGTCTGGTGTGCTCCTGGAGGCATCTTTATTCCGATCTCCAGTCTGGAAAGCGGACAGCCAAATACACATTCTCCATCACTGAAGACTAAAGGTGCTCCAACTATGTTGTGCTCTGGAATTGTCTAGACTCTAGGAGGGCCAAGTTGGACTCTGAGCTCCAAAATGTTACTTCTGTGTGATGTGAAGGAAACCCAAAGCCCGTATCCTCAAGACAATACCCTAGCATTTGGGTATGACATTGCAGCATTAGCTGCTGCTCACCCTCCAGACCTGATTTCAACCAGGTCTGAAATAGGTAAAATAATCATAGGAATACCTTTGAACGTATACAGAGTGCCTTCCCCTCAGTTTAGTAACACAGTCTGCTTCTACATACCTAGGACTAGTGGTGAAACACCTTCCGGGGCAAAACGCAAGGTAGAAACAAGAGAACTGTTTCCTCACTCTGGTCACTGGACAGTGCCCAGACATGTCCTGGAGCAGTCTGTGACAACTGTGAGGAACGAAAACACATTTTATAAATGAAACCTGCAATTTTCAAATTGTGGAAACTTCCCTCACAGGGCTAATATAATTGGGGTGGTATTTTTTATTGAGAGTGCAGTATCAGGAGGTTGTTTCTTCCCCACCCACCATGGTCCTGATCATATTTATATTTGAGGGCTAAATTATGCATTTAACATCATAATACATAGTTTGGCCCTATGAGTTAGGCACCAGACTCTGCACCAGAGCAATGAGCCTGGAGACATATGGAATAAACAGCTTTGAAACTGAAAAGGAAAAGAGAGAAAATGCAACGCATTTTAAATGCTTGATTGAGTACTCTTTTTTGAACACAAAATGTTCCTTCTCATCTCCTTCTTGTGGCCCAGGTATAATTTTATTTCTGTCTCCAAGGTACTTTATGATCTCCCGCTAAGCAATTGTGCATATAGGATATAAGGTGTATATACCGGAATAAAGGATTCCAGTGTATACAGGTCTTGACAGTATTTTTACATTTTATTCTATTCCATTGAGACACCTTTGCAGAAAAATACCCTCTCTTTATCCAAATGAATTTCCCCAAGGAAAAAAGAAACCTCTTGAAATGCATATTTTAACTTTCATTTCAGCAGTCAGAGGAAGAAGGGATGACGTATGACACAGCACCAAGAGGATTCTGTGGATAATAGAAGCTTCCAGTAGACTGTGTTAGAGAGCTGTAAAACTAATTATGCTCTGTTGGAAAGATTGTGAGCGTAGGGGTTTTTGGTTCTCATTCTTGTGTTTAATTTTCTCAAATATGGCAAGGCAAGTAGTGAAGAGAATATTGTGGCAAAAGGTGTGATAAATTTGGAACTGAAACGAATGCATCCCTGTAGCAGGAGCTACAATGCCAGCTCTTCACACACTTTCACAAACAACGATGTGCCTCTCCAACTCATCCCTAAACTCTCTACCTGGTCACACATGCGCATCACAAGAGAACTAACTGCTCGTGGACCATGATAAACAGATTGACAGCGCAATCCTGTCTAAGATAGGATAGGCGGAGCGATTGTTCTGTCGGGGCTGGGTGCCGCAAACGTGCTGTAAGGCACGTTTTTGACACCTAGAGAGTAAGAGGCTCTGGCGCTGAGGCCGGTGCCGCTTGCTCTGTCCTGTACCCAGGCCGGCGTCACCGGACAGAGGTAAGGACTGTGCCAGGTGTGCGGAACATAGCATTTTGGATGTGGGATGGGAGGCTGGGCCTGGGCTGGGGGAGCGATCAGTGGTGGCGCGCTCCACCGAATCCTATCCCCTGTTCCGGGCCTGGCCAGTGTTGCACAGGCCTCTTGAATGTGTGCCAGCAAAATAGCAATGGACAGTTGGGACAGTTCTCGGGGTAAAGGAACAAATGTCCCTTTACCCCGAGGAGGCCACTGGTGAAGGCCCCATCCTGCACAGAATACGGTGGGCACCTTACTTGCACCACCACGCCCTGCTAGACAGGATTGGGCTGTAAATAAGTAATTGCTGGCCCAAAGTAGTGACCCACCTGGCAGGTCGCACACCTCATGATTAACTGTTTGGGTTTTGTCTCTTTTCAACCAGCTACTTCTGGTGGAGGGTAATGCTGCTGCATCTCTGTGTCAAGGTGGTAAGCTAATTCATTCACTCTTAAGGCAGAAGAATTATCCTCTATGGGCAAACTATATATTAGGATAAAGGCATGCACTGGCCCTTTTAAGAGTATTAAAAATACTGTAGTGTGTTGAGGGCTGGCGATCTGAAGCAAAACTAAAGGGGGGCTAAAGGGCTTTAATACTTCCCCCCTATGATGGTTCCGATCTGGATCCTTTCCCCACACCCTCCTGCAAGCTATTTCCAATAGGTAAAAGCTTCCATGGAAATGAAGGAGGCGGCTGACTCTTGCTTTTTGCATAAGCTACTGGCTAGGCATGCCTCTATCCACTGAGAAGGCATCTCCAGATCAGTGCCTCCTGCATCTGCTCGGAGGGTAGGTTCAAAATCCTATTTGTTGAGAGGTAGATCCCACCGTGTTTAGTGAGTCTAATTCTCAACTAAGTGTGCATAAGACTGCAGTCTTATACATTCTAAAGAGAGCCAATGTTGTGTAGTGCTTAGTGTGATTGAGGTTCAGGTGATGAATCTAGGTGATGGATCTTGGTTCGCTAATTCTAACCAAGAATTGTCTTGGTTCAAATCCCTGCTCAGGCATGAAGCTCACTGGGCCACCTACCAACTCCTAGCCTAACCTACCTCATGGGTATTTGGTGAGTATAAAACATGTATACGTGTATCCTGCCCTGAGCTCTTTAGAGGAAGGGCAGATAAAATAAAAACAAAGTCAGCTGTTGGGGATGTAAGAGGAAAGTGTGCCTCTGCTTTTAATTCACCTATCAGAGGTTGGGGGGACACCGACATGTCCAGCTTGCACATTAGACCCCCCCTACAGCTCATGATTGGTTTGCGCAGCATCTTTCATGCTTGAAGGTGTACAAATGCAAAGCACCTACGTACACCTTAGCATTATTACTGATCCTGATTAATCCAGCTGTAGGAATCTTTGCTCTGTTAACGATCACCCTTTCAACCTGCAGTGGATATATTACGCCAGTGTGTTGCGTGGCGGCTTTTTGGTGTTAATGAACTCTATCTCAGTTGGTAACAGTTCGCAAAGAAAGAATGATAAAACACCAGCTAACTCAAGCAGAGTTCAGTACAGTTTACATTGTCAGTGGCTTTCTGCCAGCCGGCGTAATACAGCAGCGCTGCAGTTATTAACCTAGAAATCTTTCCTTCAGAGTCTAAAATATCACCCAATCAGAAGCCGCAGGGGAATACCATGCGGTGTTATAAATGGCAAAGCTGCTTTCCAACTTAAAGGATAGTGGAGAAGCATGGCTTTAGCTTTGATATTTACCAGCGTGGAAAGGAACATGTTTTTAGACACGTAGCTTGCCCTTAAGCAAGTGGTTTCTCTCCTGATTAGATGCTGCTTATCTTGTGCTAGTGTCGTTGGAAAGAATCCTGGCATTGCTTGCATTTTACTCCAAAAATGTGATTTCTCTCTTCCCCCACCCCGCCCATTCAGTTTTCGACTAATACCAGGATTTTGAAGCTTATCAAGCAACGTTGGTTTTCTTCTTCCATTCATGGATACCAATTTGAGGAGTAAATGGATGCATGTTAATTGCTGGCTTTAGAAACAATAACAATAACAGTTGCTGCCAGGAAATGGTAGTGTATGTGTATCAACAGGGCATGGAAGGTGAACAATACAATTCTGGACCGGATTTAAAATAGATAGAAACCGAGTGCATTTTCAGATTGAGGAAGATGAGAGCAGCATTTAAAATGTGCTGCACCTGGGGGTTGGTTTGTACTCCCTGTTTCCCAGTGCCAGGGTGAATTGGGCCCTGGAGCACAGTCTAGTTCTGGTCCCTTTACACTTGCACATAGAATTAGCAAACCTAGATCCATCACCTGAATCTCTTTTTTCTTTAGTAATCCTCTAGGCTGCCATGAGTCCCAATGCAGCCAATGATGGAATGGGGTGGATCAGTGGAGGCCATTTGAGGGCCCCGGGCCCTGGCACGTGACCCAATAGGCTCGCCCTTTGGTGCCTCCCCCGTTCTTTCCTTATCACCAACTATAAACCCATCTGTGAACAAGCTTAGGTAGGCTGTGTTGAGATTGCTTTTGTCTCAGAGGACAGGCTGAACATTTTATAAACAGAAAAATAAATTGTATATACTTACATTAATCCTGCTACCAATGTCCCTCCCTCCCCACCTGTTCCACTCCTCTGTGGCCTTCCTCACTATCATCATTTATATTGTAATTTTGAGTGGAGGGATCCAGACGGTGTCCAAGGTCAACAAAGCTGGGCATCTGCTGGAACGGACTCACCGCCAAGGGATTTGGTAGCTGAAGCACCCTAAATCACCACCTTCCTTTTAAAAAAAAAAAATTATTTTTTTTCTCTGTGTATGTGTGTATTGCCACAGTTACATCAGTGGCAAGAGACGTTTGGCCCCAGGTTGGCTATTGTGCAGTTTGGGGCCAATACAGTTTAAACCCTGGCAGTTTCCTTTCCCAGCAGACTGGCAGTCAGACTGGCTGACCTGTTCACAGATGAGATGCGCAAACACCCTCAAAAATCTGAACTTGGTCCTCTGGGGTCCGGTCTGTTTAAAAAGAAAACTCTGCAAAATGCCATGCACATTGATGAGGCTGTATAACAGCACAATCCTGCCCAGATCTGTGCCAGTGGAGCAAGCGCTCCGCCAGTGCAGGGTGTCGCAAGGCATGTCCGTGGCACCCGTGGAGTAAGCGACGCCGGCGCCGAGGCCAACACCACTCAATCCGCCACTGAATGAAGACCTGGCTGCCAGACACAGGTAGGTCCTGCGCCGGGTGGCAGGAGGGCGTGGGGCGGGCTGCAGTGTTTACCACAGCATTACTACCAATAACTCATTAAAAATTGAATATGATTTGGCTCTTTATAGTTCCTCCAAATGACTACGGATAGCCATGGCCAAGTTGTGTGCTATATATGTTACTGGCAGCACAATCCTGTCTACCTCTGCACCCTGTGATGCAGCAGGGTCAGTGCAGCCCCCGTTACATCCAGAGCGCAGAGTAGGCAGCTGGGAGGTCACCTTGGGGGAAGGAAACATTTGTTCCCTTCCCCTGGTGTAAGCCCCAGCTGCCCAAATGGGTCTCTTCGGATGTACGCCAGCTGTTTTGCCAGGAGGCCCATGTAATGGTGGCCAGGCTCGGGAAAGGGGATAAGATTCGGTGGAGCGCACTGCCACTGATTCCTCCTCCAGCCTGGGCCTAGCCAACCAATCCCATCACCACCCCAGAACACCCAGTTCTGCCCCCCACACCCCTCCATCACCCGGGGGGGACTTACCTTCTCTGGTGGGCGCAGCTGCAAATTCAGCCTGGGGAGAGCAGTGCTGGCCTTGGTGCTGGCGCTGCTTACTCCCAGGGTGCAGCAAGTGTGCTTTATGGCATGTTTGTGACACCCTAGACCGGTGGAGCAGTACTCTGCCTGTCTAAATTGTAGACAGGATTGGGCTGCCTGGCTGCAATCCTATACACATGTCCCTGGGAATTAGTCCCATTGAATTTAATGGGGCTTACTTCTGAGTAGACAGGCATAGGATTGTAATGTAAGGTTGCAATCCTATGCACGCTTACCTAGGAGTAAGTCCCATTGAATATAATGGGTCTTCTGAGTAAATATGCACAGAGGTGGGCTAAATGGTGAAGCATAACTATATATTGGAGCAGAGCTGCTTTTGAAAACTTTCCTCAATGTTCCCCCCTGAAACTCTTTCCAACATTATTGTATTATTGGCTCACCAGGTCAACAATTTGAAAAATCAGGGGCATCAGAATTTGGATGTTTCAAATAAGGAACATCTATTATACTCTATGGAGCGGTGACATTCAGAAATAAGGTGCATCCACTGTATAAGAAATAATCTTTGCAGGAAGTGTCATTTTCTAAAATAAGGCCTATTTCGTAACCTCAGGTCAATACCAAGCCAGGTGGAAGACTGCCACCTACTGACTCACTAGCTCATCTTCCTTTAAAAATTCTGAATAGCCCGTGCTGAGACTCTAAGCTGTGTGAACGTCTCTGGGAGTAAATTCCATTGACTTTAATGGGACTGACTTCCAAGAAACATACTTAGGATCAGGGTGCAAGTGACCTTTCCATTTAAACTGAGGGTCATACTGCATGTGTTGCCAATATTCTGTGATCAGTTTCTGTTCCTTTATTATTATTATTTTCCATCCTACAGGTGGGAAAGCAGCGGAAGGGAGAGTTTGATTACAAAAACAATTGGCAGGGAAAGGTGTTATGCACCCCCTACCTAAGAATTGTTCCTGGTATCAAATCCACAGTTTCCCAAGCCTGTATTTACCTTTAAAAAAAAGCCAGTGGAATAGCAATCACAGATTCATCCCGTACAGTTTGCCTTTAATGAAATTTGGCAATTCTTTTACTGTCCATGCTCTGGTGCCTTTAACAGCGGCCTGACATACAGAAATTGAATAGGTGAAGCTTTTTCTGAGAGAAATTGATAGCACCGTTTCACTTGCTATATTTCTGCATGTCAGACGGCTGTTAAAGGCACCAGAGCAGGGGTCAGTTCTCAGCCCTTAATGCAATATTTCAAAAGAAGTGTACTGAAGATGCTGTATTCCTCTGAACAGTGTCTGTCTTTTGGCTTTAATGAGAGAGGATCTGCTTTCCTCCAAAAAATGAATGTAAATGATCAGGTATAAGCTTGAGAAAGTCTTTATGCTTCTTGTAAGTAAAAGTAAAAGTGCAGTGAACTATGCAGGCCAGTACTGAGTGCGTGCTCTGTCAGTCTAAAGTTGCGCAGGCCGCAGGATTGCGCTACCCGCCTTTTCAATCTGTTCAAACATTGATTTTTGGCCCAATGTCATCTAACACCCCACATGGTGATGCAGCTGCGCGGGCACGGCTTCTACTGCATTCTGCAGGGGAGTTTTGGCTGCTGGAGGTCTCCTTGAGTTAAGCGGACATTTGTCCCCTTGTCCCAGGTTAAGCCCTAGCAGCGGCTATCAGTCAACTTGGACTGCACCAGCTCAATTGGTGGTGCAAGTCCCTGTCGACCTGGGAAGGCAGATCAGGCCCGGGAAGGGGCTCAGGATTTGGCGTGTGCCACCACTGATCCCGCTCCCTCCTGGGCTTGATCCACCCTCCACCCTGCCCCATCACCGCCCCATTCCCCCTCCCCTGTTCCACCCACCCCGCCCTCCCCACACACTCTTCCCCCCTACATGGGCTTACCTGCTCTGGCAGGTCTCTGTCGATCTACCAGTGTGCAGGGGAAGGCTCCAGCATTCCCGCTAGTGCTTCGACTGCTTTATGACTGCTTTATGCTTTATGGCTGCTTTATAGTAGCCAGCAGCAGGAGAACGCATGTTCTGCTGGCGGGGCAGCCCATTAGGATTGGGCTGTAAGTTAAAAGATCCTCAGTCCATTGAAGAATAGTGGGGCGGGGGGCACTTATCTTTCCAATGCTTCTGTTTCACTGAAGTACAGTACACACATAAGAATCTAAGCAACTATCCTAAGAGTACTCTCCTACACTGTAATAAAAAAAGTTTATAGGTTGCAGATTAAAAATTCCTGGTACCGTCTAGTGTCATTTAATCTTTGCAAAGATTAATGTACTTTGGGCAGTAGCCCTGCGTTTTCCACAAGCAATGCTCCACTTATTGCTTTCCGTGTAGTTGGGAGTTTCTTCCATGTTTTCTTTTGCTACTAAGGTCAATTTCCACTGTAATTGATGTATGTGTTTACTTAGCTCCCTTGGGTGACTTGAACAGCAAATAGAGCCAGCAAAATGCTGTAGTTTCAGATACTGCTGTACAAGTTGCTACAAAGAACACTGCAGATCAGAAAAATCATTTTGCAAGGTGCTGACTAAGGAGCAAGGCACAGCAGCAAACAATCAAAACAGACGAACATGTGTCTCCGCTACTGTTTTTGTTCTGTTTGTTGAATGGATTCCTTGAAGAGCTGAAGCCCACTCTTTCAATCAGCAGGCCTTAATCTGAGTTCGGATTCACTGGGGCTTAGGCTGTTTTCAATTGCTAGACACAGAGCATGGGAAATTGTATTAAAGAACTGCCTTTGGGTTCATATAGACTATTTTCCTCTTGATAAAGAGCAGCCATATCCACACCTCAGAAGTACCTGACCAAATTGGCATGTTGCTGCATGTGAAGAAGTTTAGCATATGGCAAAATGGTTATGCGATTGCTTCACTGCACCTCTGGATTGCTACTCAACCGACATGAAATCCACCACAGTTCAGCTCACTTTTCAAAGTGTGGTGGTAGCACGGCTGTTGTGGCTTCACTTGCAAAGGGGATACACAGCATAAAGCATTCATATGAATCTGCCCAGGCCCACATACTCAAAAGGAAAGTCAGCTGTAATATTGAAGACTTACTGCCTAAAGGAGGAGAGTTACGGGGATGTGTTCCCCATCCGCCCGCCCCCAGGGTCCAATTTCAGCCACTCATAGTCCATGGGACGTTACTGCTGGGAGTGTGGCTTCCGAGTGATGTCATGCGGTGGGGGCGTGGCCTCTGCCAGGGGGGCATCTACTCCTCTGACCGGAAGCTGCACTGGTGCAGCTGCATAACTACATGGGGATTTAGTTTGGGTTGGGCTGTGAGTTGTTCTCAGACTAGCCAACAGGTCCATTTCTATGAATTGATTTTCTAGGGGAGGGATGGCCAAGGGGGTTAATTTCATTCGTTTATAAGATCGCAACGCAATGCAGGAGAGCTGCGTTGCGGTGCGAGCAAAGTTGAACAAATTGAAGTTCTGCCAATGAGAGGCTGTGTTCGGTGCTGTGGGGGCAGAATGCGGAGTGACACGTTGACCAATTGGAGTTGAGGTTGTTTTTTTTAAGCCAATCCTCTTCAATACTGCTCCTCATTGGATGTGTGGGTGAGAAGTCCATTGTCCTTCCCATCATCTATCAGTACCCTCCTGCAGTTGCTCTCTCAATCTGTTTTTCTCCCAGCTGGGCTTGTTTTTGTTTTTGGAGCCTGAACAAAGGAAAAGTGACATCAGCGGACAGATTGTGGGGAAGAAAGCTGATGGGGGGGATTCTGCACTCTTTAACCACATGGCACTTTTGATCTTAGAATTGGACACCCCACCCCACACTTTTTACATGATTACAACAGATCCAAGTTGGAATCTGTCCAACACATGGCTCTGCCACCATCTTGCCTACTTCAGCCCTTACAGCAGATGGCAAATCAGCCAATTTACAAACAGCCTATATCCCACGCAGTCAACAACTATGTATGTGAAAAAAGGAAATAACTATGCTTGTATTTGTTAGCTCTTTGAAAATATTTCTAGCTATAGCGGGTGGCTTAATGAATTATTTATCCATTTTTGGTGTGTGTTCACAGCAGTTTTAATTTGAAAGGATCAGCAGTTTTATTCAGATATTTATTCAAACTGATAAATGTAAATATGACATCTTTGCATCCAGTGTTAACCATTTGCATTAGCGTTCTAAACAGCATAAATAAATCTCCAGGATTTGTTCGGGGGGGGGGACGACGCATGCTTTGGAGGAAAAAAAATGAGAACACACTGAGACAAAGGACTGTATACAACCCAGTCCTAACTGGCCATTATGCCACCGGAACATGCATTCTGGTGGCGTAACATATTTTCCGGCTGTTGCTAACATGACAATGCTAGAGAATGCGGCGCATGTCTGAGTTGACCCACCAGGCTGGCAGGTGCTTACCATGAGGAAAGAGGACAAATGTCCCATTACCCCGAGGAGGCCTCCCAAGGCCAAAACCATATTGGTGATGGTGCTGCATCACCGCACAGGGAGTTAGGTAGGATTGGACTGCCCGGTTGCCACCATTTCTACAGACAGAGGCTCAGCGCCGTAACTACGGCGGAGCGGATGGAGCTCCTGCTCCAGGCGCTCGTGTGGGGGAGGGCGGGGAACTTACGGAGCGACGGAGAGAAAAAACGCGATCGTCGTTGGGCCCTCCCGCCCTCCCTGGAGACGTTTGGCTCCGAAATAGGAGCAAAATGGGCGGGGGGGCCCGCATCTACATGACGCGAGGGCGCGTTGTGACGCTGGCCCCGCCCCCTTGCTCCGGGGGCCCGCGAGGCGCGTTACGCCTCTGCAGAGGCTCCACACTTTTAACAGTTGTATGATCAACAGAAGTCAGCAGATGAAGCATTTCTCATCACTGTACCAGCATGCCAGGAAACGTTTCACTGTCACAGAATTTGGCAGTGCCAACTCCAGGTTTTGGAGGGACCTTAGACAAGATACCCTTAGCCTCACTGCTGAACACTCAGCAATGCCTCCTTCTCCTTCTCCCCTGCACCCCAGCAAGAAGGCCAAGTGGGCAAGAAGGAGAAGGAGGTAGTGGCCCCCCCCATGCTTCTTCCTCCTACCTTTCAGGCAGGCCCTCCATCCATGGCTGCTGCCCCTTCCCCCTTGCTCTCCACCCATCCTGTTGAAACCAACAGAATGGGCAGAGCTTGCTGGCAACGCTCCCAGATTGCTCTGCCCACCTTGTCTGCTTCAACAGACCAGCGGACAGCAAGGGTGAAGAGATAGCAGTGGATGGGTGGCCTGCCTGGATGATGAGAGGAAGAGGAGGGAGGGGGCAGGCTTTGACTCATTTGCTGCGCTCTGGTCTTCTCCCCTTTCCTTGCCTACTAATTGCTTCCCTAAGCAGCTGGGCTGGCAAGGAGGTGGCTGTGGTGGCTGTGGTGGTGGCAGCAGAGGCGTAACAAGGGTGGAGCGAAGGCAAGTAGTTCTGCAAGACTCCGTTACACTGGAGTCAGCGGCCCCGCCCCCTTGCTGTTGGAGCCATTCTGGCAGCAAAGGCAACACGCAGGACACTCCCCTGTTGCTGCTGGAATGGCTCCAACAGCAAGGGGGAGGGGCCGCTGACTCCAGTGTAACGGAGTCTTGCAGAACTACTTGCCTTCGCTCCACCCTTGTTTCACCTCTGGGTGGCAGCAAGAATGGTGGCAGGCCATGCACACTAATGCACGTGTGGATTTTTTAAAAGGGGATGGCGGATCTACCACAACTCAGGCAGCAGACCTGCTGAGCCATCCAGAAATGGGCCAGCCCTATACCTGCTTAGCTTTGGCCAGGTGGCTGCTGTATCATATGTATACTTGTATATTTTATATTTTGCATACGTTATCCTAATTTTATTTACTATAAGCCACATTGAGCTTCTGGAAAGGTGGGGCATAAATGAATAAAGAAAAAAACAATATACCTTCCAAGAGATTCTGCTAAAAGCTTAAGGAGCATGTCAGGTCCTTTTTCTTGGCCAGTTAACAAACCCTACAGGCTTAAGCTCCTTGAAACCAATCTTTCCTCAGTGACTGACATTTAGGTTCTCTTGCTATTCATAGAAGCAAAATACACAAACAGCTGCTCTCTGCTTCTGACATAAAGTAGACATTCCAGTGTAATTCGCACCAAAGGGGGGGAAAATACCTGGTGAGATTTCTCTTATTGGGAGAAATGTTCAAAAGGAGACTAAAGAGCCTTTCAAGATAAAAAGAAAGGCCAGATTAAAAATAGACAAAACACTTTGACAAACCAATTGAGAGAAAGCATGAGAGGAAAAAAAAACTTTATTTCAATGCTTTTCATCACCATGTTATTTGGAACAAGATGAACAAATATTGGGCATCTGAAACGACAAGGCTGGTTGAGACCAAGATGAGAATTGTTGAGCACTTCAGTCCTTGTTACTTGGGGTGGGGGAAGAGGTATTTTTAAAGTTAAGAATTCAGTTATTGTCTCTCCTTGTGCTAATTTGCAGTGGCATCCTACAGAATCAGATGGTTTTTTATTTTTGGTCCTCCAAATTCCCATGGGTCAGTCCTGAACAGTGATGTCAATAAGTTGTAATTGATTACAGGGGCAAAGTTGGTCAAGAAAGATGTCAATTCAAACATCATGGCAGTGTTTCTCAAATTGTGCGTCGTGACACCTTAGGGCATCGAGGCGCACTCACAGGGGTGCTGTGGGATGTCCCTAGTGGCCCCTCCTACCAGCTCTCCTGGGCACCGCCATCTTGGATCTCTTGAGATTTCACATGATCCAAGATGGCAACGCCTGGCTGAGCCAGGAAGAAGAGGCTGCGGGGGAGCAGTGACCCTGGTAAGTTTGGGAACCACTGCGTTATGGAAATGAATCCCAGGTTGTTGCTTGAGTGTACAGTAACAGCTGCTTCCTCATTACAAAGAATCCTTGGGTGGGGGAAACATGCAACAGAGAAATGGAAGGGGGGAGGAAGTGTGCCTTTCTCCTGCCTGCTGATTTGCCCGAAACTCACAACTCCCTCCAAGAGGTTGCAGACCAGTGTTTGTGCAAGCCATGCTACTGACCATCTAGTTAGTCATGTGGTCTTAGTTGCTACTACTTCCAATTTGGGATTGTGTACACTTTTCCAAGTGAGCTGCAGTAGAATGGCGGGTACTGCTAATATCCACCCCAGCATAAGCGTCAGCTTCTCCTAAGTATAAAAGCTGGAATTACCAGGAATTCCTATGGGAAAGGCTTCATTCATACACAACATTTTTTTAAATCTTCCGGTTTTCCTTGGAAGAAGAGAATCAAGAGATGTGGGAGGAATGCATCACAATTGTTCACTTTCCCCAAGGAATACCCACCAATATTTTATGTGAATTTTTCATTTCATCTGACACAAAATATTTTCACCCCCAGAGAAATCATCACCATTTGTGGTTTCTCCAGAAGCCACCTTCTAAGGACGAATTTCTTCTATACAGCTGCTTAGCAGTGGACATGAACAAGCCACTTATTGCTTATGAACAATAAGCAAATAAACAGAGGAGCAATCCTACATAAGGATAGGGTGGGCGGCCCAGGCCGCCCGCCGGATCCTGTGCTCCGCTGTGGCCAGGCTGCCGCTTGGCCAGAGGTCTTCTCGGGGAAGGGAATGATCGTCCCCTTTCCCGAGTGTAAAACCGGGACCGGCCAATCAGCCTCCTCAGATTTCCGCCAGCGAAATCGCTGGTGGAAGTAAGAGGGTGCCGTGTAATGGCTCAGCAGCCCGGCGGGGACCAGGATATGGCCGAGGCCGTCCCCCACCCCCTCCCGGGCTGGCTGGGCCAATGGCCCCCCACCATTTACCTCCGATCCGCCCCCCTGCCCACTGGATCCTTACCTGGGTCTGGCGGTGGCTGGGCATGGGTTCCGTCGGAGGAGCAGGGGAGGCCGGCCTTCACTGCTCTCAAGTTGTCGTGAACGTGCCTTATGGCACGTTCGCAACAGCTTTGGGCAGCGGAATGCTCAGGATTGCGCCGAAACTCAGTGTAAACACTGGGAATAGGTTTTAGAAAAACAAGACTCCTCGTTACTGAGTCCCTTGAATCTGAGAGTTGCTTGGCTTTTTAATGGATCATAGGCAGACAATGGCTATCAAGCCTGATCGTCCCATCATTTCATAAATGGTTAGTTTTTAAAAACTTCATGAAAGTTCTCTGTAAAAATCCAGACTGGGCTCAATTCTACCCACACTCAACACCTAGTTTAATACCCTCAGCCGTTTAGTGGGGCCTGCCAGGTCCTATGTCACCTCACTAAATTTTGCAGCCCAAGGCAGCCCAAACTGGCGTTTTAATCAAGCTCCTCTGTGCAGTCATAGTACTGGAAAGTTGCTGCATTTGGCTTGGTGTATCACAAATTATGCAGAGAATCAGCTCCTACCAAGGTAATAATATCCCGAAAGTGATATTGAGATATCCCATGAGCACTGGCCTCGCTGCAGGAGGGGCGGAAAGCTAAGTTCTGCAGCTTTCCGCCCCACCGTTACCCTCCGGTATGAGGCGCCCCGCCCCCTTGTCGTAGGAGCCCGTCAGTGGAGTGAAAGCAACGCGCAGGAGAGTCCCTGCGCGTTGCTTTCTCTCTGCTGACGGGCTGCTATGACGAGGGGGCGGGGCGCCTTGTACCAGAGAGTAACGGTGGGGCAGAAAGCTGCAGAACTTAGCTTTCCGCCCCACCTCCAGCGAGGCCAGTGCCCATTAGTGAGCCTTCTGCCCTCCGTTCCTTGTGGGTCAACCTCAGGATTGTTTAGGGTTAGAGGCCTGGAGTTTTTGTTGTGACAGAAGTTGACATTTCACATATCCCCTTGCAACCTTTGGTAATTACCGGCAGTGGCGTCACTAGGGCGCGCTCTGCCCCAGTGCGGGGCGCACGCGTCACCCAAGTGACGCCTCCCCTAGATACACCCCCTTCTATAAATCTTCGCCACCTGATGGGTGCCGCTCCGGGCGCCCGACGGGCCACTGCCCCGGGCGCCCCCTTAATCGTTGCAGCCAGCTCTGGGACGTCTTCCCCGGCCGGCTGTCCTGGGCCTTCTGAGGAAGGCCCGCTGCACCGAATGTTATTTATAACATTTTTTGCGCATGCGCAGACCGTTCCTTTTCCCTCAGGGATGGTCTGCACATGCACAAAAAACGTTATAAATAACGTTCGGCGCAGCGGGCCTTCCTCAGAAGGCTCTGGCGCTTCGGCCGGGGAAGACGTCTCCGGAGCCGGCTCCCAGCCTCGGAAGGCCCGTCTGAGGCCGGGAGCCGGCTCCGGGGATGTCTTCAGAGGCGACACGCGCAGGGGAGGTGACGCGCATCACGCGCATGTGTGCGTGCGTGACCTCTATGCGCACGTCACCCCATAGCGGCCCGCTATGGTCGCTTTACCATAACGACGCCAGTGATTACCAGCCAAACTACAACTACAAAAAGTTGTCTTGAAGGGTTCCTTTTAAAGTAAAATAGCGGTCATAGGGGGATGGGGTAGAATTGCCCAGTCAGATGTAGTCCAAAATCTGGGATTTCTGAAGTGAGGCCTGGTGATGTCACAAGGGAAAGTCTAGTGATGTCACAAGACTGCCGCCTCTTAAAAGATGTGGAGAGGGAAGGAATTGGTACCAGGGAGAAGCCCATAAGTGAAGGGGCAGTTCCCAGCAGTTGGGGTTGCCAACTCTGACTGAAGTAATTCCTGGAGATTTATTTTCCAATGTGATATAAGGTTGGAAATTCCTGGAGGCTTACAGTGCTACATGGTCAATATTTTATTTCAAAGCATGCAGGAGACTTGCATCTATTACACATGTTCTGGTGCTGTGTGCCTGCCATGAGAGCATGGGCTCGACCAGTAACATAGTTATTTGATGGACTGTTGGCAAGACACCTCAGATCCACAAGCCAGGAAGGCCACACTTTTGATTATAACCAGCTAATCATGCACACTCCCACATACACTGATGCAATGTAATTTGGTCCATTCTAGAATGTTCACAGAGACATGTTTACTCCTTAAATTCCAACGGAGTTTTCACAGCTCCAGAATTCAAATAGAGCTTACCGGTTCCAAATCCTACTAGAAAAGCACGTTTCACACCTTGTGACCACAGCCACTACCCAAGAGCCCCTACCTTTGGGAAAAAATAAGTTTCACAAAACAAAAGAAAGATCCCTGACTTCAATGGTCCTCACCAACCCCTTGATTGGAGTCCAATCGTGGAAGCGTTTTTACAAGCAAACAACTAGCAAGTCCTCAGCTAGCTTGATTAGTTCCCTTGACTGACGCCTTGATTAGTTCATCCCTCCTAGGATCCTACAGGATTCTATGGGTAAAACGTTTATAGAAGCTTTGGGCACTACAGCCTTGTGTTGTTCATTCTCCCCTTGCATCCTGCCTTGCTGCCTGTATGTGGAGCTATAACCCACTGGTGCTGCATTAACTGCCCTATTGGGCATTTAACCTATTGGGCGTTTATTGGGCATAACCTATATTGGGCATTTATGATGGTGGATCTTGTGACCCGCTACCATAAGCGCTGCTGTGGCACCGTAAATGTTGCGCCACTGTTGTGCATGTCAGAGCCGCGGGTGCACGTGGCCAGAGGCTCCACTCACCCACCAGAGACAGACCCAGCCAAGGTCAGAGCAGGTAAGGTGCTGGTGGGGGCAGGTCATAGGCAGTCAGGAGGAGGTTTGGAGTGGGGAACAGGGAGGGCAGCCGCACACACTGGGATCCTACCCCCCCCCCCCCGCATGCAGCACTTGCTTCGGCAGCATGGCTACATAACGTAAAATGGTGGTGGATAGAATTGGGCTCTAAGTTGCCCCCATATCAGTCACCATCTGAGGACCACCATGCCAGCCAGCACCCAGAATCAGTAACACCTCATCATTCCCCCTTTTCTTTACAGCCTTTCTCTCCCTCTCTTTCCCTGAGTGCAGTTGAGCCACTGAGCCAACAACCATAACAGCAATACCCCCCAAATGGCCTGAAAGATTAACCTTTCCACCTGAGAAAAAAATAAAAAGACTGGAGAAACAGGATCATTGTTAATAAACTGGCAACCCTAGTGGGAGGAGCTCAATCAAGAAAGGAATGGTGGTGCACAGGGAGGGGGGGCATTTAGCCCCTTTCTCCCATGCTGAAGTCCTGGTGAAAATTGCAGCTCCAGAGCTATTGATGCCAGGGAAGCTTCCATTGGTGCCAAATGGAAACTAACACCTGGGGCTACCGGTAGCTTTGTGGGCATGATTTTAATCAGGACGTGTGGAAGAACATGGTTAACTACCCCGTCCCAGTTGCCTCTTCTTTTTTTTAAAAAAAATGCTGGTTTTAAGCTCACCTCTAAAAGACATTTATGCAAACATGTAGTTTGCCCTTAGACGTCAAACGTACTACATGATCCAATTCTGGCTTTAAAGCAGTTCAATTATTTGTTTCCACAACAGGATTTTCTGGAATTATGGATCTCTAATTGATCAGAAACCTAATTTATTAAGAGTGTCATTTTAAACGAGGCAGTTCATTCTTCTCCACTGTGAATAAAACTGGCATGAAAAGGATTGCTGTGATCTCTGCTGGAATCATGGGAGCTTGTGAGAAGAGCAGGGATTTGATTGTATTGTATTTTTGGCAATGCTGTCATACATGCTTATGAACTTTGTAAGTAAACAAGAGGCATAACACGATGTGAAGCTACGTTTTCCTTTATGAGTTCTACGTTGGCAGCCATTCATTTCCAACCAACTCTTGTTGGCGGATGTAAAAGGGAGATGAAATGGAGAACACAAAACAGTCACCTTCAGCAATCCAATGATAATGCAAGCACCGGTATAGATGTTATTTTCCACTTTTGTCACAGAAAGGAGATATTCACCGCTGAATGAAGACCTCTGCTGCGACTTGTCTCTGATGTCACATTGATTGTTGTGCAACTGGAGCATCTTTAAGTTTCCTTTCAAGCAGACCTCTTAGAAAGAACAGTAGCGGATGCTTGAAGGGCAAACAATGCAGGCTTTGTGAACTGGCTGCTCAGATGGTGGTTTAGAAAGATGGTATTTGGAGCCCCAAAAGGGGCCAAGAGCAAGTCATCCTTGGTGAACTGCATCCTGTAAGGCAAGGAGAGGCAACACACCATCCAGATGATACAGATGGCCCCAATGCACATTTTATTTGGGGGAAATTCACAGAATTCGAATAAAGGAACTCTGCCTTTCCATTAAAATGCATGGTTCTTTCTAGCCCTTATGGTTTCAGGAACAAATGTGGCACAGATGCTAGCAGGTGGGAAAGCAAGCAAGCGAGAAAGATTCTGTATTTTTTTTCCACCAAGTTCCGATGTCACAATTTTTCAAAGGCTCTAATCATGTTTTTCTTTATTGATTATCATAGGTTAAACTGCTTCATGATTGCCAAAAGTACATTGGCATGGTCTGCCTTATCTGTAATAATGCTATGTAAACTGTTATGCACATAACTTAAATGTGCAAATTGGTTACAGCACATGGTTTGTTTGACAGATGGCCTTTAAAGATGAAGCCTATTCAGCCATGACTAGGTTTACCAGATTTCTTCCCGGGACAGAGTGTAGCCCTTTAGGAGAAGGAATGTGGGCAGGTGTAGCTTGTTAAACCTTAGAGCACAATCCTAGGCATGTGTACTCAGAAGCAAGCCCCATTGTGTTCGATGGGGCTTGTGTTCAATGGGGCTTGCTTCTTGCGTTCAATGGGGCTTGCCTAGGATTGTGCTCTAAGGTTTAACAAGCTACACCTACCCACATTCCTTCTCCTAAAGGGCTACACTCTGTCCTGGGAAGAAATCTGGTAAGCCTAGCCATGACCCCAGGGTTTATTATGGCGCTTGGTGTGCAGGTGTGGAGTGCGGCACCCCAGAAGTAGGTTGGTGGTGACACCATGATGTCATCACATCATAGTGTCATGGCCAATTGCTTCCAGAGTGCCACATTTTGGAGCCAATCAGACACAAGGGCGAGTGGCCCCTTCCAACGTCAAAAACATTGCGAGCACGGAGCTCCACTTGCCACTCCGGAGAGCCGAAGACTCAGGCAGTGCGGGTGTCACCCCTGCCAGAGTGTTGCGCCTGGTGAGGCCTGCACTAGTCGCACCCCCTAGTGCCACTACTGAGCCTACTGCCTCTACAAGTGCTGTTGGGAATTCCCATTCACACTGTTCAGACAATCATGGTGTCTCCCTCCCCCATCCCAATATCAATACTAAAATTATGTGCATTCAGCCAGTCTGAAAGAGCCTCCCTATATATAAACTGTGTGCATATAGACTTTCTCCAAGTGATAGCAAAGCCTGCTTTTTCAAAGGTCTGCATGATCATGTAGACCGACCCTACACATGTACAATTTGCACATGCATAGGCTCTTCCACACCTCCAGCTGAATGTGCCTATGGGGCAGGCAGGCACAATCTCCCTCTCTCTTCAGTATGTGCATTAAGAGAATATCTAAGTGGTGCTCTTGAGTTCCAGACAAATGACTTACGAAGGGGCCAAGGCCAAGTAGGAAAAATAAAAGACTGCTACTGCTATTTTTGCAGCACTTCTGGTTATTTAGGTTCAACTACACAGTAACAGGCTGAGAGAAAATAGAACATCGGATCCTGTTCCCAGTGGAAGCAAAGCTGAAAGTGTCATTTATTTCAATCAGAGCAGGAAAGTAATCTTTCTTTTTCTATACAGAAAACTGCTGTTGCTCACAACTGAAATATTGCATTACTTGAAAAATTTCAGGTATTTACAAGTATCATCAATCAATCAAAAACCAACATTCTAAATGTCATCTCTCTCTCTCTCTCTCTCTCTCTCTCTCTCTCTCTCTCTCTCTCTCTCTCTAAGCCAGTTCCCAATGTTCCACCATGTCATAGTATGACCAAGGGGTCAGGTTGGACAATACTTATCTCACAATCTGGGCCATCATGTTGAAGGGAGTGTGAATATGTGTGCCCTCCCTTCCCGCCCAGCATGTTGCTCCATCTCATTACTCCTACGGTACGTGCATGACCTCATGACCCATGTACATAAAACCCAACATCTATAGGTTTAAAAAAAATACCTGCATGATCAACTTTCAGTTATTGTGAAGGAAACCAACCATGTGGTTTTACCCTTTGCATGCTGGATTTTCTGTCTGTAGGCAGCATTTGTGCACCAGAGACGGTGTATCAAATGGGCAGGGAGGTCAAGCATGCTCATGCAGACCTCTACTACATGGAACATGTTGGGAGGTATCATCCCGGCCCAGGGCCAGGTCTCAGATCATGACCCAGCAGAAGTCAAGAAGGGGTGAGGCTTCCTGTCCTCTTTATAAACCCTCAGGGGGCGCTAGGCTCTTGCTGGAGCAACAGCTCAATTTGGGAGCTCTCTGTAGTGCTGACTCCCAGTTCTCTGCTTCAGCTTTGAAGTCCAGGCGCTTCGATTCTGCCTCCTGGTGCTGTTCCCTGTTACATTCCCACCCGATGTGCTTAGGAGCTGCATTCCCTACTCTCCAACCTGTAGCTTCAGCCTCCTACTCTAATTTTGACTCCCCTCTTCACCCAGTTGCTATGTCCTAAGCCTTGGATAGATGACATTACCCTCTTCTGCAGGCTGGAAGTGTTAGTGCCATGAAAACAATTAGGCTTAGATGTGGTTGACACACACTTACCTGTCTTGTAAATACTCCATGCAGTGGGTCAACCAGATGAGGTGTTCCCCCCCACACACACACAATTGTGTGTAAAATGTAAGTAGTCACATACAAGTGTACTATACAGTCCACCGGCACCCCTTGTTCATCCCTTTATTTTGTTGGAGAGATCATCCAGGGGGGGATGCATGTCCATGTATGCCCAATCACACAGCTTGATCGAAATGTAGGGCAGAGAAAGTGTGGTTCAACCTTGAAGCGTTGATTGAGTGTGAATGATGATGATTGAGTGTGAACTCAAGATTTACCCCAACACCCCTCTGTGTACAGAGGAGCACCTCTGAAGCTGGAACAAGGAGTTTCCAACCCAGAATCTCTGCAGCCCACTAGTGGTAGAAGCTGAAGTGCAGCAGGTAGAAGTTACTCTTTCTTGACCAGGCAAAGGCAAAAGATCAGACAAGTTCCTGATATTTATACTACAGCTGGACAACCCAGAAGCTGTCTGCCAATCACAGGGGTCAATGTAGCACAGCCCTATTCCCTTATGGGCTAGAAGAGGGCTCTGAATCCAGAGCACCCACAGCCCCAAGCAACTCATGAGGCTAAGTCCAACCCTCAACCCTTAAAGTTTTGAGTTCGAGACCCGGAGCCCCTGGCTACATGCCAGGCTAGTCGCCAGAACCTGAACTTACCCACAGGTTGTAATTGATGTCTTTGTGGAAGGTCAGCACTTGAGTGGCCAGATATGCATCGTAGGACATGCAGAGAGGATCCAAAAACAAAAGTGATGAGAATCCTTGAGAGTTATGCTTCCCTTCCATCTGCACCTTGTTTAATCCTGGCAGATATTGTTTATTTTATTTCCCCCCTTTCTGCCAATCCTTTAATGATATGGGTCTTAGCTTTCTTTGGACTGCAATCAGACAGTTTCTATAAACATCTGTTCCTGTTTTAAATGGTTTTACGACCATCTCATATACAGGCTATTAGAGAATATTACAAGAAACATTCATTGTTTCTCCAAATGTAAGCAATGAATACCTTCAACGTTATCTCAGGATTGGATTGGAGAGCTGGAGTGGTAAAGAGAAAATGAAATTCAGTAAGGATAAACAGATATCCCAAAGCCCCCAATATAAAATTGGGCAAGGGCATTGTATTCCCAAGATGCAATCAATAGCTTTAGTGGAGAACACTGGATTATACACTGGAGTGTATAATGGTGGTTCCCAATGTTCTGCTGTGAGGGTTCCACCAATGACATTTTGTGACCTGTCTTTTCTAACCCTTGATGTGGAAGTGAAGTAATGCCATTGGACTGTGCTATCTTCAACATTCACTGCTGACAGTTTAACAATAATGCTGCTGTTGGATCACAGATCCATTAATTTGGGGGAGTCACTGATTTACTATTTATTTCTATAGAATGCACAGTGGAAAGAACTCAGAAGACAGTTCTGGATACATCTTCTTAACCAAAAATGTTTTTTTCAGGAGAGTGAGCATTAAACATGTTGTTGTGTGGAAAAGGCTCCAGTCTGAAACCCTGCAGTGCTGCTGACCATTCAGCGTCTAATAGGGATGGACTAATAGTCGGGATTGGTGCAAAGCAGCTTCATATGATCTGGAAACAAAAGGTCATCTTTCATCATGGATGGCCAACTTCTGTATTGAGATGTGGCAGGTGGGAAGGAGCTTTGTTCTTCAGACACTATTCCAGAAGTGCTCTTTGCCACAGAAACCAGCCCATTCACGGGTGCCATAAAAAGTTGACGCCATCCAGCAATAAGAAGAGCTTCACATTTATGAAGCACATGCACATCATGAATCATAAAACTCAAAAAGGGACGTGCCGTTGATGTCTGAGATATCTTTGTCTCCCATAACTTTTGAAAACTATTCTCATAAAAAAAGAAGAAGCTATAGATAGACTTTCCACCATGTCTTGATAAAAACTTGGTGGGGCTAACAGGGATCCAAATAAAACTTTTTTAGGCCAGATCCAGCCTGGAGGCTGCCAGTTGGCCATCCCTATCCCACACTACTCACAGCTGAACCATCCTGCTGATAATATTCATCTGCTGCAGGGTCTTGGCCAGATGGAGTACCAGCCAGTCTCCAGGTTTGCGTTGGATGATGCAGACTCTTAATGGGATAGCTTGAGGTCTGATCTGGACCGTATGTTTTCAGAACAGCAGGCATTGCTCTCTCTTAGATGTTTGGATCGCAGTCAATTTCCTCATCACCTTTCCTGAGATATGGAAGTGCCAAAGCATGACTGTAAGGAAATATGAGCAATGAAAGAGCAGCTGTAATACTTGTGGGGCTTGTGTGTGTGTGTGTGTGTGTGTGTGTGTGTGTGTGTGTGTGTGTGTGTGTGTGTAAATCACCAGAATGAAAAATCAATATAAAAATGGAAACTTTTTACAGAAAGGATATAATATTAGAAGCAGGGCTGTTGACTGATGAGGATTTTAGCTGATGATGCATCTGTCTTTTAATTAACGAATCAATAAAATGTACACAAATTCATATATTACAAAAAAAAAACCTTACTGCAAATGCATTTTTGGGTTACAGATACTTGGGTTATTGGTGTGTGGGATTTGTTTTTCATTCCTTATTGCATTACCAGAACCAAAGTAGCCTCAAAGAATAAATGTGTGCCATTAAGTCACAAGGATCATCAATTAAAATGTGCTCTCATCAGTTTGAATTTGCTTCTGCTTATGAATCAACTGGTAGTTCAATTCTATATTACTTACTCAGAAGGAAATCCTAGTGAGAGCAATGGGATTTACTCCCCAGCGAGCATGCAGAAGCATGCAGTCTAAAGCTTTAGCAGACTGATTATTGATTAACCCAATTAAAGTATTCAAACAGGTCCCCTACCTGCAGTCTTGGTACAGCCCAAGATAAGCTGTATCCCATGATTCTACTGTATGTATAGATCGGCTGATGTGGTTCAATATCTGTAGTGTTTAGATTATTGGTATATTTTGTGTTTGACATGTTTGTGACTTGTTGCCTAATGGTTTAACACAATGCAGAGCCAGTCCATTCAAGAGGCTGATTGAGATGGACTGGCAGGGACACCTGCCTCTGTTTTCCTGCCTACCTCCATTGGTTCTCCTCCTTCTGCTCCCTAGATTGACAAAGGAAGTGAGGAATGAAGAGAGGAGAGGAGAGGAGAGGAGAGGGGTGGACTAAGAGTGTCTCCAATGCCCAAGCCACTCTCCTCTCCTTTATACTTCTGCTTTGTTCCTCTCTACCTTCTCAAATCCAGGAAGAGCATCAGCAATTGATGCACCACTTGGTAAAGGGGGAAGGCAAAATTTGGCATGGTGTCTCAATGCCTCATGCGTATGGAGAACTTGGGCTGGCCTTACCACAATGCAGTACATAATAAGGTGGTTGTTAGACATATATATCATGTTTTCTCTTCCTATGAGAGATACCTCTTACTACGACCACCTTACTACAACCACCACTGTATCCCAAACACAAAAGAAGGAGAAAGCAGTGCCCCTGAAATCATACCCTGAAAAATATACAGTACAAAGGCAATAGAGGCCTAACAAGAAAGAAATTAGGTTCTTTTTCCAGGCATCTGAGGTGACAGATGAATATTACTGCACACAATGAATGCAGGTGAAACAATGATGTCACTCACTCATTTTCACAACACCAGACTGCCAAAAATAACTGCCTAAGCTGTAAGAACACTGAGGTCTTCCTACTGTGTTTAAAATAACAGAACAGGGCCATCTGTACTTTGTTCTCAGGGAAAAAAAGGAATAAAATCTATCTGTCGTCGTCCCTGCTTTATACCATGGAATTATGCCCCCCCCCTTCCCTCAACATGCACACACATGTTTTGGAGTTTGGAATTTCATCAAAGGAATACACTAATTCATTGGAAATGATCAATCATGCCAGTTTTACTTGTTTTACATTTTTCTTTCCATGCAGGTGTACATTTGCAAACTGGGAGAGCATCGGAAAGAGGATGTGAAATATGCAGCAGGAATGAACTTGACTCCGTTTAAATTCTTTTTGATGAGCTCTGACCTTTAGAATCGATGTTTTACTTTGCATTGATGTATTGTACTTGTGAGCCACCTTGGACGTTCTATGTTCTGAAAGGTGGAATTAAAACACACACACAATTAAACAATTTCCAGGTGCAAGGGAGTGCCAACAGGATACCGGTATCTTATTGTGTGTGTGCTCCCAGAGGCATGTGGTGGGGCCATTGTAAGATACAAGAAATGGGACTAGATGGGCCCTTGGCCTGATCCAGCAAGGCTCTTCTTATATTCCTATGTAATAATAATAAAACTACTCAAGGTTTTTCCATTTTTTTTGACAAGGTAATTTTCCTGTGTAACAGCACAATCCTGTGTATCCTACGCAGATTGCCAGCTGGCCCAGGGCTGCTAGACCACACCTTGGGAGAAGGGGATGTTCATCCCCTTCCCCAGATGTACGCAAGCCTGGGGCCTATGGGCATCCTCAAATGCACGCCAGGTCCAGACCTGGCATACATTCGGGGAGGTGATGTAAGTGTGCACAGACTGGAAAGGCGGAGATATGATATCCACACCCCCTCCCAGTCCGGGCCGGCCAATGGCCCCCCTCCCTCACTGCCCCGTCCCACCCTCCCACCGACCAGCGTGGGATTTACCTGCAGCGGCTGAAGTCGAGTGAATTGCGCGGCCTAGTAAACGGCTCCAGCCTCCGCGCCAGTGCTGCGTACTCTCCGGGTGTAAAAAATGTGCCTTACGGCATGTTTACGACACCCTGGAGTGGCACAGCAGTAGCTGAGCCACTCCAAAGTTAGGCATGATTGCGCCGTAAAAAATGTTTTTACTTATTTAAATCACCATCACTTGATCTCATATGCCCTTTGTGACGTCTTCAAAACCTGGTCATTATTTTTATTTTATTACTGATGTCCAGCGATATAACCATGCCAGATATGCATGATTATAACATCATCCTGTTCACAGTGTAATTTCTGATTGGATGGGATCACCCATATGATTCATTCAGGTGGAGTAAAAAGAAAAAGCCAGTGGAGTGGGGAAGAGGGGCACTGAAGCAGCAGTAGCCAGGAACACCAACAGTGCCGAACAGGATTTTTTTTTTTTTTAAAGAGGGGTGTCTGAATATTTGCATAACCTTTTTCAGGAAAAAATTGTCCCCTGCCAAATTTGCTAGCATGGACCCCAAAATTGAACCTGGCAAATATTTGATGCAGCCTTCATTGATCTCCATTTCCAACTACGGTGATTGGTTGGTAGACTTGAACATGAAAACAAATCCCTTCGAATCAGCTTGTCTTGGAAAAAATGTCTTTGCTCAATCACATGCACCCTCTTACTATGACACACCATCTCCAGTTTGGTTCATTTTTGATGCCCGGAATGAAAAAAGATTGGGATTCAGTGCAGTGGCAGGCAGGTTGCATTGCTAAATCCAGTAGAACACAGTTATGCCATAGGGTTATAACTCACTTACCCAACCACTTTTGAAGAGCCTGGGAAACTGGGCTCACCCCACTTGAGGGGGTCAGATTCACCTGCCCAAAGCTTATAAAATGATTTTTGTAAAATTAAAAATAAAAAACCCATAGCTTCACTACTGGCTTAAATTGCTTAAAGCCATTATTATAGTAATTGAAACATCATTCAGTTCTGGGAGCAACATCAAACACTTCCTTTTATCAAGCTGCCTACAGATATTAAGAGGGCTAAACCATGCTAGTGTTGTCTCTGGGGTAAGTTACAGCAAAAGCCTATTGGGTCCAAAGAGTACAGGCATGTGTGGGAATTTTTTTTTACCCCTTTTGATACAGGTCAGTGATTCCATTAATGTCACCTGATAAGAAAGTCAGGCCTTCATTAAAGATCACATGCCCTGGGAAAACCAGTTCTTGGTTTAATTTAGAACAGAACTTTTTTTGGGGGGAGGGGGAGAATTTAACCTTCATTTGAAAGCAGCACAGTGTTTTGACATGACAGAATGGCAGCTCAGTTCCTGAATATATTTTGGAAAAGATCAACATTCTCTGAAAACGGATACAAATGATGTGTTTAATCATTCCGTTGCAATATCCTGAATCAGTATATAATTGAGAAGATACTTTTGAACCAGATACTTTGTACAGTGCCATGTTGCTCGTGCCTTGAGCCCCCCATGGCATCCCCCACCCACCTCCTGGACACTATCATCGCCACTTGTATTAAGGTCAGCTAAGTGGGCCCTCTGATGGTCATGGGTCCTTGGTCAGGACCCAATCTAGCTAACCTCTGACTTCGTAACACATCAGGCAAGAGTTATATCTTTTTGTAAGTCTTATTAATTTAAGAAGGACTTCTAAATACATGCTTAATAATAGTCCATATGGGCCTTGTATGACAGCGGATCTTCCGAGGCCCAGAGACGATGCAAAAGTTTCACCACCATCGCATGTGACAAAGCTACTGGCAGGAATGGTCAGTGGCTTCCTGCATGTGCCAGAACTGCTGAGATGCTGAGACAGAGAAGGTACATTGGCAGTGTGGGCGGTTCATGGGCAGTTTGAGGGAGGTTCAGGGCAGGGAGGGGAAGGAATTGAGAGCAGTTCGGGGAGGGAGGGGGTGGATCTCAATGGCAGTGAGTTGTGCAGGAGGCTATCCCCTCTTTCACTGCCTGACACTCCCCCTTCCTGTCCTCAGACTTATGTCAGCTACATAGCTGACATGGGTTCAAAGAGACCTATTGCTGACTATGCAGCCTACCAAGAGGTAAGTAAAACAGTTTTTTTACTTACCTCTCAGCCTTCTGGTCAACCCCTACCACCACAGCATGCAATGTGTGCTCCTTTGGTGCAGTTTAATGCTATGGAGTGGCGGGTAATAGGATTGGGCTGTGAATCTCTTTTTTTGCCCTCTATGGGATATTCATGTGTATAATTTTGGATGGGTTGTGTCCATATATTGGACTAATACGCTGTACGGTCCATTTTTTGGACACGCACCAGTGAATGTCTCTGGACATTCCAAAATTCCAAAAAGTATTCCAAAAAGTGGAGAAAATAGATGTTCTCATCATTCATTGGAGGTTGTCAGCAATGCCTTCAAATACGAAAAATCCATATTTGCCAAATGGAAGACCATCGCTGTAAGACAGAGGTATGTTTATATAGATGCGCATATGGCATCTCATATGGCCATGGTTATACAGGTTGATTATCCCTTATCCGGACATCCGAAATCCAGACTATTCCGAAATCCAGACATCTCGGGGAATGTAACTTAAAAAAAAAAACCTTTTTCCAGCACCTGGCAAGGCATTCTTGGGCACACCATTATTTAAAACATTGTATAAAATTAACTTCCGGCTGTGTGTAAGGTGTATATGAGACATAAATGAATTTCATGTTTAGAAGTGAGTCCCATCCCCAAGATATCTCATTATATTTAATGCAAATATTCCAAAATCCAGACAAATCTGAAATCCAGACAACTTCCCGTCCCAAGCAGTCCGGATAAGGGATACTCAACCTGTATATATGGAAAAATAAAGCTACTCAGAGACTACTTGTAAATATCCTCAAAATATACTATTTATGGAAGACTTGTGTAGATTACCATCCACTGGTGAGACCACCAATCTTTTTAATATGACATTCAGTTGACAGTAGGCATGAGTAGTTAATACCTTTAATAAATCTCTTGACAAACAGTAAAAAGGACTTCCGTGTCTAAGTGATGCTGTGTCTGGTATGTGCTTTCAAAGGTTTAAAGGCCTTTTACTTTGGGAAGGTGTTCTTTATTCAAATTAACAAAAACGGGCTCAACTTACATGAATAAAAAGGCTTTTAAATGCTGATTAAAAATTAAATCAGCTGCCTGCTATCCCCAGGGGGGCTTGTTTTAAGAGCTGTAATTCAGTGAAAGTCAAACAAGTAATCTTTTTAGCACGGATAATTCTTGCAGTGGGAAGAATTTATTGAAATTGTTTCTTAGCCCTGAAATTAGCTAACTTCAGATCCAGAGGTGGTTGGGAATGCAGATTTCTTCCGAATGCAGATTTCTTGTAGGGTCACAAGAATTCTGCAGATTTGTAAGTATATGTCCACTCTTAAACAGGAACAGTTGGGATATTCATAAATTGGGGGCAGGGGAGAATGAATGGTATAATATGGTACTCCGTCTGTTCCTGCCCTCCCTAAATGGCAACCCTAGTTGGGGAAGTGTTTACTCCTGTCAGAATGATTGACTGTATTTGGGCTTGGGGAAGGAGGACTTATATTTCATGCCAAGTCCAGTCTTATCAAGTGTAAGATAAGAACAAGAGACGAGTAATGTGACAGTCACAAGCAAACAAGTTTGCCTCAAGACTGATGTGTTGCAAGAGTCTCTTTGATTGTTTGTACCATCACACTCAAGTGTGTGGGCCTTGTGACTCAACAATAATGGTGCTTTTGGAACTGGGCATATGACTCCAGGAAATGTCTGTCAATATCCTCGTGTCAGCAGGAATGAGCATTCATCCTTTAACAGGACATGTGACTGAAGAATTGGCTTGAAACGGATTCCTGCCATGGCCAATGAGCATATTTCCTTTTTAAGCTCCGAAATGCTTGATCCGATTGTTTACAAAGGAAAGGGAGGAAGGCTAATCATTACATTTCAGCTGAAGGTTCATCGGTCAGATTTGAAGTACTCTTTCTCTCCCAAAGCAAAGACAGATTACGACATTGTTAACGGGTCAGCAGCTCTAATGTAAACAGGCTGCAAAGAGCTGAATGGGATCACTCTGAAAGGACAAAGCCACTGTCAATCAAGCAGATTAAAACCACAACAGTTCCTATCTGGGTGACTTTTCTGATCCCAAAGAGCAAATGTTTGTCCACAGGAAAGGAAAAGCCAAAACTTACACATTGCATATATATATATATATATATATATATATATATATATATATATATATATATATATATATATATATATATATATATATATATATATATATATATATATATATATATATATATATATATATATATATATATATATATATATATATATATATATATATATATATATATCAGTGAAGCCCTCCTCACCCAAGGCCAAGTATACTTCCAGTACCAGAGCTTAATGGAGGAGAAAAGTGATTGACAGCCCAATCCTATGCACAATGCCTGATGGATGCGCAAGTCCGAGTGGATCCAGGAAGGTGGATTGAGGCCAGAAAGGGGGGTAGGATATTGGTGGCACCACTGCTGCTGTCAACACCTCCTGGCCTCAATCTGCCCTCCTTCCCACCCAGTCTCCGCCCCATTCCGCCCACACCCGGCCTCCCTCCTGCCCCAGCACTGACTTACCGGCAATGGGGGTTGTTGCCGGGCCACCGGCTTGCAGTGGAGGCCCAGCTGCATGAACTGGCATGTTGCTTTTTGCTTCTGCTTCAAATGTTATATCTTTATGTTATATCTTTCTTCCTCCTTAGCAAATCTTTAGAGAAGAGATTTACAAATTTGTGGAGCTGGTACTGAGAACTCTTGTTGTTCCTATGAAAAGTCTTAGCTTCCTAGTTGGAAGGAGGTCATTTTTAAGAGGTGTATTAAACCGTTTCATTCCCAGAAATACTCGTCCGTTCCTCCTCACAATACCTTTCAAATGGGGACCATTATTTTCAAGAGAAGCAGATTATGTTAAGATAAATGTAGACAGTGGGAAAAATATGCTGATCCTGGAGTGGCATTTGGAACAGCCTTTGTGTCACGTTGGCACAAGGCATTGTTTTTCACCACATTAGTCATCCTAGACAAACAGATTTAAAAATAAATAAATATACCGTACAAATCAGAACGTGGTTTTGCTATGTTCACTTGCTGCAGCGTCTTTCCGCAGTATGGGGGCACTGTTGGGCTTGCTACTTATCCCAGAAAAGCACCAGTGCAGATTAAAAGAAAAAGATTAAATAGTAGCAACTATGATTTTAACTAGGAGCAGCTGTGACCTGCTGAAAAGAAGAGACTAAGCATACAGCAAAACTGGGCCTAGAGAATACTGTAAATCAGGACGGGTCTTCCAGGGAAGCTTAGGGTTCCTTAGAAGTGTTCTCAATTAGAAGAGCAGGCATGATTCCTTAAAAGACACCTTCTCTGCCCACAAAGGACCATTCCTTGCAATGTGCAAATACAGTAAGGTGCCGTTTAGGACATATTCTTAGTTTACGTGGGGTGACAGTGAAGCCAAATAGCCCTGTCTGATGCAGGGCCACTCAGAGGAATTTTATCAGGGGGTACAAAATTTATTTTGGGCCCCTTCCCTTCATGTGAATTTGGGTTCCCCTTTTTTGCTCTTAGGCCCCCTTTTTGACACATTTTTTACCCTGGGCCCGGGTACGATTGTACCCCCTTAACCCCTCTCAAAGGGCCTGGTCTGATGCTCCAGAAGAACTGAGTGTACATTCCAAAAGGTCCCAAAAGTAGAGTCTCAAAGGTTCCTGGTCAAAATAGCTTTTGTATCTTGTTCCCAGCAGGGAGGACTCAGTAGGGAAGACTTGGACACATCAACCGGTTGTTTCTTGATCCTTAGACTTTCTTCCAGCTTTTTATCCCGATCCTATGCCAGCCTCCACCGGTGGAACGAGCAAGCAAGCTGTCGCAAACATGCCATAAGGCACGTTGTGGTAGCGCGGAGGCTTGTGGCGGTGTTGGAAAGGCCTGCGTTGCTCTGCCGGCGCCAGATCAATATGGAGCCCCTGCCGGAGAAGGTAAGCTCCTGCCAGGCTGCGGAAGGGTGGGGAGAGGGTGGAACGGGGGCCGGGAGGGAGCGTTCCAGATTGGGGGGAGGGCAGGGAGGAGGGTGGATCAGGTCCAAGAGGAGGGTGGGCGCAGTGGAAGAGGCCTCCGCCAAATCCTATCCCCTTTCCCAGGCTTGAAAACCCAACATGGAGCTGCCCAGATTTGTGCTAGCCATTTAGCTGATGGAGATTTGAGTAGCCCCATAGAGACTGCTGGGGCTTGACACAGGGTAAGGGGACGAGCAGAGAGCTCTTGAGGAGAGCTCCAGCAGCCTCCAGCCCTGTGCTGGAAACAGCAGAGCCTGCTCCGGCGTCGCTGCCTCCCAGCGTGGGGGGGGGGGATTAGTTAGAATTGTGCCATTTGTCTTATTTCTCTTTCCTTGTTTCCCTCCATCCCACTCTCTCTCTCCCTCTTTCAGTGAAGGATGAAACAAACTGTATTTCTATATCTGAAAGTAAGAAAGTCCAGGTCTCCCAACAGCTCGATGGGAAAGTGGCTGGAGACCCCATGTGCCCCAGCAGAGAGCCCTTTGGAGAAAGTAGGGCTACAAATGTAACAAATGCACAAGCACAATTCTGTCGTCCATCTGCAGGAGTAAAAGCCCTTCGGAGTGTTCACATGGCAGAGCCACCCCCTGAATCTTCAGTACCAGTGACAATGGTAGTGCCCAATGCATTGTCAGAGGCAAGTGAAGGGTGCCGGTGAGGGGAGGTCCATGCAGGCTTTGCCCTAGAACCCCAGCAATCTGCCAGCAGCACTGAGTCAGGCCTAACAAAAGTGCAGAGATTGTAGTTAGGCTGACCGCCTCCTTCTACATGTGTTCAATTTATGATGTCTCAGGCCAGGGGTTCTCAACCTTTGGAGGCCTGGGTACCCCCTATCACGGTCCAATTTTCTGAAGTACCCCCTGCTAATTAACTGCTAATTAATTGAATTAATCAATTAATTAATTAGGTAATTAATCGTTAAATAAAAAAGTACTAAAACAATTTTAAATGTGAAAAAATGTCTTATTTAACTCGGGGGGGGGGGGTAAAGGGAGATGCACGCACGCATGCAAGGATCTCTTTTTTCTCCAAGTCACACTTCCCAAAATCAGCTCCTCCCTCCCCCACCCCACCAAAGTACATTTTCCAAAGTACAAAAATAAGCCCAAAACCAAAATCAGAGAGACAGAAGGGCTCCGAAAATAATTACAATTTAAAAGCCATGTTAATTAACACTTAGTTAGCTGTTGATGGGGCAGATAAGGGGCAGGGCTTGGCATACCCCCAGCAAGACGTCTGTGTACCCCTAGGGGTACCCGTACCACAGGTTGAGAACCCCTGTCTTAGGCTACAATCTAGCAAAGGCCTTTACATAGCTTGTCACCCGTGTATCCTCCCTCCCCCCAGTGTATCCAAGGAGCTCTGGGCAGAACATGTGGGTTGATCCCATTTTGCACTCCGAAAAACCATATGAGGTAAGTTAGGCTGGCAGAATGTCACCTGATGAGCTTCGTGTCTGAGCAGGGATTTGAACACTGGCTTCCTAGATCAAAGCCTACTGTTTTATCCACTGTACCAGCAATCTCAGCCTGTACCCCACTTAAAAAAAAAAACACCCATTTTTACCATACCTTCCTCCTTTCTCCTGAAAAATATTTATAGGAAATGGATTCAGTGTTATGATTATATTAATACAGTATTGACAATACTAGATCAACTGCTCTTATATCCTAGAATGCTAGCTGATCAGCTCTTCTTGTAGCTCTTTGCAGTAAGCCAAGAATGTAACAGGCCAGTCGACCATCCTTAACTGTCCTTACTTAATGGCTACCAGAGGCCAGGCTATTGTTAAATAGATATCTGGCTGATAATCTCGGAAGCACAAGGATGCCTTTCTGAAGAAGGGACTCTATTCTTGCTTGCAAGAAGGTCATGTCATGTCGTGGACCTGAGGGGAGGGGCTCAGATTTAAGAGGGCCAGGTGACATGCTGTCCCCTTTATGTAGTCATTACTCATTTAGGGGAGATCAAAGGGAAACTGTGATTGGACTAGTACAGTGGTTCTCAAACATTTTAGTACCAGGACCCACTTTTTAAAATGACGCTCTATTGGGACCCACCTAACTTTATGAGACTTTAAAAAAGTGATCTAGAAGTAAATAAATAAATTTACAAGTAAAGAGCTCAGCTGTTTGCAGGGCAATTAGCAGCTATCTGATTTTTGAATAGCCTCAGGGCTTGTGGCAATTACTTATCTGGGACCCACCAGAAATCAGGTCCCGACCCACCAAATGGGTCCCAACCCATAGTTTGAGAAACACTGGACTAGTAGATTCTGAGTGAGACACATACACGGGTTCGTGTGTGTGTGTGTGTGTGTGTGTGTGTGTGTGTGTGTGGACCAAGGCACCTTTTGGAGTGAAGGCAGATGTAGCATTCTAAATGTAGCATTTAGAATGTAGCATTCTAAAGAAGTCAGAATGGATCTTATCCACACCATAAGCCTAGTTTGACAAGTTGTGTTACAGGCACATTCCACCCAAACAGCCTTTGGATAGGCAAGTAGTTTTCTGCGTCACGAAGGTTTGTCAGTCCACAGTCTTTCCCCAACCCTTGCACACCAGGCAGGCTATCATCTTTTTAAAAAAGAAATGTTTCAAGCAGAACATATTCATTTAGACATCATGTCCAGGGATGGACTTATGTCCAGGGATGGAGTGGGGTCATGAAATCCTGGTGCTGGGCCATGCCGGGGTCAGGTGTGTGTGCCCTGGATGAGGATGAGGGGAATGGCGGCCTGAGGTGAGGCAGAGGATTGAAGCCAACCATGCCTCCATAGGGGACCAGCAGCAACTGCTCCATTTTCCGGTGGCTACCCTGCATCTCTCATACATATATCCATCAATGTACAAAAAACCTCACAAATGTTTTAAGAACAATTGTAAAACTTCTCTGGCAATCATGGGTAACTACATGGTACTAGTCAATAGGCACCCACTACAGCTGGCTGGCGTTTTCCAAATAATGAAACATAATATTTTTTCCCCAGTTCTCACCTGAGGACAGAAAAATATATGTTTGGAAGGCAGCAGCAGCTCTATCTAACTCACTCTACCACTCTTAGGGCGCAATCCTGGGGAACTTTAGAACAGTGGCGCATGCGCTCCACCAGTCTAAAGTGTTGCGAATGTGCCGTAAAACACGTTTGTGACTACTTTAGAGTTAGGGAGGCCAGCGCAAGGCCGGCCTCCCTTACTCCGTCGCCGGACCAGCAAGCGGCCACCAGAGGAAGGTAAGCTCTCTCGCCAGCAGCTGCATGGGTGGTCCGGCGGGCGAGGGAGGGGGCATTGGCCTAGCCAGCCTGGGAGGGGTGGGGACATATCCTGGTCCCCACCAGGCCAGCTACTCCATTACATGGCCTCCTCTACTTCTGGGCCACCAGCTCCTGGGCCACCAGCCAGATCCTTAGTCAGGATTGCGCTGTTAAACTGCTACATCTTACTTCCAAAGTTCAACAAAGAGTCCAATTAAACCAAAAATGTATGCATATGTTAAAATAATAAACCTAACATATATACCTGTGTATGGAATGGAAAGATTTGGTAACTGAATCAGGCATATCAATATATTCAACGATTTTGGCAAAAGCAAGATTGGTTATACTTGGTTATACTACAAAGAATATAGTTCTGGGATTTATTTATTTGTTAAAGTAAGAGCCATGGTCTCATTGGATGGCCATCTGCAAAACATGTCTCTTTCAGGGGTTTGTTGTGAGCATGAATAATGTGAGGAAGGAAATACATAAGAACATAAGAAGAGCCCTGCTGGATCAGGCCAAAGGCCCATCTAGTCCAGCTTCCTGTATCACACAGTGGCCCCACCAGATGCCTCAGGGAGCACACAGCCAACAAGACAACCTGTTTCCTCCTGCCACTCCCCTGCACCTGGCACAGAGAAAACCTACTTCTAAAGTGAGTAGAATAGCATACTATTCTAAAACCAGGAGGTTGCTTATGGCTTGTAACCTGGTCTTTTCCTCCATGAATCTGTCCAAACACCTTTTAAAGGCATCTAGGCCAGGTACCATCACCCCATCCTGTGGCAAGGAGTTCCACAGATGAATTACATGCTGGGTAAAGAAATATTTTCTTTTATCCATTCTAACTCTCCCTCCATTCAATTTTAGTGCATGTCCCCTGGTTCTGGTGTTGTGCGAGAGGGAGAAAAAATTCCCTCTATCCACTCTCTCCATCCCATGCATAATTTTATACGTCTCAATCATGTCCCCCCCCCCCTCAGGTGCCTTTGTTCTAGACTGAAAAGCCCCTCGCTGCTTATCCCCAACTCCAGGTCATTTATGAATAAGTTGAAAAGCACCGGTCCGAAGACCGATCCTTGGGGCACACCGCTTTTCACCTCTCGCCATTGTGAAAATTGCCCATTAACTCCCACTCGCTGTTTCCTGTTCTTCAACCAGTTCCTAATTCACAAGAGGACCTGCCCTCTTATTCCCTGACTGTGGAGTTTTCTCAGGAGCCTTCCATGAGTTTTCTCAGGAGCCTTTCATAATATTTCAATATTATCAACACAGAGCTGTAGGAATAGACAGAGTCATAAAATTACATTTTAAAGCCTTTCGTGGTGAGATGAATATCTATTAACATTGTACCAAAAAAAAAAAAAAAAGCACTTTCCAGGGCACACATATAAAATGCTTCTGTAGTTAGGCCCCATGAGAGTGACTATCATAAGGCAGAATAGAAGTTTATTTTATGTAGCTACATGGAAAATGTCATAAAGAGGATTCTAATTTTGCATTCTTTTTTTACTCATTGCTTTATCCATCCTCAGCCCTCCAGGGAGTGTGACAAATCCACATAATATCTCAGAGTGCTGAAATTTGCATTTGCAACTCCAATATAGCTGAGAGATGTGTAAAATCCACTATAGCCAGAGAGTTACATGTTAACTACACATCTAAGAAGACTTCAGAGTATACTTTATTCTTTCCAAAGTGAATTTTAACATCACCTCCAGGATTTGACTCCAAAATAGCAATTTTGTTTTTTCAGTCTTCCTAGACTGGAATTTGAGAAAGAACCTTTGACTCCACTTGTCTAGCTCCAGATTACACCAGAACCAGCACTGACAGACCATGATGCCAGGAGGGCCAGGCAACTATCAAGGGCCAGGAGCAGCGGCATCGCTGTAAGTGGGGCGGAACGCTAAGTTCCGCAGCGCGCTAACCTTCCCTTACTCACCGGCACGAGGCGGTGTTGCCTTCACCCCACTGAATGACTCTGAAGGCGAGGGGGCAGGGCCGCCTCGTGCCAGTGAGAAAAGGCCGAGACAGACCAAGCCCGTGGTCCGGGCGGAGCGTGCGGGAGCGAGCGTGCGTTGCCGCACCGGACGCACGCTAGGGGGCTGGATGCGACGTGTGCATGTCACACCAGATCGCAGCCGCAGCGAGCGAGCGAGGGAGAGGGTGGGGAGAGAAGGGGGGAGAGAAGAGGGAACTTCTCTCCCCCCTCCTCGCGCACTCGCTGCTCGATCCTCGCTGCGGATCTTCCCTCAGGGAAGAGGTCAGGACTAGTGGGGACTGCACAGAAGAGAAACGCATTTTGTTTTTGTTTTTGTGTGTGAGTGTTTACTAACTACAAAATAAAAGTGTGTGTGTGGGGGGGGGGGATCAGCAAATGTCTGACCGGAAACACCTAGACGCATTGGACAAAAGGATGGAGCTTGCTGGCTGCCCCAGGCACATGTTTCCACACTGTGCTTAAAAGTTAAAACCCTTCCAAGTGATGAAGATTTGAATAAACAAAACCGCGTTCGCTCGTAGTTGCGAGGAGAAAAAATGGCTGCTTTCCCAAAACATTCTGCCCCTCTTTTCCTTTGATTGACGTTGGCTTCCTTCCCTTTGAGTGGCTCTGGCCGCTCTGTGTCCTGCCTCCAGGGGGCTGGGACACGGACGGAACGGGACGAACGCTGCCAGCACTGGGCTTGGGGCAGCTGAAGCGTTTACGCGCCGGGGGCTGCCGACGTCTGACGACGACAGCCGGGACCAGCAACGGAGCCATGTCAGACAGAGAAAACGCGCCCGCAGCAGCACGGACGCACGGATGCGCACGGAGCACGGACCTGGTCTGTCACCGGCTTAAGGGAAGGTCAGTGCACTGCGGAACTTAGCATTCTGCCCCACCTACAGCAACGCTGCTGCTCCTGGCCCTTGATAGTTGTTCACAACGCCACTGGCCAGGAGCACTAAGACACCCACCAGTCATGTCCTAGTATTCACTTGTGTTTCCCTGCTAACTGGGCAAGAGGTACTTTTTCAATTGGTGCTCCTCTTATATTTAGCAGAGGGAGAGTAACTGCCCCCCTTTCACCCCAGCACAGTGTCTTTTCTAGTGGCTGTTTGCTGGTGTTCTTCTGCATCTTTTTTAGATTGTGAGCCTTTTTGGGACAGGGAGCCATTTAATCTTTTGATTTTGTCTGTAAACCGCTTTGTGAACTTTTTGTTGAAAAGCGGTATATAAATACTGTTAATAATAATAATAATAATAATAATAATAATAATAATAATAATAATAATAATAATAATAATGCCATTTTCATTTTGCATGGGGCCTAGCCAGATCTGACCTTTTATGGGTCCCATGCAAGATGAGATCACGCCTAAGAAATCTTTATTTTCACACAAGGGACATATATTATCTTTATCTTTATACACACACACACACACACACACACACACACACACACACACACACACGTGTGTGTGTGTGTGTGTGTATTTGTATTTTATTAATATAATATTAAAACAAAAACAATACATATTTCGTAAGGTTATAGCAAGCACGAAGCAATACATCCTACTAGCATACTATTCGCTATTTTCTACATATAATATCCAACTAAGCCAAAATATCACCAACATTTATTCATTAAATCTGTATATCATCACATCGTTCTTCTCTCTCTTAAAAAGCAATAAATGGTTTCCAATCATTCACAAAAAGGTTAACTGACTTTTCCTTAATTAAAATTGTAAGTTTATCCATTTCAGCATAATCCAAAACTTTCAACCACCAATCTTCCAATGAAGGTATCCCTGAATTCTTCCAATATTGTGCGTAGAAAATTCTTGCCGCACTTATCGTATATAAACACAAAGTTTGAAATTTTTCACCTACATGATCATCCCTCATACCCAACAAAAAGGTTTATGGTTTCATTTGAACCTTAATCTTTAAAAACAACTGTATCTGTTTATGAATCTCTTTGTCCTCCAGCCAATCAACAACTGGCACCCAGTCATTCCTAGCACCAAACTGACTTATGTCAAACTTTTAGGAAACATTCAGTCAGGAAATGACCTCTTTGTTGTCATTGAGTTTGCTACACAGACAGCGTCAGTATACATTTCCAGCATTGACTTGAAAGACTTCATAAATTCGGTATAAAGGTGAAAGAATGAATGGCTAGATGATTGTCTTTCAATCTGCAGGTGTCCACAAGAAGATTTACTGCTGGTATCTTAGGAGCTCTGACAGGTTGTTATTTCCAGGAGAAAATCATTTGTCACATGCCAAATATAAAACTACAACATGTCAATGTGACAGTGATGTGCAGCATGGTTATGAAAGACACACACACACACACACACACACACACACACACACACACACACACACACGAGGATCACAGAGACCTAAGACATTCATCTTCCCAAGAATTGACTTACTTCAGTGCTCAGACATCACAAACCAGATAAGGACAGAGAGGAAAAGATAACTTGAAAAAGGGGAAACGGTGCCAGACTGTTAGGAACAAGACAGTATGTAGATGGTGTAACTGGATAGGGGGCAAAGCAAAGGGCAAACAGACCAAAACAGCTACAGGCTCCGGGAGGAGCAGAGCAGAGAAAGGCAGGGAGCTGCAAAGAAAATAGAGTGAGTCTGAAGCACAGCCTGAGAGCTCAAACTGAAGCTGTTGACCAGCAGTTTCTGTCTGCTTCCTGATATACTGGCTACTGGGAGACTGGAGCCAGAAAAATGACCATAGGTGAGCCTGCATCCCAAGGCAGAGCGGAACCAAGGAGGATTGATTCTGAGACCTCAGCAGAGTGGCACCCTTTGATGTCCTCCTCAGTAGCTTAGGATGGGATGGGGCGGGGGGGGGCCAACCGCCCCCAGGCAGCAGGTGGAGGGGCATCAAGCCGGAGGCGGGGGGGCATCATACCAGCGGCGGTGATCCGGGCGGTGCGGTGGCACGGCTCAGAGGAGCCTGCAGACAGCTCCTGCCGTCTCCGCATCACATTGGATATGGCCCCCTCCCTCTCGCCCAACCCCCGAGGGACGTTTGGCTCCAGCTGACGTCACTTGGGGGCAGGGTGAGTGATGTCAGCGTCACAAGGGGGGCGGCTGGCACGATGCCAGCTACGCTACTGGTCCTCCTGGGTGGTGATTTGGAGTGAGCCTGGGTGTCGGTGCCTCCCTTCTTCCCCCAGATTTGCCAAAACCAGTAGACTCTGTTACCACCAGGAGGACAAAGTCAGACAAAGAGAGACTGTCCTCAGAAGCCTCCCTCCCAGTTACGTGGCTAACTGCCACACTTCTAGCGCTATAGTGTATAACTCAGGTTCTAGGAGGACTAGGGCAAGAGTCTGATTGAGTTCAACCAACTGCAGGCAGAGAAAGGGTTAAAATGTAAAAAGAGTTTATTTATAACATGGGGGGGGGAGTTGTGTTGGATAATACAAAGAGGAAAGAATAAAATAAGCAGGCTTGGGATATGGCTTGGCCATTGGCAGTGCCAGGTGTGGATCTTAGCAAAAATATGAGACTATTATGGGGATCCCTGTTATAAGTCTTCCCATTACACACTTCCCTTAATTTAATTCCTCAACTTTTTGAGGACCGAGATGTAAAAAATCCTTGCACTGATGTCCTTTATTGTTGTAGCCCCACATGCATATCTATTCTATGCTCTTAAAGGAACATCTTTATATTTAGATTTTGCCATTTCTGGGCCTGCATGCTCTTCTTTCTCCTCCCACCCTTGCAGAATTCTCTGACTGTGTGATCTAGTAGCATCCCAGCTCCACCTGCTGGGCATTAGTGGGCACTGCATCCTTTTGGCTGAAAACCTTTATTTATGCTTTCTAGCAAACAAGATCATTTTCCAACAGTCTGCTTGTTACTTTTATTACCCACCTTTCTTTTCCCATTATCTGATCCAGCTGGGTTCCTTTTGTTCTTATAAGAATACAATCAATCACACCACTTCCATAATCCATCCTTCTTGCCAGTGCGCGTCACTCCCCCGGCAGAGATGCGTGTCACCCACCGGCGGGAGGTTAGCACATCACACCCCCTCACCCGTGCTGCTGCGTCGCCACCCCTCGCTGCCGCCACGTAACCCACCAGTATGAGCCGGGAGAGGGTGACAATGCATCTTCTTTGGCCGGCAGCTCGGCCGCTGCTGACTAGGCCAAAAGCAGCGTTCTTCATGCATGCGCACAACGCCGCTTGAAGCCTTTTGTCCTCAGTGGCGTTGTGTGCATGTGCGAAAATGCTGCTTTTGGCCTAGTCAGAAGTGGCCGAGCTGCCGGCCAAAGAAGACACGTCATCACCCTCTCCCGGCTCATACTGGGAGGCAGCAGGGGGCGATGCGGCGGCAGCAGGGGTGATGGCGAGCGATTCGCACGGGCCGGGGGTTGACGTGGGATGCGATGTCTCTGGGTCAAACAGAGGCATGTCTTGCCCCTGTCAGTAAGGGGCAGTACAGAGTCATAGCAATAGATGGTGCAGGGTACGCCCCCTGCACTGGGCAGCAAGCAAGGGGTGCGCGTCGCAAAAGCGGTGGCGGTGGCCTTTTTCCTGTGGCCGTGAAGTTTAACCCACCCACCCGCTCCGTGTAGCCTTATCCCGGCCGAAAAAGGCCCAGGGGGGTGTTTCCCGGCCTGAAACAGCGCTGGCGGGGGCGTGATTCAGTGACACCGCCCAGGGGTGCGTAACTGAATTATGCCCCCGGTAGCACGTGACGCTGCCCCAGACTAACTACACTGCTGGGGCAGTGGGGGTAATGAAAGGCCCAACCAATTCACCTTTGAGTCACAAGGGAAGGGTCTAGTTCTTCTAGATCCTCCCAGATTCTGTGTGTGTGTGTGGGGTGTCTAACCCAGACTCTCCTGTGGCTTGAGAGGGTGAGAAGGCTAGCTGGATAAAGTCCTGCTCCAGTCCCCCATCCCGTCCCCCCTGCAGCCGTGCTGCTTTCTGTGGGTGGAGGAGTTGGGCTGCCACTTTGACCTTCCCCCTCAGCCCCTGGGCACTCTTGGACCTTGTAGCTTCTCTTCTGGACCCCTCTCCTCCTTCCCTTCCACTGTTGTCCATTCCTTTCCCCTCCCTTCTTGCTTGCCTGGCGTTCCCTTTTGACTCCTTCCTGCCCCGCTCCCGAGGTGTCCTGCAGCCTGCCACCACATGCCTCATTTGCCAGGCGCCAAGCAGCTGGGGCTCTGCTGGCGTCTCCTGGCATCTTGCTGCCTCCCAGCAAATCAGCACCTGCTGATGTTGTCACCGCCAAGCTCCGATCCTTCAGTCTGGCCACTGCGCCTCCCTTCTCCGGTCTGGCCAGCTGCATGGTGGAGCATGGCTCACAGCCCCTGCTCAGTGTGTCAGGTGCAGCCAGCAGCACTGATGTTGCCTTCCCTTTCAGTAAGCCTTTGGATATTCCTCTCAACCCTTTTGCTAAAATATATTAGTTAGCACCCAGAATATTTAGGTACAGGGCGATGCTATGCTATGCCGCAGTACAGCATTTCCTGAAAGCAACGCATCTGATATCGGCAAACCTTCTGGGAAGTTATGAGCCCTGCTAATGCTACGGATTTTTAAAAGTAATTTCCAAAGCAGTACTACACATATTGCAAATTAAATGCTTTAGCTGAGATTTACTACTTGGGATTTATGACATTTTCTACATGATGTAAGAGTCTATGTCCTTTCAATTAGAAAGGAAGAGCGTTAATGCCTGTGCTAGTATTAAAACCATCTGTCCCAAAACTGTGGGAAAAACTGCATTAGTGGTATAACTTGGCCACAATGTTTTAGCAATCTATGGAAAAGCTGACTCCTCTCTGTTCTTTTTTAAATCATCATCATCATCATCATAAAACCTCACTTAAACTTCCTTGTTCTATCAAAGAATTGTCCAGATGTATCTTCACAATAGTTTCCAACTCATCTGTGAAAATTAAAGTCCTTTAAAAAAAAAAACCACTGTGTGTTCTTTCTGTGTCTAGAATCCTTTCGCCGTTCTCTTCAGAGTTAGGAAATCTTTTGTGGAGTCATTACTGTTTCCTTTCCCAGCTTATTCCCTGCCAGAGTGAATGAAGAGGTTCAGGAAGGGGGTGTTGTCCATTCCAGCCTTTTTTGTTGGGTCTGGAGAGGGTGAAGACAGTGTGCCCCCTCCAGGGCCTCTGAAAGGAATTTTATTAGGGGGTACAAAGTTTCTTTTGGGCCCCTTCTCAAAGGATGAGGGGACAAAATGGGGCATGGGGAGGACAGCAATGGCTGTAAAAGTCTCCGGAGCCCAGGTCTACCAGGCTTCCCGATATGGCACCCAGATCTACCCGCTTGGTAGACCTGGCCTCCCGGTTGGCCCAGCCTCTCTCTTTCACTCTCTGGGCCCCCTCCTTTGGCTCCTGGGCCTGGGTACAATTTACCCTCTTTAGACCCTTGTCATGGGCCCTGGCCCCCTCTGACGTAGCCCAGGAGTGCTTGAAATGACATGTAACCTGTCACCAGACACAGTGATATGATCTCATTTGGCCAAGTTGGAGGTCATGTGCACTGATTCAGCTGGGGTTCTTCTTGTTGAGGGATGAGAACCAATATGGTGAAGCAAGATCTTGGTTGGTTGGGTCCCTGGCACTTGCCTGATGGTTGACTCCTGGTGCTGGCCACAGTGTTTCCACCAATCCTCACTCATGCTCCCCATTGCTAACATTCCTCATTAATACCTGTTCACTTTCTAGGCTAGCAGAAACAACCTTGAGAACAGAGAAAAGAGGGGGGAGCGAGAGCGTGCTCACCCTCCTCACCCATCCAAGGGACCTACTCTGCCTCCAACATGGATGAGGCTATAGCCCTAGCTCAGGGGGAAAGCACCTGCTTTGCACCTAGAAAGCCCCAAGTTCAGGCCCTGGCATCTCCACATAGACATGAGAACCATCCCTGGCTGAAACCTCGGGAAACCACTGCCAGCCCATGTCAGCAAGATGACACTAGAGGGACCAACAGTCTGACTCAGGGCACCGCAGCTTCCCAGGACATCTGTACTGGGCCATGGCATTCCAAGATTGCCCCCATATATAAAATTATATATAAAAGCATTTGGGGGGCACCCCTCAGGGACCCTGGCGCCGCTGCTGACCCGACTGCTGACTCCTTCAGTGATGAGTGACTCGCGAGTTGCAATTCGCCACCTCGCGAGTCACTCAATTCCCCGCCTCGAGTCCGCCTCGAGTCCGGCGCCTCCGCAGCAGGTGGCGCCTGGTTCGGCTGAACCACTTGAACCACCCTAGTTACGCCACTGCCCCCATATATAAAATCTGATACATGCAGGTCCAGATTGTGCCATCAGTTACTAGATGTATGTTTGTGCTTCTTCTCTCTTCGTTTTTCTTTTGTTGAATTTTATTGTGCCGGCAGTTAGATTCTGTTGTAGTTTGCTTTGAGCACTTGGTAGCTGGAATGGCGCGAAGTCATTTATAAATAAGTCAATGAACAAATGTTTTCTCCAGGAAGATAATGGGCTTTCTATTCACTGAATGGCGAAGGTTTTGTTTCTTTTTTGAATTAAAAGATTTTTTTTTCCCCACCATGCCATTTCATACATGCCACTGAAGCAGTCATCCGGTGAATGTAGGCGAAGGAAGATATAACCCATTATATAATAAACCATGCTATTTCCTCAGAGGAGAAGGATAGACTTTGTAGCTATAAAATTCCTCAGTGCCAATATGACCAAAAAGAATGTAGCCCACGGTGACAAACTTTTCCTTGCTTGTGTACTGGAAATAGATCTTCTTATCTCTTTGTGCTCCTCCAGCAGCCGGCATGCATGTAAGGGCGAACAATTTTCAAAGGATTAACAACATTGAATCAAAGCAGGGGAGGTTGCATTACAGCAAAACCCTTATTTCAATTCTTTTCTTTACCTGAAGTTTTATGTGCCAAAGGAGATTTCAAGTCGTCTCCTAATAATGTATTTGGTTGCTATACTGCCGATTGTCTGCCTTCATTCTTGGAAGTTTCAAGATTACTGAAGTCTCGCCTAGCAGGAACACGGCCTGCTTGTGACAAGATTGTGTTTTCACTTCTTCAGTCGAAGAAAAAGCACTTTCTTTTCTCCCAAAATAGTTTGATGGAAAACTGCTTTCACACCCTCCACAGGAACATACTGAGGCCTTAAGACGGAGAGGTGCATCATTACCGCTCTTCTTGTCCATTGTTAAGGTTGCCACCTTTTTCTCTGGCAGGGCTCCAGTTGCTGTGGGGAGAGGAAGAGACCCCACCCCAAAAAAAACAGACTGGAACATGAACTGAAAAATGTCATGCTCAGATTGACAGCTCTCTCAGGGAGGGAGGCAGATTGAAATGCCTGCTGCTGTTTTGCATATGATAATTTATATAATTACCCTTGGACTATATATATATGCCATATATATACTATATATATATGGACTGCTAGGACTATATATATATGCAACGAACATGAAAATGAGCGAACTCAGGAAGATAGTGGAGGATAGGAAGGCCTGGCGGGATATGGTTCATGGGATCACGAAGGGTCGGACACGACTTAATGACTGAACAACAAATTTATATAAGACCTGAACATTTCATGTGTCTACCTTGAAGCAACAAGAAGATATAACCAGAGCTGGTTCTATCATTTGGCAAAGCAAGGCAGCTGCCTCCTGAGTCAGAAGCTGGGTATTGCTGGGTAGCAAATTGCCAACTGTCTAACGTATTATTATATTTCTACTGCCAGTGCCAGGAGTTGAATTTTCTCTTTCAGCTGTTGAAATGCTTCAGGATCAACACACTGGGACAAAGCAGGAAACCCCCACTGTCCTACTGTACACAGTATTTATCAGGGCCCTTCTGACTTCACACACTCACAATACTGAAGAACACAACTACTTATTTAGCAAGTGCATTTTATATTTAAGCGTTCCAATCTGAGAATTGCAGCCCAATCCTAACTAAAAAACAACAACCCTGCCAATGCAGCCATGCCAATGGATCACGCACTGCATCCTGTAGAGGGGCAGTCACCTCAAGGTAAGGAAACTGTTCCCTTACCCTGGGGCTAGCCTCTGCTTGGGTCCCCTTGGAACTGTGCCAGCCATTTCCTGGCACAGAACCAAGGAGAGTAAGGAAGAGGGAATGGGGGAAGGAATGAGAATAGGATTGGTGCCACCAGGATCCACCCAACCCACCTCCAACCCTCTCCTCCCTGCCCAGACACTCCCCATCCCTCCCCTTCCCTGCCCCGTTCCTCCCACCTCCCGCCCCCATCGCCAACTTACCAGCACTGGCATTGGGTGGCTCCTCTGCTGGTGAGCACGCATGGGCGCTAGTCATGTTTCCTGGTGGCCTCATCATGCACGCTGTCATACATGACAGCATACATCCAGAAGGGGAAACCCTTCTTCTGCGATTGTTGAACAAATCAGATGGATGTGTCTACTATGACGCTCCACCACCCTACTTGCTATGCTTAGTGGCTCAAAAGGACCAAAGGGGCACACATGCCAGCTGTCCCTGTTGATCTGGGAGGGAGCAGTAGCTCAGCTGCGGAGCGTGTGCTTTGTCCGCAGAAGGGCCTAGGTTTGATCACTGGTATATCAGTTAGAGACTCAGGTAGCAAGTGATAGAAACACCCTGTAGAGTAAGGTCTCCAATCTCCAAGTCTGCCAATCAGAGTAGAGAAGCCTAAGGGTATTACTCAGGAGAAAGCAGCTTTATATGTAACAGGGACAGACAGTCCCAGTGCTCTTGTTTCTAGAAAAGACTGACCCTATTTTGTCATGGGGGTGATGCCCTTTTAAAAATATTGTTCACGTGAGTTGATAAAGTTGATGTTTGAAAGTTCAGCCCCCTTCTCTGGACCTCCATAAGGAGCAGAAGGGAGGGACAGGTGCATTTTTTTATTTAAGGAAATGCACACAGAGGGATGCAAACGACATCCTTCTTCAGTCCTCCATCCATACGTGCAGCATATCCAGATAGTTTGCTAACAGCGCAATCTGTGTAACCTTGCACCGGTGTAACAGACGATGCACCGGTGTAAATACACTTACACTGGCATAAGTGCACTTAATAAACTGATTGTAACAACGTTCTTTCTTATATAAGCAAGAAAATGTTTCATTGAATGTTTAATATCCCGGTGGAAAAGGTTGTACAGTACTCCCCCCATATCCGCTGGAGATATGTTCCAGGCCCCTCCGTGGATACTTGAAACCGTGGATAGGAGCGAACACCCTCTCCATGGTTTCCCCCCACCCTACCTCCCCTGCAGGCAGGCATGCGTGCCCCCCAGCTCTTATTTTTCTTTCAGCAAGCTTTGTTTCTTCCTTAAAACAGAGAAGCAGCATCCATTGCAGGCAAGTAGAACGAGACTAAGTCCTAGAGAGGCTCTGCAAGGTTTCTGTTAACCTTACAGAGCCTCTCTAGGACTTAGACTCGTTCTACTTGCCTGCAATAAGCAGCCTCTGGCTGCTTCTCCTGTTTGTTTAAGGAAGAAACAAAGCTTACTGGGGAAAAAGTAAAAACCTGGGGGGGGGGGTGTCCCCATGATCCGTGGATAACTGAAACCGCGGATAGCGAATCCGTGGATATGGGGGCCCACCTGTACTTATGGAGTAGCTGCGACTGAAACACATTTACAGCGCAATCCTGTGTAACCTTGTAACAGTAGATGCACTGGTGTAAGTGCATTTATGCCAGAACCAGCTTGTATGTCCACCCCACTGATCCACTATTTTATACCTGCCTTCAGTTGGAGGACCTCGGCAGGTTCTAGCAAAAACCAAAGTACATCCTGCAAGCCTGAAGTCTGGCCATCCCTAATTTTAGAGTCCAGGGGCGACCAGTTTATCCTCAATTCTTTCACACATCTACATGGGCTCTTGAAGTCAATGAACAACTAACCAATCAGAAAGAACTCTCTGACTGATCACCACTGACTTTGCCCTCACAACTAGTGTACACACACAGCAGGTCATGTGGTAAAGCTGTTTTTAGACCTTACCACTTCAACCTGCATGATTGAATTCTCCCCCAATATTTCAATTCCCAAACTCACTGCCCAATCCTATGCAGGATTGGGCTGTACTGCAGAAGCGTTTGCAACAGCGGTCAGAGTTCCGCTGTCCCAAAATGGCCGCTGACAGCGCTCTGTCAGAGTGCAGAGCACTCTGTCGGTGGCTATTTTGGGAGTGCTGCTGCAAGAGGGAGCATGCTTTACATCTGCTTTATAGCAGCCTGCATCGGCGGAACACACATTCCGCCAGTGCAGCAGCCCAATAGAATCGGGTTGTTGTAGGACACCTAGATTTCTTTCTAGGCAACATGCTGCTGCCAAGCCAGGTTTTCCCCATCCTGTGTTTGTGCCTCTGATTCTTTGTTCCTACATGCAGGACTTTACTTTTATCTCCACTGAACTTCATTTGTTCATACAGGCCCACTGTCTGAGCCTGTCAAGATAATTTTGAATCCTAAGTTGGTCTTCCATGGTGTTTGTGTCACCCCAGCTTTGTGTCATCTGCAAATTTGATAAGCATCCCTTTTAGTCCCTCGTCCAGATCATTTCTAAAAATGTTGAACAGCACAGGGCCCAAGACAGAGACCTGTGGCATTCCACTCAATACCCCCCTCCAGGTTGACATAGAGCCTTTGATGATGATGATGACGACGACGACGACGACGACGACGACGATGTTTGTTCACACAGTCAAATAGATGTTATTGACTGGTGTGTTTTATTCAGATATTGTATCGAGTCCTTTCCAAGGACCTGGGATGCTTGACGTTTCTCATGTTTTTGATGTTATAAGTATCGTCGCAAAATGTAAGCTGTTTCCAGTAAAGCTGCTTTTTCTAGTTAATGGATGGCAATTTCTGTGGCCCCTATGATGTTAGTTAAGGTGCTCTTCAAGGTATTTTTGAATTGCACCGAGGGCGCCAATCACCACTGGGATTACTTTGGTCTTCTTCTGCCACAACCTTTCAATTTCTGTTTGTAAGTCCTTATATTTTGTTGTTGTTTTTTTCATTTCTTTTTCTTCTACTTTACTGTTAGCTAGTATTGCTATATTGATTATTTTGACTTGTTTTTCTTTCTTTTCGACTACAGTTATGTCTGGTGTATTATGTGATAAATGTTTATCTGTTTGTAGTCGAAAGTCCCATAATATTTTTGCATCTTCATTTTCAACAACTTTTTCAATTTTGTGCTCCCACCAGTTTTTGGCTGCAGGTAGCTTGTTTTTTTTACAGATGTTCCAGTATATCATTGTTGCTACCTTTATTATTATTATTAATAATAATAAACAATATTTATATGCTGCTTTTCAACAGTAGTATAAATCAAATGGTTTTAATAGCATTTGCTGGGAATAGTTGTTCAACCAGTTTTGAATCCACCTAACTGTAGTACCATCGTCTAGCCCACAGTTTACCATTTTACATTTCAAGGATATCGTGGGAGGTTTTGTCAAATGCTTGCTGAAATCTAGGTACACTATGTCCATAGATATTCCCACTGTTTACCAGACTAGTCCATCTATCAAAGAAGTTTGTATGGCACAACTTGTTCTTGACAAACTCCTAGAAATCACTCCATTATTTTCTCAGAGAACACAGACATTCTGCTTAATAATCTGTTCCAGGATCTTTATTGGTATTGACATCAGGCAGACCAGTTTGTAGTTTCCCAGAACTTCCTTTTTCCCTTTGTTAAAGATGGGGACAATATTTGCTTGTCTCGAGGCCTCAGGTACCTTTTGAGTTCTCAACAGATTGCAAAATTCCGTTTCTTGGTAACATTAGGGTCTTTTTCTCCACAGAGATCAAAGCAGCATGCATATGTGGTCCCCACATAGTCTTCCATCTAGACAGGTTATAGAACCAGCCAGCCCTGCTTCACTTCAGCAGCAGAACTGCACCACAGGCCTTCAGATCGTTCTTGAGGCCTGTTGGAGGTGTCCTGGGTTCCAGGTCTGTCCAGGGCCAGCCTGCCCATCAACTGAATGACACTGTTTGCATCAGGCAGCAGATTGCGGGGGAATGGAGGTGACAGCAGACAGATGTCCACTGCCTCTCCCCACTCCAACACAGATGGAGCTGGCATTCTGACCTGCTCCTTCCTCTAAGTGGGCTCTTCACACGAAGGAGGAAATGCAGAGCTTGCTTTCCTCCTTTATTTAAAAAGCCCACATGGAGGAAGGAGTGAGATTGCTGTGTTCCGATCCTGCACTCCGAGGACAGGAGGAACACCGCGATTGTGCCCACTTTCCAGGCTCCTCCTCCATGGCTCTTTTATCAAAATGAGAAATCTGCAATCTCCTTCCTCCTTGGAGGTTCTTAAGGAAGCAGGAAATGCAGAGCACACTGGGAGTGATCTCGGCATGCTCAACATTTCCCACTTTGATTCAACAGCCTGTGCAGAGTAAGGACCCAAGTAAGGGTTGCATGGGCTGGAAGGAGGCAGCACTATAGGCAGCACTGTCTTTGCCTGGTTTTTCATGAGTATGCTAAACAAGTTTTATTCTGAGGTTATTGCAACATGGTATATTCATGTGCAAGCCCTATACAGCCTGGGGCCAGGATATTTGAGAGACTGCCTACTTCTATATAGTCCGGCTCATCCCCTTAGGTCATCAGAGAAGGCCCTCTTGCGGGTACTGTTGCCCAGGGAAGTGCGAGGGGCGGTGGCTAGAAATAGGGCCTTCTCAGTAGTGGCACCAACCTTATGGAATTCCCTCCCTTTTCACGTATGAACTGGTCCCTCCTTGGAGACTTTCCGGCGAGGCCTGAAAACTTTCTTGTTTAAAGAAGCCTTCTGAGTCCTTGCCTTTTTTAACATCTTACTGGTATAGGTGGGGTGCTGCTGTTCTTATGCTCTTGTTTTAATTGTAATAGTGATCTCTTTTATCAATTTTTAGATGTTGTTTTTATTAGTTTTCGTTAACTGTTTTTATTGTTTTTAAAAGGTGATTATTTTTTGTATTGTATTTTTTCTTGTTGTAAGCCGCCTTGGGTCCCTTCAGGGAGAAAGGCAGGGTAAAAATATTGTAAGGAAATAAAAATAAATACATAAATGTAACAAAAGCCACTTTAGGAGAGGGACACTTTGAACAGAAAAAAGGCAGCAGTGTAGAGGTTTAACCCTTTCCCCACCCACCCCGAGCCACTTTGCCCTTGGACAAACATGTATAGGGAAGGCTACCAAAGGGGAAATGCAGCTGTGTAATGAATGATATGCAGCAGGTGGGGAAGGGTTAATCATCTCCTCCCACTATTTCTTCACTCAGAATATCCCCCCCCCCTTCTGTAGCTGTTTTTCCCCTAAGAAAAGCAACCATTGAACTTTGGTCGCAAAGGTATGCATTGAATCATGCATAGTTCCACCCTGAGTTAGTTTGTGTTGCTGAGCCTAAGAATTTTTGACAGAAATGTATGGCAACTTGATTATTAATGCCGCTTTATCATTATTACATGGTTAATGTTCTGAAACAGCCCTAGCATTTAAAAGCCATTTCTTGCTTTACCCTAGGTAGTACTAACTAATCACACATCATCTTTCTTACATGCATATGCACACATAGATACACCCCCAACTGTACAAGGAACAAATGAAAAGCAAGAGAATCTCTCCTTCTTTGTCATCATTACTGTATGCTTAAAATCATAATTAGAGATAACCTTGCCAAGAGGCTGTTGGAAATTTACCTTGTGGTGATTACTTCTCTGAAATGCAAAATTGAGGGTTTGGAAGAATACAGTATAATATAACCTAAAGAAGCAGAAGAGTAAAAGATGCAGGCAAAAAGAAACTCAACCAGTGTAGCATGTTGTTGAAGTCATAGATTCCCCCCCCCTTTTTAATGGCACGTTTACAGCCAAATAGCTACAGTACAAGAGCAACAATGACTGTAGTCAACAGACATCAGTGCCATCTTGTGGCTGTTGTTATTGGATGTGTATGCAAGACAGACATTGTTTACAGTACAAAACAGTGATCTTCAATGTGGAGGCTACAACATGACTGAAGAATAGACAAATGTTGGCCTGTATGAAACTGAAAAGTGACAGTTCTAGTTCAGTCTACCCGCCCCCACCCCACCGACTAAGAGATGTCAGCCCTACGGTTGATAGTGAAAGTAAGCATATCCTGGAAAGTAAGCACATCCTGGTTTACTTTAGTATTTTAATAAATTCTCCAGCCACAGGTATTTAACACTTCAGCATGTTGCCCCTTCTCTGTCCACATGTGAATCAAAAATGGCCATTGTTTTTACAGAGTCACAAAGGCAACAGTACTTGTTAAATGAAGATACATTTGAGAAGGATGGTGGATGAATCTGGCCTGGCATTATTTCTTGTATGACATCAGTTGGATATTTGACACATTTTGAATTTTGCCTTCTGTTGTACTTTCTAAACCAACCTTGTCCGCTTTGTTGCTTATTGTTCTAGTATTCCTTTATAAAGTTTGGTTTGATTGACCATTGCCCTAATTCAGCAAGGCATTGAAATGTTAGCAGAGCTGCAGGATTAAAGCAGTCCCACAAACCACAAACTGGCTTTTTAAAAGAACCATACTGAGACAAATAAATAATTGCAGGTACTGTTGCAAACACAGAAACAAGACAGTAAAAGAAGTCAAACAAGTGGTCTAGTAACAGTAGGAGAGAGCAACACCTGATCCTTCAAACAAACAACAAGCTGCTGGTGGAGGCTAATATTAACACACTTGCTGTCTGTATACACTGGGTGGCTCAACTCACATGCTGTCGCTCTTCCAACATGAAGAACACTTTCACATGTACATTGCCTGTTGGTTTGGAGACCATGCACAAAAGTGTGCTGTATGTGTAATTCATGGGACTGAATCTCTTCCTCCAACACTCACAGTGCAATCCTGTGTAACTATACAGGAGACCGCACTCTGCTCTGCTGTCCTAGGGTGCCATAAACATGCAATAAAGCAGAGGTCTAGGGTGCTGTAAAGTGGAGGCCAGAGCCGTTCACTCCGCCACGTAACTCACCCATCTTCAGCTGCCGAAGGTAAGTCCCAAACCGGTCTGTGGGAAGGCGGGAGGGGGTGGCAAGGAAGGGGGCCATTGGTTGGGCTTAGAGGGGGTGGTATATTGGCAGTGATATCCTAGGCCCCTTCCAGGCCCGTGCCGCCTTGCCACCACCTCCGCAAATGTACACCAGGTCTGGACTTGGCATGCATTTGAGGAGGCCCATAGGCCCCAGGCTCACTTACACCCAGGGAAGGGGACGAACGACCCCTTCACCCGAGGTGCGGCCTAGCAACCCTGGGGCAGGCCGCAATCCTGATAGAATACGGCAGCTGGCTCTTTAGGCCGGCCACGTATACTTACACAGGATTGCACTGTAAATCTGTCAAATCTCCCTTTAAAGGCATCCAGGCCAGGTGACATCACCACATCCTATGGCAAGAAGTTCCACAGATAAATTACATGCTGGGTAAAGAAATATTTTCTTTTGTCTATCTAATTCTCCTGCCACTCAATTTTAGTGGAAGTCCTCTAGTTCTGGTGTTGTGTGAGAGGGAAATGAACTTCCCTCTATCCGCTCTATCCATTCCATGCATACGTTTATGTCTCACAGCCCAATCCTGTATAACTCTTGCACCGGTGTAACAGTAGATCCACCGGTGTAAGTACACTTATGCCAGTGCAACTTGCCGTATGCCAACTTGCTTGGACGCTGCACATGAGCAGTTCAGACGCAGGATGGATGCCGCTGCAACTCTGCCAGCGCAGGGGGCATTCGGGGGGTATTTGGACCCCCCCAGAATGCCCCCTGCATCGGCGGAGTTACGCTGGTGTCCGTCCTGCTTCTGAACTGTGCATGCGTGGCGTCCGATGGGGGTTATGCAGGTGTCCGTCCTGTGTCCATGGACGTACGGCAAGTTACACTGGCACTTACACCGGTGGATCTACTTACAGAGTTACACTGGATTGGGCTGTCAATCATGTCCCTCCTCAGGTGCCTTTTTTCTAGACGGAAGAGCCCCAAACGCTGTAGTCTTTCCTCATAAGGGAGGTACCCCAGCCCATGAATCATTTGGTTGTTCTCTTCTGCACAAGCTCTTCTAATGATGCATTGAGTGAGCCAGTTGGATGGCTCCGAAATGTCCAAAATAATCCATTATTTCCTATAGTTACAATGATATTGCTCTAAATATTCTCTTCAAAAAATTTATCTGTGAATTCTGTTGTTAGTTTCCAGAAATTCTTAAATATTAAATGTTTACTGAACACTCACTATCTGTATCTGATACCCTTTGACATTTGAGTTCAGTACTCAATATTGGACAGTGTTTTCTAGCTGACATGGACAGTGGTATTTAATATTTGACAGTATTTGATGGTTTGTGTGCAATGGTATTTACTATTTCCATGCAATTCTGTTTAGAATGTGATAGTTGATATATAATGATTTTTAATATCTGACAGCATTTGATAGACAACATGCAATGGTTTTCACTATTTGCCAGCTGGCTCTATACAAGGTTTCATATACGATTCCTTTCAAAATAACCAAGAGAAAATTTTCCTTTCAAAACAACCAACAAGTTTCAGCACTTGAATGTTGAGATAAAATTTTACATTCAAAACATTATTTCAGATTTTGAATCCAGAAGTTCCCATTCAAAACAGGAAGGGTCACATTGGAAATTTTAGTCAATTTCAAATTGTTGTGAATATTTGTCTCAGCTTGTTGCTTTCTAACTGTTATTTTCTGTAAAGGCATTCAGAAATGTCACTCGGTGTGAACAAAACACCACCATTTTTGGTTTTTTTGTGTTCCAGTCTAGTGAGCAAGACACCCTGCCTTGTGGCTGTGAACAAAACTTCAGCGCAACATGGACATCAAAAAGGAATGAAAAGTTCTGATTGTTCACATTTTCCGATGCACCTAAGGAAGATTAGCCTGGAACACATTACATTGTTCACAAAGTTTTGATTTTACAAGCCAGGGCAATGTATTCCCATGAGCTTCAATTTACAGCATCTCCTAGGAATTCTTCCAGTGTAGGGGAAAAAAAGGGAATGAGTTGTTCTGTCTCTACAGACAACCCAGCCCTTCCATCAACTTCTGGATTCGCAAGTACGTAATACCTCTTTCATCTGTATTTCACCTGCTGAGTTAAATTGATGCCTACCTCTCTTGTATCTTCACACTTTAGAAAAAAGGAAATTGGGATGGCTGGATCATGCATCTCAGTGACAATTGTCTGAACAGTTCTCAGAACTTCTACCCAAAGGTGGTTGACCCGCACCCTAAAAGACAAGGCAATGCAATTTAATATAGCCTGAGGTTATTTATCTTGTGCTGTGCTCTCCTGAAAGCCAAACAGGCTTATGTGTGGATGCACCATAGGGAGGGGGAAACCGTAAAGACATAAAATCGCAAATTCCCCATGGCTTCCCAGAATCCTCTCCCCCTTTGCAAAAGCAAAGAGGTAGCTGGAGCACCAAAGGTCTCACTCACACTGAAGATCTCTGATCATTGCAATTTCTGTCTATGAATATAAATAATGGAAGATATGGCAAAGGAAGATTGCCAGCTTCCATTTTTCCTGGAACTATAAAACCTCGGCAGGAATTAATACATGGCCAGGTTATAAAATTGCTTGTACATAGGGGGACTGAAATGGAATGGAAAATTGCAAGCAAAGTTTCTCAATGCAGCCATGATTTTTCAATCATGTTAATACAAAGCTCTACAAGTGAATAATGACAAGGACAGAAGGGGTTGATAAAAAAAAACACCCACAGCATATGGCAAAGGCAATCTCATTTTTCAGCACTGGTAATGCCCATAAGAAAATGCAATGGAGAAGAGTTAGGAGATGGAGGTAAAACCAAGACCACTGGTGTGATGTAGTAAATACCATGGTGGACCTAAGGAACACCCAGGTTCAAATTCCTCCCCAGCCACGATGTATACAAGGTGCCTGTGGTCCTTTAACGTCTGCGTTCCACCTCAGAGGATAGTTGTGAGGATAATGTGAAAATTACCCTGAGCTCCTTGAAGGAAGAGCAGGATGCAAAAGTTATAAAATTACCAGATGCTCCTGCTATCTTCTTTCTATCTCCTCTGCTGGGCCCTTCCCATCTGCCTCTTCTGCAGAAGTGATAGTCAAATAGCCCAATCATATCCTTCCCCCCTGTTGGTGCAGCCGTGGCAAAAACGGGTATGCTGTATCCAACAGGAGGGGGTGGACTGGGAGGCTTAAGCAGAGAAAGGGGATTTATATCCCCTTACCCGTGCATAAGCCTCCTGCTCCACAATTTTGCTAGTGCAAGTCCAAGGAGAGAAAGGGGGTGGGGAGGCTGCAGGAAAGGGGGATAGGATCCGGCATGCGCCATGACCACCAGATCCATCCCCTCCTGCAGCCTCCCCTCCCCACCCAGTTTTGCCCCCTCCTTGCCCCATTCTGCCCTTCCCCCCCCCGCCTCTCCCACTTACCTGCTCCTGCGCAGGAGAGCCAACAACATACATGGGAAGACTCTGACCTTCCCGCTGGTGTCCCTACTTAGTGCTCTACTGAGTGCGCTGCTGGAAAGCGCTTTATGGCACTTTTGCAGCAGTCTCTGGCAGCGGAACACGCATTTCGTTGCCGGCCAGCCCCCATAGCATTGGGCTATAGGATTGCCAACCGGTTATTCTGACCCTAGTTGGCTAAAAATTGCTGGAAATTCATAGTGAAGTTTCCCAGTTTGTCATGGCCAGATGCAATAAACACAGTATTTTCCATAAATAGTACATGCCGCAGTCTAATTGAAAGTTCATTATAATGCTTAATCCATTCTCCTAGAGTGCTTTTCATCGTGCGCTGGTAAATGTGTAAATTAAAAACCCAGAGGTAATTTTTGTGCTGTATCTGGATGTTAAGAAGATTGCAAAATTATCATCTCTTTCATAGTTAAATAACTTTAACCTGCACACCGACCTTTTAATATGCAAATAGCTCAGCTTTGTGGGAGGAAATGCATTTTGCTAATTGTGTGAACATGATAAGTGGAGGAAATCTGAAGGAAACAGGAATTCACTTTGAAGTAACCCAAGCTGAAAGTTTATGTGATAAGGAACAAGATATATATAAACACACACACAGAGGGAGAGAGAGAGAGAGAGAGAGAGAGAGAGAGAGAGAGAGAGAGGCTCTGCAGAGCAATTGTCTACTGCTGTTCAAATTCGGAGGCTCTGCAGCTGTAATGAAAACCAGCAGGAGAGTTTCGAACTTACAACACCGGCAGCAAATTTGGTGGATGCATAATGCATGCCCAGAGAATTGAAGAATTTCAATAGGTCCTTTGGGAACCATTTTTATTCCTTGCTTTTAAGAAGTGTTGAAAAGACTAAATGCTGTGACACCCAGAAGACTCTAATGGAATATTCTCTTAAAGTCCAAAAACATTGTTTTTGGAGCAAATGGGAGTGTGAATGTAATGCATTTGAAGGAAGAATTAGCTTACATTACGTATGGTACAAGCAAGCAAAGCATAGTTTATTCCATACATTATTTTTTATTACTCATGAGAATGCATTGTAATTATATTTATACTTCATAATAACTTCAGCAATGTGATCAATGCTGGTTCCTTTCTTTTCTTTTCTTTTTTTAAGCAAAGGGATTTGGCATGGGTACCTAGTAATTAAGCCTATGTAAATGTTTGGGACAAAGGGCCCAAATTAAAATTAAGCCTATGTAAATGTTTGGGACACTTATGTTCCATAATCAGCTGCAGAGTTGACTGCAGGTTTGAGGGGGCCCTCAGCAAAGTGCCTTCAAATTATATATATACTAATATATATATTAGTATATATATAATACTACACACACACACACACACACACACACACACACACACACACACACACACACACACAGTATTTATATACCGCCTTTCTTGGTCATTGGATTTCTCCTCCGACTTTAATTCAATGCGGTGTACATGGGCAGGCTTTCTAAACCTCAAGGGGTTTTTACAATATAATAACGTTCTAATCTTTCATAGAACCCTTCATTTGAGATGTTGCTTTCACAGTCCAGCTCTCTCTCTCTCTCTGGCGTTTGTCTCACCACGCTTTAGCTGACAGGGCAACCTTGACTGCCACTCTGTGCAGCTGCAGCTCCACTCCCCCACAGAGGCTCTGCAACTTATCAGCTCGGTGTACCGGCAGCTCTCCGACAGACACAGACACTTCCGGCCGTCTTGAACTGCCATCCTTCAGATCTTCAGGCATTTATGAGACGATCGCTCTACCAACTGAGCCAGACGTCCTGCCCCCTTCCTACATTAGTGCATCCCCTAAGAATTGTGGGGTGGCAGCCAAATATCTTATCTTATCAGCAGCAGCAAGTCGTTCCCCTCTCCTTTTTAATTTTTTTGATGTCACCATAGGCCGCGGTGAAAATACCATTCTCAGTGGCAAACACCAAAGTCCTTGACATTTTGCCTTATACTTTGTAAGGCTTCATCAGTTGGAGATTGGATTGGGAGATTCCTTCTGAAGAAAAGCCCCTGGCACAGAATTCTGAAGAAACCACTAGCCACACCTTCAGCTCTGTTCTTAAGACTAGTTCAGACATACATGTACATCATTTAGGACACAATCCTATACACACTTACTTCGGAGTAGGCCTCATTGAACATGATGAGTCTTATTCCCAAATGATCAACTTTAGGATTGTACTATTAATTCTTTATTATTTGATTGTTCAACCTTTAACAAAACACGTGAATGGACTCCATTGTGTCTGAGGTGAGGTGATATGAGAGTTCTTTGTGTGTTATTTCATTTCCTATGGTTCATTCATACATGCAAGTCACCATTTGATGCTAAAATCAACAATAGATGAACATACATGTGTGAACCACTGAACCAGCCTGCATTCTTTCATGAAATAGTTTGGCTTACTCTTCATTGTCAGCATTGTTTATGTTTAACCATGTCTCCAAAACATGGTTAAAGTTCATAGAGATGAAAATTTGGGATACAATTAATTTACAGAAACTATATTCCAAAGACAATCTTGTGAGACTCCCGATAACTCAGACATGTAATACTGAAGCAAAATTGTACATCTGCTAGGCTAGTGGCAGATATGTGAAATAGTTCCTACGACAGAATAGTAAGAAAACTATTAGTCTATCCAACAGGGGGTCTATTAAAAATAGGAACAGTGTTCCATAGGTATAGAATGCAGAGGAAAAAAATGCTGCCAGTACCATATGTTTATGATATAACATAGGATTCTTTCCTGCAAAGATATCATATAACCATGGCCAGTTGCCATCACCCTCTCACTCAACTCATTTTCTCTCTCCTCCCCACCCTTTGTCAAGTAATAACATTTAACAAATATCCAGCAAAAAAAAAATTGTGACTATGAAACTTCTGATTCATTATAAATGATAAATACAGTGCTCATGTTCTTTTCCAGATGGTGGACTTCTCCTACATATCCCTGCAGCAGCATACAGTACCTGTGGCAAGAAGGACAATGAGAGTCAATCCTATCCCCTGCCAGCTGCACTGATGCAGTCATGCCAAAAAGGTGCATGCTGCATCCAGTGGCGGGGGGAGGGGCAACCCAAGGGCAAACAGGAGGTAAGTAAAATTATTTTTACTTACTTCCCAGTAAGCCGTGGGGCCGCTCATGGGTCTCCTTGCACATACACCATCACTTTTGGTGGCATATGTACTAGGAGAGGAAAGGGGCAGGGATCATTAGAATGGGGGGATAGGATCTGGTGTGCGCCTGGTTCCTCCCCCTCCCCGCCCAGTTACTCCCCCAGTCTGCCCACCCTGCCACCACTGCTGACTTACCAGCTCCAGCGGGTATGGCGGGGTGCGGTGAAAGAGCTGTGGCAGTGCTCACAGAAAGTGACTTCCACTGTCATAACTCGAACAGGATTGGGCTGTGAGAAATGTCCAGAGTAATCAATAGGATTTTCTGGGCCCACTTAACCCGTTTTTTTATGCCTCACTCAGACTGCAAATTCTGTCAGTGAGCAAGGGACCTGTCTTGGCTTCAGCAACTTCAACATACCTGCGGACTGATCTTCATGATATTTCCAGGCCTGCAGAGAAAGGTGATACATAGGGGACTTGCAGCTTGGGGTGGGGGATTCCAAAGGTTTAGAATAGCATGCATGGAATCAGGCTGTCAAAGTACAGAGAACAATTCTATTAACCCATTGAAGAGGGGCAAATATGGGAAGTGGGGACACGAGCTTTTTTTGTTGAAGTTCGTTAAACCCTTCTCAATCTTGACGTTAAACCCTTCTCAAGGCTCAATCTTGCGTAAGATGCGGCAGCCGGCCGAAATGGCCGGCCACTGCATCCTAAACAGGATCCGGGCTGCACCAGTGCAGCCTGGGCTCACCTTGGGGGCCCTTCCCCTGATGTAAGCATTGGAGGCCCAAATGGGCCTTCTCGGATGTGCGCCAGCTCTTGGATATGCGCCATGTAAGGCCAGTCTGGCCTGAGAAGGGGCATTGGATATCAGCGGAACCCAGCGCTGACATCCCCTCTCCTCCCAGGCTGGGCCGGCCAATGTCCACCTCCCTTGCCACCCTGCCTGCCCTCCCCACGCCCTCCTGCCACCCGTTGCAGCACTCACCTGCATCACCGGCGAGGGTCCTTGTCGATGGCAGAGTGAGCGGTGCTGACCTCCACGCCAATGCCACTTACTCTCAGGGTGTCGAAAACATGCCTCACAGCACGTTTATAACACCCTAGGCCGGTGGAGCACTCGCTCCACTGGCCTATGTTTGGGCAGGATCGTGCTTAGATCCATTTGGTCCGTTAACTCGCATACACTTTTTAAGTGCACATTTTGATTGCTTTCCATTCTACCACAGAGATATAAATAAAATTTATTATAGACTTTTTATCTCTAAGATTCTACAGACCTTGGCTGTGAACCTGGGCCCCCGCAAACAATGTTTCCAATTGGGCCCGCAGCTCAGGAAACACCTCATAGAAGAAAGAGTGTACCACCGGGAATGCCCATTCCTCCTCCCCTCCCTGCCCTGGATCCAACTGAGAAATTGAGGCTAGTACACCATCCTGAGGAGGAAAAAAAAATTCTGGAATATTTAAATAACAGCCTGATCCTATTGGGCAATTCTGCAGGACCAAATGGATCTAAGCACAATTCCGAAATGTAAACCTACAAGTAAACAAACAAAATGTGTAGATTCCTTTGAAAAGTAAATAGATTACCCTAACATGGGGCCCCCTTAGGCGCAGGGCCCAATTGGGAGCAATTGGTTCAATTGGCTTAAAGCTGGCCCTGCAGAGAATGCAACATCTGATGGAGTAAAATGACCTGACAATGCAACTTTGAGCCTTTGAGCCTCCCATAGTTCAGGGAAAACAAAATCAGATGGGGTTCAGACGTCTTAGCAGCATGTGCAGTTTTTCACATACCCTGGTCCAGATTAAGCGAAACCCATTAGAGGCAGGAATCATGACAAAATTTGCCACCTTGCATATGATGAATAGTTAGTTGTTCATTCTGCCTATTATGCTAAACACTGTGTTTTAGAGATGAGACATTTCGTAAGACATGGAATAAAAAATGCACATATTTAAGCTATTGTATGCAGTAATGAGTAGTTTAATTTAGAAAACCACAATAGTTAACTTCAAAGAGACATCTTGATGATCAAATTGTGACAATAATATGTGATTATTACTTCCTTATTGCTGGCAATGTGTGAGTACTGTGAGCAGAAGGGCCTACTCAACATGCTGTCTAAAACATGGTGGTGTGTTTTTTTCTCTCCAAAAAATGGAACAATTCAGCAGCAGACGATGTTGAGTGCTGGAATACTTAGTGTCTATTTGATTAATACATTTTCTTAAATAGAAAAGAACTGCAAAAATTCATGTCACTTTGTAATTTCCCTTAATCAAGTTTTTAATAATAATAATAATAATAATAATAATAATAATAATAATAATAAATTAAGCACAAAGTACAGCTCACAAAGGCCACGGGGTGGCGCAGTCGATTAAATCACTGAACCATGAGCTGTTGATCGAAAGGTCAGCAGTTCAAATCCCCACGATGGGGTGAGCTCTTGCCGCTCGACCCAGCTCTTGCTAACCTAGCAGTTCGAAAGCATGTTAATGCGAGTAGATAAATAGGTACTGCTTGTGGGAAGGTAACAGCGTTCCGTGTCCAGCCACATGCTACACGCAGCGGCAAGGAGAGTCATGCTGGCCACATGACCACGGAAGTATCTTTGAACAGCACTGGCTTTTCGGCTTCGTAACGTAACGGGGATGAGCACTGCACCCTAGAGTCGGACACGACTGGAAGTAAATGTCAAGGAATACTTTTACCTTTACTTACAGCTCACAAGTAGGTCACAATTTATGCAGGGCTAGATTAAATGCAGGGTTGGCTCAAGTGCTCCTGGTGCCTGAGGCGGTGTGCCAAATGCTGCACACACACACACACACACACACACACACACACACACACACACACACACACACACACACCCTTTAGCTGGTGATGTACCAGCCTCTCCTCCACACTTTCTCTTCCGCTCTGTTCTGGGGAGGGGGCGAAACTGGGCAGGGGGGGTAGCAGAATGGAGTGGGGAGGCTGTGTGAGGGGGTGGATCCGGTAGCGAGGGCATGTGCCAGATCCTATCCCCTCCGTGGGCAGCCTCCCCACCCCATTTTCTCCTCGGACGTGCGCCAACAATGTTGCCAGCTTGCACAGGTCTGAGGAGACCCATTGCAGAGCTGGAGGCTTATTGAGGTGTAAGGGGATTTAAATCCCTTTTCTCCTCCAAAGCCTCCCTACCCCCCCCCCCGGCTGGATACAGTGTTTCTGTTTTTGGTGTGGATGCATCAGCATGTGGGGGACGGGGACGGGAAGGATAGGATTGGGCTATTAGGCCAGCAGTGGCTACTGCTTCACTGTCAGGTGACTCTGGGAACAGGCACATGTTCTGAAGTGCAGAGTGCAGGGAGCAAGGTAGGCCCATTTTGTACATGGAATTGCAAATATAACATGGAGTTTGGCTCGGAGCCTACTCTACAGAAGGCTCGGCATAATAGTTCATCTGTCCCTGGCTGGCATGAATCAGTATTTATATCAGCTGTACTTTTTCATCTTCTAACACCATGCAATCTAAAATAAAATGACTTCTGAAACCAAGAATAATGCAACGTACTTGTTGTTTTTTTTTTCTTTCTTTCGCAATTGCAGAGTAAAATGAATTCCAGCAGTGAAGCAAATGAAGTCACACCAGCTATTAATTCATCTTTCCAACGTCCAGCAATGTGTTTCTTTTTCAGGTAAGTAAAAGGTTGTGCTTCTATACAGAGGTACTTTATGACCAGCTGCTGCATGATCTACCACAGGAAATCTCGGAGTTCGGATTGTTCTTTGAGACTGCCTGCATCTTCCTTTGACCCATGTTCACAGGGGAAATGTCTCAGTTCAGACAAAAACTATTTTGGTGGGAAAGAATGGCATTGCCATTCTTTTATAGTAGTTCTGAATTGTTTATCCCCTCAAAAAGACCTGGAGGCATGAATTAATTAATAAGGGCACAACACTATGGCTCGTCACCCTTTATGTCGTACACGCATGCAAGTGCACATGTATTGAGCTTAAAAGTCAACACAGGGACTAGATCCCTAAAAAATGTAAAGCACGGAGCATGTGTACTGCAATATGTATATTGAGCATAACATGTGAATAACTACACATGCATACAGATCAACGATACCTTGTATATAGTTGTGTGTGCATTGAATATGATGACTAGAGGTGTTTGAAAATGGAGTTGTTTTTTTGAAAATTTGGTGAATTAAAATGCAAAATGTGCACTGGCGTCACTACAGGGGGGGCGGAGCTGTAAATTCTGCTGAAATCCGAGCCTCCCTTACACAGAGGAACGAAGCAGCCCCGCCCCCTCACCGTCGGAGCCTTTCAGGGAAGCGAAAGCAAAGCGCAGGAGACTCCCTGCGCTTTGCTTTCGCTTCCCTGAAAGGCTCCGACGGTGAGGGGGCGGGGCTGCTTCGTTCCTCTGTGTAAGGGAGGCTCGGATTTCAGCAGAACTTACAGCTCCGCCCCCCCCCCGTAGTGACACCAGTGAAAATGTGGCTTTTTGTGATTTTATTCACAGGTGTGAATTCTTAATACCAGGTTTAGAGCCTAATCCTATTCACCACCCCGCCCGACATTGCAGCGGCGCCAAAATGGCAGCCACTGCATCCTATGCGGGGGGCGGGACCAGGAGGCTTCTGCAGGGAAAGGGGATGTTTAATCCCCTTACCCATGTGTAAGCCTCATAGCCCACAATGGGTCTCCTTAAACCTACGCTAGCAATTTTGCTAGCATAAGTCCGAGGAGAGAAAAGGGGCGGGGAGGCTGCAGGGAAGGGGGATGGGATCCGGCGCGGACTTTCCGCAACGATCCTCCCCCTCCCGTGGCCAACCCACCCCCGTTACACCCCCTCCCCACTCAGTTTTGCCCCCGACCTGCCCATGTTCCACCCTCCCCCGCCTTCCCGACAGCTTCCCTTTCCTGGCGTGCGTCCGGAGTTCCTCTGCTGCAGCTGGGAAGGCAAAGGCCTTCCCACCAGCATCCCTGGCAGAGTGCTGACCAGGCTTTTGTAACTGGAGCTGACTGCTTTACAGTACTAGCGCAGGAGGTGTGTTGCCATTACACAGCGCGATTAGGATTGGGCTGTCAATATAATTACATTGCAATCTTCAATGTTGCAGGGGTGTGTGCAGTCCCGGAGGTATGGGTAAGGGAACATTTGTTCCGTTGCTGAACCCACCCCCTTCCTGGACCCAATCCATTCTCCTCCCTGCCCCATCACCCCCCATTCCATCCTCTCCCTGCCCCATCCTGTCTTCCCCACTGACTTACCTGGGTCAGCGGGCTTTGATGAAGCCGCTGCTGCGCATGAGTCCGCTCCAGCCTCCCCACCCATGCTTGTATTTACGTCTGCCATAAGGCAATCTGCTGATGGAATGCTCGTTCAGCCTGCAGAATTGCCCAATAGGATTGGGCTGTTATTTAAATATTCCAGATTTTTTTTTTCTCCTCAGGATGGTGTATTAGCCTTAATTTCTCAGTTGGATCCAGGACGGGAAGGGGAGGTGGAATGGAACATGGGCATTCCCAGTGGTGTAGGAATGTGGGGTGGGGGTGGTCCATCCCCAGCGGCACGTCGGAGGCCCCCGCCCCCAGCGGCAAATGGGGGGCATGGCAAAAACAGCCGTGGGCGCCAAGGACTCACCCACCCACTCGCCCGGCCTCGTAGTGGCATTTTCCAGCCGAAAACCGCCAGGGGGCATTTTTGTTTCGGAAAAGGCCGCGAAGTGACGTCGGCCCCAGAGGGGGTGGGGCTACTGATGTCACGAGGGGGTGCATCCTGGGCTCCCGGCTCCTGCGGCACGTGCTGCCGCCCCCACCCTGCCCATGGCTGGCTACACCACTGGGCGTTCCCAGTACATTCTTGTATGAGGTGTTTCCTGCGGTGTTTCCAGATTTGTAGCTACCTTAACTTGGCAAACTGAAATTGCCATTAGACCAAGGCTGGGTTCCTGAAGGTCAGCTGAGTATGAGTATCATCAGTAGGAGTAGTTACTATGGATACACTGAGTTTCAGTAAATATTATGTGCACGATGTAAACAGTTCTTCCCAAGGTGTTCAACACTGGACCACAAGTCAGGTCATTTAGATTAGAGTTGCTGTGATTTTTAGCTTCATGAGGGAAGAACCCATGGTGAGAACCAGAGAAGGGTAGGAGAGAAGGAGGGAATTATGACCCTGAAACCTGGACGCAGCCCACAGGGGTCCATTACCGAGCAGAGAGTGGAGGCTGTAGTGTAATAGTTACTACCCTGACTGCTGTTTCCCCAGAGCCACAGTCATCAGACAAGCTCCTGGTAATAGCTATTTTCCTTTGCACACTGTGAAGATGATTTTAGAAATCCAAAGGAAGACAAAATATATTCCGCGCTATCACCACTGATGACAATACTTGGCAAGGAGTCTGAAGTCTGTACACAGGAGGACAATTCCTCCAAACTCTACAATAAGAGGTTGATTTCAGAAAGTGTTGCCTAATAAAAAGCGTTTGTAGAAAAGGGTTTATTCTACTGGTATATAGAACTCTCAGGAATCATCGTAGGCTGTTGGATGTAAATGGAAGAGGCACTATGATGGAGTGGATAGAAAGGTGATTGACATCCTGCGGTATTATTCGTCGTCCTCCTCCTCCTCCTTCTTCTTCAAGTCAAGCAGTTATTTGGTACAAACCGTATTTTTTCATTTCAGAAGCAATTGTTTGGATCCAGTCAGCTCAGAGAGACCTGTGTGTGCTGCATGGGAAGTGCATTGCTTTGTCAACTGCTTACACCTGGGCAAGGGAGCTCCAGGACTGCCCCCCCCCCAGGGTGCAGTATGTGCTCTCATGGAGCAGCTGCATCAGCAGCAGGGGGGGCGGTTTAAATAGGACTGGGCTGTTAGGCACATTTTTGGATATTCTTTTCATAAAAGATATGTGAAGTTCCTGTCTAAAGAAACAATCATTCTGATTTATCTGTACATGCAAGTCAGAACACAAACTGGGTCTGTGAAACACATAAATGGTTCAAGCAGTGACAAATCTAGAAATTGGAATACTTTGAGCAGATTTACACAAAGCTATCAATAAGTCATTGATTTAGGGGCAAGCTTGCATTACAGATTTAAACTACATATCAGTTTAACCAGCACAAATCCCAGCCAAAGCCACTAACTCTATACAAAGTTGCTGTTTCATAAATTATCGCCTCTGAACATTTGGTGTACCGGTAAGTACAATTTGTATCCTGGTTTCAAGGCTACAGGCTGGTTGATGTAGATAAATTTATGCATTTATTACGGTATTTATATACCACCTTCCTCATAGACTCTAAGCAGTTTACATAGGCAGGCTGAACTTAAACCCCATTTTTCAATGGGATTTTTACAAGTATTATTCCATGAGAAAATCTCATAGAACTGCCATTTCTCCAGATGTTTGTTCACAAATAAGTGTTCTCCAGATGTTTCCCTTCATAGCGCAGTTGTCATCCTGGCTGTCGACTTATTTCACTTTTCCAAGCTCTTGCAGGCAGCTGCACCAAGCTTCAGATCGGTTTCTCAAAGTTGTTATCTAGCTTTTTTCGCCAGCTGACCCCTTCACACTCTACTCCTCTGCAGAGATACTCCAGCAGCCTCTCGGTCTCTCTCCATCTCTCCACCCCCCATCCAATCCTGTTTAGCTTTTCAGTCAAGGCAACAGCTTAACCTCCAGACCACATCTCCTGCCCCATTTTTACAAAAATAAAGGAACCTTCCAATAATTTTGTCATAATTGTCCACTCTTATGAGGGTGCTGTGCTTTATCAGTTTCACTTTACCTCACCCACTCAAATCTCCGCTTTTTATCCACTCTTGTTTCTTCTTGTGTTCTTCGGTTTACTCCAGCAGGAGATTCAGGACAAACAAAAGGCATATAGCAACTTTTATTTCCTGAAGTTCTCTCAGAGGCGTAGCTATGACCCTGTGGGAGGACGTCAATGCAACACACACACCCATGTGACACCACAAGCCCCACCCCCGGGGTGTGAGGTCACTGCCACCGCCGAATTTTGGCGGTGCCATGGCACGAAAGCACCCCCCCACACACATTTTCGACATGTTTTCTGGGACGTACGGAGCCAGGGAGGGTGGGAGGGCCAATCCTCCCACCCTCCCTGGCTCCATGCAGCCTAAAAAAGGCTGCAAAACGCTGGGGGTGCTTTTGCGCCCCAGAGCCACCGAAATTCAGCGCCAGCACAGCAGCAGTGCACCCCCTCCAACACTCGACACCCCCGCCACCCTGGGGCCCACTGCTCCCTGCCCCCCTAACGAATCCACTGAGTTCTCTGCCACAATATGTGTTGATCTCCACTGACTTCAATGGCTTCAAAAGGGCAATAGACACATTATTGGAAGGTAAGCCTATTGATAGTTATGATGGCTAATGAAACCTCCAGGTTCAGCAGCAGCATGCCTCTGAATACCAGTTGCAAAGGAACAATCTGCCCCCTAACCGCCAGCGCTCCCTTGCTCTTCCTGCTTGTGGGCTTCCAAGCAGTAGTGGAGGAAGCAATGGGGAGGAGCTGGGGGGGGGGGCCACTGGCAGCATGCAGGGGGTGACAAGTGCGCCGCGGCGGCAGCAATAATTCGGCGGTCGAAAAATGGCCACGCAGCTTGCGGTGCCGCGAACATTTTGCCCAACCACCTGCCCGCATTTTTGCAGCCATAACACCGCCGGGGTGACGTCGCTAGTGGGGGCGGGGCTAGCGATGTCACAGGGGGTGCAGCAGCGGCTAGCTATGTCACTGCTTCCCAGACGCACATGGTTGACCACTGTGGAAAACAGGCAGTGGCGTTCTTACGCTGGGGGAGCTGGTGTGCTGCGCCCCAGGCACTGAGTGGGCACGGTGCTTCTGGGGGGGCGCGGCACCGGAGCCTGGCTGCCGAGCCCCCGGGAAGCAGCACGCCCAATCGGCGCGTCACCGGCTTCCGGAGACACTTTGCTCCGAAGCCGGGAAGCCCTCCTCCTTGCGACCGCCCAGTTCGGCGATCGAGGGCTTTGTGAGCCGGCCGAACACGTCGCAGGCTTTTATTTGGGTTTTCTGCACATGCGCAGAACCTTTCTGAGGGCAAACGGGCAGCCCGTTTGCCCTCAGAAAGGTTCTGCGCATGTGCAGAAAACCCAAATAAAAGCCTGCGACGCATTCGGCCGGCTCACAAAGCCCTCGACCGCCGAACTGGGCGGTCGCAAGGAGGAGGGCTTCCCGGCTTCGGAGCAAAGCGTCTCCGGAAGCCGGTGATGGGCCACTTCCGGGAGGGCGGCAGCCGCGCTCTGGCGCGACGGGGCGCTCCAGCCCCCGCCCCCCCAGGCGCCGGAAGGTGTTAAAACGCCACTGGAAACAGGATACTGGCCTTGAACAGACTTTTGATCTGTTTCACCAGGGTTCTTCTCATGTTCTTAAGCCTGTGGGCAGCAATATGTGTCTTTAATGCTGTGTGAAGTGCACAATCTATTCCATACTAAATAAGTAAAAGCTCAGGAACAAGTTCTTATTGTTTCAGTTCATAGATCTTCCCAAACTCCCTTGTCATATCTCTTTGTAGCTGCTTTGTTAGCTTAGTACAGTATGTCAATGACCTTTGCCAATGTAACACCATGATTTTTGAATTCTCACTTTGCACAGCTTTAGATGTTACATGTTTAGCTGTCATTCTCTTCTTCTTTTTAACCAGGCCGCACAATTATTGTTTTATTTCCCAGTCTGCCAAAATATTTGACTACATCAATTTCTCTTTGATACCCATTTTTACGCTTTTTAACCTCCAGTTCTGTGAGCATTTCAAAGCCTCTGGGGCTTTTTCAAAGACCTCTTTTGAACTTGAATGTAGTTATTTTCTTTGTTACCATTTCAAAGGAGCCACCCTCCCTCTGAGTTTTTGGAAATATAGGTTTATTAGTGCCCCGTTACTTCAAAATTACTATCCCTTCAACTCCCTCACAGAACTTTCCGATCCACAAAACCAGCCGTTTCTGAACAGCACGGCTTTGGAAAGAATATTCCCTAGAAAGCTAGGACTGCCAATTGACTAGGAATAAAATGGCCTGGCCTATTCTTGTACTTCAAACTCAAGTTTGATCCGCAGCAATCAGCAGATGAAGCATTTCATAGTATGGGCAGTGGGGGGGGCAGCCCACTCATGAGGCAGGGTGAAGCAGCTGCTTCAAGCAATAAGCTGGGTGAAACAGGAACTGGCAGGGGGTGCCCCACACGCACACCATGCCTGCCTACCACCTTCTATTGGCTTGCTGCTCAGCTGGCGCTTGCCTTCTGGGCTGGCCCCGATCTCTCCTCTAGCCCATACAGATGCAATCTGTTGTTTCCCGTTCCCTTCCTTTTCGGCAAGGGGATCATCATCATGACACAGGGGCAGTGTTGGCTTGGGCTGAGGCTGAGCACGGAGATCACCTGTGAGCCTCTGCTGATCAGGCTGCTTCATCTCCAGTACAAGCAACATCAACAGGTTAAAAAGATGGCCATCCGATAGCTAATGCTGGCACCAAACGTTAACTAAGAAAGGGCTGGTTCTGTGGATAAAACATGTTTCGGATGACTGGAAACAACAAATGGAAACAAATGGAAAAATAGGGAGAAATTTCCCCACAACTGGATTGTGGTTCTTTCCATATGCTCTGGGAAAATATGAAGTGAAGCTAAATTTGTGACACAACCTATATTGAATTCAGGGGAAATCGCAATAGCTGAAGGACCTGCCTGGTGTAATTGTAAAATGTAAAGGATAAAAGACGCTTTCAAATTCACAAGCTGACGTATTAACAATGTGAATTTGAAATGCTTCTCTTATTAATACATGACCTCTGGAAGCCACAGACACAATGACATGATTCAGTCTGTTGTTAGAAAAACTGCACATATCCCCTAACCAATAGCCTTTCTCTAAGACCACATATTACACCATTGCCCCTTTGCTGTAGAGGATTACATGACCAGGTGGGGAACAGAGCTTTCGTTTATGGATGTACTGCTCTGTAACACAACCACCTCATAATGTCAAAATTGCCATAGTAACGACTCATTTCTTATTGACTAGATGGATAAAAATTCACAGAACATACAACTTTCTGGCATACGCCTGCAGGCTATGCTTGTGGCAGCTTTTACATATGCAGCCCCCCTCACTCACTCACTCACTCACACACACACACACACACACACACACACACACAAACACAAACACACAAACGCAAACACGAACACAGAGAGGTGTGTGTGCGTGCATGTGTGTTTGCTGTATGGTTTTATCAAGGATAAAAGGTGAAGGTATCCCTTGACATTTAAGTCCAGTCTTGTCCGACTCTAGGATGTGGTGCTCATCTCCGTTACGAAGCCGAAAAGCCAGCACTGTCTGAAAGACATTTCCGTACTCATGTGGCCGGCATGACTCTCCTTGCCACAGCACATAGTGTGCGGCTGGACACGAAATGCTGCTACTTTCCCGCAAGCGGTACCTATTTAACTACTCGCATTAACATGCTTTCTAAGGGCACCTCCTAATTTTCAACTATGACAGTTCAAGAAACAGGAAGGGAAGTCTTCCAGCTGCTTTGTGTATTTGTTCTTAAAACCTGTTTTTCTCCTTGTTGAATGGACACTGTTCATTTTGAACCAAACTGGGCATGCACTGTCACTACTTTTGCTCATATTCCTTCCTCCCTGTTTCTGTTGCTTCTCCTGTGCCTCTGCTGTTTAGTGGTTTTTTTCCAAATTATTTTTATTTTGTTACAATATATTGTATTACATAAAAATAAACAGTACAGAAAGAAAAGAAGAAAGAAAAAGAAAAGCACAGAATAACAGAAAAGATCTGGATTAGCCACTAACATTTATACTTAATTATAATTACTAATATCCTAATTGCAGAATAAACTATTCTTCTTATATCCATAAATCAATTAACCAAATACTAAATCAAAAATTACCTCAATTTCTTACTATTTAAATCTAAAAACAGATCGTCCTACTCAACGAAGCTACATATCATTAAATCATTCTTATTTTCCCTTACATGCAAAAAGTCTTAACAATGCCTCTAACAATGCCAATTCAAAAAAATACTTTTTGCCTCTGCTGTTTAGTCACCCTTTCTTCTCCTCCCTCCCTTCATACATGCACTGTCTAAATTTTGGGCTAAATTGCTTAAAGGGTCTGGGAACTGTAGGTCTGCGATGAGGATCTTTGAAAGAGAATATTCAGCATCCTTACTAGACTACAATTCTCAGATTTTTTTGAGAGAAGCTATGACAATCTGGCATAAAGGCAGTATAAGGGCCAAACTACAAGTAACAAAAAAACATAGTGTGTTACTAAAGCTAATGGAAGCCTTTTTAAAAGTATCAATAGAGAGGTGTGTGTGTGTGTGTGTGTGTGTGTGTGTGTGTGTGTGTGCGTGCACGCGCGCGCGAGCATGCATGCGTGCTCATTCACAGCAGAGCTAAGTTACACAGTTACTGCAAAGTAAAACCAGTGAAGTGACTGGTCATGGTGGCTTAGGCAGAGAGACATAAGACAACAACAGCACAGGAAAGGAGACTAATGAGAATTCTAGTCAAAGCAAGGGAGAGCAACCCACAAGCTTTTAAACTAGGAACTGAATAGGTAACAGCTCCCCCTACTAGTGGTGATGAACACATAACCCACACCCACCATTATTTTACAGATCTAGCTTGCATGCTGTTGTTCTGCCAACAGTAGGAATTACAGCCGGGGTTACCAGCTTTTTTTTAAAAAAAACCTTCCATTGTGGTTTTGTGGTGTTTTGCAACCCCCAGTCATGTATTCTTTTTTCTAGTCATTTTGTAGGGGAAAAAGTCATTTTTCTAGGAAAAAAAAGAAACAATAAGGGCCAAATCTCACATTCTTCATACTATTTTAGCAGTTCTCAAACTGTGGGTGGCGACCCACCATTGAGAACTTTTGCTGTCCCCTGTCCCCTTAACGGGCAGGGACAGCATGGCAGCGGCGACACGGGGGATCGCCACCACCGCCAAATTGCCCAAAATTGCCCTCGCTGCACTTACTGGGGCTTGGGGGAGCTTCGGGGAGACCTATGCGACCCTCTACAGGCCTCCCCAATCTTCAGGTCACTGTTTTGTGGTGATCTCTGAGTGCTTCCGGTTTTCGCAAAGTAAGTGGTAAGTGCAGTGGGGGAGATTTCGGGGGCAGTTTCGGCAGCGGCGGTGGTGATTCCCCGGATCGTCGCCACTGCTGCCTCTGCCCCCTCAAACACTCAAAGTTCTCCCCGCCTCGCGGAGAGAACATTGAGGACCGCTGTACTATTTAGTTTAGTTGGAGCGGCCCAGCCACTTTGAGTAGTGGGTTGGAGAGGTGGCAGACTAGTGGGGGATGCCTCACAACCTGTGTTCAACTGCCACCTTTCCTAGCCCACTGGCCGCCCGGCTACTGCCTCATCTTTTTCTTGCACTGATCTGCCGAAGCAGAGGAGGAGAATGTTAAAATGAGTGTGGTTGCTTTGCGTGTGTGTGCACGTGCTTGGTACTGGGATGCTAGCACGTGAGCGATGGGGGTACTGGTGCACACACACTAGGGGCTGGGGCGCGCAGACCTGCTGCTGTTTCAGGTGGCGGATCTGCTTGAGACACTGCTGAATTTGGTCCTTAGTCTATATTTAGATATATCTTTACCTTGTAAGCTGCTTGGGGCAGAGATTTTTCCTTTGCTTATGTTACCCTGAAGAGCACATGTGCTCAAATCTTGCTATATAAATTAATGAATAACATTAGCCTGGAAGAAAGCAGATTTTGGGATGATTTTGCAACAAAGGTCCCTTTTGAATTAGAAAGGATTTGTTAGTTTCTTGTTGGTTTTTATATGGAGAGTGAGATCAAAAAGAGAGGTGGCTTGAACCTACTTGGTTGAAGCCCCATTGCAAATTCTTTGGAATAAGGGCTAAATGGAATGAGGCAGATCTCCTGTGGGGTTCTCTCCCCCCTTTTGTTCCTGGATAGGATTGGCGGAGTGGGAAGTAGATATTTAACTCTTTCTTCCTGAAAAATTTTTCCAAACTAAATCATACCCTATATGCTTTCTGCTGTAGGTAACAGCTTCAGAGGGGTGTGTGTGTGTGTGTGTGTGTGTGTGTGTGTGTGTGTGTGTGTGTGTGTGTGTGATTTAGATCAGGGTTAAACACCTGTTCCCTAGCACCACTTTCCCAGTCCAATAATCCCCCTCCCACCAACATCGCTGCTTTAAACAACAACACAAGCAATCTAATCATGGATCTTCCAGCATCTCTTCTGGTTTAGCCCTTAGAAATGTGCCTATCGCACATCCCCACCATGCCAATTGGGTTGTCTGAATTGGTCCTTCCTTACTGCATCAGTGTTTCGGTCTAGACACGTTTCTGAATGAAAATTGAGATAAGGAGGATTTCAGTGAATCAGAGAAAATAATCTAGTTGCACTCCTGCTCTTTCCACCCTTCAAGAAGCTGCAGCTTGTCACGTGCTTTGGGGTTTTGCTTTTGTTTTTGTATAAAATACTACAGAAATGCAAGATATCTCTGAACTGATCAGCAGAGACACAGCAGCTAATTGTGCAAAAGTGTCAGAAAAAGGCAACTGGGAAGAAAATATCCATGGAGACAATAACCTTTTCTATGCACTTCCTCCATCAAAACTATTTTAAATGAAGCAAAGCCAGACGTTTTATTGATTGCTGTGCTTTCTATTGAAATACGACTTTAAAGCACTCAGCAGAGTATTATGAAATAGTCCTAACGGAAAGGTCATACAGTAGGTGGAAAGGAATACAAAATGCTTTCATGCATGTTCAAGGAGACGGACAGCTTAATCCCCCCCCCCCAATTTCCAAACTATTCTTTCACAGAAATTGGTAATATAAGGAAGAAAACTGTGTGGCTGCACATCGCCCAACAACGTAGGACAGCAGTACTCACTCAGCTGTGGACGTACACATTGTGATATGAACCAAGATATATTAGCATCTCTTTCTGTAAAACAAAATTACACTGAGAGATCTTTCTTCACAGATCACTTTTGCTCTCATACTCTACAAAACTGACAGGTAGGTTAACAATTCCTAGTGGAAACCCATTGCCATAAAAGATATTTATTTCATATGTGCACTGTCATGTCAGTCCAATTCTAGCCAGGTGTTGATGAGTGAAGTAGCATATGAAATTTGCTATTAAAGTGATTTGTAATAGTAAACTAGTTAATAACACAGGTCTCGGTGCATTACTTGTTAACTAAAAATAAAGGCTAACTTTCTCCCAATCATTGGGCCTACAATATTCTAACCCCAAAATGATAGTAAGCAAGGACTGATTTATTCAGCAGTGCAGTCAGGGCATAAAAGCGCCAACTTTCTTTGAGCCAGAATTTTAAGAAGGAATAAAACATCAGAAGGAAAGAAAGAAGGAAAAGATTGTTATTAGAGTTGTCACAGTTGGCTACTAGAGTTGGTAAGAATTGTAGTTTTTTCTGGGGTAAACAGTGGCTAGGTTTGGGGTATGTAGCAGCTCGCAGTTTGGGGTCATGGCAGGGGGTAGGGTTTAAGCCCCCATATACTGCTCGACATGGTCCTTATCTTTAGGGAGCCCTTTTTAAGCTGTTATTAACTAAAGAAAAACTAAACCCATCAGAGCTAATAGCATTTTAAATTAAACGTGACATGTGGTTTGGGCCTAAGGCTGGGAGTGGGCCTGTAGTAAACCTCCCATTATTTCCCTCCATCATACCAAATGGGGAAGGGGCGCTTCCCGGACAGAAGAGATGGGTAAGGGCATGTTTAACCCTAGCATCTGCCTGATGCTTTTCTTCTGAAACCACTTCACCACTGCTCCCCCCCCCCACTCAGACTTCCTAGACAAGGATTCCACATAGGGGAAAGTGGCCAGGGAAAGAGGTTGCTGAGGAAAAGTGACGTTGGGCAAAAAGCCCCCCTGTCTTCTGCCTTTTTCCTGCAAATAATAATAATATAATAATATACTTATTTATATACCGCCTTTCTTGGTCATTGGATTTCTCCTCTGACTTTAATCCAAGGCGGTGTATATGGGCAGGTTGTACTAACCCCCCTTGGGGGTTTTTACAATATAAAAATGTCCAATCTTTCATGAACGGCTACTTTCCAGGTGGTATCCTTTTTACAGTCTGACAATTCTGCTGGCTGGCGCCTCCCACACTCGACCGACGCAGCTGGAAGCTCTTATCTCTCCTCCTGGAGGCTTTCACAGCTTTTTGTTGACGGCGTGTCTCAAACTTATCAAGTTCACCAGTTTTCGGGCTTACAAGACGGCAGCTCTCCCGACAGAGCCAGGCTCTTCTGCCTCAGCCCTACCCCTGCTTTGTATGTCGTAGGTGAATGCAGGATTCGGAATCCCATGTTCACCACAGAAAGTCTAATTCTGCCCTAATTTACACTGGACATCTCAAGAAAAATAGGACTGAGATTAGCTACCAGCCTAGATTGTGGGTTCAGCTCTTTCGTCTTTTGACTTGCTCCGTTTTTTATTTTCCTCAATCTGCGATTCTACAGCCATGTCTGGAACTAGCTGGTGAAATAAATGCTACTTTTTTTTTTTACCAGACATGTTACATCAGTCAATGGTAATGTGAGGTTTATAGAGCTAAAGAACAGATCCAGATCTTACTTTCCTGACTTGCAACCTTACTTTCAACTCCAGTTGTGCTCCCTGCTGACAGAAGACAGGAACATCTTGTGCCCTCTTTACTTCTTGAGAAAGCTGTGTACGTTTGGGGCAGAACGACACATTAGGAAGGAAACATAGAGTTCTTAACTCTAGTAAACACAGCTGGGAAGGGGGCACTGGCCAGGGAGAACAGGCTGTTGGAAAGGGGTTACTTAACCTTTCCCTCACCCACCATTTTCACCTTGCAAAAACCTTCTTCTGAGATTGTCTTAAATATTTTCCCCTCAAATCAGAAGTAAGCCTGGCTCTGGGAAAAAACAGTGTGGGTGGGTGGTTTTATGAGAAAGAATAAAACCAGGATGGTGTAGTGGTTTGGGAGTCGAACTAAGACCTGGAAGATCCAGGTTCAAATCCCCGCTCAGCCACGAAGCTTCCTGGGTGACCTTGGGCCAGTCACTATCTCTCAGCCCCACCTACCTCACAGGGTTGTTGTGAGGACAAAAAGGAGGGGGAGGAAATATGTACACCACTCTGAGCTCCTTGGAGGAAGGGCGGTATAAAAATGTGAAAAATAAATAAAATAAATAAGTGGGTGGGAAGGATTAATCACCCCTCCCCTCCTTCCTTCCAACCATCCTCCTCCATAAGTGCTGAGCACCTCTACTTTCATGTTATTGCGGCAAAGGCAAGTTTGGGAACACTTCAAGAAAGGGAGTTTGTTGTTTTCTTGGAAGATCTAAATCAGGGTTTCTCAACCTTTGGGGGTCCGCGTACCCCCGGACCACCCAAAGTCCCACGTACCCCCGCGTACTCCCTCCCCAAAAGTGTTTTTTTCTGGCCTGTGGTGCGGCCGGGTGGGTTCTCCTGCTCACGCCGCAACCCGGAGGGAAAGGCTACAGCCCTGCTGATTCGGCAGGGCTGTAGCCTTTCCCTCCGGCTTGCAGCGTGGACGGGAGGGTCTGCCCGGCCACACCGCTGGCCGGAAAAACACATTTGAGGTGGTTTTGCTGCCCGTTATCAGCTGCTGATCGCAGCAGCTGATAATGGGCAGCATCTCGCGTACCCCCAACCTGCGGTCCATGTACCCCTAGGGGTACGTGTACCACAGGTTGAGAACCCCTGATCTAAATCTCTGCTGATACACCAAACAACTTGTGGGTCTCTAGTGACATGATGTTGAGTTCAATTCCTCTTCTGGAGAGATGTGGGGCTCCAGCCTTGGATCACGGACGGAGCCAATTCTACTGGCTTCATTGTCTTCGGTGAGGTTTACTAGCTTTACCTGACCCACTTTACCATTTTACTTTCCTTTTAATTTAAAAGTGACTTTTTTTTCAAAAATAAGACATGATTAAACAAACAGATTTTATTATTTTCTGTACAAACATTTTTACTCTTTAAAAAAGTTTTAAAATATGATATTGTAAGCATACAATCCTTACAACGAGAGTTACATAAGTATTTTTTTCCATTAATTCAGTCTGATTATGTGTTTGTCATACAACTTTTTTTGGGGGGTGGGGTCTGGAAATACGTGAAGCAGAAACAACTTGGCAATTTTCCTTTATTGACCAGATCCAGAGGTCAATTCACAATATGCCACAGTTACAGCTATCACTTGATAACCTCAAGCTGTGAAGCTGCTACCATTTGTTATCATGTAGATCAGCCTCTTATTGCTTGGTTGCCCAACAATGGAAGTCATCTTGGGAACTGATAGGCCTATTGCAGGCATTGTACGCTAAAGGTTAAAGAAACAAATGCCTTTTTATAAAAAAAATACCATCAGAAAATGTCCTCATCAAAGTGAATTGTGATGGGGTTATCGTTATGCCAAACATACTGTCAATGCAGTACCAAGCAAAACCTGTGGGAAAATTACTTATATGGTTGTGTTTGGGACAAACGAGTTAATTTCTGCATGGGATACACTGTATTATGTTGAATCCAGCCAAGAAAGAGGTGATTCTCAACTAGTTCTTGCATTCACTGAATGTATAATGTTTTCACATCAGATTGGCAGAAGAAATGCTATTTTCATTTGTGCGCACTTCCATGCCATTGTCACAGTTGAAATAATTCTTCAGAATGTGGAAAGATCCTCCACCATTCTATAGCGATAAGGCTGAATTTCAGGTGAATATTCAGCTAACACAATGCCATTGTACTCAATAACCAAGTCTACTATTGCATCACATTTTTTAAAAAAAATCTAGAAAACGACTTCTGCTTAATCCCACTGGATAAGTACAACGTAGATTTAGTGAAGGTCTACCTTACCAGTGGGATTGAGAACCTTTCTATTTTGGTGAGTTTGCTCCAACTTCCCCTGGTTTTTAAAAACAAATATTCATCACGTAGTGAACAAGATCAGTCAAGACTATCTGATAGTGCCAGTCCCTTCAAAATTGGCCAAGGAGGGAAACAACTGAATATCACAAATAAAATATCTGCATTCACAGGCCTTCATCAGTGACTGGTACCGTATCCTCCTGGGCACACTCCTTTTTATTGGTTTCGCAGTTGTTGGGTGGAAGACTGATCTGGTTAGGCTCACATGGGCAACAGCCAACTCCTCCTTTCCGGCTGTTTGACTGATACAGCAGGGAGGCATGGAAGTCTAATGATAACACTATTAAACGGTACAGTTGTAACATCACAATTAAGCTATTCTTAGCTGTGAAAAATACCAGCATCTGGGTAATGACTTTAAAATAGCCCATCAGTATCAAGCGCACTACAAGAAAAGGGCCGTCTTGTATGAACAAGCTGATGCCAATGTTCCACAGGTCTGCGCTATGTTTGCAAAGGAGCAAACTGAAGACTCTCTTGGATGAGACTGGTGGACAGCAGCCAACATGTTGCACTAAAAATGAAGAAGATTTTTTTTTTACATTAATGCCATAGATCAAGTGAAATGAGGTTTTTTTTTTTAATGTACTTGGTTGTCAGGGGTGGCATGATCACAGGGCTGGCCCAAGACCTCCTGATACATGAAGCATGGTGCCAACAAATGTTGCTCCCTATTACTTGGTGATGTGCCAGCCTCTGCTGCTCCTCCCAATCTCTGGATTGGAAAAGAGAGGGATGGATTTAAAGAGGAAGTGTGTGGAAGAGGAGACTATAGCCCACCACTCACCTCTCCTCCACACTTCCTGTTCAGCTCTGCCCCCCCCTCTTCCTTTTCCAGTCCAAGGAGTGGGAGGAGGAGGAGGAGGAGAAGCAATGGAAGTGAGTGGAGGGATGGAGGTGAGACAACAGCACCAGTTGGCCTCATGGATGACCAGACCTGCATCAGCACCTAACTGACCAGGCTGAGCCTGTATTTGGGACTACAATATGGTAAACCCTGCTTCTTGTATACACACACACACACACGTACCCATCTCCAATGTTATCTCTGATGTTAATTCACTTTCCTGAGGGGCAAAAAGACAATCCTCTATTTTTCATAGGATTTTCACTTCCTCGCTGCTTCCACCTTAAGTTCACAAAGTATGTTACTAGTCACAGTTCTAACAAACTTTAGGTTCTTCAGCAGAGTGTCCCTGAACACCAGTTGCAGGGGAGCAATTATGGGAGAGAGGTATTATTATTATTATTATTATTATTATTATTATTATTATTATTATTATTAACAACAGTATTTATATACCGCTTTTCAACAAAAAGTTCACAAAGCGGTTTACAGACAAAATCAAATGATTAAATGGAAAGGTATGCTTTTCTCTCTGGTTTGTGGACTCCCCAGAGGCAACTGGTGGGGCCACTGTGGGAAAAAGGATGCTGGACTAGATGGGCCTTTGGACTGATCCATCAGGCCTCTTCTTTTAGTCATATGAGGTGTGGGTTTGACCTGTCATCTTCCACTATCTTCTCAAAGTGGTCCAACAGCAGAACTACCTGCTGACCAGGAAAATACAGTTTTTGAATGCCATGCAGAGGCGTAGCTAGCCTCTCCGTCGCCCCCCCAAGCAAAACGGCAGAAGCCCCCCTGCCCCCACCACGTCGCGTCAAAAACTCCCCCGGGCGTTTTTTCGCTGTTTTTCACAGCGTAGGAGCCCGGGTGAGCGGACAGGCCAAACCAGGGGTGGCCAACCTTCCACCATGAGGGCCTCTGTGTTCTTAAGAGTTGTGTAGAAGACAGAATCTTGGCAGCTGTAAGTGCTGATGGTGCTGCTAAAGCAGCTGCACCTGCTGAAATGCCCTCATTTATACTACCATTTAAAGGGCCAGCATTCACGTTGAAAGGTTGGCCACCACTGGGCCAAACCATCGTGCAGCGCGGCCATTTTTCACAATTAGCGCCCCCGGCCACTTTGTTGCCCCCCCATGGCCCCGTCCCATCCCTTCCTCCACCTCTGATGCCATGCTTTCATTTATCTTCTGCCTATCATACTGATTTTTATGATGAATCTGGCCTATACTGGCCATGGTTGCTAATGGTTGGCCTGCTTGACATTTCTTGCCTCCATGTAAAAAAGGCAAAACCCTATTTTGGGAGCCAGCAACACTTGCAAAGTCTAGTCTTACTAAATATGCATGTATGTGGCATTTCCTTCTTGCATCCACACATTTATGAAAAAAATCTGCCCAGATTACATGGTTGCATACATCTTTGAAAAAAACTTAATGTCAAGGAAAAACCCAGACTCTTGGCTAGGACAAACAAGGCCTTAAGTCAGTTCTCTCACACGGTTATGTTAGCTTGGGAGCATCCAAAGGTCCATAATGGCCCAATCCTATCCTTACCTTGTGCCGGTAGAGTGTGTGCTCCGCTGACACTAGCCGTTACAAAACTGCTGTAAATCAGTTCATGACAACACACCAGAAAGCAGTGCGCCAGAAAACAGCACAAGCCTGCACCTTCCTGCTGGCACCAGCACAAGGAGTGGTGCCCACTGGAACAGGTAAGGTCCATGTGGTGCAGTGGAGGGGAGGACAGGGGCGGGGCGGGGCAGGGGAGGGTGGCAACAGGATTGGGGTGGGCAGACTGGGCCCAGGAGGAGGGTGGGATCGGCAGCACCAGTGCATGCTGTATCTTATCCCCCTTCCCAGGCCTGATCTGCTGATATGGGTGCATATGGACTTGCGCCAGCCATATGGCTGACACAGGTCCGAGTAGACCTGTTGCACGGACTGGGGCTTTCTCAGGGGCAAAAGGACAAATGTCCCTTTACCTCGATGAGACCTCCTGCCTGATAAACTTCCTCGCAGGATGCAGTGGAAGCCGCACTGGCGCCACTGCATTGGTGCAGGGGAACTTAGGATGGGGCTGTAAGTCTCTGGTGGTGACAGCTACTGAGAAAGAGGTCTTGCTAACCATTTAAATTGCTAATCAAGGCTTAGAGCAAGTGTTTTACTCCAATTTGCTGAAACATAAGAGCTTAAAGGTAGTATAAAATGATTTAAAAACCACTACACTCTTTAGTAAAATCCTTGGGAGTTATGACTGTAACTAACCTGCAAGATCCAAGGGAAATTGCAGCATACTCCACGTCCACACTGCTAGAATCGCATACACAAGAGCACGGTTGGTCCTGAAAACAACAACAACCATACAATACATATTAAAAAGCACATGGAATGCAAAGAGAGAGCATCTGCAAAGTACCTGGATGGGCTTATGGTGCACATGCAAGGCCAGAAGTAGTTACATTATGCTGACATTGTAGTGCTGATTTGGCACAAAAGGACAGATCTTGTAATGGCATCTCTTGAACTGTGAAATCAGCAAAGGGAGACTTTCCTATGCTTAAAGGGGAACAATTTATTTGCAGCCCAAACCAACCTAAAACCCCGCATGGCAATGCAGAAGCTCTCCTGCAGACTACGCTGCATCCTGTGGGGGATTTTTGGCTGCTGGAGGTCTCCTTGGGGTAAGGGGACATTTGTCCTCTTGCCCCAGGATAAGCCCCAGCAGCTGCAATGGGTCAACATGGACCTGTGCCAGTGATATCACTGGCACAAGTCTGTGTTGATTCATGTAGGCGGATCAGGTCCGGGAAGGGTGTTAAGATTCAGCATGCGCCAGCACCGCTGAACCCACCCCCTCCCAGACCCAATCCTCTCACTCCATCTCCTCCCCCCTGCCCTGTTCAGCCCCTCTCCGCCCTCCACCTGCCCTGGTGCTGGACGTACCTGCTCCAGCAGGCCTCTGTCGCTCCACTGGTGCCAGTGGGAAGGCTCTGGCCTTCTGCCAGCGCACCTGGGTCTTGCGCTGCCGCAAAGCGCTTTGCAGCACTTTTGTGGCAGTGCGCACTAGCAGAACACGTGTTTCACTGGTGCAGGCCCTCGATAGAATTGGGCCGTCAGTTACAAAAACTTTAGATGCATCTCATAACTATGTGTGCAGTCAAACACAGCACTTATTTCACAACAAGGCATAGACCTTATTCCTAGCTCAGATCACTGTTCCTTAGATGATGATAATAGCAACAAACTCCTACTTAAAAGCAGCATGTACTGTATGCATATTACAATGAGTGTCTAATATCTAGAGAATGACAGCATGTGGATGTTAAAAATCTCAGATGGTTTTGTGAATGTGTAAAAACTGATATATTCCCTCACTTTTTGGACATACATAAAGGATTGCAGAAAATGCATTCACTGGCATATCTCTGAGTTTTTGCACATTCATAAAAAAGTTGTCTGGGGCTGTCAACATTCTCATGCCAATGTCATCATTGCTACTGCTGTAATTCGGTAATGCAGGAATGAAACAATCTGCCAAGAAGCATTACTGCTGGGGGGGGGGGGGGGAAGAGATCCAACAGCTTGGAACTGTTTTATTTAATCAATAGGACACAAATTATCTCCATTTACAATTATAGAAGCCACTACAGTACACTATAATCTTCCCCTGGCTCTTGTGGTATAGTGTGCAGATAGTGACAGCAAGCTAATGACTGATGTTCTAGTCACATAGATGTTATGTCAATCTATCCAGCATCTTTGCTGTCCATATATCTGTTGAATATATACAAAAGTTGAAGACTGTTGAAGACTACTAAAGTTCATGTCATACGTTTCTTAGGTTCAGGCTGCAATCCTATACATAATTACCTGAGAGTAAGTTCCATTCAATTGAATGGGGCTTACTTTGAATAGACACACCTAGGATTGCACAGTCAATGTGACTTATGGCGCAATCCTGAGTAGAATTAGGCTGGCGGAGCACTCGCTCCGCAGGCCTAGGGTGTCGTAAATGTGCCAGAAAGCACGTTTCCGACACCCTGGGAATAAGTGGTGCCGGCGTGGAGGCCGGCACTGCTCACTAAGCTGCCCGCCACAACCTATGCCGACTGCCGCAGGTGAGTCCCGTGCCAGTCGGCGCAGGGGCGGGGGAGGGCAGGCAGGGGTGGTGAGGGAGGGAGCCATTGGCCGGCCTGGGCTGGGAGGGGCAGGGATATTGGCGCTGAGTTGCCCTGATATCCCTAGGCCCATTGCAGCCCGGGCTGGCCTTACACGGCCTCCCCGGACACACGCCAGCTAAAGAGCTGGAGCGCATACAAGGAGGCCCATTGCGGACCGTGCCGCTTACACCGGGGGAAGGGGACAAACATCCCCTTCCCCCTAGGTGAGCCCGGGCTGCACTGGTGCAGGGCGCAGTGGGCCTAGGATGCAGCAGCTGGCCCTTTAGGCCGGTCGCCACATGTTAGGCAGGATTGAGCTGTTAGGGTCAAATTAAAATGTTACTGCAACTCTTTCTTTTGGTATGTTAAATAGCAGCTGTTTGAGGTCCCCTGTGAATCAGGACCATTGCAATTCCAATCTGGATCAAGGCTCCCACGACTATGATTTGCCATAGAAAAAAGTTCCCATTGGTGCCAATGCAATGGGAGTTTTTTACCCTTGGCAAATAGAAGCAGCTGTGAGGGGTCTTCAATGTATATCTGAACTACAGCAAGGGGGGAAGGCTAAAGCCCCCATTCCACCCATCCATGGCTCAGATTCGGGGGGGGGGGGCTGATCCTAGCTACTACTTAACATTTAAGAAAACCAAACATTTGTACTTGATCCTTAGACACAATGATCTTTAGCTGAATCAGGACTTTTGTTCTTAAGGTGCCACAAGACTGTTTGTTGCTCTCAAACTCAAAATCCCAATTGGAAAAATCCATTTGTCAAGAGGAGTTGAGGGATGCCTACAATCCTCAGCCAAAATTCTTAAAAGACAGTTATGACTGGGGCTCGCAGAATAATTGGGGTTCTCCGATGATCACCTACCTTACATTCTCTATTTCCAGGGTCTCACTAGTGAACTCAAGTATATCTGCTGCAGTGCCCACAAACATAAGAAGCAGCTGCGACAACTGGTCTCGAGTGATTTCACCGCCAATGGGAAGAAGCCATCTCCCAATGATGAGGAGCAGCAGAAAGGTCTGGTGGAGACATAGCATCCAGACTGGTGCACAAATCCTGGAGAGTGTATTGACAAGATCTAGGGCCTGTCACAAGAGCCATAGAAGTCAGCATCAGTAAATACTGTACAGGAACCTAGTTGCAGACATGGGAAAACAAAGCTACAGGCGGCAGCCAACATTAGAAGCCAACCCACAGGCTTCGTACTGGCTGCCCCATCTGATTTTGCCCACCCCATTCCCTTTTATAGCTCAAGTGGGGCGCTGAGGATGAAGCACATGCTGTCCCACTTCCGACAATGAGACTTCTGGTTCAAGTTCAAGCTTTGATTTGTGAACCACCCTGAGAGCTTTTTAGCTGATGAGCGTTATATACATTTTAATGAATTCATGAACACATAAATAAACAAAATCGTAAAATACTTGATGGTTCCTCCCCATTGCTTCACTGCAGTCACTCATAGCATTTTAAGCAACTCCAGCCACGAGATGGTGACTTCGTAATGCACAAAATACAGCAGATAATCTCAAACATATATCATGGAGCACTCATAACACTGAAAAGTTATTACCCAGAGCCTCTATGGTACTCCTGAAGCCTTATTTTTGAAGATCTTCTTTCATCACTTAGAACTACGGTAAGTTTTCCCCAGCTGAAGAGCTTTTTAAAGTCAAAAATGCATTTGAGTTTCCAGTCAGGCTAATGCATTCCATTTTGTACCTAATATTCAACTTATAATTTTCTATGCAGTGTATATTGAAAAAACAATGGCGTTGTACCTTCTTTTTTTTAGTAAACGCCCACAAATACATACACAGTAGGAAATAGATGGCACTAGTATCAATTTTGGCTGATCTGGGAGTTCCTTTTCTGAGAGTTTCTTTTTGTTCTATGATTCCTGATCTTTTAAGACAATAAAGAATAGGGCTAATAGTCTGATTGGTGTTGACTAAGCCTTCTATGAAATGGTGTCAGAAGTTAAGTTTTATGCCTACAGATCCTTCAAGGACGAGAGTGGCAGATTTTCCTCCAGCTAGATATCACTGAGTCAAAGTGGATCCACACCGCACGCGACTCGGCGCATATGCGTCCGGTGTCCCGCCCCCAGATTCAAACAACAGGCTCTGATTGGCTGAACATGAATGTAAACACGGGCAAAGTGGAGTTGGACTCCACTTGGCATGAGTTCACGTTCAGCCAATCAGAGCCTTTGTTTGAACCTGGGGGCGGGACACTGGACGCGTACGTGCCAAGACGCGTGCGGTGTGGATCAGCCCACTATCTCACAATGTACACATGAGCTGGCCCCTTAAGAGCTTAGTTGGCGGGGTGTTAGTGCACTGAGGGGGATAGTAATCTGGACCAAACTGCAGCAGGGAGCCTTTACTTACTATTAGTTTCCCTTGCTGTCGTTCAGATCTGGATCGCGCACACACACCCTCCTACGTGCTCTTCACAGATGTAAAAAGACAACCTAAGGAAGCCTTTTTACTACTATGAATAGCACTTGGGGGGAGAAAAAAGAAAAGAAAATATGTAACTGTATAGACCTTAAAAAGTTTAATGAAACTGTAGTTAGGGAAAATGCTAGAGAATATTACATGAAAAATGGTAGGAGCCAAAATGTTCTCCAAATTAGATGCCTTAAGTGGTTTCTGGCAAATCCCTTTAACAGACCAACTTGCCAAATTGACTACATTTATTACACCCTTTGGGAGGTTCTGTTTTCAATTCTGTTTTCTGCCTTCTCCTTCAGAACACAAGTGCTTCCAAAGTTCTTTCAAAGGAAAACAACAGAGCTTCTCGAGACTGTGAAAGGAGCCACTGTGTTATGGCTGAAATTTTGAAGGATGGATGGCACATTAGTGGAAGCGCAAGGCAAAGCACATACCTCTGTCCTGATTAGGAGGAGACAACTTTAGTTGAGTGGAGACCTATTGTAGCTCAAAGGTTGTAGGTGGCAGTAAAACATTAGTTAAAAAGCAAAAACAGTGTGTGTGGGGGGGTAGCAGAATGAGGATAAAAGTATTCAGTTACTGCAAAAGTGGGGAAAATTTAGGACGTCAATAATGGCCAGAAAGGACCAAAGGTTACCCATGTTAAGGAAGGGCAGGAATGTGTGGACTGCCCTATGTGCGTAGGATTAACTCAGGGGTGGCCAACCTTTTAACATGAATGCTCCTGGCCCTTTAATGGTTGTATAGGTGAGGGCATTTCAGCAAGTCTAGCTGCTTTAGCAGCACCATCAGCACTTGCAGCTGCCAAGATTCTGCCTTCTACACAACTCTTACGAACGCAAAGGCCCTAATGGTGAAAGGTTGGCCACCTCTGGATTAACTGCTAACGAGAGAGATGGCTTGGAAAGGAAGGACAGTCGTCCTTAGTTCAAATTGTGGTACCATCTAAGGCAGAGGTGGCGAACCTTTCACCACTAGGGCTTCTGCGTTCCTAAGAGTTGTGTAGAAGGCAGAATCTTAGCAACTGCAGGTGCTGATGGTGCTACTAAAGCAGCAGCAACTGCTGAAAATGCCCTCACCTATACAACCATTAAAGGGCCAGGAGCATTCATGTTAAAAAGTTGGCCACTCCTGATCTAAGAGGATACGAGATACTCTGCATGATCATCCCATGGATGGTCACTTGGCAGTTTGAAAAGTGACTCAGAGTTTGTGCATAATATTTTTTGATTGGCTGGAGGAGGGGTGTGAAAAAATAATGCCAAAGATGAGCAGGATGTAGCTCCTGCAAAATGGCGGGAGTTGCTCCAAGACCTCATGGTGTGATCACCAGGAAAGACAGGCATTGGAATGGATAGCAATGGATCTTTCTAGGTCCTGTACCAATCACTCTTCAGAGCGTATTTTCATTTTAATATATACGGACTACTATTCTAAATAGGCAGAAGCTAAGCACTAGATCAGGAAGCTATCAGCTATCAGAGCTGCTGCACGTGGTTTTTCTGCAGCGCTCCCACCTGCTCTGACCACCTACCTCTATTTGGAGGCTCATCGTGAGCCTCCGAACCTGGAAGTGGCGGTGATGTCATCACGTGACGCGTTTCGCGTCATCGCCACTTACTTCCGGTTCCATGCGGCCCACCTGCTTCAGTAAGTTGGACCACCCTGGCTTAAAGCATTGTCTCCAGTCCTGCATGACAATTATCAACTGTGAGGCCTGGATGCTCAGACTCAGATGCTTATCATTTCACTATTGTGGCATGAAGCCCTGTGTGCGATTATTAGCAGGAGGAGAAGAGCCAGACCTGGATCCTATCTTGGGTGCAATGGGTCCAGTGAGAGCTAGGATACTCTGACATTTTGTATTTCCACACACACAACAAGAGAAGCAAGCTCATCACTGACCCATGAAACAAATGCTAATATTGGGCAAAGGGAGTAGGATCAATGGCCCAGTTCTGACTCTGAAGAACTAGCGGCTCCTGTAACACAGACAGTGAAGATCAGCACAGCAAAAGAACCCTCCATTGCCACACTCTGACAGACTTTGGAAGAAATTAGCTGCTGATCCATGTGGATTTAGAGACCTACTGCTCAATCCTATCCTCCACCATTGATGCTGATCAGGATCAGGGACGATCAGGAGGCCTACCAGAGGTATTTTTTACTTACCACTGCATAGGCCTCCTGGTGGTGTATGGGTCCCTCTGCTCCCTCCTAGTGGTCTATGGGTCCCATGTATCCAGCTATATACATGGCATGTCTGAGGAGATAGTGGGGTGGGCCAAAAATGGGGGATAGGATCTGGTGTGCTCATTTGCCACTGAGATCCTCCCCCTCAGGCCCAATTTCCGCCCATTGCCCCCTCCCTGCCTCAGAACACCCCCAAACCTCCACCTCCCCGCCCCTGCTGCCAACTTACCGGCTCCTGCGGAGCCTCCTGGAGCCACTGCCGTACACCCCTCGCTGTTCGCGGCAGTGGCCCAGCAGCATGTGACAGCAGCCCGGCTTTCACGCTGCCGTAAAGTACCTTGTGCTGCTGGGACACTAGTTCTGGCAGCACAAGGCCACAATAGGACCAGGGCCTCAGTTGTTATGGATTATGTTTCTAATATATTGAGAGATACATTTTGCCTGACATTACCTGCCACAGTGTGTTGTACAACTGAAGAACACTTTTGTTTGGTTGAGTACTCCGAAAGAACTCACAAAAGATACAGCAACTCAGATTATTTCAAATATCCTTGTTATTTCAAAGATGCTGTGGAGATGTTCATTTGACAAGACAGGAAAAAAAAAATACTTCACCCTCTCTATAATGTGATCGTTGGTGGCCTCACTTCTATACGTATGTTCATTCCTTTCACTGATATTCTTCACAAACTGTTCAGACCCATTACGACAAATCTGCAATTTAAAAAATCAGACATGAATTTAAAAAAAGCAAACACATTACCACAGTGTGCCAACAACACAATGTAAGTAGATCACAGAAAGGCCTTGATCTGGCTCCGCTTTCTCCCCATTAAGCAAGTGTAATGAATAGTGGCCCCAGACGTATACCACTTTGAGGGCCTCTTCTGAAGAGGCCCTCAAAGTGGTTTACAATAAAATCTGTACAAGCAAATTAATTTTCCTCAGGTCACCTGGTCAGTTTGTAACAGAGGCCAGATTTAAACCAGGGGCTTTCTAATTCGTAACTTGCAGCGTAACGTACACAGTGCTTTGCGACAGATGAAGACACTGATGGTGATGGGCCTGGGTCAGCCTGGGCCAGCCCCCAAATCTTGTGGTCATCATGCAGAGGTGGCCATGCATGGCACTTTCCTCAGGCCTCTGACCACATGGAAGAGTTCATGCTGCGGTTCTTTCCCTCACAAATATTACCCAAGCTTTCCTCTTGAAAAGGCTTGGTTTAATTGCAGATTTGGGGAGAGCCTCACCCCAGGGCTTCTCACAATGCCCAAACAGCGCAGGAATGAACCACACTGCAGCACCTCACATGGCACAGACCTACCGTGAGAAGCAGGGGTCCCCCAAGCATCCCTCAGACCAAAAAGACAAATACGGGGTGTTGTTTAGTACACAAGGACTGTGAAGGAGGACAGCAAAGACGTACAAAGGAACTTTTTTGAATAGAGGACAGCAATTCCACCAGGCCAAAACGTTGTGTGGCTAAAATCTGAGTTTGACCCTCAATGAATGTTAACGATTTGCTTAGAGGAGACTGTAAAAGTCTAAAGTGGAAAACTGGATAAGATTTTTCAAGCTATCTTCCTAACAATCTCTCCGCATCTCATTTCAGGGTAATAAACACACACACACACACACACACACACACACACACACACACACACACACACACACACATTTTGACTAAGTGGTAAGTAACAGAAGATTTTGCTCCTCTTGTGTTTCTCCCAGAGAAGTCCAGATGGTCTGCAATACAGCTCATTTCTTTCTCACCCTTTTAATGTTTGCATGCAAGATGCTTAAGAAATGAAACAAACGTCAACAACTAATAGACTACTAAGCTGTGAACCAGGAAATCTCCAGTTCAACGGTCACCTCTGCTATGGACTTTGGGCAAGCCACTCTTTCCCAGCCTCAGCTCCCCGTCTGCAATATCAGAACATGATCCGAACACTTAGTCCAAAGTGTAATATAAATGCGATCTCTTACACTACTAAGATGCCCATCTCCCTCCAATCACAGCCTGAATTTCAACCTACTCTTTCAGCCCATTCATACCCCCCCCACTGACGATGATGCAGCCACGCTGATGGAGCACGCACTGCATCCAATGGGGGGAGAGGGGCCAACCAGAAAGTCAACAAGAGGTAAGTAAAAAAAAAAACATTTTTATTTACCTCTGAACAGGCCTCCTGGTGGCCTATGGGTCTCCTCAGACCCATGTCAGCAATGTAGCTGGCATACGTTCGAGGAAAGGTGGCAAGGCAGCTTGAAAAATGGGTTATAGGATCCTGGTGCAAGTCGTAGCCACTGAGATCCACTCCTCCAACCCACTTCCCACCCCCTGCCCTCGCCCTGAAACATCCCCTGTTCTCCCCCTCCTCACCTACAATATGCCTCTGCTGTCAACCTACTGGCACTGCCGGGGCCTTCTGGAGCTGCTGGTGCACAAGCCACACCTCTGGCCATTTCTAGCAGTTGCCTGGAAATGCACAATGGCTGCTCAGCTTTTGCATCGCTGCAAAACACCTTGTGCTGCCAGGGCATGTGTTCGGATGCCGTATCCTATCCTCCCTCCCAGGCTTCAAGCCTTGACATGGGGCTAAAGAGCTGGTGGAGAACCGAGTAGCCCTGTTGCACCTCCAGCCACCTCCTTCCCCAGATAGGATTCAGCATGGACCGCACGGCCCACGCTGAACAGCTTACACCAGGGAGGATTGGGCTGCCCATGTTATGAAGGACTATGCATTATGTAGATAGAGTGCATCAGTGCTATTGAACACATTACATTGCTTAGGTGAGCTGAGCTCTCAGGCAGAACAGATGGGTGTGATGTTGAGTAAATGCGCTTTCATGTACCTACAAGTGTGACATACACATTCCAAGCAGACACACGGTTGCTAATCAGTTTCAAGTTCTGCAGAAGTGTACAGGTGGGCCCCCATATCCACTGATTCGCTATCCACGGTTTCAGTTATCCACGGATCATGGGGACACCCCCCCCCCCAGGCTTTTACTTTTTTCCCAGTAAGCTTCATTTCTTCCTTAAAGAAACAGGAGAAGTAGAAGACTAAGTACTAGAGAGGCTCTGCAAGGCTAACAGAAACCTTGCAGAGCCTCTCTAGAACTTAGTCTCGTTCTACCTGCCTGCAATGGAGGCTGCTTCTCTGTTTGTTTTAAGGAAGAAACAAAGCTTGCTGAAAGAAAAATAAGAGCTGGGGGGGGGGCAAGCATGCCTGCCTGCAGGGGAGGCAGGGTGGGGGGGCCCCTCAGGAAAACATGGAGGGGGTGTTCGCTCTTATCCACGGTTTCAAGTATCCACGGAGGGGCCTGGAACATATCCCCAGCGGATATGAGGGCCCACCTGTATTTTGTGCTTTAGTGAATAAGGGCTCAGTCCAGCCTAACTCAGGCACAGTTGAGGCCCAATTGTGGCCCAATTGTGGCCCAAACTAGGACCGAGTTAGGCTGCAACTGTGCCTGAGTTAGGCTGGAGGCAACAGCATTGGGCCAGGATCGCGGCAAAACTTACCGCAGAGGCAGGCAGGCTCCTGTGGGGAGCTGTCAGTCTTGTGGAAGCGAAGAGCCCCCTCCTCAGCCCGTCTGCGTGCACCTACCACAGCTGCTGCAGCGGTCGCAGCAGATGGGCAGCCACAGGTGGGCCTGCAGGCACTGCGCGTTTGACAGTCAGCTGAAGGGCAGAGGTTGTGCCAGTGCCAGCTGCCCCAGGGCACCCTGGGCATCAGCCACCTGCCGCAGGGGGGAGTGCGACTGCCCTCCCTCCTGCAGACTGCGATGCCACCCCCAAGCCACGGTGAGGCTGCACGTGAGAGTCATGGGGGGGTGAGCGGGGGAGAGAAGGGAAGGAGGGGGTGGGAACGGCACGCACAAGGGGGGGGGTCTCATGAGGTCTGGAACCGCCTCCGCCAGGACATGCCCGTGCGCTGCCTGAAGCCCTGGGCCTCAAGGGCCGTGGCAATGCCCACAAAGAAGGCATCCCAGCATGCCTTCTGCTCCGTGCCCCGGCCAAGACCGAGAGATGCCGTGGGCTTGTCTGCTGCGAGCGGGAAGGGCTCACGCAGCTCATCACACCCCCAGATGGGGCAACGTCGGCACCTTGCGGCAGGCGCTCTGGCGGCATGGGGGGTGCCAGCGTCCATCATCAGGGAGTGGGAGGGGAGGCAGGCACACTGACAGGGGGTGCTGGGGAGGGGCACGGGTGGGTCAGAAACAGACAGACAACACGGCTGGTGGGAGAGGGATACAGGGAGAGGGGTCTGCAGAGACCGATAGGGGCACAGGGGGCACTTCGCAGATGGAGGCAATGCAGGAACGGGCGCCTCTCATGCAGACGGACCAAGGGCGGACACGGACGCCGTTGATGGGCGGAAACGGACGCCGGTGACGGGCGGACAGAGGGCGGAAACGGACGCCGGTGATGGGCGGACACGGACGCCGGTGATGGGAGGACCGAGGGTGGGTGAGAGCCCCGGTTGCTGAAAGGGCTCTTCACGGACGTGGCGGACGTGCGCCACAGTGCCCGTCAGTGTTTGCCTGCCTGACAGGCCCCCCAACTCCCCCCTCCCCTCTGGTCCCAGAGGGTCCGGCGGCCCCCCTGCTGTGTTCTCCCAGGGATGGCTGTGGCGGACCCTGGCTGGGATTCATGCAGAGGCTTGTGTGCTGGGGCCTGCCTGTGTGGGTGTGTGGGGCAGTGCTTGTGCAACATTGGGGACATGTGTTTCCAGGGGCATCTTTATTGTTCTGGAACAGTGGCAGAGATGGCCGGGCGTGGCTGCCAGGGGTAGGCACAGCAGCCTCTAGGACCACAGCAGCAGCAGCAGGCGAGCCCCATGGACCTGGAGATGCGGGCTCTTCCCCTGTGGAACCACGGCCTGCTCCATAGAAAGGGGAGGGACAGCAAGTAGGCAGCCAGGGCGGTGGGGCAGCAGCAGCAGCTGAGGTGGGTTGCAGGGCAGGCTCCCAGACCTCTCTGGCAGCATCAAGGCAGGTGACCGTGGGGCAACCAGACTGCAGGCCCAGGGGTGCTCCCCGGACGGTTTGTGGTAGTGGGCATTCCTGGGGGGACGAACAACATGGGGGTGTTCCATGGCAGCTGCTGCGTGGTAGCAATCGCCATTGAAGAGGAGCCAGTGTGCCAGTTGCAAAGGTCTGCAGGGAGAGAAATCAAACACAGCTGAGTGGTGTGAGACACATAGCCTGGTCTGCGCTCCTTCCCTGGGTGTACGGTGAGCATGATCCTGTAAGGGAAAGGGGTCAAAGAGAGAGACAACAACACAACTTGGGGGTCACAACCATGGCAATCCTAGCAATACTGACCTGTCGGTAGACCCTGTGGAGAAAAGAGGGGGGGGGGAACAGCTGGTGTCTACATATGGGTTACAGTTCCACACTCATGGCATTGTGTGCTCACATTAATACAGGCAGCTATGAGACAAGACATTGGTATAGAGGCATATCATGGCAGGCTATGCAGACAGCTATGAGACAAGACATTGGTATAGAGGCATATCATGGCAGACTATGCAGGCAGCTATGAGACAAGACATTGGTATAGAGGCATATCATGGCAGGCTATGCAGGCAGCTATGAGACAAGACATTGGTATAGAGGCATGTATCCTACCTATATTTCTCTATGCAAAGAGGCAGAAGTCAGACCACATGTCAGCACAAACCCTGCACTTACCTGCTGGTGTTGTTGCCTGTATGGGGGGGGAGAGAGGGGCTGGGAGAAAGACATGGGTTAGCAAACACTTGCATGGAGACAGCTGCCCAGGCACAGCAGTAAACAGTTTGGCCACAGGCAGAACAGCCCTCTCTGCCCTAGAGGGGGGCAGAGAGGAGAGAGGAGAAGAGAGAAGTGGGGTGTTAGAAAAGTTTTCAAAGTCCCACTTTGTGGCTGCTGGGGGACAGAACCCCACGCCACGTGCTCAGAGAGAGAGAGAGAGAGTGGAGGGCTGGGGCTGGGCTTTTGTGGGAAAGAGGCTGGGTGGGGCTGGGTGCTGATAGGGTAACTATTTGGGTCCATGTCCAGAGTTAGGCCACACCTGTTCGGTCCTAACTCAGGCCCAACTCGGGCCCAGGGTGTTAGAACTTTTCAGGAGAGGGCTGGTGTGGGTAAGGTAAAATGGCTCCTATGGGTCTCCTCACATTTGGGTCCACCCTTTTTGCTGGCCCAAATTTTGGGCCTGAGTTGGGCTCGAGGGGGCGTGTCAGTGGCTCTCCAGTGTCTGGAACCGGACCAAAATTCGTAACCGCCCCCGTCACACCCCCGACACGCCCCCAACACACCCACTTTTAGGCTGCAATTGTGCCTGAATTGTGCAATTGTGCCTGAATTGTACCGCAGTTGCCTTGGGCTGGACCGGGCTGCAATTCAGTCACAATTGCAGCCCAACTCAGGCACAATTCAGGCACAACTCGGGCCTAAAGCACTTGGGCTGCAATTGTGCCTGAATTGTACCGCAGTTGCCTTGGGCTGGACCGGGCTGTAAGACTACTTGACCTCTCTCTCTAAAACCAAAATTCATTTTCAAGTCAAAGACTGAAAGGCATTTCTTGGCAAGAAGGCTTGTCTCTCCCCGTAATCTCAAAATGTTCATGACGGTTAGGATGTTTAAAAAACAATGTTGAAAAAACATTTTTTTCTTTTTTCTATACTTATTTAGAGCTGCATTCACTAGACTCAGGTTCTGTACTGTGGGAACCAATGTGGCAGGGTCATGGGTTACTGCAATTTTAATGTATCTTCCCATATAAGGAAGTAATCATAATATGTCTTATCTTCTGTATTTGATTATAAACGATAATGATCTGTATGCCAACTTTTTTGTTAGAAGGGATTTCCAGTTCCCTGGAACTAAAACCCTGAAGTTTTTATTGGGTGCAGGAAAAGATAATTTCATTACAGCTGTAGCCACTTAGTTGTACAAGGACTGATTCTGAATAAACATTACACTGAAATGAACGGTATTAAAAGTATGAACGGATCAGTCCATTCTTATATATACCATGCAATATGTTTTATTATATTTCTATTTTTACTTTGTATCTTTGTGTTACCAAAGATATTATTCAATTTCCTTTTTCCTGTGTATGCATTTATACTGTCTATATAATGACAGCAAAGGCAATGCAATAAACTCTTTCATTTATGACATTATAACAATGTGGTCCCCTCTCTCTCTCTCTCTCTCTCTCTCTCTCTCTCTCTCTCTCTCTCTCTCTCCCCTTTAATATTTTTCTCTTTTTATTATTGTTTTTATTGTTTCTTAAATATGGTAGCTAAATTTTTAAACATATGAGAAATGCACTTTGCATGAACCATAAATTTTCTAAACCACAATGCTTATAATAAACTGAAACTTTTTTCCACATCTGCAGTAGCATGTGAAAAACCAAACTCTTGTCCATGATTTTTCCATGCCATTTTACCCAGAGTCAGTATTTATTCTAGCTTCTCTAAGTTTAATAAGACATCTTTTTTTTTCCATAACTGCAATATCCCACACTCTCAATAGCAAGTTTATGACATCTGGCACTATTTCAGTTTCCTAATAAGTATTGCATAAAATCCTGGTGTTCCTTGCCAATAGTTGTGGCATTTTCTGGCCAGAATTGGCCCCATCCATGCATGCATGTTGAGAAGACTTTGCAGGAAAAACACACTAGCAAAAGGGACCAGGAATAACTGTCATTTAGGCTACAATCCTATACACACTTTCCTGGGAGTAAGCCTCATTGAACACAATGAGGTTACTTCTGAGTAGACATGCATAGGATTATACTGTATTGTTGTATCAAATGGACAACAATCTTAGGCTTTAGTTGTTGCTTTCCAAAGATGTTCCTCAAAACAGGAGCATATTTGCTCAACTGCCTTTGCTAGCCAGAAGATGCTTACTCAATTGCTGATTATTAGATGCCAGAAACATACTCCCTGCATATAATCACGATTCTCTGGTGCATCACCATTATTGATGAATGAAGAACGGATGTTATCATCAAATGGTTATTTGATCATGGCCATTATATTCAGCCTCCTGGTTAAATTCTTCTCCCATATAAACATAGAGATCTCTGTGGTCCATGTGATAGGTGGTCCATAATCCATAATACAGGTGGTCCATAATCCTCCTCTTCCTCCCCCACTATCACAGCAACCAGTCCCACCTGGCTCTACAGCTGCGTAACCAGCCATCACTAGAGAAGAGGGGGAGAGTTGGGAGAGATGTGATGTCGCTTCTGGGATAAAACAAGGGAGCTCCTAAAGCTATATCTAAATTAGTACTGCCTGTCTAAGCACCTGTCATCTCTCCCATGCTCAGTTTTAATGTCTGTCAATCAAAAGATATAACAATGCCCTAGGTCTCCACTACCCCTGCTAACTGGGCAAGAGGCATTTTTTTCAATTGGTGCTCCTCTTATATTTAGCAGGGGGAGAGTAACTGCCCCCTTTCACCCCAGCACAGTGTCTTTTCTGGTGGCTGTTTGCTGGTGGTGTTCTGCATCTTTTATTAGATTGTGAGCACTTTTGGGACAGGGAGCCATTTAATCATTTGATTTTGTCTGTAAACCGCTTTGTGAACTTTTTGTTGAAAAGTGGTATATAAATACTGTTTAATAATAATAATAATAATAATAATAATAATAATAATAATGCCCACATTGCAGAACACCCCCTCTCCCAAGCAACGTCTACCACGCTCCCACTCTGGTTGGCTTCCACCAGCAGGTAGCTATTGTTATTTGCAAAGCTTTTCCATACAGTAGAAGATGAGTATTCAGAGTTTTTGTCAGACTTTAAGTTCTGCTGCTAACCTGTGCATTTTCAAGTTTACAGTGCTAATATGATGGTTTTCACTGGTTTGATCATTACATTGTAAATCATCCTTGAATACTTTTTAGTACATGTGAACCTGTGGCTTTATACTGAGTCGGACGCATCTCTCTCTGTAATGTCTACTGCCTTGGTTGCAGTTCTCCAAGAACTCAAGCAGAAATCTATCCTAACCCTGCTGGCTGAAAACCTTTCAGCTGTGATGCCAGGCACTGAACCTGGGAACTTTAGCATACAAAACATGTTACCTGCCCCTCCCAACCATATAAAGAAATACAAAGATAAGTAAATAATAAAGGAGCATATAAATAAGTAATAAAATCCAATCCTTCCCTTCCTTTTCCTCATTGATCCCCAGCAAAGTTTACTTCCCAGATGACCCAAGCCCCATTCTCAGAAGGAATCAGGTTTTCTGCCCAAAGGAGGCCTGTGTAAGGACAAGAGCATTGGACTTGTAGGGAACTGTCATAGCCCCAACCAGCAACCCAGACACCAGCTCACATAAATGGTCTCTTAATTCTCTGGAACTGGGTACTAACCCAGATATGAACTAGGATGATATGAGGTCATGAAGCTCACAGGATCCAAGGAGATCTGAGGACCCATCTGGGGGTGACCAGATGATGGGCTCCAGTGTAGCTCCCCTATGCAATGGGAGGAACTGGTAGCCCAGACCATTGTGCAGCCAATTTAAGCCCTCAGAGGAACAGCATCACCAATTGCCCAAGATTCCAGCATTCACCTCTTGCTCATTAGAGTCACTAACAGGCCCATCGAAAGAACAGGCCCATAGAAAATAAAAGGAGCACCAGACATCACTCATCAATCATCACTGATTGTTCAAAAAAACAGTATGCTTCAGAGCCTTCCTCGCTTTCCTCAATTCTACAGACAGGCATGGCTTCCAGCTGACTCCCTGCCTCATTTTCCCTGTTTAGCTGATCCTGGCTCTGGCACAGATTTCTGACTTCAGTTACCAATTGCTGCCTGCTGTTCATCTTCTAGCGCTCACAGGCTTGGAACAGCCAAGACAGGTCAACAGCCCAGATTTAAGCCCCTGTGGTAAGGCAGGGAGTTAAGCATCCTCTTGCCCATTGCGAGACGTCGCCTTTCCCTCACCTCCTGGCACCTATTGTAGCCGATCTGCCTGTGGAAAACAATTTTTCTCCAGCACATATTTTCTGGATCAGCGCAACAAAAAGAATTGATTAAAATCATGATAGGTTTGTGAACAATGTTCAAAGAGAAGCAACCATTCAACTGGACTTGAACGTTTTTCACTGCATGACTAGAGCTGTGTTTCTAAGCGCACTTTGGGTCCAACTAGATGAGATGCCTGTTGATTGTATGTTGTGAACAACCTGGGACGTTTCCAAGTAAGCATACCTAGGATAGGATCGTAGATCCGCAGACACAGAAAAATAGCTCTCCACACATGCTAGTCAAGTCCCCGGTTACAGTATCAGGTGACATGTACATAGCACTCAGTCATACATAACGTATTTCCCTGTTTGTGTGACCTTGGTATATTGATCCGAACATTAATATAATGTCACACAATTATGTACTGTGATTTGACTGTGGTATCACACATAACGTGTAAATGAGCCATGACAATGAGCAAGGGAAAAGACATTAATTTAATCATAGCTGCTCATGTGTAATAAAACCGGAAAAGAAGAAATGCAAATGAAACACAATTTGCCATTTTTAATGGTACTCTCACGAGTGATGGTGTATGAAAATCTCTCACTGAAGTCTAGCCAGCAACAGAGAGATGGATTATGGTTTCAATGACATGGTACAGCTTATGTACAAATGTCTTTTCGGTTTGGTAACCCTATTAAGTTCATTTTGTATGAAACAAGAAGGCTTATTTTTGCAACCAGGTGACTGGAGTGGATTCTGTCTACATGCTATCTATCTTACTGGGAAGACATTAGAAACATAATAAATATTTCTACCATTTGATACACTTATGGCCCAATCCTATCCTCAAAATATGCCAGTGTGTCTCCACTTAAACCAGTGCACCACCCTGATGGTGTAGAAGTCCGCCCACCAGTGGATGCACCACAGATGCTGGTGCAACACTGGAAAAACACCGCACTGACGTAGCTTGAACATCACTCAGACCGTGACGCCAGTGCAACTCTGCTGGAGGTGAGGCCAAAACAGGGACCAGATTGAGGTGTGACACGGGAGGGACAAAGAGGAGTACACTCACACCATATCCTCACCCCTGCTCCAGACAAGGAACAAAACTCAGATGCTGGAAAAACACGACACCAACAACAGAGCTGGCATAGGTAGGAGTAACCCCATAAGGAACAACGGGGAAGGGGAAATCAGCAGAAAATGCACTTTATATATTTTATTATATATTTTATTTATATATTTTATATATTTATTTATATATTTTATTTATATTATATATTTTATATATTTTATTTATATTATATATTTTATTTACACACACACAGTGTGTGTGTGTGTGTGTGTGTGTGTGTGTGTGCGCGCGCGCGTGTACATGTGTGTTGATTTGTTGTATAATTTATATGTATTTTGATATTGTTGTAAGCCACCTTGGGTGCCCTTTGGGGAGAAAGACAGGATATAAATAGATAAATAAATAAACAAAATTGCACCTCCTGCCATTCCCCTGTCCTACCCACTTTCCTATGACAGAACATAGGATATAGACTACATTTGGCAACCAATCACACCACACCAATGGCAATACTAAAGTCCCTGCCAGGGAGACTACATCTCAGATGATCAGATGTGTGGTATGGGACTATACCGAGGGCCTCTGAGAGGGGGGTTAAGGGGGTAATTTGTACCCGGGCCCAGGGTGAAAAATGGGTTAAAAGGGGGGCCCTGGAGCAAAAAATGGGTCAAAAATGGGGCCCTGGAGCCAAAAAGGGGGGCCCAGGAGCCAAATTCATATGTAGGGAAGGGGCCCAAAAGAAACTTTGTACCCCCTGATAAAATTCCTCTGAATGGCCCTGACTATACCTCTCTGGCCTCTCAAACAGAAACTTTGGTGATGGGAACCATGGTGATGGTTGGGAACTTTTGTGATGGGAACCATGTACTTGACTCACAAAGGGAGCACTTTGCACAACCTCTTGTCCCTCATAACAGATATGGCAAGATCATTTGTTACCACTTGTCTTCTCAGGATTCTTATTGCAGATATTCTGCCCCAGGAGGACTCCACACACATTCACCCAGCTGTAACTTCTACCTCACCACCTCAACAGGGGAAGGACAATGAACTCCACACAGGTAAGCAAAGGGGAGGAGGGAATCCCATGCTGTGTAATGTATCAATGCTGCATTTCTCTCTCATGTCTATACTCCCCCCCCCCCCGCAACCCTTCAGGATTGGCGCCAGCACTAGAAACATAATGAAGGTAATGGGCGCAGGGCTGCAACAGGGGATAGGGTTCACTCTTTTTCCATAGTTTCAATTAACTGCAGGGAGAGCTGGAACCTATCCCCCACAGATACATGGGGCCCTACAGTATTTCATGAAATAACTGACTATTTGCTGCTTTTTAATAGTGCCCAAAATTTGCTCCTTGCCTTTGAATCAGTCTGGCTCACTTTGCTTAATGATGTCACCAGCACTGCCTAGATCCATCTATATCCATCATGTAATGGAAAAGAAATACCTGGATCTCAGGATGAAGTTCCAGAAGCCACAACGAAGGTACTATACTAATCAAATATAGAAGTATTGCTGGCGAAAACCTGGGAACGAATAAAAAAAGACTGGATTTACCACACTGAAAATGAATTGCATAGCCCATGTGTTTCATATGTCAAAATATTAAAGAGATGGATTTAATAAGGCATTATGTGATACCTTACGGAATACAAAGGAACGGAAATTTCAATTTCTGTTTTGACCAATGCACGTGCATCTTTATATTTTGTTCCAGCCTATGAATGTCTTAGAGTGCAAACATTTTATCTGGTGTAAACACAAATTGTATACACACAGTCAGATGAGGTCGTAGAGTCTTCTGGTGGTATAGTAGGCTAGCTGAATCACTTCAGACTAGGAATGGAGGATACCATGTTGGTTTCCCCATGTTACACACACACACACACACACACACACACACACACATTTCTGCAAAAAGACTAACAGCCCAATTCTACCGAAATCCCCCCTGTTTACAAGAATGTAAACTAAAGAAGAAGGGGGTAAAAACATAAAATAATACATGAGGGAGATGAGGGCTATATCCTCTGTTGTCTTACAAGGCAACATGAATCCTGTTTCAAAAGGAAACAGCCACTCTCTCCCAAACTGAAAAAAGTAATGATAGTGTCACCTACAGTGCAATCCTATGTATGTCTACTCAGAAGTAAGTCCCATTGTATTCAATGAGATTTGCAGCCCGGTCCAGCCCAAGGCAACTGCGGTACAATTCAGGCACAATTGCAGCCCAAGTGCTTTAGGCCCGAGTTGTGCCTGAATTGTGCCTGAGTTGGGCTGCAATTGTGACTGAATTGGGTTCAGGCACAATTCAGGCACAACTGCACAATTCAGGCACAATTGCAGCCTAAAAGTGGGCGTGTCGGGGGCGTGACGGGGGCGGTTACGAAATTTGGTCCGGTTCCAGACGCTGGAGAGCCCCTGACACGCCCCCTCGAGCCCAACTCAGGCCCAAAATTTGGGCCAGCAAAAAGGGTGGACCCAAATGTGAGGAGACCCATAGGAGCCATTTTACCTTACCCACACCAGCCCTCTCCTGAAAAGTTCTAACACCCTGGGCCCGAGTTGGGCCTGAGTTAGGACCGAACAGTTTTGGCCTAACTCTGGACACGGACCCAAATAGTTACCCTATCAGCACCCAGCCCCACCCAGCCTCTTTCCCACAAAAGCCCAGCCCCAGCCCTCCACTCACTCTCTCTCTCTTTCTCTCTCTGAGCACGTGGCGTGGGGTTCTGTCCCCCAGCAGCCACAAAGTGGGACTTTGAAAACTTTTCTAACACCCCTCTTCTCTCTTCTCTTCACCTCTCTCCTCTCTGCCCCCTCTAGGGCAGAGAGGGCTGTTCTGCCTGTGGCCAAACGGTTTACTCCTGTGCCTGGGCAGCTCTCTCCATGCAAGTGTTTGCTAACCCATGTCTTTCTCCCAGCCCCTCTCCCCCCCCCCACAGGCAACAACACCAGCAGGTAAGTGCAGGTAAGAGCAGGGTTTGTGCTGACATGTGGTCTGACTTCTGCCTCTTAGCATAGAGAAATATAGGTAGGATACATGCCTCTATACCAATGTCATGTCTCATAGCTGCCTGCATAGCCTGCCATGATATGCCTCTTTACCAATGTCTTGTCTCATGTCTGCCTGCAATGCCTGCCATGATATGCCTCTTTACCAATGTCTGCCTACAATGCCTGCCATGATATGCCTCTTTACCAATGTCATGTCTCATAGCTGCCTGCAATGCCTGCCATGATATGCCTCTTTACCAATGTCTGCCTGCAATGCCTGCCATGATATGCCTCTTTACCAATGTCTGCCTGCAATGCCTGCCATGATATGCCTCTTTACCAATGTCATGTCTCATAGCTGCCTGCAATGCCTGCCATGATATGCCTCTTTACCAATGTCATGTCTCATAGCTGCCTGCAATGCCTGTCATGAAATGTCTCTGAACCAATGTCTTGTCTCATAGCTGCCTGTATTAATGTGAGCACACAATGCCATGGGTGTGGAACTGTAACCCATATGTAGACACCAGCTGTTCCCCCCCCCCTCTTTTCTCCACAGGGTCTACTGACAGGTCAGTATTGCTAGGATTGCCATGGTTGTGACCCCCAAGTTGTGTTGTTGTCTCTCTCTTTGACCCCTTTCCCTTACAGGATCATGCTCACCTTACACCCAGGGAAGCAGCGCAGACCAGGCTCTGTGTCTCACACCACTCGGCTGTGTTTGATTTCTCTCCCTGCAGGCCTTTGCAACCGGCACACTGGCATTCCTTCAATGGTGATTGCCACCACACAGCAGCTGCCATGGAACACCCCCAAGTTGTTCGTCCCCCCAGGAATGCCCACTACCACCAACCGTCCGGGGAGCACCCCTGGGCCCGCAGTCTGGTTGCCCCATGGTCGTCTGCCTCGATGCTGCCAGAGGTCTGGGAGCCTGCCCTGCAACCCTCCTCAGCTGCTGCTGCTGCTGCTACATTCTGAGTGGCTGCTGTGCCTACCCCTGGCAGCCTCGCCTGGCCATCCCTGCCAATGTTCCAGAACAATAAAGATGCCCCTTGGGCAAAGGCCCCTTGAACACCATGACCCCAATGTTACACAAGCCCTGCCCCACACACACAGAGACAGCGCCCAGCACACAAGGCCCTGCATGAATCCCAGCCAGGGCCTGCCATAGCCAGCCCAGGGAGAACACAGCAGGGGGGCTGCCAGACCCTCAGGGCTCAGAGGGGAGGGGGGAGTTGGGGGGCCTCTCAGGCAGGCAAACAGTGACAGGCGACATGGCGCACGTCCGCCACGTCCGTGAAGAGCCCTTTCACCAACCGGGGCTCTCACCCACCCTCGGTCCGCCCGTCAACGGCGTCCGTGTCCGCCCGTCAACGGTGTCCGTTTCCGCCCTCAGTCCGCCCGTCAATGGCGTTCGTTTCCGCCCTCAGTCCGCCCGTCAACAGCGTCCGTTTCCGCCCTCGGTCCGTCTGCATGAGAGGCGCCCGTTCCTGCATTGCCTCCATCTGCGAAGTGACCCCTGTGTCCCTATTGGTCTCTGCAGACCCCTCTCCCTGTATCCCTCTCCCACCAGCCTTGTTGTCTGTCTGTTTCTGACCCACCCGTGTCCCTCCCCAGCACCCCCTGTCCACCTGCCTGTGTGCCTGCCTCCCCTCCCACTCCCTGATGATGGACGCTGGCACCCCCCACCCCGCCAGAGCACCTGCCGCAAGGCGCCTACGTTGCCCCATCTGGGGAGTGATGAGCTGCGTGAGCCCTTCCCGCTCACAGCAGACAAGCCCAAGGCATCTCTCGGTCTTGGCCGGGGCACGGAGCAGAAGGCATACCGGGATGCCTTCTTTGTGGGCATAGCCACGGCCCTGGTGGCCCAGGGCTTCAGGCAGCGCACGGGCATGTCATGGCGGAGGCGGTTCCAGACCTCATGAGACCCCCCTTGTGCGTGCCGTTCCCACCCCCTCCTTCCCTTCTCTCCCCCGCTCACCCCCCCATGACTTCCACGTGCAGCCTCACCGTGGCTTGGGGGTGGCATCGCAGTCTGCAGGAGGGAGGGCAGTGGCACTCCCCCCTGCGGCAGGTGGCTAATGCCCAGGGTGCCCTGGGGCAGCTGGCACTGGCACAACCTCTGCCCTTCAGCTGACTGTCGCACGCCCAGTGCCTGCAGGCCCACCTGTGGCTGCCCATCTGCTGCGACCGCTGCAGCAGCTGTGGTAGGTGCACGCAGACGGGCTGAGGAGGGGGCTCTTTGCTTCCACAAGACTGACAGCTCCCCACAGGGGCCTGCCTGCCTCTGCGGTAAGTTTTGCCTCGATCCTGGCCCACTGCTCTTGCCTCCTGCCTAACTCAGGCACAGTTGCAGCCTAACTCGGTCCTATTTTGGGCCCCAATTGTGCCACAATTGGGCCTCAACTGTGCCTGAGTTGGGCTGGACTGAGCCCTTATTCCCAGGAAAGTGTTATAGGATTGCAGCCCTAGTGACTCACAGCCCAATCCTACCTACCTTCCCGCACAGCAATGCAGCGGATCCAACATGGCGTCCACTGAATCCCGTCTCTCTCCCTCCTACTCCCTTGATTGGATAAGGAAGAGGGGTCCAGAGCAGAAGTGTGAAGGGAGTGTCCAACACTCTAGCCTACCACACTCCACTCCTCCACATTTCCTCTTCCACTCCTTCCCCCTCTTCCTTTTCCAATCCAGGCAGTGGCAGAAGGAGGAGCAGAAGAAACGAGTGGATGGACAGAGGTGGGCATCCCCTGCCAATCTGCTGCCTGAGATGAACATCTCAGTTACCCACATGGGTGGGCCGGCCCTGGAGAAATGTCAGCTCTCATGTCAACCGGTTCTATGTGGAATTTAAAGATAGAGTACAGACCTCTGGGCTAAAAACTCTTTATCGCTGCTATCATTGCCCATGGTAAGCAAAGTATGGAACTTCCTGCATTAAAGTATCCAAATGCTGTTAACGTAAACAAATAAATAAATCCTAACATTCCTTTTCGTTCTCTTAAAAAAGTATTGACTATGTATTATATCCCCATATACATGAATTTCCCCATATGTATTATATCCCCATATACATGAATCTCTCCAGCCTTTCAGTACGGAAACAATCAAATATGTCTCCATCTGATTGCTGAAATATAAAACAGGTGTACAAGCTGAGAAACAATGGTGGGGGGACGACAGGACGCAGGACGTTTTGCAAGCTCAGCTAGAGACGCCACACTGGATGACTATCTTCCCTCTAGGATTTCCGTATATGAAAGATTCTTCCAGCTGGCCTGTAATTGATGCTGATCTAATGAAGCTGTCCTTAGCCAACTGAGTTTCAGGATTTTGGCTCGAGCTTTCTCTTCAAAACGAGGCATCTAGAGAAAACATTCTTGGCCAGCCTCACTGCATTCTTTCCTCCCAGTGTCTGTTCTTAAAAACTTATACATCATCATCATCTCTCCAGCCGTACAAATACGCAAGTTATAAGAAATCAAGGCAGTTCTCATGATTTGTAGCCGGCAAAGACCTCTCATGATGATACTGGGGGAGGTGGAGGGGGGGCATGTGATGCAGAGGCACAGGGTACGCAGTAATCGATTGCACTCCCTGCCCCAGGGATCTCGCGCAGCAGCAGCTGAGTCACCTAGCATAGGGGTGGGGGCTGGCTTTGGACCCACCAATACGTTATCCCTAAGTGCATCACCTTACTTTTTCCCATAAGTGTGACTGGCAGCCCTTTACTCATATGGGAGAAGATAAAAGGTGTGCTCAGAAATTCTGCAGGCATGGCTACATCTACACCCTGACTATAGTTACCTTTGTTCCCTAGAGCAGGTTTCCCCTTCATTGTTTACTTTATCCCTAGAAGGTAATGGTAGCCTTTGGGTATTCAAGCTTGTTCCTCCCTGTCTCGCCCTGTCCTGAATTCCATTTCTTGATCACACTACAGTGTGCAACGAGCGTGTGACAAAAAGATGAAACCCAGAAACTACATTGATACCTATATAGAGAGCCAAGTGGTATAGTGGGATGGGAGTTGGACTTAGACCTGGAAGATCCAGGTTCAAATCCCAGCTCAGCCATGAAGCTTCCTGGGTGACCTTGGGCCAGTCACTACCTCTCAGCCTCACCTACCTCACAGGGTTGTTGTGAGGACAAAAGGAGGGGAGGAACTATGTCCACCACCTGGAGTTCCTTGGAGGAAGGATGGTATTAAAATGTGAAAAATAAATAAATATAAATAAATATATTTACACAAAAGTATTAGATGATAAGACGGCACAGTAAGTAGATCTAGGCAGCTCTTAGGAGATCCATTGCTACACAACTACAACATTTAAGAGTTAATTTGTATATATTAAAGTTGAATTGAATAATTGCAATGAAGTTTAGCAACAATGAAAAAAAAACAGGAAAGGGGTTCCACATTCGCAAAGGTAAAACAAGGTCCCACAGGACAGTAGGACCCCAAAATGTTTGAAGAAAACACAGCAACTGGAACGTACATCTGACTTTATCTTCATTCAGCTACACTGACCATGATCCAGTGCAGTTACACATGCTTAATTTCTAATAAAAACAATGGGATTTAAGTATTTTATAACTGGATTGCAGCCCTTGGCTTCAATTTTGCTGATCCAAATAAGTCAATTGCAGAAATGAAGCCAAGTTCTTCTAAGCTCTTCCAAAGAAAATGGAGCAGCCAGACGTGACCAAAAAATAAATCCTCAAATAAAAGGACTCAATACATAGTGTCAAAAGACAAATTCAGATTGGTTGATGATGGGGAGGCAATTTGATGTCACACCAAAAATTTGTGAGGATACAAGACCAGTGGGGGGAAAAAACAGATCACAAGGGGGATTAAAATTCTGCGCAGAGCCAACAGATGCAATGGACAGCAGCAGGGCTCCTGCACCTTTGATAAAGGGATGTTAAACGAGTGCAGCTTTTCACCTCACTTCACAACAAGCTGAACCTGCTGAAATTCCTTCTTCTGCATAACTATTCAAAGTTCAGGACAAGAGACCAGTCATCCTTTGCATCAGATCACATTAATTCTACAAATGAGGACCCTGGTTCTTGGCTTCCTTCCACAATCAAAAGTCCCTTGAATTCGGGCTGCAATTCTCTTTGAGTTGTCATGGTCTCCACCTCTAGAAAACTCCAGATCTAGCTGCTTGAATTCCTCTTTTCCCTCTCTCATTCAGGCCTATGGATTCCAACTCTTGAGGGGGGGGGAGCCATCTGGTGGGACCTATGGAAGGATTCAGAATTAGACTGGGAGTGGAGACCAGGTGTTGGTTTGAGTGGGCCTAAACGCTAAAAATCTGGCCAAGCTAGATTTTTTTTTTCTGGTCAACCGGCCGTCTGATGCTAGCTATAAAACAACCTGTTTCCTGTTTCTTTGCAGAGCTTACACCTTTTTTTGTGCTTTCAGGTCAGAGTACGTCTTCCTGAGAAAGACCTGGATCTTAGGAGTAGCCCTGTCTTACAGGGAAAGTCCTACTCCTCTTTCTTCCAGAAACTGGCTCCACTCTCAGTCACTCCCTGATTGGGAGTCATGACCTGTTCCCCAATGCTTTAGCCAGGAGCTTAGGCAGCACTCCAAAGATGCTGTTTCAGATTTGGGGGTGGAGTGGGGTGGTAGGCCAAGAGTCTTATCACAATTTAGAAATCTAATCAATTCAAGAATAAACTGCAGAAAACAAAGCAGAACATTACTATTTAATAGCTAATAATTATAGCAATATTACCAATATGATCAGGATCTCTTTTTTCTTTTTTAAGTAAACAGATTTTTGCTGTTGACATGCATGCTAGTTCATAGACAACAATATGATAACAGCTAACCAGAGTGAGCTAACCAGAGATATGGTGCTCTTGAGAAATATTTTACACAGGGTCTGAAATATGGGGAAGAATGGTCCTGCCTCCCCTCCCCTGCTGAAGGGCACACCTGCACTTTTCCCTGCAGCTACAATGTGTTCTTCCCCCTCTCAATAGGATTTTTTTTTCTTTTGTATCAAGTTAGAATTCTGCAGATGATCTTGAGGTTTGTGAAATCATGGATAAGGTCCTAAGTGAAGGCTTCAGGGATGGAGCTGCCCAATCACAGCCAACCAGTCACCTATCCTTGAATTTTTCACCGGATCAGGGCTTGGAGACTCAGAAGTGAGTGAAAAGAGACAAGAGTTGCTCATTCTGTCTTACAATTATTTGTCTTACAGGTTTGAGAAAGCAGCACAATGCTGGTTTCCAAAGATACACCCAAGTAATAGCCTATTACTAATAGGACACTATTTTTCCCATTAAATAGATAGGGACTCGCAACTCGCAACCAAAGACTCGGGACCTGGGGGCAAAGACTTGGGACTTGACTTGAGACTTGGACCCAGAGACTTGGGACTTGACTCGAGACTCGGAGTCAGAGACTTGATCCACATCCCTGTCACCTGCTAACATCACATCTACGTAGCTGGCAAGCACTGTACACGTTTCAATGTGGCTTGAGGGAGGACAATTAATTGGCCTAAATTTGGTACCATGTAAGATAATATGGTTACATTTTTATTTAAAATGTAAACGGGCAACCCAATCCTATCCTCCCCAACGTAGGCGATTCAGCGTGGGCTGCGCCACTTATGCTGTATCCTGTCCGGGGAAGGGAGAGGCTGGATGTCTACTCGGGGTAAGCGGGCATTTGGGTAACCCCCCAGCCACAATGGGGCTACTCAATTAGCTGGCGGAGAATCAAGCAGCCCCATGTCGGGGCTTGTGGCCTAGGAGGGGGGACAGGATATGGCATCTGACACAGACACCAGTCCCTCCCCCTCCCAGGCCCAATCCCTCCCCCTGCCCCGTTACGCCCCCCTGCCCTCCCCAAGGCCCTGTGCCGCTTAGAGCGGCACTTACCCGCTCCACGGTGCAGGGTCTTCTGCTGCTCGGCTGGCGGGCTGCGTGGGCCTCGGTGCTGGTGCCTCCTACTCACTGGGTGCCGCAAACGTGCCTAACAGAACATTTGTGACACCATAGGCCGGTGCAGCAGTGCTGCGCCGGCCTAAACCGGCAATAGGATTGTGCCGTACGAGTCTTATTTGATTGGATCAATAATAGTCTTGAACCTTTTCAAATCTGGAAACCAGTTTTAATCTTAAACTACAATGTAAGATCCGTTTGTATTATCTTTCTCAACCTTCTCTTTGTCCATTTTTCTTTTTGTCTCTGGCCTTATTTACGCATACATGTTTATCACTGGATGACTGATTCATCACGTGTTGACTCTGGTTTTGTGAATGAGCTATCACACGTTAAAAAAACACATTGCATTTTCTTATCCCCTTGCTTCAAGACACAATGGAGCTTCTCAGATGAGTAGTTCGAATATTCAATTGTGAATTAGCAAGTGTTTCCCAAACGTTTTTGGCCTGTGGCTCCCTTGACCATTGGCGATCATTGGCGGCTCCCCATTACATTACGTTGATGCCTGCCAATAGGTTTTGCACTGTTTTTCAAGAGGATTCCATGGCACTCCATGGCTCCCCTGGGAGCCGCACCTCCCAGTTTGGGAACCACTGAACTAATGCAAGAGATGCAGATGCATAAGTGAAATGGTCCCCTCTGTGTCTTTCTTCCTCTTCTCTTTTCCAGTTCCATCTTTTTTTCTGTGCTTAAAACAAGTCACAGAAATTGCTAGTGGTGCAATACACTTTAGGTCCGGGCCCAACCTACTTGTGGGTGATGACCTACCAGTAGAAGACTAATGAAGTTAGCAAGAGGCCCATGATGAGAGGGCCCACACACACAGGGCCCATGATGAGAGCAGGGTAAAGGGGGTAAATTGTACCCAGGTCCAGGGTCAAAAAGGGGGCACAGGAGCCAAAGGAGGGGGCCTGGAATATTTTCTGATCTCACCCAGGCTCAACATGGACCTGCTGATGAAAAAGAAGGCAGACTCCGACCAGGAGGCCAGGTCTACCAGGCGAGTAGATCTGGGCTCTGCATTGGGAAGCCCAGTAGACCTGGGCACCAGAATTTTCTCCACCCGTCATTGCCGTACACGGAATCAATAGCTGTTTCCCTTCTCCCATTCTGCCTGCCCCGTCGCCACCCTCCCCCCACCCCATTTCGCCCCTCCCCGTTTGAGAAGGGGCCCAAAAGAACACACACACACCCGATAAAATTATTCTTTGAGGCCCTGGCTAAACACTCAGACTAGCTGGCACAGAAGGGCATATGGACCACAGAAAGCATTTAGCATGAGCTAAATCTAGGCAACTGCTTTGGCTGATTTGTTCTCTTAATGAATCACGTGAGATGCTGGTAGAAGACAAGTCATCATTCGTCTGTGAGTTCTCTACAGCTGTAGAATGGTAGCTATTAGGCAACTTGTAACGAAGCAGGCATTATGAGTTTTCTAGCCATGTTTATTATTTGAGAAATAAAACTAAAATCGTACTGTCTTCTTAAGAGATTTCTCTCACACACACTCTGGAGATGTGCGTAGAGGCGAAGATGAGTCTTTATTTCTCCTACCAACATTTCATCCCACACGAGGGACCTTGTCAAGGTAATTCAGTATAACACTGCTGGATGACACTGAGAACATGGAGCTCTTGCTAGCATATACCAGTAAAAGCCATGGCAACCATTAACTGACAACGGAATCATCAACCTCTGCTCTATTCCTCCTAGGCTGCAAATATGCTCTTTTCAGGATAGGTAGCCAGATTTTATTGGCAAATGACAGCTCTTGCTGTCTATTCAGAAGACTTGCAGGTTTCCTTTGGGAGATTAAAATAGCCTCCAGATTTAGTCTTCGTTTTAGACTGGCTTCCGAAAACAACGAACGGACCTGCTCAAAAGCAATTTGGTGGCCAGATTCCAGGGCGTGCGCTGCCACAGCAGATTTTTCTCCTTGTGACAATTTTACCGCTCTCTGGTGTTCTTGTACTCTTACTTTAATAGGTCTCATTGTATTTCCAGTGTAAGCACGACCACAACCGCATTTTATTTCATAGACTCCTGGGTTCATAGGAGTCTATGAAATAAAATGCGGTTGTGGTCGTGCTTACACTGGAAATACAATGAGACCTATTAAAGTAAGAGTACAAGAACACCAGAGAGCGGTAAAATTGTCACAAGGAGAAAAATCTGCTGTGGCAGCGCACGCCCTGGAATCTGGCCACCAAATTGCTTTTGAGCAGGTCCGTTCGTTGTTTTCGGAAGCCAGTCTAAAACGAAGACTAAATCTGGAGGCTATTTCAATCTCCCAAAGGAAACCTGCAAGTCTTCTGAATAGACAGCAAGAGCTGTCATTTGCCAATAAAATCTGGCTACCTATCCTGAAAAGAGCATATTTGCAGCCTAGGAGGAATAGAGCAGAGGTTGATGATTCCGTTGTCAGTTAACGGTTGCCATGGCTTTTACTGGTATATGCTAGCAAGAGCTCCATGTTCTCAGTGTCATCCAGCAGTGTTATGCTGAATTACCTTGACAAGGTCCCTCGTGTGGGATGAAACGTTGGTAGGAGAAATAAAGACTCATCTTCGCCTCTATGCACATCTCCAGAGTGTGTGTGAGAGAAATCTCTTAAGAAGACAGTACGATTTTAGTTTTATTTCTCAAATAATAAACATGGCTAGAAAACTCATAATGCCTGCTTCGTTACAAATTGTACCAAGCCATGAAAGTTTCCATATTATATTAGGCAACTGTTGTCCCCTATTCTTATGTGAGAGTCTAGCTCATTATGTAATGTAGAACTGCAAAACTATCACTGTCAACCATTTTAAGTAGTAAATGTCGTTGTAGTAGTAGCAATTTCATTTATTATTAAACTGATTACAGGACTATAGTACTTAAAGCTGTACTTCAGGACATTTTTAATGCATGTAATAGGGTTTGTTTGTTTTTCCCTGGCTACAATCCCAAACCTGTTTACTCAATGTAAAACCCTCTGATTTGAATGGCACTTACTCCCTACAAGTGTGCATAGGCTTGCAGTCTAAATTCAGTGTCATATCATTTATTGTTGGGACAATAATCTTCCAGGCATTGTCTGGATGAAGAAATGAGGGTGCTTGGTTCTGCTGTAATGCGTCTTTCACAGAACTCCAGTTAAAATCTGCCATCAGCAAATGAATCAGTGGTGACTCATTAATTAATTCACTCATGTTTCTAAAATGAATGAAGTCTCTTGTTTTCAAATCCATGCCTAGCAGAAGATTGAAGACGCACAGAACATTGTGGAGGTAATCTGTATGTATCTGCATCCTGCTGACTATACATTTTTCTGTTGGCTTAAGCTGGTCTGTCAGTTGCAGTCCAACACAATGTCATAATGGAGAAATAAAGTCCCAGGGAAACTGTGGATAAATACTACTAGTCATCAGTCATAGAAAAAGGAGGAGGGGTATTTTGGCACTGGTCTGGCTTTTGCAAATCATGTCAATTCACTGTGTGGCCAACAGTTTGGTCCCATGTATACTCACCACCTGATAAGCTGTTGATCAAATGAACCCAAAAATTCTATCAGTGGGGTTGTTCAACTGTACTCACATACATCTGTGTACCTGGGTACAATCATTGTTAGTCTGTACCGGGGTACAGTTATTCACATGTTCCATTCAGTGCAGGAACAATCTTTGTACACTGTGCACAGTTTGTGGATCTGTAAAAATGAACCCAGATACAGTCATTCACAGTAAAATGTCCACCCAGGTACAGACAACTCTACCTGGGAACAGCATAACATGTGAACAGCCCTAGTATGTCTTTTACTTCACAAAACACAACACTCTCAAGATGCCCTGCTTTTCAAGCACCCCATTCCACAGTACAGTACATTATATTCTCGGTCCAGTTTAGGCAGTTCTGACCTGTAGCAAAGTCATCGCAGGGAAACGGGCTTTGTACGCTCCTGAAGTAATCTGGTCTCCCCAAGTAGCATTAGGGGGAAACGGAACAGACTTCCTACATGAGCATGCGAGTGCCACAACATTTTCAAAGCATTTCCTGTCCCCAAACAAAAAGTTTGATTCACGATCAGCCTGTTGGAAAGTTTCTGCAAAAGAAAGACAGACTCTATAAACTTGGAATTGGACAGCCTGAAGCAAAGGGGAGAACAATCTAAAAGTGTGACAGAAGAGATAAGCAACACACAAACACACACACACACACACACTGTTGCAAGCTCTAACAAGAGTCCAGTTCTAAGATGCTTTTAGGGAACAAATGGAGAGAGAGAGAGAGAGAGAGAGAGAGAGAGAGAGAGAGAGAGAGAGACTGTGGGAGATATGCTCACCATTTGTAGCCTCTGCCATGCTTATACTTGAGAGTGAGTGCTGTTTCCAAGCAAAGGAGAAGATTAAGCAGTGCCAGCAGCCAATATCTGGGGTCCTTCTTCACTTCAGTCACCCTCCAGACCCCAAGCAGGGAGTGCAAGATAAAGAGCAGTCGAGTAACCAGGGCATTGAGCAGCACCAGCAGTTCCATCCTGTGCTGACCCCCACGTCCTCCCCCTCTCCCAACTCCAGCAGGGACCCAGTGCCTATTAGCAGCAAAGAAGAGGAGAGTCACTGGAAACGAACTGCTCTCTGTGTGCACGGCAGATGGGCAGACCTTTCCTCTTGTTCCATCTCCACAAAGGGGCCCATTATAACAAAAAGAAACAGCCTTGTCCCTCCCCCAGACTTCCTGAAAACTCTCAGGGAGTTAAAAAAAAAATCAAAACCAGACTGCAAAAGAACTAGCGTGGTTTCCACATGCAGGACTCAGTGCTGGGCTGGCTGAATTCACAGGGACACGCTCATGATTTTTTTTTTTTTAAAAGGCAAACACACACTATCTTTCCCGCTTTCTCCATCTCAGTGGCCAAAAGACTTAAGTCCACACTGTGCCATTTGTTTCTGAGTTGAACAAAAATTGCCTGCTCAGCTGGATTGTTTCTGCATTTGTAACTCAAATAGCCAGAGGTTCTTATTTTTAAACGATCACTTTTTGCCCCAAATATCCCAGCATGATAGAATTTAATGAAGGCCTGTAGAGGTTGCCTGACCATAATCAGAATGTTTTCTTTGTAGTAAACATCAAAATGTATTTTCTAAATACAAAACAACATAATCTCATACCAAGTCTCTGGAAAGAGAGAAATATACACTTGTTTATGTTATAAGCGAATGCTCTCATATAGTCAGAAAGGAAGATCACCGTATTAAGCTGTACTTTTACTTTGCAGTAGAATGATGACATACACAAGTTAGCCTTCTGCTAACAGATAACATGCTGGTTGGGTGTGACATGGGCAGAAGCTTGCTGGCAGGGTGGAGCTGGAGGCCAAAGGGAGAAGCAAGCATAACTTTGGGCCAGCCTTTCTGCTATTCCTGATAAAGTTAACTGAAAGCGTCATGAGAATACGTAAATCCAAGAATTATGTACGTCAAACTTCAACTGTCAGAGAATGACCAATAAGATATGCAACTTGTCTATTACGTATGTTCCTGTATTTCTGTAACCAATAAGAATTGGATCTGCTTTTTCAAACTGCCTGCCTTCTGAAAGTTGTTTTCTGTTGGCTATAAGAAACATTGTAATGGAGAGCTCAGCACTGCTCCTCATGACTTTAGGACAAGAGTCCCATGAGAGCAGTCAGTACATGTGCTTTAAAGATGTCCAAGTTTCTCTCATACCTGGTTGCTGATTTATTAATCAACGCGTAACAGGCCCCTGTCCAAAGACCCTACCAGAGCTCTGGAGAGCTCCTGATTTTGGAGATTTTGATTTGTCACACCTAAGTGTCTACATATGAACTGTGGGCACACCCACATTATTTTCCCCAAGACCTGTATATGTGAGTGGTGCCAGACACCCCTTCGGGGTTTTTGTCCCACCCTCTTTTTCTTCAATAGCCTCACAGTGTTAGATTGTTGATCTTGGAAAGGAGATCTGGATTTGAATTTCAGCTCAGCCATGGATGCTGAACCAGCTCCGTGCCAGGATATCATGGGCTTCGAGCAATGAACCTTCAGTAGGCCCACTATCAGCCAATCCTCCTCGTAGATGTAGTAGGACTTCATGTATTTATTCATTATATGCCAATCAAAGTTTTTGGATTGGCATTTATTCATAAGAAATGCATTTGTCATACAGCAAGTCCTCACTTAAAGTTTTCGATAGATAGGTTCTTCTTGGAAACTGCGACTTTAAGCGAAATGACTTATAATGAAACTAATTTTACCATAGGCTAATTGATAAACATAAATGTTCCTATGGCAGATTCCCATCAACTTTAAAACGAAATGACTTTAAGTGAGGGCTTGCTGTATTTGTATCTCACTCCTTCTCCGAGTACCCTGGAGTGGAATTTTATGCTCACAAGAATACGGTGAGATTAGTGAAGTGAGAAGCAGGGTTACCCAAAGCGACCCGATCAGCTTCACTTCGGTGCAGAGATCTGGAGCTGGGTTTCACACTGTGGCGTCGCTGGAGGTGGGGCGGAATGCTAAGTTCCGCACCACGCTGACCTCCGTTACTCACCGGCACGAGGTGGCCCCGACCCCTCGTCAATGGTCTTCGGAGCGCACAGACTCCCTGCATGTTGCCTTTGCCCCACTGAATGGCTCCGAAGGCAAGGGGCAGGGCCACCTCGTGCCGGTGAGTAACGGAGGTCAGTGCAGTGCGGAACTTAGCATTCTGCCCCACCTCCAGCGACACCACTGGTTTCACGTAGTCAAAAACCACTATTCTACACTGAGTTGATTGTTCACCCACATATGTTGGTCGCTTTGTACATGCAGCATCAAGTAGCAATTTGCTTGCCTGAACAGCTCCAACGCCACAGATTGGGAACACTTCAGGTTAGAACACCGCAGAGCTTTTCATGGAGTCTGTTCACATGTCGATGAATCCTCTGGTGTCACACAGTCAAGTGATCCATGTAATCATATTGTGAAACAGCTGCACAACAGCAGAGGGCAAGGACTGGTTAGTGACTATGCTTGAGCACCCAGACCTTTGTGCCTCAGGTTGTGTATACAGACTGTTATTTCTCTGGAGCTACTATGGCATTAGTCCTGATCCAGAACTGGCAGCTTTATAACTTCACAAATGTAAGGCCAGCAAGGAGCCAATTGAATTAATCCGTTCACCTAATCCAATGGTTACCAAACTGTGAGACGCAACTCCCAGGGGTGTTGTGGAAGCCAGCCAGGGGAGCCGTGGAAGGGTGGCTTCAGGTTCCCTGTGGAGGGAAGATGGAAGGAAGAAGGGGGCACCCCCAACATACCCCTCACTTCAGATTGGGCCTATAGAAGGGGGAGAAGTTACCTTCACAGAAGTGTTTAACAGAAGTGGTGAAATTGGGGAGGAAGCTTCACTTGGTGGTTTTCTGCCTGTCACGTAACATAATGTAATGGGGAGCCACGGCCAATGTTCAAGGGAGCCACAGGTTGAAAAAGTTTGGGAAACACTGACCTAATCCCTAATTGCAGCCGCTTTCCGTAGCCCCATTACAAATCAATGGAGTCTGGCTTTGCCACCTTCCAGTGAAGAACTACGCTCAGATCTATGTGTTCATACAGAAAAAAACAGAATACGAGCAACTCTCAGGGCATGTAATTCTTCTTATTGTAACAGACTCCAAGAATAAAACCGTAAGACTGGAGGGTCTAGCAGCCAATTTTAATACAGGGGAGAAAGGTGCTTCCATGTCAGCAGTTGGGAAGACACAGTCGTAAGTGTGCTCTGGAAGTGTTATCTTGTTGTCTGTGTGCTCTCGGGGGCATCTGGTGGGGCTACTGTGAGATACAGGAAGCCGGACTAGATGGGCCTTTGGCCTAATCCAGCAAGGCTCTTCTTATGTTCTTATGTTAAGTGCTCAGGGCATCTCTGCTGAAGATTTTCAGAGGATTAGAATTTAATATCAAATAACTTGTTAGAAGTCCTACAGTTTCTCCGCCATTTGTAGCTGAGTTAATAACATATGTTCCTGGAGGATTACAGTCAATGATTAAGAAAATTAGGTTTTGTTTAAATTTAATTTAGTTATATAAAGCTGCTACAATAATTTACAGCTTTGATATTTAATATTTAATAACCTGGTTCTTCAAAGAATCCTCACAGTAATCATGTCATTATATATTGAAATATTATCCCCAGAAGTCATTTATATTTGCTAGTTGAGAAGAATGTTCAACCACTCAATGGGCTCAGCACAAGCTATCTGATGAAGCCAAATCAGCAGTAGAGGCTGGGGGGCCGTTCCCATTCCTGATACCCAATATGTCATAAGTCACTTGAGAGGAATTTTGCAATAAACATTTATTGCAACAAGATGCTGCTGTTCTGTTGTTTCCTTTTCCTTTAATTGTGGCCTCATTTTCTGTGACCGTTAGAAAGTCTTCTTCATTTTTCTCCTTATAGCTCCTTTCTCAGCTTTCTCCCCCAAAGGTTGCCATCAGAATAGTTTGATTTCTTTATGTAAAATATTTATATGCTACTTTCCCCCATCCAAACCGAGGCATTCAAGGTGGCTTACAATGGCAATTTAAAAACAACGATAAATTAAAATGCATTAAAACAAGATAATGTAAAAAGAAAGCAGTGGTCCAGCTAGAGTGGCCCACGAATAACAGTCCAATCCTATCAGGCTGTCACGCCCGTGGAACACGCGTTCCGCTGGTGCCGGCTACTGAAAAGCAGCCGTAAAGCGCTGGACACCGGCTCAAGCATCCAGTGCACTGGTGAGAAGGCCAGAGCCTTCCCACACACACCAGCGAACCTCAGAAGGCCCGCCAGAACAGGTAAGTCTGGTGCAGGGGGTGGAATGGGATGAGGGAGGGCAGAATGGGGAGGAGATGGGCAGATCGGGCAGAATGGGGAGGAGATGGGCAGATTTGGCCCGGGAAGGGAGCAGGTTAGGCAGCAGTGCATGCTGAATCCAACCCCCCTCCCCCGGGCCTGACCCACCTGCACAGATCAACTCGGACTTGTGCCAGCCAGAGAGCTGGCGCAGATCCGAGTTGACCCATAGCGGTTGCTGGGGCTTACCCCAGGGCAAGGGGACACATGTCCCCTTACGCTCGAGGAGACCTCCAGCAGCCAAACTTCCCCCATGGGATACAGCGGAGGCTGCACCACCACAGCTGCACTGCCACCGCTGTAGGGACTTGGGTAGGATTGGACCATAAATTGAGTCACTATGTAGGCATTTGTTTACTTGGCTTTATTTACCTCTTTCAGGGCATATAGGATTGCTTAACACATATAGCAGCCCCACGTGAGCACCTCAGGACTACATGAGCTTCTGGGCTTGCAGGTGGGCAGCCCTTTTTCAGACTGCCAGAATTATGAAAATAGCAGCGGCCACATATGTCCCTGCATGGGAAACTCCAGTTCTCACATATGGTGCCCCCAAATGAACACGGCCCCGCTGTGCTCCCACCACACTTCCAAGCTGCTCCAGCTCCTTGTCACAGAATGTTAGAGTTGGAAGGAAGGGACATTGAGGGCCATCTTGTCTAACCTTCTCTCAGTGAAGGCAGCTGCTACAGTATTCCTGACAGGTGGCTATTCAACCTCTGCTTGAAGACCTCCAACAAGGGAATAGTGAACCAGCCCATGATCGGAATTTCTTTTCATTATATTTCAAGATCTATCCTTTTTCTTGTTGGCATGGCAACCGATGCTGCAGCTAGTTATCACGGTACACACCAGTTAGAGTTGCCATATTCCGGTCCCCAAGTCCTGGTAGCTTTAATTTGCATCTTGTGCCATTTTTGCTAATTAGGCAAGCCAACTCATGGGTTGAGGTTAAACAATTTAACTGCTATTTTTCCATTTCAGACTGCTCACGCACATGCTGCTCTGGAACAGGGAAACAGGCCACTGAACTTTTCTTACATACCGTATTTATCGGCATATAACATGCACTTTTTTTGTCTTAAATGTTGGACCAAAATAGTAGGGTGCGTGTTATACACCGACGCTGCAAAATTGAGGCTTCAAAATCCCCCCGGGATTTTTTGGAGCCCCATGGATCCCCCTCTTTCTGCCTGCAGTCTGAGCCTGGGAAGTGGAGAGGTGAAGGCAAGAAGGAGCTCCGTTGCAGCCAACTTCCGCATAAGCTATCAGCTGTTTGTCGGGAGTTAATTTATTCATGTACCTGTGAAGGTTAGGATAGGATTTGGTGAAGCGCACCGGCGATGATCCCTCTCCCCCTCCCAGGCCCAGCAGGCCAATCAAGCCCCCCCCCAAAATGCCCCATTCCACCCTTCCCCGCCCCTGCCCCGACCAGCGGAAAACTTACTTTCCCTGGCAGGCGCCGCTGCTCCAGGTCTGGAGCAGAGTGAGCAGCGCAAGCCTCTCCATTGGCGCTACTTACTTGCCTGGTGTCAAAAACCTGCCTTACGGCATGTTTATGACACCCGGTGCCAGCAAAGCCATTACTCTGCCGGAGGTATGTTACACGAGATTGCACTGTAAGTGATATACATTCCTTTGGAGGTTCCTGTTGCACAGTTGGGCCACCAATGGTTCAAAGCGACATGGGATTCATTCATTAAAAGCCTGTTGTTGTTGTTGTTCAGTCGTTAAGTCATGTCCGACCCTTCGTGATCCCATGAACCATATCCCGCCAGGCCTTCCTGTCCTCCACTATCTTCCTGAGTTCGCTCATTTTCATGTTCGTTGCATCGGTGATGCTGTCTAACCATCTCATCCTTTGCCTTCCCCTCCTCCTTTTGCCTTCAATTTTTCCCAGCATCAGAGTCTTCTCCAGAGAGTCCTCTCTTCGCATTAGGTGGCCAAAATATTTGAGTTTCAGCCTTAGTATCTGTCCTTCCAGGGAACAGGCAGGGTTGATTTCATTTAGGATTGACTGATTTGATCTCCTAGCAGTCCAAGGGACTCTCAGGAGTCTTCTCCAGCACCACAGTTCAAAAGCATCTATTCTTCGGCGCTCAGCCTTCCTTATGGTCCAACTCTCGCAACCATACATTGCTACTGGGAACACCATCGCCCTGACTATGCAAACTTTTGTTGGCATGGTGATATCTCTGCTTTTTATTATGCTAAGTTTGCCATAGCTTTCCTTCCAAGGAGTAAGCGTCTTTTAATTTCATGGCTGCTGTCTCCGTCTGCAGTGATCTTGGAGCCCAAAAAAGTAAAATCTGTTACTGCTTCCATTTCTGCCCCTTCTATTTGCCAGGAATTGATGGACCCAGATGCCATGATCTTAGTTTTATTAATGTTGAGTTTCAAGCCAACTTTTGCACTCTCCTCTTTCACCCTCATCAAGAGGCTCTTTAGTTCTTCTTCACTTTCTGCCATTAGGGTGGTATCGTCTGCATATCTGAGGTTGTTGATATTTCTCCCGGCAATCTTGATTCCGGCTTGCGATTCATTCAGCCCTGCATTTCTCATAATGTACTCTGCATATAAGTTAAATAGGCAGGGTGACAATATACAGCCTTGCCGTACTCCCTTCCCAATTTTGAAACAGTCGGTTGTTCCATGGCCAGTCCGAACTGTTGCTTCTTGACCCGCATACAGGTTTCTCAGGAGACAGGTAAGGTGGTCTGGTACCCCCATCTCTTTAAGAATTTGCCACAGTTTGTTGTGATCCACACAATCAAAAGCCTTTGCGTAGTCAATGAAGCAGAAGTAGGTGGTTTTTTTGGAACTCTCGTGCTTTCTCCATGATCCAGCGCATGTTGGCAATTTGATCTCTAGTTCCTCTGCCTCTTCGAAACCCAGCTTGTACGTCCGGTAGTTCTCAGTCCACGTACTGCTGAAGCCTAGCTTGTAGGATTTTGAGCATAACCTTGCTAGCATGTGAAATGAGTGCAATTGTGCGATAGTTTGAGCACTCTTTGGCACTGCCCTTCTTTGGAATTGGAACGTAAACTGACCTTTTCCAATCCTTTGGCCACTGCTGAGTTTTCCAAATTTGTTGGCATATTGAGTGCAGCACTTTCACAGCATCATCATTTAGGATTTTAAGTAGCTCAGCTGGGATATTATCATCTCCGCTAGCTTTGTTGTTAGTGATGCTACCTAAGGCCCACTTGACTTCACTCTCTAGGATGTCCGGCTCTGGGTCAGTGACCACACCAGCGTGGTCATCAGGAAAATTAAGATCTTTCTTGTATAGTTCTTCTGTGTATTCTTGCCATCTCTTCTTAATCTCTTCTGCTTCTGTTAGGTCTCTGCCTTTTTTGTCCTTTATCATGCCCATCTTTGCACAAAACGTTCCCTTGATATCTCCAATTTTCTTGAAGAGATCTCTAGTCCTCCCCATTCTGTTGTTTTCCTCTATTTCCTTGCATTGTTCATTTAAGAAGGCCTTCTTATCTCTCCTTGCTATTCTCTGGAAATCTGCATTGTTTATATCTTTCCCTTTCACCTTTGCTTTTTGCATTCCTTCTTTCCACAGCTATTTGTAAAGCCTCATCTAACAGCCACTTTGCTTTCTTGCATTTCTTTTTCTTTGGGATGGTTTTAGTTGCTGCCTCCTGTACAATGTTACGAACTTCCGTCCATAGTTCTTCAGGCACTCTGTCTACCAGGTCTAATGCCCTAAATCTATTCTTCACCTCCACTGTATACTCATAAGGGATATAGTTTAGGTCATATCTGACTGATTAAAAGCCTACAATGACCCATTATCAGCGTAGATAAGGCTGTGCTTGTTGTCCATGATTACCACAGATGCCACCCTTTCTGTGGAATCTACCCAATGCCATGACATATGAAATCCCCATTAGTAAAAATAATCAGTTTTAACACCTAAAACAAACACATCCTGTATTTTATGCACTTCCTCACACAGGACATCTGGAACATTCTATTTGTCACTAACCTTTGGTTTATTTTTCTTCTGGGGATTGATGGAAATCACTTTCTCTAAAAACAACTTATATATATATAAGAATATACTTTAACATAATGTGACACAGCTCTTTCCCCCTGTTGCTAAAAGTTATACGTTTCACTGTGAAAGAAAAAACAGTTGATTGTTGTACGGTCAGTTATTATGGGCACATGCCAGCAAAAGTTAGCCATGCTGATGGCTCTCATTCATACATCCAGCAGATACAGCAGTAAACCTGTTTTGGGACTGAACCACTTGGAACTTCAGGCAGGTAATATTTTTTTCTTCAATGAGACGGGCAGCCCAATCCTGTCTAGCAGGATGCAGCGGCACAAATAAGGCGCCCGCCACATCCTGTGCAGCATAGGGCTTGCGCCAGTGGGGCTGGAGGCCTCTTTATTTGTCCCTTTACCCTGAGTAGAGCCCCAATGGGTCTACTTGGATGTATGCCAGCTATTTTGCTGGCAAACATTTGAGCTTGGCATGTAATGCTGGCCAGACCCGAGAAGGGGGATAGGATCCTTCCTGGGCCTGGCCAACCAATCCCCCCCCCAATGCTCACTTTTGCCCTCCCCATGCCCCTCCGCTGCGCTGCAGGAACTTCTCTCCTCCATTCTGCAGTGCCGGCAGAGCAGCACAGGCCTCTCCGCCTGCACCGCTTACTCGTTGGGTGCTGCAAACGTGCTTTCCGGCACATTTGTGACCCCTTAGAGACCAATGGAGCACTTGCTCCACCGGTCTAAAAGTAGACAGGATTATGCCATCAGTTGTGAATAAGCTTTGCTGAATGTTGCCCATTATGTATTTAACTGTACAATCTCTATTCAGATAGGTTCAAGGTGAACACCAAATATAGTAACAGTATTGTAAAACTTTTTTTAAAAAAAAAGATTGTACACAAACACATAAAACAAAACTCACTGTATAGTAAAAAAAAATAAACCCTTGTGGTAAGTCTAAAACTTTATATTCCCCAATCACAATATGCTTGTTTAGACAAGGCCCCAGAAGCTGCTACAGTTTGAGTTTTGGCAAACCAGTTTGGCAAACTGAGTTTGGCAGGGTGTTGAGGCGCCTCTATGGAGAATTGATCAGAAAAGCACTCAGTACAGCCCTCCAAAGTCTGAAGCATTTCAGAATACATATGGGATGACTGCAAAAAAAACAAACAAAACCCCACCCCAATATCTCTGCATGTACCGGTAACCCTGTGCAGACAGACTCAGCTGGGAGTAAGCCCTTTGGAACACTGCGGTTCTCATTCCCAAGTAAACATGCATAGCTATGGGACTAGGCTGCACATTGACCATGAAGTACTGTATGTGCTATTTTTCAGATAAGCTTAGCCTTAAAAGCAGCAATTTCTAAATAAACCACCTGCCATATCATTTTCTTTGCGAGCAAGAGTTTGAAAGAATTCTGGAATGTGTTCTTCAGATTCATGTCTGGTCAGAGATGTCCATCACAATTTAGCCCCATCAACCTCGCCTTTTATCACCTTGCAGTACAATATCTTAAGACTGACAGTGTCAAATGCTGATTGTTAAAAGATCTGAGATTCATCATAACACCGTCTGCGCGACCAGGAGTGACAATTTGCTCCAAGTTAATTTCATCCATTCCTCTTCCCAAGCACTTTAGCAAGTTACACTCTCCTCAATATCTCTCCAAGACATGTGTCTGGTATGCTCCTGGTATTCCTGAAGACCCAAGGGTATGATTAAAGGAGTCCTGAGTGCACAGCAGGCAATTACAAGGTGCAACTAGTTTCTGGAGTGATATTCAGCAAGGTCACGTGTCGAGAGCTTGATAAACACCATTGCCAGCCTGCAGTTCTGCAGAGTATTGGCTTGCATCATTGCAGATTGTAGGTTCTTTGGGTCCTGCTCTAGGCTACTTGTCTGATAGTACCTATTAAATCACTAACAATACCTGTGGCTTTTGTGCACTTTTCTGAAAGCCAGTTTGGTGTAGTGGATAGCATATTGGATTTCGTCCAGGTGGACATTCATTCAAATTTCCGCTAAATCATGAGGCAGAACACTGGCGTCACGACAGGGGGGGCGGAGCTGTAAGTTCCTCCGTGATCGGAGCCTCCGTTACACGGAAGAATGAAGCGCCCCTCCCCCGCACCTTCCGACCCCGTCAAAGTGGTGAATGCGCGTTGTTTTCACCGCTTTGAATGGGTCGGAAGGCGTGGGGGCGGGGCGCTTCGTTCTTCCGAGTAACGGAGGCTCCGATCACGGAGGAACTTACAGCTCCGCCCCCCCCTGTAGTGACGCCAGTGAGGCAGAATGGGAGTTCTTGATCCATTCACTGCCTCTTACCCTAGCTTACCTGACCGGGATGTTGTGAAGATAAAATTGGATAATCCAACATACAGCCACAACAGAGGTAAACTTCAAAAAGTGCTAGGAAGTGTTATTTATTTCTTGAATTTACTGGAGCCAACGGGTATAGAGCCATGGCAAAAAAGTTTTTAAAATGGTATCAATAAAAAATGAGGCAAACTTAAGTGCAGCTTAAAAATAGTAGTTTAAAATATAAAAATATTAAAAACACAAACACATAAACACTTAAAATAACACGTTAAAAATTAAAACCATCATATAAACATCGCAGTGTTTCGCTTGTCTGCTACGAGCATTATCAAGCAAAAGCCCTCATGTAGTGGGGAGATTTTAAACTACTATTTTCAAGCTGCACTTAAGTTTGCCTTGTTTTTTATTGATACCATTTTAAAAACTTTTTTGCCATGGCTCTATACCCGTTGGCTCCAGTAAATTCAAGAATTATTGCGGGCCATGAAAACTTAAAATTGTTTTTGTTATTTGTTTGTTTGTTTGTTTGTTTGTTTATATAAGCCTTAGATAGATAGATAGATAGATAGATAGATAGATAGATAGATAGATAGATAGATAGATAGATAGATAGATAGATAGATAGAACTCTCTTCATTAGAGACAACAGCCACATCTTCTCTCCTAAGTGGAAAGTTACTTTTCCTTTTGAGAAAATACACTATGAAGAAGGATGCTGCTGCCTTCCTTCCAGAGGTGGACCGGCCATGAGGCCTGATGCCTTGGACATCAGGCCTGGGAGATACTGGACTGGGAGATACAAGAAGTTGGTGAGGGTCACCTTGCACCTGCCCAGCATCTCCCCAGGCCCACCATCCACCTGCCAGCTCTACCTGGCTTCCCCATCCTCCTCTCGCATGCTCTCCTTGGAGTATATATGTCCCGGTCCGTCCGCACCTACCCCTGTTGGACGGTGCCTGGGTTCTGCAGCTCGAGCTGCGCAAAGGACACTGGGGTGAATTACTCTAAGCCCTGCTGAGGGGAGGCACACAAGCCTAGCTCCCAACCGGGACCAGAGCCGGATAGGCTATGGCGCGTTCCACTCTCCCCTGACAACAGTGACAGCCGCCGCCAAAGACAAGGAGGCAGCAGAGGCAGCTCCCTTGGGAGGGGCTTGCAGGATCACTACCCAGGAGCAGGGGAGGCGGGAAAGGGAATGACAGACGGAGCTGTGACCAGAGGCCTGGGAGGTGGGTGGAAGGGGTGCAGCCGGACCTAACTGTCTGTCTATATAAGCCAGGCCCAGGGCACATGGCCAATGAAGAAGCTTGTTCTGGGCTAGACGCTGGCCTGAAAGAACGGCAATTCAAGACGCACAACAGAGAGCCAAGGGCTGGGACAAGGACCAACGGTGCGGAACCCTCCTTCCCCAGCCACGTCTGAGGCCTGCCTATAGACCCTCTTTTGGGGAAGCTACTACCTCCTTGTGGAAGCCACCCCTGCTTGGGAACCCCACATGGCTGGTGCAGAGGTCTGGGAGGCGCCCCTCCACTAGCCCACCCTGGGTGGGGGAGACCGAACAACACCCCAAGGCAAGGCAGACAATGTATGTAAGAAGAAGTTGGGGAGGGGGTACCTCCTCATCTTGCAGGTTCACCCACCACTGTGATCATTTCCCAAGCGCTCAGGAAAACAGCCAGAACTGCCTTCACCTTCTTTGCTCCCCAGCCACTTCTTGTAAAGTATCCAGGTGGAGAGAATGCCGAGAGTGGGGAGGTCCTGCTGCATCCAGGATCTGCCCTGAGGCCACTTTACAAAAAACGGCGACTGAGAAAGACAAAGACAGTGAGGTGTGTGCCAGTGGGCGGGGGCTGAAAACCAGTGCTGTTATGGGGTCAGAATTGGTTTGGGTTATCACTGCTTCCCCCCCCCCCAAGAATTCAGTATAAACCACCCTTAGCTTCTTATGGATACTGATGTGATGAACAAATAAATTGTTCTTCACAGTGACATATGAAAGATCTGCTTTTTTCAGAACAAAACAAAGCAGAAGATAAGCAGATAAGAAAGTGATTAATGGTTTTAAGATTACAATCTTATACAATCTTATACACACTTACATGGGAGCAAGTCCCATTGTACTCAATGGAACTTACTTCTGAGTAGACACACATAGGATTGTGCTGTCAGTGAACTGATTGCTCATTTTATGGCTGACCTCCTGACACCTAAGGCAGCTTGCCAAATGCTACCCCCTTACCTGATGATGTACCAGCCCAGAAGTGATCCTACACCCCCCACAGAGGGGGGCGCTGACGCAACACCCCCCACGTGAAGTCACACACCCCGCCCCCTTGGGGAGTGACCACTTTCGCTCCAACGTTGAAATTCGGCAGCAAATGTGGTGGCCCAAAACCACCCCCACAGGGGTTTTTAGACCTGTTTTTGGTCTAAAAACCCTGTGGGGATGCAGCCAGGGGGTGCACGAACCGGAAGCATGGCAGAAATGGCACCACCACTTACCCGGCCAGAGGCAGTCTTCCAGTGCCTTCTTCTATCATTGCCCAGAGTTGTCCCTAGAGAGAGGCTGCACCTGCGCAATTACTGTAGAGCCTCTCTAGCTCCTAGTCTCGCTAGGACTCCTCCAGCCAGCGAGACTAGGAGCTAGAGAGGCTCTACAGTAATTGCGCAGGCCCAACCTCTCTAGGGAGAACAAGATAGAAGAAGGCAGACTGCCTCTGGCCAAAGGCCTGGTAAGTGGTGCCATTTCTGCTGCTCTGTGGGCTTGTGCACCCCCCCTCCGCGTGTTGCCCCCGCTGCCTGGAGGCCCACCACCCCACCGCCCCCCCAATGACGCCACTGTGCCAGCCTCTGCTCCTCCCAAACTCTAATGTTCTAGCTCAGAACTCTCTTCCCTTCCACATTCCCGCCCCCTCTCCTAATCTGGGGAGTGGAAGGAGTAGGAGGAGCAGTGGAGGCAAGTAGGCGGACAGAGATAGGTGCCCCTCAGCAATCTGCTGCCTGAGGCAACCTCTTCAGTTGGCCTCATGGATGGACAGGCACTGGCTGATTCTTATGCAAGGAAAAGATCTGTCTGATCAACATAATTGAATTAAGTGTTATTTGAGGAAACATCCAATTGAGCTAGAGTAATACTAGAACGTGATGGAATTAAATAATACAATTACTTGCTAGGTTTTCATATTTAAGCCAAGTGCCTTTGCTTTGTTACCAAGGAGATAAATCAGTTTATAGGAGAAGAGAGAATGAGGAGATGACAGATATATTTTGCTACATAATTTCTAATTTAAAAGTTCAAATTCTAAAGGTGTGTCCTTAAAAAAAATGATGTAGCGAGACCGAGTACATATCAATATAGCCAAATGTAATGACAAGGCTTTTCTGCTTATGCAGAAGGAAAGAAATATTAGTCATCTGTATTGTTATCACAAAATGAGCACTTTAAAAGAAGTGGATATATAAATCAATGCCACAAAAGAACTCTTTGTGAAAGATAGAGAAATGAAATCTGACATCAAAGTTGGAAAATAAAACAAAAATCAAATCTCTCTTTCACTTGTTCGCCCATGGACTTCAGTCTTGCCTTGATTTCTGGTAACCTTTTAGCTTGTATTTATATTATTTCTCTGTGTATTTTATCTGAGATAAAATAATAATTTGGTTGATGTCAGAGACAAATGAAAGGGCAGAGTATACAATGTTCAAGCTTCCTGGTGATAGTTCAAATTAAAGGGCTGTAAGAAACTATACTATAAGCAATTATAACATTTATCTATTATTTATCTTTTGTGTAGGTTGCTCCATTTATATGACAAAATTAAAGATTATGCTGGCATTTTTGCACTATATGAGCTTTCTGTTTTGCTGGCGTTGTAAGAGTATAGCTGATGGGTAAAATAAATGAGCATGAATTTCTCCAACCTTTTTTCTCCTACAACATTCTACATTAATAATCTGCTATGAAATGTTTCATTAACAACAGTATATATGAAATATTTTTGTTATAAGAAGCACAGTGGTGATTGGACAGTAAAAATGATATAATGATATTGCAATGAAAGCATGGTGGGAGTCAGTCTCTATCACCCTGGTTGGTGACTAATTTTTTTTACAAGAGCCATATTTTTATTTATTTATTTATTTATTTCTGTATTTATATACCGCCTTTCTTATCCTCAGATTGCTCTTCAGATGTTATTCAAGGCGGTTTACATAGGCAGGCTTATCTAGATCCAATGGAAACATTTTTCCAGTTGTCATCGCTCTATCACTGACATTCTTAGCATTCCTGCATTCCAATTATGAAATGGGGAGGCTCCATCTAGTAGCTCCACTCACCGCCAGTGGCGTAGCTAGTCTGGGGCAAAGGCAAGTAGTTCTGCAAGACTCTGTTACACTGGAGTCATCGGCCCCTCCCCCTTGCCGTCGAAGCCATTCCAGCAGCGACAGCAACACACGGGACACTCCACCATCGCCGCAGGAATTATTCCAACGGCGAGGGGGAGGGGCCCCTGACTCTGGTGTAACAGATTCTTGCAAAACTACTTGCCTCCGCTTCAGTCTAGCTATGCCACTGCCCACCGTGGTGGCTCCACCCACTGACTTACTGCTACCCAACTTGAAAATTAAAGCAAAAGGTGTTTTATCCCTCTCCGCCCAAGTGTGAATAAGCTCTATCAAGAATTCCTTTATGCACTCACTATTCATTTCTACATGTCTGTGTCTTAACTCACTCATGGGGTTGAAGAGAAGGGGAGGAGGGAGTTAAAAGCCTATTTATCTGTTCACCAAAGAAGAAGACAGCTGAGGAGGTGTATAAAAAAGGAAAGACCTCTGTTCACACTGGAGTGTAGGAGTTAGTTACTGTATTGGTTTGTGCAGGAAAAAACAGTTGAGGTTCTTAATAAGATTGGATCCCTTAGATGGGGGGGGGTCTATGATGAGGCCAGGTGGGAAGCCCCTGAGGGCCAAATTGTGACCCCCAGCTACAGAAACAAAGCATTAAACCCCCTCCCTGTACAACATGCTTCTAGTCTGGATAGGGTAAAATGTAGCTGTTAGAAAGAAAAAGTAAAGACATTAAGAAAATGGGAAACGAGTTTAACCCCTTCTTCAGCACCATGGTCTGGATCCAGATCTAGTTCTCCATGGTGACTGCTACTTGAAAAGAATTCAGAGTCAAGGATGGATCTATGCATTTCTGTTGTCATGTGCAGTTTGGCCTTGAGACAAAATTTGAACCAGAGACTTTCTGATTCATAATTCCACATGCAAGCCACTATGTACACTAGTTACATACTGTAAATGTTAATATTATGAAAACTTCATTGCAACTTCCTTTTTTGAGACAGCAAATGAAGTTGTGAGATAACTTCAGAGGGGTCTGGCTCAGTTGGGAGAGCAGCCGCCTTGCAAAGCCTGAGGATTGGCAAATGGCAAGTCTGAGACACACCGCCGACAAAAAGCTGTGATAAAGCCTCCGTGAGGAGAGCTAAGAGCTCCCAGCTGCGTCGGTTGAGTGTGGGAGGCGCCAGCCAGCAAAAAAGTCAGGCTGCAAAAGGATACCATCTGGAATGTAGCTGTTCATGAAAGATTGGACATTTATATATTGTAAAACCTCTCATTAGGGCAGTTAGGAAAGCCTGCCCATGTACACCACCTTGAATTAAAGTCGGAGGAGAAATCCAATGACCACGAAAGGCGGTATATAAATACTGTATATATTATATTATAACTTAGTAAATAAATGCTACTGCTCATTGCTAGACCATCTTAATATTTTCTTTTTCAGTTCCTATGATACCTACCCACCCCAAAATAGCATAAAAAGCAAGCGTGCCCCTAGCTCTTAGCCTCACTGATTAAAATTGCCTTGGCTTGCAACTCAACTGAATCTTAAGTTGATTAATTGACCGAATTAAACCAATGATATTTTTTGCAGGCCTGTTTTAATGGGCTAGGATTGCATAATGTGGGCCTTTTTCTCAAGCTGTAATTGGCAGACAAGATTTCTCCATTAGTCTCCTTTCATTGAATGTCCCCAACTCCAACTGATTCAATGTGCTACAGTCGGTGGATGTCATTAAGAAGCTTTGTAGAGTAAGTATGAAATGAGGAAAGAGCATGAAAATCATTTCTTACCATAGATTCAATGTACAATGTTGACTCTAGTCTCGGTACTGTTTGGGGAAAGTTCTAAGATTAGGAATCATTTTTCATCTAGAATTGAATAGTATACCAAGAATTACAGGAAACACACTATTATTAGGATGAATTTGAGAATCTATGAAATTTTTATAGCTATTTAAGATAATATTCTTTATCAATGGGAATAATAAACAGATACGTAGAGAAGCAGTTAACAAGTTATCCATACAAAATGAATTCTTTTAACTGATTAAAGTGTGCATTTAAATATCACTGCTAAATCTATGTTAATTAAGGTATCAAGCTTGGCAGCCTATTGGTATTCTTCATCTCCTGTTAAAATACTTAATTAGATTATGGTGGCTGCAGGAAAAAAAAGTTTTTAGAAGTAAAATCAGAGCTTTATGACTAATGCATTACAAATTACCATAAAGTAGTAGAGAGAGAATGATTTCTATGGCTTTGCAATTAGGAGATGCTTGCGATTAGTGAACTTGCTAAACTTCTGTCAGTGAATCACTGCACCCTCAAATAGCCAGAACACAAATTGAACATTGTGAATCTGGGAAGAGTGATTTATTATGAGTGACAAATTGCTGACTTGCTCCATTATTGCCATTACTTTTCAAAATGTGTCTATTACAAGTTTTTATGAATACATAAATTATACTAATGTACTGACTGTCAGATGGCTGTTGTATTCTGTTCAGGAGTAACTATTCTTTAGACCTCACTTACACAGATAGACATACAGTGTATGAACAGGTTGGAATGGAATATCATTTTCATTGAGATATTAAAATGTTAACAAAAAAACCCAGAACTCTGCTTATTCATTTTTGTCCTTGTTTCATGCAGCTGTACCAAAGTAGCCAAGTTGGTTGTAGAATGTAAATCTCAAACTCACATCATGTGACTTTCAATTAACTACACAAGCACAAGACAGAAACTATCTGCAATGTGCCCATACAAGAGGATTTGCCACCCTGACTTGCTCATATGAATCTCAGAGTAGGACAGAATTGTGTCCATTTAGCCCAATCCTATGCATGTTTACTTGAAAGTAAGTCCCACCAGACAACAGCCCAATCCTCCTAAGTAAAAAAAAACCCTGCTGCCGAAGCAGCTGCACCAATGGAGCATGTGCTGTATGGGGGGGGCAGTCCCAGAGGCTTCTTCAAGGTAAGGGAACATTTCCAGTGGCAGCATGGCTGTGCGCAACAGCATGTTGTGTTTTGCAACGCTGGAAAGACCACTGTACTGCCAGAATGCGCGTTCTGATGGCACAGCAGCCTGTTAGAATTGGGCCCTAAGGCTGCAATCCTATACACACTTTCCTGGGAGTAAGCGCCATTGAACAGAATTGGGCTACTTCTGACTGGACATGCATTGGATTGTGCTGTAAATAGATTAATCCACTTTCAAATGCATCTGAATCCACCATTTCAGCCCAATATCCTGTATTTTTCCTGGAAATGGGTTCCACAGTTCAGGGGGACATACTCCCCAGGAAGTAGGCTTAGAAGTGCAGTCTCACCAAAACACACACACACACACACACACACACACACACAACCCATCACTGGAATAGCCATGGTCCTTCAAAATGTGGAATCAATCAGGAAGTCAAACTTCTTCAACCTTGAAATTGCTAGAAGTGTCCCTCTTGGATATTCACTTGAAGAATGAAAACATATGGAATGACTACAATTTAGTCCCCTAGGAAAAATTAGTGTTTCTGAAAGCAATAGCATAACGAAAAGGGGAAAAATAACAGCAAAAAGTGCAGTTAAGGATGCAAAGAGGGAGCCAGGCAACCAGGTGTCTTCATTCTCTCTGGAAAAGTTGCCAATGATCTCATTGATTGAAAGAGTTACTTAGCTGAAACTAGCAGCCCTAGGGTCCTCGTGGAATGCAAGCACTTTTTAAGAACCAAACATTTGCCATCTTTCTCTGAACCACAGGAAACCTTGTGTGTAGTGTATATATTATAGGTAAGTGCTGCCTCTGAAAATGCTGTTGTACTGGGAGCATAAAAGCCATTCTAAATGATTATTCTAAAGCACACAGCTGAAGAGGGTGTTATACCATATAATGACTGGAGCACTGTAAAACTCGAACTCCTGATCCCCGATCAACTGAATGAATAAGTCAAAGGGCTCCCTTTTCCATCATACCATATGATGCTGTGTAGTTCTAACGCTGTAACAGTTTCCTTCCAGGCACAATGTTTATTTCCTATGAGTAGGTTCTGTCTTCCAGCAGTATTGCCTAGAAATGTTTGCAGACACACACTTGCATGATATTTGAGGCAGTAGAGATTAGAGCCAATCTGCTCATTCAGATACATCACCTATGGAGCTCCTGAGGCTATTCAATTTCAGGCCACAGGTGAATGCTTGAATGTTCCCCCACATCAAAATCTCTCTAGTCTGTCCACTGAAAACTAGCATGTCTGAAAGACAGTTCCAGCCCAGTCTTTTCTCTGCTGTGATAACTTTCTGTGTGCAGGGAGGTTTTTTCTTCTTTTTTTAATGTGGGAATGAGCCAAAGGAAGACATAATCGTCATGACCACGACTCCACTTTTTGGTGAATAGGCATTGTTCTCACCCTGACTTGCCATTGGTAGATTTGGCTATGTGATGATGTCACTGAAGTGACATCATCACATAGCCAAATCTGGTTGGCTCTGTGATATTACTCTCAGTAAGAAGAAAAAGAGTGACTTCAAAACTAACACAGTGGTGAAGCAGCAAGTGATTTAGCCCTGAGAGAATACTAGTGAACAGGCATGGAAAAACGTCAGCATTTGGGGTATTTGGAGGAACTTTTCTGCTCCCCTAAAATCCCCACTTCACAGCAAAAATGTTGGCTGGAGAACACGCAGCTCAGCCTTAATTAGAACACGATTGCCAAACTGCAGATTGAAATGGTACAGTCTCAAGAACTTTGCATATTGTGATTTGTCTGCATGCTGAGATGAAGGGCTATTCCAGCGATTGGGGCACTATGAAATGTGGGATGTGGCCTGCCATTAATGTTCACATTGATGTTGTACCCTGCCTTTCTAACATCATATTTGTGCACACCTCTTGCCTCCCTTTTTACGTTTGAGGGTCTGCCAGTTTCGTCATTGCCAAACATTTTACAGTATTTTCCTTTCTGCCCTCGCTCTGCATGAGCGAATACTTTTCGCCCTTGTTTGCTGCCCGCTCATCCCCTCGCAAAGAGGGAGGCTCTTCAAAGATGGCAAATATTTCTTGCAAAAAAACCTTCTCCCTATGGCTCAGCCCCGTGTGGTCAAATTAAAGCTTAGGCTAAGCCTTTGCCTCTTCTTGACGACATTATTTTGACAGTAGCTGCACTGCCTTAATCTACTTCCTGAGCTCTGTTCATCTCCTATTATGCTCTGATATAAAAACAGGCATTTTATTTGCCATCTGCAGTGCACTTAAATGGCTAAAACTGCAGAAGCCACACTGCTAAAGAGTTTCTTCATGATTGATTCTTCGAATGACTCCTTGAGTACTTACATAATGCTAACACACAATGTGTATCACATTCCATTAAGGGACACGCGCCTTTCAATTACAGTGCATAAGGCAATTACGAGACACTCTGTTGAAATTATATTATTTTACCAGAAGCTTAGATTGGAGGCAGGTGAACCACGCCGGATGATATGTGGCCCAGGAAATGCTTCAAACCAGAGGAAAGCGCAGCAATCTTTCAAGTAAAAGGTATGTTGTGCATATAGGACTGAGGAGTGAGGGAGCTAGCAAATGGCTTCCTCAAGGAACTCAGCGAGTACAAAATGTCTGCTTCATGAAATGGACTGTAAATTGGAGGCTCGGATACAGTGAACAGATGTGTATTCTCAGCAAACCAGAGTGGAAATTACTGAGTTTTTGGTATGACTTCCACATTCACGACGCTGGTGGAGCATAGCAACTGAGCTGTGAACTAATTTCTGATTCAACTCTGAAGGCAATACAAACTCAGCTCTCCTTTTAGGCAGGCCAGTAATTACTGAGGCAATGTACTCAGAGCACTTTGGACCCTCAAATGTGCTATACAAACATTACATGTCATTATGATTAAAAGCCTGGACTTCCTTGCAGCTCTGTCTCCTCTTGGTATAAGCTAAGCCACCACCACCCCTTGCCCTCTGCTTCTTGTTTAAAGGGTAGGCATTTTTCAAACGTCGAGACTCTTCCTTTGCTGTGGCTCAAGAGTTTGCACCTTGGGCTCTGAAGCACCTAGAAGAGCTTCACACATTAATGTTTTTTGATCGACACCTAAGATGTCTTTTGATTTATTTTCCTGTTTAAGTGCTGCCTTTCACAAAAAGCCTCAAAGCAAGGCATAAGATACTTAAATCCTGGGAAATATATAAACTGATAACACAGTTTAACAACAATAAATCCACAGTTCAGAGTGTCCAGCCTCGGCCAGTTCTAAAAGCCTGGCAGAATAACCATGTCTTGGCCAGCCAGCGAAAGGCCATCAAGGATGAAGCATTGCAAACGTCCCTCAGCAGGTAGATGTATATGGAGTTGGTGTAGTACTGTGAACTATGAAGTTTCCAGCTGAAATCTCACCTCCATAAACCCCTGCAGATCTGCTCAGTATAACATTATGTGAATGTGCATAGAGCTACAGCCAATTAGGACTTGGTGGCATGCGTCCCCATGTGCTTAGGGATGTGCACCTGCTCTTCACGTAATCGTGTTTACTGCTGGAGACACTAATGCAGCTGCAAGAACCATAGCTGCCATGTAAAGTGTACAACGGCTCTAAATTGCGCTCCCATTGGGACCAGATCTGAACTCCACCAACCTTTTCAAACTTCCTATGACAGAAAAAACCTTCATAAACATGGTTTTTTTTTAATTGGTTTCTTGTTTGTTAATTGGTTTAATTGGTTTTTTAATTGGTTGGCCAGCGGGTGGCGCAGCGGGTTAAACCGCTGAACCATAAGCTGTCGATCGAAAGGTCGGCAGTTCGATTCCCGCGACGGGGTGAGCTCTCGTTGCTTGGCCAGCTCCTGCCAACCTAGCAGTTCCAAAGCATGTCAATGCGAGTAGATAAATAGGTACCGCTTGCGGGAAGGTAAACAGCGCTCCGTGTTCCAGCTGCATGCTACGCGCTGCGGCAAGGAGAGTCATGCCAGCCACATGACCACGGAGGCGTCTTCGGACAACTCTGGCTCTTCGGCTTTGAAATGGAGATGAGCACCACACCCTAGAGTCGGCTGCCAGGTGTTGACTGGACTTAATTGTCAGGGGATACCTTTACCTTTACCTTACTGTTATTTTATGGGGATTCTTTAAATGATTCGAGCCACCATGGAACATTTTTAAATGAAAGCCTATTCACCTCAGCCTAACATCTTTTCTCCCGGTAGTGACTGTTTGCTGGTGGTTAATTATTCTGCATCTTTTAAGATTGTGAGCCTTTTTGGGACAGGGAGCCATTTATTTCTTTACTTTGGTATGTAAACCGCTTTGTGAACTTTTGTTGTTGAAAAGCAGAATATAAATATTCTAAGTAATAAGCATTCTTATAATAAAATGTACAAATTAACACATTTCTACATCACAAAAAATTCAAAAAATACAAAAGGTGTTTTGACAATTTCAGATTCAGATTCAGAAACCTTTATTGGCATATCATACATCATAAAATTTTACAACATAAACACCATTACACCATAATATCTAATTAACCCTAATCTTAAGAAGAAATGCTTCTGACAAATGGGCAGCCCAATCTTGTCTAGGAACGCCGCAGCGTGCAAAAGGATCAGGTCAGTGTTGGCACAGACGGAGGCCTCCTCAGGGTTAAGGGACGTTCGTCCCTTTACCCCAAGTAACGGCTCAGCCACCCTAATGGGTGTCCTCAGATGTGCAGCAGCAAAACGACCAGCGCAAATCCGGGAGGCCTGTATAATGTCGGCCAAGCCAGGGACAGAGGATAGGATTTGGCGGAGTGCGCCGTTGAGGATCCCTCCCCCCTCCTACGCCCAGCTACTCAATCACCCCCTTCCATTCCTAAAATGTTGAGATATGGCAACCCTACTACTAGAGCTGGAAGAAAATGGTTTTATATTTTTGCAGATTTCGGCATTTAACCAAAATGAAATCGCAGAAAGCGGTGTTATGCTTTTTTTTTTTTTCATTTTTTCCCATTTTTATCAATTGTAATCACTTTAAAAGTGTACTAGGTAGGTGGTCTAGGTTGTCCAGTGTCAGCAGATGAAGAATGATGTAAAATTACATGGGTTTTATTTTATTTTATTCGCATTTTTTAGCAGAATGTGGTATGTGTTTTTATTTCATGATCATCATTTTCTCCTGCCCCTACCTATTACCTACCCTCACAGGGATGAGTCTAGAAAAGTGTCCCGACTCCTGGTAGCTGAGAAATTGGCAGCATACTTCACCCATACTTTATCCTTTTACAGTGTGTAAGAATAAGGCCAACCTGCCCTGCTTTTGTTTAGCACATCCACATTTGTACAATACCCAGCTTATTTTCAGATGGGGTGAAAATAAACGTATCCATAATGTTTAATTTTCTATCCAATTGTTTGTCTCTATTTTCAAAATAATTATCTAATTTTATACTCCATTCTAATTACTGCTCCTCTACATATTTTTCCCATTCAAAACAAGAGGGTATACAGGGGTTTTTTTTTAATGCTATATTTGTCCAAATTAAAGTATAAATCTAAAGAAAGTGTGTGGGTCAGTGGGTTAAAGCTTTGCAATATAACAAAATAGCATGCCACTTCCACATCCAGTACCAAAGACAACAAGAGCATCCATTACATACCTGTAATGTGCACCGAAGGTGTAGAATCTGCCTAACAGTGCTTATAGGAGAATCAGAATGATGCTGGCAATTAGGTCTGTGCAGCTCCCATGCTTTAGGAGGTAAGGTCCAGATCCTGCTACAGTCCTTCAGCAAATAATAACATCCCTTCACCCTCATGGGGAGCCCCTGTTTATATGCAGGGGTGGCCAAACTGTGGCTCCTGAGCCTCGTGCGGCTCTTTGACATATAATGTGCGGCTCTCGGAAACATGTTGGCTGAGCTCCTTTTTGCATCACAATTAATAAAAAAGGTTTGTTGTTCAGTCGTTAAGTCGTGTCCGACCCTTCGTGATCCCATGAACCATATCCCGCCAGGCCTTCCTATCCTCCACTATCTTCCTGAGTTCGCTCATTTTCATGTTCGTTGCATCGGTGATGCTGTCTAACCATCTCATCCTTTGCCTTCCCCTTCTCCTTTTGCCTTCAATCTTTCCCAGCATCAGAGTCTTCTCCAAAGAGTCCTCTCTTCGCATTAGGTGGCCAAAATATTTGAGCTTCAGCCTCAGTACCTGTCCTTCCAGGGAACAGTCAGGGTTGATTTCATTTAGGATTGACTGATTTGATCTCCTAGCAGTCCAAGGGACTCTCAAGAGTCTTCTCCAGCACCACAGTTCGAAAGCATCTATTCTTCGGCGCTCAGGCTTCCTTATGGTCCAACTCTCGCAACCATACATTGCTACTGGGAACACCATCGCCCTGACTATGTGAACTTTTGTTGGCATGGTGATATCTCTGCTTTTTATTATGCTGTTTAAGTTTGCCATAGCTTTAGACAAGACATTTTCACACTTTATAATTATTTACCAGGTATAAACTGAAAGCCCACTGGATTAAAACGTAAGTTTAATGTTCATGGTGAGTAAATATATTTAAGAATTTAAATGCTTCCTAAATATTGTGGCTCTCAAACATCTGAAGTTTATAGCATGTGGCTCTTACATTAAGCAAATTTGACCACCCGATATATAACATGGAGCTGGCTTACTAACAGCACAATCCTATGCATGATTACTCAGAAGTTCCACTGTGCTCAATGGGATTTACACACAGGAAAGCGTGCATAGGATTGCAGCCTTCATCAACCTCTAGCCCCACTGATGTACCAGTTTCAAGAATGCATCATGCAAAGCAGAAGGGCATCCCATGGCAAGCACATGGTAAGTCTGTCCAGAAGTCTGACTGCAAAACAGCTTGAATGCACTGCACAATTAGTTTTGGTTTATGCCTTGCTGCAAATCTGGAGGAGCTCACAACTGAGGCTGGAATCCTTCTTCTTCCATCGTGTTTAAAAGACAGCGGATGATTATGACACATCTGCAAAGATGAGCAGATGTTGATGAATGAGTAATGCATATCACTATCTTGTGACCAGGCTAATGAATTGCAGCACTCCACAACTGGCTCACAGTTGACATTTTTGGCTGGGAGTCCAGCATGTGTGTGGTTCATCTTGATAAGGCAAAGGCTTGCCATGATGGAAATGACTCTTGAGGACTGGCATGTGAAGTTAGGGCTGGATTAACCACCAGGTCCAATAGGCTATATAGAAAAGGGCCCTTGCAAAACTGGGTCACTGATATGCAAAGGGAGAGAAAAAGCCTTGCCTGCTTCATGTCCTGGGCTTCTTCAAAGTGGGCGGGTTATATGCAGTTGTTGGGATGGGGAAAGTTCGAAACACCAAGTGAGCTTCTGCAATGTGAGAAGCTTGGGAGGGGAAAGGGAAAATATTTCCTTATTCCCTCCATAATGGGTCTTCTTGGACCTGCACCAGCTCTTTAGCTGGCACAGGTCCAAGAAGACAAAGGGGGCATGTCGGCTCGCTCTGGAGGGGATAGCGTCCAGTGCAAGTCACCCGCACCGGGTGCCACCCGCTCCCACCTCCAACACCTCCAACCTTCCCTGTTATGCCCCATTATGCCCACCCCACCAACTTACCGAGGTTAGTGGGCCTTCTCTCCACCACCAGTCCGGAAGCATGTGGCTATGGCCGCTTACAGATTGCTGTTTGCGATGGCCGTAAAGCATGTTCCACCACCGGAATGCTAGTTTCGGCGGTGGCAGCAATACCACATAGGATTGGGCCATAAGATATGAAAAATAAAACTAATGGACAGGTAGTTCTTCTGTTTATTATTTCAGTTTTCTGAAATTATTTGAATTTGAATGGACAACACAGTTTCAGACTGCCACTTCCATATTATTTTACCTGGTTACTGTTTCCCTCACACACTCTCCACTAAGGAATTGGATAATTGAGTGCTGTGTTTCACTTCTGGACTGTTGATCATCAAAATAGAAGGGAAAATGTATTTAGAGGATGTCTGGGGGGCCTGCAGATTGTCTGTGTTTTTGATGGCAAGTGTTCAATGGGCACAATTTTTGCCAAAATTGGTTAGATTTTGCAGGGAAAAAATCAACATAAATTACTGTCAAGCTTCGTTGGAATAACTTAACACTCTTGCCAACAGGCTGATCCTATGCAGAGTTAAGCAGGCCTTGTCCCACTGAATCAATGGGTATATGTACACCTAATGCTGCATAGGATTGAGCCATTGGTCTTTCTCAGATGCATAACCATTTTCTAGTGGCTGCATATCTAACGTCATCAGAAATAAAAGCAAAAATACTTATCACTCTGGAACAGAGACATCACGTGCATTTGGCACATTTTGGAGATCATAAGGCTGACATGTCAGCAAATGGACTGTCCTACAATTATTCCATTTACCAGTCAGTCAAGCAGTAATTAGGAGCTGTGGTGGCTTAGTGGTTAAGACACTGAACTGCAGACTGGGAGGTAGGTAGGACAGCAGTTCGAGACCTGAGTGCCGTGTGACGGTGTGAGCTACCATTCTTGGCCCCAGCTCTTGCCAACCTAGCAGTTCAAAAGCAAGAAATTGTAAGTAGATTAATTAACCGCCTTGGCTGGAAGGTAACAGCGTTCTGTGCACCTTGGCATTGAGTCATGCCGGCCACATGACCACAAAAGCGTCTTTGGACATCGCTGACTCTTCGGCTTTGAAACGGAGATGAGCACTGCCCCTAGAGTCGGTAACGACTGGCTTTCGAGTAAGGGGAACCTTTACCTTTTATAAGCAGTAATACAACTGCTTAGTTATCGAAAAGCCTTCCTTCTGCCACATGGATAAAAAAAAAAGGTAAAGGTGACCCCTGACAATTAAGTCCAGTCGTGTCCGACTCTAGGGTGTGGTGCTCATCCCCATTTCAAAGCCGAAGAGCCAGCGTAGTCTGAAGACGCCTCCGTGGTCATGTGGCCGGCATGACTCTCCTTGCCGCAGCACGTAGCATGCGGCTGGAACACGGAGCACTGTTTACCTTCCCGCAAGCGGTACCTATTTATCTACTCACATTAACATGCTTTGGAACCATTTTCCAAATGTGCAGCTTGATTTTCTGGCACATTGCAGCTCCCTCTCTTACATCTCTAGAAGTTAAATATACATGTAAACACACATGCATGATCACCAAAGGACCATGGACCGTACAGTCTGCCATTTCATGCATTACAGAAGGTGAGTTTATTTTGAACTGTTGATAACATCTTACAGGAGGATGCTCTTTTTCCAGCATGTCTTGTTAACCAAAAAGAATAAACACCCAGGTTTTGCATTAGTTCAGGATAGGCTATTTAAAAGTAAATTGCAGGAAGCAGCACAGAACAGATGGAGATAAGTCTTTAGTACTCAGGACAGTGGGGAGAGGGGAATGTTACAAATACACAAAAGTTACATCTGCGTTACATAGGGCAAAAGTGTAAGGCAAAGGTGCAGGAAGCATATGTGTACACAAACCCTTTGATTCTCCACCTGCAGTCTGATATGGTGCAGTCCAGTAGTAGCTGCACTGTATAGGACTGCTGATCATATACTGTAGCTTGGACTATTCTCCAACCCACTACAACGGCTACAAAACAGGGAATTGGGATTCTTGAAATCCTAAGACCTTTGTGAGGAGGCGTGTACTATGACCTGTTCCTGTTCCACTCTGGAAATGTACAGGGGACATTTTTTGGTATACAGAATCGAAACCATGGACTAGAGCCTGCTATAGGCAACAGCACGAGCTGTCCTGCTTATTTTCTTCACATCTGTACATCTCTTCAAGAAACTCAGAATGCCTACAGAAGGTTCTCAGTCTTCCATCCAGGCACTTACCAGGCTGAGACTTGCTTTGCTTTTAACAATGACCAACAAATTCAAGGGTTGTCAATTTAAAAAATTTGGACATCTGCTGGACAGGATAGACAATCTGTGGAAGGAAGCAGATGTGATAGCAACACCCATTGCTCTATTGTCATCATCTTCCTTTGCTTCTGTTGCTTGTCTCCCCCCCCCCCTTTATCACCTCAACTGAGTCTGTCTGGGCAACTACAAAGAAGCATGTGAAATAGCATAAGTACGGCCTAATCCTAACTGGGCTAGTCGCCAGCACAACATGCGTTGCACCGGTGGAGGCTGCTTTACAGCAGTCGTAAGGCAGCCTCCATGCACACGCTGCCGGGCCACTGGTGGGGAGGCTAGAGTGGCCTCCCGTGCACCGGTGAATGGCCGAAGACCTGCTGAAGCAGGTAAGGCTGCACAGGGGGTGGGCAGAACAGGGCGGTGTCGGAACGGGGAGGAGCATGGATCAGGCCTGGGAGGGGCAGATTTCCTGACCCCCCCCTCCTTCCTGGGCCTGATCCGTCTTCATGGATCAGCTCAGAATTTCACCAGTGATGGAGCTGGCACAGGTCCAGGTTAACACATAGCGGCTGCTGGAGGTTAACCCAGGGCAAGGGAACTAATTTTCCCTTACCCCGAGGCCTCCAGTGACCAAAAATCCCTCATGGGATATAGCGGAAGCCATACCGGCGCCGCTGCATCACTGCACAGGGATTTAGTTAGGATTGGGCTGTAAAGGAATGCTAAATCAGCTGATATTTTAGTTAACCAAGAATTCCTGGGGTTGGCAAAATAAGATAATTCCCTTTTATGATGTTTGTGTTGTAAAGCTGATTTATTCATGGGATCACGAAGGGTCGGACACGACTTAACGACTGAACAACAACAAATGTTATACTGATGTCACTGTTCTGATGACTTCATTTCTTTTTAATAAAAAGATCGTTTTCTTGGAAAAAAATTCTGGCAACTGGTCACAAGGCCAAGAACACAGCCAGGCCACTTTTACCTAGTCGAAACAACTCTGATATGTCCCAAGAAACACCAGCCTCTCCACGGACAGGAGAGATTTTATACCCAATCACAAGTGCTCCAACAGAATTGAACTAGGGGATAGCCACTCCAGTCTTTAATGCAAAACAACTCCCTTGAACCCACTTGAAGACAATACATAGTCTTTCATTAAATGAAACTTCTTTTATACAATGCTGTTTTCAACCGAAGACAACAATACGCTTCTAGCAAACATGGGAAATGAAGCAGGCCTTCATAAGTAATAGTTACATGTTTACATGTTGTAAAAAACAGTTTACATGTTGTATTCAATCCATATATATTATTGTGGTGCTCAAGGCCTTCCCTTTTGGAGCAGAATTTTCAATTTACTCTGAAGTATATTTTGCAAGCACAGAGGCCTGGGAGCATGAATGAAAGGAATGCAACACTATGGAAACCCTTTGAGTAAAAATGAGACATTAGAATTATCTGTCTGGTATATTTAATGCTGCTTCCTGCTTTTGTGGGGAGAGTTGATTTGATGGCCATGGTGATGCTCTTAGATCCGAAGAACTAATAGTAAATTGTTTTTTTTATTTCTAACTGAATGCAGTTTGGGTCTGTTCATTATACATGTTATGCTTCTCATTGCAAATTTGATTTTTTTTTTCCCCAGGGACGGGGTGGGGCGGAGGGTGTACTGTATGTGTTTCAGATCTGATTTTAAGCATCAGCTTGTTAAATCCAGATATAATTTTCTGCTAATAGCTGGTTCCATTGCACCACAGAAAAGAACAATGTTGGTAAACCTGCCCCCCAATTTGCACAGCACAGTGATTCTCAGAACTGGTTTTATTAAGCATAAAATCAATTTCCTCTTGAGAAACATAAGGCAAAAAGGCAACCATGTGCAGATGGGTGTGGGCAGCGACGCAGCGTTGGATGTGCACCTACCACCTCCAAAGATGTGGCTTTTGCATATGCGCGGTCCTCAGAACCACATCCACAAAGTCACTTCTGAAAGGTGATTCCTGGAAACCTGTCAAAAGATAATGTATTTGCTGAAAGATTCAGCTGTGGTTTTAGGCATGTAGAATATTTTAAGCCAGAGGGTCAGCAATGGTGGCACCTGGGCTAAATCTGGTAGAACGTATTCTACATGCTTCTTCTTGTGATGAAGAAACAGGACACCAACACTTTTAGATGTCAAAGTCCATTTATTTCAGTACAAAGTAATTTACATTCAGCTTTGTCAGCAATGCTCTTCAAGCGGTCAGAGGTTCAGATACAAATTGGAAATATCCTGGAGAATACTCCTAGACTGTAATTCCCTCAGGCAATAATTCTAAGTCTAGGTTCTTATTTGGGTGTGAAGATCAACTCTCTGTCCAGTCTTGTCCAAAGGGCAGTCTTTCCAATTAGGCTTTCAAAAGCTCAGACCCTTCTTCTCTTCCTGTACTCTGCTGGAGTTCCTGGTATTTGCTTCCCTCTCTGGATTGTCTTCCACCAGCACCCCAACTGCTGACCACCTAGTGTTTTTCTACCCTCCAGGAGTACACTCCCAACAGATGTAATTTGATCCAACGGCTCCTTCACTGATGGGAGGCCACACTGGGAGGCCAGCTGTGGCTCTAGCTCTTCCTTTATATCTGTCAATTGCCCTTCTGTTGCTGAAAACAGCTTTGGATGGCTGTGAGTTAGCTCAGAGGCCCCGAAAGGAATTACAAAACATAGTCTTAAGAGAGAAGAGAGAACTGCATAGAATCTTTTATTCCATTTTGAAATATTAGCATGGCCATGGGTCCCAGCAATAAGCAGATTGGAATCAAAGCTGGAACGACGTACAGAATGTTACAAGCCCTTTTATACCTTCATTCAATGCATATGCAAAAAGACAGGATACAAGTCAAATTTCAGCAGGAATTACATCACAAGCTTGCCTACGTGCCATTAGAGACAAAACCCAAGCAAAAATCCCTCCTACCCTTGGAGTGCGTCCTTTGTCTTTAGCTAACCCTAACAGGACGAGGGTCTGTGTGTGATGTTCCTGTAACAGAATTTCCCATAGGAGAGACAAGCTGATTTCTTATCTCCATAGCCCACTCCTTCCTGGGCTCTTTAGGTACTGAATAACAGGAAAACGGGAGGGGGAGTTGAGGTAAGGCTGAGAGTGGGATGCTTACAAAATCCCATAGCCCATAGTTCAGGGTTCAGGCTTTGTGTCAAGATGGCGAGAGAGGCCTAGCTTTAGACAGAAGCCTTCTACGGCTACACTTCCTTGTTTGTCATGAGCATATGTGTTACGACTGGATCCCCCCCCCCCCAATTGACTAAGCCAAGTGCGACAGTGCCAATGGCTGCTGCTGAGCCGGCACTGGCACTGGTGACCGGTCCTGGCATGAGCACAAGCCCACCAATTGTGGCTATCTGCCAGCATTATTATTTCAATGATGATGATAATAATAATACCTAGCCTTAAGGGAAAGTAGTTCATTCTTATCTTACCCATGTCTGCAGATAGGGGTTTGAGGCTGACAGGCTAAGACTCGCCTATGTCACTCAGCAAGTTCCTGTCTAGGGAGGGGCATAGCAATTTTAGAGGTCCCTGAGGAGCCTCAGAGATGTCGTTGGGGTGCACTCAGACTTAGAGGCCTCTTTGCATTCATTCCTCACAAAATTGATGAGATAATGCTGACGAGACCCTCCCTGCTTTGTATCAGAGGAGGTGGTGGAAGTAGGAAAGGCCTCAATATGGCCTCAATATTCACCCCAATGATACAATCCATGACAAGCCTTGGTGCCTCCACACATATTTAATTCACCCACAAAGAGATTCCATTTTGGACATCTTGCAGACATTATTTTAACTAGTCTCTGTGTGTGGGGTCAGATAAATCGACAATTACGTGGGGGGGCACTCAGCCAGATCACTAGAGCATTGGCTTTAAAAAAACCTTTGCAAAATTTGATACTTTGGGCCCAATCCTATGCGGAACTTACACTGGTGGATTTTGCGATCCACCCCATAAGTTCCGGGCCACTGGTGCGGCAAGTGTTCGGCTGTTCTGTGGGTTGCTGCTGCCATTACAAAGCCCTGGAGGCCACACACAGGCAACGCTGGCCCAAAGAAACTCCACCACTGCCAGTAAGTCGGTGGTGGGGGCGGACCGGGGAAGTGACAGGGCGGGTCAGGGCAAAGGGAGGGTCAGGCCAGGGGTGATTTGGGAATGGGGGGAGGATCTTGGTGGCAGTCATGCATGCTGCATTCTATCCCCCCTTCCCAACCCACCCAGCCCCTGTCTCTCCTCAGACTAACACCAGCTAAAGAGTTGGCATAGGTCTGAGGAGACTGTTTGGAGACCAGGTGGCCTACGGGGTGTAAAATATCCTTTACTTACCTGTCCTGGGCCATCTTGTTTCCTGCCAGCCCATAGCATGCAGTGCACACTCCGTCAGCGTCGCTGCACCCTCTGGGCCGGCAGGGGTTAAGATTAGGCTGTTATCATGGTAAATTACATGCCAATGATGCAAGTCAAAAGGCTCCTTCAAGAAAGATGAAAAAATAATTGTTAAATTGTTTTAGCCATCAGTATGAAAGAGCAGTGGGTTAAACCGCTGAAACATGAGCTGTCGATTGAAAGGTCGGCAGTTCGATTCCCGTGACGGGGTGAGCGCTCGTTGCTTGGCTAGCTCCTGCCAACCTAGCAGTTCCAAAGTATGTTAATGCGAGTAGATAAATAGGTACCGCTTGCGGGAAGGTAAACAGCGCTCCGTGTTCCAGCCGCATGCTACGCGCTGCGGAAAGGAGAGTCATGACCACGGAGGAGACCACATGACCACGGAAAGGAGACCACATGACCACGGAGGAGTCTTTGGACAACGCTGGCTCTTCGGCTTTGAAATGGGGATGAGCACCACACCCTAGAGTCAGACACAATAGGACTTAATTGAATGAATGAATGAAACCTTTATTGGCATAAAGACAAACATACATAAAATATAAATAGCAAACAGACAAACAATATCATAACACACAGACTGATCCAAACACATAAAACAATATCTAAGACAGTCAGAATAAGTGGATACAACAACAGCAACTGTAAAGGACCATCTAGATATTAAGATATATTAGGGATCTCAACTGCCATCTATAACCAAATGAATCTGCGTCATATGAAGGTGAGATCACTTCGACGTTTTATTAATAAATCCAGGTAGTTAGCTATTTGATTGGTGCGTAATTCATCGTCACCAACCAATAGGTAATATATGACTTCTGACTCAGAAAATCCTGTGTATTTAATCAAAATCGGACTGGACTTAATTGTCAGGGGTCACTTTTACCTTTACCTATGAAAGAGCTGATCATATCTAGCCTCTGTTCTTCATTTCCTGGTGCAAAAATGCAGTACCAGTACCTCTTTTTTTAAAAGAGAGAATGTTTTACAAGCTACCTATAGCATCACCCAGGTACATTTTGTTATGTTTCCTTTTTACAATGAAACAGATTGAGAAACGTTTTCCTTTTTAAGTTTACAGGAAAGAGTCTAACCTCACTTTCTCTACTTTTCTCTGCGATTGTGATTAATTGCTCATCTGCCAACATAACTATGGAACTATAACATGTATCCCTGGGCAAGAATCTTTCCTGTTGATTATTGCACCATTTCAATTCACATCCTGCCTAGAAACATTTTCTCAGATGCAGCATTGTCTGTATTGTATCACGTTTTAAAAAAATGAAACACAAGTTCTTTCAGACAGAAATAAATGTCTCCGAAGATGTAGAGAAACATAGTGAAATAAATACCCCAACAGAAGCAATCCTGAATCTATGCAGAACGTTTGAAATGAAAGGTTCAAACAATCCTTTTAAGCTTCAGATCCTAGAATTGATATATTTCCATCATCAACCATCCAAATCCCACATCGTTCTTCTCCCTCCACTCCTTATGCCTAATGATAGCTGAATAGGACAGAGGAAGGCTGTGTTGTAAACTGAGATGGCCTGATTTGTTCTAAAAGAAACATGGTGTCAAATAGCTGGGTTGCTTGCTCCCCGCAAGACCACCCTACTTGGGCTTCCACTGACTCATCCAAACCCCTTCCTGGGTTCTACCTAGGCTCTGAGGGATTACTGGGATGCCTCTTGCAGTCCCCTGGAGAGTTCCCAATTCCCTGCCTTCTCTCTGTTCTGTCCCTAACCAGACCCAGACCCAGCAAGTGCTTTCGTCGGCCGGAATGGCTCCAAAGGCGAGGGGGCGGGGCCGCTTTCTCCTGTCGTGTAACGGAGGTCAGAGCCCAACGGAACGTGGAGCTCTGCCCCCCCTGCAGTGACACTGCTGTCCCAAGGCAGTTCACAACTGAAATATATGGTAAATACAACATTCAATCCAATGCCAACAAGAGAAAGGAATGAGCAGCAAAGTTTAAATTCTAACAACAGAGTTCTCAAAAGCAACCAGGTAAAACAATACCCTTGACGGTGTTCGCCTATGTATGTTTACTTAGAAGAAAGTCCCACTATGTTTAATAGGGCTCACTCCCAGGTAAGTGTGTATAGGACTGCAGCCTTGATCACCTTCCAGCCCATTGATTACTGCACTTCTAAAAACCTGAAGGGAGCTATCTTGCCTGAAGAGCTCTCTTGGGAAGGGCCTTCCACAGACAAAAGGCTTCTCCAACAGCTTTTATACATTTAGTTGCTGTATTATTTGTAAGCAAACCTGAGTCTTTACTTCTCTGAAAGGCAATGGTATCAAATAGTTTCAAATAAATAAGTCAGAATTAAAATGTTTCCATCACTGTCCTTCTTTAAGGGACAAAAGATATGAGAATCGTGTAAATTAATTCCGATGCTGCAAACACTTCCGTCTGGTCTCCCGTCATATGCGTCACTCACACTTCCCTCCATAAACTTCCTGCAAACCAGACTGTGGGATCTGAGCATTGTTTATGCAAGCAGAGGGAGGAAATTGCTCCATTCATTTTTCACTGGCTATCAGATGACAGCTGTGAAAATCAATGGGAAGACGCCAACAAAAGTGGGCAACTCTGTATACATGCATTACAGCCACGATAAAGAACAATCAGAGTAATGAGGACAAGATACATTCAACATGGCTCTCAAGAGCCAGGAGTAGATTTATGGCTTGTGTAGTGAGTCATGATATCTCCCAGACTTATTCCTTTGGAGGGGTGACCATAAGATCATCAAATGCATGAAGTGCAATAATATAGTAGTATATATACGGTATATACCATATGAAACAAGCTACTCTGTAAAATTAGATAACATGGGTCCTATGGTCAGAAGTGATAACCTCTGAGTGACTTCCCTCTGGATCCAGAGAATGAGCTGAAGGCATCAGATGTAGGTCCATCTTTGAAACTAACAGACCAATCACAAATAAATGCAAACTTTCATGGACCATTCATTCAAAAACAGAGATTCCCGGGCTTTCTGCCATGGTAAGAAAAAAATTAAAATAAAGATTTATGTAGTCGGGGTCCTTCAATAGCAAGAGAACAAACCAATTCAATAGGTAGAGTTAGTCTACCATATATTAAGAATGTAACAGACAGAATTGGAAAAATATATTTAGACAAGCAGATACTGATAAAATTTATACGCCAACGCATACATTACAGCAGGCACTAAGGACAACTAAAGATAAGAGACCCCCATTATCTATGCCAGGAATATACAGGATTCCTTGTTCCTGTAAACAGGTCTATATTGGAACAACAAAAAGAAGTGTTATGACTAGGATGAAGGAACATTAGAGGCATGTCAGATTACAGCAACCTACAAAATCGGCTATTGCGGAACATACAGAAAAAAAACAGGACATGAGATGCACTTTCAAGATACTCAAGTACTGGCCAGTACTAAAGCCTACTTATACATGAGATACATAAGCACAAGAACAACATAAATCAAAAAGAAGCAGCAGCATATTTTAGTAACACCTGGCTCCCACTCCCAGTATAAAGTAAGACTATACAAAAACTGAGACTTGGAAATGTGTGTGGTTCCTTTAATTTGGTAGAGATCAATGATTAACAGCTGTTGTTGGGTGGTGTATACTGTATATACCGTAGCTCCTCTCCAGCTTCCTGAGTATGCTGGTGAGATCTTCCCTCTTGTTGGGAGGGGTTTTCTTTTCTTTCAGTGCAATCCAGCGCAAGGATCCGGCCGGTGGCCCACAGCCGCCCGCCAGATCCTGAGCCCCAGCTTTTTCTTGCCATGCCAGAAAGCCTGGGAATCTCTGTTTTTTAACAGACCAATCCTATCTAAACTGCTCCCTACCGATGCAGCCACACCAATGGAGTGCACATTGCATCCTCTGATGGGGAGGCAGTCATAATAAAGGAACTTTCATTTCCTTACCGTGGGGCAAGCCTCCACTGCCAGAGAGAGTAAGGGAGAGGGAAGAGGAGAGGGAATGGGGATAGTATCCTGGTGTATGCAGATGCCGCCGGGATCCACCCTTCCCCTCTCCCATTCTGTCTCCTGCCCACCCCCTCCTCACCCAGACACTCCCCCGTTCCTTCCCCTCCCCACCTTTTTCCTCCCCTTAGTCCAAGTTAAACATTTTACATTTATTTTGAGTTCACTGGGAAGGTACTAAGAATGTATGTGCATGAAATCTAGGGGGCTTAGAAGTGTTTCCTTTGACTGGATTGTGCTCATAATCCAAGACTCCTGGTTGCAGAGATAAACATAGAAATAAAGTTTCCGATGCTTGTTTGGATCCTACAAGCCATGAATGGATTTCAGCTTACAGAATGGGGCTTTCCAAAATCCTCCACATCTACAGCAGCCCCTTACAGTCAGGGGGAAGCTCCATGAGGGCTGCAACTGGGGAGAATGTCAGTGGAAACTAGAGGCAGGGGCACTGCAAGAGCAGAAGTGCCTTTTTGCTCACACAGAGCACTACATCCAAACCCCTAGGTTTTCCTCATAAAAGGATAGACAGGTAAGGAGACACTTGCAAAAGAGAATTGGAAGGTAGGAGAGGAGTATTTCACCCTTCCCTTGACTCCCCCCCCCCCAGTAGTTTGTAATTGTTTTTTTTTCCAGCTAGGGATCAAAACTAGAAGTAAGTCAAATGCAGGTAAGCATGCCTGGCAGTGGGGTGGTATCTGCAGATGAGAATAAAGCACCTGCTTGGGAGTCTGTTTCTCAAATTAATGTGTAGTTCCACCTTGACACTACAATGTTCCTTCTCAGCCTGTCTTTTGTTTCATAAAAGGACATTTGTGCCTAGAGAACTGTGAATATGGGTTCAGTAGTTCAAGTGGGCTCACCTGAAATGGCAAATGTGCGAGTATCCGTGAATCGTCAAGTACCGTATTGTCCCGAGTATAAGACGCACCTGATTATAAGACGCACCCTTAAAGTTTGGTGCTATTAAAAAAAATTAATTAAATCACTGGCATTAAATTGCAACAGCCTGATTATAAGACGCACCCCTAGTTTAAAAACTTAAATTAGGAGAAAAAAGTGAGTCTTATACTCAGACCAATACGGTATTTATTTTATTGTTATATCGTTATATCACCATGGAGGGCAGGGGCACCATATGGATTTTTAGAGGGAGAACAAAAGTGGGGGCAACTTCCAGATTCTAAGGGGACCCCCCCAGATTTTGGAACTCTCTGGTAACCTGAGAAAAGGCATTACCATAGCAGCCTCTTTCTATCTGGGCTTCCTAGTCTTGGGTGGTGGCTACCAACTAGGCAGACTACAATTTCCCAGTATCCCAGTCTGACAAGTGAGAAAAGTGAAGCAGAGGAGAAAGGGCCACCACTAACCACCAGGCACTGTACTTATTTGCCCTCCATCCTCTTCCTTCATGCCTTCTTTGCATGAAAGCAACCTAAGATGGCTGCCCTGTGTGGCATACAGCAGACAGAAAAAGGTAGGAAAAGCAACCCCTATCCCAACCTCTTTAAAAAGTATGGCCATCTGCAGCAGGATATAGGAACCCATCATCACCAGTATGGGATTCCCCAGACTTGACCACAGTGGGGAAATTCCTTAGGTTAGACATAACATCAGAAGGGGAAGTTAAGATGAGAAGTGGAGAGGAATTACAGGAAAATGGGGTCATGAATGTAACCTTGGTGGTGGGACAGAAAAGCAGGAAGATTTTCAGCACTGATTAAGACATAACCACATAGTAGATTCACATGGTCCTGAATCAGAGCTGAACCAGAACTACTGAAAGCATCCTTAGAAGTCAAATATGTTTCCTTTAAGAAATATGTTCCCCACACCAAAGACATGCATCTGACTGGGTAGATTGCCCTGTCATTCCCATTAGCTGTGTGTCAGGTTGGGGGACCACTGTTTATTTGAAAGTATTTATGAAAAAAATTACCTCACACTTTCCCCTCCCATAAGGGGGGGCACTGAAGGTGACTTACAACCAGTGATATAGAATTGTCTCTATTGACTCAGACTTGAGTCGGACTCAAGTCGCGTTAATGACTTGACTCAGACTTGACTCAGTGATTGTAAAAGACTCGAAAGACTCGACTCGAGACTTGGAGCCTTTTACGACAAGTCCAATTTTCTTCAGGTTTAAACCCGCTTTCCCCATTAAATAGATAGGGACTCACAACTCGCAGCCAAAGGCTCGGGACTTGAGGGCAAAGACTTGTGACTTGACGAGACGTGGACCCAGAGACTTGAGACTTGACTCAAGACTTAAGAACATAAGAAGAGCCCTGCTGGATCAGGCCAAAGGCCCATCTAGTCCAGCTTCCTGTATCACACAGTGGCCCCACCAGATGCCTCAGGGAGCACACAGCCAACAAGATAACCTGTTTTCTGCTGTCACTCCCCTGCACCTGGCACAGAGAAAACCTACTTCTAAAACCAGGAGGTTGCTTATGGCTTGTAACCTGTGATGGTCTTTTCCTCCATGAATCTGTCCAAACCCCTTTTAAAGGCATCTAGGCCAGGTGCCATCACCACATCCTGTGGCAAGGAGTTCCACAGATGAATTAAACGCTGGGTGAAGAAATATTTTCTTTTGTCCGTTCTAACTCTCCCTCCACTCAATTTTAGTGCATGTCCCCTGGTTCTGGTGTTGTGCGAGAGGGAGAAGAATTTCCCTCTATCCACTCTCTCCATCCCATGCATAATTTTATAAGTCTCAATCATGTCCCCCCTCAGGCGCCTTTTTTCTAGGCTGAAAAGCCCCAGACGCTGTAGCCTTTCCTCATAAGGGAGGTGCTCCAGCCCACGAATCATTCTGGTCGCTCTTTTCTGCACCTTTTCCAATTCAACTATATCCTTTTTGAGGTGTGGTGACCAGAACTGGACACAATACTCCAGATGTGGCCTTACCATCGATTTGTACAAAGGCAGAATGATATTGGCCGTTTTATTCTCAATCCCTTTTTTAATGATCCCGAGCATGGAATTGGCCTTCTTCACAGCCGCCGCACACTGGGTCGACACTTTCATCGACCTGTCCACCAGCACCCCAAGATCTCTCTCTTCATCCGTCACAGACAGCTCAGAACCCATTAGCTTATATGTGAAATTTTGGTTTCTTGCCCCAATGTGCATCACTTTGCACTTACTTACATTGAAGTGCATCTGCCATTTTGCTGCCCATTCTCCCAGATCCTTCTGGGGCTCTTCACAATCCCTGCTGGTCTTCACCACCCGGAAAAGTTTAGTGTCATCTGCAAACTTGGCCACCTCACTGCCTATCCCCGACTCCAGGTCATTTATGAATAAGTTGAAAAGCACCGGTCCCAAGACCGATCCTTGGGGCACACCGCTTTTCACCTCTCGCCATTGTGAAAATTGCCCATTGACTCCCACTCGCTGTTTCCTGGTCTTCAACCAGTTCCTAATCCACAAGAGGACCTGCCCTCTTATTCCCTGACTGTGGAGTTTTCTCAGGAGCCTTTCATGAGGGACCGTGTCAAACGCCTTCTGAAAATCCAGATATATAATATCCACGGGTTCGCTCACATCCACATGCCTGTTGACCTTTTCAAAAAATTCTAAAAGGTTTGTGAGGCAAGACTTCCCCTTGCAGAAGCCATGCTGACTCTACCTCAGCAGAGCTTGTTCTTCTATGTGTTTTAAGATTTTATCTTTAATGAGACTTTCCACCGTCTTCCCTGGAATAGATGTTAGGCTGACTGGCCTATAGTTTCCCGGGTCCCTCTCCTTCCTTTTTTAAAGATTGGCGTGACATTAGCTATCCTCCATTCCTCTGGCACAGTGGCTGTTTTAAGGGACAAGTTGCATATTTTGGTCAAGAGGTCAGCAACTTCATTCTTGAGTTCCGTCAGAACTCTTGGGTGGATGCCATCCGGGCCTGGTGATTTACTGATCTTTATTTTGTCAATTAAGTCTGAGACGTCTTCTCTTTTAACCTCTATTTGACTTAATTCTTTAGTCAGGGGAGGCCGTTCAGGCAGCGGTATTTGCCCGAGGTCTTCTGCCGTGAAGACAGATGCAAAGAACTCGTTTAATTTCTCTGCAGTCTCCAAGTCCCCTTTTATCACCCCTTTCTCTACCTCACCATCCAGCAGACCAACCGTTTCCCTGGCAGGTTTCCTGCTTCTAACATATTTGAAGAAGCTTTTGTTGTTCCCTGTTATGTTGCCTGCCATACGTTCCTCAAAATCTTGCTTGGCCTCCCATATCATCTGTTTACATTTCTTTTGCCACAGTTTGTGCTCCAGTTTGTTATCCTCACTAGGGTAAGACTTCCATTTACGGAAGGAAGCTTCCTTGCCTTTTATAGCCTCTTTAACTGTGTTTGTTAGCCATGCCGGCACCCTCCTGGACTTAGTCGAGCCCTTCCTCCTTTGTGGGATACACTCCCTCTGGGCCTCTATTACTGTTGTTTTAAACAGCCTCCATGCACTCTGGAGCGATTGGACTCTTTTTACCTTCCCTTTCAGCTTTTTTTAAACTAGTCTCCTCATTTTGGGGAAGTCTGCCCTTCGGAAGTCAAGGGTTTTTGTATCAGATTTGCTCGGCACTCTCCCCCCAACATGCATGGCGAAACAGATCGCAGCATGGTCACTGTTCCCCAACGGTTCGGTAACATTTACCTCCCTGACCAGATCTTGAGTGCCACACAATATCAAATCCAGAGTCACCTGTCCTCTGGTCGGTTCCGTGACAAGCTGCTCTAAGGCACAGTCATTTAGCATATCCAGAAATCCAGTCTCTCTTTCATGACCAGAGCATGAGTTGACCCGCATGGACCCATGCTGCGGGATTGGGTCCAGGAAGGGGGCTAGGATTCGGCGGCTACCACTGTTGCTGAACTCATCCCATTCCTGGACCCGATACACCCATTCCCGTTGCCTCCCTGTTCTGCCCTCCCCCTACCACTGTTGCTGCCTCGTTCCAACCTCCCCTGCAGTTTGCAGGTAGCAAGTCCATGAATGATTAACAAATGATTAACTAAACCACATTTTTAGGATATGTTCATGAAGAGTACTTGCCTGTTTTCAGGAGCACTGAATATATATATTCCACCTTAATTCCATCATGAAACACAACGTGGCATCTGTGAGGATTCCCAGGTGGCAGTACACATGCTTAAATCCAGGGTTTAGCTGTAGTATGTGCCTTTCAACTAAGATCATTACAAGAAATCAAGTTCCTTCACATCATTCTTGCTCAAACGTGACCTACTATGTCACGTACAGATGCAAAAATCTACAGTATTCTTATGATACTATGAAATAGTCTTATAGCCCAATCCTATCCTTCCCCAGCATAGGCTGTGCAGTGTGGGCCATGCGGCCCATGCTGTATCCTATCCAAGGAAGGAGGTGGCTGGAGGTCTACTGGGGTAAGCTGGTAAACCCCCAACTGCCACAATGGAGCTACTCAAATCCCCGCTGGCTCTTTAGCTGGTGGAGAAACAAGAAGCCCTGTATCAAGGTTCAAGGCCTGGGAGGGACAATGAGATATGGCATCCAGTGAGGACGCCGGACGCCCCCCTCCCAGGCCTGATCCTCCCACCCTCCACCTACCCCCAGCCCCCACACCTGTCTCACCACAGCATTACCTCCTCTCCAGGTGTCGCAACGCACTTTACGGCCACAGCACCAGCTCAGGAGGGCAATAGGATTGCGCCATTAATATTATTTCTAAAACGAAGATGTGGAAACAAAAACAAGACATCCAGTGAGATAATGATAGCAGAATACTTGTCTTGCTGTGTCTTCTATTAAGAGTTGAGTTGTGTACTAATGACTTTTAACATCTCATTTTTGCCTACTATCAATTATTTGCTGAAAGCCATCCAGATTGGCTTGTACATGCCATTGTGTGTACAGCATGGAAACATGAATTAAATCTGTCAGTCTCTTGATGTGTATGCCAGCCCAACAGTGTAAGCACTTATTGTAAGTACTTTAAAAGACCCCTCTGTGTTTTACAGGGAACAATTTTTGCCCCTCTGCCTGTTGTTACCATTCTTTGTCTAACCCGTCTTTTAAAAAATGACATTTATTTGTCAGCAGGAGAAATAATCTTGTCAGATGTAGTTCTTAATTATAGATTCTGAGGTATGCGTTTTTATTCTTCGCTTCAGTATACAATCACACAGCAAAGAAAGCATGTAATATAAAGTAACTATTAGCTTTGGCATCTTTTAAATTCTCTTCAATTACCATTAAAGCTCTTTTTCACTTTAGGATGGTTGTTTGCAGTGGTTGCTGCATGTTGTGGTTGCAGTCTGTGCTCAAATGACTGCTTATATTTAATGAGAAATAGTATTTCATTATAATAATGATTCTACAAAAAATATGTCCTTTTAGTCTTATACTATTACATTGAGTATTCCAGTCCAGAATAAATGGAGACCATTTTTTTTCAGCAAGTTCCATGGAAAGATCTCAACTATTCCTTTGACATATTTTATCTATCTCAGTGATATCCAGTTACCCATCTTTCCAATGATGCCCTAATACAATTTTTGGCAGTAATGAACAGATTTTGCAACAATAACTTAACAGACCTTTTTAAAGTCATCCTTCAAATCATTCAAAAGTAATTCAAATAATTCAAGCACTTGCACAGTGCTTGCATTATGTGGGAGGTAGAAAAATAGGAGGCCCTTAATGACATCTATAGGTAAGGAAGGTATCCCCTGCTCGAAAGCCAGTCGTATCTGATTCTAGGGTGCAGTGCTCATCCCCGTTTCTAAGGCCGCAGAGCCAGCGCTGTCCGAAGATGCTTCCGTGGTCATGTGGCCGGTATGACTAATGGAATGCTGTTACCTTCCTGCTGCAGCAGTACCTACTTATCTACTTGCAATTTCTTGCTTTTGAACTGCTAGGTTGGCAGGAGCTGGGACAGGAGACAGGAGCTCACTCCGTCACGCGGCACTCGGGTCTCGAACTGCTGTCCTACCGACCTTCCAGTCTGCAGTTCAGCATCTGAACCACTAAGCCACCGCGGCCCCTGGCAATGAAATCATAAGCCCTATAAAATCTATATTCTTTTTAAGATTGTGTCCTCTTTAAGGACAGGGAACCCTGAAGCCTCCTCAGTTTTAGCTGGGAATCTCTTCCTCATTCTCTTTCCCCTTGTGATCTCTTCCTCATAAGAGTGTTACCACAAACAGTAAGGGGTCTGGGCTCCCACCACCCCTCCTGTTATCCAAGCACTGGCCTCATACCAGTTATTTGACAAATAGCCCCTGCCACTGAACATGAAGATGATTCCACCATACATAATAAAATCTGTGTGATCGACATGGCGTTTCCCGTATATAAAAGTTTCAACTTGCAATATCTTATTTAGCTCTGCCAGGGAAGTGTACCAGTGGCACATTCATTTGTTCTGCACGTCTCTTAGGAATTACCATAAGGACATTTGTCGAATTGATAAATGAATATTACCCACAACTCCTGCCTGATACACTGATTCTTCCCAAGTCTCAAGAGTACCTCTTCCTCTTTAAGGCTGCAATATTACACATGCTTTATAGGAAGTACGGTAAGTCCAACTGAAAATAATGGAGCTTACTTCCAGGTAAACATGCACAGGATTGCACTGTAAATCTTCTATATTCTACATAGTGTATATTCTACAGTGTATATTCTACACTGACTATAGCACTTTCAGATGACCACTTTACCAAAAGAACTCTGAGTCAAACCCCAGTCCCTGGCTGACAAATATTACCAGTCCGGATAGAAAAGGTGTCCTAGACATGCACCTGTGGCTCATGATGGAAAGTATTTATTTCACCACCTTTGTATTCCACTCTTCTTCCAAGCACATCAAGGCAGAATACGTGGGCTAGCCTGTTTTTATCCTCACAATAACCTTCTGAAGTAGGTTAAGCTGAGAGGCAGTGATTGCCTGGCCAAAGTCACTCCGTGACCTTCATGACCATTTGGGGTTTTTTCCACAAGTGACAGCTCCGAGCGTGATGTCTCCAGGAATGTCTGTGGCTCGTCAAAAGTGATATAGTCCAACATGTTGTTGTCTGAGAGCTTCTTGTTGCTTATCTCATTGTTGAAATAATCACACGTTTGCACTTGCCTGATAAAAGAAAAATACAATGTAATAAGATGACTGGTTTTTTTTATCTCAGTTCCCACATTTTCTTTATACAGGTCAAACAGCTCACAGCAACAAGTGAAAATGGAACTGGGCTTTTAGTAGCATCACTAGGGCGCGTGCTGCCCTAAAGCGAGGGCGCGCGTGCCGCCCTAATGACCCCCTGATTTGCTGCGCCGCCGCAACAGCCGGCCGGAGAGGCTTTCTCCGGAGCCGGCAGCAGCGGAGGGGCCTTCTGACAAAGCCCAATGCGGCAACGTCATATTTATTAGGTTTTTCGCGCATGCACAGTACGTTTCTGAGGGCAAAGGGCTGCCGTTTTGCCCTCAAACGTTCTGCGCAGGTGCGGAAAACCTAATAAATATGACGTCACCGCATTGGGCCTCGTCAGAAGGCCACGGACCTCCGCCGAGGGCGGACACTCCGAGGCCTTCTCCTGGAGCGGAGGTGATGCGCGCAGTGTGCAGGTGTGCGTGCGAGTGTGCTCGCGGGACCGTGCGTCACCCTTTGCGCGCGTCACCCCCAGGCGGTCCACCCTCCCCGCCACGCTCCAGTGAAGCGTATGGGCTTACTTCTGCTAACAGAGCTAAGGGGCACCTTTTTAGTGGTGGTTCTCTGGCATAGCATCTGTTCCGGAGACTGTTCAACTGTCTTAGTGTCTTTTGTTTGTTTGTTTGAACATGGTGTGTGCTCTTTGGTGACAGGGAACCATTGGCTGCATTTATTCTGCGATGTACGCTGCTTTGTGAACTTTTTTTGTGGAAAAGCGATAACTAATAGAGATGGATTTGCGAAATCACGAAAGAGAGCAAGGAGGAACAGGGGCAGGCAGGTAGGGTTGCTACTGCAAAAATCCTGCTGCTGTCCCTCAACATTCTTACTTCCCTTCCTCCTTGCCTTTTTGCTAGCTACAGCTAGGCAGGAGCTGGGGAATGAGTAATGATTTAAATGGACCTCACACAAATAATAAGGTCCTTTTAAGAGCTCAGAGGGTGGAGGGGAGGAGAAAGAAGAACAAGCAGCTCCACAAAGGCAACATCTAACTATCCGAGGATGTCTCTTTAAGAGCTGGGAGGAGAAAGAACAGCGTGCAGGGCAGCGACAGCTTGGCGGAGGCAAAGGATGTGAGTGCAGAGAATGTTTACTTCTAGTTCCTCCAAAAGTTGAGGACTTAAGTCAAGTGTGGGGAAACGTATAACAGGGAGACTTGTAACGGGAACCACCTGTAGAGCAATCATGTGCCTCAACCAGAGAATAAATCTGATTCAGATGCTTCTGTAGTGTTACCTTATCACATTACCTGATCTGGTCTCTTACTGATCAATTTTTCACTGGTTTTGCTGGTTATCCTGTAATCGCCTCCTTTGGCCAGAGCTTGGTGGTGGTGTATAGGCTGAGTCCCTACTAGGCCAGGTTGGGCAATGGCTGAGGGCCCATGCCCATCAGAGGGCCCACCCAGCCAGGCTGACCTCTGAATCCTCACTATTGGTATCCAGAAGCATTGCCAGGGGGGGCAGTGGGCCCCCGGGCAACAAGCGGGGGGGGTGACAAAGCAGCGGGGGAGGGCGACAACCGCACCGTTTTGGAGGTGGGAACAGCAGGTGGTGGTGGCGGAGAAGGTGATGTGTTTGGCCCACCCTCCCGTCCTGCGTCTCTGAAGTGAGTTGCACTGGCGGTGACTTCGGTGGTGACTCCTATACACTGACGTCGCTTGAGGTGGGGTGGAAAGCTAAGTTCTGCAGCTTTCTGCCCCACCGTTACTCTCCGGTACGAGGCGCCCCGCCCCCTCGTCGTAGGAGCCCGTCAGCAGAGAGAAAGCAACACGCAGGGACTCTCCTGCGCGTTGCTTTCTCTCTGCTGGCGGGCTCCTATGACGAAGGGGCGGGGCGCCTCGTACCGGAGAGTAAAGGTGGGGTGGAAAGCTGCAGAACTTAGCTTTCCGCCCCACCTCAAGCGACGCCAGTGCTCCTATATACGCTTTCCTGGGAGTAAAATAAGAAAATGCTAGTTTGCTAGTGCAGGATATATTGTTAATTAACCTAACATTTCCCACAGAGATTAGTGTTTTGTTTCTGCACCCCTAGGAGGCAATGGGCATGATACTACTAGATCAGTGGTTCTCAAACGTTTTAGCACTGGGACCCAGTTTTTAAAATGACACTATATCGGGGCCATGAAACAACCGATTGGTTCAAAATTAGGAAGGGAGTACGGCAAGGCTGTATATTGTCACCCTGCTATTTAACTTATATGCAGAGTACATTATGAGAAATGCAGGGCTGAATGAATCGCAAGCTGGAATCAAGATTGCCGGGAGAAATATCAACAACCTCAGATATGCAGACGATACCACCCTAATGGCAGAAAGTGAAGAAGAACTAAAGAGCCTCTTGATGAGAGTGAAAGAGGAGTGTGCAAAAGTTGGCTTGAAACTCAACATTAATAAAACTAAGATCATGGCATCTGGTCCCATCAATTCCTGGCAAATAGAAGGGGCAGAAATGGAAGCAGTAACAGATTTTACTTTTTTGGTTCCAAGATCACTGCAGACGGAGACAGCAGCCATGAAATTAAAAGAAGCTTACTCCTTGGAAGGAAAGCTATGGCAAATGTAGATAGCATAATAAAAAGCAGAGATATCACCATGCCAACAAAAGTTCGTATAGTCAGGGTGATGGTGTTCCCAGTAGCAATGTATGGTTGCGAGAGTTGGACCATAAGGAAGGCTGAGCGCTGAAGAATAGATGCTTTCGAACTGTGGTGCTGGAGAAGACTCCTGAGAGTCCCTTGGACTGCTAGGAGATCAAATCAGTCAATCCTAAATGAAATCAACCCTGACTGTTCCCTGGAAGGACAGGTACTGAGGCTGAAGCTCAAATATTTTGGCCACCTAACGCGAAGGGAGGACTCTCTGGAGAAGACTCTGATGCTGGGAAAGATTGAAGGCAAAAGGAGAAGGGGAAGGCAAAGGATGAGATGGTTAGACAGCATCACCAATGCAACGAACATGAAAATGAGCGAACTCAGGAAGTCAGTGGAGGACAGGAAGGCCTGGCGGGATATGGTTCATGGGATCACGAAGGGTCGGACAAGACTTAACGACTGAACAACAACAACAATATCGGGACCCACCTAGCTTTATGAGACTTAAAAAAAAATGTGATCTAGAAATAAATTTATTTATTTATTTACTTACAAGAGCTCAGCTGCTTTCAGGGTAATTAGCAGCTATCTTACAATCTGCAGAAGTGTAGCACTTGGAAGGGCAATTCGTAGCTATCTGATTTTTGAATAGCCTCAAGGCTTGTGGCAATTACTTATCTGATCTTTCCATCATCTGGGTCCCACCAGAAATCAGGTGGCAACCCACAGTTTGAGAAACACTGTACTAGATGCAATCCAAAATTCTGTGGAGCTCCAGTGTGCAGACGTGTAAGCAAAGGCAGCCTCATTCCAGTAAAGAATGAATAATGCAATGCTTCAATTGCACACTGTGAGCTTTCTCCAGTGTTAAACAGAATAATGCTGTCTCTGTTTGCATGGAGTTCTGTGTGTACACTGAAGCCTCTGCATCCTGATCAGATCTGCTGGATTGTGTTGATTGAGTTCATTTTTAAGCCTCAGAGTTCAAATACATGAGTATACATTTCCCCCCCCCCAAAAAAAAAAAATTACATTTGTTTACATATTAGCTGGGATTTTCATAACATTTTCTCAATTATTTTTAATACAGTACAGTATATCTTACTAAAATAGCAGATACTACATCATATTAACAATCCTAGCCTGGGATACTATACTGTTTGGTCTTTTATAGAAAAATTAGAACAAAAGAAATGCAATCCAATAAATGGAGCTACAAACCTATGGCTCTTGCTAAGTTTATTGCAAGAGGAAAATGATGCCTTTTGTATAATACAAAATCGTCATGCAATTCTGCTGCCAATTTTCTTTGATCCCAAAGATATTTTGTTCTGAAAAGTGTTAGAGCTTGGAGAAACGGGGAAAATTGCTCCTTTTAAAAACTCAAAATCTAAATGGAGAATATGCTTCTCAACAGATTCATTGCTGTTCCTCTGTCACAGTGAGGCATTACTCATTTCAGGATATCATGTATGAGTGAGTCACACAGCAAAACAGCCGCTTCGTAATAAATTTAATTGTCATTATGGTGTAATATTTCTTGTCCAAATTTAAACAAAGATGATAGAACTCTCCAAAGATCTAGAGAGTATAATTGCATGACCACTTCCTATCTTGAGCTTTGCATTTTGAAGGCTTTTATACATTTGCAAAATTGGGGTCTTACTTTTAGAACTGTTTAAAACCCAAGGCTGGGATATACTTCTGCACTCCCAAGAGCCTGGGCACACTCAGAGACTTTTGATCTTTGACTGACAGACTCCCCTCCCATGTCATATTACAAGTTGCTTTTGAAATTCCCCTCAGGATCAAAAGTGGTTTGCCATGCAGCATGGGGAACATGTTTAAAGCCCCCTTTGGCATGTGGAACTAGTCACATGGTTCTTTGGATCCTGGCTAATTAGTAATTAAGGATGTCTCTGGATCATGATCATAAAAAGAATTTCTAATTCGGTTATTTGCAAATTGACTTTTGATGAACTAATAGCAACCTTGGTCAAGATTGGCCCAGTTGTAGCTGATACAGTAAACCTCGAGCAAGTTGTGTCGGATACCCCTCAACAAAGTTGTCTTCACACAGAAGGTGGGGGGGAGGGCTGGTGCACATGATGTTGGGAGGCAGCTCAACAATTATCCAAGTTGCCTCAGCAGTAAAGCTGAAGCTGAGGCTAGTCAACAAGGAGAGCAAGATAACAGAGGCATGGCTGCATTGCCAGGGTGCAGCCTGCATTGCCTGCATTGACACTTCCTCTCCTGCCAGGAAACCAAGGCACTGTACTTTAGGAGGTGCAGTCAGAGAGAGGGCAGCTGTCAAGCTGATCAGGAACCAGCCAGTGAAGATCCATCCCAGAGCAAACCCAGAGAGAATGTCAGAAGCAGGAGCCTAAGGAGAGAGGAAGAGGATCCAGGTTCAAATCCCCGCTTAGCCATGAACCTTCCTGGGTGACCTTGGGCCAGTCGCTATCTCTCAGCTTAAAACCTAACTCACACGGTTGTTTGATATGTATGGATATTGTAGCGGAATTTTTAAGCAGAGGATAGTTAATAATGGAGGACCAGGAAGACTGGTGAACAAGGAAAAAGTATGGGTTTATTGTTACGCAGCGCAGTGGACAGCCCCCCCAGGAGGGGATGCTGGCCCTTTGCTACCAGTGAGCACAGTTTTTATACACAGTGGAACAGTACATCACATGGTTTCTGTGTATGTGCATGGTCATGGAGACATACAGGCAAAACAAGTACTTTTCGGATTTTACATTACAACAAGACAATAGGAACAATGGAGGGCTGAGTAAGTCAGAGGACTCTTGATGGTTCTTGCTGCCAGGGCAGGGAGACTTAATTGAGTTAGGCAAATGGAGCCCCCACCCCTCATGTGCCTCTCTCCTCACTAAGGTCAGCTGGAGGCCTTGCTCTACATTTCTTAATGAGCAGGGCCTTCTTTGTTGTGGCACCAATTCTCTGGAATTCCCATCCTTAGGAGATCAGCTCCCTCCTTTAACCGATTTCACCTTGCCAAGCCATTTGCTAAGGCAGGTCTGATAAGTAGACTGACTTCTGTTGCTTAGTCTGACTTTATTATATATGAGATTTTAGATTTTGATTGTGTGGATAGTTTGATGGAAAAGTGATTAAAATATAAATAAAGAGCTGGACTGGGGCCATAATAATACAGTGTTCAAGGGGGGGGTTGCCTCTTATCTTTTGTGCTGGCCCCCTTTGCTACTCTTTGGGGGGGGTCTATTGGGTGCTTATTTGGCTAAAATTGAGAGTTGTGCCTACCTTTCCTCCTGTAATTCAAGCACTGCAACAATGTTTAAAATTCTCAGAGAATGTTTAAAATGCATATCACATACTGTATTTGTTGCTTGTCCCATATAACATTTTAAAATAGATTTATGCCACCAAAGATGATCCTAGTGCTAATGTTGTTGTTTTTTAATTCTGTGTACCAGTTAATCCTAAGGAAACAGTAGTGGCATAGAAATGCGGGCACATTACATATTCAGTTGAGAATTATATTGTATTGAATTTGGTGTCTGATTCAGAATATATTAAAATCTACAGGAAGTAGGTAATGGGGGGGAGAGAATTAATCCTCTGCCAGCCTTTTCTTGTTCTTATCATAGCAAGTGTATTTTTCCCCTTCAGAAGCTTATGTGGACATAAATATTTCACATTAATTTTGCAGAATTCATTGACTTTTGAATCGCATTGAGGATTCAAAATGACCAATGTTCTGTTCGTAGCTGGAGTTGCATTTTACTCTCTCTGGTGGCCTCAATCTGGCATAGTCAGGCACACAAAGACCATTGGAATCAATTGCAATTTGTTGGGTTTATTAATGCACTGTACAATTTTTAATATAACATTCTTTAAAAAGAGAGGTAATTAAGTAATGGTTTTTAATATCTTCCCTCATTTGCAGAAACAATTCATCATAATTAAATTTTCTTCCATCTGCTTGTACACATTCTCCTCTTTCCTCATTTCGAAAACATTTTTAGTAGTCACTATGGAACTTGTGATTGTTAAGCATGTTCCTGTGTATTGAGTAGAACTCTGTTATATAATCTTGATGAGTAGTTTTGAATTATTTCATAATGATTTGGAGTCCGCTGCTTGAGTCCAAAGAAATTTATGATTATTACCATTTGTAAAGCACAAACGCATGACCTGCTTCATAGATCATGCCCTTCCAAAGCTGCATGCCATTACTGTTCCAAATGTCAGCCCAATCCTAACCAACTTTCCAGCGCCGATGTAGCCGTGCCAACAGGGCATGCACTGCATCCTGTGGTGGGGGGCACTCACAGAGGCCTCCTCAAGGTAAGGGAACATTTGTTCAATTACCTCAGAACTGCACTGTGTGTGGCTGCATCAATGCTGAAATGTTGGCTAGGACTGGGCTGTAAGAGAGAGTAGCCACACTGTTCCCCCTAACTCTTTGTTGCTTTTGCCACTAATTTTGGCATGGCTTGGTCACTTAGTGAATGCTAATTAATGGGCAATCAAGGCCTATTATTATTGTTGTTGTTGTTGTTGAATACATACTGCTTTTCAACCAAAAAGTTCACAAAGTGGTTTACAGAGAAAATCAAATAACTAAATGGCTTCCTGTCCCAAGGGGGCTCACAATCTAAAAAGATGCAGAAGAAACACCAGCAATAGCCACTAGAAAAGACACTATGAAAAGGGACAGTTACTCTCCCCCTGCTTAGAAGACAAACACCCCTTGAAAAAGTGCCTCTTTGCCTGGTTAGCAGGAGAATATTCCCACCTTTGTGGGTAGAAACGGAAACAATTCTGGTTAAAAAAAAACAGGATATCTCAAAAAGGATATTGTAGAACAAAAAGAGGTGCAGGCAACCAGATTTTTCAGAGGGCTGGAGCATCTCTGATAACCCAGTGATTTCCCTCCTTCTGTCCGCTGTCAGAGCCTTTAAGGGTGGAGAGGCGCGGGCAGGAAGAAGGGGGGAGCGCTAGGCGGTGCGTGCCAAAGTGGACAGCGTTGAAGTGGGGGGAAGGTTGGACATGTAAGTGTGGGGCTGACTGTTAGTGCAGCACCCACTGCCTGGGGCCTTTGGACAACACCTCTTTCCCCTCGGGGGATCAATGTTACAGCCAGTTATAAAATATGAAACATGCTGTCCTGAAAAGCAATATATTAAAAAAAATTGCAGTCAAGTATGTGGGCTATCTCACGTATTAATTTGTCTGTATTTTTTGCAGTACAAGTAGCCACACTCCATCCTGGGAAGGAGAAGAATGCAGATGGTAATCCTATCAGCATTCACAAAAATATACAGTGAGGTAGAAGGTATTATGAGTCCTTTTTAGAAAGAAGTATGTGCTCATTTCCATTCCTTTCTTCATCTTCTCCCTTGGGCTCAGTTTAAGCTGCACAAAATAGTTCATCACAAATTGTTGCTATGTGGCAAGGGTTCCACGCAGGAGCATAACAAGCTCCTCTGCCGCCTGGGGCATGGGAGCTTGCTGCGCCCCGGAAGTGATGTCACGTGACGGCACATGACGGCACTCCGGGTTCAGGCACTATCGGCAGAGCGGAACGCGAGGGCTGCCAATTGCTGGCTGCCTCCATGCACTGCCCCTTCTCTTCACAATCATGAGGAGAAGGGGCTGCGTGAGAAGGTAGCAGTCGAATCACTGCCCTCACGTTTGGCTCGGAGCATTCCCAACCGAATGCAAGAGCAGCCATTAAGTGGTGGAGCCTGAGGGTTGCGCCCCCTCCCCGGCATTGACCTTGGGACAGCTGCCCCTCAGACCCCACCCTTGTTACGCCCCTGGTTCCACATAGCTATGTGAGCGTTGGAAGCTACTGGGTTGAATGGGAAGTAGCTGTGCTAGCGCAGCATCTCAGCATAAGAACTGCATGGCTGGACCTCACCAAAGCCCAACAACCTATCACGTCCAGCATGTCTGTTTCCAGCAGCATCCAACCAAATGCCTTGGCAAGCTCACAAGCAGAGCATCCCCCATTGTCTTCCTCCAGCAACTGGTACCCAATTGGAGCAGTGACATTGCTGCAGACACTTGCCACATGGTACTGCAGACCCAAATGGGCAATGGATGCAAATACTCCTGGGACCACATGAAGCCCCAACTATACAGAAACATTAACAGCATTTTAATTGTTATTCACTGTGAAGCGTGTAAGGGCATTAAGGGCTTAAAGTGCATTTGTAAAGTAAATGTTCATGGAAATGTGACTCCCATCCTATTTAGTATCTGAATGACATTACTGATGTACAGTGTAAAAGAAAAAAAAACCCAAGCTGTTCACTTCATTAGACCTTACTCTGTGTCAGAAGCTAGGAGAAATACTTGAAGTAATGGCCCTGATAATGAAAATGGCTTGCTTTGTTTCACTGATGGACAGTTTGCCTTAGCTACACAGTAATGCACATTCAACAATAGCTGTATATTATGTGATGGGCTGTCTGGTTCCATCAAATAAATAATATTAATATGGCACTGAAGGTATTTGGAGCAGCTATGACTCTGTCCATTCAACTCTTTCCGACAAACTTTCTCTAACCATTTTTGTCACATACAAGCTTCTTTGGCACAGAAATGATGTGTTCTAAAATATCCATGGAATATCTCAATTGGACTCAGTGTTCTTACCCTGGAAATGAATTTGATCCGATAGCAGCAGAGCACTAAATCAGAAGCTGCATCAGGCAGCTGACTGTTACAAGAAAAAGAACTTGCGCTAATTGATAATGACATCATTCCACTCCAGATCAAAATTATTGCTTCTAGCTTCATTTTATAGCTGGTTTCCTTCCACCAGCGGTCACTATTGTTCCTTTATGAACTATCTTCATCACTAACGATCCATCAAGGAACATTTTAATGAGAATATCGCTTTGCTTTTCCATTTGGCAAATGCTGTCGTTTTTGTAAAACTTCTCTTTGTGCTACTTTTTTTAAAAAAAACTTTTCATGTTTATATTTTTTGTATGTTTGTGTGAGAGCCTTCACCATTGTTTTTCCTCTGGAAGTAGATGTATTTGCTTCTTAACTTCATACGCCACTTTTCAATCAATACAGGACGCACAAGGTGGGTCATAGTTTAAAAAAAGAAAAGAAAACAGCAATAAACTATAATAAGCCATCTCATCATCATCATCATCATTATTATTAATAATAATAATAAATATTATATTATTATTAATAAATAATAAATAATTTTAAAATTACAATTAATTATTATTATTAATAATAATAATAACATTATTTAGATACTGCTTTTCAACAAAAAGTTCACAAAGCGGTTTACAGACAAAATCAAATTATTAAATGGCTCCCTGTCCCAAAAGGGCTCACAATCTAAAAAAGATGCAGAACACCACCAGCAACAGCCACCAGAAAAGACACTGTGCTGGGGTGAAAGGGAGGCAGTTACTCTCCCCCTGCTAAATATAAGAGGAGCACCTATTGAAAAAAGTGCCTCTTGCCCAGTTAGCAGGGGACTAACAAAGGCAAACATGCACTTGACACCCAATGGTGGAGGTAATTTGGAGAAAGGAAATACTGTAGCCTCCGTTCAGTCATCACATTCCTCAATCCTCCAAATCATGGTTTGGAGAATCAGGAATGAGTGATGGGCTCAAGTGCTCTTTTTTTTCTCCTATATTGTATGTGACCATAGAATAGTTCCTGGTTTCCTCAAACTGCAGTTTTCCATGACATCTAAACTAGCAAACTCATCAGCAGAGCTATCCCTCCAAACCAAGAATTGCAAACCACTTTGCTGCCAAGTCCCTTCCAGTCTGACGGAAGGCTTAAGTGTAGCCAGCCCTGGCAGGCATTCTCACCTGGCCCAAACCATTTTTCTAGAGAATTCCCTTTTTTGGAATGTCTTGTCCAGAAACTGACTCCTCACCACTTCCCTAGCCTAATTACGGAAAGCATCCGTATCTTAGCTGATCACATGGCTGTGTCGCATTACACTTCTATAGGCCAGTTGACTGTACAGTTGTTGCGTCACATATGATTACTTAACATGCAAAATGAAGGCTTGCCATTAAAGTTGTGTTTTGACCCGAATTATGATACATGTGCTAGTCAGGCCTTCTGTCATCATGAAACATCTGAAAGCATTTCTTTGTCTTTCTTTTTTTCCCCGTAGCAACCAGCAAACAGTCACAACAAGTGCTCAGCATCTGTGAACAGCGACACCTCTGCTTTGCATAGTGAGGGAGGGGCCAGAGATGGAAGAGCATCTGCTTGGCATGCAGAAGGTTCCAGGTTCAATCCCTGCTTCCCCAGATGGGGGAGAGAAAAACTTCCGTCTGACACCTTGGAGAGCTGCTACCAGCCACTGTTGACAATACTGAGCTTGATGGATCAATGGCCAGACTCAGAAGAAGTTAGCTTCCTATATTCCTATGTTCAAATAACTATGTTTGAATTCAGATTTTTTTTAAAGTTTGAATTCAGACTATTAAAAATCCATTCAACAGACAATGTTTAAAAAAAACCTGGATCTTGTATACATTTGTAAGAAGGAAAAAATAGCCAGTAGATAAAAATGCACAAGGAAATAAAATTGTCGTTTGTTCTGATGGAACATAATTAACAGCCCAATCTTATTCTGGATTGGGCTGTCAGGGACAGGGCATTATGACGGCGGAAGAGTGCAGCGCTGTTGGTGGCCATGTTGGGAGCGCTGCTGCAAGAGAAAGCAGTGCTCACCGGCCCTCACTGCACCTGCCAGAGAACGTAAGGCAGCGGTGGGGATGGGGATGGGTGGTGAGGGGGCGGGAAGGGGACAAAACTGGGTGAGGACAGGGGAGGAATTGGGGCGGGGAGGCTGCAGGAGAGGGTGGATCCGGCAGCAATGGCATGCACCAGATCTTATCCCCTCTTTTCGGAACCTTCCCACCCTTTTCTTCTTCTTGGACTTGCGCCAGCTACAGAGCAGGTCCGAGGAGTCCCATTGTGGAGCAGGAGGCTTATGGATGAGTAAGGGGAAATAATACTATGGCAGTTACATTAGTCCATTTTTTGTTAAATAAGGCAGTTGTGTTTTCTGTTTCTAGTTATTTGGCCATAACTTTTGTAGAATATACAGTAGATATGTAATTCCATTCTATTCAGCATAAAATCACTTTTCCAATGATATATAACATCATGATATTATTCCTAAATGCCAATTTTCCAAAAGGTTTCCACAATTTGGCCACTAGTGGTGTCACCCCCCCCCCCGAGGGTATTACCCGGTGTGGTCCGCACCCCCCCTAGTGACATCACTGCAGCCATGGCATAGGTATATCCCTTCTGGCCCTGGAGACACAAGAAGGAACAGTCACTGTAGCAACTCGCGTGGTGACAGGATAACATGAATACAGGGCATAAAGTGTCATATCTTAGCACCGTATATGTGGGAAGAGTTGTATATTACATCTGTTAATAATAAGCACTGTCATGAGAACTTGGCTCCAAATATGATTCTGAAAATATTGAAGTTACATCACGAAGAGCAGAGGCTGACAAGAGTAATGTTGCAAAACAGCCAAACATTGTCAGTGTAATATCATATTACTAATATTTTCCGTTCCTCATCCCTCCCCCCCATCTGCTGACCCTCCCAGCTGTCCGCCAGATCCTACCTTGCTTGGGTCCGCCGGTGGCTTGAGTCCTCAGCCGGCGGAGCTGGGAAGGCCGGCCTTGCACTGGCCTTCCTGGCTCTAAAGTAGTCTGCAAACGTGCCTTACTAAACGTTTGTGACTATTCCGAGCGGCGGAACACTAGTTCCGCCGCCCGTAACTTGCGCAGGATTGCGCAGTGTATGTCATTTCATTTCCTAATAAATAAACTCAAATTTTAAGGGGGGGGGGAACAGGCAAAAGGAAATATTTCTTTACCCAGCACATTTCAGCTGAGGAACTCCTTGCCACAGAATGTGGTGATGGCACCTGGCCTAGATTCCTTTAAAAGTGAATTGGACAGATTTATGAGAAAAGGTCCATCACAGGTTTCGTCATGATGACTGTATGCAACTTCCAAGTTTTAGAGGTAGCCTATCTCTGAATGCCAGATACACAAAACTACAGACAATAACTGCAAATGTTGAAAAATAAGGTATTTTGATTGATTGATTGATTAATAATGCAATCCTATGCTCATTTACCTGGGGGTAAGCTTCATTGAATATAGTGGGATGTAAACATGATACAATAGGATTGTGTTTTAAAAACATATTTGCCTTATCTTTCAATTTATACAAATGTCTCCAAGGTGACTTAGATTTAAAAAATAAGCAATGTTAAAGCAATGTTTTTTTTAAATAAAACAATGTTGAACCAGCAGAACAGATTCAGAGTAATAAAATTAGTGAATAGTGTAGCAGCAGCAGAATAAAAGATTTAACGGCGCAATCCTGCCTAAAGATACACGGCCGGCCTAAAGGGCCGGCTGCTAAATCCTATGCCGTTCCCAGGCTGCCCCGGTGCAGCCCTAGAGCACCTCAGAAGAAAGGAATGCTTGTCCCCTTCCCTGGGTGCAAGCCAGTCAGGGCCCTATGGGCCTCCTCGGATGTACGCCAGCTATGAAGCTGATGTACATTTGGGGTGGGGGAGTAAAGCTGGCCAGGCCCGGGAACGGGCCTAGGAGTTTTGTGTAACAAGGTCTTCCACACACTGGATAAGATCTATCAGTGGAGAGTGCCACCGATATTCCCGCCCCTCCCTCCACACCCCTGCCTGCTCTCCCCCCGCCCCTGCACCAACTGGTGCAGGACTTACCTGTATCAGCAGGCGCAGGGTCCGGAGGGTGGTGGAGTGAGGGCTGCCGGCCTCCACACCAGCAGCCCTTACTCCAAAGTAGTCACAAACGTGCTTTACAGCATGTTTGCGATGGCTTAGAGCGGTGGAGCGCATGCTCTGCCGCTCCAATGTTAGGGTGGATTGCGCTGCCCCTGTGCAAACTTAAATGCATGTACAGTACTACCGTAGGAAGTACGTTCCATTGAGTTCAATGGGATCTTACTTCTGGGGAAACATGATTAGGCTTGCCCTGTTAAATATTCTAAAAAGGGTTTTTTTTTAAGATTTGGGTGAATATAAAAGTCTTTGTCCAGCATAAGACTGCATCATTAATCAATCAATCAATCAGTCAATCAATCAATAAAAATGGTACCTTGACAGAATACATTCTTTTTCAACATTTGCAGTTATTGTCTGTAGTTTTGTGTAACAAAAAAAGTCTTTCACACACTGGATAAGATCTGTTGCGATCTTTGAGACTTCTCTAGCAATTGCGATTGTTTCAAATTCCAGACAGTTGGCCACATCCTGACCATCAGAGGCTCTTCAGAGGTTATCATCAGAGGTTATCATCAGAGGCTCTTTCCTGTACAATACTGTATTCTCAGGACTAGAGGCACTCCACAATTCAGGCCACAACAAATGAGCAAAAGCCATTACCTTTCCAGTGAAGGCTGTGATTTATGGTTTGAGAATTGCTGTGTTATGCGTATTGTATCATATCTTCTTTAGTGGCTCCAGAGCCTCTTTGACCTCCCTACGTACATATCCACCAATCAGATTTGCTAAAAAGCAAGTCGCCTGCCAGAACAGGAGACAGGATGCTGGATCCTGTGGTGTTTTGTAGAATTAGTCACAGCATTTTGGAGAACTGTTTAGATTGCACAGATGAAACCCCCATGAATTTCTATATAAATTCCTTGCAATGCTTTGCAGCTGACACTGGCATCGCTGCAGTTGCTTCCTCCACAACTAAATACACATATATTATTGTCAATTAAAGATACTATTTTGAGCTGCAGACACAGCTTGCTGTAAGGCTGAAGAAAAATGTGGAGAATTAAGTGTGACTGTTGGGAGGATCTTCCAACGTTATCTGTATTTTTCCCCCTGCTAAATATATGAGTATGATCGAGCATCTCAGATGCGTGTGTGTTGATGGTGTCCTGTGAGCACATATTTGAGATTATTAACGCAGATAAATGATCCTGAAAGCATTTTAACCACCCTTTCATGAAACCAGGCTGTTTATATATGTAAAAGATTACCAAAGATGATCATTATTCTGGATTAATTAGTTGAAACAAAGGATAGTTATTCTGGGCTAATTAAAAGAATGTGATTGTGTGGGCGTTATGAATCTTAGTGGACGGAGATAGGTTGATGTGCCTTGGGGAAATGCATTCAACATTAGCCACCCTCACAGTCACATTCAGGATGCCTAACCAGTGTAAGATGGCGGGTGCTCTTTACCCTATCAATGTATGCTTGTGGTGAGAATGGTGACTTTAAAACTATGGCAATGACTTTGTGTATAGACAGGGGTGTGCTTTATGAGGTACCACGCCCTAGAGGTAGAGAGCTTTCAAATTTAGAATGCTACACAGCAGCATTTCCCAACCTTTTCGGCCCACGTACCACCTACGTGGGCCTCCGGCTGGCCACGTACCATTGGAAGAAAGTGCCGATGACGTCCTCGGCACTTTCTTCCAGGTTTGCGGTCGGCTGGAGCTTCGAAAAAGACAGAAAAGGTGAGGTAAGGTGAAGGGGAAGGCAGGAGGGCCATCCCTGGCACTTGCAGCCCATGCACTCGAGCTCTGCCAGCTTGGCAGAGCTCGAAGCGCTGCTTTCGGGCTCAGACGCAGCACCGCACAGCCAAGATGGCAGCCGCCATTTTGGCCGCCGGCAGCCCACGTACCCACCAGCCTGTGGTCCGCGTACCACTAGTGGGATGCGTACGTACCACAGGTTGAGAACCTCTGCTATACAGTATGAGCATGGATTCAAGATCACTTAGTGGCGGCTACACACATCACATGGGAAACCTGATTGAATGAGGCTTTTCTATCCTTATTACATTTACATCCCTTTTTTCTTCCATCATGGAACTCAAGGAGCCTCACTTTCCAGGCACTGACACTAGACCTTCAGTCAGGTGGCTGTAGCTTGAATCCTCAACCTATGCCCTGGGACGCAGGTGTGGGCGTAGGTGTGGGCGTACACCTGGATTCTCAAGATTGTAAAACAAAAAGACAAGGAAAACAGACGGAGCATATAAGAACTTGTCTGTTCTATAGTGTGTGTGTGTGTGTGTGTGTGTGTGTGTGTGTGTGTGTGTGTGTGTGTGTGTGTGTGTGTGTGTGTGTGTGTGTGTGTGTGTGTGTGTGTGTGTGTGTGTGTGTGTGTGTGTGTGTGTGTGTGTGTGTGTGTGTGTTTTAACATGATCTTAAGACCCGAAAGACTCTGTGCAGAATATACTGGCTATGAAAGCCTAAGTAGTCAAAACAGGAAAACGTTTTTCCCGAAAGCAACCAGAGCAGCCCGCTTTGCAATGCGTTGCAGTCGTACAGACATGCAAACGTTACAGGTCGCAACTGTAGTCTATATTGCCCAAGCATCACGTTAGAGAAACACCTTTATTTATTGGGACCATCGAAAAGGTCACAAAAGAACAAGCGCCTCTTGGCTGCAGCAATTATCCAGGACAAGACGGCAACCCCATGCAGAGTGACGCGCTGCCACGGGTTTTCTTCCAAAGACTTAAGACACGTGTACATCTGCCTAGGATCGGGGCGGGCTGCATTTAGGTACAGCTGTGCCCAGAAGAGCAAGCGGTGACGGGCCCGAAAGGCAAAGAAGCAACAAGTACAGCTGCCTCGTCACCTGCTCCTACGTTTATGCTTCCGAAGACGCGACCCGTCTTCTTCTCAGAGAACGCTCGGGCTTCCGCCTCCATCTCAAAACGCTCATTCTCCCTTCCAAGGAAGTTCTGCTCAGGCAGAAACAGCCCGAGCCGTGCGTCGAGTCAGCCTTGGCTCCCTCGCCCTCCCAGGGAGGCGGCCTCCTCCTTTCTCCGGCCCAACTTGACTGTGCTCTGGCCCCGCCCAGGCCGCTTTCCTAGGCAACGCCGAGACGCTCAGGCCAGCCGGCATGGCGACGAAGGGGAGAGAGAGGAGAGAAAGCATCCAGCAGCAGCAGCAGCAGCAGGTAAGAGGCGCGCCTGCAACCCCAGCCTGCTCCACGGACGCACACAAAAACACCCAGGGCGGGGAGCAGCTCCTGCGCGTCTGGGCCTTCTTGCCCCGACCCCGTCAGTTAGTATTTGAGTGCTGCTGGAAAAAGCCCCCTTTCCCTCCTGTGCCCAGGCCTCTCTTGTCTTGTTGCACGTCGAGCGTGCCCAGTGCCGGCCTCCTATTCCTTGAAATCCTTCCTTCCGTTGGGAAGGGAGGCTCAAAAACCCTCTGTCTTCAAAATTATAATAACACTGACTGAGAGTTCAAAATTGCACCTATGCATTATTGTCATAATCTTAAGAAGTGCATCAATATCCAGCACATGGTTAGAGAGGGGCCGGGCCCCCGCCCCCCTTATCGTTACCAATTGCTTTGGGGGGGGATTTAGGTTAAAAACTAAACTTGGGGGTAGGACTTCTGTGGACCATTAAGGCAGCTTCACACTACGCACGTCGCGGAGCTTCTGAGCTGATTTTCGAAGCAAGCGTAGCCGAGGTGACCTCCCCACGGCAGGCGCGTACCTCAAGCAGGAATCCTACTTTTCAGGGGGCGGGACGCAGAGCTTGGGGGCGGTTCGCGGAGCTACTGCAGCCTGCCAATCGCAGGAGAGGGAGGAGAGTGGCCTCCAATCACTTTCTTAAGAAGGCGGGACAACATGAGGGACAACAGGCTGGAAGACACTCCCCCGCTTCCAGCGCGGAGGTGGAGGCACAGGCGGCGGCAGAGCCTCTGCCTGTAGTGTGAATCTGCCTTTAGTGCCCCTCCTACCTTTCACCTATTCAAGCACTGCTGTTGTTATTCATTAGTCCAGTGGTTCTCAACCAGTGATACACGTAGCACTAGTGGTATGTGGACCGCTGGTTGATGGTATGGGTCCCTGGCCGTCAAGATGGTGACTGCCAGGGAGACTGCACCGCTCTGCGCCGATGCCCTGGAACCAATGCCTCAAGTTCTGCAGAGCTCGAGTGTGTGGGTTTCCAGGCACTCAGGAAAGGCCCTCCTGCCTGCCTGAACCCCATAGCTTACCTTTACAGGGCTCCTACATGGTGAAAACCTGAAAGTATGAGTCTTGAGAGAGAATGACTTGTCCAAGACCAGCCACGGCAGAGGCAAAATCTGAATTTCAGACTTTGTGCTGTGTAGCTTATAGCAGGAGCCTAAACATATTTACTCAGAAGTAAGTTGCCCGTGTAACATAACAAAGGCTAGTTATCTCTTTTGTTCAAATTAATATTTTATTATATCAAATTACTAAAAAAACTAATAACACAAACATTGCTTCCGAAAAGAAAAGAAACTCTCTTCATTTATAATTACAGTATGTTAAGGGATATGGGTCTATTTGCAGAGACGGTTGGGGAAAAGGTGGATTTCTATTCCCACCTCTCTTTTCAGTGCATTCTCATGGGTGAATTGGGAATTTCATCACTCAGAAAGGATTGCGAGTATGGAACCAGAGGGTGTATTTACTCTGGATTAATCAGGCTACAATAATGTAGGCCTTAACAATCGCACAACAAACAGAAATCTGCCATATAATAGTTTTCCCATCACTTATTGCTTTAATACAGAAACTTCATAATATTGAATTAAGACTTGCCCATCATTTCACTTCGATGATGGGGAAAGCTTCAGCTGTAGATTCTCATGGTTGTGAAGCTATTATCCATAATTCATAGAATTATGGTAACCTTACAAAAATATGACCTTTGAATACTGGATTGCAATTTTTTTCCCAGCAGGACTCCTGTGCTTTAATAGCTGCATAACAACCAGGAATTCAACAAGTTACTACTTCCTCATTATGTGTTGAGGGAAAATTGTCCTGCACTATGGTGTCGTACAACTGTAAAGGCTCAGGAGCCTGGCTAGCAAAGGGATATGGCAGCCTTATTTGTGTATGGCACAAGACTGAGCACCCAACCCAAAAAGAGATGAATACCCCCTCTGTATTACAACCATGAAAACCTTTGCAGGGCTGTAAAAGAGATGTTGGGAGTCCCAAGTGACACAAAATGTAGCATGGTTGAAACAGGTTTTTTGGGAGATAATTATTCATCTATTTAAATTTTGTGTCCCATCCTATCCTGAAAACTGATGATGAATAGTATGCTGAAAACCAGATAGAATTATAGAATGAAAATATGTAAAATATTAAAACTAAACTACTAAAATCCAGCACCTCCCCCTTAATGTCAACTTCTAAAAAAAATTCTCTCACCATTTTTTTTATTTTTTTATTTTTCACATTTTTATACCGCCCTTCCTCCAAGGAGCTCAGAGTGGTGTACATATTTCCTCCCCTCCTTTTGTCCTCACAAACCCTGTGAGGTAGGTGGGGCTGAGAGATAGTGACTGGCCCAAGGTCACCCAGGAAGTGGGGAGAACAAGTGTTATACGGGGTGGGGACAGCGGTGGCAGTAATCCCGGGGATTGCGCCAACGGTGGGGGGGAAGTGTCTGTTCCTAACTCACCGGTGGTCCTGAAGTCTTCTGGAGGGTACTGGGAGGCCTGCAGACCCCTCCGTGGGCCTCCCCGAGTTTTAGATTGCTGTGAAGCGGCGATTTACGACCACTTCTGTTTTTTGTGAAACCTGGGGGAGGGGGAGTGGGATATAAATCCAATAATAATACTAATACATCAGAGTGTTTTTTAGCAAAAATATATTGACATTTGTGGTCCTACAACCACTAAAACATGTTGATTTACAGCTCAACAGAATCTTTGCATTATATTGCACATTCATTCAACAACTGAGGTGATGCTCCATAATTTGTCCTCATTCCTTTGAGCAATTACATTATGTTCAAGATTTTTGTTGTACACATTTTTCCCCATTCCACTTGTACTGCTTAAAGAACTTTTCAGCTGTTCTTGGTCTACTTGTGTGCAAGACAGAAATGCAGTTTTAAATGTGCTTGTATCTGATTTTTCAATCTGTTGATGGGGACGTAGGAAGATGAATTTGGGTAAATACAAATACACATTTTGTGTGTTGCCTCTAAATGGATAAGTCTAATTTGAAGAGCTTTTGTATCCACATTTTTTTAATTTACTTTCAGAGAGTAGTATACATTTGGGAATTTTTTTTCACATTTTTAAAAATATGTTTATTCTCCTCCTTATATGGACATGTGTCTTTGGTCACTATTAGTAGACACAGCATGGATATACCTTTCCTGATTCCTATCTTTTCCCCCCCATGACAGTGGGCATCTGCTGCATGACCATTTCCTTTACCGTCTACCTCCCCAAATGACTTTTGGTGCATTTGGGTGAAATTGACAAGGCTTTCTCTTAACTACTGTATCTCGGTCTTATCAAAGATCAAAATAGTGGAAGGGATGATGCAAGGCTTGGCTGTGGAGCAGGCTGGAGGGGGGTTACACCCTGACACCAGCCTGGGTGACTGCAGAACAGTGTTGGCTAGGATCTGTGGTAGGCAAGTGGGGAAGTATCCAGTCCCTCACTAACTGAAGGGAGTGTGGTAACATTTAAATCAAGGATAGCATAACTAGTGAATGACAGTAAAGCACCTTAACTCAGCCAGGGGGAGATATCCACGTGATTTTAAAGCCCTGAAAATTCATGTGCGATTTCAGTCCGTTTGCAAATTTTGAAAAAAATGGTAACTTGCTTAATAGATTTGTGTTCCTGTGCGTCAAAATGCTTGGTGATATAGTTCATCATTTAGGATGGTGATTTCCAAACAAACAGCTTCTGAGAGGACCAAGCAGCAAAATGATCTATAATGGTGTTCCTGTTCCAGGTCAAAGGCTGGAATTCAGTAGCGTTCTTATGACCACCACCACCCCCTGCGCTGGAAGTGACTTAATGGTAGCTGCCATTATCGCTCGCGCAGGGCGGGCAGGAGGGCCAAACATGCCGATGGCTCTCCTCGCTGGCGAATGGGACGATCCGCGCTGCTGCCGGCCACCGTTGCACCGCCTGCTGCGTGGGGCCCATTCCCGACGCCCGGGGGCCCAAGGCCCCCACCGCTGACAACGCCACTGCTAGAATTAACAGAAACGTCTCTAGCACAGTTGTCCACACAGCTCCTCTGCTAGGAATCTCTGCAGATCTGTCACAGGTTCCCTGGTGATTATTATTATAGAGGAGCAGTGTGTATTCTAGGGCCTGCATTCGTTGGTGCAGGGTGCTTGTCAGACCACTTGGGCCTGGCCATTGGCCCAAGCAAGCCGAGTGAGTCTTCTCAAATGCACCCAGCTGTTCCCCACAGTTATGCATTACAAGGGAAGACTGGTGGTGATGGAAAAGCAGCCTTTCAAGTAGTCTTATCGATTCATCTTCTCAGTGAGGAACTCCTGATAAACTTCTGAGGAACATCAGGGTTCCTAAGAAAAGTTTAAGAAATACAGTACTGTACCGTACTGTTTTAGCAAAACTAAAAATACGTTGATGGCTTCCGTTAGCAAAAAGTTAGGAAACTCTGGTTTTTTTTTTAAAAAAGGTACTTTGAAAATTAAAGCTGGAAGTTATGCAAGTATAGTATGTAATTTTAAAGCACAGACAATCTTGGGAAGCTTTAAGGCCACAACTCTTTTTTCCCCAAGAGCAGTCAATGTGCCTTCTGGGACACTTTGTGACTTATTGGGATAAAGTGCTAGGTAAGACAGACTGGCAAGTTAAACATCTGTTCAGGTTTAGCAGCAGGGAAAGGGAGCCAGGCCAGCAAACACTTCTCTTCACTTGAAACCCTTAACTACCCAAACCAACTTAACTACACCAAACCCTTAACTACCCTATAAGAACTGGACATACACAAAGAATTCTAATTACAGGTGTCTCCCGGTCAACGACATGTATGTCATGAAGTGAAACTGTCGTTAAGTGAGTCTTCAGCACCATCTAGTGGTGCTGATGGTGGCTTGCTGGGCTTTGATGTTTAGCTCTGTGCTTAAAGCCCCAGTGCTAAACATGGAAGCCCTTATCTAGCCTATTAGATAAGCTATTTGGGGCTAGATAAGGGCTTTGAAGTTTAACAAGCACAGCGCTAAACATCAAAGCTCTTATCTGACCCATTAGCTTTCTGGCTTTAGATAAGGGCTTTGATGTTCAGCACTGGGGCTTTAAGCACATCACTGAACTTCAAAGCCCTTATCTAGTGCCAAACAGCTGATGGGCTGGGGAATTAAAAAGACCAGTCTTTTAAAATCCTTTGCTCTTTTTTACTGGACTGCTATCATATATGCGGATCGTCGTTAAACGACCCAACGTTAAATGGGGGACACCTGTACACTAAACGTCCCTTGCTAAACCCAACCAGGAAAGTAAAGCACCACATCAAAACTCTGAAGATAGAAAGCCAGCAGTGGGGGCTTTCCAGTGTATTGTGCAGAGGCTCATATGTATAACTATATGCCTCATGGGCATACGTTGTGGGTATGTGCTCGGTGCAAAGAGCTCCAGGCTCTCAGGGAACGGGTTTGCTCCCTTGAAGCCCTGGTAGCTTCCTAGGCTGGGCTAGGTAGCGTTCAAGCAGAGAGGGATCTCACACTTCAGGGACATGAAGACGTTTATGCACAGAGAAATGACATTTATGGGTTTTTTCGCCATGTGAAATCAGCTCTTTAACTAGAAGAAATAAAGCGAGTTCTTACACTGGTCCGTTGAGATTCCTGTAGCTTTGATCCTACCGGTGTGGAAAGCGGGCGATCCAAGCGGACTCTCCAAAGCAGACAAAGTGGTGAAAACAAAGTCCTTTTTTCTTCTTGGCTTAACGTTTCATCCAGACCCTTTGGATTTTCTCAAAAGCAGAGAGAGAACTCAGCTAATGCTAATAGTTGTTCCAATACTTTGTCTGCTTTGGAGAGTCCGCTTGGATCGCCCGCTTTCCACACCGGTAGGATCAAAGCTACAGGAATCTCAACGGACCAGTGTAAGAACTCGCTTTATTTCTTCTAGTTAAAGAGCTGATTTCACATGGCGAAAAAACCCATAAATGTCATTTCTCTGTGCATAGCAACATGCCATGAAAATCTACACATGAAGACGTTTTCCCACCCTCAAGATAACTCCTCAGCTGCCAGGGAAGGAAGTCTCTGGGATAGAGGGCATCATTCTACCAGGTCCTCTTATGGATTAGGAATTGGCTGAAGAACAGGAAACAGAGAGCGGATGTAAACAGAGAGCGGATGTAAACAGAGAGTGGATATAAAGGGATGATGGAGGTGAAAATCGGTGTGCCCCAAGGATTGGTCTTGGGACTGGTGTTTTTCATCTTGTTCATAAATGACCTGGAGGTGGGGATAAGCAGCGAGGTGGTCACATTAGCAGATGATACTGAACTTTTCTGCATGGTGAAGTGTAAAATGGATTATGAAGAGCTCCTGAAGGATTTCTCCAAACTGGGGAGATGGGTGGCAAAATGGCATATATGCTTCAATGTGAGTGAGTGTAAAGTGATACATACTGGGGCAAGAAATCAAAATGTTATGTATATGCTGATGGATTCTGAGCTGTCTGTGATGGATCAGATCTCGGGGGTGTGTGGACAGCTTGATGAAAGTGTCCGCAAGGTGTGCGGCGGCTGTAAATGAGCCCAGTTCAATGTTTGGGATAATTCAAAAAGGGATTGAAAATCAAATGGCTAATATGCCTTTGTACAAATTGATGGTAAGGCCACATCTGAAATAGCGGGTCCAGTTCTGGACACAACATCTCAAAAAGGATACAGTGGAAATGAAAAAGGTGCAGAAGTAGAGAGTGACAAAAATGATTAGTGGGCTGGGGCACCTGCTTTATGAGGAAAGGCTACAGCATTTGGGGTTCTTCAGTCAATCAGTCTTTATTAATACAGTCAAAGACCAAAACACAAGCATGACAAAGTTCGGCATATAAACCGCCTACGCATAGTGTATGCCGATCCAGCAAATATTAAAACCCCTTTAACTCCCACAGAAGCATGTCTGCTCATCATACAGTATATTAATCAAATTACAAACCATGTTGTTTATCTAACATACTTAACTCTAATTGACAAATAAACCTAGAAAGTTTAGAAAGAAAGTGACTGAAGTGGGACATGATTGACAGCGCAATCCTGTGCAACTTCCAGTTGGGATGACTAAATGGCTGGCCACTGCATCCTGCACAGGGATGCCGCGGCCCAGGTTCACCTTGGGGGAAGGGGGACATTTGTCCCCATCCCCCGGTGTAATCGCCGGAGGCCCCAATGGGCCTCCTCGGATACACGCCAGCTCTTTAGTTGGCGTGTGTCCAGGGAGGCCATTAAGGCCAACCCAGCCTGGAAAGGGACATGGTATATCAGCACAACCCAGCGCTGATATCCCTGCCCCCTCCCAGGCTGGGCCGAATGGCCCCCTTGCTCACCACCCCTGCCTGCCCTCCCACCACCCAGTGCAGACCTTACCTGCGTCGTACGATGACTGGAGGGCGGCGGAGTAAGTGGTGCTGGCCTCTGCGCCAGCGCCACTTCCTTCCAGGGTGAGCTCCACTAGAATTGACTGGCAGGAGAGTTAAAACAGACAAAAGGAAACATTTCTTTATCAAGCATGTAATTCTTCTGTGGAACTCTTTGTCATAGAATGTGGTGATGGCACCTAGCCTAGATGCCTTTAAAAGGGGGATTGGACAGATTTATGGAGGAAACGTCCATCTCAGGTTACAGGTCATGGTGATTGTATGCAACCTCTGGATTTTAGAGGTAGCTTATCTCTGAATGCCAGATACAAGGGAGTGCAACAGAATGCAGGTATCTTGTTGTCTTGTGTGCTCCCAGAGGGATCTGGTGGGCCACTGTGATGTACAAGAAGCTGGACTAGATGGGCCCTTGGCGTGATTCAATAGGGCTGTTCTGATGTTCTAGCACTGATTTGTAGTTTAGACACAGTTACCAACAGGGAAATCTAGAATCATATATGTTTATAAAATAAAAACACTGTACAGCAAACACAGGGCATGAGGGGTTACTGGTTGTGCTATGATAAAGTGCATTACAGTACTTCAGATTATATAAGGATCAATAGTGTAATTTATTTGGATATTGTTAAGTAAGGATAGTGCATTCAAGTGCATGTTGTATAACATTCTTAAGTGCATTTTGCATTTTCTTGTATTCAAGTGCTGTGCATTGTGAAAAATGTGAGAGGTCAATACTGTGACCCAATTTTTCATCAGTTTTTGAAACACTGATTTGAAAAGGGCAACTTGCCGTTATAGTACAAAGCGTTGTTCAGTTCTTAGAAGAGATCTGTGCTTTGAAAGCTTGGGCAAAATCTTTACTAATAAAAGTTGATCTATGAATGGATTCACATTATTATTTTACTGTGAAGCACAGGGCTTTTTCTCAAATGGTGACTGCAGAAAATTAAATTGAAGAGGGAAAGCAGTGTGTTGAATCTATCTTAAAGGCATGTCTCCACTAGCTATTTTTTTTTTCCTGGATTCTCTTCATTCCACTAAGATTCTAAGGGTCAAAACAGATGTGATGCTAAATTCGTCATTAGAGCCTCTGGTGTTTTTTTATTCACCTAAAGTTAAATAACGGGATGATCAGAGCCATAGGGAATAGGGAGAGGTATTTAATCCTTCCATGCTGCAATCCTAACAAAAAACCAGCTCCCTCTAAATTTGCTATTAGGACGGAAAACTTCCTTAGGCGGTAATAATAGGCATTTCATGATATGCGCAGTATAGCACTGCAGTTACCTCATCTTGGCTAGGAGGCTTCTAGCATAATCATACAAGTATCTGTACATCTCTTTCCCTCTCTAAATGGCTTTTTCATGTGCAGTTTTTTTTTTACAGCCTGTTGGGTTCTTTCAACAACTCTCGTTTTGTTCTGTAAGCTCATTGTCAAGTTCTCCCCTCTCTGATGACTTGAAGTATTTACACTGTCCTTCCTAAGGGATGAGTCATCCCATACAGCATACGCAATTTATCTTCAGCTCCTGCTCTGTCACCTTTTTTTATATATTAAGCGCTAATACCCTGTTTAAGAAGCAGAGTCGACAAAAGTATAAAAAACAGGAAAGTTTCTTATAAAAAGTGAAATGCTTGCTCAAGTGAGGGAAATGAAAAGGAGTGTAAACTAGCAAAGTAAATATAAGTTGGCCATAAGGTAAGTGAAACTAATTGAGAAGAATATTGCTTAAAATACTAAGACAAACAGTAAAACAATATTTAAATGCATTAAAAACGAGTGTGGAAAGATTACTAAAGGGGGATTGCAGGGAGATAAATGCATTATTTGTATTCACTGTGGAAGATGTTGGGCAGATGTCCACACCTGAGCTACTTTTTTCAAGAAGAGCAGCTGAGACACTTAGTCAAATTTAAGGTGACAAGAGTTGAAGTTTTAGAGCTAATTGAGAAATTAAAAATTAACAAGTATGTGAATCTGGATGACAAATGTGAAATTGTTGAATTCTTTTTTAAAGATACAGTTTGTCACTAAAATTAGCCTCCTTACTGGGGAATTGGAAAATAGACAATGTAGTATAACAGGGGTTCTCAATCAGTGGTACTTTGGCCGACTGCTGCTGGCACTCGGACTGCCAGACCACCGGAATCCCGTTCCAACGCAGCACTTTTGGCGTCGTGTTTTTGCTCCCAAGTGGCTCCTGCCTTTGGCCGAGCCTCTCGGGAACACTGCGAAGGGTCCTCCCACCCGCCCAGAGCCTCCTACTTGCGTTTTCTGGCCTCCAAAAAACCTGAAAACTCAGAAGTAACTGGCAGTGATATCATCGCCAGTCACTTCCGGTGGTACGCAGCAGGAGAGTGGCGCCTGAGGTGGTACTCGACTGGGAAGGGGTTGAGAACACCTGTAGTAGAAAATAACAAAGGATGTGGGGAGAACCAGGAAATTATAGACCCAGTAGTCTAATGCTTGTCCTGGGTAAATTGCTGGAAAGCATCACTGAAGCTGGAATTATTAAATACTGTATATAGAATACAAATTGATGATGAAGATTCATGGCGAAATCCACCATAGAGATCCGGCAGGCGGCCCAGGGCCGCCTGCCGTATTCTATCCCCACTCCGGGTTCCACTAGCGGAGATATGGAGATGCCATCCTGACGGAGATAAGGCGGATGCCATCCCCGTCCCCTCCCGGGCCGGCTCGGCCAATGGCCCCCTCCCTCGCCACTCGGACCGCCCATGCGGCCACCGCCAGAGCCTTACCTTCCTCCGCCAGCTGCATGGACATCCTGGTGATGGAGTGAGGGCGGTCGACCTTGTGCCGGCCTCCCTTACTCCCAAGTCATCGCAAATGTGCCTTACGGCACTTTGCGACGGCTTCCGGTGACAGAGCACTCATTTCGTCGCCGGATCAGTAGTTAGGATCTGGTTGTCAGTGTGGTCTCTGCAAAGGGAAGTCCTACCTCACCATTCTTTTAGATTCTTTGGGAATGTCAGCAAGGGTGTAAATAGGGGTAATCTGGAGGAATATACTTGGATTTACAAACAGCTTTTGGTGAAGTCCCTTGCCATAAGCTCCCAAAACAACAGCAGCCATGGGATAAGGGACAGGTCCTCTTATGGACTGGTAACTGATGAAAGCATAGGAAGCAGAAGAGAACGGTGTGCAGACTGTTCTCACAGTAGAGGGATGTAAGTAGTGGGACTCCCAAGGGTCTGTGTTGGTGTTGATGCTGTTTAATTTATTCCTCAATGATCTGGCACCTGTGGGGTGGAGGTGAGCAATAGGTGTATGTTTTCCTGTGATTGTTAACATACAAATGTTGCTGTGAAGTTTACTAGAACTTCAGCATCCAAAGCATGACAAACGGTTGTCCTGATCCAGCAACTGCTTATGTACATGAAGAATCCCGCATTGAAATGAACACAAATCTATGCGTATGCAAGAGACCAGTGTGAACTCAGGATTGGGGTAACCAGCTATAATTTATACACCAGAAATCTTATTGTATTCAGTGGGGCTGCTCTTCTAGAGGTAGTAATTTCTGGATGTACAATCAGTGCCCCAAATGAGGTGTTCTTACTTGATTTTGTTAATCAGATATGGATTAGTAATATTCATTTTTCCACAAAGCTTAGCTTCTGCTTTCAGTTTATGCACATTTATTTTCTATATTTCTGTAGAGTGCTTTACAATCCAAGGTTTTTCTTTTCTTTTCTTTTTTTTAATTCCTTGTAATTCTAAGCACTCGGGGGGGGGGAGAGACTGGCCTCTTTGTATTGACTTTGCCTTATAGGACGTGACTTCTATTTTGAGCTGGACTGTAAATCAACACGGCTATTTTTGGTGTGCTTCCTTGTTTAAGAAATACAACAGCTCAAAAATAGATGCTATTGAATTTTGGCTACCTGGTGATAGCATGGATAATTTGAGATTTTCTAAAATTAGTATATTTAGAAACAGTGAATCTGTTTGCTCTTATACCATTTCAGAAATGTGTAGGGCAAATATTTGAGCCTGATATACTTGAAAGCTTTTCTAACAGTGAAAATTGTGTAAAATAACTGATGTGTGTAGCAAATGGCCATTAAAGAGTTAAGCCCTAGAACTTTATATTATGAGATGGGGCTAGACTTTTCAGTCTTGTTCCTTCTCATTTCTAGTTTAGTTGTGTTCTGCCCCACAATAAAGAAGCATGTTCCATAAGCCTCCCGCTCCACAATGGATCTCCTCAGACCTGCACCAGCTCTATAGAAGAAAGGGGCAGGGAGGCTGCCAAAAAGGAGGATAGGATCCGGCATGTGCTATTACCTCTGGATCCACCCCTCCCACAGCCTCCCCACCCCCCATTCCTCTCCCACCCCATTTTGCCCCCTTCCCACTCTCTCTCCCCAGCCTTACTTGCTCTGGCAGCTGTGGACAGGTCCGGTGGTGGACATTTTCTTTGTCTTTTTTTTAATCTTCTGGCTTTAGAGGGGGCCCTCCTCCCGGAAGCTGCGGGCATCTAACAGGGTTGCTTGTTAGTAACTAATTAGCAGCTAATTGACCGTTTTGTTTCACTTTGTTTCAAAAACTGCCAGTGTAACATGGGGTGAAAATTCTGGTTCTTCAGCATTGTCCTATATTTTCATTGTGGTTCTAAGGAGCTACTTGCAAGTGCATTAAGGATCTCTGTGGATCCCTGAACTGCATTTTAAGAACCACAGAGTTTACAACTTGGGTTTCATTCTCTGAGAAGTGCTTCATTTGCAAGTGTAAAACAAATCTGCCTATTATTCTTCCTGTCCCATATCAACCAATGTTAGTGTTACCACAGCCATCCTTTCTCTTCACACACTGAAAAAGATCCTTCAGATGAAATATGTTATATATTTGTCAATGCTACTGTAATATAATGTGTTGTCTTGCTACAGGAAGAAGAAAACATTATTAAAGAGGAAGATGCAATGGCTTGGAAGCTTCTTTCTCTTCCCCAAATCACCATTCTCTTGGAACAAGATATTGCAGGAGTTCAAAAGTAGGTCTGCAGAACTTCTCCCTAATATATAGATATTGCTTTGTTTTCCTCAGTTGAGATGATGATCTGTGTGGCTTATATTTATTTATTTATTTAAAAAAAATTATATCCCGCCTTTTCCTATGCTGAAAGGCAAATGCCCAAGGCGGCTTTTATATCAGTTTTGGCCAAATTCTTTTGAAAGTCCATACAAGTTGAGTATCCTTTATCTGGACTGCTTGGGACGGGAAGTTGTCTTGATTTTGGATTTGTCTGGATTTTGGAATATTTGCATAAATATAATGAGATCTTGAGGGATGGGACCCAAGTCTAAACAGGAAATTCATTTGTCTCATATATACCTTATACACATAGCCTGAAGGTAATTTTATACAATATGTTTAATAATTTTGTGCCCCAGCATGCCTTGCGCTATGTCAGTCAGGTGCTGGAAAACATGTTAAAAAAAAGTCATAGCCCAAAAATGTCTGGATTTCAAAATAGTCTGGATTTCGGATGTCCGGATAAAGGGTAACCAACCTGTACCAACAGAATCCTCTCATTATTCAGGACCACTTAACCAAAAGTCATTCCTGTGCTCCTATCTTATTGTGTTTAATGGTCGTTATAAGAGAATTTAATGGTCGTTGTAAGAGAATTTATCTGGTATTAGTTCCCTCATGGTTCATTTTAAGAGGTTTGTACAAACATGAAAATTATTTTTCATATCTATCCTTCCGAAGTTCAGGGAACGAAGTTCAAGCTAACAGCAGAAATTTTTTTACAATATTTAATTAGTAACACCATCTTATGCATGCTTACCTGGGAGTAAACTCCACTGAACACAGTGAGACTTACTTTGTAGTAAACAGGTATAGGGTTGCACTGTAAAGCTTACTTGTGTGTAATTGGACCTGAGCCTGTGGCGCACCACTTACATTACCATGTTCTGAGGAATCACAGGTTATCAAGGTTTACATAGATTACAAGAGGAGGCGCCGAGCTCCTCTCCCGGCCTTTGGGGGTGACACGCGGAGCCGGCGGCGGGTGAGTGCGGAGCCTCCAGAGGCCGATGCGGCGGCCTCTCGGAAAGCTCTCGTCAGGCCGGATCGGATGGCCTCGGGGGCCTTAAACGGCCCACGGGCCGGAGGTTCCCCACCCCTGGATTACAATGTCTGTCTGGTTAACCTTTTTTGAAAACAAAAAACAAAAAAAAGTGGGGGGGGGACTGGATGGTCATAGTTCCATTGTATAACTTGGTTTTATGTTCTGTTTTTGGGTAATCACAATTGTTTTAACCACAGAACTTTGGAAGCATTTCTAAATTTGAAACAACATAAAACATCTTTGAAAGAAGCTGTGTTATTGGATTATTACGTGTCCGGATTTTGTTGGGCTAAAGCGTTGGATTTCACACCTGTGCAGCTTGGAGGATTCCTGACTCTCTTGAATTTGCTGTTGGAAAACCTCGATAGTAAGTTTTGCTGCATTTTGTGTGTTAATTTAAGTTTTCCATTTGAGCATTTTCATAAAGTAATTAATTTTTTTGTTGGAAGTGATTGCTTTTCAAATCTGTTTTTTATTTCTTAGCACCCCAAGCCTCAGCAGGTTGTACATTTCATTTCTGCTAGAATTCATTAGTACAATTAAACATTTTTTAGAGAAGATTATATTATAGCTCAGGGGATTAAAGAACAACCAGAGAGTCAGCAGTTTCAGTGTTCATATGTTCAGTAACATATTGTGTAGGCTTGGGCAGGGCTTCTTGTTGTTAATGGAGCAAGTTGGTGCCTAGTTGGGTGCCTAAATGCACAATGTAGCCTGATGGGGGGTGGGCACATTTTCTTTATAAATAGCATGCCGGAAGGCAGCAAGACCTGAGCTAGGAGGACTTTAGAATCTTGCCCCACTGCAGTTTTGAATTGCAGCCTCCTTGAATTGATTGCAGTCTCCTCACCCCGCACACTATTTTTAGTTAGTTTTTTTTTTTTTCAGAACGTCAATTGACTTTCGGTGGAAATGTTTTAAAAACTGAAAATAGTCCGGGGGGACGGGACACGATACGACATGATGACAATGTGATTGGGATCAAAATTACAGTGGCGGCCAAGTACTAAAGCTCCCCTACCCACCATCATGGTTTTGCCTCACTTTGTTCTCCCCTGTGGACCATTAAAAAAAACACCCAACTTCTCCACCTTCATCAGGTCACATTGCACATTTAGGAGCACATCTAGTTTGGCCCTGGGTGCCAAGCTACATATTCCAGGAAGCACATGATTGTCGCCCTTGCATGTTGGTTCTTTTTTCCTTAAATAGCAGCTGTAGGGGGTGTGTATGATCATCAAAACTGCAGTACAGAGATAGTGTTTAACTCTTTACTTGAGCTGGTGTAGTGTAGTGACTCGGAGACTGAGCTATGAATCAGGTCTTCTCCGATTCAAGTCTCGCCTCTGCTATGAACTCACTAGAGAACCAAAGACCAGCTACTCTCTTTCAGCCTCTGCCAGTTTGGGGATAATGATACTGACTCCACAGGGTTGCTTTAAGGATTGCAACAAGATCATACATGTGTAGCACTTTGAACACTTGAAAGTGGTATACAAATGCTGAGTATTATCATTTATTTACTTCTGCACCATTTCCCCATCGAGCCATTCCTCTTCTGAAGCAGTTGTTTAATCCCAAAATGTTGCAAATGGTATATTCCAGGTTAAATTGGGGTGTATTTTATTCTTATCAGTTTTTTATAAACCACTCTGATCTCTTGGAAAGGTGATCTAAAAATTAAGTAAAATAAATATGCAAATAAAACTTTGGCAGAAAAAAAGGCATGGAAGTAAAGGGTTTCCCTTGGATTGATACTGCAGTCTCAATCCAGATCAGCTTTTGTGTAGTTGCTGCTTTAGAGTAAAAACAAATCCCTTACATGGCATTTCATATCATGGCCATGAAAGTCAAAATGTTTGAGATACAAAGCAGTTGTCTAAAAAAAAAAGAGCTCTATAAAAACCTTGAATGCTAGAAATTCTGCATGATGTTTCAGGAGTTGTGGCCTCAAAATTATTGTTCTGCATCAACTACGCTACCAAGTACACTAAACTTGATAATGATCAGAGACTGTAAGGACATAGGGAGTTCTCTAGCTGAATTAGCTTCCCATTCCGCATGTAAAACATTTGTGACCCATGCTTTTCCAGCCAGTAGCAATTGGTTAAACTATAGGGAGGTTTCCCATGTGTGATTTAAAATCTTCTGAATGTTAAAACAAAATGTGGTAAGTTTTTTTCCCCTTCATTTTTCTGGTTTGCATCGCAGCCCAACATATGATGCTAGAAGAGAACATCCAAGAACTTGGAAGTGTAGTGGCTGGAATTGGACAGTGTAATTCAGAGCAAAGTGGTGGGTTTGAGTTCTTCACTGTAGACCAAGCCAAGTCTATAATCAATTATTTGAAGATCAGGTATTTATCTTATATCTACATTCTTAAGAAGCACTGTGATAAGTATGCTGATAAGTGTGCCATTAAGTGCTTGCAGATTAAGACACTAGCCATTGTTTTCAGCAGACTAAAATTTATTTATTTATTTATTTATTTACAATATTTTTACCCCGCCTTTCTCCCCGAAGGGACCCAAGGCGGCTTACAACATGGGATACATAATACAAAAAATAATCACATTTAAAACAATAAAAACAATCCACAAAAGCTAGTAAAAACATCATCTAAAATTAATAAAAACACATCAAATTACAATTAAAACAGGAGCATAAAAAAAGCAGTAGCACTCCACCTGTGCCAGCAGGATGTTAAAAAAAGGCAAGGACTCAGAAGGCTTCCTTAAACAGGAAAGTTTTCAGGCCTCGCCGGAAGGTCTCCAGGGAGGGAGCAGTACGTAAATGAAGAGGGAGGGAATTCCATAGGGTTGGTGCCACTACTGAGAAGGCCCTATTTCTGGCCGCCGCACCTCGCACACATAAAACATGTGGAAGACTAAAAGGAAGCATTTTCCAGGTTCTGGAAAGGTTGGAACAAGCTGATAAAATCAGCTATTGTGGACCATGCATTAAAAACTGGATACCAGATTAACTTTGAGCACACCCAAGTTATAGTTAAAACCAAACAATATTGTTCCCGTCTGAATAGGGAAGCAATCAAAATAATAAAACATCCAACTGCAGTAAATAGGAAGGGGGAATCTGTAGAGATTAGCAATAGTTGGCTTCCAGTCATCAAAAGGTCTCGCACTTTGACAGATCAACAGGAAACCGAGAGAAAGTCTGCTTTAATATTGCAGATAATTTAGCACCTCGCTAAGTAGTTTGCACAGTGCGTGGCTATTTAAGCTCTCAACGATCGGCTGCACGAGGGAGGGCTGTTGTGCTTTGCTGCCCCATTTTATATCTGAAAAATCTTTGTAGCTATGCGACTTTGTTATAAAAATGGTGGTATGACTTTAAGGAACCTGGCAAAGGCAGCAGTTAATCTTCCAACTGTTAACAACTTGTGCTAAGAAGAACTAGAGCAGACAGCAAGTTGCTGCACCTTTGATAATTCTCCTCATGGTTTAGGAGCGAAACGTTATGACAACCCCTTGTTCTCTTGTTAACTTAATAAAACGACCAGAACAACCTGGAAAATGTTTCCTTTTATTAATTCAAAGATATGTACTGGTTGCAAGAAAACTCAGAACATACAATGTGGAAGACTGTTTAATGCCAACATACTTTTCATACATTTCATGTTTAAGGGCCCCAGGGAAGAGGAGAAGGACAAAAGTAGAGTTTGTGGTAGTTTTCTTTTTCCTTGTTTTTTTTTTTTGCTTTCGACTAAGTTTGGATTCCCAAATTTCATTGTAGCAAACCTTTCCTTTTCTCTGTGGGGTTCACAAAAATAAGGTGAAGACCATTGCCTTGGGCATTAATTCTCATAATACAGGAGTCCTGTGCAAATGTGATTCTAGATGTGTAGAGCTTAGGGCTGGCAATTGATTGCCGAAATCTTTGTCAGTTAATCATCAGTTTTCATCAGTTAAGTAGCTGGTTAAATTTGCAGATGCATGAAATTTATTAGTTGTTTCCAAACAACTGCATGACTAGTTCCACACGCCCCAGGAAGAATTGGACTTGTGTTTCTTGAACAGCAGCCTTCCATGCTGCATAGCAAACCTCATTTGAGACAAAGGAAAGTTCAAAAAAACAGCTTTTGATAAGGCATGAAGGTGTACCTCTGGAAAGAAAAAAGTTCAAGATTCTCCTGGACACATTGGGATTCAAGCTAGTATTTCTGATCTTTTACACATTTGAGTGAACCCAAGCCTCTCTAGGTGGTAGAGCACCCAGATTATTCCACTCTGAGTGCCCATGGGGGACAGGGCTAGGGAGCATGTCAGCACTGGTTGCAAGGTGTATCAGCACATTCCTGTCCCCTTATAACCATGGACAGTGTTGATGGTTACAATAACTTGTGAACCCCAGAGATATCTACTTTATCAATAAGGTATAATTGGGCTACTAAGCACATACTTGTCTCTTTATGAACTGCAGGTACAGTAGTTGTCTGTATGAGGCAAGCCAGCTGCACTCAAGAGTTTTTTCATTCATGTGGACTGAATTTTTAATGTTCCTTAAAGAATAAACCAGTGCAATTGGACAGGTGTGTTGGAGGGGAATATTGTGTCTATAGAAAAAATGAGATGGACATTCCTCGCTTTCATTTCTCCCTCCTTCATATATGTTTTCTATGATAGATTTGAGGTATTTATTGTCCTTAAAGTATTTCATGTTTTAGTTCTTATGACCACTTTTAGTGGAGGAATTTGATTTATAAACCCATGAGAACTATAATACAGAAGAGGACAAATTCCTCCATGCAAGGAATAAACCATACAGCAGCTCTGATTATGCTTTCAAGCCTGGCAAAATATGACAGGTTACGCCCCCCCCCCCTTCATCTTGTCTCCTGGGGGCAAGCAGTCATCAACGTATTGCTTGACATTTTCTTTCAGGAAACAGTTAAGCTTCGAAAATATGTCAGCATTAATCACTTTCAGATACTTGCAAGGTGTCGTAAAAAACCCTACCCTGTAACTTGGTTCACATCTGTAATCATTTGTCGTGTCATGCCAAAAATCTAACTATCAGTAACAGCAGAAAGAAATGTCAAGCATATTCTACTGTGTCCTAAAACAAGAAAATCTGTACTGCTTTGGAGGGGAAATACACATGTTGCACAAGCTACATAGTTTGATAGAAATGTGACCAGATTAACAGTGCAAGCCTGACTATCCTGCACCAGTGGAGCGAGTGCTCCACCTGTGCAGGGTGTCGGCACGTTTGCGGCACTCGTGGAGTAAGTGGCATTGGCGCTGAGGCCAACACCACTCACTCTGCCAACAGCCGTGGACCGCTGAATGCAGGTAAGTCCTGCGGCAGGAGGGCAGGAGGAGGGAGGGCTGGGGTGATGGGGAGGGGGTGATTGGACTGCTGGGCCCCGGAGAAAAGCAGGGATATCGGTGGTGTTCTCTGCTGATATCCAAAGCCCCTTCTCGGGCCAGGGCAGCCTTACATGCTTCCGCCATTTTGCCGGCACACATCCAAGGAGGCCCATTGGGGCCACTGGGGCTGATACCGGGGGAAAGGGACGAACATCCCTTTTCCCCGAGGTGTGCCCCAGCTCCGCCGGTGCAGCCCTGATCCTGCACAGGATCCGGCCCGTTCAGTAGGAACCAAGGCAGTAGTAATTTTGCATACATTCTGTCTTTCTCTCTCTTTCCACCTGTGATATGGCCTAAATCTAGGCACTGTATCCAACTATTATTATTATTAACAGTATTTATATACCGCTTTTCAACAAAGTTCACAAAGCGGTTTACAGATAAAATCAAATGATTAAATGGCTCTCTGTCCCAAAAGGGCTCACAACCTAAAAAAGATGCAGAAGAGCACCAGCAAACAGCCACCAGAAAAGGCACTGTGCTGGGGTGAAAGGGGGCAGTTACTCTCCCTCTGCTAAATAGAAGAGGAGCACCAATTGAAAAAGTGTCTCTTGCCCAGTTAGCAGGGGTATTGCAGCCAAGAGGCGCTTGTTCTTTTGTGACCTTTTCGTCTAACGCACTGGTTCTTAACCAGGGTTCGATCGAACCCCAGGGGTTCGGTGAGTCAGTCTTGAGGGTTCGGCGGAGTAGTCCTCCGCCAAACCCGCGAGACTGACTCCCGAGGGCGCGCGCGCGCCGCCCTAATGACCCCCGTGCTGCCCAGGATGTCTCCGGAGCCGGCAGCAGCGGAGCCTCCGCTGCCGCCGGCTCTGGAGCTGGGCAGGAGAAGGCCTCGGAGCATCCGCCCTCGGCGGAGCTCCAAGGCCTTCTGAGGGAAGCCCCATGCACGACGTCTTATTTATAAGCTTTATCGCATGCGCAGAACGTTTGAGGGCAAATTTGCCCTCAGAAACGTACTGTGCATGCGCTAAAGCTTATAAATAAGACGTCGCGCATGGGGCTTCCCTCAGAAGGTCTTGGAGCTCCGCCGAGGGCGGACGCTCCGAGGCCTCCTCCGAGGCGAGGCGTCGCTGGAGTACGAGGGGAAGGGTGGGACCGCCTGCGCGCAACGCGCGTCGCCCATTTCGCGCGTTGCCCAGGCGGTCCGCCCTTCCCCTCGCACTCCAGCGACGCCTCGCCTCGGAGGAGGCCTCGGAGCGTCCGCCCTGGGCAATTAGATCGCAATTTAATTCTATTAAATGGAATGCTGTAGTCGTGGAATGCTACCCCCCACTTCCTGAAACTATTGGCAGGAAAGTTAATTCTATTTCAGCTACCCCCCCCCTTCCTGAAACTATTGGCAGGAAAGTTATTTCATTCTATTTCAGCTACCCCCCCCCCCTTCCTGAAACTATTGGCAGGAAAGTTTGGCAGTAAACTGAAGGTTTATTGAGTGACAGGCTTTTTCTCTGAGTGGCTGCAGGGGTGTGTTGTGTGTGCGGGGGGTGAAGTAACCTTCAAATGACATGAAAATGACATGAGAGTGGCACTTGCCAAGGTAAAGCCGTGCATTTCTAAACTGGTCTCTGAAAGGCAACGGCAGAAGTCACACTGATTTGTAGTGAGTAAATATTCATTATTATGTTTTTGTTTTTGTGTGAAAATCATGTTTTATATTTGTTCTTAATGGTTTTGTTCTTTAATGGTTTTGTTCATTTTGTGCGCCTATAAAAATATACCTATGTATATATACCTAAAATATATACCTATGACATGTTTTGAATTTGAAAAAATCATATTTTTCAGATTAAGAAGGGTTCAGTGAATGCGCATATGAAACTGGTGGGGTTCAGTACCTCCAACAAGGTTAAGAACCACTGGTCTAACGTGATGCTTGGGCAATATAGACTAAAGTTGCAACCTGTAACATTTGCACGTGTGCAACACATTGCAAAGGACAACAGGGTTTCTGTCTGCAAGAAATGACCAGTGTTGTTGTTTGTTTAAAGCATTTGTGCCCCACTCTTCAGCCAGCAAAGCTCCCAGTGTGGCTTACATAAAATCAGTCAATGAGAAATCATTCCTACAGCTACTGTATGTCAAGCCATTTCTATTGTGTTACATTTTTTAACTGTTTGATTTATTGGCTTCCTAGAATAGAGATTCCCAGTCTTTTTACTAATACACACACCAAAGGACATTTACAGCGCAATCCTGCGTAAGGGTCTGGCCAGCAGCCCAGGGCCGCCCGGCCCGCCCGGCTCCCGCTGGGCCGGAGGTCTACTCGGGGAAGGGGACACTTGTCCCCTTCCCCAAGTGTAAACGCAGGCTGCCCTGACCGGCCTCCTCGGATTTCCACCAGGAAATTGCTGGCGGAAGTTGGAGGAGGCCGTGTAACGGTCCAGCTGCCCAGCGGGGGCTGGGATATGGCCAAGGCCATCCCCCGCCCCCTCCTGGGCCGGCTGGGTCAATGGTCCCCTCCCTCGCCCGGCAAAACGCCCCTGCATCCGCTGGATCCCCACTTACCTCGGCCGGCGGCCACAGGGGCGCTCTGGTGCCGGAGCAAGGGAGGCCAGCCTCTGCGCCAGCCTCTCTTGCTCATGAGTTGTCACAAATGTGCTTTCCAGCACGTTTGCGACGTCTCCCGGCACCGGAACACTCATTCCGGTGCCGGGAGCAGCCACAAGATTGCACTGCCCAGAATGTCCATTCAATTGCACTGCCTCTGGTGTCCATTCTGTTCCTTGACCGAGAAGAATGAACCATGTGTAACTACAAAGTGCTGGTCCTACTACACATCCTTTTAGTATCTCATCAAACTGCCCACAAGGCTTGCTTGAGGTAAAGTGTCTACTAGTGAGTCCTGAAAAAAAAGAAAACAGAGAGACGGGGACCCCATTAGGTGCTAGGAACCAATTTGTTGAACATGAGCCTGTTGTAGCTGCCCTGGCCCTCCCTCATCCCACAGAGGGAATTCCGCATCTTGAAGGTGGGGGTACAACATCTCTAAAGACGAGGTATGGGAGGGAGGGCTGTGGAATCTGGATTTATTGCAGCAATAAAAATCAAGTTGTGCTCAGGAAGGTTGACACAAACAAAGGTTGCTTCATCTTTTATCATTGTTACTCAGTCCCACTTTAATTAGTACTTTCCCTTTGGGGGATAACCTGCTCCCCGTCTTGTAGGGTGGAGGCCCTGAGCAGCCAGGCTCCTGAGAGGAATGGGGGTATTGCAGAGCCCAGTCAATTTGTCTGACTAGACATGTCCTGGGATCATCATCTGTGGGTGCCCCAATTTCCCTACGGTGTGTGCCCTTATAAAAAGGACCCCCGAGTCAGCCTCCCCAGGGTGCAACCCTGTCTTGTCTCCACCTCTGGTAGGTGAAACCCTCCTAGGGCTATCTGTAGAGTTGGCAATGGGCCCCTCTTTCCCTAGTTCCCTTCCAGTCCTGAGGAAGTGCCTCAATGTGACTACCACATTGCTTCCATCTGTACTTCTGAGTGAGAGAGAATTGTTCTCTCATTGGTCTTGCTCCTGCTGCAACTACCTATATACTATCTGATGTCATAATGTTTTCATGTTGCTATGGACATGACTGTGCAACATTCTTAGCATTGTGATTTCTCCAGAACATGTCCCCCATCCATAAACAGATGGAGTGTGATAGAAAAGAATGATCACTGGGGAAAGTAACCAGGTCAATTACTTTAAAAAACAGTGGAAGTAAGATATATTTAAGTTATTCCAGTATGAGAATGTATTTAAAATTTTCAGTGGTAACGTTATGGAAACATCAGTGCACTGATGCCCTCTAGGTTTTGAAGAATACTACCTCAGATTTGCTACTTGTGTTACCCAGGTTTGTGCAGATAGTGGGAGAGAGACGTTTTTTCCCCTACTCTCGGGATACTAGAACTAGAAATCATCCAGTGAAACTGACTAAAGAGAGGAAAAAAATCACATACCAGGCAGGCTACGGAATTCACTACCACTAGTTTAGATGGCTTTACAAGGGGATTAGACAAATTAATGGAGGGCAAGTCTGTCAATTACCGTTAGTTATTATGGCTATAGGCTGCCACCAGATTTGGAGATGGTATACCTCTGAATACCACAGGGGAGCAACTGTGGGAGAATGTTATGCTTTTCTCCCCTGCTTGTGGGCTTCCCAAGCCCATAAGGAAACAGGATGCTGGACTAGATGGGCAGGTGACCAGATCCAGCAGGTCTTTTCACAGTGGCGTCGCTAGGGCATGGCGGGGGGGGAGACGCCAGGTGATGCGGCGGGAGGGGTGATGCGCCAGGAGGGTGACATGCCGGGACTCCCGGCGCATCACCCCCGGGACTCAGAGGGTGACGTACCCAAGGCCCGCTCGGCGAGCCGCGTCTTCTTCAGCGGCTCAGCCGCTTCTAAAAAGACAAGGCTGAAAGCAGCATGCGCACAACGCTGCTTAAAGCCTTGCCCTCAGAAGGGCTGAATGAAGACCCAACCATGTCTTCGTTCGGCCCTTCTAAGGGCAAGGCTTCAAGCGGCGTTGTGCGCATGTGCTGCTTTCAGCCTTGCCTGGTCTTGTTAGATGTGGCCGAGCCGCCAAAGAAGATGTGGCTCGCCGAATGGGCCTTGGGCGCGTCACCCCTCCCGGCGCGAGCGGTGAGTACCGGGGGGGGTGACGCAGCAATGGGGTGGGTGGGTGACGTGGCAGTGGGGGGTTGACACAGTGGCGGGGGTGACCCGCTGAGCCGGCCGACCTCCCGCTGAGAGTGATGCGCCGGCTCATGACGCCACTGGCTTTCCATATAATCTTATGTAGAAAACACATGAGTAGACTTTTATTATTTTAACAGAGTATAGTATATCCCACTTTTCTTTGCCTATGGTAACTGAAATAGCAAAAACAACAATACACCATATGAGTACACTCAGTAGCAATACAAATTTACAAAACCTCTTCATGGCCACAGCAGGGGTAAAATCAGAAACAACAACAATAGTAACCAATAAACATTATTGCAAGCAATCACAGAACCATGGTGGCCTTTTCAGATAGCAAGGCTTTCATTTGACATCTTAAAAAAATAGTGTTGGGGACCTTATGCACCTCTCTGGGGAGAGTATTCCAGTGTTGGAGTAGCACCAAGAAGTTCATGCTTCCTGTAGTTGCCTGCTGAGTCTTGGTTTTTCTCAAAAGCAGAAATTTCATAGAAAATCTATACTTGTTGAATGTACACTTCTGCTCCTTTCTCCTCCTTTTGCCCACGTTCCCCATTGAAAACTTCCCCATCCTCAGTCTTGTTGTGGTCGCCAAAACTGGAAGCGTGTAGCGGGAAGCAGAGGTACTCTTGACAGGCCTTCACTGAGCACAAATTAATTGTGTGCTGGTCGCCAACTGATGATATGCCAATCATTGGTCCCTTTAAAGCTGCATTACTGAGTGGCCACATAGCTGAAATGCCATTGAAGCCGAGCTCTGCACAGCTCGGAGCTTGGCGTTCCCAGAAGTCCAGTGGTGATGATGTTTGACATCATCACCAATTGACCGGAAATGCCTTGGGGCTGCCTCGCAGCAAGTGAAGGAGTCCATACAGTATTGTTAACATGGATTGGTAGGAGCTCTCCTTGGTTTCAGGCAATTTATTATTATTTTATTTAAAGAATTTATAACCCGCCTTTCTCCCAGGAAGGGCACTCAAGGCGGCTTACAATAAAAACATTAAAATACGTATATACATTAAAATAATTAAAAACAAATAATTAAAACAATTACAACAAACAACCCCAGTGGGTCACCTATATTTACATTTGTTAAAAAGCTAGCCCACCATGTCAGACATCTAATGCTAACCTAAATAAAAACGTCTTAAGGCCCCGCCGAAAGGTCTCTAAAGAGGGAGCCGTTCTTAATTCCAGGGGGGGGAATTCCATAATTGGGGCGCCACTGCCGAGGCAATGGGCCTCTCCGTGTCCTACTGGAGATGCCAGCTATTGAAGCTGGTACCTTCTGCCTGCCAAGTACCCTTCCCCAGGATGCTCTTAAGTTACTTTTTCTAAAGAGATTTTTTCCCTTAGCTAAGTGTCCGTTTTTAATTTTTTTTCTTTCAGCTTATTCCAGCATTATACATTATACAAGTATCTTTTTCATAGTCCCAGGGAAGAACTTGTTTTAGGAGTTGAGGTAAGTAATTTATATGACTGGAACTGATTAAGTGGAATATTTTAATGCATGTTCTCTGGCATCTGTTTTCTATTTCTCAAAGCAACTTTGTGTCAAAATTGTTCAAGTGTTAACAGCATAGAATAGCAGATGAAAGAATAAGAGAGAAAAACAGTAATGCCTGTCTCCTCAGGAATTTGAAATTTAGAAGAATAAATATGCCATTATTGATGAGACCGCTAGCGTGCTATCAAGAGTACCTCCATTGACAGCATTTATCAGGGTCGCATATGGAATTTTAGGCATTACAGTAATAGGTATAATATGGGTCAAGAAAAGAAAGGCTAGTCTATGGAGATTTTAAGCGACTACATATGCCCGTTGTGACTCTTCTGCTGAATTTTGTTCACGGAACCACACCCATAACTTTTAACTGAGAAATCATCTAGGAGGGGTCAGTAGTAGGATAGTGGTTAAATTCTAAAAGTTACCCTCACCATCCCAATCCAATGTGGACTTTTCACATCAGTCGAAATACCTTCAGCAACATGACCGCTGTCTTCAGCTGCCCACTCCCCTTTGGCCTGAGCACTACTTCCTAGCAACTCCAGTGCCTCTCTCTATATGCTATTGATTGATCTCCAGATTCCTCGCACAGGGCAAAACCATTGCCTCATGCTCCTGCCAGCCATCCCTGCCATCTAACGGCTCAATCCTGTGTAAGTTTCCACTGGCAGAGCCAGAGCTCTGCTGGCACCCGGTGAGTAAGCGGCGCCAGCGGAGAGACCGGCGCTGCTCACGGCACCTGGGGCTGTAGCCACTGCCAGCAAACACGGGTAGGTCCTGCGCCGGTTGGGGTAGGGGCGTGGGTAGGGTGGTAAGGGAGGGGGAGATAGGCCAGGGACAAGGGAGGGATCATCGGTGGCGCACTCCGCCGAATCCCATCCCCCGTCCCGGGCCTGGCCAGCCTTACACTGGCTCCTCAGATTTGCGCTAGCCATTTTGCCGGTGTACATCCGAGGAGGCCTATTGGGCCTCCTGAGGCTCTACCTGGGGGAAATGGATGAATGTCCCTTTCCCCAAGGAGCGTTCCAGCTCCGCCAGTGCGGGCCCAATCCTGGCTAGGATGCAGCAGCCGCCTTAGGTGTGCCGACGCTGCATTCTGGAGAGGACTGCGCTGTAAGTCTCCTCCCCTACTCAACATCCTATTCCACAAGTATATGTATACTAGAAGTACAATACAGTTCTTTTAAGAGAGACTTTTAAAATGATCTCTTAAAAGTTCATTTCTGAATGACTCAGAAAATTATTAGGCAACAACAAAGCAGCTTTATATTGAAGGAACAATGAAGAAATGTCACAACTATCCTGCTGACAGCTAGTCCTCATAAATCAGTTGGTCTTAACAAGAATAAAGTCATTGTAAAAAAAGACTGCCAGACACGAATGTCAGGCTCTTTGGAGACGACATACCTTGGCATTTATCTAACAATGGGAAGCGTTTGTTCAGTAACGTTTAAGATGCTTCTTAATGCTCATTTCAGATGTAAAGCTTTATAGGTACGAGTACCACTTTTCAAAGTACCACCTTCACAGGTACCACAGCACACACCTCTGATGGCAGTGTGCAGAAGTGGGCAATTTTCCCCATAGTTGTTTTTGCTGTGAGGGAAATTTTTATCCATGTTTATAATTTATAAAATTATTGTATGATTTTTATTTATCATAAAAATAAATTCAGATGACAAAATTTAATCCAATTTGCACAGTGGCTTTTCTCTGGCTACTTTTTTATTTTTCCTGGAACAATGACTGTTGCATTTAATTGAGGAGAATGCTGGATTAATATATTTAGAGGAGGAAAGAGTTGCACAGAACATGTTGAGTGGGCAAGCATTTTCTTAAATATCTGTTTTTGTTTTGTTTTAAGGGGAGATAGATACATTTGGGGTGAGAGTTGATGTTTGTGGGGTAGGTAGGCCTTAGATGAGGCAATTTGAACAGCATAGCAGAATATTGTAGGATTGAGGTGACCTCACTCAGAAATGGTTTATACTGTATGACCTCAAGGACTTCCTTCTCCCATATGAACTTACCAGTGCCTCTAGACTCAAGTTCTAGTTTTTCAGGGGCTGGCGTCTGACAACCTTATAAAATATTGGAGCAGTTTGCTTGTCAAAAAAGTAAGTTCATCTTCACACTTTATGGGGTTACTATCTCAGCATTTTAGGCACGTAAATACAAAAGGGCAGCCAAACACTCACATGGATTGTAAACTTAGTTGACAGCATCTACTACATGATCTTATCAACCTCAGGAGGCCTTTGCTTAAAGCGTTTGGTGTTCACCTTTTTGCCTCAGGTACAGATCTGCTGAGGCTATAAAAACCCAGCCTACATATTCAAAGAATGTGAATGGAGGGCATGCTAAACTCAGGAACTCAGCAGAGCAATTTCCATTAACACATGTCAGAACTTATAACAAATGTTTAAATTGCTGGGACATTAATTGCACAGAAGCTTTTACTATTTTCTATTTTGGGGGCTCAGCTAATTTATTTTACTTAGGGTGATATATTACAGTATGTCTTTTTAGGAAGCTTTGGTAGCACAAATGCAGCCTTGGTGGTTGCATGTTCATGTTGTTCTTGAACGGGAGGGAACAAGCTACAATCTTTCAGAATTATGTTTGCATTGGAAGCATTTCCTAATAAAAATAACGTGGCTGGTAAATGTAGTTTTATCCCTTCGTCCTTCAATCAGTGTGATGGAATAATCTGCCTCTTGTGACCCATCTGAGTGGATGAGCTTTAATTTTTTTTTTTTTTGAAGGAATTCCACACGATGAAACAGCCCACAAGAACCTCTGTGCTGGACATTCCACTGCACATGCTGCAATTTATTTGATCAGGGAAAGTTTCCAGAGCATTATGCCCAAGGTTTAGAAATTTCACCGAGTCACATTGCAGTTTTTAAAGATTATAATATTAAATGTGATCTGCCATTAAATTTATAGACGCCCGATATCATCTGCTGGAGTTAACCTTGTGAAACAGTAACTATTTACATGAACGTATTGCTCTCCTAAGCATTCCCATACTTGGCCGCTCTCCAAATCTGTCTTTATTTCATTTGGACTGCATCACTTGTTCCTTTGAATTTGTAACAAGAAAGGTTATTGTTCTTTTCCCTTCTGCTGAGCTGATTTTTATTAAGACAGAATTATTGAGAAAGTTAGTTTGGATAATTAAGGGATGAGTCAAGATGTGGTATTATTTCCATCTGAGCCACGAATATGGTGATGCAGTTCACACAATCCAACAAACTTTGACTTTTTGGATCAGAAACATGAGCTAAAGGAGTAACAAGTTTGAGAATTACCAGTTCTAATACCGAAGTCTGTAGCCTGAGCCCTATTTAGAAAAACTGAGGTTTGTTTTATAGCAAGGTCAAAGTATTAGGTAGAATAGGGCCAGCCAATCCATAAGGTCTGCTGAAGCAGTCACCTCAGCTAGCAGATTGTTGGGGGGCTCCCATCCCTGTCCACCTATTTGCCTCCATTGTTCCTCCTTCCACTTCCTGGATTGGAAAAGGAAGATCGGGACAGAGAGGAAGAGGAAGTGTGGAGTGGGGGGGGGAGTGTTGAGCCAGAACATTGGAGAGTGGGAAGAGCATAGGCTGGCACATTATCAGGTAAAGGCTGCAGCATTTGGCATGCTACCTCAGGCATCAGGCAGCCTTGGGCTGAGGTGGAATATAGTGAAGCTTGGGTAGCTGGGTCTAGCAAGGAGAGTCCATTGGGATAGGAGGTGAGACAGTCCTAATGCAGAAGTGGTTAGAATAGCCAAGGCTGGGAGGGTAGCTTGTCTTGGGAGTAGGAAGTCTGACGCATAGAGACCAAAGCTGGAGGATACCCAGAAGGTCTCTGGTATTGATGTAGTAATTCAGAAGTCTTTATGTCCCTACAATTGAATCCTTCACTACATACCTGAATGGATTCTAAATCTTTAAGCATCTGTACTTGATGTTAGTTTAGGCTGCATTGATGATTATATTTGATTGTGCAGAGCCCCGCTGAAATCAACCTGTTTAAACTACTACCACAGGAACTTCTTGTAAGAAAATTATTTTGAAAATTTTGGGGTATACATACTGGTCAAATGCTCTAATAGTATTTATGCAACAGAGTAGTACACATTCAGTAAGGAAGTTATAGAAAGCTCTAAATTGCTTGGACTCAACATGGTTGTGCAAATACACAAAATACTGAAGATACCACATGATACACTGTCTAAGGCAGCAATTTTCAACCTTTTTAATCTCACAGCACACTGATAAGGTGCTAAAATTATCAAAGCACACCATCAGTTTTTTGACAATTGACAAGGCAGTACACACTGCACTGCCGGTGGGGGCTCAAATCTCTCAATGGCTCTACTAATAAATGACCCCCAAACTCCCGCAGCACACCTGCAGACCATTTGCGGCACACCAATGTCGTATGGCACACCAGTTGAAAATCGCTGGTCTAAGGTGATATAGGGCAAGCCTCAGAAATCTAAACCCCAGTGTATCCTGCCCTGCTTCTCATTGTCCTCAGTCAAGGGTGGAAATAGTCCCAGTAGCAGTGTATTATCCTCCTCTTCCCAGGAGAAGTCCTGGAAATCCTCGGACGGGCTCCATATTCAGCCTCCTGCTAATTCAGATTGAGCAGGAAGGTTTCCCCTTTCCTCTAAGGGCTGTAAACTGGTTGTATGGAAATAAACTTTGCATTGGTTTCAGGAAGCTATATCTTGACTAGAGATGTACAATTTCCAGAAATTTTGAAGCTTGGAAAAAACCCAGTTTTTTCCCGTTTTTTTCCAGAAAAAAATGGAAATTTTTGGAAAAAATGGAAAAAAATGCTACATTAGCATTTTTTCCAGATTGAAAGTCATTCTGCTACTTTGGGAACATAAAATATGACTATGGACAATTTGACTTGGCATACAATTATCACAACTAACATATTAAAAATATAGTGTTATACAAACAATTATTACAAACAGAATTTACTTTTTTATATAATTATTTGTAATTGTAACAGATGGAGCAACAATCTCCTGAACTGTTTACTAGTTTATGTGGAACAGACAAAAAACCTCCACAAAACAATTTTTAAAAATCCAGAAGTAACAATTATTCATATTTCCTCTCCACAGTATTAAATTAAAAAACCCGTTCTCATAAAAAAGAATTGAAGAGGGGGGAAGTGTATAGAAGGGAGTGGGACTAAGGCCTCAGTCCAGCCTAACACAGGCACAGTTGAGGCACAGTTGAGGCCCAAAATAGGGCTGAGTTAGGCAGGAGGCAAGAGCAGTGGGTCAGGATCGAGGCAACACTTACCACAGAGGCAAGCAGGCACCTGTGGGGAGGTGTCAGTCTTGTGGAAGCGAAGAGCCCCCTCCTGAGCTCGTCTGTGTGTACCTACCAGAGCTGCTGCAGCGTTCGCAGCAGATGGGCAGCCACAGGTGGGCCTGCAGGCACTGGGCGTGCGACAGTCAGTTGAAGGGCAGAGGTTGTGCCAGTGCCAGCTGCCCCAGGGCACCCTGGGCAATAGCCACCTGCTGCAGGGGGGAGTGCCACTGCCCTCCCTCCTGCAGAAGGCGATGCCACCCCCAAGCCACGGTGAGGCTGCACGTGGGAGTCATGGGGGGTGAGCGGGGGAGAGAAGGGAAGGAGGGGGTGGGAACGGCACACACAAGGGGGGGTCTCATGAAGTCTGGAACCGCCTCTGCCATGACATGCCTGTGCGCTGCCTGAAGCCCTGGGCCTCCAGGGCCGTGGCAATGCCCACAAAGAAGGTATCCCGGCATGCCTTCTGCTCCGTGCCCCGGCCAAGACCGAGAGATGCTTTGGGCTTGTCTGCTGCGAGCGGGAAGGGCTCACGCAGCTCATCACACCCCCAGATGGGGCAACGTCGGCACGTCGCGGCAGGCGCTCTGGCGGGGTGGGGGGTAGCCAGCTTCCATCATCAGGGAGTGGGAGGGGAGGCAGACAGACAGGCAGACAGTGGGTGCTGGGGAGGGGCATGGGTGGGTCAGAAACAGACAGACAACAAGGCTGGTGGGAGAGGGATACAGGGAGAGGGGTCTGCAGAGACCAATAGGGACACTGGGGTCACTTCGCAGATGAAGGCAATGCAGGAACGGGCGCCTCTTATGCAGATGGACCTTGGGCAGAACGGACGCCGTTGACGGGCAGAAACGGACGCCGTTGACGGGCGGACCGAGGGCGGAAACGGATGCCGTTGACGGGCGGACCGAGGGCGGGTGAGAGCCCCGGTTGCCGAAAGGGCTCTTCACGGACATGGCGGACGTGCGCCATGTCGCCTGTCAGTGTTTGCCTGCCTGAGAGGCCCCCCAACTCCCCTCTGAGCCCTGAGGGTCTGGCAGCCCCCCTGCTGTGGTCTCCCTGGCCTGGCTGTGGCAGGCCCTGGCTGGGATTCATGCAGGGGCTTGTGTGCTGGGGACTGTCTCTGTGTGGGGGGGGCAGTACTTGTGTAACATTGGGGACATGTGTTTCCAGGGGCATCTTTATTGTTCTGGAACAGTGGCAGAGATGGCCAGGCGAGGCTGCCAGGGGTAGTCACAGCGGCCACTCGGACCACAGCAGCAGCAGCAGCAGGTGTGCCCCATGGACCTGGAGATGCAGGCCCTTCCCCTGTGGAACCACAGCCTACACCATGGAAAGGGGAGGGACAGCAAGTAGGCAGCCAGGGAGGTGGAGTAGCAGCAGCGCCGGCAGCTGAGGAGGATTGCAGGGCAGGCTCCAGGACCTCTGGCAGCATCGAGGCAGACGACCATGGGGCAACCAGACTGCAGGCCCAGGGGTGCTCCCAGGAAGGTAGGTGGTAGTGGACGTTCCTGGGGAGGCAAAAAACACGGGGGTGTTCCATGGCAGCTGCTGCGTGGTAGCAATCACCATTGAAGAAATGCCAGTGTGCCGGTTGCAAAGGCCTGCAGGGAGAGAAATTAAACACAGCTGAGAGGTGTGAGACACATAGCATGGTCTGCGCTCCTTCCCTGGGTGTCAGGAGAACATGATCCTGTAAGGGAAAAGGGTCAAAGAGAGAGACAACAACACAACTTGGGGGTCACAACCATGGCAAACCTACCAATACTGACCTGTGAGTAGACCCTGTGTAGTAAAGGGGGGGGGAACAGCTGGTGTCTACATAAGGCTAACGGTTCCACACTTGTGGCATTGTGTGCTCACATGACTACAGGCAGCAATCCAACACAACAGTGGTAAAGAGGCATGTATCCTATATATCATTGCAGGCATTGCAGGCAGTTATCAGACAAGACATTGGTATAGAGGCATTTCAGAGAAGGCATTGCAGGCAGCTATGAGACAAGACATTGGTAGAGAGGCATGTCATGGCAGGCATTGCAGGCAGCTATGAGACAAGACATTGGTATACAGGCATTTCAGAGAAGGCATTGCAGGCAGCTATGAGACAAGACATTGGTAGAGAGGCATGTCATGGCAGGCATTGCAGGCAGCTATGAGACAAGACATTGGTATAGAGGCATTTCAGAGAAGGCATTGCAGGCAGCTATGAGACAAGACATTGGTAAAGCGTCATGTATCCTACCTATATTTCTATATGCAAAGAGGCAGAACACATGTCAGCACGTACCCTGCTCTTACCTGCACTTACCTGCTGGTGCTGTTGCCTGTGGGGGGGGGAGAGAGGGGCTAGGAGAAAGACATGGGTTAGCAAACACTTGCATGGAGACAGCTGCCCAGGCACAGCAGTAAACAGTTTGGCCACAGCCTGAACAGCCCTCTCTGCCCTAGAGGGGGGCAGAGAGGAGAAGAGAAGAGAGAAGTGGGGTGGTGGGGTGTTTGAAAATTTTTCAAAGTCCCACTTTGTGGCTGCTGGGGGACAGAACCCCACGCCACGTGCTCAGAGAGAGAGAGAATGGAGGCCTGGGGCTAGGCTTTTGTGGGAAAGAGGCTGGGTGCTGATAGGGTAACTATTTGGGTCCGGTTCCAGAGTTATGCCCCAACTGTTCCGTCCTAACTCAGGCACAACTCAGGCGTAGGGTGTTAGAACTTTTCAGGAGAGGGCTGGAGTGGGTAAGGTAAAATGGCTCCTATGGGTCTCCTCAAATTTAAGTCCACCCTTTTTGTCGACCCAAATTTTGTGCCTGAGTTGTGCTCGAGGGGGCGTGTCAGGGGCTCTCCAGTGTCTGGAACCGGAACAAATTTCGTTACCGCCCCCGTGACGCCCACGGAACGCCCACTTTTAGGCCGCAGTTGTGCCGCAATTGTGCCGGCGCCCGTAGTGTGCATGCGCGCGGCGTCCGTCGTAAATTCGTCCTACGTCCGGCACAATTGCAGCACAAATTCGGCCTCTCCGGCACAATTCAGGCACAACTCGAGCATAAAGCACTTAGGCTGCAATTGTGCCTGAATTGTGCCGCTGAGGCCTTAGGCTGGACCGGGCTGCCCGTTTCAGTGAATGGGCATGAAATTTGCATTGGAAAGTTCAGTTTGTAACCTAGGACTTGCTTATCCTCAGTGCACAGAAATTAGAATAATCTGATACCATACATATTTTTTATAAATGATTTGGAAAATATTTGAACACCTTGTCTTAAAATATTTTATTCATCATGTTAAAATAAAACATTCCATAATCATTTTTTTTCTTGGTTACACATGTAGATTTTCATGGCTCGTTACTATACACAAGGAGACAATGTTTATGGGATTTCCAGCCATGTGTGACAGCTCTTTTAAATTGAAGAAATAAAGAGTATTCTTACACTTGTCTGTAGAAATTCCTTTTCTTGGTCCTACCGCGATGAATACAAATGTGGGCAACCGAAGTGGATTATCCAAGTCAGACGAAGGTAAAAAAGCCTTAGATCTTCTTTTCTTGACGTTTCTTTCCAGACACTCGGGATTTTTTCAAAAGCAGGTAGAGAACTAGAGATCGGAACTCTCCGATCAGCACGTTGCTGAGTTCTCTACCTGCTTTTGAAAAAATCCCGAGTGTCTGGGAAGAAACGTCAAGCAAAGAAGATCTAAGGCTTTTTTACCTTCGTCTGACTTGGATAATCCACTTCGGTTGCCCGCATTTGTATTCATAGCGGTAGGACCAAGAAAAGGAATTTCTACAGACAAGTGTAAGAATACTCTTTATTTCTTCAATTTAAAAGAGCTGTCACACATGGCTGGAAATCCCATAAACATTGTCTCCTTGTGTATTTTTTTCTTTTTCTTTTTTGAATTTTTCCAATTTTTTGGAAAAGGCTTCAGGAAAAAACTGGGAAAATGGTTTTTTTTTCAAAATTTTCCAGTTTTTTCCCAGGCCTTCACATCTCTAATCTTGAAAGATTGATTGGTTTCACTGCTATATGATTAACTGACAAGGTTAAAAGTTAAGGACACACTGCTTTATTTTTGAGTCTATTTTGGTTCTAATATATTACTGTGAAAAGGAGTGAAAAAGAGCATGTTAGCTAAGTGGAAACTTTTGTTTATTAAACAGTAAGCTATTTCACACTTCCTCAAACGGACTCATATAACGAGGTGTGTTGTTGTTTTTGTAATATGCAAACTTTAAATTAAATCAATTGTAAAATAGATGATTACTCAAATAAAAATTATCCTGTCACTTGATAGCCTTCCAAAAAACATAGCCTGTCAATTGTTCAGTATCAATAAAAAGGTAAAGGTATCCCCTGACAATTAAGTCCAGTCGTGTCCGACTCTAGGGTGTGGTGCTCATCTCCATTTCAAAGCCGAAGAGCCAGCATTGTCCAAAGACGCCTCCGTGGTCATGTGGCCGGCATGACTCTCCTTGCCGCAGCGCGTAGCATGCGGCTGGAACACGGAGCGCTGTTTACCTTCCCGCAAGCGGTACCTATTTATCTACTCGCATTGACATGCTTTGGAACTGCTAGTTGGCAGGAGCTGGCCAAGCAACGAGCGCTCACCCCGTCGCGGGAATTGAACTGCCGACCTTTCGATCGACAGGTTATGGTTCAGCGGTTTAACGCGCTGCGCCACTAAAAGTGTCAATGCAAGACACTAGCTAATGGCAGTTGTCCAGTGTATGAATGTTAAATATTGACAAACATCTATCAGATATTCTTTTCAAGAATCAATAGCGCAACATTTCGAGGAGGATCAATGGAAGCAACATTAGACTCTAAATTGACAACGTTAGTTCACCCTCCAGCATTTGCTGAATGCAGATAGCTTAATTAACTTTACATTACTCTGGAAAACTGCTAGTACAGAAGTAATGAGCATGTGAAGCTGGAGAGTGTCTTCCGTAGTTTCTTGTGAAGATTTGCTTCTCTCCACCTTTATGAAATATTAACTTCAGAATATACGTTGTCTTACAATCTAAGAATACACATTTAAGGGTTTTTAAATGTCACAAATCTCAAAATTGGTCTCATACAGTCACATTTCTAAGATATATGATACTTACAAAGGGGTGGGAGAGACCAAAGTAAAATAGCTGGTATTATGCTACCCAATTATGTACGGTACACTTAATGGATATTTCCAGTATTAGGTAGAAAATGATTGCACCAGCAACCAGTACATTTAATGTAAAGATTGAGGTTGTACCTACTAAATAGCTACAGCTGGGGAGTAAGAGTGTGTGTTACTATTTAAATTGCTACCATATGGTTTGCCCTGTAATGTATATGTATATTTATGAAACTTTACCTAAGGAATTTATATTTCATTAAAAAAAGATAAGATGCATGCAATGAGAACATAGACTATTAATGTGAGCTTTTAAAAGAAAGAAGTCTTCAGAGTGAAATATTTGTAGCTTGTTAATCCAGGGTTGTTTGACGTTGGGTTTGAGCTGACTGAATTATCAAAACATAAGACAATGGAAAGATTTAGCAATGCTTGGAGGAGGAATGGCATGCAGAAACCTGACAAGTTTCAAACCCACATTGAACATGTTTAAAAGTCGCTTTGAGGCTCAAAACTGAAACTCTCCTTTGCTTTGTCTAATTAAGGAAATGAACTTTTATAGGAAGGTTAGTGAGTTCAAAATCAGAGACGACTTTTCCGGTACAGTACTTGTAATTGACAAGAGTCCTGGCTGAAATAAGAGTACAAAATGTTGCTAGTGTCCTGTTTTTTTGTAGTTTGAGGCTATGCTGCTAATTCTAAGAGAACACCCAAGGAATGACTATCCTATCACAAAGGAGCCTCCACTAGTGCAGCACAATAGAAATAGCAGTTTTCACAGTAAGCCTTCCACCCTGAAAAGGAGTCTATGATAGCTTTGCCCCCCCCCCATCAGTCTGGGTTGTGCGTTTCTAGGGGAAGCCTCTCCTCTCTTTTGCTGCTACCACCACTGAGGTCCAATCCTATCCGCACACTGTATCCAGCGGGGGGGGGGAGCGGGAGGCTTCAGAAGGGAAAGGGGATTTAAATCCCCTTTCCCCTCCATAAGCCTCCCGCCCCACAGTGGGTCTTTAGCTGGCGCAAGTCCAAGGAAAGAGAGGGAGCAGGGAGGCTGCTGCCAGAGGGGATAGGATCCGCCATGCGTCATCGCCATGGGTCACCCCCTCCCGCAGCTTCCCCGCCCCATTCCGCCCTCCTGCTTTGGCTTACCTGTTCTGACGGGCGGCCAGCGCTCTGATCCGTGCACGGGAAGGCTTCGGCTGCTGGAGCGCGCTTTACAGCTGTTTTACAGCAGCCAGCGCTGGCGGAATGCTAGTTAAACAACAGTGGAAAGGAAACGGCTGTAAGGGTTAACCTTTTACTAACTGCCACCTTGGCTATGGAAGCATGTTCATCCTATTTTGTGGCAGCAGTACTGGTTTGCAATTAGCTTCCAGGCCACATCAGTGTTTTAGTGCATACCTTCAAAGCTTTTCACATCCTGGAACTCATACACTCCATTGAGCCCTGTCACTGTTTACGTTCTGCAGGTCAGTTCTTGCTCCATGTGCTTACACATCGTATACAGTGAGAATATCCTCTACAGCAGGGGTTGGCAACTGTCTTCCACATAGGGGCCAGACATTGGGTACACCAATAAGAATGCATGCGCATTCGATACACATGTGCAAACCCGATTAGGCCATAGCGATGGGCACGGCACAGAGAGACCTGCCCAGACAGAGAATGATGCTCAAAGGAAGCTTATGCCCTTGGTCTGCTTACACTGTAAGCCTTATGGAAATATAATTGCACACTTGAATTCTTTTTTAGGACCACCGTGGGTCAGGTGGATATATCTTTATGGGACTGTGGACTAGATGATTTTGAGTGGCAGCCTGGATCTGGCCCACAGGCCGTAGGTTGCCTACCCCTACTCTACAGTAAGGAATGCGGCCTTCCTAGCAGGTGCTCTGGGACTTTGGATAAACCTTCTGAAAGAGATCTGATTCAGAACTATTTGTCTCTGATGGGCTTCTAGAGATGATGCAGAATCAATCCCTTCTGGAAGGCTGAATCAGAGGCTGAATCAGAAGATAATCTCATATTGCTGCTGCTGAAGTTTGCTGTTCTTGGTGGTTGTTCTTTGTTCTTTAATTCTGTTACCTATATGGCTTAAGTTGTTCAAAGCCTTAAGCCATCCTCCTCAGCAACTGGTTTTGCCCTAAGAGTTTGGAATTTTTTGAGGAAGGAGTCGATGGTGATGTGCATGTCCCCCTCCCAACAGCCCTGTAGACTACCCCCAAGACCTGTTTCCATGGTTATTGCTCCTTCCTTGCATCTCTCTTATTTTCTGTTTTGGTAGCTCAAGGGGGCAGGCGGGGAATAGCCAGTACTCTTCTGTGGACTGGCTTTAGTCCTGGGGCTTCAAGATGCTAGTCCCAGACTGGCAATATGAAGACAGGATGCAGGTCCCCAATCATTACCTTTTAGTTAAAAGATCGGAGTCGATGGTGCAAATATTATTTTTCCTACTCATATATACTTTCTCAAGGTCTTCCTCTTAATAAAAGGAGAGGGAGAACAGGTGAAAGGGTCACTTATTAAAGTTCTTCATATGCCTGTTTAACATTCTCGTGCAGTTTTCTTTAGGCCACACGATATTTATGATGTCCATTTATCTTATTATAAGAAGTAATTCTTCTCTGTTCTCCATACAGTTCCCTTAATGGCCCTTCATTTGTTCAAATAAAGACTGCTTGTTAGCTTTGAATCTCTACAGAATTTCAGGTTCCTATTTGAAGAGTTTGCAGTTAAAGAAAAGACTAAATTAACTGTAATGATTATTCTTCAAAGAGAATATTTAATGGAGTTATCCTTTCGCCTGCCTCTGTTACTGGAGATCTGTAGGTGGGTTCGTTCTCTCTCTCTCTCTCTCTCTCTCTCTCTCTCTCTCTCTCTCTCTCTCTCTCTCTCTCTCTGTGCGTGTGTGTGTGTGTTTAAAAAATATTAAAATTTCAGCATTGCAGGAATTGGTTGCAAAAAGGATATTGCAGAGAGGTTAGGTTGCTCTGCAAGAAGTCTTACCAGAGGGCACTGGAGTGCCCTCATGTGGGAGTTTCAGAAACATCTTTGCCTTAACTTGCTCCGAAAATGCCTTTTTGTCAACGAGACTGCTGGATAACATGTAGCCCTGTATTGAGGATATTATTTTCTGTTTAGATATTTATCCCTTGAAAGGATTTGTTTATAGGGACAGGAAGTTAAATCTAAACCAGCAAGGATGAATTTGAGTTTGCTTCATGATGCTGTTCCTAAACACAATTTCTTTTTCTAGCCCCTTTTCTGGTGTGTGTTCAAATCAGGCTACCAGAATTTATCTTGAAACAATAATTCTCCTTTCAAAGATGCTCTGAAATAATTAATGCGTAATGGGAATAGTTAAAGACAGCCTCATCTCTGAATTTATTAGCTATTATTTAAATGTATGGCCTTGAAACGACAGAAATAACTGCTGACATTTGATTGAACAGATATTCTTTGTTTGGAATATCTTCATTTAAACCGGCAGATAATAAGAGCGGTTAAAGAGTACAGAATTTTTTAAAAAAATTATCCAGCCAATCTGGAAATGCTGGCGTTCCAAGGGAGGGTAGAAAAGGTTTTAATGTCAATAGTTACAAGAACATGAGCCCCAAGCCAGCTGAAATTATTTGGGACTATGTTCATTGAATGCAGTGATGCTTAAATTAGTTGTGTTCCCTTGGTTTCAACAGGAGTTATTCACAAGTGGTTTGGAGCTTTTTGACTACTGTAGTTATGAAATAGTGGTAATACCCCATAGGTAAACTTCACTAATTTCTGATACAAAGGACATATATTCAACAACCTTAAGAGAGTAATCATTTGGCAAATGCAATTTGAGTATTTGTGAACATTTTAAATCAATAGTACCATGAAAGGGCACAGCTGGCACCATAGCTGTGTTGTGCATATCTGAAGGAATTTATGTTGATCTTTTCTCCTTTTGTAAGAACAGTTTAATAAGCCACAACATAATGAAGGTATTGAGTGCCAAGAACATTGACCTGAGTATCTCTCCTTCCCATCTGGTACTAGGAAGGGGAGGCTGTAGATGTCCTGCCACAGTGAAGGACTGGATGTGTGTTAATGCTTAAAGACTTAAAACAGGCAAGACAGGGGTGCTGATGGTTAATAGGAGTTGGTTTTCAACCAATTCCAGATGGGGTTGCGCTCCTCTTGAATGACCAGGTTTGCAGCTCAGGAGTGCGTCAACACATCCATGAGTATAGAGATGCAGGTCGTGGCTGCGGCCAAGAGTGCGTTTGCTTAACTTCAGCTACAGTGCCAGCTGTGCCCTTTCTTGATGAAGGTAGATCTAGCCACAGTAATTCATGCCCTAGTAACCATCGTGTCTGGACTACTGTAACTCTCAGTAGCTTAGCCAGGCGATAGGGAGCCTGGTGTGACTTTGCGATTGGGCGCCCAGGGGAGCGTCATGACATCACGTGACATCATGACATCACTTCTGAGCCCCGCACGCTCCACTTGGTGTTTTTGGCAGCTTCGCTCTGATTAGAGCAAAGCTGCCAAAAGCACTAAGAAGCACACGCAGCGGCAGCTGCCCCTAGTCTTTCGGCCTGAGGCATCTGGTGGGGCCACTGTGTGATACAGGAAGCTGGACTAGATGGGCCTTTGGCCTGATCCAGCAGGGCTCTTCTTATGTTCTTATGTTCAGTTGGTCAGTTTAAGATCAGTAAAGTAACATTTACAATGGTGCAATGCTGTCAGCGGCCGCTGGCCGCTCTGCTGCTTTTGAGTGTTGTAAACGTGCCATAAGGCATGTTTTCGACACCCACAAAGTAAGTGGCACCAGTGGCGAGTGAACCCTACACAGGTTCCTTGGATTTATGCTGGCCATTTTGCTGGTGCACATCCGAGAAGACCAATAGGGGCAGCTGGGGCATTGCCCTGGAGAAAGAGACGTATGTCCCTTTCCCCTGAGGAGCCCTCCAGCTGCACCGGCGCTGGCCCAATCCTACCCAGGATCCGGTGCAGCATGCTTTTGCACACTGTGGCGGCCCTGGACAGGATTGGGCTGCAAGTTATAGTAGTGGGGTAGGAGTTGGTCTTATCGATTACTACAGGGTAGGCTATGCACTGCCTAAAAAATTTCCAAAAAGGCTGATAAAACAAAATGCTAAAGCCCTCCTACCCCCTGCTGTGATTTTGTCAGGATTAGCTACGCACACACGCACACACACATACTATGAATGGAGAAAACTTACCTTTCATGAGACCAGGTTGCACATATAAGCGCCCGTCTAGTTTGGACCAAAATTACGCTCGCCTGGAAGCATGTCTGACATAAGGTATTTTGCTCACACTTGGTCTTTGCTCCAGGTCTGGATTGTATTATTATTCTGCTGGTTCTGCTTGCTGATTCCATTCAACCTTGTGATTCCATGATTCTAGCACACATGAACATATATTGTTCCTTATGAACTATGAGACCATTTGTCCATTTAGCTATTGTCTTCTCTGACCAGCAGTTCTAGTGTCTTTTCCCAGCATTGCTCCTTGAGAACCTATAACTGGAGGTGTTGGGGACTGAACCTGGGACTTTACCACTGAGCTATGAATCCTCCCTAATAGACACCCAATCTTATGTCTGAAGGGTGAAATGACAATTGGGAAGTCCCTATCCCCTTAGAAAGAGGGAGTGGAAAGATTATGATGATGTCATAAAAGGAGTATCAGCAAGGATTTTATGATGTCACAAAGGAGTAGGCATGATGTGTAGCAACAGGGAAAGGAACATTACGTCAAGATTACTGAAAGTAGCCTCCAGGCCTGGATCAGAAGGTCCTGTCTCTAGATCTTCTAATGACAAATAAGATTAGGACACACCATGTATATTTTTGCCTGACATAGTTCATTGAAATATTTGAGACTGCTTCTAACAAGTGTCTGAAGTAAGACACTGTTCTCACCGTAAGTAAAAGTAATATAATGAGACCTCAAATTGGATTCTTGTAGATAATTTAAATAAGACTGCCCTCTTTTTATGTGTGTACAAAGCGCTAACACAATCCCTGTAGATCCTGAATACCTCCTATTACAAACATTTCAGTAAAGCTTTATTCATATTAAATTAATACAACTATACAATAATCATCTTGAATCCGAAGTTATAGTTGCATTTACACATTAAAGTAGAAATGATATTTGCAGGTCATACATTTGAAGCTTTAAACTGCTGCTGCAGTGAGCAGATTTCAGGCACAAAGAGCAGCCATTAAATATTGCAACAATTTGCATCCCAGTCTTTAAAAAAAAAACACCATAGAAGGGTGAACCAATTAACTTAGGCCAACTGAGGCAAGCTTGCAATCTAGCTTTAGAATCACACTGCCATGTATCGGGCGTCAAATGCCCCACCTCCGCTTCATTCAGACATATAACAGCTTTGCATGTGCAGATTTACTTTACATGCTGGTGCTTCCATTTATCTGGCAACAGCAGGTATTCCTGGTAACCTTGCTGTGCCATCCCAACAACCTGGGTTATCTCCTGACACATGTGTAACTCAGCAGGTTGCAAGATCACACTGGCCCACGGTTTTTGTCTGACCTTGGTTTTTGTCTAAGATTTTGCATAGGTGTAGGGGTTTTTTTAGCCTTTACTTCCCCTGTCCTGGTTAATTAATTGGTTGTTTAATTTGAAGCAGTATTAATTAAGGCATGTATACACCAAGGGTGTATATACTTAATAGGAGTTAAATGCATACACCTGTGGGCTGGGAGGAAATGGGGTTTCGGGAAGCACAAGCAATCCCTCTGCTCACCCCAAAAGGGGTTGAGAATTTGCGCTTGTTTCAATCAGATGTGCACGGATACTTGACAGGTTTGTGAGCAAGCGGCACAAATGCTCACAATGTACCCAGAGCCTCCGCCACCTGCCCCAAGCCCCCCCCCACTTATTTTGGGGCAGGAAGAATGCAGAGGTGGGCGCTCGGCAGAATGTCTTTACCCACCAGAATCTGGGGTGCCCTCTGCCTTGCTTGCGTGCAACCGATTCACATAGGAGAAGGATTCTGGGGGCTTTCTCCTCATCAGGAATCGCACTTAGAGGGAAGGAGTTTTTAGATGCCTTGTGGAGCATCTTTTCCTGCCAGGAACTGCCATGTCCTAGCACCTGTGGTGGGAAAAGATGTTTCACCAGGGCCCAGAGATTACACATATTAATGTCTGTATTGTTGGATTGTTTTATTTCAGTGTTTTTTATTTTATGTTGTATGCTGCAACATAAAATATGTTGGAGGTTTTTCATAGAAAAGCATCATATAAATGAATAAAATATAAATTGGGCCTTATCGTTCTTGATAGAACACTTAGAGCACACTTAGCAGGGTCAGATGTAACACCAAACCATGGTTTGTGTTCTGGCCATTGTTGAGAACCAATTCCATGGTTTGAGCTTCGAGACATGCAACAGGCCAGCCATGCTTTAGGGCTGTTAGTCTACTTCTGTTTCCCATTTGCGCAGGACTCCGCTTCCTACATTCACTCCCATCTCCATGGTACTGCAGCCCTCTTGAAACAAAGGAATGCAGTTTGTCAATAGACTGAATTCAGACATAATAGCAAATCACAGTTACCAAAATCAGGGTTTGCAAAGACTTGGGTTCAGACCTTGGACCTCTGGGTCTGGATAAAATGTCCCCTTCACCACCACCACCACCCCTGCCATGCTTGGGCCCCAGTTATATGGAAGCAGGGATATCCTGTGAGTGTAGAACAAGCTTAGTACCAAGACTAGTCCAGAGTTTTTTCTTCTGACAAAAGAATCCTTAAGCATCACATCACAAATTCCTTATTGAATATCCTGCATTTTTCCACATTGATTCAGCTGCACTCATCTTTATTTAAAGAGAGTTAAATTTAGATTGAAACTACACTTATCCATTACTATTTCTACAAAAACCATAATTTATAATAAATTAGCACAATTGCTGTTGGTACACATCAACTCTTATTTTGCAGTTCCCACAGCTCAGTGTCTCGCAAAGCTGTCACATTTTCCATAAAGCCAGCCTTTATGTAGTAGATCTGCTTCTGATTAAATCTGACATTTTGCTAGTGCGCTGATGGTTGAGGTCATACTGCATGTCTAACAATTGCCATTACACTGGAGTGCCTTTAGCTGAACTTACGAAGTAATAAGTGTATTTCTAAGTGCATCAAAAGAATAGGATATGAAACCCATTTTGCAATTAAAAAAAAACAGCTACAGCAATTACCGTATTGTCCCGAGTATAAGACGCACCTGATTATAAGACGCACCCTTAAAGTTTGGCGCTATTAAAAAAAATTTAATTAAATCACTGGCATTAAATTGCAACAGCCTGATTATAAGACGCACCCCTAGTTTAAAAACTTAAATTAGGAGAAAAAAGTGACTCTTATACTCAGACCAATACGGTAATTTTTAGGTAGTAAATCAAAATTAGTGTCTTATTTAAAAGACGTCCCAGGGGACCTCCTATTCTTTTTCCATGGAAGTGAGTTGTATCTGCAGTTAGACCATTTTATCGAAATGTTATCAAGATACGTCTGCAACTTACTTTGAGGATGAACATGCAAAATGTGAATTAAAAGCTTAACAGAGATTGCAGACATACTGTAACTTGCTTAGGACAAAAGGATTTATTCAGCTCTGCTTTATTGTCAGGGACTCACTGCCCGTCCATGAGGGTAACTGAAGCAGCTGCTTTGGGGGGGGGACTGGGGGCAGCCAACTAGCAGAGGTGCCCTGTACCCCATGCCTACCTACTTGCTATCTTCCCCCAGGATCACTGCCTGTCTGGCTGCTCCATCCATCCATTGTCAAAAATCGTGGTGGCAGAGATGGAGGGAGCCACCTTGGCTGCTTTTTTTCCCCTCCACCACCACTTCCTGTAAACTGGATGGGTGCAAAGGATGCTGGGAGCAGACAGGTTCTGTTCCCAGGATCCTCCCTGCCCACTCAGTTTACCAGAAGCAGTAGAGGAAACATACACATGCTGGCAGACGCTGCAGAAATTGACACTACTTAGGGCACTGGGTCAACTTAAGCCTGACTTTTATTATTGATATTATTATTTTATCATTATTCTGATATCCTTTTGGTTCTGCTGTATCCTGGTAGGAATTTAATTTCCAAGTACTGTTATTGGATTTTGCACATGTGCTCTTACAATAATGAAAAAAGTAACATCTTCTTCTATCTTTTATGGTCCAGTGGGAAGAAACATTACTTCTAAAAATTGGGACATTGCACAAAGACAAAACAAAACAGTTTTAAAAATTATTTCAAGTGTCTGAAAAATGGCTTTCATGTACGTTTGGGTTTTTTTTTCCCCAAAACCAATTTTTAATTTGAGTTAAATCTCTTGCAAAATTCCTAGAAATACACTGGAATTCTGGAAGAATAATGGATTCCATTTTGCATTCTGCTCCAGTAAACATAGTCGGTAAAGCAGAATCTCAAAATCTGGAGCAGAATCCAGCATGATTTCTCAAGTATTTCTGAACTTGCTGCTTGATCTAGATTCTTCTTGGCTAACATCTTTGCTCTTTTCCCTGAAAGCATTTCTTCAATTCCTGTGGGGGGCAACCTTGGTGATAGAAGGAGCCGTTGCTTGGGTTTCTCCCATGTGGCCAAATGTTACTGAGCAATGTGGCTCAATGTCGCCATTTTTCAGCAGCACCCACATTGCTAAAGGTAATAGTGGAGAAAGCTCTTTGACTTCACCCATATTTGGCTAGGGTTTACATTGCCAAAACCTGCTGTGTGTTCTACTTCATTCAACTATTATCAGAATATCATGTGGCAGCCACCCTGGATAGATTCCCATACTGCTAAAGGGTAACGTATAAAATGGGTCCAAATTTTCCCCAGCATCGGTTTCCATCATTTTGATCAGGCACAGATCAATGATATTCCAACAATGTCATCCATTTATTCTTGTTATCTGCATGTGCATTTCCATCATGACTTTAAAATAGTCTGATACCTTTCACAAGAAATTTGTATATTTAGAATTAAAAATTAAAAAATCAGAGACTTCAGTCTGTTTATTAGGATTAAAAATAGCAGGATCGGTTCCTAACGGTTCGCACAGGGGTATTTCTGGCATCCTCAGAGGTACAGCGATAGTAAAAAGGCTTGAAAAAAGTCAAGCTGCTGAGCTTCTTTCAACCCAATGTTCTGATCTTAAAGCTAATCTTCTGGTTCTGGTCTGAAGCTAATCTCAGGAAACGATCCATAGGTGTGTATATTTTTGTATATATGTATGTATTTGTATATTTGGACATGGTTGAAGCTAAAAAAAGGGATGGCAGCTAATGAAACATTGTGTTATTGGCCTGTCATAGCTTACCTCTCTTGCACCTGGTGCAGCCCCCCCCCCCCCACAAACCAGAAGTAATTTGCATCAAGTAATTCGCAAACCGGACATCATCACATCACTACAAATTACTTCTGGTTTGCAGCCAGTTCCGCCTCCGACACGAAGCCACCCAAGTCAAAGAGAAACTATGTGGGTGGCTTTGGGTTGGAGGAGGAGCTGGTCACAAACCGGAAGAGCCAGAGGGGTGTCACCCATCCCTCCCTGTCGCCTGAAGGGAGCTCTCAGCTTGGCTGTCCCCACAACTCCACCTCCAAGCCGAAGCAAAGCCGACAGCCGAGTTGCTTCTTTGCAGACGCCTTCCAAGCTTGCTCGACAGCGACTCTCTCACAGAGGGTTACCACAGATTATCTCAGCTTGTCGGCAACTTCCAGTTGTCTCCCATCTAGCTGGACTGTGAAAGAAACCATCTAGAATGAAGGGTTCTATGAAAGATTAGAACATATTATTGTATTGTAAAAAACCCCTTGGGGTTTAGAAAGCCTGCTCATGTAAACCGCCTTTGAATTAAAGTCAGAGGAGAAATCCGATGACCAAAGAAAAGATGGTATATAAATACTGGTTTATTATCATCATCATCATCTAGCTTTCTTCAGGCAGGAGGCAGCTCAACCACCAAGCCACATCTCCTGCCCAGAAGGAGGGAGAAATTAATAATAATACTTTATAGAATGAAAGCCCATTTTAATTCAGAAGGCATAGTCACCCACAAGAGTGTGATTGCCTTCTTAGAAATCGAGGCAGAATAGATGAGCATAAGGAAAAATATAGTGAAAAGCAGGGGAAAGGTTGTCTAGTGAGTCAACCACATTGTTGCACATGATAATTGGTTCTGTACTTGATTATAATGGTGCCTGACATTGGTGGAAGGAAAAGGCATTAGATTTTATGAGATTAAAGGTCAAAATGTCCTGTTTCAATTCAGAGAATATTCTCCAAGATAGATTTTAGGAATGGATGCTGCTCTCTAATGGGTCTTCCACAAAATGGGCATATTCCATAAAAGTTGCCCCATTCATATTGTGATGGTTATAGTGCTCTAATGTGCAAAAACTGAAATGTGTGCATGTTTCTCAAATCTGATAACTAATCTTGGCTCACTCTTGATTAAAGCCATGCTTTTAAAACCCATGGCATGAGCAAACATTCTTCTCCAGAACACTTCTGTAAGTCAACATGTTTGTCTTGTGTTCATATTCCCTGTTTGAAAAGAAAAGTCACTTTCATCCAACATTCCTGCTAAATGCAGTTGATCACTAGATGGAGACAAAACAATTTACCTTTACACATTAGAAGATTTACAGATGGTAATCAAATCCACCAACTGCTATGTCCTTTTTCTGGGCAGTTTGCCAGTTTTGCTAGCTGTGTGTCGACTTGGAAGCTGATAGTGACACACTTTGATTGAGATCTTGTGTGATGATTTTTTGTTTTGTAATGTTGCTGTGTTTAAAAAAAAATGATAAGGGAGATCCAAGGTACATATAATTATCAAAGCATGGTGCTATCCACTTTCCTTATCAGAAGCGTCTAATTTGTAGAAATCCAATTGCATGGAATGCCGTCAGCAAAGGTTGGGGCTGTCTTTGCGCTCTCGTTCTTTGCTGTGTGATGTCTTATCAGCTGGAAAATGGAAAGAAATCCGAGTGGAAGATGAGGTGGATGGAGTCAGTTGAAAACTCTTAAATTAACAATGTGAATAATTTAAATTATTGAGAGGCGGGATACTGAGTTTAAGCATAAACTCAAATCACGTGCTGTCTGCATTCCAGTTGCATTCCAGTTGGAACTGAGAGACAGGATAAGGTGGTGCTTTGGTGTTTGTAGCTGCGTCCATGACAGGAAGGAACTCATGAATCGTTTTTTCTAGTACAGAGGAGAAGCAGAAGTTCCACTGGGCGTTGTTTCTGGCAGGGAGCTCTGTATCCAGAGCGGTTTGCAACATAATTGACTGGTAGATTGTACTTACAGGTGTAAATAAGGGAGAAGATAATACAGTACTCACATGATCAGTTTGGCATGAACTTTAAAAAAAAACTTTGTCAGATGTAGCTTATTTAATTCTGTACGAACCATACATAAAGGGCCACCCCCATAAATTTTGCAGATGTTAGGGGAGCTCTGATCTGAGCTTGTTTGTTTGCATGAATGGTTGTCATATGGCCAGGATGGTGTAGTGGTTTGGGAGTCGGACTTAGACCTGGAAGATCCAGGTTCAAATCCCCGCTCAGCCATGAAGATTGCTGGGTGACCTTGGGCCAGTCACTATCTCTCAGCCCCACCTACCTCACAGGGTTGTTCTGAGGACAAAAGGAGGGGAGGAAATAATGTACACCACTCTGAGCTCCTTGGAGGAAGGGAGGTATAAAAATGTAAAAAAATTAAAATGGCATGTACTGGGGTTGCACTCAATGTACTGGGGACATGCACTAAAATTGAGTGGAGGGAGAGTTAGAACGGACAAAAGAAAATATATCTTTACCCAGCGTGTAATTCATCTGTGGAACTCCTTGCCACAGGATGTGGTGATGGCACCTAGTCTAGATGCCTTTAAAAGGGGTTTGGACAGATTCATGGAGGAAAAGACCATCACAGGTTACAAGCAATAAGCAACCTCCTGGCTTTAGAACAGGGGTGGGGAACCTATTTGCAGTGGGGGGCCATTTTCCCATAGGGGCCCCCATGCAAATTTGACCCCCCCCCGCAAATTTACCTCCCACCCACACACCGCTCGCTCTCCCTCCCACCCACCCACCCACCGCTCGCTCTCCCACCCACCGCTCGCTCGCTCCCTCCCTCCCCTCTCACCCACCCACCGCTCGCTCACTCGCTCTCCCACCCACCCACTGCTCTCCTTACCTCGGCTCCGGGCCGGAGCCGCTTTCCCGCGCCTCCTCGGTTTAAAAGAGATTGCCCAAGAGGGCAATCTCTGCTTCAGCAGCGCTGTGCGCATGTCCAGGAAGGCCGCTTTTAAACCGAGGAGTTGCAGGAAAGCGGCGGCGGCGGCAGAGCCTCCGGTCCAGTCCCGCGCAGGCCGGATTGGTCCGGTCCCGCGCGGGCCGAACCGGATCATCTCGCGTGCCGGATCAGGCCCGCAGGCCGGAGGTTCCCCACGCCTGCTTTAGAAGTAGGTTTTCTCTGTGCCAGGTGCAAGGGAGTGACAGCAGGAAACAGGTTATCTTGTTGTCTTGTGCTTCCTGAGGCATCTGGTGGGGCCACTGTGAGATACAGGAAACTGGACTAGATGGGCCTTTGGCCTGATCCAGCAAGGCTCTTCTTATGTTCTTAATAAGTAACCCCAAGGTAAGGGGATGGCTAATGAAAATAGTGTAAAAGAATGCTTGATAATCTTGTGTAAAAGAATGCTTGAGAATCGCATGTTTTAACATGTTCTCCAGTGCAGCTCTTTTGTTTTCTCAGCTATCCCGTCCTTGCTAGTCCTTTATGTCTAGCATGCTGCTCTCTATCAGCAACTTCAAAATTGTCAGATGGTGAAATTAAAGGGATAACCAGAGTACGCGAGTGTGTGTGAGTGTGTGTGTGAGAGAGGGGGGGGGGAGGAGAATTATTATTATTATTATTGCAACCTGTGTTAAGAATTGTGTGAAAAATTGTAAAAGGGTAAGACTTGGGGCGGGGAGGAAAGAAAATGATGCTGTGGAATTAGAACTTGGAATCTTGTGGTCAAATGGCAATAACTGTCTTAAACCATGACATTATAGCCCCAGCACTAAAGAATAGGAAGTGTGTGTAGGAGTGTAACTTTATTCTTTTAGGTCTTTTTTGATGACAGATTAGAAGGAAAGGAAGCTGATGTTGATCACCTCTAACAGGTGAACTCTAGGGGAGATGGAACTAGGGAGTGGGGAACTAGGTGGGCAACAAGCCAGTTGGGCTTTAAATAGCGCATCATATACAATGAAGTCACTCCTATCACAATCCCAAGAATAGTCTTCAAAATATTTCGTAAAAAGGAAGAACACATACATGTGCATTTCTGTTACAAATAAAATAAAATTGCATCTTTAAATTAATTGTAAGTTAATGGAGAACAATGCACTCTAGGATCCATGCTAATACGTTGTGAACTAACAAACCAGGTTTTTTTCCGGAAATGAAGTGGTAGGTATGATGGTGTGCACAATCACGTACTGAAAAAAGACTGCCTAGTGTTTTAATGCACACAGTCACTCTTGTGCATGGTTTACTTAAATGGAAAACTAAGCGCATGAACAAAAGGAATGAAAAGCCGCAGCAATGCAGACTATGTGTGTGCAGCATTCTTTACAACTGTTACAAACCCTGGAAATCCAAGCTAGAAGAATGGCGGAGAGCAAACACATAAGCACCATTCCACAACCAGAAGGAAGTAAACTAGGACAAACTCCGAAACTCGGAGAGTGGGTCCAATGCTAATCGTTCGTCCTTGGAACTAAATCCTATTAAATCAATGGAATCCTGTGTAAACAAGGTTAGACGGAAAGTTGGCCACTTTTCCGACCACATTCCCTTTTCGTCACACTTTTGACCTTGCTGCGTTGTCATAGCTTTAAAAAAAATAAGTGCTAGCCAAGTATAGCTTCCTGTTTGCTACATCATCATGAACAGTTGTGTGATGTCACCACATGGGACTGTAATCGTCCTGCCCATTTCACAGCTTTCTTGACAGAAAATGGGATTTTTTTTTCTCTCAACGACAACGTTTGTGAAGGCTATTTTGTGACCGTCAACCTGGTGCCTCAACTTTGCCTGGCTGGGCTCAGGGTTATAATTTTCTCTCAGCAAAATCACATCTCCTGCCTGAATGCCATCCATGCCGATGGTCGGCTGGATCTTAAATCTCCCCATAGCATTTGATGTGGAGGCGAAACTTGAAACGTTAACACTTCAAAACAGTGTGTAACAGACCTGCGGAGATTAATCAAGTTATGTGAACATTTGGCTCCAAACAGAATGTCAAACGGAAAAATCTTTCAACTGACATTCACTTAAGAAGAATGAAAGCAAAGCCACAAAACTGAGAAGGTTGAAGACAGGCATTCAAATGCTTCGTTCTCCCAGCCATTCCCAATTGCATCTTAAGCCGAGCACTGTTTTACCGCACAAAATCTCTTCTCATGAATCTCAGCTTGAGGTTAAATTCTTCGTGATTATAGAGATCTTGTTTAAACAAATGTCATCTCTTTTGCTTTTAAGAAATGGAAATTAAATTACAGATGGCGAGGGATAAGGAGCAAAATGGCTGTGTTATGTAACAATTCACTTCAGGGGGAAACTATTTGGTTGAAAATGGTTATTGTTTCTTCCCACTCCTAGTTAAACACATTTTAAATACCCTGATTTAATAGCATGATTTGTTGGCAGTTTTCAGAGCAAGTCACAGTAGAAACTATTTCAAGCCCAACAGCGCCGGGAAATAACACTTTCTAGTGCAGTCTAAGCCCAAATAAAAATAACACCTCTGACTTCTGAATAATAACTTTGCATTATCCCAGATTTGAAGTGTTGCTTGTTTGGGGAGTGAATTTCAGAAATGTGCTTTTGTCCTGCCATGTTCAGCACCAGTCTAACCAATTTTTATCCAACTCTTGTGTTGATCTCATACACAGGAAGCCTCTGCTTCTTGATAAAGCTGAATCATTTGATATCCCCCATTTTATTTATTTATTTATTTATTTAGAAGACTTATATACCACCTTTCCTTGTGCTCCTATTTATTTATTTATTTATTTATTTATTTATTTATTTATAGAATTTCTACCCCGCCTTTCTCCCACAAGGGCAACCAAGGCGGCTTACAATAAAAACATTAAAATACATGTATACATTTAAAATCAAGAATTAAAACAATTAAAACGAACAGCCCAGTGGGTCATCCACATTTACATTTGTTAAAAGCGATTTGTTAAAAAGCCAGCCCGCCATGTCAGACATCAGATGCTGATCTAAATAAAAATGTCTTAAGGCCCCGCCGAAAGGTCTCTAAGGAGGGAGCCGTTCTCAATTCCAGGGGGAGGGAATTCCACAATTGGGGCGCCACTGCCGAGAAGGCCCTATTCCGCGCCGCCATCCCCCTCACCTCCGTCAATGGCGGCACGGTTAACAGGGCCCCCCTGATGACCTCAGAGTACGGGTTGGATTATAAGGAAGGAGGCGGTCCCTCAAATACCCTGGACCCGAGCCGTATAGGGCTTTAAAAGTCAAAACTAGCACTTTGAATTGTGCCCGGAAACGAACCAGCAGCCAGTGTAGCCGCTGAAGCAACGGTCCGACTGAGTCGAACCGACAGGCCCCGGCAACCACCCGGGCCGCCGCATTCTGCACTAGTTGCAGTTTCCAAACAGTCTTCAAAGGCAGCCCCACGTAGAGCGCATTGCAGTAATCTAGTCTAGATGTCACTAGGGCATGGGTCACTGTGGCCAGGTCTGCACGATCCAAGTACTGTACAGTCGCAGCTGGTGCACCAGCCAAAGCTGGGCAAAAGTCCCCCTGGCCACAGCCGCCACCTGGGAATCCAGGAGCAGCTGCGCATCCAGGAGAACCCCCAAGCTGCGGACCTGCTCCCTCAGAGGGAGTACAACCCCATTCAGAGCAGGACGATGATCCAGTACCTGAGTCGCAGACTTCTGGACCAGAAGTCCAGCATAAGGATAAAAATACAACAGATAAAAACAGAAGAATAAAAGCCATTGAAACAATACAGGAGTCGAGTAAAATATAAAAACAGCAACAACATAAAAACAATAACATTAAAAACAGCAGCGGCAGATAAAAAGGGTCCCTAGGAGGTTCTGCCTCCCTCGAATCCCAAGCAAAATGAACATGTTTTTAATCCCTGCTGGAAACCATATAAAGAGGGAACTGTCCTCAGATGTTCTGGTAACTGATTCCAGAGATGTGATGCTACAACAGAAAAGACCCTGCACCTTGCCGCCGTCCCCTTGGCTTCAGATGGCAGCGGTATCCTAAGCAGGGCCCTATCTGGTGATTGTAGGGGATGTGCAGGATTATATGGGGAAAGGTGGTCCTTGAGGTATCCTGGTCCTATGCCGTTTGATATAGCAATAAGGCTTTAAAGGATTTTGTTAGCAAGCTTGCACGTTTTACGAGTAAGTTTCGTTTCCCCAGGAAGACATTGTATTCCCCTAGGTGGTGATGATGGGAGTTTGCATTTCTTGTAAATGGCCCTCCACCTTATTACCTGATTTTTTGTTGTTGTTGTTGTTGTTCAGTCGTTAAGTCGTGTCCGACCCTTCGTGATCCCATGAACCACATCCCGCCAGGCCTTCCTATCCTCCACTATCTTCCTGAGTTCGCTCATTTTCATGTTTGTTGCATCGGTGATGCTGTCTAACCATCTCATCCTTTGCCTTCCCCTTCTCCTTTTGCCTTCAGTCTTTCCCAGCATCAGAGTCTTCTCCAGAGAGTCCTCTCTTCGCATTAGGTGGCCAAAATATTTGAGCTTCAGCCTCAGTACCTGACCTTCCAGGGAACAGTCAGGGTTGATTTCCTTTAGGATTGACTGATTTGATCTCCTAGCAGTCCAAGGGACTCTCAAGAGTCTTCTCCAGCACCACAGTTCGAAAACATCTATTCTTCGGCGCTCAGCCTTCCGTATGATCCAACTCTCGCAACCATACATTGCTACTGGGAACACCATTGCCCTGACTGTACGTACTTTTGTTGGCATGGTGATATCTCTGCTTTTTATTATGCTGTCTAAGTTTGCCATAGCTTTTCTTCCAAGGAGTAAGCGTTTTTTAATTTCATGGCTGCTGTCTCCATCTGCAGTGATCTTGGAGCCCAAAAAAGTAAAATCTGTTACTGCTTCCATTTCTGCCCCTTCTATTTGCCAGGAATTGATGGGACCAGATGCCATAATCTTAGTTTTATTAATGTTGTGTTTCAAGCCAACGTTTGCACTCTCCTCTTTCACCCTCATCAAGAGGCTCTTTAGTTCTTCTTCACTTTCTGCCATTAGGGTGGTATCGTCTGCATATCTGAGGTTGTTGATGTTTCTCCCGGCAATCTTGATTCCGGCTTGCGATTCATTCAGCCCTGCATTTCTCATAATGTACTCTGCATATAAGTTAAATAAGCAGGGTGACAATATACAATATACTGATTGCAAACCGTCAAATAGGACATACAGACCTGATACAACAATTCTACCTGCAAACAGTAGTATTATGCCAGCATTGCAGAAATATAACACTGCCATTTATGGCTGCCAGATTCCCCCAATACTTTCAGATTCATTGCTGAATCAGGCAATGAAGCTGTGATGGTGATTTCTCCTGCCTGACTTACCCCTGTTTGTCACATGTCATCTGTAGTGACTACGACTCCCAAAACGTTGCACAGCAGACATGGAAGGTGAGCAAATTAAAGGAACAAGTGGAGAAGCCAGTGTTGGCTTGTGTGTGCGTGCGTGCGTGCGCGCGCGTGCATGCGCTGAATTTCCAAGTTGTAAACTGGTGACCCTACTGAACTTAGAGGCAGATAGACTTGTGCAGGAATTATGTATAATTAGATGTAGAGATGAGATACTGAACAAGATGGATAGGTGCTTAACGTTCGAGTGGTGCAATCCTGTGTAACTTTAGGCTCTCGTTCCACCGGCCTAAAGCGTCGCAAAAGTGCCGTAAAGCACTTTTGCAGTGACTTGAGAGTAAGCGGCGCCAGCATGGGGCCCGGCACCGCTCACTCCCCTGGCATCCCGGACCTGCCACCGGAGGTAAGTGCTGCGCCGGACGGTGTAGGGGTGGGGACAGGCAGAACGGAGCAGAACGGGGCAGCGAGGCAGAACGGGGCAGCGAGGGAGGGGGGGCCATTGGCCGGCCCAGGCTGTGTGCTGACATGTTTAGGGCCTAAACTGACTGTGATGTTTATAGGAAATTTTCCCCCATTTCTGGCTTGCTGGGGGGCCTCAAGTTTCTAAAAAAGACCCACATAGTATGCAGCAATGCTGTTGAAGGGGACAAACGTTCAGAGACAGCAGCAGATTGTGAGACAGTTTTATTTTACTTATTTATTTTTCATATTTTTATACCACCCTTCCTCCAAGGAGCTCAGGGTGGTGTACTTGGGTCCTTCCCCCCCTTTTGTCACAACAACCCTGTAATAATAATAATAATAATAATAATAATAATAATAATAATAATAATAATAAAAAATATATACAGTATTTATATACTGCCTTTCTTGGTCATTGGATTTCTCCTCTGACTTTAATCCATGGACGGGCTTTCCAAGCCCCTCTAATGGTGTTTTTTTACAATATATAAATATCCAATCTTTCATGAACAACTACATTACAGATGGTATCCTTTGGTAGTCTGGCCTCTCTGCTGGCTGTCGCCTCCCACACTTGGCCGACACAGCTGGCAGCTCTTATCTCTCCTCACAGAGATTTTCACACCTTTTTGTCGGCGGCGTGTCTCAAACTTGCCATTCGCCGATCTTCAGGCTTGTAAGGTGGCGGCTCTACTGACTGAGCCAGACCCCTCTGCCTGTAAAGTAAGTGAGGCTGTAAGGCTTACAACAACCCTGTAAGGTAGGTGAGGCTGAGAGATGGTGACTGGCCCAAGGTCACCCAGGAAACTTCATGGATGAGTGGGAACTTGAAGCTGGTTCTTCCAGGTCTTAAGTCCAACACCAGAACCACTACTACACCATCCTGGCTGGTTAATTGGATGTTGGTTAATTTGTCGTCATGAGCACACAGTCTGCAGAGGATACGGGGTTGCCAGCTCCAGAGCACCTCCAGCAGGCAGAATGTTTGAAGCAAGAGAAGGAATTGGAGAGACACCGCAACTATGAGGACAGGAGCAGGATTACGTAGAGTGGAGAGTGTGAATAACAGAGGAGGCACAGAGTCTCTGTTGTCTTGCACTAGCCATAACTAAAGGCCCAAGCTATAACCATTTAGAAGAGCACTATTTCATTCCCCACATTCCAGAACTCAGAAATGCATGTTAATAACCTAATTTTAATGATGCAAACAATAATCTCTAGTCAATTTTCTGATAAAATGAATTTTGTGTTTCCCCATTTGTGATTAAAGTGACCTACAGGATGAGTTTTATTTTTAAGTAGGTGTTAATTAAAAATATGGAAATAAGCTGAAACACGCTGCTGTTCACAGGCAAGGAATAATCACAACCAATTTGTTCACACAATCCTGCCTGTTTGGGGATATTTTTAAAAATGTCTGAATTACCACTTGCTGCTGTGCATGCTTGTTTCGAAAGTAAAATATGATTCTAGCACAGTACTTGAATCTGCAATCCAAAGAACCAATGGTTATTCTGACAGAAAGTGGAAAAGAGTTACAGCGCAATCCTGTGTAGGATGCACCGGCCGCGCTAAACAGCCAGCCGCTGCATCCTAAGCAGGATGTGGCCCGTGCCGGCGGAGCTGGAGCACACCTCAGTAGAAAGGGACGTTGGTCCCTTTCGCCCAGTGTAAGCCCCAATGGGCCTCCTTGGATGTGCACCAGCTATTTTGCTGGTGCAAATCCGGGGAGGCAGTGTAAGGCCGGCCAGGCCCGGGAAGGGGCATAGGATATCAGTGGAGCACACCACTGATATCCCCGCCCCCCCTCCAGGGCCTGGCCGGCCAATCATTTCTGGCACAGAAATGGGGGGGGGAGGATAGGATTGGGCTCTATATGAACAATATTTATAAAAGAAACCCTATGGTGTAGCTTTGTACACTTTGATGTCCTGCAGTGGTGTTGCTCCGGCCCCATGTAGGGGGGGCGCCAACGCGACCACGCCCCCACGTGACGCGACGATGCCCCCACATGATGCAGGCGCGTGACATCATGCCCCACCTCCAAACAGTCCCCTGCGCCGTTTTCACTTCATTTCAGAGGCGCTCAGAAGCAAGGGAAGGAGGGCCGAAACGCGGCCCGAGGGAGGTATGTTTTCGCCCTCACTCAGCCCGCGATTCCGCCCCTTCAGCAGTCTGCGCCTGGGGGCCCTGGGCACCACCTGGGGCCCTGGGCACCAAGGCTCCCCCCCCCCCCATGACGCTTCTGATGTCCTGCCACCTCTGGATTAAGATTCTTACGGCTCAATCCTATGCATGTCTACTCAGAAGTAAGTTCTGTTGTGTCCAAAGGGGCTTACTCCCAGGTAAGTGTGCATAGGACTGCAGTCTTAAGTATATATTTTAAATGCCAGCTCCTTTGGAAAAAAATGTTATACATAAGCTGGAAATAAGTTGAGTTTTGGCAGTTTCAGTTTATGCCTGCAAGGACTCAGGAACTTTGATACAAATTATTGAATGGCTTCCATATTGCTGGTGGTTGTGCAGTGTTTTGTCTCTGAAGTGTGACATTGTGCAACTGACTGCTTTTCTATAAAAAGAGATGAGGTAAGTAGGGATGACTGTTTAATAAGCTGGATGACAGAGCAAGACATTAAGGTTTTTATAGAGCTGTGTAAAACAGCACCAAGTACAGTAATGACCACATCGTCATCCTAGATTCATCCTAGAGTCTGTTTGAAACAATCCCCATCCCCATTTTTCTTAGATTTGAATCTACTGCTCAGCAAATGTTGGCTAGCATCCTGACGCTTAGAAGTAGTTGTTGTGACATCCATATACTTACACAGATTAGCAGAATATCAGAACAGAATTGTGCATTACAAAAAAAACATGCAGCTCCCACCCAAAATGGTCATGTCAAGTTTTATCTCCACCCCCCCCCCAAAAAAAAAACCCTAGCTTAACGTGCCCTGTGTCCTGGTGTCATTTCTGGGTGAGCTTCTCTGTCCCCACCAGGGGCAACTGATAATGTGCGCATACATACAAACCCTAACATCATTGTCTATCCCCCCCAGCTCTTTACCACAGCCCTGACCAGGCCTTTATTCAAAAGACTAACTGATTGAACTGGTAGGAAGGCCATTGTGGAATCGTGATTAACAGCACAATCTTCCGTAACTTTGGAGCAGCAGAATGCACACTCCACAACTCCAAAGTGTCGCAAACGTGCCGGAAAGCACATTTGCAATGATTCTAGAGTAAGGGCTGCCGGCGTGGGGGCTGGCAGCCCTCACTCCACCGCCCTCCAGACCCGGCACCCACCGGCGGAGGTATGTCCAGTGCCGATAGGGGCAGGGGGAGGGCAGGCAGGGGTCTGGAAGGAGGGGGGCATTGACCGGCCTGAGCTGGGAGGGGGCGGGGATATCGGCGGCACGCTCTGCCAATAACCTCAGCCCGTTCCCGGGCCTACCTGGCCTTACTCCCCCACCCCAGATGTATGTCAGCTTCAGAGCTGGCGTGCATCCAAGGAGGCCCATAGGCCTCCCCTTCTCCTGAGGTGGTCCAGGGCTGCCCTGGGGCAGCATAGGATACAGCCTTTACACCGGCTGTGTATCCTTATGCAGAATTGCGTCGTCAAGCTGTAAAACGCACTGGCCTAACTTACCCCACAGTTGTTGTGATGTTAAAGTGATATTCTGAGCTCTGGAATGCCCTTCACAAGCTCATCCATTACATTTAGAGACAGAGTGGACCCTACAGCTGACTGTGAAATTTTGACTATGAGAAGAGTCTTCTGTTGATTAGGTTCATATGTAAGGATCTGTTTCTCTAGTATTTTATTTATTTATTTATTTATTTATTTATCTATTTTAAAGTTTTATATACCGCTTTTCTAAAAAAAAAATTCAAAGCGGTGTACAACATACAAACAAAACACTAATACAATTAAAACCTATTTTTAAAAAATCCACAATTAAAATTAAATATTAAAATAAATTTACAATTAAAAAACATAATACAGAGCAAATAGGTCTTTAACCCCTGCTGAAAGCCATGAAGCGAGGGGGCTGACCTCAATTCCTCTGGCAACCGATTCCAGAGGTGTGGTGCCACAACCGAGAAGTACCACTGTTGGCTCCCAGGGAAGGGCAGTACTGTGGGGAATAACCCCTGTCAGCCTGGTAAGGTAAGAGCCAGTCCTCTGTCAATTTTACTATGAGTGGCTTTAGAATTGCAGTCCTGCTACCATCAGTATGCTTGTCACAAAACATTCTATGGAACTGACACGTTTGATAATCCAATGTGGTCATCCGCATTCAAAAGTAGAGTAGACCCTGGAAAGTAGCAAAGCTTTAAAGTTGTACGGTACATCATTCAGAAATGGTGCCTGGGTTCCAAAACGCCTCAGTGTCAACAATAATAAATGAAAGTCTGTTTCGAAACACATACAGGACAGACTCATTCATTTCAATGGCCTGGAAGAGAGCAGATTGGACAAGAGGGTTGCTGTTAAAATTTAGGGTGAGCCCCTTTGGGCATGGGGCACTTGGAGAGGGAGTGCCATTCTAGGAAGTGATGTGCTTCTGAGGCAGATGCAGTCTCATCTCCTGCCTCTAGTGAAGATCTGGGTGGGTTGCATGCCACCTGGCAAAGGACCCTTGCTGAGCCCTAGTGGATTTGTGAGGCTGGTCCACTGCACCTTCATTGCTCAGTCATTCCAAAGTGATTTGGGAAGAGGGGAACTCGGAATGAGCTGCTGCTGCTGCATGTATTCTTGTGCATGGTTTTAGGAGGGGATCAGAAAAACCCTGTGTATTCCTCTTTTGATGCCTGTAGTGGGATTAATACTAGAGCCTGCAAGGATCTCTGTGTGTTCATCTGTGGAAGAGATGGTTGGCACTGAATTTGGCGAGGGGTCTAGAAGGCAGAGTAAATTTAGAAGGGGGGGACAGAGTTAAAAAAAATGGCAAAACGTTGACTTACGATAACTTTGGCATGGGTCTCCTTGGGGAGAAGGATGGTAAGTTTTGATGAATCAGGAGATTCTGGTAACTGAAGCTCAGATAATAGAGGCCCCGTTATGAGGGCCCCTCATGTTGTGTTGGCTGTATCTGGCCTGACATTTTTTTAATGGAGGTGTTAAAATATAGGAAGATATTGGTTGCTTTCTGCCAGGGGCACTCTTACTGGTCAGCTAAAAACATTAATTGGCACTATTCACTTGATGTCACAAGACAATTCTCTCCGTTGGTCAGATAGAAAGCATTTAAAAATGTTTTAGGAACTTAATTTCAAGAAAAAGTATTTATTCCTGTGACAGTGTGTTTCCTTCTAGTAATTTGTGGACTAAAAGTAGAAAAGGCAAAGGCAGAAGCCATAAATAATTACGCCTTTGGTAAATAGAACCAATGTTTTGTGTTAGTGTTCATTAAACAGATTACTACATTTCACATGACTTGAGTGGCCTTGAGGCCAAGATGCCACTAACTGAAGCTCAGCTTCCTGGATTGTCAGTATAACTTAGCCATTAATATATGCCATAAATATTTTGCTGCCAGAGAGACACTTCTTTCTTTCTTTCTTTTATTTTATTTTTCTTTCTTTCTTTCTTTCTTTCTTTCTTTCAATGCTGCAACCAATGTTCACATTTTGGAGAGAATCAGACAGTATTGTGTATGTCCACAAATAAAACACCATTCTGGTCTAAACAGCATATAAGCTTAGATCCAAAGAGCTGCTGGGCCACATCCAAGTAATTGAGCATGCCCAGTAGAATCTCTTCCTTTTGAGTGGTGCATCCTCATCCTGTATTGCAAGGTGCTTTTCAAAGTTTCCTCAGAGTGTCGTAGCCTATAGGTTTATCTCTGTGTCCTGGAAGTCCAATTTCCCCTTTAAAAAAAAAAAAAAACCTTCTTCTAGCCCTCAGTGTTTTCAAAAGGAGCTTGGCTGTGGTGTGTCTAGAGGGCTCACATTTTATAATTCTTTCAATTCTAGCCAAGAAGTGCCATCTGGAGTTTGTCCATGAGAGGTAAAAATTTGGACCTGAATTTAAGATGCAGATCGTTTCAGAGTGGAGTAACATATACTGTCTGTCTACGGAACAAGAGAAGATTTTAATATTACATAAACAACTCCTTTGTAAGATTAATCATAGCACTTTACTCACCCGTCGAACAAGCACGGACGCATCTAACATTTTCTGTTTTTATTCTCCCAACTGAAAGGCACAGCTCACGATGAGTATATTGAGTAAGCTTGGCAAAATCCTTCCATAACTAGGCTAAGTGGTTCAGTTTACAAGCTTGCATATGTCACTTTTTAGAAATGAATGTGTTTGGATATGCCTACGGTATGTGAGTGGATCATAGACAGTTGAGAAATTTGTAGGCTGGCAAGCAAAAAATGGAAATGTACTTAGATGTGATTCTAACTTGGCCCAAAGTCTAAAGACAAAGATATATGACTCCTGTAAATAGCACTCATGTTTGAGTCTAGTTTGTGCTGCAGAAACGTTAAATATTCAGTTCCTTCCTGGTGTCCAAGGCTGGCCTGCCCGTATGACAAATATACCCCTGGCATCAGCCATCCATAAGATCACACAGCTTGTCCATGGGGTTCCTGTCTCAGATTCCTGAAGTAGTCAGGGACAGAGTAGCAAGGAGGAATGAGATTTGGGGTACAGAATAGACTTAACACAGGGTTTAATGCCCTTGCTGAAAAACAAGATATAATATCAAAAGGAAATACAGTACTGTAAATAAATTCAGCAACCAATAGCCTACTGTCTTTCCTTCTAGAATTCCCTTTTTCCTTTCAGTCCAGTGTAAGTTCTGGGGTGCTCTAGCCCAGGGGTGGCCAACCTTCCACCAGTAGGGCCTCTGTGTTCTTAAGAGTTGTGGAGAATCTGGGCAGTTGCAATTACTGATGGTGCTGCTAAAGCAGCTGCACATGCTGACATGCCCTCACCTAGACAACCGTTAAGGGGCCAGGAGCATTCGTGTTGAAAGGTTGGCCACCCCTGCTCTGGCCTGTGATAACCCCAGGGCATTTTGAAATATTGGCCTGGATCAAAGGAGTGGATTTGTCACAGATATCAACATCACAATGCCTTCCAGCCTCATCATGTGGTCAAGAAAAAGGGTTAAATCATATTTCAGTTTCCTGAGAACTGCACCCTTCAGGTCTAGCAAAATGGCTAGCAATAGCTCAGCGCATACCTGCATTACAGTTTTAAGATGTTATCTCAATGATAGCAGTGGTTCACCAGAAGGAAGTGGCGGGGGAGGAGTGTGCACACAACCCAAGATATGGTGTGCGTGTGACATCATAGCAGGGGTGGAGCTGACAGGCTACTATGCTGCTGTCAATACCACCCTAATGTCATCCCTGCAATCGCACATTCCACAAATAATGTCTTCCCGATATAGCCGTGGAAAGGTGGGGGTGAAGGAGACTACTTTCAGCCCAGTGTAATGACATTTCAGAAAATGAATGTTGTGCCCCAAATATCCTTTCTAAGATGAGTCAAGTAGTCATTAAGACAATAGATTCTAATATTCTCAAAGCATCTTAGTAAAAAAATATTCAAACTGACCTTGTGCTCAATTTTCACTTCCTTCCAATTCCTGACTGTTATTCCTTGAGTAGAGTAAGCTCTCTTTATTCGTCATATGAAACTACTGCAGGGGTTTCCTATGGCCCAAATTAACTGTGTAAATAAATCGCTGGTTTTAATCTCCATAATATTTGGAAAGCAGGCATTCTGTGCTGTGGCTAATACGTTATGGAGCCATGTATATGGTATTAAATACTTCACTATTAAAACGTGGTTCCATCAGTTACTTTTCCTTCTATATGTATAGATAAACAGCACAATAATTTTCATTTTAAGCGAGCTTAAGTAGCATAACATCTGGGGGGGGAAGTGTAATGTTATACTGGTAGATTGTGCAATGTTAATATTATAACTACCACATCTGCACAATTCATTTATTAGTTCTTAGCAATCTATTTTCCTGCATTCTTCGGGAGGTTTGTTGTGGTTTGCGCTATTTTAAAGTTGTCTTGCACACTTTTGTAAAAAGCCAATCTACTGCTTGTCAGCCACAAACTGTATAAGGCAGACACAAAGAGAAGAGTGGATCTATTGTCCTGATTTTTTCCAATGAAAATTTAAAGCATCTTTGAAGGCTTGCAGTACCATTGAGGCTATGAAGCGGCAGTCTAAAGAATCCCTTTAGGCACATGCAAAGGTTTCTGCTATCCCTTCCCAGGGAGCAGCTCCTTGTACTACTTTGGAAGTTGCTTCTGAAGTTTCCTCAAGTTTCAGCAGTAGGTGTCAGGTAGATGGGACGGGACAATGCTTGTAGGAAAAGTGGGTGCTGAATCGCTGTTGTACACAGAGGGCTCATCACAGGAGCTGAGTAAGCAACTTTTTCAGCAATGAAAGCATCTTGGAAGTATATTGCACGCCAGAGGAGGGGATGGAAGCTGTTTTGCATAATCAGCTTCATTTAGCTGACAATTTGCATATAATTTTGTGACACTAGCAGATGTTAAACTGTGTTTGATAGACATACTACTGTGCAAAGGTATTTTACATCATTGTTGTTTGGAAAGGATTACCGTCATTTGAAAACTGGATATACAGAAGAGGACGGTACTTGTGTGAGTTCTGTAACATATAGCAATGAAACTGGGTTACATTTTGCTTATCTCCTTGTTTCTAGTCTTAGCACTTTTGCCATCGTAATTTGTGGCTGCAGGCACAAGGACTAGAAGTATGCGTTGAAGAAGAAGGAGGCTGAAGTGCTTGGGATTCTGGGGGATATCCGTGAACAGCACGAACGTTCTCATTGAGTGCAGGGCAAGGATCCTCAGGCAGCACATTGACTTCCTGGTTCCCAAGGTTGATTTTGATGACGCTGTAACTCAGTTATAGAGCACCTGCTTTGCATTCACAAGGTCATAGTTTCAGTCTCTAGTGTCTCCAGGTAGCAGAGGGAAAGAGCCCTGCCTGTAACCCTGGAGAGCCATAGCCAGTCAGTGTATACTGAGCTAGATGGACCAATGGTTTAACTCACTAGTAGGTGGCTTCATATGTACACCACATGTTGATAATAAATCCAAATATCCAAATGTGTAATCCTAAACACAGTTAGGCCTGGGCGGGGGTGTCCTATAATGGAATGTTCCTCTGTACAACAAACCATAAACGTCCGCATAGAAGAGTAGCGTAATGGGAGGGGTTCTACAGAGGGGGAGGGGTTCTGCATAGTTTTCAATGTGCAGGGATTTTTACATATGGTTCTATCATGTGGGCCCCAATCTGCAATTTGAAGTGGCACAAGCCCAGATACAGTTTTTACTGCCTTCAATGAGAATTAGTCCTGAGGATTCTTCATGAAATCCTCGTTCCATTAAGACTACAACCCTGTGCACACTTACTTGGAAGTAATCCCTTTTGAACCCAGTGGGAGTTTCTTCTGAGTAGACATACATGGGATCAGGCTGCACATTCGGAATAAACTGGAATTACTTCCTAGTAAATAAATACTTCTAGGGTTGTATAAAGTCATTTGCCCCCATGCCTAGTTGTGGCGTAATCTGCCTTTCTATCTCATTTACTAACCGTGCCTAAAATACTCTCTCCTTACTTTTCATCACAAAGTGCCTTTCTCGCAGGACTTAGACAACAAGGACAATAAAGAAATGTTTGTGGTTCCATTACGGAACTCCTCATTAGAGAACTACCAAATTCTGAGGACCAGTGTATATGTTTTGAGGTGACATATGGATGTGGCAATTTCATATGGGGAGCCATTTGTGTGAAATTCTCCCCACTTAAAAATAATAATAATAAATAGTTACCACGCTGTAGAATACTAGCTCTTCTCAGCTCACTTTGCAAGGTGGACATTGCACTGTCAGTTCTAAATATGCAAGAAAGTCCAGTATGTGGGATTCCAAAATTCTCTGAAACGTAAGACCTGTTCATTCTTTGGTAGTTCTGTTTACCTAATCAAGAAGCTTCAGATAATACATTGTTATTTGAAATGAAAAAAAAGTTGTAGCGTGAAAAGTTGTAGCGTGTGTCTCATCGAAAAAAAGTTATTTTCTATCTCTGTTTAAACAATCTGTAATTGAAGGCAAGGAACATGTAGGATCGTGACTTGCCTATTTTACTGCTTAGAATACCTGACTGTACAAACACTAAATATCTTGGGTATGTAGTTGTGAGTGGAGTTCAGAATTCAGTGCAAGCAGTCACCTATGTATGACCAAAGTGAGTCAATGAGAGGTGTGGCTGAATGTGGTAGATCCCTTATCTCTGCAAACAGGGTTTGTTGATTTAGGCTAACATCTATATATCTAACAATATAGTTTATTTAGTACAATGGCTATTATGCAAACGGTCAGAGCCCTTTTGCATTGCAGCTCAATGACTGAAGATCTGGCTGTGTGTACTGCTCATGAGCAAAACAGTACATTGTTAAAATACATAGATTTGCATAAACAACTGAGAGTATGTGGTCACTATTTTTTCTAGAATCATAGAAGGAACCTTTTCTAGAATCATAGAAGGAACCATCTAGTCCAACCCTCTGCTAGATACAGTAGCGTCGCCTGATATGGGGCGGTGGTGCGGTGGGCCCCAGGGCGTAGGGGCGCAGAGGCTCCGGGGGGGCGAGACATAATAAGTTTCGGGGTTTTTTTGGCTTTTTTCGGTTTTTTCATTTTTTTAAGGTTTTTAGGGGATTTGTAGCGCTAGCGGGGCTTCTAATCGTTTGTGTATGCTTTGCGCCAACTTATCTTGTGTATAGGACCCTCCCACGACGATCTCCAGGGGCGACGATCTATTCTGGGGGCGCAGATCATTCCTCTGCTCTGCCTGCTCCGGGCGCGAACTCTGTAAAGCGCCCAGCAGCGCTTTACAGAGTTCATGCATGCGCAGAGCAACGATGTCCAATCGACGTTCTGCGCATGCGTGAACTCTGCAAAACGCTGCTGGGCGCTTTACAGAGTTCGCGCCAGGGGCGGCAGAGGAGCGATCTGCACCCCCAGAGGAGATTGTCGCCCCTGGAGATCGTCACGGGACGGTCCTATACACAAGATAAGTTGGCGCAAAGCATACACAAAAGATTAGAAGCCCCGCTAGCGCTACAAATCCCCTAAAAACCTTTTAAAAAAACAAAAAAACAAAAAAACCCCGAAACTTATTATGCAAATTAATTATGCTAATTAGTTTGGGGCGTCGGGGAGTCCGCACCAGAAGCGGGGGCGCCTGGCGACGCCGCTGGCTAGATACAGGAAAATCCTCTCTGGAGCATCTCCAAAAGGTGCCTGTCAAACCTCTGCTTGAAGGCTCCAACGAGGGAGAACCCTCCACTTCCCTCACTAATTGGTTCCGTTGTCAAACTGCTTTTACCGTTAAGATTTCTTCCTGATATCCAGCCAAAACCAAAAGCTATGGTCCTACAAATACAACCTAAAATCGCATTATCCTTCTTTGCAGCTGCATCACACTGCTGACTCATGTTCAGCTTGTGATCCACTGCACCACCAAGATCTCTTTCACATGTTGTACTGCCAACCAGAGTAGTCCCTTGAGTAGGGCAACTGGGGCAGCCGCCCTTGGCCCCATGCTTTCATGGCCAATTTATGGCTATAATAGGGAGACCCTGCACTGGTTGAGTTGCCCTGGGCCTGTACCCTGCCCGCACCGTTCTAGGAACAGCTCTGCTACCAAACCAGGTATCATCCACCCTATACCTGTGCCTTGATTTTTTTTCCTAAGTGCAGAACCTTGCATTTGTCTTTGTTGAACTTCATTTTGTAACAGCCCAAACTTATCGAAAACCCCCCCACACCAATGCAGCCACACCATTGGAGCACCCGCTGTATCCTGTGGGGATGGCAGTCTTGGAGGTCTCCAGGCAAGTAAACCTCCACTGCCCTGATGGGTCTACTCTGACCTGCGCCAGCGATTTGCTGGTGCAAGTCCAAGTGAACCCGGGTAGGTGGATCGAGGCTGGGAAGTGGGATACGATATCAGCAGAGCTGCTGTGGCCAATATCTCCTCCTCCCTGGCCTCAAGCCCCCCCTGCCCACCCCAGTCCCCCTTTGCCTACCCCATTCCTCACCTCCCCATTCTGCCCACCCCCACGCCAACTTACCAGCACTGGGGCTTCTCTGGAGGCAGCTTGGCGCAGCGGGCTGGCTGCATGAAATGGCAGGTCACTTTTTGCGACCGCTGTAAAGCACACTGCGCTGCTGGAACATGTGTTCCAGTGGTGCAATTGCTCAATAGGATTGGGCCCCTAATGTCAGCCCAGTATTCCATTCTATCAAGGTCCTCCTGAATGTTTTTATTATCTTCTGTGGTGTTAGCTATTCCTCCCAGTTTTAGTGTCTTCTACCAATTTGATAAGGATTCTTTTTATCCCTTCATCTGTCAAAAAGAATATGTAAATGTTCTTTTTCTATGTAAATGTTTTTATGATTTTAAAATTAGAAATTGGATAGTGCAATTTGTTTTTGTCATTTTCAAGTATAGCAGTAGAGATATGTGTGGGGACCTAATTCTCTTGAAGCCTGCAGAAAGAAATCACCAGATCTGTTCACATGCTTAAGAAAACTGTAAATTTCTCTTGGAAAAACTGTAACTTTCAAAACAGGATTATAATGCTGACCTTGTCTCCTCTGTTTTTAAATAGATTTTACTACATAATCATTGCTAATGGTATACATGAGGTTTTGTTTAAAGGAAATACAAAGCCCTAATTGTACTTTTTAAGGGAAAGTATTGCATCAGAAGGATTCATTTAAATACATTTGGCTCTGGGCTCTCTTCACAATTCATTCATCCTGATTTTCCCCTGGACTTGTTGAGAATGCAAAATATAGGAAGAAACAAGTTAAATAGCCCTTTTTAGATCACTACATTCTGGCCTCAAAGCATAGTTCTGCTCATAAACCTCTATTACTAAACAAAATACTTCATTTTAATTCTATGTTGCAACTGCAGGCATTTTGTTTAAAACCTGTTGGCTAAATGTTAGGGCTGTTGTGACTTATAAAAAGACGTGTTCTGCTGTGATGTACTTATAACTGACTGTTTGAATGGGTCACAGTGGTGGCAGTAATAAGGCAAATATACAAAGAAGCTGTTGACAAAGAAAATTGTGAGTTCAGAATCATATGCCTGTTGGTATAGATGACACTGTGATGGGATTTGTGTGTACGTGTGCGTTTGTGCGTATAAATATCCTGAAACTTTAAGGCTGAATCATTTTAAATGTTTCATTGACATCCAGATTCTGGTCTCAAACCCACAGGCACTGACAAAAGGTTGTATCTATGAGAACATTGCAAAGCAGCATGATTTGTGAGAGAGCACAACTGGGCAAAAAATGGAACAATCTCTCTTGCAGCTAAAAAATAATAAACCATCATTTTGTAGTCAAGATTCACATGGAAGCTTTTCTTGTACAGAGGGATCCACGCTCATGAGGGTTGTACCCCTTGGCTGTGGTCTGGTGCCCAGCTCTGCCCTCTTATTTCCTGACATCCGTGCAACTCCAAATTGTATCACTAAATGCAAGATTGCTGCTGAGGCCACAGTGCAAAGAGCTCAAGGCCAAATTCAGCACTCACAGCATGATTGTCGTCCTTTCCTCCAGACAATAAGCATGCAGACACTCACACACTGTCATAATACACAAATTTCCTCTGAAACAAACACACTGTAGCTTGAAAAAAAAACCTCTGACACAGTAAAATATATAATAATTATAATATACAGTATTTATATACCGTCTTTCTTGGTCATTGGATTTCTCCTCTGACTTTAATCCAAGGCGGTGTACATGGGCAGGCTTTCCTAACCCCCCTAATGGGGTGTGGTTTTTTTTTACAATATATAAATGTCCAATCTTTCATGAACAGCTACATTCCAGGTGGTATCCTTTTGCAGTCTGGCTTTTTTCCCAATGGCCGTCGCCTCCCACACTCGACCGATGCAACTGAGCTCTTATCTCTCCTCACAGAGGCTTTCACAACTTTTTGTCGGCGGTGTGTCTCAAACTTGCCATTCACTGATCTTCAGGCTTGCAAGGCAGCGGCTCTACCGACTGAGCCAGACCTCTCTGCCCTTCTGCACTCTTATAGAACCTCTTTGAACTGTAGCGCTGGTCTATAAACACTGCCTGGGAGCTATGGCATAACATTATCTCAAGTACAATTAGTGTGATGCCCTTTTTTAAAAAAAACCACACCTCTGGTGGCAGCAAAAAAGAGTTCTGGGTTGGGAGGGCTGTTCTTTCCCCTTTATTTATTTAACAACATTTATGCTCCGCCTTTCCCCAGCTGGTTGGAGGCGTTCAGGGTGGCTTATAGGAACAATTAAAAACAATAAAAAGTTTAAAATGCTTCGAAACAAAACAATTAATATATAAAAGAAGAAAGAATGAAATAGCTGGCCAATCAGAGGTAACAGAGAGGAGTCAATGCAAACCAAGGAAAGTGGAAAGAACAAGAAAAGTTTTCACATGCAGTCACAACACATGTAGAGAGGGAGCCAACCTGTTCTCAGAAGGGAGAGAGTTCCACATATGGGGTGCCACCACAGAAAAAGCTCTTCCCCACTTTGATGCCAACCAAACATCCAATGAGAGTGGCCTCTGCAGCTGACCTTAAGGGCCAGGCCACTTCGTACGAGGGGAGGCAGTCCTTCCTTAAGGTACCTGACCCTAAACTGTAAAGGGCTTTAAAGATGATCACCAGTACCTTGAATTCCACCTAGAAACAAACCAGCAGCCAGTGAAGTTGTACAACAGTGACATGACCACAGGTGTGGTGAGCTGGCCCTGGTCACCACACGCGCAGCTACATTCTGCACCAACTGAAGTGAAAAGCGCACCACTTCCACTTGGGCATTCTGAAGCAGCTGTGGATCCAGGATATCTCTCTCTCTCTCTCTCTCTCTCTCTCTCTCTCTCACATACACACACACACACACACACACACACACACACACACACACACACACACACACACACACACACACACACACACACACACACACACACACACACACACACACACACACACACACACACACACACACACACACACACACACAGAGGATCTGCTATTTCATGGAGTGCTATGTCATCCATCCATTGCACAGATTTTCAACAATCTGATGGTCAACAATCCATTGCACAGATTTTCAGCCTCTTGACCAACAGAACCTCTGTTTTATCCAGATTTCATTTTGACTTGTTCACTCTTATCCAGCCCATCACCAATTTCAGACAGCAGTCTTGGCTTTCACAGCCTCCCCAGAGTTAGATGGAAAGGCAATATAGGGCTGGGTATCATCCATGTACTGATGACACTCAACCTCAACCCCCTTAGCAACCTCTCCCAGTGTTTTCATATATACAGGTATCCCCCAGTTAACGATGGGGATATGTTCCCCACTAGGATGGTACACTAGGATGTACACCAGCCAGGATGGTGTAGTGGTTTGGGAGTCGGACTTAGACCCGGAAGATCCAGGTTCAAATCCCCGCTCAGCCGCGAAGCTTCCTGGGTGACCTTGGGCCAGTCACTATCTCTCAGCCCCACCTACCTCATAGGGTTGTTGTGAGGACAAAAAGGAGGGGAGGAAATATGTATACCACTCTGAGCTCCTTGGAGGAAGGGCGGTATAAAAATGTGAAAAATAAATAAATAAATTAAATAAATAAATAAATAGTGGTACATGGACCGCCGTTTGGTGGTACACTGGCACTCGGGCGGCAAGATGGCAGCCGCCATTGCAGCCACATCGCGCTGCGACAGAACCCTGAAAATGACAGTAAGTGGTCCCAGGCAGCTGGCAGAGCTTGAGCATGTGGGTTTCCCATGCTGGGCAATGTCCTTCCGCCCACACTGACCACCTTATCATCGTCTTCAAGGCTCCGTCGCAGCCAAAGACCTGGAAGTAAGTGGCGATTTCTCAATTTTGTAAAAACATCTTTTCAGCGGTGGCACTACGCATTGTCAATGATCCTTCAAAATTGTATTATTCCATGCAAAGTAATTGTGCGAAGTGGGCATAGAACTGCGGCACTCTGTAAAGGAGCAAAATACTTTCAGCTTTGGGGAGGACTCCTGGAAAACACATATTACTCAAAATTAAATGCAGATCCAGAAAGGATATCAGGAAGTCGTCCAATCTGGAGCACTTGGAGGGTAACAAAAAGTATTGTTTGTTGATAGCTCGAGGCTTTTTCAAGAAAGAAAATAAAACGCCATTAGCAAATTATGAGTGCTAATTACATCTCTGTTATATAAGCTCATGGGCCAGCGGGTGGCGCAGTGGGTTAAACTGCTGAACCATGAGCTGTCAATCGAAAGGTCGGCAGTTCGAATCCGCGACGGGGTGAGCTCTCATTGCTTGGCCAGCTCCTGCCAACCTAGCAGTTCCAAAGCATGTTAATGCGAGTAGATAAATAGGTACCGCTTGTGGGAAGGTAAACAGTGCTCCGTGTTCCAGCTGCATGCTACGCGCTGCGGCAAGGAGAGTCATGCCGGCCACCTGACCACGGAGGCGTCTTAGGACAACACTGGCTCTTCGGCTTTGAAATGCGGATGAGCACCACACCCTAGAGTCGGACACGACTGGACTTAATTGTCAGGGGTCACCTTTACCTTTATAAGCTCACATTTTGTTTCTTTGTTTGTTTGTTTTCCTGAACAGAATCTCGTAGAAGTTGTCAAGCCTGCAGATTCCCCTTTCCCTGCTCCCTTGGAAGAAGGTCTGCCTTATGATATTTATTCCAAATTTATAGCATTAATCCCAGCTGCAGAGGATGCAACCAAGGTAAGGGGGATTTTTTCTTATCAAAACTATTTTGGTCAAGCATGACATGTTAATTCCTGGCCAAAAAGCACAAGCAGTCATTGCATATATTTTAGTTCCTCTGCAACGGAGGTGTTCTGGAAACGCACACAGCCCAGACCAAGGTGACTAAGCAAGGCACTTGTTCTGCGTACTCAAACAACGTGACCGCCTGCCTTCTGCTTGGGGAGATGCTGTTGGTGTGTGTTTGTTCTGGGTGTGGGGGTTCGGAAGGTTCTAGATAGCATGTGCTCCCCCTGAAAGATCAGGTCCTCATTCTGTGGAGGCTTTTAGATCTGGCCATTTCACTGGGAACCCAAGTGTCCTTGGTGGCACAAAGCACCTTTTACCAGCATTGGCTAGTATGCCCACTGGAGTCTCTCCTGGGCAGAAGTAACCTGGCCACACTTACCCATGCTCTGGTAACATGTCAACTGTATGTGAGGCTGCGCTTCACTGACACGGGCCATAGAGGCTGGCCTGTGTCAACTTTGTTACCTTTGTGGCTCCAGGTGAAGACCTTGTTGTTTGCTCAGGCCTTTTAATGTATAGAGAACCTTTATTGGCATTTGGAAAAGAAAAAACAAAAACAAAATTGACACAAACAAGAAACAAACAAAAGACAAAGTTAGCAAGAAAGGCTAATACCATGATTAGGAGTGCAAAGTCTCAAAAGATGTTTTAAGAAAGCTCCCATAATCTCTATAATAGAAGGGGCCTCAGATGACAAGATGTTTCTCAAGATAACGCTGTCCGGACAGCCGTTCCATTTACTCAGTAAGGGCGCTAGAAATTTCCCTCGAAGAGCTGAAAAAAGTGGACAATGCAAGATTATATGTGAGAGGGACTCTACTGAACCTTGTTTTAATGTATTTTTATGTATCATGTTTTTGGTTTTTTGGGACTATTGTACGCTGCCCTGATTGGTTTTTAACCTGAAAAGGCAGGGTAGAAGAAATGCAATCAATGAATAAATAACTTGGCCAGGCCAAGAAACCACCGAAGTTCACCTCATTTATGCCAGTACAGCAATGTCAGTTTGTGTATGTTGTGTTCAGTCAAACACATTTCATGTGGAATTTCCTTGCACTCTGCTAGGAAATTGATGAAGTTACTTCTCCAGAACTGCAGCCTGAAGCAGAACCCATTGTGGATCCTTTGGAAGGTTGCACCATAGAGGATGTTAAATCAGTACTGGGCGAAGTCACCGGTGATATGATCAGCTGCCTTCAGGTATTGTCACAAGGACCATATTTACTCATTTTAACTCTAGCTGATTGGTAGCTGAGGCCTAAACTTACAGCCCAATCCTAACCAGCTTTTCAGCACCAATGTAGCCACAATGCAGCCCCAAGGTAAGGGATCAAATGTTTCCTTACCTTATGGAGGCCTCCATGACTGCCCCCCCCACCGCAGGATGCAGAGCGTGCCCTGTTGGCGCAGCTGTATTGACACTGGAAGGTTAGTTAGAATTGGGTTGTTAATGACTGTAAACTGACCCCCTGTTATGCTAATGTTTGCAACACCCTAGACTCCACTGGTCTAAATTGTAGACAGGATTGGGCCGTAAATTAACTACAATGGAAAAATGTTTGGTATCTGTTTGCTGGCTTTATCTTGGTTTGTTCACATTACTTAGTTCCTGTCAAATTGATCTTTGGATCTGCCTTCTGTATTCTTAAGCAATGCCTAGTACTGTACACAGACTGTACCAGTGTACTGACTGAATGATATGTAATAATAACACAGAGAACGAGAGATGTGTTTCATGCAGTGGAGTGTAAATCAAACCGAACCAACCTCCAGTGTACAGAAAAGGTTGGCGTCATCTGAGTGTGGTTTACTTTATCATTAGTTTGATGGTGGGTGTGAGGGTGGGGGAGAGAAGCGAGACCAGGTCTGCACACTTTATGGCCTGTGAAGCTGAACACAGCCCACCTGCTATGCATTGTGGCCTTCTAGGTGCCTGACGATCCACCCACACCTGTTTTTGCAGTCCCAAATTAACATCAAAACCAGCCAATTTATCAGGTTCATGGCTGGCAGGCTCCATTCTGCACAGCACATTTCAAGTTGCGTAAGTCTTGGCTAGATGGAACATTGGACCATGCAGGGGGAGTTCCCACTTTTCCATGGTAGAGAGAAACAATGCCCAAGGCAGCTCATAGTCGTAGTAAAATCATAGCACAATAAAAGGTTTCAAGAACATGAAACAACAGTGAATCACCATTTTTAAAAAGCTTAAAACAGCAGAGATGAACTCAGTGACTAGGTGGCTGAAAGCCACTGCCAGCCAGGACCGCTAACCAGGATCTGGGTAGCAGACGACCAAGAGTCCTCCTGAACAGCCACCACTGTAGGGAGCACTGTGGGCAGTTAGCCCTTTCCAAAGCTTGGGGGAGCACACTGTTGGGGGCCACAGGCTATCCCAAAAGCTGGAACCACCACTGGGCACATTAGGCACTCTGATGTGAAGAATTCCCAGCATCCGCCAGCCTCACCCACCAACCTGCCATCGCAGCTGCCCTGGCATTTACATGACCAGCCAGCCTCAGCAGGGCTGGGCATGGTAACATTTGGAAGAGTTCACATCTCTCTGCATCTGCTTTTAACTTTCCCTTAGGTGAGCCTCCCATCTCAGGCCTCCTGTATCCTTCTGCCATGCCCAGGAGAGCCAAGGCAGCATTTGCATACGAGCCCGACAGTCCAGCAAGGCACTTGTGCTTCTGGCTGTGACTAGAGCCAAGCATGGTGTTCCTGCAACTTGCTGGATATCAGAGAAGCAGGGGCATGGTAATGCACCTGTTGAAACAAGGGATCTTTTCTCCCTTTGGAGTGGCAAGTCAATGGATTCACAACCTCTGAAGTAATGCAATTTTGCTTCAGTGGATCGCTAAGCAGCTTCAAATAAGAGCTTCGCTTGCTGCGCAGCCAGGGGGATACAAACAAACTGGCTGTCCACATGGTTAAAGCTGCCACAGTTTGAGTTGTTAGGGTGCCACCACATGGTAAAATATTGTATACATGGTCTCTCTTTCTTCTGTAATACCTTCCTATATAAATGTCTAATAAATAAGTATGCCATGATACCCCCACCTTTTTTTGCTATACATACTGCCAGTTCACCATCCCCTGCTTTTCCCTCGTCTACCTTCCTCCTTGATGAAGTCTTGTGCTCTTCCTTAACCTTTATCTTTGTTGCTTTTGGAAGTTATCTGGGCAAGGACATCTGTGCACTGTCTATAGCCAAAACAATGATGGCGGTAAATATACAGTAGAAATAGTAGCAGCAATTTCATTAGTATCAAGTCAGGAAGCACCGTGACCAGGGTTAGAGTCGGGAGCTCTTGGCAGGGGTGACTCCAGCTGATCTACTGCCCCACTCCCAAATTCTGCTGCCCCCTCACCAGCATGCACTATTGTGTACACCAGCATGTGCATTAGCACTGGGCAGTACACATACAAAATGTCACCCCTCCATTTTGTTGAGTTTTGTTTAGTTTATTGGCACAGCGTTAGGACATGCCCACTACTGCTCTGAGCTCGCTGCAACCTCCCTGCCTTGCCTGGAGGAGAGGAGGCAGTGGCAGGAACCCCATGGCAGCAGAACCAACATTCTCCCATCTTCTCCAGCTCTTTGGCAAAGATGCTTGAGGCAGGAACGCCTTGCCCACCCTCCCACCATTCCCTGTTATCTTTATCCTCTATGACCTTCACTCTGCCCCTGTTCTCAGAATAGCAGAACAGACTGGAAGAAGGAAGCTGGGAAAAGCACCATTCCACTTCCCAAAAAGCAGGGTTTCTCTTTTTTTGGGAAGTGGGGTGATGCTTCTCCTGACTTCCTTTTTCTGCCCCACTGTCCTGGTCTCTGTAAAAACAGCAGACTCTTTTTAATGGAATCCTTATGAGTGGCATCCTCAGGACCTAACCATTTAGGTTTAACTCATCTGTATTAGATGTTTATATGTCCTTAACGGCGCAATCCTGTCTATGTTTAGGCCAGCGGAGCAAGCGCTTCGCTGGCCTAAAGAGTTGCAAACATGCCGTAAAGCACATTTGTGGCTCCTCCAGTGTAAATGGCGGCATCGCTAACACTGCCGCTGGACCGACTCTACACCAGTTGACACAGGTAAGGCCTGTGCTGGTTGGCGGAAGAGTGGGCCGGGGTGGCAGAGGAGGAGGCCATTGGTCGGCTGGGCCCATGGGGGCAGGGATATCGGCGGCATGCTCCACCATATCTCCATCCGAAGCCAGGCTGGCCTTACCCGGCCTACCTGGACATGCGCTAGTTCCAGAGCTGGCGTGCATCCAAGGAGACCCATCAGGGCCCCGTCGCTTACACCGGGGGAAGGGGACAATCATCCCCTTCCCCCAAGGTGAGCCTGGGCTGCGCCAGCGCATTCCACAATTGGCCTAGGATGCAGTGGCCAGCCCTTTAGGCCAGCTGCCGCATCTTAGGCAGAATCAAGCTGTAACTTTATGAACACAAGAAGCATTTTTTGAGAGATAAGATCCTCACAAGACCAGCAGGCATTAAATGGGCCAGCAGTGGAACACAATCTACTGCCTGCCCACCCTTTCTTAAAAAATTATCCTACTGTTAATCTTTCATGAACTGGTTTGGGAGCTAAATGCCATACCAATGTCAGTTATGCCACTTCATCAAAATCATTATGAAATCAGAAGGGAATTTTGGCCCTGAAACTTCGTATGAAGTCAATATAATGCATCTAAACTTTGAAGTTTCATAGAAAATGTACAATTCTTGTGGAAAAGGCTACATTTTTGTTGTGCTCCATCCCTTTTGGGGCTGTTTTGTCAAACCACACCATCTGTTTCCACAAACGTACACATGTCCGCATACTGAAAAGGTTACATAAATTCCAAGGCTGCTGATATTCATGGAATTTGATCCAGTGTTTGTACAGTTCTTTAGACAACAGAGTTGCAGAGACATATTATCGCTGTGAGGGAATGTTTTGTCACCACCCTTGTACTTTTGTTGTGAATACCGCAATGAAATCTAAGCACTGCATTCTGATGCCCCTGTGTATGATATTTATTGAGAACTAGGAAAAAAAAAGACAAGCAGCATATAGTAACCTAGATCTGTTTTTTTACTTTGTTTCATTACATTTCCAGTAACCTATTGTTAAGTGCAACAGAGCTTTTCTAAAGATGAGATGTCTGCAGCAAACAAAACAGGGCCAATAACTCAAATGCTAGCAGATTTGTTCCTCACCACAAATTTGATATATTTGGGTAAATTGTGTCTGAGAATGCAGCGTTATTTGGGGGAAAATGATTGTCACCATATCACTTCCTATTCATAGCAAACATACAATACATTGAGCTGTACACACAGTAATATGATAAAGTGTTATCGTGTAAGTACAGGCTGGGGCATCGTAACATTTGCAAAACAGGAAAGTGTGTGAAGGATAATAATGTCTGTCTTTCCTATGTCGAAACCATGAAGACAGTGTGCAGCAACTGATAGCTTCCATTACATCCCCTTCTTTTTTTGAAAAAAATGTCTTTACAGGTTGAGATCAACGAAAAGCTACAAACACAGGAAGATGCCTTCTCTGCAAGAATTGACAAGCTGAAGAAGGTCTGAAAAGAAAAACCATTCAAGCAGAGTGATGTGGTGTCTTACACAGATTGTCCAAAATAAGACAGCGATCCCTATGATACGTTTTATTTCCTAAAGTCAGCATAATCAGGTTTCCTCCAGGAAGCATTGTTCTATAATCTCAAATATAACACCTCTGTATGTAGTTTAGTCTCACTAAATATAAATATGGTTGAGTGTTGTATGAAAACAACAAGTAGAGGAGAAAGAAAATTAAAACTAGTTTTCATCAGAGTTGTGAAGCTTCTCTACATGTGTCTGTGTGTGAGAAGACATCTGAGTATCCAAAGAGTAACAAAGATTCTAACCTGGTAGTAATAATAAACCAACACCCCCTTAGCCATGATAGTCATGTTTCCCCATTATTCCAGTGGCACCCCCTGTAGTTGGGTCAGCACTTAAGGAAGGGGTGAAGGGCTGGACGAAAAACAAAGGAAAAGTGGGGGGAAGGAGAGGGCAGGAAGAGGGCCTAGTACCATAGTTCACCCCCTCTTGGTCTCAGGGGTCTCAGAGCTCATTGGGAGGGGTTAATATGGCATTAATAGTAATATTACTACTTTCAAATAGTCAAATACTTAGTTTTGTGGGGTGTTATAATTATTTTAATTGTCATGTATGTTTGGTATGCTTCAGGTTTTTTTTTCCTTTATGGAGAAACCGTATTGTTATAGTGCTATACAATTGGCCGGCCAGGCCAGGGAGGGGGTGGGGATATTGGTGACGTGTTCTGCCAATATCCTAACCCCTTCTCAGGCCTGACCAGCTTTACACGGTTTCCCCAGATGTGCACCAGCAAAATAGCTGGCGTGCATCTGAGGAGGCCCATTGGGGCATCTGGGGCTGACACCATGGGAAAGGGACAAACGTCCCTTTCTCTGAGGTATGCCCCGGCTCCGCCAGCGCGGGCCACATCCTCCATAAAATGCAGCGGCTGGCTGTTTAGGCCGGCTGGTGCATCCTACGCAGGATTGGGCCGTAAGACAGTAGAGCCAAAATCACACAAAATAAAAATGAAATATATCAATACCTGCATTTAATACGTACAGGAATACATACAAGACTGAAATAGCTAAACTATTTTAAGAGCAGTAGTTGATAAAAATCCACAAACCAAGACCATTATAGTAAGGTTACAACAAGATAATGGAGGTGAAGCGATTTGAACCCTTGAATGTGTTATACAAATGCTAAGAATGATGATCTCTTTCATGCCCTACAAGCCCATTTGTAAGATGCAAAAGGTGAGTGAAGGCTTGTGGGCAGCTCAAATGTGCATGGATATCACTTGGTTGCTCCTTTGTGATTTGCCACTGGATGTGTGAGTGCACATCTCTGAAAAGTGTCATGTCAGAGGCAATTAGACTGCACTGACTGATTCACACGTGCAGAACTTGTTGCTGCACCAGAGGAGAGCAAAGTCAGACATTTGTCAATTTCCTGGCTCCAAGTTCCCTTTGTCCAGTCAGTGCCATCATTCTCACACTCCATGAAGCAGTGAAGCACCTGAGAAAGTTGGCTGCAACATGAGTGAATTCTCAATTTGCACATACCCAGGTTGAGGGGGATGCACTGAGACACCCTTTCCCAGGGACCCCCAAATCCTGGAGCCAGCATTGTGCTGCAGTCAACACATAATGAATGAGCCTGCATGTCATGTGTGAAGCAGACCTTGGAAAGCTTGGCGTTGACAAGGTATTTCTGAATTATCCACGAGTACCATGATTCGGGTGTTTTCTGAATTTCTTGGCCCACTAGATTGCTTTTCTCAACAGCACTAGGATGGAGGAAATTCTCAGTATCTTTAACGGATTTGCCGTGTGTATGTGTGTGTGTGTGTGTGTGTGTGTGTGTGTTCTCCATATAGAAGACTGTTATGCACATAGCTAACTGATACCCTCAGTTCATGTGCCATTGTTTCTCTGTGCCCACAGGACACTGAAGAGGAATGGGATGTTTTTCCTGCATGCTCCTTCCTGATCCCTTTGAGGGGGGGGCAGTGTTTTGATTGGGTCAATAATCCGAGGCGGCTTGGGCTGGTTGCCAGCCTGGTCAATGCATTAACGGAGGGAGCTGAGAGTCTATGGGAAGCCTGCCGCTTTTCACAGCCTCTTGAGTTCCCTGAATCCTTTGCTTATGCTCCAGCTGTGTTCCCTTTTGTTCCCAAGCCAAGAGTAAACATCCTCAGCAGGGGTATCTATTTGGGGGAGGCTCACTTGGGTTTCCTTCCACCACCTCAATTTGAGAAGTTGATTAGAACAAAGCTTAGGGATTCCTGACCATTTTATCTGTTGCCTTCGCTCACTTACAGTGTGCAGGCCTATGCATATTTACTCAGAAGTAAACAGCGCTCCGTGTTCCAGCTGCATGCTACGCGGTGCGGCAAGGAGAGTCATGCCGGCCACATGACCACGGAGGCGTCTTCGGACAACGCTGGCTCATCGGCTTTGAAATGGGGATGAGCACCACACCCTAGAGACGGACACAACTGGACTTAATTGTCAGGGGTCACCTTTACCTTTTTATCGTTTTGTTCAGTAGAGCTTACTCCCATGTAAGTGTGTATAAGGTTGCAACCTTAGATGTAGAGATGACACCTGTTCATCAGGTTTATGGAGTGTGTATTTTAGAAGTTTTGCCTACAGTAAGAGGAAACCAAATTACGAGCTGAGTTTGTCATGTTTGTGTGAAAGGCACAGTTGTGTGTCTGAACATATTGTATATGGACAGATGAAGCTGCTTTCTGCTGAGTCGGATCACTGGTCTAGCTAAATCAGAATTTTCTACATTGACTTTACCAGCCCTACCTGGAGATGTTAGTCAATGCAGCTGGCACCTTCTGCAAGCAAACCACAAGCTCTATTACTGAGCTGCTGACTCCTGTTTAGTCAGTTTATAACTTATTTGAGGGGGCAAAAGTGCATCTAGAGACAGACAGGAAAGGGCAAAAAGAATAAGGGTGCATTGCAAAACCATAATGCAGGGCGTGTTGAAATATTCACAAGCTTTTAAAAGGGGTTTGGACAGATTCATGGAGGAAAAGACCATCGCAGGTTACAAGCCATAAGCAACCTCCTGGTTTTAGAAGTGGGTTTTCTCTGTGCCAGGTGCAAGGGAGTGACAACGGGAAACAGGTTATCTTGTTGTCTTGTGCTCCCTGAGGCATCTGGTGGGGCCACTGTGTGATACAGGAAGCTGGACTAGATGGGCTTTTGGCCTGATCCAGCAGGGCTGTTCTTATGTTCTTATTCCCATTCTGCAAACTGAAATTGCCATATTTAATCATCAAAATACGGGGGGGGGGGGGGAATGTGGTGATGATGTTGTGGCACCCCAAAAGTCTTTTGATTTTGCCTCTCTGACACACTGTGTGGCTGGACTGTAGCCTCGAAGCTACCTCAGCCCTTTGTTACCCGAGCATACAGTAGTCTGTTCCGTTTTGCTTTTAAAGTCTGTCTTGTCACTGGCACAGGAATTATATGCCATTAATTCGGCGGGGCCTCAAGACGTTTTTATTCAGGTTGGCGTTCGATGGCTGACATGGTGAGCTGGCTTTTTAACAAATGTAATCATAAGGTGACCCATTGGGGTTTGTTTGTTTAATTGTTTTAATTACCTGTTTTAATTATTTTTATTGTATTTTATTATGTATTTTTAACATGTAAGTCGCCTTGATTGCCCTTATCGGGAGAAAGGCAGGGTAAAAATTCTTTAAATAAATAAATTAAATTAGGTACTATCTTTTATCATCTTCGTTCACCGTTGACAGTAGCACAAGGATTGTGTACGCTGAATTTATAAAGCCAGTTGTTAAAAACTTGGAAAGGGAGTGCACCGTAAGGTGTTCACCGTAAGGAAAGGTGTTCAGGTTATAAGGATATTTTAGAATCGCTTGCTGCATGTTGTTTTCTTCACACATTTCTTTTTTGAGGTATGCCACCTAAGGCATTTTTTTAAACTATGCACATGAAAAGGGAAGATGTGAATGCAACAAACACATGTTTGCATGTACAGTACGCGCACTGTACAGGTATACGCCTCGGAGCACCAGGATCGGTTGCAGCTCCAGGGCATGTGCATTGTCAGTTGCAGACCAGAAAGGCTGTGAGAAAGGATGAGGGTTTAAACTCGGAGTGGGAGGAGGAGTTGAGGAGTCACAAATAGTGTGTTTTTCCCAGGGTCCAAATTGTCTTTCCCAGCATCTGCTTACCAACTGACAGCTTTCACTGTTCCATCAGGATTACCCAATAGCGCCCTCTTCTTGTTGTTATCTGCAGGCCAGGCCAGGCCACGACAATTAGGGCTGGGAACTGACTGAAAGTACAGTAGTATGAAAGAGCCCTCGTTGTTCACTGGTGGTTTGTACATTCCTTCCCCCCCCCCCGTTCCAATGTCCTTTTGCCATAATTGGAGCACTATAACCAACCTTTCTTTACACAAAGAATCTGGAAATCGTGAAGCTTCACCATGCGCTGAAAACCGGGTGGCTGACATGCCACTTTGGTCACCTTTACTGGGGCAGCCTCTGTCTCTTGCTATCATTCTTTCACCTGCATATCTCTCACCTGCCTCTCTACTCAGGCTGTTCTTTTCTTCCCCTTCTCATTCATCTTACGTTGCTTTGCTTTTCTCAACATTACAGTTTCTAGATAGATTAAGCAGTGGTGGCATCAGAAAAACACACAAGAGGGGCAAAGTGCATTGGGGGGACTTTGGGCCTGGCGCACACTCCGCCAGCCCACGCTGTCGCAAACATACTATAAAGCACATTGTGACAGTGCGTCTTCAGGAAGCACCGACAGGAATGCTGGAGCCTTCCCACCAACTCCAGCAGATGGAGTGACTCCCGCCAGAGCAGGTAAGTTCTGCACTGTGCAGCACAGGGGTGGGGGGAGGGCGGGGAGGGGCAGAATGGGGGTGGAAGGGGGCAGGATTGGCAGCATTGGTGCACACTGTATCCTATCCCCTTTCTAACACAGTTCAAACCCCCCCATCTGCCAACACAGATCAACTTGGACTTGCTCCAGCAATATTGCTACTACAGGTTCGAGTTGACCCATAGCAGCAGCTGGGTCTTACCCTGAGGAGACTTTCCACCTGCTAAATTCTCCTCGCAGGATGCAGCATAGCTGCATTGGCTCAGGGGAATTTAGTTAGGATTGGGTTGTTTGTCCCACAAATTAGATTTCTGAAGATAAATAATGGTATTTTTCACATTAGGGCTCCTACACACCAAGAAAAGTGAGCCCATGAGGAACTGGTTCTTCTTTCATCTCACCGTGAAGTCTCTTGACTTTCTAACCCAAGGCAAGAAAGGCGTTTTGCTGCCCCCCCCTCCCGCATTATGAAATCCTCTCCCCTGTAGCATCCACAAAGTTCAAACATTATTTGAAACGGTTGTAAGTCCTACTGTTTTTATTTTTTCTTTGCACTGTGTTTGAGAGGACCAAGATTACACTAATACTGTACAGCTTTGCATCTGTTACATTTCATCTTTATAAATAAAGTATAATCTGGACATTGTATAGCAGTTCATCATTATTTCCCGGGTACATAAGAACCAAAAAATTGCTTTGCTATATCAGGCTGAATGTTAATCTAATCTAGCATTCTGTTTCCATCCAGATGCTGCTGGCAAGCTCCCAAGAAGGGCATAATGGCAACAGCCTTCCTATGTCAGTTGCCCCCATATCAGGTATTCAGAGGTATACTGCCATTGTATGTGGAAGTTCTATTCAGCAATTATGGCTGATAACCATTAATAGAGCTCTTTGAGAAGGGACAGGCTGCTAAATCAGTAAAAATCAAAGTTGGAAATAATGGAATCTCTGGAGAGCAAAGGCTTTATATTTTATAACTGATTGTAAATGATGATCTGTGTCTTTAGTAGTACGCAACAACATTAGAGCTCTCGTCTTCTAATCCTCCCCTTTCGTCTATCTAGTAGACATCAACTCCAAATGCTCTATTCTCTCTCGTGCTCAGATTCGTAATCTCCCCCAGAGCACAATATTAAAGTCAAGAATTATCAGGCTACTCAAAGAGAAGAATTTTGTCCCTTGATTGCGTTCCAGGGAAATGTTTTCAATTCTCTCTCTTGCCAAATGCATGATGTGGATCATACTAACAATTTTTCCCAAGCCTTCTTGACCCCCCTCCCCTCCTCACCATAATAAACGAATTTGCACTAATGGGGGGAATTTGGCAGACATTCACAAATGAAGGGTCTACCACAAACTATGCTTCTACATTGCAAAACCATCTTGTTTCTAGGAAGTGGTTGGTTATTTTTATAATTCAGGGAATACAGACAAAATAGCATACAGCGCATTCCTCAATGTAAGACAATCCCAGCAGCATTGTTCGCAATATCTCCCTGGGCCCACTGTAGCGCCTTTGAGAGTTTAGCGGAACATATGGCACCCATTTCAAAACCTGGTATTTGCTGGTGAATCATGCAGAACAGCTGGAGTGAATCTGCCTAGGATTTTAGTAGGATATTGGCTGTTCGTATGTGTTGGGAAGGACAGGTTCCTTACCCATAATCATATTTCTTTGACACATAGTAGTGTAGTTCTGTGCAGTTGACCTTGGAAGCATCCAGAACTTTATTGAGTGTTCTGTGCCTGCTCTTGAAGGTGAGAAGAATGCCCAGTCCCTTAGGTCCATTGAGGATTACCTCTGAAACTCAAAGGATAGCATTTGCACATGTGCAGATCTCCATTATGTGTGACTGTACACAGTCCAGGAAGAAAAATTAGCTAGCAGTGATACTCACCATTTCCTATAACCCTAGCTATAATTTTAATTGAGCTGATTTTTTTTTTAGTTTTGCACTCAAAGTGACCCTGACAGGTGCTCATTGTTGATTAGCCATTCTGCCATCAATGTCTAGCTACAAGAGACTATTGGTCTACATTTCAGAAGACCACCTGCATTTCTAAGCCTCTGGCCTCTGCAACAACATAGAACTGCTCTAGGCACTTAGAAGGGGCCAAATCCATTTTTTCCAACTCTGCAAGCTAGCAGTCTTGCAAATAGCAGTCTGCAAGCTAGCAGTCTTGACCCACTGGGGGTGCTTGTTTTAATTGTTTTAATTATCTGTTAATTATTTTAATGTATGTTATTTTAATGTTGTAAGCCGCCTTGAGTGCCCTTGCCGGCAGAGAGGCGGGATACAAATTCTTTAAATAAATAAATAAATAGATACAATTTGACATATCAAATAAAGCACAGAAAGTCTCTAACAAAGCCACTGCCCAGGGCAAAAGAGGACTTCAGGCAGGATTGCTCTGTGTAGTTCTATGGGACCAAACCTTGTCAGTTTCACTAAGGAAGTTTTTTGTATGAGAATAATGGTGAAACGGTGAATTGTTGGTGTTTATTTCAGAATGAACAGACTGTCTCTGCATAAAAAAGTTGCTGTTGTGCTATCTCATTTGTGTGGGGTGGTGGTGTCTGCCTAATACATCCAAGAAACATACAACATACATACAAGAAATTTTATTCTACACCTATTTTCCATACCAAGGTCTTCACAGGGTTAATCCCTTAACCAAAATCCCCACTCTTGACTTTGGCGTGATTTTCCTATCCTACTTTATATCAAAAAATCTTTGTTGTAAAAACACCCCAAAGTCAGTTGCAGATTTTCTTTTCAAAGGAGAGGCTGTGCTAGAGTGGCACATATACATTTATTCATATATACACTCATGTTGCATCATACAAACATTCACATTATTTTGAAAGTTGAAACCAAGAGATTGGGGTGGTGATGGTGATGACACAGGCATTAACCAATAGGCATCCTTTGCCGAAAAAATGAGCTGACTCCATGACACCCAATGTGTTTTTCCAAAACCAACTATAAAACAAAATGCACAAATGTGTTTACTAACAGTGGTGCTCTTAGTTTTATTTATTTATTAAAAATAGTTCTATTCTGCCTCTTGGTCCCAATAGGGGGCTCCCAAGGTGATTCACCACAAAATTTAAAATACAGTATTAGTACTCTAAAACAACAATAAGCCTGAGACCACAGGCTTCAAAATCCTATCAGCAATGGAGAGAGGATGGTGTAGTGGTTCTGCTGTTGGACGTAGACCTGGAAAATCCAGGTTCAAATCCCTGTTCTGCCACGACCTGGGTGACCTTGGGCCACTCACTCTCAGTCTAACCTACCTCACAGGGTTGTTGTGAAGACAAAAGGGGGGAAGGAACCATGTACCCTGAGCTCCTTGGAGGAAGGGCGGTATAAAAATGTGAAACAAATCTTGGTGTCCCGGATAACTGCCAGCCCACATTGCCATTAACAAGGGGTGCCATGCAGGCAACTGGAGGATGGTGGTTCTACAATCTGAGGCCGCCCTGTCCCATGTCTGACCTAAATGAGCCTCCAATGGCACTTGTAAAAGTGCTAACCCCTGTCTTCATTCTGAGATACTGCATAGGACTGACTTTTTTCCCCTTTGGTATAGTGAAATTTTGTGACACAATTATGTCATACTGCAAAGTACAGATGGAGCTAAAGCTGGGACAAGCTAATAAATCTTGCCAGACGCCCCAGTCATCCCTCCCGCAAGCATTTCTGCAACCCATATTACACTCACAAGGGAGGGGGGCAGCTTTCCTACTAATAACTTAAGTAGTAAGATGTTTGTGTTGCTCGGAAAGATTCTTCTGCCTGCTTTCCGCAAGCATGGCTGACATTCAGACACTGAACTTTGATTGCTTATGGTTTATTCAATACCTGTAATGAAGTCTGAAGAGGGGTTCTTCTGCGAGAAAATATCTCTTCTGATTAATCAATTGAACCTAATCTCCCCCCCCCCCCCCGCACAAGAAACACACTGGAAATTATACCCTTTTTACCACCTGTTTACCGGCAGCTTCTTCTTGGAACGCAACAAAACAAACGTGTCTCAAACTAAAAGAGGTGTGATTAAGAGTGTTGTTAATAGAGCTGTAAGCTTTAATCTATTTAATCGGTAGATTAATCAACTAAAGCTTAGGGTGAAACTGTAGGGCACGTTTGTTTGTTTTTCCCCTAACCACTTTTCTTTCTGCTGAGTTACTGTAATGCAGAATTAGAAGTTGGCTCCTTCAATGTCCGTATGAGGTTTACTCACGTTGGGTTTTACCTGACATTTTATATTATTCCAAGTGACCTAAATAAAAGAGAATTTACCAGAGACGCTGGAATCGCAGATTAAGAGCACGATCCTGTGCAACAATCCGGCGGCGGAGCAAGTGCTCCGCCGCCAGAAGCCGTCGCAAACATGCCGTAAAGCACGTTCACGACAACCGGAGAGTAAGGGAGGGCAGCGCGGAATTCGTCCACCCTCACTCCGCCGCCAGATCACCCATGCGGCTGCTAGAGGAGGTAAGCGATCCCCCAGTGGGCGCGATGGTGGTCCAGGCGGTGAGGGAAGCTGCAGTTAGCGTATCCGGTCCAGGGGGGGCAGGGATGGCAGCTGCCATACCCCCCTCTCCTTCCCAGGCCGGATCTGCCTCCTCGGACTTGCGCCAGCAAAATAGCTGGCAGAAATCCGAGGAGGCCCATTGGGAAACAGGGAGGCCCTATCCCCGGGAAACGGGGATAGGATCCGGCTGGCAGCCTGGGCCGCCAGCCAGATAGTTAGGCAGGATTGGGCTGCCCAACTATTCAGGTTTTCAAACCACGTTCTAGTGAGTTCTTGCTTCCCTGACGTTTCACCCAATCTTGTGTTGGGCATTCTCAAGGGCAGTTAGGACCCAAATCATAAAGTCAAAATTCAAACTTAAAAGATTAAAACAACCAGGAAAGCTAAAACCCTTAGAAGTAGGATTGCATCAGGTGTGCTGCTATATCATGGGCAAAATCCAACCAAAGGTAAGCACTCTTAAGTCCTAATGATTTCCATAGGAGTCTTACAGCCCAATCCTAATCAACTTTCCAGCACCGATGCAGCTGCAGTGCCGCCCCAAGGTGAGGGAACAGATGTCCCCCTGCCTACGTTGAGGAGGCCACTGTGACTGTTCCCCATTGCAGGATGCGGCGCATGCCCTGTTGACACGGCTGCATTGGGGTTGGAAAGTTAATTAGGATTGGGCTGTTAAACACCTGCTTAACTCTCTCCCATTGGAATTAATGGGACTTGAAAGTGCTTTTTGGTGACACCCAACACACCACTGGGCACTCGTAAATCCAATGAAATCAATGAGCTTGGCAGTGCAATCTTATGCATGCATACTCAGAAGTAAGCCCCATTGTGTTTAATGGGACTTACTCCCAGATTAGCGTTATACGATTGCCACCTAAATTCCTCTAATTCTGTATTGGACTTTTAATATTTTCTTTTTTGCCCATGTGGGTACTTCTAGCTATGTCTTGTTTTCAAAAGCAGCTCTGAATTTGCTTTGTCATTTGAGTGTGGCTTAGTTCCATTAAGTCCTATTATGATTTCTTAACTTTTTCAGCAAAGCCTGCAGCTCATTTATTAACCCTGTACCATACCATTGTTACATATCTCGTTCACACAATGGCCTTTCTTCTGTTTGAATACTGAAGCTTTGTCAGGAGTGACTCCACTGGAAAGAAGTTTACAAGATCCTCAGACAAATGGTTTTGACAAAGATCAAACTCTCCTTTTTTAACATTGCCAGTTGAATTGAAAGATGGAATGGCCTAGATATAAGTCATGAATAATTTGAAAAGACTTTTTTTTTTCCACCAAAAGCGTCTTTTCCCCCCCCCCCTTCTCAAGGCATTTGAAGGCTGAGAATTCTAGAAAGAGAGGCGGAGGTGAGAAAAGGCAATGTTAAGGACAAGAGTGTGTGTTTTCCACTTGCAGCATTTTATTATAATTTCTTAAATTTATTTATTGCGCGCACACACACACACACACACACACACAGAGTCTTCTTGGAAGGAGTGCAAGAAGGGTCTAATTATAGCTCTTAGTTGGTATTGTTCATCCAGGCAGTTTGCAGGCCCAGCCTTGCTTAGCTTCAGCAATAAAACCGAGTCATGTGCCTTTTTAGACCATTCTCTGGGCTAGGGAAGGATATGTGCATGCATGTGGGTCAAGTCTATTGGAAAAAGAGAAGATGCTAAGGCTGCCTCTGTACCTTAATTGGCTGGGGTGACAAAGAGACGAAGGAGGTATCTCTATACAGATCTATATAGATCTGTGCTGCCAATGAATGGCCTGGTTCTGTGAGGTGATCTGGTGAATGAAATCCTGCTCCCATCGAAAAGAACAGTAACGTTTCCATAAAGTCTGAGTTTGAGCTGGATTTGGGGTCATCTGTGAGACCTGCTGCGTCTAGCAAAATGAAAGCCCAAGAAAGATTTTATTGCTTTTTTTCATATATGTTAGAGAGTAGGTACAATAGAAATAGGAAACTATTTCAGATTTAAGCGTAGAATTTCACTTCCCATATTTGCAATCTGAAGTGGAATGGACCAAGAACACATTGCCTCATGATCTGCCCCTTCAGAGTTGGCCCTAACCAACTCTGCAGCGCCGATGCAGCCATGCCAACAGGCCATGTACTGCATTCTGGGGGGGGGGGGAGAGAGGGAGTCACAGAGGCCTCCTCATGGTAAGGGAAGGTTTATTCCCTTACCTTGGGGCTGCACAGTGGCGTCGCTGCAGGGGGCAGAGCTCTAAGTTCCGCCGCGGTCCGACCCTCCGTTACACGGGTGCACAAAGTGGCCCCGCCCCCTTGCCTTCGGAACCATTCAAGGCGGTGAAAGCAACGTAGCGCAGGAGACTCCCTGCACGTTGCTTTCACCGACTTGAATGGTTCCAAAGGGGAGCAGGCAGGGCCACTTCGTGCACTCGTGTAACGGAGGGTCGGACCGCGGCGGAACTTAGAGCTCTGCCCCCTGCAGCGACGCTAGTGGGGCTGCATTACAGTTGCATCAGCACTGGAAAGTTGGTTAGGAGGATTGGGCTGTTAGTCATTATGATATATTATGTTACATTTGCTTTTTTCACTGGCAGACTCTTCCATATGGTGGGGGTGTACCTTGACCTTGCCATTTTCCATGTGCTAGCACAGGGGTGGCCAACCTTCCACCATTAGGGCCTCTGCATTCTTAAGAGTTGTGTAGAAGACAGTTTGACCAGAAGTCACTTTAAATCATGTCGGAGAGGCTTGCAGAGGCTTGTGGAGGGCTCTGCAGGCTTGCCCAATGGAGAACGGGCCTCCAGAGGACACCCCCCCCGGTGAGTAATTCACAATCGTGGTGCGCAGGGGGAGTTCCAAGGGGGGTGCTAGAAGAGACTTATGGCACCCCCTGTAGCCCCCCAGGTACTTATTCTTCTAGCCCAGTAGTTCTCAAACTTTTTAACACCAGGACCCACTTTTTAAAATGACACTCTATTGGAACCCACCTAACTTTACGAGACTTAAAAAAAGGTGATCTAGAAATAAATATATTTATTTATTTACAAGTAAATTGCTCAGCTGCTTGCAGGGTAATTAGCAGCTATCTTGCAAACTGCAGGAGCTCAGCTCTTTGAAGGGCAATTAGTAGCTATCTGATTTTTGAATAGCCTCAGGGCTTGTGGCAATTACTTATCTGATCTTTCCATCACCTGGGACCCACCAGAAATCAGGTCACAACCCACCAAGTGGGTCCTGACCCACAGTTTGAGAAACATTGTTCTAGCCAGCTTGGCTTCACCTCTTCCTTTTGAATAAAACAGAACAACATGAAAGCCATGCTCCCAAGCAGCAAATTCCATTGAACTCAGTGGGGCTTACTTCTGAGTAAACATGTCTAGAGCTATGCTACGCATGGAGTAGTAGCAAATATATACTGCCGCTGTCACTGGATTGGGTAAGAGCTTCCCCAGGAAGACTATACCACGTTGCAGTCCTTTCTGCAATGCAGCTGCAGTCTTGCAGCATAGCGTATACTGTCACTAAGAGCTGCAGAAGAGAATTTGGCTTTTACTGAACACCGAGAAGTACGATGACCCACTTTCTGAGTGCTGATTATTCCGTCGCAAAGTGCTTGAGTAATCTTTCAGGCAAGGTGGAAAGATGGAGGAGGAAGACAAAAGTTGTTCCAGGGCCAACTACGCCTTCATGCAGCGGTGTCTGCAGTGCCACTTTTATGCTGAATGTGGCCCTGCTGTTGTAACGTTTGCTTTTAATCAGTGGTAGTCTGGTTTTTTTATTATTATTTCTTGTGCATAAAAGATCCAGCGGGTGTTTAGTGCTATTTTCCCAGGAAAGAGATGAAGGGCCAATTCCTCAGACCAAGATACCTGCAACGTGAGGCGGGAGAACGGAATAGGGCCACCCATCATGAACACCTGGCCCTCCAGATGACCCCCATGCATGTGAGACGTTTGCGTAGCCCCTATATATGGAAAATCCAGCATGTGGAGGCCCAAACCTCGCGATAAATTCCTAGGCTGGGCATGGGATATTGAATGCACACATTGAGCCTGAAGTCATTCATTGGCTATTTTGTGCATAGAGTCCCACGTAAGGAAAACATCCATGCATGTGGAAGAGGGGCTCGCAGAGGATGGGAGAGGCAGAGGCAATCCAATTCGGCACTATACAAAGATGGTAAAGAGGAGGTTGGAACTGGGCCACTGTGACCATTTCTGAAGTAGCAACTATTGCCAGGTCACAACCCAAAGAACCTCCCTGTTGCTTTAACATCCTTGCAGGCGCTAAAGAGACTTTAGCCCAGGCTTTTCCTGCCTAGTTCTCCCCAGTCCCATTCTTCAGCCTCCATCCCCTCCTGTTGACAGGCAAAGGCCTTCGTGCATGAGTAAGGAGGGAAGAATGGCTGATGGGACCAAAGTGGCAGAAGCCATCGCTGCATCCCCATTCACAGCTGCAGGGCTCTGGCACTGAGATCAGCTGACAAGGCTCTTCTCCACTTGCCTTCCACTGTATTGTGCTCATCCCTACCAGTGCAAGGGGGCAGGTCTTGGTGGTAGCCCCTCCCCTTTGGAACATCTTGTCAAGGGAGACCTGCTTCGCTACCTCCCTCCTTAGTTTTTTCATTCATTTAAAACCTCTTTGCAAAGACATTTGTGGGCTAGTGCTGGCTGGATTTCCTGAACAATGCTGCTGCTGCTGCTCTGTTTTTGCTCTGCTATTGCTGTTTAGGTTTGTATGCTGTTGTTCATGTTTTATGATGTGGTTTTACACGGTAAGTCATGCATTGCTTTGAATGGCCAAATTGTGCAGAAAATGTGACTCATAAATGCTGTAGAGAAATGAAATAGCGACGCAGGTGGGACGGGGGGGGGGGGAAGCACCAGGTTGCAATCTTGCAGCCCCATTTTTGGATAGGGTCACCTTTCAAAGACAACTTATTTCATACTCTCTTCGTCAGTGTAAGAGAACGAGACGTTGCTCCTTTTTCTTCTGGGCATGGGGCAAAGCAAAGGGACTCAACAGTTTCTCTTCCCCCTAAATTATACAGCTGAGGGCAGAATGCTGCTCTTGATAACATCGATCAATAGAATGCAACAAGTAGATATATTTTCCACTCTGTGTATATAGGAAAGATACATAATACAATGTCTGTGGAGACTTTATCTAATTTCAGAAGTTCAGAGGTAACGTTTACAAGATCACACTATTTTATCAGGACTTTCTAGAATCTACTGCCTGTTCTGTCCCCCTAAACTGTAATGCAGATGGGACTCATATGTCCGTATACAAGGTTAGTAGGCTAAATATGCACTCTTTAATTCTTCTTATTATACAGGTGAAAGTAGGGGGGACAAAGGAGTACCAAGTCTGCTAGTTCACAGATCTCCACTTGGAAAGATGGTTGCTGTCTACCATTGCAGCCAATGACTGAATCTGAAAGGAATTAATAGTAATTCTTTATGAAGTTCTTTCTCTGTCTTTCCCTTGCTGCCTGATTAAATGAGTATTATTTCTCCCTAATTGATTTTACAAGTCATTTATCATAGATTTATGAGAATCAACCCACTTTAGAAGGTATTAGATAGCTTTACAGTTTGGCATTTCTTCATTTATCATTTACTACACTCTCCGTTTACACCAGACAATTGGTAATTTTCTGAATATTAGGTTTTATTGACAATACACCATACAGAGAATTTTTTCTTATTATAGTTTAATAACTTAAGATGGATGGAACATTAGAAGTAATAAAATTCAAACGCTCACTACAGAATGCGATCATAAGATACACCAATAAGAAGAGCTCTCTATTACATGGGTATTTTCTTGGGTCACAGCTAAAACCAGTTTGAAAACAGGTTTAAACACGATGGATTTCTCCCAAGAAATATGTGAATTGTAGTTTTGTACGGTTGCTGTTTATCAAAGATTCTCTACACTTTTCCAGAACTACAGTTCTGAAGGTAAACAGATTTGAAATTATTTTCAATGTGCAGAATAGACAAAGTCTGAATGTGCAGATTCTTCTACATTTGTATCAATACAGAATGGAAAACTGAAGACTGTATTTTAGAACATGTCGCGTAAATAAATACGTCATGTTAAGTTCCCATCCAGCTGGTTCTTAAAATGACCAAGTAACGTTAAGCAGTTGCACATTTTTCCCTGTTTGTTAGTTGAGAATTCTTCATTTGAATTCAGGAAAACTAACTACTAACACCAAAGATTTCTATGGAGTGTCCAGAACTGAGATTTATGGCTATTTTCACAAGAGTCACTTCCAGGTTCTAAGTTTCACTTGGTTAAAAAACAAACAAACATGATTCAGTGGCTGACTACATAGATCTTTAATCCAAACCAATGCAGAAGAATGAAGGACACAATGCAAGACAGGGTGTAAACCTGTTACCACACTTGCTCTGGGACACATAGAAATGGACCTACAAGTGTATCCAAACAAGAACATTTAAGGATTGTTGACAGTTGTGGCACACTTAGGTATTTTGGTATTTACTTAGGTAAATTGATATTTACAAGACACAGGGCGTAATCCGCCGGAAGAGTCCGGCGATGGAACGAGCGTTCCGTCGCCAGAAGCCATTGCAAACGTGCCGTAAAGCACATTCACGACAACGCTGGAGTAACTCCGATGCCGGACCAGGACGCGGCTGCCAACGAAAGGTAAGAGCACCCGCCAGCGGCCACATGGGCAGTTCGGCGGGCAAGGGAGGGGGCCATTGGCCTAGCCAGCCCGGGAGGGGGATGGCGTCGGCCATGTAACTCTGGAAGTAGAGGAGTGTGACGTCCATATCCCGGGGTTGGGCTAAAGGGGGTCGTCTGGCAGCGAAGCGGTCACTCAAGGTAGGTGCCAGTAAGTCCCCAGGGTCCCGAGATAATAAAAACGTAGACTTACGTGCTGCTTTCTTAAGGCGATTTAATTTAGACAACGTCTTTACATTCATTGGGGACTGTGTTGCGTACAAGCTGTGTTCTGTCTATATTACAAGGAATTCCGTCTCCTTCCTCCCACCGACACGGTGCCCCAAGGTTTAGTACCAGTAGTCACTGCCCTTCTTTCAGGTAAGTTTGGCTTTTCTTGTACAGCATGAGGAGCCCCACTCGTGAGAAAGGGAGGGGTTGAAGTAGGCGTACCTTTACTTGGCCACACCTTGGGTTTTCCTCATTCCCACAGCCTTCCCAGGCAGGAGGGGCTATGGGCTTCTTGGGCTGTAAAGGATCCCTTCTTTTCCCTTGGCTCACTCTCTGCTTCCAGCTTGGCTCTCCTGTTCCCTGGTGGTGCCTCTTCCTTTCTTTCAGGCCCAGTGATAGGAGGTTGGATGCTCCACAACGGGAGCTGTCCCCACCAGCCTCCTCCCTTGGCGGCTGCCTTCTCCCTTATGAGCCTGCAGCCAGCTCTCTCCGGCTCCACCCCTTCCGGGGGCGGGTTTCCCTGAAGTCCCGTTCACGCGAGACTTCCCTTGCCTTGTTCAGTGTGGGGCTATAAAGCTCTGTGCCACGCCCAGCCTCACTCTTGTTGCCCACATTGAGCCAGCGTGGTCGGCTATCGCCTTCAGAGACCCAAGCCACCCCCAGCTGGCTCCCCCGAGTACCCCGGCCCCCCGAGGCAATTCTTCCCTGTGTGGGACCATTCCTCCCTGCTCCTTTCTCCTGGCGAGGTGCTCGCGTCCAAGGGACCCCTTTTTGCTTCAAGCCGCTGCACTGCCATCGCCCGGCGGTCATTCTTCCTCCTCTAGGGCTGCGGGGTGACAAGGAGTTACACAGCCTCCTCTACTTCCGCCAGCTATTTACCTGGTGGAAATCTGAGGAGGCCTATTGGGTAGACCTCCCATCTGACGGCCGAACGGCCTGGGCCACCTGCTGGATCCTTAGTCAGGATTGCGCTGAAAAGAAAAGAGGATTTAAATCACAAAACACAGTTTAGGGATTGTTTGCAAAAAAAGGAGGGGGGGATCAAAAGAAATGTGGTACAAGAGGTAGAGCAATAGAGATACAAGAGACAAGAGAAAACTACAAAGACAGGCAAAATAAATGAGCAATAATACGCCAACAATCCTACTTAGAAGGAGCTGTGTGTATATATGTGTGTTTCAACCCAGAGAACTATCTAAAGGCAGCTTGATACGTAGGGTGGAGGGGAGGGGGAAGAGAGAGGGGTTATGAGTTTGGCTTCTATAAAGGAGGGAATGGTAGAGGTCAGACATCACGTTGAACAGAAGAGATGTTAGCATCTTATGGATATTAGATAGTTTACCCAAGCAAAAAAAGGTGAGATTTCTGGAAAACAGGGCCTAGGGTGAGCAAGACAGGGAAAATGAGAACTGAGTATGATGAGTCATTAAAAAAAGGTGCACATGGCCAAAGAGCAAGGACACATCAATGGCTTGGAGCAAGGATTGCAGGTAAGAGGAAGCCAGAAGGTAGGATGAATGAAGAGGCAGTCAATAGCTTCCTGGCTTGCTGAGAGTGCTGACTTATATGGCTGAGAAAATGGGGTGCTGTAATGAAGCATGACAGTGTATGCTAGCCAAAGTAAGGGAAGGGCAAATCTAACCCTATCTAAGAGGTTTGGTAAGAGATTGGTTTGAGCCCATTGCCCTATTGTGACACCAAATGGCCTTGTTCTTTGATCTGCACAGGGTTTCCCAGTAGCATAAGAATTGATCAGGCACAGATGCTTTGGAGAAATTATCATACTGGCTTATCATTAAAGGTGGGGGGGGCAGTGAATATTGAAGGTAACATTAAAAAAAAAACACTTTGGGTCTGGTTCACAGGCTCCAGGTTGTCCTGCCCTTGACCAAAGTTTTAAGACATGCAATTAAGGAAACCCCCATCACCATTTCAGCTGGATGCTAATTCATAACTGGTTCCAGTTTCACTGCAGTCTTCATTCATACTTCTGGTGGTACTAACTGTAATGCCATTGTCACCTTGTTTGACAATGCCATTTAAGTGCAGCTTGCAGCATAGAGAGGAAGTACAGGGATAGACCTCTCTGTATTCATGGCTAAGGGTGGGTTTCAATTCCATTGCAGAGGTATAAGCTGTGCATCAGTGAAGTTGTTTTCTTAATTCTATAATATAACCAACAATTCTCAACCAGGAAATTGTCTCTTAAAGTACAGCAACTCTGTTGTTATAAACAAAATTTCATGCAACAAAGAGGTGGCCTTGTTTGAAATGGTTGCTTCCTCTGCTTCCAGCAGAGGGATAGGTGACCCAAGCTACTGACCACTTGTGAAATAGTGGTAAACTGTGGTCTCTCACTAGGGTTCGTGACACCCGGGGCAAGATCTCATGGTGTTACCTCCATGGACCTCCTCCCATACCAGACCTCATGATGCGGAGGCCTCCTGGGAAATGTGATCTCTGCACAGGTTGTGACAGGGGTTGGGAAAACCCCATTTTCTAACAGCGGTACATTTTCACACCACAGGTAACAAATAGACTAGAAAGTCATGTTGGTGTCACCCTTCCCTTGGCTGTCACCTAGTGTGGTCTGCACCCCCCACACCCTCTTAGTGATGCCCCTGGTAATAAAACCAGATTTTAGTGTTGCAAATTAACCTTCCATATATTGAAATTCATATATACTCTTCCTACTTTAGGAACCAATACCTATATCCAATTGCTCAGATACCAACGATATACTCAGCTCCATGTATTTATCACATCTCTTCCCAGGGTGGATTATCCAATTTATCCTCACAATAACCCAACAGGTAGATTAGGCGAATTGACCCAAAGCTGAGCAGGACTTTGGAATCAAGTCTCCTGCTTCCGAGTCTAGCATATTGTCCATGTCACCACACTACCTGTACCAACTAGGTGCAGTAATAGATATGCAACCCCATAGACTCCTGGTCTACAAATGAGCAACCAAATTAGGATGGAAATGTCAAAGTAGGGCATCAATATAAGCATGTCTGCCGTTTCGTAAACACTGCTTTCTGATCTGATCTGCACTTTGGAATTATCAAAATGTGACAGATTATAATTACCGAAGTGTGCCCTATTAGTTCTCTGTTCATCTAAATGATACAATGTACTCCAAACAGTTCATTTTAATTACATGCTAGCATGTTAGAACAAAGGGTGACAGCGACACGTTTTAGAAATATTTCTACAGACAATTAGCCACAAAAGTAAATATTAAACTCCCGGACATTATCCTCTAAGGAAAATTACATTCAAGAATGGACGCAAAACAAAAACAGCAACAGTAATAACAAAATCTTAACAGAGAATCATTTATTAGCTCCCTGTAAGTGGCCATTTGTATGAAAGGACTTAATGCATTATTGAAGTGCTCCTTTTCATCACTTAGCTGGGTGGAAAGATGCACCACAATGGGCCCTCTTTCCTCTCTCTCTCCCTTTTTTATCTTGGCCAAAAGGCCAATCAACAAGAATAATAATTCTTAAAATGTATATTGTGTATTTCAAATGGTCAAATTAGTGATGGGAGAGCTTCCACCTGCCTGAATCGGATTGGCTTGGAATAAGCCCTGCCAAGCTATCCCCCCCCCAAAAAAAATGTGAAGATAGCTGTGTTTATTTTCAAGGCAATCCAAACTGTGTGTAATCCAAACCCTTGCCACACCCAGCCACCCTCAAATCCCCACCCATGAACACCTAAAACTCCACACTCTACCCTCTTGCCACCCGCGTCGCTAGAGCATGGCGGGGGGGGCGGGCCGCCGGGGGGTGACACGTGCAGAAAGGTGACGCGCGCACCCACGCGCGTCACCTCCACTGCGCGCGTCGCCCTCCGGAGGTTCCGAGGCCGGGAGAAGGCCTCAGAGCGTCCTCCTGGGCTGGCACTCCAGGGCCTTCTGACAAAGGCCCACTGCGTCAAAACGTAATTTATTACGTTTTTTCCGCATGCACAGACCATTTCTGAGGGAAAAGGGTAGCCCTTGCCCTCAGAAACGTTCTGCGCATGCGCGAAAAACGTAAAAAAATCACGTATTAACGTATTAGGACAGCCGGCCAAGGAAGACATCCCCGGAGCCAGCTGCAATGGAAAGGCACGGAAAATTGAAGGTAGTTCTGAGTGGCGGGGGGCAGAGTCGGGGGGCACCCGGGGCAGAGTCCCGGCGAGTCACCCCCCAAAAAAACCGCGTTGCGGCCTCATGACCGCGCCAAAGTTTCATTGTGGCTGTGTGTGGGGGTCATTAGGGTGACGCACACGCCCCTGCCCTGGGGCCACGCGCACCCTAGTGATGCTGCTGCTTACCTCGTGTGCTGCTATGCAGTGTACCAGGTTCTAGTAGCCACAGGAGACATTTTTCCATGGGTATTGCTAGTAGCCCTTGGGAAAATGACATTTCCCAGGGGCTACACAGTGGAACAAATACCGGAGGAGGTTCTTCCCACTGCTGGAATACTAGCAGATTCTGAAGACAGGCAGCAGATATCTTTTTGAGTCTCAGAGTGAAGTATGCTTCCATTTTTAAGACTTGGAAAAAGAAAACTGTGTCCCTGATACCAGAAAGACACAACCACCTTATCTCGGTAACTAGCCCCCTACCCCCCCCCAGTGGGAACATGGTTGGAAACATGGGGTTCTCAACTCCTTTCCGGCTGAGTGGGTTGAGAACCCCTGTACTAGGTTAATGGCAAGGAATTTGTACAAGACGCTGCCTACAAGCTCTGGCCTTTGGCCATTTTGTTTACACACCTTCAAAACTGAGCCAGCCTGGCCTCAAAGGTGGGGGATATAAGTAAGAAAGTCAGGGCGCAATCCAAACCTACTTAGGCCACCGTTGTAACCAGCGGCCCAGCGAAAACGGGAGGCCCCAGAACAGAAAGGGGATTCAAATCCCCTCCAAAAAGGGGAATTCAAAGGGGATTTGAATCCCCTTTCCGTTCTGGGGCCTCCCATTTTCGCTGGGTCACTGGTTACAACGGTGGCCTAAGTAGGTTTGGATTGCGCCCTCAGTATCTTTAACTGATTTCACCAGGACGTAACTCTTAAATTACTATGAAAAAATAATTCAGCTGGAAGTAGTTGAACCGGTTGTGTGTGTGTGTGTGTGTGTGTGTGTGTGTGTGTGTGTGTGTGTGTTTTAAAGATTTTAAAATGGCAAGGGCTTTGTGGAGAAGAGAATATGTTTAAACAGTAGATTCATAGCAAAAATAATGAACTTTTCATTTAAAAAGGTTAATTGCTAAAATAGCAATCTTTTAATGCCATCCCTATAGTAGCTATCACACATGAATCAGTAGTGTGCTATTTCTGGTCGTGCGGTGCAAATGGGGTTGATGAAATTGCTCTATTGCTGCTATTTATACAACGTCACATGCCTGACTACTCTGAGCTTATTATTCCTTGCCCCCTCACTTACCAGTAATGTCATAAAGAAGTACAGTTGTCATTTTATACTGAACAAATGACTGTTTCACAATGGAACAAGTGAAGCATATGGGCCCCGATCCAGTGTCACTCACAGTAGTCTCAGTGAGAGATCACTGACAACAGTGCCAATTAGGAAGGGAGCCTGATTTAGTTTTTCCCCCCCCTTCCCTTTCCCAAACGGTTGATTGTTGCTTAGAGAGCTGAGTGACTTGGGCAACGCATGAGTAGGTAGCCCTAGCGGCCCCTGGATCAGGCTAGGAATGGTGCACAACTCACATGTTTGCATATGCAATTCTTCATCAAGCTAGGGATATATGCACAGAAGTCCCTTGCTGGATCTCATTAATGGAGTGACACAATAGTCTGTCTGCATCTGCTAGGAACATACACATAGTGTAAACAATAGATCAAGAGGAGCTACTTCCAAGGGTTGGCATCTTTACCATTAGTGAGTTCATGAGACCACCTGCAGCTCCCTCTGCCCCCTTCCTCTGGAAGGAAGGGCATGGAACCTGGACTATGTCACCACCAGCCAGGGGTCAGAAAACTCTGCCATACATCCTTCCATGGATTATTATTACAGTTGTCCCCTTGTACCTACAGTATTTTAATTGCAAGTCACTTTGGTAGCTTAATCTTGGCTGGAAAAGGCCCTTTTGCGGGTACCGTCGCCCAGGGAGGTGTGAGGGGCGGCGGCCAGAAATAGGGCCTTCTCAGTAGTGGCACCAACCCTATGGAATTCCCTCCCTCTTGACTTACGTACTGCTCCCTCCCTGGAGACCTACCGGCAAGGCCTGAAAACATTCCTGTTTAAGGAAGCCTTCTGAGTCCTTGCCTTTTTTAACATCCGGCTGGTACAGGTGGAGTGCTGCTGTTTTTTATGCTCTTGTTTTAATTGTAACTTGGTCTGTTTTTATTAATTTTTCGATGATGTTTTTTACTAGTTTTTGAGAATTGTTTTTATTGTTTTAAATGTGATTATTTTTTGTATTGTATTGTATTCCTTTCCCATGTTGTAAGCCGCCTTGGGTCCCTTCGGGGAGAAAGGTGGGGTAAAAATACTGTAAATAAATAAAATGGGGTATAAAAATACACACCTACATACACATGCACACCAGCAAATACAACTTGCGTTTTGCAAACATAAAGATGTTGTTGGTTGCTCCTAAACATTCTTCCTCCCCAGCTGAAAGTTGTTGTTGTTCAGTCGTTAAGTCGTGTCCGACCCTTAGTGATCCCATGAACCGTATCCCGCCAGGCCTTCCTGTCCTCCACTATCTTCCTGAGTTCGCTCATTTTCATGTTCGTTGCATCAGTGATGCTGTCTAACCATCTCATCCTTTGCCTTCCCCTTCTCCTTTTGCCTTCAATCTGAAAGACTGGTGTATACATTCCTCATTCCTACATCATTCTGGTACATATGTTTATATATATATATATATATATATATATATATATATATATATATATATATATATATATATATATATATATATATATATATATATATATATATATAAATGGTTGTTTGGAAGGTAGGGACAAGAGAGGGTGCTTGCTCTCCTCTGGAATTTTACATTTACTGCAAGAGTGTTAATGTATGGAAAGTAGAGGTCCCTAGGCCCCTCCCTCCCAAAATCAGGAGGCTTAGAGAGATCTTTGAGACCATTCCTAGGGGAGAATAGTAGGTGGCTGCAGCTGCCAGACCTGGACTCTATGTAAGGTTCTGGAGGGAGGCCTTGGCCAGCAGCTGTTCTTTGTTCTGCATAAATGATGGTGTTTTTCAGTAGCTCCTGCAAATCTTACAAAATGCTGACAGAAAGATAATAGATGCATCCTGGGACATAGACTTGCATAAACGTTCCTATGCTTGATCTACTACAGCTGAGCTTCTGGTTTGTCCTCATAGTACTGTAATGGGTTTGCTTGTGTTTGCTCAGAGCAGCAAACTGAGCTGTACTGTTTCCTGGTCAAAGGAATCCTTTTCTGCTCGTCTGGCTGGGGCCCAGCTCAAGGCCTTCTCCTAAGTGTGCTCTCTAACTCTGGTAGGTCTTCCTTTCTCCCCAAGTAGAGCCTGAGAGGAAGCACTGTAGCCATTCATTCATTTTCTCTCCAGTTTAGAGGTCAGTCCAGGCACCAGGCATGGCATGGGACTGGGAGGGAAGGAAAGGGTTCTGGAGTCAAGACTGTTTAAGCTGAAAGTGGGGGGGGGGAGTGTTGCTTAGCTTAGACAAGGGCATGGTGTGGGGTGAGGGCAGTGACCTTTAGGTAGCCCTACCAATGTCCCGGAATCGAGGCTGGCTTCGGCCTAGAGCGGGCCCGAGCTGCTCCCAAGTGTGCACTGCGGCTGCCCAATGGGGTTCCGGCTTCCATTGCGTCATTGACCGGAAGTTCCGGAAGCCAGAACCCCATTGGGCAGTTGCGGTGCACACTTGGGAGCGGCTTGGGTCCGCTCTAGGCTGAAGCCAGCCTCGATTCCGAGACGCTGGTAGGGCTACCTTTAGGCCGGACAAGGAGTGAGGATGAGTGAAAGCTCATGTACTGTATTCGCGATTTAGGTGGAATGGAAAGATGGAAAACCTGAGAAACAGTGGAAGATGGTGTGGTGGGTTCCTGGAGCTCACCATATGGCAGGGTAGATATATAAATGAATGGGGTGTGGGTTTTTTTGGTTTTTTTTTTTTTACAAAATTAAAAGATCAGGTTTTTAACATTTAAGTAGGATATTTAAAATGTTTTTGTCAGAAAGCATTTAAATACTGTTTGTTTTTTTACAAAAATTAATCTGAAGTTTCTGGTAGGTAAAATTAAACGGGACTCAAGAGATGAAGTAAGTGAAATATCATACAAATTGAAGCAGTATTTCTGCCTAGAACCTTTAGTATAGTTGTTGAATGAACAAAGTAAAGGTGTTTGTTTCAGGTGAGTTCCAGAATGCAGGAAGACACTCCTGGAGCCACACCTGTGGCCACTGTGGCTCTCATGGTGTCCCTTTAGCATCACGTAATAGTGCAGGGGCTAAGGATGTCATTTGCATTAAGACTACAGTGGCTGGTTGTTACAATGAGTAATCTCCCCCCACCCTCAAAATATTTCTATGCATGCCCTTGGTGGTATGATCCTGGCTGTCGCTGCCAATCCCCCCCCCCCCACACACACACACACATCTCCATATCTGAGGCTTTCTCAAGCCAGTAACATGAATTTCCAGGCACCAGCTTCCAACCATGTGTGGCTTGTCTCATTGTGTAGAGTGCTAGCTATTTTTATGATAAATTGTGTCCTGTACTAAATTTTGATTGTGCAAGTCCCTTTGATTTTATCAGGAATCTCTCACACATTACTTTCTGGAAGTTTTGAGATCTTGGACTAATAGGACTTTGACAAAACAAGTGTATTTAAGGTTGAATATGATTGAAACCGATGGGACTTTTGACAAAAGTCAATGAAACTGACCTGTACATGAGCTAACGGTCTACTCTAAGACAAATATCTCAGCCTTATGTGTTGATATCAAAAGCATAAAAAGGACCTTGCTGGAATGAACCAAAGGCTCATCTAGCCCAGCTTCAATCAATATTTATTTATACAGTCGAAGACCAGCAACAGTTACAAAACAGCATTATATACATTATTACATGACAATATTAAAACATAAATCTCAAAATTTAAAATATGATAAGCATAAGAAACAAGGGGCTTGGGAATGGCTAGATGTTAAACAATACCCTTACACATTTTACAAGCAGCAGCCAAAGAACTTGCGCTCCTGGTTGTAAACCATGGATTATTTCCCATAAAGAGTTCCCTGCCCATCTCAACATCTGACAGGTCCAAAAGCTTCCTGGTCAGAGGAAGGATGATATAGCTTAGGTAAGGTAAAGGTGACCCCTGACAATTAAGTCCAGTCGTGTCTGACTCTAGGGTGTGGTGCTCAATGGCGTCACTCCTGTCAAGCGACGGGAGCAGGCCGCTACGGGGTGACGCGCGCACCCCCGCGCGCATCACCTCTGTGACACGCGTCGCCCTCCAGACGCTCCGAGGCCGGCCCGGGAGCCAGCCTCGGAGCATCCGGCCTGGCCGGCGCTCCAGGGCCTTCTGAAAGAAGGCCCAATGCATCAATACGGGAACTTTTACTGTTTTCACGCATGCGCAGACCATTTTAAGGGCAAGAACCCTTGCCCTCAGAAATTGTCTCTGCGCATGCGCAAAAACAGTAAAAGCTCGCGTATTGTATTGACGCATTGGGCCTTCTTTCAGGGCCGGCCTCGGAGTGTCCGGAGGGAGACGCGAAGGGGTGGGGGCACCCGGGGCAGGGTGCAGCCGGGTGGCCCCCCCCAAATCACCAAGCAACGAGAGCTCACCCCGTCGCGGATTCGAACTGCCGACCTTTCAATCGACAGCTCATGGTTCAGCGGTTTAACCCACTGCGCCACCCGCTTATCCCCAGATAAAATGAAACAATGAAACGAAACATGCTCAGTTGTTTCCACGTCTCCAGAACCACATGGGCATAACCTTTCAGAAATGGGAATCCTTGTATAACATCCCTCCGCGAGGGCCGAGGGAAGCGTTTTCCACCTCGCTAAGAAGGCCCTCCTAAAGCTCAGCGTCTCATTTTCCACAATGGCCAGCCAGGTTCCTCTGAGAAATCTAGAAGCAGGACATGTAGGCAAACAGCCCTCCCACCATTGTTTCCCATCAAGGAGCATTCAGAGGCATGGAGATTGCAAATGGCTATCATCACTAGTAGCCATTGATAGACTTGTCTTGTATGCATCTGTCTCATCCCTTTTTTGAAGCCATCTAAGCTGGTGGCCATCACTGCTTCCTGTGGTATGTGTATACTGGCTGCTTCCTACATTGCATCCCACCCCATTCTCCCGACACTTCATCATGACTGAGAGAGAGGATGGCGTTATGCAGATGGGAGCAGCTTGGATTCTTGATACCTTGGAGTCGCCCTGCTACAAGGGACAGGTGTAGCTCCCACTTTAGTGGTGTCTCCAAGTGTGCCCCCTTTTTTCCTGCCACATAAGAGAATGAGTGCCATTTATCCATATGGCACAAAAGTAGATCGCTGCTCTTGGGAGACACTGTTGAGTTGAGGGTAAAATCTGCCCTTCATCCCTGACATTAAGTGGACTAGCACTCCCTCTATGCACCCCCCACCTGTCATAGTGATGAGCATGGGGTAGCACCAATAGTCATAATTAAATTATCTGTCTCCACTCCAGTATTATCTAGGCAAAGTGGGAAACTTGAAGGGTAGAAAAAAATGGGGCAAAACCAAAAATACCAGTAAGTACAGTACTGGCAATCCCTATGGAAAGACTGACAGGTAGAGCATCAATATAGCCCAAATGTGATGATTCTGCCACAGTGTTCACCCCTCTAATTGCGGTCCCTACTGCCATTTGATCATTGTGCAGGGCTTTTGTGTCTGGGGCATTCTGGGATTCTGTCCATTCAGAAACCACAACCTATTTCTAATTGAAGCTGGCTGGGCAAAAACAAAAATCACTTTTTGCTTTTAAAAATTCTCAATCAGTAAGGACACTCCCCACCCCTGGGTGTAAACCTAAATTAATAGAATTAGCAACAGATGCTGAAACAGCAAAAATGTAATGCCAGCTGACTTTTTTCCTCCTCTTCTGTCTCTCTCTCTTTCTCTCCCCGAGACAGTTTAGAAAGCTAATCTGGATGCCAATTGGTATTTCTAGAAACATATGTATACAAGATGTCGCTGCCACAATCTGTTCCATTTTGGACTGACGCTCATATTTTCTTGCAAATACTTCGGCATGCTTTGATTAGCAGGCACGTTTTATGCCAGGTAAACTGTGTGCATACCATCTGGCCCCTGCAAAAGAAACCTCACGCCTCTTTTGCTGGATCCTGGCAGCAGCTTCACAGTGATGTGACTATAGATTTAGCATTGCTTTATTGCATTTAAGGCACTGATTGTGTGCCTTGCTCATGGCATTAAGGATGTTGACTAAAGCCCACCTATTTGGCAAGGCTTTTGGATGGTCGTGAGCTGGGTTTCTTGAGCTACTGCCCGTTATCAAGCAGGTGGTAGTATCCAGTATGCATTATCCGTATTGCTTTTCAACTCTGCTATTGTTTTGTGGTGTTTGTACTGTTGCTTTAAAATTTGGTAAAACTTGGTGTGCTTTGCTTTTAAGTCATGGGTTTGTAAACTGTGTTCAGCATATGGAGGAGCAAGATGGGATTGTTGTTGCTCAATCGAGAATACAGCCATGATACAGCCAAAGTTGAGCACTTCGAAGTCCCGCTGATTTCGATGGGAGCATTAAGCGCATGCAGCCAGCCTGGCTGAAGCCAGGCACTGCCTGAGTCTGCAGGGTTGATGTGAGATGTGGATGGAACCACCTTCCCACACCAATGTTTCCCTTTTTGTTTTCTCCCTTGCCATGCTCTGCATGATGAGTATGGAGTCCAGTGGGTTTTCCTTTCCCCCAACTCTTTTTCTGCCACCACCGGCTCTTCTGTGGTGGCGGCAGATCCGCTGCACCTGGTGCCACCTCCTCTCTCCCACTTGCTTTGCTGAAAATGTAGAGTGTGAGAACTGAGGGTGGGAAGTGTGGGGACATGGGCAGTTCCTCCTTCCAGTTCCAGTGGTCTGACCCTCTGCCTTTCCGCAGAGCATCTGGCTGTTGGAGGAGGAATGGGTGAGCCAGCAACTGCTCTTGCTGCCACCAGGCAAGTGTGAGACAGCGGGGAGGTGTTGGCTGCCTCTGCCAATGTGCAGCCTTGGACCCTGGGGCTCACTGGAGTTCATTAGCAGGCCAGCCCTACATGTGTGTGGCAGTGAGGCCCAGAATTGGTCACATGATGCTGCCTATCAATTACTAAATTCCAGCAATAGACTCTGTGCTGTATAGAGCTTAGAACTGACATGGTCCTTGCTCAGAGGACCTCCATGCATTGGCTCTCGTACTCATGTGGAGTGCTGAGAAGTATGCCCACTGCTACATATGAATATCTCACTATACAGATAGCTGATGCTATTAGCTTTGACCAGAGGTTCTCAACCTGTGGTACGCGGACCACTGTTGGTTCGCGGACCACAGGCTGGTGGGCTGCTGGCAGTCAAGATGGCAGCCGCCATCTCGGCCATGCGGTGCCACGTTAGAGCTCGAGGCGCCGCTTTTCGGGCTCCATCGAGCCAGCAGAGCTCGAGTGCGCAGGCTCTAAGTGCAGGGAATGGCCCTCCCGCCCTCCCCTGCGTCATACCTTCCGTTTCCAAGCTCCGGCCAGAAGAAAGTGCCAATGACATCATCGGCAGTTTCTTCCAGTGGTACGTGGTCTGCCGGAGGCCCGCTTAGGTGGTACAAGGGCCGAAAAGGTTTAATACCTTTGACTTTGACCATAGCCCTCTTCAGACACTTATGAGGGGCTTCTCATGAACATGTTCAGTAGCTCCGTCCCTTGCCAATTATGCACCATTTAGCCCCACTCCTTCCCTCTCCACGTTCAGTGAGAGTTTCAGGGTTTCAATCATCGCGATAAATTCTTCCCACATTTGCCTTTGCAGACAAACACTGAATACGAGGAAAACCAGATGGGGCTACCATATCCATTCTTGAGAAGCCCCACACACCGGAGAGGGAGTGACCAAAGAGGGCTCATGTTTAAATCTGTTGGGGAATCGAATCCCCACCGACAGGTGATTAGTACTGTGTACCCCTAAGTGCAGGATACAGATTTTTTTCCCCTACAGTATCGCATGCAGTAATGCACATGGACCCAATCCAAAGGCTGATCTTTTTGCAGGTTCTTACACAAATGGTCCTTGCTGCATCAGGACAATTTCTTAGTCCACACCTTCAGTAGAACTGTGATGTTCAGCCCTGTTTGGAATATACTACTTCAGACTGCAAGGGGGGGGAGGATTGCATGTTTAAAAATCTGCTGCATGAATACTGTATATCAAGGAGAAAATCTAGTATTCTCTGTGGCATTCTGTTTTTCTGCATGTACAGAGGGGTTATAGCATATATTTTTTTACATGCGAATATGAAACCCCTCTCAGACCTGCGATGTCCTAGTATAAGCCCCAGTGGGCTGTACCACATGATTCTGAATGTGCAGATCAATTCTTATTTACTGTATTATACTGTAGTCTGTTGGCTCTGATGCAATGGCTATAAAACTTAAAAGATAAGGTCTTAAAAACAGGTCTTCTGACCTGTGAACCTCAAGGGACATAATAAAGAGAGACTCTGGTTGAGATGTATACAAAAATACACCATTGTCATCTTTGTTTATGTAACTATGCGATAGCCAATTCAAGGACAGTAAGGCACAAAAGGAATCTAGGGCTACCTAACCCTCTCCCTGCAAAGGGCCCTTCTTGAAAGCTTTAGCTCAGCCAAGTGGAGACACCTGCTGTTTGTTGCTGCAACTTCACTAACAATGCTTCAAAGGTTGAGAAGGTTGAAATTTAACGGCACCTTGATTCACACTGCCTGGAGTTCAACTGTGACACATCAAATGACTCTGGGGAAAATAAACCACTCAGTTTAAACTCTTCCCTAAATTTAGCATGTGTTTCGGAGTAATTATGACTAATCATTTCAACTGCACTGACTTAAAATATTTTCTACACACACAAATACTGTAGTTAGGCCGTCCACGGATGAAAGAATTTTTAGTTGAGAAATCGGCTGCCTTTTAACTGACACAAATTAATCAGTTAAACTTAATGTATATATTGCCAAAACCTCAAGGGTCCTTTTTGACGTACTGATGGAAGTGTGAGATTACGCCTCACGCCCATCTGAAACAATGACAAAGTATGTGTAACTGCATATAATATACGCACATTCTTCCCTTGTTATCCTTACCGCTCCCTTTGGTGTCACCTGCTATGTCAAAATTGTGATTGTAAGGTCCTTGGGGGTGGGACATTTCATTTAATTTTATTTTACTAATGTACAGTACAGTGCACACAGATGGCACTCTAATTACAGGTGAATAAACAAATGCCCCTGTTTGTTGTTAGAAGGGAGAGCTATTTTTAATATTTTGCAGTTGTATGTAGATGAGCCAAAATAGCTTCAAAAGATGGACAAGTGAGACTTTGTATTGCAGCCCCACCAATATCAATTTCCCTCCCAACTGATTGATCAACCAAAGTTGATTAATCTACTGACTGAATGAATTCAATTTGCAACCCCTTCTGGGTGATGCCTATCAGTACAAAAACATTGTCTCATTTGGTTAAGCCAAAGTGCTAACTTTCTGTGTAATAAGTCTTTTGTAATACTTAATAAGTAGCTTGTGTAACACAGTTCTAAGGGGGAGTTTATATAAGGCCACAAGAATATTAAAGTTTCACTACAGAACAAAATACTGCAGCTGCCAAGGCCTGATTAGTCATAAAACCCACAGCATTATCAAGATCCATCATTGCCTTCCTTTTAATGACTAATCTAACAAGAAAGACATCAAAGATCTTTTTAAAAAAATTTAAAAGCTTTCATAAATGTGATATCCTGAACTATTTTTGATAAAACCCTAAGCACACACAGAACATCCTAGTTTTTGAAAATGCACATTTTGTTTTGCTCTAAAGCCCACAAAGTTTAGGGCCACACTCAATCATATTAGCTGCCTGGCTGTTCATGCATTCCTAAATTGCCATGTAATCTAAAACCTTGTTGTCAGCTGCTTGGGATTGGAAAGTCCCTTGAAACAATCATGATGATTATAGGCTAGGCCAGAGAACAAGACTTGTTTGTATTATTGAAAAATATAATTCTAATCTATCATACCTCCTCCTCCCTTTTGCAAACAAAAGAAAAATCAATGCTGATTCATTTTAATTTATTCTCTCCCCTTCTTACCCCCACCTCCTTCCTTCAGATACTCTTGGACAAAGGAGTTCATTGCAGGGTTTTTATAACAAGTTTAAAAACATGAGAAGGCTCGGTGTGAAATTCTGTTGCTTTCCTTCCTGTGTAGGGACTTGACTGTAAATTGTTGAGCCAAAGTTATCTTGCAGAGATTTCATTGTCGTATCTACTTACATCATTTTAATGCGATTTTATTTTACTTTGTCAAAGTCATATTAATGGAAATGTGTTCTTGATGGCAAACAGGCCTTCTTTTTATGCAAAACAGAATTCAGCTGACTCTAATAAAAACAGCTTGCAATCCACTAAGCTATAACAGTAATGGGATGGTGTGTGTGTGTGTTATATATATATATAATTTGTTTTGTTTCCCAAGTCAAGACTGTGTCAGAGTGCGCTATACAGAGATTTCTCTCTTTCTCTCCACAATAATTGCTTGGGTGGGGTTACATTATGATCTCTAAATGAATAGTATCGCTTAGAACAAACACTTCTTGTATCTTTTATCTTCCCCCTGTGTACAGTGCTAAGCTTTTCTTTTGAAAAACGCCAAAGCTGCTTTTCCAGATAAGTCATCAAAATGTTTCCAAAGTATTTTAACTGCCAGATTAAGTATATCTGGAAAACAAAGAAAGATTGCTTACATTCTTGAAGCAGAAAGCCTGCCAATGTGTAGCAACAAGCAACAAATGAATTTCTTTTGCAACCATTGCCCAGGCGGGAGGGGGAGGGCTCACACAAGACTCAAAAAGGTACACTGAGATTTAAAGAGAAAGTAGTATGTTGCTTGTTCCAAATGGGGAGGTTGTTTTCTAAGGACAAATTTGCTGCACCTTAGAGTGCATTATGGTTGAATAAATGCACACTTTCCTTAGGCTCTTCTGAGGTTTGTCTCCTTGTTTTTGGTGTATTAAGCCGGCTGTTTTCGTCCTGTGCTGCAAAACTTTGAGGGGAGGGTCCACCATCCATAGTTCAATAGTGGAACCCATGCCTTGCATACAGAGAGTCGCAGGTTCAATCCCAGGCATCTCCAGATAGGGCTGGGAAGAACCCGTGTCTGAAATCCTGGAGACTCATTGCCAGGCAATGTAGATGACGAAGAGCTAGCTAGACCAATGGTTTTACTCGTTATAAGACAACGTTGAATGTTCTGCAATGAGGAGATCTGTAATGGCTGACGCATTTTCCTGAAAGAGCACTTGTTCCCCCACTACTAATCTTCCCTTGCACTGTGAAGCCACAGGGGAGTGTTGGTTGTGTTCTCTTGGGAACATACTGTACTATTTACGTAAAGCTACTGTGAGGCCCAGTAGACGTGGATGGTGCCCTAAACGGAGACTGTGACTGAACACTTCCCAGAATCCTTTGCACCGTGCAGGGTACTGTGACCCATGCGTGCAGCAGCCGATCAATCGGGAAAGCTCCTTGAGGTAGGAAGTTTCGAAAAGCACTACCCTGAGGAATAAACAGATGATTAAATGTATTCGCTTAAAAAAATTTCCGCTCTGCTAGTATATTCAGTTAATTAAGGGTCTCAGTGACCTTGTGGCAATTTTTAAAAATCTAGGATTTCTATTTTTTCCCCTCCCTTCTAATTCTGTTCCCCCGCAGAGTCTAATATAATCTGTTTCAGGTCAAAGATTGTTTATGTCAGCAATGTTCAGGCTACATAACTCTAAAATGCTTTAATAAATTTATCAACTGGAAAATATTGCAAACATTTCATTTCCTTTGATACAGACACAAGCGCCTGCCCCCCCTCCCTTCCCTCCCAGACTTCATTGCAAATTCCTGCTCCTATGAATCATTCGAAGTCATATTTGCTTTAACTTTCCTGTGGTTCTACAAACAGCCTTTATATGGCCGGACTTCAAAGATGATAGGAATAAAGGTTGGAAATGTGATCAGACTCATCTATTATTAGGCACAAAATGTTAAACCACTTTGCATTATAAGCCATAAAACATGGATAATCCTTTAAAAAAAGATATGCATATTCATAGTGTTTTCACTCACTCTGGCATTTCTCACAGCGGACTGTTTAGAACAGAAATAGTTTCCGTGAACCACAATTGGCTCTAATTTCCCCCCTAATATTTAATGTAGGAGGAAAAAAAACCTGTAGCATTATAACAGGCTTCTCATATGTCAAAACCAAAATACTCTATTTGATGTTTCTCACCATCTAAAATTAATGTGTTGCCAGTATGCTGACCCCAAAAGTAGTTATGGGGTGAGGAAGAAGGTGGGGGGAGTGATCTTATTTTTGAATAAGAAGTGAAGGGGGGGGGGGAACCAGAGGAATGTTACAGTTCACCGCTGACATCAAATGATTAAAAAAAAAGTAAGCTGAATGTGTGCTTGAAAGAATTTATTAGCTTCATCCAGAGTTGCGTACATGGCAGGAATGTTAATTGTAAAAATCTGCAATGTAGCATTTTTGGTAAGCACAAGAGCTGCATTTAACAAAAGATCACATTTGTCCTTCTCCCCTCCCCCTCCCAATTTTTTTTCCTTGATTCCTTCTATTTAGCCAAGAATATACTTTCAGAAATCAAATTAGTCAGATGTGAGGAGGTCTTTACAGAATTAAGGAACTAGAATTAAGCTGATGTGTTCCTTCAGGGACTCAACAGTGGTAACATTTTGTTCTTAGGTTTGTATGTTAATGCAGAAGATCAAGAGTCAGCTGAAAGCATATTAGAATTAGCCCCAAATAAGCCATGTTTCAAAAAACAGAACTTAAAGTTCTTTTATGAAGCTTGTGGAAGGAGGAAGGGGAGGGCAGAAGTAATATGTGGAAGCAAACTTCAAAAACAATGGAGTTCTCTTCACTTTCGTGAATTAAAATGTGTTAGTCAATTATTTTCCCTATTTTGACTTCTTTATTTGTTCATTAAAGCCTAGTTATTATTAATTGGGGTTAATTTTCATTGTTTTTCCAGGGTTTGGTATAATTGGAGCACCAGCTGAGAAGTATAATTGAGTATTTAAAAATCTCTCTGTTCTCTATACATCCTAAGTAAATTGGTTGTGCTTGATTTACAGAATTTTGATTTTTTTTTTTGATAAGGTTATGCTTAGCTGATATTCACTGTAGTTTGAGAAACTCTCTATACAAAAGAGAACATTTTTTTTAAAAAATCTCTCCATTGCATAGGCTTACCAGATTTTCCCGGTTCTAAACCAGGACACCCCCCCCCAAAAAAAAAATTATTTATTTAATTGATTAAATAATTTAAATACATTTTAAAAATCTTTTTATTTTTTGGGTGTGAAGTGCCCTTTTGCTGCCCAAAGGGTGGCCGAAATTTTAATTATTTCTTTCATTTATTTTATGAACTTCATAAAACTTCATTTATTTTAGTTAGCCAAATTAATTAATTAAATTGACTTGCCTGTCCTGTCCCGCCGCCATCATTCTGCCGCCATCTTCGCCGCCAGCCGCAGCCACCACCATCATCTCTGCCCCCACTGCCTCCGTCATCGTCAGCAGCCCCGAGGCCCCAGCAGCCTGCAGCCCCTAGCAGCCCCCCCGCGGCCTGCAGCAGCCTGCAGCAGCCTACAGCCCCACCAGCAGCCTGCAGCCACCCCCAGTAACCACCTCCAGCCCCCCCAGCAGCCCCTCCAGCCGCCCCCTACACACAGCAGCAGCAAGAAGCAGCAAATTTTAAAACTTACCTTTTTTGCTGGTGGTGGCCATCTTGGATCTCACAAAATCTCGTGAGATCCAAGATGGCGGCGCCCAAATCTCATAAGGGCACATGAGGTAGTACTGTACTGCCTCATGCCCTCACAAGATTTGGGTGCCGCCATCTTGGATCTCACGAAATCTCGTGAGATCCAAGATGGTCAGGACAAATCCAGGACCCGAGCTCCGGTTCCTGGACTGTCCCGGAATTTCCGGTGCGAATGGTAAGCGTACCATTGCACATGAAATGTTCAGGGCCAAGTTTTCCATGTGATAGGATCCTGACCTACGGATGAACCAGGGATGTCGCTAGGTTGGTGACATCCGGGGCGAGATCTCATGGTGTCACCCCCATGGACCCCCTCCCATACAGACCAAGTTGCAGCAGGGATCGAGAAAAATCCATTTTCTACCAGTGGTGCGTTTTTGCACCACTGGTAACAAATAGAATAGAAAGTCACTTTGGTGTTGCCCCTCCCTGGGGTGACACCTGGGGCGGTCTGCCCCCCTAGTGACGCCCCTGGGATGAACGTATGGGTTCCCCTATATTCCAGAATATCAGGGCTTCCTAGTATTTACTACAGAACTAGTGTTGTATAGCAGAGGTTCTCAACCTGTGGTACGGGTACCCCTAGGGGTACGCGGACCTCTTGCTGGGGTACGCCAAGCCATGCCCCTTATCTGCCCCATCAGCAGCTAATTAAGTGTTAATTAACATGGATTTGAAATTGTAATTATTTTAGGAGCCCTTCTGTCTCTCTGATTTTGGTTTTGGGCTTATTTTTGTACTTTGGAAAATGTACTTTGGTGGGGTGGGGGAGGGAGGAGCTGATTTTGGGGAGTGTGACTTGGAGAAAAAAAGAGATCCTTGCATGTCTCTCTCTCACACAGTTAAATAAGACGTTTTTTCACATTTAAAATTGTTTTAGTGCTTTTTTATTTAACAATTAATTACCTAATTAATTGATTGATTAATCCAATTAATTAGCAGTTAATTAGCAGGGGGTACTTCAGAAAATTGGACTGTGATAGGGGGTACCCGGGCCTCCAAAGGTTGAGAACCCCTGTTGTATAGTGTCTAAAAGTGTGAGGTGGAAGTTCCTGGTTTACATTGTTGCACACTCATCACTTCCCCAAGAAGTGAGAAGTTCCAGGGAGAACATGACTCCGGTTTATTTTCCTTTGAAGGAAAGACCACTGGAGTCCTAAGGCATTTTGGTTATATTTACTTTTACTTACAAATATACACGTAGCACATCAGTGGAGACAAACAGCATGTGCTCTAAACAAACTCACAATTTCCAGGGTCACAGACCATGGTCGAAATAAAATTCATTTCCAATGTTTCGTTCCAGTTGTATAGAACTTCGTCAGGGAATGTGCCTGCAAGCAAACACACACTGAACTGGCACATTCCCTGACGAAGTTCCATACAATTGGAACAAAACGTTGGAAATGAATTTTATTTCTTCTAGACCAGGGGTGGCCAGTTGTGTAGAAGACAGAATCTTGGCAGCTGCAAGTGCTGATGGTGCTGCTAAAGCAGCTGCACCTGCTGAAATGCCCTCGTCTACACAACCATTAAAGGGCCAGGAGCATTCATGTTGAAAGGTTGCCCACCCCTGTTCTAGACCATGGTCTTTGACCCCAGAAATTGTGAATTTGTTTATCTCTGCCGGCCACGAAAGTCTTAGATCGCATCGCATGTGCCCTGTTACCCTCAGATCCCAAGATAAAGGCCCTGCACCCCACAAGGTGCTTCTAGTTTTCAGCTAATCCCAGCAGGTGTCTTTCTGCTCCTGACCCAGTCTGTCTATGCCAAACATCAAAACTGTTCTTTCTTCACGCTCAGACTTTCCATCAGTCCCTCCCCATAACTGGGGGCCACCTCCTGTAGTAGCTAACAAGATATCTCTAGACATTTCCCAACCAGTAGCTCCCACTGAGGAAATATCACCCAGGCATTCTGGACCAATAATATGCCTAGCAAAAGGACACCACCCATCCCCCAGCTGTAGTGGCCCATCCCCCAGCCATAACAATTGTTCACGTTACAATTGGCCATAAACTCCCTAGGTAGGCTGAGGGAAGCCACTCGCTCCTTTAAGCCCTTTTCAATCAATCTTCTTCGCCCATTCCTTTAATGGGAAAGGGGAGTGTATGGGATATGGTATTGATGGCCTCCACCCCACACTCTGTGTGCTGGTTGAATGATCTTTGAAAAGAACCCCTGCACCAACAATTGTAGATGAGGAGGGCTTTCTTTGTATGAAAAGCAGGTCAGTAGAGTCAATACATAAAGGGCTCAACAACAGCCTTGTTGTTACTGAACATTCAGTTTACATCTGAATACATAGAGAAAAGGGAGCAGGGTTGTCCTTATCGGCTCCGCCCCGATTGAAAAGGGTTTGAATCATTTAATCCAGTACTTCCCAAAGGTTTTAGCACCGTGACCCACTTTTTAAAATGACAATCTATATCGCTTTACTTGACCAAAGAGAGAGAGAGAGAAAAATATATTTATTTATTAATAATAAGAGTAGCTTTTATAGGACTTCACCAGAATCCACATAAAGCCAAAAATACGTCTATTCACTTTTATAAGCTTGAAATTAACGGCACAGCCCTATACAGGTCTTCGACTCAGAAGTTAAGTGCCATTGTGTTCAAATTGATTAAACAGAAATTGATTCAGTTTTTGACCACGTTAACAATACTTGAAGATCATCATAAACAATCATCGAGCCAAATGAGGTTTTTGGGAAACAGGGAAAATGTATTTGCCTTCCTTGAGAGAAAAAAAACAACAACCAAGTTTCTTTCCTCACTCCCAAGCACAAGGCCAGTGTTGAAGGTGGGCATCTTGTCCTCAGGCCCACTTCAACCCCTGATCTGCCTGCACAGTCTGTGCCAGCCTGCCCATTGTTTCCTGGCCCAGCAGCCCTTGCCAACTTCTCTGGGCTTCAGTGGTACTGGAAGTTGGAGGGGATGCGAGTGCCCCCAGACTCTTTGACTGCCCTTTGCGGTACCGCCCAATGCTGTACCTGCGAACCACTGCCAATCATGGCAGCCATGTCACCCAGCGCAAGGAGACAAGAAGAGGCAGCAGCAGCTGCTCTGCCCCACGTTGGGTAGACTGGGCTGAGAGGGCTGCTGGTCGTGGCCGGGTTATTGCAACCACGGTTCTTGCGTGTCAAAAAGGAAAGAAAAAGTGAGCAACGTTAACTCCACATAAGTTGGGGCGGTGTCAACATTGGCAGGAAGATGGCAGAACACCTAGCACACAGGAGAGGAATGAGCGAGATTCATCCCACAGGCAGGTAGGAGTCCCACCACAGGGACACCACATACAGTCGCAACAGAGTTACCCCCTCCACAGCTTTGAGGAGCAGTCCAACTCTTGCTGCCCTACTTCTGTGCATACAAACATTTTTTTCTTTTTTGCGTTGTGTTTCATTGCAGGCATCAGTAGCAACTGCTAAGCCTTGAAGCAACCACAAGAAGGTAGTTTGGCAGCCTCTGCTTGGCTTGGGAAAAGCCCGCTGCCCAGGCCTCTGCTCGGCTGTTTTCGGCCCGCTCTGGGTCTCGTTTAACATGTTTTTTTTTTTTTTTTAAGAATGGGCTGAAGGCAGTCAAGCAAAGGCTTGGGTGGTAGGCTTTTCATGACCCACCAAAAAGTGGGTCACGACCCACCAAAAAGTGGGTCATGACCCACTGGTGGGTCGCAACCTACAGTTTGGGAACTACTGGTTTAATGTAGCAACGAATTAAGTGAATGTTACATCTCTATTAGTGGTTTATGTGAAGTTGCTCCCATGCAGATTGGTCCAGTTTGAACTAAGCCAGCAATCCTGTCCTCCCCCCTCCTTTTTTTTCAGGAGGATTTGCCGGCTTGGTTAAAATTGACTGAAACCTATGTGAGAATTTGTTGACACACTTCTCCTTCTTATGTTGCTTTGGCAGCATGGGAGCCACACGTTTGCCACCAAAGTAACATGAGAACCCACAGATTATGTGGGAGGAGCAGACACTGCAGCCCTTTCCCATTGCCCCTCCCAGAAACTCAAGTAATGCTGGCGTAGAGATGAGCCACAATGTGGGTTTGCATCATGGCCCATAGCCTCTCATGTTGCAGTGATGAGGAAAGGAGCTGTGCTGAGCCAGTGTAACATAAGAAGGAGCCACAGGCAGCTAACAACACAGAGCATTGTCAGAGTGGTTTGTACTCTTGGCACTGGTTCCATTGCTGGAGTAACATATGGAGCAAGCTTGAGCATCACTGTGGCCAGTGGATAGAACAGGACATTAGAGACATACATGATGACTATCCCAACTATAGGAGCACCCATTGATTGGCCTTGGTCAAGTGACTATGTATCCCCCTCAGTTCCCTATGTGTAAAATGAGAATAGTAGTGAGTTAGGTCACAGGCAATGATTGAAAAATGCCTTTATATATAGGGTTACCATATTTTTAGTGACCTAATCTGGGACCACCACCCCTCCGATTTCTTTAAGCACCCAATTTTTTGGGTTGGTTTTTTTTTTTTTTTGGTCTGGCTTTGAAGTTTTGTTATTTTGCGGGGAGGGTGGGGGGGGGGGTTGCCGGCCATGAGGCTAATCGAATTTATTTATATATTTCCCCCTCCCACTATTTTTTCACCCCCTTATTGTGGCTGTGGCCGCTGCTTTTTGTCCAGCCGCCGCCACTCCTCGTAAAATCCGGGGGTGCCAGTGCTGCCGTCGCTGCCATTTTTCCTTGCGAGGCTCACAAGCCTCCTGCACAACGCGGCCTGGAAGCCCTTAGTTCATAAGGACTTCCAGGCCGCTTGTGCACATGTGTGCGACTCGCAGGGAAAAAATCATGAGCTGCACGCATGCGCACAAGCGGCCTGGAAGCCCTTGAACAAAGCGCTTCCAGGCTGCATTGTGCGTGAGGCTCACGAGCCTCGCAAAGAAAAACGGCGGAAGCAGCAATCCGGAATGGCCACCATACCTCCCGGGATGCCGGGATGGGACCCCGCAATCCGGGAGGGTCCTGGCCATTCCGGAACGTATGGTAAGCCTTTTTATATAATATATAAAATTGCTTTATATTTTTGTTTTTTTATCTCAGTATCCTAACGTTTGGCCCACCAGATGCCTTCAATATGTGGTGGTAGAAATAATAATCATATTGTATATTATTTCCATATAAATATGCAGCAGCATCACTAGGGTGTGCGCGGCCCCAGGGCGGGGCGCGCGCATCACCCTAATGACCCCCCCTCCCACACATAACCCCTATAGGGACCTTTGGTGCGATTGGGGGGGCGACCCAACAGGACGCTGCCCCGGGTGCCCCCCCGACTCTGCCCCCCGCACCTTTCCTGGGTGCGCGCGCCTCCGTTGCAGCCGGCTCCGGGGACGTCTTCCCCGGCCTTCTGATGAGGCCCACTGCGTCACAACGTAATTTATAATGTTTTTCGAGCATGCGCAGACCGTTCCTGAGGGAAAAGGGCATGCGCAAAAAACGTTATAAATTACGTTGTGACGCAGTGGGCCTTCGTTAGAAGGCCCATGAGCACCGGCCCGGGAGGACGCTTCGAGGCCTTCTCCCGGCCTCAGAGCCTCCGGAGGGCGACGCGCGCAGCGGAGTGCGACGCGTGCAGGTGCGCGCGTCACCCTTCTGCGTGTGTCACCCTCTGGCGGTCCGCCCCCCCACCGCACTCCAGCGACGTCACTGTAAATATGTGATACATAACTCAAAGGATAGCAGATGTGCAACCCAATCCTAAGTACATTTACATAGAAGTAAGTCTATGTAAGGCCAGCGGGTGGTGCAGTAGGTTAAACCGCTGAACCATGAGCTGTTGATCGAAAGGTCGGCAGTTTGAATCCGCTACGGGGTGAGCGCTCGTTGCTTGGCCAGCTCCTGCCAACCTAGCAGTTCCAAAGCATGTTAATGCGAGTAGATAAATAGGTACCGCTTGCAGGAAGGTAAACAGCGCTCCGTGTTCCAGCTGCATACTATGCGCTGCGGCAAGGAGAGTCATGCCGGCCACATGACCACGGAGACGTCTTCGGACAGCGCTGGCTCTTCGGCTTTGAAATGGGGATGAGCACCACACCCTAGAGTCGGACACGATTGGACTTAATTGTCAGGGGTCACCTTTACCTTTTTAAGTCTTGGAACAGCTTGAGTTACACAGGTAAAAAGCCATGGCAGAAAAAGTTTTTAAAATGATAACAGGCAACACGAGTTTATTCACGTGAAAAAATAAAATATTAAAATACAATAATATCTCAGCATTAAAATCTCAAGTAAAACTAGTACAAAATCATATGTTTAAAAACGACGTTTCGCTCAAATTCCATTGAGCATCCTCAGGCAAGCCCACATGCAGCAGGAAGATGTTACCCAGACGGGTCTACAAACACACTACATAAGGCAGAGAGAAGCCTCACATTCATGCTGAGCTAATTGCTAGCGTGATGAGGGGAATTGAATCGTATTTGAAGTAAGTCTCATTTAATTCAATGGGACTTATTACCTAGCAAATTCCATGGTTACCTGGGAATTAGCTCCATTGAAATCAGCAAGACAGACTCATTTCTGAGTAAGCATGCATCGGATTGGGCTGTTAGTTTGTTTAGCACAAACTGAAAACGGGTACATTGTCTCTCTTTTTTTTAATGACATGTCTTCTGACAATCATGGCAATGAGTGCTTCTCCAACCAGCCTCTTTTATTTTCCTCAGGGACTCATTCTGGGCACACCCAACTATTTTACAGGTTTTAGAACAGCCGTTAACTACCTTTTCACCTTCTCTCTCATTCCCGCTTGCCCATTATTTCTGGTTTCAGGCCAATCTAGTTTAATAGGTTACTTGTTGCAGGCCTGCCATCAGTTCACAGAGTCTGACCGTGGGCCGAAGCTCAGGCCCTTGCAGAAAAACGTTTGTGCACCAAGCTGTAACAGCCACCATCCAGGCAATAATAGTTTTCACAAGAAGCTTGGAAGGGTGTTAATACTGCTGCTGCTGGAGAACAGAGAACACAAAATTGAAATAGTTTATTCTGAAGCATGTTAGACTGAATAAGATGATAGTTTCTGGGCAACGGATACCAGAAACTCATTTGCTAAGCCAGGGTCTTATATAACCTTAATTCACTCTACAAATTAGGTTAGTCAAAGGGGGTGTAAACATCAAACAACACTCCCGAGTGAGCCATTAAACATTAACTTTTTGCAGATTTTGAAAAACTGGCTTACAATCTTGCACAATACAAGCAAGAAGCAAAATAATGTTAGAATAATGGATGAAACCAGAGTGGCGGCTCAGGAGGGAGGGAGGGAGGGAAGAATGTGCCAAGTAGACTTCCCTTCTTTTTTTGTTTTTTTCCAAAAAGACTGTTTGGAAATCATACCCTTCTACATTGCATTCTGGCATCATGTTGCCCCTGTAATATGTGTGTTAGATTTTGGCAGCAGCTTGGCCAATTACTATCTCCATAGCATAATATCTCAAGAAGAATTGTATTAATAAACTAGAAATGAGCTGAAAAATCTCAAAGCAAAGCAATGGTTAGGTACCATTGTTCAAGAATGTACATTGGAAGAGGCATAGGAATAAATTTTTTATTGATACGGTTATTTAGGCAATAATAACAGTTAGCATTCATATCGCACCTTTGAATGTTTCAAGTGTTTCACATACAGATCTTGTAATCCTTTTAACAGCCCTGTAAAACACACCTTAATGTATATCATTAGACATTGTTATATAATGTTTGCATTAATTCATATCAACCTACTCTCTTCAGTTCTCAATTGTCTCCTTTCTCTACCTTGTTTTCCTTTCTCCCTGATCATGATGCTTCTATATTGTAAACTGATGTAATTTTGCACTTTATTTATGCAAGATATTATATATTTTGCATAATGCAGACTGTGGTTTTATTGAACAGAGTAACGTTGATATAGTCTTTTAGAGTGCACAAAGTATTTCAGATACATTATCTCTGTAATCCATACAACGACCTGTAAGTCTGGTTAATATTATCTCAGTTTTGCTGATGGGAGCTGAGGCTAAGAGAGAATGACTCGGCTAAGGCCACCAAGTGCATTCATAGCAGAAGCAAGATATGAACTCCTGATCTCATGGAGAAATCCCTTTGTGCGTAGAGTTTTACACACTGGGACTCTAGTCATATCTTCAAAATGAACACACGGTTGGGAGTGGGGAATGCCACAGTGATACTGGTTGTCGTTCCTCCTCCCTCACTTGGAGTGTAGGAAAGGGGTTTAGCTATCTGTTAGTAAAATAATTAGCTGCAGTCAACAGAGTCCTTATGATGAGCACTACCATGTTGGACTGGGTCACTTTGCTAGTGCAATTGCACCATTTGTATCCTTGTGTAAGCGTCAAAGAATAAGAATGTGAGAAGAGCATTGCCGGATCGGACAAATAAAAGCATTTCCCATAGTGTCCAACCCCATGCCTCTGGGAAGTCCACAAGCAGGGTGTGAAACCAGTAGCCCCTGGGGTGTGAACAAGGAACCTCTTGGTCTGAGGCAAGTACCTCATATTATGAGCTGGAGCCCTGCCTAGACTGTCTGTGTTGAGACGGTACAGCTTTTTTCAGGCAAGAAGGGGCTAGATATTTAACATTGTGGTGATCTGGAGGAGGCTTCGCAGCCCTTCATGTGGTGATGTGGGGAAGAAGCAAAGCACATAGCCTGTGATCTGACCTTCCCCTGTGCCTCTTGGTTATCTTTAGGAAACACAAACGGGTAGATTTGCTGCCACCAGAAAGGGACTTTGCCCCCAAACTGGGGTAATATTGGAGTGCCCCTTTCCACCTCGCCTTCCATCTAAGGGAACTCCCAAAAGCCCAGGGTGTCCTCAACATGGAAGCAAGTGACTAGAGGAGAGAGCCAGGGAGCCACCTGACCAGACTATCTTTAGGTCAGCGGAGTGAGTGCTCTGCCGGCCTAAGGTGTTTCAAACTCCTATAAAGGTGTTTCAAACTCCTATAAAGCACGTTTGCGGCTCCTCACAAGTAAGCGGCGCTGGGGCTGGACCTGCGCTGGCTGCCACAAGTAGGTCCCGTGCCGGTCGGCAAGGGGGGCGGGCAGGGGCAGTGAGGGAGGGGGGCATTGGCTGGCACGGACTGGGAGGGGACAGGGAAATCGACACTGAGTTGTGCCAATATCCTATGCCCCGTCGCAGCCTGGGCTGGCCTTACAAGGCCTTCCCAGACGCATGCCAGATCCAGAGCTGGTGTGCATCTGAGGACGCCCATTGGGGCCCGCGTCGCTTACACCAGGGGAAGGGGAGTCTTCTTTCCTCGAGGTGAGCCTGGGCCACACCGGTGCAAGCCGCAAGCCGCGCAGGATGCATTTAGTCCGGCCGTTTAGTCCGGCTGCGCAAACTTGCACAGGATTGCGCCGTTAGTCCAACTCCTTAGCACCCAAACATTCTGTGGATAATCTTAGTCTGAATGGCCATTAGGGCAAGGGGAGGTAGCTCTTTGTTCCAGATAGAAAGAAATAGGCAAGTCTTGTAAAATTAAGAGTTTATCGCAAAGGCAAAACTAAAAAGGGGATTGGGGAAAAGGACAAAACAGGTACTTGTAGTTAAACACAGGTCTTACAGTTAAAAGCAAAACTGAAATAACAAAATCTGGTGCATCTTCCTAAACTGTTTCCTTGGCTAGAGAAGCACTTACTCCATCAGAGTGTCCTTGCTTGCCTCCTGGGGAAACCAGAGGGACAGTCAGCCACGTGCACAGGTCATCTTTACCAGAGCTGGAATGACAATGCACCCAGATTCAGAGTAGCCAGTTCCTTTTATGGACAAATTCTGGCTCCAGATTATACTGCTCTGATTGGCTAGTTCAAAGGCAGGAAACCCAGGGTCAGCCCCTCAATCTCCCCTTGGCTATGGACATGTGGATGGTCTTGACCAATAGCTAGGTGTTAGTACAACTCAGCCAGGTGCTGTCTGTTTCTGTCTGGCCCCTTTGTTCCCTTGGCCAGGGTCAGATTTTCTGGTGATACCAATACGCATCCTGACGAACATACATTCCTGCATATGTGCAGATGATGAGGATGAGGATTTCAGAGATGAAGAAACTGACTCATCCCAGCCAGCACCATGTTGCACATCATGAAGACCTTCCAAGAAGGTGATGAGGTCTCTATTCACCACAAACATCATGACATCACAATGGCAGGCGATATGAAGCCTGCAGATTGGCCAGAGCAGTCCTGGTCATCAGAGCCAGGTGTTCTTGGCTCTTGCTCAAGCCCCTACCTTATCATGACATCACAATGGCAGGCGATATGAAGCCTGCAGATTGGCCAGAGCAGTCCTGGTCATCAGAGCCAGGTGTTCTTGGCTCTTGCTCAAGCCCCTACCTTATCATGACATCACAATGGCAGGCGATATGAAGCCTGCAGATTGGCCAGAGCAGTCCTGGTCATCAGAGCCAGGTGTTCTTGGCTCTTGCTCAAGCCCCTACCTTATCATGACATCACAATGGCAGGCGATATGAAGCCTGCAGATAGATTGGCCAGAGCAGTCCTGGTCATCAGAGCCAAGTGTTCTTGGCTCTTGCTCAAGCCCCTACCTTATCATGACATCACAATGGCAGGCGATATGAAGCCTGCAGATTGGCCAGAGCAGTCCTGGTCATCAGAGCCAGGTGTTCTTGGCTCTTGCTCAAGCCCCTACCCTATCATGACATCACAATGGCAGGCGATATGAAGCCTGCAGATTGGCCAGAGCAGTCCTGGTCATCAGAGCCAGGTGTTCTTGGCTCTTGCTCAAGCCCCTACCCTATCATGACATCACAATGGCAGGCGATATGAAGCCTGCAGATTGGCCAGAGCAGTCCTGGTCATCAGAGCCAGGTGTTCTTGGCTCTTGCTCAAGCCCCTACCCTATCATGACATCACAATGGCAGGCGATATGAAGCCTGCAGATTGGCCAGAGCAGTCCTGGTCATCAGAGCCAGGTGTTCTTGGCTCTTGCTCAAGCCCCTACCCTATCATGACATCACAATGGCAGGCGATATGAAGCCTGCAGATTGGCCAGAGCAGTCCTGGTCATCAGAGCCAGGTGTTCTTGGCTCTTGCTCAAGCCCCTACCCTATCATGACATCACAATGGCAGGCGATATGAAGCCTGCAGATTGGCCAGAGCAGTCCTGGTCATCAGAGCCAGGTGTTCTTGGCTCTTGCTCAAGCCCCTACCTTATCATGACATCACAATGGCAGGCGATATGAAGCCTGCAGATTGGCCAGAGCAGTCCTGGTCATCAGAGCCAGGTGTTCTTGGCTCTTGCTCAAGCCCCTACCCTATCATGACATCACAATGGCAGGCGATATGAAGCCTGCAGATTGGCCAGAGCAGTCCTGGTCATCAGAGCCAGGTGTTCTTGGCTCTTGCTCAAGCCCCTACCCTATCATGACATCACAATGGCAGGCGATATGAAGCCTGCAGATTGGCCAGAGCAGTCCTGGTCATCAGAGCCAGGTGTTCTTGGCTCTTGCTCAAGCCCCTACCCTATCATGACATCACAATGGCAGGCGATATGAAGCCTGCAGATTGGCCAGAGCAGTCCTGGTCATCAGAGCCAGGTGTTCTTGGCTCTTGCTCAAGCCCCTACCTTATCATGACATCACAATGGCAGGCGATATGAAGCCTGCAGATTGGCCAGAGCAGTCCTGGTCATCAGAGCCAGGTGTTCTTGGCTCTTGCTCAAGCCCCTACCCTATCATGACATCACAATGGCAGGCGATATGAAGCCTGCAGATTGGCCAGAGCAGTCCTGGTCATCAGAGCCAGGTGTTCTTGGCTCTTGCTCAAGCCCCTACCTTATCATGACATCACAATGGCAGGCGATATGAAGCCTGCAGATTGGCCAGAGCAGTCCTGGTCATCAGAGCCAGGTGTTCTTGGCTCTTGCTCAAGCCCCTACCTTATCATGACATCACAATGGCAGGCGATATGAAGCCTGCAGATTGGCCAGAGCAGTCCTGGTCATCAGAGCCAGGTGTTCTTGGCTCTTGCTCAAGCCCCTACCCTATCATGACATCACAATGGCAGGCGATATGAAGCCTGCAGATTGGCCAGAGCAGTCCTGGTCATCAGAGCCAGGTGTTCTTGGCTCTTGCTCAAGCCCCTACCCTATCATGACATCACAATGGCAGGCGATATGAAGCCTGCAGATTGGCCAGAGCAGTCCTGGTCATCAGAGCCAGGTGTTCTTGGCTCTTGCTCAAGCCCCTACCCTATCATGACATCACAATGGCAGGCGATATGAAGCCTGCAGATTGGCCAGAGCAGTCCTGGTCATCAGAGCCAGGTGTTCTTGGCTCTTGCTCAAGCCCCTACCTTATCATGACATCACAATGGCAGGCGATATGAAGCCTGCAGATTGGCCAGAGCAGTCCTGGTCATCAGAGCCAGGTGTTCTTGGCTCTTGCTCAAGCCCCTACCTTATCATGACATCACAATGGCAGGCGATATGAAGCCTGCAGATTGGCCAGAGCAGTCCTGGTCATCAGAGCCAGGTGTTCTTGGCTCTTGCTCAAGCCCCTACCTTATCATGACATCACAATGGCAGGCGATATGAAGCCTGCAGATTGGCCAGAGCAGTCCTGGTCATCAGAGCCAGGTGTTCTTGGCTCTTGCTCAAGCCCCTACCTTATCATGACATCACAATGGCAGGCGATATGAAGCCTGCAGATTGGCCAGAGCAGTCCTGGTCATCAGAGCCAGGTGTTCTTGGGTCTTGCTCAAGCCCCTACCCTATCATGACATCACAATGGCAGGCGATATGAAGCCTGCAGATTGGCCAGAGCAGTCCTGGTCATCAGAGCCAGGTGTTCTTGGCTCTTGCTCAAGCCCCTACCCTATCATGACATCACAATGGCAGGCGATATGAAGCCTGCAGATTGGCCAGAGCAGTCCTGGTCATCAGAGCCAGGTGTTCTTGGCTCTTGCTCAAGCCCCTACCTTATCATGACATCACAATGGCAGGCGATATGAAGCCTGCAGATTGGCCAGAGCAGTCCTGGTCATCAGAGCCAGGTGTTCTTGGCTCTTGCTCAAGCCCCTACCTTATCATGACATCACAATGGCAGGCGATATGAAGCCTGCAGATTGGCCAGAGCAGTCCTGGTCATCAGAGCCAGGTGTTCTTGGCTCTTGCTCAAGCCCCTACCTTATCATGACATCACAATGGCAGGCGATATGAAGCCTGCAGATTGGCCAGAGCAGTCCTGGTCATCAGAGCCAGGTGTTCTTGGCTCTTGCTCAAGCCCCTACCCTATCATGACATCACAATGGCAGGCGATATGAAGCCTGCAGATTGGCCAGAGCAGTCCTGGTCATCAGAGCCAGGTGTTCTTGGCTCTTGCTCAAGCCCCTACCCTATCATGACATCACAATGGCAGGCGATATGAAGCCTGCAGATTGGCCAGAGCAGTCCTGGTCATCAGAGCCAGGTGACCTTGGCTCTTGCTCAATCCCCTACCCTAACAGCAGAGGTCATTGGTGAAGCACACACTTCACTTCTGGCGTCTGGGATCACCACCCACAGCCCTAGTTGGCTTGGACAGCTGGATCCTATGAGCTACCTCCTTGCTGTGATTGATCCATAAGAGTTTCTTCACTTTCTCTGGCAAGAGTTTCGCCCCAATCTTATGGGCCCTTTATGACCCATAGTTCCATTCCGCTGTTGTAACAGCAGCAGCAATGCTGCAGAAGGCGCTCTGCTGTGCCAAACCCGGGAACCAACAGTGGAAGCTGCCGGCTGCTCCTGGCGCTCGCCTGGACCCTGCCAGGTTAAGAACGATTACGGGGGGCGGGGCATTCCTGGGTGGATTGGAGGGAGGGAGGGAGGGAGGGAGGCATGTCAGGGGTGGGATGGGGTTTATCCCAGTGCAAGCTACATGCTCCAGGATTCTGTCCCCTCCAGAGCCTCCCAACACGCCCCCATCTCTCCTCAGACTTGTACCAGCTACAATATAGCTGGTGCAGGTCTGAGGAGGCCCATAGGCGATCGAGGGTCTTATGGAGGTGTAAAGGAAAATATTTTCCCTTGCCTCTCCCAAGTCTCTTGATCCCCCCCCCCCTTAGCATACAGTATAGCACTGCCTGATCCAGCATGGCTCTTCTGTTTTGGTGTGCCTGCATGCTATAGTGGGGGAGAGGGAATGATAGGATTGGGCTGTTTGTCTCTTTAAGGTTTCTCTAGACTGGCCCTCAGGACTCTATTTCCCACAATGCTCAGAGAGAAGGGGAGGAGAAAGAGACAGACAGAAGAGGGAGAAGGGCAGTGGCTGTACAAGCCGGCATATTAATAAACTGCCTTTTTGTGTGTTTCAAATACTGCCTAGTACACGGGGCAGGGACAAGTTTCAAAACCCGGCTTGGCCTGCTCTGGTGCCTTGAATAGCAGCCTGATCTGCAGCCATCAGCAGTTGAACTTTTCATGGCATGGAGATAAGCTGGCTGCAGATGGAGCTGTTGTTGAAGGCACAGGGCCCATCAAAAGGTAGGCAACCCTAGTTCTGGAAAAGGTTTTTTTTTTTTTTTTTTAAGGAGAGCTTTCCTAGCAGTGGGATTGGGTGGAGGGCATGCTGCCTCCAGAGCAGGACAAAGAGGGATTCTCCCTGCTCCTTTTTCCCGTGCTGTTATCGCGCATGTGTGTCTGCTGAATCATTGGTCTGGGCCTGCACATGTGTGTGAGTTCTGACAGAGATGTCATTTTTGTGGGTCTCTGGTTTTGGGATGGCAAAGGTAAGATGAAGACACACTCTTTTTTCCCTTTCATTTGGGTTGCCGCCTGTCAACTATTTTTCCTGATAATTTTCCTTAGTAAGTTAGCCTCTGGTTTGGTACCAGGTACTTTGCTGAATAACCCAAGGTAATGGTAGGCTGTCCTGGGGGAAGGGGCGGGGTGTGTACAGTATTTTGAAAAGTTGCCCTGCCTTCTGGCCTGCCTGGAGTTTCCAGGTTCCGGCCCTTAATTCTTTCAAATCAGTTCAAGCGGTGTTTCTAGCTGCAACATTTCTTGCTGCTATTAACAACAGGTCACCCTTGCGTTTCACATAATTGAACGTCCGACAGCACTTAGTAGAGAAATAAATAACCTATCAATGAAGCAGTAAAGAATTAGGGGCATGCAAACACCAGTGCTGTTGCCCATCAAGCCACTGCTGTGAGCAATTCCCTTTTTAATCAGTCACATCACACAATAGTAGAAGGGATGTTGGGCAGGACTTGGGGGAATCGCTACGCTACATTTTTCGAAACAACAGTGTGTGACTTTTACACAGACCGGCTTTCAGTATCAGTCCCAATTCAGTGTGATGCCCAGAAGCTCCTTCCTCAACACAGGGCTGACCTTTTGAAAGTGTAGCAAGGATGTCAATTAAACTGTGCATAACGGACTAGAAGTAATGGTGGAAACCAACCATGTTGTCAATCAAGAACTTAAAACACGGCTTCCTGATTCAAGAGCTAAACCAAAGTGCAAATCAAAAGGGGCTGAGTGATTTGACACTTGAAGAAGAGGATAGGTCTGAGGAGGTCTTGTCCTCTAATACAGAATCTTTTAAGATTGCATTCTGTGAGTTGATACTTTAGGGCTGGTTATAACTTGGGCTGTATATGCTTCGAAAATGTCATAATTCTTTGTTCAGGTAACAGCAGCGTCACTGGCCGTCCAGGCACTCAGTGCGGTGACTCGGGTGTCACCCACTGAGTGCGCAGATGCAGAAGTAATTGGCGGCAACATGATGACGCTGGCGAGTCTCGGCTGCTTTCTAATTTGGCCCGGCTTACTCTGCTCCGAGCTGAGTCGCTGAGTTGGAGTGTCAGAAAGCAGTTGAGAGAGGCTGACACCCCTCCCTGCGGGGTGTGTCACCCTTGCTCACCACTTTCTTCCTCTTCAACTCGGCAACTTGGCTCAGAGCCAAGCAAGCCGAGTTGAGTCGGAGCGGCAGAAAGCAGACGAGACTGGGCGACGCAGCAGGGTGCTTCAGCAGGGGGTGCGGCAAGAAATAGGGCCTTCTCAGCAGTGGCACCGACCTTATGGAATTCCCTTCCTCTAAACTTATGAACTGCTCCCTCTTTGGAGGCCTTCCGGCGGGGCCTGAAAACATTTCTTTTTAAACAGGCCCTCTGAATTACCGCCCAGCCTAACTATTTTAGCGGTCCAACCCTTTTTTATAAGAGATTCTTACTGCTGCTTTTTGTACCTCGCTCTGTGTTTTTTAGATTGCATTAATGTTTTTAAAAGTTTTATTATATACTTACTGTTTTGTGATTTATATGTATTAATCTTGTATTTTATTGTTGTAAGCCACTGGGTCCCCCCTATGGGGGGAAAAAGCGGGATATAAATTCTATTATTATTATTATTATTATTATTATTATTATTACTATAGTTTAGCCTTAATAATAATAATAATAATAATAATAATGATGATGATGATGATGATGTCACCCTTCAAATGTGCATCACCCAGTGCAGCCCACACACCCGTAGTGAGTGTCGGGTAAGCCAAATTCTGCACCAAGAAAAACTGAATTCTTTTGTGTATGTCAATTACACAAAACAAATGTGCATTACTTTTGCTTATTTGGCACAGTTTGTTCTGCTGGTCATGGGAAAGGGTGAGAAACAGAGAGAGCTGTAAAGATCACAAGGGGGGAACCTTCACAACTAAAGGAGAATAACAGAGAAAAGTTTCACATAGTGATATTTTCATATCGAAAAATGATTGCATGAGTTTAAACTAGTGTTAAGATTCAACAGAAAAGCGTAAATGCTATCTGGACAGTAATAAAGCTGAAACAGATATTGCTTGGTTCCTGTTTACAAGTGAGTTAATCTGGTTGCCTATAAATTAATGGATTGTTTAACATTGGTCCTCGATTAACCAAGTTTATGGCAATGAACGGATGAAAGAAACTAGAAAGAAACACAAAAAACAGAGAGGCTGATGTGTTTTGGAGATGCTTGATCTCATGCTGCATAAGTGCTTCCTATGGTTTTAATTAGTTTTGCAGAAATGATCCATAATCTTGCTGAATTGTTAGATCTAACAACCTGCTGCCATAAGTCACCTTCGACAGCTCAAACGTCATGCACTACAGAGCTGCCATTGTGAACAGCTGGAGGCTCCATGCATGCACCAGAACTGCCCAGATGCTCCACTAGTTTAGGTGAAGTGGTAGAAGGGGTGGTGGTGGGATGCTATCCCCTCTGGATCCTCCCGACACGCCCCCTTTCTCTTCTCGGACTTACGCCTGCAAAATAGCTGTTGTATGTCCCAGGAGGCCCATTGGTGACCAGGCAGAGTACCAGTAAAAAAAAAAAAGTGTTTTACTTGCTGGCCATCTGATTCCCCACCGCCACCACCACCGCATGCAGCACATGCTCCGACAGCACAGCTGCATGGCGGAAGATGGTGGAACTTAGGATTGCGAATATTCATTACTCTTTTCAATGATCATTGTCTTCTTCATTCCCCAAATTGCATATAATGTATTTCATAACATTCATACAGCGCAATCCTATCCAACTTACACCACTGGTGTAACCAGCGGTGCAGCGAGAACTGAAGGCCCCAGAACAGAAAGGGGATTCAAATCCCCTCCAAAGGGGATTTTCTGGGCCTCATCCGACCTTCAGGGAATGCGCATGCACCTAACCAGAGAATTTCAGGTTGTCGGAAAGCCAGAAATCACTGCCTTATGACCCCATTGGTATTCTAGTCCCTTGATCGATCCACAGACAAGAAGCCCACTTTTCTCTGTCCACCTCTTCTGACATCTGGCTTGGAAGTAGTAAATTCTCTGGCTCTGGGTCCTGCATAATGAATTCACTGTCCCTGCCTATATATCTCCCCGTCTGTGGCCCTGCAGACACACTACAGGGTGGTTTAGTAGGGTGCACATTCCTGTGTCCTTAGAGAAGAGTTAACTGTGTTGTTTTCAGGATACTTCCTTCTCTGTTGATTAAGCACTTCCCATCAAAAGTGTGGGATGAAAAGAACTGATTTTGAACAAAACAAATAGAAGACTGAGACTTTGCATTGTATAAAAAAACCAGTTCATTCCAAGCAATTTAAGATGCCTCAGGAATTCTTAGAGACAATCTTCACATTTGGAAGAAACGCACAGTGCAGCCTTGCTAGGACTGTAATGTATTCAGAACAATGGAGGGGAATTACATGTTTGAATCCTTCCCCAAGTAAAAACATCCTCTGCAGATGGACATTTATGTCAGCGAGAAAAGTTCAAGCTTAGCCTTTTCCCTAACTTCCCAGTTTTCCTTATGGAGGGAGTATTTAATACAAAGAAACATTCGATTTTGGCCATTCCTTTTCCTGCAATCTGAAGGTTGTATGGTCCCCAAAGAGTTACACCATATGATTCTTCTGATACTGTCAATTGGCCCATAATCTATCCATCTCATAGTCTTAAAGGTCATTCTGATTTTTGTCACCAACAAACTAGATGCTGGAAAATTTGTCTATATTAAACTGAAAGGAACTAGACCCATTTAAATTACCCATAGAATGGCTCCAAAATAGATAGCGTGAGACCTGTTCATTGGGCCTGTTTGTGCTGGTGCAAGGGCTTGTCACTTGTCCCCAACAGGGTTTGGTCCAATAAAAAGTATAATCTTAACTGCTTTGTAACATGCAAGACAAGATGCAATGTTCATAGTCAAATAGCTCTTGAAGGTCCATATACAGAGTGCCACAAAACCCTGAATGAAGCTAGATATCTAAGAATGTCCTGGATATTACCCCCCAAAAGGCGGTGTCTTCATAGATATTTTGTTGAGGCAGGTTGTATTAGAACCTACTAACATACAAGAAGATTCCAGATAAAACTATTTTGTTTTTCTTAGGCTGGAACTATGTTATGTGAGACATGGGCCTGCCTCTGAAAGTGGTATTATTCCCACACTGACAGTCCAATCCTAACTAAAGCAAGTTAGGATTTGCCCTGGTTGCCCTGCTAACTGGGCAAGAGGCATTTTTTCAATTGGTGCTCCTCATACAGTATATTTAGCAGGGGGAGAGTAACTGCCCCCCTTTCACCCCAGCACAGTGTCTTTTCTGGTGGCTGTTTGCTGGTGGTGTTCTGCATCTTTTTTAGATTGTGAGCCCTTTTGGGACAGGGAGCCATTTAATCATTTGATTTTCTCTGTAAACCGCTTTGTGAACTTTTTGTTGAAAAGCGGTATATAAATACTGTTAATAATAAAGGAAGTGCCGGCAGAATGCGTGTTCTGCTGGTGCTAGATGTCGCAAAAGCGCCATAAAGCACTTTGCGGCAGCATAGGCAGCCGGTGGGAAGGACAGAGCCTTCCCGCACGCACTGGCAGATTGACGGAGACCCACCAGTGGAGGTAAACCCATGCAGGAGGTGGGGAGAGGTGAGGTTTGAATGTGGCAAGGGGTGGACAGAACAGGGTGGTGACGGGCACGGAGGTGGGTAAATTGGGCCTGGGAGGGGGGTGGGTTTGGCACCACATGCTGAATCCTGATCTCGCCTGCACAGATCAACATGGACTTGCACCAGCGATATTGGTGGCAAAGGTCTGAGTTGACCCATTGCAACTGCTGGGGCTTACCCCGAGGAGACCTCCAGCAGCAAAAATCCCCTGTGGGATGCAGCGGAAGCCACGCCAGCACCACTACATCACCGCACAGGGATTTAGGTAGGATTGAGCTATGAGTATTTGTGTATTATCCCATCATGCCTGTCATTCCCTCCCCCCCCCCCCTACATCATTGACTGGCAAGGTGGGGAAACTTGTGATGTAATGATATTAGAACATGGAATAAGTGATCCTACACATTATGGAAGAGGAGGAGGGAGGAACTTGCTGTAGACATGCAATTTTAGACAGCAGCCCCATCTTGAACATAATCATGGGTTCTCAACCAGTGGTACACGTATCACCAGTGGTACTTTTTGCTGCCTCTGATGGTACTTGGACTGCCGGGAACCCCGAAACCCCTGAATATGCAGCAGTTTTGTCACTGTGTTTTTGCTCCTGAGAGACTCCTGCCTTTGGCCAAGCCTCTCGAGAGCGAAGAAAACAGCCTACCCACCCACCTGGAGCCTCTTACCAGCCTCCAGTGGCCTCCTGTGTTGAAAACCAGGCCGAAAATCCAGAAGTAAGCAACGATGATGTCATCACCGCTTACTTCCGGTGATACTCGGTGCGGCGGCAGCCATATAGGTGGTATACCATGCCAAGTACATTGAGAACCCCTTGTGTAGTTTGTCCCCAACTGCAGAGCTGGTGTAGTGTAGAGAGCTCTACACAAGAGCTGGTGTAATGTAATGGCTCTGAGTGTGCCCAGTTCTCAGAAATCTCTTCAGCCACCATCACATTAGATGGCCTTGGACCAACCATTTTTCTCTCCGTTCTGTCCCCTCACCATTTGCAACATAGGATAGAAATAATTATACTGACCCACTTCAGGGGGCTGTGGCAAGGATTCCTGAAATAATGTATGTGAAGTACTTTGAACATTCTGAAGTGCTATAAAATGCTAAATATTATTTCACTCCAATGAATATTCCTTTAACTGGAATCACGTCTGACATACTTTCAAGGCCTTGGTTTCCAAGGTAACTAGTGTTTTAGGACATTGATCACCCTGAATCCCGAGCCTCTTTTAAAACAGATGGCATGTATTTTTCCTATAACTTTCTTCATGCAGAAGTTACTGCCTTTGTGACCCTGTTGAGTAAGAGGGAATTTGACCTTTTTTAAAACATTATTTAGTATACCGTTAATGGAATGGACCCTGAATCAACCCAATGTAGTTCTTGTTTGTGGCTAATATCACGGCCTATATTCACCAGGCACATGGTAACAGTTGTTAAGGTGGCCTTTCCATTGATGTCATGAGTTTCAACATTTATCTGCTGTTTTGTTCACAGGCAGAGGACACACACATAGATACCACAGAAAGCATCCAAAGTTATAATGATTTTTTAAAATAGGCATTGCTTGCCATGTTTTTCTTTGCCCCATCCTGATTTATTCCATGGATTCATGCAGTTGCACAACTGTATATATGATGAAACACAAGCAGGACCCACAAAGTATTATGTTGGGAGGAGGGGACAAAGCAAAGGGAAGATTATTATCTTTCTTTTGCCACTGACATTTCCCTTCCAAAGCCTCCCTCTTGCACAGGCACACGGAGACTGAAACACAAATTCGTTCCCTCAATTTGGGAAATGAAATCTCCCCATTTACCCCTCTTTGAATCCCTCTCAGTCTCCAGCTGTCCTTTGCTTCCTCCCTCTCCCATGCCATCCTCATCCACTTCCCCGAAAGCACACTTACAGCCCAATCCTAACCAACTTTCCAGCACTGATGCAGCCATGCCAATGGGGCACACGCTGCATTCTGCGGGGGGGGGGGGGGGCAGTCATGGTTGTTGTTCAGTCGTTAAGTCGTGTCTGACCCTTCATGATCCCATGAACCATATCCCGCCAGGCCTTCCTGTCCTCCACTATCTTCCTGAGTTCGCTCATTTTCATGTTCGTTGCATCGGTGATGCTGTCTAACCATCTCATCCTTTGCCTTCTTCCCCTTCTCCTTTTGCCTTCAATCTTTCCCAGCATCAGAGTCTTCTCCAAAGAGTCCTCTCTTCGCATTAGGTGGCCAAAATATTTGAGCTTCAGCCTCAGTACCTGTCCTTCCAGGGAACAGTCAGGGTTGATTTGCCTCCTCAAAGTAAGGGAACGTTTGTGGGCAAGCTTTTTGCTCTTTGAACTTGTGTGATCTACAGATTCCTCCCTTGGGGGCCCAAAGGTCTCCTGCCCTCTTAATACATGAGTATCCATTCTCCGTTGCTGGAATTCCCTCCCAAGAGCACTGCTATAGTATCATTTCTCTCTCACTCCTCTCCTTCAATTCTCTCTCCAAACTCATAAGTCTGTAAAGTCTGTGTGTTTAGTCCCCATCCCCAACCAAAATGAATCCAAAATACATTTTGCTCACATAAATCACATGTTCCTTTTGCCTCTCCCATTCCTCCTCTCCATATGTTGTCTTCTCCACAACAGAAATATAGATTGTATGCTCCTTAGGTGCAGAGATCTGTCTGTTTTACTTTGTTACTCTATAATGTGCCATGTACAGTGATTGCCCAGTACAAGTAGTAATAACTTGCCTGATATTCACAGTCTGTGCAGAAAGTGCATGTTAGATGTGTGAATCGTGTGCCTCAAATTGGCACATAATATAATAAAAATCCATCGCAGCCCAGGCCAGTATTTTCTGAATAAGTAAGGGTTTTTTCCCCCCAAGGGAACGATTGCGATAGTCATTAGCTGCCCTGTTCATCATTTAAGTACAGCATCATCCAAAGCTCTCTTTGAAATGAATGTATAGGACACAATTACACAACGGAAGGACTGTAGGCTATTCAGTGCAGTTAAAGATAATCAGGCTAGGTATATAATGAAGGAGAGTGAGAGCATCTGTCTCTCGAGAGGATTAAAATAAATACCATCATCTCTGGAGGCTCAGTTGCTTAATGGTTAGAACTCAAGGATCCTTATGTTCCTGGGAAAGTGTCCAAAGTCCTCTGTTGTCAGAACAGAATATGTTACAAAGTTAGGATGGAGAGGGGAAGCTGTGTTGGTGAGAGTGGTTTTTAAATTCTGAACATAAACAGAGAAAGCTGCCTACTACTGAATCAGAGTCTTGGTCCATCAAGTTCACTATTGTGTATGAGGGGCTTTTCCCAGCCCTACCTGGAGATGCTGGGGATTAAACCTTGGACTTCTGCAAGCAAAACATGTGATTTGCCATGAGCTACAGCCCTTCCTCTAAAGGCTCAACAGCAATGATTTTTGGACTGTGTTCCCTTAAAAGATAAAGGTTCCCCTTACTCGGAAAGCTAGTCGTTACCGACTCTAGGGGCGGTGCTCATCTCCGTTTCAAAGCCAAAGAGCTAGCGCTGTCTGAAGACGTTTCCGTGGTCATGTGGGGTTCCTTTAGAGTTCCTCAAAAGTTTCTCAGGGGTCCTCAGTGTGAAAGAGGGACACAAAACACCTAGGTGGGAGCAGAACCACTGGAGCCCAGGGCACCTAATCCCCACCTTGGATAGCTGCTCCAGGAGGATACTGAGGTTGATGTACACAAGACCTCCTATAAAGCACCTTCCTGTGATACTGTTCCATTCTACCACTCGTGGTCCTGGGTGTACTTTTTACAATATCATAAAAAAGAAAAAAGGATAAAATCCATAAAACCATTCAAAAGTTCGGTGAAGAAAAGTACAGCTGTCTGTGCTGTGCTTTCAACCAATGGGAGCTGAATTGGTTCGGCAAGAGTAGAGGACACAGGTATTATGGGTTTGAAAGCCATGTATTATTTGTTAGAGACCGACGTTTCAACCTCCTAGCCGAAGTCTTTGTCAAGGTGGTTACAGCAAGGCTGCAAGGATGGTACTGAAGATAGATCGGAATCTCTGTGAAATGCAGTTAAAAGCCGTTGACAGTGTGCACAGATCAAATGAGGTTGGAAACGTCGGTCTCTAACAAATAATACATGGCTTTCAAACCCATAATACCTGTGTCCTCAACTATTATAACCAGCCATGAAAGCTTCCATTCTAAAATAAGTCCGGCAAGAATTTTCTGTGCCAATGAGAGTGGTGTATTCTGGCTAGCATGGGGCCAATCATTTGCTATCAGGAAATGCTTCCGGAGAGGAAATGGGGCAAGGCAATCTGCCCTAGTTGCTTTCTGCAACAAGGATGAGTCCTCCTGCAGTTCCCAAGTATGAATTATAATAACCTGGCTCATCCTCCTGGGAGTAGTTCCAGCCATCATCTTCCACCGCTGCCATGTAGGAGGAGTGACTGCAGCAGTTGTCACTTATACAGCAGGCTCCAACCTCATGCACTGGTGAGTATGGTACTGTGAAAGCATCTACATTAGAAGTGTGTCATAATTACCTCCTAGACCCTGTTTCACACAGCACTCTATTTTCCAGAGACACGTCCACAGTGTTGAAAGAGGTCTTAAAAGTTCTATTAAAAGTTGCAAAAAGGTCCAGGAGAATTTGCAGAGCACACTCATCCTACCCTTCTCCTGGAATAGGTCACCCATCACGGTGATCAAGGCAAGTTTGGTGCAAATACTAGGCCTAAGGCCAGACTTAAATGAATCCATATCATTAGTCTCTTTGAGGAGTATCTGGGGTTGCCTAGCAACCATGCACGAACGTCTTGCCCCAAAAGGGGCTATGTGTGACCCGTCAATAGCTCCCACAAACCTCAGGGTTCTGAGAGGTTTTTCAATTACTTATTTTTTTTAAAAAACCATTTTTGCCCCCTTGCCTCCTTCCTGGTGGTGCTGGTGCTGGTGGTGGTGGTGCTGCTGCTGCTGCTGCTGCTGCTGGTCCTCGTGGTGTTGCTGCTGCCACCGCCACCGCCCAATTCCTGGCTGGCCAGCTGCTCGGGCCAGCCAGGACTCCTCTTCGACCACCTCCTCCCGCCGCCGCTGATTCAACGACAATTTTTAAAAGGTAAAAGTTTCCCTGTATGGCCATCTTGGATCTCGCGAGATCCAAGATGGCGGCGCCCAAATCTCGTGAGGGCACATGAAGCAGTGTGCTACTGCCTCATGTGCTCTCACGAGATTTGGGCGCTGCCATCTTGGATCTCGCAAGATTTCATGAGATCCAAGATGGCCACACAGGAAAACTGTTACCTTTTTAACATTGTCGTCGAAGTGGGGGCGGACCCAGAAAACCGGGACTGCCCTGGTTCCAGCTCGGTGGCCGGGACCAGGCTCTGGAAACCTGGGCAATCCCGTTTTTTCCGGGATGGATGGTAAGCCTACCCTAGAAGCAACTACAAAGGTGGTGGCAGATGCAAGTTACTTTACCTTGGAAGTGCTTAGCAAGTAAGTCACAGCAAGTCAACAGAGGATTCTCTATATATATCACTGTGCGGACCAAATTGGAGAAGGCCACAATCCACTCAGAAAAGCTCCCACTGGACAGCGTGGCATGGATTCAGTGTGCTGGGGTTCCTTGGCAGGCATGCAGCCCATTCCTATGCATGTCTACTCAGAAGTAAGTACCATTGTGTCCAATTGGGCTTACTCCCAGGAAAGTGTGTGTAGAGTTGTAGCCAAAGTCAATGTGGAGAGAGTTCCCTAAAGTTGAATGTTTTAAAACCATTTCCCTGTTCTAAGCATAGTGGAATAATTTGGCGAGAAAGTTTTGAATCAAGCATCTTTCACCATACATGGCTTAATTTGGCATGCATACAAGAAGCAGTGGAAGCGAAAATGATTTCTCTCATCTCTAGTATTTATAAGGTAAATGATGCATTTAAAATCTATTTAAAATAGCCGACCATGCTAACTGGCTTTTAGTGAAAAGTACAATAATATCAATCAGTTGATGGGCCAATTCACATTTGCTTGTAAACGCCTTGCTATCTTATCACTTGATGACTTGCAATTGAGCATGTGAACTGCTGCCATTGAAAAAGCATTGTGCTAGAGGTTACATGAGGCGATGAGAAAGATTTGTCTGCGATTCTTGATCTGAGACAGCTGTTCCAGACATGCAGGTGACAGTGCAGGGTATCAAGTGATGAAGTTGCAACATGTGAACTCACTTTGGGCCCAATTCTATCTAGTTTTCCAGTGTCGATGCAGCTGCAATGCAGCTCTGAGGTAAGGGAACTAATGTTGGATACATTGGGCCCCAGAGGTGTCATTGGGGGGGGCAGGGGTGCCACACGGCGACAGGGGGTGTACTTGCCTGCTGGATTCGCCAACAGGTCGCCCCCTCCGCCGCTGCTCCTGTCTCCCTTTTCCGCCGTCGAGCAGCAAAATTGGTCCTCCTGCCCACCCTGGAGCCATTTCGCTCCAAAACGACAAAAAGCAGCGTCTGTGTGTTTCGCGCCATGCCGCTGCCGAAATTTGGCGGTGGTGTGCAAAAATGACATCTCGCCCCCAGGGGGCGGGGTGTGTGGCGTCACGTGGGGGTGTTGCGTCAGTGGCCCCCACAACAGGGGGTGTAGGAGCGCCACCGTTGGGCCCTAAGTCTTGCAAACTGCACAATCCTATCTCCTGCCATGTTATAGCATGCAGCCTGAGCCATGCCAGCGGAGGCTGCGCTGCATGCTGGGGGGGGGGAGCATTCGGACAGCCTGCAGGAGGTCCTGGTAAGCTGCCTAATCCCCTATGGATCTCCTCAGACATACACCAGCCATTCTGCTGGCATAAGTCTGAGGAGAGCCAGGGCAAGGGCATTCTGGGGTGGGGCCTCAGGGATAGGATCTGGGCTCAAGTCGCTGCCTCTGTAGTGACCAGTGTGAGCAGCAGCTCAGCGAGATTGCTGGTCAGGCCCCTGTGGATTTGCAAACTCCCTGGCAGGCAGTGAACCCACTGGTGCAACCATACCTTACTGGCACCTCTTACTTGCCTGGCTGTTGGATAACTTGCAATAGCACAACAGCCAGAGGCGTCACTGGAGTGCGGCGGGGAGGGCGGACTGCCTGGGGGTGACGCGCGCAAAGGGTGACACCTCCCGCTCCAGAAGGAGGCCTCAGAGCGTCCGCCCTCGGCGGAGCTCCAAGGCCTTCTGAGGGAGGCCCGATGCGCGATGTCATATTTATAAGGTTTTCGCGCCTGCGCAGAACGTTTGAGGGCAAATTTGCCCTCAGAAACGTACTGCGCATGCACGAAAACCATATAAATATGATGTCACGCATTGGGCCTCCCTCAGAAGGCCCAAGACAGCCGGCCGGAGAGAATGTCTCCGGAGCCGGCAGCAGCGGAGGCTCTGCTGCTGCCGGCTCTGGAGACATCCTCTCCGGCCGGCTGTCGCGGTGGCACAGGGGTGATTAGGGCGTCACGCACGCCCTCGCTATAGGGCGGCGCGCGCCCTAGTGACGCCACTGACAACAGCTAGAAGGAGGTGGTTGGCAACCCCACTTGTGTGTTTGTCTTTCAGATGTTGGTCTATCACTGATACAGTTCAATAACAAAAAACTTTGTCTGGATCACACTTGTTGTCTTAGCACATAGGGATCCCTTCTTCCCATTGTAGTTGTTTCTTACCTCAGCTGGCCTCAGGGTGGGACTCGGGGGGAGAGCGCATGGCCACACGCACCTGGGACTTGTGCACCTCCCGTGCACCCCAACGCACCCTGTGCCCTGGTGACAGGTGGTAGTGATGTTACAAAGGGCATGTGTGGGTGTGGCTAGCTGGGTGGGCCATTGCAGTAGTCAACTGTGTCAGATGCCAGCCCAGTGATTGGTCCATGCAGTGTTCCTTCTGATAGGTTCATGTGCTATGGCCTCCCAGCCAGTTGTGCTGGTTTGTGGTGATGCAAGGTATTAAATGCTGGATGAGGTGCTTTTTGCCCGTCTCCTGCTGACTGATTACAGAGCAGCTTTGTGGAGTAGCTGGTGTGGAGACTAGACCTGCCTCGGGTGTTTCTGGCCAGTCATGCAAAAGGTGAGTGCCTTGCTGATTAGGGCAACTCCCTTGGCTGGGCTCGAACCCATCTTGCTTGGCTCCCACAGCCTGTGTGTTTGTGCAGTGAGCTACCAGCACCCTGCTTTGCCTGGCTACAGTTGCGGCTCCCCTTGTGATTAGACCCTATCCCTCCTCTGGCACAAAGTCTCCTTCCAGCTGGCAGATGGCCTCACATGGACTCAAACCCTTGTCACAGAGAGACTTTTGCATTTGTTTTACAGGACTGCCCTCTTCTGAGGGAGCTTTCTTTCTACCCTTGCTCTGCTCTGCTCAGAAAGGTATTCCTCAGAGGTGTGTGTTCATGTGAGTGGGATGAGGGGACTTGAACCCTGGGTGCAGGGACTCCGAGCAGTTCTTTGATTTTGCCTCTTTGCTGCTGGTGCCCCAGTAGCTTCTAGGGGTGGGGGTGCTGTGGCATCCTTTTGTCGTGTGTGTGTGCACGCGCGCTCATGTGTACAGTGTGTGTGTGTGTGTGTGTGTGTGTGTGTGTGAGATGTCTTTGGGGCATCTTCCCATGGTGGGTGGTGGTGCTTGTTGCTGTGTTGCTCATTCCTAGCAGCTGGCCAGGCAGCATCCAGCCGGCATCCTCACTTTGGCCCTGCCCCTGTGCCCTGCTCAGTTCAACCTGGTGGCATGTCTCTAACTGCCAGTGTTGGGGCTGGGTGATGCGATGATTGGCTCTTTGGACACACCAGTGATACGTAGGCTTACCAGATCTCCAACTGGGACAGAGTGCTAGACCTTTAGGAGAAGGAATGTGGGCAGGTGTAGCTTGTTAAACCCTTAGAGCACAATCCTAGGCTTGTCTACTCAGAAGCAAGCCCCACTGAACACAATGGGGGCTTGCTTCTGAGTAGACATGCCTAGGATTGTGCTGTAAGGGTTAACAAGCTCCACCTGCCCACATTCCTTCTCCTAAAGTTCTAGCACTCTGTCCCGGTTGGAGATCTGGTAAGCCTAGTGATACGCCAACATCATGCTGATGACTCGTCAACGTCAGGATGCTGCTCCATGGATGAGGGGCTGTGTCGAGCTTTTCCATGCAGGCTGTCAGTGTTACTGGAAAGGGCTGTACTAGCATTCCTGGGAGAACTGTGCCAGCCTAACGTCTGTATAGGCTTAGGAGATGGTGGTCGTTGTGCTGGCATCGGTGCAGCATCCGAATAGAATTGGACCGCAAGTACAGCTACTAACTACTGTCTAGAAAGTAGTTTTTAAGAAGTAGTTATTTATTTGTGTAACTAATGTGAAGTAGTTGTTTAAACTGCTTTTTAATTACTACTACTCCCCCCATTGCAATTTGAAATATTAAAAAAAAAAAATGTTAACTAGGTCAGTAGGTCTTAAATAGTCCTCCTGCTTCCATTCTGACATGAGAGAAGCTGGAATTGGATCCATAATGTATGATTGTATTTCACAAAGTGGGAAATACAACAACATGGAACAAGTATATGCTGACACCGTTCCAGGCCATTACAGGCACCGCAGTGTTGTGGGCCAGGCCTTACAGCAACCAATCCACAGCTTCTCGTCCAACACAGAATTCAGTGTCACGTCTCTCGTCATCATGGGTTTATAGGCAAAACGGTCTGAATACCTGCTACTTCTCTACCGGTTCTCTTGTATCTTCTTTTTGGGGAATTCTTATCCACCAGCAATGAGTCATATATGGAATAATTATTTTTCCTCGCTTTGTTTTTTTATTGGCAGTGACACACTACAGTTGGAAAGGTTAGGAGAGCCATGTGCCCTTACTGTTGCAAATGCAATGAGTTTGCTCAGAGCAAATGAGGTTAGTCATGTATTTAAGATGTAAGAGAGGTTTGGTTCCAACTAAATGTCCCTTCATATAGAGAAAAATATTTTCAGGGATGTAGCTCAAAACGCTAGGAAACTAGGAAAGACATAGCACATCTGGAGCGCTTTTCCTAGAACAGGGATTATGCACCAAGGTCTAGCTCACACAGCAGCCTCAGCAGCGGAGGGTTGCCTGGGGTGGGGGGGCCCTGGGTTTGCACACGGGGGTGAAAAGCGCACTGCGGCAGCATTTGGAAAACGGCCGTGCGGCTCACATGATTGGCCTGCCCACCCGGGCTCCTAGGAGCTGTATTCTACTGGAAAAACCACCGGGGGGGACGCCACCGGCGGGGCTTGTGCTGTTACACGTGGGGGGCTGCCAGAGAGGCTAGCTACACCTCTGAGCAGCCTTTCAACCAGTCACTCAGGGGCGGCACAACTCAGAACAGTGCCCAATGCTGTCTTGGGTCCACTGCCTCTGTGCTACAAAAATACTCAAAACCCTTATTGTGTTCCTCACACACTGTTGTCAAGTCTGGAAGTGCGGGACTTCCAGTTTTATTTACAGTGCAACTGCCTGTAAATAAATAAAACCAGAAGTCCAGCACTTCTGGGGTTGACAACAGCAAGTGAGGAACACAGTAAGGAGGGACATTATCTGCTTCCCATTCAAGAACATTGCGGCTTGCATTGGCAGCGGGTTGGACGGAGGCAGTGGCAACAGACTTGGAGTGGAAAGGCACTCCAAGTCTGCTGACCCCTCACAATCTGCCACTTATGCAACCCATACCAGGTGGCCTCATGGATGGGCCGATAGCGCAACCACCACATATTTAAGATTGACTGTAGCAGCTGCTGACAGAACCAATGACTACAGGCACCTGCAGGGAGCCTTCAGCTAGTCCTCTCAGTACCCTCATCCACTGCCAAGCTAGCACTTCCCCTCTGGTTGCACCTGACTTCAGCAGCAAAGGACAAGGCCAGTGCAGAGAAGGGAAATTACAACTATCCCTTGTTTCTCACAGCTTTTAGAAGGAACTAGGCACTGCTGGATGGAGAGTGAGTGGTGGGTAAGAGCAGTGCTGAAAGGATTTAAAGGGGCTATCTGGAAGGTGCTCTCAGAGGGAAACTGCCGCAGGAACAGAGGCGTCGGCTGATATGGTGCGGTGGTGTGGTGGGCCCCAGGGCGTAGGGGCGCTGAGGCTCTGGGGGGGGGGCGCGGGCCTCCTTAAATTTGCATTTTTTCCGACTTTTTTTCTGTTTTGGGGCGATTTTAAGTGTTAAAACGGCATGTTAAAGTGTATGTTTGCTTTGCAGGCACTTATCTTGCATATGGGGCGTTCCATGACGTTCCAGCTACGATCTTCTTCCTGCACCCGGGCACAGCTTCTCCCTGCGCCCGGGCGCGGACTCCGTACCGCCCCCAGCAGCACTTTCCGGAGTTTGCGCATGCCCAGAACGTCCCTGGAAACTCCGTGGGTCTGCGCATGCGCAAACTCCGGAAAGCGCTGCTGGGGGCATTACGGAGTCCGCACCCAGGCGCAGGGAGAAGCTGTGCCCGGGCACATGAAGATGATCGTCGCTGGAACGTCCTGGAACGCCCCATATGCAAGATAAGTGCCTGCAAAGCAAACATACACTTTAACATGCCGTTTTAACACTTAAAATCGCCTGAACACATTAAAAAAAAACCCAAAAACCTGTCAAAAATAGGTTTCGAAACCGAAACCTACACTTTTTGACAGTTTTATTGGGGGGCGTCGGGGGGGCGGCCCCCCATCAGGGGGCGCCTGGCGACGCCACTGCAGCAGGAAGGAACATGTATGGTGTAGTGGTTTGGGATGGTGTAGTGGTTTGGGAGTCGGACTTAGACCTGGAAGATCCAGGTTCAAATCCCCGCTCAGCCATGAAGCTTCCTGGGTGACCTTGGGCCAGTCACTATCTCTCAGCCCCACCTACCTCACAGGGTTGTTGTGAGGACAAAAAGGAGGGGAGGAAAATATGTACACCACTCTGAGCTCCTTGGAGGAAGGGCGGTATAAAAATGTGAAAAATAAATAAATAACATAGAAAGCTGACTGATACCAAATCATTGGTCTACCTAGGTGAGTGACTCTCCAGGGTTTCGGACGAGGTCTTTTCCTTGCCCTACCTGGAGATGCCATGACTTGAATTCAGGACCTTCTGCATGCAAAGCATGTGCTTTGTCATTAAGGGTTGGCCCCTCCCTAACTTGTTTTTGGGTGAGGCCATTGGTTCATCTAGACCAGCCTTGTCCACTCTATTTTACAGTGGCTCTCTCAGGAATGGGTCTTTCCCAACCAGGGAATGGGGGGGGGGGGAAATATCATAGCAGTGTCCTTCCCAAGTTAAGGTTGTTTGGTGAATCGATAAAGGGAATCCACACAGCATGGATGCATTCCTCTGCCAAGGATTCTGTACACATTTTTGCTTTGCAAAGATTGACTCCCTAAGTTTGTAGTGACTGATCCCTCTTAACTGTCTTTCTCCCACATTCAAACTAAGCTGGTGCTGATATTTGGGACAAGTTCTGATTTCAATCCCATTTCTAACTCAGAGTTCTTTCACACATCCACATGCTTTGATTTCTCATCACTAGTTTACTCAGCACTTGGCTTGCATCTGAATGAATGAACTGGCTCAGTTGAATGAAAGTTCTCTCTGTGGTATTAGATCTGTGATGACTCTTTCACATATTCCACTTGATCGCTTCAGGCAAGCAATAAATATGTACGAATGAACCAGCCCTTAGAAATTACAAATACAGGTTTGAGGGGGGTGAGCAGGCCATTGCAGTGGAGTGTTTCAGTGGTTTAGGGTGAAGCCAGACATATATTCAGTGCCTCAGATGTTTTATTTTCAAACCACTTCATACTTTAGGACCTCTCTCAGTCTTCACCCTTAGTATGCTTACAGCTCAATCCTATGCATGTCTATTCAAAAGTAAGCCCCAAGGAGTTAAGTGGGACGAGCAGCGCAATCCTACGCAAAGATCTGTGGCAGGCGCAAAGGGCTGGCCGCAGGATCCTATGCCCTTCCCAGGCCACTCCGGCGCGGCTGGTGTAAGACTGAGAGGCCTCCTTGGATATCTGTTGGCTATCAAGCTGGTGGAAATTCAAGGCGGCCGTGTATCGGCCACCAAGCCCGGGAATGGGAACGGGGATATCACAACCAACATCCCCGCCCCCTCCTAGGTCTGCTTGGCCAACCGTCGCCCTCCCTCGCCGCCTGCCCCGCCCCTACTCCCGCTGGTGGATGGCTTACCGTCCACTGGTGGATGCAGGAGGTTTCCGTGGCAGAGAGAGGCCTGCCGGCCTCTGCGCTGGCGGATGTTACTCTCCGGGTGCCGTAAACGCGCTTTATGGTGCATTTAGATCACCCTCTGCCTGCGGAGTGCATGCTCCGCAGGCGGAACTTTACTCAGTATTGCGCTGTTACTCCCAGGTAAGTGTGTATAGGATTGCAGCTTTATAGGATTGCAGCTATGTTCATTGTACACATGAATATAGTGGGACTTGTTTCTGAGTAGTATGCATAGGCTCATACTGTCAGTTTCTTATTCCTTATCATGGAGATGAGCATGTTTCATTTAGAGCAGAGATCAAGCCACATACCAGGAGAGGCCCTGTAGCTCTGTGGTATATTCAAGAACCATTCAAAAGTTCTGCATTCAGATGTTGACATCTAAAAAAAAAAAAGGCAAACATTTTATAAATCAATTTTGTTTGTGTGTTTTTTTCCAGGATCTTTTTAAAGAACCTTTCCCAAAACCTGGCAGAGTCTCTCAAGACAGAGTGGTCAGTGCTGTGCTAGCTAAACCAGTGGCCTGACTTAGTATCAGATTAAAATTTGAATTCTCAAGGAAAATAGGTTTGAATTCAAATTCACACTTTGGTTTAGAAGTAAACATTTCAGGGTCCAGATTTTTTATTTTGAGTTCATTCTCAGTACTCGTTATTTCTCTTCCAAAAATTAAGCATTTGTCCCTTTTGAGGGGAAAAACCTCACACAATGACCATCTTACTCTTTACTAAAAATGCATTTTAAATATTATGCACCGAAAATAGCGACGTGCATTACTGCCTGAGGCACACACTGAATGGCATTCCGAAAATTATATTTACTGCTTCAAGCTGTCTTGACTACAGGCCTCTCTCCCCCCTCCCCAAGCATTTATATTTTTACTAAAAACAGTTTGAGGTAAATTATTTGACATGAGATAAATGTGAAATAGGCTGCACTTCTTATTTCCTGTACATTATTTGGAAAACAGAATGACCTTTGGAAAGCCACTAACAGGCATGCTTCCTCTCTGTGTGCTATGAATAAAAACTTTGGGTTGCTTCTTGCTGTTGTTTCCATAAAAATGATTCTTTTTAGCTGTTTAAAAAAAAAAAAGCAACCATTTTTCAGGAGGGGAAGTTAACATTTTGTCCACGTTTCTTGTAGGCAGCCTAGACAGATAGCTGATTGGATACAGCAATGGTAGCTTTGCTTTGAAATGACAATTCAGCTCTTGAAGCTGAAGGTAAAAAAATATTCAGTGTCCTCAGTTGTTCCGCTTCTTTCTCAGGTGTACACACTCATATCAAACATAACAGGGCATAATTTTACATAACTAGCAAACTGTGCCCTGAGCCTGTATACAAATCATACCTGATTGAATATCATCGTTCCTGAACGGCTGTTTAATCACATTTCTTTTCAGGTTACATGAACAAAAAAATAATGTTGGTTTCTAATTAATTCAATATACAGGGGATGACATTTGAGATGATAATGCTGTTCCTTCTATTACCGTCAGTAGTTCTAATAAGACATGACAAGGCATTATTTGATACCACTCCAAATCCCTCTTGAATTCCCCCCCCCCTTCATCAGTCTCCTAAGTAATTTGGGGACTTGATTTTTATGAGTTGTGTCTGTGATGTCACGTGTTTTTGCCTATAATGGGTCTCTCTGGAACAAAAAATAATCAGCCCAAATTAACAACAGCTAGAGTGTATTCTTTGGTTAATAGCTGGTCAGGTGGAAACTACATGAATTTTATTTTAGGTGATCAGCTTCCTCTGTTATTTGGGGATAAAAAAATTTTTTAATTCAAACATGAAGCTCACAGACCTGAGCAAAGGCAATCTCTCTCTCTCTCTCTCTCTCTCTCTCTCTCTCGTCTGGATATCTTCTTGCTCCCTTCTGTTCAGTTGGTGTAGTTGTAAGCAAATATATTACAGAAACATCTCCTGTACTCTCTCCTCACAAGGAAATTGACCAGGTAAGACAAGCTAACAGCCCAATCCTATCTAAGCCCCCCTGCCGACGCAGCCATGCCATCAGAGTATGTGCTGCATCCTGTAAGGGGGGGGGCAGTCCTGGTGGTCTCCTCTGGTTAAGGGAACATTTGTTCCCTTGCCTGGGGGTAAGTCTCCGCTGCCCAAATGGGTCTACTTGGACCTGCGTTAGCAATTTTGCTGGCGCAGGTCCGAGTGAACCCGGGAATGTGGATTGAGGCCAGGAAGGGGGATAGGAAGGGGGATATCAGTGGCACTACTGCCCCAGCAGCAGATGGTGCGAAGGGTTGATAGTGCACATTCATCCTTTGATCTCTTTGACCCAGTGCAAACACCCAGTGTTTATTTCTGGATTTTGGAAGGCTTCAGTTCTCTTGTTTAAGAAAAATAGATTTACTGTAGAAGATTTCAGTTTAAATGGCTTCCTATCCCCTGGCCTAGATTGTTTTTGTTTTGCTTTTAACTACACATGTTTTTCATTCTAAGTCATGAAAATAACTTGACTTAATAAATTAACGCTTTCAGTGCTTGGGGCAGGATGGGAGGGGCTGTAGTTCATTGGTAGAGCACATGGTTTGCATGAGAAGTTTCAGTTCCTTACATCTCCAGGTAACGCTGGAGAAAAACACTTGCTTGAGACACTGAAGAGCCGGTTGGTGTAGACCAGGACCAGGAGTTCTCAACCCCTTCCCGGCCAAGTACCACCTCCGACGCCACTCTCCTGCTGCATACCACCAGACGTGACTGGCGATGACATTATAACCATTTACTTCTGGGTTTTCTGGTTTTTGGAGGCCAGAAAATGCAGTTAGGAGGCTCAGGGCGGGTGGGAGGGCCCTTCTCAGTGGTCCCAAGAGGCTCAGTCAAAAGGCAGAAGCCTCTCAGGAGCAAAAATGTGCCGCCGAAAACGCCACATTAGAGTGGGGTTCCAGCGGTCCAAGTACTGTCAACAGTCGGCTGAAGTACCACTGGTAGTACTAGTACCACTGGTTGAGAACCCCTGGTGTAAACAATATTGATCTCAATGGGCCAATAGTCTGACTTAGTATAAAATAGCCTCATATGTTCAGGATAAACTTTTAACTTTAAAAATAGCCCGGATTTGGCTCGTGTACTTAGTGCAACCACTGCTGTGTCCTGACTATATCTAATTTCCCTTACGTAATCTACTACTTTTCTCTTGTTGTCATTGCTGTGTTTTATGGTTTTACTTTGCTTTATTGACTTGTTAAACTGCAACATTTTTTTTCCTTTTCTCCTCTGAAAATAGCTTTTTATTAGAAGCTTAAGTAAAAACCTTGGAATGTTGAAAAGGAAAGCAAAGAAACATTACAACATTGTGCAAATTTCTTTTGGCCAGAAAAAGCCAACAAATAGTCACACACAGAAACACAGCCAGTGCCTCCAGGATAACATCCAGCTTATGATTAAACTGGAATTTAAATTCCTGTGTTGTTGTGTGTTTTTCCCCCCATTTGGAGGAAAATATGTTGCTTGGGTTCTTTATGTTGATAGAGTCACGCCATAAATATGTATACGCTAACAAAATGCTTATCATTATGGCAGAGATGTGTGTATGGTGGGGTGGTTATAGCACAAGAATTCTCTGGGGAATGTGCAGTACATCTCTGTGTAGTCTGTTGTATACAGAGAAACTCATTTCACCCACTATCAGTAGGATCCCAGCCACTTAGGACCAAACTACCTGTTACATTTCTTCCCTGCCCACTGGTGTACACATTTACCTCCTGTTGCGTATATACACCCGTGGGCAGAAATTCTTTAATGGCACAATCCTAAACTCTTCAAGTGCCACTGTGCCAGTGGGATAGGATTGGGCTGCCCATGCCGTGTGTGTGTGTGTGTGTGTGTGTGTGTGTGTGTGTGTGTGTGTGTGTGTGTGTGTGTGTGTGTGTGTGTAAGTCAAACAGCAGATGAGATGGGGGGAGATGATCAGGATTGGGTCTGCAGCACTTGGGGAGGGAGCACTTAACCTTTTCCCACTGTGCCACAGTTCCAATGAAAATTGTGCTTCTGAAGCTCCTGTGAGCCATGAAGGGGAAGCTTCCATTGGTGACCTTTGCGCTTGACAGTCCTACCTGCTCTTATCTGTCCAGCCCCGTCCTGAGTTCTGTTTCTTGGTCACAGTAGGGTGTAACAGAATGCTGAATGTGGAATGTCTATAAATGTATTGTCTTCACTAAAGCAAACATTCTACTGAAGTACAACTGATATAATTGATACAATTTTAACTATATCATCCTGATATAGGATGAACAGATTTACTATATTTACGCAGTCACTGAGGACAAGCCATACACAAGGCTCCTACTGTTCCAACTCCTGTCCAGCCTCTTCCACAAACCCATCTTAATCTTTGACCATTTTAAAAATTTTGTGCAACTTCCACTAAAGTACACATCTGGCAGTGGAGGATGCCAGATCATCCATACATTTGTCTCTTAAAGGTATTAGAGTTATCACCCTTGCCCATATTACAAAGCGCAAAAAAATATTTTAAATAAACAAACGACCACTGACTACAGTCAGCCCGCATCTTGCACAAGGGTTACGTTCCAGAGTCTGCGCCTAAAGCTAAAATTGCGTATACTCAAAATTGCCTTGAAAATCTCTGACATCCAGAAAATGCACACTATCTCTTTAGAAATGAGGAGACACAGGCGGGAACTGAGACCGAACAGCTTCATTCTCAGATCCCAGGCTCCCTCCAGGGCATGTATCCCTCCAGTAAACAGAATGGTGGGCAGAATCGCCTGCGCTCTTTAAACTGCTGGTTTTTGGTTTGCCGACCGCATGAAGTTGAATTCGCATAAATGTATTGCTGACAAGATGCAGGCCAACCGTACAGTGGTTCACATAAGAGTACATTACTTCATCTCTAGCATGTTTAAATGCTAAACTTGTGAATGTTGAAATGATCTGTCTAAAAGCTACTTTCTAATTTTCCATCCCACTTGGAAAAGCAGGTTCAGCTTTGCCCCTTGTTTGGCCTGATGCAAATACCTCTATGATGGATGGCAATGTGGGATTAGGAATGTGGATGGGGAAGAGGAAAGTGGGATTAGGAATAATAATAATAATAATAATAATAATAGTGTTCCTGGGCTTTCAAGTGTTCAAAGTGTTTCACATGTATTTTTGGAATGTTTATAAAAACCCTGTAAAGTCAGTAGTATTATCCCCATATTGCAGAGGTGAGATTTGAACCAGACACTACACTGATTTGTAGCTTTGTCTGTTACCCACTACGCTCATCCCTCTTTTGCCTGTCCAACCTGACAGGTCTTTTGCCAGTGTAAAATAATGGTAAGGCACAATTAAACCAGAATGAATTATTGTGGGACCCAGCTCATCCCATTTATCCTGCTACTCTGCAAATTTGTTGTATGACTGGAGATGTTGGGTTTTATTTTACTTTGGTTGTCTCAGATCTGGCTGGTAAAATCTGCAATGCAGAACCCATCCTTGAACCTTCCCACAGGATGTTGTGATGGCACCTGGCCTAGATGTCTTTAAAAGGGGATTGGACAGAATTATGGAGGAAAAGTCATTCACAGGTTACAAGTCATGATAACTATATGCATCCTCCAGGTTTTAGAGGTAGTCTATCTCTGAAAACCAGATGCAAGGGGGTGGCAACAGAATATGGATATCTTGTTGTCTTGAGTGCTCCCAAAGATATCTAGTTGGCCACCATGAGATACAGGAAGATGGATTAGATGCAGTGGCATCCCTGGGGTGGGTGCCGCCCAGTGCAGCACTTGCCTGGAGGAGCTCAGTGTTCCGGAACTTTGAGGGTGACATAATAATGTAATCGCATCGCCCCCAACCTTCTGGACTTTTGCATTGCTTTTAGCGAAAAGCCTGCCTCTGGACCATGTCTGCTTGGCGATCTGCAGCCTGCTCCGGGTCCAGTCGCTTCTTCTCATCAGAAGAATCATCATTCTTCTGATGAGAAGAAGCTGCTTGTTCTTCTCATCAACAAGCAGAGAAAACATGCTGGTCGGTGAGAGCGCAAGATGACTGGGCCTGGAGTGGGCTGACAATCGCCAAGCGGAGGCTTGGGTGCTTTGGTGTGTCACCCCCCCCCCCGGAGGGTGACACCCAGTGCAGACCACTGTGATACCACTGATTAGATGGACCCTTGGCCTGATCCAGCAGGGCTCTTCTTAGATTCTTCTTATCCCCAGTGCTCAAGTGGAGCCACAGCTTTCATTCAATCTCATTCCACAAGCCTTATCCTTTAAACATGTAAAGTGATAATACTGTAGTGGAAATCGCGGAAGATTGGCGAGGAGTTAGTGGTGTTAGCAGTGGTCCCCTGTTTTGACAGGTCCGGGAAGGAAGGGGTTAAAGGATTGCCTGTTTGACAGGACTGGGACTCAAAGGGTTACCACCCAGGATTGCGTGGGTGGAAGCACACCTGCAAGCAATTGGGCGTGGCCCACAGGTGTTGCTGTTAATTGAGATGAAGCTGGGACTTTGAATGCAGTGGGTGTGGCTCGCAGCTGCACTCAATCAGCATTGATTGGAACTCTCACAGCTGTGGGCAATGAGGGCAGTGATTGGAAGCCCACAGCTGTAGCCAGTAAAGAGTTGATAGGGACTAACAGTATAAAAGCAGCAGCAGTTGGAGCAGGAAAGAGCCTCGCCAGCTCGCCACGGGGACATGCTGCCAGACTGCTGAGTGACGACGACGACGACGACTCTGCTCCAGATGGGGACACTCTGCCGGACTGACTGCTCACCTGGATGGACTACCCACCTGGATTGACTGGTATTGGGAGTCACTCTGCCTGACTGGAAAGTGGGAGAGACCAGGATTGATTGGACTTTGTGCTACAAGACTCTTGGCTGGATGGGATAAAGGCAACAAGGAGATTCTACTGCCGTGAAGCGACGAGCTGGACTTCTCTATGGAAACGGACCCTCGTTAGCTAAGTAGAATCTTATCTGCCCGGGAAGGGCTAATGGACATTTATTGCTGGGAAAGTAATAAATCTTGTAAATAGTTGCCTTGGAGTTCAGTGTTTTCTTCGACACACAATTGCAATTAGGGAAAAGGAGCTAACTTTGCCTAAGGTGGACATGGGAGTTAATTAAAGGGAATAGTAGTTTGCTCCCCCAGGAGTAAAGTTTGGGGTGCAACATTTGGGACACGACAAATACAGAGCCTCTGCAGAGTGCCTTTTCATCCCCAGAAGTACCTGCAACTTCCCCCTATGCATCTGGAATTACAGGCAAAGTGGTCAAAGGGTAGAACTGCAAAGCAGATCTGAGTAGTGGCGTCGCTGGAGGGGGTGCGGAGCAGTAAGTGGCGCAAGATGCTGCTACACGGGGGTAAGCAGCCCCACCCCCTCGCCAGTCGGAACCCAGAGCCTCCTGCGTGTTAGCCAGCTCCACCCAGAATGGCTCCAACCAGTGAGGGCGTGGGGCCTCTTACCCCCATGTAGTAGCATCTTGCGCCACTTACTGCTCTGCACCCTCTCCAGCAACGCCACTGGGTTTGAGTCCTGCACCCAAGATTTTAGAACTGTAACAGTGGCTGCTCCTTTATAGTCAGTTTATTATTACTCTGCAACTAGAGAAACTCAAACATGTGCAGAGCCCTTGGTCTGCAGAAAAATATATTTCCTTCCGCCTTGTAATAATGGAGTCCCAAAGCTCTGCCTAATGCAAATCAAAATGATAAGCAAATGTAAAGCATAATTTTATGCTCCGTAGTGGTGTACAAATTGTTCAAAGAGAGTTTTATCAGTGTGTGAAAATACAATCCCAATAAATCTGCCAAGGTCAATAAGACCAAGGGTGAAATGACTGTGGCACAATAAACTCACACACCTTATGCCACAAGGAAATGCATCCTCTCTATATAAATTGGGCCTCAGTGAGCTACTCACTGATGGGGCTATCAAATTGTGCACAACATGTAGTAAGCTGAAATTTGGCTTATGCATCACAAATTACTGTAAACACTTGAAAATGGGATGTTTTAGCCTTCTCCCTGAAAACTCAAGACATGATATCTGTATTATGATAGCAGCCAGTTCTTCAGCATGGAGTAAGCCAATGCGTGGATGGGACAAAACATTCCTCTGCGCACATTTGCAGGAGTAGCCAGGAATGTCACTCTGAAAATGAGACAAGCCACAGGTGTAGTAGCTTCTCCCTAGAGACACTTTCATCATCCTCCATTTGAGAGGAGGTTTCCAGTGGCAGCCAGAAATGCATTTATACTTCCAGAATACAATCTGCATTTATCAGCGATGGCCCTGATCCAGGGGTGTCACTAGGGTTGGTAACACCCAGGGCAATATCTCATCACCCCCATGGACCTCCTTCCATACTAGACCACATGATGTGGTGGCCTCCTTGGAAATTCGATCCAACTCTCCTGCACCCTTTGTAGTGTTATGTGAAAGTCCCTGGAAAAACATATCAATATAGTTACTGCCTGAGTAGTGGTTACGTTTCAGGCTAGATATGACACTGCATCACCATCATCATCATCATCATCATCATCATCTAGTTAGGGTCTTTGCTGTAGTGTAAGTGAGCATCCCACATTTAGATCTAATCTGGATTGGGGCCATAGCGTAAATGTTTCGCCCTTTCTCTCTGTGTGCCATTTCCTGATAGAAATCTTCCCCTTGAAGCTGCTACTGGAAATGACACCTTGGAGGCTCATCTTCCTCCAAGGTGTCATTTCCAGTAGCAGCTTCCGGAATTGGAGATTCTTCAGATAAAGTATGTAATATGTTGAGTGGAATGTGATATTCCAATACCTGTCAAGGCCAGCCCAAGTCCCCTGCCCTGACACCTGAGACGGCATTGCCAAATTCTGCCCCCTTACCCAATGATGTGCCCGCCTCTGTCTGCTCCTCCCACTCTCCAATGTTCTAGCTCAGCACTCTCCTCCCCTCCACATTTCCTCTTCCTCTCTGTCCCCCCTCTTTCCTTTCCAATCCAGGAAGTGGAAGGAGGAGCAATGGACAGTGGTGTCACTGCAGGGGGGGGCGGAGCTCTAAGTTCCGCTGAGATCGGAGCCTCCGTTACACGTAGGAACGAAGCGGCCCCGCCCCCTCGCGTTCGGAGCCTTTCAGGGAAGCGAAAGCAACACACTGCGCGTTGCTCTGCAAATGTGCGCAGAGGAATGTTTTGTCCCATCCACGCATTGGCTTACTCCATGCTGAAGAACCGGCTGCTATCATAATACAGATACACGCTGCGCGTTGCTTTTGCTTCCCTGAAAGGCTCCAAAGGCAAGGGGGCGGGGCCGCTTCGTTCCTCCGTGTAACGGAGGCTCCGATCTCAGCGGAACTTAGAGCTCCGCCCCCCTGCAGTGACGCCACTGGCAATGGAGACAAGTAAGTGGACAGAGATGGGTGCCCCCCCATCATTCTGCTGCCTGTGGCAACGGCTTCAGTTGGCTTCATAGATGGGTAGGCCGTAATGCCAGTTACATGTATTAAATAACAAACAGCTCTTCAAGAATGAGCAACATGTTGACTGTACAACAGCAAGGGAAAAGCTAATTTCACTCAAATCAGTAATTTATTCACAATCTGTTGAATGCACGCGTGCATACAACTGGCATGCAAGCTGAAAAACAAGCCGCTTCGTTTCCAAACCCGCCGGGGTGCTAAACACGCTTTGAACACTAGAGGTCGCAGGGAAAAGCGATGACCTGAGACCTGAATCAGCAGACTTGTTGCTTGTTTCTGCTATCGCAGCTGGATCTTGGGTCATGTTAATGCTGAATGATCGCTACGCACATCCCTCCCAGCGGTGACCGTAACAATGAATAAGGGCTGACATTTCAGAAATGTTCGTTTTATTCGGCCGGGGTGGGGAGGGGAATAGATCCTCGGGCATGATCGAGCATTGAAATTGCACTCCATCGGCTTTTCATTGGGTGGAAGGGGGGTGGCGGCAGCGTTATGTTCTACGACTGTTGGATTTCTCGGATTGGAAACAATGGACAACGCTTCCTCATGCACACACCGCAAACAGGCTATTATTATCACTACATTAAATCTGCAAAGGAGCCTGGATCTCTCTCGCGTCACTCTGCCTCTCCCGCTCTCTTTATTCCTCCCGATCTTACACAATGACGTGTGTGACATGTTGATAGAAATCACTGCACAGTTCTCTCGTCTGATCTCGGGGCGGGGTGGGGGGAGTGGAGAGCAGTTCCTTATAAAGAACTAAAAAGCGAGAAAGCGGCTTATTAAAACAGAGAGCGAGAGAGAGAGAACAGCGAGCGCTACGCTATTCCCAACTTGGTGGCGTTCCCAGCCTTTATCAAGGAATTTACGCCCCAATAAAAGCCAACTGCAATTGCAGAGTCAAGCCACATGCGGTAGTGTGTAGCAATTAGCAGATAAATTTGCTGACTAAAGTACTAACTAAAACATGGAAGTATTATTGAAGTCAGGTCAAAAATGCTTCGCCTCGCTTATGGGGGGGGGGAAAGAACCCTGCTGGGGGGTGTTTTAAGAGAGAGAGAGAGGGGGGCTTGCAAATCCGATATAATTAATTGCTCTCCCCTCTTGCACCTGAAGCTTGCCTGTTTTAATGAATTCAGTCATTATACGGCGAGTTAACTCACCTCTACTTATTTCTTTTTCAACCCGAGAGTGAATAAAAACCTACCATCATTTTCTTGTAAGAAGGGTGTTTCTTTGTGTGTAAGCTCACAGAGGGGGCGCGGTTATTTTACTCGGCGCACACTTAATAATAATCATTAATGAGGCGTGTGGGTGCTGGTTACTTGGCCGACAAAGCAGAAATAGTTGGGAATGTAGTATACATACACTGCTTAAGGCCTTTCCACACATGACGTGGCAGCAAACCTGGGTTTGCAGCCGAACGTGCACTTGACAAGGGAGAGCACTCATTCCCGGCTCTCTGAATGCACTTATATGATATACGTGTTTGGGGTCATCAGTGGCACCCGATTACTAGCTCTTAAGTGTACACCTAAAAACGAAGTAACATGTGAAACAATTTAAAACAATTCTCAGATACTAACGTGTTAGCAATTGGGACGGCAAAGCAGAGCACAAGCGTTTTCGATTCTGAGACTGCAATCTTGTGTGCACAGAGGACGTAAAGTAGTCTGTTCAATTCAGTGGGGCTTACTTTTGCGTAAAGACGCATCACATTGCGCCGTACTGTGTTAGGAATTTCGTGTGCTCTCCTTTATTCCCCCCCCCCCCATGAGTATTTACCTAACAGAAAGAGGCCCTGCATTGCAGGACGACTGTTCCCTTCCTCCCCCCATCCCCCGTCAGTGTCTGGAGCCTTACATCTGCCGGGGTGATTGATGGAGCCTTGAATGCAACGTTATTACTCTCTCGCAAGCCGAAATCAAACAGGCTATTAACTACATTACTTCAAAGAACACAGTTCTCAATACAATCTACTTATCTTAATTGAAACTTTCTCTGCATGGGTATTTGCAGAGGAGATAATTTACAGGTGCGTAGCGCCGACAGGCGTCACGATTAAGGGAAGGAGTGGCTACATTGGGGTGGAGGAGGGATACACCTTTTGGGGGGGAATGATGGGGGGTATGGAGGAATAAAATGTTATTGGTGTTAGGAATGTGATTATTATTGATGTTACAAGTTTTTTTTCCAAGGGGGGATGATGGTTATATGGTAGGGTTTTTTTTTCCCCTGTTGTCCCCTGTTGAGGATTATAGGCCGCAGTAACCTCTAGTCTAGCTCGTACCTTTAAGACCAGGCCGACAGTGATTCAGTGTTTCCAATTAGCTACAGTCACTTTAGGATTACATCTTCCAATAGAATCCGAAGTTACTGTTCTGCTGTGTAAAACATTGCGCAGTAGGATAGGGAGAACGGGGCGTGGGGGGTGTAAGATGTTAATAATATACAATAATAGATGGATACCCGGAGGGCTTTTTCTTTTCCTTTTAAAATTGAGGTTTCCTGTATAAATGCTGCTCCTGCTGCATTGCTATACAGGAAACTGACTCAGAGGCAATCTTCAATACGATCGTGTGTGTGTGTGTGTGTGTGTTAAAACGCAACTCCAGTTCCTTAAAAACCGGCTAAGATGTTTACCAGAGAGCAACGCAACAGACTGAAGAGCACACGCACACACAGTCAGTGATCACCAAAGAGGCAAGGGGATTTTGAAGGCTTTGAATGTCCTCTCCTCGCTTACTCCAGAGTAACACACTGAAATCAGTGGGACTACTCTGGAGTAAATGGATCGTCCTCTTGGTGCTTAGTAGCGTTATCGAGCGAGACCACACAGTGCAGTATTAAACGCTTACTCAGAAGTAAGTGCCACTAAGTTTAATGAGCCTTACTTCCAAGTAAGTGGTGCCCAAGACCGCGGCTTTAGCAGGGATTAAGTCCCACTGAACTCCTTGGGAGTCAATTCTGAGTAAACACGCATAGGATTGGGTTTTACACGTGTTTAGAACTGCAGTGGCATCGTATCTGCCGGCTACATCGGCTTAAGCATTCAGGCTTAACTGGTTTGTGGATCAGGCAATTAATGTAGCTGCAGCGAGCTGAGGAGGCGGGGGAGGAGGAATATATAAACATAGCTTTTTTTTTTAATCTTCTGCATTTGGCGGAGCTGTACTGTCCCTTTAAATTATTAAAATAGTTTTCGACAGCTCTCCGGTCTTTGGCATGGGGACTTTTATTACTTATTGTAATTTGAAGCTCTGCCATGTTCTCTCTCTCTCTCTCTCTCTCCCCCCTTTATCTCTGCCTGTGTAGGAACTACCGAGAGATCTTGTTTTCTGCTGTTGCCCTTTAAAAAGAAAAATATGGATTAGATAAGGTTAACTACTCTAATTCGCACTGCGATAGGAACAAACGTTGTGAACATGTAGGAGAAAAAAAATCCTTGCCGTAAGGCTCAAATCACTAAGGAGCCATGCCCCTCCTCCCCCCGTACGCCGCCCTCCCCCCCGATTGTATTAACTTCAGCCACGTGAATATAATTTTCATTAAAGTAATCCTGTTTCAACTAGACGCTGTGACTTAGAGGTGAAACGTTGCGAAAGCGTTAAAAATAGCCTGCCAGTCATTTCGACATCCTGTAATTTTATCACGGATCAGATTACAACTGTCATACTGTACAGACCTTTATTTCCCTGTATAGTACATCATGTTTACTTTTTTCTCCTCCCTCCTTTTGGAAGATCAACTACGCTAGCTTTACTGCGAACGGTGTAAAATCCGAGGAGACAGAGAATGCACCATTTTCTATCAACACTGCGAAAAAAAAGCGTCCTTCTATAGGCTGCTGGTGGAAAAGCAGAAATTGCTGCTGCTGCTGCTGGATCAGTTTTGCTATTTGATTGCATTTGCTCGCTGTGTCTCTGTCTCCTCCCCGCATTCTGTGGCTCTTAAGTTTCTCGGGGTTTGCATAATAACTCCGCATACAGAAACGCTGCAAAGCTCCAGAACAATAAGTACATAAAGATCCACATTACAAGCAGCTGATTGTCTGACGGCTTTATGCTTCCTTCTCAGCCCCTCCCGAGTCCCAGTTAGTTTTAATTTCGGATGGTGTTGAACGAGTTTCCAAATGGATGTCCCACCCACCCCTCTTCCAAACTAGCAGTGTGAAAGAGAAATCTCTGTGCGCTTTATGAGTGAGTATTCCTGTACCACTTTGGTTACATAAACACATTAGTATTTGAGCGCGCCCTTGCCGTAGATCTGCATTGTAAACACGTAACTGGTATGTGTGTGTGTGTGTGTGTGCGCGCACTTCAACATTAAAGAATGCGCACGCCGATCTGGCTGAGCCCCGCACCGTCCCCGCTGGTCCCCATATATTGATTTATCATGCAGCGTTTATTGTTCTAGCCTCTTAAAAATGCAATCGCTGTCTGTTCACAATATTGCTTGCAAGATCCCGTGATCGGCGTGCTCGTGTGTGTGGTGTGTGTGTGTGTGTGTGTGTGCGCGCACTCACCACCGCCTTTTTTGGTACTGCTTTTTTTTTGCAAAAGAGAACAAATGCATTAATATTTATATGTTTATATAATCGATAACCCACTTTCTCCCCCCCCCTTACCACGTTAAAATTCTAACACCAGGCAGCTAATCTACCCGATCAAGTTCTTGGGGGGGGGGGAATATGGCAGTAAAGGAACGTAATTTAACTATCAAACAAATCTACATGTCTAATAAAAGCAAATCTGCTAAAGAGAATTAGAAAGAAGAACAGCGCCGCTGACTCTCTGCAGGAAATGTTCTTTATATTAGACATATACAAGCAGGTCCTGTCAGCTGAGCAGCGAAACCAGATCGCCTTTCTGAACTGCAAAAATGGATCGACCCCTTTGTTTGACACTTCGGGGGCTGGAAGGGAGTGCTATCAAGTCTCTGCAAAGATTCGGTCGCGGTGAGGATTTTAAAAAGGCGTTGGAGCCCCATTTTGCCTCCACCTAGTCCCATCTCCGCTGTGCCTCGGATAGGCATTGACCTGTATCGCCTATGCAGGCTGGCAGCAGGTTGGAGAAAGTCCTGTGTTTTCTATACGGTTGGGAAGTTGGGGGTCGTAAGAAACACTGAGGAGATTTTTTGGATATTTTGAGAGAGCCTGGGCTGTAAGATTTGGGTTTTATATTGAGACTCGGAGGCGGCAGTGGGGAGAGATCGCTTTTCCCTGCCAGGACCTGATGCAATCCATTCAAGCCAACAAGTTTGGAGAGAATGTTGAGTTCAATCAATTCAGAACGTCGAGATGGAGCCCAATTCAGTCCAGGTATTCGGTTCTCCTCTCTTCTCCGCTTCAGCACCCTAGATCCCGGCACCCCGGATCCCCTAGACACCCACCTTCACCTCCCCCAAACTTTCCAAGAACTTTCCCTCTCTAATTGCCATTTCCCCCCTTTAAAAAAATGCCTTTGCTGATCGTATAGAGAGACACAGATTATTATAATGGTGACTATGATCGGATTTTCCCCCCTCCGGAGGAAAACCAGCCTGTCTCCCAAAACAAGCCCCCCTCGCCTTAGATCATCACATTATTTCTACCTTAGCTTGGGTCTGATTTATAAATGTGTCTCTCCAGTATGTCCTGATCAGAGTGGGGTTTGCTTTTTCAAAATGAATTGATCTGCAATTGCTGATGATTTTTTTCTCACCCCCCCCCCTTGTTTATTCCTTCCAGTGGGTCGGCTCTCCGTGTGGTTTACACGGACCTTACATTTTCTACAAGGCTTTTCAATTCCACCTTGAAGGCAGACCAAGAATTTTGTCCCTTGGCGATTTTTTCTTTGTAAGATGTAAGCCAGAGGATCCGATTTGCATAGCGGAGCTACAGCTGCTGTGGGAAGAAAGGACTAGCAGGCAACTTTTATCCAGCTCCAAACTTTATTTTCTACCAGAAGATACTCCCCAAGGCAGAAACAGTGACCATGGCGAGGTGGTAAACATATTTCTCTGTGTGTGTCTGTGTGTGTGTATGTCTCCGTGTGTGTTTCCGCGCCCCCCCCCCGTAATGTTTATTAAAGGACAGGATTGAAATGTTCCCTTCTGCCGGCAACGTGAGCTTCTGTTTTTTTTAAAGGGCTAGTGCTATTAAGGAAGGGCTGCAGCGGGTTGCCATTGCCAGACTCTGCCTGTCATCTTAAAAGAGAAGGGCTGAGCGGAACGTTCATATTTTAAAGCAGCGATTCAATAACTTGGTGTCTGTGTGTTGAAGGTGATCTTTACTTACATCACCCCCCTCCTCCCCCCCAACGTTGCTGTTTAAGCGTCGTCGTCGTCACATGCTTGCTGATTCCCTTCATTTCAGTGCTTCTGCTGCTGGGGGGTTTGGCCCCCAAGTGGATTTAAATATTGCTCTCGGAGGATTTTTTTTTTTGAGGGTGTCTGTGTGTGCTTTTCTTTTTTGGTCTTCAAGTATTTTGATATGTTGGAAAGAAGGCGGAAATTACGAAATGGAGGCAGTGAGTGAGATCAAAAGCGATTTCGCTGGCAAATACGTGTTGAATAAAGTGATAAATGACAGGTACTGGAAATAATACATTCAAATAACTTGCAGATATGCCTGGGCGTATTTCAAAGCACTCCGGTGTGTAATAACCAGCACAAACACGTTAAGCATTAACAGCCAGCTCGCTTTCCCGATCAGCAGTGGTAGCTCTTCCTCTGAATGTAGGACTTGCTCTTAACACAATTACAGTACAGTACAGTACAGTACTATATAAAGTGGACATTTTCCAGAGAAAGCGGCGGGGGCTAGATGAGTGAATTCCCTGGCTAAAGCCTTCTCTATAAGTCTGAGATCCTCTGCACGTTTACTTGAGAGTCCCAGTGAACAGAATGGGGATTCCTCACGAGTAAAGATGCGAGGATCGGGCTGGCTGAAACCCCACGCATACTATTCGGATGTAACTTACATCATGTAAGTCCATGAAATCAATGGGACTTGCTGCTGAGTAGCCGGACTTTAGGATTGGCGGCGTGTACTGTATGTGTACGTTGCATTTTTCAAATACAAGCGAATACCTTGTCGGTTTCGATCCGGAAAAGTTTTGGGTCCGAGAAAGTGCCCTGCTAAGTCGAAAGGCAAACGTCGAATCATTCCGATCGCTTGGGAAGACGAGCTCGGAAACCGGGGGAGCGAGCGGGGGGGGGGGGGAGTAGCGCTGCCTGGCAGGCTCGCGTTTACACTGTATTCTTCTAGATCTGTAATTTCATGTATGCCCGCAATTCTGCTGGCTACTCGAGTCAGCTGACTCTGCACCGTGTTCCTGAGGAGGAACTATTTTAAGGGCCGGAGACAAGCGGCGCTGTGTTTATGCGGAGAGAGGTGGGCGAATTTGCAAAGGCGCATCATCATCAGAATAATAACAATAGCCAGATGTATGTAGGCTCCTTCCAGGCACAATCATGGGCGATCGGAGAGCTCGCTTGCAACCTTCCTAATGTCGACAGTGGGCCCCTCAGCCCCCCTCCTTTTGCAGTCCGAGCTGCCAGTTCCTTCAACAATCGATAGTCTGATGGAGTTAATTGTAGACTCCCCCCCCCCGCCGCCTCCTACTCCACGCACCTCCCTCCCCCCCGCCCCCCGTTCCGAGATCGAGTTACTCGTTTGGATTACACGCTCCTTAATTTCTCTACGTTGTGCAATGTTCACTGTACATGAGATGTTCCTTTTTATGGATGATCATTTAATCCTTCGCAACACTTTTTCAGCCTGCAGAGTGCTTTATCATTCTTCTTAGCTCACATCTGTACTTTTGATGTCCTTCTCTTCCCTTCTTGAGTTGACATTTTGGAATATGGAGAAGTTATTGGAGGAGGGGAAAGGACTGGAGAAACCATACACAAGTTGACCCTCTTTTCTTTCCCCCCAGAGATCTCATCTGCCCCATCCACACACCCCCAACTTCCCTGCGCAGCTGTCTCTCTCCCCCCTCCTCCCTTCACTATTACTTATTTGCTTTTCAAATTTATTACTTCAACATGGTCTGTGATCTGGAAAGGGGAAGGATTAAATATCCTCTTTCTCCCCTCCCCTTGAAAACGACAACAGGCGTAATAGACAGGCCACTAAACCAGACAGGAAACCATTGAAAATGTTATTAAATCATTTTGGATAACTCTTTTGTTTTAAAACTTAAATGTATGTAATCATTTTTGACTCCAGCTGGATTCTAGGCATGTTTACTTTGAAGTAAGTCCCACTATGTTCAATGGGATTTACTCCCAAGGGAGCGTGCCTTTGTCGTTTATTCTTTTTTTTACATTTCTGAATGTTCCTAAGTTACCGGTTGCAGTCCATCAACCACCCATTGGTGAGTAGTCGCCTTGTTTCCAATGAGACTACCATCCCTGACATGGAACTTTTGGATTGCTGTCTGTACTAGAACCATCCTTAACTATAACAGGGTTGCAATCTTATGCATAGGATTGCCATACATTGAGTACCGAAGGACTTTACTTTTCTGTAAACAAGGTGTACTTTTTTGTATTTACCCCACCCTATTTACTTTTGTGTAAATAGGATGGGGCTGTGTGAATGACAGCAGGCTTAACAAATATTTTGAAATCTCTTGTGGTGAATATTCATCAGCCAGTCATGTTCTGTCTCTCTTTTTTTTAATGAAAGGGGTTGGGAAGGGTGGGGGATGGGCCACAAATCATTTTAATATGCCTTAATGACCATCTCATGTTACTGTGGTAGAAACATCCGCGAACATTAATCCTACCATTCCCAGGCAGAATGTTCCTTCGATACACTAATTCTCATCTGTGTCGACTTTTTTAAATATTACTCATGCTTTTATTTATTTTTAAAATGCAAACTGCTAGCAATTAGTTTTTCTGATTATACAGTGCTGGCGTATTTCATTAGGTCTTTAGCTGATGTGTCTCTGCATTATTCAGCTGGATGAAAATAATTTCTTATGGAGATAATGGCACACCTTGAAATGATGCAAATGCCTCGTATGGAATGCTTCTGACAAAACATGAAGCAGGTAGAAAGTTTTTTTTCCTCCCTGATGCAGTTCAGTTTTACACCCCAAGTGATGTCACTTCCCCCATTGGCCTCAGTTAGTCATTCATTAGCAGAGTAGCAGCAGCAGCAGCAGCAGACTTTGGCAGGAAGCCTACAGAAACTCGCACTTAGAGCCAGGGCCTAGAGAGGGCAACATAACACTCCCATTAAGAACTGTACTTTGTTTTCACTTACTCCATTAACTTGTTTATAGATGCTGAAATGATTTTTTATCATTGATTTTAAATTGTTGGGGAATGATAAATTCTGCTCAGAAAATATGCAGTGCAGAGACAAAAACAGGGCAGCCGGCTGATTGGCAGTTTCTTACTTAAGGGAAACATTTCAGCATTCTTTCTCGGTACAGAGAGCAGTTATTTCAAGTAACTTAACCACAGTAATAATTCTTTTATGTAAATGACATCAACAGCTATTTCTGAAGCTGAGAGACAGGGCCGTTTTTAACCGAGAAATCTCATGTAACCCTTTGTACGTCTGTGTCTTGTACACAGAAATTGCACTGGGGATAATTTATAGAGAAAATAACAGGGCTTACGAAAATAACTGTGTAACAAAATTTAATTATACGTTGAGGACAGTGGATAAAGTGTGGCTGAACCTTTTTTTTTCCTTTTTAATGTGCATTGTAAATCTGCAGTGTCAGAGGTTTTCTGTGAGGTCAGAGGTCAACAGAGGCACTTGCTCTGAGTAAAACTGATGATTAGCAGAGTGCTGGATCTTATCACATAATGGTGATCAGCTCCTTTGGAGGTTTAATGATTGTCACTTGTAGGTATCTTTGCTTGTCTGGTGAGGACTGTAAGCGGTTATTTATACTGTACATTACTCAGAATCGAAACATCTAAGCTGGGAATGCTCATAGGATGAAGTAGCAGAGTGGGTATGTTAGGGCAACTTCATACATGGTGAATCTCCTCCATAGAGGGCAGTTATGAATGGGAAACTGCATCTGTGAATCTTGCATGTAGTTTGTCACATGTGATAAATGTGTGTTCATCTGTTCTGCCATATGTCTGTGTGGTGAAATAGTGCATTCATCATGCAGAAGAAACTATATGTGGAGTTTGCGTAGGACATTTCATGTTGTGCAAAGCAGCCCTAGTAGCCAGATCCTGTGCAAATTTACTCAGAAGTAAATTCCACTGCGTTCAGTGGAGCTTATGTCCTTGTGTAAGTCTCCTTTAGGCTTGCAACTTGATCCTGTGCTTGTGTACTCAGAAGCAATGGGGTTTGCTTTCAGGAAAGTGTGCTTAGGCTTCCAGCCTTAGTAAGATGTTTCTGATGCCACAGTTCAACTGATTGCTCTATATTTGATCTGATCAGTGCTGGGTGTAAATAGTTGCCTTCATTGTTGTGCAATTTTCCACCCTCCCCTTTTGCATTTTATATGTAACCAGTTGAGATTGTAAAGCTCAAAAGCCTGCATGCCAGAAAACACACATGACTTACGTATGTGAGTGCAAGGGCTTAACTACATGTTACACCTCAGCAACCAGGCTGCTGAGGGCTGGGCCAGTCCAAGATGTCCTGGCACCTGAGCCAGCATGCCAAATGGTGCCCCCCTTACTTGGTAATGCAGTACCCTAGCCTCTTTCCACTCCCTAGATTGGAAAAGGCAGAGGAAGATGGAGTAGGAGAGGAGAGTGGTTTTGACTAGAGCATTGGAGGCCAATTTGTTGCCTGAGGCAACTGTCTCAGTTGACCTCCTGGATGGGCTGGCCCTGGCTGGAGACCCTGTGGCAAAGCCCCATGGTAGCCCTATCCACCCACTGGTGGTGTGTTGGGCACCACCATTACTACCACTGGTACTGTGAGCTTGGGGACAACCTGGTCAGTGACAACCCCTAACCCCTGTGTTACATTTGTGTTACAAACCCCCAACAGCTGCAATTTCTAAGCAGAAATTTATTTATTCTAAAAAAAATTATAACACTGAGGGGGGATCAACTTGAGGGTGACCTAGAGGGAAAAAGTAGAAAATGGCAAAAGGGGTTAAATGCCCCTTCTCTCTCTATTTCTCTGCTCCAAATTGGTCTCTCCTGAAACTGCTTTTGCATAGCAATAGCAGCCATCAGGAGGTTTGCTAATACACATTTGCATGCCATGGGTAGTTAGGCCTTCAAGCTAAAGAAAATATTGTGGTGTATTCAGGGGTGGCGTGATTGCCCAATGCCGCCTCAGGTCTGTCACTGCTGCTGCCTCTGCTGTAGTGCGCTGAAATAAATTAAAAAAAAAAAACACCTTACCATCGTCATGTGGTTTTTGCAAACCCAGAAGTGTGGGACTTCCAGTTTTATTTAAAGGGGCCGTGTGAATGACAGGGCTCCTTTGTTCATGCGGTCCCTCCCTGTAAATAAAACTGGAAGTCCTGCACTTCCGGGTTTCTGAAAACTGCATGTTGTAGCATGGCAAGGAAGCAGATGATAAGATAGCCCTACAATCCATGAGGAAATTTGGATGGTGTCATTTGGCTGCATCCCCTGATGTTAGTAGAGTCTGGAGCTGAGGCCTACCCTGAGGTTCAAAGACCTACTTCCTCCATTCCCCACTAAACAGCCACCTAATAAAAATACGACTGAATTTATTGCAGTACATAAATCAAGCCACTCTCTTTTCCTCATGTGAAAAAGTTGTGATAGCGGGCCAACATGGAAAGGAAAATAGAAGTGTGATACACTTGATACTTCAGATTGGATGCAAATTTACCTTCCTGAGTAGTGAGAGAAGTTGCTACTCTTATCTTTGTGACTAGTGTACTAAAATCCATGGCAAAACCCTCTAAATCCCAGGATATTCTCAGATAGTTTATCATCTCTAGCAGCAGTCTGTTTTGATAAATTATGTTGTTTAGAGAAGGTACTATCGAGCCAATTTTGTGCCTCTTGTTACTTAAGGCTTGAGCACATACTAAACTTGAAACATGGCGTCAATAGTCTTATGACTCTTAAAAAATATATGTAGTCTTCAGTACTGGGCTGGATCGAGGCCAGGCTGGTGCCACAATGACGCTTAGAGGCTAAGGTAGCAATCCTATAACAATTTTCTGGGAGTAAGCCCCATTGAATACAGTGAGGCTTACTTCTGAGTAGACATTCATAGGATTGCGCTGAAAGTTATGAATAAGCAGAAGTCCCCAGTTTGAATCTTGGCCCTGCCTCAAACTTGCTAGGCAATCTTGGGCAAGCCACCCTCTCTTGGCTCTAGCCTCCATGCAATATTGGGATAATGACAATTACAGAGTTGTTGTAAGGATTGCAACAAGTTTATCTGTATGTAAAGCTCTTCAAAGTGCTGTAACACTAAGCACAATCCTGTGCGTGTGTAGTCAGAAGCAGTGGTGTCACTAGGGGGGTGCCGACCGCACCGGGTGATGGTGACACCCACGGGTGTGTGTGTGTGTGTGTGAGAGAGAGAGAGAGAGAGAGAGAGAGAGACCACTAGTGGCCAATATTGTGGAAACCTTTTGGAAATTTTGTATCTATGAATAATACCATAAAGTTGTATATCATTGGAAAGGTAATGTAATGAAACAAATTGTGTTGAATTATCTGTATTCTATCAAACATTATGGCCAAATAACTGAAAAAAGAAAACACAACTGCCTTCTATAACAAAAAGTGAATTTCTTTAATTCAAAACTGACCAATGAGGCTGATTGTTCCAAGAGCCAATAAGGTGTTAGTATGAGTCAGTTGTCCAATAATAAGGCCAATAACACAGCATGGAGCCAATAAGGTGTTAGTATAAGTCAGCTCTCATTTCTGTGTATCGGAGCTAATACTAGAACGCTTACTCAGTTGTGTGAGTGTCATCAAGTTGGCTACAGGTTTTTTGTTTGTTGGGTGACCTGTACCGTTTTGTATTAAAATAAATAAAGTTAATGGGGGTGACACCATGGGCTACCGCCCCGGGTGACACCAACCCTAGAGACATCACTGCTCAGAAGTAAGTTTTGCTGTGTTCAGTGGGCCTTACTCCCAGGGAAGTGTATGCCGGATTGCACCTAAGTACATTGTTTTTATTCCGTAGGGAGTCTAATGCCAGTTCAGTCTACCCTGCTAATCACTTTCCAATTAAACATGCAGTGCAGTCCTAGGTGTGTTACTCAGAAACAAGTCCCATTGCCCTCAATGTAACTTCCTTTCAAGTAAGGGTGCTGAGGATTCAGCCCAAATTGGGTCTCCCTCATCTGCAGATCTGACCTGCCCAACTCCATAGTGATAGATTTGAATCAATACAGTATTGGCATTCTAAGACTGGCCGTTTGTTTAATGTATTTTATTTTCCGCCTTTAAGAATATCATTCTCACAAGACAGCTAACAATTAAAATAAGTTAAAATGCACAGTAACACATAGCAGTACTGAAACTGTGCATCCATACATAAAGTGCGTTCTAGGAATGTATTTTTTTACACTTTCAGCTTTAACAGGTTTCAGGGAGAGGGCTGATTGTGTTGTTGACTGCTTTGTGATATACCACTGTGGTTTTCCCCAAGGAACTATACGAGTCCCAGAGTAGAGGCTTACACAGCTTCATGTTTCTCCAGTCTCTCATCCATTGCCCTAGTTGCATCGACATGGAGGCAGCACCAGCAAGATCAATGCAAGTGTTGGTGCCACATCACGTATCTGTTTCTTCTGGCGTTTGGGCGACAGGTTGATGTCTGCCCTCTGTGTCTCTGTAACAGTGTTTTGGTTCTGCTGCCTCCTTGTGGACCAAATAGCTGCCCCCCTGGTTTTATTGTTTTTATTAATGTTTTTACTCATTGTTTATATCCATTGCACATTTATTATGGAGCTTTGTATGTTACCTTGGGCATTTGCTTCTGCTTGGGAAAGGCAGGATATAAATTCACTGAATGAATGAATGAATGAATGAACATCCCATCCATCCATCCATCCATCCATCCGTGGATGGTTTAGCTTCCATCTGGATGTATATCCCTGAAATAGGAGATACACTGTGGTGAAGGAGAACCCCATGCATGCTATATTGTACAGAACTCGTGCAAACAGTGCAGTTCATGCTGACCCTGCTGTGGTTCTATTCTGTTGTAAAGATGAGTGACTAGATTGGCACAGGATGAGTCGTGAGGTTTGTGTGGTTTGTTAGGGATTGGATGCAACACATAACCTACCCAGCACCTCCAAAAAGAAGCCACGTGGCCATTTAGTGTTCAACTGTACACTGGATGGCGAGAGCATATCTGCATACCTAATGTGAACTGGGCTTACTTGTCATGGTTGGCACAATTGGGGCTATTTATAACGTACTATCAGCGCAATCCTATCGAACGTTCACCACCAGTGTAACCAGCGGTGCAGCGAGAACGGGAGGCCCCAGATCGGAAAGGGGATTCAAATCCCCTCCAAAGGGGAATTCAAAGGGGATTTGAATCCCCTTTCAGTTCTGGGGCCTCCCATTCTCGCTGCACCGCTGGTTACTCCGGTGGTGTAAGTTGGATAGGATTGCGCTGCATGTCATGTATCAAGGAGAGACACCAGGTAGCAAAATTGTGACAAAGAAGGGATTGACCATTGATTAAAAGGAAGGGTAAAATGGGTCCGGGGGTGGGTGGGAATATGTTAAAAAGAGTCTGTAAAAGTGTGTTGTACTTTGTGGGTGGCACAATTGTAGTTTTTTTAAGGGCCTAGAGACTGCACCTGAGAAGTCGCATTTTTTGGCGAAAAAATGAAAACAAAACTCCTGCAGGTCCCATGATTCTTTTGGGGTTTAACCCGTTTCCAATAATCCATAGTTGCAGTTGCAGCGAGTCTGTTGTTGTGATCCCAGATACCTTTATCTGGAATACTTGCTCCATCTATTAAAACCCTCCCTGCTCAGGAATAAGATGGGTTGGAGAGACTCTGCTTCACATGCCGCTACCATCTGCACTGAGATTGTCCACCACTAGGGTTTTTCCCTTAGCAATGACTGTATTGTAGAATTCTCTCCCAAAAGAGATCCACCCAGTCTGCTCCACTGAATGTTTTTGGGCAAGTAGTAAAAACATCACTGTTCTGCCAGGCTTTTAGAGTTCCAAGAATTCATTAATCCCAGGAATTTATTCTTCTGTGGGGAGGGGGGGAGAGTGGGGGATAGGTATATAGTATTTTTTAAAATGGAATGTTGATTTTTTTTTCTAATTGTAAACTGCTTTGCGGGCCATGTGATGGAAAAGCAGCCTCTTACAAACTATGTATACAGGTGGGCCCCCATATCCATTGATTCGCTATCCACGGTTTCAGTTTTTCAGTTATCCACGGATCGTGGGGACCCCCCCAGGCTTTTACTTTTTTCCCAGTAAGCTTCGTTTCTTCCTTAAAGAAACAGGATGGCTGCTTATTACAGGCAAGTAGAACGAGACTAAGTCCTAGAGAGGCTCTGCAAGGTTAACAGAAACCTTGCAGAGCCTCTCTAGGACTTAGTCTTGTTCTACTTGCCTGCAATGGAGGCTGCTTCTCTGTTTGTTTTAAGGAAGAAACAAAGCTTGCTGAAAGAAAAATAAGAGCTGGGGGGGGGGCAAGCATGCCTCCCTGCAGGGGAGGCAGGGTGGGGGGCCCTCAGGAAACCATGGAGGGGGTGTTCGCTCTTATCCACGGTTTCAAGCATCCATGGAGGGGCCTGGAACCTATCCCCAGCGGATATGGGGGCCCACCTGTATTTACACTGCTGTATCTGCTTGTGACTCTGAAGCAGCTGTGCTGCCGCACTGTATGAAAATGACAGTGTGGTTTGTGGTGTTAACTCTGGTGCAGTGGTAGTTACTCTTTGCCCTAAAACCTAAGCATGTATTTGCTGAAAGGACAAGATTTTGGATCCTACTATAGTGACTGGTCTGGAAACACTTTGCAGTGGTGAAGCTAAGATGATGGAGATCTCGATGGAAGACTCAGTGGGATCCCTTTTGTCAGCTGCTTTCAGCTTTCTAAATGAAGAGTGGAATATAAATTAAGTAATCGTAATTATGTGCAAACTAGTTATTTTAGAGTAGTCTTGCTGGCAGTCGATTTCTGAGTAAAGTTCACGGTCTAAATCTACAATTTATGTATGCGGTTTTGCTGCGGTCTCATATATGGGTGAGTGGTCATCATGGGTCAGAGGAAGAGCACCTATGGCTGTGCAGGATCTCTGCACCTTGGAGAGCTATCTCCAGTTAGATAAACCTGGTGCAATGAAGTCCCAGTGCTGATCTAATCTCCCTAAGTAGCCTTAGGCAAGGTACTATCTCTCAACCTCAGCTCCTTTCTTCCACCTGCAGTTTGGATTAAAAATACTGGCCTGCTTTAAAGGGTTGTTGTAAGAATTACTGGGACGATCTGTGTGAAGCAAAGTGTCTTGAAGACTCAAAAAGTACTACCGTATATAAAATAAATACTAAGTAGTAGCAGGCTAAAATCCTGTACACATATACTGGGACCAGGGCCTCTGAGAGGAATTTTATCAGGGGTACAAAGTTTCTTTTGGGCCCCTTCTCAAAGGGGGAGGGGGGCAAAATGGGGCAGGGGGAAGACAGCAATGTTCGGGAAAGTCTCTGGAGCCCAGGACTATCCAGGCTTCCTGATGTGGTGCCTAGGTCTACCTGCTTGGTAGACCTAGCCTCCCAGTTGACCTGGCTCTGGCTTTCACTCTCCCCAGCTGAGATCCCAGGAAATTTATGGGGCCCCTCCTTTGGCTCCTGGGCCCCCTTTTTGACCCTGGGCCCGGATACAATTTACGGTACCCCCTTTCTTTACCCCCCTTTTATGGGCCCTGCCTGGGATTGGGAGTAAGTCTAATTGAATTCAGTGGGGCTTACTTCTGAAGAGACATGCAAAGGATTGTGCTGTTAGTATTCTTATTAGATGATTTAATGGTGTGACTCTGGGCTGGGTGGCTCCTGAGACCCAATTCCTTTTTTTTTTTGCTGCGTTTGTGGAAAAATCTTGCTATTCTGCTTGTGTGGGAAGGCAGGTTTTTAAAGCTATTCTGATCACACTCTTCATTTATATATATATTGGGGCCCTCCCTGAGACTTCAGACATGAGCATCTTTCACTCAGCTGCCACCATTAGCAATGGCAGCATATTTCAGACATGCAGATTACACTTATTAAAGGTAGACTGCAAAAAAAATAATCATGCTAACATCGCATCCCTCTCCAATACGCACTTGCTCAAATTAATTCAGATCTGGAGATCAGGCAGACTTCTAATTGCAGTACATTAGAGATGCATGTTTGACATTTATCATGAGCTATTCCTGAAATTGATAATTGCATAATCACTCCTTGAAACTTTGTCTTTGAGTGTGCCTTACAACTTGCCATAACTACTGAGATGAGAAAGGGGTAGCTGCGTTACTTGAAGATGGTCTATGTTCCTAATCAGCCATCAACCTGGTAACAACAGCCATGCAATTGTTCTTACCCCTTCTCCCAATTTTTAATAATTCCTTTCCTGCTTAATCCATGTTGACTCAGAAATAAGCCCCCCACTGAGTTCAATGGGACTTACTGCAAAGTAAGCAGTGCTTTAACTAACCTCTTCCACACCCCCTTGTTGGGTTACACTTGTGTCTGTCGTCCATCCCTTGTTCCCCTTGCTGCAACAAGTAACACTGAGGCAAGTGTAATGAAAGTACTGTACTACTGCTGAAATTCCAAGTTCTCATAACTCAGATAGACTGCTCCTGCTCAGAAAGTGCTGTGCAGAAAACTTCTTTTTATTATCCCAAATCTCTGATTTTCTTCCTCTCCTGCCAACAGTGTTCACTGGATTGAACGTGCTTAACTATGTCTGATTGCAGGCACAACGTCAGTAAGAAGTTGCAGTGGTGCCACTCTGTCTGACCTGCTGCCCTCAGTAAGCCTCTAAGCAAGCTGATATTACTTTTCTCTTGCAATCTTCAAAATTATTATTTCATAATGGGGGGAAAAAAGTAAGATCATTTAACATTATTTTACTAAATGCAAGAGATTTGATGCTTAGGGGCAGGTGTCCCGATCATCCTACCCTAAGTTATAGTACTGTAAGTAAGATTACAGCCTTAGACTCTAAAATGCACCCACTGTTTTTTGTAGTTGCTGTTCCCAGCCTGATCAGTGGCGCTGAGCATTAAACTCTCGTCTTTGGAGAATAAAAGGCTTTTACATGCTATACCCTCAAGCATGTTAAGATACTGAGCAAGATGGAAAATTTAAAAAAAATGTACTAATTGAGTGTTTTAAATAAGCATAGGGGGTGAATTAATTAGGCTATACTTTATTTTTAGTTGCTTAGTTACACAGTAGTATATTCCTAAGCACAAGTGAGATAAATTGGTTCTTTTTTGTGCTACTTATCCCTTAATCATACTTACTGAATTGCTCAGGAGGCTAAAGCATATACTGTATAGATTTTGTGTTTCCTAATGCATGTACCAAATGCATAAGATGCAGAAAATAGATTTTGGCTTAGCCTCTTAGATATCTTACTTCAGGCTGTTGTTCTTTAGAAGGGGAGCAGTATTTGCTGGGGGGGGGGGGGAAGTTCGGCAATAGATATCCTTGAAGTGCTCCTTTGGGCCTTTTCATCTTCATTCAGTACAAGAAGGCCCAAAGCCTGTGTTAGAACAGTCATCATACAGGTTTGACTGAAACCTGTTCTCTGTGTCTCCTATCCTGTATGCTTGTGTGTTGGTTTCACATCCAGCTTTAAGCCAGTGGAAACTGGGTGTTTATATGACAAGTGGCATATTGTCATGATGACAAGTGGCCTTTCTCATTTGGTAGTTACAATGTTGTTAGAAGGTCAAGAGGACGCTGGCATTTGAAGGCCGAAATCCGGCAACCGTAGTGTTTGACCATGGATGCTAATGGAATGTAGTTGCTCAGGATCAAACTAGTCATGATGGGGGAGCCACATTTGTGCTTTATGTGTTTGCCCCATTCAGGTGTAAACTAGTAGGATGTGTGTGTCTAATTTTTACAGCCAAAGGTGTGTGCAGGAGAGAGGAACTGAACCCTTTCCTATCTTCTGTTCTGCCTCCCTCTGGGGCTGCAAGCAATTTTCTCTCAGGTTTGCTCTGATTCATGAAGTGAGCTGGGCTGTGGAGAATTAACCCACAACTGGTGGAAGCAATGGAGCATGGGGAGGTAAAGTGGTGGCGGGTTCAGCTCCCCTCATCTGTACACACACATAACAAGCTCCTGTACCGCCTGGGGCATGGGAGCTTGCTGCTCCCTGGAAGTTGATGTCACTTCTGGTTCAGGCGCCATCGGCAGCCCTCGCGTTCCGCTCGGACTGCTCCGAGCGGAATGTGAGGGCTGCCAATTGCTGGCTGCCTCCATGCACCGCTCCTCTTCACGATCGTGATCATGTGGAGGACTCGGCAGCCATTGCGTTCTGCTCGGACTGCTCCAAGGATTGCACCAACCGCCAGGAGGAAAATGGTCGTCTTTACCTTATTGGGGGTCCTGATGGATTCCGGAGGGTGCAGGGAGGCCTGCGGACACCTCCACGGGCCTCCCTGAGCTTTAGATCGCCGCTTTGCAGCGATTTACGACCACTTCTGGTATTCGTCCGGATATCATCTGAAATCCAGAAGTGGTCTTAAATCGCCACGGAGCGGCGGGCCCTCCCTGCACCCTCTGGAAGCTGTCAGGACCCCCGGTAAGGTAAGTGTGACCACTTTTCCCCCTGGTGGTTTGCGCAATCCCTGGAATTGCTGCCTCTGCTGTCCCACTGTCCCCACCCCCTGAGGGGCCAACGAGAACCAGCGGTTCACCTGGTGGGTTGGAACCCACCAGTTTGAGAACTGCTGCACTAGGTAACTGTAGGAAGTCTTGGCTCTCCCCATCTGCTAAAATTGGGATAATAATATGACTTATCTTGTGAGGTGGTCATAAAGATTATTTGAGAAAATGTATGTGTTTGTGAAGCATTTAAATACTATAAGTCACCATATAAACTGTAATTATAGTTATCAGTGGGCCTGTTAGGAAATTATGTCTGACCAGCCTTGTCTAATCATACATGGAAGAGTATGGGTGCACCAATCTTGTCCCTACCCACTGCGCTGTTCCACCGTCGCATAATTGCATGGGGATGGAATATTTGAACTGCCTCCTCATTGCACAGTACTAGTAGTATTTAAGTTGCATGGTGAGGGACAGTTTGGATGACCCCCCCCCCCCAAGTGGCATGTCTGTGCACAGAAGATAGGCATGCTCACACTCCTCCCCATGTGATTCAGCACAACCAGTAGGCTATATTGTCTGAACCTGCCCATTGTTAGGGTTTGCAGGCTTTCATTGATAGATTAATCAACTAAAGCTTCAGTTGACTGACTGGCTGGGGAGCCATTTTAATTAATAAGGGCACACTTTAATTCGTGGAGCTGCAAATTTTCTTCCCTTCTGACTTATGGCAATTATTTTGATTCTGGTATGTATTTTTTACAATGTTGTAAATGTTGAGAGTGTTTGTTTTCCTTTAAAAAAATATAGTACTCTGCTCTTTTATGTGCAAAATGTATAGTTTTTGTTGTTGTTTTAACAGCAGACACTGCTTGTTTTGAGGCTGCTACTGTGAAACTCTGAGCTTTGGATTCTTTCTGCACATTTTAATGTTGGCTGTGAATGATGTACTGATTGATAGAGATATCAAACAATAGAAGATTATGGCAAGAAACCCAGTGTACATGCTCAGTAGATGTATGTGAAAACTGCCCCCATTGTTCTGTTGGACTGAGAAGCAAGTAAATTATTTACAGATATTTGCTAATTAAAGCACATATTGTTTTTCCCAGCACAAAGGGACACAATGCAAACAAAAGCCAAAAAAGAAATCAGCTTGCATAATTTTCATTCTACTAATGCAGTGTATATTACTCCTTGGTAAGAAAAATATGTATGTAATCTGCACAAAAGAGCTTTTCTCAGGGTAACTAGAGAAGACAAAAAGAGCAATAAATTGCTTGTCAACTTGCCTAAACTTAAATGGTTCCTGGAGTTCAGTAGGCCATCTGATAGGAAAACATTGTGACTGAACCTTATTTTCTGCCTTGGTCACATTTTCTGTCTGCAGTGGCAGATGGAAGTTTAATTGAAAACTGGTTGAAAAGGAAGGATGGTAGGGGGGAAGCGAAGAGGTTGCTGTAGAAAAGCAAATGAAAGCACATTTTACTCACCCTAAAAAAAATTGTCTCCCCTTAACCATGCAAAATTTACTATTAGCCCAGAAAAATTGCAACAGTGCAACACTCCTGTGCTGGAAAGTTCTGTGAACCTGGAAACCCCAAGTTCTAATCTCATCTCTGCTATGAATTTTACTAGGAGGCCAAGCCTATCCATGTTTCCTTTGATAACAGCCCAATCCTGCCTAACTTTACGCCCAGTGCTGCAGCAAGACCTGGGCAGCCAATGCTGCATCCTTGGCACAAAGAGGCGGGCTTGGAGGTAACCTCGGGGGAAGGGAGCATTCATTCCCTTACCCTGGCTAAAGCCCCAGCCACCTAAGGTCTCCTCGGATCCACACCAGCTCTTTAGCTGGCGTAAGTCTGGGAGGCCTGTGTCAGGAGAAACAGGCCTGGGAGGGGGATAGGTAGGCTTCCCAGAGTCCCGGTACTCGCTGGGACATTCCCGGTTTGGCAGCTGCCATCCTGGCCAGGCCCGACTGTCCCGGCCTTTCCCAGCCCACTGGCTATATCGTGGCGGGCCAGGACTCTTCTGAGCCTGGCCAGTGCGTTCCACATGGCCAAGGCTCCTCGTGAGCCTGTGTGAGCGTCACGCAGCGCACAACGCCTCTCTCCCAGGTGTTGTGTGCTGCGCAACACTTGTGCAGGTGCGCAAGGAGCCCTGGCTGGGCAGAACGCACCCAGCCAGGCTCTAGAGTCCTGACCCGCCACGATGAAGCTGGAGGGCTATGATGAAGACGCGGTGGCGGGAAGTCGTATAAAGGTTCCTGAGGCCTGGTTTAAATGTGATATTGGGTGGAAATTTCCTGCCTGTACAAGGCTCCATGTTTAAATTGGTTTGCACCTATGTCTGAAGTGCAGCATACTTGCAGGACATGGATCCCTGACATACTATGTTGGCATGCACAGGGACCAGTGGCCTGGGTTCAGACAGGATACTGAGTGTCTGGTAAAAAAAATAATAATAATACAAAAGCTCCCCTACATAACAACAGGTTGGTTCCAGGGCTCCATTTGTAAGTTGTTTTGTTCTTAAAAGTTCCACATCACTGTTACTGGTAGCAAACATGTTGTGAAATACGGAAACAATGTACAGTATTTACAATATGTTACTATACATGTACATTACTACCGTGTTTCCCTGAAAATAAGACAGTGTCTTATATTTGGCTCAAAAAAATGCAGTAGGTCTTATTTTCAGAGAGGACATTAAAATTATGTTTTAATCCAGTGGACTCTCAGTTTATACCTGGTAAATAGTTATATTGCTTGAAAAGTTCTTCACCTATTATATTAATTGTGATACAAAAAGGAGCTCAGCCAACGTATTTCTGATAGCCCCACATTATACGTCAAAGAGCCACAGTTTGGCCACCCCCTGCTATATTGTATGGTCTTACCTTGAAAAGTGGGATAAAGGGCTGTCTGGAATAAGATGGGGATTGTTCGGGGATGCTGGGAATATGTGCTAATGCCATCTACCATGGACATATGGCCTGGTATGTTTGTATCTTAGAAATTCTAAAGTTGCATGTTCTTGAGTATACCCTCCATGTATCCCATTTGATTTAAACCAGGCCTGAGATCATTTGGACTGGTTCAGACAAGCATCTAAACTAGATTATTTAGACTGGATGAGCCACAGCAAGCCTTGGACTGGTGCCCTCCCTTCTCCTCCTTTGAACATGAGAGGAGGAGAGTGAGAATTAACATATCAGAGTATCTGATTAGATAGAATAAAATTGCAGTTCCCCAAGTACATATAGAATAGGAAGTGGTGGTTTAGTGACTGCCTTCCTCTTGTGCATGGTGGAGGAGGGGCAGCACCAAAGCCCAAAACTCAGTGTGGTTCCTTCTCCTAGTGGTAAACCATGCTTTAGTGTTGCTTCTGATCCAGGCCCATATGTGAAGCGTGTTGAATGCTCAGAAGGTTCTGAATATATGCTGAGTATTATTATCCAATATATCTAAGTTGCACCGTCATATCCCACAGATGGGAGACATGTTGTACTTCTTCCAGAGTGCCATATGCACAATTTTCTTTGCAAAACTACAAATGACAATTCTTTATGACTTGGAGACAATTGTCAGTTAATTAAGCCTACAATTTGCATGTGTTCAGGTTCAGCAGTGATCGCGTTGTTAGTTCAAAAATGCCAAACGTCTGTTGGTTGTGTTCTAGATAGCCCCCTCCTGTTAGTGAAAGCTGCCACTCAGCTGGGGATAACTGAAGGCTCTCCTAGTAAACCACCAAATGTTTAAAATTGTGGTTTGAGGTTTTGAAAATATTGCTGCAGGCTTAGAAATTGTAAGGTTGGAAATGTAATAAAGGTTACAAATACACATTCAATTAAAACAAACAGTTCCTGGGTTCTATCTTTTGGTCACACTCTAATGTGACTAAGAAATGGATCATAGGGTGGATCTATGCAAATGAAGGGTTGGGTTGGTTTTCATATGGCTCCTACTGACATCTGTGGATAAAGTAAATAGGCTGTAGTCTGAAAGAGAGAGGGAGCATGTTCTAATTATCCCCAACCCGATGGATTATTATTATTATTTTATTATATTTTATTACTTATAAAAATATTTATATCCTCCCTTCCCCTCCAAACAAGGAGGTGCTGTAGGCAGCTAACAACAAATTAAATACAATACAATAAAAAAACCAATGAAAAACAGCATCAGCCAAAAGTTCCACAGAAGCAGTTCCCAATTAATGTAACTCATTCTAATTATTTAATATAACAAACAGCAAAGAAGCCCACCCATAACCAACATTAAAAATTGGGCCCCAAATGCTGAATGAAACAAAAAGTCTTCAGCCATTGCCAGAGCCAGTGGCAAAGATGGAGAAAGCCTCATGTCTTGGAGCAAGGAGTTCCACAGACGGGGTGCCACCATGAGGAAGTCCCTCTCGTACTCTCCTGTCAGATGCATTTTTGCCAATGGTGGAATATGCAGGAAGGTCCTCCCAACTGAACTCGAGGCTTATGGGAAGGCAGTCCTTCAGAAATTCTAGCCCAAAGTTGTTTAGGGCTTTAAAGGTCAGAATCAGTGCCTTGAATTGCACTTGGAAATACAGTTGCCCTTACCCTCCCATGAATTAGCCACCTGTGGATTTGCCTCACCGCGGGTGGCTAACCGAGGAAGTAGGAGTCAGTGGCGTACTAAGGGGGGCGGTGGTGCGGGCTGCCCCAGGGCGACACGCCACCCAGCCAAAGGGGGGGGTGACAAAGGCCGTGGCTGTTTAAGTGGCTGGGGGCGGTCGCATCTTCGGCTTCTCTTCCCCATGATCAGGAAAAAGAAACAGAAGACATGGGTGCTCCAGTCTGCCGGTGGCCACATCTTTGACTTCTCTTCCTCGATCGCAGGGAAGAGAAGCCAAAGACGTGGCTGCCCCTGTCCCTACCTCCTGCCTCATGGCTACTCTGAAGTGATGTCACTTCCAGGCCAAAGTGACATCACCTCTGGGTGTCCCCAGGCGGCAAGGAAGCTGGGTATGCCGCTGGTAGGAGTCCGAATGGGGGCTGGGGCAACGCCACAGTAGTTTTCAGCTGCCTGGGGTCCACTGCCCACTTCTCACTGCCCACGCGCCTTCTAAGTACTCGAAAAGGTTTCAAACAGTAAAAAAAACCACACCATGATAGAAAACGACTTCTGGATGTGTGTGTACTGGAAGTCGTTTCCGATCGTGAGTTTTTTAACTGTTTGAAGCCTTTTCAAGTATTTAGAAGACGCATGGGCAGCGAGAAGTGGGCGGCGGGCCCTGGGCAACTAAAAACTAAGGTACTGTGCTGTGGTGCCGCCCCCTCCACCCCCCCCCCCCGCTGATTCCTTCTTTCAGCGCAGTTTTCAGCATCCACGAGGGTTCCAGGAATGGAACCCCATGGATAAAAAGGGCCAACTGTATATTGGCAACCAGAGTAGTTGACAAAGTAGAGGTGTGACCGGTTCACCACTCCTTGTGTGGCTCAGCACACGTGCAGCAGCATTATAAAGGATTAATGAATGATTCTGCCCTCCTGGGCTCGTGCATCACTCCTTTCGTCTCCTTGCATGCCAGGCGAGGTGGAGCATAAAAGCTTTTGGTTTAAAATAAGCTGCAGTTTCGTGTTGTGTCCAAAATGGGATTTTTTTTTAAAATGTGGGTTGTTCAAACAAACGAAGACCCTATTAAATGATTAGCTTAAATCTCCTTTTATTGGAGGAATTTATTGGAGGGACGGTGCTGGATAGAACTTGGGAGCAAGCTTTCAATCTGCACCTAATTCTTCAGGCAGGAGCAACTTCTTGACTTGCTCAGAAGTTTGCTCTTTTGTCCTAGTGATGCTAAGGTGCCCCTTAAAAGGCACCTTTTGAACAATTTTTGTTTTCTTTTAAACCAACTTCACCGATAATTTTTCTGCCAAAATATTCTATATATAAAATTAACTAAGAATTAAAGGATTTTTAAAAATCTGTTCTGCTTCTTCATAATAATACTATATGACTTTTCAGTGTGACCCTGAGTATTTGACTTATCACTGTAACAAGCCTTATGTGGGTCTTCACCTCAGCACCTTCTGAGAGACTGCCAGTCTAATTGCTCAGGCTGAAAGCACTGAAACCTGAGGGGTGCTAGAAACAGGTGATTAAAATGTGAGGGTGCTGGAGACAGGTGATTAAAATGTGAGTTTAATGGGTGATGTTCTTTTATTTCAAGCAGGAATTCATGTTGAAAATTGAAAGTGGAATTATTATATGCGCTCACATCAGGCTTGTGGGTCACCACTTGCCCGGTCTATTATGGTGAGTAAGAATAGTCTCCAGGTGACCAGGCAGGAGAAGTATTTGTAAAATGCAGTAGCATAGCTAGCCTCTGCGGGGGGGGGGGCACCCATGTGACACCACATGATGTCACAAGCCCCGCCCCTCTGGCGGGTTTTCCGGCACCCCTGGCATTTTTCTCAAGGGGCTCAGGTGGGGGGCCCGATTCCTTCCCCCCCGCTGCACTGAAAAGCGCCAAAAATGTGCCTTTTTGCCACTACTGAATTGCCGCTAAAATGGTGGCTTGTCCGCTACCTCCTCCCCCCCCCCCCTTATTCCTACGGCACTGGTAAAATGACAGGGCAGTGAAGCTCGGTTCACATAGACAGCATAATGAAGTGGTAGAATCCTGAGGTGGAAGAGTAGACCATATCATTTCAGACTGCTGATGGGGAATACTATTTCCATATGCTTCCCCACATTAAGAAAGCAAAACACCAAGCTTCCTGCAAGTTTTTTTTAAAAAGACAAGAAAGGAAGAAGACTAGTTCATCAAGGAGAAAGATTCTAGGCCAGCCCACTCCATGGAGAGCTAGATTTCTCCTTATAGGAAGTTCATTTTACATAGGGGAATATTAAAATATGTAATCCCCTACTTGCACTCTGAAGTGGTGCAGACCATCTTCTTACCTTAGAAGAGTCCTGCCACATTCTTACCTCTTTGATATGTGTCTACCAGGCATATTTTATTTTCTGTTGAATTGCCATAATAGTTGTGTTGGCAGGTAAGTGCAAAACAATGTGGGGACTAGTAACTTCTGTGGGCTTAGTCTGCCTGACCTGGCTAGTTGACCCCATCTCTCTCATTCTCTCCCACACCATGCAACCCTACAGTTTGTTTTCACAAGCATTGCACTGTGTGAGTTGTACCCATTGTATTGCCTTACATGTGCTTCTTTGAGCATTGCCTTGCTCTGTGAGAAATAATAATAGTTAGCATTTCTATAGTAACAGTTCAGCGTTCAAAGCACTTCACTGAAGGATTTGCTGAGATAATTTAAACTGCCACCTTGTGAGGTAGGCCCATATTATCTGACATGAAGTATTGGCTTGTCTGAGGCCAGCTAATGAGTTCATGGCTAAGACGAGATTTGAACTGAGGATTTTCTGGCTCGCTGATCACCTTCGTAGCCATTACATAGCAGTAGCTCTGATTTGTATAATAACAAGTAGATTAATAGTATAAAAAGCGATAAGTAAGTAAATATTTAATCTAAGTTTACTGGTGTGGGTATTTTAAATATATATAGTAAGCATGCAGCCTGGGTGGTTTTCCATGTCTCTGTGTAGAGAGATAATTATAGATGACATCAATGGACTAAAGCAGATTCTTTTAATCTTCCAAAGATCTGTATCTTTGTATCTGTCACCATATAGCAAGTCCCTGTGAGTTTTAGCATCTCTGCTTTTCTATAATGTTTAAAAGGAGCTGCTACTTGAAGACGTTTGATTTCTGTCGTATCAGTCCTCGGAGTGCGGCTAGAGGTAGAGCCAGGTGGGTTGGCAGTGATGCCAGTACAGAGTGTGGCAGATCTGGGGTGGAGCCAGGGAAGACCCTTGTGGGTCAAGAGGGTAGAGCCAGGTGATTCTCTTCTTGATCTCTCTCATTGAGTGGGACGAGGTTTGGAGTGCTGATTGGAGCAGCTCTATGAGCAGGAGGGGACAACAGTCAGGAAGCGCTTGTTACTTCAACCCCCCCCCCCAACTCATCACTTGACGTGAGCCTTTCAGGTTGCTTCATCAGAAGGCCAGCTCTGAACCAGCCCAAAAGTGTTAACCCATTGGTTATTTGCTGTGGGTTGGTTCATACATTACAGAAAGAAAGCATGTGGTAGCAGTGCTAGCCACCCCTAGATATTGTGTTCATGTTGGTGAACAATGTTGTATGAATAGGGAGATCACAGGTATCGCCTATAGTAATTTCTGTGAATGCCCACTGGTGAAAAAAAGAGTTGTGACTATCAGAGTTGCCACCAATCACTTACTTTATTTTGTTGTAATTTTTTGAACATTTATATCTTACCTTTCCACCCCATTTTTGAGATGCTTAAACATTTATAAACGTTTAAAACAATTATAAAATGTACAATAAAAGCAAACAAATGCAAACTTTATGCGTTATATTTCCCCCACGTGGACACATGTTTGAATACATCTAGGACTGCTCAAGTCCACTGAAAAAGCACTTTGTAAACTAGGCCTGAAACTACACACCATCTAGTCTGTCATTCAGCAGTGTTTGTCTCACTGAAACCATGCTGGTGACGCTGCAGTGGTAAAACTAGTTCTTACAATTACCACTGAAATCTTTCTGACTAGAATAAATGTTTCTGAGCATTCTAATCAAAGCTTTCCATCACTGATCATTTTGTACTAGATCGTAAAACCTTTAATTACCAAAATGAGTCCAGAGGAACAAATTCAGCATTATGAGTAAAGGGGTTTGTAGCCCCTTTGGGGTGAATTTGCAGCAAGGTTCAAAGGCCTACTGTTAAATATATAAATGAAAAAAATTGTGAAACAGAATACAGGAAGATCACTTATTGGAGTTGCATTGTTCAACTTGGCCATATCATAATTGGAGACATAGGTGATCACCTGTGGTCTGAAACTCAAGCGGGGGGGGGGGGGGGTAACTGCCCTGGCTTTCAACTAAACAGCAGTCTTGAGCAACACTTGTTTTGGATTACAGGGAAGGTCAACCCTGCTTCTTAAGGACACCATGGGAGGAGCAACAAGCAACAAAATACAGGAAGTTGCTTCTTTATAACACATTTCTCCCCCCCCACACACACACAGATATATATACATGCTATTATATTATTGACCAACATGGCTTCTATTTGATAATTAATGGCTGAGAGAGTGAGACTAAAAGAGAAGTTCCACATGCAGTTGCTCAGGAAGGTATGGACTCCTTGAAAAAACTGGGGTAGATGTGGAAGACATCTTCCAGACAGAGAGCTGTGTTTTTTCTGTAGCAGCAAAACCAACAAAGAGCCTGTAGCACCATAAAGACTAATGCAGCGGTTCTCAAAGTTCTCCCCAAGAGGCGGGAGTAGTTGCGGGGGCAGGGACAGCATTGATTCCCGGGATCACTGCCGCTGGGAAAAAAGGTGATTTTTGCACTTGCTGGGGGTCCTGGAGCCCTCCGAAGGGTGAGGGAAGGACTGCGGATCCCTCACTCCGCTGTTGCAGGACACAGGTAAGCCCTGCACTGGGCGTGGGGTGGCGAGGGAAGGGGCGATTGGCCAGCCAGGCCAGGGAGGGGGGGCGGGAATATCAGCAGTGCACTCCACCAATATCCTAATCCCCTTCCCAGGCCTGGCTAGCCTTACAGGGCCAGCCTGGAGGTGCACCAGCAAAATAGTTGCCGTACATTTGAGAAGGCCCATTGGGGCCACTGGGATTTACACCAGGGGAAAGGGACAAATGTCCCTTTCCCCCCAAGGTGTGCCCCAGCTCCGCCAGAGTGGGCTGCATCCTGCTTAGGATGCAGCAGCCGGCCATTTAGGCTACAAACCCTAACTGGACAGTTTTAATATGATGGCAAACTGTGGTTTGCCCAAACCAGGAAGTAACTCGCTCTACAGCAGGGGTGGCCAAACCGCAGCTCGCAAGTCACATGCAGTTCTTTGACATATAATGTGCGGCTCACAGAAATATGTTGGCTGAGCTCCTTTTTTCATCACAATTAATATAAAAGGTAAATTAAAAAAAATCAAGCTATATAATTATTTACAAGGTATAAACTGAAAGTCTACTGGATTAAAACATGTTTCATGTTTTGAACATTAGCAAACAGAAGCAACTGGTGAAACAGAAGCAACCGGAAGCCACAACTCACCTTGTCCTGCCGCTCTCGCATTGCGCCGAGTCTGGGATGGCCTCAAAAGGCCTCCAGAAGCAACTGGAACATGACATCTAGTTTACTTCTGGGTTTGCGGAAGTCACTTCCGGTTGCTTTCTGAGACCCGTGGAGGCCCACCGCGGGAGGACGAGGTAGATCACAGGGTCCTCTGCTGGGGGGTCACGATGAGGGGGGGGGAGAACAGCTGTCTTAGAATGCAACGAACGAGTGTGTGTCAAAACCACTTCTATGGGCCACCACAAAAATATCTGTCTGTCTTCACCTTGATATTGAAGTTCATGTAGTACACGCTTATGCATCCTAGGCAGGTGACAGGTCTACCCCTGTTTAAAGACTGTGGACCTGATGTATGCCCTCCAAATGTATCCCCATGATGAAAATAGTGACATTCTCATACCAAGGGTGAGCATCCCAACGTGGTGTAAGGTGGGTCTTTGCCTATGGTATGCTTGTCTCTCCTGTGCTCACTTTGTTTAGCAGTAGGGAGTGTCAACTTAACAGTTTCCTTGAAACAGTAATAACAAAGTTTTAAAATGTTTAATTTTACAATAGATCTAGTTATATTGCATTGTATAATAGATGCAGCTCAAAAACATTAAGCAATAATCTGGTTAGACTGTTATGAGAGGGACTAGGCTGGAACTGGCATCTCCTGTTTAGACAACCAAGAAAGAATCGTCTTGGGTCAGGTCACATGATGTGAAAACAAAGAGAGAGTTTGTTGTTTTTGTTAAAGATCTACTGGGTAGCATTATTGCTTTCTCACATTTGTATTTACCTTTGTGTGCATTAGAGCGAAGATTCTGCCGTCCCTGTCCCGTCCTGTCCCCCGCACAGAGAGAACCTCTAAAGGTGTAGGGGGTGGCAGCCAAAATCTGTATAGTTGTGTACTATATATTAACAAAATTTGTGGAAGGTCATCGTCCTATCCTCCCCCAAAGGCAAAATGGGGGTGGAGCTTTACCAGAAACAAGTCTAAATTTAATGCTCTGAACATCTTTTGACTGACATCCATGGTAATAACTTTTTTTAAAAAAAATATATAAACTGGGACTGTCCCTGTTTACCAGGGATGATGGGAATGATTTCAGTTGATTTAAATAGGCTTTGAAGTCGAGTCCAAGGTGAGCAGAGATTTAAACAAATAAATTACGGCAAGAGGCGTCGTGCCCAAATTATATGGTTGTAGTTCAGGAGAAGTTCTGCAAAAGAGTTGATTTGTACTTCCTTGTTGCCTTTAGGTGATTATGCAACATGAGTGCAATGTTGATTGCCAGCTTAATGCATGCCTTGTCAAATAATCCTCAATGAGAGGCCACTCTGTATCTACAACATGTTTTGTCTTGCGCATTAGAGCGAATGCAAGTGATCTGCCATTTGTATTTCAGCTGTGACAACGTGTAAAGTCCTTTCACGTAAAATAGCAGATTAGTAGCTGCTCAAGGAGTCTGGACGTTTTCCCTTCCGTAATTTTTGAAGGATTCCCCCCCCCCCACATACACACCTTTTTCATACATGGCTTTGCCACATTTGCATGGATCCTTCGGAGCCGAAACGAAATTGGACTTAGCTGTCTTCTTTATGTTTCTTTTAATGACTCAAGCTGAGTGTTTGTATTTTAGGGAGTTTTAATTGTTCACCATTCAAATGGTCACACACAGGCTTTGAAGTTAACACCCCATTAAGTTAAATGTGGGAATTTCATGGCTCTTGTAGTGCCTGCTTGTCGGTCTGCTTAGCTCTGCGTGACACATGGCAAAAATCCTTGAATTGGCACAGTGGTCACATTTCAAGTATGTTCTCAGAATGCTGTATATGCACCTCTGCTGTGTACTTGATAATGATAGCTATATTCCAGCGTTTCTCAAAGTCTTACAGGGAGGGTGGGGCGATGTTGGCGGTGGTGCTCCAAGAGCGTGCCCGCCCGACCCAAAAATGATACTTTAAGCATACCTGGTTGTCCTGCCAGCTCCCCGAAGGGTCTGGAAGGGGCTATGGGTGCCTCTACAGGCCTCCCCAAGGCTCAAACAGTGGCAATTGCGTTCCAAAGCCATTTCTGGTTTTCACAGAAAAGACCTCCACTGACGTTCGAGCTGGCCACCCCCCCTTAAAGGTAAATCGGACACTTCTGGAAAAGGTGGTGTCACGACCCACCACTTTGAGAACCCCTGCTATATTCCATCTGATCTGCCACTAGCATGGCAGGTTTTGGAACTAGGCCCAACCCAGTGATCCACTGTGGGTGCAGCAGTTCTGATGTGCCTGTAGTGTTAATCTCCCCCCCCCCCACCAACGGACACCAGCAGGCGCATTTCCAGTCACTTGAATACAAGGTGCTGCCTCATCTATTGGAGGGAATGGGAACACCTGCTCATGCAGGAGCTTTGTGTGTTCTTCAGAACATACTCTGGACTAGGGCCCCTGTTTCTGTTTGTAGGTGGCTATAACAATTTTACACTGAGAATTAGAGAATTACATCTTAATGTAATGTCAATATTTTATCTTTGAGAGTAAGTATGGAGAAATGGAGCATGGGATAGAAATGAGATGTGTAGTGTGGTGTATATATGTCAATATCTTTTGTTATGTACCCAAATGAAAGTGTGTGTGAAAACATGACTTAGGGACAGGTTTGTTGTTGTTCAGTCGTTAAGTCGTGTCCGACCCTTCGTGATCCCATGAACCATATCCCGCCAGGCCTTCCTGTCCTCCACTATCTTCCTGGGGACAGGTTGGGGGAAACAAATCTGGAGAATCTGTCTCCGCAATCCCCAGATCTTGCACAGCTGTGTGTTTAGGCAGTAGCTGTGCTAACTATTGCTTATTATTCCTACATTCATCATTGGCTCTTCCTTTCCATTATTGCTTCAGATGACTATCATTGGCGCATACCTTTCAGAACATGGCTGTTTATTTTCTTCAGCACATGTGAGCGTGTCTGTTTTGCTTGAGAGCCAGTTGTTTGGTAGATAATCTGTTGATTTAACAGCATGGAATGCATAGCAATTGCTTGTGATTTAGTGCCAGGCAGGGGGTATAATAATGGAAAAAGAAGATGTTTGTAATGGTCATTGATGCCACAAAGGCACTGAAGTCTGCATACTCAGACTTGTGTGACTCTACTACTTACTCTCCTTTGTAGTTCTTATGGGGAACGGGTTCTTGAAAGGATTTCTCACCAATGGAAAGTCATAGGTAGACCAAATGGTGGAGGACTCTAGCCTACTGGTAAATAACATGATTCAAGAAGGTTTGTTTCATTATGACATATTTTTCAATCTTTCCTTTCTGGACAACTTTGTTATCTTTTGTCTTCTCATATTTTCTGAAAGTAGAACAATGTTAGGGTGATCACACAGAGTGTGCTTCACATCTTTACTGCTCTGCTTGAAAATATGATGGTGAATCAGGCTAGTTGTAGTACCACAAATTTGGAATGTTCTTCCAAGAGAAGCCCACTTGGCTTTGTCTCTTCTTGGTTTTAGACATTAAGCAGTGACCTTAGCTTGATGCAGACCTTTGTTTCCCAATACTTTAATGTTTCTCTTCCCTATCCTGCTGAAATCCCTCCCCCTTTTTTTCAGCACCAAGTATGGTGAGGGTTACCCAACGACACCATGATTAGCTTTCAACTAACATTTGAAACTGGATTCTAACCATGGTTTCAGGACCTTGTTTAAAGCAAACTATGGTTAGTGCTGTGAAGGGAAGAGAGGGAGAAACAAGCTGAGGGGAAAGGAATGTGTGAGCCGGAGGGATGCTCTTGATCTTTTAATCATGGCTAAGAGTTTGGGAAACAGTAACTGCATTCAGATGTAATGGCAAACCATGGTTTACCTTTGCAAGCACAGTTATACATAAGCCTCAGGCTTATGTACTCCTCCCCTTACCTCTTTCTCTCTTTATGAGGGGAAGAAATGTGAAGCTTCTTTGAATTTGGAAAACTATGGCTTGCATAAACCAGGATCCCAATCCATGGTTTCATTCTGGTTTGGGATCCTGGCTTACAGTGAACCGTGATCCAAAGCTTATATTCTTCTGTCACAACTTATGCTTGTAACAGCAAACCACAGTTTACCATTGTGACTGAATGCAGCCATTATGATTAACCCTAAGACATTGAATTTTGCCAAGCTTTTATGGTGAACTTTTCTGTTGAAACACAGTACAGTATATAAATACTCTTACTAAATTAATTCTATTTGTGAAGTGGCGTCACTAGGGCGCGCGTCACCCTAAAGCGGGGGCGCACACATCGCCCCTGCCCTAGGGTGACATTGGCGCCCGTCACCCTAATGACCCCCCTGCACACACATCCAAAATTTTCCGCGCTGCCTTCTTACCCCCGCTGCTGCCGGTTCCGAAGACATCCTCCCCGGCCGGCTGTCCTGAGCCTTCTGACGAGGCCCAATGCGTCAATACATGAACTTTTAGCTTTTTCGAGCATGCGCATAACGTTTCTGAGGGCAAGGGCTACCCTTTTGCCCTCAAACGTTCTGCGCATGCGTGAAAAAGCTAATAAATGCTGTGTCGCCGCATTGGGCCTCGTCAGAAGGCCCTGGACTGCTGGCTGGGGCAGACGCTCCGAGGCCTCTGGAGGGTGACGCGCAGGGGTGCGCGCGTCACCCCTTTGCGCGCGTCGCTCCCCCGGCGGTCTCCCCCCCCGCCACACTCCACTGACGCGCATGCTGGGCTTATTCTCTTGTTTTTATCTGGTTTCTGTACTGATGGTTGCTGCTTTATGTTTTTGATTATTTTTATGTTAACATTGTGTTGTGCATATTTTTAATAGAAAAGCAATAGAGACATTGAATAAATAAATAGTAAATAAATGGATCCATCTCAAATATAGTGAAAATTAGCTTTGTAAGTTTTCACGGCCAGTACAGATGCAAGTACAGATCACTTCTTGCATAGTGAAAATTGTTAGAGGAGACTGGTTGTAGAATTTTAAAACCACTGATAGTTAAAAATGTCCAATATATAACAATTGGCTCATACCCACAACCTTTTTTAATATAATAGATTGTCTACGTATTCTCTCCCTCAAGTTTTTGACTTCCATCTTCAACAGGTACAGCTAGTGATTCAAATATTTTTATCTGTAGCCTTGAGGACTAGAAATTTGCTTTAATAATGAAAGCCAAGACCCTCAACATGTCCAATCGTATATTGAATGACAAGAACCTTATCTTAAACAGCAACCTCACAGATCTTCAGAATGCATGCAGCCCTGGTTATATTATGGCCTTTTGTGGCATATTAAGAACAAGTTGAGAGCTTGAAACATTATAGTACCAGAGGGAAGCTGTATTTCTCATAACTGAAGATAATTAGCAAAATTTTAGCACTATAATCTTCAGTCTAAATAGGCAATTAGACAAAATAATTATTTGCCTACAAGATGCCTATAATAACTTTAGTACCTGCAATGCTTTTGTGAATCCTAAATGTTACTGCTCTTGTATTTATAGTAAGACTGATAATTTTAAAGATGTTAATGAATTTCCACCATTTTAAGAATTGATTAAAGCCTTGGATCGTATCTATTTTCCTATGTTTTGTAGACAAAGCTGAGAGCAATTGACCCAATTCAGACATGGATGATTGGTAATAATGGTTGCTGTGAAAATTAGCCTATGGAAGCTAAGGGCTTATATGCGCCCTCTTCCCTTTTCTGTGCCTGAGAGAAGAGGAGGGAAACGCTGGACTATTAGGTTGAGGTAAACCACAGTTCTGTGTTATGCACGAATTCATTTATTCTGTTATTACAACAGAGACCGAACCAGGATTAGATGAAACTGTGGTTTCACCTGCTAGTTGCCCCAAGACTGCTGTGGGAAAGAACCCTGCGGAGTCTGCTATTGTCCAGAGGATTAAGGGCTACTAGGTTGCATGCATGCTTGTAAACTACCGTGTTTCCCCGAAATAAGACAGTGTCTTATATTAATTTAAGCTCCAAAAATGCAGTAGGTCTTATTTTCAGGGAGGTCTTATTTTCCCAACCTGTGGCACGACCCCCCCCTCCCTGGCACTTACTTTGATGATTAAAGCTTCATTCTTTCCTGAGGGTGCAAGGCTCTGCAAGGCCTGGAAGACCTGCACTTGAGTCCTCCACCATAGAGACGAAGTGCTAGAGAGGCCTGCAGGGAGGCTGCAGCCTTGCAGATTCTCTCTAGCACGTCGTCTCCATGCTGGAGAACTCGAGTCCTCTGTAAGGTTGCAGCCTCCTTGCAGGCCTTGCTGGCCTCTCTAGCACGTCGTCTCCATGGTGGAGGACTCGAGTGCAGGTGGCCGGGGGGGGCGGGTCGCGTCCGTCTTGCTGATGATCCTAGCTAGGTCTTATTTTCAGGTGAGGTCTTGTATTTATGAGTGCCCGCAAAAATGACGCTATGTCTTACTTTAGGGGGAGGTCTTATTTTCAGGGAAACAGGGTATTATAGCGGGGTGGCCAAACCTGCTTAAGAGCCACATATGATGAACTTCAGATGTTTGAGAGCCGCAATATATGAATAAATATTACACACACGTTTTTATTGTTACATGCACATTTTGTTATAAAAATGTTGTATAAATATTAACAAATACATGTACAGCGGATCCTCGATCCACGAGTTAGCCATCCGTGGATTTGACTCAAGGCAGATGGCTAACCCTGGGAGTCCCACTGGGGGTGGTGTCACAGTAGCTTATTTTCAGCTGCGCCAGGCCCAATGCCTGCTTCTCGGCTGCTGAGTGCCTTCTAACTACTGGTAGTCCAAACTGCTGCAAACAGTTAAAAAAAAAAGTGATCAAAAAAGCAACTTCCGGTTGCAATGTGAAGCCTGAAGTGCTTTTGATCATTTTTTTTACAGTTTGCAACAGTTTGTACTAGTTAGAAGGCGCGCAACAGTTGAGAAGTGGGCGGTGGGCCTGGCGCAGCTGAAAAATAAGGTACTGTGGCACCGAACCCTCTCCACGGATTTGATTATATGTGAATTTGGGTATCCACAGATGTTCTCGGAACGGAACCCCCCGTGGATACCAAGGGCCCACTGTACATAATATTTATTCATGTATATAGTTTTAAAACAGTTTGTTTGCATTAGTTTCTAAAATCACAAGGTAAAAAGGGTAAAAATATTAATCAAACTCTACACAAACACGCACACACACACACTCAGCTAATTTCACTGTCTGCAATACAGCTACACACAGGCCACAATCACACACTCACAAGTTACACCAACTAAAACTAACATTGTCTGTACCGGCTTGTACGATTACTGATTCTCCAACACAATTCAACCTGTAATCCTTGCCAATGCAAAATTTATTTAATCCCTGACTCAAATCTAGCATTAAAATTAGTACTTAAATATATTTACTCGCCGTGAACATTAAACTTGCATTTTAATCCAGTGGACTCTCAGTTTATACCCAGTAAATAATTATAAAGCTTCATTTTTTTTAAATTTATCCTTTCTATTGTCATGCAAAAAGGAGCTCAGCCAACATATTTCCACAAGCTGCGCATTATATGTCAAAGAGCCGCATGTGGCTTGCGAGCTGTGGTTTGGCCACCCCGTATTACACTATTGCAATTAATTGTGAACCATTTTGAGGATCATTTGATAACGTGTGTGTGTGTGTGTGTGTGTGTGTTTGTGTGTTCTAAATAAATACATTTATTTTGGTGTGCGGGGAAGGAGGCTGTGTGGGCTTAAGTCTCCCTTCCATATAAGGTTTATCCTGCTTGAGACTGATTGTGAACTGGCATTTTGTTCCTATGATGATGGAATACACTTCTGTGCATAAATCGCAAGCAAATAATTGCAAACTGTTTAGTATGAAAGTATATTTTGGAGCATACTGTTGATGGAAAAAAAATACTATTACTTATTTGGTACCTTTCTATCCTGATCTTTCCCAGGGCACTCAGATATACCTGGTCTCCTTCCCCCTACTTATCTTCACAACGGCTCTGTGTGGTATGTTATTCTGAGAGTGATTGGGCAAGGTTGCTGAAGTGGGATTTGAACCCCAGTCTCTCCAGGTCACATTTGATTCTCTGTCCATTACATCTGTCTTTAACAAATATACTGGCTGCTGCTTTATGGGGTGTAACTTTGCTTTTGGTATCATTGAAAGAGATGAGAAATTTCGATAGGTAAATAAGAATGTCAAGGCAATTTTTGAAAACTCCATATTTTGCAACCACTGTGTGTGTGTGTTAAAAGTGTCTTTCTGAAAGTGTTATAATCTCATGGCATTTAATGCCTGGCTCATGAGTAAAAGAAAAGAATTGGTGGTTCTAAAATGAACTTGCTAGCAAATAAAAATGCACTAACTGTATTTCTAGCTAAGTCAACCTTCATTTATTGATTGATGAGTCCATCTGACAAGTCACATTTAAGCAGAGCTCATTGTTGCACTGTGTTGCAACAGGGATTTCTAGTTTTGGCTAGATTAGCGCAGAGACAAATGTTGCAATCTTTTGCTTGAGCAAAGCTTCCCAGATATTTATATTGCCATAAAATGGGATTGTGTGTGTGTGTGTGTGTGTGTGTGTGTGTGTGTGTGTGTGTGTGTTTTCAGAAGGTGGCTGAACATTTTAACATTATTGTTTTTAAAACTTGTGACCCACCTTCAGATTTCAGGCACAGGGAGGGTTAGAAAATTGAATAAACAGCATGACATTTGAAAAAACACACACTGTGTTTTGTGTAATCCACAGTTCTACTCTGACACTCTCCAGTATATGGCAATTGGTTACACGATTTATGGCCCAATCCTATGGGCTGCTATAAAGGAATGTATGGCAGCATAAGTGCCTTTAAGGCGTTGCGCTGTGCATGAAATCAGTAGCCATTTTAGAACTGCCACTGTAAGCAGTGGTGGCAGCACACTGCCACAGCCAGCAACTTGCTCCAATGCAGGTAAGCTAGCATGGGTGGGGGTGGGCAGTGGGTGGGTGGAGGTCAAATGAGGTGTGCAATGGGCGGAGTGGGGGGAGAGCAGGAGGCAGATCAGGGGAGAGGGGGGTTCCTGGCAGCACTGGCGTGCACGCGATCCTGTCCCCTTCCCCTCTCCCTTACTCTTCTCGGACATATGCCCAGTGAAATAGCTGGCATAAATCCGAGGAGACCCATTGGAGAAGTGGAGAGTTACCCCAAGGTTAGGGATCAAATTTTCCCTTGCCTTGAGGATGCCACCGTGACTGCCCCCCCCCACTGCAGGATGCAGCTTGCACTCCGTTGGCACAGCTGCATCGGCGCTGGGGGATTCAGTTAGGATTGGGACCTTAGGCTACAATCCTATATTCACTTACCTGAGAGCAAGCCCCATTGACCACTTACTTAGTGGTCCCATTAGCAAGCCCCATTGACCACTTAGTGGGACTTACTTCTGAGTAAACATATATAGGGCGGTTTCTCAAGAATCCTGGTTTTCATTTTATATAATGATATTTTTTTGTAAGTAAAACATTGTCAGGTTTGTAGCCCTTGTGGCTGAATTTGTGTGAGCAATGATTGATAAAAATGTTTTTCTATCCCTCAGTGGCGAAGCTAGGGGGCAGGGGGCCCACCGCCCCTGGGCAACACGCGGGGGGCATCAAAGCTGCTGCATCAGCGGCAATTCGGCGGTGGCAAGGAATTTCGAGGTTGCTGGAGGGTGATGAATCGTGGGTGGGTGGTGGCAACAATTCTTTCCTAGCCCTGCGACTGAGATCCTTTAACAGGAGCCTGGGAACTGAACCTGAGACTAACATATGTGAAGGATCTACTACTGCTGACCTAGAACATATCCTCTTGAACTTATTAACTCCAGTTTTCATAGAAGGATCACATTGAGATCATGTATACTGAACTGTAGGTCAAGTGACTCGGTACAGGACAGCTTCATATGTTACATATCTGTTCTTTGTGGAATTTTGAGAAGCCTCTTGCGGAAAACTGATTGCCAGTCCTCTTTTCTTTACATGCAACCTGTGTTAATGTTCCTTGCTTTGTATCACCCTCCTTTCCACTCCATGCAACGTCGTATACAGTTTATTACGCACGTTTCCATCCCAGCACATCATGCAGTAGTGGCGTATCTAGCAATTTGAGATCGTGTAAGCAGGGAGGAGTGTTGATAATCCTTACCTTTTATTTTGATGTTTCACCCCTGCTCTTCTCTCTAAGGTTAGAAATGCTTAGATAAAGAGGCAGAAAAGAAAGGCCTGGCCCAGGTGAATTTACCTGCTACTCTTCTCTAATCCAGCCTTGCACATTAACCTGATGAAGTTGTCTTTATTGTATATAAAGCTCCAAATAGCTCAGGGTGGCATACATGGGACTTTCCTGTTTTAACCTGTGAGATAGGTTAGGCTGAAAGAAGGTGACATGCCCAAAGCCACACAGTAAGCTTTGTGGCTAAGGAGCAATTAGAGCTCAGTCGAAACATCCACCTCTTCATGCTGTCTCTTTTATTGCTAGCACGCGTGAGCGCACCCACAAATTAGCAGCCTGCCCACCCACACATTTCTGTGTTAGTAATTAGTGGCCACCTGGGGACAATGTGATAAGGGACTGGGCAAGTGGTTGTTTGCAAGTCTACCCTCATCCCAGATTTGTGATAGGCATACAGTGTTTATTCAGCAGTAAGAAATGGGCACTCTGTGCATGCTCAGGGGTGCCTTTTCTTGATATTTTAGAGCTCTGCTACTGAAATCCGATCCTGAGTCTCGACTCAAGTAAAGTCTGCACGAAAGGATTCTGGGACAAAATGTTGCTGCATTCTTGCACCTCCTGCTATGGTGTAGAAGATAAACTTTGGGGGGGCATTAGCTGCCACAAGTTCTAACACAAAAGCCACAGTCCCTCCCTCAGAGTTAAGCATTTCAAGCTCCGCTGATTTCATTGAGAAGCTACGAATGCTTATATAGGTGTGTGCTTAAATCTCTCCCATTGAAATCGAAAGAGCTGATCTTTGGTTGGGTTGGTGTACAAGTGCTAATATGTTTGCATAATCTTTTTCTGCAAAGATTCTTTATTCTGGTCCTGAATGCTGGTGGAAATGATGGTACTTTATAGCAAAACCCGATAGTGGTGATTATTGTTGTACGATGGACTTGCTGTGTAATATATCACTTGCTGTTGTTTCACACTACCCTGGTAGGGGGGCCCTCAAGGTGCTGTACAAAATAGAAATTCTATGTACAAAACAAATTACAATACAATACAATACAAATAATTATTTAGCAATAAAGTGGCTAAGTAATTTAGAATATCTGAGGGTTGGGGAGAGGCTTGTAAACACCTCTCTTCCCTCACCATGTAACCCTTGTGTCTGGTGCCAGGAGATGTCTGCAGCATCTCAGATGAAGATGACCCACAGCGCAATCCTATCCAACTTACACCACCGGCGTAACCAGCAGGGGAGGGCAGGGGGTAAGGCTTTAGAGGGGAGAGGAGATTTAAATCCCCTTTGAATCCTCTTTTGGAGGGGATTTAAATCCCCTTTCCATTATGGGACCTCCCGTTCTCGCTGCACTGCTGGTTACACCGGTGGTGTAAATTGGATAGGATTATGTTGCCAGTCAATGAGGGGCTCTTAATGCCACAATTGTCTCTCTTATTGTATTTTAATGATAATGTAAGCTGCCTTGAGAACTTGCGTTAGTAAGTGGAGTGTAAATGTTTAAAATAAATCACAACAATAATAACATGGCACTTTACAGAGAACCACATAAGCATACAAGACACATCAGTGGTGGAGCACGGATTTTGCATCTAGAATATTCCAGATTTAATCCCTGGCATCTTTAGGAGGAGGGCAGAGAAAGTCCCCTGTCTAGAACCCTGGAGGTCCAATGTCAGCCAGTGTAGGCAACACTGAGCTACATGTCCAATGGTCTTGACACAGAGGTAACCATGATCTGCTAATGTCCCTTGATCCTATCCAGTTTCAGAAGGTGGAGATCAACAAGGGGAGGAAAAACAAAATGAAATGTAGACGTGAGCTTTGAACACTTGTGAGGCTTCTGATATTTCAGTCTTCCACATTTTATTAGATTTTTCAACTAAATCCTGAATATCTTGTGAAATTGGCAGGGACTTGTGTGTGCGCTCATGCGCATTTGTAAACTTGAATTAGACAGGAGAAAGGAAATAGTTATGTTCACAGCAATTGGTACAGATTTTATGGTCCCTGTGTGTACCTTGTATGCCTCGGAGTCTGAGTATAAAGATTGTATTCTAAATAACTGGATTATTCATTGATGATGTAGTAATGATTGTACTCGTCTCTTGGTTATTAAATTGTTTGCTTTGCTCGCTTTGAATGCCAACCAAGAGTTAGTCATAGAAATTCTTGGAAAGGATGTGCACAAACTGGTAATGGAAGTAATAATCATGTGGTCATAACAGCTACTTTGAAAAACAGCACTTTAACCAAGGCCACATCTGATCTGGTTCTGAGTTTTATGAAGAATAACTGCTTATCAGAGCTTTTATACTGCTGAACATTTTTAAAGGTGATACTTAAGATTTAATTGAGCACAAGCTGGTGTATGTACAATGTACAAATGTACAATGTTTGTTTTGTTTTGTGGGAGCTTGGACCGTACAGATTTACCATTCACTATACATGTATCTGTATGTACCATGTAATATGTACAGTACTTTACACGAGAGCTTTTTGCGTGCTTGACTGTGTACTGTACGCAGAGTTGATCATTTGACCGATCAAGCACTGATTGATCAATTGACAAATTGTTAAACACTGGAAAAACAGTGGTAAACGGTTTTTATGACAGTAATTTCATTAGGACTATGATGGTCTACAATCATGCCTTTTGTCTACAATCCTTTTGACTATTAGTCTATCAATGCCTTTTGACTATTAGTCTACAATCATGCCTTTTGGTTTTGACCAAATATTTGATATTGTTCTGAGTGTAATAGGAGATGACTGCTCCTATAGGCATTCTGAGTCACAAAGGAAAGAATGAGTTATTAAATCAGCTTCCCCATCACCCTTTGCAAGTTTCTTAGTGTGCGTAGCTTCTTATAATTACTCTCTCCCCACTTTTCTTTGTTTTGTTGGCTGTTGAGCAGTATTTTATTACCTGAAGAATGTATTCATCAAAAAAGAATGCATCTGTGTCCTTATGTGCTTGTGTAATGACTTGTGTACGATTTTCTTATATTAGTCTTCTTAGCTAGGGGCTGGTTCACACATGCACCTTCATAGCTTACAGTGCAATCTATATGTTACTCAAAGTCAGTTCCACTGCGTTTAGTCGGGTTTATTCTCAGGTAAGCGTGTATAGGATTTCAGCCTTAATCACTTGCATGTCTGAATAGGCCATCGCAAATATGCCCCATAAAAAAGATATTTGTCTCTCTTCACATCACCTCAAATGAACTGGTTTTCAGTTGAGTCAGCTCACACATTCTGCTGCCGAGTCGTTAAGCATAGCAAAATGTTGTATATATATGCGTGAATTGTGCCTTTCTGTGCCATACAAGGTGTTGGGGAAAGTGAAGGGTTATGTTTATTTTGAGAGCCAGTGTGATATTGTGGATAGTGTGTGGTGGACTTGGACTGGATTCGGGAAACAAAGAATCAAATGCGTGTTGTTATTGTTAAGAATATTTATATACTGCTCTTCAACAAAAAGTAGCTCGCAAAGAAGTTTACATACTTAAATAAATGGTTCTCTATCCCCTGGGCTCACAATAAAAAAGAGACACCAGCAACAGCCACTAGAAAAGCTGCCACATTGGTTTGAAGAGGGACATTTAGTCTCCCCCCCCCCCGGCTAAATGTAAGAAGACACCACTTTAGAAGGTGCCTGTCCTGCCAGTTAGCAGGGCCAGGGGATAATTCATATTTAGTCATGAATCTTACTTCATGATCTCATTATTTCGCCAGCCTATACTGTTTTACAAGGTGGTAGTGAGGAAAATATGGGATTACACCATGTACACCATCAGAGGAAGAGCAGAATAAACATATAGGGAGAAAATTCACAACAAAACACATACAGTAATAGCTCCTATAATGCTGCTTCCCTTAGCGCTGTTTCATTACAGCGCTCTTTATCTTAGGTTGACTGACAGCTACTGCAGGCCAATCAGTGCTTGTTTATTAGGGCCAATCAGTGCTTGCTTCCTGACTTATACAGGCAGCGCAATCCATGCTAACTAAAGAACGGCAGAGCGAGTACGTCGCCATTCTAAGCTGGCATTAAAGTGCCATAAAGCACGTTTGCGATGTCTCTAGAGTAAGGGCCGCCGGCGCGTAGGCCGGCAGCTCTTACTTCACCACCGGATCTTCCCTGTGGCTGCTGGCAAAGGTAAGGGATCCCCCAGCAGGGACAGTCCGGGTGGTGAGGGAGGCCGACCGTTGGCCGAGCCGGCCCAGGGGGGCAGGGATGGCAGCCGCCATATCCCCATCCCCTTCCCAGGCTGGCGTGGCCTTTACACGGTCTCCTCGGACTTGTCCAGCTAAATAGCTGGCGGAAATCTGCACCCATTGGGGCCTCCCCGCGTTACACCGGGGAAGGGGATGAACGTCCCCTTCCCCTGAGTAGACCTTCGGACCAATCACGATCGGCCCGGAACGCGGATAGGATCCAGCGGGCGGCCCAAGGCTGCTTGCCGGATCTTTAGTGTGAGTGCGCTCTCATTGATATTTCCTATAGCACTGCTTCAGACAGTGCTCAGCTTTCCAGGAATGGATCCACCTCATTATTGTAGGTATTACTGTACAAACAAATCTAATTCATAACACTACTTAGCATTATTGCTATTGAGAGCGCAAACAACTTCACAAATGTGTTTTTAGTAATTAATGCAAAATGCTCATTGATTTACGGTGACATTCCTCAAATAATTTATTCTAGAGTAACTTAGTTAAAATCACTGGCTCCAGAGCACTCCCAGTCCTTAGGTTGTTACATCCTGACCCTTTGTTTTAAATATCAGACTTAAATATGGAATATGTACAATACTTTGCTAGGATATTAAAAAAGAAACTCCTCGACTGCCTTCATGAGTTCCATAAAATGTAGTTCTGCTTATTCATCATGTGTGAGAAGAGCTGATTGTTTCCTGGAAGGGTGCAACTTTAGAAGTGTTCATTTTGTGTGTTCTGTATTGTAACTGGATCTGCTTGTTTTTTGTGTGTGTTTTTAAATATAAAAAAGAGAAGTACATTTCATGTGTACTCTCTGCAGGCCCAACTAAACTTAAGCAGCTTTTCTGTAAAATATATGTTTAAAGGTGGGGGCTGCGGTATTGTTCCTTTCTGATCTTGAAAACATTTGCAGGAAACCTGAGAATGTGCAAGTTTCTTTTGGTAGGAAGCTTGTAGAATTTCTGTAGTATTTCTTTTGGGATTACATCACAGCTTCATTTAATTTTTAAGGTAAAACTTAAATTTGGTATTTGTGTGTAAGCCAGGGAAATTGTACCATAAACAGAGGAATTTTCTGGTGAGTCAGAGTTCCAGGAATCCCAGATTTACTTAGGTCATTTATATGAGGACTAGCTAGAACCATTAGTCATCTGGCTATGAATTCTTACATTTGCAGGTTAATTGCATTTTCAAAAAGTGCACTTCCCTTCAGCCTTTGGCAATACACAGAATGTACTTTTTCAAGCCTGATTTCTAATTTATTTCAAGATCTCAGCCCTTGATATACTTGGTAGTTTCTTATCATGCAAAAAGTTGGCTTAAATAACAGAGACACTAAAAAGTCACAGAAGGCACAATGTGATATTGATATATCTATTTGTTAAAGTCAAAGCCAGCTTAATCTTTTAAGCACTTACTACAGTCCTAGATGAATGAGGGATCACATGAAAGCACAAAATATGTAGACTTGCAGAAGAATATGGTTTTGCCAATTTACCCTGTAATCAGATAAACTTGGCAACAGAAGAAAATACCGAACACAGGCTACAGTCTTTGAAATCTCTGTAGCTATTAGGCCTTCATCTCTACTGGCTCAGATGCTGAGATGTCACAGAATGTTTATGAACATTCCAGCTTCTCAGAAATGTAAACCGAAACCGTCCACATAATGGGCATATGTGCTGTTGGTGGGAAGGGTATAGAGAAAGTGTTGTGAGTGTGATATGTGGGTATGGATGTGTATATGAGTACTGCATATACGGTAGTTAGAGTGATAGGTCTGAGCAAGTAAAAGGGCAATTGACAAAGAGAAGGTATTGTGCACAAAAAAATGTTCCTGTGAATTAGAACATGGTGCAATAGTGATGGTGAAAATTAATCCAACTACAACCAAGTAAAGAAATTTATCATATTTTGCACAGCCAAATGTGACTCTCTTTTCCCCCTTGCTTCTCGCAGGATGAAGTTATTGCTGCTTCAGAGAAGGTAACCGTGAAACTTGAAGATTTGGCAAAATGGGCCCAGGCAGATTTCTCCAAATGGAAACATGGCCTCCGGGGCGAAGCTGTCAGACTCACAGAACTGGGAAAGAATGGGCAGAAGGAAGCACTGACAAGGTTCCGGCAATCCACACACAACAGTGGCCTCAACTTTAAAGACATTTTGAAGGAGAAGGCTGACCTTGGTAAGTACCATTACCTCTTCTACGCACTTCCATAAGAGAGACTCTGTGATGTTTGACTGGGCAAAATTTTCACAGGCTTTATCTATTGGGTTAACAGTTCTGTTGCTGGTACTCAAAGAAGCATAAAACTAGTTATGTGTTGCCTCAACCCCCCCCCCCCCCATGCCACATATCAAACTGAGAGAGCTTTCTAAAGTAGTCTGTGATATGACATGGGGAGTCTCATGTTCAAAGAAAAAACATCAAAAATCCAACTGAGCATGCCCAAGTCCTTGCATGTCTAAAGTACATGTACGTTGGATCTTGACCTCCATAAGTTGAAGCTTGCAGAATTCAACACCAAGGAACAGTTGGTCTGGAAGAAACATAACTTCACCTACTGTGTCTCTTGCTCTGGGGCCCAACATGGCAAAGACTATCTATAAAAGAGGTCACCAAAGACACTTTGATATCTGAGGTGAAAATTCCAAAAATTGAGGCACATGCCACTAAAAAGTATTCTAGCACCATGCCATAGTATACACCATTGTTGTTGTTGTTGTTAATAATAATTTATATAATTATTGCTAATTATAGTCAGCCTGCATTTTACAAATGACTGGCTTTTGTGAATTCAAGTATACGTGTTTGCCCCTTCCCCCAAGACAGAGAAACACAGTTTAAATAGAGCAGGCGACTCTGCCCGCCATTCCACTTACTCTGTTTATGCCTCGGAGTGAGCCTGAAACAAGAGAATGAAGCTGCTGTTCCCTCATTCGGTCCCCATGTGTCTCTTTTACTGTGCTTTTAGTTCTTAAAGGGCCATTATGTATTTGTTGACTTTAAGGGGGTTTCAACTGTATACAATTTTGACTTTAAGCGCTGACCTTGGAATGTAACCCTCACATAGATGCGGACTGACTGTGAGTGTGTGTTTGTGTGTATAGTGCCATCATTGTGCACAGGGCTTCACAATGAAAGAGAAGATGGGTCCCTGCCTTATTCCATGAACATGTACTTGGGCTTAGTTGCAGTATGGTAGAGAGGCCAGGGGGTACAGCCAAAGGCTTCGCAGAAAACATGAGTTTTGAGGAGAGATTTGAGTAAAAGTAAAAGGGGGGCATAATTCAGGTGATCAGGGAAAGAGTTCCAGGCATAAGAGATGGAACTGTTTGAGGGAGCAGAGGACCTGCAGGAGACCTGCATACAAAGTTTCTTTTGGGCCTCTTCTCAAAGGGGGAGGGGGCAAAACAGGGGGAGGGCAGCAATAGCCGTAAAAGTCTCTGGAGCCCAGGTCTACTAGGCTTCTCGATGCAGCGCTTAGGTCTACCACCCAGTAGACCTGGCCCGGCCACCGTCTTTCACTCTCCATGAGGCCAGCTGAGATCCCAGGAAATTTCTGGGCCCCTTCCTTTGGCTACTTCCCCCCCCTTTTGACCCTGGGCCTGGGTACAATTTACCCCCTTTAACCCACCCACCCCCGCCTCGGTCCCTTATCTGCAGAAAGCTGAGGGTGGTGGAGCTGGAGGAGTGAAAGTCACAAGCAGGAGCTTAGTTGATATGAGAGCAGAGACGTAAGGAGGGGTGAAGCCATGGAGGGTTTTGAAAATAAGGACCAGGAGCTTGTCCTGAATCCTGGACCAGATAGGAAGCCATTGCAGGAATGTAAGAATAGGTGTGATGTGATCAGAGCGACGGAAGAAATAAATGATGTTTATGGCAGAATGCTGGATGGAAGTGAGGGGTCTGAGGTGAGCCATTGGAAGACCAGAGAGGAGATGGTTGCAGTGGTCAAGGTGACTGATGACCACATGTGAACTAGTGTTTTTGCTGAAGGGACAGAAAGAAAGGGATGTATTTTTGCAATGTTGTATTAGGGAAAGCAGCATAATTTGGTGACAAACTGGATATAGGGAATGAAGGAGATGGAGGAGTCAAAGATAAAGCCAAGCGTGGATCAAACTGCTTTTGAAAGTCCCCCTCAGTTTCAAAAGCAGTTTGCCACATGGCATAGGTAGCTGCTGTTCAAGAAACAGAAACTCAAAGCCCCCTTATGTGTGTGGAACAAATTGTGTGGCCCTTTGGATCCCAGTGGCATATGTTGTCCTTTTTTCCCCATTACATGAGGTAGGGCTGTGCATTTGTTAAGAAAATAGTTAATTGCACAGATGCATTGTAAGATGTTGTATCTGCACGGTTGATTTTTCTTTCTTTTTTTAAAAAAAAGTTATTTAAACATGGCTCCAAGGGTAAGCCATAAATAGAAGAAAGATAAAAAAAATAAAAGTGAAAACTGATACTTTGCCAACTCTATACTGGTGAAGTAATTGCCTTCAACATATAATGAATACAAGGTTATGTTGTTACCGGATATAAATAGGTGTCCCACCATTTAGTGGAAGGTTTTTTTTAATGTATTTATACCTAAAATAGAAAGTTGTTTAGTAGTATCCAAATCCAATGCAGCCTAGGTGGGGGTTTATAATGTGTGAATACTTTCAGGCCAATATATTTAGGGTGTAAAACAGTGTGTGGAGAAAGTAGAAGAGAATGTCAAATGAATGTCGCCTCCTCTCCTGTCACTCCATTCTGTCTTGAGCTCCCTTTTTTTATGTCCGTAGTGTTCAGACTCAAACCTGCAGGGGGTCCTGAATTTGGGACTTGAGGGTTGTCAGGCAGGAGGAGCACAGCCTGTAGGCTACAACCCCTTCAGATCATTTCTTCTTCTTACCTTTTAAACATGCAAATTGGAGAGCAGCTGGCGCTGAGTGACAGAACATCTGGTTTGCATGCAGACGGTTTCAGAGTCAATCTCTGGCATTTCCTGGTAGGACAGGAAAAGAGACCCCTGGTCTGAAACCAGTGTAGAGCTGCAACCAGTAAATACAGACAATACTGACCTAGCTGGACCAGTGCTTCACCCAATATAAGGCAACTTCATGTACACGTAGCCTGTGTAGGCCAGAGCAGGTCATATGGTCTTCCCTGACCCCTATCAGAGCTTCCACATCAGAACTGATTGCTGGTCTGAGCAACAAGGAGACTCTGTTTATGTGTTCCCTCTATTATGTGTTCCCTCTCATAGATCATTCTCCCCCTCCTTCCCCCTCCCCCCACCATTTTGATAGGAGCTGAGGCTTACAAAGATCCAAACTCTATTGTAATCTTTTCATGTTGAACATTCTTCTTCTTGATGTGGTTAGAACAATTATTGGGTCCTCAACGGTACTGGAAGCTTTCCATTTTACAGTTAATTTCCGAGCATTTGTTTGGGCACGTCAGAAGGATGTTCATGTTTTAAGGGACATCTTTTGTATGTTTAATGCATTCTGGATTTGTTTTCCACCAATAAGCAAATCATCTTCCGTGGGAAGCTGACAACCCAGTAATGTCCATCCAGCAGCCAAAAAAAAAAGTGATCACAAACGTCATGCTACAAAATTTCCTCTTTATATACTAAAGCAGAAGAATTAGGGGCATGTAGTGCAATGTGAACTTGGAAAGCATTCTTGTGCTACTGAGGACAGCAGAAACCTGGCTCTAGAATCCAACGAGTTTGGTCTGTAGAACACACATATACACACACTTCCTATATGACTGCTTAGCTGACATTAACAGTGTGGTCCAAGTGAACTTCAGTTAAACACATAACTTCAGTGATGGGTCCATTTTGTGAAAATAAGGCCAGGCAGCCTGTTACAGCTTTAAAGCTTAAAGCAATCAAGTACAGTGGACCCAACATCCACGGATTTCAGTGTCTACGGATCAAGCAATTGGGGCCTCCGGAGCGAGGTCATTTCTCCCAGTTAGGCATTGTGGCGCAGCAGCAAGCATCAGGTGCTGGACCTCAGCATCCGCAGATTTTGGTCTCTGCGGGGGTGGTGGTGGTGTCCCGGAACCAAACCTCTGCAGATACCGAGGGCCCACTGTATTAATTTCCCCCTCTGAATTACTTGAATGAAAGACTGAAGGGATTGTATATACTTGCTTTCCTTATCAATAAATAATTCAATGGAACCAATTCTTATTAAGGTGACAGCTTTGTTTAGCAGAGCCAGGAAAAGCAACTCCTGAATCCCATCAGATTATATGAATTGGGAAGAGACGTTACCGTATTTTACGCTCCATAGGACGTATCGGTCCATAGGACGCATGCATCCTATGGAGCATAAAATAGAGAAAAAAAATTGTCCTTACCTGGGCTTCGGGGAGGGCTGTGGGGGCTTTGGGGAGGCCTGCGCGAGCCTCTGCAGACCTCCCCGATGTTTACTTCGGCCCCAAAGAGCGATTTTCGGCCATTTCCGGTAATTAATTAAAAAATACGGTAATTGAAAGTAACTGGAAAACTGACATAATTTCAGTTCATATGTTTTAGATCATGCTCTGGCATACAAAATAAGGGCTCTAACAGAAAACTCTAAGAACTTATTTTTATTTAAAGAAAATAGGAAGTTTTTATTCTTGTGGTTGCAGAGATGTCCCTCTTTTGGGGGTAGGGTCAAAGACTGGATTTCCAGGCAAGCACTTCACACCAGTACCAATTATGTGTGCTTGATGTAACGTGTAGTTTTTGTGTGCTTAGAGAGTGATGCTAATTCATGCAGACCGAAGGGATAGGGACAGTTTTTCCCCAGAGATTTCTTTAGCCATCCTCTGTGTCTTCCCTATAATTCCTCAACAAAACGGAGCAGGCAGAATAGATCAATCCAGCTAGAGGCAAGGCAGTAAATAAAATAGCTAACAAACACTATGACCTGCCAGACAAAATAATGGAGTGCTTGAAAGTTTCACAGGATGATGCTTCTGCCGCAGCACCCACAGCAGTTATCTTGGCCAATGGAAGGAAGGTGTACTGAAGGAAGCTGATGACCAACAAGTTATTGAAAAGGAGGGGTTCTGTACTGGCACTATAGGCACTGGCCACCAACGCATTCTGCTCCAGGACGATACCTCTGTAAGTTGAGGAAGTGACTGCAGTAGATCTCAGCACACTCATGCTGATCAAAGAGGCTCTCAAGAAGAACTCTCTTACAACAGCGCTCCTGGCTGACTTCTCCCTGGATGCAATTCAAATGAAGATGCATTCCCTGATGATCTTGACTGGAGCATGGAGAGATCTGTGACTCAGAAGTTGGAACATGAATCTGGGTCCACAGTTTCAACGAACCAGCTCACCTTTTCCTGGTTCGAAGCTTTTTGGGACACAACTGGAGCTGGAGGTAATCCTCATGAAAAGAAAGGTCAAGAAAAGGCCAAAGCCTAGGAGGATGTGTCAACTTTCTGAAGGATCACAGGTTTGTCATAAACATGGAAGAGAGTTCTATCCCCATGACTATAGATCACTTGGGAGTGACTGGACAGAATGTTCCTTTTTTTTTAAGAGTGGCAACGGAAGGTAACTACTCTCACCAAGAATGTCAGATACAAATGACAAGCCAATGTGATGAAGTTGGCTGAGTTTCCTGGGATGCTACAACCTGCCAGCAAGTAGTGACTTTGGCCAGATTCCACCTGTGACCTCTACAGAGACTACTTCTGTAGGGAATAGCAAAGGGAGGGAAAAGGAAGGGAAAAGGGAAGGGAAATTCCTGTAGGGAAAAGGGAATTCCCTTTTCAGTAGGGAATAGCATCACAGCAGTGTGTTCTCATACAAGTTACGAAGAAATGGTCAGATCTCTAGATTGGTGGCTGTGAGGCTCTCCTGGAGCATGTTGCTAAGAATACCACAAGAATCTTACCAATGATAGATGTAAGTCTATTTGGAGCCCATGCCTGGGATGACGCAGCATGGGAGGTGTGGTCTGGGATGAGTATTTACAAATTCAAGCTCTGAGTCACGCATTTGGAACTTCTGGCCTTTCAGGGCAAGATTGTGCATTCTGATACAGATAACACCTCTGCTTAAGCAAAAATGAACAGGCAAGGAGGCCCAAGACCCTCTACAGAGAAGTCAGAACAAGATCAGATGGAGGTCATTTATATTAGCATCATATTGGCCATGGAGGCCTTGGCTTCTGGAATTGCTCTACCTACCATGCCAAAGAAATTGGGTAATTCCAGCAAGACCACAAATTATGTTGCAAAGCTGTTCTCCACCCACAGTTTGGTATGTTCCAGTTAGCAGCTTGGCAGCTTGGAACAAGCATGGCAAACCTTGAGAGTGCTGGCCTTTTGTAAGAATTCCCACAAATAAGGAAGTGTATGATTGTACCTGGAAATCACCGGGGACTTGTACACTCCAGCAGCTTGCAGCTGGTTAAGTGGGGTCTGTGCAGGGTAGTAAAAGAGATCAAAGCATGCTTTGATATCATAACCAGTCCTTTCTGGGCAAAAATGTTTTCAAAGCTATATTTTCCAAGTGGCTCAAAGATACTGTAATGGCATTATAGCAGATACTTCCCTTTCTAGCCAGTGTAACACATGTGTTAGTCACAACCAGACTAGATTATTACAATGCACTCTATCTGGGGCTACTCATTAAAAACACCCAGAAGCTACAGCTGGTCCAAAATGTTGAGGCACGGGTTCTAATGGGAGCCTGTGCATGGGAACATATTACTTCCATCCTGCGTCATCTTCATTGGTTGCCAGTGTGTGCTTCTGGTTCAATTCAATGTGTTAGTTACAGCCTACCCACTTCCGACATCAGCTGGGGCTCTGTTCTGTGTTTCCCTTCTTTCAGAGGTACTATTGGGGGATATGTGTGAAATAGCTTCTTTGGTTGTGGCCTTCAGACTTGGAACTCCACCTGGAGACTCAGTTGGCCCCCTCAGTGGTATTCTTCTGCCACTTGGTGAAGACTTACTTGTTTACATAATCATTTGGTTGAGCTCCCCCTCTTTTGTTGGTGTTATTACGTGTTATTATGGTGTTATTATGTATCATTTCTATTTTGTTTTTAAATTTATGGTTTTATAGTGTTTTGATTGTTTTGTATTTTTAATGGAATGTTGGCCACCTTGAAGGCCTCTTCGGAGGTGGAGTGGTGGCATACAAATGCCCAGATAAATACACTAGGCAAGGCCCCCCTAGTAGGCCCCTCATTGTCAATCAGTTGGGGATGGTGGTGGCTACTTCAGCAGTCTTTCGGGGTGGTGGTGGTGTTGCTTCTCTTTGGATGAGATCTGTTGGGCAGAGCCATATGAGTTTATGTGCACACTTCCATGATACATTACAAGATTCAACCTCTCATCCATGAAGGCAGCATTTAGAAGAAAATGTCTTCACCACATGCAGTAGGAATTTTGAACCAGATCTCTTAGGACGAAATAATGAGCAACCTCATATTGCAGGCTGGTATCTCTGGGGAAGTACTGTATTCCGTAGTAGAGTTCTCATTGTCAACACTTTACTTTTAAAAGGTGGTTTTACAAACTTTTTAACATTTTCACTCAGACACACACAGACAAACTCTCTCTCTCTCTCTCTCTCTCTCTCTCTCTCTCTCTCTCTCTCTCTCTCTCTCTTGTGTGTGTGTGTGTGTGTGTGTGTGTGTGTGTGTGTGTGTGTGTGTGTTGGGCAGATCTAAAATGACCAATAGATTTTTTTTCCCATTTTTTTTTTTAAAATGCATATTCTGCTTTTGGAAAAATCGATATATTTAAACTGCCAATGATAGATAGTGCAAGATTTTTTTCCCCCTGCAGAATTTCAAAGAAAATTGATGTTCCAGTGTCTCTTAACATTCCTGTAGAATAGTAGAATATTAAATCCCTAATAAACTAATGTAAAAAAAATTATATATCTATGCACGCTCTCTCTCTCTCTCTCTCTCTCTCTCTCTCTCTCTCTCTCTCTCTCTCTCTCTCTCTCTCTCTCTCTCTCAGGCCACAGTCCTAAGATTACTTTGGAATAAGCTTCAATTACTTCAGTGGAGTCCTTTCCAGTAAGTGTGTTTAGATTAGAACTGGAGAAGTTGAAAGGATGACTTTCTGCCTGAAACTGAATAGCTTTTTGGAATAAGTTTGCAAACCTCTTTAAATCTCTATTGGATTTTTCATCCCAATTAAATTCTTTGAAACCTTTCTGTTCAAAAATAAATCTTATGCTCTGTGACTGTTAAGATTCTAATAGATAGCACTTTCTCTTTGAGACATTTAAAGTTGATGTAGGTGCAGATGATGTAGGTGTAGAATTCAGCTTCCTGAGAAACTCAATTTCATTTTAAAAAAACAAACAAACATACCAAGTCTCTAGCCCTCATGGCCACGAAGATATATTTTATAATGTTTGGACAACTTCTGCCAAAATCCTAGAAGCAAGAGAGGTGACTGGCAGCCCAACCCTGTGTAACTCTTGCACCGGTGTAACAATAGATCCACTGGTGTAAGAGCACTTATGCCAGTGTAACTTGCCGTACGCCGACGGATGCAGGACGGACACTGGCGTAACCCCCCTTGGACGCTGCACATGCGCAGTTCAGACACAGGACGGACGCCAGCGCAACTCCGCTGGCCCTGGGGGCATTCCGGGGGTGTCCGAACACCCCCAGAATACCCCCTGCGCCAGTGGAGTTGCAGTGGCATCCGTCCCGCGTCCTAACTGCGCAGGTGCGGCGTCCAAGGGGGGTTACGCCGGTGTCCGTCCTGCGTCCGTCGGCGTACGGCAAGTTACACTGGCGGATCTATTGTTACACCGGTGCAAGAGTTACACAGGGTTGGACTGTGAATATTATTTCCTATCATTGGTGTTAGGGTTTCAGTGCTATGCATAACTCCTTTCACCTCCCCATGACTATTAAAGCTAGAAGTAATAAAAATTGCAAATAGAAATCATGCAAAGTAAAGGCAAATTTGTCTAATTTGCATAATATTTATATAGGGTGCAGAATGTGGATTGTCTGGGAGCAGAATTTTAACATTTTTAGCATGGTGGAGCACACACAGCAGTGGGGTTAGGTGCCTCTAACCCCTCTGGCATCAATGGAGCACAAACATGTTAGTTTGTGCACTTATGCCCTACTTTGTGCTCAGTTACACTTAGGTGCTTACATTCCTTTGGATTGTTCCTTTTGACTGGTATCAAGAGAGCCTAACTTGCATGTGTTAATATGGGATATGTTTCCATATGTCCTGTTAGTTTGCTTTCAAATAAAGCCTAAGAAGCCCTTGAGCTATACTTCCAAGTATCTGCACACTTAGAATTGCAGCTTTACAATTGCAGTGTCACAGTTGCTAACTGGACACATAGAGAGGCTCTTTTTTAAACGTGGTGACCCTCTTATATTTAGCAGAAGGAGAGTAAGTGTCCCTGTTCATCCCAGCAGAGCATCTTTTCCAGTGGCTGTTTGCTTGGCGTTTCTTCTGCATCATTCTGGACTGTGAGCCCTTTTGGGACCGGGAACTATTTTGTTTGTTTGTTTTGTGATGCAAACTTCTTGAGCTCCCTTTCCCCTCAAATCTCCCTGCAAACCTGGCAAAAACAAACCTATGGAAGCCCAGGCTCTTGGCCTACTCTTCTTAATCCATTTACTTCAAAGGAATCCCATCCAAGGCGCCACTGTTCCTCCGTAAGAGAGCTGTGGATCGCAGCCATCATTTTGTTTATATAATTAAGGCTACTTCTTTCAGATGTGTATCAAAATAACAGAAGACCAACAATACTGTATATATAGATAAAAATAGACATGGTTGTGGAATGTATTATTCATAATAAGCATGAGAACCTGTTTTTCCAGAAGAATTGGTCTGATTAAATCATTCACTTGTAAGTCCTCTAGTTGTTTTGTTTTATTTTGTTTTGTTTTTGTCTTCAGAATTATTAAAAGGTTTTTTTTAAGAAGTAAATGGACTCGCATACCCATATTTGGTAAACCAGAAGAAAATAGCTGAATTGAGGGGCTGTTCATTTTACAGATTTTTTAGCAACTATGCAGTGTAAACATGTCCATTAAACATGGGAAAGTTCCGTTTTTTTTAAGTATGTTCCTTTGGCTAAAGTCTGTAAGAAAAAAAATCAAATTATTTTATATAACACTGCTTCTTACAGTGTTCCTTTAAGTGAAGTATGAAAGCTGTAGTGTAAGCTTTATTGGCCTATAAATATGTCATTATAGTTGGACTACATTTATATGCTCCGGATTGGTGTTTAAGCCAAGAAAATATGTCTCTACAGGTTGACTTTTTATTGAAACCCTTTGAGGCATACAACAGAATATGTTTTAGGATAAGGTTATTAAAACAGCATTTTCATTTTTTTTGCACTGGGCTCATTGTCAATTACACTGCAACAAACTGTCTGTAGATGGGCAGTTACGAATCACTTCATCTCCAAATGTGTCTTTAGAAAACGAAGTAAAAGCTGGAAGAGTCAGAGCTGAGATTGAAGGAAGAGGCATACAGGAGGGATGATTTAATTTAGTGCTTGAGGGCTCCGTTTGTTGGGGTGCTGTCGTATAGTCGGCTTCTCCTCCCCACCGCTGCTTTTCTTATTTTTGTGCTAACTGGTATGGCTTCATGGTATTAATCAGTTGGAAATACCATGCATGTGGTTTCAGTCATTAGCCTGTTATGTTTCTGTCTCAGTAGCTGGGGGTATGTCTGCACATTGGCTTCCCTTGTCCACTGTTTGGTGCTTTTGCTTTAAACGGGAGTGTGTGAAGTGTTCTGTGGAAAAATGCAGGTACATTTTTTTTTCCCGGGAGGCTTGTCATGTTCGTGTCACAGATTTGGTTGTGCACTTGGAATAACCACTGATTGCCCCGTCTGTGGCATGTGGACTGTAACAGAAAAGTGGAAAACCAGATCGCCATGCAACATAATAACCATATACAGTGGGCCTGGTTTGTTCATCGGTCCAAGCATTGGCATCACGTGCTTCAAGTCCCTCCCTGACTGCTTGATCTGGGCAACTCATAATTTATTACATTCAAATTGACAAACGGTTGTTTTAAACTTGCTCTCCAAACCAGAATTGGAAGAGCACTTCAAATATTGACTTCTGTGTTTGATTTAGAGGGCAAGTTCAAACCATACTTTACCGGTTTTGGTGAAATGGCAAACTATAGTTTGCCTCCATAAACCAGGAAGTTGTGGGTGAGATCCACCCTAAGGCTGCGCTTGGATCTGGTGGCCGAACTATGGTTTGGCCATTGCTGAGCTACTATGAATGTATGTGAATTCTAGAGATAGACTGGCCCATCGCACTCCTGTAGTGTAGGAACTATACTGTGTAGATGTCCCTTAAACATTGTATAGCAAAGCATTAGAAATTTAGTTTCTTACCTATTAAGTCAGTGTTTCCCAAAACTTTTTCAACCTGCGGCTCCCTTGACCATAGGCAGCCATTGGCCGTGGCTCCCCATTACATTATGTTGATGCCTGTCAATTGGCATTTCACTGTTTTCTGAGAGGATTCCGTGGCACTCCACGGCTCCCCTGGCTGGTTTCCGCGGCTCCCCTAGGAGCCACGCCTCCCAGTTTGGGAACCACTGTTAAGTGGTTGGTGTTCAGACTTATAAACAGCAATTTACCTGTGGCAAGGAAGCTTTTGTAAACTGGAAGAGCACTGCTTCATTTTATTTTCTTCTTTTCAGCCTCAATACACCACAAGTGACCATCACAGGAATGTGTGTGTGTAAGCAAGTACAGTAACTGACATATTTTGTGGACTGGTAAATTTTGTGAACTTATATGTAAGGTGAAGATCTGTGTGCCTGTGCTTTAGGAGGGGAAATCATTAGCCCTCTGATCACACCTTGTTTCTTAATCTTATGGTGCAATCCTGCCTATATTTAGGTCGGCGGAGCATGTGCTCCGCCGACCTTCGGTGTCGCGAAAGTGCCGTAAAGCACTTTAGCAGCACTGAGAGGGTAAGTGGCACCGGTACTGAGGCCAGCACTGCTTACTGCGCCGTCCTCCAGAACCTGCGCCACCAGATAGAGGGAAGTTCTGCGCCAGTCGACAGGAGGGCGTGGGGTGGGTGGGCCGGATTGGCAGGGGAGGGGGAAATTGGCTGGCCTGGCCTGGGAGGGGGCGGGGATATCGGCGGTGCACTCCACCATATTCCTGTCCCCTGGCCATGCTGGCCTTACACAGCCTCCCCAGACGTGCACCAGCTAAAGAGCTGACGCGCATCTGATAAGGCCCACTGGGGCCTCCGGGGCTTACACCGGGGGAAGGGGACGAATGTGCTCAGGGTAACATATGAGGATTTTTTTCCTCACAACAACCCTGTGAGGGAGGATAGGCTGATAGTGATTGGTCCAAGTTCCGCCAATGAGCTTTCATGGCTGAGAGAGGATTTGGTCTAAATTCACCCAATTTCAAGTGATTCTCTGTGTGGCTTCAATAATAATTTAATTTTTTAATTTTAGTTTTTCTGTGTGCATGCTAGTTTTGGATTTGGAGCCAGAGGCATCAACGTTTGACCTTATTGTTGTCTTTTAGCACTCTCCTTTATCGCATTTCCTTTTCAGTCCAAATCTTGTGGCTTAACTAAACACGCTGATTTTCTGCTCAGCTAAATGTCTCCCATAGAGTCTTGTTCTTTCTTTGAATGATTCATTGGTAAGTCATCCATTTTAAATCACTGTTTTTCTCCTCTCGTTTAGCCTTGTCCTCCCACCCCTCCATGCCTTCTTTTTTTTCTCCTATTCTTCCCAAAGTCCACCTCCGTCTTGGTAGCTCTCGTGTTAGCTTTTCATCTGTTGTTTCTGTACAGGGCCCATGTGCATTGATGGAACGATGTAAATAATTATTGTCGTTGACTTGTTTGTTTTGTGCTACTTCACACTACATCATGGCAAATGTGTTTCTTCCAAACCTTGCTTAGCCCTTAAATAGCTCTGAGGCAGCTGTCTCTTATTTGTACTACTTAAGGTAAACTACTTAAGGTAAATTTGTACTACTTAAGGTCAAACTGTGAGAGTCTTCCAGATTGTACCATCCTTGCATCAAGTTGGAACACCAAAGGTACATACAGTACTTGGTGACTTCACCACAATCTGTTTTTTTTTTGTTTTTTTTTTAATATATATATTTATATTTTATTGATATATTAAAACATAAAAAAACAATACATATTTCATAAAGTTATAGCAAGCGCGAAGCAATACATCCTACTAGCATACTATTCACTATTTTCTACATACAATTTCCAACTAAGCCAAAACAACCCCCACATTCTATTCATTAAATCCGCATATCATCACATCATTCCTCTCTCTCTCTCTTAAAAAGTCAATAAATGGTTTCCAATTATTCACGAAAAAGTTAACTGACTTTTCCTTAATTAAAATTGTAAGTTTATCCATTTCAGCATAGTCCAAAACTTTCAGCCACCAATCTTCCAGCGAAGGTATCTCCGAATTCTTCCAATATTGTGCATATAAAATTCTTGCCGCAGCTGTCATATATAAAAACAAAGTTTGAAATTTTTCGCCTACATGATCCTCCCACATACCCAACAAAAATGTTTCCGGTTTCATTTGGATCTTAATCTTTAAAATCAACTCAATCTGTTTGTGAATCTGAGTCCAATACTTCTTTGCTTGAGGGCATGTCCACCACATATGGTAAAAAGTTCCTTCTTGCATTTTACATTTCCAACATCTATTCGTCACCTTCTCATACATTTTTGCTAATTTGCTTGGGGTTATATACCATCTATATATCATTTTATACATATTTTCTTTAATATTAACATTTAACGTAAATTTCAACTGTTTTAACCATAGTTGTTCCCATTGGTCCATTAAAATAACATGACCTATGTTTTTCGCCCAATGAATCGTACATTCTTTAACCTGTTCTTCTTCTGTTTCAAACTTCAAAAGCAATTTATACATTTTTGAAATTATCTGGTCTTCAGATTTTAATTGTGCCTCCAATATTGATTCTTCTTCTACAAATCCATATGTCTTCTTGTCCACTTTAAATCTCTCCAAAATTTGAGCATATACAAACCATTGACAATTAAAGTCTTCTTCCATTAGTTTTTCTCTTGACTTCATTATACAGTCTCCTTGTGAAAAAATTAATAAATTTCTGTACAGTAGTCCTTTCTCTTTTGGCACGCTACTTCCACCAAAGTGTGCTTCATATGGTGCAACCCATAATGGAACTTTCTCATAAAATCTCATTTTATATCTATTCCAAATTCTCCATAATGCATGTCTAACATAATGATTTTTAAATTCTAAATTTGCTTTTACTTTATCATACCACAAATACCCATGCCAACCAAATCTCAAGTCAGAGCCTTCTAACTCCAATAATCTTCTATTTTGTAAATACACCCACTCTTTCAACCACACAAAACAACATGCTGCATAATATACTTTCAAATCTGGTAGTCCTAATCCTCCTCTCTCTTTTGCATCTTGAAGAATCTTATATTTCACCCTTGGTTTTTTCCCTTGCCAAATAAATTTAGAAATGTCTTTCTGCCATTCTTTAAATGGTGCATCAGATATAATCACTGGTATCGTTTGAAATAAGAACATCATTTTTGGCAATACATTCATCTTAATCACCGATATCCTTCCTAGTAAGGACAATTTCAATCTTTCCCATCGTAACAGATCTTTCTTAATTTCATTCCATACTTTAACATAATTATTTTGAAATAATGTACAATTCATACTCGTCAATACAATTCCAAGATATTTAACTTTTTTTTCCACCTTAAATCCTGTTTTATTCATCAGTTTCAGTTGATCTTGAATCTTCATATTTTTAGTCACTATTTTTGTCTTCTGTTTATTAACTTTAAATAAACTTTATCCATTTATTGAAATTTTCCCCGAAGTCCATTTCTTGTAAAACTTCACCACAATCTGTTGTGCATTGGGCTTTCAGAAGTTTGAGCCTATGTTTTAATTGAACTGATTTCCACTTAGAAGTTGGTCAACTTTTCAGCCTGCATTCTTTCTGGGAGAGTGTAAATGTTCCTTTTTGGCCTGTTATTCAACAGCCAGGTTCAAGTGGGGTAGCTGTACTTTAATTGGATAATTTGTTTTTAGTGCTCTATTTAATTTTTTATCTGTTGTTACCTGACCCCGATCCTTCTGTAAAGGTCAGGATAGAAATTTGAACTAATAAAATAATGTACCACAACACTGTAATGTTTGAAGGGGAGATGTGTACATGCAAAATTTGGTGGACATGTGTCAGGTATCTGTGGCCAGGTTGGACCTCGTCCAGTATGTGTCCCGGTTTGATGCAAGCTACCTTGCTGTTTGAGGTGAAGGATGCTGTGAGACTAGGCAGGAAGCCTGGAAGCAAGTTAACTTGCATCAAATGGGAGACATATATTGGGGAACTTCAACTGGCCACAGATGCTTGGCACATGTCCACCATATTTTTCATGTACACACTTCCACGTCAGAACTTAACATTATTGCACATTCCATCTTTACTTAGATAGGTATAATAATGGGAATTCTCTTGGATTGAGTTCAAGCTTGGCCATAGCTTAGTGGTAGATCAGAAGGTCCCATGCATATTCAATCATTAGCATCTTCAGTGAAAAGTATCGCATTGTTGCTGCCAGTCAGAGTAGACAGTACTGGCCTAGAGGACCAGTAATCTGAGAAGGCCACCTTACATGTCCAGTGCTGGCCTCTAATAATTGTGGCTGTAATGGAGAAGGCTGACCATATTAACTGGCCCTAAAATCACAACAGAGAAGAACAATTTTCTCAAGGGCAATAGCTCAGTGGATCACCTGCTTTGTATATAGAGGGTCCCAGGTCCGATCCTTGCCTTCTCCAGTTAGAGGAGCAGGCTGGGTAGCAGGGCTGAGAGAAACATTCTACCTGTGGCTTTGGAGAGCCACTCTCAGATGGATAGCAGGAGCTGGAGGGACCAATGGTCTGAATCCGCTAAAGGCAGCCTCATCTGAAATTTGATATAGCAAGCATGAACCCAGTCTTATGTGAAACTCTGTAGAATCTTTGTTAGCACATTCCTCATTCGTTTTCATATCTTTTTCCGTTGTCTTCCTAGCCATATTTCCTGTCCTCTTGCAATGCTATTTAAGGTCAAAGTAGTCAAACTGATGCTTCTCCAAAGCAGCTTTAAGGTATTCACATACCTGTTGTGAAGTCATTTTTTTTCTTTTTTTCTTTTTTAACACTTGCTCCAATTTTGTCGTCCTATTCATTTTCCCTCTTGAACTTTTCTGGGACTCAGCTGTAGGTTCAACCAAGGTGATTGAAAAGGTTCACTGGAGGTCATGTTTGACCACATGCTCTTTGAGTCTCTCTGGACCACTCCATTGCACAATGAGAATTTGGATGATTCAAGTACTGTTGGTTTTCCCTTTCTCCAGGGATGCCATGTTTCATTACTTTTGACACTTTACGGCAGCGACAATGTATTTAAACCTGCTAAAAATTCTGCCCTTGGCTGGTTCTAAATGACCAACTTATATTATTGGCTTGGCTGGAGACTTTTTTCAATTTGTAGTTTAAAGTTATTGAGAGATCAGCCCATCGCATTATGTTCATCAGCCATAGCTCATCAAAGTGATACAGTCAGTATTTAATCTCCTATTTTGACACCTTTCCAAACTCTCCCAGTCTGTAAATTACACAAGCTATGAACTGTCAGTGCGTACCATTTTGTTTGCATTATAATTTATTTTGATGTAAAGGCTATGTTATCGCAAAGGCTCAAAGTAACAAAAGTATAAAATCTGTAGCAAAAGAGAATACAAGTCTGTCTCATTAAGATCATATTTGGACCCTGGCCCATAGCCAGCAATTTTGTGGCGACAGTGTGGACCTAACTGTAGAGTGATGGGCATTGTAGCTGCCCATCAATAAAAACAAAATACAAATAGTGCAACATTTTAAAATAAAAATGATTTAATTGGCTAAGTATCAAGCAAACTATCACTTTTATTTGATTTTGACAAAATGTAAAAAAAAAAAAAAAGTACCAAGTGCTCATTGGTCATCACTGTACCTTTGCATTTGTCAGTCCAAAACATTAGAATTCTGGAGTAAGTTTAATTCTTACTGAGCAGTTGGGAATACTGCCTACATATTTTCCCTCAATAAAGTATTCCATACGTGAAAGGATTGTTAGAGACATGACGTAAAAAAAAGAATGATGAAAATTCAGCAAAGGGACCTAGAATATTGAGGGTTGGGGGTAGCTACAGACCTGTGGCTACAGATCTTTCTCTCCTTCAGCCTCTGCTGATTCAATAAAAGTAAATACAAACGTTTAATATGTTGTATGAACTTCTGGCTCCATGTACATTCAGCTGTTGAGAGCAATATGCCCTGTCAGTCTATTGCTGCCCACATAGGATCTTCATTATATTCAGCGCTTCTATAATTCAATCTACTAATTTCTACACTCTGTGTGTGTGTGTGTGTGTGTGTGTGTGTGTGTGTGTGTGTGTGTGTGTGTGTGTGTGTGTGTGTGTGTGTGTGTGTCGTTGGATTAAGAAAAAGACAAGCACTAACGGCGCAATCCTATCGCCAGTTTAGGCCTAAGCTGCACTGGCCTAGGGTGTTGCACTTGCAAACGTGCCATAAGGCACTTTTGCAGCACCTGGTGAGTAGGCGGTGCCAGTACTGAGGCCCCCGCAGTCAAGCAGAAGAAGAACCTGTGTTGTGGAACAGGTAAATTCCGCTCCAAGTGGCACAAGGGCTGGGAGAGGGCGAGAGTATGGCAAAGAGGGGGCGTAATGGGGCAGGGGGAGGGCGGAGAGTGGGCAGATTTGGCCTGGAAGGGGGAGGGATTGGCACGCTGCAGCGCACCATATCCTATCCCCCCTCTCAGGCCCTTGCAGCCCTTGCTTTACCCAGGGTAATCAGGCAAATGCTCACTTACCCCGAGTAGATCTCCAGCCTTCCCCGGAAGCGCCTACGTTAGGGAAGAATAGGATTGGGCTGCCCATCTCATTGATTTCAGTGGATGAATTCAACATTTGATTAACTTTATCCCACTGAATTAAATCAATGATACTTAAAAGTATTTAACTTTGGCTGGATTGTGCCCTTAACTTGAAATAGGGAACAGCTCTTTTTCTTTAATTCTGTGGAATCCCTATTTAAAAAAAATAAACTTGGAACTTACAAATGAATTTACAAACATCCTGTTTGTAAGCTGGATACTTCCTGTACAGTAAAATTGTGTTTTCATCCTTAATAGAAGTAACATACTAACTTGTTTTAGGAATTACAGCCTACTTCCATTATCGTACCTCTAGGAATTCATTATAAAAATAGGGTGGCAAGCTAGTGATCTGTGAAAACTTTTGTCTGCTATCCTGGATATTCCCCCCCCCCTTTTGTCATTGTTGGAACTCAGCTTGTCATCTGATCCTTACTTGTCGTGAGATTTTCTCCCAATAATTTCGACATTTTATCAGGCAAAGAAATTGGTAAGTGTGGGAGGGGGACTGAATAACAACTGAAATAGAATTTATGAAATTCCTCCAACTGCAAAATACCCAAACTGCCCCTTATTTTGAGGTTCCACATCTTGCTATGAATGAAGAGGTGAGACTCCTTTTTCAGGCATTATATGGAAGTGTGAGGAACAGGATGAGGCTTAACACTATTCCCTACACATTGCTGCATAGCCAAGGCCATTCTCGAAGTGCTTGCACTCTTCCATGACAGCATTACAGTAGTACTACATTTGCACCTGGAGTCTTAAATTTTGTCCAAAGGCAGCAAGCAGGCATTTTAACTCTCATTGCATATAGCATACGACAACATGTCGTCCCTCCAACGGAAGCAGGGCATGGTCGTGAGTGCACATACTGTGGCAAACCTGTTGAGGCTAAGCAGGCTTGGTTCTGGCCAGTGGTCACGTGGTAGAAGGAAAACTACCTTTGTACAGCATTGCGAGTTTCCGGGAGGAAAGGCAGGATGTAAATGTCATCAATACATAGTTCTTGTCAAGTTGAGATCGATTGCTTGCAGGGATGGCGCATGCCTGTGTGTCACCTGAATCTGCCATCCACTGCCGCCTCGGCTCACGTGTGCCGTGTGCACATCTCCTATAGAGAGGACGGGTGGGCGAATGAGCAGGCACACTTCCATCCCCCCTTCCTTTAACTTACAAAAGTCTCTGCATGCAGCCTCCTTGGCTCACGCCTCCCTGTTTGAAGTGAATTGGGACGGGTGATGCTGGGAAGCAAGCATCCCTGACTCATACTCATTACAAAAAGAAGAGGGGTGAACCCAAGGGGGCTGCATGTAGTGAATTTTGTAAGCCCAGGGAAGGGGTGAGCTGACTTGAAATCGCCTTCCCCTGCCTGTATTTGGTGCTGTATTTGGTAGGAGGGAGCTACTTCCTCCTCCAGCAGTGCTAGAGGGAGAAGGAGGTTGCTGTTGCTGCGATCCTTTTTTGACTTGCTCCCAGCAAATTGGATCAGAGCACCCAGTGGTGCGACAGGTTGGAGAGGTCAGCGAACAGATGGACTGGTGGTGGTTCTTCCTTTTGCTGCTCCTAAGGGTGCCCAATGGTGCTGCTCCAGGTGAACGCTTCAGGTGGCCTCACGGTTGGACTGCCCCGATTGCTTTCATTCTAGAAGCATATGGGAACCATAATTCACTTTAAAGTAAATGTGTGGCCACTTTGCCTTGCAGCCACCAACATACTCTTTAATTATTGAGTCAAATGTGTTGTATAGCTGCAGATACTGTAGTTTGTTTGAATTTGCAACCAGAGGCATGCGTTTACAACCCATATTCCTATTATACTGTAATACGCAGTTACAACTTCAGTAAAGTATTGCATATTGTGATTTTAAAATATGGAGATATAAGATGATACCTCTATATTATGTTGGATGATCGATGTACCCTATTTTTCTTCCACATTGGCCCAATATTTCCCTCGTTCCAATTTAACAGGATTTTCATTGTCTAAACACCTTGCACAACAATTTGTACATCTGTTTCACCCTAGCTATCCCTTCTGCCGTGACTCCTTCAGCTATCACTTCATCTTCCCTTCTTAGTACTTTCACACTTTTCATTTTCTTCCAAGCCTTAAACAGGAAAGAATTTCATTGAGGAACGGCCGATGCCATTTTCACCGATGCCATTTCACTGACAGAATTCTGAATGTACTCTTGCTGTGGATTTATTGAAAGCAGCTGCTTTTGTGTAAAGATTTTGGCTCCCATAAGATACATGTGTGTGAATGAAGATGAAATGCAGGTGGAAGGCGTGTACTGGCAAAATAGGGTGATCTTCCAGAATAACAATGGTGGGGTATCCATTACTCTCTCTCTCCCATGTATTCTGCATGTGGACTGAATGAGCATGGCTCACCTAAGGTCTCATGGAGTTTCAGTGGGGGGGGGGGGAACCGTTAGGCACATGCACAACTTTCTCATTGATACCAGTAGGTCCTAAGAATGCTTAGCTTTTAATGGATTACATCCAATGTCTAGAATTGAGCACTAAAAATAAAGTCCCAAATTGTAGAGCCAGAAAATCCAGAATCTGCTGTTTGGGAATAAACTGTGCAAGTTGAGTAGATCTGCATATACATGTGTGTAGGCCTTGTTTAGCCTACAAATCCCAAATGGATCAACTTCTTTTCTTTTTTTTAATGTCTCTTTCAGGAACTGGCACAGGGAACAAAGACAGGGCAAATAGATTGTGTTGGAAAGACTGTGGGTTGAAGTGTGTAACATGAATAAGTAACATGATGAAAAGAAATACCTGTGGAGGAAGACCTGTCCAACATGCCCAAGGAAAGCTGTGAGGGGCTGTTTTTAGGGATGGACTTGAAAAGCTCCCACAGGAAGTTAAGCATTTTCTGGTAGTAAGGGGGAAAACAAGGACTTTGATAAAGCAGACTGAACTGCTCTTCCACAAACTAAAGCATTAGAAATAAAGATATAACGGCTCATTTTTCAGTTTTGAATATGTGCATGGTATTTACAAGTAGCATATAGCAAATTAATACACAAACCCTCTCCTTTAATCCACCAGTCATATCATATTAACCATATACTCTGTGTTGACTGACAGATAATGCATAGGGAGGGTCTGTAGTTCAGACACAGAGCACCTGCTTTACTGCAGAAGGTCCCATTCAGTGGCGGACTGGCCAGGGTGTCAGCTTGCCCGATGGCAAGTGGGCCCTGTGGCTCCTGTTGAAGTGCCCCCCCTTAAACATTAGACAATGTTAAAAATGTTAATGACCTTTTAGAGGTATGTATTACATTTAATTAAAGGGCATAGGACCACAGTATATACAAATATTATTATTATTATTATTATTATTATAGTTGTGGGTGGGCCCCCTTTGTCTCCTGGCAACCAATATTTTTAGACCCAGTTCGCCACTGGTCCCAGTTTCAATCCCTTGCATCTCCAGTTAGGGTGGTTAGGGTGCCTGAGACTCTGGAGAGTCACTGCCAGTGAGTGTAGACCAGGGGTGTCAAACATGTTTCATACAGCAGGCTAAATAGCATTCATGGCACCTGCTGAGGTCTGGAAGTGAGAGCCTTAAGCAGGAAGTTACATCATTAGGCAGATGATGGCCAGAAATAAGCACTTTGTTCTCACATAGGAACTTATTAGCTAAACCAAATGCATTGGCCAGGCCTGGGCATGACCACAGCTGACTGGGTTGAGTGCCGGTGGGAGCAGTGCCAAGCGGACCCACCCACGACTTGACAAATGTCGCCATCGATGCAGCCAGGCGTGCCGACTTCCAGGTTCCCCGGAGGCAGGGCAAAGCAGACATGGCCGTCTTTTGCCCTGACAGCGAGCGGTGGAGTTTTCTGAGGAGCACGGCTCCTGCTTGCTGTCAACCCCCTCTTGCCCGGTCGGATTGACCCACGCCGTTCTTTGGGGCTGCCGCTCACTTCCAAGCAAGCACAGCGAATAAGTGAGCACCAGCCGTGGTGCTCGTAAGAACATCGGACCAGTGGCTCTGCAGAGGGGTAAGACCGGCTGCTCCGCTGGCGCTACAGAACTCTGAGCAAGCACAGTGAAGAAGCAACAAGGCCGAGTTGGCCGGGCTCGTTGGAGTAGAGCGCCGGCCGATTCGGCTTTGTCACTTCTTGGACTTCGGCAGACGAGCTCAGACTTATTGCTTCATTGCTGTGCTCTCTCGGAGTTCTTCAGCGCCAGCAGCGCCACTGGTTTTACCTATCTGCAGGGCTGCCACTCCAATGTTCCTTCGAGCACCACGGTTGGTGCTGCAGATTCTCCCACCGCTGCCGTCTTGTGTGGGCCTCATGTGGCACCCCGTTCTAGCCTGGCACCCGGGGTGGGCTGCCCCCCACTTCCAATGCCATTGGCTGGGAGAGTCCAGTTATCATGTAGGCCACTCGTTCAGCCACATAGCTTCTTCCACAGCTCAGCAGCTGGGAGGCGCTCTATGAAGTGACGTCTCGGCAGAAGCAGCACTGCTGAAAGGGTGGCCTGCATGATAGTTGGGCTCTCCCACCACCTTGGCAGCATCTCCCTCTCTCACCTCTCTTGGTCTGCCCCCCCCCCCCCGTAGCATTCCTTGCCTTCTGAGACCTTCTTATATCTCCCTCCCAGAGCCTCAGCAGAAGCAACATTGCTGAAAGGGTGGTGCTGGGAGTGCCCAGTTATCATGTGGGCTGGATAAAGAGCTTCCTCCAGCCATACCTGGCCCGCGGGTCTTATGTTTGATACCCCTGGGGTGGATAATGCTGAAGACAGTAGAAGCAGAAGACAGCTTTGTATCTTCAATGCATGTGACTCTTGATTTGAGTGAGACTGATGGTAGTCTCTAAACTGACTGAGTTGACCTTGGTACAAATCTGATTCACTTATATTAACTGTTGTTGTTTTTTTCTATTAACTGCATGTAATTACTAATTTTTCATTTAGTATCAATATAGGATATTGAGGAAGTGAAGTATAATCTACGTGGAGCAAGATTGCAAATATCCACTTGCCTGTTCGCCTGTGGTGAGCAAAATTGCATTCAGGCAGATAGGCAGGGAAGGTTTTGAGAAATGGAAGAAAGTTGTTTCCTTTTCTTCTCCTTTTCTGGATATTGCTAGGCCACAAATGTTTCCATAGATATAGGATGGCAAGGTAGTTTTTTTAAAAAACTAGTAACTTGTGTAGACTTCCGTAGATTTATTTCAGGACCAGTGCACAGTAAATCAATAACATAATGTTGTATCACATGGAGCAGAACATTGACGACTTATACTATTGTTTTTAAATAATCAAATTTACTGAAAAAAGTCAGTTGGAAAACTCTTACCTCTTTTTTGCAATATGTCTGATCATGAGAATATCCATGCTACATTTTCAGTTGGAAAAGTTACTGTATTGTGTAAACCTTTGCTTACAAAGATTTGCTGTGCTGAGTAAAGGCATCCTACTTTTAATTTGCATTGATTTGTCCATAGTACCATAAATGATAAGAAGAGCTTTCAAGGCTTCCCTCAACCATAGGTAATAATATAGAATATCTTCCAAAGAAGGAAGATGCTTCAACAGCTCATTAATATACAGGCAAAATGTTCACCTCTGTACAGCATTGCATAAATGATTGAAGCGGAAGCCGAAATGGGGACAAGTCTTGTTACCAAAGCTTGTGTCATGACTATTTTTTTCCTTAAACATTTAAATATGTATATCACACCCTCATTTTGAGATTGCTGGTTTAATAACCACGTTGACAGCCAAAGCATTACATGTGGCTTGAGTAATGTGTCTGGATATGCTTGGTAAGCAGTATTATTCTGACAGTGTTCCAAAGGCCATCTTCAATTTGACTGCACTCAACTTTGTTACGCTGTGAAAGACGGAGGGGGAGAAAAAGATAATTCAGCAGAGCATTGTGCTGTCGGCTAGAGACATCACACTTTGGAATATAAATATTGCTGGGGAAAAATGAATCATTAACAGAACAGTAGCATGAAATATCTGATGAATGAACTCCAGGAGCCTGCATTGGAATAAATTTAACATCCCTAGGCAGCCCCATAATACATGAACCAACAGTATCAGTGCTATTTTCAGATGTGTAAAAAAACACTTACGACCTATAATGGTGAATTATAAGCATATATAGTACAGAGAAGAGAGATTTGGCAATGTAATAAGCCTCAAGATTTTTAATTTTACCGGTATTCGGAGATATATTTACAGCTTTATTCAAAGTCATATGGCTCATAGAGGGGTGCAATTATGGGTGGGGGTATTCTTTGTCCTTTATGGACTCATGAATCCTATTAGTGCCGGGGGGGGGATGTTTCTAGGGTAGGCAAGTACCGTAATGCTATGTTTAAAATATTATGGAGGTTTTATAATAAATCCAAAAATGCAATTACAAATAAAAATTTCCTCCTTGCCTTCTCTCTCTCTTATGTCCTCCTCTTTTTCCTTTGAATGAAGCTAGTGAGAGAGATTGTGGTGTCGCTTGACAATGTGTCTGCTGGTTTTCTTCAGCATTTAATTCACTGCTGCACTATCTTTTCACACTTTATTATGGAACAACGGAACAGGCGAAACCTGAAATGTTCTCGTGCTAGTTATTTTTCTCCAAGTACAGATTAACACATTTAAAACAAAAACAAAGAGAAGCATGTTTTAGAACTCTGGGGAAATTGGTAACCGTTACGATTTTTCTAGCAAGAGAGAGACTTTGTGGAAGCATTTGTCAACTGAACAGGGCAACGGATGTAGGATGAGAGAGATTATGAATTCAGTAAAGATTAGTGCCCAAACTGGGGGGCTTATCTTTGTGGGACAGAGAGGGCGTAAGACTTGGGATAGGTGGAAGGAATAGGAGCTGGAGGTTAGAAGATCAAACTAGGACAGGAGCAGTAAAACCCTTGTTTATATAACTTGCCTGTACTGCAATAACGGTAGTGGTGTTTTGGAGAGATCCACGAGCATGGCTGATGGGCTTGTGTTTGGCTGGGGAGGTCTCAAGGCTTCAGGCGGAGAGGTAGAAATCTAGGGATTGGGGCTGTAGCTCATAGGTAGAGCACATGCTTTCCATGCAGAAACTTTCAGACTAAATTCATGACATCTCCAGTTGGGGGTGGCAAAACCCCTGGCTAAAATCCTGGACAGTCACTGTGCAGGCAGTGCTGAGCTAGATGAACCAATGATCTGACTTAGTAGAAGGCAGCTCATTTGTTAATTGTGACTCGTACCCCTCTAGCTGAAGTAGGGTAGCTTCAGCTCTAGATTGTGCAGCACTGTACAGTCCTCCTTGACTCCTGTGTGTCCCAAAGTAATGCTGTGCAGGGACTAAGATCCATAGTTGCTGTGCTGGTGCTTAGCACTTGGTCCTTTTAGTTCTTTCCTCATACCATACTAGGACCTTTACAATGCAAGTCTAAGCACATTTGCTCAGAGGCAAGTCCAATTGTGTTCCATGGGGTTTACTCACTAGTAAGTGTGTTTTGGATTCAGCCTAAGGCGAGGTCATTCAAAAGCTACTTTGGATGAGCCCCAAGGAATTATGTTCAGCTGGAGGGAAGTTGTTTTCTTTTATTCTAAAGGCTGATCTACACTGCACTGCGTCCGGCGCTTTGCGGAGAATGTTACAGTCTTGCGGAGCATTTGCGCGCTCTCGATGCTGCGGCGTGTACAATGCGTCAAATATGGTTCCTGCCATGTTTTGAGGGGTAGTTTCGCCGTACGCAATGCAGCCACCAATCGGATGAGAGGGGGGAGGGGAGTGGCCAATCACAGCTGCGCTTACATAGGAAGGCTGGACAGCAGGAGGGACAACAGGCAGGAAGACACTCCTCCGACCCGCTTGGCGGAGGCAGGGGCAAGACGACTCCACGCCGGACGCAGCGCAGTGTAGATCCGGCCTAACATCAGGCCCCCATGGCATATCACAAACCACTTTTGCAAACAATCCAAACCCTTTAGTTTCTGAAATCTTTTGTCATGTACTGTGGCAGGCCATTATTCAGGAAACTCAAGTCCCAAAGCGAGTGTGGAGGTAGTTTAATGGGAGGGTGTTGGTGTTAGAAGAATCTTCGACAGATGAATGGATCCTTTGCAATTTTAGGACGGTGCTTCGAGGAGCACAAATTGTGGAGGGCGGGAGGGGGAGGAGACAAAATTTCTCTGTGGTCTCTAGTAATTTGTTTATTTTAAATACTGAAACTAAAAATACCTTTATTCTGTGGTGCGAGCATAGTTTCATATTTATACTAGCATCTGGCCTGAGGAATTGAATACTCCATTCTTTCAATAGCTTCACTTGAGTGTTCAGATACTTTCAGACTAGAACATTACCCTACAGTCATACACCTTGTTTACATATCCACATTAAAAGGCAGTAAGTAAGATAATGCACCGTTCTTCAAAATGGCAATAAAAAGTGGTGGGATTTTTGTAGTTTTCAAGTGGGGGGAGAGAACCCCTCCTAATATACTGAGAAGCCTTTTTATCTATTTCATTTATGACTTTCCGGATACATACTTTATTACGATGAATACCATGTTTCATACAAGAAGGAAATTCTTTGAGGAAAATATGTGCAATTCCAGATGCACAGTAAATAAGAGAACTGCAAACGTTCATGTGCTTTTATTCAGCAAATGCCTTTGGCCCCCACTGCCTTTGGGCGGAGGATAGATTTTGTTATCCATAGGGGAGAAATAATGGCAAGATCACATAAAGAAAAGCGTTAACATAATAATATACTAAATGGGTAAACACTATAAACAGGTGGCTAATGATTAGCTGTTTCAGTACAAAGGGGCAAAGTATCTTTTTTAAAGGTCTTATATGATCCTTGCCCAACTTTCTTCCAAAGGAGCTATAATTTCCAAGTAGTATATTATGAGCTTCCAGTTCCAGCTAGTTTGGAAATGCTAAACTTTGCAATTTTAAAGTATAGATCTATGTAGTTTTATATAGAACTGAAAGCATTAAGTGATTAACTGCCACAGTCGTTCTGTTCATTTGTTTGATTTGATAATGAGTTTTTAAATCAGATTTTGATCAGAACAGTGTCACTGTGAAAGGATGTGTGGCATGTGGCTGCAGATATATCTGTAAAGAGGCAGAATCATATATTAAGTTCTCTGTGCAAATGAGTCTCTGGAGATGGCATTGCACAGAGACAATTAAAAAAGTTTGAACCATTCCGAAGGTTAGGTTCATACAACAATTTTTGACACACTATAAGGTACTATCGGCGCAATCCACTGGAAGGCGCCGGCGACAGAACGACCGTTCCATTGCCGGGAGATGTCGCGAACGTGCTTTATGGCACAGTAGGCCGGCCTCCCTTGCTCCGTCGACGGAGCACCCATGTGGCCGCCGGACCAGGTAAACCGGGATCCGCCGGGCGTGGGTGCGTTTCGCCAGGTTAGGGAGGGGGCCATTGGCCTAGCCGGTGGCTAGGCCGTTACACGGCCTCCTGACTTCCGCCAGCTATTTAGTTGGCGGAAATCTGATGAGGCCAATAGGGCCTGCTCCGGTTTACACCTGGGGAAGGGGACGAGCTTCCCCTTCCCTGAGTAGACTTCCACATATCCTTACACAGGATTGTGCTGTATGTGTGATTGCCTTCATTGTTCTGGTGCAGGCATAGTGCTGTCTGATTGGGCTCGCTCTGTGGCCCCCACATGCTCTTCCTCTGCCCCTCCCCTCCTACATGGGCATTCCCTTTCAACTTTTGGAGATCAGATTATTATTATTATTATTATTATTATTATTATTATTATTAACAGTATTTATATACCGCTTTTCAACAAAAAGTTCACAAAGCGGTTTACAGACAAAATCAAATTATCAAATGACTCCCTGTCCCAAAAGGGCTCACAATCTAAAAAAGATGCAGAAGAACACCAGCAAACAGCCACCAGAAAAGACACTCTGCTGGGGTGAAAGGGGGCAGTTACTTTCCCCCTGCTAAATATAAGAGGAGCACCAATTGAAAAAGTGCCTCTTGCCCAGTTAGCAGGGGGAAAAGTGCCTCTTGCCCAGTTAGCATTACAATTTCACTAATCATAGTTAGAATCAAACTACAGCTGAAACAGTGTTCAGAAGCAATTAAAGTTGCAAACTGTGCTTTGGTGTTAACTATTGTTAGGGAAACATAGGTAGGTGCCAACATAACTATCCAACCTCTTTTTATTCCTCATTAGGCTGTCTTTTATCCTACATTGTTCTTAGGGCCTTACATTGAAATTCTCCTTGTTGAACGACTTGACTAAACACCCTTCCAGGACCGAACTAAATAGTTCCCTCTAAATATGTTGCTTAATTTCCCTAAATCATTAACATTATTAAACTCTGAAAAGGTATAACTGGGGACACTTTCCAAAGAACAGTATGGGCCCAGGGGATTCCCTCAGGTCATCTCTCATCTCTGTTGTTTGACAACATTCCATCACCTTGGAATATTTTTGCAATCTCTACTTGCAGTTCAATATTAAGTAATAGTGCCTGGAGATAATATAGTACAGAATCTGACTTTACACTGACTAGTTCTTAGTTTCACCTGGATTTTGCTGGGTGGGGGTGGGTGGGTGCTTGATTGGACAAGAAATTATTTGGGAAAATAGAGCAGCTGCAACAACCCTGAATTCAATAAGTGCACAAATAATAGATAATCTTGGGCCATATTTATTTAACACTCCTTACAGCGCAATCCTGTGTAATCTTGCACCGGTGTAACAGTAGATGCACCGGTGTAAGTGCACTTATGCCAGTGTAATTGCACTTGCACCGGTGCATCTGCTGTTACACCGGTGCAAGGTTACACAGGATTGCCCTGTATTTGTCTTTAATTTCTATACCTAACTATGGTTAACATTACTAGTTTCTCTCTAAGACAGAAAAGTGGGATGCCAAGCCCGCAGGTAAGAAGGAAGGAGCCTGTGTGGGTGCTCTTTATTATTACCAAGCCATCATTTGCCTGCAGTATTGCGTCTGCACTGGGCCATTGACACTTTTGAAGCAGAGTCACTGCTAGATTCCAACATGCAGGGCCAGCCCATGATCTCCTGATACCTGAAGTGGCATGTCAAGAAATTTTGCCCCCCCCTTTACCCAGTGGAGCCAGCCTTTGCACTGCCCACTCTCCTCCCCTCCACATTTCCTCTTCCTCTCTGTCCTCCTCTCCCTTTTCCAATCCAGGAAGTGGAAGGCAAAGAAGGAACAGTGGAGGGACGTATGAGGACAGAGATGTTGTTAAGAATATTTATATACCAGTTTTCAACAAAAAAAGAAGTTCACAAAACGGTTTACAAAGAAAATCAAATAACTAAATGGCTTTATTTGGCCCCATGATCGGGGCTGGCCCTACCAACATGCATTCATATCATATCATATTGGCTAACATGAATTTCAACTTTGTGAGGGGGTTGAAGCAGTTGTGCGAACCTATTCTAAGGGTCTGCATAACCAAGTACCATATGTAGTTTGTTGTTGTTTTAAGGCACCAATATTTTTTTCTTCATTGATCTTATATCACCACATTGATATAAAATCACATATATATATATATATATATATATATATATATATATATATATATATATATATATATATATATATATATATATACACGATCTTATATATACCACATTGATCACGTGTGGTCACTGGAGGTAGGCGGTTCGACTCCGTCGGGCCGCACCTCCGACAGCTGCACTGGCTGCCGATTCGTTTCCGGGCCCAATTCAAAGTGCTGGTTTTGACCTTTTAAGCCCTATACGGCTTGGGGCCAGGATATTTGAGAGACCGCCTTCTTCTATATACTCTGGCTCGTCTCCTTAGATCATCAGAGAAGGCCCTTTTGCAGGTGCCGTCGCCCAAGGAGGTGCGAGGGGCGGCGGCCAGAAACAGGGCCTTCTCAGTAGTGGTACCAACCTTATGGAATTCCCTCCCATTTGACCTACGAACTGCTCCCTCCTTGGACACTTTCCGGCGAGGCCTAAAATCCTTCTTGTTCAAAGAAGCCTTCTGAGCCCCTGCCTTTTTTAACATCGCTGGTACAGGTGGGGGTCCTGCTGTTTTTATGCTCCTGCTCTGATTGTAGCCATGATCTTTTTAATTGTTTTTAGACACTGTTTTTATTAATTTTTATTGATTGTTTTTACTGATTTTTTTATACTGTTGTTTTTTGTATGTATTTTTTTCTGTTGTAAGCCGCCTTGGGTCCCTTCGGGGAGAAAGGCGGAATAAAAATACTGTAAATAAATAAAATAAATAAATTATAGGGTCCCCACAGGAGTAAATGAGAGGATAACTCCCATCTCTGACAAACAGAATGTAGCTACCCTAGAGATTTAAACTGCTTTAAAAAGACTCTGGCAACTGTAGTGCTGGAAGCGGGGAGAGATCTTCCCAGGACTCTTTGGGGGAAATTTAGATAGCCTCACAGAAAAATAAACCAAAACAAAGGCTGTGGATATTTTCTCTTGCAGGGTTTAATGAGTCAGTAATAGTATTTGTATTTCCAACTCATTCAGCTTTTTAAATGTTCTCCTTAACACAAGAAGCCTTCAAACACCAAGCACAACTACCTATTACTGGTGCCTGTGGTACATTTGTAAGATATATTTGGGGGAGTGTGTGTCACAAAGTATATTTGTGACTTTTGTAAACAAGTCATCTACTTTCTAGGAAAACACTGCAATTAATTATCTTAGGAAAAGAAAGATATTATTATAACAAAAGTACTTTTAATTGCCTGGCATGCCCAGAGCATGTAAACATTGTGAGTAGGCATGTCAAAGGCTGTTCTACATACCTGTTCTGCCAGGTAATAATTCTGAACCTTTAAAAAATAATATAGGGAGGAGGAGCTTTTGAGGCAGGGCACGTACCAATGTTTTACTCCAAGTGCTCAATTGAACAGGAAATGATTTGGGGAAATTTTCTGTCCTTTCAGTAAGGACAGGCTCAGGCTCATAAAATAAACAGCTGAAAGGTGTCTAGCCATTGTTATAATATTGGATGATGTATGGAAAGGAGTTCTTACTGTGTTTATATGAATTTAAAGTACTTATTAAATATGTGAACTTGGCACATGTCTGCAGGAAAATGGTGCAGCCCCAAAGTGATTGCATTTTATTTATTTATTTAAAAAATGTGTGGCCTGCCTTTTCCCCCCCCCTCCTCCTACAGAGAAATCCAAGGTAGCTCACAATCAAATTAAAAGAAAACCACTAAAGCAGAAAGCAAAAAGCATTTTGGATACTGCAAGGGTCTGGGTTTGGGTGTAACCAGCTCCAATGAAGTAACCAACACACAGTTGCAGAACCTGGCAAGTCAGCACATTACACATTTTAGGTGCTCCAAGGCACTGAGGGAGGAAGCTTCCTGTCCCATTCTTCCACATTTCCACAAAAGGAATTGCATCCACTTTGCTGGCGTACATTTGAGAGGCCCATGTAAGGCCCAACAGGCCTGGGAAGGGAGATAGGACATGGCGGCGGAGGAGGCGGAGGATCCCTCCCCCTTCCCGGGCCCAATCCTCCCTCCTGGAACGCTTCCACCCTCCCCCCCCCCGCTGGGCGGGGACTTACCTTCCCGCCATGGCACTGCACCGTTGGGAGCAAGCCTATCTGCTGGCATCGCTTACTCTCTGGGTGCCTTACGGCATGTTTGTGTGAACTACAGTTCCAACCCCAATCATGCCCCCACCCCACAGCATGCTGTTTTTGATGGAAAAAATGCTTCCAGAAGTATCCCTCTGCCCTTGAATTTTCTGTGTAATATTCATGCCAATTTGCATGGCGAGATACATTTCAGTATGTCCTGGATCATTTTCTTTGAGATTAGATGACACCTGAGGATACAGGAGTTGCTGGTCCCTGATCTTCAGAACTTATTTACAAAAAGGGAGGGGATTCTGTGTCTTCACTGCAAGGTGAATTTAAATTGTAGTTGCCCAAACTTTTTTTTTTAAATAATCATTGCATTGTAAGCAGACAAATCTAGACAAAGGAAATGTTATTTTAGTATAGATTAAATTTATGTCTGAGATATAGAAAGATTATTGTGTCTGCTTCAGATGTAATTTCATGCCTGAGAATTTACATTGTAGGAAAACTGGTCTGGATCACATTAGCCAGGACCCTGTTTTGCTGTCAGTTTAATTAAATGGAAACTGCTGGCAAGGAGATGGGGATAGGTTTATAGAAGCAGTGCTATTTTGTATGTTGGAACGGGGGGGGGGGGGGAGAAGTCCTTGGGTCTTCCAGTTCAAAAAGGACACAAAAACAAAACCTATGATTCACTCTTGTTTACAGTGATTTTAGTTACGTTAACGCCAGTGAACATATTTAATACACAGAATTCTTTATAACAGCTGAGCATTTCCAAGCTTTGAAGGTTCTGACCTCTGACAAAGGGATTGTATATAGGGAAAAGGTCCCTGTATTGTGTGTGTGTGTGTGTGTGTGTGTGTGTGTGTGTGTGTGTGTGTGTGTGTGTGTGTGTGTGTGTGTGTGTGTAATATTTAGAGAGTACAAGGACCTTTTCCTTCTCTAATGTGAATATAGATTGACACGATGTACAGTGGATGTTCTATTTGCTCATTGCAACTTTTGTTGTCAAGTGCTCTCATACACATGAAAAACATCCTCTAAAGTTAAGAACAGTGAATTATCTGTTAACTGCATTCGGCACAGTGCCTTTTAGCTTTGCTTTTTTGGGAGAAGTCCGTTTGGCTACTTATACTTGCTTGCCAAACCACCAAATTCACATTTGGGAAAGTTGGGGGGGGGGGGGGGGACATGTTTCCTTTCCTCCCTTCCCTGTTCAGTTCTGTTTATTGTATCATGACATTTTGTGCCGTACATTCTACAGTATTTCTCAACTAGAGTTAAGAACAGGAATCCAGACTCGCTCTTCAAATCTGACTCTGCTTCAAATGACTCAGAAGAGTGCCTGAAAATGAGTGTTTGTTTTCTACTAACAACTTTTTTACACAGCCCCAAATTACAGCAAATGATTTATGTTCCACTCCCGTTTATAGCACTGACTTGTATTCTGAACTTTTTTTTTAAAAAAAATCTCTGTGGAAATTTTCAACAAGACCCGTGAACTCAGAGGTGACCTACAAAAGGATCACTTGGATCTTGCATTCCATACAGATGTGCGGATTTTACATAGAACAAAGAAATGTGCACTCTCACTCATACACACACATACACTCAACCTGTGGTACTCCACCAGTGGTACTTCGGCCGACTGCTGGTTGTACTTAGACTGCCAGCCAGCTGGAACCCTGCTCCCACGTAGCGCTTTTGAACTGGTGGTGATGTCATCACCAGCCACTTCCAGTGTTATGCAGCAGGAGAGTAGGGAAGTACTGTACTACTGTATGTAGTACTTAAGTCCCATATCATCATATGTAGTACATTAAGTTCCATAAGTCCCATATCATAGTACTATGATATGGGACGTACTTCTGAGTAGACATGCTTAGGATTGGGCTCTGAGTTTTCCAGTCTGAAAAAAAATGAATATTATACATCCCATTGATTTCAGTAGCAGAGTTGAGCATGCACTTAAGTCCCATTAAAATTAGTGGGGGGTTGACAGTGCTTAATTTTGGGTGAATTGTGCCATGGGTTTGAACTTAAATGCTTTTAAATGACAGTGAATTCACTCATTGACCACCACTGGATGACTACATCATCACTTGATGACTTGCAGGTGTGAGAAAGTCATCTCCTGCCCCAAGAAGGCCTTTCATCATGTCACCTGTTACTTCAGATATGTTCTGCTTGTGTACTACTGAATGATGAGATACTGTAGCTAGGGCTGTACTTATAAATGTGGATTAGTACTGTATTGCTTTTGTTATTACCTTGAAGTTAAAGTCAGTTGACCTGTCTGTGTCAGGTTGTGAAGTTTGTGTAGCTATCAACATGTTAGCTGACTGAATTCCTCTTTTTTTTGTCTCAGTGGGAAAAGAGAGAACTTCTTGGCATCACTCATCGTCCCAGAATGGTCATCTGACTATGACTTATAGGTCAAATATCTCATGATGGAAGTGTAACTTTTAGATTTTATGAAAACAGAGAGCCCCTAAGGGCTTGTTTTGTTTTGTTTGTTTGTTTGCCTCAGAGAAGCTTTCTAAGACTGCCCCTCTCCTCTTCATTCCTTCTTCATGTAGATTTCCTATGAAAAACGAGAGATGCAAGACCATTCTTCAGGGGCAGTGTTGGGGGTTAGCTAGGTTCAGCACCAACCGAGGGTCTGCGCAGCTGGACCACCCTTCTGACCTCCCTGCACTGGTCAGCCACTACGATCCTTCTTCCCAATGTGCCAGTGAGGAAGGTGGGAGGAACTGCCATGGCTGCCAATCACCTACCACTGGTAAACTGGGGCAGTGCAGGGATTTGTCCCAGGACATCCTGCAACTTGGTGCTGACACTGCCATCCTTTCTCTTTGTTCCTGGACATCTTGTCCCCGGAGAGACATCTTGTCATCTTTTCCCCGGAGATTCCATTAAGCTGTGGAACTCCTTGCCGCAGGATGTGGTGATGGCACACCAGACCTGGATGCCTTTAAAAGGGGATTGGACAGATTTATGGAGGAAACGTCCATCACAAGTTACAAGCCGTGATGGGTATATGCAACTTCCTGGTTTTAGTAGTAGGATATCTCCATGCCAGGTGCAAGGGAGTGGCGGCAGGATACAAGTATCTTGTTGTGTGCTCCCTGAGGCACCTGGTGGGCCACTGTGAGATACAGGAAGCTGGACTAGATGGGCCTTTGGTCTGATCCAGCAGGGCTCTTCTGATGTCAGACAGCCCCTCAACTCTTCTTTGTTTCCTGTGCTTTCTTACAGGCTGTGATAGAACACAGTTTCCCATGGCACCTGCCCATCTAGAGTAGATTTTTCGGAGGCTGAATTTGAGCTAGGACTTAGTATGAGAATCTCTTTTTTACAGCTCTGCCTGGAATATGTGAATTAATAATAAAGATGTAAGGTTCCCCTGGGCATGTACACAGTCAGACCAAGCAACCATAACCTTTCCTCAAACATCTCGTCTTTAGGAGCCAAGACTTTCATCCACAGGATGCGTCTTCCAGGCAAGATTGAACTCTGTCACCTCTCTTTTTGGAAATTAAGCATTGTTCTTTGTTCTTCATTCCTAGACTTTAAAATGAGGAACTGAAGCCTTCTAAATGGGGAACAGTCAGAGACAAAAGCTTTTAAACTTAGCTTTGGATCAAGGACATCACTGACAATGAGGTTAACTTGTGAAATGATGCTTGCTATTCTGCTTTTCCCCGACCTGTCTTGGAGGATATATGCACTTCCCCTCCCCTCAAGTTCGCTGATGGGGAAGTGATCTGATTGGCTATTTGCCCTACCTGAACAAAAAATCTGGAAATATTTTTGCTTTGAATCAGAGGAAAGCTGCATATCTTGGCTAAACTCTCTTGGCTCTTGAGTCCCAGACCATTTTAGTCATCACTGCTCAGTGAAGACAGAAATAACGTTTCTAACAGCAGCAGACTCGCAGGTGGGTCCTTCAGTTTGATCCATTGTCCTGTTTTGCGCCTTTATTTTTCCCCAGTGGGGCTAGTGTGTGTGATTTCAGTCAGGGAAAACAGGGGAAAGAGTTAAATGCCCTCTCTTTCAGCCCTCCTGGCCTCATACAATTCACCTTCCTGAAGGCTGCTTTTAACTTTTAAAAAATGTTGCGATAGATCTACAGCCCAATCCTGCTGGAGGCTTATAGTGGCGGATCTTGTGATCCGGCACCGTAAGTCCCAGTCCAGCATCGCAAATGGCACACCACTGTCATGCGCTGTGGGACTGACGGCGCAAATGACCAGAGGCCCTGCACACATACCAACAGCTCACCCAGGCTGTGCCAGAGCAGGTAAGTTGGCGGCAGGTGCAGGTTGTGGGTCGTTCAGGAGAGGAGCAGGGCAGGCAGGGGGTGGTTTGAGGGCAGGAGGGCGTGGATCTTGGTGGCAGTCATGCACATAGGGATCTTATCCCCCTTTCCCCGGCCCAACACCCCCTGTGGATCCTCAGACTTACGCCAGCCAAATAGCTGGCATAGGTCCAAGGAGACCCATTTGTGGCCAGGTGGCTTATGGGGAGGTAAGTAAACAAACAATATGTTTACTTGCCTCTCCCAGGCTGTCTGGTTTCCCCCCCCCCCCAGGATGCAGCGCATGCTCTGTTGGTGCCGCCGCATTGCGTAAACTTGTGGGGGATAGGATTGGGGGAACAATCACATAACTCCTGCATTGCATGTACCCCTTGTACCACAAACATGTATACAGTATATTTGAAATGCTGGATTAACTTTTAGTCTTGCTCTTCCTTTCATGCAGATTCACACTTAATATGTGTTTGTATGATTTACAGGTTTATCCTTCAACTTAAAAAACAAAAATATCCCCAAACCAAATCTCACAGAAATTTTTAAAAGTAGCAAAATTGTTCTAGGCCATTAAAGTGTACGTAAGTTTCCGGGGCAGCAAACGTGTTTTTAAAGCTCTGCCACACTTTAAATGTTCTGTCTGTCCTCACTCTTTGAATAGTGTTAGGGATGAGCAGATTCCTTCCTTTATTTATTTATTTTTTGTAAATCTTATAATCCTTGAGAGAAATTTCCCTCTCAAAAAAACATTGGGGAAAAAGGGGATAGTTTTTTCTCTCCCCCCCTTCTCTGCAAAGCTTTTTTCTAGGTTTTTTCTAGTTGTATATCCCGCTTCAGGCAGTTGTCATCCACTTGAGGTGCTTTTTAATTGCATACCCTTAGGTAGTTTCTCCAAGTTTCAGATGTTTTACCAAGAAAGGAGAAAGGGCTTCTTAGTCGTCATGGCATTGAGAATCTCTGCCAATAAAACGATTTAGTCTCTGGACAGCGAAGTGCGGTATTTTGTTCAGCTAGTTCATTTTAATTTTTTTTGTTCCCCACTTCATGACAGCATTTCAAATACTGATAGTGATTTACAGAACTTCAAAGCCAGGGGACATTAAAACAAAGCATGGTCAGTGTATTGTTTCTGGCCTCATCCAATTATACAATTGAGTTTAGGCACGCAATAACACACTAACTGAAATATCCATGCTTCATAATTGGATTTCATGAAGACCATGTTTTTGCCACTATGTACAAATCCCTGTTTTTATTCACATAAGCCTACTTCTTTTGTCTTTAAAAGTAAGACGCAACCTGGAGATGGAAGATGAGCTTCAGCAAAACAAAATGACACTTTGGATGGCAGATGAACTATGATCAGTCAGAAACCATGATGCATCCAATGTTAAACACTTCAAACTCCCATCGGTTTCATCGGACAGTTTAAGTACGTGCTTAACAGCGCAATCCTGTGTAAAGATCCGTGGACCGCCAACACGATCCTATGCTCTTCCCGGGCCGCTCTGGCGCGGCCCAGGGTCTACTCCTCCGGTGTAGAGCTGGAAGGCCCCAGTGGGCCTCCTCGGATGTCCGCTGGCTATCAAGCCGTTGGAAATCCGAGGCAGCCGTGTAACAGCCGCCGAGCCTGGAAATGGGGACGGGGATATTGCGGCCAACATCCCCGCCCGCTCCTGGGCCGGCTCGGCCAACCACTGCCCAGCCCGCCCTTGCATCCATTGACAGATGCCTTACCTTCCTCCGGCGGCTGCAGGGTTGAAAACGCGGCAGAGTAAGGGCTGCTGGCCTGCCCACGGGCGGCCCTTACTCCCTGGGTGCCGAAAACATGCTTTATGGCGCGTTTACGGCACCCTCCACTTGCAGAGCGTGCACTCTGCAGGGAGATTACTTACCCAGGATTGCGCTGTAAATCTTATAGTGAAATCAGTAGACTGTAAAGCATACAATATCAAACCCCGTAACAAACATTTTATCTTCTGCTAATGTCAAACTTTTTGGCTGGGTCATTGATAACCAATCCAGTTCTGAGCATGGGCAACTGGTTATATGTGATAATTGGTGGCCCTAGATGGGGATGTACATCTCCTTGTACCTCAGAAGATGCATCCTAACAGTTCAGTGGGGAAGATGAGCACTGCAAATGTTGTGGATGAGGCACATCCACATCCGCTATGGATAGAGAATACTAGTTCTATGCACAGATCTCTCTATCGGGAGATAAATGAAATCAATTCAGATTTTATTCCAGTTACAGGTTGAGTATCCCTTATCCAGACTGCTTGGGATGGGACGTTGTCTGGATTTAGGATTTGTCTGGATTTCAGAATATTTGCATAAATATAATGAGACGTCTTGGGGATGGGACCCAAGTCTAATCATGAAATTCATTTGTCTCATATACACCTTATATACATAGCCTGAAGGTAATTTATACAATACTTTAAATAATTTTGTGCCCCAGCATGCCTTGCGCTATGCCAGCCAGGTGCTGGAAAAGGGTGTTTGTTTTTTTTAGTCATAGCCCCCAAAATGTCTGGATTTCGGATATCCGGATAAGGGGTAACTAACCTGTACTAAATTTGATATTCAGTTGTGATTTATTGATTAGGCATTATCTGTAGTTCTATTTTAAATGGTGTTCTGGTATATCTCCTAATGAGGGAATTTTCGGGCTTCAAACACATCAGGATAAACGATAGTCCGCATGGCATACATTGAAAGAGCTTTGCCATGTGCCATTTTATTTGTTTGCTCATGAATTGGTGCACCCCACCCCCTTTCTGGATTATTACACTATTACACAGCTTCTGTGTTGGCAAAGTGCATCACCACACTGGAACGATAAAAAATCTATTTGTTATCTATCATAAGGGTTTTATTTCTTTGAAGCATTCTGAGAAATCAAACCTTTCCGGTACAGTTTTTGAACAGAGAGAGAAAAGTAGACCAGTCCCTTCTCCTTTAGTTACATACATTTAGATCTTTGACATTCCATAAACCTTGACCTTGTTTGGAAGGAATGAATTCTTCTTGCTACAGTACACTGCAAAACTCTCTCTCTCTCTCTCTCTCTCTCTCTCTCTCTCTCTCTCTCTCTCTCTCTCTCTCTCTCTCTCTCTCTCTCTCTCTGTGTGTGTGTGTGTGTGTGTGTGTGTGTGTGTGTGTGTGTGTGTGTGTGTGTGTGTGTGTGTGTGTGTGTGTGTGTGTGTGTGTGTGTGTGTGTAATTTCATGAGCTAGCCAGCTTAATGTATCACATAAGTATGATGAGAGAGTGATCTGCTAAAGATAGAAACACTGACGCCAGTTGGCTATTGTGATCTTCGTTAACATGTTGTTTGGATAATAGGATAAATTTTGAGCAGTCTTGGAGTGCTTTTTAAAAGTTCTCTCTCGCTCTCCCCCCTCCTCCCTTACTTGGCCCAGATTAAAAGTGCAGCTTTAAGATATTTCTCCTAAAATAAATTTCAGGCATCCTCATTTATAGTCAGCATGCCCTGATTACTTGCAGACATACTGGAAATTTACATGCGCTTTTCTCCATTATAAAACACTGATCTGTTCATATCATTAGTTCCCTCATGACTGGAGGTTGGCAGGAAGCCAAGGGCAGTCTAAATCTGTCGCTGTAAATCGTGAGTTGAAATAGCAGAAAGTGGGTTTGTAACTTTGAAAGTGTAAACAGTTTGGAAAATGAAGTAATTTTAGCCTATGATTGATTGCCTTGCGATTCTACTTTAAATTAGCCCAGGGGCTCCGATGGAAATATATGCTTATTATACATTTTTTATTTTTTATTTTGCTTTTCAGTTTTATTTTCTGGGGGAATAATAGCCTCGTTGGGTAGGCTGCTGAACAATGTATGCTTCTCCTAGTGTGACCTTTTGGGAAAAGAATAGTTTTATTGTTTGTCCATTACTTTGCCTGAAACAACATTTTGCAGTTATTAAATTGACTTGTTCTGTATATAAATAAAAGGCTGGGAATGCAAAGCAGCTGTACTGAATTGCACTAGATTTGTACTTGAATATTTGAAATAGGTAAATGCAGCATGCATTCTTCCCTGGTGCATTCTGAAGCTGCCTTATATTGAATCTGACCATTGATTAATCTTGTCCAGTATTGTTTACTCATACTAGCACTGACTCCCAGCTACCTGAGGGTTGAGAAACATGGCACAGTTTTAGAGCAGTAGAACTACTTTGAAGGAACCCTAATTTCCTCTCCATGATTAAGCTCTAGAAAATACAGTTCCACAAATTTGCAGCAGACGTTGCCTGTGCATAGCACTGATTATCTGGTACCAATAATGTCACCAAGGCAGGGGCATAGCTGCCTGTTTGGCTGCCTGGGGCAGTGACTCCTTGTGGGGGCCCCTGCCGCTCGCCCCTCAGTGTTTTCAAAGGCTTCGCTCCAGTCGGAGCAAAGCTGCTGAAAATACTGAGGCGTGCGGCAGCTCCACCCCCTTAGTCTTTCGGCCAGCCAATCAGCTGGCCAAAGGACTAGGGACAGCCGCTTATTGTTTTTAGAGGCTTCACTCCAATTGGAGCAAAGCCACCAAAAACACAGGTGCGCAGTGACCCCGCCCCCTTTCAGCTATCCAATCAACTGGCTGAAAGACTAGGAGTAGCTGCTGCTGCGTGCGCCTCCCAGTGTTTTCGGAGGTTTTGCTTGGATTGGAGCAAAGCTGCAGAAAACACTAAGAGGTACGCGGCAGCCCCCCCCAGCAAGCGCCCCCCTAGTTGCTGCCTAGGGCGGCCCGCACCAGCCACCCTACGGTAGCTATGGTACTGCACCAAGGGATTTCCCTGTTAATCTGAAGAGCGTTTTTGCATCTTTTTCATTAATAAGGCAACAACTAAAAGGATAAATATACATGCAGCACTTTATTAAAAAGTAGACTGCCCACCTGAAGTGGGTGGGGCAGGAGGGGGGGGAAAGGAAGGCAAGACTGATGACTGAGTCAACATAATATTCCTCTGTCACTTCGATTGTGAAGCTGGAAAGAGTCCAGGCTTGCACTACAACTGGGGGATCTGCTGTGAGCCTTCTTTTTAAACGATGCTTGTATTCACTCTGAATTTTTTTAGCTAAACCTGGGAGCTTATGCATGCAAGGCATTTGCTCTACCACTGAGCTTTGGCCCCTTCCTAATGGGTATCTGCCTGGCAGGAGTTAGTTTTGATCCATTGACCCCAGGAATATGAGACCAGCATGTTCCAATTGCTCTACTCTTCTATGTGGCCATATTTTCTGCCAGGGACATAACTTGGGTGGGACCTGAGGGGCAGCTGCCCCGGGGGCAAGCCCAGGAAGGGCGCAACCCTCAGACCCCACCACCTATTGGCTGCCCTCACTTTCAGCTCGGAATGCTCTGAGCCCAATGTGAGGGCAGCCATTCGCCTGCTGCCTCTGCGTGCCCCTGTTCTCTTCAAGAGAAGAGGGTTGCATGGAGAATGCAGACAACCGGCAGCCCATGCTGCCGAGTCTTCCAGCCTCCGCGTTCCCCTGTTCTCTTTAAGATAACGGAGCTCACGCAGCTGTTTCCTGGGCAGCGGTGCAGGCGGTGACGACCCTCCCGTCCGTGCCGCAGCCTGGGAAACAGTGGCACGGGCTCTGTGCGCTCAAGGTCTGCTGGATCGGCAGGCCTCAAGTGTACGGAGCTGTTTCCCGGGTTGTGGCGGGGGCAGAAGCCGTCCGTGCCGCAGTCCGGGAAACAGTGATGCGGGCTCCGTGCACTCGAGGTCTGCTGGAGCTGTTTCCTGGGCTGCGGCGCGGATGGCTCCCATCCGCACTGCAGCCTGGGAAACAGTTCTGTGCGCTCGAGCTTCACAATCTGGCAGACCTCGAGCGCACAGAGTCTGCACTGCTAACCCAGAAATGACGTCACGTGATGTCATTTCCGGGGCACAACACTCCTGTGCCCTGGGCTGCATGGGAGCTTGTTACGGCCCTGTTTTCTGTATTATGATTTGTTCCTTCAATGTTATGTTAGAAGAAATTCTCATTTTTTAAGTATGTGGTGCATTAAAGTTATGGAAACTGACCTGTGCAACCCATTCTTTTGAAACAGTTTTGGAGTGAATATTTAGGGGCCAGGAATATTCTGAGAATTTAAAAAAATCTGATGAGGAACATACAGGATCTTCGACAGGTCTGCACAAGTTTCTTGCCTACAAAGCCAAATGTACCCCAGTACAATATATTTGAGACTTGATGGGTGCTTGATTACCACCACCCCTTGCTTATACAGTCCCAGGCAGGCAGCAACAAGTGAATTATCTTTTCCCTGGCAGATCACCATACCTGCAGGCATTAGGTTTTAATTCAGAAGCCTTTCAAGTGTCTCCTACCTAGTGGCCATAAGGCCCATCAGTTGATGGGCACCTAGTGTCATGGGTCACTGGTTGTGCAGGTGATGGTCTGCCTTATGGCCACTAGGTAGGAGACACTTGAAAGGCTTCTGAATTAAAACCTAATTCTTGCAGTTATCCTCTGTCTGGGATATACCAAAGCTGTGTAACAGAACTGTGTAACATAGAACTGTTTTCATTTAGTGCTTAATTTGTAAAATACTGTAGGTGTTTGGGCTAAATGATGTAAGGGTTGGCCCATCCATGAGGCTGGTTGAAGCAGTCAACTCAGGCAGCAGATTGCTGGAGGGAACCCACTTCCGTCTGCCCACCCGCCTCCACAGCTCCTCCTCCTTAGATTGAAAAAGGAACAAGGTGATGGAGTGGAAGAGGAAGTGTGGAGTAGAGTGGTGGACTAGAGCAGGGAGTGGGAGGAGCAGAAACTGGTGCGTCACCAGGTGATCTGCGACTCAAACTGGTATGTTCTGCCAGTTTCCTTTGCTTCTTACTTGTCACACTTAAAACAATGCTTCAGGCTCAGTCTCGCAGATGAAATAGATTGTAGTATTACTGTAGGGAAATTCATTGTGGCTGATTTTATAAATACATTAAAATTCATGGTTAGAATTTTGTTTTTTGAAAGCCTAGGAATTTTAAATGCCTCTCTTGAAGCAATAATGAGCACCTATCAAAATAAGCACCTATCTGTACTTAAAAGACAACACATAAAGAAATAATGGTAGTTGCATTCTTGGAATAAGCAGAGCATTAATCTCTTGTGCTAGGCTTCTTTTATTTTGGAAGGAAGGTTTTGTTTTTCTGATTTCCCACAGAATCAGTAGCTGTTCCCCCACTCCTGGTTGCTGGGCTATAGACTATAAACCGTCCCCCCTCCACACTAGGGTCCCTGTCCAATTGAGGATGGCTAGGGGGCATGGCTTGTTGTATTTATAAAAATACTACAGAAAGGCACATTATGTATTTAAAGTTGCCTCTAGTTTGGACCTTAAAAAAGAGGTGAGCTTGACCTATTCTGATAGTGTTACTATAATTTTCATGAAGTATAACCAATGCTCTTAACATATTTTTTTTTCAACATAATCTTGAATACATCTAAGACTGGGCTGTTGAATTTACAGTAGATGAGAGTTTTGCCTTTCATTACTTACATCTTTTTTCCCCTTCTACTGCAATCTGAAATGATTTTAACATTATTTTATGATTTTAAACATGATTTTAACATGATTTTAACAAAACTCCTGCAATTTTAACATTATTTAAAAAAAAACAACATTAAAAAGGAGTGCAATAGTGTGTGTGGTAAAGAGGTGGGCAGCGCAATCCTATCCAGCACCAGTGCAGCGTGGTCATCAGACCCACAATCCAGTGCTGGAGAAGAGCAGACTTGGGGTCTCTTCGGAGTAAGGGAACATTTGACCCCATGCCCCAGCGTCTACTGTGGGGCTACTTGGGTCAGTGCCACCTATTTCGGGAAGGATAGGATACGGCATCCAATGAGGACGCTGATCCCTCCCCTCCCTCCCAGGGCCAATCTGCCCCCTCTCCGCTCAGAATTTAATTTATACATAATTGTTTCTTTAAGAGCAGAAGCGAATACATATTAGGTAAACAACTTGAACACGTTTATCAGTAAATGTTTTCAACAGAGATTTTATTTTTCTTCCTGACATGAGTATTTCCCCCCTTCCTTTTGCTTTCTCTTTGATAGGCTTCCAAAAAAGTTATTAAAATGTTGCAAAACAAATAAGGTAATACTGGAGCTTATTAAAAATTGGTTCTTTTGTTCCTGTCTGGCAGCTGACAAATTGTCTTGTGCTGTGTCTTACCTGTTCCATTGTAAAAGGTTAACAGAGAAAATGGCTGCAAATAAATTGCTATTGAATGTTGTTGAAAATTAAGCATAGCACTTTTCTCTATGAAAGATCCCTTCCAAAGCTCTCTTATTCATACTGCTCCCTGCATGTCGTTCTAACACTTGTCTCTTACATTATGTTTGGCACACAAGGAAACATTAACTAGAAAAGAAACGCCTGACCATGGTGTTACTCGACTCTATTATCTGGCTGTCACATGCCCATACGAGAGAGCTCTAATTTGGGTTCATATTGACAATGATTTCTGACGGTTTCCTTAACTATCTGTATGGAGAGCTGGTGGAACGTAGTCAGGCTCAAAAGTAATATTTTTTTGGCTTTCTAAAAATTCATCTCAAACCGTACAACAACAAGACACACTTGCTCAGTAAAGTGTAATTATTCTCACATCTTTGGATGTCAGAGATATCAGCATTGCGATTAAAGGAGTGCCAACTTGTTGTTTTTTAAACGGACTGAGATATGGCTAGTGTGCTATTAACTCTAAACAGTATATATAATAGAGGGTGGTTAAAAAATAAATAAATAAAGCCACACACACACACACACACACACACACACACAGAGAGAGACACACGTACGCTATATAAATTATGCCATGCAAGAATTAACAAGGCTGTTATTTCATTAAGGGTTTCAAAGAGAGCATAAATGTCAAGAGCAAAGCTTAAGTGCTTAAATCACTGGACAGTTTTCACTCTCCCACCCCTCATTATGTGGCTTTGAGAGTAGAAGCTACTGTACTTAAAAAAAGGGGGGGGGCAAAGTTCCACTGAATTTTTCAGGCTGATAATGAAAGGGCCATTGCATGAAAAACCAAGATAAAGCTTTCTATTCTTACTATTGGAGGTGAATGGAAGTGGAAGGAATTTCATACTGCATTTCTGGGAAGTATGTAACAATAATAGGGTTTTATACTGAACAGTGCTCAGGGTTTCTCTGTTTTGGAGCCTGAACGGCACGGGACATGTGGGGGACTTCTAGGGTTACTACTCCAAGGCCTGAAACTGTATTAATCCAATTAAGGAGAAATAGTCTGGATTTTTTTGTTTGTACGCTGAAATCAAACCAGTTAGGACTCTGTTTTGAAGCACCGGTAAGTGTAGAGAAAAGCTCCATTAAGATAGTTGGTTTGTGACGTGCTCTTTGCTCTTGTCCCTGTCATCTTCCCAGATTTGTATAATGAAACGCGTCTTTCTTTTGTTTAATCATCAGCTGATCTTGAAGTGTCCTAGTAGCCTTGGCAGCAAGGAGAACAATTGTTGTCTCAGTCAATTTGCATATAACTCAAAGGTTCCCTATAAGAGAGAATGGTAGGAACGTAGGTTTGGTTTATGTGCATTCTGGGCAGCAATCCAGTTCCACTATGGTGGACGAGTGGGCTTTCATCTCCCTTTCACCGTGTGCCCCATGTGTATCAAGTGTGGTGGCCCAGGCACACATCAGTTTTATTCATGTGATTTCTCCTCCCCTGTTTTTTGAGGGGGAAGATTGCAAAACTGGACCTCTGTGTGTACAGCTGGCCACATTACACATCTGATGCGTGGTGGAAGAAGGAACACAAGGTTGTTGGCATATGAACTAGATTATAAACATAGACATAAAGGACAGGGTTCAGGACTGACAAGAGGAAGTATTTCCTCCACACAACAGATAATTATTATATGGAAATAACTACCACAGCATTCATTTCAGTCTAACTTCTGTTTTTGAGGAGCAAAACTGCTTTGATCATCCTCAAGTCTAGGGCAACCTACTCTGGAACCGAGACCAGGAGTGTGTGATCCAGTTGACTCACTTGGACTAATTAAGCTGCAATCCGATACATATGGAGTAAGCTCTGTTGAATACAATGGGACTTCTGAGTAGACACACATAGGATTGCGCTGTTAGTAGCTTTCAGTAATGTATTAACCGTCGCATCCTCTAGATCAGTGTTTCTCAAACCGCTGGGTTGTGACCCACCAGGAAAACCGGAAGTGGTCACTATCCCCTTAAGGGGGGGGTGACGTCGGTGACATCCCACCGCCACTGGTGGGAAATAAGTTTTGTTTTACTTACCAGGGGTCGTGTCAGTCCTCTGGAGAGTGCGGGAGCCCCACGGCCCCCTCTGTGGGCCTCCCCGTGCTTCAGATCGGCTCCCTGAAGTGATCGAGAACCACTTCTGGGTTTTGTTCAAAACTGGAAGTGGGTCTTGATTGCTTCAGGGAGCCAATCTGAAGTGTGGGGAGGCCCGCAAAGGGGGCCATGCACCCCTGCACCCTCCGGAGGGCCAGCGTGACCCCGGTAAGTTAAAAAAAAATAACATATTTTCCTGGCGGCGCAATCCCGAGAGTGCTGCCGCTGCCATCGGCCCACCCCCACAAAAACGTACAACTTTCCCAACTCGGGGGGAGAACTTGGAGAAACACTGTTCTAGATCAACTGTCCAGAATGGGAATTGGGAACATTATGCTCCGTAGATTCCATTTCTACCTGATGGGGCAGTTCTAGAAGATGGTGCTGGTACACTGTTGCTCTAATCCTTGGCATTTATACTGTCCTGGTCCACAGTGTTCCATTTTGTCTCACATGCTGTTTTACATTGATACAAAACTAGCGAGAGAGGTTTTTCAAGGATTTGAAGTAAAGTACTGCTGGCACTCAGCTACATTTCTCCTTTTCATTGAATTCAGGCGAAGCTGTGGATGTTCTAAAAAAAGTTTCAAGTAATGGCTGGGTGAGTGGGAGATCAATAAACTGAAGTTTATGAACTGAAGCTCAGTCCACACAAGACTAAGATACTGTTGGTTGGTGATATAGCTGACCAAGTGTTAGGGATCCGGCCTGTTGTAAATGGGGTTGTACTTCCTGAAAGGATCGGATCTGCACTTTGGAAGTGCTATTAGATGATGATAATAATAATAATAATAAATTATATGCTTTTCAACAAAAAAGTTCACAAAGCGGTTTACAGACAAAATCAAATAATTAAATGGCTGCCTGTCCCAAAAGGGCTCACAATCTAAAAAGATGCCGAAGAAACACCGGCAACAACCACTAGAAAAGACACTGTGCTGGGGTGAATATGGACAGTTACTTCCCCCTGCTAAATATAAGAGGAGCACCACTTGAAAAAGTGCCTCTTGCCCAGCTAGCAGGGACTCAACTCTGTGGCACAAAATGCCTTTAACTAAGTGTGGTTGGAATGTCAACTGCAGCCATTGCTAAAAATGGATAATGTGGCCACAGTTATCCATGCTCTCCTAACATCTAGGTTAGATCAGTCCAAAGCACTATATGTCTGGCTGCCTATGAAAATTAAACGTCATGTGGTTGAAAATACAGCTGTTAGGCTATTGGTGGGTATAGGTAGGAAGGAACATATAGGTTAAAGGGTTTAGCTGGCAGTGGCTAGCGTTTTATTTTTGGGTACAATTCAAAGTCCTGGTTTTGCCTATAAAGTCCTAACAGTCAGGGACTACCACTCAGATTATATCCAAAAGAGCGCTTGCTTCCCTGTCAATTTGCCTGATTTTTGTTGATGATCTAGGTCAGGGTGTTCCACTTCTGAGGTGAGAGAGGTGGCTACGAGGGATTGGGCCTGCTTTACGCTGGTGCCTTATTTGTGGAATACAAGCAGTAGCGCAGCTAGAGGCGGTGGCACGGTAAGTACTGCATGGCGCTACACAGCGGTGGAAAGTGGTCCTTCCTACTCGCTGTTGGAGCCGTACATTGCACCGCCGTGTAGTGCCATGCAGCACTTACCACGCTGCTCCCCCTCTAGCTCCGCTACTGAATACAAGGATTTCCTCCTGGGTTCATTTGCCTCGCACCTATTCTGGTGACGATAAAGTGTCATGTAAAATAAGAACCTGTTGTTTGAATGGGCATTTGGTGTAATTAAACTGATTGTATGAAATCTGGTTGTATCTCAGTTTTATTAATATTGGTTGCTCTTTTATACATATTGTACTGTTTTGAAATATGTTGCAAGGCACCTTAAAAACTTTGATAGTAGACGGGAGACAAATATTTCAAATAAGTTGTGGTGTCTTTTGTACTTAAATGTCTTTTTAAAATGATTGAACAAATTCATGGAGGAGAGGTCTGTAAATTAATTTATTGCTAAATGGGATCTCCATATTCAAGAGCTCATGTGCCACTGAGTAACCGATACTGTGGGCGCAAACAACAGGAGATGATTGTCACCATCATGTCTCGTTTGTGGCTCTTCAGAGGCTGGTCATATTGAAGATGGAATAATATTATAATAAACTAGTGTGATTGAGGGGTGTTAATGCACTGCTTCATTGCATCAGCATGAATTGTGATGACAATCAGTTGGTCCATTCTCCTTTATTTGTGTGTGTTTGTGTTGGGCCTCTGTCTATCTTTGGTTTATGCACAATGCTCTAGAAATAATTGTAAAATAAATAAATGCAGATTGCTCATCATGGAAATCGAGATCTTTTCAGAAGCCAGGAAGCAGAGTACCTGATTCCTATCCTGTAGTTCGGCAGTATTACTCCTTTGCTGCTGCTTCTCTGTGCTCTCTGAATCTCTTTGGCCTTTTGAAAAAGGGACACAACACAGCAATTATACCCTTAAGGGGCAGAAATGCTTTGCTGCTTTTTTTTTTTTTTTTTTTTGGAAAGTGGTAGTATGTCTTTCTTCATTGTGAAAGATAGATGGAGCTGTTTCAGGCTGGACTCTCCCCACTTTCATCTTTTTTTTTTTATTTCCAGCTGCCTTTTCAAATTCAAATTGTTCAAGATGAGACTCAGAAATGAATACTGTATGCACATTTACAATCTGGGCAGCCCAATTCTATCCAGAGCTGGCGCTGCAGGGCCCACGCTGTATCCAGCGCTGGGATTGAGCAGGCTGGAGGTCTCCTTGGGGTAAGAGGATATTTGTCCTCTTACCCTGTGTCAAACCCCAGCCTGCTCAATGGGGCTACTTAGATCTGCACCAGCTAAGTCGCTGGCACAGGCCCAAGAAGCCCCATGTAGGGCTTCCCAGACTGGGATGGGGGATGGGGTACGGCAGAGGCCTTCTCTGCCGATCCCTCCCCCCTCCCAAGGCCCTCTACACCCACCTACCTCGCTCCATTATGCCCCTTCCCTGCGCTCCCCACATTCCCCCCCCCCCAGGTCCTGCGTTGCTCAGAGTGACAGTTACCCGCTCCATGGTGCAAAGTCCAGTGGCAGCTGGCGGGGAAGCGTTGCAGGCCTCAGCGCCACCTCCCGAGTAGTATATGTGTATGTATGTGTATGTATGTATGTATGTATGTGTATAAACACACACATACAGTATTTATATATCGCCTTTCTTGGTCATTGGATTTCTCCTCCAACTTTAATCCAAGGCGGTGTGCATGGGCAGGCTGTCCTAACCCCCCTTGGGTTTTTTTTTTTACAATATATAAATGTCCAATCTTTCATGAACGGCTACATTCCAGGTGGTATCCTTTTGCAGCCTGGCTTTTTCTGCTGGCTGGTGCCTCCCACACTCGACCAACGCAGCTGGGACCCGGAGGCTTTTCACAGCTTTTTGTCGGTGGTGTGTCTCGAACTTGTCAAGTTCACCGGTCTTCGGGCTTACAAGACGACAGCTCTCCCGACTGAGCCAGACTCTTCTGCCCATTTGCAACACTCTTCTGCCCTTACTGCACATTTGCAACACTCAGCGCCGGCGCTGAGGCCCAGCACCAGCGCCTAACAGGATAGGATTGCACCATAACTGTCCAACAATTTTTTTTATTTTTTTAAAAAAATAGTTGGTTAGATGTTGAGTTCAAATAGACCTCCTGATAATTTGCAGCACAAGTCTACGCACAACTACTCAGAACTAAGCCCCATGGTTTCAGTGGGACTTCCTCTCATGTACGTGTGTATGGGATTACAGCCTTACTCCTGCACGTTTTCCTTCAACTCAAGTCTCCTGGAAGTATTAATAAAACACACACACCTGAATGACTGCATAGGGGAATTAAAGATTATTTCATGTTCATAATGTCTGTGTAAATGGCTCCAAAACTGGACTAATAAATTGTGTCAGATCACGGAGGGGGCAGGCAAGTCGAAGTTGAATGCAATGTTGCTCAATCACAGGGAACGCAGCCTTATTTCTAACACCAGAGAGGAAACCAGATCTGGAAGCTTTTATAGGGTTCAAAGAGTATTGCATGATTTACTCTTGCCCTTACAGGGGCCCTAGGCAAGGTTTTGCCGCATGGCATCATGGCATTCTTTAAGAGGGGTGATCACGTCCGCTGCCTTCCAGGCCTGTTCTCTCTCGGATGAGATCTGTCATGCAGTAACGTGGACATCTGTGCGCATGTTCATCAAACGCTGTAAGGTGGATGTGCTTGCCTCAGCAGATGCTGCCTTTAGGAGATGGGTTTTTGCCGAGGGAGCTTCTGCAATAAAGATGCTCAATCCAACCATATGCCCGCCCTGCTTAGAATAGTTTGGTACCACTCTGTTCATGTCCTGGGATATTGAATGCCCTCCTGCCTTTCCTCTGAGAAAACGGGGATTTTGTCTACACACTTACCTGTAAATTCCTGTCCTTGAAGAAAAAGGAGAGCATTTCCCCACCTCTTCATGCTACACCTGGAGGAGGTAGATAGGATCCTGAGCCATGTCGCTATACCCCCAATAGCAAATGTTTATTTATATGAATCGTATGGTAGATGCAAATGTACGGTTTTTGCTTATGGTTCTCCTATGTCAGTCTGATCTGGGGAAGATGGGGAATCCCTCCCAAAGAGGAGTCAATCAGCAGCTGGCCCTACCTCCTGACAAGGGGGAGGGAATATCCCAAAAGATACATATGAATACCTTGCTTTCCTCAAGAACGGGAATTTACAAGTAAGCATAGAAAAGAATTCTGTTTTTTTGTATATTACTTTTCTTTAATCTTCTATGCAAAATTTGAATTTATTTTATGACTTGCTTTCATGAGATAAATATTATGGACAACCTTATTATGCAGGTCTAATTCTTGATCAACATGCTCAATTTTTTATTCTGTGTAGATGAGAACAGAAAAGATCAGATTCAAATCACCAGCTGTAAAATAATGTTCTCCAGCTGGGAGCTTTAAGTACATATTAGACGGAACAGGGGGTTTTATGTGACTGTATTAGCGTGGGATTGAACAGTAGTTTCAATCTCTCCTAGATTTGTAAGTATTCCCTTCATTTCAAATGTTAAACTTATTTTAAGAACTCTTTGAACTTTTGATATTTCTCCAGGGTTTTGACAAATAGTGGAAAGTAAAGTAAAAGAGAGGTTTTGAAATAATTCACTACCCTACTTATGGGGACATGATTTGGAGAGGGGGAAAAAACAGATACAGTATTGCTCAGATCCAGTAAGGCTTTTGTATGTAGAATTTGGTGCTGTCAGCTCTGATGGTACTGATAATCTTTTGGGGAGAGGGATTTCCAGGGCTGCCAACTTGTGGTTTAAAAAATCTGTTGTTAAAGTGGAGACGGTGTGAGTTGAGCTGGAGCCTAGTTTGGGCAGCTAAGGTGGTGGTGGGGAAAATATGGCACTAGCTATACCTCATCAGGAGGTATAGGTGATGGTGAATAACAAAATGGACTCCATAAGAAAAAATATACAGAGAATATGTATATTATGGTATGGAATCTACCTCGTCGTTGCTGCTGTTGCTTATTTGACATCGGCCAAGTAAAGTGCCATGTGAAATCAATAAAAATGACAGCTTGTTAAAAATAGTCATTCTCCGATCATTAGTAGCCCATTTTCTATATGCTCTCTCTATCCTTGATTATATTAGCTTTCAAGTAGTGGGGGTGCTGCATGACATGCAGGCAAGTTAAACATGGGTGGCTTTTGTGCCTGTAAACGTTCTGTCAACAAAGCCAGTCTCCCTGTTGCGTTGATAATTTACCCACATTTGTTTCAACCTCAAAAACAAAGATTTGCAGGTTTGCCTACTGGGGTTAGCTAATTATTTTATTTGCATTTTCTTAATGTGGAAATTCAGCCATTAATATTTAAGAAGTGTTGCAATTAATTAGCCGGCCATGGCATACCAAGTAGCATTACAAGAGCAAGTGGAGATGGAAATCAAGGGAAATGAGCTGTCTTTGGAAATGTTTCCTCCTCAGGTGGGGGGGGCAGCCAAAATTGGCCCCCTACCCCAACTGCCAAAGCTCCTCAACCTGCAGGATTCCAATAGTCCAGAATATTTCGCATAGCTAGATGAGAGAAAAGTATGGTTAGCTTTTCTGTATCTGCTGTGGCTATTTACAAGCTTGGACACCTAGTGTGGCTTTGCCTCTGCAGCTTTCTCCCACCCATCCTTTTTTTTTCCCCTTAAATGCTACACAAAGCATGTTTATCTGAGCAACTGAGGAGCATGTAGAATGTCCAGATCATAATTTTAAAAAATGGATACACAGGAGTGCCTTTTTCATAAAATTTTATAGACAAAGAGCTGCAAGGGTGACTCATAGTAAATCCATTATAATGAAGAGCTTTAGATAATGGTAGTTCTACTGCATTTATGTGGTGATAACCTTGTTTTGGCAGTTGTCCAGTTACTCTGGATTTTTATTATAATGATCAAGCAAGGAGGCATGCTTGCTGCTAGAAGTATTCTCATTGGCAATCAGATGTTGGCAAATGAGAGCAATCATAAGATTGTCCCTTAATTATTTATCTTCAAACTGTGTCTTTAAAAAAAAAAAGCAAGAAAACTTGTGCACTAAGCTAACCCAAATTTTACACCAGGAAAAGCTAGGATTTATTTTTTTGAAATGTATAAATTATGCAAATGTATCACTTTAAACATATATTGTCTTCATTTGCATAATGTATTCTTCTTCTGCTAGTCATGGGGAGATTCAGCATACAGTGCTATTAAACAACACCAGCCCTTTATCACCCTATTCCAGCTGCTGGAAATTCTGCTGAGCCCCCCTCTGGCTTTGGAGATTTCACCAGATGTTCTCCATCTTCGTGTCGCCAAAAAGGTTAGAAAGAGCTAGCACAGTGCAGTGATTAGCAGCATGTTGAGCTTGGGACTGCAGGGACCTAGTTTCAGCTCTCTGCTCAGCCTTGGGCCAATCGCTCTCCTTTTTTTAACCTAATCTACCTCACAGGGTGGTTGTGAGGATAAAATGTAGGAGGGACACACATGTTATATATGCTGCCCTGAGCTCCTTGTTTTGTTTTCAAAAACAAAAGCTTAAGAGTTTCAAAACGTTCTGAATTCTGTGGCCAATACCAAATTCTTCAGGTTTTCTGTAACATGGCTACAACCCTAAGTGTGGGTTGTAACCCTGTAGTGGCTACAACCCTACAATGTGGCTCAGGTTTTCTGTAACGTGGGCTACAACCCTAAGCACATGTACTTGGTACTCCCATTGAAGACATTGAGGCTTTCTTCTGAGTAGACATGCATAAGGTTGTGCTATTTGTTTTATTGCATTTATATCCCACCTTTCTTTCATGGCGAAACACAGAAGTTCCAAGGGTAGCACAAAGCCAGGCCTGCTTAGTAGTTTCAGTGAGGTCACTGCATTGTACCCTCAGACCATGCCCTGTGTTATTTTATCTCATAGCACAAAATTCTGTACCAAAATACTGTACCAATGAGAGGTACATTGAGAGCTCCTGCACTTTATTCACGTACAGTACTTAACTTTTGTTTTACTTTCAGACAGTGGCCTAATACAGTAGTTGTACAGATGTAACATTGCCTAATTACAGATGTAACATTCTCTAATTCAGTCAAGATATTGGAAGTGTCTGCAGGCAGGCTTGCACTTCCTGGCCTTCTCTCTCCCATTCCAATTCCCCTTCCCTTTCCTTTGTTGGTCTTACCCATGGTGGAGACTAGCTTGAGAGTTTGATTTCCAACTAGCAACAGCCAGGAGAGATTAGCTGTCTTCTTGCTGTTGAAATAATCTCTTCAGTTAAGGTAAGGTAAAGGTATCCCCTGACAATTAAGTCCAGTCGTGTCCGATTCTAGGGTGTGGTGCTCATCTCCATTTCAAAGCCGAAGAGCCAGCGTTGTCCGAAGACGCCCCCGTGGTCATGTGGCCGGCATGACTCTCCTTACCGCAGCGCGTAGCAGAGCTTCCATATCGACGCCAGGACAGGACTTTTCAATGGAAACCACTCTTACATTCAGCTATAAGTTATCGAGTGATAAGTTATTGAGTGATGAGACACCCTGCGATGTGGATGATGCATAGGGAGGACAGTTGCGAAAGACTGGCAAGATAAGGCAGTGAGTTCACAGAGAATACTGTTGAGTCTAGTGAGCTGTTAGACGTGTTGGAGGAAAGAGCGGAGAGAACGATTTCAGCAGCCTACATTGCACTATGTAGTGATACTAGACTGAGGGCAGTGGATGGTGTGTGAGACACAAAATGTTGAAGGGCAAGGGGGAATTCTTCAATGAAGACATCAGAACTAGTATGTTTTTTTTGTCACGTAGCACCTCCAGCATTCACCTAGGTCGGACATTTACCTCTGTTCTGCTAGCAGGGTCAAAATATGAACACTAACCACTGATTAATTTATTATGCTTCATTCTTCCATGAGGCCTTCCTGGTGATAAATGGCACTAAAGCAGGGGTTCTCAACTGGTGGTACACAGGGGTTCTCACCAGTGATACTTTTTGGTACCTCTGAGGCTCTGAATGATGGTACTTGGACCGCTGGGACCCTTGAAGCCCCACAAAAATGGAGTGTTTTGGCTCCGCGTTTTCACTCTCGAGAGGCTCCTGCCTTTGGCCGAGCCTCTTGGGAGCAAAGAAACCAGCCCACCCGGAGCCTCTTACCAGCCTCCAGCACCGAAAACTGGGCAGAAAACCTGGAAGTAAGCGGCAATGACATCATCACTGCTTATTTCTGGTGGTACTCGGCGCGGCGGTGGCAATGTAGGTGGTATGCCACGCCGAGTACGTTGAGAACCCCGGCTCTAAGGGAAGGCAGTGCTGTTGTTTTGCTTTATCCCTTTGCTGATTACTCGGGAAATTGGGTTTTGCTGATCTAAAAGTTTTGCATCTTACATGTATATATAGACTTTAATATGGAAAGATTGTCTCCATGAGTTTGTAAGCCAATACAGATCTAATTTTACTGATGCTGTCATTGCCAGGCTGGGCTGTGAGGTTATTGTAGCCAAACCTACACCCAAAGGGAGGGCCACTGCAAGGAATTTATCAGGGGTACAAAGTTTCTTTTGGGCCCCTTCCCTTCCCATTAGTCATTCTGTTTTTATCCAGGAAATTTCCAGCTCCTCTCCTTTGGCTCCCTGGCCCCCTTTTTGACCCCGGGCTCAGGTACAATGATGACCCCCGGCCTGCACCCCCTCTCAGAGGCCCTACCCAGATGGTGTATTCTCCAGTTCAGGGATCTTGAGGTCACTGGCTTGGGCTTGGGCTTGGGCTTGAGCTTGAGCTGGGAACACTGGAGAAGCCGGAACCTGAAGTGTAGCAAGCAGACTGCTCTGCTGACTAATCAAAAACGGAAATCCAGACTCCCAGCATTTATGCTCGACCTGGCCAATCACAGGAGATGGTGTTACGCATCCAGTTCCCCTCTATGCTTGAAGAGGGCTCTGAGGCCTGTATACACCCCCACATGTACACACAGGCTGGCATTTCACTAGGTTAAGTGCCAGCCCTGGTCTCACGGGTTCTCAGTTCGTCCTAGAGTTTGACACAGACTTACTTTGCTTATCTACTTTAAAAAAAAATCTATGTTTTCTCTGTTTGAGGAAAACAAATTTGAGTTTGAGATGTTTTAAGATGTTTAGGCTCTTTAAACAAAGGTGAAATCAGTCTCATCATGTTAACAGACCTTCTTGTTAAATGCTGTCCACTGTGTATATCTAGTTTGTTTGTTTTTTGTATTTTACTATTCAGTGCCTGTTCCAGTTGACTGCAGTTTAGAGAATTACAAAATTGTGAAGGGTGGGGCTTCAGCAACTGAGTTACAGGACAGAGTGTTTCTCAAAATGAACCACAACAGTGCAATACTGACGTGCAATTTATGTCACAGTAGTTTTTTTTTTTAATGAAAATATATGTGGTATATTAATTTGAATTTTGGGCAGCCTCCCTCCATTTTCCCTTCTCGCTTTCTTTCACTTTCCCTCCCCCCTTCTTTTTCTTTTTAATCATGCATTTTTGCTTTTTAATATTTTTCACCCATCTTGGCTTGCTTCCAATTTAGCAGCTTCAATGAGACTGCGTGTTGGGGTGGAATAACTGATCTTTTTAATTCAGCAGTTTAACTCCAAATGTATTTTCCCCTTTGATGTATACATTTTGTGCTAACTTAACTGCCTTGGGAGAGATTTAGATTTGTGGTAGGATACATCATAGAAAGCTGGAACCGAAGGATTGATAAAGTTACTGCTCAAGTTTGGAATCTTACACACTGGGAACCAAATCAGGCTCTTTAGACGTGTGTGCTCATATATTCCCCTTTACAAACATCTTTCTGTATAATGTCTTGTAATTAGAACAGGAAATCATTGAGTAACTGTACGATGAATAAGAGTACTTAGGCTGGAAGGAAAATTACCTTCCGAGAAATTATATTCACCATTTCTCCCCCCCCACCTCATTTCTTGCTTCACATTACAATGTTGGCAATGATAGTAACAGATGTGAGTATTCTTATCTGTATAGCATTGTTCTGCTGATTTCTTCCTCCCTTCCCTCCAAAAATAATCATTTTCAAAAATGAACGGACAGAAAATAGGAAATGCCTAATTAGGAAACTGAATTGTGTGACAGCAGAATTGCAATAACATGGAAATGTCAATACGCTGCCATTATCGATATCTTGGAAGGCTGGAGAAGTGCCAGGTGTGTGAAGTTGGTGCTCTGCCTTCACTCAGTTGCTAGGAGTGCTGTAAAAAGTATAAAGCTTGGAGAAAGCAACGTTTAACATAATGAAGTACTGTATCGGAAGGTAGCATAAACCACTTCAAGAGTGACTTCAGTGGATGTGGTTCTACTTAATTAAATGGGGTCCAAAGTGGATAATATTAGTCCTTCAAGTTTTGAACTAATTAATATTTTGCATCTGAAATAGCTGAAATTATTATGACTAAGTGCCCAATCCTATCCTTCACCCTCCACCGATGCAACAATGCCAAAATGGCTACCGCTGCATCCTCTGTGTGTGTGTGTGTGTGTGTGTGTGTGTGTGAGTTGTGGGCCTCTCCACTGGGAACACTCGTTCCCTTACCCAGGGAAATGCCTGCAAGGTGCAGAGGGGTCTACTCAGACCTGTGTTAACAAAATCACTGGCACAGGTCCACTTGGGCCCAGGCTGCAGGATTGGGTCCGGGAATGAGGCTAGTATTCGCCAACTGCCGCTGCTGCTGAACCCTCCCACTTCCGGAAACCAATCTGCCCTTCCACTGCCCCCATCACTGCCCCGTTCCACCCTTCCTGTCCCCCATCGCCGCCCTGTTCCACCCTCCACCCACCCCATCTCATCTCCGCTGCCTTACCTGCGTCGGTGGGTCTGTGGTGCTCCGACCTTCCCTCTTGCACTCCGGCAGCATGCGCCTTCGCATGTGGTTGGAGTGCCTTTTGTGACTGCCGTATGGCAGAACACTGGCGTAGCACTCGTTCCGTTAGCGTTGAAGTCCAATAGGGTTGGGCTGTAAGTGGTGTAAATCTGCCCATAGTTAAAGAAGTACATGTTCTATTTATTATTTCTTTTTCTTTTTTTAAACATGCTCCAATACACTTTTTGTTGAAGTTTTCCAAAATGGCTTACAAAAATAAAATACTGTAATATAAAATTCAGGTAAAACAATTTAAAAATATGACACAGTATAAAAAAATCTCACAGCATTAGAGGAGTGGATATACTGTAGAATCAACATATAAAGTCAATTTCACACAGGACTAAACGATTTTAGATTTATTTATTTTTTTTTAAAAAGACCTTCCATCTTCACTTGAAGAAAGAATAGAGAGAGAATTCCACAGGTACAGAAAAGGCAGTGTGGGAGATGCTAACTGGATTTCTGTTAGCAGTAGATCAGAGAATAGGGTCTAAAGAGAGCGTGGATCTAACGGGCCAGCCAGGCAGATTCCTTTGGGAGTCAGAAGTCTTTAGGATAACTAGTATCTGGCTACATACAAACAGGAGTGGAGTGGGAGGGAGATGTACCCAAGACTTTGAAAACTGATGATCTGTCCTTATAAATAGATACAATAATACAGAGATATAATGTTTTTCCCTACCGTTTGATTAACTATCAAATACTATTAAATAAATGTGTACTATGCATATATACTACGCGAAAAGAAAAATCACACCTTCTTGTTTCCTAGTTGGAAATGGAGAAAGTAGTGCTTCAAAAATAATTCTAATACATATTAGGAAACTGTTATGCAAAAAAAAATCTTTACATGTTTGTTTCTATTGGCATCGGAATGCATTTGCACTAATACGATTAAAAGAACTAAAGGGCAGAATACTTGGCAGATTTTTGCAGTTGGGGTAATTAGGTGCAGGAAGGAACATGCATATTTTTTCCATCAAGCACTATAAAATCCTGGTGTGAAGATTGTTTTGTTTTTTAAAGAGGGGAAAAAAGCTTACTGATGTTAAAAGTGGATTATGGTGGTTAGCAATAATCATTATAGTGTGATGTTTCTGAACACAAACAAAGAGCAAGCTACTTTTATGTATTTCCTCATTCTGTCTCTAAGGCGCTTTTGATCTAAAAAGGGTGGATCAGGAATTCATGCCTCTTCCCACGTGCCCTCCCCTTTTTTGTGTGTCCTGCAGTTTTGAAGGGCCAGTGTGTAGTTCAGCAGAGAATGTTGGTCTTGGACCCAAATTCAGATCTCATCTCCACAGAGGGCTGTTGATTGAAATAATAATTTTGCCATAGCTGAATCCATAATGGAATTAGCACACATTGATTTGGGCATGGTAATTTGTTCTACTGGGTTGTTGAACATGTGTCTTCCAGGTTGCCATGGAACACATACTCCCACCCTGAACCATCCTTGCATACAGTCACAGCTACTCAGATCTGTGATCATGCCGGCTGAAGTGTATGCTTCTTCTGTGATCAGGCCTCACTGAAGTCAGAATGGCACCAGAGACATTCCAAATTCTGCTGCTCCTGTTCTCCTGTATACATGTGTACAGGAATCCAGCCCCCCCCCCCCAATTAACTGTTGCTGCTGTGCGTTTTCTGGCCACACTTTTCCAAAACTGGCCAGGCAAGGAATATCCAGGGAATGGAAGAGGTTCCTCTTTCCATGCTCAAGATCCGCTTTTGAAGAAACTCTGGACTGCAGAGGAGGTAGGGAGGCAGTGATCGCGTTGCAGTGGCCCTACTTTCTCCTCCTCCTCCTTTTGCTTGAATAAGGGAGAAGTGGGCGGGTCATTGGCTAGGCAGGCAGCAGACGGGGGGGGGGGGAGGCACCTTGCGTCGTTTTGCAGTCACTTGAAGCCACTGCCTCACTGGGCCTGATGAGCAGGCTGTGTCTCATCATCTGTGATCATGGAACTCATCAGTGGGAAGCTACTGAGATATCTATGGCTGGTCTGGGTCACATGTTATGTTCTCCATATAAATTCATATCTGGGGAAGAAGACGATTTGAATGTCTAAGGGAGGATTATTTCCAGATTTCTTCATATTACCATAGAGCCAGGCACCATCATGGTACCATAGAGCCAGGATGGTGTAGTGGTTTGGGAGTCGGACTTAGACCTGGAAGATCCAGGTTCAAATCCCCGCTCAGCCACAAAGCTTCCTGGGTGACCTTGGGCCAGTCACTATCTCTCAGCCCCACCTACCTCACAGGGTTGTTGTGAGGACAAAAAGGAGAGGAGGAAATATGTACACCACTCTGAGCTCCTAGGAGGAAGGGTGGTATAAAAATGTGAAAAATAAAAATAATAAATATCCTTTTGGCTTTTCTGCTGAGCCATGAAAGGCGAATCCAAGCAATGGTTCCTGCCTGTTTCCATGTTGTAGGAGTTTTCCCATCCTGAAATGAATGGGACTTGTACAAAAGCTATATGTAAATGTAGTGGTTAGAGTGTTCAGCTAGAACCCAGGATATCCAGGTTCCAATCCCCACTTGGCCATGAAGCTGAATGCTTGGCTTCGGGCCAGTCATTCTTTCTCAGCCTAAGCTACCTCACAAGGTTATGATGATAAAATGGGGGATGGATAGGAGCTATTATGCCACCCTGAGACCCACAGAGGAAGGACTGTTTAAACATGAAGTAAATAAATCAATGTAATAAGTTAAGTAAGAGAAGTGGATTGTGTACAAGTTAATCGTTGCTTCTGCACCTTAGCGGAATCATGGACTCTCTAGCTGAACTGAAAATATATGACTAGAATCTCAACTAGTTTTCTGTTCTGGGAGCACGGGGTCTATGTATGCTATTTTACCTGAAATAGGGGGTTGACCACTGCCACCCTCCCTAACCACTTGGCCTGACCTCCCCAGGCTGTTCTTAAAAGCCGTGGTGGGCAAGGGTTGAGTTTTATCCATGAAGTGCTTAGCAAAATCATCACAGTGTGCCACTGAATAGTCTTCACACACAACCTGTGGGGCCTGATGTAATAATAAGCCCCACAGCACAGCTCCAGAACAGCTCAGCTGGACAGTGCTGACTCAATGGTGGCAGAAAAGAAAAGCTACTTTGCTGCCCATCACTGCCACACAGTAGGCCCTAATATGCGCTCTAGCCTGTGTTCGGTCAGATTCCTCGCGAGTCTTCCTCCATTCTTGCTCAAGACGTCTGCCGAGTCGCTTCGTAGCCTACAGCTCCTCGGTAAACCAAGGGGCCACTACAGCGCCTCTATGATGGGGAAGAGGTCACGCAGGAGCAGTCTCATCTACGACTCTAGCCGCTTCCTCATTCCAGAGGTCAACCAGAGCTGCAGAGATGAGTCACCGGCCCTGGCAGCAGGAAACTCCCCCAGAGCCCTCAGGAACCCATCATTTTGTAGCAAGGTGTATATATAAATGTCTCAGATAAGTCTTTGTTACAAACCATTCATTTCCAGTTAAGCACATGATAAAGTGACTGCGTACCATTCGTCACGCGCTGCCAAGCTCTGCAGCCCTGGAGTTGAGAGCTTTGCAGGGCTTCAATTTGAGCTGTGTAGCCACACAGCTTACAAGGCAGGTTAGCCAAGAGCCCTTTGACTTGTGCTAAAAAGACATTCGCCTTTGGCCAAGCCAAAGGCTTTACACCTGAAAAGGAAGGCATGGCACAAATCAGGTTCGCCTCCATTTCCACATTCTGCCTGATTCTGTCTGTACTTGGAATTGGTTCAAATTGATCGCATCATTTTGAGTCTATGATCACTCTGTGGGTCCCCAGCCACCCATCCCTCATCATGGCACATGGCAAGCTACTTTGGAAGCTGGGAGACTTTCATGTGCAATTTGTGCATGGGGGTCTTCTATTAAAGTTAAAGTTTTAAAAAGTCAAAGGGTGTTTTTTTTAATTAAAAAAGAATTTAAAAAATCCCCTTGAACATGTCTACAGTAAAGTCTTTAGACCCAGGCCTCTTACATTTCCAATATTCATAGGAAAGCCTGTGGTGGAGAGTGTGCCAGACAACTAGCTGAACATGATGTTCAACATAGATGCTTAGTGTTGTGGAATGTCCTTCCCCCTGCAAGAAAACTGTACAAATTAATCAGTGCCTCTGTCAACCTCTGTTCACAGTGTCTGCAATTATGCTCGCTCTGTAGAAACCTGTTTAGTTGCGTTGCGATGTAAAGGTAACTATGTATATAAGTGAGATGTTAATGTTGAATGAAGTTCCTAGGCCAGCAATTGCAAATGCAACCACAGGGTTAGGAGACACTTCAGCTGAAGTCTTCGTTGCCTTCTCCTGCATGCAGGTGATGTGGCTGAAGGTGAAATATTATTTGGCATTTCTTCTTCCGCACGCAGCAAATGCAGTTGTTTCCCACCCACCTATCTGAATGGGAAAGGGATAATCACACTATAAATTTCAGCTTGTACCAGCAGCAAATTATTTCTGATTGTTTCCTCTTGACAGAGTGCACCAATACACAACTACAGTCAAAGTGACATTTGTTAAGTTTTTATTGAGGAATGTTTTCCCCCTCTGGATTGTTTATTTTTAGGGGGAGCTAGATCTTTGGTTTCTTTTCTCACATAGGAGTGGCTGAGAGAAATTTTTTGTTCCAAGAACTTTTTGTTTGCCCTTGCTTAAACAAATTGTATGGTTTACCCATTCTTTGTCCCTCCTGAGATTGATCTGTTGGACCTTTTGTGAATAAGAGAAGAGGAAAGAAATCCTTACAAAGTGCTTATTGGTCACACTTTCTGCATGGATAGGGTTGACATTCAGGTTTTTTAATTTTATTTCTACACCTAGAAGTTGTGTTAGAAGCAAAAAATAAAATAAACATAAGACCAGAGTTACCGAGGCACTGTTTCTTTTAATTTTATTTATCGTGTTGCTTTCACATGTCATTAAAATGCCACAAAATTGCGTGGGGAATGGCATGCAGTCATTTTATCATGTGTTTTACTGGAAATGAATGGTTTGTAACAAAGACTTATCTGAGACGTTTATATATACACCTTGTTACAAAAACTGACCACATCCTGGCGCATAAGGAAAGTGCGGTCTCATCTCCAGACTGAATATATACCAGTACCTGTATGAAAATACAGTACAAATAAATTAGCTTTTAAATACGTTACATTAAAAACTATGGCCCCTGTGGGTTTGAATGACAGAAACTCAGGTTCAAATTCCAATGCTGTGGAGCCTTGAACCTACTCTCTTGTTCAGCTTAGCATCTCAGAGGGTGGTTATAAGGCCCAAACTAAATTTGAACTCCCTCAAGGAAGGGTAGATTATAAGTAAATAAATACATTCACCATCTTCCACCTATTTCTCACAAAATCTGACTGGGATGGGGGGGGCTGTCTTGAATTACAAGTTCTTGTGTGGACTTGTGGGGCAAGAAAGGTTACTACAACCACAGTTCTGCAGTCTTGAAGGCTTAAAGGTTTTATTGGATTTTAATTTGTGATCTCCAGATTCTGATCCCCCTCAAACAAATGTCATTTTTCTACATTTCAGGCCCTTTTTGCCAACATATATGACTTGTACTTTCAGAACAAGGAATTGTTTTGGTTTCCTTTCCACTGCTTGTTCTGTGGGAGGATAAAAGGCAAGTACTTAGAAAAAAATGATTTCTTTTAGAACAGGTCTAAAAATGGCATTCTTGCAAGTTGCAACATAGCGCATAATGTTGATTTCTGCACGTGACTCTTTCAGGTTCAGCATTAGAGCTTTGAAAGCCATACAGAATATGTTCCTCTGTGTTGTACTGTACAGATGAAGAGATTAAATCTTGCAGCCCCAGTCATGTTGCAGGAATGGAGAACAAATGAGCCATAGCTGTACACAGCCCCCAAAGCACTTTTGTGTGTTGTATGCATTTAACTCCTGTTAAATGACTGAGATGCATAGCATTGTTTTTCTTAATATGAACATTTTGTAGCTCAGATGGTTATAGTTTGAAAACATAATGGCAAAACGTATTGAATAATTAGAAAGATGGGGTGAGTTTAACAAAATAAAAAATCCAGACTCCTCATTTTTCCCAGCTCTCATAATTTTAGTTCATTGATCTTGAATTTCGGTTTTGAGATGATTGCTCATGTTTGTGGGTACCATTTACAGGAAAAGAATGTTATAGAAATGCAAGGGACCTTCCACTAGCAACTTGGTATCAGTCTGCTGTTGTAATAATGGATACTGAGTTCATAGTCTCATAGTTTTATTGCTTAAGCTAAAAGGTCATAACTGTTTGAGTGCACATGAATCATGTAAATATAAACTGGAAGAATTTTATTGTTATGAGAATTGTTCTGGTGTTGTGTCAAGTGAAGAGCAGATAACTAACCTAGTTCTCACTTGGCTGGTGGTATGCCTGGGCTGGACATAAGATTTTAGATGGGTGTGTTATATGATTGATGGTGAAATCCTGTGTAAGTTCCTGGCACCGGAGCGAGAGCTTCGGCGCTGGAAGCTGTCGCAAATGTGCCGTAAGGCCCGTTTGTGCCGACTTGGGAGTAAGGGAGGCCGGCATAAGGCCAGCCGCCCTCACTCTGGTGCCTGAACATCCATACGGCCGGCGGCAGAAGGTGAGTCTCCGGCGCTGGCGGCATGGGCGGTGAGGGAGGTGGGCCATTGGGCGAGCCGGCCCGAGAGGGGGTGGGGATGGCGTTAGCCATATTTCCGTCCCCGCCAGGCTGGCTTGGCCGTTACATGGCCTCCTCCTACTTCCGCCAGCTATTCGGGCCGCCGCATGGTGGTCCATGGCGAGCACAGGATCTGGTGGGCAGCCCTGGTCTGCCGGCCGGATCCTTACACAGGATTTCACTGTGAACGTTACTTCAGTTGAAAAATTCTTTCCACACAAAAAATGAGATGCCAGGGAGAAAGATTCTAGCTTTGGCTTCTCCCTGACATACTAATTTTTTTATGTGCAGGGATTTTTTCCCCCTCCTAGAAGTATTCAAGCATTTGGGTGCACTTGTAGTCCAAAATGGGACAGCCTAGACACAGGTTTTCTTCCTCAGTGAGAATTAGCTCTCTGGGCTTTTGTAGATGCTTGCTTTGTGGGCACCGATCTCAACAGTGATGTTCCCAGAGCCAAGAATGTATATTTATCTATATGGTGGGTGCTGAAATCAGTGTGTGTTTGGGGGCAGGAAGGGAAAGGGCACTTTTGAATGTAGCCAGTGGAAAGTAAACAACTCTCCGTTTTGTAACGGACTAGCAAAAAGGAGGCTTGAGCGGGCTCCAAAGACATACTGTTGCTTTTGGGGAACTGATGCTGCTTTAAGGACTGACCTAACCTATCTGGGAACTTCCCCATCTCCACTCCCACTGAGTCTCCAGAGTGCTTTTCTCACAAAGAAACTGACCTTGTAGCAGCTGCTCTGGAACTGCTATGGGGAACAAGAAGTACCGTAGTACTGTATTAAACAGTTGCATTGACTATGTGGACTGACTACCGAACTCATAGTGGTGAGGTCCCCTCAGCAGATGAGAAAGTGCAAGCTGCAATGTCAGTGCTGACCTTCAGGGTAACATATGCATAGAAAGATGGCCCAGATGCATAGAAGTGCAAACAAACCAAAATGCAGGTGAGTGTTGACCTGCTCCACTGCAGAGGTCAGACCCAGTATCTTGGATTGCTTCATATGATCTATCATCTGTTGTCGCTGCCATTCATTAACAGCTGATGAAGCAATGTGGTGGGAGATTTCAAAGGCTGCATTTCCATTACTGTGTTGTCCTTTCTTGAATCAACACATTTCACTTCTTTGAATCATTCCCTCTATGGATTTCCCTTGGCAAATGTGTGGTGCCGTATATTTATTCTGCTGAGAAAGAGGCTGCTAACTGACTGAATCTTGTCCATTATCTTATCAATGGCGATATATATGCAGGCTAAATGATTTTGGAAACAGGTCAGTAAAATCCAGAAGTGGATCATTAAATGGCAGCAAGGCAAGTGTAACGTTGTAAAGATGAGGAAAGCCTGTTATTTGGCACTGAATTTGCATTGTATTGGAACAGTAATTAACAGAATCAATTAATTAGCCGCAAAAAATTGTGAAAGGCTCAGTCTGGGCTGAAAGGAATATGTCATCAGTGTAGCTAATAAAAATGCTAAAGAAGAACTGGGGTGTTCTCCAGTATTCTACATTAAAAATCCCAAATTGGGCAATTCAGACAATTTCTGAAATCCAGAGTATGTACTATACTTGTATTCAATATGGACGCCTCTCAATTTTGGTCTGTGTGAACAGAGTAAAAAAGAGTGTGGATATGAGGGAGGACGTGGTCGCCATACTACTGAAAAAGTCCCAAAGCTTGGCTTATTGGAATTCACTTTCTGATCATCTGAGATCTTGACAAAAGGACAATTTCAGCTTTAAAAAAAGGAATGAATCCACTGTCATGGGACCAGAAATGTGTTTTCTTTTCAAAATGAACAATGTCTTTCTCTGGGGTTTGTTCAATGTATTGGCTATTTCACTGGAGGCCACATTCCGTGCCATTCAGGCTCCTATACTATGATTCTGATATGTATAATGAGAGATGCTACAACATAGTAAAACTACACTTATTCATGATGAATAGCCTGATCCTCAAAAAAGATCTGTATATATATATATATATATATATATATATATATATATATATATATATATATATATATATATAAGAAACAGTATATATTTCTTTTATTTGTTCGGCTGTTATGCAACAGTACCTATGCAGATCCACCCTCTACCCCAGGAGTTCTCAACCTCTTTCCAGCCGAGTACCACCTCCAGTGCCACTCTCCTGCTGAGTACCACTGGAAGTGACTGGCGATGACATCGTTGCCAGTTACTTCTGGGTTTTGGGGTTTTGGAGGCCAGAAAACGCAGGAAGGAGACTCTGGGTGGGTGGGAGGGCACCTCTCAGAGTTCCCGAGAGGCTCGGCCAAAGGCAAGAGCTTCTCGGGAGTGAAAATGCATCAGGGCAGGGTTCCGGTGGTCCAAGTAGCACCAGCAGTCAGCCGAAGTACCACTGGTTGAGAAACCCTGCTACCTCATTGTAAATATTTTGATTAGTGGCGGGAGTTGAGGGGATGGAGAAAAGGGGACAGAAAATAATGTGAATTGATGATGAAGATGGAGGTAGTATTGCTCCATGTCCGCCATCTGTTTCTTCTTCCCCAGTGAACAGTGCAAAGAGTTTGGGATGAGGTTCTAATATACTCCCCCCACACACACACACACACACTGTTTGTGTTGATCAATCAATAAAAGTGGTTTCAATGCTTTTCTTTCAGGTGAAGATGACGAAGATGCAAATGTGCTGATCCTCAGCTATCCACAGTACTGTCGCTATCGTTCCATGTTGAAACGCATTCAAAACAAGCCATCCTCCATATTAACAGACCAGTTTGTATTAGCCCTTGGGGGCATTGCCGTAATCAGCAAAAACCCACAAATCCTTTACTGTCGAGATACATTTGATCACCCAACTCTTATTGAAAATGAGAGCATATGCGATGAGTTTGGTAAGTCATTTTTCCTCTAGTATTTGTTGCAAGTTGACAACCATCTTGTTGTTGAAACTGCTTCCATAATGCATTTTTTTTTCAAGTGAAAGGCAGTAATAATGTACTGTATAAACTTTTCGAAAATAAAAAAGATATGTATATTTGAATTGCTGAATGGCAGCAGTCGTTCACTCAGAGACCAAGGATGGATTCGTAACCATTTGCAATCTTCATAGTAGAAATGCTGTTTATTACGAGCAAAACATGTAGTAGAAAAGCAGTGTGCTAGCCTCAGTTATCTCGTACAAATTGAAGAAGTATTTCTTTGGATGCATAATGATAGCTTGAAAGTTGACCTATACCATCGTTTCTTAAGCTTTTATATCTTGAAGGTTGAGGACAACGTTTGGGATTTGTTTTTTCTTTGCAACTTAGCTCCGTACATTTTCATATTCTATGGCCCCGTGTGGAAAGATGCTCAAAAGTCTTCCGTATGAAAATTCAGTTGATTAAATTGTCCACTGTGGCCTCAGTCCAACAAAACTATTGCATTCGGTCGCAGCACCCGAGGTCTTCTTGGAAGTTTCCATTGTAGTTGCTCTACAAAGTTCCATTGTAGGGGCAAGTTGTGTTTCAGGTTATTTTTTAAATTTAATACTGCAAAGTGGGTATCCTCTTCAGCAAGAAACCTCTGACTCTTCAGCATTTCCCTCTGTTATTTTTATTGTGATTTTGGTGCTTGCCTGAAAATGTACCAGGGACCACCACTGAAGAGTCATTCAGTTTATACAGTACTTGCAGCCTTTACTAAGAACTATAGTTCTGATACGTTGTTGCTTCTATATGTTGCAATTTGAGTTTATTCTTTTAATGGAAGGGGAGCCATGATGAATTTGCATCTCCCACACTACAATGCTGACATCAGTAGTATGAGCTGTGCTTTTAGCACGGGGATATTGTCAGAACCAATTCAAAAATGTGTTCACAAGATTGCTTTCAGAATATGCTAGGATTTCAACCTTTAAACTGCCTTCTCCAAAGAAATCCCATTTACATTGGTAGTAACAGTGCTTGAATTTGAGGGGCTCAGTTGTGACAAAGGCCAAACAGCTCTTCTGAGGCACCCTTTTTAAATGAATTAGATGTGCAGTGGGTGCTTAGAACCTTGCAGAATTTAGCCCATAATGGCTTGCCAGCTTTCCTAGAGTGCTTTTCCAGATAAACCAAAGTGCCTGAGGGGTATCCATTAGAATGTGTTTAAAGCATGTATTTTGTATGCACACACTGGGTAACTCCCATAATTGGTGCAATGCAATTTCTAAAATTGTTTACCTGCACTATGAAAATCCTGGATTTATTCACCATATCTCCTGGTGGATAAATACTGCAGCTGAAGGAAGGCTGTATTGCTTTCTGCATTTAGTGCTGAGAGACATTTGATGTATGAAATTCATAAATCTCTGTAATACAGGTCCTCTTCAGAGACGCAGGGAGGAAGCTTTTATAGAATCATGGAACTACTTTCAGAAAATATCTATAGGGAAAATATGCCCCTGATTTTGTTTCCTGCTGTCTGCCTCCTGGCTTGCATTTATTTTATCTATCTGTTTAAACCTCTCTGTACGCGCAGTAATCAAAATAAAATATAGGCTAAAGTACAAAATGATAAATATGTATGATATAACAATATAAAATCTCAAAATTCATAATGTACATTCTAAAAACTTCAGACCTATCCCAAACACCCTAAAACAATTATACAAACAAGATTCAGAAGCACGATTTTAAAAAAAGTCCTTATAGGTACTCATCGTAGTCACCCAGCTCAACAAGTCCACTAGAGAAAAAGGGCTTACGTTGGCCAACCTTTGCAGCTCCTATGGTTTGCCAAAACACAGACTTTATATTTTCTTCTATAGGCAATTTTGTACATCAGCAATGTTTCTCCAGAAGGTTGTTTCACAGCCTCCATGCTGTTCAAAATTCCAGTAAAGAGGGAACACAGAATATGGTCTTGCTGGTTACCTCTCCCCATATAGCCACATGGATATGGAAGTTGTTTCCTGTGATGTGATCCTGTGTGGCTGAGATTGTGTGTAAACGTGGGCCTACAATTAGCAACCTCTCTCCCTTCCCAGTTGGGTGGGAAAGACCATCATGATCAGTGTGCTGTTGACACACAACCCCCCCCCCCGCCAGATAGTGCCACACCACAGAGAATGAACTCCTACACTGCTGTGGCTAACTAAGTATGAAGGATGGCCTAAGCAATTGTAACAAGTGTGCTGGAAGTGACATCACCGACCAGTCCCCGGAAACGGCGCCAGCAGCACAAAAAGGTGCCTGGGGAGCAGGCGGACAGGCTGGAGCGACTTTTCGCACCGCCGCCTGCCCACCCGCCCGCAAGGATGCTTCAGCACCCTCCAGGAGCCTCCAAAGCGGCGCGAAAACCTTGCCGCTGAATTGCCACTGATGTGGCGGCTTTGACACCCCCCACTTTTCACCTGGGGGCCTCCCCCGGTGATGCCTCTGATCGTGCTTCTACCTTCTCAAACCTGCAAGGCAGTTACGCTATGGCTCAAACTCAATGTTTGCAGAAATATGTTGTATAGAGGTGTACTTTCAACTTACTGAAAGTTCTAATTTTTTTTCCACAAGAAAAAAGCCATGTGGACCCTGATCACCTTATCAGAACTAAAGCACAAACTGAAGGGGGAAGGTTAACTCTTTCACAGAAGATCACTCCCAGGCTGATGTTTGCCCCCCAAAGTGGCTTTTTGCTACAAATCGCTGGCTTGGTGGCAAATAGAAGTGCTGGGTGGCAGAGTTTCAGTGGGGAAAAAGGCTCTGGAAAATAGTGTAACCCTCTCCGTTCCTGCACACTATGGTCGCAATCAGAACTAAGTTCCCTTCCCCTGTCACAGCTACTGTATTGCAAGAAATAGTGAATTGCTAGTGTATAGGAAACTTAGTTCTCCAATATAATTCTGGTTCTACGGTATATTAGCAAATGCTCTGTGTCAATTTCAATACACTGATGGCATGCAGCTGATAAAGTGCTGTGTTATCCTTTTCTTCCTCCAGTAACAGGACAATAAAATGTACTACACTGGGTTACGCAAACAGTTTACATTGATACCATGTAGATTGATGTCGCATGTATAAAGTGATGACAGCTAAATGTAAACACAGGCATGGTGGTACAGTAGATAAAATGGATTACTTTAAGGTGCTGTTGTTTATCAATCAGATCTGGGAAGGGGAGACTAGATTACAAGAATGGGAGTGAAATTCTTACAACATGTGAACGTGGCCCAGATGCCTTTCATGTGCAGGAATCTTAGATGTTCTTTAGACTGAAAAACGTGTTTAAGGAAAAATGCACACAGAGGTTAGGCCAGCTTACAGAACATTCATAAAAGAGGAGGTTATTCCTCAAGAACCAAGACAAAGGAAGTGAAACACTGGGGATAACAAGCAATAGCAAAATGTGTGCTGTGTACAGAGGTCGCGTATAAAACAGAACTTAGAAGTCCATGATGCAAACATTCTGGTAATCAAATTGCTATAGAACAAGGACTTGGGCCAGACATTACCGTATTGTCCCGAGTATAAGACGCACCTGATTATAAGACGCACCCTTAAAGTTTGGTGCTATTAACAAAATTAATTAAATCACTGGCATTAAATTGCAACAGCCTGATTATAAGACGCACCCCTAGTTTAAAAACTTAAATTAGGAGAAAAAAGTGAGTCTTATACTCAGACCAATACAGTATTTGCTTGTTTACAATATTTGCAGGAAAACGATAAGAGAAGCTTTGTGAACTGCAGCACCTGAGTGACGGATACAGTTAGTTACAAATGAGATACCCAAGCCATCTTGACAAAGAAAGCATTCACTACAACGCAGGAACCGCTACACTTGCTAGAAGGCTTTAAGAGAGAGAAATGTTTTCCATCAAGCCTTTTCCTAGTTTTTTTAAAAAAAATATTATTATGCTTTTTTTAAACAAGAACATTTTGTTCTTCTATAACTTCTCTCCCTGATCTGTGAAAAATAAAGAGAAGCCACTTCAGAAGAAGGGAGTTTGGGGGGAGGAAATTGTGTCTTAATAATTTTTCCCTAAACAAGTAAAGCTAGGAGTTGCCCTGCAAGTAATGAGGGCAGCCAAATTAGGTTTGTCAGTTTTCATCAACACTGTTATCAGACAACATTCTAATGTAGCCATTTTTTTGGTACCCTGCAGTTAATGCATGAACTTATGAGAAGGCTGAATTTGTAGGTGGATACACCAAATTTCTAAACATTATAAGCTTAACTTTATAAAGTAAAATCAGTGTAGCAAGCTCTGGTGCTGGACTGGTTCAGATGCACTCAGCTGCCTGGTTGCCACCCAGGAGCCCTTGCCAATGATGGCAATCCGTACACAGGGAGCAACATTTTGCACTCCTCTTTCTCATGCACTGGTCTCATAGCATGCAGTGTTACAATATCAATGCTGCCATATTACCCCATTGTGAACTGAAGCCTAGAATGCACCCAGCACTATCCTGCAGATGCACATAGCAGGGAAGATAGTCAACCATTACTGGTTTTCTCGTTGCGGAACCTTTTCTAAGGGTCCCCCAGAATTCACTTTGAATTCACAGTGAAATGTCTTCATATGATCACAGGAGTCGCCTCCAAAAACTCTCCCAAGGATGTTGTAGCCGCCTTGAGTGCCCGCGGGAGAAAGGCGGGGTATAAATTCTTTAAATAAATAAAATAAATGTTGTGTGTTAACATCAGAACTGTCATCCTCTCCCTGGGTTGTATAAGAGTAATAATGATTGACCCCTCTGTCTTGTGCGGATGAATGAAGTAAGGACTGAGATAAGACTTTCTGCACTGAGACGTTATATAAAATTTCAGATCCAGAAGTGTTCCAAAAATGCTTAATAGAAACCAGTTCTCTCTCAGTCAACCAGAAGGCAGGTCTGTATTAGTACTAGCAACTTCACCCCTTTACATAAAAGGCCACAAACAGAAGATCAAAGAGGGCTGGTTCTTCATCATGATCCCACTTTATTTGCATTCACGCATGACTAGACTCCATCCATGCACTCATTTCCTTTCAAACACCCACATTGGCCAGGATGGTAAAATATCCCTGAAAAGATGGCCTTTTCTGGGTAAACTAGTATTTTTTTTTTAAACAGAGATGTATTAGTAAAGAAATTTTACAAGCTGGTTATGATTCAGTCTTTGGTTAATATTTTTGACTAAGCTTTTGAAAATGCATGTGCTTAACTACCCAATAAGGGAAATGAAAAACATAAGGGTCATTAATTTCCAGTAGATGCTTCACGGGTTAAGCCATAAGCAGAACTTCTTATGACTAGTTGCAAAGGAAGGTAAGCAGATAGGAAAGTAAGTCATTGCCCAGTGTCCCGTGTTCGTTGCTGAATTTTACAAGTACAGTTGAGTCACATCATACCCATGTTTAACTTACACAAATTCAACTATACGTGCTCAGCAAAAGAGAGAAACAACTATACAGTTGTATAATTGCATCATGTGGGCGATTCTGCTGGCCATGATTCCACTCAATGAGTTTATGCCCTGGAGCAAGCGTGAGACCGGAGACGATAATCTGCTGTTCCCTGTTTGTCTCAGTTCCCACATGTGTCGTCATAGTGCGACTCAGGTTTTTAAAGAAACAGTACATATTTTTCAGATTTAAGAGATTTTCAAGGGTAATTTTGAGCATATGCAATTTTTTTGCTTCATGTGCTGACTTTGGAACCTAACCCCCACACAAGATGTGACTCGACTGTACTTAACATAGGACCAGTTTACATCACTTGATTTCTTCTTACTCAGCACTTGATCACTGGTAGTTGAGCTTGCACTACTTAGAATCATTGCTTTTCTGATGATATAAAACCTCGTTCAAACGTACATATCAGTCTTTAATACTGCAGTTATTTTATCAAGTGATAAACATGCATGTTTCAACCAACCCATAGCTGTCTGTACGCTTGGCTAGTTCTTTCCTGGATTTCCCCCCCCCCCCCGAAATGCACATATTGGAAACTCCATTCCACAATTCTTGATCCATTGATTGAAAAGCTGGCATCTGCAAGGTTCCAGAAATTCTGTTGGTGCTGGATGAGTAGTCCTCCTGTGTCATGACGTTTCTAATTTAAGAGAGGTACAAAATATGCTTCAACTGTTGGCCCCATTTCCAGCTTTCCTGGAGCAGAAGTTCCAGAATGTACAAGCACAGTTATAGATTCGAATGTGCTTTCGAAGGCAGAACTAGCCATGATGCCAAACACAGGTTGCTTTTAAATTAGCGGGAAGGTTTTCTCCAAAAGTGTGTTTATGATGCATTCAATAGCACACTTAACACCCACTCCATGGCTGATATGGGGGAATAAGCTCCCATGGCCTTGGCAGAACCAGGAAACACTACTAGGAAAATAGCAAAAAATGCAGACATGGCCTCGGAAAAGGAGATTTGCAGCACCCTTATGCACATGCCCATTTGAGATCCTGTGCTGTGCATAAATTAGATTATAGTCTCCTCAGGGCAGAGACTTGTTGTTTTTGCTGTGCATGCTTGTGCTACTCTATAAAGTCAGCTCTCTGTCTCTCTGAGGTGGTGCAATATTGGTATTGTTCAATGTATAATATTATGTTTCTGATCGTGCTGGACTGATGGCATTAGAACAGTTGTTTGTGTATTAGAGATTAAAACAACAACAACTGAAAACAGGGCAGTATAGCTAATTCTTGCCTGATTATTAGATCTCTGGTGTCAACTGCATTAGGCATTAAGCATTCTGAATATTTCTTTAGCTATCATATTTATATCCCCCTTTTCAGCCCGGATAAGCTTCCAGATGGCTTACAATTGAAATCGTAATAAAACGGCACAATATTAGGTAAAGGAGAGTCTAGCTGTAGATGCTCAGGGAGGAGGGTGATACTGGCCGATGTTGAAGATGCCTGCCCACAGAAGCAGCCTTGCTGTTCCTCTGCAGTTTTCTGGTCTGTGGCTGTTGATGTTGTTCCAGATTCCATACTCATCCCTTCAGATAGAGGCGGCAGTAGGAGCTGCAGATGGACCTGCTAAGACCTGTAGTTACAGTTGTGTTCATGAGGTATGCAATAGTGGACGAAAATTCTCATTGAACAAGCAGGGGGTAAAATGTGTATAAAGAATTCTGAGGGCATAAGAATAGCCCTGCTGGATCAGACTAAAGCAAGGATTCTCGACCCCTTCCCCGCCGAGTACCACCTCCGGCGCCACTCTCCTGCTGCGTACCACTGGAAGTGACTGGCAATGACATCATCACCAGTTACTTCTGGGTTTTCAGGTTTTTAGAGGTCAGAAAACACAAGTAGGAGGCTCTGGGAGGGCCCTTCCCAGCACTCCCGAGAGGCTCGGCCAAAAGGCATGATAATACTGGCCATCCCTCGTTTCTCTGAGCACCTGGTATTCTGAGGTATACCGGTTCTGTCAATGGAATTTAACTGTCACAGCACCAAACCTACTTAGGCCGCTGTTGTAACCAGCGGCCCAGCGAAAAGGGGAGACCCCAGAACGGAAAGGGGATTCGAATCCTCTCCAAAAGGGGAATTCAAAGGGGCCTCCCGTTTTCGCTGGGCTGCTGGTTATAACGGCGGCCTAAGTAGGTTTGGATTGCGCCCACCATTGATTAGACTTACCTGTGCATTTTCTTGACTATTTAACCTTTTTGCTTTTCTCAAATATTGCCCAGTGTAAGCTTTTTGGGGCACAGATTTTGAATACAAGTTGCTAGTATCCCAAATACGCGAAAGCCAGAACATTTTAGCATTTATATCTGTTCTTAAAAATATGATATGGGAGTTTAAAAGCATTTGTACTTGCATACATTCTGAGACCTCCTCAGATGCAGCTTTACTGTGGCATGCTCAGTAGTCTGAAAAATATGCAAATCTCCAAAACTCTGGGTAGAGTGTCTTAGCTAAATATTGCCGTTCTAAACTTTCACAAAACAAAAAACAGGACATAGCTGCAGGGAAGTAATGATTAATGCATAATAATGTTACAGGCTCTGTGTGTGTGTGTGTGTGTGTGTGTGTGTGTGTGTGTGTGTGTGTGTGTGTGTGTGTGTAAAAGTTCTTTTCCATTGTTCACATAAATCTAAAAGGTTTTTAGATGAGAAATCTGGAAATGTTTTGAATTCTCGGTCAAGCCTTTTCTATTTTGTTAATCCAGCTGTGGAATAAACTATTAATGATACCCAGATGTTGTTTATAATGATTGATTTTCAGTTGTGAAATAATACATACAGTTGACTTCCTTTAAGTGATAGATTCTCGTATGCTCTGGAATAACATTTGGACTAGCAATTTGGAGACAGAGCTGCTTATATGCCCAGCATAATTGCTTTTGTTAAATGATTTCTTTATTTTTAACATTTTTTTAACTCTAATTGCTTCCCACTTCCCATAATCTGAAAATAAATATTTTCACATTTTTACATGCTGTCATTCATTGTAATAATGTGTAAAATAGTTGCATTCCCTAAGCAAAAAATCACAGATAATGGGGTCACAGTGTGCTTCCCTCCTGCAATGCTATAATAATTTAATCCACATTTGCGGTGTTGTCCTGAATTGACATCACTTGGTCTAAGTGATGCTCCTATGCTAACACATCCAGTGCAAATATAAACTTGCAATAACTTTTTTTATCTTGATATTTTTATCTTACTCAAATAGACCTTTGAGAACAGTCATATTCTTGTATGCTGCATCTGTAATATCCCTCTTGGCTATATAGTGCTTTGATTTTGATATATTTATAGTCTCTTCAGCTGATCAAAGCGCCACTGAAGACGCTTATTAAGGGAATCCTTGTAGAGAGGCTTTTTTGGGTTCAGTGTGGTCCTGGCATTTGACTGGTAGGTGGAAGGTCTGGGTTCCACTCCCACTTCAGCCTGGATGACTGAGTACATGTTGCGATGATCAGAGTCTCCTGGAAATGATCACTTGCTACGTAGTGACTTGGCTCTGTTGCTGCGATAATGTGTAGCATGGCATGAGCCATTACATCATTCTAGAAGCTGGCATGAAGACTTGACTTCACACACCAGCATTACCATTTTGAGGGTGCCGGCATGGCGAGAATAGGAACTCTTCCAGGTTCCACAAAGACACAATCACTGGCGCTACATGTTCTTGCTGTGGTGGTGGGGGAACGTCATAAGGCAGAGACCGCTGGCAAGCATTCTCCATGCAATTACTGTATTGTATTGTGTGCGTTCCAGCTCCCACTGGATGGCCTTGCAAGTTGTTTTAGTCGAGTTCCTCCTCTGCTAAATTAATAACAGTGACTTACCTCACAGGGCTGTGGTACGGATGGTCAAGCTAAAAGCTGCAATTCATTTTTCATATGATGGGCATCATTGACAACCCTGGTATGCTGCACTAATCTGTTTTCCTCTTGCACAGGCAAGTGAGCCCTTGCAAACGCTTGGTATACCTGGGAATTGGGGCACTGAATGGATAGCAGCCATGCAACAATATCAATGCAGCTGCAATTGGTTGTTTCACAGCCTGTGGGCAAGATGGGCATATGCCTCATTATTAGAGGTGGGAGAACATGGTTTTATTCTTTCGCAGATTTTGGTGTTTAACCAAAATGAAATTGCAGAAAGCAGGGTTATGTGTTCCAAAATGTTCCCATTTTTATCAATTGTAACCGCTTTAAAGGTGATAGTAGGTAGGTGGTATACGTTTACAGTGTCAGCAGATGAAGAATGATGCAAAATGACATGGTTTTATTTTATTTTATTTTTTGCAGATTTTTTTTAGCAGAAACCAGTGTTGTGTGTTTTTATTTAGTTATCACCATTTTCTCCTGCTCCTACTCATTATTAACTGGGCTAAGGGCACCTTTTCAGTGGTGGGGAGAGCAATTCACCCCTAACAGAGCATTTTTCCCAGTGGCTGTTTATTGCTGTCTCTTTTGCATCCTCTTTTAGATTGTGAGTGCATTGTTTCATTTATTTTGCTTTGTAAATGTTTTGCTGAAGTTTTGTTGTTGGAAACTTGTACGTGTATATATATTTTAACTAGCAACAATAAACAACAACAACATTCTAGGTCAGGGGTTCTCAACCCCTTTCCGGCCAAGTACCACCTCCGGTGCCGCTCTCCTGCTGTGTACCACTGGAAATGACTGGTGATGACATCATTGCCAGTTACTGTTGGGTTTTTGAAGGCCAGGAAATGCAGGTAGGAGACTCTGGGTGGGTGGAAGGGCCCTTCTCAGCGTGCCCAAGAGACTTGGCCAAAGGCAGGAGCCTCTCGGGAGCAAAAATGTGGCACAGAAAGTGCTGCATTGGAGTGGGGTTCTGGAGGGCTGGCAGTCCGAGTACCACCAGCAGTCGGCCAAAGTAACACTGGTTGAGAAACCCTGTTCTAGGTATATCTGGGGTTTGGGTCAGGGGACTGGAGCACCAAGATGCCATTCAGCACAATGCCGTGAATCTGTGGGTTGAGAACTAAAAGAGCTGTATAAATTGCAATAAGAAAAGCAGTGAGCAAGGATGAGGGCTTGCGAATAAGACACGAAGTTGTCTTTAGAGTTCATACTTTTAGAAGGCAATATTCCCAACATTAAAATAATCGTAACGGTATGTTAAAACCTTGCCATTGTAAAAACTACCTTCCTGACTGTGTGTTTGAAAGGGACTTCTATCTAAGCTGCTGTGTCAGGAGTAGCACATTTCAATATGGACAATCTTAGCTCTGCCTCTTGTGGTGCAATCTAGTATTGCAGGAGTACAACGTAAGATCATCATGACTTTTTAACCTAAAAATAATACATGGGAAGTACAGTATGTGGCAGAGCTGTTAAAAGCCAAGCTCTCCTTAAGCTCTATTCTAGTTCCTTAACCACAAGTACCCATCTGTTCTCTTATGTAAAATTCTTGCAGTGGTTTCAAAATTTTCAACTGCGCAAGTATGGAACAGCTGAAATGGAGAGAAATCACAGGTCAGGGTTTAAGGAAGACTTCAGCGTAGTAGGGCTGTGAATGTACTAGCTAGACTAGCACTAGTCTGTATGCAGATTTAGACCTGGAGGAACTGTTTTCATTACTTAAGAAATATTTATGGCCCAATCCTAACCTTTACTAGCGCCAGCAAAATGCACACTCTGCCGGCCCAAGCTGTCACAAAAGCACCGGAAAGCGCTTTATGACAGTGTGGAGGCCTGCTGGTGGGAAGGCCAGAGCCCTCCTGCATGGTCCGGCAGCTGAAGCAAAGACCGCTGGAGCAGATGAGTCCAATGTAGGGGGTGAAATGGAGTGGAGGGAAGATGAGAAGGGGGCAAAATGGGGGAGGAGCGGGCAGATCAGGCCCGGGAGTGGGGCAGAATTGGCGCTGTATCCTATCCCCCTTCCCAGCCAACACAGATGAATTCAGACTTGTGCCAGCAATATCACTGGCGCAGGCCCAAGTTGACCTATAGTGGCAGCAAGGAGACAAATGTCGCTTTACCTCGAGGAGGCCTTCCGCCTGCTAGGTTCCCTTGTAGGATACAGTATAACCCGTACTGTCACCGTTGCATTAGCACAGGGGGATTTCGTTAGGATTGGGCTGTTAGACTACTCTTCAGATAATTCTTTCAGGGTGGTGTACAAAATTAAAAAGAATACAAAAATAAAATTGGTGTGAAATAACTTAAACTTTGAAAGGATGGGCTGCTGTATCATCTTCTGTGTGGTGTGGAAGGGCCTGTGTTTGACAATTTAATTTATTTATTCAGTTTTTTTCTGTAGCTTTCATGGCCCGTTAGTACATACCAATGTTTCACAAATACGGGATTTGACGCCATGTAGTAAGCTTGAACGGTTTAATGAAATACAAAAACCGCAGCGGGTTTCCCAACCGGGCAGCCGCTGGCAGCACAGACACATCAAACGAATCCAAGGATAACAAACGCCCAACGTTTCGTTCTGGAATCTCAGAACATCTTCTAGGGGTAGACAATCACAACGGATTGTAGGATTTTCACCTACAATCCGTTGTGATTGTCTACCCCTAGAAGATGTTCTGAGATTCCAGAACGAAACGTTGGGCGTTTGTTATCCTTGGATTCGTTTGATGTGTCTGTGCTGCCAGCGGCTGCCCGGTTGGGAAACCCGCTGCGGTTTTTGTATTTCATTAAACCGTTCAAGCTTACTACATGGCGTCAAATCCCGTATTTGTGAAACATTGGTATTTATTTATTCATCCACATTTCTATACCACCCTTTCTCCAAAGAGCTCAAGGCGGTGTACACTGCTTCTTCCCTCCTTTTGTCCTCACAACAACCCTGAGAGGTAGGTTAGGCTAAGAGAGAGTGACTGGCCCAAGGTCATCCAGGAAGCTTCATGGCTGAGAGGGGATTTGAACCTGAATCTTCTAGGTCACCCAACACCCAAACCACTACACCATCCGGTGGCTTGCTCAGCACAGTGGCAGATGGGGGGGGGAGTTCCATTTGGATCTGAAAAGGAGCTGCTCCACATGTGAGGATCAGGATTGTGGCCATCCAGGCTAACCTGTTCTTTGCATGTTGCCTAGGACCATGAAATATAGATCTGGGAAAGGGCTATTATTAGGACATTCTTCAATGGATATGGTTCATCTTTTATGACTTCGGGTGAATGTCTGAACCAAATCACTCCCATATATTGATGGGAAATTATTTTATGTCATCTGTTAGTTTCTATAGAGAGCATCTTTTGTTTTTATGTTCTTCAACAATTTTACCCTCTTCCTGGACCACCCTGCATGCCTTTTGTGTTGGAAGCTCTTGAAGGGCCTGTTGTGTTTTTGTGTTTGGAAGAGTTTTCTATCAATCACACTATCAAATTTACATTGTTACATTCCCTGAGGTCTTCATACTGCAAGATCAGTAATTATTGTGAACAGAAGAGAACTTTTTTTTTTCATTTAGTCTAAGTGCCAACATTCCTAAAGCGAACACAATGGAAAAGAGAGGCGATTTATGTCAGAATATGGTTGCATTCTTCAGATTAAACGTACTAAAAACACACACAAAAATTGGGGGAGGCAACAGCGTAATATTTTCCAATGACTGTTTATCATGAATTACGTCAGCTTTCGTTTAAATTGCTATTATTCCTCCTTAATGCTTCTTGGTGCCTGCATAATTTACAGCATTGGCAGCTGTAGAGCTATGAAATAACCATTCACAACCTCCGTACAATAGTAACGGACATGGTGTGTGTGTTTTTTTCCTTGTTAATTATTATGGGACTCCTTTAACCCCCCCCCTTTTTTTTTAAACAAAGTGGCATAAAATATTGTTGAGGTATTTATGGCTAAAGCTACTTTTACACAGCTCCATTTTGCTTCTGGCTAGTTCTTAACTAAAGCAGTCATTTGTGGTTATTATGCTTTGGGAGATATTATGTCAAGACTGGTTTAAGAGTATTATTATGTATCACATGACATGCAGTACATGTCAGCACTTGAGGCTCTCTTCCAATGAACACCAGTGTAATTTTAGCTAATGCCCTGTTAGGAATAGGCCCATTTGTAAGCCTACCTGAGTTCACGGGAAGCTGTACTTTGCTCCTTCCAAAGAACACTTGGTTATTATCAGTTATTAGGGTAAAGCTGGAAGTTCCAGCGTTATTTATCATCACCTTTAATGTGACCATAGTAATGAGACTAACAGCACAACCCTATGTGGGGCTACTCAAAATGAAGTCTCATTGTTTTCAGTGCAGCGTACTCTCAGGAAAATGTATTAAGTCCTTAGTGCCTGCACTTCTAAGTAAAAGGTCTTTAGGATTAGCCTGCAAAGCTAAATGTAGTAGCATGTTTGCAACCTTTACATTATATATTATATTAAGAATATTTATATACCGCTTTTCAACAGAGTAGTTCACAAAGCAGTTTGCATAGAAATAAATCAATAAATAGTTCCCTGTCCTCAAAGTGCTCACACCCTGAGAGAGAGAGAGAGAGCAGCAACAGGAACAGGAATAGACACCATGCTGGGGTGAAGAGGGACAGTTGCTGTCCCCCTGCTAAATGTCAGAGGACACCACTTATTATTTAGGGCCCAATCCTATCAAACATTCCAGTGCTGACGCAACTGTGTCAACATGGTGTACGCTGCATCCTGTGGTTGGGGGAGCTGTAAGGTAAGGGAATGTTTGTTCCCTTACCTCGAGGCTGCATTTGTGGTGGCATCAGTACTGGAAAGTTGGATAAGATTGGGCCCTTAGTCTAAGTAACGTTTAGATTAATCAACTAAAGTGGGTCTAGCATATTGAATAAAGGCATGTGTTGGGAAGTGCTTGGTTCAGTTCCAGTAGCGTCGCTCTAGGTGTGGCGGAACGCTAAGTTCTGCACCACTCTGACCCTCCGTTTACTCTCTGCCACAAGGCGCCCCGCCCCCTCGGCGTCAGAGCCATTCAGTGGAGCGAAGGCAACATGCACGGAGCCTCCTGCACGTTGCCTTTGCTCCACTGAATGGCTCTGATGACGAGGGGGTGGGGCGCCTCATGCTGGAGAGTAAACGGAGGGTCAGAGTGATAAAAGGTAAAATGGCACCATCCCCGCCCCCAGTGGGAGTCCTTTCTCCGCGGATGGCCATCCACGGATACTCAAATCCGCGGATGGCCAGTACGCGGATGAGGAGGGCCCACTTTATTTTCATTTGGTAAATTGTAAGTCATCTAACAATTCTTTCAGTATCCATAGTGCAATTCTGGTAATACCAACGTTTATTTAGTAATTCTCAATTAATGAATGCATTGGTTAAAATGTGTTTAATAATTCGACTGCCCTAATAAGTATCCTTCCCTATTTCAGGATCCAAGTTCATATCCACTCCCAGGAGTTTGCATGATACATTCATTAACTTGTTTACTTGGCAGCAATGCTGATAATTGCAGTATACTCAGCTGAAATGTTTAACAGTGACCTGTCATTTATATAGCATGTGGAAATACTGTAGTTTGAATATTTTAGAATTTTTCCAAAGGAGGAAGGAAAGATGCCTGGGGAGTAACACTGACATCTTCTTGACTTTTTGCATTTCGTGCTTTGATTTAACTGGAAGGCTGAACGCAAATCTTCCCATCTTCACTGTCCAGGCAGCACAATGTCAAGGTGCCAGATTGCAACTAACGGCTCAGTCCTATTGAGCCCTTGTATTGGTGCAGCACTAGCTGTCGCAAACATGCCGTAAGGCACGTTGTGACAGTGCATCAGAGGCCTGGGCCGGTGCAAAGTGCAGGTAAGCCGAGGCAGATTGGGGCAGTGGGGAGGGGTGTAACAGGCCAGGGGTGGGCGGATCGGGGCCAGGAGGGGGGCGGAATTGGCGACAGTGGCGCACACCCAATCCTGTTCCTCTTCTTGATCCATTTTCTCTTACGCAGACCTCCCAGACTTGCACCAGCAAAATAGCTGGCGCAGATCCTAGGAGACCCATTGCAGGGACTGGGGCTTTACCCAGGTAGGGAACAAAAGTTTCCTTACCTCAAGGAGACCTCCCACTTTCTGTATAGGATGCAGTGTTGCGTAGGAGTGGGCTGTAAGAAACCTTGCCTGTGTCTTCAAAAGGCAGTGGGAGAGGATGTGGCTGCTGTGCCTCCTTCTGCCATTTCCCTTGCTACCAGCCCTTGCCCACCAGACAGGTTTTGGGGCCGTTTCCAACACATTCAAATGTTCACCCAGTCCTAGACAGACAGAAGTAAAACAACAGATCAAGTTGGGAGGGGGGCTCATTTTTTTCTTAGTGGGAGGTTGAACAAAACAGTTTTGGATTCCCTGTTCTAGGTCATTATAGAATGGATAAGTCTTTAAAGGGGTAGTAAAGGATAATTCTAGAGTGGAAATAAAGCATGCAAGCAAGTTTTGAGTTTCCGTAATGTCCTATTTTTGAATATGGAAGAGCAAACTTTCCATTAATGTGCCTGTCCCCTTAGCTCCAAATGCTAAGCATATTTTCCAGTGTGTATTTCTTTAAAGCAAGAAAGGAAGCACACAGGGTGTGCCAGAAAGTTGAACAAAGAACAAAAAGCACATTTAGTGACTCATGTGAACATTTGTTTAATTTTTCTCAACACGCAATTAGTTAATTACTTTTAGCCAAAATAATTTGCATGTGCCTTTTTTCATCCTTATCTTTGTCAGAGCAACATAAAAATGATCAAAGCTTTGATTTGTCTCTTGCAGGGTAACATTTAGCTCCTTGCTGCTAGCAAGTTTAATAGTCTGCTGGGGGGAGAAGAAATTGATCTTTGTCCCAACACAAGTGGTGAAAATGAGGATTTCAGTAATGCAAACCTAATTTTAAAATAGAGTGAGAGAATGAGAGACTGCACATTTTATGTATTATTTAGATGAAATACAACAAGGAAAATGTGATTATTATGGAACTTGCATAAATTTACATGGATCTTGTAGGATTTTTTAAAAGGAGACGGCATGCCTGAGTGCCTTGGAAATTAGTCTGCAAACCAGATTTAGAATTCTTCCGGGTTTTTTAATTAAAGGCATTTCACAAGCCATTGCAAGTGAAAAGAGAACCTCACATTATAGAATGTAGCAAAACTTTTTCTGGGTTAATGAGTGAATATTAGGTATTTATAAAGCAGATAAAAGAGGGTGAGGCGGGAGAAAGATCTGAAGTTTTATGGAGAGATTTTAATAAAGACTGAAGTTAGTTGTGAAAGGGGTCAAAGTACCATTTGCAGAAGCCCTCATTTTGGCATGGTTTCAAATGCTTCCAGGCTTGGCTGTGTGACTGGGGCCAAGCTAGTTGTTGCACTAGAAATGTGCAAACAGTCTCCCAATGATTTGTTTTTTACTGAAACAATGATTTTTACTCCCAATGATTTTTTTTTTTTTTACTGAAAAGCACCTGAGGGTGACTGCCAGTTTGTGCAGAGAAACAGTGGCTCAGAACTGCCCTCGTTATGCTGCTTTTTTCCTTGTGGGGGAAAAGATAGGAAAATCCTGTAACTTTTCCCCTCTGGGTGTGAAGTTACTTGAGGAAGTGTGGATTTTCAACAAACAAGCTACAGGAAAGGAAAAGGCTAAGCAACCCCTTTTCTGCTCCTGACCACAGCCTCCAACGGTAGTGTCACAAGGGGGGTGCGGCCAGTGTGGCCCGCACCAGAAGTTATCCTCGGGGGGGCAACACCAAAACGCCCAAGCCCCTGCTCGGCACTCTTCAGCCCACTCCACACCTAGTCGCTTCATGTTTGCCGCTCATCAGGAGGTCCATAGCAGGCTGAAGGCTGTTGAGCAGAGGTTCGGAGGGTGGGCTTTTCACATTAAAAAAAAATGTGGAAGCTCGGTAACCCGGACGTTTGGGGGTAATGTGATGATGTAGCCACCAAACTTCTGTTTCCTGAGCTCTTCTGGGTTGCTAAGCTCCTCACTGGGTGGTACCCAGCCTAGTGGTCCTCTGGCCTCCAAAGCCATTTATCAGCCCAAAAAAAAAAAAAATCCAAATACTAATCATCAAGACTGTTCATTCAGTATCTAGTTTTGCCTTGTGATTCCTGTTAATGAACAGTGGAAGCACTTAGCTGGGATCCTTGTTTTATCCAATGAAAATCTACTTCTGCACATGTACATGTAAGCGAAGCTTTGGGAAAGGGTTTTTATTTTAATAAAATAAAAATAAAAATAAATTAATAAAATAAATACAATTTATTCCTTTTGCTGATGTATGGCCTTTGAAGGTCCTGAACAATTAATTTTTGGAAAACAAATTAGATAACTTCTTCATTTCACTGGAGACAGGCGGAGAGATTGCTAATTTGCAGTGTGCACGCTCATCACACTTTTGACTTTGGTGAACAATTTCTGCAGAGTTTTTCATTGTTTCAGAAACCTGCAAAACCTGTTTGGCCAGATGCTACGCTGGAAAAAAAAATTGTGTGTGTGTGAACATGAAAAGGAAAACCTCAACTCTCTTCAAAACTATTGTCCATCTCCAGCCTTTTAAAGTCTTGGAGATAGGTCGGAAAGCAAACTAGTTTCAAATCTAATTGAACGCTGTGGATAGTTAAATATAGTTTTTTCACTACAGATGTTACGCCATTTTAGAACTTTAGACTAAATAATGTCAGCTCTTGTTTGCTTTCTTAGTATGTTATTCATTTATTGGGAAATTCAAAATGTAAAACATCTGGGAAAGGACTTCGTGCTTGCAAAGTAATCTTTGAAATGTGTACATTTCAGACTTTCTCTTTAATGGCTGTTTAGAAGGGGAGAGAACAGGCTCGTGTGTTACAGTTCATAATACTTTGTAAACGTCCTTAAACAAGCTTAAGAGGATGGAACATGAAATTGGAAAAGATGGTGATTTTGGCAATCAAATACACGTTTATTAAAGTCTTTATTGAACAATCCAACTAGTCTCTTAAATTGAATAAATTGTGACTTTTGAGGTTCTCTATGGAACCTCTACAACACTGTTAAAAGCTCTAAGTCAGAAATATGTTTCGTTCCTGTTGCAGTCTCTGAATGTTTGTGTCAAAATGAAAGGGTTAATTTATCTGAGAGCTTCAGTGCATGAGTTAGAGCCCTACAAAACCAATCATGTAGAAATAATTGACTTCCATTGGAAGTGCTGGAGTACTGCCGCTTTAATAGCTCCTCAGTTCTGCTCAACAATTAGTCCATACGTTTTATGGCTGAGCCTTTAACGAATTGGTACACTCAGCAGAAATTGGAATAATTGAGTGATGATACAACATAGTGATAAATGGATAGCAAACAAACAGTAGTTCTAATCTTTTTTTTATGTTGCAATGATAGTGTCCGAATGTTTAGGTTTATTTTCCTCCTTTAAGTCTGCAGTCTTAAACACATTTACTAGAAAATGAGTCCCATTGAACTCATTGGGGCTTATTTCTAAGTAAACGTGTTTTGGATCAGACTGTGTCCACCAATTATTTTTAGCCAATAATGGGGCAGGGCAGTTGGGGTCCTATGGGAGCCCCCAGCAGCTGGTATGTGCTCATGTAGCCCTGCCCCTTGAGTCAGCTCTGCCAGTTAGAGCATATCTGCCCCAGTGGCGTAGTTAGTCTCTTTGGGACCCTGGACCCTCTTCCTCCTGATGCCCACAGAAGTGAAGTCACACCCGAAAGTGACATCACAAGGGACGAAAGACTGGAGGCTCCAGCTGCCCCCCTCTACTCTACTGCTATACACTACAGTGAAGCACTAATCTAGCGCCAAACAGCTGATTGGAGCTGGGGATTTAAACCCCAGTACCAGTCAGCTGTTGGGCGCTAGATTAGCGATTTGCTGTATAGCGCTAGAGTAGAGGGGGCAGCTGGCGAATTTGTCACCCCCCCCCCGACTTGGCACCCCTGTGTCTTCTGTCACCCCCTCCTCTGGTTGCGGAGGGTGCCAAGCCAAAGGGGGAGTGACAGAAACTCCAGCCGCCCCCTCCAGCTGCTCAGCTGATCAGCACTGGAAATTTAAACCACAGCGCCGATCAGTTTTTCGTTGCTAGTTTAGTACTTTGCTGTAAGCACTAGAGTAGAGGGGGGTGGCTGGCAAGTTTGAAAGTTTTCTTCTGCCACTGTCGCCACCTTTTTGTTGCCCCCCTTCCCTGCTGGGAAGCCTGCCGTCCCCATCGCCCAGGGAGGTGCGAGGGGCGGCGGCCAGAAACAGGGCCTTCTCAGTAGTGGCACCAACCTTATGGAATTCCCTCCCCTTTGACTTACGAACTGCTCCCTCCTTGGACACTTTCCAGTGAGGCCTAAAAACCTTCTTGTTCAAAGAAGCCTTCTGAGCCCTTGCCTTTTTTTAACATCTCGCTGGTACAGGTGGGGGTGATGCTATTTTTATGCTCCTGTTTTAATTGTAGCAATAATCTTTTTAATCGATTTTTAGATACTGTTTTTATTAATTTTCATTAATTCTTTCTTACTAATTTAAAATGTGATTATTTTTGTATTGTATTTTCTTTTTTTCTGTTATAAGCCGCCTTGGGTCCCTTCGGGTAGAAAGGCGGGATAAAAATATTGTAAATAAATAAATAAATAAAAAATTTCCAGTGCAAATCATGTGAAATCTTAGAGGATCTCAGGCCTGGGAAAAGCTTCTGTCAATCAATGTAAGCAGTACTGGACTAGATGGGCCATTGGTCTGATGGTATATAAGTCATCCATTTTTACACATGTGTAGACGGCAAGTGTAGTCCTGTTTCATACGTGGCCTCAGCGTACATATGGTAAGGGCATGTGAGCACAGTTGAGGCTTCATCACCATGCCACCTGTACAAGCAGGTTGCACTCTTTTTTGTGGTAGATGCCTCACACATGCAGGTCTACATTGTTGTTCACGTGAGCCATGATGAACTTGCGGTAATGTGGTTGGAAGAGGGTGTATGAGCTTGAATCTCCCTCCCTTATCCTGTCACATGTACCTGGCAGATCCTCCACATCTCAAGAATGTGTGAACCAGTTTTAGTTTGAAACCAGTTTTAAAGGACTAGGAAATGTACATGGCTTGAGGGTGCTGAGCAACATCTCTATACCATGCAGAAGGTCGTAATAAATCATTTTAATCTGATACAGTCATGAGGACTGTAGGAATTTGACTGACTGCTAATTCAGCTTTTAGAAATCATCTCAGAACGTCCCATTCTTTTTCTTGGAAGCACTGACAAAACAGCCTTAAGTTCTGGAAAATTGTACAAGGCTCTTTTTTCACAATTGTGTCTGTAACAAAATGTTTCACTTATCTTACAATTGTAGTAAAGTGAATGGTTTACCACAGAAGAAAAATGTGATGTCTGTCTGTCTGTCTGTCATACCCAGTGGATGTTAAAGCCTGACTATTCATTAGGGGCCACAATAATTTAGGGCTTCCACACTTGCTTTTTGAATGCAAGATGTTTTGAATTAGACATATAAATGCTTGCTTCATTCAGGTGCGCTTTCCTTGTATCCGTTGGGAGTGGTTCATACATACCCATCAAGTGATGGCTTGCATGTGTGAACGAACCATTGTTACCAAAATTGCCCTTGAAATTAGGGGAATAGCTTAAATATGGCAATTTGGTATTAGACAGGGACCTTTAGACCAGCTATACCAGAGTTGGGCTTCCAGAGTTCAGTTAAATAATATAGAGGACACACGTGGTTACTTTCCAGTATTTACTAAATAATTCAGGCAAGAATCATCATACAAAAAGAAAATACAGTTCAATATGCAATCATACTCCCAAAGCATACAGACCTAGGAACTTAAGTACAGAGATTTAGCAGGGTTCTTGCTAGAGTTCACCTTGGCTTGCAATGCTGTAGCATTGAATGAAAAAGTAGGCAGTCAGTAGCAACTGAGAAGTCAAGTTAAGAGTGGGGGGTATGAGCAGAAGGGGGAGAAATAAAATGATTCCAAGGTTCTGAACAAGCTGGGTTTAGGAACCAAATTAGTGACTAACTGAGGGGTAATGCAAAGAGGAGGGAGGGAGGGTTGCAAGAGAGAGGGAGGGGGGAAGGGGAACAAGATAGAAATAGGGAGATCTCACCAGTACCAGTCCACAGCACAAGAGGAAGAACCAAGAGAGGGCTTCCCAGTCTGTTCCTGCCTTTTATAGCGAACAGAGCACATGGGCAAGAGAAGGGGATGATCCCCAGGTACACAGAAAAACAGGAAAAAGAGTTCCTAGACGGGACACTTCAGTGCACCTTGGGTAAAACACAAGTGGGAGGAGGATGGGGGATCTGTCTTGATGGTCCAACCATTAGGAAGCTGGCTTGAGACAAAGGAGAGGCTGGGATGACTCATCTCAGGTAGCAGGAACATATTAGCATAACAGTGGGGGGGGAATGCAGAGTTGTTTGTGAGAGCTTGACCTGATGGCGAAATGGAGTCAGGCAGCTGGTCAGGTTTTTCCCTCATGCTTCTTGGGGAGACCTTTCTTCAGCATTGCTCATGGCAGGAACACAAGTGGCATTGTGTCATACTACAGTCCAGTCTGACACATGTTCATCCAAAGTCACAGCTCACAGGTCATCTCCAAAAGGTCTCATGGCAGCAAACATTTTCCGTTTTGGCCACAGTTCTCATTTTAACAGGACACTGGGTATCACCATCGCAACTATAACACTTTCATGACCCTATCCTGTGGGCCTGCTGCATCACTGGAACTTGTAATTCGGCATTGCAACGCGCTTTATGACTGTTGCAAAACATGATCCGCCAAAGTGCACAGCCTGGCCACTGCCGCAAACAGTGAGCACAGGCAACAGCAGCATCCGCAGGTGACCCAGCACCGGTATGTTGGTGCAGGAGGGCGGGCAGTGGGCAGCATGGGGATGGGGCGTACTGAGGGTGGGAAGTGGGCAACTATCAAAGGCAGTGATTCTGCTGATATCCCTTTCCCAGCCTCGATCCACTTACCCGGTGGATAAGGACTTACTTGGACTTGCGCCAGTGGAGTAGATCCATCAGGGCACTGGAGGCTTGCCCTGAGGCAAATGTTCCCTTACCTCGAGGAGGTCTCTGGGGCTTGAAACTCCTCTGCGGGATGCAGTGTGCACCCTGTTGGCACAGCTGCATCAGCAGGGGGACTACATTGGATTGTGCTATCAGCTCCCCAGTAATCAAGTGTAGAGAAATCTAGTTTTATATATATATATATATATATATATATATATATATATATATATATATATATATATATATATATATATATATATATATATATGCGCCTGTATCATGCTTGCGTAGCTATTTTCATAGAATCCTGACTGAGCTGATAGACAGAATCACTGACACTTGCATTCTCTTTTAGCTGTGCCCATTGAGGATACAGAGTTATAGTGTATATAGCACTGGCGTCACTGGAGCGTGGCGGGGGGGGGCGGGCCGCCAGGGGGTGACGCGCGTCATGGGGTGACGCGCGCACCCCCTCGCGCGTCATGGGGTGACGCGCGCACCCCCTCGCGCGTCACCCTCTGGACGCTCCGAGGCCGGCCCGGGAGCCGGCCTCGGAGCGTCCGACCCCGTCGACGCTCCAGGGCCTTCTGAAGGCCCAGGCAGCGCGTCAATCCGGGTATTTCCCAGATTTTCGCGCATGCCCAGACCCGTTTTGAGGGCAAAAAGCCCTCAAAACGGGTCTGGGCATGCGCGAAAATCCGGAAAATACCCGGATTGACGCACTGCCTGGGCCTTCTTTCAGAAGGCCCTGGAGCGCCGACGAGTTCGGACGCTCCGAGGCCGGCTCCCGGGCCGGCCTCAGAGCGTCCGGAGAGGGCGACGCGATGCGGGGGGGGTCTATAATGTCGCGCCCCTAGGGGGGGTGACGCGCGTCCCCGCACTAGGGTGACGCGCGTCTAGTGACGCCCCTGGTATATAGGTAGTTAAATATGTTTGCGTATATAGCATTTTTTTTAACGTCTTGGGATATTTTTGGAAGTATTACTTTGCTGTTAAGTTCACCAAAACACCTAGTACATTAGGCTTATTATAGATGATGAGAATTGCTCTTATTTTGTTCTTGGGTTGAGTCAAAGCTGGAAAATGTTACTTGATTATACCATTTTACAATACGTTGGCTGAAGTATGTTGACTAATACAAGCTAAAAAAATCAAGCAGAGACTCAATGTGACTTTTAAATAGTTTTTAGATTGCTCCCCCACCTCTCTCTTGATTCACCTGGAATTTTTGTATAATAATCTTAATTAGTGTATTAATTAAAATGTGTGCATTAGCAGCCAGTGAGTAAGAGGGGAGGAGGTGGAGGAGGAGGAAGAACTGGATTTTAAACTGTCAATTTTCAACCCCTTAGGAAGAGTAAGAGGGATAACGAAAAAGGTGAATATAATCACCTAGTTGAGGAGGGTTCCTTTTCAGTGGTTGCAGTCGAATGGTTGCCACATTTACTTTAAACATTTATTTACCAATCTACTCATGTGGAGAGCCATTCATTTGTGCCAGAAACCATCCAGGCTCTTGTCTTGAGCCAGGAATCTCAGGCTCTGAGGCTGGGATCTAGCCTAGTGAACTGTCTGGGCCTGTGTATATTCAGACTGCAGAATCCTCGTTTGGTAAAAAAAAGGGAAGAGAGTAGGGCTGGGTAACATTGACTTCTGTAATTGCCAGGCAGTAGGAAGCATCTTGATTGGTCAGGCCTAGAAGCCTGGACGTTGCCTAGTCAACTGAGCAATACCTTCTGTACCTCAGCTCAAGCTACTGAGTCAAGGACATCTTTCTGGTCCAGATTTTACAAGTGACCATGGTCCCAGACTACACCTAACAAGGAGAGCTGATCATTTGCACCTTGGACCATGAAGATAGGCAGCTTTGCTATTGATCCTCCAGAAATGGTCTGAAAAGCCAGAGGGAAGAGTTTGTGGTAATGCTCAGTTCACCATGTGGCCACAGAGATCACATCCCTAGAAGGTTAAGAATCCATGCAGTTACAATGCATCAGCTGTTTGTCTGAATCCACTTAGTATGCATGTTCAGAGGTAGCAGGTTCAGAAAGTACATGAATTACAAAAGGGGACCCTTTATTTAAATCAGTTATATAAGTTGGTCTTTTTTACTTAGTGATTTGAATGAACTCACCATGAACCTGCCTGCTACAGTGCCTTAGAATCTCACCATAAAGTAGTGGCTCCTGCACTGCTGAAGTTCAGACGTCCCCCGCTTAACAACGGAAATGTGTTCCCTGAACCCTGTCGTTAAATGGCCCCATCATTAAGCGACACTATTCCTACCTTTTGAAGTTTGGAAGTTTGTTCTGTGTTGTGCACCTGTCCGGAGGCCTGTTTCCTGGCCTCTGCTGACCTCAGAATGGCCCGCAGAGGCCTCCATAAAGCACTTCCAGTTTTCAGGAGCAACTTCTGGTTTGCTTCCGATAACCAGAAGTGCCTTACGGAGGCCTCTGCGGGCCATTCTGAGGCATTCAGAGGCCCACAGAGGCCAAGAACAGGCCTTTGGAGAGACCTCAAACTTCAAAGGCAGGGAAAGTGACCAATGAGTTCTGCCTAACTACCGCCTTTGTATTATTTCCAGGCAGTCATTAGGCGGAACGTCATTCAGCAGGGGACACCTGTAAAATAATGTATGAAGAGGGCCAGAGAAGAAAGTCCCTCCCCTGAGAGACTTCACACATCTTTTCAGAATTCTTTTCACTTCCTTGTAATTCCTATGGCGGTGGCTCCAGAAAGAAGCACCCATGATTTGATTCCAACAAATTGCTTGAGATAACAAATTCCTGTATCAGCAACTCACTTATCCTCATTACACTGAATCCTTCTGATTCACAACCATTTGACAGAACTACCAAAAACATTTAATGGTGGGATTGTATGAGATACGCTGCTTGTACTTTTGTTAGCTGTGTGCGTCTTGTGTTAGCTTTAGTCATGACAGTGGGAATTTAGTCATTAAAATTATTACCTAGTTTTAGATCCTGCAGTTGTTTAGTTGGTAAAGTTTGAGTCAATTTATGGAAGTCTGTGTTTACTGTCTCTGCAGCTTGTTCATGACACTGGAATGCTGTGGAGAGTGGGAGAGAGGGCCAAAAAACCACTGTGCAATACAGTCTGCACTTACTAGTAAGGAGCACAGAATATTTGACTTCAGCTGTGAGGCTATTCTGTCCCTTTGAAGTGAAACAAATGAGAATTCTTGCTGGTTCCGTTATGGATTGCAGAGATAGATGTTCTAAATGAGCTGGAATAATAAGTTACGAATATCCCTTCTATATCCTTCCTGATAGAGAAAATAAAAATAGAGCAAATGCATGTCAGGCAGAATTTACTATATAAAATGACAAGCAGGATAATGAAAAGCAGAAGATTAAGAAGACATAAAATTCTTTGAATGAGTCATTGCCATAGATGAGGCTACTTACAATTTGGGGATTGATGTCTGAGTAATTTGTGACTCATTTCACCCCTTGACACAAACACACAGCACACCAACTATGAGAGATGACTGCGATAAAGAACATGTCCAATTTTAGATATGACAGTGTCCTCAGCTTTGAAGAATTTTCACTCGCGCTCTCTCTTTTTTTTAAAAAAGTGCTCAGACAATTAATGTCTTATGCATGTATTCAACAATAGTTGCCTAGCAACCATCAAGGAGCATGCTGCAGAGCCAAAGAGGCTGAGATGACTGAACAAAAATGTCAGCTGCCACTGCAGGTGAGTCAAGGAAGATATTAGGACTGTTTTTACAGGACAGATACAGTACACACAAGTTACCAATTGAGAGTAAATTTGTCAGGTACAAAAATGTGTGTACGCTCCTGATTTTAATTTGCAACCCAATTTGGACATAACCCATCCATTGATTTTTTCTAATGTAAAAATTTAAATGGGAACTGAGTCAGCTGGGCTTTTTAACAATCTATGCCCAGGTTGTTAAGAAGGCTGCTAATATCATAAATGCCATTCATATTTTAATGTAACGGAACATTGTGCCATGACCTATGAATGATCAAGTTGTTACCCCTCCAGAGGGGAGAGGGAGAAAAATGGCATTGCTCGTTTGCATATGTTAATTAAAAGACTCGTTGAGGCAAAATAAAAAAAAAAGAATCTGAAAGGGGAGAAAATGTTGCTCCAGTTTTAAGTCAGACAGGTGCCAACCTTGCCCACCAGTGAACTTTGGAGGGGGATAGAGTTGAAGCTTACTAATTAAGGACAGGACCCATTATTGTACCCTTTGGTGCCTATGAACACATGAACAACTTCCTAATATTCATAAGTTACATTGGTAAGTGCGAAGTTAGCACCAGCTGCATGGCAAGGTGGATCTCAGAAGGCTAATGAGTTCTCTCGAGGCAGCATGTCTTCTTCCCTGACATGCTAAGATGTTTATATTTTAAATAAATAAATGCGTATGATGAATGCCTTGTTCCCCCCCTTATTTTTGCATATTTTTTCTGTATTGTTGGATACATTTAACCTCTTAACCCCCCCCCCCCCGGTGGAAGTTCAGTAGCCTAAAAAGCTTCTTGAAACATCATCTTGTAAGCAGCCTTTGTCCTCTGCATGAGACCCCGTTAGTTTATGGGTTGGGCTTGTGGGCTGGGCATCTCTTTGTGGGTTGGACTTCTCTTCCTGTTTGGAATGGCTACCCTCTCTCCAGGTTTGGCATACACTTAACATGCCAAACCCAAGGCCAAACCTGTCCTTCTAGGTCAGTGAGATGCGATGGAGTGACCAGGTGAGTTCCACTCCTCCAATCGGCTAGCTTGATAACATCATCCAAAAGCAAAGTTATATATTTCCTAGCCCACAGGAAGTGGGGGTGGACTCTGCCAGTCGACTGAGTGTCCCATTCATTGGAAGCTCAGAGCAGTGTAAGTAGCTTACTCTAGGGACCATCTAGCCAGATTCCAATCAGGGACCTTCCTTACTTTGCGCCCAATCTTAATGAGCCGCTGCACCACTGGAACTCGTGCTTTATGGCTGTTGCAAAAGGTGACACATCATGCAGAGTGACCTGGCCACTGCCGCAAGGGGCGAACAGCCCACCAACGAGCCCCAGCACTGGTAAATCAGTGCAGGGAGCCAGCAGGAGGCGGGGTGCAGAATGGGGGATGCGGAATGGGGCTGAGACTGGGGTGGGGGAGGGACGGATTGAGGCCAGGGCGGTATCAGCAGCATTGAAGTTGCCAATATCCTGCCCCCCTTCCTGGCCTCGATCTACCTACCCAGGTCCACTCAGACTTGCACCAGCAAAGCAGCTGACGTAGGTCCAAGTAGACCCAGCAGGGCAGCAGAGGATTACCCTGGGGCAAGGAAACAAATGTTCCCTTACCTCAAGGAGGCCTCCAGGACCCGAAGCGTCCCCGCAGGATTCAGCACGCAGCATGCACCCCATTGGTGAGGCTGCATTGGCACGGAGAGTTAGGTAGGATTGAGCTGTTTGTATGCTAAGTGACTCGAGCCAGAGTGTGGACTTACCTCATTTAAGATAGCGAGTCTGAGTGGCCTCCCATTTCTGTCTGCTGGGCATTACTGAAGTGGTAACTGCATCAATTGGGTGAAAACTTTCCTTTGTGCCTTCCAACCCAGCTCAGACATTCTCCATCAGCTTGCTTATACTTTTACTACCCACCATTCTTTTCCCATTTTCTTAATTCCCTTTTCTTTTGGACTTTTTATAAACTAGTTAACATTTTTACCCTTTGTCTGCCTGGTCCATGTTTATGCGTAATTCAATGGATTGTCATGTCTTTTTGCCCTGCAGACACTACTGTGGGTCACGCGTGTCGCTGGGCCGTGGCGGGGGGGGCGCTGCAAGGTGATGTGCGCACCCCGCGCGTCATCCTCCGGACGCTCCGAGGCCAGGAGAAGGCCTTGGAGCGTCCGCCCCGGCTGCCGGTCCAGGGCCTTCTGATGAGGCCCAATGCATTAATACGTTACCTTTTAGCTTTTTTGAGCATGTGCAGACCGTTTCTAAGGGCAAAAGGGCAGCCCTTCCCCTCAGAAACGGTCTGCACATGCGTGAAAAAGCTAAACGTTCACGTTTTAACGCATTGGGCCTCGTCAGAAGGCCCTGGACCGCCGGAGAAGGAGTACGCTTGGAGTGGGGGTAAGTCCTCCTTCTCCAGCTTCTCTGGAGGGGGGATTTGGGGGGCACAGGGGGCAGCGCGCGCGCCCCTGCCATTGGGCAGTGCGCGCACAGCGACGCCACTGCTATGGGTTTGATTTTTAATAACAACCTTTGTGGTTCAGTGCGCTCCTGGGAGGTTTTTTCCCAAAGACAGCCCCCCCCCCTTTGCCTGGTATCCGTAACCTGGGATGGGGGCAGCTGATACAAACTACCAAGTTTTTCCCCTGTTCAGTCGCTGGCTCAGTAAACGGAAAGCAGGAAGCAGGAAGCAGGAAAGGGTGTGTGCGCACTAACCACTAGGTGCTACTCCAGTGTGAAGCAGTGCAGCCCAGGTGGCACAGTCTAAAACAGTGATTGGGGCTCAGAAGAGACCCCTATGTTAGTTGATACATTGAAGTACCTTTTCTCCTACTTCTAGTTTAGTATCATAGTACTAAGACATCTATGGGAGAGGCTGCTGTCCAGATTCAGCATTAGAAATTGCAACATGATATAGAGAGAAAGCAGGAATCGAGTTGTCCCATAGTATAATAATGCTGTGTTGACACAGGTCCACAATTAAACACATCCATTTTACTCAAGTGTTTTTGATGCTCCTTTATTGTTTTAGTTCTAGGTGATAGCCCCAAGATAAGTCCACTGACAAATGGAGGATTTGAAGTAATCATTCTGCATGGAATCTTTTTATACTCCATATAAGAGTCAGGATGGTGTAGTGGTTTGGGAGTCAGACTTAGACCTGGAAGATCCAGGTTCAAATCCCCGCTCAGCCACGAAGCTTCCTGGGTGACCTTGGGCCAGTCACTATCTCTCAGCCCCACCTACCTCACAGGGTTGTTGTGAGGACAAAAAGGAGGGGAGGAAATATGTACACCACTCTGAGCTCCTTGGAGGAAGGGCGGTATAAAAATGTGAAAAATAAATAAAATAATAAATAAACTTCCTATGTTGTTTTTTTCTGTTTGCACTACCCGTTCAACACAAGCACTTGTTGGCGTCCCTTAGGAGCCCCATCAGCGATTCATGTTGCATCATGTTAAGCAAAGCAAAAAACTTGTACATACCTTTTTGACTTTTGTAATTTACCTGAAGTGGAGTATGAGAAGAATTCAGGTTTCTTACATCACTGGCTCTTATCAATCTATCATAGTTTCAAAGTATCAGGGGAGCCTGGGCTTAGAGACCCTTGCTCTGCAGTGAAACTCTGCTGAGACTCTTTGGGTCAGTCACATTCTCAGCCTAACCTATCCTGCAGGGGTGTTCAGAGAAAAATAATGGCTCGGGCTTAGGGCCAGAACAGAAGTGATGGAAGAGATCTACGATTGGATCTCCCAATGTATTTTTTTAAACTTCATTCTGAATTCCCACCCCACCCGCAAGCTGTTCTTGGCCCCACTGGAGAAAAATACAAGACGCTTATAGACAGTGCTGTTATTTTTCACCCCTGCAAGGCTAATAGCAATTGGGGGGGGGGGGGAAGGAGCATTTAGATTAGGGAAAGTGCATGAGAAGAAAGGGTTAACCCGCTCTCATGCTGCTGCTTCAGTCAAAATCAGAGCCCCCATTCCTGCATCTTCTTTGAAGTTTTTTTTTTAAGCTGAAAGATCTGCTCACAGATACTTGACCCTTACTCCCAGAAAGAATACAGCTGTCCAGCTTAGCAGCACTGTTGGATCACTGGTCCTTGTCTGACTGATGGAAAGAAACCCCACTCAGCCCTGGGGGAAGTTGGAGTGGAATGAAGAGAAGGCAAAACCTTCCTTACACTCTGGTTTCCTGAGCATGCTGAAGCTCTTCTTCCGCACGGCTGAATGGAACATTCACACCACATTTTACTTGTTCAGCAGTTGTATCATTGCTCATTTACAACAGAGTACACGGGGGGGGGGGGGGGCGCGAGATTACAAAATCCATATTTTGATTGAATTCAGTTGATATGTTGAGTAGCTTTTCCCAGCAAACATCTATGTGTGAAAATCATTGTGACATTTGGAAACCAACTTGCTAATCCATCTGTCTTGCACCCCATTGGCTTTGCCTTTGCTTCATTCTGCTGTGTGAGGTAGCCCGCTCTCTGGTTGGACGTTATAGTGGGTCAGGATCTAAATAGGTGAGGAAAGCTAATTTAAAATCGAATTTGGAGCAGTGTGTGATGAAGTCAATGGGCAGATGTGGTGGGGGTCAGAAGGCAAGGCTTTGGCAGGCATGATTAATTATATTAAAGGAGCAGTTGAAGAAAAGATATCTGTTTTTAAGAGCAATATTTCTCACATATCCAAGTACAGTGTTTATTTTAATTTTTTTCCACATATTCATCAAGCTGCATTTAATTTCAAGATGGTGCCTTTTGCTAGGAAGATAATCAAATGAAAATGTCTTCCGCAACCTCTTTATTTGCATGACTGCATAAAGATTGTGAAACAGTTTATTATTATAAAATTAGTATGGCATAGCACAGAACAAGCTGGGATTGCAGCCAAATGAAACAGAAAATGAATAGTTACATAAGGTTTTGAGGCACATGCAATAGAACACAAGTGCACTGTATATTCTTCTGAACTGTCTGCTGTTTGTTAATGTTTGAAAAGGAAACATGATTGCATCCCAGTTTAATAGTCGTTCCCATTGTTAGCATAGTTATATCTAGTCTCTGCTACAAACATGGGAAGGCATTTAGCTGAGGTTTTATAAACTATGCATGGTTGCCTAATACACTAAAAATTATGAAATTAAGGCCTGTACCATGTACCTAGTTAAGGGAAATGAGAAATGTTTTTCACCAATAGTGAAATGGTAGTTATCTTTCATTCTTTAAAAGAAAAAAAAGATGACATTTTAATTCCTGTTGAACAATTTCCTCTCTCTCTCTCTCTCTCTCTCTCTCTCTCTCTCTCTCTCTCTCTCTCTCTCTCTGTTTTCATGGCAGGGTATTATTTTGCAATCAGGATAAAAGCATTATTTATGAAAGTTCTAAAATATTACATTACTGTAAGTTAAAAGCTGCAAATCAATCTTGCTCTTATTTTATAAAAGCATTTTATTGATTTTTGGTGGGGTAAGTCTTTGCTTGAATTTTTAAGTACCCACTTTATGGCTTGGGATTGGGAGTAATTTTATAAGCAAACATGCTTAGGCCTAAAAGCCGCTTGGACTTCACTTGTTTACTCATGGAGTATTGAAATTGTTAAGGTGTTTCCACAACAGACAGCTGAAATTTTGTGCACACATAAATCAGGATATCCTTATTACTGTACTAGAAAAGTCTGCAAATGGGAGATGATGCAAAACTTGCTTAAGAATCAGGACATGAAATCTATCTGCCAAGAATGACTAGCACTCCCACTTGAAAGCACGCTAAACCATGGAAGGGTGTAATAGTTCTGTCATATTCTAACACGTGTACTGTATTTTGGAATGGTGGATTTGAAGGAATGGATATGGATATCATGTGGGTCAGGGGGTAGAATGGAGTGGTCTCCGCCTCTCCACTTAATATATTGTACCAATTCTCTGGGGAGAAGAGGGAATTTCAAGTGGCAGCCAGGAACATATCTATGGCTGCAGAATTTAATTTGGTATTTATCTCTGCATAGTCCAACCCTGAGATCCACCGCTTAATGCCTCAAGAGTCTTGTGGATTTCTTACCTTGCTAGGTTTGTTTGCCTGAAACAAAAATGTCAAAGTGGTCAAAGTTTATTAGGCATTCAACAGATTTTTAGGACTTGAGTTTAACTTTGGCTGACACATTACTCTTATTTGGTGTAGATGAGCTTCTGTCAGTAAGCTACCAAGAGGGGTGATATGATGCAATCTGTTTGTTGTTTTAACCCCCACCCCACCCCTTTACATTGTCCTTGAACTGTGTCTTGCCATCACGGAATGCTGAAAATGGCTGGACTCTTTTGCAGTTGGTCAGTATGCTGTGTAAGTGGTCACACTGAGCCACAGTATAAGTCGTCATCCCATCTAATGGGTGGTCACTTCTGATCATACGTGGGTTTCAGAATAAAGCTAGATTATACGATTCACTTGCGAAACAAAAGTGCAAGGAAAGGATATAAAAACCCATGCCATTCAAAATGTTGCCGAGTTGTGTTTGAAATGTTGGCAAAGTTGGCATGCAATAGAAGACAAATGTGGTTTCAGAAAATAGGACAGAATGGATAATTAACCCAGAAATGTGGACTGAACAAATGCTTTATAATTTATGATAGGATTAATATACCGATAAACGGGGCTGAAGTCCTAAGTGGACTCATTTGGAAGTGTTACTGAAATCAATGGACTTTACTTTCAAGTAAATTGTATAAGACTACGGAGTAATTTTTCCCCCGAACTTCTCCAAGAATTTTGATTGACATTGGGCAAGTTCAGACATAACAGGAATCCATGGTTTCCCAATACAAGAACAACCTCAGGAGAGCTGCAGACTCATATATTTTCCCATTCCCTTGCCTCCTATTTTATATGCATGGGGAAGAGAATGAAAGCTTCCGTTTTGAGTTTGAAAGAAACCACAGTTCTGTGTTACGTACAAATGTGAAGAACTGGTTTCAGATCCCCTGGTTTGTTACATAACTGTGGTTTGAACAAATTGCTGTTCTCTGTGTTCATATATGCATAATCTGGAATTGGGTCTTACCTCAGACTGAAAGTGAAGGCTTTAACTTTTCCTCCTCTTGTACTCAAAAGAGGAGAGCCGTGGGGGAGAATGTGAACTCACAGTTCTCCCAGGTTCTGTTTTGTAATGGGAAACCGTGGTTTCCTGTTACACCTGAACCACCCATTATCTTGGAAGTCACTTTGAGGGATCTGAAGAATCCTTAGCTAAAATTAGGAGGATGCGAGAAGAGTGGGATGGCCCATTGTTTTTAGCCAATAAGAACATTGTGATCAACTTTGTCTGAATTGTCAGTGATGATGAGTCAGTGAATTTATATTGTTCACTTCCTCTGAGATCAGTAATACTGATGTGTGGAATGCAAAATAGTCAGGCACCATTTATAAAGTATGTCCATCTGTTCTTACTCTAGCTTTGGTCAGTGGAAATGATTCTTACTGAGCATTTAGGTAATTCCACCCTCCTCTTCTCTCTTTTCAGTTTAGAAAATCAACCTCTTAAGTGCTTAGTTCTATCTTTGCAGAGGCTTCTTGCAGTGATGATTCTGATTATTTATACCAGGGGTGGGGAACCTATTTGCGATGGAGGGCCATTTTCCCATGGGGAAAATATCCCGCGGGCCGTGTGCCCCTCCATCGCAAATGCGCCGGGGGGGCGCACACATACACACCGCCCCCCTGCTCTCCTTACCTCCCCCCCATGCTCTCCTTACTTTTTTCAGGCGGCCGCCGCCGCCGCTAGCCCTGCGCGCGCTGCTCGCGCAACTCCTTTTGAACCCGGCTGTTTCTGCACATGCGCAGAAACAGCCGGGTTTCAAAGGAGTCGCGCGAGGTGAGCGCGCCGCGCGCTCTCCCCTCGGCGCGACTCCTTTTGAATCCGGCTGCTTCCGGGTTCCAAAGGAGTCGTGCCGAGGGGAGCGCGTGCGGGGCCGGCGGGGCTGGCGGAGCCTCCGGTCTGCTCGTGCGGGCCGGACCTGATTGATTCGGGTCCGGTCTCGCGCGGGCCTGACTGGATCGCTCCGGGGGCCGGATCTGGCCCATGGGCCGCCGGTTCCCCACCCGTGATTTATACTATGTGAACTTTTTTTCACCTCAAGTAAATGTTGCCCTTTGTTTTCCCCTGGTCAATATTTGCCATTTAGATCAGTGCAGCTCCTTTGTAGAGGTTCATAATTGCTTCATATTCTACATCAGGGGTTCTTAACCTGTGGGGATTGCACACCTCTGGGGTGCATGAAGACGGTCCAGGGTATGTCTGGTCTCAGAATTAAGAAAAAAATTGCTTCGATACAAAAAAATGTTTTGATTAGGTGACAATTTTTTTTTTGAATTTGATTTGAATTTGGCCCTGACTAATGATGGGCGAACAAAGACCAATTATATATTTTCGCATTGGCCACAATATTTATTTTTTTCTGCCTTCTCTTTGATTTGTCTTGTGAATTTTTGGTTGTTTTCAAATTCTATGAACAACTTTTTTCCTAGGACTAAAATTTAATGTTGTGTTTGAAGTTCCTCTTTTTGCCATATACGTTCAATGCAATTTTGGGAAAATAGGAAATCATAATAATAATTGAAATAAAATAAACAAACAAAAATGGAGAGGTGCGTGAGCAGTTCAAAATTCTCTTGGTGGTACATGAAGAACCTTAGTTCGTCATGAAAATCTGTAAAGTCCCAGATGAGTGCTGCAGGGCCTGTACAGAGAGCTCTTTATGTTGCCGTTGTTGCTGATGGTTTTTTATGCAGTGGCCCAGAAATCTGCTGCCAATGTTACACTTAAAATATGTGACCACGTTTACATGAGGAGGTAAGGGAGTAGAACCTTAGTATTAGAGTAGTAGTAGTAAAGGAGTAGTAGTAGTAGTAGTAGTAGTAGTAGTAGTAGTAGTAGTAGTAGTAGTAGTAGTAGTAGTAAAGGAGGTAAGGGAGTAGGTGATTTCAGTATCATCTAGGGGACGGGCTATGGTAGAATTGATGCCTTTTATACAGTGGGTGCAAAAGATTCATGCAAGTCCAAGCATACACCAGATAGCCTTGGGCTGCTGTCTAAAGCAGCCTGTCACTTCTGCTGGTGAATGTTAAGACTGTATCTCTTAACATTATGTACGACGACTCTCTCCATCTCCAGCCATGCCCTTCTGCCACTTTTCCCATGACAACTGAAGGGTTTCTTCAGAAAGTGGCTTGTCTGTCTTTCTCAGTTCCTGTGCAGGCTCTGACCGAAAATCTGATGATAAAGGTAGGGAGAGTAAGACCTTGATGGGGAGCATGGTTGAATCGTGCTTGATTGCTGAGACTGACGAGTCAAACTGTGGTAGAAAGAGCAGAACCTCATTCTTATAGTTCTTCATCTTGTTGTTTCAAAAAAGAAGAGGATGATTATGTGAAAGAATGGTTTTACAGAATTAAACAGAAGGTAACAGTTAAGGATAAAGAGAGGGAGACAAAGCCATTGCATATGCAGAGTTAAGCCATTCAAAGTTGTCTTGAGGGATAGAAAAAGAAATTGTATGTAACACAACAACCCTCATCTTTCATTTATGGTGCAATCCTATTGAGGAGTTAGGCCAGTGCAGTGCTGCTGCGCCAGCCTAGAGTGTTGCAAATGTGCCATAAGACACTTTGCAGCACCCAGCAAGTAGGTGGCACCGTCGTCAAGGCCTGTGCCACCTGCCAAGGAGCAGAGGACCCAGCACAGTGCAACGGGTCCCGCTCTGAGCGGCGCAGGGGCTGGGGGAGGGCGAGGGTAGATGGATAGGGCCTATGCGGATTGTGGGCTGCCCCAGGGCTGCTAGGCCACTCCTTGGGAGAAGGGGACGTTCATCCCCTTCCCCAGGTGTAAGCAGCCCGGGGCCTATGGACCTCCTTGAGTGCACGGCAGGTCCAGACCTGGCGTGCGTCCGGGGAGACTGTGTAAGTGCAATGCGGGCCAGGAAGGAGCCTAGGGTATCGCCGCTGATATCCCCACCACCTCCCAGCCCGGGCCAACCAGTGACTCCCCCTCCCTCGCTGCCCCGTGCTGCCCTCCCACCGACTGGCGTGGGACTTACCTGCGGTGGCCAAAGTCGAGTAAGTTCTGCAGCGGTGTAAGCAGTGCCGGCCTCCTCACTGGCGCCGCTTACACCCGAGTTGTCACAAATGTGTTTTACGACACGTTTGCAACACTCTAAAGTTAGGGAGGATTGTGCTGTGAATGCAATCTGGAGGTATTACATATTACATTTGGCGCACAATTAAGTAGACATAAGGGTAGTTCTCTGGAAGGGGGAAGGTGGCATTCTCAACATGTGGGTATGCCCCTCCTACTAAAGGCAAGGTCGAACTTGAAAAGGTCTCCTCCCAGTAGGAGGGCCGCCCATCCCCCAGTTCGACTTTGCCTTTCAATCAAGCGGTTGGACTTTGGCTGAGCTCCGTTAGCTCAGCGTTTTTTCTTTCCTTTCATTTTCTCCTCCTTTTCTTTTTCTCTCTATTTCTACTTCTCATCTCAGCTGCCGCTTCTCCTCGGGCCTCGTTCTGGCCGCTCTAGAGCAGTGAGGGGAAGCCGGGACTTCAAAGGAGCCGCCTAGAGGCCGCTGGAACGCGCGCCCTTGCCGGCTCCTACGGCGGGCGGCAGCGTCTCTCTGCTGCAGGGAGGAGCCGGGGAGAGGACGCAGACGAGCGCCTTGCTGTGGGTTGCCGCTGCGGTCCCTCCTCCCTGCGTTGTTTTGTCTACCGGAGGTTGGAGTGTCGGCTCCTTATCTGCCCCGGCCGGGCCGCGGACGGCGGTGGCGGCGGGGCTGCTCTGCTCCCCTTTGTTTTGTGGACCTCTTCCTGGCTGGCCGCAGCGTGCTTTCTGTTGCCCTCACGTTGCCAAGGCAGGTATGGCTGACGCTTTGGGGAAAGCAGGGACCTCGTCCCAGGGCGCCCAAAAAGGGGATGGAAAACAGGGAGGCTCTTTGGACCCTGAAACACTGGCGCAGATCAGGGACATGATCAAAGCTGAAGTGGGGGGGGCCCTTAAGGGTACGAGACATCGCTCCAGTTCTCAGCATAAGGCTAGATCCCACAGGAAGAGGGCTCGCAGTCCGGCCACAGGATCCTCTCCCGACTCTCTCTCAGAGGACTATGTGAGCCATAGTAAGCGCAGGAAGAAGTCCAAGGGGTCCCGCTCGTCCTCTAGGTCTCATAAATCCAAGAAGCGCTCTCACAAAAAACGTGGGAGACACGGGTCCTCTCTCAGTGCTTCCTCGGCCCCTTCTACCCATTCCTCGGACGAGGATAGTAGGGAGGAGGGGGAACTCTCTGGGGAGGATGGGGACACACAGGGTGGCAAGATGGACAGACTTTTTCCACTGGATTTGTTCCCCCGCATGTTGGACAAGGCCATTCAGGCTCTGGATCTGGACCCCTCTGGTCAGATTAAGGAACAGGCATCCTCTATGCCTAGCTCCTCCAAATTTTTTCCCCAGGGACCGGCTAGGCCTGCCGCTGTCCCGTTTCCAGAACCCTTTCAAAGGGTGTTGGATGCTGAATGGGCCCATCCCATTCAGGCGAAGCCCACCAATAAACTCGTGAACAAGATCTATTCTCTTCCGGAGGGGGTCCTCTCTTCCCTCAAGGTGCCAGCGGTCGATGCTCCCGTGGCGGCCCTCTCGTCCTCCGCGGTTATTCCCTCGGAGGGGGAGGGGGGGCCGCGTGATCCATGCGACAAACGAGTGGAGACGTCGCTAAAGCGCAATTTCGAGCTGTCAGCTCACGCCCTCAGGGCGGCGGCCACGAATTCGCTGATGTCGCGGGCCGCCGTCCGCTGGGTCGAGGAGCTGGTTTCGTCTGAACAGGGCTTGTCTAGGCGGGTCAGGTCGTGTCTCAGGAAAATTTCCCTGGCCGCAGCCTTCTCGGCGGACGCGTCCTTGGACGCGCTACAGTTCAACGCTAAAGCCATCGCGGCAAATGTGGTAGCCAGGCGCAATGTCTGGCTTCGCCAGTGGGAGGTGGACTCGGGGTCCCAGACTAGGTTAGTGGGGCTCCCCTTTCAGGGGGTGAAGCTGTTTGGCGAGGCACTCGAACCTCTGTTGGTGGAGAACAGGGACAAGCGTAAAGTGCTCCCCCAGGGGGAGAAGAAACCCCAAAAGTCCAGGGGCCCTTCCTTTCGTCCCTCCAGACAGGACAACAGACCTCGGGATGGCCCTAAGCATAAAAGCAAGTGGAACCGTTCTCGAGTGTTTCCGAGAAATAGAACCCAGGGCGGAACCCCGTCTGGGGGTCCCAAACCAGCCAAAGAGCAGAAATCCGCATGACGCCGGGCCAGGCGCATGCTCTGGAAATATAGGAGGGCGTCTGTTGCGCTTTGCATCGGCATGGAGGGAGGTCACCAGCGATGCCTGGGCCATTCAGACCGTGTCCAGGGGCTACTCCTTGGAATTTATCAAAAAACCCCGGGACAGGTTCTGGAAGGTTCCACCCTCCAGGGATCCAGAGCGACACCTCCTCAAGCTGCAGGCGATAGAACACCTTCTGCAGATCGAGGCGATAGAGCCAGTTCCAGTCAACCAGAGGGGCCACGGAGTTTATTCCACTCTGTTTCTCGTACCGAAGCGGAACGGGAAGTGGCGGGCCATTTTGGACCTGAAATGGTTGAACAGGTTCCTCCGGAAGCGCAGGTTCAGGATGGAAACATGGCGGTCGATCACAGCGGCCCTGGAGGAGGGGGACCTGTTGACCTCGATAGATCTTTCCGAGGCATACCTCCATGTTCCCATCCTGCCGCGACACCGGCGGTTCCTGCGGTTCAGCTACGGGTCCCGCCATTTTCAATACCGCGCAATGCCTTTTGGCCTTACCACGGCTCCGAGGGTGTTTACAAAATTAATAATAATTCCAGTGTCTTTTCTCAGAATGAAGGGCATTGCCTTGTTCCCTTATCTGGACGACATCCTGGTGAAATCTCCCTCCAGGGTGCGGGCGCGGGAGGATCTTCAATCTACTTTGAGCTGTCTCCAGGCGTTAGGTTTCGTGATCAATTGGGACAAGAGCTCCCTGACTCCGTCCCATCAGATGGAGCATCTCGGTCTCTCCATAGACACCAGGGCCTTCCGGGTCTCGCTGTCTCAGGACAGGCAGAGGAGCCTCCTAGTGGCCTTGCAGAGGGCGGTGGCAACGGATATATTGGATCTGATGGCGCTGGCCTCATTACAGGGCCAGATGGTGTCCTGTCAAGATGTGGTGAGATGGTCGAGGTTCCGGGCACGGCCGCTGCAATCTCTCCTCCTGTCCTACCAGGACAGGATAGAACGGAAATGTCACCTGCCGATCCCAATTGCGGGGGTGGTGCAGTCGAGCTTCGCCTGGTGGCTGACGCCGGGCCGTTTGTCCGAGGGCGTGAGCTTGGCCGTCCCCAACCGGACCGTGATAACCACCGATGCAAGCCTCCTCGGCTGGGGAGCTCACACGGGGGGGGTTTATGCTCAGGGAACCTGGTCGAAGGAGGAGACGTCCCTCAGCATCAACCTCCTGGAACTCCGGGCTATCAGGTTGGCCCTCCTGCGGTTTGTGGACAGGATACGCGGCCGTCATGTGTTGGTCCGGACGGACAACATGACGGCCAAGGCCTACATCAACCGACAGGGGGGGACACGCTCCAGGCGGTTACGTCAGGAAGCGGGCGCCCTCATGGAATGGGCCGAGGACAATCTAAAATCAATTCGGGCGGAACATCTAGCAGGTACCGCAAATCTCTCGGCAGACTGGCTCAGTCGGCGGGCGATTCAGGAGGCAGAGTGGCGGCTCCATCCGGAGGTCTTTGCGCAGATAGTGCGCATGTTTGGCCAACCGCGGGTGGACCTGTTCGCCTCAAGGGAAAACGCCCATCTAAATCGCTTCTTCTCACGGGCCCCAGAGGAGGGAGCGGAGGCGGTGGATGCCCTAAACAGCCGGTGGCCGGACGGCCTTCTGTATGCTTTTCCCCCGGTACGGATCCTGCACCTCGTTCTACCCAGGGTAAGACAGTTAGGGGCAGAGGTGATTCTGGTGGCCCCCAGGTGGCCAAGAAGGCCCTGGTTTCCGGAGTTGGTAAATCTGTCGGTCCGGGACCCTTGGAAGCTCCCGGACAGACCGGATCTGCTGCTTCAGGGACCAGTTTTTCACCCCCAACCACAGTCATTTTGCTTGACAGCGTGGCGGTTGAGCGGCAAGCGCTCAAACGCCAGGGGTACTCGTCTCAGGTCGTAAATACGCTGCTGGCATCCCGAAGGGCTTCCACCAAAAAGGTCTATGGGGCGACGTGGAAAAAGTTTGTCCAGTGGTGTGGGGAGCGTGGGGTCGTGCCCACCAAACCGAAGGTGAAACACGTGTTAGAATTCCTGCAAGCCGGGTTAGAGAAGGGCCTTAGTACCAGTACCCTTCGCAGACAGGTGGCTGCTCTTAATAGTGTATTAGGGGTCGATTTGGGGTTCAAGGTGTCGACCCATCCACACGTCACACGTTTCCTTAAAGGGGTAGCTCTTCTCAATCCCCCTACGGTGCACCGCTTTCCGAACTGGGACTTAAATAGGGTCCTTTCTGCACTCACGGGTCCGCCTTTTGAACCCATGGCTGCAGTGTCGCTTCGGGAGTTGACCTTTAAAACTTTGTTTTTGGTAGCAGTTACGTCTGCCAGGAGGGTGTCGGAACTGGGGGCGTTGTCTATCAGTCCACATTTGTGCATTTTTCATAAGGATAAAGTGGTCCTTCGACCGGACCCAAGTTTCATGCCTAAGGTCAATTCGGTCTTCCACAGGAGCCAGGAACTGATTCTCCCGACTTTCTGTCCAAATCCGGTGCATCCGAAAGAAAGAACCTGGCACTCGCTGGATGTGCGCAGGGCGCTCCGTTTCTATTCTGAGCGGACGAAGGACTTCCGCAGGACGGAGTCCCTGTTTGTGGTTTTCAAGGGGACCTATATGGGGCAGAAACCATCCGCATCCACCCTAGCGAGGTGGTTGCGAATGACCATTGGGCTGGCCTATGAATCCTTGGGGAAAGTGCCTCCGGAAGGGGTCACTGCCCATTCCATTCGGGGAGCGGCGACGTCCGCTGCCTTTGATGGATACAGCTCACTGGCGGAGATATGCAGAGCAGCCACTTGGTCTTCTGTGCACACGTTCACACGTCATTATCGGGTGGATAGGACCTCTTCGGCGGAGGCCTCCCTAGGTCGGCGGGTCCTCCAGAAGGTGGTTGTCCCGTAGGCGGCTCTGCTGCCCTACCCACCCGAGGATGAGACTGCTCTGTCATATCCCACATGTTGAGAATGCCACCTTCCCCCTTCCAGAGAAAAGCGGAATTTCTTACCTGATAATTCCTGTTCTGGGAAGGGGAAGGTGGCATTCGGCCCGCCGCTCGGGGCAGCAGAGGTTCGCCTCACGGGTGGTTGGCAGGTAAGGGGTGCCGCACGCCTGTTTTTCGGGCTGTTCGGCCTGTTTTCTGGGTAAGTCCAGGGACGGTTTTTTCCTCACTGTTATAGACTGGCCCGGTGGATTTCGGGGTTTTTTCTTCTCTGTTACCTGTTTATCGGGCGTGTTTTTGGCCCGGGTATTGTTCTTGTCTTGGTTTTGTCTATTCCTTTTCCGCTAAGCCTTCTCTCGCAGCTGGGGTCCCAGTGCCGGGGAGGACGGCGCGGAGTTGGAGGAATCTGCTTATCTGCTCGTCTTCGTCTGACTGGGGGATGGGCGGCCCTCCTACTGGGAGGAGACCTTTTCAAGTTCGACCTTGCCTTTAGTAGGAGGGGCATACCCACATGTTGAGAATGCCACCTTCCCCTTCCCAGAACAGGAATTATCAGGTAAGAAATTCCGCTTTTTCACTGAAATAGGCTAAAAGACGATATGGTCTGTATCACTATTTTCCAATACTCTTGGACTTTAACACAGAGCCACCAAAGCTGACCCTTTCACCTTGGTTCTGAGGTGGTTGTAAGGGCTGTTCCTGGACAAATTTGTGCTAGGTAAAGTGGGACTATTTTAGACCCCAAATCAAGACCTGTGAAGGTGATGTGGCGGTGCCAATGTCTGAAGACTGGTGACCAGGAGAGACAATGCCAGGTATTAGCAAAGCTCAGGCAAGACACTGGCAAGACCTGATTTAGAAAACTAAAGGCAAAGACTGTAGGGCAAAGTTGCAGGGAAGCTGTCTTGGACAAAAGCAGCCTATGTGACCTACAGGCTGTTATGAAGGTCAGGCCTTGCGGCATGACTCACACTGGTTTAATTGACATTTAGTTGGAGTGTGATGGCCTAACTCATCTCCTAATCATTGTCTATTTCCAAATCAAGATGTACGCTGGATATTTGCAAGGTCCTCAGTCCTGAGACTTTTAATCCTCTTAAGGTTTCATTTAATCAAACTTAATTCAAACTTAATTGCAGTGGTAAAATGCATTCAGGATCAGGCTGTAAGAAAAGACTCTACATATATGTGTCCCCACCCCCCTGTCTCCTCCATGGGAGAAGTTTGATATCAGATGGGGGGTCGTAAGACATATTTGGGGTTCCTCCTGGTTCAAGAGACCGTGCTGCATCAATATATCCTGCAGGAAAAGTTTTATCGGTAGATACAATTTACATCCGTCTTCACTTTTCACTTGTGGCTACCACTTTTCACTCCCTAGTTGCTCTCACTGGGGATTCATAGCCTGGACTAGCTATATTGAGCTTCTTTGAGCCGGGAGATTGGGGTTGCCTGGGAGGAAGGGATATACCCAGCAGGGGGACTCCCTCAAGTGCGGAGTGTCTTGGCATGTCAACCTTATGGGGAGAAGGACCCAGTAATCTGGGTCTCTGGGACCTTGCTACCAGTGATAGCTTGGGGTCAGGATGTCTACCGGGCAGTCCCTTCCCAGCCCCTGAATCTTTTCCTGTGTTTTTGTCCTCTGGCCCCTCTCTGAATCACCAGCGCCTTTGTTCCTGCTCCTTTGATCACCATCTCTTTGCTCCCCAATCCTTCTTAAGCCTCTTCTTCTTTTCATCTCCCCCCTTCTGTACCTCTCTCCAGCTTGCTTCTCCTTCCTCCTCTCATTGTGATCTCCTGCTGCTTCTCCCCCTCCCTCTCTCTCCAGTTTTTCTGCTTCCGTTGTCCCCCCTCCCCAATACTGCTGCTTTTGAGGCTTGTACACTCTGCTGGCTCCACCCCCTCCCAAACAGCTGTTCCAACCAGCTGCCTACACTCCTGTCGAGTTCATGACATCCCCCAATGATGTCATCCTCGGATGCCTTGGAATTGGTTGGATGGCCAGGAGTCCAGGACAGTCTTCTATGGGCCGCACAGTTCCAAGGGGCGAGATGGGGCACCACACTACACAGTTCTTACTGAAAGGTTCTAGAATGGAGGTGATGGCCTCATCCTCATCCACAACTTTAGTATGTACATTGCAAAACACTCTGGGATCCGTTGGAAACGAGGCACTGTATAAATGTCAGATTATGTAAATCAAAACTATGTTTCCAGCGTTCATTTTCCTGATTATATACTCTAAACTGCCTTATGAAAAACTTGTGGCATTTCAGTATCATCTAGACTAAAATAAGAAAACCTTATTTTCCAATTATGGTTTCCCATATTCCAAACACGTGAACATTTCTTTTTTGTGTAAATTGCAGAGGTGACCTTTATGTTCTCCTCACTTAAAAAAAAAATCCAAGAATTTGCATCTTTGTTTCTATAAATATTAAAATATATACAGAAATAATTACCAAGAGCAATTGCTTCAGAGAAGAAATAAAAGGGGGAAGGAAAGCATTTTGAAGTTGCACAATTGTGGTTGTATAAACAGAACAAGCAATGTCATGTATAGTATTTCTAAAGAGTTCACTGTTTAATTTTATATTTGCAGTATTTCAAGAGCACTGCTGATACAGTGGGAAGACGTGGATCATTCTCATTGCGAAACTGTTATTAGTTACTTCTACTTTGAAAGCTGTACTTCTAAACTTAAAAAAAAAATGAAGTATGCAGTCATCCTTCATGCAGTGTTAACAATAACAGGACATTTAGGGAAAAAAAACCTAACAAAAACTGACTGTTTGAGCAATAGTGATTTATCAAAGCAACCGTCAAGCAAGTAAATGTTTGGCTCTTGACTAAGGATGGACTGGAAAATGCATTTGTTTTGTGCTTTTTCCCTCCTCCAAGTGTACTCTGATTGGTTTCTTTTAATATGATCTGATTTGCATTTCAGGGATAGTTTGTTGCTTAGGAAATTGTTCAGACCCCTCAAGCTGTATTATAAATGGCATTGACTACTTTTTTTTATAAAGCGATTGTGCAGAATTAATTTAGTAATTTAATATTAAATGTAAAGTTTGAGGCTGTCAACCACTGATTTTTATAAACAACAAGATTGGTGGAGTAAGAGAACACACCTGGTTTGGTTATGTTAAATTTCTGCATATGTCATCCATTTGCAGAAACAAATAAACTGCTTCTTCAGGGAAAAAAACTCAATTTCTCTTCCATATTAGGGCATTTTACAAACTCTCATTCACCCTAGAATCGTATAATGCTAAGCTAGTAGGCATGTCAGGCTGTTTTAAGTTAGGAATGGAGTTTACAGAAAGTAGTAGATGCAGTGAGTTCTGATGAAATACTTTAAACCCTTGTTACCCTTGCTCCTCATCTTGTAAACATAATGGTAAACATGTTCCATGCATTATTTTCAAAAAACTGAAGGCCTGAAAGGACATAAGTCGGAACTATCATGTACTGTTTCCCCTTCTTATCACCCTGCTCATACTGTTATTCTCCTGCTTACGACATTAGTTCCTTCAGCTCCACCATACTTGGTCGTCCGACAGTCTCCTGCTCCCTCAAACTGCTCTGCCCCCTTCTTCCTCGTTGCTTATTATGCCTGGAACTTCCTTCCAGATCACTTGCAGGGTGCCTCCTTACTTCCTTCAAATCCCTCCTCAGAATCCACCTTTTCTTTAAGCCTTTGGCACAACTCTCTAGTCCAGCGTTTCCTAAACTTTCCCCCCGTCGTAAGTGTGTGCAGGGGGGGTGCAACAGCGGCGACGACACTTCCAGGATTACACTGCCACAAAAAATAAGGGGAGTTCCCACTCACCTTGGGATCGCACCAAGCCTCTGGAGAGTGTGGGGAGCCTGCACCCTTCTCTGTGGTCTGCGGGCTCCCTGCACCCTCCAGAAGCCCGGCACGAGCCCCAGGTGAGTGGGGGCCCCCCTTTTTCACAGTGCCGTGGTCCCAGAAGTACTGTCGCCATCACCGCAAGTTGCCATTCCCCTTAAGGGGATCGATTCTACCTGACTGGGACATTGCGATGCCCCAGTTTAAGAACCGCTGCTATAGTCCCTTTACCTCCCTGCAACTAAACTCAAGTATGTGAACATGAAATAATCACATATTCGTCCCCTGTTTATCCTGCCACTGTTCCCCTTCCTTTCCTCTGTTCTCTCCCTTGTTAGCCCCCTCAGGGCAGGGACTCGTCCTCTCATCATTTGCAAAGTGCCATATGCATAGATGGTGCTATATACAGGGTGTCTCATTTATTAGGCTATAATTCATACATATACAATGATACTGTAATTCACACATATATTGTATATGGTGTACACAAAAGCAGTTGCTTGACCGAGGGAGCAATCCCTACTAAAGAACAAATGGCGGAGTGAGTACTCCCAGTGGGGTCCCTAGCCCCAGAACACCCCTCGACGCCCCCAAAGTAATTAGCATAATTACTAATTAACATAATTATGCTAATTACTTTCGTGTTTTTTTTTGTTTTTTTCCGTTGTTTTTTTTTTTGGCTTTTTTAAAAGGTTTTTTTAGGGTAACGGGGCTTCTAGGTGTATATGTTTGCTTTGCTTTACTTATCTGGTGTTTATAGGGCCTCCAGCGGGTTTTTTAGGGGTAACGGGGCTTCTAGGTCTATGTGTTTGCTTTGCTGTACTTATCTGGTGTTTATAGGGCCTCCCGACGATCTCTCCAGCGACGATCTCGCTCCTCTGCTGCCGCTCTGCTAGCGCGAACTCTGTAAGCCTAAGCGTTACAGAGTTCACGCATGCGCATAGCAAACAGCCATCACGCATGCGTGAACTCTGTGATGGCTGTTTGCTTTGCGCATGCGTGAACTCTGTAACGCTTAGGCTTACAGAGTTCGCGCTAGCAGAGCGGCAGCAGAGGAGCGAGATCGTCGCTGGAGAGATCGTCGGGAGGCCCTATAAACACCAGATAAGTACAGCAAAGCAAACACATAGACCTAGAAGCCCCGTTACCCCTAAAAAACCTTTTAAAAAAGCGAAAAAAAACCCGGAAAAAAACAAAAATGAAACCTAGGATGTCTCCTGCCCCCCCAGAGGCCCTCCGCCCCTTGCGCCCTGGGGCCCACCGCCCCAGGGCACCACATCAGGGGACGCCTATGAGTACTCCGCCATTTGTAGCAGCCGCAAACGTGCCGTAAAGCACGTTCACGACGACTTTAGAGTAAAGACGGCTGGTGTGGAGGCTGGTTGCCCTCACTCCATTGCCAGATTGTCCGTGTGGCCGCTGGAGAAGGTGATCCCCCGGCGGGAGCGGTCTGGGCGGCGAGGGAGGTGGGTCTTTGGCCGAGCTGGCCCCGGGGGGCGGGGATGGTGGCCGCCATATCCTCGTACTATTCCTGGGCTGGCTCCACCATTACACGGCCTCCTCTGACATGCGCCAGCTAAATAGCTGTCGTAAATTCGAGGAGGCCCATTGGGGCCTTCCCACGTTACACCAGGGAAAGGGATGAACGTCCCCCGCCGGATACTTCCACAGGATTGGTCTGCCTGTTAGTTAATTAATCAGTTAGACCAAGTGCTCAAAATGTTCTCTATTGGCATCTATACACCACTGACATTGACTAAGGGATCTGCAGATATACACCGACATGTCTGCTGGGATGGTTCCACTCATCTCTTCAATTGCTTCCCTTTGAAGTTTGAGTGTTGCAGTTTTTCTGCAGTGAAGTATGTATGAAAGCCCATTAAAATGTGTGTACATTTTTGGGAGAGATCCTGTATATAATGATATCTTAGGAAACACCTCTCCCCCCAAGAGCCCTAAGATCAGTGGTGGTGGACTTGCTCTTGTGTTCCCTTGCTATGGGAGTGTGACCTGCAAGAATGAGAAGCAGGGCCTTTCCGATAGTGGCACCAGTTCTGTGGAATTTTTTGCTGTGGTGTGGACATCCTTGGACATCCATCCTTGGAGATGGATAAAAACTGTCCTCTTCAGAAAGCTGGGTGCTCTCTCGCTCTCTCTCTCTCTCTTTGACAATCACTGTGAATGTTGCAACTAGTTTTGATGCTTGTTATATCATGCATTGGTATCTTAATGTAGCATAGTTGCTTCCCAGGCCAGCATTGTCCTGCTCCATCCACGTTATAATTTACCGTAAAACGTTAGCCTAGTGTGGGAAACAGTTGTGCCCAGTGGCTCCCATGCAAAGAGAGTTTTGTTTTCTTTGCCTCCAGTGGAGCATTCAAACATGCAGTTCTCCTTGCTTGAAATGACCAATTCAGAAAAAGCTTTACCAATTGAATATACAACCTGACCCTTACGTTTTGTATAACCTTTAGCTTTCAGAATGTCTCTTCTCTTCCCATCAGTTATTAATAATGACAGCACATTGCATTTTGTATGTAGATTTTTCTCCTTGCTCTGCGTAGCATTAATGTGACACTAGAGGGCAACTGAGAGTTTTCTTTCAGGGAACAGATCTGCTTGGTTTAATAATATCAGCTAAGTGTTTAAAACATGGTAAAGATTGATTTCCCTTTCCTGCAGTGTTGTTGTTGTTTTAATATACAAATAACTTCTGGGACTTGCTTGACAGCAAATAATAGTAAACCAACTGTAAAGGGTCTGGGAAAGAAATAGTCTGTGGTGCAGAAAAGTTGCTTTTGCCCAAATAAGGAGTCTTTTTGTTTGTTTGTTTTTTGGCTTCCTCATATGTTAGATAATGATCAACTGACAATTGGTCATGAGTTGTTAATGCTAGATGCTGAAATATGCATACCATGTGGCAGAGAAACAGTTTTTGCCAATGACTAGAATGAAACATTGCTATAGTTACACAGCAAAGAAAAATCATGGGGAAATGTCTAAAACATTTAATACATGTCAGCTTAATCTATCCTGTTTCCTAAGAATCCATATCGACCACCAGAGAGAGAGAGAGAGAGAGAGAGAGAGAGAGAGAGAGAGAATATTACCGTATATAACTATCTGCCTTTAATGTGTATTACTGGTATGTGTAGAACCATTTTATTGCTTATAGATTTTTTTTAGTGCAGATTCTACTAGACAAGTTTTATATAGGCTTTTGTCCTGAATAGAAGGAAGGGGGGAAACCCCTTTTTTGGCATTTCCTACTTGGAGCCATTTATCTTGTCGTTCATGAAGATTCTTCACCACTTTTAGAATGCAGATACTAATGCACTACATGTTTTGCCGGCTTTTGACCGGCAACAAACATGGCAGGACGTGTTTGCTTGTTTTATTATTTATTTATCCAGAGATGCCCTTGCAGCTGGCGGAAATGGGTGGTACCTTTTTCAAACAGAATTCGGGGGGGGGGCTATAGCTTTGTATGCAGAAGGTCCTACCGTTTCCCTTAAAACGGTATTGGGTAACAGGCCTGGGAAGAGCTGCTACCCTAGGCCTCAGACAACTGTTCCCAGGCAGCACTGTGCTCGGTGGACCACTGGTCTGTCTCTCAGCACAAGGCAGCGGAGCTTAATATGTTTTTGATTGTTGTTTGTATTTGTATTAACTTAAGCCCTGCTCGTATTCCAAAGAGCTCACCTCAGAGCAGCTTATGTACGTTTCCTAGGCAGTCTCTTATTCAGGTAGGTTACAGGGCCAGACCTGTTGAACGGGGTCACATGTCTTCTCCCCATGCTCTAGAAAAGACACTTGTCTGGCTTGCATTGGTGTTCTGTTTGTCTTGCTTATTATTACACACTCATTTTGTGTCTATGAATCTCTTGCCTGTTTGAAAAGGCTGTTCTTTGAGGGGAAGAGAGAAGGATTTCCTTGCTAGTTTGGAGATCTGTGTATTGTTTTGAATAACAAGTTCACAACCCATTGCCAACTGCATGTATCCTACCAGGTGCCAACTGGGGATTATGGGAGTGGTGGCTGAGAGCCAGTCTAACTTTGCAAGAGAGATGTTCTTAGTAAACAAGGATCATATACTGTACACTGGTAAGATCCCAGGTGGTTCTTGCCCCCTTAAGACACTCTCCCCTTATTCACTTGGGAAGTCTCCTTGGAAATGTTTGTGGAAGTTAAGTCTCTGTTTTAGTCAAGGAGCTTCAGCATAAGCATAGGCATATTCAAAGGAATGAAGTTATTATTGATATCTGTGTTTCACTTGACTTCTAACAGTTGGACAAAAATCAATGCAGTTGTTTTGACATTTTGCAAGACAGTCACTCAGCGTAGTGGGGTAAAAGAGCATAGGGCAACCAGGCTGCTTCCATGATGGGAGTGGGTGGGGGTCTGATTGCTGACATGCTTCTAAAGAAGGTTTGAAACATCTGCTTAAAATAGGTATGTTTTCCTGCTACCAAGGAAGCCCATATTTTGCATCTAGTTAACAAAAACCTCAGCATTGGTTTCAACATCTAACTAATGCCCATTTTCATTTTTGAAAATTCAACCTGTGTTAACAAAAATATGACGCCAAAGCAAGAAAGCTGGTACAGTATTTCCAACTGGAAATGGGCTCCTGTATTATGTGGGATGATGTGTATAGGTGCCATAGGCGGTTCACAATGCCCGCCAGTATGTACTGCCTGCACATGTAGTTTGACTGGGGAAATTGGCTGTTCTCCTGTGGGGTCACCAACGCAACGCTTCCTGCCTTGAACCCTTTAAAAGGGCTGGTCGATGATAGTGGTGTTAGACTTAAGAACAAAACGACTTAAGAACAGACCCCTGGAACCTAACTGAGGGAAGCTTCTGTACTGGTTTTGAAACTGTCTTAGCTTCTCCCAAAGAATCTTGAGAACTGTAGTTTGACAAGGATGTTGTGATTTCAGTTAGCAGTCCCTATAGAACCTAAGTTTGTGTAAGAAGAGGGAATGAATTCTGTAGTATCAGATATGTTCTAAGTGTCATCAAAAAGGTAGTGGGGATTACAAGTTCACAACTAAGATTTAGTAAGCTGTAACTTGAACTCCTTCCAGTGTGTTTCTACTTTTAACCATAAACTACAATGGGTAATAATACTACAGATTACTTTTTCATTTTTGAGAGAGAGAGAGAGAGAGAGAGAGAGAGAGAGAGAGAGAGAGAGAGAGAGACAGATAGACTCTTAAGTTTAAAGCAAACAAGGAATGTATTATTACCATGTAAGTAAGCCTCCTCAAACGTTCCTGTTCTCCATGTTTACTAGGATAAACAGGAAATTGATTTCCCCACATTGAAAACAGAATACTGTATCTTATTTCAAAGTGAAACTTTTAGAGATGGTTGCACATGAATAGACATGTGAGCTAGAACTTTGCACAAAGCTGCCACCATTCTTAAACAGTGTATCCAGGAATGATTCATCTGAAATGAATGGTATCACTCTGGACCGAGTAGTTTGAAGATTGTAACCAGATTCTCTCTACCAAAGTCAGCGACATTAAAAAGAGTTTTCCAATGTGTTCTAACAAGTTTAGATATAGATCCATGGAGCCATATGCAGAAAGTAGAAACAAATTGCAAAATGCTGTATTTATTCAAACATAGGCTCAAAACATGGGAGCCAAAACATTTATAGCTAGCTCGGGTAGGGGAGTGCCTGTCAATTTGTATGCAAACATGGACCACACACTGACAGGGTAGTGGTTTTTATATACACCCTAGGTATGCAGAAGTACATAAGTTTATAAATTTAAAAAAAAAAAAACCAAAGCAGCCTGGTGTGGACTGAGTATGTGAGCCGCAGAACCTTGAGGTATCAGTTGAAAGCAAGCAATAGCAGAGCACCCGAGAGTGCGGAGGGAGGCAGGGAATTGGCCTGCTTGAAGCAAATAGATATTAGGGCAAAATAGATGCAACAGTTCACTGCAGGTCCCTCTTCTATATCAAAGTGATGAGTAAATAAAAAAAAAAGTGTGCATATTGCCGTACAAAATACAGTATTGTAAAAATATTTTTCCTGGTGGAATATAAGAGTGGAATTTTTACTGTGAGGGTTAGTGTTAACAAAATAGCCATACAGAAGATAAGTGTATATAAGCCTAGCATTGTTCTTGTGAAGACAGAGTTCAGCAGGGTGTTAGTTTAGTTACCTTTATTAAAATAGTTGCATCCCATTTTTCTGTCCCTAATAATACCTTCAAGTCCTCTAATAACCATCATAAAAACACCACTTCCCAATAAAACCACATAAACGATATAACATTGAAGCCTACTTTACATGCACTCATATATGAAACCTCTTGCACAACCCCCTTTTAGGTTGCCCAATGTCCAGAGGTGAGAGAAGAAGAAAAAAATCACATCCTGCCCAATTTGTTTGCTCTTTGTCTGGTTGCTGGAAAGCATGAGACAAGACCATTCCCCCTCCCCACCTAAATAGGGTATTATTATTGTCTAACAACTCTGCCTCTGTGACTACATTTGGGGGACGGTGCTGTCTGGCTAGTGGACAGATGCAGGCCTGCAACGTTTAATAAACTGCTTTGCTGTTGGCTTACTCCTGAGTCCCTTCCAGAATGCCTTGGGCTTATCAGGTCTAAACCACTGTTGCATCTTACAAAATCAGCCAAAAGAACCCTTCCTTGCCTATCTAAACACCCTTGTGTCTAGCTTTGTCAGGTACACTAACAGCCCAATCCTGCCTATGATCCGCCACAGCGTGCAAAGCATGCTGCGGCGAATCCTAAGCAGGATCAGGGCCGCGCTAGTGGAGCTGGGGCACACCTTGGAGGAAAGGGACATGCGTCCCTTTCCCCCAGTGTAAGTCCCAGCAGCCCCAATGGGCCTCCTCAGATGTGCGCCAGCTATTTTGTTGGCACACGTCCGAGGAGGTCACGTAAGGTCAGCCAGGCCTGGAAATGGGGTTAGGATATTGGCGGTGTGGTCCACCGATATCCCTGCCCCCCTCTCTGGCCAATCGCCCCCTCCCCCGCCACCCTGGCCTGCCCTCCCCATGCCCTCCCGCCGTCTGGCACATGTCTTAACTGTGTCCGGCGGCGCGGTCCAGGGCCAGCGGTGGAGTACCGCTTACTACGCGGGTGCTGCAAAAGTGCCTAGACAACACCCTAGACCAGGGGTGGCCAACCTTCCACCATTAGGGCTACTGTGTTCTTAAGAGTTGTGTAGAAGACAGAATCTTGGCAGCTGCAAGTGCTGATGCTGCTGCTAAAGCAGCTGCACCTGCTGAAATGTCCTCACCTATGCAACCATTTAAAGGGCCAGCATTCATGTTGAAAGGTTGGCCACCACTGCCCTAGACTGCTGAGCGCTCACTCTGCTGGTCTATACTTGTGCAGGATTGCACTGTTCACCCCCTACATACATACTGGTTAGGTTTTAGGGGCCTGCATGTAAGTTGAACCGTACGTAGCTCGAAACCTCTGACTCTTTCTGGCCCAGCAGTATAATGTCCGCATGAAAGCATCACTAAAGGATTATTGCACCAGCACGAAAGCACCAACACAGCCATCTGTAACTTTGGGAGCCAGTGTACTTTGTTTTGATTTGACTTTTTGGCCTGACAGAGCAGTAGCTCTTGTTGACCGTTGATCTATCATAAATATTCAAGCTTCGTGTTTTTTTCTCTTGAGAAAGCCAAGTCACCTATAGAGAATTAATGAAATTGTTATCAAGAAGGATAGACTGGGGAAAAGGTAGAATATTAATAAGAAGAAAAGCACGTCAACTGATTGAATAATTTTAGCTGATTAATCATTTGTCTTTTAACTGAAAAATGGAATTTGAACATGCATGGATATTGCCCAAACCTCCCCCCCCCGTTTTTATTTTAACATCTATTGAAGCCTGGAATAATTTAGAGAACAAAATCTGTCACTCATTATTAGAACAAAAGGTCATCTGTAGTAATGTTTTTTTTATTCCCTATTACAGTAATCTAAGCTAAGTATTAACAAATAATAGTACACCAGAGCAGAAATAGCCTAAAAAAACAGACATGCATTCCACTAACCTTCAATCTGACTGATTAAAATTTGCTTCACCAGTTAAAGCTGGCTCCAAATGATTAATCAACTAAAGCTTTAGTTGATTGATCTACTGATTAAACAGATTAAAGCTTGTGGTCCTAACAAAAATGCATGAGCTAGAAAAAACAAAATTGAGGAACAGTTGTTGTAGTATCAAAAATAGCCCTGGGGTTCATCTAATTCTGCAATAAAGGGATAAAGCTGAATATACCACTTTGTTTATTTTTATGCACAGATACTCCAGGAAGTCAGGATGCAAAATAGGCTACCTGTAAGAGTATTCTTAGGCAGTTCTCATTTCCAACCTGTTTTATGGCTCCCATCTACTTAGTAACTCATGTTCATGAGCAATCAGGTTGCTATATTTCATGAAGGTTTTTTTTATGTTTGTGATCTTAACCTTAACTGTAACTTTGTTTTTTTGACCTTTTCATACCGTTAGCCTGGGTGGGGGAGGTTTGGAATCAGGCTATCAGCACATGTCCTTTGTTTGGCTTGTGGCACAAACATCCCTTTACCCCGAGGAGGCCTTTGGTTGCGCCGAAGTGGACCCAATCCCGGTTAGGATGCAGCAGGCGCCTTATGTGCACCGCCGCCATCGTGCTAGACAGGATTGCGCTGTTAAGTTTCACCTTTTTCATCCATATGAGATGCATCCTGGTCCTTGACAGTAGTTTTGTAGTCTCGTCCCACATGCCTTCAAAGGATACTTATTTTGAGGTTCTTCTGTCAGTCCGCTATTGTGCTGCTTCCAGCAATGAACATCAGCTGCCTTTCATTTTATCATCAAGACCGCCGGAAGCTTCTTTGTAGGATTATCGCCATCACACCCCAGTGGGGAGGGGAACTTTCGGTAATGTATGCACATTTGTAATTGCTTGTTGCCCACCCTTGAGGCTGAGCACTAATGAAAACTAGCTCATTGGCCACCCTAGAAAGGACCAGTAAAAAGAAAATGTCCCTGTGCACTGTCTGGAAGACTGTCTGGAAACCGTAAATAATTAAATATGCTGCTCTGACTTGTTTGGAGCAATAGCAAGTAATAATGGTTGGGATCCCAAGAGGTGCACACAAAGCCTGGAACCTTGACCAGAGGCATGTGCTCCCCCCTTTTGAATGGCAGCCCCCCCCTCGGCCCACCATCCATCATGCCATATATCATAAATACTGATAATAATAAACGCTTATGAAACTCTACGCGGGGCTGCATTGACATTCTGGGCTGTTGTTTGAGAAATGCGTTTGGATGTGAAACTAGTTACATGGTTCTTTGGATCCAGGCCAATAATAATGACAACAGCCATGATAATGATACTCCTTGTACTGCTAGGTGCTTTGCAAAATAAACAGCCCAGTCCACAGGCTTGCAATCTAATTAAAGTGCAATTGATGGATGAATCAATCAGTCAATCACATAAAGGAAGCCAGGTTGTAAGCACGTGTCTTCCAGTGACTAAGGTTTCAACTACTGTAAAATCATTTGGCTTCTTCATCACCCATAATTAGTTATCCATGTACAGCTCCTTCCCTTCAGCCCTGTACAGTACATTTAGCTGGGAAACAGATGCAACAGGTAGAGATTTCTATAATGCTATGAGCTGGAGGCTAGTGAGGAATGGAGAATGGCTATCGCAGCACATTACTGTCATCCAAAAATAGTATCTTTTGAAAACATGTCTAGGAAGCTCTAATACCTACAGGCCAGAACTGAATAGTCACATCAGGACATAACTGTAGAGTTCATAGTGGAATGAAAAAAGGTGGGACTTTTGATAATTGCTTGATGCATGTGCTAAATTGGTGATATGAAAGGAAAGAAAATGGTGTGAGTGTAGAACTTTACTTATATGATTTGATCAGCAGCCAAAAGAGTCCAAAGGTTCTTTAAATTTAGCATACGTAAGTGATCCGGGTTTGTCAGATGCATTAATATGTTGCGTACTCATTAAAAGCTCTTGGCTACAGCACTGATTTTTTTTTTACAAAATGCTCAGATAACTAACTGGACTTCACCCATGCTAATGTCTCCTTTTAGCATACTGTCTGTAACACCATGTCTTGATGTCAGTCAAAATGCATTTTTTAAGTACAGTACTGTATTGTGGCAGCAACTCAAAAGAATGCTCCACACTGTAACATCAGCCTTTCAACCCAGCCCAAATAATGCTACACCCAGGTTGCTGATTTAGCCCATCTATGCATATGTATCTTATATAACAGTTGCCTGTTGTCAAACAGCTTTTTGAGCATCTTGAGACTGCCCTGCAATAAAGGAATGAGTTGACTTTTTTTTCTGTACCTTGACAGCTAGGGTAGTGTGTTTATAGTGGCAAAGAAACTGCACAGTGAGCTAGGAAGCCTTTGAATCAAATCTCATCTCAGCCATGAACTCACTAGATGAATTTAAACAGACCACCATCCCTCACTCAGCCCTCCCAAATCTGCTATCTGAGAATAATAATCCTGACCTACCTTACAGGGTTACTGTAAGTAGTATTCAGAATAATATATGTGAAGTGCTTTGGACACTCTTGAGCACTACATAAATGTTATGAGCCCTAAAATCAACTGTAATATAAAACGTTCATGAACTGTGAGAATTTTTCTTGCTTTCCCAGTGTACTGGAATAGAATTAAGGCGTTCAATGTTCAGATATATGAGTTTATAGTCTTTACAGTCTAGTTGTATTCATTTTATGCACAAAATAATCATTCAGAAAATTACAGTTCAAAATTGCTATCGTAGAGCCAATGCGGAGTGTTGTTGTATCGAGGGCTCTTTTTCCAGCTTAATTATCCTTTGTGGGCTATCCAGGGCTGGACTTTCCATGAAGTGACCTGAAATGGTTGCGTGCAGGCAGCAGCACAGTTGGAGAAGCGGCAAATGGACAAGCCCCCAGCTGGCCTGTCCAGTGCTCCACTGGGTACTCCAATCCTCTTCTGACTTGTTGGGAACAAGTTGGAGGAGAGTAATGGCCGTGGAAGCCCTCTTCTCTCTCCTGCAGTGTTGGACAGAGAAGGACGGAAAATAAAGCTACCGCAGCTCCAGATCACTTTTCCCCACCCACCCAGAGCTTATGAAGCATGAAGTGGGGAGGGAGAGGCGATTTGGGGCCCCCTTCCCCTCCTTTCCCTTTCCTTATCAGGAACACAGCACCCAGCCTCTCTGCGCCACACTGCTTCAGTTTCCCATGAACGGGCGATGCATGCTAGGGGCATTTTGTGGGGCGTACTCAGGCGACGCAGGTGCATGGGCCGCTACTGGAGCTATATTTTGTTACGATACGGCTACCATGTTACAATTCGGCTACCATGTCTGAATTAAATCTCAGCTGCTAGACGTATCCTTTTTTGACCACTGTCACAAATGCTGTGTATGAGTGCATGGAAAACTAATTTCGACTGTAAAGTGAACTGCTTCTTCAGCACGTTGTAAAAATTTCAAAGAAAACTTCCACTCCTCAGTATTTCCATTGCTTCTTTTCATGGTGGCCTTGGAGAATCAAAGTGCACCCCAAACAATCAGTGGGTACTTAGCCAAGTTTTAGAACTATTTCTAATCACTACTTAGAATTACGTCTTGACCAGGTTTTTAGGACTACTGTGCTAGCCGAATGTACTGCTTTGGGATTAATTTGGTTTATGGAAGGGTGGATGATTTGACATCAAAAAAAAAATTCTGACCAAATTTTTAAGCTTCTCCTATGAACGTTTTCTCCATAGATGTCTCTTTTATGTTGGAAGCCTGTATGTGAATAGACACCACGTAAGGGAGTGCATCCAGAGCTGGCCCATCCACAATACGACCTATGTATTTATTTATTTACAGTATTTTTACCCCGCCTTTCTCCCCGAAGGGACCCAAGGCGGCTTACAACAGAAAAGAAAATACAAAAAGTACAATACAAAAGTCACATTTTAAAACAGTAAAAAACAGTTGACGAAAACTAATAAAAACAACATCTAAAAACTGATTAAGAAGATCATTATTACAATTAAAACAAGAGCATAAAAATATGTAGCTTGGTTGTGGGGAGCGGCAGACTCAAGGTGCTTTTCATGCCAAGTCCGTTGCTTCCTCCCTCCAGCACCGCAGACAAAGCTGCTCCTATCCCCTTTCCACTTGCTGAAAGCAAGCGGGAAGCAGATTGAAAGATTATGATCCAGCCTCCTCCGGCCTCTTCGTTTTACTCCTTCCTTGTGCAGTCCCTTTAAACAAATCAAGAAATTCAGAATGTGCAGGGCATTCCACACTTCCTGTTTTGTTTAAAGGAACCACAGAATAGACCATGGTTTATATCTTGGTTTGTAGTGATCACTCAAGCCAGTTTGCTGGTTTCATTCAAACAGGAAGGAATTAAGTTGCATATTACAGTATCTATAAGAGAATAATGATTTCCGTAGTAGAATTATATATATAATTTTAAATGAAACACAGCAAAATACATGTGTGCATTCTTCATATTTGACAGGGCGCATGTGTATTTTGGACTCAGGTATGCATACTTAAGTACAAAAGGTCAAATGGAAATCAGACCCCCAAAGGCAGACAGTCCACAAGCTGTGTAAGCTGGTACATCTGCACTAAAGCCAATAAGTTCCAGATGTAGCTGGTGACTGGAGCATTAATTGAATTTAAAAGATGTTAATATCTATCCTTGGGCACTGAAAAATCTAAGGCACCAGACTTATTTGGCAGAATTGTGTGTGTGTGTGTGTGTGTGTGTGTGTTCTCATCAACCCTGTGGCAAAAAATAAAGATAGCATGAGTTAATTGCTTTCTACTTCCTTTAAAGTAACTATGACACTTGTGTGAAACAGCACGTGGCACTGTTTTTCAGTTTGACGGTGTAAGTTTTTCATATTGCTGTCACTCCTTTCAAATGCAGGAAATCTATGTCCCATTCTCTGAAAGAAGAAGTGTATGTATTTTGGGACTTTATAGCTGTGAACAGCGTTAAGTCTTTCTTTCTAAAATGGAAAGAGTTGTTAAGCTCAGATTGTCAGCAAGAGCTTGTGTGGTTCTTGATATTTGTGAAATTTCCATTCACACCATTTCACCTCACCCGGAATACCAGACTCACTTTAACACCAGGAAGTAGCTTGGTGGAAAAGAAATCATTTTGTATTGTACCAAGAGCAATTTGCTTTGTCAGTAATTAGCTGTACTTCCTTTTTGTTGTTGTTGCAGTTGCACATATTTTGAAATAGAGCTTTCCCCCCCCCCCCCATCTTTGGTTCCTGTTCGTTTTGTGTCATCATACTGTTTCCACAGGAATAGTATCATAAAGGTCAGGATTAGGGACATAATAGGAAGAAAGGGAAAACTGTGAAAGATACAAGACTGTGTAAGTCACATGGCTCTTTTTATCCATTCCGTTAGCCACAACAATGGTGTAAAATAGGAATGGCCAGGTGATGTATCAGGGTGCCAAATATGTATCTCAAGCAGTATGAGCAGTGAGCACTTATGGTTCTAGAAGAGCCAGGACCTGAGTCAGTGTTCAGCCAGCCACGTCAACTGGAATGGCCAAAAGAGGGTTAACTATTAATGGCCCAAGATGCACCTTGAATGAGAACCTCCACTAGGGTCCTTGGGGCTCTGTACTTCTACTTAAGAAGAGGGACCAAAGTGTAAAAGGGGATAAGGTGACACCCTCCTCCTGCTTGCTGGCATGGTCGGGTGACTCATTCCTGCTTTTGTGCGTGAAAGTGAGGGAAACAAAAGAAGTGTGTGCTGGCAGTTTCCTGAAGGCATACAAACATAGGATTTACAGTATTTGATATGAGAGAGGCCAGAATGAAAACTAAGAGAGGGGGGGACTCAAGAACCGAGACATCTTTTGGGACAAAAGGCTGCAAGCTGGGGAATATAACCTTCATTGGTGACAGGGAGCGTGCTACTTAATTCCATCCAAATGCTCAAATTGGTGTATTGGGTCACCTCCCCTTCCCATTGCTCCCACTGCCCGTCCCCTGCACTGGCTTACCTGTGCTTCCACTGGTAGCTGGCTGTGGCAGATGAAGGCCTCCGACACCCCTGCCGTTTGCGGTGGAATGGTTGCTGGCGGGGCACGCAGCACACCACCATAAAGCCATTTACAACAGCGGAACTGCTGTCCTGTTGTTATAAAGCCCAGTTAGGGTTGAGCTGAACATTTAGCACTCATTCTTAAAAAGACCATTGGAATATTTTCGTTTTCATTTCCTTATGTAATGAGATAGCTTCAAAAATAGACAAGTGTGCCCCCAGCTCTTAGTGTTACTGAATAAAATTTGCACTCGCCTATTAATCAACTAACGTTTTCACTGATTAAGCTGATTAAAACCAGCAGTCCTAATCATTACCTTTTATTTATTTATTTTCCAGTTAATTTCTTTGCTTTCCCGTCCTCTGGGAATTTTTGTTCCTTTTGTCCATTTTACAGATAAGAGGGAATGATAGGGACCTCTGTTACACACATGCTTGACTTTCTTCTAGAACTGTGACTTCACTGAATATTCACTGAATACGGGTCATTCAAACCAAGTGTGAACAATTTCCTCACAGTAAGACCAGGATTTTCACCCCAAGGAACCCTAGATATAACAGCCTAGTGCATTTGGTTCTGCTCTGTAGAATGTTCCCTTCCCATTGGTTTTGGTGCATGTTCTGCTATTTAGGAACAACAAGAAGTGGAGAAAGTGTTACCGGGTGTGCTTTTAAATATGCGTAACATGCGCAGATGGGGAAATGACCTTGCATGCTGGGATCTTTTGTAGTGACCAATGGCACAGTTCAGTGGTTTGGTGGAGAACGAAGACACAAGAGTGAAAGGTGCAACAAACAAACTATTATTGTGGGGAACATAATAATAATAATAATAATAATAATAATAATAATATGGAAGAGGAATCAAAATTAAGCAATTTACAGCACAATCCTGTCTACAAATAGACGTCTGAGCAACCGCTCAGCCTGTCTAGGGTGTCGCAAACATACTGTAAAGCACCTTTGCGGCACTTGATGAGTAAGCGGTGCCAGTGGAGAGGTTTGCACCACTCCTCCAGCTCCGCAGAGCAGCGCCACGGGGGGAAGGTAAGTCCTTGTCTGGTGGCGGAAGGGCGGGGAGGGTGGAAGGGGGCATTCCTGGGGGGTTGGAATTGGTCAGCTGGGCCCAGGAAGGGGGAGGGATCAGCGGCAGCCTTCTCTGCCGTATCCTATCCCCCTTCCCAGGCCTGGCAGTCATTACATAGGTCTCTCAGACTTGTGCCAGCAAGCTGGCGCACATTCGAGTAGCCTCATCAGGGCAGCTGGCACGTTACTTGGGGTAAAGGAACAAATGTCCCTTTACTCCGAGGAGGCCTCCGGCTGTGCCGGAGCAACCTAAATTCTGTTTAGGATGCGGTGGACACCTTATGTGCACCGCCGCGTCCTGCTAGATAGGATTGGGCTGTCAGTGTTTCTTAGCCATTCACTCATAGATAGGTCCTAAACATAAGCAGTTGCTATAGAGCAGAGAGGAGACAAGGGGAGGAGAAATGAAATCCTTAGAAGGTCAAGGCGGCACGTAACGGCGCAGACATATGTGCTATATACATGGAGTGGTTTAGGGAATGAGTTTATATTTTGCGTGAGAATTAAAATAAATAATACTTTAATGTCAGACTGCTTCTTGCTATGCTATGAAATATCACAGTCACCATTGATTCATAGATATGTTTTCATTTTAATTACACATCTGATATGAATGGGATAAGGAGTTGTATTATGACATACATGGGGTAATCTTAGAATATTCTAGAAGGAGTCATTTCCTATCCAAATTCCTCAGCAACTGTTGAAACATGAAATTCTATAATATTGCCACCACTGCTCAGTAACAAGCAGAATGTAGAGGCAAAGTTGTTATTTCTGGAATTTGCCCTTTTTCTGCCTTTGGGAGCTTTTCAGTTAATTAATTAAAGCTTACCATGGGAAATGTGGTGGGGCATGTGTGTTTTCTTTTTGTACAAAACAAAATCTTATGTGTCCCTCAAACTTAGGAATGACCTTTATTTTTATAAAATGTCATGCTGAGAACTAGCTATGCTTCCATAAAATAAGCAATCGTAATGAAACCAAGATCCTGGGCCAGAATTAATCCTTGTCATTTGAGCAACTTCAGAAGGATTTGCCAGACGTAAAATTGCCCCATTTACTCTACGGCAGTCATTAAATTTGAGTGTTTGCCATCAGGCTGTAATAAATTGGGAGAGCACTTTGGGTCTCACCCAATATCTTGTGAATGGAGATATTCTGGATACCTTCTCCCTTAAACATGGCCCTGGGTTTGTGGGACTTGGTGTGCTTTCCAACTGGTGTCGAGCAAGGAGATCATGAGCAACAAAACAAGTAGGATGAAATCATGAGCTACATTTGTAAACGAGGGAGCAGGCTGCTGCTTCTTGGCGGTGTGTCAGCAGTGAGAGAGTCCTGAGAGAGCAGCACATCCCACTCTCTCTCTTCTGCTCGAGTCACTCATCTGTGTTTATATGAGTAACGAAGCAGCTGGGGGAGGGGATTTGTAAGCGCTGAGCAAATACTCCAAGTGTTCATTCTGTGTAAGACTGACATGCACACTGAGTCGAGACTTCCAGGGATGTGGAGTAGTACGCATGGTCACATGCTGGAGCATTCATGAGTAGAGAGATAAATCCAGCAGATGTTTGTCGACTGGAATGGGTAATCATTTTTTTTTACTTTTTAAGTTATTTTCTGTGTGTGTGTGTGTTGGTTGTGTGTTAGCCTCCGATGTCAACCTCAGAGTTGCTTTCTACAACACTGAACAGCACTGCTGAAACATGAAACATTTCGGGGGGGGAAGGGGCAGATAGGACTTTTGCTTTCAAACGAAGGGTGGTGGGTTTGTTTTGTTTTCATTTTTCAGTTGAACCACCGCCAGTAGGAAACTGTTATTTCAGAGCATCAGTATCAAATTATAGCAACCTTGCATCTGAGAGCTAATTAAAATGTAAAATGTCCTGAAACCACTTGTGTGACAAATGTAAGATTAGAAACAATTAGAAGCCACTCAAGAGGGTTGTGGTGTTTAGATTTCTGGCGTTATTATAATTGTCCCTAGAAGTAATGAAAACAGTGGTTACTTTAAAAAGAGAGAGAGAGAGAGGTGGGGGAGGGTTTACAGCACGTTATCTCCACTATAATCACAACTTAATGATTGTTTATCATTTTTGATGTCTTCATAGTCTGGCAGCCTTGATTTCAAAAATGAACTTAATTTGAACATAGGTTACTTTTCAGTCTTAAAAAAAAAAGCCCTACGTCATTCTTTTCCCCATCGGTTTTTCATAATTGGCATTTGTACTATTAAAGAAAAATGACAGCCAAGTTTGAGCTTCTCTTATATGACCCATATATACACCGGTTTTCGAAACAGAACTAAGAATGACTCGATTTTCTGCTGTACTGTACAGTCTCAGAGCTCTGTTTAATAAAAACAGTTGAAGTGTTGCATTGAAACCCTGATCTGGTGAAGTGAGAGTTTTAATTCTCTTTTCTTCCTGCCTCTGCCTGACACGTATAACTATACCGCCTGGAAGGACGAAGCATTCTTTTATTTCTTGTGCTATATCTGGAAATAGTTGCTTTTGCAACTTAGAAAATCTTTGATGCAAATAAACATTGCCTAATCAAATACCTTATATGCTGAGGAAATTGCCAGAAGAGGGATTCGGTTCATGCTTACATTTATACAAAACAAAATACAGATCTGTATAAAGATGTTCACCAGTCTGCTGTTTTGTGCTTTACGTCTTGCAGGAGAGCAATTTGTGCTTTCTCAGTAGTCTTTTGGGTCCTTGTTAGATGTAAACAGCAGTAGATTAGCTTGGAGGGGGGATATGATCTATAAATATGTGACCTAGAAACAGCACAACTACTGGGGATAGCAACCTGATGTGTTATAGGGGAGATGTGTGGATTTCATCTAGTTGTTTTTCGGAGATTGCTTCAACAGTAAATCCTTTTATAAGAAATCATGCTGAAATTGTTGCCTGTTTGTTTTCAGCGCCAAATCTTAAAGGCAGACCACGCAAAAAGAAGCCATGCCCACAGAGAAGAGATTCAGTCAATGGCATTAAAGATTCCAATAATAATTGTGAAAGCAAAACGGTTGCCAAGGTAAGCCACTTAGTAATTTTTCAGCAGAGTTCATTTCAGATAGAGTTCTGTGTTTGTTTTCCAGTATAGCATTTCAAAAGAGGAGTTTTACTTTTTTGTATGGAAATACAATCTCCACATAACTGCAGTTTTCTTAAGGCTTTTCCCCCTGTTCCATGAATTTTAGACTACCATAGCCCCATCAGTTGATCAGTCAGTAGAAACACATTGGCAGAAAGATTTAAAAAGCTTCAGATTAGATCTACTGTAGTATGAACATGCACCCATAGTTTCACCCAATATATGCCCAGGAAAAACAAATAAATCACTCAAAGCCTTTCTCATTAACCTTCCAAATATAATCTGAATATGACCATATATGCCCAGGTCTGGCACCAGAAGTTGGCCAGGTCAGACACTGGCTGAGGGGCCCCAGGCTAGGGTGCCCAATCAGGGTGCCTATACCTTTTAACCATTGGAATTTGGGCAGGTGCAGCTTATCATGGAAGGGTGCAACAAGCTACACCTGCCCAATTTCCCTCTTCTTACAATGGTTAAAGCATAGGCACCCTGCCCCTTATTGAATCTGAGCACCCTACCCCAGGCCCATGGAGAGCCAACTAGCCAACCCCTGAATCTCTCCCAGTGCAGCAGTCAGCAATGACATGAGGTGCTCCATGTGAACTGCCTTATGAGTAATGGATTCCAACAAGCATACATAAACTACTTTAGATCTAGAGATGTCCCAGAAGCTTATAATAAGATTGTAGGGCCTATTAAATGCGGGTTCATGCACACATGTTCATCACCTGATGACTGCAACATTAACTGGTGATTTGTAGCTGTGAATGAATCATCACAAATTTTACATATATAATTTTTATATAGTCTCAGGCGAAATGTTTTTCAGTGGAGGCAGAGCACGTATTAGGGCTATTCACACATTAGGTTGTATGCACGTGCAGTCTGTGATCAACAGCTTACACAGATTGTTGATCAGTACACAAGTATACTGTTTTTCACATGTTATGTTTGGTGCACATACAGCAGTAAACACAATCTGTACTTTATTTTTTAGTGGTCCAGTCCATGGGTTTACTTTTAAAATGGACACAAAAACATCTACATGTGTAAACTTGTGCATCATAACGTAGGAATAGCCCTATTATAATGACCATACAGAGATTGCAAGAAAAACAGTGTTCAAGTGATGATTTACCCCACTGTGGCTGCAACGTGTAGCACTAGCCATCGTGTAATTCTGATGCTCGGTGCAGGACGTTTCCATGTCAGAAGACGTTTCCATGTCTTCTACCTTCTGGAAGGCCAAATTCTGCTGTTTCTGTGTCACCATTGTAACGCAGCTCTTTGTTCACACATTCAACTGCTATTCATCAAGTGGTGTACATGAATGTGTACACATTCATAACAACCCAATTCAATCTAAATCCCTTTGTGGCGATGCAGCAGCACCGATGCAGGCTACACTGCATGCCGTGGGGGGATTTGGGGCTACTGGAAGTCTCCTTTTGTTCCCTTGCATATAAGCCCCTTTTGGTAAGCCCCAAGAGCCACAACGAGTCGACTTGAACCTGCGCCAGCAATATTGCTGGTGCAAGTCTGCGTTGATCTGTTCAGGTGGATCAGGCCCAGGAAGGGACCGGGATTTGGTGTGTGCCGCTGTCGCTGATCCTGCTCCCCTCCCAGGCCAAATCCGCTCCCCCGCCCCATTCTGCTCATTCAACCCCCTCCCTGCCCTCCCTCCCCCTGCCCCGTTCCACCCTTTGCTCTGGTGGGCCTCTGTTGCTCCACTGACTCCACCAGCACACCTTCCCACTAGTACAGCGCTTTGTGGCTCCCTGTGCTGCCACAAAGCGCTGTACAGCGCGTTTGTGGCGGCCAGTGCCAGCAGAACACGCTTTCCACCGCTGCTGCCTTTTGTGTGGATTTAGCTGTAAATATCCCATGTATGATCTCTAAGCAGTGATTCTACACATCCCCTGTTCAGTTCAGTTTGGGTTGTGCAGGCCTCCTTCACGAGTCCCATTGAAATGAATTGATTCCACGTGGCAGCTTGGTGAACATGAAGCCCTATACATCAGCCTACACATGTTTAATTTATTTCTGAGATTTTTCGGGGTTGCTTTCAATAATATCAGATCTCTGTTGCCTATGTACCCTTTAGGCAGGTATTTGTATATTATTTTTTAAAAGCAGTTTACAAATCCATGGTTACTTTCAGTAAGGGTACTTGTTTGTCTTGTGCAAACTGTAGGACCTAGGGTTGCCAACTTTGCTTTCTGGCAGGGCATATGTACTTAAAGAAGTTGCATGATATACAGAAATTTAGTTGGTAAAGGTTTTTCCATCACAATTTCTCTGTCCTGGGAAGAAAAAAAATAACTTGCTCTTTTGTCATTCAACTGTTTAAAGACATAGGAGTTGTGCCAGAAAAAGTTGGCAACTCTTGATGATACAGTTTGGAAAAGACAAATGAGAACCTGACTGGGTCAGAAAACCCTGCCAGAAAAAGTCCCATGTCATATGCTTTGAGTGGGAAGATTTCCCATTGTCGTGGGAACACACTCTTTGGGAACACAGAAAATTCTGAGTAGAACCAACTTCATCTCTAGTGTCTTTGGTATGGTTTAGGGTTGGGTCTTTTTTGGTTGATCCTGGTGTTATTTACATTGAATGCCTTGAGAAGATTTGAGGTTTAAAGAGGTCAGTGGCTATATATATATATATATATATATATATATATATATATATATATATATATATATATATATATATATATATATATATATATATATATATATATATATATATATATATATATATATATTAACTTTTACAATGTTATACTAGTTTATATTTTTAAACTTTTACTATGGGTACACTTACTATATTTGTCTCTTCCCCTATATTTTGCTGATCCTAACATATTGACACAATGGGATGGCAGAAAGAGTCCTCTAAAGTTAAAATAGTCAAGATTTGTCATTAATTTTACATTGCTCAGTTTTATGAGGTCTGCCGTGTGCCTATTACAGTAATTGCCTGTAATGTGAGCTGCTAGTATCATGTTGTATGGAGATGTTGGTTTAAAAACTTGATTTTTGATGTTTGAAGATTTTGCAAACTATAAAATGTTACACGGCTTTCTCCGATTTCCATTGCTGGTGGATGCTCAGAGAGCCTGCTGTGCAGATGCTGCTCTACTTTCATTGAATTCTTCAAAGTATTCAGAATACAGGTTACCATTCATGTGTCATCCACAACTTGCCCTTCACTCACTGGACATTAAAAAAATCAGCATCCTTTAACCAAAGTGTCATCTGCATGCCAGAGGTCTATTTAAAAATATATATTTAGGTGTTTGCTCTGTCCATTCATCTTTTCATCCTTACCAGTACTGAAGGTTCAGAGGTTGGCCTGGTGAGGGAGCCTTCTGATGGGCATGATTGGTGCCCAAACTGCCCAATGATGCCCGATGCCACCCCTGCTTCCACTTATACTTCCTTGTCAGCTGTGATCTCCTGGAGGGGCCTTGCTCTATGTGCGACCATCTCACCAGCCATGAGGTTGGCTATATCCTGGAGCAAGGTCCTTCTTGGTGCTAATGGCATGTTGTTTGTAGAACTTCCCCTACCCCGAGGTCTGTCAGGCTTACTCTCTTCAACATTGTAGGAACGTGACAAAGATGTTTTGTTTGTTTGTTTTGTTTGTTTGTTTGTTTGTTTGTTTTAAGAGGCTTGTTGAGCCATGGGAGAAATTATTTTATAGTGCAGGTTTTATTGAGTGTGTTATGTAGTTGTGTAGGTTTTATTGCTGTTTCGTCGCTTTTTATTTAGTATGTTGCCACCTGCCTGAATAAGAGAAAGGAAGAATAAAAACTGAATGAATAAATACATACAGAAATCACGTCATTTATTAGCCTGGCTAAAATATTGAAAAAGTTGCTTACACCTTTGAATGAATAGTGAATTTGTGTCCTGTTCTCGACCAGTAATCATGTGACAGTCCGCCTCATTGCCCTGGTTCATTCAGGCAGGAGTGATACTGAAAGACCTTGGGAGAGGGAAGGGCAAAAGTCTAGACCATAGGTGGCCAACCCACGGCATGGGTGCCACTTAGTGGCATGCCAAACCTTTTGAAGTGGCACGCGCCGCCGTTTCTGCCCAAGTCGAGCGTTGAAATCCCTCTCTCTCTCTCAACCCCAGCACACCTTTTCCAAGCCTGTGGCACTAGAGGAGGTCTCTATACCTCACTGCACCTCATTCTTCTTGCACTGTCACGGTGCTTTAAATATTTTCATTAGCTTAGAAATATTTGTTTATTTATTTATTAAGTGACATGCTTAAGATTATCTACATAAAATGTGGCACATGGCGTGCCATGGGTTGGCCACCACTGGTCTAGACCTTTGTGAGAATACCTGAGAGAGTCTCAAAAGTATCCCCCAGTAGAGCCTCTGGACATAACCTGGGCCTTCACAAGAATGCAGTATCTCCTCTCAGAAAGGAATAATGCAAACATGGGCCTCTCATAGAGAACCTCATTCGTACTGGAGACGATCTGCTTGAGAGAGAAGAGTGTCTCATGCCATGTTATTTCAGCAGAGCCTCCGGCTGAATGTATAAACCAGGACCTTGTGTTCCAGAGATATTCATTTTATCCTAACTCTGGAGGCACAACCAGAAATTAAGCATCTTCAAGCACAAGGAAATTGCATATTAATGGCGCAAATGTCTTTGCAGCCAGTTTGTGAGTAAATATTTTCCTCATTACTATGTGGTGATACAGATGTCATAAATAATTTATATTTACGTTTATTTTTTATTTTATTTTTTTATTTTTCACATTTTTATACTGCCCTTCCTCCAAGGAGCTCAGAGTGGTGTATATATTTCCTCCCCTCCTTTTTGTCCTCACAACAACCCTGTGAGGTAGGTGGGGCTGAGAGATAGTGACTGGCCCAAGGTCACCCAGGAAGCTTCGTGGCTGAGCGGGGATTTGAACCTGGATCTTCCAGGTCTAAGTATGTAACCGCTAGCTTTTATTTGAAGCATCAGTTCAATAATTCTTCCAACGGGCAACATTTGCTAGCACCAGGCTAGACCCGCAGGGAGTGTTCAGACCTTTGGTTGATGACACCTAAAAGCCTATGATACAAAAAAAACAGAGCCCACCAGCTTTCAGCAGGAAGTGAAAGCAGAAGACTCAAAATCCTTGGACACTGCATGAGGTCCTGACAGAATTCTGGCAATCCATCTTGCATAGTTAGGCCTTGCTCTCAGATGCTAAATGTTATATTTTAAGCTGTCATTGAGTGGAAAGCTTTTTAAGCGATCAGGACTCCAGTTTCATTCAGCTTGTTTACCTTTATCTGTGAGCAAATAATTGTGTGGACTTTATTACCTAGCATACAAAGGCATTCCGTTTGGTTTCAATAGCTCTGAATAAATTCCAGCTGGGGCAGCTTTTTAAGTAACTGAATTACAGTGCTGTATTTTATTATCCCAAGGCTCAAGTGTAGTGCTTGGGGATCCCAGACACTTAAAAGACAAATTTGTTGCTTTTATCGATGAGCTTTGCTCTTCCCATGACGTCCTTGGGTTATGCCTTCAGGAATACAATATGGAACATATCGGGTTAGGGGGAAATCGTTTTTGTAAGAGTAAGGTATCTATTTTTATCTCTCAGAGAGAAGTGCTAGATAACTTGTTCACCACCAAGGGCTGTGAGAGGGCTGTTGCAACTTTACATATTTAACTGTATGGAATTTATTTTAGGATTAAGTATACTGTATAATTGGACTTAATTGTCAGGGGATACCTTTACCTTTTTAATATCCCACCTTATCAGGTGGTTCTCAATAATAAGGGATAAAACAAGCATTTGCTTATATTTTTCATAAAATCTGACAGGTGCCTATCTAGAATGCAAGAGCTTGTTGCCCCTTCTACAATACAGCAAGTCCTCACTTAAAGTTGTCGATGGGTTCTTGTTGGAAACTGTGACTTTAAGCAAAACGACTTATAATGAAACCAATGTTACCATAGGTTTATTGATAAACATAAACATTCCTATGGCATTTTCCCATCAACTTTAAAACGAAACGATTTTAAACAAAACGACTTTAAGTGAGGACTTATATTCTTATTCCAAGATGGTTCTCCTCAGGTCTGCAGAAGTTGGGCAGACTTACAAGGTATAATTATAAGGAATGCCTTGTCCTGAGTCAGACCAATAGCTGGTCTACCCCAGTACTGGCTATTCTGACTGGCAGCAGTTGTCCAGAGTCTCTTTACTAACCCTAGTACCAAGGTCCTTTTAACTAGAGATGCCAGGATTGTACCAGGGCCTTATCCAACAGATAGCCAAACTTCTGGACTACAACAGATGCTGCACTTCTGGACTATGGCAAATCTCTTCTTACAGCCAAAGCAAGCCCAATTATTATATTCTCTTGGAACGAATTGCTCTTGATTTCTTGGCTGTCTTTCCAAGAAAGTGCAGTTAGGCTGCAGTCCTTTGCATACTTAGCTGGGAGGAAGCGAGCCCCGTGGAACGTAATAAGACTTTCTTCTGAGAACCGGTAAATAGGTATAGGATTGTGCTCCCAGAATTGCATCCTTACTGAATTTCTGTCATCCCAGGACCTTTGTAAGTGTCCAGCAATTCAAAAGGCTGGAATGTGCATGGACCTTTATGGCAAGGTGGCAACATAAGGGTCGCTTCATGGAGAAGAAATGTTGTGTGAATCCATCTCTCAGCTAACTTAAGCTGAAATGAAACTAATTCCAGAGGAGAATGAGGTCTGCTTTTGGCAACTACCAGCAAGATATACTGAGCTGCCTGCTCTATAGAGAATGTGGCCAAGAAGGGGCCTTCTTAATTTCCATGCTCGGTGCCTTTGTCCACCTCTTTATGCCTTCTGGCTACCACAAAACCCAAATAGCCCAAACCATGCAAATCCCTATTGATCTGATTCCAAGAAGATTGAATAAGAAATCTGGGATACATTCTGATCATTGGTGTAAATTGTCATCATGCTGTATTAGTACATGTGTGCTGAACGTTTACTAGCGTAATCCAAACCATAACCGATTGCTTTTCCCCTCCCCCTCCTGGCTCCCCAAGTCCAAGTTATTCATTGGTCACAGTGGCAGTTCCCTATTGTCTTTCCCACGGTGGTAAATTTCTGCAAATGAGGCTTGCCCCTAGGAATACTAGAAATAAAATAAGCACCATGGGTGTTTTTGTTAAAATACATCATCAGATCCCAACAAAGATGCAGTCTGATTTTATGCATGTTTACTCAGAAGTAAGTCCAACTGGACATTAGGACTTTCTCCTACATAAGTGTGCAGTAGGGTACGGTATTCCATTGACCATTTAATGTTCTTGGACACATTGGCATCACTGCTATTAAGGGGGAAGAACTGAACATAATTTTATTTTCATATATGTTGTTTCAGTTATTCCCTCATCCATCATACAGAATAACCTCCCTTGACATTAATTTGCTTTCAGATAAGTTTCTTTAATATGCTTTGACCTGGTATATTCAAGCTATCCATGTATGTTTTTATTGAAGTTCCTAGAAAACAAGGCTATGCATAGGCATAGATATCGTTTGTGTAACAAGAGAGTCTAAAAAAGAAAAAAGATCCCCAGATCAAGGAACATTATTCCAAAGTTCTTTTGGCAGGAAGGGCAGAATATAAAGTATAGATGTCAAAACACATGTGTTGGAAACAGCTTTTTGTCTGGCATCAAAAACAGTTAAATGGAATAAAAACATCAGATGGAAAACACTTAAATAACTTTCAAGGTAACAATGTGAGCAGCCCTCCCCCTCAAACATAGTGTCTTTTGTGGGAGAAGGGGGTTAAATAAAGAGATAATCATGTAGTCCAGTAGAAGGACTTTTTTGTGTGATGGATGTGACACCATTGACCTTTAAAAAACAATTCCCTAATGACCACCACGAGAGCAATTCATTTTTGCTACATCAAGAATATTTTTCCTAAAATCAAATGGGAAATGCTAAGGAAACATGTAAAACCATCTTAAAAAAAGGCCAACTGTGCCAACTATGTATTGCAATCCTATGTATTGCATAGGCCAACTATGTATTGCAATCCTATGTAAATAGACTCAGAAGTAAGTCTATTTGTTTTCAATGGTACTTACTCCCAAGTAAGTGTATAGGATTGCAGTAATTGCAAGTGAGCTAGTTAAGCAGGATATAATTTGTTATAAAGAAAGGGCCAGTGATCCACTAAAGGGCCACTACAATCCAACTTTTCTATACCAAATTAAACCCTTTTGGTTTCAGTCATACTTGCTTCCACGTAAATATGTTAGCACTGGGATGCTAAACACAGGATATTTGTGTTCAAATCCCCCCTCTAAATAGATAGAATGAGTTGGGTAACCACATGCCTCAGCCTTCCATCTTTAAAATGGGAGTAATAGTGATCTCCATCAGAGCCTCAGAAAAATGCAGCTAGAGTTTGTAACTCTTGCCTTAGAGCTTCACGATGCTCCGTTTCTGCTCGTTTGAGCTAGGGAGGGAGAAAGTCCAAGCTTAGCTTCCTACTGCACACCTCCTTTTCCTCTTGCCGCAGTACTAACAGCACAGCAGTGTGACTGTTTAGGAAGATGTCGGAGGACAGTGACCCACTGCATGGTCGCTGTCCTTTGTAACTAACTTAGTTAAAGAGGGATGCAGGATTGTCTCCTCCCCTCCCCAGCATGCTTTCTTCCCAAAAATACTTGGTCTTTTCAAACTCTACTCCAGTGGCACAGCCAAAGGAGGGAAGTGTCTCCCAACCCACCTGGACAACCTGAGAAGAAAGAGAGATGCCCTTACCACCGTAATCTGCTACTTTAGGTGCTGCTGCTACTGATGGGTGGGGTGGGGTGGGGTGGGATGGCGGTGAAGAGAATTTATGAGGGGAACTCTCCTTTGCAGAGCAAATCACGCCTGGCATAACAAGCACAGTAAGCAGAGGAAACCTCTCCCCACTCTTCAGCATCCTTCCAAGACATTTTTCCCGTCCTGCTCTTGTTTGACTTGCTAGCCATAGTTAGAGCTGCCGCTGTGTTGTTCAGGGTACTGTAGCGCTGATCAGCTCTGATCTTCATGTGTTGGTGTACACAGGAGAGCAAAGGGGCTGATACTTTATAGCAGTGGTGGCCAAACTGCAGCTCCTGAGCCACATGCGACTCTTTGACATATAATGTGTGGGTCTCGGAAATATGTTGGCTGAGCTCCTTTTTGCAGCACAATTAATATAAAAGCTAAATAATTTTTTTCTAGCTTTATAGCTTATTTACCAGGTATAAACTGAAAGTTCACTGAATTAAAACATAAGTTTAATGTTCATGGTGAGTAAATATAGTTAAGAATTTAAATATTTCTCAAATATCATGGATCTCAAAAATCTCTCTTATGGCTCTCAAACATTTGAAGTTTATCATATGTTTGGCCACTCCTGCTTTATAGGGATACCCTTTAGTCTCATACAAGGTGCAAGAATTCTCATGCATTCAGCAACACTGCTGCTTGTTATGAAAAATATAATTCTGATGTTCACTATATCATCCATGGTGAAGATCCAGCATAGGTAGGTTTACCATAGTCCCGGATCCGGCTGGGACAATCCCAGTTCGGGAGCCCAAATCCCGGGCTCCCAGCCAATCTCCTGTTTGTCCTGGCTGTCCAGGACTGCCCCCACAGCACCGCTGCGTCTTCATCTTCTTTGTTCCAGCTTTGTGCGCCTGCGCAAGGCTGGAAGCACTCGGAAAGCGTCCAAGTGAACTCAGACGCTTTCCGAGACCTTCTAGCCTCGCGCACACTCGGAAAGCGTCTGAGTTCACTTGGACGCTTTCCAAGTGCTTCTAGCATCACACAGGTGTGTGAGGCTGTCCCCGCCCCCGGTGACGTCACTGACCCCCCTGCATCGGGGGAAATCTGGTAAGCCTAAGCATAAATCCAAGGTGGTATGCAAGAAATTTTCACTGAGCAGGGGGAATGTAGACTAAGCCTTGCCTCGACCCTATTTGCAGAGCCTGTACGTCTGCGAGGCTAGTGAAAAAGATAGAACATTAAGGCTGTGATCCTATACACACTTTCCTGGTGGTAAGCCCCATTAAATACAGCGGAACTTACTTCTGAGTAGAATAGAATTCTGCATAGAATTGCACTGTTATTCTCTTAGATCTGAATTACCTCAGGGATTCACTTATCTTTCCATCATAATCTCCAGTATGTTTTGCTACTGGTGCTCACTGTGACCACTCAGTGGAAATTATTTTTTATTTCAGTGAGGCAGGGAACATGCTCCAAAGTGGTGATTTCTTCCTGCCAAACTGTCAAGCTCAGTGATATATAGGAAGAAATGGAAGAATCCAGTTCTTTGCCATAATCTTATTTTATGGTTTTGAAAGGGTGGAAAAAAGGCATTCTGATTTTAAAAAATGAAGAACCACATAGTTTTTCCCACTTTGTTTCCCATCTTGCACGTTAGCGTTTTATGAATAGCAATTGCTACACCACTGTGGCTCTAAAATGTGTGCATGTACTTTCTCTCTGTGCAGAAACAAAATGATTTGTCTTTACTCCGAGATTAAAGGCCAAATTAGATGTGTGTTAACTATATAGTTGCCTTGTTTGCCAATAAAGTGGGAATTGGGAGAAGTCTACTTTTTATACCAAAAGAAGCATGTGGGGGGTAAGTGAAACCTGCCCCCCCCAACTTATCATGCTGCGCTTGATTATTTTAAAGCATTTCCCACCAGCTCAGCGCCAATACTGGCAGCAAGCAGGGCAGGAAGGAAACAACTTAAAGCAGCTGAAGTAAGGTGGGGAAGGGGGGGCAGTATAAGGCAGGGGGAGGGCAGGCGTCACTGCCCACACTCCTCTTTTCTAGGCAAACAGGGCAAGCAGGTTTAGGAAAAAATGCATGTGGTTGTTGCCCTGAACAGGTGTTCAGGGCAACAACCACTCTGCCTTTTTGAGTAATAGTCCCAGCTAGTTTGTGTCTATAGTTAAGCGCTAAAAGTTGAATTATATGATACTGTTCCAGTTATTTTTTAATTATTCCTTTCACATGTACAGTATTTACACTGGGTACTTGCATCCCTCTTTGGATAGCAGAGAAGCCCCAAAGAGTTTCCCTCACTTTTCAAAACCTTTAGCAACATCTGTCTGCAGACTTATTTCCAAGGGTTGTTTATATATATATATAAAAAGAAAATAATATTATGCAGTATGTGTCATGATTGCAGTCATGCAGATTTTTTTTTCATACTCATATTGACTTTTGTTAAGTATACCAACAGTTTTCAGCTCCCTGTCCAGTTCTAACACTAGCTGCTCATGCCTCACCCCAAGACATTGAAAGTGGATACTTTGTTTACAGAAATGCTGCTTCAGTTTTGAGCATATGAAGGAAGTTTTCCGGCTAGGTTTTGCATTCATCAAAGGTCTCTTTTACATAGCAATGATTTTTTTTAAAAAAGTGTGTATCCAAAATAGATCATGCAACCCACTTCATAACCTCTAGCAAGAGTATTTTATTACCAGTAATCACATTAATATTATGGTTTGTGTGCTAGAAAAGAAAAACATGGCTAGCAAATAAATGTATTTAAAATTTTTAACATTCACGATACATAACAGAACCTTGACATTCAATGAGTTTGGTTTGTTAGAAGGTTTGTATATAAAAGGATATTATAAGATCATGCGACTTATATCCTTAAAAAAAAAAGTGGCAGAATTAACACATGATTCCATTTTGTTTCCTTAACTGGTGGTACAGCAAACCTATATCATGTCAGGAAGACAGTGTCCATCAGTAGAAATCATATCACAAATTTCTCTGATAAACTGACTAGGGAATTTTGATGAAATGGGATCTCTGATACAAATGCAGTTGTTGTTTTAATCCTCCATATTCCAGTAAATGTTTGTTGATGTAAATGAAACCAGGACTACATTTTACTGCAGCAGCCGAGGGAGCAGATGTTCCCTTTTGTGTAGTGCCTCTTCATCTGCTGCTGAGAATTAGCAAGGGAGGACCTGTGTATTAATGCAGGAACCATAGTGCATCTAACCATGGGGCCCCCACTGGTGAAGGTGTGACCCTCCAGTATCAACGATGGTGGGTGGATTTTGCTCCTACTGAAATGTTGTCTCCAAATACAGTGCTTTTACTACCGTAGTTTTTGTTAACATAAACTGGTGCACTTAGGAACATTTTTGGAATGGGAGTTAAACCTGCCCCTTATCCCAGAGAACCCATTTTCAGGGGGATCTAGAATACCACAAGCCGTGCCCATTTCCCGACAATTTTCTTGACTTCAGTCCATGTATATGGAGCTCAGCAGAGGCCATTGAGAACTGAATTAAACCCTAGTTGTATACCCCCCCATTTCTTCTATTTCTTGTTCATGGTAGAGTGCAATGCTGAAGCTAATGACTGATTGTAAGCCCTTTTGGGACAGGGAGCCATTTAATCATTTGATTTTGTCTGTAAACAGCTTTGTGAACTTTTTGTTGAAAAGGTATATAAATACTGTTGTTGTTGTTGTTGTTGTTGTTGTTGTTGTTGTTGTTAATAATAATAATAGTGCACAGCCCCTTGGGGTTGTTCTGATTGTCTCTGCATTTCATTTGATTTCATGCACCTTGCACATACCCTCTGTGGGTTCCCTATGAGTGAGACTACGATATGCAGGTTCAGGCTGAAGGAAGTTTTGCCTTTACTGCAGCTGTGTTCCCAGGTGTATAGAAGTTCCTGCATACAAGTGAATAGCAATACAGTAATGCATTTATTTGAGGGACATCACTGAGATCTGCCACTTGTCCCAGTGAACCTAGCTGGGGTAAATGGCAGGTTTTTCCTCTTCTCACCTGTATCCGGCCATGGGACAGCCCTTTTATATTTTGTCCCATAAAATTCAATGGGAGCCATTAAGAATGCAGGAAGGCCCTATCTGCAGGGTCACACACACACCTCTTGGAGTGAAGCTTTGATGGAACCCTGAAAACTGGCTTCTGTTTTGACTAGCGAATGTCTGTCATTCTGACAGGTAGGGCGTATGGAGGGAATCCATTATGGACCAAGAGAGCTAGCGCCATTGGCCATGCCCTAAGTTCATGCCTACAGTGCATTGCAATATGTCCTAAATGTAGCAGCAGTTAGTTTTCTATCCCCCATAATAGTGAATAACAACTATTCAGTTTTATGGAAGAAAGTATAGTGGCACTATAGGGTGTGTGTGTGTGCGTGTGTGCATGCTAAACCGGCTTCTGGTGACCCAGCCATTGGGAATCAACCCTATCTGTATAAGCCAATCCTGGATTCTCTTTCCTCGTCTTGATAAAGCATGATGAAATTTCAGGATGTATGATGGTGATTGGCGCATCCACAACATGGTAGGGTGTGTATGTGTGCGCGCGCTCCCACCAAAAATGTAAGACAAATGTAAGGCATTTGGCAAAAACGCAGAGCAGAGCTTTAATGTTGAACACAACAACAGTGCAGTTTAACCTTCTGAGAACTGAGAGAGGACATGATGGGGCAGAAGGCGGCATCTCTTAAATGAGAACAAAAGATGGATCCGGCAGTTTTCAAGATCTAATCTGGCATCTCCTCTTTTCTTCCAGGTAAAATGTGAGGCTAAGTCACCTTTGTCCAAAACCAAAAATAACAACAGCAACTGCAAAAAGGGCTCAAGTGAGGATAAATCAAAGGTTTCTGTAGGTGAATGCAGAGCGGATGAACAGGCATTCCTTGTGGCACTTTATAAATATATGAAAGAAAGAAAAACACCAATTGAACGAATACCCTACCTAGGTTTTAAGCAGAGTAAGTAGAATTTTCATTGTATTTTTGTTGACAGTTTAGATCAGTTTGACTTCTTCTGGGTTTGATTGGCTTGATGGGGTGGGACAACTTTGTGGGCTGATATAGTCCTCTCTCTCTCTCTCTCTCTCTCTCTCTCTCTCTTTTTTGCATTGTACACTTGTTAAAAAAACAATGGTCAGGCTCCAAAGAGAGCTATTTCAGCATGCCCAGTGGGTGTCCTAATTTTTTTTCTTTTGAAAAGCAGACCCCTCATACCATAAAATAAATTATCTTTGAAAAGTCCCCTCTTTTTCCAAAGTGACTTGCCATGTGGCATGGGGGTGCTATTTCAGACACATGAGCGTAAAGCCCTCTTAAGGCCCACAAAACAAATGGATCTTTGAATCCTAGTGAATCAAAACTTAGAACAGGGAAAAACAAAACTACTCACATACTGGCACACGTAGACTATATCATTCTTGTCACTGTGTTTATATCTACCTACACATTTTCCATGTCAGGTCTTTTTAGTGTCTCTTCCTTCGAGATTTACAGCTCTGGGCAATTGTTGCTGGATGTTTATTGTTTTCAGATACATCAGTGGTGACCAGCAATACACATGTTTAAAAGGTTCCTGTGTTTTCTCTTTGGTAAAACTGCAGCTAATGTCTTGCTTTGAATTAATAATATGGTGTACTTTTATTGTACCCAGATGTTCCTTGTGAGGGAAAAAATCCTCAAATATTAGAGGAAGACATTAAAGGTGGTCAGAAAGTAGGTGAAGGAGGTCACAGGGTTTAGAGATCATAACTAACTGAGAATATAAAAATAGACCGGCTCTGTTTAAAAACAGAACACCTTGCTAAGAACTGCTGTGGAATTAACACTAGTGGGTGTCACCATTTATGAAGCAATAATTGATAGAGAACATGTAGTTATAATTAAAATCTGCATAAACATTCTATAACAAAGAAGAATTAACATCACAAAACATAAAAGGTGTTTTTGTATTTTTTTAATGTAGTCTATAAGGTATCTCAATTATTCTTAAGGGAGGGTGTCTTACTTGGAAATACTACATACCCCAACCTATCTCCCCAGATTAAAGCCGTATGTTATTTTGATGCAGAATGTCAAACCTTGTATGTTTTACATAACAATTTACATACCTAATAGCAATTTTGCATACCTAATAGCAATAGCAATAGCAATTGACACTGATTGCAACAGACCTCTAGCAGCCATTAGAAACTTATATAACTCCAAAATGATTACAATGTTTGCCTGAAAAACTGGCTGCTTGAAATAGAAGTAAAATTAATGTACTATGAACAGCTTTGTTGCATTATGCATTTGATTCCGATTAAATCAAGGCCTGAGCAAAGCTCTTGATAGCTCCGGGAGAGTACAAGGTTCAGCGAGGCTTTTTGTTTAATATGCTTTGTGATGAAGAAAGTATGCTGGTTTTTTCAAATGTTGGTGTTTTTTTTCCCTTATGTCCCTAATAAAGAGATACAATGAAAAAGAAAGTCTATTGGATCACAATTATCCAGTATAGGGATGAGATCATTCTGCCATATGCAGCTGAAATAAACTGGGTCGTTTGATATTCAGCTGTGTGCCACATGTTGTGTGCCACATGTTAAATACACATATTTAAGTGTACTTGCACGTTTCAGCAACATTACTCAAGAGTAACTGAGCTGCTTATAGGATGACCAAGAATATTCAATGTTTGTCAGGTGTAAACTCTGCCCTTCTAAATACATTGAGACAGGAGAACCGGTTTAGACAGTAATAGTCCAATCCTGTCTAGCAGGACACGATGGAACCTGCGCCGCAGAGCTGGAGGCCTTGGGATAAAGGGACATTCATCCCTTTACCTCAAGTAGAGCCCTAGCCGCCCCAATGGATCTACTTGAGTGTGCACCAGTTATTTTGCAGGCGCATATTCGAACCAGCCATGTAACGCCAGCCAGGCCCGGGAAGGGGGATAGGATATGGCAGAGGAGGCCACCGACAATCCCCTTTCCCAAGCCTGGACAACCAATCCCACCCACCCTGAAATGCCCCTCCAGCACGCTGCGGGGAACTCACCTCACCACTGCAGCATTGATCTGTCCTGCGGCACCAGAGGAGTGACACAAGCCTCTTTGCTGGCACCAGTTACTCATTGGGTGCCGCAAACGTGCTTTACGGCACATTTGTGACACCTTAGACCGGCAGAGCAATTGCTCCGCCGGTCTAAATGTATATAGGATTGTGCTGTAAATCCTCTGTTGCTAAATAGGTATAGTGAGTTTTCTTTGCTATACTGTCTAGTTCAATAAAAAGTACTACTCATTGGGAAACAATTTATATAATATGGAAACAATTCATGCAGGGCTACCATAGAGTAGTGGAATATTAGCATAGCAGGAGAACATGAAGGGAGAGAAAGATGCAGGTGAACTTATTTTTACTGCATTCTTAAGACTTCTCATTACAGATAAAAGTGTTTTGAAGATTGATACCTTTCCCTGTTTTATTTGTAACTTAATTAAAAAAGGCCATCTAAGTAAAGTAAAACACAGGCACACAAAGCACATCAAAAATCGTAAGCCTGCCAAAAGGTATAATAAAAGGTATAATCTGTATCTACCTGTTAGATCTTTGACGTGAATATACGTTATTTTTTCCATCATGGAAGTTCCAGTAGTCAACGAATGGCTTCAAAATCGCATGAAAGGGCTACATCATTATACTGTATATTTACGAAATACCATAGTGCCAGATCAACCAGCCTTGAGTTGACTATTCAGAAAAGTCCATGAGGGTTGGCACTTGGATGCATTTGTGTTGTGTAAATGAATTCTACAAGCCATCCAATCTAATGGTGTATCAGTCAAATTTGCTTCATTAGGTAGTCATTTTAGCATCAATAGAAACAATGGTGCCCATGTGTCATGATACCAGGGCAGTATTAGCAGAAAAGGAGGGAAAGCACTCATGATGGTGGAATGTCAGGATAGCTATGGCTGGGATATATGAAGAGGAATAGGGAGCTGTAAATGTTCTTCCTGTCCCAGCCAGGAGACGTTTCTCTAGCTTCAAGGCTTTTGCACATATTCCTATTGCTTTGTAAAATGTATCTCTATAACTGAGAGATTTAGAAGTGTTCACTTTTTAAAAAATAAAAGGCAAATTGCAAAGAATCTGGTGGAGACATTGAGTTCAACTCTTGAAGTGCAATGTCAAGAGTTATGGTGCAATGCAGCTATGATGCAATCGGCTGTGGTCCCAGTTTATATTTCTGTCTTTCAAGATCTAGTTCTCAAAAGCTCTCAAAGCTTTGTTGTTGGGTAGCCAAGGCAAAGGTTTGCCTTTGGCCAAACTCAGTCAAACTATACTCAGTAGTTTTAAAATTAGACTCTACCTTGAAAGCTTATCAGGGATATCTGCTCCTTACCTTCTCCATAGCATGTTTATGTAGCTGCTAGCCAACACTTTTGCCAATAGTGTGTTACAGCCCAATCCTGTGTAACTATGTGCAACCAGCCTAAAGGGCCGGCTGCAGGCCACTGCATCCATCCAAGGCTCATTGTGGGTTGTGCCAGTGTGGCCCGGGCACACCTTGGGGGAAGGGGACATTTGTTCCCTTCCTCCGGTGTAAGCAGTGCAGGCTGCAATGGGCCTCCTCAGATGTGCACCAGCTCTGGAGCTTTAACACAACTGGGGAGGCCGTGTAAGACTGACCCGGGCTGCAACGGGGCTCGAGATATTGGCGCACCTCAGTCCGATATCCTTGTTCCCTCCCAGCGCGGGCCAGCCAATGGCCCCACACCCCTGCGCTGACCAACGCAGGACTTACCTGTGTCCGGCGGCACGGGTCATGTGTGATAGCCTAGTAAGCGGCGCTGGCCTCGGCACCAGTGCTGTTTACTCTCCGGGTGCCGCAAAAGTGCACTTTCGCAACACCCAGTGCTGGCAGAGCACACACTCCACCGGCACTTATTTACGCTGGATTGCGCCGTTAATTATGTGAAAGAGAAACAAATGCTTGTGCTCTTGCACAAGTAATGTGCACAACTATATGAACGAAATGGGTTTCCACATATGCATGCAGGAGATTCAGCACAAGCATCTCCTCTGGTTAATTGGGAACAGCAATATATTTAGAGGAGGCACCAATGAAAGGAGTGCACAATCTGAGATGTATGTGCTGGTATCTGTTGCAATGGCTTGGAGAATGCAAGGGTGCAATTGTCAGTTCATCTGGTGTAGCCAGCCCTATATGGAAAACACTCTCTGCATAATTTTTCTCACACTTCAGGCTGCTGCTGCATGCATGAGGAAAATAGCTGGTCCACATGTAGAAGCTTGTTTTCTCATACAAAAGAGGATATCTGGATCCTGGCCAAAGTCTTATCTTAGTGGCAGTAAATACATGTTTAATCAATGACTGCTTTGTATGCACTCCAGTTTACTGCTACATTAACTAGAACCCCCCCCCCCCCCTTTGTAAAGAATACTTGTCCTAATAACTGATGTTAGGTTTATATAGGAACATATAAAACAAAGCTTTTTAGGGTGGTTTTTTTTAATAGAAATGCTCTTTTGTTTTATTCTGGAAGTGAACAAGCTCAGTAATCATTTATTTTATACCTGTAACTGCATCTCAATAGAATGTTTCCCTTGTGATTTTAAGAAAAGAATGATATATGTGCATTTTGAACGGCAGTGTTTACTCTTTGAATTATGTAAATCTCGCTTGAAGACTTCTTGCTTTTTTTTGCAGATGTGATCATTATCTTTTTTGCTTCCTTGTAAAAGAAAAACTGTTTGATTTGCATTTCTTTGAAAAGTTGGTTAATGCAATGCTTATCTAAATACTTATTGTCCCTCTAACAGTTAACCTTTGGACTATGTTTCAAGCTGCTCAAAAACTGGGAGGATATGAAACAGTAAGTGTTTAAGTAACTTCAATGCGAAAAAAAGTGCAATCTAACTTTCCCTTGTGTTTTTTTAATTATTGTTATTATTTTAAAAAAACACTCACAAAGGAAACAATCATGTAGTACACATACACGAACTGTAAGCTTATTGGGCCTTTTTTGGGAAACAGCTCCAATTAGTTCCAGGTTTGGCAAAACTGTAAACTTGTCCTTTTTAAAAAAAGAAAAAGAAAACTCTGAGTGGAAAACATATGTAACTCTTCCCTGTCAAGGAAATTGGTTGGGTCTGTAATTTTTTCCCATGTTGAGAAAGGGCTATTCTTGTTCAACAAGCCAAGATTGCATAAAACAGAATTTCACTTGGCATAGTCCCTGACATCTGTTCATGTTGAATATGGGAAATGTATTAAATGCTTTCAAAAGTAATCAGTGTTGTCCATTAAGAAATAGCATGGTGTGGTATCTTTCCTTGTTGTGAATGGTAAAAGATCTTTATTAGACAAGGGTCAGTGCCACATAAACAGGAAGTTATCCAAAGGATATAGTCGGGGGGGGGGGAGCACTCTGACGCTTTTTATCAACTAACCATATCTGACATGGCCACTTTATTTTTAGCTCACGGGGAAATTTGATGGTTGTGGATTTTACAGCATGTATTCCAAACCAATAAAATATTGGAGCAACAAACTGTGATTAAGATCTTGAAATGAGAAGAAAGAGCTGCCTTAATATGGCACATGGAGATGGCATCTGTAATAAAACCCATCTGACATAAGACGATCGTCACTGGAATTATTTTCCTTGCCCGTGATGGTCAGATTAAGTTGTACATTTCCTGCCACAGTTGAATGCGAGAAATATATAGACACAGATTTATTTATTTTTTGCTTTGTTCACCAAGTATAAATCTGGGTTGCATTTGTGCTATAATGAACTAACAAAGAAAAACACAAAAGCTGAAATTAATTTAATCCAAAATGTAGTCACCCTGGTATTCATACCATACAACAAGACCCATTGTTCTATCATTTCAGTACTTGTGCTGTAAACTAATGTAGCTGTGGTTGAGATATTTTTGTAATAAGTGATCACAGACAGGAATTAATTAGCTCATCCTTTAGATTACTTTCTTTTTGTATTTGTGGAAGCTCTTGATTCTGTGAAGTTCTTGTTTACTTGTAAGTATGCCCCAGCCAGTTTAGAGGGCTTTGCTTCCAAGTTTGTGTGTATAGATTGCAGCCTTATCGTGCTAACCTACAGCTCAGAAAAGTTGGAAAGGCCAATAAGCTCACTTCTTTAGACATCATGCCAAAAAAACCCCATAATTAAGGAAGCTTAACATGTCTTTGGTGTAATGTCTGAGTTGACGGGCAGCCCAATCCTGCCCAAGAATCCACCAGGCGGCCCAGGCTGCCTGCCGGATCCCGTGCTCTGTTGTGGGCAGGCTTCTGCCTTCCCCGAGTGTAAATGGCGCTGGGGTTGATCGGCCTCCTCGGATTTCCGCCAGCAAAATCGCTGCGCGGCGGGGGTCAGGATTCGGCTGCCGAACAACCACCACCCCCGGTCGACTGGATCCTTACCTGGGTCCTCCGGCCAGTGGGCGATGGCTTGGTCGGCGGAGCAGGGGAGGCCGGCCTTCCCTGCTCGCAAGTCATCGGAAATGTGCCTTACTGCACTTTTACAACAGCTTAGGGCAGCGGAACACTCTTTCCGCCACCCAGCCGGGCCCTGGGATTGCACCGAAACTGTGGTATGTTACTAGAATCAGAAACCACAGTTTAAAGTGGGCTTGCAAACCATGATTTGGTGTGATTTCTAACAGTGAACCAGAATTATGGCTATCACTTCACCTTAAGAGGCTGTGGCACAATGGAGCAAGGAATGGCTGAGAGGATGGAAAATGCAAGAGGACAAGCAGCTCTAAACCGTGGTTTGCCTATTTCTATGTTTGGAAGCTCAAATCATGATTTGGTTTCTAAATTATTGTAAGTGCAAACCATGGTTTAGCACAGAGCTTCTCAACCTGTGGTACGTGTACCCCTGGGGGTATGCGGGACCTTGGCTGGGGGTACGCAAGATGATTTTTCGCGTACCCCCTAAGGGTGCACATACCAGGCGAGAAGCTCTGTTTTGGGCCATGCGGCGCAGCCGAGCGGGTCCTCTGGCTCGCGCCACAAGCCAGAGGGTCTTGCAGCGTGAGCCGAGGCCCCGATAGGCAGTGCCGCATGACCAGTAGAGCTCTCCCGGCCATGCGGCACACTTACCTTAGCTTGCAGCCGCCATCTTGGATCACCGCCAAGTTTTGCAAGATTCAAGATCGCGGCGTGAGATTTGGGAGCTGCGATCTTGAATCTCGCGAGACTTGGCGACAATCCAAGATGGCGGTGGCTGCAAGCTAAGGTAAAGGAGAGCTAAAAGGGACAATTTTGGGTTGCTGCGCTGCCGATCGGGTCCTCCAGCCCGTGCTGCAAGCCGGAGGGAGACCCTCCGACTTGCAGCGCTAGCCGGAGGACCCGATCGGAAGTGCAGCATGGCCGGGAAAAAGGTAAGGGACAGCAACGAGGGACGATTCTGGCCATGTGGGGCTTCTGAGCGGGCTCAGAAGCGCCACATGGATGGAAAAATACGTGTGTGTGTTTTTACTTTTTGGGGGGTGCACTTTTGGGGAGGGGTATGCGGGGCTGGGGGGAATTGGGGGTGCTTGGGGGGCTAGGGGAGGGGGTACGCGGGTGGGGAAAGGTTAAGGAACCCTGGTTTAGCATGATGCCTGAATGGGGCCTGTGGTCACATGGAAGAGAAGCAACAACTCTTTTTCTTAACTGGGCAACGCAGTGAATACCAGCATCTGTTACTCAGGAGAGATTAAAAGCTGGCTTAAGATATAAGTAAAGTTAAGCAGGTAAGGAGGGGAGGCCTTTGTTGTGGCCCACGCCCCTTCCTTGAGAGAAATGTTGCCACCTAGTGGGGCTAGCAGCAGGGCTGTTCAGTTGCTCTGGTTTAAGAAATTCCCTCCACAGTGATGCCTGCAGGTACCTAACCTGGTTAGTTTTCAGAAAGAAAATTAAATTGATCCTTCAGTTTGGAAAAGCTTTTAAAGTTTAAAAGTTCTATTAGACCAATTTTAATGAAAAACATATTGGACTGCTTTAAATGTAGTTGATGTATACTGTATCTTCCACTTGCTGATAAAACAAATACCTCACTGGGTTGCTGGGCAGCACCTACAGGCTTTTAACAAAAGCAGGTGCGGTGTTTACATTCCCACATTTGGTGGAATAGCGGAAGTTGCCAAAGATTGCATTACATGCCCTTCCCCCTACCCCGCAGAGACACATTTATGAAGGTTCCAACAATCCATGAGTTGCTGCAGGTTTAACACAGAAGGCTTCCCATTTTTAGAATGTAAATATATACATTTCTTCGAGTCTAAGGCGCCATCGATTCTAAGGCGCATCTTTACTTTCAGTACCACCAGCAGAGGGGAAAAAATCCATCAATTGTAAGACTCACCTCCCTTCATTGAATCTACCCGCTCAGCACCAACTCTCCCCAGCATGTCTCCTGCAGCTAAGGATGACTGAGTGCATTGCCTTTGCATAGCATTTCTGGCCCCGCCAGAAAGTGCCATTTCCTTTGCTACCTGGGCTTGGGGGAGCTTCAGGGAGGCCTGTGCAACCCTCTGCAGGCCTCCCTGATCTTCAGTTCGGCGAAAACCAGCGATTTTTGGCCATTTCTGGTTTTCACGAAAACCGGAAATGGCTGAAAACCACCATTTTTTGCCAAACTGAAGATCGGGGAGGCCTGCAGAGGGTTGCGCAGGTCTCCCTGAAGCTCCCCCAAGCCCCAGTAAGTAAGAAGATAGCATTTTGGGGTGCTTTTGGAGACCTTCGACGCACCACATTTTTTTTGAAATGCTTAATTGGGAAAAACATGCATCTTAGAATTGAAGAAATACAATATTCTTTTATTTTGAATTCCTGAAGCAGGTTTCTTTCTCTCTCTCTCTCTCTCTCTCTCTCTCTCTCTCTCTCTCTCTCTCTCTCTCTCTCTCTCTCTCTCTCTCTCTCTCTCTCACACACACACACACACACACACACACACACACACACACACACACACACACACACACACACACATGAACTACACATAAAAATAAGTAATGGAAAACATAATTTTCACCAAGCTATAAATGACTGCGATCAAAACTAGTGAGCTACATGCAACTTTTACTAAAAACATGTGCATAGTCACAAATTAAAAATAAAATAATGATGTACACGTCATTGTAGCAGTGGCAATATCACAATAGAAGGCACATGACTTGGATTTGATATGCAGTCAGGCAGCTCAATCTCGTCTAGCTAGACTGCAGCGCGGCCATAGAGCCTGCACTGCATCCTATCCAGAGAGGTCTCAGTGCTGGCATGGTGGGAGCTCTCCTTGGGGGAAAGGGATGTTCATCCCCTTATCCCAAGTAGAGCCCCAGCCGCCCCAATGGATCTACTCCAATGTGTGCCAGCTATTTAGATGGCGTACATTCGAGCTGGTCGTGTAACGGCAGCCAGGCAGCCAGAAGGGGGATAGGATTTTGACAAAGGAGGCCGCCGCCAATCCATTCCCTTTCCCAGGCCTGGCTGACCAATCCCCCCCACTCCGGAATGTCCTGTTCCACCCTCCCCATCCCCTCTATCACCCGGCAGAGACTCACCTCTCTGCCGCGGTGCTTCACTGTTCTGTGGCGCCAAGGAGCAGCACAAGCCTCTCCGCCGGCACCACTTACTCTTAGGGTGACACAAATGGACCTTATGGCACGTTTGCAACACCGTGGACCAGCAGACCAGTCACCGCCGGTCAAAGACTAAAGAGGATTGCGCCATTAGTTGCTTTCATCCATCTTTCCAGCCAGTACTGATGACAGTTAGCAGAACTCCTGGAATTGGCATTCTCAGAAGCATGTAACGTTTATACAGTACAGAGAAGTAACTTCTGTCAACTTAATGGCATTTCTGCCTTTCTGGAATACTTTGAGAACAACTAACTACAGTTGTTGTTGTTGTTGTTGTTCTCCCCCCATATCCGCTGGGGATATGTTCCAGGCCCCTCCATGGATACTTGAAACCGTGGATAGGAGCAAACACCCCCTCCATGGTTTCCTGAGGGGCCCCCGCCCTGCCTCCCCTGCGGACAGGCATGCATGCCCCCCCCAGCTCTTATTTTTCTTTCAGCAAGCTTTGTTTCTTCCTTAAAACAAACAGAGAAGCAGCCTCCATTGCAGGCAAGTAGAACGAGACTAAGTCCTAGAGAGGCTCTGCAAGGTTTCTGTTAACCTTGCAGAGCCTCTCTAGGACTTAGTCTCGTTCTACTTGCCTGCAATAAGCAGACAGAGGTTGCTTCTCCTGTTTGTTTAAGGAAGAAACGAAGTTTACTGGGAAAAAAGTAAAAGCCTGGGGGGGGGGGTGTCTCCGCGATCCGTGGATAACTGAAACCGTAGATAGAGAATCCGTGGATATGGGGGCCCACCTGTATATTGCCCTAAAGCAGCAGCTGTTGTGATGTAATATCTCACCTGACTATTTGGACGGTTGACACACAGTTCTTGTCCTCCCATCCTCTTTCTTTTTTCTCCTCTTGCTCCTTGTTACCTACCTAGACCTAGATGAAGACAGAAGACTAGATTGTGACCTAATTTAATTATTAGCAGCTTATTTTCTTATACAGAGCGCAGTCCTATGCTTGTCTAATGGCCCAGTCCTAACCCCCCCCCCCGCCGGTATAACTGGCATTGCGCTAGCAGAGGATGCTTTATAGCTGTCTTAAACAGAGGCGTTTCTACGGTAGGGGCGGTACTGTAAGTTGTGCCCCGTCCTAGTCCCCGTTTACGAGCCGGAATGAGAATGCCCCGCCCTCTCGCCGTCGGAGCCATTCCGTGATGCGAAGGCAATGGGCAGGAGACTCACGGAATGACTTTGACGACGAGGGGGGCGGGACCTCCTCATTCCGGCTTGTAAACGAATCCATTGCAGGGAAGAAGAAAACCTAGTAGCCATTCTGTAACTTACAATAGCCCTTACTCCACACAGTGGGCTTTCCTCTAACCTGGGAGGGATGCATGTGAAATGAAAGCAGAGCCATTTGGAGAGGCAATGCAGAGCATTGCTTGTCTAGCATGAGTATGCCTGGCTAGTCAGGCAAGGAGTGAGAGCCTGGAGCCCTTTATAAACCTGGCATTGGACCCTGCACTGGATATAACAACATGAATATCATCCAGCACATTCTCTCCCCAAAAGGAATGTTTCCTGTCTACCTGTTAGGACTTCTGCCTTAATCTGCATTAATCGCATTCTTGAAATTGCTTCCCTAAACTCTTTTTCACATCCGAAATAACTCTGCGCTGACATATTTTTCTGAATAGGGGCACACTGTGAGAAAGAGATGCTGTCCCTCACATCACTTTGCACAGTTATATGATATCAAGTTGAATACATTTCCAGAGTCAGATGTTGATGCAGGAATGTGCTAGGACTATACAATTAGAGAATGAAATTAAGCAAGTGTTTAAGTCAGAGCCATCATGTCATGATACTTCACTTACATTGTTCAATGTCTTCGTCAAATAAGTGTATCATTTACAAAACAAGACAGCAGCAAAGTAAAGTAAATCAGGTCTGGGGCAGTGACAAGGCGAAGTCAAGATAGCCCTTAAGGTTTTCTAACAATCTGATTATTATTTTTTCTGTTCAAATTGCTAAAATGCATTAAAAAAACCACTCCCTTCCAGATGGCATTTAACTTGTCAAAGTGCCACATTCATTGTATTTTTACACTGTGTTACATTTGAGATATTATTTTTTTCCCAATACAGTGAACCCAACAAATGGAGATTTCATAATGTGCAGGAGTTAGCGGTTCCAATTTCAGCCTTTATCACTTTGACTGAACTGAGCTTAAGGGGACGCTTGCAAAGCCAGCACTTCATGTTTTGTTGTGTACAGTTCAGCCAAAGTAGGCTTATGAGAAAGTTTTTCTCCTTTGGACAGGAATGCTAAGAGGCAGAGGACACAGGATATCCATCCTGACATCACTCCTATGAACACTGCACTGCTAGATACAGATTGGGCATTAGGATTGGGGTCCAAATACCACATGTTCCCTTCTGTTTGAAGCTTCTCATGTCACGCCAAATGAGGATGCCCCAAGTTTCAAGAATGGCTTTTCAAGGGGCCACAAGGAGCTGTGGTTTGAAAAAACACTTGGAAACCCCTAGTGCACATGCAGACCTTTCGATCCCAACCCAAGTGGATTACATGGGTTGGAATTTACATGGGATCAGAGTGCATCTGATGCCGATCCAAGTGGCGGATTTGCACAAGTACAGACCTATTCTAATTCAGATCCTATGTGAGCACTTAATGCTGATTTGGGCTGGACTGCATCATGTTATGTCTGTATTTTATTTAGAATGCCTTTGCTGCTGCTTATTTAGGCTTAAGGGCCAAACTCTTTTATGCCATCACGTTTATTGAGGCCTTCGCTAAGTTGGAAAGAAATTATTCTGAAATCCTGAATTCTACACTGTCACCATTTTCAAAGATACTCTGATTGCCCCCAGATTGATCAGACCAAGGTCCCCCTAGTCTAACATCCTGTTTCCAAGTCGACAGCCAAGTGTCAGTGGAAGCTTTCAAACAAAGCATGAAAATGTTGCTCTTCCCCTTTTATTTGTCCCTAACATACAGTACTCAGAGGTATACAGCCTCTGAACATGAAGAGTTGCCTTTTCCCATGTGAGATCAGAGTTAATGGGAGGGTTAGGTAAACAGTTTGTAGCAAGCTTGAATCTATTGCAGGAACCTATATGTTTCCACTGTGCTCTTTTTTTATACAGTACAGAAGGTATATTCAGAATTTTCATATTGTTATACAGAAAGGGGCAATGTGGCGCACATCAGCAAGTTAGCTTGGTCCAAGGGGGAAAGGGTTGTGCCTGGTTCTGTAGCTGGGAGGCTAGGTTTGGTGCTCCAAGAGAAAAGCATACAAAGAAGGGATAAGAGAGGAGGTAGGATGGGTGAAGCAGAAGGTACTTTCTTGGCTCATTGTAAGTGCTGTCTTTTGACCGAGAATGTGAGGTTTTGTATTATAGCACAACAGGACACTACAACTGCAAGTTGTGAGATGGAATTCCAAATTGTAGCTCTCGAGCCTTATACATAGGCTTACCATAGTACCGGATCTGGCCGGGACAATCCTGGCCGGAACTGGCCTGACCCGACCGGTTTCCTCTAGTCCCAGCTGTCCGAGACTGCCCCGGCTGCAGCGCTGATACGCTGCGTCATTGTATGAGACTCGTGCGCCAGCGTGAGGCTGGAAGGGCTCCGACAACATCCAAGTTCACTTGTTCACAACATTCAACTCGGACGTTGTCAGAGCCCTTCCAGGCTGAAAAGGCTCCGACAACGTCTGAGTGGACTCGGACGTTTTCCAAGTGCTTCCAGCCTTGCACAGGCGTGTGTGGCTGGGACGAAGATGCAGCATATTAGCGCTGCAGTGGGTGCAGTTCCGGACGGCTGGGAGTCCAGCCGACTCAACATTATTAAATAAATACAATATTTTACCTTTCCCTGTGCCTCTGAGCATGTGCAGAGTGCCACTGCTGTTTCCGTCTGGCCGGAACAAAAACAGCGGTGGCACTCTACACGTGCTCAGAGGCACAGGGGAAAAAGGTAGAATACTGTATTTAATTATGTTGAGCCGGCTGGACGCGCCCCCTGTGACATTACCTGCCCCACATTCGTGGACACGCCCCCTGCATGTTCCACTTCCGGAGGACATGGCCACTTCCGGTGGAAGTGACATCACGGTTCTTTGACCCGCCCCCGTGATATCTCTTTTGCCCCCCTTGGGGTCCCGGAAAATCTGGTAAGCCTCTTACTTGCCTTTTAGGAGATAATTGGGTTAAGGCTGGAGCAATGGGTCATTTCCTTGCCTAACAAAGGGGCTTGAGCACTGTCCTTGTCCATGACAAGAGTAGGGCAAATGCAGTCAAAGGTTTGGTAGGAGAGATTGTTGGTCTGAGCCCCTTGCACCAAATAGCCTTGCTTTTGAGTTGGACAGGACTTCTCCATTTCTTAAGAGTCGATCAGGGGCCCTGGGTGTGATCTGGAAGTTACAGCTGCTTTGGGTAAATGAGAATACTTGCTCCTGTTCAAGTGTTTACTCATAATAACTGGGGGTGGTGGTGGTGGTGGTGGTACTGGAACAATGCATCTGGCTCACAGGCTTCATTTGGGTCTGGCTTTGATGAAAGGTACAACACACAACTAGGGCCACCCTCCGACCATGGGTGCTGGGTGCCAATTCATAAGTGAGCTTTTTCAGTATTTCACAATGAAATCAGTTCTGACTCATCACTGTTAAACAGATGAATAGCTTCATGTAGAAATTTCCCTTAGGTTCCATCTTCTGCACAAAATTACAGTGGTTTTTATGCAGATACTGACATCCTAAGCTAAGAGGAGGGACTGGCTGGCTGGCACTATAGAGTCGTGCAGTGTGCTGCATGTGCATAAATGGAGCTGTAGATTTGCACAGGCATAACTGTATATTGTATGGGTTTCCACATATGGGAAGCAAAGCGGCAGACTTGCAATTGTGTTCCATGAGCTATACATCTGGTAAGGCATTGTGTGTGAGGAACAGCTGTTCTGTGCTCACAATGTCCCAATGGAGCATGGAGGAGGATCATAGTATCTACAGTAACTACTCAGCCACTCCTTTTAAGTTGGGAAAAAGCAAAAAGTGGGAGGTAGGTTGTAACCGAACTTTTAATTTCTCCCCATATATGAGAGGTTTGTCACAGTGTTAGGTATTTCATGCTACTGATGATGAAGAAATAAGCATTTTGATTTAATCGGCAGCTAGAAGTAGGCGGTGGTTATGTCTAATGAGAACAAAACAAAGATAAGCTTCAAGGATGCTTCTCTGAAATTATAACATTACCAAATAACATGTCTTTCGCTTTTGAAGCCTGGTTTCTGCAAAGGAAGCGTTTTATCTCTGTGCAGAGTAGGAAAGGCATGATTTACCATATAATATTTAACTGCTTCACTCATCTCCTCTTTTTTAGATTAAAATTACAGGCCCCTAGATTGCAAGTTTTGATATTTGTTTTCTTTTGATTGCTGCCTTTGGCTCCTTAGTGAACTCCATCGGCAGCACTGTGGGTAACTGCAAAGAAGCCTGCGGGTCTGAATATATTAAGCACCACAGCATTCCGCAAAAATGACAAAAATTCCCCCACAATTTTTTAAATCTCTTCTCTGCAATTTTCCACTAATCTTCCCGCACCCACTTTTATGAAGTGCATGCAAAGAGGGTGAAGTGCTATCATGCTTTGCTTCTCCAATTCTTGTTTTTCTTCCTGTTTTTAAATATTACAGACTATATAAAATAATGAAGTAACATTCAGAATCATTCTTTTGCCAGGTCTTCCATCTGTTATTCTATTGGATCTTAATTTCTGCATAAAAAACCTGCCCCCTTCCCCAAAACCATAGCTCGCAACTTAATACTTTACAATATGTTTATTTTCTTCCATTTAGCCAAATATAGGGCATAGTTCAAATATTAACATTGGAGAGTGTTTAGATTTCATTACCATTTGATCCGTATATTTTACTGACACAGACGGATGAAAATAAACAGCTTGTAACATATAGAGTTACAGGCTATATTTCTGTGTAGATTTAGAAGAGGCTGTGATGGATTAAGGGTTTGCAATGGGTTCATTTTCACTAACTCAGTTAAAATAACTATGTAATTATTATTTGTGCTTAGTTTGAGGTTCATTTTCATAATTTACCAAGGGATTTGTCTGCATACATTTTGATGGTTAATGGCCCTCAATTGATTGAAGTTCTTTTTCAAGAAACTGCGCACACAAAATAACAAAATTGCTTGATAATGAGACAGTGGTGAAACTCAATTGTACAAAAAATAGCATTATATGGAATAAATGTGTAGAACATCGTCTCTTGCTAAAAGAGAGCCATTGATATGCATTCAGCCTGTTCTTCAGGGGCTTGAACAGTGCCTGTAGTACATGCTGTTCTAAATGTGTCAAATATACATTTGTTGCTGTGAACTCATACACTGCAAAAAAAAAAAATCTGTAAAGATGCAAGATTAAATTTTCCATTGCCACTTTTACAGATAACAGCTCGTCGACAATGGAAACATATTTATGATGAATTAGGTGGTAACCCTGGAAGCACAAGTGCAGCTACATGTACTCGTAGACATTATGAAAGGTAAGATAACAAATATGAAATGCTTGTTTAATAAAGGGAAAAAATTAATTTGGAGGGCCTTCAAAGCCTTTTGTAAAGAATGGGGGGGGGGGTTGATGACCAAGTGAGGAGGCTTCTTACAAAGGCACAGTAAATATTCCATCACCAGCTTAGTTCTGTAATATGCTATAATTTAAACCAGAGTATATGTCTCCAATGGCAAAACAAACAGATCAGGCATCTGATTTCTTTCTGCTTCATACCTCTGTTTTTTTTTTACCAAAGCTTCTCTATAGAAGCTCTAGCAAATGAGCAAAACAGACAACACTTTGAGGATGGAAGAAACAAGAATAACTAACTGGTTTGGCTGTTGTCTTTTAAGAATCTTTTTTGGATATATACAAATAAAGCAATCTCTGGTTATCTTCAAATTAGTGGGATGTTCCCATTATAAGCCATACAGAAACATTTCTTCCCTCTTCCTTTAATGTTCTCTTCTTTCCTTTCCTTCCTGCAGCTGACAACCATTTATCTTTCTAAAGTGCAACAGACTTGCTGTTTTATAAGCATTGATTTTGTACCCTTTCTGAGTTAATAATAGTTTCCAAAGCTTGGGTATCCAACGTACATCAGATAATGTGATATGGTTGTGATGCTTCTTTAAAAGAATTTTGAGAAAATACAGCCATTAATAAAATATGTGTGCTTTCAAGCTCTGAAATGAGCAATATAGTCTCATGCTCCAGATCACTAACTAGTTGCCTGTAGGGGCTAAAGAAGTGTTTGTTTATCACTATCTTACAGTACTGCATGTTTTTCAACATATATTAGGCATACCTGCATTTTCTAAAGAGTTAGATGGCAACCAAACATTTAGAAGCAAGGTGCCATATATGGTATAGGGTTAACCTTAAATTCCAGAGTAAAATCTGATTAGTAATCCATTGGTAAACAATGAGTTGCTTCATTACAGTCCTAAAATACAAAGAATCCATAGTCAAGAAACAGAAGCTAGAATGGAGCTGTGTAGATGATGGGGCAGCTCTATGCAGATAGGTGTAGGCTCAGTTCTCAGTTACTCCCACTGTATTCTGCTGTGAGTCTGAATAAACAAATCATAGCAATGAATGTTGTTCAATGAAAGTGGTTTTATTCAGGTCCCACTGGAATCAATGGAACTTAAGTACACAGTTAGTTGCTTAATTAATTTCAACAGGACTTTGGCTCATCTACCTCGATTACACTGAATCACCCTGATCCAGCAATGGGTAAGGGGGCACACATATTCATCAGGCTGTCTGTATACAACAGTGGTTCCCATACTAGGGGTCCGGACCCCCAAGGGGGTTGCAAAGCAGTTTCTGGGGGGTCACGGGATGTTGGCTGGATGGACACACCCAAAATGGCGACTCAGTCCTCCCTCCTCCCACTGCAGAGGACTGAGTCCCTCCCACTCCCAATGGCTCGGAGCGGCGGTGCTTGGCAGTGCGAGCCTCGGCCGGCCCGGAGCAGTCGAGCCGGCACGAGCGGCACAGGCTGGAGCAGCACAGGCCGGAGCGGCGCGGGTGGGCCGGCCCGGGCCAGTCAGCGTCACCGCCGCTCTGAGCTGGCTCACCCACTCGGCCGCTCTCGCCAGCCTGTTCGCCCACTCGCCGCTGTCGCAACCATTTTTAATGGCGGCCTGGAAGCCCTTTGTTCTAAAGGGCTTTCATGCCGCAGGCCGCAAAATGGCGGCGACAGTGGTGAGTGGCAATCCGGGATGGCGCCATACTTCCCAGGATGCCGAGACCAGGGTCCGAAATCCGGGAGGGTCCCGGCCATTCCGGGATGTATGGTAAGTCTACTGATGCGGGAAATACAACTTTGGTGTCTCAAAAGGTGATGAGAAGTGTGAGGGGCTTTTGAGTGAAGGCCCTCACGGGTTGTTGGATGGGGCAGGAAAAGTGAGAAGCGGTACTTGGTCTGAAACCAGGTGTACTTTGTAAGCTAGTTTGAGTTTACAATTTGAAGGCAATTGTCAAAAGAAATGGCATACCTTTCTCATTGGCCTGACGCTGCCCCACGACTGAAACACGTTGACTATTTTCAGGAAGCCCTATTGGATGATACTTTGCAAATGTTGTGAATAAGTTCTGAGAAACAAGAGGCTGGCTGTATTTAGTCCATTTGGGAAGCTTCCAGACTAGGTTGTAGAACTGCTTTGTCAAGTGAGAGCTTTAATAAACAGAATTGGCGGATGCCCCACCCAAACCTCAGTGGCATCTCCAACCATATTAGCAATGGATTTACAGTTCACCGAACTTTCTGAGCCTTTGAATTATCTGTTACTAATGATTGGAAGTAGAAAGGAAAAGTACTGTGGCGCAGGCATGCTTTGCAGTGCACCAAGTCCCAGGTTTAATCCTTGTTATCTTTAACAAATAGATCTCAAGTATCAGGGCTAGGAAAGACTTCTGTCTGAGACATGGAAGAACTGCTGCCAGTCAAAAATGACAGTATTTGGCTAAAGATGGTCTAACAATAAAAGTCTAACACACACACACACACACACACACACACACTTTTATATTGTTCTTAAGCACTGATATCTAAGTTACACATAAAAACATACTGCTTTTATTGTTGAGGGAGGGTGCACTACCCCTCCCCAAAACAAAAAAGAATAAAAATGATTTTATTGCATTATCAACATATTTGTTTTTAATTCTGTCTGGCTCATTTCCAGGAAACATTTTCATTTTTAAAACAAGGTAAAGTTGCCAGTGGGTTCAATGAGTGTTATTTTGGATATGCATTATAGGCTTTCCTTTGCCTTATTAATGAGTGCAATAATGCGAGGGCAGGTTGCTTTGAGTCGAATCAATGGATGTTTTTATTTAAAGCATAGCAGGAATCGTATAATGCCCATGAATGCATTATTGTCGCTGTAGGGCTGACTGGTCTGAACCTGCCTCTCTGATTGGTTTAAATCAAATCAGTCCAAGCACTTCATAAAAATGTCTTTGTCAGCCCAGTTTTGCTTCCAAACCTATTCATCTCTGTCAGTTTTTAATATTAGTACCAGGCTCTTGGCCATAGTCCATTAGTACTGTACTTAATTGCTCATGTTACAGCTGATTACCACATAAAATGCATTAATGTTTTCCCATTGTGGAGCTGTTGCTATGTGCATGATGACTCAACACATACACAGTGTACAAGTTGTTTTATTTTGGTCATCATGAGCCTTAAATTCTGCACTGTACTTAACCTTGGATGATTGCATCGAGTTTACAGAGATGCAGTGGTTCTAATGGAACCTTTCCTGCTCCAGCAACACACATTTGCATTTCTGAAATTCTTATCAGTTTACTCTCGGGATCCTGCCGCTTTATCTTCTATCATCAGGGATAAGAAAGCATTGGAAACGACTGGTTTTCTCTTAGAACAGTGTTCTCTGCAGTGTGTTGTAAGGATAATGATATTGAATCAGATGTGGTTTTCACTCAGGGCTTTGTTTTTTTTACTTTTCCATAATATGTGCGATGGACAACTTTAATTTCCTTGAGTAAACAGGTATACATCTGTAGATGAACAGGATGCTGTGATTTTTCTCAGCGACTTAAAACAAAACAAAAAATCACACCCGCACATGACAAGGATGTACAGTAATTTGTGGTGTATTTGAGAGCTACGTTTTCCTAAACAAAATACAAGAAGGAAAAAGACAGTGTTGAGATCATGTGCCCTTCTATAAATTTCTTATCACAGCTGTCCATACAGGGTTCCCCCCCCCCTTCATTGGTTATTTATACATTTCTGAAGAAGAAGTAAATCAGAAGACTTATAACTCTAACTGACACAGAGTATTAAGATGTGCAGATAGTGATACCAAAGCCTAAAAATACTTTATGAACATTTTTGGAAGATCTCTAGATGTAGATATAGATATGTATAAGTACAGACACATACTGTAAATTCCCCATTTCCTCAGCCCCAGGACAGTTTAGGGCCAAATTATGCATGATATTGAACAAAGCTAGTCATTGGTTGGTGGTGATTTGTTGTCACTGGTTCACTAACAGCCCAATCCTATCCCCCACCCCCTTCCACCAGTCAGCCGCACTGACAGAATGGGCTGTATGATATGGTGTGTGTGTGTGTGGGGGGGTAATCAGACGGCCAATGAGAAGTAATTAAAAACCTTTTTAACTTACCTCCCAGTAGGCCGCCTAACCTTATGGGTCAGAGGAAAGGAAGGAAGGGGGTAGGTTGGATAATCGGGGATAATCCAGCATTTGCTTTTGCTGCGAAGATCCACACCAACCTGCACCTCACCTTCTGCTCTACCTGCCATGAACCGGCCCCTCTGCCACCTTGCCTTGTTCAGCGTGGGTGGGGTCTGTTGGTGGCATGAGCACCGAGCTGCTGACTATTTGCACTGGTGGCTCCAAAGCTCCCAGCAGCAGCGCACCATTTACGGTGGCGCCACTGCATTTACGACAGCGGGCCACAAGTTCCGCTGTGGTAAATCGACCATAGGATTGGTCTGAAAACAGTCCTTTTACATCAAAAATCTGCTGACAGTGGTGATCCGATCCAGGACTGGGGTAAATGGCAAAAGGAAGGAATACTTGCTTCCCATGCCATTTTTGCACTAAAAAATCCCTTCCCAACAGCTGATTGCCCCTGAAAGGGCTATTTGCAGTTTTGTTTTTAGAATTTCTTGTAATTAACTATATACCAAAATGTATTTTCTGCTCTGCTGTGGAAGTACCCTAACCTTTCCAATACTATGGTATCAAAATAGTTAAGGTACTTGAACAACAGACATAGGGTTGAAATTTGGTACAGGGCCCCCCTGCTATCTGTGAATCCGCTATCTGCGGATTCACTTATCCGTGGATAGCGAATGGCACCTGCCCCCCCTGGAGGCACACCTGAACCCCCAGACACTTTTAGCAAAGGAAGCTTCCTTTCATGTTTACAGGAATGTGAAGAGCAGCCTCGTGCTGCTTCTTGCAGGCAGGCCCCTCCAGTGAGACTAGGTGCTAGAGAGGCTCTACAAGGTTAACAGAAGCACTTCCTGTTAACCTTGCAGAGCCTGTCTAGCACCTAGTCTTGCTGGAGGGGGCTGCAAGAAGCAGCACAAGGCTGCTCTTCGCATTCCTGTAAACAAGAAAGGAAGCTTCCTTCGCTAACAGTAAGTGCTGGGGGAGGGGCGCGGGAGGACGTTAGAAAACCACAGAGGGGGCATTCGCCCCTATCTGCAGTTTTCATGAATCCGTGGGGGGAGCTGGAACCAATCCCCTGCAGATACGGGGACCCTACTGTATACATAATCCATGGCACGTGGATTACATATTCTGTGCGAAACCCATGACATAATAGCAGTTAGCGCTTTGAGCAGTGAGTGAGGCATGGGATGTAAATTTGTGGGGGGTTCCACCTTCATACATTAATTGAACCAGTCTTAGATTGGGGAATTTGCAATGACAGTCAGGAATGTAAGTATGAAAAATGGAACAAGCCACATAAGTCACAAAATAGAAGGGTGTTGAAGTTCACATACTTCCTCCAACTGTGGAAAGGGGGAATTCCCAGTGACAACCAGAAACATATCTCAGCTAACAGAATGCAAACTGTACTTACGTGTCGCACATCTTACACACGCACATATAAATTCTACTTCAATAAGCCAATATTTTAGTGTAATGTATTCAACCATATAATGTCAAGTGGGGATCAGTGTGTTCTTTCTAGTCCCAAACAAATGCATTTAAAATCCAGGTAAACAATGGAGTACTTATTTGGTCTATCTTAATGAGAATTTTAAAACGAGCAGATAGGAAAAGTCAAGGAAAGCTGTACCAATCAAGTCTAATACTGTCATATGGGACACAGTTTTAACCTGAGGGCTGAATTGTATAACTCCATCACTCAGTATTGAATTGACTTTGAATGGAATTGAATATTAACTACCTTAAATAAATAAATATCAAGTGGGCTTCATACATTTAACTGAATTGTTAACGCAAGCAGTGCCTTCTGGCATTCTTTGCTCTCTGTCTAATACCTTAGCAATACCAACATTTGCTGTGTCAACCTACAGGATTTTATAGCTTTAGGCAAAAATTAATGTACAGTATATGCCATTGTTTTGTTTAGACTTTTGATTTTGTTTCAGTTCTGTAACGTGAAAGCTAGCAAGAATTTACGCACTTTTCAAGCTGATTCAGTGAAAGATACTATCTCTTTGATTCATGCTCATCATAATGTGTTATGGCAGCAATTCTGTGCATGCTTTTGGGGGGAGTAAACCCCAGTGATGAATAGTAAGTACAAAAGGACTTGCCCCCCTGAGAAAGCGTAAATAGGACTCTGTGATGTGAATGTGTAGGAACAAGCAAGCATGTCTTAAGTGCTCAACACATGTGAATTGCAGATGTTAGATTTGATTGAATGGGAATCTGGGGTCCCTCCCTCCACTATCCAAAATATCTTGCTGAAACTTGCTTGGATATATATCAATGAAAATAGCATCAAAAACAACAACCCTGGAATGGTCACTTTTGCCTTCAAAATTCAGATTTGCCTTCAAAATTAAAATCCTTTAGAGTTATTGGCATCTTTTGATTTCATTTGGCAGGCACCAGATATGAAATCTCATACACAGAAGCTGTCAAATACAGTCAGATGCTAAATACCATTACATGCCAGATATCAAATACTGTCAAATATCAAGTGCCACTGCATAACAACTGTGAAACACAAATATTAAATACTATTGCATGCCAGGTATCAAATACTAAATACTATTGCATGCCAGCTAACAAAAACTGTCAACCACCATCTGTCAAATTTGAAAGACTGAAATCTGATCTCAAACTTAAATAGAATACAGTATATTGAAATCAAATGTCATACAATGTGAATTATTTAGCCAATATCAGAATATTCAGTAAACATTCACAATCAAAATTCACAGATGAGATGAGAAACCTGAATTTTTGGAACAAAATTCTTTTGGTTCTACAAGGAGGTCATCCAATTAAGCCTAGGTTAATTCCAATTCATATGAGCCTTTACCCTCCTTACAATTATGTAGGAGAGTTTCCAGATTTTCTGTATTTGTTCTACCCAAGGTATACTGTGTTTTGTGTTGTTGTTTTTATAAGTCTCCCAAACTTTGGAAGGCAGTGTCTTGCTGCTCTACCTTTCTTTACGAGACAGTGAAATAATTCTCACTCCATGCAACCTTCCTTTATATAATGTTAAAAGCTGATGCCTCTGACTATTATCTTTTTCTATGCCACCGAAACTCTCACCTTCTTAGTCCTTCTGGTACTTTGTGAAGCTCCCTCCACTTTGGGACACACTGGAAGAGTTATTCACATTGGGATGGTTATTTTCCTCTCTTACATGCTCTAATAAGCCACAATTGCCAGTTAACAATGTTGACATTTAAAATATCATAGGCATCTGGATTAGGGTCTATTGAAATAAATGGGGCACTTGACACCTCAAAGCTATTGTTATGGACTCCCCGCATACTCAGACAGATGGTCCTTTTTATTGGTTACACTGATTTCTTGGTTTAAAAGGGCCTCCTTCCACAGGCAGAACAGCAAGAGGCTTATTATATTTTTAAATGTAACCTGATACGTGGGAGAACAAGTTGGAGGCCTCTTTGCAGCCTTTCGACTGGATCTTCATGCTCTTTATAACTATGGATGCTGGCATGGAAAATGATCAGCTAATCTGTTTTGGTTTTATTCCAGTCGTTTGTTATGTATCTCAGGAGTTCAAGCCCTGGATTTTGAAGAACAATTTTTTTTTTTAAGAAACAGAATATCCAATTAAAATGCCAGTAAAATGTCTCCACTTCTAGTATCCCTATCCAATCATACGAAAAGCAAAATCTATTTTTACCCACAAAACCGAGTTAGGTCAAAATAAGGCCTTGGAAACGGGTTCCTGCAACAGCTGTAAAGACATTTTCTTACGTTGTGATGTAATTTAATACACAAGGGAGTCTCGTATTCCAGTTGAAAAGTTGTTTGGTTTGCTTAAAGCATTTAGAGATAACTTTGTAAAAAGTGTGTGCATTTCAAGAGGCATCTGTTAGCATCTGTAAGTGCTAACAGCCGGTCTCCTAGAAGAGGAAACAGCAGAGCCTATTATAACATCTTTATAAAAATTCTTATGGTTATCTTTACTACAAGTTATAATTAATAGGGGGTTTGGGGTTTACACTGTTGAGTGTGAAAACATCCTTAGGCTAAAATTAATCTAGTGTTATTCCATGCTGTAAACTACAGCTAGTGCTTTATTTGACCAAGAAAACTCAAACAGCAGATTATTCTTTGCCATGCGTTGTTGCTTCTGTTGTTGTTTTCTCTGTTTTATTTCCTCTGACTGCCTCTAGTAAGTAAGTACTGTACATTTATTTGCATTGGCTGTACCTAAAACAGTGAAGGTCACAGACATAAACCATTTATGTAGAACAAAACTAGTTAAAAATACATATACAATAAATACTATTGTATATTGCTACAACAATAGTCCATATATTGAACTAAAGGCAAAGAAAGGTGTAATATAAAAAGAGAAGTCGCGGTTCTTCCCTCTCAGTGTAATTACTGATTCATAGTTTGCATGACAGAAGTACATGCCAGCAAATTGATTGCTAGTTTAGCCCTCAGTCTTGCCCCTTTCTCTGTGCTTCCAGGCAGATCCTTTTTCCCCCCAGATACGTTTGTTTATACAATAATCTTGACATACACCCCCTTTTTAATTAAATGTACAGTACTTGCAAAACTGCTCCAGGATTGGAGAAAGGGAAGTGTGTGACATCAAAAGCACTGGTCAATATGCCCCACAGGCAGATCTTCCTCATTTAAGGCGCCACCATGTGCACAAACACAAGCTTACAAACACGTTGACTCAGTTTTTGGGTTTGTTTCAGAAGTTCCACTAAGGCTTTGATGAAGCCTTACAAAGTATAAGGTGAAACGTCAAGTGATACGACTTTGCTGTTTTAATTACCACAGTCAGTCACAAACCCGAAAACTGAGACAACGTGTTAAGTATGGACTGTGAAAGCCTGAGTAAATATCACAAGCTTACAAACTCTAGAAGGACCTGTTTACAAAAGACTGAAACTATCTCCATTATTCTCATAGTGGAACATTTGTACACACTTAAAAATACTAAAAACAGACTCATAAAAACATTAATTAAAATAACCACTATTGATCACCGTGAGTCTCATACTCCATGATCTGTTTTTGGAAGCAGCCAGGGCCTCTGTCTCTGAGAAAACCTTTGTAAATTGTGAATTGTATTACTAGTTTTCCATCAAGAATTTGGGGATCAATTATTTGCCTTGGCATTTTTTCCTTTTTTGATAAATAACAAGAGGGTTTCTACTTATATTTCTGTCCTCAGGGCTTTATCATTAAGATTAAATAACTGTACTCTCAAGCATGCCACTGAACAAACATCTTTTCAATTATGTGAGTAATGGATGCTTTAACAAAAGAACTATTGAAAAGTCTGAAAAGCATGTTTCTCTTCTTCCCCCCTCTAACCAAAAAATATTAAAATTGAAGTATCAAGTGACAGAAGAATGTAATTGTTTACCCCTTAAAGCAGAGTCTTAATTCTCTAGTTGGAATCGCTTAGAACACTGTGCGTGTTTTTGCATTACTTGTTCACAGCTTGTTTTGCAGTTGTGGAGAAAAGAAAGCCAGTTGCAGGTGATGCATAAAGTAAGTGTGTGTGTGTGTGTGTGTGTGTGTGTGTGTGTGTGTGTGTGTGTGTGTGTGAGAGAGAGAGAGAGAGAGAGAGAGAGAGAGAGAGAGAGAGAGAGAGAGCCCAATCCTGCCTAACTTTACGCCCTCCAATGCAGCAAGGCCAGTGCAGCCAACGCTGTATCCAGGATGCGAAGGTCACTTCGGGGGAAGGGAATGTTTGTTCCCTTACCCTGGGTAAAGCCCCAGCTGCCCAAACAGGTCTCCTCGGATCTGCACCAGCTATTTCGCTGGCATAAATCCGGGAGCCCCCCATGTAGGGCAGACCGGTCAGGGAAGAGGGCTAGGATTCGGTGTGTGTCACTGCCGCCAATCCTGCCCCCCAGTTCGGTCTACCCCCTTCGCCACCCTGCCCCTGACCACTACTTGAACAGTTTCAAAAATCAGCCACACTTAAATTTTGCCTTACACTGATCATTCTGTCCAATCACTGGGAGGCAACTGTAGGCTGTACTGACTACAATATCACCAGATCATGAATTGTTGAAAACCTAATCCCAGATAACCTAAAATTTCAGAAAGCAAAAGACTGTGTGTTATAGAATCATCTTTTGGTGGTTTTGGGTGGTCATGAGATTGAACTATGGCTGAGCTGAAACTACTTGTTCATCACAAACATTTTCAGTAATACAGTCGGCCCACATCTTAATGCACACTTTACTTGCGTGAATTCAACTACACACACTCGGCAAACATAGAAAAACAGTTTAAATAGTGCAGGCAATTCCTCCCACTAACCCACTTTATGCCCTGGAATGAGCCTGAGAAGGGAGAATGAACCTGCTGCTCCCTCAGTTGGTCTCAGTTTCTGTGCACCTCTTGTAGCTTTTAAAGAGACAGTGTATATTTTTCAGATATAAGGGATTTTTAAGGTAATTTTGAGTATATAGTACATGATTTTAGCTATAGGTGCAACTCTGGAATGTGACCCTCAGGTAGGATGCAGACAGACTGTACTACAAAACACCTCTCTTTTCTTTCTTATTTTTCAACATATCTCGTAAAACCCATTATTTGTTTCAATTGCTCTCACTTTTCCTCAGCAGTATCATTACACAGTCAAGTGTGATTGGCTGTGTTGCATTCTTATGTCTTTCCTCTCAATATGTGATCCCTGGTGGGCAGCGCAATCCTCCCTAAATCCTAGAGCGGCAGAGCATGTTTATAAGCCATCGCAAACGTGCTGTAAAGCACATTTGTGACGACTCGGGAGTAAGGGCCGCCGGCACAGAGGCTCGCAGCCCTCACATGTGCAATCTTGTTTATGTACAATCCAACACATGTAAGCCGGATAGCTTGTGAGTCTTACCCATCAAACAGCCCAATCCTCCCTAAATTGTGGCGATGCAGCGGCACCAGTGTATCCGCTACATCCCGCAGGGGATTTTCGGCTGCTGGCATTCTCCTCAAGGTAAGGGAACATTTGACCCCTTGCTCAGGGGTAAGCCCCAGCAGCCGCTATGGGGCAACTCGGACCTGCGCCAGCTCAATCACTGGTGCACGTCGTGTTGCTCTGTGAAGGCGGATCAGGACCGAGAAGGGGCTCGGGATTCAGCATGCACCACCACTACTGATCCCACCCCTCCCAGGCCTGATCTGCCCTCCCTGCACCGTCACTGCCTGTTCCATCCACCCCCATTCCACACACACCCCACTCTGTTCAACCCCCTCCCCACCTCCCTCCAACCCTCTGCATGGGCTTACCTGCTCTGGTGAGTGTCTGTGATCCCGCCACCGTGTGGGAGGCCATTACAGCCTCCCTACCAGCAGGCCAGCAGCGCACATCGACTGCTTTGTGACAGCCATAAAGCAGCCTCCACCAGCACATAACGCTAGTTACACTGGGGGGGGAGGTGTAAAATTGGGCTGAAAATTGAGGAATAGGAATTGCATGATACCAGGCCTACATGCTTTAGATTGTAGATGCCAAGATGCCTTAAGTTATACCCAGTATACATAGATGAGTTTGAATGGGTATCCGTACACAATTCCACTGTACCAAATAGCATGAAGTCTATGCATTGTGAAGGTTGAGCATAAAACTTTGAATGGTAAGTAAAGCACATGATTAAATCTGTTCGTCAGAATCAATGGGACTTAAATGCTTGACACAGTGCCAGAAGCGCACTGGGAAGAATATTATGTGCCACCTCTTCATATGTCCTCCTGTATATAGGATATAGAGTTCCATGGATCCACATCAACCTACCGCAGATGATACGACACACCGTTGCAAAGTGTGCTCCTTTGATACTGGTTGGAAGCTATAAATACTTGAATTGCAGATGCATTCTCCTGCTTTCCACATTCAGTGTGGAATGGCACTTCACCTGAGATCACACAGTACTGTACTGTGAAGATAGCATATCTTTGAAATAGTGATGCAGTTTCAGGTCTGTGGCTGAAACTAATATGTAGATTTAAAGAAAGGTCAAGTTCTGTTGGTATACCTCCTTTTTAACATAAAGTTTAGGAAATACTGTCTTGAGAGAACAGTCATACATATGGAGGTGCCATGCCTAGCAATAATAACCATAATTCTTCAGGATACTTTTAGAGACGAGTGCCATTCCCTGTAGTGGTCTTTACTAACTTTTGTTCTACATCAACAAACAACACTAATGGATGAAGGTGGCCTCAAAGTGTTCCTTGCTCTTAAGGCTCAAGTTTCATCTCTCTTCTGTTATTTTGTAGATCAGAGCAACTTCCACTCTGAGCACACAAAATCTAACTGTGTGGTTTTGCACAATACAGTTTGTTTCTAGGAGTGGTCTCCTCTAGGTGCTACAGAGGAGGTGAGGAGTTAATAATGAATCAACTTATTTATATTAGAGGCATTTTCTTACCCTAGTTGCTAAAGGCTTGAGTTATTGGGGGGGGGGGGAATGGGGAGAAGGGATAATTGTTGATGTGTGTTAGAATACCTCTACACCTGATATAATTGGTGAGTTCCTTAGGATACCGGTAACTTTTATTTCTTTATCATTTATACACTGTGCTATATTCTCTACAGGGAATCCTTTTCTACTCAACAACCCTTTGAAGTAGATATTTTTTCACAGATAAGTAAGTAACTACAACTAAGATTTAGATGGCTTTCACATATCACTCCAATTAGTAATCGTAGGTAATAAACAGGAGGTACCTCATTAAAGAGATGCTTCTGGTTGCAGGTGATTAGAGTTATCAGCACTGTTGTAGTGTGGAAATAGCTAACACTTGTGCAAATCCATGTGGACAAGAATGGAATCCTTCTGCCACAAAAGTGTGAAGTGTGGCAAAATAAATGAGCACCCAAAAACCCATTCTTGTGGACCACATCCCTTGAGACTTGTCTGAGAAAACCCATTGAATCAAGGATGAGCCTGTAATTTGCACATGGGTTTTACAGGTCTGCACTGGGCTATGATTCCCATACTGCTATTAAGGTTTTTTTTTTTAGTGTTAACAAAAGTATTGGCTGTTTTATATTAAGGTTTGATAAGATTTAATCTTTCTACCCTTTAATCTTTAATTTAATCTTTCTACCCATTCTTCCTAATCTCCATTTAACAATCCAAACTATTGTCAGTATGGGAATTTAGAATGTTGTGACAATTTAATCATTCCTGTGAAATATGCCTGTGCTATTCCCTTAAGTCTGAAGCTCTTAGGAAAGGCATGCATTGTCCATGGAAAATAAATGGGGCCTTTAAGGCTAATACTTAAAAGCCTCAACCATGACCATTGGTCTAAGCACATGAAATGATTGTATGCCAGCATTCATAGCCCTGGGGATGCAAGTCCCACTATTTGGATCACATGCATAAGGAAATGTGTGTTCGCTGTAATCATAGCAGTAAACTTGTATGTTCTTAGGGAAAAAAAGGAAAACAAGAGATCTGTAAAATTAATAACTTCAGTTGTGCTCTTCAAGCTAAACAACCTCAGTAACTGTTGAAGTCGATGGAACTACTCAGAATTGAATAACCGCACAATCCTGTGTAGAAACAGTGCTGGGAGAGCGCACGCTCCCCTGCTGCAGGGTGTCGGGAAAGTGCCGTAAAGCACTTTCACGGCACCCAGCAAGTAAGAGAGTCCGGCGCAGTGGCTGACGGCCCTTACCCAGCAGTTCCCCCGGCCCCGCACCCACTGGAGCAGGTAAGGCCTACGCCGGGACCAGGCAGGGAGGGTAGCCATTGGCTGCCCCCGGGCCTGGAGAGGGCAGGGGTATTGGTTGTGAGATCCGCCATATCCGAAGCCCTCTCCAGGCCCGGCGTGGCCTTGCACAGGCGGTGTGAATGTGCATGAGCTCTAGAGCTTGCGCACATTCGAGGAGGCCCATTGGACCTCCTGTCGCTTACACCGGGGGAAGGGGGCAATCGTCCCCTTCTCCCAAATCGTTCCTGGGCTGCCCCGGGGCAGCCCGGGACCTGGATAGGATACGGCGTCCGGCCCTTTAGGTCAGGCGCCGTATCCTACACAGGATTGGGCTGTAAGTGATTTACTTTTGGAGTTTACAACAACTGACCTTAATTTACCTTTAACATTTTTGGCTTGAATATCATACATGTATATATGAACCCAGGAAAATCTTGAAATAGGCAGAAGGCGGACATCTACAGCTGCATGCTCAGATCAGTGCTGGAAAAGCAGCACCAACCATTCAGTAGGTAGGCAGCAGAGCCGACCTAGGGAGCTGTGGGGCCCAATTGGAAACATTTTTCCATAATGTAAGTGCCCCAGGTTCACAGCCATGGTTTATAGCAGCGGTGGGGAACCTCCGGCCCCAGGGCCGGATCAGGCCCCTGAGGCCATCCAGTCCGGCCCCCAGAGAGATTGCCGGGAGGCCGCCCAACCGGCCCCTGGAGGCTCCGCCGGGTCCGCGCGTCACCTCCGGAGGCCGGGAGAGGGCCTTTGCATGTCCTCCCCAGCCGCCGCCTCGACCCCTTCTCACCAGGCCGTTGGCCATTTTGCACATGCGTACCACGCCGATGAGGGCAAGCTCTTGCCCTCTTGCCTTCATCGGCATGGTACGCCGGAGGTGACGCGCGGACCCGGCTGTGGCTTCGGATGGTGAGCGCGGAGCCTCCGGAGGCCGATGGGGGGCGTGGGCAAAAATTAATTAAATAAATAAATATGCCGCCTGGCCTTACGGCCGACCCTCAAGCAAATTTCTAATATTTAAAACGGCCCTCACCAGGGAAAAGGTTCCCCGCCCCTGGTTTATAGAATCTTAGAAATATAAATAACATTTATTATAGACTTTATCTCTCTATGGTAGAATAGAAAGCAATCAAAATATGTGCTTAGAAAGTGCATGTGAGTTAATGGACCAGCACACATTAATATAAAATTGCATACATGTAAGCCTACAAGTAAATAAGCAAAATGTGTAGATTACCTTTGAAAAGTAAATGGTTACAAAACCACCTGTTTTAGTGACCGTGGAATGATTTAGCAAAATATTAATTTTATTTTTTGTTTAGAAAAAAATTCAAAATGTAAGTAAACAGCATTGTTGGGAACAAATTTTTGCTGTTTTTCATTGATTTTATAAAATGCAATATTTGATATCTCACAAACCTGATGTGATAGACAAAAACTGATGCCATATTTGGAATCAGCACCCTGAAATTAGTCTAAAACAGCTGCAAAAGTCCAGGCCAGGGGGAAAAAAAATTAGTAGACCAGTGTTATCTTTTTTGGATTTCTAAAGATCACTTAACATTAATTTTAAACAAGTTATATTATTATTGCCTTTTATTATGAAAAAGTTATCTTTCTTGCTTTTTTCTCTGCAGTCTTTTAGGATTTTGTCTAAGTTTAAACTCCTGCTAATTTCAGATTAATTTTTGTGAGTGCAGGGTATACATCTACGGTAATATGTCTGTATTCGTAGGTCCTAATTATCTAGATTTATGTATATAAAACTTAAATACAGTACAGTACTTGAGTCTGAATATAGGCCTATAATGTGGGTGTGTATGTTGCAATGTGTTGTCGTGTGTATTTGACAAGACTAGATTACCTTAGCGTATGGCCGCTTTAGGTGCAGGGCCCAATTGCTGCTTGTAATGGAGGAATGCCGAAACCACACTGGAGGGACTGGATCATGTGAGAAGAGAAGAACCATGGTAGCATCAGAGACTGGAACGGGTGTGACCGTATTGGTGTGGTCCATGATCCTGCTTCTCCTATATGGTTTCAACATACCTGCCTTACTAGAGTGACATGGGGTGGAACCAGAGGTGAGAATAGCCATGCCACTCCCATAAGAGAAGAGTGGAGACACAGAGTAAAGAGTCGACGATGGAGCTGGCAGCCTCAACATTTCCTTTCCTTCCATGCATTTTTTTCTTAGTGTCATTCTTGAAACTCTTTTATTTTTACTACTATAAATAAATGTAGTTGACTATTTCCTGTGCAAGAGAGTTCGGCTTTAAAAACTTGTTATTTGGCATAGTCATCAATCAGAATATGAAACATTAGTACTTATCGCTTTAAAAAAAGATTTTGAGTTACATTTTTCTCATGGCATGGGGGAAGAATGTTGGCTAATGAAGGAGAAGAATTTTTTCTCTCTCTTAATGTCTTTTATGAAATACTAATGATGAAGACATGTTTGACATGCTGTGAAATACATTTTTCTAATGTGAAGTTTCTGCCTTTTGTTGGAGATGAGACAAAGTCCCCAGAGGATTTTAGAATTTGTAAATATAAAATTATCTGTCTCCATGCCCCCCTTTCTTTTTAAAAGGCTGGCAGAAAGCCAGATTACTTACATTACTGTAATAGATTTGATGACCTCTGACTTCTGCTGCAGAGAAGTACATTGAATTTTTCATAACATCAGAGGATGTAGGAATCTAAAAACTCAAAATAGTAGACAGCATTATTTAATTCAAGATTTAGCCAAGCTAAATCGTTTTTTTTTTCCTGAAAGAAAGAAAAATAGCCACAATTAAATGTAATATATCGCTGATTGTACTAAGTCAGGACTAATACAACGCTGATTTGTTCATCCAACTTGTATTGATTTTTAAGTTGCCTTCATTATTTTTTAAAGGATAATCTTACTTTTCATAGTCACTGAATTTAATCAGGAGCTTGGTTGATGGCAAAGACTTCCCTACTGTTTCTGCTCTGGGCTGGAAAATGTTATTCTTGTATTATTCCAGAGAAAAAAATAGCCCCGTGCTGTTCAGAAATCTACTGCCTGCAGAAGGATTGTTCTTTAATAACTACTGCTTACACATTCTAGTTATGCTAATTATTCCATAAATAATGCATTTTATTAATCTGAATGTATGAATTGCACTTATGATAAAGGCTTTTGCCAGAAAAACTCACCCTGGGTTTCTCTCCTCTTCCCCCTCATACTGAAATTTAAATTGTAAGCTCCTTGGATGCAGGGACCTGGCACCACAAGCAATTGTGTATGATGGTGCTATATAAATATTAATAACAGTAGCAACAGCAGCAGCAACAAAAGGCCCACACACATGTCCTTTTCAGCAAGATTGTTTCTTAAGAATTCATGGGCCCCCTGTTCTCCACAACTTGTGACAAACACAGCCTTGAAAACTTTTTACAAATTTTAATATCTTTGTGGGGGGGGAGGGGGGAGCTTACATGCATTCTCTAGGCCAACTTCAGTTAGTGTTTGTGAAATGAGTCCTTTTATCTCACACAAAGGTTGATTTAAATTGTCTGCTGAGTGACAGCTATTGAACACAAAAACAAGGTACTAATTCCAGGCGTGTTACATTCTGCATAGCTATTTCTAAAGCAGAGAACCACATTTTTCCTGTCTTGGGCAATATTGACCTACAGTTGGCGAAACATAAAGTGAATGACTCGTGTGTGTGTGTGTGTGTGTGTGTGTGTGTGTGTGTGTGTGAGGGAGAGAGAGAGAGAGAGAGAGAGAGAGAGAGAGAGCCCAATCCTGCCTAACTTTACGCCCTCCAATGCAGCAAGGCCAGTGCAGCCAACGCTGTATCCAGGATGAGAGAGAGGTTTTAATGGTACATTAGCTGAATGTTCCACAAGTTTTTATTGTATTATAACAGCTTCTAATAATCAAATGATAAGATCACATCGTTTGAGTAATTGTGTTGTAGCATGACAGCGTAAGTGAAGAGAGAAAACATGCCATGAAAACTTGAGCAAACAGATACCTCTTTGTCAAGTTACAGTGGCATTAGGCTTCACTCTAATCCACGACACTTAAATTACAGTACATATATTGGTGTCACTGGTGTGCTTCCTTTTTATTTTGCTTTAAAAAAACCAAAATTGTTGCAGCAGAGAAATAGCTTTGCATTGGCGTTTATGTAAAAGGGAGAAAAGCTACTGCACTAACAAGCCATCTTTGTGTTTTGATTTAATTTTTACCTTAGTCATGGTTCTCTCCAGATACAAGAAACATTTAATTTCAGATTTCCTGCTGTTGGCGCTAGGCCTTTGACCAGCTATGTGAAATGTATTTTTACTGCTGTCCTTCTGCCAACTGCTGAGCTCAGTGAAAAATCACTAAAATGGAAATGTACTCCCATGTTGAACTCTCGTCAACCACGGTTCCTCATTATCACTTGACCTAATTTGTTCTAGGGATGTATACGACAACAAAGAGGCAGAATGCTTTTTTTTTTTTCCTGGTGGTCAAATTTTAAAATTGTCATACCAAGGGTCCTCAGAAAGAGAGCTAACAGTGATTAATTTTGTCAAGTCTGGCCTTGTTTCCATTCCTTACTTTAACTGGGTGGGTACTAATCACACAGAATATTTTATTAAAAGGACTAGTGGTCGTGGTTTAGTATCATCCTCTAATTTAAAGCTATGAGCAGCTTTTGAAACATTTACCAACGGAATATGTAGATTTCAAACGGGCTGCATGTTCCCATGGCAACCAAACAAAGTCAAACAATCCTTTCTGCAGTGCTAACAACTATTGCCACAAAAAAAATGTATTTTGGTTAAATCTGATTCTTTAAATATTTAACACATGGCAGAAAAGATATAAATATTGCTCTGGATGAAACCCAACCTCACCTCCTTTGCTTAAAGTCCCAAGTAGAGGAAGATGTTCAAGTGTGCCTTGAATATTTTGTGCTTGTTACCAATGAAATTTAGCAGCCTCAAGTAGGAACAAGATTGTATTTCTCCCCCTGCTTCTCCCTTGTTATGCTTCTTTTTTTATTACATAAACATTAACTGTAATGTTACAGTGGGAAGCAAGTATTTGGCAAAGTCCATATTATTTTGCTAAGCCTGCATAGAGAGAGCCGTTTTCAGTTTTAGCAGCTGTAACATGTTTAAACTCAGTTTGTAATGGGATCTGAAGACCAATATTCCCCGTGGGCATTGCTTAGCTTCATTATTGGACTGCTGCCAAATTCAGGGCTCGAAAGTATTATTCACGCCTCTCTGCACATACCCATGCCAGAGCATGCTCAGTTAATGAATTTTGTTTCTAATATGGCATAAATTAGGTTTGTATTTTAACATAATTTATGTTGCATTTTATTAAAATGTGAAATACTATCATCACGAGCAAGCTAATCCCAGCTCTCTTGAAGCCAAACTGTATTTGAACATCTAAAGTATCTAAATCAAAACTGCATGGCTCGAAGCTGATTAACAAAAAAAATCTACGTCTGAACAAAAAAGTTGTCTGCCTTGAACTCTTAGATTAAGCTATAATTAAGGAAGTCTGATATTTGAGCAGATTAATGCTGTTTTAAAAGCAAAGTACATTTTCTTCACAGATACCTTTCTTTTAAAAAATACACACACTATGCTTGCTATATTAAAGTTCATATTTTTAAAAGCCTGTGTCTTTCATTAATCCTGCTATGAGTCATTCATTAATCATGTTGAATGCATTATAAAAACTTTAATCACTGAAGTTGAAACTCGGCTTGTAAGGCAATCTATCCCTTTTAATAACGTTGGTTATTTTTCCTTTTGGAAGAGCCACACTGGAGAGAAAATATGCAGATTGCAATATTGATGCTTTTTCTAAAGCAATTTTGTACACTCTGGAAGACAACACTGTGCAAATAAAATGTTTTGATATTTTTTAAAAAATTACTTTCCTATGCTATGGCCATTGTACCAGATATCTCCTGGCAGAAACTGCTGCCCCTCTTTTCTTTCCCTTAAAAAAGATAAGTCAATCCTCTTACCCACAAAATGTGCCCCATAGCACTTCCTCAGTTTTCCAAAGAGAGGCAATAAAGGTTCCATGCCCATTATTTTTTATTTGACAAAATCATATCAACCACTGGATACTGAAGGCTTGATTCATGATGACCTATTTATAGGATAAAGTACCAGAGAGCATTCCAATGGAAATAACACTTGTGTATGACCAAAAAAACCTCCACCAACACACACTATCATTGAATAATCCAAGGAGACCCATTTGGGCGACTGGGGTTTACACCAAGGGAAGGGAATAAATGTTCCTTTCCCCCCGAGGTGACCTCCCAGCTGCCAGCTTTGCGCTCTGGATGCAGCGGAGGCTGCACAGGTCCCGCTGCATCGCAGGATGCAGAGTTTGACAGGATTGTGCTGTAAGTCTCATTGAAAAGAATGGAAGTTAGCTATGATTAACTTGTACCATAAGTTCCAGTGGAACTTAATCACAACTAACTTGAGCTTAATTGGGACCAGCGTATTTTTAGGTGTACACCTAAGACTCTTTAAAGTGACACTTAAAAGTATAAAGGTAAATGTGGAAAGCATGCATCATACAAGTACACTCATCAGAGAGCCAGGATTGGCTACAGCTCTCTGTCAAACGTACACTTGGTGGTGGCAGACCTCGGTTGCTGCATAATGTGTGAAATGGCCCACTGTGAGACACACTCACTAATTCTGCTAAATAGCACTTTGGAAAAACTGGTCTTCTGATCCGAGCTCTGCTGCGCACTGACCATCTGTTCCTTTTATTCATTCCTGAGTTTTTACAAGAAGGTTTTTAACAGTCAATTTCTTACAGGCAATACTTTTTCTCCCCTTTGTTGGTGAGAGCTTCTAGAACTGATCAATTATTTGTTCTTTAGATTAATCCTGCCATATGAAAGATTTATTAAAGGAGAAGAAGATAAGCCGCTGCCTCCTGTGAAACCTCGAAAACAAGATAACATCACCCAGGAGGGAGAGAGTAAGACAAAATTGTCTGGTACAAAACGCATCAAAAATGAAAACCAAAAGAGCAAGAAGGAAAAAGACAGTGCACAGAAACCCCAAGAAGCACCGGAGGTTAGTTTAATCTTTCTGTAATGTATTATCATTTATTTATTATACGACATTTTTACAGAACTGTGTCGATCATAATCTGTCCAGAAACCAAATATATAATTTGAATCAAAGATCTGAGGGAGAATCTGCTATGTTTATTTTGGTTAATATGAGTCTTAAGTGTGGAAAGGGCCACAAGGATTGTTACATATGTGGACCAATGTGGACCCATATCAGTACAAAGAAAACATGTGTTATCCTAGGCATCTAATGATCTGCAATTATTCTTTTGGAAGTTATATTTACATACGTTACGTATTTAAAGAAGTGATAGAGAAATCAATTCCTCGTTGCTATTTTGACATCTGTGATTAGGAAGAGCATATAAAGACTGACTATACTGAGTATATTTGGCAATGTGCTGTTGCCACGGAAAAGTCTTCAAGGGTCAATAATAGTGGTATGGATAGGGCAGCTTGGGGGGGGGGTCTCATGTGGTCTACAATATCTTCACTTGTGGCCCTTTACAGCCTAGGCACCCACCTCCAGGCCTGCATTCACAGTCTGGTTCATATGTTCAAGACGCACATGGACCATTTTAAATGAGCTCTGCTCTCTGAGCTGCTCTCAGCTATTTAGCCATTGTGGAGAGGGTGTTTGTTGTGGGGTATATGGGAGGGTGGAGTGGGCAGGCTAAAGCCAGATCTTCACACCCATGTCTTACATGATAAAGTTGTCACCATAGTGACTTCTACCCATCATTGTTGTGCATGGTAAGGTGTTCTGGAGAGCCTGCCCCCATGTGGTAAAACTGCAAATTACCACATTACTAGTTTCCTGCTCTCAGGAGAGTGGAGTCTGCAGTTTTTCATTGTGGGGGTAGTGTCAAAAAAGGCACCATATGGAAACAACGGAGGGAAGCTTTACCAATCAAACTGAGCTAAGTAGTTAGCTTAGGGCGCAGTCCAAACCTACTTAGGTTGCCGTTGTAACCAGCGGCCCAGCGAAAACGGGAGGCCCCAGAACGGAAAGGGGATTCAAATCCCCTTTGAATTCCCCTTTTGGAGGGGATTTGAAACCCCTTTCCGTTCTGGGGCTTCCCGTTTTCGCTGGGCCGCTGGTTACAACAGCGGCCTAAGTAGGTTTGGATTGCGCCCTTAGTGTAGTTAGCAGTTAGTATAGTGTGAGTTAAGCAGTGATAGCTTCAGAAGTAAGGATTGGGATGCAGACATGGTTGTAAATGGGGGCAATTGTAGAATTGTAGCACAGTCTTTGCAAAAGATTCTTCAAAGTTTTTTTTTCCTTTTTAATTTAATCGTAAACCAAAGACATGTTTTGAAAAGGCCCAATCTTGATTAAAATATACATAAAAGAGGGCACACAGATCTGCTTAAGCAATGGCACGATTGCAACACGAATTGCCCAAAGCAAGGAAATTCAAAGTTAAGACTAGCATTCCATTCCTTGTTCATCCCTTTGTGCCTTGTTATTTATTGCAGGGGGGTTGGATCAGCGAGTTATGTTACATACCATATGTGCTGCAATAGCTTAGCTCAACCTAACAAGCTAGCAATGGAGTGTCATTCTAAACTTTGAATTTCCTTGCTTTTGTTGTTTGGCATCTCAAATTTCCTGCTTCTTAAACTGCAGTTAATTTTTATGTGAGTCACAGGTCAAGTTCTTAGGCTGAGAGTAGAAAGTGCATAATACAAAATGCAATTATGTGTGTTTCTCTCTGTAAGAACATAGCAGTGAATTTTTCTCCTGTCAGACTATAATGTAGATGCTTTTAATATCAAGTTCTTACAAATCTATCGGGAGCCCTACAAAGCTTTTCAGCCTCTCTAAATCTTTCATTGCTAAATTTCAGAAAACCTCATTTTTTGTAAGTTTCAAAAAATATACGGTCAAACCTCGCTAACCGTTTCGGGGCCCCATGCGGATAGCGAGGATCCATGTGTAAAATGCTAAAAAAAGAGAAAAAAGGTTAAACTGTGGCTTTCTTACCTTTTAAAAGCAAACCACGCCGTTCTGAAGCCTCTGTGGGGTTTCTGGAAGCTTAATGGATGCATTCTGGGACAAGGTTGGGAGGGGGGGGAAGAGCCTTTGCGCAATCCGGAAGTGGGTCGTTAAGTTTCCAGAATCCCTGCGGAGGCTTCAGAAAAGTGCGGTTTGCTTTTAAAAGGTAAGAAAACTACATTTTTAACCTTTTTTTTTTTTAGCTTTTTACACGTGGACCCCGCAGGTCCGGGACCCGAGGTGAGACAAATCCGTGGTCCCCGAATCTGCAGACGGAAAAGGTCTACCTGTATTAATAATTGTCTTGCTTATGAAAAAAAGCATGTAAAAATGAATTAATTTTCATAAGGCCCAATCCTATCCAACTTTCCAGCGCCAATGCAGCTGCAGTGCAGCCCCGAGTTAAGGAAATAAACCTTACCTTACCTTGAGGAAAGCCTCCGTGACCACTTCCACTACAGGATGCAGCGCATGTCCAGTTGGAATGGCTGCATCAGCACTGAAAAGGTGGATAGGATTGGGCCCATGGTGTCTCTTGCATCTGAAAATGGACATCTCAGACCTAAACGAATTTGACAAATCTTATGATCTAAAAGTAAAACTTGGAATTTTGGGAAGGATAGGTGGGTTGGGCTGACTTCCCTGTACTAGATCAAACCATATGTGTTTATGCAAAAATGTGTAAGTAAGTAAGTTAAATTTCACATATATGCTAATGGGTTCTGAGTTGTCTGTGACGGATGAAGAGAGAGATCTTGGGGTGCTGGTGGACAGGTCGATGAAAGTGTCGACCCAGTGTGCGGCGGCTGTGAAGAAGGCCAATTCCATGCTCGGGATCATTAAAAAGGGGATTGAGAATAAAACGGCCAATATCATTATGCCTTTGTACAAATCGATGGTAAGGCCACATCTGGAGTATTGTGTCCAGTTCTGGTCACCATACCTCAAAAAGGATATAGTTGAATTGGAAAAGGTGCAGAAAAGAGCGACCAGAATGATTTGTGGGCTGGAGCACCTCCCTTACGAGGAAAGGCTACAGCGTCTGGGGCTTTTCAGCCTAGAAAAAAGGCGCCTGAGGGGGGACATGATTGAGACTTATAAAATTATGCATGGGATGGAGAGAGTGGATAGAGGGAAATTCTTCTCCCTCTCGCACAACACCAGAACCAGGGGACACGCACTAAAATTGAGTGGAGGGAGAGTTAGAACAGACAAAAGAAAATATTTCTTTACCCAGCGTGTGATTCATCTGTGGAACTCCTTGCCACAGGATGTGGTGATGGCACCTGGCCTAGATGCCTTTAAAAGGGGTTTGGACGAATTCATGGAGGAAAAGACCATCACAGGTTACAAGCCATAAGCAACCTCCTGGTTTTTTTTTTTTTTTAGAAGTGGGTTTTCTCTGTGCCAGGTGCAAGGGAGTGGCGACTGGACACAGGTATCTTGTTGTCTCGTGTGCTCCCTGAGGCATCTGGTGGGGCCACTGTGTGACACAGGAAGCTGGACTAGATGGGCTTTTGGCCTGATCCAGCAGGGCTCTTCTTATGTTCTTATGTGTGCTGCATAGTTAGAGAAAACTACTACATTACAAACTCGATTTTTCTTGCAGTGGCTGGGCCTGATATAGAAAGGAGAGGGAAGAGGTGCATCTGTGTCTTTGTGACTAATGTTTTTTCAGAAACATGAAAAGTTACTAAAGAAAGTGGGCACAATCCCACAAAAGTTAGTTGCAATTCAGCCCCGTGAGTAAGGTTCATTGTAACTATGACCTACTGAATTGCTTTTCAGCAGTTACCTTTTACTAAATTCTGCTCAAGAGGTGCGATCATTCTTTGCAATGACACTCCTCTGAGTTTCAAAAGCAGTACGTTGATTCCAGCACGTGGAGCTCCTGGTAGAGTGAAAATAGTCATAAATCCCACTGTGCACATTGAAATAACTCCACATATCTCCCTTCATTTATTATGTTTTGGGGTTGATTTTGAAATGATGTTTCTGCAGACATGGGAATCATTCTCTTGTAAAAATTGTCTTTTCAAAGTACTCCCCATGTAGTCTGATTTTACCTTGACAGATCCTGAGAAATGTATGCTTTGTAAAGTTTTTCAAGTAAGAATAACTTGTCTTTTCAGTGCAAACACTGAGAGGGAAAGTCATCTCCTAATGACTCTTCTACCTCAAGACTGGCTGTGTGACTAGGGCCTTTAATTGCATACAGTTCGGTTTTACGGTTTTACTTGACTCTGTTTTATTATTACGACTGTAACTGAGCTCAAGTCAAGATGACATATTATTCTTACCATATACACTGCTCTCTTGCACAGTTAAAAACTCCAATCAAAGTGCTGCCCAACAGGGGAAAAAAAAAAGAGCAGGACATCCAGTTATTAAATATGAGTTTTTCTCTGTCTGCTTTGCTCATCTGTCTGGTATTTTCCTGTAATTGTATAAGCTCTAGAGACCAATGCTAGAATTTTTGCAAAAGGGCTAATGATGGTATTTGGACTGCAAAAGGCATCTTTTAGTTTAAGTTTCCTCATGAAGAAAAAAAAAATTAAAGCAGTCACAATGAGTAACGGACACTTTAAATAATAGGAAATAGGAAAACTCAACACACGGGAAAATTTAAAAGCAGCTGCAGTGACATAAATCTTGGAGAGGATTGTGATTCATTGGCTGCCTTATATCCATCTCTCACGCAGTGCCCTCTAACGCAGCATTTAGATAATAACGTTTCTGACGCCTCCTCTTTCCAGCTAAGAAAGAAAGAAGGGTGTGTGTGTGGGGGGGGGAAGATGACAATAATAATAGAAGGGCTCAGACCAAGTTGCTGCTTTATGACTGTCTTCTACTAAGGCATATGAGAGCAGAATGATATTTTGAAAAGGGTTGTCAGTCAGCTGTATCACGGATGGAGCACTCTAATGACCCCCCAGGTCACAGTTCATTCGTCTACGTAACGGAATGAATAGCATGAATTGAGTGCACAAGCTTTATTAATGAAGGAACATGAAGAGCTGTAGCCTCTGTAGCTCTAACTTGGGAAAGCTCTGTACTCTAGAAGATGGCAAAATGCTCCCGCTGCAGGTTGACAACTTTCTTCTAATCTCCGAAGAAAAGAAGCCCCAGTTGAGCCACAACGTCAATTCTTCAGAATGCATCAGCGATACCTGCTTTTTCTCCCACTTACGTCTTTTAGATACTGTATTTTAATGGAGATGATTCGTTTTTGTTAGCACTGATTTTAATAGTGCCAAGAGATTTGATTAAAAATAGAGATAAATGAAGTCAAGCCAACCATGTTTGGGTTTGTGAGTGTACGTGTGTGATTAAATATTGAGACCAGTTTTATATCTTTCTAGATTGCATCGTGAACAAAACAGTTTGTCCCCTTAACTAAAAGGTGACCTTTGCACAAATGCTGCCTGCCTGGTCGGCACATCAGTGGAATCTTTTTTTATGCAGTCTGATAACAAATATTTACAGAATAAGGAAGACTTACTACGACACTAAAGGGGGCAGGTGTATTACCTAAAATGTCCATAAGATAGATGTATGTTTGACAGCTCAATCCTGCGCAAGTTGCGGTGGCCGGCAAGCTCCAGCAGCTTCCGGCAGCCTGTGCAGGATGCGGGCTGCACCAGCTAGGCCTGAGCTCACCTCGGTGGGAAGGGAACATTTCAGATGCATGGCAGCTCTTTAGCTGGTGCACTTTCAGGGAGGCTGTGTAAAGCCGGCCCAGCCCGGGAAGGGGCTTGGCACCGATATTGGCACTGATATCCCTGCCCCCTTCCAGGACAGGACAGTCAATAGCCTGCCTTCCCGCCGACCAGCCTAGGACTTACCTGGATCGGCCGGCGCAGGTCCTGCACAACGGCGGAGTGAGCTGCTCCGGCCTCCACAATGGCATAGCTTACTCTTGAGGAGCCACAAAAGTGCTTTACAGCACTTTTGCGACTCCTTAGGCTGGCGGAGTGAGAGCTCCGCCAGCCTAAAGTTAGGCAGGATCAGGCTGCCCATCTGCTAGTGGCTACTAAAGCATTTAGATTTCAACACAATGATTGACGAGGTTGTTTCCAAGAGATTCCACTGTGTCCTGTGTTTGATTTTGGATGGCTTTTTGTCTTTCATCTTTTAGTGTTTTCTCACAGTTTTCCTTTAATATATTTTATCAGGTTTCATCAGAACAAGAGAAAGACCAAGAATGTCCAGACCACAAAAGCTTATCTGAACTAACTGTAGCTGATGAGATGAAGCTGTCTGTAGAAGGGCCCCAGGTTTCCCCACCAGATGCAACTGGGCCAACATCTCTGGAAAAGACTGACTTGAAGGAAACCACCTCAAACACTGAAGAAATCAAGGAGGAGATGACAGCCGAAGGCTCTTTTTCAAGTGCTTTGGTGGCCCCAGAAGAGGATGCTGTCTTAGATTCCACAGTTACGAAACTACCCAGTCCTTCAGAAGACGCAGATGAACCAAAGCAGGAACCAAGAGCGCAGAGCTTTGCAGACAATCCAGAAAGTGAGGCCCAAGAAATTCCATTTAATAACTTCCCCACCATCCAAATACAGCTGCCAAGTCAAAATGAGATGGAAGACGATAAACTTCCAGAAATGGCGGACTACATTGCCAACTGCACCGTTAAAGTGGATCAGTTGGGAAATGAGGACATACACAATGCACTGAAACAGAGTCCCAAAGTCCTTGTAGTACAGAATTTCGATATGTTCAAAGAAAAAGAGCTGCCAGGCTCTATTAATGGTGATCCTGGTTTCAGTTACACGCCACTGATCTACTCTAAAGGTAACCCAGGCATCATGTCACCTCTGGCAAAGAAGAAGCTCCTGTCGCAGGTTAGTGGGGCAGCCCTCTCGTGTAGCTATCCTTATGGCTCACCCCCACCTTTGATCAGCAAGAAGAAATTAAACAGCAGGGAAGAACTGCCGTCAAGCATGCCACAGACGGCTCATGCTCCTCTGCTGGAGGCTGCAGCCATTAGCAGGCCCTCTGTGATCCAGCACGTACAGAGTTTTAAACCCAAGACTTCAGAGGAAAGGAAATCTGCCCATGAAACATATAGGCATGAATCACTGTTAAAGAAACCAGATTCTGAGTGTTGTGATTTTTCCAAGCAGCACCTGAGTGCTCTGGCGGAATCCTATGCGCTGAAGTCAGACATCCAGGACATGAAAGATAGGATGAGTGAAAAAAGGGCCCTGCACCACTCCCATATGCCCACCTTCTTGGCAGACTTTTACTCGTCTCCTCACCTGCACAGCCTTTATAGGCATACAGAACACCACCTTAATAGCGAGCAGGCGTCCAAGTATCTCCCTCGGGACTTGTACAGAGACTCAGAAAACCTTTCGATGTTCTCTCAGCACAAGCACCAAGACAAACGGAGTCTAAGCTACCACCCCCCTTTGCATCAGCAAGAGAAAAAGGCCCCTATGGAAGTCTCATCAGATGATCAGCCGACGGATCTGAGCCTTCCCAAAACTACTCACAAACAGACTACAAAAGCTCTGGGGTCTGGCCTCGTGCATGCGTCAGCAGGACAGCAGGAGAGTAAGAGCATTTCCCAGTTTCAAGGCTCGAGCAGCCAGCCTCTGAGCATAGGCTGTAACCCCAAAGCTTGCCGTGTTTCTCCAATGACTGTGTCGGCCCCCAAAAAGCACGGTGAGCCCCTCCTCAGGCCTGGCAAACAGCAGAACCTGAGGAAGATGGAAGGCATGGTCCACCCCATCCTAAGTCACAAAACAAATGCTCAGACCATTGGGGCAGCTCGGCCTTTGAAGCGGAGCCTGGAAGATTTGGACAAAGCCATTTCAGAAAAAAAGATCCGAGCTGTCTCACCCCTGCGCTTACCAAAGGAAGCACCTGCAAAAGACAAAGGTCTTGAGCAAGAGGCCGAAGGCAGCAAATCATTGCATGGCCTGCCTTCCAGTGGCATGCTGGATGGCCACAAATTCCCCCTCTCAAACCCCATCTTCACAGGCTTGTACCCAGGGACTCTGTGCAGCGGCCTGAGCAACCGCATCCCTGCCGGGTACTCTCATCCTCTGCAGTACTTGAAAAATCAGACAGTGCTTTCTCCACTAATGCAGCCTTTGGCGCTCCATTCATTCATGGTGCAAAGACAGTTCCTTGCTTCCCCTGGAAATTCACAGCAGCAGCTTTACAGGCACTTAGCTGCTGCTGCTGCTGCTGCACCTGTAGGAAGTTCGTACGGTGACCTTTTGCACAACAACATTTATCCTTTGGCTGCTATCAATCCTCAGGCTGCTTTCCCACCTTCTCAGCTATCTTCTGCACATCCGAGCACAAAACTGTAAATCCTCCCTTTACAAAACAAAGAACAAAACAAAGCTACATTCCTTTAGCCTGTGATGTCTTGCAAAATTTTAAAACAAAAGAAATCAATATTTGTGTTAGCCAATGAGCAGTTTTCGTCCCTCATTGCGGAATGCTTCAGATTTGATTAAGACAAAACTGTGGTTCAGTTTGGGGCTTCTTTTTCCAGCTCTGGCTCCCAGGTCTGCTCCTTTCCATGGTTTTTCACTTTACATGAGAGGGTTCCAAATGGATCTATATCTTGCTGCAAACAACACATCAGAGCCCTTTAAGACCGGGTGGCAAATTAGGCCTTGTGCCTGATCTCGGAGGAGAAGGTCTCCGTTTGTGTATGAGTTTCTTCCCAGAGGGAGTGGGGGATTATGGAGCATTTCAGATAGAAAAAGAGGCAGGTCCAATGAAAGAGAAGGTAGGGAATGCAAATGATCTATGGATGTTATTTCTTCGGGTACCATTTTGTTTCCTGACCTTTCAGAGTTAAATCAATGCAATGTATAGTAAAACTGCATAGGGTTTCATCTTAACACTATTCAACCAGAAAAAAGTGAACACTGTTAAATTGGACTGTACATATCTGCTTCAAAAACAAAAATTGCCAGTGTCAAGTTCACTTGTATAATTTATATAAGTTCTTTACAACTTATCTTGTGCTTTATTTGTTTTTAAATTAAATGGTCTCTTTTTATCTGCGACTGTTTCTATGAAAGAAAAAAGGCTGTAGCTATTGAGGGCTGCTTCTTTTTTCTTGCTACGTCTATTTTTCTTTTCCTTCCTCAGCTTATACTTTTTTAGAGCAGCGTTTTGAGGTGGTCATATCATTGTTTACAAAACAAAAGCATCCATTTTCAATGGACCTTCACATGGAGAGAAGCATACTGTAGATCACACAATGGTGCCATGAGTCCAAACTTGAGTTCCTTCTCCAGCGGCCTGATCCTGAAAGGTGCTGAGCTCTCCCCTCGCCCACCGGGATGGTTCTGATGTTCACATATTGCTCTTTTTGTAGCCACTGAAATTTGACTTTCCTGTATCATGGTCTGTGAATTTGTTCAGAATTGTACTTAACCTTATCTAGGCTGTGAAACTGTCCTACATACCAGAGAGGGAACATACTCAGGACTGCACTGACAACAAGTTACTCAGTAACATTGGAGCCTAGAGGACCTTTCTTGTGGGCTGTGAAACTATTTCAAGAATTTTAGCCATTAAAAGAGAGAGGGAAAAAAACCCTGTGTTTTGGTTTAAGATAGTCTGGGTTCTGTGCTGTTGAAGGGAGGACTGGTGAGGATGGATGTCCTTCCAGACAAAAGAGTTATGACTAGGAGCAGATTTTGTTAGGAGGTCCCTTGTATGAGGGACAGATGTGGCTGTGAACAGTTGCCTTCTCTCCCTGGTGGTTCCTTCCAGCCCACTAGGGCTCTCTAGCAGTTAGTCCTACAAAATGCTGAACATTCCATCATGTTCCAGCAAAGTACTTTAAACATGTGGTTGAACATTGAACATAATGGCAGCTTTTAATCTACAAGCCTCTTAAGCCAGAGTACTTGACTTATAAGACATTTTGGCCCCATTGAACACAAGTTCCAGATCAGGGGAACTTTGAGCCTGAGCATCCTGTTTTGGACTCTGATGAAAGAGTCTTCCTACTGAAAAAAACCTAAAATGGTCTTGAGATATTTTGCTGGGACAGGTTAGAATGCTCTGATCGTTGCAGGATCAGGACCATAGCCCAAATGGGGACCTATTGTGAACTGAGCAAAGGCCAGCAGCAGGGCCTTCGCTTACTGGTTTGTTCCTGCGCATGCTAGGAAAGGAGTTGACCGAGCCCATCATTATTAACTTTATTATCCACTCATGCTCAGCCATGAATAAGGGACACTTCTAACACACACACACACACACACACACACACACACACACACACACACACACCACCTTCATCTCTTCTCCCCCCCCCATCTGAAGAGCAAAAGTCAGAGTCTTCTCCTTCTGGAACTTAACTCGTCACTCAAGACCAAACTACACATTATGTTATAACCCATGGTTAAGACATAAGGCTTAATGTTTCCTTAAAAAAAATAAAAGCAGCTGCAAGGGGGGGGGGCAATACAGATTGGGACTGTGGTGAGAGAGGGACGTTTAACATTTAACATCCACCAGGCTTCCGATCTGGCCCTCCCACACACACACATACACCACCCATCCATCAATGGGAGCCTCTTATTCCTTGTCAAATAGCGCCCATAGGGACGGACCTGATCATGGCCAGGGCCATGGTGGGGAGAAAGGGTTAAGAAGTTCCTTCCACCACTACAGTCCTGGTTTGTATCATGTGCACATGTGTACAAGTGCTGTTCTTTGAAGAAAAGTTTGGCCCTTGCTCTCATTTGATTCTATCTCGGCTTATGCATGAGTGACCTCTGGAGTGCAGGAGATCTCTGGTGGCCTGTGTTCACACTGGAAGAAAGGGGTTTAAAAGGGTCCTATGTCTTTGAGTGAGCAGCTGAGGGCACACTAATAGGGTGTGTGTGTGTGTGTGTGTGTGTGTGTGTGTGTGTGTGTGTGTGTGTGTATGTTCTGCCTGTGTGTGGGAGGGGGCACTGTTAAAGAGCCCTTGCCTTGTACTTAAACTTGTGTGTGATTAACTGTTTGAGGTCCCCAATGGAAGGGAAGGTCCTTGGAATCAGGTGATATGCTCAGGGTCAGAGGAAGTCACCCGTCCCAACCTTATAGCATGTATCAGCACAGTGGACATTGCCCACGTAGAGAGGCATTTCAGGTGCTGTAACATAGCTGGCTCTGTTCCGGTCAAAGAGACATGAAATGACCAGTTTGCACTGACTGGAATCAGCAGTGTAGCTTTAAGAACATAGCTACGTCTTTGGAGGTTCAGGTCTCTCTCATTGACTTGCTGAGTTTCCGCTGCCAGCTCAGGAAGCATCCAAGACAGCCATATGTATACCGGCCACCTCACTTCCTCATTCACCACTGGCTGTTGCCAAATGACACAGCATGATCTCACTGAGCGCTTGGCTCCAGGTGGACACTGACCGGCTGGAGTTGTGCGAGCCTCTGCATGAGGTTGAGATGTATAGCCACAGTTTTTAAGAGTGAACAGCCCATAAGTGAAAGTGGTGCCTTTTCCCCCAGAAAACAGTCCTCTTACAGTGGCGTGGATTCCTTTGTGTGGGGCTTCTCTGCCATGGGTCTTGAAATGTGGACAGCTACATGGAGAGGCTGAATTTTGGAAGCATTTTTACAATGTGAAAACTGGTAATGATCAGAACCCATCCCAGATAGCAATTCAAATGCAGAAATCATAAAAAAAAAAACACTACTGGAAACTAGTGGAAACTACTTAAGCAACGCCATGCATGCATGCCAGACATCCTATATTAAAATTTCCTGTGATATGAAGCCAATTGCAATATATTATGTAACCTATTTAATATACAGTGGTGGAAAAAAAACCCAGAATAATAGACATCTACTGTTAAAGATCAATGTTATCTTCAATTATATGCTTTTATGTTCTTGTGGAAAAACTATATTTAACTGATGATGCATAAGCAGGCTAGTAGAATTTAGAACATAAATGTGCCAATGCAGGGTTTTGGGAGACTTTTTTCTGCTGTGCTCCAAACATTTAAAAAAAACAATCAGATGCCTTAGAGGGCATTGTTAATAAAATTGCACTAAACCTGACTAATATCATAATTGAGGTGAGGGGGAGAGGGGAAGCCGGCAGGATTGTACAAGCCTGCAATGAGCATTGTCAGAATCATGTGCCCAGTATTGTAATCCAGGGAATGCAATGCATTTGTTCGAGATAATCTGCATGTAGGATTGCCTGATAGCTCTTATGTTAAGGGAAGGTCCTTGTTTTTCAAGGATGGTCCCTTGTTTCGGAACAGCACAGCTCCATAAAATCTATTCACCTTTATCAAGTGATTCAGTGCAGGCAATGGCAGCTCCGATTGACCATGACCATTGTCCCGTTCCCGTCCCACAGTCTTTTGCGTATGTGATGCTGCCCCCCCCGCCATTGAATTGAATGAGACAGCCCCTGTGCACTGGAGCTCAATGTGCATATCAGGGCACACGACTGCCCAGTTACTCCAAACCCCACACCCCCAAATGACTCTTATTTTTGAAAGTTTGATCTGGCAATCCTATCTGTTAAGTCTTAACCTCATGTATTTATTTTACAAGTCTCCAATTTCAGTTTTGTCACATCATTCTGGAATTTGCTCAGACCATTCTAAAACATAGTGCAGGTTAATTGATTTCCCCCCCCCCTTCCTTTGTTCAGTGGGAAGGCTGACTTATGTTAAGAAAGCTCATGATATACTGGCCCAAAGGAGGGCAAATGAAGAGTAATGGGGGCATAATCCCCACTAAGGGGCAAGCATTGTTTAAGAACTGGGTTGTTGTTTTTTTAATCCATTATTTCTATGAAGTATTAAATTTTCCACTGGCAGGGAACTACTCTCTGCATCTTCAATGGGGCTTTGTTTGCTTTGTTTGAGTTCAAGGGGCCTTATTATTGAATGAAATTGCACAAGTTTTTCTTTGTGTAATCAAGCCATTGTTATTGGTAGGTTGGTAAAGGAAACAGCAGAATCTAATTGGCAAGAGTGTAATAAATCTATTTACCAAGAACTGGTTCCAAGGAATTTTGCAATTCCGACGCATTCTGTTCAGGATTTATTAAAAATTCTAAAGGCTGGTGAGCTGAAAGACAAAGAAACACTTTTTTTCATATACTGTCTTGTTAGAAGCAGTTGACTTTAGGAGAAGAAAAAATCCTGGGCCTCTGTTGGGTGCATCCTTTTGCAACTGGATTTTCACTTTATTGATCACAACATAATTAAAAAGGCAAATTCTATTATTCAATTCTTAGCTTTGTTTTGGGCTCTGATTAAAAGGGCAGAGCCCAAAATAAAGCTAAGAATAGTTGCTTTCTAGCTTATATAATTGCTGCATGAAACAGGCAGGGCACCAGCCAACAAAATGTAGCTACAATTGGGGTCTTATTTGTACATTACCTGGAGTAACATTATAGCTGCCACCTCTCCATGCTACTCCCAAGTTGTGCCTGAATCTTTGTAGGCAAGAAGAATTAGTTATGACTGTGGTCCCATTTGGACGCTCCCTGGAGAGGAGTGGTTGCTAACGCTTCCTGTGTGACTGCTCCCACACAAGGAACATGGCACCCTCCATGGGAAACCTCCACCTATGTGGCTAGCGACAGCACCCTCCTGGTATGGGGCATGCTAGGGTGATACATAATCACATAATCGGCCATATAACTATGTGGGTGGAGGTTACCTAGCGTGGCAGAGGAGGAGGAACAGCCACAGAGGAAGCCACATGTCGAGTTACATTTAACTTCTCTTAGATATTGCCCGCAAATTCGCACTCTGTCCTATGCTGTTGTGACTAATGGAAGCAAATAGATGGCTGTGGAAATATTTGGTGTGGTGTGTGCCTTTAAAGGGAGAGGATGATTTCTATTCACTCATTGTCCCACCTGGTCAGATTGTGTGACACTGAGCACAGTCACATCTGGCCCCATTTCACAATTCATAATGCTTAGATGAGAAAATATTTCACTGACATGAGGTCCGCAGTATTGAAACTATCATCATGAGCACTTAACCGGTGTTTGCTGTAAATGTATTTGATATTTTACATGTACTCACCCACCCACACATAGTTTTAAATATGGTCTAACAAAAGGCAGCATAATCTACTAGCTGTGTATACTTTGTTTTAAACGTTCTTTTGTTGTAAATAGTGTATACATTCTTGTGATTCAAGTTATTGTAGCTTATATGCTCTGTAAGGTGATTATTTGTATATAGAAAAAAATGGCCCAGTAATATTATATAGTTTCCCATTTTTTAAAAAAGATAAAAGGGTTATTGAGTAACCTTTCACATTAAGTTTAAACACTACCAGAAAGAAAGAAAGAAGCTGAGCCAACTATAAACACTCAATTTTTGTATGTTTTCCAAATTGTACGTATTAATGCTTTTGATACTGTATTATGTGCCAATAGTTTCCCAATCACATAGCAAGCAAAAGATATTTTGTACTTTTTGATCCACTGTAATATTTAATAAAAAATGTTACTATCTGTTCCTTTTGTGTTTGATTAATACATCTGTAAACAGTTCCAGTCACACAAGGAATTATAAGTTGCTCCATCTAACCTTTCAGCCTCTCAAAGGCAGATTCTCTGGAGAAAAGCCCTCCCCCCCATGCCTGTAGTGAGATGAAAGAAATGCAACTTTGCAGTTTTCCAAGTACAGTTTGTTTGCTTACACAAAGGCAATTTCTCAAATGGAAGAATGGAGATGTCAGAGCTGGGTACACTATCCAAGAAAAAAAAAATTCTGAACAAGACCAGCTCAAATTCTGTGACCGAAAAGAAGAATTCTGCAACCAGTCTAAATAGTGTGCAAGTATATATGGTTTATTTTGCATAATCTATATTTTTTCTGGTTTACATTTTTCCAACCTGGCCCACCATGGGGAAGTGCAAGGAGCACAAAACCTGGTCCTGAAATTGTGTTCTGCACCACCCCTCTGGCTATTGAGATTCCTCTCCAGGCAGCTTCCATACACTTTCAGGACAGATACCTTTGCATCTGCAAAGGCTTCTAAGGACTTCTTGTTAAATGAATGCTAACATTCTTAGGAAACTGAATTCTGCGGCCAGCACCACATTCTGCTCTTCTGCAGAATCTCTGCATACACACCCCCATGCTATGCCTGAGGGTGTGATTTAAAAAAATATTGTTCATCTTACTTATGTGGCAATTTCCTTTGATTTTTCATTCCTTTGTGTTTCATGCATAATTTTGCTCACATCCACACAAACTTGTAGGGGTACAGATGTACAGTGGTGTACACATATGCACGTTTACAGTGTCCTTTGTAGGAGGTTAAAGGGTAACATGGGTCTATAAAATTTATCTCTATCGAGAGCTTGACATGGGAGAAGAGCATTTCACACCATTGGAGGAGTTAAATTATGGTATGGTCACTCTGGAAGAGTAATGGAAGTAACAAACCTTATTAGTTTGAAAAATGAACAGGTTACGTTTATGAAGACCTTCATGTACACTGTAGCGTGGTGCCTCTAGTGGGTCAGGAAGGTTCCCTGGCAGAGTTGCCAATTGCTGGTGACACAATTCCCCAGCATCTGCTATGCAGCAACAGGCTGGTATTAGGCCAGCCTTTTGAAATACTAATGATGCTTTGTGCTTGTGTAATGCCTTCCATCTGAGGATCCAAAATAATGTGGCAACTCTTTGTATAGTCAGTAAAACTGAAGCCCAAGTAACCTTCATTCACCAAGGACAAAGCAAGCTTCTAGGAAACAGAACATTAACGTATCATTATCAAATCAATGAACTACACAAAACATATTGACCACTCTGACAACACCTTGTCTGATAAAAGGCTCAAATTAAATCTGTATTGTTATGAGCAAAAGCTTTAACAAAATAAAATGTTATAAGCACAGTTTTTTTTTGGGGGGGGGGGGAATTCCATATCACCCACTTGCATATAAAAACCAGTACAACGGCAGAAAAAATACAATAAAAAGAAAATACACAATAGAATTCCCTGTTGCCTTTATGGCATTCTACAAGAATGCTTTTCAATATAAGTATCCAAAGAACAGGGCAGTTCATCCATGAGGCTGACTGAAACGGCCGCTTGGAAGTGCGAGCTGGGGAAGGAAACAAACGGGTGAGGGGTGCCTCCCCAGCCACTCCGCCTGGTCGCTGCCCCAGCTTCTCATAAGAGGAGGGTGGCTTACCTCCAATGGTGAAGCTGAAGGAGGAGGCAGCCACCTTCACTGCCACGTCTGCCACTGTCTTTAAACTGGCCAGATGGGGAGAATGCTGGGAGCAAGAAGGATTTTAAGGAACGTGGCGGCAGAGGAGGTGACGTGCGGATTGGATTGGTGCTCACTGGATTGGATTGGCCCAGACTTGCCAAAGCATCAACTCTATGCATAAGTAGTAGTGCAGTATCATCGTTTCGTTCTAAAGCACTTTCAAAACAGGCCCTTTGTAGACTTACAACTCAGTGGGTAAAAATAGGGACAAAGAAAGGACATATATAGTTTGAGACCTAGGTATCTTAAGAATACGGGAACAGGCAATTGATTTAAAAGTAGTAAAAAAAAATAAGCAGAAGGTGGTGATAAATTGAAAATATAAAGAATGCATGGGAGACATAGAAGGAGAAAGCTTTTCAAAGAAGGGAAGGCATGGGGTCAGAGGAATACGTGGTAGCCTTAAAAGAAGAAAGGCTGGATGCAAAAACATACAGTTATGGGTAGAAAAGAACTTGGAATAGAACAAGGGAGTTGAAAGGGGGGGGGTAAAATCTTTAGGGTAAAAGCTATAACATCTCTGAGCACTAGAGTCGGCTGCTGTATCCTAGGCCCATTGCAGCCTGCCCCAGCGCAGCCCGGGCGCACCTTGGGAGAAGGACCCTTTCCCTGGTGTCAGCTGCGCAAGCTGCAATGGGCCTCCTCGGATGCACACCAGTTCTGAAGCTGGCATGCATCCGGGGAGGCCATGTAAAGCTGACCCTGGCTGGGAAGGGGTTAGCACCGATAGCCCCGCCTCCTCCCAGCCTGGACCAGCCAATGGCCCCCTCCCTTGTCGCCCTGGCCCACCCGTCCCCACCCCTACACCGAGCGGCCTAGGTCTTACCTGTGTTGTCCAGCACAGGTTTGGTCCACTTGGGAAGTGAGCGGCACCGGCCTCCACGCTGGCACCACTTACTCTCCGGGTGCCGAAAACATGCTTTACGTTTATGGCACATTTACGGCACCCTAGGTCTGCAGAGCACTAGCTCCGCCAGCCTATAGTTGTGCAAGATTGCACTGTAAGTGCATCTGAGCTAAATTAGTCAGGTCAGTTTGAACCCCCTTTTTGGTTTTTGAGCACTATAGTAGACCTTCATGCACTGTCTCCCTTGTGCCTGTTTTCCTTTCACTACTGAATTATACAGTCATGCCATTCGCCATTCCACTGGGTATACAATGGGTATACACATAATTGTTTTTCCCCCATGCACGCATGTTACATGTATTTTAAAAAGCACTGCCAGTAAGAGGCACGTCATTGTTGAACACATTTCACATCTTAGAGAAGATTGACTTCATAACTCCCCTAACCAACTGGGCTTTCAGGAAAGCATGCATGGGGCAGTTCGCTGCCTACAGTGAACAGGTTGTGTGCATCTCGTGCCACCTGCCAAATTTGGGCAAGTCACCATTCATGTTGATTTTCTGAGCGCAGCCAACGTGTGCCCGCTCTGAACTTTGTGTCCCTTAAGCCACCACATGAGATGACAGCTTCACAGTCTGGCATGATAGAGCAGCCTTTGCGTGGCATGTCACACAGAACGAGCAGCTTCAAGTGCTGCCCTTTCATGTGCTGCCTTTCAGAAACTTACTTTTATTTGTTTTGGCTTAGACGACATCGACATTTAGAAGGATCAACCGCTGAATGCAGCAGCCACTTTATTTGTGTAAATGATTTTATGTTATGCTGAGAAGGGGTGAACAGTGGATTATAGCAGCAAATTATAACAATGGCCAGGTCTTGTATGAATTATTGTCAGTATTAAAGCATTTAGTCGTTAAAAGAACCAACTGGAGTCACAAGGTTTTCTAAAAGTCTTAAGGCCATGTCTGCCATCACTCAGCCAAACATATTTAATTAATTTAGGCATAAGTGCTAAATGCCAAAATGTAGGGTCAAACGAGACACTCTTGTGCGATTCAGGCCTGTGTATCTAACACATAAAAAGCCATGTGGGGTCCCAGTCTGGTTTGGGACACACACCACCTAATGGCTGCTTTTTGCCCTGGAAAGAAAGCTCTGTTCCAACAGGAGCTTTCCCCAGGGACAAATATTGGCTGGGGAGGCCCAATCCAGATTGAGACTGTGGCACAGGCAAAGGGTTAAAGCCCCTTCACCCCGCAGTCCCAATCCAGACAGGCTGTGTATGGCTGGTATTTCAATTTTAAAAAATACAATACAACAGCCTTGTATTGTCTAGCCCAGCTCTTTATGGCTGGAGTTGTACCCATTCTCGGCAATTAGCAGCCACTTTATTTCTTGCACCAGTGGTAGTTGGTCCTACTTGTGGCACATGGGACAACTACCCCAAAGCCCACCTATGCACACATCTCACATGCATTTTCTACTCAAGATATACAAACATAATTCCACATGTACAGTGATAAGTGGTCCTCTGTGTTTTCACAAAACTACAGTCTGAATCTTGGGGGGGGGGGTGGAGCGGGGGGGCAGACCTAACAGGTTAAAATACTTTCACACCAGCTTTTATTTGTAGTGTAGATGTGCCCTAATAGCTTCCGAGATTTACATTTAATTGGTTTGAAACATGCCTGTGCTGCCTTTCTGTCTATGGCAATTCACAACTCAAACTTATATGCACTTATAAAAATGAATATAAATAAGGTAAACCTAATAGCAACAGTATAAGACTAAAAAGGAAGGATCAAATGGGGTCCAGTGCTTGAAGCAGAAGAAACCTTATAGTTGCTTCTTTCTAACTGAATACTATGTACACTACAGGCCGGCCCACAAGGCAACACAACTAACAGCCTGAAGCCCATGTGCAGCTCACTGCATTCCAGGCTATTGTGATGGTTCCAGCACAGTGGCCAAGCCTGGTAAGCTTCACTGTCATACAGAATGATTTTGCTACCTTTCCAGAACGCAGGTACAAATATTTGGCCACAAGATGGCAATGTATGCATTTTTCTTCTGCGAGACCTTATTTTTATTTCTTTTGTGACCCAGGAATTCTTTTCAGATGGTTTCATCATTACCCACCTGAGCACTTTTAAAAAGGTCTCCACTCAGTGAGAGGGGACCAGCCGTCCCTGCCTGTAGCCAGTACGACTGCAGCTGCATCGACCTCCCCTGCTGTAGCGCAATGTTCATTCAGGCCCAATTGATGCAGATGGATCCACAGCCCCATCCAGAGCCACCAGTTGCTCCATGAAAGTTGTTGTCCGCAGCTGGAGCTCGCTGCCGGCCAGAACCTTGTACAGTTCTGGACGACTGAGAGCACTCCTGATTTTTCTATTAGAAACATGCAGCCTGCCTGCACACTTCAAAAAGCAGCCAGGTATTGATTTCGAAGCTTGAAAACCACTTATTTTATTGGCCCACAAAACGTGTACAGTCAATTTTGCAAACTTTGGGGGGAGGAATTGCTATTTCAAATCACACATCGGCTCTGTGAAAAGACATGGCTGAAGGGGCTTGGCGGACAAGAGAGAGGGCACTCCCTAAACTTCGTTTGTGATGTAAGAGCCTGCTTTATTTATACACACCCCTTTCCCAAATCTGAGTGCCCTCCGGGGAGAAAGGCAGGATACAAATCACAAACAAACAAACAAACAAACTACTCTTGTATGGTTTCTTCAAGGAAAAATGGCTGGTATTTTTGTTCCCATGCCGGCTTTTCTCCTTTCCCACCCAGCCTCCCCTGGGCCAGCTTAAATAATTACCCTGGAGGTGGGCTGGTGACCTTGCATGGACATTATTATGCAACAGAGACTTGAGCATCAACATGCACTAGGGCTGTACAACCAGGGCCGGCCCACCCATGAGGCCAACTGCAAAGTTTGCCTCAATCAGCAGATTGGTGGGGAGTGGGCATTCATCTCTGTCTATCTACGTTTCTCCACTGCCCCCCTCTCCTTCCCCTCTGTCAATCCAGGGAGTAGGACAGAGAGGAAGAGGAAATGTAGTAGAGGGCAGGAGAGTGCTGAGCTAGAAGAGAGTGGGAGGGGCAGAGGTTGGCACATCATCAGGTAAGGGAGGGCAGCATTCAGCACGCTGCCTCAGGCATCAGGAGGTCTTGGGCCAGACCTACTTACAGCCAACACATATGCCCCTTCACCCCACTCACAAATGAATTTGAAGACGGAGCTTCTGGTCAGTGTTGTAGCAGCACAGTGCCAAATACAACAAAGAACATACTTTCACTTAAAGGAACAGTAGCTCCTAATAACTCACTGACTGACACGACGCACTCTCTCTCCCTCTCGTTTTGTTGTCCACTAATTCCCAAACAGAGAGTAAAGCTCATCTATAAACTGAAACTGCTACAAAGTGCAGTTTTGCTGGAGAGAGCCTCCTTTGCCATGGCTTAGGAATGAACAACATTTCTGTGCAAAACCCATACAATATTTTCCCTCAGCAGGGACAGTTCTAGAGCTGCTGTTTTGCTGTGGCCTTTTTTTGAGAGAGAGAGAGAGACCACTCAAGCAGGTCCTGGAGCTGATGTTACCAGGTGGAGAATAAGTTGTATTATTCAGCGAAAGATCAAGTTAATAGGCTCTTTGTGCACTACATAACATGTATTCATAGAAAACTGCAAGTTGGCCACCTCTGTTATTTAGCAGCCATATCCAAGAGATCTTTGGAACATAAACATTGAACTGAAGAGCTGCGTTTTTGTCCAGCTGCTGTGCCCTATTTCTTACCGTGAAACCAGCAAAGCAAACAGCTATGAACCAACAGATAAAATTTCAGGCTTTCAAGGCTTACTGCTTCCCCGTAAATCTTGACATTAATTTTTGACAGGCTTTTACCAGTAAATATCAGCTTACATGGAAAGCCCTACTTATGCTCAAGGAGTCATGTGCTAACTTGAGCCTCACGTGGCACTAAATAGATCACATTGACAATCAATGTATCTTTCATCTTAAAAGCATGAGGGGGCTAAGCTTTTGGACAGCAGTGGGGAGGAAGCATGATGAGTACACTGATGGCAAACAGCCCACGCTTGAGTCGAGCAAATGTCACTGGATTAGACAAGGGCCAGTTCACATGGTTATTATGGACACACTGAAGGGCTGGAGTAGACAGGATGGCCAAGACGCTATCAAGGGGGGTAGAAGTTCAAAGTGCCCTGTGTTTTGCAATGGACCAAGCAGAAGTGATAGAATTCACTGTTCTCTGCAATTGACCAGAGCTTCACCATCGCTAGAAAGAGGAGCAGAAAGAGCACAAATGTGCTGGGTGTCCTTTTCATGACTTTGAAGACAGAGGGACAGGGGTGAAGTGTGAAGAAGTGGATTGGTTGAAAATGAGACTGTTTGCTTAGGAGGCAGGTGGTTTTCTCGAGGAAAAGGGGTTCAGGGCTCCTGAAAGGAGACTGAAGCCAAGATGGAACTGCAGCTACTTGCCAGGAGAATTGTTTGAATAGGAGAAGGAGGGAGACTAACTGGCACTCATGCTCTGAAGGCACAATGGCCATCAATCAGAGCTTGTGAAAGCCACCCTTCTCGCTGGTGAGGACACTTTCCTGAATTTATCAGCCTTGATTGACAGTCATAATTCCTCAATGGTCTCCCTTCTCCTAAGCAAAGAACTTTGGGTAGGCCCAGAGACCCACCCTTGGTGCAGTCACTATTTCCCAGCTGTCTGGTTGGTTTGCACAAAATCACAAGGCTCTCAGTTAAAAATAATAATAATAATAATAATCTCCAAATACTGTACACTAAAAGAAATTTGGGGATGAGCCCTGACTTCCACCCTACACAGGTAGATAAACGAAGAACTCCTACTTAGAGGAAGGGGGAGGGAAAGAACTAGCTTCTGGGAGCTACAGATTGATGGATCAATTTGGAAAGTGGGGAGATAGCAAATGCCTTCCTTGTGTCCACTGACTGATGCATCACTGGAGATGCTGAGGAAGCATAAGCCAGGGGGGTTGGGAAACTTGAAGCCTTAATAAGACTAATAGCGCAATCCTCACTACGTTTAGAGTGGTGGCGCACACCTCCACTGCTCTAAACCGTCGCAAACATGCCGTAAAGCATGTTTGCAACAACTCAGGCTGGCACCGTTCACACCCCCAGTGGACCGAACCTGTGCCAGATGAGCCAGGAAAGGCTTAGGCCGTTTGGCACAGGGGCGGGGATGGGCAGGTCGGTGAGGGAGGGGGGCCATTGGCTGACCTGGGCTGGGAGGGGACGGAGATATCTGTGGCACACTCCGCCGATATCCTATGCTCATTCCCAGCCCGGGTTGGCCTTACACTGCATCCCCAAATGTATGCCAGTTCTGGACCTGGCATACATCCGAGGAGGCCCATAGGCCTCCGGCCCCATAGGATACAGCGGCCAGCCCTTTAGGCCGGACACATATAGTTAGGGAGGATTGCACTGTCCAGCTGTAATCCTATCCACACTTTCCAGGGAGTATTAACATGCTTTAAAAATACTCCTTTCACTTTCTGGTATCCTTTAAGATGATCACATGATTTCAGGTCAATTAACTCATCTACTTGACAGTGTGTGCATTTACAGGAAAGGATTGTTTTCTCTCCCACATATAAAAGGTAAGAGTAATGACATTTCAAGCTGGTATTTCTATGTCTCAGCCGCTGTAATCGATCAGATCCTCCTTAAGTGCTTTGGTGATCTCAATCAAGAAAATATTGAAGAACAAGCAAAAATTGTATTTGACACAATATGACCCAGGTCTATAGAGGCATCAGCAATGAGGACAAGCCCATCTCTCTTTATAGCAGGAGGGTGTTAGAAGTTTTACGTTTGCTAAAATATATAAACATTTACTATTTTCCTATGGCTGGTTACCAGAACAATGAAAACTTTATAAAGCGCAAGAATGAGGATGGACAGACAGAGGCGGCCCCTCCCCCTCACTGTCGGAGCCATTCCCCTGCGGAGAAAGCAGCAGGCAGGGTCTCTTGCCTGCTGCTTTCTCTGCAGGGGAATGGCTCTGACAGTGAGGGGGAGGGGCCGCCTCCTGCTCGCTCCGTAAAGAGACTACGACGGAGCAATACTTACAGCCCCGCCCCTACCAGAGCGACGCCTCTGTCAGGACAGACACATTTAAACACACACTGCAATCACAATCCCTCAAAAGGAAACAAGGAAATTTCACATGTATAACCTCTGGGGCGTTGGCTTCCCCTTAGTAGAAATAATTAATCCATAAGGGTGTAGTGAAGCTCAGTGTTTATACAGTGCAGTAAGAGTGTCAACTGAAAAGAGTTTTGGCAACAATAAGGTATAGGTATACACTTGGGGTTCTATGCAGAGTGTTTTCTGTTGGCCTTACCAATAGGTAGCTTAGCATAAACACTGAGCAGAAGACTAGCTAATAAATGTACTTGCTAGAATATTTTAAAATTTTCATTTAGAAAAAAGGGCAAGTTTCTAGCCCCTCTGCAAAGATCTGAGTGAACTATCTGCATGTGAGCAAAGCCTCATGAAATTTGCAGTAATAACTGCAGGGGGGGGGGGATTTTCAGCAGGAAAAGCAGCTCTGGAGAGAGGGTTAAACCCCCTCCCAACAGCTGGTTTGAGAGAGGGGGGGCACTTTTGGTTTTAAGCCCATCTTTAAATGGTGGGCTTAAAGTAGTCTGGTTCTTGCTGACAGTTCTCGAGATGTCAGAGGGTGAAACTTCTGGAACTATCTACTAGCTCTTTACCCATCACCACAAGTAGCTGAAGCAGAGCAAGAGAGTTATGCAAAATCAGAGCACTGTAATCTACAGAACACAGCTTGTCACTGAATTTGGAATTTCCTCAGCGCAGAGTACATGTGGCCTGGACAATAACCTACTTTGCTGCTAGAAGACGAAGTCCTCTTTCTTACCTATACTTAGGTAGGGTTACCATATTTTCCTGGTTCCAAACTGGGACACACACACGCACCCCCGGAATAATTGCCCGACTCTAGGGGCAGTGCTCATTTCCGTTTCAAAGCCGAAGAGCCAGCGCTGTCTGAGGATGCTTCTGTGGTCATGTGGCCAGCGTGACTCAATGCCAAGGAGCACAAAATGCTGTTATCTTCCTGCCGAGGCGGTACCTATTAATCTACTTGCAATTTCTTGCTTTCAAACTGCTAGGTTGGCAGGAAAGTTTCTCTTTAGTCCCATATATGATGCCGGGGTGTCAATAGTACAGAGTCTCAGGCCAGTGACTTGGAGTTACAATTAACAGACCTTCTCCCCACGCCAAGAGTTATTTCTCTGGATTCCTTTTGCCATTATTTTAAGCTCAGTGATAGCTTCTCAGGTGGTATAGTAACTTCACACCTGCTTGAAACGTCTAAATAAATGGCAGAAAACAGACGTTGTCAGAGAGGACAGCTAAAGGGTCTAGTCAGACAAATGCTTAATCGTGCACCACTCCGATCAGGACTTAGGGCCAGACCAAATGCACAGCAGTCACGTCGCGACGACGCACGTCGCCCTTAAGGGGGAGGCTCCGCCCCACGCATGACGTCACGCGCAGGAGCAGAGCGCCCTCCCCGCTCCGTTTTCGGCTCATCATATTATTATACACAAAAAGAACCTGTACCTGTTTTCTGTACCTGTGTGTACCCGTTTTCTGCCTGAAAGGCATCTTCATGCCATTTACCACAGGTATACATCATACTGCAGAAAGCCACAACTGGCTACAGCTCCTAACAGCCCCCCCCCCCGGTTATCACACATTGTGGGGCAATAGCAGCCCCAGCTTTGGAAGATGCACTCCCCCTTCTGCTATAATGTGTGAACTTGAAGCAGCCCTTTTTCAGTTTTCTAGCATGCCCCCCAAAGTCAGAACAATAATAGCTTTGAAAAACACGTTGAAATGAAAAATTCAGAGTCCAGTTTATCAGGTCAATAGCAAAAATCAGCTTTTGGAAGCGGCCATATTGCCCTTGTTGATAGCGTTTTGGCTTTTTGATTTGTTTTTTAAGATATATAAACATTTTGAAACTTATCTTGATATAAAAATGTTTAAAGATTATTTTTCATGGAGTAAAACCAATTTATTTTGATGTTTTGCAGACAGATTTTGATGTGCATTTATATGACACATATGGGAGACCTCAATATAACGGTATGGTAGTGGCTGTAATAAGATATTATCCTATCTTGTTTCAGTATAATCCCTCGAAGCAAACTACTGCAACTTTGACTGCAATGTGATTTTCATTAAATCATTCATGTGCACGACCTTCCAAAGCACCCCTCCCCAAAAAATCAATCCATCATACTTCAGCAGTCTTCATAAACTCATAAATCAATCATGTTTTCCAAGATTGAAGTATCTGCCAAGCTTCTTGTAAGTTTATTACAGTTCGTTGATGATAATTGGGCAAAAGTATACGCTGGTCTTCAGTTTTAGAGGAGTGGAGATATTTGCAGTATTTCATTCAGGAAACAGCAGTTTTTGCTCTTTGCATCCATGAAAATACAAAGTGCTTAAGAAAAACTATGGTTTGCTACTGAAAATTACACATGTAAGTTAGGCACCCATCTTTAATAGTGTGGTACATTGAGCTGGTGCCCACACTCCACATGGCAAATATATTTTCTGTGGGTATACTGGAGTTTCCTGCAGCAAGTATGCAAGATGTAGTAGACCACACATACCTTTAACATCTTTGTACATTTTACAGCCCAGTCCTATTCAGATGCTGTGCTAAGAGCATACCAACAAGGGAGCAACAAGGATCAAATGCCACCCCTGTCCTGGCAAACCTGTTTTGGCCTATCCACCAGTGGAGTTGCATGGATATCCGAGTGATGTTTGAGCTATGGCAACGTGTTTCCCCCCCCCCCCGAGTTGCACCAGCGTTCATGGCACATCTGTTAGCAGGTGTGCTTCTATGTGGGTGGGGCTGTCATTGCAACAGCATACGTGGCGATACTGTGGCATCTCTCAAGTATATGGCTGGGCTGTTAGAACTTCTGAATGGGGGTAGCCGCACAACACATTACACAACACACACGAGTGAAGCATATACAATTATGTTATATGCAAACATCTAACATGGATGTACATGGATTCTTACACATCTAATGAAGATGTTCCTGAAAACCAACTGTACATGGGTTTTTCAAAGATATAGCCATACTTACTACCACAGAAAAGACTGATATATAAATAGCCAGTCATGTTTGCTGTGTGGAGCTGCCCCAAGGCAAACCAGTGCACACAAGAAAGTGATGCAGTTCCTATGACATCCAAACTACTTTTCTGCTTCTCAGTCCTTCAAAAGATTAGGTACCCCAAATTATAGCAGTGTAGTCTTCTCAGTGCAACCACTACCGTGACCCAAACCCATTGTCTCCGTGGATATATACACAGTCAAGCCACTTAACCATTCAGTTGCAGCATCATTAAATGGCTAAATTATATGAAATGCTTATTTGTTCAATGCCCCTTTACATACCTTGGAGAGTTTAGAAAACAGAGGGAAGCCAGAGAACTTTGTGCTCACTGACTTATGGTAAAGCGAGAGGAATGTCAGTTTATATAATGTGCCCAATTACTTTTATGAATATTTCCTTTTTTTAACCACCACAATGGCCATAGTCAGACATTTAGGACTGTAATTAACATTCACTATTGCATAGATTTATCTCTTCTGCTTTTTTGCTAGAGTAAGGCCAACATACTGTTTATTCTTCAGTTCTAGCTCAGGGGATACACTCTGCAGATTGTACCATTTTTAAGAAATTAACTACGCCCAAAACAATTCTTTTATTTCACGAAGGTGAGGGAAGCATGATTTTGCAATTCTTAAAAAGTGTTTTTTAGGTAGACTCAGGCCAAAATGATAATTTTTATTGAGCCAACTGCATTGACTGAGAAGCTTTAATCAACCAGAAAGCAGTGAGCTACCAACAAAGATTTTCCAAGAAAAGGTCACAATTTCAGATATCCCAACCCCTTTGGTCTTTGAAACCAATATACCAGTAATCATTCATGTAACAGAGATGTCGAGTAGCCTTTTAAGACTCAAACAATACAATATTTTAAGTTACGCCATTTGTTATAAACCTAATTATAAAGGTATGTCATCCCCAGAAAACGACAATACACATTGTAGCAGCAAAACATGTTTAATACACACACCTACTAAGTTAATCATCATTTCAAATACAGGCACCCAGATACCAATAAATTGAATTGTATTCAATGTCCAACAGAATTTAAACATGTAAACATATTAGACTAAAGTTTAAAAAAGTCCACACAAATATCAATAAGAAAAAGTTCACACACAGTACCTAAGGCATTAGTTACAGGTTATAGCTACAAAGAACAACCTGAGATTACTTCATTAGTTAAAATTCAACAGGACCGAGGAAGTCCCATTCTACAGCCCATCTGCCCCCACCCATTTACAGTTGCTCTGACAGTAAGGGCAAAAGTTTACAGATGCATGTTGGTCTCTTGGGGCAACATTAGCTTTCCTACCTCATCACCTCAAACACTATATTTTTCCAACCGAGGCAGTTCCCCGCCAGACTCATCAAGTCAGAAGCCATTGAGAAAGGAGATTGCGAGAGAAGTCCATGCGTATATAAACCATCCCTTAAGAGTCACATCGGGAGGAAAAAGAGATCTTGGAACTTTTGCTACAGTATGAGAAATTATTTAGATTGTTTTATTTATCACATTTTATTTCACCGTTTCTCCCAAGAGGTTATGACAGTGTACCTGGTGGGTCGTTACAAGTCTGTGAAGTCAGAGTGACCCCATGAGCTTCATGGCGGAGCAGTGATTGAGCATTGATCCAGATCCCTGCAGTCCAAGTCCAGCATTCGATCCACTACACCACATTGGCTCCCTCCTTTGTACATGGTCAAAATATTTTTCTAGGACTAAACAGGAAGCCATCTTGGAGCCAATTATGAGCTACTACCGTATTTTGAGAAAATAACGACGTGGCAAAGCAGTTACAGTATAAGGTAATCTTGCTGGGCATTTGTTTGCAAATACGTAAGAGGCCCGAGAATAAACCCAGCACATCCCTTTTCTAGACAAAATGCACCACTGATTTTCAGTTTGTGCACATCTCACAGTGAACCTCATTCCATGGTACGTGCAATTCATACCAGCCTTATCAATAACCCCAACCTCTGCCTTCTACTTCATGGGACAACTTCAGTTCTCTCTTCTCCCACTCTCACTACTGCAGAAAGGGGTGCAGTGGCCTTGTTACATCCGTCTCTCAAGATAGAAGTAGACAATAATGTTGCAGTATTCAATCCCTGGGGTAAGAGTAGCGGTAGGGAGTAAGCGCAGCTCTCTTATGCAGGGCTTTAAGGAACAGAGTCATGACCGCAACAGCACCACAACGCATTCTTCATCCTGGGAAATGAACACGGCTATCGCCACTCATTGCTTTAAAGGTGCCCATGTGTGGTGCAGCTGCATCAATCGTTCCCAAGGGTGGAAAGAGCAGCACAGCAACGCTTCCCACTTCAGGAGAGAAAGAAATTGCAGCAGCCTGGGAAAAAGCAATGATATTTGCCCCAATAGTTTTACTGCATCTCCGATTAGGAAGAAAACCCCAACAATCTTGGTATACACAGAGCTCTAACCTCTCCTTGAAGTGCCTGAGGAAGTCACGCAGCACTCTGTGTAGGCCTGTATAGAGCATTACTAACAGGAATAATTTCAACACGAGAAGAGTCTCAGGTGCCTGTGCCTCTGGTCCCCCTCACCAAAGAGAGAAAGTAATCTCTGATCTAGATTGTGTTCAGTTTTTTTCCTGATGCTGCAACTGCTCGAGTTCTTTCCATTAATGGATCAGAGTCAGGGTGCGGTGAAATGGAGCAAAAGGTTGTATGTGGATTCATTTGGAAAGGTGCTTGATGAAGTTCTCTTTGAAATGTATATGTAAGACACAGCTTGGAGATGCAAGGCAAATATAAAAACACACCACTTTTATTGGTGGTTATGAAGCAGGACTCTATTAAAATTGGTGATTTGGGGTGAGAGAGTGATAGCTTGGGAGCAAAGGAAAGAAGCCTGCAAATAATTGAAGGAAAACATGCTGCCTGAGCGACAATGTGGTATTAAGTACGTGCATTCGTTTAGGAGTTGCATTTTTAACTGACACTTATTTTTAAAAACCCAAATAAAAGAAAGCTAAAATTTTGTCTTAACAGTACAGTGTGGAAGTCAATCCCCATGCAGGTTACAGTATGTTGTATGAAATACGGACACAGGATACAGGAGAGAGAAGCAAAACAAAACCCCAAAACCCACAAGTAGTGGCAATGGGCTGGAGATTCCAGCAAATAGCTATCTTTTAAGCTGGGGAGACACCACTCAGGGAGATACTATGATCCAATAAACCTGGTACAGCCTGGAGCAGGTGGTACTTTCTCCTTGTGGTGAGGGGAGAGTGCCCGAGCTCAAGACTCCTAGTAGCCAAGCTCTGCCCTCTAGTAATATCCAAGAGGCAAATGACACATGATGGGGCAGATCTGTGTCTTATAGGCACCGGAATCACATCAAAAGGAACGTGTGGGAAAGGGATGCTGAACTCTCCTCCTGCCTCTCTTTTCTCCCACTCAACCCTTCCCCATTTTTCAAGGCACTTCTCTCCCAACTGGGCTCACTTCTGGTATGAGAATCAGCCTGGGGAAACAAAGCAGGACACGGGCTGTGAAGAGAAGAGTGGCAGATAGGGGCAGGGCTCAGCACCACCCATGCACCCACCCCTTTTGCCTCTTTATATTGCGCTCCCCAACTCCTCTTTACATGGACTGCAGCAGACCATGGTTAAAGATACGGACCTGCCAATGTCACGTGCAGCATTCTGGACTGGAGAGTGATCTCCCGGGTCTCCCTCTTGTCAGGTCATATTGTGCCTTACCACGCCAGATTGTTTCCTAAGTATATAAATGGGACTAGCCACCTTAACAGCTAAACACATAGATGAAGAACCTGGGGAGGCATTCTTTGTACGGAGCATGAGCGCATGTTAACTAGCCAATGAGAACACCATGGCAGCTTCTCTGTTTCCCATTCATTAAAAAACAAAAGGGGATTCTTTCCCCCCCCCAAAAAGAATTCTGCCCTGTTTCTGCTATAGAGCACACATAAACAGGCCCCCTGATATGAGGGGTACAACAGTCTGACCATGTCGATAAAAATACAATATAATTAACTTCAGAGAATAAGCTCTGCGGCTAAGAGCTGCCTTGCAAGCTCAGTCACAGTTGCCAATGCTTCAGAACTGCATTTGTTCAAGCAAGGCTTCCTCTGTGGACAGACTTCATTGAGCTTCACTGTGCTATCGCGGCTTGCTAATCAAATACAAATGCAGGAATTTGGAATGCTTTGCACATTGCTAATCTGTAGTTCAAGGCATGGAATAAAAGCAAATATCAATAAGCTCAGCATATTCCTGAGAGTCTTAAAATTGAGAAGATTGCTTAATTGGCACTCCCTACTGCTAACAGAAATATGCCAATTAGAAGGATTCTACTATACTCATTAAGGGATTAGAAAGCATTAATGTCATACTAACCCTCTGCTACATTATCTTTATTCTGTTCGTCTTTTAAAAAAGTGAACATGAGATTATAGATACTACAAACTCTATCAAGTATCTTACACACAGAACTTAACATAAGAAACTAGTACATGGGTTAACACAGTACCTGATCATATTTCATTAAAATATTATGTTAACACATCCAGTAAGTCTTGTATTCTAATGAGCCATACTTACAGTCCATTCTTAAACTACAGGCAATAAGCAGTCATGTCCTCATTAAAATTCAAACTCTTCCCAAGGAAAGAATAGAGATTTTAAAAGGGTTGCGATATTTGAGGAAAAGGCCTTTAAAGAAAATGACTTCCCAAGCTAAACTAACTCAAACTGGCAGCATCCAGTATAAGTTTATTGTTCTAATGACATTTCAATTTCATGTGAAAATGTGTGTACATTTTCTGCATTTTACTCTTTGTCTTTGCAATGCAGAATTTATTTTTCTACAAACATAGATGTACATGGCATTCTAAGGAAGATTGGGGTACAGGAGTATTAAAGGCAGGAGTGTCCTGTCCTGTCCTAAAAATTGGATTTTGAAAAATAGAGAGGAAAATGTTAATGGCCGGGATGGCATTTGCTGTCCTGAGATGGCCTCCTAAGTCCCAAGGTGCAGCCTGTTGGCTCCACGTGTGCCTATACAGCTACCTCGTACTCCCAATTCCTGTTGCACAAATGAAACCAGGAAAACAGAACGTTTGATAAAATAAAGTCATCAGCTGTTTAACGTACTAAAAACAAGTAAAATTCTAAAAGTGTTTATCAATGACCACAAGACTACACATGTGCATAATTTATAGGTAGTCCCTGTTAAAGAACTTGGGAATTCTTGACAGGCTAGAATAGTACCGGAAGGTCCTATGGGAATGAGGGCATTGGGAAGAATGAGAAGCAGCCCTTCAGAAAGGTCAAGGGAGTCTGTTTTTCTGGCAGACCTCTTCATGGGGATCTCATCTAACACTGCACAGTTCACTTTGAAACTCCAGAGCAAGTGTCCCACCAATTCTAGCTGCGTGCCATTGGGTCAGGTTTTGGTATTAGGTGACAGGAAGGAGGCAAGCGAAAGAGCTGTAACAAGGTGGGGATGAGAGGTAGCCAAGCCAGCCAGCAAGTGCTTCCCGTTCCCACAAAGGTTTTGTAAAATTGCTCACGTGGAACTATATAGACTTTTATGGACAAAAGGCAATGATCCGTCAGGTTTAATTATGAAAAGATAAGCAAAACCCTTTTTGTTCACTTTGAGACAAGCACTTGGTTCAAAAACAGCTTGTAACCTTGAAGGAGTATATTTGAAATGTGGTCCGGGAGAGAGGCATGGGTTAACTATGACTACATTATGGAAAACTCTACAGATGCTTTGGAGCCTGTCAAAAAGTCCTACATAATTAATATAGAAAGGTCACACTGATTTCAATCTTTGTAGAAGACTCCTGACGCTTTGGAAGCAACAAGCAGAACAGAATTTTTGAGAAGTGTTATAAAGAAATATTTCTGGAATCATCACAACCACCTTGGAACTCTGACTATACCTTCCAAAAAGTATTTCCAATACCTGAGGAACTGTGGTAAAAGATTTCGGTCAGTGAAAAAATGGTAAACCTGCTTAATGAAACCTCTCTTGTGGAGGAAACTCAAATATCAGTACTACACCTGTGACTGCAAACAGGATCTAGGATCAAGCAACTCATTGACTGACTTCTGCCTAGGAGCAGGAGTAGGCTTATAACCACAGACAGACTTTGCAGCTGGAGGGACAAGACTTTTGTTGTTAATACTGGTACCTTTCGGACAAGAATCTGCTTTACGAGGAGCTGCAACAGGTCTCTGTAAATGAGGTACAGAAGATAATCTGGAATCCGAACAATTCCTAGACGCAAGAGGAGAATTGCTCCAGACATTTTCCTTGCCTTGTTCATCCGTTGATGTCTGTGCTCTGAAGGAGAACGGTGGCTTATCAGATGGTGGAAGGGGTGCTCTTCTTTTCTTGCCTTTCCCTTCACCAGGGGCTGCAATCTCCACATTTGCATCTGGAAGCATGCTTTTCTGCACAAGCATTCGGGGAGAACCATTAAACATTGTAGCCCATAAAGGTGGTGCATATTCTTCTTGTTGGTTGGTCAGGAATTCCCCATTGGTTTCTTCAATTTTTCGTTGAACTTTATCCAACAATCCTTCACATTTTATGGGGGAATCAATATCTATAATATTTTGAAAGACAACATAAACTGATACTTAGCTACAATACTGATTCATGTGCTTAAGTGACATCACCAAACAAAGGCAATAAAATGTTTATTATTTTAGTGTAGTGTAGTGTAGTGATATGGTAGAATTACTCCCCCCTCCCAGAAAAGGGCTGACTGAAAAGAGCCAAGGCTAGAGTAGGAAGTCATACATAGATACAGAAGGCAGTCTCCTTTGTGGGCTCTCAAAACCTTTAAATTATTAATAATTTAAATTATTAATTATTTATTTTTAAAAATAAAATTTTTAAATTAGTTCATTAGCTGTTCTTTGGTGACACACTAATGTGTCTCACCACCCAATTTGGGAATTACCAGCCAAATCCTGTGTAAGGATCCGGCGGCGATCCTTATCGGCCTCCTTGGATTTCCGCAAGCTAAATAGCTGGCGGAAGTCGGAGGAGGCCATGTAACCGCCGAGCCGGCCCGGCGGGGATGGGGATATGGCCGACACCATCCCTGTCCCCTCCCGGGCCAGCTCTCCCAATGGGCCCCCTCCCTCGCTGGCTGGATCGCTCATGCGGCTGCCAGCAGGAAACTCATCTGCTGCTGCCGGCCGCATCCTCAGTCCGGCGCTGGAGTGAGGGAGGCCAGCCTTGTGCCAGCCTCCCTTACTCCAAAGGATGCACAAACGTGCCTTATGGCACATTTGCAACGCCTTCCGGTGCCGGAGCGCTTGCTCCGGCACTTTAGGTAGGATCTTGCCATACCACACTAGGCTGACGGAGCTTGCCTTTTGCCTACTGGAAGACAACCCAAACTTAAAAATTTTTAGAACCTCAAGAGTACCTCTAGTAGTTGAAAACTTTCAGCAAAATGTAGTCGTGTGTGTGTTTCTCTCTCTCTCTCCACACCCACACCCACACACAATCTTAGATTGATCCTTTGATCATATTATACAATTTCAGCAACTGTACAACTTTTTTTTAAAAGAGTTAATACATATACCTAATGTAAAAAAATCCTGCATAGAAAGGTGGACATATCAGCCAGAGGGCTAGGCTACAGCCTCTCTCCCCAATATGCCAATTTTCTTCAGGCAGGGAGGTTTAGTAGGGTTTTTTATTGTTGTTCATTTGTTCTAAACACAAAAAGACCATTGAAAATGAGATTTCTCCACTTGCAGTCTGAAGCGGTACACTGCCAGGAATTCTCTGTGTAATCTTGCTGAATTTGCACATGTGGTTCTAGGTCTATTCTGAGAGCATTTTAATAACTAGTCTATGCGAGATCCTTTAGCATGTTCATTTCACCAGCACTGAACCACTTTTCTGGCGATCGCTGAAAGAAGAAACGACTGTAGTAAAGGTTTCCAAGATCCTGTAATATTGTAATATAATATCCCAATCAGGTTGTTCAAAGATGTTTTTAGTCAATCGTTCTAAATTCACTCACTATATCTCGCAATGACCAGAAGAGAAAGATATTGGGACACAGACAATGGCAGTAATCCTGCACAGGCCTTGTGGGAAACAGTGGGAATTATGCTAGAGCAGAAACTGATTAACCTCCACAGAGATTAGATAAAAGATGGTCTTGTAGGTTGTGTCAAGTGTTGCCTTCAATATCTTGCATCCCCCCCCCCCCCCACTTACTCATATCTTGGTAGACTGAAGTGGCCTCTTTTGTCAAGAACAATGGTGGTTTCCGTGGTGACATAATTTCAATTTTCATTAATTCATCACAACAGTGTTTCCACTGACCTGAAAGGAAATCAGAAAGTAATCAGCAAACAAACAAAACACTCTACTTTTTAAATACCAGAATTGCAAGCAGTTTACACCATTAATGCCCAATAATAGGCAATTGTTCCATAAATATGGTATCTCACTTCCATAGTACCTCCAGATTGCCAGCTGACCAATGTTCGATAGTGTCATACTCTCTCAGGCAATTTACAGTATTATGCCTTTAAGCATCTTCAGATCCAAAGCAACTCCAATATCTCAGGTTTCCAATACAGGATTTAAATACTCAATTCTCTTGGCACAGCCAAGCTCCAACCTTATGTTATTTCTGTGGCATATTTGAATTTTAACAAAAATATTAATTAACTTTATTGTCAATGACTGCAAGGGGCTGGGAGATAAGGAAACACTACTGAAAGATTTTGCTAAGCAGAACAAATGGTTAGGAGATCTGATTTTTAAACACTTCCATTTTTAGCCCATCCTGCTAAAACATTTTATAATGAGTTGGTTCCCAATATTCCTCTGAGCCCCCCAAATATCAATAGTCTAAAACAATGAAGACTCCCTCTGCCCTCCCTCGGCAGAATATACTGGAGGAGGCTTCTGGATATATACTGGAGGAGGGTTCTTTTTCTCCTTGTAAGTGACAAGATTGTTATGCAATGTCAGTTCCAAATGTTTAGTACATTCTTTGAACTTGCACTTGTGCCCCAGCACAAGAGCAGATGCAACTACTTACTGAAATCATAGAAGTGCTGCCAGAAAGCTTCCATCCACTTATATAGATCTTCCCGGCTTTCAAATGCAAAAACCTGAGTCACAGCTTCCCCACCCTCAGGGTTGATAACAGAAAAGTTAACCATTTCTTTCTGAGTATTTTTATCCACAGCACGAATTCTGGTTTCCTAAACGAAATAATAATCAGTTGCTTCGCAATACAGCTTTATTCAAAGAGAAAAATCAGGGGCTACTTGACAATTGTCAATTAGATAGTTATCCAGTCCAAAGACTGTTCTTTTCAAAATAATCTTATATTGCCATTAATTCTGCCTTACAGAAGTGATAAAAAAATCCAGATTTATGATGTAGTAAAAATATGGAACATAGCTTATTATAATCAACTTGTATCACTTGTCTAATGGAGAGAGGTGAAAAAAATTGTTCAGATGTCACTAAGATGCTTCAATTCAGAAAAGAGAGGCACTTTTCATATAAATGTATCCATTTATACCTGTTGCTCAATTTATTACGCCATATCATACTGACAAACGTCCCAAAGAAATCAGACATTTCATCATCAGCTCACTGGCATGTCCTGAAATTATTCAGTCGTCAGGTTTTATACCTTTTTTTTTTTAAAGAACACCGAAATCATTTTCATATTCTGAACTGACCCCAAACGTTGTTTTAATTATACTATATGGGAACAACAGCAGAGAAATTAGAGTTCTTTAGATTAATAAAATTTAACTGAACAGGTGTATCCAAGCACCCTGCGACTTTCAGGCGCAGTTTTTCTAAAAAGAAGTGCCTTTTACTTTTCATCAGCAACATTTGATAGAATTATAAAAACTCACAGTCAAATCCTGTGTAAGGATCTGGCGGCGGATCTTTACACAGGATTTCGACATCCGGACCGCCATGTGCAAACCGGGGCCGGCCCTATCGGCCTCCTTGGATTTCTAAGTAGCTGCTGGAAGTCGGAGGAGGCCATGTAACGGCCAAGCCGGCCTGGCAAGGACGGGTATATGGCCAACGCCATCCCGCCCCCTCACGGGCCGGCTCGCCCAATGGCGCCCCCTCATCGCCCGGACTGCCCATGTGGCCGGCGGCGGAAGACTTACCTTTCGCCACCGGTCGCATCCTTGGTCCAGCATCGGAGTGAGGGAGGTTGGCCTTGTGCTGGCCTACTTTACTTCAGAGGAGGTGCAAACGTGCCTTACAGCACGTTTGCGATGCCTTCCAGCACTGGAGCGCTCGCTCCGGCAGGTTACACTGGATTGCACCATCAATGTGATAACAGTTACGTTTCATCTATTATTAATAAATAAGGAGAAAATGACTAAATCAAGAGAACTACATAGATTAGTATGGATTCAGAAAATCAGAAGCAGTACTCTGCTCACATAATCCACCCCGCTCCTAAGAATCAAGCAACTCTCTGGAACAGTTCAGGAGGCTGCAGCAGGAGAAGAAACTGGCAGAACTGGGGGTTGAAGAAAGCAGCCCCTGCTCACGTGGCCAGATAATTTCACAGAAAAGCAGCTTCCATGCATCTGGGTAACGTTTAAATTCAGTTATTAAAGCTCCAATCCTATTCATATTTTCCTGGGAGTCAGCCCCATTGAACACAATGGAAATTATTTCTGAGTAGATATGCACAGGATTAAACTGGAGGTGATGCATGTTTATAAGACTTATAGCGCAATCCTATCCAACTTACACCACTGGTACAACCAGCGGTGCAACGAGAACAGGAGGCCCCAGAACAGAAAGGGGATTCAAATTTTCTCCAAAGGGGGATTCAAAGGGAATTTGAATCCCCTTTCCGTTCTGGGGTCTCCTGTTCTCGCTGCACCTCTGGTTACACTGGTGGTGTAAGTTGGATAGGATTGTGCTGTAAACCAGGGGTGGCCAACCTTTCAACATGAATGCTCCTGGCCCTTTAATGGTTGTCTAGGTGAGGACATTTCAGCAGGTGCAGCTGCTTTAGCAGCACCATCAGCAGTTGCAGCTGCCAAGATTCTGTCTTCTACACAACTCTTAAGGACACAGAGGCCCTAATGGTGGAAGATTGGCCACCCCTGGCCTAAACATTCGATAGCAGTCCCACACACAGTTACATGTGACCAGCACCCCACTGATATGAGTTCAATGCAGTGCATGAAACTGAACACAACTACTGCCTAGTTCTTACCAGGTACATACCAAAATATCTGATACTTCACTTCATAACAGCAATTTTGCTTCTAAAGGACAAAATAAGCCACCACCTTGTTCCGTATGGAAAGACAGTCATTAAAACCCATCTCATCTACAAACCCAAAACCTGCTAGTAACATAGACAGGAGTCTCCTCTGCTCTTATTGAATCCCGTTTAGCTTCAAACACACATATCCTGTTTGCAAAGATTAAATATGTAACTATAAAAAGCAAGTTACATATATTGTCGAGGGGGGGGGGGGAGAAAACCCTTGGGCTGACAGTCTTTGAAAATCTGCAAAGCATTCTTGAGAGGGTACATTTTTAAATAGGCATTACTGGAGGAGCTGTTTGAAATACAAACACAGCTGTTTGTAGCATATCTGATGAATTTGCTCATTTAAATTTTTCATTCTAAAAATAGGAGATTAAGTAATTCATCCATAAATGCTGTGTCCTACTAATGCAGGTAACCATAGATACCCGTATAAAATTAAGTCAAATAGATTTACATTTGACAGGTTAGAACTTCGAGCAACTCAGTGACATAAGTTCATTTAGTGTTTGCTATGTATCTTATGCTGCAAATCCATTTATAAGAACAAAAAAGAACCTCATGTAAGAGACATTTTATACTTCATCTGATTATTTGATAGAAGACGCCAACTTCAGCAGTAATAAGGCAGATAGGCTCCTGAAGCAGTAATACATTATGCAACAGATGGGATGTATCCCAAAAACTGCATATTAAGTAAGCTATTTAAAGTGCCCAGAACAGCTAATATAGCACACAGGCTTAAATATGCTGCCAGAACTAGGTAGCCAAACAAGACTCCTTCCCAGTCCTTTGACACATCGGGTTGTATCATAAGTTATCCTTGCGTTCATGTCTGTGCGCACATGGACTGACAGCACAAGGTCATTCCAAAATCCAAATGAATTCTTGACTTGGCTTTGTGCTTGTGCAACATGTGGTACAACATGTTCTGCAACATGCCGCACAAGATGTCACACACAAATGTGTTATGCAGTTTCTTCTGCATACATTTGTGCAACTGCACATGGACCAGCACAAAATGCTACCTTATTTTCACGTACACTCTAAGATAAATCTTATCCCGACTTGTGGCTAAGCTACCTTAATCGCATTGGTCTCTCTCAGACCAAACAAATATCTAAGGGTTTTTTTGGTAGTGGCATACTAAGGGGTGGGTGGGTGGCAACACGCCACCCGGAAGGGGGCGGGTGACAAAGGCCCTGTCTGTTTAAGTGGCTGGGGGGGCAGCCACGTCTTTGGCTTCTCTTCCCTGCGATCAAGGAAGAAAAGCCAAAGATGCAGCCACCCCCTAGCCGCTTAAACAGACGCGGCCTTTGCTGCTGCCCCATCCGGAGCCCGTGTCTTCGGCTTCTTTTCCTCCAATCACAGGGAAGAGAAGCTGAAGACACGGCTGCCGGCAGCCTGGGGCACCCGCGTCTTCGGCTTCTTTTCCCTGCTCACGGGGAAGAGAAGCTGAAGATGCGGCTGTCCCAGTCCCTACCTCCTGCCTGACATCACTTCTGGGTGTCACCAGGCTGGGGTGTGCGACACCCATCCTTGCCACCCCAGGCGGCAAGGAAGCTGGGATCGCCACTGGGTTTGGATATCAGGCCTTTTAATTAGATCTAGGCTAGGAGATATAAATGCAAGACAACTTATTTGCCCCTTGGATCACTCATTTTTAAGATGTTCATCAGTTTGTGGTAAGCTTATCTGCCCTCCTGATTTACAGTTCCTCAGATCAAACCTAATGCCCCAAAGGTTTCAGTCAATGATCATCCCGAGTACTGGAAAGTTGCTACTTTCAGACCCTATTCACACTTACCTGTGGAAGCTGCTTCCCTACAACTTATTCCCACACCACTCAGATGTACTATAGGAATTGCACATGTAAGGCCAACTGTTTAGTTCCTCTCCATGTTGATTCCTGTATCCAAATCCTTTCAGAATGACACATGAAGAAATGGCAGGGAAGAGACTTCCATACCTGCCAGGTGTGAAGATTTAGATCACATCTGCCAGATGTGAAGATTTAGAATAGCAACCTTCCAGTACCCTGCTCGCTGTTGCAGAGGTCTGTGAACTGGGCCTCAGAGTAGCTATGAACTGTGTGCTTATACATCTATGATCGGAAGATGGGAGAGGATGTTTTTGGGCTGGTCTTTGACCGTAATAAAGATATTGATTGTAGAGGATGTTCACTGTTTAGTCAATTGTCTTCTATATGCAGGTATTAGAAAGAGGTTTCTAGAGAGCCTTTACTGGGGGGGGGGGGATGTTCCTGTATTGGTCAAAACAGAAGAAATGACTAAAACTAATCAGTGTAGTGGTTCCTTTGCCTAACAGCGCAATCCTAACCAACTTTCCAGTGCTGATGCAACTGCAATGCAGATGTGACTGCCCCTCCACCACAGGATGCAGCTTGCGCCCCTTTGGCATAGCTGCATCAGCCCTGCAAAGTGGGTTAGGATCGGGCTGTAAGTTGCAATGCTAAACAGTCAAAAAGAGCTGTAACTATTAGTAACAAACAGATTTTGATTGCCATAATTTCTGCCAGCTGTAATCCAATTGCTATGATTGGTTGTTTTAACAGGTTATTTGTTATGTATGTTTTTGTTTTCTGCTGTGGCCTTTGGCTGATGCAGTAGTTTAATAATCTAGATCCAGCTACTGATCGCATTAGAAAGAATGAGTTTCATTGTAGTTTATAACTAGCTTTGGGTAGACTGAAAAAAAGTTGCACAAAAGAAAATCTTTTAAATGTCAGGCCATTAAGAAGTCTAATCTTCCTAGCACAGACTTCAAAACAATGTTTTCTTGTAAAATCTCAAGGCAATTGTTTCAAGTGTATTTTCAAGCACCATCTATTACACATCCTAGATTTACTAGGGTACTATCATGGGGTACAGAGAAACTATTTGCATTGGTCTTGCATTGTGAAGCAATATTTCCAAGTCTTTTCCTTTGATACAAGGCAACTCCCTTAACCATACACTCTTCAGACCATTTCAACATTTCCCTTACATGTGATCCAGGCCTTAGAAGCAGTGGCGTCGCTCTAGGTGGGGCGGAGCTCTACGTTCCGCTGCGCTCCGACCCACCGTTACACGCCTGTACAAGACGGCCCTGCCCCCTCGCCTTCGGAGCCTTTCAGGGCAGCGATAGCAATGAGCAGGGAGTCCTGCGTGTTGCTATCGCTGCCTTGAAAGGCTCTGAAGGCGAGGGGGCAGGGCCGTCTTGTACAGGTGTGTAACGGTGGGTCGGAGCGCAGCGGAACTTAGAGCTCCGCCCCACCTAGAGTGACGCCACTGCTTAGAAGAACATCAGGTTGGAAACTCAGGTGGATGGGATTGTTATTTTGGACACTGATCTACTATTGATCTTGCCTAATCACACACCCCTCTGCCTGCCAAGAGTAGGGGTGGGCAATTAATTTTCTTAAGGGGCCACATGAGAAACTTGGACTGATGTGGAGGGCTGGACCTGTGCAGCCCCCTCCACAGCGCCTGCATGCCCCCCCGGTCATTCTTTTACCTTCATTAGCTGCTCCGTGTCTTCCTTGCAACAAACGCTATAAGTATCAGCATGCTGCTTATAGCATCTGTTAAAGGAAGACACATAGAAGCTAATTAAGGTAAAAGAATAGCCAGGGGGGGCACATGGGGGGCATTATTTTACCTTAATTAGCTGCCCTGTCTTCCTTTAAACCTAACGCAGGCCTGTCAGGGACAGCCAAGGGGCCAGATGTGGCCCTGGGGCTGTACAATGCCCAGGTCTGGCCAAGAGGCTTGCTTATCTATAAGAACATAAGAAGAGCCTTGCTGGATCAGGCCAAAGGCCCATCTAGTCCAGCTTCCTGTATCACACAGTGGCCCCACCAGATGCTTCCGAGAGCACACAGTCAACAAGATAACCCGTTTCCTGTTGTCACTCCCTTGGCACCTGGCACAGAGAAAACCTACTTCTAAAACCAGGAGGTTGCTTATGGCTTGTACCCTGTGATGGTCTTTTCCTCCATGAATCTATCCAAACCCCTTTTAAAAGGCATCAAGGCCAGGTGCCATCACCACATCCAGTGGCAAGGAGTTCCACAGATCTCATTTCATGCAAGTGGTTCTTACTGCAGCCATCCCACACTGACCAAGTGCCCACAGCAATATAAGCCATTTTAATTCAGGACTTGCTTGGATCCAGATATGGACCATAAAATGATGCCCTCAGCCCCAGTGCAGAGCCCCTAACACCCACACCTCACATGCAGAAAATTCTGCACGTACAGCATTTAACAAAAAAGGTACGGCAAGTCCTCACTTACAGTTGTCAATAGGTTCTTGTAAACGGCAACTTTAAGCGAAACGACTTATAATGAAACCAATTTTACTGTAGGCTAGTGGATAGACATAAACAAGAGTTTATGGCATATTTCTGGTCACAAAATCATCACCACAAAGCTTCTAAATAAAGACCCAAAACACTTCTAATATTAAACACAGAAATAAATGTGAGCTTTCCAGGCCAGAGAAAATCCATGCAGATATGAGGAGAATGTTCCAACTCCACACAGACAGTGACCCCGGCCGGGAATCGATTTTTTTCTCAATAATTTTTAAAACGAAATGACTTTAAGTGAGGACTTGCTGAATCCTATTTCAGGCAACAGCCTGCAACAGGAGCCTTGTAATTCAATGTCACATTTTACCTTGTTGACAGAAACTGTCAAAGCTGGCTCCACTTTTGTTGCTATTTCTTCTGGTGAGGAGTAACAAAGGAGCTTGCCACCTCTTAGCACGCAGTATAGCTTCCTCCAGCAAGTCAGATCCCCTACAATTTGCTATAACAAGACAGCCTATCAGTTATTGCCACAAATCATCACTTTAGCATGTTTTTTTTATTTTCAGAAAATGTGGTCACCAGAAAATAAATCCAGTAAGCACAACACACACACACACACACACACACACACACACACACACACACACACGGGAGAGAGAGAGCGCACCTGCTCAGCAAATGAGACAGCCTATGTTATCACAGAGTTGCCCTCATAACAAAGTTATGGGCCTTTGATGATAATATTTCACTCAAACATTAAAACCTTTGGTTTGTATGCATGCCATTCATACTTCTGAAACTGGCCTGTGAGTTCTGATGATTAAGATCAGAGAACAGTCTGTCTGCTTTGGCCTCCAGAGCTTCTTTGCAATAAACAAATTAATATGTAAAACTGCCTAGGATAGCTACTGGGGGTCAACAGTATTTTTATGCATCACGTACAGGGTGGGGAACTATATCAGTAAGTTAAGAGGATGCAGAGTAGATTTTCACTGTGCTGGAAAAAAATGTGCATATTCTGCAGGAAGGAGACTCCGTTCTCTTGTCAATGGTCATAAAATGAGGTGCGGAGACATCTTTTGTCTCACAATGCTGTTTATTTTGCCTGAATGTCAGTTGGAGATAGAATTGTTTATTCCAAATTGGGCTGTGCAGAAGTGTGCATTGTTTTTGCATATTCAAGCGGCTTTATTAATCTTCTCTAAAATTTAAAAAAAAAACAACACCCATTTTCTATGGACCTTTCCATAGGTGACACGCTTGGGAATAAATCCCATTTAACTCAGATGAACTTACTTCTGAGTATACATGTACAGCAAGACCTTGACTTTAATCGCTTTGCTCTTTCAGCCGTTTTCAATTATAACCACATTTCAAATTTTGTCCATGTCTTTTCCTCTTTTATCCAACCTTCCACGATGTTCATCAATGTTCTTATGTTTATTTTTCTTTTATTTCTGTTTATTTAGGTTTCGCATGCATTCACATGTACTATATAGTTATTTACATTTTTTTGCAATTTGCAAAAAACTTGCAAGCTAAATAAGGCTAGGCTACGATCCATTTTTGACTTTAATTCATGCTCTGGTCCCTAACCAGATGAAAGTGCAAGGTCCAGTATTGCTGTATATATCATAGGGCCTTATGGGTGCGGTAGGATGGTTGGCCAACATCTAGCATGAGACTAGTTGCTGTCACTCCCACCAACTGCTTAATTGGTTTTAAACCCCACCCTATCCAGCACACGCAAGCTAAAACTATTTATGGGCTGGTAAACTTTCTTTACGGTACTTATTTGCAAGCCTGGAATAAAAAAAGCATTCAAATCTCCTCACCCTACCCTGTACTACCGTAGTTGCACAGATTTTATAATCAGATTCAGACTTAAGTATACATGCCTTACTTGGACAGTTTCAAGCCTCCCACAGTACTCATGAGTACTCCCACAGCCTCAATTTTATAGAGCTCTCCGTTCTTTTTACTATCTCACATTGCAAGTTAAGGTTGACATGGTGGCCAGCAAATGTAGAATGTTATATTTCCTTTCTTGTTGGCTTTACATTGTGCTAACTTACACTTCAGCTCTGTGCTTCTTGGAGTTTTTGCCACTGAATTTTCTCTTTGGTTTTTGAAGTATTATATAGTAATGACACAAATACATGGCTTTTAGTCCTATATGTTCATGGCACTGAATGACAATGGTCATCGTGCTCTCAGCCAAGATACTCTTTTCCTTTTGGAGATCCAGGGGCCAAAGCAGATGTTCTTACTCACCTCCTAGGTCTGCACCTACAGAGAGTTCCCTGGTAAAAATTCAAGCAATCCCAAACACTATGATCGCCAGCTGATACTACCTCAAATCAGCTTTAATAAATCTGCTCAGCCACAAAGCTTCCTGGGTGACCTTCGGCCAGTCACTATCTCTCAGCCCCACCTACCTCACAGGGTTGTTGTGAGGACAAAAAGGAGGGGAGGAAACATGTACACCACTCTGAGCTCCTTGGAGGAAGGGTGGTATAAAAATGTGAAAAAATAAATAAAAATAAAAAAAATAATAATACGTAATGCTTAATCATTACCGGTAATTCTTTCCCCCCTGCTCTCTAGAGATATCCTATAAAAGCAATATATTACCTTCCTAAAGTTATTTCTAGTTAAACTAGCAACAACTTAGTTATACATAAAATTCCATTTTAAAATATCTGCTTAAATACATTAGCCAACATTTAAATAGTTTCAACCAACCAATTTTATCTATAAATCAGCCTAGAAAACACCGTGCTGTTGATTTTTTTTTTTTTAAGAAAAAGGTCTTCTTTGTTAGCACTAGCCATACAGGGATAACCCAATGAAAACAATTTTTACCAAATTCAGAAGAAGAAGTAAAAACCACCACCACCCCAAATGCTGGTTTGAAATCAACCAGTGAAATTTAAGTGTTGTGAAAATACTGCAATCGCTGAAGACTTTTTTACCTGTTGATGAAGAAATCCAGCCATCATGTCCTTGGTCATGCAGGATGGCTGAGCGATCAAACGACAACACATGCTGCCATACAAGGGAAGCCAAAAAGATGATTCCTCTAAAATGGAAGTCATGACCATTGCACATTGTTAGATTTGCCATTGAGCATGCTGCCTTATACAGAATCAGGTTCATCTAGGGCCGTACTGTCAACACTGCCAGTTGGCTCTCCAGAACGTCAGACACAGATCTTTCCCCAGCCCTATCAGAAGATGCCAGGGATTGAACCGAGACCTTCTGCATGCAACGTATGTGATCTCCATAGAGCGACAGCCCGTCCCGTATGGTCATTAGTTGAGAGGAGTTTTTATCAATAGTTGACCACAACACATAGAGGAAGGTCATGGGCCTTAAGCCAAATGCAGACAACCTTCTAGTCCAACACTGGGTGACTTCTGACTTTACCATAACACGAGCTCTCCATTGACCAAGGGCACAGAAGACTTGTCAGCCATCATGGTTTGGATTTGCCCAAAGCAGGATAGATACAGGGTCAATTGGCTATTGAACTCATTCAGGTTTCCCAGCATCAAGTGTATCTCCCAACCATGACAAAAACTGCACACCTGAATCCCTCTTGAGTTCTGACCCACACAGGTTCTCTCTCACTCTCTTTTTTCATAAGAACTAGAATTCTCATGCCTTATCATACATTTCTCTTACAAGAGAAGTGTTCTCCCCCTCCCCATACAAAGAGCACTTTGAGAGTTTCTCTGGTGTGGTTATCAACTGGGCAGTCGCTGCATATAGTATGTGCCTGAACTACTGTATATATTCACTGCCCAAAAGGAAAAAGTAGTATAGATTGGAATAGTACTGTTCTGATGTGCAGAAAACAGATGGTTTTCTTATTTATGTTTACAATTGTTCAAAGATAGTGATCCAAAACATTCATGGGTGCATTTCAATGCAACTTTAATCCATTTCATGTGGCTAGTTGCCAATTCTAAACGTATTTGAATGTCTCTTATGAAACTCAGAAGAATACTTGATTTTGTATGAAAAGTTATTGAATAATTGACATCCTACCTTATAATAATTAACATTATCCTACAGATAATCCTAACTTATCTGCGCCCAGCAACACACCCCATGCTGAGGTTACAACTTTGGCTCAAGTGAGTAGGCACAGTAGTACAGCCTAAGATTCCAATGTGAATGAGCTCTAGAAACTGTATTTAGAGCTCATTCACATTGGAATCTTAGGCTGTACTATTGTGCCTACTCACTTGAGCCTAAACCCTATGGCAAAAATCCTTCATTCTTGCCTATTTTCAGATTGGGAAAAAAACAAACCCAAGGCTTCTGTGATCTCCGCATCCTAAAAGCATCTGAAACAACTTCCTGCAGTAAGCCTTGTCCTTTTTTAATTCAGTTCCATTACAGGAGGATCACACGGTATCCCAGAAAAGTCTTATGTGGATTCGCTATCATGATGTCTGGAGTTCACAGAGGCAAAGGATGCAGGCAAACCCTCCTGCTGAGATTGGCATGTGCCTACTGATTGAGCAGCCAAGCCCACCTGGTTAAGTTGCAACGCCTCAGTTGGTTAGAATCGGTCGCTACGCCTTTAAGGGGAGCAGTGATCTGTGGTGACAGCACTTCTGGGATTGCACCACTGCTGAGAGAAATAAGGGGGGTCCCATTCACCTGAGGGGTCGCGTCAGGCCCCCAGGGATGTGAGGGGCCCGCCCGCATCCTGCTCTGCGGTCCTCAGAACGGCTCCTTGGAGCGATCACAACACACTTCTGTTTTTTGTCTGAAAACCGGAAGTGGGTCGCAATCACTCCAGGGAGCCATTTTGAGGCTTGGGGAGGCCCGCAGCGGGGGTTGCAGGCTCCCCGCACCCTTTGGAGGCCTGGCACAAACCCCCAGGTGAGTGGGGACCCCCCTTATTATTCTCACTGCCGTTTCCCACACCCACACCCACACCCACACACACACACACACACACACACACACACAACCGGGGGGAGGGGGAGTTTGGGAACTGCTGGGTAAAGGGTTGGGCTGCCTAGATGGTCCCAAATTTTCCAACTGAAGGATGCTATGGACACCATCAACTCTCCCTCTGTTATTACATCTAGTTCATCAGCTGATGCACCACGTTTACTGCATGGACAAAAGGCTCACCCACTCCTTGGAGGAATGTAGGAACTACTCTGGCCAGTATGAGAGTAGGTCAGGATGGGAGAATATCCAGCAAGACATGTTCAGGAACAATTATTTTCATTCTCTCTTTTCTTTTAAGTTCTGAGCCACCCCACCCTCCTTTTTTAAATCTATGCTCAATCTTGGTCAGTCCCGTTTCCTGCATCCTCCCCATTAATTATTATTATTTTTGCCTTGCTTATTCTGTTGCTTACTCTTTTTATCATTCTTTATTGCCTGCCTAGTCTCAGTTCCTCACAGAACAAATTAGCCATGCTTTCCCAGACTGCTCAGCCATCGCTACTGTTTGGTTTTAAGTGGGTGTCCCCTTGAGTCAGGGGGCTCTTTTCTAACCATGAGCCAGGATGGTGTAGTGGTTTGGGAGTCGGACTCAGACCTGGAAGATCCAGGTTCAAATCCCCGCTCAGCCACGAAGCTTCCTGGGTGACCTTGGGCCAGTCACTATCTCTCAGCCCCACCTACCTCACAGGGTTGTTGCGAGGACAAAAAGGAGGGGAGGAAATATGTACACCACTCTGAGCTCCTTGGAGGAAGAGTGGTATAAAAATGTGAAAAAATAAATAAATAAAATAAAAATGTTCCCATGGCATCCTTTTCTGTCTGGTATCTCCTAGTCTCGGGGGTAGCAGCGGAAGCTTCCGCTTCCACTCTGATTAGTGAGAACAGTGCGAGGAAGAAAGTTCTGTCGCCAACCGCTAGTCACTGTGCCCATTCCCCCCCCGCGCGCTCCTCTTCTACCACAAGCACCACTGAGCAAAGTGAAACTTGCTTCTGAGGTAGCATGCACAGAGTAGGGGTTTGGAGTTTTAGGAGCACGGAAAAGCATTATGAGGAGGTAGCGGGGGGAATGGGACTATGGAAATAATGTTGTTCGCCCATCTTCAGTGCAAATTCTCTCCCTCCAAATGTTGTTGAGACAGCAGAGAGAAAAGCTGCTTTCACACTTTCTTCAGGGTTTGGCAGAAACTGAAGTAAGAAAAACCAATCACCAAGTCAGAATATTCTACCCATTCATTAACTTATTAAGTTTGAACTTACCATTTCCCACAACAGTAAGACTGTGGGTCTTGAAACTATCCTCAACACTCTCCAGCCCCAAAGTTGTATGTGCCAGCAAGCTGTATTTTGCACCACTGGTTAAAACAAAGCATTTTGTTTCAGTATCATAGGCTGCATAGTAGGTTCAGAGTCAATGTTCAGTTAATTCAAAAGCACTTCTATTGTTCTTTATTATATTTATTGAAAGAAAAAAATTATAATTGTCATTTAACTATTTGTTAATCTAAATTAAATGCTGGATTTCCTTGCTTCTTCTCATTTTACAGTGCAATCCAAAGTATGTTTACTGAAAAGTCTGGTCAAATTCAATGGTATTCTCTAGTGCAGAAGTCGTAAGTCATAAGACTTATGGAGTCGTAAGTGTTGGTGGGGGAGGGCGGTGCTTCTGGGATTGTGCCGCCGGTTGGGGAAAAGGTCTTTTTTTTAAAAAAAACTTACTGAGGGTCGCTCTGGCCCTCCAGAGGGCTGCAGGCCTCCCCATGTTTCAGATCGTCACTCCAATGCAATCAAGACCCACTTCCAGTTTTCATCCAGAACCGGAAGTGGGTCTCGATCAAATCAGAACAATGATCTGAAACGGGCCTCTCCGCACCAGTCTAGGAGGGCCAGAGCAACCCTCATTAAGTTTTTTAAAAAAGGATGTTTCCCCCTGGCAGCGGCACACTCCCAGGAGCACCACCGCCAAGGTCGCCACGCCCCTTAAGGGGCTAATGGCCGTTTCCAGTTCTCCACGTGGGTTGCGATCCACCAGTTTGAGAACCACTGCTCTACTGTGTTAAGGATTACAGACAGCGGCCCATTAAACAAGAGGACTTACTTCTGAGTAGATGTGCATAGGATCCCACTGTTAAAGCATTTTGTCCCAGCAACTCAGGTAACATTTGAACAAGGTCCCGTTTCTCCAAACAGCTCAGTAATTTTTATCTGTGCTTCAGCAATAGGGAGGTTTGTCCCCTCAACACACGCAAAAAATTATAAAGTAACAATTATATTTGTTTCACTTATTACATAAGATAAAAACCACTGCTGTGCAATTTCCATTAGCACCTTAAGGGAACAATCTTTTGTAGAGCTGAGCATGTTGCTTGTTATAAATGGATTCCAACCAAAAGATTTTCAGTCACTAGACAAACACATAAATGTCATCTGTGATTGAACAGTTTTTGTTCCATTTTAAATAAGTTTCTTTTTACAGATGAAAATCTTTTTATGCTCAATGTTCATTAGTTTTAAAGATCCTTACTATTTATAGTGCACCATTTGCCAAAGAAAACAGACTACTTCACTAATGAAATATGCATCACAGAAACATTTTCCTTCTAAAACATGAGATTTTCTCTTTTTTTGGCTAACTTCAGTATCTCATTCCCAAAACTGTTATCAGCTGCCAATTTCTCCATATTTCAAACCTTTTATCAGTTTTCAAATGTAACAGGCTAATTAGCATTGCTAGCAACATTTTGCTTGGATGTTTGAATTATATTATTGCCTTAAATGGAAGCATCTTTATAGAAAGAAGCCCAACATTCAATGCTAGCATTGAAATAGCATTTCGCAGTGCCATGGCTCTTTCTAGAAGATGTTTTCAAAACTTTGTGCTAACTAGGCGTTAACAATCATACTCTCTTCCTGGCGCATGAGCAAGAGAGATATTCTCTATGCTGTATCAGCAGCATACTTGATACAAAGCCCCAACCAACTCAGACATTTTATCAAATACCATGTGCGGCGAACTTCTGGGGCAAGTGCATCGTTATTCCTATTACAACAAAGAGGTCTGCTTCAGAATACTCCCTCAACATTGGACATTCAAGATGTATCAACTGCTTCCTTTCCCCCATTTCCCCCTCATTTTAAAACATCTTGCAGAATATTAATACTACCCTTGAACATACAAATTGCCCTCATAGGTCAGACCCAGAGTCACATGATACGAGACTGGCATTGCAACAATATTACACAGTTGTCCCAGACACGGATGCCAATGCTAATATTTAAGGTTGGTGCGACAGGTCAAGTCATCATAGTGAAAGCAAATGCTAAGACAGTGAAAACATCTATTCCAAGAGTGATCAGCAAACAGGTAGGGAAAAAAGCTTAAGATCTTCTCCTTTGAGGAGGCAGCTATAGACTGCAGCAGATATTCTGTACAACTAGCACAGTGTTATTATGGTAAAAGTAAAGGTGACCCCTGACAATTAAGTCCAGTCGTGTCCGACTCTAGGGTGTGGTGCTCATCCCCATTTCAAAGCCAAAGAGCCAGCGTTATCCGAAGATGCCTCCGTGGTCATGTGGCCGGCATGACTCTCCTTGCTGCAGCGCGTAGCATGCGGCTGGAACACTGAGCACTGTTTAGAGATATAGAATTAAATTGCCACTGCTGCTCTTTGGTCTCATTAGTCCCCATTTTTCCATTCACACACCTATATCTCACTCCCAACCCCATGTCCTGGTCTCTATAAGGAAGCAGCCCTGATTTACAGTGCAAGAAGCAACATAGGGGTATCCAGAATGCTATCAGCCAGGACAAGCAACAGCAGAGATCAACCTGTGTGTCCACTTCCTAGAAGAGAAATACAGGTACCACTTGTCTTTGCGCCTGGAAACAGGCATCCTGCTGCCTCCTCCTGGTGACCTAGACAAGGTGCAGCCATTCCAAGTAATCTGTCTCCAGCACTCCCCTCCTCTACCAGAAAAGGGGGGTGCAATGGCAGACCACTCCTTCCCATCTACAGCCCTACCCACCCAAGGCTAAAAGTAAAAAGTTCAATCCAATCCTTTGTTAATTTCTGGTCTAACCTTGGGAAAGGAGACAATTTTCCACAGCATAAAATTCTACTAACTGGGATAATTCCGATAGGTCTCATGCCTCAAAGGAACCTTACCAGGATTATACACCATTAAATAACTCTTTTTGTGCCTCTGAATGTGGTGATTATTGAAATGCACTGGGTCCAGAAAAAAATATATATTTTCATAATAAAACCCACAGCACTGCATTGGAGTTTCACCTCCATTCCTTTGTTGTTCTGAGTGTTACTGTTCTTTGCTTGCTACTGAAAGGACTGTGTGAGAATGTCCAGTCTGACTCCTTCCAATATTTATTTATTTACCAATTTCTACCCTGCCGTTCGCCCCCCAAAAGGGGTGCTCAATGCCAGAAAGGCAGCATTAAATAAAGCAATCACGTATCTCTCCTTCATCCCCCACCCCAAAAACAAGAGTTGGATTTAGATTAATAGAAATTAAGAAGTTAAACATATCAATCCAAGTGATTGAGAAAAAACAGACAAGGAAGTCTTCTTCAGATGCGTTTGAATAGACCTACCCGTCAATCTAAGCGTAAATTAAGTAACAATTCACTTACAGTTCGACTGCGTCTGTGAACAACAAGGCTTCAAGGTTGCCATCATCCACTGTAGAGCTGAGTTTCTTCCCAGTAGCTTTGCCAATTGAGGTTTTCAACTTCTTAACTAGCTTCTTGGGAGTGTTTGCTATAGCCAAAGTTTCTTCAGTACAACAGCAACTATATACTTCAACTTTTAGCTGAAAGTCTGGCCCAGCTTCCTCACTAGAATTAATTGTTTCACAGTTTTAGTAGAAATACAATTTTTATACTTGTTAAACCGTTAAACACAACAAAGCAACAACAGGATTCTTACTGATAAAACAGGCACGGAATTAAGATGTTGAGCCAGTGAGATTAATTACGGAACTTGGTTAGAGCATTAATTTCAATAAATGTGTGCTATATTTATGTCTCCATGCAGAGATGAATCTCATAAATGTCTTTATACATACATTCCAAGGACATGCACATAACACCAGGCTTTAACTAAAAATGGCACATTGGAGGGCAGGGACAGAATATGAACAAATCCTCAAAATGGCAAATTCATATAGGGTGAGTTACCTACAGAAAAGCCCCAACAGAACAGATATACAGTTCCCAAGAACTAAGAGTTTGGATTTGTTGCTACCTAGGATCCTACCGTGGCACTGGCCAGATTTTCACCGCTCGGAACAATTTCATCCTTTCATTCAAAAACATACAGGATATCAGCGAACACACAAGTTCGCGTCCTGATCATCTTTTGCCCCGACTACCGCAGCTCTCTCTTCTCTGGTTTTCCTCCGTCTCAGCTCAGCCCCATCATCTCTTCCAGCATTCTGAGGCCAACATTATCCATCCCTCTCATTGCTCTGATCATGCCAGGCCCCTCTACGTAGGTTTCTGGTTCACTCCTGGATCTCGCATTCTTACCTGCAAAGCCTTTCATGGCCTTGCTCCTCCTTGCCTCTCCGCTCTCATATCTCACTACTACTACACTGCCATCAGTGACTTTCGTCCTTCGGTATCCACCATCGTCAGCTCCTTCAGATGGCTCCATCCTTTCTGTCATGCTGCCCCTTATGCCTGGAACATCTTCCCAGATCACCAGCAGGACATCTCCTCTCTTACTTCCTTCAAATCTCTCCTTACAATCCATGTTTTCCATGAAACCTTTGGCACTACTTCCTAGTCCCTCCACCTTATTGCAACTTAGCCTAAGTACATGCACATTAAATAATTGCATATTCTTCCCCACTTTCCCTGGCACCGCTCCCCTTCTCTTCCCCTATCGGCTCTCGTGTCTATTTTTAGACTGCGAGCCCCTCAGGGAAAACAATTGGCTCCTCTTCTAGCATGAGTTCCATCAAAGTACATGGCACTTATATATATTACCTCCTATGTCCCAAGTAGCACCCATAACTTAACCTTTATGAACCTGACATTATAAAGGTAAATGTTCCAATTCATGCATCTTGCCTTCAGCGTAATACAAGAGTGTTTAGGGAGGAAGTTTTGAGTCAAGACCACTTGTAAGTCTCTTTTAAATGAAAACTAAAAAAAAAAAAAAGGAAATTGTAGCTTGGTGAGGCCTTGCAAGTATGCATCGATCCTAAGATACTTACAACACAGTTACGCTTTCAAAACATATGTCTGTGATTGCTTTATCCACAATAAGTAAGTCTGTATCAAAAACCTCAGGTCCTATTTTGAGTAAGCAAAAAACCGAATAACGCTGAGTTCCTAGGAAAAAAAGCCAAAAGAAATACGACGTCTTCAAAATAAAGTATCGCACAATAGGTTTACATAAACAGAATAGAAACAGTATAACATGAAAATGATACAGCATGATCTAGTTCAGGGGTTCTCAACCAGTGGTACTAGTACCACCAGTGGTACTTCGGCCGACTGCTGGTGGTACTCGGACCGCTGGACCACCGGAACCCCACTCCGACGTAGCACTTTCAGCGGTGTGTTTTTGCTCCCGAGAGGCTCCTGCCTTTGGTCAAGCCTCTCGGGAACGCTGAGAAGGGTCCTCCCACCCGCCCAGAGTCTCCTACCTGCGTTTTCTGGCCTCTAAAAACCTGGAAGTAACTGGAGATGATGTCATCACCAGTCACTTCCAGTGATACACAGCAGGAGAGTGGCGCGGAGGTGGTACTCGGCTGGGAAGGGGTTGAGAACCCCCGATAGTCCATGTCTAACTCATGTAACTAGGTGCACGCGCGCACACACACCCGGCGTGCTGGAACAAAGTTATAAGACAATATTTCAAATGACGGAGCACAGGAGGGCACTTTGGCAGAGCATTTGATCACGCTTTTAGTGTCCCTGCAACTACATTCAGCAAAACTTTCATTTTGCAGGTAAACTTTAAATGGTCACATAACATAGCACAATTTCCAGAAGAAAAATGTGAACTTCATATTTCAGCAACATTTATATTTAGATTAATACTTGCATCTTCAAAACCCATGACGGTACCTTTGTCTCAACCGGACTACATGTTTTAAAAGCAGAAAACCATTAAACATCTTGAGAATATACACCGTACTATGAATGCACAATGAAAGATTAGCGTATTTTGTCATACTTAGCCTCTCTGACCTTACAAAAATTCAAAGTGAAATCAATGTTGGAAGACAGCTAGAAAAGGCTTGGGGTTAATCTCCATGACACAGCAAACTGCATGCATTAATGAAGACAAGTCATTCAACAGACAGAGAAAAGGTTCAGTTAGATACTTTTTTTGGCAAGCAAATTCCCTTGAAATACTGTTTTGTGTTTCATTTTAGCATTTCGGTTTTCAGAGCTGAAAATGGTTTTCTAACAGCTAAGATGGCTAAGAAACCGAGCTGCCAATCAGAACTTCCCTGGTTTGAATCTCACCAGGTGGCCTCAGGGAAGACACTCCCTCTCAACCTTAGCCCCCAAGCTGCAATACGAGGATAATAATACTTATTTACCTTACAGGACTGTCAGGACTACATCAAAATAATACAGGACAAGCACAGGAAGTGCTATATCAGGAGTGGCCAATCTTTCAACATGAATGCTCCTGGCCCTTTAACGGTTGTCTAGGTGAGGGCATTTCAGCAGGTGCATCTGCTTTAGCAGCACCATCAGCACTTGCAGCTGCCAAGATTCTGTCTTCTACTACACAACTCTTAAGAACACAGAGGCCCTAACGGTGGAAGGTTGGCCATCCCTGTGCTATAGAATGCTAAATATTATCATCTTTTCTAGTAGCACCTTCCTCTGACATGTCAACACTCCTGTGGCCCAGTGGCATAGCTAAAATGAGGCCGGGGGGGGGGAGGTTTACAGGGTCCCAGGTACCATGCCTCAGGGGTGCCATGCTATGCTAGCCAAGATGACTGGAAACTGGAGGAGGCAGCAGCAAAAAAAGGTAGGCGATGTGGCCACTTGCTACCCCTTTGCCACTTGGTTGCCCCCCATCCCCTACCAGTCCCCCCATTGCCTACCTTTTTTGCTGCAGCCACCTCCAACAACAACAAAAAAGCACTTTTCATACATTCCACAATTCAGCACTTTTCTAAGCAGCACATTATAAGAATTATAGCTTTCTAGACATCTTATGTCAAGTAGCTATAACCACCAATATCATGATAAACCTTAGGTCTATTGTGAGATTGCACAACGCATCAGCTGAGAGGTAATTCTGCACAAGACACTCTTCTGAATCACTAACAATGAGAGATGACGCTTAAGTTGTAATTATTTAACTAACAAGCAAATAAACCAAACGTACTATCTTTGCTGCTGAAGTGATCAGAGTCTTTCCACATCAATGGAATTCGGATATCTAAAACAAATAGGAAAAAAACAACTAAATTTAAGAGATATTATATTGTAGTTCCAGTACAATCCAACAGCTGCTTTGTTTTTGTTCTGCATCTAGCATTAGATTGTTGGATACAGTGTGCCCAGAGAGCCTAACCAATCAGCATAAATTACAAAGTGCCTTTTAGCTTTTAGTGTCAAGTGAAGAGATATTTTAGGTCAAGAGACGCTTAGAATCTTACATAGAAGTACCTTACAAATATTTTTAGAAGATAGCGACTTCCACATGTTTGAGTTGGAGACTATTATTCAGATAAGATAATGGCGCTATTTTGGCTTAAGAACATTTAGAAGCAGGGGTCACGACTTAGCAAGTCTCACTTAAAGAGATCTCTTCATGGCCTTGCCCCAACGAGATCTCTCACTGCTTTGCTTTCCTTGGAGGTTTCAAAGGCATTGGAATGCTTCTGAAGCTCAGGGTAACATCACAGCAAGACCCCTCCCTTTTGCCCACTGCCCAGAAGAGAGTGAGGGTCACCCAGACCAGCCAAAATTTGATGTTTTGTATAGACGTTCCTGCTATCCTGCTAAGCCATGCAGCTCTAAACCAAGCCCAGTGCAGCTCGGAGCTCAGCTTCCCAGAAGTCAGCGATGATGGCGACATCATTGCAGCGCTCCAGAGGTGTTGCCATAAAGCGAGTTGCGGATCCGTGCCTCCTCCACCCATTACCTGTGTGTGTGTAGCACTGGCGCAAAGCCAGCGTGGGACTTCCTACGCACATGAAGATACTGGGCACAGGGATAGCGTTCACGCATTCACTCTTTTCTGCGGTTTCAATTCGCAGAAAGAGTGGAAACCTAACCCCGTGGATACGGGGGCCCTACTGTAATTTTATGTGGAATATTATATTTTTGCCTTACTAATAAGCAAAATGATATAAAGCACCACAGGAAGAAGATATAAGGAGACACCATCATGTTGCCTGGTTTCCCACCCCACCCCCACCACATTTGGAAAAGATTAGGATAGATCTTACTTCATAATGAAGCGATGTATCCAGTGATCACAGAAAGAGTTGAAAAGTTATGTTTTTTATTGCTTACTAAAACTAGAACTGCAGTTTATTAGAGTCACTTATTTCCTGTTAAGAGTAAAATCAAGATAACTTAGCTTGAGGATGAAGGTTCATAAAGAGATTGGCATGTATTCCCATGAGATTTTTCTTCAAAGCTTTCTTAGAGTTTAATTGGACAATAGATTATACTTTTCTTGAAGTCACATAAATATGCCCCCCCCCCAAAAAAAAAACCCATGCTGAAGTAAGATTAAGGTAGAATGTATACCAAACGGATAAAAGCTGGCAATTATGGGAGTACAGATTTATTCATTTTTATAAAAAGAAGATTGGTGGCTATTTTCTTCAGCACTTCAGCAGAAAATCACTTGCCAGACATACCAATCAAATCATTAGCATGCACTGACAGGCAGGCAAACATTGAGTAGTTTGAACTGGTAGGTAGTTAACTTAGGGGTATTATTATGTATGTATTTAACAATATTTGTATACCATTTTCAGCCATAATGATTCTCATAGTTCACAATAATAAAGTTAGATTGTGCTAGTGATATTGTCTTCATAATGACGGGTCCAGAATATCAACTGCGGTTAGTGGCATCATGTGACTTCTGGTTCTACTCTCTTGAAACGTGGTAATAGCAAAGAAGGAGTCAGTACTCAGAGACCTCACCCCAGTACACTACACGGTTAGCCCAATCCTATCTAGCAGGACGCAGCGGTGCAAATAAGACGCCTGCCGTATCCTAAGCCCGGCACAGCCGGACTCCTCGGGGTAAAGGGACGTTTGTCCCTTTACCCCCGAGTAACGTGCTGGCTGCCCTGATGGGGCTACTTGGATGTGCGCCAGTTGTTTTGCTGGCACAAGTCCAAGAGCCCTGTGTAACAGTAGCCAAGCTCGGGAAGAGGGATAGGATATGGAGGAGGAAGTTGCCGCTGATCTCCCCTCCGCCACCCAGTGGAGAACTTACCTCCCCCTGTGGGTGCAGCGCTGTCTCTGGCATGGGGAGAGCAGTGCCAGCCTCGGCGCTGCTTACTCTCCAGGTGCTGGAAACGTGCTTTACGGCACATTTGCAATACCCTAGACCGGGTGCGATCATGCCACCTGTCTATTGTTAGACAGGATTGTGCTGTAAGTCTCCAACTTATAGACCAATTCTGTTCTGAAGATCTGTCCAGAAGTCGGAATGAACATACCTCGGAACAGCCGGCTCTTGCTAACCCAGAACTATCGTGCCTGAACAAAAGTACAACAAAGGACATAATGCACCTGTGCGGTAGCGCCAATTACAGTCTAAAATTAGACAGCAGGAAGGTTGCCTATAACAAGGGTAATAATCCATTGCCCTTGCCTCGCTTAAGTATGTCCAGGTGCAGCGACATCTACTTAAGCTTTATTTCATTTGAAACTAAGCGATTAAGCCAAAGACTTCATGCAAGAGGTGAGATTTTAGAAATAACTTGAAGAGAGAGCTATCCTAGGAGGGAGTTTCAGCAATGAGAAAAATAATTCTCACACAGGAGACCTTTAGGAAGCAGCAGAATCATACAATTTGGGTAATGGTACCTTGAACGTTATTTTAATATCTGAACATAATAAATGTGTTTACTTTCCAATGGACTGGGGCACAGAATTAATGAAATTCAGGAATTTCACAAAGTTATGAAGATGGAGTATGTATTTTAGTAAAAAGGTACTGAATTGCAATTTACATACACCGTACGTACTGCCGTATCAGCACATTTCTAGCACATCTAAAGCTTTCCAACTACATTTATTTCAGAAAACAAGTATACCATACCTGATATGGCAATCTTGCCTCTACAAGCTTCACGGTCTTTAGCTGCAAAATCTGAACACCTGGAAAACAACAAGAACAACCATTCTAATTAGGCAAAGTAATGAACTTCTGTCTATTCCTCTCCACCAAGATACGTTTGTCTGAGATCAATTTAATGGGCATTCAGTTATACATCATAAGTCTTCTCAAAAATATTGCAACTCTACCTGCCATTAAAAACAACACAAACCCCACAGTCAAGCTCTTCTGTAACTTCCACTCTTTCAGTGGCATTTGAGCATAAGTGGTATGTGAAAGATTGTCCCTAGGCGAATTTCTCTAGATAGTCTTATTCTTGACTGAGGACAGCAAAGCCAGCACTGAATCCAGCTAGACCGCGCGCCGGAGCAGGTAGGAGCTGTTCTGAGCGGCTCAGGGGCTGGAGGAGGGGTGTAATGGGGCGGGTGGAGACCGAGCAGTTCAGGCTCAGGAGGAGGCCGGGATCAGCAGTGCTGGCACAGACCAAATCCTATGCCCCCTCCTGGGCTTGGAAGTCCGACACAAGGCTTCTCGGTTCTGCGCCAGCTACTTAGCTCGCACAGATCTGAGTAGCCTCATTGCGCGGACTGGGGCTTTACCTGGGGTAAGGGGATGAACATCCCCTTGCCTCGAGGAGACCTCCAGCCTGCTCCTTGCCGTGCAGCCCCGCTGCATTGCTTCCCGTGAGGATTGGGCTACAAGTCTTTTACAGCGCAATCCTATGGATGTCTACTAAAAAATCCTGCTGAGCTCAATGGAACTTATTCTCAGGTAAGAAAGGCTGAAATCATTCAGGTAATTACAACCTTAATCACTAAGATCTCTGGTAATACATGATAGAAGACCAAAATCATTTGATTTTTTTTAAAAAAAAATGAATTTGATGCAATCAGTAGGGTATTGATATAAGCAGCAGCTATGCTCTACACTTTAACTTTTCAGTATCAAGGGGAGTCAGATTGCTGTCATTTAGTCCAATGCTTACAAGGGAATGAAGTGCGGTAATTTGGTAACCCAACTGCAAAGAAATGGAAAATCTTTGACATTCCCTTGGTTATTCTCCACATCCAGAAATAACTGGTCTGAATTTTTTTTAAGAGTATCAAGAAAGATCAAAATGTTCGTCTTAGGGCAAAATTTACCTACACAATTTCATCTACTCATCTCTTCCACCACATCATCTGTACAGTTCAGAGAAGCAACTCCTATAAACACTCAATATGTGCTTTTGCATAATTATAGCGGAAGCTTCTTAGGAGGGCATGTCTGTCCTACAAACTTAGAGTTTATAGGTCACCCTTTCAAGGATACCTGGTAAAGTGGTTCTATGATCTGTTTAGAAATTTCAAACACAATCCTTCGCACCCACACAAGACTACAGTACTGTACCTTAAGGTTTCTTGGTCTGAAACCCAACTTGTACTAGAAGTTCTTGCTTAACTTCCATCCGAACTGCACCAAAGAACTGCACTAGGGTTTGCGTCACCCGGTGCAAGAGCTCATCACGTCACCCCAGTGGTGCCGCTAAGGCTGGTGTCGCCCGGTGCGGTGACTCAGGGTGTCACCCCCATTAACTTTATTTTAAGATAAAACAGTACAGGTCATCCAACAAATTAGAAAGGAAAAAAAAAAACCAGTGGCCAACGTGATGAAACTCACACAACTGTATAAGAGTTCTAGTATTAGCTCTGATGCATAGAAATGAGAGCTGACTCATATTAACACCTTATTAGTTCCATGCTGTGTCATAAAAACACCTCATTGGCTCTCGGAACAATCAGTCTTATTGGTCAGTTTTGAGTTAAAGAAATCTACTTGTTTGTTACATAAGGCAGTTGTGTTTTCATTTTCCAGTTATTTGGCCATACCTTTTCATAGAATACAGATCATTGAAAACGGTTTGCTTCATCACATTCTGTATTAAATTCCAATGATGCATGATGGTATTGTTCACAAATACAGGGTTTCCACAATTTTGGCCACTAGTGGTGTCACACCCCCCAAGGGTGTCACCTGGTGTGGGTCCGCACACCACTAGTGATGTCACTGACCTGCACACACATTCATCCTATGTTACCCTTGCCTTTCCCATTCCGCTCTTCTGACTGTAAAACTTTGGATTATCAGGTTCTCAGAGCAGAGGCGTTTCTACGGTAGGGGCGGTACTGTAAGTTGTGCACCGTCCTAGACCCCGTTTACAACCAGGAACGAGGAGGCCCCACCCCCTCACTATTGGAGCCATTCCGTGCGGCGAAGGCAACAGGCAGGGTGTCTCCTGCCCGTTGCCTTTACCGCACGGAATGGCTCTGACGGTGAGGGGGCAGGGCCTCCTCTTTGTAAACAGGGACTAGGACGGGGCACAACTTACAGTACTCCCCACCCCAACTATAGAAACGCCTCTGTCTCAGAGCACTTATTTTATTTATGGATCTGCTCTGGGGTTCTGGAATATTTTGGCTTATGTGGCGAAGTACCACGTATGTTGAGAGTGCTATAGAAATAATCATAGACGGATCAACAGCAAGGAAATTCCCATCTATTGAAATCTGTATAAGTAAAGTTAACAATTTTATTTTTTGTACTTGCTAATTGGTACAAAACAGTACACCACTAAACAGCACAATCCTGTGTATACTTACTTAGAAGTCTGTCCGACTGCGTTCAGTAGTGCTTACTCACAGGTAAGTATGCACAGGATGGAGGTCTTGACTTTTTACCCAAGTTGCCACTTCAAAATATTTGCTTAAAAAGTACTTAAAGTGAATTAAAACGTAGTACTGTCACAAGTAATTAATCCTACGCATGTTTACTTAGGAGAAAGTTTCACTTTCATTCATTCATCTTTATTGGCATAACAGAAAGCACATACATCAAATACAGAGCCAAACACACCACACAGTATAAAGCCCGAAACCATCTCCCCTATACAAAGTTACTAAGAAGTACACTTCCGTCGGTCAGCCATTGCCAAGAAAGTTTCACCAAATCTAATAGGACTTACTCACTTGTACGTCGGGTGAGGTTTACAGCTTTACAGCCCAATCCTGCCTAACTATACGCTGCCAGCCTAAAGGGCTGGACGCTGTATCCTAGGCCCATTGCGGCCTACCCTAGCATGGCCTGGGTGCACCTTTGGAGGAGGAGACATGTGTCCCCTTCCCCTGGTGTCAGCAGTGTGGGCCGCAATGTAAGGCCACCCCAGTCCGGCCCAGGCAATGGCCCCCCTCCCTCACCACCCCTACCCACCCTCCCGTGCCCCCTGCACCGACTGACACAGCACTCACCTGTTCGGCTGGTGCTGGTCGAGGTAAGCGGTAGAGTGAACTGTGCCAGCGCCGCTTACTCTCTGGGTGCGATAAATGTGCTTTCTGGCACGTTTAGGACACCCTAGGCTGGCGGAGCGCTTGCTCCGCCGGCCTATAATTGTGCAGGATTGTGCTGCGAGTCTTGAAATTACCAAAACGGTGACCAAAGCCACAATGCTGTAATAGCACCAAAATCAGCCTGACTCCGTTTGCCTCTACAACCAATTTTCCCCACTCTCTCCAGGTTGATGTCATTAACCACAATAACCAGCAGATGGCACCAATAAATCATTTTCTTTTTTTTTTTGGAAATGTTAACAGAAGAACTTGAGAACTACAGGTGACATTCTAAATACACGTCCAAGATTTCCCACATCCTCTAACACTGAATGAAACATCTGTAGACAAGCTCTGTAAAATACAATATTCCAAGCACTTTATGGTTACGGCAGCCTTGAGCTTACTTCACTTTTGTGGGCTGCAACATTTGTTCCCATTGTGCCTCAAGTCAGAGCTACACCGCATGCGTTCGCGTTCCGTATGCGTCTGGTGTCCCACCCCCAGGTTCATAGGCTGAATGAAACGCGATCACAGGCAAAGTGGAGTCCAACTCCACTTTGTTCGCGTTTCGTTTAGCCCGTCAGAGCCCGTTGTATGAACCTGGGAACGGGACACCAGACGCATACGGACTGGGACTCGAGCGGTGTAGCTCTGGCTTTACAGCAAATGTATACTGTACCTACTACTGCTACCCCTCACACTACAGCATTAGAAGCTCATCTTGGAGCCTATTTTTCTCTGTCTATGCAGGAATGACTTTCCCAAGTAGCTCCCTGGCAGCTGGGTTAAGGTTTAAATGACTCAACAGTGCAGGCTGGGGGCCAGGTCGGCGATTGGACTTGCGCAATTGACCCCTGTCCATGCGTTTAAGTCATTTAAACCTTACTCCATCTGCATAGGAGCCATTGTAAGGTAAAGGTATCCCCTGACAATTAAGTCCAGTCGTGTCCGACTCTAGGGTGTGGTGCTCATCTCCATTTCAAAGCCGAAGAGCCAGCGTTGTCCGAAGACGCCTCCGTGGTCATGTGGCAGGCATGACTCTCCTTGCCGCAGTGCGTAGCATGCGGCTGGAACACGGAGCACTGTTTACCTTCCCGCAAGGGGTAGCTATTTATCTACTCGCATTGACATGCTTTGGAACTGCTAGGTTGGCAGGAGCTGGCCAAGCAACGAGCGCTCACCCGTCGCGGGAATCGAACGGCAGGAGCTGGCCAAGCAACGAACGCTCACCCCGTCGCGGGAATCGAACTGCCGACCTTTCAATTGACAGCTTATGGTTCAGCGGTTTAACCCACTGCGCCACAATTCCTGCATGGCTGGGGTGCCTTTGTCTCTGCATATGTTGAATAATTCAGGATAATCCAGTTGTCCTTCAAGAGGCATGACTTCATCTGGCCATCCTCTCAGGACATTGCCTCTGAAATGATGCCCTTATCTGTCGCTGCTGAGATTGCAAAATGAGATTCTCAAGGCTTATCTAGGAGATGCATTGGGTTAAAAATCACAACTGTACACACACACACACACACACACACACACACACACACACACACACACACACACACACACACACACACACAAAATGCAGAGACATTTATCTCTCTTCAAAATTGCATCTGTCAAAGTGGGTTGGGGAACATGAAAGTTTATCCACGGTAAGCATGATGTCATTAAGATGCCAAAGGATTACCTGCTGTAGAAGCATTTCATGTATACACATCAACCTGTCACATAGACAAGGTCTGGCCTCCATCAGCAGGGTGCTCTGTCTTGGACACCAAATTCTTTTGGTCCTAGACCCACCTCCTCAAGCCCATTGATCCACATCCCATAGATGCTCATTTTACCAAAAGTGCTGGTTCTTAGGGGGACATTCACCCAACTCTATTGGAACATGGGATCTTAGACTGGATAACAGATCAGCGTAATGCAGAGCATCCCCTTTAACTAGTAACACTCAGGCCCCTCGACTCTCTACCCTTCTCCTTACTAACAGTGCACAGCTCATACTGTCCTTAAGCCATGTACAGTACTGTATAAGATTTTAACTGGGCCGAACAGATTACCTGCTTCTCTCTCTCATTAATTGCACCATTTCTCAAAGTTCCATGATGTGTCTGTTACCCTTAGCAGTCAGACCATTCGTGAATATTCTGTGACATCACAACAATTAAGTTAGAAACATTTTCTAAGTGAGACCTAACAAAGGGTTTGACAAAAATCTTTAACAAAGAGATTCTAAGACCTTGGAGACTGTATGCAGTCACACTGGCTGTAGAATGCCTAGCCCAGTGTTTCTCAAAGAGTGATCCTAAGAGCCCTGGGGCTCCTTGAGATCCCTTCAGGGGCTCCACGAGTACACCGTAAGTGGCCACCATCTGCTCGACATTGTGCCACACTGCACATACACCAGCACTATGGGGCTCCCTGAAACTCCACACATGTGCCAGCAGAGCTTCCCGAGACTCCATTTAAGAGTGTAAAGGGCCCGGGAGACCAAACATTTGAGAACCGCTGGCCTAACCTATTCCTGTTATTCTTAACAACTGTCTTATTATATTGTTCTTAAAAATAATAGCAGCCATTAATGGAATGACAAAGGTTGTTTTATATATTTAACACCCAAAGACTGCTTAAAAGAAAACTCCAAGATTCTTACTGACCGCCAAGTAGTTCTGTTTGCAGCAGAGTCTCCCGTCTCTCTCTGTAGCTCAGTCCTGTAGGCCAGTATGCGAGCATTGCAAACCATCAGGTTTTTAACAGCATGCAATATTTGGTCTTTCTGAGTGCTCACGGCAAGCAGTTTGCAAATTCCTTCTCGCATTCGCATTTCAAAGTCAATTTTTTCTTGAATGCTGCTGTCCTGAATATGGAGACACAAGTTAGTTGTTGCTGGAGAACTTCCAAAATGAGGAATTATGATAAAAACATTAGTATACAGAGAAACACTATTTCATTATGTGGAAAAACAACAACAACAACGATGCACTGTATTAAAAAACAACAACAAAGCAACACCCACATCTAAGATTGTCAATGCGACTATTTTAGCATTGAGCATTTTATCTTTAATGTTAAAACAGAACCTTGTAAAGTTTAGCACAATTAGCATTGTTGCCCCTTTCGGAAGAAACAGATATCTTTACACATCTCCTCATTAACAAAAGGGAAACGAAGGTGTTATTTTTTTAAGTGATCCGTTTCCTCTCAGCAGCAATAGAGCCCTCAGATACAGCATAGAAACCACTTCCTTCACAACATGTTCCTACACTGAAATAATCAACCTCACAAAGCTTGTTTTCATAGTAAAAAAACAAAACAAACACACAGCCTACATCCACCTGACTTTACTTGAGTGCATTTTTCCCTCCCTGACGATTCTCTCTGCAAAGAAAACAATCATGTCTGAAGCGGCCTTTAGACTTTACAGCTCAAGTGAGAACTATGAGGACAATTTGGAAGCTCTTTATATGGAGTACTTTACTTCAGTAGCCTTCCCACTTTTCAGCCAGGGACTCCTCTCAACCCAACCTCCATTCCCAAATCATCATCACTGGAGCCTATTCTTGACGCCTTGGAACAGGCACACATCTGAATACAATACTTCATGTCCCTGCACCATTCCTCCATAACATGTGAAGCCAAACCACCACACCCCAGACATCCATGACTTCCAAACCAACTGCTGTAAGAAGGCTGAAGTGTGCTTGAAAAGGCACTGAGCTGGATATGTCAACTGTCTATGCCAGTGCTTCCCAATCTTTTTACTGTCACTACCCACTTTGTTGGCCATGGCAGCTGGGTAGCACCCCAGAATGTCTTGTGATAGATGCCACAGCTGGCATCCAGGCCTGTGGCCCACCAAAAATCAGGTCACGACCGACTGGTGGGTCATGACCCACAATTTGGGAACCGCTGTATGCCCGTAAGTGTGGAAAGGCTTCATCATCGATTTTCCCATGTATGGGCAGCGATATCATGATCATGAAGACTTAAGGACAGTCTAGGATTCCCTACTGTAGCTCAAGCTACAAATGATAGGTGTGGAGGAATCCTAAAAACATCACCATGCAAGATCCCAATCATGAGCCCTGACTAACTGGGCAAAAGGGACGATGGTATGTCTGGAAGTATTACTGTAATTGGGCTATCCTGCAGCTGCAAGTAAGATGCACCTGAATGTTATAATGAAGTATCTTCCAATTTAAATATTTTTTAAACATTATGCCCCAGGTAAAAGTTTGGGAAACTCTGATACACATGTTACAGGGAGCTGCAACTGGTTCTCTATCCTTTTTCTTTGCAATACTTAAGCACTATAGCAAAATGGGGTGGGTTTTTTTTGGGGGGGGGGAAATACTAGTTTTAGGCTACATTTGCTGCTATGTAGTATTTAAAAGCATCTACTGCCGCTTTGAGACTGGCCACAATTAGGCAGGGCTGTCAAATTCTCTCTCTTAAGAACATAAGAACATAAGAAGAGCCCTGCTGGATCAGGCCAAAAGCCCATCTAGTCCAGCTTCCTGTGTCACACAGTGGCCCCACCAGATGCCTCAGGGAGCACACGAGACAACAAGATACCTGTGTCTTCTTTTTATTAACAAAAATCAGAATTCAATGAGAAGCTTTGTTCTACAAGTTTATATTGTGTGGCACTGTAATGCTTTGAAATAAAGGGCAAAGCTTTGACATAAGGAATGTTCCTTAAAAAATGGTCCACAATCCTAAATTATGGTCCACAATTATTATATGGAGGGCTTTCAATTCTTTTCATTGTTACAAAGGGTTGAGTGAGTCTTGAAGAACTACCATGTGCAACACAGATAAGGCAATTTATTTTCCTTTAGCGGTCCCAATTGGACGGTCTACAGAATCTACAAGCTTTTGATTTACTGCATAATGTGGTGAGAAGTGAAAAAAGTGTACTGTATACATACACCAGAACACAAGACAGTTGAATTAGTTACCCATAGAGTCATTTCAACTATGCTTTCCAGTTCAGTTACAATCAGGATGTAAAACACTGTAAAGAGCTGCAAACGGTACATTTTGGATTCCTGGGCAGCAAGCAAAATATTACTTAATGAAGAGCCATTATCCGTTAATTCCCTTTAGCCATGCTGCTGAATTCACAATCAGGGTGGTTAAACAGTAGACTTTTCCACACTTTCGATGTGTGGACATGGATGAAGCTAGTGGTAAGGGAAAGTTCAGGGTAAAAATAAATAGGGTAGAACTTGAATCCATGTTACGTCTGTCTAGTCTACACATGCAGCAAAATGAGGTAGTAGCGTTCCGACTCGTAAATGTACTGAACCACTGCAGACTCCAGGTGGGAGATTAAAAAAAAAATAATGTATACAGTTATATATCCCCTGAGATAACAAGCTCCTTATAAAGTAGAGAATTCACACAGCAAAGAGCTCCCCCTGATGTGCAGTTTTTTTTTACATAAGAAAACATGTACAGGTAGTGGCGTAATAAACTGCAGTGGTATAGCTTTATAGCTCACTCTACCACTAAAGGAGTTGATGCATACCAGCAATGTATGGTTGTGAGAGTTGGACCATAAGGAAGGCTGAGCGCCGAAGAATAGATGCTTTCGAACTGTGGTACTGGAGAAGACCCCTGAAGGCTGATTCACACTAACCCTTTCCGTGCGCGTTTTGGCTTAACGTTTGGTCTTTTCGTGCGTTTTTCATGCTTGCGTCAGACACAGCATGAGCTTACGCCGCAGCCAGGAGAGATGGTTTCGGTTTATCTTTTTGCTGTGCTCGCGTTTAAGCTAGCGTTTATGCTCCCGGTGCTAGGCAGCTCACCAATCAGAGAAGCGCATTTCTCTTCACCCAATCACAGCTGCGCTTTCTTCAAGAAGGCGGGCAAACGTTCAGAGAACTGCTAGACGCACGTACAGACGCTAGAGTAGAGCAAACGTGCACGGAAGGGCTAGTGTGAATCAGCCTTGAGAGTCTCTTGGACTGCTAGGAGATCAAATCAGTCAATCCTAAATGAAATCAACCCTGACTGTTCCCTGGAAGGACAGGTACTGAGGCTGAAGCTCAAATACTGTATTTTGGCCACCTAATGCGAAGAGAGGACTCTCTGGAGAAGACTCTGATGCTGGGAAAGATTGAAGGCAAAAGGAGAAGGGGAAGGCAAAGGATGAGATGGTTAGACAGCATCACTGATGCAACCAACATGAAAATGAGCGAACTCAGGAAGATAGTGGAGGACAGGAAGGCCTGGCCGGATATGGTTCATGGGATCACGAAGGGTCGGACACGACTTAACGACTGAACAACAATCCTTCTGTGATTGTACTGTATGCATCTTACAAGTATAAATCTACAACTTGAAACAGAGCAGGTCACTATAGCTATACAAAAAGATAAGGTATTTTTTAGAAAGTATAACAATATGAAAAGCAGAATTCTGCAGCATGCTTTAATTATGTAGACTAAGCAAACAATTTTATTTTTCATAACTTATTTTGCTTTCACTAACAACAACAACAACAACAACAACAACAAAAATAACATAGCTATAACAACACATGGCAATATGTCTTTGACAATTGGAAATCTAAGGCTACATTGCTTGAGATTTCTCCAGACTTTGCCCAACCGTTTTCAAGCTCATGTTATCAGCTAAAATGGTAAAAGAAGACTTTCAAAAAAGACACTACCACAACAGCTAAAATTCTCATTACGTTTCCATTATTACAGCATACAGCTTTGCTATGAAGGCACGAAATCTGACCAGGCCTTTTCTACATCTAATTAGGATCATTCGGGTGTCTGAGAAAGAAACCAGAGTTTCCGAGGCCCCCTGGAAATTTAGAAGCGGCGGCTACCCAATGGATAATCCATTATTATGGATTAGCAACCAATGCGTGAATGCGGGCGGGGAGCACCTGCTCCCCTGAACAGCAGCTTGAGCACAAGTCTTGTTGCGCGTCCCAGACTGAGCACAGAGAGACGACGCGCGTCCCCGCTAAAGCACTTCGCAGAATAATCTACAAACACACAAGCAGCAAGGGTTGGGGCCGTGGCAGATGCAGGGAGGATCCTCCGCTGGCCAATTGACAGATGCCGAAAGGGTTACCCCCCCGTGATTCTAGGGCCAGCCCGGTTCCGGATTGCCGCACGCTTTCTCCTCTTGGGCGCGACACCGCAAGCGTGATTTATGGGCAGCAGCCTTTTCCTTTGGGCTGAAGCCAACGGCTCTCAGGCCGCTGCAAAGGAAGGGGGCAAAGAGAGAGAGAGGTGTCCTGCACTGCACTAGTCCCATTGCCCTGTTGTTTATACGCGCAAGAAAAAAAAGGGGGCGAAGAGAACGACGCGCTGCTCGGGAGGCAGCAGCAATGCCAGGCTGAACCCAGCGAAGGGGAGAAGAGGGAGTTCCCGCTTGCCCGCCCCGACGCTCACCGACTCCCTCGCCAGCCGCGCGCCGTTGGAGCTGGACCCCTGGCAGCGGCTCATCATCGCATCGGCTTTGCTGCTACAACCGCTGTCGCCTCAGTTCAAACTTCCCGCTCCGCCTCCTGGCTCGCCGCAACCGCGACCCTACGACAACCTCAGCTCCGCCTCCGTAGGCCAGCCCCGCCTCTTATAGCGGATACATGCTGTATTTAGTAGTCGGTGGTGGCGTGGAGAACGCACTTGGAGGAGGTGCAGCGGTAAGGCTGCAATCCTAAAATGCGTTTACCTGGGAGTAAGCGCCATGGAACAAAATGGGGCTTACTTCTGAGTAAGGCTTGTGGTAAGGTTGCAAAATTCGATGCATGCTTATCTGGGAGAAAGCCCCACCGCCACTGAGAGCAGAGGATAGATGCGCATGGGTTTTTACGCAGTAACAGTTGCCTCGTCGAGGATTTTGCGGCAGTTAATCGACTACAGTACTTGGCTTAGTTAGGGGTAGCACGTTATTTTCCCTCGTCGCGTGTCATTCAAACAGGAGCCCACTTCCAGCAGTCCTTTCCTACCGAAGAAATCCCCAGTTCGCTTCAAGCAATCGGATGAAAGTCTCTCTGCAACGCAATCCTGTGCACGGCTACTCACGGTTCCACTGAGTTCAAACTTATTCTCAGGATGCATAGGATTGCAGCCCTAGTAGTCACTGATACGGTATCAGTGATACCCAACGATTAGCTTAGTTTTTAGAGACAGGATTGAACTCCACATATAACCTATTTTCAGTCATGCTTGATAAGACTGAAATATGTTATGACAAATAATAAAAAAAATAACTAACGATAAATTGTTAACTAACGATAAATTGTTAATTGGTTAAAATGTTTTTAATTGGTGATGGTCCTAGTTAATACTAATTCTGCACACAGAATAATGGATAGAAATGGCTTTCTGCAGAATTCTGCAATAATACCACCTGTGACTGAAATAAAATGCACAATAATGAAATTATATATTTGTAATTTTCTGCAAATTATCACATTCTATGTATTTTATTCTGGCTATAGCAGTTTTCTCATTGAAGTTAGCCTTTTTTAATAATAGAATCCATCTTTGACTAAAGTTTTAGTTGGTACTGCATGGCAAATTGACTTGCTATTCTCGCATTTCTTCCCCAGGCCAAGCATATCGTACTGTTGTCGGAGCTTGAAGCAAATGTCTATAGTAAAAACTATTCAGTGAAAGGGAAAAATGGATACGTCTAAAAAGGCAATTTATGAGCAGGTCATTTATTAACTACAATGAGCAGAAGAGAGAAATGGCACTGAAGAGTGATGAGCACACACTTTTTGTTCACAATTACACAATATTGCCTAAAATTTATTCTATATGTGCATTTTAATAGCATGGATGAGAGAGGAGGTCCTAGGTAAACATTTCATCATGTTCAAAAAGAGAGCTGTGCTCTGTGCTGTTCAATGGCCTTGCCTCAAACTAAAATTCTAATTGAGTTTGGGGAAAAACCTGGCTTGGCAGCAGCATGGATGAGGAAAATCCAGGTGTCTGAGTGGACCACAAGCTTAACATGACTAGTCTGTCTTGCATCTGTATTTCCAGCGCTGATGATTTGATCAACTTGCATTAAAAGCACTTTGCTATTCAGAAGGCAAGGGTGACCAGATGTAAGGACAGGATACAACTACCCAACTTTAATAGTTGGAGAGTATAGTTTTAGTGACTGTAGCTTCTCTCACTTCTGCATGACAAACTTCATTTGGCAGAGTTCTTTTTTTTTTCTACACAACTATTAAAAGTACAGTATTATTTGCATCTATTCACTTTACCCAAGGCTAGCAAGACTCAGCATCTCAATCTTAAACATATTAGCCCTGATTAAAAGTTTGCGGCTAAAGACTAAAGTTAGACCAATACACTAAAGTTAGGCTGCAATCCTAAACACACTGATGAGTAAGCCCCCATAGAACATAATGGGATTTACTCCTGAGTAGGCATACGTAGGATTGTGTTGTTACTTGTGCTTAAGGCCTTTTGAAAGCAATTGGACAAGTTAGTGTCAAGTAACTAAAGCCTATCTTTTGCAACTAACAGAGCATTATGTACCTGTAAATTACAGCCTAAAATTGGGTCAAGACTGTTTATTTACTGGGAAATCCAGGACCGGCCCATCCATGAGACCAACTGAAGTAGTCCCTCAGGCAGCTGATCGGTGAGGGTTGCCCATTTCTGTCCACCTGGTTACATCTACTGCTGCTCCTCCTCCTTTATTCCCTGGATTGGAAAAGGAAGAGGAAACAAGGGACAGCTGCGGACTTCCGGCTAGGAGGACATGGCTGGCTGACAACTCCGCCGATCGCTCTGTATCGACGGAGTACATCTGATAGACTTAATTACTCTACCCCTGGATTAAAAGGGAGTACGAAGAGATAAACCACATTTCTTTCAATCGCCCCCCTTCTGACACTTCAAGGCAAAGGCTCTGAAGTTTTGGATTCTCGGCGAGAAAGTAGGATTACCAACGACGCTCGAGCCGCAGATGAACCGTAAGCCAAGCCACCTCCCACATGCTTTGCTTTACTTAGGCAAGAGGTGTAGAAATGATTTATGAGTTGAAGAAATTAGCCGAGATAAGAGTTAACAAAAATAATATGTTGCGATAAGGCGAACTGAACATTCGAAAGTGAAAGTTGGAAAAGACGAAGTTAAAGTTTTAAAGTGGAGAGTTTTATCTATTTTTTTCTGTACTTATGGAAGATTAAAACAGTAAGAAGGTTTTTTAAAATAGACTATTCTGGCAAGAGAAAATTGTTTGGGATTTTTGTTGTTGACATTCCTGACATTTTTGCTAAAAGAATATGAGCCCTTCCGTGTCAGAGTTCATGGATTTTGGCAATTAATTTTTCTGTTTCACGTCAGCGACCGCAGAAGTTTTTTATTTTACCTCTTTTTTTAAGAGAAGAGAGATTGGCACCTGGTGAAAAATTTGCAACATGACTACGCAATTGGAGTATTGTTTTAAAAAATGGGAACAGAGATTTGATGCAAAAATGGCAATTTTGCAGGGAAATTTTCAGAACATGAACGCAGAACTGAAACAAGCAGTGAAGGAAAAGGATGAATTGCAAGGAATAAAGGTTACGATGGAAGTACAGGAAGATAAAGACAATGATAAAGAGAAAGATTTAGTGGAAGAGATTGTAGCAGAGGAAGTACCAAGAGTTAAACCAAGACTTGAGATAGAGAAGCAGAGTACTTTACTAAAAAAAGGTGCTGAAGATTGTCTTTTGGGGGAGGAATATAGAAGACGTGAATGATCCTGTGGAAAAAATTGCAAAGTGGATACAATTCAAAAAACAAGGGACTTTCGGGAAAGATTTAAGGATGAAGAAGAGAAAGAAGAAGGAGGAAGGGGATGGATGGAAGGGGTAATGGCAAACTGTCAAAATTAAAAAGGGATTATAATTTTTTTATGGGGAATATTACTGGAGTTAATGTTATACAAAAAGAAAAAAAATGTTTTATTATTAAAAAAAACAAATAAGATATTACTTGTTTTTAAGAAACTTATATAAAGAGTGATGGAAAAATTTTGATGATGGAAAATTAACAAATTTGAAGACAAAAAATGGGGTGACTTAATAAATTTAAAATATTTGAAGTGGAAGTTAAGACTTTTAGATGATAAAGGAAAAGTTAGTTAACCCTTTTGTGAATAAAAGAAAAATGTTTTATTATTTGAAAAGACTTAAATAAGATGTGATTTGTTTTTAAGAATCTTATATAAAAAGGGGGTATAGATTTTTTAAAAAAACAGAAAAATTTGGAAGGTTTTTATTTTAATACATTTGGAGAAAAATGGGGTGGCTTTATATATTAAAATATTTGAAGCAGGAATTAAGATTTTTAGATGATAAAGGAAAAGTTAGTTAATCTTTTTGTGAATATTTGGATACCACTTATAGATTCTTTAAGAGAGAGAGAGAGAGAGAGAGAGAGAAGGAGTGATGAAGTGTGAATTTAATGAATAGTATATTAGAGATATAGGCTTAGTTAGATATTATAAGTAGAAAATATATAATAGTATACAAGTAGGATTTACTGCTTCGCGCATGCTGTAATCTTTCGTAGTATGTTGTATTGTTTTGTTTTATTGTTTTGTTTGGTAGTTTATTAATAAAAATTAAATATGATTAAAAAAAGGAAAAGGAAGAGGAAACGTGGAGGGTAGGGGAGTGGAAGGAGCAGCGGCTGGCACATCATCTGTAGGGTAGGTCCCATAGATATCATTAGAACTTATTCTGAAAGAAATATTTTTAAGATTAGAGCCCATTGGCAGGACAGGTGTCCCCCTCTTAACAACGTTCTGCCTAACGACCGCCCAGATATATGACGGCGGTCCCATATGCATCCCTTTGTTGGTCGCTTTCCCTACCTTAGCAAGTTTCAAAGTTTGAGGGTTCTCTGGAGGTTTGTTCTGGGTCACGCGCCTCTCTGGAGGCGTGGTCTCTGCGGGCCTCTGAGAGCCTCATAATGGCCCACAGAGGCCTCCGGTTTTTGGAAGCAAACTGGAAGTTGCTTCTGAAAACCTTACGGAAGTTGTGAAAACCGTAAGTGCCTTACAGAGGCCTCTGCAGGCCATTCTGGTGCTGTCAGAGGCCCATGGAGGCCAGGAACTGACCTCCAGAGAGGCATGCGACCCAGAACAGACTCCGGAGAGGCCTCAAACTTCCAAACTTGCAAAGGTAGGGACAGCGTTGCTCAACGACAGGGTTGCTTAACGACGGGGTTTGGGAAACGCATCCCCATCGTTAAGTGGAGGACACCTGTATTTACTACTAATGCTAAAGCAGTTGCATTGAGAGATCAGTAAGTCTATCTGCAGTCTTTTGAGAACTGGTTACAAAATACCAGCCATTTCTGATGGCAAGCATAACTGTGATAGCAAAGCATAACTTTGACAGGCAAGCATAACTGTGTGGGCGTGATAGTAAATTTGTCAAAGAGATGTAATAAATCATTGCTAAAGATTTTTTTAAATGGTCATGACAGCCATATGTACATAGAAATTTATTTTCTCATTATTAATCTTTCAGTACTCAATCAGGCAAGTGCATATTGCTTTGTGTTTTTCCCCAGGGTACATTTATATGGAAGAGGTTGAGAAGCTGTCAGAGGATAGGAATAGTAGAATGAAAAAAAGTAAAACAAAACAAAACACAATATTAAAATTTGCAATCATTTATTTTCAAGCTGAAAGGCTCTGGTTTCTGCTCTGTGTTAAATGTAAGTGCCATTGGGCCATTCTTTTTCTGTGGCTATACAGTATATGTGTTGCTAATAAAGGCATAATACGATGCTTTGCACATTTCCCTTCTCTGCCTGGTGGGAGCACTCAAAAATGTAGACTCAAAATGAACCTTCAAAGCCAACTGTTACTTAGAAGTATATTCTTTTGATGTCAATAGGACTAACTTCCAAGGAAACTGATTTAGGATCAAGCTTTTAGTAGTTTAAGAATGCTGGCATTGGGGAGGTGGGGGTGACATTTCTAGAGGGTTTTTTTTTTAACCTACTAAACATAATTACCTTAATATTTATACATAAAATTTAGTCTCATTTACAATCTATAGTTTGCATATTGGACCACAGACAGCCCCAGTTGCTTTCATAGTGCTTCCACTGTAACCCTGCAGGAGACCGTTCTCCCACACTTCTTCGGCCTGCTGATTTCCTTGTATAATGTTTTGCTGTGCCAGAGCTATAAATAAATACAGTATAAGAAACGTCCTTCTCCTGAGCCAGATCATGAGTCCATCTAGCTCAGTAATTGTCTCCGTCGCAAACGTGACGACTCCAGAGTAAGGGAGGGCCACCGGCGCTAGATCAGGAAGCCCTTACTCTGCCGCTGGATCTCCATGTGGCCGCTGGAGGACGGTAAGGGATCCCCCAGCGGCTGCATGGGTGGTCTGGGCGGCGAGAGAGGGGAGCCATTGGCTGTGTCGGCCCGGGAGGGGGCAGGGATTGCCTGGATGTGAATTCGGGCAGCTACGTGCAACTCATTGTGTGCAAAAAATATACTTATTTTAAAAAATAAATTGAGGCGATTGTAAAAAGAGCGGGAATTGACTCTCCCGGTCTCAGACGACCACCCCACCCTGCCCTTTAACACTTTTGTACCTCTATTATTTTTGTGCCCAGGACACACATCCCACGCGCCCCACCCTAGTTACATTTCTGATCTCTAATCATATTTGGTAGGAAGATTGGGGTTGCTAGTGATAAGCTGCGTGATGAGACAGAACCACTGGACTTGTTTTGCAGGATGCTAGAGTAGCTATGTCATCATCACAGACAGCTCTGCCTGCACCTGATCACAATTTCGGATTACATCCCAGTTTAACTGGATTGTGAATGTGGGAGTTTGTCATTTATTATCGAGATGGCCATGAGAGTAAAGCATATTTTGATGCAATCTCTTTTCTTTGTTTGCTCCCCCACCCCACACATACACTTTGTTCTCCAGGGAGACCAAATCACATTAAAGGCAACAAGCTAGTTGCAAGGAAATACTTGAGAAAATTAGGGAGTGCCAAACTAGCAGACCATTGAGAATACTGAGTTCTTAACAGTCTACAAAGTCGCATAAGTAGCCAGATGTGGCTAATCAAACATGCCTTCCTTTGAAAGTTTTTCTGGCACGCTGCAAAGGAGATGGAAGTTAGCTGCCAAAGCAAGTCTGTTTATTGTGAAAATAAATCTGGCTACATATGGACTTGATTGTCCAGATGATTCTACAGCCTCACTGGACAGCGAAGATTTAAATGATCGTTCTTGAGCAGAGCACAAATTTCTTTAGAAATTCCTATTAATTTAATGTGCTGATGCAATGGTTTACCCACACGCAAGTCTGAGAAAGTCTCATGTTTTCAGAAACGCTCATGTATTTGAAGTCTTTAATAGTTAATTGCCTCCCCACGCTTTTCTAAGCAAGAATGTGTCTCCACTTCTTTGAACCTTTTTGGGAAAGGAATTTGCTTTGCATGTTAACAGAGGAAGGGAAGATGCCAATGACCAAATCTGCTGATGTTTTCCCAGTACATATTTTCACACAAAACTGTAAATATGAATCAGATCAAACAGCAGCAAAGCAGATGTCAGACAGAGGGAACCTAATGAAAGCCATCACTGCATTTAAACTGCATTGTGCAGAGAAATAGTTGTAGACATGTTATTTTGTCAAGGTGAAACGATTTTGTATAATATCCATCGATTCAAGGTTTACAGATTTTGTATAATGGTTGAAAATTAGGGAATGGCGAAGGCTGCATTCCTGTACAAACTTACCTGGAAGGAAGCCCCATTGAACTCAGGAAGTCTCATTGAACTTCTGAGTAGACATGCCTAGGGTTGTGCTGTCAAAGAGCAATCCAGCAGGTACTTCTCTGTGGGTAATGCTTCTCACCCACATGGAATTCTTTTTTCTCATGTTGAGGTTTGGGGGTTGCAGTCTTTTAAATCTTGTTTGCACCAGCAGTCCTACTGGAATCAGAGAACTGCCTGAATATGGCAAGTCTGCATGGAAAAAAGATACAGGAACCAGCTGTCAAAAAGAAATATTGTTCAGTGGGTAATTGGATGAAATTTCTCTCCGTGCTGAGAATGGCAGGCTCACATGCCCCTTGAGTTCTCCTTGAAGCTTTTCAAAGAAGGTTTGACTCAGATTTAAGGTGGGTGTGGGTGTGGACCTTTTGTTGACCCCCCTTCCCAGACAGGAAATTTCATTCTAGTACCCATCAGTTGTTTTGATTCTTTTTGCCATAATCTTTATTCGTCACAAATATGGTCCTGATTTCATGAAAGAAGAGGAATGAAAGATCTCATTCAGTGGATTACTTGTGGAGAATGCTTCCTATCGGCCTAACTTTTTAATTTGTCCACACACACGATAAATATTGCACATTAAACCAGTCTGACTACAGCATCTCAAAAATACCTCTTTTTGTCAGGAAGGAACTCCATACTTCTTTTAAAGCTCACCTCTTTTTTTCTTCTCAGATTGTTTCATCAGGAAGTCCTTATGCTTGACAGAAAGGGAAGATACAAAAAAATGGTGTTACAACCCACTGTGCAATCTTGCGCATGTTAAGACCAGCAGAGCGAGCGTAAAGCACTTTTGCAACACCCGCAGAGTAAGCGGTGCTGGCACTGAGACTGACGCTCCTCACTTCACCACCGGGCCCAGGTAAGGTAAGGTACACCGCTGGACGCAGGTAAGACCTGCGCTTGGGAGGGTGTGGGGAGGGCCAAGGTCGCGGGGGAGGGGACGATTGGTCATTCAGGCCAGGGAGGGGGGCGGGAGCGGCGCACTCCACCAGTATCCTAACCCCCTTCCTGGGCCTGGCAGGCCTTACACGACCTCCCCGGATGTGCACCAGCAAAATAGCTGGCACACATCCAAGGAGGCCCATTGGGGCCACTGGGGCCGGTGGAATGAAGTCTCTGCTGCTGGGTGTTGCAAATGTGTCGTAAGGCACATTTTCTACACCCGGCAAGTAAGCGGCGCTGGTGGAGAGCCCAGTGGCGCTCAAGTGGGCCAAAGGCTGCACTGCTGGGCGCAGATAAGTCCTGCGCCGGGTGGTGGGAGGGCGTGGGGAGGGAGGGCTGAGGTGGCAGGGGAGGGGGCGGCCAGGCCCAGGACGGGGGCAGGGATATCGGCAATGTGTTCCGCCGATATCCTAACCCTGTCCCGGACCTGACCGACTTTACACCACTTCCGCAGATTTGCGCTGGCCATTTTGCTGCCGCACATCCAAGGAGTCCCGTAGGGGCCGCTGGGTAGGCTGACCATATCCCAAAAGGGACAGGGTGCCTACCTTTAACCATTGGAATTTGGGCAGATGCAGCTCATCATGGAAGGGTGCAACAAGCTACACCTGCCCAAATTCACGCTTCTTACAATGGTTAAAGGCATAGGCACCCTGTCCCTTTTTGGATATGGTCAGCCTACCGCTGGGGCTCTCCCCGGGGGAAAGGAACATATATCCCTTTCCCTTGAGGTGTGCCCCAGCTGCACAAGTGCGGCCCGATCCCTCGCAGGATCTGGCACAGCGCGCTTAGCGTGCTGCAGCGGATCTTTAGCTGGCTTGGGCTGTAAGCCAATATGCAAAGTTTGACCAACTCAAGTCAACTGATGAACCCCATGTAGTTTTGATATGAACCTTCTATATAAAATGTTCCTGAGGAATTTGAGAAGGCAGATGTTATAAACCCTATGATATAGGGCCAATCACATCATATTCCCCATTGTGTTAATTTAGCTGCTAAATTAAATTTGTTATTCAGTTTAGTGAAAAAGGAGACAAGGACATTAGGGAAAGAAGACAAGGAGTGAACATGTCTCCTTTTAGAATAATATGGCAAATAAGATTGAACTGGATAGGACAAAGTAGATGTAATAGTCAAAGAAAGAGGCATAAGTGTGTCTTGATCTAAGGAAAGGCAAAGTAATGGATCTGAGAGTTTATCTCTTTTCTGAGACAAGTGAAACAGGACAAAAGAAAGACTTTGGGAACAGCTCAAATGGTTTCTCTAAGGCTAAAGGGAAGTACAGTATTAAAAGATTGCCAACTCTTTTTTACTGGCAGGGCTCCTGCGCCTTTTACAGGTATGTGTAATGCAGAAATTCAGCAGATGGAGCATTTTCTGGCATGCAGACACAGTCATGCAAAAATCTTCCCTTGCTGGATGTTCTCCTTTTGTGCAGCTGTTAAAGGAACTGAAGATGTGCCAGGAGAAAAAAAAATACCGTATTGGTCTGAGTATAAGACTCACTTTTTTCTCCTAACTTAAGTTTTTAAACTAGGGGTGCGTCTTATAATCAGGCTGTTGCAATTTAATGCCAGTGATTTAATTAATTTTTTTTAATAGCACCAAACTTTAAGGGTGTGTCTTATAATCAGGTGCGTCTTATACTCGGGACAATACGGTAATAACTGGCAAGCCCAGGTACAAATACTATTGACAGAGTTCCATTTTCAGCACAAGACACTGGAGCGCTATCTTAAGAAGAACCCTAAACCCATTCAGGTTCTTCCAATATGGAACTTTTTCCTTAGTGCACTATAGTGGTTCACCTCACCTGTCAAGCTACTTGCTATATAGCAGCCATGTTGATCCCTGCTGGTGCAAAGGACAGAGTGGAAGATTGTAGCAGGATCTGTGCAGGTGACCTGGCTCGAAGGAGGCAATGCTGCCAATGCTGGTTTTGATTTCTAAAGCCCTAAACAGACCAGGGTCTGGTTATCCTCAGGGAGCAGATTGGGCCCGAGTCCTCTTGGTGCTGCCCGGCTGCTTCAAACCACATCTCACCTGAAGGCCAGATTGACCTCCCTGAGAAGCAGGACTGTTTCCCACATGATGCCAGTACTGTGGAAAGCTGAGAGGATCAAGTCGCCCCTCCTTCCTGTCTTCTTGGCGGCAAGCCAAGACCTTTCTTCTCCATGCTGCCTTTGAATTGACGGGTTGATTAATTCTGCTGCTGTTGTGTTCGGTACTAGTGCTTTTTCATTGGTCTCATTATTTCACGCATTTACTTAAAATATTTATATTCTGCACTTCAGGACCCTGCCCTCCCAGGCAGCTGACAAACTCAAAAAACGTACAATTACAATCAAATCAGCAAAAGAACCAACAGCAGCCAAATCGGAGTACATGCAATAAAAAAATGCTTGTGGAAGAAGAGGGTCTTCACAGCAGATCTAAAGGAGGGCGTTCAAAGTTGTGACACGACTACTGGAAAAGCCGGTTCCGGTGTTCACCAAGCAAATACTTAATAGTGACCAACTCACAACTTTAGCATTTTAACATTTTTGCATAACTTAGTACATATTTGTACACTGGCAAATTTGAAATTAAATAAATGCATAATTCAGCTTGGCACCTCTTTCTGTGTTCTGCTTCCTACGCTTCCATTAAATTTGGGACATGGTAGTCATATAAGATTGCTAACTTTTTACCAGCATCTGCTCCTGTTCCTTTAACAGGAGCTTGATTTGGGGATATTGTGGTTGTTTATTCGTTCAGTCGCTTCCCACTCTTCGTGACTTCATGGACCAGCCCACATCAGAGCTTCCTGTTGGCCGTCGCCACCCCCGGCTCCCCCAAGGTCGAGTCCATCACCTCCAGAATATCATCCATCCATCTTGCCCTTGGTCCCTCTTCCTTCTGCCTTCCACTTTCCCTAGAATCAGCATCTTTTCCAGGGTATCATGTCTTCTCATTATGTGGCCAAAGTACTTCAGTTTTGCCTTTTTAATATCATTCCCTCAAGTGAGCAGTCTGGCTTTATTTCCTGGACTGGTTTGATCTTAGCAGATCTGGCAGATATTAGCCAATGATAATACTGATCTCCATGCCATAAAAAGCTTCATCTGCTGATTTCTGCTGACTAAGCTGTTATTAAAGCACAGACTCAGCAATACAGGAAGCTTGGAGTAACAATCCAAAATACATTTTCTAGGGAGTTATTAAATTCACTGGGGCTGGAAAGTTGGTTAGGATTGGGCTGTAAGGCTTGGACTGGGTGATAGTCCCAGGGTTTGATGGAAAAGAGTGATGATGCCATGGAGGCACTTACACTCTTCTGCTAAGAGAAAGTGAAATAAACCAGAGGGCTCCTTTCTTGGTGCTGTTATTGCACACAGGTAGGGTTGCAGGGAAGGTTTTCACAGCATGGGGATCAGCAGCATCACCAGCTATCTGCCTGCAGATCAAGCTGCTGTTAAACTCCTCGGCTTGTACAGAAGTTGGCAGCCCTTCATGCAGCAGGACACACCAATTTCATACAGAAAAGTGGCAGCTGCACCACATTCACTGATGCCCAAGTGAATTGTTCAGTCATCAAAGCCCCTGTTGTACGCATATTTCATAACATTCTGTTATTAAAAAAACACCACATACTCTTGGGTTGCTATGGTTTAGTTATCACAGCAAACTAGTTAGCACCACATAATACATCTCAGTCCTGTTTTCCATTAGGTTTCTTTTAGAAAAATAGCAGTGTGTATTTCAGCAAGCGGAATTCAAGTGATTTAACATTTATAAATTTAACATTTATAAATGGTATCCTCAGCATTTTATTAAGAAATAATTCCCCCCAAGTTCAATAGAATGTACTCTCTGGTAAGTGTCTCAAGGCTTGCAACTCTGCAATCTGACTATTCATGCTTACTCAAAAGTAGCACACACCAGTGTTTCCTGCAGCAAGCCAATAATGTGAGGATGCCATACATGCATGTCATGGAAATGCCTGTGTGCATGCATCTGAGAAACCTGACTGAGCCCACAACTTCTAGTGCATGTGCATGGGTGTATAGCCTCTCGCATTTCGTTTAGCAACTTGTACATGTAAACAGCTGTCCTACTGTCACCCTATTCCAGCGATTTTCAACTCGCGGTGCACTGAGCTCTCTACGGTCTTCTCCTCTTGTGATGTCACTTCTGGCTTCCGGGAGACTCTTCCGGGTTCCCTTTCTAGCCGAGCAATCCCACGAAGCTGCAGGAGCTGGCACCAAAGCTCCAGTGTTCTTGCTCTTCCTTTGCCGATCCAGGGAGTGGAAGGAGACAGAGATGCAGTAGAGGCAAGTAGGCAGACAGACACCCCCCCCCCCCCATCAATTTGCTGTCTGAGGCAACTGCTTCAGTTGGCCTCATGGATGGGTCAGCGCTTTTAAGTCCTGTCTTCACACAAATACACATTTCCCTGTTACCACCTTCCTTACACCCTGGCTCCAATATCACCAGGTAAATACCAAGTGGTAACAAAGAGTAACATGAAAACAAGCCCTTCATAAATGGCTCGTTCTTCATGCTCATTTCCCCCCCTCATACACATTTCATTAAAAGGATGTTCAGTGCAAGTAATAAAACAATCTGCTATAGGAAAGGGTTATCTATCAGGAGTCGTTGCTATTCCTAGAGTGCAAAGATGGGCTGGATGCTGCTGACGTACTTGGGCTGACAAAATGCTGCTGGATTAATAATGCTCTTTCTGTGTGCTACCTCTTTGTTGTCTTGACAACAGAAGTGATTCAAAAAAGCTGCTCCCCCCCCCCCGCTTTTAGTAAATTGGCTTGAAAATTGTGACATATACGCTTTTTAACAATGTGAATGCATAACATTTTTCTCACTTTAAAAAAAGAAAACAGGCCATGTTTAGCCAAACAGCTCTAAATAACAGGATGGATCCAATACATACAAATCAATTCTCTAGGTACAGGTATTCAGGATGAGTATTACCTCCTTTTAAACTGTTTTGCATGAAAAAGACTAGTGACCAACTGTATCCCTTACAGCAGTTATTCTTTCTGCCCAGCCAACAGGTGTACACATTTGGCTCCTGTTACGTATATACACACGTGGACAGAAATGCCTTAAACCTTATTGTAACTGAGGGGCTACTACTGATTTGTTCTTCTTGGACCAACACATTTTCTTCTTATAGCCGTCAAGTGGGAGGATACTTGAAAAGCTTTGGCAACTCAGCAGCTGCGTGTTTGCTATGTGGTGGAGATCCACCAAACCAGTATGCGTGCACGAGGAAGGACTGCGCACACAACCAGGGGGGCTTTTCATTGCAGCCCTCTGCACTGCTGAAGAAGCAAACTGCTGCCAGGATTCTGGGGTCCCTGGGGCAAAGCCACTGGCGTCACTGCAGGGGGCGGAGCTCTAAGTTCCGCTGCAGTCCGACCCTCCGTTACACGGATGCATGAACCGGCCCCGCCCCCTTGCCTTCGGAGCCATTCAAGTCGGTAAAAGCAACGCGCTGGGAGTCTCCTGCGCGTTGCTTTCACCGACTTGAATGGTTCCGAAGGCGAGGGGGCGGGGCCGCTTCGTGCATCCGTGTAACGGAGGGTCGGACCACGGCGGAACTTAGAGCTCCGCCCCCCTGCAGCGACACCAGTGGGCAAAGCTCTGCACCGGGCCCCTCATGATCTCTACTATCTGCTCCCTGATGGAGTGCTGGGTGCTACCACTGCCACTAGTACTAAGGATTCAGGGTTTGGTCTTGCCTGGGTGGTCCTTAGCCCTCCTTGGCTGACCCCTGATGAAGCCCTGCAAACTGGTTTTCAGTTAATTTAAAGTTAAGTGGATAGCCTCTTTGGCGTGTGCTGGCTCTTCAGCATTATTTTCATTGTCGTCTTAGAGTCTCACTTGAAAGTACACTGACAGTGCAATCCGACTTAACGTTTTTGCCATTGTAACCAGAGGCCCAGCGAGAATGGGAGGCCCCAGAATGGAAAAGCGATTCAAATCCCCTTTGAACTCCTCTTTTGGAGAGGATTTGAATCCCTTTTCCGTTCTGGGGCCTCCCGTTCTCGCTGGGCCGCTGGTTACAACGGCAAAAAAGTTAAGTCGGATTGCGCTGTGAGAGACCATTAAGAGCACAGCTGAAGAACCACTGGAGGATATATTCCATGAAGAGAAAAAAAAGCAAAGAAAGAATTTCTTAAATCATAAAAAAAATGAGCACTTACTCAAATACACCTATTATTTACGCAGAAGAAAGTAGATGCCTTTAAAACGGGATTGGACAAATTCATGGTGTATAAATCTTATCAATGGCTGTTAGTCATGATGACTATGGAACCTCCATGTTCAAAAGCAATATACCAGTATATTGATTGCTGGGAAGGAACATCAGGGAAGGCTATTGCCTTCAAGTCATTATGGGCTTCCTGAAGGTATATGGTTGGTTACTATGGAAAGCAGGATGCTGGACTCGATGGTCCTTTTGTCTGATCCAATAAGGCCCTTCTGATGTTCCCCTGAAACCCAGCAGATACAGTCTAGGAATGTGCCCTGTACACAGACAAAACATGCACCAGACTGACAGCACAATCCTCTGCCTACCTATTCAGAAGTAAGCCCCGCTAGTTCAGTGGAACATACTCCCAGGTAAGTGTGTATATGATTGCAGCCATAATACGAATTTCTTAGGCCTGTTGTTGCTGGATGGCAGCCATTTCATGAAAGGCAGTTCCATTGAACTTAAATGGAAGTTACTTCCATGTAATGGCCAAGAGTCTTATTCTGTGCATGAAAAGCCCTACGCATGAAGACGCTCCACAGAGAAAAGTACAGTAAAAGTTGCGATCTCTGGCTCTTGATGGTTCAGAAAGCTCTATTAACTAGAAATTGGCTTAAATGCCCATCATGTTTGTTTGTTTGTTTATTTATTTTCTGTATTTATATCCTGCCTTTCTCATCATCAGATTTCTCATCAGATTTATTCAAGGCGGCTTACATAGACAGGCTATCTTTGGAACTGATAAGGGTCTTTACAATATTGTTCTATTCCTATATAGAACCTTCCATGCTCAAGATGTTTTCCCTTCTGAGTGCAGCCCTCCTTCTGGCTTGTGCTTTGCACTTCCAAGCTTCACAGTTCACCGCAGTTCACCTTCGGGCGGTTGTCTTAGATGTTCTCTCTCTCGCTGACTCCTCCACATTCCACCCTCTCACGATGCCTTCTCAGTGTCTTTGCGAGGTTCGTCAGCAGCTTCCATCTCCCATCCAAGTGGGAACCAAGGTCGACCCTGCTTAGCTTCTTCAGGCAGGGCACCGGCTCAAACCTCCAGGCCACACCTTCACTAGTCTATTAACCAACAGCACTCAGCAACAATTCAGAGAGGCCATGAGAGCTCAGAAGACCCGCACATTTATCTGAGTGGTTGGGAGTAGTGTTATTAAGGTGAAGGGGTTTTTTTGGGGGGGGGGGTATCCAAGAGGTTCAGTATAAATAATGTACTATTATCAGGAAAATTACATTATCTTGCAACCTTCAGTCCTGCAGAGGCCTGATATCACCATTTTTACTGCATTTAGCATGTAGTGTGTGAGGGTTATTATGTGGGTCATAAACATTGAATTGTTTCCTAACGTTTGTCCAGAAACGCTCCATGGCCACAAGCTCCTTCTATTCCATCTTATGAGCCTGCAATCATCATGAAGTACTGTGACATGAAAAATTGTTTTTGTCACTGGAGGTGCTCATGAAGATTTATTGGATCTGACACAGCACAGTACACAGTGACAGAGTACACAATATGCACATGTTGTAATGCAGGGGTCCCCAACCCCCAGTCCGCTGCCCGGTACCGGTCCATGGCCTGTTCGGGACCGGGCCGCAGCGTTGTGTCGGGGTTGGGGCGGTGGGCCCCAGGGCAGGGGCCGGACGTGGCAGTGAACTTACCTGTGTGATGCGTCGCCTCTGTTTCGGCCCGCCCTGGAGCTCGAATGGCTCCAAAATAGCACCTAAACTGGCGGGGGGCGTGTTTGGAGCCGCGCTGGGCGCGCGCAACTAACATCATGCCTGGGTCACGTGGGGGCGTGGCGTCGGTGCCCCCCCGGTCCGTGAAACAAAAATCCTCCGTGATGCCGGTCCCCGACACCACGGAGGTTGTGAGCCGCTGTTGTAATGTACTCGCTACAGCAGCAGTCATAGTGTGGGGATACTACTTTCTACTGAAGCTCCTGGTATGTGAGATACGACCCACAAATGAATGGAGAGGAGTCTGGGCCCAGCACCATCAGGATATTATTTTGGTGGCCCTCCAACAAATTAGCTGCCTCCCAGGGAAGCAGCTGCAAATGGCGGATATGCTATTCTCATTGCCATAAGAGCGTTGGAAATGCTCCTCCAATGACCGCGACCATATTCCTGCTTCTTTAAAAATAGGCAAGCAAATCGAACGTACTTTGCAATCATATATATGTGCTACACCGAAGTACTATATTCAAAATACTTAGGAATCTGTAATTGTGAAGCCCACAATAAAATATCCTTTATTTCTCTGTCTCTGTTCTTTATGTTTCATTGTCGAATTGGGGATGGGCAGGTAGCATGGAGGATGTGTTTCTTCCACGAAAAGTGTCGGCATGGCTTGTAGCTCCCTACACGTTAGGGATTAGAGGAAGTTCTAAGCCACTTCCTCCTTTGATGTCGCTTTCGGGTGAATCATTTAATGGGGGTAGACTTAATCACATCAAAGGCACTTTTATCAGCATCTTTGGGGTTTTTTCCCAGGGAGTTATGCCTACATACTTTAAAGTCTTTCAAGAGAGAGACTACAAACTTTTCAACAGCTCTCTGACTCATCATAAGGTAAAGCATGTAGTTTCAAAGCAATTGATCCTAGCCATTGACCGTGAATACAGCGACTTTACTATGTTAACCCTATGAACTGACATTAAGGGTCAGATCACACATACATGGAAATGTGGACCCAGTCCTGGTGGTTTTTGTTTCGTTTTGTTGAGTGGTGGAGGGAGCCATGACACAGGATGGAACTGCGCAGTGTGTGTGGGCTTTACGACTTTGCCTACCACGGTTCCAGTCCTGATTGCAACCCTCATGCATTATTTTAAGCAGAAAAAAAGCTTCCACCGAAAGCTTTTTTTCCCCCTATTTAAAATAACACAGAGTGGGTTGTGATTGGGATCAGAACCACAATGGGAGCAAAGTCCTAAAGCCCCGCCCTACTCCCTCACCATGGTTCTGCCTCATTTCATGCTCCCCTGCCACTATTTCAAACACAACAACTAGCAGTGCAGCAAAAATGGGAGGCCCCAGAACGGAAAGGGGATTCAAATCCCCTCCAAAGGGGGATTCAAAAGGGGATTTAAATCCCTCCTCCCCTCCAAAGCCTCCCACCCTGCCCTCCCCCGCTGGTTACACCGGTGGTGTAAGTTGGATAGGATTGCGCTACTAGAGAGATAACATTTACTGCATTGGCAATAAACAGTTTTGTTTCTCTTTCCATCTTCCTCTCACATGACCAGATTTCCCCCTTTTCCTGGTTTGCTCTAACCACGGTTTGCAATGACAACCAAAGGAAACAAACTTTGGCTGAGTTTGTTTTTCTCTTCAGAGATAGCAGGAAGTGATGTTCTTAGCAGAGGCGACAGGCACCGGGAAGGCGCACGGGCGCGAGGGGGCGGGGCCAGCGTTGCGTCACGTCGACGCGCCCTCGCGTCACATCGACGCGCCCCCCCGCCTGGTATGCTCGCATTTCGGAGCCAAACCGGCTCCAGGGAGGGCGGGCGGGCCCACACTTCAAGAGACGGTGAGTTCCCTGCCCGCGATCGAGCGCCCCGCCCGCGATCGAGCGCCTGGAGCTCCTGCTCCACGCGCTCCACCGTGGTTCCGCCTCTGGTTCTTAGCATGTTTGTAACATGCTGAAAGCGTGGCTCTCCACAAGAACGAAAATGGCCGAAAATCAAAATGGCTGCTGTTGCTCCTCGTCCCTCGCACTACATCTCCCAAGTTCCTTTGCAGCCAAGCAGCCTTCCTATTGGTGCATGAGGCTGCCATCTTTATTTCCTTGTCCCTCGTACTACATCTCCCAAGCTCCTTTGCAGCCAAGCAGCCTTCCTATTGGTGCATGAGGCCACCATCTTTTCTAGCTTCAAGCTCGCACTTCAAACTGCTAGCGTGGCGAGTGTGCTACAAGCCAAAAGAAAAAAGAAAAAGCAACCTGAACGTACTGGAGGGAGAAGGAAAAAAAAACAATGGCTCTCCAGCGCTCCTAGTGCTTGAAGGTAAAAAACAAATGCAACCAAAAATTAGTGAGAACCAGAACTGCCTCCAAACCATAGTTTGTAGACCCACTTCAAACTATGTTTGCAAATTCTAGTTTACAAGTAAGCACAGTTTATCAGATTCTGCTATCATGGCAAACTATAGCTGGAACAAACAAGAAAAGGGAGGAGGGAATCTGCTCGTGCACAAGCAGAGCTGGAAGAAGGAGGAGAAGGAAACATGCAAGCCTACAGTACATTTCCAATTTTGGAGGACCAGAACATAATGTCTGAACTAGAACAATATCTTTGTAGCATTTTTGCCACTAACAACCCCAGATCAGTGAAATTTATGGAAATAAAACAAATTTGAAGCTAAGTTCTAGTCCTGTACTTTCAAATGTTTGGGTTACAATCCTCAGATCAAGGACTCTCTAGTACCAAACAAATGGGTCTCCTCAACAGAAAATAATGTGAAGCTTGGTGCCTTAAAACAGAGCTCTTCATTTCTCTCAGTGTTGTTTTTACAAACTTCTGTAGTCCTTGGTTGTTTACTATTCCTATTGCATTTATTCTAACATTATTAATATCCCAACAACTACTGTAATGTTTTGCTGATTATTACATCAACGGTAGTATTGTCTACAGCATTTTCAGTGTATAAAGTTTTACAAATCTTTTCTCTTGCTCACATTGACATGGCTAGTTGATTTTCAGAATTCTATTACAGGTGGGCCCCCATATCCACTGATTCGCTATCCACGGTTTCAGTTATCCACGGATCGCGGGGACCCCCCCCCCAGGCTTTTACTTTTTTCCCAGTAAGTTTCGTTTCTTCCTTAAAGAAACAGGAGAAGCAGCCTCTGGGTGCTTATTACAGGCAAGTAGAACAAGACTAAGTATTAGAGAGGCTCTGCAAGGTTAACAGAAACTTTGCAGAGCCTCTCTAGGACTTAGTCTCATTCTACTTTCCTGCAATGGAGGCTGCTTCTCTGTTTGTTTTAAGGAAGAAACAAAACTTGCTGAAAGAAAAATAAGAGCTAGGGGGGCAAGAATGCCTGCCTGCAGGGGAGGCAGGTGTGGGGGGCCCCCTCAGGAAACCATGGAGGGGGTGTTCGCTCTTATCCACAGTTTCAAGTATCCACGGAGGGGCCTGGAACATATCCCCAGCGGATATGGGGTCCCACCTGTATTCTGATATTATGAGAAGTACTTTATCACCTTCATGCGTACAGAGCATTTTGCAATCCCTGTCCCACTGATCCACTCAACTGGGATGGCCCATCGATGAGGCCAACTGAGGCAGTTGCCTCAAGCAGAAGAATGGCGGGTGGACACCCAAGTTCGCCCATTCGCCTCCACTGATGTTCTTCCATTCTCTGAATTGGAAAAGAGGGGTAGAGAGGAAGAGGAAGTATAAAGGAGAGAACACTCTCCTCTCCTCCACATTGCCTTCTCTCCTCCTCCACACTTCCTCTTTTGCTCCATTTTCTTCTTCTTTTTCCAATCCAGGGAGTGTGGGAGAAGCAGAGGCTGATACATCACCAGTGGGAGGGGGGCAGAATTTTGCACACTTCCTTAGGCACCACCAGGAGGTCTTGGGTAAGTCCTGCTCACAACAGTCCTGTGAGGTTGCCCAAAGCCACCTCTTGAACTTGGCTTGAAGCACAACTCCAAATCTCCCTCACTTCCCAGCCTTAATTTGTACCAGTGCTCACTCCTGACGTGTTTTCAGTGCCAAAATTGAATTCTGGAACATCTGAAAAGATGAAAGGGCCCCTTAACAAGGGCAGAGTGCATTTCTCTTACCACCAGCTGCGAGAGAGAGAGAGAGAGAGAGAGAGAGAGAGAGAGAGAGAGAGAGAGAAGGGTTTCTAGATCAGAAGGTACTGCCTGTAGATAGACTGACTTGATCACTGCTCGCTCTCTCCTCGACATTTGGCGATCCACCATCCCAACTCAGCGCTGCTGCCCAGTGCGCCATCCTGTCTTTCCTCCTTTCTCGTCTCCCTCCGCCATGCATTTGTTTTCCCCTCCTTCCTCCTGGGATCTTTCAAGGCTCTCTCCTCCCTGCCTTAGCCTGGAGTGGCTTCTTATAGGTATTTCTATATGTACTGTGTGTGTAGTTCTCCCCCTTGCTGAAATCTCGGCTTCGGCCGAGGCCGCTCCCGCTCCTCCCCGCCCTTTGCTCTGCCTTCGCTGTGGGTGTGAATGAGTGGGCGACGGGGGCGTGAGCAAGTGTGACTGCGCCGGGTTCAGCGTGATTTACGGCTCTGCTGAAAACTGCTTTTCCCCGCAGCATCAGCGCCACCGGCAGCGACAGCGGCAGCAGCAGCAGCAGGGACGACAGCAACAAGTCAGGTAAGAAGAGCCGCGCTCTGCGCCACTGCCTGGAGCGAAGGGAGAGCCGGGGACGCCTGCTGGCAATCCGGGCTTTCGCCTCGGCAGCGCAGGGGTCCCACAAGGAGCTAGATGGGGTGGCTCCTTCAGATGCATTGGGGAGCAGGGCCAGAGCGACAAGCAGGACCGGCCAAGCGCGCTGAAAGAGGAGGATCTCCTGCTGGCATAAGCAAGGAGGCAGGCGGCACCCCGACATTTTTGCAGAATTAGTGACCATGGCTTCAGGCGAATCCACTGCGCTGTAGTAACGTTTGTCCCCCAACCACCTCTGCATGAGATCCAGCATTTTCCATCCTCCACAAATGTCAGCCTCCCCCCCCCCCCATTGCATGCATTCTGCTGTTCTGTACTCCTCCCTCCTCTCCATAACCCGCAGCATCCTTTTTGATCTTGCACGGGTAAAAAGCTACCCAGAGAGAGTTTCCACCTCTTTCCTTCCCTCTGCAGATCGCCCGCGCTGCTGCCTGCCTGCCTTTCACCTTGCCGTATTCTCCACTCGCCGTGTGTATAAAGTTGATTTGTCATAGATGAAGGGGGAGTGGGGTTGGGGTGTGTGGGGTGCATGGAGGGAGAGCGTCTCTCACTGGCTGCTGCACAAACTTGCCTAATATAAACGCGTGTTGTTGACCCGGATATGTCAGTAACGTGACGCTAGGACAGGAACTCTCTGATGGAAAAGAAGCCTTCAAGAGTGGATCTGTATATACGTTTTTAAGCTTATTTTGGGTCTGTGCCCTGTCATCAGTTCTCCTCTTGCATCCTGTACACTGCCTCGTTTTTAAGTGATCAATAAATATTATTGGCTTTCATGAATGGGTTTTGTGGCTTAGCTGTTAGAAACTTAGCACCCCCTCCCCAGAAGGACTTGCAGTAACTGTGCTGAAATCTGATTGAATGAAATGGTTGTCCAACTAAATTTCCAGAACTCATCTGACGCTTTGCTTTATTTGGATTTTCCAATCGCTGCATGATGACACTTGATTTGCATTTGCAAAAATACAAGCACCCAAGCTCATCAAGGGTTCAAGCCAATGTTGAGCACTTTTCGGTCTTATTGATTTCAGTCACAGTGGTAGGGGTTCAGCACATGCTTACTGAACTCCTCCCACTGACATCATTGGGACTTGAAGAGTGCTTAACTTTGGCTGAGTCATGCCTCAAATTCTGAAACAAAGCCTCTGATTGCACATTGCCATGATTGACTTGCCCAGCATGAAATCACTAGTATTATTTAACCAATTTATATTCCACCCTCGCAAAACTCAGATTGGCTAGCAATAGAACAACTTTCACATCCTAAAACAACAAAAGCTACACTTGAAATGTGGGGGCTTGTGCAAAATCTGGAGAACCACCTTTATTAGTATTCATTAAACTGATATCCTTTGGACAGCTTAGATAAGCTTATGGGATGCTCTCATGCACTGACCAGGCTGACACCTGCTTAAGCTCAACGATATAATAAATAGCACCATGTATCCGCGTACAGTTCTCTAGGCCCAGATGTCCTTTGAAAAAGTGAACATGTTTCTAGTTCTTGTTACTGTAGAGAAAATCTGCAAGAGGCAATACGTTGCTAAGAAACTAGGAGAATTTCTGTGAGGGTTAACTTAGGAGGCATGTCTTGCCGTTACTCCTATCTAGTACTGATTTAGCTCCATTCCAACAGTGTGTTGGAGAACATGCAACTTTGCTAATCTGTCTGTTCCTTTCCATTTCTTCCTGTCCTTTTTCTGTTGATGTTATTTGACCATGGAAAAAAGTACTCTTATAAATGCTGTTACATGACCAAGTACATACAGGAATATATGAATCTGCCCTGATGATTATGTCTGAAATCCTATGCATATTTACTTACAAGTAAGTCCCAGGGAGTTCAATGGGGCTTACTCTCAAGTAAGTGTGGATACTGTAGGTCTGTCACCGTAGTCCTCTTCCCACTATTGTTTGCTTTGTCTGGCAGTGGCTCTCCAAGGTGTCAGGCAGGGGTCTCTTCCAGCACTGCTACCTGAGGTCCTTTGCACTGGACATTCCAGAGACTGAACATCTGCATGCAGAGCATATGGCCTCTCCTGTTGCCTTTTCCCAGATACTGCATCCTCTTCCCCTTGGCAACCCTAATTCTATCCCCCAAATCAGTTTTTGTAACTGAATTATATTAGTGGGGAGGGGGGAGGGGATGAATGCACACAAATATTATTGATCTGCAAAACTGATGTCAATAGTAGAATCTGAATTTTCTGGCTGCAGAACTCAGAAACATGAAGTGTAAAATTCTAAACCCCTTGGCTAGGAGCATATTTATTTGTTTGTTTGTTTGTTTGTTTGTTTGAAATATGTATGTCTTATCCTTCTGTCTTACTTCAAAGATGGCTAACCTCACAAAAAAATTAAAACAATATTAAAATAGCAAAACACTGCAATTAAAAAAAGACCAGTTTTAAAGAGCCAAGGGAGGATAACAATTCACAGGCCAGCTTTGCCAAAGGCCTGCTGGAACAAATGCACTTTAGGACTATTAAGGGCCCTGTCATTAAGGAGGAGGCTGGACAAATCTTCTGGGGTAGAAAGTTCCATAGTCTGGGTGCTATAGTAGAAAAGGCCATCTCCTGTTTTCCTACCAACCATTGCTCTGATGATGGTAGATAATGGAGCCAGGCCTCTTCCTATGGTCTGAAAAGACCACACTAGATGTGCACCTGTATACAAGCTTTTAAGGGGCATGTTTACCACTGGGCCTCTTTTTTAAACAGACATTATCACTGTGGTTTTATTTCTTTTCTTCTAGGATTTGGAAAGTAATGCAACAGAACGCTTTTGAAGAAAGCAGATACCCCTGGCAGGAGTCGTTTGAAAATGTCAGTGTCTGCATGCCGTTTCGTTGCCCTCGTTGTGGGGACCACACCAGATTCAGGACCCTGTCTTCCTTGAGAGCCCATCTAGAATACAACCATAGTTACGAAGAAAGAAGCCTCCTGACAAAATGCAATCTGTTTTCGTCCCTCAGGGATGCAGACCTGATCTCTTCTTCCGAACCCCTGACACGGGGAATGCTTGGGGATAGCACCAATGTCATGAAACCAAAGCCATCCTACCTAAACTTCTGTGACACAGCGCATGAGAATGCAAAGAACAGGAAGCCATTGGAAGTGGAAGCTGAAAGGCCTGCATCTTTTGGATCCAGTTATACATCAGGAGAGTCCGCTGATGAGCCAATTTCTAAACCAGGGTTGGCAACAACAGACTCCAAGGGCTCATTCGAGGCCCATGTGAGAGAGAAGTTTAACCGAATGGTCGAAGCTGTAGATAAAACAATAGAGAAGAGGATCGATAAGCTTACCAGAGAACTAGCCCAAAAGACTGCCGAACTCTTGGAAGTTCGAGCAGCTTTTGTGCAGCTTTCTCAGAAGAAACAGGAAGTTCAGAGGCGAGAGAGGGCCCTAAACAGGCAAGTGGATGTTGCCGTTGAGATGATTGCAGTGCTGAAGCAACGACTTACCGAGTCTGAGGAGGAACTTCACAAGAAGGAAGAGTAAGTGGAAGGATGGTGGACATAGGATAAGGGTATTTGATTTTCTTTTTCTTCAATGCAACAGAAATTTGTAGCTTTTTGGACAGAAGTTGAAAGGCCTGGGTATGGCATGCCATAGAGTCAGGTCAACATTCCTGCCTGTTTCTCCAGCTCATTAGAGTAGAGGCAGATACATCCCATGGCATGTGGGGCTACACATTTACTAGAGTAGCACTATCTCATACTTTGGATTGGATTTATACCATACTTTCCACCACTACTCCAAATATACAACTTCTCAGACTAGCATCAGGGACTAGTAAAATGCCTGATGTATAATCCAGGCTTTTCATAGAATCACACAAGTTCTGAAATTTGAAAAAGGCCTGAAAAATCTTAGCTTTGGGGTCACAGAAGGTCAAATCTATAGTTCTTAAGAGTCCAGAGAAACATTTGAAAAATTAATATATCAGCCAGCATCTACAGAAGGTTTCCTTTCCCATGTCTTCTACTTGCCCCCTACCATTCCTCTCCTCTCTTCATCTCCTGTAACTCATACCTTATCTTCTCTGTTGCTTTCCTTCCTTTCAAAAACATCCTGGATTTTGAGAACTACCAAATGTTGCAATAGGAATAAAATGATGTGGCCTAAAAAAATACATACGAATGTATATACATACATAGTCTTCTATGTGCACACGAGAACAGTGGAATTGAGGAGTGCCAATGTGTCTGCAGAGCTCTTCACACACAAGGTCTGCTGTGTTAACTTCTGCGAGTTGCAGAATGTTTGGTGTGCTCAATGGAGATCTCCTGCCACCACGAGAGGAGAGCATCCTTTGACACAGAAGTGACCGAGGCAGTAGTATCATCAGTGGTGGGGGCCTTGGGGCAGTGGGCCCCAAGTGCACGTGGCGGCGGAGGGGGGTGTACTTGCCTCCTGGCCGTGTCCTCTCGCGCTGGCCGTCCTCTCGTTGGGCCCTCCCACCCGCCCTGGAGCCATTTGGCTCCAAATAGGCAACCAAAATGGAGTGTGTGTGTGTGTGTGTGTGTGTGTGTGTGTGATTGAAGGCGCGCCGGTGGCGCGTGTGAAAATGATGTCACGGCCCAAGGGACATGGTTGTGGTGTCACATGGGGGTGTCACGTCGGCAGCTCCCCCCTAAGGGGGTTGTACGCTCGCCACTGTCCGAGGCAGCCCTCTGGAACTCTAAGCTCTTTGGAACTGTGGCTCACATGTTGTGTGCACAGACTTTGCCTGCAGAGCTGTGTAACTGTCTGCCCATGCACTGTTTTTATCATCGGTTTTCCTCCTCTTTTTTTTTTACGTTTCAGTGCCTTCTTTTCCTCCCGTACTGCAGCAATGCAGAATGCACCTATACTTCGGGAAGTATACAGTTTCTGCCTTCAGGTGTAGATCCATTGACTTCCATAGAGGTCAACACTCGCTTGGTGTTTGGAGACACTAATTCATCATCCAAATATTCAGTCAGCAGCTGTATTACATGCACCTTTTTAAGGAACCTTTTAATAAGGCTGAAACTTCTATGCCCTACTAGTGCCATGCAGTGGGTTTATTTGTAAAGAAAAGTGCTGCTCTGTGAGTAAGGGTATCACTTAGGGGCTAAGACCGATCGTTTTGTGTTTTGGCTTCACGATTGAGGGTAAAAGGTCTCTGAATTCTCCTCTTCCTTAACTCAATAGCAAGGCAGAATTGCAAGCTAAACCTTATGAGATCTTTGTATCTAGGAAGGAATCATAATTTGGTTTCCTGCAGGCATCCATAGCAGGTTCCAAACTCATGTTGGCAGTTCCAACCCATCTAAAAATACTTTCATGTCGTATTCATTAAAAATGTAGTAATTTTTGATACATTATTTATCCGTGAACTACTTAAAGGCTGCCCGCTCCCTGGTATTCCCGTTGAAATCAGCGGAAGAAATTTGGAGTAAATTGTCTTAAGGATTGCAGCCCTAGTGTTCTTCAATATTCTCCAACACTCTTCAGATAGTTCATAATACTCCAACATGTTTTAATTAGATGTCTGGTGCGGCTGCTACTAAAAATTGGCTATTGCAGCAGCTCATAAATTTAGGGTTGCGATCCTGGACATATTGACTAGGAAGTAAGACTGCAATCCTACACGCTTAGCTGGGAGTCAGCCCCACTGAAATAAGGTCTCAGCACTGGTAAGAGGGAGTAGCTGGCAGAGGCGTCAGGCGCCGGGAGGGCGCCCGGGCGCATGGGGGCATGGAGGCATGGGGGCGGGGCCGGTGTCATGTCGACGTGCCCCCCACCCATTTTGCTCCCATTTCGGAGCCAAACCGGCTGCAGGGAGGGAGGGCCCAGACACGACGCTGCTTCGGTAGAGGGTGAGTTCCCCCGCCCCCATTCCTGCCGCCCACCCGTGACCGAGCGCCTGGAGCTCCTGTTCCACGCGCTCTGCCGTGGTTCTGCCTCTGGTAGCTGGTCTCCTTCAACTGTCACTGGGATCAGATGCTAGCCTCCATTCCGGCGCGTTGACAGTTGTCCCCTGCATATGCTGCATAAATGGCTTGTGTATGACAAGAGGCAGGAAGGGGAATAGTATTGACCTCTTAAGCCCGTGCAAGTTTTTTCTAGTCCTCCTGCCCCCAAATAACCATAGTGGTCATTTATAGCACAGTGGTGGCCTGAAAGATGGATCTGCTCTTTTCCAGTGAACAAAAGTTTCCCATCTTGGTCATCTGGTGACAGTCTTTATTCTCCCTAGGTGTCTGGGCAAGGTGACAAGCTTGCTTTTAGGCCGCCTCTGAAGGCTGTTTCGAACAGCTGAAGAGTCTCTTTAGTGAAGCTTTGTGTCTTTACTTTTTTTTGTAGCAAAAGGAGTGTTGCTCTGCTGTGCTTGTGGAGCAACGGGATGCCATTTTAGCTGCCATGGCACAACTCTCTATGGATGCAGCAGCAGCCTCTAAAGTGGGGGGATGTTGTTCAGGTGGACTTATTTGAGGGGCGGGACTTGTTTGTTTTGCTACATCATGATGTGATTAATTAGGGAGGACCTGCTTTGGATGCAGCTTCAGGAAGTCACTATCTATCTGCTAGTCAGTGTGGCAGTGCTGAGCTAGATAGGCCAGTGATCTGACTCAGAATGCATGGTTGTGATGGTCCCACTTGCCCTGGCATGACTTCCATGTGGAGTTGGCTTGCTGAATCCTTCCAAAAAGCACCCAGCTCTGTGGCCACTGCCACACCTCTGGCCAACCTGGTGTTTACCTTATGTTGACGTTGTTCTTCCTGTTTCCAGACTGCCCCAATCAAAGACTACAGTGATTAGATGAGTTTGGGCCTGAGGAACAGGATTGCTGTGTTTTTAATGCTGACCCCCTGAGGAGCTACGAGAACAAGAAGTTGTTTCTCTCCAGGCTACGTTGCAAACTCCTGGAGCTGAATAAATTGTGTCTGTGCACTATAAAGATTGCTTATTCCCTTTGGCATTTGGTTACCTACCTTGTGCTTGCCAAGCATTGCACACGTGTTTAGGGACTGGCCTCTGTGAAGAAATCTGTGGAGAATCCAAGCTCTGCTAGTAAGAGCTTGTTGTGTACATATGGTGTCCCAGGATGCCTTGCATCCTGGAGCCAGGATCTTGTTCAATCGCAGGCTTAAAAGAAAAGAGAGATGAAACCAATCACAGAAGAAAATGGTTAGAGCACAATGTAAATGAAGAAAAAAGCCAACAGATTGGATTTGGGGCAAGTGAAAAGCTGTGGATTGTGACAGAAAGATCTGTGGGTTTTTGCAGAGCTAAATGAAAGGATCTGTCCATGTTTTGAAGAGTTTATGGCTCCAAATAGGAAGGAGAGAGTACGGCAGGGAAAAAAAGCAGCAATGGTTGTGCATAAGGTCTGATGTGGATTTGCAGCCATGGACTGGCTATCTGTCTCTGAATAATCTGTATGTTTGCTAGATATGAATTTGCTCAGCCATGGTACCAACAAGTCAGAAATGTACCAAGCAAATTAGTGCCTTTAGAAAGTCTGCTCTGCATGTACCCCCCCCCCCCCCGCTTCAATGCAAAAGGGCAGTTTTCAGTTTTATTTTTACATATTTATTCTTATATATAACACTACAAATATTAACATTCACAAAATCATCTAGCTTTTTAAAATACATATAGACAAAACCTTTCAGTTGTTCAGTTGTACCTCTTTGTGGTTACAAGTCCAAATTCTTGGTCATGCTCTACAGAGAGTACCAGTCCTTTGTTATGTATTCCCATCAGAGGGCTTCTTAATGTCAGCGAGATGTTATGTACTCCTTCCACTCATAGTCAAAGGAGGAATCATGACACTCCATGAGGTTTCCCCATCAAAGGAGTGGGATATATTTGCAGGAGTACTACTGAATGTCCTCCATGCAGTGATATCAAGCTTGTGCATGCTTATCTTTTGACTCATATGCATCCTCATGACTCTGCAAAGGAAGTACCATTTGAACTGGAAATATGCACATATTCTGGTATGTGCTAGGCACTTCCTGCAGTTGGGTGGCCATAAGCACTGGAGCCACTAAAATGGCAGAAATTGGTGCAGTCACATGTACAGGGGCCAACCAGGTGTTTACTGATGAAGGACCATTGAAGGGCCCATTCAGCCAACCCTTGAAGCCCCAGTGCCCAGTGGCAATAGCTGCCTTGGTTGGTGGGGAGTGGGATGGACTCAGGGCCAGGCTTTGCGCCATTGCCCACACTGGCAACAAAATTGCACACTGGTGCTCAAACTGGCACCAAAATTGTACATGTAACAGTATATGCGTGTACTTTCAGGTCACACAGTCCTTCTTTGGCATAGGTGTGAGCATTTGCTTGTTCCCAAGAATGTCCACGGAAGAACGTGATACTACTGTGTGGAGGAAAAATCGTCATCTGTTCAGTCCTGCATACGGGAACCAACACTTAAGAGAGTCCTGTCATTTGTTGTGACTAGGTTGTTTCTCACAGTGAAAATATGTATTTCTTTTTCTGTAGAGTGGGTTGCAAAACATTACAACATATGTATTCATAGTACAATATCTGTTTACATTCCAGAATGCCTGAGCTGGGCTACGTAAGGCAGGTTGTTATTCTGGTCACCTTTGTAGCGCTTAACATTTCAGGTGTTGGACTTGCTCAGCCATGAAGCATCTTGGTTGATCTTGGGCCAGTCATTATCTCTCAGTCTACCTCACAGGGTTGTTGTGAGGATAAAAGGAACCATGTATACCACCCTGAGCTCCTTGGAGGAAGGGTGGAATAAAAATGCGAAAAATAAATACATATCTTTCTGGAAGTAAGACATTCGAAACGGTGTTAGTATGTTGCAAGAAAACGTAACAGTGTCTTGTGGAACCTTGAAGACTATCACATTTATTGTAGCATAAACATACATGGACTCTAGTCAGTGAAGCTTATTCTACAATAAATGGGTCAGACTTTAAAGTGCCACTACACTCTTTGTTGTTTGGGGAAGGAACAAAGAATTTCCTCTGTTGTTCACATAGGAACTCCTATTCCTTTCCCATGAGAGCTTTTCAGGGTCCGAGTACTCTTCCAGAAGAATAAAATCCAATTCAGCTAGTGGAGTTGCAGCTAGTGTAAACTTGTGTTATATGAAGGAAGACTGGATTTTAGAACTCCTCTTTAAGTTGACTGTTAGATGGTTGAAGCTGCAATCCCAAACCATTGCACTCAGTGGGTCTTATTTCTGTGTGGACATGCATAGGATTGCACTGTAAGTAAGCCGGTCCAGCTAAAGATGTGTCCCAATGAAAACAACTGAACAAGTTAATTGCAACCAACGGGTCCCAGTGCTTTGAGTCGGATTGGAGCAAAACGCTTACTACAGCCTGGAACGTCTTGCCATCAGAGGCACCAGTGTGCAACTCAGAAGATTTCCCAGGTTGAGACAGTGAGACTGCAATCCTATCCACACTTACCTGGAAGTAAGCCTCATTGACTATAATGGGACTTACTTCTGAGTAGACGTGCCTAGGATTGGGCTCTCAGTGTGATAATCTAAGATGAATACATCTAAGCATTATAGCCATATAGTTATTTTTCTTTGCCAAGCTCAGTGATAGAATGTGCTTTGCATTCTTACAATCCCAGGTTCAGTCTTCAGCAACTCTAAAGGCTGATCTACACGACAGCGTCGCGGAGCGTTTTTTAATCCGGCGGAGCCGCCGGACCTCCGCCCCACTGCCGCGTACTCCAAGTCGAGTGTTCTATTTTTTAGGGGGCGTGACGGCAGAGCTTGGAGGTGGCTCGCGGAGCTGCTGCAGCCTACCAATCACAGGAGAGGGGGGGAGGGTGGCTGAATGCCAATGTGAACGACAACCAATCACCTTGGAGGTTACATCCACACAGCAACTGCGCTTTCTTAGGAAGGCGGGACAACATGAGGGGCAACAGGCTTGAAGACACTCCCCCGCTTCCAGCGCGGAGGCGCCAGGCAGAGGCGACGGCGGAGCCTCTGCCTGTCGTGTAGATCAGCCTTGAGGGAAAGACTCTTGGACGGCAGGGCTGGGAAAGAGCTCTCTCTGCCTGAGACTCTGGAGAGCTGCTGCCTATAGACAGTCCTGGGTTAGCAGGTCGTGAGGCTGACTGAGGTAGCGGTCATCTCAGGTCTCCGATTAGCCAGGGGTGCTCACTTCTGTCTGCCCACTCACCCCTACTGCTGTTGTTCCTCCCACTCCCTGGGCTGGAGAAGGAAGAGGAGGGGAAGAGGTGTGGGGGAGAGGAGGGTGGTGGGCTAGGGCACTGAGATGCTCTCGCCCACTGCTGTCTTCTCCTCCACACTTCCTCTTCCACTCTGCCCCCTTTTCCTTTTCCAATCCATGCTTTGGGAGGAGCAGAGGCTGGCACATCACCAGACGGGGGGGGGGGGGGGGGAAGAGAGCATTTGACAGGTGCAAGAAGATCTTGGCCATCTCTGATTTAGTGGGATATAACTTTCTCTGGGGTGTGAATGTTCTAAATGCAGTCTTCTCCTCTCCATGTATATGTCCTGTTTTTAAAAGAATCAAACAGCCATCCTGCCTCTGGAAGGCTTATCTGTTCTACAGGAAGATTGCCCCCACCTCCTGCACAGAGGAATATAAAACGAGCTCTGTTCGTGTGAGAACTGAGCTGGGGCAGGTATGGCACAAAGGAGAAAATTCAGCATTATCGCCAGAGGAAGCCCTTTGGTTTTTATTTCTAGAAGAGTATTCCTGACTGATGAAGGACAAATTGCATCAGTGCTGTTCAGTTATTATTTGGTCACCATATGTGTTGCTGGAAAGGTTACCGCTGCAGTGGCGCTCAGTATCGGTAGTACAGGCAAGACGATTTCACAGCTAAAGGCTAGCATCCGTTCTTTCCTGCTGCTCATTAAACAGAATAAGGAAAAACCAATGTTCTTTACAGTGGCAATTCCAACAGAGCTGCATTTCTGTCATTGCAGAGAAGTAGTTACGTTTAATCACTTTCTGGAGGAAGCTGCCGAAAAGGAGGTTCGCGGCAAAGTCAGGCTCCAGCACTTCATTGAGAATCTGCTGCAGCGGGTTGACCTGGCTGAAAAACAGTTAGAATATTACCAGAATCAGCAGATAATGGGCAACTACAGTGATGTCAATGAGCATGTGGTAAGCAGAAAACGGTTATCTCGTTTATTGCATTGTACTTCACCGTCCCAGAAAGAAGCGAGTAAATTTGAATGTGAATAGATGCAGCCAGAATGAGTGGGTGGTTTGTCCGGGGTATTGTGACAGGGACTTAAACAAAAAGAAAAAAGTGTGCTTCTTTGAGCTTATGTTTTATTTATGTTCTTAGCTTTTGTTCTGCATAAGCAGTTGTGCCTATGATCTCAGCAATTTAATAAGGAAACGTGAAACATTATGACTCATTTTTCTGTTGTTCCTCCAAGGAGCACAAAGGAGGATGAGGTGCTCTCTCCTCTCTTTCATTTTATCCTCGCAGTGACCTTGTGAGAGAGGTTCAACAGGTGAGGCCCTGCTCTGGGTTCTATCTTTTCATTCCGATGAACTTATCAGGGGAAAGGAGCAAGACTTTTTCTGTCATGGAATTCACTCTCTGGAATTCTTTGGTGAGAGCGGACTGCCTGATGACCTCTCTGATTGGCTTCTGGTGCCAGATGAAGACTTTTTTTTTGTTCCATAAAGCATCCTCTGACTCTTACTGCAACTTTGCTGGAAATGAGGACTAACTTTGGGGAAGCTGCTGCTGCTGCTGCTGCTGTTCTTTTGGTGTTGCATCAATATTAAGGATGGTTATAACCAGTGCAGGTGCCAGGTTGCTGGGGGCCCGGGGCCCTATAGCATCCCTGCCCACCTCCTGATGGTGCTTTGGGCACAATCATTTCCACCAGTATTGATGGTTCATGGATTGACCTGGCTGTGGGCCCTCTGATGGGTGGGGGCCCTTGACCATTGACCGACCTGGCCGACCCTCTGTTTGTAATGTTGTTAATATTGGTTTTAACGATGGCGTTGGTGATTTTACTGTATGTGTGGATTACTTGGTAAGTCACTTTGAGTACCCTTCTGCATAGAAAAGTGGCTGGGAATGCTGTAGATTAACTACATAAACATTTCCCAGTGAAGCAGGAGATTCGGCAGCCATGGCATCTCCCACTCGTTTTCCTCCCTGGTCACTGCTTCTGTCCCGACCCACCTTCTGTAGTAAGGACCCTGGCTGAGGGAGGGGGCAGACCAAGGAAAAAATATGAAGGAGAAGCTGCAGCTGCTGAGTCTCCATTCCTTAGGGCATGTCATGGGATACCATTAATCTTTTCATTGCAACCTGGCTATCCTAGGTACAGCTATCATTCATTTTTTTTCTGTCTTGCCATGATCCCCAGTCAGAACGCTTTTGCCACTTTTGTGTAGCGCTTCAAAAACCGTCAAAACCTGTTTGATCAGACAGAAAAGGAAATAGTGGAACAGAAAAAAGTAATGTATGTACTTGTGAGCCACGATTACCATACCACTTTTAAGACTCTGAACAGCTATCGTTGGCTCACAGCTTGAATTTAATTTGAAGCATCGGGTGCCCCTTTTAAGAGACATGTAGCAATAAACAAGAATAAACAAAGAAATGTGATAATTGAGGGTGCAGTTATGTTCTGCTTGCTCACGTTGCAAAGCTCCGAATGAGCCATGACTGCTAATTTGTTCAGGAGATGCAAAACAGCAAATGAAAAGTTTGTCAACAGTAAATGCACTGAAAGCTGTTTGAAATAAGAAAGGTGATATCTTTTATTGACTTAGCTGTACAACACTTTTACAAGGCAAGCCGGAGAATTAAAATTCATGACCTAGAGAGTAGGGTTACTTAAGTAGGGTTAAGTAGATCCTTTGAGGTGCAATGGTTTGACATGTCCTGCTGGTCAATATATTTGCTGTTATAATGTTTACGATACTGTGCTACAACTGTTCAGCACAGAAGAAGCATAAGCAGCAATGGTAGCTGCAGTACTGTACAGTAATACCTTCCGTAACACAGGGGATGAATTGCTGGAAAGTCAAGCACTGTATGAAACAATGCTATAGGATACATCATTAAAAGAGAAAGGAAACACGAGCCGATTGGCCCTGTGCTGCTCAGAATGCACTGCTCCCATAGGCTAGAATAGCTGTGAATTGCGCCAGGACAGAATGCTGTAACGAATTGTCGCTAAAGGAAGCAGTGTTGTGGGAGGTATTACTGTACAGTATTCAGTTGCCTGAGAATCTCGGGGCCAAACTACACGTGACATTTAAAGAGCTCTTAGCTCTGATGGGCTTAGTTTTTCTTTTGTCAGTAGTAGCCAGATCAGGGCCCCTGCAGAGTCAGACCACAGCTAGAGGGTGGTTGGTGACTGGTAGGAGAGCTATAACTATGAAAAACTGAGCCCATCAGGGCTAATAACACTTCAGACATCATGTGTACTGTGGTATTTTGGTTTCATTGAAAACAAAAAGCAAATTGCTAGAAAACAAAAAGCAAATTGCTGTGAAGGAATGCTTGAAAATGTGCGGGCAATGCTGACTGAAATTTCAGAGAGGTCACTGAAATAGATTTCTAGTCGCGTGTGCAGGGTGGTTTATGGTTCCTTAATCTTCCCCCAACTAGAACAAAGCATGCAACACAGTAAATACAGAGTAAAGCATGCAAAATATTGTACTGTATGCCAATTTGCATAATGTATATGGGCTGCAGAATTCAGCTTGTGCTCAAACATAATTTATATTGCCTGGGTGCAAAATTTAAGGGAAACAAAAGGTATATATTTCTAATCATAGGTCATTACCTGAAGTTACAGGTGCTCCTAAATAAAACACAAATTGCAGAGAAGTTGCCTGCACTAAAACCAATGGGAGTTAGGGCAGAACTTCATAGGATATAAGTCCCCAGCAGGGGACTAGGCTGGCCGGGAAAGGTAAGTAAAGAAAAAAATTACTTATCTCTCTGGCTGCTGCCTGGTCCCCTATGGTTTGGGCCTACTCAGATCAATGCCAGCTCTTTTGCTGAAGTAGATCTGTTAGGCCGAAGCCGGCGTGTCAGGCCTGGGATGGGGTTTTCAGATCTGGTGGATGTCACTGCCACCGAGATCTGCCCCTGTCCCGGCCTGATTCTCAACCTGATCCACCCCGATCCTCTCCCACCACCACACTACTGGCCAGACTGCACAGTGCCACTGCCAGTGCGCAGTCTTTAAGCCTTTGCACTGGTGGCAGCTCTCTGTAGAATGGCGACTGCTGTGCTGGCAGCCCGCACAATAAGCTGGCTGACCTCACAGTCTGATGGCGTACTTTCTGGAGAGGATTGGATCCTTATGGATTGGATCCGGAGAGGATTGGAAACGGAGCCATTTACACCAGCGGAAATGCTTTCCACTGCTTTAAAATGGCTGTGTTGCGCTATGCATGGTGCCAGCGGCCATTTTCTCTGTGCTGCTACAAGAGGCGGCATAACCAGATGAAGCACACTGGACCCGCTGCGCCTGTCAGTACAGGTGAGCCACTAATGGGGCAGGGGGTGGGCAGAATGGGGCAGGGAGGAAGAGGAACAGTGTGGAGGGTGGGCGGATCGGGTGTTTGTCGGGGCAGGCAGGGGTGGGTCTTGGTGGGGAGAGCTCTGCCGTTATCCTAATCCCTGTTTGGTCTGTGACACACCAGCTAAATAGCTGGCGCATGTCCGAGTAGATCCATTGGAGACCATGCGGGAGTGGAGAAAGGTGAGACATTCTTTTACTTCCCTCTCCACCCACATATGGCCTCTGGCTGCCCGCAGGATGCAGCGGTGCCCATGCTGGGCAGCATTTAGTTAGGATTGGGCTGCTAGTCGGTTTGAGCTTGTCTGGGCTTAGGGTTCAGATGTATGAAAACACCCTTAAATTACTAGTCACAAAGTCAAGGCAAGTCTGAGGATGTGCAGGAACTTGGAAACCTGGTTTGTCTTTGTCTGGTGGCAGGGTGTGTGTATGTGTGTGTGTTGTTGTTGTGTGTTGTGTGTGTGTGTGTGTGTGTGTGTGTGTGTGTGTTGCTTTTGCAACTATAGAACTGACAAATACCTTTTTATGTTCCCCAGAACTTGTAAGGTTTTAATTTATTAGCTGTTGATTTTATCTGCTGTTTTAGTATTATGTAATTGTGATTGTTTTATGTTTTATCTATAAACTCTGCCTTGAGAAATTTGTTTGAAAGGAAGTGTATAAATACCCTAAATAAACAAGCACACGAGGAAAAAACTATTTAAAGATAAAGCAGTCTTTTAGAGATTACTAGGGAAGATTATCTGTTTTTTTCGTCATCAATTTGAATAATGTGTGAACTGTTTTCTTTTCAGTTTACAGACATCTCATCCAGTAAGAAACCCAGATGCCTGTATGTATGTCATTTCGTATCCCTAATATGAAATAATTCTAATAGTGTATTACTGTGACAATTTAGGGATTAACCAGAAGGCCCTGGCCGACCCTCTGCCTTCTTCCTCAGGCATCGAGGGGAGGCAGTGTGCCCAGGGTCCTCCTTCTGTCTCGTCTAAGCTCTCCTGTTTTCCTCTCTGGCTTCTAGCCTGGCTGGCTTTTAAATTCCTGCCAGCAGACTGGGCAGTAGACCCACCCAGTGCCAGGATGTTGGGGACCTTGAGGCAATGCTGTGCACTGGACTCCCTGCCCACATGCTGGTACCCTTGGCACTGCCACCAGTACTGAGGTTTCAGGGGTTAGCTTGGAGGGGTGGACCCTCTGAAAGGACGTGGGGCCCTCAGTCAGGGACTTGGCCAACCCAACATCACTCCTGTTCCTGCCACCTCCCACCTCTCAGCAAATTTTGTGGTTCTGCTATAAAAGGGAAAGTGTCCCTGTCCGCTGAATGATGGAGCTGCTCTCCACTGGCCTTGCTAGAGGTGGGGCAGAACGGTAAGTCTTGCAGAGTGGTAACCGCTCCGTTTCATGGTGGCCCCGCCCCACTGGCGTCGCTCCTGCGTAGCGGGTCGCTACGGGTGACGCGCGCAAAGGGGTGACACCCGCACCCCCGCGCGCACCACCTCCGTCGCCCTCCGGACGCTCCGAGGCCAGCTACCCCCGCTACGCGGGAGCGACGCCAGTGGGGCGGGGCCACAATGGAACAGAGTGGTTACCGCTGTGCAAGACTTACTGTTCCGCCCCACCTCTAGCAACGCCAGTGCTGCTCTCCTCTGCCTCTGATAAGCAGCTGCTTCTCCTTTCTGACCTTCTTGCTGGAGCAATGCTGGTATATCACACTGAGAAGCATGTTTCTCCTTTTGGGAGAGCCAACAACCCTGTCCCACCAGCTTTGTCAGGTAGCATCATATGTTTTGGGGCAGGATTTTGGGCAGCTGCTAAAACTGTGCATCATTTATGCTCTTCACTGAGATTTTGTAAAATCTCACCAATCCCTCTCTCTTCTCTCTCTCTCCCTCTCCCTCCTTCAGGCGAGGAAATCAACATGTTTTTTATAACACCCCTGATCTGAAACCTCATTCTCTTCAGAAAGGACGGATGCATCTGAAGAAATCCAAGGAGGACAAACTCGGTGCTCATCCAATTAAATTATTTTATGAACCTGTTGACTGCTCAAGGGACCTTTGGCGACCTCCAAAGAAAGTGGAAACCCCTAATGCTGCCCGAAAGGTTAACGCAAAATCAAAGATCAGTAAAAAAAGCAAACAGCTCTACTAAGAGTCTATATAGAATATATTATCTATCTAACCTAATCTATCTATAAACACATAGCGCAAGAGATGGCTTTGGGCTACGACAAATAGATATGAAATTGCATCCATTGCTTAATTACTGTCACTTTCCCGATTCATTTGGGGAATGACTTGATATATTTAACGGATGATATTAATACATAAATATAGAAAACTAATTTAACTGCCTCTTTTCCAGGACTTTGGTTGTAAACATGAAATGGCACTTTATTTTTGCAAGAACAGATTTTAGTTGAGTCCACCATTTCACTCTGTTAGAAAAACTGTACTTGTACTATACTTTAACCACAAACATTAGTTTGGACAGGTGGCTTCATCAAGTTTGTTTGCTGCTTAAATCCAGATGAATTTCTTCTGCTGGCACCTAGATAAATTACGTGGTTTGTATTGGGAATGATAGGTGAGGAATAGAGTCAGAGATGGATATTTTGAGCCTAGGAGCCCAATCCTAACCCCCCCACCGGAACTAGTGTTCTGATGATGGGGAGTGCTTTAAGGCCATCAAAAATGGCCTGACGGCAGCAAGGCTAAAGCAGCTATGCGCATGGCGATAACGCATGGACTGACGACAGTAGGTTGGCGGGGGAGGCAGGACGGGGAGGGCAGAACGGTGCAGCGACGGGGCAGGGGAGGGTGGATTGGGTTTGGGAAGGGGGTGGGTTTGGTGGAAGTGGTGGCCACCAAATCCAACCCCCCTTCCTAGACACGATCCCATGACCCAAATCCACACAGACCTGTGCCAGCAATTTCTCTGGCATGGGTCCGAGTAGACCCCACTGCACCATGAAGGCTTACCCCCAGGTAAAAGAACAAATGTTCCCTTACCCAGAGGAAAGTTCTGGGACTCCCCCCACCACCCCGCAGGATGCAACACGAGCCATTTTGGTGCATCTTAATCAGTGGGAGGGGGGAGAAACAGGATTGGGCTGCAAGTGAACTCACAGTTGAGAGTGTCTCATTAATTTCAGGGCATAAACAACATTATGGCATTTCTGCAAACACGATCGGCTATGAGGGATGACACTAGGTTATCGCCTCCCTCTCCTGAACTGCTGCTGTCTTGTTATTCCACCTTGGACTTGTGATGGGGAGGGTCCACTTGAAGACGGCAGTAAGCTACATTGTCCCAGTGGCCAAGAAAAGCAACTGCGGTGTTTGGTCCATGGACTCACCTGGGAGGTGAGCATAGGAACCAGTCCCTGCTGCTGCGAGAAGACTGTGTAGGGACACCCTTGAGCTGCACAGAGACAAATGGGAGGTTATCCATGTTGCCTTTTCTCAGTGGGTAGGACAGGAGGGAGGCTAGGGACTTACCTCTCATCCTCCGCTCTATAGAGCGATATGCTTACTCCTATGGTGCAGATAGTACTGCAGTAACGCACTAAAGTAACTATTCCTGTGCCTTGAGGACAGTGCCAGTGCCACGTTGCTGGTGGCCTTGGGGCAAAGTCCTGTACTGGGTCCGCATGGCACCCCTACCCACCTTTTGATAGCACATTGGGTGCTACAGCTGCCACAGGTACTGAGGGTTCAGAGGTCGGCCAGGCTCTCTGATGAGTGTGGGCCCTTGGCTAGTGCCCAACCTGGCCAACCCCTGATGCCACTTCTGCCTGAGAGCCAGTGCAAATGCAGCCGTGTATTTATTTTCATCTTTTCCGTTTTTGTCCTACCCTCCCTCCAAGGAGGGCAGTGTACATGGGGGATATCCTGTGTTATTCCTCTAGGTAGGGCCTAGAGGTGTGGGCCTGAGAGTGGAGGGACCCAAGGTGGGTCCAGGGAGCTTCACAACTGAGTGAGAGATTTAAACTCCTCCAGAATGCGCAGCTTAGGCCCCACCCCAAGTGTGTTAGCCCCGTTCTCACTCTTCCTGCAATCAGCATTTCTCTGCAGGTCTCCCTGTGATTGGAACCCTGGAATGTCTGAGGGTTCCAATCATATGGCGAAACTCCCCCTGCATTCAGCATTTGCCCCTATCGACAAACGCTGAATATGGACAGGGCTAAGTGTCACATTCCAGAGTCCCTCTACAGAAGAGTGACACCTGTATAGGGCCTGAGTTTACGTCCAGACATGTACGACATCAGACTGTTTCTGTACACCTTTGAGCCAATTGCAGTAATCTGCATTTCTAGGCTATTCATGCTACACACTAAGTTGCAATTTTGCTATTCTAAATCCAAGCTTGTGTGCTCACTTTGCAGAACGTACTCTTTTTCAGGGCTGCCATAGGTGTGTTTGCCCCAGAATCAACTTCCTTACCATATTGCCCAAAGAAATGGTCTCAGGGTACATGATATGATGCTGTGACCCTGTGAAAGCAAATCAGGGCTTAGTCTGCACAGTGCCTGGGAGCCTCACGGAAGCTGTTTTTAGCTCCTGAAGGAAGAGCAGATATAAGGGGTGATAGGTTCAGGGTTCCAATCACAAGGAGAAACTCTCCCTGCATTCAGCATTTGTCATAGTTTATTTATATTTGTGTACTAGATGTTGAAACCATGTTTCAGAAAAATCAAAGTGACGTACAAAGAATAATTTGAAAACAACAAAGCATAACAATACCACAGTGTCTAAAAGCGGGGGCGGCAGCAAAAAGAGCAGTCGCCGTCAGCAGTGAAACCGTCAGCAGTGAAAACGTTCAGGAACTCTTTACAAAATAAAAAAAGTTTTTTAAACTTTTTCTTAAAAACCATAAGCAAAGAGGCCGTATGTAGAAAGGAGTTCTACAGCCGCATGGTCAGCGCTGAAAAGGCCCCCTCTTCCATCACCTGTGGCTGTCTTGGCATTCCCTCTATTATGGGAGTCTCACTGCCCAGTGTCCTCCCTGTTCTGCCTGTGAATCACCTGATATTCCGTGCATGCATAACCAGACGGGCAACTCTTATGAGGTGTTAGAGGAGTTGCAGGAATTGAAGCATTGCCGTCACCTGGCCAGCCTTGCCGCCACAGCCATACGGCTGGGGGTTCTCCTAGATCCCCTGTTGGGTTTTATCTGGTTGAGTGACACCTTCTCCACACCCTTGAGGGGCTGTGGTCGGAACTACAGGTCCAGCAGCATCCCACTGGATGTTGATCCCAGACATTCTGCCTAGAGAGCATGGCCTCAACAGCAGATCTCAAAGGCCAGGCAGGCTAATTTAGGAGTTCTTCCCTAGTGTGGTTGTCCTCACTTCAAAGCAGCAAATCAGAGGAAGTAACCCCATAGATTGGGACCTGTTTTTCCAAAATACTCCATCCATCCATTTTGACTGTCTGTAACTAGAGTGGACAATATAAGGCCCACATGTCAGAAATAGGCCAGAATCTGGTATGGTTTGTTGGTGGTCTTATTGGTGGTCTTGTTTGTAACTTTATTCTGTGACTTTTTTTCACCCAGCTCTGTCCAGTTTGAGTGCAGTAGGGCCTCAGTGGCCTTAGGCATGGTATAGGGGGCAAAGTCCAGTGCCAGCAGAGTATAAGCACTGGTGTCACTGCAGGGGGGCGGAGCTCTAAGTTCCGCCGCAATCCGACCCTCCGTTACACGGGTGCACGAAGCGGCCCCGCCCCGCTCGCCTTCGGAACCATTCAAGTCGGTGAAAGCAACGCACAGGAAGTCTCCTGTGCATTGCTTTCACCGCCTTGCAGAGATGACGGGCGCCCTCCCGGCGCCCGGGCGCATGGGGGCGGGGCCTGCGCACGTCACGTCGACGTGCCCCTCGCATGACGTCGATGCGCCTGCCCCCGCCCATTTTGTGCTCATTTCAAAGCTGAACGGGCTCCAGGGAGGGAGGGAGGGCCGATCCAGCGCCTCGCTTCGGTGAGCGCGCCCACCCTCCTGCCTGAGTGCCTGGAGCTCCTGCTCCACGCGCTCCACCGAAGTTCCGCCACTGCCGCCTTGAATGGTTCCGAAGGCAAGGGGGCAGGGTTGCTTCGTTCACCCGTGTAACAGAGGGTTGGATCGTGGCGGAACTTAGAGCTCCGTCCCCCTGCAGTGACACCAGTGAGTGTAAGGGTCCACACTCTCTAGTGTGGGCCGTTGTGGCCCAATTCTCATTGAGATGGTAAACCTGCACCTGGTCAAGACTGCTTCTGTCTATAGGTGGGAGGCTCATGTGACAAAATCCCTCCTCCCCCAATTTCTAAATATAGAAAACTAGTTGGGGATAAGGCTAGGCTAGAACCCTTTCTTCTGACATCTAGTTTTCTGTGTGTGTGGGGGCATTCAATCATGTGAGCCCCCACCTACAGTCTGTAATGGTACAGCCCAGACAGAAGGAGAGGTTTGCCACCTCAGTGAGAACTAGGTCTGTGTTTCATTCTCTCCCTGGTGGCATCTGCATTTGATATTATACAAAATCTGTCAATGTCTTGCTTGGTGAGTTTAGGTTTTGATGCTTAGAATAGCCACAAAACTCAGTGGGCATTTTTTGAGGTTTGTGTTTGACCATAGCCAGTCAAGAATGAGCCCTTTCTAAGAGAACGTGTCCTCTCCTATCCAGAACAGCTGGTAGAAGATCCAAAATCTCAGCGAGGTGGCCCTGAATACAATGCTGATACTTGAAGTTATATTTTAAAGCCTTGTTCTGGTTGTTGCAACATGCTACAGAAGAAGCAAGTCCATAATAAGTTGGGCTGTCAACCACCTTATAACCAATTAGTTGATTAAGAGCGCAATCCTCCATAAGTTTAGTTTAAACTGACACAAACGTGCCGTAAAGCACGTTTGCGTCTACTTTCAAGTAAGGACTGCTGACACGGAGTCCGGCAGCCCTCACTCTGGCACCGGATCAACCTCCGCCGGAGAAGGTAAGTATCCCGCCAGTGGGTGCAAGGGCAGGCCGGGCAGCGAGGGAGGGTGGTGGTTGGCCAAGCTGACCCGGGAGGGGGCGTGGATGGCCGGTTCGGTTGTTACACGGCCGCCTCAGACTTACACCAACTCGAGAGCTGGCGGAAATCCGAGGAGGCCCATTGGGGCCTCCCAGTGCTACACCGGGGAAAGGGGACAAATGTCTCCTTCCCCCGAGGTGACCTCCGGGCCGCTCATGATCGGCCTGGAACGAGGATAGGATTCAGCGGGTGGCCCTAGGGCCACCCATGGATCTTTAGGCAGGATTGCGCTGCCCATTGAAATAAATGTTCATATTACCAAAACCTCAGTAAAGATCTGTTTTTGAGATAGTGATGGAAGTGTGAGAAAGTTTACAGTTACGAAATAAAAGCCACTACTTCTTGTTGGCAAGACAGACCATCTTTGATATTTTTTTTCACTTCCTATGACAGTAACACACCAGAACCAAAGTAGCCTCAAAAAATAAGCTATATGTGTCCTTAATCATCAGCCTCACTAATAAACGTTTGCCCTGTCTTATTAAAGTTGGCCCTGTCTACAAATCAGTTAAAGCTTTTGTTGATTAATCTACCTATTAACCTGATTAAAGCTTGCAGTCCTAATAATAAGGTTCTATATTATAATCAAGTCAAGGGAGAAAGCTAAGAGACAAATGCCATTAATAGCATCATTTCAAATTATGCCATTTTCTATATGTAGACGTCGAGAAGGTGATAATTTTAACCTTGAGTTGACCCAAGTAATTTTTCTTCCTTGAGCCTCTTACAGAAATACTGTTCAATCTTTGGACTGGTGTTTTTAGTGAGTGGAATTAATGGGTATTGAATCTTGCTGGGGTTCAGCAAGTTTAATGTCCTATATTTTTAGAGTTTATTTTTTAAGCTTTCCGATGTTAAAAAAGTATTGGACTATGTGTTTACGTTTTTGCTGTTTTGCACTAATGCTGTCCTTGCCGCACTGTCCCCTTAGATCCTATTATCACCCTATGGACATAAAAAACTGCCTTCTACTGAGTCAGACCAGGGGAGTCAGCATTGTCTACACCAGAGTTTCAGACAGGAGTCTTTCCCAGCCCCCCTTGGAGTTGTCAAGGATTAGAACCTGGGCCTTCTGCATCCAGAGCAACTGCTCTACCATTGAGCTATAGACCCACTCTGTTGCTAGTCATGGGCCTGATTCTACTCTTAAGTGCATTAACTGCAGCTATAGTGATATAGACCAGGGCTGACCGTCTTCCTGAGTTATGTGGCAGGGGGGCATGGACCTATTCTCCCTAGCAAAGATGCTTGTGGTTCATCCACCACCGTCATCACACCCCAGTAGCTTGACAGATCAAGATGTTGACTGGGAAGAGCTCCTGCAAGGTAGGACGTGGGGTCAGGAGATTATCACATACTGCTTCTTACCTTGAGAGAAGTCACCTGCCAAGGAAGAAGCTGCCACTGTGTGTCCCATTCCGGTGTGGAGAAGAGCGACGGGGGCAGAGAGAAATCAGGGCAAGGGCTGGATGATGGACCTGAGCCGCCCACTGTCCATCCCTGGTCTAGAAAGATTTCTTTCTCAGATAGTAGTACAGCACATCTGGGCAAAGATTTTATTGGCTTAGAAAGACCAATAGGATTCGTGTGGATGTCAGGATTCAATGTTCCATTGGGTTGTGCCAATTAGGAAGATTCTACTTTATCTCAATGTTCTCCTCCATTCCTTTTTTTGTGGACGTGTTTTGCTAATGCTGATCTTCACTTCAGATTTACAGGTATCTTAACATCCTAGCGATGTTACAGGCAAAACTAGTTTTCTCCAGAGAAAGAAAAAATAGCTGAGCCATGTCTATGTGTAATAATGCTCCTTAAAAGAGGTGTAAAATGTCTTTGTGTGAGGTGGTTTTATAGTAAGTGTATTAAGACTTGTGGAAAATGTTATTGTTTTTTACAACAGTGAATATTTGATTAAAAATCATTATGGTTGTGGCAATAAAAACAGGGTTTACAATATATTTAAAAGAAATAAAATACAGGTAAGAGCATTTGCTGTTGTATAATTAACTCCAGATGGAATTTGGTGATGAATCAGCCTATTAAATTATTGTTTTTATTTATCTAATGTACATGAAACAGTCTTTCTATATGGCCAGTTTTCACAATGCTGTTTCAGTTGGTAGTCCTATATTTAAAGGCTGGTTCACATATGCATGTTTCTATCATTTGATGACTGCAGTGTCAAGTGATGACTTGCATGTGTGGATTGGTAATCACAGATAAAACTTTCAGGTCACTTCACACCAGCTGCATATCAATGCTTGCCAGTGGAATCAGTTCACGCACTTAGGGTGGAACTGCACATATAAGGCATACTAAGCTGCCACTGAAAATGGCAGCCCTATGTTGAGTTCTCCCTCCACCTCTGTAAGATATGGTACAACTGTCTCTGTATCTTGACATCATTATGCTGTGCATGTCCCCGTCCTTCATCCCACTTCATTGATTGACGGCCCAATCCTATCAGGCCCTTTGCAATGTCATAACTCTAGTTACGATGTCGCATAGGCCTTATGGTGTTGCACAGAGCGGGCCACCGGCTGCCATTTTGGGTCTGCCATCTGAAATGGTAGCAGCGGGGGTGGCCCGCTTTGGCTCCTGGCCTAGCACAGGAGTGCAGGTAAGCGGGTGGGGTGGGCGGAATGGGGTGGAGACCCAGGAGGGGAGGAGGCATGTCAGGGGAGGGAGGGGGTGTGTTCTGATGTGCATGATCTGCACCAGGATACTATCCCCTTTCTCTCAGATTTGCAGCAGGTAAAGAGCTGGCGCAGGTCTGAGGAGACCCATTGGCGATTGGGAGGTTTAGGGAGGGGGGTTACGGGAAAATATTTTCCTTTACCTTTCCCAGGCCTCCTGATCAACCTCCCCCACGCCATAGTGTGCTGTGCAGCCTGTTTTGGCGTGGCTGCATGCTATGGCAGGGGAAAGGATAGGATTGGGCTGTAACACTGGCAGGAGTGAAGAAAGGCTCAGTATAATAATGTCAGGATGAAATGGAGAACCCAATACAAGGCTGCCTCTTTTGGCAGCAGCCCTATATTCTTTCCATGGTGTAGTTCTGCCCTCAGCTGCCTGTAATAAAGTATAAAGAAGTCAAGTGGTGTGCATATATGTGTGAACCAGCTACACGTGGCAGTGGAATTTTAGTATTTGTTTAGGTATCTCATTTTCTATTCTGCTGTGTTACACATTATGTGTTGGTGAAAAGAATTGTCTTGCATGTTCTTATTTCGTCAGGTGCTATGTGATGGGCGATTTCATTTGCAATCCAAACAACCTCAGACTATTTGTTTCTTCTGCTTTGCACACAACTAGCTTTCTTCAAAGGTGCTTCAGGGGGAATTGCAGTCCACATTCTAACACTGGAGGATTGTCAAAGAAACTGAAGGGTGGAATGACATGTTCCAAAGATCACAGAGTGTTGCCCCTCCCATGGCAGCTCTGTTGAGCTCCCTCTGCCTATCCATTATGTCTAGTTCGACTTACTGCATATCCTGACACCATCAGAACATGTATTTCTGTACCCCTGCTCCATATGGAGACGGTGGAGGAGTGTACAGTGTAATCACATGATATGGGGTAAGTTGAACAAGATGAGAGCTTGTGTAGGCATAAGGATTGTTCACATGTTATGGTATATCCAGGTACAGAATGTCTGTACCTAGGCACATATTTCTATGTGAATGACTGTATCTGGGTTTATGTTTATAGTTCCACAATCCGCACACACTGTACAGACGTTGTACCTGCATTGAATGAAATGTTTGTATAGGTACCCAGGTCTAGACTAACAATCATTGTATCCAGGTACACATGTGTACCCAGGTACATTTGAATGTGTGAACAGCAACATAGTAGCTGGCAGCCTAATCCTATCCCCTGCTAGCCCATAGAATGCAGTGCTGCTGACAGAGCACTATGCACTGCATGCTATGGGTGTGTGTGTGTGTGTGACCAGATGGTCCAGGAGAGGTAAGTTCAACTCTTTTTTACTTACCTTCCTGTAGACCACCTGGCCTCCAATGGGTCTCCTTGGACTTACACCAACTCTTTTGGTCCAAGGAGACTCCTGTGGGCATGTCCAGGCCGGAAAGGGGTTATAGCATGGGCCTCCAAACCCTGGATCTAGTGCACCAAAAATGGCGTCCGGGCACAGCGGTGGCAGAGCCTTACTGTTCCACCCTGCAGCCTCCTATCTTTGCATCCAATCTTTGCAGAAACTCATGCCGGGCAGCCGCTTCCACTGCACGGCACCCCAGATGGCTCTGCACCCCGATTTCCCAGGGGACGTAGCTGCCCAGCGTGAGTTTCTGCAAAGATATGATGCGAAGATAGGAGGCTGCAGGGTGGATTGGTAAGGCTCAGCCACCACCATGCCCGGACTCCATTTTCAGACGGACAGCAGGCCGCAGTTTGGAGACCACTGGGTTATAGGGTCTCAGCATGTTCTGCTGCCACTGAGATCCTCCTCCCTGCCCCAAACCACCCACGATCCTCCCCCGAACCGCCCTCTCCACCAACTTACCAGTGGCAGCAGAAGATGGCAGAGGTTCAGTAGGCCATTGTTGCCCACACACGGCTTCTGACTGTTTGTGGTGGTGGCTGCGGCTGCCGCGCCACTGGCTCAGGATCACAAGATCCACCGCTGTAAGTCCAGCAAAGGATTGGGCCATAAGAGACTGGCCTATGTATCAAGACATCTCAGCTTCAAATCTCACTTCTGCTATGAACTCACTGGAGATGGCCTTTAGGCAAGACACGATCTCTCACCCTCAGCCCCCATCTGCAATATTGGGATATTAATACTCATCTACCTTTTAAGATTGTTGTAAGGATTACAACAAGATAGTGTATGTGAAGCACTGTGAGCACTTGTAAATGCTATAGAAAAGCTATATATGGTTGTTTTTTTACAGAAAGGGAGGGTGAAACGTGAAACAGCTATTTTTGGCAACATTCCTTTGTAACGTGCCATTTATCCTAAATATAGTAGTAACTCATTTCTGTACTGGGTCAAGAATGAAGTGGTCTTCACATTCTTAAATAGTTCAGCTACACTGTTTAATGACCATGAGTCACTAAAGAGACACAGGAAACAACGGTTGCATATGGATGGGATTGGTTTTCCATTTCATTTTAAGTTGCTGTTGTTAATTAAAAGTGCCGAGGCTGCATGTACCCTTTTACCCTGGTCTTGAATTGATCAAGCTGAATCAATCCGTTACAAAGCAGTCGGAATGCACTGTAACCCCAGAAAAAAGACATTTTAGACTACTATAAAAAAAAACCTAATAAAGATTATATTTCTCAATCATTGTATTGGTGAGTTATGTAATGCTTCTGTATGGTCCAGTAGCTTTTAGGAAACACTAATGACACACACCCTAGCATACTGTTTGCTACCTGATCTCTAATAGGTAAAGGTATCCCTTGACAATTAAGTCCAGTTGTGTCCTACTCTAGGGTCGGTGCTCATCCCTGTTACAAAGCTGAAGAGCCAGCGCTGTCTGGAGATGCTTCCATGGTCATGTGGCCAGCATGACTCAATGCTGAGGTGCCTGGAACGCTGTTACCTTCCTGCTGAGGCGGTAGCTATTAATCTACTTGCAATTTCTTGCTTTCAAACTGCTAGGTTGGCAGGAGCCGTTGCGTGGATTCGAACTGCTGACCATTTGATTGACAGCTCATGGTTCAGTGGTTTAGCCCACTGCGCCACACAGCAGTTTAATTTAGTGCTCCAATATTCCAGTGGCAGTGGAGAAAGACGGCAGACCCGGCTGATTTATTATCCTCCCTTGCCTCTTCTCCTCAGTCTTGCCACTCAGCAGTGGTTCATTCCTTTCCTGGTGGCATCTTGTTACCCTAGAGGTTCACCTGGGGCAAGTACCCTGTGTGATGCAAACTGGGATACTGAATGTACTGTACCACTGAGCAACAAAAGGCAGGTTGAAAGGAGGCAAATAAGCCAGCCCAGCCTACTCTACGCCTCTCACTCAGCAGCTTCCCCCTGCTTGCTGGCTTCCTACCATCCATGTACAGAAAATCCACACCTTTCCCAATGGTTGACAGAAAGGCTAAAAGTACTACATGTAAATATGGCTGCAGGTAGTATCACTGAGGCTACCTGATCACTTAAAATATAAGACATACATACACTTGCAAAAAAAATCCAAGCACAGCTGCAAGATTTTTTGTAAAGATATACTGTTGATTGAATACTGCATCTATTTGGTCTATGGTGACACATGTCTATTTCACTGAAGATTTATTATTATTCTATGCACACCCCATCTGTGTGCATGGTGCTTTACAGACCATCCCTGACTTCTGATATTTTCATACTAGGTAAGATACGGATGTGGTCCTCAAGAGCGTTCAGCTGTATCCTTGAAAATTAACACTGAAAGCACAGTTAATATTTTATTTTTCAAGTTTATATAGCTGTCAACAGAAAACAATGAGAGTAACTAATACAAGAATTATATCACATACTGTAAATAGTTACAAAGGACCCTGCTGTTCTCCCCACACCAATCCTCTCTCCTGTTGCCAATTGCAGTCTGGCTGGACATTGGAAGGCAACTTCTGCTCTGGGTAGGGCTGAAAGGTAGTTGGTTTGTGCTTGCAGATGGAAAGGTTCCTGCTGTCTCTTCCTCAGCTAATGCCTGCAGAATGACTGAGTACTGCTTAAAATTCACATGGGAGAGGCCAAGTGGCAGTTCAACCCAGTAAGCCAACGAAAGTGCCTCAGACTCTCCCCTTCACCAGCCAGAAACAGCGTTTTTTTGGGTTGCCCAGGTCTCCTGAGGCTCAGACCCTGGGATGCCGCTGGGGTGGATACTGAGAGGTAAGGATCAGGCCAAGGGTGGTGGCAGGGATCAGCCATCATAGGGCCCACCTGAGTGGCCTGGCCCCTCTGTACTGGTGGCAGTGGTAGCACCCAATGCACAATTAGCATACAGGTGGGGGCACATAGGGGACTCAGTGCAGGTCTTTGTGCCAGCATCCTGGTGCATCATCATCATCATCATCCCAGTATTTATATACCACCTTTCTTGGTCATTGGATTTCTCCGACTTTAATCCAAGGCGGTTTACATGGGCTGGCTTTCCCAAACCCCCTAACGGGGATTTTTTTACAATTATATAAATGTTCAATCTTGCATGAACAACTTCATTCCAGATGGTTTCCTTCTCTCACTGGCCTTCGTCTCCCACACTCGGCCGATGGCACTCTGCCTCCCATGCAGCTGGCAGCTTTCTCTCACAGAATGCTCACAGCTTTTTGTCAGCGGCGTGTCTTGAACTGCCATTCACAGATCTTCAGACTTACGAGGCGGCAACTTTACCAACTGAGCCAGAACTCCTCTAACATTTGAATTGGGACTTGCAGAACTACCCACAAATGCCAAAATCCAGTAGGGATAGGCTTTGAACTGACGGTCTGGCTAAGCCCTAAAAAGGAAAGTGACACCAGTGAGCAGGCAACAGTGTCCCTGAAGGATCTCTTTTCCTGATTTGTACCCAAACCGCTTGTTGAACACTGAGGAGTTTCTGCTGGGGGCACAATAAAGTCTTCAGACAAGAATATTAAGCTGTGCTTGTTCATATACACTCTTTTTGGATTGTGGCCTTTATCATAAACTAGCAATGAATATGAAGACACATCTGCATTACTGGCATTTAGGGAGATCTGTGGACATACATTTCATACAAAAAAATAGGAGAATTAACATATGCTGTTATATTAGAAGTGGAACCCAGATATTTCAAGTGAAGGAAATGGACCACAATAAGAGCTCTTACTACATTCTATCAAATTACCAATTTGGCTGCTATAATCACCCACTCTGCAGCAGTGAACTCCTTGAGTCTACACAAGCTGGAGGCTTCGTTCTCATTTGTCCCTTTGCTTTGCCCCATCAAATATTGACTCTTATTTGTTCTCGCATGGGTCTGATGATGATTATTTCTGAACTTCCTGTCTCAAGTACCTGGATTCATGTTTATTTTAGCCTATAGGCCAGGGGTGGCCAAACTGTGGCTCTTGAGCCACATGCGGCTCTTTGACGTATAATGTGCGGCTCGCGGAGATATGTTGGCTGAGCTCCTTTATGCATCACAATTAATATATAAAAGGCAAATAAGAATTTTTCAAGCTTTATGACCAGGTATAAACTGAGAGTCCACTGGATTAAAACATTAATGTTCATGGTGAGTAAATACGTATATTTAAGAATTTAAATGCTTCTTAAATATTGCGGCTCTCAAACATCTGAAGTTTATCATATGTGGCTCTTACATTAATCATGTTTGGCCACCCCTGCTATAGGCTGTGATGGTGGTGGTGTTTTTTTTAATCTAGAAATTATCTTCTTGTATGAAGACAAATAGGCCCTTATTGTGTCAACAGTTATGATATGAACAAAATGTCTGTTCACATTTCATTGCTAACACAACACTTGCACTTGCCCCTTAAGTGTCTTGATTGGTTCTTCCTTTTTAGGATTGCCATCTTGTCTCGCCAAAGAAGCTTTGTGCTTTTTTTTTTTAAATAGCTTCATGATAGGCAGAATTTCTCACAGGTACATCACTACATCTGCTGGGGAAAGCTGCACCTGTTGATTTTTGCTTGTCACACTAGTGCTTGATCGAAATTCTAGAAAAAGAGATTCCAGGTGTCTGCAAATAAGTTCAGAACTGGAAATAACTTCTTCTGGACACCGTAACCTGTGGTGGCTCTCTGCTTGAAGAAATTCACACTGAACCTGTTCAAGGGACTTTTCATCTCTCCTAGGGTTGCACCTTTGCATTGAAAACAGGTGTAGGGCTGAGCTCTGGTGAGCCCAGGCAGAAATTAAGCCCTGAGTCGCATCACTTCTTTTCCTGACAAAATGCAGCAAAGACTGAAAATGTTGGAAATAAGGCAATGACAGCCAAATCCTAGACCACCTGCCAGATCCTTACACAGGATTTGGCTGTCCAGATCACCATGCGGCGGGCTGGAGGTCTACTTGGGGTCGTCCCCTTCCCTGGGTGTAAACCGGGGCCGGCCCTATCGGCCTCCTCGGATTTCCACCAGCTAAATAGCTGGCAGAAGTCTGAGGAGGCCATGTAATGGCCAAGCCGGCCCATCCCCGCCCCCTCCCGGGCCGGCTCATCCAATGGCCCCCTTCCCTCGCCGGCCAGACTGCCCATGCAGCCGCTGGCGGGAGACTTACCTGCCTCAGGCAGCCGCATGCTCAGTCCGGCAACAGAGTGAGGGAGGCTGACCTTGTGCCGGCCTCCCTTACTCTAAAGTAGGCACAAAATGTGCCTTATGGCACATTTACAACAGCTGCTGGAGCGCTCGCTCCGGTGCCGGAGGTTTAGGGTGGATTTAGCCCTGAATCAGATACTGCCGCTTCCTTCTTAGTCACTGGAAACCTCACTCACACCCTCTCCAGTTCCTGGATTTTTGTTTGTTAGTTTTTGATTTGCAAAAGGCTGCTCCCTCACCTTTTCCCCCATGTGAATGTTGCCCCACAATCACGAGGGCTAGAAACGTGCTTTTTTAAAAAATAGTAAAGCTGAGATTCTCAAAACTCTACCAAAGCTATCCAGTTCTGAATTAGAGGTCAGTGCCAGTTTCTAGACCTGGAATTCTTAATCTGTGGTGCCTGCACCCCTGGGGATGGGGGTACATGAAAGTGATCCAGGGGTGCATGAGATACTTCCAGAATTAAGGAATTTTTTTCCTCTTGATACACATTGTTTTGACTATACAAGGACCTTTTTTAATGTTGAAGTTGATTTGAATTTGATTCTGATTGATGGGCCAACAGAAGCCAATAATATAATTTTTTACTGGCTACAATATGTATTGCTTTTAGCCTTCTCATTGATTATTCTTGTGATTTTTTTTTAATGTCTTTTGAGTGTATGAAGCCAACATTTTTTTTCTGTGATTGAAATTTTAACACTGGTTTTTGAAGATTGTCCCGAGTATAAGACGCACCTGATTATAAGATGCACCCTTAAAGTTTGGTGCTATTAAAAAATTTAATTAAATCACGGGCATTAAATTGCAACAGCTTGATTATAAGACGTACCCCTAGTTAAAAAACTTAAATTAGGAGAAAAACGTGAGTCTTATACTCAGACCAATACGGTATGTTCAATGCCATTTCAAGAAAATAGCAAAAAAACAACAACAACCCCCCCCCAATAATTTAAATAAACCAAAGAAAAAGATTTTGGGGGATGCATGAGCAGTTTGAAATTCTCCTGGGGGTGCATGAGACACAGCAGGTTCAGAACCTCAGTTCTAGACAATTTGACTAAATTCACCTACGCTGGACTTGATACACTAATTGCCACTAAGACTTACTTGTGCACTTGTTGTTATTGATGGTGCCAGTAGGAAACTTAAGGAGAGGAAAGTCCTTATGTAGATAAGGCCTACATGGTTTTTTTCTGCCACCCCCACCCCCCTTTGGATGTTTGCATGTATTTTAGATCAGCACAGTGCTCTAGATTCTTCAGGTGACGTTGCAGCATCCTGCTGCTCTCACATTACATGCGCCCATGCCCTACTTTTTGACCATTGATCTCCTGAGATTGTACTGTTTTGAAAATGAGCTAAGCCCCTGTATATTTCCCAAAATAAATAAATAAATGTGAATATGTTAACCTAATTTGACCTAATTCTAGTATTTGTGTTCCATGCACACAGATGATCCCCATCTACTGCAAAACACATGACTCCATGGCGGTGGAAACTGACATCCTCCACCGCTTGTACTGGCAAAAGGGGGCAGAAGGAAAACTCATGGGAACAGGAAATACAGTATATGAATACTATACAAGCCATGCTGTGTGTTCATTCATGCTGCCGGGCGGCTACATTTTTAACAGCTTAGATTCATTTGATTTTGCTTGCATTACTAAAACTTGGGAGGATGCAGCAACTGGGCCAGCCTTTCCTCACTTAGCACTGGATCAGAATCGCAATTCTACTCAATCAGGATTGCACTAACCAAGGACTAGTGGTCTCTCAGCACCCTCACCAAGCGGCAATTCCAAGGATGCTTTGGGGAAGCCATGACAATGAAAAAAACTCAAGATTTGTAGTATAAATATACCCCTAGTGTCAGAGCCAGGGATAAACTGTGAGTTATGTTGCCACTTTGCTCCCCCCCCCAATTGTTTGTGGCTCACCCTCAGACTTACTTCTCACTGAGAGGCAGCCCAATCCTATCCTCCCCAGCGTAGACTCTTCAATGTGGTCCATGCTGAATCCTGTTCAGAAAGGCCCTGGTTGGGGGTCTACTCGGGGTAAGGAGGCATTTGCCCACTTACCCCAGGTAACCCCCCAGCCTCTGCAATGGGGCTACTCTGTTCTCTACCAGCTCTTTAGGCCCGATCTGCCCACACCCTGCTCTCCCCCACCCCCTGATTACATGTGGCTCCCCCCCACCCCCGTGCCACTTGAAGCAGCCTTACCTACTCCGGCGCATGCGGGGCCTAGATTCAGCACCAACAGGATGGCACAGGTCTTCCTGTCGGTGCCTTTTCCTCTCCGGATGTCAAAACGTGGGGAAAGGATTGTGCCGTTAGTAAACCTGCATGGAGTGAGACTGTGCCCTAAAATGTACCTAATGCTCCCTTTGTGAGTGTGCATTGCAAGGAAAAAAACAATAATGGCTGGAGATCATTTCAGGGATGCTTGTCCACCATTTCCAGTCTTCTCATCAAAGAGCCCCAGGGTTCCTGAGAACATAGTCTGAAAAATCATTGTACACAAATCAGAAACAATTTAAGAATAAGTTGAAAGAAACGGGAAGCCCTCAGGTCTGGATCAGGTTTATCTCTGTTCAGTGATGCATTCCGGGCAGCCCAACCCTGCCTAAGATCCGCTGCAGTGCACTGTGCGCTGCCATGGATCCTAGCCCAGATTGGTGTTGGAGATCGCCTCAGGGGAAAGGGGCGTTCATCCCTTTCCCCCTGGGAGAGCCCCAGTGGCCCCTATAGGCCTCCTCGGATGTACACCGGCAAAATGGCTGACGCAAATCCAGGGAGGCCGTGTAAGGCCGGCCAGACCCCAGGACGGGGGATAGGATATTGGCAGAGCGTGCTGCCGATATCCCCGCCCCCATCCCTGGCCTGGCCAGCCAATGGCCCCGTCCCCTGCCACCCTGGTCTGCCCCCCCCCACACCCTCCTGCCGCCCAGAGCAGGACTTACCTGCATCCGGCGGCATGGCTTCCAGCCGTGGACGAAGTGAGCAGCGCTGGCCTTGGTGCCAGCGCTGCTTACTCACTAGGTGCTGCTTACTCGCGCAGTACCGCAAACGAACATTGCTCAGGATTGCGCCATAAGAGTCATCATAATTGGTAAACCAAGCTGTAATTACATGCACATAACATAAGAAATATCTGAATGGTCATACCAAGTCCACATCACCCTTAAATGAAATGAAATAGGAGATTTACTTTTCTGAATTCAGTTCAGCTAACAGTCATATGCAAAACACCTAACTTTAAACAGATCCAGTAACCGTTGGTTATGAAGACTGCCTAGTTAGTACCTAACTTCTTAACAGATCCAATATACTATGAAAAGTTGTAGATATTACGTTACTGGAAATTCTGGGATATTTTTTTTAAAAAAATATGAATACAACAATAATTGTAATAGGAGGAAGCAAATTTACTTAGCTCTATATCTCTTTTTCCCACTAGGGGATGATAAAACATAATGAACTGTTTCAGAATGTAGATAGTCTTTCTCCTTTTCGTGAACTTCCTCAGACTTTTCTTGTGACTTTTAACTGCAGTATTTTATTTAGCTCACTTTTACTCCATTTCCTTAGCAAAAATTCAATTTAATTTGAATTCAATTTATTCTCATCTGGGTTAACATTTTAGATTTCACAGAAGGGGAAGATTCAGCAGCATAAGAACAGCTGGTTTCATAGAACTTCTTGTATGCAGATTTGAATGCTGTTACATCTTAAAACACTGCAAGTGGTGACCAAACTTAGATTGTGCCCTGCTTGCAAGCACTTTTAAAGTAGAATGCATATTTGCCACCAGTCAACCTATTTTGCACTCATATTTTGCACTTGAACATAGAGCAGGGGTGGCCAAACTGTGGCTCCAATATACTCTTTGACATATATTGTGCGGCTCTCGGAAATATGTTGGCTGAGCTCCTTTTTGCATCACAATTAATATAAAAGGTAAATAATTTTTTTTCAAGCTTTATAGTTATTTACCAGGTATAAACTGAGAGTCCACTGGATTAAAACATAAATTTAATGTTCATGGTGAGTAAACATATTTACTGTGCAATCCTGCGCAAGTTACCGGCAGCGAACCTAGCGTAAAGCATGTTTGCGGACTACTTTAGAGCTGGGAAGGCTGGCACAAGGCCGGCCTTCCCAGCTCTGCCGCCGGAGCCCTCGGCCCGACGTCAGACCCAAGTAGGTCTGGATCCAGCGGGCAGGGGGGGGGCGGACGGGGGGCGGGTCGGCGGAGGCAGGGGAGGGACAACGGAGGTGGGAGGGCGGCCGTAGGCCCAGCTGCCCTGGGCGAGGGCATGGTGTCCACCATATCCCGGTCCCCGCCGGGCGTTATACGGCCTCCTCTGACGTTGCCAGCAAAGTAGCTGGCAGAAATCCGAGGAGGCCTATCAGCCCCAGCCGCCGTTACACTCGGGGAAGGGGATGAGCGTCCCCTTCCCCGAGTAGACATTCCGCCGCGGGCTGCCTGCTGCAGGCTGCCTGTGGCGGAGCACAGGATTGGGCGGACGGCCGCCTGATCTTTACGTAGGATTGGGCTGCCCAGTATTTAAATGCTTCTTAAATATTGTGACTCTCAAACATCTCTCTTGTGGCTCTCAAACATCTGAAGTTTATCATAAGTGGCTCTTATGTTCAAGTGGGAACTCTGTGGGGCTGCATGGAGGTACTACCACCGAGTCCACTTCCTTGGTCATCTACCTGCCCCCCCCCCCCACTGATGCCGATGCAGCTGCATTGACAGAGTGTGCAGTGCATCCAATGGAGGGGTGTGTGTGATTGGACAGCCAGCAGGAGGCAGCCAGCAACCAGCAGCAAAAATATTTACTCCCCCCCCCCGTAGGCTGCCCAATAGCCTATAGGTCTCCGCGGACATATGCCAGCCATTTTGCTGGTGTACATCCAAGGAGAGAACATAAGAAGAGCCCTGCTGGATCAGGCCAAAGGCCCATCTAGTCCAGCTTCCTGTAACACACAGTGGCCCCACCAGATGCCTCAGGGAGCACACAGCCAACAAGATAAATCCTGTTTCCTGTTGTCACTCCCTTGCACCTGGCACAGAGAAAACCTACTTCTAAAACCAGGAGGTTGCTTATGGCTTGTAACCTGTGATGGTCTTTTCTTCCATGAATCTGTCCAAACCCCTTTTAAAGGCATCTAGGCCAGGTGCCATCACCACATCCTGTGGCAAGGAGTTCCACAGATGAATTACACGCTGGATAAAGAAATATTTTCTTGTCTAGTCTAACTCTCCCTCCACTCAATTTTAGTGCATGTCCCCTGGTTCTGGTGTTGTGTGAGAGGGAGAAGAATTTCCCTCTATCCACTCTCTCCATCCCATGCATAATTTTATACGTCTCAATCATGTCCCCCCTCAGGCGCCTTTTTTCTAGACTGAAAAGCCCCAAATGCTGAAAAGCCCCAAACGAAAAGAGGAGGGGCGGCTTGAGAACAAGGAGATAAGATCTGGCTCATGCTGACAACATGGTGTGAGCTCAGTCAGGTGAGACAGACTTCAGGAGTTTCTGCAGGTACCAAAAGTTACTACCACCGACAGATCCAAGGGGCATCACGGACTGGACAAGACCAAACATATCATTCAAAGCAGACTAAGATGCTGCTCCACCAGTTGTGTGAGGCTGACTGGGGGTTTATTTAGCTGCTGAAGAGTTCAAGTTGGCTAGCTCCACCCTTTTCACCTGGGAAACCTGCTGTGGCTTAAAGAGTCCCTTCCCGATTTCTCAAATGTTGATTCCTACAGTACAGAGAATACTGGGTCCCTATTGTGAGTGCCTTCAAGGAGTCCCCTGAATCTAAGAAGAGGGGAACAGCTGTGTCCTGTAGCCATGGAGAGAGTGCTGAGTCCAAATCCTGCATAGGGGCATCCTCCTGGGTCACTCAGCTCTATCACTCTTTTTCTTCAGATGCAAGGGAGGCAAGAGAGATTCTGAACCAGTGACTGAGAGAAATGATGGGTTGGATGTGGATGAACAAACTGAAGCTTAATCCAGATAAGATGGAAGTATTCTTGGTTGGGGGATTAGTTGATCCAGCTTTAGTGTGCAGCCTGCTTTGATGCATTTATAATGCAGGTGTGCAGCATGGGGGCACCTCTTGATTCAGTGCTGCTCCTGGATGCTAGGGTGGCACCCAACCACTTTAAGCTGGTCTGCCAGCTGCACCTTTTCCTATAGAGAAGGCATACTTGGCCATAATCATTCATGCCTTACAGCGCAATCCTGCGCAATGACGCGCTGGGGGAACGTACGTTTCACCGGCACTGGGTGTCATGAAAGTGCCGTAAAGCACTTTCGAGCCACCCGGAGAGTAAAGGCCACCGGGGTAACGGCCTACGGCCCTCTCTCCCCTGGCAGACCATCCCCATGCCTGCCGGGCAAGGTAAGTCCTGGTGCAGGGGGAGGGCGGACTGGGTGGTGAGGGAGGGCGGACATTGGCCGCACCGGGCGGGGTGAGGGCAGGAATATCGGTGGCGATATCCACCGACATCCAAGGCCCTCTCCCGGCCCAGGGCAGCCTTACACGGAAGCCTCGAATGTATGCCAGCTCCAGAGCTGGCATTCGAGTAGGCCCAGGGCCTCAGGCCACTTGCACTGAGGGAAAGGGACAAGTGGCCGGGTATCGTTACACAGGATTGGGTTGTTAGTAACTTACTGACTGAATTACTGTAACCTGCTTCTGTATGTGTGGCTGTTCTTAAAATGTTTTCAGAAAATTCATTTGGTTCAAAATGCCATAGCCAGAATATTACCTGGGGCTGGCGGGGACAGAGCATATGACTCTGATACTATTCCATCTTCATTGGTTACCTATATGTTTCTGGGTCCAAGTGCTGGTTCTTATCTTTAAAGCTCTAATGCCCTGGGATCAAGATACCTTAACCATCTCATCCCATACGTTTCTCTCCATATACTCAGATCTTCAAACATACTGAAGTTTGGTGGCTGGTTATGAAAAACAGGACTTTTTCAGTGGTGGCACACCTATTGTGAAATGCCCTCTCAAGGGAGGCCTGTCTGGCTGTATCACTGCTTCCCTTCTGCCATATACTGAAGACATTGTTCTTCAAGGCCTTTGGGGTACTGTGTCAGTGGACTGCTAAGGACTTTATCACTGATATGTGCTGCTGCTGTTTATGTTGTGTAAACAAATCTAACTCCTAGGCACACTATTAGAAAATATTGTATTAATATTTTTTGTGCTTTTTGACTTTTTAACCTGAACGTAATTGATTATTGTTAACTGCCTTGGATCTCCTTTCTTAAGAAAAGCTGGATATAAATATTTTAATAAACTATGAATACATATAAGAGGAGAACAACATATATCTAGAGAGGTACAAAGAGAAACAAAACCACATTCTAATTATTACATCGCCTTTGCTTCATTTATATGCTAAATGTCAGGGCACAAATATTTGAACATCAGAAAGGATTTCCAGATACTAGAAAAGAAAATCCTTTTCCCCTGTTGTAGGACATACACAGGCAACCTGGAACCCTGGACGTGGCTCTGCCAGAGTGCACTGACAACCTTGGCTCAGTGACAACTAGTTTCTTATTACACAAAAACATGTGGATGAAGCACTGTTAACAAGGTCTTTTGAAGGTTAGAGATTAACAACGAACTCATTTATGATGCAATTTCAAAATGGAGTAGTAGAGAGTGGTGTGAGATCAGGAACTGACCAGTTGTGAATCTCATTAACAAAATGATCTCCTGTCACCAGGAGACTGACATGGATGTCAGAGAGAGAGAGAGAGAGAGAGAGAGAGAGAGAGAGAGAGAGAGAGAGAGAGAGAGAGAACTTACCCAGTGTAGCTCTATCTTGATGGGTTAGCCTGCCCGAAGGAGAGAATGACCATTGTGACCTCATTCAGATGCCACCTGCCTGGAGGTGAGAGGAAGAGAGAGGAAATGTGTGTCTGTGTGAAGTGTTTCAACATGTATCTGAAGGGTCAAGTATGGACCCCACACCCTTTTGGCACTATGTAGTGTGGTCTTCATCTGGTTCATCCTTGCTACAGTCCCAAGTCCCAATGCTTCTTCCTCATTTTATAGACCATGGGGCACCAAGTCCAAGAGAGAATCGTTCACCAAAACTAAACACATGACAACCTTAGTGATGCTATTTTGTTTCCTCATGGGCTCATAGCAGTTGCTTCCTAATCATGAAAAAATAAGTCAAGTGCAACTTAGGGAACTGCCGTATACTATTGATCCATCTAGCGGAGTATTGTTGAGACTGTCTGGCAATGGATCTCTAGGGTTTCAGATGGGAATTCTCCCTCTGCCTACCTAGATACTGATTCAAAACAACTCTCAAGGGTTTAAGGTAGGATTCCCCCTCCCCCCTGTCCTACCCAGAGGTACTAGGGATTGAACCTGGGACTTTCTGCATGCAAAACTGATTCTCTGTCCTGCAATTATTGCAAAACAAGTTATATAAGGGGGAGGAAGGGGAAGTATCTTTGACGTACAGGGAAAATTGAACTTGTAATTCTGCCACTGAGTATACAGAGGACTAAAATGTTGCTCAGGTGCCCTCTTTAGATGGCTTGTGCTTTAGTCACCCACTGAACAAAATCATGTTGACACTCACCGCTACAGTCAGACAAAATGGCCATGGAGTACTTCACAATGTATGGAGAGTACTTTTCACTTGCCTGGGGAAATTTTAAAATAGCAAAGAACAGTAACTCCGTGCTTCTCAGAGAACTACTTCAGGCTCATTTTCCCCATGACAACAGCAGCCTTGCTTATGTACCAACAGCACAGAGAAGAATGATCAAGATGGTACATTGTGAATTAAGGAGAAAAACAACCCATTCAAAAGAAACAGAAAATTCATATGAATGCCAGATTGATTAAGCTGCATATTGACAAATCTGTAGAGGGTAGGAGCTATATTTGGCTCATATTCATATATAAGTGGTTTAAACATGTTTTGTAACTCATTCTGAGCCATTGGGAATGTGGGTTAATAATGTAAATCACTTGAACCCCAAAACATCAAGAAGGAAAAAAGTGTTCCATTTTATAACTTTAGTTCGAAGTTCTTCCTAATGCTTATTTGCTAGAGTAATGAATGACGCACATCTCTTGCGAGTTGGTTTTTCTGTCTGTCTTCCTTCTCCTCTTGAACCACGTCATCAGCATGGGCTTGTCTGGTGACTGGACGCCAATCCTATCCCCCACCATTGACGATGATGCAACCACACAACAGGGCACGTGCTACATCCAATAGTGGTGGTGGTGGTGGTGATCAGGAGGCCTGCCAGAGGTATTTGCTACTTACCTCTGTGTAGGCCTCCTGGTGGTCTATGGATCTCCTTGAACCTACGGCAGCTATATAGCAGTGATCAAGCAATGCTTACGCTGCAAAGAGGGGATACAAAGGGCAACCCCAGAGCTGCTGAATTTCTGCCTCTAATCAAAACAAGGTTCCTCTCTGTTCACAGCAGAATCTAGGTCTTTAATTCAGTGTTCCTCCATGGTGCCGAACTTGTCTTCTAAATAACAAATAGCATAATATCATATACTGTACTAGAATTTAAAATGTCATGCTAATATTTTTGCTACTGTTAATTACATCTAATAGTAATAATTTATTATTGGACATAATTTTGCAAAAATGTAATTTACAGCTTATTAACTTCAGTTGTTACCGATGATGTATTTCACTCATCTGTGCAATTAAATTAGAATAAACAAAAAGGATATTATGTAATTTTCATTATTTTCTATTAGAAAACAAAGCAAAAAGAAAGTAATACAATTGATAATGCTGGTCTAGGCAAACTTACAGCGCTCAACTGACTTTTAGCAGGACACACAACCCAGTTATAGCAAAGCATTTACACAATGAAACTGGTCCAGGTGCAAAAACGATGACATAAGAGTGTAGAGGCACACATCTCATGGCAACAAAGCAACAAATGCTGGCTCCAGAACATACCCTGGGGAAAGCCTCCTCCACCACCACGGGAATCCTCAGCTCTATGCCTGCTATTTAGTAGGCAGGGCAGTCTATTCCTATCCTTCCCCACCCTGGACCAAGCAGTGTGGGCAGCATGACCCACGCTGAATCCTGTGCAGGAAAAGAGGTGGCTGGAGGTCTACTTGTGGTAAGGAGATGTTTTCCCCTTAATCCAGGTAACACCCCCCCCCCCCTCCAGCTGCCACAATGGGACTACTCGGTTCTTCGCCAACTCTTTTAGCTGGCCCAGAAACGAGAAGCCCTGTGTAGGCTGAAAAGATCTGGGAGGGAGGATAGGACATGGCATGCAACACTGGCTCCTTCCCCTCCTGGACCCAATCAGCCTACTCCCCCACCCTCCCTTCCCCATTACGCCCCCTCCCCCAGTCCCCGCGCCACTCAGAACACGTCTTACCTGCTCCATGGTGCTGTCGTCAGGGTTCAGTGTCAGCGGGACGGCACAGGCCTTCCTGCTGCCACTGGCTACTCCTGAGTCATCGCAACACGCTTTATAGAGCATTTGTGAAGGTCAGCGCTGGCGCTGTGGCTGCAGCACCAGCACTGACCTGGAGTAGGATTGCATCGTAAGTCTGAAACATGTAATGGCAGCAGACAGGGAGATGGGGTTAGGATAGCATTTCTCAAAGTTCTCCCCACAAGTTGGGGGAAGTTGTGTTTGCGGGGGCGGGCCGATGGCAGCGGCGGTACTCTTGGGATTGCACCACTGGGACAATTTTTTTTAACATACCAGGAGTCGCATTAGCTCTCTGGAGGGTGCGGGGGGACCTGAAGCCCCCTCTGTGGGCCTTCCCGTGCTTCAGATCAGCTCCCTGAAGCAATCAGGAGCCACTTGCGGTTTTGGCCCCCTCCACCCTCTGGAGGGCCGGTGCAACCCCCGGTAAATTAAAAAAAACCCGTTTTGTCCCAGTGGCAGTGGTGACAGGGGGGCATCGCCAGTATCACTGCACATCACCACCACCTTTAAGGGGGTAGCGGGTGCTTCCATTTTTCCTGGTGGGTCATGACTGTGTAAGGATATCGGTGCACGCAAGTGCCGCTGATCCCGCTTCCAGTCTGCCTTCCTCCCCACATTCCACCCCACCCAGGAACACCCTCATTCCTCCCCCTTCCATCCCTGCTGCTGTCGGACCTACCTTTGCCTGCTCAGTAGTGGGCCTCCTGTGCTGCTACTGGTTGCAGCATGCATGCAAAATGGTCACCAGCAGCACACTGCGCTGGCAGACAGACTGATGTTGATGCTGACAGACTGATGTAGCTGGTTATCTTATCTAAGACTTGTCTCCTCGTCTTGCTTTGGCTCCTTGTCTACCTCTGTCTTAACGCCCATATTCAACCTATCCCAGCCCAATGCTATTTCAAGTCCTAGATTCTGTCTGCTGTTGATAGGATGCACACAGGATGCACACATTACAAATTAGCCACTTCAAAATAGGTAAACTGAATGTTAATATGCTTTAGCAAGCTTCTGAATTCAAATCTGTGCCCAATTAATTGGGCACTTCACACTTCAACACCTAGTGCTTTGTTTATTGCATCTTTGTCACGCAGCACAATTAACTAATTGGCAATGTACAGAACTTCAAAGACAGCAGAAGTCCTCAGGTTAAAGAACAAAGTGAATGATTAACAAAGGACTGAATAAAGAATCCTTTTCTCATTAACAATTTTTTTAAGGAAAGCTTTGTGAATCTGCAAATAATTTATTCTGAATATTCCTTGGATCATGCAGGCATTCCTAGGCAAGAGCATCTCATTCATTCCTGTACTATGCTTGTGACACATTTTATTTATCTATTTATCCATTTATTTATTTATCCATTAAAGATCCATTTATCTACAGAATGGATCTTTATTTCCCTTCCAAACCCATGACTCTTGCACCCTAACCGTTGTTAAAAACTGGTGTTGGGTCATCTTCTTACACCACTGTTGTAAGGATGTCTTATGCGGATGGAATGGAATGTGCGGATGGAAAGTGTGGCAGCTGGGGGGGGGGGCAGACAGCGCAGGCTGGCTCAATACGTCCTTGCGCCCGAGGCAGTATGCCAAATGCTGCTCCCATACATGGTGATACATCAGCCTCTGTTCCTCTGACACTCTAGCCCGCAGCTTTGCTCTCCTCCACACTTCTGTTTTGTCCCCTCTTCCAATCCAGGGAGTGGATTTGCCTTCGCTGCCGGCAGTAGCGTCACTGCAGGGGGGCGGAGCTCCAAGTTCCGCCGGGCTCTGAGCCTCCATTACACGACGGGGGAAAGCGTCCCCGTCCCCTCGCCTTTGGAGCCATTCCGACCGACAAAAGCAAGTGCTTTCGTCGGCCAGAATGGCTCCAAAGGCGAGGGGGCGGGGCCGCTTTCTCCTGTCATGTAACGGAGGCTCAGAGCCCGGTGGAACTTGGAGCTCCGCCCCCCCTGCAGTGACGCTGCTGGCTACCGGAATGGTTCAGGGACGAGTGGGAGGGGCCGCGTTACACAGGTTTGCAAGGCGCTGTGCAGTGCCTTGTGCCACTTACGGTGCCGCACCCCCTCCAGCAATGCCACTGGGAGGAGGATCTATGGAGTGGGAAGAAGTGGGTGTTCCCTGCCAGTCTATAGTGTTGCCTGAGGTGACCGCTTCAGTTGGCCTCATGGATGGGCCAGCCCTAGGACAGCAGGTGCAATCCAGCTTCCCTTCCACAAGTTCACCTAATATGTAAACAAGGCTAGTTTTAGTTTATGTGTAAAATGTCTTATGTGGACACCTAAAAATAAATCAAGTGTGTGAAAAGGGTTGCAAATGCACCCTAATAGCCACAGGTCAGAATCTGATACCAAGAAGTTTGGTATGTCCATGCTCTGTCTGCTGGCTCAGCCCACATGGTGCCCGACCCCCACACTCAACAAGAGAACTCAGTGAAGCAACATCATAATTGAACATGTTATTTGCATTTCATTAGCATTGCCAACATTTATTTTAATACAATTAAAACCAGAATAGCATTTAATTTGGTTTTAATAAGATAGTTAATGTGTGATAACTAAATGCCAACGGATTGTTAAAGAAAAAATTAGCAATCAATTGAAATCAATACGTAAGATAAATCTTGTCACTGTGCCATTAACTCAAAGTTCCATAAATAAGAAACGTCTAATCAGATCCTCTGTAATGAAGAGCTATATGCGTTTATTAAGAGTTATTTGGGTGGTTGTCACTTACTTTAGATCAGCATTAATAGGCAACATGAACCAGATCTGACCAGGCCTCTTTGTGAGAGCTATGAAGGGCCACTACCCCTTCCCCATTCTACTCCTGCCTCCTCAGACTAATTCCCTGATTTCTGAAAAGCCTCAGGATTTAAAAGTCATCACAGGAGGACTTCTCCCTAGCCTATGGGCCTCCTCGGATGCATGCTAGCTTTGAAGCTGGCGTGCATCCGAGGTGGCGGCGTAAGGTTGAACTGGACCAGGAAAGGGCTGGGGATATCGTCAGAGCACGCCGCCAATATCCCCGCCTGGTTTGGTCAATGGCCCCCTTCCTTTGCCGCCCGGTCCACCCTCCCCCTGCCCCTGCACCAGTCTTACCTTCATCGGCGGGCGCAGGGATGGTCCGCCGGGGGGGGGTCTGCTGACCTCTGCTTTACGGCGCATTTGTGACACTAGAGCGGTAGAGCGCTCGCTTCGCCGCTCTAAAGTTAGTGAGGATCGGGCTGCCCATCTGTTCATATTTTTGCTCTTAGTTTCATTATTAATCATGTTTGGAGAGAAAAAAAGATATGTAAGCCGCCGCCACCACCAAAATATTCCCAGAATTGATTGTATTACTGATGCAATATGAACAAATAGTTATAAAAGTACTACAGTATATTTATTAATATGACAATCACAATGTTAGTGACGAATTTGATGCCAAGAAGGCGTTTTCCTAAAACTAAATTCAAGCCAGATTCCCACTTTGCTATTTGGACAAAGAGGCATTATTTTAGTGGTGCTCCTGTTACATTTAGCAGGGGGAGAACAACTGGTCCTCTTCAACCCAGCAAAACATCACTTCCAGGGCTGTTTACTGATGTTTCTTTGGCATCTTTTTTGATGGTGAGCCCTTTTGGGACAGGGACCCATTTATTTATCTCTATAAACCGCTTTGTGAACTTTTTTTTTGTTGAAAAGCAGTAGATAAAGATGCTCAATAACAATACAGGTTGATTACCCCTTATTCGGACATCCAAAATCCAGACTATTCCAAAATCCAGACATTTGGGGAGCAATGACTTAAAAAAAAATGTTTTCTAGCACCTGGCTGGCATAGTGCAAGGCATGCTGAGGCACAAAATTATTAAAACATATTGTATAAAATTACCTTCAAGCTATGTGTATAAGGTGCATATGAGACATACATGAATTTCGTGTTTAGACGTGGGTCCCAACCCCCAAGATATTTCATTATATTTATGCAAATATTCCAAAATCCAGAAAATGTCCCGTCCCAAGCAGTCCGGAGAAGGGATACTCCGTCTGTATCAAAAATCTTACCATAATCAAGTGCACAGAAGCACTATTGCCTGGCATCAGGCAGTCTGATCCAAACGCTACCAGCCCTCCCATCTGGAGAGAACTTAGCAAGGACCTGGAGCAGAGGCGTCATCAGGCAGGCACGCAGGTCGTCAGGGTAACAGAAGGAGCGGAAGCACAGGCACTCCACTCCACTCCACTCCACTCCTGGTGCCACGTGCTGCTTTCTATCTTGCTTAATAATACAAGCACTGCTGTATGTCAACAATGTCAGTGCCAGGTATTCAGGTGCCCTTGGGCACAAGCCCTGCGTGGCGGGGCCCCTTGTATGTGGGTGTGTTTCCCAGCATCCCTACTCCTTCCAGGAGAGTACTCGTTCATGCCACTGCTGCAGCAGAGGTAGGTAGAGTCACTGCAGCTGCAGCTCCCCTCCAGCTCCTGGTAAGCACTTACTAGGCAATGGGGCGGGGAGCCAAAGCAGCCCTCCCTCCTCCAGCAGGGCTCCAGGTTGAAATCCCAGATGCCTCATTCCTGACTCAGCGGCTTCAGCTTCCCTACTCTATTGCCCACTAAGTGCACAGCAGCAAGACATCTGGAATTTTAAAACAGAGCTGCACTGAAGGAGAAGGACCACATTGGCTGCTGTTTCTACCAGTTAGCGATGGGGGGGGGGGTGTCAGCAGCTCCAATGGACCCAAACAGGGGCATGAAAGAGAACTCTCCTCTATTAGAGGAGAGTGCTTCTTTGTGCCACAGCAGGTACAGGGGCTGCAGGGGTAGCTTAGTGGGCCCTCAGTCAGTACTCAGTCTGGCTGGCCTCTCACATGCCCTGTACATTAGCAACACTTTATTATAACTAATTAACATAGCCCACTGTCCTGCTCCTCAGTAACAAGTTCTCCAGACCAAGACGTACAACAGACAGTAAATCATGGAGCTTTACAGCAGACAGTGGTATAGGATTGGCTTTCGGGCAGCACAATCCTGGCTAGAATGCAGCGCCGGTGTGCCTAAGGTGGCCGTTGCATCCTAGCCAGGATTGGGCACACGCCGGCGGAGCTGGAGCGCTCCTTGAGAGAAAGGGACGTTTGTCTCTTTCCCCTGGCGAGAGCCCCAGCAGGCCCAATATGCCTCCTGGGATGTGCGCTGGCAAAATGGCTGGCGCAATTCCGAGGAGCCAGTGTAAGGTTAGCCAGGCCCGAGACAGGGGATACAATTCAGTGGAGTGCACCGCCAATGATCCCTCCCCCGTCTCTGGCCTGGCTGTCCCAGTCTGCGCTACCCCGTCTACCGGCGGGGACTTACCTGCTCGGCGCAGCGGACGGGCTGGATGTGGGGTGGGTAGGCTGGTGCCGGCCTTGACACTGGCGAGGCCCACTTGTGAGGCGTTGAAAACGTGCCTTATGCCACGTTTACAACACCCAGCACCAGCAGAGCCATTGCTCCGCCGGCGCATCTTTAGACAGGATTGAGCCATAAGACTGCAATCCTATTACGCTTACCTGGAAGTAAGTCTCATTGAACTCAACAGAGCCTACTTCTGAGTGATGCATAGGATTGCACAGTTCACTTGATTCTTAGGACATATAGATCTATGTGTTTATATCTTGTCTAGAGCTGCCTGCCGCTCCCTCCTCTGGCCTGCTGCACTCCCTGTGGTGCAATAAGGACGGCAGTTGGGTCTGACCCACAGTGTTCCTGGTTTTAGCCTCATAGCAATGGACCTCCAGAGTCCAGGGGCACAGAGGCCATGATTCCACTCCTGAATAACTGAGGTTAAAAAACTATGTATTTTTCTGGGAATGGATACCAGTCCAAAAACTTCAGTTATGTACTGGAGAAGATCTGGAGATGGTGGCAACTGACATATTTTGCTTTCTCTGCTTGTGCTTTGTGTTGCTTGCTGAAACCCTGCAGTCTGTATTTTGAGTGGTACCCTTTTTTTGAACCTGTCAAGAAATGGGTCACCGGGTCCTTTCGATAACATTCTTCTTCTCCTATTTCCTGAGACATAAACACTCTGAAACCTGTTCCTATGACCCCACAATATCCTGATTTTCTCACACATAGGGAGGAGGTGATTGATGGTCCTACAAATGAATATGAGTGTGAGTAATCAAAATAAATCAACCTGGATGTGCTGGTGTTGGTTTACCCAGCTCAGGAGCTGCAGCGAATACGTTACAGAGTTTGTTATGGGAAGATGATCTACATTTTGCAGATATGAAGCTGCATCAGTGAAGCTAACTGGAATTATTTCAATGTTGACATCTTTTAAAGTAGATTTGGACATCTAGTTTCCTTAGGAGCCAAGTCCTTTGATGTTTTCAGTTGACAGACTCCCACAATTTTCTCTCAGACACACACACACACACACACACACACACACACACACACACACACACACACACACACACACACACACACACAAATGAAAAACATGATAGGCAAGAAATAAGTTGTTATAATTTCCTACATGCATTTTTCACATGGCAAGATGGGTGTGATGATATCAAACCTCAAAAACACATCACTGTACCATGCCCTAAAGCTGAAATGTGGCTAGCCACACACTTTATATTATAATGCTGTCAATAATATTCCATGAAAAATAGTTGCAGCATGCCTTGAGAGGCCACCAGAACATAAAAGCAGAATAAAGTCAATGTGGTATTTATAATAAGAATACTGTCTTACTGACAGCGCAATCCTGCAGGGGGTGTTGGCGATGGAACGAGCGTTCCATCGCTGGGAGATGTCACGAACATGCCGTAAAGCATGTTCGTGACGACTCGAGAGCAGGGAAGGCCGGCACAGGGGCCGGCCTCCCTTGCTCCGTCGCCAGATCGCCAGATCGCCCCTGCGGCCGCCGGACCAGGTAAGCAGGGATCCGGTGGGGGTGGTTCGCCGGGCGAGGGAGGGGGGCCATTGGCCTAGCCGGCCCTGGAGGGAGTGGGGGATGGCCTCGGCCATATCCCGGTCCCCGCTGGGCCGGCTAGGCCGTTACACAGCTTCCTCTACTTCCGTCAGCTAAATAGCTGGCGGAAATCTGAGGAGGCCGGTTGGGCCGACCAGCATTTACACCTGGGGAAGGGAACAAATGTCCCCTTCCCCAAGTAGACCTCCTGCCCAGCGGCAACACGGATCCTTATGGATTGGGCTGCTTCCTGGGCCGCCAGCCGGATCCTTATGGTGGATTGCGCTGCCTGTCAGAAAATTGGTCGATCTAGTTCACTACTTTCGACTCTGCTTGACAAGCATCCACCAGGACTTCAGTTAGAGTTTATTTATTTATTTATTTTAGGAATTTGTAGCCCGCCTTTCTCCTGAGGGCACTCAAGGCGGCTTACAGCATATTAAAATACATAAACACATTAAAACAATTTAAAAACACATTAAAATAATTAAAACACTTAAGAGTTCTTTCTCTCCATCCACCAGCTACTTGAGATCCTTTAACTAGAGTTGCTGGGGACTGAATATGTGACTTTAGGCATACAAAGCATGTGATTTTCCCCCTACCTATGGGCCCTCACTATTATTATTATTATTATTATTATTATTATTATTATTATTATTATTATTATTATGGGGCAGATAAGGGGCAGGGCTTGGCGTACCCCCAGCAAGAGGTCCGCATACCCCTAGGGGTACCCATACCACAGGTTGAGAACCCCTGTTGTAGCCATTGTTAGATCACGCCCTGCAGAAGGAAAATATTAAATAAATGTGGATATTATAAACACACTATCCTAAAAATACAGCACCATATTTTAACACTAAAGCATTCACTGACTCGCAACAACTTGCAATTATAAGTGACAAAGAGTTAATTTCGGGTAAAATCAATGAAAATGGGGTATGCCTATAGCATAAAAACGAGATGTGATAGAGCAAATCTGAGATCAGATTTGGAATCAGCACCCTGAAATTAGTCTAAAACAGCTGCAAATGTCCAGGCCAGAAAAAAAAAATTGTAGACCAGTGTAAATTTGCTGTTTTTCATTGATTTTAGCAAATGCAATATTTGATATCTCAAAAACCTGATGTGATAGACATAAACTGATGCCAGATTTGGAATCAGCACCCTGAAATTAGTCTAAAACAACTGCAAAAGTCCAGGCCAGAAAATAATTTTTTTTGTAGACCAGTGTAACAGAACTTTCACAGGATTCCCTACCATCTCAGACAATCCATTATTGAGAAGGAGGGACAATTTTACGTCATCTGAGTGGCCTGGGTATTTCATAAGTATGGGGTCCAAATATTGGGAACGAGGGTATACATGAAATTTACAGTAAAAGAATATATGAAAAAGAGTCTCCACAGGCACAGAACCACAAGGACAATGGCGGTTGGAGAATGGGATATTGGCAAATCTGCCCGAGAGGACTTGAGATGGGACAACATTAAATCTAGCTCGTATTAATGCTTCACGGTCCTGCGGGGGTATTTGAAAGGAAAGGTAAGGAGATAACTGACCTGGGGAAAAAAGGAAAATTAAAGAAAACAGGAGAACAAACTCTCTGAGCAGGGGAATGAAGAGTCTGGACTTCAATATCTAAAGGATGTTGGTTCACTTAACACCAAGTTAAATATGCTTAATTTTGGTTGGATCATGTCCTGATATTTTTTCAGTACCTTGAGGCTACTGAAAACATTTCAGAATTTAATAATAATAATAATAATAATAATAATAATAATAATAATAATAATAATAATAATAATTATTATTATTATTATTATTATTATTATTATTATTATTATTATTATTATATACAGTGGACCTTCCTTATCCACAGATTTGACCCAATGTGGGTGCTGACCCGTACTGGAGGGCCTCACATGACCTCCTGGATGTGACCGGAACTGCCTTCTGGTCGCGTTCAGGAGGTGTTCTGAGGCGTGGCCTCCCCGGGCCTCAGAAAGCATCCTGTAGGCATGCTGAAGGTACCTCCAGTTCTTGCCGAAAACTGGAAGTGCTTTTGGAACACTTCCAGGAGGCCTTCTGAGGCGCGCGGAGGCTGTGTGTGGCCTCTCTGCACCTCAGAACACCTCTGGACGCGACTCGAAGACACTTACGGTCACATCCAGAGGTCCTCCAAGGGTCCCCCCCCCTGGATTTGAGTATCCGCAGATTTAGGCATTCGTGGGGGGTCCTAGAATGGGCCCACCGTACTACTTTTCAACAAAAAAGTTCACAAAGCAATTTACAGAGAACATCAAATAACTAAATGGTTCCCTGTTCCCAAGTGGTTCACAGTCTAAAAAGATACAGAAGAAACACCAGCAACAGCCACTAGAAAAGACACTGCGACGGGGTGAAGGACAGTTACTCTCCCCCTGCTAAATATAAGAGGAGCACCTTTTGAAAAAGTGCCTCTTTGCCCAGTTAGCAGGGGCTTTACCAGCTATGAAACCTCCATTTCTAGAGTGTTTCCATCTTTCTGGGCCTGCTTACTTCCACCAGTTTAAACTATTAATTGATATTGGAGTAATGCCCCCTTATCTGGAATGAGCTGATGCTCCATTGCACCAAATTGATATCTATTAAAGTCAATGAAATATCTATTAAAATCATCTATTCAAGTCAATGAAAGTCAGTGGTTTCAGAGTCAGAATCGTACTCCACTATGTACAATATTTTCAAGAGCCTAGAGATGTCAAATGAATGAAATCGATATAATCTTACATTTCAACTGGCAAAATTTAATGGTTCCCATTGAAGCAATGAATAACTGTTTTGTTTCATGAATGAACCCAGTTCAAAAAAAATCTCAATGCAAGTGTATTTCGCTGAGGTAAAATTCAAGATATGAAATTCTCACTGCTGGATGGGATGAATGGAGCTATGCGAATATGCCAAAAGCTGGTTGTAGTTACTTGATGTGATTGTGGAGTACAGAGGATGCTGACAAAGAACAATGGCTAATTTACGAGTGTAGTAAATGGCTCCGTCATCCTGTTAAGACCTTTATAGAGAGCATGGCACTTTTTGTCATGTACTTCACATTAAGATGGATTTTGGGTGCCAAAGGACAGTGATGCGTAGCATTGCCTTGGCAAGTATTCTCTTGTAGGAGGGAGTGGTCAGGGTGAGGGGAGGGGATGCCTGTCTTTTTTTGGTTGAAGCACGGCTTCTAAGTAAATATGTTTAAGATCAGTTTAAGAATAAACAGAGAAATAAAGTCTATATGTCATGACCTTGTCATAGATGTGATAGTCAGCAACATACATTTACGGGAAGAGATTTGGAAGCCTATTGCATTGTAGAATTGTAGGGTTCAACCAATGGTAGGGTTTGTTTGATATAACTTTAAAAAAAGGTACAGTAGGGCCCCCATATCTGCTGATTTGGCATCCGCGGTTTCACTTATCCACGGATACCGAACCCCCCCTCCCCATGGACATTACCTTATTTAAGCTGATATTGCTGGCGCCAAGCAAGAGCGGGTCTTGTTTAAACCAGCAGCCTGCTGCTTATAGTACAGCTACCTTCCTGTTAACATCGGAGCCTCTCCAGTACTGAGGCTGCCAGCTCTACTTAGTCAGATGCTGTGCAATAAGCAGCAGGCTGCTGCTTATAGTGTTTGGTTTAAACAAGACCCGTGTTTGCTTGGCGCCAGCAATATCAATTTAAATAAGGTAATGGCTGTGGGGGGTGCAGGCCCCCACGGAGGATAGCATTCGCCCACATCTATGGGTTCCCGGAATCTATCCCCCACAGATACAGGGACCCTACTGTATATGGCTTATGCCCCATTCCTATCCGCCACCACTTGCACCAATGAAGCCATGCCATGTAGGTGCACACCACATCCTATGGCGGAGGGGGCAAACAAGAGGTCTCCTTGAGATAAGGGAACTTTTGATCTCTTACCTTGGGGTAAGCTGCCTGTTGTCCTAGGGGTCTCCTCGGACTTCCACTAGCTCTATAGCATGACTGTTTGCCACCCCTCCAGCCTGGTCCCACCTCCTCCCCTCCTCCTGACCCGCCCAGTAACTCCCCTGCCCTCCCCCTCTCCACCCATGACACACACCCATGCTGATGTACCAGCACTGGTCCAGTCCAACTGCTGAAGCAGCACTCCTCCAATGTTGTTGCTGCTGCAAAGGTGAAGGCAGATCGGAATAGCCTGCCAGTGGTGCGCTGTGCACAGCATCACAAAACCATTTACAACAGCAGGACTCTGTCCTGCTGGTGTAGGGCAGCCAATAGGGTTGTGCTCTTAGGGAAGTTATCATAATCAAACTAATACCACCAGCCTAAATATATGCACAGTTCCAACAAAGCAGAGAGTGACTTGTGCCAATAACATATTTTATGAGGCCATTGGTGCAATTCAGTCCCAACATTTTGATTGTCAATTCCAATACCCTTATTCCAGGGGAATATATTTTATGCATAGGCTTGCACCAAGATAGCTGGTACATGGTATCTGAAATGCTTTCGTTATGCCAAATAGATGAGACAGTTCCAGTTGTACTTCACATCACTTAGTTTTTGTGCTACACAATAGCTTTTACCCATGTTACTGTTTGTGTGTGTTTTACAGTCGCTTCCAATTTAGATGTTCCTGCTCAAGGAAAACTTCCAAGAAATTTCAAAACTAGCAGAATTTCTCAGGAGGACTCCACATATTCCTATTTGGAACCCATATAAAACATTCGTGCAGGATCTTAGGCAACCTATGCTGTGGATATCATCTTCCATCCACTAGGAATGGATGTCCTACTGGGAGTTCAGGGCTGGTGAAGGAATTCTACATGTGGTGGGCATGAAATGCTGACGTGAATTTGGAGGTTCCTAACCAGGAGAAACCTGTAGGAAATTTAATGTAAAGGAAAACAGAGTTTTGACAGGACTAGCAAACAGAGCAATCCTGCACAACTTTGCATGGCCGGCCTAAAGGGCTGGCCATGGTATCCTGAGCCTATTCCCATAGGGGTTCCTGGGGCCTACGTGCCTCTTCGGATGTACGCCAGTTCTGAAGCTGACGTACATCCAAGGCAGTGGGGTAAGGCTAAACCAGGCCGGGAAAGAGCCAAGGATATCGGTGGAGCACGCCGCCGATATCCCAGCCCTCTCCCAGTCCGGTTCGGCCAATTGCCCCCCTCCCTCACCGCCCGACCCGCACTCCCCCTGCCCTGCACCAACTGATGCAGGACTTACCTTCACCGGCAGCCACAGGGTCCGAAGGGCGGTGGAGTAAGGACTTCTGGCCTCCATACCTTCCAGCCCTTACTCCAGAGTTGTCGCAAACATGCTTTACGGCATGTTTGCGTCGGCCTGGAGCAGCAAGGTACACACTCCGCTGCTCTAGGACTTACGCTGGATTTGGGCTACCCATCTCTCAAAGAGGTTTTGCCCACCCCTAGTAAATTTAATATATTTTAATCTGCTTTCTTACCAAGTGGGGATTCAAGGGGATACAACACATCAAAATAATAAGAATTATTTTAAAAAGTGAATTCTAACATTTCATGTTAAAATGTGAGAAAAGCACTGAAATGGTCGGCAGCATATCATACCAACCTCAAAGTGCATATTGTAACTAGTTCCCTTCTTTCTTAAAAGCATGGAATGGCAGAGCTAAGTGGATTTCCATAGGAGGGAGTTCCATGACTGTTCCCTAAAGGCTCAGGTGGTCACTTGGAGCTTACAAGATGGGCAGCCCAAGCCTGTTCTCCACAAGCCCATGGCATGCAGCACCATACAGCACCACCAATGGATTGTGCGCTGCATGCTGTGGTGGGGGAGACACCCAGACAGCCCAGGAGAGGTAAGTTAAAATCTTTTTTACTTCTCCCCATAAGCTGCCTGGTCACCAATGGGTCTCCTCGGACCCACCTACAGCAGCTATGTAGCTGATGTAAGCCCAAGGAGCCTCAGGGGGTGTGTCGGGCTGGGAAAAGGGAGATAGGATCTTGGCATGTGCTGCTGCCACCAAGATCCCCCCCTTCCGGCTCCCAAACTGCCCCCAATTTGGCTTACTCCCTGCCCCAATCCTCCCCTGAACCACCCCTGCTGCCACTTTATCTGCTCTAGCATGGGATGGGTGAGCTGCTGGCATGCATGCAGGGCTTCCAGCCATCTGCATTGGTGGTCCTGCAGTTCATGACAGCAGTACAGCTTTTACAACATTGGCCTGGGTCTTACAGCAGTGGATAGTGAGATAGGCCCTCAATAGGATTGGGCTGTAACTCTGGCACCCTGAATTATGCTCTGAAGATCATTTGCAGCCTGTGCCAACCAGAAACGTGTGTAATGTGCTCTCTATCCCCTGTATCAAAGAGCTGGAGAGATAGTCTGCACCAACAGCAACTTCCAAATAGCTTTCAAGGGCAGACCAGCATAGAGCACACTGAAGTAATTCACCTAAAGCATAAATGACAATGGCTTGACTGGCCGATGTAGGCTGTTGCTAGCACAGATATAACAGTCTAGTCTGTTGGTGTATATATAACGTCACTGCTGGTGATGTTACATTTGAATTCCATCTGGACCACATCTAGGAGAAAGACCTATCAAATAAGGGTTTAAGGCAGGGGTAGGGAACCTATTTGCGGTGGGGGGCCATTTTCCCATAGGGAATTTTTTTTGCGGGCCAGCCGTTAGGCCGTGCGATTTTTTTTGCCCCCCCCCCGCAAATTCCCCCCCGCGCGCAAATTTACCTCCCTCCCTCCCTCCCACCCACCCACCCACCCACCGCTCGCTCCCTCCCTCCCACCCACCCACCCACCGCTCGCTCGCTCGCTCCCTCCCACCCACCCACCCACCCACCCACGCACTCGGTAAGCGCCCACCCCCATCGCTCGCTCTCCTCCTTACCTTCTCTTCTCTTCAGCCGCCGCCGATTTTTTTTGCCCCCCCCCGCAAATTTCCCCCCCGCGCGCGAATTTACCTCCCTCCCTCCCACCCACCGCTCGCTCCCTCCCTCGCTCCCTCCCACCCACCACTCGCTCCCTCCCTCCCTCTCACCCACCCACCGCTCGCTCGCTCGCTCGCTCCCACCCACCCACACACTCGGTAAGCGCCCACCCCCATCGCTCGCTCTCCTCCTTACCTTCTCTTCAGCCGCCGCCGATTTTTTTGCCCCCCCCCCGCAAATTTCCCCCCTGCGCGCGAATTTACCTCCCTCCCTCCCACCCACCCACCCACCCACCGCTCGCTCCCTCCCTCCCTCCCACCCACCGATCGCTCCCTCCCTCCCTCCCACCCACCCACCGCTCCCTCCCTCCCTCCCACCCACCCACCGCTTGCTCCCTCCCTCCCACCCACCCACGCACTCGGTAAGCGCCCACCCCCATCGCTCGCTCTCCTCCTTACCTTCTCAGAGAATCCATGGAAAATAATCCCATTTGTCACTTTCATAAATCAGTATTTATGATGTAGGGCCAAATTAAAAGTTTACACACAATGTAACTGTAGCCCTTTTCGAACTTGAAAAGCTGCTGAGGGAGGGGGCAATTGGGAACAGAGAAGCAGTGGGAAGGCAGGTGCAGCCACACCAACTCGACTCCCAGGGGTTTCAGATAACCTTATCACAGATTAATCAAATTAGAATCCGTACAGAAAGACCTCACCTAGAGTTACGGAACTCTAGAAGGCCGACAAGCGCATCTTCTTCCCACTGAGTACATGGCCCCAATCAAGAGTGAGAAATGTCTGTTTTGGGTGCAACAATGCACTGGCAATATCCAACTGTATAAATATTGTTGTTAATATTTGGCCATCTTTGGAACACGGGCAATGTGTAGCATGAAAATAAAGAGATATCGCAAGAGTGGTAAATGGGAGTGATAGAGCAGACAACGGAGACAGAGAAGAAAAAGGATGACAACAGTTAAAGGAAATTAATGGAACACCGAAGTTAATTGCTATTTTCTAAAGATGATGAAAGTGGATGACACATTTATACCATATGTGATGAAATGTTTTATGGGCTGTCATTCAAAAGCTGGCTTTAATTTGTGTATTTTTCTTTTCATGACTATTCTATATGAAATGGTATAACAGGATCCAATTAGGCATAAAAATAAGAAAGATCCAGTGGGCGGAAGCATTTAAGTTAGATAAATACAGGCTGGAGAAACCAGGCACATGGTGGTCCCAGCAAGGAGTATGACTGAGCCATGTATTTTGGAACCAAGGAGTTCACCCAGTTTAATGGAAATCTCACTGCTTCTGTAGACAGTTCGCTCTCATTGTCTCTTGCAATGCCGGCAAATGTTTAACAGCATGGAATGGAGCATACTTTGGGATTAGGTGTTTATAGGCTTACCATTCGTCCCGGAAAAACTGGGATTGTCCCGGTTTCTGGAGCCCAGTCCCGGCTAGCTGGGCCTGGAACCAGGTCAGTCCCGGTTTTTCTGGGCTCCACCGCCGCCACTTCTAAAACATACCTTTTTCCGGTGGCACCAACTTGGATCTTGCGAAATCTCGCGAGATCCAAAATGGCGCCGCCGAAAAAAGGTACATTTTAGAAGCGGCGGCTTGAGGAGGCAGGAGTCCTGGCTGGCAGCCTGGATGCAGCCGGCCAGGCTCCAGAGTGGTGGTGGGGGCGGTGACAGCGGCAATGGCGGCGGCTACTACGGCGGCAATGGCGGTGGCAATGGTGGCGACGGGACAGGCAAGTGGCAGCAGTGGCAAAATGGCCATTTTCATGGCCACAAATAAATAAATAAATAAATAAGCCGCCCTTTGGGCGTCCACAAAAAATTAATCAACTAATTAATTAATTGATTGATTATTCAATCAATCAATCAATCAATCAATTATTCCGGGGGTGTCCTGGTTTGGAATCGGGAAAATAAGCCCCACCCCCTCACCGTCAGAGCCATTCAGTGCGGAAAAGGCAATGGGCAGGAGACTCCCTGCCCGTTGCCTTCACTGCACGGAATGGCTGTGATGGCGAGGGGGCGGGGCCACCTCATACCGGAGAGTTAGCGGGGATTAGCACGGTGTGAAACTTATGGTACTGCCCCCACCGTAGCGACACCTCTGATTCCAAGCAACTTCCCTGGTGTGGTTATTAGGGGTTCCACGGACAAGAATACTGGTCAACTCCAAGTTACTCTGATTGACTGGTTTTTACTGAAGTTTGGTTTCATGCTCATTTCAAGCATATTATACCAGAAATTACTGTATATCAGAAGTGGGTATGAAAAGGGCCAAACTGGATCCACCTTCCTTAAGGCCTCTAACGTGACGAGAATTATTTAACTGCGTGTTATATCAATTGTTCCAGAAACTCCTGAGAGTGTCAAATGGCTTAAGTTGCTTTGGACTGCAATCCTGTACACACAGAGTGAATCTCATTGAATTCAATGAGACTTACTTGTGAGTAGATATGCATCAGATTGCTCTATAAGTTTACTTTATATGGTCTCCAAATAAAGGTGCTGTTTTTCACCAAAGCACTCTTTTATAGTTCCTTTCAAGAAATTGTTAGTGGTTTTCTGTCTGCCAGCAGTTTCTCACTTGCCTGTTGTCTCTTGTCATAAACGTAACATTTAGAGCAGCCTTTCCAACATTTTTGTTGACCTGACGTGTCCTTCCCCACAGCCCCTTTCTAGACATACACATGATCCCCCATCTGCCTTTGTCCCACCCTACTGAAAATATAAGTGGCAAACCCAAGAGACAGTTCTCATATAACACGGGAATACCTATTTTCATACATTGGGCATGTCTGTAAACGCTGTCTGTGTGAATGTTAAATGATATTGCCACTTGCTGGAGGTCTATAGAAAGCATTTATTATTGTAGGAATTCAAGTCATATATACTTAAACACAACTGAAAACTATCTACTGTTGCCAGTAGAACAGCAGGGACGTAATTAGCTAGTGTTAAGTGCCATTTATGTGGCGAAGCTTAAAAAGAAAACTTCAAACCACGCTGTTCCTTCAGCGTTATGTTCATGAATAGGCATTTCTCATGTTTCTTTCCAGATGGACGGAATACAAGAGCAGCCTTCACAAGAGGGAAGAAGGACATCAACAGCAAAAGCAGCAATTTCCTTGTTCTCCCTGGCAAAGAAAAGCTAAGTGCAGCTATGAGGGTGGGTCAATGTGCAACAGTGATGGTAACACTCACCGTTCCGGGGCTTTCTCAGAGTACGGAGCAAGGAGAGGGTCTGGCCCCGGACTCTCCAGTTACACTCACCTGTAGTGGCTGTCAAAACTGGAAGCCACTGCAGGCAAAATAAAGCTTCACTATGCAAGTTCCCTTGTTAAGAGGGCAACCTGGGCAAGGTCTCCTCAGGGTAAGGAACTTTGTTCTCTTACCCTGGGGAAAGGCTCTGCTTTCCCTATGGGTCTCCTTGGTTCTGCACCAGCTATTTTTTTCTGGTGCAGAACCGAGGAGAGTAAGAGGGAGAGAAGGGGGATAGGATACAGCTGCATGCAAGTGCCGCTGATCCTACTCCCTTCCTCCCTCATTCCGCCTCCCTCCCCATCCAGAAACATCCCCGTTCCATGATTCATCCCCTCCCTCCCTCCCCTGCCCCTCCCACTGCTGAATCAGCTGGCGCCAGCAGACACTGTACTCGCCGCTGGCCCATGAATATGGCCATCAGTAATTGCAGTAGTGGCCTCATTGCACTCACTGGTAACATTGGAAAGCACGACAATGTCACACAACGTGCACAGGATCCAGGCACTTCCACCTGGATCCTGATGCTTCTGCCGACAGAACACGCTTTCCGCTGGTGGGGCGGTTCAGATAGGATTGGGCTGTTGAAAACATAAGAATTACCTTTTGGGATCAGGTCAAGAGTCCATCTAGTGCAGCATCAGTCCAGAGACGGTAGCACAGAGATACACTGCCATGAATCATGGAGGCTCAATTTAGTTTGTCATGACTAATAGCAATAGATAAACGTATCTTCCATGAATTTGTCTAATTCTCTTATTGAAAAAGATACGTGAATGTCCCAGATTTAGAGAGCTTGTTGCCTTGAGATCCATTTGAACTGAAGCGCTTTTGATAAGCTGAGGAGCTTATTTCTAGAAATTGCAGATCTGATTATCCATAAAAACTATTTCTTACATCCTTAATTGGTCTCTTTATAATGGTGAATTACCATTCATTTGAATCCAAGTTTGAGTCAGTCCACTGCGTACAGAAAACTGTAAGGCTAATTTTGATAATTATTAACTTCGTTGTTCATTAGACTTTGTTCAAATTACTTGAAAAATGTTCACTTTTTGGTGGGTTTTGCCTGTGTATCTTATTAACCCCATTTCAGCCACGTTTTGGTCTGTTCACTTCATTATCACTGTTCCTGTCAAGGCAATTTCCAGTACTTATAAAACGATAGATTGTTAGACTTATAATAGAGTTCTCTTTCATTATTATTTCTGCTAGTCTGGCCAAAGTCACTGTGGTTTGGCAAATCTCATTTTAGGGCTACTGTATGTGCATAGAAATATACTGAATGAACCTGACAATAGTTCTATTCACTTAAGTGAACATTTTAAAATTCATGAAGGGCTGAGAAGGTACAAGAACAGATCATAACTGATATATTAGTCTGTTTCTATAGAGAGATAACCAGGGCTCTATTAACTGGGGAATTCAAACATACATCTCTATCCCATATAGGCCTATTTTTTAAAACAATTTTGTTACTAATGTTCTGTATATGTTGCACCTCTTCTCACAGCAGCATACTTGACCCCCCCCCCCAATTTCAAACTGAATTTTCCTTTAGATGATGGGAAACTTTTTTAGATGCTGGGAAACTATTTTGTGTTTTTGAATCAATGGAAGTTCTGAATGGTTCACTACAACAGACGTATAACAAAATGTTGAAGAGAAAACATTTTAAGAATGAGTCTGAATATGACTCTTACAGCCCAATCCTAACAAAATTACTGCACGGCAATGCAGCAGCGCTGGTGTGGGCTACACTGCATCCCGTGAGGGCTGCTGGAGTTGCAGGAGGTCCCCTTGTCCCCTTGCCCTGGGGTAAGCCCCAGCTCTACAGCTGGAGCCAGTCGGCGTTGATCCGTGTTGGCAGATCAGGTCCGGGAAGGGGTTTGGATATGGCTCATGCTGGCACAGCCAATCCCACCTCAACCCAGGCCTAACCCACACGCTCCCGTCACCGCCCTCCTCCCACCCTGTTCCACCTCCTCCCTGCCTTGCCCCTGCCCTGGACTTACCTGCTCCGGCGAGCGTCCTCACAACCGCTGGCACCGGTGGGAAGGCTCCAGCCTTCCCGCTGCTATGGCTAGGCCTTGTGCTGTCGCAAAGTGCTTTATGGCGTTTTTTGTGATAGCGGTGCGTGCCGGCGGAACTCACGTTAGGTCAGCACTGGCCCTGCATAGGATTGGGCCGTAATACAGCACGCAGATTTATGAAGCAAAAAGACTTATGTGCAAAAATCCTAAAACACAGGTCAGATTAAAACAAATGACCACTCTATACCGTTTTAATCAGCACGGAGGTGAACAGTGCTGCTAGCAGTTGCAGAGATACTTTGTGCAGCACTCAGTGAATCTAGACAAAGACTTCAATAGGCTGCTCTTAGAGTCAGGGCTAATCTGACAAAGGAGTGAACTAAGGTGATGTCACATGTTGGCATCATTCCATTGTCCTATCTCATACAGGAGGCTTTGTGCTTGCGGAACTCTCAGGGCAGCGTAGCATAGCAACAATCATCACATAGGTCACAGAGTGTAGCCCCTCCACCTCTGTAGGAAGAGCAAGGGAAAAGGTACGGTTGCTACCTTTGTTTTGTTTTGTGATTTTTCATGGCTTTGGTCTTTTAGTATTTGTCTACTTGCACAATTCTATCATGCTTACTCAGATGTAAGTCCCATTTTGTTCAGCAGAGCTCACTCATAGGTAAGTGTGCTTAGGATTGCAGCCATACAGGCCAATCCTATCCTTGAGATATGCCAGTTTGGGTGGCGTATGCCATGGTGAATGTCCACAGATGTTGGTGCAAAGACAGTCGTTGTCCCCCCAGCGCAGCACTCCGCCACCAGCAGGCCAGCCTTAGACACCAGGGCAACTTTTCAGGTGGAGAGACCAAAACAGGGAGGAGATTGGGGTATGACATGGGGGAGATGTGGATGGGTCAAGGAGGAGTTGGTATACGCCACGTCCTAACCAGACAATGGACACACCCCTGATGCCAGAAAAATGCTAAGCCAACAACAGAGCTTGTGTAGGAAGGAGTAAATCCCTAGGGAGCAATGGGAATGGGAAAAAACTCCAGCAAATCACACCTCTAGTCACCCCCTTGCCCCCTCCACTTTCCTGCAACAGAGCATAGGCTACAGACTGCATGGCACAGCCAAGCACAGCACACTAACCTCGGCATTTTAGCCTATGCCAGGAAGGCTACATCTCAGATAAGGCATGTGGCATGGGGGCTATACCTACCTTTCTAAATTTTTTGGCTCGAACTTTGGTGATGGGAACTATGGTAAAAGGGCACCTGGCGCACAGGGGGAGCACTTTGCACAAACAAACTCTTGTCCCTCCCAACATGTATGGCCAGATATTTGGTTACCACTTGTCTTATTACACAGACTTCTTATTGCAAGTGTTCTGCCTGCCCCAGGAGGATTCCACAGACAGGCCACCAAGTGGGACCACCTCTACCTCCACCCCAACAAGCAAGGATAATGCACCCCACACAGGTTACCAAAGGAGGGGGAGGGAATCCAACGCTGCCACACATTGATGCTGCAATCTCTGTCTCATGTCTCTCCCCCCCCCCCCGCCAATACTGACCCTTCAAGATTATTAATTGTGTTTTTGCTATGAACTGTTGCCTAACCATTTCCCTAACAAGGGAAGGGTAATGTTCCATGTTATCATGCTTTCACCCCCAACAAGGCCCCACTGCCTGCACACTCTGGTGGCACCACTCTCCCTCACAGACACCGAGTATGCATCTCAATCCAACTGATGCTGTTGTCTATTCCTTGTTACTCTCTGTGTTTCTGCTGGCTCTCCACAGGCAGCTGTCCCACAGGCAAAGAGGCCATGCAGAATCCAAGGGAAGCCTGCAGCCTGCCTGCCTACAGTGACCAGTGTAATTCCAGCTGCTGCTTGGCGAGTTGCTGGCTTACTCCTTCCAGCCAGGCCCCTGTGGCTTTGCAAACTCCACAGCAGGCAGTGAACCAACAACCACTGCAGCCAGACCTCCCTGGCATCTGCTACTTGGCTCTCTGTCAGATAACTTGCAATGGCACAACAACCCTACTGGGAGGAGATGGCTGGCCTGTGCGTTTCCCTTTCTTGTGGGAAACACTTGTGTGTTTGAATGAAAACTTTCATGGCCGGCTACAATTTTTATATGTTTAATATCCACGGGTTTAAAAGCCATGTCAAGAATTTTTTTTTCCGTAAAATTCAAAAAAAACCCAACAACACACACAATAAAATTGATTTTAAAAAACCCATAAACAAAGATTAAAAAGCTATAAAAACAATTAATCATACAGTTTTGAACAACGGAAGGGTAGGCTACGTTTCATCCACTGAAAAACTGTGGACCTCTTCAGGCCAGGGCTGCAGCAATCTGCCAAGGTGTTACTTGGGTTGTGTTGCAGCCTCTATCTTGAAAAAACAAAAAGCACGGGAACTGCAGACGCGCAGCCGGAGGCAGCTAATTAATACCGGAAACAATCAGTCCCGGCTGAGCAGCGGTGTGGTGAAAGTGATGTCACCCCAGGGGGCGGGGCTTGTGGCATCATGTGGGGGTGTCGCAACGATGCCCCCCGCACTGGGGGTGTAGCGACGCCTCTGGGAGAGCTGCTCTAGTATGGGGTTGCCTGGTCTCTGGTGTTTCTCCTCTCCCTTTGTGCGAGGTGGGCTTAAGATATGACAGTTGTTGTGCAGGCGCCAGGCACAGGATCTGAGTAGGATTGTGGCCTTATGTGTTCCATCCAGCTCGTGACAAGTGGGGGCAACAATAATTAATTCATCACAAGGAACAAAGTGCCCTTATTGATCAGAGCAGTGAGCAAGCCTACCTTAGAGGATTTTACAGAGGTCAGGAAGACTGTACCATATGACCTGCTCTGGCCTAGTTTTGTTAAAAGTAGGCTTACCGTATTTTGGGTGACCCAGTCCAGGACAACCCCCCCCCCATTTTTTCTGGGCGCCAAACATTTTTTATTTATTTATTTTTCTTTGAATGGGTTTTTAAAAAAAATACTTGCCCCCTTACTGTGGCTGCCGCTGCTGCTTTTTCTGCAGCCTCGCTGCTGCTGTCGTCATCGCTGCCACCATTTTCCTACTTGATTGCCGCGCACAAGTGGCTGGGGAGCCCTTCAGAACGAAGGGCTTTCAGGCCGATCCGCACGCATGCACACAAGCTCCCGGGCCGCTTGTGCGCATGCGCGCGGCTCGGCCTGGAAGCCCTTCGTTCTGAAGGGCTCTCGGGAAGCTGGTACGCATGTGTGCGGCTCATGCAAGCCCGCGCATGAAGGACTTCCGGGACACTTGTGCGCGGCAATCTGGGAGATAAATGGTGGCCGCGATTTTAAAATAAAAAATAAAAAATGGGGTCATGGCTGCCGGGGCCTCCTGGGACCCCGCCCATGGTGGACCCGGAAATACCGGGACTGTCCCGGGCGGACAGGGACGTCTGGTAAGCCTAGTTAGGAGGCTTCTTTACTCATTGGGTCTGGCGCTTTTTCCTGTAGTCTCTGCCAGTGTATTGTTCCTTTCAATCATACCCGGCTTTGAGGGTTTACTTTCTGTTTCCTGTTTTGACTCTCAATTCGGTACAGAAGCTTAAAGTGGCTGTCCTGAGTTCTCTGTGATTTGTTTCTCAACTCATGAAGTGACGTGCAGTATGTATGTCGGATGTGAACAATTCAGAATTCAGGAGAATGTACTTTCCATGTTATAGCATGGAAAACTTATAGCATGGAAAACATATAGCCAAACTTGCTCAATGTAAGAGCTTCAGATGATAAACTTCAGATGTTTGGGAGTCAGAGATATGAACAAATAATTTATTTGTCTTAATTTGTCTTGTCAGAACATGGAAGAAATTACATAAACCAATAACATTAGTTTTTAATCAGATACCACCAGTGATGTCCCTAGGGGGGTGCGAACCGCACCAGGTGACACCACTAGTGGCCAAAATTGTGAAAACTTTGTTATGAATAATATCATCATGTTATATAATTTCATGCAGAATGAATTATCTGTATAATTGAAATATCAATTATCAATTAATAATTGAATTATCAATTATTTGAATTATCTGTATTCTAGTTATGGCCAAATAACCAGAAACATAAAACACAACTGCGTTTTGTAACAAAAAGTGAATTTCCTTAACTCAAAACAGACCAATGAGACTGATTGTTCTGAGAGCCAAGTTGGTTACTGATTTGTTGGGTGTACTATTATATATTAAAATAAATAAAATTAATGGAGGTGACACCATGAGTTACCGGATCGGGTGACACCAACCCTAGGGACATCACTGACTAGGAATAATCTGTAGAAATACACAATCCTGCCTGATGGGCATCTTTTGTAGAACCCAGCTCAGCCCAACCTTGCTTCTCCCTATTCACCTCTAGGGTCCATCATGGGGGTGACGTGCTGAGCTCTCACTAGGGTGATGCAAACCCTAGTGACACCTCTGTTCAGCTGCAAACATACATTTAGGCTCTGCGTATCATATTGTAATGTAAAAGTGTAAGTTTGATTATGTGGGAGGCAGGGCAATGACACGGGTGGCAGGGGGATGATGCGTTGCCCCGCCCATGGGAGGAGGTCCATCATGGGGGTGACACACTGACCTCCTTCACTGGGTGACGCAAACCCTAGGAACACCCATGGATACCACCTTATGTCTTCTAATATGTTTATGATACAAACAGACATAAAACAGGCAAATTCCACAATGCACTAACAAGCCTGCTTCAAAAACCTTTTAAAAAACTTGCTTCAGAAATCCTTGTAAATTCTACAACCAACCACAACCCACCACAAAACATTAACAAGCCTGCTTGGAAACACCTTTAAAAACCTAAATGTATTGCTTTTTTAAACCACCCAGCTTGCTTTTATAACCATGCTTGAAAAAACATGCTTGAAACAGAAGCAGCTTACCTCCTCAAGTAGGCTTGCTTGAAACGTTTGCAAATAAATGTTTGCATTATAGAGCTTACCAGAGACGCTCTGTCACCTACTGGTGGAATGCTGTATAGCAAGCAAATGAACATAAGAACATAAGAAGAGCCCTGCTGGATCAGGCCAAAGGCCCATCTAGTCCAGCTTCCTGTATCACACAGTGGCCCCACCAGATGCCTCAGGGAGCACACAGCCAACAAGATAACCTGTTTCCTGCTGCCACTCCCCTGCACCTGGCACAGAGAATGCCAATACAGTCGGCCTTCTATCCACAGGGGTTCCATTCCCGGAACCCCTGTGGTTGCCAAAAACCGTGCTAAACCAAAACTGTGCTAAACCAAATCAGCTAAACCAAATCAGCAGGGGGGGGGCAGCCGCAGCACTACAGTATAGTACCTTATCTTTCAGTTGCGAGGGGCCCAAAGCACACCTCCCACATGCCTTAAGCAGAGTTGTAGCAGAGAGAATTTAGACTGGTGCAGCTTTTCTCTTACCTGCATGACAAGCTGCACCTGTTAAAATTCTCTCCGCTATAGGGCTATTCAAGGTACAAGAACTCACTGAATGATGGGTTAACGTTTGGAGGGAACAGGAGTATGTACCTCTCTCTGAAGAGGAGTAAATATAATTCAGCTTCTGAATACTATCCATAAATGGTATCAGAAAAGGATCAAACAGAGAAACAGACTGGATTTTTTTTTCCTGTTTGATACACTCCTTGTACTTATGTGTGTCACCCAAATTGTTTCCATGGAAACAAAAGGCAAAGGCAGAAATCTTACTAATGCAAGTGACAGTACTTGTGTGTTTTGTATGTAAACTATACAAATGGGGTCTCTAGTGATATGACACTCTAGATTTGGGGCTTGTTCACATATGCCCATGCACATCATTTGAGTTCTCGCTATTTGAGTGCTCAGTACTTGAAGACTGACAGCTGAATGGATGACATGACGTCACTTAAAATTATTGCAACTCCCAATGTGACATGAATGTTCTGTGTATAGAGAAAGAATTGTAGATATGTATATTTATTTATTTACATATCAGATGTCTCACTTGCACATTCAAGTCGTCATTAGATGTTGCGGTCATCAAGTGATGAACATGTATGTGTGAACCAAACCTTAGTAAGCCTACTACCTGTGTGTATTGATGTATAGAGCCCAAGGACTGGGTTACAAGCGGTAGGCAACAGGACCAGGGTCCGAAAGGACAGGAAAAACCACCACTGCCATATCGACAAAGATTTAGGTAAAACGGGCATCATAGCCATGTATTTTTAAGGATAAGGATTTGAATAAAACAAATTAAAAAGACTGCTTGTATCTTCCGTTATTTCTGTTTCAACAAGGCAGGCAAAAAATCCATTAAAATCCGAAGTCCGATGTTGTTAACACTCCAACGTTTCATTTCCAAATCCCGGAAACATCGTCTAGGGAACAATCTAAAAGATTGAAGGATGTTGACATAACGGAAAATACAAGCAGTCTTTTTAATTTGTTTTATTCAAGTCCTTATCCTTAAAAATACATGGCTATGATGCCCGTTTTACCTAAATCTTTGTCAATAATTGCTGGCCATGACAGCTTCCGTGCAAGAATCACTGCCATATCCTTTGTTGCATCAGGGAAGTTAAAGGCACATGCATATTGTCTGGGTTGTGACACATGGCAACCCTGTTTGCATAATGCCCTTCCTACAATGAGCTCAAGTGGAATACATAAGAGCCAATGTGGGTTTGTGGCAAAAGTACTGAATCCAGGCTGAGAATGACTAAGGTCCAAGATCACCAAGGAAGCGTTATGATGACTGAGTGGCAATTTAAATGTAGGTCCCCCGCAATTTCAATTACCAGTGGGTGGGGGAACCATATATGGTATCTGCACTCCTTGGGGGAAGGGCAGGATAAAAAATGTAATTAAATAAATACACAGATATTATTCTCCCATACAGACTCTCAGCATAGTCACACAGGTTGTTAGTTCATTGGCAATTTCAGGGTGTAAAGGGTAAAAAAGCAGCAAATTATTTTTAGCCTCTTCCAATGAGAAGGCTGGCAGCAAAACCACTGGTATTCTGTGCGCTGAAGTCTGGTGTTTTGGCTTCAAATCTGTTTCTCTCTGTATCCAACAGCAGGTCAACAGACTTCACCAGGGCTGAGTCTTCTGTCTGGAATTTGTCCTCACAACAGTCAACCTCAGAGCTGGCCTCGCAGTCAGAAGATCTATGCTTAGCCCAAGATGAGACCGAAGGCCAGCTAGGCTTTCCCCTCTCATTCCTCCAGTTCAGGCTCTCTTCCCCCAGCCTGTTTTGACTTAGCTGCCTGGCTTTTAACTGATTCATCAATTACAGCCCTGCTGAACCACAATATGGGTACTACTTTTGAATATATTTAGTTATGGTAACAGCTTTGGTGATTGAAGGCAGGCAAATCATTTACTGGTCAGAGAAATCTGCCTCATTTGTGAAGTGGAAACTGACCTGCAGTGAGGGGCAAACTACACAAAGCCCTGGCTTTTTTAAAAAAACTGGAAAGCAGCCTCAGGAGGCTAAGATTTGGAATGGAGGAGTGGGGCAAAGGGGTATGTGCACTTAACCCTTGCATTGCTGGCTGTTGTTCCACTAAAAAAAACACACCTTCCAAGCTCCTTTCCTCCCCACGTGGTTTTAGATGAATATGCAGGAGGTCTGGCTCAGTTGGTAGAGCGACCGTCCCATATGCCGGAAGATCTGAAGGACGGCAGTGCAGGACGGCCGGAAGTATCCGTGTCTGTTGGAGAGCTGTCGGCATGCCGAGCTGCCGAGTCTCTGTGAGGGAGAGAAGCTGCAGCTGCACTTGAGTGGGAGTCAAGTTTGCCTGTCAGTCGAAGCGTGATGAGGTGGATGCCAGAGAGAAAAATAGAGAGCTGGACTGTGAAAGAAACCATCTAGAACAGTGGTTCTCAAACTTTTTAGCACTGGGACCCACTTTTTAAAATGACACTCTATCCGGACCCACCTAGCTTTACGAGATGCTCAAACGTTTATCTCCCTATATTTACACAAGCTTGCAAACTGCAGGAGCTCAGCTGTTTGCAGGGTAATTAGCAGCTATCTTGCAAACTGCAGGAGCTCAACTCTTTGAAGGGCAATTAGCAGCAGATTTTTGAATAGTCTCAGGGCTTGTGGCAATTACTTATCTGATCTTTCCATCACCTGGGACCCACCAGAAATCAGGTTGCGACCCACCAAGTGGGTCCCGACCTACAGTTTGAGAAACACTGATCTAGAATGAAAGGTTCTATGAAAGATTAGAACATATTATTGTATTGTAAAAACCCCTTGCAGTTTAGAATTAAAGTCAGAGGAGAATTAAAGTCACCTTTGAATTAAAGTCCGAGGACAAATTCGATAACCAAAGAAAAGGTGGTATATAAATACTGGTTGTTGTTGTGGTTGTTGTTGTTGTTGTTGTGGTTGTTGTTGTTGTTGTTACCCTTGCACCAAGAAATGCAAACAGATTTGGCATGACTGAAAAGCACCGATTAAAGTTCCTTTGATGTGCAAAGCAATCAACATGTCTAATGTCTTTGCTCCTCCTTTCAAAAGCTTGTGAAGCTCCCCTGTTAGCACTCTGACCGCTGTTCTCCAGACCGATAAGAGGCTTCACTGAGCTTCTCACCATTGTGTTCCCCTCCACCCGCAAAGTGTCTTTTCCAAGCCACAGAGTCAGCACGTCAGGGTGTCTTCCAGGATGAACAACTCAGCCTCTGACTAGTCCACCATGTACAGCATATACCGCATCTGTCTTCTTGGCTCCCGTGTGAAAAACTTTCTCCCTGAGTTTAGTCTCCCAATGTGACTTAAACAACCAATTCAAACTCTTTTTCTCTTCCACCCCCTCCGTCACTTTGAAGGAGACTTTGCCTCAGGAAGCCTTAAGTCAGAGAAACAGCCCAAGGTCAGCGTCCAAAAACCAATTCAGACATTAATACAAACAAACACCCTGTGGAAAAACAGACAGGAAGTCAGGAAAGCCCCTTTTGTGACTAGACTATCAGTTTCAGCAGCATCATTCTCTGGATTTTAAGGTTCTTTTATTGCTAGGGAAAATATATAATCAAGGCAATCTATAATCAAGGCAAGATTGGCTGCTCAGCAATTTTCCAAAGGAGCATCTCCCTTCCTTCTTAAAGCAAGCAAAGAATTGCTGAATCCAGGCTCGTTTCTCTCCTTTAAAATGAACAATAGCCTGAGCATAATAGAAAGCAAGAAGAAAAGAAAGTTTGTGCATTGCCTGACTGGACTTTGTTCTGCATACATATTAACCTCTTGGATTTTGCTGGGTTTTTGTTTTAAAATCTGGCTAGATGTTCACTGTTACGCAGGTGTTGAATGGTGCAGGCGCACACAGTCCCCCAGGAGTTCAAAGAAAATTAAATGAAAACAAAGGCTGCCTCTAAAGTGGCAAAGGCACAGCAATAGAGGGAGCAGCAAGACTCAGCACTAATTACCTCCCAGACAATCTCTGTTTGAAAATCTGCCCAACTGGCTCAACCACAGTCTGATTCTGCACAGCTCGGGCATGGAATCCACTACTTGGGGAAGAGAATTAATTTTGATCAGGTACAAATTATTGCATGTGGAGTGCATGGGAAAGTGTGATATCCCAGCAATAAGAGGAAAGTGTGCCTGCATATCCCAAATATATAGGCACACTTTCTTCTTATTGCTGGGATATCACACAAACCCCCGTCAGGTTTGAGAGCCTCATGGGAAGCTCTGCCATGATATGAAGCAAGATGTGCAGCTACAAGGAGTGGAGCTTTCTCAGTAGCAGAATCCATCATGTGGGATTCCCTACCAAGGCAGACATGTCTGATCATAGAATGTGAGAGTTGGAAGGAACCTTGGAGGTCATTCTGTCCAACCCGCTGCTCAGTGCAGGCAACTATTACAGCATCCCTGACAGGTGCCCATCCAAGCCTCTGCTTGAAAACCTCCAAGGAGGGAGAGCTGCACAAGGCACAAGGCAGACAGCTGGCCAGCTCACTAGATGGTTTTTAGGAAAACCAGTAAAAACATTTCTGTTTAGGAGAGTGTTTTTAATCTGACTCGGCAGATGTTATTCCATAGAAGCTGTGGCCTGGTTTGCTGCTGATCTGCAATGTGATGTTTTGGTCTTGTCGCTGGTTATAATCTTATTGACTGTTTTAATATTTTGTTTGTTAGCCTTCACAAGAGCCATTACCGGTGAGGTAGCTGGCAGCATCTACATTTTAGCATAAATAAATAGCAACTGAATAAAGGTGTGGACTGTGCACAGCAAATTGATTTGTGCAGAAAGGCCCTAAGTAATACTGTACAGTATATCGTTCTGGGAACTCTTAATTCTTCACTGGCTTCTGCCTTCGTTTTTCCTAATGATATGGGCAGCCCAATCCTTCCCCAAGTGTAAAGGGCGCTGGGGACGATCATCAGATTTCTGCCAGTGAAATCGCTGGTGGAAGTCAGAGGAGGTTGTGTAACGGCCCAGCCATGCAGCAGGGGACAGGATTCAGCCAAAGCTGTCCCCCGCCCCCTCCCGGAGCGGCTGGACCTATGGCCACCCTCCGTTTGCCCCTGATCCGCCCCCCTGCCCGCTGGATCCTTACCTGGGTCTTGCGGCGGTCCTCCAGGCACTCGGTCGGCGGAGCAGGGGAGGCCGGCCTTACACCAGCCTTCCATGCTCACGAGTCGTCAAAAGTGCCTTACGGCAGTTTTACAACGGCTTCAGTCGGTGGAATGATCATTCCGCCGCCCGACACAGTGCTAGGATTGTGCTGTGAGGACCAGTGCAATTCACAAAGAAACTAAACCAAACCAGGCATTCTGATCTAACCTGAGGACTACAGGTTATACCACTGTCCTCCTCACTGGGACCCACAAATCCATTGCATTCTTCTGTAAACTTAGTGCTGATTCCATTTTTCTTTTTTTCCTGCATTTTCATGTGATGAGCATTTAATCTGAATGCATCATGTTCACTAGAACAGGAACAAACATGCTCTTAGCAATTCTCTTCACCATTGTCCTCTGCAAATTCTGATGACAAAAATTCACAGGATATTAGCAATGGTTTGCATCCAGTATTATTTGACAGTATTCCTTGCTTGACATATTACAGTATTTATTATTCTACAGTATTTAATAGCTGATTGTAAACCTCCAAGGTGTCCGGCTCACCTTTCTGGGTCTCAACGACAGGGAGAGGAGCCCAAGCGTCACTGTGACTTAGGGGCCTGTACAGCTGAAGGCTGTTCCTGAATTCCAAGGACAGGAAGCCACACTCAGGCAAATGCTCAGTGAGGCTGCAAGAGATCGGTCTCCACTCCAGTTAGCGACTGCAGGATGAGGAGGTGGAATCTGAGGCTTCACAAAGCTATTGTGTATGTGTGTGGGAGGGATAGGAGAACCCAGTGACAGAATGGGTAGAAGTAGGGCTGCTTAAAGGAAAAGAAAGAACTAGCTGCATCAGCAAGCCAAGACTCTACCCATTGTCCTGCCCCTTCCATCCGTAGGAGTCAGACATTGCTTCTTCCAACAAGAGATATTGACTGCCCTCTGCTATTGGCCTCTGCCTGAACAAGCTAGTCAAAATTGCCTTTCCAGGCAGCCATCTTGGGTAGCTAACCTGACCCTGACAGTGTTGAGGCCAGATTGTTGGAAGCCTTGGGGCAAAGGCCTGCACTGGACCCTCTATAATGCCCCCAATTTGCCTCCTGATGGCACACTGGGGTCTGCCATTGCCACTGGTACTGAGGGCTCAGAAGTTGGCTTGGACATGTGGGTCTGCTGATTGGCGAGGGTCCTTGGCAAGTGGTGCCCAATCTGGCCAAGCCCTGACACCACCCTTAGACCCTGCCAACTGTACCTGAACAGCAGGATGGGAAACAACAACCAAGACTTTAAGTGCAAAAGAGAATACTATATGCAGGTAGTCCCTGACTTATTTATTTTTTTATTTTATTTATTTTTCACATTTTTATACCGCCCTTCCTCCAAGGAGCTCAGAGCGGTGTACATATTTCCTCCTCTCCTTTTTGTCCTCACAACAACCCTGTGAGGTAGGTGGGGCTGAGAGATAGTGACTGGCCCAAGGTCACCCAGGAAGCTTTGTGGCTGAGTGGGGATTTGAACCTGGATCTTCCAGGTCTAAGTCCAACTCCCAAACCACTACACCATCCTGGCTTAAGGATATTCATCCCAACTTAAGGACAGCTGCACTTTTGTGCAGGTGCAATAGAACTGGTCTTGGAGATGGAGGGAAATGCTGGTTTGTGAGAGGGAGAGAGACTCTGCATTTTGGAGGCACAGAAGTGGGGGGGGGGGGTAAGGAGAGCCTGTACTTAATAGAACTGTACCAATACAGAAAGTTGTCCACAATTTTATGGTTACACAAATAAATAAATAAATAAATAAATAAATAAATAAATGATGTTTCTACTTAAGTGCACCTCAACTTAAGTACAGACCCTGGAACCTAACATTTACTTAACTAGGAACTACCCGTGCACACTTACAACTCACTGCCTCTTTCTTGAGGATCTTGCCCTGGGAAAACACCATATGTCAATCTTCAAGATATCTTCAAGCTTTCATATTTCATATTTAGCATGTGCCGAAGTGGAAACAACCAAGAGATGCTAATAAGTGTTTTACAAGTTCAGACAAATTTCAGATTTTGAGGTAGAATTTCATATTTAAAGTTCATATGTGACGCCCGACATTTTCACACATGAAGTTTGGATCTGATTGAAATTGGTTTCAGTTTTGGTCCATAGCACATGAGGGCAAATTCTAGCTTTTTATAGGCTTTTCTTATGCAGTAGAGATCTCTCACAGTAAGAGAACACACAATGAAATGTTTATCATGTACAAATTGATGTGGAAAAATAATCTCACGTGCCTTTGGCACATCTCTTAGGTTTTTTTTTTACACAAGTAATAACTTGAGCATGATTAAAAAAAAAATACATATATCAAGCCAGCCAGTTCAGTTAGGCGACTTGCATGTTAAGACAATGTAAAACCAGCAACAGGTATCTCCTCCAGGATCAGGGTCTATTTATGTTTTTAATGATTTTTTTTTCTTGGCCAGACACAAATTTTTATGTCTTTAAGAAGAACCCAAAATAATTACCAGACACATTCCCTGATGACTCAGCCTGTTGAACCGAACTCAAAACATGTGCTCATCGTCAGGAAGTGGAGATGTACAGCCCACTACTTCAGTAACTCTTGGAATAGCAGTAGGCTCTGCTATATAACATTCTTGCTCAAGTAAAAAAAAAATTACACTGATAATGATAGAAAACTAGAACTCATATAAATCATACACTATCTGATAATTATATAACACTATTTAAAGGTCTATGCAATTTTGTGGATGGAATGGATTGAATTTGGGGTGAGAGGGCCCCGTTCTTGCCCTCCTCTTGCTCCTTCCTTTATGCTTTCTAGCCCCTTGCCCAGTGGCGTTTCTGAGGTTGGGGCACGACTGTAAGTCGTGCCCCGTCCTAGTACCGCGTTTAGGCACCGGAGCGAGGAGGCCCCGCCCCCTCGCCGACGGAGCCATTCGCACAGCGAAGCCGATCAGGCAGGAGACTCCCTGCACGATTGGCTTCGCTGCGCGAATGGCTCCGTTAGCGAGGGGGCGGGGCCTCCTCGCTCCGGTGCCTAAACGCGGGTACTAGGACGGGGCTCGACTTACGGTCGGGCCCCAACCTCAGAAACGCCACTGCCCTTGCCCCATAGTACATGGCAAGAACATCCTCCTTGGTTCCAATGGCAGCTGTGCCATCTTGAATTATCATCCCTTGATTACTCACAGTTGATGGCTTGCACCTGATTGTATGTATGAAGGTGTGAACTGACACCCCTCAAAAGCATTGTCTCTAAGGGCCAAGCTGCATGTGATTGTAAATGCATCACTGGCCCTGGCATGCTTAACAGCCCAATCCTAACTAAATCCCCACGCAGCGATGCAGCAGGGCCAGCGCGGGCTACACTACATCCCACGGGGGATTTTTGGCTGCTGGAGGTCTCCTCGGGATATCACTTGCGCCAGCAATATTGTCCACGTTAATCCGTGCAGGCGGATCAGGCCCAGGAAGGGGGTCAGGATTCGGTGTGCACCGCCGCCACCGAACCTGCTCCCTTCCAGACATGATCTGCCCACCCCACCCCATCCCGTTCTGCTCCCCCACCCTGTTCAACCCCCTCCCTGCCCTCCCCCCATCCCGTGCATGTGTGAACAATTCACTCCAATCAATTTGCAATTATTGTGGCACTTTTTCCACTGAACATTTTTCCCAGGGAGCCTAGACCTGTACTAGAAGCAGTGTAGCTCTAGCAATAGGACAAGGTGGAAGTAGTGTGAAATAAATCAAGAGCAACCAAAGAAGATGACTGACAGCACAGTCCTAGGCATATCTACTCAAAAGTAAATCCCATTGTGTTTAATGGGGTTTACTCCCAAGAAAGTATGCATAGGATTGCAGCCTGAATAATTTAATTGAAGCAGACCTGCACAACGTAGATCAACCAAACATATGGCAACCTATCAGGAGTCTGATCTGCCGCTTTTGCTGTTTGCCTAGAAAGGCAAACACTGGGAGGCTGAGCACCTGGCAAGCCACAGTGTATCCTGGTTGCGGGGCATGCCCAAGACCTCCCGATGCCTGACGCAAGCCAGATCCTGCCCCTCCTTACGTGATGGTGTGTCATCCTCTGCTCCTCCCACTCGCCAATGTTCTAGCTCAGCACTCTCCTCCCCTCCCCACTTCCTTTTCCTCTCTGTCTCCCTCTTCCTTTGCCAATTCAAAGAGTGGAAGAAGGAAGAGCAGTGGAGGCAAGTAGGGGGTCAGAGATGGGCACCCCCGCACACACACTAATCTGCTGCCTGAGGCGACCACTTCAATTGGCCTCATGTAAGGGCCATCCTTGCCAGGTAAGGTGTATTGGGCATGGTGGGCCACCAGTGATATAGGCCTGACTTGAAGCATGGTCAGAATTCTTTTCTTTCTATACTTACTGCGGGGAAGGATTGAAATTAGGGTGTGGTGTGGGGAAAGAAAAGAAAATCAAGATGTTTAGAGGCTCCGGATATGTCTTTCCTAAGGAGCTGTCTAGCTTAGCCCAAAGTCTAGTCAGTGTGCACACTAATTGCCAGTGCTTACACTGAGGGTGGAAATGAGAAGGAAAACAGCTGCAATTGATTACACATGCAACCCTTTCACAGTGAGGCACAGGAGCCAAGGATAGGCTGGCTCTTGCTACTTGAAAGCAGGCACAGTGTCTGAGCTTTCTCTCCAGTCAGTGGGAGAAGACCTAACCGTCCATCCATTTATGTCATTAGGACCAGTATACATTTATGAAACTCAAGGTGGTTGTTTTTTAATTGTCTGTTCTTCTATCTCTGAAAATTATCTCCAGGGAAAAGTATTTCCCTTCATTGCACAACTCTAAAACAGGAAGGCATATGTGAGAAACCTGGAGAAAATCAGAGACGTGTGTGTGTGTGTGTGTGTGTGTGTGTGTGTGTGTGTGTGTTTTACCAGCTTCCTAAATATGAGCCCTCAAACGGTTTCCTGACATGAAAAACTGACCATGCCAGATGGGCACTGAGTTATTGACATTTTTCTTTCTGCCACCTCAGCGTTTGAGGGTGCCTCAACATGAAACTATTTACCAATATCAATTAGCATGGCAGAGTGTTGGCTTCAGAGGGTTTAAATCGCAAGACAATTTTGTTACACAAATAAAATTAGGTCTATTATTAGGAAATGGGAATCTGCTGGTATTGAAAGTATAGAAATTATTGTAGGATCCGAGGCTTTCGTGGCCGGTAAAACTATCATAGTTCAAATTGTTTGGGTTTAATGGCCACCGTCTCTTGTGAGTTTTTCTTCCTAACGTTTTGCCTGTATCTGTGGCGGGCATTGTCAAAGGTGGGGGGGAGGCAACAATTTCTCCACACCACCCAGTCTTTTCAGACGAGTGCTCCAGTTGGTGTTAATACTGGCTACAGAAGGTGTTAACTACCAGTGTTTCTGCATGACATAATTGGTTGTAGAATGTTCATCTTAAAGTGAGACTGGCAAATTTCGCTAATCGACCACTGAAGCTCTATTAAACTCTCGGATCTTAGTGTTTTTAAGTGCTGGGATCCAGGTATTGCTTATGCTCAAAGTTTCCTGTATATGCACGGATGATACACTTTGTTGGTCGAGAACACCTGTGTGTGTACAAATTGTATCCAGTGACTCGTTTTCATGACATTTTCTGCCAGAGCTGATTTGTCTGGCTGTTGTAAGTGGCAGTGCCTCTCGTGTTCCTTAATCCTGGTGTTTATACAGTACTTCTATTCGTAGTGCCTATGTAGAGCATGTTACAGCTGCATGGGACGCGGTATACCCCCTGTGTGTCAAGTGGATGCCTAGGATCTTTTGCTGATTGCAGGGTTTGCTGTACCTTGCAAGTGGGCAAAAAATAGGACCAAGGTTAGTGTGTTCCACTAAGAGCCGAGAGTTTAATAGAGCTTCAGTGGTCGATCAGCAAAATTTGCCAGTCTCACTTTAACATGAACATTCTATCAACCAATTATGTCATGCAGAAACACTGGCAGTTAACACCTTCTGTAGCCAGTATTAACACCAACTGCACCTTGGATAGTGGGGAAGCACAAAACAGGGCTTCTGATGTGGATCTAAATGCATGGGCAAGTTAACATGGGGAATGCAGCAGTCCTTCAGATATTCCAGACCCAGGTTGCTTAGGGCTTTAAAGGTCTAGCACTTTGAATTGGGCGCAGAAGCAAACAGGCGGCCAATGGAGATGGCGCGCTATCAGTGTTCGATGCTCCATACACACCAACCTGGTTCTTAGCTGGTCCATCCTATGCTAATTTCTTCTCACCCCAGTGGATCAGCCAACTTGAGTGCATCAGAAGCAAAAATAAGGACTGTAAGCAGAGCAGTTTGCATCCCAGCAGCTCAAATGTTGCCATTTCTCCATACATTGCTATTTCCCTGTACCGCAATACTATTTATCCTCATTCACGTGACCCTCCAAGTGTGTAGGGTATTCATGGTAGGGAAGCTGGATCGTGCCTGCCTACTTGGCCCCCAGACCAGCCTCACCTAATGCCTGTACGGTCAACAAGCACAGTCCGGATTCATGCAGTCCTGTTCAAAACCGGGGAGAAATGGTTACATGGATTGTGCCTATGCATATTACTCCAAACTTGAGGACCCATTAAAACATGGCATCCAACATGTGGCTGTGATTGGGCCAGGTGGACATGATCCCACTCTCCCACACCCTTGGAAGTCTGTGTGAAGAGGGTAATTCGGAAACAGGCAAATTAGAATAGGCACTGAGGAGACTTAAAGTGAGAAAAGGAACCTCAGATTATTATTTTTTCAGGACAAAGAAATAAGAGAAATTGTTAATAGAATAGAATTCAGAAGAAGTGCAACGTCCCCATGGCTTTTAATTTTTCAGCATAATGAACTTAATAGCATGGAAGGCCTAATATCTGTTTATTCATGTTCTGGCTTTGTGCAACAAGATTTGCTTCACGTAAGGATCATAATGAGGCTAACTATCCCCGGACTCAGATCTGAAAAGCAATTGGACAATTTCAGTATTGTGGAGCTCCCTCATCAGCAGAAAAATATGAAACACACACTTTAAGACATCTCTTGTTATGGTCATTTTTGGGGTGAGGAGTATAAATTCTTTCAAAAAAGAAAAGAAAGTGAAATGGGAACGGTATTGGGTAGTGTAGTTACTCTTATTATGGAACTTAAAAGTTTCACTCCAGGGGGCTTAAATAATTGAGAATCCAAATTAGTAGAGAGTGGCATAAAATTACAGTTACTTCTTTGAGAATACAGAATGTACTACCCTGAATAATCGAAGAAACAGGGTCTCCGCAAATCCTTTCACATTTATATTTGCATTTGGCTGATTCAGTCGCAAAAGAATAATTAAGGCCAAATTAACTCAAAAGAAAGTCATAGAGAACTGTGGAAATGTAAGATGTTAAAGAACTCGGATTAAGACCCAATGTTCTAGGGGTAAAATGCAGATGGGGGGCATTTTGACTTGCAAATGGAAGAGCCAAGATGGAAGTAGATAAAAGATATGTATTATATACGACAAGAGAAATGACACAGTCTGCATGTTAATGGGCAGAGTAAGGAATTTTTATAAGCTTCCTGGTCGATAGTTCTAGAACTTACAGGTTAAATTCTGGTGAGAAAATTAATATTTTTTTGCTGTGCTTCAGCCAAGACTGTCAGAGGGACATACAATAAAATACTATTAGGATGTGAAAGACTGTTGTCAGTATAATTTTGCATGTTTGACTGAGCTGTGGATGCTGTTAATCTAGTCCTGGAAAGACCCTGGGTGTGCCATGGAATGCCTTAAAGGTGAGCTGGTTTCCGGGGCAGAAGTATGAAGCAGGATGTATGAAGCAGGTCTACTCAAGCAGGATGATTTAGATGGGTTTTTTTCAGCTGAGAAAGCTGGAAAATGCCTGAGTTAGCCTGAGAGGAAAACCTGGATAGTGGTTTCTTCTTGAACAATAGGAACTTGAACTAAGAAAGTGGCCTGTGATATAATGAGACCCGGAAGTAGTGAACGAGAGGGTCCAGCTTTGCAAATTAGACACCCGGAAAAAACCAGGCATAGTCGATAAAATGATTATGATACTGAAGACAAAGGGTACTAAATTGAGGGGAAATTGTGTCCATGTGCTGTATTGGGCCATGTGCTGTAATGTGAAATTGGGCCATGTGCTGTAATTGGTCACGAAGACAAACACACAATATGGAATTAAGAGGTTCTGAATACGTGGAGAACATAGACATAAATAGAATGGGGTGTAAAGTTGAGTGAAAAGCGGGTAAAAAGAATGCTGTACCCACGGAAGAAAAAGGGGTGCCTTTTTTTGCCTCTTTCTTCCATTCTTTGGTAATTTTTGTTTTTAAGCTTGGCACTTCTTTGGTTCCTTTGAAATAATGGACATACGTTTATTTTACCTTATAATAAATCCCTTATGGATTTATCCCCCCCCCTTTTCCCATTTTTGCCTTAACTGGTTTTTCTTTTCCTATAAGAACCATTTTTCTCATCAAGTCTGTGGATTAATAATCTTTTTTCCCTCCTAAAGGATGTTTCTCCATCTTCACCAATCAGCCCTGAGAGATTCAAGCAAGTGTGGTAGCTATAAGGGCAGAAGAAGACTCTTGGGCAGAAGAGTCTGGCTCAGTTGGGAGAGCTGCCGTCTTGTAAGCCCGAAGACCGGTGAACTTGACAAATTCGAGACACGCCGCCGACAAAAAGCTGTGAAAAGCCTCCAGGTCCCAGCTGCGTTGGTCGAGTGTGGGAGGCACCAGCCAGCAGAAAAAAGCCAGGCTGCAAAAGGATACCACTTGGAAAGTAAGCCATTCATGAAAAATTGGACATTTATATATTATAAAAAACCCAAGGGGGGTTAGGAAAGCCTGCCCATGTACACCGCCTTGGATTAAAGTCAGAGGAGAAATCCAATGACCAAGAAAGACGGTATATAAATACTGTATTATTATTATTATTATTATTATTATTATTATTATTATTATTATTATTATTATTATTACAACTTGATGGCTTACTGGGTTAAATTAGGGAACTTCTAATGCAGTCCCATACAGGGTCTTGTTGTTGTTCAGTCGTTAAGTCGTGTCCAACCCTTCGTAATCCCATGAACCACATCCCGCCAGGCCTTCCTGTCCTCCACTATCTTCCTGAGTTCGCTCATTTTCATGTTCGTTGCATCGGTGATGCTGTCTAACCATCTCATCCTTTGCCTTCCCCTTCTCCTTTTGCTTTCAATCTTTCGCAGCATCAGAGGGCCAAATCTCATTGTATTCAGTGGGGTTTTCTGGGGAACGCGTTTCGGATTGCAGCCTGAAACTAATCTAGGAGGCTTTTGATTTTAAGTACAGGGCAAGAGAAGTCTAGGTAGGCTTTTGCAAAATAGTATTATTTGGTTATGCTGCATTGTGCACCTTGATTTACATTTATTACTGCAATGGTTTTGTGTTGGTTGCTTTGTCAATTTCACTGTTATTTAGTGTTTTTATTTGCTCCATAATCACATGTGTCTTACTACCTCTCCCATAAATCAACAAACCATTTGGTGCATTTCAATTACAGCTTAACTGAAATGCACATTTGGGGTCTGTGGTCTTTTCTACTGGTTCAGCTTATCTATTGGGGTGGACTTTCGACTTTCAAACACTACCAAAATAGAGAAAGAATGATTTTCTCCAATGGAGCAGAGCACATAGTAGAAAGCTACTAGCAAATTCAGAGCACAAATGTTTGCAGAGATTCTACCTTCACCATCAGGGACATGTTATAGGAAAAGTTTAAGAATCTAGATTTATTTTCCCTCAACTTCATTGACGCTCCCAAGAGGTCCATTTCCTGAGGCTTGGCTATGGACTAAAAAGAGTTAAAGTAGTGCTTCCTCACACGTGCATGTTCATCACTTGATGACTACAGCATCAAGTGATGATTTGTATGTATGTAGAAATGTTGATGATTTCTCACAGATGCAACACCACAGACAGAATTATCCTATTATTGCCCATCACTAGCTTGCTAACAATAAATCATTAAATTAGAGCGAAAGCTTTCATGGCTAGGTATAATCTTGCAGGATATAGGGTATATGGGAATAGATGCCATGTACATATTCTATCAAAGCCAGAATAAGATTAAAAACAATTTTCAAACACTGAAATGCAGATTTTTTAAAAAAAAAGTACAAAAAACTGCGACCAGGAAAAAATATATATTTAAAATCCAAGGCTGAAGATGGTACAAAAATGTTTATAGGATGTGTTTGCCTTATGAATCTGTCTGATGTTCCTTTAAGATCGCTGTAAAGTTCTGCCTGTGTTTTCCTTTAAAGTTCCGTTCTATCAGTCGGTTTTCAGTGTCATCCTAACAGCCAAGCTGTCACTACCTAGAAAATGTCTTAGGAATAAGACGAAATGTCGGTTTTTTGTACCATCTTCAGCCTTGGATTTTAAATATTTTTTTTCCTGGTCGCAGTTTTTGGTACTTGTTTTTTTTTTTTTTTAAAAAAAATTGCGTTTCAGTGTTTGAAAATTGTTTTTAATCTTATTCTGGCTTTGATAGAATATGTACATGGCATCTGTACCCATATACCCTATATCCTGCAATAAATCATTACTTTATTTCATCAGAGAGCATTCAGACTGTGGGACAATCCAGGAAAATCTTTACCACTTAAAATCTGCTTAATATATAAACTAGCCTGCACTTGGGCTCACACAAAAAAGTAATTCCCAGCAGACTGCACCTAGATTGATTGCTATCGAGCAGAGGTGGCCAAACTGTGGTTCCTGAGCCACATGCGGCTCTTTGACGTATAATGTGTGGCTCTCGGAAATATGTTGGCTGAGCTCCTTTTTGCATCACAATTAATATAAAAGGTAAATAAGAAATGTTCAAGCTTTATAATTATTTACCGGGTATAAACAGAGAGTCCACTGGATTAAAACATAAGTTTAATGTTCATGGTGAGTAAATATATTTAAGAATTTACATGCTTCTTAAATATTACGGCTCTCAAACATCTTAAGTTTATCGGATGTGGCTCTTACACGAAGCAAGTCTGACCACCCCTGCTCTAGAGTGTCTTTGTATCATATACACGGTCTTATTTTAAAGCGCCATCCCATGACTGAGCACTGCAAGTTTTGTCCCTGCTCACTGTGCAGCTTAACCTCTACTATCCCTGCCTTGCCTACAATGTGACCTAGTCTACACAGCAAAACGATTCTGCCCCTCGTAGGCTCTTTTGCAGATGTGTGGGAGGAACAATATTTGCTCTTTTTATAAAAAAAGAAAGAATATGTTTTTAACTCACAGAAGTGTTCCTGTTTAGTGACCTCCCCCTCCCACACCCTTGAGTTCTAGCAGAGGACTTTTTGTGCTCACATCTCTGAGTGCTCCTTTCATCCGGTTTTGGACATGGCCCTGCATTGCTTGAGCATCCAAATCTCCCACTTAAGGCCATTGGAGTTTGGCTTTTGTAAGAGCATGTGCTTGGATCCATAGCTTTGGGGGTTCATTTCATTTCTCAAATCAGCACACTTTCTGCCAGTAGCGCCCTACCCAGTAATCCCTTTTCACCATTAAAATGACCAAATGCTGGGAGTTTGCTGGGACCGGTCGATCAATTCCAGCTCACGGTCTGCAGAACAGCAGATGACACAAAATACTTGTAGTGGATTCTGACACTACTGCAGATGTGTGGGAGTTGCTATTCCCCGCACTGCCACAGTAATATGAGAAGCCCTTGATCACAATGAGGAACACTGTATTTCCTCCTCATATTAGTGTTACCCAAGATGACGCTGGTAGCAGGAGATTCTACAGCGTGGGCTCCTCACCGGTAGCCAGAGATTTCTCATGTTACCCTACCAAAGTGAGAGGGAGCAGTGCTTCAGTGGCGTCCATGTCACCACGTGAATGTAAGAACCCACTCACGAGACCTGGGAAACGTTTCTTCAGATAATACTCCAGACAGGTAATTTGTAAAGAGGAACAGACAGCATGGGCCATGCCTCTCGCACCATACCATATTGGAGGAAAGAGACCAGTGGGAGCAGCCTCTTGGGTTTTTGTTTTGTAGAAGCCGGCAAACCAAAGTGGATGATATAGAGACAATTAAAAGCAGGAACTGACTGAAGCATGCGAAGTGGGTAGTTGTGCAGATAGCTCTTACATGTGGAGATCCAAAAGCTGATAGTGCTTTTTTAGGGCAAACTAAAGCGTCAAAACAGTGAACAGCAGACTTTTGAATTCTCCAGAACCTTTCTTCAGACTGAATGATAAGCAAAATAATGTGGGGGGGGCTGTGGGGAGGAGAAGAGAAAAAGGTAAGTTAGATTTAAAACCCTCTAGATCAGTGCTTCTCAAATTGTGACCCACTTGGGTGGGTCACGGCCAGATGCTGAGGTGGGTTGCGAGTTGAGTCCACCCATCCGCCCTTGCCTCCGTTTGGCTCCAATTTGGAGCCAAACGGAAGCAACCAGAAGCCGCAACTCACCTCATCCTGCCGCGCCCATGTCGTGCCGGGCCTGGGACGGCCTCCAGAGGCCTTCGCAGGCCTCAGAAGACCTCCAGAAGCAACCAGAAAGTGACTTCTGGTTTACTTCCAGGTTCGCAGAAGTAATTTCCAGTTGCTTTCTGAGGCCTATGGAGGCCTGTGGAGGTCCACCACAGGACAACGTGGGTCCTGGGGCTCCCCACTGGGGAGCTGGTGGGTCGTAGTGGGTTTTTTTTTTTAGAACCACTGCTCTAGATACCTAAACCAAACAGGCCTACAAAACCCTTGACGTATTTACAAGTTCACCTGTGTTGGTCCGAGGTCCACTATTTTTCTAAATAAAACTAGAGGCACGCTTCTCCCTTATAGCTGAACATTTACTTTTTGGGAGTGTATAAGGATAAAAATGACCCACCCTCAGAGAGACCACTGCCTGTGGTTCTGTGTGAATCACTGTACAGAGAACATGCCTCTTGACAGGACGGAGGCAAGCCCAGACCAGTAGATCATGCAGAGTCACAACAGAAAGCCTCCCCCAAAGACAGTAATTCTGCATAACTGTAAAGAAAAGCATTGACCCTGCTAATTGGGCTAAGAGGTACTTTTTGACAGGTGACTTGCTTATTTAGCAGGGGGAAGGCAACTGTCCCTCTTCACCCCAGCATAGCATCTTTTCCAATGCCTATTTGCTGAAGTCTCTTTAGTGACCTTTTTAGATTGTGAGCCTTTTAGGGACAAGGAGTTATCTTTTCATCTATTTTGCTGAGTAAACTGTTTTGTGATCTTTTTGTTGAAAAACAATACATATATTTCTATCACCACCACTGGAGGGTATCATTTTTGGGAAACAGGGATCCTTATCACCATCCATCAGGATTGGATTAATTTTCTATTCCTTTCTGAGTTCTGCACCATACATTATAATTGGTGGTTCATTGTACCTTGTTCATCTTTCCTTCCTGTTTTTACTGAAAATTGTCTCAGATATTTGGAATCATGAATAAGAAAAATACTGTATGACTACTGTAATAACATAATTAAAATCTTTGTAATTGTACCTTGTGTGTTGATTCAAATCCTCAAATCCTCTTGCTAAAATAGTCTTCAATGACATGGTGTCAACTGTGTGATATAAGATCTCACAAAGGAGTGGGGTGAAGGGTTTTGGGTAATTTTCACCCTCTTCTGTAGGGGTTCTTCCATTTCCCTTAACAATCATAGAATTCAATACATGAAATGCATCACTGTTGCAATACTTGTGCTCATGGCTGAAATCCTGCTCCAACGTAGCACACAAACTCACCCGCCAAAACTGGGGGACTCAATTAAGCAGATGTGTTGGTATTTCAAAGATATGGAGAGCCAATATCACCTGCAGGACAAAACCTAAAGCTGGCCAAAGAATGAAAGGGATGCTGGTTTTGGTTTGCCTTGACCACAGATATCTTTACCAGTGGTACCAGTACCTACAGATGGTGTGCCAAATTTGGATGTGGGAGACCTGCTGAGGAGATGGCCGTAGACAACACAAGGATTTTCAAAAACAGACATGGTGAGGAGAAGGAATGGAATTCACTGGGAAGGAATATGGTGGTGGCCACTAGCTCCATGGATTGGAAAAGGAAGAAGAGGACAGAGAGGAAGAGGAAATGTGGGGTGGAAGAGAGGGCTGAGCTAGAACGTTGGAGAGTGGGAGGAACAGAGACTGGCATGTCATTGGGCAAAGAGGGTACATTTGGCAAACTGCCTCAGGTGCCAGGAGGTCTTGGGTTGGCTCTGATTATGTTCTTACAACTACCCCCACCACAGGTTTTTGTGTAACCAATCCTGAATCTCTGAGCTAGAGTGGGAAAGAAAACTAAACACCAACAGCACCAGTTCTGGCCATACTAGTATTCTGACTGAATCTAGAGTGCCACAGGTGAAGGCAAATCTGAGATGTGTTATGCAAGACAGAGGACAACAGTCGTACTAGGGCAAAAGGGAGAAAGAGCTGGAAAAGGAGATGCTGGGGGGGGGGGTTAAATCAGTAGTAAGGATGCTGTGGTGGTGACTGTGAGTGTCAGTCTAATATGCCCCTTGCATTGACAGGGCAGGTATCATATCAGTGGCAGGATTTTGGACTCCTGGCACTCACACATACACATATCTCTGCTTGTCCTCTTTATGATCCACACTGCTCAGCTGGTACATAGCAGACCGGTCACTAAGGAAATCTCACAGCAGGATTGCTACCCAGCCAGAATTAGCCTGATCATAATTCCTCCTGGCCAATAGGAGGATGTAAAGCCCCCCCCCCAAAAAAAAAACAATTTGTGTATGTAATGTTTTGATTTGTTGCTTTAATTTTCCTACTTTCTGTAAAATGCACCATTCCAAAAGGAAAACTGGTGTTCTTCAGAGGGGGAGCATTCTGCACATGCTTAAATGCTCTGTGTCCTTAGACTGATTTTTGTTTTCCCTAAAAAGCTGCTTCCTATCAGAAGGAAAAGGCATGTGACACATGCTCAGAAGCATCTTGCTTTTAGGTCCTTTTAAAATCTTGGTTCCAATCAGGAAAAGGCATTCTGCATATGCTCAGCTGCACTCAGCCAAATGGGCCAATATTTTTGAGAACTGAAGTTGCCCAAACTCTATCAGCACCAACAACACAGCCTGTATGGAGAGATGTCTCCTCATAGCCACTCAGCAATGGAACATTTTGCAGGGACTTCTTTCCTGCATTCCTGGCTTGGCACATAAATATTGAACCATCAACACAAGAAAGTTCTCCACAGCAGGCGCTGAATAGGAGGAACTTTGGTGCCAAGAGCGAATGCCACAAATTCAGATTAGTGTTGCTGACTAGTTATTCTTACAGTTTGCCAGAAGAGGGTGCTGTTCCCTTAAAATATAAGTGTAGGACAAGGAATACAAACTAGATCTGCAAGCAGGGTTGAGAAACAAATGAGAAAGATGTTCTGGGTGAGGGCACAAGAAGGAGCAGGCAGCCTAGTCCAGCAATTCTTTTTAATACATGGTCCGTAATTAAATGAACCCACTTCTTTGCTTAGGGCTTTTGTAAAAGGTTAGCAACGGGAACAGTAGAAAAGTAATCCAATGACCTTCTTCATATTGAAAAACAGATGCCTTAATTTCTCATAGTTTGCATGCCATTGGCTCACAGTATACAGCTACTTCTGTGGCCTGAAACAAAGCTTGAATTGTGAAACAAAATATTTATGCTTTCTTTCCCAATGTGGCTTTGCAGTAGGAAACTCCCGTCACAAAGGCAAACAGTTTAGTTTAGCAAGCAGTAGTGGCATCAAGTGGTTACCTGCACTCTGGGACTGGGTTTCAAACTATTACATTAGTGTCAAGATTTCAGGTAGTCTGTAGTTGTCAGGTCGAAAGCCCGGAGAGGGTGCCTGTACCTTTACGGGTAGCAGAGAAGGGGAAATTCTGCGAGGTGTGTGAGCGTTCCCGTCACTACAACCAGGGCCTACAATTCATGTGGTTTCTACATGGTTTACAAGTGTGTGTAGACATCTAGGGAAATAAATAACTAGCGTCATTAGTTGGGACACAGAAGATATTATGCAGCTGTGGGAGTGGCTGTATAGATAAGGCATTTTTTTTAGCATCCGGCCATTATAAGGCACAACAATTCTATTCCTTCCACAGTCAAACCAACTGCCCCCCTCAGTTTGGCTCGCTTTGGTGAGGTGTGTATGCTGTACACATGTCAGAGAACTCTGAGCCTGACACTATAACCATTACACACTACAGGAGCTCTCTTTTCTTATCAGTATACTTTTTGACCATTCCATGTCTGTGCAATACAATGCCCTTAATTTATATATAATTGGTGTGATTACTTATCAACTTACTAATACACGGCCCAATCCTGTGGAACTATTAGCCTACAGAGCATGCGCTCTGCAGGTGGAGGGTGCCGTAAATGCGCCGTAAAGCGCGTTTCCGGAACCCTTGGAGTAAGGCCCACTGGCACGCAGGCTGGCAGGCCTCACTCCGCCGTGGACCTGACCTGCAGCCACTGGAGCAAGGTAAGGGTTGCATAGGTGGGTGCAGAGGCAGGGAGAGGGAGGGCCGGGTGGTGAGGGAGGGCGGCCATTGGCCGAGCCAGCCTGGGAGGGGGAGGGGATGTCGGCGGCGATATCCCTGTTCCCAGCGGCCCTTTCCCCACTGCCCTGAATGTATGTCGGCTCAAGAGCTGGCATACATTCGAGGAGGCCCATTGGGCCCGGGCAGCCCTACTCCGGGGGAAGGGAACAAATGTCCCCTTGTCCCGAGGAGTCTCTGGGCCACGCCAGAGCCTGGGCCCTAATGGGATAGGGTTGTTAGTCAAACAGATCATCATCAATCAGCATAGCATGTACTCAACATGTTAATCAGTAAGCTATTGACTGATCATTCAAATAATTGATCATTTGGGTAATCAATGCCTTGTGTGATGAATGAACAATTCATCAAGTGAACAAGAATGCAGATACACAATGATCCAAATAAGTAGCATTTCAAGTAATTCAAATGAATGTGAAGGTAAGTCACAGAGTTCAGGGAGGCAGCAACTCAAGTCAACAGCAGTCCAAAGAAACAACAGTTTGGACAAACAAGTTCTAGACAACAGCCATTTCAACTAGTAGCAGCCAGGCGCGTCACTGTTGCGAAGCGCGCGGGGCAGTCCGCCGAAGGGTGACGCACGCGGGCGGACCGCCGGAGGGCGACGCGCGCAAAGGGTGACACGCGTGGACGCGCGCGTGCGTCGCCCTCTGGAGGCTCCGCTCCAAGCCCTTCTCCCGGCCTTGGGCCGGAAGAAGGCCTTCGAGCGACCTCCCCGGCCGACGCAGCAGGGCCTTCTGACGAAGGCCCACTGCGTCACAACGTTATTTATAACATTTTTCGTGCATGCGCAGACTGTTCCTGAGGGAAAAGGGCAGCCCTTTTCCCTCAGGAACGGTCTGCGCATGCGCGAAAAATGTTATAAATAACGTTGTTATGCAGTGGGCCTTCGTTAGAAGGCCCTGGCACATCGGCCGGGGAGGTCGCTCCAAGGCCTTCTCCCGGCCTCAGAGCCTCCGAGGTCGGGAGAAGGCCTAGGAGCAGAGCCGGCTGCAACGGTGGGGGGCAGAGCCGGGGGGCACCCGGGGCGGCGTCCCATCAGGTCGCCCCCCCAAAATGGGGATGCGGCCTAATGGCCGCACCAACAGTCAGTAAGGTGACGCACGCGCCCCCACTTGTGGGCGGCGCGCGCTCTAGTGACTCCACTGGTAGCAGCTTTAGTTACCAGCAGTTCTAGCTACAAAATTTAATATAAGTCAATCAGTACAGAGAATAAACAAAGCATTTCCTGTTTATGTAAACACACCTACACATACACATAAAACATCATGTCTCTTTTGGGCAAAATATTACACATGCGTATAAACTACCAATCAACACCCCCCACACACACACACACTTACAGTGCAATCCTATGCACATTCACTCAGAAGTAATGGCCCTATCCCAGACGTTCCCAACCTTTGTCGCCAAGTGTACCATGTGTCACAGTCTAATTTTCTGAAGTACTACCTGCGCAAATAAATAAATTAATTTATTGTTCGTATAATAAATGCGTATATATAAATATAAATTTATTTACAATATTTAATTTAAATAAATATGTGCACGCGATAGGTGATAGTGTCAGCAAATCCAGTAATTAAGCCACTGTGTTGGGTTTTTTTTCCAAACAGTAGTACTCACAGATGATCCATTTCCTGCTTTGGAAGCATATCCAAAAGAGCAGAATTGTTTTGACGCAACAAAGTAGGACTGTCACATTTTTATAAGCTTTGCTCCTATGCCTTTAACAGGATCCCAGCGTACACACACTAGTGATGCTGTTCCTGGTGTGCAGAAAAAGCTTCCCCTGCTAAATTCCTGTGTGTCCTGTTGCTGTTAAAGGCATAAACGAAAGAAAGAAAGAAAGAAAGAAAGAAAGAAAGAAAGAAAGAAAGAAAGAAAGAAAGAAAGAAAGAAGCAGCCTTATTCAAAAAATTTAAAAAGTTCCAGAAGTAGCATTTGCCTAAATAGTGCTTTAAAAAAAACCAGAGTAATGTTGTCATACTTTTTTAAAAAGCAGAGTAATGATGGGTAGTACAAAATCCTTCTCTGTTGTATCTAAAATTAGCCACTTCTTCTTGTGCTTTGCTCTCCAGTCTTATGATAACGCATGGTGCCAATGTGATGCAACAATATTGTGAAATTAATCCAAAGAACACTTAGGGAGAAAATCAGTCAGTAATCACATACTTGAATTAAAGGCATCTTCTTCTGACATAGGGGATGTCAGAACGTGATAAGATGGATTTGACTGACTGGGAAATGAAACAGATAAGACTATTAGACTTGAGTTTGTGCATTGAACAATCACACACCACAATCTCAATAGTGTTGCGGTTTCACAGATCAACATAAGAGACCACGAACATTGCCAGATTACTTATACTGTATAAACAAGTGCAAAGGGGGGGGGGGAGACATCCTGACCACCACACGGGCAGCCTAATCCTGTCTAGCTAGGCTGCAGACAGAAGCATGTCTGGGGGGGGGCATGGTGCCCTGGGCCCCAGGCGCCGCTTCAGGGGAGGGGTGCAATTTTGCGTGTCACTCACCTTTTCCCGGGCGTTTCTTCGCAGCCATCTTGGCTGAGTTTCAGCCTTCCTGCCCGTCCTGGTGCCGTTTGGCTCCGAAATGGAAGCCAAACGGCGGGGGGGATCACAGCCGCACGCTGATGTCACGGCCCCGCATCATGTGGGCGCCGTCGCATCGGGCGCCCCCACCACGTGGGAGCGCAAATACAACTCTGCTGCAGCATGGATGTAAAGCCCACGCCACATCCTAACCAGATAGGACCCAGCACCAGCACAGCTGGAGGCCTCCTCAGGGTAAGAGGACATTCATCCCCTTACCCTTAGTAGAGCCCTAACCGTCCTGATGGGTCTACTCGAATGTCCAACAGCTATTTTGCTGGTGGACATTCAAGAGGGCGGTGGAACGCCGGGCAGGTCCAGGAAGGGGAATAGGATCTCAGTGGAGCTGTCACCGCCAATCCCTTCCCGGGCGCAGCCAACCAATCTCCTCCTCCCGGAACGCCCCCATTCCACCCTCTCCTGCCCCTCCACTGCCTGGTGGGGATCTGGGGCGGGGGGAGTGGCGCCAGCCTCTTTGCTGGCAGCACTTACTCCCAGGGTGCCGCAAATGTGCTTTACGGCACATTTGCAACACCCTAAACCGGCAGAGCAGTGCTTTGCCAGTCTCCAATGTAGATAGGATTGCACCATAACAATCTTCATTTCATTAAAGGGCAAATGCAGCTGTACGATCTTAAGCTGTTGGGGACGAGAAGTAGAGCTAGAACAGAGGTGTCATAGAAAAGTGAGCTTTTGAGGGGGGGATGTGTAAAGAGAGGAGTTGGCACTGTGTATGTTTTCTGGAAGAGAGCTCCAGACATATGGAACATGGATGGGTTTCTCTTGTCTTAGAGACCTGTGGATGGAATTGTTGGAGCAGCAAAGGCCATGGACAGGAGGGAGTTATGAAAGGACAAGGCAGTGGAGAGATCAAAAAGGAAGGAAATGTTTGTGTTGCGTCTAGAAGAAGCTGAGAAGTCAATGTAGAGGTTTGCAGTTGGGTGTTACATGGTCTGAACAATGAAAGAGGTAAATATTTGTGGCAGCAGAGTTCTAGATAGAGGTGAGAGGGTTGAGGTATGACAAGGGGGTGGAGAAGGTTTTGGTGGTCAAGGCAGGGCCGGCCCATCCATGAAGTGGATGGTGGAGCTTGTGTTGGGTGGCCGGTGACGGGGGAGCACTGCAAGTCTGCCACCGCCTCCCTCCAGGCTGGTGCAGATGGAGCCACGTTGATGATCTGCTTCCCCCTCACTAAAAGCAAGTGGGAAGCTGATCATCTGCTTCCTCACCTTGCTCCTTCCTCATGCAGTCCCTTTAAATAAAACTGGAAACCCTGCATTTCTGCTTTTGGAAAAGAACTGCATGACGAAGAAGTACAGTAAGGAGGTAAGGAGGCTGTTTTTCTGCCGGATTTTTTGGGGGAGGGGGTTGCGCCTTTGCACATGTGTGGAGGTGGGGCAGGGTTAGGGGTGGCATCAGGTGGTTGACCTGTTTGGGCCATCCCTCCATCAAGAGTACGAGATGATCACATGAAGTACAGATTTAACCAAAAGGATAGGAAAGAGGGGCAGGTTGTTTGTTTGTTTTTTGCTATGTGCCACTACTTGGAAAGCAATATAGGCTGTAATAAAAGGTTGAGTATGGGGACAAACGAACGGGAGGAAAGGAAGGGAAAGTTTCACTTGCTTTGTTTCTATATGTGACTGCCATTAAAAGCACAAAAAGGAGGATCTCAGTTCATGGCATCCCTGCCTAAGGACCTTGAAGTAGAAGAAGAACATCGAGGAGATAAGAGCAAACGCTTTCCGGTTCTGAAAAATCCCCAGACATTTTTTCATCCCTCTCTTTCCATGCCAGTGCTATGTTCCACATGTTTACAAACGTTTGGTGGTGTTTTCACCAAAGCATTTTGGCACCAGTGAACCGTCCTTATAGCTTCCATATTTTCCAACTCTGGAAACCACTGTGTGAACCGTGCCCTCCCAGCTCTATACATCATCCTCATATGATCCATCACACCACAACCTGAAACACAAACATTTGAATGTGCACATGGCTTTCTAAACACCCTGACTCATGCTCCTGTGATCCCAGCGAAGTTATAAAAGATGGTCAACCCAATCCTATGCAAAGTTAGGGATGCCTAAACCCATTTATTTCATTGAGTTTTTAGGGACATCTCCTTTGGCATGGAACCCAAACTGGGAAGATATTGTGGCATTCATTAGATTACTTGTTCCTAGAGTTTACACTTTTCTTAGCATGAGAGGTAGTAAAGTCTGACTTTTGGACACGTGATAAGACAGAGTGTGCATGACAACATCCAAATGTGCTGTAGAATATTGGGTTGCTTTCTTAATTTTTAAAAATTCCCCAAGACATTTTAGTTTCTAGATAAACACTGAAGCTAAAAGAGCCACATCTGTGTAGTTTCACATCCAGAAATTGAAATATTTGACTGGACATGTTTGGTCTGAAGCTGATACATGAAACCCACATTAAAAAAATAAAAATAAAACAAGTAGATTCGTACAACCTAAAAAAAAAAAGATAGGGAGTTGATATCAAGTTATTTTATCCAATTTTAATTTGCAGTTTGCAATATTTAATTGGTTGCATATTTATTTATATTAAATATTTAATAAATTTGCAATTTGCAATATTTAATTTTGAATTTATTAGGAGCTTTCATTTATATTAAATATTTAATAAATTTGCAATTTGCAATTTTTAATTTTTAATTTATTTAGGAGCTTTCATTGCTGCACGTGACAATTTTTATTAACATTTTTCATTACAATTTGATTTAGAAAGTGAAAGAATTTCAGTTTTGCAAGAATAACAAACTATTTCATGCAATTTTTTAAGGGACATTCTCAAGGAGAGAGAAGAGCTGCCCTGGTTCCAATCTAGTCATGAATAAAATGGTATTTACCCAGAAGTGATTGCACCAACACATGGATGAAGATGTGCAACTGACAGCCTGATTTTGCCTAAGATGCGGTGGCTGGCCAAAATGGCCGGCTGCTGCATCCAAGGCAGGATGTGGCCGGTGCAGCCCAGGCTCACCTCAAGAATGTCCCCTTCCCTAATGGGTCTCCTCAGATGCGCACCAGCTCTTTCGCTGGTGCACATCCGGGGAGGCAGTGTAAGGCGGCCTGGCCTGGGAAGGGAACGGGGATATTAGCGCAGCCCAGAGCGCTATGGCCCCCTCCCCCACCACCCTGGCTCTGCCCTCCCACCACCCGGCGCAGGGCTTACCTCTGCTCAGCAGTGTGGAGCAGTGTGGAAGACGGCCTAGTAAGTGGTGCTGGTCTCCGCGCCGGCGCCACTTGTTGGGTGCCATGCAAGTGCTTTAAAGCACTTTCGCTACACCCAATGCCGGCGGAGAGGGAGCTCCGCCAGTGCAACATTAGGTAGGATTGTGCCCTGAATGTGCACCCCACTAAAAGTAATGCAGCATGAATAGACAACATCTGTTGTTTGGGTGCATCCAATTTACACTGATAGTTACTAATGCAACCTGAGTAGTTTTACACTCTACCTTCTATCAAAATAATCCTACATAAGCAGAAACGATGCAGTCCAACACCGAATGTCTGAAACTCCACAATGAACTTCACTTCATGACCTTAACTACTGTACACAGCACAAAGTTAGCTATCTCAAAAGTCAGGAGGTTGAAGTCTGAACCATTTTGGAACATAAATGGTGGGAGATGGTGGAAACTGATAGGGGTGGAAACTGCTTTGGCATTCTGGGGTGACCTTGGGAGGGGGAAGTCGCGCAACCTGAAAGAGGCTTTTCTGGAGTGTGATTTCAGCATGTTTACAGCAAGAACACACAGCATTTTCACTCTACCCCCCCTGCTTTTTCTCAGTTTTTTTTCTTTTTTCACAGCATTTTAAAGTGGACCTCGTGGATCCAGGATCCGCGGTGGGTCAAATCCTGGATCCATGGAAAAAAAGGGTCCACTGTATTTGTTCCTTTGCCCAGGGGTAACCCTCCATTGCCACAATGGGTCTACTTGGACCTAGGGTGGTGGATAGGATATCAGCAGAGCTGCTGCCACAGATACTGCCCCCTTCTTGGCCTCGACACACACACACCCCGGTCTCCACCCCAAATGAACTGCTATACAGCAGACTTACTCTGGTTCTAAATTTGTTCTGAAAACCCTATGCTATGCCTTTAATACTGCTTTCAGAAATCCCCACTCAGTTCTGTCAAGTGCTTTTTTGGTATCCTCAAAAGTATGGCAATGTTAGTGAATGTTAATTATTTTTCTAGTAGTCCAGTTAAACAGTCTCCCATTTATAAACCTGATCTGATCTTCTATCTTGAATAAAGCTATTTAGGCTGCAGTCCTACACACACTTACCTGAAAGTAAGTTCCATTGAACTCAATGCAACTCTATGGAATCCTATGCAGTCATGCTTAGGATTGCACTGTTATTGTGTTCAATGGGGCTTACTCCCTGGTAAGTGTGCATAGGATCTCTTAGCAAGCACAGTATCTAAAATTTTATAATCCAGATAGGGAAGGATAATTTGTCTCTATGATTCTGATCTCTCTTCACTTTTACCCTGCATATATAGCATAATAGCAAATTTTGTTTCTAATCAAGTTTCTGTAACTCATTTTTTGCCTTAATGATTTGGAAAACACTTCAGTTAATGTAGGGACTAGCATTTACTCAAAGATAAAATTGATTTTCACTCCCAAGAGGCTCCTGCCTTTGGCTGAGCCTTTCGGGAACTCTGAGAAGGGCCCTTCCACCCGCTCAGAGCCTCGTACCTGAGTTTTCTGGCCTCCGAAAACCTAAAAACCCAGAGGTAACTGGCAATAATGTCATCACCAGTCACTTCCAGTGGTACTCAGCAGGAGAGTGGCGCCAGAGGTGGTACCCCTGCTCTAGGTGGATTTCCTGCTACAGGCAGGGGGTTGGACTAGATGACCTTGTGTGTCCCTTCCAACTCTATGATTCTGTGATTTTAGCTTCACTGTATGGTGGGGGTGGGTTGTCAGCAGCACATAGAGGGGGTGGTTTGGACAAGCTGCCCCTCCCCACACAATGAAATTAAAAGGATTTCATGCCACGAAGTAAAAGGAGCATGTGCACTAGTGTGCACACAGCACAACCACATGAATTGGGACCAGTTTGGTAAGTGATGCTAGAAGTTAACTAATTTGCTCTTGCAACTACTTAAATGAGTATCAGGATTCCCCTGTACCCATCTGCCTGGCCATGAAACACTGGAGTGGTTAATGCTGGTCTTTGTTTATAACAAACAGTTTCCAAAGCTTTGGATATAGAGATAGGACACAATGAAAGTACTGTAGGGTCGTTTATATACTGTTCATTCAGTAAGTTGCAGTTGAAACTCTACAATTCAAAGCCTTGTGTAGTTTCCTCATTTTATAAGGGAAGTATAGATCTTTGGTTGTTATGATTAAACTACACAACCCCCAGTGGAGGAGTTAATGCAGCTGCTTTGTTCTCCCTATACCCTGTCACACAGTTTTCTTATCCCTGGCACTAGAAGCCTTCACGGTCACTGGCATTTCCTCCAGATAATCTTACTTAACAAGCACCAACTTCATTTAACTGTTAAGAAAGAAATAGCAGCCACAGGAGATGCAATCTAGATCATGACTGTTGTGCACTGGGGGGGGGGGGGGTAAGCCCAGAGCTGTCACCGGGTGTAAGAGCTCATCGCGTCACTGTTAGCCCTTTCTCCCTGCAGCATCCCTCCCAGGTGGTTATTTGTCCCCAAAGCTACTGCCTGCTGCAATCTATCACATAGGTACCACAACTGAAAAGGTCCTGCCCTTTGTTACACCTTTGGTGTCTGGAAAATAGGGGAGAAGGAGATTGTTAAGGAACTCCTCTGCTAAGGAACTATTAAAGGCACAGAAGACCTCTCTTCCTTTGTAGCTGGTTATCCTACCAACAGCAAGTCACTTCATTCACTTTTGTATTTGGTTTCTAACACTGCTTCATAGTTCCACAGACAGATGTCAAAGTTTCTCCCCAGCACAGACCTGTTTTTTGTATATCATAGCAACAGGTATTTGTTGTCTGCAGAAGCACAGAACTCTTTGACCATTTAGGGGTCCAGGGGGGCTCATGAGATCGACTGAGGTGGTTGCCTCAGGAGGCAGGCTGGTGATGGTGCCCACCTCCCCGTTGGATGCTGCCATTCCTACTCCCCCCCACTCCCTGGATTCAAAAGAAAGAGGGGAAGAGGAGTCAGAAAGGAAGGGGAAGTGTGGAGGAGAGGATGCTAAAGTCCTCCATTATTTTCTCCTCCGCACTTCCTCTTCTGCTACACTCCCCTCTGTGGAGGAAGAGAAGGAGTGATGACTGTGGCATTTGGCACACTGCCTCAGGTGTTGGGAGGTCTTGGGGCAGCCTTGTTGGGCTCCTAGGCGGCAACCTGAAGAATGAGACTTTCCTTTTAATGGTAGCAACCAGTGGCGTCGCTTCGGTAGGGGCGGGGCGAGCAGGAGGCAGCCCCGCCCCCTCACTGTCGGAGCCAGTCCCCTGCGGAGAAAGCAGCAGGCAGGATCTCTTGCCTGCTGCTTTCTCCGAACAGGAAAGGCTCCGACAGTGAGGGGGCGGGGCTACCTCCTGCTCGCTCGGTAAAGAGACTACGACGGAGCGTTACTTACAGCCCCGCCCCTACCGAAGCAACGCCAGTGGTAGCAACACTGCAGGAGATTGTGCAGGTCCTGTAACTTCTGCCTATTCCTTTCAAGGTCCTTGCCTTCTTCCCTCATCTGCTGTGGGGCAATATTAAAGTCCTGCTGGCTAAGCTGATGAAGAAAGAGGCGGGTGAATAGGAGGACCAGCTCCTGCTGCATCGATAATGTCAAAGAGAAAGTTAGATTCTCCAGGTTGCAATCTGGAAGGCATGGCATGTTGTTTTCACATGGACGTAAATCCTCAGGTAACAACACACTCTGTGAACCTTTTCTTCCCCTCCTCATTAGCTTCTCTTATCCATGAGCATGTCCTGTCAGGGCCCTCAACATGGCTTGATTATAAAGCAGACTGATGGTCCTACCTTAGGCAGCAAATTTGGGATCCAAAGTAGGACACCAAATTATGGTCACGTTTCATCCAAATATGCCATCCCTAAGTCTTATCTGACTCCAGCCTCTAAGAAGGGGCCCAGGAAACCTGCACATCATATGAATGCCCAGGACCATCTTAGAGGAACCCCCCCACACACACACACACATGTACGCACGCACGCACGCACACACAAACACACACAGACAGAGTGACTAGAGAAGGAAGAAGAGGAACAGACAGGTGACCAGGTGACAAAGGTGGAGCTGAGCAAAACATGTCTGGCTTCCACTGACAACTGGGCTGCACAAAGCAGATGCAATTTTCACTTACAAACTGCCTTCCAAAAGGGGGAGCTGACCTTCAGATAATTCTGGATCCCCTGCATAACATCAATGGCAATACAGTACCCATTTTGAATCAGACAGCTAACACATGTGCATTTGAAATTTGTGTTTGATACTTCCGATCGATCGTCTCTTTAGCTAAAAACTCACGTTAATAATATGTGGGAGGAAACCCGGCTCCTGTTGAAAAGAGTTTGACAGGATGCACTGAAGGCCTTTTACAGTGCAAACCTCAGGATGTACTCAGTTGCTCTACATATAGCATCTTGGCAGTGCGTTCATGACTTGGCTCCTACCGACATTGTTATGGTCACCGTTCGTTGGTTCCAGCACTTCACCTTCCCACACAGAATTAAACCGGGTTTTTTTTTCCTTCACATGACAAAAATGGAGAAAAGTAAGAAAAAAGGAATGAAGTGCTAGGAAAGCCTATGCTGGTATACAGCTGGTGCTAACCCTAACCCTCCCCGACTAGCTACTGGAGGTAAGAATGCAGAGTGGTATAAGTGGCCCATTCCTGACATGCGTGCATCTCAATGCCAGAAAACATTTTGGGTTTCAACTATGAGGGCCTCCCTCCACAAAGGGTGCCTCAGCTCCTGTCAACAGCTTGCCCTGGGATGGAAAGCTCCCACCAAGGGACAGCGTGTCTGACATACATTACCTGCCACCAAATGACGTCCTTCGTAAGAAAGCTCATCTCAGCTTGGGCCGCTCACAATCACTGTGAGGCGAGATGAGACCATCTGTCTCAATTGTGAAGACAGTGTTTGGCCCCCATATTATTCTAACTGTCATGTAGTCTTCAGGCTATAAAAGAATCCCTGTCTCATACATCACTATTTTCCACAAAGGTTGAAAGCCCCCTGAGGGGCTCCTTCCTACTCACTGCCCCACCCTTGATGTCCAAGTACCTTTAGCCACAGTGACCAGAAGCCACTCCTGGGTGCAAGAGAGTAATCTGCATACCAATCAGCATCTCTCCACGCATGAGGATGGCTGTTTAAAGGAAAAGAAAAGGTTGCCTCTGCATCGGAGTCAAGTTCCAATTCATGACTTGAGATCCCTGTGAAATGCTGAGACATAGCAGAGATCACATGTACAGGAAGAAACAGAAAATCATCCAAGGATTTTGGATGGCAAAATAGTAAAGTGAACCAGCCACGCTTTAGGCACAGTACACGAATTAATTCATTCATGCAGCTTTTTGATAATAAAACCATCAAAGTCTCTCAAAATCAATTAAGCACAATATAAACACTACCCATTGACATATACATACATATAAAGTACAAAACAGCCAAAAACATAATCGGAGGGAGTCCTGTGCTGACCACTGAAGCGCTTACTAAGCCATAGGTTGCATAAAATATGCATGATGCAGCGATAGCCAAGCAAATGTTTCCGTTTGGGACACATTGCTCCCCTCAAACAGACCACTGGATAGCACGGCTTTTGGATCTAGCTTCCAAGGAATACTTCTCTTCGGGCCTAGCTGGCTGTTAAAATAGGCATGTGGCTGCCACAGGGCTTCGTCTCCCTGGTGACAGCTAGTAGAAGAAACATGTGACGGGTGGTATAAAAACAAATGTGAAAAATAAATAAATAAATGTCACCATCATGCTCAGCATTTCTCCTCCCATGCTCCAATTCACAGGCAGCTGTTAGCAGGGGGTGGGCAAAGACTGGATACAGTGTACAGTGTACAATATCTTTTACTAGATATTATTGGGGATATGTGAGAGGAAAAGGTGGTTGGTGGCAGCCACATATCCCCCAGAAGTTACATCATTAGGGCCTTATAAGAGAAGGAATGCTTTAGAAAAGCTCCAAAGCATATGGACAACCTGCCTTGAACATTTTTCCTGTGATACTGGTAACTTGGGATCCCTGCACCTGTGCGTGCCTGTGAGATCTGAACTAAACCTCACAAGCTCACCCATCCAGTGCAGTCCTTTACGCTGATGTAGAACCCCTTACTTCTGCTTCTTTCTTCTCTGGTTGTTGTGCTTAGGTGTGTATGTGTGTGCATATACATTCTTTATTGGTGCTGGCTCCAGTCAGTCAAGTCAGGTCGGGCCAAAGCCCTGCCCCTTGCCTGAGGCAGCAGGGCTGCATGGTGTGTTGCCCCCTGCATGTGAAGCACACATTAGGACCAGATGCCCCTTCAATTCTCCTTCTTCCCCTGTTCCCCCTGCGTGAAACAGCTGAGCACCGCCAACCTCCTCAGAGGGCTGGGCCAGCTCCTTGCTGACTGTCTCTTGGCCACTCTCTCAGCCTGCCCTTGCTGGCAGCTCTCTTGGTTGGCTGTGGCTTTGACAGTGAGCAAGCAGCTGGGTGGAGCCAGCTGATGAATGGCTGGAAGCACAGGGCACTTCCCACCAATCCACTGCATCTCTGCCTGCCACCTGAAGTGGCCACCCTGCCTCATGAGCAGGTGGGCTTTGGGTCAAGCCATGAATATTCCTGCTCCTCCTGGGCCTGGATTTCCTTTACTACAGCCCAAAGAAGCTGAAACGGGGACATTATTTATTACATTATATCCTTCCTATCTTCAAAAGAGCTCAAAGCAGTATACTCAGGGTTCTCTGCACACACGGTACCCTACCCAGGCATTAAGCAGATTTAGACCTGATTCACTTCAGCAAGGTTGTTGCATCAGGTTCCTTCACACCATAGCCCTATTATGAGTGAGAAAGCAGTAGCGGTACGGGTCAAAAAAAAGTTCTTGCTTTTGTGTGCAATACTGTGTCCTTGTCATTTGTGTTGGCATGGCATCCTAAAGTTAGACAATTCATAACAGCCCAATCCTATGTTTCCCCCCCCCATGCTAAAATGGTGCAGCCACCCTAAAACGGCTCACTCTGCATCCTGCGGGGGGGGGAGCAATTTTGGAGGTCTCCTCTGGGTAAGGGAGGGTAACCCTTCAAGGCACGGAGGGTTCTACTCGGACCTGCGCCAGTGAAATTGCTGGTGCAGGTCTGCATGGATTGGGTCCAGGAAGGGGGTTAGGCTTGTGCTGTTAACATCCTACTTGTCCAGTGAATGGTTGGACTGTACATACTTTGCTAGACTAAATAAGTGACAATTCTTTTATTTATTTTTTTTTTAAAAAAAATCATGGTTTTCTACATTAGCTCTGATTGTTGTTGCTTTCATGGCTCTATTATTGCCACTTTGCTTTTTAGAAGTGTAGACAGTAGAAAATCTGTTATCTTTCAAAGTCCTTTAAATCTGCTATATAAATACCTAATTATGGGCTCTTTCAGCTGGCTATAATTTACTTGGTGGTTTATAACAGCTGCACTGGAGCTATTACGGTTTATCATTTAAACACCTAATTAGGGGGTTCTTAATTAATGGATCCTTCAGTCAAAGGATTCTTGGCAGCCGCTGCAAGCTCATTTACTTTGCAGGACTGAAAATGGTGGGGGGAGCCACCATAACTTAGAGCTCCCCCCCCCCTGCAGAACTGTCATGTGTAACCCATTTGTACCTGGAAAGCCCTTCCCTTTAAATGCACAAATTGGGATTTTTTCTTTTTTGCCACTTTCGCCATCCAAATGATGTATTTGATGCGGCCAGAAAGAGTGGAGAAAGCATGATGGCTTATTTTGGAGGCTGTATGAAGCTTCTTGCAATTTGCCACTATAACAGTGTAAAGGCACATTGTTTTGCAGTGCAGCAAAGTTACTCAGATTCCAAGCACATCAAAAGTGAAGAAATGTATGCACAGTGGTCACAACTAACGTCCCAATCCTATTCGGGTCTTATTCTGCTGGAATGAGCGTTCAGGCAGCGTAAGGCCCTTTACGGTTGTCACAAAACATGACACGCCATTCGGTGTGGCCTGGTTGCCACCACAAGCAGCGAGTGGCCAGGTCTGCATGCCAGCAGATCAAGGACACACGCATTCACTGATAGGTCAGTGCAGAGGGTGGGAGGCAGCGGCAGGTAGGGGGAGGAACGGGGCGGGGGAGGAATGGGGTAGAAATGGGGGTGGGGAGGAGTGTGGATCAGGACTGGGAAGAGGGTGGTATTGCTGGCAGCAGTGCATGCTGATACCCTATCCCGGCCTTGATCCCCCAACCTGGGGCCTCATGGATGTGCGTCAGTGATATAGCTGGTGCAGGTCCAAGTAGATCAGTAGGCCGGCGTGAGCTTACCCCAGAGCAAGGGAACAAATGTTCCCTTACCCTGATGGTAAATGTTCCCTTACACCAGGGCCCAAAACTCCCCCGTGGCATACAGCGCACGCCACATTGAGTTGGATTGGGCTGGGTTTAAAAAAAAATCACTTTTTGCACTTGTATCAGTTTTTCACAAACGCAGGCTGCCACGTGCAACCATGAATCTCTTTCCTGCTAACCACTGACCCAACCCCAGCACGACATGAGAGACCCCACAAACGTTCTACATATCACGGAGAACAGGGAGGAGATAGTTGTCTGTGCTGGACAGTCCTCTGGAGGAAAATGGCCAGAGTCTCACTTTATGCTGGAATTTGAAGCTGCTTGGAAAGGGAAGAATCTCTCTTGCTGCTGCTTTTGAAGGCTTTAAGCGCATGGCATGAACGAGTGGCTCACCCTTTACCCAAATTCCAGAGGAGTTGGAGGGGTGGGGATGGCGCAGTGACAGTCTCTTACTAAGCGCTATGTTTTTAAAGAATGTCAGGTTATTCTTGTTGCTTCTGAGTGTCTGAAAATCCCAGTCTGAACTGAGACGCTGACCTTTCTCCTCCCCAGAACTCCACTTCACGGGGGCAACCACAAATAGAAGGTGGCTACTGAGACCAGCCAAAAGTGGTGGACCTCTGTACATGTAATAGAGCTTAGTACATTAGTAAAGTGTTCCCAGGACAGACAGAGCAGCACCATGCTAGGCAACTGATGCTGTCAGCTCCCAGCTAAGCTCTAGTAAGTTCAAATCTGATCTAGACCAGAAGTTTCTATTCAGAATGAAAATAAATAAATGCAGCACTCTTATTACTGTATTGCCTCAAGTATAGGATGCTCCTGATTATAAGGAGATAATTTATATTTATCCTGATTATATTTATCCCTTAAAGTTTGGTGCTATTTTTTTTTAAAAAAACACAATTTTAAACTTTTTTTAACTTAAAGAAAATATACACATTAGTAGAATAGTAAAACAGTACAGCTTTAGTACAGTTAAAGGCATAGGCACCCTGTCCCTTATTGAATCTGGGCACCCTAGTATAAGTAGCCTTCCCAGATCCAAAGGGGGACAGAGTGCCTACCTTTAACCTTTGGAATTTGGGCAGGTGCAGCTTGTTGCACCCTTCCATGTTGATGAGCTGCACCTGCCCATATTTCAATGGTTAACAGCACAAGCCTATGCATGTCTACTCAGAAGTAAGTCCTATTGCATTCAATGGGGCTTACTCCCAGGAAGGTGTGCATAGGATTGCAGCCTAAAGGTTGGCACTCTGCCCCCCTTTGGATATGATAAGCCTATGCAGGAGCTCTTGCTCTCAACTTTTAAACTGCAGGATCAATAAATATCTTAGTTTCCACAAAGTCCTGGGGCTGGAACTTAAGGGTTAATTTTTTCAAATGCCTCTAAGGCTAGAGGTTGCTAGAGAGATCCTGGCCATTTAGCAAGTGATTAAGAGCTGAAAACACAGCTTTTGCAGTTTAAAAAAAGAAAACGCTTTTTACCTTTGAAAGAGACTTGGAGAGGCTTGAAAAAGGGACGCTTTGCAGAAAACTCTAGGCAGAAAACGCTAGACTTTGATTGTAGGCCACACCCCTACTTTAAAGACTTGCCTTAGGGGATAAAAGTGAGTCTTAGGTCAATACGGTATATACAGTATATAGGTAGGGCATGCTCTTGTCCCAGCATGACTTAAAAGATCTCCTGAGCAAACCGTGAATGAAGGTTTCTGGTGTTGTCCAACATGTCCAGCTTTTTTTCATTGGTCCCACTCCACTGAGGAGACGGAGCATGACCGCCTCTGCTTCCTCCAAATTCCTAAATTTCATCCAGTCAATAAAAGAGAAAAAACTTGCATGAAAGCCAGGACAAAAAGTAACTCATCTGGCAAACCATATTCTTGCTCAGTTAGAACATAAATGTATATTTATGATTATGGAAACCAGCTGGGCATGTCCCCTTCTTCTTAAACCAGTTACTAATTTCCCCACAGAATGTGTACCCCTTTATATACAGGTAGTTATGCTGTATACCTTGCCAAGAAAATCCCATGAACAGTACCAAAAGGCTAAAAGATATGACGTCGGAAGATGAGCCCCTCAGGTTGGAAGGTGTCCAATATGCTACTGAGGAAGAGCGGAGGACTATTCCAAGTAGACCCAGAAAGAATGAAGCGGTTGGGCCAAAGCCGAAAGGATGTCCAGCTGTGGATGTGTCTGAGGTTGAAAGGAAAATCCAATGCTGCAAGGAGCAATACTGCTTAGGAACATGGAATGTGAGGTCTATGAATCAAGGCAAGCTGGATGTGGTCAAAAATGAGATGATAAGATTGAACATTGACATCTTGGGAATCAGCGAACTAAAATGGACGGGAATGGGCGAATTTAAGTCAGGTGACCATCATATCTACTACTGTGGGCATGAATCCCTTAGAAGAAATGGAGTAGCCCTCATAGTCAATAAAAGAGTGGGAAAGGCAGTACTGGGGTGCAACCTCAAAAACGACAGAATGATTTCAGTTCGAATCCAAGGCAAACCATTCAACATCACAGTAATCCAAGTGTATGCCCCAACCACTGATGCCGAAGAAGATGAAGTTGACCGGTTCTATGAAGACCTACAACACCTTCTAGAACTAGCACCCAAAAAAGATGTCCTTTACATCATAGGAGACTGGAATGCTAAAGTAGGAAATCAAGAAATAAATGGAACAGGCAAGTTTGGCCTTGGAGCGCAAAATGAAGCAGGGCAAAGGCTAACGGAGTTCTGTCAAGAGAACACGCTGGTCATAGCAAACACTCTTTTCCAACAACACAAGAGGCGACTCTACACATGGACATCACCAGATGGTCAATACCAAAACCAGACAGATTATGTGCTTTGCAGCCAAAGATGGAGAAGCTCTATACAATCAGTAAAAGCAAGACCTGGAGCTGACTGTGGCTCAGATCATGAGCTTCTTATTGCAAAATTCAGGCTTAAATTGAAGAATGTAGGGAACACCACTAGACCAGTCAGATATGACCTAAACCATATCCCTTATGAGTATACAGTGGAGGTGAAGAATAGATTTAGGGCATTAGACCTGGTAGACAGAGTGCCTGAAGAACTATGGACGGAAGTTCGTAACATTGTACAGGAGGCAGCAACTAAAACCATCCCAAAGAAAAAGAAATGCAAGAAAGCAAAGTGGCTGTCAGATGAGGCTTTACAAATAGCTGTGAAAAGAAGGAATGCGAAAAGCAAGGGTGAAAGGGAAAGATATAAACAACTGAATGCAGAGTTCCAGAGAATAGCAAGGAGAGATAAGAAGGCCTTCTTAAATGAACAATGCAAGGAAATCGAGGAAAACAACAGAATGGGGAGGACTAGAGATCTCTTCAAGAAAATTGGAGATATCAAGGGAACGTTTTGTGCAAAGATGGGCATGATAAAGCATAAAAAAAGGCAGAGACCTAACAGAAGCAGAAGAGATTAAGAAGAGATGGCAAGAATACACAGAAGGACTATACAAGAAAGATCTTAATGTTCCTGATGACCACGCTGGTGTGGTCACTGACCCAGAGCCGGACATCCTAGAGAGTGAAGTCAAGTGGGCCTTAGGTAGCATTACTAACAACAAAGCCAGCGGAGATGATAATATCCCAGCTGAGCTACTTAAAATCCTAAATGATGATGCTGTGAAAGTGCTGCACTCAATATGCCAACAAATTTGGAAAACTCAGCAGTGGCCAAAGGATTGGAAAACCTGTATGCGGGTCAAGAAGCAACAGTTCAAACCGGCCATGGAACAACCGACTGGTTCAAAATTGGGAAGGGAGTACGGCAAGGCTGTATATTGTCACCCTGCTTATTTAACTTGTATGCAGAGTACATTATGAGAAATGCAGGGCTGAATGAATCGCAAGCCGGAATCAAGATTGCCGGGAGAAACATCAACAACCTCAGATATGCAGACGATACCACCCTAATGGCAGAAAGTGAAGAAGAACTCAAGAGCCTCTTGATGAGAGTGAAAGAGGAGAGTGCCAAAGTTGGCTTGAAACTCAACATTAATAAAACTAAGATCATGGCATCTGGTCCCATCAATTCCTGGCAAATAGAAGGGGCAGAAATGGAAGCAGTAACAGATTTTACTTTTTTGGGTTCCAAGATCACTGCAGACGGAGACAGCAGCCATGAAATTAAAAGACGCTTACTCCTTGGAAGGAAAGCTATGGCAAATTTAGATAGCATAATAAAAAGCAGAGCTATCACCATACCAACAAAAGTTTGTATAGTCAGGGCGATGGTGTTCCCAGTAGCAATGTATGGTTGTGAGAGTTGGACCATAAGGAAGGCTGAGTGCCGAAGAATAGATGCTTTCGAACTGTGGTGCTGGAGAAGACTCCTGAGAGTCCCTTGGACTGCTAGGAGATCAAATCAGTCAATCCTAAATGAAATCAACCCTGACTGTTCCCTGGAAGGACAGGTACTAAGGCTGAAACTCAAATATTTTGGCCACCTAATGCGAAGAGAGGACTCTCTGGAGAAGACTCTGATGCTGGGAAAGACTGAAGGGAAAAGGAGAAGGGGAAAGCAAAGGATGAGATGGTTAGACAGCATCACCGAAGCAACGAACATGAAAATGAGCGAACTCAGGAAGATAGTGGAGGACAGGAAGGCCTGGCGGGACATGGTTTATGGGATCACGAAGGGTCGGACACGACTTAACGACTGAACAACAACAACAGTTATACTTACGTTTCATTTGCAATTTAAGTATGATTAGCTTAGTGTGCATTGTGGCCAAAATATTTTGTGCAAAATTTTGGACTCCTGGCCAAATAGATGTTTTGGAGAAAGTAGTTCTTTCTCTTGCTCTCTCTCCCCCCTTCCTCCCGGAATCTATATTAACAATTCCTTTTTGTGTTCCATCCTTTCCTCTCTTTTTCTCTCTCCCCTTCTCAGCTTATTTTCTGTTGGCTTCAAGGTTTAGAGTCTGATTTTTTTTTCCCTAATGAGCCCCCAGATATTAAGACTTGGGCAATGACATGCTCACCTTTAAACCCCAAATGTAAAGTTTGCAATTGATCTTGGAGGAAGTAAGGAGCATTGTAGAGAATAGCCAGCTACCAGTTATCCTGTTAGCAAATTCAGGGCTTGGCACAACCTTAGCGCCACTACGGTACATGATATGAAGACTGAGGCTGCAATCGTATCCACACTTTTACCTGGGAGTAAGCCCCATTGAACTCAGTGGGACTTACTTCTGTAGACATGCATAGGGTTGTGCTGAGAATGAGTTTGGCGTTTGCTTTTCATTTTTGTTTCCTTTAACTAGTCAGAGGGGACCCTGAGAAATGGCCCAAAACTAAGACAGAGAGGTAGCGGAGATTTACCTCCTAGCCCACGTCATAGTTCCAACCTCGATTGTGCCCCCTCCCAGTGCACTATTTATGGTTTAAAAAAGCTTCCATTGGGTTGTATGTATAATGGCAGGTGCTGCTGATACATTTTTTTGATAGATTTTCCTTGAAAAATAAGTTGACTATGCTTGAGATGATCTGAATTGGGATGTGTCAGCCCAGATCACATAGCCTTTAAATGATGCCATGACAAAGCCGTAAGCTTTTATTTGCTTCCAGATAATATAAATCAGGTATTGGAAATCTGTATCATTAGCGCTATTGCTTTCCAGTGAGAAATGGTTGTAAGTAATGGATTTGTCTCTCTACCTCATCCTCTCCCTGGAAAACAATATATACTGGGTTGATCAATACTCTGATCCAAGCTAGTTATGAGAATAACAGATGTAGGTATTTTTGTTCTCTGTGGTGTAGGTATGATACCTCTTTGAAATAATAAAAAATATTCCTCAGGGCCCATATGGTTTTAGGAGTATTAAGGTTGCTGTGAACCTCCTTAAGGAGGCACAGGCTGTAGCTGAGGAAGTCTTGGGGGCTAGTTACATGTGACACTCAATGTGTCACTTGACCCAGTGTGTGTGTGTGCTGTTTTTTCAAGATAGTGGCCCAGGGGCCCCACAAAATAGAGGAGAACTGTGGCAGGCACTTTGGGGGCTTTTAGGACGTTGCCCCACCATGGTGTCACTCTCAATTGTGCTACCCAGTGTGTTATTTAAAGAGGGGAAAAAAGTAAATAGAAAGTCAATGGAAGTTCTTTTTTCTCTTCAAAATAGTCTGTGGGCAATATACGCAGCAATGAAACCATGGCAAGGGCAAAGTCCTAAAGTCCAACCTCCCCACTGCAGTTCTACGTTTTGTGTTTTGACCCCCCTGGTCACTAATTTTTTTTAAAAAAATAGCACACTGGGCCATGTTATACATTTAGAGCAGCGGTTCTCAAAGTCTCCACCACCACGACTCACCTTCTGCAGCTGCTCGCAACCCACCAGGACGGCCTCCGCATGCCTCAGAAAGGCCTCACGACGCAAACAGAAGTCGCATTGCAAAACCCCAAGTAACCCGAAAGAACTGTTGCAGAAGTAACCTGAAGTCACTTCCAGAGGCGTTCCAAGGCCCGTGGAGGCCTCCAAAAGCTGTCCTGGGCCTGGCGCAATGGGAGAGCAGCTACAGAAGGTGAGTCGCGACCCAGACGTGACCTCCAGTAGCTTCAGTTTGGCTCCAATTTGGAGCAAAATGGAGGCAAGGGCAGGCCGAACTGATGACCCACCTTAGCATTGGGCCGTGACCCTCCAAGTGGGTCACGACCCACAGTTTGAGAAGCCCTGGTTTAGAGTAATGTGAAATTTCGCCCTTAGAGCTCACAATCCTCTTGTAAGTATGGGTAAAACAGTGCGTGTTTTTGAAACACTGAAAAAATACATCACATTAGGGGGAAAAGTCTAATCTTCTCTTTCATGTGTGTTTTCTATGCACAAGGAATGACGTTTTTAACATTGAGGAGCATCAAACATTCAATTCTGGGCCACAGGAAGTCTGAAGTTGTTCTTAAAGAAACACTTAGCATTTATATAATCTTGTTGAAATTTCAAAATAATTCACATTCGTGAAATTAGTCATCTTTACAATTACTGGGTTAGGTAGATCTGTATTATTATTATTCGTATGTTGCAGAAACAAGGGGGATGGGAATGAGGCTGAGAGATGGTGACTCAGTCTTTTAGCTCTTGCTTTTAGCAAGCTCTCCATGGAACTCTACCACATGTTTATTTTGGATGTAAAGTATTTTGCCAACATTTGGTGAAGCCTGGGTTCTTCTGCAAGGGGCATGGGGGGGGGAGTGAGGGGTTTTGCCAGATGCAGCATTCTTTTCTGACTGCTTTACAAACTGCTGTCTTGGTGCTGTGATGCTGTTTTGTTTGTTTTATTGTGTTTGGTTTTATGCTTTTAATAGACAATACCCAGAATGCTGGGTAGCATAAAAACCACTAAAAGGTAGACTTACCATACGTCCCGGAATGCCCGGGACACTCCCAGATTTCGGGGTCGAATCCCAGCATCCCGGGAGGTATGGCGCCATCCTGGATTACCGGGCCGCCGCCATTTTAAAAATAGAGTTACTTACCCAGGCGCCGGCATCCTGACTCGCGAAATCTCGCGAGATCCAAGATGTCGGCGCCCAAATTTCGTAACGGCATGATGTCCTCATGAGATTTGGGCACCGACATCTTGGATCTCGCGAGATTTCATGAGTCAAGATGCCGGCGCCCGGGTAAGTAATTCTATTTTTAAAATGGCGGCGGCGAACGGGTGACTAGGCCGGCGAGAAGCCAGCCTGGGCCATGCGAGCCTCAGGAAGGCTGCTCTCTGGCTTGCCCACTCTCTCACCGGCTCGGAGCTGATGAGAGAGTGGGTGAGCGAGAGCCAGCCCGGGCCACACGAGCCTCGCGGAGGCTCGCGTGGCCCGGGCAGGCTTCTCTCCGGCTTGCCCGATCTCTCACCGGCACGGAGCCGACGAAAGAGCGAATGAGCAAGAGCCAGCCCAGGCAGCCCGGGCAGGCTTCTCTCCAGCTTGCCTGCTCTCTTGCCGGCTCCGAGCAGCCAAGTGAGAGCCACCAGCGAGAGCCAGCAGCGAGCAAGAGCCATGGCGGCGGCGGGTGACGATAGGGTAAGTACATTTAATTAATTATTTTACTGGTTGGTTTTAGAAGTAGGTTTTCTCTGCTCCCTGAGTCATCTGGTGGGGCCACTGTGTAATACAGGAAGCTGGACTAGATGGGTCTTTGGCTTGATCCAGCAGGGCTCTTCTTATGTTCTTATGTACTGTAAAAATAAATAATTAAAAATTGCGGCCACGGGCCCCCTTGTATTTTTAAATATATTTTATTCTTTATTTATTTATTTATTTATTTAATTCATGGCCTAAATAAATAAATAATTAAAAATGCGGGTGTGCTTCGCGCGGCAGAGGGGGGCACTTCGCACCCCTTGGTATTTTTACATTTTAATTAATTAATTAATTAATTAATTATAATTAATTATTTAATTGGTGGGGGGTGTCCCAGGTCGAGGGCGGGAAAAATGGTAAGCCTACTAAAAGGGGAATTAATTATGTTAAGGTAGCTTTTCTGTACTTAGTGGTCTGGAGTTACTGCCCTAGGGGGCTCCAGTATTCTGACTACTTCCTCCTTGGCTCCTTCAAAAGGTTCAACATTGAGCTCTCATTCAGATTCCAAATAGAGGCCCAGAGTCCAATGCCACAGTTTTGTGCAAGAAAGCCACAGGCCGAGAGAACAGATCTAATTGAGCAGGAGCTGCAGAGATTGGGCGCAAGGCACAGAAAGCAATGCAAGATTGATGGGATCACGTTCATGCTGGTTAGGCTGGAGACAGCTGTTTGAGGGCTCCCTTCTCGAGACCCATTCTGAATTGAATGGCTGATCTTGTATCTACTAGCACTTAGGGCAGTGGTTCCCAAACTGGGAGGCGTGGCTCCCAGGGGAGCCGCGGATACCAGCCAGGGGAGCCACGGAGTGCCACAGAACCCTCTCGGAATACAGTACAATGCCAATTGGTAGGCAACATAATGTAATGGGGAGCCGCGGCCAATGGTCACCAATGGTCAAGGGAGCCGCAAGTCAAAAAAGTTTGGGAAACACTGACTTAGGGTAACTTTCCAAGATTCTACACCGCGACCCTTACACTTGGCCTTCCCCACCAGTCAGGTTTTAATTGGGGAATCCAGGGGAATCCAGGCATCCCTAGCAGGTGTCTTGGACTTTCTGAAGGACTCTGGCTTGTTCCTTGGAGTTCAGATTGGGTGACAGAAGGCGGTTAGAATTGGATCTTGCCTCAAAGAGCTTTGTTAAAGCCTCTGCCAGTACCACCATTTATGGCTAGTGCACCATTCATAGCTGACTGCCACTTTCACCTTGCAATTTTGGTGTGCCATAAAAAATATGCAGACACTTGTGTGCTTTTTCCAGTTCAGATTTCACAGTGTCCAACTCTCTTAGGGAGTTTTGAGCGAGACACTGGGCACAATCCTCACTCTCTTGGGCAAATCTCAGGAAGGCACTAAGCTTACATTTCTCCGCTATTAACTCATCTCTCTCCAGCACTTTACATAGTTTGTTCAACACCCACATCTCCCCATCAGAGACATTCCCATTGCTCAATTCGGAGGTAACGCAAAACTCATTGTAACTGGCATCTAGCTCTTTTTGACAGAAGGACTCTCAGCCTTCTCACAAGGACTGTGAGATCGCCAGTTCTCAGAGAGCACAGAGCCTGCTTTCACAAGGACCCCCAAATCTCTTGTCTTTTGAAATTCAGAAGGGGCTGAGCTTTCTTGCTAACACAAGTCATGCTTCTCATGAAACACCACAAGGAACTAAAGTTTGGTTCAAGGGATCTAGCAGTCCATCTGGGATTTACCACTTTGACAGCACAATCCTATCCAACTTTTACCAGCGAGGGAGGGCAGGGTGGGAGGCTTTGGAGGGGAGATTTAAATCCCCTTTGAATCCCCCTTTGGAGGGGATTTGAATCCCCTTTCCATTCTGGGGCCTCCCTTTCTCGCTGCACCGCTGGTTACACCGGTGGTGTAAGTTGGATAGGACTGCGCTGCTAGATAGGGTAACTCTCCCTGGAGATTTGGGCTTTGATTTGCCAAGTTACCTAATCTCCATCAGGCTCACTTGATCTCCCACTCAACAATCAAAGGTGCAGGACCCTAATGTCAGAAGAGTGGCCTGGACTATGAGCCCATAACTGCTCAACAGTCATGCAAGGTCCCAATTAATTGTCCCTTATGAAAATAAATACTATTTAGTCATTGGTTTCAGCCAGGGATACGTGCTGTATCTGTGAGCATCACTGTATTTAAATGCTCCTCACTTGAGGTCCCAGAGAACTGCAGCTACGCAACCCGATCTAATGCATATTTACTTAGAAGTAAGTCTCACCAAATCCAGTGGGGCTTACTCTCGGGTAAGTATGCATTCGACTGCAGCCTCCGTCAGTGCTGCTCCTGTAACAATTCAAGAGGAGCAAATTCACATAAACAACTGAATGATTATACAGTGCTTGGTGGCTGCTGGCATTTTTACTGGACAAGAGAAATTAGCCATGAGTCATGGCCCATGACTTCAAATATTTGATCATCTGATATGGAAGCAAGTTTTAACATGTCAGATAATATGGGAACACAATTATGGAATATGAACCAGTATTGGAATTTTAGTGCTTCTGTCAGAACGGTTGGATGTCTACCCTCTACAACTGGGAAGTTTAGATGTTACTGTTACATTTAAATAGCTTTCTACCTCTGTATATTTATGGATTTCTTTAACATTTTGGTGCAGACAGGAAACAGCCTAAGGGTGAAATGACACTTGTTCTAGCAAAGGAACATATTCCATCGTCTTGCAAACAGCAGTCATGTTATATATCACTAGTTGTATTTGTTTATTTTAAAATGTTTATACCGTCTTTCTCCCACCTTCTACAAAATACATTAAAGGTGGTACACAGCAAAAATTCAAATACAAAATTATCATTAACTTTAAAATCCACCTTCAAGAAAAAGACAAGAACAGGAACCAATCCTCTGTGCTTCCTCTTTCACTCTGTCTCCCTCTCCCTTTTCCAATCCAGAGAGTGGAAGGAGGAGCAGTGGCGTCACTACGGGTGGTGGCATCTGATGTGGGAACCTGGAAGTGACATCTCTAGGGGGATGCTTTCACCCCAGAAGTGGTGCCATGATGATGTCACCACGCAACTTACGTGATGACATCATCACATCCATGCACCTTCCAGGTTCCCGACTTGGCCCAAAGTGGGCCAAAAAAGGCCGCTGGGTGTCACCCCCAAGGCCGAGGGTGTCACCCCTCCCTGCCCGCCGTGCCGCCCAGGAGAAGACGAACTAAGACAACTTGGCCCAAAGCATAGTCTCACTCACCACCAGTCACACTGACCCGGAAGAGGTCGAGGGCTCGGCCGGGTGCTTTTGCCTCCGCGGCCTCAGCCAGCTTCAGCACGGCGGTCCTCTCCTTTCTCCGCCTCCAGCTCTCGCTCCACTCAGAAACCCTGACGGTTTCTGAGCAGAGCTAAAAGCACCTGAGCCCTCATCTTCTAGCCCATTGCTCCATTCAGCTCAGCATTGCCAGGCCTCTCCAGGGTTTCAACCAGGACTCTCCCAGTCCTACCTACAGGTGTCAGTTGAACCCAGGACCTTCTGCATGCAATTGAGGTTTCCCTGTCCCAAAGGGGCTCACAGTCTTAAAAGAAAGGCACAAGGGAGGCACTAGCAATAGCCACTAGAAGGGACACTATGCTGGGATGAATGTTCCCTCTAAGGGGTGCGCAGACCCCTTTCACAGAGGCGCAGTATCGCAACTCATTGCAATGCCGCCTCTGGACATTCAGCAATGATGTTATCATGTCATCACTTAACTTCCGGGTTGCCGAGCTTTGTACTGCAGTGAGTTCGGCTGGGAGGTGTGCAGCCGCGCCACCGCACACCTTAGCAGGAACAGTGGCTGGGATGACTATGGACAGTTGCTCTCCCCCTGGTGAAGATAAGAGGAGCACCCCTTTTAAAGAAGGCTCTTTGCCCACTTAGCAGGAGCTCCCCATTGAGCTTAGTGGGATTGACTTCCTTGTGTGCTTGCAAGTTGCAATTGGATCCTTCGTGTCTCATGTAAAAATGGTCAGTGTTTCAATCTAGCTGTCTTCAAAAACACTGAAGAAACAAGCTGTATGATGTATATGCAGATATCTGGAATTTCGAGCATATCACCAAACCTCCACAGGAACCTAGTCGAGCAGCAAATGAACATTATGCAACGTAGTCAACTGCCACCACATCATTATAATTGTGATAGTTAACAGCACGTCAAGTTTCCTCACTAAAATAATATGCTATTAATAGCCATTTTTATATAACTAGCAGGAATTTCTAGCAAGACCCATTACACAACAGCTCATGAGCACGTCCCCAGAAGCAGGAACCAACCTAATCTGCATAGCTCCCCCAATGAATACTTGTCACCTGTCTACTTCTGTGACAGACTGACTGTACTGCGAGGTAGTAAAAGTAACAGAGAAAGAGAGCCATATATGGAGCTCTTTGTCTTAATATTAATTCGGCCTTTGAGGGCAGCCTGGAGAATAACAAGGGGTAAAGGGCCGTGATGAGGAAGTGAATAAAGCCACCTGCAAGAGTCTGTGCTGATTCACCTGTGATGGTCCTGCTGAGTTCTTCCCCCTTCTTGGAGCGGTGAGAAGTTGTCAGGATCATGTTTCTCAGGTTTGGTTTCTTTTGGGAGAGAGAGAGCGCGCGAGAGAGAGAGAGCAGGCACAGGAGACTGATGACGACTTACAGCACAATCCCATGCATGTTTCTTTGGGAGTAAATCCCAGCGTGTTCAGTGGGCTTTACTTCCAGGAAAGTGTGCACAGGATCACAGCCCTAGAAAAATGTTTTTATTTACAAATATACTAGAAGAGCAGAGGTGGAGACAAGCAGGCAGGCAGCAGATCCGCTAACAGACTGGAGAGCGGCATCTTGCACCCCATGAGATGGTGTCAGTTCATGGCTTCTCCTTCCCACCTTATGCCCCTCCTCTTAGCTTGGGGGTGGGTGGGATGTGTCCAATGGCTTTCCCCTTTCTCTTTCAAACATTTCAGAGAAAGCACTGTACCCAGAGACCATATTCTAACAACTGACTCCCACAAAGAAGTTTCTACTGGCCATTGAGGAACACCTAGCAGTCTTCTGTCAAATCTCATACCGTAGCTGCAAGGCAAACCTAAAACAGCCCATTCACGCATGCAGCCAACAGTTGATGAGATAGTCCAGAGGCGTCGTTAGGGGGGCGGTGGGCCCCCAGGTGGCGGGATCGGGTCCTGGGCAGCAGGCAGGCGGGGGTGTCATGGCGGGCGGCGGTGCGAATCGCGCCGTTCATCGGCATGAGTGAGGAGCGGCGGATTTGGCCCTCCTGCCCACCCTGCGCCTCGGTATTGTCCATAACGGCTACAGCTGTTACGTCACTTCCGGCGCGGGTGGGGGGGCGGTTAGCACTCCACCACTGAGATAGTCAAGGGGACAGTTCAGCCATCACATTCCCAGATCAACAAACCACAGTAGCAAAATGACATGGAAAAAAATTTGGAGGGGAAAAAAGTAGGGGGGGGGTTGCCCCGGTTTGGGCACCTCAAAATCTGGTAAGCCTAGAGGGAAAAATTGCTTTGACAATGAAGAAATGAGCTTGATTCTGCTATGGCTTTTGATTCAGCTCCTGCCCTTTTCGCTTTGATTCAACTTTTCACCTTAAGGTTCTCGATCTGCTGAAGAAAAACAAGTCCTAAATTCACTCACTAGGAAAACAAGAGTATTATTTCCTTGTATCTTACTGGGATTAAACAATGTTTTGGAGTTAGACACAAGGGTGTTAGCTGTAGAAGACATTCTGGAGAAGAAAAATTATGTGTGAAGATAGTGGTTGGAAGGCATAGAGATCAAAGAAGTCAATAATAAACCTGATTTTAGATCAAAGTAGAAGATGCAAATATCACCTTTCTTTGATATCACCCTGAAAACTTAATTGAATTGTGGCTGAGCAACATTTTAATTTTGCCTATTCTTGGGAAATATTATTTTAAAAAAAATAAGATTACATGCGCTCAGTAGACAGGTTGGAATAAGACCCCTCATTCCTCCTCATCTGGCTCTGAGGATATCAGTAAGAGAACACATTTCACCCTGTCATCTGACTCAGGCAGCTTTCCAACCTATGTTGTAAGATTGACACACTGCTCCTTGGAAATGCTTTAACACAATACTTTAGTAATGCTCCTTGAATATATTATGCAGCTAACAGACTATTCCTATCCTTGCCCGGTCCATCGTGTGCAGCAATGCCAGTGTGGCATCTTCTGCAAGCCATGCACTGGCAGGAGACCATGCCATGGCAGAGAGGTAAGTAAAAGATTTTTTACATGTCTTCTGCCAGCGGAAGGCCTGAATAGGATCGGGCCGTTCCTGAGAGTAAGCCCCACTGAACACAATGTATACATGCATAAGATTGTGCTATAAGCTCCTTCAAATTGTCTGTTGTGTTATAGTAAACATCATACCTTTTGGAGCTTATGGTTGATCTAAATGTCCAAAGTGTGAACATGATATCTATAAAGGGAGCACAGACTGCAACAAAAATACATGTTCAGCAGAGACTCAGGGCCTACAAACGGAAGGAGAGGGCATGGTATGAAAGGGAAAAGAGCTGGGTGGGAGAATATGCTAACCCCCCCCCACACACACACACACACACACTGCATTTCCATAGCATTATTCCCCCTTCTCCCACTCAGTTTTCTTTTCAATGAAAGGAACATGGCTGGTGTGGGACAAGTGGCCAAGAAGAGGAAGGTGCTTCAGGGTCAAGGTGGTGGCGAGAGAAAACATTTCACACCTATTGCTGGCCTACTTCCCTTTGTGTTTTTCTCCTGTCACTTTGCAGCTGCTCAGTGGAGGCTCAGTGGATTCTTGGCCCGGGATCTTCATCGAAGGTGCAGTTTGGCCCTAAGCGTCCAACTTTGGTGCCTGAAGAAGCAAAGTTGAGTTTTTGAAGTGATGGGTCTTATTTCTTAGCAACCAAGGCTGATAGCATAAGCCATCCTTTCTAATTCCACGGGCCTTGTAAATAAAGTTCCACTCGAGAAGCCAAGCATGAAAGGATAGGAATGAAAACGCTCTGATAGATAAGATATTGCAAGAGACTGTCAGACTCTCGCTCAGAGAATGAAATAACACTCTGGATACTGTCATTGAAAAACAATAATGAAAGAGTACACCATTTTCTTAACTGAAGCACTATCATGTCTGTGTTACTGCCACACAACATATTTTTCCTCCAAAGATGTCAATTTCAAGCTATGACTATTGATCTCTATCTAACACTCAAAATTAACTGTCCCGCACAGGGAAAGTGGCAGAGAATCGCTTCTGAACATCAAACAGCAAAAAGCCAAAGGGGTCAATTCAAAGTCAGAATTTGATGAGTAGGATGTCGTATACTTAAACCTTTACACATAGTATGAGACATAGAGTGCTCTTTAGGGGACTTTCTTTTTAAAACTTCAAAGGTAGAGTAGGACCAGGAGAGAATGGAAACCATCTGGCAGGATATTTTTCTGCAAACTCCACCATCAAGTGCATAGACATTGCACAAGTGCGCACTGTGCAGCACGAGTAACAGACAATGCCCAATGCTTTTTCGAATCTGCTTTGGCAACCATACATTATGTACTGGTTATTTATTCATTGTTTGAGAAATAACTCCACTGAGTACATTTTCAGCGGCTAACCTTTTTCAGCTGAAGAAGGAAGAACTGGATGGGATGAAATGAGTGAACTACATGAAATGACTAAAATATTTTAACAAACGTTGCAGTTCAGTGAAAATGTCAAGTTTCATTTTCTAAAACTCTGCCTCAATGTTTGATGAAGCCACAGGAAAGCTAGAGAAAGTTTTTCATGGGGTCAGTGTTCTTCAGTCAGGGTTAATATCTAAAACGATATTTTGAAAGAAAGTTATTTTAGGGCCTACTACGCAAACACACTGTAGTGCTACCAGCAGTGCTTTTTAAAACACATGTAATATGCACACACTGAGGAAAACACGTGTGTGCAGGGATCCAGTGTAGTGGCCAATAGCACAGCTGTACTGTATAATTCAGAGGGGAAAAGATAGTGGAGGTGACGGGGAAATGAGAGGGGGGAAATGAGAATGGACATAAGGGAGATTAGGTGGTGGCACTGGCGTTGCTAGAGGTGGGGCGGAACGGTAAGTCTTGCACAGCGGTAAATGCTCCGTTCCATGGTGGCCCCGCCCACTCGCCGTCGGAACCAGTCTGAGCGATGAAGGCAATGCACAGGGAGTCTTACCGCTGTGTAAGACTTACCGTTCTCAGGGAAAGGAAACAAGGGTCTGGGGTGCAGGGAAGGAAGGAGAAGGGGGAGCATTGGAAATTAGTGTGGAAAAAGAGAAAAATTCCTATGGTTCAGACTGCAGTAAAAGACAATGACTAGAGAGCAACTCTCTGTACAGGCAAGGGGTGAGCCTCGACAGGCCATGAAAGCATTTCACCCACTTGCAGTGGAGGGGTTACAGCGCAATCCTATCCAACTTACACCACCAGTGTAACCAGTGGTGCAGTGAGAACGGGAGGCCCCAGAATGGGAAGGGGATTCAAATCCCTTCCAAAGGGGGATTCAAAGGGGATTTAAATTTCCCCTCCCCTCCAAAGCCTCCCGCCCTGCCCTCCCCTGCTGTTTACACCGGTGGTGTAAGTTGGATAGGATTGTGCTACCAGTCTCCTAACAGACATTCTTAACCAATAGCCCAAGTGGCTGAAAAGAGAACACAATGGGGATTATTATTATTATTATTATTATTATTATTATTATTATTATTGTTGTTGTTGTTGTTGTTGTTGTTGTTATTGTTATTGTTATTGTTATTGTTATTGTTATTGTTATACCATTTTCAACATAAAAGTTCACAAAGTGGTTTACAAAGAAAATGAAATAATAATTAAACTATCTGATAGTTTGGGAACTTCAAGTATCTTAAAAATCAAACTTGGCACAGTGAGAAAGGACCACCATGGTATCTGTATCTCATCCCAAACAATTAACCAGGGCAGGGCAAAGTCTAATCTACAATTAAAGCTTTATTTGATTGTTGTTGTTCAGTTGTTAAGTCATGTCCGACCCTTCGTGATCCCATGAACCATATGCCGCCAGGCCTTCCTGCACTATCTTCCTGAGTTCGCTCATTTTCATGTTTGTTGCATCGGTGATGCTGTCTAACCATCTCATCCTTTGCCTTCCCCTTCTCCTTTTGCCTTCAATCTTTCCCAGCATCAGAGTCTTCTCCAGAGAGTCCTCTCTTCGCATTAGGTGGCCAAAATATTTGAGCTTCAGCCTCAGTACCTGTCCTTCCAGGGAACAGTCAGGGTTGATTTCATTTAGGATTGACTGATTTGATCTCCTAGCAGTCCAAGGGACTCTCAGGAGTCTTCTCCAGCACCACAGTTCGAAAGCATCTATTCTTCGGCGCTCAGCCTTCCTTATGGTCCAACTCTCGCAACCATACATTGCTACTGGGAACACCATGGCCCTGACTATACGAACTTTTGTTGGCATGGCGATATCTCTGCTTTTTATTATGCTGTCTAAGCTTTCCTTCCAAGGAGTAAGCGTCTTTTAATTTCATGGCTGCTGTCTCCATCTGCAGTGATCTTGGAACCCAAAAAAGTAAAATCTGTTACTGCTTCCATTTCTGCCCCTTCTATTTGCCAGGAATTGATGGGACCAGATGCCATGATCTTAGTTTTATTAATGTTGAGTTTCAAGCCAACTTTTGCACTCTCCTCTTTCACTCTCATCAAGAGGCTCTTGAGTTCTTCTTCACTTTCTGCCATTAGGGTGGTATCGTCTGCATATCTGAGGTTGTTGATGTTTCTCCCGGCAATCTTGATTCCGGCTTGCGATTCATTCAGCCCTGCATTTCTCATAATGTACTCTGCATATAAGTTAAATAAGCAGGGTGACAATATACAGCCTTGCCGTACTCCCTTCCCAATTTTGAACCAATCGGTTGCTCCATGGCCGGTTCGAACTGTTGCTTCTTGACCCGCATACAGGTTTCTCAGGAGACAGGTAAGGTGGTCTGGTACCCCCATCTCTTTAAGAATTTGCCACAGTTTGTTGTGATCCACACAATCAAAGGCTTTTGCGTAGTTAATGAAGCAGAAGTAGTTTTTTTTTTATTACTTGATTATAAAGTGTGCTTTACTGCGATCTTAAATGTAAAAAGGTCCAAGTATACAAATACTTTATTACAATGCTAGTGACCTTCCTCCCACATGGCTTTCCATATCAAGAATTTGTCTTCTTTCATTTTTACTTAAGTGATAGCCATATCAGGAAACCGGAGGCTGACAGGTTAACGGTTCAAACAAACAGTATAAAGGTCACTTCAAAAGTTTCATCTGACAGTTTCAACAACCGCCCACTACTGTTCTGGATCATAGCTGGATAAATATGATTATATAGTATAGTATTCATAACATACTAAGGTGAAGACAGATGTACATTTTTAGAGCAATCAGGACAGCTTGAAAGCACCTTCACCACATTCAATACAAACATACTTAAAAAAACCAAAAACAATATGTTCCAGAAAAAGTTGTGAAAATTTCCAGTGTGGTCACAGCCCAAGTTGAGTGTGGAGGCACTATATTGACCAGCACCCATGCTGTCACAGACACTCCTCATCCCTAGAGGAGTTTTGCAATTGTCTTTACTTTTTTTTTTTGCAAGTTGGACATAAAAATGTATTGTTTGTTTGTGTGTTTATGCATTTAAAATATTATTTTATTTATTTATTTTTCACATTTTTATACCACCCTTCCTCCAAGGAGCTCAGAGTGGTGTACATATTTCCTCCCCTCCTTTTTGTCCTTACAACAACACTGTGAGGTAGGTCGGGCTGAGAGATAGTGACTGGCCCAAGGTCACCCAGGAAGCTTCATGGCTGAGCGGGGATTTGAACCTGGATCTTCCAGGTCTAAGTCCGACTCCCAAACCACTACACCATCCTGGTATATTTATATCCTTCAGGTAGAACCTCTCATATAAGCTTGCCCAGAACAAAGGCAAAAAGCCTATCTGAAACATGCCTCACTGCCTAATCCTAAGTGCACCACCTGAATGCATTGGGGTGAGCTTGGGAGAGGGGAGGGGGGAGTTGTGTGACCCGGAAGAGGCTTCTGGATCGCGATTTAAGCTTGTGTAAACAAGAACATACAACAGTTTGCATCTAAAAGATAAGGAAATCGCTTTTTTACCGTTTTTCTTTTTTTAGACTGTTTTATAGTGGACCCCCATATTCACATTGAGACAAATCCACAGATGCGGGATCCGTGGATAGCGGGGGTCAACTGTACATTATTAGCACCTCCTTTCCAGTCGCGGCATGGTTTGTAGTCTACATTGTGTTATGATTGATGGGGTGTCACATATGAATGATGTAATTGATATACATGGTGACAGGAAACTTGTATGAGAGCACAATCCTAACCAACTTTCCAGTGCCAGTGTAGCTGTGCCAACAGGGTGCATTTTGCAGTGCAGGGGCAGTCATGGAGGCCTCTTCAAGGTGAGGGAACATTTGTTCCCTTACCTCGGGGCTGCATTGTGGCTGCACCGGGACTGGAATGTTGGTTAGGATTGCGCTGTGAACATGCAAGTCGAATACATGAGATAAACAGTTTTTGTGCTGTGCTCCACCTCCAGTTTCATCCTAGTATCTAGTATTTTCTTGAATAAACCAGGTATCTTGAACAAGTATGTGTGTATGATTTTTTTCTATTGACCTCACCCCCCTGATCCAACAGATTCTTCCCACTGACATGCAAAATTCTGCCAGCCTCCAGCCCCTGACCTGTCCCAAACCAACCCACGTTCTGTCCCTTGACCAGTCAAAACCTATCCTGGCTCCACCCCCCTCCCCACCCATAGCTCCACCCATCAACCAGTTATTTTTAAAATCACAAGTTGGCAACCTTAGAACTGAGTGAGCATTTGAACCCAGGTCTCCCTGGTCCAAGTCCAATGCGCTATCCACAACAACAAGATTCTCTTTACTGAGGACAAATGTTTCACCTAGCAGTTTCGAGGCCTGACTCATGATTTCTGAAGTCTGAGGCCCTCAAGCCCAGTACAGTCTCATCAGTACAGTTCTTCTATCTGAACTTTCAGAGCAGAAGGAGAATACTTCTTCACCCACTTCCTGCCCTGACAATGATGCAGACAGAGCTGTGGCTTACTGAGAGAGAGAGAGAGAGAGAGAGAGAGAGAGAGAGAGAGAGAGAGAGAGAGAGAGAGAGAGAGAGAGCAGAGCAGAAGCAGAGCAGAGCAATACTCTAAGGAAGAATAATATAGAACACATCTCTTCATGTTTAGTCAGAAGTGAGTCTGACAGATTTGTGTGGTACTTGCTTCCAAGAAACTGTGCTCCTGTAGTGAAGTAACATCTTCCACTCTCTAAACTGTATTCTGAATTGACTTTAATACTCCCTCACCCCTCATGAGAGAGACACAATCTTTACACCCCTCCTCCACAGCAAAGATGACACAGGAAAAGACTGTACAAAAATTAGGAGGCAATTTTCCTCTGTGCTACTCTCATAATTCAAAGAAATGCCATACAGAATTGCCTTGAGCCGCAGATTTGGTATCAGGGCCTTCAGTCAGCTGGATCCAATTGCTTCAAAATCATAAGAAGGTACAGTGGCTACAGCAACTACTGCAATCCTAAATCCCAGTTTAGGATTCTGAGGCCTGCGGGGTGTTTTCACAAGCTCATGCTTCCATTTCTATAAGAAGAGGCTGATCAGCACTGCATTCAACCTCTAGCTCTGCAACCCACAGTAAGAAGAACCCGGCTGGATCTAATAGTCGCACTTAGCACATTTATAGCATGACACACCTATTACCTTGATGCAAACCTTACAACACTGTAAGGCAAATACTATTATCCTTTTAGGTGGGACAGAACAGCACGCCAAAGGCCACTTTTTGAGAATTCATGGCAAAGATGAGATTTGAAGCAGGAAAGTCTTGATTGTAGTTTAGACTTTTATCCTTTACGCTAAGTTCAAGCTAGCCCAGTGTATTGTTTCCTATAATGCCCAGTAAGATGCCTGTGGGTTGGATCAGTGCGGACCTCATGACATATTAAGCATATTTTGAATTAATATTTTGTCATTGAACAGTACAGGGAAATCAACTTTCAGCCAGTAATTCCCATGTGAGCAGTAAGAATGATGGGTTCAGGCATAGGTACTACACTAAAGCACAATGAGCCTTTGACATCAAGGGCAACATATTCTATGTTATGTTGGAAGGTGGATCTCAAATTGCTCAGGAGGACACTTCATGCTGAGGCACTTAGCTATCTCTGTGACTGGTACCATATGGAAGACAGCAGAACCATTAAATGTTAACATCACAGACCACAATCACAAGCTTAGTTTTGGGCTTGTTTGGCACATGATAGAAAGTGATTCTAATTCTGAGAACTTCTGACAAGCCAACCAGTTGGCTGCTACTCAATCACACAAGCATTAATCATTTGCTATGGGGATGGAGAAGAAGGAACCAGGATGACAGCGCATCTATTCTTGGTGTTGAAACAGCCATGAGCAACTTGTGTATACAATTTTCCCCTCTCTTCTTGTAATCATGCTGAGTGACTCAAGTGACTGAAGAGGACAATAGAAAGCAAAAAGAGCAGATTGTTTGGGTTCAGCATGCCAGTTCCCTGATTGGCCAGCCCCTGCCTGTGGAAGTCCATTTGGGTAGCTCAGCGTTGCACCTTTTGGATACTGTTAAAAACCTTCCCTTAGCTACCTGGCTGATGGCAGAGGCCTGGGGGTGTTTCCCTTTGCTTCTCCAGTCCCCAGACACACTAATGTATGTACTAAATTAATTATGTATATCAAAGGCCCAAATCCTATTCTTTCAGGGGGGGGAAGTCCAAACAATTTGGTCCCTGTTCCTTGTGTGATAATAACACCAACGCAATTATTACAAGCAGTGTTTGCATCATGTTGGCTGGGGCAAAGCCTTCCACAGGCCCCCAAGGGGCTAAGCAGTTAGGAGCCAGCTTGACTTTCCATGGCTGCTGGTGTCTCCAGGGGCAATGAGCAGGTTTATCTCCATCCCGGTGGTTTCCCTAAGTGTACCCCGTTAATTTCTCCACATGTCTGTTTTCTGTGGAGAAAACTAAAGGGCAGCACTCAGGGACAGTCTTTGGGATGGGCCAAACTTACCTTTCTCTCTTGACACTGGGTGACTGGGAAGGGGGTTTCAATAGGAAGTGTCCATCCATCATAATAAGAGGCCTTTTTGCTAGTATAACATATTGGCCATCTTTGTTTTATATTTTAATAAGGCTGTCTATCCAGCCAGAGCACAGGCAAGAAATAAAAGAAAGGGGAAAGTCCCTCATTACCAAAATAGACAGCTGATTACTTGGTTGGTGTTTTCCAGTCATCTTTTATATGTCAACGACTTATGCAGAGGACACAATATTTTCAGGTCTCTCACTGCACTCTCACATGCCATTTCCTGACTGCAATTCAATGTCAAGTCTGCATTTCAGCACTAAATCAGACTGCAATTTCATTATTTCTTCTTTGTTAAATATGGATGATGCTCAACAGAAATAATAAAACACACACAGTACATGAGATTCTTCATTATAATGCTGAAAACACATTTTAGGGAAGTGCCTAAAGGCCCAATCCTATTCTCAAGATACGCCAGTGTAAGGCTGGCACACGTAGGCTGGCACAATGACAGCTTCACCAGTGCAGAAGCTCACCTGCTGACGGAGACACCATGGATGCTGGCATGACATCGGAAAAATGCCATGCTGATGTAGCTCGGGTGCCACTCAGATGTCAGCAATACTCCACCGACAGAGACTGGGGCAGGACATGGAAAGGACACAGGAGGGACGTGCGAGGGGCAAGGGGGAGTCAACATACACTAGATCCTAACTGCCCTTCAGAAAACACACACGCACCCCCCCCACATACACCAGAAAAATGCTACACCAATAACAGAGCTGGTGTAGGTAGGATCAACCACATAAGGAAAAATGGGGAAGGGCCAAACAGCAGGACACTGCACCTCCTGCCACCCCCTGCCCCGCCCACTCCCCCATGGCAGGATACAGACTACATTTGGCACCCAATCACAGCACATTCACCCCAGTACTAAGGCCCCTGCCAGGGAGACTACATCTCAGATGAGAAGATGCACTATATGGGGCTATACTTCTCTGGTCCCTCAAGTGGGAACTTTGGTGATGAGAATGATGGTGAAAGGGCACTTGGCGCACAAAGGGAGCGCTTTGCACAAGCAACCGCTTGTCCTTCATATCATGTATGGCAAGATAATTTGTTACCACTTGTCTTCTCAGAATTCTTATTGCAGATATTCTGCCCCATGAGGACTCCATACATAAACACGCAGCTGGAGCTCCTACCTCACCACTCCAACAGAGGAAGGACAATGAACTTCACACAGGTAAGCAAAGGGGTGAGGAGGAGATTCCATACCACAATGCATTGATGCTGCATCTCTGTCTCAGGTCTCTACCCCCCCCCCACACCTTCTGACCCCTCAGGATTATCACATATGTCTCTGCTATCAATTGTGTTGCCTAATCATTCCTTCCTTCTGCAACAGCTAAGAGTGACTGCTTCCTTTCAGGGAATGTCAGGTGCTCCAACCATTGCTACTGCTGGCCAAACGCTCATCAAAATCTCTTTTGTTTTTCAGGATTGCACCATTGCCACAGGGGCTTGAACAGTGGTCCTCTGCAGAGTTCCACTGCAGCTCCCCTCAAGAGAGGGAAAGGCAATGTTCCAAGCCACCATGATTTTGCCCCCTATGAGGAACCACTGCATGCAGTGGCATCGCTCTAGGTGGGGCGGATAGCTAAGTTCTGCAGCCCGTCAGCCCGTAGGAGCCCGTCAGTGGAGAGAAGGTAATGCGCTGGGACTCTCCTGCGCGTTGCCTTCGCTCCACTGACAGGCTCCGATGACGAGGGGGCGGGGCACCTCGTGCCGGAGAGTAACGGTGGGGCGGAACACTGCAGAGCTTAGCTTTCCGCCCCACCAGAGCGACGCCACTGACTGCATGTACACTCTGGTGGCACCACTCTCCCTCACAAACACCGAGTATGCATCTCAGAGTGAGGATGCTGCAGACTCTGAGGCTACTGCCCCCCTCCTCACTGTAACTGTTCCTTACCTCAGCCGGCCTCAGGGTGGGACTCTGTGGCGGGGGGCTGAGAGTCTGCAGCATCCTCACTCTGTGACTTTGTGTGCTCAGAGGCAGGGAACACGCTTCAGTGAAAAAGAGCCCCCTGTTCTCTGCTGCCATGGTATATGGTTGGTAGTGGCAGAGTGACAGGGAAGCAACATACTGATATCCATGCCAGCAGGTGCCAGTGATGCAGCAAAGGGTATGGATGTGTGTGGGTATGGCTAGCTGGGCAGGCCCGTGCAGGCAGGACCCTGTTTCACATGCCAGCCCAATTATTGGCCCACGCAGTGCTCCCTCTGATAGGCCATATGCTACAGCCTGTTTGTAGGTTTGCAGCGGTGTTCAATGCCATATGACGTGTTCTTTGTCTGTCTCCTGCTATGGCTGGGAGGTTAATGAGCAGCTTTGTGGAGTAGCTGGTGTGGGTTCTAGACCTGCCTTCCCCTATTCTTTTGTCCCTGCCATGGGGTTTCTGGCCATGTTTCTGCCATGGGTGTTTCTCATGCAAAAGGTGAGTGCCTTGCTGGTGAGGGCACATCCCTTGGCTTGGCTAAAAACCACCTTGCCTGGCTCCCAGCCTGTGCCTTTGTGCAGTGAGCCACCAGCATCCTGCTTTACCTGAGTGCTATTGAGGGTCCCCTTGTGACTCGTCCTAGTTCCTCCCCTGGCAAAAGGGTTCCTTCCAGCTGGAAGATGCCCCCATGGGAACTTGCACCCTTGCCGTGGAGGGGCTTGTGTGTTTGTTTCACATGGTTGCCCTCTTCCAAGGGAGTTATCTTTCTACTTGTGCTCTGCTCAAAAGGTATTCCTTGGATGTATGTATTAGTATGGGTAGAGTGAGGGGACTTGAACCCTGGTACAGGGGTTCCTAACAGTTCTTTGCTTTTGCTACTTTGCTGCTGATGCCACTGTAACTCCTGTGGGGTGGGAGGGATGCTGTGACATCCTTCTGTTGGGTGTGTGGTGTCCTTCGGGCATATCCCCATGGTTGAGCTGGTGCCTTTGGCTTCGTTGCTCACTCCTAGTGACTAGCAAGGGGGTGTCCTCCAAGCACTGGCCGCTCATTGGCCCTGCACCTGCCCCACCCCATGCTCAGTTCACTCTGGTGGTGCTTCTCTGGCTGTCAGTGTTGGGGCTGATTGGATGCAGTGATTGGCTCCTTGGACATCATGCCGATGACACATGATGCGCTGATGTCACAGCAATGATGCACTGTCATCAGGACGCTGCTTCATGGATAACAGGCTGTGTCGGTGTTTCTATGGACGTTGTTACTGGGAAGGGCTGAGCCAGCATTGCTTTGCCAGGACAGGCTTGGCATTTGGCTCTTGTTGTACCTGTGTTGGTGCACCGTCAATGTGGCATTGCCAGGATGGGCTTAGGATACAACGGACATTGCGCTGGCACCAGAATAGGATTGGGCCGTAATTCATATATTGCGTAAAATTAGATCTATAGTTTCATCCGGGGGGGAGGGGAAGCAGGATATCAGTATTCACTGATATCATTCAAAATGGAGGTGTGACATTATCACATTGTGCACTCTTCTCCCCCCCCCCCCCCCCCCCGCTCTTCTTCGCCTTCCACTATGAGATATGGGAAACTTGCCATGCAACACTATTTTTCTGCCATTTCTTTCACCCAAAATAAGTCTGGCTTGAAGAACAATTGATATTGCAGAACCATGGGGGTGTTTTTGAAGAAGAGCCCAGACTAGAAAACATATTACTATAACCTCAGTAATCATTTCCTTCTCCTTTTCACTGTTTGAAAGGAGTTCTCTTTTATGTTTCTATAAGAGACTTTCTTTCCATTTCAGAAATGTGCCAAACTTCTCCGAGCCACAAGAGAGGCAACTTGCAAGCAGCCCACTCAATCACTAATTCAGTACAGGAAATTACATAGGACTAAAACCTCAACAAATAAATAGAGCTAACAGGAAAAAAGTATCAGGTGGTGGGGGAAGGAAATGTATACACATTACTGATGAAGCGGGAAGAGGAAAAAAGCATACATTCCTAACGACAGAAAATAAAATGGGTACATGTTATGTCACAAATTCTGACCTTCCAGATCTTAGTCATTTGGATTCTATTACCTTACAGAACGGCTCAGAGATCCATTGCTCCATGATCAAATCTGCTTCTACAGCTTTTCTTATCAAAGACAGAACTGTCAAGCCATCATTATCATGAAACTTTCTGCGTTGCTGATACAATGACCAGAAATGTGTCCTTAAAGAAACACTGTTCTTATTATTAATAAAAAAATATTTATATACTGCTTTTCAAACCCCCCCCAAGTTCACAAAGAGGTTTGTATAGCAAAAAAAAAAATGTTAATGGCTCCCTGCCCCACACAGCTCACAATCTAAAGACACAAGAGAGACACTAGCAAACGGCCACTGAAAATGACACTATGGTGGAGTGTAACAGCAGATGTGTAAGTGCACTTACACGGGTGCATCTACTGTCACACCAGTACAAAGCTACACAGGATTGCACTGACAGTCCAACAGACACAGTGACAAAGGGTTGATTCACACATGCATATGCATCACTTGATTTTTCGACATTTTGATTCAACTGCCCATCATCAGGTACAGAGTGATGTGTGAAATCATGACAATGAAAAGCACTGGGTCTAGGACATCAGGACTTTGGGACTCTGCCAGGGCCAGGCCAGATAAAAAATGCTGACTTCCTAGGCAGGTGAGGACAAGAGTATCCCATATGGAGAGTGGGCTCCAAAATTTTCTGTGATGCCACTGAGGACTCTGCTGAGGTTTACTCTTGGTTCAGAAAGGGACCAAGCACAGTGGACATCATTTTAACTGTGCTGCCCTTCAGCTGCCTTGTCAGCCTGTAGAGTTGGGTTAGCCCTCACTTCACGGGATCTCATTATGATTTCTCAGTGTTAGGCGCACACAATTCAGTCATTTGGACACTGATCACTATTCCCAGCTTGTGTTTCAATGCTGCACTTTATAGAGTTAACCATGTCAGTAGCATGCTGTTAAGAACTGCATACATTTCAGTCATCAAACAAAAAGAGAAATTGTAATAGTTTTATCGCAATCAGAATTAAATACCAGCACTTTCAGAAAACAGAGAGCATCTCTGAATGCAAAGAACAAATATTTGCATTACCTATTTATATTAAAATATGCAGACATTTTCCTAGTCCCGAGCCAACTTATAAATTTTTATAACTTTTTCAAATTGTTCACATTTTTTAACACACAGCATTATTTCAGCTTTGTGAGGAGCTCAATAACCATCTTTCTGGTCTGGAAGAAAAAAGGAATACACATTAGAATAAAGAATGCCAAATAAATAAAAAACAAAACAGTACAGACTGTACATCCACACATACAAAGACAACTTTCATGGCGAGGTCGGAGCAATTATAACAACACAATGCACCGCATGTTGATTGAAAAGAATTTCTCCAGTTATTGAAGACTTTCCTGGCCACATTTCAGAAAAAAAACAAAATCCTGACATTCTCCCAATCTGACTTCTGTGCAATGTAAGTCATGCACATTTTAAACACAAGACGAATAATGCTATCATTCTTCTAGGAACTGTTAACAGCTGTAGAAACTATTATGGCCTGCTTAGAAAACATGTCTCAATAGTCAACACCCTCTGGACACTTAGCAATCCTAAAGCTATTCCTTGGGCTCAACTAGAATTGCAATCGGAACACAAAGTTTGATTGATGTTGGAAAGAAAACAACCAAGAAACCACACGATCCTTTTAAACATCAATTTGTGCAACCCCCAGCATTCACTACATAATTAAAAAATGATACACCAAATTTACAGAAACTGGGGAGAGGGAGAAGAGATCAAACGCGGAAAGGGAGTGGGAGGAAGGAAATGGGAGGGGGGAGTGTGGGCTCCAGCCCAGCATAGGGGCAGTCAGAGGTCTCCTTCCAGGGCACTCATGCCTAGGGCTATTCTCTGTGCTAAGTAAATCTAGATTCCCCCCCCCCCCACACACACACACACACATATGAAATTAAATTAATTAGAAGTGTGTCAGATTCTGTTGAGTAGTTATCGATCTTACCAGGATCAGTCAAACATTACACAGAAATGTTGTCATTCCACAGTTCTTGCAGACTGATCATTGGTATGGTGCTTTATATCATCCGTGCAGCATTTCAGACTCATTAAAGCAGCATGTACTCACTCAGCATCTGGTCAAAGGGAGATGTTGGGCCTTTCTCTAGCACTGAGGCATTCTAATTGTGGTCTGATTTATACACTTACAAAAGCAGTATAGGTGCTGCTTGCCTGTCACTGCATCCCAGAGCTGTACCTAGGATCTGTAAGTGTGTGTAGGGGGTGAATTCTCAGGGATATTCCAAGTAAGGTTTAAAGAGCTGGCAAAATCAGAGGGCAATGAGCAGGCAAGTGGGATAGATGCCTGGCTGGTTGGCAAATGTGGAATCAGTCTAGCAGCACAGAAGGATAGTCTGGTGGACTCTCTCAGTGACAATTCAGTTGCCAAAAATGAAGAGCAAACCAGATGTTACATACAGAGCCCAATCCTATCCCCCGCCACGTTGTAGCATGCAGTCGCTGGAATGGAGCATGTACTGCATAGAGAGGGGGCGACCAGAAGACCAACTAGAGGTAAGTAAAAAACTAGGTAAGAGGTAAATAAAAACTTTTTTTACTTACCTTTCAGCAGGCCTTCTGGCCACCCATGGGTCTCCTCAGACCCATGCCAGCTATGTAGCCGGCATATGTCCGAGGAGAGGAAGGGGGCAGGGCAGGCTGGAAAATGGGGGATAGGATCTGGCATGCGCTTTTGCCGCCAAGATCCACCCCCTCCAGCCTGATCCCCTCCGCCTGTCCTCCCCACGCTGAACCTCACCCTCTGTGCCATTGACCTGTCGTCCCCCCCACTGATTTACCTGAGTTGGTGTGGGCCACGTTCCACGCTGGTGAGCATGCAGAGCCCTCCGGCCACTCACGCCAGTGGCTCCTGAATGCCTAGTGGCGGCATGCCTTTTGTGCCATTGTAAAACCATCGTAAAAAGATGGGGGATAGGACTGGGCAGACACATGCATGTAACTAAGCCTCAATTTTTTAAAAAATGAAAAGCAGCTTCACTGGAGCCTGACGTTTTGACCAGCAGAGAGGAGGAAAGAGGTGCTTAATCCTTTGCCTGCCTGCCAATTTTGCTCAAAATCACATCACTACCCCTAATGTACTTTTCCCCCTGCAGCAGGGGTCCTGATCCACATTTAACCTTTGGTGTGTTTAGGCACGCCTGACTCCATGTAGAATTAGGCTGCAAAGTGAGTAAAGATTTACAGCGCAATCCTATCCTGCTCCTCCACCAGTGCAAAGGGAGATTCAAAGGAGATTTAAATCCTCTTTCCCCTCCAAAGACTCCCATTCTGCCCTCCTCCGCTGGTTGCACTGGTGGAGGAACTGGATAGGATTGCGCTGTTATGCAAATAAATTAAGAACAGGTGACTTGGATTCAGTTACATACCTGGAAATTGCCAAATGGGAGATCAATTGTTTGGGGCTTGGATGGGTGCCTCTCTTCAATCAGAGAAGAAGGATGACATTCAGGGGTAGTGTGAAGTTGGCCAGGTCAGGCACTGGCCAAGGCCGTGCCCATCAGAGAACATAAGGACAGCCTTGCTGGATCAGGCCAAAGGCCCATCCAGTCCAGTTTCCTGTATCTCACAGTGGCCCCACCAGATGCTTCCGAGAGCACACAGTCAACAAGAGGGCCCACCGATCCAGGCCAACCTCTGGACTTTCAGTATTAGTGATAGCAGCAGTGCCCAATGCACTATCGGGGGTGAGCAGGAGTGGCCCATAGGGGGCTCAGTACCAGGCTTTGTCCCAGGGAACCCAGAAAATCTGTGCTAGCAGTGATGACATCTTAAGCTTAGACAGGCAGCAAGACATAGCAAAAGGTAGGACGGGTATCTGGACTTGGAGAAAGGGGCGAGCTGAATGGGCATTTTGGCTTTATCTAAGCAGAGGCATTATTTGGAGGGTTATTAATATACTAGGTTTGAGGATTACAAGATATGAGGATTACAGATATGACAAATAAACCCTCAAGATATGAGGATTACAGGCTAGAGAAAAGTGTTTTCCTCACACACACACACACACACACACACACACACACACACACACACACACACACACACACACACAGACAGGGGTTTGGATAAACAATAATATATAGTATAGAAAGCAGTATAAGGAAAAAAAAAAGGTGAACTTTGTTATTAGAAGCTCTGTGGTTCCCCGCATAGGGCCCCTTTCCCATCGAGCTCATTGAAACTCCTTCTGGACCCTGTAAATGTGATCACAACCTGCTGCTAGCCTGACCTCAGCCCGTCCTCCATGGCATGAGTCATGTCCATGAATAGTTGCAGAGAATGTAACCACATTTGTTTTGCCATTGAACTGGAGATTCATAGTATGCGGCCACTGAGCAAGTCTGACAAATAAACCCTCTCTGTTTGGCTTGGGTAACATGTCCCAAAGAATTTTACAAAGAGGAAACTTCAAAACAATGTCACCCCTGCTAACTGGGCAAGGAGGCAGCTTTTAAAATGGTGGCTCTCTTATATTTAGCCGGTGGGGCGGAGGCAACAGTTCCTATTCACCCCAGCACAGTGTCCTTCTCAGTGGCCGTTGCTGGGCGACCAGCTTCTTATTCCTGTACTATGTAAAAACCACCATTTTGTTGAAAAATGGTATATTATATAATAAAAAATTGCACACCAGTAAAGCCTTGAGAGCACCTATAGACCTTTAGATATTATAAATACGTACATTTTATTTCAGCAATTCATCAACCACAATGCTAAAAAATTCAGCGCCTGCAGATTTCCTTTACTGGATCAAGGTACAAAAATTCAATATTTACTTGTAAAGTTGGGTGTTGAAACTATATCCCAACAAATGCAGACAACTCTAACCTATTATTTGGGTAGAACTCTTGTTCTAGCCAAATAGGTAGGCGGTTTCACTGGTAAACTCCAGATTTGGGGAATAACATCTGTGACATTATCTGTCTACAGACTTACAGAGGAAAAAAAGTGGTACTGTGCAATATTCCAGTTCTCTGAAACAGTTTCTCCTCCTCTGCAAAATATGTTAAACAAAAAAAAAAAAACCTATCAGTACATATGTCAATACAATTCTTCATGAATAAGTATCAATTCAAAGCAATATTTGGGTAACTGCAATATCCCTTCCATGTGAGGTTTATTCTAAACATTAGAATGAATTTACTTTAGCTTTAGTCACCCATCCTTTGTACTCTTATTGATCAATCTTAGCACTTGTGGAAGTGAAATAAATAAACACCCGAACTGGCAGTGCTAATCTTGAAACAGCTTCAGTTCCCCAAAAACAACTGTACGCCCTTGCAGACCTCCGAAGTTGCTTGCCAGTACACTGAAACTAGTTTCTCTTTCGCTGGCTATATTCGGAATGACCTTTCTTTTTTCCCCTTTCCTGTCAAGCTGCCATATACGTGCCACCCAACTTCTCACCCTATCTGCCAGCTTGAACAGGGGTCACTTTTCAGCAATTCTTGGAGGCCATTACAAACAGGAACAAAGTATTCACCAGTCTTGCTGCCAGTGGCAGTCCACTCCTCCCTGTTGTTGTGTTGCACCATTGTCTTCCTTTGGCTGCAGAGCACTAGAGTTAAGTGGCAAAAACCTTGTTCTGAGTTGGCTTTGTGATGACCTCACATATTCAAATTTGACTACATGATGAGGTCATAAAGCCAAATTAGAGTTATGGCAACCCAAAGAGAAAAAATAGTGCTGCTTCTAGTGGAGGCCTGCAAATAGGCAGCAACAAAGGGTCAAACCAGGCCAACAGGAAGAGGCTTTTGTGAAATCTTTGCCCTGCAAAGTCCCTCCACTCAAAAAAAATATTCATTTTAGAACAATTCAGCTCAGTTGGAAACATGCACACATCCAGACAAAATAGTAGTCTGAGCTCCCACCCTGGTAGGTAAGTGAGATATGTGTTCTTTGTTGACTTTGGCTGCCCAGGAATCAGCATTCAATCTAAAGGCCAAGTCACAACAAGTTCATAACAGTAGCAATCACCCACAAAATTCATCCAAACATGAATTGAGCCAATAGCTGACAAGGGTGTTTACTACAACAAAATGTTGTCAAAATTACCCTAAGTTTCCAACAAACATCTTGAGCTGCCAAGCTGTATAAAACCCTACAAGGACACATCTGCCATCCAGTTGTGGTCTTTCTCTGGGATTGTCACTGCAGTGGACATTCACAGGAGATATCCCAAAATGGTCCAAGTTTCCAACACCAGGAGAACACCAAATGTTTTAAGTGTATGCCTGAAAATGTGCAAATGTCACAAACACATTTGCTTGTATAATATAGGACCACTTATCAGGGAACCATGATTGGTTGCCATTTCCTGTAGAGACGTGATTTTCAAAGTTCTCCCCATGAGGCGGGAAGAACTGTGAGTGTTTGTGGGGAGCGGCAATTGCAGTGACCGCTGCCGCCAGCGGGAAGGAAACATACTTCTAACAATTACCGGGGTTCCTGCAGCTTTCCAGAGGGTTCGGGGAGGCCCACGCCCCCCTCTGCGGGCCTCCGCAAGCTATAGATCACGACAATCTACAGCGGGCCTCCCCAAACACTCTGGAAGGCTGCTGGACCCCCAGTAAATGTTAAAAGCACGCTTTTTCCCGGCGGCGATCTCTGGGATCGCCGCCACCACCATGCTGTCCCCACCTCTTAAGGTGGCAGGGGACAGCATCCGGTTCTCCTGGTGGGTCGTGATTGACCCACCAGTTTGAGAAACAATGCTATAGACTATAGAGCAGTGGTGGCCAACCTTTCAACATGAATGCTGGCCCTTTAAATGGTTGCAGAGGTATGGGCATTTCAGCAGGTGCAGCTGCTTTAGCAGCACCATCAGCACTTGCAGCTACCAAGATTCCGCCTTCTACACGACTCTTAAGAACACAGTAGCCCTAATGGTGGAAGGTTGGCCACCCCTGCTATAGAGCATCGGTTCTCAAAGTGGATGTTTGCTGCACCTGGAGAGTAAGCGGTGCCGGCACAGAGGCTGGTGCCACTCTATTCAGCCCAGTCACCATGGAGTGCCTGCTGGGGAAGGTGAGTTCCTCGCTGGGCAGTGGAGGGGAAGGGGGAGGGCGGAATGGGGCATTCCAGGGGGTGGGATTGGAGAATCAGGCCTGGGAAGAGGGAGGGACCAGCGGAGGCCTCTTCCGCCATATCCTATCCCCCTTCCTGGGCCTTTACACAAGCCTCTCAAATATACACCAATGAAATAGCTGGTATGCATTCGAGGAGGCCCATCAGGGTGGCTGGCATGTTACTCAGGGTAAAGGGACAAAATCCCTTAATTTACCCCAAAGTAGACTTCATGGGCAGGGTCCTGGGAGGCCCCCCGCAGCCGTGACAGAATTTTTTTTAAAAAAAATTAAAAATGGCCGCCACCATGTAAAAAACATGGCCACCGCCATTTATCTCCTGGATTGCCATGCACAAGTGGCCCGGGAGCCCTTCAGAACAAAGGGTTTCCAGGCCGCTTGTGCGCATGCGCGCAGCTCGGCCTGGAAGCCCTTCGTTCTGAAGGGCTCCCGAGCCGCTTGTGCGCATGTGTGAGGCTCGGCCTGGATGAAGGGCTTCCTGGCCGAGCTGCGCGCATGCACACAAGCGGCCCTGGAGCCCTTTAGAATGAAGGGCTTCCTGGCCGAGCTGCGCGCATGCACACAAGCGGCCCTGGAGCCCTTTAGAATGAAGGGCTTCCAGGCCGAGCCAAGCCGTGCGCATGCGCACAAGCGGCCTGGAAGTCCTTCGTTCTGAAGAGCATGCGCGCGGCTCGGCCGGGAAGCCCTTCATTGTGAAGGGCTCCTGGGCCACTCAGCAGTCCTCCTGAAGTAAAATGGCGGCGGCGACGGCAGTGACAGCAGCAGCAGTAGCAGCAACAGCTGCAGGAAAAGCGACAGCGGCCACAGCCACAGTAAGGGGGTAAATATTTTTTTTAAAAAAACCATTGAAAGAAAGCCAGCTCCCAAAACAAAAACATTCAAAAACGTTTGGCACCTAAAAAATATATATCGGGGGGGGGGGCGGATTGGTCACCAAAAATATGGTAAGCCTACCCCAAGGAGGCCGCTGGCTGCACTGGGTAGGCCCAATCCTGCACAGGATGCAGCGGGCGCCTTATGTGTGCCACCGCATTCTGCTAGACAGGACTGGGCTGTTATTAATCTGTGTATTAGATGGGTAGAGTGAGACATGGGTGTCCTCACCACTTCAGTTCCTGTCTGTTAAATGCAATTATAATGTAATAATACCAAAGGTTTGCCTCTGAGTAATTTTAACAATTGAAAGTGAGGTGGTTTTTTTTTTTTTTTTACATTGGCATTTGGTATATATCGTCTATTATGGAGGTCACTGCCAAAGAAGTGATTCATAAACCTCAAGGAAACAATTCATCATGCTCCTAGTTATGAAGTGATATCACCATTTCATATCTCCATGCAAATTGCAAAAGGAAGCCATTGTTTGCAGTCCTCTGCAAGCAACTGTTATTTCTAAAAGAAAGCAGCATTTACGGGAGGCCACTGAAAGCTGGAGACATTTCTCAGAACAATGGGTAGTTAATTGTTTTCTTCCAGGATATTAGAAACTACTACGCATTTATGAATGCATTGATGTGGAAGAATTGCAAAGATTCTTTATGTTTGGGCACCCACAGTGTGGAGAAAAGGCAGGGTATAGACCCATGATGGCGAACCTATGACATGCGTGTCACAGGTGACATGCGAGATCATTTTGGGTGACACGCCGGCGTTTCCCCCAGGGCCCCAACACACCTTACATTTTTGCAAACGTTTTACAGACTTGTCTTGAACATTTAGGGCAGGGATTTTGGCAGACCTCTTTCAAATTATTATCTAGTAAAACTCAGCAACAAAAAAGTCACGAATTGATGTTAAATAAAGTGCAGTGTGTTCTATAGTTGTTTTCAGTTCAGTTCAATTCAAAATTACTATTAAAAGTAGCAATAGTCAAAGTACTATTAAAAGTTGGAGGGGGCATACACCAGCAGAGTCAAGTTAGGCATTTTCAAAAATTTTGACATGCCAAGCCCAAATGGTTCGCCATCACTGGTATAGACACATTCAATAAAAATAAATAAATAAATAAATAGAAAGAAAGAAAGAAAGAAAGAAAGAAAGAACAAACCACAGTCCTATCCATTATGCCTCTAAGATGCTCATTCATAAAGACCAGAATTTGCTCAATCAGATTCTCCTCCCAGCTCAGTCTAGACATACCTTGATGCCAGGGCCTCTGAGTGGAATTTTATTAGGGGGTGCAAAAGTTTCTTTTTGGGCCCCTTCCTAAAGGGGGAGGGGAGGGGTAAAACAGAGCAGGGGAGGGTAGCAACGGGGGTGGGCCGAACGGGGGCGAGGGTGGGTGGATCGGACCTGGAAGGGGTCCTTCAAACAAACAAACAAACAAACAAACAAACAAACAAATACTGGTAAATAAAAGAGGATCAGATAAGAAAGTACATTTGATTTGAACATCTTTGTTTATGCTAAGAATTCACAGTACAGTACAGATAAACTTACTATTTAAGATAAACTTACAACCCAGACCAGCCTAGCCTTTGTTAGCCCAGCCTTGTGTTGCAACTTGCTACACAAATTGCTTTTTCAAAGCTTTTATGGCCCATCTTGCCACTAGAATGCCAGAAACCCCAGCAGGCCAGAGACAGAGCTCATGCCTCTCCCTTACAGTAGCACTGCACCACTTTGCCTTGCTGGACTTGGAGGCCAGGACCAGGTCGTCATTGTAGGAGCCCACAAGGGCTGCCTGCGCCGGAAGTGACGTAACAGGCTGCAGCCATTATTCACCAAACAGAAGCGCAGGGCGGGCAGGAGGGCCAAACATGCCAACATCGCTCCTTGCTTGCCCCGGGACAATCCACCCCACCGCCCACCACCGTTAACATAAGAACATAAGAAGAGCCCTGCTGGATCAGGCCAAAAGCCCATCTAGTCCAGCTTCCTGTGTCACACAGTGGCCCCACCAGATGCCTCAGGGAGCACAAGACAACAAGATAACCTGTTTCCCGTTGACACTCCCTTGCACCTGGCACAGAGAAAACCCACTTCTAAAAACCAGGAGGTTGCTTATGGCTTGTAACCTGTGATGGTCTTTTCCTCCATGAATCTGTCCAAACCCCTTTTAAAGGCATCTAGGCCAGATGCCATCACCACATCCTGTGGCAAGGAGTTCCACAGATGAATTACACGCTGGGTAAAGAAATATTTTCTTTTGTCTGTTCTAACTCTCCCTCCACTCAATTTTAGTACATGTCCCCTGGTTCTGGTGTTGTGCGAGAGGGAGAAGAATTTCACCGTTGCACCCCCCGCCCACCTGCCGCCTGGGGCCTGATCCCGCCGCCCAGGGGCCCAATGCCCAACGGCCCCTCCCTGACGACACCTCTGGCAGCAGGAATCCATTTTCTTTGCTAAAGAGTGAGTGTGCATGTAGCACATGCCTCCCACAGATAAGAAAATTTCCGGTCACCCTTCTTTGCTTCCTGGGCCCCCTTTTGGACCCTGGGCCCAGGTACAAATTGCCCCCTTTACCTCCCTCATATGGGCCCTGCTTGACGGGCAGGAGGTCTGGCTCAGTGGTAGAGCTGCCACCTTGTAATGCCTGAAGAGATCTGAGGACGTCAGCTCGAGACAACCGGACGTATCTGAGAGCTGTTGACACACCTCTGACAATCTGCACAAGCCCTCGGTGAGAGCGAGGAAAAGCTGCCAGCTACACTCTGAGTGGGAGTCTGAATTGCCGTCAGTCGAGCGTGGGAGGTGAATGCCAGAGATAAGCCAGACCGTGAAGGAAACCATCTGGAATGAAGACGTCCTATGACAGATTAGAATTTTTTATTGTAAAAAACCCTTTGGGGAGTTAGAATTGGCTGCCTATGTGCACAGCCTTGAATCAAAGTCAGAGGAGAAATCCAATGACCTGGAAAGGTGGTATATACATACTGGTGTCATTAAATATTATTATTATTATTATTATTATTATTATTATTATTATTATTATTATTATTATTATTATTATTATTATTATCCCTTTATCCAGCAACCACACATTCAGAATAATCCTGCATTATGCTTATAAATCCTTGAAAAATCCTTGTAAGACTGCACTCCTTAAGAATGCTACGGCTGAAGATTGAATGATTGAATACGTTTTTGAAAAACTTCCCAGACCATAAAAAACTAGCATTGTAGGGAGAAAGCTAAGCTAGAACTTATGTCCGTGTCAGAGGGGCTTTCCAGGCTGGCTTTTTGAGACTGGTAAGGATTCAGTAATGCTCAATTGCTATAGCCTATATAAGGTACTCTACAAACAGGTACTTTCTTCTTTTCTGTTCCCTCTCTCCTCCCAAAACTGTACCATGGCACATGCCCAACTCAAAAAACAGCCCATGGCCATTCAGGCTTGTTCTGAGTCATCAACAGAGCTTGATAGTCAATGATCTTCCCAAAACTGGAATTCTAATCACAGTTTCTGTGCTCCAGGAGTCCCCCAGATCTAAAAGATATAGGAATATCTTTTATTCAATTGACATGGGAAATGTACAGACCGCTTGAGATCTGAATGCTATGTTTAAAAAGAAAAACCCAGAACATTAAAGGGAAGCTAACCGCAAAACTACACATTATGAGAAATGCATAGGCTCTCCTACCCATAAACACACATACCGGGATTTTGAGGAGAATTTTTAGGGAAGAATCAGTGGGTGGGAGCGGAATATTATTTTACCCTTCTCCAACAGCCAGTTGTCCCCTGCAACACCTCTCCCTTCCCACAGGACATTTCATGTTTTCACAAACCAGTCTCTGAGAACTGAAATAAACATGGTTGGGGAGGCAAGACAACTGGGGGGGGGGCATTTGTAGGGGAGAGCATTAAGCATCTTCTCTTTCTACCTGCTGAGTTCCCCCTACAAATGCCTTCTGTGCACATTCTTGTTACCCTGGAGTGGGGAGCGCATTTGCTGCGGCAACATGGTGTTCCGCCCCAAGCATGTGAGCATTTCAGAAAGAGACATACAAGAAAGAGGTTTGCTATTTTTTTGAAAGTCATGCACATCCAAGCCTCTCTTTACAGCGGACACAGAGGATAACAGATTTTTTTTTTAATCTGGTAAAACTATAGTCTGTCTTAGCCTTGGGCACCACCGTCAGCCTTCACACTTGCTCTGGGGGATGTCAGCTTGTCACCACCATTGTAACTCTCAGTATATTGCTGTTTGCCATGCTTTGTAATTACTGATCAACCCTCTGCAAAGCACACTTACTTCTGAGCTGACGATGACAGGCTGACAATGTCCAGAGTAGCTGGGCTTTTTCTTTCTCTAGAATTCCTTATTCCCTTCTTGAATATCTTTCTCTCTTTAGGCACACATGAAGATACACAGAGATCGTGTAAGGAAATAGGAGCTAACTTAGGTTGCAATCCTACCTTATGCACACTTTCCTGGTAGTAAGCGCAACTGAACATAATGGGACTTATTTCTAAGTAGATGGTCATGATAGCTGACTAGGAACTCCATGTTCTGAGGCAGTATATCTCCAAATTCCAGGTGCTGGGGACAAAACAATAGGGGAGGCCTGTTACCTTCACACCATGCTTGTGAGATTTCTAAAGGCATCATTCTGATTGGGCATAGTCAGAAATATGGTTCGACAGGTCTCAGAGACTTTAGTTTGGACTGATCCAGCTGGCAGCTTCTTATATTCTTAGCACTTCACGGCCATTGCACCAGTTCAGTGAGATTGGCCAGTATGATAACTGGGGCTTGCTGAAGGTTAGCTAGTGATTAATGAGGAAATTTCGACCAGGGACTTCCCAGCTCACCTGCTGAGCCACTTCACAATACCAGCTTTTTAGAAGCACACCTCGTAGCAGAACTCCTCCCCACTTTGAAGGATGGCGGCAGTAGCGGTACCTGCCACCGCCACGACACACACACCCCACGGACGCCACATGCCCTGCCCCAGGGGGCATGACGTCACCGCCGCGCGCTGCCGCATACGTCATAGTGGGGGCTACAGCACACGTTCCAGAGTTGCCTTTCAGGTGTTCATTTCTGCAGAGACAAGTATCTGAATAGGGCTTATGTCCCTGGCAATTGATTTTCCACCTACTTTACACCTGTGTAAAGGCGATTGTTCTTTAGTGCACAGATTTGCCGAATAGGTTGTGCTATAATGCTACTTCAGTACTGAGCAAATGCAAACCTGTGCAATTCTTTGGGACCTGTTTTTTTAAAAATCAATTGACTAGAAGACTGGCAAGCAAAACAAATGTTGGACAACAGCCAAGAAGTAGCCCCACTAAACCTCAGAGGCATGTTGCTAACATGGAAAAGAAAATGCAGGTCAGATTCTGGAGCAGGTCAAGGGCTGACAACCAAAGGCCAACAAGCTGTAAGTCAAAAGCAGTGGAGGGCACCAGGAAAAAAAATATACAGCATAGTAGGCACAGAAGGGGCACAGTGTATGGGAGGGGTTGAGACTGAGCTTTGTCCCATGTGTTATACTTCTGAAAGATAAATAGTAGCATATTTCACATTAATGCTCCTATCCTAAACATATTTTCTCTGAAGTAAATGCTATTGAGTTTGATGGAGTTAACTTTCAAGCAAGCATGCTTAGGACTGCAGCCTTATTTTAATTTCCAGTTTATGATTCAATTATGATTTCCAAGTGCTGACAGAAATGTGCTTACTTCTTTTTCTAACTAATGCATAATAATGGAAAATCTATTTTGTTTGGCCTGCAGAAAAATGCATGTGAACAGGTTTGTCACCCCTTTTTTTCCATTGCCTTTAGTAGTTGCATGGGAGGCCAAGATTCAACATCTCAGAACACATAAATCATTCCTTCTTAATGAAACTTCCAATTACGGTAGCCAGTCTAAAATGAATAAATCTATATCCTTTCCTTGAACGCCTCCACCACAGCCTCTGAATGAACCACCCAGGGGAGTCACTGGGGGGGGGGGGTGACACCAGGTGACACCAAAATGATTTTCTATTATTTTTGTTACTGGTGGTGTGAAAACACATTTCTTGTTGTTGTTCAGTCGTTAAGTCGTGTCCGACCCTTCGTGATCCCATGAACCATATCCCGCCAGGCCTTCCTGTCCTCCACTATCTTCCTGAGTTCGCTCATTTTCATGTTCGTTGCATCGGTGATGCTGTCTAACCATCTCATCCTTTGCCTTCCCCTTCTCCTTTTGCCTTCAATTTTTCCCAGCATCAGAGTCTTCTCCAGAGAGTCCTCCCTTCGCATTAGGTGGCCAAAATATTTGAGCTTCAGCCTCAGTACCTGTCTTTCCAGGGAACAGTCAGGGTTGATTTCCTTTAGGACTGACTGATTTGATCTCCTAGCAGTCCAAGGGACTCTCAGGAGTCTTCTCCAGCACCACAGTTCGAAAGCATCTATTCTTCGGTGCTCAGCCTTCTGAAAACACACTACTGGTAGAAAATTGGTTTTTCCAGATCCCCACCGTGACTTGCGCAGGAATCGTATTTCCCAGGAGGCCTCCACATCTGGTATGGGAGGAGGTCCGTGGGGGTGACACCATGAGATCTCACCCCAGGTGTCACAAACCCTAGTGACACCCCTGGCCTCATCTCCCCTGAATTGCCGTCATCTTCAAAGGCACTTACTCCCAGGTGGGGTGGATGTTTGCTGCAATGCAGGAGTGTAAGGAGCTGAAGGAGCTGAAAGCTAAATAGAAGGGATGGGGAGAGAGTTCTAGAGATCTTCCAGAGCTGTTGCTGCCTTTGGTGGGTGAGGGTCCCCAGAGAAGACAGCTTACCGGAGAGGTTTGTGATTACAGTAATGTCTGAAAAGGGCTTAAGTGTGAAGTAAATTGTTTGTAATGGTTAGACATGTTTGTAGCTGCTATTGCTGATTCATATACTGCCAACTTTCCTGAGTTTTATTATAACTCCTCGAGATGGACAGGAATTCCATGGTGTCTCTTCATGCCTTATTTGCTCGTAATTCCTTTCACATACACATGTTACTTATACAAAAGAACCAACCTATTAATGGTACTGACACAAAGGAGAACTATAAGAATCAGTATCCAATTTACTAAGCACCGGAGAAATGCTCCCGGGCTTACTCACATTTCTGAAAGAGTCTGCAGCCCCAAAAGCCTCTCCGATGTTATTTTCCTGATGAGCAGGCCTTCTTCTCTAGGGGTCACCCTTGAGTGAATAAGAAAAAAGCAGACACTTAGCTATTGCCTCGTTCTTAACTCTTAATTCATCATATCACATTCTCTTTTGAAAACTGCCTTAAGGGTGGTCTGATGTTTGACTGTAACTTAGCAGCATTTCCATGGCGATGCCTCATGTTCCTTTTGTGACATCAATGAGAGTCATGGAATTAACTATTAAAGTCTAGCATATATCATGTGACTGAAAGCCTAATAAAGCCTAGTTAGGGTACAATCAGCTCATAGTCAACCCATAGGAGCCTACTAAGCAAATGTCCCAAAATACAGCTTGCCTTCCTTGTAGAAGCGCCACTTTCCTGTTGCGTACTACTGGAAGTGACTGGTCTGGCGATAACATCATCGCTAGTTATTTCTGGGCTGTCAGGGTTTCAGAGGCCAGAAAACACAGGTAGGTGGCTCTGGACAGGTGGGAGGGATCCTCCCTTCTCAGCATTCCCGAGAGGCTAGGCCAAAGGCAGGAACTTCAGCCAGTAGCCCTCACTCCGCCGCCCTCCGGACCCTGCGCCCACCAATACAGGTAAGTCCTGCACTGGTCAGTTCCGGGGCAGGGCAAGCAGGGGTGTGGAGGGAGAAGGGCCATTGGCCAACCTGGGCTGGGAGGGGGCAGGAAAATTGGCAGCGTGCTCCACCAATATCCTAAGCCCGTTCCCGGGCCTGGTCGTCCTTACTCCCCCACCGCGGATGTACGCCAGCTTCATAGTTGGCGTACATCTGAGGAGGCCCATAGGGCCCCAGCCAGCTTGCACCCGGGGAAGGGGATGAATGTTGTCCCCTTTTCCTAAGGTGGTCCCGGGCTGCCCTGGGGCAGCCCAGGAATGGCATAGGATACACTGGTCGGCCCTTTAGGCCAGCCGCGTATCTTTAGGCACGATTGGGTCGTGAATAATTATATAAAAACGTAACCATAACAAATGTTCTTAAAAACACCTTGTTTTTCTAGTTTAATCCTGAATGTCCCAAAGCCTTGAATCTGCCTGAGCCTTGCTGTAAACATTTGTTCCCTTCTACTTTTGGCTTGTTGTTGTTGTTCAGTCGTTAAGTCGTGTCCGACCCTTCGTGATCCCATGAACCATATCCCGCCAGGCCTTCCTGTCCTCCACTATCTTCCTGAGTTCACTCATTTTCATGTTCGTTGCATCGGTGATGCTGTCTAACCATCTCATCCTTTGCCTTCCCCTTCTCCTTTTGCCTTCAATTTTTCCCAGCATCAGAGTCTTCTCCAGATAGTCCTCTCTTCGCATTAGGTGGCCAAAATATTTGAGTTTCAGCCTCAGTACCTGTCCTTCCAGGGAACAGTCAGGGTTGATTTCATTTAGGATTGACTGATTTGATCTCCTAGCAGTCCAAGGGAGTCTAGCACCACAGTTCAAAAGCATCTATTCTTCGGCGCTCAGCTTTCCTTATGGTCCAACTCTCGCAACCATACATTGCTACTGGGAACACCATGGCCCTGACTATGCGAACTTTTGTTGGCATGGTGATATCTCTGCTTTTTATTATGCTGTCTAAGTTTGCCATAGCTTTCCTTCCAAGGAGTAAGCGTCTTTTAATTTCATGGCTGCTGTCTCCGTCTGCAGTGATCTTGGAGCCCAGAAAAGTAAAATCTGTTACTGCTTCCATTTCTGCCCCTTCTATTTGCCAGGAATTGATGGGCCCAGATGCCATGATCTTAGTTTTATTAATGTTGAGTTTCAAGCCAACTTTTGCACTCTCCTCTTTCACCCTCATCAAGAGGCTCTTTAGTTCTTCTTCACTTTCTGCCATTAGGGTGGTATCGTCTGCATATCTGAGGTTGTTGATATTTCTCCCGGCAATCTTGATTCCGGCTTGCGATTCATTCAGCCCTGCATTTCTCATAATGTACTCTGCATATAAGTTAAATAGGCAGGGTGACAATATACAGCCTTGCCGTACTCCCTTCCCAATTTTGAACCAGTCGGTTGTTCCATGGCCGGTCCGAACTGTTGCTTCTTGACCCGCATACAGGTTTTTCAGGAGACAGGTAAGGTGGTCTGGTACCCCCATCTCTTTAAGAATTTGCCACAGTTTGTTGTGATCCACACAATCAAAGGCTTTTGCGTAGTCAATGAAGCAGAAGTAGGTGGTTTTTTGGAACTCTCGGGCTTTCTCCATGATCCAGCGCATGTTGGCAATTTGATCTCTAGTTCCTCTGCCTCTTCGAAACCCAGCTTGTACGTCCGGTAGTTCTCGGTCCACGTACTGCTGAAGCCTAGCTTGTAGGATTTTGAGCATAACCTTGCTAGCATGTGAAATGAGTGCAATTGTGCGATAGTTTGAGCACTCTTTGGCACTGCCCTTCTTTGGAATTGGAACGTAAACCGACCTTTTCCAATTCTTTGGCCTACCTGCCCCTTGATCTGATTTTGTACTCCTGGTCAACAGCCCCAGTTTTTAGCTTATGCAGGAATGCTTTAAAATGACTAGAGCTCAACATGATAATCTAAGGGTCTCTGAAACCAAAAGGCAAAGAAAGAGATCCCAGACTGAAGAGTCAGAAATGTCATTGTATTATGATCTGATATAATCCTCTGTAGGCCAGTTTGGATCACGTTTTTGCCAACCCAATTCATGTTGGGGTGAATCCATATCATTTTTCTTAATTATGTGGGTGATTAAATCAGATGGGAGGGCAGTCCATCCAAACTGCTCCTGCACACATGCTAACAGATGTAGGTATACACCCCAAAGGAGGGGGAAGGGTGTGTGCATGCCAGGAGCACGCATGCTTTTAAATGCGGGAGACTGGGCAAAAAACTATCATCTGAATTGGCCCCAAATCAGCTCATTTTCCAACACTTGCTGTCCAGATTGCCAGAATAACACCTATTACCGACACTTTTAATATAAAAACTAATTTTGCCTTTCATTTAAAGTCCACAATGAATGATGAATATAACAAAGTGTAAATTGCATGCTTAATGGTAGCAACATGAAATACGTCAGAGTAAGATACCAACATGCATGTGTGGGAGATTTCATGTTTACAAAGATATCTTTGAAGTTGTGGTATATCCCCCAGATGTACTTTAAAAAAAACTAACATTACTCTGGAGATATATACTCAGTTCTTGTGAATTCTGCACTCAAACAATATGCAAATTATCCTATGAATAAGTGACATTTTTCTCAATGCTTCCCACTGACTACAGAATAAAATGAAGCTACAGAATAAAATAAACTACAGAAAAGTATATCTCACACACACCTTAATCTAATCTAAAACTGCAATCCTATACATACTTAATCTGAAGACAGTCCTATTTAACTCAGTGAGAATTACTTTTGAGTAAACATGATTAGGACTGTGCTCCACTTCATAATGTACTATAGCAGGGTTCTCAAAGTGGTGGGTCGCAACCCACCACTTTTTCAGGAAGTGTCCAATTTACTTTTAAGGGTGGTGGTCAGCCCGAACATCGGCGGTGGCACTCCAGAATTACGCCCGCCACCGACCCCAAAATGCTTTTTTCAACGTACCTGGTACGAAGCTGGATGCTTCCAACATCGCCCTGCCCCTGCAAAGACTTACAGGGGAGTAAACTCTCCTGTAGAACTTTGAGAAACGCTGTACTATAGCAAATGTGGTGTAGTAGTCAAAGTGTCAGATTAAGACTGACGAGATCTAGCTTCAATTTCTCGCTGAGTTATGAAGATCATTGGGTGACTTTTAGTCAGTCACTCTTTCTCTCATCCTAACCTACTTCACAAAGTTGTTGTGAGGAAAAAAGGGGGAGAGAACCATGTAAGCTACCCCCTGAGCTCCTTGGAGGAAGGGAAGAATATAAAAGTAACTCATAACAGTTCAATGTTGTCTATTCCAGTGGTTCTCAAAGTTCTCCCCTCAAGAAGGGGAGAGCTTTGAGTCTTTGCAGGGGTGGGGACAGTGGCGGCAGCGATCCTGGGGTTTGTGCCGCCGCTGGGGGGAAACGTATTCTTCCTTAACTCATCAGGGGTCCTGACAGCCTCCGGACGGTGCAGAATGGCCTGTGGACCCCTCTGTGGGCCTCCCCACGCTGTAGATCGCAGCTCCACAGCAATTACGACTACTTCCGGTTTTCAGAAACCGTAAGTGGTTGTAATTGCCGCAGAGCAGTGATCTATAGTGCGGGGAGGCCCACAGAGGAGTCCACAGGCCTCCCTGCACCCTCCGGAGGCCGTCAGGACCCCCCAGTGAGTGAAGGAAGAACACTTTTCACCCCAGAGGCGGAGCAATCCCCGGGATCGCTGCCGCCACTGTCCCTGCCCCCTAAGGGGCCAAAAAGAGACAACAGTTCTTCTGGTGGACTCCAGTCTCCAGTTTCAGAACCGCTGGTCTATTCAATACATTTTTTTAATGTTCTGTTACAACATTTATGGGTTTTATGTATTTAAAATATTTGTATCCTGCCATATTAAAAGAACACAATAAAATAACATAAAAAATAACATCAATAACAAAAAAAGCCAAGAGTAAATAGTGTACAACACTAGAAAACAGTATCAAAATAACGTAATGGGGAAATAACAGAAGATACACTTGGGCCCCAAAAGAAAAATGTTTTCAGTCACCATCAGAACAGAGGAGGTGATGGAGCCAGCCAGCCTTACATGCGGAGGTAAGGAGTTCCATAACCTGGGTGCCACTGCATGCCACTTATATGTCACTGCTAAATACCTCTGCAGTCCTTCAGGTACTCTGGTCCCAAGCTGTTTGGGGTTTCAAAGGGCAAAACCAGCTAGAACTGCACCTGGAAACAGACCAATGCAGCTTACAAAGCAGAGGCATGATGTGCTCACTATGCCTTGTGCTAAACAACTGTTTAACAGCATTTTGCACTAGTTTCTAAGTTATCTTCAAGGGCAGCCCTATGTAGAGTGCATTGTAGTAATCGAAACAATGTAATCAGTGCATGGACAATGATAGTCAGGGTTGACTGACTCAAGAATGAACACAATTGGTGCACCAACTTACAGTGCAATCCTGTGTAAAAGATGTGTGGCTGGCCACCGCATCCTGAGCCCATTCTGGGCTGCCCCAGCACTGCTAGACCACACCTCAGGAGAAAGGGACATTTGTGGGCCTCTTGGGCATTCGAGCCGCTGGATGTAAGGTGAAGCTGCCACAGCGGTTCCTCCTCCTTGGCCAAAACTCCAAGCCCAAGGGATGCTCAGCTCAGCAAGGGGAGGGGGCAGGGAGGTAATAATAAATGGTTTGAATGTAGACACGCTTGTTTTTCCCAAACCAGATGAGTGGTGACAAGACTGAGAGGTGAGGGGAAGGGCATAGGGGAAGCCAAGTGGGTGCTTTAAAAGCCTCAGAGGCACACAGACACACACCCCACACAAACACCTACCCACCCCATTTTCAGGGGGGGAAAAGCCATTTGCCCCAAAGTGACTCGACTTGTGACTTGTGGTTTTTGGCCTTACTTGCACTCGACTCGTACTCGGGGAAAAATGATGTGCACTTGACTCGTACTCGTGCACAAAAGGATACTTGACTCGTACTCGCCCAAAATTTTTGGCATTGACTCGTACTTGGACTCGTACTCGTGCAAAAATGATTGTACTCGCACTCGCACTCGCGACCTAGTTACTTAGATACATCCCTGCTTGAAAGTGCGTAACTCTTGCAGGATCACACCAAAATATCTGACTTCCTTTACATATCAGTTATACCAGTGTTCTTCACCATGATGGTGCTAATACAATTCATTATGATATCTCCATGATATGACCATTGCTAAGTCCTGACAACATAAGGCAATAAATGTTTTATACCCTTCACATCTTATGGACTTCCCAGAGCTATCTAGTTGGCTACTGTAACTTACAACTGTGAATATGGACTTACAACTGTGATGATGATGATGATGATGATGATGATGATGATGATGATTATATACCGCTTTTCAACAAAAATGTTCACAAAGTGGTTTACAGAGAAAATCAAATAACTAAATGAATATTGGCTGACCTGCTGAATTTCTCACAGGCAGAAGGCTGGCTGTCAGCTCAATAATTCACAGGAAGAGTTGTGAAAGGTCCAGTCCAGAATGTTTTTTTAATGGGAGATTTCCCTCCAAGGAGGTAGAGAAAGGCATAAGAGCCTGGTATAACCCCATGTAACCCCTACCAGAGAGGGAGGGGCTAAGGCTGAGGGTGTAAAATGACTCATCTTCCCCTCTCCCTTTTTGATGGGCAGAGAACAAAGACAGAGCTACAATCTGCTGTTTTTCTAATGTGTGTGCTCTGAGGCAGACAGATGTGATATGAGTCTGAAACAAATAAAAGCTACTGCTGCACTCCTATGCACATTTACCTGAAAGTAAGCCAATTTAATATAATGGGACTTATATCTGAGTAAACCCGTATAGGATTGCCCTAGATAAGGAGCTGGCAACAAGTAATGCCTAGCAACTACCGAAGATGCTTAAAACACATGTAACCTGATGCTGCTTGCAGAAGTGATGTGCTATCTACCTCCATCCAATGCTCAATTTGAATATTTGTAGACTAAGTAGATATTGCAAAGACACCATAAATCTCCAGTGCTCTCTCCTCCAAGGACATGCTGTGGCCTTGGAACTTCTCACCACTTTGGTTAGTGGCGTGTGAGCATTTAACAATACAACCCACCTCTCATTTTACATGTGTTTGATTTAGATGTTTTTGGAAGAACGCGCTTATTTAGTTCAAACCAAACGCTAATTTCTAATAACGCAGTCAAATTTCCTGTGCACTCCTGCATGTTCAGCTGGCAGCACAGTCGTGTGCAATGCCTGGCGAGGTACTGTGCAGTACAACAGTGATGGGGTACAGAGGTGCCGCTGACTGCTTTCTCAGTTTCCTTACATGGCATCTTTGCTTTCACCTTTGCTTTGTGTGAGTTCCTTTTGAGTTACTGTGTTTCACATATAACATATTCCTAGTTGCCTCCCTCCTCAGTCCTTCACCTACACCATCTTGGGCAAGCAGAAGTTGCCAGCCACCAACGTGTTACAATTTACATTCAAAAAGAGATTTTAAATAAACAATGTTTATTTAAGATGTCTAAATGTTTTTTTCTTTATTAATGAGTAAGGTAAATTAATAATGGCAGTCATAAATGCACTATTTATTTTGTGATGTAGACAGGTCACAGATATATGACTTTCCCCCTAACCTATACCATTTACATGCATTCTTATGGCCAGCAGGATGTTTAAAAAGGCAAGGAAAAGGCAACTTCAGAGGTAATAAGCGTGATAGTGGAAAGAGTTGAAACTAAGCACTGAACTCTGTTCTCATCTTCTGTAAAAATGCCACTAAATCCTAGATGGGGTGGTGAGGATGCTTCGTGTCACTGTTTATGCAGTAGAAAGGTACACAGCAAAGATTTAAGTGCAAACCAAGTGTCTGTGAGGCATTACTAGTGTATTTCTTCAATTCTAAGACGCATGTTTTTTCCCAATTAAGCATTTCAAAAAATGGGGTGCGTCTTAGAATCGAAGGTCTCCAAAAAGCACCCCAAAATGCTATCTTCTTACTTACTGGGGCTTGGGGGAGCTTCAGGGAGACCTGCGCGACCCTCTGCAGACCTCCCCGATCTTCAGTTCGGCAAAAAACGGTGATATTCAGCCATTTCCGGTTTTCGCAGAAGGTTGCGCAGGCCTCCCTGAAGCTCCCCCAAGCCCAGGTAACGAAGGAAATGGCACTTTCTGGCGGGGCCAGAAATGCTATGCAAAGGCAGTGCACTCAGTCATCCTCAGCTGCAGGAGACATGCTGGGGAGAGTTGGTGCTGAGCGGGTAGATTCAATGAAGGGGAGGTGAATCTTACAATCGATGGATTTTTTTTTTCCCTGCTGGTGGTACTGAAAGTAAAGGTGCGCCTTAGAATCGATGGCGCCTTAGACTCGAAGAAATACGGTAATACTGAATGTTCCAACTGCAGACCAGCTACAACTTATGCAGGCAGTGACAGAATTGTGCAGGTCATTTTCTCTTCTTTCTTATAGCAGCACACTGCCAATTTACCTTCCGGTTGCTTGTTTTTCATTAAATAAATTGCTACTTGAAATATATGTGTTCACTTTAACAAACGTGCTCTCCCTTAAGAAGCAAATACTGTATTCTGGGTACTAAGGATGGAAAGCCAGTTGGACACGATGTTTTCTCATGAGAAGTATTTTGATATCTACCAGAACTTCCCCGTGAATTTGTAAAAGTACTTCTTTCCCCTTTTCTAAATCTGGTTTAAACAGAATATGGGAACTTTCCTATAAAGGGCAGCTTTCTGAAAGGCAATGGGAAGTTTTTTTAGAAGGAAAAACACGCCCACAACAGCGAACATCGGCTGCTTGCGCGGTTTAGAACAAAAGGGCCCGGCGGTCAATCACCCCGAAGGAAAATGAGCCTAATGTGCTCATGGGAATTGTAGTTTCCTCGCAGTAACTTGGAAAACTTCTCGCTTGCGCTCCCCGCTTTTGCAGCATGAAAAATTTCCGCCGCCCAGCCCACAGGTGTACGCATTTAATTCCAGATGCGTATATACACCTTTGAGCAAAAATGCCTAAACCTCTTCGATGCCGCCATCCATTTCCACATTCTCTTCTTGCCTTCCTGCGGCTAACGCGAGGACTGCTAGCAAGCCCGGGAGCGCAAGGAACTACAGTCCCCACAATGCAGTGAAGGCGAGGGAAGGGTGGGTTAGAGGCGGAAGGGGGGAAAAGGCGACGCAGCGGCGCGTGCGTGGTAGCTCGCATCAGCCTATGCGGGGAGGTCGCAGTGCTGGCGGTGGCACGATGCCCCGTGATAACATGGCCTCCCTGATCCAGCGGGTGGCCCGGCAGGCCCGCCTGACGTTCCGCCCGCCGGGTGGTGGAAACAGTAACAGTAGCAACAGCGGTGGTGGAGGGGGACCTGGAGGGCCGCGCTTCGTGGAGAATCTCCACCGCCTGCAGCAGCTGCTGAACGAGGTGCGGGCCGAGGATTTGCGCTTGGCTCCGCGAGGTCCGTCGGCGGTGCCGGGGCCGGTGCAGCCGCCCGTAAGCTACATGCACATCTGTGAGACGGAGAGCTTCAGCATGGGCGTCTTCGTGCTGCGCGCCGGCGCTTGCATCCCGCTCCACGACCACCCGGACATGAACGGGCTGCTCAAGGTGCTCTACGGCACGCTGCGCATCGCCTGCTTCGACACCCTCCTCGCCACTGCAGCAGCCACCGCCGACGGAGAAGGAGGAGGAAGCGCCTCTGGCTCCGGGTCGTCGACGGCGCCGCGTTCTGGGGCCTCGCGGCGGCATCGCGCCCTACTGCGCTCGCACCAGCTCTACACGCCCGCCTCGCCTCCCTGCCTCCTGACGCCGCAGACCGACAACCTGCACCAGATCGATGCCGTCGATGGACCCGCCGCTTTCCTCGACATCCTCGCGCCTCCCTACGACCCCGAGCACGGACGAGACTGCCATTATTACCGCCTGCTGGACGGGCAAAGCCTGCCCCCGCCGGCCACTGCCGACCATCAGGGCCTGCCCAAGGAGGTGTGGCTCCTCGAGACCTCCCAGGCGACCGATTTCTGGTGCGGGAGCGAACCCTATCCAGGCCCCCGGGTGTCCCCTTGAATCAGCTTTGTCTCGCATGCAAGGGTGACTCACCTATGCCCCTGCCTGCCTGCTTCACTGGAAGGCATAAAGAGCTAACCTTTCCTCCTTGCTGCCCACCACGAGGAAATGGAGAGGCTCTTGCCCTGGTTGATACCCCTCAGGCCCTGCCACTGCACTGGGGAGCTCAAAGCCATAGTTGGCCTGGCCTGGCCTTTCCTGGGCTAGATGCTTTTTGAGTAATAATAATAATAGCAGCAACAGCAACATGTTTCTTGCACCCCACTGATTATGCAGCATGCCTGTCTTTTTCAAGGGCATCTCAGCGTGTTGGGAGATCATGTGCTGCTGTTTGTAGTTTATTTCTTGGAGCTTTGAGAGTATCAAGAAGTGAAATCTGTTGGCTGGAGAGGTGGGCAGATATGTAGACATTGCATCTATATTAATGAATAGTTGTGGGAGGAAAGCAGGCCCTCCGCCACCCACCTGAAATCACTGTTTCAAATGGTGCACATACTGATTAGGTTTTTCTGAGGTGATGCTTTGCCTCCCTCCCCTCAGTAGCACAGCAACCCAGTAATAACTCTGCATATGAACTAAGAACACTAAGCTGATTCCTGCCTCTTCCTGCCAATAATATGGACTTAAGTTGCTTTTGTTTGTAGTAGGCGTGTCTCAGATATGTGGCTTTTGGAGGAACTGCATCATCCACTCAGGGCACAGATTGTATCCCATATCCCTTCCTGAAGAGAAGCTACAAAATCAGAGGCTACCTCTCCAATTCCATGGGTGCAAAGTAGTTGGGTGCCATTGTATTTATTCCTACTAACTGATGTGAAGATAAGGAAGAGTAATGTTTTAAAGTTTCAGGCACCTGAATATTTCTCCCCCAAAAGGTACTACTTGACTTAATTTAGGGAAAAAAAACACTTTGACCTGTGAACATTCACCTTCCGCCACCCCCTTTTTTTGCTGCTGTTGATGATAGAATAAAGGCAATAAGAATCCTTCTCTGAGGCTTGCTAGTTAAGTGTTCTATAAAGGTCCAAATCATTTTTTTTTCATTCATTCAGTGTGATAACCTTTTTGCATCTGATGGGCATGTTATCCTTGCCCTCCAGGATGCATTTGGGGAAGTACTGCAGAAGCAAGATACTGAATTACCCAGAGGAGGGAGCAATTTGGTACCTAATTGAAATTAATGTCTCACCCCATATGGGTGCTGTCAGGGGTGAGACATTAATGTTAAGATAATGCTTTTTAGATATTGTGACAGTTTCCAGTGATCTGTTAGTACGTATAGTTCTTTGACAACTTTCTAATTGATTTTGCTGCAAAGTTCCATTGACTTGTATGTGGAAGGGTAACATAATGCAACATATGAACAGTGTTGCTTTTCAGTTGATGGTAATAGTCTTAGCTTCTGGCACAAGTCTTGTATAGAACGGAAGATAAGCATTTTATATTTGCAGATAGATTCTTATTCTCTCTTTTTTTTCTCCAGACCAGATGTACGTACACCTGTGTGTAAACAGTTGTTGTACTGAAGTAATTTTCCTTTTTACTATTTATAGAGTTACTTTGCAGAACTTCTATTAAAATATGAGAAAATGGATTTGCTCTGCTGCTTTAGTATTGGGGCATTCCCTGCCCAGGGCATGGATGTGATACCACTAGAGTGTCTGTTGGATGCATTCTTGCAGGAAAACTTCATCATACTATATGTATACGGTATATACATTCTCCAACTAAGTTTTTAAGATCTAGGTTATTTTTTATTGGTATACTTTAACACTACTGCATTACAAAGTCCATACCAACAAAGTAACGTACCAACCTTTGTGGAATTCTTTTGCACATTTGCTAATGCACATTTGTTAATGGCTAATGCAGGGTGTGTGTGTGGGGGGGAGGGTCTTGTTGAGGTGCTTACATAAGTGCTTCAAATGTATTTTAATGCTTCAGGTTTTGAATATTACCTATAAAAGGCCGTAGAAGAAATGAAAGATCGTATTCTTTGTAAGCAAACCCTCACTTGTGCTACTTCATATAAGTGACTTTCTCAAGGCTGTCCCCAAGCACCTGCCTTCAGTTCTTGCATTCCATTTTTGATACTCTTCCTCCATCAGTTGTGATCAAGTGTTAATCTTCTGTAATATAAAACAGTTTCCTTTGTATTACAACACAGAAGTCTTAGCCGAGCGTATCTTGGCCTCTCGTTATAGTCAACCAAAGCTGCTTTGTCCAGTGATACTGGACGAGGATGAACCACTTGCTACGGTAGTGGTGTGTTTTTAATATACCACTTGAAAAGGGCAAAATGTGGCCTTGCTGGGATAACTTGTGTGCTTTCTCCTAATGAAAACAAATGCTTAACAGAATCTGAGGTTAAAACAGTACATAGACTGCATGGAATTCTACTGGAAAAACAAGTTAAAGAATATTAATGTTCTATGCATTGGTTCTGGTTATTAGATTTGCACCTTGAGCAAAAGCTAATCGGGAATTGAGCTCGGCTGCAGTTTTATCATAGTAAACAGAGAGCAAAATCATGTTATAATGGTATTAAAATCAGCATAGGGTGACAGAAGGAATGAAAGTCTGGAAATGTAACTATCCTTTTGGAGACTTGAAGGCAGCATGAAAGAGCTGCTCAGTACAGACATTGTTTCTTCTAATGCCAGCCTTTATTCTTTGCATACTACAGTCTACTTATTATGGTTTAAGGGCATAATTGAGGTTGGGATCCAAAGAGCCCCATGTTTGAGCAGAAGGAATCTCGGCTTGTCCATGCATGTGGTTGGTGTTGCCCATTTTTTCCTCTCGCAAGACGTCAAATGTTGCTTGCACAGACCCCTCCCCATCTAGGAGCAGCTGGGGTGATACAGGACCTGACCATAAGTCCTGTAGGTGAACGAAGAGTTCTCTCTTCAGATTACGGCATGCCTAAAGGAAGGGTAAAATCTTGGGTAGACATTTGGCAACCCATACATTAAACAAAGTTTTATGTTTCTGTACATGAAACAGAGTTTTTGTGCATCGGCATCATCTTGTATGACAGCGTTTGCAAATACAAAAACTATAAAACTTATGTCCAGGTTGCCAGGTGTCTACCCAAGATTTCACCCTTTCTTTAGGCATGCTCTAGGATCTGAAGAGAGAACTCGTCCACCTCAAAATTCCTACGGGATTTATGGTCAGGGACTAGACTAGGGAGGGGGGGCAGCAGCAGAGCCCTGTTGTGTACCTGAAACATTGCATAAGCCCTTTGGATCATGGCCAAAATACCTGCGGAAAGTCAAAGTGGTGGGCTGAAGGGAATTGCTCTTCTGGCAATGTTGTGGTTTGTACTTGTAAAAGTAGTATTTAAACACATCCTCTCAGTAGTTCATAGCCAAGTACAGGTTGTTACATACTATCAGTGGAAAACCTACTGCTCTGTTAAAAGTGGATATAAAGTGTTCCTGCTGTTAAAATGCCCACATTTAAGTTGGTCTAAATTTAAAATTAATGATGAAGGTAGATACTACCTTACAAGCTATGTGAGTTCACTTCTGTTTCATTGTTTGATTTAAAAAATGTCTGGATAACATCTGGTTTAAAGAAACAAGAAAATCCCATGATGGTTTCCTAATGGTTCTGAAATCTAAGTTTGATGGGCCAGGGCAGAGAAACATTTCTAAAAACAACCTTGTAGGAGTGACCCACAAACCATAATGTTTAAATATGTGGGCTTATATGAAAAGCTGTCCAAGTTGAGGATTCCTAATCCGGAAATCTGAAATGCTCCAAAATCCAAAAACCTTTTAAGCGCCGACGTGATGCTCAAAAGCACCCCAGCTGGCCTCTTCTCTGCATGGTCTTGGAGATGCCAACAGGTCTTTGTTCAGATCTGCAGAAAGGCATTCGCTGGGACCCAGCAGCTTCCTTTCCTTCCTCTCGTCACTTACTGCTGCACTTGTGTTCTGCAAAACGGCATTCGGGCGCCTGGCAGGAAGGCAGCAGCTGGGCACAGAGGAGCAGGGCAAGGAACAGGAGCATGAGCGACAGACTGCACTACAGCCATGTTTTCTGAGCAAGCGTACTGACCTGGCTGGCTGTGATGGGGAGGGGGAAGCGGATCTGAGCACACATGTCAGAGGTTCCCAAACGGAAGCGTTGTGTTGCCCCCAGTCAGGGATAATTGATCATTACCCCCTTGGGGGGGTGATGTGCAGGGAGTGCAATGGCACTTCCAGGATCATGCCAGCGCCAAGGGGGGGAAAAAGAGGATTTTTTTTCACTCACCAGGAATCACATCGGCCCTCCGGAGGGTGTGGGGCATCTGCGGACCCCTCTCTGGGCCTCCCCACACCCTAGATTACCTTCCAAATGTGACTTGAAGCTACTTCTGTTTTACTTCCTGGTTTTGGCGATAACTAGAAGTACCTTCAAATCACATTTGGAAGGTAATTTGGGATGCAGGGAGGCCCGCAGAGGGGTTCGTGGCCCCCTGACCCACCTCATTTTTTTCCCTTGGCACTGGCGTGATCTCAGGAGTGCCATCGCACCTCACCACCCCTTTCAGGTGTAGACCAGGCCTTGTAGAATGGTTAAGGCTTCAGTATATATAAGATTGCAACCTACCTAGGGTAAGTCTCACTGAATTTGATGGGACTGACTTCTAAGTAGACTTGCATAGAATGGGGCTGCCAGGCAGGCTGCTCCAACATTACTCATTTCCTCAAGTAAGCCCATGACATTTATTCATGGAAAGAAGCATCAAATACACAATAATTCTTATCCCTTTGACAATTTAACAGGTATGTTGTACTTACTCAACAGCTGCATTCAAAAATAGCAGTTCTCATCTCTAGCTATAATGGCGAGTAGCTTTGGAGCCTGGATGATCAACCGTGCCAAGAAACGGGGGGGGGGGGGGCTGTCTTCCTCCCAGATCCCATTACTGTGGTGCTGTGCTTGTTAATTCAAGTGCAGCAGATAGGCTTTGGGTAATCAGATGTGCCTGCAGCTAGAACTGTTAGGTTTGCTTTACACACGTGTTGCTGACGGCATGTTTAAGGGTCCTGGTGGGAGAATCCAGTTGTGTGGTGTGGCTTTTGCAGGACTGATACTAACCACATTGCCAAAACCTCTCTAGTTAAAATTGTTCCAAGGCTAACAGGAGCCACTTCAAGCCAAGGCATTCTGTGTAATAAGGTATCTGATCAGTTTAGCTTCTGGATAGCATGTGTGCCAACTTCAGGGATGTGGAAGGGTGAATTTGCAGAAATTGAAAGCTTGTGCCATCTGTGGTTGATCTTATTGATTCTAGTTGCAGGCTAATACTTAGCTGCTGTAGCCCTTGTGGACTGTTTTGATTTTCATAATATACATTTTCGGGGGGTTTCTGTGGATGCAGAAGACACAGGCATCCAGGGAAGCCATTAAAATATGAAGCAGTGACAGGCATGTCCAACCTGTGGAGAAACTTGCACACCCCAAAATGAATTTCAGCATACACTAATTTGTTTCTGAGCGATTGTTTTTCTAGGGGGGTTAGTAGAGGCTTTCATATGGGAACTATGGAGAAGTGAAGGTGATGATGACTTGCAGACACTAAATGGCACATTACAAAAACTATCATTAGTTCTTCCCTCCCCAGTTCTCCAGAAAAGATAAATAATTCTGTAGAACGTCTTGTAGGAAGTGGAAGAAGAGTCTAGACGGCTTGTTTTTACAAAAAAAGGGAAAGGAAAAAGGGTTGAATACATTTAAGTTGTTATCCACAAGCCATGAAAATTGAAGTCCTTGCCTTCCACTAAATGCCTACTGGTCTCCTTCACTTTTTTTCCACCTGCCTTTGGGAAACTTTAACACAGGAAAAGCAGATAAGTCTGATCTTTAAAGTTAATAAGTGAGCAAAACCTGCATTTTCTTTAATCTCCCTATATAATTGAATAGTACCACCCCCAAAGAATTCATTCTGGCACTTTCAAGGTTCGGTGGTTGAGTCCTAAGCACATAAGAACAGCAACGCTGGATCACACTAAAGGCCCATCTAGCAGTGTTCTATTTCCACAATGGCCCACCAGCAGGAGAGAAAGGCGTAGTTCTCTTCTACCGCTGCTCTCCTGCAAGTGTTATTCAGAGGCATACTGCCACTTGATCCAGAGGTCGTGCATAGCCATCATGAATAGCAGCCATTGATAGACTGTCCTCTATGAAATTGTCCAATCCCCTCTTAAAGCCATCCAAGCTCATGGCCATCACACCTTGTGCTTGTGGCAACTAATTCCACAGACTAATTGTGTGCTGTGTGAAGAAGTACTTCCTTCTGCCCATCCTAAATCTTCTGCCTTTTGGTACTGTTCATGGGATTTTTGACAACGACTGAACAACAAAATCTTCTGCCAATGAGTTGCATTGGATGACCCTTGATTCTATGATTGTGAGAGGGAGAAAAAGTCATCCTCTCTGCATCATAAATAATTGTATAAGGCTCAGGCTGCAATCCTACATGCACTTTCCTGGAAGTAAGCCCCATTGAAAACAATGGGATGATTTCTGAGTAGACATGCTTAGGATTGTGCTGTCAGTCATGTCCATCCTTTTAATTGCCCTTTTTCCCCAAACTAAAAAGCCCCAAATGTAGTGTGTCCTCATTAGGAAAGTGCTGTTGCCTTCTGATAATTTTGATTGCCCTATTTTGTACCTTTTCCAGCTCTACAATATCCTCCTTGAGAAGTGGTGACCAGACCTGTACTCAGTATTCCAAATGTGACCACATCATATATATTTATATAGGGGCAATGTAATATTATCAGTCTTATTCTCAATCCTTTTCCTAATGGCCCTGAGCATGAAATTTGCTTTCTTCACTGCTACTGCACATTGGGTTGACAGGTTCATTGAGCTATCCTTCACAATGCCCGAATTTCTTTCCTGTTTCATCATTGGTGCTGACTTGTATCAAACACTATCAGCATATATGTGAAATTGGGATATTTATTTTTTTTGCCCTATCTGCATCACTTTGCACCTATTAACACTGACCTGTATTTGCCTTTGGCTCCCATTCACTCAGTCTGGAGAGATCCTTTTGAGGTGCTTCATAATCTGCTCTGGTTCTAAGTCTGGAGTCATCAGCAAACTTGGCCACCTTACTGTTTCCCACAATGATCATTGCTCATTGATGAACAAGTTTTTTAAAAAAAACACTGGTCCCAAGTCACATCCTTGCGGGACCCCACTTCTTATTGCCCTCCACTATCTACTGCCAGCGGGTGGCGCAGTGGGTTAAACTGCTGAACCATAAGCTGTCGATCGAAAGGTCGGCAGTTTGAATCCGCGACGGGGTGAGCTCTTGTTGCTTGGCCAGCTCCTGCCAACCTAGCAGTTCCAAAGCATGTTAATGCGAGTAGATAAATAGGTACTGCTTGCGGGAAGGTAAACAGTGCTCCGTGTTCCAGCCGCATGCTACGTGCTGCGGCAAGGAGAGTCATGCCGGCCACATGACCACAGAGGCGTCTTTGGACAACGCTGGCTCTTCAGCTTTGAAATGGGGATGAGCACCACACCCTAGAGTCAGACACGACTGGACTTAATTGTCAGGGGTCACCTTTACCTTATTTATTCTTTATCATGCCCTGTTCACTCCCATCACCTGTGTCAAGCCCATATTACTTTTGACGCTAAGCACTTGGTAAAGACTAGAGACTTAGCTGCCATATTCATCAGTGACGAGTGCAGCGTTATGATGTCTTGTATCTTGAAAGTGCCATCACAGATCCAACACCGCAGAGTGAGCCTTCACAGCACAATTCTTCACCTCAAAGAAAGGGCTTTTCAATACAGTCAGTTGACACATTCATCAGCCAGCCACCAAGTGTACAGAAGCACTCAAGCAACGTAAAGGCACATGTGGACAATCCTACATCACTGTGTGCCTCCAGTGCTATTGGTCGTAATAAACGTGCAAACATAACAGCACCAGTAATGGACTCAGAAATGCCCGTGTAAGCCAGACTTGGAAGTATCCACTTGCTTCGTTGCCTGTGGCTTTAGAAAAGGGTGTTCTCATTTCTTTTAAGCCACACATGACCATGATAACTATGTTGTGGGTAGACAGGCAAGTAAAAAATGATTGCAGAGCTAGAAACATCTGTGGACCATTGCAAGACTGATCTAAACAGAAAGTAAGTCTGAAGAGTTATCACTGTTTCCACTAAAACAATGCTCAACTTTCCTATATATCTATTTACAGACAGAGCTTGTTGAGTTTAAAGAGGCATTTAAACCAAAGGGAGCCATTTGCTGTGGTTGGCTTGTTGGCTAGTTGAAATGGAACTCAGTTTGCACAATGATGTTCTTTAGAATTCTTTCACAAAGCCACAGACACCTCTCCTTGCCCATCCCAGCACTGAGAGTAGCTCTCTCCGAGTGGGTTCTTGGTTGATTGGTGTGGTATTTATTTCCTGAGCCTGCTTGAATTAACTTGCCATAAATCATGGAACAGTAATGAGTCAAAATGCCCAAATTTGCATTAACATTTCTATTTATTACTCACTGGGGAAGTCCCCTGTGCTCAAGTGCTGCTAGACTCAGGGATTCAGTCTATACAATTCTTTGCAAAGTAGAGGAGAAAGCTTTCCCCATTTTGAGCAGGCAGGTTTTTATAATTTCAGGCTGTCCTGAAACCTCAGATGGAATTTGCATTAAGTAAGCAAAGACCTGCATCATGCACACCCAACTTGCACAATTGGAAATGAATGTTTCCATCACAACCATCCTTTCAAAGTTTGGGATCCAAAGAACCAACTAAGGACGGTCAGGCAAAGTCTTTCTGCTAGCCCATTTGATTTTTTTTTTAATGGCTCTGTGCCACACCTGCAGTTTCAAAAGCAGTTTGCCATGTGGCATGGAAGGCTGCTGTTTCAAAGGCTATGCATGCTTGAGAGTAAGCTCCACCAAACCCATCAGGAACAATTTCCAAGCAGATGTGTACAGGAGCACATTGCTCCACTGCAGTCCTCCCATATACCCTTGAGAGAGTAAACCCTATTAAATGCGGTGGGGCTAACTTCTGAATCAACATGCCTAGGAGCCGCTGCACTTCTCTCCTACCCTGTTTCATGGAGCCAGTTTCACAGCTCTTTGGAACCAGGCCAAAGTCTCTGGGATGGCCACACAGGGAGGACAGGAACAACACAGTGTCAGTGACAATGTTGACACTAAATGTACTTGATTTAAGAGAAGCACATTTCTGTGGAAGCAGATGCAATTGCTAGAGGGATAAACAGCTGGCTACATTTTGCATGTGCACAGTTTCAAAATGAACTACCGGTAATTCATTTGTGACCCTGGTTTCACAATGCAGTCTGCTTTTCCTATAGAACAAAGGCAAGGGGGAGAGGCACAAAGGATCGGTGTGGATTATGGCAGATTCTTCAATCTACAGTAGTGACATTACAGGAAGTGTGAGAGGCTTTTCAGTAGAAGAGCCCCTGCTTAAGGCTGCAGTCCTTATGAGCAAGACCCTTTGCATACAATGAGTAAACTAACACATATAGGATCAGGTTGCATTTCTTTTACTGAAATCAGTGGGATGAAAATGCTTAACTTTGGCTGGATTACATCCTAGCTTTGGCACATGTAAAGTAGGCAGACTAAATTTACAAGGGAACAGATTTCAACAACTTTTAAATGTTACTTTAAAAGGACATATCCCCTGAATCTCCTTTCCTTGCAGAACATCATGAATATCCCTTATAACAACCCCACTTCCAGAGTGTTCCAGATGCTGACATTTTGATCAAACCACCGCATCTAAAAACTGTGTTATTTGATGAAATATGAACATAGTGGTGAGGGTGTTGGACTATGAAGGGGGAGACCCAGGTTCAAATCTCAACTCAGCCATGAAACTCACTGGACCACCTTTGGCCAGTCACTCTCTCAGTCCATCCTAATGAAAGAGGTAACAAATGTACATGGAGAAAGTCAAGAATTCCACTGATGTCAATGAAAAATTTAGTATCAAAGCCTAGGCTTTGAATTCAGTCTACAACAGGGTTTCTCAACCAGTGGTACTCATACCACCAGTGGTACTTCAGGCGACCACTGGCGATACTCAGACCGCCAGACCACCGGAACCCTGCTCTGACGCAATTTCAGCGCCGCATTTTCACTCCCAAGAGGCTCCTGCCTTTGGCTGGGTTTCTTGGGAACGCTGAGAAGGGCTCTCCCACCCACTCAGATCCTCTTACCTGCATTTTCTGGCCTCCAAAAAACCCCAAACCCAGAAGTAACTGGTGATGATGTCATCACCAGTCACTTCCGGTGGTACACAGCAGGAGAGTGGCGCCAGAGGTGGTACTCAGTCGGGAAGGGGTTGAGAACCCCTGGCTACAATAAAGACAAGAGTCTTGTGAGTGGGACACAGTGTCTGCGAGGGCACTTCCAGATGGGCTCCTTGTAGCACTAGCCACTTGTCGCTTTCCTGCTTGTAGTCACATGTGGAACTGCAATAACACTTCCACACAGCAGTAGAGAGAGTGTGTATGGGGGGGAGCAAAATAAACTGACCCCCCCTTACTCTTCCTGTTTCTGTTGTATCTGGGCATGCACCTCTCAAAAACAATAGTGACGCACAAGTGGTGATTACACTGCTGTACCACTTTTTTCATTATTAGAGAATCTTCCCCATTAATAAATGTGGTGATTTAAGCACGAAGCAATACTGCGGCACGGGTGGGCAACGAATAGATGACATTATGTGCAATCCCCATTAAGAATGTGTGAACAAAATGTGTCAATCGCACATTGACTAAATACCCCATCTGGAAGTACCATGAGATAGGATCTATCAGTAGAGCTGGAAGGGATCAAAATGTTGACGGATCAAACTAACTTTTCTTGTTTTTGCAGTCTCTTTATTGTTTGCATGAAGAGGAATTGTAAGATGCGAGGCCAGGGTCTTTTTCCTTCCTTGTTCCGGCATCCTTGGGAGAGATATACTGGTGACCCCAATGCTTGGACAGAACAGGATTTCTTTTTTTCCCCCAAAACAATTATTTATTTACACAATAATCATGACAAAACCACCTTTCTTGAGGATGGCTCCAGTTAGTGGTTGTGCCTATTAGAATAAATCATTTCTCTTTCAACTCCTGGGCAGAGCCAACAACTTGTTGGTTAGCCCTAGAAAGATTATTTACATTCTCTTCTGATTTTTTTTAATTATTATTATTATTATTACTACAAAAGCAACACTTGGTAAGTCACAAAAAAACAGTGCATACAAAAATAGAGTTTCTAGAAAAAATCCAAATATTAATTGGCAGAAATATACAGCTATACTAAAATCAGAGGGTTGGAAACTGTTGTTGTTGCTGCTGCTGTTGTTCTCCCACCCTCATTATAATTAATAAGGCAGCCAATTTGCATGCAGCCACGGAATCATTGTCTGTCTACATCAAAAAAGGCACCAAGGACAGTTCAACACGATTGCATGCACCCAGACATCAGAGAACATATGTACAGCCTCCCTTTAAATAATAAGTTAAACCTCTTCGCTCTCTTCGCTCTCTTGGGGGAGGCTAAGAACAGTGCACATTGATTTAAAAAGAGTACACACAAAAAATACAGGGAAGGGGAAAATATACAGTGGAGGGGGGAGGAAATTAGCATTTTTTTAAAATCTGGAAAGTACCTTTAAAAAAAAAAAAAAAGGGCCAGATATTGCCACGCCTATTGTCTCGACCCGTCCACATTGCACTTCTGTTTTTTTGTTTTTTTCTTTTCGAGTAGTACAGTACTTCAATCCGGAACACATGTACTTCCATTGAGTTTTCAACAGAGCTCACTTCTAAGTAAACGTGCTTTGGACCGCTGCTTACTAGCTGCATTTATATTGCCAAGAAAAGTAATGAAGATTTTAGACATTTAACAATCCACGGTGTGTTTTGTTTTTGGATGGCTTTGGCCAGAAACCAGTGATTCCTGCTGATGGAGGGGGGGGGGGTTGTGTCAATGAATGAAGCGATAAAGTGCACGCGACAGTCCTTCCCTCCTCCCCGCACCTAACTTTTTCCTCCCCTTTGGAAAGCTACCGGCCAGCGTATCTGTGCAAAGGCGCTTTCCAAAGTCCAGTTTGACCAGATCGCACATTGCACACAGTTTTAAAGCGGTCCGCCCCACAAATACAAGGTGTGGGGAGGGAATCCTTTCCTGATTGCCAGCGGGACACGAACAGGCGACTAGATCGGTCGATGGCAGGAAGGCCCCCCTAGGCTCAGCGATAGTCCACATAGCCAAAGAGGCTCATGGCGACTCAGGGCGTCCGGGTCCTAGAGGCGCAGGAGGCCAGCGCGGCTCCCCCGCTTGAGCACATGGAGCCGGGCGGAGGCGCGCCACTGCTAGAAGGGGCCGCGGGGCCGCTGGAGGCCGCTGAGGAGGCGGCGGTGACTTTGCGCTCCTTCTGGCGCAGGTGGATCTTGGTGTGGCGCTTCCTCTCGTCGCTGCGGGCGAACTTCCTACCGCAGAAGTCGCAGGCGAAGGGCTTTTCTCCGGTGTGTGTCCGAATGTGCGTGGTGAGGTGGTCGCTGCGGCTGAAGTTGCGCATGCAGATGCGGCACTGGAAAGGCTTGTGGCCCGTGTGGATGCGGATGTGGCGCGTCAGCTCGTCGGAGCGCGAGAAACGGCGGTCGCAGCCCTCGGCCGGGCAGGGGTACGGCCGCTCGTGCACCGGCGTCTTGCTGGGCCGGTTCGGGTACTTGCGCGGCCGGAGGATGGGGCGCAAGGGCAAGTTGGCCGGGCTGCTGTAGGCGCCTGGCGGCAAGCGGACGGACGGCCCCGACGTAGGCCCTTCGCCGAAGCCGGCAGGGGGCGCGCCCAGGGTGAAGTTGCGGATGGTGGAGAGAGGCGTGAGCGGGGGCGGGACGCGCACCGAGTCCAGCGCGCAGGGGAAAGGCTTGCGCTCGACGGCCCCGTGCAGCTCGCGCTGGCTGCACTGCGAGGGCGGCGGCGGCGGCGGCGGGAAGAAGCCCGAGTAGTCCGGGATCATGGAGAAGAGGCCCGCGCTGTCTGCGCCAGCGGACGTCACCGCCTTGGGGGAGTGGTGGTAGGAAGGGGGCGGAGGATAGGGGCCCGAGGAGGCGGTCAGGAAAGCCGAGGCGCCATCCGGGGGCGCCTGCTGCGGCGGGTGCTGCGGCTGATAGAGCTCCCCGCAGGCGGAGTAAGGCGGAGGTGGAGGCGGCGAGTAAATGTGCTCCAGGTCACCGGCGGCGGGCGCCATGGCGCAGCCCAGTGAGTTGGGGGATCCCGAGGAGGCGGCAGACGACGAGGTGGCCGACGAGGAGGACGGGGCCGAGGATGAGGAGGACGACGGGGCGGCCACCCCCTGCAGGATGCTGGCGCTCATCAAGTTGAGGATGCCATCGGTTGGGTAGCAGCCTGCCCCCGAGTACTGCGGGTCGATGGAGAACTTGCCCATGTAGGCGAAGGGCTGGTTGCGCGAAGGCGGCGCGAAGCTGCTGCAGGTGTAAGGCAGCTCCAGGGACCTCTTGTCGCTCATGTCCACGCCGATCAGGCCATCTGGAGGATGGAGGGGAGAGAAAGGCGGGTCATCATTGAGGGCCCGTAGCTCTTCTCAAGGGCCCCGTAGCAAGCAGCGCCGAGGCAGCCTCTTCTCCCTGCCAGGGCAATTTAGCATCAGTTTGCGCTCCATGCCCACACAGACACACCGCTGTCTCTTGCTACCGATCGCGTTTCATTACCCAAAGAGAGACACTGAAGAGGGGGCGACGTTGCTTTCTCTAAGGGGGACGACTTATAAGCAGCTCAGGTTGCGGGGGGGGGGGCTAAGGTTCACTAGCTCCAACTTTTGTCGGTTGCATTAAAGTAACAGAATGGGGGGGGGGAGAGAGAGAGACGACGAGACCCACTATTCCACATAACCCAACCATCCAAGTTTACTTTTGTTCTCTCCGTTCACTTTCACTGCATCCCACAAACTCCTTAAAATGACTGGCATTATTGAGAACAAGCGCGCTAAAACATTCAGTGATGTGGGCGAAGAGACCCTTGATCACTTAGGCAGCCCTCCTGTGCATCACTGAACACAGTGAGACGTGCTGCTTACAAGTCAGCGCACAAGGACTGTGCTGTGTGTTGGGCCAGCAAGAGAGGTTCCATGGCTGAAGTCAGCAGGGCTTCCCCGGACTGAATACAGCACCCAGTATTCTCGTCGTCTCTCACTGCAAATTGCAAGCGATGTATTCATTGCAGCCCTTCAGAAAGGGATGAAGGAGAGCAATTGCTTCTCGTTTCAGGGTTTGTTAAAGAGTTGTACTTCTAAAAATCTACTGTCTTTTTTTCCCCTCCCACTTAAATCAAGGCGCTTCTTCTAGAGCCAGAGGTTGGCAGCGTTTATTTGCCCTGCCTGTTAAACGCAGGTTTGGAGTCACTGAGATTTAACAGGTTGCCATAAAAACACGCGCAGCAGATCCAGCTTTGCTTCCACTGACGCAGCAGCACTGCCACCTCTGCCCCATTTCAAGGCTCCCCCCTCTCTCACCCACCACCACCCCTCAAGGTCGAAAGGAAAAGAGGTTACTTGGAAGGGGGAGAGGTGGCTTACCTCCTGTCACACCGCTCAGCTGGTCGAACGGTCCTCCCAAGTCACCATTGGGAAAGTTGATCACTGAAGTTGGCAGTGTGGTAGCGATGTCGTCCACGGGGTAAATGCTTTCAGGGAGCTGGTGCACAAACCCACTGAGAGTGACTGGGATTTTGTCTATCGTCTTGGCAGTCATCATTTGCTCCACAGATAACACTGAAAACAGTCCTGCCTTGCCTGTCGTGTAATGATTACGCAGGGAGATGGAAAGGGGGTGTTTTTCCTCCAGTATGAAAAACTTTTATATATATATATATATGTATATATAGGAAAGCTCCTGATATCTCTCCCTCTGGTATTGTTCTGTATCAAAAGCCCCAGGAGTTGCTGTAATGTTGTTGTAACAGTCGGCGTCCCTTGTTGAGCCGTTTTAATCAATTGCTGCTCTCGGTAGATGGAAAGTCTTGCTCTAAGTATTTATTGGGAAGCCGTGAATGCCCGCTACGTCACTGCCCATATAAGGACTGAGGAACAGGGAAGGGCGGCCGGGGAGGCTCGTCACATGGGAAATTAGCATGGCGTGCCCTGAGTGGTTGGATCCGCGCCCCTGCTTTCTACTCGGTGCAAGAGCAACGAAATTGTGCATGGCTCGAGAGCAAAGCATTGTATTGTGCATGTTACTACGGATTGCTCTCCTAATGTCCTCGCAGAAGAATAGGGGAGGGAAAATGCCTGTGGCGATCTTCGGGGAATGCTTCTTGCAGCCCCAGGAGAAGAGGGATATTCCGGATGCCGAGCCCCATTCCTAAAAAGGCGAGCATCCGGTACCTTAGGGCTCCTCCTCCCCTACTGCCTTTTTGGGAGTCCTTCCGGAAACTTCAACTTCGGAAAGAAAACCGAGCAGATCAGGGACGGACGCAACAGTCAACACCCCCCCCCCCCTCCACTCGCTTTTCTTGGCAGTTCGTAACCGCAAGGCGATGGGCGAATCAGAAGACAGCTACATTCACGAAATCGGATTCCCTCCCTCCCCCTTCACTTTTCTGAATTAGAGATGGAAAGATGCGCCGATAAGAATGAATGGGGTAGAACCTGCTTGCATGGAAAATGTGCGCGTGTTCTCAAGTCGTGGAAATGGAACGTTATTTTGTTTTGTCGGAGAGTTGTTGGGAAGGAAATTAGCCGCGCAGAGCTGAGCTGCTGACTCTCGTCCTGGCGAGCGCTCGCCTTCTCACCCCCACGCTGTTTATATCCTCCAGCCCGCCTGCTGAGAAAGTTCGTGTGGGCGATCCAGACTTCATAAGATGCAGTGTCCGGATCCATCTCCTGCGAGTCAACACTAGCCCCCCCCCCCCCCACACACACACACGTAGCTGACTTTTAATAAATCAGGAATGCATTTTAGACCACAGTGCCTAAAAATCTTCCAGTGAGAGCGAGAGCAGCGCTGCATTGATTTTTGTCGCTGATGGGGCAAGCAGCTCCCTTGGGCTTCTAGAAAAGGTCCTGGCTCCTCCTCACATTCGCATTTTCTCATAGATCCGACTCATTCCTTTATGGCACTATTGCAAACTCTTCTAAAAGCACATACAAGATCACAACCTTCTTCTGACTCGCATTAGGAATCCGAAATAAAGGTCCCATGCAATCCCTCATCATGTACATGGTTTCTTGTCTACAATGGAGAGGTGTCGGAGCTCAAAAGCACGCACTGTTTTGTCCTGCAAGTCCTCCTACTAGTCCCTGATGAGTATAGTCTCTCGTCGGTGAAAGACAGGCACTCTTCCTTTCTGTGCTCAAAGCCGGAATTGCGTTACTTTTTACAGGCTGGGCTTTGGCTGTCAGAATAGCTGCCGGTTGGGCTGGGGCTCAAATCAAGTGCTGCTAATATTTCTTTATTTAGCTAATTTTTACTCCTTCCTCCCCAAATCAAGGGGCACTCAGAAGAGCCAAGACAGCTTACAACAGCAATCCCACCCCCAAACACATACCCCCCCTGACAGAGCCTACCCCCCAGACCAGCCGCAGCCCCCCCCCCCAATAAATCCGGATTCCGCAAAACGGCAATAGACAAAATCTTCCGACAACAAACCCTCACCACCACCCATCAACCACCCCTAGAGAGAAAGGGAAACAGGAAAGGACACCCTTGATTTGGATTAAGCCCAGCTCTCCCCTGGGCACGTGCCAACACAGGTCCCTACCTGAACACGGGACACCCACCCACATGCATCACCCCCACCCCTCTGTCAATGAGGTTTTAGCTGGGCAGAAAGAGGGTGGGGCCCTTGCTCTTGGTCCTCCAGAAAGGGGCTCCTCTCTTTGGGGACAACCCATGGGTATCAACCAGGTCCTGGGGAAATACCCATCTCCTGGAAATAATGAATCAAGAGGTTGGGACTTCCTCACTGGGCTGGAAGTTCTTGTCACTGTTCCACCACTGTTGCTGTTGCCACCACGCTGCCTCTCTCTTCTTGGGCCTCCCCTCCCCCCAAGAAGGCGGTAAACACTGTGGGGGAAGACTGGCTATGCTGACAAGGCAGTGGCCTAGGCCAGCTCAGTGATTAGAAATCCCATTTCCCTCATCATGGTGAGCGCATGCAGCATGCATTGCAGTTCAGCCTCAGCCCCTCAGTGTGAGCATGACAGAACTGAAGGATGCCTTGGAAGTGATCTGTGGAGCACACTTGATTCTTGAGAGTGCGTGCAGCAGGTCTCCAGCCTCTGGATTCAAATTCCAGTGGTTTCAGTCATGGGATTGCATCTGATTAATCATTTTGAAGATCACATCCACTGTTTGTATTCTTGTCTTATAATGCGAGTTCCAAACTAAATCTCCCTAGCAGAGGTAACTCTTGTAGCTACGAATTAATCATAGTGGGAATACTTTTTGAATATAGGACTTTCTTTAGAGGTTGCAGATCAAAATGAGAACACGTTTCACTAGTCCGTGGATTCTGCCTACTGAATGGCTCTTACCCAGCAACAACTGCAAGGGAATGGTGTTAAAAGTCCTTGGTCTCTTGGTACCAAGTAGGCCCAACCTGTGTTGGAGTGGCACCTGAAGCGGAACCCTAATTTCCACCCCCTTTTACAAAATTCTTTGTGCCCCATGACCGCCACCTCCCCCTTGCCCATCTGAGCCCTGGCCATTTTTAAAAAGGAGTCTGGAGTCTGAGCATGCCCATCCAGCCTGCCCAAGCCAGCGGGGGGGGGGCGAGGAGGGGGCAGCACAGTGATCCTGCAGTGTCCTACCCCTTTACCTTTACCTCCATCATCTGGCTGTCCCCACCCAGTGCTTCTTCAAACAAACAGGTTGGGTGGAGCATGCTGGGATCAGACAAGGACTCTCATGGGAACAAGCAGATGGTGGAGGTAAAGGTAAGGAGGTGGGGAACACTCTGCCTCCTTTTTGCCTGTATGGTTGGGCAGGCAGACAAGATGGAGGCAGGGGAGGTGGAGCAATCAGAACCCAATCACTGTGGCCCCCTGTGGCTTCTTTTTTCCGAGCACCGCTGCTTTGATTGCTTCTGGTGGCAGCGCTGGAGAAAGAGGTTGGTTGCGAGTTGGCTGGATCAGTCTGGGCTGGCTTGGACATCCAGGGTTAGCCACACCTTACACTGACTGTAGCAAACAACTGTTGCTTCTTGTGCTGGATCTAGGCTGGCCCAGCTATGAGGTGGATTGAAACAGCTGCTTTGAATGGCGGGCTGGAGGTGGTGGCGAACTGACAAGGAGTGTCCTACACCGGCCTGCCACCCCCCCCCCCAGCCTGCCGCTCATCCAGCCACTTCAGTATGTGCTCTGAACCTCTTCTCAACTCACTGAGAGCAAGCAAGAGGAAGATCAGGACAGTGGCAACCCAACTCTTCCTCCAGTACCGCTGTCGCAAGGGATCCTGGCGAAAGAGGCAGCAGAGGGCCACAGCGCTCCTGTTCCGATTGCTCCCCTTCCATGAGGGCCATCAAGACAGGGTTGCTCTACCTCCTCCTTGCCTGGCTGCACAGGCAAGAAAGAGGCAATGAAGGCGGACTGGCTCCTCCACCCCTTACTCTTACTCCTGTCTCCTGCTTGGTCCAGCCCATCCACTTTTCTTGAAGGAGTGGTCAGGTGAGAACAAGCAGGCGGCAGTGGTAAGGAGGCAGGGCCCCTGCTCCATGATAGTTGGATTGCACTGCCCTCTCCTGGCCCCCCGGCTGCTTCTTGAATCCGGCTGGGAGAGCAGCCTCTGAGTCCAGTCTGTTTCAAAGGAATGACTCAGTGCAGTGGGCAAGAGAATTGAAAGGGGGTGGGGTTTGGGGCACTGATCCAGGCACCACTAACATGGGCTGAGCCCAGAGTCAGCCTTAAAATAAGTAGCGCCTATAAGTTTGCACCACACCCTAGAGTTAGACACGACTGAACTTAATTGTCAAGGGTCACCTTTACCTTTACCTATAAGTTTGTGAGCAAACCAAACAGACTAGTCATTTAAAGGGGAACTAGAGAAAGCCCATCTATTTTCATTCAATTTAAAAAAAAAAACCCAGCGCAAACTGCTTCACCTTCCTTAGGGGATCAAATAGATCAAGCCGAGCCTGTTTAATTATACTTTCAAAGACTGCTCAATCAATCATAATGATCTAAAAAAAAAAAACCACTCCGAGGCATCACATGAGATGGGACATATAATCCACGAAGGCTTACGCTACAAAGAACGTGTTCCTCTTTAAGATGCCACAAGATTCTTGATTGTTTTTGTCAGGACCTCTAAGTAAAGGGACTTGGAGGTGACATCAGAGGAACCCATATGACCCTAGACTAAATACAGGGAGTTTCCTGGGAATAATATGCAGCCAAGGAGCTCCTATGCTGTGGTTTCTATTTCCCCTCTACCAATCTCTGAATTCTATGGCATTAAAAACTCAAACAATATTTTTATCTGAACAATCTTCTTGTAGCAACCAATAAAAGGAAGCCCATTGCAACAACCCCAATGATGCCCTGTCTTTTTTTTCTTATTTATTATTATTAAGCGGGAAATATAGATTTATTTTCTTTAACCAAAATCCAAGTGGAACCGGAGTCCTTCATATTCTGTTCGCATCAAAACTTTTTTCCTCACCTGACCAAGTGCCACCTTGTGGTAAAAATGTTAATTACAAGCAGAATGATAAACGTTTTAAGTCAGGCACATACCATTCCAAAAGCAATCATCACCATCATCATTATTAAGAATATTTATCTACTGCTTTTCAACAAAAAGTCACCAAGAAGTTTACAGAGAAAATCAAATAAATAAATGGTTCCCTGTCCCAGAACAGCTCACAATCTAAGAAACACCAGCAAACAGACACTAGAAAGCACACCACGCTGGGTTGAATAGGGAAAGTTACTCTTCCCCCTACTAAACATAAGAGGAGCATCTCTTGAAAAAGTGCCTCTTTGCCCAGTTAGCAGGGGAAAATATAAAGCATATATATAGTTACGCACACATAAATCAAAACTCTTTTTGTTGAGTTCTTTTTTAGGCACATGATGTGCAATACTTTTACAGGGAGGTTGGGTAGAATTCCTGAAAACCTTTTAATATGTATTAATATATTTTGGTTAAATTAGGCTGAATTTAGTATTGTAATAATACTAAATATTTGTACGCCACCTTTCCTAACCACTCAGAATACTTTATAGGTGCTTTCTCGGTCATGTTTACATAGTGGATTAGGGCCACAATCCTATTCACACTTTCCTGAGAGTAAGTCCCATTGGCCTCAGCGGAACTTACTTCTGAGCAGACATGCTTAGGATTGCACAGTAGGTCAGTTTTTGGGCGAGCTTAAACAAGTAGCCTTTTTATTCTCCAAAAAGAATTATTTCACAATAATTCTAAATTGGCTTTATTCCTATACAGTATATAAACATCAATGCATATTGTACTTAAAAAAAATGGAGGCAGAGAGATATGAGGGGAAATGTTCAAGGAGGAATGCAGTACTGTAGCTAGTTTGCCATGATCTCTGTCTCTCCTTGGACAAGTTCCTATATGGGCGCAACACAAACATACATATCTTGTTGCTCTAGTCGGTCTTTAAAGACTTTTGTTTTTTAAAAAGAAGTAAATTGCTTACCGGGCGGGATCAGCTTTGGAATAGTAAGCGTATAGTATCAAAGAAATCTCCTTTCTCACACACCCTCAGTAGTCACTACAGACTCACGAAGTAGATTGGAGGTCTAATCCCATTGATATTCTTTTTAGAAAACCTGCAATTATGCAACACTCCACCCTCCAACTATGTTGGGCTCCTCTTACTGCATAGATCTGGCACAACCAAGCATTGGCTGATTTCCTAAATTTATGCAAATGCATTTATACTTGTCCACCCACATTTCTGTCTTTTCCTTCTACATTTTGCTATGGTTTCTCCTCCCCCTCCCTCACCCAGGGTCACTTATAAAGATATAGATTTAGATTAGGAAGGAGAAACAAAGGCAATCACATTATTGGGATTTAACTACCCAAAGAAGGGTCAGATTTTGGTGCAAATCAAAACTCAGCAATGAAAAAAGGAAAACAAGCAGTCTAAATCAGGGAGGTGGAATAAGAACAGGGGATAAGACGATGAACAGCAAAGCAATCTTTCATTTAAAGAAGCTCATAGCATCAAATATTTCCTAGTTGCCACTGATTGCAAATGGTAAACACTAAGCAGCCACAAGCAAAACAGACTAGCTTTTGATGCTTGCTCAGCCCAGAAGATCGATCTACGCAAACAGAAATCCACCAGCTTTACAAAGCCTCAGTTGTATGACTGGAGGTGGCGCATCAATATCTCATTTGCCCTTGGCATGCCTCTAAGGAACAGTGACAAAAACTTTATAGTGACCTTACTTTAAGTTGGACTGCAACCTATACTGGATGTGATTCCCGACGTTTTATAAAAGTTTTTTTTAATGCTCAGTACCAGTCAAGAGGCACGTCAGCTGTGCTTTTGAATAAGGAAGGGATGAAACAGGAGTGGCCTAATGAAGCCAGTCTTTAATAAATGAAACTGCCTCTTTACCTTTCTGGAAGGCCTTTCCAGCCAATCGTGTGTGCGTGCATGCGCGCACACGCATGCACACACGCAGTAAATGCCCAATTGTCACTCATTCATTGCACAGTATCCAGATACTTTCCCTCAAGGAAGTGCTTCTGATGTCCCTCACCCTTCATGCAGTTCTCTTCTCACAAAACACCCCCCTTTTTATGATCTCCTCTCCCATTTTTGCTTTAATTCTTTCTTGCTCTGCCTCCTCTAGCCACTTCTACTGTCTGTGAGGTGGAGTTGGGAGTGCATGGACTAGAGTATAAAGAAATAGACCAGAAACAGCACAATCCCCAAGGGCCAGTTCATATTCTTTAAACTTCTCCATATGGAATGGCCTCGTAGATGCTGCTATCTGGACAAAATAGCAGGCCGCTCTCTGCCAGTGATTCACATGAGCAAGGCAACTGAAAAACCCAAATCACTGCTAAGTAGGCTTACCATAGTCCCAGAATCGAGTTGCGCTGCAGTCTAGAAAAGACATGAGCCGCTCCCAAGGATGCACTGCGGCAGACCAATGCGGTCACCTCATTTACCGGAAGCTCCGGAAGCCACAGATTGCATTGGCCCACCGCGGTGCATCCTTGGGAGCGGCTCGTGTCTTTTCTAGGCCGCAGAGGGACTCGATTCCGGGATTATGGTAAGCCTACTGCTAAGAACCAGCATCCGTCAACATGATGATTCCAGCTCATATGTTACTTCCTCTGTGCGACTCCATCTATAGCTACAGGACCGTTCCACCTGAAGATTTCAGAGCATGTGAATGAGTTCATGAGACAAAGTGGCAGGCACATTACTAGGCCTTGGGAATCCGTTCTCCACTTCCTGCCATTTGACAGGACCACTCCTCTCAACTGCCTTTTTGATGTTGTAAAAGCACTGGATGTGCTGGTGACACATTCTTTTCACACAATAAGTCATTCTTCTTGTATTACCGCCTCCATGTGGCATATTCTGGGACATCACACAGTGAATACAAGCCTGTGTCTTATTTGCTCAACAGGGATTGAGATCTGTGGCAAAACATGGGTTTGCATTTAAAGTGTCATGCTCAGAATCTGCTATTCCTCATAAATGTTCTGATATATTACACGAAAATAGGGTTGCTGTGTTGGAAAAGAAGGTACAATATTTCCTTGGGAGTAAAACTGATGAGCTTAAACAAGATAATTGTTCAGATGAGTGTGTATTAGTATTACCCCTCTGCAGACATCTAAATACCCAAATAGCCTGTATACAAAAAACAGTCTCAAGAGAAGAGAAACTGCAACTAATGAAGATCATACATGTTCAGTAACTTGTTCTTTAATCTCTGCTAGTTTTGGCTTCATGTTGTTTCAGCATGAATGCTCTTAAATTTGAAATAAATGCCTTTCTTGAAATGGTTTGCCTTGGGAGCATCTTACTGGTACCCTGTAGAGTTATTTAAATTTCACTAGGTTTTTTTTTCTCTTCGTAATTCAGGCTATAGAAATTAGAGAACCTCTTATGTAATCAAGGTAAAAATGCTTCTGGTTTATATTTGATTGCAAACTACAAATACGCATGATAAGGAAAACCTTTTGATAAAGTGAAAGAAAATAATTAACAGCCCAATCCAAAGCCGGCCTCTGCTGGCGGTACTAGGTTCCTTGCTGTTGTAAATGTGCCATAAAACATGTTGCGCCAGCGTGGAGGCCAGTCCCGCCAGTGGAGAGGCCAGTGCCGGCAGGCCTCCACCAGAGCAGCACCCACGGGGCAGGTGAGCTCTACACCAGGCGGCAGGGAGGTGAGGGAGGGCAGAACAGGGTTGGGGAGGGGACGTTTCAGGGCAGGGGAGGAGTGCAGAGAGGAGGAAGGTTCAGGCCCGGGAGGGGGGCGGGCTAAGTAGAGGAGGCCTCCGCCGAATCCTATCCCCCTTCCCAGGCTTGAAAGCCCAACACGGGGCTACTCGGATTTGCACCGGCCATTTAGCTGGCAGAGATCCGAGTAGCCCCATAGAGCTCAACAAAGGGTCAGGGGACGAATGTCCCCTTACCTTGAGGACACCTCCAGCAGCCTCCAGCTCTGTGATGGATACAGCGGAGCCTGCCCCAGCGCCGCTGGATGGCAGTGCGGGGCTTTGAGTAGGATTGTGCTGTAAAGCAACCACTTTTGCAACTAAGACTTGGTGCTCACTGGTATGCTTGTTCTGGCTGGCACCATTTCAGACTGCAAGTGGGGGAGGCATAAATGCTCCTTCATACAAACAAGGTTCTAGCTTAACCTCCCTGAAATGCTAGTTTTAAAAAAAAATGTTTGTATAGAGGAATATTCCATCACACGAGACATTACATGCAGTCTGAAGTGGTACAGGTAGACACAAGTTTACCACATCAGTGAGAACTAGGCCCAGTTCATAAATCAGCAGCAAACAGGCCGTTTATTGTTTGAGAAACAAATAGTGTATAGCGAGTGTGGTTGTGGTTTGGAGCACATTTTTATAATGGTGACATCACGGCAACCTTAACCCGCAGTTAAAAAATCATTATTCTGGATAAAAGTTAGGCAAGTCACCAATCACTGTAACAAACTGACTAATAGCACAATCTACTGGAAAATGAGAAATGAGAAATGCAGGGCTGAATGAATCGCAAGCCGGAATCAAGATTGCCGGGAGAAATATCAACAACCTCAGATATACAGACGATACCACCCTAATGGCAGAAAGTGAAGAAGAACTAAAGAGCCTGTTGCTGAGGGTGAAAGAGGAGAGTGCAAAAGTTGGCTTGAAACTCAACATTAATAAAACTAAGATCATGGCATCTGGTCCCATCAATTCCTGGCAAATAGAAGGGGCAGAAATGGAAGCAGTAACAGATTTTACTTTTCTGGGTTCCAAGATCACTGCAGACGGAGACAGCAGCCATGAAATTAAAAGACGCTTACTCCTTGGAAGGAAAGCTATGGCAAACTTAGACAGCATAATAAAAAGCAGAGATATCACCATGCCAACAAAAGTTCGCATAGTCAGGGCGATGGTGTTCCCAGTAGCAATGTATGGTTGCGAGAGTTGGACCATAAGGAAGGCTGAGCGCCGAAGAATAGATGCTTTCGAACTGTGGTGCTGGAGAAGACTCCTGAGAGTCCCTTGGACTGCTAGGAGATCAAATCAGTCAATCCTAAATGAAATCAACCCTGACTGTTCCCTGGAAGGACAGATACTAAGGCTGAAACTCAAATATTTTGGCCACCTAATGCGAAGAGAGGACTCTCTGGAGAAGACTCTGATGCTGGGAAAGATTGAAGGCAAAAGGAGAAGGGGAAGGCCAAGGATGAGATGGTTAGACAGCATCACCGATGCAACGAACATGAAAATGAGCGAACTCAGGAAGATAGTGGAGGACAGGAAGGCCTGGTGGGATATGGTTCATGGGATCACGTCGGGACACGACTTAACAACAACAACAACTGGAAAATTATTATTGCTTATTATTTTTTGTTACATTTCTATCCTGCCCTCCTTCCAAGAAGTTCAGGGCAAGGTGAGGTTGGTTAGGCGGAGAGATGGTGACTCTTGGGTCATTCAGTGAACTTCATGGCTGAGTTTTGAAATTCTCCTGCTCATGCAGTGGCGTCGTCAGTGGTGGGGGCCTTGGGGTGGTGGGCCCCCGGGCGGCAGGATTGGGCCCCAGGCGGCAGGCAGGCGGGTGCAACGGCGGCTGGCGGCGGGGCAGATCGTCCCGTTCGCCAGGGCGAGTGAGGAGTGCCGTTGGCGGGTTCAGCCCTCGCTCCCGCCCTGTGCCTCTGAGTGCTCAATAATGGCTGCTGCCATTACATCACTTCTGGCGCAGGGGGGGCAGTCATAGGAACGCCACTGCTGCTCAAGCCTCATACTGAAACTACTATGCTCTTGTGTTGATCCTATTCGTTTAAAGAGAGAACTTTAAATGCAAGAGAACTTCCCATGCATTTTGCTCCAGACAAAATGTTGTATTTCCTCCCTTCACATCAACACCTAACCTGCTACAGACAAAAATGTGGGTACGTTTCTGAGGAAATAGCTGATTTTTGTCAAGTAGATTTCTTTCTCGTGCATTAAATGAAACCACAATTGTGTAGCTGTGTGGCACAACAAACTTAAACCAATCGCTGTCAATGTTTTATTTTTATTTTGGGACTAAGGATTCACCCATCACACCAGCCCAAAACACATAAGCAAGCTGTAATTTTTTATGATGTATCTCTGTCTTTTTACAATGCTCTCTCCTCCCCTGCTTTTTCGTCTCCAAAAATTGTACACAAATACCGCAATAAAACAATACCTTGATGCTACTGCTATGACCTGCTTTAGACCAATTAAAATACAATGCCCTAAACAATTATTATTTAAAGGGCTTCTGCTTCCGCTGTGCACCCCCAAAAAAGCAAAAATGTCAACAGTTGTTCATGATGTGGTTTTCTGACAGGGGTTGCATGTGGCCACAAATCTGCAGTCATTCTCAAGGGATTCCTTCCACTCAATGGACCTGTGCAGACCACAAAACAAAGCATTTTGTTGTGTATGACTCTGAGCAGTCCAAATGAAGTATGGACTGAAAGTGCAATTCAAAGCTATTTATCCTTCCTACAACTGAGTCTTGATGTAATAGCACAGAACTGCTGCTTTCCAAGAGTTCAAAGCACAAGAATTCCTTACATGTTTCTCAGAAGAAGTTCCCAAAATGTTTAAAACACTCTTTTCACATTCGGGAATGAATCTTACACTACCTCGTACTTCACTGTCTTCAACACCCCCATCTTGGTGTGTGTTTGTTTGTTTGTTGTCTTCAATTGCCTCCCCCTCACTAATAGCTTTTCCTTCTATCTCGTTATGTATTTGGAATAATATTGGAACAAGCTGTTCCTTTCTTTGACAACACTGTAAGAACAGTCATATTCTCACTGTGTTTCATCAGCCAATATAAGAACATAAGAACATAAGAACATAAGAAGAGCCCTGCTGGATCAGGCCAAAAGCCCATCTAGTCCAGCTTCCTGTGTCACACAGTGGCCCCACCAGATGCCTCAGGGAGCACACAAGACAACAAGATACCTGTGTCCAGTCGCCACTCCCTTGCACCTGGCACAGAGAAAACCCACTTCTAAAACCAGGAGGTTGCTTATGGCTTGTAACCTGTGATGGTCTTTTCCTCCATGAATCTGTCCAAACCCCTTTTAAAGGCATCTAGGCCAGATGCCATCACCACATCCTGTGGCAAGGAGTTCCACAGATGAATTACACGCTGGGTAAAGAAATATTTTCTTTTGTCTGTTCTAACTCTCCCTCCACTCAATTTTAGTGCATGTCCCCTGGTTCTGGTGTTGTGCGAGAGGGAGAAGAATTTCCCTCTATCCACTCTCTCCATCCCATGCATAATTTTATACGTCTCAATCATGTCCCCCCTCAGGCGCCTTTTTTCTAGGCTGAAAAGCCCCAGACGCTGTAGCCTTTCCTCATAAGGGAGGTGCTCCAGCCCACGAATCATTCTGGTCGCTCTTTTCTGCACCTTTTCCAATTCAACTATATCCTTTTTGAGGTGTGGTGACCAGAACTGGACACAATACTCTAGATGTGGCCTTACCATCGATTTGTACAAAGGCAGAATGATATTGGCCGTTTTATTCTCAATCCCTTTTTTAATGATCCCGAGCATGGAATTGGCCTTCTTCACAGCCGCCGCACACTGGGTCGACACTTTCATCGACCTGTATACACTGAAAAGAGTGTTTGCCTGTAACACCACATGGGATATTCACAAATGAGCTGAATTTAACAGTCATGACAACTTATTCTTTTCCAACTCGTATACTGTATTCACAAAACCAGCTGCAGCAGCCTCTCCTCTACCACAGAAGGAGGATTGGTGACTGGGTGAGCATAAGGAAGAGCTTGTAAAATCACCAGTCTACAGGCCAAGCTTGATCTTAAAGTGGCCTAATGCTGATTGGTTAACGCTTCCATGTCATTTAACCATCTATTTGCTCACACAATTACAGTGCAATCCTATCCATGTGCACTCAGAAGTATGTCTCATTGGATTCAGTAAGGCTTACTCCATAGTAAGTGTGTTTAGGAATGCCCTCTCTCTTGAGGTGGCTCGTACCCCCATCTTAAGATCCTCCATGCAAAATCCTTTGTTTGAAATGCCTGTGTTGTACTTGGGCATATGTTAAGCCTCTGCCTTTGGCCAATTCACACACAAACCCTACTGCAGATTTTTCAAAGATTTTTTAGGTTTGCCTTTCAAATATTTTTCTCTGCTAATTCTTTCTTGTCAATTTAATACATTTAGAATTTATTTTTTTCTGCATCTATAGAATAACCACAATATTCCAATCTATCATCGTAACATTATTTCAGTTAATTTACAATAATATTGTGACTGGAGCATGAATTCCAGAAGTAGAAAGAGCATTTCCGATCAAACAGCTTCAAAATATTAACTTTTTTCTCCCCCCACTTTAAATCAAACAAAATGCATGAAGGATACGTTCTTAGATTCTCTCAACGTGTCCAGATTTTAGAGTTCAAAACAATCATTCTGCCGGGAAAACTCCGTCGTAAAATACACTTTATTAAAATTTTGATGGTAAAACTTTACGTTTCGTTCGCAACATTGAAAGCATCCCGAGAAGTCCTCAACTACACCCTTCAACCAGCTATAAAAGCCATCAAAATTTTAATAATAAAGTGTATTTTACGACGGAGTTTTCCCGGCAGAATGATTATTTTGAACTCTAAAATGCATGAATTTGATAATAAGCAATATTCATCATTTTTTCTAGTACAATAAGTTCTATTGGGCTTACTCAGCATTCTCCACTTATTTCATGCTGACCAAGAATAGTTCTGTGTGAATCTTGACAGTCTGCATACTCTCACCAACAGATTGTGATCCAATTAAATGCCTCTATTTCCACTTTTCTGCCTTTTTGCTCCTACAGATCTGTCTCCTTCACAATCCATCTTCAGGCTCAGCTGATACACTTTTGCCTCCTGGACGTGTCACACTATCTCTGATGTCACAATCTCAGCTATCATTGTGATGTCACAAATACAACATCTTGTATGTAAACACAGGCAATACTGAATATTCAATAACTCTGCATTTTAAACAAAGCCTCCATTGCATTTTTTTAAAAAAAACCATCAAAGTTAATAGAACTAGAGAATTTTATGCACAATACATGAAATGTTTTGAACATTTAGGATGACAAAAGACCCTTGCTTGGAAGAATGTGTAAAAACAACTATGGCAGTGTTTCTCAAAATTTCTGAATTCAGCCCCACCCATTCAAAACCTCTGGGACATTGTCTCCCACATCTCATCTTCATGCCAATCATCAGTTTGAAGGATAAACACACGGAGATTATTGTACACATTCTGGAGTTCTAGGTGCAAATCGGTAGGTTGGAGTGAATAGATATTAAAGATTATTTTAGGTTGATACTCCCTTTCTTTTGCCTCTGTTGCCCCCCACCCCCACCCCTTGCCTGGAAATAGAGTGCACCTGGCTGCCCTAGGAATTGATCTGAAGAACTGGATCTAAGCAGTTCAACTCTCCCAAAGTAGCTGCAAGGTCACACCAATCGGTACTAAAGGGGTTTTCCAACTAACAGGGTTTTAGATATCATGTATCAAAAATATCTTGTGTATTATATTGGTGTAATTGAGCGCAATGAACACCAGTGGTTATTTAGATGATAATAATATAGGAAAATTCTGAAGGCCTTTTCCAGAGCACACAGTCACATTCATCAGCCCAGAATAATGGTGTCTCAATTTACAATCTCAGTGGCAAAGCAAGCCAATTGTCTATCCACTACCTATCAGCACTTTCCCTTTCTCCCATATTCATCCTTTTGATTGGCAGGCATAGGACCATTATACTGGCGTGCAGAAGGAGAGCAGTTTTAATTCTGAAGTACTTCAAGTGGATTCCTACCTGGCAGCTGTAATATACAAGAAGCTGGAGGCGTAGAAGAACAAGCAAATCCTCAGTACAACAACGTTTACGAATCATTGTTATAAAGGTGAGGACATTCCACTCAAGTTGGCAATGTCAATGCAATTAATAGCACAATCTGAAGCATGTAGTTTACCCAGAAGTAAGACCACTTTGTTCGATGGGGCCTAGTCCCAGTTGAATGTGCATAGGACCTAAAATCATGTATACCAGATCTTGTGGTGGTTAGAGGATGCAATTGCAGTTATCTGGGAATCTTTAACAAGAATAAAGTTACGCACATAACATTGTAGATCCTGGATGCTCTTTCAGGAAATGTCAAATCTGAAAGCATATGTAATCAACAAAAGCTTCTGAATGCAATTCAAACACACTGACAACCAAGTCTGAAACACCCTTAACTTTGTCAAAGAATTATTGCATAGTGTGAAAAATAAAAGTATAGGGAATAAATATTTCAGCCTCTAAACTGTAAACATTTTTTACAGTTTGTAAATCTGGTGAAAAGCCACTGTGTGCTCTGACAGATGAAATGAATCAAAATAATAAAGTGAATAGAAAATTATATTGCTGTCAATAATTTAATTTGCACCAAACAGCATTTTGACAAGGTAACTGTTATATATGATGCCATGTTTGGTATAATATTTTGAGAATGTATTATTGAAAGTCAACATCTGACTACCAGAATCAACTTATACAATAATAACTGTCACAGAATCTTTAGTAACAGACTAATTCGACTTTAATTGTCTACTAATAGAGGCATTGTTGTTGAGGCTATTCACAATAGTTATCTCTGAATTTTCATTATAAAATGCAGTTTTGAAGGTGTAGCTTGACCTTCAAATATTCACAACCTTCTTTTTCTCTTACCCAAGTCTACTTTAAACATATGTTTGACGAGTGATGAATTCCATAAGTATAATTGTGTTATGGCCCAGGCCCAATCCTATCAAAGACTTGTGCCAGCAGAACGTGTGTTCCACTGGTGCAGGCTGCCACAAAGCATCCATAAAGTGTTTTGCAGCAACGCAAGCTTCTGGTGCACCAGCGGGAAGCCTAGCGCCTTCCTGAGCACACTGGCAGATGTCAGAAGGCGCAGGGTGTAGAACAGGGCAGGGGGAGGGTGAAACGGGGGATGGGCAGGCGGGTGGGCAGATCAGGCCCTGGAAGAGGGTGGGTTTGGTGGCAGCAGTGCACGGCGAATCCAAACCCCCTTCCTGGGCCTAATCTGCCTGCATGGGTCAATGCGGACCTGCGCTTTCAATATCACTGGCACAGGTCCAAGTTGACCCATAGCGGCTGCTGGGCTTAACCCAGTGCAAGGGGTCAAATGTCCCCTTACCCCGAGGAGGCCTCCAGCAGCCAAAACTCCCCCACGGCATGTAGTGAAGGCCGTGCCAGCGCTGCTGCATTGCTGTCTGGAACTTATGGTAGAATTGGGTTGTTAATCTATTGTAGCAAAAGCTACAAAGACCCACATCTGATGAATCTGCATCTGATGAAGTAGGTTCTTTACTGACAAAAACCCCATGCCACAAGACATTTGCGAGCCTTTAAGGGGTCATAGGACTCTGCTATTGTTACTCAATTAATGAGTGAATATTGCTTAGCATTCCATATTCAGTTTTAGGGAAAGTCCAAGGTGCACAAACTTGTTACATTCAGAGAACAGGATTAGGCCAACAGGGGAAATAAAAACCAGTGCATCATACCGAAGCTTTTGTATCAAGGTTGTTCCTGAATTATAGAAGAGAGAATTTTATTTATTTTGTTTTAAAATTTTGTGTACCACTTTATCTTCTTTGAAGCATAACAGAGCAGCTACAGAAGAAAGGTACATAAAATGCAGTTATTAATACTGGCTGAACAATTTAGAATTACAAGCACTGGATACCTTTACAAATACAATATTAACAGTTTATAGATGCCTGGGTATGAATTCCCACAAGTTCCCAAACTAGATGTAGGAAGTAGGATGCTGGACTAGATGGTACAGGAGTGGTCTTCTTATGTGCTTATGGGCGCAATCCTGTGTAAGAATCTGGCAGGCAGCCCAGGTCCGCCCACCGGATCCCGTGCTGCCAGGTGCCGACCATGCGCCAGGCCGGAGGTCTTCTTGGGGAAGGGGACATTCGTCCCCTTCCCTGAGTGTAAACCAGGGCGGGCCTGATGGGCCTCCTTGGATTTCCACCAGCTAAATAGCTGGCGGAAGTCGGAGGAGGCCGTGTAACAGCCTAGCTGCCTGGCAGGGATGGGGATATGGCAGGCGCCATCCCCTGCCCCCTCCCGGGCCAGCTAAACCAATGGCCCCCCTCCCTCGCCCGCCGGACCGCCCACGCAGCTGCGGTGGGGAGCGCTTACCTTTTTCCAGCGACTGCTTGCCCGGTCCGGCGACGGCCCGGTCCTTGCGCCGGCCTCCCTTACTCCCGAGTAGTCACAAATGTGCTTTACGGCACATTTGCGACACTTTCGAACGGCGGAGCATGCGCTCCGCCATTCAAAAGATCCCCAGGATTGCGCTGTATGATATATAATCATCATTACAGCACACTTGTAAAGTTGCAACTGAAACATCCAACTTGTACCTTTAAAGTTTCCCATAGAACTGGAATAATTGTGGCTTCTCCTGCATGTCCCTTCCTTGTTCCTGCTGTCTGTCCCCCGTCCCACATAGAGGAGATGAATGGGGCAGGACCAGGGAAAAAGAAACAGGAGAAGCCATAGCTGCAACAGGGTACTTGCATACCTAAATACAATACTGATTACGATTCAAGTCACTTACCCATTAGCTACTACTGTACCTGAAATGCCTACTTAGGATATGGACATATTGTTTTCATTATATTGTGGGTTTTTTGGTTTTTGTTTTAAACAATAGAGGAGAGAAGGAATGATACGGATTAGAGATGGTTAAAGTCAATAAGAGCCGATGGTACATTTATTTTTCCCAAAGAATTAGCGGGCTTGATAAGCAAATAGAAGGCTCTATTAGAAGTTGCAGTTAGTTCAAGTTGTCCCCCAGGTGCAAGCTAATCTAGAGCTGCTTATCTCTATGTTCTGTTTCCCCTGTTTCACCTGGTTGGCTTTCCTGGTCATCCAGGTTGCTCTTCATGATCCCTTTTGCATCCCCACCCACTTCATTCAGAGGCATTCCAATGTCACAGTGATGTCAGCAGCTGTTAGCCAACAGCCAACATCCCACACATTTCCTCCACAAAAGAGGATGCCTGGATTCTTACCCATTGCCTTTCAAGTATACCATGAACAAATCTGCCACAAAGAACTTTGTTCTAACTCTCTTTCTACTCTGTCAGGATTGGAAACAAATGGGAATTCATTCTTACCCCCCCTTTTTTTTAAAGGCTCTGCTACCAGCAATAAACATGAGTGAAGTATTTGTATTGTATTCAGCTCGTGTCACATGAAGCACAGTTAACACTCGTGATGTAATTGTGCCTTAATTGTGCAGCCCAATCCTATGCACATTTACTTGAAAGTAAGCCCTGTGCTCAAGATTGTAGGATTCCACTGAAAGCAACTAAACTGTTTTTAGTGTGACACACAATTAGCTTTTAATGCCTGAACCAGGGGTTCTCTTTACCTCTTGTTTTGCTTTTCTGTGAGGAATCAAGACTTAACTATCTGGCTCTAGTCAGACTCAATAATTGTTCCAATCAATACAAAACTGAGCATTTATTTGCCAATTATAATAGGGTCAACAGGGAAAAAACAAAGTAGCTTAATTCCCTTTTTTGGTAGCAAAATTATGCCAGTAACTGGACATTACTGGAAATGCTCATAATAGATACTAGCCATACAGACAACCGAGAATTTTGTTCTATAGTTGTTGTTGCTGTTGTTGTTGTGTGTGTATGTGTGTGTTTACTGATATTATAGAGATAACTGAATATTGTAGATATGTGTATGTATTTATCTCTGTGGTGGTTTATTATTATGACAATAAGCAACTGATTGATTTAGGCTGCAATCCTATGCATAATTACCAGGGAGTAAGTCCCATTCAATTGAATGGGGCTTACTTTTGAGTAGACACGCCTAGGATTGTGCAGTAAGAAATTACTATACATTGTTCTCATGCAATTCCGACTAGAGCTTTTATTCGCTAGTAACCCCATGCCTTAATTTACTTTTACTTTGCAGTAAGCATAGTGAAACAAGATTGGCAAGGTTAGAAGGAACTCAGTTTCTGATTTAAAAGGCAAGCAAACATGAAGTACACTGGATGGAACATTGATGGTACCTGATAACATTAGAAGTGGAACATACTGATCAGCTTAACAAAAATCAAAGGCCATATAGGCAACTTGTTCCTCGGTGGGCTGTAACATCAGTGCGGGGAATCCTTTACCAGCACTATTATTGGCAGGGCTCCTTGCACCATTAGGGCTTATCAGCACATAACATTTCAAGAGCTCTCAACCTGTTTTTCCTTCCCCTCCCCTCTAATATGTCTAAAAATTGCCATGCAGATGAGCATGCAAAATAGGATAATCAAAAGTTCCCATCCTTTGGGCTCATTTTGAGAAAAGGAAGAATGCTCTTCATGGCAAAATGTTCTTTTCTTTTACCGCTGTTTTATGGAAGGCCAACAATGGCAAGTAGAACAGAAATACAAACAGAACAGTCTCCCAGCAAATAATGTTTAGCATCCTTTTCTTGAATTACCAGGGGGGGGGGGCTCACTCCCATACCTTTTGTGCAGCTCCCTTACCTACTCTTTTTAAAAGGCTAGGTGAGGGAACGACATACTTCGGCTAAATTGTAGGGTTCAGGGGGACACTCTACCTTCCCCCATCATTGGACCAGTGATTGAGGTGTACATATTGTGGCACTAATACAATACAGTACATTATAAACTTGGGTTGTCATTGAAAGAGAAACAAGAGGTGAATGTGGAAGGCCCTGCTCAAGCAAAACTTTACTGAAGCTATCATAAGAATGTTAATAAGATGTTTAAAATTCTTAGGGGCTTTTCACACATCACTGCTATAATAGATACAGATATATATATATATATAAAAGAAGGTATCTGTTTTGAGTACCTACAATGCTCATTTCAGCAGCAGGGAAGACAACAAGTAGAGGAGAGCAAGAGGTAACAATAAGAGCAGATGAATATGAGCAAATTTAATTTATACAGATGCTGGCTGGAAAAGGGGGCTTAAAGGCCGTAACAGACCGCACGAATTCTGGCGAATCCCGGCGCCGAGGCGAGTGAGCGAGGCTGGCTGCTCTCCTCCACGCTCTGAGCTTGTCTGTAGGAGTGTCTTCCCGCAAATAGTCCCTCCTTTGGTCCCGCCTTCTTGGAATAAACCTCCATGGTGATTGGCTAACACTAAAGTTAACTTCCGATTGGCAGATAGCCACTCTCCTCCCCCTCTCATCTGATTGGTGGCTGCAGTAGCTCCGTGAAGCTGCCCCCTCAAACATGGGCCAGAAACATTTTCGATCGTGCCGGAAATCGAGAGATCGCATCTGCTCTGCTCGCTTCCGCTATGGTAACCAGACACCTTCGCACTGCTCGACAAAGCTTCTCGGGCGTCTGGAACACGCAGGAATTCGTGCAGTCTATCATGGCCTTTAGTGTTCAGTCACAGGCTCCATGAAAAAGGAGTAAGTGAGAAAAGTTAGAAAGGGGGGGGGAGTGGCACCACATAGATGCTCTGAGAAGGAGTTCCAGGTGCAGGGGGCAGCAAGGGAGAAAGGGCAGAGCTATTAAGGAGAAGACCTTTGGGCAGCAGGGGATGTTCACAGGAATTTAAGCCTCCCACCTTCAGGATGGGCTCAGTGGTAGAGCTTTGCATGGAGAAGGTACCAGGTTCAGTCTCCAACATCTCTAGCAGGGCTGGCCCATCCATGAGGCAAGCTGAACACTTTGCCTCAGGGTGGCAATTTGGAGAAGGTGCCAACCTGGCAGGAGGTACCCTATGCCCACCTGCTACATTCCAAAGCCTGCTGCCTGCATGAAGTCCAGTTCCATCTACTTCTCATGTGCTAGCATGAGAGAAGATGGGGGGAGTTTACCTCCCTCCTCTGAGACCAGCACTGCTGCCTCTACCAGCCACTAGAGGAAGCAGCAGGGATACCTGTCTTCATGTTCCTCGTGCACCATGGGAGCATGTGAGGCTCAAGCTACAAGGCCAATGGCTGAATGAACACCATCAATGGTGAGGCAGAACTGTGAAGAGTTTTAAATGTATAGGCAAGACGTTTATGTCATTGTGGCAGCAGGGATGTTATGATCCATTCACAACCAAAGACTTCAGTGCAAATATTTAGGAGCTGGGTGCATAACACATGTACCTCCTTCTGTTGGCTTTGTAGAAGCCAGCTGCAGCTTTTCTCAGTAACAACAAGCAGCTGTTTGATTACTTTTTGACAGCCTATTTTACTCCCATGAATAGAACCACAGTCTGCCGAAGATAGCAGATTTCGTTTGATCTATGGTTTCATAAGGTTCTGTCATTGACAAAAAAGAGTTTTCTAGTACATTTGATCATGCTGGAGTTCAGGCGGATGGCCAGTAAGAAAGCAGTAAGGCTGGTCATTCAGAGGAATAAAGGAAAACACTCCCTTTTTGATGGTGAATGGATGCCAGATAAAATAATGAATCCATTTATTACACACGTAACACTTAAAACCAGAAATTGAATGGTCGTAATAAAGTTATTGTCAAACGACCTCCAATGACTGACATTGTCACTTATGTTCAACGATATATTGAACATGATATTATGTGGGGTCCCTTGTGAAGCCTCCACTCCCTTGTGTTCTTGCCTTTTTTTTTTCCTTGCTGTTCTTTATACATGGAATTCCCTTCCACAGAAATTCAGCTGGCCTCTATTATCTTTTCGCTCTTGAGCTTCATTTCATTCATGTTTTCATAGTATGGCACAGTGTATTCCTCGTCTCTACCGTCTCTGTTCTTCTTCTGTGTTCCCTTTTCATTTGTTTCCCTTTTCTTTTGCATTGAGCCCACCCAAAAGAGTGTTGAGCCCACAAAAAGTCTTGATTTTTAGAATCATAAACCTGCAGGCAGAGTCTTGTTTCATCTATGCACCATGCCTCCTCTATTATAGCCATTTATAAATACTATATAGGATGGTGATGGCAGTGTTCTGGCTAGTGATGAACATGAAGCAGTAAATATGGCCAAGGTTGTTCTTTTGTGCCTCACTGACTGACTACAGCTAAAATTGGCATTGTGTACATTATGCACATGCTTCAGAGGCAGACTTTTCCCCATAGCAATTAGGCTGAAATTAACAGCAGAAAGAATTCAATGGGCATGAAGCATGGCTTTCAAAATATAGTGGGGTATTTTGAGTGAGTCACAGGTGCGGAATTGTGTATTATGCAGAGTCTTAGCAGGCTCTATCTTAGAAGATGCATTCCTTCTGATGTGTGAGAGAAATGGGACTAGAAAATGACTAGTCCCATTTCTCTGAAAATGGTGCCTGCCATCCACAGGTTTTGCAAGTGCTTGTATTAACAAGAGCAAACATTTTTTTAAACAGTGTAGCCTGCTTAATTGCAAACACCTTTTAAATTGATCAAAAGTTAATTAATTAATCAATGTATCAATTAAATTTTGCAGCCCTGAAGGTAATCTTTATTGGGGAATCTGAAATGGCTAGTTATTGCGTCTGTATGGGAGGGTAAATGTTGGGCTTATTCCACTGGCGTCGACAGGGGGAAGCGGGGGGGACGGGCCGCCGGGGGGCGTCGCGCGTCTAGGGGTGACGCGCGATTCCCCCTACTTACATTTTTGAAGTGAAGGTGGGCCCGCCCGCCCTCCCCTGTGTCCGTTTGGCTCCAAAATGAGCCGAAAACAGAGCGGGGAGGGCGCTCTGCTCCTGCGCGTGACGTCACGCGCGGGGGGCGGAGCCTCCCCCTTAAGGGCGACGCGCGCCCCCGCTCTGGGGTGACGCGCGTCGTCGCGACGCTGCTGGCTTATTCACTGTACCTTTACTACAATTACTGACGAAGAGGGAAACTATGTTCTTGGGGTTTATTAAGTTATGAGAAACCTCCCACTCCCCATTTGCTTACATTTGTTCTTGTGGTGTGCTGTGGCAGGTGACCAGCATACTGATTCAGATATCCAGGTAAGGGAAGCAGGGGTCATGGTAGTGGAATCATCATTCTGATTGTTGCTAGTCCACATGAACTAGGCAGGATTGACATAGAGGAGAGGGCTATTGCCATGCCTACACAATGTCCGTAGAAGTCGAACCCCTGCAACAGTAAGTGGCTTTCTAATGTGGTATTTTCTGTTTGGGGGCTGGGGCTCTCTTCCTATTACCATCATTACTCCTAGCAGCAACTTTGGGAAGCAATCTAAAGAGAGATGAAATATGCCACACAGTTCCTTAGTAGCGACTGCTGCTTTTAGAACCTTTCCAAAGAGGAAACGCCTCGATTAATGGCCATTGCGGGACAAAAGCTTGTGTGCCTGCAAGCACATGCCACATTTTTTACACTAATAGCTCCATCCAGAATAAATGTTGCCTCCATTTGTATGGCAGACCTTTGACAAAGCAGAATTGGCCAGGTTGATTAGAAATACGTGTCAGACACAGATAATGGGGGAATCCCTTTCAACAATATCAGGGCCTGAACTGCCATAATGAGATCAATTGAACAAGCCTCCTGGTTTATGAGCGATATTAATTGCAGCCTTGTCACATAAGGCACAGCTCCCAATAAACTAAGTGAAACGCAGGGAATTATACTTTGCTCCACTCCTCCCTTCTTCTCCCCCATTGCAAATTTGTTTGCAAGAACATGAATCTGTCTGCCAAAGATCTAACTATCGAGAAGGAGATAATTCATGAGGTTTGAAGGACAACGGGAGTTGTTATAAAGCCATCTGCACCAAAAGAATTTCAGGCGAGTTTTTAACGTCAACTAAGCTTCCATCTCAGAACTTGGTTTGACATACTATAGTAATTAAGGTCTGTTTCAAAAGCATAAACGTTTTAATGCTTTGCCTCACGTTATTGCTGTTTAACTATGCATCATGGTTTTATCAAGTTGTTAGCTGCCTTGTGGGTAGTTCTGGTATCCACAAGGCAGAATATACTGTATAAATATTTCATATAAACAAAAACAGTGTACACTGTAGGGAGATAGTTTAAAGATATGGATTTCTTACACATGCTGTTTACAAATTAGAGGAGAGAATCCCCAGGAGAGCATTTATCAATTCATTTCTTGTGTGATCTTTTTGTACGATCCCTTAACAGGAAATAAGGGATCAGATGTAAGATCTTCCTCTCTTCCGTAGCACAGTTTGGTTACCAGCCCTGCGGGGAGGGACCGTTCTTTTCTCAGCTTTTTGAGTCCTGCACCCTGCACCCACACAGTTACCATCCTCCAAAGGGTCCTTTTGTCTTTGCTGACTTGTATCACACATACTAGGCAAAGGATTCTGCTGCATGGCAATTAATCAAGTGACTTGCTGCAAGCTTTGATCTGTGAAACATCGAGCAGGGCAGAGAAAAAGCAGGAAGCTCCCCCTCCTAGTGTGTTCCCCATTTGCCAGCTCTCAATGAAAGACACATCCAAATGATATGTGAAAGGATATTTTACACACTAATTTTGACAACATCATTGCAGAGACAGACAGTACATCACTATGGTGATACTTTTACTTGAACAACCTCTGAGGAATACATTTCAAATTCTGCCTTTATGGAAATGGCTGAAGAAGCTTGTTTCCTTATTCTGAAAAAAAAGTATCTTTGTGCCAGTGATATCTTTAAACTTCTGCTTTGGGATAGCATAATTAAAATTTCAACTCAGTGTTTCGATCTATTTAACATAGGGTCAAACTAGCCATTACAAGATTGGCACTTCTGTACTGTTTTTTTCCCTTGCAAATTGCAGCCAGATTGGGGGCCTCCGTGGATTAGGCCCATGACAGGGGGAGAAAGGGGAAGTAAGACTTCTATAATACATCTCTCTATTGAGGCGGTAGGGTCTACGGGCGAGGAAGCAGTGTGCAGGTTCAGAAGCGTCTGCAACATTTGGATTGTTTCAAACAAGGGGAAGTAAGACTTCTATAATACATCTCTCAAGTTGTCCTATCTTCTACTGCAGTGCCAGTCCAGATTGGGACCCCCATGGCCAGGGATGGTGGAAGAAGTCAGCCAGATCAGATATTGGCTAAGGGTCCGTCCGTTCCCATCAGAAGCTCCACTAGGCCAGAACAACCCTCTTGAACCCCCCCCCCCTTGTACCAGTCGGCTGCCATTCACTGATGGGAAAGGTGGGAGAAGCTGCCACTTTGCTGTCACCCATCGCTGCCTATCACCAATAAATTGGGGAGGCAGTGCAAGCAAGGCTTGCCCCAGGGCCTCCAGCAACCTAGTGCTGTCACTGCCGGCAGCTGCTGGGGAAAATAAACCGTAATTAATGTTAACAACAGATTTTTCCCCCTAGGGTAAATAGCAGCTATCGGGCCCTTGATCTGAACTAGGACCACGGGAAGGGGGGTAGGCTTAAGATCCCTTCTGCTGCAGTCCCAAGCTACTGGAGTGGCCAGAAGCAAGTACAGAAGCATCAGTCACACACTTCTTGTAACAGATAGTTTGACCCTTAGAAAAAAGATGGCTGAGCTAGGAGATAGAGAATTATAATACTATGCATGGTTTGGAGAAACTGGCTAAAGATGAAATTGAGTGGCAGTAGCGTCAGCTCAGAGAAAAGGGGGTACTTCATCATCACACACAACCTTCAATTAATTTACAGAATCTGGAGCCATAAGATGTGGTTATGGTCATGGGATTAGTTTTCAAACAGGATTGCACACATTTATGGAGGATAGGCCTATTCATGCTTATTCGCCATAGTAGCTCAATGGAACCTCCAGGTTCAGAGCTAATGTACTGTACTGTTGAATCCCATTTGCCCTGGATGGGGCAGGGTGGGTGGCACACAGCAGTGCTGAGGCCTTTCTAGAAGCATCTGAGTAGACAGAGCCATTGTTGGAAACAATATGCTGAACTAGACAGACACTTGGTGTAATTCAGCAGGGCTCTTATGACTATGCATTTTCTTAGGTCTGAACAGCACTAAACTATAAGAGAAGAATAAACAGAGGTTGCTGATATGCACAAGGAAAGGACTCCACTCTGAATACAACTTGGACTGGGCTGTTCGCCCCTGCAGGATCAGGACCTCACTACTAAAGCATTCTGCAAGATGCCTTAGGCAAAGGATAAAAATTCCATATCTTTAAATATAGGCATATCTATAGGCATATCTCAAGCCTACCTATCATTTCTAAAGTCAAAGCAGTGAACTATGACAACACTAAGAGCCAAACTTGATGTGCACACAAATGCATGCTACCTACCACAAGTGCCTCTATTTGTTAGAAACGTCTCCACGGGGTGGGACAACCCCAATCAAGACTGGGGCTCCCAGGAAGGGAGAGGTTCGCTCTTCCCCCATGCACCCTTTTAAGTCTCAAATTGTCCTTCAGTTGCAAATCACCATTTCAAGGGGGAAATGATTGAAAGAATCACTCACTCTTCCCACATTCCAGTCCCAACTGGGGTCAGACCCTGATGCGGGAGTTTTCAACAAATAAGAGGTACTTCCATTAGGAAGACTAACTACTGTACCTCTATAACAAATGTTTGTGTGCATGTTTGGTTCGACCCTAAGAGGCTTTTTAAAGAATTGAGATACAGAGGAGAGAGTCATAATAAATATGGTAATACCGGTAATAACCAAGTTATACTGGAGGGCAGAGTTAAAATCAATTGCTAACTAGAAAAGCACAAAAATGTTGAGGCCTCTTTTTAGATGTTACATTTCAATGTATTTGGCATCTTTTCAAAGCAGGTGCGAGGGTTGAGCTGGTGTTGGGACTGTAATTTGAGAATGATGTTGTACACGTGCATAGAAAATTTCATTGTGGTTTCTCAGTGTGCAGTATGATGCTTTGCATCTTTCTAGGCCATCTTGCCAATAAATGGGTATGAGGGTCCAATTGGTGTTTCAGTTTCAAACGCAGATACGTGTTATCAATGTGCTTGCCAGCTTTCATTCCAATATCTCAGTTTTCGAGGTAGGTCTCATAATGTTCATCCCTCCAAATAAAAACCAGTTATAGGGGCCCAGCTAGTATTCGAACTTGAAATGTAGGATTGTGTCCTGAACACACACACATGCCAAATTTCAGTCCAGTATCTCAGAAAGGAAGAAGCATACAAACAAACCCAGAATGCCAGACAGGCCAGTTAAGCAAAAGGCTCACTCTGCTCCCCAATTATAGTGTCAGCATTGTTGATTTGAATTGCCGGCATATGCCCGTCCCATGAAAATGCCCCCTTGATTTGCAGGGCCTTACAATGATACTCTTAGGCTCTGTTTTTATAATCGGATGTCTGGAGATTCATGCCACCAAAACTGTAGTTTGTGTACTGTCCTAGGAAAGTGGGAAGACCACTGGGATGTTGGTTTATAAACAGCTGCGGCCATTCTACGTTGACCCAAAGTGTGGATCCACAATGGGCCATTACCAAACTACAATGACTCACCCTGTCCATTTAAACCGCATGTCAGATATGGTCATGAAGTATAATGCAGCTCTGTCAGCCATCCACCCACAAGGTTCACTTCTTGCTATAGAGATGAAGATGGGGGCAGTGGCGTCGCCAGGCGCCCCCCCATCTGGGGCGGAAAACGCAACGCCCCCCAATAAAACTGTCAAAAACCGAAACCTATTTTTGATAGTTTTATTGCCGTTTTTCTTTTTTTAGTTTCGCCGATTTTAAGTAAAAAAAAAAGCGGGTATTTTAAAAAGTATGTATGCTTTGCCGGCACTAACTTGAATAGGACGTTCCCTCGACGATGTTCTTCCTGTTCCTGGTCGGAGCTCCTCCGTACGCCCAGCCGCGGGACTCTGTACCGCGCGTGCGCAGACCCACGGCGTCTCCAGGGACGCTCCAGGGAGTTTGCGAATGCCCAGCACATCCCTGGAGACTCCGTGGGTCTGCGCATGCACAAACTACAGAAAGTGCTGCTGGGGGCGGTACAGAGTCCCGCTCACGGGCGCAGGGAGAAGCACCCGGGAGCAGGAAGATCGTCGAGCGAACGTCCTATTCAAGTTAGTGCCGGCAAAGCATACATACTTTTTAAAATACCCGCTTTTTTTTTACTTAAAATCGGCAAAAAATCACCAAAAAAAGGAAAAAAAACATGGAACTTGGGGAGGCTCCCGCCCCCCCGAGCCTCTCCGCCCCTACGCCCTGGGGCCCACCGCACCACCGCCCCATATCAGACGACGCCTCTGGATGGGGGTCTTTTCGCTTTCACCTTCCACGGTGCTTCACAAGGCAGCAACTAACATTGTTCAGTCTGCTGGAGTTCTGTTTTGTTTCATTTCAAAATCATTCTTCTTCCAGATTTAGGGGGCAAACTACATGTTACACACAAATGCGTGTCACAGACTAAACTTCATTTAGAAAGCCCATTTCAAGAGGCTGTGACTTTTTTTTTTTTTTTTTTGCTGAGGAACAGCATGGGGAAGATGGTACTTAGCTTAACCCTCTCAGGCTGCAGTCTTTTCACTCCATATCTCCAAGCTGCTTTTTCTCCGGCAGGGTTCCGGATACATTTATACAACAGGTAACACACATGTCTGGAATCTTATAGGGGCAAGCAGTTTGTCAGCCCATTCCAACCCAAGGGCTAAGCAGCCCAAGTCAGACCTAAAGTCAGCCTAAGTCGTTTAGGTCAAAGTTAGGTCTGGAACGCGACCATTTAGGGCGAAGTTAGGTCAAACTTACGACCGACGGACTAAGAATGGACTAAAAACGGCGCACATGAGCACCACCAACGCCGGCACAACTCGGACCTAAAGTCAACCTAAAAGTGGGCGGACCATGGGCGGAACGGGGGCGGAACGGGGGCGGAGACCAATTAACGTCGGATTCGAGACCCTGGCAAGCACAGACACGCCCCCTCCAACACAAATGCTGACACAAAATTTAGGTTGACCAAAAAGGTGGACCCAAATTCGAGGAGACCCATAGGAGCCATTTTACCTTACCCAAGCCAGCCCTCTCCTGAAAATTTCTAACACCCTACTCCTGAGTTAGGTCAGAGTTAGGACGGAGTTGGGCCTGCTAGGTCTGGAAACCGACAGAGTTATGCCTAAGATAGGGAGCCTATCAGCACCCAGCCCCACCCAGCCTCTTTCCCACAAAAGCCCAGCCCCAGACCTCCAGTCACTCTCTCTCTCTCTGAGCACGTGGCATGGGGTTCTGTCCCCCACAGGCACAAAGTGGGACTTTGTCGGTGGAGGGCAAAATTCACAAACACCCCACTTCTCTCTTCTCTTCTCCTCTCTGCCTCCCTCTAGGGCAGAGAGGGCTGTTCTGGCTGTGGCCAACCTGTTTACAGCTGTGCCTGGGCAGCTGCCTCCATGCAAGTGTTTGCTAACCCATGTCTTTCTCCCAGCCCCTCTTCCCCCCCCACAGGCAACAACACCAGCAGGTAAGAGCAGGGTTTCTGCTGACATGTGGTCTGACTGCTGCCTCTTTGCATTTAGAAATATAGGAAGGATACATGCCTCTTTACCAATGTGTTGTCTCATAGCTGCCTGCATAGCCTACCATGACATGCCTCTCTACCAATGTGTTGTCTCATAGCTGCCTGCATAGCCTGCCATGACATGCCTCTCTACCACTGTGTTGTCTCATAGCTGCCTGCATAGCCTGCCATGATATGCCTCTTTACCAATGTCTTGTCTCATAGCTGCCTGCATAGCCTGCCATGATATATAGGATACATGCCTCTTTAGCACTGTTGTGTCTGATAGCTGCCTGTAGTCATGTGAGCAGACACTGCCACAAGTGTGGAACTGTTAGCCTTATGTAGACACCAGCTGTTCCCCCCCCCCCTTTTCTCCACAGGATCAACTGACAGGTCAGTAGTGCTAGGTTTGCCATGGTAGTGACCCCCAAGTTGTGTTGTTGTCTCTCTCTTTGACCCTTTCCCCTTACAGGATCATGCTCTCCTTACACCCAGGGAAGCAGCCCAGACCATGCTATGTGTGTCACAACTATCAGCTGTGTTTTATTTCTCTCCCTGCAGGCCTTTGCAACTGACACACTGGCATTTCTTCACTGGCGATTGCTTCCACACACCAGCTGACATGTAACTCCCCCTTGTTTTTTGTCTCCCCAGGAACGTCCACTACCACCTGCCTTCCTGGGAGCACCCCTGGGGCTGCAGTCTGGTTGCCCCACTGTCGACTGCCTCGCTGCTTCCAGAGGTCAGGGAGCCAGCCCTGCAACCCTCCTCAGCTGCTGGCGCTGCTGCTGCTCCACCTCCCTGGCTGTCCTACTTGCTGCCCCTCCCCTTTCTATGGAGCAGGCTGTGGTTCCACAGGGGAAGAGCCTGCATCTCCAGGTCCATGGGGCAGGTGTGCTGCTGCTGCTGCTGCTGCTGCTGCTTTCAGATGGGCTGCTGTGACTACCCCTGGCAGCCTCGCCTGGCCATCTCTGCTAACGTTCCAGAACAATAAAGACGCCCCTCGGGCAGAGCCCCAGTGAAACATATGTGCCCAGTGTTTACACAAGCATTGCCCCACACACACAGACAGCCCCCAGCACTGAAGCCCCTACATGAGTCCCATCCAGGGACTGCCACGGCCTTCCCTGGGAGAACACAGCAGGGGCGCTGCCAGACCCCCATGGCACAGAGGGGAGGGGGAGTTGGGGGGGCCTCTCAGGCACGCAAACAGTGACAGCCAGGGCGTCCGCCCATAATGCAGGCGCCTCCGTCGAAGGTCCGCCCGTAATGCAGGCGCCTCCGTCGAAGGTCCGCCCGTAATGTAGGCGCCTCCGTCGAAGGTCCGCCCGTAATGAAGGCGCTTCCGTCGAAGGTCTGCCCGTAATGCAGGCGCCTCCGTCGAAGGTCCGCCCGTAATGCAGCCACTTCCGCCCAAAGTCTGTCTGCATAAGAGGCGCCTGTTTATGCATCACCTTCATCTGCGGAGCGCCCCCTGTGTCCCTATCGGTCTCTGCAGACCCCTCTCTCGGAATCTGTCTCCCACCAGCCTTGTTGTCTGTCTGTCTGTCTCTGACCCACCCATGCCCCTCCCCAGCACCCCCTGTCTGTCTGCCTGTGTGTCTGCCTCCCCTCCCACTCCCTGATGATGGCTGCTGGCCACCCCCCACCCTGCCAGAGCGCCTGCCGCGTGGCGCCGTCATCGCCCCATCTGGGGGTGTGATGAGCTGCGTGAGCCCTTCACGCTCGCAGCAGACAAGCCCAAGGCATCTCTCGGTTTTGGCCGGGGCACAGAGCAGCAGGCACGCCGGGATGCCTTCTTTGTGGGCATTGCCCCGGCCTTGGAGGCCCAGGGCTTCAGGCAGCGCACGGGCAAGTCATGTCAGAGGCAGTTCCAGACCTCATGAGACCCCCCTTGTGTGTGACGTTCCCACCCCCTCCCCTTCCCTTCCCTCCCCCGCTCACCCCCCAGTGCAGCCTCAACGTGGCTTGGGGGTGGCATCGCCTTCTGCAGGTGGGAGGGGACGGCCACTCTCCCCTGCAGCAGGTGGCTGATGCACAGGGTGCCCTGTGGCGGCTGGGCTCAGGCACCTCGCTCACCTGTCACCTGCCCTGCGCCCACCACATGACTGGCACAACCCCCATGCCTGCGGTCAGCCCCTTTGCGACCGGGCTGCAACAGACCCTGCGGCAGCTGCCATGGATGGACGCTGACACATGCAGACAGAGGCCTGCACATGCCCGAGCCAGACACGGAGCCTGGAGAAGAGCCTGCCTGCCTGGGAGGTAAGTGTTGCCTGGGTCCTGGGGTGGTGCTGGGCCACAGAAACTGCAGCCTGCCTAACTCAGGCATAACTCTGACCTACCTCAGGCATAACTTCTGCCTAACTTAGGCTGCACTTAGGCCACACTTATGCCTGACTTGAGGAGGAGTTGGGTTGGAATGGGCTGTGTGTGTGTGTGTGGGGGGGTATTATGAGCAGAAAAAATGGCATTGGAAAAAGGGTTAGGCATTGGAAAAAGGGTTAGGAATTTCCTCCTCAGCAGACCCCTGGGCTCAAAACCACATTCCTTTGAGTTGCTTTTTATTTTTAAAAACTTGGGGCGTTGTCACATGCATTTGCATCTAACATGTATTTTGTCCTGTAGTCTTCATGTAAGTTGTTAAATAAAAAAATTACTATTATATAACCAATGCTAAAAGAAACCACTTTGTGAACTTTTTTTTCTTGAAAAGCGTATTTTTAATAATGGTTTTGATAGTTATGGATAGGCACACATCTTTCTGGGCCAAAGTTAAACTGTTCTAATTGAAGATTTAGACTGCATGAAAAAAAAAACCTGAGGCCAAAGTGCTCTAAATGACTGTGAATATAACATTTGAGGGAAAGCATAGGCTTTTTAGAGTTACTATACAATGTTTTTCCTCAGTGAGAAGTCTCTTTGCACTCTAACACACTTCACTCTGAACGTTCAATACTATAGCTCCAGTTATGTTACTCCTAAACTACATCAGGGGTTCTCAACCCCTTCCTGGCCAAGTACCACCTCTGGCACTATTCCCCTGCTGCGTACCACTGGAAGTGACTGGCAATTACGTCTTCGCCAGTTATTTCCGCGTGTTCAGGTTTTCGGAGGACAGAAAATGCAGGTAGGAGGCTCTGGGCAGGTGGCAGGACCATTCTCAGTGTTCCTGAGAGGCCTGGCCAAAGGCAGGAACCTATCAGGGGCAAAAAACATGCCACTGAAAGCGCCGTGTCAGAGTGGGGTTCCAGTGATCCAGCAGTTCGTGTACCACCAGCAGTTGGTCGAAGTACCACTGGTGGTACGAGTACCACTGACTGAGAATTCCTGAAGTAGACATTCCAGATATCTTGCATTTGCCACCCAAAGGAGCAACCCTGCATCTCCTCTCCCACGATATTATCCCATTACAGGTTTAAGCCCTATTCTACATTGCTACATTAAAAAAGCAAAAAGGAACTCCCTCTACCCAGCTTCAATACTGAGTTACAAAATGTGTACATGGTCATGTCCAAGAACAAAAGCTTTACTAAACCTCTTACAGCCAAACTAAATGTGACTTCAAACATGTAACTGGCCCTCCACCTTTTTTAAAAAAAAATATTACTAATTTCTCAGCCATGAGGGCTCCTGATCTGGATGGGGACCGTGGTGGGGAGTTTTAAATCCTCCTCCCCACATGGTGCATTCCCATTCCAGATTGGACCCCCACAGCCATTCTTTGATGATGATGATGATGATGATTTTATTTTAGGAAATAACAGGATCAGGCAATGTGTTGAGAGCAATGTCTAGTTTGGCCCTTAAATGAATGTGGATTTAAATGTGCTTAGAATGAAGACTCATTGACACCATCTAAGCTGGGAAAAAGATTTATTTTCTTAATTTGGTGTGGGAAACTTTGTTTAGAATGGCAGGAAAAGGCATAGAGGTGAGGGAATGTAAATTAAACCATAAACTAGCAATATTAAGGGTTTTGTTTTCAACTAACAAGATTTAAGTGGGAATTGGGAGACAACTTTCGTAGCACGGATTAAAAGTCTTCAATTATTAATGGTCACAAGCCATACATAATTGAAGACTGTGTATCTGTATTTATTCAGGTTTTGTGAGCCCCATAATAGCTATTTAAAGCTTTGAATTTTATGACAAAGCTTGATCCACTCTGGAAACCACAGTAAACTTGGATCTATTTGCTCCGGCAGTATTGACTTAATGGCTGAGTTTTCCTAAACCACTGCCATCTTAGCCTTCTTGCCTTTGAAAATACAGCGACAAATTATTAAACACACATACTCCTCTACTCAACTGACCTTAACAAATTATTTAGTCGGTTAAATGTTATTAGTCCAACTCCTGTAAAGTAGAACAGGATTTTCATCTTGCAGTACAAAGAAATCACCATGGCTAACATAATTTGCTTGTTGAAAGCAGCTTCTCACATTGCTTGCCAATGCCAGAAAAACTGTGGACATGAAATGTTGGGTCTGGTAGACTTGTGTCTGCCTCAGGGAAAAAGACATTGTGCAAGACAGGACAGGACCTCAGAAGCAACTCTGAAGATTGTGTGTTTTCTTTAAGACACCTGAGTACATGAGTCCCAACAGTGTACTTTCATCTTCACACACACACACACACACACACACACACACACACACACACACACACACACACGTCATAAAGGGGTTGCCTATTTTCTAGGCCTAGCCTGGAGCCTTTAGGAATCTCCAGGTGACTACTGAAAACAGCCTTGGAGATTTTAACAGAGCCTCTTTGACTTAATACAGTACATCATGTTGAGACTAGCTTCAGACAGAGTTTGCAACCCTAAAGTCATACATGAGAATACATGGAGCTGCCGTGCAGTTAGTCATGCTATGGGCCCATCTAGCCTGGTATTGTCACCTTTGACTGGTAGCAGCTCTCCAAGGTCTCAGGCAGATAAGGGTCCTTCCTAGCCCTGCTACATGGGCTTGAAATGGAGACGTTGGGGACTGACGTTGGGACTTTACGTATAAAGCCTGTACTCTACCCCTGAGCTTTGACCCTTTCCTTCTGAAAGAGCACCAGTGTCCTTTGAAAAGCATATGAAAAGGATCAAATTAATGAGCATTTAACCCAAATTATGCAATTTGTTCCTTTAGCAAGCCAGCGTGACACAGTGGACTGATTCAGATGATACTTCATCTGTTGTCCCCTCTTCAAGCAATTGTGGGGGGTAAGGTGGTCTGAATGTGCATGCTCCGCCCACTTCCTCGAAGGCTGGGGATGTTTTGCTTAATTGCTGGGGGGGGAGAGTGATTCTTCCAAACCGCACCTCTATACACACTAGCAGCATGTGTAGAGGAGCAGTTCACACAAACCGCCTCCCTCCCCATGCAATTAAGCAAAAAAAAAAAAAAAAACCTGATGCTCCAGGAGGTGGATGGGGTGTGTGCACTAATGGCACAGTCATCCCTCAAATGCACAACGAGGCAATGGCAAGCAAAGTATCAGCCGAACCAGCCTAGTGAAAAATCTCTGCCCAAACTACATGGCACGTGGGAAATCTACTATTTTGATAGGGAAAAAAGCACAGAGGGAAAGTGCTACACATACTCTGCTGATATTTCGAACAAATTTGCAGTCCCCTCTGGTTGCATTTCAGTTTAAAAAAATCAGAAGGAGTGGGAAGGGAAAGACTAACCCTTTCTCTTCATGTTGTTTTCCTGATCAAAATTGTCCCTCTCTCCAAGTGCTGTTTGTCCTGCAGAACAAAAAACAGGTGTCCTGCAGGTGGGGAAAAAATTATGTATTTATATTTCTCTGCCACACAGGGCAAGCAGCAACTGGAGAGGGGGGACAGATAATTTTGATCAGGAAAAGTTAGATATCCCTCCCCCCACTATTGTCTGTGTCATTTCCTTGATACAAATATAGTACCTACTTCAACCCCAGAGCTGTTAGCCTCAGAGGGAACAACATACAGGCAAAATATTGGGTCTTTGATGTAAAGTGTAGTTTGGCCCTCCAACAACTTATTTTCTAGTTGCTCAATTTTCTTTGGATGGTGTTAGGATTGCACTTGTTGGGCAGCTCAGTCCTGTGTAAGATGTGGCAGCCAGCCTAAAGGGCCAGCCGCCACATACTAGCCCGTTCCCCAGGGCAGCCCGGGAGCACCTTGAGGGAAGGGGATGATTGTCCCCTTCCCCGGGTGCAAGCGGCCTGAGGCCCTATGGGCCTACTCAAATGTACACCAGCTCTGGAGCTGGTGCACATTTGAGCCCGGGGTGTAAGGTCGCTCCGGGCCGGGAAAGGACTTGAGGTATCGGTGGAGCTTGCTGCAGATACCACTGCCCTCCTCCCCCAGCCCAGGCCGGCTAATGGCCAATCCCCAGGCTGCCCCATTCAGCCTTTCCCCCACCCCTGCACCGCCCCTGCAAGGCTTAACTGGTCCAGCGGGCGCAGGGACAGAGCACCAGAGGAGAGTGGGCTGCCTGCCCCTCCGGGTGCTGTAAACGCACTTTACGATGCATTTACAATACCTAGCGCTGGAGGAGCACGCACTCCCTTGTCAGTTCTCTCTCTCTCTCTCTCTCTCTCTCTCTCTCTCTCTCTCTCTCCTGTATTGGAGATTTGATGTACCTATGCACTCCGAAGTGAGAAATGCATAATGTAGAAAGAGCAAAAGCACATAGAGATTATCAGCAGTTCTCAGGACAAGAAACTTCTAAAGATATGAGAATCAATCATGAGGTCCTTTGGGAATTGTATATTAAAATATTGATCTTCCAGTCATCATTCTAGGACCAAACTCCTAAAAACATGAATGTATCACGATGTATCAACTGCTTGATAGTTTTACAACACTTAGCTAAAGAAAAGTCCAATGCTGGAAATACTCTGGAGTCTAATCCTTTCCAATGCCCAGATTGCTTGTAGAAAGGCAATCCCCTCCACTAATGAAGTCTGTTTGATTTCAAAAGTCTTAGGCAACATCCACTGGAAATTCACTAGGAAATATTCCTAAACAAGCCCCACTGAAACTAATGGGAGCCATGCAGAGCAGCCAATGGAATTTGCAGTCAATGAAATTTCAATGGAATTTGCTCAGGACAGCTTCCTGGTAGAGTATACTTTTATTTCATGAGGCTTTGACCCAAACTTTCAACAGAATACTGTACATGGGGCCCCCATATCCACTGATCCGCTATCTACAGTTTCAGTTATCCATGGATCACCGGGATCCCCCCCCCCCCAGGCTTTTACTTTTTTCCAGCAAGCTTCATTTCTTCCTTAAACAAACAGGAGAAGCAGGCTCCGGCTACTTATTTGCAGGCAAGTAGAACGTGACGGGCAGCCCAATCCTGACTAGAGTCCGGCCGGCGGCCCATGGCCACCCGCCAGATCCTGTGCACCAGAAGCCAGTGTGGCTGCCGGGCGGGAGGTCTACTCGGGGAAGGAGACGCTCGTCTCCTTCCCCAAGTGTAACCGGAGCTAGGCCCTATCAGCCTCCTTGGATTTCTGCCAGCGATTTTGCTGGCGGAAGTAGAGGAGCCTGTGTAAAGGCTCCGGCGCCCGGCAGGGGACAGGATTTGGTGGAAGGCCATCCCCTGCCCCATCCCGGGCCACCAGGGCAAATGGCCACCATCCCCCGCCAGTGATCCGCCCCCTCACCCACCGGATCCTAACCTACCTGGGTCTGGCGGCCGGCAGGAGCTCCATCGACAGAGCAGGGAAGGCTGGCCTCTCTGCCGGCCTTCCCTGCTCGCAAGTAGTCGCAAACGTGCTTTACAGCACGTTTGCGACTACTTTCGGCGATGGAACACTCGTTCCGTCGCCCGCAAGTTACGGTGGATTGCACTGTAAGTCCTAAAGAGGCTCTGCAAGGTTAGCAGAAACCTTGCAGAGCCTCTCTAAGACTTAGTCTCATTCTACTTGCCTGCAGTGGAGGCTGCTTCTCTGTTTGGAAGAAACAAAGCTTGCTGAAAGACAAATAAGAGCTGGGGGTTGCAACCTATGGAGATATGTGCATATAATGCAGTGGAGGATTCAGCACTCTGCACACTCAGCATGATATCCTTCAGCCACAGCCCAACAGAGGCGTTCTAACATGGGGGGAGCTGGTGTGCTCCACCCCAAGCACCGAGTGGGCGCGGGGACGTGGTAGCCGGGCTCGGGGCTGCGCAGAGTGGCGCGGCAGCGGAGCCCAGCTGGCGCGCCCCCGCACCGTGTCCCCGGCCTCCGGAGGCTCCGCTCCGGAGGCCGGGGATAAGCCCTCCAAAGCGACCGCCCAGTTCGGCAGTCGAGGGCTTTCTGAGAGGTCCGAACGCGACGCCGGCTTTTATAGGGTCTGCGCATGCGCAAAACCTTTCTGAGGGCAAATGGGCATCCCTCTCAGAAAGCCCTCGACCGCCGAACTGGGCGGTCGCTTTGGAGGGCTTGTCCTCGGTCTCCAGAGCGGAGCCTCCGGAGGCCGGGGACACGGCGAGTGGGCGCTCAGCTCCGAGCCCGGCTGCTTGTGGGGGCGCTCCAACCCCGCCCCCCCAGGCGCCGGGAGGGCTGGGAACGCCACTGCAGCCCAATCCTATGCATACCTACTCAAAAGTAAGAGGACTTACTCCCAGGTAAGTGTGCATAAGATTGCAGCCTCCGAATAGTAAGAGACATTGTCAGTGGTTTTCATTGTGCAATTAGTGTTAATGTTCAAAAGGAGGAAGAAAGATCTTACACCAAAAAGTCACAGACAGAAAAAATACCCCCAAAGATTTTGAAAATGAATGTTTAACTTGTGACTTTGTGAACATTTAATCTTGCATCTTTTATGGTCTCTCAACAAAGCACATTTTTGAAGTCCAAGAGCTGCAGCACCAGAGAGGAAGACATTTCTCTGCATTCCTCACCTCACTACCGGTAGCAAGATGTTGTCTTGTAAAATGAGAAATTAACAACATTGTTGCGTTCTTGACAGACATTTTCCACTTTCAACTACAGCATTTGGCTGAAATGAGACAACAGAACAAGACAAATACTATCACTGACGAAGCCTGTTTTGAAAGCAATCAGGGAATTCAAGGTCTGAAAAGTTACAGTATGGAAATCGAAAGGGGAAGGGACTGAAAATGCTTTTAAATTATGCATTGCATGCAAAATTATTTTAATCTGTCAGCAATCTCTTCAAAGGTAAAGAGATAAAATAAGAATTTTTTTATTCTAGGAAAACAGAATAAGTTGAAAGGCAATCTTTCATGTCCACAAAGAGCAATTTTAGTAACAACAATGTAACATTAACAGTGCAATCCTGCTGGAAAGCACGTTTGCGACTATTCAGGATTAAGGGCGGCTGGAGCAGAGGCTGGCTGCCCTCACTCTGGCGCCGGATTACCCGGGTGGCCGCTGGAGGAGTTAAGTCTGGATCTGGCGGGGTGGTCCGGATGGCAAGGGAGGGGGCCATTGGCCTAGCCGACCATATCCCTGTCCCCGCTGGGCTGGCTAGGCCGTTACATGGCCTCTTCCGACTTCCGCCAGCTTTTTAGCCGAGGAGGCCCATCAGTCCGGCATCGGTTTACACCCGGGGAAGGGGATGAATGTCCCCTTCCCCAAGTAGACCTCCGCCCCAGCACGTGGCGGGTACCTGGCAGCATAGGATCCAGTGGGTGGCCCTGGGCTGCCGGCCGGATCCCTACACAGGATTGCGCTGTAAGAGTGCCAATTATTCAGAGGGAAAGACAGGATATGCAGTGCATATCCACACTCAAAAACACTGTAAAAAGAACGAAGACCCCCCCCCCCCCGTTTCTACCTTTAAACTACCAAACCGTGCTGTTTTCAAGTCTCCGGAGGGCTTCTGCAAGCTTAACAACCCACTTCCCAGGATGTTCCAGGAGGATGCATTCTGGGACAATGCTGGGAGGAGGGAAGAGTCTTTACACGACCCGGAAGTGGGTTGTTAAGCTTGCAGAAGCCCTCTGAAGACGAAAATGGCGCGGTTTAGTTGTTTAAAGGTAGAAACAGGGATTAGGGGGCTTTTTCCTTTCTTTTTACAGTGTTTTGAGCATGGACCCCAGTATCTGTGGATCCTCACTATCCGGGGGGAGGGTTCGGAACGAATCCCCCATGAATAATGAGGGTCCACTGTAATTCATTTAAATAAATAAATGTATTATGGCATGTTTGTGACATCCTAGACCAGCGGAGCAGTGCTCCACTGGTCTTATTTTTAGATAGGATTGCACTGTAAGGCTATTATTCTATACACACTTACATGGGAGTAAATCCCATCAAATTCAATGAGGCTTACTTCTGAGTAGTAGACATGCATAGTATTGTGCCATTCGTGTTTCCCATAAGTTCAATAATCATAGCAACAACTCTGCAAGGTAGATCAGGCAAATTACTATCCCTTATATTGCTGATGGGTGCTGGGGCTGAGAGATGGTGGATTGCCCAAAAATGTAAACCATGAATGCAGCAAACACATATATCAGCGGTGGCCAAACTTCAGATCCTGAGCCACATGCGGCACTTTGACATATAATGTGCGGCTCTTGGAAATGTTAACTATGGTCCTTTTTGCATCACAATTAATATACTGTAAAAGGTAAATAAGAAATTTTCAAGCGTTATAATTATTTACCAGGTATAAACTGAGAGTTTACTGGATTAAAATGTAAGTTTTAATGTTCATGGTGGGTGAGTAAACATATTTAAGAATTTAAATGCATCTTAAATATTGTGGCTTTCAAACATCTGAAGTTTATTGTATGTGGCTCTTTTGTTAAGCAAGTTTGGTCACCCCTGACATATATCATTTTTTGTCTCTAGTAGGATAACCAATTATATCTTTAACTTTTTTCCAAAATTTCCTCTCCCCCTCCAGTTTTTAAAAGATTAATGGATATATCTCACAGGATTTTAGGATAAGCCACAGGCCTGAGCAATTATGTCCATTTAGGCTTACCATCCATCCCGGAAGAACCGGGACTGCCCCAGTTTCCAGGGCCTCACGAAATCTCGTGAGATCCAAGATGGTGGCATCCAAATCTTGTGAGATTTGGGCGCCGCCATCTTGGATCTCACGAGATTTCGTGAGATCCAAGATGGCGTTGTACAGGGAACGTTTTAATACTTTTAAAATCTGTTGACGAGTGGTGTGCAGGAGACTTCCTGTACTTGATCACTCGTTGCCTGTGCAGCAAAAAACAGTCCAAGATCCAACTGATGCTTAAGGCTGTTTTCTCCAGAAACAACAGCTTGTCACAGGAACCAAATGAACACGCCAACACAAAACAGGATTTCCTTCACCATCCAAATTATATTGTGTAGAGGTATATACAGTGACATACAGCCAAAGTTGTCAGAATGCAGAGATACTCAATATAGGCCTTACACCAGGCCCTATTTTCCTTATGTTCTCGTTCGTTCGTTCTCTCTCTCTCTCTGGTGAGGCTGTATGCCTGCTTTTATATCAGGAGGTATCCTTTCTACACCAATCAGAGAGAGGTACACACTCTTAGGTACACACCCAAGCTCAGCTGTAGAAGTTTGGGTGATAAGAAACAACATGCAAGTTTGTGCTGAAGAGAAAGAGCAGTGACTCAGCACTTTTTATCTTATGCAACAAGACCTGAGGATTTCTAGTCCTTCAGACCTCAACAAAATCCTGGAAGCAGCGGCGGCGGCAGGGGCAGGAGAGGGTAGTTGACCCCACGGGAGTGTCCTGGCTGGCCCGATGCAGTTGGCCAGCCAGGAATCAGGCTCGGGTGGTAGCAGCAGCAGCAGCAGCAGCACGAAGGATAGGAGGCAAGTGAAAATGGGGGCGAAAATGGTGGGGGCGAAAGAGGGCAAAAATAATTACCGGTAATTAATTGGAAAAAAATTCAGAAAGGCCTGGAAATAAAAATATTTTTAAAAAATTCTGGCGGTGAAAAAAAAGTAGGGGGGAGGTGCCCTGGCTTGGGCACCTCAAAATATGGTAACCCTATGTTCATTGGCTTTATTGTTCGCATTATCTTCAAAATCCTTTGCAGCATTTGTGAGATAAAATATAAATTAATATCAAATTGCACAACATGAATATAAAATAATGTTTATACAGCTGACATTGTATTACATATAGCATACATATAAAGAACTTGAAGAATTAATAAGGATTTATTGTAAATTCGCTGCTGGAAAGTAAGTGAATCTAAAAGTGAAGGGTGTGAAAAAGGAAGATCTACTTGTAGACAACTGAATGAATAAGTTGAAATGGACAAAAAAAATTGTAAGATACCTTGAAACATGCCAGCCGCCCTGATGGGCCTCCTCGAATGCACGTAAGCAATTTTGCTGGTGTACATTCACTGGCGTCGCTGCAGGCGGGGTGGAGCTCTAAGTTCTAAGCTCTAAGCGCTGCTTTCACCGCCTTGAATGGTTCCGAAGGCGAGGGGGCGGTGCCGCTTCGTGCTCCGGTGTAACGGAGGGTCGGAGCCTCGGCGGAACTTAGAGCTCCACCCCCTGCAGCGATGCTAGTGTGTACATTTGAATGGCCCGTGTAAGGCCCAACAGGTCATGGAAGGAGAATAGGATATGGCGGAGGAGGCTGCCAATGATCCCTCCCCCTTCCCAGGTCCAATCCTCCAATCCCACCCCCTGGATCCTTCCACCCTCCCCCTGCCCCTCCGCCGCATGGTGGGGACTTACCTCTCCGCTGCGGTGCTGTTGTGTTCTGCAGTGCCGGAGGAGCGGCACAAGCCTTTCCACCAGCGCCGCTTACTCTCCTGGTGCCGCAAACGTGCCTTACGGTGTACTATAGTTTCTTCAAGTAAAGAAAAACTTTATGTCTGACTCTACCCTCTTTGATGTAGATCTTCCCCAAAAGGATGAGGTGGAAGAGGCAGGGGTGGCAATACCCACCCTTCAAACCTGAAGGTTGGATTTTTTTTTCAGAACATGTCCATTTTTTAGCAAGGGATGACGAGGTGGCATGAGGAGACAGATTTATTTTTTCCCCCAACATTAAATACTTCATTGTCTATTTGGGAGTTTATTTTTATTTTGGAATGGCAGATGCATGTGAACCCAATTTGGATTGGGACAGCATCACAGAGGCAGGGGGTGTTTAACCCTTCCCCTCAGCACCATTTTCCTACTGAAACCCACCCCCCATTGCTATTGACCCTTGATGGGTTACAGACAGCCAACATGGTTTTCTTTACAAGTGTGGCATTTTTTCTTTAAAATCGCCTAACGAGAATATTTTTGGAAGTTTAAGGGATAAGTGTACTTGATGATGCATGAAGATGTTGATAATTGCAGTAACTATTCATTGTGACTCTGCCCTACCCATGACAACAAACAGATCCTAGGGATGTTTCAAGTGCCATATGAGGAGAAAGAAGGAAGTTCTGACAGTTTTATTATGGTTATTGCTGTTTGAGAAACCGTTATCCAGTTAGTAAACATACTCTGTATTTAGAACATCTGGTTGTTTCTCCTCAAGAGGAAGAACATTGTGGACTGTAAGAAATTAGCAGCTCTAGAATCAAGGGGAAAACATGTTAAGAAAAGTATACCAGATACAACCAGATATAACAGTGGAATAAGAAGCATGCATGCTTCAAACCCTACCAAAAAAGGATCACTCACAAATGTAAACACAGAGCAGGCTAACCTGTGATGGCTGTCTCTGTCTCCAGAGTATTCTCATTAAATTTAATGAGATTACAAGTCTAATCTTATTTCACCCCTAGTTTCACCCCCAATGCTGCCAATGAAGGGGGAGAATGGATGCCCAAAAGGTGTGCACTGTATCAAGTGGGGGAGGGTGCGGATCGGGGCACTTTGGAGGGGAAAGGGGAATTATTTTCCTTTACCCTTCCTGTTCTGCAATGGGTCTCCTTGGACCTGAGCCAGCTCTGCAGCTGGCACAAGTCCGAGGAGAATAAAGGGATGGGGAAGCTTGGAAAAGAGGGGATATAATCCAACGTGCACCACTGCTGCCAGATCCACCCCTCCCGCTGCCTCCCCACCCAGTTTCACCCCCTCCTGCCCCCCCTGCCTTACCTACTCTGGTGGGTGTGGCGGGAACCGGTGGCGGCGCTACTGCCTGTTGCAGCAGCGGATGCAAAATGGCCACCAATGGAGCACTCCGCACACTGTCGGCAGCCATTTTGTGACAGTGGAAGTGCCTTCCATTGTTGCAATGCACTCTGGCCAGCAGCCCAATCATGGATAGAATTGGGCTGTACATTATATGTAGCTTTTGACTGAATTATTTGATTTAGTTTACTTCCCAACATTCTCTGTGTGCTTGTAGCATAACATATCCCTTGTAGAATTACATTTCAGAATTAAATTTGGTATGCATGCCCAGGACTCAATTCTACATTTGAAATTTAAATACAAGCCCAACCCCCAAAGCTGTTTTCAAGGAGAAAGAGAGAATTTGCAAAATACAGTACAATGCAGTATGTGGAGCATGGATACAGATTTGCATCAAGACATGAGTTGTATCTGCACATTCAAAGTATGTTACCATATTTGGATATACCTTGTTGGAACAGAGATTGTGTTATCATTTAAAGGTACAATTCTGAGGGTTTGTCGCATGAGGTAAGGTGTATGTGCAGCAGATTTTCATTGTAATCAGAGAGTTTGCACAAAGCTTGAATTTGAGGATTATGTGCTCTAATGTAGTTACAATGCCTAATGCCTAGCTACAAAGACGACATTTCCTTCATATAATACCAGTTCTTTTAAAAAGAACATTTCATATTTAGCTTCTCTCTCACATACACATTCTCTTTCTCAGACACACAAAGCTTTGAAGTAGAATTATTCTCCCAGAGGTGGATAATATGAATGCTCATTTACTGAGACCACAATATCCATTATTACAGGACATGCGGATGTTTCATACAGCATATGAAGAAAAATTATTCCAGATTATTATTGATGGGTTAATCAAGATAACCACGTCAACTTTCTTTGTCCATTAATGTGGACGGTATTTCACAATCATCATAATAAAAGCCAAATGTTAATGGTTCAGGTAATCAGATCCTAATGAAGAACAGCGATGGATACTCGCCTTTAAATAGTTTACCATTTCCATAATCACTGCAGTGGTCAGTTGGTCCCATGATTCTTCATATTTCATAGTGCATGTTTACCAATCAGCTTTTTAGTTTAACTTTTACTTCTTGTTTTCTTTTCAAAAGACTTAAAGAAACAGAGAGCAGGATACTAACAACTTTGCATGGAAAACAACTTTGCATGGAAAAATCATCACACAACTTTATTAAGGAAGATAGCCAGTTAGTTTGTCTCTTGCACACTAATAATTCGCTGTATATCCTCTGAAAAAGCAGGCTCATGTCCTAATAGACTAACTAGTTGTTAAAGTGTTACAAGATTCTCTTTGATGCCTTTACATCTAGTTACCATGATTACTTATTAGAAATTCCTCTATTTGCATTGTTGACAAGGAGGATCCAAAGAGCTGCTTCAGGTACAACTACAGCCTGTGTCCCCGATGTCCTGTGCCATGCCTTACCAGTGGTGGCCAACCCGCGGCACGCCATGTGCCACATTTTATATAGATAATCTTGAGCGTGCCACTTAAATAAATAAATAACAGTGCAATCCGACTTAAATTTGTGCCGGTGTAACCAGCGGCACAGCAAGAACGGGAGGCCCCAGAAAAGGGATTCAAATCCCCTCCAAAAGAGGAATCCAAAGGGGATTTGAATCCCTTTTCCATTCTGGGGTCTCCCGTTCTCGCTGCGCCGCTGGTTACACCGGCACAAAAGTTAAGTCGGATTGCGCTGTAAATAAATCTAAGGTAATGAAATATTTAAAGCACAGTGACAGCGCAAGAAAAATAAGGCACAGTGGGGTGCAGAGACCTCCTCTAGTGTCACAGGCTTGGAAAGGTGCGCTGGGGTCAAGAGATTTTCGCAATATTCAAGATGGTGGCGAACAAATCTCATAAGGGCATATGAGGCATGATATTGCATCATGTGCCCTTATGAGATTTGGCCGCCACCATCTTGAATCTCACGAGATTTTCGCGATATTCAAGATGGAGGCAGCCAGGGAGACAAGGGAAGGGAAGCTACCAGGGGGGATTTCACAGTTTTTCACTCCCCTGATCAGCTGCTGATCGCAGCAGCTGATAATGGGGACCATCTCACGTACCCCCAACCTGCGGCCCGCGTACCCCCGTACCATAGGTTGAAAACTGCTGTTCTAGACTGTCTCCTGATGGAGCCCTCCTTCGCCCCACCTAGTCCTCTCCCTGTTTTCAGCTTTAAGAGGCAGTCGTATCCTCCCCCTTCTGGCGAGTAGGAAAAAAAGGTGTAAAAGCCCCAGTACTACAATGGATAGTGTGATGGACTTTGGAAAACCTGGCTACAAATCCCTGCTCAACCATGAAGCATGCTTGGGTAGGGCTTGAGCAAGTCACTATCAGCCTAACTATCTCAGAAGGTTGTTGTGAGAATAAAGTGGGACAACCCCCTGAGTTCCATGGAAGAAGAGTAGGATACAAATATTAAACAGTGATTACTAAATATCCCTTCCAAGTCTCTTTGAATCTACCACCCACTCTCTGGATGGTTTCAACCTTTACAAATGTATTTATTTGAAATATTTATACCTCACTTTTCCTACGTACAAAGTGGCTTACAACATAATCTAAAATCCACAATATAGAGCAATAAAAACAGAGTAAAACAACAGAGAATATTAAAGCACGTTGTACATAACTGCAAATCTATTTATTGACGACAGTAAAATTCTCTAGTGAGCAAGTTTCTTTTCAACATTAAGGATGTAAGGATAATAATAATAATAAACCAGTATTTATATACCGCCTTTTCTTTGGTCACCAGATTTCCCCTCTGACTTTAATTCAAAGGCTGTTTACATGGGCAGGCTTTCTAAACCCCAAGGGGTTTTTACAATATAATAATGTTCTAATCTTTCATAGAACCCTTCGTTCTAGATGTTTCTTTCACAGTCTAGCTCCCTCTCTGTGGTATTTGCCTTACCACGCTTCAGCTGATAGGGCAACCTTGACTCTCACTCAAGTGCGGATACCCTTTCCCCCCTCTCATATTTTAAACAGACACTTTATTTGTGCGCGCGCGCGCGCGCGCACACGCACACGCACGCACACACACACACACACACACACACACACACACACACACACACACACACACAATCTCTAGATTTTCAAACTGACAACTATGTTTTCCTTCAGCATTCAAGCTTCCTCTGGATGTTTCATTAGCAAATGTATTTTATCAGAAGTGTGCAAAGCTAATCTTTCAAGATGTCATGCAGAATTCAACAATGCAGAGTGGGGTGGGGAATGTGATGCTTGTGATTGTTATGCCAGTAGATTTGGGGCCATCAGAATCAATGAATGGGATGGTCCAGAGATGCTGGACTTCCTCATGAAAACTAATGATTTCCCACTACCATGTTATTTTGTCTTCCGTAAAGAGAGGAGCTATTTTCTGTTGACAAATCCTAGGATAAACTAATGAGCTCACTTGAGAACTTGGGTTATTTTCTTTATATGCTCATAAAAGGTGTTGTTAAAAAGCAAGCAGTGAGCAACTCAAAATACAGCCAGATGAGAGTAAGTAAAATATTGATAAATAAATTCCATAAAAACACAGGAGGTTTACGTGTTATGGATGGCAAAGGACAAGTTCTAGCAGAAAAGGTTCCCGGAGGTCCAAGTCTAAAAGGCACAAGGTTATGTGATCATTCATATCAAGGGGCACTGCCCTCAATTTTTCTGTTAAATAAATATTTCCTTGGATACTTGCCAAATCATTTGGATGTTCTTACTCCCTTGTTTGGTTTTAAAGAGCAATCAAAGTGTCCATTTTCAAAGTACCACTATTTCAATACTATTTAACGTTTATTTAAGTGTCAACCATCCACTTTGGATTGTTCCTTACAAGGATACCACATGCGTCTTTTGTGTCATATTAAAAACAACAACAACACTGCTGCAGTTATTGGGACTGGAGAGAGAGGAATCAAGCAATCTGTACTCAAACTGGGTAAGAGTATGTGAGCAGGAAGTCCCTGATTCAAATTTAACTTTACCTACATACATCCTTGGTGACGTTAGGCAAGCCACTATCATCTCAACCTTACCGTCAACACTACCCATCTATAATCTGGAAATACTTACATTGTCCTACTTTGCAGGGCTGTTGTATGAATGACTGATAGCTGTGAACACTTGGGCAGCCCAATCCTGTTTAGCTAGGCTGCAGTGTGGAATACTGTTTTTATTAATTTTCATTAATTGTTTTTTACTGTTTTAAAATGTGATTATTTTTGTATTGTATTTTTTGTATTGTATTCTCTTTTTTTCGCTGTAAGCCGCCTTGGGTCCCTTCGGGGAGAAAGGCGGGATAAAAATACTGTAAATAAATAAAGACATAGAGCCTGTGCCACATCCTAGCCAGCTAGGACCCAGCACAGGTGCATCTGGAGGACTCTTCGGGGTAAGGGGACATACGTCCCTTACCCCGAGTAGAGTCCCAGTCACCCCAATGTGTCTACAAGAATGTCCGCCAGTTATTTTGCTGACACACATTCGAGAGGGTGGTGTAATGCCAGGCAGGCTCGGGAAGGGGGATAGGATCTCGGCAGAGTCGCCGCAGCCAATCCCTCCCCCTCCCCAGGCCCAGCCATCCAATCCCTCCACCCAGAATGCCCCCATTCTGCCCGCCCCTCCACCGCCCAGTGGGGAACTCATCTTCCCCGACAGGCACTCCTCTGGATGTGGGATGGGAGGAGTGGCACCGGCCTCTTCACCGGCTGCTCTTACTCCCAGGGTGCCACAAAGTGCTTTATGGCACATTTGTGACACCCTAGACTGGTGGAATGGGCACTCTGCTGGTCTCCGATGTAGAGAGGATTGTACCGTAAATGTGCTAAATCCTGAACATTATTAATTCAGAGGCTCTCTAATGCAGAAGCTACAGAGTTAAAGACATTGTGGCTAGTATCCTGCAGCTGCACAAGAGCTTTTGTGGCAATGTTAAGTAAGGAAGGCCCTGGTCCTCAGTCCCACTATATGGGCCAAAGAAATCTGGTGCAGTTCTGTTGATCAGAGGACAACTGTTCAGGGATGCCACAGTTAATTTATAGAGGCCAACTGGGGAAGATGTTACAATTCCAATGGAGAAGCACTGAACACGTTAGAGTTCACGCATGCGTGATGGCTGTTTGCTATGCGCATGCGTGAACTCTAACGCTGCGGAGCTTACAGAGTTCGCACCAGGGGCTGCAGAGGAGCGATCTGCGCCCTTGGAAAAGATCATCGCTGGAGGAGATCGTCGCTGGAGGCTCCAATACTCAAGATAAGTGCAGCAAAGCATACACATACACTTAGAAGCCCCGTTACTCCTAAAAAAACCTTTAAAAAACCCAGAAAAAAACGGAAAAAAGCAAAAAAAGAAAACGAAAGTAATTATGCTAATTAGTAATTATGCTAATTACTTTGGGGGCGTCGAGGGGTGGGGCCCCACCCTGTTCTGGGGCTAGCTACGCCACTGAGAAGCAGACATTGGGATCACAGAAGTCCAGAAGAGATTCAAGGAAGTAAAATGGTGCTGAGAGAATAGAGAGCAAGCCAAAAACACTAAACTGGCAGAAGGATGATGATGGAGAGAGTTCCGGTGTACCTCTAGGTATCCATTGGTTGGGAATTTTAATTGCACAAAAACGATTTCATCAATGATTCACAACGATTAATCTATTAAAGCTTGCAACCCTAGTCACAAATTATAAGACATAGTCCTTTGCTGGACTTGTGCTGGAGCAGTCATACAGTAGTAACCCTCCTGGCAATCTATAATACATGCTACTATTATTGCTGTTGTTACTACTGACATTTTATATTCCACAAAGGAGCTCTGGCTGGCTTACATGAGGTTGTCCCATGTTGGTTGTCACCTTTTCCACATTTTAAAAAGCCTGTTCTTAACTCTTTTTTACTGAAATCAGTGGGATTTACAGAAAAATCCTATGTATGTCCACCCAAAAGTAAGTTTCATTGATTTCAGTGAGATGTGAGACTGGAGGCCCAATCCTATCCAACTTTGCAGTCACAATGCAGCCGGGCTAACAGGGCGTGCGCTGCATCCGGTGGGGGGGGGTAGTCATGGAGGCCTCCTCAACGTAAGGGAACGTTTGTTCCCTTACCTCAGGGCTGCATTGCAGCTGCATTGGCGCTGGGAAGTTGGAAAGGATTGGGCCCTTATTCCTGGAATAATAGTGTGAATAGTGTGAGTAGAAGCACTGTCGTTGCTTGAGGTGGGGCGGAACGGTAAATTCTGCACTGTGCTAACCTCTATTTACTCCCCAGCAGAAGACGAGGGGGCGGGGCTGCCTTGTGCCGGGAAGTAAACGGAGGTTAGCAAAGTGCGAAACTTACCGTTCCGCCCCACTTCAAGCGACACCAGTGAGTAAAAGTGAAGCCTTAAGGCTGATCTACACGACAGCGTCGCGGAGCGTTTTTGTAATCCGGCGGAGCCGCCGGACCTCCGCCCCACTGCCGCGTACTCCAAGTCGAGTGCTCTATTTTTTAGGGGGCGTACGGCAGAGCTTGGAGGTGGCTCGCGGAGCTGCTGCAGCCTACCAATCACAGAGAGGGGGGGGGAAGAGTTTAACCAATCACAACTGCGCTTTCTTAGGAAGGCGGGACAACATGAGGGGTAACAGGCTTGAAGACACTCCCCCCGCTTCCAGCGCGGAGGCGCCAGGCAGAGGCGACGGCGGAGCCGCGACGCTGTCGTGTAGATCAGCCTTTAGAGCTGTAGTGTGTTCAGTGTCTTTTCACTTCATCAGTCAGCGAAGAACAACACTCATGTACTATGTTACTTCAGCATTTCTTCCTGCCAGGCTACAGCTGCTCCTCAGCCATTGAAACGGATTGAGTTTACCATTTTAAATAATAATAATAATAATAATAATAATAATCCAGTATTTATATACCGCCTTTTCTTTGGTCATCGGATTTCTCCTGACTTTAATTCAAAGGCGGTTTACGTGGGCAGGCTTTTCTAAACCCCAAGGGTTTTTTACAATACAATAATATGTTCTAATCTTTCATAGAACCCTTCATTCTAGATGCTTTCTTTCACAGTCCAGCCTCTCTCTGGCGTTTGCCTCACCACGCTTCAGCTGACAGGCAACCTTGACTCTCACTCAGGTGCAGCTGCAGTTTCTCTCCCCCACAGAGGCTCTGCAACGTATCAGCTCGGCGTGCTGGCAGCTCCGTCCATCTTGAACTGTCGTCCTTCAGATCTTCAGGCATATATGAGACGGTCACTCTACCAACTGAGCCAGATGTCCTGCCCTTAAGGACTGCTGAAGTTGTGAATTGCAAACCGAAACACCAAATGCCCACCCTAATCCCAAAAAACACAGTAACTGTTACCCTGCCAAGGGGCAGTAGAAGCGTTACAGCAAACAGCCGTGGTACCCAGCAGGTCACCTAAAGTGGCCCCTGCTGCAGCTATTCCTGCTGTATCCCCCTCCCACACGTATTTTCAGTCAGCTCCTCTTCTTTAAATAACTCCAAAATCTTGTGCACTATTGAAATGTGTTTTGCCTCCACATGCAAAATAAAAATTAGCCTAGAAACAAATGCAAAGTATAATAAGATTCAAGCATTTCTTTGCAGTTGAATAATTTCTTCAGTCAGAAATTGTCTATTATGTGCGGAAAACAAAGATAGAGGGAGCATGTGATTTTTTAAAAAATTACATCTATACTCTACCTATGTGCAAAGAAGCCTGCTTTTGTACATGCAAATTGTACCATGAAATCATACAAAAAACCATACAATCAAAATACCTTAAACACCACTAACTTACAAATTGACCAGCAATAAGGGAATAAAATAGAGAGAGTAGCAGAGATAACTGTGTACGTCATAAAGGCTTTCTGAAGATTTCCTCCTGAAACAATACCTTGTTCCTCTTTCTGAAAATAATCATGTTTTAGTGGAAGTGTTAGTGTGAACTCTTGGGCATAGAGTTCTAAGAATCAAGATGATGACCACCAAGGAAGTCCTGTTATGCCTCCCCCCCCGCCTACTCAGTCCCCCCCCCCCACCGATCCAGATTTCAGCTTCTTACAGCTCAAGCCTATGCATGTCTACTCAGTAGTAATTGAGTTCAATGGGATGTACTTCCAGATAAATGTATATAGGATTGCAGCAGCCTTAGTGGAGGAAACTCTCAGGGAAAAAATAGGCATTATCTTCAGCAGACGTGAGTTACCAATCCCATGTTTATCAGGTCAATACGTTCAGGGGATGATATATGAGCAGAAGGGTGGTTAACTCCTCCAGCACCAACCAATTTTCTCTGTTCAGTCTACTTTTCCCAGGTGGGTTCACTTTTCATGTTTGAGCCAAGATGGAGGAGAGAGAGAGAGAGAGAGAGAGAACTTTTAAAAACAACTACAGGGAGCATTTGCTAGGGAGAATCAGTGGTTGGGGTCCTGGGGAAAGTGTTCAGAAGCCCTCTCCCACTTGCTAATCCTCCCCTGCAAATACAACCCCAGCACCTAACATGAAGGAAATGGGGGCAGGGACCATATGTTTCCTGTATTATAGCATCTATTTTGCCCTCAACAGTGCTTCTTTGGTTGATTTTTTTAAAAAATGAATTGTTTTAATTTAAACTCATTACATTTATTCATGTTACTGCTGGGGAAAAATTGCATACTGATATTAAACCACAACAAAAGAGAAAAGAAGACAACATTATAAAAATCCAAAGTTTCTGCTGCTCTGAAGAAGTGGGGGGCTTCTATGCAGAGATGTCCCCATAGATGTGCTGTTCATGTTTAAATACTGTAAGTACTTTGTGAAAAACAAAAAATGGAAAGGCCATTTTGTTAAATAATTTTGTCATCAATTATGTCCTTGCTTTGATTCCTCCCTTTCAAAGATGGCAAATATCCTTGATCATATTAATTCAAGGTTGTCAACATGGAGGTGAATATTCTGAAGAAATATGTTACAAGGTAAATATGAAGAAGTACGCACAATGTAACATGTTGACTGAATAGGAAAAAATAATTAGTTGGTCATCTGTAAAACTGGACTACTCCCTCTAGATGTCTGTATAAATATGTATATCTAGATATTCAAGTAAAGAGGGATGGGTCCTCTGATAAAGAACTGATCCTCAGGTTATACTTTTTTTCTTACTTGTAACCTGATCCTCAGCAAGTTTATTCAGAAGTATGTCCCACTGAGCTCAATGGGAAATGAGTTACTCTCAAGAAAGCATGCTTAGGATTGCAGTTAAATTCTGGTAAGGAACAAACCCTGCAGTCTTCAGAAAAATGGTAAACAAAGCCTCAGCAGTGAGCCCATTATCACTTTGACTACTCAGAGAGAAACCACCTGCAGGAATAGTCCCTTTTCTGTTTCCTCCCAGCAGAACCGTCCAAATGATGATTAATCACTGAATAAACTGAAGAACTGACAACAAAATAATGACAAAAAGAAAGTAGAGATGGGACTGAGCAGCGGGTACGTGTGATCCTAGCACGGGTGGGTGGAATGGCCGAAGAAGATGGATGACCCTGTAAATGCTTGACACTTAAGTATCTTAACAGGAGGACGACTAAGGTAAAACTACACATAATGCTACACCCATCAAGTTGACACACTTCAATTGTCCAAAAAAAAAAAAAAAACAACCCCTGAGAGGAAGCTCTGAAAGAAAATCTGCTAATGAGAATTTTTAATTGGACTTCCATGCCCGATCATAACTGAAATAAGAGATACTGTAAATGACAGCTTAATCCATTATTGTGAAAGGCACCATGAAGGCTTTGTTGATTATATCCACAGATTAGCCTAACTATGTCCCTACTAATTTGAGAAGCGATGAATCACAGGGTTCAAACGGGGCTCTGATGAGTCAATTATTCTAAACAGTGATATCAAAAGCTCATATTTTCTACACGAAGGAATCAAGGAAGTTATGTTCAACAACAAACCAAAATGAGCTTTATTACACATTCTCAATTGACCAAGTCATTAGCAACATGGAAGAAGCTTTTGCTAATTTTTCAGTCTGTTCAGTATCTTCTTGCCCCCAAGGGCTCCCTTCTGGCAGGAATTTATTAACTTGAAAAACATTTGAAAGAAATGAAAAAAATGTTTGCTGAAGCAGGCTCTATAGTTATTTGGTGCAGGCTTTGTTGATATTGTTAACAGACACTTTTTATTGTTATTGTCAGAGAAGATGACAATGTTGACACAATGAATGACATTTTACTATGTTTCTTCTGACCTTGGAACTGGTGCATACCCACAGATGCAAGCCAATAGTCAGTGTTTTCACCACCCAAGCTCTCACTGGTGTTATTTGTAATTTGGAGTAGTGCAAGATTCAGCCTTAAAACTCAAACTTTCTGCCCCATCCTACCCCCTACCATTGGTGCATCTAATGGTGGTGGTGGGGCGATCAGACAGCCAGCAGGAGGTAAGTAAAAATACTGTATTTTTACTTATCCCCCAGTTGGCTGCCCAATCACCTATGGGTCTCCTTGGACCTACACCAGCCATTTTGCTAGCATATTTCTGAGGAGAGAAAAGGGGCAGGCCTAGGAAAGAGGAGACAGAATCTGGCATATGCTGGTGCTGCTAAGACCCACCCCTCCCCCTCCCTCCCTTCCTCCTCACCAGCCATGAAATGCCTCTGTCACCAACGTATCGCTAACGGAGTCTTTGGGAACCGCTGCTGTGCGTGCCTCATTACTGCCTCTTTGAAGTAAAGGGCCTGGAAGTTTGTGACAGTGGTCTGGCTTTCACACCATCATCAAAGGTCTTGCACTGCCGGAACACTAGTTCCAGCACCGCATCACCCCTATAGGATTGGTACCCTAGACAAATGTACACAGAAGTAGGTCCCAGTGAGTTCAACGGTCTGTGGGCTTCCCAAAAGCCTCTGACTGGCCACCCATTGGAAACAAGATTCTATTTTAGATGGGGTCTTGGAATGATCCAGTAGAGCTCTTTCTCTGCTGTTAGTGGGACTTACTTCCTAGTAAGTATGCTTAGGATTGCAGCCATGTATAGCAAGAGCTTTCCTGGGACACAATTTAAAAGTTACAAGACTGCATGGCAAGTATATACCCATGTAGATGTTCCACATGGCTATCATCACATTTAAAATGTGCTTACCACATATGCTGGGCCATTCATATGAAGTATTAATATAATTTATTATTGTTGTTGCTGTTGTCATCATCATCCTCATGCCAGCAGCCCATCCCCGCAGATTAAAGATAATTGACATGCTAATACTCCATACCAATGTGGAGTACTGGAGTCTCCAATGTGGAGCCTCCACACTTTTTAAAGGAGACTATATGCTTTCCAAGCAAGCTTATCATGTTTAAATTATTTATTGATAAACACAATAAACCAAATGCAAAACAAATATCTATTATGGACTTGGTAGCACCAATATCTACTGACATACGCCTGGAATCCCAGGAAGAGTCTTTTCAAACAGTCATGTTTTTACAAAACTCTGGAAAGAAAAGAACATAATGAAGTAGGGCAGGAAGTTTCAGAACATGAATGCAATCACTCAAAGTCTGCATTGGGGCTTTGAAGTGGTATTCTAGAGCCCACATTGCCTGTAGCACACAAATTATTTTTGTGTCCTGCCATCGTCTCTGGTCAAACAGCTTTCAGAGATTTATGGAGCATTTCAAGTTAGACTTTGGATAAGTCAAACCTAGGTCCCTCAGATATACCGTATTGGTCTGAGTATAAGACTCACTTTTTTCTCCTAATTTAAGTTTTTAAACTAGGGGTGCGTCTTATAATCAGGCTGTTGCAACTTAATGCCAGTGATTTAATTAATTTTTTTTAATAGCACCAAACTTTAAGGGTGCGTCTTATACTCGGGACAATATGGTACAACCAGTACAGCTAGAATAAGCATGTCCATGTTTTGGTGCAGTAGTTCTGTGCACCCATGGGATAATACCCACATAGAGTAACACCCACGCCGCCATAACCCACAGCCAGTTTGGAACAGATCTTTCCTCTTGTAGCAAGGTTTTTCTCCCCTCTCCACCATGTTTGGATAGTTCTCAAGCTACTGAAGAAGGGTTATGGCACCATAACACTATGGCGTGAATCACGTCTATTGCTTCACACAAATAATAGTTGCAGTCCTAGAGACTTTGCAGTTAAGAAAAGTGCGAAATAGACTATTGACATCCTTAAAATAGCAGGTACTATCAGGAGAGCTCTTTCCTAACAAGGGAGAGCTGCAGTTCTGCTATTCAACACTGCATTCCTTATATTCAGTCAGTTTTCATGGCTTCAGACTTGGCATTCTTCTTGATAGTACTCATTCATGATTCCTTGTTTCTCTGTTTTTGCGTATTAAAATTTTAATACTTTTTTATCTTGATTGTGAGCCGCCTTGAATCCTGCTGGAAACAGGCAGGAAACAAATTGTAACGGGCAGAGGTGGGAGAAAATGATTTTTCGCAGATTTCAAAAATGAACTAGCCGAAAGTGTTTTTATTTTGTTCCAATTGCAATTCCATGGCAAGGTGGTAGGACGACTTTAAGACTTTGTCCCTGCTGCGGCACAAACACATCTACTGCACAAAGCTTTTTGCACCCCAAAGTTTAAAAGTGTAATGCACTTTCATTTATCATAGCCTGAGTACGTGACCAAAATATCAGGATAGTGCCAAGCCCAGATAAGGGAAAGTGCTTCTTGTAAAGATATACTATGGCTTAGGACTATAAGGAGGACACACAATGAATACTGATAACCTCAGTTCCCTTAATGGGCACTCTCTTATATCAGTACTTTCATTGGTTCTCTTTTTGTAGGAGTTGCATACTTTTTTGGACCACTTTCCACATGTTACGGCCTGATCTTATCCTGGGCCTAGAGCAGCGGATCTCACAATCTGCTGCTGTAAATCCAGTGCAGTGGATTTTGTGCAGTGGCACAAAAGGCACAACACTGTTGGGTGCTCCAGATCTGCTGGTGCAAATGGTTGGAGGCTCTGCACACCTGCCAACAGCCCACCCAGGCCACACTAGAGCAGATAAGGCGGTGGCGGGTATTGGTTGGTTCAGGGGAGTAACCAGGGGCAGTTGGGGGGTGGGAGAGGATGGATCCTATCCCCCTTTCCCGGTCCGGACTCACCCCCTGACTCTACTCAGACTGATGCCAAAGAGCTGGTGTGGGTCTGAGGAGACCCATTGATGGCCAAGTGGCCTATGGAGAGGCAAGTATAAAATATTTTTACTTACATCTCCCAGGCTGTCTGGTTGCCCGCCCGCCCGCCCACCCCCACCCCAGCATAGCATGTAGTGCATGCTCCATCAGCAGCGCTGCATGCTAGCGACTGGCGGTGGATAGGATTGGGCTGTCCATCAGCTGGGTTTTTTCCCCCTCCTCCACTACATGATAACGTAGGGAGTACTGCTGTGCACAAAACCCATGGCAATACACTGTATATGATCACGGTAGTGCTGTTTGTAGCCACCATGATTTCAGAAATAGTTGTAAGCTATCTTCCTGTATATACACTGGTTCATATTGACATTTTGCGCGTGCATGTGTGCGTGCTGACCATCTTGCATACATCTGATTTGGTATCACCAGATTCTGAAACACTGAAATGTCTTTCCTTTAAGTATGGTATTTATTATTTCACACCTTTGATATAATACAGATGACTAAGAATATATTTTAACATTACCAATACAGGTACCTCTCTTTGTTTAAAAGATAGGGAAAAGAAGAAGAATTTGAATAAAGCAGAAGAGACGTACTGGTCATCTCAGCATATTATTTTCTTCATTTCTTCTGTTACAACCTCTTGTCAAGTCTCTGATGAAAACAAATATTCTAAAGACAGAAGATGTAGTGGTATCAATCTAGAAAAGGACAAAACAGGGCATTTCCTCCTCCAAATACTAAGACCATCTTGTGCTGTTTCTTCCTTTTTTAAACAATGGATTCAAGATTGATGCCTTCTAGGATAATGCATTGAGCAACCACCTTTGCAAAAAAATAACTCCTTTGCAGTCCGAGCTCTGCATGTGGCAGAATATTGGTGGAAATCAGCAAACTGTGGTGTTAATGTTCAACCAGGTACAGTGTTGGCTGCAAATCACTCAGAAGGGAGAAGGATTTGCTTGACATTTCCAGTGCTCTGGCCTTTTTAACTATGCATGTACGCGCCTTGTAAGCTGCCATGTCTAATTAGCTGCGAGGCATTCCGTCTTCATCCTTGTATGCCTTGCTGCCATTAAGAAAAGTGGATGAAGTCCCTGTTGTAGATCATGACAAAGCACCACTTGATTGTGCTACAAGATGTCCTGTGGATGAAGTCCAGACAGTTTTGACTAATCATCAACTTTTGCAATCCTTAACAGCAATTTTTCCTTTTAAGGGGTAGATGAAGTAGGACTTTAGGGAGATGGGAAACAGCATATGTAAGAAATAACTCAGCTGTTGCTTTTTATTTTTTTTAAAAAAAAATTGTTTATTGCAGTAGATTCGATCACTAGAGGAAGCCTAAGAAGGTACATGATTGTGGGACTTTAACCCAACTGAGATGTTGTGTTATTATGGTCTAAATTTTCAGATGAAATTCTCACGTATACATGATCACCTCAGTCCTTCAGGGTTGGTGCTCTGTGTGTGGTTCTCCTTGCTGGATTGTGGTATCTGGCAACTGAGGCTGCTTGTGTGGCTCTTTTTGCTGGTTTGGGAACACAGATCCAGTGCAGAACTGATTTTCAGTATGGCTACAGCTTTGGCAGTGCCCATCACTTGTGGCTTTGGTAAGGCACCTATCCCTCCACCAAAATGAAGATAAAAAATACTGTGGTGCTAGGTGTGAGTATTCTTAGCTCAGAAGAGGGAGAGTTTATGCACCTAATGGCAGTGATGTAGACTTGAGTCTATTGATTTACTCAAGTCGTGTCAATGATTTGACTTGGACTTGACTCGGTGACTGTAAAAGACTCAAAAGACTCGACTCGAGACTTGGAGCCTTTTATGACAAGTCAAATTTTATTCAGATTTAAACCCATTTCCCCCATTAAATAGATAGGGACTCCCAACTCGCAACCAAAGACTTGGGGGCAAATATTTGGACCCAGAGACTTGAGACTTGACTCAGGACTTTGAGTCAGAGACGTGATCCACATCCCTGCCTAATGGCCACCAGTGCCCTTGAGGAGGCAAACAAGGAGGGGATGCGGTGGCAGTGAACCCATGTAAATGGGCAATGTAAGCATGAACACGTTACATATGCACCAAGGCCTCTTTGTTGTTGTTCAGTCGTTAAGTTGTGTCCGATCCTTCGTGATCCCATGAACCATATCCCGCCAGGCCTTCCTGTCCTCCACTATCTTCCTGAGTTCGCTCATTTTCATGTTCGTTGCGTCGGTGATGCTGTCTAACCATCTCATCCTTTGCCTTCCCCTTCTCCTTTTGCCTTCAATCTTTCCCAGCATCAGAGTCTTCTCCAGAGAGTCCTCTCTTCGCATTAGGTGGCCAAAATATTTGAGCTTCAGCCTCAGCACCTGTCCTTCCAGGGAGCAGTCAGGGGCCTCTAGCGATGGTGTAATCAACTTTTGCCAGCGCAGACTACTAGAAAACTCTGTGGACTCAGCATGTTTGTGCCTACACCAGAAAAATGGGTCTGCTATTATCACCAATAGGCACAAGGGACCCTCTTTACAAAGCAGAAAGCCAGATCAGGAGATAGTACACTCTTCCCTTGTTCCTAAAAACTGCCCTGATAGCGAAAATCCAGATGAGCACAATTATTCCATTAATTTAGTGAATGGGAACAATTCTAACTTGTTCCAATGTAATTCCAAGTTCACCCAAAAAAATCACCCTAAATGCCTAATACCATAAGGAATCTCACAGATTAATTATGCTTCTCTTACATGTCACCTGTTTTTCCACGAGTTTTTTCTGTTCTTTAGGACCCATATTCATAATGATTTGCACAAACACAGCACAAAAACAGATAAGAAGTGTGTAATGCATGTGCCTTGAAAGCCAGCACAAAACTAAGCGTGGGCTGGGATCTGAACCTGGTTTCTCCTGCGAATTGGGGAAGATGCAAGAAAAACATTCAAACCACTGAGGCTGAGGGTTGGGATGGAGTTACTTTAGATCACCATTGGAACTATTGGTCGCTCCGGAGGGACCTTCTACTCTTGTCCTATTGATATAACTGATGAAGAGTAGTAACAAATTTCCCATTTACCTATCATGCCTGGACCTGCTAAGAGCATAAGAACAGACCTGCGTCTCACACAGTTACTTCCCAGACCAGCCTTCCCTGTAAGTTGTGCTGCCGTGCAGCTGCATCAGAAGCCCTGCATAGCTGAAAAACGTTACTGTGCACTCGGGCTTGGATGGGCTGAATCCTGTAGGCAGCAGCACCTCGCCATTTGCCCTCCCTCTCAGCATTCTGTCAGCTTCTCTTCCTTTTCTTTCCCTCCGAGCGCTACTGTGGCTGTACTCGCAACTCTCCCTCCTTGTTGGCTTCTCTTGCAATGGAGCACTGAGAGGGAGAGTGCTCTAGACAGCTGCGAGTACAGCCACAGTAACTCTCTGCACACTTGGAGTGAAATTAGAGGGAATGTTATGACTTGGACCATATAAGCAAAGATTTTGATAAGGATAAAGAAGCATTGTCTTAACACGTGTTCTACATATAACTGAAAATCCATATAGCAAACGTACGGATAGTGAGGGAAGAGTGTACAGTGATGATGGCAGAGGTAGAGAAAGAGCGATGTGGGAGGGGAAGCAAATGTGTACATGGGAGAGGAACTCAGCTGAAGTTAGAGAAGGAAGAATAGAAGTCCAGAATCAGAGGAGGAAAAAGAGCCAGACCTTGTCCTAAGGACCGTACTTACTAGACCTTCCTTTTCACCAGCGGCGTAGCTTACCTTGATTCCTCTTGGTGCGGCACAGCTCAGCAACCTGGAAGTGGCGTGCTGTGATGACATCATCATGCCCCGTCAATTACTTCCAGGTCGCTGAGCTGCAAAAAAGCCAAAGACAGGGAAGGGGTGACAGCCTCTCCTGCCTGCGAGCCAAAGGCAGCAGAGGAGTGACAGCCCCTCCGTTGCCTTCAGCTTGCAGGTGGGAGCCGCAAAGAAAGCCAAAGACAGCAAATGTCTACTGTCTTTGGCTTTCTTCGTGGCTCCCACCTGTGAGCTGAAGGTGCGCGAGTCGCTTCTGACTCACGTGGCTTTGGCACGCAGCCGAGCAGCCGGATGAGTCGGGGGGGTGTTAACTGCTCTTGGCGAAGGGTGTCAACCCCCTCCCCCAGGCTTCTTTGGCTTTTTTCGTGGCTCAGCCTGCAAGACGAAGCCAAGGCTCAGATTCTGCTCAGCTGTAAGCCTGCCCAGCTGTGCGTGACACCCAAATTGGTGTCACTCAGTGTGGGGCGCATCACACGCATCCCCCCCTACTGACACCAGTGCTTTTCATATCCTAAATTCCCAAGTCTGAATATTGGACATGCTCATAAGGAGCCTTCTCACATGTGGGATTCATTGCCTGAGTTTGTCACACAGTGCTTCAATCAAGTAGGACTTGAGCATGCCTTTAAGACAGCGGTGGGGAACCTCCGGCCTCAGGGCCGGATCAGGCCCCCGAGGCCATCCGGTCCGGCCCCCGCAGAGATTGCCGGAGGCTCCGACCCCTGGAGGCCAACCCCTTATCACCAGGTTGCCAGATTGCCGACCCCTGGAGGCTCTGCCGGGTCCGCGCGTCACCTCCGGAGGCCGGGAGAGGGCCTTTGCATGTCCTCCCCGGCTGCTGCCTCGACCCCTTACCACCAGGACATTGGCCATTTCGCACATGTGTACCACGCCGATGAGGGCAAGGTCTTGCCCTCTTGCCCTCATTGGCATGTTACGCCGGAGGTGACGTGCGGACCCAGCGGCGGCTTCGGACGGTGAGCGCGAAGCCTCCGGAGGCCGATGGGGGGCGGGGGCAAAAATTAATTAAATAAATAAAAATGCCGCCCGGCCTTACGGCCGGCCCTCAAGCAAGTTTCTAATATTTAAAACGGCCCTCGCCAGGGAACAGTTTCCCCGCCCCTGCTTTAAGATGAGGCAGAGCACATTGGAGTTCCACATCATTCCCCCCCCTCGACTTTTAGAGCCAACTTGAAATGCCTACAGGGTATCCAAACAAAAGGACTCCCTATTAATGAGTCAGTATGATTCATATGACTTAATTGTACTGCAAATTTGAATATTATTATATGCTGTTATTTGATTTTTGGAAACTGTCGACAGTCCCTTGGATATTAAAAGATGGGGCATGCATATTTTAAAATAAATAAACTCTAGGAAAACAGGATAATCATACACCTGAAACAGAAAAACTACAGTATATTTTCAGGAGTGACATTAAATTCTAAAGATTTTAAAGTTGCTATGAATTTTTGCTCTTGGTAGTCATGGTCTCTCTTTCTCTCTCTCTCTCTCTCTCTCTCACACACACACACACACACACACAATCAAAAGACAGAGGCAGCATTTGTGCCACTTGTATAGGGAAATCATTGAAGAACACGACCAAGCTGCAGATCAACAGTGGTAATGGCGAGGTAGTCATCATTTTAAAAAACAATGTCACAAAAGCTATTCCGATGCTGTCACTCTTAAGACTAATTAGTTTCCATCAAAGCAACAGATTATCTGTTCATGTTGTCCACCAGGTCATTACAATGAGCAACCAATACAGACAAATGGTATCTAATCTCTTCTGCTCTTCCTTTGGACTGATTGATGGTTATAACATCGCCAATATTATAAGGCAGAAAAATTATGCTGACATTTAGAAGCCAAAGTGCTGAAAGATAAAACTAAGTACAAAGCACGTCCAGAACTATAAAAAATGGGGGGAGAGAGAAAGAAATAGCTCAAGACAAATCGAACTAAAAAGTGAACAGCAATTAAGCTAAAGGAGAATTATATAAGGGGAAGGCTATACCTTGTGGGTGGCGGGCCGCTCAATTAATTATATCACAACAAGGGAAATCTAGGCATTTCCATGAAACATTATTAAAAGGCATATTGACTTAGCTTTCTTTACATGTTATGCCTTCAAAAACGACAAAAGGATTTCCTTGCTATTGATTTTGTTTTTGGACTCAGTCGACTTAAGAGATATAAGGTCTCACACAATGAGAGATAGCCATGTAGTAAATGAGATGGAGAAACGAGGAACTGCAGTTGCTTATGGGTCTTATTGACCAGGTTTGATACATCATAGCCTCATTCCATTTAGCTTCTGGTCATATTGCTTGTCAAGATAATGTTAAGGCACAACTGAAGTTCCTTTATATTAGAATGTCGAAGCTTATTTTTTAGCTGCTGTTCTGTTAATCCCACGCATGTGGAAAAGACCTGTGTCTTCTTGCCACAGGAATACATTGGGTATTTAGGTCTACATGCCATAGGGAATACCTCTTACAAAGCAAGGCTCGCATGTATCTATGCCCAGCATAAGAAGAATTGAGATAGCCAGCACCAGGTCTGATTGTTTTGTCCAGTCCAACAGATAAGCTACGTATTTAGTGTTAGAATCCTGAATCAGCTTGAATTAACTCCCCGTGACAGTCCAACTAAGACTGGAGAACTGTCTTCAGCTAATTAGCAACCCTGCCATTTGATTAGCCCATCTTGCCCAGCTCCTGTGGTTTGCTGCTACAGTGGTATCCTTTCAGTATCTTGAATAGTCCAATGGATGTTTGAGATATACTGGTTGATTACCCATTATCCGGACATCCAAAATCCAGACTATTCTGAAATCCAGACATTTTTTGGGCTATGATTTTTTGAAAAAAAAAATCCTTTTTTTAGCACCTGGCTGGCATAGCGCAAGGCATGCTGGGGCACAAAATTATTAAATAATTGTATAAAATTATCTTCAGGTTATGTGTATAAGGTGTATATGAGACATAAATGAATTTCGTGTTTAGACTTGGGTCCCCAACATATCTCATTATATTTATACAAATATTCTGAAATCCAGACAAATCCGAAATCCAGACAACTTCCCATCCCAAGCAGTCTGGATAAGAGATACTAAACCTGTATAGCTTTATATTTACTTTTAATGTTTTCATTTTGAAATGTATCTACCAACAATACAAAGACAAACAAAGCAAAACGAATACAGAATTTGTTATATTTATTTTTTAACACAGACCCTGTCGTTTGTCTTCGTTAGGCTGTCATGGGGTGGGTCCAAATAAAGATAAAATCTAAAATAGCAATAATATGTTCAATTCCAAATCCATCAAAGCTAAGAAATCAGTAAGATACTAGAAGCAGCAGCAGCAACAGGTCTATCAACTGCTATTAGCCCTGATAACTGAAGGGAGCCTACACCGTATCTTTCAGTACCACTTGTTGGGAACAAGAACAAGGGACGGCCTTCGCCTTCCTGTCCTGCTTGTAGGCTTCCCAACAGAATGTTGGACTATGTGGTCAGATTCAGCCTTATTATAGCTCTTGGTAGACATCTACAACACGGCACTCAGCTCAAGGAAGCCTTTATGTAATAATAAATATGTTTCCACCCGTCTCTGAAAGAGACTGCACTTAGTGGACCTCCCTTGGAAGAGCCTGCCATAAAGCCACCATTCTGACCTCTGATGGCAAAGCTACATGGATCAAAGTGAGGAATGTCGCCTCAATAAGGGTGGGGGCTCAAACATAAATCTTTCCCTGGTAACCAACCCTCAGCTTTCTAGTCAGTGTGCGTTGACCAATGACCACGTGTTAAAAGAACCCATTAGAGTCACTTGTGAGTAGCTCCATAGATGCTTTGATTTCTACATTAGATATCATGCTTCCGAGCAGCAAGGGCGGAATGGGGAACTTGTTAAAAAAGAGACAATTTTGCTTTCGTGCTGATTTTGCTACTTAGGTTTCAAGCCAAATCGCAGTTCCTGGTTTTAAACATGGAAAAACAGAGTCCAGAGGTTTCCACTTGGTCTTCTGATTCCACAACCAACAGTAGTCTAAGAGTCACCTGTGAGGTCACAATCATAGGGGAAGATTCATTTTGCTGTTGTTAGTAAGTCAGAACCAAAGAGAACAAAATCCTGTTCTAAATATTTGCTAGCAGAGAGTGCAAACATATCTGAGAATAGAAACAAACAAACAAACACCATAAGCAGCCATTGCACCTGTTTGCATCAGAGGGACAAGTGAGACAGCAAGTCCCTCACCGTCAGCTTGGCTTGGACCAACTGCCTCTTGACCCCTCCCCTCCCAGAACTGTCTCCATCAGGGTCAAACTACCCATTGCACAAAATGTGTTATTTGGTCATGCATGTTCATTTTTTTTTAAAGTTAAATAGCAGTCAAGAGGTGATCTGGACTGCAGAGCACAGGGAGGGGGTTAAATAATTGGATGTGTCATAAATTGAGGATGTGATTTTCATCAGAAGGTTAAATACACTCTCCCCATACATGATCACCTCTCTCTATGGCTGCTATATAACATGCAGCTCAATCCTATCATGGGCTACCGACAGCAGAAGTTGCTTTCCATTGTCGTAAACGGTGAGCTGCTGCTAAGCACGAGGTACATTGGCGGTGAGAGTGGGTTATGGGTGGGGAGGGGAAGGACTGGGGAGTTTGGGGGCAGGGAGTGGGCTAGAGGGGGTTGGTCTCAGCAGCAAAAGCGCATGCCAGATCCTATCCCCCATTTTCCAACCCATCCCACCCCCTTTCTCTCCTCGGACGTATGCCAGCTATAAAAGTGGTATGGGGTCTAAGGAGATCTTCAGACGGCCAGAAGGCCTACCCAGAGGTAAGTAAAAAAGTTTTAACTTACCTCTGGATGGCCTTCTGCTCACCCCACCACCACTGGATGCAGCACGCACTTTATCAGCGCTGCTGCATTGTGTAAAATGGTGGGGGATAGGATTGGACTGTTAAAAAAAATCAAACACACAGGGCCAAATGACACATTTTTTAAAACCATGTTTTTATCCTGTCCTTCATCCAAGGAGCTTGGGGTTACCTCCCCCCCCCCCGGTTTTATTCTAACAGCCACGTGTGGTAGGTCAGGTAGAAAGAGAGTGCTTGGCTCAAGGTCATCCAGTGAGCTTTAGAAACCCAGATCTCCCCAGCCCTGATCCAACACTCTAACCACTATACCACACAGGCTCACGTACTTCAGGGACAGGAGGAATGGCATATAAATGACAGTGTTTGATCTGAATGCTGAAGTTGGCTCCAAAGTGTTCAAAAATCAAATAAACTAGAGTCCTGCTTTAGTATAGGTGGAACCACCTTCCTCAAAAACTCCAGTCAGTGTTCGATCCACAGGGGTGGCCCAAGACCTCCTGGCACCTAAGGCAGTGTGCCCATTGCTGCCCTCACCCTTACCAGCCTCTGCTCCTCCCAGTGGAGGTGAGTGGGGGGGGCAGAGGTGGGCGTCCCTTGCCAATCTACTGCCTGAGGCAACTGCTTCAGTTGGCCTCATGAATGGGCCACCCCTGCCCTTCCTGTGAACAAACTGAGTGCTTCCTTTATCAAAAGGAGACACGTATGACATAACTATGTTACAGATTTATATCCAGTTTATTCCAGTTTAACTACTTTGATTTCCCCTCAAAGCAATCTGAGAACAGTAGTTTGGTGAGGTTGCTGAGAATTCTCCTTTTGATTTCCCTAACTCCCCTCATAGAACCACAGTTCCCAGCATTCCTCTGGGAAGACGGAATGACTATTAAACCAGTTAATAGATATGCTGCAATGTAGATATGCCCTCAGTGTTTCGTAAAGCTGTCGGACCTAATTTAAGACCCCATTAACTCCCTACAACATTATAAGCATTGTTAGAGAAAAGCTGCTGGAATTAGATGTGATAGATATATATTAAACTGCAGCACTAGAGAAAATCAAATGAATTCATATCCAAGGATCATTAGCCAAGGGAATCTTGTCATTCACCCAGATGAATGGACAAAGTTATTGAATCAAAACCAAGCTACTGTTCATGGGTACAACAATCCACCACAAAGTTTTCTCTGTACAAACCCCACTGAAATGAATCCTGAAACATGTGCACATGAGCTATGTGGAACACTTAAAGAGCTGCTCTTTTCGTGTGTACACCGAAGTTGTTATAAGTGTATATCCAAACATGTAAAGTCTGAAGGACACACAAAAAAGTGCATTATGCAGGTACATTTTCTCAGGGAGCTGCAAATGGCTACCTACAACTCCTTATTTATTGTATACTTGGTAGCATACCTCTCTAATGTATGAAATGGCCACTTTGTGCTTTGGTTCCCTGGGCTGTCCACCCTCTCAGCATAGATCATTGAGATTTCTGGTACCAGTACTAACAGAAGCCACCAAGAGAACTACTCAGAAGCATGCAGACTTAAACACTCACTCTCACGCACAAACAGTGAAAGGACTGTGCCAAAATTTAAATCAAAATTAGAACTGTAATAATGGAAACACGTTCATTTTTAACATGCATGAAAATGCTAGGAATTGATCATTCCTAGCATCAATTATGAGTACCATTTTGTCATTAAAAACAATCAGAGGGCTATTGCCAGTTTAAAACAGTATTTTGCCTCTCTCATATACAGTATATTAAATTTATATTCTGCAGGTCTTCAGAACTTAAGTTCTTCCAGAGAACTTAAAGTAGAACGTGTGGGTGTATTCCATTTTATCCTGTTGGTGTAGCCTAGTGGCTAAGAATGTGAGCTGTCAGCCATGAAATCATATTTAAAGAAGTGGCTATTATCTCAGCTTCAGACTGCCCCTCATCTGCAAACTGGGGACCATATTACTGACCTATCTTATAGGGCTATAGTGAGGATAACTGATAATATATGCAAAGAATTTTGAACACTGAACAAAATAATGAATTATGCCTGGTCAAGCTAATTCCATTTATTAATTCTAGCACAACTTCTAGAGACCAAATTGGGGGGGGGGAGGGGGTTTAAAGAGCACACTTGAAATAATGACTGGACTTGCTGCTTTGCTAGATTAGATCTTGGGTGAGAGATACAGTATTTGAAACAGTTCAACACACAGTTTTTGCCAATGTGGGGGATACCAGCTTTGCTACCACAATGTCAATTTCTAGCCTGTCTCATAGTTATAGTTGCATTTCTAGTAGCCATGGTACCTGGGCTACCATTGTTTTGTCCTGTCCATCTCATTGTCTTCTGCTTTATAGCAGCAGCTAGAAACTGAATGACATTCAATTAAAATGATATTAGCAGTTCAGGAGTGATTTTGTTTAATTTACTCCTACTCAGATGTAAAAACATTAGTGACTTTTTAAATTGGACCTCATAATGTCTCACTCCCACTCAAACGCAATGAAATTAAAGACTTTGGTGGCTAAATACCGCTTAATTTACTCCTACCCTCCTGTAATGACATTAAAGATGCTTTAGGGTAGATATTGTTTCCAATCATTTTTATTCAAAGGAAATCTGAGCTTATTGGTACTATTATTAAGCATATAATAAAATCACCCAAGAAATGTATCTATACAGGAGGGGAAAGGTGGTAACCAGTAATATTAAAAAGCAATCATTCATTTCTAATGCAGGGATATTAAAATATATTAAACAGATTTTTGAAACATTGCAATTGGTCACAATCTGTTGCAGGGAAAAATTTCCTGCTTTGAATATGCAAATATTCATTCAAGTCCTTTCTAATGTTTCTTCTTCATCAGCTCCAAAACTATCCCCAAACTTTTAGAAATGGATGTATAGAACGTTGCAATCTTGTTGCAGCAGTGGGCTTCCTTTTTAGAAGTGTGCCATAAATCAAGGCCTACATACAAGCTGCTACTACTCCAGTGTTCACTACAGAAAGGGTTTGAAGTGACAGTTCTTAGGCTGCAATCCTATGTGCTTACTTACCTAACAGCGCAATCCGACTTTACTTTTGTCCCGGTTTAACCAGCAGCGCAGCGGGAACAGGAGGCCCCAGAACGGAAAAGGGATTCAAATTCCCTCCAAAAGAGGAATTCAAAGGGGATTTGAATCCCTTTTCCGTTCTGGGGCCTCCCGTTCTTGCTGCGTTGCTGGTTAAACTGGCACAAAAGTTAAGTCGGATTGCGCTGTTAGTCTCATTGAGCTCAATGGGGTTTACTTTGGAGTAGACATGCATAGGATTATGCTGTAAATGTAGATATTGGGAAGGACCAAACTACATGTTACGTAAATACAGAGTTTAGCCCTACCTATGTAGCTTCTTTTTTAAAGTTAAGCAACAGATACAAGGGGCCCAATCAAGATCAGGACCCAGGCTCATGGGAAGGGGGTATATGCCTTGGATCAGACCGCTCCTGAACTACCTCGGCCTTGCTGTCGAGCCAAGGCAGCTCCTAGGTTTACTGAGGAGCTGCAGGCAATGAAACAACTGGGCCGACGCCTGGAGTGACAGTGGAGGAAAACTTGTGATGAATCTGACCAAACACGGGCTAGAGCCCATTTCAGGGCCTATTCCGTGGCAGTGATGGCAGCAAAGAATGCATTTTTCTCTGCCACCATTGCATCTGCGAGCAGCTGACCAGCGGAGCTCTTTCGAGTTGTTCGGGATCTGCTCCACTCGGCTCCTGTAGTGAGTGAGTTGGAGTGCTCGACTGACCGCTGCAATGAGATCGCACAGCACTTTGCAGATAAAATCACCACAACTTGGACTCTGGTTTAACAGTTCCGGAACTTGTCCCTATGGCATCTGTTAATTCTATCATTTAAATAACTCCAATTTAAATAACTATCAGCCAGTTTCCAATCTTCCTTTCCTGGGTAAGGTGATTGAGTGGGGGTGGCATCTCAGCTCCAGGGGATACTAGATGAAACTGAGTATCTGGACCCCTTTCAGTCTTCAGGCTGGGCTTTGGGACAGAGACAGCCTTGGTCGCCCTGCTGGATGATCTTCGCCGAGGACTGGACAGGGGAAGTGCATCCCTGCTGGTCCTTTTGGACCTCTCAGCTGCTTTCTATACCATTGACCATGGTATCCTTCTGGATCAGCTGGCCGAGTTGGGACTTGAGGACACTGCCTTGCAGTGGTTCTGTTCCTACTTGGCTGACAGGTCCCAGATGGTGATGCCGGAAGACGCCTGTTCGGCACCCTGCCCTTTACAGTGTGGGGTGCCAGAGGGTTCTATTCTGTCTCCCATGCTTTTTAACATCTACATGAAACCATTGGGGGAGATCATCTGGGGATTTGGAGTGGGGTGTCACCAATATGCTGATGACACCCAGCTCTATCTCCCTTTGCCATCTTGTTCCGGGGAGGCTGTGGAAGTTCTGGAGTACTGTTTGGAGGCTGTTGGGGTCTGGATGAGGGCTAACAGGCTGAGATTGAATCCAGAAAAGACAGAGGTCCTACTGGCCAGGAAAGCCTCAATGCAAGTACTGAGTCATCTGCCCACTCTGTTCTCTGTTGTGGCGCCACAATTGTGGAACTCTTTGCCAGGTGAATTGAGAACTACCCCCTCCCTCATGACTTTTCAGCGAGGGCTCAAAAAGTTTGTTTCATCTAACATTTGGGTGATGGGTTGATGTCTGACTTCTGTGTCTCAAGATGTTTTGCTCCGTTGTTTCTCTGCTCTATATTGTCCTCCCCCCAGTGGTTTTTGTTTTTAATTTACTTTATGTATTGTTTTAAATTACGTATTTTTATCTTTGTTGTAAGCCACCTTGGGCATTTGCCTTGGCATGGGATAAGGCAGGGTATAAAATTTTTAAATAAATAAATATAACCCTGTCCCACCATTCTGCTTTCCCAGTGAAAAGCTGCTACGGTATTAGCCCCTAAATGAAGGAAAGCTTCCACTGGCATGAACTGGAGCTTTCTTCTCTGGCTGATGTTTAACTGAAAGTGCATGTGTGCACACACATGGGCATGCACGCACTCACAAGCAGGGTCAAACTGCATTTAATGTAACATGTGGTTTCTTCCTAAGTTTCACTGAAGTCAATTGGACTTTATTTCAGGTAAATACAATTGGGCTGTAAGATTAGTTATCTTACAGGTAGGGTAAGCTCAGTTTTACTTTTAATTTCCTCACTGCAGTAAGAAACTGACTGGCATGAGGCGAGGTGGTGTGGAGTGGACTGCAGCTCGGTGGTTGATGGTCTTTGCATGCAGACAGTCCCAGGTTCAATTCCTGGTACCTTCAGGAAGGGCAGAGAAAAAATCCCATCCTATACCATGAAGAGATGCTGCCAGATTCTGTCGACAATATTCAGCTAAACAAATCAATTATCTGACAGCGTCCTATTAGATTACATGTGGCTAATATTGTCCAAGTGTTGACTAAGGAAGGATCTCTTATTTGCTGTCAGGAGGGAGCAACAGGGAATGTCTAGTGTTAGCATTATACAGGAATGTGGCTACTGACTGACCAAGAGGGTTGAGCACAGGAAAAATGATGGCATCAACCTGACCATGCTGCCTTGTCTCTTGCAATGCCTGCCCAGAAGGACGTGGGACCCCTTCAATCATGGGCAGAGGCCAAGGTCTACCTCCTGCCTCACTTAGCCTTATTTATTTAAAAGATTTGTACCCTGCCTATCCCCCCATAACAAGGTACCCAAGGCTGCAGCAGGAGACTTTGAAGTAATACTGATTCTCTGGTAACCCTATTTGCAACATAGCTTACCTTACATCACAGGTATATCTTGTACAGAAAAGAAGTTGCAACCCAAAGCAAATTCACATAACTGTTTTCCCTCACCATTACACTAGACTAGATCATTGGTCTTCCACTGGTGATCTAGGGCCCATTAGCAAGTTGTGCCCCAGACTGACAGTCTATTACAGTCTCCTCAGAAGTACGGTAAGTCCCATTGAGTTCAATGGGACATACTCCTAGGTGAGCATGTACAGGATTGCAGCCTAAGGTGAGTTGTACCAGTGGAATGTCACACAATTTTAATTTTAAAAACCCAACAATTTATGGTGTGGGGGGGAGAAGAGACCCAAATACGAAAAAGACAGGGAGCCAGAAGACAGAGATTGGGGGGGGGGGAGCTATATACAGTAACAAATTAAAGATGGGTCCTCCCATATCTCAAGGTTAACTGTGGATCCCAAGTCAGAAAAGGTTGCACCAGATCACCTCAAAAGGAACAGCCAGGGAACCATATCTTCATAAAATCAACAGCAATTAATAATATTCATATACAGTATTTATATACTGCCTTTCTTGGTCATTGGATTTCTCCTCCGACTTTAATCCAAGGCGGTGTACATGGGCAGGCTGACCTAACCCCCTTGGGGTTTTTACAATATACCGTATTGTCCCGAGTATAAGACGTACCTGATTATAAGACGCACCCTTAAAGTTTGGTGCTATCAAAAATTTATTAAATCACTGGCATTATTGCAACAGCCTGATTATAAGACGCACCCCTAGTTTAAAAACTTAAATTAGGAGAAAAAAGTGAGTCTTATACTCAGACCAATACGGTATATAAATGTCCAATCTTTCATGAACGGCTACTTTCCAGGTGGTATCCTTTTTATAGTCTGACATTCTGCTGGCTGGCGCCTCCCACACTCGACCGACGCAGCTGGAAGCTCTTATCTCTCCTCCTGGAGGTTTTCACAGCTTTTTGCCGGCGGCGTGTCTTGAACTTATCAAGTTCACCGGTCTTCGGGCTTTGAAGGCAGCAGCTCTCCCAACTACGCCAGACTCTTAATACAATATACCTTGACTCAGTGAAAGCTCAAGATGTGCTGATGCTGTCAGAACTGAGGAGAGAAATTCTCTACTTTCCTCCCCACCCTGTGTAGACTGTTGGATCAGACCAACATGCTCAGTCTCACAACAGCCTTGCGACATTTGAAGATCATCTTCAGTTTTGCAGATGGGGTGTTTAGTCTAGGATTGTTACACCTTGTTCATTCCCTCTTTATTGGGGGAGGGACACACAATGTCATCATGCTCTACCTCTATTTTCCCCGTGCTTAAATCATCACATTTCTCAATGCAGGAACTCAACCTTTTTTGAGAAGAGCAGAACACCAATGCAACGACAGCACGAGTGCCTTTAAGAGGCACGTTAAAGGGGAAGGGTCACTTAACTGGGTCCACTATGCACTGCACTGAGTGGGGATGTAACCCAGCACAATGAAAACATCTCAGACCAGCTTATATATTGATAGTGGCATGGAAGGTACTCTGCAATTCTGCATATGATTGCAAGTGGAAAAATGACTCCTGGCTGGCACCACAAAAAGCACATCTGGAAGTGACCAAAGTGTGCGCAGGAAACCCAGATTGAAGAAACTATATGCATGAGGTTTGTTAGTTCTTATACTGTGTGAAAAGGAAGCCCAAAACATGAGGCTGAGTGGTAAACTATATGTTATGCCCAGAAACAACACAATGAAGCTTTAACTTTTCTTCTCCTAATGAAAAACTGCCTCAAAATGCTGTGCTTTTGAGCAGAGAAGGCATTCAAATGTTTTCTTGCAGGTTCTTTTCCACTCAAAATTCACTCCTTGCTTCTCCCCCTGCAAGATTTCCCAGTACATATAATGTGTAGCTTGGCCCAAGTCTTCAAAACGCTCTGAATGCAAACTTTGTCTGCCTACCATTATTATAATATCAATTCCCCCCCCCCCAAAAAAAGCTTAACTTTAATGATTGGTCATAGTCTACCAAGGAACAATCTAGTTTGCTTGTTTTAAACAACCCAGGCCCTTATAGCAACTCAAAGAACTGGATCATTAGATTGCTACACCAGAACAGAACAAAAAACACATAAGATCCTATAACTTCAACCCCCCTCCCAAACTCCTTCATAAACAATCAATGAATTGCTTTTTTCTGCGGTTCACATTTGCTTCTAAACTTCTTAACAAATTACTGATAGTAATTGCAAGTTTAAAAATAAAGCCATGCTGACTAATCTGTGCATAATGTTCTACATACAGTAAGACACATGAGAATTCAGGCATAGGCATAGTGCTCTTGTATCGTATCATTACGGACTGGCTGATGCTCAGTATGGCTGAAGAAAAGGCATGAGAGGGGGAAAAAAGGAAGGACCTGCTTCTCAGGGGTGAGTCCAGCATTAGGATAATGCAAGACAACCCCTACATCGTATAGAGGAGCAACTGCATCCCACTCTGCTGAAGGATGTTGTTCATGCATTATTATGAATGCCCAGAAGGAGCTATAGCTAGTGTTCCAGGTGTTGCAAAATTATAATAGTCCGGACAGTTCTGCAAGCAAAGTATTCCTAAACATCATTGCACTGAGGACTATCACTTTCCCTGAATCCATTTCATTCTGTTCTTTTTCTCCACTCCTTTTTTTTTTTAAAGACGAGCAAACTACTAGAATTCAAACTTTACTCCAAAACAGAAATATCCTCCTAGGCACAGCAGTTTTTTCTATCAATCAAAAGTGCAAGATAAGATAAAGTATGTGTGTGTACACACACACACACACACACACACACACACACACACACACACAACACTGATACATCATCTCTGTAATAATAATTACCTCTGCTTTCTTGTTGCTCTATTAATTTTCTTTAAGGCTGGGTAGACATGGGATCATATCTGAATTCTTCCCTTCATTGGCTGCACTATATAGGACATAGTTAAGGAATACAGCTGAATCTCTACATCAGCCTTGATTGTTTTCCCCCCCTTTCTGCTGCAAAAGGTGTTCATGAATCAGCTGAAAATCTCAGTTCATAGACAGATGACGTATTTTCTTCAACTGAACAACAGTCCACAGTTACAAATGCCAAACAGGAAGAGCACATCTGTGGAAAAACAAGCCTCTTCAGCCAAAGAATGAATAATGATAATGTGTGGGATGTGCTTTGTGTGTAGCAAACTCTGGGAAGATCTTCCTATGAATAGCTATTTGATAACAGTTGCAGAGGTTTTGGTGTTCCTACACACCTCCCACAGGCCTTTGTATCAGCAATTTGCCAGAAAGAGACATTTAGCAGGAGAGATTCCTTTGCCATACGAATTTTCAGGTATTGTAATATTGTTTTCAGGACAGTTCTGCAAGCAAAGTATTCCTAAACATCATTGCACTGAAGACTATCACTTTCCCTGAACCCATTTCATTCTGTTCTTTTTCTCCACTCTTTTTTTTTTAAAGACGAGCAAACTAGACGACAAAATGAAGACGACTTCATTCACATCCAAAGTGCAACCACGTGCCTATTGCAACATCCAGCACAATCTGCGGCTAGATAGATAGGCAGCCAAGTTTTATGTTTTGACATACAAAGAGAATTTGGGTCACAACATTAGGCATATAAATTGTGAACAAACAAAACTTTGTTTCATTCATGGGCCTTAAATGCTGTCTTTTCTATGCAGGGCCACGTTACCTAATTGAAGTAAAGCTACAGCCAGCCAGTCAGGAACGCAACATCATTCATTGTAGCTTGCACCTCTCTTTCTATGAACTTTACATCTCTTCCAAATTACATTATGGCACAAATACCTTGCCTATATTTACATGAAGCAGCATTGAATTAATCAATCAACATGAGCCCCCAGCATGACTGCAAAGTCAAAGAAAGCTACAGTTCTAAAAGGGCAGAAGAAACCTTGGCCAACTGCGGAGGAGCTTGGTCTAACAAACACAGATATATGTGGTCCAAGGCATGTGGCCTCTGAGGGTTTTGCTTCCTCTCAAAGCCCTGCCTCCATTTTCAAGCAACTGCACCTCTAGTCATATCCATTAAAGCGCATGCTTAAGCCTTCAGTCAGGTTCGTAAGTATACACTTTTGCTCAATAGGTATGAGACCATCTCCTGGGTTACAGGCATGTTAAAATAAGCTTTTTTAAACAATTTTCTGAATGCTGTTCTAAAGCAGGCTACTTCAGAACATGGTTCATTGCAGAACTACACATTATAAATTTGGGATGCCTGCACTGCTGGCCCAACCATGAGGCAAATGATCCACTTCCTGCTCACTCAAGCAAGAAGCAGTTCATCCCCCTCCTTACCTTGCTAAGTTTCTTTTACAAAGACAGTGCAAGCCCTCCCTTTAAATAAAACCTGATGTCTCGTACTTCCGGGTTTGGCGGAACTACACAAGAAGCATGGTCAGTAAGAGGCTTTTTTTCCCTACAGTGTTACAGCAGAGGCAGCTGCTGAGGCATCAGCATGGGGCAGTGCTCCAGGTTGGGCCACCTGGGGCTCCTGCCAAAAAATAGCAATCCTTTGCCAGTTTCTCCTCCTCTCAAAAATGTAACATAACTTACTCATGGTCCAATCCTAAGCTCGCTGCCCAATGGCGGCACACCTCCCACGCTGGCGCTGACTGCCATAAAGCAGTCAGCACCAGTCGCAAAATCCTCCCCGACAGCAAGCTGATCAGCGTGCTACCGGGGACACTGGCGGGAAGGCCTCCGCTTTCCCAGCCGCACCGGAGGATGTCTGGACATGCGCCGGGAAAGGTAAGCCAGTGGGAAGGCAAGGGGGAGGACGTAATGGGGTGGGGCATAACGGGGAGGTGGGGAGGCCGTGAGGGGGGGAGGATCCATCGTGGAAGGCCCGCGTCAGAACTTATCTCCTTTCCTTCAGCCTCCCCGCCCCTTTCCTCTCCTCAGATTTATGCTAGCAAAATTGCTAGTGTAGTCCGAGGAGACCCGTTGCAGGCCATGAGGCTTACGTAGGGTTAAACATCCCCTTTCCCTGAGGAAGCCTCCCGGTCCCATCCCCCCCCCCCCCGCACAGAATGCAGCGGCTGCCATTTTGGTGCCACTGCATCGGCAGGGGGTGTAAAGGTTAGGATTGGGCTCTCAGTGTCCTACATCATCACACTGAGAGTTTCCCATTTCTCCCAGCTAATGATATAGAGCTGGGGGGCAGGAAAACACACAGAGTAATGAGCAGGACACAAGGTTCAGTTAACCTACGCAGGAAGGGATGAACTTGATATGGGGACGCCACTGCTGGTAACAGTCCTGTGTTTCTTATAATGTGTAGTTGTTTTGATGTATCAAGTAGGGCCCTATTAGCTCTTCTTTAAAATAAAAAAGCATGTTAATTTATTTTAATTTGAGATTTAGAGAGGCACGCATAAAACATTTGCTAGTCTACCCAAAACAAAAAGAAAAAAACTATGATCCATTAACTCTGACAACATTCTTGGTACATATTTTGTTACAAAGGCATTAAGATACAGTATGAATCATTCTGGCATTACGTGAGCTAACCTTATATTTCATATTTTTCAAGATTATTAATATTTAGTGTCTTTTAGCAAATTAAGGATCAAACTTAACTAAGGTTAAAATATCTGATGATACAATACACAGAAGATGGTAAATGTATATTAATGAAGCTCTGTACAATTGGCTTCAGTTTTTCCCCCTAGCAATCACTCATAGAACTGTGCCAAACATATATCAAGCTTTCGGCTTCTTTTTCACCCAGCCTTCCGACATTTCATTAATAAGGTTACTTGATTAATGGCTGCAATAATATATGTGGCGTATGATATGATATGTTCACATTAAATTTTAATCAAAAATTACTAAATTCAGAAAACATTAAGTAAATCATGACTGATGAGGCAATATTGCCATGCTGTTGTATTGATGGTTTGAGGAGGACACACACACACACACACACACACACACACACACACACACACACACACACACACACACACACACACACACACACACACACACACAATGGAGAGTTACAGATTGAGTAAGAAAGGTTCCAGGGAAAGAGAACTCTCTCAACTTCAGCTACTTGTTTTTTTCTACAGCCCAAATCTGGATTGTACATCCATGAGAAATGCTATGCTACCACTAATGGTTATTATGGGGTCTCTTTCATTTCACATCATCTCCTGTTTTCAGACTGGAGAATTACATTCATTTTTTACAGTGGGCAGAGAGAGTTCATATTATCTCCTCACGCTGCTTACTTTGGGAAATCTGCAGTCCAATGAAATTCCTGCTATTACAAGTCATACCAATGCTACCACTTATTAAGTACTGGCATGGTGCTAGCTGCTGTACAAAACACATATTTTAGTCTAATTAATAACACTGAGTAAAACGTTGGATATCAACCCATTCTCAACCCAATGCTATGCCCATCTTTTGGCACATCATCTGGCCTGAAAGTACACTTCAAACCCAGTCCTGCCAGCGATATCAGAATGGACGTGGATCTCAGCTTCTATAATGCCCCAACAATTTCTACAGTTGTCTAAAAGTGACCTTGGAGCAGGCACCTGTGGTCAACTACTCCACTAAAGTCCTCAATTTGTCTCCCAGCAGGTAACTACAGCCCTGCATGGTGTCCAGCTCAATTCCTAAAAAGGTCAAACAGAACCTTCCATTTGTGAACTGGCCGAAGGAAGCCCAAGTTCCCTGGTCAGGGAAATAAACCCACCCAGTGACAGACTTCATTCCTTCAAGGTGGCTAGGTTCATTAACAGAAAATCATATAGGGAATGGGCCATAGTGCATATTCCTATCCTGTGTCACAGTGCCCATTTCATCATTGTACTGAATTTCTCAAATGTCACACAGGAAAAAGAGCGACCCATCAGGACTGCCAGATAATACTGTCTGTCAAAGAGGGTGATAAGGGCAAGTCTTCTACTACTATCTCAGTAGCAGAGCTCATCCAGAAGATCCCAGGTTCAATCCCCAGTATCTCCAGGTAGGGCAGATAAATATGCTGGCAATGCTGAGCTCTACCACGGACCTACAGCCCTTTAAAAGACTTCACCCCATCACCTGTTTCTTGGCCTCATCTTTGGCCCCCTCCAGGGCCTCCAAGTGGACAACCAGGGCCCTAATTGTGCCCATATCCTGTTCCTCATTGGATGAGAAGGGCTGAAGGAGAGGCCATTTGAGTGGAGGCTTGAGCACCTTCCCATCTTTCTTCTGGGTCCTCTTAGGTATGTAAAACCACCAACTAGCCCACTTGCTGTCTCACAATTTGCATGTCATTGGGGAGGGCAACAGATATAACCTCCCCTTCATCTAGTGCAGGCAGGTAGCAGTAGCCACCAATGGGGACATTAAATGGGAAGGGACCCCCCACACACACACTATCCCCCACTGCTGGCCCTAAGGCCTCTAATTGCCAAAAAAAAAAAAAAGGTGAAAGAGGCACTCTCCCCAATGACCTCATGGCCTGCCTAGCTAAAAGTCATACATGATTGGCTCCTCACACAGCCTCCCTGGCTGTGCTCCAAACACATGTCCTCATGTTCACAAGGATGGGGCAAAGATTATCCCCCCCCTCGATTCTCCTTGGGGAATGGGAGGTACAGAACTACAACTCCTATGATGCTTCGGGGAAAGCCAATACCATTAACTGAAAAAAAAACTATAAAAATTTGTAGACGTTCAAAGATGTGATATACATTATATGAACCTCCCAAACCTCTTCTAATAGAACATTCTTCATTTCACTCCCAAATTAATTAATACTACATATTTCCAATGTTGATTCTACAGCACCTGCTTATCACCTCCTCAAAAGACATTTTTAAATATGTATCCCAAGACTGAGCAGGCTCCTGAAATTTGCTCACCCTGAAAATTTTCAAAACACACCAGCATGATAGTGGCCTATATGTGGAAAGAAAGATGGGTAGGCCTATCAGCACATAAGGAAATCCCTTTTGTTTAAAAAGTGCTTCTTCAAAGAAAAAGGCATCCCCATTTTCCCTTTGAGGAAGGCACTGTGTGGGTGGTTATGTGGGCTTTCCTACAATGCCACAAGTGAGGAGCTTGTCTTCAGCTGGTGCTTAACAGAAAATGCTCAGTCCAGGCAAAATTCAAAGGCACAAAGAGTAAATAAAGAAGTAGTCAACGCCAGACAAAGTGTGGGCTGAAGAATTTTGCCTCTTGAGGAGGCAACAGTCAAACAGAGCTGGCTCATCATGTATGTCAAAAGATACTTTCGACAGGTAAAATAGCAGTTAAAACACTTCCCTCCTACTCTAAAATTCCACTCTGACAACTGCAGGAAGCTCCGAGATGATGGGGACCTCTTAACAGTCCAATCAAAGAGAGGGAGGGAAATAAACCTGTCACTTTTGACTAACATGACTGGGAAGTTTTTGACAGCATTCTTAGGAAGAATAACAAACCCAAAATGGACAAATATTTCCTTAACTAAAATGTTTTTAGGGATGTGTCAGTTGATTAACCATCGGTTTTTGAAATGATTATTTAATTTGCATATTGCCAAAACCTTGTATGGGGCCCTTTCTGAGATACTGAAAGATAGATAAGAAAGCTTACAGTGTAAGAAATAGAAGCTGTAATATGGTCAGCACAGGCCACCTTCAGGATCTTCTCATTCCCTATTATGAAAACCAAAGTAGCCTGAAAAAACAACAAAGAAATCTGTGTTTAACTTGTAGCCCTACCAATTAAAAGTTGCCCCACAGTCCAATATTAGGCTTCAGTGATTGTTTAATCACAACATTTGTTTGATTGCAGATGAAAGCCCTATTTAACTACAATGAATTTTAGTTTCAATTTTTTTTTTGGTATCAGTTCTCAAATAATAAATGCCTGAAATTCTGTGGGTGTTTTTGCCCCTTCTGGGTCACACATTTAAAGGTTTTGTTTGTTTGTGGACAGAGCCATATAGTATTCAATTAATTCCATTCGTTCAATTAGTTCATTTCCTGGCTCTAGTAAATGGTACATAGCTGCATTATACCTTATTTGTTCATAGGTATGAGAAGAACCTGAAGTTCCTATCTGCACCTCAGGTGGTCTGCCTCAAGAAGTGATCCTAACTTTGCAGACTTCACTGAAAGATGTACCGGTATATATGGCCTTGCAAGATCTGAGTCCAGAATGCTTTCACTTTACCTACAGCCAACCAAAGTAATTTAGCAGCCCAAGGCAAGCAATCCTTGTACGGGAACAGTAATTTTAACATAGTTATGAACAGCCATTTTGCAGTTATTTTCCCAAATACTATTATATCCAAGATGAAAGAGTATTTGAATGGATAAAGATGCTGAACTGAAAACTAAGGGCCAATTCATATGACTCCTCTCTTCTCCACAAGGTGACTTCTGCGAGCATATCAGAGGAACAGCCATCATCTCAAGAGTGGACTGTTGTCAGATATGACTTGGATTGCTGTGTGTCTACATCTCAAGTTGTCAGATATGACTTGGATTGCTGTGTGTCTACATACCCATCAAAGCTAAAAACTGGTTTGTCAAGATCACAGTGGAATCCAGGGTACTTACTTGGAACAATTTACAAAACCCATGTGCTCTCCCCAAAATATTAGGTAGCCCCTACACCAGGAGTTCTTAACCTGGAGTCCACTGATGGGTTGCAGGGGGTTCATGAACCAGATGCAATTTTTGTGTGTGTCTTCCACGACAAAGGATTTATGGCTAAAAGAGCCACGTAGAAAAATAGTATAAAAGCCAGTAAAATGTAATCAAAGACAGGTTAAAATACGATATCCACGGATTCCAATAAGATGTTAAAATTAGAAACACGGGATAAAATCTTAAAATCACATAGGCAAATAAACAGACGTTTCGTCCTGGTCTCAGGACATTTTCTAGGTACAGACCAGAAAGGCTGTGGCGCCAGATTTCCTTCAGGCCGGGCGCCATATCCTACACAGGACTGGGCTGTAACTCTATGAACGTTTGTTAGAATAAATCTATTTGGCTGTAGTCTTATGTAGGAGCAATTTCCTAGGAGCAATTTCCATTGAAATTAGTGGCATTTACTTCTAAGTAAACATGTTTAGGATTGAGCTGCTCAGCTGCAATCTGGGAGTTTACCTGGGAGTAAACCCAATTGAGCACAATGGATTTAACTTCTTGGTAAACATACAGAAGTGTGTGGTTATTCTTTAAAGTGCAACAAGACTGTTTTTGTCACAAGAGATTAACACAGCTACCCTTCTGGAAGGTGATACGATAATTGTATTGGGAAAATATGTATCTCAATACTTGCATGGGTCAAAGGGGGGGGGAACCCTCCTAAAGAACAGCAGCTTAATTTCTATTAAATTGTATCCTATTGATATAGTAATTCGTTTTCAAATTAACTATTTTATCTATTTCAAAGCAAGCTACTTCCAATCATGTGCCAATATACTTTTGGATTGCAGCAAGGTCATCTGTTTATTCTAGAACAAACTAAAATCTGTAGTTCAGTCAGAAAGGAACGGAAGAGAGCTAATAAAGCTGGGGGAAATGTAAGTGGCTTGATAGTATGCAATTTGACTGCCATTGTATCTAACAACTCAGCCTACGTAGAATTTATCTCTAGATCATCAGTCTGCAGCTGGATTAGTAAGTGCATCATAGCTATGGATCATCAAAATATGCCGCTTAATTAGTAGAGTGGGTCAGATCTCAAACAGTAAAATATGTGGCAGGATACATAAAATGCAGCTCTTTAGTAAAGAACACACTTCAGTCAATGTTAACACACTTCACCAAACATCTCAGCAACTGAAGAATGTCACATAGTTCTGTTAAGAAAACTGAATGTGCAAAGCCCAAATGTACACCAAGTTGAACATTTACTAAATTAGGATTCAAAAAAGAAAATGGTGATTACGGTACTTGTAAGAAGCTAGTCATCAGGGGGGAAGTAGAGAGTTTTACACAAGGAAACTGGTAAATGGACTGTTTTTAAATACACTGTTTTTAAAACACTGACAGTCCAATCCTAACATAAGGGAAGGGGACACTCGTCCCCTTCCCCGGGTGTAAATGTGGCTGGGGCCGATCAGCCTCCTCAGATTTCCGCCAGCTATTTTATTGGCGGAAGTTGGAGGAGGCCATGTAACAGCTCAGCCTATTAGCGGGGGTCAGGATTCAGCCGAGGCTGATCCCCGCCCCAGATTGGCTGGGCCTATCGCCCCCTGCCATTTGCTCCCGAACCCCGCCCCCCTCTGCTGGAACAGTTTAACTCAGGGGCAAGCGTCAATAATTATGAGGAATGGAAAATTAAGCAGAGATTTACATTTACAGATTTGTTTCAAATGTTTGTAGGTCATCTGAAATCTCACAAATGTTCTGTTTGGGATGCAAAACGCACCTAGAAAACTTGAATTTGAGGGTACAATTTGAATTTTCTAGGCACAAAATAAGGAAAATGTATTCTCCCCATTCAAGCAACAACTTTCAAAGGTGAAATTTAAACTCAAAATCGTTTTTCAGTGTGTTCTTTAAACTTCTGGTTTTACACATGCAGCTATACTCCTTTGCTCCAATTCTTTGTAGAATTTGTTGCCATACGATGTGGTGAGGGCCACTAGCTTGGATGACTTTAAAAGGGAATTGGGTCAGTAAATGTGATGGTAGACAACCCAAACAGCAATAATGCATTGTAAAACAAAAACAAAACCCGGGATATGCTCCTGTGGCTGTACCATTGAGCACGAGGCCTTATTTCAAGTGGAAAGTGGCACATCCTATGAAACACTGCTCTCTTCATTTGAGTGGAGCTTCTGCAAGAACAGTACTTAATAAATTGCTCCTTTTGCCTGTTTGCATTGTTGATCACAATTCCTGAAAACACTTCCCCAAACCCTTTCCCCTTTTAATTAGATGAGCACGCAGCTTTATTAAACAGGAGAGAAAAGTTAAGATTTCTGAAGAAACACATACGTTTTCAAAACATATGGCCCAAATTCATTCAATTAAATGATTCACAGCGCAAACCACCGGAACTTTAAAACGGTGGAGCAAGCACCCTGCCATTCTAAGCCGTCATTTACATGCAGTAAAGCACGTTCACGACGACTGGAAAGTAAGGGCAGCCAGCGTGGACGCCGAAGGAAGTGATACCCCGGTGGGCACAAGGGTGGTCCGGGCGGCGAGGGAGGCTGGGGGTGGCGGATTTGGCCCAGGGGCGGGGATGGTGGCCACCATATCCCCATCCCCTTCACGGGTAGGATCCGTCATTTCACGGCCTCCTTGGACTTACACCAGCTAAATAGCTGGCAGAAATCTGAGGAGACTAATTGGGGCCTCCCCACGTTACACCTGGGAAAGGAGACGAATGTCCCCTTCCCTCAAGGTGACAGAATAGGCCCCAGGAAGCAGGGATAGGATCCGGTGGGCAGCCTGGCTGCCCACCAGATAGTTAGGCAGGATTGGGCTGCCCTGATAAACTAGTGTGATACCCGTTGCTTCGCTATGGGATGTAAGTACTTTAAATCCATTTTACTACAATAAATTTTCCCATGATTACAATGAACCATTTAAATGTAGCACAACTACCCTATGTCATGGTTCCATCGAATGACATGATCCACACCACATTCATGTTCAGGTTGAAATTCCCTTTAATTTGATACCTCACGTTATATTTTTAGACATTTGTAAATATATCTCCTCCCAGCTGTCCACCATTTGCCTCATGATTAGCTCACGCACCTCCCTAGCCATTAGGTGAGTGTAATACATGAGATAGGAGAGGCACCGGAACAGGCAGGCACCATCTCCTGTGATGGGAACAATAGTGTGAGGGACCATCTCCCCATTAACATTTAAAAACTCAATGGCCATACTGACTTAAAAAGCAAAGGGGGGGGGGGACACACACTAAAAAGTATAAAAGTAATACTTTCCTAAATATATGAATTTAAAGTTTTTTGAAGGTGCCAAATTTAACGCAAACTAATTACATAAATGTTCAATCACACAATAAGCCATGTAATTGTTGTGGAATATTACTAACAGTTCTGAAGATAACTGATTCAGATAGAAGGAAGATTCTAGCTAGCCAATGAAAAGTGACAGTTAACTTAGAAAGTGACAGTTGGGAGTTGAAACGAAAGACAAAGATTTAGAAGGAAGGTTCTAGCTTGCTAGCCAATGAAAAATAAGAAGTTAGATAGTGACAAAAATACCTGAGGGAAAAAAATTACTGAAACACAAAGTAGTCCTAAGAACAAATAGTTATTCACAGAAAAAGTCCTCTGTCGAATAAAAAATACCCTTTTCACTTTTACCCTCCTTTTACCCCTTTAGGGTAAAATACCCCTTTAGGGTAAAATATTAAAAAAAAACCATTTCTAAAGTTTCTAAAGATTTTCAGTTTCTAAAGATTTTAGAACAGTTTCTAAAGATTTTAAAAAGACACCTACCGTATTTTACGCTCCATAGGACGCATCGGTACATAGGACGCATGCATCCTATGGAGCATAAAATAGAGAAAAAAAGGTTTTTACTTACATGGGCTTGGGGTCGCTTCGGGGAGGCCTGTGGGGGCTTCGGGGAGGCCTGCGTGAGCCTCTGCAGGCCTCCCCGATGTTCAGTTCGGGAGAAAACAGCGATTTTCGGCCATTTCCGGAAATGGCCAAAACCCCCTATGTTTTGGGGGGGAAAGTGCGTCTTATAGTGCGAAAAATACAGTATATGCCAAAAAAGAATGTTAGAACTCGACAAACACAGGAGATACAAAGTGTTCTATAACGTAGAATATAACGTGTATATCGTAACCGGTTATAACAGTCTTCGATCCTATTTGTTCTATAACTGACCCCCGAATCTAGATTTGCCCCTTTAGGGGATGATTAGGGCAAAATCCTGAATTATGTTTTTAAGCATTTGTATGAATAACCTTTGTAAGCAAAAACCAAGTCGATATCTCATCGGGCCTAAGAGATATTGAGGAATCTGTGAAAACACATATGACCCCTTTTCACCCCCTTAGGGGTCGAATTTCTAAAGATCCTTCTTATGTGGGTGCTTACATCATGGAAGGAATATACTCCCCAAATTTCAGGTTTCTAGGTCCAGGGGTTTTGGCTGGGTGTTGGCAAGTCAGTCAGGACATTTGTTTTTATATATAGGTAGATCAGGGGTGGCCAAACTTGCTTAATGTGAGAGCCACATACTATAAGCTTCAGATGAGAGCCGCAATATTTAAGAAGAATTTAAATTATTAAATATATTTACTCACCATGAACATTAAACTTATGCTTTAATCCAGTGGGCTCTCAGTTTATACCTGGTAAATAATTATAAAGCTTGGAAATTTCTTATTTACCTTTTATATTAATTGTGATGCAAAACGGAGCTCAGCCAACATATTTCCGAGAGTCGCACATTATACATCAAAGAGCCACATGTAACTCAGAAGCCGCAGTTAGGCCACCCCTGATACAGATGGAGCAGTATATGTTGTTCTAAGGCAGCATTTGGAAGATTGGACTATAGATAAGGTACATTTTTCTTTAACTGGATCAGCATCTCCTCATGAGTCTGATGAGCTCCTTGCAGCTGAAATAAGATTGTAGGGCGCAAATTATTGTAATAATTTGCACTCAAAAGAATGGCTTAGGTTCACTATGTGGGGTTTAGGGGTACCCTAGGGAAGAGGTCCTCTAGTGCTCAACCCACCAGAGAGGGAGAATCTACAAACCTATCTGAAAAGTTGAACTATTTCCAAAATAGTTGATTTCCATCACCTTTTGATGTGACCTCAGAACATGTGGCAAGAGCTAGGGGTTCACACTCTTCCTATTCCAGGGATAATCTAATTTAAGGGATACAGAGTATGCTTCCTTAGTTAAGCAACAACTTTCAGACGGTTAGCCATGTTAGTCTGGTGTAGTAAAGAATCTTGGTTAGTCTTCAAGGTGCCACAATAATGTATAAGTATAAGCTTTTGTGGACTACAGTCCACTTCAACAGATGCATGAAGCAAACTGTAACAGTGGTGTTCCCACGCCCCCGTGGGGGGTCCGCCGACGCAACACCCCCATGACGCCACATGCCCCGCCCCCTGGGGGCATGACATCATTTTCATGTGCCGCTGCAGGTCTCCTGCAGTTCAACCTTACTTGCAATGAAGTGCCGGGTTTACATGAGTATGATTGATGCAGGCCACAGCTTCGGAAGATTTCAGTTGACCTTGACTGGCAGGGCCATTCCGTCTCCTACAACAATGGTCAGCTAGAGGCATTAATCTCCACCCTGAACTGCCTATTAGCTCTTTTCTCACCTGAAGATGATCGCAGATGTCGATTGAAATAAATGTGTTTATTTAAATAAATTAAACAAACAATTATTTTGAACATGGCTTATAATCCTGTCAAGAAACTACATTCGTTATTTATAATAGCTGGCCATGGAAGTTTCAGATCTATTTTTTTACATATAGTTATGTTTAACCCCAACTAAACCAGTGTAAAGCAAAGATCATGGTTTAATTCAACTGAATCGTGGCTGTAACATTGTTAAGTCAATAGTAATGGCAGTTATTACAGTGGAGTCACTCTTCCATGAAATCCCTCTCTTTGAAGAATGCTGGTCACTGAAGACATCTAGAGGATAGGATAACAAACTACATGGGATGAAGCAGATCGTTGATAGTCTAAACCCTGGAGTGCTTCATAAACAATTCTTAACATCTTATACCTTCCTCTTCCCATGTGTACAGAAACAGCAAATACCAAAGGGGAATATCAACAAAATGAAGATGGATACCAGCTCAAAGCAGTTCAGAAAAATATCTGTACAGATCTGTCAGTAAGAATGAACTGTTGAAGAACTATTATTTTTCCCCTACATGGAGAGACAACCAGTAGGGGTGGTACGGTAGTTAGAATGGAAAAATGTTCAGAGGTAGAAGGGTTAAGCTTAAGCAGCTACTTCTCTTCACTTAAACTGTAGCCTCTCAAGGACAAAAAGACACAAACAACTGCGTGCTTGATTAATAATTATGGCATTTTTGCCCAAGGGTGTATATACGCATCTAGAACTAAGTGCATACACCTATGGGCTGGGCAGAGAAAACCATTTTAATATATTTTTAACTGCTTCCTATTCTCTCTGAGGCAAGTACTGTATATAGCACATCTTCCGAGAGTATTCTTTTCTTGTACGTATTAAAAGGCTGTAAACCAATAAAAGAATTTTAGTTGAGTTTTAGTTTATCTGCTGATCATAAACCAATTTGCCAATTCAGTGTTAACAAATTTGCATGTATTTTTCAATGTAGTAGATGTTTCTGCTGAAATAAATGTGTTCATCTTCAAGCTACTACACGTAACAAAAATCATTGAAGGGAAGGCCATATATATTCAACACTTTCTTCGTTCACTACTTCCGTTACACTTCCGAAACAAAATAGCCTCAGAATAAACAGACATATCTTATAACTTCAGCGGCTCACACTTGTCTTCATTAGTTGATTAACAGCTCTCTCCACTCCAGTTCTACGCAGAGCGAGGAGCACTTTGAAGCTCGTTGAAATCAATACGGTTTTTAGACATGCATAACTTCTCGGGCTAACTATTGGCAGCCTTCACTGCGGACTTCACACTCCACGGCTCAGTCACTACTACGTACTACCTCTCATGTTTGCGCCACGCTAATTGCAGCGCCACCTGGATGGATTACAAGTGTCCTAAAGCGGCTGACGGCACAACGAAGACCAAAGCGCTGGTGATGACCACGTCACACTAAAAAAAGCCGCCGCATGAAAGTCCCATTTGAGTCCTCACAGCAGGAGCCTCTCTTCCGGCAAGCTCCGCCCACTACAATGCTAGCGAGCAATCTGCGAAACCCGCTGTATTTGGGGGCGGAGCTGCAGGGACGTCTTTTCTATCGAAGGCGGGGCTTGTGAGAAGTGTGTGGGCGGGGTCAACGGCTCAGTGTGGGGAACTGTCCTTTGTTCTTGCTCTCGAGTTCAGGAATCGTTTCCTGAACGTCCGTTGTTACCGAGGAAACCATGGACCTGCGGGCTGTTAGTGATATTATAGAATAAGAACACACCAGACTAACCCCCTCTCATCGTCTGAACTTCCGGAGTCACATTGGAAGCCATTTTTTTTTTTGCTTTCTCCGGGGCGGAAGTGAGAGCTACTCACCCATGTACAAGGCACTTTAGTGCAGCAAGGAGGTGGCAAAGGCGGTGCTTGGGAAGCTTCGGCTATTGGGGAAAGGCGTGATGACGTCACTGCGAAAGTGCGCGCAGGGCGGAAGCGCCTCCGTGTTGTGCTGTTTACAGCAGCTGGTCGCTGGCAGAGCCAGGCCTAGTTGAGGACACACCGGCCAGAGCGGCGAAGAGGCTGCCCCAGCGCCCATGTGCCCTCAGCCGCCCATGGAGGTGATGGAGGGGCCGCTCAACCTGGTGAGTTGCAGTGAGGGAAGGAGGGTGCCTAGCTAGCTGATGAGCTGACGTGGCTGGTCGGAGTCGCTCTTCCTTCGGGCGGGCCAGATGGTCAAGGCAGAGATGACCTGGGGAGGGATGCTCTGCTCTGTAATGACAACAATATACAGTACGCGTTGTGTGATCAACAACCCTAAAGAGTAGGCAGATACCCCCCCCACACACACACACACACATTGCCATCGGAGAACGCAGCGCCAGTTGCAAGAGCCCGGGGCGGGGGCCTCCGTGTATTTCCTCCCCTGCCTTGCCAACCTTGCGGTGTTCTGTTTCTTCTAGGCACGCTGGTTGAGGAAGAAGAATCCTAGGGTTCATGCATGCACACAGATGGTAATCAGCTTAGCTATGATGGCTAACTAGAACTTCCGTGTTTTGGAATCTCTCTGACTGAGGAAGGGCAAACTATGAGTGAGAGCTGTTAGCTCCCTGCCCCGCTTCCTGAAGCCATCTGCTGGATTAGATGCGTCTTGCAGGGCTCTTCTGATTTTGCTAGAAGGCCACTTTGTGAAGCCTGTGGGGAATAACTTGCTAACTCCCATCTCCCAAAAGTTGGCTGCCACCAACTTCTGTTGCCATATAGACTGTCACTAGACAGCTTTTGCCACTTGGTTGTAAATGGTCGTGGGGGAGTAACATCCATGACACCCAAATTTGGCCTGGGGCTTCCAGTTATTTGGAATACTATGTGCGTGTGCTCATGCACATAGATGCCTACACGAATTCTAAAATAGTGCTTTTAGTTCATTCAAAGCACTTCATACAGATTCTCAGCAGTCCTTTGCAACAACCCTGTGATATAAGGTAGCTCAGTATTATTTTTGCCATATAGTGGAGGTTAACACATAGACCACTGAATTGATTCATAGCTAGGGTATGGATCACACAGATGAGGCTGCTGCAGAGCTTTCTGACAGACTCCGCCCTGTTGTCTTTATTTCTAGTGCTGATCAAATACCAACTAGAGAGTTAATAGCTCAGCCTCAGGGCTGCTTCACATGTGACCTTTCCCCCTTTTCATAAGTATACCAATTAAAACTCATATACAGTCCTGTCACATGATGGCCATGTCTGTTTTGCTGTGTGGTACATGTATTGAGCTCATTACCAGCTGCTGCTGGTTTCTATATGGGTGGTAAAGTAGACATATGCACTGTCTTTACATATTACAGTGTAAATATACAGATATATACATACATCCCATTTTGTTCACTAGTGCTTATTCCCAGATAAGCATGCATAGGATTGGACCCTAAATGTTGTGCATGCTGCAGCTCTTCGGATCTGTGCCCAAAAACAGTAAGAAACCACCAGAAATGTGTATTTATATCAGTAATTTATAACATTTGGACATGAGATGCCTGTTAGTTCAGTGCTGATTCTGGGGATTCTGAGGCAAAGCCCTGTACTTGCTGCTCTAGTGCCCTCACCCATTCTGTGATGGTGCAGTTGGACACTGTCACTGGTACTAAAGGTTAAGTGTTCGGTCCAGGGCTGGTGGGCACTCATGATGGCTGTGGGCCCATGAGTAGTACCTTACCTGGCTGATCCACAGTGCCACCCCTGACTGAGTAATTTTATTAGATTTACAGTAAAATGGACAGAACCTGAAGGAAGAGAGTCCTTCCTTCAGTGAACTTGATTCTGTGGCTAAGACTGTAAAACGCGTTTACTTTTAGAGGTGAGCCTACTGTGGCAGATGGCGCTTATTACTGTCTAGTGCTGATTTGAGTATACTTATTTCAAAAGTTTCACAAATATTTTGGCTGTAGACCACTTATGCCATTTGCAGAGTCCAGTGTCTCTTCTTAGGTTTAAGATATAAATTAAAATTTGCAGATGGTTGAGGGAAAGTAGCAGTCATGTGGAGGAGAGGCAGTAGAACTATCATGGAATTCAAGAAGATCAAACAATGCAACTTTTGGTTATTTTACTCTGTCCTGATTTAGAACTGGATAGCTAAGAATCTTGCAAGGTTAAAGGACGAATCAAAATATATGAATAAAAGAATCTAATTGAAGTTTGTGTGAATAACCAGAATTGTGGGTTCTGTGTAGAAGAAATGCACGATCACATGCTCCTTTTGGATAATGAAGAAGGATAACTTCTCTCTGGCAAAGTTGAGAGACAGGTTAAAATGCAAACCATTGTCTCATCTGTGAAGAAGAGTTTGCTGTCTAAATAAAACCAGGAAGTGATGACGGAATGAGGGCAACAACCCATGATTCATGTCAAGAAGCCTGTCCTAACAAAGTGCCTTCAAAACAGAAAACAAATTTGGAAAAACTGGTAGAAAAATATTAAAGCTTAATGTTAAACTACTTGTAGCACAGGTACCCAAAGTGGCAATTATTATACACACACTTTACTCTAGGAGGCAGAGGGAATTCTATTATTACCATTCACCTATAATGGAGCCCTGGGGAAAGCGGTTAGAAGGGGGAGAATATGAGGGGACAAAGGACATAGGGAGGTTAGATGGGCTTCCCAGAGAAACCCGAGGGCAGGAAGTAGAGCTTAGGAGTGCTGGGAAAGGAAGGAAAAATGGGGAGGTTTGAGGGAAAGGAGGAGGAAGGGTACTGGTGATTTGGGCTGCAGTTGGCAGCGGTTCTCTGTAGCTTTAATGAAAGGCTACAGGCAAAAGGTGAGCCTAGAAACAGACTGTGAATACAGTTACTGTATTTGCTTTGGGGAAGCTACAGTAGTTTCTCCACCAAATAAGCACTCATGACCAATACTCCAAGCTTCCAAAGGGTGATTTGTAGGAATTTCCCACTGACTGGTCAAGAGTGTTTGTTTGGAGAAGAAGGCCCAAGGCTGATCCTGGGTCTCCCTTGAAAAGATACAAAGACAGAAAAATGCTTTATACTCACACCCCAGCACTCGCAAATGGACAAGGTAAGAAATGCTAAGTGTGCAGTCAATGTGACTTCACATGAGAAAAAAGACAAGGAAAATAGTGAGTAGTTAGTGGGTCATTGGCAAGAGTGCGCAACCAACTAAGGTGAAGCCAGAACTACACTGAACCTGTTCGCGTTTGGGGGATCGCAAGCATAGGGGACAGGACGCCCCGCCCTGAGACGCTGCCCTGGCTCCACCAGATATTTTCCCCTTGTATTGTCCCTGCGTGTCCCTCCTGATTGGTTACTTGCTGTGATTGGACGTGCTCCAAACAAGTGTGCTCCGATTGGCTGAAAGCCCCCACTCCCATTGGTGAAACACATTGCTCTATGTCCTGTCCACATGGCCAGACATCAGCATGCCCCATGTCCGAACGCGCTGGAACTTGGGAGAGCGGTGCTCTCCTGCGTTCCATTGCGATCAGTTGAAATGGAAGGCTCACCGCTCCGCACTCGCCCAGGACGCACCAAAATTTGTGCAGTGTAGATCAGACTTGAGAGCCTTGCATTGCACTGGCATGGGTGCCGATCAAGAGATTATCTCTGGGCAAGCATAGAGGGGTCTCAAAAACAGAGAGCTATGTAGCAAGCGCTAATGTGCAATGAGGCAGTAGCCTTGAAGGGAGCAGGGCAGGGGAGCCGAGCTGCCTTTTTTGGAGGGAAGAGTCATTTAGAGAAGGAGAGACAGAAGCAGCCCACAAGGTTAGCTGACCAGCCTGCGCTGGCGCAGCAGTTTCAGCAACAGTCAAGGAGATAAAGAAGGCTGAAAAGGAAAGGGGGTTGTGGGGTGTTAGTGATGCTGGGTGGCATGGTGATCCTGAAATAGAGGCAGGAATGGGGGTGACTTAACATAGCACCAGTAGGTTAACTCTCCATAGGCCAACGGGAGGCAGGATGCAACAAAGGGAAAATGAAGAGCAGCGGAATGAACGAGGCTCTGAAGTCAAGAGTTTTTCTAGGTTTTAGCCCCATAGAATCCTGTGAGATTTTAGGTGGGGTTGACTCAGTCAGGGGATCCTCTATTGCTAGCTGAGGACTCTTGCTGGGTTCTACCTTTGGCTTCCCACCTAGTTGAGGGTGCGATGGCTAGTTGGAATTCCACTAGCTTATTCCTAGACTGAAGTTAATCATGGGGGTGGTGAGATCATTAAAGGTGTGAAACATTTCCTTTGTTTTACAAAAGTTGTTTCTCCTGAAACTCAGGAGTAGTTAGAGGGTGGCTATGGTCACAAGATGCCAAATCTGCTGTTCCAGTAGGATTTGGAGTGTTTCATCTGAATTTTGGAGGCATTAAAACTCTATTTGAATAGAGTTGCAGGAGACGTCTCCTGCATGTCTCCTGTGTGCTTTGAATTAAAAAGGAAATAAACAGAAGTAAAATATTTACCATGTAACACAGATAAAACACAAAAGTCAGCATATGATGTAATGAAAAACACAAAATGCAAATAAGCATATATCAAGCAGCAGTAATAATAATAATAATAATAAAAGCATCTAAACACAGCAGTATCCAAATCAAAACTAAGGGGAACCAAAAACGAAAGGTTTTTTTAACCCCTGTGGGAAAGCAACTATGGAGGGCACAGTTACTTACTGCTACTCAACAGTGTCCAATATTGACAGATTCATTGTCTCTGTCAGTATCGGCTTCTTCTGTGCTCCACCACCACCCTCAAATCATTTATCTCTATGCAGTTCTGAACCAGTACTTAATTTCAGAAACAATCTTGATTTTTTTTAAATAACATATGTGGTTACTTTAATAGTCTATTAGCTCCATTCGTTCCTGTTGTAGACAGCTGTCAGTCTTTTGTGTGCTTTCACTGGGATGACTGGCTCAGCAGTGGCGAGGCAGCTACTTTCTGCTCCTGGAATCTGCCAACAGCTAAGTCCCATGTTCACTGCCAGGAATTCCCCAACACCATATGTGGCAAGGAGGAGAACAAAACAGGTGCACAAATTGGAGTCAGGGCTTGCCTCTCCAGTGACACTTAAGAATAACCTCCCCTGTCTCTCTTCCAACAAAAGTTAAATTATGATGGTAACTGCTGCTCTTGCAATAGCGAATAGCCTATCTTGGGAGCCAAACTGATCTCTAGTGGCTCTAAAATGTGGGAGAGAGCAGCTAGTTGCAAAATGTCTTCGCAATAGCCATGGGCAAAGCTGCCCAATTGTCTTGCATAATTTAATTCAACATAATGACGATTATGACACACTAGAAACATGGTAGTATTCCACAATCAAACTATGTACATGTTGGAAAATGTACACATTTTGTTTCTCTCCAGTCAGCATGTATGAAAGCAATTTTAGTAGTAAATCCACAAGTAGAAACAGCTTGAAGAAATGTATTTCATAAACAAGTAGCTCAGTACACGTGCTTGTGAATTATTTGACTACATAGTGTTGCCATTGGCTTAGGAAGCCCTCTGCACACAAAGTGTGAGATTCTTGACTGACAGTGACCAGAAGAGGAATATTTTCTGTAATTCTCACAGGCAAAAAAGGATAAAGGCGGATCCACACCGCATGCGTCTCGGGGCGTACATGTCTGGTGTCCCGCCCCCAGGTTCAAACAACGGGCTCTGATTGACTGAACGCAAACAATCGTGTTCAGCCAATCACAGCCCGTTGTTTGAACCTGGGGGCGGGACACCAGACGTGTACGCGCCGAGACGCATGCGGTGTGGATCTACCTTAAATCTAACTTTGGTTGGCTGTTGAAGATGCCAGTGGACGGAGTTTCCTCTTAGTAGTGCTGTTTGCTGCTGCTGGTCAGGAAGCTGCATGCCTCATGGTTGTGCAGCTCACTTCTCCTTCCAGGGAATTTGTTGCCTCGTTGGTGGTGGTTTGTTCAGTCGCTTCCGACTCTTTGGGACCAGCCCATGCCAGAGCTTCCTGTCAGCCGTCGCCACCCCCAACTCCATCCTCTTAGTTACCCACTTCTTATCTCAAAATGCACTAAGGGATAATTGATTGTTAGCTTGCAGTGTGAAAAGAGGAAGAATCAAATGGAGGAAGAACAAACTGCAGCATCAGCTGGTTGCAGACAATCACTTCAGGACTGGAATTGCATGTGGCAGTAGGGTCCTAAAAACAGAACTTGATCCCAAAGCAGTTATTTCAGCCATCAGAAGCCAAAAGGGACACCATTTCCATTCCCATATTGTAATTAAAAACCAAAAATAAAACCCTTGAATTCAAAGTGTGCATGCATGTGCATTTCTGCTACACTGGGACCCTGAGCTACTGAGGTATGGATGTTCAAGTTACAGGTGGCTGTGTCGGCACTTTCGCACAGTCCATCCGTTGTGGTGCTTTTTGTGCAGACATGATAGCGCTGGACTGCAATGTGAGCTTGGGTGTGGTATAATTATACTGTGATTAGCAGCTGATGGAAAGGTGGGTGAGGGGATTGGAGTAAGCAGCAGTTAGGTTACAAGACTCGGCTGACATGAAGTAATGCAGTGAGCCTGTGGTAAGTTTTGTTTTAAGCAAGCATTAAAGGTGTGGGGGGGGGATTCCCCCAAGACTGAGCTGGAACAGCAGTCATCGCAACAGACGTTTGCTCACAGTGATCAGCTACGTCATGATTCAGTATTGATGTACAAAACTGCCCCTCATGAAACCCGAGACAAAGTTGTCATTTCTGTTGCATTTCCTCCGAGCCTGCAGGTGTACACATTTAACTCCTGTTGCGTATATACACGCTTGGGTAAAAATGGCTTACGATCCCTTGAACATACTTTCATGTTCATGTCAATGAAAGTTTGAAATAGGTAGAGAAGTTTGAACAGTAACAAACTATTCAAGTAATAAAAGTTTTTCTTTGAAGGCTCATCAGCAGAGCAGAAAAGCTGACCGCTTGCTGACAGCAGGAAAATACGAAGAAGCAATTTCTTGTCACAAGAAAGCAGCAGGTGAGTAGAAAACGGCCTGGCTAACTATGATCTGCGGGACATTACTCTGAAAGTATTCCTCAGTAGTCATCATTTACTTAGAGGTATCCATAGTAGGTGCAGATGAGGCTTGGTATCCATAGTAGGTGCAGATGAGGATGTCATCGCTGAATATCTGTACGCCACGTCGGAACACCGTGCAGCTGCCAGAGTGGTCTGCACACTGGTGTGGACCTGTTAATGGAACGTTGCCAGGCGTGTGGCAATAGTACCTGAAGCAAAAGCCCTTTATCCTAGGAGCAAATATAAGGTATTTAGGAGAAAGAAGTTACAGTCTGTATATGGGGAAGTAAAAAATATAGGCAATCTTTCACTAATGGAAAAACTCTTTGATGAGCAGAAGGATGTTGTGTGAGGTTATTACGTGGAGAATGTTACCTCTTGTGCTAGTAGGAGTAGTTTCTGTGCTAGTGGAAGATGCTGCACAACAAGTAGTACAAGGTTAATGCACAACTTTGTGCAGAGACGTTCCTCTCTTGCTAGCAGTTGGGCAGCATTGCGGAGTACTGTCACTGCCACCTCTAAAACGTGTTCTGCAAACATCACTGTGGATGTCCACCATGGTCAAGCTGGCTGTAGACACTCCAGATTCAAGAACATAATGAAGTTAGTTCCCTTAAGACAATGCTTCAGAGCAGGAAGGCCCTTTTACAAAGGTGGCTAAGTGACTAATGGACCTTGAACCTTGGTGTAGCATTGCAGGTTTAAGAAGCTGGTGTATATAAGAAAGTGTTTTTTTCCAGTCAGTTGGCAGTGGTTGCTGAGAGGAAGTGCGACCCCTCCCCCAAAGTGGAAAAAAATCTTGTCTTGACTTTATGGCTGTTCATGTTCTTCTTTGGTTATTGTTACAGGCTTCCAATTAAATGCATATGTAGTGGGATTACATATTGGGCCTGAAGATTTATCATTGTACATATGAGCCTGCAGTCAGACTTTCATTAGGCTTCTCTATGACCTAAACATTTTCAATTTTGCATTTTATACAGCGTATCTTTCGGAGGCCATGAAGCTGACAGAATCTGATCAGGTGAAATTTTGCTATTTAAATTACAGTGATGTTGCCTCTATGAGCGAGTCAATACAACTATAAAAGTCAACTAGGATCTCTTCCTGCAGGCTTACATTCTGAAAAGGCAAGACACCATAGGAGAAGGATGAATATTAACATAGAGGCATATGATGGGAGGATGGAGGTACAGCTTATGTAACCCTACTAGCCTGGGTTCCAGAGCCTAGAGCTGAAACAGGTGGCAATTGCTATCAGGTTGTAATAGCTTAGCCTCAATAAATATGCTGTACATAGCAGGAAAATACAAGTCACTAAACTGTGCAACTAATTTTCAAGAGCCAGACTCTATAGAGCAGCAGTCCCCAACCTTTTTGGTGCCAGGAACCGGTGTCATAGTAGAAATTTTTTTCACAGACCAGGGGGCCATATTGGGGGGGGGACAGTGCAAAATTACACCCCGTGACGTCACTGCCCCCTTAATGCAATTATGCGGTATGGGGGCTCACCGTGTTCTCTGCAAACCGCATTCTCTGCAAACTGTCGAGCCTCCATGGGGGCTTGCTGTGCCGTGCCACAGTCTGCTGCCTGTCCTGATGGCGGGAGGCGAGCCAGTGCGGCCGGCTGTCCCGCCAATCAGGTTGCCAGCCCTTGGCTCCGGTGGCTGAAGCTTTCGTTTCCGACGCCAGGGCCACCTGCAACACCATCCGGTGAGCCCACCCCTTTCTTCACCGCCGTCTAGCCCAGACGGGCTGGGTCCTGCATGGTCCTGGGCCCGTGGGTCCTCCATGGTCCTCGGAGCCGCAGCAGCAGGCGGCAGGACTGTGCAGGGCCAAGCCCGTCCATACATGACGGCGGCGAAGAAAGGGGTGGGCTCACCGGGCGGCGGTCCAGGCGGCCCTGCCGTCAGGAGCGAAAAGCTCAGTCGCGCTCTCCGGAGCCAAGAGCTGCCGACCCGATTGGCAGAACAGCCAGTTGTGCTGGCTCTCCTCCCGCTGTCGGGACAGGCAGCAGACCGTGGCACAGCAAGCCCCCACGGAGGCTCGACAGTCACGTAGCCGCGGAGGCTCAACAGTCATGGAGCCGCGGAGGCCCCCCGTGGCCCAGTTCCTGACGGGTCATGGACTGGTACCGGGCCACGGCCCGGGTGTTGGGAACCCCTGCTATAGAGTACCATAACAAATAGTCCTGTCCACAAGACTCTGTAGAACCTTGCCTTTGCAAGGACAGCACGAGGTTTACCACCTCCTTCCCTTTAATCTGTGTAGCAATTGGGTCAACAGAGGAAAGTAATCGTGCACTGAAGCCTCCTTTACTTCCCCAGTGGAAGATCATGGTTGCATACAAGTACACTTGTGACATCAAAGGTAGTTTTGCTGGAAGATATAACTTCCCTTGCTACTACTTCCCTTGCGGATAGCTTTCTTTGCAAAGCTAGTTGTTTTGTATATGCAACTTCCTTAAATGAGTCAAATGCTTATTTTTAGGCAAGCTTCAAACTTTGTAAAACATCAGTCTAAAGGTAACTAATGGAGAACCTGGTTTTGCTTCCTTAGCACCAAAGGCTAATTTCTGTTTAACATCTGTTGCATAAGTAGTACAAACAACAATGGTAACAGCAGGTTCTGTTTAAATTTCCAACGTGCCGATTGGAGCAACATGAAACTTGTACTGTACAGGTGTTTTTCTTCTGTGTTTTGTTTGATTTTGCACAGAATGAGAATAAAACTTGTGTTGGGGAGAAGAATATTTGGGTGAGAAGAATATTTGAAAGTATAAGAACAGTGAGAATTTTGTTCTTCATATTTAGTCTGACAAACATTTTACTGTTCATCTAAGGCTTACAAACAGTAGCTTTCAGGGTGTGAACCATCAAGGAGAAGTTGAAGCTTTATTTTCTTCTTTGCACAGGCCCAGTTATCATTGGAATTGCAGAGGGAGAGTCATCTGAAACAGCTACTACTAATCCAAGAGCGATGGAAAAGAGCAAAGAGAGAAGAAAGGCTAAAAACCCATCAGGCTATGGACAAGGATGGTGCTACACACCTGCAGGCTTCCTCCAAACCATTAGCTGAGGAATCTGATGACCAAAATCTGGCAGCTCCTGCTAGTCTGAGGTATAACCCCTCCCCAGAGAAGGACGTGCAGGCAATCCATGGTGTCTTGGATAGGGACCCAGATACATTACTGTTTCTGCTTCAGAAAAAAAAGGAACCATTACCAGTATGTGTTGGAAGCAAAACTCCAAAGGATGACAGGACAAAAATGGAGGAGCAAGCCACCAAAATTGATGATTTAGAGCGACATGTGGAAGTCCTTTTAGCTGAAAATGAGAGACTGAGGCGAGAGAACAAGCAACTGAAAGCTGAAAGGGCCAGGCTCTTAAAATCGCCCCTAGAAAAGGAGCTGGATGTAGATGCTGACTTTGTGGAGAAGTCAGAGTTGTGGGGCCTACAGCAGCATTCGGAAGCTGCTGCTTCATCAGCCTCAACTTGGCAGAAATTTACAACAAATGCAGGGAAGGCAAAGGACATTCCAATACCTAGCCTTCCTCCACTGGACATTCCATCCCCTGAACTCCCTCTCTTGGAGCTCTCAGAAGATATGCTGAAGGGACTCATGAACAGCTAAGTGGAGACCGCAATGTATGGTCTTCTGTAGTTCAACAAAAAACTAAAAAGGGAAAGCCACCAGTACAGCTGTGGTTCAAGGGCAGCAACATCAACTACTATCCTAGTAAGGGAGACCATCTTACTTTGGAATTGTGAAATATGTGCATGATATTGGATTGGTTGAACAGAGCTTAGTTTACCATCGTTGGTAAAAGCTATGTTCTTGTGTCCTATTTTTTTCCAAGCCAAATGACTGATGGGAAACTTTCAAGTAATACAATCCTGCAGGGCTCTTAAGTATGCTATGTGTAACAAGTCTCCTTAATGCCATAAAATGCAAATCCTAAGTGGTAAGTATCTTAGGGTGATGATTTTGGCACTGGAGGCAATTTTCGACCACGCATTAAACTGGTATTTGATTTAATTCTGCACAAAACCTCATCAATAGATTGGATGTTGCCTCTGTTCCTCTGCAGGATGAATCTGTGTGCCACACTTCTGCACAACTGACTTAATGTAATGTCAGCCAATCTGGAGAAACACTAAACGTCCATATTTTTGAAGGAACCAACTTAGTTAATTTTTTTTATTTGTTTACATAATCAGGGTGCTTCATAATGTGTTTTTCTGTATAAGAAACTACTAGACATCCTTTAAACAAATACACATGGATGAACAATCCTTGGTGCATGAATGGAAGTAATGGTAGTTGCCAGAACTTGATTGAAAATAAAGTGTTCCAGGTCTGTTTTAAATCTTTTTACTTGTTGGCTTGAACATATGAAGCTGCCTTCTACTGTCAGATCACTGGTCCACTAACCTGCCACAAGGCAACAGTTTCTTTTAGGCCTGCTGTTAGAAATCCTTTTAACTGGAGATACCAGAGATTGAAGCTGGGATGCATACGTGGACACTCACTAAACTGTGCCCCCTCCCCAAAGTATTAAGTAGTGAGGTGACACAACTGTTCTGATTCAACTGTTCAAGCTGAAAGGGATTGAAAATAAAATGGCCAATATCATTATGCCCTTGTATGAATCAATGGTAAGGCCACATCTGGAGTATTGTGTCCAGTTCTGGTCACCACACCTCAAAAAGGATATAGTTGAATTGGAAAAGGTGCAGAAAAGAGCAACCAAAATGATTAGTGGGCTGGAGCACCTCATGAGGAAAGGCTACAGCATTTGGGGCTTTTCAGTCTAGAAAAAAGGCGCCTGAGGGCGGACATGATTGTGACGTATAAAATTATGCATGGGATGGAGAGAGTGGATAGAGGGAAATTCTTCTCCCTCTCGAACCAGAACCAGGGGACATGCACTGAAATTGAGAGGAGGGAGAGTTAGAACGGCCAAAAGAAAATTTCTTCACCCAGCCCCCCTCCCTACCCCCTGGCGCCGCCGCGATTTGGGGGAGGGGCGCCAAATCCGGCATTTATTTCTTTCCCCCCAGGCGGAAATCCCCCCTGGGCGCCGCTTCCCCCCCCGGGCTTTTCCCGCACTTACCTTTTTCAGCCGCCGGCTCCACGCTCACCTCGGCGCGACTCCTTTTCAAACTGGCTGTTCTGTACATGTACAGAACAGCAGGAGTCGCGCCAAGGTGAGCGTGGGGCCGGCGGCGGCTGAAGAAGGTAAAGAGAGTGATGGTGCTCCCACCCGGCCCCCGCGCCCACCCCCACCCCATCACTCTCCTTACCTTCTTCAGCTGCCGCCGGCCCCGCGCTCACCTTGGCGCGACTCCTGCTGTTCTGTACATGCGCAGAGCGCCTAACAGGGATGTGGATCAAAATTGCCCTCTCTTGGCCTCTTAGGCGTTCTGCGCATGTACAGAACAGCCAATTTGAAAAGGAGTCGCGCCGAGATGAGTGCAGGGCCGGCGGCAGCCCGGAGGCTGCTGAAGAGGTGCCCCCCGGAAGCTAGCGCCCGGGGCCCAAGGCCACAGGGCCCCCCATCAAAAGACGCCACTGCACTGAACCACTAGATGGCACAGGCAAGAAGGAACATGCAAGAACAAAGAAGGCAAGGTTTTTATTTCCTGTTTTCTTTTTTCTACTTTTTTTTTTTGCTGTATTTGAGCTGCTGCTCATATTTGTAGAGATTCAAATCAATAGGCATGAATAGGGGATTCAATGGGGGAGGAATGAAACAACTGTCCTTGGGAAAGATAGGCTAAAACCCAGAGAGACTGAAAACTGAGGATGTATGATATTCTACTCCTGAACTGAAACCTATAAATCTGCTCTTTTGGATAAGCTTCCAAAGCAGGAAATGGATCTGCGAGTACTACTGTTTGAAAACACACACACCACAGTGGCTTAATTGCTTCATTTGCTGATACTATCGCCTATCTAGTGCACATATTTAAATTAATTATACATTTTATATTTATATATAAATATTATATAAATAATAAATTTATTGGCGCAGGTGGTACTTCAGAAAATTTGACTGTGGCAGGTGGTATACCTGGCGACAAAGGTTGGGAACCTCTTGACGTTTTAGATATCTACCAGGGATGTGGATCAAGTCTCTGACACAAAGTCTCAAGTCAAGTCCCAAGTCTGTGGGTCCAAGTCTCAATCAAGTCCCAAGTCTTTGCCCCCAAGTCCAGAGTCTTTGGTTGCAAGTCCCTATCTATTTAATGGGGAAAACAGGTTTAAACCTGAATAAAATCCAACTTCTTGTCAAAGGCGCCAAGTCTCGAGTAGAGTCTTTCACAATCGCCGAGTCAAGTCATTGACGCGACTCGAGTCAGAGTCATTAGACTCAAGCCTACATCACTGATATTTATTTATTTTATTTTTCACATTTTTATACCGCCCTTCCTCCAAGGAGCTCAGAGTGGTGTACATATTTCCTCCCCTCCTTTTTGTCCTCACAACAACCCTGTGAGGTAGGTGGGGCTGAGAGATAGTGACTGGCCCAAGGTCACCCAGGAAGCTTCGTGGCTGAGCGGGGATTTGAACCTGGATCTTCCAGGTCTAAGTCCAACTCCCAAACCACTACACCATCCTGGCTACTATCTACTTAGAAGCAGAAATGAGGAAGTGACTGTGCTACTGGGCCTCTTCCACATGCAGACATGTCATTTTACTAATGATAAGGTTAGGTATAGGTAGGTATAGTTGGACCTGGCTATTAGCAGATCTGGGATCCGCTAATTTGTCTCACCGCGGATCCTGGACCTATGGAGGTCCGCTGTAAAAAAAAGGGGGGAAACATGGTTTTTTTTTTACTTTTTAGAAGCAAACCACACCTTTCTAAAGCCTCTGCAGGGCTTCTAGATGCTTAACAACCCACATCTGGGTCACACTAAGGTTCTTTCCCACCCACCCCCAGCCTTGTCCCAGAACACATCCTGGGGCAAGACGGGGGGGGGGGGAGAGCCTTCACGTGGTTTTTTCCTCCCCCCTTTTTAAAGCGTTTAAGTGGACCCTCTGTAGATCCTCACTATCTGTGGGGTGGTGGTGGTGTCCGGAACGGATTCCTGCAGATAGCGAGGTCCAACTCCACTTGTATTCCAGGCTGGAGGCCCTGAATTTGATACTGGTAGTTAATTAAGCCTTGTCAATATATAGTACATCATTTATGTACAAAGAGTGCCATCTGGTGGAAAACATAAATATTTTTCTAGAGTACATGGCTGTGCAGCAGTGATTCTAAACTGAAAATCACAATGTGCAAGTTTAACATGTCACAGGCCTATAACATTATGTTCTTGGATATACAGCAAAACATCAAGGAACATTATATTTAAAATAGCCCACTATTATCTCTCTCTTTGAAATCTAAATTCTGCCTGCATTAAGTCTACAGTTTAACTGGAGCTAAGCAGAATTCTTGCTAATGCTACAATGTATATACAGCAATTTACCTTAATGCAGTGGTCTTCCAGCTCATCAAGAGCTGGGACCCACCTCAAGCTCCATCTTGCCATGTACAAGTGGGAAGTCTTGCTGCCACAGTTCATTTCCCACCTGGTAGCAGCAATCAGTGTGAGGTGCTGCTGCTGTGTAATTCTGCCTCTCCTTTTCTCCCAGGCCAACTGAAAGGTGAAGAATGGCATGGCAACAGCGCATACAGGCTGATTTGGAAAGGAAAAGGAGGAAAGGTGGGATGTGACAGGGAGAAGTGGTAGGTGCATGGCAGACCAAGGGGGCCTGCTGAAGAGTGGGGAGCATGGCTCCACCAAAGTCTTCAGTGGAATTTACCTCATTTGGGAGCCCTGGCAATTGCTCAAACTGTGCCAACCTGAACAAACAAAACAAAACAAAAACTGACAGCAACACTCCTGCAACCCACCTGACATCAGGTTGCTACCTACCAGTACTTCTGTTTCTTGACTCACCTGTTGAAGACTTCTGTATTAATGGTCATACCAGCTTGGTGCATGACTGAATAAAGCAAAGGACCACCTGCACTGCTATGAGTTGCTCCTTTACCGAGGGAGTCAAATCATTAAGAAATTTTAACTCAAGTACTGGCTCAGGTTTTCACAGTCAGTATGCATCAGCTCCAATGGTTCTCAAGTTTCAAAACCTTGTCAACTATAATTGGATTGTCTTGATGTTTTGCTCACTAACTGGTGGGCTTCTTCAGAAGTACACTAACTCCTTCACTCCTGCTAGTATTCAGCTTATATGCACAGTGGCAGCAGTTGTTCCTCATTCTCTCATTGGTACCACTGTTTCAGTTCTTAAAGACATATTCCCCAGATCACAGTTTCTCTCTTTGATTTGAGTTTTGGTGTTCTTGAGCACTGGTAGCCACATTTTGTTCACATTTTTGGTCTCTTCCTATTTGTATTCTCTTTGTGTTTAAAAAATAAATAGGAAGAGACCAAAAGTGTGAACAAAACATGGCTACCAGTGCTCAAGAACACCAAAATTCAAATCAAAGAGAGAAACTGTGATCCTCGGAATATGTCTTTAAGAACTGAAACAGTGGTACCAATGAGAGAATGAGGAACAGTTGGAGCTACAGTTGGGACTACTGAGGAACAGTTGGAACTTGGCCTACAGATGCACAAAATAGCTAGCTGCCTTTCAAGGAACCTGCTTTGCCATTACTGAGTCAGCAAGGAGCTCCCGAGAAGCTTCAATCAAAGAAACCTCAGAAAAGCACTACTCAAATCAGGTCAGGTCGCAGGTGTAGTGTGGTGTGGCTATAATCTTTATCTCAAATGTAGGATCCCCCACAGCCCAGACTTCTCAGGTGGTTGACAAGAAAATGCCAAGTTGATACATTTTCAATGCAAGCCTAGGAACGTGTACTCAGAAGTAAGCTCAGTTGGGTTCAATGGAACTTAATTCCAGGTAAATACTGTATGCTTGCAGTAGCCATTGTTTTGTAACAAAACAATTGATAAGACCAAAATAGTTGCAACAGCCACTAAAATCTACAGACAGCAGCTATATCTGATTTAATTACCAGCCCTCCAGAACAAAGCTATTTTTACCAGTCTCTTGAAGGTGTAAAGAAGTCTGGCTTCCTGAAAACATCAAAATAAATATTGGGGTTTTTGCTCACAGCCAGGTACCAGGTACTGGCTCAATTTCCAGACAGTGGACCTAGCGACCCACCGTCCAGAAAAAGCAAAAGTAGTTGCAAACGTGCCGTAAAGCACGTTTACGGACTACTTTCGAGCAGGGCAGGCCGGCGCAAGGCCAGTCTCCCCTGCTCCGCCGGCCGAGGGCTCGGGCCGCCGCCAGACCCAGGTAAGTCTGGATCAGGTGGACAGCTTGGGTGGACGGCGAGCCGGGGAGAGGGATGGCGGAGCCGGGAGGGCGGCCATAGGCCCAGCCGTCCCGTGTGGGGGCAGGCACATAGTGTCTACCATATATCCCAGTCTCCGTCGGGCTCCAGAAGGCGGCTGGGCCATTACACGGCCACCTCCGACTTCTGCCAGCAAAATAGCTGGCGGAAATCTGAGGAGGCCTATTGGCAGCCCGTGGCGGAGCACTGGCTTGGGCAGACGGCCTCGGCCGGCCTCCCAATCTTTAGGTTGGATTGGGCTGTAAGTGTCAAAAAATCAATTTAGACTGCAAGATTACCAAACAGGTTAAGTGAAGGGCAGATACTGTTTAAGCAGTTTTGGCCTGTATATCCATGTGGAGGGCTGTTGAATGGAATGTGAAAGTCTCCGCATCTAACACATTAAAACATGGGTTCAGATGCTTATTTGAGCATTTGCGTAGCACTCATCTTGGAAAATAGAAGTAGTTTCCATGAATATAGCAAACACTTAACTTTGCCAAAGTATGAGTCACGCTACTAGAGAAAACAAGAAACACTTATTTACTTTCTTGGGAATTGAACTCTCTCTTTCTCTCTGGGAAGATGACACTTTTGGATTGTATCTAATACAACACAATCCATGTGTCTATTTCTGTGTTATTCCAGAGGATGGTGAGACATGCAGTACAGAATTTTGGAAAGATAGATCCAAGCCTGATCTTGAAAGCTGAGATCATTTTTGTTGTTCAAGGATGTAGGAGAAGAGCGTTGTAGGGGAAGAACAAATATCTCTTTGGCATGTCTGTTGACGGGCTTGCAGCAGCAGGTGCTTGGTGTTTGATATGCTGTTATCCCTTGGTATTTCTTAGGTATGGTTTTTGTCACTTTTTGATGTTTTTAGCAGGGATGGGGACTCAAGTTGCGCGACTCAGTGTCTAGTCCGACTCAAGTCGCAGTTGCGACTTGACTCGAGACTCGATGTTTTTTTAATTCCCCTCCCCCCATCTTGACTCGAGACTCTGCCCCTTTTAACCAAATTGCGTTTTGAAGTCCCTATCTAAATAGTGCAGTACTTACTGGAACCTGGAAGAATGCAACAACACTGGAAAGACGAGGAGGAGGCAGGCACAAGCAAGGAACGAACGCAGGAGGCTGTGGAAGGGATGGGGGTGGGGGGGCAGGTGAAGGCAAGCTTACAAGCAGTTGGTTCTTTGGCCATGAGCACGAGGAGGGAAAGGAGAGAGGGCTGGACAAAGGCCGGGGCAGCAAAAAAAAAAAAAAAAAAAAAAAAGCAAGGCTCAGCATTTTTTTTCCTGCACTTGAAGTACATTTCCACTTTTTTCAGTTAGGGTGGTCAGTCAGGGAAAGAGAGATTGCTCAGGGCAGGGCAGCTTAAGCTCAGCATTTTGGGTTACTTAAAGAGTTATCAAAGGCATTGATTTTTCTCAGGAAGACACAATCAAGCCCCATTGAATGACTACAATGGGACTTAGAGAAGTGCAGATGGGAACATCAAGGGGTGTTTACAACCCTCCCACCCATTCCCAGGCAGGACCCACCACCAATCTCACTTTTCCCATAAAAAAGACAGGGAATTGAAATGGGACTTGACATGCAAAAAGACTAGACTTGGGACTTGACTCAAGACTCGAACCCAAAGACTTTTCCACATCACTGGTTTTTAGTAGGTTTATTTTTCATTTTATATTATAAAGTCGCACTTATCTACTTGAAACCACTGAGAGAGATCAGCCAAAGATCTGAAGCTCTGCATCACCAACTGACCTGCAAGGAGAAGAAGCCAGCAAGGCAAAGAACCACTTCTTTGCTCACAGTAGCCACAGAAACACCAACTAGCTTGTGTGGGGGAGATGACGACTTTCATGTTTTTATCATTGCATTTGTATACTTTAATTGGTGTGAATCACTTAAGGGGCTTCTTTGGGGGTCAAAAGACAAGATAAACACCTTCAGAATAAATAACCATGTATGTGATACTGAGCTTTCTCCCCATCTGGTGCCAGAGAAGCTGAAGTGGTGAACCAGTGCCTGGAGGCAGTGAGGGTCTAGATGTGTGCTAATAAACTGAAGCTTAATCCAGAAAAGCCAGATTCTCCTGGTCAATAAAGACCTTGATCAAGGAATAGTGGTTGAACTTGTGTTGGGTGGGGTTACACTCCCTTTGAAAATCCAAGTGTGCAGTTTAAGGGTGCTCCTCAACCTGGCATTGCACTTGGATACTCAGGTGATGGCTGTATGAACCTGTGTCTTTGCCCAGCGTAGGCTGGTGTGCCAACTGCACCCATTCCTTGAGACAGTAATCTGGCCAAGCTCTTGACAGCTCAAGACTGGGACTACTAGGGCATGCTCCCTAAATGTGGAGCTATCCTTAAAAACCATCCAGAAGCTGCAGCTAGTCTCATGCGGAGTGCAGTGGCACATCTACTGAGCGAAGCTGGTCCTTTGGATCATATAACACCAATATTGCTCAAGTTATACTGATTGCCTATATATTTCCAGGCCCAGTTCAAGGTTCTGGTTCTGACCTTTAAAACCCTAAACTACATAGGTTTCAAGGACCATCTCCCCACTCCCCATATGAGTCTTCCTGATCTGCAAGATCATCTGGGAAGGCCATTTGGCATGTACATGGGAAGCCTCCATGACAGCACCCAGACTGTGGAACTCTGTGCCCCAAGGGGTCTATTTTGCCCCCACTGTACTTGCCTTCCATCCTGCTTTGTAGGATACATACATCAAATAGAATGCGAATAGCTGATTTATGCAATCTTCTCCCAATTTGAGCAGAGAGGGTATATCGAGTGTCTGTATTGGTTACCAACTCCAGAAAAAGATTGTGGCTACTGGGTGTCTGAAGTGGGTCTTAAAACAACAGATTTGGGATTTAATGTTTTTACTCCTGTAATTTTTTTCTTTTTTAACCTAGCAACATTGGTTGCTATACAGGTAACTTTGTAGGGCTGCAAATACATATGCAAAATCACAAATAATGCCACATCCCAGACTAATGAGGAAAAAACCTTTCTAGCATCTGATTTTAACATATATTGGCATTTGCTTTTCCAGCTGAAATGCATTAGTTACTATGGAAACAATGTTGCCATTGTTATAGGGCAAGCTTAGTGACATAACTATCAGGTAATGCTTTAAAAACCATTTTATGTAAGAGCATGTAAAATACATGAACTTGGCACAATCTCTCCACACAGGTATACTGATTCAAGTGTAGCATTCAAAAAAATTGTAACTAATGTACCCATTGTACAAAACATTCTGTAGTACATTTTTGTACAAAGAACTCCTGCATGTAGCATGAAAATGAATACATTCCCAGCATCTTTAATAAGGTTTTATTGTCTGCTCATTCCATGCTGGTTCTCTCTCCCCCATTAGTAAATTTGCTTCCAGTGAGTCAAGTGGATATACTAGACCAGGGGTTCTCAACCTGTGGTACGCGGACCCCCAGGGGTACGTGGACCACAGGCTGGGGGTATGTGAGATGCTACCCATTATCAGCTGCTGCGATCAGCAGCTGATGACGGGCAGTTAGCCATTTTTTCTGGGTTGCGGACGAGAGCCACAACCCGTGAAAACAGCTACAGCGCTCCCGATGTCCCCCGTAGCTCCCCCTACCTGGTCTCCCAGCCGCCATCTTGAATCTCGTGAGATCCAAGATGGTGGCGCCCAAATCTCATACGGGCCTCATGTGCCTGATTCAGCAGGACTGTAGCTTTTCCCTCTGGGTTGTAGCACGGGCGGGAGGACGTCTACCCGCACCGCAACCCAGGAAAAATACATTTTAAGGGGGGTACATGGGGGGAAATGGAGGTATGTGGGGTGTTACGTCTGGGGGTATGCAGGGGACAGGAGGCCTGCGTAAGGGGTACGTGGGCCTCCAAACATTGAGAACCCCTGTACTAGAACAGCAGGAGGGAAGAGGCCTGATGGTCCCACTGTGCAGAGTTATCCCTTGCCTGTCCAAGAAAAATTGTGCAGAGGACAGACGGACACACACCTCTGCCTGCCCAAGCTGGCTCTCCAGCAAGAGAATGACACACTGTATGCTTATTTGGATTCTGCCTCTGGAGACTATCCTTAGCAGCAGAGGGAAACACCATAACATCCTCTAATAAATGGCCCCCACATACCCCAAATTTAAAAAGTTCCAGCCTGTCTCTCTCCACATGCTTATGGGTGAAGAGCAAGGAAGGATTCTAGGGCAGGTGCCACCTTCCCTTTTAGAACAAAAAGGAACACAAGCCAGCCTGGTATTTATTTTGTGCTGAAAAAGGCACAGTGCCCAAAGAGGTAGAAGGAACCCACAGGGCCGAGCCCACCTCTCACAGTCCAGAGACGGCTCCCTGCTTTGATTCAGTGCAAGAGGAAAGTGTCAAATAACCTCATCCCTGTGCTCCTAATGTAATGCTGATTGTACTCCCCAGTTACAATTTAAGTTTTAAATCAAGAACAAAAACACAGGGCCAAACTTCATGTTTAACATAGCTTGTTGTTTTGAATACACAACTTCCATGATCTTTCCTTTCACTTTGATCCAGCGATCCACTGACCCTGATGGGACACTCTCCCCTACTTTGTTCTCCATGAGTGTCCATAAAGTTCCTTCATGACTCCCACACATCTAAAGATTACAATCTTCTCAGCCTTTAAAGCAGGGGTGGCCAACCTTTCAACATGAATGCTCCTTGACCTTTAATGGTTGTATAGGTGAGGGCATTTCAGCAGGTGCAGCACTTACAGCTGCCAAGATTCTGTCTTCTACACAACTCTTAAGAACACAGAGGCCCTAATAATGGTGGAAGGTTGGCCACCCCTGCTTTAAAGGCTTGTGGTGTCAAGTCAAGATTTTGGAAGGTGAGGCAAATCCATCCCGAGAGACCATGAGAGTCCAGCTCAATAGTAGCCTCACGAGTAATTGTTTGAGCAACAAGCCAGTGATGTCATAATCATGTCAGCATCTCCAGATTCCTAGACTTTAACATACATTTTCATGAAAACGTTAGACCTACTGTGGTGGTTCTGGTGCCTTTAGCCGTTGACTACATAACTGATGCAATTATTCAACTGATACAAAAATCTGAACTTTAGGAAGCATCTCTATTGGATAAATATAACATGTAGCCAAAAATGTGATGAATTAAATTTAGGATTGAGATTAAAGTACAGTATCTTAAAGCAAGTAGCTACTAAATATTAACAGAGATCAGAATTATGTTACATATACATTTTGTGTATAATTAGAATAAGGCCGTTACTATTGTCTCCATTTGCACTCTCAGTGGTATGAACCGTGCTTTAGAAAAATACCTACTGCTACACAGTTTGGGCTTACCAGCCAAGGGGGAAAATAAAGTGAAAAATTCAGCTCTTATTTGTATGTAAACGTGAGCTTCATAACTAATTTTCATGAAACTCTGTGTTAGAATTCTACTGTTGTAATTGTAATTTTTGAGCATCTGCCCAAATGCAATATTCCTTTTTGAACACTATAAAATAAGTCAAGGTTTTATATTCTATAGCTCATGTATTTACATAACTGTAATTAAAGACAGTACATAGCAAGACAGGATTTAATTATTTTTATTCTTCATTAGATAAACTTTCTTTGGCTCAGCCAGTCGAACTGTGCTCTAGAGCACATGTGAGCAGTTTCGTATGAAACCTGGAGAGGGCAGAACGATCAACACTAATTAAACACACAACAATTTAGTCTTTTACAATAGTCAACATTACAGAGACATCTGCAACTACTGTGAATGAATGAATGACTCAGACAAGTTCATCTTTAACAAAATGTGCCACAAACATGAAAAACACACACAATGAGACAACATTTGATAAAATCCTTTTAATGGAAAATGTAAAACCCCTTTCAACTTTCAATGTACAAAGCATGTGTAACACTTTCACTTTTAACAAATTAAAGCAAGCCAATGTTTTAAAAAAATACATCATTGAATGTATATATGTATATATTTACATAGCATATTAAGTTTAATATTTAGCTTTAAAAGTTCACATAAATTTTACCAAAATGAGACAAATTTTAAATAAATTACACCTTTTTGAAAATGTTTCATTGTACACTGAATAGCTTCAATAAAATACTGAAGTGTCTGTAATATCTATTTTATATACTTTATATTGTACAAAGTTTACAGTTATTTGGCAGTAATTTTCAGATCATGACATGACTGCTGTGCGGATTCAGCAATATCCCAAATGCAGGCAATAGCTGGTGTTTGTGTCCTACTCTCACAGTAACTGTCTCAAATGTAGTGAAAAATATCCAAGTTATTTTAACCAAACTGTACAAATCACATTTACATTTGATCAACAATAGAGCATAGAATTCTTTTTTTCAAAAATAAATACATCTTATATCTTTGACATTTTGCAAATTTCCTTTACATTATAATACATAGCAGCAGAGCGCTGCTAAGGGTTTCTATTTTTAAAAATCCTACAAGTTCAAATCACAACAGCTGTGATGAGAAGTTTTTCTGTTGCAGTGTCAGTAGCAAGTAAATACAATGAACATATTTTCTTGGCACTGATGGTTCGTGCAGCCTATATTAGTGAGCAGACTTTTTATTGTAGAAAAAAATCTTTTGACCCCAAAAGAGGGGAGAGTGTACACAATTAGTTTTCTTCTATATCTTCTATTTCATGTTCATGTATCTTCAAGGCTCTCACCATTTCCTTAGCTGCATGATACAAGATATTTTTAATCTGTAAAAATAAATTCAGTGAAATGAGTGATGACCACAGCGCAAGGTAGCAAATGGCATGTTGGGGGGGGGGCATACAACAACAAAAGAAAAGACCCTGGCCAGGTTCACATGAACATGTTTGTACTGAGCATGAAAGTCACACAGTTTTGGGGCTCATACATGTTCAAACTCTGCTCTTCTTTAGAAAGTAGTAGCACAATAATGGCTCTCAATACATAGTTTAAAAGAGGGATGTAGAAAGCAGTTCAGCAAGAGATTCTACTAGGCTGGGCTTATATGAGGCTTACTTTCTGGGGAGAGTGGCACTGAAAAAGGAGGAGGAAAGCAGGGAGAACATCTGGAAGCCCAAGACATACAGTATATGCTTCTTATACTGGGTACAGAATTGCTCAGAAAGCACATAGGAATGAAATGCAGTTTCATAAGAAATGGAATTATGACAAGGACTCATTCATTACCTGCAGCTTATCATCATAATTTATTTCTTCTTTTGACAACCTCAATTCTTGTGTTAAGTGAAATGACTGCACAAGGTGCTCTGGGGACACAAAGTCTTCAGTTACTTGAATACAGCTATGAAAATTTTGTACCTGTGTAAAACAAAAACACAAAAGCAATGATTCTGAATTATTTTTGGCAGAAAAGAGAAAGGATGTGCAACAATCCAGATCGATGACAATCTTCAAGTTACTGACACTTCATGTTTATATGTAGTCAAGAGCTTGCAGAATTGCCTAACGACTCTTACCAGCTAAATGAGCAGGGAAAATGCAATCATATTTAGCACCTCTAATTTCTGTACACACAGATGGGGTCTAACATTTCAGAGTTCAGAATCATTTGGGAGCATCACCTACACCATACATTCTCAGAAAATGCCAAATGCACTGAGACAAATATAAGTAATTGAAACAGCTCTAAGACTTGACAGTTAAAAGTTCTTTTTTATAGACCCAAGTATCTCTTGCACTACACAATCTATTATAACTTGTCTTGATACTTGCTCATACCCAGTATCACCTTCATCCATCTCCCTTGGGCTGCTCCATACCTGGATAACCAGTATTAGAAGAGCCTCTTTTTCCTTTGTTTTTTCTACACACTAAATACTTCAAATTCTAAGGCAAATCTTGATGGACATCAGTTACTGGATCAGTCCTCCCCCCCCCTTTTTTTTAACAAACAGAACTAAATGTACCTGTGACTATAAATTTCAAAATATGGACAATTTTATTGCACCAAGATTTCACTATATAAAGAATGAAAATACGACATAGGAAAAAAATTCTATGAAACCATTTATATAAAATTTAAAGATCTAACACATTGAGATCAGTGAGATGTTACCTTGGCAAACAGGAAGATATGTTTTATAGCAATTTTTAATATCCTAGTCCATGAAGATAAAAAGGGGGCTTAGAAAAGTTATCAGAAAGAGGCTTTTAGGCTTTTTTTAGATGTGAGCCCTTTTAGGACAGGGAGCCATTTAATCATTTGATTTTGCCTGTAAACCGCTTTATGAACTTTTTATTGAAAAGCGGTGTATAAATACTGTTAATAAAATAATAATAATAATAATAATAATAATAAAATATAATATAATATAATATAATAATAATACCTGGTGAAGTGCTCCAGCTGGTAAAACAATAGCATCACCAAGGAACTGGATGAGAGTACAGGTTTGCACTCCATATTCTTCAAAAAGCCTTTGACGGAGTTTTTTGTTTACATACCAACTCTGGTCACGTATTGGATCATGCTCTGGTAAAACATCCAAACCTTGTTCTTTTGCTATCTGTAATACAGTTAAAATACTATTTTATATCCAAAAAGGAACCATGTACCTTTATAGAAAGACGTCAGTCTTTCCTTAAAGTGCTTCACTACTATAATTTAAACTTTCTAACATATAAAAATACCATTAAATTTTAAAACTCGTATTTCAAAACCTCTGGAAAAGTTTAAAAAAAACCAACACGTAATAGCGAGCTCTCATTCTCTTGTGGAGTCAGACTGCTTGAACACCCTCAAAGGCACTTTATATCCTACTTACAATCATTTAAAATACACAGACAAAATTAAAATGAAACCTAAAAAGGTTCCTTCAAAGAGATGGGAGGATTGAATTTAAATACATTAAAAAAACCAAACAAAAATATCAAGAAAACAAATAGAGCCAGAAAAATAACAAAATAAGCTCCAGAGAGAACACGCCAGTGTAAAATCTGTAAAACTCAGCAGATCCTTTGTACACTGTTGAAATAACAGCAGAGATGGGTGGAATGAACCTCAACCAGAAGGGAATGCCTTTGTGCTACTGTGGAGAAAGCCCTGTTCAAGGTAGTTCTTCATTGGATTACACCCAGTGGAGGAACCTAGGGCGGAGTTTCCAAGAAAATCTCAAAGAACAGGTAGGTTTATATGGAGAAGACAGTCCTTAAGGTATTGCAAACCTAGTCCAAATGAGCATACAGTAGGACAGGACAGCTGGTCAAAGAAAGTAAAGGCTGCAGGGGAGAAAGGCACACTCCAACAACATTTGGAAAGAAGACACAATAGGTAGGTGTTGATATGCATATATCAGAAGCCTCCGAGCCAAGATGGGGAAGCTGGAGTGCTTGGTTGCAAAGGAGAACACAGATAAAGTAGGAATAATGGGAACCTGGTGGAACAAAGAGAACCAGTGGAATATAGTTATTTCAAGTTATAGGAATAGGACAGGAATATAGGACAAGAACGGGGTGGTGTAGGTCTGAATGTCAAAGAGGGTATATAATCCAACATATTAGAAAACTGAAGAGGACCAAGTCCTTCTGCAGAATCACTGTCTGTGGAAATACAAGGCCCAAATAATTAGTACTGGGGATGTGATACTGTCTTTTGAAAATGCTGAAGTTAATCTTAACTTGAAGGAAACGTATTCAAAGAAGAAAGTATTATAGTAATGGGTGATATCAATTACCCTCAAATAGACTGAGTAAATTCCTGTACAGGCCATGACAAAGGGATAATGTTTCTAGATATACTAAAATGACTGTGCCCTAGAACAGCTGGTTTTGGAACCAACTAGATGGAAAGTAGCCTTACATTTAATCTTATGTGGCATCCAGGACCTAGTGCCAGATGTGTTATTGAACCACTAGGGAACAGTGACCACAGTGCTATCTAGTTCACCATATACATAACTAGAAAGTTTTCAAGCAAGTCCAACTCAGACACTTTTGACTTCAAAACAGAGAACTTCTGGAAAATGAAAGGACTAGTAAAAATGAAGCTGAAAGGGAAAGTCAAGATAGTCAAATATCTTCAGAGTGTGTGGAGGTTATTTAAAACCACAACAACAGAAGCAAACTAGAAGGTATACCACTAAGTATGTTCCAGGTCCAGGAGGATACTAGCATGGCTCATGAGTGGATTCAAGGAAGGTATAAAAGAAGCCATGCGAATTAGTCAGTCTGCTTGTGCCACTCTTACCCACTGGCGTCACTAGGGGTGTGTGCCCCACACCGGGTGACACACCAGGGAGGAGTGAGCGATTAGAAGCTGAAACCGGAAGTGGCTTCCAATCACGTCTCAGACCTGTTCTGAGGTGCAGGGAGGCCCGTAGAGTGGGCAGCAGGCCTCCCCGTGACTCAGAACAGGTCTGAGACGCGATTGGAAGCCACTTCCGGTTTAGTTTATCAGTCGTGTCTCCCCTCCCTGGTGCGTCACTTGGTGCATGGGGGTTGCACCGGGTGACGGAAACTCTAGTGACGTCTCTGTTCTTACCACCACAAAAGGGTTAGCTAGCTAGGTAGGAGTCAGTCCTCAGGCCAATGCCTAACTTGGCCCACTTCTGTCATAGGCACTGTCTGGAACACAATGGTACCTATTAATCTCCTTTAATTTGGAGCAAGCCATTTTTATTGAGGAAAGTATTTTTGGACAAAAAATGGATGCTCACTTTCTTTACCAAAAAATAAATAAATTGCAGAATATCCTGTGCCACTGTACATAATGGGTTTATATAGTTGTATTCAAAGGAAGGGAAATCACGCTATAGAACAGGGGTTCTCAATCCCTTCCCGGCCAAGTACCACCTCTGGCGCCACTCCTGCTGTGTACCACCGGAAGTGACAGGCGATGACATCACCAGTTACTTTCAAGTTTTCAGAGGCCAGAAAACACAGCATTCCTGAGAGGTTCAGCCAAAGGTAGGAGCCTCTTGGGAGCAAAAACACACCGCCGAAAGCGTTGTGTCAGAGCGGGGTTCCGGTGGTCGTGCGGTCTGAGTACCACCAGCAATCAGAAAAAGTACCACTGGTGGTACTAGTACCACTGGTTGAGAACTCCTGCTATAGAACACATAGGTTTTCAAACTGTGTTCTGGAGAATCTTAAAGTTCCTCAGAATTTTATCAGAGATTCTTCAATAAGAAGATCACTAATGGACAACAAACTTCCCTGAAAGAACGCTTACCACCACTGCGAATCATGCTTGGCAATGTGCTGCTGTAAGACACTATCAGAGTACTCTGGGAGATAATACACTCAATTTAAGCAGGACAATAGTGATAAGCCCAACCAGTGTCCCACCAAAACTGAATGTGCACCCTATAACGTGTAAAATTCTGGGAAACAAAACATAGGGGTGGCAACTTACAGGAGATTCTCAGTAACCAAGCTGAAGCGAAAAGTTTCCTGAAGTTTCCTGAAGATGGAAAGTTACAAAATCACTGCTAGACCCTGATATAGTTACCGGTACTCTTTACCTAATGAGATTCTCCATCTTCAGTGTGCCTCAGGTCAACTCACATGCATTTTTTTAATGCATCCATGTGAAAATTGGGAATACGAGAGATTCTCTTTCATTCTATTAATCTGAAAACTAAGGCTTCCCATAAACAAACCTGAAAAATTAAGAGCTGCTTCATATATAACTAGTTTCCAAACTGTGTTTTCTCTGTATGTACATCTTTACATTTATCTCACAGTACGAAAATGCCACATGAACCTACCATCCACTTGGCTTCTAGCCATGTGTATCTTGCACATTTTATCTTTGGCTGCAATGGTCCTATGTGGCAGGGTACAAGCTTTTTATATATATATATATTAAACCAATATCCACAGCTTCACTATACATTTGATTTGGAGAGATTCACCTAGATCTTGTGTTCTGAGGTAAAGTATACGTAACATTAATTTTGAAAGTTCAATTCTACATTAATTAATATACATCCAATTTTATAGCTAACCTTCTGTAGAAACTCCTTTATCTTGTCAGCATCCTTGTCAGAATAGATGTGCCACAAAGCACCAGGCAATTCACTTGTGTCCTTCAGTCTTTTTCTTAAAAGATCATCCAAATCCTCTTCTTCAAATTTCTTTAATACCCCTGAGAATTTACAAATATAATCATATTCCACAGCTGGAGAAGACATGATTTACATTTACATCAGATACAAGAAACTGTGAATAATAAATCAAGAAGTGACATCCAAACTGGGGTTTAGCAATCCCAACACCTTGATCTTGGTATGTTGGGATCACAACATACAAAAAACAACAGTCTGGATGTTGTAGGAAACTGGTTTAAGAAACCAGGAAGTGTTTGATTCAGCTGAGTTTGTTAGGGGAGAGGAAAGGTGAGGTAGACAACATGCAGGATTCTCAGGGTTGCTGGATTGCCCAAACCAGGCCCCTCTTTCCTTAGGTATATCAGCTCTATCTAATAACAAAAGGAAGGGATGGATGAGGACAACCAAATGTATTTTCACTGGTTAAAACGGAGAGAACTGTTACAAATATTACTTTTACACCCAGTAAAATAAAAAAATGTACTAAATTAAGGATGAAGTTTATCACACCAAAAATTTTCAAGAGAAATAGATATTACAGATAACCCCCGGAATAAGGTAAGTTTGTGGAATTGTGGATTCCTGCATGAACATATTCCTTATCATTGTTGTCCTGCATAACAGTCACCACCTCTTGGGTTCTTTAGTCACAATCACAATTATCCATGCAGAAAACACCCACAGTTTGATGCTGAAAATTTAAGTATCAAGAGATAAAGCATAATTCATCATTTGTTTACAGTGCACACTACAACCATTAACGTAATGAGTATGACCCAGTTCAAATGCATGAGAGGCTTGTTGTGTATGAGCAGGCATGAGCCTTGGGCTTGCTCCCCCTTCTGTACATTTGCAACTTCCATTTGCTAGTCATAAACTGCAGTGTTCCATTATGTCCAAATACAAGCAACTGTGGTCTGTACAAACTACAATGTGTTAACACATCAGGATCTGAACTTGGTTTGACATCCTGGTTTGTTAACTAACTTTCCCTTTTTCAGATGGAACAGGGAACCATGGTTTGTGAAAAATCTCAAACGGAAGCTTTAAAACCTCTTCCTATCCTGAGGAATGGGGAAGGGATGAGGAACGCATGAGCCCAAAGCTCATCGTAACGTGTTCTTCTCATAACAAGCCATGTGATACTGTGACATCTGAACCAGAACTGTACTGTGCTAGTTTTAAATGCACACAGTTTTACTGCTGGTTCAATCTCCTGTTTAATAAAGTTTTCTACTTTACCTGATTTTGAGAGAACTCCATTTCCTTTTGCTATGCCAACACTGACAAGGATGTTCACAACGTCAGATACTTCAATATGGAGATTCGTAGTTCCTATGTCATGGTCTCTAGCAGCAGCTACACCTTTTTCAAAATTAATATAAAGTTTTTTTGTTGAAAAGCAGTATGTGAATTCTGGATGGCATCCAATTAGCACTTCTGCTGTTAGAAGCTCCTTCTGCAAAGAGAAACTTCCTTCATGAATGGGATGCTCCAATTCATGGAGGAAGCCTGTTTGTGAAAGGAGTTCCTGTGTGCTAGTGTAGCTAGTCTGAATGCCACCCATTTTTAATAATAATCATATTGAAAGGCATTTAAGGGCTTCATAACCTTTCATAATCAGATCTGTAAAATGCTTTCATGTGAAATTCTTATTTTATATAAGATTAAAAGAAAAAAAAGGATTGGCCAATGAAAGCAGTCATCTACCATCAGATAAGATAAAAATTGTGTATGTAAAAGAAAATCCTGACACACATTAATTCTGTTTATTTGGCCAAAAGTGAGCAAAAGGTTTATACTAGTTTCCTGTAAACAGGATCAATTTGTTTTCAGAATTAACTTGCAACTTAGGAACTAATGAAAAACCTGCCCTGTGAGACAACTGATCCTTGCCCTTAAGTCTACTAATGCAATAATAACCTAGATAAAAAAACTGAAATTCCAAGACCACTGGTCTGATAAAATCCAAATTCAAGAATTTATTCAGGTATTGGGAAATTGCTGTCACATGCTGGTAGCTGCATGGACATCCTTTGACATTTCCCCATCTTTTTTATTCTTCTTGATGCTTTACACCACTTTTGTGTCTTTGGCAGTGGCTGTCTCAATTTCTTATCAAAGGGTAAAGATTGTGTCCGCATTCTCTAATGCGGACACAATCCCCTAACCCAGTGGTTCCCAAACATTTTTGACCTGCGGCTCCCTTGACTATTGGCAACCATTGGCCGCGGCTCCCCATTACATGATGTTGATGCCTGCCAATTGACATTGCACTGTTTTCCGAGAGGATTCCGTGGCACTTTGCTGCTCCCCTGGCTGGTTTCCATGGCTCCCCTGGAGCCACGCCTCCTAGTTTGGGAACCACTGCCCTAACCCGACACAAACATTATTGACGAAGGCTGCCAGTATTGACAGCCGAAACGTTGGATTTTTGCATGTTACTTGTAAAATTTAGTATTAAAGATTATTACATGGCTTCAGATCTCGAAAGATTTTATTTCTTTGAACCTTTTGGCCATGAAAACCTACAGATATATTACTGATGATTTTACTTACCATATGCACTGCATAATCTGGGCCCTAGATCTGGACGTACAAAAAAGCCTGGCAAGTACGAAGCCAAATTAAGTTTTCCGTCTGGGTTACAATACTCAGGCAATGGTAAACTTTTTAGTAAGTCTTCATATCTGTGGAAATAAACATTATAGTAGCAATTAAAATATCTGAGAGAACAAAAAAAGTAGAGGCAAAGAACAAAATAAAAATTAATACCTGGCAGGCATCATGGTCTTGAAATCTTCACCTGAAGGCAAATCTTTCAACTTAAGTACAATTGTTTCCCCATTTTTAATTTTTTGTCGCTCTGTAAACACACAAATCAGTATATGTGCTAAGCAATTCGTGTGAAGGGAAGCAAAATAGGTGCTTTGAACAACATATAGAAGATACTCCATCTTTTTGATCCTTCAAATACACAGGTTGCTACTTATAAAGCCCCAGGAAAAAGTTAGTTACCTCAAGTTTATGGCTTTAACATCTTGTTTTAACACTGCTCTATCAATTGCATATTGCACTGAAGATCAGTTTCCTATTCATATTGTGAGTCCAAAAAACAGATTAAACTTTTTAGACTTGTACAAACACCACAAAATGGGGAAAAAATCTTAATATTGTACATCTAATTTAATACTGAGCTCTCAACATCTGAATGTCTGTCAAAATTGTTTTTCCCTAAAACCAAGTATATTGTGATATAGAAAAAATCAGACTACTTACCTGATTCAGACCTATGCCTTCAGCAGAAGTCATCATCGACTCAGATTGTTATTTTTCTACTATTTTTTAAAAATGTTTGTTCATACAATGTTGAGACAAATGCACACAGGTTCATGTCAAGATATGAGTGTGTGTCAAATTTAAACATAAGGGGTTCATACTATTGCAAAATTATTAGTGGGTCATATCCTAAGAACTTCTTCCATTCATGCAAGGGGAGGAGTGATTCTCTTTGCTGATTCCCCCTTCCCTTTGCATCTCTCTCTGCTTCACAAAAATCTGTGCCGGGGGGGGGGAGATTGCAAAGGGAAGGGGAGATGACAAAAATAGCCCCCCTTTGCACAACTAGAAGTTCTTAGGATACAAACCACTGACCTGAACATTACTATTTGCCTGACAGCACAATCCTATACATATTTACTCAGAAGTTGGTCCCATTATGTTCAATGGACTTACTCCCATGTAAGCGTGCACAGGATGGCAGGCATAATACGTTATTTAGGGGCACAAATCAGTCCAAGTTAAACATTTTAAGTCAAACTGCTTTCAGTGGAAGAGAATTAAGGACATAAAACTGTCCCATAGTGACCTGTACAAAATCAGATTTTCCAGGAAAGTTGCTAACTCTGGCAAAATGCATAAAATATGAAGAGTCTACACAACCTGATTATAGTCCAATGTTCAGTTTACAGTATATGTAAGATTATTTAGTTCAAACTGCTGAAGTCTTACAAACTATGACTTACTTGAAACTTCTTCAAAACCATCCCAGAATTCTTTGATACTGCCACTTGAAGTAATGCTGTCTTTGCAGTTCAACAAATCAGCTTTGAGGTCACCAAAATCTGAACTAATAAAATCTGCCTTCCACAAACTGGAATTCAGTTTCTTATGCATCCCAGATACTAATACAGGCTGCAAAGTAAAACAGGAAAAGTGGCAATAAGCAAGAACACCACTTACTACGGTAGTTTTATGCTTCATTTTTATTATTTACAATGATAAATATGATACAAGTTTAAATCAACAAATATTTCAGTCTCCTGCACCTTTGCTTGGATATGAGAAAGGGCTTTTTTTTTTAAACTAAGCTTAGTTTTTACAGACTAAATGGAATCTTATAATGTGTTGGCTTGACAAGCTGAACCCCCTCCAGTTCTGCACAGGACCCAACCTGGCTAAAAAAGGTACAGTAGGGGAAACAGAAATAGCAGTTGAGGTGAAGGAGACCTGCAAGATGGAAAAAAGCTAACTAACAACTTTGATGAAAAAAAATTCTTCATAAAGAGGAAACGACCTGGTAAGTGACCATTATGCCAGCGAGGCAGGGCCAGTCTGGGCACGAGAGCCTCCCGCTTGAAGGAGACCACATGACTTGAATGACCCTGCCTCCAGGCAACGAGGGGGGGCTATTCCCACTGCTTAGGAATGCCCCCTTTACCTGAGAATAGCTATTTGTACTATCAAGATCTTAAACTCAGTCAAAATATCTGTCTCGCTGATTGATTTCTAAAACATTCAAACTCACTCTCTAAACCACTAAGGAAAACAAAATGGAACAACTCTTAGTCTTCTGACTAAGAACCACAGATTTTATTGACAATCATTATCTGCATAATCAGACCTCATACAAAAAGCAAATAATTTACTATATTTTGGAAACATAAATTGACTTCAATTAAATTAAACAAACATTAAAAATTTGTGCGTTCTCTCTCAAATCAGTAGCTCAAAAGCACACTTAGATAAATCCTGGCACATATATTTTTGTGTGAACTTTTTTGTTGAAAAGCAGTATATATTCTTATTATTATTAATAATAATACTAATAATAACATAATAAAGTATTTGAACAGTGATCACTTATACCCATACCTCTGTTTATTCAACATTCTGCAGACCGATTAAACTGTTTCAGTGTGCTATATTCTCAAGTTTAACTCATATTTAAAATTTTATTAATGAAACCATTTCTGATTTTGCCTTCTGTATTCATCAATATTGAATATCAATATGATGAATACAAAGCATCTTAAAATGTAGCAGTGCATGGTCAATACAGAGCAAGAGTCCTTCCCTGGTACTATCAGAGGGGAGGGAAAGAGAAAGATTCCTCTCTCTACTCTCATCTCAGCTGTTATGATGCTAAACAACAATATGAAGAGACTATTCCCTGAAAAAGAAGCAATACAATGGGAAATATCAATGATCAACTCCCCACTATGTGGGTTGCAATGTATAATCTTGATCTTCTTTCCTCTGAAATGGCTTTCACACCAGTGTTTTAGATTCCTTCCAAGCCATGTATGGTGGCAAGTAGTACCTAGTGGAGAACTCTCAATGGTATGTCAGACAGTGGCAATGCTCAGGCCAAATTTGTCCCATGGGATGCTGGATTGCTAACCACTGAAACACTGATTAAAGTAATTTACGGTAAGCCTTATTTTCTTTTAAAACAGGAGATCTGAAATCTAAGTGCACAAGATTTCCAGCCTTTTTTTAAAGTATCGGAAGTGTGCTTTGATACATACCTTCCCTTGTTTCCAACAGTCTTTGAAAAGTTTCCAGTTGTTGCTGTTTTTATGATCTCTAAGCCACAAAACATGCTTATCGCAGATCCAAGAATGTGGAACATCATTGTACAGTGTACTGCAATCATCTGTAATCATTTTTCTATCATCCTTTGATTCATCCTTAACTTCAGGTTTTACATTTATCTTAGGAGTTCTGTTTGGTGGAATCTTGTTTTCCACAACTGAAGCAATTATGTCATCAAGAATGTTTGGCATAGTCCTTCCACCTTTGCTACTCTGTTGGAAAAAGAAAATTAGGACTTAATGAAATATTTCCTCCTGAAAGGATTGGTTAACAGAAAAGGGCATTACACTAGCAAACAGTGCAATCAAATATCACTGCACCTTCAATGCAGCAGTATCTCATTCTCTTAATTAAAAAAAGTTATTCACTGATCACATAGGGCAGGGGTTCTCAACCTGTGGGACTAGTACCACCAGTGGTACTTCTGCTGAATGCTAGTGGTAGACCGCACGACCACCAGAACCCCCGCTCCGACATGGTGCTTTTGGTGGAGTGTTTTTGCTCCCAAGAAGCTCCTGTCTTTGGCCGAGCCTCTCAGGAATGCTAAGAAGGGCCCTCCCACATGCCCAGAGCCTCCTCACTGTGTTTTCTGGCCTCTGAAAACCTGGAACTGGTAGTGATGTCATCGCCAGCCACTTCTAGTGGTACCCAAAAGGAGAGTGGCGCCGGAGATGGTACTCAGCCAGGAAGGGGGGTTGGGAACCCCTGACCTAGGGCACTTCCAAATGGACCCTTTGTAGTGTTAGGTAGTCATTACTTTCACGCTTACAGTGACATGTGGAATTGCAACATTCCTTCTACATAGCAGTAGATATAGTGCATTTTTGAGACATAGCAGACTGACATTCCCCCCCTCCCCCATTACCTTTCCTGTTTCTCTTGTGGTATGTTGAATCTAGGCATGTACTCAGAATAGTAGTATCACCTGCAGTTATCCTTTCATTAACAGATTTTCCTCAACAATAAATGTAGTGATTTAACCAAGTACAGATGGATGGCGGATGAATGAATAGTGCATGAACCATGTGTGATAATCCTTTACTACACACACTGTTTGAAGGATTTTTAAACCAGTATAATCCCACTGAATTTGATACATGCGGCAACAGACAATGAGATTACAATGGTGCAATACTTCAGTGAATTGCCCATCTTATTGTTTAATAAAACAATTGTTTAACAATAAAAATGTTTTATTTACACACATACATAGCTTCTCAAAATTCAATTAATAAATTTAAATTGTAACTATCTAAATCAGTTAAATCCTTTCAGGAAAATGCATACAGTTCCCTGCTCCATATATTTACATATACCCAAATAACTGTATGACTAACTCTATACAACCAAGGGAGATTTGGACAGAAGCTTCTCATTTAGAAACACATAGCAAACATTTTCTGAAAATGAGGTGAGTTTCAAAAACAGTTTGAGATATGGCATGGTAAAATGCTCTGAGATGCCCAAGGCCCTGGATTTGCCTAAAGTACATCTTTGGATTCTGGCCTGCGACAAATGTCAAACTATGATCTCTAAGTGATGGAGCCTCTCTCATTCAAGTACACTTGAAGCATGACAACAATCTGGTAACAAACTCACTGCTGTTCCTGAAGAATAAACTGGAGCAAAAGCAATGCCAGCATCTGTAGAACCAAGGCGTAGTTTACCAGCGGTAGTGGTCAGCAAGTCTCGTAATGTTGAACCCTGCTCATTATTTTGAGCCAAAGTTGACATCTTGTAATTAAGAGATTCTGAACTGTCTTGGTCCTGCTCTTCCTTTGCATGCTTTCCAATAGGAGAGTCTTTGTTTTCTAAAACAAAATGGGTTCATCTCATATAACTGTGTCATGATACAAAAAACAGGAAGAAAACTGGCAGCCTGCATTCCATATTGGTGGCAATATACAGTGCTTATAGCACTACAGCTCTATTCTATTACAATTAACCAGTAAGGGAAGAATGCTCTGATATTTCACATTGGTTTACTAAATGTTAAGAATTAACATTAAGGATTACCGCAAGTTATAAACATTTACTGAGCTGGACCTTTCTCGTTACAGATAAACCAGTACAAAAAATCTACTTTTTAAATGAACGTATCCCATTATTTACCTTTTTTTTCTTCTCTAGCTTTTTGTTCTGCTAGATCTGCCAACCAATGCAAGGGTGACTGGGATTCAGGTGGAGTTAGCTTGCTGTCCATGCTGACATCACTCCCTGGGCTTGTATTGCCATTTGCCTCAGATTTCTGGGATGTCTTCTGTTGTTGAGACTCGGGTATGCACAGAGAAATTTTATTACTGTGATTAAGGACATTCTGTAAAATCTGCAGGGAACGATTCAAATTAATCACTTTGCACATGTTAAAACAGTGATTACTTTAAAGGCACCAATATAGTTTCAAAACAGCACATTTTAAGCACCACTAAAAATCAGTAGGGCATAAGTATACAATTGTGGATTTGTGCCTTAGAAAACTATGCAAATATGAACAAAGGTGTATCTGAACACTAACCTCCATAATTAGCCTTACCTGAGACACCCCATTCATTGAAGGAAACTTGCCAACTTGTAAATGTTGTTTGCTGGCACACTGGCAATAAGATTTAATCTCATGCTTCTCTCTAAGAATATGCATTGCTTCAAGAAGTTCCATTAGAACTATAAGATATGAATAAAGAAAAATAATTAATTGTTCTTCCATGTACAATAGAAACGTATTGTATCTTGAAGTGGACAGCCTGAAATTAAATCTATTTTCATAAACTAAAGAAAATGGAGAAATTCTTGTCTGGGCTTGGGGACAGGTTTACCTGTGCCAACACATACCTATAATATAGGGTAAAAAGACGTGTCTTCTCAGAACAGAAAGGTTGGATATAAATTTATAAAAGTAAAATCCTGAAATGTACTCTGTTCAATGTGAATTTATCAGATACTTAATAAGGTCAGTTTTCACTTCTCTCTCACCAATATTATACACAGCTTCAATATCTGAGAACCCCACACATCAACAGACTTCTTAATAGGAGAGGATGGAGAAGGGCAGGGCATACTAACTGAGAGAAGACATAAAGAATGCCTACTGGCAAAAAGAACGTTTCCTCTACACTGCGTCCAACTTTTCAACGCAATGGTGACCAGCTGCTTCATGTTCTCTCAGTGCTCCTTTACCACACTAGGGCTGCAATTCTATGCACACTTTCCCAAGAGTAAGCTCTGTTAAATACAATGGGACGTACTTCTGAGTAAACATGCATAGGCTTGTGTAATGCAGATCTGTTTCAAATCCTTGGTCTGTCTCCATTTTGAGTTTCCTGTCTTGGTTTTCTGCCTGCCTGCTTCTGCTGCCCCAGTGATTGGCACTTTGCCAGCGGCCTTGGGAGCTGTGCTTCAAGCTGCCTTGTTATCCCTTATCTGCATGGGAACCCTGATATCACAACTTCTCCCAATTAACTAGCTGCACCTGTGCTGGACATCACGAGCTTCTCAGACTTGGGAGGGGGAGCGAGGAGTGAGCTCATCCTCGGGAACTTTCCCTTGCGTGTTGCCCTTTCATTGGTCTGCTCCCCCCTGTCAATCATCTCACCCTAAAAAGTCTATTTAAGCTATTATTCTGGGATCCATCTTGTCTCTCATTATTCTCTCTCTAACTGGTCTTTGCTGGAGACAGTTCTCCTATCTGCTGTTACTCCTATGGCTTGACGTAGCCCTCTGCCTTGGGCAGGTCAGCCCTGCACCATCCTGCTGGGATGGCTATTCTCTTTTCTCATCATGGTGAGTGTGTAGGGACAAATGTGTTAGCTAAGGAGTTAGTCTTTATTATTTTAGTGCTGTATTCTAGTATTTGAAAGTTATGCCTTGTTGCAGCAACGTAGTTGCCTGTACCTTTTACTTGTATCACTATGCTTGGTTTGCGTAGCCTAAACTTAATAAACACCTATCTATTTCACCAGAGAGTGTTTCATTGGAACCTTGGAAACTAAGTCCTGGAAGCCTTGTTGCTTAGTCACGTACTACCTGCGTTGCACGTTGTATCCCCTGTCTGGCTTGGTCAGCCGACCTGGGACCAACGGTTCACTCTGGACCCCTTCCCAGTAGCCTGGGACAGGAAGGGCTAGGAGGCACCCAGTGCTGGTGGCAGTCTACCTGTACTATCCCCTTGGTCAGGGGTTAGTTGCTTTTACCCCCCTGTGGCTCAGGGGTGCCTTCTCTCCTTGGCTAGGAGTGGACAATCAACCGATTAGAGAGCAAACCTTCTCTGGCTAAGGTGGCCGGCCTTGGTTTGTGCCGGCATCGAAGCTAGAGGGGGTGGACCTCTTCTATGACATGGAGGCAGCGGTCTTTCGTACCCTGGGTTCCATTGATTCCTTTTTGGTCAAATTGTTGGGCATAATTTGGCTGGCATAACTGCAAGTACTGAGTGCACGCAGTTTGTTGTTTTGTGAAGAGAGGGATTCGTATTCCTTGCGGGATACGTAGGTTAGGCTAGTAAGCATGGCAGAGGAACAGGCCCGGTCATGTGGGTCCGGTTCCGACGACGACGAAGAACGTCCTCCATCACACCAGGACGCTGATGAGACACAGCCTTGGACTGGTGACTCTGGGGACACTGAGGGTGCTGATGCCCCTCACAGTTATGTGACTGTGGACCAGACTGGCTTTTTGAATGAGACGTTCAGTTCCTGGGATGACCGAGTGTCAAAGATCGACTGGCGACGGCGGGAGGAAGAGGATTTGAAGGAGCACCAACGTCTCTCGGAAGCGCTTAAGTGTGTGGAGTACCGCATCCTCAGTCACCCGATGCGGCAGGACCGGCGTTCGTCTGCGGTGGAGGAGCAAGCGGCCAGGTCTGTCATTCCTGAGAAAAGGGAGCCGGCTGGGGACTCTGCCTCGGGGGTGTTTACGGCTGAGCCTGTGGTGCGACGGCGAACTCCCATCGCGAAGGAGAGGCGAGTTGGCTGGGACCGTCCTGCTTCGGCTGAGCTGGAACGGCAGGGAACCACCTATGTGCGCCAGGAGGAGGTGCGAGACACGGGCGATTTTTGGCTTTCCGAGTCTGCGAGGCGAGAGCAGCAGCAAGAGCGAGCACAGCGGCAGCTGCGTCCACCGAGCCCTTATCTTTCCCATGGGCTCCAGCAGTTTCAAGCTGCCCCGTCGGCTGTGCGTGCTTATCGAGAGAGCCTTGGCCAGGTCAGAGCCCCGAATACCAACCCCTTTATGCCGAGGGAAGACAGCTCGCCCTACCATGGACTTTCGTACTCGGCTGTGCCTCCTCGCCCTGTTCCCGCGCCGCGGCGCGCTCGCCCCGCTGATGACCAGGATCAAGCCCCGGGTGGATCCAATCCTGCTTCTAACCCCTTTTTGGACTTTGCGTTGGCTCAAACTAAGCTGCTGACTGACTGTCTGGGGAAGAGAGGCCGGGACTGGGGTTTCGATCGCTCGATTTTTGCAAAATTCGATGGTAAAATTTCGATCGAGTGTTATTTGCAAAATTTCGAGGCTTTGTGCCTGTCTGAGCAAGTGCCGGAAGATCAGATGTGTCGGCTGCTGCGCACTTTGGTGCAGGACTCTGTCCTTCAGCGCATCCTTAATGATCTGCCGATTGACCAGATGCACAATTATTCGCTTTTTCGCGAAATGGTCCATTGTCGCCTTGCTCTGACGCCTGCCTCCTTGCAGCAGAAGTTCAAGAACTTTCGGAAGAAAGGAGGAGATTCCTGGGCGGAGTGTGCGTCGCAACTGCAGCGACTTGGATTACAGTGGGTTCAGGCTGCAAATGCCCTTTCTTATGCTGATGTCCTTCATCTTTTCTTTTTGGACAAATTTTATGATTTAGTCCCGAATGAATTCCTGTTTGTGTTAATGGACAAACACCCTAAGGACTTGCTGGAAGCTGGAAGGGAGCTGGATGCTCTAGTCGCTTTACGGCGCCGCCAATCTCCCTCCGCCGAGCCTGCTAAGTCTGCAAAGCAAGGGGGCGGCCAACAGCCCAAAGACGGGGAGAGGGGGAAGGAGCGGCCTTGGAGAGGCCAGCCGCAGCAACAGCAACAGCGCCGGTCAGGCTCGTTGCCGGCCGGGGGAAATCGAAACCAGCAGCCATTCAGCCGTCCGTCCCCTCCTGACTCAACTCAGCGCTCTCAAGCAGCATACCAACAGTCGGGGGCAGGGGAGATTCGTTGCCATGGTTGCGGAGAGAAAGGACACATCCGGAAAGAATGTGGGAAGGAAAAGAAAGGCTTTGCCGTTTTCAAGCCTGGCTCTAAGTCGCAAGGGGGCCAACTCAAGTCTGTCCGGGCTTCATGCCAGTACCAGGATGAGGCTGAACATGTGCCGGAGAGTTGGGAGTCCGAGGACAGTGGGTCGGACTATGTGGTTATGGAGCGGGCTGTGCTGCAGCCTCCTGATGTTTTGCCACCCAGACCAAGTTCGGCTCCCTCACAGCCGTTGGCCCAGAGAGATGACGACCGTACCACTCCAATTCACTTGGCTGTTGTTCCTGGGACTTCCCAAGCTGCGGGAGGTCGGATCGCTAAAGTTTCTGCGGGCTCTGGAGTCGAGCGGCTGCCACCCGTGTCTGTGGAGCCTGCTCCTCCTCGCCTGCGTGTCCCGGACTGGTCGTCGTCCGCTCTACCTGGCACGCGAGTCGTCACCATGAAAGAAATCTTTCCTCTCCATCTCAGAGACAGAGTAAGTGCTCACCGTGATGCTGAACTGACTATCTTTCATGGGGGGGCGGTTTGGCGGAAAGTGCCAGCCAGCAAGGACTCGGGGGCTGATGTGAGTGTACTACCAGCTAGATTCCTCCCCCCTGGGACTGTGGTTGACCAACTCTGCATGCCGGTTCACTCCTTTAAGGAGGCGAAGCGCTTTTTCCCCTGCGCTGTCCTTTCCATCCAGTTTGCACACTATCGGGCTGAGCATCTCTTCATTGTGACCACGGAGGATGCTGAGGAGACTCCGCAAGTGCTTATTGGGCTGGACTTGCTAGTTAGGAGTGAGGTGGCCGCTGAAGAGCAGCTCGCTAAGGCTAGCCCTACTCCGGTTGTTTCTACTACGGTTGGGGATGCTGATGTGGGCGGCAGTCCGCTGGTGGCGGTGCTCACCCGAGCGGGGGCGAAGAGAGCAGCTGCTGAGGCTCCGGTTGAAAGCCCTGTAAAGCAGGCGCGGGAGCAGCCGTCCCTCATTCAGTTTTACATCCCGGATAGAAGCCGTTTTGTGGCGGAGAGTGCCTCCTGTAAAAGCTTGGAAGGTGTTCGCAAAGCTGTGGTACCAGCGCCATCTACTGGCAAAATTCTGACGGATACTTTTATTGTGGAAAATGGCTTCTTTTATCGTCTTACTCCGGTTGCTGGCCAACCTGTGGGGAGTTCCCCAAGACGTCAGCTGGTCGTCCCAGAGGCTTACCGAGACACGATCCTGCAGCTGGCTCATGAACATCCTTATGCTGGGCATGCTGGTGTTAAAAAGACTCTGGCTAGACTCACGCAATCCTTTTGGTGGCCTGGCATTCGCGAAACGGTGTGCGCCTGGCTCCGTTCGTGCAAGACATGCCAAGTTGTGGGCCGTGCCCGTGATGAGACCAAGGCCCCTTTACAGCCGTGTGTGGTGGAATGTCAGCCGTTCCAGGAACTCCAGCTAGACCTGGTCGGTCCGCTCCGTCCTGCTAAATCTGGGGCTAAGTTCATTCTGGTCTGTGTGGATAGAGCCACAAGGTTCCTGCAAGCTATACCTTTGCGTTCCATTACAGCCACAAGTATTGCCCAGGCCCTGCTGGGGATTTTTTCAATCCAGGGCCTTCCTTGCAAAATTTCCAGTGATCAAGGGGTACAGTTTGTAGCCTCCCTACTTCAGCGGCTATGCCAATTGGCGGGGATTGACCAGCGATTCTCCACAATCCATCATTCGATTAGTCATGGGCTTGTGGAACGGACTAACCAAACGTTAGGTCAGATGCTGCGCAAGTTTGTCTTGGAGCATGAGGAGTCTTGGGACATTGCTTTAAAGTTCCTTGTGTTTGCCATCAATGATGCCCCTGCTGAGTCATTGGGCTATTCTCCAAATGAACTGTGTTTTGGACGTCAGCTGAGATCACCTTTGATGTTGTACAAAGAGTGCCTGGAAGGGGACTTGGACACTGAGGGTGTGCCTGTGCAGCAATATTTGTCGCAGCTTCATGCCTCCTTGCAGTCAGTGAGGGAATTTGCTGCTGAGAATCTGCGTAAGGCCCAAGAGTGTCAGAAGAGGATCTACGACAAGTCTGCCCGCCCTGCGTCTTTTACATCTGGGTCTAAAGTATGTTTGTTGGTGCCTGACAGAGCGCATAAGCTTTGCCCTAAGTGGGAACCAGGCTATATGGTGGTCAAACAGCTTGCTGACAACAACTACCTTCTACAAGATGAGGCTAAAGAGCGCCCTCCTTTTGTTCTACATGCTAATCGTCTGAAACAGTTCCATGAGAGGCCTGAGTCTACTCCTGCTGTGTTTTCTGTTCGCAGCTCCGGGGAAGACGACTTCCCAGACCAGCACTGGCTGGACCAAGCTTCGGACCACACCGACGTCCCTCAAAGCGTTGTTCTGTCTCCTGATTTGACTTCATCTCAGCAAAGTGAACTCTTGACTCTGTTTGAGCGGTTTGGGGCTCTGTTTACTGGGAAACCTGGTGTTACTAACTTGGTTCAGCATTCTATCGTTCTACAGCCGGGGGCCCGCCCTGTTGCCATCCCCCCTCGTGGAATCAAGGGGAACTTGGCTGCTATAGTGGACAAGGAAATAGACATGATGCTGGACTTGGGGGTGATTCAACCATCGTCAAGCCCTTGGGCTTCCCCCATCGTCATCGTTGAAAAGAAACGTCTATCTGAGTCTGCTCCACGTGAATATAGATTTTGTGTGGACTATAGACATCTTAACTCTGTTTCTGTCCCTGACAGGTACCCTCTTACCAATCTGGATGAGCTGTTGGAAACAGTGGCTGGAGCCAAGTACTTGACTACCTTAGACATGTGTAAGGGTTACTGGCAAATGGAGATGCACCCAGATAGTGCGCCCCTCACGGCTTTCGCAACTCCCCGTGGCCTATTTCAGTTCCGCAGGCTCGCGTTTGGCCTTATGGGGGCGCCAGCAAATTTCCAGCGTTTGGTTAACGCCTTACTTAAAACGCATAGTTCTTATGCAGTGGGCTATCTGGATGACATTTGTATCTACAGTAACACCTGGGAGGATCACATTGTACACATTCAAAATGTCTTTCAAACGCTTGTGGAGGCTGGACTGACTTTAAGAGCAGACAAGTGTCAGTTCGCAAAGGCCTCGGTTCAATACTTGGGTCATGTGGTGGGTGGTGGCACCATTCAGCCCATGCAGGCTAAGATAGAGGCTATATGTAATTGGCCTATTCCGAAAACGAAAAAACAGGTTCAAAGCTTCCTCGGGTTGGCCGGTTTCTATCGCAGGTACGTGGGGCATTTCAGCACCCTAGCCACCCCCCTAACTAACCTCTGTCGTAAGCATTTACCTTCACAGATTACCTGGACACCTGAGTGCCAATCTGCTTTCGATGCTCTGAAGCGGAGCTTGTCATCTGCTCCTGTTCTCGTTGCACCTGACTACACTAAACAGTTTGTTGTTCAAACCGATGCTTCTCAAACTGGGTTGGGGGCTGTTCTTTTGCAGGACCATGATGGTGTTTTACATCCTGTGGTGTACCTGAGTCGTAAATTGTTGCCTAGGGAACAAAACTATTGTATCTCTGAATTGGAGTGTCTTGCAGTTGTGTGGGCTTTGGCTAAGTTACGTCCATACTTGTGGGGAACTAAGTTCCTGGTTCAAACAGACCATTGCCCTCTTACTTTTCTGGCCCGAGCCAAAGGTAACCAGAGGCTCCTACGCTGGCAGCTGAGTCTTCAAGATTTTGCCTTTGAATTCGTTTACATTAAGGGCCACCATAACATCCTTGCTGATGCCCTTTCTCGGGTTTGGGCACCTGAAGACCTTACTGCCTGAGTGCCTTCATTCAGTTGATTCTATCTGATTCCGTATTTCAGTGCTGTTCTGATATATATTGCTGTAGTGATGTAGGAATTGCTTTATTGCACACCAGTATTACACTGCCATTGCTGCTATGTATACACTTTCTACCTCTTTTATGTATTTTGTATTGTTAGCTAGGCTCGCAGAGTTAGACATGCTTATGTTTTATATACCATGCTTAGTTGTTGTGTGTATGGATTTTTTCCTCACCTTGATCTGTTTTCTTGGTTTTTCTTTAGCCTGGATTGGCCGTGTTGACCGCCAAATCCAATCTCTGGAACCCCGGCATGTAATGCAGATCTGTTTCAAATCCTTGGTCTGTCTCCATTTTGAGTTTCCTGTCTTGGTTTTCTGCCTGCCTGCTTCTGCTGCCCCAGTGATTGGCACTTTGCCAGCGGCCTTGGGAGCTGTGCTTCAAGCTGCCTTGTTATCCCTTATCTGCATGGGAACCCTGATATCACAACTTCTCCCAATTAACTAGCTGCACCTGTGCTGGACATCACGAGCTTCTCAGACTTGGGAGGGGGAGCGAGGAGTGAGCTCATCCTCGGGAACTTTCCCTTGCGTGTTGCCCTTTCATTGGTCTGCTCCCCCCTGTCAATCATCTCACCCTAAAAAGTCTATTTAAGCTATTATTCTGGGATCCATCTTGTCTCTCATTATTCTCTCTCTAACTGGTCTTTGCTGGAGACAGTTCTCCTATCTGCTGTTACTCCTATGGCTTGACGTAGCCCTCTGCCTTGGGCAGGTCAGCCCTGCACCATCCTGCTGGGATGGCTATTCTCTTTTCTCATCATGGTGAGTGTGTAGGGACAAATGTGTTAGCTAAGGAGTTAGTCTTTATTATTTTAGTGCTGTATTCTAGTATTTGAAAGTTATGCCTTGTTGCAGCAACGTAGTTGCCTGTACCTTTTACTTGTATCACTATGCTTGGTTTGCGTAGCCTAAACTTAATAAACACCTATCTATTTCACCAGAGAGTGTTTCATTGGAACCTTGGAAACTAAGTCCTGGAAGCCTTGTTGCTTAGTCACGTACTACCTGCGTTGCACGTTGTATCCCCTGTCTGGCTTGGTCAGCCGACCTGGGACCAACGGTTCACTCTGGACCCCTTCCCAGTAGCCTGGGACAGGAAGGGCTAGGAGGCACCCAGTGCTGGTGGCAGTCTACCTGTACTATCCCCTTGGTCAGGGGTTAGTTGCTTTTACCCCCCTGTGGCTCAGGGGTGCCTTCTCTCCTTGGCTAGGAGTGGACAATCAACCGATTAGAGAGCAAACCTTCTCTGGCTAAGGTGGCCGGCCTTGGTTTGTGCCGGCATCGAAGCTAGAGGGGGTGGACCTCCTCTATGACAGCTTGTGCTATAGAAGGTATAGGTTTTGTGACGAGACAGAGGACAGCTGCATGTTTTATGCAGCAAATATGATTGTATACTCATCTTTTCCACAATACACCTGTAAATGTAAATATGTGCACATCTATTTTAAAATATACATCTTTATTCTGTTTTTCTCCCACTTTTCAGCCAGTGGGCTCCCAAAGTGGCTTATATGAACAATTCAATGCACGCACAACAAAAATGTAATTAAAATACTACTAAAATCAAACCATCACCTAATCAAAAAAGTAGACAAACATTTCCAGTTAAAATAATTAATACAGGTGTAGTACAAGTCTAGGCCATAAAAACTGATGAAGAGAAACATCTTTATCCCCTTCCTAAAAGCCTTCAAATTACTTTTAGATAAGTTACCCACATTTTATATATTTGTGGAAACACTGAAGTATTATCTGCAGCAATCGTTTGCTGTACAGAGTTGTGAAATACCTCCTGGCTAAGGAGAAAGACATCACTGTCTCCGAATTTTGTCTAGCTATGAATCCCCCAATATCATTTCCAAGTTTGCAATACCAAAACTAATTGATGCAAAAGTTAAAAATGATGACCAACCAAACCTCTATGCTGAGTTTTATACACAGATAAAAAAGCTAAGTAAATTCCGCCTTTGACGTTTCTTGTGAGCTTACCAGATCCAGGAATAATTTGAGTTGGCATTAAATGTTTGTGATCATGAGGCTGTCCTTTCACACATTTCATCCAAGCATATAGTTCTTTATCTGTAAGGATGTTAATGGTTCATATCACTCACAGTTTTATACATTTATACTATCATTTAAAAACAGCGTTCTAAAAGTACAGCTTAAAGACATACTTCTGAGGTTCTTCATACTTCTTTTGTTATTTAAGACACATTGTACATCATTTTCATAACAAAGAAAAACAAAATGAGCAATGAAGTTTGTTTAACAAGACAACGATGAATAAACTTCAATGACAATTCTACTTTGCAAACTACTTCTGTTAAATGAATAGAAACCAAGTTAAATCTTGAAACAAGCAATTCTAAAATTTCTAAGCGTGATTTCGTTCTTACAACAGTACACTAACCTCTAGAACTTTTTCTTTCCTTAGCCTTGTAGCAATCTAAGCAGACCACAAATCCACATTTTTGGCAGACCCAGTGAATGTTAAACAGAGTGGCTTCACATGCATCACACATTTCTCGGACTCCTCTGACTGCTCTCTTCCAAGCAATTTTGGCTGAAATACAGAGTAAACAGAAAACCAAGTACTGAAATTTAAAGGCAAACATCTGTAAAGCTATAGCACAAAAATGAAATTTCAGCCAAACAGGCCAGTCATTATTTCCTTTCAATCAACTGGGGAGAAAAAAAATCTGACAACAAATATAAATGTTTTTGGAGGAAACAGACGGACGGGGGAGGGGTCGTTAAATTATCCTAATTTATAATCATCAAGTATCCAGGAAACTCTCTGAAACTCTATTACACAGCCACCCAGTTTTATGCTTTTATATGGAAGCTATTCTTGGTTCCAACCTAATGGAAAGGGAATAAGATGTCTTGAGCTATTGTTTTGAAAATATTTCTTTGTGACAGAACAAGGAAACACATGCATATAAAAAAGGGAGGGAGGAACAGATTCTCTGAGATGATTGAGAATTTTGGGACAGCTAGATCCACATGTGGCTCGATTGTCCCTTGGTGGAGGATGTCTAGGCAGAGGTTTTAAATGTGATCAAACACATTACTGGCATTACTTAGAAAAAAAGGCCTTCCTCCTAATCCTACTAGATAAGATGACTTTTGTCCAAGAAAGACTAACCCCTGTATTGCCTAGTGCATGGTGGTCTAATCCGTGGCCCGCGGGCCGCATGCAGCCCCCGAAGGCCTCTTCTGCGGCCCCCAACCGCTCTCGGAGCCCCCTCCCTCCCCCTGCCCAAGTCACTCACTGTTTCATGCTTCCCTGAGGATCGGAACGATGCTCGGCTCTCGAGCGTCGTTCCGATCATCAGGGGAGTGTGGGCAGGGCAGGCCAGATAGCGTTCATCGCTGAAGCGCATGCCCGGCACTCCAGGCAACGATCGGAACAGTACTCGGAGCAGAGTGCCTTTCCGATCGTCGCCTGGAGTGCCGGGCATGCGCTTCAGCCGACAAACGCTCTCCAGCATGCCCCGCCCACACTCCTTTGTCCTGATGATCGGAACGATGCTCGGCTCTCGAGCGTCGTTCCGATCATCAGTGGGCAGGGCATGTTGGAGAGCGTTCGTCGGCTGAAGCGCATGCGCGGCACTCCAGGCGACGATCGGAAAAGTACTCAGAGCCGAGTGCCTTTCCGATCATTGCCTGGAGTGCCGGGCATGCGCTTCAGAAGACGAACGCTCTCCGGCATGCCCCGCCAACACTCCTTTGCCCTGATGATCGGAACGACGCTCAGCTCTCGAGCGTCATTCCGATCATCAGGGGAGCGTTGCGGGGGTGCCTTTTTGAAGTGGCACACGCTGCCGTTCGTTGCCCCAGATCAGACACAACACCCTCCAGATCAGAAACAAACACCAGTGAGCCCCGATGACTGGTAAGCCCCCGCCGCCAGGGTCCCCAGGTTCAGCCATCCAACCCACCTACTCTAGGAGCGCTTGAAGAATTAATGCGCTGAGAGTTTCTGTTCTTCTCGCCTTTGCAAGATCTCCAGGAATCTTTGAGTGAAACCCCCCCACACACATGCACACATACAGAGGCTAGTATACAAAAAGGTTGCTTTGTAGATTGCTTCCGTTCTCTCTCACATATGCACTCTCTCACACACACAAATGCACGAACGTTTCCCTTTAAAAAAAAAGATCGCCCCCCTCCAATTTCATTGCTGGGGAGAGATCGAAAGGAGATGGGGGAGTTAGCAAGTGTTTGCAATGGAGCACTTGGAGAATATGCAAAAACCACTGAGAGTTTCTGTTCTTCTCATCTTTGTAAAGTCTCCAGGAATCTTCCAGTGGCTGAAACAAACACACGCACGCTAGTTCGCAAAAAGAACGCTTCATAGGTTGCTTCTCATACAGACGTGCCCCTCTCTCTCTCTCATGCACACACTTTTCCCAAGATCACTCTTTCTCCCTCCCTGCCCCCAGTCCAATTTCATTGCTGGGGAGAGATCGGAAGGAGATGGGGGAAGGTTAGCCTTAGCTTTGCAAATGAGCTCTTGGAGAATGGATACACTGAGAGTTTGATTGGCTATTCCTGGCTTGCAATAAGGTAGGGGGGAGGAGGGGGGAAAACAAGAAAGAAAGGGGATTTTAAACAATAATTTTAAATGCAGGCCCATAGTTATATTAGCTTCCACATCGTCACAATTATTAACATTTATTTATAATTAATACAGAATACATAATAGTACAGTACAGTATATGTGTTTTTATTGGGTGTTGCACGCTTATACCCTTTATTCCAGTGTTGGTCTTACTGCTCTTCTTGTGCAATGGTCATTATTATTAATTACTTCTGCATTGGTCAGGTCATTATTATTAATTAATTATTAATTTAATTCATTGTGTGGCCCCCGGGTTCCATGTCGAAGTTCGCATGCGGCCCTCGAGGTATGAAAAGTTGGACCACCCTGGCCTAGTGACTGCAATGATAAATACTGCATCAAAATGGAACCACCCAACTCCCTGTCCTGTTGCACAATGGTATTCAAACATATGGGATTAATAGTGCAATCCCACCTGAGTGCTCCGCCGTCCCACGCTGTCACAAACATACCGTAAAGCACATTTGTGATGACTTTCGAGTAAGGGCGGCTGGCGCGGAGGTTGGCCGCCCGAACTCCACCGCTGGATTGTCCCTGCGGCCACCAGATACAGGTAAGTGCAGCACAGGTAGGTGCAGGGGCGGAGATGGCGGCCACCACATCCCTGTCCCCTTCCCAGGCTGGCATGGCCTTTATACTACCTCCTCGGACTTGTGCCAGCTACATAGCTGGCAGAAATCCGAGGCCCACTGGGGCCTCCCCATGTTACACTGGGGGAAGGGGACAAGTCCCCCAAGTAGCCCTCGGGGCCGATCCCAGATACTGAGGCAGGATTGTACTGCCCATCAAATGGAGAAACTTAATCAGCAGCTCCAATCTCCACAAGACTGAGAAAAACTAATATGGTTGCCTTTTATGACTTATATGGAACAGATCTTTGTTCATAATAGGCCACAATAAATATTATTTATATAGTACCATCAATGTATGGCACTTCACACAGAGGGAACAAGCAAGTAGATGCCCTGAGAGGCTTAACACATAGATACTGACACAAGGGGACAAAGGCAGGGGAAAACAGAGGATATATACTCAATTGTTTCAGTTATATGCACTTAAGCTTCGTTACAGGAGGAAAGGGGGGGGGGAAGGTGCTGAAGACTTCATGGAAAAGGTGCGTTTTAAGAATACATTTGAAGGAAGTGAGTAAGGAAGCAGCTGGGTCATTCCATGCCAAAACAAAATTTGGCACGAGTGTTGCATTTTAGTGGATCATTTTTTTGCAGAGTAATTATACATGTTGAAATCTACATATAGCCACATCTCTCCAATATTTTGTTTAATGATCCATTTCATGTGCTCATTGTTTTTACCATAATTTTGTATTTATTTAAGTGACTTGTATCCCGGCTTTCCCTCCAAATAAAAACCAAGTATACTAACATGTGAATTCAGTTGCAGTAGAACACAGAAAAAGCTGGATAGACTTACCATCTTTTTTGACCCAGGACATTGCTGTTTTCTCAGATGTCACTAACTGACAAAATTTGTCACCTATGTGCTCTAAAATATATTTACAAGTTTCCAAGTCCATTTCTTCGTCATCATAATTTTCATGTGTCCATAAACTCATTGCTTCATCATCATATTGATCAGGAGAAGAAAAGCCATCAATCCTAACCACTCCATTTTTACTAAAAGAAAGCCTATAAAACAAAACAAGTGCCTTAGATTAGTTTCACAATAATGAACAGTTTAACTGTATGCAGGAGTTAAGCGTGCCTCAAACATGTACCCATTGTTATGGCTGTCTGTGAGTCTAATGTTCCAAATGCACACATTTGTTCTCCTCCTGAATCACTTTAACTGGAAGAGGTACTACTGGAAACCTAAGAGGGAGGGGTAGTCATATGACTATGTTTGTGAAACCTATCTTTAACCAATTGAAATTTAGCACATATGCTGAGTGAGTGCGCCCTTCTCCTTCACGTTAAGTGGGGGTTTTTCTTCTGCAGTGTAATTTTCAGGAGCAATACGAGTCCTTATAATCAATGTGGTATGGCTGGTAAAAAGAACACAAAGAAAACAGCTATTTAAATTTAGTAATTTATTTGATAATTCTTTTACTCTTCCCTTTCCCCAGAAGGTGCCTATTAGAAGAATATTTAATATACCACTTTTTAAACAAAAAAAGTTTGCAAAGCATTGAAAAAAGAAATGAGGAGGTTCGTTCTAAAAGAAATCAAGGAAAATACTAGCAACAGCAACTGGAAAGGATACTATGCTTGGAGAAACAAAAACAGTAGCTGTTCTCTTGCTAAATACGTATAAGAGACACACCACTTTAAAAGGTGTTTGTCCAGTTGGCAGGAAAAATTTCTACTATTACTACTATGTCAGAGCTGACATAGCCCTAATTAAGATAAATAGTAGACTACTCACAGTGAAATACCCACTCAAAGGCAAAATGTGTATGGAAGCATGGTCAGAGCTGGTCAAATCCCTTCCCAGTTGAATTAGCCCCACCTTACTTTTCCTAGTCTCCATTCTTTGGGACCCTTGTCTCTGACCACTACACACCTCTTCTTCACTCTTATCTCAGACTGCTGCTTTTTTCCGTTCTAGCTCATTCCAGTTTTCATGATAGCTAGGGAGAGTTTGTGAGATCAGGAGCAATCACAAACCTTACCCATTCCTTGAACCCCTTTACTTTTTCCTTAGACATAATTTGCTGGACAAACACAATTGGTCAGTCACATTCCCCCTACGCAGTTTCTAGGGTAATTTGTTAAGACTCTCTTGAAGTCCGCAAAAGTCCCCCAAACAGTCTATTATTTCCATTGCGAAAACTGTTCAGCGGGGTAAGGAGATATACAGAGTTACAAAGCATTATGCTACAGAACATTCTTATTAAAAATAAAGCTTGACAAATGAAGCTCAAGTCACAAACCAGTTAAGCCAAATAACTTGGATTTAAGGTCTTTTTAGCCCCAATGATCCTCACTGGGATTTTAAATTACTGCCTCCATCATAAACTTGCATATTTGCATGAGGGAAATTCCAAATTGGGTTAACATGAATTGGTCTTTACCTAAAAGGGAAATCTTTACATAAATGTGCAATTAACGTGAAAAATTTTCAGGCCATTTTTCAGCAATGGCCTGAAAAATTAACAGCTCTCCAACCTAATCAAAGTCCCCAAATTAGGGGGCAACTGCCTGCCCTAATTTCAAATACATTCCTAGGTTTTACACAGCTCCGTTATAGTGGTGAACTGCTAACACAAACTGCACCTCTTCAAAAATAAGAATGTTGCTAGAAGAGAGGTGCATAAGTACCCGGTTTTACTTCATTCCCCTGCCCCACTTACCGGCGAAAATAGTAGAATCTACAAAATACCGGTGAATGAGCAGATTCTTCACCTTTCTTATTTCTAACCAGTCTACATTCTCTGCATTTTTGCAAGTTGGGCCCTATTTCATAGCAAGCGTCATCCTGCAAAAAGGATTCTCCGGTTTGCTTCAACTTCTTTACTTTACGCCAGTCCTTTAATACTGAACGAGGTATGCCAGCTGAAAAAAATGACTATTTTTTAGCAAAGCAAATAACATGTTATCAATACAGAATATTTAGACCGCAATTCTGAAAGTCAGCCCACAACTAATTTAAACACATGAAAAATCAGCGACGAACTTTCCATTTTAAATTTTCTAGCCATTTTTGTACTGCAGTCAATGTGACCTATAACATGTGCTAGAAAGAATAACATTGGCAAAATGTGCCGGGTTAACACTGAACTGAAAAAACTGAGCATCATTATAAATATAATTCCAAGAACATCCTTTGCATGATTCTGCTGCTATGTACCATCACAAGGTCAACTGAAACAATTATATTGTGTACATGTAATGAGATAAATATGCAAAGTATACACAGGAATATGGCTTGCTTTCAGATAGTAAAAAAAGTGAATGCATTCTCAAAACAAGATCAAAATAAAATTACTGATGCTTCCCTTTGTGTCAACATACTGTATTTCCTACAGACTGCATGAGGACAGTAAAGCACAATTCAAATGAAACAGTTAGTTCCTTGGAACAGCACCCACAAGAGATTGTCACCTAATTTTCCATGAAAATCACAAGGTCGTGAACAGCCAAGCAGCAAGAATATTTGAAGGATCCTGAGAAATAATTTACATTTTCAAGTGTATAAGTGACATGATTGCAGAAGAAATTTTTAAAACAAGACTGTCCTGTGTTTTTTAAATCAGCACTTGTGTGTGGCCAACACATCTTCAGCTATATAGGCTCAGATCAGTAATTTTTGCCACTGATTTTTCTCCACATGATCATCCTTTACCACATACCACACTCAGGCCTGTATTTGAGTGAGGAAATTACTATGTGAATTAGTGGCACATAGTTACAGATTGTGATTATGACAGAACATTTTGGATCTGTTGCAGCTACGGAAATTATAATCACCACAACCAATTTCTACTGGTTTATGTGATATAGGTTCGTTTCCCTAGGGAAAAACTGCCTGCTTGGATAAAAATTGTGAACGAGTGACATATGAATCAGTTCACAGTCATAAAGGGAAGCACACACCTGCTCATCTCCCAGCTCCAATGCTGCAAAAAAACCTCTCTAACACCTAAGCAGAAAAATTCTGGACCATTACACACCAAATTCTAGATTCTCATGGATTCTGAAACTGACAATCAATGTGTAGGGTGCACAAGTCTACAGAGCTGCCCACGTTGCTTCTGCCTGAAGGGAAATGTTGCTTCTGCCTGAAGAACAATAGAAGGGACTTTAGGAGAAGAAGCAGCTGGTGGATACAGGAAGGAAAGTGAGGGGCATGGATTATTGAAAGGGCAATATTGAGCATATAAGGACAGAAAGTGGATTCTAGGATTGGAACAGTGCAGCTTAGTACAGCAGGAACTGATAAGCAAAAAAAAATTTAACATTTTATTAGAACAATTAAAAGCATGGGATAATGTATGACAACCGATAATGAAAATTTGCATAGTCTGCTTAAAAGAAATGTCCAATTGTGACATTCAATGGATAAAGAATATTAGTAAACGTATAATATTCTATTGTGTCCCATGGGGGGTGTTGCGTTCCGTGGGGGGTGTTATAGGCTGCTACTGCGCGTGTGCACACACACCCTCTGCATGCTCAGATTCCTTTCTTTCTGGCTTAGTGGAAAACTAGTTTGCTATTACATCCAAACCTGGCAAGTTGGCTTGCATAAACCATAGTCTGCCCTGTTCAGATGCAACAGCAGCTATGGCTTGCCACTAACCCAGGGGGGAACTGGAGTGCATAAGGGAAGAAAAAGCAGGAGGAGGGAACACAACAAGTTTTGTTGCAACAAGTTTTGTAAGATTTTTTTAAGGCATAGAACACATACAACCCTGACTAAAACAACTATTTTCTTATCTGTTCCAATTTGTAACGATATATACTTACTATTATTACTGCTGCTCTGTAACTTTAGTTTGCTCTTTTCTTTGGCACTCCTACTGAGAACACCATTTGGTTTTATTTCTTCTTCTGCATCACCCTTTTTCTTTTGCAAGTCATTCTGTTTCTTTTTGTAAGTTGGCTTAGGCTGCCGTTTAGTCCTTTGCTCCAACTTGCTCTCACTTTCATCAGAATCTCCACTTTCTGAGCCAGATTCATAAGCCCTTTTAGTTTTTCTCCTTGTGTGTTTCTCCTCTTTCACAAGCTTTTCCCCCAGAATTTTACCATCTACATTATTTTGCAAATCATTTGATGTTGAAGCTATTAAGTTAACAGTACATGGCTTAATAATTTCCGATACACTGTTCCCTGAATTCTCTTTTTTATTAGTGTTTTTATCTTCTTCCGAATGTCTTGTGAGCCAAGCTTTTTTCAGTTTTGTGTGATAGTTTGCTTGACTTGTCTGGGAAACCTGCCCATTGCCTACAGTATTTGCTTTGTTTATTGTACTAGAGATGACAGTACTGTCTAGGGAAACAGAGGCTGGATATATTGGATTTTTCACAGCATTAGACTCTGTATCACTGGCACTGCTACTTTTAAACTGAGCAGCAGCCAATGCTGCCTTGTGCTTTTTCAAGTGAATAAAATCAGATGGTCCAGAAAATCCAGAGTTGACCTGAAGAGTATTTTCTGTTTTGCTGCAGGTTGGAGCTGTGGTGCTGACACAGCATTCTTCTACGTGTGCAACTTCCTGGTTTTTGGCTTGAGAGACAGGACTCTCGACTGGTGTGCAGGTCAATGTTGCATTTGACAGACAGTAAGTCACTTCTGAACTGCCCATGCTTGGAATACCAGTAGTAGCCACAGATGTGATTCCATCTGTTTTGGTACTGCACAGCACAGCTGTAGTTGTAGTCGTGACAGAACTGAGAGCACTGCCCTGGGAAGCAGCTGGAAAATTCTTTTCATATTGGGCATGAATTGCATCCGAGCTAATATTTGGCAGAATGATCCTTCCAGTCTCTCTGGCTTCCAGAGGTTTCAGGCAATCTGTTTGGTTTGTCCCTGATAGTGATCTTTCAGTAATTCGTTCCTTGGGAGTTGACTGAACTACAGACACAGTATCATACTTTGTACTTGAAGGTGGACGTACAATAACAGAAGCTGTGGCAGAAGGTGATTTTCTACTAGTTCTCTCAACATGCCATTCCATTTTATCATTTGAAATATTATTACATTTCCATATATCTGAAATTTTTTGCTCCAAAGCACTTTTGTAAATATTTTGCGCTTCCTTGGGCTCAGGTACTAAAGTTGGTGGCTTTTGTAATTCATGGATTTTTCCACCAGCATTAACAGGCTGCACTGGAGTTAGAGTAGGTGGAGAAAGACTGTTGTAGCTGCCTTCCTTTCTCTCCAGACTGTGATGAACTGGAGGATGAAACACTGGTGCTCTGTGTAATGCAGGCATGGTTCGGAGTGTACTTGAGGATGAAATTGACAACTGAGTAGGACTTCTGGAGTCATTTCTAAAAGAATTTACTGAATGAGAGGATACCTGCTGTGAAAGTTGATCTGTTATCTTGCTTACTGAACTTTCACTCTCTGGCTGGTGCTTGATCAAAGGCGGTGGTTTTGAAAGAGATGAAGTGAAAGAAGTGAGTGACTGAGCAGTAGCTGTTGTTGAAGGACAACTACTCTGTTTATCAGCACCCATACCTGAAACTTCTTTGGATGAGTATGTTCTTGGTGGTTCATTCACTACACTGTTAGACAAGGTGGTAAAATAGTTACTTTGTGGCAAGCTCTGTGGCACTGAATGCTTCATTTTATAGAGTTCTGAATCTCTGTCATGTTTTACTCCATGGCTTTTTGGGCTAGAAGAGGACAATGGCATTATTCTGGAATAAGTCTCCCTTTCACTCTCAAGGGCCTTGATTTTAGCTGTAAAAGGAGCAACCTCAATACTTTCTTGAAGTATCCGTCTGTGTTCTTCTTTATATTTGCTTAACCTCTCCCCCGTCTCTTGAAGTGACCTTTGCAATGGGTCTACAAAGTGTCTTTGCAAATGGCCCTCTTTTGCAGACTGTGTTCTGTTGTGTTCTAGATCAGACTTTGCTGGAGTACTTGCAACTGAAAGTAAAGGTTCAAAAATTCCTTTCCTTTCCAATTCTCTGTACAAAAATATACAAAACAGCACTAGATTAATTTTGTTTTGAATTTGTGAATTGCATACTAAACAATTTAAAAGATATTTCCTTCAGATGTTAACGCAAAATATACAATGTCAATATTTTCCTCAGTATACTGTTCAGATTATTGTTGGTCACATTTTCTGTGAAGGTGATGAAGCAAAGCATGATACTTAGTTTCACATCCTCACACCTTCAGCATTTCCTTCCCTTTGTGTTTACAGATTTAAACAATGCGAACTTACTCTTTATGATGATCCACTATACTTTTTGACAATGGAGGACTAGAGTGTGTCGTCAATTTGAGTGGCCGATGTGGTTCTGCACTGGATGGTCTTACGGGTATGTGACTCAGTAACCCAAGACTGTCAGCTGAGGTCACAGGGGTGGGTTGGTGTAACCAAGGACTAGGAGTATTCTGTTAACAGCAACAAAATCAGACTTCATAGTTATGACTGGAACCCAAACACCATCAACACTCTTACTAAAAACCCTAGATAGCAAACAGAAAGTGTTTCTGGCTGAGATGTAACTAATATAATAAAGATTTTTAAAGTAATTTTTAAATGCCACAGAATACAATTTATTGAAAAGAAAAGTTTATTTTACAAGGGACTAAGAGGAAAAAAAAGCAACACTGTATATACTGCTTTAAAAAGTAAACTGACATTTCAGCCTTGGCTAATACTACCCATTTGGCACATAATTTCATGTGCCCATTTGGCACATAAGAAATCTTGCATGATTCACATTAACCCCCACCCCACCCCCAAAAATGAGCTAGCATCACAAATACTACATTTTTTGATAGGTTAGTTAAGCAGCCAGTCAGGCCTGGTGCAAATGTAAAGAAAGCTAATCTCAGAACCAAAGTTAGGATACTGGGAATTTACCACATGCTCTCCCCCCCCCCCCCATCCCTTTCCCTGGATAACTATGGTGCAGTATTAAGTCTGTACTTGTGCTAGCCAGGGGCTACAATAAAGTTGTAAAAGTCAACTGATAGAAAAGTCAACGGATAGCAGCACTGGGGCAGATTTAACACTGGACCTTAGTTAACATTAATTAAGGAGAGAGGGACGTTTCATAGGGAGAGGGGAGATGCTGGCATTTTCCAGGGATGTGGAGTCAGTACACAAGACCTCCGATACCGACCCAACCCAAAATTGCTTCTGACTGAGTTGGCTGTGGAGTCACAGAGTCAGCAGCAATTTTGAGTGGGGTCGGTGTCAGAGGTCTTGTGTACCAACTTCACACCCCTGGCATCCTCCCATTTGCTAACCATGGTAAGCAGATTGCTAATATTGCATCTGCACTGGGCACCCACCATCCTATAAAATATTGAATACTATTGCTACAAAACATCAGTAATAGATGGGGGAGGGGAAACCCTTTCATAAGGTAAAGTAAATCTGAGTCTCTGAACTTTCAAGATTAAAAAAAATCCCAGTTTACTATGAACTTTTATAACAATGGCAGAGCTAAATATCTGCATTGAAAACATATTGTATTCTTTACATCAAAAGCCACACCACTAGTAAAACGTATAGAAAATACAATGCTATTAAGCTTATCTCCAAATCTTGAGTAAATAGCAGCAAGTATTTAGATTGCATCATCATGCATTAAAGTAATTTGCACTGTATATAAGCACTATAAAAAGACGAACACCCCAAGCTAATAATGAAATGATGTTTTTATTAGTTTTGTTAACTTTTTTTACTGTTTTAAAAAGTAATTATGTATATGTATTTTTTGTATTTTCTTTTTTTGTTGTAAGCCGCCTTGGGTCCCTTTGGGGAGAAAGGCGGGATAAAAATATTGTAAATAAAAATAAAATAAATAAATAATATAACATGATATCTCTGTATAATAATTTGAGAATTCAGAATGACTTACTCTTCTCAGAGGAGTTTCAGTACTAACAGAGGTTTCAGGATGAACCCATTTAGACGAAGGTATTCCAAGTCCTGAATAAGCATGTGTTCCATTTGGATACTGCCAGATAATCGGATAAAGTCCAAGATGATTATACGAAGCAGAAGGGTGAGCTTGCCCAAGAAGATGTGGTGACTGGTGCTGAAGCATCTGTTGCTGTTGCTGGTGTGCTAAAGCCAAATGGCTTAAGCTGCTAGCATGAGCAGTCTCTAGTCGTGGATGGCCTCCCAACAAAGAGGCTGTAGGCACTCCAGGTAGCACTGCAGGAAGTAGATGAGGATGATGAACAGAATGGTGAGATGCACCACTAAGAGGATGAGTATTAATAGCAGATAAAGGAGCTTGGTTTGAGGATCCAGCTAATAAATGGGATGCACCAGTTAATGCAGGATGATGAGTGTTTGGATTTAAACAAGTTCTATGGGAAGTGGAATGAGGAGGATAGTTATGCTGATGTATATATGGTGATATATGGTTAGTTCCCGTTTCTTGTCCAATAAGAGCGGGATCTCGGTAAACTGTGAAATGTTCATTCTTGTCAATGATAAGAGGACTTTTAGTAGCTTCTAATGAACTAACTCTAGCTGGAACTGGATGGAAGCTAGACCTAGGCAAATCATGCTCAGTTTTAATTGCTGACCTTGTTACTCCAGTAACATGATTGCTCTGGTTATGAACCTTAGACTTCACAGTATCAGGAGACAGGGTGTGTTTATATTTAACTTCAGGTGAGGAATTTGACTTGACTTTAGGAGTGTCAATCAAAGGAATATGTTTTGACTTCATAGCATCAGGGACTGGACTTTGTTTCTGCACCCTACCCTCTTCTGCTACAGAAATGACAGTTAAAGATGACACCGAGCCATACTGAACTTTTTCTTTTTCCGAATTTAGATGTTCACTTGGTGATGTATTTTTCATAACTTTTGGTTGCATCAAATCCATTTTGCTGACATTATTAGTCCAGTTCTCATCAGGTTCCAATTTTTTTACTTCCAGAAAGTTTGTACTTGTAAACAGATGTTTTGTATCACTGCTATGAGGTTCCATTTTCTGACAGGCTTGCAAACTAAAAGCATTTAATATGTTTTCCTGGATTTCACTAGTTGAATTGTTTTCAACGTTTATATCAATACAACGTTTTGGTGTAGGGCAGTGGGGCACAAACTGTTCAATTGGCAAGAGCTCCCTGGGGTGTTGCTTTTCTATACTGCACTCTTGAATGCGTACATCACTGGCATTCCGATCATAAATTGTCAGCTGCTCAGCCTGATGGAGTGAGATTTCTTGCAGCTCCAAGTCTGTTGACTCTGATCTTTCTATCTCTTGATTTTTTTTATCTTCCTGTATTTCATGCCAGGGAGGCTGGCTGTCTATAAGTGTTTGTTCCTCAACCACACCACTGCTGTGGGATTTTCCTTCTTTCCCATTTATCTTTGAAGTGTTCTTGCTTTTCAATTCATTCTCTGAATTTTGCTCTGACGAAGAATCTGTCAATCTTTTGTTTGAAATTTCTGAGTCACTGCTCTCAGAGTAGTCGGAGGTGTTGTCGGTACGCTGCCTCTTCAAACTCAGTTTCTTTTCATCGTCTTCGGGTTTTCTTCTTTTGGAAAGAAAGAGCTTGTTCTTATTTTTGGGATTTTCTGTAGAGGAAAAAATATCTAGTTAAGTACAATTTTGAAAAACGATAATTCTCTTACAATCATCAAAATGCTTTTACCTCCTTGACCCATGCAGTCATATTTTTCCTCTTTAGTCTTCTCTTCATCAGGCACACTACTATCAGAGCCTTTTCTTTTATTTGGACGAGTGTTCCGTTGCTGATGATGTGAATTTTGTTTTGGTGCTGCACTCTGGGAATTCATAGCTGGCCTGGGACTATTTGCTTGAGCCCGGGTATAGTGTCCCTAAATGAAAACATTTACACATTTCTCAGAGTCTAATTAAACACAGATAAATAGAGTAAAAGTAATATAATATAAAATGAAAAGTATCTACGTGGGCTGTGTTGCTGTTCTGGTTGGAACGAGACCTGCGCCGTGATGTAATGCCAATATTTTCACCTTTCAACAAAGAGTGAACGACATCATCTAGAAAGGTCATCTGAACCATAGAAGGATCAACGTTTTGTGGTTCTAACACCTGGTTTATTAGGAAAAAAGAAAATCTGCAATCAATTCCCATTCCATATCTTTCATATGAATACCAGTTGTAAATAGAGAATTTACGTTCTAGTCAGTGTGTAGAAAGAAGCATCATGCAAGACTTTTCAACGGAATGCAGAAGCTGCATTCTTTTCTTTTATGTTCAGTTCTTACCAAAACAGGGCTGGTGTTCCCGCTCATTCTAAATTAAAAATCCCTGAATTTCTTAAAATTAAAAAAAAAATCACACAAGAACTAACTGAAAAGATAGAAGAGGGAGGTTATTCCAGTCAGGGAGGAAAACAGGGATAAGAAAATGATTCATGAAGTCTATAAACCAGTGCTTAATGGAAATAAAGATAAAAGGTTAGGTTGGCCTTTATTTCCATAGCAACATGTGATTAATTAGACTGTGGGTGGGGGATGTCGCTTTAGAAAAAAATAGATCTTCTCAATACTGAGAAAGCAAACTGAAAATGTTCCTGTATTCTGTTCTTCCATTAATGCCATGAGAACACCAAGGACCGCTGTAATATGCACTCAAGTTCCCTTTGCTCAAAAGCAGGCATTTATAACCACTTATTCACTGGATGTTACTTTAGTAATCAGTAGCATGCTAAGAAAAACATAGAAAAAGATTAATCCCAATAGACAGAATTTCTTGTGTTTAATTTCACTTGTCAGATATTGACCAAAGAAGAGAAAGTTTTTAAAACTGGAAACTAATGCTTAAGTATATCCTGCAGCCATCTGGCCTCAAAAACTATAAATTATTAACCAAGTCAAGTTAAACATCATTATAAAAGAAGCAGGATATATATGTTTGAGAATAGAAGACATTGTTACCTGATCATTCATAACAATCATAGTGCGAGTAAACAGATCATGGTGAGTAATTATACCAGTGAACCACTGGGTGGCAGAATCTTGTCTGTACACTCTCACCCTATAGCCATTTAAGGAATATGGACCTTGAAAAATAAAATAAAAAAGACAAACAAGTGCTTTTGAGAATTATTGCATTAAACAACACAATTCCAGATTTGGATTAGCAGCACAGGTAACACATACCTTCTCACATATCTTTAAAACTACAGCACTTTTTACTTATTCACATTTTATGGGCATTTTTATGAACGTCAATGTAAGAGTTTATACTATAAATTTATTATTACTATAAATCTTATTACTACAAATAAGAGCTATTTATAAGTTTGGTCTTTTCAACAGACATTTAGCCCTTAACGGCAAAGGGTTAGGGAAAGGATTCCAAATGCTACACTGAAAAGCAAGCCTTATTCATTGTATAGTAGTTGTACAACAGCTGTTTCCATGCCCAGATGGCTATGCTGTAGGAACAATTTTGTTCTTGAAGTTCTGGGTTCTATAGTTGTGTAGGCTTCCCAAAAGTGACCATGGAACTTTTGCATCCTCTGCAGTGGTTCAAGAAAATCAAAGTGGCTTATCCGACTTTTCTCCTTCCCAATGCTACAGTGTTATTTAGAAAATATGCATTTGTAAAAACAAGGAGATGGTATATATTGTAAATCAGAGGTTCTCAACCTGTGGTACGAGTACCCCTAGGGGTACGCGAACCTCTTGCTGGGGGTACGCCAAGCCCTGCCCCTTATCTGCCCCATCAGCAGCTAATTAAGTGTTAATTAACATGGATTTTAAATTTTAATTATTTTCGGAGCCCTTCTCTCTCCCTGACTTTGGTTTTGGGCTTATTTTTGTACTTTGGAAAATGTACTTTGGTGGGGTGGGGGAGGGAGGAGCTGATTTTGGGAAGTGTGACTTAGAGAAAAAAGAGATCCTTGCACGTCTCTCTCGCTCACACTCACTCACGCAGAGTTAAATAAGACATTTTTTTCACTTTTAACACTGTTTTATTACTTTTTATTTAACAATTAATGTCCTAATTAATTAATTGATTAATCCAATTAATTAGCAGTTAATTAACAGGGGGTACTTCAGAAAATTGGGCCGTGATAGGGGGTACCCGGGCCTCCAAAGGTTGAGAACCCCTGTTGTAAATCACATATTGACCAGAAGCAAATTACTTCTAAAGGCTAATTTTAAAAAATGGGAAAACACATTCAAAGTATTCAGAACAATTAATTTAGCAGGGAAACAGACTTAAATTCATGCATTACATTAAAGCTTAAAGCACCTAGGCCAGGGCTTCTCAAAATGTGGTACCCAAGGCAGAGGCAGATCGCCAGTTGGGCCCACCCGACTGACTGTGCCTCTGTTTGGCTCCAAATTGACCCAGAGGTCACTTCCGGTTTCACCTATGCGACTTTTAGTTGCATCGGGAGGCCTTCCTGAGATTGGAGCGATGTGGCAGTTGGAATGATGTGGGATGGCTAGCCTAGGTGGGGTGTGGCACGGGAGTGGCTGGCCAAGGTGGGTCACAGTGGCGGGGATTTGGGGAACCGCTGAACTAGGCTATAGTCTACTAGCCTCCCTATTTTGTCGTCCATGACTGTTTGTTTCAATAGGATTTGTCTGTGAAACTGTTTCTGACCAAATTATTTTTTAAGATTGTTTTTTAGCATAAATGCTTTCATATATAAATGGGTTAAGAGAACGTATGGGATGCATTGGTTTTTATGCTACTGTGCTTGCTGAATTTTTTTTATGATCTGTATGACTGTTTTACACAGGTAAGCAAGTAGTCTATAGTATGCTATTTTCCAAGAGCGCTTACAGATAGTTTTCAATAACTGTAGTTACAAGCTCAGCATGCTGGGCTAGATGGGCCTTTGGTCTGGATCCAGGAAGGCTCTCGTGCTCTTATTGTGGAAAATTGGATCTACTGAAAAAGCATTTTCATTCCTTCCAAGATGTGCTACACCAACACACTTTGTTAACCTATAAGTGTCTCCTTATAAGTTATCTATAATATATAAAGTGGTATTTCATTTAGAGCATAAACTTGGTCAGCAATTCAGAGGAAGTCCAGTACTCATGTATACTCGATGTTTTCTTTTTCGAGCATATCAGTTCCCAGTGCTGAACTGCAGGCTATCTTTAACATACAGTATTCACAAAGAGAAAAAAAAATCTTGTAGTTCAAGTGATAGGGAATCATTCATGATTTGTGTAATTACACCTGAAATTTAAGTTTCTCCAGTAAAAACTGGTAGATTAATATCTGATTGAATGGAATTGCTGAACTATTGATTGAAATTACAGATTCAAAAATATGAACATACATCCATGGAGTAAATTTAGAAAATGAAACATCTCTCTGCAGTATACATTTTAATCCAAGCACATTTCAATATCAAATTTTTGATTAATTGAACAAAAGAAATATTTCTCAAAGTTACCTTGCATAAAAATCTCTTGCACCTTTTGTTCCTTTACCCAGATTTTTACTTCCTCCTGAAGCTGTGGGTTGTCCCTGAGAACTGGGTTCAAACTGTCTACGTCGTCCTAAAGCAGAAATTAAGAAGAAGCCTCTGTTATATACATTTAACATTTTATGGAGAATAATCCTGAAATCTAAAGACTGATCTACACTGCATGTATCCTGGCAGTTGCTCGGCAACTGATTGCCATGGAATGCGGGAGAACTATGCTCTCCCAAGTTCCGTTGTGATCGGTCGTGGACCATGCTCATGATTGAGAGAGGGCGGGAGCAAACTGTTTGACCAATGGGATGAGAGGGGCCTCTCAGTCAATCGAAGCACATGTGTTTCAGCCAATCAGCGCTGAGCATTATTACAAGGAGGGACAAGCGCGTTGAAGAAACTGGTGGAGCCCAGGGCAGCATTTCGTGGTGGAGCGTCCTGTCCCCTACACTCGCGAGCCTCAATCGGAGTTGGTGTAGATCAGCCTTAATGATCTGATGAAAATACTGCATTTTGAAGGGAAAAAACCCAGTTTCAAACAAATCACATCTTCAGGTTTCCACAAATGTTTGGGTCCCCCATACAGACCCAAGTTTGAAGAATCAAGATGCAATGATATCAAACCTATACAGGGCTTTAAAAACTTCTCCATTCCATGCATGGATGCAACTGGCTACAAATCATTCCACTTTAGAACAACACTTTTCAGTTCAATGATCTCTAGGTTATTAATACTACCGTAATATTAAAAACACAATAAATTTAGTGTTGCCCTGTAAAACAGATACTGAACTAACTGCTTCAGTAAAATGTTCAAATTTATCAGAACCATAGAATTTCTAATACATTTTCATTCAGATACTGAGAAATATTGCTCAAAAATGTCAAATTTCATACCAGAAAATCCAAAACCCGACACTGTCCAATTCAAACAATTACATCTACCTACATTATTTGTTGTGTGGGTGGATTGGAGGGCTTTTTGCAAAAGTGCATGTGTGTCATGGATTGGAAAAGGGGGACAGGAAGCCTGTCTGTATTTAGATACAAGTTTTGCTCATTTTTAAACCAGGGTTCAAGAATGTCCTTAATTATAATCAGCAATGGACAGGTGAAGTGCTGAACCATGATTAATGGTTTGGCACTTCCAAATTGGCTGGCACTTCACCTGTCCTGCCAGCCATGCTTGGGAGATCAGATCCATGTCCCAATGCCTCAGTCATGTGTTGTGGTACACAACCACCTTGGAGACCATCACTCTGACTGTAGACTGTGAGGTGTCCATGGAGGAGTCTGCCACGAAGGCACTTGAGAGAGGTCTTTGATCTCCATGGGCTTACCTGCAAGATTCTGGGACCACAGGAAAGAGGAAAGACCACAGGCTCTTGCAAAGAGAGAGTTGGCCACAGAGGCTCACAGAGTGGCTGAAGAGATCTCAAAGCCCCTGCACAGACCACCTCAATGCATGTGTCTCATGTGTCCCTCAGTAACCCCTTGGTGTTGGGAAGAACAGATGAGGAACTACTGGCATGGCCACCAGTGGAATCTTTAACTTAGCCATGACCTCTGGTGGGAGTACATAGTACTTGGAAGCTGGCATGTAGATAGCCTTGCCCCTGGTAGGGGAGGCCCACTCCCTGTCTATGAGCCTTTTGAACAAGTTTGGAAAAGGGACAAATTTAAGAGGACATGGTCCCTGCGGGAAGGCTTGGAACTCTTAGGTTTCGGTCAAATGGCAGCCCTTTCTTCTGATGACTTTGGGCAGTAGTTTCTGGAAATATTCTAGGAAGAACAGATGGGAGCCCTGTTGCTTCTCCTTCTGTTCCTCCTCCAACAGCTCCCCCTCTTCCATGGGAGACTGGATCAGAGTCACCTGGCAGAGTCAGCCAGCCCAGAGCCCTGATAAGACTCTGGGCTGGCTATTCTTGAGGGCCTGTGATGGCACGAGGGGGGCTATGGAGTTAGGTCTCTTGTTCTTGCCCACTGGAAGCCTGGATGGTGGTGATGTGGCTGCCTTTGCACTTGCCCCGGGCTTGTGATCCCTGTGGGCTATGGCTACCTCTGGAGTCAAGGAGGGTTTAGGCATGGCTGTGGCTAGGGTGCTGTGCACCTCTGGTGATGAATTTTGGAGCCATGCCATGAAACAGTCCCTGAAGGCAAGGCTGAGGCCACGATCCCATGGCAGTTAGCCCAGATGAGCTTGAGCAAGTGCTGATGGGTCCTCCTATTGGCTCAATGTCTGAGGCTGCGGAAGTCATGAGGAAGCCCTCTCTCCGTAGGTTCCCATTGGCTAGGACGGTGGAGGGGGGGGTCACCTCTCCCAGAATACTGCCTCTCTCCCTTCTGGGGGTGGCTCCACCCAATATTTTGAGCCTAGATATCTCTTGATGGCCAATACCTGTCTTTCAGGGGCCTTGTTGGGCAATTGCTTCATGTGCTGGTAAATGATAATTGGTTTAGGTAGGAGATGTGGGGAAATGGGCGATATTTCCCCTCCAAGGTAAGACTGACGTTGATCATTCCATTTTGTCAGAACTTGGGCAGCATATTCGCATATAACCAGGTTCTGCATATAAATGGAAATTATTTTTGACCAGAGTGAGAAGCACAAACAGCTGGTTTTCCTTTAGGGCATGATACTCCTAAGTTATATCCACATCCTGCAAGGATAGATGACTGTGAGCAAGGTGCACTTTGAGTGTTCTGCTAGGGCTGAATGTTCTGGACGTTTATATTTAACAGCTGTAATATGTTCTTTCAACCTCGTGTTGATTGAGCGCTTAGTTGTTCCAATGTAATTTCTTTCACATTCGCACGGTACGCTGTACACTCCTGGGTTTGACAGAACATTCAGCCCTAGCAGAACACTCAATGAACACAGGAGGACATACCATCAAGTTTGAAAATACAAGGAGTTTAATTCACGAATCAAGCCTGAGGCTAAGACTTCATTATGAAGCGATTGAGATAAGAAAGAACAAACATTTAAACTTAATTAACAGACAGCAAGAGCTCTCTTTCGTAGACAACATCTGGCTTCCCATCCTGAATAAAATGAAAACAACTCAGACGAACAAAGACCAGCTACCCCCCTGAGTCGGACGAACTGGGATCAACCGTCTTTTTCCAACTGACGCTTCACTCTGCTACATAAGCCAGCCTAGTACTTCAAGAGGCTAACATCTCTGCAACTCTGTTGCCTGATACCCGAGGAGGTCTGCAGTGTGTGGACGAAACGTTGTATCCTATAGATTAGTGTACGTTGTAGACGTTTGTAAACATAAATATTTCTAGTAGAGGACACAGGTATTATGGGTTTGAAAGCCATGTATTATTTGTTAGAGACCGACGTTTCAACTTCCTAGCCGAGGTCATAGGTTGAAACGTCCGTCTCTAACAAATAATACATGGCTTTCAAACCCATAATACCTGTGTCCTCTACTATTATAACCAGCCATGAAAGCTTCCATTCTAAAATAAATATTTCTACATGGCTGTTAATCCTGTGAAGTTGGAATCAATTTGTATTTCTGGCCATGAAAGCTACAGAACCTTACTAAGGTGCACTTGGTTTTAGGAAAACTCCAGGAGTCCTTTTCCATGAGTGGGGTATGGAGAGGGGCTGAACTGGGGAAAAAAAGTGGTAATTTTGAATCCAGTTTGAAGCTTGAGTCTCTCAAACTTTGGTCAAGCAGCTGCATACTGGCATGGCACTCGCTCTGGGTCATTCCAATATCTCAGACACTCTGAGATATTCCAGAATGCCTGTATCTGTCCTCCTAACAGCAAGCCCTGCTGCTTTCCTAGCAGACATCAACAACAGTGGCATCATTAGGGGTGGCCCCGGGCGCAGGGGTGGCACGTATCTGGGGGTGCACTTTGCTGCTGAATTCGGTGGTAATTCGACAGAGGCATGGCAAAAAATGCACACACACACCGGCGTTTTTTTCCAGCTGCTTTTAGGCCATTCACGGCAATGGGATTTGCCCGCCCGCCCAGGCCACAAATGGCCTAAAAGCGGCCGAAAACACACTGGGGGTGCATTTTTGCTGAGCTGCCGAATTGCTGAAAGGGGGCGGGGTTTGTGATGGCCCACTCTGCGGGCGGGGCTTGTGACGGCACAGGGGTGTGTAGCAATGCCCCTTATCAACAAAATGTGTGAAGTTAAAATAACAGGCTTCGTAATGCTTTTAATCCAGATGATCCATAATACATTGAGAATTAGAAGAAGAAAACAGCCTACTCCACTAAACTACGGTAACTGACCAATTCAATTTAGGTACTCTGTCAGGTTCTGGGTGTGTCACCTGGGATGCAAGACTACGGTAACATTTACTGACCACAAGTTACAAAATAGCATTCCTTTGGCTCAAGGTTTTAAACAACACACACAAAAACAGTTAGGTCCAGAGATGGGGACTAGATAAAATATCCAAGATTTTCCTAAGGAAAGCAGCATGCTGAACATTTTTCAATCTGGAAAGCAAATCACCATTGTGATGTAAAGGTTCAAATAGAAGAACAAATGTTCACATAAGAGAAGAGAAAGCTGGGATACATACAAAGCGTAAGCTTAAGTTCATGCTATTAAATTCACCAAATGGCAGGAAACCATTTAAGGCTGTTTATGGCTAACTGATGAAGGTGTCATCTAAATGGGGGAAGTGGGAGGGGGGCAGCTTAAGTGGTAAAATGAGTGCTGAAAAGCTATGTTCAAGAAAAATTCCTCCAAATTTCAAAGCATCCTTGAGAGGGTGCGGGAGAAGAAAGATTACTTAAAGGATGCATGTATTCATATTTACCTGTATCAAACTTTCAAAAAAATGCAGACTGAAAGTCAAGCTACATATGACCAAGTGAACTGTGATCTGATCTCCCAACATCTTTGTTAAAGCTGAAAAGCAGTGCGTGTGTGTGTGGGAAGGGAAACTGGCACAAGGCGATAGTGCAAGGCGATGGTGTGCCACTGTTTTCCGCACACCAATTTCCTTATTAAATATCCCCTTCTTCCCCTCAGATCTCCATAGTCTCACTGCAGAAAACACACAGGCCCAATACAGGTATACATGTCTTTTGTCCTCAACAGAGCAAATAGCAACTGTGTACGGTGGGTGGTAGTGGTGGTGGTGGTAAGAAGAAAATCACATTGGTTTGGGGAGGGTTAAACATCACTTCCCCCAGTGCTGCTACCTCTAATGCTGCTATGCCAATTTTTCCCCCAACCCTGCTTGCTGCTTTTAAGCTTTTTTTTTTAATCCCATAATGTATCTTCCAAATCACATGTAGTTTGGCCCCAACAAACCATTGCCCATACAATAGTATTCCTCACTATATCAATTATATGCGAGCAACTAAGGCCATGGAAATACTCATCCCACACGCTCCATGAATGGCAATAATTCTGTTAACCACAATGGCCAGAATTCAAAGAACAGTGAAAGTAATTCTGTGAGTCCAAGGGGCTTCAGACTTGTGCTTCTTGAGCAACAGTCTCTCATACCATAGACAAACTGCTTTTTGAAACTAGGAGAATTTCAAAAGCAGTTCATGACATAATATGGGGATCAGCTGTCCAAATACACTGGGTTAGTCAAAACCCATGCATGAATACAAGTGGCTCTTTGAATCCCAGTCAACATTGCTTTTCTAAAGTTTGCTCCTAACGTTAACACTGATAGTACAGGCGGGCCCCCATATCCACTGATTCGCTATCCACGGTTTCAGTTATCCACGGATCGTGGGGACCCCCCCCCAGGCTTTTACTTTTTTCCCAGTAAGCTTCATTTCTTCCTTAAAGAAACAGGAGTTTTTATTACAGGCAAGTAGAACAAGACTAAGTACTAGAGAGGCTCTGCAAGGTTAACAGAAACATTGCAGAGCCTCTCTAGGACTTAGTCTCGTTCTACTTGCCTGCAATGGAGGCTGCTTCTCTGTTTGTTTTAAGGAAGAAACAAAGCTTGCTGAAAGAAAAAATAAGAGCTGGGGGGGCAAGCATGCCTGCCTGCAGGGGAGGCAGGGTGGGGGGCCCTCAGGAAACCACGGAGGGGGTGTTCGCTCTTATCCACGGTTTCAAGTATCCACCGAGGGGCCTACTTTTTGGAGTTCAGGGGTGGTTATTAGCAACAGATCATTTTCTGTTATAATGCCCCACTTAGGAAATAATGTTCCCAAACCTATTCATATAGAAACTGTTTTGCTGTCCTTCAGACGCCAGGTGAAAACAACTTCTTTTCTCCCATGCATTTTTGTGGAATACAACTACTGTACTATTCATAGTTTCTTTCTCTTACTAAGATTAATGTTCTGCTTTTGATCTTAGTGCGCTTTACTTTATCTTTTGTATGTTTGTCATCTGCCTTAGAGACTATGGGTGGAAACCTGGGGTATCAGTCTTTTAAATAAATGATAGCAAAGATAAATTGCATGTAACAATTTCATTTCATCAAAAACTGGCCGTTTTCGGCCATTTCTGGTTTTCACGAAAACCGGAAATGGCCGTTTTTTGACGAAATGAAGATCGGGGAGGCCTGCACGAGCCTCTGCAGGCCTCCCCGAAGCCCCAGTAAGTATTTTTTCTTTACTTTTTTTTTTGTATTCGCTCCATAAGACGCAGGCTTCCCCCCCTATTTTTTGGGGGGAGGGAAGTCCGTCTTATGGAGTGAAAAATACGGTACGTTGATAAGGCTATAATGATCCCCTGAGCTCCACAAATTTGAGAAAGGAAAACAAGTTGCTCTTCAGTGAAGTTCTACACTACCTCCTAGTAAGTCATTTATTTCCAGTATTTATACCTCAACTTTCTAAATGAATAATTCAAAGTGCCTAACAAAACCAGATGATGAATATAACAGCAAAAGAATAAAAACCAATATCAATAAATTAATTTAAAAACAACAAAAAACAGAAACCAGAAAAAGCAGCAGTAAGATCATATTTAAAAACACAATCTGGAAAAAGCTGACTGAAAGAAGACCGTCTTTACTGACTGCCAAAAAGTAAACAGTGATTGAACCAGACAAGACTGGCCCAAGACCTCCTGACCCTGTGGCTGCATGCCGAATGTTGCCAGCCTCTGCTCCTCCCAATCTCCAATATTCTCATATATTCTCATTCAGTACTTTCTTCTCCTCCACAATTACTCTTCCTCTCTGTCCCCCTCTTCCTTTTCAACCCAAGGAGTGAAAGAAGGAGGAGCAGCACTGGAGGCAAGGAGGCAGAAAAAGATGGGCACCCCCCCCCCCCCACACACACACACAAATCTGGTGCCTGAGGCAACCGTTTCAATAGGCTTCATGAATGGGCTAACCCTGGGACCAGGTACACGTCTCTTAACAAATCACTCTAAATTCTGAGTGCCACCACCCAAAAAATCCTGTCTCTCGTGCCCACCTGCCTTTGCCTGGTGACTGGGGGGGGGGGACTCTGAGAAGAGCCTCAGAAATGTATCACAGTATGTGGACAGGTACATATGGGAAGAGGTCATTCTTCATACATTCTGGTTCCAAGGTTTTAAAAGTCATACCCACCACCTTGAATTGATCTAAGAAACAAACTGTCTACCCATGTACATGGTAGAGGATCAGAGTAATATGATCCAGTCTCCTGGCTTCAGTCAGAACCCTTGCGGCTTCATTTTAAACCAATTGCTACTTCTGAGCTGTTTTCAAAAAAGGCTTACTAAACTATACATTACAAAGACAACATTGGCTTATCCTTTGTTTTACTTTTTGTTTCTTTAAACTAGTGCGGGGATAGTATGAAAAAGCCCAAAACTGTGGCAGGAGGCATGGGGGCTTTAGCTCTTAACCCTTGTTGAGGTTTACTCCCCTGCAATATTCATGTAATTTTTAAAAGCTTCCGCTGGCTTTCAATTTAAGGTAAAAACTACAAATGGCATTCGGGGGTTACAATTAGGGTCAGAAAGTGGCTAAAGCTCCATGCCATGAATTTGGGCTGTGCCCCCCCCCCATCCACACCAGTTTAAAGAAACAAAAATAAAAACTAGGAGCAAGTTCATGCGTTCTCCATAATATGGAGATTTGGTAGGCTCTACTTGTCAAGCAGTAGCCTTCCATGCCCTCCCAAAAAGTCCTCCTACTGTCAGGGCATTTTTTGTTCTGGTATATGTTCGGCAGCCCCCATTTGTGAGATTTTAAAGAAAAATACACTCTTCCCACTTTATAAGTACCGTACTCTCACTATCCAGATTTTCACTTATACATACTGCGCATATTAAGACCATTCCCCTTTATCCATACCAAGATTTTTGATGTAAGGTTTGAGAATGGTTGGGGGGAAAGGACAAAGTCTCTCGTGGAGGCAAGGTCTACCTCCCATTTTACCCAATGGGTACACCTCCATTCTACTGTAAACTCCAGAGACACAAAAGGGGACGAATTTGCCTCCTGTGCCCAAGAAGGCGTACCAGAAAGTTGGATCGAATTTTGGATTTCTCCTCCTAGTAGGACAGAGGTCCAGAAGGGCCCCCTTTCTCAGGTGTGCTACTGCAGGCTTCAGGAGAAGCACTCTTCTGGACCCTTGGAGGACTGAGCATGGCTGGAGAAGAGGTGCCCTCCATGTGAGATGCACTGCCTGATCAGTAATGTATCCCCACGCTTTCAAGGTATATGCATTACACACTCCCTTTTACAGGAGCTGTATTTCTACAAATTACAGGGGGGGCAATATCTGCTGATTTGGCATCTGTGGATTCACTTATCCATGGATGTCAATTCTCCCCCCCCCCCCGGTGCCCATTAACTTATTTAAGTTCATCTCGCTGGCACCAAGCAAGCGTGGGTCTTGTTTAAACCAAGCGCTATAAGCAGCAGCCTCAGCAGCTCAGTAGAGCCCGCAGCTTGAGTGCTAGAGAGGCTCCGACGTTAATGCACGTGCGAACCCCCCCCCCGGCTGTTATCTTTGACATTTCAACGTTGGTGTCTTGCTTCAAACAAATGCGATAAGCAGCCTCCTGCTGCTTACTGTACGAAAGTAGACTGAGACTAAACGCTAGAGCAGGAAACTGATTCCTGTTAACCTTGCTGAGCCTCTCTAGCATTTAGTCTCTGTCTACTTCCATGTGATTAGCATCAGGAGGCTGCTTATCGCATTTGTTTGAAGCAAGACACCAACATTGAAACATCATAGGTAACAGCCTGGGGGGGGGGGTTGCATGTGGGGGGGATTTGGCATCTGCAGGTAAGTGCATAGTGGAGGTAGAAGGAAAGGGGATAGCTATACGCTATGTACAGGGGATAGCTATACGCTATGTACAGGGGCCCCGTACATAGTGTATACCTATCCCCTTTCCTTCTACCTCCACTATTCTCTTTGCCCCATTCTCCTTCCTTCTAGCACCCAAATCCTTACCAATATATCCACTGTTCTTTGTAAACCTAAATCTTGGAAGAAGAATTATGAACAAATAAATGAGAATTCAATTGGCATAAAGATTTATTCTAGCACAGAACGTTGATTTGTTCATTTTGTGCAGTGTGCATGCAACTCTGTCCTGAAACTCACTAATGTAAAACAGAACAAAGATTTGGAATCCAAACAAAGCATTAAGAATTTCAGAGCTACAGACCTGTCACAGATCTCTCATATACTTCATAAATCACCAGCATTATCTATACGTCTTTGGTTACAACCGTATCATTGCCTTTAATGCATATAGGACATGCAGTTTTAAGCATTTATTTCAGCTGCAATCTTGCAAAAATACAGTCTAAGAAGATTTTGCAGTCCTCATGAAGGTCAGCAAAACATGTCCCTGCCATCTGTGGTTTAACTAACTACAGCTCCCACTAGCTGCTTAGAGATGGATGATTTAAGACAAGTAATGAAATGAGAATGAATACAAAACATGAAGAATTCCTTAAATGGTCTGACACAGAACAGCAATCAACTATACATCTTAATATAGAAAGTTTCCATACAACAAACAATACTGTAAATTCAGCAATTCAATCAGGATTTTAACGGCAACGTGTTAGATCCTTTACACCAGAGATGGTTTTGTGCCACTTAAGATACAGTTCAGAAGTCTGATACTCCAGTCCAGTCTATCAAAAATTATACCTTTAGAAAGTCAAGCTGCAGTCTGCAAACTATGGAATATACAGCCTTTACGGAAAGATCCCATGGGAAGATCCCACATAAACCTAAGTGGCTATTTCAAATTGCTTGCACATCGGAGCATTATTTTTTTTACATAATCTTCTCAAGATTCTTCACATCATGTTATGACCATTTAATCTGGCGAGCCCCAACTACACCCATCTTCCTTTATAGCATCCCTAACTGAGGCAACTTTGCTGAATTGAAGTTTATGGATATAGCTTCCAAGCAGAAGTGATCAGGGTTACTCTTGTTTTTGTTCACTTGAGCAATCTTATGCATGCCTACTCAGAAGTAAGTCCCATTATGTTCAGTGGGGCATACTCCCAGGAAAGTGTGTATAGCAGGGGTTCTCAACCTTTGGAGGCCCAGGTACACCCTATTTCCTTTCTAAACACAATGCTTAATGACTATGCCACAATCCTTTTCTTGGGAGAAAGGATGGAAGGAGAAAAGCCACACCAGCCTTATACTGTGCATAAGAAGAAATAATTAACTGACCAGTTCTTGATGCAAGCATCTGTGCCAAATAAGTCAAAAAAAAGGCACAAGCCAAAGCAGAAACTCTTGTTGAAATTAGATCAAGCAGTACTAACGGAGCACAAACATATCCAACTTCAAGAAATGTATTCAGAGAACTGGCAAGTTATATCAGCCTCATCACAGCTACTCATGTGGGGCAAGTAATTATTTTGGAAAGAACTTACCAATAGGTTTCTTTCAAATCATTGCACCACAAATGTTTTATATTTCCAGTGGCTGTTGCCACTGCATCTCTTTTTAGAATGTGAGCCTTTTGGGGACAGGGAACCATTTATCGATTTATTTTGCTTTGTAAACCACTTGGTGATCTACTTTTTGTTGAAAAGTGGTATATAAATATTCTTAAATCATAATATTTGAGCCCTTTAGATAATAGATGGCTTACAAAACAGACACATGCAGGCAAGCAGGATGACCAGTAAAAACACCACCACGTACACACATATTTTGACATCTTTTGCCACTATATGGTAAAAACCCACATGGTTTTTAATCTGCCTGTTTGTTTTCCAACACATCATATAGTTTAGTAGGAGAGAGCAGTGAAGATTCCCTTGAATCTACATTCTTTAGGTCTTTTTGTACACTGGGATGGCCCATGGCAAGTTATCGCCTGAATCCACCTCCAAATTTTGCTGCCCATTGCCCTCCCCTCCCCTCCCCAGCGCACATGCACACACAGCACTCACCTGCTCCCATTCCACTGCTGCATTTTGTAAAGTTGACTGGCAGGACTGGCCTCCCACTTTACAAGCAGCAGCAGCAGAGCTGTAAAGCTCTCTCCATTCTCTAAATGCACGAGAAGATGGGACTACCAATAGGCTGAGACAGAGAGTTCAACCAGCCTTGTTGTAGAAAACCTTTCTACATGTCCAATTTAACATACCTACTAGAGTGGTGGGCTCTGTGGGTGGTGACTGACAGGGTGACAGATGTGAATATACGAAGTTTACACACTCACTATTATTTTCCTACCTTAACACGTAATTGTTTAGTTTCTACTTCAACAACGAAAAATCATCTCAGAGTCTCAAAACTGCATTTAAAAATTACCGTTGTAGCCTACTGTTTTCTAACAAAAAAGAAGGACAGGGAACAGAATAGGAAACAAGATAAGATTATCAGAAGCAGGAACAATTCTATAAATGGTATCAGGTAACTCCAGACCCATTAAGAGTAGAGTAAATGGCAGTCATTTTGGAGAGAGGCAGCACTATATGCAATTTCCCATATATGTTATTTTATATCAATTTTTGAAAATGTTTTGCTGTAAAAAGAATAACCCAACAAATTCTGCACAACTCCTTGGAAAAGTGGCTATGTACACACTGTCAACATGTCTGCCACTATATGCAAAGCATATGCATTCTACTTGCACTCTTTTGTGTTCAGTTTTTCAAATTGCGTTCAAAACCCAAAAGGAAAAGGACAATGTGGTGGTGATGATGATGATTATAATTATTAATATTTACATAGAATGTTCAGAGTTTGCAAAGCACTTCACATGTATTATCTTGATGCTGTCCTTACATCACCTTATAGGGTTCTTATACTGTATTATCCCCCTTTTGCAGCTGGGATGCTAAGGTTGAGAGAGTGAGGCTTGCCTAAGGCCACCTAGTGAGAATTAATGGAGCAGAGATAAGATTTGAACTGGGGAAGTCCTCATTCACAGCTCAGTCTCTGAGCCATTATGCTATACCAGCTGTACACTGGTAAAGCACACAGCAAATGCAGGCAAGTGCAATTACACTGAAACTCCATGGCTAGAAGCAGCAATGTGCTAGAACAGGGGTGTTACATATAGGCCTGCAGGCCTGATCCGGCCCGCAGAAGCTCTTTATCCAGCCCTCGTGATAACTGGGCTCTCCGAGTCTGCCCTTTCAGCAATGCCGCTTCTGCTGAGGCTCGAGGAGAGACAGAAGGAGGCCTCAGAAGGCAAAGAACGTTATGGGGGAAGGGGCAGACCAAGAGGGGTGAGAGAGGGAATTGCTGCTGAGGCACTGGGAGAGCCCAATTATTACATAGGCCGCCTTTTCAGTAGTGCCACTTCTGCCAAGGTGTCACTTCACAGCAGCCAAGTGATGCCTCAGCAGAAGCGGCACAGCTAAAAGGATGGCCTGCGTAATAACTGTGTTCTACCATATCTTGAAAATATGATCAAGATTTGCATACCTTATCTTCTGTCAATTACAGCTAATGAGTTCCTATGTGAGAACAAAGTGCTTATTTCTAGCCATCATTTGCTTAATGGCGTCACTTCCTGCTTAATGACATAGATGCTGGCCCTCAGCAGGAGCCATGAATACTATTCATGTGCTAGAACAACCAGCCTATCGAACTGGAATATTTTTCACACTTAAGTAGGTCTGAGATCTAGAAGTAGAACTGCTGAAGGATGACTAAAGTACAATCAAGAAGAGTAAGAGATACTTGTGCATCCCTTGCAAGGTGTTGATTATGAAATCCTTTACAGTCTAACTAGCAAGGCCTCTGCAAAAGACAAAAACATTTAAATAAGATAATAATATTTATATAGTGCTTTAGCATTCAACACACTACACAAATTCTCAGTAACGAACAACCACCTTCTAAGACAGATTCCAGTCTTATTTCCCCTAATTGCAAATGGAGATGTTCAGGGGGAGAGTGCTGAAAGGGACTGGCAAGCTGCTTCCTGAGTTCATGACTAAAACAAGGTTTGAACCAGGAAACTCCTGGATCATAGCCCACATTCTTAGTTACTATGGCACACCAGCTCATTAGCAGACTCTGCCAAGCTAAGCAGAAACTCGCCTCCTTTGCTTAAGGCAAAAGAACTAGGTTCTAATAGGAATTATACAGTTCACAGCCAAACCTTTAAAGAATTTCTCCCTTACTAAATGAAGTAGGGACAGCACCAACAATGGAGTGGCTTAAGCTCAACAGGGAAAATAAGTCAATTTGACCCTCCAAATCATGATGCATTTTTACATAACTCTGTACGCTAAAAAGGTGGCCATTCTGCTCTGAAGAGGCACCTTCCAACAGGTATTTCCATAATTGCAAATTACCCAGAACCTAAGCCTGCAGAACAGAAAATTTGCCAAAAATACCTCACAAACACACCTGAGATAAGAATCAATCTAAACTTGTCTTTACCAAGCAAGCTATTGTAAGGTTATTGAAAAACTTCCTTCTAGGCTTACTTGACTTATAGACCGGCGTGGCCAAACTCTATGACATATAATGTGCGGCTCTCGGAAATATGTTGGCTGAGCTCCTTTTTGCATCACAATTAATATAAAAGGTAAATAAGAAACTTTCAAGCTTTATAATTATTTACCAGGTATAAACTAAGAGCCCACTGGATTAAAGCATAAGTTTAATGTTCATGGTGAGTAAATATATTTTAAGAATTTAAATGCTTCTTAAATATTGCGGCTCTCAAACATCTGAAGTTTATCGTATGCGGCTCTTACATTAAGCAAGTTTGGCCGCCCCTGTTACAGACCAACAAAATTCAGAATCCATTACAGTATTTTGTTAGGACATTCCCAATACAAGTATTAAGGCTAAAGAAAGAAAACAGGCTTGTTCTGACCCTCAAGACAAACTTCCTTCTCTTTCCACTCTGCCACACATCTGTAACTCAACTGTAACTGAATGGGGCAATTATACTATTTACCTGTGAACACCTGTTTTATTATGATACATTGTTTAATCGAGTACTATACTCTTACAATCACACTTATTTTGTAACATAAAATACCCACAATATTAAATAATTTTATATGGGAACATCTTGAGGTCCGAGAAATTTAGTAAAAATTATTCAGGGTACTTATTCTTACCCCTCCTACACAACAGTCCTGTCCCCCCACTCTGACCTTATTACCTTAAGGTATATTATTTTAGAAAAAAAACAGAGCTACGTGTATAGTTTTGTCATGTAATTTCAACTTTTATTACCACCATTCATTATCTCTACATAAGTATAAATGAACTTATGCAATACTATTAGGAATCTTGAGTATTCAGCTGCTTTTGCAACTTACTTAGGATAGGGGTTCTCAAAAGTATGGGTCAACCTCCCCCCCCCCGGAGGATGGACGGACACGGACGGACACACACACACACACACACACACACACGCACACACACACACACACCCCTTTTAAACAAAGAGGTATCAAAGTGTGCGAAAGAAATGAGAGAATTCCCTGTCCCAAAAAGACTTGTAATCTAAAATGTTACCTGAAAAATCCTATAAGTTCCCTTTGTACTAATATTGAATATGGAGTAAAATTCTTATAGTGCTCTAACACAATTAGAGGAAAAAAAGCCCCATATTTTTAAGGACACAAATATACTTTACATTCAAGACATTATTTCCTCCTTCCTGCCTCAGATGTTAATAGAACACAGTCTATACTTTTATCACTAAAATTATTAAAGATGAGGTCAGAGCATACATTTCAATTTCAAGTTTGACTTTTCTTATTAATTCCTTGGCTGCCATCTCATTGCTACCTCCACAACTAGCAATTCAATTTTGTACAACCATGTGGATATGATCCATCCAGTGTTAGCAATGTTTATGTTCTATTAAATTTCAAGGGTAGAGTTAAGCACGTGTCAGTCTCTTCCACTGAAATCAACGGAACTTGAAAGTATTTCAACTTTGAAAGGACTGTGTGTCTCCTGTCTCTACAGCCAATGTTCCCTGTAATTTTTACAGGGAGTGCACAGAGCTGCACAGGGGGAGCTCTGGAGCACTCAGCGTTGATGTTATTGTCAAGCTCCAGAGCACTGCGACAGAAGTTACGCAGGGCTCTGATTCAAGCTGCACAGCTTAGAGGAAATACTGTCTACAGCTCCAAAGTATTTTCCCCAACCTTTGTCCCATAAACAGTGGGGAAATGCAATATTGTTCCATGCCATGTAAGAATAAGCAAAGATATTTAAATAAATTGCGCATACAAATGTGCAGCTGTACTCGAAAGGTGCTAACACACCCCTTAAAATTAAGAGAAATCTGATAACACTACAGAGAACACTGATGGTCCAGGACTCAAATTCAAGGGAATATACCAGAGGTTCCCAAACTGGGGTGTCACAACACCCCAGCCTGGGATGAATGGTCATTACCCCCTTAAGGGGAGTGGCTACGTGCGGTGACGATGGCAGTGCTTCTGAGATTGTTACGCCCCCTTTTTTGTCGTGGCGGCGCACTCACCTGGTGGTCATGCTGAGTTTCTGGAGGGTGCGGGGCACCCTGCAATCCCCTCTGCGGGCCTCCCTGCACCCCAAAACAGCTCCCTGATGTGGTTACGACCCATTTCTGGTTTCCAACAAAAAGCGGAAGTGGGGCACGATCGCATCAGGAAGCCGTTTGGGGGCGCAGGGAGGTCCACAGAGCGAATCGTGGGGCCCCCTCACCCTCCAGAAGCCCGGCATGACCACCAGGTGAATGTTAAAAAAAGGTAAAGGTGACCCCTGACAAGTAAGTCCAGTCGTGTCCGACTCTAGGGTGTGGTGCTCATCCCCATTTCAAAGCCGAAGAGCCAGCGTTGTCCGAAGACGCCTCCGTGGTCATGTGGCCGACATGACTCTCCTTGCTGCAACGCGTAGCATGCGACTGGAACAAGGAACGCTATTTACCTTCCCGCAAGCAGTACCTATTTATCTACTCGCATTAACATACTTTGGAACTGCTAGGTTGGCAGGAGCTGGCCAAGCAACGAGAGCTCACCCCATCGCGGATTCGAACTGCTGACCTTTTGATCGACAGCTCATGGTTCAGCGGTTTAACCCACTGCGCCACCCGCTGTACCTAGGTGAATGTTACGCCCCCTTTTTTGTCTTGGCAGCAGTGTGATCCTGTAAGCACCGCCACCGCCAACCCCAACCCCCCACAAAGACTTGCAAATGGGGTAAAAGTTTGGGAACCTCTGGAATATACAGTTGTGAAATCTTAATCAATAGGTAAATGCAAACTGGGAACAGAAACTGGCAAGTCAGAAGAAAATGACATAATGTACATAAGCCATCATATTCGGTTAGATTACTGGACCATATTTGGTTAGATTACTGGTCTTTGCAACAGGCAGTAGTCTTAAGTGAGTCAATGAGAAGAACAGTTTCTTCTGGTGAACATGAGGTTGCATAGACTTGTCAATGTACATCTCTTTTTTATTTATTTCAAATATTTATATCCCATCTCTCAATTGCAAGGATTCTCAAGGTGGCTAACAGTAGCATAAAAACCAGTAATGCAAAATATATAGGTAAAAGCAGTTCACAAATCTAGTTCAGTAGCACATATCAAACTTCATTAAAAACTAGGGAGAGAAAAAAGCATCCTTTTTAGTCTAAATGCCTTGTTACTGGTCTTCCTAAGAGTTCTCATTAAATAACTTTATATGCATTTTCCATGCATGTTTTAAATCTTCCGCTTTACCATTTTTGTTACATGCAATTTATCTTTGCTATCATTTATTTAAAAGACCGATACCCCAGGTTTCCACCCATAGTCTCTAAGGCAGATGACAAACATACAAAAGATAATGTAAAGCGCACTAAGATCAAAAGCAGAACATTAATCTTAGTAAGAGAAAGAAACTATGAATAGTACAGTAGTTGTATTCCACAAAAATGCATGGGAGAAAAGAAGTTGTTTTCACCTGGCGCCTAAAGGACAGCAAAACAGTTTCTATACGAATAGGTTTAGGAACATTATTTCCTAAGTGGGGCATTATAACAGAAAATGATCTGTTGCTAATAACCACCCCTGAACTTCAAAAAGTAGGAGTACTTAGAGCAAGGACTCAGCTGATAATCTCAGTACATGAGCAGGTTCATACAGGAGAAAGTGGCCCTTAAGACACCCTGGTCCCAAGCTGTTCACAGCTTTATAGATCAAAACCCAGTATTTGGAATTGTACCAGAAACCAACAGGAAGACAGTGCTGCTCTTTCAACACCAGCGAAACATGATCAATACAGCAAGCTTTTTATAAGCAGCCCTGCACACACACTGCAGTAATCTAATGCCAATGTCACCAAGGCATGGGTTACTGTAGAAAGAATATATTTTATAAGAAACTATAGCATCTCAGTGCCTCTCTATGTTCCCTCAGGTAATATGAATTTGAGCAATGTTATATGTTGCACAAGTTTGGCTGAAGAGAGTCTTAATCAACATTCAAATTACTGAGTTGGAGAGGTGACACCTCTAGAGTCAAGTCTTGATGCAAACCTTCCAGTTAAAACAAGCAGAGATTGCTACACGACTTTTAAACTATGCAAGGTAATAAAGAAAATTACCATGCCTGCCCGTCTCCGCCCAAGTCCCAACTATTTTAGACAGTGGAAATAGCATCACCGTCCTGCCTTTACATGAGTTAACTGCAGAGATGACAGTGGAAGTAATAACTGGCTGTACACTTCCCTGGTCAGTGCCTAGTTTTGCTGGAGAGTCATGTTTGAAAAAGAGGCAGCTAAGACTCTACCACCATCCCTCAACAAGGGTTGCAAGCAAATCCCATAGTCCTGGCATTCCGTCCAAACTCTCCTCTAACCAAGTACCATGTGAGGAAGAAGAGAAGCAGAGTATGATTTTATATGTTTTATCATTGTATTGTATAGTTTAATTTAATTTAATTGATGCGAGCTACTTTGGAGCCTGAAAGGCAGGATAAACACCCACCCCACCCCCATAAAAATAAAAGAGCAGCTTCAGGTACTTAATTCAAACTGGGTGTCTGCCAAGCATATTGTTCAAACATGGCTTTTGTACCAATCCCTGACTTTTTGCTTCTTACCTGCCTCAGGTTCCCCTTTCAGCATACACTTAATGATCCTGTTTTACCAGGGACAGTCCTTATTTTCCAATAACAGTCCCTGATAAATTGCCAGTTCTATTTAGCTTCTGGGAAGCCAAAATACCTCTTTGGAGAGGTGTTTTTGAACATGTCCTTCATAAGTGCGCTAGAGTGTTTTAGCTTCCCTTCCTCCACAGTCCCATAATTGTAAATGCTGCTGAATGTGTGAACGGACATATTCTATAACAAACGAACAAGATCTACTTTGAGATTATACATTCTTAAACTTTAAAATAATGAAACATCATGGCCAGTTTATTAGTATGCTTGCTTCCAGTACAGGCAGGTTACTGCAAGGAAAATAGATTAGGCAGAAAAAAACCTTCATCAACTTGCAAAGCGTAAGGGGGGAAGCAGTAATCCAAAGGGGTTTTACAGCATGTTTGCGATGGATTGGAACGGCGGAGCGCTTGCTCCGCTGTTTTAAATTTGAACAGGATTGAGCTCTAAATCTTATAGATCTATTCTGTAATCAAATAAATTTGAACGACGCTAACATTTTCAGGGATATAAATACTGTGCTAGCAGGTCTGGAGTCCTGACACAGAATTATCAGGTCAAACATTTATCTGGCATGTCCTTTTGTACGGCAATTATGTGTTTAAGCAAATCAAAAAGGTATCACTAGGAGGGAAGCCAACAAGTATTGGCTTTTGCTGACAGAACTATGTTCTCAAGGATCATATTTGCACATAGTTTAAAGAAGTCTTCAGATTTAAAACACTTATAGCTGCAAACATCAGCTCGAACACACCTGGATAATGCTGGGGTGAGTAGTTTCTAGAAGTTTAAGTGCCCCACACAGCTCTTCGGTCTCATGACCACTAGAAATAGAATTATGCAAAACAAGTAATAAAATCAGATCGCAGAATATTAAAAAAAATTACACTTACACACACACACACACACACACACACACACACACACGAGTTCTCTATGTAGATTTGTTTTGTGTGCTGAAAACCTCTTTCTCATCCTTTCCAACAGTAGCTCTTGCCAGCAGTACACTGCCCTCTATAACCAAAATAACAAAATAAGCAAGTATTTCACAGAATACTTTCCAATACATTATGGAAAATATGAATAAAGAAAAACTTCTCAAGAAAGCAAAAGCACATGTTTAAACTCAGCTTTTCTTTTCCCCATCTTATTGCTAGGGGACATTCCTGATAAATGCAGTGATCAACAATTATACTAAGTGTACCCCTAAGCTTAGGAAAATTGACATATCAAAAAACAAGGAAAAGCATGATAGTTCTAGCTATCTGTATCCATGTTTTAAGGAATAGGTGGACTAAATGGAACACTTCAAACTCTATGGCTAAAATTACACAAACACATTTCCTGAAAGCACAGAGTTTAAAAAAGAAATTCTGCTTGCACATTCTGGGTTTCAAGCACAGGTTTTAAGGCCTTTTCAACGTAACAATAATGCCTCCATTTAGATAGCCTGGTTTTTCAAATTTGCAGTAGTATTCTCTGTTAATGTCCTTCTACCAATTTTTACTTTTAGGGGAGGTTGGGATCTCAAATGCCTGAAAAACAATCAAATCTACACCTTCTCACAGTAAGCCTTGAAGAAGAGTCAAGTTGTTGCTTCCTTTTTGACAGATTTACACAAAATCCCCCAAAGACTCAATGGTTGGGTTCAGATATAATCTGAAAACATGGTTATAGCTTCCAGACATACAACAGGTTTAGAGCCGATTGATTGTGTTTCCCACTTACTCAGATTTCAGCTTCACACACTCACTCTTGTTTCCAAGGGGAAAGCAGTCTACTGAGGCCCTAACGATGGTTTGCAAACCAGCTTCAAACAGTGGTTTCAGATCCTTGTCTGTTGACCTTCCCAAACTAGTCATGGTTTTTGTGGCCAGGGAGGGGAGGGGCTTGGATTCAGATGCAATGCAAAACTTGGCTCTAGCTAAACAAACCACAATATTATTAAGAATATTTATATACAGCTTTTCAACAAAAAAGTTCACAAACAGCGCAATCCGACCCAACTTTTTTGCCATTGTAACCAGCCGTGCAGCGAGAACGGGAGGCCCCAGAACGGAAAAAGGATTCAAATCCCCTCCAAAAGAGGAATTCAAAGGGGATTTGAATCCCTTTTCCGTTCTGGGGCCTCCCGTTCTCGCTGGGCCGCTGGTTACAACGGCAAAAAAGTTGGGTCGGATTGCGCTGAAAGTAGTTTACATAGCAAGCTAAATAAATAAATGGTCCCCTGCCCCAAAAGAACTCACAATCTAAAAAGATTATCTTTTTTAGCTATCCAGGCCCTCAGAATACCACCAAATCACTACTTAGAATAAAATAATTTCAGAGATCAACTGGTCATTAGCCCACACTACTCTATCCTCCAGGTGTACACAGGTTAGATTCAATTGACAGAGCAATTACCTCTCGTCTTTTTAAAATGGCAACTGTATTAAAAGCAACATTCAAATTACTGTATAGCCTATGATATTCTGAATAGAATTGAAAAGCTTTCTCTGGCCACTAGGAACTTGAATTTTTTCCATCAGACCCATTAGATCTTCTACAGTATGACCATGAAGTGTTGGTGATAGCAGCAAGTTTTGGCAAGCAGGGAAAACATATTTGAGGGCAGGGAGAAGTGCGATCAATGATCATTTTTCCTAAGTAGTACTGCACTGTTCTCCGCCAGCATCACTCACTGGCATATAGGCATCATCTCTCCCCCAAACCACTCTCATCTATGTACAATACTTTTTGGGGGAGATGTGGTTTCATAGACTACCTAGCCCCTGCCCTGTCCTTATTCTCAAGACAAGGAGGTTAGTTCAAAATACCGTATTTATTGGCTTATAAGACGCACTTTTTTGTCTACATTTGTGACCCAAAATAGTAGGGTGCGTTTTATACGCCAATACTAAAAAATCCCTTTCCCCCCCCCTTGCCCGTTTTAAAGCATTTTCGGGCTTACCGCGTTTTTCCGGAGCCAGAGAGCTCCCTTGTGCTTTCTTCCCTGACTAATCTATCCGATCTACAGCTGTTTGTCGGGTTTAATTTATGCACGTGCATGAGTTGAGCTTCTCAGCAGCCAGCAGAGGGCGCTGTGCTCAGTTCAGTTCAGCTGAGCTGCAGAGCGCCTAGTCTTTCCAGCTCTCCTGGATGCTAAATGAATGCAGCTTGGGTGAGCTTCTGAACTGGGCCTAGTTGGGAGGCTTTGGAAACTGTGCATAGGTTAGGTTAGGTTAGGTGGGGGGAAAGAGTTGGGGTGGGGGGAAAGAGTTCAGCTGAGCTGCAGAGGGCGTGGTCTTCCCAGCTCTCCTCGGAAGGGTAAGCTTCTGAACTGGGCCTAGTTGGGGAGGCTTCGGAAACTGCATAGGTGGGGTGGGGTAAGAGTTGAGTCTGGGGTGGGGTTTTTTTTGTACTTTTATGTTGTTTACTTTGGAAACTGTGCATGGGTGGGGTGGGGGAAAAGAGTTGAGTCGGTTTTTTTTACTTGGGGTAAATGTTTTTTACTTTGGAAACTGCATGGGTGGGTTGGGGGAAAAGAGTTGAGTCTGGGGTTTTTTTTGCACTTGGGATTTATGTTCTGATGCATTTTGTTCATGTGTCTTATTGCTGTGTGTTTTAAAAGAGATCCTGGTATTTTTGTGCAATTTATGTAAATTAGCTAATTAAGCAGCCAAGCAGTAAGTGGCCAAGTGGCCCAAAAATGCTTTAAATCTTTTTTTCTTGAAACTCAGGGCCAAAAGGAAGGTGCGTCTTATACGCCGGTGCGTTTTATACGCCGATAAATACGGTAAATACTCTAAGTTCTGGGATTACAGTACCCCCCTAATCCAAGGGTGATACAATCCAAGACCTACCACAGATACCCGAAACTGCAGATAACCCTATGCAAACCCTTATGCAAACCCTTATGCAAACCCTAACCTTATACATAGCAAACCCTATGTATAACTCGCTTTTCGTTTACGTACATACCTATGATAAAGTTTAATTGATAAACTACACACAATAAGCCATTTGATTGATAAATTACACACATTAAGCCATTACCTCAGCATATGATTTTTTTTTTCTTGTTGTATCAAGTTGAGAATTAGCACTTTTTCACTGATGGCTTCTCTTATGCTTTGAAGAACTGCCAGCATCACTACTTTTGAACTTTGGGACCATTATTAAGCAAAATTAAGGGTTATTTTCACAACACTGCAATAATTCGGCGAATGCGGACAACGAGAATGCTAGAGGCTAACTGGATGCGAGTAAAGCGGGCTAGTACGGGTACAGAGGACCAAGAGAGATACTCATGAGTACAGTGGGGAGGGAAGGTTTCACCATGTTACTCAGAATGGTGTGCAATTTGAAACCTTCCCACCCCATTGCGCTCATGACTCATTTCTCTGTCATCTCTCAAGACTCATCTCTCTTATTTCTGGAATTCTCCATTTAATATTTTCAGGCCATGGGGAACCGCAGGTAACAAACCACAGAACCAAATCCGCAGATATGGGGGGAATACTGTATAAAATTTAACATTAATGACCTCGAGTATGGTTTCATGCACAGTAATTTGTGGTCAATTTATGACATAGTGTCATTAATAGAAATTAATGGTGTCTTAAAATATAAAACTGTTTATCCCCTTTGTAGATTTGAATTATCTCACATATAATATTCCCTTCATACTTTGGCAAATCTATTCTAACTTAAACACTACTATTTCAGGGGGCAAGGCCAACCTCTTTTAAATGCGAAAAGAAGAAAAATCATGGATTTCTAATGCAAAGGCTTTCCCCAAGTTTTTGTTTTCATACAGGGCCTCTGAGAGGGGGGTTAAGTGGGTAATTTGTACCCAGGCCCAGGGCAAAAAATGGGACAAAAAGGGGGCCCTGGAGCAAAAAAGGGGGGCCCTGGAGCCAAATTCATATGTAGGGAAGGGGCCCCAAAGAAATTTTGTACCCCCTGATAAAATTCTTCTGAATGGCCCTGCCAGGATAACTTTGTTTCCTGCATTGGAATAATAAAGTGCAACACAACATTTATGAAGTCAGCAATTTGTATGACAGGGATAGATCTTCATGCACTACCACGCTACTAATTTACTTCCATAAACTAAACTCCCAAAGGTTTCTTGTATGGACAAGCAACTACCTTGGCATCAATTCATGATACTGACAAAACCAAACACATAGTCAAGTGACTGCCAAGCAAACTGCTGACATATTGTTGCATAAAATGATACCATATTCTTCATATATCTAATTTCCAAAAACATTTGCTCATATTTTTCTCTAAGAATGCAAATCGGCTAAGCAATGAGAAACTTGTTTTCCTATAGAAAGAGGGAGAAGGAGATGGAACTTGAATGGCATATGTCTCACACAAAGCTTAAAATCTAGTTTGCACACGCAAGTAACCATGACCAGTCGCCTGCAATATAGTCAAGTGAAGACTATTCCGGTGGCAAACTATTTGCGTACGCAGTACCTAACATAATTCCAGCCATTTTTACCACAATTACATACCTATAAAAAGCTACAGTTTGCATTGATATAATGAAAATTGCTAGAACTATGAGCGAAGTCACTTCATTTGAATGATTTGCCATGTACAGCAACTCACTTAAGTTGCATTTCAACTGGTGAATCGTGTAGCAACTTGTATATCTGAATTTGACTCATGCTACAGAAATAAGTCACCTTTATTTTATCCTCTAATCTAAAACTCTGGCTCTAAAGGTGGTGGCAGGATAGCATGCACTAATGCACACATGCGTTTTGAAAGGCATGGTGGAATATGTACCGTATTTTTCACTCCATAGGACGCATCGGACCATAGGACGCATGCATCCTATGGAGCAAAAAATAGGGGGAAAAAGTTTTTAAATAAAAATAAAAATAATAAAAAATGTAAGCAAAATACACTTACTGGGGGCCTCCCCAATCTTCATTTCGTCAAACGGCCATTTTCGGCCACTTCCTGTTTTGACGAAAACCGGAAGTGGTCAAAAATGGCCGGTTTTTGAGGAAATGAAGATCGGGAAGGCCTGCAGAGGCTCGTGCAGGCCTCCCCAATCTTCATTTCGGCAAAAAACGGCCATTTTCGGCTACTTCCGGTTTTCGTCAAAACAAGAAGTGGCCGAAAATGGCTGTTTGACGAAATGAAGATCGGGGAGGCCTGCACGAGCCTCTGCAGGCCTCCCTGAAGCCCCGGTAAGTATTTTTTCTTTACTTTTTTATTATTCGCTCCGTAAGATGCAGGCTTTCCCCCCCCCTATTGTTTGGGGGGGGAAGTGCGTCTTATGGAGCGAAAAATACGGTATGCTATTTCAGGTGCCACTTTGGCTTCGTCTGGGATGACCATGCTAAAACCACATTCCATCAAATATGATGTTGGATATGCAACACATATAAGTGAGAAGCAAAGATGCCTGGCAAAGTTGACTCATCCAGCTGTAATGCAACTTCTGTTGCGTTACAGTATGTATACTGCAGTTACTTAGTATACTGCACGATGCATCTTCCACATTTTCAGCCATTTCATCTGTGTGCCTTTGCACTGGATTGTTTCTGAGAGAAATAGTCTTAACATGTAGCGACTTATGCAAAATAGTATTCAGAACCTTACTAGCTGCTGGTATGATGAATTCTTCACCAGTTGTATGTGGCTCTCCAGACTTATCAATCAACAATGAAATGTATGATGCATGCAAACCATTAGTGTTTGGTCATGAAGTATTGCAAAGCATGCTTGACAGCATTGGCCGCTTTTGAAATTTGTCACAAAGTGATAGGAAAAAAAGTTGCCTGTCTGCCTCGTTGGGATGTGCCTCCTTCAAGTGTTCAATCAAGTGTTCAGTCTGGAAGGCTTCATTGCCACATTAGAAAACATACTTTCACATATTAGGCACATTGGCAGTTTCTAGTTTGTTTGTGATGGAATAAATACGTACTTCAGATATTCCAAACTATATTGTTTACATTTCTTCTTTGATTTATTTTAAACAAAATAAGATGTTTAACCTTATTTTAGGGGGATCCTCAATACCAGACACCTGCCCAGAGTGGGATTTATGGTTTTTGCCATGCCCCTTGTGGTTATAATCTTGGTACCAATCACTCTTTGCAGATGATTTGTGTACCGTCCGACCTGTCTGCTTTGAGGAAGCCACTGGAAGTGGTGGTGAAGGGGGCAGGGACTGCAGAAGGTTCCAACATCATTGCGGCACAAGTGAGGGCAGACGCCCAGAATGCCCTCACTTGAGACCAAGTTCTCTGTTCTTACACATCTGCCTGGGAAACTTTTTAAAGTGGACACCAGTGTCTACAATGTCACTCTCCCGAACAGAAAAGACAGGCGTTGTGCCCATCACTGGAGGAGAGTTTTGCCCCACAGTGGTTATATATATATATATATAAGTAGCCCTGCTGGCCACACAACAAACAGGGCTAACTAACCTACTGGGTTTTTATTTTTTAAAAATTATTTTTTTAAATCACCAACTACTGACAAGTATTTTTCTGAGGGACAAAGGACAAAGGGAAGTGTTCCTCAAAATGCTTCTTCAGCAGTGGTTGAAAAGAAATGGAGAGATTGAGCATTCCTCCTGTGCTAAAGACACACTAGTATGCACAGGCTTTCCAGCACTGAAAAGCAGGGGCAGAACGTCTGAATGTTTCAGTAGCCATGCATCTGAATGAATAAAGCTCTGCTATATTCTGCACAGAGACCATGAAGAAGAAGATCCCAAAATAAATTTGACGGAAACAATTTTGAACAGTGATTACAATATAACAATCTCCCACAAAGCATATATTGCCTTGGAATAATCTACAATTCATCATTATCATTCCAAAACGTTTTATGGACTCTCTGCTTTGGGCAGGTCTAAAAGATTAAGTATTTTACCTGTCCCGTTAAATTAAACAAACAGCTGCTTTCTCTTTAAAAAAAGAACAGGAGGCGTCTGCTGCCAAAAAACCTATTCTATGAAACCCAACTGATTACTGCAGTAATTAATGCACCGGGAAGGACCATAGCTCAGTGACAGAGCACATGCCTGGTACGCAACCCCTGGCACCACCAAAGTAGGACTGAGAAAATCTCAACTTAAACTTGAAGAGCCACTGCCAATCAGTGTACAGTACTGGATACTGACCTGGAAGTACCAATGGTCTGACTCAGTCTAGACAGCTACATCTCGGTATATCATGTTCATATGGAATAATACATTTGTCCAAAAACCACAATTATTGGTTAAAATTCACAAGCCACCTCTAGTGAAGTACTGTATCTCTGTTGATCGTAAATGGTATAATTCCGAAATAAATGGTTTCCAGTTTGCTGTCTCAATTGACTGTTTAATTTCTTCCAAAGAATTATCTTGAAGTCAAATGGATGTATAAAACTAAGTCTCAGTGACCAAAGAGTAGCTTTAGAATACTAAACTATAGATTACTTAAACATACAATGCAGCTGAATCCTTAAAGCCCGACCCACACCGCATGAGATCAGGCGTGGAGGTGAGCGAGCGTAGGTGCCTGGCCACTCGCTGAACTCGTCTCCACGAGTGTCTTCTAGCGAATAGTCCCTCCTGTTGTCCCACCTTCTTAGAAAGCACAGTGGTGATTGGCTAAGCACAAGTGCGGTCCGATATACGAGAGAAGAGAGAGGGGGGCAGGAAGGAGAGAAAACAAAACAATTTGTGCCGGGAATATAATTCATCTTGCTAACTTTTGTGAGAAGGAGAAATGGATCCAAGAGAAATCGGAGATTCAAGTGAGTTCCGATTGACTGACAACACCTTTCATCCCACCCTCTCATCCGAATGGTGGCTGCAGCAGCTCTGCATACCCGCCCCCTCAAAACATGGGCATCAAACTTTCTGCACGCGCCGGAACTCAGGAGAGCACAGCTCTCCCGCGTTTAGTTGCTCTCTTCCAAAATGGTGACCACACAGCTCCGCGTGCGTCTGGGACACGCCAGAAATCGTGCGGTGTGGGTCGACCTTTATAGTACACCTCTACTGTTCTCCCCTGAACATGCCATTAGCTGCTAAAACAAGATACTTCGGCTCTCACTGAATTACCATAAATAGGTGCTCAGCATCAACTCAGAATAATAGAATGAATACTATCTTAAATAAAAACTATAACCATTTCATTATTACTAGATTTAGCAACATCTGTATTTCTTACCTGATAGGGCTGAAAGGCACTATCTTCAGTTACAAAATCCAACTGTTTGTCCACAAGAAATTCAACTGCAGTGATAGAATTGTACACACTTTTCCCAACCAAAGGTTTGAAGGTCTGAGGACAAAATAGAACAAAAGAGTTTAAACACATTATGCTCTCCCAAGATCCAAGCATAGTTTTTTTAATTAACAGCTGTGTATCCACTGAAAAAAGCCATGACACAGTGGCATACCAAGGGGCGGTGGTGGTGTGAGCCGGCCCAGGGTGATGGGCGACCCAGGCAGAGGGGAGGGCAACAATGGGCCCATTTCGGCGCCGGTGACTTCAGCTTCTCTTTCCTGCGATCGCTGTAGCTGCCTGCACACTCCCACTGCCTGCCAACGTCTTTGGGAACAACGTATCAGGTGGAAGGGCCGGGGCAGCCCAACTGACATGCCTCTCTCCGTCCGAAGCCCGCCATGGAGATGATCTGGCAGACCAAGATGCAGCCGCCACCCCCAGCCGCTTAAATAGCTGCGGCATTTGTCGCCCCCTCTGGCGCCCGCATCTTTGGATCACCGCGTCTTTGGAGTCTACTACTACTACAGTTACTCTCGTAGTAGCTGTTTTTCACCTTCTGAGGATGCCACAGATAGTAGTGGTGAAATGTTAAGACTGTTTTAAATATTTTACTTTTTTAAACTTTTAATAAACGATGGACATCCTGAGATAATGCATGTTTTTAATTCAGAAATCTGGACCAGTCGTGAGAATCTGAGATTGTACATTATGTGGGGAGTATTTCCCAAGCACATGCAACTCTGTTAATATTCTAGGCATTATTATTATAAATAATAATTAATTATTAATTATTAATTATTAACTAATGCAGGTTTTGCCGCATGGGGGTGTCAAAAGTTCATGGGCCCCGGGTGCAAAATGGACTACGCACACCACTGCCATGACGTCTGAATAATGTGTGGTTTATTTGGATCAATAATTAGCCCAATCAGAAAGGGAAATATACATCATAGTTAGAGAGTTCCATCTCCTTCCAAAAACGTAACTGGCTAGTATACTGTTAATGACACGCAAGGGATATTGCTGAAGACAATTTTGATCTGCAAATTTGATCATTTCCCTCCATATAATCTCTCCCCTTCTCCCTGCCACCAACTGGTACTTCTTCTGTCATCTCCCCCATAGCCCCTGAGTTTTCAACATAAAGGAAACTGTAAAAAGGGGATATATATGCACCAGGGTGAAGACGTGACAATAATAGGCTTGCCCCACCGTACATTTCTTCATTTACTCCCAACAGATGGGACAAGCTGAACAACAACATTTGGACAAAGCAAGCAGGAAGGTGGTAATTCTAATTAGAAACACCACACCAGACTTTGCATATGTTAATAAACTTAAGAGCAAGAATTTCTTGCAGGACAGGGGATTAAAAACATGACTGGACAAAGCACATGCAGCATGGTAGCTGTATATTGCTACCCCCAGATTAACTTGGTCTTTCAGCAGTTTGTGTAATGCTTCACGGACATGAGCAATGGATTGACCAGTGCAATTATGATGCATACACCATTTATAAGACTGTGGTTCTTCATGGTAAGAGTAACTTGAAATCTGCTAATTTGCTTTCCCTAAATCCTTTAATTGGTATTTCCCTTTTGTTGTTCAGTCGTTAAGTCGTATCCGACCCTTCGTGATCCCATGAACCATATCCCGCCAGGCCTTCCTGTCCTCCACTATCTTCCTGAGTTCGCTCATTTTCATGTTTGTTGCATCGGTGATGCTGTCTAACCATCTCATCCTTGGCCTTCCCCTTCTCCTTTTGCCTTCAATCTTTCCCAGCATCAGAGTCTTCTCCAGAGAGTCCTCTCTTCGCATTAGGTGGCCAAAATATTTGAGTTTCAGCCTTAGTATCTGTCCTTCGAGGGAACAGTCAGGGTTGATTTCATTTAGGATTGACTGATTTGATCTCCTAGCAGTCCAAGGGACTCTCAGGAGTCTTCTCCAGCACCACAGTTCAAAAGCATCTATTCTTCGGCGCTCAGCCTTCCTTATGGTCCAACTCTCGCAACCATACATTGCTACTGGGAACACCATCGCCCTGACTATACGAACCTTTGTTGGCATGGTGATATCTCTGCTTTTTATTATGCTGTCTAAGTTTGCCATAGCTTTCCTTCCAAGGAGTAAGCGTCTTTTAATTTCATGGCTGCTGTCTCCATCTGAAGTGATCTTGGAGCCCAGAAAAGTAAAATCTGTTACTGCTTCCATTTCTGCCCCTTCTATTTGCCAGGAATTGATGGGACCCGATGCCATGATCTTAGTTTTATTAATGTTGAGTTTCAAGCCAACTTTTGCACTCTCCTCTTTCACCCTCATCAAGAGGCTCTTTAGTTCTTCTTCACTTTCTGCCATTAGGGTGGTATCGTCTGCATATCTGAGGTTGTTGATATTTCTCCCGGCAATCTTGATTCCGGCTTGTGATTCATTCAGCCCTGCATTTCTCATAATGTACTCTGCATATAAGTTAAATAAGCAGGGTGACAATATACAGCCTTGCCGTACTCCCTTCCCAATTTTGAACCAATCAGTTGTTCCATGGCCGGTTCGAACTGTTGCTTCTGTTAAGGTCTGCATAAATACAATAAATTTTCTAACAAAGAAAGGATCTGAGCGTGCGTCAATTTGTTAGCTGGCTAGGTGTACTTGTTTTGGGATTCCACAAACAGTGAAAACAAGTAACTTTTCAAAATACAACTCTTACACATATATAAACAATGAGGTACCAATTTAAGACAGGTGAGCAGGACTCCTGGCTGGCAAGTGAATTGTCAAAGAATAGAGTAACTAGTAGTGCTGCCAACCCGGTAGGTAAGGAGTCAGGCTCCAACGTTTGGTTTTTCACCTCCTGCACTATACCCAGCTTCAGAGCCACAGGATGAGTACAAAGATAAACAGTAACAATTTTGAACCGTTACTATGGAAACTCCACAAGGACACAAATCTGAAGGCTACAAGCCAAATAAACTCCTTATACTGCTTTTGGTAAGGAGATTCTGTTCTCAGTAGACAGCCATATAAAAAGTCAGACAACCTGATGCAAACACAGCAAGGAAGAACGAAAATCTCCAACTAAGAATTCCAATAGCAACTTGTCCAGCTGTTCCAACAATTTCTATTCCTAACATCCCAATTTGCCAAAACATTCAATTCTTTCCATAATTACAAAAGCTACACGTTTATTTAACTGTTCTGCTGGTGTCCAAAACAGGCAAGAGAAGAATGCTGAAGGAAGATAAAATGGGTATTATTAGCTATTATATTATAACCCAGCACATTTTGTCGGGCAAAAATACACACCAGATAGCGGTTCTGTTCCAAAACTATAAACTCATATTTTGGACATATTTGAAAACTGGCAACTTTTAAATATTTAGATATAGTTTATTGGAAATCTCAGGACACAGGTCAATAAAACAAACTGTGACTGGTGCCGCAATGTATAAATAAAATCTATACTACCACTATTTTATCTTTCTAAGGTACACATTGAACTCAACTGCCTGAAGCTGACTTCATTTCAAATATATTTTTCCTGATATGGTGTACTTGCTTTATTCATATGCCCTTTTGCCTGGAATAACTTGGCAATAATCTTAAAGAATTTTGTTAATGGAAAGCTTGTGTGCCAATTAAAGAACAACTAGAGAGCTGCGACTAAAGAACTGACTGGTTAATTCAAGTCAGTGTGTGAAATTCAAGCCACCTCCATGGCTTGAATTCTCACTGGCCTCTCTTCCTATTAATTCTATGGTCCACTGTCCCACAGCCTCTAAAGCCCTTCACCTGTCCATTCCCTTTCTACCAGTATCAGTCACTTTGTCTCAAGAGCTTCTGCAAGGTTTTCCTCAGGACTAAGTTGCCTGCACAGAGTTGCACTTTTTAAATATTCTATTCCTTTCCCCTCAGTCAGAATACACCTTCATGGATATTCCATATTCCAAAATTGCTCAGCCAACCATGGAGTGTGTATGTCTTCTTTCAAGTAGGAGGAGCGTGATAATTTTCAAACTCTACTATTGCGTTAAAAATTAAACATGCACTTTCACCTAATGTTTCCTAAAAGTAAGTTATATAGTTTTCTGTTTAAATTCTTATTTGTTACAGTTTAAAACATGTTTCAGGTGAGCTGCATCAAGTATGCCTCAAATACAATGTTCTAGAATACTTAACCATTACACTTATACTGTAAACAGTAATTTCTTTTGAAAGATATGTGCTGGGAACAGGAAATGGACAAGAAATAAAATTTTGAAAAGTAAACTTGCACAGTTCATTTTAATATGAGACTATTGGTCAAGTGAATCTGGTGATTTGCTTTTCCATGAGTTAAGCCATTTTCTAATGTGAAGAACACATCCTTTAAAAGACATGACCTCTTTCACCCTTTTTTCTCTGCAAAGGTCAAAGGGTTCTGAGAGTAATGTTAAACAACTGGTAGTACTGGCTAAAGTAGAAATTAAAGTTACTGGATTTTTAGACACAATTAAGCAAGATCATTTGCAAAACTTGCTCTCTGTTGCCTCATGTTTTTGTGTTCTCATAAATTGCTTTTTAACTACAAGAATGGGCTACAAATAGATAGTTACACAATGATAATTTAAAAATCTACACTTGGGCAACTGTCATTTATGTAGAGGTTTAAATCTCAAATCAGAAAAAGTAACAAATTATGCTTGAAGTTGAAAGCAGAGTACTTAATATTTCAAAATACTGTACATAAAAATAACGTTATGGCATTATTCATCATAGGCATAGCATCAAATTTTGTAACAGCTGCACCTCAGCAAACAAATGTTTTACAATTTAAGCATAACCATGATGATGAACAACATTAGGAATTAATGGTCTCAAGCAGCACTCTACATGTTCACTTTTCATCTACAGCGAATGTATGTAACAGACCCACTTCAATGCAAAACAAATCCTGATGGTATTTTTCTTTATGCTGAGCAAGGCCCCTCCCCCCATCTCTGTACACTCCTCTAGCTTTTTCCTGGCCTTGGAAAATTCTGAAAAAGTACATATACAGACACACAAATGAGGCTAAAATCTTTAAGGTACTTCCACAGTCTCTGGAAATCCCTGTCAAAGTCACTGTGTACCATGATCTATTTTCAACACTACTGTAAATGCTGTGTTAAAACAAACAAACAAAAACCACAATTTCGGCTCAACTTTCTCTATAAAAGCAGGAAAGTTACTGCATACAAATTACATAAGATAAAATAAACTGCCAACAGTACGATGATGTCTACATTGCTATTATGACCTCCTTTTTATACCAAGACAAGCTCAGAACAACTGTGTCTTGTTTGGGTCTCCATGCAGCACTAAATTCCATTCACATGAGAAAAAAACAGACCAGATGATCTTTCCCTGAAAGGCATTTTTAAAATAAATCAGCCACAGTTCTTAACACAGAGTTCAGCTGCTCAATCCCTCTTCCCGCTCCCAACCCCCACTTGCAACACAAGCACACAGAATGCCAGTTGTACACCATTTCAATTTCCTGTCTATAACAGGAAATATATTTATTGTGGGAAGCACGCTATCATTCTGAATTGCATTACCCAATCATTTCAGAAATATCCTTAGAATGTTACACTATATACAATACGTATGTAAATCTTGGAAAGGAGCAAGATTTACATTTTATAAATAGTTTTATTACTCAAAGCAGACTAAAATCCAAAATAAGTCTCACTAAGAACATGAGAAAACAAGCAGCCTGGAATGAAGAAATTACCCTACCAAACAAAAACAACAACAAGCTTTAAAAAAGCACAAGGCAACACAGTTATATTCGAGGCAAAGGGGACAAAGGTTTGGCCTATTTTTGCTATATTCTATTTCAAATGTCTAATCAAAGGCATTTAAATAGCACTAAATGCATAGTGCTACATTGATTACAGAGCTCCTAAATGGTGTTTTAAAAATGCAAGCTTTAGAAATACAAAGATAGAACAAACCTTATTTTACTTCGAAGTTTCTTTCAGTCATTTTTAATTTTCACAAGTCATCAGTAACACAGATAATAGATACTCTAGTTTTAGTCCTGGTTCTCCTATACAGTTTTCAATCAACAGCACCTTCATTCAAGTAATTTTTCCGAACAGTAAGATACGTTCCGAGAAAATGAACTCCAGCCTGTAAGCTAACAATTACACAAATGAGAAGCTCCCCCCCCCCCTCCAACAACCCAAGCTCGGCTGAGCAGATTACAACTCTCTTTGTCATCAGCAGTATGTGTTAACGACTAAGAAATCCTGCAACTGAAGCACTTACAGCGTTCCCAGATCTGGGTCATGATAATTTCTGCCAAGGTCGCTTACATAACAAAGCAGTCTTCAAACATACAAAGAAGCCATCAGCTAGCAATCCATAGGAGAGAAAATGTCTGGAACGATACTTTTTCGTCTGCATACACACTGGCTTACATACAGCAGAGCAGACACTAAAATGAGAAGCTAGCCCTCTGCTTACGACATGTTGAAAGAAGGGAAGAGGCGGTGCTCTGCGAACTGTAACTAATCCCCCGTCACAGGTGGCGATGGAGTCACTTCCAGCACGAGTCGCATTGCTGATTACTCATTTGGCTGGGCTAGCCAGAGAGCATGGGTCATAATTTTAACTACAGACAAAGCCAGACTAGAGGAGAGACAGACAGCTCAAATTTAATACGCCAGTACAGAAAATGCCGATATCAGGTTTCCACTTTCCTGAATTACTTACAGACGATCCTATGAATCCTACACACATTTATTCAGAAGTAAGGCTCGCTGATTTCAGTGAGCCTTACTCCCAGATAATTTATAAACGTGCACAGAATTGAGAAAAAGAATGCAATCATTTAATACAATAGTAAGTTAGTTTCCTTCCTTCTCCCAAAGGAAAACAGGAACTTACATTAAAAAAACCACACACAAAACAAAACATTTTTGCAATATAATTTGAGCTACAACAGTCTCATTTTCTAAACTGTAAATTCTTTAAGTCTCATTATGAACAGCAGTGTAATCTGGGGATAGACTGTATTTTAAACTGCACTGCAGTCAAATAATACTCTGAGCTTCTGAAAGGGACACCTGGACCAGAATACTATTTTATTTATTTATTTGGGGAATTTTACCCCATCTTTCTCTTTAGGAATGATATGGGGCTGGCCAGGTTGGGCACTGGCCAAGACTCCATTCCCATCAGAGGGTCCACCTGGCCAAGCCAAACCCTGATTCCTCAGTACTGTCCTGGTGATCGTGCCCAGTGAGCCAGGCTGATCTACACCTGCCCGTTGTGTTGCGCTTGCGTTGGGAGGCGTGTGAGTGTAGGGGACAGGATGCCGCGCCCGAAACGCTGCCCTGGGCTCCACCAGTTTCTTCAACACAAATAGTCCCTCCTAATTGTCCCGCCTTCTAATAAAGCTCAACGGTGATTGGCTGAAACACAAGTGCGCTGATTGGTGATTGGCTGAAACCCCCCTCTCATCCCATTGGTCAAACAATTAGGTGCGCATCCTGCCCTCTCAAATCATTAGCATGGTTCACTGCCGATCACAACGGAACTTGGGAGAGCGTGGCTCTCCTGCGTTCCGATGCGATCTGATAAAATGGAAGCCACAGAGCTCTGCACTGTCCGGGACGCGCCAGAATTCGTGTGGTGGAGATCAGCCTTTAAGGGGTGGGCAGCCAGCAACCTGATGCTGGCATTGTTTCTACTCAGAGAAAACTCCAGGCAGCTTACTTGAAAAGATAACACAATAAATCCAAATTAATCAAGGCAAACAAGAAGTTATATAAAAGCAACAAAGCAGTTCACACACACACACACACAACACACCACCACCACCATGGAGAGCCTACAAATAAAATTCAAAACAGCTAATTAAAGACCTGACAAACAACCACAGAAGGGAGACAGACTACTCTGTCCTACAACTGGAAACAAATCAACTTTGAATTAGTTTAATATAGCTTAGAAGTTACTAGGTGGCATTAGAAAACCAAGGATGAGAAAATAATTATTCAAGTATGGGGTCATCTCTTAAATTATACAATCAAATTTAAGTTTAAGTCTTTCTAAAATACAGCAGTGTTTTTCTTTCTTATATTTCATACCTGTATTGCAGGAGAAAATACAAAAGACTGTAAGCTGAGTTGCCAAATATGTTACCAAGCTTTTGAAATGTATTATGCTTTAAATGAAGTACAGTAGTAAAGCAGTCTATCTCATGAAACGAAGTGTGTAGTGAGAGACTGATTTTGCATTATTTCCATGACAAGGACTGTGCAGTCATACTACATGGTTCCAAAGTACATGTGGTATAAAAGTGTGTTAGTAACACTTCAAGTGCTGAGAACCAAATGATCAAAATAACATTTTTGAAAGATGGTAGGCATCTTATCTAACATTTTTTTTTAAAGATATTGGGTTATTGATACTCTCTCTTTTATAACTGTGAATCCAGACACACCCATTTTGAGTTATTTGCAGCTGCACGTGACTATTATTAGACCACAGGACATTTAAAGTAATTACCTTTTTTTAATACAAAGACAAAGAGGTGTATAGGAACTAACAGGACTAATTGGCTTTCTTGACACACAGCACATCTTATACTTTAACTGGTAATACTGAGGTCTACTGGGAAGATGTACACAACTGGAACACATGCATCTAGAAAGATGCAGACTATTCAGAAAGAGCAGGCAGCAAGGGAAAAACAGAGGGGGTATTGGCTCTTTATATGAAAGATATTTCCTTGTGCTTCAGTTAGGAAACATGAGAGAGATGCTTCTGTTGAATATACTGTACAGTATCTGGGTTCAGACTAATAAATAGAAGAAAATTGAATGGTGGTTCTCTACAGTTAAGGCTGTGACACTCCACACGCAGTGCAGTGCGAAGCAAAGCGAAGCGAGTCTTTGCTTCGCGTCACATCACGCCGCTTCCTGTCTATACAGACGGGGGGGGGGGACACCTTAGATGGCTCTCTCTCTCTCTCGACAATCAGAATTGAACTTTTTCAGACTCTATTCTGATTGGCTGTACGCTTTGTTTCGCGTCCTGTCCCACAGCAGTGAACACGGCCTCTGATTGGGCGAAGTTTCCATCTCGTGCGGCACTGCAGCTCACGCACGTTGCCATGCGAAGGAGAAGAGTGCAGGACACACTACAGTCTTCACGCTGCTTCCCGACACCTTTCGTTGCGGGCGGTGTGTCACAGCCTTTAAGCTCTAATGGGAATATGGGGAACAGAGAAGATGTATTAAGAAACCATATTTCTTCCTTAGGTTGATGAAATTTTCATCAACCTAAGGAAGCACCTACAGAAAATTTGGTGGTTCTTCAAAAATCTCCTCTGAAAGCAATATGCCTCATCACAAACTGTCAGGCACATTGTTAGAATGTCTTGGTGACAATTTGTGGAATTAAAACATAATATAGCAAATAACTGGAAAGGATGCCATTTTAGATGTGGAATTGACAGTGTAAATAGAAGGTCACTAACCTGAAAGCATTTATGACAAGATAAAGTTAAAAGTAGGCAATAATGAAACACAAAGGACTTTTAAGAACACTTTTAAACTTTTGAAACTAGTAAGGTCCAATGGAAAACTAGGACAAGGGACCCAAGAGAGTTGATTTTTCCTGAAGAGCTACGTGAGGCACAGAAGATTACTACAGCATTACATGCTAAAGTCAAGAAGTTTAAAAAGAAAACCAAACTGGTTCAAATCAGAACATGTTGGAATACAATTACAGTAGTTGTATGTAAATGCAACGTGGACGTGATGCGATATACTCTAGACAGCGTCTCCCAAACTTTTTTGACTGTGACCCTAAATACAGTTTTTCACTCAGTCTGGTGACCCACAGAGGTGGTACATGCTGATAATAATAATAATAAAAAGACCCTCCCGTGACCCACAAGAACAGCTGTGTGGCCCTCGTTTGGGTTGCGACTCCTCTTTTGGGAACCACTGAGAGTCTAGCACAACAGTTCGCAAAGTTCTCCCCATGAGTTGGGGAAGTTGTTAAGTCCTTGCGGGGGCAGGCAGATGGCAGATCGCAGTGCCGCAGGGATAAAAGGTTTTTTTTTTTAAACTTACCGGGGATAGCACTGGCCCTCTGGAAGATTCAGGGGGCCCAGCAGCCCCCTATGTGGGATGCCCTGCAGATCGGCTCCCTGAGGCAATCGACCCACTTTTGGTTTTCGTCCAGTACCAGAAGTGGGTCTCAATAACTTCAGGGAGCCAATCTGAAACACAGGGAAGCCCACAGAGGAGGACATGGGCCCCCAGCACCCTCTGGAGGGCCGACACAAACCCTGGTAAGTTTTTTTAAAAAAACCTTTTTCCTGGCAGCGGCAGGATGTCGGCGATGTCACCACCCCCCTCAAGGGAGTAGTGACTGCATCCCGTTTTCCTGGTGGGTCTTGACCCATCAGTTTGAGAAACACTGCTGTAGCATTACAAAATATACACACTTATATGCATGTGCTGCTTTGTACTGTACTTCTTAGACAACTCATAAGAACATAAGAAGAACATAAGAAGAGCCCTGCTGGATCAGGCCAAAGGCCCATCTAGTCCAGCTTCCTGTATTTTCAACAGTGGCCCCACCAGATGCCTCAGGGAGCACACAAGACAACAAGATACCTGTATCCTGTACTCCTTTGCACAACTCATCCATAATTTTCAGAGTCAGCAGGGTTAAAATTTTGTTATAGTAAACTGGAAAGCAATGTGTAAAACAAACCATGCTGAGAGAACAAGTTATATGTTTAGAGTGGAAACATTGCTGAGAATGGTCTTATCACTTAACCAATCATTCCTTTTGTTACTTAAATCATTCTTCTGGTTTTGGGGTCAATTTCATTTCTGCCAACTTATTTGTTAGAAATGTGATGTCATGTGCATTTAACACACAAAACAGGAGCTTGTAGCAGAGTGATTAAAAGCATGGCTTATAAATGAAAAGTTCCAAGCTCAGCTGTGATCTCTCTGAGTGGCTCTTGGCAAGTCACGCTCTTGGCTCAGCCCCTTATCCATAATACGGAAAAGTTGTTGGGGGATTTTTTTGGGGGGGAGGGATTAATATAATTTGCAGGGCTAACGTTGGGGGTTTGGGGGGGAGGGATTCATTATTTAATTAATTTTTCTTTTACTGTGTTTTTTGCGAGTCACCTTAGTGCCTCCTTTGAAGGAGAGGGAAAGTGGGATACAAATATTTTAGATAAAAAGTGCAAAACACTTTGAGCACTTAAGTGTTATAGAAGGAATAATAGCATGAAAAACAATCCTACTGGTTTCACTAGATATTTTGATTTATTTCCTCCCCCATAACCTCTCAAATAGAACCACTAATGCAGCATTTTTAAATCACCACCACAATGAGGTACAATAATAATTTTGCAATAGCACTTCAACTTCACTGCTGCACAACACACCTGTTACAAGGCAGTAAATTTCTCTATAATCCCAGACAAATGTGTGCAAAACCAAATCACCAGAGTGCAGGCAATGTCCGCATATCCAGACAACTTTATAAACAGCATTCAGCACAGACTATCGGTATCTGTTGTAATACTACTATTGATTGGTTTTGTTTAAAGTTCAAATGACTTTTTCATATTATCAGAGCTTCTGAGTCAGGGTTTTCACCCAAATTTTATACAGCAGGAAATTCCAGGACGTTGTAGGCACACTCCCCTTTCCTACTATCTCAGAACAATTTCATCACTGTTTGCTGAAGTCAACTCTGAATTCCATCCACAGGCCCATGCCATACACCCATATTCAGAGAGAAAACAGCAGCAATGAAGAGTGCCTTGTTATCCACAGTCTTCAGTCCCTTTCCATTTATTTGAATTACTGATTATCTGCTTTATGTCTAAATTACAGAGATTTAAGGGGTTACAAGCAAAGTACCTACAAATAACCTGTGCAGACCAAAGTTTGTATCAAAAAGCAAATACCGCATTGGTCTGAGTACAAGACTCACTTTTTTCCCCTAAGGCAAGTCTTTAAAGTAGGGGTGCGGCCTACAATCAAAGCCTAGCATTTTCTGCCTAGTGTTTTCTGCAAAGCGCTTTCAAAGTCAAGCCTCTCCCAGTCTCTTTCAAAGGTAAAATGGGGCTTTTTCTCTCTCTCGCCTCTTAATCACTTGCTAAATGGCCAAAAACAATGATCTCTCAGCAGCCTCTACCCTCAAGCAGCATTTGAAAAAATTAACCCTTAAGTTCCAGCCCCAGGACTGTGTGGAAACGAAGTTATTTATTGATCTTGCAGTTTAAAAGTTGAGAGTGCAGTTTGAAAGTTGAGAGCATGAGCTCCTGCATAGGCTTACCATATCCAAAGGGGGACAGAGTGCCAACCTTTAGGCTGCAATCCTATGCACACCTTCCTGGGAGTAAGCCCCATTGAATGCAATAGGACTTACTTCTGAGTAGACATGCATAGGATTGTGCTGTTAACCATTGAAATTTGGGCAGGTGCAGCTCATCATCATGGAAGGGTGCAACAAGCTGCACCTGTCCAAATTCCAAAGGTTAAAGGTAGGCACTCTGTCCCCCTTTGGATCTGGGAAGGCTACTAATACTAGGGTGCCCAGATTCAATAAGGGACAGGGTGCCTATGCCTTTAACTGTACTAAAGCTGTACTGTTTTACTGTTCTACTAATGTGTATATTTAAGTTAAAAGAAGTTAAAAATGTATTTTTTAAAAAAATAGCACCAAACTTTAAGGGTGCGACTTATAATTAATCAGGAGCGTTCTATACTCGGGACAATACGGTAATATTCTAGCAGCACAATCCTACGCATGTTTACTCAGAAGTCCCATTCTTTTCAATTAGGCTTAGGTAAAGGTAAAGGTGACCCCTGACAATTAAGTCCAGTCATGTCCAACTCTAGGGTGTGGTGCTCATCCCCATGTCAAAGCCGAAGAGCCAGCGTTGTCTGAAGACGCCTCCGTGGTCATGTGGCCGGCATGACTCTCCTTGCCGCAGCGCGTAGCATGCGGCTGGAACACGGAGCGCTGTTTACCTTCCCGCAAGTGGTACCTATTTATCTACTCACATTAACATGCTTTGGAACTGCTAGGTTGGCAGGAGCTGGCCAAGCAACAAGAGCTCACCCCGTCGCAGATTCGAACTGCCGACCTTTCGATCGACACCTCATGGTTCAGCGGTTTAACCCACTGCGCCACCCGCTGGCCACAATTAGGCTTACTCCTAGCCTAAGGCTCCAATCCTTTATGCACTTATCTGGAAGTAAATTTCATTAAAACCAATGTGGGGCTTATTTCCAAGTAGACACACTGTATATCGGATTGCACTGCCAGTATTTTAACAGTTTTGTCAGAGAAGAACTAACCACTGGATTATATGTTCTACTTCTCAGCTCTTCCCTTCTCAAGTGTAACTTCCCAAGGGTTAAGTTGAAGCAGCACAAACCAGGATTTGAAACTAGGTTTACCGTTAGTTGCAAATCCTGGCTGCAAGTAAACCCTGGTTTGCATCAACAATTGTTCACTGGGCACTGGCATATACTTTACCCATGTTTGAGCTGGTGATGGGCATGCTGAAAGAGGATTTGTGCATTAAAGGAGATGGAGCAAGCAATCCTACAACCCAACCACTTAGCCACAGAGAGAGGCAGGAAGGATTACATCTGCACCGGCCAACTCTAAGAAAATGCCAGATCTGCACCGATATAAATATAAAGCTAGCTATGCTATTTTAAACCCATCAACATGTGCTACCCAAACACAGAGTTGGGTTACGGCAATTCTATTCCAATAACTTACAGCAGTAGTTTTGCAATAATCAACTGATTAAAGAAAGAAAATCTGAGCAGAAAACAGAACAATAAAATAGAGAATGAGAGTGACTGCATAATGTACACCAGTGATTTATTTCTGAAACTAGCATTACAACCCAAGAGATGAGGCATACAAACTTTCACAATTGACAAACTTCATTTACAGTTGTCTCTATGCTATTTCATTAAACCGCCATTTGCTTCATCTCAAAGTCAGGCATTAACTGTCAAGCAATCCATACCATAACCTTTTAAAAAAATACAAACAGAGCTCTCTTTGTTTCTTGGCATTGCCAGTCCCCCTATGGACCAAAACAGCACAGAGAACTGCACTTAGCAAACAATCCATGACCTTCAATTACTGTCTTGGCTTCCTGCCACAGAACTGGTGTACTGCTGCTAACAGTGTGCCCTATTTTACAGAAAAGTTTTTCAGTGCAGCTCGAACACAAATAAGAAAACCCCAGTTTTCCTTTATTTAAAAAAACACTGGTCCTAATTTCAACTACCACTAAACATTTCTTTAGTACGTTGAAGGCACATGTTCAGATTCTTCCATTTGAGACTGAAGAGTAATAGTCAAGAGTTCTCTGAAGAGCAAGTTTAAAGCACGAAGCAATGAAAAGCAGATTTCAATGGTATCTTTAACCATAGCTAAGATTTAAGAAAGGCTGAACCAGATAGAAACCATCTTTTCCCTTTCACATTACTCTTTCGAACTTTTATCAAGAAATGCTACTCGCATATTCTATCGTTCGTTCGTTCACCTCTACAGAAACTATGAACAATATTTATATATAACTCTGCTAGGGGAGCTACTCTGTACTGCCAACATCAATGCTTCACTGCAGCTCCTTTGCTGAAGTGTACAGCAAGATAGATAGCCAGCTGGAGGGCTTTTATCTGCACGTTGGCTGACAGCCAGCATTGAAAATGTGAGTCACTTCTGGAAGGCTAATAGCACAACGAGCCCAGAGAATATCAGGAGAAAGGAAAAATTGGAAATGCACACTGGCTTCCAAAATTTATAGTTCGAGATGATTTTTAAGATTTTAATTTAGTATATCAATATCTATAAACATTAAACCTTGGGCAAAGTTTAGTCAACATTTATTATATGGAGATGGACTATAATATTAAAATGCTGCTAAATGTGGTCACATTTTAAGTTAATTTTACATAACTTGTAACACAGGCACACACAAACAAATGCATTCTGGGGAAGTAAGTCTTATGTGCTATTTGTTCATGCAATTTCTAGCAGGGTTGGCCAATGTTTCAACATGAATGCTCCTGGTCCTTTAACGGTTGTCTAGGTGAGGGCATTGCAGCAGGTGCAGCTACTTTAGCAGTACCATTAGCACTTGAAGCTGTCAAGATTCTGTCTTCTACAGAACTCTTAAGAACGTTGAGGCCCTAACGGTGGAAGGTTGGCCACCCCTGATTTATAGTAATTCATATCAACCATTCTACAAGAAAAGGGAATCCTGTGTATGCATCAATACAGCAAACAGATGAATCAAATTCAGTTCCATGACATAGCTTTGTTCTATCAGTAGTTTTCAATTATAACCACATTTCAAATTTCGTCCACTTGTTTTCCCCTTTCGTCCAATTTCATCCAACCTTCCATGATGTTCGTTGACGTTCTTATGTTTATTTTTCTTTTATTTCTGCTTATTTAGGTTTCGCATGGATTTGTATGGATTCACGTGTTATATAGTCATTTATGTTTTTTGCTGGCCAAAATAAATTTGCAAGGTAAATAAGGCTATGGTAAGGTAAATAAGGCATCCATTTTTTACTTTTGTTCATGGTTTGGTCCCTAACCAGAAGAAAATGCAAGGTAACACTGTACATAAATTAAGAGCACATCCTTATACAACTAAAGTTGATTGAACTGTTCAACTGCTAATTCTCTCTCTCTCTCTCTCTCTCTCTCTCTCTCTCTCTCTCTGAGGAAGCCACTAAGAAGCAGAAAATATGTCAAACTGTAAAGTTCATTTGACTTAAGTCTCTGCATATTTTTGCAGTAGACTGGAAATATCTAGAAGCCAGTCACCATCTTTAAGAGTTCAGGTATGTGCCACATAATGACATTTCGGTCAGTGACAGAGCACATATATGACGATGATCCCATACGATTACAGTATAACCAGAACTTTTTTGCCTTCCTGCATGCTCTTATGTTTTGGCAAAGTGCCTGGCAGGAAACAGCAGATTAATGTCACCTGCTGCCTTGAGCTTCACCTGCGTCTCTCCTTCCCTCCCAGTCGCTCTGTGTGTGTCTCCATGCAAAGTGTCTGTGCTACTTCGGGGAAGGGGGGGAGTCAACAGGGCCTCCATATGCTTCAGATTGTACCCAAGACCCTGCTGGAGTTCTGCCCCTGAAGTGCCTTTCAATGGATAGCTCCCACTTGCTCAACAAGGGCTTGCTGTCCTTGTTCATTTTTTCAAATGTATTTAAAGGTAAGGAATGCCTGCCTGCCTCCTTCCTTCCAAGCTAAAAAAAAGACTGGGTTCCACTTTGACGATTTCCGGTTTTCAATAGTGCTCTGGTCCTTAACCAGTCAAATAAGCAGGGAACACCTGTATTTACTATACAGTAGTAGGCTATAGCATCTAGGGTTGTGTAAGTACACTCTATGATGTTCACACAAACGACAAAATCTCCTAACAGTGTATTCCTTAGAACATATCCCTGTTGTTAAGCAATGTGTGCCTACAGCAGGAACCTGAGTTCTAAAACAAATACATTGGGTCGATGAGTTACAGATGTCAGAGTATGGACAGCTGTGTCAGCAATGTCATGCAGGCGCAGTCTGTCCATTCTCATACTTCTGTATAGGTGCGTAAGTGTTGGGCTGGCGTACGTTCCGACTTCTGGACAAACCTCTGGAATGGAACTGGTGCATATCTTGGGGACTCTGTACTCTATCAATAATATCCATTGGGTTAAGCTAGACTACCTGCTGTTTAACAACTCGCTGTAATATAGTGAACAGGTGGCCACAAGATTGTAAACAAGCTTCATAGTACTGACCAGTGCATCTTTTTGGTGATATAATCAACCAATCTTATATATACAAGGGGATATTGATCATCTGAGGCCACGACCTGCCAGCTCCTCCGGACGGGGCCCCAGACGTACCAGGAAGGCGGTAGAATCCAACGCTTGGTGCGGTTGGCGTGTAAATGGGACTACGTAGAGAGGCAGGTTCCGGTCCACGCAATGCCACACATCATGAGCGACTAGAACAGCCAGGCCCGATGAGGCCCCACCTGAAACTCCTCCCCACACCTCGCCAAGAAGCGATCAAGGGCCAGCTTCAACCGTAGCGGCCAAACAGCAAACCACCGGCCAGCATGTGCCCAAAGTATGTCTTACAGGACCAGAGCCTTCGGGCAAGGTAGCCAGAGCTGAAGGGTTGCCTCGCAGGATCAGGGCCTTCGAGGGAGGAGGTGGTAAGGGACAAGAGGATTCCTTGCAGGATCAGGCACTGGGGATGAGACATGGGAGGGGCTTCCAGTATATAACTACACATCCCCTGCCGATGAGGAGGCTCAGTGTAGGGTAGACAGTCGAGCTGTGCAGACTGCTGTCCTGCCTGTGACCCAGTCTTACACAAGAGGAGACCAGGAGAAGGTTGGAGGATGTTGTAAACCCAGCTTCCCTGGACCTGCATTTGGGACCTTGGGAAGTACACACCTCATGGATGAAAACCAGCTGAAGGGTACCCTGCCCCGGGGTGCAGACATTGATGCTTTGGGCTTTTGAAATTGACCTGCTAACCCCAAGTGGCGTAGCTAGTCACTGTGGTACCCAGGGGCGAAATTTGAAATGTTGCCCCCAGAAGTGCCATGCGGGTGACGTCACATCCCCGCGGTTTTAAATTTTTTAAAAAATGATCTGCTTGCCTGAGGGTACCAACCCTCCCTCCCTTTTAACAAAAGGCGGTAGCTCGCCGCCGCCCCCTTGACCTGCCTGCTGCCCCCAGCCCTGCCTGTCACCCCCCACACCACAGCCCAGCCTCCCCCCAACTTACCCTTGCCGCCGACTGCCTTTTTCGCCCCAGCCGCCTGAGTCTCCAGCGAAATGAGCGCTGGGGACTCAGATGGCTAGGGCGAAAAGTCGTTCGCTATTGCCCCCTTGCCACCCAGCCCTGCCTGCTGCCCCCCCACTCAGCCCCGGGGGGCCCTCACCCCAACCCAGCCGCTGCCTTTTTCTTGCCGGCATGTTAAAAAGTAAAAAAAAAAAAAAACGGAATTCCTACCTGGGAATCTCCTGTTCTGGGAAGGAGAAGTGGGGCATTCGGAATGATGGGTAGCCCCTCCCATCTGGAAGGGCGCACAGCACGTCACCCCCCCGGCCCATTTGGAGTGGCACCCGGGGCGCCGCACCTCCTGCCCCCCCAGCTACGCCACTGCTATCCCTACCACAGAATTAGTGCTATAGAAACAAAAAAGTTACCTATATTGGAGGCCTCAGTTGCCCTGCTTCAAATTACTTTCAAAAGAATGTTGCCTGACCAACAGTTTGAGATACCGTCTCTTTAAACGTTTGCACAATGTACAGGCATGAACGGAAACGGAACCATTGTAATCAGCTACTGCTAGTGGGTGGTCCTCTCAGAACGCTTCGACATGAATATTCTCTCATGTGGGTGGACAGTCACTCAAAGAAAAAAAGATGCAGATACTGCTCAAGCCCCATAAAATATTCCTCTAATATTGGAAAACTATATAGGTAAAACAGTCATTTTTTAAAAAATGAATACACTGCCCTATTAATTATAACAAACTATATTTAATATTGATTCATAATAATGTACAAGCAGCTCTGAATTTATGCAGAAGTAAGATTTCTAGAAAGTCGCATGTATATCAAAAACAAACATAAATCAGCTTTCCCATAGGAAATAATGGGATTGGCATGGGTTTTAGAAGAACAGTCTGCGAGTACTCACTTTGATGAATGCAATTACTAGGAGGCAGTTGATGGCTCACTAGCCTAATCACGTTTGGTGCTAGGGGTGTGTGTGTGTGTGTGTGTGTGTGTGTGTGTGTGTGTGTGTGTGTGTGTGTGTGTGTGTGTGTGTGTGTGTGTGTGTGTGTGTGTGTGTGTGTGTGTGTGTGTGTGTGTGTGTGTGTGTGTGTGTGTGTGTGTGTGTGTGTGTGTGTGTGTGTGTGTGTGTGTACACTAAAGAATAAGTCTCCCCTCCCAGTCTTCCTCCTCCCACCCCTCCTCAAACCTGTGAAACCTCCCACACTCCCGACTTGAATCCTGGAGGGACATGACTCAGCTCTCAGGACCTCTGGCTGCTGAAGCTGCCTTTGCTGCAGCTGCATCTTCTCTTTCTGCCTCTTTTGAGTATATGGTTCCCCTCCCCCCCCCCACTTGTCTGGCTGGCAGGGATGGATTCTGCCTGCCCTCGAACTTCTGGCAGACGTGATTCATTCTGGGTAGAGTTTTTCTTTCCAGTCTTGTCTGGCAGGCAGGCAGGAATGGACTCTGCCTGGAATGGATTACATTGACCAGAAGTTTGAAGGCAGGCAGGCAGAGTCCATTCCATAGTCCATTCCAACCTGCCTGCCTGACAGACAAACAAGCCTGGAAAGAAAATCTCTGCCTGGAATGGATTGCATTGGCCAGAAGTTCACCTCTCCCCTCTGACACACTTTAAAGAGTCTCCCCCTTGAACCTCAAGGCAATTAATAGTGAGCAATCATCAAGTCATTTATCATGTTTCACAAGAAGCTGTTTATGTGATCCTCACACTAATCCTAACCGCTCTATTTAAAAATATGCCAGCGCAAATCACACTTCCAGTATTAATTTGTAAATCGTGCTATTTCAAAAACGGGCAAATTAAGAGTGTGCAAATCAAGAGCTACAAGTATTAGTGCCTTCTATATAGGCTTTAAACTAGTTGATCGTCTGCTTTATATGTCAAACAAAAGCATGGTCCACTTGATGACAGTGAACAATTACTAAATTAAGAAAATCATAAACATAAAGCAGTCACTTCATTTACAAGACTTTATTTAAAAAAAAAAACCTATCAGGATAGACTGGTAAAACTAAGGACTCTTCCACAGTGTGCATAAAAGTAGAGTTCTGGTGTTAATGCTGAACAAGCATTAGTCTGATTTCAGCTAATAGGGGCACAATATCCAGCCCTCAAAGAATGGATATGGACTGAAACTGCAGTGGGAGGCTAGACCTGCTGCAACATTTGCTGGCCTGTGGTTGCTGACTACAGAAGACCGGGGACCTTCTGGGAATCAAAGTGAAGCTTAATTCTAAGCTACCACTTCTTCCTCAAAAACTATGAACTTCCTGGTCCCAGAATGCCTCCCCCCTTCCCTATATGTCCTTTCCACTTGCTCTCCAGTCCTGTTCTCTTCTTCTACCCCAGTCCAACCAATTCCTTCCCACCCTACATGATCAACCGCTTTCCTGAAAGTGACCACAGTTTGTTTTCTTGACTGTAGATCCCAAGGCTTTGGAGTCGGAATCATGGATTCAGAAGCAATTTTGGATGGAGTCTGGAGTGGGTAAAAAAGTACGTACTCAGTTATAGAATCTTAAGAAAATACAATTTTATTTTGTATTTAATAAAATTAAGGGACCACCTCTTTCCTTATAATCCGACCCATCCTCTGAGGTCATCCGGGGGGGGGCTTTTAACTGTGCAGCCACTGATGGAGGCGAGGGGGACAGTGGCAAGGAATAGGGCCTTCTCAGTAGTAGCACCCCGATTATGGAATTCCCTCCCCTTGGAATTAAGAACGGCTCCCACTTTGGAGACCTTTCAGTGGGGCCTCAAGACGTTTTTATTTAGGTTCGCGTTTTTATTTAGGTAGGTTTTATTTAGATTGCTGACATGAGGGGCTGGCTTTTTTAATCAATGTAATTTTAAGGTGACCCAAAGGGAACACTGAGCACCCTTCAACCACACTCACCAATTCACTGACCCTCGCACTGCGACTATAAATTCAAGCTGCTGCAAATGCCACTGTAATTGCTGCTGCTTATTAGAAAAGGAGGAAAGAGAAAAACCCACTCTGAGATGGTCGTTCTCTAAGATTGCTCTTTGTGGTCATTGGTCATCATGACTGTCCAGAGAGAGAGAGCTTTCTGTCTGCCTCTCTCTCTTTTTTAAAGGGAACACATGTGACAAGCATTTTATTTCTCCTCACAGTGACATCCTGGGCACCTAGCCAACAGCTGTCTCATATTCACAAAGTCACAATCCATACTGCATTTACAACTCCCACCAAAGTGCCTGCTTTCTTGGGGGTGGGGGAATCTTGTTTTCCTGCAACAAAAGCAGAACTTTTGAAAATACTATGTGGATTCCCCTACAACTCAATATCCCAAATGCCCTGTCTACTCAGTCAGTCCTCCCTGGACAGACCTGATAAGCCATGCTAAGCAAGGGTCAAGCAGGCAAGCAGTTGGCCTCATGCTCTACAGAATCCTGTTCACATCCTCAGGACATACAAACTGAAAAGAATCCAGCACATTAGGATCAACAGATACAGAGGGAACATTGACCAGAACTATTAATGTGGCCATCAAGTAATGACAAACGCGAGCAATTTTATCTGCAAAGTGCCTAGCAAATTGGTCACAGTGAGACACCAAGCTGTTCTTATCCCCACCCTGGGGGGCCAAATGAAGCAGGACCTGAACAAACTGGAACAGCTCAGCTGGACGACTGGCAGAAAAAAATGGTGGCAGAGAAAAAAGCTCTGTTTGCTGCCATTACCAATAACAGGCCTCTGGATGGGCTCTAATCAGTGTATAGTTGGACTCATGAGTTTTCTGCCACCATCATTTTAAACACCTGCCCAGCCATTTCACGGCATGGAGCTATGCGGAAAACCAGAGAGTTGCTTTTGCTTGATGGCAAGGCAGACGTCGCTTAGGAGTGACCTCACCCACAACCCTGGCCATTTCCCTATTCCAAAAGTCAACTATGGCATCAGATGAGTCACCAGCCCTGGCAGCACAAAATTCCTACAGAGCCATCAGGAATCCCAATGGGACTATACAAATTGCCGCCTCCTCCCACCTGCAGAGGTAAAGACCCACAACCAGCTTAAATCCTACCAGGAAATTATCTGTCCATGACAAAGAAGTGATCTTAATCTATCCCCAGATCACCATTCACCTGCCCACCAGGAAAAACTAGCTCCAATGAGTGACCAACCACATACGTTGGGGCAAAATCAACTGAGACGGGTCCGTAGTTGCCATGAAATCCTAGCTAGTCCCAATCCAGGGGGCCCATCAACACCACACATTACCCCGGTCAGCTCAGGGAGGGAAACTTTTGGGCAGCATGGCAGGCGGTATGCCACCAGAATTCCAATCCTGTCTCACTTATTCAGAAGATAGCAGATAAAATAAAACAAACGTAAGCAAGCATCAGTCTGCAGCAGACAACAGAATTATCAAGGACAATAATAACTAAAACAATCTAAAACACAACTGTATTTTAACTTATCAAGTGAAGCCCATTCAGAAGTAAGTTCTACAATCTAGGTGCCACTACCTAGAATGTGCTGGGTTGTTTAGCCACCTTCTCTCTCACTGTGCAATCCTCTTCTTTCTTCGGGCGGCAGAACGAGCGTTCCGCCACCCGAAGACGTCGTAAAAGTGCCGTAAGGCACTTTTGATGACCCACGAGCAGGGAAGGCCTCCTCTGTTCTGCCGCCCAGAGGACCGCCACCAGACCCAGCAAAATAGCTGGCGGAATTCCAAGGAGACCGATCGGCCCCAGCGCCGGTTATACCCGGGGAAGGGGACGAGCGTCCCCTTCCCCAAGTAGACTTTCCGCCGTGGGGTGCCTGCCTGTGGCGGAACACGGGATCCGGTGGGCGGTTTGGCCGCCCGACGGATCCCTACGTTAGGATTGGGCTGTCAGAAAGGTAGTTAGCACATCTCCCCACAAGCACGACAACTGTAGCATAGGTGGAGTTTCACTTGAAAGACAAGGCACAGCCCTGGCCACTGACAACTACAACTACATTCCAGTGAGATATTATCACATTTCATCACCGTAGCTGCAGGGAACCACCATACCTGCAGATCCCTTAAACCACACCGAAAAGAAATATAACTTCTGCCAAGTGTGCCTTATTCTAACTTAATTAGCAATGTTTTAACATTTAGCACTTGAAACGTTATTGGGCTTCTAATACTAAACTAGTTTTCAACTGGTAGGTATCAAGACTCTGGGTTTACCCAATCTAAGGTGGGTCAAAGTAGTGGTGCTTCTCTGATTTTAAAAACAATTTTAAGAGAAATAGCAAAAAGGAGAAACACAGAGTCCAAATGTAAATGAAAAGACTCATTTACTGTTAATAGTTACAAAGAAGAGGGAAATTCAGCAGGACTTCTCAGTGTTGTCCAACAAGCTACATCTACTGAAAGTTACCTTTTTCTGTACAACTATTAAGGTGTAGCAATCTGCCATTTCTAGCTTTTAAAAATGAGAATACATGGTAAAACATTGAAAACTGGTTACATTTTGTGGGTTGGGCTCAAAAGCATCGAAGACTACTGTACTAATCAACTGAAATAGTCAATTACATTGTAATTGCTTTCTTTTAAGTATATTTCTCCAAGTTAGTTTACAAACATTACACAACATCTTAAATATGAAAAAAATGATTAGGAAGTAACTCAGAGTCACAGCACCCTCCCCTTTTATCTTCAATATGTGCTGTCACAATTGAATAGAGAGAGGTCACAGAACACACAGGTTGCTTATTTAAGTGCTTGGTGAGTCTCATTTCCATTTCTAGGTAGCAATATTTCTTTTGTACTACTGCATCTCTCAGGTAAATGCAGTAAGCAGCCAGAACCAGACAAATCCTGTGTCTTATTTCTTGGTTGCCAGAATCGAACAATTCTATTTACAGCAATGTTATGTTCCAAAGCACTGAAAATGTTTTTCAACGTTTCATTTACTTCCAGGAGCAGCGAGTGGCCTCACTGGGACCAAGTGGCTCACTGGGACAAAGTGGCAAGGTAAAAAAGACACAGCGAGTTAAGCAGCTGGGCGAGGAAGCCAGGCCCCACACACTGCCCGGCACTTCCCTTGAAGAGAAGAGAGAGGAAGAAAGGAGAGCTCCAACAACCTTGAAGAGAGGAGAGCTCCAACAACATTAAGGTACCCAAACTTTGATAAATCCATAACTTACACTCAAAAGCTATGCAGTCAGACAGCCAGCAGAGGGGTGGGGGCTATCCAGTGTTTTGCACTGAGTGTCACATGTATGACTATCTGCCTCTTGGGCACAAGTCATGGGTGTGTGCTCGGTGCAAAGAGCTCCAGGCTCTCAGGGAACGGGTTCGCTCCCTTGAAGCCACGGTTGCTGACCTGGAGAAGCAGAGACAGGTAGAGAGGAACCAGGGTGAGACTTCTAGGGACGTGGAGGCATTGTCCCACCCTCAGTTGGCCAGCTCCTCAGCTGCCAGGGAAGGGAGTCTCAGGGCTGGAGGACATCGCTCTGGAAAAGAGGGAAACAATCCCACAGTGGGGACCCCTTCTTCAGGTGATGGGCCCGTATCCAGTCGCACTATGGATACTCCTCTGGGGAGGGGGCGAAGGGGGCTTCTTGTCGTGGGTGACTCTATAGTCAGGAACATAGAGAGGGGGGTCTGTGACGGATGTGAGGACCGCATGGTGACTTGCCTACCTGGTGCGAAGGTTGCGGACATCACCTCTCGTCTAGATAGGCTGGTAGAGAGTGCTGGGGAGGAGGTAGCGGTTGTGGTGCATGTTGGCACCAACGACGTGGGGAAATGTAGTCGGGCGGTCCTGGAGGCCAAATTTAGGTTGCTAGGTAGGAAGCTGAAATCCAGGACCCCAAAGGTAGCGTTCTCAGAAGTGCTACCTGTTCCACGTGCAGGGCCAGCTAGGCAGGCGGAGCTCAGGGGTCTCAATGCGTGGATGAGACACCGGTGTCAGGAGGAGGGGTTTAGGTTTGTAAGGCACTGGGGAACGTTTTGGGACAAGCCGGGCCTGTACAAGAGGGATGGGCTTCACTTGAACCAAAACGGAACCAGACTGCTGGCACGTAACATTAAGAAGGTGGCAGAGCAGCTTTTAAACTGACCCCTGGGGGAAAGCCGACAGGAGCCGAGGGGCATCCGGTTCGGGACTCCTCATCCCTAGGGAATGAGGGTGCAGAGGATGGGGAACAGTCAAGTAATAACAGAGTAAGAATTGGGAGTGGTAGCGTGATGGGACATGACAACCAGTCTAGCAGGACAGAAGGCTGCAGGAAAAAGGTGCAAACATGCAGCCCTTCTTGGGGGACCAGGTATATAAGTGCTTTTATGCAAATGCCCAAAGTCTACGGGCAAAGATGGGAGAACTGGAATGTTTGGTGGCTAGGGAAAACATTGACATAGTAGGTATAACAGAAACCTGGTGGAATGCGGAGAACTAGTGGAATACTGCAATTCCCGGATATAAACTCTATAGGAGGGACAGAGAGGGGCGTGTTGGAGGTGGGGTGGCCATCTATGTCAAAGAGGGGGTAGAATCCACCAGAGCTGGAGGGGGGCTCTGACTCCTCCATAGAATCACTGTGGGTTAGCTTACCAGGCTCAAAGAGTGATGTAATAGTAGGGGCATGCTACCGTCCTCCAGATCAAAAACCTGAAGGGGATCTTGAAATGAGGAAGCAAATCAGGGAGGTGTCAATGAGAGACAGGGTTGTAGTCATGGGGGACTTCAATTATCCTCACATCGACTGGGTCAATTCATGCTCAGGTCATGAAAGAGAGACTGGATTTCAGGATATGTTTAAATGACTGTGCCTTAGAGCAGCTTGTCACTGAACCGACCAGAGGACAGGTGACTCTGGATTTGATATTGTGTGGCACACAAGATCTGGTCAGGGAGGTAAATGTTACCGAACCGTTGGGGAACAGTGACCATGCTGCGATCTGTTTCGCCATGCATGTCGGAGGGAGAGTGCCGAGCAAATCTGACACGAAAACCCTTGACTTCCGAAGGGCAGACTTCCCCAAAATGAGGAGACTAGTTAAAAAAAAGCTGAAAGGGAAGGTAAAAAGAGTCCAATCGCTCCAGAGTGCATGGAGGCTGTTTAAAACAACAGTCATAGAGGCCCAGCGGGAGTGTATCCCACAAAGGAGGAAGGGCTCGACCAAGTCCAGGAGGGTGCCGGCATGGCTAACAAGCACAGTTAAGGAGGCTATAAAAGGCAAGGAAGCTTCCTTCCGTAAATGGAAGTCTTACCCTAATGAGGATAACAAACTGGAGCACAAACTGTGGCAAAAGAAATGTAAAAAGATGATACGGGAGGCCAAGAAAGACTTTGAGGAACGTATGGCAGGCAACATAAAAGGGAATAATAAAAGCTTCTTCAAATATGTTAGAAGCAGGAAACCTGCCAGGGAAACGGTTGGTCCGCTGGATGGTGAGGGAGAGAAAGGGGTGATAAAAGGGGACTTGGAGACTGCAGAGAAATTAAATGAGTTCTTTGCATCTGTCTTCACGGCAGAAGACCTCAGGCAAATACCACTGCCGGAACGGTCTCCCCTGACTAAAGAATTAAGTCAAATAGAGGTTAAAAGAGAAGACGTCTCAGACTTAATTGACAAAATAAAGATCAATAAATCACCAGGCCCGGATGGCATCCACCCAAGAGTTCTGAAGGAACTCAAGAATGAAGTTGCTGACCTATTGACCAAAATATGCAACTTGTCCCTTAAAACGGCCACTATGCCAGAGGATTGGAGGATAGCTAATGTCACGCCAATCTTTAAAAAAGGAAGGAGGGGGGACCCGGGAAACTACAGGCCGGTCATCCAGGGAAGATGGTGGAAAGTCTCATTAAGGATAAAATCTTAAAATACATAGAAGAACAAGCTCTGCTGAGGGAGAGTCAGCATGGCTTCTGCAAGAGGAAGTCTTGCCTCACAAACCTGTTAGAATTTTTTGAAAAGGTCAACAGGCATGTGGATGCGAGCGAACCCGTGGATATTATATATCTGGATTTTCAGAAGGCGTTTGACACGGTCCCTCATGAAAGGCTCCTGAGAAAACTCCACAGTCAGGGAATAAGAGGGCAGGTCCTCTTGTGGATTAGGAACTGGTTGAAGACCAGGAAACAGCGAGTGGGAGTTAATGGGCAATTTTCACAATGGCAAGAGGTGAAAAGCGGTGTGCCCCAAGGATCGGTCTTGGGACCGGTGCTTTTCAACCTATTCATAAATGACCTGGAGTTGGGGATAGGCAGTGAGGTGGCCAAGTTTGCAGATGACACTAAACTTTTCCGGGTGGTGAAGACCAGCAGGGATTGTGAAGAGCTCCAGAAGGATCTCTCCAAACTGGGAGATGGGCAGCAAAATGGCAGATGCGCTTCAATGTAAGTAAGTGCAAAGTGATGCACATTGGGGCAAGAAACCAAAATTTCACATATACGCTAATGGGTTCTGAGTTGTCTGTGACGGATGAAGAGAGAGATCTTGGGGTGCTGATGGACAGGTTGATGAAAGTGTCAACCCAGTGTGCGGCGGCTGTGAAGAAGGCCAATTCCATGCTCGGGATCATTAAAAAAGGGATTGAGAATAAAACAGCCAATGTCATTATGTCTTTGTACAAATCGATGGTAAGGCCACATCTGGAGTATTGTGTCCAGTTCTGGTCACCACACCTCAAAAAGGATATAGTTGAATTGGAAAAGGTGCAGAAAAGAGCGACCAGAATGATTCGTGGGCTGGAGCACCTCCCTTATGAGGAAAGGCTACAGCGTCTGGGGCTTTTCAGCCTAGAAAAAAGGCGCCTGAGGGGGGACATGATTGAGACGTATAAAATTATGCATGGGATGGAGAGAGTGGATAGAGGGAAATTCTTCTCCCTCTCGCACAACACCAGAACCAGGGGACATGCACTAAAATTGAGTGGAGGGAGAGTTAGAACAGACAAAACAAAATATTTCTTTACCCAGAGTGTAATTCATCTGTGGAACTCCTTGCCACAGGATGTGGTGATGGCACCTGGCCTAGATGCCTTTAAAAGGGGTTTGGACAGATTCATGGAGGAAAAGACCATCACAGGTTACAAGCCATAAGCAACCTCCTGGTTTTAGAAGTAGGTTTTCTCTGTGCCAGGTGCAAGGGAGTGTCAATGGGAAACAGGTTATCTTGTTGTCTTATGCTCCCTGAGGCATCTGGTGGGGCCACTGTGTGATACAGGAAGCTGGACTAGATGGGCTTTTGGCCTGATCCAGCAGGGCTCTTCTTATGTTCTTATGTTCCACAAATTCTGTGTTCTTTATGTAACTTGCAACACAAGAACATTTGTTGACCATATGCTTTGAGGCAATTTTTAGATACTCTTGATATGGCAGTAAATATAATATTTGGATTTTTTTCGCGGCAAAGCATTTCATGAAAAAACTAAATTCATGAAATCCAGGTATTTATGCTGTCCTTAAAGGAAAACAGGAGAACTGCATCAGTTCTGCAAGGAATGGCTGAGTAATACTTTACTCTCTCTGACAGTAAAGCAATAATCTCAGCCTCATTAATAAATTGACTAATAACACATATATTCATTTGATTATTATAACAGCAATGACAGTGACCACAGCACAGAAAACTTAAACCTCATGTTGATGTTCAAGACAATTGAATTCAGACATTTCATCTTCTTAAACCTTCAGTGGTGTGGGCCGGCCGTAAGGCCGGTTGATTTTTTGCCCCCCCCCCGCAAATCCCCCCCGCGAATTTACCACCCACCCACCCACCGCTCTCTCTCTCCCCCTCCCTCCCACCCACCTCTCTCTCTCTCTCCCTCCCACCCACCGCTCTCTCTCTCTCTCTCTCTCCCTCCCTCCCACCCACCCACCGCTCTCTCTCCCCCTCCCTCCCTCCCTCCCTCCCACCCACCGCTCTCTCTCTCTCTCTCTCTCTCTCTCTCCCACCCACCGCTCTCTCTCTCTCTATCTCCCTCCCTCACACCCACCCACCCACCGACCGCTCTTGCTCACGCACGCTCGCTCGCTCTCCCTCCCACTCACTCTCTCCGGGATGGGAACGGGGCCGCCGCCACTTTCGCGTGCTTCCTGGGTTTAAAAGCGGCCTTTGCACAGCGCCGCTGAAGCTGAGATTGCCCTGAGGGCATTTTCAGCTTCAGCGGCGCTGTGCGCATGTCCAGGAAGGTCGCTTTCAGAAGGAGGAGGAAAGCGGCCTTCTTGGACATGCGCACAGTGCCGCTGAAGCTGAGAATGCCCTCAGGGCAATCTCAGCTTCAGCGGCGCTGTGCAAAGGCCACTTTTAAACCCAGGAAGCGTGCGAAAGCGGCGGCGGCGGTGTAGGAGCTTCCGGTCCGGTCCCACACGGGCCGGATTGGTCCGGTCCCGTGCGGGCCGGGCCGGATCAGGCCCACGGGCCGGAGGTTCCCCACGCCTGCATTAAAGGAACAGGGCATAATGGCACAAGCCTTTTTAAGGGGAATACCTCTTAAATGAAAATCATTTGCTCCTTTTATTATAGGAAACCAGAGATATCTGTCAAGATTAGGCAGTCAGTTCAACAGGATGCTCCTTTTCTGCAGCTAACACACAAATCTGTTGTATTCAGGAAACAAATACCTCAATCTACACTTATGACAGATATTTCAACATTACAAGATGGAGTTAAACATTCTGTAATAGGTATGGACAGGCTTCCTAAACCATATACCAATGGGACAGGACAGACCCCTTCAAGATTACATTTCTAACCATTGCTACTCGAACCCCTCACCCAAACCCCAACTACTTACCGGGGGGGGGGCTGCTGCTCAGTGGAAGAGCATCTGCTTTGAATGCAGAAGGTCCCACGATCAATCCCCAGCATCTCAAGGTAGGGTGGAGAAAAATTTCTACCTGAAACCTTAGAGAGCCAGTGCCAGTAAGTGTCAACAATACTGAGGCACATGGACCAATGGTCTGACTCAGTATTCCTATATACTGCTGAATCACATCTTCCATTTCTGAGACCTAAGACTGCTGGAGATGTCAGCTTCTCTTCTCCCTCTCATTTCTAGCTTGCAATTCGGAGTGGAAAAGATACATGCATCCAAAAGGCATAACAAAATTCAACTTTTATCCACTTTTCAAAAATGCCTAGCAATTATGACTGAATTCAACACCTATACTAATATAGGTAATGTTAATACATCACTACATGTATTACCTATATTATGTTTTTCATATTTGAAAATCTTGCAAGCATTAAGTAGAAAACCGTTATCTGTTCAGGGAGCAATAAAGAGTTAGCAATATTAATATAAACTTATATTTTCGTAAGACAGAGCACCTTAAGAAAATGGTAACGAAACAGCTCTAATTAAATCAAAGCTCTAGCAGTTCCCACTTGATTTAAAATTTGAGATCAAGTTCTGACTGAATGTGAGAGAAAATTAAACACCAGAGAGAGAGAGAGAGAGAGAGAGATTTAATAGCCAATATCCATTGTCCTCATTTATCTTCTGTTTTGTATATACAGTCACATTCCAGTCTGAACTGAGAGAGGAGAAATAATGCACTTTTTAAGGCTAGTCTACACACACAACATATGACTTTTAGAATAAGATGTAGTTTAACTTTAAAACCACATTCCCTGACAACCTTGGCTATCTTGACATGCCTCAGAACCAGTGTTCCAACTGCTGTTCCATTAATGAGCTCTCTGTGAGCTCTCTTATGCCCTCAGCTTCAGTTTTTTTCTCTATGCAAGAGGATTATTAGCAACCTGTCTCACAAGGTTATTGTAAGGATGAATGAGCCAATTACTGGAAACCACACTGCACACTAACATGTGCATTAAAAAAATTAAACATCTGTATGCAAATGTGTACCATTGAATTTTGTATCCATGTTTGCAATGCACACTCTTGTAATTTAAATTTTTTCTAGATGTGTCATATTTTATCATCTCTTAATCAAAAATAAGTGTCTGTTGGGGCTGTTAAATCTTCCTTTCAGCAATTCTATACAGTAGCTTGAAAATAAGAAAAATACTATCAGGCTATAGATACTTGGGTAGCACATGCAACACTACCGGTATGCTGAATCCAGTGCACTGTGCAAAACAGTCCATATTTAGATAACTAGAAAAGAATTATGCTTGATAATGTATGGGTCTGACCTATTATACAAACCATCAAGGCCAACACCATGAGCTTCTTCACTTCCAAAGTATCAGCTGTATTCATTGCCTTGTAAGCATTAATCTTTCAAATTCATTGTAGTGCCAACTAGTGAGGTTTAGAGTTGGTGGCTCATGTCTTTTAGGTTTAGAGTTGGTGGCGAGAAAGGGGCCATGCTACTGAGCACGACGACCACCTGGACCCGTCGTTGTCAGGCTTCTTTCCCGTCTGCTGGTGAGACACAGGACGATCAGGAGTGCCCACCCAGAACGGAGTGAAGATGCAGCAGCGGGGCCTGGGGCGCTTCTGACAGAGTACGGGCCGGTGAGGAAGCCACCCGGCCCCAAGAGGAGCCACGATGGGCACGTCCGCTGTGCGACGGGGCCACTGGGCGCCGCGGGAGCTCCACTGGGGGGAGGCAAGTACGGGCAGGTGCCATCTGCAAAGCGTGACATGGAAATTGCTTAGAAACTTGCGCTTGCTTAGAAACGAAGCGCTTAGAAACTTGCAAATCTAAGACGCCATCGATTCTAAGATGCACCCCGTTTTTAGAGATTTTATATGGGGAAAAATGTACATCTTAGAATCGAAGAAATACGATAATACTGATTCCTGAAGACATTCAGGCCAATCCTGGAGGTGTTCTGTCAACCCTAGGACAGAACCGCACAAATCTATACTTTAAGAGCATTAATGTGTTTTTATCTATTATGAAAGAAAAATATTGAACACTTCAGATGTAGCTAGAATCTAGATCATGTAGGCCAGTCGCTTCTCACAGTTTAACCACAGGGTGTGAGGATAAAGGTAGGCTTACCATCCGTACCGGTTTTTCCGGGACAGTCCCGGGAATCGGCCACGATTCCCGGTTTTGTCCCGGCCCAGTTTCCAGAGGGATGGCCGCCACCGTCACCATCTTCTGTTTTTCAAACTTACCCGGGCGCCGGCAGCATCTTGGATCACGAAATCTCGCGTGATCCAAGATGTCGGCACCCAAATGCCCTCACGAGATTTGGGTGCCGACATCTTGGATCACGCGAGATTTCGTGATCCAAGATGTTGCCGGCGCCCAGGTAAGTTTAAAAAAAGAAGATGGCGGCGGTGAGTGGGTGTCGTCCGCCCGCTCTCTCACTGGCACGGAGCCAGTGAGGGAGCGGGCGAAACATAGCCTGCTTGCCCGCGCGGCGTGAGCCTCCGGCAGGCTCGTACCACGCGGGCAAGCAGGCTGTGTTTCACCCGGTCTCCCAGCGGCTCCGTGTGGTGCCGCTGGGAGACTGGGCCAGCCTGCTTGCCCGCGTGGCGCGAGCCTCCGGCAGGCTCGCACGACGTGGGCAAGCAGGCTGTGTTTCGCCCGGTCTCCCAGCGGCTCCGTACGGTGCTGGGGAGATCGGGCCAGCCTGCTTGCACGCGAGGCTCCGGCAGGCTCGCACAGCACGGGCAAGCAGGCTGTGGAGCAGCAAGCAGGCCAGGGAGCAGCAGCAGCAGCGCAGGGAGCAGCAAAGGTAAGTTTAATTTTTAATGATTAAATAATTGAAAATTTGGGGTGCGCTTTGCGCGGCAGTCGGGGCGCTTTGCGCCCCCTTTAGTGTTAAAATTATTTTTATTACCTTTGTTTTAACTAAGGAAATTAATTAAATAAATAATTTCAGGCGCGCTTCGTGCAGCAATAGGGTGAATTTAGAGTGAATTTATTCTATTTCTTTTTATTTCATTTATTTTTTACTTTTCAATTTTTAATTATTTAATTAATTGAATGAATGGGGGGGAATGTGGGGGGAGGTGTCCCGGATGGGGGTAGTGAAATTATGGTAACCCTAATAAAGGGGGGTTGAGGGAATGACATATCTGGCCTTTAGAGTTCCATACAGGGAAGGGACTCAAATTTGAACATACCGTAATTCTCTGGCGGGATGGAGGGGACACTGAAGACAAATTTGAACATAAAAGCCTACTAGGCCAGACTTACCTTTCTACACCAACTGTGCCTGTCAGACTAGGAACCAGGCCTGTTGCAAAGGGAGGGGGGAAATCTGCTCTTTAGAATTGTGTCCTTTCTTCCTCATATGGCAACTGATTCCTATATAGAGTTAGCCAATTGGAAGGAAGTGGTATCGAAGTGGTATCTTGAATGAGTAGGGCCGGCTCTACTCAAGGCTCTTTGTTATGTTCCCCAATGATAGGCTCACAGGATTTATGTGATTGGCTGAAAATTGCTTGACAACTTCTGGCAGCCTCAGCAGCAATTGGCTGAAAATTTTGAGAAGGAACTGTCAAAACGTTCAGCCAATTGCAGCTGAGAAGGACCAAAACAATTGGAACAAATAAATTGGCCCTCCCTGCACTGAGAAGACTATGGTACAGCCAGGAGTATTGTCATGTGAGTCTAGTCTACATGTCCCTCCCTCTTGCCCTGAAAACCTCAGAGAGGTCTGAATGAAAAGCCAGCTTGAAACTAGTCTCAGACATGAGAGAGAAGCAATGGGATTGGACAACCAGAAGAAAACCAGGATTAGTCATCCAGTGACTTAGCCTAGGTCACGCAGAAATCTTTAATTGATTAATTTAATACAATTAAGTCTTTAAATGCATTTTTCCTTTCCTTTCTTCTTGGAGGGGCTAAGCTCTATTTGCCCCTATGGAGGAGCTTCCACTGATTCACTGCATGCTTGTTAAATGCAAGGAATGTGTTTCCAAACCACAGGAATATAGACTGCAGTACAGATTATTTTGCCTGAGTCTCGAGACTCTAGCTATCACCTAAGTCCTGTTGGTCAGGCCTGCAAAGCAGCTACAGCCTCATAACTTTTGAAGAAAAACACAGAGGTTTCTCAGTTAAAAGTAAGTGCTTGGGGGGGTCGCGCAGGCCCGCGGGGGGTCGGCCCCCCCGAAAACCACGGAAATGGGCATTCCGCGGTTTCAGCTATCCACGGTGGGGGCTGGAACGTATCCCCGCGGATACGGCGGCCCCCCTGTACTGTATATTCCCTCTCAAAGTTATAAAGTATCTGATTACCTTTAACCCTATGTTTAAACATAAAACCAGTTTTCTGTAGAATACCTACAGATATTATAGGTTAACATCTCATCTTTTGAGGGCTTCAAAGCTTGCCTGTTTAGAATTTTATGATGCTTGCAAGCTCTTGTAAAATCACTAGATTCCCAACACACAATCCAGTTTCCTTTTCACTTTAATAAGTGGAATACCTAACGAATTGTTTTTCCTGACAGATTCAACTGCAAAAATAGTAACAGTCATCTAAATATAAGGAATTTGCAGAAAGGTTGCAAGACATTTGGTCAGTTTGTCAAAAGATCAGTTCTTTGTGATATCTAAACTAATTAAACTACAGTTACTTCACCAAAATACGGAAGGAAACATGCCTACTAATTTCACACGATAAATTACCATTTTGCTCCAGAAGAAACATAATGCCTTCGATCTAATACAACCAAACTGTGTACAAAAGGAAGTATCTTTGTATGCACCCCCTTCTAGAAAGGCAACTACATGGGCAGAAGGGTGCTGCCTGAGAAGTTCCTATGGCTCAATCACTTTGCTGGGGACTGTGCTAGTGGTTTCAGTTGTTGGATTGGGAAAAATTGCACTGCACCAAACAGATGGTTGGCACTATCAATTCTCAGAGTGTCCACCACCTGTTGAGGGAGAGGAGAGACTGAACCCTGCACACACTCATCTATCCCTCTTCACCGCAACATGCGACAAACTGTCAAACAAAACTGACAGCACCAACCAGCTGCTAAACGGGTGTATGAGCACAGATCTTCACGTGCAACACAATGCGAGATCTTTAGACTGGAACCCAATTCTATAACCCAGAATAAAACTGAAGCTTTGTCTCTTTCCAATGAGGCAGAAAATGCACTTAAAAGCTAATATGTATCAAGTATATGCACTGAACAAGCATACAATTTTCTGATTAGGCCAAAGAATTTTAATGTCAAGTGGAATTGGCCTTTCCCAATATGAGACGAATAACTTCTACTTTGAAGCAAAGATTGACTTAACAGATATTACCTATGAACAGTTAGTCTAAATACAATTCAAGGTGTTACTTGAGAGTCCCCATTAAAGCCAAAAGAATACTCCAAAATGTGCAGGTTGTAGATTGTAATCTTATTCCTTTTACTGCTGCAGAGCACCATGGCCACTCAATTTACGTTTGTCACAATTTTTGGCAAAAATCCTTAAGTCTAATTTCCTGAAATAACCAAATAGTTTGCTTTATTTCAACAATCTAACATTTGTAAATTGTGTATCGGTTAAGAGAAGTCTCTAACTGAAGAAGGTAAAGAGTCTCTAACTGAAGAATGTAAAGGAAAAATCACTAGAAACGGGGACAAAACTTGTGATTCTTGTATTCAAACTACAAATACCAGAACAGGAAGGGGAATAGACTTCATGGCTAATTTAAAATGGGTGTTACTTCCATGTTGCTAGACAAGCAAACTCTTATCTTTTTTCCAATCATCATAGTACATTTAATCTGTCCGTTTTATGGGAGCAATGTATAAACCCAGTCACTTGGCAGCTCCACAAGGTTACATGTTTTGTTTTACCTATGTAACCAAGACATTTGTTAAAACCATAATAATCCCAGATTGCATCACATACAGGGCCCAATCCTATCCAACTTTCCAGTCGCAATGCAGCCCTGAGGTAAGGGAATAAACAGTCCCTTAGCTTGATGAGGCCTCCATGACTGCCCCCCACCGCAGGATGCAGTGCACACCCTGTTGGCACGGCTGCATCAGCGCTGGAAAGTTGGATAGGATTGGGCCCACAAACAGGTTTCAGCTAGCGTTGCTGAAGATGTTATAACAAAGGAGTTCCTGGGATCAGAAAGTATTACTGAAATACAGACTCTATGGACCAAAGTCACATGCAAGTTTTACACGCTCAAGGTATCACATTATGGTGCTTTAAAACAAATGTATGAAAAAGTAAGGAGACCCCAAAGTGAAGAAAAAACACTATTTACAAAAACTTCAATAAAATATTCCCATTCACTGGTGTGTTTTGAATGAGTTCTTTTTCAGAAGTTGAGTGTTATCTAACTATGAATGGTGCAAGAATGCACTGGAGCAAGAATGCAACTAATTATTAGGAGTTTTTGACCTGAACACCATTCATTTTTTTTTCCTCTCTGCATCTGATCAAATAATCTGACTCTCACTTCTGACAAAGAGCATGTCTGAAATGTGTCAGGTGTCAGACCCTTTTTCACAGGTTTAGTACATGTGCTGTCCCCGCCCCTTTTTCTTTGCTTTAAACACACACACACACACACACACACACACACACACACACACACACACACACACACACACACACACACACACAAACAACAACAACAACAACAAACTGGCCCTTTGGGCATACAAACTGGCCCTTTGGAATGTGTCCCCCCCCCCCCCACAGACGACAGTAGCACCTACTTTATATGACTTTAAGCATATTCTGACAAAGATGTGGCTCTCTGAGAAGGCTTTTGGCATTGACTGATACAGTTCTACTGAGATTCTCCCTTATGTTACTCTTTCCCGATTTCCTTCTTTTTGCAGATTTGACTGCTATTTTGAAATTTGTTTTCTTTGTTTAATTTTACCCCAATGAGTGCTTCGAGCAACGCCTGAAAGAAAATAGTTTTTTAAAAAAGGGCTTCCCCCAATTTTTCTGGATTTTTTTTGTGGAAATTAGACAGGTGAAGCTATTTTTAAAACAATTTTCAGAATGTTAGGGTCACCCCACTGACTCCCCCAAAATAGCACTGTTTTTAGGGAAAATGAGGTGCAGGAATTGGTTGCAGGGTACCCCCTCCTCACTGAAATTAGAAACGAAACTTTGGATTTTTTTTTTCATGGCCAGGGCCTTGGCTTTTGAATCCACTTTGTTTGGAGCACCTCAGGTGCAGGTGATCAGCTGTACACAGCTGTAAGCAGGAGCAACACCAGGCGTTGCTCAAAGCACTCATTGGGGTTATATATGGGTAACAGAATAGACCTATGCAGCCATTTTCATCATATCGCATCATTTCCTATACTTTGTGAGTGGATTTCTGGCTTTTTTATAATGGCCAGGGCCCTGGCTTTTGAATCCACTTTCTTTCCAACACCTCAGGTGCAGGTGATCAGTTTTACAGAGCTGTAAGTAGGAGCAACACAAGGCGTTGCTCAAACAACTCATTGGTCCTTAGAGGGTAATCTAATGTTGTTCCTGTAAGTTGGCTGTTTGTTTCTGGGTTTTTTTTTTCTATTCCCCCCTCAGGCTGAGCCTACCAGGGGGTGAAGGTTGGGGTACTAAGAATTCTGTCTTTATTGATATATTAAAAAATAAAAACAATACATATTTCATAAAGTTATAGCAAACACGAAGCAATACATCCTACTAGCACACTATTCACTATTTTCTACATATAATATCCAACTAAGCCAAAATAACACCCACATTCTATTCATTAAATCCGCATATCACCACATCGTTGTTCTCTCTCTCTCAAAAAAAAATCGATAAATGGTTTCTAGTTATTCACGAAATGGTTAACTGACTTTTCCTTAATTAAAATTGTAAGTTTATCCATTTCAGCATAGTCCAAAACTTTCAGCCACCAATCTTCCAGCGAAGGTATCTCTGAATTCTTCCAGTATTGTACATATAAAATTCTTGCTGCAGCTATCATATATAAAAACAAAGTTTGAAATTTTTCGCCTACATGATCATCCCTCATACCCAACAAAAAGGTTTCCGGTTTCATTTGAACCTTAATCTTTAAAATCAACTCAATCTGTTTATGAATCTGAGTCCCAATACTTCTTTGCTTGGGGACATGTCCACCACATATGGTAAAAAGTTCCTTCTTGCTTTTTACATTTCCAACAGCTATTCGTCACCTTCTCATACATTTTTGCTAATTTGCTTGGGGTTATATACCATCTATACATCATTTTATACATATTTTCTTTAATATTAACATTTAACGTAAATTTTAACTGTTTTAACCATAGTTGTTCCCATTGGTCCATTGAAATAACATGACCTACATTTTTCGCCCAATGAATCGTACATTCTTTAACCTGTTCTTCTGTCTCAAACTTCAAAAGCAATTTATACATTTTTGAGATTACCTGGTCTTCAGATTTTAATTGTACCTCCAATATTGATTCTTCTTCTACAAATCCATATGCCTTCTTGTCCACTTTAAATCTGTCCAAAATTTGAGCATATACAAACCATTGGCAATTCCCCCTACACAATCCTAAAGCACAGAAGCTGTGTGCATAACACAACTATGTGTTTGAGATCTTGTGTTGTCAGGTCTATGCTTTACATAGGAATGAATGGACAAATCTGTTATGCCTTAAACCCCAATGGGTGGTAATTGCAACGCCTATGCTACAGGTATATGGAACACCTGGGAATTTTTTTTGCAGGTGGTTATATCTCTTTGGGGGTCCCTTAAACATGTGGAACACACTGACATTTGGGAATTCTGGGAAAATCTGACCTTGGGGCAGAAGGGGTCTTAATGAAGATTTTATTGTTTTAATCGTTGATATATTTTATTATATACTGCCCTGGCATCTACTGGAAAAGTGTGATGTATAAACTTTTAAACATATGGTTTAAAGATCAGCCTTTACGTGTAACAACCAAACACACATTATGAAGGAAGTCTAGTCTCCACCCAGAAGAACTTGTTAGAGCAGTGGTTCTCAAACGTTTTAGCACCAAGACCCACTTTTTAAAATGACCCTCTCTCGGGACCCACCTAGCTTTATAAGACGCTCAAACATTTATCTCCCTATATTTACACAAGCTTGCAAACTGCAGGAACTCAGCTGTTTGCAGGGTAATTACTGTAGCAGCTATCTTGCAAACTTCAGGAGTTCAGCTCTTTGAAGGGCAGTTAGCAGCTACTTGATTTTTGAATAGCCTCAGGGTTTATCTGATTTTTCCATCACCTGGAATCCACCAGAAATCAGGTCGCGACCCACCAAGTGGGTCCCGACCCACAGTTTCAGAAACACTGTGTTAGAGCAAAAGAAGAGCCAGTGCCTGAGAAGAATATTTCACCTAGGTCAGAACTGCTGGAAGAAAATAGCTGCTGAAAGGGGCATAAGTTGAGCATACAAAGATGACACAAACTTCCAGTGTGATGTAAGTGGGCATCAATAAGGACTGAAGAGCCTTTACTAATGTGATACCAGAGTAACTCTAGGTGTGGGGTGATGTAGCCACAGTAGCAGGGGGGAATTTCCCAAAGAATGTCATGGTAGCAAACAGGGATGTGTTATTTGCCTGCTTGCCCAACAAGCAGCAGCAATTGTTTCCAAAATTACAGAAAAGGTGCCATGATTTTTACAGTGATCTTTCCAGCTGGAGAAAAAAAAAATACTGCAGAAGTAGCAATTGTGTGGGAAAATGTGGAAAAAAACCGAGAGGAGAAAAAAATGTGGTTGAAATAGACAGACAATGCATGAGCATAAGGGTATAGTTTATCAGTACAGGTTGATTACCCCTTATCTGGACATCCAGACATTTTGGGGGCTATGACTTTAAAAAACAACAACGCTGGCTGGCATAGCACAAGGCATGCGGGGGCACAAAATTATTTAAAATATTGTCTAAAATGACCTTCAGGCTATGTGTATAAAGTATATATGAGACAAATGAATTTCATAAGAACATAAGAACATAAGAAGAGCCCTGCTGGATCAGGCCAAAAGCCCATCTAGTCCAGCTTCCTGTGTCACACAGTGGCCCCACCAGATGCCTCAGGGAGCACACAAGACAACAAGATACCTGTGTCCAGTCGCCACTCCCTTGCACCTGGCACAGAGAAAACCCACTTCTAAAACCAGGAGGTTGCTTATGGCTTGTAACCTGTGATGGTCTTTTCCTCCATGAATCTGTCCAAACCCCTTTTAAAGGCATCTAGGCCAGATGCCATCACCACATCCTGTGGCAAGGAGTTCCACAGATGAATTACACGCTGGGTAAAGAAATATTTTCTTTTGTCTGTTCTACCTCTCCCTCCACTCAATTTTAGTGCATGTCCCCTGGTTCTGGTGTTGTGCGAGAGGGAGAAGAATTTCCCTCTATCCACTCTCTCCATCCTATGCATAATTTTATAAGTCTCAATCATGTCCCCCCTCTGGCGCCTTTTTTCTAGGCTGAAAAGCCCCAGACGCTGTAGCCTTTCCTCGTAAGGGAGGTGCTCCAGCCCACGAATCATTCTGGTCGCTCTTTTCTGCACCTTTTCCAATTCAACTATATCCTTTTTGAGGTGTGGTGACCAGAACTGGACACAATACTCCAGATGTGGCCTTACCGTCGATTTGTACAAAGGCAGAATGATATTGGCCGTTTTATTCTCAATCCCTTTTTTAATGATCCCGAGCATGGAATTGGCCTTCTTCACAGCCGCCGCACACTGGGTCGACACTTTCATCGACCTGTCCACCAGCACCCCAAGATCTCTCTCTTGATCCGTCACAGACAACTCAGAACCCATTAGCGTATATGTGAAATTTTGGTTTCTTGCCCCAATGTGCATCACTTTGCACTTACTTACATTGAAGCGCATCTGCCATTTTGCTGCCCATTCTCCCAGTTTGGAGAGATCCTTCTAGAGCTCTTCACAATCCCTGCTGGTCTTCACCACCCGGAAAAGTTTAGTGTCATCTGCAAACTTGGCCACCTCGCTGCTTATCCCCAACTCCAGGTCATTTATGAATAAGTTGAAAAGCACCGGTCCCAAGACCGATCCTTGGGGCACACCACTTTTCACCTCTCGCCATTGTGAAAATTGCCCATTGACTCCCACTCACTGTTTCCTGGGCTTCAACCAGTTCCTAATCCACAAGAGGACCTGCCCTCTTATTCCCTGACTGTGGAGTTTTCTCAGGAGCCTTTCATGAGGGACCATGTCAAACGCCTTCTGAAAATCCAGGTATATAATATCCACAGGTTCGCTCGCATCCACATGCCTGTTGACCTTTTCAAAAAATTCTAACAGGTTTGTGAGGCAAACCTTGCAGAAGCCATGCTGACTCTCCTTCATGTTTAGACTTGGGTCCCATCCCCAAGATATTTCATTATATTTATGCAAATATTCTGAAATCCAGACAAATTCGAAATCCAGACAACTTCCTGTCCCAAGCAGTCCAGATAAGGGATACTCGACCTGTATTTGAAAGTCTAGGTTAGTATACAGTTGGCCCTTGGTATTCGCGGGGGTTCCGTTCCTGGAACCCCTGCAGATGCCAGCATCCGCAGATAATCAAATCCATGGTGGGCGGGGTTGTGCCACAGTACCTTATTTTTTTAGCTTTGCCGGCGCCCGCCACCGCTTCTTGCCTCTCCTGCCGCATGCTAAAGGCTCAAAGTGCCTGTAAAAGCTACTTCCAGTTGCATACACAACTGGAAGTAGCTTCTGGTCGCTTTTTTCTGGCCCACTGTACTATATGAATGCCACCTTCTGTACTCTTCGTAAGAACATATGTTCATTGAGCCTTTATTAGCAACCACACTTCGTTAGGTCATTCTCCGACTGTTCATCCAATTCACACGGCTCTTTTAAGGTCGTGTGGCACTCTCATTGGAAGAATCCTGCCTTCCTAACATCATCCCAGTGGTGTCAAAAACTCTGAAGGTTAGTCCTTATATGTAAATCTACTCAGCAGGTGCAGGTTGTAGCTGGACAGAAAAAACCAGACTCCTTTCTGCAAAGGAGATAAGCAGATACAATCTAACAGAAAACCAGTCGTACAACTGTTTTCTATAATTCAAACCTCATTTTGGACTGATATTCTCACAAAACCTACTTAACAGCTTTTCTGTATGTGCCTTCCAGGGTCACTGCCAGGACCTGAAGGGCCCTTGGGCAAAGCCCTGCACTGGGGGCCCCCATGGTGCACATGCACACACCCCATGGCTGAAAAGAAGAGAGGATGCCTTCTTTCCTCAGTGCTGCTGAGGAGCACAGTACTCCACCCTTTTCAACTGCCAAGGAAGGGAGAGGGGTAAACGAATGCTGTCTTTCCTTAGCAGTGCTGAGGAAAGGAAGTGTCCGTCCGTCCTTCCTGATCAAGAAAGGGAGGAAAGAGGTGGGGTGGACATCCACCCACTTCCCCAGAGAGATGATGACAGAGTGACTTACTCTGCTATCATCTCCTTCTCTTGCCCTTCACATTTGCAAACAGAATTTCTAGAGGTCCCTGCATCCTCCCAGGGACCTCTGAGGAAGCCTGTTTGCAGAAGCAAAGATCAGGAGAAAGCAGTGATGAAGCTATGCACTCAGCCATGCATGTCGCTCTGTCATTGCCCCATGTAATAGTGAGTTGTGAGAGGCTTCAGGAGCTCATGGATCCCACTGCAGGTGACCAATCTGACTGACACCTGACACCAACCGCTCTGCCTTCCTCTGCAGACTGTTTCTGATGCATCATTCATCTTCCTTGCAAACGTAGACTGTGTTATCCCGTTCTTGTGATATTATGTTGCCATGACGTACGGTAAGAGGTAAAATATTCAATAAAGACAAAATTAAATTTAAAAAACCATTCTAGATTTTCAACAAAACAACTGTTCAATGTGCTGCCCATCACGGAAGCTGCACATGCATTTCCAGACCTAGCGGTACCCTTTTTGCACCAAGATGGAGAATCTGTGGTAGCTGGGGACAGAAGCTGAGAGGTAAAGCCAACGAGGTAGTGGTAAGAGAAAGGATATGCAAGTGTGAAGGCTCCACAAATACACATAATCTGCCAGTAAAAAAACAACAATACTCTTACAACATCACATACACATGCCAATTCTTATGTTCCATCTCCTTCAAATGTGACCAAGTAAAGGAATTCAAGGCTAGATGGTAAATAGACAGGCAGATTTCATTCTTAAAGCGTTCCACAAATTTCTATAGATCAGCCCCATATACCAAGTTACCAATGTGTAGGACTTTGGGAAGGATACTCCCTTCAACTGTTACTACCACTCCTATGGGGTAACGTAAAGCATTGTACTTACTGACTTCATTTTGGCGGAGGGGCAAAACCTGCTCTGAGCGCCCTTCCCTTCTCTAATAGGGAATGAAAGGGGACAATGTAATTGGATGACTTTTTTTTTGAATGTTATAACATTAGGCAAAATCAAGAACTAGTGGGTTGTACGCTGAGGAACACATGTGGAAGAAAGCTCATGCAAGTGAACTTCCCTGGGACCTCCTCAGCACAGCAGCCCTGCGCACTCATCACAATTCTGTTCCACAATGTGCTCCTTACAAGACACAAAGGTGAAAATTACTCTTGTGCAAATACAAGTGCTTTCCAGTCATAGAAAAATCATTTAGGGTACAAGCCAGCGTTTATAAAAACACCAGAGATGCAAAAAAAAAGAAAAAAAGCAAAAAAACAACCACCCTGCATTGCCTTTTCAGTCCAAACCTTTACAGCTAGCAGAACTCAAGATCCCATTGAATCCTGCTGAGTGGGAATTTGAACCTAGGTCTTCCCAAGTCCAACACACTGACCACTACACCACATTGACTCTCACTGTTAAAACCGTTTTTGAAAAATCATCTTATATTGGTGTTTTCTTAAAAATCCTTGAAAACTGAAAATAAGGTTCCTTTCTTTTTCTCTAATTTGTCATCAAACTACAGTATAGGGGGGAAAGTACAGCACAGCTTTTCAATTACTGTTTGTATGCCCCCCCCCCGAGAATTAATAATTATAGCACCAGGGGAAAATGTAATTTATCAATATTTGTAATAAATTTTGTTTGTGACGAGTCTCAAATTGAACATGCTGCTAAATATTCATTATTTACATGGGCAGAAAAGTTATTTGAGGTCAAACATGTTTCTCTTGTAAAGTATTAAAAACAATGGTAAAGAAGAAGTGTGTTTTCAAAATGCAAGCTAGTAAAGGACACACTAATTTAGGTTAAATATGCAGTACAGTCAGCAGAATTTGACTTTAACGTCAAATTTCCTATTTTGTTCTTTACTTTATAAATGAACTGTTAGTACAAAAACACAATCACATTTCTATTCCCTTAATATTTTACATCCTTTTAAAAAGTGCTTTGTTTAGAAATGTTCTGTGCAGAGTCCGGTCCCTATGCACAGGTCCATAAGGTAACGGTGACCCCTGACAATTAAGTCCAGTCATGTCCGACTCTAGGGTGTGGTGCTCATCCCCATTTCAAAGCCGAAGAGCCAGCGTTGTCTGAAGACGCCTCCGTGGTCATGTGGCTGGCATGACTCTCCTTGCCGCAGCGCATAGCATGCAGCTGGAACACGGAGCGCTGTTGACCTTCCAGCAAGCGGTACTTATTTATCTACTCGCATTAACATGCTTTGGAACTGCTCGGTTGGCAGGAGCTGGTCAAACAACGAGAGCTCACCCCGTCGCGGATTCGAACTGCCGACCTTTCGATCGACAGCTCATGGTTCAGCGGTTTAACCCACTAAATCAAACCAATGGTGCTTAACAGAAGAAGCATGTTGAGGATCAGGAGGCTCTTACAGACCTTCACCAGATCTCTTGTACTTACCAGGCCAGATGGGAAGAGGAACTGTGTGACCAAATAGATACCCTGAACACCCTAGATTCAATTGGCTCCTCCTACCTCCTGGCAAGCACAGAGGGCCTAATAAGAATCATAGCCAAACAATCACACACCAGGTTAACCTCCCGTAGCTCACTACCAGAATCTTAATCTAGCTAGACCAGGGGTTCTCAACCCCTTCCCGGCCGAGTACCACGTCTGGCGCCACTCTCCTGCTATGTGTACCACCAGAAATAACTGGCGATGACATAATCACCAGTTACTTCCGGGTTTTCAGGTTTCCGGAGGCCATAAAACGCAGAGGCGGCTGCTCTGGGTGGGTGGGAGGGCCCTTCTCAGCGTTTCCGAGAGGCTTGGCCAAAGGCAGGAGCCTCTTGGGAGCTAAAACGCGCTGCCGAAAGCACCATGTCGGAGTGGGGTTCCGGCGGTCTGAGTACCACCAGCAGTCAAAGTACCACTGGCGGTACTAGTACCACTGGTTGAGAACCCCTGAGCTAGACCCAATGCTAGTATGCATTCCAACCACAAGCAACTTGCATGCCAGGGCTATCACTTGCAGAAATGGATAACCTGGTGGGAGTACTAAAGGTCTCCCTTTGCCCTGCCATATCCTGGCGAACAGTGGCGTACCTAGTGTAGCAGGACATGGTTTTGTATATATGTTATCGTAAAAGCCCAAAATCTGTCACTACGTTGTCCAAGTAGTAAAAACGCAAAAGTCCCAAGTGTCTTCGGAGATTTAATATATATATTTTATTAGTATAATATTAAAACATACAAACAATATATCATACAGTATTTCAAAAAGTTATAGCAAGCGCAAAGCAATATACAGTATCCTACTAGCATACTATTCACTATTTTCTACATATAATATCCAACTAAGGCTTAGCCAAAATATCACCAATATTCTATTCATTAAATCCACATATCATCAGATCATTCTTCTCTCTCTCTTTAAAAAAATCTATAAATGGTTTCCAATTATTAACAAAAAGGTTAACTGACTTTTCCTTAATTAAAGATGTAAGTTTATCCATTTCAGCATAGTCCAAAACTTTCAACCACCAATCCTCCAGCGAAGGTATCTCTGCGGAGATGCACTTTCTAACCAGTGAGAACGTGAAGCTCTAGAACATCTTCGGAGATTCTAGTTCTAACTAGTCAGAACATGAAAGCACTGAGTGTTTCAGTACAGCGCTTTCTAGTTCTTACTAGTCAGAACGTATATCTCCGAAGATGAACTAGAGCTTTGCATTTGGACTAGTTGGTACCAGAAATTTCCAAGATGCTTGGGAGTTGCACGTTTTTTACGAGCTGAAACTACTTTTGATGGATTTTCCATTTTTACTGCAACATAGGCACATGCCCTGGGGACTGGCTGCAGGTGACACATGTATCTAGCCCCTAATATTTATTCATGTGTAGGCTTTCTGTGCACACAACCAGAGGGTGGGATCATCACCCACAGATATAATTTACATGTAACACACAAATACATACAAAATAACTGAAAGTACTCTAGATAAGATTTCCAGTTCCTGAACTCTTTCATATTACTAGCAATGACTAAAGTCCAGCAAACTAAATCATTGACTCATTTTACAAGCAACTCCAAAATGTGATTTTGCCATCTTCAGGTTTACATGCACTTCTTCGGCCTCTCTCGTCCCCTCCCCCATCTCCAATTCGCTCCCCGACTTGCACATGCCGTAGTTTGCCATTTTGTCCAAATCAGCAAATTATGGTCTGCACTTGCCCTCCATACCAAAATTAGAAACCCACTTCAAATCAACATCTCCAGTTCTAGGTTATAGGTTACCTATTTAGTCAAAAAAGCAAACAATGATTTGCCTGAACCAGCAAGTCATGAAGAGAATCATAATATGCAAGGGAGCATGCAAGCAAACAGCCAAACTCTGGGTTGAAGCTACATGCGAACTACCCTACTGAGTTTCAAAGCACACTTGTTAAGGGTACAAACTACAAGTAACAGGGATGTAAGGCCAGCGCAGATCTGACAGCATTCAAGTAAGAGAAACTGGATAAATGAGGATCTGGAAGTATAGCTGAGATGCTTTTTGAGGATTTGGAGGGGACACTTTTAAAACTGGAGAAGGTACAACAATATTATTTAGTTGAAAGGATGGTATTTTATAGGAGACACCTCATACTATGAAATATCTGGGAAAGTGCTAGTTATTTTGAGCTGATGAGTAAGAAATAGTCATCTCTCTACAATAGTATAATGCTTCTTGCATAAAAGAATATAGGGTATGAAAAACAAAGAGTATCCCATGAAACATTCAAAATCTCTGGAAGAAACAATCTGCAACAGAATCTTATGACAATTTATCCTCTTTTGGGATTGGAATCAGAACAGCTGCTAATCTAGAAAATGCTTTCCTTTCAAAGTACGAAAGCAGCATTATTAAATGTTCCAAAAATATGTATGGCTTAAATTCACCATTCATATATTACCACTAAAATCCTTCAAGTTGTATCCCTGAGACAATAATTGAGAACAACACTCTTAGGGTAAGCAAGACAAACTTTTTTTTTTTAGTACAATAGTGAAGAATTTGAGAAACTCTCCTTTTCAACAATAGCCTCTACGATGCAACCAAGTGTAAAAGAAACCATTTTAGAGAAATTAATATTCAAGGATCCTCTCAGTTTCTTGATGCAAAAAATTATAGGGATTAGGAAGGATACAAATCATTAACTGAAAGAGTTACCAGCACGCTTAAGATGCTTCTGATAAACCTGGGGGACACTTCCAGTAGCAATGAAGTAAAACACCTCCAAAGTAAAGCAACAAAGTGCACAGTATACATTTTATTACGGGCTGGAGTACAGCCATTCCATTTCCAGAGGGAGCACTAACTCCAGCCGCCAATACTAATTTACCACAGGATGCTGGCTAAATTGAAAAGTGAAAAGGTGACATCCAGTTTTCATGCACTACAACCCTGGCCTACATTTTGATAGCACCTAACACTGGCACAGTGGCATCGCTATAGCGGGGCCCGGGGAAGCCAATGCCCCCAGGTGACAACCACCATCTCCTTGTGAGGAGGAGCCATGGTAGGAATTTTTTTGGCTCTGCAGCTGCTTTTTTTCAGCCGGTGGGCTGCGTTTGCTGCTGCAGAGCTGAAATGCGCCAAAATCAGCACGTTTTCCGGCCCTCAACCAGCCCTGGCTCTTGGAAGGCTTCAAATGAAGCCTTCTGGGAGCACAGGGGGCGGGGCAATGATGTGAAACACGTCATCGGCCCACCCACGTGACCCTGCTAGCAACACAACCGCACTGCCAACGAATTAATACTGAAAGTCTAATTTACAGTTGCAATTTTCAAAATAACAGTTAATTAGCTGCTATTAGTTGCATTCCACAAATTTAGGGGTCTCCTCTAAAAGGCAGAAGATAAAAAAGAGAAAGATAATACATTCACGTACCACTTTCCAGAGCTGTCTTAAGTGCATTATAGGTCCCCAGGCACCGACGCAATGGTGACCCACTTCCCGTTTTCCAACAAAACCAGAAGTGGGTCGCAATCACGTCGGAGGGCCATTCTGAGGCGCGGGGAGGCCTGCAGAGGGGTCCACAGGCTCCCCGCACCCACTGGAGGACCAGCATACCCCCTCAGGGATGGTTAAAAAAAGCTCTTTTTCCCTGCGGCTGTGGCGGCAGTAATGCAGTGGGGGCCCCCTATGCTCATGGACCCCTGGGCAACTGCCACTTTCTCAGTTCCCTTACTGAGAAAATCTTTGTTTTCATCGTTGCTTTCTCAGTCAACAACATCAGTAGCCACTCCCACTCGTCGCCCTCCTCAACCCTCCACCTACATCATCTTGGGCAAACAAAAGTCACCAGTCATCAGCATGAGTGTTCGATTACTTTTCCCCTAACCCACAACATTTACATTGGTCCCAATGGGAAGAGTACCGTAGTTCTAATTTATGCGTTTTCAATATACACGCAGATTTACAAGAATACAACCCTCGTGTAAATCGGGAGCTACCTGTATTAATTTTAGAACTGAAGAGGAAAGGAAGGAAAGCTAACTGCATATCCTAACAGGTGAATTAAAATTACTACAATTATAGTGCCTCTAATTTAAACTTACTGCATTGCCAGAAGACTGGGGGAAAACTGGGGAAAAAATGAGAACACACGAGTTTATAAACTGCAAGGTGCAGAATCACATTATTTCACTTTTTGGAATTTCTCAATGGTATTCATAAAAACAAATTATACATCTTACCAATGCAGGCCACTGAATATGCTTAATCTTTGATCCCTGAGTCTGGCTAGGATCCTTTCTCTTTGCCCAGACCAGCTGGTACTCCACCAAAAAGGCTGCAAAATCTTCATAAACTTTAACCCATTCTCGTTTGTCCCATTCCAGGTCATCGAATTCCACATACACCTGGAGGAATAAATTAGTTAAGAAATATTGTTAGACACTCAGAACATATAATCAGCAGAGCCAGAAGTTTACTATATTTCCTTGACAGGCTACTTCTAAGCCAAAACCATGCCTTTTAGATTTTGTAGAATATGCTATTTTGAATTATTGCATTTCTACCACACTTTACACAGTAGAAACTCTGAAAGCACCTTACAAAGTTTTTGAAAACTCTATAAAGTACAATACAATACAATACAATATAATTAATTAAAAACAATAGGAATTACCCAACTTGGTAAAACAGTAATCACCCAAAATAGTATACCAAATACGACAGTTTACTCATCCACTCCAACAAATTTTGCTCAAGTCTTTCCCAGCCACCTGAACAGTAAGAGGTGATCTGATATACCTTCCTTAGGAAGGAGTTCCACAGGATAAGCACCACTGATAACAAGGCTCTCACCTTGCATTTACTGTACTCACTATACTTCATAGAGCAAAAGCAACCAAAGTAGAATTTCCTTGGATGATCTTTACACATGCAGTAACGTATAAGGAACTGGTATGTAGGAAGAAGCTTAAACTTCAAATATTGTTTTAACTTGGTAAGAGATCATTTTTGAGGAATATACTATACTTATTAGATCTGTCCTTACATCTCTGGTCTTGTAGCATACTGCTTTTATAAAGGACATATACAAGAAAACATTGCCACCCACACACAAGGAACTGGAATAGTGTGATGAATCCTCTGCCCCCCCCCCCATTTTTTGCTGATTATTCCGTGTTTTTTGGACACTTAATTCCCCAGAAGCACTTATGCAGGTTCAGCAGCCTAAAATGCTGCTGGGGCATATTTTGTAAGCAGCCTTTGTCCTTTGTTGAAAGGCCATTAGCTAGCCCACCTATGTTTGTAGATTGGACAAATTCCTCCATGTCCGGTCTATTGAGACTGGCTCATAGCCAAACATGTCCATCTAAGATCAAGGGGGTATGATGGAGTGACCTGGTGGGGAGTGCATCCCTGCTGGTCCTTTTGGACCTCTCGGCGGCGTTCGATACCATCAACCATGGTATCCTTCTGGGTCGGCTGGCCGAGTTGGGACTAGGGGGCACTGCATTGCAGTAATTCCATTCCTACTTGGCTGACAGGTCCCAGATGGTGATGCTGGGAGACGCTTGTTCGGTGCCCTGCCCTTTACAGTGTGGGGTGCCACAGGGTTCTATTCTGTCTCCCATGCTTTTTAACATCTACATGAAACGGGTGGGAGAGATCATCCAGGGATTTGGAGTTGGGTGTCACCAATATGCTGATGACACCCAGCTCTATCTCTCCTTGCCATCTCGCTCCAGGGAGGCTGTGGAAGTCCTGGAACGCTGTCTGGAGGTGGTTGGGGTCTGGATGAGGGCTAATAGGTTGAGATTGAATTCAGAAACGACAGAGGTCCTACTGGTCAGGAAAGCTTCAATGCAGGTACTGAGTCACCTCCCTGTTCAGAATGGGGTTGCACTCCCCCTGCAGGAACGGGTGCGCAGCTTGGGAGTACTTCTAGATTCACAGCACTCCCTGGAAAGCCAGGTAGCGGCTGTGGCCAGGGGTGCGTTTGCCCAGCTTCAGCTGGTGCGCCAGCTGCGGCCGTACTTGAGTCAATCAGACCTGACCATGGTGGTCCACACCTTAGTGACTTCAAGACTGGATTATTGTAATGTGCTCTACAAGGGGCTGCCCTTGAAGACAGTTCTGCAATTAGTGCAGAAGCTGCAATTAGTGCAGAATGTGGCGGCCCGGGTGGTCACTGGAGCTAGGCAGTTTGACTCTGTTGAACCATGGCTGCACTGGCTGCCCATTCGTTTCCGGGCCCAATTCAAGGTGCTGGTAATGACCTTTAAAGCCCTTCACAGTTTGGGTCCAGGATATCTGAGGGACCGCCTTCCCCCATACATTCCGGCCCGCTCTCTTAGGTCATCTGAGGGGGCTCTCCTGCGAGTACCACCTCTATCACAAGTTAGGGGAGTGGGAACACGTGGGCGAGCCTTCTCTGCTGTGGCGCCACAACTGTGGAACTCCCTGCCAGGGGATCTGAGAACCACCCCCTCCCTCATGACTTTTCGGCGAGGGCGCAAAACGTTTTTGTTTCATCTAGTGTTTGGGTGATGGGCTGTGGTCTGCCTCCTGTGTCTCAAGATGCTCTGCCATGCTGCTTATCTGCTCCATACTGTCCCCCCCCCAGTGGATTTTATTGTTTTTAAAATTGTTTATGTACGGTTATGTATTGTTTAAACTTTTTTAATGTATTTTTAAGTTATGTATTTTAACTTCTGTTGTAAGCCGCCTTGGGTATTTGCCTTGGCATAGGAAAAGGCGGGATATAATTTTTTTAAATAAATAAATTATTTTCAGTTCAATTCAAAATTACTATTAAAAGTAACAATAGTCAAAGTACTATTAAAAGTTTTTTTGGGGGGACGACACACCAGCAAAGTCAAGTTAGGCATTTTCAATTTTTGGACACACCAAGCCCAAATGGTTCGCCATCACTGACCTAGACAGTACTCTCAATGGTAAACGATTTCTTGGGGTTACAATAACTGTTAAAGATTTTCCAAATCATAATCAGAGCTCCCTCAAATTTAAGGATGATTCAAGAATTGGGCTTTGGCAACCTGATACAGAATAGGAAGACACATTCCTAGACTTGTTCCAGCAGAAAGAGACATAACACCTTTGAGATGATTCACAGAAGCATTGAGATTGAAGATGAGTGACCAAATGGATTTTGCTTTGAAGTTTAATGCCAGGAAATAGCAGTTAGGAGCAAAAGTGTGTCACCTAGCCTCCTAACAAAGTCAGTCAAGTTAGCAAGGGTCATTTTAAGAAAAGGTTACATGATCCACACTAACACTAAAAGCTTCCCTTCCCATTTGCCTCTTTGAAGCCCCACTCTGGATAGCATCCGAATTTTCTTGAAGTAAAAGGTAAAGGTATTCCTTGCTCGAAAGCCAGTCGTGTTTGACTCTAGGATGCAGTGCTCATCTCCGTTTCTAAGGCCAAAGAGCCAGCGCTGTCCAAAGACGCTTCTGTGGTCATGCGGCCAGCATGACTAACGGAACACTGTTACCTTCCCACCGCAGCGGTATCTATTTATCTACTTGCAATTTCTTGCTTTCAAACTGCTAGGTTGGCAGGAGATGGGACAGGAGAAGGGAGCTCACTCCATCACGCGGCACTTGGGTCTCAAACTGCTGTCCTACTGACCTTCCGGTCTGCAGTTCAGCATTTTAACCATTAAGCCACTGCGGCCAGTAGTAAAAAAAAAAGTGTAGTACAATATTTTATGCACATGGCACATCTGTGTCTGAAACACTACTCTTGTAATTCCACCTTAATGTTAACAATTTTAAAATCTTAAATTCAGTATACTCAAAAGCATTTCTAAAGAACTTAGGCAACAGCACCTGCAAGATAATATCCAGCTTGGGAGCTGGTGATCTCACATTTTCCTGAAGCCTAACTGGTAGAATTCAAAATGAACAGTAGAAGCTCTGTTTTCTTAAACTTCCACAACTAAGCAGCTGAGTCCCCCCATAAAACTTCTGCTAGAAAAGCAGCCTTTACAGAGAGAGTCAGGCAACATCCAGTTCTTAGCCAATAGTTCCACATGGGCTATGTTTCGCTTTTTGTTTCCCCCCCCCCCCGCACACACTCACCCACCCACCCCAGGAAAAAAAGTTTTTTCTGCTCCTTCTCCAAAGCATAATCAATAACTTGTGCTAAAAAGTACTATATACTGTATTTGGTACAGATGCTTACTTTGATACAAGTGTTACAACTTCTAAACACACCTGATAACTAAATAATAGAAGCATTTTTTGAAACCTGTAAATTTGCTATGCTAAGTCACTAATACAATGTTGGTTTCTCTGTCAACATGGGGGGAAAATGTCTAGTCTACTGATCACACTGAGTGCTGGCAGCTTCCCAAACATCTGCTAAAGGTCAGGTTTCGCCTGCATGGAACCAATCAATGGAACTGCATAACTGTTAGCACTGTAAGCAGCTCCAAAGAAAGATAGCTTTCTATATAACAAACTACATTACTGAATATTAATACCACTGCTATAGGACATCTACATATTTAGCTATTTAAAATTACTTCAGCTTCATTTTTATTGTGTTTCATTTTGCTATAGGTAGTCAACACAGCTTTAGTAACTAATTAGTCTCCTATCTGACTCAATTATAATACTTTAAGAATTTATACTCAAGATTCTGTACTAATGGTAAATGTAAACTAGTTTACTATTAAAAAGAGCAACAGAAAAACAACCAAAAATACATTCTATAAACCTTAAAAATAGCAAAACAGCAGCAACGAACACTACAAATACCTCCTTAGCAAATAAAAAAACCCAGGCATAAATCAAAATCACATTACAGTAACCAATAAATTGCAACATTGTAGTCAAAGAACTACAGATCAGGTTAGCCAATCTTTTGGAATCTGCCATGTTTTTAGACCAATGTCTAGATTAGGGTGGTCCAACGTTTCGTACCTCGAGGGCCGCATGCGAACTTCGACATGAAACCCGGGGGCCGCACAATAAATTAAATTATTAATTAATTAATAATAATAACGACCGATGCATGCCCCGCCCCACTGTCTAGCATGCCCCGCCCACGCTCCCCTGAAGATCGAAAAGGCGGTCGGCTCCCGACCGCCTTTCCTAACATTAGGGGAGCATGGGTGACTGCGGGGGAGGGGAGCTCCAAGAGCAGCCGGGGTCCGCAGCAGAGGCCTTCGGGGGCCGCATGCGGCCCGCGGGCCATGCGTTGGACCACCATGAACTAGATTGAAGAGGGTAGTGTCTGACTTGACATACCTCTCTGGAGAAAGCATTTTATAATATTGGCAGCCCTACTCCTAGTTGTCACCTGCCAAGTTTCATTCAGCAACAGCACTTGATACTAGGTCACAGATGCTGAATGGCATACATGGTAGAAGACAAGATATCCAAATCCCAAATCATTCAGAGATTTACCCTGTTAAACATGAAAACCAACAGCTAGTGCAAGTCAAAAATGTTTGTAATAATATGCTCTAATCAGTCAGCTCTAGGCCAGGTAGCAGGCTGGGTCAGGTGGCAAACTGGTAGGGGTGCCCCCCTATCCCACACTTCCCTGCCACTTCCCTGGCCTGCTTGTCTATCTGGTAGCCAACCCCATCCTCTGCTAGTGTGAGAGAGGGGGGCTTACCAGTTATTGGAATTGGAGAGTTCAGATGGCAGCTTGTCGTAGACCACCCCTACTCCAGCCACTACTCTGGTGGCAGGATTTTACATTACTGAAATTTCCAGAAACTCTTTAAGGGCAGCCCCACATAAAATGAAGTACTGTATTCTAAACTGGGACATTAAGGTCAAGGTAAAGGTATCCCTTGACAATTAAGTCCAGTCGTGTCCGACTCTAGGGAGCGGTGCTCATCTCCGTTTCAAAGCCGAAGAGCCAGCGCTGTCCGAAGAAGTTTCCATGGTCATGTGGCTGGCATGACTCAACACCGAGGCGCATGGAACGCTGTTACTGTCCCGCTGACGCGGTACCTAAAAATCTACTTGCAATTTCTTGCTTTTGAACTGCTAGGTTGGCAGGAGCCATCGCACGGATTCGAACTGCCGACCTTTCGATCGACAGCTCATGGTTCAGTGGTTTAACCCACTAGTGCATAAATGATGTGTTGAAGTCTGACTGGTAAAAAGCACTCAATCACCACCATCCATGTCTTCAAAAGCAGCACTGAATCAAGGAACACCTGCAAATTACAAACCTGAACCTTCACTGAGAATGCAATCCTGTCTAGAATAGGCTGCACCCCTACAGGTACACACACCAAGAATATTTCCATTTTGTCTGAATTAGAATTTCAGTTTTGATCTACCATCCAGCTTTGCCCAGTCAACAACTATTGCTTTAGGTCAGGGTTTCCACTGTCTCCCTAGGATCTGATGTGAACAAGAGAGAGACCTGGTTGTCATCAATGTTGCAATGACTCCTTATCCCAAATCTTCAGAGAACTTCACTACGCAGTTCAATATAAATGCTGAATAGAATGGAGCAATATGGAGCCCTGCAGAACCCCCATCACCACAATGCGACAACTCAGAATTACATCAGGGCTTTACCATCAGTATTGCAGCATCACACTGAAAGGCCCACAAGAATCAACAGTATTGCATTCCTCCTGGCTATCTCCTGGTACAGGTCATCCACTAGGCCCGGGTAATCAAGGTAGTTTCTGTCTCAAAACCAGGCCAAACACTCAACTGGAAGGGATACAGATAATTAGTACAATCCAGAAAAACCTGGAACTAGGTCACCACTACCCACTTAAGCATTTTGTCTAAAAAGGGAATATTGGATCCCAGTTACTAGTTATTAAAATCAGTGGAGTCCAATGATTTTTTAAAATGAGTATATCACTACCTCCTTCAATACTGATGGAACATAACCTTCCTCAAAGAATCATTCACTACTTTAGGAGTCCATATATGCAACCCTCTAGCCTTAATGCTTTAATAAGCTAAGACAGAAGGGTCAAGTCAGCAGCATATCTCCATCACAGACTTTCAAGTATTGACCCTTTGAGAGTTAAGTCTCTCACCAATTAAAACAACTCTGCTGAACGGCACTGAGCAGATGCAATGGTAATGAAAAACTAAAATCGCACTGCTGCCACCATGGCCATAGTGTAGGGCCCTAAATGTAGGCCCTTCTAGCCTACATTTAATCATACTTGTGATGAGTTTTCCTCTACTCCAGCTGTCTCTCTTTCTATTTCATTACTCCTAGCTCCATGGAAAACCAAGAAGCCTGACACGATCTGCCGGGGGAGGGGAAGAAAGCACTTGGGAGTGATTATGTCATCCACTCAAGGTCATCTCTGTATTTCAGAGACTGACCAAGATATTGACAGAACCAGCAGGATAATCCCCCAAAGCCATCAGAAAACAAGCCATAGGTCCCCTACCTCTGCGGAGCTAGGTAATCATCAATATTCTAAACCTAAGCAAGTAATATGCCTATGCCAAGAGAAGTGTATCAATTCCCCCATTCCTTGATCAGTTTCAACCTCTCCAGCAAAAAATACAAAACCATGCTATATGAATAGGACCAGATATAGAATCAGAGTTGGAAGGTAACCACAAGGTCATCTAGTCCAACACCCTGCCTGTAACAAGGACTCCTCCTACAGGTCTCCAGCAAGTGCCTGTTGAGCCTCTGCTTGAAGATCTCCAGTGAGGGAGAGTCCACAACCTACCTTGGCAATCTGTTCCACTGCTGAACCGCCCTTACTATCAAGAATGTCTTCCTGATATCCAACCGAAATCTCTTCCCTTACAGTTTGTACAGATTTGATCTAGTTCTACTCTCAGAGGCAGTCGAGAACAAATTTGTTCTTTTTTCCATATGATAGCCCTTAGGTATTTGAAGAGCCCTATCATATCCCCTCCTAGCCTTCTCTTCTCCAGGCTAAACATATATTTACTCAACATGAACATTAAAACTTGTATTTTAATCCAGTGGACTCTCAGTTTATACCTGGTAAATAATTATAAAGCTTGATTTTTTTTAATTTACCTTTTATATTAATTGTGATGCAAAAAGGAGCTCAGCCAACACATTTTCACAAACCACACCTTATATGTCAGAGCCGCATGTGGCTCGTGAGCTGTGGTTTAGCCATCCTTGGACTATGGCAACCCCACCTGTTGGGTCTATGATGCGGTACCACTGAGATACATGACAAACTTAACTGGGAAAAATCAGATCCTACCACATTCATCTGCTCAGGCCTCCGTGATTCAAACCAAGTCAGCACGTTCGTCCAGGATCATCTACTGTTTTGCTCTTTCAGTCTTTTTAATACATTTCTTGCATATACCGCATTTCTTGCATATACCGCATTTTCTTCACAAACCCTGGAAATGGCCGAAAATCGCAGTTTTTCGCCGAACTGAAGATCGGGGAGGCCTGCAGAGGGTCACGCAGGCCTCCCTGAAGCTCCCCCAAGCCCTGGTAACGAAGGAAATGGCACTTTCTGGCAGGGCCAGAAATGCTATGCAAAGGCACTCAGTCATTGTCAGCTGCAGCGAGGGACATGCTGGGGAGAGTTGGTGCTGAGCGGGTAGATTCAATGAAGGGAGGCGAGTCTTACAATCAATGGATTTTTTTCCCCTGCTGGTGGTACTGAAAGTAAAGGTGCGCCTTGGAATCGATGGCGCCTTAGACTCGAAGAAATACGGTATATATTTTTTACTGTTTTTATCTGCCTGGTTTTAGTCTCACATGAGAGGGAGTAAGTTGCCACATCTCTCAAACTGTCATGTTCCGCTACTACTTGGTTTAAAGGGATCCCCAGATTTTAGGGTTGTCCGTTAACCTGGGATAATCTTTTCCCAATGTAGCTTCTCTTTGTCTGGGTTTTAAAGCTTCGGGTGATGACAGCAAAAACCTACCTTTTTCCAGTTCAATCCCAGTTTTCCCCACTACGAGAGTAGAAAGAGGAAAGCAGAAGGGTGCTAGGTACTGTGACCATTTTGCCCTCTGTCTCTTTCCTTCCAAACATATATGTTTCTAAAGAATGTATTTTCATGTAATAAGCATAATTTGCCTTTTCAAATGCAGTATACAAGAAATAATTATGGAAAACAATTTGGGCAATACCATTATACAGAGACATAGTTCAAGCACACAAAAACACTCAACTTTTGAGGACCATCCTAACACAATTTAATACCTAACCCAATACCTAACAACAATACTAGCCAGTCAGATATCATATTTACACAGGGTTTTCATCCTGTTTGATCATTCATTTCAAATTACAACTTATATTCAGAACTTTGTCATAGCAATAAAGGATACCAACCATGTTAGAATAATAAGTGTCTGAAGGCAGGCTTATCAATTCCTGCCAACAGTGAGGGGTCCATCAATTCTTTCCAACCCCAGTTGACATTACAAGTACTGTATACAACAGTGTAGTTGCCATGGCAATGACACTGGTTTGTTATATGAGATCATAACAGGGCTTTGCATACAGGCATTGATTGTGGCTCTTTATTCTGGCATTCAGGTGAGAAAGTCAATGACAACAGCAGCTAGTTCTATGAGGAAATTAAGGCTGCTATACGTAAATTAAGTAATAACAAAGCATCAGGGCCAGATGGATTTCCAGTGGAATTTTATAAATCTTTTTTGGATATCCTTGTGCCTAGGTTGTATCACTTATACAAGGAAAATTTTGCAACAGGTTCTCTGCCACCTTCTATAGCGGAGGCATATATTACATTGATTCCTTAACCAGATAAAGATCATACTAAGTGAGCAAACTACCTATATCATTGTTGAACGTGGATGCCAAAATATTGACTACAGTATCGGCTACCCGGCTTCAGCAAGTTATAAAAACACTTGTCCACTCTAACCAGGTGGGATTTATCAATGGTCGACAGGGCTCGGACATGACTTTTAGTGGATTTGGTTGCTTTAGAAGCCAAGAGGTCTAATCAAATGGTTATTATTTCATTGGATGCAGATAAAGCTTTTGATTTGGTACAATGGAAATTTATTTTCCACAGTTTAGTGAGATTTGGTATTCCAAAGGATTTTTTTGAAGTGGATTAGAATTTTATATTCTGGACCCAGTTCTAGAATCTTAACAAATGGCTCTCTCTCCTCTGTTTTATTTTTGGAAAAGGGCACAAGGCAAGGCTGTCCATTTTCACCTCTGATATTTGATCTGTGTTTGGAACCATTAGCATGTGCTATCAAGCAAAATACCACTATCCATGGCATTAAGTACAATGTTAATGAGTTCAAGATTGTACTACGTGCCAATGATATACTGTTATTTATCACGTATCATCTGGTGTCTATACCTGAATTACTGAAAATTATGTCTAATTTTGGGAAGGTTTTGAGTTATTCTATCAATTGAACTAAATCCGAAGTAATGCCATTAGGGGGAAATGTGCTACAGCATATTTATAGTGCCTAGAATTTTAGGTGGTGCCCTAAGTTTATAAAGTATTTGGGAATTTTAATACCCAGGGATATAACACAGATGATTGCTTTGAATTTTAACAAATTGACATATGAAATTTCTTTGGATTTGGATAGATGGGCATCCCTAAATATGTCCCTCTGGGATAAAGTTAATATACTAAAAATGATTATAACATGAATTATGTATGTCATACGTGCATTTTTTTTCTTGTATTCCAAGTAGATGTATCAATACATTTTATACCCTGTTCAGGAAATTTATATGAGGATCCGAATTGCCAAGGATTTCCTTAAAGAGGATGCAATTAGTATTTAAGAAGGGTGGGTTTGGACTGCCTGACTTAGCTCTATATCATCAAGCTTATTTGTTAACGGTTAGTCATAAGTGGGATAAATTGCAACCTGAGATTCCATCCTGGATGAAACTGGAATCTTCTGCAACTGCACCTTTGAAACAATGATCGGTTTTAGGCTCCATATATATGAATACAAAACATGTTCCATTAGCAGTATCCTCAGCAAGGCATCTCTGGAATTTGATGGCATAGAAATATAAATTTGATCCTTATTCTCATGCTAAATTAACTTTATGGGCTAATCCAGAACTCAAGATTGGTAAGAAATCTTTTTGTTGGCAAAACTGGTTAGACAAACCAATTTTTACTTTAGATCAACTTATTGAACAGGAAAAGGATTTTGAGTTCTTTTCATTTTTTTAAATTTAAGGTTAAAATATGATTTTCTAGGAACTGCCATCTGGCAATATTTACATTTGCGACACCTATTAACATTTAAATATGGCCAGTCCTCCCTATTTGCCTCTCAAAGTCCAACTTTATTAGAAGTATTAATCGAGTCAAACACCAAGAAGAAACCAGTAATATTTGTGTATAAATATTTAATGCTACTAAATAAATATGATATACATCTCAGAGAAAGATGGAACGCAGAACTTGATCTTTCGATTTTACATAATCAATGGATAATGGTATTAAGAAATATTTCAGCAATATCTATGGATCTTAGATTACGCTTAATACAACAGAAAATTATCTTTAGGGTGTATTGGACGCCATTGATAAATGATTAACCACAGATTCCAGATGCTGGCATTGTAATAATTCAGATGTCTCTTTAATACATATGTTCTGGTCATGTCCTATGCTTGTATGTTTTTGGGAAGAAATTATTACTACTATAAATGTGGTGTTACAACAATCATTGATATTCACAGAAACATATGTTCTCCTTAATTATCTACCTGTCACTTGGAGGCTAACTGCGGATCAGCGAAAATGGATTCTTTGTGCCTCACAATGGCTAAAAATTGATTTTAAAAAATTGGAAGGAGAAGTGCCCTCCAAATAGTATTCAATGGATTGAAGGCCTCTTATACCTTTCGAACTTTGAGCGAATGGCATACCAAAGACAATTGAGATTGGATATTTTTGAGAAAATTTGGAAGCCATTTCTCAAAGCATGTGTTTGATGTATATGCCACTGCGGGATGTAGAAATAATCGTTGCGATTGTTTTAATATCCTTTAAAAAAACACTTCACGTGCATGGGTGTTTTGGGGTTTTTTTTTCTCAACAAACATTAATTTACTTATGGGTTTTTTTTCCACCTGTTAACTATTCAAATTGTATATTCTATTCAAAATACATACATACATACATACATACATACATACATACATACATACATACATACATACATACATACATACATACATACATACATACATACATACATACATACATACATACATACATACAGTTGTTTTCTTTTATAAAATGATTAAAAAAAAAAAGACAACAGCAGCTAGTGGCCTTGCCCCCAGGTGAGAAGGTGGCCAAAGAAGAGAGCCCAGGAGAGAGAAGGAGGTGAACATGCTAACCCCCTTCCCCTCAGGCCTCGGAAAAGAGGGCTGGACACCCAAGGATCTCAACTAGCCACAAGTACTGGCAACTTCCTTGTTAAAAATTTTTTGATATGCCACTTTAGAAATGCTCTGCCTTAGCTCAACATTACAGGAAGTCCCTGACTTAAGGACATCCCACTTACAGACATCCAAACACAAAAAACAGCAGCAGCGTCACGCTTTTGCACAGGAGCAGTCTACCTGCTCAGACATTTTTGCTCAGGCGCGATAGTGCTGGTTTGTGAGATGGAGAGAGACACTAATTCTGAGACGCAGAAGCGGTGGGTAAAGGTGAGTCAATGCAGTATTTAATAAAACTGTACTTGTGTTTCTCTCCAAAAAATACAAATGCATATAGTACCCTGTTGTAAAATATAAAATGCAACTAATACAAATGCAGCCCCCCCCCCATCTAAGCTGCTCGAAGGCCCATTTTGTACATTACACAACAAAAAAAGCGGGGTTACTACGGAGTGTATATTCCCTAGGGAGTGAATTATCTATTTTATCGATTTATAGAAATAAATATATCTATGCTGTTTTTCAACCATAACCAAAAGTAGTTCACGATTTTGTTTACATTGTATAAGTAAAATAAAGTTGATCCTACAGAGCTACTATACCAGTTGTCCAATACACCAATGTAATGTAGCTGAAACCCTGTGCTTTAAACTTTGCTGCTGAGAGCATAAGAGCAGCAGAAACAAAACCTAATGTAATACGAACAGCCACTCCCATAGCATAAGGGAGCATTCATCTATATGAAACAGCTGGGAGAGGTCATCTGAGGGTTGGAACTGGGTGTCATCAATGCGTGGATAACACCCAGCAATACCTCTCTTTATTATCTAATGCTGGAGGAGGTGTTGAAATCTGGAAGAGTTGTCTGAAGGTGGTGAGGGGCTGGATGTGGCTTAACAAGCTGAAATTAAATCCAGACAAGACAGAGGTCCTCTTGGTTCAGAAATTCACGACAGCTGCTGGATTGTCAACCTGGTCTGAATGGGGTTGCACTCCCTCTGCAAAAAGCAGGTTTGCAGCCTGGGGATCCTCTTGGACTTTGCACCTGGATTGTTAAGTGGCAGAGGTGGCCAGTGAGCCTTTGCCCAATTTAGGCTTTATGCCAGCTGCAGCAATACTTGAGTCGATTGGACCTAACCACAGTGGCTCATGCTTTGGTGACATCAAGGCATGACTACTGTAACACGGTCTACATGGGGCTGCCCAGAAGATGGTCTGGAAACTGCAATTAGTGCAGATGGTGGAGACCTGTGTGGTCTAGGGAGCTTGGTGGTTCACTGAGTCTGACCACTGCTTCTGTAGCTACACTAAAAAGGTAAAGGTATCCCTTGACAATTAAGTCCAGTCGTGTCCGACTCTAGGGAGCGGTGCTCATCTCCGTTTCAAAGCTAAAGAGCCAGCGCTGTCCGAAGAAGTTTCCATGGTCATGTAGCCGGCATGACTCAACACCGAGGCGCATGGAACGCTGTTACCGTCCCGCTGACGCGATACCTATTAATCTACTTGCAATTTCTTGCTTTCGAACTGTTAGGATGGCAAGAGCCGTCGCACGGATTCGAACTGCCGACCTTTCGATCGACAGCTCATGGTTCAGTAGTTTAACCCACTGCGCCACCCGCTGGCTCTAGCTACACTAGCTCCCCGTTAATTTCCAAGCACAATTCAAAATATTGCTTTTGAACTTTAAAGCACTATATAGTTTGGAACCAGGGTATTTGAGGGACTGTCTCCTCCCATATGAACCAGCCCATTCCCTGAGGTCATCTGAGGGGGCCCTGATGCATGCGCCTCTCCTGGCAGAAACTAAGCTGGTAGTGATGAGGAACAGGGCCTTCTCCATAGTGGTGCTGAATCCCCTCCTGGTAAAATTAAGAACTACGCCCTCCCTGCTAGCCTTCTGGTAAGGCCTCAAAATCTTCCTTTTTTGTTTGGCCTTTACCCTCTTGAATATGCTTGATGTTTGGACGTTTTGTGTCTGCAGTTTGTATTTTATATATCTAAAACTTGTTGTGCCTAGTAATTTTAGACATGCTGCTGTATTATTGCTATTCTGTTGCTGTTTTATTTTGTATTGATTTTTTAACTTGCTTGTCCGGGGACGGGCCCGCCGCGGCGCTCGGGAACAAGACAAGGAGCCGAGCGTGAGTGTTCCCGAGCGACGTGCGACCCCTCGTCCCCGGACCGTCCGCCTGCCGACACGGGCCCCGTATCCCCGGGCGGTGACGGGCCGCCGGACTCATGGCCCGCCAGGACGACGGGGGAGCAGCCAGCAGCCGCACAGCAGGAGACCCGCCGGGTTGGAGAGCTGCGGCAGCCTCAGATGCTCCCCGAAGACCTAGGCCCAGGCTTCGGCTCCAGCTCAAGGAAGCGAGGTGAGGCCGGGGACAGCGACGTCCGCGCCGCCTCACCCCCCGAGCACGACGGGAGCCACGAGGCCGGCCGCCCACCTAGCCACCCCACCTCCACGGACACTTACCTGATGGGGGCGGGCCCCGGCGAGCCGGCTCCGGCAGCGGGCGGTAGCACGCCGAGCCAGCCTCAGGCAGGGATGGCCAGACCCGCCTACTCCCGGCCAGAGGAGGCCGGGTCAGGTCCAGGACGCTGGTGGGATTGGCTGAGGGGAAAGGGGTCAGAACCAAGGGGGCGGTGCCAGCACGGGGGAGGGGTATATAAAGAGCATGCCAAGGCCAGTGAGGAGGAGGGCTAGCGTGCAGGAGGTTGGAGTATCGGAGCGTCCTCCAGAGTGGAACTGCACTAGCCAGGCAAGGAGGAGGAACAGGGTGCTGTAACCCCCTTCCCTTGGCCAGTACTGAGGCCTATGCATTAGACACCTTTTGAAGGGAGGCTGCTCGCTCCCTACCCCTCCTTCAGACTGGAGGTCGACCCCTGTGACTTGGAGGCTGAGGGGGCAGAGCGGGCATTGGGTACCCCACTGCCGGGGTCCCCGGTGAGCGCCCCCTCACATTGCTTTTTATTGTAAGCTATCTTAATCACCCTATATTGTAAGGGGAAAGGTTGGATATAAATCCTTTAAATAAATACAGTACCTATTATTAATAACACCACCCACCAATGCCACAGGGTTCTTGCCCAAATTTGATACCCATACACTAGCCATGCGCAGAAGGCACCAAACATGACACAGCAAAGGCCAGAATGATGTAAAAGGAATCCATTCTATATCCTTCCCAGACACAATATGTGAGCAGTCAGACAGGAGCAATCCACAGTGCCTCTCTTTTCACAACATCCAATGGTCCAGTGGGCAGGAGGCCTGCATGTATAACACATGGGTGACAGGCCCTCAGAGAAGGGTTCATATGCTACTATTCTACCAACAAATTCACACAGATATTTACAGCACAATCCTATGCATGTCTACTCAGAAGTAAGCCCCAATGAGTTCAATGGAACTTACTCCCAGGTAAGTATGCATAGAACTGCAGCCTTAGAATGGAGAAGGAACATGGTACAAGGAGAATAAGCTTCTTGCAGGGGAGGGGGACAGGGCTACAAGGCCAAAAGTAATTAACAGTACAAGAGAAATGGCACAGGGGATAACACTATACTGTACTTGGCTCATAGCACAGTGGAGAAGAACAATGCAATGGAAAACTGGAGATGGGGGGGGGGGGTCAAGTCCCATACTTGGGAGGTAAAAATCTGGTCTCCACAAGGAAAAGCCTATCTTCTGAGTGACCTATCAACAACTATGAATTTGTATGGAAAATGGGAAGGGAAGGCAACTAGATTCCAGTCCTCCTACTTTAGCAAACAGTAACTTTAATCACAGGAGTAGACAGAGAAATGCATGTTGCAGGAACCTCTACAGTTTCTCAGCAGCTTAGCTCCTCCCCACTTCCCAGTCACATGCATGGGATCCAGGGCTTCCCCACATATAGAACAGTACTGAAGTAGTAATATGTAGAGTCACGGTCCAATGAAACAGTACAGATTTTGCAATAAGTCCTAGATTTTATTTCTGGCTACAGAATTCAGAAGAAAAGGCTAGAAAGAAAGAAAGAAACATACAAAATTAGATAGTGTAATCAATCAGCCTGATTGACAATTGTCAGAATCACTTCTGCTCTACACATCTTATTATGTTCAGCACCTGACCTTCCATCTAGCTACACCTTTCTCATGTTAATTTGGTTGGTTAATAACAAGGCCTGCTTGGGAAATAACAGTGCGGTTCTTCCAAGACATCTGAGATGAGTTACCGGGGAAGGGGTGAGTGAATTCTCTACTAACCAAATTCAGAACACAGACACATATGCACACAATTGCAGACTAAGCTCTAACAGCATCACAGAGGAATGACGGTTTCCACCTTTTTGGTTTTGTGGAGTCCTTGTGCCTTTGAAAGCTGCCTGAGAGATAGTAACTTATGTAGTTTTCCCCTTCATTGCATCTCCATGCTGGATAGAGCTCCACCGGTTACATTTCCGTCTCTCAAGTAACTGCCAAAGGCACAGGAATCTTGCAAGGAAAATCGTGGTAATCCCAAAAACAAAACAAAAAAAACAGCTAGTCTCCTATTTGTCACTGCCGCAGCTATAGGACTTGTTTGTCGACTGTATGCCATGGTTGGGAAATATTCTTGCATCTGTGCCGGGAGGATGGCTGCCCAGTTGCCTATGGAGACACATGGAGATAATGAAGCTTAATGAGTAGCAGCTGCAACACAGACATCATCTGTGACTCGGTGTCCACTGAGAATGGGTACCTCAATCTAGGTGCTTTTCTGTTCATCGTGCCCCAAGCCAAACTCCATAATCTCTTACTGGATGTTAACTGCTCTGACACTCCCCACTTGTATCCACTCTTGTGGATTACCTGTTGGGGGCATTTACTGTATTTCTTCAATTCTAAGACGCATGTTTTTTCCCAATTAAGCATTTCAAAAAATGGGGTGCGTCTTAGAATCAAAGGTCTCCAAAAAGCACCCCAAAATGCTATCTTCTTACTTATTGGGGCTTGGGGGAGCTTCAGGGAGACCTACGCGACCTTCTGCAGGCCTCCCCGATCTTCAGTTCAGCAAAAAACTGATTTTCAGCCATTTCCGGTTTTTGCGAAAACCAGAAATGGCCAAAAATCGCTGTTTTTCGCCGAACTGAAGATCAGGGAGGCCTGCAGAGGGTTGCGCAGGCCTCTCTGAAGCTCCCCCAAGCCCAGGTAATGAAGGAATGGCACTTTCTGGCGGGGCCAGAAATGCTATGCAAAGGCAGTGCACTCAGTCATCCTCAGCTGCAGGAGACATGCTGGGGAGAGTTGGTGCTGAGCGGGTAGATTCAATGAAGGGAGGCGAGTCTTACAATCGATGGATTTTTTTTTCCCCTGCTGGTGGTACTGAAAGTAAAGGTGTGCCTTAGAATCGATGGCGCCTTAGACTCGAAGAAATACGGTATGTTGACAATGTTCATCCACTGTGTTCATCCACTGAGTGTTCACTGTAAGAAGCTGCATTGGAACTCTTATCTCTGGCTACAATTTGTTCTGCTGTCATGTGCCCTGCCTCAAATCCTGAAACGAAGAACATCTCATGAGTCTCATGGTCAGCACCGGCAGTCACTTGAGTGGAGTCCTTGACATTCACCAATAAAGATAGCTGTACTCCCCTTTACCTTTCACAGTGTGTGGCAGGCACTCAGTGGCATTTCAGGGATTGCGGCCAACAAATCCCACCCTCCTTCACTCGAACAGCATAATTATCCCTGTATATTGTTTGGAGGAGACACTACTACAGCCTGTTACAAGATGGTTGTTAAGTCAATAGATGATTTCCCCATACCGCAGGGGTCGATAAGATGCTCTTGGGCCATCAATGTTTGAGTGGTCTATGGAGGCTGTTGACTTTGTTTCGAGCCAATCTCCCTAGTAGGTCTTTCTCCTTGGCTTACATGTGTCAGGTGCCTTGTCCTTACAGCTCCAGAAGTTGAGGTTTCTGATGGTACAGTATTTGAATCTGGAGTCTTACAGAGCATCTGTAAGAAATCTGAGAAAACAAGTGTAATACATCTGCTTTTTCTATATTTGTTATTAGTCTTGGCTGGCTATTTTTGGTAAAAAATAAATAGTATAAAATTGGTACAATTCCCTATTACTACCTGAGTGCTCACAGTTCTATAAATCCAGGGGTAGAATGATGCAGCCGTATGCTGTGCATTTTGACATCTGAGCTATGCTTCTGTGCTGGAGCGGAGCTTATACGTTCCCAGTGGTTCCCATGACTGACTGCTGGGTTAGTCAGAACTTTACCTTCCAACGTGCCTCATAGGCCACCAAATTACATCTAGTCTTTTAATTACCCCACCAATGCAATAACATCATTGCACAGGTGTTAACTCGAGGACAGGATTATGCTGTATGAACACAAACCTTAAAAAGGTAATCATTTCCAACTTCAAGGATGAATGATAGGACTACACATTGTCTTTCATCTCAGAGACTGGTAGTTCCATCTCCCTTTCATTCATTTTCCCAATTGTGTGTCACAGCTTGAGCCGATATTGTGCTTTGTAATCTAACTGCTGGCTCCAAAACAAAAGGTTACAGAAGATGATTTACCATTCAAATTTCTGCTTTAATAAGCCACTTTCTATACAAAGCTCTACTGTAAGGTCAAAAAGCCCAGTGCCCACAAGCCACTTAAATACTTGTTCGTCAGCTTGCATCCACTCTGTCCTCATTTTGAAGACGCACCATAGTGTTTAAACTGAATTAGCAACCATTCTGTATTTCTACTCATTCTATAGAGCCCCCACCCCTCCATTTCTATCTCTGTCAAAAAAAATAATTTATGATCCACCTCTTCCCATCTCAGTTCTAACAAAAACACAAATTCGTTGAGTTATCAAATAGAAGCCACAGACCCTCCGATACTTTAAAAATGCTTTAGAAGTTTAGAATAAACAGAAGGCCTTCAAGACATAATCCAAAATGTATCATCAGAACGAACATATTTCTGAAATCCATCACAGTCACTTACAGCGCAATCCTACCCAGCTCCTCCACCGGTGCAACCAGCGGAGGAGGGCAGAACGGGAGTCTTTGGAGGGAAAAGAGGATTTAAATCTCATTTGAATCCCCATTTAGAGGGGATGTGGATTCCCTTTCTTTCCAGGGCTGCCAGCTCTCGCTGCACCACTGGCTGCACTGGTGGAGCAGGATAGGATAGCACTGTTAACTACGTGAAAAAACAATGCTCTAGGACAGGAATGCCAAACATACGGCCCACAGAAGCTCTTTATCCAGCCCACATGATAATTGGGGTCTCACAGTGCTGCCCTTTCAGCAGCACCCCTTCTGCCAAGACTCTGGGAGGGAGAGATGGAAAGAGGTCTTAGAAGGTAAGGAATGCTACGGGGGAAGGGGCAGACCAAAAGGGATGAGGGAGATGCTGCCAAGGTGCTGGGAAAGCAATCATCACGTGGGCTGCCCTTTCATTGGCACCACTTCGTAGACCACTTCTCAGCTGTGAGCTGACACCACGGCAGAAGAGGCACTGCTGAAAGGGTGGCCTGCATTATAATTGGGCTCTCCCATATCCTGAAAATATGATCAGGATTTGCACATTTTCTCTTCTGTCATTTGCAGCTAATGAGTTTCTATGTGAGAACTAAGTGCTTATTTCTGGCCATCATCTGTTTAATGTCATCACTTCTTGCATAATGATGTCACTTTCAGTCCTCAGCAGGTGCCAACCCATGAGTGCTATTCAGCATGCTATATGAAATGAGTTTGATACCCCCGCTCTAGGGTTGCCATTATATTTTAACACAGTGATGTAGGAACTGTTTTCCTAGGGCTTTTTACCCTAGATTAGACAGAATTAGACACACCACTTACAGTTATGTTTTGAAGCCTGGCTAGAAGCATATTGAAAGCCCAAATCTTTTGGGTCCTTCCCAGCTGAGTAGCAATTGGAATGAAAGAACCCATGCAATCGGCCCTATGCACAGATAGGTTTGTCAAGTCTGACTGCAGTTATTCTTGGAAATGTTTTCCCCCAACTTGATGCAATGTCAAGGAGCCAAGGAGGCTCTGCTAAAATCTCCAGGATTGCTTTCAGTAGTCTCATAAAGATTGGCGCCGATTCCTGGAGACTCCAGGCCAATCCTGAAGGATAGGCCACCCTATGTACAGATATAGTGCTTTAGTGTTTACGTACATGTGATAAAGCATTATGCTGTGATCAAGGCACATCTACTCACTCAGAGATTAAAATTCTAGAAACACAGGGAAAGGAATTGAAATATGAGTAATTATACAATGTTATACAGTAACCAATTTCAATAGTCATATTTTTATGACACTAACCAACGTGTTTCTTAATCCATAGCTGGTCTTCAAGTGGGACCAGATGAGACCATGAGTCCCCAGCAGTATATTAGGAGGGTGGCCTTCTTGTTCACTACCTTGCAGTGGCAATCGTCACTACCACCATGCCCTTCCTACTGGCTCCCACTTGAAAAGGCAGAGCACAAGGAAGATAGATAGGCTGTGACGAGATCTAACTCTCCCGTGTCCTCTGTCCACTTCCTCCTCATTTCCTTTCCCTCTCTGCCTTTTCAAATGACAGAGAGCAGGGAGAAGGTTGTGGTCGTGGTAAATGGAATGATCTGGGGCGGATAGGCCAGGGTTTAATATGGGGCATGAGGGGAAAGTGTTGCACAGTGTAAGACCTTAGTCCCAGGCATCAGGGAGCGCCTACTTAAGCCATTGAAACAACGTTCAAACTGATATACTGGTTAAGAGTACAATACAATGGGAAGCAATTTCTCATCCCACGAAGGGAACTTTTGGTTCATTAAGATCCTTCCCCACACCACTGCTTTCTCTAAGAACATATACCTATTAGGTTTGGTGTGCTTTCTGCACCTATTAGGTTTGGTGTGCGAGTTACAGATAACCATTTAAAACCAATGCTTGTTCTATCCAACTGCACTCTTGTTTGATTTTTCCCCTCCCTAATGTACACTTATCCACCACCCCCCAATAAATATTACTGTGTCTGTACCTGCATCTGAATGTCTCATCTTTCTCAAGTACCAATTTCTTCTGGGGTGTGTGCTATGAGCCAATGACCTGCAGAACACACATTTGGGTGCATGTGTATGAGGACATACACGTCTCTGAGCACGTGTGGTAACAATACTATAGAACAGTTGCTTTAGGCCTCCTACGATTGGGGAACCCTTTCCATATGTATTTACTATGAAATCCTGTACGCCGCAGAACATTCTGGGAAGTGTTTTATAGTATACAGTACTTTCAGTTCATGTGGTGTTCTGACCAAGCCTCTTAGGCCTCTTTACAACACTCCCTAGCCCTTTTCTGGGTACACATTGCAGAGAATGGTAAGTGCTAGAAAGTTGTCTTACAGTAAAGCTTGCTTACCAGTATGATCTTTTTACTAACAAACACCTGATAAGCTTCTAAAGAACTCCACTGTTCCCTGAACACAGTTTGAAACCATACAGTAATATACATGGTAGCTACTATTTTGGCACTCGTGATAAGTTGTTGTATGGAATTTACTTCTTAAATATTGTTGCCATTTTAAAAAAATAAATGTATAAGAACGGATTAAACACAATCTTAAGAGTTAAATAAAAGTGTTCTAGTAGCTAGAGATATTTGTGGTTGAGGGTTAAGATACTCCATCACAGCATAAACAGATATCAGGACTGGATTCTTGAGAAATGTGACAAATTACCATTTTTCAATTTTGCTGCCTTACAATCACAAATTATTATTTGGTATACAGACTGAAAGATGTGTTGGAAGAAATATTAGTTATTCAGTTTAGGTCCGAGCTGATCACATTCTTCATAGCCAATAAGAACCATTGTGAAAGGACTTTAAAGGAGCTAGATAGTGCTGGCAATGAAAACAGAAATAAATCTGTACTAAAAGTGCTCTTAATAGTCTGCTTTATAACTATCATATTTTAAGCTTTGCATATACTGTAATAGAAAGGAAAGATATAATTAAGCCATGAATCCATCTTATTCTTTCTATGTAAACCACTTTGAGAACTTTGCTAGAAAATGGTACATGTATATTCTAAACAAATATAGTGTTTTTTTTAGATAAGGGTTTCATCACACAATAGTACTGTAATATGATGCAATATTGTGCCAAACTGGTGTATATCTGGGCACAAAGGTATCAAAGTAGCTGATGATGATAAAGGGTTCATAAATACAGGAGTGCCACAAGGGTGCTATCAAGCTTTGACAGGTTCTCTGAAATAAAGGGTTTTTTAATCAACAGTTTGGTTAACTAACCTAAAAGTTTAGCAGGGCAGGTCTAATAATACAGTAATGGCTGGTATACAGTATTGGAGAAGTTATCCCCAATTCATATGCACTGTATTTAGAAAAAGCATAAATGATGCAGTTCTCCATGCTGGGCAGCCAGATTTGACAACAGCCAAGGGCCCACATCCATCAGTAGACACCCCTAGCCAGGTGGGCTCTTGAACCCCTCCCGACACAGTGGTGCAAGTCAGCTAGATACTTCTGCCACTGCTACACCTGGCACCCCCACTTACAAATGGGAGCATCCCCTAGAGGTCCCTGCATCATCACAGGGCCTCTAGGGGATGACTCGATGGCAGTTCCTCTTCCCAATCTCCACACTGGCCAACATTCTCCAAAGAAAACAGAAAGACCACGTTGCATAGTGAGAAGGTTAGGCAAGGGAGGAACTAGTAAGAATCAACAGTGGCAAAAGCTCCTTTCCTTTCTACTGTATTGGTGAATGAGGGCAAGATGTGGCAGTGGTTTCCTTTCTTCCTACCCTCCAAGAATAGGAAGAGAAAAAGATGCCACCACAGAACATTCCTCCTTTCATTGATGGACAAGCAACTGTCACCCACTGCTGCTGGTAAACATGGAGGGGAAGTGCAACACTTTTCTGCAGAGCCACCAGTAAGTAACCTGCTGCCCGCACTTCTCATAAAATATTTGCCACTTCAAAGTGATTGCTGGTCATCTACTAGACGTAGAACAAGTCCTCAGTACAGACCTACTATAGGAATTTCAACTATACTGCACTATTTGATCTCCCCAGTTACGATTTACCTCATATTGGAACGTCCAAAATTAAAAAGTGCTGTCCCTATCTTGCATTGCCGACAGCAAAATGATAGTTTTCCTCTGCCTGGGCACTGACCACAACAGTTTTCCTTTTCTTCTCCTCTCACTGTCTCAAAGTGGGCAATGTAAGACAAACAACAAGGATAATTCAGGAACAAAACATGGATCAACTAAACTGAACGTGCTATGAACAGGGCTAGTCCGTCCATGAGGCTGACTGAGATGGTTGCCTCAGGGAGGCAATTGGTGGGAGTCAGTGGACTGTCCCAGCAATTGCTGGTGCTGCATACCTGAGCATCACTACCATCATAATTCCATTAAATTACCAGTACAAGTAGCAAGCAGTGTGATACACGGATTGGGTTTAGAGCACAGTGGAATGTGAAAGAAGTAGTAGTAGTAGTAGTAGTACCCCCCCACTATTGCATATTGATTTAAAAGCTTTTTCAGTCCCTCAAAAAAAAACCCCGCAAGAGCAGCATATAATAAAAAGTAATACAATAACACTGCAGTAAAAGGTAATAAAATTCAATATAAAGTTCAATAAAAGAACAGAGGAACAAAACAATAAAAGAACATAGGTCCCCCTATGGGGGAGAAAGGTGGGATATAAATTCAATAAATAGTAATAAAAACAGTTAAAAACATCTAGCAGTGTTATGCTGCGTTACACCTTGACAAGGTCCCTCGTGTGGGATGAAACGTTGGTAGGAGAAATAAGGACTCATCTTCGCCTGTAAATAAGGATTTTTATCCACGCACATCTCCATAGTGTGTGTTTGAAAGAAATCTCTTAAGACGACAGTACGATTTTAGTTTTTATTTCTCAAATAATAAACATGGCTAGAAAACCCATAATGCCTGCTTTGTTACAAATTGTACCAAGCCATGAAAGCTTCCATAGTACAGTTAAAAACAGCCTAAGTCACAAGTTGAAATGCCCAGGCAGATGAAAGGAGAATTAGTTATGTGGGTTGTCCATGTGTGAACATTCCAAGCACGTAAAACGAGATAGGGGTAGGGCTAGGTTAAGGTTAAAGGATCACAATAGTAGACAAACCTCTGCTCTTGCAAAAAACAATGTCCAGCTGCATGTTGTATGTACTGCACACACACCAGGGAATATCTTCAACAGCACTTGAGCAGCGCACATGTACCAGACCTAGGCCCATGGGAAAATTACACTGGGTGTGAAAAAAAGAATCAGGGAAGACAACTCTGGGGAAGCCATACTAAACACCTTTCTGGTCACAGCATTGACCTCCTCCAGGATTTTCCTAACTACCAATTCTCTCCTCCTCGCCACCACCACCCACCCACCCAGTTGCTTTGGAAATAAAAGGCTCAGACAACACACTCCTTTGCCAAGATGTTGCTAAGCCAGTTCCTTCTCCCCTATGTTTTGGAGAAAAAGCAAGATCTGAGCACTTCCTTCTCCTCTGACACAACTGAAGTCTCTGGCCCAGTTGGGCAGCAAGTACCACTGTGCCAATGGGAGTGGACAGGGCGTGTCCTGAGGGGCCCAGTGTATGGTTTTACCACAGGGCCCACAGCAACCTGCACCGACATCGACAATGATACTCCTCCTCGCTGCATAACCCAAGCTACTGCAAGTCATCTTGGCCAGGAAGATGCCTGGCATCCCCTTAGCTCTACCTCTCCTCCTCAGGAGAGTGAGAGCAAGTGTTCCAACCACATGTCATCCCACCACCAAAAATGGCGATTTTAAGTGGAAAATGTAGAGTGCATCCTCTGGATATGTGATGGCTAGGAGTTTGGTTCTCTAATTCATTGATTGTAATGCTCCTGTGATAAATTATAGTACCAATCATACAATTTGCCTGGCATTTTCATTCATAGGTTTTTAAAATCACTACTGATGCATTTTCACTTCCACTAATGCAAGGGTGGCGGCCCCGCGCGCGCTCACCTCGGCGCGACTCCTCAACCCGGCTGTTATGTACATACACAGAAACAGCCGGGTTGAGAAGGAGTCGCGCGAGGTGAGCGCACGCGATGGGGGGGTGGCCGCACGCTCACCTAGCGCGACTGGGTTGAGAAGGAGTCGCGCGAGGTGAGCGTACGCAATGAGGGTGGCCGCGCGCTCACCTCACGCGACTCCTTCTCACCCCGGCTGTTCTGTATATGCGCGGGCCGGTTCCCCACCACTGCACTAATGTATGTTACTGACTTTATATTTATTTGCTTTAGGTAAATACAGGCCAGCGGGTGGCACAGTGGGTTAAACCGCTGAACCATGAGCTGTCGATCGAAAGGTCGGCAGTTTGAATCCGCGACGGGGTGAACTCTCGTTGCTTGGCCAGCTCCTGCCAACCTAGCATTAACATGCTTTGGAACTGCGAGTAGATAAATAGGTACCACTTGCGGGAAGGTAAACAGCGCTCCGTGTTCCAGCTGCATGCTACGCGCTGCGGCAAGGAGAGTCATGCCAGCCACATGACCACGGAGGCGTCTTCAGACAACGCTGGCTCTTCGGCTTTGAAATGGGGATGAGCACCACACCCTAGAGTCGGACACGACTGGACTTGTCAGGGGTCACCTTTTCCTAATTACAAAATGCACGTAGTAAGAACCCAAGGTTATCTAGTCAAAATCGTTCTGCGGCATGTTATTTCACACAATGTTATGAAAAATGAGAAGAAAGCATAAGCAGTACAGCTAGCTCATCTCTAGATGCTTTAAAATCTCTACAAGCCAGAGACTAGCCCAGTGGTTCTCTAACTCCTGGGAAGGCCCTTCGCTGCCCTAAGTGGCAGTGGGGCCTTCCCAGGGGTCGCGACGGCGCATCCAGAATCGCGCTGCTGCCGCGGGCGAAAAGGTCCATTTTACCTGCATTAGTGAGCAGTGGATGTCCGGTGTGGTGTGTGGGGAGCCTGCAGACCCCTCCGCAGGCCTCGCTGCTCCGACGCGATCGCAACCCACTTCCGGTTTTACATGAAGTGGATTCCAGAAGTGGGTTGCGATCGCATTGAAGCGCTGCTCCGACGCTTGGGGAGGCCTGCGGAGGGGTCTGCAAGCTCCCCACACACCCCGCCGGACATCCACTGCCCACCAATGCAGGTAAAACGGACCTTTACGTCCACGGCAGCGGCGGGATCCTGGACATGTCGTCATCGTCACCACGGGTTGCCATGCCCCTTAAGGGTGTAGCAACCCTTTGTTCCCGGCTGGGTCGCGACGCCCCAGTTTGGGAACCACTGGACTAGCCATAAATTATGGAGGTACGATTACAATCCTAAAAATATGGTCATCTTCTGAGAGAGAATTCAAGCAGCCTTGCACTATTCAAGCTATAAAAATGTTTTGGAAGAAGAAGAAAAGAAAAATTACTGAATAGTCCAGGAAAAGACTTGAACTAACAGCTCCATATTATCTCTCTAACCTTTTCCCCACAACAACACTACCACCCCATTGCATATTCTTGACATTTCTATAAAGAAATTTCAAAAAATGATCAAGTATGTGGATGTATTTAATATTAGAGGGGGAAACCGTTTGAATTTGCATTGCTTTGAATTTGCAATATTTGACTCAGCTCTACAATCAGTTTCAAAGCCCCACTGGGATTATTTCCACATCAGGGTTTGAAACAGCACATCATATAAATCTTGTTAACATACTATTACTGCTTTGGAGGCAAGTACTCATATGATACCTGCTCAATGAGTGCTGCAAGGAAAACTAAAAGTGAGAAATACCTTGCAGAAATTAACCTTGACTGAATCAGGCAAGTATCTCCTGAATTCCAGGACAGTCTAAACACACCATAGAAAAATAAATGCCTCAGGGCATGCTACTAGACAAAGGAGCAGTCTAAGGCAATTGATAATCTTGACTGAAACGGTTTCTCTCAGAACACAGAATGTATATCCAAGAAACTTAATAAAAAGTTAAACCGGTAGTCTGCCAGCATGTGGCACTTTGCAAAGATTATGTAGAAAACCTGGGAAATAAGCAGAATGAGACCATTTCAATTTTTTCTCTTTGTATACTAATTCTTGCCCCACTCAAAAATTGCATTGAACCAGATGGCATTGGATCATCAAGCCAACAGTTATCCACGGAACCAGTGTTACTTTTAAGCCATGTGGCCACACAGCTACAATCGGAACTCCATGCAGCTTCTTTCATGGCACTCCAAAGCTCAGTGATGACATCATTGCAGAGTACTCTGAAGTTGTCCCTGCAGAGTTCTGTTAGGGCTCCAAGCAGTCCCTGTAATTTTTACAGGGAACATTTCTTTGTAACACTAAGGGCGCAATCCTGTGTAACTCTTGCACTGTTATAACAGTAGATCCCATGGTGTAAGAGCACTTATGCCAGTGTTACTTGTCGTACGCCGACAGACGCAGGACAGACACAGGCATAACCCCCCCTCGGACGCTGCGCAAGTGCAGTTCGGATGCATGCGCAACTCCGCTGACACAGGGGGCATTTCGGGGGTGTTCAGACACCCCCAGAATGCCCCCTGTGCCGATGGAGTTGCACAGGCGTCTGTCCTGAGTCCAAACTGCGCCTGTGTGGTGTCCAAGGGGGATTATGCCGTTGTCCATCCTGCGTCTATCGGCATACAGCAAGTTACACTGGCATAAGTGCTCTTACACGGGGGGATCTACATCTACTGTTACACCGGTGCAAGAGTTACACAGGATTGGACTGTAAGCCAGGAGAGCTAGGATGTGTAGTGGTTTGGGAGTTGGACTTTGACCTGGAAGAGCCAGGTTCAAATCCCCACTCAGACATGAAGCTTCCTAGTTGACCTTAGGCCAGTCACTATCTCTCAGCCTCATCTAACTCACAGGGTTGTTGTGAGGACAAAAGGAGGGGAGGAACTATGTACACCTCCCTGAGATCCTTGGGGGAAGGGTGGTATAAAAATGTGAAAAATAATAAAAATATGCTGAAGTAGTTAATTTTATTACACAAGAAAAAAATTCAATTTCTGTAATGGTTCTCAGATTTTTTCCCCTTCTGGACCACCAGTCTGAAATGTAGTTTAGAGGCACCACGTTCCAATGGTGTAAGGGAAGATGGAAGGCAGAACAGGCACAGCACCTAGCATTTAGTAACTGGCACCCCCACTTAGCCCTTGGAATGAGTTGGTAGTTGCTGCCACCACTCAAAGCAAGTTCCAGAGAAAAAGAGGCGGTCTTGGGGAAACATTCCTCCCTGAATAGCTGACAGCACCAAAATCTGGGGGCTCCCTTTTAACCAGACAGAGAAAGGTGGGCAGCCTAAGAAGATGGGGCAAACCATCTTGCTCTCAAGAGAACCAAGGCCAGGCAGATAAAACAGTAAAATGAAATAATGCTATTAAAAGAGTATTAAAATTACACACAAAAAGATGAAAAAGAATAAATGCAAGAACAAGGCACATTCAAGGAGGCGGCAACAGCACAAGTGACAAGCAAAAACGTTTTGACAAAAAGTTGTCACAGAGGTTAAAAGGCAAGCTGAAAATTAAACACCACACTAATGTGGCTTACTGGATACTTGCCCTACCCTAGGAACTCATGCTAGTCGAAGATATTGGTCCTTAAAATCCACACCTTGTTGGGCAGGTGGGGGACTCCCATTGATGCATTCAGTGCTTCGATGAGTGACTAGGACACTTCGATGAGTGACCTCAGTTTTGTTCTGATTTTAAAACCACTGTGGGCATTAGCTAGGCTTCATCAGTGGGACTGGTTGGCTGCTGGGCACATTAACTCCTCGACTTTCCCACTCCTGTGAATCAGGCTGGCTTTATGGTCAAATGAGTTGACTCAGAGCCAAGTTCTTTATTTACCAGTCAGTTGGAGAAGAAGGGCAAACATGGCTGTTGAGCTCCCCACAGCAAATGGGTTACGTGCATTGACTACATGCTCCTTGCCTGCAGTCTTTGGCTCAAGGTACAGTGAACTGTTCCAGATGCAGCACTTGCCTTGCTGCAGTCTGAACTGCCACACTTTGCCCATCCATCTCCCCCTTATTCCCATTTGCCCTTGTTCCTGAACCCCCAAACCTTCCCTATCTTCTCCCCAGATTTTCTGGAATGCTCAACTACATCCCCTCCCGCCACCAGGTTTTCCTCCTCTTCACTCTGCCCCTTATCCTTCTATGGAGCTCCTTAGCCTGCCCCTCCTTCTGTTAGATAGATACATGCACTTTCTGCTGATCTCCCCCCCCCCCACCGTGTGACTACTTTGCAGGAGCTTCATGATGGATTGTCTGGTAGAGTTCTTGCACTCTACTGCCCTGTCCAATCACACTTTGCGAGTTCCTGGATCAATTTGGAACAATTCTAGCAGCCGTGATTATTGTGGTACAGAATGATGGCACAGACCAGGAGACACAGCCACGTTGGCCGCCTTGTCCAAGTTCTGCAATCTCACCACATGACACTGCATTAAGGCATTCCTTGCTAGTTAGTTGAAGATGTTGTTGATGAAGGCCACTGTTAAGGTGGAGGGCAAAACACTTGTTATGTGTACCAGCTGATTAACACAAGCCCAAGGAATTGCTTGGGTACTGCCCCATGGCACCTTTTGGTGGGAAACCAATGTGTTTGAGGGCTAAGACGACAACAAATGGAGAGGTTACTACCGCATGTACCAATCCACCATTATGAAACTCGTAGACAAGGTCAGAGTGCAACTGACCTGCGAGTCCACCCCAATGCAGGAACGGATTCCCCCCCCCCAAAAAAAGACTGACCATCTTTAGACTGGTGTCAGATGCCATCTGCAGTGCTTCAGGTGATGATGGACTCCAGGGCAATGTTTCTGAACACTTTTGCGGAGGTGCTCAGATGACAACATGGTGCCAGGATTCTGTGGATGTCCCCTCTGTTCAAGAGAATGAAGGACGATGCTTGGGCACTCAATGTGGCAGAGGAAATCAATGGATCGGGTCACCATCCCACACCGATCATCAGGGATGCCACCTACCTGCTGCAACCAGTGTCTAATTAATCCCTACTCATCATCCCCCATCCAAGAATGGGAGACACTTCAACGACATCCTCAGCCAATACAGGATGTTGGTGGAGACAGCCTTTGGTCAGTTGAAGAGACAGGTGAAACTTCTCTTGAAACAAGTGGATTGCAACGAACTGCTGGTTCGGGTGGTGCAACACCTGCTGTATCCTGCACAATTTCTGCTTCTGTCAAGGTAAGGTTCTGCTGGACTGGGAATCATCCACAGTGGCCAGGGACAACAACATATGCTGCCACCCCCCAGACCCCACTCAAGAGAGAGCGAGAGAGCGCAAGTGCGGGAGGAGGCTGCCAAAAAGGTCAGCGACACTCTCTGCGGCTACTTCAGTAGTTATGGCCTGGAGTAGCTGGTGGTTCAAATAAAGACAAGGAGGTTTTTTGGAACAAACAAGGCTTTATTTTTGGAACAATGTAGTGCCTTGTAACGTGTCAATGAATAAGCATTCAGAAAACAGTCCAAAACATTGTGGTTACTGCATCCCACACCAGCAACGTTACATACACACATAAAACAGCTATTTACATACACACAGAAGGAGGGGGTTGCACGGCCCTTCAGTAATGTGATCTCCTTAGGCTTCTCTTCCCCCCCCCCCGACTTGGCTTGTGAAGGTTCAATCCAGTAGGGTCTCCATCATAGCAGCCTGCCTCTTCATGATGGCACTCATCATCCACTGAGCACCCTCAATGGCCCTAAGCAGCATCTTAATATCCTGGAACCTTTGCTGTACCAAGGTCTCAAGTCTGGTGGTCATGTTGTTAAGGCTTGTTCCTGGCTAGCTGGCCTCTCCAAGAACACACTCCACTCCTGGGAGTCTCTGTCCTGGAGACAGTTTAGGGTATCCAGGAGTTTTTCATTCATTTCCTAGCTCACCTGCAAGAACTCCCAGGAAAACTGCCACTTCTGTTCGTTCCTCAGATGCCACATCCTCTCCAATATGACCATCCGAGTTCTCTGTTGCTCGACTTCTGCAAAGGAGAACCCCCTTCTGACTAGCGCAGTGTGCAGTGCCTGTCCAATCCTTGCTGTGATCAGTGCTGAGGGTGGGAAAGGCATCCCCCCATACTTCCCACTTCCGCTACCTGCCACCCCTGCTATTCAGTGTTGGTTATATGTAGCACTTTCCCAATGCCTAACAGCCATCCGTTCCCCACAGGTCTCCCCACTCCCGCCAACTCCCTTCCACTGTCCAAATTGTTGGTTTTAAGTGGCAGTTGCCAGATACCTAATAGTCACTCCTCCCTCTCCGCCTGGTACTCTTCCTGCTCCTGCCAACTGGCCAGCTTCCCCATCTGCCAATACTGTTTCCACAGAGGATAGAGAGCAATTACCTGTATTCTTAGACACTTGTTACAAAAGATCATCAAAGAGCTGTGGGCTGCCTGCATCACTCCGGGATTGGAACAACTTGTCCAAGGCTGGAGATCCCGGCTGAGGAGAGGAAGACTCCTCTGGGTTGACAGGAGCCAGGTTGAACACCACTTCTCCCTCATTGTCCTCTCTTTCCCTGTGTCCTTCAGTGTGGCAGCACATCTCTGCTGCACCACTCCCAAGCCACTCAGGCAAGGAATGACCAGGAAACGCCAATGTATAAGAACTGGTCAAGGACATTTAAGAAGGGTATGGTTGGCCTGGAGTGCCCAGAACAACAACAGCCCTCCTTGACCAACTTGTAGTTCTTCCAAAGCTCCTTGGTTTTGCTCCTGCATGCCACTAGGTACTTGTAAGTAGCCCACATTCTTCAGCTTCTCTGAAATGTAGTGAAACTGCTCCACATTTTTGCAATTTTTGGCAAGAGACACCGTAGTCTTTCCTCAAAGTGCTCCAGCACTGTGATTGTTTTGATTGCCCTTTTTTCCTGCTTTTTCCATCTCTACAATATTCTTCTAAAGGTGTAGCAACCAGAACTGGACACAGTAGTCCAACCTAATCACAGATTTGTAAGAGCAATATACCGGTATTATCAGTTTTATTTTCATTCCCTTTTGTTAATGACCCGCAGCATAGAATTTTGACTTTTTCACAGTTGTCGCACACTGGGTTGTTTTCATTGAGCTATTTGCCACAATTCCAAATTCTTCTTCCTAATTTGCTCAGGCCCCCATCAGAGTATATGAGAAGCTGGAGATTTTTTTTTTTTGCCCTATGTATAACTCAAAATTGAATTACATATTACTTGCATGATCGTTTATTAGGTTTGCAGTTTTCATGATGCAGAAACTATTTACTTTGCCTATATTCTATATAGTTCAATAATGTTAGTAAAGTCTAGGGAAGACTAGTTCCTCCTTAACATTAACTCACTTCAACAGAATTATCATCATGGCACACTGCTGTAGTATGAGGGTAGGTAGAACTGGCTCCAGTATTGAGTTGGCTGCCCTGCCAAGGCTCCCGTTATGTCTTGGTCCTCAATTATAGTACACCCCTGCAGGCTTACTGGGGAACAAGTGGTGGTGGAGGCTCCTACTGTTATGCAGCTGTGAGAGCCACAATGATGAAAGCAGCACTACTCAGCATTGGCACCGTTGGAGGTGCCATTTTAATTCCCTCACAATGTCCCAAACCCTGATGTAGCACTGCTTCCTGGAAGGGCCCACCACTGCAGATACCTGCACTACTACTGGGCCCCCTAAATTCTTCCTAGCGATGCTATGCTAAGGGTGGAAATGTTGAGGTGAAACCTAAATGCCGAGCTGCTGAGAGGAGCATTGCTAGTCATTATCACTGTTGCTGCCCCCACCACCTAGTAAGCCCACCAGAGTCCACTACATTGTGTAAGTGATTGAGAATAGAATAGAATAGAAATAGGTATAGATATATAAACATTTTTCCCAACAACATTCTGGCTCCCAACATAGTATCACTAGGATAGCTTTATGGGGCTCAGTAGCAGGGCAGGCATCAAAAGTAGCAGGCTCTCCCAGCAAGCTGAGATCCCAGTATTTGCCCAAGGGTGCCCTATGATGAAACTAGCCCCAAGTAGCATAAGAAGAGCAACATTAATTTCAGTTACCTAAAACTTCAATTAGTTACCAAACCTAATTAGGTAGCATCTGAATCAGTTAAAAAAACCTGATGAACCTGAACTGGAACTGAACCCAAACATTTAACGGTGTGACCTGCAGAAACCTGTATGTGTGTTTTACATCACTGACTTTTGTTCCTATTATAGCCACATTGGCTGGAGTATAATATAAGTAATACTTTCTGATGGCAAAGGAAGAACTAATGCTACACTGTTTACTGTACATAGCAGGCAAATTCAAGAGGGGGGGAGGGGAGCTGTTGCTTAAACATGCATCACCACAGAAATATCTGTAAGTGCCAGGAAGACACACCATCTCTCAGCAATATGTTCCAATAACAATCTTGTAAAAATGTATATCTTAGAAAACATTACATAAAAATAAAAATATGTATGTCACTGACTCGCTAATATAGGGGTGCTGAAATATAATATTTCCTGACAAGCTCTAGAACCTTGAAATTCAATACACAAATAGCCCAAGGCACACCAATTACAGAAAAAGTCTGAACAGGGGGAGGGGCACTTGTACCTATCTTCTCAAAACAGGAGATGCAATTATTGCTAAATTTCAGATTTACTGGTTATATTAAAAAATTGTATTTCACCCTTCTCAACAGTAACTCAGGGATGTTTACAAAAAGCAACAAACACAAATACACATATAAGAATCAAAGAAACAAAGTCAATACAACAGAGAGAGAACTACACAGAAAGCAAAACTATAAAAACATCTGAAAGCCTGACAAAAACCAGGTGTTCAACGACCATGTTTCCCTGAAAATAAGGCATGTCTTATATTATTTTTTTCCACCAAAAAATGCAGCATGTCTTATTTTCAGAGGATGTCTTATTTTTACAACAAGCAGTGAAAAATTGCAGGCACCAAATTGCAGACACTTTCTTTACTTTTTCCGCGGCGCTTGGCCGCCTGGCCTCCCACCACTTGCCCTTGCCACCTCCTGTCCCGCAGGCTGGCTGCACTGCAGCCCGCTGGGAATGCCTTCCCCATCTCTCTGGTTTTCTTTCTCAGTGATTTCAATTTCAGCGAGCACCAGGCTGGATGCCGAACACGGTCGCAAGCCCGCTGGGAACACACACACCCCGCTCAGCTTTGCTCCAGCTGAACACAGCCGCGGGCTCTCTGGAAACGTCCAAGTTCACTCAGACCAGCTGCTCTCAGAAGCCAAACGGTTGCCGGGGGAGCATTGCCGGATCCGACGCACGCCCTAGCATGAGAGGGGAAACAAACACCAAGGGAGAGCAAGCGAGCAAGTGGGCGAGAGAGAGAGAGCGATCATCGAGTGATCCAAGTTCACTCAGACTTTTCCGAAGAGCCCACAGCTGTGCTCAGAAGCCAAACGCGGCCGCAAGTGAACTTCACTGAACTTCCACCAGCAGCAGAACCCATAAGAGAGCCTCGCTAAAGATCTTACAGGGTGGACAGATTAAAATGGGAGAAGGTGGTTCTCCTTTGTGGTATATGTTACTCAAACTAGCTAGACAGCTAAAATTTGATTCACATGTGGCCCAAGACATACAGTATATCCCCATCCACGGCATAGAAAAGTTTAAAAACAGGATGTCTGTACATCTCTACCTTAAACAGCAAACACAGGTTTGTATCCTAAATAGCTTACACAGAGCTCACTCTTCCACAAACAGAATTGCCTTTTGTTTGCAGAAGAGAATTGTAGGACACAAGTCATATAGTCAACTGACTTGTGTAAAACCCCCAAGTGTTAAGGCACTTCCAGACCAGCCTGTCATCTGGCACACATATTCCAAGATACTCAAGTTACCCGAAAAGTCTGAAAAATAGGTTTGTAAGTATCCCCCTAGAAATAAGAAATCAGAACTTGAGACAAGAAGTTCACTTCATAATAAAGGCCAGCACTCCTGAAAAGAGCAAGCCAAACCAAGCCACATGGGATGGAATGTTGGACTGTGAAAGTTCCATTGCCTTTTCACATATTTGGATTGAGTGGGGGAGGGGGACTTCCACTGTCAGCTATGCTGCAAAATACAATGTTTCCATGGCATCCATAGACGCACATGTGACCAAAACCTTTTTTGCCTTAAACCTATAATGGGCAGGTACGTGGTTAGCAACTTACAGTCAATATGACAGTACTTCTTACACTTTCACATCTTAAACAGGAAAAAAGACAATTCTTATCTGCACTGGACAACATATATAGTTTATTTCAAAGCAGTCCTGTTCAGACTGCTCCAGACCCAAAGGGGTTATGGTCTGTAGTCACATGTATATATAATTCTCAACCAAGAATGCAAAATGCGACACGCATGTTTAATGTATCTAAATATCAATATGAAATTCAGGTTCCCCTCCTCCTTACAATTTATTCAGTCCTCCTTTTATAAAGTAATTTTAATAGCTTTTCAGTAATTGTCACACCATTACAACAAAACAAAAACAGTTTAGAATTTTTAACAACTAAGGTTCTTTTCTAAATACAGTTGTGCAGCTAACTGTCATTATCTCTTTGGCACTCCTGACCTAGCGTTACCCAGCCTCCACAGTTCTCTTACCTGTCAATAGCACATAGCCCTTCTATTCTTAAGATCTTGGGTGAAGTTCTCTCTCTAGTCCTCTCTCTTTGGCCTTCATTTTTCAGTTTGATGCTTTCTCCACTTATCTTCCCCTCAGGAATCTGCTTTTAACAAGCCTCTGTTTCTTAGAGTTGCTTCTGAAGTACAATTGCTGATATGTCTAAATACTATATATGACCACTACATTCCATGTAGCTGTCTTGAATAGCACATACAGGAATACCTTCCACTTTAGTCTGGTTAGGGACTGGAGCATGGATGAAAGTAAAAAATGGACGAATGTGAAAGCATAGCCTAGATAATTTTTTTAAAGTTTCAGCTGTCTGTGCCGAGTGACATAAATACAGAAAAGAGAAGCAGTTAAGTGTAACACCGACATGCACTCAGAGCCTGCTGGTATCCCTCTTGCACAAGCTTCTACCAGACACCATTATGAAAGGCAGCTCAGAGCAAGTGCTTACGCAGGCGCACAGAAAGGTGGCCGTCTCCAGGCAGCACGAGACTACCTACCTCATTCGTGGGGATAAATTGGTAGAAGCGCGAACTCAACTGTCCCCAGCCCTTGGGGTCTATTGCTCTCCACCTTTTGCTGCCAGGCAGCTGCAATATATCCCTCTGTTTAGGTATATCCAGTCAATGCCGGAGCAATAGATTCCCCCCACATTGACTTTCCCTGGGTTGCCAATTAACTCAAGTCCTCGATTACTATGACTGATCCGTTCCTTACCTTTGCAATGTTGGATGAAATCGGACGAAAGAGCAAAGCTACAAAAGTCAGAGTATTCCTGTACACAAAATGAAGGCTCAAGACCAATTATAGCTCTCTGCAACATGTATGTACATATATATAAACCTTCAGTCTCCCTGTCTGTACACAGGCACACATCCAGTTTAAATGCATATATTGTACCCTGTGTGATGTTTTCATCCCTCTCCCATTAGTCTCTCCTCAGACCTCTCTCCCCTATCCTCCTTCCCTCAGGCCTTTGTCACATGATGTCCATGTAGTTTACCGTCAAGAATATTCCAGCTTTTCTGTGTACACCTACCAATCTGTTTTATAGATAAACATGTTTGCTAGATCTGTTGCCTATGTGAAAATGTAATGAACAGATATATCTAAAGGTACCAAAACTATCTTAAAATGCTATCTTTAATATAGATATCAAACTGTACAAACATTTTTCCAAGGAAGTTTTGCTGTCGGATGGACAGACTACTACATCTGGCTTGTACCATCTCAAATCAGCAGATTCCACCTCTTAAAGATGCAATTGTGAGAGACTATTCTTGAATCTCTTAACAATGGTTTCTAGGGTTACCTACCAAAAGCAGCAACAGTATTAGTAATAGTTAGATTATCAAAACAAATGTTTAATAAGTTACATGAAATGGTACACTTTAGCATCAAGAAGAAAAAGTCACTTTGTCTACTTTTTGCACATTTAATATGTCATATGTATTTGAAATTTGTTCCTCAATACTGTCTCATAATTTTGTATTTCATAATGAAAGTTGGAATTATCCATTCAGCAGCTAAACAAGGTAGCAGCAAAGTGTTTGGTTTTCACACTGCTAGATGAAAGCAGCAAGTCAGCCACCACGTGCTCCACTTTAACACACACACACACACACACACACACACACAAGAAAGAGATTTAAGTCTTTTCCTGATTAACCCATTTTGTAGGAACACAGTCCAGCAATATAAAGTGATTTATATAAAGCAATATAAAGTGAAAGAGAGGATACATGTGGTGGTTTATCTCAGTGGCATCGTTAGAAGGGGGCAGTGGGCCCCAGGGCGGAGGGTGCATGTGGTGGGGTGTGTGTACTTGCCTCTGGGACGCTTAGCCTGGTCGCCCCCTCCGCTGCCGCTCCTGTTGATCCTTCGTGCCGGCTGTTAATGAGTCCTTTTTGCACCCTTCCGCCCAGCCTGGAGCTGTTTGGCTCCAACAAGCCTTGAAAAGGCGGTGTGTGTGTGTTTCAAGCCGCGCCGCTGCCGAACTGCGGCAGCAGGCAAAAATGACGTCACGCCCCACCAGGGGGTGTGGTTTGTGGTGTCACGTGGGGGTGTCGTGTCGGCGGCCACCCCTACGGGGGGGTGTAGGAATGCCACTGGTTTATCTTCCAACTTAAAGACGGCTCAAACTAGCAAGAACTTGTGTGCTCTCACTGGTGAGGGGGCAAGCAAGTCTACAGGGGTTGCAAGAATTAATACATTCAGCTATCAAAAAGAATGGGAATTATTAACATTAGAATTTAAGGCCAAAAAAAGAAAAAAGCCATGAGACATAAAGATATAGTATGAAGTACAAAGGAAAGGAAAACATTTGCTGCTCAAGACAGCAAACTTTCTCTAAAACTGGCTTCTCCCATATTCTGTGATGGGGACACAAAGTATGGACATTAACTCTATTCTATATCCTGATCCACAGAGCCAAATCCTTTTTGAAACAGGACATTTACAAAGGGACTGAAGGAGGAAGTGCAGCTTGGAAAATGGGAGGTCAGCAAGGAGCTAACATTTGTCTCTTCACTTCACCTAAAAGCGGACGGCAAGGAGAGAAATTATACCAGTGCAAGAGATGGGGCATATCTGCCCCAATAAGCCAGTTCAGCTATAGTTACAGATATAAGCCGACTCACGCACAAGGGAATGATATAAAGATTCTTTTCGTAGTTTGTAACAAACTGCCATTTCCCATTTCATCTGTGCTTGGAAAACTGTGGTGGGTTCAAACCAAAGCCAGTTAATCCAGGATCAGTTCCAGACCAAACCAAACACAGATGCTTCTAATCTCCTCTCCTTGTGCACAAAGGACATAAGCCCTGCTGGATCAGGCCAAAGGCTCATCTTATTCAGCTTCCTGTTATCTCAATGACCCACCAGATGCCTCAGGGAGCACACAAGACAACAAGATACCTGTATCCTGTTGCCACTTCCTTGTATCTGGCATACAGAGATAGGCTACCTCTAAAACCCTTTCCACCAAGGTTGCATAAGGATAAGGTCATCAAGACTTGTAACCTGTGATGAAATTTTCCTCCATAAATCCGTCCAATTTCCTTTTAAATACATCTAGGCCTTCGGGTGCCATCACAACATCCTCTGGCAAGGAGTTCCAAAGATTAATTATGCGCTGGGTAAAGAAATACTTCCTTTTGTCTGTTCAGACTCCTGCCAGAATTTTAGCAGATGACCCCAGGTTCTGGTATTGTGTGAGGTGGAAAAAGAACTTCCATGCATTGATATACATCTCAATCATGTCTCCCCTTAGGTGCCTTTTTTCTACACTGAACAGCCCCAAATGTTGTAGCATTTCCCCTCGTAAGATAGCATAGTAATATTGGCCGTTTTATTCTCAATTCCTTTTTTAATGATCCCAAGCATGGAGTTGGCCGCCTTCACAGATGCTGCACACTGGGTCAACTCTTTCATCAAGTTGTCCACCACCACCCCAAGATCTCTCTCCTGATCCATCACAGACAGCTCAGAACCTATCAGTATATATGTGAAATTCCTGTGTACATCACCTTACACTTACTTACACTGAAGCATATATGCCATTTTGCTGCCCATTCCCTAATTTGGACAGATCCTTCAGTAGCTCTTATCAATTCATTTTAGATTTCACCATCTAGAAGTTTAGTGTCATCCGCAAACTTGACTACCTTTCTGCTTATCCCCAACTCCAGGCCATTTATGAAAAGCACCAGTCCCAAAATCAATCCCTTGGGGCACACCACTTTTCACACCTCTCCATTGTAAAAATTGCCCATTTACACCCACTCTCTGCTTCCTGTTCTTCAACCAGTTCCTAATCCATAAGAGAACCTACCTCTTATTCCCTGCCAGCTGAGTTTGTCAAGAGCCTCTGATGAGGGACTGTGTCAAATTCTCAAAGAAATACAATTTACGGGGTTTCTAGCCATGTATATTTCCAAAATTGAAGAAATAAAGATCTTACAGATGTATCCAAAACTTGTCAGAAGAAATTCCTTCTCCAACTGCACATGGTCAAAAGATCCACAGAGCGTGCGTTCTCAAGGATTATCCAACACAGACAAGCAGTATCTTTAGAGCTTCCGCTGACGTTTCCTCCCGCACTTGGGACCTTATCAAAGCAAACATTAAAGAACAAAACACGGCAGCAAGCCGGTAGATAGCATTGACAAGTTTTGGATACATCTGTAAGATCTTTATTTCTTCAATTTCGGAAATATACATGGCTGGAAACCTCATAAATTGTATTTATTTGCAAATTGTAACAAGTCATGAAATCTCCATGCTACTCTGTGTCAAATTCCTTCTAAAAGTCCAGATATATAATATCAACGGGTTCACCCACATCCACATGCCTGCTGACCTTTTCAAAAACTCTAAAAGATTTATGAGGCAAGACTTGCCCTTACAAAAGCCATGCTGATTCTCCCTCAGCAAGGCTTGTTCTTCTATACGCTCCAAGATTTTATCTTTGATTTAAAAAAAAATCAAATTATCTTGGGTTTTTATCTTTGAAGGAATTCCACCATCTCATCTGTTACAGATGTTAGGCTAACTAACCAGTAAGTTGCCCAGGCCTCCTCTCCCTCCTTTTTTCAAGATTGGCATTACATTCACTATCTTCCAGTTAGGGGTTAGAATCTTACATGAACCCAAGTTGCATGGAAAAGCAAAGATATCCAAGCCATTTTCCACTACTCAATAAAACAGCATATTACATAACTGTAGAGGGTCAAAGGACTCAAAGTTCATCAACTCAAGCCTCTTGCACCAAAGCAAGATATTTCTCATCCATTCCAGTAGAACATGATGTAACAATATCAATGAAAAGGTGTTGTACAGCTTTGTATTGCCTGATCTTTGACCCAGATCCAATGCTATCTGCCCATGTGATATACAATACTGAACAACATGTGTCACAGCTCTCAAGTTTTCAGACCAGCCACAGCCTTACACAGTTGTCACCATATTGAAGTGGCATTCTAAAAATCTAGGTTCTACCAATTCAGAGTTTCTTTCTCCTCCTTGGTCACCTGGCAACAGAGGCGTAGGCTGATATGGGGTGGTGGGGCGGTGGGCCCCAGGGCGTTGGGGCGGAAGGGCTCCATGGGCGGCGGGAGGCTCCTTAAGTTTCGTGGGTTTTTTGGTCTTTTTTCGGGTTATTAAAAGCTTTTTAGGGGTTTTTTAGCACTAGCGCGGGGCTTGTAATCTGTAGTGTATGCTTTGCGCCACTTATCTGGATTCTAGGAGCCTCCAGCGACGATCTACTTCAGCGACGATCTCTTCCGGGGCGCAAATAGTTCCTCTGCTCCCGGGCGCGAACTCTGTAAAGCGCCCAGGAGCGCTTTGCAGAGTTCACGCATGCGCAGAGCGACGATGTTTCCAATCGTCGTCTTGCGCATGCGTGAACTCTGTAAAGCGCTGCTGAGCGCTTTACAGAGTTCGCGCCAGGGCCAGCAGAGCAGAGGAACGATCTGCGCCCCGGAAGAGATCCTCGCGCTGGAGTAGATCGTCGCTGGAGGAGGCTCCTAGAATCCATATAAGTGGCGCAAAGCATACACTACAGATTACAAGCCCCGCGCTAGTGTTAAAAACCCCCTAAAAAGCTTTTAAAAGGAAAAAAACGCAAAAAAATAGCATTAATTATGCTAATTAGCTTGGGGGCGTCGGGGTTTTCCGCCCCAGTAGCAGGTGCGCCTGGCTACCCCTCTGCCTGGCAAACCAGTTCAGCCTACTCAGAACAATGCAAACTAGGATCTTGAAAGTTGTGAGAGTTCCCCCAAACTCATAAAGATTCTGTATTTTAATTTTATATTAAGCAACACACACAATGGGAACGATTTCAGAATGTATTAAGAGCCTAGCAGTGGCAGACTTGTGAGTAATAGCGTCAGTTATTGACAAGAGATGGAAAGTTACAAATTTCTTCACATGCTACCATATTGCCAAGTCAAATTTCGCAGTGTGTCCCATTCCACCACCATCCTGAATATTCCAGATTGCCCTTATTCTCATTTCTTTTTGATACTGAATTCAAGATACACACAGAAAATTGTTTCTTCCGAGTATAGGGTAGCAAAAAAACAGATTACCTGAACTGGTTAACAGGCTTTGGATGTCCTCAAATATCGTTTTGATGAAAGCCAGAAGCAGATGATACCCACTTAGCACCACTTCAGACACGTTTACCAATGCATATCTAGAAAAAAATATCCGGATGCACATCATATGTGAAAATTGTACATATGCCTATTTTACTGCACATACACGCATTTGGAAGACACAACTGGAAGCTGGTTCCCAAAGTCAGTGCATATGTTACCATGTACAATCTCCATATGACACCATATACGCTTTTGGTTGTGTACGAGATGGACCACCAAAGAGCTAAGTATCAAATTCTTCACAAACTGCGTTTGCAGCTATTGAGAAATCAGTCAAGCGACGCAAAATTATTTCAGAGTTTTCTCAGACAAAACTATACAGTTCATCACTAAAAGAATTATGATGTTTACCTGAAAGTTCAGACAGCTATCATGTGTGTGTTTTAAGCACAAGCCTTTTGCCCCTAAAGCATGTTATCTGGAGTCTACCCCTTGTCTATAAGTAACAGAGGAGATAAACAGGAATCACTCATTTGTTGACACTTGTGAAATCTAAGTTTCAGATGCTAACTTGTTAGTTCAGCATATTATGCAATACATTTTGCTTATGAAAAAATCAAAATTTGATTTCTTGCGTTTATATTACTAAAGGTATTCCTACAGTTTGTCCAACATTAATAGCATTTAGGTATTGAACACGAAAGATGACCCCACAGAATTTTCATTCTTCCCCCAGTTCCAATTCCAAAGCAAATGTATACCCTTGTCCAGATGTATGCCATATTAGGCAAGGGTTGCAAAGAGTCAGTCACTTGTGACAGGGAAAGAAACACATAGAACAAGCTATTAGCTCTTAATCTAGAAAGAAGAAAGGACAGACACTATTAGCATAAGAAATTGGGTGACCACTGTTTGTATTTGCAACAAGGTATTATGCTACAGTTTACACCAGGATAAACACTACAAACTATAGTCCTGCAAACTACATATGGCCTACTGAGATTTATCCCTTGGCATGGCTTTTCCATAGTTCCAGTTTCTAGGCTCCAGGAGGAACCAGGGAAGACAAGAAGTAAATCTTAAGTTAGTCTGAAATGTTCTGAATTGAATTTCTGGCACAAACTCCTCCTGAACTATCCCTTCCTAAAACTCACAGAGTATGTCTGCATTCAGATATCCATTATACAACATGCATACTATATCTGTTACAACTTTTTAGGACAATTTATAATACAAACTGAAATACTACTGAAGCTGACCAAAGCTTCCAAAACTTTAAAATCAGAGAAAGCTGTATGCAATGCAAAGACAACAAGCTCATTTTCCAGACAGCGGATGCCAGCAACAGAATAATTACTGCCAGCTGGTTTGGCCATCCACTTCAGGGTCTCACTGACAAATACCAGAAAATGGAGGAAGTGAAAATATCTTCTTTTTTAATTAAAAGGAATACAGTACCAACACTCATACTTTGGATTGATAATATTCCATAATACATTTGAAATGATCTTTTGATACTGTAACACAGAAAATGTGGTGACCTGTAAAGCAAATCAGAAGAATGGTCCACAATAAATGTTTTAGAATAACTGTCACAGATGTTTTTCATTCTTTTGATTTGCTAGTAGCTTCAATGGAATAGAGTGAAATTGCCAAAATGGAACAGTTTTTCAACTGCTATCCAACTCCTACATACAGGAACTAAGTTTTCTTAATACAAATAAAAAATAATTTTAATTTCACTCTAAAGATTACCAACAGACTTTGAAACTATTCATAGAAACAACCTAAGAATGGAAGCCTAGAAGGATTAACAAAAAATCTCCACCCACAACAGCAGTCAAATAGTAAAGAAGCCAACAATGACCAAGAAACTCCCTTCTACATTCCAGAAACTGAAATAGAGCTCTTTCAAGAACATTAACTATGTCTACAAGATTTCTCACTGTAATCTCTATTCCAACTACTTGGAAATATAAAATCTAAGCATTCAACCAGTTTATTTCCCTTACTAAACTGCAGAACTTTGAATTGTCTGCCTTTTTTTAACCTTGCACTTTATTGATTTGTGAACAGTACCAATTTGGGCAGTCAGGTCCTATGCATGTTTACTCAGACGCAAGTCCCAAAGGGTGTTTATTCTCAAGTAAGCATACATAGAATTCCAACATTACGAGTATTTCCAGAGAGTACATTTCCAAACAAATGAAGTTACTCGCTTGCTGCAAAGGAGCTAGACAATTTCCCTCAAGGTAATGCCATCTGTTATATTACATTTTCCAAGCACATGAACTGCAGTATGTCACCAAGAAAATAGGATTCTTTCCCCAGTTAGCACATCCACTACAACCATAACTAAGGTGAGGAATTTGACTGTATGAGTGTTACTGGTACCTACTCAACAGCATCTATGACAACTCCCATGCCTGTACTATTCTGTGTCTTTTATGGGTTATTTTTTCACAAATTTCTTTAAAGAGAGAGAGCACTTCCCCCACCCCACATGGAACAAGTGTGGAAACACTCAAGCGGTTTTAAAAAGACTTAAATGATAAACATCAGCAAGGTCCCATTTCCACAGCAACAGTCCAAGATTTTTAACTTTTTGCTTTTTACTGCTTTTATTTCATTCTTTAAAGGTGGTGTGCTCGCATCTTCAATACACACTATCTCAATTTTTGTTTTTAAATAGTTGGAAACAGATATATCCTTATAACAAGGCTAACCTCCATTCATCCATCCACAGGGAAAAGAGATTGCACTACTGAGGGATTGAAGCTAGTACAAGTGTACACTAAGAGGAAACAGAAACAATACCTTCTAAAGAGCCTTGTAAAATTATATGATAAAATTCCCTTCATCTATTTTTCTTATCTTTTCTTATTTTTTTTCCCTGGACTTTAACTGCTGGATAAAGGGCTAGTTAATTGGGGGGGGGGGGATAATTTTTCACTAGATCCTTTTTAGATCAGGGTCAATTCGCTAAAATAAAATTACTTTATAAACATGTATTACACATATTTACACCTAAGTGTAAATATTCTGGAGAATCTGAAACAAACATCAAAAAGGAAAACTTTACAATCTCATATGAAAGCATACACTTTTTTTAAAGACAAAGAGGCACACATCACTGGGGCTGTAAAATCAAGAACATAACACTGGTAACTGAAGCCAATATCTAAAAGTCATTGTCAGTTTCTTTTTTTCATTTAATTTGTTAAGGGAAAAATTGAACAGTTTGTCCCCAACATGGCCTATGGCCATGGCCTACACAGATCTATCAGAAAGTCAATTTAGGGACCACTGGATGGACTAAGAACAAGTTTTTATAAGCACTGCACTCCACAAAATATGCAGATTGTACAAATAGCAACATACCCCACATAACTAGATTCTGAAGAGAGTACTAAAAATAAAGGTGAATAAAGTATTTAAGACACTAAAATGCCATTTATAGATTATGTATTCATAATAGAACCAATGAAATCCGGGTCACTTTTTTTCCTCCTCTTCCCCCACCACAGAATACATTCTGGCTCTCTTTCTCTCTCTCCATGCACATTCCTACACCCATAAGGAAAACACTGGCAGCAAGACACAAGTTTTACAGAGAGCAATGACTTCTTAAATCATTTGCAAAAATTCCACAAGAGAAGACATGCTATTTAACTGTAAATGTTCAACCTATCACAAAAAAAGCAAAAACACAAAACACTGTCATCAGATTTGCCAGATGACAGCGCGTTTTACAATGCGATATTGGGGGGGGGGGAGAGAACAATCGCATATTTCACAAGACGAAAATGAATCAGTGTGTCAACGCCTTATAGCCGCTTTCCTTATCACATATGCTAGGCACATACACAATTCCCCACATTAATATTAAGGAAGGCGAGTCAGCAGCAGTAGCTTGTGTGCTACAAACGCACGCTCTTTTCCTAAAAACTCCCATCTCCAAATTACCAACAGTTGGCGGCGGCGGCTGTTGCTGTACTGACGATAATTTTTACGTTCAGTGATCCACGTCAACCTGGTTCTACACCAGACATTTCCCCCCCCCTCCGTGTGTGCGCGTAAAAAACATGGAGAAGAGACGGGAAATAAGCGCTTCCCTTCGCTACAAATCAGAATGGGTGGGAAGGGGAGAGAAAGAGAGAGATTTCCTCCCGCTGCTTACCACTATAAGCCCCTTCTCTCTTCGGGGCCTAGAAAAGGGGAAATGAGAGCGGATGTGTCATGTTTAAACTCCCTCATCGCCTTCCCCCCCTCCAGGAGTCGAGGGGGGAGTGTCCTGTTACCACCTCCACTTCTCCCGTCTCCCCCAATACATACACTGAGCAGTCCCCATACATGAAGGGGGAGGGGGAAATACCTCACTTCACCCCGCTCGGTTCTGGCTCCCAGAAGGGCCCTTGAGGGAGATGCTTCCACACTCCCCAGAAAGGAGAGACCCTCCTCGTTATTTCCCCCACCCCTTCCACTGCGGGGGCGCCCCCCGGTCCCTCTTTGCGCCGAGGGGAGGAAGGAATCACAGTCTCTTACCGACAACTCCGGGCTGTGCGAGTCCCGATGGGACACGGTGCGGATAACGCCGGCTCTCCAACGTCCGTTCTCCGGCAGCTCCTCGCCTCCCACACCAACACACAGGAACCGCTTCCCCACCAGCTCCGGCCGCGATTCCACAACCACCGCCATGGCGGTCGCGCCGAAACACAGACCGACCGACCGACCGACCACACCAGCCGCCGAACTCGCGTCTCTCTATGGGTCGCCCATGCCCAGAGAAGCCCGGCGGCGGCGAGCCGAAGCGACGACTGAAGAAGGGGCGACTCCCGTCTCCGCGCAGCTGAATGGGCCGTTGGCGCGTGAGGTCTGCCTTTGCCTGGTCTGTCTTCCCTCGCCCGCTGCTCCGAGCCGGGCGCCCCGGGCAGCCGCCGCCGCCGCCGCGACCAGCCTGACACAAACACACGGAAGGGAGGGGAAAACGAAGGGGGCGGGGGAGCCGCTCGCTCCCTCAGAGCGAGCCGCGCTGCAGCCCCGACCACTCCGCCCACACAAACCCACTGCCATGGAGACCGGCACAACGCGCCATCTCCCTCCGCCAGACACAAACGCGCTGGTCGGGAGGTGGGTAGGCAAAGAGGAATGGGGCGGGGGGAGCTACCCAGAGAGGGAAAGAGTCCGTCCACGGGTGCGCGGGACGTTTGTCCCCTGGAGAAGCAGAAGGCTGCCAGCAAACCACCAAATAGGCAACTGTCTGTGTGTTGTAGCTGGAAAACTTCAGCTGTCAGCATCGCAGCAGCAGTAAGAAATCCTGGCTGCTCCCATCCCATCGTAAGGGGGGCGGGGTCTGCAAAGGGGGAGTATTAAAGAGGAGGATGGAGTGGAGATGTTTGTCTCGGAGAACAAACAGAGCGGCTCCAAAAACAAGGAGTATCATCAGTTGTGATGGAGATGCGCTTGGATAGGGTGTCAAAGACCGCGCCGGGGTGACTTCGTGACGCCCCCCACCCTCGGTTCTGAGTGATATGACTGAGATCTTATGGCTTTCCCAACACCCCTCCTCCTCTTGCTCGCACGCCTTGAGCCCTTCTGGCGCCACTGAAAGCTAGCAGTTGGAATACCAGGGAGTTGATATTCGAGGAGGGGGGCGTTTTTTACAGGAAAAAGCAAAAGCAACTAATGACTATTCACACGTTTGTTTGTTTTTTGCTGGGCCTGGTGGGTGAGTACAGCAGCAGAGAAGCAATTCTAATAAACATGCTATTAATGAGCAACGATCACGATAAGGGCTTAGCAACAATTCAGTGTGGTGGGGGAGGCTTTTTTATTCTTTTTTTGGTGGGGTAGCGGGGTTTTGCTTTGGGGGTTGGGTTTTGGTAGGCTGTTGTTGCAACCCCTTAGCTGAGTTAGGCTTTTGGAGAGGGAACAGCCCCCCCTCCCTGCTGTTGCCCATCTGCTGTCCCTCCCCTGGTTTCCATTCCAGACTCTGCCTGTTCCTATGTTATCCATATAGAGGGGCTGGTCTGGGGTTTTGTTTTGTCTTCAGTGCTTTCCCCTCACATCTCTGCAGGATGACTCACAGCGGCTGAGGTCACCGTCTCTCTTGCTGAATGAAACACCCACCCAGGGAAAATTCTACCTATCCAGAGTAATGTTTTTGCACTGAACATAGGCTTCCCATGGTTACTGCACTGTGGTGATGCTGCTGTTTCTGCTTATCCCCCTGCATTTGGAAGGACTGCATGATGCATCAGCCTGGGGCAGGCACAGAGAAGAACTGAGCTTTTTCATTCTGTTTTGGAAAGAACTGTGATGCACAAATATTTCCTCCTGCCCTGACAGGTGATATTTTCTGTTCCAGGTACAGTGGAGTTCCATGTTTCCCCCTTTGCTAAATCTTGGCAACAAATCTATTGCTGGGGACACAGACAGTCACTACTAGCACATTGTGTATGCAAAACGCTTCTTAATTAGCACAGAACGAGAGCTGTACTATTACACTGTAAGCCTCAAAGTCCCAGCTTAGGAAAAGGAACAAATATTCCATACAGACAGCTATCGCTAAACAACCTGTGTGGGCTAGCAAACCGAGTACTTGACAGGGCCTTTCCGCATGATCAAACACTGAACGCTATACAGTACTTTCTCCTTTGTATGTAAGCAGGGTACTCTAGCAAACTCAGTTCCAATTTGGTTAATGACATGGTGGGGTCAAGGTTGCCAGGTTGCAACCTGGAGATTTGCTCTATTCCATTAAAGCTGGTGATTAAGCAGGAGATGCAGCAGCCACATCACCCATTGGTTCTTTCATAGGTGCTTTTGTCTACCCTCTCTGTCATCTGCCGTAGTGAGCAGAACTCCACGTGTGCTGCATAGCAGGTAGGAGAAAGGGACAGAAGAAGCCATGGCTGTTGTCCCTCCCATTTCATCAAAAGATTTTGAGAGCAGAACAAATCACTTATATGATCTCGCACTCTATGAACATTCCAGTAATGGATTTTACCATTTTGCATAGTCACACAGACCTTGATGACATTTTGTTGATTTCAAAAACAGAAACTCACAAAAGTGCAAGACATTGGGCAGGTGGAAGCCCTGCAACTTGCCACTAATGTCACATACCATATCCAATAAGCACAAAACTGAATCCCATATGGCAATCATAATAGCAATGGATGGACTCATAAGGAAAGGCACTGCATTTTTCCACATGCAAAGTATTGCAATTTGAGTATTGGGGGGAAACTGTGATAGCCCTACAACAATGATGCAGTCTTGAGGGAAGACACATGCAGTGTATGTTACAACAGAATAATGCATACACATATATTCCACACAGAAAAAAAATCATGCAGAGAGAATGCTGAATTTCTGGCAGACAGATTCACATTTCTGTTCAGCCCTAGACTTAATTAGGCAGTCTTGGACAAACCACTAAGCCATATTTGCCTATAACAACAAAGGAAAATAATAATTATCTGTATTACAAGATTATTATGAGAATGAAGGGAGATATAATTCAGTAATTTAATTGTGTTTGTAATTCCATCCTAGAATCTATTCAGTAGCGAAAAGCATTTCAGCTAGCAGACAGTTAAAATGATAAAGTGATATATAATAACATGTATTATTTCTTCAGTGCCTAGAGACAGCAAGGTGTGGTAGAGTCTAAAACACAGAATTAATAAGAACCAAAATCTTGCCCTCAGGCTTACAGTCTAAATCTGTATACTGAGGCTGCAACCCTATCCACACTTACTTGGGAGTAAGCCCCAATAAACACAATGAAACTTATGTCTGAGTAGACATGCAGAGGATTGGGCTGTAAGTCCCCTACCTATGTACTGGTTAGGTTCCAGTGGTCTGTACATAAGTTGGAACATGCATAGCTCAAAACATCCAGCTCTTACCGGCCTAACACTATCATGTCTGTGTGAAACCACCACCACCAAAAGATGTACTGCGCCTGCATGATTTGAAAACATCAGTGCAGCTGTCTGTAACTTGGACGGCCATAACTTGGGGAGCCAGTGTATATCACTGGCAGTCACGGTGCAATTCTATGCTGAAGTTGCACCTTTGTTGCTGCTAAGCCTAAGCTCATCCAGCACAAAGAGGAACAGGGGGACAAGAGCCCAGGCAACTCCATGCTGGTGCAACCTTCCAAGTAACTCTGCCAGTGTCCATGGAAACCCTGACACAGCCCACCAATCATAGGGTAGTGGTCTGATGTCAGGCCAGTGGTAGTCCAACATCAGTCTGACATCAGTCCAACATGCAAGGAACCAATCACCATGATCTATCCATCCCCAATGCTAGTGGACTGAGAAGCAACAGCAGGGTGAACCAGACAGGGGGCAGGGCATACACAGTTCAATGAGCAGCTGCTGCTGGGACACCCCCCCCCAGTGGGGCCAAGAAATGAGTAAAAAAGTCACAGCCTCCTCCGCCAATCATGAGGAGGTGTCCCATGACATAAGTATACCACTGCACTCCTTGCAGGAGCTACTGTGGCACAGACTACAAGGAGGCAAAGGCAGGAAACTGCTAGGAATCCCAGCACCAGAATTCAAGTCCCTTATACCACTCACACAAACACACACTTCCAAGAAATACCTTTTCAACTACAACAGACTAAGGGAAGGAAGCTACTTCTCTTGGGAGAGAATTTGAATTTCTGTGAGAGAGTCTACCAGCTGGCAGGAACACTTTTGCCATGATGACTGAGGTGAGTCATAAGGGGAGCCTCAGTAGCACTCAGGCAAAGGAAAGCAGGGTGCTGTTATCCCACTGCACAGAGACCCAGCCTGGGAACTAGGAAAGGCAGGTTTGAGCCCAAGCAAGACGTTTGCCATAACCAACAGCACAGTCACCTTTTGCATGGCTAGCCAGAAATATCCATGGCAGGGACAAGAGAGGAGATGGAGGTAGGTCTTGAACCCACATTGGTCAGTCCATAAAACTACTTTCTAATCATTTAGCCACAGTGGGAGACATGCAAAAAGCCCCTTATGGAACATGTAGAATCCCGCAGCATCATAAGCAGGTACACCTGGCTGGGAGACTACAGACATGGACCAGTCGGTGGAAGCACTGCATGGGCCAATCACTAGGCTTGCATGCACCAGCCTGCCCATTTAGCCACACATGCAACCTGTGCCCTTTGCATCATTGCTGGAACTTACTTCTCAGTAGTCCAGGCATAGCTGTCACTGTGCTGCCCTCCGTCTCTCTCCCACCCCAACTATCTGCCATATACATCATGACAGCAGAGAACAGGTGGCTCATGATCAACATGGGGCTTCCCCCTGCCACTGAAGCCCAAAGTGTCAAAGAGTGAGGATGCTGCAGACCCTGAGCCCTGGTAGCAGAGAGGTCAGTCCTTCCTACCCTGCAGCGTCTCACCCTGGGGCCAGCTCAGGTACGAAAAAACAAGGATGGAAATAAGGGATCCCTATCTGCTAATTGTGATAATAAGTGTGATCAAGTCAAAGTTTTTATTACACAGTTCTAAGGGTGGAGCAGCATCTGAAAAAGGAACATACATGTGGGGTTGCCAACTATTTCATCCCAGCAGAGCTCTTATCCCTTTGCAAGTTATCTGACAGTCAGCAAGTAGTAAGTTTCAGTAGCAACACCAGTTAGTTCACTATCCATCATGAAGTTTGCAAAGCAACAGGGATCTGTCTGGAACAAGTAGGTGAGCAACCCCACAGAAGAATAGCTGGAATTACATTGGTCACTGCTACCAGGCGTGCTATGAGCTTCCCTTGTGTACTGAACAACTGGCCATGTGGAGGGTCCGTGTCCTCTTCCCCATTGCCTGTGGAGAGCAAAGAGAAACTGAGGGAGAAAACATGGACAGTACCCATTATCCAGGGGAGTGCGGGCAGCACCAGACGTCACCCTCCGGGGGGAGGGCATCATGCACTGCCCGAGCCCCGGCTTGGCAATCTTCGGCCCTCTCCAGGCGCAGCCGCCTCCTACTCTCGCCAAACAGCATGTTTTTGATGCACTTCGGCAAGAGCGGGAGGCAGCTGTGCCTGGAGAGGGCCAAAGATTGCCAATTGGGGGCAGTCCGGAGGTGGGCTGTGCGCATAAAAGCAATGCGAAAGTCTGGAAGGTCAGGGGCGATGTGGTTACATCATTACGTTGCCCCCGGATTTCTGGAACGCCGAGCTCCGCAAGGCAAGCATCGTACCGGGTGGCTCCCACTCCAGGCACACCACTGCCATTAGCAGCACATGATCTCTGGATCAGAATGCATACTCAGTATTTGTGAGAGTGGTGCTACCTGGGTTCAAATACAGCAGCATCCTGCTGGGGGTGAGAGCATGAAGTCTGGGGACTTTCTCTTTCTCTTCCACGATGGAGGTTGCAGTGGAACTCTAAGAAATTACTGTTCTGGCTCATGAAGTATGCTGCAGTCCTGAACAACAAAAGGGTTTCAGATGAGTGTTTGGCCAGCAGTAGTAATTTATTTATTACGATATTTATATACCGCCTTTCTCATTAGACTAAAGGCGGCATACTTAGGCAGGCTGAACATAATTCCATTTTTCAATGAGATATTTACAAACGTTATTGCATGAGACATCTCATAGAAACCTCCATTTCTTGTGTTTCCCATCACAGTGCAGTCGTCATCCTGGCTGCCGACTCTTGCACTTTCAAATCCTCTCACAGGCAGCTGCAACCATACTTCAGACTGGTTTCTCAAAGATGTTATCCTTTTTTGCCAGCTGACTCCTCCACACAGATACGCCAGCAACCTCCCAATCACCTGGTCTCCCATCCAGGCAGCCAATCTTGCTTAGCTTTTTCAGGTAAGGCTCAACTGTACACAAGCTCAACCTCTAGAAGACCACACCTCCTGCCCAATGGTTGGAGTACCTGGCATACATCAAGAGAGAGCAGATACTCACTGCTATTAGTTGTTGTAAAAGGAAGGCCTAGTTAGGTAACACAGTTTATATTATAGCAAAGACATACTGTATTTGTCAATACTGAAGGGTCAGTATTGGGGGGGGGGGCAGAGACATGAGACAAATATGACGCATCACTACATTGTAGAATGGGATGTCCTCCTTTCCACTGCTTACCTGTGTAGGGTGCACTGTCCTTGCTTGGGGTGGTGAGACAAATTCCAGTTGGGTATTTGTGCATGAAGTCCTCTTGGGGCAGAATACCTGCAATAAAAATTCTGACAAGTGTTAACAAAATATCTTGCCATGCATGTGGTAATAACCAGCATGCTGCTTGTGCAAAGTGCCACTTACTCTCTGGGTGTCATGCCTTACAGCACAACATTTGCAACACCTGGCACCGGTGGAACAATAGTTCCACCAGTCCTGTCTTAGACAGGATTGCACTGTGAGTGACAAGAGCAGGAAGGGATCTAGTCTACCTTTGTATCATAATCCCTCCCTCACTAATGTATGGCATGCATACAGTGTAATCACCATGCACTATATCACATAAGATCACTCGTCCTCCGTCTTAATAATTAATTTAGGAAAATTGCCCATTCCCAGGTTCCGTACTCTTGGTCACTAGAGTAGATCAGAATTCTCACATCAATAAGCACACACTGAAAAGTGGGGGGAAATTCTTATCACCCTGATTTTGACTACAGCAGAGCGGTTGAGTGAGTTAGAAAGTTATATACAGGAGGGTACCACATACTGATGATGTGCTGCTGCCTGTAATTATAGAATCATATAAATTGGAAGGGGCATCTCAAGGCCATCTAGTCTTTATCTAGGAAAATCTTATCTACAACATCTCCTAAAGGTGCCTATCAAACCTCTGCTTGAAGATCTCCAGTGAGGGGGTTCCACTACTGAACCACTCTTACTGTTAGGAATTTCTTCCTGATATCCAACTGGAATCTTGCAGCTTAAACCCATTAGATCTAGTTCTACCACTATGGAAGCCTCCCATTCTCCCACCATCTGATTTTGTGGTGGCAATAACTCTTTCAGATTATTTCCTTGCAATGACTAGCTGCTGTTGAACAGCATGAGGGGTGGCTAGAAGCCTAAGCCACTGTTGCTCATGGTGAGGTCCTCCTCTCCAATGTCCCCTGTCTTCAGCAGAGCCTGCTGGGAGAGATGCAGATGAGCTCCTCCTCCTCCAGACGCCTCTGCCCATTCTATGTGAACTTCGATGGAAATAAATTTAATTCAATTTAATAGGATTTACTCATGACTACACATGCATAGGATTGCATAATCCCATTGAAACCACCTTATTCATGACTAGAATGCCATTGCTTTCAACTAGACTTCATGACTAGCCTCAGATGGATGAGAGGGCTATAAACTTTTACATCAATCTGATCCTCTACGCCCTTTTTCCCCTTCATTTTTTTGTAGTCTTCATTTTCTCTTTGGATACATTTCTTTCCCCCTTCAAAAAACCAATTTGTATGAAGGCAACCAAGAAAGTAAGCATGGAGAAGCTGCAGTGGCGTGGCTGATGTGTTGAATATTGATATATGGGGCAAGGTGTGAAGGGGTGGAAAAAAGTAAGGAGGAACTATATAAAAAGCTGGTCCATTAATAGCAGGAAATGTATAAATCATCAGATCATTGTCATGTTTTATTTAAATCATTTCTGGGAGATTCAAAAATACACATGAATCAGACTGAATGCCTCATTATTAAATCTTTATCAGTTGAAAGATGCAATCAATTACATGCTTTTTTTTACATTCATAGTGATCTACTGTTCATGAGAGCAGGGTTTTATAGAGTTACTATTTAAATGAATGGAATGTATCTTCCAGCCAGGATTAGAGTTGAATAGATTGGTGAGATTAGTTGCATGAGATTACTTCTCTAAAGAAGCATAATGATTGGGTTATTAGTGACATTGTTTATTTACATTTATACCATGCCCTTTCTTGTAGGCTCAGGGTAGCTTACAGTATTTTTTTTAAAAACAATTGTCTTCCTTTCCCACCACTGACACTTCTCCATTGAAGGATCATACTCAGCTATTGCCATATTTCCCTCTAAGCTATATTTCGAAAAGAACCAACCACATGTTCTCCTTTGTCCCTATTACAGTATATGCTTTAGTGCTGAAAGTACTTCATGTACATCAGTTTGACAATCCTTACAACAACTCTGTAAGATGGGTCAGTATTCTTACCCCACATAGCAGAGCCTGAGAAAATAACAGCTTGTCTCAAAGGTGTTCCTGCAGCTGGCTCATATGACAAGTGGCAGAGGTGAGATAAAACCCGAAGACTTCCTGGTTCACAGCTTAGTCTTTCAGGCACTATGATACACTAAGAGCCCAATCCTATCCAACTTTCCAGCATCGATGCAGCTGCAATGCAGCCCCAAGATAAGGGAACATTTGTTCCCTTACCTTGAGGAGGCCTCCGTGATGGCCCCCTCAACAAAGGATGCAGCGCATGCCTTGTTGGCACGGCTGCATCAGCGCTGGATAGTTGGATAGGATTGGGCCCTCATTCTCCTGTGGGAGCCTTCTTACCCCAGACTACAAGACAATCCTAATGGAACCCTACTCTTCCATCAACATATTACTTGCCTAGTGCTTCTGGCACTGAATTCCCTTCCTCCATGTTCATACCACACCATCCCCATAGCATTCTGTTCCAGCTGTATTTGCTGCCTGCAGATATTGTTTAACTGGAGTGATAGGGAAAAGAGCAGAATAAGGCCCCAATGAAAAACTATAGGTTTGATGAGGGGTGAGTTTCTGCTACAGGGAGCCTATTTCTTCTCCATTGCAAGGTCTTGCAATGCCCTTGATGAAACTTCCTTTGAGGTGGGGAAGAAGAATCAACTCAAAGATGAAAACATCCATCTTTTCTACAGCAGCTGCTGTAGGGAATTACTGAGAAAACAGTGAGTGGCCATTAGGCTCCCATCAGAAAAAGCCTGTTTTCTACCCTGTTGTGCATTAATTAATATCCACAATTGTGCATTAATATTCACTGTATATTGTGGCACGACAAGTAACTTTTGGTATCTATACTTTAATAGCAAACTTAAATGGGTTCTCATAGTTCACTTTTGTGCTCCTCAGAAAGTACTGTGCCTTGCACGAGTTATGTTATAAAGTCATATGGAATGGTGATATTGACCCTGTTTACACATATGAAGATCATAAAACCAAGAAATGATCTGGACATGCCAAAACCATCATCATGGGTCACACATCAGACAGAGAAATGTGACAGCAGCTCAGCCATGATGCTTTTCAGTAGAAACTGTTCACACATTCAGTTGTGAGTTTATCAAGTGCTGAGCAATAAAATAATGAAAGATACATTACTTACTTGCATGTGTGAACAAGCCTGTTGCCACATAATACAAAATGGATGGAGCTTTGGGACACCTCAGCTTGAAGCTCTGGAAAAATGAGATGCGCCACAAGGAAGAGCTCACATATAGGAAGATGATTTGGAGCAATGGAATAGGCCAGTGGTTCTCAAATTGGTGGGTCGTGACCCACTAGGAAAACCAGAAGCAGCCGTTACCCCCTTAAGGGGGGGGTGGCGATGTGCGGTGACGTCGGCGACGTCCTGCCGCTGCCAGGAAAAAAGGTTTCTTTTACTTACCAGGGATCGTGCCGGCCCTCCAGAGGATGTAGGGGGGGCTTGCGGCCCCCTCTGCGGCCTCACCGTGCTTCAGATCAGCTCCCTGAAGTGATCAAGACCCACTTCCAGTTTTTGTCCAAAAACCAGAGGTGGGTCATGATCACTTCAGGGAGCTGATCCGAAGAGTGAGGAGGCCTGCAGAGGGGGCCGCAGCCCCTCCAAACCCTCCAGAGGGCCGGCACGACCCCTGGCAAGTAAAAAAAACCCTTTTCGTTCCGCCGGCGGCACAATCCCTGGAGCGCCGTCACCATCAGCCCACCCCCGCAAACACTTACGACTTCAAAAACTCTTAGGGAGAATTTTGAGAAACACTGGAATAGGCTATGTACTGCTTATAACTGCTTTTTTGTTTTGTTTTTGCAAACATTGCATAGGTGAATGTTCAGTTGTATACGGAATAATGCAGTTCAATAGGAATAGATGGACTTTACTTTGAAAGTCTTAGAAATTCAGTACATTCAAATTTTGGGTGAAAATGCCTTTCCATCACCATAAATCCCATAACTTCAGCAATGCTGATTAAAACCATTTCATACAAAGCAAGAAGTGTCTAGGTTTTATCTGTGGTGGGTTAAGAAAGTCCCTGTACATGGAGGAACAACTGAACAAACTCATAGCATTGCTGGATCCTTGCAATGTATTTTGGTCAATATTTTTTGTCCAGCAAGCCTGCACAAAAGTTGTCTCTAGCTTTCCAGGGATTGTGGAGGTCACAATCTCATTAACAGAACAATCCTATGCATTTCTACTCAGTGGGGTTTACTCTTAGGAAAACGTGTTTAAGACTGCAGTCATGGTCTACAGTCCTCTGCATATTTATCTGGGGTTAAACCCAACCAATATATTGGGACTTAACGTTCTTAGGATTGTCATCTAAACCTGAAATCTACCTAGTAGTCTGTCTAAGATCAGTAGTATTTAATTCAATTACCTCTATGATCCTAAACTCATTTACATGGAAGGAAATCCCATTCATTTAAGTGGAATCTATTGCCATGTAATTGTCCTAAAGGTCGCAGCATCAATTGAAGAAGAATCTGGTCATGGCAGAACACTGAATGAGGAGATACAAAACTGTTCTTTCCTCAAGGATGAATTCAGGAATGCTTCACACATTCAATAATAGTTATTATTACTATAGCACCATATTATTACTATAGCACCATTCATTTACATAGAAAGAAAAGGCAGATCCCTACCCCATGGGATTTTCAAATATTGACACTGACACAAAGGAGACACCTGAGGAAGTGAAGAGAGTTAAGGCAGGGGCGAAGAAGGAATAGATTTCAGTTACATTCACTTATGTTAGTGTCGGAAACAGGGACTTATAGTGCAATCCTATGGGACTCAGAAGTCGCATTGAATTTAATTGAGCTTACTCTTAGGTAAATGTATATAGGATTGCAGCCTAGGGCATTGTAGCATGTGATAAGACACTTTCAGGATGAGGCCTTCTGTTTATTTTATTTATGTTTTATATTTGTAAAGTCTTTACCTTATCTCCAGGTAAGGCAGAGAAAAATTCCTGCCTGAAACCCTAGAGAGTCACTTCCAGATGGCTTCCCATGAGTCTGAAAGATAGTGGCTTGCTCAGGCATTTGATATCTTTCATGACTGAGTAGGGATTTACATGCAGTTTCCCCATCCAAGCCCAACCTGGTGCACCATGTTGGCTCCCTATGTCCAATAAGCTAGCTATGGACATATGTTCAATAAGCCAGGGGTTCTCAACCAGTGGTACTTCGGCTGACTACTGGTGGTACTCAGACTGCTGGAGCCCTGCTCTGACATGATGCTTTCGGCGGCACGTTTTCACTCCCGAGAGGCTCCTGCCTTTGGCCAAGCCTCTCAGAAATGCAGAGAAGGGCCCACCCACCCACCCAGAGCCTCCTACCTGTGTTTTCTGGCCTCCGAAAACTTGAATACCTGGAAGTTGCTGGCGATAATGTCACTGCCAGTCACGTCCAGTGGTACGCAGCAGGAGAGTGGTGCCAGAGTGGTACTCGGCTGGGAAGGGGTTGAAAACCCCTGATCTACCATTCTGCATTTTTTCTGTGTAGCTAAGGAATTTAGTTTGCATTAATTACAATGAGACATAGTCCTTCCCTTCACAAAATCAGATCCTTCTGTTAATGACCTTGGAACTTTCCCTATCTATCAGCCCTTCCCTGTTGCCATGAGGAGATCCTGGTCTCATGCTGGGGGGATGGAGATGGAGAAAAATGGGAAACTTAGCACGTTCCCAAATAATAAAACCTCGGCTTTGAGGAGAGAAGAAGGCCCTAACAAAGCAGTAATCTTAACAGGCTGTCAACACAGAGGGAAGGAGAGAAGTGTTTCCGCTTTCTATAGTCCCCATTCATAGGGGTTACATTTTTTAAGGCTCCAATAACACCAAATGGAAGCAATAAACCAGTATAGCCATAAGACTCTGCTGCCATAGCTACAGTCCTGAAACGGAGCCATGCTGAACTCTCCCCTTCCTTTCTGGATCATGTTTCCTTTAGAAAAAGGAACTCAGGAAGCTTTTTCTTCCAGCTCTGCTTAGAAAGGGGGAAAGGTACTTAACTCCCTCACCGCCTTAGTATGTTGAAAACCTTTCAAAATAAATAAGGAGAGAGTAATGCATAGTTAGGGACTAAAGCACAAGTATAACAACTAAGTTAACAAAGATAATTAATACAGCATTTTTGAATTCAAAAATATTAGTTGTAATCATACATTGTTTTTTTCTCTGGCAACATGTTCAAACTATTCTACGGTGTTCTAAAATAGCTCTTTGCATTTCACTGTGGTGCAATCAAAATAGTCTAATCTGGGGTTAATGAAAATGTTTCAGTCTGAAACTGCAATTCCAGATGGTTAAGCCTGTTATTGCTACTTTGAGGTTCTTTTAGCAAAAATGCAAGATAAAAAATAGACAGAGAGAGAAAAGATGTTAACACAAAACACTGGGGACTGAAAAAGCTGGATCTCTTTGCTTTCTCTAACACCAGATTCTGGATGGATTCTGAGCAAGTTATTTGAAATGAATAAAATGAAATTCAAAGGTGTTCCTAGTTGTCCAGTTAAGAGACAGGACAATAGGTAGTGGGAGGGAGACATCTGAAGAGCTAGAGACGAAAGGCTCTACTCCACTTCAGTCCATGTTGACTTCCAGTCACTGCAGGCTTTGTCAAGCCAATTAAATAGGTGTACTACTGTAGGCTGAATTCAGCAGGTATCCCGCTTTTAGTACAACATGCTAAGCACATATTGCTACCCCATCCCTTATGATGTGGATCTGCCCCCTGAAGATGACCTCAAGCGGGCAGGGAGAGCAACAATCAGCTATCTAAATTCTATTCTATCCTTTTCTATAGGCATGTAGCAGGTGAAAAGCCTAAATATTATACAAAACACACACAGTATAAACAATATTAAATTAAAGTGACCTACATCATTACCATTGAATGCCAACCTAAAGAGAAAAGTTTTACAGCTGTACTAACTGTAGATCAGGCTTAGACTTTGAATCTTTAAGAGGATTGAGTTCCAGAAGTGTGGAGAAGACAACATGAATGCCTTTCTATGTACTCTTGCCATTTGATCATTATTATTAGAAAATATCTATCTCGTCTTTCTTCCTGTGAACTCCAGGTGACTTACAACTTGATAAAAAACAAGCCAGAACACAAATATAGTAAAAAAAAAAAACCAACAACAGCAGCAGTTAAACTCAATGGCTTAATAAGCAACAAACGTCTGAGCTTATCAGGTAATTAAAACTCCAAAATCATTAGTGAAAAAAGTCAGGTCTTCGGCCTCTGACAAAACATTGATAAAAAGGGAGACCACACACACACACACACACACACGGGGGGGCACTACTGAGAAGGCTCTGTTGCTGCACACCAAACTTCAAAAGGTGGCTGGAAACAAAAAGACCCTCCCTCCCAGATCTTAATGGATTGGATATACTGTAGATTCATATGGAGGGAGGTGGTCCTTCAGATATTTTGGCCCTAAGCATAGGTGCACTGGCACAATCAAGGAGAAGGTCTCAGTTTGTTTTTATGATTGTGATGGTACAAAGAGAAGGTTTTCTCTGAGGTAATTAGGACCTATGCTGTTAAGAGCTGGATAGGTCAAAATCAACAGCTTGAATTATGCACAGAAGGCAATGAAAAGCCAAGGCAAGTGCTGAAGCAGTTGTGAAATGCACTTTCTAACATCCACCCCAGCAAGGAAGTGGGCCATTTGCACCAATTAAAGCTTCCACTCAGTCACAAAGGGCAGCCCATTGCAGAGTGTGTACAGCTTTTAGCTTCATGATTATAAAAGGTGTGGATCACGTGGTGATAGTTTGACTTGTTATACAAAATCCATGTGTGAAATCAAGCCCTATGCTATTCATCTTTTCCTAGGGACAGTAAACAACTCATTCTGTCCCTGCACCCCATCTCTCTTCCTCTAATCTCCCTTTCCCCTTACCTCCCCATATATATTGCTGTAGGGACAGCATTGCCTGTCTCTAAGCTTTGTGCAAGGTTCTCCCTCCACCAATCAAATTGACTGCCACTTCCCTAACAGAATTGATCTAACTTATGGTTTTCCCGTTGTTTACATACTGTATGTAGTCCAATCTCCATCCACATATGGGCAGGTCCTGCAGTAAGCCAACAGAGAGCCAGAGCACACAGCTGAGAAGAGTGTATTGGGGTGCCCTGCTGAATTCACTCTAGAGCATCTCACTTGTAAGAAAACATCCCTAGAGTGAAGTGGATGCCTTCTCTTCTTCTGCACCTAAACAAACAGAAAGGTTAAGGCTTCAATTTTTGCAGTCAGAGATTCTTTACTTCAGCTGTGTAGTCCGTCTTCTACCCTCTCACATCGTAAGACAAGCAGTATCACTCACAAACTAGATGGCATAATGGAATGTAAGCAGGCAGGCAATTTGCTGTCTCATCGAAGCAACTAACTGTAACACTGCAATTAGTGACTTTACGATTTATGCAAGTATTACACATAGAATCAGAAATCAGTGTGGGCGTTGCTAATCCACTTTGCCTTGAATCACATACACACTTCTATCCCAAAAGCATTGGTAATCCAAATGAGCTAGTCACAGAAAAACAAAAGAATATCTGAACTAATATAGCCTATCATAGATACAAAAGATGTTGGGGATTGACTTACTATAGGGAGGGGTGGCAAGATTTTTAGGATACTTGTTCCCAAGCTAGAAACTTAAAACTTGGTACATGGGTACTTCAAGACACTTTGATTGCTAGAAACATTTGCAACTGGTACAGTTGTACATGTCTCACTCCAAAGGGGAACGTACACAAGGATTGTGAAGGTATTTTCACTGTAGCTAGATAATGGAGGTCTTATAGACAGGACGCAACAAATCCTGGGCAGCAGGTCGCCATGGCACCTACAAATTTAATTGAAGTACATAGTATTTTTGCCAATAAGAAATCCCCTAGGCAGCTGCTGTGCCTTCCCCACCTGCCCACTTCTTCCAGTCTTGAGCAGCTTCCTTCCTTAATTCTGTTGCTCTAGGGAACCACATGGTTGGCAGCTGCACCAAGAATCCACACATTGCCTAGGAAACAGCATTCCATTCCCTGTGTGCTTCACCATCCCAACCTGGGATTTGTTGATGTTGACCGACAATGCCACTTACTTCCCTGAAGATGAGATGGGGGGGGGGCTTCCTGCATGCTGTGGTATTGTGGGAGATGGAGTCAGCTGCCAGCATCCTCAAGAAAGAAGATGAGCTTGTTTGCTCATCAAAACGTAAATACGTAAACATAAAACCATGAAAGCTGAAAAATTCACCAGGCTCCTAAATTTTGATGCTGGCACCTAGATCCAAAGCAAACTTGTCATATAAACGTTTATGAAGTAGTGCTCATAATGTATTTTCATATGGCCTTTTGGGAGTTCCACTTAAGTTTTAACCTCCTTGAGTTGGGATTGGAGGAGGAAGCAGGCATTATTTCCATAACAACCATGGAAGTTTGCTTGCAATATCATGCAAGCTGAATTTTCTAGCAGATTTATAAGTCTCTAAGATCTTTCAATTCCTAGGCTGCAGCAGGTTCAAGCTTTAATTACAAACACTTTCTTCTAGTATTCCAAATGTGGGGTAGTAAAAGGCATATTTCAAACAGAAACTTTACATGAACTCTCATTAAAAATGAGATACAACACTCCTGTAAGGAAGGTGGGGCAGGCATATTTTTATTGTGCAATGTATCTGATCAGAAGAAATATCAGAAAAATCCTGGTGCCTTGAACGAAGAGGAAAAGAGCAAAACTATGCAAAACTTTCTCCATCACCTGTCAGATATCATGCAGCTCTGTCTTTGCCATTCCAGTGTCTTATCCTAAACCCATTTTATGCCACTCCCTAATTCTTTCCTCACAAAGCCCATACAGTTACAAACAAATACATGCTGTATATTTATTAAAAACGAGAATAAAACACAAACGGTGGGCGAGACACACTCCAGGATACCTTAACAATTTTCTTCTTAACAGTGGGGAGGGGCGCGTGCGAGATGAGTACGCAAGCCGTTACATATGAGTGTGCATTGTGCTGAAAAGGCATTTGTTGCGTTTCCTACATTTTCTCACTTTCCAATATTTTTCCTCAAAAAAGGCCGGTTTCCCAAGGACCCCACCCCAGTAGTTTTCCCAGGGAAAAATCAGCCAGCGATGCGGGAAAGAAAACCATGGGGAGTCTGGTGCGAAAACCAAGACGATGTTTTTCTCCAGACAGACTTAACATAATTCTATGCAGAATGGGCGCGTCCAAACCCGATGAAAAAAATATGCCACCTTGAGTGCAATGGCAGAAATACGCTATATAAATGAACAAGTAAGTAAGCAAATAACAACTCTGCGTAGGTCTGGCTATAAACCTTCTCTAAAATTTCTACGGGAAGGAAATTCGTCTACTAGCAACAATCGCAAAACCAGCTAATACGGAAAACACTGAACATGCGCATAATTGAGGTTTCCTCCATCTCCTTACGGGAGACGCATGCGTCGTGTCATAGCACAGTTTGAGTGCAGCCGGCGGAGGAATGAGGCCGGGCATTGCAAACCAATGAGTTTGGGGGCGTGGCTTGCGCCTATTGTGAGGACGGAGGAAACAGGAGGCGGAGCTATACAGTTCTCGGTGAATCGGCTGGAGCCATTCTGAGCTCGACTCGGTGAGAATTCACAAGCGAAGAGGGCAGGGCGTGCTTGGAGTGATCTGGTCCGTCTTGGAGCAGTGGCGGAAGAAAACAGCACGATCAGAGCAGCAACATGGTGTCCTGTATCATCTCTCGAGTCGTTGTGTAAGTGGGGGAAGGGAGGGCGCGGCACCTGAGGTACAGAAACCAACGCCTTCTTTCTTAACAGTCCCCCCCATGACCGCTCCTCATTCACGGGGGCTCTCGTCCCCCCCCCGGTTCATTTGAGGGGAATGGGGGTGCTACTGCGCGTGCGCATAGAACCGAGTAATTCGGTGCCCGATGGGGCTTCCTGCTGTGTTTACCTGGCTGTGCGCGCATCAGTGGCCGGGGTGTGGGCATAGACCTCTTATATTCTTCACTAGAATTGCTGGTTTCCTTTCTGGTCTCCACCCGAAGTACCTTAGAGCGCTGGGAAAGTTCCTTCAGTCTCCCTTCTGGCTCTCCTCCTATCATATGTAACGTTTCTAGATGTGCGCCTAAAACGGCTTTCGGTGTACCCCGAGAATGGAAATTGTGTGGGTGGCAAACGCGTCTTTACAAGCATGGGAACCTTATAACTGTATTAGGGAGCCGCCAGGCTTGACCAGCTCCCTGTTGAGTGTACCGTGGCACTCCACGATTGCCTCTGTATTGTGGGAAAAGGCCTTATAAGACTGGCGAGCGCTACATGGGCCTGGTACAGTAGTATGACGCCAAGGAAAAGGATGTGCTGGAGGTGGTCATAGTTGCCTGTATGCAGTCCTTAACTTCCTATATGAGAAATGTCCCAGCTCAGGTAGCCTTATGACTTGGAAGCTTGTCCCTTTACCACTTACTGTGGCCATTCAGCCTTGGTAGCAAAAAGTACTGTATACATATTCAAAGGCATTGCAACCTTATTGTTCCAGTGAACAATGCCAGTGGCATTGAGAGCCATTCTAAGCAAGCCCAACCTCAAATTAAGCTCTTCCTGTGGGATTTTGTGAATGCGTCCTTGGAGCATAAGTAAGCATTGTCCAATGAAACTCTGTAAGTGAGAAGCTCCTAGAAGCACAGTACCTGTTTGGATTCTCAGCTTTTTGAAAATTAAGGGATTTATTAGTATAATAACTAGTTTATTGAGAACCCTGCAGTGCTTATTCTTTAATTCTCTAGTGAATTCTCAAGTGTTGATCAGCTTGTAGCTCTGCTTAACTTCTTGTGAAGTAGCATGCAGAAATTCATTGAAGGGGGTAGATGAGGCTGTGCTGTGTGTAAGGTGCTTTGTGTGAAGGGTCTGGTCTTCAGAGATACCATTTGGTCTCTTATGCATGGAGTTTACCTGGAGGAGAGGTAAAATGTCAAAATATTCTGTCAGTGGTAAAAGAGTAAAGAAGAAATCTTTATATCTTAAAGACTTTAATATCCTATCGGGGACCTAAGAAGTCTGTTCCGGTAGTCTACCTAATGTCAGTTAGTACTTTGTAACAACCTTGTAATCAAAACTTTAAGATGGTTAAAAATGGTAAATATTTTCTGCGAAGTCATTTGTAATACACTTTTTTGAAGTCTGTGTAAAAGGCAATACCAGAGTTTAAATGGCAAACAGCATCCACCAAGCTATCAACTATAGATGACATATGAATGCTCTGATGGGAAAGGGATTAGGCCCTGTGTTTATTGCAGAGAAACTTGGCCATTAAGTTTATGCAGGCATACTTCATTCACAGTTGTCAGATGTATGTGCTTCTTAAGCTCTGGTGCTTTTGACCCAAGTTTACAGGATAGTGTGAGTTGGCACTAAGGGACCTATCCTTCAAGTGAGCTAACTTATTGTGGTGTGAGCAAAACATTTTGCATGTCTGTGCCACGTGAGCAAGCAAGTAAGTGCTTAAAAAATTTCGTCAAGCAGCAGGCATGTTTAAGTAAGTTGTTTTGAATTCTCTAATGATGAGTATGATGGAAATCACCCGTCTGTCCAAGAGACCATTTTAAAAGATTCTAAGCGGGCATCGCTGCATCAATGATTACATTTTCTGAAGAAAGCAGCAGTCATGACTTTGACTGGCATTGGCAAGGGTATGCGTTAGCAAAGTGCTAGAGATATCCCTAAATCATAGCCTTTTAAAGTTGGTATTGATGATCTGTTAGTAAATTTGTATTGCATATAACATATAAGGCTAAACATACATCGTTTATGCTACATATAAGGCTGTTATAAGAAATTTAGTAGCCTGCAGACCACTTAACCCACTCATCTGTAAATCCGCATTTATAGCAAGGCGGTGAATTATGGATATGGCAAGTTGTTTGCCCAAGGTAGATATCAGTTCCTAAGCTTAGTTGTATGGCTGATGTTGTTGCTTAAGTATATTTGTGGACTGGATGCAAAAATGAATAAAGTTTGATGCATCTTATGAATGTGCCTAGTTTAATAGGATTGGGAAAGCACTTTTAATATAAAGTGAATGTAAAGTATACTTTTTTGTTCTATACTTTTCTATGGTTTGTATATGGTTACCGTATATTCTTATTAGAGACTGTGTTTCTCTTCAAGTCTATTTTTATTTCTAGTTGAGTTTTATGGATGGTACCTTGTTTGAGAGATGAATATTACATTACAATACCTTTTGAAACCAGCATATGTCCAAAATATAAAACATTTACTTGAATTTTCTGCAAAGTACTTGGCAAATGAGTAACTAAAATTAAATGTATACAGCTTTGGTTTTTTTTTTTTAATTAGCTAACTAGTTCTGCGATTCTAAAAACTGGCAATACTACTTGTATTCTAGATTACTAAATATGGCACAAAAATGTTTTTTAAAAAAGGGTTTCCTTGCAGAACCTGCTCGGTTTTTAACTTAAGACTGTCTACACTTGGACTTCACTAACGCTGCAATCCTATGCACGCTTACTTGGAAGTACGTCTCATTGAATTTAGTAGGACTCACTTCTGAGTAGACATGCATAGGATTGTGAAAATGAAATCTCAAATGATCACTTAAGTGTGATCTAGTAAGTAGTTTTGCTGTTTGAATACTGGTGGTAAGGTTTAAAAAAATGATGAACAAAAGTCATCTAAGCTAAGACTTAACGTGATTGGATAGTTAGGACTAGAGTTGTGGAATTTTGGGGCAACATTTTTTTTTAGGCATTTCGATTTTTCCAGAAGAAAAGCTTCAGATAAAATATGTTCTCTTTTAGAATGATTTGTGAAATGATTTGTGAAATGATTTTCTAAGGCAAGATTTTAGAACACTGTTTTTATTTGCCCTTTATTCCTACAAAAATGCATTCTAATAAGTATATAAGACCATCTACAATAGTGGGCAATTACAATTTTTGTAATACTTTTGTAATACGCCAGCGGGTGGCGCAGCGGGTTAAACCGCTGAACCATAAGCTGTCGATCGAAAGGTCGGCAGTTCGATTCCCGCGACGGGGTGAGAGCTCGTTGCTTGGCCAGCTCCTGCCAACCTAGCAGTTCCAAAGCATGTCAATGCGAGTAGATAAATAGGTACCGCTTGCGGGAAGGTAAACAGCGCTCCGTGTTCCAGCCGCATGCTACGTGCTGCGGCAAGGAGAGTCATGCCGGCCACATGACCACGGAGGTGTCTTCGGACAACGCTGGCTCTTTGGCTTTGAAATGGAGATGAGCACCACACCCTAGAGTCGGACACGACTGGACTTAATTGTCAGGGGATACCTTTACCTTTTTACAATAGTGGGCAATTACAATTTTTGTAATACTTTTGTAAGACAGCAAATCAGGCCAAAGGCCCATCTAGTCCAGCTTCCTGTATTTCACAGTGGCCCACCAGATGCCTCGGGGGGAGCACACAAGACAACAAGATACCTGTGGCCTGTCGCCACTCGCTTGTATCTGGCATTAAGAGATAGCCTATTACTAAAACCAGGAGGTTGCTTATCCCCCGTCATGGTTTGTAACCTGAGATGGACTTTTCCTCCATAAATCTGTCCAATCCCCTTTTAAAGGCATCCAGGCCAGGTGCCATCACCACATCCTGTGGCAAGGAGTTCCGCAGATTAATTACTGGGTAAATAAATATTTTCTTATGCGTGCTCTTCCCTCTGCCTGGAGATGTAACCAATTTGATGTCGTTGCCCCCCCCCCCCAGTTTGCAGTCTTACTCTTTCCTAGGTTGCTTATTCCTACAATAGAGGCAATATTGGGGTAAAGAAAGCACATTCTCCACCCTTTTGAGAGCTTGCCTCCCCAGTGTTTTGGAGATAGTCTTTGCATGGGCAAATTGGGGGCCTTCTAGAGATGCATTCAAAATACGAAATCTTTTTAATATGGTTTCTGCTTTATACACAGTGGCATGATAAAATAGGCAGTTTAATGGAACCTACCAAGAGTAGGGGTGGGATGATGATGTAAAGAGGCCAATGTAAGAATTCTTGCCCATTGGCCTCTTAAACTCAAGGAAAACGTCACCTTTTTACAGGTTTGACTTGAATTCAGAGAACACAGTGAACACTTCTCAGATCCCAAGAATATATAGTAGTGCTTCAGCTTGTTGCACAAGCAACAGTCACACATCCCTGCTTCCTGCGTTTTGAGAGGCACTAGCTTCTGCACCTTAGAGCTAAGGATCTGCTTTTTATTCCTGGCCTTTGCACGAAGGTTTCTTTTGAATAGCATTCCCACCCCTAGAATTAGACGAGGCAGATGTGCCATTGTCCAGGAAACATTCTCTGCCTGGCACGCTTGAACAATCATTTGACAAGCAGCCAGAGCCTTTATCTAATGGCCTCTATAACAAAGTGCAACTGTAAACAACTTCATAGTCGAAAAGATAAAAACCAATGTTGTAATACTCGGGAGATTAACGGTTTTAAGCATACAGAACAATGATGAAGGGTTGGTGACAAGAACTACTTACTTGTTACTCTGTGCCACCCAGACAGCAAACAGAACTGTAATATTTCCCTCAGCAGTACATAGGCTTACCAGATTTTCCCGGTTCTAAACTGGGACACCCCCCCCCACAATATTAATCAAATAATTAAATAAACAAATAAAATTTTAAAAACTTTTTTTGGGGGGGTTGCAAAGTGACCTTTTGCCGCCCAAAGGGCACCCGAAAATTTCATTTTATTTCATTTTATTTATTTAAGGCCATGAAAATGGCCATTTTTGCCACCGCGGCCACTTGCCTTGGGAGAGGGAGAGATGCTGGAAGGAAGTGGGGGGAGGGAGAGGGAGCGAGATGGAAGGAGACGCTGGAAGGAAGTGGGGGGGGGAATCATTTACATTGTATTGATTGATTTTATTTATTAAAAGAGTTCTCCCCCTCACTTTTTTCCACTCTCAACAGGCAAGGCAGCTTACAAAAAATAAGATAAAACAAAAAAGTAAAAACAACAAAACAATCACAGGAGCAGAAACAATAACCAGGGCACCACAACAAGGCAAAAGCCCAGAAAGACATCCAAAAAGCCAAAAGCGAAGCAGAATGCAAAGGTCTTTAGCTGGTCCCAAAATGGCAATAGAGGTGGCACCAATCCTACCTCCTGGGGGAGGGAGTTCTGTTGCCTCCACAGCCACCCAAGCCGCTGCTGCTTTTCAGAGGCTTGTAATTTTCAGAGGCTTGTAATTTAGCGGCAGTGGGGACTCCTTGCTTCCTCCCCTATTGACAATATTCAAGAAAGTGGAAGGCTGGTGGGGAGGGTGCTTGGGAGATGGGAGAGCTGGCAAAGACAAAGACATTTACTAAACCTCAACATGACTTTGTAAATGATCCAGTCTTCACAATTTTTTGAATAATTTAGAGATTAACCTCAACCAGCTCATTCATCTGCAGTAGTTGCACAAGCTGATGAATACAAAAAGGGAAACCCCCCAAGGATAGCATTACAGAGCAGAGGAGCTCGTGGTGTCCAAACAGCCTCAACTACCGTGACATGGCATCAGTGCCGTAACTACAGAGGAGCCGGAGGGGCACCTGCCCTGGGCGTTCCGCCAAGGAGGGCACAATTTTTCCCCAGCACGAACCTTGAAATAGCGGCAGGAGGCTCGTGTTTTTTGTCAACGGTGCACATAAAGTCTTCATAGCCTTTATGGTGGCAGAGAAACTCTCTGACCGAAGTACGGTCAGCGTGCCAGAACCCAACAGGGAATTTAGCCATTTTTTCCTTAGACCTTGCAGAACTTGCAGCATTTGGCAGAGGCAAGAGAATGCACCTCAACTGGCTAAACTAGCACCCCTTTAGTACACAACAGAGCCCTTCAGTGGCCTGAAACCATATCATGGTTTCATGATACAGACAACTGAGGGACAACAGATTCACAGATACCACAGTCTTCTGTTCTACCAGATGCAATGAAAGACATTGCAGTTTGAAGTGCAACATGTCGCATGAGAAAAACGTATGGCTAATATAACCAGAGCTGTGCATCCACTCACGTTGCTCAGTTTGCTTGCAAGTCTTGTTGCCAAAAATGTTATTCAGAGCATTTCTTGAAATTTCAAGACCACAACACGTTCACCTACCAATCTCATTCACCTACCAAGGCTTGGAATATTTTTCATGGCTCAGTGGCATAATTTGCTTTGGCAACAGAAGGTGGCTTACCTTCTAAAGACATAAACACTGAGGCTGTTTTAAAGGACTGAATTTAGAGGGATTCCTTTTTATACCATGGAGTTACTTATCTGGGATAAAAAGAACCCCTACACACTTGTTTGAATACTGCTTTTGTTTCAGTACACGCTACAGAATACATACTGTACAAACATGCTGGCAGTTCACTTCATATTAAATAAAGGTGCAAATGGAAAAATGTTATTATTTTAAGAGCATTTCTAAAATATTCCTTCATTAAACAGGATTTTAAAAAACTGGATGTGCATGAGTGCCTTTTTGTACTGGAAATAACATTTTGCTGCCAAGGAACACTTATTGAAAACATTACACCATTTGAAATTCAGAATAGATGGTGTCTTTAATCCAGCCTGCATGCAGTTCTCCAAAGGCCACCCACTCCACCACTGAAACTAAAAACAAGGAAAGATCCATCTGGCAATTAAACAACTGCACAGCCTCTCCATCTCTCATTTCACCAACTCCTTATTTGCACTCATTTTCTAGACAGTCTGATGCACAAGTTTCCGCAGGTTCCTTCCTCAGGTCCTCTTTCCTTCAGGCTTATGCTTGCTCTGCAGAACCTTCCCTTGGGTTCCTTGTTATCACATCACTGTCCACTCCCTGCCACCATTTCCTGGAGGCCTCCTTTGCCAAAAGAGACAGACTCTCATAAGAACAGTCCTTCTAGATTGAGACAGCCCACCTAGTCCAGCATACTGTTCTAAATACAGTAGCCAGCCACATGCCCCCCAAAAGTGTTTTAACAGAGTATGAAGGCAAAGCTATCCCATGCTTATCGCCAGCATCTCGTAGTCAGATGCATTAGATCTCCATGCTCTGCATTGCCTACCCCCATATCGCAGAGGACCACTGTGTTTACACAGGTACCAAGGGTTCAAATTCAGAGGTAAAATTCTCCACGAGGTTTAAATTCACAAGAGTGGATTTGGGTCCAAGTCCTCCCCAAACGTGCATCTCACTAGGTCATAATGGGCCAGTGACCCTCTTAGCCTAACCTACCTCATAGCACAGTCCTATCCAACTTACACCACCGGTGCAGCCAGAACAGGAGGCCCCAGAACGGAAAGGGGATTCAAATCCCCAACAAAGGGGGATTCAAGGGGATTTAAATCTCTCCTCCAAAGCCTCCCGCTCTGCCCTCCTCCGCTGGTTACACTGGTGGTGTAAGTTGGATAGGATTGCGATGTCAAAGTGGTTGAGAAGATAAAGTGGGGCAACTCCATATATGCTGCTGAACTCCTTAGAGGGACAGGATAGAAATGTGATTACTTATGAGGTGCCATAACATCATACGGTAGTATAAAAACATAAGCAAGTTGTATTAAAAAAATTAAATTTGTATTAGATGCAAGAGCAAGTTTTACCAGGGCGGGGGGGGGGGGAGGGAGGGAGAAGAGAGAGAAATGGCTGTTGATTTTGGCAGCAACACATTTATTGTAATAACTAGTCATTACTTGCTATCCAACGTTTTGTCCTGATTAGTCAGAATGTTGATTGTTATATGGCATCACTACAATGACAGCTCAATGGCAGACTGTTTTTAACAGAGGTCAGAGAACAACACTGAGACTAGTTAAATCAATCCAAACTCTGGCCCCAGCCCTCCCAATGCCTCTCAGGCCTCACTTGACCATGGTTCCATTGTCCACATTCTTCTAGCCTCCAAAACCTCCATCTACCCCAGCACACCACAACTCCAGTCCCTGGGCCCCATGAGTGTTTTACCTAAGCACACTGACTTTTCATAATCTGCACTGTTTGTCAACATTACACTGTTGACAGTTTCTCACCAAGCAGTTTCATTTCAAGAAATCACAGCAGTTTAGTCAGTAATTGGTCTGATGGGTGCACAATCACAAAAATGTTTTTAGCCTATTTTAACATTATATGTGTTTTAGATTAATATCATGCACCACACATCTGCCAACACCAAGAGCCACTTGAGATTACCCTCTGTGTAGAACAATGCAGCCCTCAGATACAATTCACCAGTAATATCCATAAATAGAGCTTGTGGACTCCAACTTTTTGGGTTATTGATGAAAATATTGTTTCAATTTATGTTTGGAACAGGATCAAACAGAAGTCTTCAGACTGTAGAGAAGTTAATATTTTTAAAGGTGCATTACAGCTAGCAACATCTGTAGTACATTTACCTTCTTAGTAGGTGTTTTAAAGTGACCAGGTTTGGGAACATATAAAACCTTATACAGATCGGACCCATTGGACCATCTAGCCACTATTGTCAACACTAACTGGCAGTGACTCTCCAGGGATACAGTCGGGAATCTCTCTCTGTACCCTGTCTAAAGCTGTTAGGGATTGAACCCAGAAACGCATGTGCTCTGCCACTATGTGGCCCCTCCCTTGTTCAAGGCCAATGTTCACATTACGTATATATGCATGACATGCCACACTTATTTATGAAGATATTGGTATTAGAACCAGTCCATGTTGAGGTTACAGACTTTCCTTACCCCTTGCTTTCCAGACTCCAGAGTGGCATGACTGCTAAAATAAGACTCATGGCGCAATCCTGTGTAAATTAACGCCGGGGGAGCGCACGCTCCCCTGGCACTGGGTGGCGCTGACCAGGTAAGCTCTGCACCAGCTGGTGCAGAGGAGAGCGGCAAGGGAGGGCAGCCTTTGTCCAAACCAGGCAGGGGGAGGGCGGGGATATTGGTGGCGAACAACCGCCAATATCCAAAGCCCTCTTCCGGCACGGCACGTCCTTAAACTGCCTTAAATAAATTGTTAACTTTACTTGCTGTATAAATACTTTAAAAGTATTTATAGACAATAGACAATTCATAGACAATAGACAAAAGCAGTTGAAGTGAGCGTTTTATTTTTTGCTGGGGAAAAAATCAATAAAATGTCACTTCTGCCATGAAGGCTATTTGTCCCACTGTATGAAACGAGTTTGACACCCCTGGTGTAGAACATGGGAAGGATATTGGGAAAAGAAAATATTTTCTTAATGTAAATTTCTTTGAAAGATGGTACTCTAAAAACTGTGCATGTTAAGAAATGGGTAACCAAAATTGGGCACAATATTTCAAATGCAGCCTTGTTTGTTTTGTACAAGCCTATGAATAATCCTTATCCTTATTGTAGTTCATCCTGGAAGTTTCTTGGCAGCTGAATAATACTAGTGGCTTGGTTTATGTTATGATTAACCAAGATTTTCAGACCTCTTCCTCCTTAGTCATTCCTAGCTAAGCCTATTGATTTGTACTGTTGCAATAACTCATAAGAAGGAAATACATATGACTAATTCAGGTAAACAAAACAAGCAGAATCGGCAGTTGCTGTCAAGTCAAGGCAACTATGGCTATGCTCTGACAAAGGCAGAAAGCAAGTCTCCTAGTACTTACGTTATGTGTGGTGATCACTCCGGAGACATCATTTCTGTAAATCGCAGGTTTGATTGTGCATGCCACTATTCCCTTCTTTGCTTGAAGACATCTCTGAGATAGGTCACTAAGCTAGGCTGTTGCCTTGGGACCTGAGATTCCTGTTTCAAACCCTCAAATCCCTGACAATACATTAGAAGGGCTAACTAATACTAGACTGACTTGTGCTTCCAGATTAACAATGGATGCTTCAGGTTATGCCCTTGGATTCAGAATACTTTAATACTAAAATGAGTAAGCAGGTAGGTGCGAGTTAGTTTTCTATATCTTGCTAATTCCTTTTATATAAAACTAGAAAAACTCAGCATTAAAGTTTTTTTTAAAGCTACAAGCAGAAGTGCTTCTGTAACGTAATTTATCAATATTTTTTCCTGCTTTCCTGGCAATCTAGTGAAGGTCATAATACTCTCCAGTTTCTGTGCTCTGGATGCTAGCTAAAGGATCTGAAACATGGTTCTCCTTGTGTTACTCAGATAATGACGTGAGCCGGGTGCAGGGGTGACATGCGGATGGGGGTGTGTGCACGAGCCTCTGATTTGGCGGCAATTCAGTGGCAAAAATGCTGCTTTCTTCGCAAAATGTGCCGGGGGGAGTTGCGCGACCCCCCGGCACTTACTTTTTGCGAAGAAAGCAGCATTTTTGCCGCTGAATCTGTGGCTCATGCACCCCCCAGGCCCCAGTTGAGCAGCAATTCAGTGGTACTGGGGGCAACGGTGACATCGGCACTTTTAGCGTCAGAAGGTCCTCTAGCGACGAGACTAGGTGCTAGAGAGGCTGTGCAACCTTGCAGAACCTCTCTAGCACCTAGACTCATCGCTGGAGGAGCTTTCGACGCTAATAGTGCCGATTTTGCCATCACCGCCAAATTGCCGTCGAATCGGAGACTCGTGCGCCCCCCCCCCGGCGGTTTTCACAACCCAGTCCTACCTAATAGACTCCTGTTGCCAACAGGAGTTGCCCAGCCACGCCGCTACTGGCTGAAAAATCGCTGGGGTGTGTTTTCTTCTTTATCTGGTGCGGGGGCAGGACTTGTGATGTCATGCCTCCATGGGCGGGGCTTATGACAGCACGTGGGGGGGTGTCACGGTACATGGGGTGTGTGAAGCCACCTGCCCCCCCGCCCAATGGAGGCTAGCTATGCCTCTGATAAATGGATTGTCATAGGTGCTGAAAAAAATATGATGGCCTGCCTGAATAGGAACATAAGAAATCAAATTATAGTGTTTACTGGATTTATACAACCTCAAGCTGTAATTTGTGTACTCATTTGATCAATTAAAGCTTTTGCTGATTAAATGGTGGGGGCCAGTTTTCATAAGCGATGGCAAAATTTAATTGGGAACATGTTGGGGACATTATTATTTTAAAGTATTGTTTGTTGGCATGTTTCTGTCATAGAAAGAACAGTCATAGTTCATACTTGCTGTCATTTTCCAGTGATGAATTCTAGCCTTTGTTAAATTGCAGTTTCTGTTACTACATCTCAGACTTATGTTGAGCTTTGATAATATGAAAATTTCAACTGATCTGTTAAAGCAGGTAGATGAACATCCCTACTGCATTAGACTTGCCCCATGTTACATTGAACAAGAATAGTATTAATCGCTATTGCCCTATATAGCAGGGGTGGCCAAACTTGCTTAAGAGCCACATGTGATAAACTTCAGATGTTTGAGAACCGCAATATTTAAGAAGCATTTAAATTCTTAACAGCGCAATCCAACTTAACTTTTTTGCTGTTGTAACCAGCGGCGCAGCGAGAACGGGAGGCCCCAGAATGGAATAGGGATTCAAATCCCCTTTGAATTCCTCTTTTGGAAGGGATTTGAATCCCTTTTCCGTTCTGGGGCCTCCCGTTCTCGCTGCGCCGCTGGTTACAGTCAAAAAAGTTAAGTCTAATTACGCTTTAAATGTATTTACTCACTATGAATATTAAACTTATGTTTTAATCCATTGGATTCTCAGTTTATATCTGGTAAATAATTATAAAGCTTGAAAATTTCTTATTTACCTTTTTATATTAATTGTGATGCAAAAAGGAGGTCAGACAACATATTTCTGAGAGCCGCACATTGTATGTCAAAGAGCTGCATGTGGCTCAGGAGCCACAGTTTGGCCACCCGTCCTATATAGGGTAAATCAGAAGGTTGATTTTGTTAATGAATGCAGCTGTATCTTTTCAGGAGGTTGGCATTTTCTTAGGTGGGAGCCAACATTTGTCTCCGGTCAACCAGAAGTTTTAAAGTTTGCTGTTTTAATATCTTTTATGCACAGTACAGCAGGTCCTTACTTAAAGTTGTTTCAATACAAGTTGTTTCGTTTTAAAGTTGTTGAGGAAAAAAAATCGATCCCCGGCCAGGATCGCTATCTGTGTGGAGTTTGAACGTTCTCTGCATGTTCACATGGGTTTTCTCTAGCCCAGAAAGCTTGCATTTATTTCAGTGTTTTATATTAGAAGCGTTGTGGGTCTTTATTTAGAAGTTTGGTGATGTTTTTGTGACCAGAAATATGCTGTGAACTCTTGCTTATGGATATCAATTAGCCTACGGTAAAATAGGTTTTGTTATAAGTCGTTTCGCTTAAAGTTGCAGTTTCCAAGTACCTATCGACAACTTTAAGTGAGGACTTGTTGTATTCTCTTGACATGCCTTATACATGTAAGCTGTTTGGAATCCTTTAACTCGCATTAACAGTACTTTTAGGTGAATAGTGTGGGTGGGGCCAGTTGTCAGAACATGTCTGAAATGAATGTAAATGTGCTATGTGTATGCTTCATTATGTGCAATCTACCTCTAGCAAAGTATTGCGTATATTTTGCAATAAACCTATTCTCTGCAGACATGGAGACCTTAGAAAATACTTGAAAGAACTGGCGTGCTGCCAGTACCTGTTCTGAATTGAGAACAGCCATCTGGTGATTTAAAGCATGGTTCACCAGGCTGCCATGGTAACAAAGTATTAAATAGAAGCTAGCTGTTTGCGTTTAGAAAAACAAAATCCTCATTGAAAGAATGTGACTCTCCATAATTCTGAACATGCTGGTGAAGTGCACAGACTTAAATAATATTACTAGCAAGATAGTCTCCAAAATATTGGAACCCACTCCATGGAGTATAGTGGACTGTTGCCTGGATATTATTCTTCCCATTTCAAGTGCACATTTTCTTATAGGTATTTATGTCTTCCCATATGTCTTTAGTTATTGTGTAGTTTTAAGATAAATAAGCCAGCATAAATATTGTGAATAGTAATGCAAGTACCGTATTTCTTTGATTCTAAGACGCACATTTTTTTTCAAATTCAGCAATTCAAAAAAAAGGGGGTGCGTCTTAGAATCGAAGGTGTCAAATTTTACCCCCAAAACGCCACCTCCTTACTTACTGGGGCTTGTGGGGTCTGCGGGGAGGCCTGCGCGACCCTCTGCAGGCCTCCCCGATCTTCAGTTCGGCGAAAAAACCGGTTTTCGGCCATTTCCGGTTTTTGCGAAAACCGGAAATGCCCGAAAATAGCTGGGTTTTGCCAAACTGAAGATCGGGGAGGCCTGCAGAGGGTTGCGCAGGCCTCCCTGAAGCTCCCCCAAGCCCCGGTAGCTCCCCCAAGCTCTGTAAAATTGGATCGGCGAAATGGAGCAGCAGGCAAGCTGGGGAGAGTTTGAAGGATGGAGGTGCGTCTTGCAATGTTTCTTTTTTTCCCTGATGGTGTTCCTGAAATTAAGGTGCGCCTTAGAATTGATGGCGCCTTAGACTCGAAGAAATACGGTATATGAACTATTGTGCTACATGGTGACTGGCGTGGAGCCCAATCTTAACCAACTTTCCAGCATCAATGCAGCCCTGAGGCAAGGGTGCAAACATTCCCTTACCTTGAGGAGACTTTGTGGCTGCCCCCCTCCCACAGGATACAGTATGCATCTTCTTGGGATGGCTGCATCGGCGCTGGAAAGTAAGTTAGGACTGGGCTGTAACTAGATTTTCCCACAGTTCTTTGTTGAACAGCTTCATAATTTCAGATTTAAAAAATGTTATGCTTGTATCTAGCATATTCAAATGAATATGCTTGTATTCAGCTTTCATTTTAAATCGGTTTATTTTAAACTGAAACTTACTATAGGTGAAACGTATTATAGCTGAAATGCTAAAATACAGAAAACTCAAAATTTTAGCTTGAATTTTTTATCCATACTATCCTGGTCAATGGCCCTTGCGTATTCCCAACTGGAATTCCAGTGGGGGGGTGTGAGAGGGGGAGAGAGAGAGAAACAAACAAAACTTCCCTCTAGAATGTGCTGTAGATTGCAGCAATGGCTAGGGGTAATTCCAACAGCGCTTCGTGTTCCAGCTGCATGCTACGCGCTGCGGCAAGGAGAGTCATGTTGGCCACATGACCACGGAGGCGTCTTTGGACAACGCTGGCTATTCGGCTTTGAAATGGAGATGAGCACCACACCCTAGAGTCGGACACGACTGGACTTAATTGTCAGGGGATACCTTTACCTTTACCTTTAATTCCAACGCAGGATTTCTCCATGGTCCTCGTTTCTCCCTCCCCCCAGCCCTAAAGTCTGTAGGATAGTTGCTTTCATAAGTAACTATGAAAAAGACAAAATGTCAAAAGTTAAATGGGCCAAATTTTGGCCATGAAACCAGGAAACCACGCCATCAATTACGTGAAAACATATAGAACTTCAAAATCAGCAAATAATCAATAGCAGTGAGTAATTATTGTATTAGAAGACAAGTTAGAAAGATACCTACATGTATTAGCTAGTAAACAAGAAAGAACTCTGCAAGGTTTTTCAAGTTTCGGGTTGTAAAATACATAAGTAGTGAGAAATGTACATCAATAAAAATCTATATTCCTAAAGTCTGTAGGTTTGCAGCCTGCAGAGTAATTAGGCACTTCAGCCTGGAACTTTGATTCGATTACACCGAAGTAAATTGTAATTTGCATATGATGAATGCACAAACTTCTTTAGAAGTCGCTCTCCAGTTTACAAAATAAAAATAAAAATGCTGTGTTGTATAAAACTGAAACAACCATGCATTCAAAGAGCAATAAAATGCATTAGTAAGCAAGGCTATTCATGAAAAAGCAGAGAAGAATAAAATAAATCAGAATTGGCTGAAACTAATTTGACTAGCAATATGATCTTTTTTCCTCCCTGACTAGTGTGCCAGTAAAAAATGTCAATTCAGAATACATTTTAGGGCCACACCACTCAACATTTAGAATGTCATTAGCCCTAACAGACTTAATTGTTCTTCAGTCAATTGTTCTGCCTAACTGGATTAGGCATCCCACTGATGGGGGGGGGGGGTTGACTTTAACCCTACCTTGGCTACAGTCATGATCTGTGGGGACCCCTGATCTGCCTGCTGTTGACTAAAGAAAAAGTGTGTTGGCAACATCCTGTGTAGTTTGGCCTGAAATATAAGAATCAAGCAGGTTTTGTCCTTGGGCAACCTTCAGCTCATCCAGCTATGAGAGAATGCTAAAGACAAGTGACCTTTGCAGTGCATGTTGCAATAGAACATGCATTTTATTTTATTTTTATCTTTTGTAGCTTCTTAGTTATTTACAAGGCTGTTGACCTGAGTGGATATTTCACAAGTCATCCCAAAGGCCCTTGCTACAGTGCACCCAGTAGTTACTCTTAAGTATGACTGTAATATTTATGCCTGTGTCACTCTTGTATGTATAATATTGCTATCTTAGGCTGTAGTTCTATGCACACTTACCTGGGGAGTGCCATTGAACTCAGTGGGGCTTACTTCTGAGTAGATATGCATAGGATTGTGCTGTTCATCCGAGTGATTTGGGGGACCAAAATGTTAAGATGTTTATAATGTCACGGAGTTCATTTGGCCTCTTTTGATTCTCCCAAAACAATTTGGTAAGATTGTGAGTTCCTTGGGAACAGGACTACTAATATGTAGAAAAAAGTACCATAAGCTACTTTCAACCCAAGATAAAGCAGGGAGGGTATAAAGACAAAAATAATAAATGGTCCTGTTCTTTCTATAGGGCTACACTTGCAATATGGTTGACAAGGAACACAATGAACTGTGAAGTTAAAAATCTGAGAACTGTTTAAATAATTGGGGAATGTGTGTACTGCTGAATTCAGCAGTGTAGTAGAACCCGCCACCCCACCCCATCTGTCCCTCATAGGACTCTCTAAGGACACGCAGGCAGACAGAGAAGAAACGGCACTCTGAGCGAAGTCCTTTTACTTAACATATTTGGCAAAGTGATAAACGAACAGATTTGTTTACCTTGATGCATTACATAATTCTCAGTGCATTGAGAGCATTCATGAAATGATTTGTGACTGGGTCTTGGTCTTTCTCAAACACGTACGTTTCTCTAGTTGGAGAATTTTACTCAGCTTGGATTTGGAAGTGAATTCTTGGGGGGGGGGGAACCCACACACACCGCCCCAGAGACTACTTTCTCAAACTCCAAAAATTATTATTCTGAGCTCCGAGAGCTTGGAGCAATTCTCTCCGCCAATCCTTCAGCTTCTTTAGCAGTGATGCTGGCAATGGTAATAGAAGAGTGTCCATGTAGGAAGAAGGGAGAGTTTTTCTTCCTGCTAGATGTGACAGCATTTTGACCCTATTGCTGAAAACGATACTGATTGGAAAACCCTTTCCTTCTCCTTGTCTTTCCCATCTTGTATTATACAGTCATTGCTTGCTTATTGTGCCATTTTTGTGAAGCTTTAATACGCTTATTTTTCCAACAGGTTGGTGTTTGGGATGCTGTATCCTGCTTATTATTCATACAAAGCTGTAAAGACAAAAAACGTGAAGGAATATGTAAGTTTCATTTTAATGTTATTAAAGTTCTGAGTTGAATATAACATTTGAGTGGGAGCTGTCACACCACATAATCAAAAGCCATGTGAACTCCAGTTTGTACACAGAAACGTTTTGTACTAGGAACCTAAACCAGATTTTTGCACAAAGTGCTCCATACTTGAGTGAGCTGGTATAGATGTAAAACTGGCTCCCTGTTAATCTTGGCTAACAAACTAGGAGCCATTCTTGAACTTACTTGCCCACTCCTGCTGCTGGTAGTAGTTCTTCGATTACTATTACGCCATCTATGTACTTGGCACTTCATATAGAGCAGGGGCCGTTGAACTTTTTTAGCTATTACCTCAAAATATATTTGTTTACACTGATATTACCCCCTTGAGCTGAAAGAAAATCATGGAGCATTTAAATTCAAAATAGTTTATTGAATCCAAAATTAATAATCTAATTATTAAACAAAAGAACTTCATTGAAAACCTTTTCACTTCAGGTTTTGGAGAAATGACATTGTTTCAATATCTCTTCGTCCTGACCCGGCGGCACAGCAGCATCACATGCCAAAAATGCAGCCTCGTATCATCGAGCCTCGTGCAGGCGCTCAACGTGGATAGAAGCTTCGGAATCCTCAGAGTTCCGGCTCGGACGATTCTGAAGGTTCCAGCCGCGTTGTGCTCCTGCACAGCTGGGAGCTTTGGAATTGTTGAGTCCCGGCTGGGACTCGAAAGATTCAGAAGGTTCCAGCTGCATTGTGCGCCTGGGCGAGGCTTGTGCAGGCGTGCGACGATGATGCAGTTCAGTCTCGGCTCCCAGGCCAGTACGTAAGCAGAAGTTCCATGGCAGTCCTGGTTTCTGGGACGACAGGACCACCTGTGAACAATTGGGCTGGCTGGGACACCGCCTGGAACGGACCCCTGAAACCGGGACTGTCTCAGAAAATTTGGGACGGCTGGTAAGCCTATAATACTCCCAAGATTTTCATTTTTACCCCACTTGGGGTAATTTACCCCAGTTCCTTGACCCAAGACATAGAGTGAAGAACCAAGTCCTGTCTCAAAAGCCTATGGTCTAAACAAAACACGAGTTTACAGAGGAAGGAGAAGGAAGTGCATGCATTGATTGGAAAAGAATATGCAATTATTTAGCATGTACAATTATCATGCAATCATATACACACTTTCCTGAGAGCAAACCACATTGAGCACAATGGGACTTGCTTCTGAGTAGACATGCATAGGTTGGTGCTGTTTGTTAGGGTATTTTGGGCCCCTCAATGTTTGAATGCTTCTCCTTTGCAGTCCAGCCCATTCACCTTTCTGGAGTCTAGGTAAATGGCCATCATTTCACCTGGAATTCAAGGTGTAGCAGATTGTGTTCTTGAAACTACTAGACAGTTTGCTATAGCTTAGTGGTAATGCACATTGTTTGCATGCAGAAGGTCTCAAGTTCAATCCCTGCCATCTCAAGGTAGAGCAGAGATAAACCCTAGCTGCTGCCAGTCAGTGTAGACAATACTGAGTTAGATGGACCAGTGGTCTGACTTGGTATAAGGCAGCTTCCTGTGTTCCTAAGATGTGGTTTCACAGGAATGACCCTGGAGCTGCCCTTTTCAGCCCTTGTCTATTATGTATAGGAGAGTCAACACATGGTCAGCTTTATCCAAGGTAGCAGGCAAGTCTTCAACCTATGGAGATTAGATTACTGGTTCTTGTGACCTGCTTTGAGTCTTTAAAGGATTAGAACCATAAAACTTGTAAAATTGTCAGTGTTCTCATTAAAAACGAGGAGAAAAATTCTGCTTTTTTGCAGTTCTTTTCTCCAATAACCATGTGTTTTAAAAAACAATCAGTGGTTTCTAAAAGTGGAATTTTGTTCTTGCCTTTTGAAAACTTAATCTGTAATCTGTTAATTACTAATAGAAGTTCAACTATTGGTCTTTATATGCTTTTAGAAGATAGGAATCTGGGAGATGAGGCAACCGCACACTTTGTGTTCCTGTCCATTGTAATCAAGGACTGAAGATTAGATATGGGATGTACACATAGTTGATGATGCTTTCATCTCTGGCTGACATTCTTAGGACTAAGTACTGTTTAGTAACATGCCTTCTTGCAGTCTTGACACAGTCCTTGCAACGATAAATCTATTGCAGGGGAAAAGAACACACATTCTGGAAAAGACTGGAAATGGAGTTGTATTTAACTTGGATAAATGAATAACTTTGATACAGTAGGAAAATGTAAGCAAAGAAAAACGCTGAACATTTTTTTGAAGTCAGGAAAAACACATTTTGTGGTTCAAAGTCAAAATACCGTATTGACCTGAGTATAAGACTCACTTTTCCCCCCTAAAGCAAGTCTTTAAAGTAGGGGTGCGGCCTACAATCAAAGCCTAGCATTTTCTGCTAGAGTTTTCTGCAAAGCGTTGTTTTCAAGTCTCTCCAAGTCTCTTTCAAAGGTAAAACGGGGCTTTTTTTTCTTTTAAACTGCAAAGTTTAACTGCAAAGTTTAAACTGCAATTTAAACTTAATCACTTGCTAAATGGCTGAACAATGATCTCTCTAGCAACCTCTAGCCTCAGGATGGAAGCATTTGAAAAAAATTAACCCTTAAGCTCTAGTCCCAGGACTCTGTGGAAACTAAGATATTTATTGATCCTGCAGTTTGAAAGTTGAGAGCAAGAGCTCCTGCATAAGCTTACCATATCCAAAGGAGGACAGAGTGTCAACCTTTAGGCTGCAATCCTATGCACACTTTCCTGGGAGTAAGCCCAATTGAATCCAATGGAACTTACTTCTGAGTAGACATGCATAGGATTGTGCTGTTAACCATTGAAATTTGAGCAGGTGCAGCTCATCATCATGGAAGGGTGCAACAAGCTGCACCTGCCCAAATTCCAAAGGTTAAAGGTAGGCACTCTGTCCCCCTTTGGATCTGGGAAGGCTACTTATACCAGGGTGCCCAGATTCAATAAGGGACAGGGTGCCTATGCCTTTAACTGTACTAAAGCTGTACATGGTTTACTGTTCTTCTAATGTGTATATTTTCTTTAAGTTAAGTTAAAAATGTATTTTTTTTTTTAAAAAAGCACCAAACTTTAAGGGTGCGGCTTATAATCAGGAGCATCCTATACTCCGGACAATACGGTATATGCAGTACTTATTTCTGACTAGACTTAAATTTCTCCCTTTTCTTAAAGCATTTTTAAACCACTCTTCCATGAAGTTTAAGCGTGCTACACTGCATAGTGGTGATAGGGAGACTGGAACTTCAGAGGTTAGGATTGAGATGGAATACAGTAGCCGCAATCCCTAAAGTTGCTCAGCTGGCTGTTGAATACTGTTGTTACCCCCAAAGAGTCTCATCCTTAGATGAGGGCCCCAGAGTTATATTTTCCACAGGGCCTTGTGAGCATATTCTTTAGTAAGCTTAGGGGAAGGACCAACTATGGAACCTTAAGTTTTGTTTAAATCCTATACATTCTTACTGAGGAGTAAGCCACATTAAACTCGGTGAGGCTTATTATTTATATAACAGGAAGCAGAACATTCGGGAGCCTCTCTGGTACAGTATTCTGGCTGCTTGACTGCTCTGTGCTATAAGCCAGCATGCTGTCTTATAACATTTTGATAAAGAGATGCACTTGCTTGGCACCAGCGCTAGAAACATAATGAAGGTAATGGGCATGGGGGGCTGCGGGGGATAGGGTTCGTTCTTTTCCTTAGTTTCAATTAACCATGGTAATAGCCGGAACCTATCCCCTGCGGATACAGGGGCCCTGCTGTACTTGTATAACTAGTAACCTTTTAAATAATAAAGCATATTCAAAACCTTTTTTCTCCCAGTTCATTTCTGTGGTATTGTTCTTAACCTTTGCATAGCAAATTTGAGGTGCAGTTATCATATTTAACTTTAGGTTATTCCCTTGGAACATTCTTGCATAAGAGAAATAATAAGGGGTCTAAGGCTAATTTAATCAACAGTGTCTTTTCTGTTGTATATTTAATTTACAACTAATATTTCCATGACAGAGGGCACCACATATGAAAAAAGATCCTGGTTGAGCCCTAGCAATTATTAATCCTCAAATTAATAGACAAGGGATAGACAAGGGAGTATAATTTGAACTACATTTGGGAAGGGCTTGAATCACTAAACCAATCTTGATTCAGAAATTTTATTGATAATCTTATAGAGAGTGAATGAGTAACGTAATGTGGATTGGACAATTATGCATTTTTTTTCTGAGTGTTTTCTGTCAAACCGACATACCTTACTATTACATGAACTGGTAGCCAGCCCTGGATTAACCATTAAGCAAAACAAACATGCACTTAGGGCATCAAGGGAAGGGGGCGCACCACAGATTTTTTTCTAGTGCCAGATTTACCATGGACCATGGTGTAAAAAACACCACCACCACCACCCCTTCAAAAACAAAACAAAACAGTTAACCAAAACAAAGTCTGGAAAAAGGAGAATCACTGAACCCAAAATATATTAATTCAAAATGTATTGAATAGTTTTGTTAATTTTTTTAACTAAATTCTGTTTTAAAGCACCAAATGGTTTAAGAAAATATAAGAATTTGAATTAAAATATCATTCACTCTTTAAAACAATTTAATTGCGTGCTATAGTTCAGGTATATGCAGTGTAATATTGGTGCCATAGTGTTTACTGTAAATAAATCTTACTGTAAGTATTTCAAAAGATAAAATTTTATTTTACTATTTAGTATTGAATTGCATATACCGTATATGGGGGCACCACGATCATTTCAGTGCTTAGGGCCTCTAAAGGCCTTAATATGGCCCTGTTGGTAACAATATATGATTGCAGCCGTATTGTGTGCTCATAAGAACATAAGAAGAGCCCTGCTGGATCAGGCCAACAGCTCGTCTAGTCCAGCTTCTCGTATCTCACAGTGGCCCACCAGATACCTTTGGGAGCACACAAGACAGGATACCTGTATCCTGTTGACATTCCCTTGCATCTAGCATCTGGTCCTGCCCAGTTAAGTGTAAGTCACACTGAATTATCATTTACTTGCTAGGTGAACTTTAGTTCCTCAAGACTGAATTAGTAAGCCTGTCATCCAGAATGCTGGGCTTATAAGTGCCTCAAGCAGCCACTCTTGAAATAGTGAATTATTAAACTAGTGCTCCTTTAAGAAAACATGTATCTGTTTAAAATAGATGTCTCCTCAAGAAATCCCCTCTTCCCCTAGTAGCTATGTTTTGTTTAAACAGCTATAGCTTGAATATTAAGGTAACTTCTCAGATGTCATTCTCAGCCACTCCCATTCCTTTATGAACACAATTAGTTTTCAGAATGTATTTTACAACTAGAAAGTGGAGAAAAACTTGGAGTAAAAGTGGATGGTAATCCTTAAATGTTGAAATTGGCTGCATCTATTAATGTGTTTGAGTTGGGTAAGGTGTTGGCACTGTTGCTGCTCTTAAAAATGTTCAGACTAGCTGAGCCCTTTCCTAGATTGTCCATTTTTTGCTCCCGTGGGATTTTTCTGGCAAAATTGCCCCCTATTTCTGAAATGTCTTCACATGTTGTAGATTTGGGAATGGTGACAGGCAGCATAGAGCAGTATTAACTGGATCGTTGGCAGGGGTGGGAAGCATCCAAAATGAACAAGTTTGTTGGTAAATTGCACTGGAACATGAAGGTAGTGAAATCCTATTACAGTAACCCCACCAGCTCTGATCAGTGTTGTTTCTCCTAATCTTTTGCATTTTTAAGTTAACATAACTTAATGGTAGGATGGAATTTTAGCTTAATGGTAGAGCCATGTTTTAGACACCTAAAGTGCCTGGTTCCATTCTAAGCATCTCCAGGGAAAGACCCTTGTTTGAAACCCTGGAGGGCCACTGCTGATTAGTATACTGAGCTAGATGGACTAGTCGTTTTGATTTGGTATAAGGCTGCATATACCGACCTTTTTATGGGTATTATGTAGAGTTGGCCTGCATCTTACAAATTCAAGTATATGTACTCGGTGCACGTGCATATGAGATAAACAGTAGTTTAATGTGGGCAATTCTACCTGCCAATCCTAAGTATATGCCCTGGAGCTAGCATGAGATGGGAGAATGAATCTGCTGTTCCCTCCATCGTCTCAGTTCCCACATGTCTCTCACAGTGTGATTTTAGTTCTTTACTTTTCAGATTAATTTCGACTATATGCGGTTTTCCCCTTATGCACTGACTTCAGAATCTAAACCTCACGTAAGATGTGGGCTGATGGTACTACTAAGTTAACATCAGAATGTTTGTTGCCCCAAATGACCGAAAACTGGTTTTGCTTCCTCCTCGCATCTCTATTAAACACAGTGACTTGACATCAGCGTTGTAAAGAAAATTTTATATTTTAAGTTTAATATTTGTACCCCACTAAACATGGTTTCGTGCCCTCTAGTCAATTCACATGCATATGTGCTGGACAAACTATACCTATGTCTAAAAGCAAAGCTAATTCTCTTCTTCCTGCCCCCTTTCCCTTGGCATTAAAGCCAGTCTGTGAAAGTTCACATGAAGGTCACTTTTTCAGATAAGACAACCCATCAGTGTAGTAACTTTAGCTGGCATGTACACTAATTTAACTCTGTTCACTCAAGCTTAAAATACCCTTTAATTCCTTTGAGAGTTAAGCTTAGGATATCATCACATGACTAACTTTCTATTCAATCTGAAATACTAAGACGTCTGTCTAAACCTAAAGAATTTCAAGTAGTTGAGTGAGGGAGGCATATTTTAAAGACATAATGCGCAGCTATGAGTTATAGTGCTGCAGTTTTAAAATTGATTTAACAAGTTAGACTGTCAACAGATTCGAGAATTTTAAATGATCATTTGCATATTCACCAAATTAAGCAAATAAGCATGCATTTTGCCAAATCTTCAGTACGAGTGCTTTCTTGTAATGCTGAAGGAAATTTAGCTAGACAAAAGCTATCTTTCATTGTTTTAATTCTACGAATAGGCTTTCTCTGCCTCTTTAAATGGCAGTTAGACCAAGGGTTTGTACCATTCTGTCCCATGCCACTAAGGGACCAGCTTGAAAAAGACCAGTACAATCTGGTTCGAAACGTTGCTGAGCTTTTAATACTGGTTTTAAAAGTAATATTTCTTTTTCATTCCATATTGTGTTAACACACCACATTCAAAATAGCTCAAAAATATACAACTGTGCCCTTAATAACGTGCCCCTCACCAGTTAAAGCTTACTCTTACTGAGTAAAATTGACCCACACACACACACACACACACACCAATGAATTGGTTAAAGCTTTAGTTGATTGAGATGTATTTGCATTTGTTATCATAAATCTGTTTGCCTTTAAGGCACCACAAGATTCCCTCCCCCCCCCCCAATTACAGCTTGCAACCTTAAGTGTTACTTTGAAAATGGTTTTTCTGACACTGTGAAATACTGTTACATCAAATTACAGTGGTTTGTATTTTTTTCCCTTTGGTGGCATTGTAATTTTGTCTGATCTGCAGTAATAATAACATTGGAATTAAAAATGCCTGGCTAACACAATGGTGGGAAATGTGTTGAAGATCTGAATGTTTCTACTTTGATTTGGAAGGGTAATTGGAGGTGATGTTCTGATAGCTTGTGTTGTATTTCTGTTTTGTGTGTCTGTCTGTCTAAACTTCCAAAAGTCTTTTCTAACACTGGGTAACTTCAACCCCCCCTTTTTTTTTACTTCCTAAAAGGGAAAATAGCATCTAGCTATTTTTGTGATAGTGTGGATAGGAATAGGTTCCTTATGGCTTCTGTTCTAAAGTATGAAATTTTACATCAATGTGTATAGGAATTATAGAATGGACAGATTAAATATCTTATAGGAGTGAATCCTTAAACTTAATACTGCAGTTCATTTTTCATGTGGCAAATGCCATAGATGTTTACTCAGATAGAGAGTGACTCCAAAAGAAGACTCTTTTCTTACCTACCAGAGACATGCTTTAGAATCCATGCTATCTTCAAAAGTCCATTCTGGGAGGCTGCTCATGGCATTTCATCTAGCTATCCCATGCGCCTGCATTCTTGCTCTGTGCTTGGTGCTCTGACTATCCTACTGAAAAAAGAGTGGAACATGTCAGCAGAAGTAGACTTTTTGTCCATAAAACTGACAGTTGTACCCACCGGAATGACAGCAGCTCTTATTAGCATATGTGTAAGATTCTTGAAGTCTCCAAACTGTGAACTTTCAGAAGCATATTGAGTTCATTAGGACTTAATTGTGTATAGCAGGGGTTCCCAATCTTCAGAGGCCTGCGCACCCCCTACGCGGGCCTTCGGCTGCCCCTCATACCCCCGGACCTTCAGAGGCCCGCGTACCCTTTCCCTCCGGGTTGCAGCACGAGTGGGAGGACCCGCCCACCTGGACCACAACTAGGAAAAAATCCCATCGGCTGATAAGGGACAGCGTCTCACTTACCCCCGGCCTGCGGTTGGAAACGCCTGGTGTGTAGGATTGCAGCCTGAGGGCCCAGCCCTCTCCAACTTTCCTGTGCTGATGTAGCTACGCTAACAATCCCTTAACCTCAGGAGGCCTCTGTGACTGCTCACCCCCATCGCAGGATGCAGTGCATGCCCCGTTGCTTGCTGCATTGATGCTGGAAAGTTGGATAGGATTGAGCCCCTAGTGTCATGAATTTTAACTTTTAAAACAAAGTTTCTTGATGTAATTACGTTGTTTACTTTTGGATCAAAGCTTTTAGATCTTTTTGCTGTAGCATTCACATTTGTAGCATTCACATGTAAACTGCCTTTGAATTAAAGTCGGAGGAGAAATCCGATGACCAAAGAAAAGGTGGTATATAAATACTGGCTTATTATTATTATTATTTGACAGGTTTTCCTACAGCCACAGGGATTGGAAGTGTGCGTTTTAAAACTTGTTTATATGTAAAATCTAATTTATACCATTCACTGGTGGCATGTAAGATTTTTGGCCAGCATGAAAACAAAGAACACTGAAAGTGGAAAAATTTGTCTGCCTCCTAAATTTTGGGTCTGAGAGCCAGCCCAAAAGCAAATTTGTTGAACAGTGTGTTATATGTAATTAACTGTGTGTTCCTGTCATACATTATTTGGATTTAAATGGTTGTCTTTAATGCTCATATTTTTCATTTTCAGGTTCGGTGGATGATGTATTGGATTGTGTTTGCCCTTTATACTGCTACTGAAACAGTAGCAGATCTAGTGATCTCTTGGTAAGATCCATGGCACAACATTATTACAACTGTGTTGTGATATATTGTTATATATACAAAGTAGGTACCAGTAATTGAGAAAATTATTCTGTCAGTTCTGTCAAGGGTGGTGATATAAAAGAGCTATCTGTAAAAATAGTACAGAAATAAATCAAATAGAGGTGAAATAATATATATTGATGATACCCAATCTGGTCTTTGGAAAAGGCCAAGAATCTGTTTGGCTCAATAGGGTATCATTTAATGGAGCAGGAGTTGTTTTGGGGTATAATATCAATAGAACAAAAACTAAATGCATAGGATTTCATTTTTACCGCACAACAGTTGACTATCAAAAGCCATTTGATACTCGGCTAAAAAGAATATTAATTGCATAGTTCCGAAAAAGGGGAAACGAATGTTCGTCTTTAATAATGTGTTTCGACCATAGTCGCCTCATGTAGATAAGGAAAGGAAAAAAATGAGTGTGCTGAAAATGTGACAGATTTTTCTTGGGGGGGGGGGTCGACATAACCAGTTAAAAGTAAATGGTTGGATTAAAAGTCCAGTCAGTTCAAGCTAGGCTGTTGAGTTTATATTATTCAAATCTAATAAGTCATAATTGTTACATATTTTAGTCAATATTATGACTACTGTATATCTGACTATTTATGCACTTACTAATTCGTAAAAACTACTTATAAAAATAAACTTCTATGAAACTAAAATTATTTTCTGCAAAATCTTTGACTCTGAAAAGGAAATATCACATTTTAAAGAAGTTATTGGAGAACTTCATTCAGGAGTAAGTGAATTAGAAGGGATATACTTATTTCTAAAAGCATAACTCAGTTTTGGACTTGAATTCATGTTTTGCAGGTTTCCACTGTATTATGAATTGAAGATTGCATTTGTTATTTGGTTGCTCTCTCCTTATACTAGAGGGGCAAGTTTAATATATAGGAAGTTCCTTCATCCTCTTCTTTCTTCAAAAGAAAGGGTAAGACTTTTCCTTCAGTATTGGCTTTAAAATGGTCATTTATTCTGATATGAAAAACATTTAAATGTGCATGCATCAGGTGTTTGGTGGTGAAACGGAAGGGGAGAGAGGGACTTGCATTAGTACCTTGTAAATTAGTGTTTAACACTAGAAAAGGAAAACTTTACAGATTGTAGATGCCAAATTACATTAATGTGTGTACTATGGTACATGTGCTTTTTCTCTGCTTCCTGCCTCCATTTAGGAGATTGATGAATATATTGTGCAAGCCAAAGAACGTGGCTATGAAACAATGGTTAACTTTGGAAAACAAGGCTTAAATTTTGCAGCTACCGCTGCAGTGACTGCGGCTGTAAAGGTAAATAATATTGCTTATTAGCCATTCACTGTAAAAATAAGGTTCGTTTTAATGTATATGTTCAAAGGAGCTGGGTAACTTATTCTAAAAGTATGTTCTCTCGTTAACACTGGTTGTATTACGACTGTTTTAATAGTGAAGATGACCCTTTCTTTCTCTCTTGTTGCCTTTTCTTGCTGGTAATCACACTCCATAGGATTTCTGGCTTCTTTCTGCTGTGTTCCTTCAATCAAGTTGAGGTAATTTCTCATGGAAAATAAGGCATGAAATAGTGCTGATCTACATATGAGTGGGAAATGAACATGAATCCCTACTAAACTCTTCCCTTTTTAGAATAAAATATTAATTACCTCTTGAATTTGAATCATTACTGCTCTTGCTTGCAGTTTGTATAGTGCTAGAAAACATTCATTTAGACTTGAACGTACTTCTGACTTTCTGTAACTTGTCTAAAAGTAATGAGTGGCTCAACCATCGCCCTAACAGAGTCATGTAGCTAATGGACACTGTTGAAGTTGTCATTTATAACTGAGAACCTGTATACTTCTGAGCACACATTTTGATGAGAATTGATGGGGAAAGATAGAGAAACTTCTATGTTACCAGTGGTAACTTTTCATCTACTAGTGGTGAGCAGTTTGAGATGGTAAATCCTCTTTCCCTGGTTTTCATCAGGCAGGCTGGACAACGCAGAGATGCATGAGATAAGGGAGTAGCTCTTCTCTGCTTCCTATCTTAGATATTTCTAGAATAGTGTAGTTATAGCAGTAGAAGTGTCTCTCCTCTTATACTTGCAGCATTGTTTTGATGACTTCTGCAGTCCTAACCATTAATTGATTCACCATCTCTTTTTTTTCTGCTGGACAGTGAGTTTGGTCTTTTTGGATCAAGCAGGTGATGGAAATGAATGAAAAATGTGCTTGAAGCTCTCGCAGCTTCATATAAGGTTGAGGTGGTGAGCCTCAGTGCTGGCACCAGGCTGTGGAAGGCTCTCGGGCAAGGCTGCGCCCTGAGCCCCCTGATGGTGCATTGAGTGCTATGACTGCCACCAGTACTTGAGAATTCAGAGATTGGTCTAGCCTGGTGGGCCCTCAGGTGGGTGTAGTTCCTCTGCCACTGCCTAACCTGGCCAACCCCAAATGAGCCTGGTTGATGAGAACTGTTGCAAGTTCATTTGAAGCAATGGTTTTCTCACTGCTTTCAGATGAGAAAAGATGTAATCTGTAGATCGTGAGAGGAAAGATCACATGTGGTCTGGCTTGGAGATTTAATCCTAGATAGATGAAGGTAGGCTACAGGGCAGCCAGTACTAGTTCTGTACACAGGCTAAGGAGTAAGTGGAATGGTGAGTGGAGTTGCCTGTACTACTTAAACTGCTGTTTTTTGCAGTCTTTTGGAGGGTACGTGCGTATACTTGAATTTGCACGATCACATGTAAGATGCAGGCCAACTGTATTTACAAAAACATACCCTCTGAAAACAGCATTTAGCAGCCTAGCCAAGTAAAACGTATTGTGTCCCATTACTGACCAGAGAGCACCTGACTATCTCCTCTCTTCCTGTCTTAGGACTTAAGTCCTTTTATAGAAGCTACTGCTTCCACGGAGGAAGCAGGGTCATATCTGCTTCCTCAGTCACACATAACTGATTTAGAGTGCAATCCTTCAGAAATAGCCGACAGCAGAGCGAGCGCTCCACAGCCGGAAGCCGTCATGAATGTGCCGTAAAGCACGTTCATGACGACTCGTTAGTGAGGGCGGCTGGCGTGGAGGCTGGCGGCCCTCTCTCTGCTGCCGGATTAACCCTGTGGCCACTGGATGAGGTAAGTAATCCCTGGTGGGGGTGGATTGTGCGCTGAGGGAGGGGAGCCATTGGCCGAGCTGGCCCGGGAGGGGGGGCGGGGATGGCGTCTGCCATATTCCCGTCCCGACCGGTGCAACCATTACACGGCCTCCTCTTACTTCCGCCAGTTAAATAGCTGTCGGAATTCCGAGGAAGCCCACTGGGCCTTCCCTGGTTTAGGAAGATCCCCTTTCCCCAAGTAGACCTCAGGGCTGCTCCAGAGCGGCCATGAATGGGGATAGGATCTGGCAGGCAGTCCTAGGCCGCCCGCCAGATAGTTAGGGTTGCTCTCCCTGAAGTTAGTTCTGCTAAATCACGCGAGAATATAGTAACTTTAAACTTCTTAAATATTTACTAGGTATAGAAATGCTGGCTCTGATATTCAGCTTAGCTAATGCTTCATTAAACTCATTGTGTCTCAGGCTCTTTATGCTGTGCTACCTTTATAGTGCCCTTTTTAAGACAGGTGGTGGTAACTGCCTACAGATGGAACAGTTAAGGTGACATTTTCTATACTTAGAAGTATAGAAAAGCCACACATCTAGGGCCCAGGCAAGGATCCTAACCATGTTCATTATCAAGGCAGACTATTGTTGCAAGCCTTGCAGCTTGGTTTTTTTTTTTGGTGGTGGTGGGGGGAGGTGCTAGACTTCCTCATTGTGTGACTTATTTATGGCTTCCAGTATTGCTGTGCATGCCGTGTCTCAATATTTGATTTCCTCCATTTCAAACAACCCAAACTTCAGATGGTATGCAGCCAAAACAGCTTTTCTTGTTTCTTGCATTGTATCAAATATTTTGCAATACTTTGTCTGCCATGTTCTTATCCTTAAGAACTATTAGTAAAAGCCATTACATTTCCAAATAAATGATGTACAGAATTTGAGATGTTTCCTCTGCTAGTTTATCTACAAAGGCTTATGATGGCCTTTGGCTAATGTTAACTTGTATAGCTGTTTGGCGATGAACGTTTGTGTAAGACATTCAGACTATTTATACTCTGATACAGACTTGTTTGGGCTGTTCATTGTATACAATATGCCTCTAAGAGAATGTTAGTACTGCTATGTTGACATGTTCTAGCTTTCAAGTGTCTGATGTAAGACTACCTATTCAACCATAACTACTGCTCTTTGTTGAATCAAATGTGGGTGAGAAGATAACTAGTACAATAAGCAAGTTACAGCTGAATCTATCCAAAGCCCTGCGCTGAGATGCAGTGACGCCGGGGCAGGCTCTGCTGTATTCAGCGCCGGGCTGGAGGCTGCTGGAGGCCTTCTTGAGATAAGGGGATGTTCGTCTTTTTACCCTGTGGCGAGCCCCAGCAGCCTCTACGGGGCTACCCGGATCTGTGCTAGCTAATGACTGGTGCAAATCAGAGCGGCCCCATGTCGGACTTACAAGCCCTGGAAGGGGGATAGGATTCAACGGAGGCAACCTCTGCCAAGCCCTCCCCCCACCCCAGAACACCCCACCCCCCGTTTTGTCCAGCACAGAGCTCACCTGTCCCCAGTGGGCATTGCTCCTGCACCAGCCTGCTGTCACGACTGGCCTCTATGCTGTCACGACTGACCTCCACACCGGCGCAACGTGCGCCAGCGGAGGTTGGCATAGGATTGGGCTGTTCGTTAATGAGGACAGGGTTTTTAATATGGACAATACAGCAAGAAAATTCAGTTGTACATATTCAGAATAAATTTGGCAAACGTTACTTGAATAAACATCAACTTGCATGCTAAATTTAGTATTTGCCTTTTAATAAAATTTGGAACGCTTTAGCCAGGAACCATAGCAGTAGACAAAACGTAAGTAAGTTGTCTGAGTTAAAGGTGGTATACTAATACAGAGGACACAACTAAGGGCCACAGGGTTGGAAGCTATATTCTCCCTAAGGTGTCCATGCCACTGCACAGAGCCCTTCAGTTGCTGCAAAGTGGTGTAGCAACATCTTCTGGCATTCAGTGATGATATCATATGTCATTGCCAACTTCCGGTTCAGCTGATCTCCGAGCTACGCAGAGCTTGGCTTCAAGCTGTGCAGCCGTGTAGCTTATTTGGGAACACTAGTTGGGTCATAAATGCTGTTCTTTGAAAACAAGAGACCTGTAGAACCTACATGTAAATTTTATAATTGTGCAGTTATCTTTGAAGAGGACCACATATTTGTGATTTTTAACAGAAGGCTTGAGTTTCAGACATAACCAAATTATGTGCCAAATAATATGTAGACTTTCCAAAAAACTAGTAATCATAACTATTATTTAGGATTCATGCTATGCCTTGAGCTATCAAATGTGCAACAAGTAAACAATGTTTGGAGCTGCATGTCTGCTTTTCCCATATGCTTATGATTCAGCTTCATAAATTTACTCCTGGCTCCATGGTGCTGCAGTCCTCTTGAAGCAAAATAATGGCCTTAACTGTGATTTGTCAATGGTCTGTGAAGTCAGACTCACAAATCAGTTTGCAAACCTGCTTCAAACCGTGGTTTCATATCCTGGTTTGTTTGCCCCAACAAACCTCCGTTTATAGGAAACCATAGTTTCATTTGACATCTTACCCCAGCCATTGTCTCTTATCCCATATTTTGTCATGACCAACTATGTTTAGTTGAGTCTAAAAAGTGTGTGTGGCATGACTTTGTTAGATCACATTACATAGCTGCTTCATATATACAAGGACGTGACCAACATTTTTATTTATTTATTTATTTTTCACATTTTTATACCACCCTTCCTCCAAGGAGCTCAGAGTGGTGTACATATTTCTTCCCCTCCTTTTTGTCCTCGCAACAACCCTGTGAGGTAGGTGGGACTGAGAGATAGTGACTGGCCCAAGGTTACCCAGGAAGCTTCGTGGCTGAGCAGGGATTTGAACCTGGATCTTCCAGGCTCTAGAAACTCAAATGAGGATTTGATCTGTGACTGTAACTTGCTTTAAAACTCAGCTATTCTGCATCTACGGCCCTTCAGAAATTAAAGGTTTCTAAATGCTATAAACTTGAATAACAGTGTACAGGTGGGCCCCCATATCCACTGATTCGCTATCCACGGTTTCAGTTATCCACGGATCGTGGGGACCCCCCAGGCTTTTACTTTTTTCCCCGTAAGCTTTGTTTCTTCCTTAAAGAAACAGGAGAAGCAGCCTCTGGCTGCTAATTGCAGGCAAGTAGAATGAGACTAAGTCCTAGAGAGGCTCTGCAAGGTTAACAGAAACCTTGCAGAGCCTCTCTAGGACTTAGTCTCGTTCTACTTGCCTGCAATGGAGGCTGCTTCTCTGTTTATTTTTAAGGAAGAAACAAAGCTTGCTGAAAGAAAAATAAGAGCTGGGGGGCAAGCATGCCTGCCTGCAGGGGAGGCAGGGTGGGGGGCCCTCAGGAAATCATGGAGGGGGTGTTCGCTCTTATCCACGGTTTCAAGTATCCACGGAGGGACCTGGAACATATCCCCAGCGGATATGGGGGCCCACCTGTACAAACTAAAAGACGGGACCAAATGCAGAATACGAATGCCTACACTCATTTTCACTATGTGGCTTTTGATTAAGCTTTCAGGACCCAATTCTATCCAACTTTCCAGTGCTGATGCAGCTATGTGAACGGGGTGTGTGCTGCAACCTGTGGTGGGGGTGCAGTCATGGAGACCGCCTCAAGGTAAAGGCACATTTGTTCCCTTACCTCAGGGCTGCATCGGCACTGGAAAGTTGTATAGGATTAGGACTTCAGCCTTTGAAACTTTCCTTTTGGAGTTTGAGCTTTATTCCTAGTTTTGAAAGGACAAAATCCTACCTCTCTATAGGATTAAATATATAGCTAACCTACACAGAGCTCAATATCATCTACAGCAGTGTTTTTCAAAGTTCTCCCTGTGACTAAGGGAGAACTTTGAGTGCTTGCAGGGGTGGGTGAGTGCTTGCAGGGGTGGGGTGATGGCAATGGCAGTGATCCAGGGATCACGCCACTGCCGGGGACAGAAGGGGTATTTTTAGACTTATTGGGGGTCAGGCTGTCCTCTGGAGAGTGCGGGGGCGAAACAGCCCCCCCCCAGGCCTCCAAACAGCTCCTAGAGGTGAATAAAGCCCACTTTCAGTTTTCGGGGAAACCATGAAGTAAACCGGAAGTGGGCTTTAATTGCCTCCAGGAGCTGTTCAGAGGCTTGGGAATGCCCAATGGGGGGGGGTGTGCCCCACCACACCCTCCGGAGGAGAGCCTGGCAACCTGGTAAGTCTAAAAATGCCCCTTTTGTCCCCGGCAGCAGCATGATCCCCGTATCACTGCAGCTGCCATCGTAGGTCACTACAGCAACCTGCCCCTTCTCCAATTGGGCCCTTCTCCAAGTTCTCCTGATCTACAGTGTGTATAACCTGAGTATTCCATTCAGAATTATCCCTAGATCTCACTATGAGACTATTTTAAGTTGGTAAGGAAATAGCACTTAACTTCCCTCTCATAGATTAAATTACCTCATTACCGTACTGCAGCAGTTCTCAAACTGTGAGTCGCAACCCGAATTTTGTTGGGTTGTGGGCCAGTGCTGCCTGTGGTGCCACAAGGCATTCTAGGGCGCTACCTGGAAGCTGCAAGGCATTCTGGGGCATGACACGGCCAGTGAAGTGAATCGTGGGTTGGCGGTACCTGGAAGTTGCAAGGCATTCTGGGGTGCGACACAGCCGGCAATGGGTTGCGGAGTAAAAAGATTAGAACTGCTGCCCTATTGGCATATTCTGTTGTGACTCTTATGCATTCTCTTTTGGAAGTTTACATAGTTAAAATATTAGGACTGAGCAATTCACTACCCCAAAAATATGGAAATGTAATTGTTGGAAACAAATGCAGACATTGCATGCAGAACCGTTTAATGGTACAATCGCGCATCTAGCCATTACAAATCAACTTGGAAGAAAAGGGTCCCAAATGTACTCTTCTTACTTGAAGTATTTATTTCTCCCCTTTTAATATTACAGAGTCAAGGAGCAATAACTGAGAAGTTGCGGAGTTTCAGCATGCATGATCTAACGGCTATTCAAGGTGATGAACCAATCGGTCAAAGGCACTACCAAACTTTACCTGATACCAAAAAAAGAAGCAAAGGCTCCACCAATGAATCTTTAGGTTCGTACATTACTGTACTAACATGATTGGACTATTTCTGTTTCTGCTGTGTTGCTCATAGTATAAAGCAAGGAGTAGTATAAAGCTAAATGCTTCATTTCCCTGATATAGACACCTTTATTTCTGCAAATTTGATCAGGATAGCTATAGTGTTTCCTGGAACTGATGTATCCATTACATTTCTGAATAGTTTGCGTTACCTGCCCCTGCCACCATGTCTTACAAAAAGAAGGTGATCATCCCGCCCACTCTCAACTATACAGCGGACCCCTGCTTTACAGTTGGTTCAGCATACGATGAAATCGCATTACGATGAAATCTCCATAATAAAATAAGATTCACTGTATGATATGCACTTTATGATAAGTATGCACTGCTACGACTGAAGAAAGAAAAAACAGGTAATGGTGGCCAGTTAGTGTAGGACTGAGCAGAGAAGTAGGAGGAGCTCCTCGCACCTTTGTCCCTTACCTGGCAACTGTACCGCTCCGCAAAGTGGAGGTATTGGAGCCAGTGACAGCGCCTCCTGTTCTGGGGTGGCTGCCGTGGGGCCATGGTGAACACCTGAAGGAGCTCAGGAAGGACAGGCTGAGTGAGTGGCAGCGGTTAGCTGTGCAATGCGGGCAGCTCTGCCTTCTCACTAGGATGAGGCGGGAGTGAAGGAGGGGGTGAGACAACTCCTCTTCCTCTCTGATGCATTTTGTAGCATGGCAAACCAGCAAATATCCCAAAAGAGCTCGCAGCGTCTCTCTGGTAAAATGTCAACATTTTCAGTGGCAAACAAACTGGGTTAACTCAGTTTTGTTTCTGAATGGGTATTACTGTCATCCCAAGCAGAACAGACCTTTTGAAATAAACTACAACCTGCTCCTAGCAAAATGTCAGTATGTACTGACAGAACAATAAAGAACTTAAATTATTTTATCTTCATCCAAATCCCAGCTACCCTTTAGTAACTAACGTTTAGCTTTTTAAAGGGAGAAACTAGAAAGTTCTTAAATACTATTGATGGGATACAAAGAGGTACATTTAGGTGCAGCCAGGGGGCATACCCAGTTGGATTTTTTTACAACAAAATCCCACCATATCACAAACTGCTTTTGAAAGTCTCCTTGTGTGAAAGAAAATAAAAACTAGGCCAGCTCAAAAAATTTTTTTTTAACCTCTTGTTCCTGCTATGGGAATCTGTGTGAACAGCTCTGCAGAGTGAGAGTACTTGCTGGGGCACTGGGTACGGCCCGCTCAGAACCGTAGCAACCAGCTTTATTATCCTGCCGGATCTGTACCTCTCAAGGACAACTGATGGCAGCTCCCAACACTTGTGTTTCTAGTTGGGAGGGGGAGGAGTGAGTGGCCTGAGGGTTATGTAAGCCTTTGGAATCTTCGGCAGGCCGAACTTTCCTATTGGCTTAGAGTCGCCTTCTCTGTTTGAAGGAAAAACATCCGTTGGGGAAGAGGGGAGGGGTTAGACTTTGTCAGTTACGTCGGTTTGCTGTGAGTATGGATGCCCACTTTCCTGGACGTGGGGAAGCTGGGGGTAAATTCTGGCCTTCTACTAGGCCCAGACTAGGCCCAGAGGCAGAGTCACCGAGAGTGAGAGATAGGGTTTCGAGTTGTAGGAGTTCCAGCTTTTGTTATTTTATTTGTGTGTGTGTGTGTGTGTGTGTGTGTGTGTGTGTGTGTGTGTGTGTGTGTGTTGACATTGTACCTCTGTCTGAATCTTCAGGTGCCTTCTATTGAACTATTCTCTGGAATAAACGTAGTATTTGGATTGAGTTGCATTGAACTGTACAGTTTCGGGTTTCCCTAAATCTGGCCTGGCCACTTGCCTACTACCAAACGTGGAAATTATACTCTGATGGTTGAGGCTTGACATCCCTCCAGAGAGGGAAGCCTAGAACCTGGGTGTTAGACAGAGTACATGAAAGATCAATCGCTCAGTGCCTTGGTGGAAAGGGGTGCGAGAGGATTGTGACACCTTGGTTTCAAAAGCAGTTTGCTGGAAGCAGCTCTCCATGCCACATTGCAAACTCCATTCCAGAGTTGCTTTGAGCACCTGGAACTATTTGTGCTGGTCTGTATCTAGTATGTTGAAAAATCATGACCTTATTTTCTGCCTTTTTAAAGATAGATAATTATAGATGGTTGATACAAATTGCAGGATGTAGAATTTTGATTTTATAATTTGTTAGGTTATGGTATTCCAATAAAAACAGAATCTGAAGATGATAAAACAGATGAAGAGAGGGAAGGGACCTATTCGGAAGATGAGATGTTTGCTCAGAGAGGTCTCCGACGAACACAAAGCATGAAATCTGTAAAAACTATCAAAGGCCGCAAAGAGGCAAGTAAATTTTTCTCTTCCTTGATAGTGTAAAGTTCTGTAATAAAGTAACTAGCATGCCACTTGCTATTGCAATGCTATGGACTGTATGGCTACAGGTGGAAGCTTTCGTTTAGACTAGAGTCTTCCTACTGTTTTCACAAGCAGTTAAGGAATGAATAATTCAAATGTTGTTGTGTCTGTTCAAATATGCCACACCAGGGTTTCTGTTTTCTCAGTAATTGCTGAGGGGCTTCCGATTCACAAATTCTCTCTACCTTCTCCTGCCATGTTCCAAGATTCCTTCCTTTAAATCTTTGGTTACAGGAAACCATGGTATGCCGTTTCATTTGAACAAGCAAACTATGGTTTGTTCTTGTGTGTAAACCATTGTCTGAAGAAAGGAATCCCAGCATACTTAGGAAGCATGCATGGCATTTGTTCATGTAACACCAAACCATGGTTTAGTGTTGCATCTAGAAATGTGCTTAGACTTTGATATCCACTTGGAAAACAGTAGTGTCTTTAGTGTGAAGTTGCATTACTGATTTATTTTGCTATGTAAACTGCTTTGTGAAGCACTTCTCGTTGAAAAGCAGTATATATAATATTAGTAACACTGGACAACACATTTTAACGAAGGTCATGTCCCCAAGATTAATATTTTTATAGATTATAGGATTTGAGGTACTGAACACGAATATGAGAATGAAAATGCAAAATTGGCTATGGTTTGTGAGAGATCTGCAATATATAAGTACTGGTAAATGCTTGATGGCATTTACAGCACCTTATGTATGCAGTGTGGACTGCTTCTCCTAAACTAGAGCCAATTGACTGATTTTATTATCATTTTTGTTTTCAGCATATTGAAATTTGTAAAGATTAGCTCTTTCCATTTCAGGGCCAATTTTGTATTGTCCAGTGTAATTACTAATCACAGTATACTAAAGCTGGATTAGTCATCTTGAAGAACGTTCCTAGCTTTTATATTGCTGACTCCTTCCATGGTCTTGTATGTATCCTCTCCATTAAAAAAAGCTTGAAAACTTGGCACAAGTTTTTTTGAAGGGAAAATGAATGTGTGTGTTGTGGAGAAATGCCATTCTTGCACTGCTTTAAAAAAAAACAACAACTTTACTGCCAGATATCAGACTGCTTCTGAACTGGATATTATTAGAAAGAGGAGGGTTATGTTTTGCTTGAGGCATCTTTTTTGATAGGAGGGTTGTGGTCCACATTGTGTCTCTGTGTTCACTTTCCACTTTTTCCTAAGATGAAGTGCAGTTGGTTGAGATAAAAAATGCATAGTTGGGTACAACAGAGTTTATAGTTTAAAGATCTTAAACATTTTAGTGCCTTGAGCTCTGCTCTTATCTGAACATGTATCACAAGTAGATGATCAAAATTATTGCTATTACAGCTTGAGATGCATACTTCAGTCACAAGGGTTCAGCATCTGCCTGTTAGTTTCCCCTCCCAGAGGCCAGAACAGCAGCACCCTGTTAATACGTTAAGCCAGTGTTTCTCAAAATTCTCCCCACGAGACGGGGAGAGCTATGAGTACTTGTGGGGGCGAGGCCAGTGGCTGCAGCGATCATGAAAATGGGTTTTCGGCACTTACCAGGTCTTTGGGTGTGTGTGTGTGAAAACCGGAAGTGGTCTGAAATCGCTATTTTTTTGGCAATCTGAAGGTCGGGGAGGCCTGCAGAAGGTTGCGCAGGCCTCCCTACACCTCTCCCCCAAAGCCCCGATAAGTGCCGAAAACCTGTTCTCGGGCACTTTTTTGGTGGCGGTGATCCCCGGGATCGCTGCCACTATGCTGTCCTCGCCCCTTAAGGGGACAGTTTTTGTTCTCAATGGTGGGTTGCGACCCACCACTTTGAGAACCACTGTGTTAAGCAGTTGGGAGCAAATGGCAGGAACATGTGGTTCCCCCTTCTACCTGCTTTCCTCTCAGGAGTGCAGGGATTTCTCTCTCTTCTGTCCTTCAGCTCTCAAAAAATTGGTACTGACTGAGCCAGTTGGGTTTAGAAACTGATTAAATAGGAATGCTGGTTAGCAACTGGTCATGGTTGATGCTGACATTCTTTTTCATAGAAGTTAAAGGGAGGAAATGTACTCCAGAAAGTGAAGGGGTGGGAGGATGGAGGAGCACATGTTCCCACAGCTAACTCCTGACATCTTAGCTAGGAGGAAGTTAGCATGGCACCTGCTCTTTGCTTGTTTGTCCTATTCTGCATTGTTGTTTCAAGTCAGGGAGTGCGTTGCATGAGTTAAATAAAGCTGCCTATGTTTTGTATTGGCCTTCCAGCACTTGTGTGTACCGTATTTTTCACTCCATAAGACGCACTCCCCCCCCAAAAAAAATAGGGGGGAAAAGCCTGCGTCTTAAGGAGCAAATCCAAAAAAAGGAAAAAATACTTAGCGGGGCTTCGGGGAGGCCTGCAGAGGCTCGCGCAGGCCTCCCCGATCTTCATTTCGGCAAAAAACGGCCATTTCCGGTTTTCGTGAAAACCGGAAATGGCCGAAAATGGCCGTTTTTTGCCGAAATGATCAGGGAGGCCTGTGTGAGCCTCTGCAGGCCTCCCTGATCTTCATTTCGGCAAAAAAATGGCAGTTTTTTGCCGAAATGAAGATCAGGGAGGCCTGCAGAGGCTCGCACAGGCCTCCCCGAAGCCCTGGTAAATATTTTTCTTTACATTTTATTATTATTATTATTATTATTATTATTTTAAACATTTTTCCCTATTTTTTGCTCCATATGATGCATGCGTCCTATGGTCCGATGCGTCCTATGGAGCGAAAAATACGATATATATATATAGTAAACCTTTTGGATTAATTTTGTGTAATTATATAAAATGACATTTTTTGGATGTTGTTAATTGTCTCAGTCTGCTTTTACTGCACAATATTTGGATTTACCCTTTCATTTCCGTCCCTATGCTGGATTTTAGGCCTGTCCATAGTAGAAAATAACCAATTCTGGGCTTTGGCATTAGCTAGCATTTTGTTATGGATATCCTAAACATTTCTGCAACATTTTCCCCCCTTTTTCAGGTGCGGTATGGCTCACTAAAGTATAAGGTGAAGAGAAGACCGCAAGTGTACTTCTAAGTGATCTTCAAAACATGGTTTAAATCAAACTGCTGTAGTAGTTGCTTCCTGCAGGCCCGCTGTGGATCTGATCCTCGTGTGCAGGGCTTTCCCATTCTCTGAAAGGAAATACTTGGCATAGGTCTGGATTCCCCATTGCCAATGCAGAGCTTTTCCCTGCTCGTTGACGAGAATGAGCAAAACCTCGCATGCGCATAGCTCTGCACGCATACGTCACCAGCCACTGTGTTCAGGATTTATATATACCAAATGGTCAAACGTGGTGGTGAGAATTTATTGCTTTAAAAAGAGTGGAGTACGATATTTTTAGTGTTTGAATTTCTTTAAATTAACTGCTAAATATGGGTAGGTAGCACTTTTGACTTCTGTACTTTTGTATAAATGAAAGAATTTAATGACTAACTCTTAGAGGTTCTTAATTGTGGCTCTCATGGATGAGCATTTAAGTGGTTGGTTGGTGTCCAACTCTTAATGAAAATTCCATACCTCCAGCATTTCCTTACTATATTTGGAAAGCTTATACTTGAATTAATTTTAATTCTAGATTCCTAAAGTGTTCAATGTAAGAGAAGTGAGTGTGAAAGAAACAGGAGTAGTTTGCAGCTTATCCTTTTAACTTCCTTTGTAAACACTGTGGCTTCAATCCAAAGAGCTACTTTGAACCATGCAGAGTTTCTGCTATCCAGTGAAATTTGTGGCACTTTCCCCACCCTACCAAGCAGCTGGATCCCCATATGACGATTGGTTTTTGAAACTCCCTTCATGTGACAGGAGGAGGCTGCTGCTCAAACAAAACAATTGTAAAGACCCCTTAGACTTGCAAAACTAGTTGTTTAGTTCTTTGGATCCTGGCCTGTAGATTGCTGTCCTGTAACTAGTGTTTTGACTGTGGCCTGGGCACGCTGCCCAGCTGATGACTCAGTACCTTGCCATCTCTTTCTGCGCACACAGATGCATTCATTTGTAGTATTATGATAGGTTCTAGTGGCTCTTTTCATTGCAGTGTTCACCAAGGAGCAACTGCTATCTTTGTATTTTTTTATATATATATACTGTATTTTCCTGTGGGCATACTTGTGCATGTCAAAGGATGCAACTAAGTAAGTTTGGTCAGGTGCTTTTGGTTTTGATAACAAATCAGTTTCTGTCTATCGTACATATAAAGGAATGTGACTACAAGTTGAAGACCAAACACATGCACACATTGGTTGGTTATTTCTCCTGTGGTTTAGAGTCCTGCCAGTTTCTAATGTTGATTTTAAAATAATTTGAGTGTGTGTGTTTCTTTGTGTGTGTTCCCGTTTTTTTTAAATTGTACACTGTTGCTGAAAGCTTTATGTTGAAGCACTGCTCAAACTGAAAGCCATATTAGGAATACAGAGTAACTGGATCGTTAAAACTAATGTACATATCTTATTTATGTAAAACCAGCATAATCTGTTGAGCTCGCATTAACATGATGCACTTCTGTGATGTCCTTTGCTGATTCAGAGCAGTACTTGGATGCTTTCAAATCCTGAGGGATACTTAAGTGTTAATTACTTAAATGTTAGCTCACAGGAATACTGCTACTTGCTAGATTTCTGAAGAGTGACTTGCCCTTCCTGGTCAGGAGAGCTTCCATTCTGCTGGGACATGCAGGATTTTAGTGTTGTGAATTCTGGGTGTCAGTCATTTAATGATATTCAAGAAATCATGAAATGAAATTCATATTGTAAAGCTGATTTTCACACCTGTAAGTGCTGGAGCTTTTTAAGCTGAACACTTGAAAATATTGCTGCTGTTATATGAGTTGGTACTAAGCTTTAACCTGAGGTAATTCCAAAGGAATATACACTTCTTGCTGCAAAGAAAGTTTCAGGAAGTTGAGACATGTATAAAAGTTGAACAGAACTCTTCATGCCATGTAGGAATATTTCTTTGTAGAGATGTCAGTCTCTTCTACTGGAGGGTTAACCATTTACTTGTAGCCTGCCCAATTTGAGGAACTAAATACCTTTACTGCTGCACACTTCAGGAGTAGGATTAATAGCATAGGAAAAATGCCTGCCTCTACATTTCTCTGTAGGTTCTACTGTTGTGGCTGTGCTGAGTGCAGGGACAGAAGCATATGACACATGGTTCAGTGGAGCATAGTCATGATCTGTGGTCCTATCATCTTCCACAAGCCTTCCTGATCTGAAAACCCTCAACTAATATAATAAATCAAGGTGTTTTTTTTTTTTAAAATCTAGTTCTTCTGCATGTTGGCAGAATGCAGTTTTAAAATAACTCCGCCTAAGCTACACCTTGGTGTTGCCTTTTAATTTTAGGATGATTCTTGCATAAACTTTCAGCATACTGGATCAAACAGTTCTCCCAACTTGGTATCCTTCCTTTCTGCAACTGATGAAACTGGTAACTTCAAAGCAATTATAAAAGAAACAGTTTTAAAACAATGCATTCTCTGTTACATTTCAGCTTTTGACAGGTTCATTTGTTTCCAAATTTATCCAAGCCTTTCATCAGACAGTTAGAAACTTGTCCTCAGCTATACCATACAATACATGCTGCACATCTAACATGAAGAGCTTGAATGCATGTTTTGTTATAGACATATTCCAGAGGGAGTTCCTGATTAGCTGAATCTTCCCAGGGCAGGTTACCTGTAATAGAAGACACAAGGCTGCTTCACAGGAGACCACAGGTGGTACACTGCTCAGATACTTGATGTGGATTTCCTTCAGTGAACTAAATGAAAGGCAGTCACTCTACCCTAACCTCATTAAATGTTTTAGTTTCTCAGGTTCAAGTAATGGCAAGGTAAATGCTAGAAAATAAATGTAACTGTTATACCAACATATCTAATTTTTGACAAAGAGATAGGGCTTCCACTAGCTCAGTATAAAGTGTTTATTTTTGCAAAAGAAGCATATGCAAAGGAAACATATTTTAACTGATTCCATGGACCGCTTCTGCTTACCAGTTCTTACAATTGCAGTTTCAAGATTTGAACTCAAGTACGGTAGTTGCTTTGAAAGACGGGGTCGCATCTAGAGCTTAAACCCATGCAAGTTGCATGAGTGGAAGCCACCTTCCCTACTGAAGCCCTTGAGCCCCACAAAAGGTGGTAATCATTCAGGTTTGGGGGACCCTCAGCAGCTTCATGGAGTGGGCTATAGGGGGGACACCTGGAAGCTGTAAGGAGAACCACTAACAGTCATTCTAGCACAGACTCTTGTCAGCAGCTTTGGGAGGGCTTGGAAGCTGTGGTGGTGTAGGGAAAGTGGCTTACGCTCATACAGCTTGGGTAAGTATATATTCTCGATGTTACCCTGTAAGTTTTTACCTTTTCCTGTTTGTAATATCTGTCAACTTGTTTACACATTTGTAGTACTGAGAGGAATCTTTCTAGCATTTTGTACTGATATTTTACTTTTTTGAAGATGCAATAGCTCCTATGACTTTTAAAAAAAAGTAATGCATAATAAAATAAGTATCCTTAATGTCGTTGTCTTGTCTCATTCAAATGCAGTACAGCTTTAATATTGGGGGAATTTGAGAATATTGTAGGAAGTAATATTGATAGACCTGTCCTAAATCTTAAAAACAAAGAATGGGAGAAAACAACAACAAAACCCACCCATTTTCTGCCCATTGGTATACTATTCTTGTGCGCCCTTTTTTATTTAACTTCACACCATTCCTTGTGTGCCCCATATTTAGTCTATAAATTCCATATTATGTGTTTGTATTGACCAGTTTTAGCACATAGGCTATTTTGGACACAATTTCCCCATAATTTAGTCCCCTTTTCAGTATCATTTTAATAGTATCGACTATACCTGGTTTTCTCCAGGTGCCTCATCAGCAAAGCTGGACCATTTTGTTCACCATTGGTTGGTCTCACGATATCAGAAGGCTACTTTCTTTAGTGGTCCTGTTGTTCAAGAAGAAACCATTATCTGGGTTTTCTTCTCAGGCAGCTTCACCTGTGTCAGCTTCAGCTTTCTTACTGGAAAAACTCTAAACTGAGTAGGCTGAATAGGTCCCTGGTTCATACTTCTGCTCAGGAAACCAGCTTACCATTAAGGTATTAGGTGACACATTCGGGGTCTTTTTGGAACCAAACCAGGATAGCTGCAGGTATTGGCTGGAATCACAAGAGCTACATAAGCTTGCTAAGGTGCTGTGCTATCCCTGTGGAAATCTTGACTTAAAAAAAAAAAATCCAGCTCTGATCTCCTTCCTTTGAAACTCCCCTCAAAAGTCATTTGCATGAAGCATAATACTCAAAGGTCTCCTGCTCAAAGAAAAACCAAGTATCAAGCCTCCTTAGTGTTACTTAACTATTTTCATGGTCTTTTCAGATCCTGGTTGTAATCTGGTGACAGTTGTATAAATTGGAGGCAATAAGATATCACTTTAACAGCCCAATCCTATCCTCCTGCCCTCCCCCACTGGCTCCACCAGTGGGGGAGAATGGGAGGCTTTGGAAGGTTAAAGGGATTTAAATCTGGCTGCACCAGTGGGGGAGAAGGATAGGATTGGGCTGTAAGTAGTGGCTAAAGAGAGTAACTACGACTAAATGTTCCTGTACACGGAAGTCTTCCATTTCTAAACATATTTAAAGTCAGGTGTGCATGTTCATAGTTAACCTCTAATTTACAATTATCACTTCCCAAAATGTAGGACAAACTGCCTAGCAAACCTTAAAGGCAAGATTAGGTTTTCATCCTATTAAAAACAGCACTGTTCTGTTTTTGTCTTTCCTGCTGCTGCGTTCCGCCCATCCAAGTTCTTTCAAATGTCAGCACTGCTGATAATATTGGTTAGAAGTTTTTGATTAGAAACACTTGTGTGAGTGAGCTGCATACAACCCTTTAAGATTCTTTTCTCTGCTGGGATGCAAAACGTGCAATTTTGCTGAGGACTAAATGTCTTGGAATCAGCTAAGTGGGCTGGCTGCTCACCCCACCTCTCTCAATTCTCCATGTGCAACATTTTAAACTTTAGGTGGTCCATATATCTTGCCAGAGATGAGTAAATTTTTACTTTCTACTGACGTGTGTCTTGCCTTGCTGTAAATAGACTTTTGACAGTGGGGAGTTTGTTCTGAAGAAGCTGGTTTATAGCTGTGAGTTGAGTTTCATTAAAGCTAGTTAATAAAACTCTAAACGGAACATAAACCATTTTAGTTTAGTGAATAGATATGTATTGCTATCTTTTTGTAAATCACATTATACTGTACTTATTCGCAGAGAAGGCTATTCAACGCCTTTCATTAAATATACAGTACATGTAAATATGTTGGTCATCTAAGTGAGATAGATGCTAAAGTGGACTTTTGACAGCTCTTGCAAAAGAAGTTGAAGAAGATGAACAGCTGAGATTCTGGAAGGAAGATCTCCTGGAAAGACAGAAATTGCAGGCCATCATTTGGATATTTTTAAAGCAAATTTGGAGATGTTTCCTGCTTAACATTGGGAGCCTCTCTAGTATGCAGGCTGCTTGCCTGGTCTGTGTAAGGAGCCTGCTCGACGCTTGTTTAAAGAAAGAGATGCACTGGTTTCGCACCAGCACTGGACCCTTAATTAAGGTAATGGCTGCAGGGGGCACCCGCTATCTGCAGATAAGTGAATCTGAGGATAGCGGATCCATGAATTATGGGGGGGGGGGATATGGGGAACATTAATAAGAACAATCACTTGCTAAATGGCCGAACAATGATCTCTCTAGCCTCAGGATGGAAGCATTTGAAAAAAATTAACCCTTAAGCTCCAGCCCCAGGACTCTGTGGAAGCTAAGATATTTATTGATCCTGCAGTTTGAAAGTTGAGAGTACAGTTTGAATAGCACCAAACTTTAAGGGTGCGGCTTATAATCAGGAGCGTCCCATACTCGGGACAATACGGTAATAGTGTGTGCTCTATGGCTTTAGGTCTACATGGAAAACATTTCATGGGTTCAACTTGAAATGTAATGTGTATATGGCAGCCCTTAGGGACTCCGTTTCCTGTCTTGCACAACCATTAACTGTGTGTTTCACTGACTAACTTTAGTGAAGTTAACTTTAGTGAAGTTAACGATCTATCTTTCTAATCGATTTTTAGATAGTTTTTATTAATTTTTATTAGTTATTGTTTTAAACTGTGATTGTTTCTATATTGTATTTTTTGTATGTATTTCTCTTTTTGCTGTAAGCCGCCTTGGGTCCCTTCGGGGAGAAAGGTGGGATAGAAATACTGTAAATAAATAAAAAAGTGTTTTTGAAATTAGTTTCACAGGGGACCATTTTCAAAATCGAGTAAAAGCGTGGACGACTATAGTTCTTTCCCAAGGAAAACCAGTGTGATGAGAGGGTTGGAGTAGGACTGAAGAGACTCAGGTTCAATTCAGTAGCATTTCTACAACCGCCCCCCCCACGCCGGAAGTGACGCAACGGCTGCATCTGTTGTTCACCACAGAGGCGCAGGGTGGGTGGGAGGGCCAAACATGCCAACGGCGCTCCTTGCTCGCCCTGGCGAATGGGACAATCTGCTCCTCTGTCAGCCACCATGACACCCCCCCACCTGTCTGCCACCTGGGCCCTGATCCTGCCGCCCAGGGGCCCACCGCTCCAAGGCCCCCTCCGCTGATGCCGCCACTGGTTCAAATCCCCCCCCCTCAAACATGAAACTAAGTGGTGATCTTGAGTCAGTCGCTATTGTTCAGCTTCACTTCCATCAAAGGGTTATAAAAATGAAGTGGGGGGAATCATGTACCCACATTCTGAGCTCCTTGGACAAAGATTGGGCTACAAAAATATAAATAAGAGACCTACTAGCAAGTTCTGTTGCCACATACTCCAGTTCCCTTGTACCTTTCTGTCTTTACATTGGAAACGTTGGACCTTGGGTCTCCAGTTGCTGCTGGACAGTGTTTCCTTTTCTGTTTCATTCTTGACTATGAGGATGGATCTCTTGCACGGACCTCACTGGTAAAGCCCTGACTCATTCCTTATCCTCTTACGAGTAGACCATATTCTCTGGCTAGAGGCCAAACAACCTTTGAGAATGTAACTCAGTGGCTGGCCTATCAAGAAGATATTCTAGCAATTCCTTGCTTACGAACAAATTGAATTTATTTTGGCACAAGCATTCTTAAGGTGAATTTTCTCTTAATAGTGGATGCCAAGAGAAACAGTCATGTAGTGCTCATTCTCTGCATGCATATTGACGGGGTGGAATACATGTTGGAATGCTTTGTGAAGACCCACGTAGAGTAAGACACATGAGAACTTCCACACAAAGCAGTCACTAAAGGACAACAATCCCAAACACTCCAGCCAACGTGTTGTTTTTGTTGGAAACAATTCTCAGATCCTGTTTTATAAGAACCAAGAAAAACAGTGGAAATATACAAACTGAGCAGTCACTAAAAACATGGAGTCTATTTCTTTACATCCAGAATTCATTTTACTTAAGATCATTTTACTGCATCCTATCCCAAAGGCTTAAAACATAATGTATTAAAAATACATACAATATCTGCCTATATCTAAACATTAAGATTGAACCATACGCAAAACCCAAACTTCCAAAGTAAGCCTTGTCTCGCTACCAATCTTTACCCCATCCACAAAGGGCTGCTTTAAACATTATAATGTAATGAATACACAATTCCTACATGATTCGTGGAAAGCCCTTTCATGCAGGGATAAGCATGTAAGTGCACGTAGATCATTACTTGGGACAAGTTCTGGTGGGTTTGTTCTGCTGTGTCATACAATGAAACACATGTATGATTGCAACTTGTTAAGATCGACGTGGCTTGTTGCCTAATTTCCTCATGGAAGTAATTTTAATGTTAAAACTATAGTGCCTGAAGGAGCTGTAACAGCTACTGTATCTCAACAAAGGTATAGTTTTGACATTTTCTGTTTGTGATGTTGGTGACTGCAATGCCAAATTCACCAAAGAATTGACTGGTTGCAGTCTTCTGCTCACCATACACTTGCTGGCAACACACATTTCTTGAGTGAAATGACCTGTACAAATCTTGTTCATACAGGAAAACTATTTTATTTTTATTTTTTATTAAATATTTGCCAAGCAAATTATTTCTTTGGGTGCCTTTAAATTCATTCCCTTTTTATAAATGGACAAGAAATTGTATTACAAGCAACTCTTGTCTTGTTTGGCAGGTATTTCATCTTGTAGAACTGCTTAAGTTGAAGATAACAAATGATTCATCATGCACCATGATCAGAAACCCAAAACACTGTCATTGTATGCGAGACTATAGTTGCTGTCCTAATGCTATAATGCCTTTTTTTCCCCTAGAGGATGATGAGGGAAATGTCAGATGCCCCAGAACTGCTTGGAAAAATTCACCAGGTCACAAATCCAAACAGGGATTCTGCTGTAAGCATCTTTGATGTAAAGCTCTTAATAGAGTACTTCAAGGAGGTTGTCCAAAGGAAACGGGAACTGGGGTCAGTCAAAGGGCTTGTGTGCATTTCATCCATGTAGTTTTTTAAAATTAATGTCAAATGTTTACAAATATTTAGTCATATTAAAGAAAATAATATATGCACAAATTTGCTGAAACCCTTCCTGTTAATACCTACGCACCACCAGCTGGTTTACTGCTAGCTTAGCCTCTTATCAGGCAAGCCAGATGATACAAAAAGATACTGTTTTTCCACCATATGTGCCTTGAGACACAGTCATGCTAGGCTAAATGAAAAACAGCTTTAGTGCTATCCAGCCATTTCCTGACTTTTGTTAGTATAAGCCAGACATTTGTCACAGTAAGTGATCTGCTAGTGAGCATGTTGTACTCCCCCACCCACCTACCCACCCTGCAATCTTGCCTATATTATGTATGAAAAAAGTATGTTTGCATGAGGGAGGAAAACAAAAACTTCTAATGCATTGATTACCTTGCTGTGCTTATAAAATAACTATGGGCTTATGTTTTCCATTAAAACGTATTTTGATCTGGGAAAGCTGTGCAAATTATTTTTCGCTTAGTCTAATTATATGCCAGTGATATTCAATCAGATAGCACTATTGGCCTCTTCTTTTATAGCAGGTCCTCTGTCTAATGTAATGCACCATCCTGATTCATTATCAGAACTCGTATATAAAAATAACAAAATCTGCAACAGTGCTCTAAAGAGGATTATTGGGAAGGGATCAAACAATAATCTTCAAAGCACACATAGTCCAATACCGGAGAGAATGTTCAGTCTCCGTATTTCTGTTGACAGCATAATATGTTTTGAATTCCGAGAGCCTCCCATTATTTGCCATTTTGGTCTTGATTACTCAGTTTCTCTTATACACAAGTTTAAAACCCAAGAATGAGAAATGTTCATGTTTCAAATGTATTAAAAAAACAAACTTAGATGAATGAGTTCTGTTAAAACTGTCCAATTGATATTTTGACTTCTTTCTATTATTTGAGTTACTGTAATGAACAAAAATCAATCCTAAATGAAATCAACCCTGACTGTTCCCTGGAAGGACAGATACTAAGGCTGAAACTCAAATATTTTGGCCACCTAATGCGAAGAGAGGACTCTCTGGAGAAGACTCTGATGCTGGGAAAAATTGAAGGCAAAAGGAGAAGGGGAAGGCAAAGGATGAGATGGTTAGACAGCATCACCGATGCAACAAACATGAAAATGAGCAAACTCAGGAAGATAGTGGAGGACAGGAAGGCCTGGCGGGATATGGTTCATGGGATCATGAAGGGTCGGACACGACTTAACGACTGAACAACAACAATGAACAAAAAATGCATTTGGGGTTACAACTCCTACATGGAATGTCTCAGATTTTAAAATGTAAGTTTGATTAAATCTTTGGTAGTTCCAGCTCAAATATATTGTTTACTCTTAAAAATCTGTGACATCAGATGTAGTGGAATTTTACAAAAAACAAAAAGTGTTCCTTTAAGAGTGTATAATTTTCAGACTAAATGACGGGTAGCCCAATCCTACGTGAGGATCGGCCGGGCGGCCAAGGCCGCCCGCCGGATCCTGCTCTCCGCTGTGGGCAGCCTGCAGCAGGCAGCCCGCGACAGAAAGTCTACTGGGGGAAGGGGACGCTCGTCCCCTTCCCCGAGTGTAACGGCGGCTGGGGCTGGTAGGCCTCCTCTGATTTTCGCCAGCTATTTTGCTGGCGGAAGTCGGAGGAGGCCGTATAACAGCCCAGCCGCCCTGCGAAGCCTGGCGGGGACGCCGCCCAGGACAGCTGGGCCTATGGCCTCCCTCCGGCTCCGCTGTCCCTCCCCCCCCCCCGGCGAGCCGTCAGCCGGATCCTACCTTGCTTGGGTCCGGTGGCGGCCAGAGTCCTCGGCTGGCGGAGCTGGGAAGGCTGGCCTTGTGCCGGCCTTCCCAGCTCTAAAATAATTTAAATTTATCTATGAAAAACTACTCGTCATGACTATATGCTGTCTCTGGGTTTGGCGGCATTATGCCTCTGAATAAAAGTTGTATTTGGAGCAACAGTGGGAGAGAAGATTTGTTTCCTGCTCCTTCTGCAAGGTCCTTTGTCAGTGGGCAGGGCGGACACCATGAAGATGGGCCTTTTGTCAATCTGCCCAATCTGCTCTAACCCACTAGTCTCTCCAATATTTGTGGGGCCTAAAGAGTGATGAGTAAGCTTGTTTATAACTTTATACCTTCCCTTTGGTCCCCAAAATGCCATCACAGAAACTCAGCTGGATCTTGGATGATGAATCAAATGATTAAATAGCTCCCTGTCTCAAAAGGGCTCACAATCTAAAAAAGATGCAGAAGAACACCAGTAAACAGCCACCAGAAAAGACACTGTGCTGGGGTCAAAGGGGGCAGTTACTCTCCCCCTGCTAAATATAAGAGGAGCACCAATTGAAAAAGTGCCTCTTGCCCAGTTAGCAGGGGACTGATTTTATATGTACTGGTATGTATGTATGTATGTACGCACGCATGCATACACTCATGGGAGTATGTATATAATAGGGTGGTTTTTTTTTACATGAAAGAAGCTATATATGAAATTGCTTTGGATTACCATCCTAAACATATTTACAAGCCAAATAGGTGTCACTGAAATATTTCAATTCAAAACATCTCTGTTTGAAACTGGGACATAAGTAAGTGGTCCTTATTTCAAGTACTCACCCTCTGCTGTTACTTTATTATGGAGTTTGAGGAGCCTTTGGATAATAAGAATATCATTGTGTCTGTCTGTCCCCCACAAACTGCTCTTAGCTGCCAGTCTGCATCTGAGCACATAATCTTGCACACTGACATGTATGCTCTCTATAGTGGTCGGTCTCTCTCTCTCTCTTTGCTTTCAATATTGTTTTATTTCAAATCAAACTATTTTGCAAGTACAAGGCTTATGAAAAATTTAATTAATGAGAGGTATTCACAGTATTCAAGCCAGCGGGTGGCGCAGTGGGTTAAACCACTGAACCATGAGCTGTCGATCGAAAGGTCGGCAGTTCGAATCTGCGACGGGGTGAGCTCTCGTTGCTTGGCCAGCTCCTGCCAATCTAGCAGTTCCAAAGCATGTTAATGCGAGTAGATAAATAGGTACCGCTTGCGGGAAGGTAAACAGTGCTCCATGTTCCAGCTGCATGCTATGCTCTGCGGCAAAGAGAGTCATGCCGGCCACATGACCACAGAGGCGTCTTCGGACAACGCTGGCTCTTCGGCTTTGAAATGGGGATGAGCACCACACCCTAGAGTCGGACACGACTGGACTTAATTGTCAGGGGTCACCTTTACACCTATTCACAGTATTATACAGAAGCTGGATTGACAGCATATAAAACCAGGCATAGTTGAGGCCAAACCAAAAAAAGATTTAAAAGAGATACAAAATCTGTGTTATCCTCTGTATTTTGAGAATTTGTGTCTCCCTTTTGAATGTACTTCCTTAGAAAATGGTGTGATCCTACGTATTTTACTTTGAAAGTAACCTCCATCCAACTCCACAGGCTTTTAAAATGTAATCAGGACTTCAGCGCCAGTGCAGTCGCCTGCACTGATTACACTCTCATTTTCTCAAAGGAAGTTGGAAACTGTTACAGAGCAGGTGCTTGTTATTTCTTGAGAGTTGTGTGCATGTCCCCTTCTCCCCCTGCATGCACTGAAGCCATTTAAAATGCTGCCTTTGCAATGTTTTGTTTTGTTTGATAGCAGCAGCAGTTACCACCACTACACTTCCTCCACCTGGCCCTTTGCTTTCAGTTGGAAAGCATGCTTGCCCAGGGGAGGAACTGGCCGCAACTCCTACACAATGCCACCAACACAGCCGTTGTTCTTCTTTGGAAAAGGAGGAGGAGGAGAGGAAAGACCCAGCCACAACAGCAGGCATTGGGACAAGGTGAGAGAAGAAAGAGGTAACCAGCAGGTATTCTTCACTGCACTAAATACCAAAGCCTCTCCTGCTAGGTACAACTTTTTAATTTGGTGTTTTTTGAGAACTGTTCCTTGATGCTGGGTCCTTATCTCCACTCCATGTGGGGCCATAGGCAGAAGAACAGGGAGCCCAGATGTGCTCCAAATCCTGGCAGAGATAAAGTCACTTGAATCTGAGTCTTCAGAATCTAAACGTGAAGACTAGTGTTGAGAAACCAGCTCCAGAGCACGGACAGAGTGCAAACAAAAGTTACAGGAAACAAAGTTTTCTCCACAATTTCTGTGAGGCAAAATTCACTTTTGACCCACTCTCCAAAGCCACAGAATATTTTGGAATTCTTATAAATAATGAAGATCAAGCAGGTTGAGAGTGAGCTTTTAATATGTTGTGGTTAATTGCCTAAGGCTGTAGTCCTGAACACTAACAGCCAAATCCTGTCTAACTTTCCGCCCAGGACTCAAAGCAGGATGGCGAGATAGTCCAATACATTTGATCCCTTCCCCCGGGTAAAAAAACCCAGTCGTCCCGATGGGGCTACTCAGATGTGCACTAGCTATTTTGCTGGCATAAATCTGAGAGCCCCGTGTAGCGGTGGCTAGGCCCGGGAAGGAGGATAGAAATTCGGTGTAGCCTTCGCTGATGATCCCTCCCCCCTGGCCTGGCCGACCAATTCCCCCCTCCCGGAATGCCCCCTTCCGCCCTCCCCACGTCCCTCCACCACCTGATGAGGAACTTACCTTCCCCGGCGCTCCACTCCGCCTGCAGCAAGATGAGCTGTGCCGGTGCTGCCTACTCGCCAGGTGCTGCAGACAAGTTTTAAAGTAAAATAAGCAGGAAAAGAAAGCGTGCTGATGACATATATGGAAAGAAAAAAGTGCTTCCACTAATAAACCTATGTCAAAGGGGGGAACACAATCTGGAAATTCTGACCAACTTCATATTTGCAGCTTTCTCTAGAAGGGAGCAAAAAAAAAGGTACCAGATGTGGACTCCCATGCTGAAGGATTCTCTTGATTGCTATGCTGACTGCAAGGCTGTTCAGAATATTTTTAAATAAAAGTACTGGAGGGTACGGGGGGAAGAAATGTTGGAAGCATGAACCAACACAGATCTCAGGGCAATTTGTGTGTGTGAGTGAGAGAGAGAGAGAGACCTTGCTGTTGCTGGAACAAAATCTTCCTCCCACAGCAAGCGCAGTGAAGGATAGGGGAGAACTAGGCTTGAGTTTATCACAGAATGTTAGAGTTGGAAGGGACTTGTTGATCATATTCCAGTTCAAACTCTGCTCAGTGCAGATTACTATTACTACAGCATCCCTGACAGGTGGCTGTCCACTTGGGGATGGGTGTATGTGTGCGCGCACAGAGGGCTGGTAGTGTTGCCCTCAACTTGTCTACTCAAATGAAGTAAACAACTCTCTGCTCCCTGGGGCCACAAATAGATCTTCTCCCTTTCCCTCCTACTCCTACCCACCCACCCACCACAGTTCTTTCTTCCACCCCACCTCTCACTCACTCACAGTTTCTCTCTCCCTCTCCATGCCCCTACGCTGTTCTCTATCATCTTCTCTCAGAAGATTCCCTCTGTTGCTGCTGTCATTAGCCAGCAGCTCCCGTATGATGTAGTTGCTCTGCTTGCCTGTCCAAATGTACCAGCATAAGGGTGTGTGCATGTACGTGCACATACTGGCCCCCTTTTTCCAGTTGTCTGGAAATGTCAATAGCACCAACTTGGGCTGGCTGGCTGGCAGTGACTGGGAGAGTATTACCTCTCCTCTTATCAACAGCCTTGACTAAAACAGCAGCAATTCCCCCCCCCCCCCCGTGCCAGGCCAAATCTTAGAAGGGATTCTAGACTCCGCCCCATCCCTTCCAGAAAGAGTTCTGACTGCCCCTTCTTTCCTGACACCCCCCCCCTGCCCTCATATTACCCAAGGGTAGGGCAGAGATTATACTTCTAATATATTTTATTGTACAAAAAGAAGAAAATGTTCATGTCTTAAAAGCAATCACTGATGCAGGCAATAGCAAATCCAGCATTGCAGACTGATCCTGTACACCTTTTCACTCAAAAATCCTATTGAGTGGGACTGGAGTTGCTCTCAAGTATGATGCGATCCTAAACACACTTGGCTCAGTATTTCCTGCAGAAGTCAGTCAGACTTTGAATAGCAAGTACAATCCTAAGTACTTCTACTACGGTAGTCTATATATCATTTCTGACGGCAGTATGCATAAGGTAGCACCGTTAGTTCAAGGTGCATAGGACTGCAACCTAGTCCTAAGCAATTTACTTAAAAAAAAATCCCTAAACTGTTTTTGTTTGTTTACATTAGATTGTAACCATGTCAGAGTGTGCCTGTGTTTTGTACAACGCTTCACAAATAATAGGCATCATCACTCTCTTCGGAGTGAACAGGCGTAGGACAGCAGGGCGCACACAGTAAACATGGCACAGTAAATATCGCACGTCATGCGCAGGCGCTTTGTGACCCATACAGTCCTTTTGTCCCATAAGCCCTTGCCAAGCCGGGCTTCTCAGTGGAGTTTACTCCTTGGCAGTACTGTAGTATCAAACGCTGCTTGAGTGGCAGCGGTCAAGCCCCGCCCCCATACCTTTCCTAACGTTTCACCCGCAACCGCCAGAGGGCACTTTGGCAACGGTTTCTGGTTCCTTCTTCACCCTCCCCGCCAACTCAGCACCTCGAGGCGACGAAGAGGAGGAGAAAACTCAGCATTCAAGGCCCTGGCGCTCGACGACTGACGGGAATGCTTCGGGGAGGCCCGGCACAACCATGGACCTGGATGAAGCTTTTGGTTTTGTCGGGGAGTTCGGCCCCGGGCAGAAGCGCCTCACCGCGTTCCTGGTGCTGCTGCAGGTGGGATGGCCAGCCTCTTTTCTCCCCCCCCCCCCGGCTTCCAACCGCCGTCTCATCGGTTGCTAGGCTAAACTCGAGCTTGGCGCGGAATCCGAGGGGGGGGTGGAGAACAAGCGGAACAGAACGGGCGTCGTCAGGGCAACAGTCAGGGCGCTACGTGGACTCAAGGGGGAGGGGCCAGGCTTGGGTAGGCCATCTGGTGGTTGTTGGGGAAGAATCGGGGAGCGGCGGCGGTACTATTTCGTGGTCCCTCTTTTGGGTGCGACGAGGGAAACAGAAGCCGGAAAGGAGGGAGGGGGTGATGGTTCAGGCGCGCCTTTAGTGCTACAGCCTGGGCGTGACATTGCTGCGTAGAGGGAGAATGGGAAAAGCTAGTTTCTGCAATAGGTTGTGATCGGAAGCCACTTGGAAGTGCTGAAGGGGTCTTTACAGGCAGAAATCCTGCAGCTGGCCTGGAAGCTCCCTCGCTCCCTACATGGTCATTTCGGTAAGAAGAAACTTCCCCTGTGGAATTTCTGCTTGCCAGAAAGCCTAGGTCTTAAGAGAAAAGACTGTAGCTTGAAGTATGTTTGGGTGGTCTGCAAATCCCATGCTGGTTATGTCTGTCTGTGAGAGATGTAAAATTTTCCTTCATTTATTACTATTTTTTAGTAATTTATAATGGTTTGGGAGTCGGACGTAGACCTGGAAGATCCAGGTTCAAATCCCCCGCTCAGCCACAAAGCTTCCTGGGTGACCTTGGGCCAGTCACTATCTCTCAGCCCCACCTACCTCACAGGGTTGTTGTGAGGACAAAAAGGAAGGGAGGAAATATGTACACCACTCTGAGCTCCTTGGAGGAAGGGCGGTATAAAAATGTGAATAAATAAATAAATTTTTACTGCTTTTATATTCTACCCTTTCTCCAAAGAGTGCAGGGCACAGTACTTGGGGTCACTATCGTCACTAGTGCACGCGTCACCTTAGAGCAGCGCACGCGTGCGCCGCCCCTGTGCACCCCCCCAAATGTCCTCCCGCTCCAAGCGTCGTCCTTCTCCGGCGGTCCAGGGCCATCTGACGAGGCCCAATGCGTTAATACGTGAACTTTTAGCTTTTTCGTGCATGCGCACAGACGTTTCTGAGGCCAAGGGCTGCCCTTATGCCCTTAGAAACATTCTGTGCATGCGTGAAAAAGGTAGAAGTTCACGTATTAATGCATTGGGCCTTGTCAGAAGGCCCTGGACCGGTGGCCGGGGCGGACGCTCTGAGGCCTTTTCTCGGCCTCGGAGCCTCTGTAGGGTGAGGCGCGCGGGGGGGGTGCGCGCATCACCCCTTTGCGCACGTCACCCTGTGGTGGTCCGCCACCCTCCAGTGACATGCCTGCTTGGGGTTTATCTCAGTTTAGGGCTGTTATCTCGTTAAAGATATTGTAATTTATCAATAGCCTATTTTAATTGATGCAAATTAGCATGTGAATGGAACAGTAGTTTCGAAGGGGGGGGGGAAGCATTATGTTTGGATGATACACAACCATGTCACAGTAGCCCTCATCCCAGCAGTTACATTATGTGTGAGAAGGGAATGTTTCTTCTGAGATTATGCTTGCTGCCTGTATTAATAATACTGGACAATTTTTAACAAATTTGCTGCCTGATTAATCAAGGACACATATATCAATTAAATAATCTTTTCATTTTCAATATAAACTTTACAGTCTTGTACAATTTATCTTCTCATCAACCTTTTGAGATAGGTTAGGCTGAGAGGATCCTGAATTCCCCACATTTATGCCCAGCACAATACTAGGTATTTGCAGCTTGAGGGTTCTTTTGGGTGAAGTTGGGTGTCCTAACTCTAATATAATAATAATATAATATACAGTATTTATATACCGCCTTTCTTGGTCTTTGGATTTCTCCTCTGACTTTAATTCAAGGTGGTGTACATGGGCAGGCTTTCCTAACCCCCCTTATGAGAGGTTTTACAATATATAAATGTCCAATCTTTCGTGAACAGCTACATTCCAGGTGGTATCCTTTTGCAGCCTGGCTTTTCTGCTGGCCGTCGCCTCCCACACTCGACTGATGCAGCTGGGAGCTCTTAGCCCTCCTCACCGAGACTTTTCACAGCTTTTTGTTGGTGGCATGTCTCGAACTTGCCATTTGCCGATCTTCGGCCTTTGCAAGGAATGGCAGGGCCGCTTTTATTAACTCAGAAGCTGAAGAGAGGTGTGGAGGAGTGGCATTTGTGGTAACAAGACCTGGTATTTGAACTTTTTGGGAAGGGGGATTGTGGGCTCCCTTTTCAAAATGGCCATTTGGCCAAACTTTACTACCTACACTGTAGCCGTTACATACCAAGCTGCCTATCCAAATAGTTGTACCCAAGAATGAGCCAGTAGAGCAAAGAGGGCTTGAACTGCATTTATAACTTGAGATGTAACATATTCATGGAACTTAGTTTTGAATCTTTATAGGATATGCTGCCACTGATTAGATTCTCAAGCTCTTTGTGGCCGTGGTGATGGCTAGGAATTTATTTTAGTCACTATGGCATTTCAAAAATTAAGAGCCAAAACTTTGAATTGTATACAAATCTCTCTCTTTGTGTGTGCATGTGTGTACACATTCATTTTCATGTAGGAAAAGGGTGTGGAAAAATGCTTGTAGATTCACATATTATATCAGATATGCATTTTGTTGCTCTGCATGTGTATACAATATACAGTACTCTGGAAAGCTGCAAGCAATCATTGCTTCACAGCATGGGTATGCACAGTGAAACAGGCATGTACAATTTTCCTATGTGCCTCTTTCAGCTTTTTGAAGGAAGGGCTGGATAGCAATGTAATAAGATATTGAGGTCATGCTCTTGAATATATACCAGCAGTTCTCAAAGTGAACCGCTAGAACTGGATGCTGTCCCCTGGCACCTTAAGGGGTGGGGACAGCGCAGTGGTGGGGGGATTACTGACACTGCCAAAAAATGTGTAGAAATACATTTCAAACAAATACATTTCAAACACTTTCAAACATGGAGCTCTCCAGGGGGTCCTGGAGAGCTCCGGAGGGTGCGGGGAGGCCTGCAGACCCCTCCGCAGACCTACCCGCACCCTCCAGAGCTCTCCAGGATCCCCGGTAAGTGTTTGAAATGTATTTTTATTCCCAGCAGCGGTGGCAATCCTCAGGATCGCTGCTGACCCCGCCCCCGCAAATACTTGAAGTTCTCCCTGCCTTGCAGGGAGAACTTTGAAAACCTCTGATATATACTGATAACTTCTGTATATGCCTGGACTCTCTGTGATCCCATTGTTACTAAAGGCAGCAAAAATTTTGAGGAAAGGTCTTGGGATGGTTAACTGAATACTGTATTTTTGCCTCATGGTCTCTGTGAAGAAACCAGTCTTCCTCGTGGTCTCTGTGAAGTTGCACATAGTGGAGTTCTGCACATGTGCAGAGGTGACCTTGGAAGCTTCCAGAGCTTTATCAAGTTTTCTGCCCTGTGTTTGAGTAGGGGAACTGTATGCATGGTTGTATGCCTTGAGCACAGGCAGAACACGCAGTCTCTCAGTTCCTTTTCAACCATCATCCAAGCAGCAACATTAGGAATACTTCTGTTTGCTCTCATCCTTCAAAAAAGCAGAGAGTTGGTTTTTACAAAAATATATTAAAAAGAAAAAAATATTTTTAGAATAGTAAAAGTTAATAGATTAGTTAACCCTGCCTGTTTCATCAAATGGCAAGCAGGGGCAGCTTTAAAAATTATTGTTGCTGTGGGGCAAAACTCCCCTCCGCTAATGGGCATGATATCTGTTTTCCTGTCTGAAAGTGGGTCACCTTGCAGACACTTGCATCCACTGTAAAAAGGTCTCCAGGCAGACGAGCAGGAACCGAGAACTTTACCTCAAGTTTTCTCTGTGGGAGATTACCCTCACTTCTGTAATGACCGTGCCAGTGTCACTTCTCATCGTGTCTACTTAATCACCACCACCATTGTCTTCTTCAAAGCAGATGGGACAGATGGTGCACACATTCTCTGTTGAGACAGAGGGAATGGCCAAAAGGCATATAAGCAAGTGCCAGAAGTCTCACCCAGGGCAGGTAGCTGGTCCCAGGGATCTCCCTAAAAAGAAGGCAAAATGTCAGCTATCGCAAGAATGTTCTGGGACCTTTGCATTGACACAGACCACCTCAGTGCTGAATCTACTGACACCAATGCATCCTCTGGACTCGGAGGTTACAGGTACTAGTGAGCAGGCTGGGAAGAGATCTTGCTTACCTCTAAAATCTGACCCCAGGACACAGTCATTGGGCTCCTTCCCTTGACTGGACATCCTACGTTGGAGGGAAAAGTTGTAGAAACACTGAGATAACCCCTCCTCCCTGTCAGGCCACAGATTCTGACTTCTCATGTCATGCTGATGTTCTGGAGTCCAAGAAATCACGTTGCTCTGATTGGGAATTGAGTTATTCCAAATACATTGTCAGACACCTCACCACTGCAGATGCTCACTGTGCCCAGCCCTGCTCGATATGGGGAAAGGGACACTGGACTTTCAGTTGTCATCCACACACAGCATCCTGGGAGCCAAGGGGATCATCATCAGCTGTGGTGTCCATACTGTGTGTGTGAACATCCACCTTGGCATTGATGCCTATTTTGTCTCCCATCAGCAGCACCAGTTATAATGCCACAGTCCACAGCTATGACACTGATGGTGTCCACGACTAGACTCAACAGAGGGGGAGGAGTTGGCTCATTTTGATACTATAATCAGCATCGTTGGCAGGTGAACTCGGGAGCTTTACAGGAACAAACTTTGTGGTTTGCACTTGCCCAGCATAACATCCCTGTTGCCGTGATGGCTGGGATGCTGATCCCAGGCATTGCGGAGTTGGAGATGGAGGAGAACCTAGGGGACATGTGCACCAGGTGGCAAGTTTTAAAAGCCTCGCTGCTGGCTGAGAACAGCTAGGGTCTGAGGTTGAAGACTTCCTTCAGCCTGCCTTTCAAGGGAAGGGGAGGGCTGTGGAGCCCTGGGAAGCTATCCCAGCTAGCCTGGAGGAGGATTTGGGTAGCTCATTAATGCCTTCTCCACCAGGGCTCTGAAGCTAAAGCCCGAGCTACATTGTCCAAGGCTGCGTCGGCGGCTGCGTTCCGTGTCCCGCCCCCAGGTCAAACAAAGGCTCTGATTGGCCGGACGTAGCGCGAACGCGGCAAAAGTCGAGCCGGGCTCGACTTTTGCCACGTTCGCGCTACGTCCGGCCAATCAGAGCCTTTGTTTGACCTGGGGGCGGGACACGGAACGCAGCCGCCGACGCAGCCGTGGACAATGTAGCCCAGGCTTAAGAAGGGATGTGATGATTGAGGACACAGGGGCTAACAAGTGGAGTCCTTGACTCCACCTCTCATTCTCTTTAAATGTCCTTGACACCATCATCAACTGTTCAGCCACAAATCTTGTTGTCTATAACATCAACATCAGAACACCTATAACCTTTCCGAATGCCATCAACATTGGCATTACTTCTCAGTTTGAAGAATATCTAAAGACTTTTATAGACCTTTAGGATTCTATCACATCAGACAAGTGGGTCATTACCATAGTCAGAATGAGCTCTGATCAGTGAGTGTATGGTAGGCTGTTAAGGTAATTTTGAGTTGGTCAAGCTCACAAAAAAATAATTTTGATGAAATGAGATATGATTTGAAATGAAAATAGAGGCACAGCTATGGTATTGCTGTTGTGACTTTGGGTTTCTGCTTTCTGTTTCCATAATTGGGGCTTTTATTTGAAAAAAAAATCAGGAATGTATCTTAGCTGCTATACCAGCAGGTAAAATAAGATGACTTCTCAAGTACTAAACATTGATTTAACAGCAGTTGAATCTAGGAAATGAAAGGTCATGCCAATTAACATATTGGAAAGTAGAGAGGGGGCAAAGGTTTTCAGCATCTCAAAATCTAGTCTCCTGCACCTAGAAGTAATTCATCAGGCCCAAGCCATGCCTGGGGGAGTTTATCCAATAGAAAAGGTTGGCATGGAAGATTTTATCTTGTTGTACAGATTTTAAGGGTCAGGCATGTTGTGATATGAGTAATATGATCCTAAGCATCAGCAGTGCTATGCAATGATGGGGAAAAGGGCGCTACCTTTCCACTGGACAAATCAATGGTAAGGCCACAACTGGAGTATTGTCTCCAGTTGTGGTTGCCACATCTTAACAATGATATGTTGGAACTGGAAAAGGTGCAGGAAAAGAGCAACTGAAATGGTTAGTGGGCTGGGATACCTCCCCTGTATGCAACTTCTGGGTTTTATAGGTAGCCTATCTGAATGCCAGATGCAGGGGAGTGGCACCTTATTGTCTTCTGTGCTCCCAGAGGCATCTGGTGGGCCACTGTGAGATACAGAAAGCTGGATTAGATGTGCCCTTGGCTTGATCTAGCCGGGCTCGTATGTTAAGCATGTTTATTTAAAAACCGGTTCTGCTGAATTCAGCGGGGCTTACTTCGTAGTAAATGTGTTGAGGATTGCAGCCTTATGCATAGGCAATGTAAAGTAACTCCGCTCCATTTTTTTGGATAAGAATCCTTGTTAGATATTTGAAAGAAACATGCACCCCATACTATTATAATGAAAAAACTATATGGAAAAGAAAAGTTTTAAAAATATAAAGTCGTTACAGTATCTGTTCGTCCTAAATATACTCTCTTGCTTTAACTTTCAAGGTGTTTGTGGCCTTTCAGTCTATGCTCATTGTGCTAGTGGGAGCTGTGCCAGAATATCACCTTGATCAGGAAGAGATTCCAACTAGTAGGGAAGCTTTTGCAAAACATGTCAAGTTTGCCAGTAACTTCACGTCCATAGCAACAGAGGCAAGTATTGCTCCTATTATTTATGCTCCTTGCTGTTTTCCTGCATTTCAGATTTCTTCTTTCACCCATATGGTTTTAATGTAGGATGCTTCCTCTTAAAACCTTGGAACAGAAAATGCTTACGTTGGACTAATGTGTATTTTGCAGTTCTTCTTTAAATGAGGTCGTGAAATTTGCTGATAAAGGAAAAGTCACTAGTACGCTTATTTGTAGTCTAAAGAGATGTCCCATAATGTTAGCATCACTTTTTAAATCTAAGAGACCAACTATATGTTATATGATAACTTGACCTTGCATTTTTTAAAGTTCAAGAGTGATGGGCAAGGGCAGCAGTTGAGATCCAAATGTTCTGGGCTGGGCAGCACAATCCTCACTGACTTTAGAGCGGCGGAACACGTGCTCCGCTGCTCTAAAGCGTCGCAAAAGTGCTGTAAGGCACTTTTTCGACGACTCAAGTGTAAGCAGCGCCAGCATGGATGCCGGCACCACTCACACCGCCGATTAACTTCGGTGGGACGGGGCGGCAAGGGAGGGGGCCATTGGCCGGCCCCGGCTGAGGGGGGCTGGGATATCGGCGGCGATATCCTAGGCCCCTTCCCAGTCCGCACCACTCTTACACTGCCTCCCCGAATGTACATCAGGTCTGGACCTGGTGTGCATTTGAGGAGGCCCATAGGCCCCGGACTCGCTTATACCTGGGGAAGGGGACAAACGTCCCCTTTTCCTGAGGTGCGGCCTAGCAGCCCCGGGGCAGTCCGCAATCCATGTAGGATATAGTGGCCAGCCCTTTAGGCCGGCTACATATACTTACACAGGATTGTGTTGTGAAGTTGCATAAGTACTTAGCTCACAAGCTGGAAGCTTGTAAAGTACATAAGAACATAAGCCCTGTTGGATGAGGTCAAAGGCCCATCTAGTCCAGCTTCCTGTATCTCACAGTGGCCCCACCAGATGCCTCAAGGAGCACACAAGACAACAAGATACCTGTATCCTGTTGCCACTCCCTTGCACCTGGCATACAGAGAAAACCTACTTCTAAAACCAGGAGGTTGCTTATGACTTGTAACTTGTGATGGACCTTTCCCCCATGAATCTATCCAATCCCCTCTTAAAGGCATCTAAGCCAGGTGCCATCACCACATCCTGCGACAAGGAGTTCCACAGATTAATTACACGCTGGGTGAAGAAATATTTCCTTTTGTCTGTTCTAACCCTCCACTCAATTTTAGTTCATGTCCCCTGGTTTCGGTGTTGTGCAAGAGGGAAAAGAACTTCCCTCTATCCACTCTATCAATTCCATGCATAATTTTATTTGTCTCAGTCATGTCCCCCTTCAGGCCCTTTTTTCTAGACTGAAGTATTAATTCATACAGGGGTTCCGTGTGCCTGATGTTGCATTTATTGGGTTCTTTAATAAATGAATGAATGTTCTGACCCTTTCCCATTTGTTGCCTTCATATCAATTATTGTGACCCAGAGGCCACATGGTTCTTGCTGCATCCATAGGGGTCAGTACACAGGTTATGAGCCTATTGAAAATGGTGCGAGGCTTTGTGGACTCCTTCACAGGCAGATCCTTTATAGATACCCAGCATTTTGCTTAAATTAGGCCAAATCTAGCATCAAAAGAAATATAGTACTGCTAGCATTTTTCAGTCTAGCTGGTTCACCTTCTGGGGCGCTAGCACTTAGACTTAACTATGAACTGATACAAGCATAGTTAGGTCATTTTCTGCTTTCCTTCCTAATATACTCCACTGTTACTAGGGTAATTTGTCTATGCTGTTTAGATATCGCTTGTATTTAATGTACTACTTTGTATTCTGGAACTGTGGGGTGGTGGGAGTAAGAAGTTGCTCAGTGATTTACAGCATAATAACATTTCTGCTCCTGCAGATGTATGCATGGAAGTGTTTAAGATTATCTGGAACATTGCACCTCTGTGCTTTTAGTGAAAATCTCTGCTGGAAAATCATGTAATGTTCTGTACATGACATTGACAGTTACAAATTCATCATTCATAACCTAAATTATCTTGGACATGTCAACACATTTGTTACGTACTGTCTGAGAACTTGCCAAAGGCTTGAAGGTACAATGAGTTCGCCAAACATGTAAAAAATATATTGTTGGTTAGTTGCTTTTACATTGTTAACATTTTTTCTTATCTCAAAACAGTTTCAAAAGTCAGTGTGACAAAATTTGTCAAAGTTAATTCTGTTTTGCTTTTCAGCTTTTGAAAGTTAGTTTTTTGTATTGTTTTGGCAAATGCCTAAGGAACTTCAAAATCCCCTTCCCCTCAATATTTCTAGCAATAAAGAAAGCTTTTCTGCATAAAACTGTCTTTGAATGACAGAGCCACTGAAAACCTTCAGTTTCTGCAGAACTGCAGATCCAAAAAGGGAGGAGAAAGTGACCTACAGGAACCACACTTATATGAGAAATGTTAAGTGTAGGTGGGTAAAATGCTGAATTGTGGGGGTGATATTTTCTTAGTATCATCCTAGGATTCAGGATTCGCCTCTCTTACAGTTACATTTTTCACAAATGTGGTTTCTGCCGCTCATCTTCTCTGCCCCCCTTCTTGGATTTGCACTTCAACATGTAGCATTGTTTGTTTTTTGTACTGATGATTAACCTACATATCAAGGACTTCATCAGAGGCTCCAAATCTGTAGCTTCCGAGAACTAGAGTGAAATATGAGGTCCAGCTGTTTAAACATGTAGCTGTTATGAATTCAGCTTGACATTTTGCTAGTTACCATAGTAACCAATGTCAGTGCAGTTCTTACCTACGCAAAACTCCAAAATGTATTCCAGACCAGAGAGCTTTTCTCTGTCCCTGATGTTCTGAGATAAGTGTGCTTTTGTGGTGCCTCCTCTCTTGAGATGACTTCTGACTTGGGGGGCTGTAGAAGATTGTGTGATATTTAGGATAGCCTGCTTTCATTTACAGCCAGATCTTTTGCCAATTTGTGTGCTTTGGATCTTGCCCAACTAGTGTAGCATAGAAAAACCAAAATAGTTCCAGCAGGAACAGGCAGAGGAGATTTATCCAACAGAGGAAGACATAGTATAAAACATCTAAATGAAGTTTTTGAGAAACCATAATGTTTTATCAGTTTTACTTCAAGAAAATTGTACATTTTGTTTTAGGGGCAAATGAGATGTTATGGTGGCACAACTGACATGTCAGCATATAGGTCATACCTGTTTGCTTTAAAGTGCAGGACAACGTAAAGTGCAGCATGGGTGGGCTCAAGAGGAGCACAGGAACCTGTCCCTCAAAATGCTTCCTGTCCCTCCGTTTTTTCTCCCCAGCTACTATCTTCCTGGTGGGGGCTATTTCTGATTTTGGAGCCCCATTGGGAGGAAAACTAGGGAGAAGCAATTCCGGGCGTAGGGAGGAAGTACAGGTTGTTAAGAGTTCAACGTTCCCTTCCCACCCACCTTCCCATTTTGCTATACAGGAAATTGCTACCGGTAGCAGTCTAATTCTAATGCATAAAGTGTCACATCTGGTTTGCCCTTCAAACTGTTGAGATTACAGAAGTTGTCACTGGGTTATGTTACTGTGTATTAAATGTTAAAATGACTCATTTTTGTTTTCAACAGTGGTATTTAATTAAGCATGAAGCGTACAAGGTGAGCCTGGCATCATCGTTGTACTTTGCAGGGTTACTTATTGGAAATATCATGTTTGGCCCATTGTCTGATAAACTGGGCAGGAAGCCTGTGTATATGTCAGGTAAGATTTTATGGAAAATAGAATCTCTGGAAAGTTTGTCTTCATGCTTCCACCTTAACAATTAATAATGAATACTTAAAAAAAGGATTAAAAGTAAAACCATCCAGTCAGTGTTCATATCTATAGATATTTGTATGAACCTTGTATGGAATTATAAAACTGGAAAATCTCTAATTATGCCACAAAGTTACAAAATTATATAGGATCAGGATAACCAGTTAAAAATGTTGCTAAAGGTTAATATTGCAATACAATTCTAGATTTTACAGCTGTATCATAACAAGGAGTCTTATGGCACCTTAAAGCTGGCTTAAAGAATTGATGAAACTGACAAATGATGTGCGTAGCAGACAAATGTTCTTAATTATGGTTTTCTTCTATATGAGGTTCACTAATAAGTAGAGGTGTTTGAAAATGGTGGTGTTTTTTTGAAAATTTACTGAATTAAAATATAAAATGTGGTGTTTTGTGTTTTTATTCACAGGTGCAAATTAGTAAGTATCAATATCAGGTTTAATATCATTACATTGCAGTCTTTGTTTTTTGTTGATAACTGTATAAATACACAAAACACCATAATACAGCAAGCAAATAAAAACACAAAACACCATAATACGGTATTTTTAAAGCATCAAAGACTGCAATGTAATGATATTAAACCTGATATTGATACTAATTTACACCTATGAATAAAAACACAAAACACCACATTTTATATTTTAATATAAAATATATCTTCTATAAATTTTCAAAAAACACCACCATTTTCAAACACCTCTACTTATTAGTGAACCCCATATAGAAGAAAACCATAATTAAGAACATTTGTCTGCTACGCACATCATTTGTCAGTTTCATCAATTCTTTAAGCCAGCTTTAAGGTACCATAAGACTCCTTGTTATGTTTGCTGCTACAAACTAATAGTCTTCCCCTTTGGAACCAGTTTAGCTACATATTATAACTTAGATATGATTTCAAATTTTCATGGCCCATAACTTGTAACCAGTTGAAGAAAACTATTATCTTACAGAAGGAACATTCATATATTTCATTTGGAAGCAATTAACATTTTAGAGTTAAGAATGTGTGTCATCCCCGTCCCCGCACTAATTGATATCTACGGTAGGACTACCATCTCTGAGTTAAGTTATGTACATCCTGTTGTAAATGTGACATGTTTAATAACTTGTAGCCAGCCAATCTCCTTTTTGGGGGTTGTGCCATCATATACTGTAGGTATGACACTCAGGTCATCTTGATCACATCATTAGCTTGTTGCAGTGTGTGCTTGATTATTTGTATACTCCCTTTCAGGCCAAGGCCGTCCAAAGTGGTTTACAGACAATTAAAAGCAACCAAGCATTCAGGTTTTCTCCTCTGTTGGCAGATGTTGGAGCGACCCCTGGCTGCTGCCTTTTCTTTCTCACAGCAGCTCTTTCACACAGACAGCGAGAGCTAAGGAGTTGACTTGGCAAGAGCTCAGGTGGCTGCAGGCTTCTGAGGCAGGCCTGATATTTATATTTATATGATATGTGTCAGGGAAATGGACACATTTTCGATAAATGAAGATTCATAAAATTACACAGTACACTTCATTCCTAGGTTTTTAACTTGAGTGGTGTTAAGAGACACCTAACATGCTTTTATCTTGAAGGTATTAAAGTATTGTGTGACAATTTACTTCAATAGAGCTAAGGTTTCACCTAAGATACAGTGTACAGGTAATGTTTTCCCTTTCTCTGTAACTTTTTTCCTTACTTGAGGTTAATGTATTCTGTTTTCACTCACTGTGTTTTGCGTAGGTCTCTTCTTTGATGTCATTTTTGGCTACGTCTCAGCATTTGCACCAAACTATGAAATTTTTGCAATGTCACGCTTTTTTGTGGGGATTACAAATGGTGGTATGTCTTTGGTGTCTTTTGTTTTGACACAAGAATATGTGGGAAAGTCATTCTGGGCACTGACAGGTAAGTTATGAGAATTTGGCACAAATCTACAAATGTAGTTCTTAACATGTTTGCAAATTTAGATTTTACTGTGTTTAGTAGGCATTAAATTTAGAATGAATCACTATTTTCAATTTAGGCTTCACTGACCTGTGGAAAATTGCCTATATATTGCAGTATTAGACTCAGAATGGCTAGCTGAGAGAGATAAATGTTTGAGACTGTTGCCTTCTCAATAATTTGCTGATTGCTTTTTTGTGGAACTGTGTGCCTTATACTTTGTACTCCCTGAAACTCACTCCTAATTCTATGCTCAGCAAGTTTAGGAAATTGGTGGACCTACCCCCAACTTTGTTCCCACAATTGAGTTTTCTACCACAGTTTCTCCCTGCCCCTTGTTCTTTGCCTTCTTAAAATACTTGTTCTCAAATTCTGAAGAAGGCCTCCCTTCCCAGTGTGATTCACCTTTTCTCATCAGCGCAGTATGAAAAGCCTGGTGTTTTGTCTTTGGCCTCTGGGGTGACTGAACAATGCTCAGATTTTCCCACGTTTCCAGCAACTCAACTGTAGAGTATGCAGGAAACCTACATGACTTTTTTTCTTTGAACTTTAACTGGACATTTTATAGAATTTCAATATGGCCCACTCTGAAGACTTACAGTCTAAACTCTTGTCCCCCAAGTGAACATTGTTGGGCAGTTTGTCAGAGGGCTGGTTTACTTGTGCATATTCATCACTGTTTGCTTCATTAAGTGACAGCTTGTGGATGAACCATCATGGATCAAACACTGCAGAAAGAACTTGCAATATGAAGTACGCCTTTCAGTGGAGTTTACACAGTTAAGCTGTGAGTCATGAAGTGTTGAGAAATCAAGTGATGGCAGTTCATATATGTTACACACAGGGAAGGCTGGCCATTTGTTTTCTTGGTTTGGGAGAGCTTTCAGTTATGCCATTGTATATAACAGTAAACAAAACATGGACTAAAGTGATGTTTTAGAATTGTCCAATTTTTTTCAGTGCTGAGTTGATTTCCACCCTGTGTGTGTTCTTCTTTTTACTTTTTAGAAAATGGCATGAGTAGTCATGTGTTCTCATTCTCTTGTTGATTTTTCTTCTCCCTAAAATGCTCCTTCCCATTTGTCTGTTGCTGCTTCCCCGACTTGTTGCTCTATCTACTTTCCCTTTCTGGTTTGTCCCTCTTGTTCAGTGTCTGTGTCATTTTCTGGCAGAGCTGGCCCTGGAGAGGTTGAAGAGGCGCTCCACTCCCTGCTGCTGCCATTTCAGGTGCTGTGTTGTTTAGTATCGCTCAGCCATTGAGCAGGCTGAGGCAGTTGATTAACGCTTCGCAGGGACAGGGAGCCACTCACCCTTGCCTTTCACAGTGAAATGTTGATGGTGTATTTGTAGTCAGGATAGGGGTGTCTGAGGCCTCATAAAATACTGCTAATGTTATCTAATTCATGTTTTTGTTTTTCAAATACAACTTTTTGCAGTGATGGCAGCTGTGCACAGGAGTGGATTGCTTGTCCCACAGTTGGGGCTTGGCTCTATCTACACCCTCCTTCCCCACATCATCGTTTAAAAAAAAAAAAAGGCCAGGTAGCTGCACAGCCATATCTTCCTTACTGGTGCACTACAACTCCAATCATGTCCAAATCAGGTGGGGTTGAGCCAGTGTCATGAGGCACCATGGCAGTAGCATGTGGAAGCCCAAAATGTTTTTGTCCCACCTTTCCACCATTTCAGGAGGTCAAGATAGCTCATAGCACAAATTCACTAAAAACAATAAACAGCCAGTGCAAAAATGGAACAATAGCGGCAACCAATAAAACATTAAACAGAGCCAAAACAAAATGCATTAACCAAAAGCTTGGCAGAACAAGAAACTCTTAAGGCCCTCCTAGAAGGTCAGCAGGGATTTACGGCGCAATCTTGTCTACTTACCAGACCAGCCGAGCACCACTTCGCCCAGTCTAGGGTGTCGCAGATGTTGCGTAAGGCACATTTCAAGCACCCAGTGAGTAGGCAGTGCTGAGGCCGGCGCCAATCTACTCACCGTGGATCCAGCGGAGTGCCCTCTGGGGAAAGTGAGTTCCCTGCCGGGTGGCAGAGGAACATGGTTAGGGCAGAGCGTTCCAGGAGGGAGGGATTGGTCGGCTGGGCCCAGGAAGGGGGAGGGATCGGTGGCAGTGGCTCCACCGAAATCCTATCCGCCTTCCTAGGTCTGACCACCATTACATGGCCCTCTCGTATGTGTACCAGCAAAATAGCTGGCACACATTCGAGTAGACTAATCGGGGTGGCTGGTGCTGTACTCGAGGGACGAATGTCTCCTTCCCCTGAGGAGTGCTCCAGCCGCGCCTGTGCAGGGTCCTCTCTAGATAGGATGCAGCGCAGGCTCTATGCCCATGTTGCAGCCTAGCTAGACAGGATAGTGCTGTTAATCTCTTAAGCAACATTTAACGTTGCAGTCCTATGAATATTGACTTAAGAGTTAGTTCCATTGAAATCAGTGGGATTTTTTTTCCAAATGCACATGGGGTTGAAGTGCTAGTTTTGAAAAGGGCGGTCTGCCTAGTGGTTGCTACAAGTTCTGTAGCTCCCTTCTCTGATCTAGATTATATTTGGTATATGCATACTTTAGTTACAACCTTTTTTTTTTGCTTCATCATCTGTTTGTTGCATGTCTTGACATGTTTCTTTTATCTAAATTTTTTTAAAAAAAACCACAACAGTCTTGAAAACAATTGAAATTCAGTACAGTACATTTCTTAAGTACAGGTGGGCCCCCATATCCGCTGGGGATATGTTTCAGGCCCCTCCGTGGATACTTGAAACCGTGGATAAGAGCGAACACCTCCTCCATTGTTTCCTGAGGGCCCCCCCACCCTGCCTCCCCTGCAGGCAGGCATGCTTGCACCCCTAGCTCTTATTTTTCTTTCAGCAAGCTTTGTTTCTTCCTTAAAACAAACAGAGAAGCAGCCTCCGTTGCAGGCAAGTAGAATGAGACTAAGTCCTAGAGAGGCTCTGCAAGGTTTCTGTTAACCTTGCAGAGCCTCTCTAGTACTTAGTCTCGTTCTACTTGCCTGTAATAAGCAGCCATATCCTGGCGGGATATGGTTCATGGGATCACGAAGGGTCGGACACGACTTAACGACTGAACAACAACAAATAAGCAGCCAGAGGCTGCTTCTCCTGTTTCTTTAAGGAAGAAACGAAGCTTACTGGGGAAAAAGTAAAAGCCTGGGGGGGTGGGTCCCCACGATCCGTGGATAACTGAAACCGTGGATAGCGAATCAGTGGATATGGGGGCCCACCTGTAGCTTATTTCACTATATTAGCTGTCCAAGATTAGGACATGCAGCGGAATAGTTTAAAATAGTGACCCAGTTCAGACCTAATGAGAAATAAGTTTCCTGCTAGGTAAGCCAGGGGTGGCCCATCCACTAGGCAAGGTAATATGTGTTGTATCAGCAGCAGATTGCAGGGGGGTGAGGGGATGACAGTTTTGGGGTGCCCGTCACCCTGAGTGTGCCACCACCACTGCTTCCCTGCAGTTTGCCATGAATGCAACCCACACTGATCCGGTTTCTGCCTGCAAAAAGCAAGCAGCAAGTGTATCACCTCCCTCCTTACCATGCTCCTCATGTAGTTTCTTCAAACACGGAAGAGCAAGACGTCTGCTTTGATTTATAGGCAGTATATCTCCATTTACGCAGTTCCTTTAAAGCAAACATTGAAGTCCTGCATTTCCATAATTGAAGAAACCGCGTGAGGAGCGTGGTAAGTGGCTGCTATTTTTTAAAATTGTGTAGAGGGGGTGGACCCCGGGGTGGCATCAGGTGGCGTTCTGGGTTGCGCCGCTGCTGGCATAAGCCTTTTTGAATGGTAGATTTGTGTACTTCTCCCTACATCTTTCTCACACGAAAGAAAAGTGAGGGAAAGCTTTTACTGAAATGAGAGGAAAAACAGGATCAAACTGTGCTTTTAGATGCTTGTTTGTTCCCTAACTGTACTTTACTTCAAAGTGGAAGTAAAGCTTTCCATCTCCTTCTCCTTGTGCTTAAGAAGGGGGGGGGGGCTCAGGAGCCCATGGCTGATAGAGGCTCATTCACACAGTAGGAAACCCTGGCTACCCATTGTGTCTGAACTGGGCCAGAATATGATTAAAGCACTATAAGCAAAGTGTTTTGTGGTAAGTTGTTTAGAATTTGTTGCCAATTGACAAACTCCAAAAAGATTTCAGGTCTTTTGGAAGCTTATTGACTATAGGTTATAATGAGTGTATATGAAGTATTTGACTGAAGTAATTTGGATTCCTCATGCATCTGAAGGGTTTTAGAATTATGGTCTTAATATTTGTGAATTGCTGAGAGAAGCTATATGCCAGCTTTTAATTTTTTTGTTTTCAGGCTCGTTAACAAATCTGACATTTGCAGTTGGCATAGCAGTTTATGCCTTATTGGGTTACTACATAAGGGAATGGCGCTTCCTTGCCTTCATATCAAATTCTCCAGGAGTTTTCTTTTTTCTTCTGTCTTTGTAAGTAACTATTTTACACACACAACTTTTTAGCCAAAAATGTGGTACTGTTACTGGAGGGGAGAACAATAAAGGTATATCAGACATTTGAAAGTCTTGTTTTCCAAGAAAATGTGTGTTGGTGTATAGATTGAGGGATTTGGTTACAGGTGTTTTGCTTGCCACATTGTAATGCATCTCTGAAGAACAGAGACTCAAACTCTGATATAAACTCTCTGGTAGTCAGAGAACTGACTGCAGATTTAAAGTAACACTTGCAATTCAATGCTGAAAGGGGAAGGGACATGTTGTGTGCATGTAAGCTGTGACCCAGTCCCAGTCTCTGAAGCAAAATGCCTGCACTTGGCTACACAGCCCAATAAGGAAATTAAGATTCTTTACATTACTGGAAACCACGTGTAAAAGGCGTGGTTTGTAAGCGAGTAGCAGATGGAACAATGGCATATACTGGGTTTGAGAAGAGAAATCTACAGGGAAAAATTAATTAGAACTAAAGTGAGGAAAAGAGATGCCTTCCCTCTTGCATTTCACTGTGTGTCTATGACATATATTGCATGAAATAATACTACTTTAATAGTTAAATTGGTTATGGCTCTACTGTAACAAGCAATTATGATGTGTCAGTTCCAGTAGGTTTGTCTTTCTCTTGTCACATTGATTGAAACAGCTTGTTTAGTCTGTCTTTTACACTAGGTTATGGTAATTTAAAGTGAGTAGTGTTGTGGGATACCTCATTTGCCATTTGGAAGTGTGATGTGCTCTAGTTAGCTTTGTACACACCATGCTGATAATATGGAATAATGCAATAAGAAGAAAAATTGGATTGGATATGATCCAACCTCAATTTTGCTTGCCCAGAAAGAGGGTGGGTGGGTCTGAATCCTTTGCCTACATAATGAAGCTTTATTAGAACAGATGATTTGAACGTGACATGATTTTATGTACTTTTCTAGTTTCATATAAATGTGAACAAATTATAATCAATGTCATATGGAATATGACCATAAGGGGTGGGCATGAACAATATTGTGGCCTTTTTAGGGATGAACAATATTGTGACCTTGTGTGAATTTTAGGGATCAGGGAGCTGGAAGACTTAGTAGACATGCTGTTTGCGTACCATGATGGTGATAGCACAATAACTGAGGCTTTAGATAAATGAGACCATTTTCTCACAGTGGTTTGTGGAATCTTTGAATACTTCTTTAGACAGTGCTCTGCATTTTTACCTGCTTTCTAGGTAGATAGCATTTGTCAAGCTTTGAAAAACATATGATGTATGATCACCTAGTAAACATGTTTGTGTTAATATGCAGATTTCAAACAGGATTGAAACAGTATGTGGGTAAGCATGGATGTGTCTCTTCTACTGTTTTGGTCACAGTATGCTTCCAGAATCGCCAAGATGGTTATACTCCCAAGGCAGAACTGCAGAAGCTGAGAAAGTTCTACAATACATAGCCCTTGGTAATGGAAAAGAGAAATTGGCTGTGAAGCTGAAACAGCACACAGGAGCAGTAAAAACGGATGGTTCCGCACCTGGTGTCCTAAACCTAGTTAAACACCCAATCCTTCGGTGGCGCACTGTCGTCCTGATGTATATCTGGTAATTAATAAAAAGAGATTCTGAGAGTGCATGAATTAGTCATGCATGAAAGAGGCAGCCTCTGATTGGGAATTCTAGGTTGACTTAGACATTTTATTATGCTGATGCTGCACTGGAACAGTGTTAAAGGGTTGCATGCTAAGAAAGTTAAGATTCCTAAGTCCTGTTGAAATTGACAGGACTTCGGCTAGTTATGATGACTAACTTGTCTCATTGATTTCAGTGGTGCTTTTTCATAAATAGCTTTCATAGGATACAACTCAATGTTGGCTAGTATGCACAAGGCTAATAAATATCTTGAGAAAGCTTGCTTCCTGATCATTTTTTTTTTTCTGAGTTCAAGTAGGATTGTCCTGGATTTTCTTAAATGTTTTTTTCCACATAGAACCTAGTTGAGAGAGTGAGTGTGTTTGTATGTTAAACAAACCATAGTACCACACAAATGGCACGAAGGCAAAATAGATCATGAGAAATATACTAAATGAGCTCTATTATTGCTTCCTTTTAGATGACTACCTGCACTCCTAAGGCATGTGTATATAAAAGAGCTTCAAATATACGAATGAGAGCCAGAGGACAGGGGTCTACTTGGAATTATGGCACCGTGCATTTTTTTTTCTGCCTGTCCTTTCTACTATAATCAAGAAGAAGGGGCTGAACTCCTGTTTTTCTGGGGACCCATTAGGCTAAGCCATTTCCTTCCCCATAGCCTTTCTTCTCCTGGGGAGGAGAGTGGGCTGAGGTCTGATCTGGAGTTCCAGTCATCCATTATGCCTGTTTGCTGGGGAGTGCAACAAGGAGAGGCTTTTTCCATCTCCAATGTCTCAGGGGTTGTTAGGGAGAGACCAGTGTTGGATTTGAGCTGTTTGTGCTCTGGTATGATTCTGAACCTTCAGCATCTAGTTGAAATAAAAACCAGTGCAATCAGGACTATAATGGTTTCGACAGAATTCATACCAGATGTGTAAATCCATTATTTATGGCACAAATACAAATATATTCTACAGGAATTGAACCAGAAAAATGAAGGGTGGTGGTGTGCCTGAAAGATTCTCTCTCCCCCCCCCCCCCCCCGGGAATCCAGCAACTAGAAACATCTCTGGTGGAATTTTCTTGTGATCCTTGCAATGTTCTAAATGTACTTTTTAACCTTTTAGTGGCATTTCTATTGTGAAAGTATTGTAAACATTACATTAACCCCTAGCTGGTTCTGATCACCATCAGTTGATTAACCTTTCGTTGATATTTTTAGGTACGTGTGCAGTTTTGTGTATTATGGCTTAACACTGAATGCTGGTGAATTAGGAGGGAATTTGTATCTAAATGTGGCTCTTTCTGGCCTTGTAGAAGTTCCAGCATTTCCACTCTGTATGTTCTTTATTGAGAAATCGTGGTAAGACTTTCCAGTTCTGTGTGTATACTGTTCTGCTATAGATAATATTGCCGAAAAGCGTTGCCTCAACTTCTGTTTGTTCAGGTGCATAGTCCTATCTCTGTGACGAGAGCTCTTAAATCTGCCTTTGAAGTGCAGGCATGAATGTTGAATTTCTCCAAAACAATTAAGTTTTGGGAGACCATAACACCACATCTGAGCAGCATCTTTAATGCCGTATGCAGCTTAGTACATGTAAGGTTGTCATCTCCTTGATTTAACTCATGGAAAGTTAATATATTGTTAAGAACTGATTTGTTTTATCTCTTGAGACATGGAGAGAAATAGGAGACTTGTAGCACTTTGGCCTGCCTTATGCTCTTGATGAATTCACCCCCCCCCCCCCCATTGTGCCCATATAGCTCTCCACTACTTATCTGTTTGGCCCTTAACAACTATATGAAGGTCGAATATTTTTTTAAAAAAATATACATATTTGCAGAATTTTTAGTCTGTGGTTTTGTCACTTTTCTTCTTAGGTCAGGAAGACGTAAAAGTACAACTGCTTTTTTGATATTTGCAGGCCTTGCCTGTATATCGACCATATTTTTGCCAGAAAATACTGGTGGTGAGTATGTTTTTTTCTAAGTAACATAGCTTTTTCTATTTACACATAATTTGCATTATGAGAATGTTCATAGTGTTTTAAGGGACTGATTCAGATAATGCATCTACTACATATGTAAACCTTTATTGGCACAAACAAACAGACCAAACAGAGAAAAAAATGGACCTAAATAATTACAGACAAATCAGCCTACCACATTGCTTATACAAAACAAATCAAGTCACCAATAAATCCGCATAGTATGCACAAAACACACCCAAAGCCAGTACTTAAGAAACCTGGCCCAGGCTTGTGTCTTAAATTGGATTTGACCTGTTTCCAAAGTAGCATACGAAACACAGTGTGGTAGCCTCATGATCTTATACAAGAAATTTGACTGGATTCTTTCTACCTCAAGATTAAATGCAGGGAGCCAAATCTGAATGCCATATAATAATTGGGAGACAACCTTTGTAGTGCTTCTACTGCCCAACCCAGCCCCATATGATGAAAGAGGTGTGCACTTGTGATATGTGCACGTTCTGGCATCTCTCTGCCATTCCTGGGGAGGTTTCTCAATCACGGTAGGGACACACACAAGAATTTTAAAATTAAACTCCTTCCAGAGGTAGCTGTGTCTGTAGCCGCAAACATAACCAAGAGCCTTGTTGTACCTTTAAAAGTCGTCAGATTTATTCTAGTACAATAGAAACTTATGCTGTCATCAATGTGTTAGTCTTTTGGTCAAACGATCCAGACGTTTGGCAATCACTCCATCAATTGAACTTCTGGGTTGCTGAGCTCCCAGAAGCGTCTACATGGAGCTCGGTTTGGCAGGCAAACCCTCCCCACCCAATTTTCCGTACGCTGGACAGGGCATGACAGGGCCACCTACCCAGGCTCGTGGAGTCCCTGTGCTGCACAACCTGGACAGGCGGCCCTGCCATGCCCTGTCCAGCCCGTGGTAAATTGGGTGAGCTGAGCTCCACATGACCGGATCCATAAGTTACCAATGTCTGCTTTAACCTATGACAAGACTCTTAAAAAAAAACACTAGAAAGTTTGTATCTGAACTGAAACAATTTAACTTTACTTGAAAGTCACTTTTCTTGATTTCGGGAACAGTTTGTCAGAATAAGGCTGCAATCCTATCTGCACACGTAACTGAGAGTAAACCCCACACTAAAATCAATAGGATTTACGTTGTGTGTGTGTGTGTGCGTGCGCTGTAAGAGTGTTGCCAAATCAGTACCTTGCCTTCGTTCATGGCTTTTTACTTAGTGGAGAAAAGTAGACTCTTTAGAATAGTAATTTAACACAGAATTACAGGTGTCCCCCGGTTAACTACGGGAATCTACGTATCTGATGACAGTTAACAACGATCCACGTATCTGATGACAGTAAAAAAAAAAATGCAAAGGATTTAAATAGATGTGTCTTTTTAACCCCCCGACTCTTCAGCTGTTTCGTGCTAGCTAAGGGCTTTGATCCCCTTCATGGATCATTGCCTTGTCGTGGCGAAGGGGCTTGCGTAACTCAATGAAGCCATGAGCTATGCCGTGCAGGGACACCCAAGACGGACAGGTCGTAGCAGAGAGTTCTGACTAAAAGTGATCCACTGGAGAAGGAAATGGCAACCCACTCCAGTAACCTTGCCAAGAAAATCCCATGAACAGTTCCAAAAGGCTACAAGATATGACGCCGGAAGATGAGCCCCTCAGGTCGGAAGGTGTCCAATATGCTACTGAGGAAGAGCGGAGGACTATTCCAAGTAGACCCAGAAAGAGTGAAGCGGCTGGGCCAAAGCCAATAGGACGTCCAGCTGTGGATGTGTCTGAGGTTGAAAGGAAAATCCAATGCTGCAAGGAGCAATATTGCTTAGGAACATGGAATGTGAGGTCTATGAATCAAGGCAAGCTGGATGTGGTCAAAGATGAGATGATAAGATTGAACATTGACATCTTGGGAATCAGCGAACTAAAATGGACGGGCATGGGCGAATTTAAGTCAGGTGACCATCATATCTACTACTGTGGGCATGAATCCCTTAGAAGAAATGGAGTAGCCCTCATAGTCAATAAAAGAGTGGGAAAGGCAGTACTGGGGTGCAACCTCAAAAACGACAGAATGATTTCAGTTCGAATCCAAGGCAAACCATTCAACATTACAGTAATCCAAGTGTATGCCCCAACCACTGATGCCGAAGAAGATGAAGTTGACCGGTTCTATGAAGACCTACAACACCTTCTAGAACTAGCACCCAAAAAAGATGTCCTTTACATCATAGGAGACTGGAATGCTAAAGTAGGAAATGAAGAAATAAACGGAACAACAGGCAAGTTTGGCCTTGGAGCGCAAAATGAAGCAGGGCGAAGGCTAACGGAGTTCTGTCAAGAGAACACGCTGGTCATAGCAAACACTCTTTTCCAACAACACAAGAGGCGACTATACACCTGGACATCACCAGATGGTCAATACCGAAACCAGATAGATTATGTGCTTTGCAGCCAAAGATGGAGAAGCTCTATACAATCAGTAAAAACAAGACCAGGAGCTGACTGTGGCTCAGATCATGAGCTTCTTCTTGCAAAATTCAGGCTTAAATTGAAGAATGTAGGGAACACCACTAGACCAGTCAGATATGACCTAAACCATATCCCTTATGAGTATACAGTGGAGGTGAAGAATAGGTTTAGGGCACTAGACCTGGTAGACAGAGTGCCTGAAGAACTATGGACGGAAGTTCGTAACATTGTACAGGAGGCAGCAACTAAAACCATCCCAAAGAAAAAGAAATGCAAGAAAGCAAAGTGGCTGTCAGATGAGGCTTTACAAATAGCTGTGGAAAGAAGGAATGCGAAAAGCAAAGGTGAAAGGGAAAGATATAAACAACTGAATGCAGATTTCCAGAGAATAGCAAGGAGAGATAAGAAGGCCTTCTTAAATGAACAATGCAGGGAAATCGAGGAAAACAACAGAATGGGGAGGACTAGAGATCTCTTCAAGAAAATTGGAGATATCAAGGGAACATTTTGTGCAAAGATGGGCATGATAAAGGATAAAAAAGGCAGAGACCTGACAGAAGCAGAAGAGATTAAGAAGAGATGGCAAGAATACACAGAAGAACTATACAAGAAAGATCTTAATGTTCCTGATGACCACGCTGGTGTGGTCACTGACCCAGAGCCGGACATCCTAGAGAGCGAAGTCAAGTGGGCCTTAGATGGCATTACTAACAACAAAGCTAGCGGAGATGATAATATCCCAGCTGAGCTACTTAAAATCCTAAATGATGATGCTGTGAAAGTGCTGCACTCAATATGCCAACAGATTTGGAAAACTCAGCAGTGGCCAAAGGATTGGAAAAGGTCAGTTTACGTTCCAATTCCAAAGAAGGGCAGTGCCAAAGAGTGTTCAAACTACCGCACAATTGCACTCATTTCACATGCTAGCAAGGTTATGCTCAAAATTCTACAAGCTAGGCTTCAGCAGTACGTGGACCGAGAACTACCGGATGTACAAGCTGGGTTTCGAAGAGGCAGAGGAACTAGAGATCAAATTGCCAACATGCGCTGGATCATGGAGAAAGCACGAGAGTTCCAAAAAAACACCTACTTCTGCTTCATTGACTACGCAAAAGCCTTTGATTGTGTGGATCACAACAAACTGTGGCAAGTTCTTAAAGAGATGGGGATACCAGACCACCTTACCTGTCTCCTGAGAAACCTGTATGCGGGTCAAGAAGCAACAGTTCGAACCGGCCATGGAACAACTGATTGGTTCAAAATTGGGAAGGGAGTACGGCAAGGCTGTATATTGTCACCCTGCCTATTTAACTTATATGCAGAGTACATTATGAGAAATGCAGGGCTGAATGAATCGCAAGCCGGAATCAAGATTGCCGGGAGAAACATCAACAACCTCAGATATGCAGACGATACCACTCTAATGGCAGAAAGTGAAGAAGAACTAAAGAGCCTCTTGATGAGAGTGAAAGAGGAGAGTGCAAAAGTTGGCTTGAAACTCAACATTAATAAAACTAAGATCATGGCATCTGGTCCCATCAATTCCTGGCAAATAGAAGGGGCAGAAATGGAAGCAGTAACAGATTTTACTTTTTTGGGTTCCAAGATCACTGCAGACGGAGACAGCAGCCATGAAATTAAAAGACGCTTACTCCTTGGAAGGAAAGCTATGGCAAATTTAGATAGCATAATAAAAAGCAAAGATATCACCATACCAACAAAAGTTCGTATAGTCAGGGCGATGGTGTTCCCAGTAGCAATGTATGGTTGCGAGAGCTGGACCATAAGGAAGGCTGAGCGCCGAAGAATAGATGCTTTTGAACTGTGGTGCTGGAGAAGACTCCTGAGAGTCCCTTGGACTGCTAGGAGATCAAATCAGTCAATCCTAAATGAAGTCAACCCTGACTGTTCCCTGGAAGGACAGGTACTAAGGCTGAAACTCAAATATTTTGGCCACCTAATGCGAAGAGAGGACTCTCTGGAGAAGACTCTGATGCTGGGAAAGACTGAAGGCAAAAGGAGAAGGGGAAGGCCAAGGATGAGATGGTTAGACAGCATCACCGATGCAACGAACATGAAAATGAGCGAACTCAGGAAGATAGTGGAGGATAGGAAGGCCTGGCGGGATATGGTTCATGGGATCACGAAGGGTCGGACACGACTTAACGACTGAACAACAAGGGCTTTGAAGTTCAGCGCTGTGCTTAAAGCCCCAGCGCTAAACATCCAAGCTCTTGCCCATTAGCTGTTTGACTTTAGATAAGGGCTTCGATGTTTAGCGCTGGGGAAGACTTGCTTAACGACTGTTTCAGTCATGAAGGGGATTTCAGAACATATCCCCATTGTTAACCGGGGGACACCCATACTGGTCATGTAGAGGATAGTTGGCTTGAATCTTTGTGAGTGCTGCCTTATCGGTATTGCTTACAGCTAGTTCATGAATGTGTGTATGCTCTCCGTAGAAGTTGCCCACCAATGGAATTCTTTAAAAGTGTTGTCTTGCAGCTCATTCACTCTCTTATTTGAAGCTCATTGTATAGAGGTGGTCCAACGTTTTGTACCTCGAGGGCCGCATGCGAACATAGACATGAAACCCGGGGGCCGCACAATAAATTAAATTATTAATTAATTAATTAATGACCGATGCTGTCTAGCATGATAATAATGACCGCCCCGCTGTCTAGCATGCGGCTCCCGACTGCCTTCCGATCATCAGGGGAGCGTGGGTGACTGCGGGGGAGGGGAGCTCCAAGAGCAGCCGGGGGCCACAGCAGAGGCCTTCAGGGTCCGCATGCGGCCTTCGGGGTCCGCATGTGGCCCGCGGGCCACGCGTTGGACCACCATGGTATAGAGAGTGAATCGAACTTCTGAGTAGTGAAGGAGGTCATTGTACTTTTCATGGGCTCCTCTCTGTTCCATTGTTTGAAGATTCTTCTCAATAGTTCTCATGAGGAAAATCATAAACCATAAGCGCTGCTTTGAGGGCAGCCACCATATGGGCGGCTACAGTACACCGAGGCTCTTGCAAGCTGTTTGGCAGGAGTGATTCACTCTGTGGAGGGGCTTACATCTGCCATATTGTTGGAAGACCACATTTTGCTATGATGCAGTTACATTGCGCTTCCCCACAGGCAGGCAACTCCAGATTAACAGCTGCCACTTCACTGTGGATACTTGTTAACAGCTGCCCTCTGTAGCCAACATATGTAAGAGAAGTCGAGATACAGGTAAGCACCTGTCCTGCTCTTAACAAGGATGAACTGGAGAAAGGATGCTCTTGAACGTAGCTTGTTCAAATATAAGTGTAGATAGATAAGGGACAATCGTATTCTGAATATTTTTTTAAAAGCAGTATCCTACCCACATTGTAATGCCTCTGTGACTACATTTGAGGCAGAAATGTGAGTAGGACACTGCTTTTAAAAATACTCAGAATATGATTGTCTCTTTTAGATAGAACTATGTACTGTATCCAAATTTGTATTTGAAGAAGCTACATTCAGTGCATCTTTTGTCCAGAGCAGTGGTGGCCAACCTTTCAACATGAATGCTGGCCCTTTAAATGGTTGCAAAGGTGAGGACATTTCAGCAGGTGCAGCTGCTTTAGCAGCACCATCAGCACTTGCAGCTGCCAAGGTTCTGTCTTCTACACAACTCTTAAGAACACAGTAGCCCTAATGGTGGAAGGTTGGCCACCCCTGGTCCAGAGCATCATTTGTGTTCTGCAGTTTTTCAGTATTGGACAACTTGAGCACTTTTTTGGAATAGTTTAGGAAAGTTGCAAAATAAATGTACAGTAACTGCTAGAATGATCAATATCTCGGTGATTTTGAAAATATTTAAAGCTTTCTATTTACTTAAAGTGAATGATTGTCAGACATCTGTTAGTACTAAGGGTTTGCAAGGAAGCTGCTTGTGAGGACTTTGCTCAGAGGAGAGTGGCTTTGTTTTACTTATTTGCAAGTGGTTGTTTACTTGTTTCTTCTGTGCTCTCTTTCTAGGATTTTTCTTCAGTCCTAGTCTCTTAGCCTTATGTGGGAAATTGACTGTAAGTGCTGCCTTCAACATCATATATATTTACTCTTCAGAACTCTACCCAACAGTAGTGAGGTAAATGGTAGTTTGTTTGCTTCATTCCAATCGCATAAGATTCTCAAATACTAACAGCAATAATGCACAGCACAATTAAGCCAGTTTAATAATCCTTGTCAGGAGTTACAGTTGTGCCAGTGATGTTATGCTGATGAGTGGCTCATTTAGGACTTGAACAGCTTTGTCAGAGGGACAGAAGGGAGTGGGCTGGTATTAAACAGCCTCTTATGCACCATTTACTGGCCCAAAAAAAATTAGGTAAAGTTGTGCAACCCTGGACCACTGTTTTGGATTAGTAGTAATAGGGAATGTCTCAATCCTCTTATCAAGTACTGAAAGCTGTTTGGGCTGTCCCAGCATAAACTATAATAATGCAGATTGTGCCTCCCTAATTGGAATGACTGACATCTCTTGTCTCTAGGAATTGCGTTGAGTTATAGCCCAATCCTGTGTAAGATATGGCGGTCGGCCTTTTAGGTCCCCTTCCCCGATAGTCCCCTTTAGGGTGAACTTTAGGGTGTAAGCGGTGTAGGGTGTAGAACTTTAGAGTGTAAGCGGGCTTGAGGCCCAATGGGCCTACTCGAATGTACGCCGTCTCTGGAGCTGGTGTACATTCAAGCCCTCTGTGTCAGGGCAAACTAGGCCAGGAGAGGGCTTTGGATATCAGTGGATCTCGCTGCCAATATCCCCGCGCTCTCCTGGCCTGAGGTGGCCAATGGCCACCCCCTCTCACCACCCGGTCCACCCAGCCCTGGCCGGCATGGATTTACCTGGTCGGTCAGGCACGGCCAGCGGAGAGAGGGCCGAGAGCCATTGCCCTGGCCACTGGCGTCGCTCCCGTGAAGCGACGGGAGCGGGCCGCCTCCGGGCGACGCGCGCACAGGGGTGACGCGCGCACCCCGTGCGCACTCCCGCACGCCACCTCTGTGGCGCGCATCGCCCTCCGGATGCTCCGACGGAGCGTCCGATCTGGCCGGCGCTCCAGGGCCTTCTAAACGAAGGCCCACTGCGTCAATACGCAACCTTTTTCGGGTTTAGCGCATGCGCAGACCGTTTTGAGGGCAAGAGGGCAGGCCCTTGCCCTCAAAACGGTCTCTGCGCATGCGCGAAAACCGGAAAAGGTTGCGTATTGATGCAGTGGGCCTTCGTTCAGAAGGCCCTGGAGCGCCGGCCAGATCGGACGCTCCGAGGCAGGCTCCCGGGCCGGCTTCGGAGCGTCCAGAGGGCGACGCGAAGGGGCGGGGGGCCCCTGGGGCCCCCCCAAAGGGCATCACTGGGGCGATGTGCGCACCCCCGCCTTGGGGTGTCGTGCGTCCTTGTGACGCCAGTGGCCCTGGCAGCCCTTACTCTCCGGGTTTCACAAAAGTGCTTTATGGCACTTTGATGATACCTAGCGCCGGGGGAGCATGCGCTTCCCTGGCGCAATTGTACACTGGATTACACCGTTAGTATGTGCAATTTTTCTGTCTGTTGAAAAATAAGGCTTGAAAATTTAAATGAATATTTAGGAAACAATTATTGATATACCGCTTTTCTATGAAGAGTATGTGGTGTTGGAATTCTTTTTCCATATTGTTTTAATGTTTAGTTAATTTGCAATAATATTTATTTTACACTTTTGTAACGCCCTTCCTCCAAGGAGCTCAGGGTGGTGTACGTAGTTTACTCCATTTGTCCTCACAAGAACCCTGTGAGGTAGGTGAGGCTGAGAGATAGTGACTGGCCCAAGATCACCCAGGAAGCTTCATGGCTGAGTGGGGATTTGAACCTGGATCTTTCAGGTCTAAGCCACCACTATGTTATCCTGGCTCTTATCTAGGCATTAATGTTATATTTAGCTGTCATGACTAAGAGCCACGTGTAAGCCTGTTCTTCATAAATTTGCTTAACCCTATTTTAAGGACCAAACTAGACAAGGCATCGAAGATCCATGATTGGATCTCCCGTTCTTTACATTTTAGCAAACAGCAGCCAGGCGACGGAGAATTTGGATCAAAACTGCAGTAATGATGAAGGGGTTAACTGGTTATGAGTCATAACTTGACCGTAGCATAGGTGCAGAACCAGTAAGCTGAACACCAAAGTATACTTCTGATAAATAATTAGGCATGGTGGTTTAAGAATGCATGGGTTATATCCAAATTGTCTTCTGGAAGTAGAAATATTTCCAGTTACACCCGGGGGGGTGGGGTTATTCTGATCCCTTCCCACCCCCTTCATCATCACCCCGTGTACCACATATCATCTTGTTTCTGAGGGTTCATTAACTCTCAGCAGTGTTTGGAGGCATGCAGAGGAAGAGGGAAGCAGCAAAAATTATACATGCATGCTCACAGACCCTTTGCATGATTGGAAGTTTTTCTGCTTACAGAAGTTAGACTTATACAACTCCATATCCCAGTTCAAATTGTTTTATCAAAGGGGAGAGCATCCCAGCATGGTTTCTTTTCCAATGGCTGTTGCTGGTGTTTGTTTTCTCTCTCTTTTTTTTTTAAGATTGTGAACCCTTTGAAGGCAGGGAACCATTTATTTATATATTTAGCTACAGAAAATGCTTTATGAACTACTTTTTGTTGAAATGCACTATATAAATATTCTTAATAATAAAGCAAAGATTGAGACCAAATTTTGGAATAATTTAAGAATAGTATTTTATCACCACCTAGTGGTGGTATACTGTTTTGCAGAATTCCCTATGTCTCCTCCAGTTTACAAGGCATTTTTCTGTAAGCAAACAATTTCAGCATGAACTATTGTCTAGACCAGGGGTGGCCAAACTTGTTTAACGTATGAGCCACATACGATAATCTTCAGATGTTTGAGAGCCGCAAGAGAGATGTTTGAGAGCCGCAATATTTAAGAAGCATTTAAATTCTTAAATATATTTATTCACCATGAACATTAAACATATTTTAATCCAGTGGACTCTCAGTTTTATACCTGGTAAATAATTATAAAGCTTGAAAATTTCTTATTTACCTTTTATATTAATTGTGATGCAAAAAGGAGCTCAGACAACATATTTCTCAGCTAAGGAGGAGCTCAGGCAGGAGGAACTCAAAAAGGAGCTCAGACAACATACGTCATAGAGCCGCATGTGGCTCAGGAGCCACATTTCGGCCACCCCTGATCTAGACATAACTATATTGATTTATTACATTAATATTCCATCTTTCCTCGAAAGAGCTGCTGTTAGATAACAAGAAGTTCAGAGTTGCAGAATCTGTAACAAAGTTTATTGCTGATTTTTCATGGCAGAATCATGGCAGAATTGGATTCTCCTTAAACAAAGAATATATTTTCCTTCACTCAACATGCAATTACAGCACTAAATCTGCTTCCTTCTAATTTGTATGTTTAGCATTTCTTAAAATACTAGTATTTTTTTCGCAGTACACTTGGAATGTTAAAGATATCATATGACCACCTTAATTTAATTAAAATACCCACATATAATGCTTGTCAATCAGGGATTCTTTGAAGTTGCATGTAAGGTAGCTTACAAATAGTGGTTTCCAGTGGTGATTTGGCATTTACTGCTTGGAACCTCACAGCTGATTGCCAGTTTTCTGCAAATGAATGGTGGGGATGATGAGGCAGAGGTGACATCCAATTCAGGGGATGAGACTGACAGTCCAATCCTATGCATGTCTACTCAGAAGTAAGTTCCATTGAGTTCATTGGGACTTACTCCCAGGAAAGTGTGGATAGGATTGCAGCCTGTTTGTTGGAACCCTGAACAAGGACTGAATTTACTGAAAACTAGCAGTGGGTGTATATTTCAATGAAACAAATGGGTGTGTTTGGTGAAAGTATGCACTACTGAATTAATGGAAAATTTAAATGTATCCATCTTTTTTTGTTGAAAAGTATTTTGCAATTCAATATAAAACAATGTCTCTTTTAAAACAGAAATGCTGGCTTAGGTGTTTGTTCAATGAGTTCCAGATTTGGTGGTATTTTGGCTCCATTTGTTCCTTCTTTGGTAAGTGTTTCTCTCCCCCTTGCCTTTTGTTTTGCCTTAAAAAAAGATATCTAACACATAATCTGAGTTAATAGTCTAATATCTAACAAAATAATTTATGGTGATCTCATAATTGACCTTAAATTAAATGCTTCTGGGATGTATTTGTTACAGTTTTTTTGTGATCATATTTGATGTGATTTGATCGTCCTCTGAACTTGCTTCACAAAAAGTAGGTTGCCTTTTATAGACAGAATATTATATTCTGAGGCTGCAATCCTATGCACACTTACCTGAAAGTAAGTCCCATTGGACTCAAAATAGACAAGCATAGGGTTATGCTGTAAGTTATCCTGCTCTTGTAAAGGGGCTTGCACATGTGGAAGTGATAGTGTGAAGTCCTTGGACACAGAAATCTGAATGAATCTTGATTTTGTCTTTATGCTTGTTCAGTATTATGCGGCATGTTTCACAAGGATAGTGCACAAGATGTCTCACGCAAAATTATTAGCACCTCGTTGTATAATTTATTCCGCGTGTACTTGCACAGCCATGTGTGGAACAGTGCAAAATAGTTCACCTTATTTCCACGAGTGGCCCTTAAGATACAATCCAGAAACTATTTTAGTATAGTCATTTCTTTAGCAGTAGTGAAACTTCAGTTTGAAGAAACATTCAATAATATTTAAATTGAGACATAAAGTAGTTGCATAGTTAATTTCATAGACATTTGGTGGAGGGATCTCCCCCCCCCCTCATATAGCTGAACCTCACAGGTTGTCCACTGGCAGGCTGGCCAGTTTGGGCACTGGCCCATCAGTGAGCCCACCTGACCACACTCACTTCTGAACGCTTGGTGGCAGAGATAGTACCCAATGCACGATAGGGGGCCCACTGCAAGGTTTCTCCCCAGGGCCCCAGCAACATGGCACCAGCATTAGCCATTGAGAAAAACTTCAGGAGTGGTCCACTCTAGACTCTATTCCTTCCCTCTCTTGACTACTCAGGCAGTTGTACTGACAGCAGCAATGTCAATCATAATTAGCATTGGTATGTAGGGCTGCCAAACTGACAACCTGGAGTCTTCCCCTCCTTCCCTTTTTTAAAGCCATCAACATTGTCAACAAAGCATTAACGCTAAGGCAGAACTCGGCTATTGTTGTTCAGCAGCTGAAGTGGAGGGCACATCCTTACTTGAGGGAGATGTGAGGTGGCAGCCCAGGCAGAAGTTTCAATTGGGGAAAATGGTATTGGTAAAAGAGTTTAATACTCTTCCCCAGTTTCATTGCTTTGATTAAAGACTAGGATATCTGAAGGACCACCTTCTCCACATCATCCTGCCTGTCCCCTAAGATCATCAGCAGTGGCATTGTTAGTAGGGGGCGTGGGCCCCAAGGTGGCGGGCGCACGTGGCAGGGGGGGTTACTTGCCTCCTAGATGCATTGCCTGGTCCGTCTCCCTGCCGCCGCTCCCGTCATTTCTGCTGGCCGTCTTCTCTTTTCGCCCGCCCGCCTGCCGTGGAGCCGTTTGGCTCTGAAAAGGTATGCAAAACAGCAATGTGTGTGTGTTTCAAGCTGCGCCACCGCCGAAATTCAGCAGCAGCGCATGAAAATGACATCACACCCCCTGGGCCCGTGGCTTGTGGCGCCACGTGGGGGGTGTCACGTCTGCGCCCCCCATGGGGATGTAGGAACGCCACTGATCATCAGGGAGGGCCCTGCTTAGGATACCGCCTCCATCCAAGGCTAAGGGGATGGCAGAAAATTCCAGGGCCTTCTCTGTTGTGGCACCATGTCTGTGGAACGATCTTCCATAAAAGCTTAGAACAGCCCCCTCTTTAGATAGTTTCCAGCAGGGTTTAAAAACACATCTGTTTCGCTTAGCCTTTGAGGAGGGATGATGCCCCAGGGCCCCATACCTTTAGTCAGTGGTATGAGCATTTGTTTTAATGCTGCTTTTATAGTTGGGCAGCCCAATCCTGTCTAGGACCATGGCAGCGTACAAAAGCATGCTGCGCTGGATCCTATCCGGCAGAGGCCTCCACGGGGTAAAGAGACGTTCATCCCTTTACCCTGTGTAACGGCCCAGCTGCCCCAATGGGTCTCCTCAGATGTGTGCCAGCAAAATGGTTGGCACAAATCTGGGAGGCCCGTGTGACATTGGCTAGGCCTGAGAAGGGGGATAGGATTTGGCGGAGCGTGCCCGTTAGGCCGGCCACGTATCTTTATGCAGGATCAGGCTATCCATTTTGAGAGAGATTGGATGTGAAATCCCCCCACCCCGGGCTAGGTGGTTTGGTGAGCTACCTGGAAGCTGCTGCTTAAGAAAATTAATAAGAAAATCCAGGTGTGTGGCCATGGACATTTCAGCATTTACTTTTTTTTTTTGGCCTGCATAAGCATTTTCAGGCTCATTTCAGGCTCATTTCTACAGTATATGCATGTTTTCCCAACTGAATCCTGAACTTGTATATTAATTGAGTGTTGCATTTAACTGTTTTGTGTTTGGCTGTCAATTAGTAAGAGATTTTTTGTTTGTTCTAGAAATCTCTTAGTCCATCTGTACCATTTGTGGTCTTTGGAATCAGTGGGTTCTCAGCTGGTTTCCTGACTCTTCTACTTCCAGAAACTCTAAACAAGCCAATTCCAGAGACCATTGAAGACATACAGACTCCTGTCTACCAAATGCTTAAAAATAAAAAGGCAGAGTAAAAATGATTTCTTTTTCATTTTTAGAAACAATTTCTATAGCTATTAGTATGTAAGAAAGATTTTTCATTCATTTGAAATCTCTCCTTTAGCAATAAAGTTATTTTCCCTTAGTTCTCAAATGCATTTATTTGTTAAATAAGGCCAATATTCAAAAAGAAAGTGCACTCGAATCTACAGGTATATGTATCTGCAGTAAGAGAAGTGCTTGGTGGCTTTCTTATCTGTTGTGAATAATTTAAAATTTTCTCCAGAATGTTTCAGAGTACACTCAGACCTCGCTATCTGCGGGGGATCCGTTCCAGACACCCTCGACGGATAGCGATGATCTGTGGATACTGGGGTCCGCTGAAAAAGCCTTTAAAAAGAAAAAAAGGTAAAGGTAAATCGCCATTTTACCTTTAAAAAGCCAAACAGCTGCGTTTTCAAGCCTCCACTGGACTTCTGTAGCCTTAGCGACCCGGAAGTAGGTTGCTAAGGCTGCCGAAGCCCCGTGAAGGCTTGAAAACGCAGCGGTTTGGCTTTTTAAAGGTAAAACAGTAATTTGGGGGCTTTTTCGGTGGACCTTCAAGGATCCAGGACCCACAGTAACTCAAATCTGCAGATTCTAGATCTGCAAATAAAAAGGGTCCACTGTATTTAGTCAAGTATCAGATGTAAACTTCTCTTAATAGTTTCTCTCAAATAATCGAGAGTGAAGATCTTCATCTTTTGTTAAGAGCATTTAGAAGATTATGCAGGTTGATTACCCCTTATCTGGACATCCAAAATCCAGACTATTACAAAATCCAGACTTTTTTGGGTGATGACTATTTTTTAAAAAACTTTTTTCTAGCACCTGTCTGGCAATAGCGCAAGGCATGCAAGGGCACAAAATAATTACAAATATTGTGTAAAATTACCTACAAGCTATGTGTATATGGGATATAAATAAACTTGTGTTTAGACTTGGGTCCCACCCCCATGATATCTCATTATATTTATGCAAATATTCCAAAATCCAGACAAATCTGAAATCCAGACTACTTCCTGTCCCAAGCAGTCTGGATAAGGGATACTCAACCATATTATGCAGTCGGTAATTTTTAAGAGATGTTCAGTGTACAGTATTAATATGACAATAGACATAATAATAGGTATTATGTTAGAAACTACCTTTATTCGTTGTGGCAAAAGCAGTCCAATATCTTTTAAAAGTCCTGAAATCATATAGAAGGACACTGGCAACCGCTGGACTCGGTTGAAATTAGAAGTTGGTGTTTTGACTGTCTCACAGACTGAGTTCCTGTGAGTGCAGGATGTATATAGGAACAACCAAAAGGAGTATGGCTACTAGGGTGAAAGAGCATGAATGCCACTGCCGGCTGGAGCAAAATGACAAATCAGCAGTGGCAAAACATGCAGTAAAAACAGGGCACCAAATAAAATTAGAAAAAACTCAGGTACTCTCTTTTGATCAATGATCCATTATATTTTTTTGTTAATATAATATTTCAAAAGGTTACAGCAAGTGCAAAGCAGTGTATCCTACTAGCGTACAATTCTCTATTTTCTACTTATATTTGGCTTAGCTGGATAGTGTATCTTCACCACTCTATTCATCAAATCCACATACCAGCATGTCATTCCTCTCTCTCCCTCTCTCATGTAAAAAGTCAATAAGTGGTTTCCAATTGTTCACAAAAAGATTTACTGACTTCTCTTTAATTAAAATTGTGCGTTTGAGTTTGTCCATTTCTGCAAAATCCAAAACTTTGTCCACCAGTCTTCCAGCAAAGATATTTCTGGATTCTTCCAGTATTGTGCATACAGAAATCTCGCCGCACTTGTCATATATAAAAATAAAGTTTCAATTTTTCCCCAAAATGATAGTCTTTCATTCCCAACAAAAAGACTTCAGGTTTTATTTGCAAATTAATCTTTAAAATCAACTGCATCTCTTTTGATCAATCATATTACATCAGAATTTACAGAGAAGCCATTGAAATACAAAAGCACAATTTTAACATCAATAGAAAAGAAGAGACGCTTAGTATTGGCAATGCATGGCTTCCTGCGCTCAAACGCACCAAAATCTTGTATTTTGTCAGCGGCAGAAGCAGCCCAAGAACAGAGAACAATAATGAAGAGGGGCAGGCAAAGAGATGTGTGTGCTCCTTTAAGAAATAGAAGGAATGTGAGCATTCAGTTACATAGACAGTTGACACATGGGGTTAACTGAATAGAGGCTACGAGTTTCTTGTACCCATACAATGCTTCCCAAAGATGGAAGCAAAATGTTGGGAGATTTTTTTGATGGTTTTTAATGGCTCAGCAACCCACATAATGCTTTAAACTTTTTGGATTCTTCCAGCCGTAAAAGACTTAGCACATTTGTGTCTCAGACTGTAAAAATCAAGATCAAAATCAACTCCTTATTTTCCATAAGCCTATGAAAACAGGTCATTGGATGAATAAGTTTGTTAAATCATTCTAATATTTTTTTCCCATTTGTTTAATAGGTAAAACAGTTAGAAGAAAACAGTTAACATTGCAAAAAGCATATCCTGGGCTGGTTGAAAAATGAAGTGTCTTTTGAAATAGTGCTTCTTGTTAAGATGAGGCACCATCAAGATTACCACACTGAAACACTCAAAAGTATTACTGGGTTTCCAGTTTGCTGGATTAACGTTTTTTTAATGAGAAAACGGAAAAAGATGCAAAAAAAATCATGAGGAAAAATGAAGGGGCGAAATACGTGTCTTAAAATCCTACACTCTGGATGTTCTAGCATATTCAGTTCTAAATTATCCAGCTTTGAAATTTTTATAGTAATACAGGGAACAATCCTGTATTGATTAGTTGATGATAATATCTTGACATAAGTGTTAAATTATTGAGAATGTTGGTTGTAATCACTGTCAACACCTAAGCAAACAAAGTGTAAAGGTTAATTGAAGCATCTCTGTGTTGGCTTATTTAAATGGAGTCAGGATATAACTTGAAAAGATAGCACTTTGCTTCCTAAAGCACCTTCTGATTGGAAGACTACAGGTCAACCTGGAATGTTTTGGGGTGCTATGTTTTGTAATTTCTATGGATGCTGCATGATGCCAATATTTTTATATTCAGCTTTTGACCATTCCACAATACAGTATTTATAAAGACCAAAGATGCCTTTTGCTGGTGTTTCTACGAACGATTGCTGGTGATGTAGTTTTTTTGGAGGTATGAATAAATGTATGTTGCAGTACAGTACACATGTGCTGTAGGAAATAAGTAATTGCAGGTTTTATTTGAAATGGGTATCATTTGTCGTCATGAATGATAGTAAAATCAGTGTTGTGTTAGTTTATGGGATGGATCCGAAGGTGGCTTTCCACTTGTGAAAGATGTGTTCCACTCATGGAAGGGCTGTTTTATATTCGCTGTTCTAGCACAAGTTGTCGAAATGAAACGAAATCCAAAGATGTTCTTCCACTTGTGCTAGTCATTGCAATCTCTTACAAAAGTATGAGAATTGCTGTAGAATCTTCTTGGTATAAGTACTACATGAACTCTTCTGCAACCTCTCGCACAAATGTTTGCAAAACTGTGCTAGCAAACATTTTCCTTTTGCTCATGGTACTTTGGATCCAGCCCTAGGGGACAAGAGTATTTTGCACAAAATGACACTGCCATGCCATGGGTGTTTCTTTTCATTTGGTCCTTTTATTTATAGATAGAACCCTGAGGGTTAAAATGGAATTTTGACAGACAGCTTTTATCTAGGCCACCAACCTGCAGTTTACAGCATTCAGGCAGATTGCTGTCAACCTGTCAAATCACTTGTTGTCTGGCAAAGGTTCAGCTGACAGAGATGTACATTTACAGTTTGTGATTTCAAGGTTAAAGTTTAAAAGCAAACTGTAAGCATAGCAGCCCCTCCCCCAAGATTTCTAGCTGGCTGTTGCTGAAATATCTATTATGAATGTATTTTAATCTCCTGAATTAGCAGACAAACTGCCAGGCCCTTTCATGTATTCCATTTTTGTGAACAGTTGACAGAAATGTTCCTAGGTGTCATCTGATACTTCATTACTTTCCTCTAGTGATCCTGTTCAAATAGCAGGGAGACAAAAGATGAATACCAGTTTTTATGTGGTGTTTTCCTTTCTGTTATTGAATACTTTATAAAACTATATTTTTGTAATAAAAATGCAACATAAAATTATAAAAATATTGCTCTTGTGAAAGCAAGTCGCTAAGATAATTCTCCCTAAACATATTTGCCAAATGAAATGGTTCTCATGTCTGATATTTAATATATCTTTGAGGCTGTTTTGCCCATTGTAGAAAATGGATAATAAACATTTGTTTGAATTTTAAATGTAGCAGTGTTGTGTTTTTCTTAATTTCTGAAATGATCCTCCTGTGACACCCTTAAACTTTATAACTGTTCTTAAAAGGCAGTTTGCTAGGTTAACTTCCTACCTCTTTTGTTCCTACATAGAAACAAAACAAGAATATACATGACAAACAGAAGGTACACAGCGAATTGCATAGCTCAGCAGTTCTCAAACAGGGTCCACAACCCACCAGGAGAAAAGGATGCTTCCCCACCCCCTTAATGGGTGAGCGTGTCCCCTTAAGGGGAAAGGTGGTGGCGGCGATCCCCAGGATCGCCACTGTCGCCGGTGGAAAAAAGTCAGAAAAGTTTTTTTAAAAAATTACCAGGGCCTCCAGAGGGTGTGGGGAGGCCTGCGTTTTTTGTCAAAAGCAAAAACGCTCGTAAATTGCCGCAGAGTGGCAATCTGAAGGTCAAGGAGGCCTGCGGGCAGGGGTCCACAGGCTTCCCCACACCCTCCTGAGGCCCTGGTAAGTAAAAAGAACCCTTTTCTGACATTTTCCCTCTGGTGGCTGCAATCCCTGGGATTGCTGCTGCCGCTGTCCCCCGCCCCCGCAAGTACTCAAAGTTGGCCATTCCGAGCTGCTGGCCTAGGTCAGAGGAGCGATGCGCGGTGGCCGCCTCGGAGGTAAGGAGACCAATGGGGGTGCGCGGGGGCGGGAAAGAGGCGAGGGCCCCCAAATTCACGCTGGGGTTGCCAAATTTGCCGGTGGGGGGGAAATTTTGGACAGCCTAATAGCCGGCCCCCAACAAATTTTCCCCATGGGAAAATGGCGCTCCAAGGCAAATAGGTTCCCCACCCCTGCCTTAAGCCCTGCAGGGCAGAGAAGGAGCCATTATCTCCTCTAAAAACAAACAAACATAGAGCCTCTGCAAAGGCAGCGATAATCACTTCAATTAAGTTCCTGCTTTGAAGATAGCCTACCAAGACAACATGTCTCCTCTTAGCCTAGTCCCTTGCCGCTTCTTCCAGCAATGCGCTCACTGCACAAGCATTGTCAAGGTATTTGTTCTAGAGGTTTCAGGGCAAAGTTTTTTATTCTGCTTTGGCAAGCAGACAACATGCATATTCTTCTGGGGGCAATGATCTTCGTGAAGAAAACTCTAGAGCAGTTATAAAAGCACTCTGACTCTTCCACTAAACATGATGTTGATATTTTTGTCTCTGTTGAATCTGCTTTTGATAGTAGGGTTTGCAGAGGGTGACAAAACTAAGAGATGCCTTCCAGGGTAATTGAGTTTTCATCTATCCATGGCACTGTTTTTCAATATCTCCAGTGGCAGATCTATTTAAAAGAGGAAACTTTCACATGCTAGTTCAATGGTTCTCAAAAAAAATTAGCACCAGAACCCACTTTTTAAAATGACACTCTATTGAGACCTGGCTAGCTTTGCAAGACTTTTAAAAAAAGATATAGAAAGAAATATTTTTTTATTTACAAGCAATAACATTTATTTGCAAAAAAACTCAATCCATTTCTCATAATGAGGCAGCCCTAATGAATAGCCTCACAGCTTGAGGGGCTTAGTTGTGTGATCCAGGTTTCACCTGCTTCCACTACCTGTCATTGACATTTATCTCCCTATATTTATACAAGCTTGCAAACTGTAGGAGCTCAGCTGTTCTAGGGCAATTACTAGCAGCTATCTGGTTTTTAAATAGCCTTGGGGCTTGAGACAATTAGTTACCTGATCTTTCCATCAACATGTTTTTATTGGAGGCTCTGTTTGCATCTCACCAGAAATCTGGTCACAACCTACCAGTGGGTCCCAGCTCACAGTTTGGGAAATGCTGTGTTCATTTCCATGATAAGATAAATGGTCCACCTCTGCTTACTGTAATGCAGTGCATAAACTTCCTTATAAACATACTTTTAGATTATAACAAATATTGGTGATCAACCAGGAATGGTAGAATATAATTGGCAGGGTGTTTTAAGAGTTAACGCTAAGTTTGGTGTTGGAAGAATTAATTACATGTTGCAGGTGTTCTTAATCAGTTTAATAGGACAACATTAAACTATCAAATGTTTCAATTACAATGAATCTAATTAAATGTGATTAAATAATGTTGAGTTTACAAACAGATCTGACTATAAGTAATTACTTTTTTGCAGCTTATAGACCATACATCATCAAGTATTTATCATTTTAAAATTGCCTCCCAAGTGACTGCGCTACCTTTTTATTTACAATAATGCACCAGTATCAAGGCAAGTGTTTTTGTAGTTAATCAAGTTTACAGAACTTGCAAATTAGAATATTGGAATAGATGAATCCAAGAAGCATGAACATTGATGTATAGTAACACAGAAAATGCAATGAAGCTAATTTGCATATGTAATTGATTAAGCTGTTCTTTCCTGAAAACTGTAAATTGGCTGCTGGTTACTTAAGAGAACTGAATCCCATTCTAAATGTGACAGTAAGTTGACAGCAGCAATCAACTGTTTGAGACAGTTTTATAACTTTAAATCATGCAGTACTCCAATTTCTAAAAGTGATGTTAAACACTTTAAATTGCGGGGGGGGGGGGGGCTCCATGTAAAGTTTGGTGTGAGCTTTGTCGTTTGGATTTTTTAAGAACTCATATTGCATATTTATTGCATTTTAATCCTAATCCGGTGATGGCGCGCACAGGATCCTATCCCCTTTTTTCACAGTCTCACCACCCATTTTTTCTCCTCGGACTTGCGCTAGCTACAGAGCTGGCGCAGGTCCAAGGAAACGCACTGTGGAGCGTGAGGCTTACAGAGGGGTAAGGGGAAATAATTCCCCTTTCTTCTCCGAAGCCTCCAGATCTGCCCCCCCCCCCGAATATAGTGCGCTTCTTTTTGGTGCAGCTTCACCGGTGCAGAGGGGGGAAAGGGTAGGATTGGGCTCCAGGTGTCTGGCAGCTCGGCTCCCTTGCCCTGCTTCCTTCCAGGCTACCACCGTATTGCATGTAAAGGGCTTGCTTCATAGCTCTCCTTCTGCCTTTGAGACCCTTCTGTTCCCAGGGAGAATCACATGGCTGGTCCTTTGCCACCAGAACCCCTTCAACTCAAAGCTCTCATGCCTCACAGAAACAGGATAGGTAACCTTGAGCCATGGTGCAGCCTCGCCAAAGACCCACCAAATCCTCACTATTTTCCTTGTCTTTGTCTGATATGAAGTCACATTGACTGCATGATTAGTGTTTGTTACCTTTGTGAGTGCTGCGTGAGTGAAGTATTTTTTATGACTGTTAGCTGTAGAATACCTTCCCCCTAAATTAAGTGTACATGAGCTACTTCAGTTAGGCTCAGTTTGAACAACCTTTTTGGGTTCTTGAACACTATAGCAAACTTCTGTGCACCACAGAATGATACAGATTTGCCATTGGCCATTTCATTTGCTCTCTGCACTTGATTGTTTTTCTCCCATGTGCGCATGTTACATGTGTTTTAAAAAGCACTGCTGGTAACAGTACTGCTACTGGTACTAAGGCACTACTTGGGCAGGTGAGTCCTCCAATGAGTGTGGGCCCTTGACCACTGCCTGACTACCCTGACAGGTTGAGCACATACATTTTAGGCAAAAAATAAATAAATCATGAACACGGTATGTTTCCTTCTACTGTGCAGAATTTACCGGTAATTGTTTCAGACAGCAGTTTATAGATTTTCTACAGGGAATCTTTTCACTTTGACTTGTCTTTCAAGAGAACTGCTAAACATCGGCCATAGAACACCTCTGTGTCGCAAAGGATTCTGGGGCATGCTCTAGGGAGCACACTTGGTTTTCACATGGTACTAGCCAGGAGTTGGGGGTGCAATGTGTGAACTGACTGGGTCGCTGCAATATATGGTGAAGCAAGGCACACAGCCCTTGCTTCTGAGCTTTCCACACACCCTCAGGAACATCCTGGATGGCTAGGAGCCGTCTGAAAAAGGGGAGATGCTGTCTCCAGGAAGGGGAAAGACCAAAAAGGTCGGATGTGCCCTTCCTCATTTAACCTCCTGCTTGGGGAAGCTTCCACTCTGGACGCCAGAAGAGCAATCTGGGAAGCCAACTAACCTGGCTGACCTTATTCCTCTGCACTCATACTTGCCCTTTATAGTGTTAGTCCTGAGTGAGTGTGAGGGAGTAAGGTGCAATGACTCCTAGCTCTGGTCAGAACGAAACAGGCAAGCAACTTGTAAAAATAACAAGAGTTTATTAAGAGTTTATTAAAAAATAAATAAAGAATTGAGGGCAAATGAAGTTAAATTTCTGCCCGACCCACAGGTGTACACATTTGGCTCCTATTGCATATACACACCCGTGGGCAGAAATGCCTTATTAATGAAACCTAACACAAGTACCTAGACATAATAAGTCCTGTCTAGAAATTACTTACTTAGTTGCAGTTCCCTTGTTCCCCTCCAGGGGCTGGATGGCTGGTCAACAAGGTGGTGTCAGAGGTCAGCGAAGTTGAGCACTGGCCAAGGGTCTGCACCCCTGAAAAGACTCATCTGGTCAGGCTGAACCCTCAGTACGAGTGGCAATGGAAGTGCCCAGTGCCCATCAAGGATGGGCAAAAGGATGGCATCATAGGGCTCCTGTTCACCACAGATGCCTATATGCCATTCTTGGTTTTCTCACTGAGGACTCCCTCAAACATTTCCAAGGACCTCCAGGAATTTTCTGATTAAGTTGAGAGAGGAAAAGGGGGAGTAACAAGAAGAGGCGCCTTAGTTTGAAAACTATGCCAAGAACTTAGCTTGTTTTTAGACATCGTTGATATCCTAGTGAGGGCTTAGGAAAGGGGAGCAGGGAAGGTAATTCCTAAGTGCATAGGAAATACTTTACTGCGTACAGTATAACTGGAAAATGTCATGGAATCGTTTGATTATTGTACTTTAATACCTGAGAAGGCAATCTTAGTGTGCCGCAGAATAAGTACAAGTTGCATGAGGAGGAGTAAATCATGTGCAGGACATAATTTACCCAATTAATAAGGGGAAACTGGCTGTAAAAGAGAAGCTCTCCTTCTGGTTTCCCTGTAAGTTAACTTGCTAACCGTGAAATTAATGGTCTGTGTCCTGTCCCTGAGATTATGTACTGTATTTCACCATTTGTATGTGACTATTAGATTTTGAAGGAGAGAGAGCAGACAGGACTTTTTCTGCCTTGTACTGGTTTCAAAAAGTTGATTGTTTGCCCTTAGCTCTCCCTTTCAGAGTGCCAAGAGTGTTGAAAGGTGGGGCTGTGGGTAGGGTAGCTGTACCCAAAGTCAGACCAAGAGTAGGTCTTTGGGCTCACCTTCTAGCGTGTGAGAACTGGAACCTGAAATGCAGCAGGCAAAGGGTGGACAGAAGGAGGATTAATCTTGTCTGCCAATAGTACGCCCCTATCCCTCCTCGCCTTCACAATGCCTTCTAATAATGGCAAACGCAAGTGGTCAGATGCTTGTCAGTGTGGAATCAAACAAGGCCTCCCAAAATACATGCACACATGTTCATGTTCCCCCAAATAATTTTTCAAGCAGCCAGTGTCCTTGGGTATCCAGATGCAGAGCCACAAGCAGATGGCTTGGGGCCGTTAGCAGCTCAGTCAATTGCTAGGAAAATTAATAGAAAGGAAGTAAGGAATAGTCTGTTGGCACATGTGTAGTATGTGTGCATATTTATTCACTAATAGTGAACTCAGATGCTTGAGTGTCTTATCAGACTGGAAGCAAAACTTGGCCACCCTCAAATAAGGTAACGGTTTCTACACACTCAGGGGACTTTCTAGGTACATGTAAGTAGATACGTTTGTAAATTAAAGGAAACGGGATAAATTAAAGGAAAAGGGGGAACACCACAACAGCTTGGTGGAGACTGAGCATGTTCAGCAGCACCTATGAGCCATTGAATGTTGGAGTTGGAAACAAGTCTCAGAATGAGGATTTGAGAGAGGAGCGTGTGTGCTGATGAGGGCATGCACATACAAGGGCCCATGGGCCCATGGGGGCTCTTGAAAAACTGGTGCCAATGTTGTATGCAAGTTCCACTTGTTCCTTCTAATTGCAGTGCCAATTAGTTTGGATATGACTTTTGCTCTTCATCATCATAGTTCGTCTTGATTCCGCTTTTCTTTCCTCCCATCAGGGGAAGCCACTTCATCTGAGAGAAAATACTTCCATGGCTTTTGAAATTCAGACCTCCATTCAGTAATGTAGTTCTGGTTTGAATTTGAATCAATGGCTACACAAAGTGCAATTAAGCCTTCAGGTGTAGACTCCTGCCACTAAACTAGGAGTGGTTGGAGGGACTGCAGCTTGGAAATGTGTTAAAACATTGGAAACTTGTGATGGGTGAGCTCCCATCTGTGGGATTTAAAAGCTGCTTAGTGTAGTCTTGTATCTGGGATGTATCCATCTCCTAAGAGGCCTTCAAGATGGCTTGTATTCTGTTAACATGTAATCAAAACACCATAAAATCCTCAATTAGAAAACAAAGAAATAATTTTCTGAGAGTTCTCTCCCTGCTTGCAATGACAAATGTGTGCTGCTGGTGCTGTATTTATTTATTTATTTATAGAATTTATACCCCGCCTTTCTCCCACAAGGGCAACCAAGGCGGCTTATAATAAAAACATTAAAATACATATATACATTTAAAATCAAGAATTAAAACAATTAAAACAATTAAAACAAACAGCCTCAGTGGGTCATCCACATTTACATCTGTCAAAAGCCATCTATCAAAAAGCCAGCCCGCCATGTCAGACATCAAATGCTGATCGAAATAAAAATGTCTTAAGCCTATGTATGTATGTATGTATGTATGTATGTATGTATGTATGTATGTATGTATGTATGCGTATTCCCACATTGCCCTCTAGGAATTGTTTTTTAGTTTCATATGCCCTGCACCTCACTCCACCAGCCATTCAGCTGCCCAGTCCTCTCGATAAATGCACTTTGAGGCAAACGGATTTTAGATCTAGGAGGGGGACCTCAATCATACAGAACATTTGTAATAAGTAGTCAAGAAAAGTGACCCAAAGAGAGCAGGTATTTGTCCAACAAAAGGCTACTTAGTGACGTGAACCGATTGCATAGTTAATAGCAATTCACAAAAGTTTAGTTGAGAGTAAGGGGTTAACACTGAAGAAAGCTTTCTTTGAGGCACTTTGTCTGCTGAATGTTGACTCTGCTTGTGCCAAATTGTAATTAACGTTCCAAACCAGAGAAAAACTTCAGGGAGAAATGGCACCCAATTTGTAATGCAGCTGAGCAATATGAGTTGGACACATTTGTGTATGGACAAGTGCTGCTGAACTTCAGCAAAATCACTATTGAAATCCAGCGAAGTCCTCTCTGAATACTAAGGGCTAAGCAACTCGTTTTGTTTCTAGTTAATTTCCTGGTTTTAGTTAATTAAAATTGCATATTGTGGGTTATCTGTTGTAAAACTGGCTGACTGTTTTTATTGTGTGAGACAACTTGATTGTCCTTTTAATGGGAACGAAAGGCTAGATAGTCCATTCCAATCTCCCTCTCGGTGGAATCTCACAATTCCACTTGGATGATAAGTACAGCGTAGGAGAGATGGCTGCCATTTTCTCTTCTCTACCTTAGCAACTTTTGCTACCATTAACATTTGAGTGAATGGTTAATCACTATGAAGCCCATAAGTCACCCTCATACATTTGACTCTCAGGCTGCCTCATGTATGCCATGAAGCTTACATAGTGCTTTGATTTGAAAATACATGATTTTGTCAGAATTGGAATTGCTTAGTAATTAGAGCGTGAAGTGTAAGTAGTGCTTGGGTGGGAATTGTCTACCCAAATAGCATCTTTTAATGAATATACTAATCATGCAGTACCCATTTCAGTGCTCTAGATGGCAGGAAATGTCTAAAGATCCACTGTTCCAACTTGCAAAATCAACTTTCTTGATAGAAAATGTCATGTAAAACTACAGTGTGTAGAGATATAAATGTAGTGCTGACGGTTTTAATGTTTCCTATTTGAGTTAGGCTCCAGTGATTTGAGTTCTATGATTGCAACAAGCAAAATTGATGCTAGTGCTGCTATTGTATTTCAAGTTTAGCAAATGCTCAGATTCTACAGATGATGAGAAATGTATTGGGCAGTGTGTGCGTGTGCGTGTGCATATGCGTGCGTGCACACATGTGTATGCATGTAAGGCCTGCATCAGAGATCAGCATCCTAGGGCAGTTGCCAAGAGCTGAGAGCCCCTGGAAAGGCCCACTCTTAATACTTGAGTGTTCATAACCTTTGCTATGGTTTAAAACTCTGATTTAAGCTATTTCTGGAGATCCCCCCCCCCACTATGATGTAATGTTGGAAATTCCTGGAGGCCCTGTTAAAATCTCTAGGATTGCTCTTAGTAGTTGACTGGAAGTTGACGTTGATTCCTGGAAATTCCAGGCCAATCCTAGAGGGCAGCAATGCTAGCATTTGTGAAATTATGGCATGACTCCCTCTGCCAGGAGAGTTGCTCCATTGTTGATTCTTCCCTGCCATCCCATCTGCCAAGTCCTACCATAAACTTGATGGGGAGGGCCAGGTAGGAGGGGGCCCATGGAAGGCAGTTTGCTGAGAGACCCTGAAACATGGAGCCAGTGTGTATTGAACCTTCCTTCCTTCCTTCCTTCCTTCCTTCCTTCCTTCCTTCCTTCCTTCCTTCCTTCCTTCCTTCCTTCCCCTTGATGTTGAAAGAGTCTATGGCGAGTCATTGACATATAGCTGTTAAAAGTAGTCCAGGTCTTCTCAAACTGTGGGTTGCAGCCCAATGCTGAGGTGGGTTGCCATTTGGGCCCACCCACCTGTCTGTCCACGTCTCTGTTTGGCTCCAAATGGGAGCCAACTGGAAGCCACTTCTGGGTCATGACTCACCTTGTCCTGCTGCTCCCACATCGCGCAGGGCCTGGGATGGCCTCCATGGGCCTCTGGAAGTGACCTTTGGGTCTCTTCCAGTCACATCTGGAGGTCTTTCTGAGGCCCATGGAGGCCGTCCCAGACCCAGCACAATGCAGCAGCAGCAGCAGGATGAGGTAGGCCGCGACGCGGGAGTGGCAGGACAAGGTGGGTTGCGGTGACGGTGACTTTGACAACCTCTGAAGTATTCTATGAACTGGCCCCATTTTATCTGAAAATGGATAACACTACAGAACATAATGAAATGTAATGACAACTGAGCCAATGCATTCTCTGCTCTCCAGCATAGGCTGAAGGAAACAAAATGGCAGAATATAGCATATAAGCCAGGCTTTAGGTATGTGTGAAATAAGCAAAAATGGGGCAGGGGCAAAATGAGTTTACTATGTGATGGAATGTCAAACTGCCAGGAAATGGAGAATGTTATGTACTGTCGAATTGAGAGTGGTTTTATTACCTTTAGGCAAGATGCAAAACATTCGTGAAGTACTGTGTACTATAAGTGAATGTTGACAGTCATACACATTTGAGAGTATTTCTGGCTGCAAAAATCAGATCACTTGTTCTGGTATTGTCTCTTGGGCAGTAATGTCACTAGGGCGCGCGTCACCCTGTGGCGAGATGGGCGCACGTCACCCCCATGATAGACCTCGCCAGAAGCGGCCGGACCGCCGGCCCGGGTCATCGGAAGCTTCGAGGCCTTCTCCCAGCCTCGGCCGGGAGAAGGCCTCGGGAGCGTCTGATCCGGCTGGCGGTTGGGCCGCTTCTGCGAGGCCCTATGCTATGCGGCTTGTTTCCGCAGTTTTGCGCATTCCCAGCGGTGTGGGCATGCGCAAACAAGCCACATAGCATAGGGCCTTGCAGAAGCGGCCCGACCACTGGCCGGGTTGGATGCTCCCGAGGCCTTCTCCCGGCCAGGGCTGGGAGAAGGCCTCGGAGCGTCCGATGACCCGGGCTGGGTGACGCGCGAAGCTGGCGGCAGTGGAGGTGACGCACGGGGGCGGGGTGACGCGCGTCACACACCCCTGCGTGCGTCACCCTGCGGCAGCCCGCCCCCCCCCCGCCACGGGCCAGTGACGTTAGTGCTCTTGGGGCAATGGTTTCTGAACCTAACACCATAGAAACTCAGTAAGAATTGTGGGAAAGGGCCACTCGGACGTTTTCCTGCACAAGCCTAATTGAAAACGATGATGATGATGATGATGATTGCAAGGGACTTGTGCAGGAGAACTTCTGAGTAGATTACACCCTTCGTCTTTGTTTTGAGATCTGCTTGTCACCAGATCCATTTGGCCCTTTTCTGCTTTGCAGGGTCACATCCTGCATTCTGGTGACCCACCAAAAATCATTGGGTGATGCGCTGGAGGCTCATGGCTCAGCTTTTGCAGACAACTGCCATGGCAAACATGCTGTGGCCTCTAAAATGGAAAAGGGTGATGGCAGGCAGTGCACTTTCTGCGCTCTGCCTGCAGGTGGCAGTAAGGAATAAAATATGAAGGAGAATGCCTTGCATGCTGGTTCTTCTTGATGGACTTGCATATTGCAAAATTTGTAATCCCTGCATGACCCTTTTTAGCCTAGCATCCAGTTTTCGTCTTTGAAGGCTTGGCACCTCTTGTTAGGAATAGAGTAATATGTTTCCAATGATTTAAATGACTCTACAGTGCCATTGCTCATTTCTGCAGCATGTTTTCTCCCCTTTTTTCCCCTTTTGCTCTTAGTCAGTGTTTATACTTTTAATATAATGTCAACAGCATTTATTGAATGTAGTCACTTCCTAATGCTGCCAGTGGGGTAGATGCAAAAACATCTTGGAATATGATCTCCCAATTAAAATTCTCACATGGTCACTTTAATGTTTAATGCATTGAGCAATACAAGAGGTTGACTGACCTGGACTGCAGTTCCGTGCACTATTACCTGGAACTGAGTAAGCCCATGAGTACAGTGCAGTTTACTTCTGAGTAAGCATACATAGGATTGTGCTGTCAGAGACTTATGTCTGCATTGTTATGGTAAATAAGACATTTATATTCTAGACTGATGCAAGGATCCTGATCAAAAACCCAAGGAAGAAACAATGCAATTGTTAGAACAGCACAGGCAAAAATCAAGATACAGGAAAAAGAGTGCAATTTCCACTCGACAGGAAGGCATCCCTTTGTATTAACACACAATGGACAAGGGACTGTCACGATCTGGAATATATCAAGGAGCTGTGCCATTCATTTACTAGCCTGCTCTTTATATTACTGAAGAGGTGATGTGCTTCTCAGCCTCGCTACCTTTGGCTGTCTGTGTTGTACCTGGGGATTTGAACATTAAGCTGGTGGAATTTTCTGCTCTAACTAGGATTGCCATTTGTAACCTTTAAGACACAAGTAAATGGAGCCCAAAACTATTTCATCCCAAGGGATAAGGCAGCCTATTCCTGTCAACTTTTGATCAGACAGACAGACAGACAGATGGGTGAACCTTCTGACTCTGAAGTGTCTCTATCGTCTGAACTTGGTTCATGAGAAATTAAAGCCGGCAAAACTGGACTATGTGGTGTTACTATTTGCATACATTCATAGCCCAAAATGATACTAAAAAACATTAGTAAACTGTTTCTTATTAGGGCTGCACAGAGTCCTTCTACTTGTATTTTGTCAGTTGTGAACCTGGCTTCTCCTGCAAGATCTACTTGCAAGACATAAGCAGTAGAGGCTCTTATAGTGGTTTGCATTGGAAGGCTACCAGCTTTCACCACTGAGTATTTCTTTGTAAAGGAGTGACCCACAAAGTCCTTACTGGAAAGTGGTTATTTTTTATGCACGCACACCTTTCAGCAAATTTCTCAGGACAATTTACAGGTAAAAAATCAAACAATGTTAAAGCAGAACTTAAAAACAGCAGTGCAATTAAACACTTAAAAGGGATGGGAGGATGAAACCGTCTTTGCCTGATGCCAAACAAGCAAGCAGGGTAGGTACGAGGCAAGCCTGTCTGGGGAAGAGCTGCACAAATTGGATGCCACAATTGAAAGGCCTCTCTCTGGTCACCACCCATCTTACTTCAGATGGTGGAGGCAACTGGAGGCAATTCTAGTATTTTGAAGGCAATTCTAGTATTACGAGACACAGGATTCAAGGGTAAAAAAGCCATGTATAATTGGTATATTTTTCAAGCCAACGTAAACGTAATATTACATACGAGGGCTCCGTAGACCAATGTTTCGTCTTAAATCATAAGACATTTACTAGGTCAAAAGATCAAGTTTGGCAATGTTAGGCGCTCCAGAGCGAACACGGGTAAACTAGCAAAAAACGCGGGAAAGAATCAATCAAACTCGACATGGAGGAAATTGAATACATCTGATACGCTGTCCTTAAGCAACCTCCGAAGACAGTGTAGGAAGCAATCGATCAGAAATGGAAGAGGGAAAAAACTAGATACAGCTGATGCTCTGTCCTTAGGTAACCTCCAAAGACAGTTAACAGCCGTGAGTTCCTTAAAGGGACACTCTCTTAAGTCCTGTGTAAAATCGGAAGCCATATCTTATTAATAAATGACAGATCTTGCTGACGATTAATCAGACAGTCTGTCCCCTTTTTACTTATCTCAATTGCCTCCAAATTAAGGCAAGTCCTACTGTTATTATCACTGCATACATATTCAGTCTTATCAAAGAGGATCTTATGTCCAGTTGAAATAGAGTGTTCCGCAATCGAGGAATGTTCTGGGTGCTTTAAATGGGTAGCTCTTTCATGTTCAGAAATTCTGGTTTTAATGCTTCTTTTTGTGACCCCAATATAATCTTTCCCACAGGAACATGGCACCCTGTAAACGCCAGGCATAGAGAGTAGTGGTCTTGGGTCTTTTGGGTTTCTTAATAGTTGTTCTATTTTTAACGTGGGTTTGAATATAGTCTTGACCTCACATCTGCTGAAAATCCTAGCAATTTTATCTGTTACTCCTTTAATATATGGCAAGGAGATCCAGCAATTTTCTTTTGCAGTGTCAACTGCATCATTTGTGGTCGCATTGTTAATTCCAAACCTCTTGTCATGGATCTTCTTTTGTTGTATATTCCAGCATTTCCCAATCTGGCCTTTGGTATAACCATTAGCTCTCAAGGTTTTTGTCAGGATCTGACGTTCTTGTTGTACAGAAGATTCATCGCAGATATTAATCGCACGGTGCACCAACGAATTTATCAATGAATTTTTCTGAGAAGGATGATGGTTCGAGGCTTGGTGCAGGTATCTTCCTGTAAACGTTGGTTTTCTGTATACTGAATGCCCGCATGATAAATCATCTTTCCTGGTTACTAATACATCTAAGAATGGGAGAGCCTTATCTTTTTCCCTTTCCATAGTAAATTTTATTTCCTCACATTGGCTGTTCAAGTGGTTCAAAAAATTAATAAGTATGTTGGTGGTTCATGTGAGAGCAGGTGTTCCTTCAGATACCCAGATCCTAAACCATGCAGGGCTTTCAATTCAAGGACATCAGCAAATTGAATTGTGCTCATTAATGGACCAGGAGCCAGTGAAGATCTTTAAGCACTGTCAGGATATGTTTCCACCAACTGGTCCCAGTTCGCACTCCAGCAGCTGCATTTCCAACTAACTGCAGTTTCCAAACAGTCTCCAAGGGCAGGCTTCATGTACAGTGCACTACAGTGGTTAATTCTGGAAGTTACTGGGGCTCAGATAATTGTAGCCAAGCTGTCTCTGTCCAGGAGAGGCTGCAAGAGGCATACTGGCCACAGTTGATGGAAGGCACTCTGTACCACTGAGGGCACTTGGGCCTCCAGTGACAAAGCCGGATCTAGGAGCACCCTCAAAACTGTGAACATACTCCCTTAAGGGTAGAGCAACCCTGTCCAGAACAGACGGAACACTATCATCCTGAATAAATGAACCAACAACCCTCAGTACGTCTGTCTTATCGCGATTACCCTTCAGTTTGTTGGCCCTCACCCAGCCCCTTCCTGACTCCAGACATTGATTCAGCACTTTCACCACCCTGCCTGACTCATATGTAAAAGCAGAGGTAGAGCTTGGTGTCACCAGCATACTGATGATATTGCAGCTAAGATCCTCAGATTACCTCTCCCAGTGCCTTTGTGTAGATGTTGAAGAGCATAGGGTTGTATCTTTGACATCCGAATGGGCTATGGTGGGATTTTCACTACAGCCAAGTGGCACATCCTATTTAATCTCCCTTTATGCAATGCTGGAGAACCACACTGAATGCACATGACTATAAATTCACAGGCAAGTCTGGGAAAATGATTGCAAATGCTGATGCATTAAGTCATCTAATGCTGCAGACATCTGACTGCTACCTTTCACCAAGCGCAGGCCTTTTGTTGAAATCCATGCCAGGCTCTCCTCTCTTTATGCTGAACAGACTGCCAGGATAACAGCAAAAATGTGTGGAATAGAGAGGAACATGGAAAATATCATTACAGGATCATCTGGATGGATGTCAAATGCAGAGTTTGATTAAAATAGTTGGGGTGATACAGGCATGGATAACCCCCTTGGTTAGGTGGGCACCTGTACCTTTTAGCAGGTGGGTTGGGGGGCAAAATTTCTGATCCTTGTCTATTGGCATTGCAAGACAGTAGCTCCCAAGGTGACATGCTTTAATATTTTATTCTGGTAGGTTTGGCTCCAAATGTGCAATAAATGTAATTGGAAGAGTGTTTTCCAATTAAAATGCCATAGAAAAGTACTTAAATGTATTGCTTGGAATTAAATACTTCTCAAAGGCTAATTGTATTTGTTTACCATTTTTCAGATATGTTTAAAGTGACTGCAGATAGGGTAGATTTTGGAATGGCTCATCAGTGGGTTTTAAACCTGTTCATTCTTGCTTTGCATTTCACATGCTCTGGAAAGTGTGTGCTTCCTCTGTCAGGTCTTTCTTGTTTGCAGATCTTCACTAGCAATCAATGAAAATAACACTGCTGCTTCCCAAAGGAGCATAAAGACCAAATTCTATGTGTTTGCAGTCTCTTTCCTGTTTGAAAGTGCAAAAATGACCAGGGTGTGATCTATAGCTTCAGAATTAAAACAAATATTTTTTGGATGGCCATCAACATTCCACCCAAGGAAACACAGCTCAATCACATTGGATAACACTGAAAATCTGGGGATTCCCCGGGGAAGAAGGAAGAGAGAGGATAAGTGAGCATGACCACGGCTGATTAGGCACAGGGAGAACTGAGATATTGCGAGGCACAGGGGAGCAATAATACTATATGAGAAAAAAGTAGGCCCTGAATGTAGGCGACTCCAACAACAGAATAACAAATGCAGCCACCTTTTACCACTACCAAGCAGAAAAGGAGGGAGGGGGAGGATAAAGCTGATCAAGGCACCCTACAGCTGCCATCAACTCCCCTTCGAAAACAAATAAAATCCTACAATCTAAATCTTATAATTTAATTTTGACTAATGTGATGAAAAATTAAGACCAAAGGAACATTCTTATGACCGCACCCTTTTGTATTGCAATTGCTTTGGCCCAGTGTACACCCAAGACAGAGTCGTACTTTTGCCCACAGGCAAGTCTTTGGAATTACATTGCTTCCCTGAGTTACAGAGGTCTGAGTTGTGAATGGCTGCACTGGCGCTTTCATGCAGGCACATGAAAGCCTGCACAAAAACACCTTCGGAGGTGCTTTTGTGCAGGCACGACAGTACTGGACCAGCAAGAACGGGATGTTTTGACTTACAGTAAGTACAGACTCCTGGAACCTTACCTGTATTTAAGTAGGGGACTTAGTGTACATGCAGTTTTGCATCATTGCCTTTATTTTGCTTCTGCATATGTCATGATGGTTCATAATTAATTCTTCATTGCAGGAAAGGGCAAGAAGGGCACACTGAACCTTCACCCTTGATCACAGGCGGTAGCGGAGGAAGCGATGGGGCGCCCCCCCGGACAGCACGCAGGGGAGGTGACAAGCGCGCCATGGCGGCGGCAATTCTGTGGCTTAAAAACGGCCGCGCGGTTTGCAGCGCTGCAAATGTTTTGCCCACCTGTCCGCCCGGGTCCCCTGGTTCTGGTGTTGTGCGAGAGGGAAAAGAACTTTCCTCTATCCACTCAATGCATAATTTTATATGTCTTAATCATATCTCCTCTCCTCTCACCTTTTTTCTAGACTGAAGAGCCCAAACATTGTAGCCTTTCCTCGTAAGGGAGGTGCCCTAGCCCATATTCTCCACTCTCAATCACAGCGTACATATAGCCCTGGATAAGGCTTCATTCATTACACATATACCCCACTTTTCAGTTCAAGGTAGCATACATGGGGTTCTCAGGGGTCCCTCATCCAGACACTGACCAGACTCAGACCCGCTTAGCTTCAGCAAGGTAACTGTATCATGTGTCCTCAGCCCATACATGGTGCTCTAGATTAGAAAATACCATATGCAATACAAACAAATCCCTGCCTGGGATTGCAAATATGAGGGCATGGTCAAGCACCTGGCAGGACATAGCACATGGCCATACACAGAGCTCTCTGTTTGGTGGGCCTGGGGGGTAGTTGTTGGCTTTCTGGGTCACAAGTTATGCAGACACTACCTTCATCTTTAAAGCTCATCTCCACAGCCATGAAAGACGAAAAGCTCCTCTCTGTTTTTAAACATAAAAACTGGGATTCTCTCAGAAAAATGATCAGTGCACAGGCTATCATGTGGTGATCTTATGCAGTAAAATCATGCCTTTGTGATTTATTTATTTATTTATTTTAAATGTGGCTCATATATTTCTGGATAAAATCTCTGTACTCAGAGTAAGAGAGGCTGTTCTTTCATTCTTTAATGTAAAATTTACTGGCTGAGATTTCATTCAAACACTTTTACCCCAGCAGGTGTGTAGCAATCTGTTGTATTAAGAGAGTCCCATAGCAATCTTCAGTGGGCTCAGGAAAAATAATACAGATATTGGGGGGGGGGGGAGGCAGGATTTTTTTTTGTCCTTTCAGCCTTTATTTGAGCTGCAGACAGAATTATTTACTTTTGTTCTTGCTTGCATTATCTTGGATTAGGATTCAGGTGTTTTGGGTTGTACTTGCAACTTTAATAGTTGCATATTACCCTGGGGTGCAGGAGGCTTAATAATTCTTAAATATCATAATGGAAGTATGATATTTGAATATTATCAGCTGAAGCAAGGGACAACTAGGATGGGAAGAAGGGACCCCTACTTGCTAACAAAGAGACAAGAAGTGTATAGCCCCATGCCACACATCTTTTCATCTGAGCTGTTGTCTATCTGGCAGGGGTGTTAGTACTGGGGTTGGTGTACTATGATTGACTGTTCTGCATCTTATCATCCATTGTAGGACAGGGCAGTGTGGGGGGGTGGGTGCAATTTTCTTTTTTGTCCTTTCCCCATTGTTCCTTATGAGGTTACTCCTACTTGCCAGCTCTGTCATCGGCAAGCCATTTTTCTGGTGTCTGTAGTATGTTCATTGTCTGAAGGGGGGTTTAGGATATGGCGTACGTTGACTCTTCCTTGTCCCTCCTACGTTCCTTCCATGTCATGCCCAATGTCTTCCTGTTTTGACCTCTCTGCCATTGGAGTTCCGCTGGCGTTCAAGTGACATCCAAACTACATTGGCACTTCCCACTGTCATTAGCCTGCTACTTTATGCTTCTTCTAGGATCAGGACCACAGCCAGGACCGCTTAGGATCAGAGTGGCTCAGCCAATAGTAGTACAAAATCCTTTGACTGCCCAGTTCCTTGGGAATCAGTTACTTCCAAAGACCTCGCAGCCACATGGTCCAGCTCTGAATTTCAGATAGACTGTCTCTTGCTTTCAGGTTTCCCTCTGAGTATGTTGCCTTGTGTGACCGAAACACAGCAGGAGATGTCCTCTCAGTAAGTCTCTGGCAGGGTCTGAAATGGAAATAATAACGTTCTTGGTTGGACAATAGATCGGCCAGATCTGGTTGCTCCACCAGTAAACTGTGCTTCGTTCAGGAGTGTGAGGTCACTCCAGATTCTTTCACAGAATTTTTTCTTCAGAAGGTGCATTGTGACATCAATGCAACAGCAGCCAGTCTGCTTGGTGGCTCAGGTGTCAGCTAACTGGTATAACATTAAGAACAGTTTGTCAGTCTCTGCCTGTCAGGACAAAGTAGTTTAAGGAGAGCAAGTTGTTCTTGGCCTCATCACATAAGGTCTTAGTAAATGCTGATCATATACTGTACTGTACCTGACTTGTCAGGTGGCTATTAAATGCATTCACCATTTTTAGAACTCTCTTAGAAAATATGGGCTGGGAGCTGAAGGCAAAGTTCACCAGCAGACAAACACTGAGGAAAGCCAGTCAGGTCATGGTTATCTCTGAGGTAACTGCCTTCAGAGTACGTTAAATGAACTTCATTTTTAAAGATTTACAGAAGCACATTTAACAAATTCTTAATAATCTTAAGTTATGACCAGAAAAAATATATAATGTTATATGATAAGACATAAAATATCACGCCAAATAAATATGAAAAAATGAATAAAATTGTAAGTGCACAAGGATAACAAAGCATTCTCCTTAAACAACAACAGAGAAATACTCTAACTGCACCAACATAAAATCTTTCACAGTAAATATATCTCAAGATACTGAAGTTATGCATTATCATCCAGTATCTGAAAAAAGGACCGCAGATCAAATGAAAGTCATCTTTTGTCATTTTTAAGTACCATGTTCAAATCTCTGTAGACCGTTTAAAGGTCTGGCTTGATGCCATAGAAATAATGCAATCTGTGCTCAACTCACTGGATGCTGGAGCTGATCTCTTATTGCCCATGTTGATCACAGGCTATGAAAGAAGTGAATGCCTTTTTTATTTCGTTTCTGTTAATGATCCAGGCCGGACTGGAGTTTGACACCAACATGAGATTAATGGTCAGCAGTGCAGCCCTTTCTTAGGTCACTGTTTTGCTCAGCCTTCCGTATTGGAATGTTCCTTCTGGCCAATGAGGAGCAACCTTGAACAATGAGCCAAAGCTCATGGAACGCTGTTGAAGCAAGAGGGGTTGTGATGTGGCAGTTAAGCTGATGGGGACAAGAAGGTTGGAGTGAGAGAAAAAGCATAGATGCCTATGGAATTAGAAGTTGGAGGCTTCTAATGCATGGAGTTTCTAGACTAGATGATATGGTTTCATGCTATTTTTTGGAAAATGCTTCCTTGGTTCACTGAGCTCGGAAAGTAGCTAAGGCTGTCCATGGATGATTTGTGTATCTGTTACCATTTTCTTCCTTTATAAATCACATTTGCTACCCTGTTGCCTTGGAATGTTTAGTGGGCTTGGGCGTCTTCTGTATGATAGGTGGTGGAGGTTCTTTCTCTTTATCCATGAGACAAGCACAGGTAAGTACTGTATAATTTCAACCGTATTAGTGACTATCAAAACAGTATAATGAGGACTGGGGCAATTTGGGTATATGCCACTGAGTTGCATGGAATTGATACAGTGGCAGCTTAACTCCTTTCTGATGGTTCTTCTCTCCCTGCCTGTCTTGGCTGGGCTCCCTGCCCTCAAGAGGGAGAGACTGTTTAGTGCGGTTTGTCTTCTGGGATATCTGCCCAGGGAATGGCTTTGGGAGGCCAGGAGCTAAAACATTTGCTTGTGACACCATTGGAGACCAAGGAAACAAAGGAATGGCTTGCCTTACCCATGCTCACTAGCAGTGTCAGGCTTTACCCTTCCTGCTGGTAAGATAGGGGAATGTGTGCATTCCCTGGGACTGGACTGGACATTCCCTGCCTTGGACTGGACTTCCAGAAGCCACTTCCTACACCACCCATGTCCCGGCTGTTCTGCAAGCCAGGTGGATTAAGAATTCATGGTGCAAGGACACCTGCAGCCTGGAAGTTGGTCAGCTGATCCCTTCCAATGAAGACACATAGGTGCTTTGCTTTTGTCTGTCTGATTTGGTACCCAACCCTGGTGCCTGTCCTCCATATTGGATACTTACTTGGATACTTACCTTTTACTCGCTGCTCCTTGCCTACTTGTGCCTGAACTGGATAAACCCCACTGTGGTCTGTCTTAGAGCTTGACTGAAACTTGGTAGTGTTTCCTCCATCTCCTTGGGCATCCTGACCTTATACTGAGTTTGTGTAAGGACGCCAAGCTCTGCAACTCTCTAGACTAACGCCAATCTCAGGTGCTCTGGCTTGCAGGTGAGCTGGGTGGACCTGTTGGGGGAGTGTGACAAGGTGTGGTGGATTGTTCTTTCTAGAGACCCACTTCTTGAGCAAAACTTTACCTGCCACTCAACTCCCTTTCAAGAACAGGCGGGAGCCCGCGAATGGTTGCACCTGAATTCAGACCTGATCTTGGAGCACGTGTGGTCTCCAGAGTCCCTGGAGCTAGAACTGGGGACTTAAACTTGCTTTAGAGCTAGGATTAGGAATAGAGCCAGGGCTGGCCCATTTATGAGGTTGGCCAAAATGCTTGCTTTGAGTGGTGGGCTAGGCAATGTAGCAATCTGGAAGAGGCTGCCTTGTACCTGCATGTCTCCTCTTCCCAGGGCCAACCCGTCCATGGAGCAGCTAGAATTGCCTGCAATAGTGGCAGATTTTGAGATGTCCAAAGGGGCAATGGACTGTCACCCCGTTTGCCACTGCTGCCTCCCTCCCTCAATCCACATATGCTCAGCTTCGTGCTGGAGTGAGCTCAAAGTCGAACATTCCCCTGCTTTACTGGGCTCCTTGCATGCTGTGTTGACCTGAACCTGCATCAGGTAGTGTTTCGGGTTGCACTGCCTCTGTCCTCTGCTTGCCCAACCACCGCATTATCCTCTTCTTGTGTGGTGTTCTTGGAAAGCAAGTGAGAAAAGGATGGAAGGGGCTTGCTTTCCTTCTCCAGCCCTGCTGCCAACGATTGTGGTGGCAATAGAGCTTGAGAAGGTAGCTGCCCCAGTGGTCATTTTCCTGAGTGCTCAAGGGCACTTGAAAAAAGAGCTGCTGCCTCCTGTGCTGCCTTTCTTTCTTCTCTGCTTCTTGTAAAGTGGCCTAGTTGGGAGGATGTTGAGAGTGGAGAGGACCTACTCCCAGGATCCTCCCTGCCTGGCCCCTCTACAGAAGGGCAGTGGCAGAAGCGATGATGGAGAATGAGGACAGTGTGGTGAGGACAGTGTGGTGTGTGATGGTGTGCAGGGTGCTGGCATGCATGTTGCCACAGGTAGTGGGCTGTGAAATTTGCCATTGGGTGGATAGAGTTTGAGCTTGAATTTGAGCTGTAGCTGGATACAAAAAGTTTTGGTCTGAGCTGGATCCTGACATTGAGGAACCTAAAATGGTCAGCTGAGTACAGAAGGACAGATTCCTAATATTATTTATGCTTGTCCTTGCCAGTTACAGGGCCTGATGTATACACCCCTATATCCTTCTGTACCTATAGTATAGAGGGATCTGAGACCTAGAACTACATAGTCCCAATTTGATCATAGTCCCAATTTGGTTATAAAGCTGCGTCCACAATCAGACAGCCACAATCAGCCACAAAGACAAAATTAAACTCCAGGTGCAACAGAAATGCGTTTGCTGAATTCCTAAGAATTCTCAGAAACTGGAAACAGCAGGTCTGCCTGAGGAAGGAGTCTGGCAAACATTGTACTGTACTTGTAATAGTAGTAATGTGTGGCGAAAATCTGAACAAAAGAAAATTAACCTGCCTTATGCTTTCGTCCCTTGGACAAGGGCATGAAATATAGTGAAATACAAGTGTTCTGAACATGTTAAAGAAAATATGTTTTCTGTCCTGTAAAACAAAATATGGTTTCTGTCCTGTAAAATATTGACTGCACGGTTGCAAATCCCTAAATAGCTAGCCATAAAGTAGTGAGCAAAGATTAACAAAAAATAGGAATGGCCTTTCAAAGTCAAGTACTGTATATGGCAAAAAATTGGAAGTAAATATGTATCATCTTAGTCTATGAATTACAGTGTTTGCATAGTTTTGCCTTTTGCTATCTGGTTCATTAGCACCGGGGACAAGTACTTACTGTATGCTATTTAAATATGCTGGCATTTATTTGTTCAAACAGTTTTACTGGCATAATTACCGTAGATGTCAGATGAAGTTTGATTCTCACTGACCTTTACAGCATAGACCTGAAGAAAAAGTGCAGCCTACGCTCCCAAGCAAAACTTTCATTTCTTATCCAGTATGTTGGTAGACATGTGGCATACAAAAAATCCGTAAAATACGAGCCATAATGTGTTTTATTAGACCAGTTGGTGATTCTGTATGTGCTTTCATGTTGTTTTGTACACGTTGCCTATTTACTGTTTCGTGGCAATCTCAACTACTCTCTGCTCAAACAACCTGGTAAAATTAGGGGACTTGGACAATTGCATTGTCACTCAGTCCTAATTCTTTAACTACATATATTCTAATTTTTCAGTGGCTTGTAGACCACGTTGCAATAAAACAAACTTTTTTTTAACTAAGCAAGCCTGCCAAATCTAGTCCACTTTGCTCCTCTCCTTGCATCTCTCTCTCTCTCCCCCTTTGTACCATTGTTCTCTATATCTGTATCTTTCTTTTCTATCACTGAGATTGCATCCCACCTTCAGATCTTAGTTTATTTGCAAACTCTGGTTAAAATAACCAGATGATAAATGATTGATGGGACATTTCCGGGTTGCGTAACTTTCCCTCCCTCTCCTAAAATAGCTCCAGAATGCATTGCAATGCATTCTGGAGCGAACTTGGGAGAGGGGAAAGGGAAGTTGTGTGACCCGGAAGAAGCTTCTGGAGCACAATTTCAGCTTGTATAAGGAAGAACATGCAGCAGTTTGCAGCAAAAAGGTAAGCAAACCGCTTTTTAACCTTTTTTTCTTTTAAAAAATGTTTTAATGTTGGTCTCGGTATCCGCAGATTTCAGTATTTGCGGGGATTCTGGGAATGGAACCCCTGCGGATACTGAGGGCCAACTGTATGTGGAATTCATTGTCACAAGATGTGGTGATGGGATGGCCACTAATTTGGATGGCTTTAAAAGGGGATTGAACAGATTCATGGAGGAAGTTCTGTCAGTGACTGCTAGTCATGATGGCTATGTGCTATATCTGGTTCAGTGGCAGTGTACCAGTTGCCGGGGAACAACTGTGGGAGAGAAGTATGCCTTTCTCGCTTACGTTTGAGCTTCCCAGAGGCAGCTGGTGGGCTTCTGTGTGAAACAGGAAGCTGGACTAGATTGGCCTTTGTCCTGATCCAGCAAGGTTTTTCTGCTGTAGCAAGCCAGGATTTCCCAGTTTTGATGTCACAATAGATCTTTGCATGTTCTAAACCAGGATCCACTGGCGTCACTGCAGGGGGGGCGGAGCTCCAAGTTCTGTCAGGCTCTGACCCTCTGTTACACGATGGGAGAAAGCGGCCCCGTCCCCTCGCCTTTGGAGCCATTCGGCCTACGAAAGCACTTGCTTTCGTCGGCCGGAATGGCTCCAAAGGCGAGGGGGCGGGGCCGCTTTCTCCCGTCGTGTAACGGAGGGTCAGAGCCCGATGAAACTTGGAGCTCCGCCCCCCCTGCAGTGACGCTAGTGCCAGGATCAGATGTAGAATCCTTCATCACCTCATGTGCTAGGGGATGTTGTGCAAACTAGGATTCAATCCTGAATTGAGCCACAGACTAGATGCCACAGCTTCTCATTCTCTAGAACTACTTGGCAATCCTGTGAGCTGTATGACCTGGCTGACTGGCCTGAATTCTAGATGATGATGATTAGATGAAGGCTTTGAATCTAAATATTAGCAAGATATTAGTGAAAAGAGGTAAGACGAACAGACGAATTAGTGTTCGAGATAAGACGAACAAAAAAGGGAAACAAGAATATGCAAACATGTAATTTATAACCCATGGTAAACGTGAAGGAAGCTTTCTTTGTTCACATTTCTTTAATCTATAGGGGAAAAAACAGAAAAAAATATTAAAGAAAGTGAAGTAAGAGAAAAGTTTAGACCTCGAGGAGTATTTTAGAAGAAGAAAGAAAAGAACCAAGGTACAGTAGATAGAGAAGGGGAAAGAGAATCCCAGCACAAGGGAGAAGTAAAAGGAAATTAAAAACAACAACAAAAAAACACAGAGAGATGAGGAAAGGCAAGCAAAGGAAGCTGAAAGACAAAAGGTAGCAATAATGGAAAGTGATGTTCTGGTCTCGTTGAAGGCTGGGATTGGGAAAAAGGCCACCTTAAAGTTCAGAGGTGGAATGAAGGCTGTTATTCAGTCATAGGAGGCTATGCCCTCCTTTGGGTGGCAGTCAAATCAGGAGACCTTCTTCATTCTTTGTTCTGGAAGTGGATATGTACTGTAGGACCTTTCCTTCAACCACACTGCCTACTCTCTTCCCTTTTTCTCTTCTACCTGGCAAACAGCGCAATCCTATCCAGCTTACACCACTGGTGTAACCAGCGGTGCAGCGAGAACGGGAGGCCCCAGAACGGAAAAGGGATTCAAATCCCCTTTGAATCCCCCTTTGGAGCGGATTTGAATCTCCTTTCCGTTCTGGGGCCTCCTGTTCTCGCTGTACTGTTGGTAACACTGGTGGTGTAAGTTGGATAGGATTGTGCTGTTAGGATGAGGGAAGGTGAGTTCATTGGTCCCAACGAGGGAGAAAAGAGGATGACATGACATTCACTGATTTATTGAGAGATGGGCATGCTCTATCCTTAGAGAATAAAGTGGGTAGTGGGGAACTGACAACAGTGCAATAGGTTCGGGACTCATAGCTCAAAGTATTGAGAAGTTGGACCATCCTGTTACAAAAATGTTTCCAAATTACCAGAAAAAAAGAAATGGTTGTGACATATTGATGCTTTGTTGTTCCAAAAATATTCCAATGAAAATGATAAATAGTCTCAGGTTTGGGGGACAGGGGGCCTCAGGAAAACTCTTGCCTGAATTGGTAGCAGGCTGCCAGATGTCTCTGAAAGCAATGTTGTTTTGTTCTTGTCATCTGATCCACTTAATGGAGAGGGTTTTGGAGCACTCCCTAGAGCACTTCATGTATATGTCAAAAATAATTTGCATGTGCTGGAATGAAATTAACAGAGTTGATTAGACAGAACATATTTCTTACGTGTAAGGTTTCACACTGGATTTTCATCAGTAATCTGAGCCATTATCCACAACAGCAGGTGCACGTTTGTGTGTCATGGCTCGGGGGCTAGAGTGAGAATGGCCAGTAGGCTGTGTCTGGCCCTTGGAGCAATGTCATTTGGTCCCTAGTGGTCCTGCCGAATGTTAATCAAGTTGTGATAAAAGGTTTGCCCAGAACTTCACCTGTCAGGACAAGACAAATGTTTTAAAGCCTTAAGAAATATGGATAGTCCACACTGTAATCAGAGCAAACATACAGTTATTCCGTGGCAAAATACATCCTGACCTTGAGTCACATTCTAGTATGTGAACCCACATGGGATTTGAGACCACATATTCACTGCAAACTGGGCTGGGGGTTTCTTCATGGCAAAAGCTATGCTAGTACCTCCTCTGATGCTACCAATCATCCTCTGGCTGACTTCCGATGACCACAAGTTACCCAGCAGCACTTGCCAGCCGAAAAGGGTGGGAGTTTCCCTTGAGGGCAGAAAACTTCCTTGTTCAGGCAGATCATGTGATTCACCAATCCACATTTCACAGGGAAGTTTTTTCCCCTCAGATTTTTTTTTCCTTTTTCAGTTCTGTTCTTTAACCGAGAAAGTAGAGTTCCTCCAAGGGGGAACCCCTTTACAAAAATTTGATTCCCCCACTTGCTTCCAAGCAGGGAGGTTCTCAGTAAATTGATTAGCAGTGTTAGCCAATTGATTGCTGGTCACCAGGATGAGCCCACCTTGGTTGAAGCCAGAGAAGGGAGCCTACTGGTGACGTGACAATACAATCAAAAGTGTAAGGTGGGGTCGCCACCACCCAGCGCTTGTGGGGTGTGTCACAGCCCCATGTTGTACTACAGCAAGAGGTCCACGCCAATGATGGAGCGTGCCCCCCTTTTGGAAACGTCCGTTGTGAGGGTGGTAAACCACTGGGGGGAGGACAGAACCCTTAATGCCACCTCAGAGCAGGGGTGGAAAGGGGGCTGACAGACCCAGTCTCCCTTTCCACCTAGGGAATTCAAGGCGCTCCTTGGGAGGTTATGGCAGATGCCCGGCAAGCTGGCTCTTTTGTAGTTTTCCCCCTCAGATGGCCTTCCTCCTCCCCTTCCTGTTTCCCAGGTGTTCCTCTCATGCATTCATTTGTATTACCCTGTTCCCTGCTGTCTGCCCACCTTCTTCCCTCCTTCCACGGTAAAGCCAGCACCTCCCGGCTGACCCCTCCCCCAGGGATCCCTCGCACTTGCCCAGAGTTGTCGGCTGCTAGCATTTGTGCTTGCACAGATGCTGCAGGCAATGACCCGCCCCTATTTAGCTGAGGCAAGCGCCTGCTCGGCTCGCTGCCTTCAGACTTGCATGCTTTCCCGCTCCTGGACCTGCTGTGAGTTCTTTCCAAGGCCCCGGGTAAGTCCACGGATGGACAAAAGGGCATGCGGCAACTGCACCGATCATTTCAGCTGAATGGAGGCCAGTCAAGCATGCCCCTATGTCTTCCCCTAAACTTTAAGTTCTAAGGACCACAACAAGACTGAGGCCATTTTCAATGAGAAATGGAAGGGGGAACATAGGCAAGAGGAGGAAAGTGAGGCAAAAACTGCACATTCCACGTTCGAGCCTTAAGAAAAACAAATGTTTCTAAGGAAAAGCTATGCCCCAAGATGCCTTGCAAAAAACATTTTTCATAATACAATAATTAAAATATCTCATTGTGAGTGACTACTTAACTCCTGTATGGGTAATGTCCTCTCCAGTAACCATTGTGTCATTGGGTGGAAGACTACTACTATTGTCTAGCTTCAATTTGGCAAATCTGTCCAGCATCAGACATGCCAGCCACAGACATAACATGCAGTTGGCCAGTCCAGGTTTAATAGGGAAGTTCTCCCACGTTCTTTGGCCAAGAAAGCGGGGTTCTCCCCAAGCCCATTGGGGTGGGTGGGGATCAACCAGGATGGCCAACCCTGACTGGAAACAAAGAAGGGAGCTGGGGGGTTGACGGGGAGGGTGGGTGGTGCTACTGGATCCATGCAATCTCTTCCAAAAGATCAGGAACAGTCTCTCTGCACTAAAGGAGCAGGGAGGGGCTGGATTAATCAGTGGCTCAAGCAAAGAGATGAGATGGGTCTTTTGGAACAAGCAAAGGTTTATTTTTAAAACACCTCAGTGGCATGTTATCTGTTAACAAAGGACAAAGGTAAAATTATTTCATACAGAGGAATAACAGGGATGTATCTAAGTAACTAGGTCACTTAGGTCATTTTTGCACGAGTGTGAGTAAGGCCGAAAACCACGAGTCACGAGTTGAGTCACTTTGGGGAAAATGGCTTCCCCCCCTGAAAATGGGGTGTTTGTGTCTGTGTGTGGGGACCTCTGAGGCTTCTAAATCACCCACTTGGCTTCCCCTATGCCCTTCCCCTCTCCGTATTCCAGCTGCATGCTACGTGCTGCGGCAAGGAGAGTCATGCCGGCCACATGACCACGGAGGCGTCTTTGGACAACGCTGGCTCTTCGGCTTTGAAATGGAGATGAGCACCACACCCTAGAGTCGGACACGACTGGACTTAATTGTCAGGGGATACCTTTACCTTTATGCCCTTCCCCTCACCTCTCAGTCCTGTCACCACCCATCTGGTTTGGAAAAAAGAAGCGTGTCTACATTCAAACCATTTATTATTCCCTCCCTGCCCCCTCCCCTTGCTGAGCTAAGCATCCCTTGGGCTCAGAGTTTTGGCCAATGAGGAGGAACCGCTGCGGCAGCTTCACCTTCCCTCACCCTTCCCCTCGTGCTCAGAGTTGTGGCCAATGGTGAACAGATAGCAAAAAAGGGAAAAAACTCTGAGCCAGGCTTGCTTTCCCACCTCCTCGAAAACCCTCCCTCCCCGTCTCCCTCTTCCTCCAAGGTCTCCACTGCGCCTGCCTGCCTGCCTGTGCTGGTGCCGGCCATTAAAGGAAAATGACTCAAAAATAGCAAGTCGCTTCCCCCCACGAGTGTGAGTCAAGTGCAAGTCCCATGGGTCGCTAGTCTGAGTGCGAGTCAGTGGGTCACGAGTACGAGTCAGGGAAAAAGTGACTCAGCCGCACTTGCGAGTCGAGTCATTTGACTCGAGTCCCCATCCCTGAGGAATAATAGGCAAATAAGTTTCTTTGCCCTAAAAATAGCGTGATATGTTCCTGGCTTATGGTGGTTGCATGTAATGCAGAGTGTATTTGGTGCATCCGAAAGAAATAAGGGGGTTCAGGGAGAGAAGGGTCATGTGTCCCTGCTTCTTCCAACCCAGTTTCTAAGAGCTAAGGAACAAGGAGAGAAGGGACACAAAGAAGGGGGGGGGAGAGAAAGTTACAGCGTGGTTCTAGCAGAAGAGTCTTGCCAGAGGAGGTGGTCAGCAGTGTGGAAAGCAGTTCTGTATCAGAAGTAGAGTGACAATTTGTTAGGCAAAAAGCTTTCCTTTTTAAGGATTTTTTTGGAGTTGCTGCTACGTGCAGGCTAACTATTGGGGATAAATGTGTAACTTACTTAGGGTGCTATTTTTTATGTATCTGTGAATATCTGTGAGTAGAAAGGGGATTTATTCCTAATCAGGCAGGATGTAAGTAAACAGGTAATCTCCTGTTGCTTCACAGTGTCAGCTAAAATGCAAATATACAATGGTCACCAAACACTGGTGCTGGGGATGTCTGGCACTCATGAAATGAGGTAATGCAAAATGCAGGTACAATAAAATCAATGCAGATGTCTTGTTACAAAGTTACAGAAGTTACTTGGAATTGCATTCAGAAGGGTAAACTGCTGTAAGTACAGACAAGATATATGAGTGCAAAGGATTATACAGTTGCGTTTGACCAGAGTCACAAGATGGGATTATCTTGTCTTCTTCCAGGATGTCTGTCTGTGGGGTGGGAGAGACTTCATGTACACAGGCAGGAGTTTGACCCAGAGTTCTTTGAGAGAGATGTAGCCTGTAGGCCAGAGTCGAGTCCATAGAGGTCCTGTGCATAGAAGTCCTGTGAAAACAGTTCATTTTGCACACTAATGTTTCTTGACGTTGGTATATGAAATCATGTTGCTTGGTATCAGAGTCCATAATGTAGGGGAAAGAAGGGGGGGGAGCTTTACTCGTAACACCGTTTCAGCCCAGTTTTGCCCATTTTAGCCCATTTTAGCCTGTTTTGGCCCATTTCAGCCCAGTTTTGCCCATTTTAGCCTGTAGACCTTCCAAAATAAATGGTAAATGATGTGTTTACTGTGTTCCAATGCAAGAATATGTAATTGATCATTACTAATTACAAATGCACACAAATCAAGTGCTGTGTTCCTTCCTACAACAGGTAGGATTACAACAGGTAATCACAAGTTCAACTACAACTATTTACAAATACTCAACACACAAATGCTGGCCACTGGGTCCACAGAAAGAGGGGTTGCACAGCCCCTCAATGATGCAGACTATGAGTGCTTCCCATGAGCATGCACACACACACACACACACACACACACACACACACACACACACACACACTTGTTGTTGTTACCTTGTACGCCCCTGCCTGTGCATTGTAATTCTCGTCCATTTCTTTGTTTATCAAATGGAGCTAAATAAATATATAAATAAATAAATAGCTAAATGGAGCTAAATAAATATAATTCCATGAGACCAGTTATCCTTAGATGAGCACTGTTGCTAAAATATGAGTCCAGAGCACAAATATGGGATTGATTAGCATCTTTCATAGAAAGGAATGACAGATATACAGTATATGAGGTGAACTGATATTTAATTATGCAAATATGGTTCTAAGATCTGATAATATGTGGGCATAAACTGTCTTAAGTGCCTAGTCTGAAATGTATGATGAGTGAGATTTTATCCCTAGGCTCTGTCTTTGGAAGATTGTGGGGGGGGGGGGGGGGGCGGAGGAATTGCTGGAAGGGATGGCCCCTCGTGAAAAACCATGAAAAAACATCAGGGATTTTAATATTTCTTGCTGCTGCCAAGCCCCATTCAAAATGACAGTTGAAGTAGAAGTAGAGACAGTCCTGTCTCCTGGGCTTGTATTAATGTGCACTGCAAAAAATTATGTCAATGGGAAAGTTTTAGAACTGGGTCTGAGAGTTTAATGCTGCAATCCTATGCACATGTATCAGAGAGTAAGCCCCATTGAACACAGTGGGACTTACTTCTGAGTAATCATGTATAGGATTGTTGTGTAAATGTTGTATACAAATATTGAGCATGATCTCAATATTGATCTCAAAGATAAACACCAGCCTCCCCTTCTGCTCGCTCCCTTTCTGTAACCTTGTTCGGTTCTCTCCCAGACTTCTCATCTCGCATCCTAGTTTGCATGTCAGTCTGTCCCTGAATTGACTTGCCTGTGGCTCCGCTTCAGTGTGCCGTCCACCTCTGGTGCTAATCCCGCTGGGGCTGCTCATCTCCCCTGCATGCTCATTACCTACAGTCGACTGCTGACATTTTTCCGTTCCCCTGTTATGGCAAACTTCACCTCTCTTGTCTTGGGCTGAGAAATAAGCAGCCCCCTTCCCTTTGGTTCTTCCTTCAGCTTTGCTCTCGAATGCCTGCTCCTCAGCTAGGTCAATTAACTGAGATTTCCTCACTTCATAAACATCCCCAAGGGTAATCTCTGCAAATACTTATGCGCTCCGAGCCGCATCTTGCAAAGGTTTAAGCGCACAGACAACCTATTATTCGTACTTATTTGTTTCTAATTGGCTGCACAACTGGATTTATCCATCACCGGTTTAGAAAATGTATTATGCTGAAAAGATTTGGCATGTTCCATTGTGAAAAGTATTTATACACTTTAAAAAACCACAACAAATACCATCAGTGGTCTAACAAAACTCTACTTGTGTTTGACGTTTGACAGAGGAGATAGAAGTTTATGTGATGTACAGCTCAAAAAATGGATCTCTCAGTGCAAGGCAGACATGTTGAAATGGGAACAATATACAGGTTGGTTGGTTTGTCTTTGCAAACATTGCTTAGGGGAGCTGTTCTCCCTCTCTTTGCTGTGTGTATGCATGTCTCATTAGTAGAACTTTGCGGTGGGGAAGAAAGGTAATTGCATATACAGTATTTCAGTTTCTGGCAACAAGCTCTCAGTTATAATGGAATCTTGCTTTTGACGTTCTTTTCCCAGCTTTCTGACAAGATGATAAAAAGCAGGAGCCCAGACTGGAGTGTTTCAGATCACCAGCACATCACTCATTAGCCACAGAATTGCGCTTTCTACAGCACTCATATTGCTGCGTTTGCCACTGCAGTGTTCCTGCAAATTTGCCATTTGTTCTTCGTTTAGAGGAGATGGTGTTGGAAAGATGGGCACCTCCACCTAACTTACAGGAGACCACATGGCTGTGGGTCTTCAGTGCTCGTGATCGTTTTGTGAGTCAACGCCTTAGGAATGCTGTAAGGCTTTAAATGTTGAAGATGAAAACCTACAACTCCCTCCCAGAAAACCTTTGTGGTACTACCCCCTCTCTCTTCAAATTGCACCTTTGCTATGAAGTACCAGTATTCACTTAGCCTTCAGTCTTCGCCTGAAGACTTTCCACAGCTTTCTCATACTACAGTCACTTTTTATTAAAACACTATTCTCATCCTGATCCCATGATATATGGAATCTGACTGGGGTTCCTGGAATGGCAGCTTCTTTCCCCACTCTCAAAGCCCAATCCTACCTAAATCCCAGCATGGCAATGCAGTGGTGCCAGCGTGGCTACCGCTGTATCCCGCAGGGGATTTTTGGCTGCTGGGGTTAAGGGGACATTTGTCCACATTGATCCATGGAGGCAGATCAGGCCCAGGAAGGGGGAGGTCGTTCTGGCTTCTCTGCAAGTGCAGCACACACCTATGGAGGCTTCTTTGCAACTTCTGTAAAGCAGTCTCTGCCAGTGCAATGCTAGATACGCTGGCAGGGACAGTGGCGTCATTCGGGGGGGACGGGGGATGGGGGGCAGGGGGGTTGAGCTCCATAGGGGGTGCACTGCTGCAAAATTTTAGCTTGGAGGTGGGAGCTTTGCATTAGGACCAAGGCAGGGGAGAAAGGGTTAATATTCCCATGCTGCATTTTTGATCCAGGCTACCAAAAAAAAAAAAAAAAAAAAGAGGAAAGAAAGACAGAAGATACTTTTAGTTTCTATAACAGTCCAATCCTATCCAAGATTGGGCTGTCAGGGGAAAGGATTTACGACAACGGAAGAGTCTCCTGCTGATGTAAAATGGCTGCCAATGGAGCGTGCGTTGCAGCCATTGTTGGGAGCATTCTTGCAGCCATTTCGGGAGTGCTGCCACAAGTGGCAGTAGCGTTCCATATCCATTGCTGGTTCCTGCTGTGCCTGCCAGACCAGGTAGCAGTGGCGGGGACAGGGAGTGGGCAAAACTGGGCGGTGAGGGAGGAGGAATGAGGGGTGGGGAGGTGGTGGGGTTGGGGTGGATCTGGCAGCAATGGCATGTGTTGGATCCTATCATCTCTTTTTTGAGCATCCCTGTCCCTTTCTTCTCCTTGAATCTGCGCCAGCTACAGAGCTGGCTCAGGTCTGAGGAGACCAGTTGCAAAGTGGAAGGCTTTAGGAGGGGTAAGGGGAAATAATTTCCGTTTCCTCTCCAAAGCCTCCCGATTCTCTCCCCCCCGCTGGATACAGCATGCTCATTTTTGGCATGGCTGCATTGGTGGGGGAGGGGGGGGAAGGATAGGACTGGATAAGTTACCTCACATTTTTGTTGGGAAACAGCCCACCCTCTCTCATTCTACCTAGACAATTCTCCACAGAGAGACAATACCTGTAAAGAAGTATTACCTACAACTAGGTAAGGCTGAGAAAAAGGAACTTTTCTCAAATCTGCACCATTCATGGCACCACACTGGTTGCTAGAACAGTGAAATAAATGTGACGTGAAAGTGTCCTACAGAACGCAACATAACTGCATTTTTTGTATTGCTCATCAGGCCTGTCCTGAAAGCACTACTGTTATTTCCTCAAAAGCGACCTCTTTGTGTCTTGTTTGGATCCCAGGTGGGATGCTGATTTAAAACAGCTCTTATTGGTTAAGAGAGACACAACCCTTGTTTCCTGATAGGTAAAAGCTTTTTAGAGTACGGTAATATAAATGTACATGAGTATAAGGTGACCTAGTGGAACAGATTACTCACATGACATAAGTAGTGTAGGTATATGCAGAATAATGGAATGCATTACTTATAAAACAAGCATTCCAGTTGTCTTTATAATCTTGAAAATAATCAATACAGTAGACCAGCCATGACGGTTTTATTGCCTGATAGCTTTTATTTCTTTTATTTTGAGCCATTCAGAGAACATGCTCATGCACGCCTGTATGTGATGCTGGGCGCCACCTATTAGGAAAGCATGGCCCAAGCCAGTACCTTTATGCCTCAGATCCACAGGCAAAAGGGAAGGCCACAATTTTGATTTATCAAAGCAACCCCCCCCCCAAAACAACAACAACAACAACAACCAAGGTTGGTTTGAATGGAGCCTGGCCTGCTCCAAAATTCTAATGAGCAACTTCACCTTGTTGGCGCAGCAAGTTTGGTCATGTGATGAAACCCACTTCCTAGCAGCCTCCTGACTTAGGAAAAACAAGTTGTTAGTAAGCCAAAAGAAGGATCTCCAGCTATCCTCACCAACTCCATGGCTAAACTCAATCAAGGAGACATGGTCATAAGCCAACAGACCTCCTAAGCAAACTACTGCATTCTCAGCCAGGTGCAAAGACAAAGGCAGCACCCACTGAGGGCCATCGCTTAACAAAGAAAGGTCCTTTGATCAGTTCACCCCACAAAAGATCTCATAGGATCCTATGGGTGAACCATGAAAAACATAAACACCTGGGTCACTAGACCCTCATGTCTTTTGCTCTTTCATCCTTGCCTTCATAATACTGCCTTACCCTCAGTCTGGTGTGCATTTGACCATCTGGTGCAGCATAAAGCCACCCCAGTTCCAGCCGCAATCTGAGGATCACCCAGGATCAGTTAACTCCCACTTGCCTCTCCTTTCCAGCCTTTCTTCCCATTTCCAGTTTTGGTTTAGTTTCCACATCCTTCTCCTATTTCCCTCCAATCTTCCAGCTTTCTTCCTTTATCCCCAGACCCCAACCCAAGCCCCAGGCATCTCTAGGAAACCCACCTATATCCTCCTCCTCTCTGCTTGCACTACTATGTACCCTTTTCCCCTTTTCCAAGATTTCCTTTCTCCTACCTTCCCTGCTCTCCCTAGCTGAAAGTGAAATATTGAATTATTTTATTGTGATCCCCGTTCCCTATTATTTTTAAATTACCCTCTTAAATAAAGTTTGTTTTGTTGCACCTTTCACCCTTGCCTCTCTCTTCCTTCCCTGCCTGTGTAGTGGCCACTACACAGGGTCTCCACACGGATTATAAGTAATGAACTCAAACTTGGAGTGGTTGAGAAGGGGGGGGGGGAGAGAGAGAGAGAGAGAGAGAGAGAGAGAGAGAGAGAGAGAGAGAGAGAGAGATTAGCATCTCTTGTTTTTTTTTTCCAAAAGGATATTTCAGGTTTCTTTCCAGAGGTGCCTGGAGCATCACTAGTGATTCATTTTGTATGTTTGGACTGTCAATGTAATTGTCAAGCTAAATGAAGCTGCCCTTGGACTTGGGCAGTCTTGTTAACATTGACTGAAGAGCACCCTCAGCAGACAGCCTGGTGAAATCAGCCTGAGCAGCAGGTGACGGCTATTGGGTGTGTGTAATGTTTTAAAACAGACGTTGGTTCCCTAAAATATATGTAGAGCAAAATGTGTTGCAAGAAGCAACTATAGAAAAAGGGGTGTGGTGGAGATTTGGCTTTGTCTTGTACAGTTTACAGCCAGGTTTGATATATGTTTCAGCCTGCATAGGACTGCAGCATAGATCACAGTCATAAACGGTTTCAGTGCTATGTTTCTGAACAGTAAAACAAAGTTAGGGGGCAAATCACCTCTGAAATGCGCAACAGAAAAGCACAGTGCAGCTCCTCTTCCACTGTGTCCTTTCATTTCCATGGGAATTGCACAGAAGGAAATGAATTTCCAGTGGATTATGTCCACATCCTATGATGTGATCTCATCAGTAGTCCTGTTTTGTTTCCTTTTTAGCTCTGAAACATTTTAGTTGCTGGCTGCCAGGAATGCCATAACTAGGATTGCATGTGCTCAGTCTTAAAACCTTTAAAACGGTGTGCTTATGTAATTCAAACCTTTGTTCCCAGAAAAGTGGGGTTCTGCAACCTGTAGGAATTGTGCTATTTGCTAAATATGGGGAAAGTGCAGCTATGCTGACAAGAGGGGGAATGGTGTAGGAATGCCATGATCATGCAAAAAATTACCAGCAATTCAGAGGGACAGAAACAGGCATTTATGAGGTCTGAAAAGCACTGGGAGACGTTCATCCTTTTGGGGAATAATGTTTGCTTATTAAAGTGTACAGATGAGATTTTGACAATTTTATTATAAATAAACTCTTATAGAATGGGGTTCCCCCCCCTCAAGAATGGTGTACAGTTATGAAGGATGTCCTTTTTTTATATACGGTAAGCCTTTTGAATTTCTTGATCTCTTTGTATTTTTCAGTGTAATAAAATAAAAAAACTAGAATTATAAATTCTGCAAATTGAGGTATTTGCATAATTTATGCAATCCTATCCACCAGTTTATGAGATGCAGCCGTGCTGCTGGACCGTGTGCTCCATCCTATTGGGGGGGGGGAGCACGACCAGACAGCCCGGGAGAGGTAAGTAAAAATATTTTTTTTATTTACTTTTATGTAGGCCGCCTGGCTGCCAATGGGTCTCTTCAGACCTATGCCAACTTTTTAGCTGGTGGAAGTCCATGGAGCCTCAGGGGGCTTGTCTGGCCAGGAGAAGGGGGATAGGATCTTTGCATGTGCTGCTGCTGCCGCCTAGACCCTCCCCCTCTTGCCCCTGAAGCACCCCTGCCTACCCCGCACTGGCGGTCCTGCAGCACAGGACAGTGGCATGCATTTTACGATGCCATACCAGGACTTACAGTGGCGTACTGTGAGATCTATAGGCCAGCGGGAAGGTAAACAGCGCTCCGTGTTCCAGCTGCATGCTACGCGCTGCGGCAAGGAGAGTCATGCCAGCCACATAACCACGGAGGCGTCTTCGGACAATGCTGGCTCTTCGGCTTTCAAATGGGGATGAGCACCACACCCTAGAGTCGGACACGACTGGACTTAATTGTCAGGGGATACCTTTACCTTTTTACTGTGAGATCTGCCCTGCCACCATAAGCCCACAGTAGGATTGGGTTGCCCTTCTGCTTTTGCTAATCAAGAGAAAGGGCAAGGAGCTATCCCAGGGCACTGGCACCCTGACCTCTCCCCACTGGAAATCTGATTCAGCCACTCCTTTGGCTTCTTAAATTTCACCAGCTATTTCCCCACATATTTCCAAGTACATCTTCACAGCCAATAAGAACTAGTAACTTCATTTTTTTCTTTTTAAACAAGAAATTAAACCTGAGATTTTTAGGAAGCTGAGCCTGTAATCCTATACACTTACCTGGGAGTAAATCCCATTGAACTCAATTGGACTTACTTCTGAATAGCCATGCATTGGATTGTGCTGTGCCCAGTTCCACTTTTGGCATTTTACTTGCCCTCGTTCTCGTGCAATACACAGAGCCCTATTCATAGCTATGCCAACAATGTCAACAGGTAGCTTTGCTCTTGCTATCTTTTTATGGTACAAAATACAACAGGACTCCGTCGGAAACCCCAGAAATATGAAATAATCAAGCAGCCAAGCCAAATGCTCCCTGTGGACTGATTGACTGCACTTATCTACTTACTGGATCACAGTGTTGCTTGTGTCAGATTGGCAAATCCACACAGTTTATCATCTTCTTCATGCTGGCAATTCATGTTCACAATTGCCAGATTCACTTGGCTTATGTGATTCGCCACACGTACACTCAATCTGCAGAGCAAATAAAACAACAATGGATTGAAAAAGAAGACTAAAAGATGGTTATGTTTAAGAGTATATCTTCCAGTTTATCCATTTGAATGGTTGCTTGAAATATTGGCCAAGGAGCAGGTTGATTGTTGAGGAGTACAAGGAGCTTTAAAAGGGCATTTGGGAAAATGGCAGAGTGTGGAGATGTGGCCAAAATGAGTGTAGGGTGTACGGAACTTTTTGAATTATGGATTCTTCTTTAATTCTGAGATGTTGTTAAAGGTACTGGCTCAACTCCATAAATGTAGTTCTAGAAGTGTCTTGGGGTTATGACCTTAGCAGTCAAGTCAATAATGCCTTGGACTTAACCCCTTTTCCCCTTACACCACATATCACATTTGCTCTTCCCAGTAAGGTTTTATGGTTGTCTAATGTCATTTCAGTTCCAGAAGCAGGGGAGAAAGATGTTTTGGAGAGACCCCTTTTTCATAGTTAGTGGATTAAAACACCTAGCTATCATTTTGTTCACAAGGCTCTCCTGAGCATCACAGTATTTTTCTTTAAAAGCTGGCTGTGGCTGATTGAGGTATCTTCTGGGTTAGCTGTAAAACTTGATGGCCATGGTCTGCCACAGTCTGAGTCTCAGATCAAGGCATGCAGCAATGACTTCTCCCAGGTACCTCTGAAAATACTCTTCGCGTTTGATCTAAATTGCTTTTATGTTTCTTAGCATACTGCATGATTTTCTTGACCTTGTGCTGAAAATGTGTTATTCTTTCTGTAAGAGTGCCTAATGCCCTACTGTGGAACATAGCAAAGAATTCCACATTGCTTTGTCGATGCAGAATTTTTCATCATGCCTAAATAACCTTGCCAATTAAAGCAAGGGCCATATGCTCCTATTTACAGATGTGGGATGTTATGTTTTTACAGCTGGCCTTCCTCTCATTTTTGAGTATAGGTTTTATTCATTTTATACTCCAGTTGAATGGTAAATCGTAAAACCTTGGCAATTTACACTAGATGAATGAGGTTTGACTTGGTTCCAAATCAAAGTTGTTTGCATGCGCCGTTTCCGAAGATAATATGCAGCTGTATCTTGGCAATTTTAAATTCTGATTATGTAAATGGTTTGGAAAATCTTGGCAGGAGAGGTAGCTCAGGCTCCTCTTACATGTGACTGTGAGTTCAGGGTAGGCTTACTTGGGAATAAGTTTCATTGAACCCAGTACTTGTGAGCAGGCAAGGCATAGGATTAGGATTCATGTATATTAGGTACAGAACCATGTAGCTATTAAGCTAGCTCCCAGGTTTTATTTGTCTGCCAATAGTGTGAGAATTTAGTGCTTTCATGAAGCCCTGGGATGCTTGAAACATTCCATCCCTGGGGTTCTCCAGGACACCAGCTTTGCTCCTGGATGTTCAGGGGGTCAGGCTGGTCAGGTCGTGAATGATTTTGTGCAGCATTGGCTAGTGTACCATCTGTACCATTTTCTGGAGAAGGCAGATCTGGCCTGTGTCACTCATGCCTCGGTTGCATCCAGGTTAGACTATTGCAACACATTCTCCATTGGGCTACCTTTGAGAAGTATCTAGACCATGCAGTTGGTGCAGAATGCTGTGAACATTCTGCACCATCACAACAGCACTGGCGATGGAAGCTTGTTTCTTGGAGTATGTGACTTCAATATAGTGCTAGTGTCTGGTTACTTGGGGGACAAGGACAAAGCCCTACTTTGGGACCCCCATTGCACCGCTGCTCACCAGAGGCGGAGCAATGACCGCCCCTCCCCCATTTTCCCCAGCACCGGAAATGACATCATGGCAGTTTTCTATGGAACAGAGGTGCAGGGTGGGTGGGAAGGCCAAACCCATCACCGCCACACGCTTGTGCTGATGAAGCGACCCAATTCTTGTGCCGCCACCAGCCGCTTTGACACCCCCACCTCCCCAACTCCGTCACTGCTGCTCACCCCTGAAAGGATATTGGGCGCTGTCACTCGTACTAAAGGTTCAGGGGTTGGCCAAGCTGGGTGGTGTTACATGGTCACTTTCCTTTCAGGAGCAGCGAGTGGCCTCACTGGAACGAAGTGTCTCACTGGAACAAAGTGCCAAGGTAAAAAAGACACAGCGAGTTAAGCAGCTGGGCGAGGAGAAGGTAAGTGAACCCTCTCAGTTGTGTAGCTTTGTCTAACTTTAATTTACCATTAACTGTAAAGGACTTGGTTAAAGCTACCTTAAGCTACCTTAAACTTAAGATAGAACTAAGCCTAGCTAAGTAGAACTAAATATAACCTGAGTAGGGGAATTTTAAGGTCCAGTAGCTAGGACACAGGCACAGAAGCTAGGTGGGGAAATTAAATAGATTCAAATAAACAAACAAGCACCTATCTAAAAGACAGGGGCAGAAACTGGACAAGCCTGGGAGCTGATTCTAAAGAGAATTGCAGTCCAAATCTGAACAGGTCTACTCTGAGTAAAAACCAGAGTTTACTCAAGAGTAAAAGCCCAGGGCAGAGACCTGAGTCTACTTTAGAGTAGGAGCCCACAACAAAACAGGAGGAGGCTAAAAGAAGGGGAGAAAGCAAGCTAAACTACACCTTAAGCAGAGTTAAACTTAAGCAGAATTTAAACTACACCTTAAACAGAGTTAACCTTAAACAGAATTTAAAATTTTAAGTGTATAGTAGGCCAGATGTAAATTAATGACATAGCAACATACATTCCTGCCAGCTAAGTAGGTCAGATGTAAATTAAGGCAGCAGCAGGAACCATAGCAACAGGAATTTCCTGCCAGTAAACCCCATCAGGCCCTGCCCCCCTTTGAGGCCAGTCTTTTCAAACCTTCAGGTAGGCAGGGGGAGGAGCTACACAACAGTTTAAATCTGGGGCTGGTTTGCAAGTGAGCCCTTTCAGGAGCAGCGAGTGGCCTCACTGGAACAAAGTGCCAAGGTAAAAAAGACACAGCGAGTTAAGCAGCTGGGCGAGTTCAGCAGCGGGGCGAGGAAGCCAGGCCCCACACACGGCCCAGCACTTCCCTTGAAGAGAGGAGAGCTCCAACAACATTAAGGTACCCAAACTTTGATAAACCCATAACTTACACTCAAAAGCTATGCAGTCAGACAGCCAGCAGAGGGGTGGGGGCTACCCAGTGTTTTGCACTGAGCGTCACATGTATGACTATCTGCCTCTTGGGCACAAGTCATGGGTGTGTGCTCGGTGCAATGAGCTCCAGGCTCTCAGGGAACGGGTTCGCTCCCTTGAAGCCATGGTTGCTGACCTGGAGAAGCAGAGACAGGTAGAGAGGAACCAGGGTGAGACTTCTAGGGACGTGGAGGCATCGTCCCACCCTCAGTTGGCCAGCGCCTCAGCTGCCAGGAAAGGGAGTCTCAGGGCTGGAGGACATTGCTCTGGAAAAGAGGGAAACAATCCCACAGTGGGGACCCCTTCTTCAGGTGATGGGCCCGTATCCAGTCGCACTATGGATACTCCTCTGGGGAGGGGGCGAAGGGGGCTTCTTGTCGTGGGTGACTCTATAGTCAGAAACATAGAGAGGGGGGTCTGTGACGGATGTGAGGACCGCATGGTGACTTGCCTACCTGGTGCGAAGGTTGCGGACATCACCTCTCGTCTAGATAGGCTGGTAGAGAGTGCTGGGGAGGAGGTAGCAGTTGTGGTGCATGTTGGCACCAACGACGTGGGGAAATGTAGCCGGGCGGTCCTGGAGGCCAAATTTAGGTTGCTAGGTAGGAAGCTGAAATCCAGGACCCCAAAGGTATCGTTCTCAGAAGTGCTACCTGTTCGACGTGCAGGGCCAGCTAGGCAGGCGGAGCTCAGGGGTCTCAATGCGTGGATGAGACACTGGTGTCAGCAGGAGGGGTTTAGGTTTGTTAGGCACTGGGGAACGTTTTGGGACAAGCCGGGCCTGTACAAAAGGGACGGGCTTCACTTGAACCAAAACGTAACCAGACTGCTGGCGCGTAACATTAAGAAGGTGGCAGAGCAGCTTTTAAACTGACCCCTGGGGGAAAGCTGACAGGAGCCGAGGGTCATCCGGTTCGGGACTCCTCATCCCTAGGGAATGAGGGTGCAGAGGAAGGGGAACAGTCGAGTAATAACAGAGTAAGAATTGGGAGTGGTAGTGTGATGGGACATGACAGCCAGTCTAGCAGGACAGAAGGCTGCAGGGATAAAGGTGCAAACATGCAGCCCTTCTTGGGGGACCAGGTTTAGAAGTGCTTCTATGCAAATGCCCGAAGTCTACGGGCAAAGATGGGAGAACTGGAATGTTTGGTGGCTAGGGAAAACATTGACATAGTAGGTATAACAGAAACCTGGTGGAATGCGGAGAACCAGTGGGATACTGCAATTCCAGGATATAAACTCTATAGGAGGGACAGAGAGGGGCGTGTTGGAGGTGGGGTGGCCATCTAGGGGTAGAATCCACCAGAGTAGAGCTGGAGGGGGGCTCTGACTCCTCCGTAGAATCACTGTGGGTTAGATTACCAGGCTTAAAGAGTGATGTAATAGTAGGGGCATGCTACCGTCCTCCAGATCAAAAACCTGAAGGGGATCTTGAAATGAGGAAGCAAATCAGGGAGGTGTCAATGAGAGACAGGGTTGTAGTCATGGGGGACTTCAATTATCCTCACATCGACTGGGTCAATTCATGCTCAGGTCATGAAAGAGAGACTGGATTTCTGGATATGTTAAATGACTGTGCCTTAGAGCAGCTTGTCACGGAACCGACCAGAGGACAGGTGACTCTGGATTTGATATTGTGTGGCACTCAAGATCTGGTCAGGGAGGTAAATGTTACCGAACCATTGGGGAACAGTGACCATGCTGCGATCTGTTTCGCCATGCATGTCGGGGGGAGAGTGCCGAGCAAATCTGACACAAAAACCCTTGACTTCCGAAGGGCAGACTTCCCCAAAATGAGGAGACTAGTTAAAAAAAAAGCTGAAAGGGAAGGTAAAAAGAGTCCAATCGCTCCAGAGTGCATGGAGGCTGTTTAAAACAACAGTCATAGAGGCCCAGCGGGAGTGTATCCCACAAAGGAGGAAGGGCTCGACTAAGTCCAGGAGGGTGCCGGCTTGGCTAACAAGCACAGTTAAAGAGGCTATAAAAGGCAAGGAAGCTTCCTTCCGTAAATGGAAGTCTTGCCCTAATGAGGAAAATAAACAGGAGCACAAACTGTGGCAAAAGAAATGTAAAAAGATGATACGGGAGGCCAAGAAAGACTTTGAGGAACGTATGGCAGGCAACATAAAAGGGAATAATAAAAGCTTCTTCAAATATGTTAGAAGCAGGAAACCTGGCAGGGAAACGGTTGGTCCGCTGGATGGTGAGGGAGAGAAAGGGGTGATAAAAGGGGACTTGGAGACTGCAGAGAAATTAAATGAGTTCTTTGCATCTGTCTTCACGGCAGAAGACCTCGGGCAAATACCGCTGCTGGAACGGTCTCCCCTGACTAAAGAATTAAGTCAAATAGAGGTTAAAAGAGAAGACGTCTCAGACTTAATTGACAAAATAAAGATCAATAAATCACCAGGCCCGGATGGCATCCACCCAAGAGTTCTGAAGGAACTCAAGAATGAAGTTGCTGACCTATTGACCAAAATATGCAACTTGTCCCTTAAAACGGCCACTGTGCCAGAGGATTGGAGGATAGCTAATGTCACGCCAATCTTTAAAAAAGGAAGGAGGGGGGACCCGGGAAACTACAGGCCGGTCAGCCTAACATCTGTTCCAGGGAAGATGGTGGAAAGTCTCATTAAGGATAAAATCTTAAAATGCATAGAAGAACAAGCTCTGCTGAGGGAGAGTCAGCATGGCTTCTGCAAGGGGAAGTCTTGCCTCACAAACCTGTTAGAATTTTTTGAAAAGGTCAACAGGCATGTGGATGCGAGCGAACCCGTGGATATTATATATCTGGATTTTCAGAAGGCGTTTGACACGGTCCCTCATGAAAGGCTCCTGAGAAAACTCCACAGTCAGGGAATAAGAGGGCCCCAAGGATCGGTGCCCCAAGGATCGGTCTTGGGACCGGTGCTTTTCAACTTATTCATAAATGACCTGGAGTTGGGGATAGGCAGTGAGGTGGCCAAGTTTGCAGATGACACTAAACTTTTCCGGGTGGTGAAGACCAGCAGGGATTGTGAAGAGCTCCAGAAGGATCTCTCCAAACTGGGAGAATGGGCAGCTGAATGGCAGATGCGCTTCAATGTAAGTAAGTGCAAAGTGATGCACAATGGGGCAAGAAACCAAAATTTCACATATACGCTAATGGGTTCTGAGTTGTCTGTGACAGATCAAGAGAGAGATCTTGGGGTGCTGGTGGACAGGTCAATGAAAGTGTCGACCCAGTGTGCGGCGGCTGTGAAGAAGGCCAATTCCATGCTCGGGATCATTAAAAAAGGGATTGAGAATAAAACGGCCAATATCATTATGCCTTTGTACAAATCGATGGTAAGGCCACATCTGGAGTATTGTGTCCAGTTCTGGTCACCACACCTCAAAAAGGATATAGTTGAATTGGAAAAAGTTCAGAAAAGAGCGACCAGAATGATTCGTGGGCTGGAGCACCTCCCTTATGAGGAAAGGCTACAGCGTCTGGGGCTTTTCAGTCTAGAAAAAAGGCGCCTGAGGGGGGACATGATTGAGATGTATAAAATTATGCATGGGATGGAGAGAGTGGATAGAGGGAAATTCTTCTCCCTCTCGCACAACACCAGAACCAGGGGACACGCACTAAAATTGAGTGGAGGGAGAGGTAGAACAGACAAAAGAAAATATTTCTTTACCCAGCGTGTAATTCATCTGTGGAACTCCTTGCCACAGGATGTGGTGATGGCACCTGGCCTAGATGCCTTTAAAAGGGGTTTGGACAGATTCATGGAGGAAAAGACCATCACAGGTTACAAGCCATAAGCAACCTCCTAGTTTTAGAAGTGGGTTTTCTCTGTGCCAGGTGCAAGGGAGTGACAACGGGAAACAGGTTATCCCGTTGACTATGTGCTCTCGGAGGCATCTGGTGGGGCCACTGTGTGATACAGGAAGCTGGACTAGATGGGCTTTTGGCCTGATCCAGCAGGGCTCTTCTTATGTTCTTATGGTCAATATCTTATTTCTGTTTGATGGAAGGCTTGCAGGAGAAATGCATTTAAACACATGTACTTGGTGCTGAATGCCTCCATGGAGGGCCAGACCAGTACCGTGACTATTAGAAGGACTTGAGACCCCTGCAAGGCATGAGGCCATAAATCTTCTGGGCAGGAAAGCCACACGGTTGATGTAAAGGCCAGGAAGGCCACATTTCTGATCTTGAAGCATGTAATCAACAACCCATCCCACCCTTTAATTAAGCCTCGAATTCAGCCAGATTGGGATGGAGCTTGTTTACAGCTTAAATATTAATGTAGTTTTTACACCTCCAAAATGAAGATGAAGCTTTACAGCTCTTAGTTCTGTGCTCCAAACCTCCGTCTGAGAACCAGACAAGCCAGGATGGTAACCACAGGATGGTAACACCCCCCCCACAACCACCTTTCAGCTTCTCTCTCTTTCTCCTGTCCCCCTTTTTCTGAGTGCCACCAACCTCCCCAGGTCACTTCTCCAAATGCGCTCGCTTTCTCCCTCCTTTCGAGATTATAGGCAGCCTGGCTCCCTTGCCCAGCTCCCTTCGAGGCTGTTGCCTCCCTTGCATGTGAAGGGCTTGCTCCATAGGTAGCCCTCTTTCCATCTCTGTGACCCCTCTTGCCTGGTCTGCCCTTTGCCGCTGCGACCTCTGCAATGCCACCATCTCAAGCTACACAGAAAAGGACAGATAACCTTGGTCTGCAGTGCAGCCCCCAAACCCACCAAGTCCGTGTCGTTTTCTATCCTTTAGCCTGAGATCAGCCTGATGCCCTGTTTTATGGCCTGTTCCTAGGCTCATCCCTTGCCTTTCACCAGCAGCCTAGACTACAGACAGCAACTTCCAGCCACTGCCATGGACTCCCTGGCCTAACCTTCCTTTCTACAAATCCCTTTGGCAGTCTCCCCTCTTTTTCCCTTCCCTGAACTCCAAACCTCTCTTTTCTTCTCCTGAGTTCATAGATTAAGAGCCCACCTAGTCTGTCTAACTACATCCCTTTCACCCTCATATTACCCTCCCTCCGCTCTGCCCCTTCTAAGGAGTTCTTTGCTCCTCTCTTCTTCCTTTTCCTCCTCCTAACAAGCTTTATTTAGGGTGCTTGTTGCTCACTGCTGTGTGCTTGTTAGCATTAGATTCCCCCTTGAATAGTGTAAGAGCGAGTGCGATAATTCAAAGCGTTCCAACCCCCCCCCCCCGGTTTGGTTTCTGAGCACTTTAAGTAGTAACACTGCTCTGAGCACTGCTAACTTGGTCCCAGTCATCCTTACATCGCCAAGTCACATAGACTTTGTCCCGGCAGTGTTTTCTTGTCTCTGGTATAATCGAGAGGGGAGGGGTCCCTGCATACAGTTGTTTCCTCACCTTCATGTGCACATGTTACTTGTGCTTTAAAAAGCACTGCCAAAAACAGTGGGCCCTCTGATGGCTTTCGCGTAGTTTCCAGTGATAGGGGCTGGAAAAGCTCTGCCATGAGCCCTCCAACAGCAGGTAAGTTTGGGTAGAGGAAGGGGCGCTGAGGGAAAGGGGCTTTCATAGGTAGTGGGAGTTGGAAGGCCCCTAGGCCTCATTGTGCTCCCAGTGATGTTGTCATAACACAACGGGGCCCAAAATTAAGAATGGCCTTGAGTTGAAAGTGATTTATATTTTATTTATTGTTTAAAATACTGTAGAATCAGATTATTTTACTCAAGCCCATTCTGAATTAGGCTGCAACAGGATGGCGGTACCCACCACTATCCCTGGCATGATGCTCACTTTATAATTTAAAATGTCAGTGCCTCTGCTGAATTAAATGCCACATCTTCATTTTTTTTTTTTTTAGAATGTTGGAAACAATCATTTGCCATGCACAATATTTCCTGGAGAAGCTAGTCAATCTTTCAAACTGAGTATTGTAATTATATTCCAGTAGGATAGAATGAAGCCAAAACATTTGCAGAGATAAAATAGCAAGCAAATGAGCTGATGGTGTAATCCCACAGGTTTATTATTATGCTTCCCAGGGTGGGAGCCCTTCTTTGGGGTGTGAAGGTACACCGTAACCCTCCCTCAGTAGCTTAGCTTAGTGCCATACTGAGAGAGAATCACAATGCGCCTTAACATCCCAAAGAAGGGTTCCTAGGGAAGCATTAAAAAAAAGGTTGATTGTTAAAATGGACTGGGCCTGGCCAGTTCCTGAATGGAAGACTTGAAGAAGAGCGGCTTTGATCCTCTTTGGAGAAAACTCACATGTCTGAAATTAAACTTAATTGATTAAATGTTTTAATTGGGGCCAAACAGAACAGTTCAGTTCTGATGAAATTATTTCTCCAGTCATACTGTTGGTTCTATATAATCAGTATAGCAGCAGAGATTTTAAATTTGAGTTTCTTTTTGTTTCTTAAATTATTAGTTGTAAAGGGATCTAGTCAACCTCACAGTCTGAGATCTTCAGAAAGCACGTTAGCTAAGAATGCTAGATATTTGCATTTCTTTTAAAATTGTGATTCATGCTTCCACTCTTATTTCAGCAGACCTTGGAAGTCTTACATGTTGTTGAAATCCTATTTCTCGTTTAATACAGCTGTTAATCATGGACTAGAGGTCAGCAATCTTGTATTTCTATGTTAGCAACATTCTAAATATAATTAACAGTTCATTTTGAAAAATGTTTCTGTTCTCTCAGACCATACACTCTGAAACGGCAGAATATTCCCCCCCCCCACATTTGTAGCCAGATCTGAGTCTTAACAGCTTTCACTTCATAGGAGGCAACAATTTTCCTCAAGGTCATCCATCAAATAGCACCAACTGTGAGCAGAAATTGGGGGGAGGTGTTGAGAGTGAGTGGGAGGAGTTGATAACACAACCCACACTTCATTTTGAATATCCAAAAACGTTCAGGGGGGGGGTTTGGAAGCAAAAATACATAGATAAATGAACAGGTGTACACAGTTTGGGACTCATCAAGCAAAATGCAGCCCATTTATTTATTTATTTCACATTTTTTTATACCGCCCTTCCTCCAAGGAGCTCAGAGTGGTGTACATATTTCCTCCCCTCCTTTTGTCCTCACAACAACCCTGTGAGGTAGTTGAGGCTGAGAGATAGTGACTCGCCCAAGGTCACCCAGGAAGCTTCATGGCTGAGCGGGGATTTGAACCTGGATCTTCCAGGTCTAAGTCCGACTCCCAAACCACTACACCATCCTGGCTCCCTGGATGAACTACACAGCCCATGAACTGTGTATAGTACTGTAGTGTATACATGAACTGTGTATTATAGATAAACAATTTTCCTCCCATCTGTTTAAAGATCTCTTCTCACTTTAGATGTACACTTCATATTTTAACATTTTTCTTCAAAAGGACTTGTAGTTGCTGGGCATAGGCTAACCTATGACCCAATCCTATGGGTCACTTATGGTAGCAGATCTAACAATCCACTGCCACAAGTCAACTTGCGATAGTGCAAATATTGCGCCACCGTCATGCTATGGAACTGCTGGTGGAAATGGCTGGTGGCTCCATGTGCGTGCCAGAACCTCCCAAATGTTCCACTGGTGCAGTAAGGTGGTGGAGGGGGCGGTTCAGGAAAGGGTGGGGGTGGGCCAAACCTGGGTGGTGGTGGTTCAGGGCAGTAGGGGGTGGATCATAGCAGCAGTCACACAAGCCAGAGTCTTTCCCCCTTTGCCAGCCCAGAACCACCCCCTTCTTATCAGACTTACGCAGGGAAAATAGCTGGCATGGGTCCAAAGAAACCAGACAGCCTACCAGGAGGTAAGTAAAAACATTTTTACTTGCCTCTCACTGTCCATCTGATCACACACCCTCACCACCACCATAGAATGTAGTGTCCAGTCTGTTGGCGGTGCTGCATGCTATGGACTAGCAAAGGATAGGGTTGGGCTGCTCATGTGTTATTATTCACCCTAAGCCAGTGGTTCCCAACCTTTATACAAACGTTGGGGAACCTGTAAGTTTTAGTGGCCCCCATGGCAACGCAGCAGTATCATCAAGAGGTGGCAATGGCTCTTCTAGGTTGCCAATGGCAAAGAAGAAAAAAGAGGGGTTGAATGTACCTGCCTTTCGTGCGGCAAGACCCTGGGTTTGGCAGCATGTCCAGCCGCCGCAGAAGGGTAAGTTGGCCCAAACCCTTTTTCCAGCACCTGACTGGCATAGCGCAAGGCATGCTGGGGCACAAAATTATTAAAAAATATTGTATAAAATTACCTTCAGGTTATGTGTATATAAGGTGTATATGAGACATGAATGAATTTTGTGTTTAGACTTGGGTCCCATTTCCAAGATATCTCATTATATTTATGCAAATATTTCAAAATCCAGATAAACCCAAAATCCGGACAACTTCTCATCCCAAGCAGTCCGGATAAGGGATACTCAACCTGTATAGGATAGAAACAGGTATGTGCCAATTTTTGTAATGGGGAATACCTCTTCCTGTAACATGCCTAGTGGCTTTGAGAATATCAGAATGGCCAAGAAAATGCTAGAGAGCTTGCGCAGAAAGCAAATGTACTGTATAGTACTTATTGGACATGCAATTATGAAAATGAACCCATTAACCTGACTCTGGTAGCTAGGAAGAAATAATAAAACTTGTCAAGTAACTCTACCTGTTTCTATTAAAACATTTTGTTATATCTGGCTTTGCGTTTGAAATATGTCTTTTCTAATTGTTTGGCAAACTCTCTGCAGGAATACCTCTAGCTTCCCCACTGAGTAGCGCATGTCCGTGTGAGGAGATTTTAGAATAATGAAACGTATCGATTAAATATTCATCCTGTCCGTACTTTTCCAAGCCATTAGCACATTGCAACTGGAAAAATGTTCCCATGCTATCCCCTGTGGACGCTTTGCTTCAGCTCAAGCCCTGCACTACATGGCAGCAAAAAATAATATTTTTTTTTTAAGTATTCAGTCAGAGGTAGTCTAAATGAATTGGAAGAATGGTAATACTTCATCTCCATTTCTAGAGCTATAAGTGGCTGTGTGTTGTAGCCTCACTTAGGTCAGAAGGCATTTCTCTTCAAGTAAGAAATGGCAGGGACACCTGAGCTGGAAGCTGAAACTGTAGGGGCTCATATTTTACAAGAACTGAATCCTGTGTGTAGCAACATGCGCATAAGCCTGGCGCGTTGCATGCTGAGGTGGCTGGGAATTACAATAGGCGAAGTTTTCCCCACTGCCCACATGTACAGAAGTTATTGGGTAACTGGGCCTGGGGTATAAAGTAAGATTTTATTTTGCAAGGCTTTCAGCAGGGCTCTCCCTGACAGCTTGCATTTTCCATTTGCTTTCTTGTTGGAATGGAATGGAATTTTGTTATTTCAACCACTTAATTTTTAATTAATTTATTTATTTTTAGGTAGCTTAATTAATTAATTAATTGACTTGCCTTTCCCGCCACCATTGCCCTCACTGCCCATTGCCGCCGCCATTGCCCTCACCGCCCGCCGTGCCGCCATTGCCCTTGCTGCCCGCCGTGCTGCCATTGCTGTCATGCCCCCGCAGCTGCCCATCATGCCCCCGCACTGCCTCCGCCGCCGCTTTTGAGGTTTGTAATTTTAAAACTTACTTTTTTTCCTGTTGGTGGCTATCTTGGATCCCGCGAAATCTTGTGAGATCCAAGATGGCCGCTGACAGAAAAAAAGGTAAGTTTTAAAATTACAAACCTCAAAAGCAGCGGCAGCAGCAAGGGCCCGGAAAGCCCAGGACGGATCCAGGACCGGATTCCGGGACTGTCCCAGGTTTTCCAGGACAGATGGCAAGCCTAGGCATGGGGAGATATATATTTGTGGAACACTGCTTCAAAAAGGTTTATAAATGGTATAAATGGCAGAAGAGTCTGGTGTAGTTGGGAGAGCTGCTGCCTTCAAAGCCCGAAGACCGGTGAACTTGATAAGTTTGAAACACGCCACCGGCAAAAAGCTGTGAAAGCCTCCAGGAGGAGAGATAAGAGCTTCCAGCTGCGTCGGTCGAGTGTGGGAGGCGCCAGCCAGCAGAATTGTTGTTGTTCAGTCGTTAAGTCTTCCTGTCCTCCACTATCTTCCTGAGTTCGCTCATTTTCATGTTCATTGCATCGGTGATGCTGTCTAACCATCTCATCCTTGGCCTTCCCCTTCTCCTTTTGCCTTCAATTTTTCCCAGCATCAGAGTCTTCTCCAGAGACTCCTCTCTTCGCATTAGGTGGCCAAAATATTTGAGTTTCAGCTTTAGTACCTGTCCTTCCAGGGAACAGTCAGGGTTGATTTCATTTAGGATTGACTGATTTGATCTCCTAGCAGACCAAGGGACTCTCAGGAGTCTTCTCCATCACCACAGTTCAAAAGCATCTATTCTTCGCCGCTCAGCCTTCCTTATGGTCCAACTCTCGCAACCATACATTGCTACTGGGAACACCATCGCCCTGACTATGCGAACTTTTGTTGGCATGGTGATATCTCTGCTTTTTATTATACTATCTAAATTTGCCATAGCTTTCCTTCCAAGGAGTAAGCGTCTTTTAATTTCATGGCTGCTGTCTCCGTCTGCAGTGATCTTGGAGCCCAGAAAAGTAAAATCTGTTACTGCTTCCATTTCTGCCCCTTCTATTTGCCAGGAATTGATGGGCCCAGATGCCATGATCTTAGTTTTATTAATGTTGAGTTTCAAGCCAACTTTTGCACTCTCCTCTTTCACCCTCATCACGAGGCTCTTTAGTTCTTCTTCACTTTCTGCCATTAGGGTGGTATCGTCTGCATATCTGAGGTTGTTGATATTTCTCCCGGCAATCTTGATTCCGGCTTGAGATTCATTCAACCCTGCATTTCTCATAATGTACTCTGCATATAAGTTAAATAGGCAGGGTGACAATATACAGCCTTGCCGTACTCCCTTCCCAATTTTGAACCAGTCGGTTGTTCCATGGCCGGTTCGAACTGTTGCTTCTTGACCCGCATACAGGTTTCTCAGGAGACAGGTAAGGTGGTCTGGTACCCCCATCTCTTTAAGAATTTGCCACAGTTTGTTGTGATCCACACAATCAAAGGCTTTTGCATAGTCAATGAAGCAGAAGTAGGGTTTTTTTGGAACTCTCGTGCTTTCTCCATGATCCAGCGCATGTTGGCAATTTGATCTCTAGTTCCTCTGCCTCTTCGAAACCCAGCTTGTACGTCCGGTAGTTCTCGGTCCACGTACTGCTGAAGCCTAGCTTGTAGGATTTTGAGCATAACCTTGCTAGCATGTGAAATGAGTGCAATTGTGCGATAGTTTGAACACTCTTTGGCACTGCCCTTCTTTGGAATTGGAACGTAAACTGACCTTTTCCAATCCTTTGGCCACTGCTGAGTTTTCCAAATTTGCTGGCATATTGAATGCAGCACTTTCACAGCATCATCATTTAGGATTTTAAGTAGCTCAGCTGGGATATTATCATCTCCACTAGCTTTGTTGTTAATAATGCTACCTAAGGCCCACTTGACTTCACTCTCTAGGATGTCCGGCTCTGGGTCAGTGACCACACCAGCGTGGTCATCAGGAACATTAAGATCTTTCTTGTATAGTTCTTCTGTGTATTCTTGCCATCTCTTCTTAATCTCTTCTGCTTCTGTTAGGTCTCTGCCTTTTTTGTCCTTTATCATGCCCATCTTTGCACAAAACGTTCCTTTGATATCTCCAATTTTCTTGAAATCTCTAGTCCTCCCCATTCTGTTGTTTTCCTCGATTTCTTTGCATTGTTCATTTAAGAAGGCCTTCTTATCTCTCCTTGCTATTCTCTGGAAATCTGCATTCAGTTGTTTATATCTTTCCCTTTCACCCTTGCAGCAGAATGTCAGACTGTAAAAAAGGATACCACCTGGAAAGTAGCCGTTCATGAAAGATTGGGTGTTAGGTCAGCCTGCCCATGTACACCGCCTTGGATTAAAGTTGGACGAGAAATCCAATGACCAAGAAAGGCGGTATATAAATACTGTATATTATTATTATTATTATTATTATTATTATTATTATTATTATTATTATTATTATTATTATTATTATTATTATTATTATTATTATTTTCTATATAAAAAAGTAACTTTGCAGTTTGAGATGGCTGGCCTCATTTAGTCCATGAGGCTATTGCAATGGGCACCGAAACATGTCAACACTTAGAATAGAAACAGTGGCTGAAGGGGGGTGGTGAGCCCTCAGCAGCATGCGGTGGGGAGTGTTGGGCCCCGGGCGGCAGGTGGAAGGGGGTGTCAAAATGGTTGGGTGAATCAGGTCGTTTCGGTGGCGTGAGTGGCCGGCGGCGACGGGTTTGGCCCTCCCATCTGCCCTGCGCCTCTGTGTGATGGAAAAATGGTGGCGATAACATCACTTCCGGTGCAGGGGGTGGTGGTGGTTGTAGCTCTGCCTCTGACTCAGAAGCTTGCTCCTGATTTCTAAGAAGTTTTCCATTTACTTATAAGGCTACAGCTTTTGCTGAGCACCTCTGAGAAGTACCAGTAAATGCTTTAACATTCAAAATCCATTGCCTAGGGATATGCTTAATTTCGCCTAACTCTTAAGTCATTACCTTTTCAAGGGCCTGCAGAGTTAGTGAAAGGCATGACTGATTACAAAAAAACAACTATCAATTGATCTTAATTTAAAACAGTGTTCATTTTTGTTCAGCATTTGCATAAAAGACTGTAGAATATACATTCTGTGTCTGGGGACACCGTGAATATAACACCATTCCAGTTTTCTGGTTCTCTGGTGTGTATACAAAATGGACTCTGTATAACACTTAAAAAACAGGCACAGGTTTAGTCTTATCTGGACTATGCACTGCAGGAACTTACATTTCAGCAGCACAAGGCCCTTTGTGGCAGCACGAAAGCTGGGCCGCTGTCGTGTGCTCCTGGGTTGCTGCCACAAATGGGCAGAGGTGTGTTGCATGCACCAGTGGCTCCCAGAGGCTCTGCTACTCTTGGTAAGTTTGTGGCAGGGGTGTGACGTGAATGGTGAGCAGGGGAAGTTTTGGGGTCGGAAGGCTGAATTTTTAAAAATTATTTATTTTGGCCGCGAGAAGTGGTACGCACAGCAGCCGGCTGACTGGGACTGCCCCCGCTAAAACTGGTCCTCTTTGTCCTGGCCAGCTGCGTTGTGACCAGCCAGGACTGCTCCCACTGCCTAGTCACTCCTGGTGCCAGAATGTTGGATAGGATTGGGCCCTGAATAATTTAAACTCAGAATAATTTAAACAAGTAGCAGAACCTCCCCCCCCCCAACGCAAGAAAAAGTGGTGGCATAAACCCTCCTGAGGCACCTAAAATCTTCCTTTGCTTGTCTATAGATCTTCATGAAGAAATCTTAGTAAACCTATGTGCGGAAGCTAGATTTTCAACTGGGATTTGAAAAAAGAGCATGCCTTCAACAGTCCATGTTCGAACCTTCCAAGTCAGTTGGGAGAAGGAATGAGAGTTCTAAGGCAGTTGAGAGAGGAGTGAGATGGTATAGTCTAAGAACTGATGGTGAGCACATGAGCACATGGACTTATTGATTAGCAGAAACAGCGTAGTACGAGGCAGCTTAGTAGGAAACAACTGTAGGAAACAGCATTGTACAATGCAGCACAGTATGAGGCAGCATAGTAGGAAACAGCATTGTACGAGGCAGGATAGTTGCAAACAGCATAGTAAGAAAACACAGTAGGAAACAACACAGTAGGAAACAGCATTGTAGGAAACAGCATAGTAAGAGGCATCTTAGAAGCAGCATAGTATGAGGCAGCTTAGTACAAAGCAGCATAGTAGGAAACAGCATTGTTTGAGGCAGCACAGTATGAAACAGCACAGTAGGAAACAGCATAGTAGGAAAACACAGTATGAGGCAGCATAGTAGGAAACAACTGTAGGGAACAGCATTGTACAATGCAGCACAGTATGAGGCAGCATAGTAGGAAACAGCATTGTACGAGGCAGGATAGTAGGAAACAGCATTGGAGGAAAACACAGTATGAGGCAGCATTGTACAAAACAGCATAGTAGGAAACAGCATAGTAAGATGCAGCATAGTAGGAAACAGCATAGTAAGAGGCATCTTAGAAGCAGCATAGTATGAGGCAGCTTAGTACGAAGCAGCATAGTAGGAAACAGCATTGTAAATCGAATGCAACATCATCGGGATTCAGGTTATAAGATCAATTTATAAAATGTCAAATTGTAAAAATACGTCAGCAACAAGTAAAATCACATATGCGAGCAAAAACTGCTAAAATCCAATGTAAAAATACTAAAATCACCAGGCAAAATACAATAAAAACATTCCAAAACTGCAGAGCATGACGTTTCGTTTATCATCCATAAACCTTTTCAAATGCTAATAAAAGCCTAAGTAGGCAGGAAGATGGTAAAATTACTCATCGCAGTCCTGCTACTATTTAAAAGGATTTTGGCGCACATTTCTACTGACCCAATTAAGACTGGAAATCAAAACTTACAACAGACTTGTCCTTAGGTAACCCTATTATAAAGGTTTATGGATGATAAACGAAACGTCATGCTCTGCAGTTTTGGAATGTTTTTATTGTATTTTGCCTGGTGATTTTAGTATTTTTACATTGGATTTTAGCAGTTTTTGCTCGCATTTGTGATTTTACTTGTTGCTGATGTATTTTTACAATTTGACATTTTATAAATTGATCTTATAACCTGAATCCCGATGATGTTGCATTTGATTTACATTGTTGCTGGTTATAATAGTTTGGAAACAGCATTGTTTGAGGCAGCACAGTACGAAACAGCACAGTAGGAAACAGCATAGTAGGAAAACACAGTATGAGGCAGCATAGTAGGAAACAGCATTGTACGAGGCAGCATTGTAGGAAACAGCATTGTACAAGGCAGCATAGTAGGAAACAGCACAGATGAGGCAGCATAGTAGGAAACAGCACAGATGAGGCAGCATAGTAGGAAACAGCATAGTATGAGGCAGCATGGTACGAAAGTATGGGGACACTATGGTTAACATTGGGTTCAGCTCCCCATAGTTTGGGTTCTGGTCACCATTGTGACATAAATGGGGAGAGGCACTTTTCAAGATATGAGAGAGGACTTCTCAAATTTCTCATTTTGAGCAAGCTTGAGCAAAAGCAAAAGCAGGTTAAAGATGTGGTAGTCTTGAAGTGCATAATATCTATCCATAAAATCCAATGTAAATCTGTTTTTGTGCAGTGTCTAGTAAAATACCTGGAAGGTGATAGCTGCTAATTTCACTAGGTTTGTGCTTTCTTTGAGGTTCACTATCCCACAGGTACAGCATCAGACTTGTCATTTTCTATAACACATGTTCCACTGTGTGCTGCGGAGAATGATTAAAAGTCTTTTTGTAAGTACATGCAAAGCAGATTTTCACTAGGTATTTGGGGATTTTTAGACTATCTTGACAAATGTTCTCTCATGAGTGTTGTTGTGCTATTGTCAGTACATATCTGCCAACGTTTTGAAATCCAGGCAAATTAAATTGAGGCTTTTCTCCCTTGACTTGAAATCCCCTAGCCCGTATCATTCTTAACTCCCTTCACCCTTTAGAATCATACTCTGGATCCTGCAAAAAGCCAATCAAACTAGGTCTGGGATTTCATGTTTACATTTCTTCAGATTGTATCCCTAAGCATGCATTAAAGATAAAACAAAAATATGTATGAAGCCGTATTTTATGGCAAGACAAGAGGCTGGAGACTATCTAAAGTTTCGCTCAGTCTGTAATTGGTAAGAATTACAATTGTTAATTGGTAAAAAATTTCCAGAGGGGTGTTAAGCCATGTTAGTCTGTTGCAGCAAAAACAACCAAACATCTTGTCGCCCTTTAAAGATTAATCAATTCATTTCAGCATAAACTTTCTTGAGCTACAGTTCACATAATTAGATGCATCTTTTGGACTGTAGCGCACAAAGTAGACTGTAGCTCATAGCGCTTTGTGCTGCACTAGCCTTTATTGACTTGTCTGTTTTAATAGGCAGAGGAGGACATTTTGCAAGGAGGTTTGGTTTGGTCTTCTAACAGTGTACATGTTGAAGCATATCCTGTCTCCATACTTTCAAAATTACATACATACAAAATTTCAGGGGCAAACTATACATTACTTGTTAATGTGTGTAAGGGTGTTCTGACACCTTTAAAAAAAAAAAGATCAAAGCTGGTTTGAGGGCTGGGTAGAGTGAAGAGGTGATGCGGAAGGGTGCTCTTAAAGTTAAACTTTTCCTTGTTGGTCAGTTGTTCAAGTTCCACCTCAAAGGCACATCTGTCCTTACATCAAAGGCATATCTGTCCTTGCTAAAATCACATGCAAATGCATATAAGCTTGAGTTCACGTTATGTTATTCTCACAAGAGGTGTAATTTGCATGTAACTTGGTGAACTAAACCTCAGTTACCATACGGTCATTTGCCATCAGAGGCGAAACTAGACTGGAGCGGAGGCAAGTAGTTCTGCAAGACTCCGTTACACTGGAGTCAGCGGCCCCTCCCCCTTGCTGTTGGAGCCATTCTGGCGGCAAAGGCAACACGCAGGACCCTCCCCTGTCGCTGCTGGAATGGCTCCAACAGCAAGGGGGAGGGGCCGCTGGCTCCAGTGTAACGGAGTCTTGCAGAACTACTTGCCTCCAGTCTAGTTTCGCCTCTGTTTGCCATACTGTATTAGTCTGCAAACTGGATGCATCACAGTGATGAAACAGAGAGCTATAGGGTACATGCAAATTCAGCCATAGTTTCACCAGACCTTGGGGATAACTTTTCATGTTCTGAGATTAAACAATGAAAACAACACAGAGAAAACCACCCATCATATTCACGTCCATTTAGCTTAGTTAATTCTTTCAATGTAAGGTATAGAATAAGTTTAAAGTATGAGTGACAGCTGTTGAACATAAGATTCTTTTTAGTTTTCCTGCAGGAATTATGTATTATTCTGGTGCTCCATTCTATTTTCATTGACTCAGTTTTCTGACAATTTTATTGAAGCCTTTCAGAACCTCATAAACTGGTTTCAGCTCTTTGATATCAGCAGGTTTGCGCCTGAAAAGAACGGTGGCTATTTTACAAAAGCAAGCTAGAAAGAAAAAAGCTGTGTTTAAAAAAAAAATTAATTGAGCAAGGGACTGAGAAGGGAAAAGGCATTGAACTTGACGGTGAATTTGACTGGGCAGGTCTTCAATTTCCTGCTTAGCCTTCTGTACGTTTTGTATGATGGCACTGAGAAAGTATTTATGTCTCTTTTGAAGGAAATGTTAGCTTCTTGGTTCTCTTCCTTTTCTAATTACATGACTGGGAACTTTCTCACTGGCATGCTGGAGGACAGGGTATAAAATGGGAATGTTCTCTCAACCAATTAGGCCTTTCAAAGTGGCGGTGCTGCTCTCCGTCAAAAGAGTAGGGCCTCATGAAACATTTGGCTCTGGTGGCGGCTGACCTTCTTTCACTCCTGTTCTGCTTCGAAGATGGACAACAGGCCACTGTGCTGTTTCTAGCAGTCACAAGTGTGTTTTCTTTTGTCGAGGGGAACTGGACAGCTCCATGTCAATACCGCCCCTAGATATATGCTCTGTTTTTATAGGAGTTTTGCCTCCTTTTGCTCTATAAATGTTTAAAGGCACCAGTAGTTTGATAGTTTGAGGTAAAATGGAGTGGTGATGGAAACCTTTCTATTCATGGCCAGACATTTTGTTCTGCTATAAACGGACCCATCCCTCAAGAAATCAGTACTTTTGGCCAAAGCAACCAGTGCGCTCCTGAAGGGTTTGAGTGAGAGGTGGATGCCTCATTACCCCCTTTCCCATGGCCTTTACCTGGCACAGATGGACCAAGGCTTGGGGAGCCGAGAGCATGCGAATTGTCCACTGCTGTCCCTCCAGCTCACTGCATGTTCTTCTTTCAATCCTAGCACCATTGTCTGATGTTGACTTCTTTCTTTAATTTGTCTCTCCATCCAGCATCCAACTGTCTCCTCCCAGCTTTCCAAATCCCCTCGCCTTATTTGGCACACTAGCTGTTCCTTCTTCTCTGGGATGTATCATGCAGAATAAGGAAACATTTCAGTTGTTGCTAGCAGGCTTTCTCTGCTTTTTTTTGTCAGTTGATTTAGGGATGACTGTGAGAGAACTACTTTGACCTTGGTGGATGCTAGCTACATGGTCTGTTGGAAGATCACGGGAAGTGTATTAGTCCAAACCCCCAGGGTACGGTAACTCCTGTAGGAGGTGGGGGTGCTGCGGCATTGTGTGTGTGTGTGTGTGTGTGTGTTTGTGTGTCCTTAGGGCATCTCTCCATGGTTGAGGTGGTGCCTATGGCAGTGTTATCCATTCTTAGTGGCTGGCTGTCCCTCTCAGCATCGGCCATTCATTGGTCCTGCACCTTTCCCCGCCCCCTGCTCAGTTCACCCTGGTGGCACTCTCTGGCTGCCAGTGGTGGGGCTGATCAAATGCAGTGATTGGCTCCTTGGACATCACACTGATGACATATGGATGTCACACAGATAATGAGCTGACTTCATGGAGATAACACACAGGTGTGACATGGATGACGTGCCAACCCCATGGCGATGGCACATGGGTGTCACATGGATGGCATGCTAACTTCACAATGGTAACATGCTGTCGTCAGGATGCTGCTCCATGGATAACAGGCTGTGTAGGTGTTTCCATGGATGTTGGAGGTGTTACTGGGAAGGGCTGGGCAACATTGTTTTGCATTTGGCCCATGTTGTGCTGTCACCATTGTGCCATCAGTATGGTGTTGCCAGGACGGGCTTAGGATATGATGGATGTTGCACTGGCATTCGTGCGACGTTACTACGGGGGTCTGAATAGGATTGGGCTGTAAGAAATCCACAATAAGATGCTCAAGAGAAGAAGGAGATGTGCGGTCACAAGGGGTGACTCCTTGCTTACTTGGAATCCTGAGAGAGGTGTCTGCTTATCTGAGACCTGGAAGCTCATGTGTTACCAGTAAGGTGGGAAAAGCACAGTTTTTCAAAATAATATGAGTGAGAAATTATTTGCAGTAATTTACTCAGCAGATCCTGAATAATAGAATTCAACAAGCTGTCAGCTGCTAACAACAAATTTTGTCAACAGAAGTGATAAATTCATCAAATGAATTATTCACTATAAATTATTTTACACAGCTCTGTTAAATATATAGCTTCCCACCCCTCCACTTTTATTAACTTCTTTACAGCTGCCGTGTTCAAAATGTCAGCAACTGGCACACAATAAATATTAATGGCCCATAAATTAAGGCATTACTCTTCCTGACATCCCACCATTTCTTCAGGATCCAGTGGAAAAGACACAGGAGGCTGCTTATCAAACAAGAAAGATCAACCTGCAAAAGAAAAGGTATTTAAAAATGCTTGATGTATCAAGATTTATGAATTATACTGTAAGTGCAGAATGGTGTGTTCATGTACTGTACACTCTTTCCACAAATGCTGAAGAAAAAGGAATGCACCCGTTTGGTATATGACTTTATTGAAAGGATGTACATTTTCAGTTCAAATCCAAGGTATAGTGTGTCCATTAACAATGAAGTGAAAATATTTGTATGGAATTATTATTATTATTATTATTATTATTATTATTATTATTGATAATTTATATACCACTTATTTGTTTTTCGGACTATAAGACGCAATTTCCCCCAAAAAACATGGGGGGGGAAAGCGTGCGTCCTATGGTGCGAAGCCTAGGGTTGGGGGTGCTTCAGGGAGGCCTGTGGGGGCTTCGGGTAGGCCTGCGCGAGCCCCCACAGGCCTCCCCGATGTTTAGTTCAGCCGAAAATAGCGATTTTCGGCCATTTCCGGAAATGGCTGAAAATCGCTATTTTCGACCGACCTGAACATCGTAGAGGCCTGCAGAGGCGCGCTCAAGCCTCCACGAAGCCCCCACAGGCCTCCCTGAAGCACCCCCAAGCCCAGGTAAGTAAAATTCTTCTTTTTTTTTGTATTTTATGTTCCATAGGATGCATGCGTCCTATGGACCGATGCGTCCTATGGAGCGTAAAATACGGTATTTAGAATGGTACGGTGCAGTATGTTAATTCAGGAACTAAAACAAACTTTACAGTCCTATGTATAGGCTTACCATATTTTCCCGGACCTAAACCGGGACCCCCCCTACTAAGCAATTAAATAAATAATTCAATAAATAAATGAAATGATTGGGGGTGAAGTGCCTCTTTTGGGGGGCGATTGGGGGGCGAAGCACGCCCATTTTTTTAATTATTTATTTTTACACTAAAATAATTAAATTGACTTACCCCATCGTCGCCGTCGTTGCCCATCGCCACCGTGCTGCTGCTCGTCATCTTCTTTTTCTCTCACCGGCCTGCGCTGCTCCCCCGCTCTCGCCACTCCATGCCAGCTGACCCACACTGCTTGCCCGCTTTCGCCGCTCCGTGCCAGCGAGAGCGGCCGAGCAGCACGGGTCGGCGAGAGCAGCCGAGCCGGCGAAAGGCTCTTGCCGGCTCAGCCGCTCTCGCCAGCCCACGCTGCTCGTCCGCTCTGGCCGCTCCATGCCAGCGAGAGCGGCTGAGCCAGCGAGAGTCTCTCGCGGCTTGGTCGCTCTCGCCGGCCCGCGCTGCTCACCTGCTCTCCCCGGCTCGACCGAGCCATCAAGAGTGGGTGAGTCGGAGAGTGGCCGAGACGGCTTGGCCACTCTGGCCAGCCCGGCTGGCTCGCTTACCCGCTCGCTGTCTTTTTAACGTAAGTTTTTTAGTAAGTATTTTTTTACTTACCCCCTTTTTACTTAAGTAAGTTTTTACTTACTTAAGTTTTTTACTTACCCCTCGTTGGCCTTCTGTTGGCCTTCAGAGTGTGTGCTCTGTTGGCATGGCTGCCTGCTATAGCATGGCAGCGGATAGGATTGGGCTCTTAATTTTCTGCATTTTAACATTGTCTGGATGGTCACCTCCTTGTTCTGTAGCCCCTCCCCATACCAATCAGGAGTAGCCACCCACATAATAATCTGTCTTTATTTTCTGTTTCCACACCAGTCTTGAAGCACAGGGGCCCTGCATGAGCTGAAATCTTACAATATTTCAAGCTAGTTGGCTCAATATCATTTTCTCTGCTCTGCATGGAGAAAAGGAAAAACACTTCAACGATTCATTGCTGACTGCTATGTTAACTTGTTAACAAACTAGATTTGGTTATGTGAAGAGGTCAAAATATAATATATATATAACAGGAAGCATTAAGCACAGGCCAATGCTTTGTTTTGAGTTATGAGGAAAGAGGAACATTAATAAACAGGGAGGAGGCCATGGCACCCACTGTACAAGGTGTCTTTCTATTTTACCAGCATTTGTCACCAGCCCTCAAATAAATCTTGCTTTGAGAAATGGTTTTTAAGACTTGCTTAGATCCAACAGCTGTAAATGTCCCTTGTGAACTATGAAAAAGCAATCTCAATTCCAGCTGCTAGTGTTTAGGGTGACACAAAATGAAAACTACTGTAAATGATACAATCTCTCCCCCCCCCCAATAGGTTTGACAAACCGCAGGGTTGATCTAGCGATTGATGGGGGCTTCTTCTTTTCTGAAATTGTTGACTTAGCAAGGATTTCCTTTTTCTTGGCATGTGTTAAATACAAAATTAACAGTGGTGTCATGAAACAGAAGCGGGACCAGGGCGGAGTGCGTGGAGCAACTGCTCCACTCATGGGCGGGGGTGGGGGTGCACTTGCCGTCGTGGGTTGGGTCGCACTTACTGTCGTGTTTTCGGCCCCCCGCCCTCCCTGGAACCCGAACGGCTCCAAAATGGGTAGGAAACAGGCGGGGGGGTATGTTCAGCGCAGCGCTGGGCGCGTCACGTCAATTAGGCCCCGCCCCTTCCTCCGGGCGCCGGGAGGGCTAGTTGTGCCTCTGTCATGAAATGATGTAAGTAGAGGAGTAATTACGCATATTTTCCCATAACAGTAAGCTCCTTTTCTTGGTAGCCAGTGGATGCAGAAGGAGAATACAATCCAAGAGGAATGTGCTGTAGAGCAGTGGTTTTCATGTCATGTTCCAGAGTTACCTTATCCGGAGTTCTTCAATGGGAAGCTCAGTAATGGTGGACCCATTTTTCTGAAAGATACCTTGCCCACCACTGTCAATCTTCCCTGCAATGAAGAGCTGCAGGACAGGGTTACTCAGTTTACACAGGACAACGGTGAGGCCATGCAGCATTCCACACGGACTGAGACTGACGATAATCCTCATTCTTAGAAATAGTGAACATTGAGCCTGTTACAAATAAATAATGGGATCCTTGACTGTTAATGACAGATGAATTGAATGTAATCAGCTTGAAACCTTGCGTATTGACTTTATTTTATTTATTTATTTGGCATAATTGATGCATTTGCATACACAGTGGCATTTATTCTGTGTTGCTGAATTAGGAACAGTCCTGGCTTTATGATGTCTTCTAACTTTAGACATGTTGGCTGCATCAAGTCTGTGAAATCATACAAATTACACTACTGCTACTACTGCTACCTGAAAACTGTTGATCAATCAGATTTCAAGTCAAAAAAATGAAGACTTTATGAGAGTTATGTATTCTACACTCTGCTTCACAGCTGGACTTCAGAATATAATCTGAAGTTGCTCGCAGGTGTCATGTTTGGCCTGTAGTGTTAAGAGTATTGCAATTTATCCATCACCTCACAATATGCCACTTTGCTTTCAAAAGATGTGTTATGCATGTGCTTTTTTTGAAATATTCTTCTTACAGTTTTCACGTCGCTGGCATGCACCACTGAACACAGCTGTATAAATTATAATGTGGAAATAGATAATGTGTCACAAACGTCCAGCCATTTCTAGTCCCACTCTGTATTCTTAGGTGAAAGTACAGTGAGGCCAGGCTCTTATTGGTAAGCTTCGTCTTGCTTCTAAGGACTAGTTCATTCAGACACTCACCTGCTCGGGGATTCGGCATGGAAATTGTAAGTTCGAATACCCACCTCAGCTTCCACACCATGGAAGCTGTAAACACATTTTATAGTTTTATGTTTTGTGTATGTTTACAACTTAAGGCGCAATCCTGTCTAAACATGAGCTGCCGGAGCAACGGCTCTGCTGTAAGGTGAGTAGGCCACGCTAGCACCAAGGCCAGCGCTGGCCTATTCACCCCACATCCAGCCTGTCCACCGCGCCGAGCAGGTAAGTCCCCACTGGTCGGCGGAGGGCAGACCGGGATGGAAAGGGAGGGGGCGATTGGCCAGCTAGGCCAGGGACGGGGGAGGGGAGGGATCATTGTACGCTATGTGCCACAAGACACACACACACAGCTGAGTGGGTACCGTAACATGCAGGATGCAACCTGGTGTCGCAAATGTGGGTTCATGGAGGCAAAGTTCTAAACCAGCACAAAATGTGAGATTGTAGAGCATATTTACTGTTTACATGGTGCAGAAATAACTTATATTTTTCATGCTTTTTGGTGTATGAGTGAATTTGTAAGCACCTTAACTCTTCTCTTACCCAAAAGATTTCTTGAGCCTAGAATTGAGCTTTTTTTTTTTTTAAAATCCTCTAAATATTTATAGTTTTATCAAGAGGGTGTGTTCCTCTTTTTGTTTGGCATGTTCTAAAATATGTGTCAACAACTAATAATTCTCATGTTTAAGAAAGGAGATGTGATGCCATCTGCTGCGCTGTTTGGCAGGTATATGAGGATCCCATATACTGAGAGGTGCTGCCAGTGTGAAATTTTCATGCTGTGCCTGGATTTCTTTGCTTATACAGTACTCCCCCCATATCCGCTGGGGGTATATTCCAGGCCCCTCCGTGGATACTTGAAACCGTGGATAGGAGCGAACACCCCCTCCATGGTTTCCTGAGGGCCCCCCGCCCTGCCTCCCCTGTGGGCAGGCATGCGCCCCCCCCAGCTCTTATTTTTCTTTCAGCAAGCTTTGTTTCTTCCTTAAAACAAACAGAGAAGCAGCCTCCATTGCAGGCAAGTAAAACGAGACTAAGTCCTAGAGAGGCTCTGCAAGGATTCTGTTAACCTTGCAGAGCCTCTCTAAAGGCTGAACTACACGACAGGCAGAGGCTCCGCCATCGCCTCTGCCTGGCGCCTCCGCGCTGGAAGCGGGGGAGTGTCTTCAAGCCTGTTGCCCCTCATGTTGTCCCGCCTTCCTAAGTTGCTGTGTTTGCTGTGTGGATGTAACCTCCAAGGTGATTGGTTGTCGTTCACATTGGCATTCAGCCACCCTCCCCACCCTCCTGTGATTGGTAGGCTGCAGCAGCTCCGCGAGCCACCTCCAAGCTCTGCCGTCATGCCCCCTAAAAAATAGAACACTCGACTTGGAGTACGCGGCAGTGGGGCGGAGGTCCAGCGGCTCCGCCGGATTAAAAAACGCTCCGCGACGCTGTCGTGTAGATCAGCCTTTAGACTTAGTTTCATTCTACTTGCCTGCAATAAGCAGCCAGAGGGTGCTTTTCCTGTTTGTTTAAGGAAGAAACAAAGCTTACTGGGAAAAATGTAAAAGCCTGGGGGGGGGTACCCATGAACTGTGGATAACTGAAACCATGGATAGTGGATCAGTGGATATGGGGGCCCAACTGTAATGAAGTAATCGGAGAGCATTGCAGAGACTGAATTTCTGATGATCGTTTTCTGCAAGGACCACGTGTCAATTGTGGACACATTCAGAGCAAGCTTCCTTTCTTTTTTGAAAAAGCCAGAAGGATGTTATTGTTGCAACAGTCTCAGGGAGTTGTTCTGTCAGCTGGAAGCTTGATACTCGGAAACAGTCCAACTGCAGCTTATTAATTTTCGCTTTTAGCTAGCTGAACTGTTCTCCCAGCTAGAGCTAGTGAGAGGGTGGTAAGTGGGGGTGGAAGCAGGGATTCCATTGTGTTTGATTTCATTTTGATCTTACCAATCTTGGTTGAAAGAAACTGCGTATGGATGTCAAACGCTATTTCTCCGCCTTGGCTTGAAAACTGATATTGGTGCTTCCTGAACAGCATGTTTCAAGCAAATGAGCACTTGGTTGACCCTTTCAGTCACTGGCATCCTGATTTAGTGAAAGGAAAAAAGGAGAGGTCATGGCAAAATGATTTTCTTATCTAATCCTAGCTCCAAAATGCATATACTTATGCCACTTACAGAATTCAGACCCTTTCTCTCCTTTATATTTTGACATTCCCATTGGGCAAGCAGTATTTATTTTGGCGACTACCTATATACCTACATTTAGAGTTGCTAGATTGCAAGTCCAATGCTTCCTTTTACCTTTGCATAAACCATTGAATTGAGAGATGAGGCAGCCATGGTTTCTGTTTTATCCTGGTCCGGTCATTCTGCTGCCTATCTCACCTGCTTTAGGTCACTACTGGAGTCCTGCAAACAACAGCAGTAGGGAGAAGAGCAAAGGACCAGGAGGGAAACTGGTAGAGATGCTTCAGCTGTTTCATCTCCTGGTTAAGTGGTAGACTTAAAGCTACAAGGGGAATCTCTGGATTATGACCAGCCACCCCCAACTGTTTTAGTTTTCCCATAACCAGCTTTCTGCAGACAAGTACAAAGCAGTAGTTTTACAACTACTGGCCCAATTTATTCTCTACTCTTCTAAGGTACCCAGAAATTCCAAACAGCTGTGAGATCATTGCCCCCATAAAATGACCATAGAATCCTGTTATTTTGCATCTTGTATAGATCCTGTGGTCATTAGACATTATTACTATTGTTTATTATAGTAGTACCTTTTAGAAGCAAACTGCTCTGTTTTCAAGCCTCTGCAGGGCTTCTGGAAGCAACAACCCACTTCCAGGTCGTGCGAAGGCTCTCCCCCCCCCCCCAGCCTTGTTCCAGAATGTATCCTGGGTCGTTGGCCAAGCATGGGAGGCGAAGGCCAGTGAGAGGCCAGACTGTGAAGGAAAACATCTAGAATGAAGTTGTCATGAAATATTGAATATTTATATATACAGTAATTGTAAAAGTTCCTGTTAGGGGGTTTGGGAAAGCCTGCCCATGTAAACCGCCTTGGATTAAAGTCGGAGGATACATCCAATGACCAAGAAAAGTGGTATATAAATACTGTATATTATTATAACTGCTGGAAGAAGGAAGAAGACAGTCCTTCAAGAACCATCCATGTCCAATGGAAGAAGGTAATTGTGGGTACACTCTGTCATCTCAGGGCCACTCCATTGCTTAACAGTTTTTCCTTACTGATTGGAGGTATAAAAAAACCTACCGTTATTGGTGCCGTTTTTCTCCATGTGCTTGCTTGCTTTAACATCCGCCAGTGAGGTTCTATCCATATAATAGTGCTGGTCTTCAAATACTTCCAGTGCATTTCTGACAGTATGAATGACTCTTCAGCTGGGATTTGTAGCTGCTTCAGAGAAAGGAAAGAGCCCTCGGAAGCAGAATCAAATGCCTCCCAGTAAGACAGTTTAGCATTTCCAGCCAGCCGATCCATTTGTACTACATAATGAAAGGGCATGGAAATCTGACACTGCAGCAACTTTTAGTCGCTGGACAGATAGGAACACATCCCTGAGGGATATTCAACTATTTGATTCACCAGCAAGCCCTAAAACAGATACATTTGGACAGAAACAGGAAGCACTAAAATATCTGTATCTTGTGGGAAAAAAACCTGGATTTAAGTAGCACCTTTCCCGGTGGCACTGATGACATGCAAGTTCATTTTAGCTGTGGCCTTCACACAGAAATGATGAAGAAACGTAGCAGCACGATAGCAGCTTCCCTATACCATACAATGATTAATTCTCAGAACATCTTTTTCTTGCACGCTAGAGCATGTTCCCTGCAAGGTATTCCATTAGTTCAAATTTTGTGAGAGTATGACAGTAGCATCTTATTGTAGCATTACATATGCTTTTGGAGTTGATAATTTTGAATTGGACAGGTGCATTATCTCCCCCCCCCCCTGCTATTGTGACTTCATCCTTGGTCCAGTTAGTATTACCTTTACAACCTCAGAATGAAACACTGGTATGAATCTTGACAGCTGAAAATAGTTTCTGGTTTGTCAAGAGCTTGTATCTCAGCTTTGCTATTTACTCAGCTAGACTGACTGGCCCTTGCTGATGGTACCGACAGTACAATCCTAACCAACTTTCCAGCGCCGATGCAGCTTTGCCAGTAGTGTACAGGCTGCATTTTTTTGGGGGGGGGGGTCATGGAGGCCTCCTCAAGGTAAGGGAATGTTTGTTCCCTTACCTTGGGGCTGCATTGGAACTGGGTTAGGATTGGGCTGTAAGTATCGTATCATTGGCACTGCTGCTTTGGTATGGGGAAAGTTAGGTAGGATTGGGCTGTGTATCTTGAGTTATCTCATCACTGGAGACGGTATTTGTTGTTATACAAATGAGTTCTGGCCCATGACATGTGAATGGGTGCTACTGAGAGTGAGCTCATCCTGTAGCTGCACTATTGCCTCTTGGCATTTAACAGCATTTGATGAGACTGAATGGTACTTGTTTTTAGTTCTGGGAAGATATTACTGCCACGCATGATGTTTTCAGGTGAACTTTCTATGTAGTGCTGGGGCAGTCAAAAAAAGATCACAGGAGTGTCTGAATACTGTGTTGTATCCTCTATAAACAGTTAATTGCTTGGATTTCAGGTTCTAGAACTCCTTTGAACCAAGTGCGCAAAATTGAATTAATGATATCTTAAAACATCATTTTTTAAAAAAATTCTGCCATACAGTGGCGTATTAAGGGGGCGGTAGTGTGGGCTGTCCCAGGGTGTCATGCCGCCCAACTGGAGAGGTGTGTGACAAAGACTTTGGCTGCCACAAAAAAAATTAAGCGGCTGGGGGGTGGCCGCGTCTTTAACTTCTCTTCCCCGATCACGGGGAAAAGAAGCTGAAGATGCGACTGCCCCAGTTCCTACCTCCTGCCTTGTGGCTGATCCAGAAGTGACATCACTTCTGTGCCAAAGTGACATCACTTCCAGGAGTCACCAGGCAGGCGGGAACATACCCATCCTTGCCACTCCAGGTGGCAAGGAAGCTGCGTGCGCCACTACTGCCATACTGTATATAAAGGGATTAGACATGCCAGGTACTAGGCAATCACTAGAGGTGAGAGAAAATGGTTTTATTTTTTTTTCACAGATTTCGGTGTTTAACTAAAATGAAATAGCAGAATGTGGTGTTATGTGTTTTTATTCCAATGTTTTCCCATTTTTATCAATTGTAACCATTTTAAAAGTGTACTAGGTCGGTGGTATAGGTTGTACAGTGTCAGCAGATGAAGAATGATGCAAAATTACTGGTTTTGTTTTACTGTATTTTATCAAATTTGTTTTAGCAGAATGCGTTGTTGTGTTTTTATTTCGTTATCACCATTTTCTTCTGCCCCTAGCAATTACTGAAGAGGATTAAATCTAAAGCAAGATTTTGCAAATTTGCTAAATTTTGATTAAATCTAAAGCAAGAACTACAGTAACATTCTGAACAGTGGCATAGTTAGCCATTAGGCAGTCTGGGCCTGCCGGGTAAGGCTACAGAGAGCCTGGGTGGGCGGGAAGGCCAAACTTCGTGGCTGCAGCAACGGGAAAAAGACCGCCACCGCTTTTGCCATGCACCTCTGCTGCTTGCTGCCTGGTGCGGGGGGGCATACCACCCCTACCTGGGGCATGCGCCCCCCGCCCCATCTATTCCTACGGCTCTGATTCTGAATGTCCAGTATCCAGTGGCCTAGCTCTCCCAATGGTCCGGCATTGAAATCTTGCTGGGCTTTCAGCTCAGGAGCAAACTTTGCTGGCTCTGTGCAGGTGCAGCCAGGCTATGGAAGCTGTTTGGTTTGTCCCTAAACAGCTTGGAGTATTATAAATAGTGACCCTGTCCCTATGGTTACAAGAACAGTAGATTGAGAGGGGAGGAAGAGAGAGCCATGGGAGCATCACGCACACTTACACTCCTGATACGGAGCACCTGATAAGCCCGCAACATCCAGGTCCTGAAGATGCTATGAGGTGCAGCTTTCACTCAGCCATCACAGATCAAATACAAAGCCATAAAGTCACAAATATTTTCATATTTATCATTACCACCAAAGTTGATTTTCTCGCTGATTTTACCTCACTGAACTGCTTGATCCAATCAGTAATGTCCATGATGTGCAGTAGATAGTTGAAATCAGAATGCCAAGGCATGATGTGACCTGAGTTTCCAACTCCTTCAGATTAAATGGCTCAAACTGCTGAATATATCTCCACATTCTAAAGAGTAGGAAATGGAGGGCTCACGTCTGCTTAGCCCACATTCTTTCTTCTGAATAATTGGATTGCAACCCGTGGGCAGGTTCTCATTCACTTTTAAATTATTGAACTCAGCCTAGTTATGCTAGACGCTTTAGAAGTAATGCATATTGGAGCGTAGGTAGATGAATGTGGCAAATGGGTGAACGTTCCACAAAAATTCAGAAAAAGTGAGACCTATTCCAAGGTCAAATGTGTCACATCTACCACAAAAAGGAGTTTTCTTTACACCATTGATTCAGATGTCTGTCAGCCCAATCCTATTAATATATCTACTCAGAAGTAAGTCCCAGCATAGTTAATGGTGCTTATTCCCAGGTAAGTGTGCATAGGATTGCAGCCTGTGTAACATTTCAACAATAAATGTTGTGTCGTGTTCTGAACATAGGAATTCTCATAGCAGTGAGGGAGACACCAGCGGCGTCGCTGGCCATCCGGGCACCCAGTGCAGTGATTCTGGTGTAATTGGCGGTGATGTAATTGGCGGTGAGGTGATGACGTCACCACCAGTTACTTCTGGCTCGCTGACCCAGAAGTAACTGGTGGCAACGCAACCGCCAATTACTTTCGGCTCACCGACAGCCTACAAGCAGCTGCTTTCAGTACTTTGACTCGTCTTGGCTTGCTTGGCTTGAGCCGAGTCACCGAGACGGAGCAGACAAAAGTGACTGAGCTGTTCTTGGCAGCTCCAACCCCTGCAACTCAGCTTGGAGCCGAACTATCCGAGCCAAGCAGGACTGGCCGAAAGTGGCTGAGCAAGGGAGAGACACCCCTCAGGTCGTGCCGCTTTTATCTGCTCCGACTCAGCTCTTCGGCTCGGAGTGGAACTGAGCCCAAGTGGGTGAAAGCGGCCGAGCCTGGGTGGCATTGCGGGCTGCGGCGGGCTTGTCCGCCGTGTGAGTCACCCCTCAAATGTGCGTCAATTGGTGCAGGCCACACCCCCATAGTGATATCAGTGGGATACACTTGTGGCCACACATTGTGGCTGCTTATCTCAATATGAGGAAGAGAGACAGCCCTCATGCTTGTGCTTCTGCACGTTGAGTAGTTGTGTGAGTAGTTGTGCCTACATGCTGCTGCTGCTCTCTTCAATGAGAATGAGAGAGACTGACCAATGTGCTCCCATCCTGATGCTGCCTGCCTGAGAGACTGGCCATTGTGACCTCAGGGTGATGCTACCTGCCTGAAGGCCTGACTGACATGGTCTCCTGCAGCTGCTGTCACAAATGTGCCCACACAGAATGAGATCTGCTGCCCGAAAATGAATTTGCTGACCATAAGAGATGGAGGGTATGTTTCTGGAGATTCTTATTTGAACGGGGGTGGCATGACATGGAATGCCTTGGGTCCACTGCTGCCATCTCTGCACCAAAAAAGAGGCCCTTATCTTGCTCCTGGCACTGTTTCTTCAAACATGGAAGCTCAGGACTTCCAGTTTGATTTAAAGGGACCTCGGGAATGAAGGAGCTCCTTCATTTGCACAGTCCCTGTAAATCAAACTGGAAGTCCTGCGCTTCCATTTGCAAAGAAAATGCGCCAGGCGCAAGGCAAAGAGGCAGATGATCTCCTTCCCAGTCACTTTTAGTGGGCAGAAAGCAGATCAATGCAGATCACATCCGCAGCAGGTGGAGGGAGGCAGCGGCCAATGAGGTGAAGGGTGCTCTGAATCTGCCTTCCTCTCTGTCCCACAGTCCACTGCTGATGCAATCCATATCATGTAACCTCAGGGATGGGCTGCCCATGGATTTGTGGCCAACAAATTATGCCCGTTTAATTGCCTTCTGTAGAAAAGTGACCATACGAGAATATTTGGATCCCAACTCTAACTGTGTTAGTACACTAGATTGCATCCAATTTAATATTAGATTTACCTGTTGAGTTGGGGAGAACTGAGTGGAGTGGCTCATCGTTTTTTTGCCTAGCAATCCAGCCACCATTTTGGCTGGTGGGGGAGCAGGGAAAACAAAGGCACCAATCAGTGCTAAATAAAAGGAATGGAATCCTTTCCACATTAACTTCCACAGAAGTAAGAGTCCATTTGTTATTTGAGACTGTTTTCATTGAAACCAAGGTCTTATGTAATAATGGATTGTAAGATGAAGACGCATGAAACAAGTAATTGAACTGAGCAGTAATACAGAATGTGCTTGGTTGCTAAAGCACTTCCAGCTATTATTCGTGGCAGGATTTGAGTTTAATAAAGAAGAGAAGGGAAAATATATGTCTTCTTGCTGCAAGCCTTGTGCTGTTTCTCCTCACCTCCTGTGGTTTAGAAATATAAAAGGTTTCTGTCCTTAATGAATTTTCCCACAGCCTTGTGGTTTTAGGGAGAAAAGGCATATATTTTAGTCTTGCTTTAGACAACACAATTTGTACGTGGCATCATTTTCTAATTATAAAAGATCTGAATTGTCAGAGAGGAAAGACATTTCTGTGGAATATCAAATTTTCATGTAAGGTTGAGTGTATCCACTGTGGGGGCGGGAGGATTGTGAGACCCTTTGGTGATGATGTGTACGGGCAGCATGTGGCGAGTGATACAAAATCTTGATCCTGTTGAAGTGTTTGGTAGAAGTATCGTATACTGTAGTAGGATCTGTGGTCTGAATAAAGCTCTGGTCTGCAACTAGTTTTCCTGGAGGGCCACTTTGAGATAAGAGTTGATGTGCCAGTGCTTTGTTCCCAACTTCATAAAATGATCCACTAGCAGAGGCATCACTATGGTGGGGGCGGTACTGTAAGTTCCACCCCATCCTAGACCCCGTTTACTCTCCGTTACAAAGGGGCCTCGCCCCTTTGCTGTCGCAACCATTCAGTGCGGTGAAGGCAACGGGCAGGACTCCCTGCCCGTTGCCTTCGCCGCCCTGAATGGCTGCGATAGTGAGGGGGCGGGGCCCCTTCATAACGGAGAGTAAACGGGGTCTAGGACGGGACCGAACTTACAGTACCGCCCCCACCGTAGCGACACCTCTGCCCACTAGCACATGCGCTTGCCACAGATACCACTTCTCCATACCACTAAGTTGGCAACAGGGGACCTCTTAGCTGGATTTGCCCCAAGATCCTACAGTTGCTGACCCCCTAAAATTGAGAAAGTGATTGGAATTGTTCAGAATAATGCATCGTCTTTTGTTTGATTGCTCCATTGTGGTTTTTGAAATGTCTGCCTTTGTACTGTAATTTTAAAAAGGGGGAAATACTCAACAATTAGGATGTTGGACTAATAATTCTATGAAGTTAGGATACAGGAGAGAGCTGCTATTATGGGCTGGCAGTATTATGGGCTGGCAGTATTTATGCTGCCTGAAACTGTGATTCAAACCTGAGTAGGAAGGGTCCCTCTCATCCTAGTGTTTGTGTCTTGAATAAATGATGAAGCTGCTTTATACTGATCATTGGTCCTTCTAGTCCAGTGCTGATACTCTGAGTGGCAGTGGTTCTCCAAGGTCTCTTCCAGCTCTTTTAGTTTATATCCTTTTAATACAGGAGATTGAAAATGGAGCCTCCTGTATGTAAAGCTTGGATTCTGCAGTGGAGCTATGCTCCTTCCCCTTTTTTACTTCATTTATAAGACAGCCTGCTTGTGAGGATTGATGACCAAATGAAATATAGGGAAATGTTACCATATGAGTGTACAAATGAAATAAATATGTGTAGGAGACATAAACTGTAAATGAGCAAACAAGGTTATTCAGTACTGAAGTACCGTATTTATCGGCGTATAAGACGCACTGGCGTATAAGACGCACCTTCCTTTTGGCCCTGGGTTTCAAGAAAAAAAGATTTAAAGCATTTTTGGGCCACTTGGCCACTTACCGCTTGGCTGCTTAATTAGCTAATTTACATAAATTGCACAAAAATACCAGGATCTCTTTTAAAACACAAAGCAATAAGACACATGAACGAAATGCACCAGAACATAAATCCCAAGTACAAAAAAACCCCAGACTCAACTCTTTTCCCCCCCAAACCACCCGTGCACAGTTTCCAAAGTAAAAAACATTTACCCCAAGTAAAAAAAAACCAGACTCAACTCTTTTCCCCCACCCCACCCCACCCATGCACAGTTTCCAAAGTAAACAACATAAAAGTACAAAAAAAACAACAACCCCAAACTCAACTCTTACCCCACCCTACCTATGCAGTTTCCAAAGCCTCCCCAACTAGGCCCAGTTCAGAAGCTTACCCAAGCTGCATTAATTCACCATCCGATGAGAGCTGGGAAGACCACGCCCTCTGCAGCTCAGCTGAACTGAACTGAGGAGCACAGCGCCCTCTGCTGGCTGCTGAGAAGCTCAACTCATACACGTGCATAAATTAAACCCGACAAACAGCTGTAGATCGGATAGATTAGTTAGGGAAGAAAGCACAAGGGAGCTCTCAGGCTCCGGAAAACGTGGTAAGTCCGAAAATGCTTTAAAACGGGCAAGGGGGGAAAGGGATTTTTTTTAGTATTGGTGTATAAAACGCACCCTACTATTTTGGGTCACAAATGTAGACAAAAAGTGCGTCTTATACGCCAATAAATACGGTATGTGAGACAAGCAATCTAAGCAAAATTGGAGGTAGACTGCTGCTTTCTTGAAAGTTTATATTCTTCATTGGATCAGAGTGGAATAGAAAATTGGGCGTGTGTGTGCGTGCGTGCGTGCGTGCGTGCACGCTGAAGGGGATTGAAACAACATTTTAATTTTTTTTTATAAAGGACAAACACAACACTTGGAATTCCATACCATGGCTTTCACAGAACCTATGTGACTCCAGGACTGTGAGCTTTATTCGTCGCCAAAAATTGTCTTATCCGTGATGTATAGATTAAAAATTCATTGTGGATACATGGGTATATTTGATTCCAGAATGAGCAATCATAACCATTTCATTTTTTAAAAAAACCTTGAATTCTTGGGTTGTTTTGTTGTATAATTTGGTTTTAGTTATGTAAGGCACCTTAACTTTTTCCTTTTGGAATTGGAAAGGCAGAATAAAAATTCTCAGATAGAGTAATAGCAGTCTCAATTAAATTAACCTACAAAAGGATATACCGTATTGTCCCGAGTATAAGACACACCTGATTATAAGACGCACCCTTAAAGTTTGGTGCTATTAAAAATTTTTAATTACATCACTGGCATTAAATTGCAACAGCCTGATTATAAGACGCACCCCTAGTTTAAAAACTTAAATTAGGAGGAAAAAGTGAGTCTTATACTCAGACCAATACGGTAATTTCCCCCCCCCCCATCTTAGCGGATGTGTTTCTAGTCTCAAGCAGTGTCATGAAATACTCAGGCACCCTCTTCTACGTGCCTTCCCATCCTAAGCTTTCATTTCTTAGTGGTCAGCAGAGTTCCAAACTCTCAAGCAGAATTTGCCTCTGTAATTTATTTCTTCATTTTTCAATTTCAGAGTGTAAATTCCTCAAGCATCCTTGTACAATCTAGGTGATTTACTGAGAGTTCAATAATGATTTATTTTTTCAACTTGGTTGATCAGTGGGAAGGTATGAAGTGTACTTCTAACTTCCCAGAGCACAAAGTAGTCATTTGGGATGGGGAGAAACAATCAGAGGAGGGAGCAATTACAGTTTGATTAAATATTTCAACAGTGGGACAATTCACGCTACTCGAAGAGGAGAGAGATAAGATTATGGCTGCTGAAGTGTAGTCTAACAAAATTAGAAAGAGGTGAGTCATAACAATACCCTGTGTAATTTTTTTGGGGGGGCTGCCTTTTAAGATAGTGGGGTTCACAAACTGGTCATACCTACTCATCATGGGTTGCGGGATGAAACACCTGCAGAGATAGGAGCATCTGCTTTGCATGCAGAGGATCCTAGATCCAATCTCTGCCATCACCAGGTAGGGTTGGGCCAGTCCCTTGCTTAAAATCCTGGAGAGTTGCTGCAGATCATGTAGATCAGGGGTTCTCAACCTGTGGTATGCATACCCCCAGGGGTACATGGACCGCAGGTTGGGGGTACGCGAGCTGCTGCCCGTTATCAGCTGCTGTGATCAGCAGCTGATGACAGGCAGTGAAACAGTTTATCCCAGGTCGCGGTGCAACCCGGAAAAACGTCTACCGGCCTCCCGATGTCCCCCGAAGCTCCCCCTTACCTGTTCTCCCGGCCGTCGCCTTCTTGAATCTCACAAAATCTCATGAGATCCAAGATGGTGGCACCAAAATCTTGTGAGGGCTTCATGTGCCAGTGCCCTCATGTGATTTGGCGCTGCCATCTTAAATCTCGCAAAATTTCGGTTGGGGCAAGGGGCAGGGGCAGGGCAGACTGGGTGGCGAGAGGGGCCATTGGCTGAACCGGGTGGGGAGAGGGTAGGGATATTGGGGGTGTGCTCAACCGATATCCCAGGCCCTTTCCCGGCCCAGTTTGGCCTTACCCCGCCACCTCGGATGTATGTCAGCTTCAGAGCAAAACCTTGCTCTAAAGGACTTGTCCAGGGTCCCAACGGCATTGCAAAAACAATAACTGAAGGACAGTGTTTTAGAAAGTGTGTGTGTGTGTGCGTGCGTGCGTGCGTGCGTGTGTGTGATGCAAGAAGGGAAAGGAGAAATCTGCACAGCTCATTTAATTTTTCCAAGGAAACACGTATTGTGAGATATTAAATTAAAAGGAAATACATTGTTAGTTTCCAAAGGCATCTTGAGATGCAGTATGTAATTCAGTAAACAGCAAATTTTAAGTTCTGTTTCCCTTTAGAAATAAGAAAGTTAACTACTCTGTTCCTGCTCTTTGATTTGCTAGCAAGCTGTTGTTTAATTTGATAGGGTTGGATTAGATTGATCTTTAAAATGTGAAGTGAATTGTAACGTTTTTGTTTCCAGTAAAAAGCAACAACATATAACAAGACCCTAGAATGAATAACGGCCCAATCCTAACAGGGCCTTATGCTGCTAAAACAAGCATTCTGACTGCATAAGGTCCTTTATGGCTCTTGCAAAATGCGACACACCATTCTGTGTACCCAGGCTGCCACAACGAGCAGCCACGGCAGCATGCCAGCTGTTCATCCACATCCCCAGGTACCAGTAAGTCATCGCGGGAGTGGGTGGGTGAAATGGGGAGGGGAGAGGAAGGAACAGGGAGGAGATTGGGATGGGGAGGAGGGCAGATTGAGGTCAGGAAAGGGGTGGTATCAGTGGCAGTGGTGCTGCCGATATCCTATTTCCCCTTCCAGGCCTCGATCTGCCTTCCCGAGACCACACGGACTTGTAGCTGCCGCAGGTCCAAGTAGACCCAGTGAGGCTGTGAAGGCTTACCCCAGGGCAAGGGAACAACTTACCAGATTTTCCCAGTTTTAAATCAGGGGACCCCCCCCAATAAATAAATAATAAAGTAAAATAAAACAAAAAAAAATTCTGGGAGCGCGGCTGGATTTTTATTTATTTATTTATTTTTACTTAATTAATTTCCTTACCTGTCCCACCGCCGCTGCCATTGCCGCCATTCCACCGCCGCCTTGCCGCCAGCCGTGGCTGTGGCTGCCATCGTCTTCTTCTTTGCCATTGTCATCGTTGTCTGCGGCGGCGGCCAGCCACCACCGCCATCGTCATCGTCGTTGTCTTCGGTGACAGCGATGACTGCCACCACCACTGCTACCATCATTGTTGTTGTCTTCGCGGCGGTGCTACCGCTGCCGCCGTTTTCGTCGCCTCTGGAGCCTTGAGCTGGGGCCTCTTCCTCCCTTCTACAGTTCTTCTACAATTGTGTGGGCTTTTTCTTGAGCCAGGAACATGGTGACTGGTATGTTGCGCTGATTTTGATCTTCTATCCACATGCTCAGCATTAACTGCATGTGCTTCATTATGTGCATAAGTGGTCGTCTTTGCGCTTGCAGCTTTTTCCGATTGAGCACTTTTATTTATCTTGTCTGCATTGTCCCGAATGATATGAACAGCGCTCTCCTGTAAGCCAAGCATGCGGCTGACATCCGAGACATGCTCCCTTCTCTGGAGCCAGTTGATCACGTCCTGCTTAACATCGATTGTAATAGATTTTCATGACTTCTTAGATCCAGGCTCCCCAGGCAATGTAGATGGAAGTTTTCTAGACATGGTCTTGCAGTGAAAAGCGTGCCAATTATCCCACGTGTCTCTTTTGCTGGCCGAACATGCAGAAGTGTGGGAATCTTAACGATGCTATTTCAAAACAAGCCTGTGCAAATTGCACTTTTGATCTTAATTCGTAAATTGTACTATTTCAAAAATATGCAAATTAAGACCATGTAAATCAAGAGCTACCAGTACTCAAAATTACATTGAAAATCCCTGACATAGGAAACATAGGTACTGTTAACTGTCTCTTTAAAAATTATGAGAAGCAGGTGGGAACTGAAGGAAAAGTAGCTTCATTCTCCAACCTCAGACTTCCTTTCAGGCATGTACCGTATTTAGTAAGTGGAATCACCATTCACTATTCAAACTGTTGGGTTTTTTTTTCCCTGCCAAGTGATTATAGTCAAATCCAAGCAAGTCAACTGCATCTAAGCTGAGGGGCAACTGTATTTCTAAAATCAAAAGATAAACATGGACAAAGCTGAATTGATATGAGCAAGAATTAGTGGAAAGTGCTGCACTGAACACTAGTTCAATTTAAAAGTCATTATCTAGTAATTTCCACAGTTATCTAGATCAGGAGTTCTCAAACGGTGGTACGCCAGTGGTACTCTGGCTGACCGGAGGTGGTACGCAGAGGAGGTGGTACGCAAGCTCCCGAGAGGCTCCTGTCTTTGGACGAGCATGCCCTGACCCTGCTACCTGCTCCAAAAATGTGAAAACCCACAAGTAACTAGCAATTATGTCATCGCCAGTCACTTCCGGTGGTATGCGGCCGGTCAGGGGTTGAGAACACCTGATCTAGATGGTTGTTAAGACACATTTTTTCACCTGGGGGGGACTTGTTTTAATGATCTTACATTGTCCAAAGTTAGCATGACTACTATTTCCCAGTAAGTGGAGAAATTCATGAGGGGGGAAATCAGAATGATCAGTCAATGCAAGACTTTCTTGTATTAACCAAGCACGAGGAGTTTGAATAAATGGAAACACACAAAACAGAAATAAGTGGCACCTGAAGCAATGTATGATTACAGAAAATAAACACAAGTCAGGGTGGCCTGCCTAGCTCTGCCTAGAAGCCAGTTAGCTGCATCCTTATTAGATAGGAAGAGATAAGTATTTTGTTTTCTATACTGTACCTATTGGGGAAATTTAGCTCAGCGCCTTTCAGAATTTAAATTAAGATGTTTTTGCTGCAGAGGCACTGTGAAACATTCAGTTATGGAATAGTTATGGTATAGAATGTGAGGTTGGGTTTGGAAGTGTGTGTGTGTGTGTGTGTGTGTGTGTGTGAGGGAGGGAAATAGAGAGCTGAGGCTTTGTTAGGTTAACACCACCCTTAAATAATTATGATTCCTGGTCAGAGAACCAAATTTATAATATTTGTACATGAGAACAATTGGATTCTGAATAGCCAAACATGGAGTTGCTTCTCTGATTTAATGTCGCGTGTACTCTTTAACAGCAAGGAAGTCTTCATGGTGATCAGGTGTAGGCTTACCATATTCCCCTTGCACTAAACAGGGACAACCCCCCATTTCTAATTAATTAATTTTTTTTAAAAAGTCCTAATCTTTTTGTTTGTTTGTTTGTGGGTGCAAATCGCCCACTTGCTGCCCAAAGGGTGGCTGAAATTTGTATTCATTTATTTATTTGTGGGCATTTTGGCCACAAATAAATAAATAAATGGCCATTTTGCCACCCGCCGCTGCCACTTACCTGTCCCGCCACCATTGCCATTGCCGCCGCCGTCCTCCTCCTTGTCCGCTGTCCGCCACCCTCCTCGCTGCTGGAGCCTGGCCAGCTCATCTGGGTTGGCCAGGACTCCTGTACCTGCCGCCGCCGTTTTTAAAAGGATTTTTTTAACTTGCCTTTTTTCCTGTCAGCCATCTTGGATCTTGCGAAATCTTGCGAGCTCCAAGATGGTGGCGCCCAAATCTCGTGCGGGCACATGAGGCAGTACTGTACCGAGATTTTGCAAGATTCAAGTTGGCCAACAGGAAAAAGGTAGGTTTTAAAAACCTTTTAAAAGTGGCAGCGGGGGCGGCAGGGGCAGTGAGGGCTTCACCGGGCCCGGAAAGCCTGGGACGGAACTGGGACTTTTCAGGACGTGTTTCTGGGACGGACGGCAAGCCTAATCAGGTGGTAAATGGGTAAGAATAATTATTCCACATTAGTCCACCATAATTGCTATGACATGTGGCCAGAAATAGGTTTAATATTGGGCAGTATTTGGAAATGAAATTTACTAGGGGGATGACTTTACAACACGTTGAGGTTCTTATGCTGCTGCTATTCAGGATAAGTGACCGGGGCCTGTTGTGGAGAGGGCAAGGGACTGTTCCAAGCAGAAAGGAGGTGTTGCTGATTGGTCACTGGAGTCAAAGCACACGAGGAAGTATATAAAAGGAATGAATGAAATAGTGCTCTGAGTGCTGTTACCCAAAGAGGAGATTTTAAAAGACAGCAGGGACAAGTAAAAAGGCAGTGAGGAACTGGTAATGCCAGTAGGAATGGGGCAAGAAGGAAATGAAACTGAAGGCCCATGAAGGGCAGTGGGGACAAATCCACTGTGATGGAAAATTTGCCAGGCTACTAATCTCGTATCAGCAGCATGGAATTTATTTTGTGCTGGAATGTGACGGACAAAAAAATGGGAGAGGCACCAGAAGTTTGGTGGATTTTAAAACATGGGCGGCCCAATCCTGCATAACATCTGCCATAGTGCGCAAAGCGTGCTGCGCTGGATCCTGTGTGGGATCAGGGCCATGCTGGCAGAGCTGGGGCATACCTTGCAGGGAAAGGGACATTTGTCCCTTTCCCCAGTGTCAGCCCCAGTGGCCCCAATGGGATCCTCCGATGTGCACCGGCAAAATGGCCGGCGCAAATTCGGGGAGGCTGTGTAAGGTCTTAATTGACAAAATAAAGATCAATAAATCACCAGGCCCGGATGGCATCCACCCAAGAGTTCTGAAGGAACTCAAGAATGAAGTTGCTGACCTCTTGACCAAAATATGCAACTTGTCCCTTAAAACGGCCACTGTGCCAGAGGATTGGAGGATAGCTAATGTCACGCCAATCTTTAAAAAAGGAAGGAGGGGGGACCCGGGAAACTACAGGCCGGTCAGCCTAACATCTGTTCCAGGGAAGATGGTGGAAAGTCTCATTAAGGATAAAATCTTAAAATACATAGAACAAGCTCTGCTGAGGGAGAGTCAGCATGGCTTCTGCAAGGGGAAGTCTTGCCTCACAAACCTGTTAGAATTTTTTGAAAAGGTCAACAGGCATGTGGATGCGAGCGAACCCGTGGATATTATATATCTGGATTTTCAGAAGGCGTTTGACACGGTCCCTCATGAAAGGCTCTTGAGAAAACTCCACAGTCAGGGAATAAGAGGGCAGGTCCTCTTGTGGATTAGGAACTGGTTGAAGACCAGGAAACAGCGAGTGGGAGTCAATGGGCAATTTTCACAGTGGCGAGAGGTGAAAAGCGGTGTGCCTCAAGGATCGGTCTTGGGACCGGTGCTTTTCAACTTATTCATAAATGACCTGGAGTCGGGGATAGGCAGTGAGGTGGCCAAGTTTGCAGATGACACTAAACTTTTCCGGGTGGTGAAGACCAGCAGGGATTGTGAAGAGCTCCAGAAGGATCTCTCCAAACTGGGAGAATGGGCAGCAAAATGGCAGATGCGCTTCAATGTAAGTAAGTGCAAAGTGATGCACATTGGGGCAAGAAACCAAAATTTCACATATACGCTAATGGGTTCTGAGTTGTCTGTGACGGATCAAGAGAGAGATCTTGGGGTGCTGGTGGACAGGTCGATGAAAGTGTCGACCCAGTGTGCGGCGGCTGTGAAGAAGGCCAATTCCATGCTCGGGATCATTAAAAAAGGGATTGAGAATAAAACGGCCAATATCATTATGCCTTTGTACAAATCGATGGTAAGGCCACATCTGGAGTATTGTGTCCAGTTCTGGTCACCACACCTCAAAAAGGATATAGTTGAATTGGAAAAGGTGCAGAAAAGAGCGACCAGAATGATTCGTGGGCTGGAGCACCTCCCTTATGAGGAAAGGCTACAGCGTCTGGGGCTTTTCAGCCTAGAAAAAAGGCGCCTGAGGGGGGACGTGATTGAGACTTATAAAATTATGCATGGGATGGAGAGAGTGGATAGAGGGAAATTCTTCTCCCTCTCGCACAACACCAGAACCAGGGGACATGCACTAAAATTGAGTGGAGGGAGAGTTAGAACAGACAAAAGAAAATATTTCTTTACCCAGCATGTAATTCATCTGTGGAACTCCTTGCCACAGGATGTGGTGATGGCACCTGGCCTAGATGCCTTTAAAAGGGGTTTGGACAGATTCATGGAGGAAAAGACCATCACAGGTTACAAGCCATAAGCAACCTCCTGGTTTTAGAAGTGGGTTTTCTCTGGCCAGGTGCAAGGGAGTGGCGACTGGACACAGGTATCTTGTTGTCTTGTGTGCTCCCTGAGGCATCTGGTGGGGCCACTGTGTGACACAGGAAGCTGGACTAGATGGGCTTTTGGCCTGATCCAGCAGGGCTCTTCTTATGTTCTTATGTTCTTAAGGTCACCCTGGCCCAGGAAGGGGCTTTGGATATTGGCAGAGTGTGCCACCAATATCCCCATCCCTGGCCTGGCCGGCCAATTGCCCCCTCCCCATGCCCTCCTGTCGCCTGGCGCATTTATCTGTGCCTGGCAGCGGGGCCTTCCTCCGGTGGCAGAGTGAGCAGCGCCGGCCTTGGCGCCAGCGCCACTTACTTGCACAGTGTTGTAAGCATGCCTTACAGCACATTTGCGACACTTAATGCCAGCAAAGCGGTAGCTTTGCTGGTGTGGAATTGCGCAGGATTGCGCTGTAAATCTGGGATCTTGGATAGCTGGCTAGGCTGCCAGTCTCAGACTCAAGATGCTGTTGGTATAGAATCATTTTGCGGTATCTGTTTGAAAGGTAAGGATAGGTGTGTGTGTGTGTGTGTGTGTGTGTGTGTGTGTGTGTGTGTACATTTTATACCAACTTTCAAACCCCTAAAGATATCTCTGCACATGGCCAGATTATGTGCTGATGCATGGCCAGTCTTAGGTCTGGCTCAGGAGGGCAGGAGGTCTGGCTCAGTTGGTAGAGCGACCATCTCATATATGCCTGAAGATCTGAAGGACGGCAGTATGAGATGGCCGGAAGTGTCTGTGTCTGTCAGAGAGCTGCCAGCACGCCGACCTGATAAGTTGCAGAGCCTCTGTGGGGGAGTGGAACTGCAGCTGCACTTGAGTGAGAGTCAAGGTTGCCTGTCAGCTGAAGCGTGGTGAGGCAAACGTCAGAGAGAGAGACAGAGAGAGAGAGAGAGAGAGATGGACTTTGAAAGAAACCATTTAGAACGAAAGGTTCTACAAAAGATTAGAACATATTATTGTATTATAAAAACCCCTGTGGTTTAGAAGGCCTGCCCACGTAAACCACCTTTGAATTAAAGTCAGAGGAGAAATCCGATGACCAAAGAAAAGGTGGTATATAAATACTGGTTTATGTAGTTATTATTTATTTAGACTGTAATTAGTATCAGTGAAACTTCTGATTGCACTGTTGCAGTGAAGCACTATTGAACACTGCAAGTATGTATATACTAATGGCAAACGACAACCCAATCCTATACTCCACCCCACCCCACTGCCAGCGGAATATGTATTCCGCCAGTGGAAGAAGGAGGACGCTGGTGGAACGTCACTTCTGCCGGAAAGCGTAATGAGGCCGCCACACAGCAATTTATTTTCAGAAAATGAACTCGTTTTGAGTTTATCATGAAATATGAAAGCTAGAGTTCTTTAAGGGAAAGTCTTTCCTCCCTAAGGTGGTAACTGTAATCTCTAAATGACTCAAATTCTTGCCAAGTATTTATCTACTTTTCATACTTTTAAGGCCGAATCCTTTCCTCGAGATTCACCAATGTATTTTCATGTACGCTGGCAGAATTATGGCCTGCCAGTGTAGAAGGGGCTTGATAAGCCCCATATTTCCTGTTCAAGTTCAAACGTGGGGGCTGCCTTGTACCTGGCATCCTGGGCTGGTAGGTTGTGTTTGTCCTGGTGGATCAGGTGTTGGCCTGTCCTAGGGTTGAAGGCACTCTGTTGCATAGAGGCCTGGTTGCATGCATGCATCTAGACACTTCAGGCTGTTGTCCTTTCTCGGCACACTTTTCCTCACCTCTCTCCCCAGCAGGTGTATTGCCTCTCTCTCACATATTCCAGGGCTGGCCCAAGATCTCCTGATGCCTGAGGCAGCATGCCAAATCCTGCCCCTCCTTTCCCAGTGATGTGTCAGCCTCTTCTCCTCTCACTCTCCAATGTTCTAGCTCAGCACTCCCCTCCACATTTCCTCTATGTTCACCTCTTCCTTTTCCAACCTAGGGAGAAGGATGAGGAGGCAAGAAAGTGGACAGTGAAAAGCACCCCACACAAATTTGCTGCCTGATGCTACAGCTTCAGCCGGCCTCATGAATGGGCTGTTTCAGCATATTTATTTATTTACAATATTTCTATCCCGCCTTTCTCCCCGAAGGGACCCAAGGCAGGTAATCACCCATTCCTGGTGATTACCTGCCCACAACTTCCTGGGCACACCAGTTCGGTACTGACACTATCTTTTGTGGATTGTGGGGAGAATATTTAGTAAATAGCTGTATATTTAGTAAATAGGTCAAATAGCTGTAGCAATGGCAGGGCACCTACCGGTACCTCTGAGCTGGTGTGAATGACGTAGGATGGTCTAGCTATAGAAATACATCTCCCAGATCTCTGAAGATAGTAGGACTGGTTATAGGCTATCTAAGACACCACTAGAAAATCTCCAAATGTTCAATAGTTGCTGTTGTTGTTGTAAACGGCTTTGAGCTTTCATGAAAAGAGATATGAATACATTTTAGATAAATATTTCTTAGATAATAGAGATGAAGTGCTTTGAGTGATAAGGAAAAGTACTACCGTATAATACTGTGGATGATTATATCAGGATAGTTATTTTGAATACAGATGCAAAACTGGTGACAGCCTTCAAATCCTGCGTCAAGATATTTGAACAATCCTGGGAAGCATTACTGTTATATACCAGGACAAGAAACATTTACGGCGCAATCCTGACTAGGATTCAGCCGGCGGCCCATGGCCGTCCGCTGGATCCTGTGCTCCGCCGCGGCCAGGCTGCTGCTGGGGTGGAGGTCTACTCAGGGAAGGGGATGCTTGTCCTCTTCCCCGAGTGTAACCGGGGCCAGGCCCTATCGGCCTCCTCAGATTTCCGCCAGCAATTTTGCTGGCGGAAGTAAGGGGAGGCCGTGTAACGACCCAGCTGCCTGGCGGGCGTCAGGATATGGCCGAAGTCATCCCCCTCCCCCTCCCGGGCCAGCTGGGCTACTGAATCCTGTCTTACCTGGGTCTGGTGGCTGAAAGGAGCTCCGTCATCAGAGCAGGGGAGGCCGGCCTCTGCACCGGCCCCTGCTCTCAAGCCATTGCAAACATGCCTTACGGCACGTTTGCGACAATGTCCCGGCACCGGGGACTTAGTCAGGATTGGGCTGCCCGAGTTTTTAGAAGGTTAGTTTTGTTTTCTACCACTCACTAAACTATAGACCTACTGATGATTTTTTTTTATCATAGATTGCTTTTCCTCTTTATTTTCAAAGGATAATATGCTGAAAGTCAAGTTATAGCCCTGTTTGAAAGCTGAGCTCATAGTCATTTGAGTTTGTGTCCATTCGTGCAGATATCACAATTACTGGCCTTCTCACAAGTTAGAAGAAAGAAAATGGAATGTTTTTTCTAGTTTTCTATCACCATTATTTCAATAGAGGTCTATCTAACAACTTCTAAGTGACAGAAATCCTGTTGCTATTTTGCCAGAGAATTGTTATCAACAAGAATAAAACACCTGTTAGTAATGTTATACATATATGGGCACTGACAATCCGCTCTGTTAGAACCAAGCCTCGAGGAAAGTCATTATTTTGGAATTCCAGGTGGTGGCTGGTTTGACCAGGGCCAGCCCAAGACCTCCTAACTTCTGAGGTGGCATGGTAGATGCTGCTCCCCCCTACCCGATAATGTGCTACTGCTGATGCTGATCTGCTCCTCCCACTCTCCAATGTTCTAGCTCAGCACTTTTTTCCCCTCCACATTTCCTCTTCCTCTCTGTCCCCCTCCTCCTTTTCCAATCCAGAGAGTAGAAGGAGGAGCAGTAGATGCATGTAGGCAGGCCGAGATGGATGCCCCCCACCAATCTGCTGCCTGACCACTTCCATTGGCTTCATCGATGGGCCAGCCCTGGGTTTGACCAAGTGAAAAGTGAAGCAGGCAACTACAAAATATCCACATTGGTAATCATAGTGACTGTTTATACAATGGGTCTATATAGGCTTACCAGATTTTCCTGGTTCTAAACCGGGACCCCCCCACACACAATTAATTTAAAAATTAATTAATTAATTGATTTAAATTTTTAGGGCACAAATTATTTTAATTATATTATATTTTAATTTTAATTAATTTATTTTTACTTAGATTAATTAATTAATTATTTGACTTGCCTGTCCTGCTGGCGCCATTCTGCCGTCAATGTTGCCGCCCGTCGTGTCGCCATTGTTGCCACCCGTCGTGCCCCCACTGCCGCCCATCATGCCCCCGCAGCCTTGTCGCCTATCGTGCCGCCTCCTCCTCCACCACCGCCACGTGCCCATACGAGATTTGGGCACCTCCATCTTGGATCTTGCGAGATTTCGCGAGATCCAAGATGGTTGCCGACAGGAAAAATGTGCCTTTTGGCACTTTGCAAGTGGCGGCGGCGGAGGCTTCCACTGGGCCCGGAACGCCCAGGACCAACACGGGACTGGAGCCCGGAACCCAGCACGGTCCCGGACATTCTGGGATGGATGGTAAGTCTAGGTCTATAGATTGACCCTGTCCAGGTCACATGAGGCATAGCCCTCCTTGGCAATCGGGGGGGGGCAGGATGGCCATTTGACATGGTTCTCAAGCTCAAATGGGGTCTCACATTTAATCACTTGTTAATTTTTTAATATTTGATAAGTTTTACAACTTGTTTTTATGTGCATCTCATCAAGCCAAAATGTGACACACACTCTCCGATTAGATTTAATTTAAACTTAAGCAAATAAGAGATGTGATTTGGTAAAAGGCATAAATGTTCAAATTATGTGTCGCTCTTTTTTTGGTGTCTCATTTTGTTTTCATATGTTGACATTTATTTATTTTTATTATGGCCAGGGGCCTCAAAAGCTGGAAGTGTCCCAGGCCCCTCTGGACCTTTGGGGTGTGTGGCCCTGGGAGCCATATTGTACATTGGTGGTGAATGCTACTGCTTGATCGCAGACATTATGATTTGCTGCAAAATCTCCCTCTCTGCGCTCTGGATATTATAGGGGCACTCCTTTGGAGAATCAGTCTTTCAGTATAAAAAGCTTAGCTGGTTAAAAAAAGGAAAAAGTGTGAAGCCTGAAAGCACAGGGGCAAGCTAGCTTTGTTCTCAACCACATTATTATTTAGGATAGAGATAAAGGGATGTGGCTTTTCACTCTAAATTTCCCTGTTTTTCTTTATCAGCACTTCAGGGGAAGTTTCAGAATGAAATGTGCAGTGTGCATAGAACAATGAGGAGGCATAGCTAAAGCAAGAAGAGGATTAGTGTTTGGGACATTACTGTCTTTGCTGCCTGGTGGCTTTGTTAATGTGATTGATTTTTACCCGATTTGTTTACTCGTTTTCTTCTTTCTAGCCCATATACGGAGATGGTGCTGCTGCTATTTTGGTTGCCTGTTTCCTTTCTTCTGAGTTGAAAGTGTTGACTCTTCATGTCTTAGCTGCATAGGTATCAAAGAAACAAGTGATCCCATCCAAGCTATATAGCAAAACAATAATAACAGCAGCAAATATATGTTTCCTTTTTTTCCCCAATATATATTTATTTTTTATTACTAAACTACTAAACAAAACAAAACAATAAAACAAAACAATACAACATACTACGAAAGATTACAGCAAGCGCGAAGCAGTAGATCCTACTTGTATACTATTATATATTTTCTACTTATAATATCTAAGCCTATATCTCTAATATACTATTCATTAAATCCACATTTCATCACTTCTTCTTCTTCTTCTTCTTCTTCTTCTTCTTCTTCTTCTTCTTCTTCTTCTTCTTCTTCTTCTTCTTCTTCTTCTTCTTCTCTCTCTCTCTCTCTCTCTCTCTCTCTCTCTCTCTCTCTCTCTCTCTCTCTCTCTCTCTCTCTCTCTCTCTCTCAAAGAATCTATAAGTGGTATCCAAATATTCACAAAAAGATTAACTAACTTTTACTTTATCTAAAAATCTTAATTCCCGCTTCAGATATTTTAATATATAAAGCCACACCATTTTTCTCCAAATGTATTAAAATAAAAACCTTCCAATAATAAAAACCTTTCTGTTTTTTTTAAATATTCTATATCCCCTTTTTACATAAAATTCTTGAAAACAAATCACATCTTATTTAAGTCTTTTCAAATAATAAAACATTCTTTTTCTTTTATTCACAAAAGGGTTAACTAACTTTTCCTTTATCATCTAAAAGTCTTAATTTCCACTTCAAATATTTTAAATTTATTAAGTCAACCCATTTTTTCGTCTTCAATTTTGTTAATTTCCATCATCAGAAATTTTCCATCATTCTTTATATGAGTTTCTTAAAAACAAGTCATATCTTTTTTTTTAAAATAATAAAACATTTTTTCTTTTTGTATAACTAACTCCAGTAATATTTCCCACAAAAAAATATAATCCCTTTTTAATTTTGACAGTTGCCCATTACACCTTCCATCCCTTCCCCTCCTCCTCCTTCCTCTTCCTCTTCCTCTTCTTCTTTCTTTCTCTTCTCTTCTTCTTCTTCTTTCTCTTCTTCATCCTTAAATCTTCCCCGAAAGTCTCTTGCTTTTTGAATTGTATCCACTTTGCATTTTTTTCCACAGGATCATTCACATCTTCTAAAATCCTCCCCCGAAAGACAGACTTTTTCTTCAGCACCTCCACGAAAAATATATAACCAAGTCTTGATTTAACTCTTGGTACTTCCTCTGCTACAATCTCTTCCACTAAATCTTTCTCTTTATCATTATCTTTATCTTTCTGTATTTCCATTCCTTGCGGTTCGTCCTTTTTCTTCACTGCTTGTTTCAATTCTTCTTTCATATTCTGAAATTCTTCCCGCAAAGTTGCCATTTTTGCATCAAATCTTCTTTCCCATTTTTTAAAACAAAACTCCAATTGTGTAGTTATGCTGTAATTTTTTCACCAGGTGCCAATTTCTTTTCTCTTAAAAAAAAGAGGTAAAAATAAAAAGCTTATGCGGTCGCCGACGTGAAACAGAAAGATTAATTGCCAAAATCCATGAACTCTGACACAGAAGGGCTCATATTCTTTTAGCAAAAATGTCAGGAATGTCAATACGTAGAAGGAAACACACACACACACAAATCCCAAACAAATTTCTCTTGCCAGAATAGTCTATTTAAAAAAGCTTCTTCATATCTTTCCTTCTCCTTCTCTTACTGTTTTAATCTTCCATAAGTACAGAAAAAAAATAGGTAGAACTCTCCACTTTAAAACTTTAACTTCGTCTTTTCCAACTTTCACTTTCGAATGTTCACTTCGCCTTATCGCAACGTATTAATTATTTTTAACGTTAACTCTTATCTCGGCTAATTTCTTCAACTCATAAATCATTTCTACGCCTCTTGCCTAAGTAAAGCAAAGCATGTGGGAGGTGGCTTGGCTTACGCTTCATCTGCTGACGGAGCTTCGATGGTAGTCCAATTCTTCCTCACCGACAACCCAAAACTTCAGAGCCTTTACCTTGAAGTGTCAGAATGAGGGCGATTGAAAGAAATGTGGTTTATCTCTTCGTACTCCCTTTCAATCCAGGGGTAGAGCAAATATATGTTTCCACCTACTTGTTACTTTCCCCTGTTGAAATATAATAGAATGATTTACAGTTTCCAATACTAAAAGCATTCAAAGGCAATACAAAGACATCTCATAAGATTTTGCTCAACGTTTGCAATTAGCATATACCTATATGAAGTCTTTAGTTAATCAGCAGGTAGGTTGTGGATATTCAAAAGTTAATATTTAAAAAGAGGCTATTGAATTATGACTATCTAAAACAAAGGTAGCAAAATACTAATAGAGGAGAATGAGACACAAGCAGCACTCCTTAGGAGTTTCTGGAAAGAGGATTATCTGAACTGAAAAATAGGGTCCTAGGATTGGTGGATTTGTGCTCAGAAATAGGTATAGTTGAGCAAATGAAGTGCTAGGAACTTCAAAAATGCTGTCCTTCCTCAATTAAGAACATAAGAAGAGCCCTGCTGGATCATCAAGTGTATGCATATTTCCCCTGCACCCCCCCCCCAAAAAAATATGCATGTTTAGGGATGTTTGATGGTTGGCCATGATGCACGCAGCTCAAAAATTGGTACCATAAAAAGGGGCAAGAAAAGAGGGACACAGAGCCCAAAACAGTCAACAATGGTAACAATTTTATTGAGGGAAAAATTACCATAGTACAATAAGAGGGAGTGGAGAAAGGGAAACAAAACAGTCTCCCAATAGCTATAGGCCACTAGGCCTTTGGTGCCTCTTGGAACATAGATGAGGAGGGACAGTGGTGCTAGTTGGGGGAAGAGCAAGAGTTTGCTAATATACCAATGATGCAAAGTATAGCGTTCCCCAAGAAACAGGACCTGCACAGGATTTAAAGGCTCACAGAAGAGGAGAGGCAGAAATCCTATGGTGAGGTGGGAAGGAGAGATGGGAGTGGTCAGAGCCTTGATGCAAAGTTCTGCTCAGGTAGCTCTGAATTGAAAGAACACAGAATGGAGAGATATCAGCTCTGTTGACATATGGTGATGTTAACTATGCTGATGTCTCCAAGCAAGGAGTTTACTCAAACAGTTGAGTTTGATTTTTTGGACCAATACTCCAATGTCTTAGAATGGGGTTCCTGGCACTGGAGTAGAACCAAATATAAAATCAAAGTTCCAGGGACTTGATGGGATGGTCAAGGAGCCTAGACCAGGGGAGGAGGAAAAGGCAAATGAGGGCACTCTGTAGAGAGTCCAACATTTCACAGTTACAACAAAATAGAATTGCAGCCCATGGGGCTTAGTGAAAAGATGGAGAGAGTGAGAAGGAGAAAGAAGGTCACACCGCACGTCAGAAGGATGGAAGAGGGGGAGAGAGGGCAACATGTATTTGTCCTTGTCCGCTGAGTAGACTCCAGAAGACTGGACTGAAGATCCCAGGTCAGGCAGTTGGGGGCCTCAGAAGCTTGTGTAGTCCAGTTCTCAGAGAGGCTTGTCAGTAAAGCCAAAAATATGAGGGACAGATCTGAAAGGCGACCTGGACCCCAGTCCACATGGGCACGCAGGGAAGGAAGGAGACAGAGTGAGAGTACAGTTGTAGAGGGTATAGCAGGTTTCAAGTACTAGGGGCACGTAAACAGCAATCTGATTTCCAGATGTTCCAGCATCTAAATGTACAGGGGATCAGAGGCTCCCAGTTATGCTTGTAGACATAAAAGAAAATAAAAGATTTCCTGGCGTGAATAGCTGATACTGAGTCCAGGATGGCCCCGAGGCTCCCTGGGAGGGAACAAAAGTTGATTGGGGTGGAGATGGCATAATAAGAGTACTGCTTCTAGATGTAGCCCTGAATCTTTGGTGAAGACAGAGGTATTGGTCAATCCTGAGTGGGAAACAAAAGACCTGTAGCTATCTGTTGAAGGTACCTTGATTGGTTTAAGACAGCGGTTCTCAACCTGTGGTACGCATACCCCCAGGGGTACGCAGACCGCAGGTTGGGGGTACGTGAGATGCTCCCCATTATCAGCTGCTCCGATCAGCAGCTGATAACGGGCATCAGAAAAATGGGTGGTTTTTTCCGAAGTGCTTCTTTTCCGGCCTGCGGCACAGCCGAGCAGGGCCTCCAGCTTGCGGTGCGAGCCAGAGGACCCGCTCGACTGCGCCGCAGGCCAGAAAAACATTTAAATTGTCCCCCATAGCTATCCCTACCTTTCTTCACAGCCGCCGCCTGCGGTGTGGCTGAGCAGGTTCTCCGGCTCGCACCACAAGCCGGAGGGAGAGGCTACAGCCCTGCCAATTTTCGCGCCACAAGCCGAAAACCACTTTTGGGGGGTACGTGGGACTTGGGAGGCTGGGGGTACACCAACCTTTGGGGGCCCGCCTAGGGGGTATGCGGACCCCCAAAGGTTGAGGAACCCTGGTTTAAGACACTTCTCAAGCATGAGCCTTAGGTTGGCCACAGGTGACCTATTAATCTTTAAGCTTAAGCAATCAAGGGATCGTGAGTGCTTAATCAGGTTTTGGGCAGGTGGTAGACAAAGGCTTTCTACAAAACATTTCTGAGATTACAAAACATTTCTGAGATGGGAAAACTGTTGCTGTTAGACCCTGTCTTCTGCTATGGCCTGGCCTGGCTTGACCAGACTCCCCAAAATGGCAGCCCATGTCAAAAGAGAGGAAACAGGGCAGGGGGAGAGGCTCTGATCCGAGGTCTGACATCAGCCATTAGCATACTTGGTTGTCTGCCATAGCTCACAGCTGATGTGGAGTCAATGGCAGATCCTGGGTTTATCAGCCATCACTGGAGCCTACTGCCATCCCACCTATTCCTTCATATGTTCTTCTCTTAGAGAGGAGTTCATATATAATACATTTGGCAGAGGAAGGGCATGTCTGGTCTAGGGGTGGAGCACAGACATTGACAGGAATGCAGCCCAGAGTGCATTCTGGGGCTACTTTGCTCCCTCTTCCTGTATGGTTGATTGACAGATAATGTCTGCCCTCTGGAAAGTCTGTGGCCTGTGTGGAGGAAGAACATTTCCTGCTTCTCCTCCTCTGCAGGCATGTACTCATGAAAGTACTGAAACCCATGGAAGCAATCCTAGCCAGTCTGCCAGGTTCTGCATGACTCATCCCATGTGTGAATGTATGAGGACTGTCACTGGGAACGGATGGACGGGGAGAGCCCCTTTTTGTCAGACCGCCTGCCTGGGGCTGACTGTGAGCCAGCCCTGCCTGATCACCCCTCAGTAACTTCCCTTCCCCTGCCATAGAGGCTCAGAAGACAAAGATCTCCAGCAACATAGAGGCAGAACAGCTCATTTTTAATTTGAAACCCTCCCTGGGTTTTATTTTCACTGGCCTCTCCATCAGTGTTCTCTAGTTCCCATGGAAACATTAGCTAGCAGTCTGCCTCTCTCCTCCTCTCCCAAAAGGTTTACTCCCAAAAGGTTTACTGGGCATGATAATTAGTGTCTGAAGCTAAGTGATGATGTCATAGTGCTGGCAAACCTAAATTGCTCAGATTTTCTTCCCCTCAGAGCACATGTTTTCTGCACCAATTCCCCCCACCCGCCACTGGCAAACCTCCAGGACTAGAGCTTGGTATCAGTTCCTGAATCAATGGCCTACATTCAAAGGTTCCACTTCATGAGAAGCATCACATCGGGTAGTGGTGGGTTGCTAAAAGATGTACAATTACCATGCTTAGTCAAGTGGACAATGTGAACATTCCATATCGCTGAAATATTAAAACCGTCTAAAACGTTTGTTGTGACCAGAGAAGATAGGATCATTTGAAATGAATACGTAACAGTTTCATACCGTATAAACCATTTTGTAATTGTGAATATCATCCAGATTTTTGCACATGGTTGGTAGCATTATTGTTCATTGAGAGAAAACTTCAGTGTTAGACTTTATAGCTATTCATTCATCTCACAAAAGGTCCAGGCAGAAAAACATAACTGCTTGTTACTCTAATTTGCTACCTACTGTGACAAGTGATGAAAAATTCAGGACCTATAAAGATGTTTTAAATTTGGTTTGATTGTGCAGTGAGTGTAGGAAAAAAAAGGGGGGGGGCCTGAATGCGTTCCAGTAAGAAACAAACTTAAGTGAGTATGTCTAAAGGAGAAACTGGTTTGGAAGGGGTGGGAATTCATACTTGGATATTCATGACAGAACTGGTTAACAACTTTGTTTATGAACTTCCAAGAGCCCCGCCCCGTGTGTGTGTGTGTGTGTGTGTGTGTGTGTGTGTTGCAATCATGAAAGGCTGCTGCTTTTTAACAGACTGGCTGCTTCTTGCTGAATACTCAGAAGGTGATTTCAGATGGTTTGTTCAAGTGTTGGGTGTGTAGACCTGGAAGCTATCCAGGAGCCATTCTGGTCTCCATGCTGATAAGTATTAGTTCAAACAGCCGACCAAATATTAGTGGTGGTCAGGCAGGTTTGGCACACTTCAAAAGAATCTGGGTACTACAGACTGAACGTTGCTAAATAGCAATGCCCCGGAAACTGTAAGTTGTGTGTGGTGAGATACAGATCTACAAGAGAGAACTTGCTGGGGGAAAGAAGTCATAGAAGTTAAACTGGTATAAAATGCATATATGTTAGTAGCAGTTTGGGCTCATTTAATAGGGTATACAGCATGCCAAACCTGCCGCACAAGGGCAAAGCCCCCAGTAACAATCACGCACTAATGAGTTAGTGAAAACAAGAAACTCAAAACAAAAATAAAAGGGGTGAAGGGAAGGGTTGGGAAAGGAGGTTTCCCATCAGAGTCCTAACATAGGATCTATAAACTGAAGTTGACAATTGTTTTTTACATCATGGTAGCCATGAAGGTTGACCATACATTTATGAAGGTTTGCATTGCTCTTTCTGTGTGCAATCTGTTCAGGTCAGACCATGATGTGCAGGTTGGAAATCTACTGCTAAATGGAGGATTGGAACTTCTCTTTCCAGCATTGTGTCAATTGCAAGGCCCTAAGGATCCACAGCTCATGGCCAGGTCAGGTGAAAGGTTTCAGACCACTGGAATACCACTCATCAGTACATGCATATCTTTTGATGTACAGGTGTGTGTGTGTCCCCTTAATGACGGATCGCTTAATGACGATCTGCATATATGATGGAGGTTCCCAAAGTGTAAACAAAGAATTAAAGCTACAGTACTGTATTTTAAATGCCAAAAAAGTTAACTCTGTGTGTGTGTGTGTGTGTGTGTGTGTGTGTGTGTGTGTGTGTGTGTGTGTTTCTACCTCCATTGACAAGTAGAAATCTTGTTGTGCTTTGTGTTACACTCATAATGTACACTGTGTTTGCCATTCATTCCCTACTACAACTCCACTGTGTTACATTGAGGACTTGCTTAATGACGGTTTCACTATATGTCGGGTTTTCCAGAACGTATCCCCGTCATTAAGCAGGGGACACCTGTATAGGACCTGTATAGTATGACATATCACAGTGTCATGTTGCTTGCAGTCTGTTGTTGTAATAAAGGTCTTACAAAAATGCAATTCTGCTGTGTGGGGGATCTATTATTGTCAATACCTTGTTCACAGAACTGAGGAAATCAATAATCCCACCCACAGCAGAATTGCATTTTTGTAAGACCTTTATTACAACAACAGACTGCAAACAACATGACACTGAACTTTCAGTAGATGATACTGCAAGTAATGTGACACCTTGAACCTTCAATCAGAAGAACAGGAAATTAAGGATTATCTGGACTGTTTTCAGCTTGGGTTTTGGCCAAACAGCTTTGGTTGCCATAATAGATGACCTACACCAGGATCTGGACAGGGCGAGTGCATTCTTGGTTCTGCTGGACCTCTCTGGGGCTTCCAACACCAGCAACCCTAGTATCTTTCTTGGCTGCCTGACAAAGATGAGCTTGGGGGGCTTGGTTTTGACTTCAGGTGCTTCCTGAAAGGTCAGCTTCTGAAGGTGGAGCTGAAGGATTTCTGCTCAATGCTATGACCTTTGGCTTACAGTGTCCTGCAAGATTCTTTTTCTGTCCTTCATGCTGTTTAACGTCCACTTGAAACCAGTGGGAGAGGTCCTCAGGGAGCTTGTGGTGTGGGTGTGGTGGAGTGAAAGTGAAGTAGGAGTGGCGATCTTTAACAACCCTAGTAGGTGCCTCTGGTTAATGATGTAGATTTGCTTGCTGATTGAAACAACAACAAAATCTGCACTATTTGTAGTTCCCAAGTAAGCCCTTTGGGTGCCTGTGAGATGTTGTCCCTACCTCCCATTTTTTCCTCTCTCTTTTTTCCTTACACCATTACTCCGACTGCCCCAGGCTTCCTTCCCACCCAAGTCTTTCCCCCTGTTTCTCTTCCCCCTCAGAAGCATGGCAGAGTAGGGACTAGAAGCTGGGAAGAATACCACCCCACTTGCCCACTTCCAAAGAAGATCTTTTGTTTTTTTGAAGCAGGACAGTAGTCCTGTCAGCTTCCTTGTTCTGATCCCCATTTTGCCACATCCCTGCTAAAAGGAAGGAGTGGGAGGAAGGGGGAAGGTAAATGCAATGCAGCTGCCACTGCTGCCACTCTGAAATTGACACTGCCATGAGAAGTGACCAAAGGCGAGCTTCTGTCTGAACTCACCCTCCAATTGACATCCATCTCCCAAAACCATTCACCCCCTACCCCAACCAGTGTGCATTATATCATGCATGCACACACCCCAAGTCCACACCATTGATGGTATGCACCAGATGCCTGTCTCACGACCCTATTCTCTTCTTGTGCACTCAGAGAGCATGCAAAAGAATGGGGAGGCCTACATTGCCACTTCTTCTAAAATGGCAGGCAGAGAGACTGCTGGGAGCAAAAAATGTTTTCAGTGGGCAGGCAGCAGGCCAGGGGAGGTGGCAGGCCAGTGCAGAGTATGGGGCACCCCCCCCCCCACTAGCTTGCCATCTGGCCCATTCTGCTGCCTGAGGCAAACTTTTCAACCAGCTTCGTGTCTGGGGTGACTCTGGCTGCCGCCCATGTAATGGCGGTGCTTGTGGTTTGCTTCAGTTTCTTCCTAGATGGTATCTTGTGCTGCTGCTTTTTCGAAAGGTAGCGTGCAGGTTGGAGATGGAAAAGGGAAGTGAAGAGGACTGCCCACTTCCTTTTTCCTGACCAAATGTGCCACCCTGCCAATGTGCTGCCAGGGTCCCATTGGTGGACCAGCCTTGACTACTTGATAACTCTTGTGTCTTTCACACACTTTTGGTTCAGCAATACTGTATGGTACTAAATCAGTTGGGTGGGAAGTTCATGTCTGGAGACAGACTTCCATTTTCATAATTTGATTGGAGTGGAAGATGTTTAGTTCTTTTGTAGGATCAGTGTCTTCATTTTACTCTGTTCCAATAGAATCTTATTTATTTATTCTTCTGGGAGAGGCTCTGAAATGGTACAGTGGAGGAATGGAGCCTTAGCCCTCCACTACACAACCTTCAGTGTGAACTGATAATTGGGAAGAAACAAAATCACTATAGTAATAAATGAAGCAGAGGGATACGTCTAATATTACAAATCAATTTGTAATTAATTTAGCATGTTGTGTCCTTTTGCATATTCACTCCACAGATACAAGAAGGAAAAAAGGCTGGCATGCTTTTGAACAAAGTATAAATTTGATGTTTATTGTAATGCATATTACTGGGGTTCTCAACCTGTGGTACGGGTACCCCTAGGGGTACGTGGACCTCTTGCTGGGGGGTACACCAAGCCCTGCCCCTTATCTGCCCCATCAGCAGCTAATTAAGTGTTAATTAACATGGATTTTAAATTATAATTATTTTGGGGGCCCTTCTGTCTCTCTGATTTTGGTTTTGGGCTTATTTTTGTACTTTGGAAAATGTACTTCTGTGGGGTGGGGGAGGGTGTGACTTTGGAGAAAAAAAAGAGATCCTTGCATGTGTGTCTCTCTCTCCCTCACACACACTCCCTCTCCCACACACAGAGTTAAATAAGACATTTTTTCACATTTAAATTTTAGTACTTTTTATTTAATGATTAATTACCTAATTAATTAATTAATTAATCCAATTAATTAGCAGGGGGTACTTCAGAAAATTGGACTGTGATTGGGGGTACCTGGGCCTCCAAAGGTTGAGAACCCCAGGCATATTATATTAACATTTGAGTTTTGACACACACATAAACTGAATCACACATTATATATTTGAGAGGTACTCAAACCATGTACTTGAAGGGAATGTTTTAGAAGAATCTTTTGCAACTCCAATACTAGATGGCTGGGTGCAATTTGCTTTATTTTTCAGCAAGTTGGTTTAAATTGAAATGGGCTGAGGGGAGCTGCCCGATAAAACAACTACAGACATTTATTGATGGTTTCCTATGTGCCACTGAATCTGGAAGATAATAGAAATGTGTCATGAAATGGCTTGAAGATTTCTCCTGACCCTTTTGCCATGTTAGAGTTACCCAAGAGTTCATTTATTTTTCCTGTTCCTCTGTTAGTTTTATATTACTCTGTATTTTGTCGATATGTGTATGATGGAGATTTTTCTTGACAGCTTCATAACATGAAGTTCTTTCCATAGGGGGAAAGATTTAGTATAATGGGGATTTTTTGTTAGTGCTAAATTGAGGCTATATTTTTGAGCAACTTTGTAACTAGCCCTTCCTGAAAACGTCAACAGCCTTTTCTTTTAGCAGTACTGTCCCTCAGTTTTTTTCCATTTTCAACTAGGACTTTGCTTTCAAAAGGTGAGGCAAACAACTGCTTTATTTGTCTACTTCCAGGGATGAATTGGTTTGAAGATTTTGTTCAAGGCATTTCATGAGACCTCTAGGGTAATGACAGTTAGCAGAGGCTGAAAGTGCTGTGAGGAGGCAGATTCAAGTCTGTATTTTCTTAACTCTTGGATTGGTGGGGGGTTGAGTTAACACACACAAGATATCATCCCCAATGCAAGGAACAGTAGTGGTGCTCTTTAGTTCTGGTGAAATCAGTAGGACAAGTTTTTTGTGACTGGCTTAAATTCCATTGATTTCAAGGTGGTAGACTGATGCTGAGGAGGTTAGATTTCTGGACTGTAACAAAACGGTACAGAACTGAATTTTGGACCAGAGGCGTCGCTGAGGCGTGGCGAGGCGTGCGGGGGGCCCCAGGTGACGCGCGCACATGCCGCGCAGAAAAGTGACGCGCGTACATGCGCGCGTCGCCTTCTCTGCGCGCGCACGTGCGTGTCGCCTGGGGGCCTCCCGCCCGCCTCGCCAGGGCTGCCCTTTTCCCTCAGTAATAGTCTGCCCATGTGCAAACGAACGTTATAAATAACGTTCGCGCAGCTCAGAAGGCCCGGGAAGCCGGCCGGGGAAGACGTCCCCGAGCCGGCTCTCCCGATTGAGGGGGCGCCCGGAGTGGCAACCCGTTGGGCGCTCCCCCCCATCGCGGATTAAGAGAGGGTGTGTGTCAGGGGGGAGTGCTCACTAGGGTGTCGCGCGCCCCCGCCCTGGGGCAGCACGCGCCCTAGTGACGCCTCTGTTTTGGACTGTAACAGAAGTCTGGACTTCAGGCTGCCTGTTGGTGAAGATTTCATATATTTGAATGCTCTATCTTGTTAAACAAAATGGAACAAAACAAGAAACTTCCCTGCTTATAATAAGCTAAACCAGTGTTGGTCGCGACCCACCACATCAGCCAGAAGCAGTTGCTACCCCCTTAAGTGGCATGGCGACATGCGGTGACATCGGCAATGGCAGTTCTAGGGTCCCGCCACCATGGAAGAAGGGGTATTTTCACTTACCGGGGGTCATGCCGGTCCTCTAGAGCCCTCTACACCCCTCCCCCGTGCCTCAGAAGAGCTACTTGTGATTTATGGCGCAAATCGGAAGTAGCTTCCAAGTGTGATTGGAAGCTCTTCTGAGGAGTGGGGGGGGGTTTAGAGGACTCCGGAGGGCCGGCTCAACCCCCGATAAGTGAGAAAAAAACTTTTTCTGCTGCAGCAGGACCCTGGACGTGCCGCCACTAAGTCCACAATGACTTACAGGTTCCCTTACTCGCCTGTAAGAGTTTGAGAACCACTGAGCTACATAATCAGGGAGAAAGCAAGGTGATCTATATGTAGTGAGCATTTTACGTAGCAGAGTTTTCACAAATATAATTTCCTACCTGCAGTCTGAAGTGGAACAGTGCAGAATTTTACCTCATATTTTGTAGATCACTATTTCTTTGGGGTGGAGTGAAAAACTAATGTACTGTATAGTCACTGCAGTAAGCAGCAACTATTGCAGTGTGACTTATTTGCCAATACAAGGACCCGTCATCTGGACTGGTTTCAGCTTGAGTAATCATCTGCTTCCCTGTTCATCGCTCTTCTCAATCTATATGTTGCTTGTTCTAGAGCCGATTGCCTGTTTTCACTTTTTGGAACCTGTAAATAGATAGGCTTTTGGATCAAAGCTTAAGATGTCTGCAGTTAATCTCTTCTCAGCTAGCTGCTAAGAACAGATTTTCACGTATCACTGTAATGTGAAAAAAGGTGTATTGATTAAAGGTCAATAATGATCTGAGCAGAAAACAAATATTCTACAAGTCTCAAACTTGTATCAGAGGTATTTTGGGAACTATAAATCTGCTACTTAAATGGAGGAAGAGGAGAAAGTAACTCTTTTCTCAAATGACTTGAGAAAAAGACTTTGGAGGCAAATGAACTTCATTGAAATTTAAACAATGTTCTCCCCCAAATATTATGAAAAGCTCTTGTTCTGCAAAACATATGGCATAAAGAAAACTTTGCCTAGTATGGCATCATTGTGTGCTTGTGGCATCATTGTGTTGCTAAGAATGGCACCTACCAGTAGCTACGCCCTCAATCAGTTCTCATTCATATGTCATGAGTGGTTAGGGGGAGGGGCTGTAGCTGAGTGACAGAACACCTGCTTTGGATGCAGAAGGTCTCAGGAGAGACCCTTGCCTGAAACAATGAAGAGCCACTGCCAGTCAATGCAGATAAAACCAAGTTAGATGGACCAATGGTGTGACTTAGTATAAGGCAATTTCCTATGCTCATATAACACCATTCAGTCGATCCAGCAGGTGGGGAGGCGGATCACCGGGGCTGGAAGGGTGACCATTGGCCCAGGCGGCCCGGGGAGGGGGCGGGGGATGGCTGTTGGCCATATCCTGACCCCAGCTGGGAGCCGGGGCTTTACACGGCCTCCTCTTACTTCCGCCAGCAAAATTGCTGGCGGAAATCCGAGGAGGCCGATCTGGGTGGCCAGCCATTACACTCGGGGAGGGGACGAGTGTCCCCTTCCCCGAGGAGACCTCCGGCTGGGCTCCAGGATGGCCGCCGGTGGTCAGGATGTGGCGGGTGGCCTGGGGGCAGCTGGCCAGATCTTAGTCAGGATTGGGCTGTATGTCGATGCAGTGTTTACTTTTTTTTTTTTTACTATGCATTGATTGCTGGTGTATTCTGAATTTGTATCTAACACTAAAATGTACATGCCAGTTTTACTTGTTTGGCTGGCTCTTATGTCTCGGTTACTGGATCTTACAACTTTATTGGTGTGTACTGAATTCTTGCAATGTTTATGCCTTACCCCCCCTCCCCAATTAACACCATGCACTTATGTGAGGTCCACTGGATTCCTGGGAATTTTCTCCTCCCATTGGAGCTCCTGCACTACATCCCATGCAATTCCTGGAGGTTCCCTGATCCTCAGGAGCAGTTTTTGTGGGAGCTCAGGGAGCTGCAGTGGGGATGCACTTTTGTCTTTTGATTTCATTCCATTCTATTAGATATTTCTCTTCAAAACTACTTAGCTTCTTAGGTAAAGGTATCCCTTGACAATTAAGTCCAGTCCGACTCTAGGGAGCGGTGCTCATCTCCGTTTCAAAGCTGAAGAGCCAGCGCTGTCCGAAGACGTTTCCATGGTCATGTGGCTGGCATGACTCAACACCGAGGCGCATGGAACGCTGTTACCGTCCCGCTGACGCGGTACCTATTAATCTACTTGCAATTTCTTGCTTTCGAAGTGCTAGGTTGGCAGGAGCCGTCGCACGGATTCGAACTGCCGACCTTTCGATCAACTGCTCATGGTTCAGTCGTTTAACCCACTGCGCCACCCGCTGGCTATTATCCAAATATCCAAACATTATCCAAATATCCATTATGCTTATTTATAGATTCAAAATAAGATTAACATTTTGACTTTTTACTGTGTGAATATTCTAGAATGTGCCTAATGTTTTACATAGAATGTTTACTAAGAACCTTGGCGATGGTTATTTCGGGGGGAATGGGGGAAGAATCTTGGTTGAGACTCCAAAAAAAAGGTTTTCCTCTTTGACTGACAAGTAGTTAGTTTTCTGTTTCTGCAAAATCCAGCTGTGCCAGACAATGTGACCCAAGGACTTGTCAGCCTAACTTGTAATAGTGAGGGGTTTTCATTCCAGCTTGTCAGTTTTTCATTACTTTTCATGTCACAAAAATCATTCACACATACTTCAAAGTCTCACGTATTTCTGACCTGAATTAAATGAGCTTAGTCTCTAGAGCCATATTGTTTTGTTTCTCCTTGCTAGATGAATACAACTTGCCTTCACATTAGTGTGGGAGGAGAAGTGTACAGGCATGTGGTCCTTCAGAAATGAGCAACATCAAGCTACGAATAATGCAAAATGTTGCTTTCTTACTATGCTGAACTAAGAAGTTCAGCAAATCAAGGAACTTCAGGGTCAGAAGATTTATTTTGAGGAAGCACAAATTGCTTATGATGGGTTAATTATTGCCAACTTTTTTTTGAGACAGAGCCTTATGCATTACAATGATGGTGTAATAGTTTTCAAATGGTGTTCCTGGGAATTCTGAGGGTTCCTTAGATCCTTATCTGGGATTCATTAACAAGGAGGCCAGTCAGTAGACAAGCATCCTTGAAAGACAGATCGTCAACCATTACTGATGGTCCCCTTCAAATGCACAGCTGTAGGGAAATGTTGGGTGTGCTCTAGCACAGGGGTTCTCAACCTGTGGTACGGGTACCCCTAGGGGTATGTGGACCTCTTGCTGGGGGTACGCCAAGCCCTGCCCCTTCAGCAGCTAATGAAGTGTTAATTAACATGGATTTTAAATTTTAATTATTTTCGGAGCCCTTCTGTCTCTCTGATTTTGGTTTTGGGCTTATTTTTGTACTTTGGAAAATGTACTTCGGTGGGGTGGGGGAGGGAGGAGCTGATTTTGGGAAGTGTGACTTGGAGAAAGAAAAGAGATCCTTGCATATCTCTCTCTCTCTCTCTCTCTCTCTCTCTCTCTCTCTCTCTCTCTCTCACACACACACACACACACACACACACACACACACACACACACACACACACACACACACAGAGTTAAATAAGACATTTTTCACATTGAAAATTGTTTTAGTACTTTTTTACTTAATGATTGATTACCTAATTAATTAATTGATTAATCCAATTAATTAGCAGCGGGTACTTAAAAAAATGGACCATGATATGGGGTACCCGGACCTCCAAAGGTTGAGAACCCCTGCTCTAGCACATGCTGTCAATTCATGCAGAGTGAACGTGAGGCCTATTCTGCTGGATTCATTGAGTCCCCCTTCTAGCCTGTTGCTAATCTCCTGTTGAATATTGTCCAATGTTTTTGTTTATACGTTTGTTTTTTATTTTCAAACATAAAGTAACTTTCATCAGAAAGTAACTAGTTCTGAATATTGGGATTTATTGGTGTTTGGCATCATTCCTAATTGTCGAAACCTCACAACCCAATTCTGCCTAACATCCGCCGCAGCGTGCAAAGCGTGCTTTGGCGGATTCTAAGCAGGATCAGGTTTATGCCGGCGGAGCAAAATGGCCAGCGCAACTCTGGGAGGCCGTGTAAAGCCACCCTGGCCCGGGAAGGGGCTTTGGATATCAGCAAAGCATGCCACTGATATCCACACTCTGGCCCACCCTCCCCACACCCTCCTGCCGCCAGGCGAAGGACGTACCTGCATTTGGCAGCGTGGTCCATGGCCAGTGGCAGAGTGAGCAGCACCAGCCTTGGCACCGGTGACGCTTACTCCGCGGGTGCCATGAATGTGCTTTATGGCACGTTTGGAACACACTGTGCAGCCGGAGCGCTTGCTCTGCCGTCACCAGCTTGCGCAAGATTGCACTGTGTCAGTCTTGTCGCCAGAGCCTTTGGAGTAAGGTGGGCTACTGATGAAAATAAACAGTTTAACAGAAGGGTCCTGTCTGGCTGTTTTTGGTTTTCATATGTTAAGAGAGGAGATCAGTAGTGAGTCTTGTTATGGAGAGATGTGGGTAGCAGGGATTGTTGGAAGCTTTATGAGCGGAGCTGTGAGTGTGGGAGTGAGAGTGAGAGGGGGGGGAGAAGAGAGGAAGGGTTGTCTGTGTGCTGAAGGGAGCGTGTGGGAAGAACCACAAGATTTTCAGGGAGGACAAGCAGAGCCCTATGTATAACCAGCAATGTTTCTTGTGTCCCTGATCTCCACATCCTGTAGAAAGCATGAGTTAATTTTTTTGCCAGTGTTACTTCTATTGGGACTCTTACACATTGGTTAGAATCATAAAATTGATCTTTCACAAACCTGATAGGTACTTAAAATATTTAGGAGGAGCAATCTGCTTTCCTACCCCTTCCCACAAATTGATACTAGGGTTTCTTGCTATTACTGCCACATACCTGATACTACTAGATTTATTTATTTATAGAACACTTTCAATGACTAAGCACTGTACATAAATCAAAATTAAAAAACACACAGAAGCCCTGTCCTCAGGCTTAGTTATTATAATAACGTAAAAGGCTAGGCACAGTGGAAGAGAAGAAGATTTGAGGGGAAAAATAACCCTGATCTAGCTGAGCTGCTGGAGTTCACTTAGGAGCAGCAAATATGCAAACTCAAATGGTAAAAGGGGCAGAACACTATAGAATCTGTACACAACATGAGATTCATGTGATCATCTGAGCAGAAGGCTGGGAGGGGGGTTGGGCAAAGAGCAGTTGGTGGCAGGGGCGTTCCTAGGGTTTGCGTCACCCGGTGCTGGAGGTCAGTGCATCACCCCCATGAACCTTCTCCAATGCAGTGGGCAGGGAAACACATCATCACTCCGCCCCCATGAGTCTCATTGGTCTGTTTTGAGTTAAGGAAATCTACCTTTTGTTACACAAGGAAGCTGTGTTTTCTGTTCCAGTTATTTGGCCGTAAGGTTTGATAGAATACAGATATTTTGAAACTGTGTGTTTCATTGCATTCTGCATGGGAGTACACACTGAATGATATATAACATGATGATATTATTCGTAAGGACAAAGGTTTTCACAATTTTGGCCACTAGTGATGTCACCCCCCTGAGGGCGTCACATGGTGCAGTCCGAACATACACACCCCGCACCAGCATAGGGACGCCCCTGGTTGGTGGGCAAGCACGGGCTGGTGAGTGAGCTGCCTTCTGAGCTCCGTGGCAACCTTTCCTCACAATGCCTGATTCCATTCTGAAATGCCAGACAGCAGCTTGGGGAGGGAGACAGTTACTGGAGGAAGAAGACCATGATAATTGTTAGTGAGTGAGGTCCACCTATTTTTGAGGCTTATGAAAGATGGAGTCATAGCTTGGAGGTGCAACCTGTTTTGTATGCAGACGGTCTGAGGTTCAATATCTGTAGCATCTCCAGGTAGGACTGGGAAAGACCCCTGCTTGTAACTCAGCTCTCCAGAGTAGACAGTACTGAGCTCAGACCAATACTGAGTGCTCTGGGTGGCTCAGTACAAGGCAGCATTGTATGCTGATGTGTTCCAGGATAGTCTTGAGAGGGAGTGCTGGAACCTCCATGTGTACTCGGTTGTGACTGACATTTTGGATCTTCCTGGCCGCTGAATGGGTACAGGGATGGACTAGGTGTGACAGTAGGGGAAGTTCCAGTCTCTGATTGTGGGGGGATAATAGGCTTGCCAATTCTGACAGAAGCGAATCCTGGAAATCCACCCACCCACAATATTTATTTATTTTAAATATTTTTATTCTGCCTTCCCCCCCCCCCCGAACATTGAGATGCCCTTTCCCTGCTGCCCTGGATGTATGTCGAGACATCTGAGGAAGCCCATTGGGGTCAGGCATGGCAGCCCTACACCGGGGGAAGGGGACAAATGTCCCCTTCTCCCGAGGAGTCCCTGGGCCATGCTGGAGCTGCCTGGGAAGGGCTCAGGATCCTGCGGCTGGCCCTATGGGTCAGCCATGGATCCTTATGCAGGATCGGCCTGCCCCAGTTGACCGCCTAACTCTGTGTAATCTGTAGATTGGGTTTATGATTACAGCCTTATGCTCATATCAAGATTCACTACTTAAACCTCCCTCAAAACCCCCCCCCCCCATTACACCCCAACCCCTCAATTACATCCAACTGAAGGTTTTTCTTTGGCTGCTTTATTACATTCATTTGCTGTTCCACAGCCTTTCCTACACTTTCCTTCTAGAGGGTATTTTGCAATCTGACCCTAATTGCTCCCTTAAAAAGAGAATTTTTAAATTCTCACAAACAATTGTGTTTAACCTGTTGCAGAACAGCTGCAACAAAAACACATTGGATTTGTGTAAATATTTCTTTGGATGCAAATCTTTAGGATTTACGTCACTCAATTCCATATGTTTCTGAAGTTTTGTACCTTTTAATAACACCAACCCAATGATCAATATGCTACAGTACATTTCTGGCATTCCAAGAATTCAAAGAGTTTGAACATATAGCAGTCTTATTATTAGTTCATCTCACCCTATACAGTATTTGCAACTCTGACTGGCAGTGGCTATCTCAGGCTTCAGGCCCTCGTAGCATTGTTGTCTAGGATCGTTTAACTTTAAGGGATTCAGTGTCAGGGACTGAATATTAATCTCTGCATATTGAGCGATGTCCCCTAACTAAAGCTCACACTACATGTACATCCTGGTTCCTCCTCTCGCTTCCTGGAGAGTCCAGGGCTGTTTCGCTTACTCGTGTGAGGGGGTAGTTTGCCTGAATTTTAAAGCAGGTTTAAATGCTAATGTAGGTTTAGGCGTGTGTAGGGGTGGGCTTGGACGCACCACCTCCCCCACAATTAAGAACACTGGCTCCAGATTCTCCAGAAAGTGAAAGTAGGTGCCAGGACATGAGCACACAATCTTTTATTGCAGTGTTTCTCAAACTGTGGGTCGGGACCCACTTGGTAGGTCTCGACCTGATTTCTGGTGGGTCCCAGGTGATGGAAAGATCAGATAAGTAATTGCCACAAACCCTAAGGCTATTCAAAAATTAGATAGCTACTAATTGCCCTGCAAAGAGCTGAGCTCCTGCAGTTTGCAAGATAGCTGCTAATTACCCTGCAAGCAGCTGAGCTCTTTACTTGTAAATAAATAAATATATTTATTTTTTTAAGTCTCGTAAAGCTAGGTGGGTCCCAATAGGGTGTCATTTTAAAAAGTGGGTCCCGGTGCTAAGAAGCTTGAGAATCACTGTTTTATTGCATGGGGCCGGTTCAGCCAAATAGTGACCGTATCTCAGTAATCAGTCATTCAACAACTTTTTACAGTCTGCCAATATTACTTTCACGTATGTGGAGGCTGAACTGGCATCATGCAATTTTTTTTTTTTGCCAAGAGTTTAATATATGTAGCAATACCATAGTAAAATTATAAATTCTTTTTGTTTAGATGTCTCCTGTAAGGAAATAAAACACAGTGGGGGCTCAGATATGAGAGTTTCTGTGGTGCAGTAATGATTTTGCAGGGTGAGATTTTGCAATCCCAGGCTGCTGTCTACCACCATAAACAAACGTTTTTACGTTTTTGTTCCATGCCCCCCCATAGCCCTATTGAATAGTGGCAATGGATTCTGATGCGAATGCCTTGGCAAACTTCCCACTTGACCAGTTGTGTAATGCAAGTTAATATTAACAATCTGTCTGTTTTTCCATGTAATTAAGCAATAATGATCAAAGCTCAATGTATTTTTTTTTCTGGGGATTAATGATGGCTTTGAGAATTGATGGTCTGAAGTGAAACCAAGGACCATTAACTACAAACAGCCATTAATATCCCAGAAACAAAATATTTGCCCTGAGTCATTATTCCAGCTATACTATGATTATTTAATGGTGTTTTCCCCCTTTATATATTAGAAAACTAATTGGTATTCCGACAGCATCTTGTGGGGACCTTTACAGCATGCAAAATGCAACTGTAATGTGTAAAGGAAGCACCTGGAATGTGACATGAGCTTTGTGCTTGGGTGCAGTGTCTGTGGCTGTGTGTATTAATTTCCTCCAAGAGGAGGACAGTAGAAATAAGAGGGTAATAGGCTGTATTGATAGATACAGCTCCTCACATACGAATACTTCACTCACTATGACTATTTGCTAAATTCTGGAAACTATCAACTTCAGATGTTTAAATGGCAGAGTTTTGTTTTTCTTCTCAGATGGTCACCTTTCTCAGCCTTGCCATATAAAGTCTGGTCGGTAAACACTCATCATTTTCACTGGCTCTGTTTAGCCAAGTGAAATAGCACAAGAATAAAGGTGTCAAGGGTTGTATGTCTTCTGTTCCACACTGTTGCTTTTTAGTTCCTACAATTTCCTGGACTTAAAGCCAGCTGCTTTGTTCAAATTATTCAACCAGATAAAAGTTTAGCCAATTGTAAAGTGGGCTGAGGAAGTACAGGAAGTCCTCACTTAAAGTCATTAAGTTATAAGTCATTTTGTTTTAAAGTTGCTGAGAAAAAAAATCGATTCCCAGTTGGGGCCACTGTTTGTGTGGAGTTTGAATGTTCTCCCCATGTCTGCGTGGGTTTTCTCTGGCCTGGAAAGGTCACATTTATTTCACTGTTTAATATTAGAAGTGTTTTCGGTTTTTATTTAGAAGTTTGGTGATGTTTTTGTGACCCGAAATATGCCGTAAACTCTTGTTTATTTATATCAATTGGCCTATGGTAAAAGTGGTTTCATTAGAAGTCATTTCGCTTAAAGTTGCAGTTTCCAAGAACCTATCAACAACTTTAAGCGAGGACTTGCTGTAATTCACAGGTCTCACTTTTCAAAATGACTGCAGAGATCATTGTTTAATTTCCAAATGTATCGGTGTGCTGTGTGAGTTGTATTGCCCATGTATAGGTGTGCTGTGTGAGTTGCATCAGCTATGGAAGCAGATACAGTACTTGTGGAACATGTACTGGCGTACTATACAGGGTATGTAACCAGTAATTTGCATATGCCTTGAGATCCTGCCAACCTAGCAGTTCCAAAGCATTTAATGTGAGTAGATAAATAGGTACCGCTTGCGGGAAGGTAAACAGCGCTCCGTGTTCCAGCCGCATGCTACGCGCTGCGGCAAGGAGAGTTATGCTGGCCACATGACCACGGAGGCGTCTTCGGACAACGCTGGCTCTTCGGCTTTGAAATGGGGATGAGCACCACACCCTAGAGTCGGACACGACTGGACTTAATTGTCAGGGGTCACCTTTACCTCTTTTACCTGAGATCTTATACAGGAATCCTTTTAGGTAACGTTCTGGTGGTACTGGCCCTTAGGCCGCTGAAACAGATCTAGACTGACTTTTAGCAGGTTCAGTTCAGAGACAACATTATCAGGGAATTTCAGGAGTAGTTTGCCACAAGGTCAACTTGTTGTATGGTGATATTGCAAAAACAGGTCATTCACTGGCTGGGGCTCGAACTAATGTATCTGTCCAAGAAAGTGGAAGAAGGGTGCATAGGCAGAGAAGGAAACGAGATGGGAGCAAAGGCAGGAAGAGGAGGGAGCCAGAAAAGACCAGATTAGCTGTTGCTCATACAAAGGCACAGGACTGAGTAGGAAGTGCTTACCAGAGGACCAATGTGCAGCCCAAAGGTGGCAATATGTTGGAGCCTGAGGATAAAAATATTGCCTCTTTGCTCTCATTCTATAACTGGGAATGGCTGGCATCAGAGGTGCAAATATATGCAGACCAGGGGGGTTCCGAGTTCAGGTCTGCAGACTCTGACATCTTGTAACACTGTGGTACATTGATGAAAAGGAGCATTTACATGAGCAAGAGTAACTGCGTAGAAGTAGTAACAATGCTTACCAGCAGTGGCATGACCCAGAATGCTGCCAGAATGTCTGCCACCTCTGCACAGTTAAAAACAACAACAAAAACAGCGACTTACTGTGCACTCTCCTCGTGCAGTGTCTTCAGTTGTGGAAATGTAGGACTTCCACGTTCAATTTAAAGGGACCGTGCAAATGAAGGAGCTCCCTTGTTCATGTGATCCCTGTAAATCAAACTGGAAATCCTGCACTTCCATGTTTGAAGAAACCACACTTGGACCAAGGTAAAGAGGTGGGTGATCCACTTTTCACTTGCTTTTAGCAGGAGGAAAGTGGATCAGTGTGAGTTGCATCTGTGGCAGGCTGGAGGGAGGCAGTAGTGGCTGCAGATTCTGGGTAAAGGGCACCCCGAATCCGCTGCCCTCTTGTCTCCCTGCAATCTGCTGCTGATGCAACCCGCATCACCTCGCCTAATGGATGGGCCGCCCGTATTGCTTATTGTCAGACATGGAAAACCCCTTTCATAATCAGAAATGCTCATGTACTACTGGTAGTAACTGTTGCTGTATAGCCAATAGTATTACCAAATGAAGTATTCATGACAGGGTTATTCTAGTGGTGGTTTTAAATCCTGTAGCTCTCGAGTGGTTGTTGCCACCTTAAAAAACAAAACAAAACCGGAGGCAACGGAATGAATGCATGTAGTATGACCATAGATGTCTCTCTTATACCATCTTCAGGATTCTGAAAAAATATATAAGCTATCTCCAGCCTGACCTCCCTATCTTGTTCCTTTGTAGGATTAAATCCCTCTAGTAAGTGCATTCATTTTGTCCTTGGATCAGTGACAGGGGATGAGCAGGTCTTTACACTTGTTAGGGCTGAGTAAAATCGGTAGTTGTCCTTTTTCACTTTGGCAGGAAATTGTAGAAGGTTAATCAGCGAGTCTTGGCCAGATTCCTTTCCTTCTGGGTTCTAAAAGATTTTCACTTGACTTTTTAAACCCCCAGTCTTTATGCATTTTAAATGCAATTAATTAGGTTGCCCTGTCACTCCTAGGCATGGCTGCTAAGAGCCAAAGCAACTTAGCATATAGTTAGTCACCAGTGCTTTCTACAGTAACTGCTCCAGAGAACATTGTGTCATTGCAATACTAATCTTCATTTTGCCTCTCAGAAACAAATGCCATCTCGCAGTTCACAGTTAATGCCTGCCTGTCAAATACTATTGCCTCTCCGTTCTACATCAGTGCCTCTCATACTTTTTGTTGCTAACAGGTCTTCCCATTAGATGAAATGCAGAAGACTTATCCTGAGGTCCCCTCTCCTGTGCATTCGTGACCATGTACAATGTTTGGGAGTCCAGAATAGGTACAGATGATCCTGAGATAACTTTTTTGTTTTCTGAAGGAACAGATATGAATAACACTCGCAGTTCAATCCTATGGGCCTGCTGCATTGCAGGAACTTGTGATCTGGGCAGGGGAGTGTGCTATATGGAGGTTGCAAAACGCGATGCACCATAGGGCTGTCTGCTGTTGCAAACAGTGAGCGATGGCAGCCAAGTGACAGCAGCCTATGCCAGAGCCCCAGTGCTGGTAAATTGGCATGGGGTGGGGGTGGGGGGGGAACGAGTGGTGGGCGGAAAGGGCAGGGACTGGGGTGGGGATGGGTGTGTGTCAAGGCCAGAAAGGGGGCGGATAGCAGCAGTAGCTCTTCCAATATCCTACCCCCCTTCCTGGCTTTGATCCACCTACCCAGGTCTACTTGGACTTGTGCCTGCAAAATCGCTGGCGCAAAGTCCGAGTAGATCCATCAGGGCAACGGAAACATACCCCTGGGCAAAGGAAGAAATGTTCCCTTACCTGGAGGAGACCTCTGGGACTGCCCCTTCTCCCCCACCCCAGGATGCAGCATGCACTCCAGTGGTGCGGCTACATCAGCGGGGTGGTGGTGGATGGGATTGGGCTGTTAATTTGGAATGAAGAATCCTCATGGATTTTGCAAGGAAGATCTGTGAGGAGAACCAGTGTTGTCAATACTGCTCTCTCATATACATACATACAAACATGTATCTACCACTGCATACGTGCAAATGTATGGAATCTCAGGACTGTGTTTGCCTGGCCCAGAGAATTAAACTGAATTTGGGAATTTGTAACTAGAGAGGTCAAAATTCAGTGTATGGCTGTGTTGGGGGCATTGACTAGATAGCATAGCGAACAACCTCAGAGTGCCTCTAATTAAGCTAACAGTAACCACAAGACAGTGTTCTCCAAAAGAATATAGATTTTATTAAGAGATATAGAAAAACAAGCAAAAAGCAATCTTTGCATGTAAGACCAGTTGCATAGAGGTTTAGGTGGTTGTGGGTGAAAGGGATACTTGTAAATAGCTCTGTTTGGACAGGCATGGGTTAAAGTGAAATTGGGGAAAGAGAGAGAGAGAGAGAGAGAGAGAGAGAGGAAGTCAAGCTGCCAGCTGAGCTGAGTTTCCTTTACCAGAGACAATCCAATGGGAGAGATGGAGAAGATTTGCCGGAGGTTTAAAACAGGCGCTGGGGAATGTAGGGTTTCAGAAGAGATAGAGAATTGTTATAAGGAGAAGACACATTACCTGTCCTTAGTCTGCTGCATTTACTGGGGTATGATGTCCTCTTGTGAAGTGGGGTCAGGCTGCATGGCTTCAGATCCTGGGGAAAATGGGAAAAAGGAGCAGAAAGGAAAGTAGCTCCTTTGGAGGTGAGGGTGGTTTTCCAAGCGGGAAAAAACTCACAAAAATGGACAGAGTGAAAGTTTTTATTTATTTTTATTTATTTACAGTATTTTTATCCCGCCTTTCTCCCCGAAGGGACCAAAGGCGGCTTACAACAAAAAAGAAAATACAATACAAAAAATACAATACAAAAATAATCACATTTTAAAACAGTAAAAAACAATTAATGAAAATTAATAAAAACAGTATCTAAACATTGATTAAAAAGATCATTGCTACAATTAAAACAGGAGCATAAAAACAGCAGCACCCCCCACCTATACCAGCGAGATGTTAAAAAAGGCAAGGGCTCAGAAGGCTTCTTTGAACAAGAAGGTTTGTAGGCCTCGCCGGAAAGTGTCCAAGGAGGGAGCAGTTCGTAAGTCAAAGGGGAGGGAATTCCATAAGGTTGGTGCCACTACTGAGAAGGCCCTGTTTCTGGCCACCGCCCCTCGCACTTCCCTGGGCGACGGCACCCGCAAAAGGGGCTTCTCTGAAGATCTAAGGAGACGAGCCGGACTATATAGAAGTAGGCAGTCTCTCAAATATCCTGGCCCCAAGCCATATAGGGCTTTAAAGGTCAAAACCAGGGAGAGACTACCCAAATGGGCAGTGTTAACTCCTGCAATGGGGAAGAAAATGCTAACATTCTGCTCCCAGAGCAGGGGTAATTATATTATTATTTGAACGCGGGTGGGCTGGGGTCTTAGATACCTCAGTTGCCCATTCCTGGGTGCTGGAATATGGGTCTCTACTTGAAGAGCCAAGATGGTTTGAACTGTCAAGGGTGACATAACCCAGTTGTGTGGCCAGACAGCTCCCTGCATTTTTTGTTGTTGTACCCCCCCAACTGCTTTCTCCTCTTTGTGGATGTTGTTGGACTACCCCAGAGGTTCTCTAAGTGTGAGGCGCGACTCCCAAGTGCGTCATCAAAAGCAGCCAGTGCGTCATCAAAAGCAGCTGCTCAGCATAAGCATGGAAAATCCACTTTAGGGCTCGTTTTGGGAATATACACATACATATACACATACATATAAGAAAGGGTGCCTCTGAGCATGTAAAGAGTGCCTGTTTCTTCCATGCACTGTAATGGGGAGTCACGGCTAACGGCGAGGGAGGTCAAGGGAGCCACGAGTCAAAAAAGTTTGGGAACCACTGGACTACCCCATCAGTGCAAAGTATCTCTTTTCCATTTCTCTATATGTGCATGTGGCCTGCACAACCCCGTTGGTGTAGAACTGCCCCCTTGGGAGGATGAAGAAGAGCTGTCACAGGGAGAAAGCAAAGACAATACATTTTCCAAGCCCTGATGGGCTGCTGCAGATGGCTGTGTTTGGCTTGGGGGCTCACAAGTTGTGCAGGCGGCAGGCCTGTTCTAGCTCTTCTGCTTGACCAATCTCTTCATCTTCTAAGCTGCCTTATACTACTGAATCCGACCCTGTCTGTGCTGAATGGCAGCGGCTTTCCCAGTCTTACCTGGAGATGCCAGGAATTGAACCCTGGACTTTCTGCATGTAAACAAGTGTTCTACCACTGAGCTATGGCCCTGGCCCCCTAGTCTCATCACAGGCATGGCAGGTTTGGAGAATGAAGGATGCATGCCGTGTGGGCATTCGCTCACCCTCACCCTGCCCAGTTGGCTCTGGGATTTGCCAACTGGCACGTTCCCTTATGCTTGTGGCAGGCTTCTGTGTTCGGTTGGATCAAATTGGGAAAATAGTAAGGTATGCTTTCTCAGTTTGGCAAGTCATGCTTTCATTTAGTGAGATAGGTGGTTAATAAGATTTGTGTGATTCAGCTGCCTGGATATTAAAGTAGTCATTTACCTAAACGCTAGGCAAATAGTGTTAAGAAAAGTGACTCCATGAGTGTTTTGTTTAAAAAACCAACTATTTGAATTTGAGAAGAGAGCCCCACAGTTCTTTTGAAGTTTAGAACTATTCAAGTAAGCAAAGATAAGTGAAAAAAGCACACTTGAGCAGGACAGGTCTTTTGCATGAGTGGTGTAAGCAACATAAGTCTCTCCCCCCCCCCGTGTGTGTGTGTGTGTGTGTGTGTGTGTGTGTGTGTGTGAGATTTCTATGAAATTATGGTTCTTCCTTGAGTAGAAAAGAAATCAACTAGAACAGAAAAGGATCAACTATTCATTGGTTTCGTGGACTGCCTGAAATATCATAGAAAAATGGACATGAACTGATGGTTGGATCTATCTACCGTATTTCACGCTCCATAGGACGCATCGGTCCATAGGACGCATGCATCCTATGGAGCATAAAATAGAGAAAAAAAGGTTTTTACTTACCTGGGCTTGGGGGCGCTTTGGGGAGGCCTGTGGGGGCTTCGGGGAGGCCTGCGCGAGCCTCTGCAGGCCTCCCCGATGTTCACTTCGGCCGAAAACAGCGATTTTCGGCCATTTCCCGGAAATGGCCGAAAATCGCTGTTTTCTCCCGAACTGAACATCGGGGAACATCGGGGAGCGCGAGCCTCTGCAGGCCTCCCCGATGTTCACTTCGGCCAAAAACAGCGATTTTCGGCCATTTCCGGAAATGGCCGAAAATCGCTGTTTTCTCCCAAACTGAACATCGGGGAGGCCTGTGGGGGCTTCGGGGAGGCCTGCGCAAGCCTCTGCAGGCCTCCCCGAAGCGCCCCAAGCCCAGGCTTCGCACCATAGGACGCACACTTTTCCCCCCTCTGTTTTTTTGGGGAAAAGTGCGTCTTATAGTGCGAAAAATAAAAAATCTTAAAGTGCGAAAAATCATTGCGCAGCTCTCTATTTATGTCAATGGGGCTTCCCAGACTTGCACAGACTTTCCCAATAGATTGTGCTCTCTATAGATAGCAGATACGCATTTAAAGTATAGAAAATAGATCATGGCATATATGTGTCTACAAAATTGTCTAGAAGGTACTCTTTATTGGGGAAGAGGCAGAAGCTAATTCTATTGGATTACTTATACCAGATGGAAACAGCATCTGGAAAGGGAAGCAGAGATGTCCAAAAACTCTGTTGCCAAAGGTTTACTCTGTAGTGTTCTGACTTGCATTGCTTTATTATTCACAGGTTATTGCATTAGACAACTGCTTGTTTTGTTGCCTAGAATTTGCACTACAGCCCCTTTGTGATATCCATGAATTCTACCCAGGGTTTTCAAGCCAACTCTTGAGAGCACATTAGATATGAAAGTAATCCTGCATTGGTAAAAGAGGCGAAAGGATGCTGTTTAAAAGGGCTGTTGCTCAAGCCAGTAATTAGGCATGGATCGTTCAGAGCAGAAGTAAAATAAGATGGTGTAAGTCCCTACATGCCCCTGCTAACTGGGCAAGAGGCACTTTTTAAATGGTGCTCCTCTTATATTTAGCAGGGGGATAGTAACTGCCCCCCTTTCACCCCAGCACAGTGTCCTTTCTGGTGGCTGTTGCTGGTGGTGTTCTGCATCTTTTTTAGATTGTGAGCCCTCAGAGGCATCGCTACGGTGGGGGCGATACTGTAAGTTCCTAGTCTCTGTTTACTCTCTGTTACGAAGGGGCCCCGCCCCCTCGCCGTCGCAGCCATTCAGTGCAGCGGGCAGGACTCTGCAAGCCCTCTTGGGACAGGGAGCCATTTAATCATTTGATTTTGTCTGTAAACCACTTTGTGAACTTTTTGTTGAAAAGCGGTATATAAATACTGTTAATAATAATGTTAATAATACATGTCCAGGTGAGGAGCTTAATTGTTTGGGCTTCCCTGAAAATAAAGGAGGCTATAAACCACCCTTTGACGAGCCTTTTGTAGTCTGATATTGCAATGGTAGCATTTGTTAGTGGTTTCCTCTTGGATACCTTTCACTAGGTGGATTGCAGGCAAGAGATCTGTCACAATTATACTGTCCAGTGGTCATCGTATATCTTACTGAAAAGACTCTCTCTCTCTCTCTCTCTCTCTCTCTCTCTCTCTCTCTCTCTCTCTCTCACACACACACACACACACACACACACACACACACACACACACACACACACACACACACCTTTGCTGGGGTTTTGCTTGAAAGGTACCTGAAAGAAAAAACTCAATGTTGCCTTATCTTTTATGACAATTTTTTTTTACCAAAAAGGCACAAGCAAGGCAAAAGTAAGTTCATCTAAAAATAACTAACAGGATATTATATTAAAGTTTTAGTGCATATTTTACCACTGTCCCAGCAGTCCAGCCATGTTATATTACTTCATTCCACAGAATCCCCTCAGGCACAAGTTTCAAGATAATGGAACTGACGTCAGGACAGAGGTCACATTTTTAGAGCAGTAGGGCCACTCTGCATGGAGCCTCGCTGCAGTCGTTTTAAAACACACCTCTTCATCTCCAGCATCAAGCTCTGAAAAATGGTCTTGCAAGCAAAGCCAATTGCTGACTGTTTAGCTCAGATGTGGACAAACTTCAGCCCACAGGCTGGATCTGGCCCACTGAAATCAAGTCATCTGACTTGTAGCAAGTCATGTCTCATCTGGCCTTCCAATTTGCTGTGATTTTGTCCCATCAGCCTTACTGCCCAGAGTGCTCGATGGCACATGCATGTACGCATGTTTGAAGTCAGCTGAGCAGCGGCAACTACAGGAAGATGAGTATACCGTTTCCCCTAAAATAAGACCTCCCCTGAAAGTAAGACCTACCATAATTTTTGCATGATTTTTGCTGGCACTCATAAATATAAGACCTCCCCGAAAATAAGACCTAGCACGGCTCATGTCCCTGCAGTTTTGCTCTTGCAAACATAGCTCACTAACAAGCTGTTCTCACCCTTCCCCCTCCCCCTCCTGTCCCTGACTTTTGCAAAGTCTGATCTGCAGAACCGGAGCCTTGTTCTTGCAAAGCACTTGCAATCCAAGGTTTTACTGTACTGAGCCTCAGAGACGTCACTGCGTCCGACTGCCTTTTCGCAGAGCCCTGTGAGTTCAACTTTTTTCCTTGCAGATCATCGCCAAAGAATGGCTTTCTGGCTTTTGTGCTCCGAGGGCAGTGGGGAGGTGGGCAGGTGGCCCGAGGCTGCAGCAAGTCCCCAGGCTCCCATTTTAGCTACTGTGAAATCATCCTCTGATCTGAAGGTTGTACATAATTTTTTTTGCGTGATTTTTGCTGGCACTCATAAGACCTCCCTGCATTTTTGGGAGCCAAAATTAATATAAGACCCTGTCTTATTTTTGGGGAAACAGGGTATGTCCATTCATGAGCTTGATCTGCACTATTGCGGGTCCCTCGCAGTGCTGTTGTTTCCGGGTTCTACCAAAGCTCCTGCCCTTATCGTTATAATACTTACCTTTACATTTGGTTACATTTGGTTAATTTTATCAACTTATTTTATCAACTTTATCAACTCAATTTATTTCCGTGTGTGTGTGTGTGTGTGTGTGTGTGTGTGTGTGTGTGTGTGTGTGTGTGTGTGTTGAATTGTTTTTAATGCTTTGACATTTGGAGTACCTGGAATAACTTTGCCAGAAAGGCAAGATTACACGTTATAAAAATAGCAGCAGCTGCTATCAGTAATATCAGTATTGGCTACTATCACAGTTTCCAATGGTAGCCTTTATCCTGGGTGAAATAGCAGCTGTGGGGGACCAAATCCAGATCATAGCAGCCTCAATCTTCCTTACTTCCTTCACACAAATTATCTATTCTTCCGTGTGCCACATCTTTCTAAGTGCAACATATAATTTGTATTCCTATTACTATAAAGCTCTCTTCCCAAATGGGCCCGATTCGTAGCTGATGTAAGTTGGCAATTTTCCCTTGAGAAAGCAGTAAGTCTGTGCAAGTTAATGTCATCTGAAAATATGAACCAGTACTTGTAAGAATAATAGGTAACTTTGTTTTAGGAAGTTATGAAGAACTTGACTTGAATATCCAAGTTGAGTCAACTGGTGCTTTCTATGTTTAGGTTCAAACTATGTCAGTCTTGGTTTCTCAACTGTAGGAGCAGATCAGATAGCCAAAGTTCTTATTTGATCATTTCAATGTATTGTTAGTGAACTGTCCATAAAGGATCCTATCTATTGCCTCTGTTGCTATCTGAAGGGGAAAATGGTTGGGGGGGGGAGGGGGAAGCATTGATTAAATTCCTGAGCCTCTCTTTGGTACAGCTTTCCTTCTACACTGAGATTTGCTTCAGAGATTTTTAGAGGCCATAAGTGGCAGGCAGGCACAGTCTCCACTGTGTGATAATGTCATCTGATGGTGTCAATCATTGATAGCAGCTATGAGCCAAAAGGTGGAGGCTACTTTCAACTTTCCATTTGATTAAATGGTATACCTGCAACTCAGGCAACATCATCTAGGTGAAGAGATGCATCAAAACTTTATCAACTCAAATAGACTTTGCGGAATTTTAAGTAGCTGATAATTAATAATGGAGGACCAGGAAGACTGGTGAACAAGTATGGGTTTATTGTTACACAGCACAGTGGACTGCACCCCAGGAGGGGATGCTGGCCCTTTGCTACAAGTGAGCACACTTTTTATACCTTCCAGAACTGACCATCACATGCTTACAAGAGACGTGCATGGTCAGGTGGGCATCCAGGTTTGGAGGTGATTACTGATTTACATTTCTTAGGAACAATGAGAAGAGGTAGCTTTACAATAGAATCTGACCCCTCATAATGGTCTCAGCCAGTCCTGTGGGTCTTAATTGAGTTAGTCCAAGGGAGTTCCTGGCTCCAAGAGCCAGCCTAATGTGCGTGGCATTCCAGAGGAGGGAGTGGTGAAGTTGTTTATGCAAAAGTTCTCCCCATGCTAATGTGCAAACAGATGTGAATAAAACAATACCTAAAATTCTGCTTCATATATAACCAAGGGAAGCACTGGTGAAAAAATCTTGTCCACAACTTGTCTTTCCTTCTTTCTAATCTGACAATCTTCCTTTATCTTGTTGGCCTGGCATTTAATATTCTGTGCTTTCTGAAATACTTACTTGATTAAAAATATACTTCTTAAAATAGCTGGACATGTTGACATGAATCACTGTCTATGTGTGAATTTACTGAGATCTAATACTTTTTACAGACGTTTTTATCTGCATTCCCATTCCCTGAACCTGAGACTGAAAGGACAGCTTTCTATTTAGTTTAACATACCGAAGCCTCTGTCACTTGGTAGGTGTTACCATGTATTTATTTATTTTACACTTATGAATCACTTTTTGCAAGTACTTGAGATGATGCATAAGGAAGAAAACAAATTAAAATGGCAGAAAAAATAATCTTGGCAGCCAGAGGTGTAATGCGCTGTTGCGCGGCGTCCGGGGCAGTGATGTCACTTCCTGGTTTGGGTCATAGCCTCCTTACAACCTCCACCTTGGCGAGTAGGAGGAGGAGGGGGCTGTGGAATGTAACTATAGCAGAGGTGAATTGTGCTCCCCTTGGCAGAGCGCCCGGCAGCTGAGGCTGCCTGGAGCACCTCCGTGGCGCCGCCCCAAAGGGGCGACGCCCGCCGGGGGGGTGACCCGGCCTACCTGCGCGGCCTCGGCCTCGGAGCCTCGGCCTCGGAGCCTCTCCCCCCCGGCCTCGGAGCCAGAGAAAACCCTGGAGCGTCTGCCACGACCGGCGGCCAGGGCTTTCTGAAGGTGGCCAACTGCGGCACTGCACTATTTATCTTTTTCTTTCTGCACATGCGCAGAAAGAAAAGGATAAATAGCGCTGCGCTGCAGTCAGCTGCCTTCAGAAAGCCCTGGCCGCCGGTCGTGGTGGACGCTTCAGGGCTTTCTCCGGCTCCAAGGCCGGGGGAGAAGGCCTCGAGCGCCCGCCTGCGTCACCGGGCGGGCGCTCCAGCGGAATGCTGCCCAAGCCGTGGAGCCGCTGTGTCACCGGGCGCGCGCCCGAGCTCCCCGAAGTGCCGCCCAAGCCGCGGAGCCGCCCAGAGCCGCTGCTCCGGTTGCTCCGCCTGTCTTATGCCTCTGGCGCCCGGGGCAGGTGCCCGTAAGGCTCTGCCATAGTTTCGCCACTGTTGGTAGCATATTACAGTCTCTAACCTGATAGGCCCTGACTATATTATCTATTAGAACTCATCGTGTTAGTAGGGGCCATCTTTTAATGAGTTTCTCTGCCCCTGCCAGTGAATGCCTTTAATGTGAATTACAAGCAGGGATGTGATAAGATGACTCTGACTAGGGTTGGCAGGCTGGATGCATTCAAAGATTTCTGAGGGCAGGCCTGGTGATATCACAAAACTGCCAACCCTTGAAAAATTGAGGAAAAAAATCTGGTACTCGGGTGGGGCCCTGTGGTAGCACCAAAATGGCATGAGATTAATCTTTGCCAGCCACTGCCAGAGGGGGAAAAAATCTGAGGAAATATGGTCATTTTTACCAAACTGGTAAGTGGCAGTGGGACAGATTGCTGAGGGAGGTGGTGGATTCTCCCTCACTAGAAATCTTCAAGCAGAGGCTTGACCGGCACCTGCTGAAGATGCTCTAGGACAGCATTTCTCAACCAGTGGTACACATATTACTGGTGGTACTTAAACTGTTGGCCAGTGGTGCAAGACCACTCCAACCTTGGCCGAGTTGCTCATGAGAGCAGGATGCAGCAACTTTCAAAGCGGTAGCTCCGACTTTATTCAGAAGCTAACTCTTCATGGGGAGCAAAGCTATGAGGGCATGGCAGGACTGTATCTGCTAACCTTTCTCCCCACACAGCAGATGCATTGCCTAGCCATGCCCCCTATCTCCCCACATTCAGTGTACATTCAGAGCCACAACATTTACTAGCGAGAACTTCCCAACCTGGAAGTAACTGGCGATGCCGTTATTGCCAGTTACTTCTGGTGGTACTTTGAATGATTGGACCTGGGAAGTGGTACGTCGGGGGGACTGCTCTAGGAGGAATTCCTGCCACGGGCAGGGGGTTGAACTAGATTACCTTGTGGGTCACTTCCAATTCTATGATATGGTTCATTTTTGGCAAGCTGGCAGCCCCTAGCATGCAGTGAGTGATATCATCAGGGATGGGATGAATGGGTGAGAAATTCTCTACAGATATGCTAGACTGCATGGCAAGTGTAGTGTCTAGACTGGGCAATGAATCATTGTCTTGGGAAATCAAGTGCATGTGTACGCTGACCCTGAGTGGGAGCTCAACTCATTAGAAAGAAACGTTTATGCAAGAATGTTTTTATACAAAAGAATATACACAAGATTGATGTAGCCTCTGGAAACCTGTATTTGGTGTTCCTGTGTCACACACTAGAATATTTCAATACAGTACGCAATGCAATGTATGTATAGGTTAGGATCCAGGGGTCTGTACTTAAGTTGAAATGAACATAAGTTGAACCATCCAGTTCTTGCCAGCCCAGTGCTATCACGCATGCACAAAAGCACCACCAAAGGATGCACTGCACCTATGTGAAAGCACCGACAAAGTCGTCCATAACTCGGACAACTGTAACTTAGGGAGCCAATGTAAAGTCAAAGTAAACTGAGAACATTGAGGCTATCGTGTAATTTTGAAGACTTGACCAACTCAACCATAAAGCATTTATTTTGATCTTTCATATCAGGAATAGGGTGGGTTAAACATCTAAAAAATAAAAGGGTATTTAAAGATTTATTCCGGCAGCATTAGTGCACTTTCAACTTTTCTGTATAAGCTTCAGCCATGAATTAGCTGAATGTGGAACAAAGTGTATTGTCTACTAATAATTCACTCCTTCTTGAGCCTTTTATGCTCTGCCAGTTTCCTATGAGGTTCTATTAACTGCACACCAAATAAATATTTTACTCATGTTTGCCTGGTTTGGCACCTGTCATAGCAAGAGAGGTTATAGCAGTACCATGCATTAAAGCAAGGAACAAATGGAGAGACACCATAACTCCCATTTAAATCAAAATAACCAAGTTACTTATATTCAAAGTTGTGTATTATTTTAATTCTACTATTGGAAGTCCTGTGGGAATCTAGAGGATTCTGCCTGCAGTGGAACTAATAGTGGAACTAATGCAATCAAGCTGTGGGCATCTGCATGGCTACCTTACATTAATGTGCTACCTTAATGTTCTATATGATGTTGTAGAATTGTTCATCGTTTAGCCTAAAAGCAATTTCACACTTGCAAATTATTTTGTGGATCGTAGTAGAACCATAGAGTTGAAAGGGGCCCTCAAGGTCATCTTATCCAAACCCCTGCTTGAAGCAAAAACATTCTCCCTAGAGCATCTCCAAAAGGCCCTTGTCAAGCTTCTGATTGTGTGTGCATGCGCACGCACGCACACACACACACACAAATGTGGACATGCACACACTTACAGCACAATCCAGTGTAGATTTCCCCCGGTGGAACTATAGTTCCACCGGGGGAAGGTGTTGCAAACTTTTGTTTGTGGCACCCAGCGAGTAAATGGTGCCAGCACTGATGCCAGCGCCGCTCATTCTGCCTGGGGCTGGAGCCGCCACCGACGGACACAAGTAAGTCCTGCACTGGCCTTACACAGCCTCTCTGGATTTGCTGGCCATTTTGCCGATGCATATCTGAGGAGGCCCAAAGGGGCCGCTGGAGCTCTCCACAGGGGAAAGGGACACACGTACCTTCCCCCCAAGGTGACCTCCAGCCCTGCCAACGCTGACCTTATCTGGGTTAGGATCCGGTGCAGCATCCTTAGCACGCTGTGGCGGATCTTACGCTGGATTGGACTACCCATGTTAAAATATATTTACATTATAGGAGGAATATATCATAGCAAATGGTCCTTGAATTCTAATCTATTTTCAAGGTGTGATGAATACCCTGTTTCTTCCGCCCCCATTTTTGCCCATTTTTCTTTATTTTTGTGGGTTAAACCGCTGAACCATGAGCTATCGATTGAAAGGTCGGCAGTTCGAATCCACGACGGGGTGATCTCTTGTTGCTTGGCCAGCTCCTGCCAACCTAGCAGTTCCAAAGCATGTTAATGCAAGTAGATAAACAGGTACCACTTGCGGGAAGGTAAAACAGTGCTCCGTGTTCCAGCCGCATGCTACGCGCTGCAGCAAGGAGAGTCATGCCGGCCACATGACCATGGAGGCGTCTTCAGACAGCGCTGGCTCTTCGGCTTTGAAATGGGGATGAGCACCACACCCTAGAGTCAGACACGACTGGACTTAATTGTCAGGGGTCACCTTTACCTTTACTTAAACGGGGGATGGGGTGCTACGCTATGGCGTAACTAACTAACTACAGGTGGGCCCCCATATCTGCTGGGGATATGTTCCAGGCCCCTCCGTGGATACTTGAAACCGTGGATAAGAGCGAACACCCCCTCCATGGTTTCCTCAGGGCCCCCCCAGCCTGCCTCCCCTGCAGGCAGGCATGCTTGCCCCCCCCCCCAAGCTCTTATTTTTCTTTCAGCAAGCTTTGTTTCTTCCTTAAAACAAACAGAGAAGCAGCCTCCATTGCAGGCAAGTAGAATGAGGCTAAGTTCTAGAGAGGCTCTGCAAGGTTTCTTTTAACCTTGCAGAGCCTCTCTAGTACTTAGTCTCGTTCTACTTGCCTGCAATAAGCAGCCAGAGGCTGCTTCTCCTGTTTAAGGAAGAAACGAAGCTTACTGGGAAAAAAGTAAAAGCCTGGGGGGGGGGGTCCCCACGATCCGTGGATAACTGAAATCGTGGATAGCAAATCAGTGGATATGGGGGCCCACCTGTACTAGGTGCTACTCCCCTCGTTTAGCTTGCCTTCTCCCGGTGCCTTTCCTGACACATGGAGATATTACAGTATATGTTCCAGATCTGGGAGCACCGGGATACCTAAAAATAAGTATTAGAGTTACTGTCTGAATAACAATACTTGTAACTTTACCAAGGCCTGTGAACTTGCTTCTAATCTGTAAATACAGGAATAATATTTTGTGAGGTGCCTTGGAAAGGCAGGATAGAAATATTTTATAAAAACTGCAAAGCTGCTTCAGGAGTGGCCCACAATTCTTATCTTGAAGCTAGCTGAATCAGTTGCTGTAGTGTTTACTGTATGAAGTTGTTCATTATTTCTGTAAGTCCCAGTGCAAACACAATAGCATCAGTTTAGACATCTAACCTTTGCCATGTTAGATGTTGGAATCATTTGCATAAACACCTTTTTGTCTGGAAATGCAAAGTGTGAGTCAGCCATTGCAACCTGTGACAGATTTTGATGTTTTTGACGATGTAATGGGACTCAAATGCATAATAGAGTTGTTTTTCATTTCTATTTAATTGCTTTGCACTGTAAAGGAAAGTAAAATAATCCTCCTTTGTACACCTTCCTAACAGAAGTCCCATTGGAATGTTTAGGATTAGTTTGAATATTGCTAATTTTCCTTTAGCAATCTTCAGCTTTTTGAACTCATTTTTTTAAAATGTACGTTGTATGGTTGTGTTATTTGGGGGAGATACTTCTATACATCTTTGCATTGTTTGCTGGAATCAATTTAAGTGTTTATCTTCGGAGACTCAGATGGTTCACAGGCCTTGGTAAAGTTACAAGTATTGTTATTCAGACAGTAACTCTAATACTTATTTGAGCCAGGATGGTGTAGTGGTTTGGGAGTTGGACTTAGACCTGGAAGATCCAGGTTCAAATCTCCGCTCAACCATGAAGCTTCCTGGGTGACCTTGGGCCAGTCACTATCTCTCAGCCCCACCTACCTCACAGGGTTGTTGTGAGGACAAAAAGGAGGGGAGGAAATATGTACACCACTCTGAGCTCCTTGGAGGAAGGGTGGTATAAAAATGTGAATAAATAAATAAATAAACACTGAGGTTGAAGTGATCATTAGGGAGAAATGTCAATGGACTAGGACAGCAGTTCTCAAACTTTTCAGTCTCTGGAGCTGTTTACACTTCTAAACGGAGTCTTCGGGAGCCCTGCCATTGCATATGCGGAGACTTGGGGAGCCTCAGAGTGACAGTGCATGCATGGAGTGGTGCAGCGCTGGGCAGATGGTGGCCACTTATGGTGTTGTTCGTGGAGCCCCTGAAGGGAGTCTCATGGAGCCCCAGGTCTCCTAGGAGCACAGTATGAGAAACGCTGGACTAGGATATGCTATACATGGCTATAATAACAGAGGTGCAATCCTCTGCCTGTTTACTGTGAAACAAATCCTACTCTGTTCAGTAGGGTTACTTCCAGGTAAGAGCAGATAGGATTGCAGCCTTTACTATAGATTTCTCTCAAGCATTTTTGTTTTGTTTTCTTTAGCCTGTGCTGTTAAGTGTTGGGTAACATGGCTCATTAGCCTTCAATGTCTTCTTTATGCTGTTTGTATATATAAACACTATGTATAGTTTTTTACAGAATGTCTTGAAGGCTCTAGTTGACCATTTTCTAATTTACTGTGTTTTGCTCAAATACCACTTTGATGTACCTGGATGATATTGTAAAACAATCATAATAGTAATGCAAATTGATAGCAAGCTTTTGATTTAAGTGGCAAAACATCTCATTTGACGAGGTGGCATCAGTTCCAGCTATGAAGACAGCATCTAGAATTGCAGAGCAATGAATTAGGATATAAATAAATTAGTACCAGCTATGAAGAAGCCATCTATCATCAGACCAATGTGCAGACCAGCTGCATTCCCACAGGAATAACATATCTGAAAGTATAGTTTACAGCCTTAATTGAACCAGTAATAGAGACACTCTATTATCCAAAGAAAATACAGTATTACAACTTGCTACTCCCCTTCCCCCCACTCCAATTTCACAAGAGCAGTGCACAAGAAATCTCAGTGTCTTGCTACACCAATCAAGTTGATAATGGAAGTAAATTGGTGCCTGTTGTTTATACGAAACCAGGTACTGTATATGTTGTTAGGAGATTCTGTATTGGTAAGAAGAGAGACCAAGATAGCAGGAAGTCTGCTGGGCTAGCCTGGTTCCAGCTCTCTCTCAAATGGTAACAATAGTTTTTGCTGTGTAAAGTGTGGAGGTGCCCTGACTTGGTTTTATTCTGAGCAGTAGACATAAAAGTCAAATTCATAGTGGGTATAAAGTGACCAGCCTCCATGAATCCCAATGAGCTGCATATTATTATACTAGTTATGGCATTGGACAGAGTAATTGGCCAAAGGACTGGAGCGTATGATCCTTACCCCTTTGAATAATTTACAGTCTGATCCTAATCATGTTTACCCAGATGGAAGCCACATTGATTTCAATGTGCTTAGAATCCCTGCCTTAAGGCCCAATCCTAACTAATTTTCCAGCACTGATGCTGCTGTGCCAACGGGGCGTATGCTGCATGCTTCGGTGAAGGGGGCAGTCACGGAGGCCTCCTCAAGGTAAGGAAATGTTTGTTCCCTTATGTCAAGGCTGCATTGTGACTGCATCGGCGCTGGAGAGTTGGTTAGGATTGGGCTGTTAGAGTGCAATCTTATAGTTAAAAAAGAAGAAGCTTGAGCAGCATACGATTTGATGGAAACCCCCTTTCGCCAGCATGTCTTGGTGGAATACTATGTCCAATTAGCTGCACAGCCAGCACAAGTCTGCAAGCGTAGGACCCGAAACAGGGTAGTGACATTAGCATAACTGTGCCATGGAATTGCCTAGCCCGATTTCTTCATTTAAAGTTTGGGATTTTGCCTTTGAAGATAATCCAGTCCCACAATGATCCTCATTGTGTGCTATGAAATCAATAAAGCGTTCTCCAGTGCTGTCATTTAAACTTGGAAGGAAACCCATTCCCGTAGGGATGCAAGGTGCAGGGTGGGTGGGCAAAAGTCAGCTTGTATTAGTGGCAAAGGACATGTTTTATTCATGGAAATGAGAAATAAGAAGAAAAGTAAAAGTCACGCTGTTGGTTTATGATACAAAAATAATGTGGAAGACACTGACAAATTGGCTCCTTGACAAAATGTCACTTACTGTTTGAACACTGCATATTTTAAAATCTAATTCCAAGCAATTTATCAAGTTTTCTTCCTTACAGGCCCCTTTATTAATTTTTATGACTACAATGGACATGTCTGTATCTGGGGGGCATCGTCACCGTGACTGATGCTGTGCACAGCACTTGCCTGGCTCCATGTGTCCCTTGTAGGACATTGCTAAGCTCATGCTTCTAGCAGCAGTAAAATACCAATATATGGCATTTAGCTGTAAAGGTCTAGATTAGAAGAATTTCAGCATGACTGCTTTAGGTGAAAATGAGCCCTATCCAGAGTTCAGCCACTATTTTAGTGGTCCATCAAATAAAACTCTGTTTTGTATGATAGGGGTCTGAAAAACCAGTAAAGAGCACATTATGCCCAGTTGGCCGAGCATCCCCTCAGGCGATGCTGGGTATTTGCCCGGTCGCCTGGGAAAACACAGGAGAGGGAAAGGGGCGGAGACGCCCCCTATCATGTTTCTATGGGAGGAGTGTGGGAGGAGCCGTACCTTTCGGTGGGCTCCATGCCACACTCTTCCCATTCTTACCTGAGGCTGAGGGTCATGGGTAAGGAGGCTGAAAGCTGGGTTGAGGGAGTGAACCCGAGGGCAGCAAGGTCGAGGGATGCACCCCCCACCATCCATCTCCCCTTTGCCCTCCGGCATGGGGACTGGTGGGGGGGCCCTTGGCTGGGATCACGTGAGCTTCCCTTGGGCCCGCCGGCTTGGGGAGGTGCAATGGTTCCTGCTGCCCTGACCCTCTAGGGGTCGGCGTGAATGAGTCGGCTTCCTCAGGCGAGGGGCGACGGCTCGGAGTCTGGGTTGTAACTCTGCCCGGGGCAGTCCCTAGGATGTATGCCCGTGTCAGCGCTTCTCATGTGCGCGTGTAACACCCTGACCCCAGCCTGCTGATCTCCTCTTTACCTATGATCTTGCTTTCCTGTATTTCAATAAAGTGACCCTTTCCTCCATATCAAGTCTCGTGAGCTTTGTGGGGTGTACTCAGGTAATAACCTATGACCTGCCACTCTTTTGCTAGTTACCACCCCAAACAGGTATTTCAACTATCCCTCCTTTTTGTACCTGGCCTTGGTAACATACAGCCTCTGTCTTTGCCTTCTAAGGATATCAAAATGTTTTGTGTGATTTGTTGGAGTCGTCATTCTTGAGGGTTCAGCTCCCTCCCTAGAGTCTCTAGATCAGAAGATCAATCTTGGAATGGGGCGTGGAATGCATTTTGTATCTACTGCGCATGCATGCATGCATGCATGAACGTGGCACTAAGGCACCATGTAATGCACAACCTGCAATAGCCAGACAGTTGCTGATGTATATTTTAAACTGTTGACAATCTATTATAGGACAATTTGGTTTTTCCAGTATACCATACAAAGGCAGCAAACTCTTTTTGTATCTTATTCATGATAAGAAGGATGTAGTAGGCACCAATATGTTGTTTCTTTATTCTCCTACTCTGTTACAGCTGTCTGTCTTTTCATTCCTCCATCCTTTCTCCCCCTGTCCCTCTCCCTTTTCCCAAAAGCCCTCTAGGGAAAAATGTGGATAAAATTATTGTTGCCTGTGGCAAGTAGAGTCAGTAGGAAAAATGGCTTTTGCTTGATCTTTTGCTCTACCTGCTGGGGTGGGTGAGGAAAATGAAGGAGGGTGAAGTCAACAGCACTTCGATCCTCTTCCCACTGGAGAGAGGGGGGAAGTGCCATCTGTTTATACTACCCTATGTATGCCTACTCAGAAGCAATTCCCATTGTATTCAATGGGGCTAACTTTCAGGAAAGTGTGTACAGTACTGGTTCTCAAAGTGGTGGGTCACGACCCACCATTGGAATCAAAAGCTGTCTCCTGCCCCCTTAAGGGGCAAGGCCAGCATGGTTGCAGCATCAATCCTGGGGATTGCGCCACAGTAAAAAAGCTTTAAAATGTGATTTTCGGACTTACCAGGGGTCCTGGAGCCCTCCGGAGGGTTTGGGGAGGCCTGCGCTACCCTTCACAGCCCCCCCCCCAAGCTTCAGATCGCCGCTCCGCTCTATGGTGATTTATGACCACTTCTGGGTTTTGCAAAAACCAGAAGTGGTTGTAAATCATTGCAGAGCGTCAATCTGAAGCTCAGGAGAGCCTGCAGAGGGTAGCAATTACTTAGTTTTTAAACTGATGGACAACAGAGAAATGAATATGGTATGAAGAAGTGTGTTCGTATGTGGAGGTGGTCGTGACAGTGCTTGGAGAGTGCTCCTTGGTACGAGGGTTAGAAGTGTATCCTTCTTCTGTGAAATATTAGAGGATATGCCCTGATCTGAACATTTTTGCCCTTTCTCCATCTTGACATACTAAATTCATTCACAGCCCAATCCTATCCAGCATTGTCATGCGGCCCACCAGCAGCTATGAGCTGGCTGGAGGCCTCCTCAGGGTAAGGGGATGATTTACCCCTCACCCCAAGTATCCCCCGCCTGCACAGTGGGGCTGCTTGGATCTTCGACAGCTCAATCAATAGCACAGATCCAAGAATCCCCATGTTGGGCTTTCAAGCCTTGGAGGGGGTGTTAGGATACGATGTACGCCGAGGCCGCCCATCCCTCACTCACAGTGTGTCACGAATGTGCTTTATGGCATGATTGTGAAACACTAGAAATTGGAACATGCTTACAAAGCTGCATGTGTTCAGATGTCTAGTGGTTGCTGAGTGTCTCATGTCCCTGCTACACAAAAGAATTGTGTGGTGTAGCTCTCCTGGAACTCTACCACTTTAGACTTGTGAATCACGTATTCAAATGCTTCTATAAGTAAATTGTTTCTTACTTGTAAAGAAAGTAGCATGTCAGGGAAAAGGCTAAGCTATTACACTTTTCCCTGACATGCAACACACAAGCAGTTTTTCACACAGGGGAGCTTCAAAATATTAATTCCCTTGCCTGCAGTCTGAGGTAGTACACTTTCAGAAAGGCTGTGCCCATCCATGAGGTCACCTGATGCAGGTTGCACCAGCGGTAGATTGCGAGGGGTTTGAAGAGGTGTTGGACTCAGAGTCTCATTCACCCCATCGCTACTGACTCTGTCCAACTCACCGCCAATGCAAGCCAATGCACCATGAATTGAGCGAGAAGCATTTCCCTCCTTACAGCGCAATCCTGTGTACACTTGCACTGGTGTAACAGCAGATGCACCGGTGTAAGTGCACTTACACCGGTGCATCTACTGTTACACCTGTGCAAGGTTACACAGGATTGTGCTGTTACTGTGTTTCTTGTGTGCTGTAGTTGGCATACAGTATGCACTGTCCCTGTAAATAAAACTGGAAGTCAGGCACTTCCAGTCTTGACAAGAGCACATGGGGATATGGTAAAGGTTTTTTTTTTTTGGTTTTAGAGTGCAGAGACGACGGACTTGAGATGGCATCAGGTGGCATTTTGGGTCGCGGCACCTCTGCCATCATGTATAAATTGGCCTTCAGCGCCAAGATTCATAATGAAGTACAAAGGGTTGTGTTTGTCTTGACTGCATGTCAGAAAACAGAGTTGGCACAATCATAAATTCAGACAGTGAGGTGTGCTCATTATATTAAGGGAGTCTTGTGACTGCTGAAGTGGTTGGCAGCAATTTTGTTCCTCTTGGGACAGAAGTGACAGTCGCTTGTTTAACAAAATAGGCAAATTCATCAGCTGAGAGACAAGGAGAAAATGTCTGGCTAAAGACAGTTTATCATCTCCTCTGAAACCACTAACTGGTCCAACTTGTATTTTACTTAAATATACACTCTTCTTTATGGAATGTTAACCACTGTATTACAACCCTTGAGACCAAAGGGTTTTAGTACAGAGGGAATTGAACATCAACTACAGTTAATAAATATGCAAACAGTTAATAACTATAGAGAATTTTAGGGCCACTTTACACATGACATTTGTCCCACAGAGTTTAGGAAAAAACCATGATAGACACGAGTGTTTGACAGGCTGTGTGCACATGCAGTGGGAAGCTGTGTGTATGTGTGGGGAAATGCTGTGTTTGAAATGGTTCTCTGTGGAAGCTCAGCATGTTCTGTTCCACATGGTTTATCTCTGTGTTAAATGTTATAAATCATTTTATCCATGTATAATTAATTTTGGCAGTAAATGATGCCAACCATGAAAGGAAAGCCACAAATCAATTTCAGGAAGTCTTTCTGATGACTGGCATGAAATATGTGAGCTTCCTGCTAGTTATCTCATGTTGCACTTCTCCTCCAGATTACCTGCATGAATTAGTGCTTAAATTAAAGAACACATTCCCCCAATCTCAGTGAACACTGACTGCAGCAGAAAGGTGCACTCACGCTGTCTTTTGATATACTTGCAGGGCCCACCCCTTTCCTGCCCGACTTTGAAGGTGACTGGAGCAGTCAGAGGTGCTGCATCAATCACCCGTCTGAGTGGTGGAGAAAAACCAAACCCTCATCAGCAGAAGTGTCTCTTGAAGCAGAGACCTTGATACCGACTACCATTTTCCATTGATTTCAGGCCTAATCCTATCCGCATGGTATGCTGGTGGATCCCAAGGTCTGCCAGCGTATTGTGCGGTCCACCATCACAGCAGCCACTCAGTTTCTTTGCAGAGTGGTGCTGCTGATGCAAAGGCCAGAAGGCTACATGCCAGCATTGACACTGTGCAGACCAGCCATCGGTGCGGTGGGTGTGGATCAGGCCAGAACGGGGTGGATTTTGGTGGTAGCAACAACCACCAGATCCAGAACCCCCATCCTGGGTCTTACACGCCTCCTTGTGGTCTAACATCTATGCCAGCAAAAGAGCTGGTGTAGATCCAAGTAGACTCATGGTGACCATGCAATGGCCGGAGAGGTAAGTAATTTTTTTCTTTACTTACCTCTTGCAGCTGTTCTGTTCCCCAGCCAACCACAGCATATTGTGGCCCTGCACCATACAGGCTGGCCCACAATAGGATTGGGCTATTAGTGATTTTCGTAAGTGGCATTTCTTTCTCCTCATGTCAGTTTATATAAAATTATTAAAAAATGCTTTAAGAGCATATAACAGCCCAATCCTGTCTAGCAGGACGCAGTGGTGCAAATAAGGCGCCTGCCACATCCTACGCAGGATTGGGTCTGCGCCAGCACAGCTGGAGTTTTCAGGGTAAAGGGATGTTCGTCCCCTTACTCCAAGTAGAGCCCCAGCTGCCCCACTGGGTCTACTTTGCTGGTGCACATTTGAGCCAGCCATGTAACTCTGGCTAGGCCTGGGAAGGGAGGTAGGATTCAATGGAGCACACCGACGACAATCCCTCCCCTGTCCTGAGCCCATCTGACCAATCGCACCACTCCAGAACACCCCCTGCCCCTCCGCCACATCGCTGGGACTTACTTCTCTGCTGCAGTGTTCCACTGCTCTGCGGCACCTGCGGAGCGGCGCAAGCCTCTTCGCTGGCACCGCTCGCTCGTTGTGTGTTGCAAACATGCTTTCTGACACGTTTGCGACACCTTAGACTGGTGGAGTGATCGCTCTGCCAGTCCAAAAGTAGACAGGATTGCACTGTAAGCCAACTAGTCAATATGGGGCCCTTTTGGATACAAGTGACTAGAAATAAATGAATAAGTAACTAATGGCGTGATCCAGCCTAAGTTAGGCCAGCACCGCGCTGGCCTAAGGTGTTGTAAATGTGCCATAAGGCACATTTCTGACACCTCACTTTGGCCACCGCAGGTAAGTCCCACAACGGTCAGCACAGGGGCAGGGGAAGGGCAGGCAGGGGTAGCGAGGGAGGGGGACATTGGCCGGCCCAGGCTGGGAGGGGATGGGGATATCGGCGCCGATATTCAGTGCCCCGTCGCAGCCTGGGCTGGCCTTACACGGCTTCCCCAGATGCACGCCAGCTTCGGAGCTGCCGCACATCCAAGGAAGCCCATTGGGGTCTCCCAGGTTTACACCGGGGGAAGGGGTTTAATATGCAAATATTTAATATGCAAATATAGTATATAATATTTTTAAATGTCTTTTTAAGCATTTTTATATTATATAGTCACAGTTTTATGATTTTTATGTATTTTATGACTTGTATTTTATGATTTGCTCTTATTGTAAGCAGCCATGGTGGGGGAAAGTGGGGTATAAATTTAAATAATAATACTAATTAATAATAATAATAAGCAAATATTCCAAAATCTGGAAAAATCTAAAATCTGGAACAATTCTGTTTCCGTTCTGGATAAGGGATACTCAACCTGTATTGGTTTGTAAAACTAGTTAGTGGTTAAGAGAATGAGCTGTGAGCCAGGAAGTTCATGGTTCCAATGTCAGCTGAACTATCAGCAAACAAAAAAAAATGGACAATTTTCATGATGAATGTGATTCCCATGAATGTACAGTGATATAAGCAAAATGGTTACAAAAATGAATAGATACAAAAATGAATAGATAGGAAATAATGTTTTGCAATGCACATCCCTACTGCATATGTTACCCCCCCACACAAACACCTTATCCATCCTCACAATTTCTGTTACATGATGGAATCCTTACTTCACCAACACACATATTTACTGTTTCTTTCAGGTGCTTCATTGTTTATTGAGATTTGCAACATGCAGGAAGAGATGGCAGCATCTGAATATTCCACCTCAGTCATTCAAAACTCTTGGGCAGGCCCTGGCCATAATAGTTCCATTAAGACAAGTCATTATCTGTGCCCATCACAATAATGCTTCTGTGACTGTGATGTACAACCACAGGGGAAAAAAAATCTGAAACACACAATATTTTGATTTGAGAGGGAGGAGATACATTTTCAGTGGAGGGCAAGTGTGCCTTATTCTCAACAAAAAGCTTTTGGCCTGCCGATGGGCCTTTGTACCAGTGTGCTAATTCATTTTCTTTTTCAGTACAAAGGTCTCAAAACTGCAGTCCTGCTTTTGCAGTTTATTCAAGAAGAATCTCATAGCTTCCAGTATCTTAGCTGGTTACCGAATGTGAGTTAGTTTGGAAAGGCAATGCTCTCTAGAGGGCAGGCTTTGTTTAGTTATGCTTTGAAAGATTTTCCAGTAAAACGTAGATTGTATTTTTAAGTTACGATTTTAACTTTAATGTTTATTTATTTATTTAAAACTATTCTACCCTGCCCTTCTGCCAAAAGTGGCCCCTCCAGGCAGTCATATTTCAGGAAAACAAGCGCCAAACTACGCATTACAGCAGACTTACTTAGGATGACTGCTGAAAACCGCCTCCCCCTGAGGTACTCCCCCTTTTCTCTCTGTAATATATATTCACTTGTCTGGGATGTGACATCATCATTTGCAATTTCTCCACCAATCTTCCACCTGACTATGTCCTCCATTCCCATCACTGATTTAAGATTATTAGACATGCCCATATCCTGGGAAACACACAAGAAATCCTGAAGCCCTGAGAAAACCCCTCCCAAATATATTTTGCTGCTGCATGATCCGGGTAAAGAGCCAGTCATTTGCTGAGGCAGTCTAGCCTAATTGGACTGGGCCCCTTTCCCAGCAGGGGATTTGTGGGTGCCACTTCCCTTCTGGGGTCATGCTCCATTCTCAGCTCCCCCTGCCCTAAAGTTCCTTGTTCATAAACATTTGCAGCTGAGATGGTGCATCCCATACTTCCTGCAATTGTGCATGAACAGTGGCATAGCTTGTCTCCGCGGGGGGGGCACATACCTGACACCCCCGTGATGACACAAGCCCTGCCCTGGGGCGTGATGTCATGCTGGAAAAAATCCAAACACACACACGGCAGTTTTTCAGCCATTAGCGGCGTGGGCGGGCAGGCGGGTGACTCCTGTTGCCGGTGCGGTGTCGCCTGCACAAATCCCGGTTTTGCCAATGCCCCAGCGCTGCCGAATTGCCGCCGAATTGGCGGCTCATGCACCCCCCCGCATGTTGCCCCAGTCGCCCAGGAGCCCCTGTCCCCCTAACAACGCCACTGTGCACAAAGTTTCTTGAGTGCCTGGAACATTTACCCAAGTTGTACTCCCAGTATGTGTGGGGGAGTTGAACCCCCCCACAGCCCCCTTGCAGGGCCCGGGACCCACAACGTCATTTGTGGGGAATGATGTGTTCACAGTTGCATGTGTAGGGCCTAGCTGGCATCATGATCTGCAGCCATAGCCCCATCAGCTCCACCTCCCAGTTTAACTTGGGGTCCTGTGAGGCTCTGATGTGAAAATGCACATCATGTGAGCTGTCTCAGAACATCAACTACTGGATAGCTCTGTTTATACACCTTCTGAAAAGCAAAGCAATACTATCCTGAAACCTGATTGGGCTGCTGTCATCCTTGCTTGGATTGGTTGCTCTGTACATAAATACAACAGGCAGTTGGAAATTCCATGTGACTGTTGCTCCTTAGATTTCTGGTATCTCCTACATTCTAGCTTCTGATATTCCAGCCTTCTCTTACACAGTGACTCCTAGAACTAACATGTTTCTGTCTGTGTGCCTAACACCGCAGCATTAGATGACTGTCTTAGACCAACCCATCATCTGGTCTACGATTTCATGACCAGCTCACTATTTAGGAATTAATGTTACTGGTAAGAGGTAGAGTTTTATAGGTTAGTGGGTCCATTATCCGACACTTAGTGACATGGCAACTTCATTCTGCTAAAAGTAAGTATGATTTGTATAAAATATACCTACCAAGCACTGGCGTCACTCGAGGTGGGGCGGAAAGCTAAGTTCTGCAGCTTTCCACCCCACCGTTACTCTCCTGCATGATGCACCCCGCCCCCTCGTCGTAGGAGCCCATCAGCAGAGAGAAAGCAACGCGTAGGGACCCTCCTGCGCATTGCTTTCTCTCCGCTGACGAGCTCCTATGATGAGGGGGCGGGGCGCCTCGTACTGGAGAGTAATGGTGGGGCGGAAAGCTGCAGAACTTAGCTTTCCGCCCCACCTTGAGCGACGCCAGTGCTACCAAGTGCTGTCCCTACATATATGCCCAGGCCAACTGTTACCAGACATGCTTTTTAAGATACAGGTAACGTGCACATGGGGGAAATCTATTTTGTGTGCAAGCATTGAGTGCTAAAGAGAGGGAGTTTTGTGGGACAGTGGTAGGGCTTGCCAAAGACCAAGGTGTTTTGAATTCCAGAGGTTGGTCCAGCCAGACTCTGCTTTACTAAGGTTTGGAGAATAGCCAAGGAGAGTCAGACCACAATATATGTTAGAGTATGAGCTGTATCTACCAAGTGTTAGAGAAGCTTCTAGAAGCTGCTGGAGGCTCAGCCTCTACTGCACAGACTTAATGTCTTTCTCACACCAATGGGTCTCCCCCATCTGGACCTTGCCTTACTTCAACTGTGTGGTAATAAATCATTCTAGGCATAGCTCTACGCTTATAGAAAACAGCTGTGATTTAGCAGGAGCTTCAGCCCTCACTGAGCTGGAAGACCGGACAAATGGCTAAGTTCAATAACTTTTGAGGAGTTATTTTTTGTAATAGTCTTCTGATATGCCAACCACCACACAAGGTTGCCTATCCATATCTTCTGTTTTGAGTTAGAAGCATTGCAGGCATCATGGAGCTAAGTTGCGAAGACCAAGTGATCTCCTGGTTCAAAGTGGGACAAAGGCAGAAAAGGGCTTGAAAAGCAAACCCAGGACTGGCTCTAGTCTCAGCTAGTTTCAAGGAGGGGAAACAAGGCAAGAGAACTGAAGCTGCTTTCCTGAGGAAAGGTGGTTTACAAAAGAATGGGTGCTCAGACGGCGCTGGAGCAGTGGCTTATTGGTTGTGCCCAGGGAGGGGAAGTAGAGGAAAAGAGAAGGGTTGGAAAGGAAGACAGTGGTGCTGGCTGGCACAGTTAGGCTTACCAGATCTCCAACCGGGACAGAATGCTAGACCTTTAGGAGAAGGAATGTGGGCAGGTGTAACTTGTTAAAACTTAGAGCACAATCCTAGGCATGTCTGCTCAGAAGCAAGTCCCATTGTGTTCAGTGGGGCTGGAGATCTGGTAAGCCTAGGCACAGTGGTCCTTGGGTATTGGAGGAAATTGGGGTGCTTGTTGCAGCACCAGTGGGTAAAACAAATAAATAAGAGACCGATGCATGGGAACCAATGAATGAACCAAGAATGCGAGGGATCTGTGATCCAGTTTTTATACCCTAAACTCTCATAGGAAGCATAGGGGCTTTTGTGGGTTACGTTCATCCAGGACCTTGCTTTTGTGTCTTTATGGTCCTTGATTGCTCACCCCCAAGTCAAGATGGGTGCATCTGTTGTTTTGTACTCTGCCAAAACCGCTTGTTTAGATTTAGCCATGGAGTTGATGAGGAAAGATAGGGCTGGAGACCCTTCTTTTGTGTCACTATTGGAGTCACTAGGCTGTGCGCCGCCCTATAGCGAGGGCACGCGTGCTGCCCTAATGACCCCCGTGCCGCCGCGACAGCCGGCCGGAGAGGATGTCTCCGGAGCCGGCAGCAGCAGAGCCTCTGCTGCTGCCGGCTCCGGAGACATTCTCTCCGGCCAGCTGTCTTGGGCCTTCTGAGGGAGGCCCGATGCGTGACGTCATATTTATAAGGTTTTTGCGCATGCGCAGTACGTTTCTGAGGGAAAATTTGCCCTCAAACGTTCTGCGCAGGCGCGAAAACCTTATAAATATGACGTCGTGCATCAGGCCCCCCTCAGAAGGACTTGGAGCTCCGTCGAGGGCGGACGCTCTGAGGCCTCCTCCTGGAGTGGGAGGCGACGCGCGAGACTCACGGTGCGTGCGCGGGTGCGCGCGTCACCCTTTGCGCGCGTTGCCCCCAGGCGGTCTGCCCTCCCCGCCGCGCTCCAGCGACGCCTCTTAGTCCAAGTCAGGAAGCTTTCAGGATGTGGCTTGTGCTTACAGTTGAAATGAGCTGTGTGCAAGTGAGGTCACTGTGCACTGTTACAGTTGAAATGAGCTGTGCAAATGAGGCCACTCATGGAACTTTCCAAAGAAATGTAAGAGGCAAAGCTTCTCTCAAGCCAGCCAACTAGATTTGGGGTGTGCGTGTGCTTGCTCTGATGAACCAAGTTGTGGCCTTCCTTAAGTCCTGTGGGATCCAAGGCCTCTTGCCATCAGTGCCATTGAAATGCTTGGCCTGTGGCACCCAGTACCACAAATTTGTGTAAACCAATGTGGCAGAAACAAAATACAAATAAACAGCTTGTCAAGCATCACAACTGCAGTCTGCTGAATGAAAAATATCAGGTAAGATAGCAGGAAGTTAACGTTTGGGCTGAGCCTTTCTAACATGCAGGCTGCTTATAGCGTTTTGTGAAAGCAAGATACACGATTGCTTGGGGCCACAGCTAGAACACAGAGAAAGGGGTGTGTGTGGGGGTCCACGGGGCCCGCAGAAAACTGAAACCGCAGTTATGGGGACAGCGGATACAAGGGTTCTACTGTATTGACATACCTCTTTCTCAAACTGATGATGGTATCTCACTTTGCTGCCCTGCAATATAGCTGAATTAAGACTCCAGAATAATTAATAATCTTGCCGCATCAACAATGATTTTTCTTTCCATTCCACAGAGCAAGTGTCAGACTAATTTTAATGTGAAAGCGTCGACATCAGAAGACCTCATTGCCATTAAGAACCAGTTAAGCATTAATTAATGGCCATTTAAAACTTTACTGGGACATGTTTAGTGAAAAATACTCCACTGGAAGAGCACGAATTGAGTTCTAATTATCATGTCTTTGAAAAATGAGCTGTGTATCTGCCCTATTATTTCTTGCAAGTTGATTGTGTCTCATATCATGATGTATATAGAAAAGGAAAAATACAGAAGTAAAATAACGGATCCTTCCCATTTTTTTGCTGGGTTTGATCAATTTCCAAGTAAATGTGCTCAAACTTGTGCAGCAAGCAGAAATGGAAATGGAAACATTTGTCACCTTTAGAGAGAAACGTGTGTAGAGATTGTTAATATTTGCAAACTCACTGACATTCTGAAAGAGCCAGCCATCCCCAACTACCTTTTCCTGAAGAAAAACCATTTTGAGGCAGTTGAATTCACTCTTTTCTGCTTCACGTTACTATATTTTCCTCAATCTGGAGGGGAAAAAAAAATCAATAGTAGCTATTAATCATTCTCCCTCATGTGCAAAGACTGTGAACACCTTAAAGGTGAAATGCAAAGGTTGACAACAAAAAGAAAGTGTGTGTGCCATTAAACACACCATAATTGGGGAGACTGTTCAGGTGATGATCAAATTCTACTATGTCCTCACACAGATAAAGGCCAGGATCCAGAGTACGTTCCATATTATTATTTGAGATAGACCCACAGTGGCCATGAAATCCTGAGTTGATGCACACTGGGTGGCGGGGGGGGGGGGCTTGGCGTGGATGTTGAAATCCATCAGAACTACAAGACTGGGGGAGATCAACACCACCTCTGAGGCCACCCCCAGCAGCTCAGGAAGGGAGACTGTTCAGCAGTGGGGTAGGTGGTACGCCAATAGAATCCCTACCCTATCTTGGTCACCAACTAAGCACTCAGAATTAGGTGATTGCTGAACACCACCTCAGCACTACCTGAGCAGCAGAATGGATTCACAATAGATCACCACAGCTCCTCCTCCCTGCCCCTCAAACCTTGCTTGCTTGCCGCTGCATGAAAATATCTGGTGGGCAAAGCTGGGATACATTAACCTCCTCCAACATCACCCAGCAGTCCTGGTTACACATGCCAGTTCAGCTTGTTCATCCAGGATTGTATCCTTGATGATTCTGGTTTTATAATTCACCAAACTGGTGTTAAACAGCAACCTTGAGGATGGTTGAAAAGGCTATCATGACCACTGGTGTCGCTGGAGTGTGGCGGGGGGGCCCGCCAGGGGGCGATGCGCGTCACGGGGTGACGCGCGCACCCCCCGCGCCTCACCTCCGTGATGCACGTCGCCCTCTGGACGCTCCGAGGCCGGCCCGGGAGCCGGCCTCGGAGCGTCCGACCCCGCCGGCGCTCCAGGGCCTTCTAAAAGAAGGCCCACTGCACAGCGCAAATCCGGGTATTTTTTCAATTTTCGCGCATGTGCAGACCATTTTGAGGGCAAGATGCCCTCAAAACAGTCTCTGCACATGCGCAAAAATTGAAAAAATACCCGGATTTGTGCTCCGCAATGGGCCTTCTTTCAGAAGGCCCTGGAGCACTGGCCAGGCTGGACGCTCCGAGGCCAGCTCCCGGGCCGGCCTCGGAGCATCCGGAGGGCGACGCGGGGGGCGATGCGGGGGGGAAGGCAGCCGGGTCACCCCCCCCACCGTCACTAGGGTGACGTGCGCCACCCTGCCCCAGGGTGACGCGCGTCCTAGTGACGCTACTGATCCTGACAATTCCTGCCAGGGACAGAGCTGGAAGAAGATGCAGGCCTCAAATTTCTCACACCTCTTCCCCTGTAACAGTCTGCCCTGTGCCTGCTGCCATACCTTCCACTGCTTGCCACATACTGGATCATGGTATTCCAATCCCTTTCCCAACTAGATCACTAAAACACATGGTAACCAACCCCCTCAGAAAGAGCATTACCACCCACAAACAACAGAAATAACCAAGATCACTAAAAACAGTAGCAAACAGCAAAAAAACAACCTAGCACTTGTGAGGAATGGTCCTTGGCTTTGCTGGCTCACTATTCTCCTCTTCACAGGGCAGTTGGTTTCTCTCTGTGTGGGGGAACACTTCTGCTTCTAAAAGCACCAGCAGGTGGAGGTGTTGATGGTGAGTTCTTTGGCTATTCCTCTTCACCTAAGTGAAATCCGTTCACTTAGAATTCAAAACATAAAAGGAAGGTCTTTCTTGGTTCCAAATCTGGATAAAAGGCAAATGTTTTCTTCCACGATAGCATGTAGGCACGCAACTCATGTCTCAGATATGTTTTATTTGCCCCAAAGGACATGATCAAGCCATTTGAATGTGGCTCAGATAGTGCTGAACACATGTGCTCTGGGTTCTGAAGCAGTTATATTATGTGTATGTTATGTAGGCATTAGAAAGTAGAACCAGTAAGGGAATGCAGAGGCGTCGTTAGGGGGGCAGTGGGCCCCAGGGCGGCGGGGTACCACGTGACTGGGGTGTGTGTACTTGTTACCTCCAGCTTCACTGCCAGGTCACCCCCTCCGCTGCTCTTGTCATCTTCTTTTTCATCGTTGCACCAGCTTCCAGATGTGAGATTGGCCCTCCTGCCCGCCCTGGAGCCGTTTGGCTCCAAAAAGTCCTGAAAAGCGGTGTTGTTGTTGTTGTTGTTTTCGCACTGCACCACTGAAATTTGGCGGTGGCGCACAAAAATGACATCATCCCCAGGGCGGGGCTTGTGGCATCGCATGGGGGGTATCATGTTGGCGACCCCCCCATGGGGGGTGTAGGAATGCCACTGAAGAAATGTGGAAAAATACACACGTTAAACTCATCAAGATTGGGTAGTGTGCATTCCCTCCGGTCACTTAAATCATTCAATATCTTACATATTATCAAGTAGTAGGGCCTGTGGAAAGCCAATCAGGAAAACATATGCTAATAAGAAGTTTCTATACTTCATACTAATGAACAGTGCAATCCTATCCAACTTACACCACTGGTGTAACCAGCGGTGCAGCAAGAACAGGAGGCCCCAGAATGGTGATTCAAATCCCCCCCCCCAAAGGGGGATTAAAAGGGGATTTAAATCTCCCCTCCCCCGCTGGTTACACTGGTGGTATGTTGAATAGGATTGCACTGGAAGACTAACTAGTTTCTGCCCAGTAACAAGCAGATTAGCATTTAATTTGGGAATTCCAGAATGAATAGACTTTCTAGTAGAAAGTTCTCTGGAGGAGTCTGATCAGAAGCTAGGAAATGCCCCTTAGAACAATTCAAGACAAGACACTTGGATAGAGATGGGGGTCCATAGAAAAAGATATTTTTGCTGTCTAAACAACAGCCAAAAAAAATCAAATAAAGAATTAACCAGAATAGTGTTTCTGACTCTTCTCAAATATAGTTTTGCTCTTTTACAAATGGAAACAGGTAATATCAAGTAGACATCATGGCCAATATAGGTTTAGTTTCTCTCTCACTAACTCACCATAAATAGTCCTCTCACTGACTATCTCTGGAGAAGGGAATTGAATATAGGCAAAAATACATCAGGTTTGGATCAGCAGTGTATCATTCTTTCAGGTTTGCTTTTCCACAGACCTTTGTATTGGGGAAGTAAAGAAAAAGTGAACTCCATTATCTGAATAAAAGACAATGGATGTTTCTCATTGCCCTGACTGCTTCTTCCATCATTGATCAATACAAAGTTCAATTGTTGTTGGTGAACTCAGCAGAGCAGAAGGTTTGGTAGGAGTAGCTCAGCAACTTCAGAGTGTCAAAGAAATACTGTAAAAGACTGCCTGTTTGAAATGGGCTGGATGCTGATAGGATCTAATATAGACCTATAAACATATGTATCGTTTAATTTTAATTTTAATTTTAAATCTAAAAAGCAGAAAAAGTAGACAAAATCCTAGAACTTTTCATAGAATGCAACAGAAACATAAATCAGATTCCAGACTATACACAAGGGAGATAAAAACCTCATCTTGGCCAAGTGAAATTTCCACTATTGACAAAAGTTCAGTTCATAGATTTTCAGTTATTCCAAAAACAGACCATTTCCCCCCTCAAACTTTTAAAAATAGTTCTAAAACTGTGTTTCCCTTTTTGTGCTTTCAAGGATGAAGTTATTTTAAACATGACAATTACATCTCATATTTTCCTAGATCATTTATCTCTGGAAGGTAATTTGGTGCCCTTCCAATATTTAGTCACCAACATACATGCTATAAATTATTCACTAAAATCTTATTTTCTTTCCTTCCTGAGCTTCCTGCAATATTCAATAATGTATTTATATCTATGTTACAGCGAATATTAAAAAAATGCGGAGTATTCTCTTGAATATGTTGATAATCTTGCACACATGTAAAGTGTCTGGTGCATATGGACATTCATACAGTAATAACTACAGTTAATGTTTGCTGTTGTAACTCCACAATTTTGGACATTCAGAAGAGGAGTTACCTTTCGCAGTGTGGAAGTTGCTGTAGTGTGATTTCTTCCTGCAGTGATCAGTAAAAACAGAAGTCTGAGGTCATATGGGAGGCATCCATTCCATGGTTCCCTCTCAAGTGAGCTTTGTTGCAGTTTTCAAGAAGGGTGATGCTGGTGTGGGAAAGGACATGGCCTCCTCCCATTTGATCTTGAACTTCTGATAGTGCCAAGAAGCTAGGCTGCATTGGCTCGCATGATGCTAAGGATAACGGGCAGCCTGATCTTGCCTAAGATGTGGTGACTGGCTAAAATGACCAGCCGCTGCATCCTACACAGGATACAGCTGGTACGGCCGGGGCTCACCACATTTCTCCCCTTCCCCTGGTGTAAGCCCCGGAGGCCTTACCTCTGTCTGGTGGCTCAGAGTCCAGGGGCCGACCTAGTAAGCAGTGCCGGTGCCGCTTACCGTGAAAATGCTTTACGGCACTTTTGCAACACGGAAGGCCGGCGGAGCGCATGCTCCGCCGGCCTATCTTTACGCTGGATTGGGCCCATAAGGAGGGACCCTGAGCCTAATTACAGCCTCCAAACCAGTCACTGGCTTATCTAGCCTTAATAAGGAACTGACATATCTCTTTTTGAACATTCACAAGCAGAGCCTGAAATTGTCAATGTTCTCATGAGAATGTTAACAGCTATATACAGTATGAATGTAATGATATATGTCAGAAATTCTGTGAATATTGGAATTCATTGATGTTTATTTCTTTAGGAAGCCAGTGGAAAATGCATGAAAAAAAATCTTATTCAAACCAAGAAACTCAAAACCAACTGAGTGCCTTTGGTAAGTGACCAAATGTCATCGTAATTTCTATCATACACCAGCCGACAGGGCAACATTTACTGTAGCACGGGTGTAAAGGTTGAAAGCGTATCTTTGTGATGCAGTGATTCTGGATATGTGCATGTACGTCTCAAGGACCACCAAATTCTTTCTGTAGATTATCCAGGTTTCAGTGATTCCAAGGCATCCATTGCTTGACATAAATGAACATCTACACTGGGGATCTCTCTAATGCTAACAGCACAGTGAGAAGTCAGTAGCTTGGATTCACTGAATCATATGTGGTGTATTGTGCACACATTAGGGCTTTTCTGTTTCCTTTCTGCTGCAGCTCTTCATAGTTCCAAAAAACCTGCTGCCAGGGGACCTGCCTGAATGCTGGGTGATGTGGGGGTATGGCCACATGTGGGTGTGTGAAAAATCGGTTACCTCCCTGTGGGCAAGTGTCGCCATTGCATTGAGGTCTAAATCAAGGCATTCAAGGCATTTTTAGTTAACTATGGCTTAGCTCTTTAGTGCTTCTCTGTATTTTAAGAAGGCAAAATTAGCATACTGCAGGCTAAAAAATACCTTGCTGAGAGATATTAATACCTGAGGTTTCTTGTAACTGCACCAATTCTAGTTGACCCAAATGATGACATTTCTGATTCTTGTTGAATTTACAGTCTGATCTCAGCTTACTATGAAATGAATAGTTGGACATAGATAGAGAACAGCTAGGAAGGCAACAGGGCAAATACTTCTTCTATGTCAAGTAATTGAATTGTATTTCACTACCTTTGGGCATAATAAATATTATACTCCCTACTGCCTACCAAATGGCCTATTTTTATTTTTTGTCACACTAGACATTTATCTGTCATCAATAATCTGGAGCTTAGCATCAGAGTATTTAATATATCTTTGCCAAAAAGCCATTATCAAGATGCTTACAGCCGTGGAGAGTGTCTGGTATTTTGTCAGCTATTATTAACAAATACCAGAATGGAAATTGACGATCAGTCTTGATAAGAGACCTGATTGTGCTATTTACATCAAGACAATTTTAATGAAATGCCTAATTCATAAACATACATCATTGATTGTCATATTCACATCATTGCAATTAGGAGTTGGTATTTAAAGGGCACACTTCATACTCTGCATGTTTTTAATCACACAGTTCAAATTTGTTTTGGGTTTTTTGGGGGGCGAATTGTGTAATTTCCTCCTCTGGGATGAAATAATTTATTTCTATTTCATTACAGACAATGACTTTTAGTGTTCTCAGGTGTGTGATTGAGTGCATCTCAAATCTGGGGGGGGGGGCTGATTTAGGCATACCATGAACTGAAGACTGGGGCATATGTGGAACTGTTCTGCTGCTTAAACGAAACGGTTTTGTCTGGACGGGAACCTTGTATGAGCTACTCTGAATTCTCAGAGGAAGAGTGGGGAATTAGTGTCAACTCTCTCTCTATCAAAGCCAGTTCCCAACATTCTGTCACACGACCATGAAACAGAATGTAGGATGGGGTTCTGCAGATGAGGTGAGGATGCTGTGTAAATGTATAATCTGAACTTAAGTGTACTACGAAATTAATAGTGCTGTATAGTGGCTAGGAGGGCAATAGGGCAAAAGTATTCTTTCTATTCACCCCATGAGGAAGAGTGTTGTTCTTTACACAAATATCTAAAAAAGGCATATTTAGTCTTCTGACTGTAAACACTCCTTGAGATGGTTAACAATATAGGAAGAAAATTTAAACAATAAAACACAAAGAATAAAAACCGAGAAAAGCAGCAACAGAATAATCCCAAACAGAGCAAATCAAAATTCAACGAGTCACATCAAGGACAAAGTCTAACAGTGTGGTCTTGACCACCTTCTTAAAAGCAGAGAACCAGGGGACCTGGTAAGTCTCCTGGAGCAGGCTGTTCCATACTCTGGGTGCCACCCTTGAGAAGGCCCTGTCCCAAGCACTGCACTTCAAACTACTGTTCCAGTGAGTGCAAAACCTGCTCTCCACTCCTGATTATGAATGGCCCAGGCCCCCACCAACATAGATGCAATCCTAGCCAGACTCTTCACATGCCTTCTAGATTTACAATACCTCTACAATCATGTGGGTGTATCTGAAAAGGAGTTGCTCTGCTGAATCTCACCTGAAATACAATTTGAGATAAATTGGTAAGGTCCTGCCCAAGCAACACATTGTAGGAAATCTGTGGGCAGCTGGAATTTTACTAATAGTGAAATATATGTGTATGTGTGTTTTACATATCTCTAGACACTGAATTTTGCCTAAAATGAAATTTGAGATGCATTTGATGGATCCTGCTCAAGAGAAGGAGACTGACAAAAATTCTGATAAACAAAATTTCATACATATCTAAGATGTGTGTGATGTAGAATGCAATTTTCTGTGACTTTTTAAATATGTCATTTTGGCAATTGCTGTTCTTGCTGTGTAATAATTAGCTTTTATCATTCATAAAAATTGAATAAGAAATTCTATTGTATTATATCTATAAACCAGTGTTTTAAATAGTACAGAACACGCACAACATAAAGTACCAAGAAAGAGTCCAATCAGGGCTGCTGTCAACATTCAATAATATTGAATGCTTGGGTTAAATCTTTTGCTCTATATTAAAGTGTTTTTAAACGTTGTTCTCAGCCCAACTGAATTTCAGTGCTTTTCATATGAATGTGGGGATCAATGGTGATCTATATTCTTGCAACAGTATTTTTTTATTCATTTGATAGCTTGTGTTAGTCTGCTATGGCACTGAAATGGAATAGTGGTCTTTTGGTCATACATTCATGATAACTTGGATTTGATTGCTGTTTTCCCATCATACTTGCCTATATCTGTTTTCTTGGCATATAATAAACACCTAGTGTATTCACATGTGAATCCCTGTGAGCTGGGCAGCCCAATCCTGTGTAAGATACAGCGAGTGGCTTAAAGGGCCGGCCGCCATATCCTATGCAGGTTCAGGGTTGCCCCGGGGCAGCCCTGGTACACCTCAAGGGAAGGGAACAATTGTCCCCTTCCCTGGGTGTAAGCAGCAGGAAGCCCAATGGGCCTCCTCAAATGTACACGAGCTCCAGAGAAATGACTATGAAGGTGGCAGTGAATAACTACACAATGCTCAGGAGGCACGTAAAGCCAGACTTGCAGTCCAATCCTTTGTTTGTTTTTCTCAGAAGTTAGTCCCCTACGGTTCAGCAGAATTTACTTGTAAGTTAATAAGACACAAGATTGCAGCCATAATATGCATATAGTCATCAAGCACCTTAAACCCAGACTGCTACATAAGGGAAGCTCCTAGTCAAAACTGAGCCTCTGTATTTCAGCCACATGTCCACTGGTGACAAAATGCAATTCAGTAGCATGTGACGATGTGATGATATACAATAAAAATTAAGAAGGCTGAGAGCCTGTGTGGCATAGTGGATAGAGTGTCAGACTAGGAATGGGGAGTTCCAGGTTCAAATCCTCAATTACCCCTAAAGGCCATTGGGTAAACCTGGCTGGACTAATCACACTCTCTCAGCCTAATCTATCTCCAAGGGTTGTTGTGAGGATAAAATGCAGGGGGAGCCCTGTTCACAGCCCTAAGCTCCTTGGAGGAAGGGCAGGTTAGAAAGTAGCTCATCATAAACAGAAGCTACGCCAATCCAAACTCTACATAAGAAAGAGCTTTGTGTGTACTATAGGTTTATCTTCCCTTTTCCTACAGGGAAAGGCCATAGCTCGGTGGTAGAGCTTATGTTACGCATTCATAAGGTCCTGAGGTTCACCTAAAGGACACCAGGCAGCCAAGCTGAGAAAGACCCCTGAGATCTTCCAGAGTTTTTGCAATACTGGGCATGATAGACCACAGGTCTGACTGTGCAAGACACCTCCATATGTTCAGATATATATTCCCCATAATCAGACTTGGTTATGAGTACTTGGCAGTTCTGTCTAGCCATTGGGGCTAATGGAGACAGCTTTTAAAAGTTTTGACAAACTTATGGATCAGTGGCAATTGGCTTTAATAGCTAGATCAAACCACCATGTTTAGAGATAATACCGTACCGTGTATATCAGCTGTTGGTGACAAACAGGGGAGAGATATTGCCTTCATGTCAGGCATGGTCATTATTGGAAACAGAATGCTGGATTGGACGGACTTTTTGTCTGATCCAGAAAGCCTCTTCATACTCATCCCATACTTTATGGACAGCCTTTTTCTATCCACCTAGTAGCCGTAGCTGTTATAGAGGGACCATCTCCACTCTTTCTGGTTGTTTTACAAAGTCAAGCAATGCCTCACAATATTTCTTGCTTTGAGTGACAGTTCAATTTTGACAAGGGTGCATCATTTTGGTCCTCTGCCAACTTATTTTTTTAAAGGGGTGATTAGTAGTTCTGGTGCTTTAGATCTCTGAAAGTTCTTCAGAATTCTTTTTTGCAAAGCGTTTTGTTTTCCCCTGAAAAGAAATTACATCAGTTGTCTTAGAAGGAGATTAATAATTCAGAGCTTTGAATGGAAAATGAAAATCAGACAGGCAATAAGTTAGCAGTGTTCATGTTTTGCTGATCATATGAGTTTTTGTATGAAATGCTTTCTCATCAACTGACAAAAATGCTAATGTGTTAAAATACCTATGTAGTACTGCCAGCCTTATTTCACTTAGGGAATGATGTAAAATCAATTCCATCATGGCCTCTCGGAGAATACTGAAATTAGCATTTGTTCTATGTATGTTAATACAAAGTAAACCTTTTTAATCCTGTCTCTACTCTTGCAGTCTCTTCCAGTCATCTACACATGGACTTGTTTAACCATCCTCACTGTGCCCATCTTTGAGCTGTTGAATCATAGACTTGGAAGTGACCTCCGAGGGGGTTTCAAAAGAAAAGCCTCATGAACTCTTTCTTAGGCCATGTCTATAAAGAAATCCCATAATAAATTGATTGGACTATGGACATGGACATGGTCCAGAGCTCAGTGGTGGTGCACATGCTTTGCATGAAGAAGATCCCAGGTTCAAACCCTAATATCTACATTTTTAAAAAGAAATAATGATTCACATGATACCCCTACTTGAGACTGAAGAGCCCCTTCCGGTCAGAGCAGATTATACTGGGCTAGATATACTAATGGCCTCACTTGGTATAAGCCAGTTTCATATGTTCTTCCTGCCTGACACTAACTGTTAAACGCTATGCACACTTACCTGAGAGTAAGCTCCAATGGGACTTATTTTCAAGTAAGCATGCATAGGCTTGCTCTGTGAGGATGGCAGTAGATTGGCATAGAAGAGGGGCTGTAACTCAATGGTAGAGTGCATGTTTTGTATGTAGAAGGTCCCAAGTTCAGTCCTTGGCATTTCCAGTTAAACAACATTCAGGTAGCAGGGCAGGGAAAGATCTCTGCCTGACTGCCAAGTCGAACATGACTAATTTCTTTAAAAAATGTTAAACTTTAAAAAAACACCTAGTTGTGGGGTGTTTCCAAATAAGATTGCACCTGTGGCTCTTCAATTGTGTATGGGGCTAAGCCTTTTTCCATGTGCCATTTTCCCAAGGAAAATTGCCGTCTCCAGGTGCTGTTGCCCCCTCAGGAGAAAACATACATCATGTCTAGTTCTGCTCTGAGACCTTAGAGAGCTGTTGCCAACTGGAATAGATGTTACTGAGCTAGATGGACCTGTGCAGTGGCATTGCTGGGCCGTGGTGCTGGTGGGGGTGGGCCACCGGGGGCGACGTGCAGAGAGAGGGTGATGCGCCCCTGCCCCCCTCTCCGCCCGGTGCTTCTTCATTCCGTTCGGGACTTCTAGGGCAGGGAATTCTTGGCGGCACTTCCCTGGTCTACAGCACCGTCCACATAGATGCATGACGGTGATGTGGACCTGGGAAGCGCCGCTGAGAATCCTCTGCCCTAGAAGTCCAAAATGAGATGAAGAAGGCGAAGCACCGGGTAGCAGCGGGGGGGGGGGGGGAGCGGGCGCGTCACCCCTCCCTGTGCGTTGGGAATCTCCTGTGGCCCTTTGAGTCCCGGGCGGGATGGCGGGGTGCCAGGAGGCAGCAGGGGAGGGGCGACGGGCGCGTCACCCCTCCCTGCGCCCCTGGGGGGGAAAGGGAGCATGGGGGTGACGTGCTGACCGCTCAGGGTGACACGCAACCTAGTGATGCCTCTGGACCTGTGGCTAGTAATTGTCACACAAATGGAATAATCCAAACTTAGTGGTGCTATAGGATCAATTTTATTACAATACCAGGACCCCAACATATTTTAGCTTCTTAGGGTGAGACTAGAGAACATGTTATACTTGACATTGTCACTTCTATGTGTGTGTTTTTCTTTAAAGTTGCAGCTTTGTGTTGTGTGTGAGAGAGAGTGTCTTTGGGACTGTAGAGTTCAGGACCATTGGAGCAGGTGAAGGGGGCTTTAACTCTTTACTCTGCACCAAGATCCCACTGCAAATCACTTCCTGAAGTGTCTACTGTACTCACCTCAGAAATGCCATTTGTTGCTTGGCTTTTGTTACATATATGTAAAGTGTAAGTAGGTACTGAGAAAGGTGGGAGAAAGAAGTATTTTATGGTTGCATAGGAAACAAACTCTGAAGAATATCTCTAACCACTTTCAGAATGACCCAGAAATGGTCAAAAGTCTTCTCTGTGATGGCTAAACAATCATAAAGAATTGTGTCTTCCTTGACCATGAAGGAAGGTCAAGGAACCCCACAACCTTTGGCTCCCTCTGCCAAATTCATGTCACCGTCACTCCTGATTTAAAAAAAAATTCCAGAAGAAAGGAAAGGAAACAATAGTTTATGCAGTTTACTGAGGACTGGATAAAATGTAACGTGATCACACTTTATGGAGGTAGTCAAACCGTGAAGGAAAACATCTTAATTATAAGAGTCCTTCAGCAACAGAATAACTACCTGTAGTTTGAGATGGTTGTAGGAATCGTAGATATTGGTTGTGGAATCTTCAGACAAAAGGTGTAAAGCTTCAGACAATGGTCTGGGCACCGTGGTCCAATGTTAAGATTATCAGCCAATGGGTATGTTGTGGTTGGACCAGAAAAAACTCTAAAATATCCATTAATTAGGTCTGAAAAGTCAGTAAATGTGAGTTGGTACCAGGCTCACCCTGGATTAAATAATCCATTAGGCTCTGAAGCTGCTCCTGGACCACCATTTTCCCTCCAGACTTTATCTTTGCCCTTGCAAGAGTCCATCTTGCCTCTCTCTCTCTCTCTCTCTCTCCCCCCCCCCCCCAGATTCAGCCTGGCTCTGAACATCTCTTGATTCCATTTCCTTCTCTTGCACAAAGAGCCAGTGTTTCTTAAATGAAAAGCTACCCTTAGCTCTGTTATTCTGTGTTTGTAGTCTGTTGGCCACTCTAGTCATGTACCCTGGGATGTGAGGTCATTCATGATCACTGAAAAATTCAGAGCATTTTTCTAAACCTTGTCACCTATTGACTGTAAAATGAAAAAAAAAAAACCAAGAACAAGACTTGAGAATAAAAACTTATAGAGATTTCACAGAAGAGAATGCAGTTATTTATAACCAATGCATACAGTTGGGTCTATCCTGCACTTTGAGATATAGTTGTATTTAAAGTTTGCTGAGTGTGTTGCTCACACAGTCTCTGCTGTTATCACCAATGGCTGAAAGCTGGCATTTGTTTTGAACCCTCTAAGCTCATTGATGGATGACATGCCAAACACATCAGGAACTTCTAACCGATTATCAAAGTAGTCATAAACTGTCTTTGAGTAGTACTGACCTGCAAGGGCTGAAGACCTAAAGTGTCAGCAAAATGTGGCAACCATTTGAGGAAAAAAACCATGAGTGGAACTCTATTCTGAGAAAAGAAAATTCCAATGTGCTGAATAAGCTGTTTATTTATTTGAAGCGAGGACACTATTTCTTCTATATAAACTGTCATGTCTTCCTCCATGACTTCATTTGATATGTATCCCATCACCCCAGCTGCAGATTCCTTCCCTAAATGGCAAAGGGGCATGATAGATTCCTTTTGCATTTTTGTATATTAACATTTATCAAAATGCCTTATACTGAGTCAAACTGTTGCCCATCTAACCCAGTCCAATCAACAGATATTTCTAGCAATGAGATATTTGCCTGGATAAGTCATGAAGGAAAAGATAGCATGGTGTTTATTATTGGCCGTGCCAGTGTGAGGTATTGGACAGAGTGTTAGATAGGGAGCACCTGGGTCTAAATTCCTTCTCACTAAGGAACTTTGCTAAGTAGCAAGTCACTATCTTTTAGTATCTTAACCTACTTCACAGAGGTGTTGTGAAGAAAAAAATGGGGAACATTCAGTGAAGCTTGCCTGAACTTCTTGGAGGAAGGGCAGAATATAAATGTATTCATATCACAACCAAACACACATTTTGGTGCCTTAAAAGTTAGACCTATTCTTGGGTATATTTGGAGCACCAGTTCCAAAAATGGCATCAGTTTTGCCTTATCAGCTCTAGTTTTGGAGATACGGCATAGCCACCTTATATGCTGATTCAAGCAGCTCCCTCATGAGGAAGCCGATGCCATGGCTCTTTGAAACCCAGCGTGTACTTCCGGTAGTTCTCGGTTCACGTACTGCTGAAGCCTAGCTTGTAGGATTTTGAGCATAACCTTGCCAGCATGTGAAATGAGTGCAATTGTGCGGTAGTTTGAACACTCTTTGGCATTGCCCTTCTTTGGAATTGGAACGTAAACTGACCTTTTCCAATCCTTTGGCCACTGCTGAGTTTTCCAAATTTAGTATGGAAACTTTCATGGCTTGGTACAATTTGTAACGAAGCAGGCATTATGAGTTTTCTAGCCGTGTTTATTATTTGAGAAATAAAAAACTAAAATCGTACTGTCTTCTTAAGAGTTTTCTCTCTCACACACACTCCGGAGATGTGCGTAGAGGCGAAGATGAGTCTTTATTTCTCCTACCAACGTTTCATCCCACACGAGGGACCTTATCAAGGTAATTCAGCATAACACTGCTGGATGACACTGAGAACATGGAGCTCTTGCTAGCATATACCAGTAAAAGCCATGGCAACTGTTAACTGACAACGGAATCATCAACCTCTGCTCTATTCCTCCTAGGCTGCAAATATGCTCTTTTCAGGATAGGTAGCCAGATTGTATTGGCAAATGACAGCTCTTGCTGTCTATTCAGAAGACTTGCAGGTTTCCTTTGGGAGATTGAAATAGCCTCAGCCTTGGAATCTGGCCACCAAATTGCTTTTGAGCAGGTCCGTTCGTTGTTTTCGGAAGCCAGTCTAAAACAAAGACTAAATCTGGAGGCTATTATCTTCCAGATCCCTTTTTGACCTAAAGAAAGACCAAGGACCACTGTCAAAAATGTTGAGTATATTGTACATCCGTGCATGTCAAGTAGTTTGTCAGCAAATGTACAAAATGTACAAACATGAGAAGGGGTCGTATGTGTTGTTTCCTCACTGTGCGATAGGATGAACAACACTACCATCCCTCACATAACGGGTAACTTTTTAATGGAACTTTAACCTATAGTTAAGCCTACATAAATGCATTGTAATGTCATTCCTGCAACTATTGGGGAGACTTTGGTACTCAATATTCTTGTAGAAATAAGCCTTGACATAAACTAAAACAAGTCCCCTTCATCTAATTTTTAACTCCATTGACTTAAAGTCTAATGAGGTGAATTTAATATATTTGGCTACTGGCAACAGTATATAAATGAAGCACATAATTTGTAAAATACTAGCAAATATGCTTCAGGCTTTAGAGCTAATGCTTTTTTTCTTTCTTTTTTTTTTTCTTTTTTGCGCTTCATTGGTAGCCTTAGAGTGCTTTAGAGTGTCAAGATGTTCCTTTCCCTAAAGCCCAACTGTTGCTGTTAGAAGGTCATAATGTCAAATATAATCAAGATATTTCACTTCTTTCTGTTAACAGATAGATCCAATTAAGTTTTTTTTCCTTTTTCATTAAGATTCCCACTACCTCTTTTACCTAATTGATCTCTGTAATGTTTGATCTGTGTATAATTTTGGCTGTGAGATTTAGATCTCATATAGAATGATTGGTTCTCTTTGAACCTGTAGCTTCTGTATGGCACAATTTTGTTTGCGGCCACTGGCCGCTCCAGCGCTCCCAACTGTTGTAAGACTTACACAGGTAAGTCCTGCGCTGTGTGTGTGGAGGGCGGAATGGGCGGAACAGGAGGGAGTGATTGGCCCGCCGGGCCTGGAAGGGGGGAGGGATCCTTGGTGGTGCACTCTGCCGAACTCCCCCATCCCAGGCCTGGCGAGCCCTACACGGGCTCCTTGGATTTGTGCTGGACATTTCACCGTGCACATCCGAGGAGACCTATAGGGGCAGATGGGGCATTACCCAGGGGAAAGGGATGAAGTCCCTTTCCCCTGAGGCAGCTTCCAGCTGCACCGGCGCTGACCTGGTCCTGGATAGGATCTGGCATGGCATGCTTTTGCACGCTGCGGCGGTCCTAGACAGGATTGGGCTATTACTTAAGTAATCCATTTTTCATTATCAAAGTGTGTTTCAGCAGTTGCATGGTAAGAGCATGGGAATAACTGCACTCTGCAGGTTTGCAGTATCGCCATTGTTCTGTTATTATTTCCTGCTGTCTCCTGGTTTCCCGTCTCCTGGTTTCCCATCTAAACTGACGTGGAGAGGAGAAAAAGGACTGTTCTAGGTGGGGCACTGACCGGGGGCAATGGCACCCCCCACAGACCCAGCCACACTGAAGAAGTAATACCTTTGTGACCAGGCTGAAAGGCATAACTTTCCACTGATAATTATTAGTGAGTGTGTATGTAGTCACCTGTTTTTTACTCGTATAGATTGTCCTGAGAAAGTGACACTTGTTGTTGTGGTCATGCCAGGTCAGTCATTACTTCCTTAAAGCCTCGTCCATGGGGATGCGTTGTGTGGAGGGTTTGGAAAACTTTTGAAATGGGCCTTAAATTACCTTTGAAAGAGAGACCTTTATGCTTTTTAAAATTGTTGGTATGTTGCATTTTAACATATTACCAGAGTCACAGGGAGTTGCCCTGCATAGGTACAGTATATCCCTGCCAGCCCAATCCTATGCGTATCTACTCAGAAGTAAGTCCCATTATATCAATGGGGTTTACTCCCAGGTAAGTGTGGATAGGATTGCAGCCTGCATCTTGTATCCAGGACCAAGCACCACACATACCAAATTCCTGTGGCGTCTGCTATAGTAAATGCATGCCTGAAGAAACGGCCTAAATCCATCCATGGGGGAAAAAATCAGCAAAGAGGGCTGTTGAGAGTCCCTGGAGGGATTTCTTTGGGTGATTTGAAGCTGAGCACTTTAGAAGGTCATTGTAACTGGTTTGAAGTAATTACAAGTTAACTCTAAAAGCAGTTTTTTTGAACAGAATTTCAGCAGCTTCTGCAGGTGAAAAAAAAATCCCTTTCAATGCCTTGATCTTTTACGACCTTCTTGTAGCACAGACATTCAGCCTTAGGCACTGTTTCCTTGAACAAAGTTTCCTTAATTCTATTTTGTCCCTGTGTAGACTGAAGAAAAACATGATTGTGGGTAAAATGTTTTCTGGGGAAATAGGATGTTGGTCGTTTCCTCGAACTACTTCCACCATCTCCCTGTCCTCCACACAATTCTTAAGCAACACACAGAACCCTTTTTGACAGAACATGCCCTTAGTTGAGTACCTTTTAGAGTTTCAGTGATATTTTTTTTTCCCTCCCAAATTGAGTGAATTTCTGGTGCCTGGATTGTTCTGATGCATCAAAACTCAGCAACTGTAGGAGGGGGGTTTAAGGATGGGTCTCCATCTAGAAAATATTCAAACATGTAGTTATCTTCCAGATCCCTTTTTGACCTAAAGAAAGACCAAGGACCACTGTCAAAAATGTTGAGTATATTGTGCATGTCAAGTAGTTTGTCAGCAAATGTACAAAAAACATGATCCAAGGGACCGTTAGTGAAGTAAACATAGAAGTGGTATCAATTTGTTCATTAAATCATGGAGATTATAAAGTCCGATGGTGGGACGTTCACACGTCTGGCAGTGTGGAGTCAATTAAAAGACAAAACAATACCTTGTGATAAAGTTAATGACATGTTTGATTGTACTGAAGTCACAACAAATATGAGTCGTGGTGTGGTATCAAATGAAACGAACTGTTGTTACAAAGTGCAATGTTGAATCAGGAATTGGGTTTAGTTCAATAATTGTGAAAAATCAGTATTATTGAGTTCAAAACATCATTCCACAGTGACCGTTCGTGAAAGCGCCATTATACACCTTTTTTTTGTCGTCAGTTAACAAAAGGAGCCTGACTGGAACGATTAGGTCAGCAATCTCGCCAAACAACAGCTGGGCTCACACCAGTCAGGCAAGCTGTAGGCTTCCCTTGGGGTCTGCATGGTGTCTTCACCTGTGGAACAGCTACCTGTTGGGATCAAGGTGAAACACAAAGAGAGTAACAGGGACTTGACAACAGCATCAGTCACACCTGTACTTTGGCTTGAGATGCATACTTGGTATTGGTCAGGGAGAGTGGTGCCACCACAGTGTGTACACAGTGGTGCCCTGTAAGGGGTGAGAGCATAGTTGCTTCGGACATTACATTTCCCTCTCCTGGGGGTGGTGGTGCTGGTGCTGTGGAACTCTGCAGAGGACCAATGTTCTGCCCCCTGAGGCAATGGTGCAGTCTTGAAAAAAAAAAGATTCAGATGAGTGCTTGGTCAGCAGTGCCAATGGTTGGAGCCTCTGGCATTTGCCAAAAGGATGTGGACATTCCCTGCTTTTAGCTATTGCAAAAGGAAGGGGTGGTTAGGCAACACAGTTGATACCAGAGACACATGTGATAATCGGGGGGGGGGGGTAGAGACATGAGACAGAGATGCAGAAGCAATACATTGCTACATAGAATCCCCCCCCCCCGCTTACCTGTGTGGGGTGCATTATCCTTACTTCTCCTGTTGGGGTGGTGAGGTAGAGGTTCCAGTTGGGTGTCTGTCTGTGGAGACCTCCTGGGAAAGAAAGAATACCTACAATAAGAATTCTGAGAAGGCAAGTATCCTTGCCATACATGTTGTGAGGCACAAGAGGTTGTTTGTGCAAAGTGTTCCCTTTGTGCACCAAGTGCCCTTTCACCATGGTTCCCATCACCAAATTTTGCCTTTGACGGACCAGAGAAGTGTAGCCCCATGTTGCATGGCTGATAATCTGAGCTTTAGTTTCTGTGTCACAGGCTTTAGTACGGGGGTTGGTATACTGTGATTTGGCTGCTAAGTATAGTCTGCACCCTATGCTCCATCTTGGGGGAAAATAGGCTGGATGGGGTGGCAGGAGGTGCAATTTTCTGTTGTTTTCCCCTTCCCCATTGTTCCTTATGAACTTACTCTTTCATACAGAAGCTCTGTTGTTAGCATAGTGTTTTTCCAGCATCGGGGGGGGGGTCCATTATCTGAAGAGGGGTTAAGACAGGGGTGGCCAAACTTGCTTAATGTAAGAGCCACATATGATAAACTTCAGGTGTTTGAAAGCTGCAATATTTAAGAAGCATTTAAATTCTTAAATATATTTACTCACGATGAACGTTAAACTTATGTTTTAATCCAGTGGACTCTCTGTTTATACCCGGTAAATAATTATAAAGCTTGAAAATTTCTTATTTACCTTTTATATTAATTGTGATGCAAAAAGGAGCTCAGCCAACATATTTCTGAGAGCCGCACATTATATGTCAAGGAGCCGCTTGTGGCTCAGGAGGCGCAGTTTGACCACCCCTGGGTTAAGATATACCGGTAGTATATGTTGTCCTCATCTCTCCTACATTTCTCCTATGTCCGTCCCATGTTACGCCCCAGTCTCCTCCCTGTTTTGGCCTCTGCCCCGGTGGATTTGGCCTAGTGTCTGAGTGATGTCTGAGCTACATCGGCGTGGCATTTTTCTGGCATTCTGCTGGCGTCTGTGACATGCCTGTTGCCAGGCAGACTTCTACGCTGGCAGGGCTGTCATTATACTGGCATACGTAGGGATATACTGGCATATCAAGGATAGGATTGGGTCTCAAGTCTCTCTCTTTTGTTTTTTCAAGAATCCCCCTGAAGTTTAAATTATGTTTTCATAATGTATTTCTTAACTTAGCTTCCATTGCTTCTAACTCCTGCTTATACATTTTTCCGTTCTTTAGATTCTTCGCACTGTTTCTCCAAAGCTTCTATCTATTGGTTATCATTCTGCAGTTATTTCAGATTACTAATTGTTTCCTGATATTTCATATTCTGTTCTTTATTCTATCCAATTCCCTGAATGTCCAATTTAATTGAGATTCCAGTTCCTTATGCCTAATATTAAATTGAGATTCTAATTTTCTGTCTCTTTTTTGCAATTCTTTTTTCAATTGATTCTCATGATAATCAATTTTAATTCGTATCCTCAGATTCTTTCATTTCCTTAACTAAAGGAGATTTATGACCCAATCCTGTCCCCTGAAAGCCCATAGCATGCAGCGCCACCAACGGAGTGCATGCTGCATGCTATAGGGGGGGCAGACGGCCAGGGAGAGGTAAGTAAAAAAAAAATATTTTGCCCATTGGAGGCCACCTGGTCTCTAATGGGACTCCTTGGACCTATGCCAGCTATAAGTCTGAGGAGAGTCAACGGTTCTGTCGGGCTGGGAAAACAAGGATGATAGGATCTTGGCATGTGTCAGTGCCACCGAGATCCTCACCCTCCTGCCCCTGGTTTGTGCCAACGGCTCTGAAGCGCACAACGACGGTGTGGCTATTACACCACCGGGACGGGACTTATCCTGACAGATCGCACGATCCATCAGCATAAGCCCAGCATTGGATTGGGCTGCCCAAAAATCAAACATCATAGTCAAATCTGTCTGTGAACAAATCTGAGGTCCATAGACGATTCTTCTTCATTTGTATCCTAGCTTTCCTAATTTCTGCATTTTCATTCTTATTAGTATTTTTACCCTTTTCATTTATCTTATCTATATATTTCTTGTATCCTGACCAATTAAATATATCAAATAATAATGGTCACTGTAACTTACAGTATACAGTGAATGACCAATTTTTGCAATATTATAATAAATAAAAATCCAATTATCAAGTATTAAGCAATTCTAACTCTAATTCCTTATACTAAATTCATGAGTTTAACAAGAAAAGAAAACACCAGTCACTCCTTTTAATGAACCTAGCCCCCCACAGGATCATCCCATGGGGGAAGATACACATCATAAGGATCAGGGTGCAACATTTTTATGCCTGGTCAGGTTGCCTAGACCCAAAAACTATGACCAAGGGAGATCAGGTCTACGCTGCTGTCCCGTTTCATTTTTGGTTACGTCGTCTGCTGGACCTAGGCAGTAGGCTTTTGGCATTAGCTGACAAGGTCTCTCTTGGATTCTGTTTTCTTGTTTCGTTTTGCTCGACTTAATTTGGTTTGTTGCTGATTGGTTGGTGTTTGATAGTTTTGATTGTGATGATTTTATTTTATTGATAATTTTTTAAAACAATCAATCAAATCTTTTCATTCGAAAGCTTTCATGGCCAGCAGATATAGTTAGAGAAACAGGTAGTACGGGTAACGCAGCCATATCCATGTAAAAAACACAGCAATCCGACCGAAGTTTAAAAACAATGACGATTTTATCCGGGTTTAACGATGTATTCCCGGCAAACAGAAATTCTTAAAAACCACGGCTGGACAAGTGAGCCCGACAACGAAGCGAGACGCCGAGAACTGTAACATCTTTCATTCCTTTTTGGATTGCCCCAGAAGATGTGTCCAGATTAGGACACGAAACGTCGGGCTCACTTGTCCAGCCGTGGTTTTTAATAATTTCTGTTTGTCCGGGAATACATCGTTAAACCCGGATAAAATCGTCATTGTTTTTAAACTTCGGTCGGATTGCTGTGTTTTTTACATGGATATGGCTGCGTTACCCGTACTACCTGTTTCTCTAACAATCAAACCTTTATTGGCATCACAAACAAACATACAAGTTAAATATACCAATACACAGTCAGTGGCATTCCTGCGGTAGGGGCTCGACAGTAAGTCGCGCCCCAACCTACTACCACGTTCACGAACCGGAGCGAGGAGGCCCCGCCCCCTCACCGTCAGAGCCATTCCGCGCAGTGAAGCCGAACGGGCAGGGTCTCCTGCCCGTTCGGCTTCACTGTGCGGAATGGCTCCGACGGCGAGGGGGCGAGGCCTCCTCGCTCCAGTTCGTGAACGTGGTAGTAGGTCGGGGCACGACTTACTGTCGAGCCCCTACCGCAGGAATGCCACTGTACACAGTCACCATCCTTTCAGTGACACAAGCTACTGGCTAAAAGAAAAAAGAAGAAGAGAAAAACAGTCTATTTTACATCTCTAGGTCATTAGCAAGGCTAGAAGTCTGTAATGCACTTCGATGGCAGAAAACCAAATAAAGATATTCAGCCGTTATCTTGGTGAGCTCCTGGTCTTTCCCATGTAATAAAAAATGTATGACCTCCATCTCTGGTTTCCAGGTGGGAATGCAAAATTGATCTAAATATTGTTGATGGAGATCATCATACAGTTTACATTTAAGGACCATGTGTGCTAAAGTTTTCACCAAGTGACCATCACATGGACAAATCCTTTCTCCTTCTACCATACCGCAAACCTACCCCAAAGGAGGTTTGATGGGTTAGAATTGAACCTAGCCAGCGAAAATGCCCTTCTTTCTTGTGGGTTGAACAAAAACGGTAGGTAATTGTTTTTAATTTCATGTGCCCAAGAAAGTTGAAAACAGAGAGGGGAACATGTTTTCTGTGCTGCTACAATTAGTTCCTGGCGTTCAATATTCTACAGCCTAGTTTTTAGCATAGCCTTGGCGAATGGTAATGACACAGAACCCAGATGATCCACTGACAGCACAAGTTGCTGTATCTTTGTTGTAGTCCTGGGGAAGGGAAGGGGTCTGACAAAAGTTCACTAAGGAAAGGATCTTTGTCTGTTAGAAAGCAGATGTTTAGCCAGCATAGAAGAAATCTCACCCAGGAAACTGTCTCTACCTTGTGTTGACCTACCTCTAAACACAACGCTGCATAGGGTACACAACGTGGGACAGCAAATATCTTAAATAAAAAAGCTGCCTGCACTCTTTCTACCAACTGGGTAAACCCTAGCATCCAAACTGGAATTCCATAGAGCAATTGAGCTATAACTTTGGCATTGAAGACCTTAAGGGCAGAGGGGAAATGTAAATTACCTCTTGTTACAAAGAAGCGCATTATGGCCTGCATAGACAGCTTGCTGGCATTCACCGCCGCTGCACAGTGCGAAGACCACAGAAGCCTATGGTGGAATGTGATCCCCAGGTAGTTGAATTCTGCTGGATGGGTTTCCCACCAAAGAGCCAGCTATAGCTCTTGCGCGAATTCCCAAAAACCATTATTTTGCTTTTGTCAAAGTTCATACACAGTTTCATTCTGGTCAGATAGCCGATACAGGCATTTAACATACATACTCTGGTTTCTCTTCAGATCATATAAATCTTTCGCCTTTTTTTTTTTTTGAAAACGACCCTTCTTCCTGCAGGAGGTTGGTATGCAACTTTTTTAAAAAGAAAACAAGATAAATAAATAAATAAAAACAACCTGATCATGTTTTTCCTGGTTGGTTGGAATTTAATTACCCCATAGTAAATGTTTGCAGTCAGAATCAATATGTCTTAAATATAATTCATGAAGCTTGTGTTGTCACCATGAAAACTAGCCAATCTGTGAGTTAGCTCCTTACGGGAATGATAAAAAGCGTTAAGTTTTGTACACTGTGAATATTATTAGCATAGTCCCAGTGCTAGGCGCTTTCTGTATCTGCTCCATTTTATTTTCGATTTAGAGAGATCCTTTCACAAAACCTTTAGGGAAGCTGATCATAGCACATCTTTCCCTTTCATGAGTTTTTTTTTTTGAATGGGATTTATAACAACAGTGTTTTGACTTAATTAGATAAGCAAGAAAACTTTGGGGCATTTTTTTAACAAGGGAAAATAAATACATCGCACACTGTTCAGAAAAGAAAAGCTACTCCATTAAAACTTTTGAAAAACTTATTTTAGAAATATTTTATATTAATTCTGCCTGTGACATCTGGGCATAAAGATGCAAAGTAAAAAGCCTCAAGAAATATTATTTTTATCTATAAAACATTTTGGTCTATTTGAGCAGAAGAAAGAAGCCATATTTCTTCTCTCTCTCCCCCCCCCCCAATATCCTAAAATGTTCATGGAAAAGATCATGGGGGGAAAAACCTGATTATCTATTAAAGAGTTGAAAGCAGATGTATGAGTTTCTGATGTATATAAATAGGGGGATTTTCCTTTATGAAAATGTAATTCAAGACGACTTCTTCTTTTGAAGGACCTATATTAAAATACAGTTTCCTAAAGTAATAATGTGACTGATAAGATTAAAAATAACATCTTGAAAGATACTGATGGTCTGCATTTTTTAAATTAAAACTTTAGTGGTGTAAATCTGTAGAACCGATTGAAGATTGGAAAGAGAATGTAGGGCAGCTTCTCTGCTGTCTTGCATTCTCTGTGTCCATTTGCACATCTAGCAGCAGAGAGTGGGAGGAGAATTCAGAGACAGTGTTATTCTTTTTGAGTCTCCTTGGTCTAATAGAACGATGCCACAAAAGGGCAGGACTGACAGGAAGCCCTATGAGTTAAAATAAGTCATGATGAAACCCCAGACAAGGCAAACTAGAAGCTTAGTATAGTACAGTGCTTGGTGCACAGAGTTTTCCTTGAACAGTGTTCAGAGACTTGGGATGCAATCCTGCCTAAAGACAGGCCGGTGGAGCATGCGCTCCGCTAGCCTTAGGTGTTGCGAAAGTGCTGTAAAGCACTTTTGCAGCACCTTGAGTGTAAGTGGTGCTGGCGCCAAGGCCAGTGCCGCTCACACCGCCACCCTCTGGACCCTATGCCACTGGACACAGGTAAGTCCTGTGCCTGGCAGCGGGAGGGCGTGGGGAGGGCAGGGTGTCAGGGGAGGGGGACATTGGCCAGCTAGGCCTGGGAGGGTCTGGGGATATCGGCACCACGTTGGCCTGACCGGCCTTACACGACTTCCCCGGTTGTGCGCCAGCTAAATAGCTGGCATACATTTGAGGAGACCCATTGGGGCTGCCGAGCCTTACACCAGGGGAAGGTGATAAACATCCCCTTCCCCCGAGGTGAGTCCCAGCCCCGCTGGCACGGGTTGCATCCTGCGCAGGATGCAGCGGCCATCCATTTAGGCCGGCCGGTGCATCTTGCGCAGGATTGGAGTGCCCAATTGGTGCAGAACGTGGTGGCTCATCTCTGGGAGTGTGCTACTGGGGACCCCTGCTTTTGACAGATGTAATGTGTATTTGTGTGCCCTGGGTGTTATATATTTCCATGGGAGAAGAAGATGCCCTCAGGTTGCTGTGCTGTGACCTGCCACATTTGTTGCACTTCTGGCGTAATGGGAACCTTTGCACCCACCCTCAACACAAGGAGAGGAAGATGTAACCCCTATACTTTTTTAATTTGAGCAGCTTCTGCAATATGTTAGGCTACAATCCTATAACACTTTCCTGGGAGTAAGCCCCATTGAACACAGTGCAACTTACTTCTAAGCATACATGCATAGGATTGTGCTGTAAGAGTAGTTTTCACAGTGTGATAAGTTGCAGGAGAGATTTCTTTAAAAAAATTGGCCTTGTTCATTTTGTGCATATAAAATTACACTGCCAGGCCTACAGATATGAGGTCACATGTACCCTGTTTCCCCTAAAATAAGGCATGTCTTATATTATTTTTCCCCACCAAAAAAACGCAGCATGTCTTATTTTCAGGGGCTGTCTTATATTTTTCATTTACAACAATTTGCTGGTACATTTATTCAAATACAATCATGTCATCTTCTTCTGGAACATCGTCATAACTCTCCAAACCCCACATTCCATTGTTGTCAATCTTCTTAGAGACAGTTCATATCGCTGAAGGAAGTCATCCAACCAGTGTTGTGATGCTTTGAATTCTTTTGTTGATATTTCTAACTGTGGTGCCATTACAAGGGCAAATTCTTGAATATCAGCCCTGCGCCCAACCAAAGCCTTTGCTCTCCTGTCAGCAATCCATTCACAGATGGGGGCAGTTTCGGCCGGCCACAAAGAGCAGCCGGTCGGGACGAAGAGTGAAGGGGATGTCTTAGTTTCAGGGGATGTCTTATAGATCTGGGGAAAACGTACATACTGGGGAAAAGGGGGATGTCTTACTTTCGGGGGATGTCTTATCAGGGAAACAGGTTATGCAACTGCAATTTGTCACTGCTGTAGTGCTGCTTGATCATTAAGGTTTGCCTCCTATAATTACAGTGAGGGCTCAATGGGAATCCTCTAAAATATTCTAATAGATCAGCAGAAGACACAGCAAGTTGCTTTAATGTTTCTGAGAACTGCTAAGGCTCAAAGAAAGAGAAAAGGAAATGATTTGGGGAAAAGGAAAGAAGATTGCTGGGGGAATCGGGATGGCACTGGGATAAGCGACTCTTATTCTTAACTTTGGCTAATAGACAGAATTGCACAGCTTAAGAACTCCTCAGAGCTGAAATTTCAGTTCAAAAGTTCTCTAACTGCTCATAAAAGATGTGAAAGGATGGTACAGAGGGGGGAGTAGGAAAAGGAAGAGGACGGTTGGCTATTTTGGCATGGAAAGAATAAAAACCAGCACTGCTCAGGTCTCCAAAGGTCTCTTCTTATTAATCACCAGTACAGACTGATGAAAGAATATAGATTCTGTGATGCATTTCACAAGCTCACTGTGTGTACAGTCTCACAGTTTAATTGTTTGGTTCTGTAGTTTTAATTTCTGTAGGTCTTGACATCATGTTGCTAGAAGGAAATAAGAAAAAGATAGGCATGCCACATCTGCATAAATAATTGAACACTTTCATGCAACTGCTTGCTTGGAAGCTTTGTTCAGTGCTCTTTATAAAGCTGAACTGAAGGGACATTTCCTTCGACATAGTGTAGCATGAAAGAACGAACCCTGGATGTGATTTCTCTAATGAAGGCTTCCAGTCAGAGAGCCTATAAATAATATTGTGCCCCCAAAGGCTTAGTTCAGAAGGTCTTTAAGCAGAGAAGTAATTAATTACTTTGGAGGGATTAAGCACATGTTTAAATTTAGGTATGTCCTTAAATGCTTAGCAACATAGGTATTTTGATGAATGAAGGATGTTCATCAAAATCAATTCAAATGGTGCATGTATGAAAAATCTTTCAGTGGTATGGTGGTTTATCTGACAAATGATATGGCTTTTATTAGGCAGAGCACACAGATGATCCTATTAATAAGAGTCAATCACACTTTACATTTTTAACCTGGGTACAAAAGGTATGTGAGTTTTAATGGACAAGTGTACTATCATTTGTAAATGATGCCTGCAAACAGAAATGACTGTGCTTTTTGTTTTGTTCTGTTTTGTTTTAAGCAGTTTGTGATATGGCATGGAGTGTGGGGAAAACCAACAGCACATGACTCAAACCTCATGGGGCATGCTGAAGCCCTGAGCACACTTTCTACCAAAGAAGGTATAAGTTCTTCCATTGTAACTGGAGTGCAGTCCTAACTGTGAGAAACAAATCAATGCTTTCTGGCATTCCAGACAACCGTATCCTTTTTGTTACTTTTTAAATTATGGCAGATATGCATTTGAACTCTTCTCCTTATAAGGATTTCTTCTTTAACTTTTTGCCTGCCTAGAAACCCCTGTCAGGACCTAGTTGCATGAGTGTGTGTGTGTGTGTGTGTGTGTGTGTGTGTGTGTGTGTGTGTGTGTGTGTGTGTGAGAGAGAGAGAGAGAGAGAGAGAGAGAGAGAGAGAGAGAGAGAGAGTAAACATTGCATTGCATGTTCTTTTTGATTCCCCGGCCCTTCCTGATTATTCCCACAATAAAAGGGAACATTTATTAATTATTCCCACAATAAAATTGTTGCACCTATATCCTTGTCTTCCTCCTCCTTTCATACCAGTCCATTGAGTTGTGCCATGAGCCACTGCACGTGATCCCGGTATATGTAGTCAATTTCCTCCAGGTTACATGTGGTGTAGAGCACATCTGGTGACACAGGGGCTTCCTTATTCATTTCAAGGCAGGAAGAGCGTACCGAGCTGTTTCCTGGGCTGTGGGGCAGGTGGGAGGACTCTCCCCCGCCTGCCCTGCAGCCTGGGAAACAGCTTGGTGCATTCAGGCTGTGTCGATCCGGCAGAGCCCGAGCACACTGAGCTGTTTCCCGGGCTGTGGGACGGGCGGAGGAGGGTCCTCCAGAATATTTTGTTGAATATCAACAAAAATATCAAAGTAAGGAGAGAGAGAGAGAGAGAGAGAGAGAGAGAGAGAGGGTAAATATTCTCACAATTCCCTTTCTAGGCAGAAATGGTAAGTTGGAACTGCCCTCCCTACTTCTGATGCTGGGCTTCTCATAGAAAGTAAGTTGTCGTCTGCTTCAGGCCCTGCCTGTCGTGGGCAGCTATCCCAATCCCAATGACACTTCTCTTGTCACAGTGGTAGTATATGAGGGGAATTGGGATTACCATCGGGAGAGAGACATGATCATGGGTATGACAGACATTGGCACCATTGTGCATGAGCATGGGTGGCAAGGTCTTGTGAGAGTTCCAGTGATAGTGTTCCTTATGTGGAGGATGTTAGGCTACGTTTAACCGGAGGAAGAAGACGCTGGAGATGACCTGACTAGCAACTGAATTCCTGTGAGGAATGAGATAAGTGAGCTGAGCTGAGGAAGAGGACCTGAGGTGTCAAGGAGGCCTCAGCAGGTCAATATTTGATTACAATAACAAGTTTACCCATTCTGAAACTCAGAGGACCTATATTTCTATTCATTTTTGTGATGTAGCTGACTCAGTGGTACAGCTAGGCCTTTGCCTTCTACTGCTCTTTAAATATACGGTAGATGAGAAGCAGGGTTGTGGATAACACTTTAAGCAAGGCAGAATTGGATCTCTGACTCTAAGCACATCTGATAGCTACATCAGGCTCTATTATGGAGCTGCTAGATCCTTTTTTTGCAGCTAGCTTCAGAGAGTCTCAAGTAAAACATTTAAAATCTTAATGTTTAAAATAGTTTAAACATTTAAAATCTTAATGTGCCACTGAGTCAGCTACAAAGTTCAGAGTTTTATCAAAGACATTTTTGTTATGATCTATCCCCCTTCCCCTGCATGCAACTCTGCCCCTTTGAGAGAGCAGGTGGGTGTGGGTGAAGTCATTGATATTATATATCTGGATTTTCAGAAAGTGTTTGATGCAGACTGTTATGAAAGGCTCCTGAGAAAACTACACAGGGAATAAGAGGGCAGGTTCTCTTATGAATTAGGAACTGGTTGAAGACCAGGAAACAAAGAGTGGGCAATTTTCATGATGAAGGGAGGTGAAAAGTGGTATGCCCCAAGGATCAGTCTTGACACCTGTGCTTTTCAACTTGTTCATAAATGACCTGGAGTTGGAGATAAAGCAGTGAGGTGGCCATGTTTGGGGAGGACACTGAACTTTTCTGGGTGGTACAGTCAAGAGGGATAGTGAAGAGCTCCAGAAGAATCTCTCTAAACTGGAGAAATGGGCAGCAAAATGGCAGATGCGCTTCAATGTAAGTAAGTGTAAAGTTATGCACATTGGGGCAAGAAAACTTCGCATATATGCAATGGGTACTGAGCTGTCTCTGATGGATCCGGAGAGAGATCTTGGGGTGCTGGTGGACAGGTCGATTAAAGTATTGACCCAGTGTGTGGCTGCTGTGAAGAAGCCAATTCCATGCTTGGGATAATGAAAAAAGGGACTGAGAATAAAACCGCCAATATTATTATTATGCTATATTGTACAGATTGATGGTAAACCCACACCTGAAGTATTGTGTCCAGTTCTGGTCACCACATCTCAAAAAGGATACAGTGGAAAAGCTGCAAAAGAGAGCAACCAAAATTAGTGGGCTGGGGCACTTCCCTTACGAGGAAAGGCTACAGCATTTGGGACTCTTCAGTTTAGAAAGAAAGCACCTGAGGGGGGACATTGACAACTCAATCCTAACCAACTTTCCATAACTGATGCAGCTGAAATGCAGCCCTGAGGTAAGGTAACAAATATTCCCTTACCTTGAGGAGGTCTCCGTGACTGCCCTCCAATGCAGGATGCAGTGTGTGCCCCATTGGCATGGCTGCATTGGCACTGGAAAGTTAGTTAGGAGTGGAAAAGGTGCAGAAGAGAGTGAACAAAATGATTAGGCATCTCCTTTATGAGGAAAGGATACAGCGTTTGGGGCTCTTAAGTCTAGAAAAAAGGTGCCTGAGGGGGGACATGATTGAGATGTATAAAATTATGCATGGGATGGAGATATAGGCAGTGGTGTCACGAGCCGGCGCGTCACCCCGTGCGGGCTTGGCTGACTTGGTGTGTCACCCCCACCCCCCACTGGTGCATCACCCCCACCCTCCCACTGGCACGTCACCCCCCCACTGGCACCCCCAGAGCCAGCAGGCCGAGCCGCGTCTTCCTTGGTGGCTTGGCCGCTTCTGAATAGGCTGGGCAAGGCTCCGAGCGGCATGCGCACAACGCTGCTCAAAGCCTAGCCCTCAGAAGGGCCAAACGAAGACCCAATCGGCTCACCCCCCTGGCGCGTCACCCCCTCTGGGCTGCCTCCAGCACATCACCCCGTGTGCTCTGCCTCCCCACACTACAGTGACGCCACTGGATAGGGGGATGTTCTTTCCCTCTCACACAACACCAGAACCAGGGGATATCTGCTAAAATTGAGTGGCGGGAGAGTTAGAACAGACAAAAAAAATTATTTACCCAGCAAGGTGTTAAACTGTGGAATTCCTTGCCACAGGATGTGGTGATGGCACCTGGCCTAGAGATATTAAGGGGATTGGACAGACAGATTTATGGCAGAAAAGTCCATCACAGGTTGCAAGCCATATGATGATGACTATATGCAGCCTCTGGGTTTTAGAGGTAGCCTATCTCTGAACGTCAGATGCAAGGGAGTGGCAACAGGATACAGATACCTTTTTGTCTTGTGTGCTCCTTGAGGGATCTGGTGGGCCATGTTGAGATTCAAGAAACTGGACTAGATGGGCCCTTGGCTTGATCCAGCAGAGTTCTTTTTAGCAACCGCATAAAGCCTCTAATGACAATTTGTTCCTCTTCATCCTCACTGGTGCTCAGCTGGATGTGCAGCGTGCCAGCGTGCCAGGTGCACTATCTGCAACATGCCTACCCATTGTCTCATCACAGGAAGCTCATAGGCTGCTCCTTTCCAGGCATCTGTGCACAAGTGACTCTCACAAGGAATACAAGTTACTTGGGAACAGAGAATTCACTGCAAGTGAGAGTTGACAGGTTTAGCACTTTGGACCACATAGTGTATCTATAAAATAGTTGTGGGCACAAATATGAAACCAAATGGTTCCCCCTTCTTAAAACACTCTGAGAGATTAGCTGCCCCCATAATGAGAGGGGAGTACAGAGCCAAACTATACCTTAACAGCTCAATCCTGTCTACATTTGGACTGGCGGAGTATGTGCTCTGCCAGTCTTGGGTGTTGCAAATGTGCCATGAGGTGATGAGGACACCAGTCTCCCCATGCCATATCCTAAAGAGTGCCCACTGGAGCAGGTACATTCTCTGTTGGACTGCGGAGGGGCATGGGGAAGGCAGAATGGGGCATTCTGGGGGTGGGTGGGTCAGCTGGACTCGGGCTGTGGGAGAGATTGTTAGCGGTGTGCTCCGCTGAATCCAATCCCCTGTCCCAGGCCTGGACTGGGCCTCTCAGATTTGCGTCAGCAAAATAGCTGGCGCACATTTGAGGAGACCCGTTCAGGTGGCTGGAGCTTACACCAGGGGAAGGAAGCAGATGTTCCCTTCCCCCAAGGTGACCTCCCAGCTGCCTGTTCTGCGCTCTGGATGCAGCAGAGGTTGCGCTAGCCCTGCTGCATCTCAGGGCACAGAGTTAGACAGGACTGCGCTGATAGTTAAATGTCAAGACTGGCCCTTATGCTTGTTTTTTTAATGGAAATAGCAGTCATGGCCATGGGGGGCCTCATCCAGATCAGGACCACTGCAGAGTAATGGATCCCTCCTGTAGCCCCAGTCTCCACCCCCTCAGCTGTTGTCTTTGTGAGAAAAACAAGCACACAAGGGCTAAACCAGGCATTTAGTATTAAGTGTATCTTAGCCTACAGTTAGTACAGCACATGGGTATAGCAGCAGCTAAGGATTCATCTTTGCCAGGAGTGTGGGACAAGACGACACACTGATGAGTGTTAGAAGCCATCTTCAGCTGCCTCGATTGGTTACTGCCGGAAGGGATTTGCTCTGTTCTGTCAGTCTTGGCAAATGGTAGCTGTATTCTATGAGCTACCTCATTAAGATAAAAATGCGTGAATTGGCCCTTTAGTTCGCCATCTGGCAAACTGCAATGTTATCTTCCCAGAGAACAGATGGATGTGACCAGGATGATGTTTAGATAGGAATCAGTATTTAGCATCTGATAGCCTTGCCTCCAGTGAGGCTACAGGACAGGATGACATAGATATAACATCATACCAATGCCATACCAACACTCTTTACTAATGGATACCCTCTGTGGCCAAAACAGAAAGTAGTAAGGGCTTGCCTCCCCCCCCCCCCACTTCAGGATTCACGCTTCCATTGCTTGATATACTTTTCTCATTTTGGTTCAGTGCAATGAAAGGCAAGCAACCTATCAGAAAGTTTGCCATTCACTTTATGTGTTTCCAAACCCTCGTTCTTAATGCCGATAGTCTCAGTTGCTTTCAAGAGTGTTTTGAAAACTAATTAGCTAAGTTGGGATGATGTGTAAAGCATTTAAAATTCCTGTTATCCCTTGAGTCTGATAAACCATGAAATCATGCATAAGTCACCAATTAAGCTCATCCAGTGTTTAATGGGTAAAAGATCAGATATATTTGAACTTCATTCAAGCCAATTATGTTTCCCCCCAAAACTGGTGCACTTAAACTATTAATGGATCTTGACTTTGCCTTAGGCTTGAAGCTACCAATTTGTTCCTTTTTGCATGAAACTTCTTATTCAGTATACATTGCATTCTTTCACTATTCAAATTATCACTATCTGTCAGATGCTCCAGTAAAAAAAAAAAATGCTGCTTAATGTTCGGAGATGGCATATTAGGACACCAGGAATTCGGAATAAATTAATGGCACAAAGTAGCCAGCAGTCTCCATTTTAGGTTGGCACAGTTTGTGACCCACCAAGACAAATGCAGCCCATTAAACTATTTTTGGTGGCCCATCAGGGACTGCAAAAAGGGAAGAGGGGATTGGCCAGCACTTGACAGGTCACAATACAGTACATGAGTGGTGAGATACATTCAGCCTGGTGGATCACAAGCTCTGAAGACCTGTTATACTTGCCGCATTCCTGTACAGTAGGTAGGGAGAGACCAGTTTTGTTTATGTTAACTTTTTGTATAGGCTTCCTTTTACTGTAATTATTTGTTATTATTTATTATTTACATAGTGTCATCAGTGTGCATGGTGCTGTACAATAGAAGAGAAGACAGGTCTTGGCCCCGAGGGGCTCACAGTCTAAAACAGACACAACAACAGAGGAGGGAAGGGGAGTTGTGCCAGGGAAGATGGGGAAGAATATGTGATTATTTTATGTACTTGTACTTAGAGTCCAATCCTATCCTCCCTCCTACTGGTGCAGCTCAGGGCCTCTGAGAAGGGGGTTAAGGGGGTACAATCGTACCCGGGCCCAGGACCAAAAATAGGTCAAAAATGGGGCTCAAGAGCAAAAAGGGGGGCCCAGGAGCCAAATTCACATGAAGGGAAGGGGCCCCAAAGAAAGTTTGTACCCCCTGATAAAATTCCTCTGAGTGGCTCTGGTGCAGCTACACCAAAAATGAGCGTGCTGTATCCAGCGGGGGGTGGGCAGATCAGGAGGCTTCAGAAAGGAAAGGGATTTAAATCCCCTTACCCCTCTGTAAGCCTCCTGCTTCACAATGGGTCTCCTCGGACCTGTGTCAGTGATTTTACTGACGCAGATCTGAGGAGAGAAAGGGGGTGGTGAAACCAAAAAGTGGGGATAGGATCCGGTGCATGCTATTGTCACTAGATCCACCCTGTCTGCAGCCTCCTCCCTTTCCTTCCCCCTCCCACCCCCATTTCACCCTCTCCCCACCCCTTCCCACCCTCTTTTGCCACCCCCACCCCCCACCGCTGCCCTACCTGCTCTGGTGGGTGTAGCTCTGGCGACGGACTGGAAGTGCTGCCGCCTCGCACTCTGTGCTCTGCTGGCAGCCATTTTTGCGACAGCGGGAGTCTTTTCCATTATTGCAAAGCGCTGCATAGTACTGCATAGGATTGGGCTGTTAGGTTTACAGCGCAATCCTACCCAGCTCCTCCACTGGTGCAGCAGTGTTGCAGCAGTGGTGGAGGGTAGAACGGGAGACTTTGGAAGGGATTTATCCCCTTTCCCTCCCAAAGCCTCCCGTTCTGCCCTCCACCACTGCTGCAACACTGCTGCACCAGTGGAGGAGCTGGGTAGGATTGTGCTGTTAGTTGCAATAAGCCAGACATCTAGATACTTTTTACTTTTTAAAGATTTTCCTTTTCACTTTAAGTCTTCTTCACTTTTGTCTTGTTTTTATTTAATATGTGAGCCTGCAGACTGATTAATATATTTCTGTTTATAGCATCTTTTAAGTGCTCTTGCTTATAATAAATAATGATGATATGATAAGGTTGAATCAAAGAGAAGGGAAATGCTTTTCATAAAAAGTTTAGGTGAACCCTCCATCAATTTTTTTTCCCTGTACTGTAAAAGGGACAAAAATATTCTTCTTTCAGAGTGAGGGTAATCTGACCCAGGAAACATTGCCCTCACTTTTGATTGGCTTTGTGATTTCCTCCCATAGCCCAAACTGATGAACATAATAGTGCTGTGACATTATTTTGTGAGATCGCAGTAACAGGAAAAAGAAAACAAAGAAAAGGTACCAAAGGAGCTAACTAGGGATACAAGTAGCAGACCAGGAAATTAACAGGCAGAGAACAAGGTGAGCAAGGGTTTTTTGTGAAATATTTTGGCCACTCCGAGAGATCCCCTTTCATCCTGAAAACTGCAGTGGGTGAACATTCACTACAGTGCTGTATCTAACCAACAAATACTGGAGAGAATGTGTAGGCTTTCAAAGATGAAGGTGTATCTCTCAGTTCAACTTCAGACATCTTGGTGGAATGTAGAAATGGGCTGCGTAAGGCTTTCCTATGAAATGCAGAATTCCCTTTGCTTACTCCAAGAGACCAACAGCCCAATCCTACTTAACGCCTTGCACGGCAATGCAGCAGCTCCAACTTGGCACCCACTGAATTCTGTGGGGAGTTTTGCCATCTGGAGGCTTCCTCAAGTAAGGAACCATTTGATCCCTTGCCCCAAGGTAAGCCCATGCTAGGTCGCTGGGTCTACTCGGTTCTGCGCCAGCTGGTGCAAGTCTGCATGGACCCAGGTCGGTGGATCGTGGCTGGGAAGGGGGTTGGGATATTGGCATGCGCTGTTGCTGATACCGCCCCCATCCCGGTCTCAAGCTGCCTTCCTTCCCGCCCCCATTGCCACCCCATCCCTCTCCCTCCAACCCCCTGCACTGACTTTTTTTTAAAAAATGTGGGAAAAATACATTTAAAAACAATACGAACAAAACAAGTGGAGGAGTGGGTGTGCAAACATCCCTGCTCTCCACACCTAAAGTTGCCTGGAAGGTCCTTTAAATTTACATGATTTATTCTGGATGCAGAATCCAGCTTTTCTTGGTGTAGAAATTGGATTGTGTGTGCACTGAATTTTCTAGCCTGGAGTGCACAGCCCTGTCAAAAGATGACTAGGTAGCTAAAGCAATATTGGGTAATGCTGAATCATTTCTGTCAGGAACTCAAGTTGCTCTGAACATGCATTTAATGACATTAGCTGATGAATGGATAATTATGTGAACTTTGAGATGTCCAGTTATAACAGCTTTCAAAATGAAAACTTGCCTTTTAAGACAGCTTCTGCATTCTAATAGTTTTCCTTTATTTGTTTGGATATGTATCAGATGTCATTGTTGAGCAACTGAAAAAAAATGCTTAAGGAAGTTTATAATCATTTTGCGAATATTAAGACGAAGTTCTAGAAGAGCTAATGAGAATGTAATTGGAAGTAGAAATTTGCATACAAATTTGAATGTAATATTTCAAAGCTTGCAAACATCAAAGTATATTAAAATAACAAGCTATCCATGTGGAAGTACAATTAAAAAAATGGATGAAAGACAAAAAATGTATGAGTTTTAGTTTTAAGCTGACTAATTATATCAAATCATTTCAGGCAAATGCAATACCTTTCCAATTTTCCTGTTTTTGAATGCAATTATCCATTCCTCATTGTGCCTGTTCAGTGAATATAGTAGTCAAAGTGTCTTCTCATGTTTCTGAAAGTAAAAGACTTATTTGCTGCCTTCGACAATTTGGAAAATATGATTTGTTTCGTGTAGGTCTAGCATACTAACAGAGCAATCCTGTGCATGTCTACTCAGAAGTAAGGGCTGGTGCATATCTGAGTAGACCCATTGGGGACCATGGTTCAGTAAAGTAGGTAAGTAAAAAAATATATTTTACTTACCTCTCCGTCATGATCCCTGGCTGGCCAGCCCATAGCATGCAGTGCAGCCTGCACTGGCTGCACACTATGGGCTGGTCGAGGATAGGATTGGGCTGTGAACAAACCCATCTTCTTGTGCCCATCTACAATAAATATTATTGATAATGTGTTAAACAGTTTTAAATCCCATTGATTTTATAATGAGGGAATTAAGCACACGCTTGAAATGTTTCCTACTGGAAAAAATGGAAGAAACCTTTGGCTGGATCACAAATCATTATCAAAGCTGGAGTTGCAGAACCTCTATTTATTTGTACCATGCAAGAGATCTGTTAAGACCAAAGTAAACAATATGTCTACTTTGACTGAAGCTTGCATGCTTGATTGTTCTAATGTGAATAGCATGGGCGAGGTCCCTGATGAGAGTCAGGAGCGTGGATGGGAGAGAGGAGGCTTTAACCTTTTGCCTCAACCATAGTCCCAATCCAGGTTGCCCTCTGTTACTGTGGTCTGTTCCAGAAGAAAGACTCCCATTGGTGTCAATGGAAGCATATTTTGCAGAACAACACACCTGGAAATGTATAAATAAAAATAAAAGGAATGCATACTGGTGTATACGGTAATGAGAGTACATTGTATGTAGGCTCATCTGTGTGATTGCTGACCTTGCTTTTTGTGTTTTTTTAAAGATAAATTTTATTATAATACATACAAAATAGACAATACAGAAAAATAAAAAAAGAAGATAGAAAAGTACAGATTCACAGAAAAGATCCGGATTAGCCAATTAATTCTTATATTTACTTATACCTTGCCTCTGACCTTGCTTTTTTGTAGGGTTCTTCATCATGTGTGCAGAGCATATGTGTGCACCCTTTCTATGTATGTTCACCTAGTATGTTGATCATGACTCACGTTCTGCTGTCATAAATGCCTCTACGGTGTGATAAATGGTGCGCTGCTGGTGAGCACATTGGAGCTGCAGGTGCAAGCAGCCAGCAACTCCATGAGCCCGCCACCAATGGACATGACCAGCGCCAATGCAGGTAACGTGGGGGTGGGGTGGGTCGTAGGTGAGTTGTGGTGGAGAGAGGGGAGGGCAGGGGTTGGGAGGGGGAGGTTCTCAGCAGCACTTGCCACGCAGGATCCTATCCTCCTTTCCAGATCTACCCTCTTCCTTTCCTTGGACGTACACCAGCAAAATAGTGTAGGTCTGATGTGGGTCCAAGTAGACCCATTGGCAATCAGGCAGCCTACTGGAAGTTAAGTAAGAGTCAGTAGGATAGGTTTGTGCCACTGAAATAAGCTCTCAGCAGTGAAGCTCTTCATAGGTGTGCCAAATCTCCATACAACTGAAATCTTTGTGTGGGTGTCCTGCAGTCATCCAGCTGCACAGTATGGGGGAATTCAAAACTGTGTGTCAGTAATTCAAAATAATGGTAATAAATGCATGGATCGGTGCTTCTTTCCAGGCATACATTCCAAAGAGAAATATATCAGAGAAATTCAATACTAATAAAGAAGGATTTCTACATATTGATTTACTATGACCTTCAGGATGACAAAAAGTTGAACCACATTTGAAGAGACTGTATGCAGCGCAGTTGCATACAAGCCTGTCCTGGGTTATGCAACTTCCTTCCTGTTCATTACGAGATAGCAGGAGAAGGACAATCCTTGCAAATTACCCAGCAATATGCATAGACTCCAAATTTACTAGCACAGGTAGAAACTGTAGTTAAGAAGGCATGGAGGCATGTGTGGAATTCTGAACACACTTAAAGGTGGATTAGGATTGCCAAACCTGGCCCAGATTAGACCCCAAACGTTTCTCACGATGAGAATCCAACAAATGTGGGGAGGACAACTCTTCTTCCGCTATCAGGTGAGGGACTCACCTGATAGTATATCCAGTGATATACTGCATCAGTATATGGAGATAGTATATGCAGATAGTATATGCAGTGATATACTGCATCAGTATATGCAGATAGTACTGTATATGCAGTGATATACTGCATCACTGCCTGGTTTAATAGTCATTCCTTCCCAGGGACCTCTGGTAGTTGTAGTTCTGTGAATGGGCCGAGGGAATTTTAACAGAACATTCTCAGCATCCTTACATAACTGCAGGTCCCAGGATGATTTGGGGCAGAGGAGGTCTTCACAAACTGCTATAAAACCAACAGAAGGTGATAGTGGAGATAAGTCCTAACTTACTATTAGTGTTCTCATAGCTCAAGGTTGACTGAATTTTTTTCCTAGGACTGTGGCTCAGTGGTAGAGCACATGCCTTGCATGTAGAAGATCTCAGACTGACAGCGCAATCCTAAACAACTTTCCAGCGCTGCATTTTGCAGTGTGGGTGCAGTCATGGAGGCCTCTTCAAAGTGAGGGAATATTTTGTTCCTTTACCTTGAGGCTGCATTGCGGCTGTACCGGTGCTGGAAAGTTGGTTAGGATTGCGCCGTTAATCCCTCCTATCTCCAGGTAGGGCAGAGAAGAAATCCTTTCTGAAACCCTGGAGAACCACCGCAAGTCTGTGTTGACACTACTGCGTTATATAGATCAATGGCTTGGCTTAGCTTAAGGCAGCTTCCCATGTCTACAGGTTCATATTTATTTATAAGGGTGAGAAGGCAAGCCAAGAGTGATTGCCTGAGCTAGGGACAAGATTTAGAAGGCACTGTCATTGGAGAGGAGGCAGCATCTTTGTTCTAATTTGGAGAGCTTACAGTCGTGTTTCCCCATCCCTTGTCTCTTCGTACACTTCTCCTGGCACATTTCAACATTCAAGCTAGAAAAATGGCCCCAATGCTTTGGTAAAGAGGGACATAGGGACATAACTGTCCCATGCATTGGGAATTTGTCCTGAAGAATGTGTGAAGCAGTCAGTAGGCAATGGCATAGCCAACTTTAAAAGGGAGAAGCAATATCAAGAGGGAGCACAGAAGTAGAAAGAGTAGTTTGTGGGCAGGAGGAACACAGAATCAAGATCTAGGGCACTCCACTATCTCTGGTTAGGACTAGCCCTCTATCCAAGGGATAACAACTTGCAGAATATGCTGTGGAACTACCTTAGGTAATCTTGTTTGAGATCCTAAACTGACGACAGTTTAGGATAAAATCTCATAAGGGATCATTATCATGTGGAAACTCTATATGTGTGGGTTATTCAGTGAATGCAATGAACATTTTAAAAATAATGTACTGTATACAGTAATTTACCATAACCCCAATACATCATTTCAATCAAGAGTAAGGGACAAGCTAGATGTGACTTCAAACATATATTTGGTCTTCCAGGTTTTTTTGTTTTTGATTTTATAAATAGCAGCTGCACTTTCTCCATCTAGATCAAGACTGCATTGTGGGGGAAAGGAATTAAATCTTTCCCCTACAGTGGCTCTGACTTGAATTGGGGGGCTATTTGCCCCAGGAGGGAAGTTCCCATTGACACCAATGTGAGCTTCTCTTCCAGAGCAAATAACTAAATAACCTCCCATATTTGGATTGGGACATGGAGCAGGAAAAGAGTTAACCCTTTGTGCCATCTGTTGTGGAGGACAACATGGCTGCTACATAAAATAGACAAAAAAGACAAACAGGAGGCCAAACTACATGTTTAAAATTATGTCTAGTTTGACCCTGAACTGCAATACTGAAGGGGAATAGCATTTCCTATATCCTCACCACATTAGAATCATTTCTTTATGTGAACATCAAAAGCAGCCCGGCACAACTTGCAACCCATCACATTAAACACAACCCACCAGACAGGAAGCAAAAACAGTCTGTTTATTCAGTCCTTAGGGAGCAACCTTAGATATAAGTAGTGAGCTGCACTTGACTTGGTGCGTCAGAAGGTGCAAAGGTGTGGGAGAAAGCAAGGTTGGGTTTCTCATATGTATTTGGGGTTTCTGTTTCTCTTATTTGAGTAGCTCTTGTTATTTGTTCATATTTCTTGTCTATATTTTAAAAAATCTTTTAAAATATGCTCATTTTCTACATTTGTTTCTGATCTTTTGGCCAAATCCCCAGAACAGTGTACATATGTTATCCGAGAACTAAGCAGAACTATGGTCTGAAACTATTTCCCTATGCTTTAACTTGCGGCAGAGTTCAGCTGCCATGTCTTATGAAATCAATGTTATCCTGACAGTAGATGGCCTGGTAATATTCAAGTGCTTCCATAGAATTTAATATGAACGTTTGCCTGCATTGTAACTCTTAGTCTGAAAAGACGTTCATGAGTTTTGGCATTCTTGGGAAAAGAAGATTTGTGACTGAAATGGCTGTACTGTGTGTAAAGTAAAGGTATCCCCTGCTCGAAAGCCAGTTGTGTCCGACTCTAGGGTGCAGTGCTCATTTCCGTTTCTAAGGCCGCAGAGCCAGCGCTGTCCAAAGACGTTTCCGTGGTCATGTGGCTGGCACCACTAAGGGAACATTGTTACCTTCCCACCACAGCGGTACCTATTTACCTACTTGCAATTTTTTTGCTTTCGAACTGCTAGGTTGGCAGGAGCTGGGACAGGAGATGGGAGCTTACTCTGTCATGTGGCACTTGGGTCTCGAACTGCTGTCCTACCAACCTTCCAGTCTGCAGTTCAGTGTCTTAACCACTAAGCCACCGCAGCCCCTTTGTGTGTACTGTGTGTATGTAGCTGCTATTCATGCAAAGGTGTCCTGATGGAATGGCACCCACACAGTTCTTTTTTGCAAGTGGCCACCATTCCATAAGCTACTTACGTCCCCCTCCTCCAGCTTACCCATTTTTTCTTCCTCACTCTGCTGCACCACCCTATTTTGAAATATCACAGCAGAGTTGGACACAACAAGGAAGCAGGGAAAATTATATTTGTTTTGTCTTGCTCTGCTGTGCTAGTTCAAATTAGTGGCAGAGTGAGGGGGAGGAAACAGGTAAGGTGGGCAAACCTGCAGAGGCAGAGGCGGGCACGTAGATGGGCAAAGAGGATCGGTGCTACCACCACCACCCCACCTTCTTCTTGCTTGCTTGCTTGCGGAGGGGGTGGGCCAGTTGCTGCCATTGTTGCCTCCTCTCTGCACTTCCTTCCCTTCTAAACTGAAGCAAAGGATCTCTCTCTCTCTCTCTCTCTCTCTCTCTCTCTCTCTCTCTCTCTCTCTCTCTCTCTCTGTGTGTGTGTGTGTGTGTGTGTGTGTGTGTGTGTGTGTGTTTGTGGCAGCATTAGAAGGTGCAGCTTAAAGGGGAGGTGGCTTTTTCCCCTCACCATTCTCCCCTCAGCCAACAATGGGGAGCTTCCAGTGCATGCCAATGATACTGAGCTAGATGGACTAGTGATCTAAATCAGTGTAAGGCAGCTTCCTTTCTTAAAGAACAGTATGCATGCACACACACACAGGCACGCGAGCACGCACACACACAGACATGCGAGCACGCACATGCACACACACACACACACACACACACACACACACACACACACACACACTCTCCAGCTGAGGAAATGTGTGCAGAAGCAGGCTTCCAGTTCACTTGCTGGATCAGGAACTAGGGATTCAAGTTGATGTGCATACAAATGTTGATGCCGTCTACCGTATTTGCACTGCAATGTTTTTAATAGCAAGTGCATTCAAACACACACTCCATCGACACATAAATGCCCCTTTTTAAAATGCATGACCGATGGGATCAAGGGGGTAGTCTATTTGTATGATAATGAGGAAAAGTGGATAATTCCACCATCCTTTTTCTCATACTCTTGGTAAAATTGTATTTGCGATTTTATTGACGTAGCTTTTAAATATCTTAAGAAACTGAAGATAGATGATTGAATTGAAAACCATATCTGGCAAGTACCGTTGGCCCTTCTGCCTCTTTTAATCTGCAGAAAGTTATAAAGAGTTTGACTGAGATTCGGAGTTCTGCTTCTTAATATTGATTTACCGGTAAATGTTGGTAGCAGTTTCAAGATGTCTTCCACAGGCAAAATGCCTTATAAGATAACAACTTCCATTGCAGTTCTCCAAATGCTTTTCTCATGAATATATTGCATCCCACTGGTTTTATGCAATAGTGGGAGATGGCAGCATAACTCCTCTGAGTGAACTTGATTAATCACAGCAGAACGTCTAATTCTATATGTCATACTCTGACAGATCTCTTATTACATACAGAGTAGGTGAAATGATATATTTCATCACTCTCTGAGCAACATTATACCAGGCCCAGGACAAATGCACAGAACAGGTCCCATTTTTCACAGACATTCACTATATACGTAACGAAATGATTTTATATTTTGTTTTGGAAATGGCATGGTTAGCTCTTCTACTCTATATGTTTAATTTTTAGGCTTATCAAGTGATTTTTTCTTCTCCTGTCTTAGTACTGGGCTTGTTTGACCTTGTCTTGCTAGGCACCAGTACAAGGATTTAAGTGTACTAGCAATGATATGGAGTCAAGAACATGCTGTATTACCATACATTGTGGTCTAGAGATACAGTGCAGAGATCACCCGCAATTACAGTCTTATGTCTATACATAATCAATGTAATATCTACACATATCTAGTCTGTGGTTGAATTGCCTTTTCAAAATGATGAATAGGTGCAATAAAAGATGTTTCACCTTCTCTATGTCTCTCAAACGCTGGAATCCACTCAGCTATAATTGGATGGATTTTTCATTATTGTAGGGTTGGGTTTACATATATGACAACCACCATTTGGAACGCAATGGTGGAGCGTGCACTCTGCCATTTGAAAATGTTGCAAACGTGCCGGAGGCTGGCAGCCCTCACTTCGGTGCCAAATCGACCCAGCCGCCACTGGAGGAAGGTAAGGCTCCCGCCGGCGGGAGCAGAGGCGCTGGGCAGCGAGTTAGGGCGGCAGTTGGCCGAGCCGGCCCAGGAGGGGTAGGGAGGGCGGCTGCTGCATCCCTGTCCCATTCCCAGGCCAGCGCAGTCATTACACGGCCTCCTCAGACTTACATCAGCTCGAGAGCTGGCGGAAATCTGAGGAGGCCCATTGGGGTCTCCCCGCACTACACCGGGGGAAGGGGACAATGTCCCCTTCCCCCGAGGAGACCTCCAGGCTGGAACTGGGATAGGATAGAATCCAGGATCTTTACAGCGGATTGCGCTGACCATCACCATCATGACAGCACAGGACTGTTTGTGGGCTTCCGGAGCTCATGTGTGCTATTTGTATGAACTAGTCTCTCCTCAAGGGACTTAGCAGCCTTGATTTCATAGAGTCAATATAGGTGACCCACTGAGGTTGTTTGTTTTAATTGTTTTAATTATTTGTTAATTATTTTAATGTATATGTTATTTTAATGTTGTAAGCCGCCTTGAGTGCCCTTGCCGGGAGAAAGGCGGGATACAAATTCTTTAAATAAATAAATAAATAAATAAATAAATAAATAAATAAATAAATAAAATGGGACTAGGGATGCAACAGGTATACTACTCATGTGGCAGTAGCAGGTTCATACAAATGATGCCTCCACATCATCCAGGACAGGTCATTTGTCCAGCAGTGGTCCTGGAATGTTGATCTGATGGAGTATGTGAAATGCATATGACTATCCATTATATACCATTGAAGCCACATGGTATTTTCAGGCACAATTGGTGCAGATTGGTGCTTGTATGTTACAGTGAAAGCTACTAATAATATGCAAAATATGAAGGCAGATGAGGTTGCTTTCCTAGAGGCATATTGATGGTGCCTGTTACCTGGAGCAAATTCTTTTTCCCTATAACAGTGTTACCTGGATGGTTAATTTGTAAGATTGAATTTACAGCACAATCTTATGCATGTCTAGTCAGAACCAAGGCCTATTGAGTTCAGTGGGACTTACTCCCCTGTAAGTAGGTTTAGGATTGCAGCCTTAATTATCTTTTCTGTGGTGATCACCTGTCTTCTAAAAAACCTTACATAATTAAGATAACATTTGTTAACATGCAGCACATTTTCAAAAATGTAATAGGTGATTGTCAGTGATCCAACCACCTGTGAGTATCACTTGAAAACAGATGGCGCAGAAAAAGAATTAGTCTAAGTGTGGAAGCTATGGCACAAACGTGCAAAATGTTCCCATATGTTTATTAAGAACGTTCATGACCCCAGCCATTTATGCATTCCTATTTTGCTGTGCTCAGATATGGATGTGTAATTGCCTTTTGAAGGTGCTTTCATTACCATACATGTAGAACAACTCAAATATGACTCATGCTGCATAACCTTGATCAGTTATTGCATTTGCCTCACATCTGCTGAAAAGCGAAACTGCCCATCTTATATAGGGAACAGCAGGAAGAGGGAATGTTATGCTTCCTCATACATGTGAAAGAAAGTAATAACCAGGCCAGCTCAAAAACTTTAAAAAAAAAAACCCAAACATCTTGTTCCTGCTATGGCTATAGGAATCTGTGTGAACAGCTCTGCAGAGTGAGACTACTTGCTGGGGCACTGGGTACGGCCAGCTCAGAACCAGCTTCATTATTCTGTCGGATCTGTACCTCAAGGACAACTGATGGCAACTCCCAACACTTGTGTTTCTAGTTGCAGAGGCATCTCTCCGGTAGGGGCGGGGCTGTAAGTATCGCTGCGGTCATAATCTCTTTACCGAGCGAGGAGGAGGCAGCCCCGCCCCCTCACTGTCCGAGCCAGTCCCCTACGGAGAAACCGGCAGGGAAGAGACCCTGCCTGCTGCTTTCTCCGTAGGGGACTGGCTCGGACAGTGAGGGGGCGGGGCTGCCTCCTCCTCGCTCGGTAAAGAGACTATGACCGCAGCGATACTTACAGCCCCGCCCCTACCGGAGAGACGCTAGTGTCTAGTTGGGAGGGGGAGGAGTGAGTGGCCTGAGGGTTATGTAAGCCTTTGGAATCTTCGGCAGGCCGAACCTTCCTATTGGCTTAGAAGAGTCGCCTTCTCTGTTTGAAGGAAAAACATCCGTTGGGGAAGAGGGGAGGGGTTAGACTTTGTCAGTTACGTCAGTTTGCTGTGAGTATGGATGCCCACTTTCCTGGACGTGGGGAAGCTGGGGGTAAATTCTGGCCTTCTACTAGGCCTAGAGGCAGAGTCACCGAGAGTGAGAGATAGGGTTTCGAGTTGTAGGAGTTCCAACTATTGTTATTTTATTCGTGTGTGTGTTGACATTGTACCTCTGTCTGAATCTTCAGGTGCCTTCTATTGAACTATGCTCTGGAATAAACATAGTATTTCGGGTTTTGCTAAATCTGGCCTGGCCACTTGCCTACTACCAAATGTGGACATTATTCTCTGATGGTTGAGGCTTAACACCCCTCCAGAGAGGGAAGCCTAGAACCTGGGTGTTAGACAGAGTACATGAAAGATCAATCGCTCAGTGCCTTGGTGGAAAGGGGCGTGAGAGGATTGTGACTATAAAATTTTAGATGTTCAAGTACCTCATTTTGGAGAGGAGGGGACACTGTTTTCTCCTGCTTCTGCCAGACTCACCATTGCTCACAGCTCTAAGCCTGCATGGATTCCTTCCTCGCTGTATCTCTTTCAGAATCTTAATAGTGTTGTGAATTATCTATGACAGTGGTTCTCAAACTTTTTAACACCGGGATCCACTTTTTAAAATGACACTCTATCTATCGGGACCCACCTAGCTTTAAGAGACTTAAAAAAGGTGATCTAGGAGGAAATATATGAATAGCACCAAGGCTTGAGGGCTTAGTTATGTGACCCAGCCTTTACCTACTCCCATTAGCGAAAAGAGAGGAGAAAAATCCCCCTCTGGCCTTAGCCTCTAGGCAGGCAGATTCCCCTTTTTCCCCGATAACATTTTCGATGCCACCACCCGAGGGATTAAACAGTAGGCCATGCCACCTCAGGACTGCGCGCCTCCACCAATAGTTGCTTTGGGTTCCCTGCTCCGACAGGTCCAGCAAACACAACTCAGAAGTGTGCGCCACAGCTCCAACTGTGCGTGCACCGTTTGGCTTGGCACCTTCGCTCCAACGTAGGGCCCAACCAGTTAAGTGAAACAGCTTCAACTGTTTAGACTTCAGGTAACGTGCAGAGCGGTTAGCGTGGGGGGACCCCTTTAATTCAATAATCCAGGCTATGCAAGCATAGGTTAAAAGGCAGAATAACTGCACACAACATTTCTTTGACAGACAGAATACACATGAGAGAGAAAATAATAAAGAGCTAAACATTCCTCAAACTAAGACTGGTTCCTAATTCACCAAGAACAGATGGTACAAGGCACAAAGCCTCCAGCTAAGATGTTACATCGTGCCACCTTTCAGAGGGTGCTCCAGCAGATGTTCAATGAAGCAGCATTCAAGACGCAGAGAGATGGGATCCATGGATTTGACTAAAGGGCCCAGGGCTACCTTATTTTATACCATTTTAGGGGCTACTTGATGGACAGGTGATGTGACCCAATAAGAGACTTGGGACTAACCCCTTCCTCTGAAGAATGACTCAGCAAACCCCTGATTCCCATAGAAAAAATGCCCCCAGTTGAAATACATAACATCAAATTGGCTCACGAGTTCTCACACTGATATCAGACGTGTTTTTTGCACCACTCAAGGCCGTGCTACACTTTCAACGTTTGCACTCCCTCTGCGTCTGACGCAGCTGGAGTGCAGCCGAATGGGCAAAAGTCGAGGCGAGGTCGACTTGCCCTGCGGGGACATCGGCTGCCGACAGGCCAGCGCCGGCTGCCGACGGCAGGCTCTATTTGACGTGCGTGCCCGTGCCGTGCCGCACGTTGGCCGCACGCGAACAGTGTAGCTCGGGCTTCAAGCCCAGCTGCAAATCACGCCACCATAATCAAACGATGACCTTGGCTCTATCACCAGGGATAAAAAGCGCCCCCTCCTCATGAACTTAAAGAGAACAGAAGCAAATTTGATTTTTTCGCTACACGTGTCATTTAGGAACTTGGGGGAAAAACACATCAGAAAAAAAGATGCTCAAACATTTATCTCCCTATATTTATACAACCTTGCAAACTGCAGGAGCTCTGCTCCTTGCAAACTATGTAATTGTAAACTATGTAAGTGCAAACTATGCTAACTGTATGACAATTAGCAGCTATCTGATTTTTGAATAGCCTCAGGGCTTGAGGCAATTAGGGACCCACCAGAAATCAGGTCGCGACCCACCAAATGGGACCCGACCCACAGTTTGAGAAACACTGAAAGCTACTGGAAGTTATAGCTATGATTGCTGTGTTAAAATCATATAGTGGTAATGGATTAAAGATGTGATGAGATTGTTTAAAGGCTACATTTTATGGGCTAGATGTATATGGTTTTGTTTATAAATGGATTAAGCCCAACAGGTGGTTGATCAGAATGAGACAAATGGGGAATATGCGACCAAATAACCACAGAGAAGGAAAAGAAGATGGAAATGAGAAATTCGAGACACTCTCGCTCTCGCAGGCATAGCGGGCGGCGCTCCAGCTTTCGAGTCCTGAGCGTCGCCTGGGGGGCCTCCCGCCCGCCTCGCCAGGCCGGCTCCGGGAGCCCCCTCAAGTAACAGTCAGAGCATGCGCAAAAAGAACGGTATAAATATCGTTCTCGCAGTGGGCCTTCCTCAGAAGGCCCTGGGCAGCCGGCCGGGGAAGACGTCCCCCAGCCGGCTCTCCCGATTGAGGGGGCGCCCCCCTCAGTCACTAGGTGACACACGTGCCCTAGTGATGCCACTGGTCACGTGACGTATGTTACGTGATGTCCGGGGGCGCTCGGCCAGCCCCCGCCCCCCTAGCCCCAGGCGTCCGGAGGGGTGAAGACGCCACTGCCCATGAAGAACACAATCTAGGAAGAATGAACATTTGGGTGAGTGACATGGGCGAGTGACATTGAGAATGGGCCTACTGGCCCTGCCTCTGATCTCCAGTTGTTCATTTGACCATGGGCATACACGTATGTGTGAGCACAGAGAGCCACCCTGCATACATAGAGTTTTTAAGCAGTCGGTTCTGTGTGGAGGCTCAGATTGACACAAGGAGGTTGGGGCAGGACAAGCAGACAAAATCCTCCCCTGCTCATTCTCTGTACGTAACCTGTAAAGGGCTACAACTTTACTGGATCAGATGGTGCTCTCACCCCATTGTGGCTCATCATATGGAGTAGAGTGAGAGCATACTTATCCTCCCTGCTCACCCAGAACATCACCCCTCCACCTCCAGCATCCTTGCACCTCCATGATAGGCAGTCACGTTTAGATATAGCCAAGACTTATTCATTCAATGCCTGTAGCCCAAACAGGCCAATCCAATATAACTTCTGGGAGTTTCAATTCCCAGAGGCCTTCTCAGGGTAAGGGAACACTTGTTCCCTTGCCCCAGGGCAAGCTTCTGCTGATCCAATGGGTTTACTACTTGGACCTGTGCCAGCGATTTTGCTGGTGCAAGTCTGAGTGGACTTGTATAGGTGGATCGAGGCCAGGAAGGGGGATAGAATATCACGGGAGCTACTGCCACCGACAACCGCCCCTTCCCACCCTCGGCACGCTCCCACCCCATTTTGCCAACTGCTGTCCCCTGTGCCAACTTCCAACACTGGGGCTTCCACAGTGGCCACTGTTGCCCAGCTACCACTCCTCGCCATCTGCAGTGGCAGCCAGGCTGCACTAGATTGTGACAGCTGTAAAGTGCACTGCATCGCTGGAATGCGTGTTCTGGAAATGCAGTGGCAGGTTAGGATTTGGCTGAAAATTGCACAGTTGATTTCAATAAAATCCAGTAATCACCCACCTGATTTTGACCCACACATGTTGGCTTTTCACATGTGTAGGCCGTATTTGAACATGATGGCTCCATGTGGTAGTGCAGGGATGTTGGGGGTAAGTCTGGCATGCTCTGTAGGTGGGGAAAGTGGATACACTCTTGGTTCCCTCCATGTGATAGAAGAGGACTGGACTGGAGGGGAGGGAAGTATCATCTGATTATGCCTGATACTGACATCTTTTGAATAAAAAAATTGTCCCCACCACATGCTGGAAATGTGCATATCCATCTGAAGAAATTCTTCTCATTACAGTTAGACAATTCCAATCCTACAGTTAAAGAACTATGTGTGCAGTTTTATTTGATGCTGTAGTGCACAGTACAGTAGTTCATATATCAGTATTCATTTGTTAAATTATATTCTAACTAACATATTTCCTTTTCCATGGAAAAACACTCAGGTCAGCTTTTACTGAAAAGCGTATATTTTATAAACATAGCATGTTTATAAATATAAATGCAATATTTTAAAGGGTGTAGCATAAAATATTGCATTTCTGCTTCAGCTGAGGCAAATTGAGCTTTTTGCTGTAGAGATCAAATATCACATTTTTCCCAGCGTAGTTTTCCTCAGTAGTCAGAATCTAGCCATTTGCACTTTATAGCTGTGGTGAGGAGCGGAAAGTCTGGGATGTCAACCTCTTTTTTTCTTTACCCGAGTATCTTCTGGTTACCATTATTCATTTTTACTTGGGCTCACCGTAGGTTCCTAAGCGCAGAGACAGCAGCAGTAAGAATACCAGAGAGCTGCTATTAGAGGCAGCATCATGTCCTCCAGCATCTCTCTTAGCTGTCCACCTACATAATTGTACTGAATTATATTATCTTTTTGTTAGCCACTTTGAATATGATCTCATAGAAGTCTCATGGTCTATAAAATAAAATATGTGATCTCCCATTGCCAGAGTCATGACCTGCCCTTCAGCATTGCACAGATGAAAAAACTTCTCTTATATTACCAAGGGTCCCACTCTTCTCCTCCATTAAGCGTTGGTGAAAGCTCCTCTTCACTATCTGGGATGCTTTATTCACTGACTCTGCAATCGCCTGTTCTGCAGTGGGAGCTCCAGCTTTGGGGGGCCTCCCCAGGTGCCCAAGAATTCAAGTCTTTCTTCTTGCCACCACCGTGGCAGGAGTGAATGAGGAATCCGCGACGGGGTGAGCTCTCATTGCTTGGCCAGCTCCTGCCAACCTAGCAGTTCCAAAGCATGTTAGCGGAATAGGTACCGCTTGCGGGAAGGTAAACAGTGCTCCATGTTCCAGCCGCATGCTACGCGCAGCGGCAAGGAGAGTCATGCCGGCCACATGACCACGGAGGCATCTTCGGACAACGCTGGCTCTTCGGCTTTGAAATGGGGATGAGCACCACACCCTAGAGTCGGACACGACTGGACTTAATTGTCAGGGGTCACCTTTACCTTTACTTAAGTGGCAGCCCCAGCAGCCACAATGGGTCAACTCGGACCTGCGCCAGTGGTATTGCTGGTGGAAGTCTGCGTTGATCTGTGCAGGCAGATCAGGCCCAGGAAGGGGGTCGGGATTCAGCATGCGCCTCCTCTGCCCCCCCCCCCCCCGTAATTTGATCACAGGTTTAAACAGCCAAGAAAAACCAACTTAGTCACAGCCTGCTCCTTGTCATGTGATTTTCAAAACTCAGATCTTTGGATTAAAGATTGACTTGAAGAATCACAGTTCTCCTGTAATATGTTTTACATAAAAGTTCAACATTCATCTCGCTGCAACTTGTGGAATGATAGGCTGTATCCTAGATGGTGCTTTAGTGTTCATGTGCAGGTCCTCACATTCATTCATCCATTCATTTTTATCTCGCCTTTCCCCCCTGCCATAAATGCTCAAGACGGCTAACATAAAATATACATAATAGAATAAAACTACTCATAAAACAACCAATGAAGGAGCAGCAGACAATATTAAATCAATATATAAATATAAAAACAAAGACAGAACCTGGCACCAGTAAAAACAGCAGCAATAAAAATGTCAATAAAAACAATCAGATAACAAATGACCATAAAACAGCACAGCATTAACTGCAGCAAAAGAGTAAAAAAATAATAAAATGGAAGCAGAAATGTTAAAACACAGGAAAAACAGCAGTAAGCAATAAATGGTAAAAACAGCAGCAAAGGTGGGAATAAACAGTAGGAGGCAACTAACATCAAGACAAAAACACCAACCGAAAAAGAAACGTTTTAAGCCCACTCTGGAACACCTCCTGGGAGGGGACAGTTCTGAAATCAGATGGGAGGGAGCTCCATAGCTCAGATACCACTGCGGAGAAGGCCCTAGTACTTCTGGTTGTCACCTGTCGGGGGTGGCACACTCAGCAGAGCCAGAAACAAACCGGCAGCCAGTGCAGAATCAAACCACTGAGCAATAGTAACCACATGGGCCATCTCATTCTGCACCAATTTCAGATTCTGGACAGTCTTCAAGGGCAGCTCCACATAGAGCATATTACAAAAAGCTAACCAGGATGTCGCCAAAGCATGATCCACTGTGGTCAGGTTGGACCGATTCAGGTAAGGTTACAGGTAGTGCAGCTGCCGAAGCTGGGCAAAAGCCCTCCTGGCCACAGGGGGCGGGGGATAATAGAAAAAGCCTCTTCTCCTGCTCTCTGCTCTGGGTAATGTGATGCAGGCTGTTGCAGATGCAAAGTGAACAACTGCAGCTGATTAAATCACTGTTTTTTCTTTGTTTTAAAATGCCCTTCAGTGGATAAAATGAAGCTGCCCAGTGGGATATCATTTTGACTACCGTCCTCTGATGTGAGAGCTGGAGTTTTTTTGTGTGCAGAGCTCCTGCACTTAGAAGTGTTGGGTTACGAATGCACTGCCTACCACTGTGCAACAGGAATTCTAGAAACACTCAACACTAAAGCCCTCCTCCTCCTTTTTGGGTTGCAGGATGTGATTGACATGAAGCTTGCTGCATAGCCAGAAAAAAGTAAATAGCCAGGTGCAGAAGGTGGCCTACTTGTGATCTGTGCTTAAATGTACTCTTGCTCTCTTCTCCTGCTGTGCACATATCACAGGCAAAGCCCTGGAGTTTGCTGAAGCTGCTGAAGAGCTGCTGTGAGCCTCTTGAGAAGTCAGAGCATTTGCATTCTCAACACCAGGTATCAAACAGGACAGTGCTAACTCCAAACACATCAGCATCAAAAGCAGAGAGAAAAAGAAACGCCAATAGACCTAATTTATTTGGCAGGGAAGAGATGGCTCCAATTCATCCTCTAAGATAACTGCAATTTCCCAGCAGAGAAGGAAATTAAACCTTTGTCAGTGCATAGCAGAAAAAATGGTAGGATCACTGCTCTCCCTCCAATATTCCAAACAACTCAGTTAGCTTTGTAAAAATCTGCTCTAGTTAATTAACAAAATACACACCATGGCTTGAATCAGAGGCGTATCTTGAAGTCCTGCCGCCCGGTGCTGCTGCTCCAGGGGGCGCCCCGTTCCCCAGGGGGGCGCTGCTGGATTCTGGGGGGCGGGGGCTTTGGTCCGGCGGCAGCAGTAGCAGCAAAACTCAGGAGGAGGAGGAGGCGGGAGTGTTGTGCGAGCGAGAGAGCGCGCCTGCCCACCTCTCCTTTCCCTTCCCGGCTTCGCTGACCGACGAAGCCGGGAAGGGGAAAGGAGAGACAGGCAGGCGCACACGCTCGCTCGCGCGCACACACACTCCCCGCCTCCTCCTCCTCCTGCTGCTGCTGCCGCCGGACCGTCCTTACCATAGGGGTCTTCGGTCCGGCGGCAGCAGTAGCAGCAGCAGGAGGAGACGGAGGCTGGGAGTGTTGTGCGAGCGAGAGCGCGCGCCTGCCCGCCTCTCCTTTCCCCTCCCGGCTTCGCTGATCGACGAAGCTGGGAAGGGGAAAGGAGAGACAGGCAGGCGCACGTGCTCGCTCGCTCGCACACACACTCCCTGCCTCCGCCTCCTGCTGCCGCCGGACCGTCCTTACCGTAGGGGGCTTCGGTCCGGCGGCAGCAGTAGCAGCAGAACTCAGGAGGAGGCGTAGGCGGGGAGTGTTGTGCGAGCGAGAGCACGCGCCTGCCTGCCTGCCTCTCCTTTCCCCTTCTGGCTTCGCTGACCGACGAAGCCAGGAAGGGGAAAGGACAAATGGGCAGGTGTGTGCACGCGCTCGCACACAACTCCCCGCCCCCTCCTGCTGCTGCTGCCGCCGGCGGACCGAAGGCAGGTCCTGGGCGGCGTGCAGCGGCAGGTCTCCTCTCCTCTCACACGTGGGAGGACGGAGGTGACATGCCGCCCGGAGCTGTGGAGCCGCCTGGAGCCGCTGCTCCGGTTGCTCCACTCTATCCTCGCCTCTGGCTTGAATATGTCAGAGAGACTATAGCTTAAATCAGGAATGGCTATTAGCAATGATAACTTAGCAGAAACCCCAAGGTCAAAAGCAGTATATCTTAACATACTGGTAACTGGGGGACAAGCAAACATAGAGGGCTATATTGTCCATGTCGTGCTTGTGGACTTGCTGAAAGTGGTTTGCCACAGTGGTTTGCCACAGTGGTTTGCCACTGTGAGGAACAGTATGCTAGAGTAGGTGGACCCCTGGTTTGATACAGCATATATCTTATGCTCTTATAGACCTCATGACCTAAAAAGGACTCGAGAGGGATTTGGCTTATTGAACTATCATGGACTGTGTATGCATAGGCTTCAGAGCTCATTTAAATGCAGAAGAGAACAGAGGCCGGCAGGTACAAGCTCTGCAATTGGCAGGCAGTATGACAACTCTACATTGGTGTATTGCCCCGGGCATGAGGTTTCCTCCATCTTATTTCCCTGGCCTGTGTGCCTTTAAGCAGAACCAGGCCATAGAAGTAAAATGAGTCAAAAGCCATGCATGCAGCTTATTTGTTGATTTTTTTCGCTCCTGAACTAACAAGCCCACATTCCGGTGTATGCAATTACAGTATAGAGATATCCCCTGTAACATACGTACCGTAATCAATCTTATTCTTATCAGTAAAATGGACAAACAGTGTCCAAGTCTGTATGATGAGAATGTTTCATTGTTGTAGTTCCCACCTGAATTTGTGCTAATTAGTTAATATTGGTGTGTCATTATGGGCCCAATCCTATTCTTACTGGCTTTTGTCGTTCCTCTTCCTGTGCTGGTGCTGAATGCTGTCAGTCAGCACCAGATGGATGGACAGCAGACTGCTGCAGGTCACAAAAGGTGCTACAACAGTGCGCCACTTGGAGTGCTGCCTGTGACGCAGGTGAGAAGACCTGCACCCTCCCACCCATGTCATCGCCAGCTCTCCCACTCACCGATGAAGGTAAGAGGAAAGGAAAATAGGATTCTTGCGCTCTTGTTCTGGCTTCAGAGACTATAAATTCTACTCAGTATGGTGGCATCTTCAGAGATAGTTTACCATTCTAAAGATGTGTTTGTATGAGCAGCATTTTTCACAAAAACCTGGTTCTTCTTTAAGGAAGAACAAGCATGTTGCGCACACAGTGTGTTCACCTCATAGGCAGGTCTGGTCTGAGCCAAAGTGCTGTGTGAAGCTGGAGTGCAAATGCTGCCGGCCGCCTCATCGCCCTCCCCATTGTCCATCTGGTAGGTTGAGGGGAGGGGAGGCACTGCAATCCAGCCTCCTGACCCATGCCTGGAGCGAGAGGCGTCGTTTGATGGGTGGCCCTGGTGAAGGCCCATGCATCACATGGCCTGTGCTCCATTGCCTGGAGTTCATGCATCACATGTTCCTATTCATCTCTTGATGACTGTAATATCAAATAAATATTTGCATATGTGAACTGGCAATCCTAGACTCAACATCACAGATAAAACTTGTCCGTTCACACAGTCAACAGCAACTCATAAATTGTACAATAATCACATACAATATATAGAAACTCAGTCTTGTGAATCACCCTGACACCCTTTATCAGTCCACATATTTTCCAGTAACCTACTAGCTACTAAATACATCTGTTCAGTATTGAAAGATGTAGGAGATTGTTGCTATACTCGAAATCAGTAGTTCCCAAACTTTTTTGTGAACATTTGTTACCCCACTGCTTGCGGCAGTGACCAGGCCATGCTGAATGGTGCATTGCATTTTGTGGCAGCCATAAAGGTCCTTATGCTGCCAGAATGCTAGTTCAGGCAGCGTAAAACCCATAGGATTGGACCATTAGTAACTACTTCACTGTTCAGTAAATTCTTAATGTGATAGATGGGCTTGATGAAGTGACACCAGTTTCCCAATGTCTGGTTTAGTGCCATCTACCAGCATGGTGACATAATCCCATCACCTCCAGTATCCCCCCTACCACCCCCTTGTCTCTTATCACCCCCTAGCTAATCCTACCCCCCAAGGGGGAGTACCACTCACTTTGGGAACCACTGCTCTAAATGCATCTCATTAACAGTCTGCAATTGCACGTAGTTTGCGCTATCATTCAGGAAGGACCTTGGTCTTGGCAGAAGAAGAGGAACGAAGGAAAGAATAGCAAGAACATTAGATCACTCCCCTTGGATTAATTAATTTGCCAGAAGCTGACAAATGTATTTTTGAAACAGCTGTAGGCAAGTGTTAATTGGAGATTTATCTTTCCTGCTTTTGAGAACATTTCAGCCCAAACTAAAATTGGTTCAATTTCTTTATAAACTTCAGTTTCTTAAGTTGTAATCAAGCTGTTTACCTTCTCACGTACATGATAAAGAAGAAAGTTATTTACAGTGCCTGTGCTCACCCCAAAACTGTAGATATAACTGGGAGTGTAACAGCCCAATCCCATCCCCTGCCACCAGTGCTGATGCAGTCGCGCCAACAGGGCGCCCGCTGCATTCTAGTGGGGGGCAATACTGGGGGGCCTCCTCATGGTAAGGGTAAAGTTCCTTTACCTTGGGAGAAGCCCCTACATCCCTGTTGAGTCTCTTCAGATGTATGCCAGCTCCAGAGCGTACGTTCAAGGAGAGTAATGGAGAATTAACAGGCAAACAGATGAGGATAGGAACCTTGCTGGGATCCACCCCCTTCCTCCCCGAACCACCTCCTTCCCCCTGCTCCATTTCTTCCCCTTTCTGGCTACTGCCTGCCCTCTGCACCATCTTACCGGTGCTGGGGGATCCAGGAAGGCTGCCGCCGCTTGACCAAAGCCATGCACCGTTTGCAGTGGTGGCTCCAAAATGACTGCCAGCGGCACACTGTGCGCATTGCCATAAAGGCGTGGTAGGACAGCCTATAGGATTGGGTTGTTAATGGGCTTTACAGGTAGGTACATACTATGCAACTTACAGATTATTTATTTATTTATTTAAAATTTTATACCCCCACCTTTCCAGATTTTTTAGAACTGCACAAGGCAGCTAGCAAACGTATAGCATAAAAATAAACAAAGCTTGACTTGAACTCCAACCCCAGCATAAAGGGTTGTCAAGCAGCAAATAAAATATCCATACAAGGTAACAAGGCAGGAGATAAAGATACATTAAGCCATAATCAATAGCGACATTAGGATAGCAGCTATAGAAGCAGCATAAAATCAAATCAAATGAAAACAATAAGCAGAAGGAAGAGTGACCAAACAACAACAAAACCCAACCTACCCACCCCCAAAAGCCGATTGTAACAAAATAGTCTTCAGGCCTCTCCAGAAGCTTTCCAGTGAAGGAGCGATTCTTAAAATAATCCAGAGTAGTATTCCAGAGAGATGTGGTGCCTCAACTGAAAAGGCCCTGCCTCTCACCATCAACCCTTTCACCTCTGATGGTGGAGGAACTCTCAGCTGGGCCCTATCCAGTAACCTAAGGCCAGGGAACAGACTGGACTATATGGAAGTAGGCAGGCCCTAAGATACCCCAATCCCAGTCTATATAGGACTTTAAAGGACTTGAATTGAATTAGGACTTGAATTGAGCCTGGAAGCAAATTGTCAGCCAATGCAGTCATTGGAGCAGGAGCCTGACGAAGTCAAACCACCAAATCCCAGTGACTACATGGGCCATGACATTCTCCACTAATTGCATTTTCTGAACTGTTTTCAAGGGCAGCCCTACATACAGTGCATTACAGTAGTCCAGGACCTCAACTGCCCCCTTGGTTTCTGATGGATATAGACCAGTTATGGTCTTCCTGTTGCTTTGATTGGCTTTTAGCCTTGTTAATCACAGGTCAGAATTTGTCTCCTGTCCCTTTAAATCTTCATCAGAAAGGTACAGACTGAAATCGGCTGGAAGGATTCCAGGGTTCCCTACTTTCCAATCTCCGTCATAGCAAGGACAGCCGCCTTTGAGGTTTCTGGATGCTGTAACATTTAATTGTGTTTTCCCATTTTTCCCTGAGAGGAGATGCTTTTCCTGGTTTCCTTCTACCTTTTTTGATTCTTCCATGAGCTATACGTGGTCCAGGATACTGCCGGTGCTGTTCTTACTGGACCTTGGAACTTCAAAGTTGAACCAGTTTCCAGGACTATAGTTGGGATGCCTGATGCATTCAATGCTGCTCTAGGACCCTCAATTATTTCTGAGATCAGAGATTCCCCAGCTTTATTCCTGCCTTGGGAGGTATGGCACATCAATAAGAAGGCACCAGTGGCCCTATATAGCTAAGGAGCAACAGAAATAGGGGTGCCATATTTTAGTTTCATATTCATATGCCATATTCTAGTTCTCCAAATATAAGCATTTCTAATTATGCAAATCAAGTGGTGGATTGGGGGAAGGGTTAAGCACAATCTGCTGCTTTTCTGCTCCAAATCACCCCATCCCAGTGCTGCTTTGCAACAAGGAAATGGCCTGAGAAAGAAGTTGGTTCTTATGAAACTTGACTAACGATAGGAGACTCAATAATGAGTTTTAAATAATTCCTAACAATAATCTTGATTCTGTGGTTATATAGGGAGCTATGATTATATTGGCAGTCTTTTTGTCTGTACACTGAATTTTGTTGTGTTCTATACCAGGGGTTCTCAATCTGTGGTACATGTACCCCGAGCACTGCCCGTTATCAGCGGCTGCGATCAGCAGCTGATGACAGGCAGCGTAACAGTTCTTCCCGGGTCACGGTGCCAATAGTTTGCTTGAAGCTGAACAGAACATAGAAGCCACGTGAAGCAAACTGACAGCTGACTGGCTGAAGCACCATTTCACTCTCCTAACCTCAACTCATGCTCACTATATCACATCAGCTTCCTTCACTTCGTTTCCCTGGTTTGTTTGGGGTTTTTTGGCTATTCCTCCTGCCCTGCCATTTCCTAGCCCTTTGCACTTCTTTGCATCTCCTCCTGTGACAATCTATTTCCTTCAATAAGTGTTTCACAATCCCCCCCCGGCTTCTTTTTACCCTCTGCGCTATTGCATTTTTGGCACTGGCCAACTCATCGACAGTCACCCATTTCTCTTGATGAACCTACTGTAGATTTGCACAACTTGTGGTCTCCCACAGGCAGTTCAACAGCCATCAAGGGCCAAGTGCTTAACAATCCCCATGTTTCCCAGATGCATTGAAAAAATGGAAGGTTATTATGGCAGGTTGGTGGCTCACAAGATGTGCAGGCCCTATTTATTATAAACTGACTCACGGTCCAATCCTTACCAAGTGATGCACTGGTGGAACGCATGTTCCAATGGCGCACACTGTTGCAAAAGCACCGTAAAGTGCTTTGTGAAAATAAAGGGAGCCAATGCGCCAGCAGTTATTGGGAGGCCTGCCAAAGCAGGTAAATGCAGTGCAGGGGTGGGGGGGATGGCAGGGAGGGAGCTGAATGGGGTGGGTGAGGGCAGCGACGGGGTCCGGTGATGACAGGATCAGGCCCAGGAGGTGGATGGGATAGGCAGTGCCGGTGCATGCCCTATCCAGACCCCCTTCCCAGGCTGCACAGATAAACGTGGACTTGCGGCAGCGGTGGACTTGCGCCATTGGTGCAGGTCCAAGTCGACCTGTTGTAATTGCTGGGGCTTATCCTGGGGCAAGAGGACAAATGTCCCCTTACCCTGAGGAGACCTCCAGCAGCCACAAATCCGCGCAGGATGCAGCATAGCTGGTGCCAGTACCGCTGCATTGCTGTGTGGGGATTTAGGTAGGATTGCGCTGTCAGTTTGCTTCATGTGGCTTCTGTGTTCAGTTCAGCTTCAAGCAAACTATTGGTGCTAACTGAGTGGGCTTTACTACTTCTGCTACTGAACACTGAACCACAATTTTGCTTACATCCCTACCAAGCCACATCTATTTTGATAGTTTACTGAGCAGTTTCCAGACCAGATCCTCTAATCTCCCTGCCACTTGTTCTCTTTTCACCCTCCATAGGTATTTGTATTCTCCCCTTCCCTAAAAGGCAGCTGCAAAGAATGCCAATGTGAGATGCCTGCATTTCAGAGAATGACATGTTGTGTCAACAAAGGTTAACAAGATTTATTCATCATAAGCACTGAACAACAGAAATTTCTTGATCAGTGAAAGACTGTAAATGCAACTCAAATCCGCTTGATTTTCAGCCGTTTCTGTCCCATGATTAATTGTTTACACAGTGTTCAGTGTTAGGCACCAGATAACACATTATTCTTAGTGTTATGACAATATTCCCCACTGACAGCCTTTAGCTGTCTACACTGTCTCCAACAGATTTGGCAGACATTTCCTGAATGTTTAATGTTGGCTTGTTTTTCAGGAGCTGCATGTTTCCCTTTGTTTTTTTAAATGAGAATTTAGTTAGGAGCAGGAAATCACAGACCTTCTGTAGCAGAATTACATTGCTCTACATGATTAATTTCAGATTAATTTCAGCCTGTACTGGTACATATTTAATGGCATTCTATCCCATATATATGTACACATACACAGAGTTTATTCAGTGCATGTTCATTAAAGACAAGTGACAAGACTGAAGGCATACCCGGTAGGCCACAAATTGGTTAGCAAAACATTAACAATGTTTGTAGCGAAATATATTGTCTGTCTTAACCCCACCAGCTTGATTTAAATGTAAATAATTTATTTCTCTAGCAGTTCTCCATATTCCATGACAGGGCAATTCATTCTGAGGTTTTTATGGCCCTAAGGGTTTGGGCTCAGATCACAGTTTGGTGTGGAAGAAGGAGCAGAACCTGTGAAAAGTTTTGGTTGAATGAATCCATTCTGTTCCAGCAAAATTCTGGAGTGGATTACACCGTCTGGAATGGATTGTGCAGTCTCCAGTGACATAGCTACGCCACCCGAAGTGACATCACATACGGATGTGATGTCACATGCCCCACCCCCGAGTGATGTCTGCCAGAGGCAAATGTCCCTTGGTGGGAGGGAGGGGCACAAACAAACACTGCACAAAGGCGAAGGACGGCTTCCCAGGCCGTCTGCAGTCTGTTCCGCCGCTGCTGTTGTCTTCTTCCCCGCCACCACCATTTTGTCGCCGCTACTGCTATTTTGCCACCGCCGCCCACTGGTAAGGCATTCCCCCACCCTGCCGCCTGGGGGCGGACCGCCCCGTCCCCCTGTTCCTATGCCACTGGCAATCTCTTCTGGGCATATGTCCCTTTGGCATATTGGATGCCTCGGACTAGGTGAGAGGAGCATTAGCAGAGCCCAGGAGGGGTTCCTCAAAACACAATGAACCTCCTATCATCTATGATGAGGCTTCTGGTGTGCTGAATGTGTTGTGATAACCTTCAGACATGAAAGGTAGGTATAGTGCTGCCAGGCTAGCTACCACTGTACTGATCTTTCTTGTAGTTCCAGATTAGGCTCCGAGTCAGCCAGAATGGAGTGGGGCCTGCTCCAGTAATGGTTCATGACTGCTAAGTTTACTCAAGATGCTTTGGCAAGGGACTTTGTCAAAAGCCTCTTGAACTTCTAAGTATATAGTGTCAACTGAATTACCTCTAACCATATGCTTGTTGACACTATCAAACTATAAAAGGTTGGTGAGACAGGACTTACCTTTGTAGAAACCTCCTTCAGCAAGGCTTGTTCTTCAATATGCTTAAAATTTTATCTTCAGTTATGCTAAGCAGCCTATAATTTCCTGCCCCCCTCCTTTGCAGGTCCCTTTTCAGAATATCGGTGGCATAGCTCAACCCCAAGTCTTATTTCTTGGTCATGCTAGAGTGGGATGGAATCCAGGTAAGTGAGTGTTATAAAGATAATTAACGAAGAAGCAGCTTGGGAATAAGTTATACTCTCATTTCGTATTCAAGCTTTCTGTGCAATATTTTATTACCTTCTTTCATTTTCCAGCTGGTTTAAGCAGCTGTGTTGAACCATTACTATTCCAAATTTAAGTGAACCTTTACATGTTCCTTCCATGGATCCCCAATGTATAACAGAAGCTGCTATGGCACGTTCTTGGGCAAAATCTTAGCACATGGTAGGCTGTGCTGTTGTCCCATGTGAACTAACATTGCACCCTAGAATGTACCCAACACCCCCCTGTAAAATTGCTCTGCCCTTTGCATTGTATTTTAGGGAAGACTGTACAGCTATCCATTGAGGAAAGTCCAATGCGAGTTGGTGGTGTGTTGTGACTAGGAGACCGCTTCAAATCAGGACCTTCCTGGTCAGAATCTCACTTCTACCATGAGCTCACTATGTATGTCTACTCAGAAGTAAGTTCCATTGTGTTTAGTGGGACTTACTCCCAGGAAAGTGTTGTAGGATTGCAGCCTAGGTGGCTTTAAACAAGCCCCTCCCTCTTAGCTTCAGCTTCCCAGCTGCAATACAAGGATACTAATACTTACTTGATTGTTGTAAGAATTGCAACAAGATAATTCATGTGAATTGCTTTGAACACTCAAAGTGCAATACAAATGTGAAGTATTATTGTAGCAGTAATAGTAGTAGTAGTAACAACCCCCTAGGGGAAATCTAATGCAATATAAAGTTATGAACATTATACGTATGCTGAACTAAAGACTGTGTGATCTGTAATTCTTGGGTTCAGCAGCCAGTCCACATGATCTACATCTGTTTCGTTGGCACACCCCTCCGTCTTGCCTCAAACAAGTTTCACAAGTTAAAAACCACATGCCAAGCAACAAAAGTTAACTTAACTGGGAACTTTGTGTTATTCTGAGAATACAGAACACCAGTTTAAGTTGTTGTTTTTTTTAAACTCAGCCGTTCCCAAGAGTATTGCTTCTATTGTGTGTGATAGGTCTTCACCAAGGCACATAGAGCAAAAAGGCTACTATGCAGTATCGTTCAGGATAGATTCGTATGCCATACGAAATGTAAGAACCCCCCTCCCCATGCAAGCCCAGTGGCATTAAAGCATTACTTGCCAGTTCCAGGTTATTGTTGCCCTAGATGATTCAGCACACAGCCAGAGTCTATAGAAACTGTGTCTTTTCATATCATAAAGAAAGGTTTATTGCGTTTATTCTGTTCCCTTTTCAGCAGTTGTTTCTATAGAGGAAATAATGGTGATGGATGGGCCTGTAATTTTCACATTCACTACAGTCTTTTGAAATTGGTTTTTTCATGTACTCAGCAGGGGTGGGTGGAGAGAACAGGTGTGTACTTTGAGAGACAGACATTAGGGGTGATTTGATTCACATTTTCTTCTTTTGCTCACGTTTGGATCATGCAGTCTTCTTTCTTCCTCCCTTGACTTTTCTTTACTTAATTTTAACACCAGCTAATTTCAGCTCTGTGTACATCTGTTCCGAACTTTTCAATTCATGTTAATGTTGCTTCCCTTCCAGATAGTTTAGATGTTTTTGTATTTATTGGGCACTTCAAAACAGATTTTCCAAATAGTTTTGTTCTCCAATGAGGCATCAAGTCACTGGCCAGAATTGAAGAACTGTTGGAAGTGGAGTAATTTCATAAATCTCAATGCATGTGCTTAAAAGGAACTGAATGTGTTTCAAAATCTTGTCTCGAAATAGTCTTGCTGTTTTGCAGGCCTTACTCTGTGAATAGTACTATTTTGCACTAGTTTGTACAGTTACAAATTGTGTGTGTGTGTGTGTGTGTGTGTGTGTGTGTGTGTGTGTGTGTGTGTGTGTGGATTTGTGTGTATACATATTTGAAATTTCAGAAAGAGTTTCAGACTAATAACTTCCAAAATAAAATGACTAGTAAGGGTTAAATTCTGCCTGCAAGCCCCACCCTCTGATTTAGAAATTCTGCCACTCTAACCTTGTGTGTGTGAGACAACTGGCTGTAGTTACTCAATAGTAGGGGAAAGGCACTCTGCATATGCTCAAATGTTCTTCTCTATTGCACTTATAAGAGTAAAAGGATTGTTTTAATGTTTCAGACCAATGTCTGTGTAAGTTTTTCCATCCACCTCCCAGCAGGGTAGTCACGAGAGGGGTGCACCCCACTTTGGGGGTTGGGTAGCGAGATCCTGTGTACCCTTCTGGCACTAGAGCGAGTGCTTCAGTGCCGGAAGCCGTCACAAACATCTGTAAGGCACGTTTGCGCTGACTTGGGAGTAAGGGAGGCTGGCAGAGTAAGCATGCAGCCGGCGGCGGAAGGTAAGTTTCCAGCGCCAGCTGCATGGGCGGTCCGTGCAGCAAGGGAGGGGGACCATTGGGCGAGCCGGCCTGGGAGGGGGCGGGGATGGCGTCCATTTCATCCTCTTCAGTCCTGCTGCAATCTTGCTGCTTTTATATCCAATTAGTGCTAATGGGGTGCAGCTGCGAGCCACACCCATTGCACTCAAAGTCCCAGCTTCTTCCTACTTAGTAGCAACACCTGTGGGCCACGCCCAATTGCTTTCAGGTGTGCTTCCACCCACACAGTCCTGGGTGTTGACCCCTTGCTGCCCAGTCCTGTCAAAGTCCTGTCAAAGTCCAAGTCTTCAACTGTTAACTCCTTGCTGCCCGGATCTATCAACAAGGGTCCACTGCTGACACCATACTTGGCTCCTGCCAGTCTGTTGGATCTTCTACAATACATTTGGTGCCTGGGTTGCTTGGGCCCAGAAACAATTGCCTGTTGGCCTTTGATGCAGGATCTCCCAGGTCAAGGAGTACTGGATCTCAGCGTGTCACCAGCCTGGGAAGTCTAGGCTCTTGAGAAGGGGTGCTTGAGTTGATAAGGGATCAAGGTGCGCAGCTGTACACCCTCCCACTGCTTGCTCCCTCTATCCTCCTCCAGCCCTTCTAAATACTTCTCCTCTGCCTCCCTTGCCCACGTCTGCTCAATAGGGCTCGTCAGCTCATTTCTGACTAGAGTCGAAGCCTGGGCAGTAATAGAAATAGCGCTTGGGGGGGGGAGTTGGATATCACGGGACCAGAAGCAGAACTGCATGTGACAACACAGTCAGCTCCTGAGAGATATTGAGCCTGTCTGAGCTGGTGCAAGAAGGCCTGATAAGGATGGGCCTTCCAGGTGCTTCCCGTCAAAGCCAACTTATACCATCCAAGAGGTGCGTCCATCATTCCTTACGTAAACAGCCATCTCTTCATGGTCATCTTCCCCCACCCCTTTCCCGTTCCAAGTAGTTTTCGGCTGGAAACATGATGAGTCTGCGTTCTGGGTGGAAATTCTTCTGCTCACAGTGATTCTGCAAAACTGTTTTGGAAGAACAACTTTGCTCAAGGTGCTTCAGCTCCTGGGATGAATGACTGTCTTTTGCGACTCGAAGGCTGATTCTGCCAGGGATCCACAAGGAGGTCCATTCTGAGCAAGCAGGAAGCAAGCACAGTTGGAAGAATGGCGGTGGAGGAAATGGAGGCAGGCAGAATCTGCAGCACCTCGACACCCGCTGCCAACCTGCTACCCAAGGCAACTAGTTCAGTCCACCTCATGGATGAGCCGTCTCTGATCCTCAAAGAGGACCTTGGGGAAATTGCAATCAACCTTGGCTTCTCAGCCTTTTCAGAAACCTTTGCTCTCCGGCAAGGCTCTTTCCCCTCAAACCCAGAAAGTCCAAAAAGGAAAGTGAACAACAGAGTAAGTTACAGAAATCAAATACACATGAGATGTATAACATTATGCATGGGATGGAGAGAGTGGATGGAGGGAAATTCTTCACCCTCTCGCACAACACCAGAACCAGGGGACATGCACTAAAATTGAGTGGAGGGAGAGTTAGAACGGACAAAAGAAAATATTTCTTCACACAGCGTGTAATTCATCTGTGGAACTCCTTGCCACAGGATGTGGTGATGGCACCTGGCCTAAATGCCTTTAAAAGGGGTTTGGACAGATTCATGGAGGAAAAGACCATCACAGGTTACAAGCCATAAGCAACCTTCTGGCTTTAGAAGTAGGTTTTCTCTGTGCCAGGTGCAGGGGAGTGACAACAGGAAACAGGTTATCTTGTTGACTGTGTGCTCCCTGAGGCATCTGGTGGGGCCACTATGTGATACAGGAAGCTGGAGTAGATGGGCCTTTGGCCTGATCCAGCAAGGCTCTTCTTATGTTCTTATGTTCTAGGTGGACTGGCTTAGTTGGTAAATCTACACCACCTGGTCCTGCAGCCCCTGTGCTAAGTGTGGGCCAGATCGGGGCTGGCCCCAGCAGACCTGGAGCTGGGTTGGGTTGCCCCAGCCAGACTACCTGCTTCCAGCCGGGGTTCCTTACACTTCCTGATTCAGCTGCTGACCCAGTAAATCCAAGACGCAGAGAGTGGGAAGGGTATACTGAGCACTAACCGCTAGGCATTACTCCTCTCAGTTAGCCTCTGGCAATTGCCTGATTCTTACTGACAGAGAGGGACTCAGCCCATTTTCGGGAGGGGGCTCAGTCCTTCCGCTGCCCCCCTTTGATGTCTAATCTAATCATCAAACCTTTGATCTGTGATCAAAGGTTTTTCCGGGGGTTCCGGGTTTCTTTTTAACTTTAACGGGGGCTAAGGGCATTCTAGGAGGGGCGCATGATCATAGAGAGGAGAGTCCTAGAGAGTCCCACCCATTCAAGATGGCGCCGCCGGAACTTCCTGCCAGGGATGAGAACATGCTGCAAGCGCCCGGAAGAAGCTGCCTGCGCCCGAAAAGGTGCCCCAAAAGCACACACACACCCTGGGGGGTGCGCGCGAGGCAGCTGCCGCCCTGGGAAGCAGCAGGGAGACGGCAGCTGCCCGTGAAAAAGAAAAAAAGAGAAAAAAACCCGGAAAAAGGTAAGTGAAAAAAACGAAAGTTAAGGGGTCTGCGCCCCCCGCCCAGCCTCTGCGCCCCGGCCCTGGGCCCCCCGCCCCCCCTTGACGACGTCTCTGCTTACTGAAGATAGCTCCCAGTGATCTTAACTGGATTCACGTGATTGAGCAGGTGTGTTTTTCATTTTTACTAAGGTTCCACTGAAAGTCACGTATGATGGTCCAATCCTCTCCATTCATTTCATAAGGTGCAGAATGGAAAACCTTGAAAAGCAGGCTCCTTGTCTCCTAATGCTATATTTGTAAAGTGTGTAAACACATCCCCCCCACACACACTCATTTTTCAACCATTTATATAAAATGCTCTAGGAATGGGAAGTCACATGCACATTTGTTAATCTGTTCCATAAGATAACACTTGAGCACTCTTGACTGTCACATCTTTTTGACTTGACGTTGGTGGCATCAGACTGGCATTCTTGTGGAGTTGTATTCCTCATGCTGCTTAAAGTGGAGCAATTCAGTTCTAGTATCTTTTAATGGGGCTGCTGTGGAAGAAGAGCTTCAAGAGTGGAACCTTAAGCTTTCAGAGTTTTTAGAGGAAAGATGCCTGCTAATGGGTAGAAGGCACCCCAAGGGCTTTTCACATGTCTAAGGAGCGCTAAGCAGTACTTGAGCTTTTGGACGGCTTTTAAAATTTAGCCTGCTGTGCTGAATGAACTGTTGATGACAAGACATACAAAGCAATCCTATGGTCTCAATACATCAGCTGCTGCTAATGCCAGCAAAGCATTGACATATAGTAGCTGCAACCCTACCCACTCCCAGCAGCAGAGTAAAAAGCAAAACAAAACAAAACCCCTAGAAAAATAAAGCATAGCAACACTCACTCTGACTGCTTTCATGGCAACATGCCGCTCAGCAATCATAGCATGGCACACTAACACGATGTCTGTCTACGGCCATACTAATGATGCCTGCATTTTACCCCTGCAAAGAAGGCACCAATCCATGCATGGGCGTGGCTATGACTGAACAACTCCATAACATCACCCCGTCCTGGATAGACACAAACCACAACCAGGAAGTCACAGTGACACCAGAGCTCTCTCCCCAGTGGAGATCATCATGGCACAGTGAGCAGGATGGCAGCACACCTTCAGAGCTCCATGAAAATAGGGGCTTAATTCCCCTACCCACACAAACACAAGCCCCTTGCATGCCACCTCTCTTTTGGTGAGCAACTGGACAGGCCCACCTACAGAGGAGGGACTGACATTCCAGTCACAACACCTTGACAGCTAGCTCTGTAGCATTATGGCTATTTCGCATGCATGGAAAACTCATGGACTCCCCCTCAGGAGATGGGTTGAGATCCCACAAGGCCAGGGGAACAAAGTTGGATCAGTGCCTGAGCAAGGGGAGCACACCCCACCCCTTGAAGGAGAACGTGCACAAGGAAGAGTGGAAACCGGAACCGGAAGCTCACAAGGGCCAACCCCAGGATCTGCCTGACCATTCAGTGAGAAAGAACACAACCATGGGAAACAGGAGTAGACAGGCTCAAGTTGCTTGAAATGACCACTGCTTGGCAAGGCTTACCTTTCAAGTGATCTGCCAGCAATCATGTCTTGAGGTGCAAGAAGGGGCTGGGGAACAGAACTTGAATGTAAACCTCCCCCAGTACAGAGCAACTCCCTAACCACATAGTCCCCAAAGCAGACGAGAAGTGTATCATCTTGGGACCTTCAGCCTCCCAGGGGTACAGCTCATGATAGGCCCAGTTCATATCTAAACATGTTTCACACGGAGATGCAACAGTACTGTTTTTTTTGTACACGAGGCCATGTTTCATGCTGTTTCCTAGTACAACAGGTGGACAGGAGCCCTTCTCACATTAGGCACATCTGAGGCAGCATAATGCCATTGCTAATCAATCAATCAATCTTTTGAGAAGGTCCCAAGGGCAGGAAGAAACGTAAAGCGGAAGAACTAAGGCTTTTTGTACTTGACTGACTTTGGATAATCCTGAAAGCGTTTACCCATTACTTGGGGTGTACGAGTAAAAGGAATTTCTCCAGACAAGTTTTGGTATATAAATCTTTATTTCTTTAACTTGGAAAAGTTCACATGGCTGAAAACCTCGTAATCTCTACCTCTGTGCCAATCAATCAATCAGGCCAATAGCCCCATTCAGTAATGGCTTGGCTCTGAGATGTTGGAAAATAGGTGCAATGCCACCTATAGGACACCAGTGGGCAGTGCATTGTCCAGGGGACTAAGAGGCTACCTGTCCTAGATCTTTGACCTCTGGGGGGGGGTGTCTTCCTTCCTCTCTCTCCTCCTGACCCTCCAAGCATGCAGATCTCTCTCCATAAGCTCTGACATGGAGTCCTTTACATGCCATAAGTCTTCATACACCCATGCAGAGGAAATAGCTCTAGGATTCCCTGTGCCATGGTTTAGGACCTGTACACCCAAGAAAGATGTACATGATTGTGAACTGTGAATAAAGTTATTTTTTTTTCCTTTGAAACCTTTTTTTTTTCCTGCCCCTGTTCCTATTTTAGTCTCAGCAACAACCTAGTGGAGGTTGGTGGGTTGCTTCAGGTAAACGGCTTTTCCAGCTTGTATCTCTGCACAATAAAGACGTATGATCTACTAGACCCCCTTTTCTTTGCTCAGTCCTCTTAATCCCACACAGCCACACCTCCATTTGGTTGATACCCAGTGCTTGTTAGTTACTGTTCCATTCATCCCTCTTCTCCTGCTTGAGTTACTGTTACATCAGCAATAGCCAGGGAGAAGCTGCAAGACAGATGATAGGCCTCAACAGTTCACCTTTACTGATGCCTTATGGCTGTGGGCATGGCACTGTACCTTAGTGTTGATGGGGAGGGATGACACCCACCCCCTTCCTGTGTGTGAGCCCACACCTAAAGACAGCTGGAGGTGGTTACAAGGACAGGCACCATCTTCTAACTCTCTTATCTAACCGAGAAACAGCTGCAACAGTTGTAGCATTGTTGAACAGCATCAGCTTCAGACAAATATTGTTGGTTTATATTAAGTATATAAATGGATGTGGCCTGTCACTGGAACCTGAAATAATCATGTTAGGTTGTGTAAAAGATTGGATGGACAGGTCAATAACACAACTAAATGGTAACATGATATCGTTGTCAGCAAACAATATTGGTAGCTTCTACACAGAGAGTGCCTTCTGCTCCATCTATCACAGAATGGCTTTAAAAGGTTTGACTTGGAAAAAAAAATCTATGCATACACAAGTAAGACAATCCATTTAAAGGGATGATTTCCATGATCAGTGGTGCTTATTTGTCAGATATTAATTAGCCCATCATAATTTAAGCATTTCAGGGTATTTATTTATGCTATAGTGTGTGTGTGTGTGTGTGTGTGTGTGTGTGTGTGTGTGTGTGTAATATATCATGCAGGATCGTGCAGACCTGGCCACAGTGACCCATGCCCTAGTGACATCTAGACTAGATTACTGCAATGCGCTCTACGTGGGGCTGCCTTTGAAGACTGTTCGGAAACTGCAACTAGTGCAGAATGTGGCGGCCCGGGTGGTTGCCGGGGCTTGTCGGTTTGACTCAGTCGGACCGTTGCTTCGGTGGCTACACTGGCTACCGGTTCGTTTCTGGGCACAATTCAAAGTGCTAGTTTTGACTTTTAAAGCCCTTAACGGCTCGGGTGCAGGGTATTTGAGAGACCGCCTCCTTCCTTATAATCCGACCCGTACTCTGAGGTCATCAGGGGGGGCCCTGTTGACCGTGCCGTCATTGGCGGAAGTGAGGGGGATGGCGGTGCGGCGTAGGGCCTTCTCGGCGGTGGCGCCCCAATTGTGGAATTCCCTCCCCTTGGAATTAAGAACGACTCCCTCTTTAGAGGCCTTTCGGCGGGGCCTTAAGACATTTTTATTCAGGACTGCTTTTAATGTCTGACATGGTGGGCTGACCTTTTAACAAATGGTTTTAATATATGTAAATGCTGGTGACCCACTGGGGTTGTTTATTTTTAATCTTAAGTGTTTTAATTAATTATTTTAATGTGTTTAATTAATTGTTTTAATATGTTTATATGTATTTTAATATGTTGTAAGCCGCCTTGAGTGCCCTCGGGAGAAAGGCGGGCTACAAATTCTTAAAATAAATAAATAAAATAAATAAATATATATGTTTATTCAATTGTTATAATGACTGCAGTAGGTGATGAAAAGGAATGTTTCTATCAGACTGTTTGCATGAATCATTGTTTTTGTTTTAATATGTTGAAGAAATGCTAATAAAAATATTTTTGAAAAGATTACTGTCTGTGATGGAGGGAGTTCTGATAGCATCATGGAGACATGTGGCTGCTACAATGTTCTGTGCCTATGAAAACTGCATTTCAGACAGGAACAGATGCACGTCTCTGCCGTTGTACTTCCATGCAGGACACAGCTGCATCTGTTGCCTTGTGGTCTGTCATACACTCTTGAGAGGCACCGGAGCCCTGCTAAAAGAAAGAGGTGACAACCCCATATATATAGGAACCAGAAAGGATTTGCCTTGGTCACTGTTAGTGGAAGCTTTGCTCTAGGTTTTACTTGCTTGTGTGTTACACTGGGAGTGGGGAACATTGTTGACTCTGCTGCACCTGTTTGAAGACTGCCTGATTTTCTTGAGTCTACCCATGAAGAGATGGGATAATAATGATAATAATGGGCAACAGCTGCAAAAAATAGTTTCTCTGCCTTGGTGCTCAGGAGGGGGCAGTGAGCAAGTGCCACCAGGTAGGTTCACAGAGGTTTTCTTTGATTTCCAATTCCTCAGGCCAGCTGTCCCCCAGATGTCCACAATTTGTGGTAGCTAATCAGTGATGGGCAGTAGTTACATTACTCATCATGTAGCTGAATGGTAGTTGCAATTATGAAAAGTAGTTCAAACTACAGTATGTTAAATTACTCTGGTAGGACAAATTACTTGTCCAGAGATGGGCTGCTTAACCCCTCTGGTTGGGGGCAGCAGATCCATGTCCGGGGTGAGCATTGAGCCAGCTATCTAAGTGGCAGATCTGGAGGACGCCCCCACAAGTGGAGAACCCCAACAGCAGTGCTAGGCTGGCAGAGCATGCTGGGTCACAGGTCAGAGGGCAGAGTGGTTGCCCAAGTGACAGCATTGCAGTGCTTGTACTTTCACTGTCTTATGGAAGCTGGGAGGGGCTTTGTATGCTTACATCATTCAGGGGAGTGGGCTGATAGGCAGCTATTGGTTTTGCTTCTGGGAGAGGGGGTGACTAAAAGAAAGCCTGGGAGAGAGGAGGAATCAGGTGGAACTGCTAATTCCCTGCCTCCCCATGGCTAAGGACAGGGGAATTGAGGTCTGTGTCCTGGGGCCTCAATGTTCACACTACACTGTACTTCAAGTACTAACAATAATTTATTTTGTCCATTAAGAAAACATTAATAGCATATTGAAAACTATATACATATCAATACCAAATAAGGTCACAAAGGAGGAGGCAGGCATGCCTGCAGTTACCAGCAGAGGGTATGTATAGCAACCCTCGCTAATTGCTAGGATCCTGCTCATTGTGTAAGATTTCCAAGGGAGCTGGCTGCACTCAGAATAGTCTCACGGTTACATCTGGTCTAAGACAAGAGCTGTTGCACTACAGGGGTGGGAAGGCATGGATGGAGCTTGCAATTAAAAGGCCTGCTTTGATTATTTCCTGAACTCAAGTGTCCAGTAAACATTATTTGAATGAAGTAAACATCTCAAGTCACTAAACTCCAGTTGACCTGTTTAACAAAACAAGGGGAGGTAAAAAGGTAGTTGAAATGACTTCAAAGTAGTTACAAAGAAGTTACTTTTACTAAAAGGCAATTAACTGCTAGTATTTAAAATTACTTTTTAGATAGGAGTTGAAATGCTTGTAAAGTTGTTGGTGCCCATTAGTGTAGTTAGTAGATAATGTAGTCATTAAGACAGTGATCTCCTCTCCAATATAGGGAGTTGCAGTGGATCTCTGGCTGCACTTACTATTTGCTTTGAGCCTGTAAAAAGTGTTTGGCCATCACTAGCAGCAGCTGGAGTTGAGTGCCTGTTGACCGACAAAGCTGGCTGAACTCCCCATTGCTTTAACTTGGTACATGGTGTGAGCTTTCTACAGGTGAATGTTTATGACCAACAATAAGGCTTCCCGTTCTGCACAATACCTACTTAGTGTCCCCTGTGCAGGAGACATTTTTGCCTGTTGATAGAGGGGAGCTTGTATAGTCAATGCATGGTTTCTGGGGGAGGAAGAAAGACACATTGGGGGGGGGGTTAGATGTGGATGAGTCCTACTTGGAGGAACAATCTCTCCTCTCCTGCTGTATGTGTGGGATGCTTTGTCTCTGTACCAGCTGGAATTGAGGTTCCTGCTTTGTGTTTGTGTCTGGAGTCCTGAGAAGTCTCTCTAACGAGTCTCAGAAGATGAGTTAGCAACTGCCCCTCCAAACTTTGGCAGTTGGCACAAACCGCCAGGGCCTCTCACTAGAGTTCCAGCTTGTGCTCTCATGTTCTCTCACCGTGAGGATAGAATGATGTATTCCCATGCCTAGATAGATGTCCAAGGCTGCAGTCCTATGCACCAGGGGTGGCCAAACTTGCTTAATGAACTTGAGCCACAATATTTAAGAAGCATTTAAATTCTTAAATATATCTACTCACCATGAACATTAAAGTGTTTTAAGCCAGTGGACTCTCCGTTTATACCTGGTAAATAATTATAAAGCTTGAACGTTTCTTATTTACCTTTTTATATGAATTGTGATGCAAAAAGGACCTTAGTCAACATATTTCCGAGAGACGCACATTATATGTCAAAGAGCCACATGCATGTGGCTCACAATCCGCAGTTTGGCCACACTGGCTATACACACTTATCTGGAAATAAGCCCCACTGAGCTTACTTTTGAGTAGACATGCATAGGATTGTGCTGCAAGTTGAGCCTTCTGTACAACAGCTGGTGTGCTGTGATTGGCTGCAGAATTGGTCATAATCCCATCCTCCATTGTGACTATGGGGTTGGGGAGGGAAAAGGCAGGGGTGTGTCCTTCATTTTTGGACTCTCCATTGACTTCAGTGAGAGTGTGTTTAATTTACATTATCCCCTTTGATGGTATAACATTTCACCATCATCGAGAACAGGAGGATCAGAGGCTTTGAACAAGCACAGGATTCTTCTGTGTCCTGCTTCTCCCTTGCCGCCCTCCACCCTGCCCATTTTTGCCAGTGATGTCAGCCACTGTCATGGTTACATTGGCCGCCTAACCATGATGCAGCACCAGAATACATCCATGACACTCATGCGTCTCAGCACTCTGCTGCTCCAAGTGTTCTTAGCTTATCCAGTGGGCATAAATCAAGGATAGGGTTGTGCTTCTGCATTCACTTTCGGGGGCAGCGGGGCGGGGGATGTTCAGAAGTGCTACAATGAATGAGGAAAAGGGCTACAGCCCTTTAGACTGAAGGGCTAAAAACCTTCTTCCACACTGTATGACAAAGTGCTTCTTTCAGAGGAAGCAAGTATAATCTTCCAAAGTCTGTCTTATTAATAGAACTGACCTACAGTTCAGCACCATTATATTGCTAAAAAGAATAAGTTTTGGTCTAATTAGCTATTCTATAGAAGCCCCTAGTCAGGGCTGCTTATCAGGCTGCTTTTGAAATAGTTACGTCTGCATGTCTCAGAGAAAGAGGATGAGGAAACGCTCAGTTCTGATTTCTTGCTGTACATGTGTCAGCCCTAAGGTTAATGCAAAGAAGGCAAACTGAAAACATATTCACCCTTGAAAATATTTCAAATTCCCCAATGCATTTGGCTCTACGGGGCTCTTTTCCAGGTAATTGCCATGCAAAAAATAACTCCTTATTGTCACTCTTTTTGCATGACATCACCCTTTTTTGTGGCTTTCATCTTAAGATTGCCATCTTTTTAGAGGCTTTATGCATTTTAATAGCAGCACAGAAAGCAAAAATTCAACAGCTTTTCCGGTATAAGCAGTGACTCTGTGTGTGTGTGTGTGTGTGTGTGTGTGTGTAAAGAGGGGTGCAGACAGGAGGCAAAACAGATGCACTTCTTAGCGGTCAGCGACAGCCCTCCTACCCCTTGCTCTCCCTCCTTCTCCTTCTCTCTCCCATGGGTTGGTCTGGGGGGATTTGGGAAATTTCTGCTGCTACCACCAAGACTGGAAAAGCCAGGCAGAGAAAAGCGACCTAGGAAACCACCCTCTCTGAACTGTAAAGGGCTTCCCCAAATCTGGAGAGTTCCCACTTACACAAAAACCCAAAGGAACAGTTGTGAGAACTGGGTGGTTCGGGGAAATGTGGCTAACACACTTTCTCCTTACTAAACTGAGGCCAGACAAATAATCAGTAAAACAGGAATTTATTAGAGGTTAGGATAAATAAAACAAATAAAAGAACTGAGGAGAGGACATGGACATTCAAAAATAGAAATACGACTGACTAAGAAGAGAGGTTGGCAAAAAATGGGCACAGAATTTAAAGACAAGGAGAAAAGCAAATAGTAGCCCCTGAAGGGGTCTTGCTGGAAATTTTACTATCCTGAGTTACTTGCATTGTCCAGGGGAAGGGGGTCAAGTTCCTAAACTCCTATGAAGAGTGGGTGAACCTTTCGCTAATGTACATACATTGTACACTAGAGGACCAAAGAGAGGCAACAACCAGAATAATCCTTGTGTGTGAACTTAAAAAATGAATTTGACAGGGTCATAGAGTCATCCAATTGAGTGAGTAAGGACCGTTTGAACATCCCACCCCCCACACCCTTTACCTACAGCACAATCCTATGCATGCTTATTCAGAACTAAGTCTTGTCGTATTCAACGGGGCTTACTCCCAGGTAAGTGTGTATAGGATGGCTGCCCTAACCAGGCGGGCTTGGCTGCCCAGTCAATGGGCACATGCCAATCCTCCTGCTGAGATTGACCAGGGTTCCCTGTCTCTGGGAAACTCCAGGCATGAAGACAGGGAATCCAAATCAGACTTGCCTGGGATGCTGTGTGGTCCTTCTGTAATGGCACTGGCCTTAAAAAGGACACGGCTTACTTCAGGAAAATACTCCAGCTGCTTTTAGCATGCTGAGACATTGCAGAAGTCTATGGGGTTTTTTTGGTTTGTTTTTTGAAAAGTAAGGAAAATCAGGGATTTTTGCCACAACACTGAGTGTTTGTCTGTCATGGAGCTGTTAATCTCTGTGTCTTTATCAAGAGAAAAAAGTGGTGACTAGAAATAGATCCTTGGTTTAGATTTCTGACTTAGCATTTTCCTGCAATTTCAGGCTCAGATGCAATTCTTTCAGAGTGCACCTGTGTCTTCTCAAAGGTAATGTGAGGGCTGCTCCTCCAGCTGCAGGCTGTTTTGAGGGAAGGTAGATAGCTTGGATACTGTCTTTATACCCACAACACGTTACCTAACTGGTTCTGCCATACGGATGTATGGCACAATCCTGTCTAGAAGCAAGACTGGCAGAGTGCTGCTCCGCCGGTTTTGGGTGCCGCAAACATGCCGTAAGGTACGTTTGCATCACCTGGTGAGGAGGCCATGCTGGCAAAGAGGCAGGCACAGTTCTCCATGCCCCAAATGCATCAGAGTGCCCCCTGGGGAAGGTAGGTTCCCGCCAGGCAGCGGAGGAGCGGGGGGGGGGGAGAGTGGAACGGGGCATTCCGGGAGGTGTGATTGGTCAACTGGATGGGAAGAGGGAGGGAGCTCCAACAGAATCCTATCCCCCTCCTCGTCCTCGGGCCTGGCCACTGCTACACTGGCTGCTTGAATGTGAGCTAGCAAAATAGGTGGTGCACATCTGAGTATCCCCATTGGGATGGCTGGGACTTTCCCCAGGGAAGGGAACAAACATTCCCTTCCCCTGAGGTGACCTCTCAGCAGCCTGCTTAGCACCCTGGATGCGGTGGAGGCTGCACTGGCCTCGCTGCATCACAGGGCACAAAGTTAGAAAGGATTAGGCTGTTAATATTTTAGTAAACAATGTGACAAGTACTTTTATTAAGCCTATTTGTTACTTGTTCACTAAAATAAGTTCTCAAAACAACATACAACATAACACTTTGGCTTCATATATAATACACTAGAAATAACTGTCTCCATTATCACATTATCTGCTTTCTGAGGCTGGCCAGCCACACATAAATTAAATTTCAAGTAGGAGTTCCTGTGGAAAGAAACAAAATTGCTTGTCAAACAAATAACGTCAGATCTAAGTTAATATTGAAAATTCCGTAGGTCACATTTACTTATATTTAAAAAATAATTATGCAAAAGCATCAGTAGGCAAGCTATAATATGCATAATTGAAGTGAGTTAAATGATATGAAGAGTGCCTTGAACAAATAGCTATGGGGAACATGTACTTATACATAACCATTAGTGTGAATCCATAAGTCTACTTAATTAGACTCAATTTCAATACTGCTGTAGTCAAGACTGAGAGATGTGAAAATAGGCATTGATGTGACTATACAATAAAGGGCTAATTGGATGAATTGCTTTTGACTAATCTGGCAACGGAGAAGGTAAAAAAAAAGGCGTACATGCTGAGGGCCGATTCAGTAATCATATCTGTCATCTCTTCTGACTTGGTCATCATGTCAAAAGTATCCTGATTTTAAGGAAGGTGACCTTGCAAGCAGTTAATTTTTTTTGGTGTGGACTGTACTGTTTCTGTTTTAGATACAGTGGATGAGTACTGTATAATGCCGGAAGAGTAGAATAATTTTTCTTGCATTATTCCCATTCACTTCAAGTTACGTTTTTCAAAAGAAGTTCTTAGTGGATTGTGTTCGAATAATACGTAGCAAATGGCTATTATTCTGGCAGCTGGTATGAAGTCCATCAAGGATTTGACAAATGTTCTTTGAAGTTATGCTTCCATTAATGAACTCTGTGTGTGTGTGTGCGTGCGTGCGTGTGCGCGCGCTCGTGCACACACGCACATGTTTGCTGCTTTCCTATGATATTTTATCCTCCTTGGGTGAAACCAGAGTTACTGAGCTAAATGGGCCATGATCAGACATTTGGATATGTAAGCAGTGAAATGTTTAAATTGTTCGAAAAGAGCATACTGAGCTCCATCTGTGTCGCTTGAGGTTGCAATTTGCCCCAGCACAGATTCTCTTTTAAGTCAGTTAGGAAAAAAATGCCTTTGCTTAGGCTTTTAGCGGTGGTTGTCTGTCAGAAAATGACTCCAAAGGCTGAAAAGTGAGGGGAGGCACTAGGCTCCCACCTTGCTTCTCTGATGATACCTGCTGTGATGGAAATGAACCACATGGTCTCTGTCATTTTCACTCACAGCAGGTTCTTCGGATCCTGAGTTGTGCAAGATTCTAACACACCAGGTATTTGCCTGAACCCAAGAAAATAGACCGGCTGGAAAGACTGGGGGGAGGGTCAAGGTGAAAGAATGGAGGGAGAGAGAAAAAGTTGCCTATGGGACAGGGACATTTGGGAAACCATGAAAACATTATGCCAAAAATTGTTTAAAAAAATTGTGAAAGGCCTAGGGAAAGATATAGAAAATGTAATCTTGGATCTAGTATACACATCGGATATGATGGTGATGTTTGGACTAATATGCAGATGCTGGGAGACTAGCCATCAGGAATGCACACACTGGGGTTGGGTGAGAATCACTACTAGTAGTGGCCAGCACTCTTAATTATCTGATAGGGTGTAAATATTCTGCCTGTCAGCTTCATGGCTGGTCTGATTGGGGATGGAGGTACCACCTTAGAGATACCATCTCTCTAAGAAACTTCCATAGAGAGAAAATTTGGACATATGGTCTATTCTCTTCCTCATATGTGGATCCATGTGTGTAGGCCCCATGTATGTGAGCTTAAACTGTAGATATCCCTCACCCACCCACCCCCCACAAACACACTGCCCTTGGCTTCCAAAATCCAGTTCCTCCTCATAAAAATCTGTAGAGTTCATGATCTAAGTGATCCCTGTTGTTGTTGTTGTTCAGTCGTTAAGTCGTGTCCGACCCTTCGTGATCCCATGAACCATATCCCGCCAGGCCTTCCTGTCCTCCACTATCTTCCTGAGTTCGCTCATTTTCATGTTTGTTGCATCGGTGATGCTGTCTAACCATCTCATCCTTGGCCTTCCCCTTCTCCTTTTGCCTTCAATCTTTCCCAGCATCAGCGTCTTCTCCAGAGAGTCCTCTCTTCGCATTAGGTGGCCAAAATATTTGAGTTTCAGCCTTAGTACCTGTCCTTCCAGGGAACAGTCAGGCTTGATTTCATTTAGAATTGACTGATTTGATCTCCTAGCAGTCCAAGGGACTCTCAGGAGTCTTCTCCAGCACCACAGTTCAAAAGCATCTATTCTTCGGCGCTCAGCCTTCCTTATGGTCCAACTCTCGCACCCATACAAGTGATCCCTACCCTCTTAGTAAAGTATGAAGCTACTTACCACATGGATCTTTGCCATCATGTTGGGAGTCTTTACATTCCCTCCACCAGCCACCATGAATGCAGAATGCCGATGTGAAGACAGGCAATGTCATGGTAAAGGTCCATGCAGTATGCATCTGTACATGTCTATATGAAGATCCACGCTGCCTGGTCAGAGGTCATTTTCAGCATCCTTCTCACAGTGGCTGTAATGTGCTCAGTCTTTGGTCCCTGAGCTAAAGGTAATGTGGCAGGATAGGCAACTTTGGGGGCATGGCCAGGCCTAGATTGGCATGGCTAAAGAGAAGTGAGAGAAAGAACTGCAGATGTTGAATTTAACTTAGCTTCTCCCTTTTAATCTTGGCAACCAGATTGAGATCCTTTTGTGCAAAAAAGAAAAAAAAGACAAGACTATAGTGCTAAAATATATCACCTTAATGTGTCCTTTGTTCCGGAAAAGAAACACATGAAGGTATTGAGTTTGCAGCCCATGTGTATGAAGAAAATAACTCAAATAAACTATTGCACCGGCTCACAACTTACTGGGTTATTAATCATATTGTTCATGAGGAAAATACTTTCAGCTAGAGAACTATTTAGATTATATAGCAACCAGCATACAGCAAGATTGAATTAAATTCAGTATTAAAGAAAAATAGCAACATTCTAGACAAGGAGTTGGGGTTTTTTTCCACTCTTACATAAATGAAATATCCTTAGAGCAAGGAGGGTTCTCATAAAGCACAGTTGACTGAATGCACACATCAGTGATCATATCTGCACATGGTGCACAGATGATACAAATTTTTTAATGTGGATTATTACTTTGAGAATTGTGCAGCTAAAAAGAAAAGGCTTGGTTAGCTATAAAAGATGTAGATCACAAACTTTCAGAAGTAAAAATGCAAACAACCAAGTTATGAAATTCAAAGTGTAATACTATGCATGTGTACTTGGAAGGAAGCCCCGAGTTGAATGGGTCTGACTTATAAGTGTATATAGAATTGCAGTCTGAAAGAGATATAGTGAGGAAGCAAATACAGTACATCAAAACATAAACATATGCGGATCTTAAAAAAAACATATTGGAACTTACAGGAGGCATGCTCTTGGAATCTAGCAAACTAACTTGCCCTTTCATTGGAGCCTGTCTCTGCTCATGTTCCATGTATGTAAACACTTGCCAAGGCTAAACAAAATAGGATAAAATGAAGATCTGTGTGTGTGTGTGTGTGTGTGTGTGTGTGTGTGCGCATGCACATTTCTAGTATAAATTATTAATTTTTAGGTATATAGCCTGATGGACAATTTTGTTAAACAATTTGGACAAGAGCATGCCTCCTGTAAGTTCCAATACGTTTGTTTAGTTAGGGCCTGGCTTTTCCAGTAGGGGCCTGAATCATAGTCTTAAAGCTTAACATGTTGCCATTCGTATACTTGCCTTGCCTGTTTCACTCTGGATTGCACTGGATATCTTAGGATTTGGTGAGCCTGAAGGAAATCTTTTGGTATAACAGAGTAAAATACTGTGAGAATATGACTGGGTTCATGCAAAAATGTTAAAATGTCACAAGAAAGGAGGCGGATGTGACACTACACAATACTGTTAATTGGTGCGAACAAGGCAACAATGAAAACTTCCTGTGGATCAATCATAAACAAGGTAGGGGAGCCACAACATTTGATCCAAATTGTGAGTTTGGGAGGTGGGAAGCAGTCTTTTGTTGGCAAAGAGAACAATGAAGGAATCTACCCCAAAACATACTGGGAGATCGCTAAATATTACGTATTTCTGTGCCCATCCTCCTGACTATGTCGGTAGCACGTGGACAACACCACAGTTTTTTCTTCAAAATATTGTTGCCAGTATATTTTTAGATGAGATTAACGCTGGAATCCTATGCACATTTTCCTAGGAGTAAGTGTCACTGAACACAAAATGACTTCTGAGTAAACATGTGTAGGATTGAGCTGTAAGAACATTTTTAATTAGTTCACATTAATAATCTGGAGCCTCAGGTTGTTCTCCTAAATTAAACCTTCTATGAAGCCCAAAGAACTGAAATTGTTTTTTTTCTAGCTCAAAGACAGGTAAGATCCCAGAAGAATGAGGAAAGTAACATGCATGCAATCTAGTTTCTACCTTTTAAATCACAAACTCTTTTATAACCAAAAGCCTTTTCAGTCTGAGTACATTAAAACAAAAACGGGTCACAGGAGATGCGAGTTGAAATGCAGCTTCTCTTATCATGAAGTTTCAGCCTGGAAATACTGCACACAAACACTCCATCCCAAAATCAAGAGATGCATCTGGAAGGAAAATTGTGCAAGTGATGCAGATACAGTTGTGCAATTGGACAAGCATCTACATCGGCTCACTTATACCCTGTTGAACTCGCTGTATGTGTGTTTTGATGCAGATTCCTAGTTGTTGCATGTGACTACTTGTGGACAACATACAGTTGGATCAACACTATTGAGTTGCATTCTTCTTTTATGTGGTGTGGTCCCCTGATTGGCAACTAGTTTTCTTAGAGGGCCATTTTGAGAAGTGAGTGAGGGGTAGCGGGCCAGCCCAGCAGCTCAAACTCCTTTCCCTAAAGTGGTCTGTAGCAAGTTCTGATACCACAGAAACCATCTTCTCCTTACTTCAGGTGCCTTTAAGTGTCATGAGCCTGACCCTGAGTGACCTGGGCCTGGACTTGGAGGGGGAGGAACTAGCATTGGTTGTTGAAGTGCAGGACCCAGTCCCATCAAGTGAGGAGAGACCAGACAGTGTGGAGTCCTGGGAACCTGACCCTTAGGAGGTGGTCACACTCCCCTGAGGGGTCGGACTCTGACTTACCAGGAATGTCTCACCCTTTGTTGCCTGCCCACCAATGCAGGAAACGGGTCAGGTGAGAGGTGAGATGTGGTGGAGTGGTCGGCCCCAGGCCCAGAAGCTGCCCCTTTAAGGATCTTCATTTTGATTCAGTGGGGTAGAGTCTGGGAGAGACAGCTCAGGTCAGGAGATATCAAAGAGCTCAGCTGAACCTGGGATTCCATTGGATCAAGTTGTCCCCTTGGAGTTCTTTAAGGTCCTGTATCTCTGGGCATGCCATGCAGGTCCTTGCAGGAGGCTGAGACCAGACACTAAGGCTGCAATCCTATACACACTTTCCTGAGAGTAGGTGCCATTGAACATAATGTGACTCCTGCCCAGTCATGCATAGAATTGCACTGTAAGTTGGTAACAATGAGACCAGGTGGAACTCTCCAGGAGGCTACATCTGGCCCAAGGATTCTCCTGCTGCTGATCTTTAGCACTTTCTGTGTTTTTCTTTGGTAAACAGCCTTCTTTCAAATTTGTGGATGTATTAAAGGAGACTAAGGCTGCAATGCTATGCACACTTCTGGGAGGAAGCCCCATTGAATACAATGGGACTTCCTTCTGAGTAGACATGCATAGGATTGTGCTGTTAATTGGATCCATTATTAACCTAAACAGCCATAACAATTTATAATGAACTTTTCTTGGCTCCAAATTCATTTTCATTCTCTTTATTCCTTCAACTTTTCTATTGTTTGCTAAGTGGGAAAAAAGTTGAGTTTAACTTATATAATAATCATCTTGCACCTCTTTCAGTTAAAAAAAAAATCTCCCAAGCTTTATTTACTTTTTGCAATTTTGATGTGTTGCGTCAAGCTCCATCAATCATATAGCACAGTTCTATAAAGCAGCGTGATTGACAATACGGAGCTGACACATAGCAATCCAAGCAGTTCAAGTTTTAAATCAAGATGTATTCAATGAATATATTTAGAGCTAGAAATACTTTTCCTGCTCATCTTTATAAATGAGATTACACATTTTTTTGCTAAAAAAAATACCATACAGCTTTTCACCTTACTTTCTTAGCTGTCACTTAAACTATCCAGTTACATCGACTCTCATAATCCTCATTCATAACACTGTCGTTTTTTATTTGATATATGGAAGCTTTGACAATGTATTTCTTAGAAGCATGGTAACTTTGGGTGGAAATCTGAGTATCCTCATATCTGCTGTGTCACCGACAGTCCAGTGTTTCTGCTATCTGCATGGGATAATCACCATGACGCGCTGAGGGTCAAGCTACATGTTATGTTAATAACACGCTTAGTTCTGGCGTGCTTGTTTTTTCTTCTGTAAATAGAAACCATGGAGCAGGGCATCTTGATTGGGACTGTGTTTGGGGCCAAAGAGTTAAAGCCCCATCCTTCTACACTCTGGTCATGATCCAGTTCAGCCCCCCACCCCTCCCCTGGTTGCTATTTCGGCAAGGAAAATCTCACATGCCAGGTCAAACCACATTATTAACATAATGTGGCGATTGGTCCAGAGAGGCTGACTTCTCCAAGCTGGCCCACATCTTGGTTTCTAAAGACCCTTGGCTGATGTTAGAGGCTTCATTGGCAGTAAAAGTGGAACACAATGCATAACCTGGGCATCCCCATGTAACACTGCAAAGCACTGAGTTCTGAGTGGTCGGACATGAGGGGAGAGGGTATATGTATTATTATTAAAATAAATAAATAAATATTAAAAGGTAATAGCCCACCCATGAGTTCAGATAAAACCTACAGGGCAGCTTACAACAAACCTTTAAAACATGGGCAGCCCAGTCCTATCCCTCCACCAGCCCACAGCATGCAGAACTGCCAGTGGAGAGTGCACTACATACTATGGGGGGTGGGTGGGGACCAAATGGCCTGGGAGAGGTAAGTAAAAATTGTTTCTACTTACCTCCCTGTAGGCTGCCTGGTCGCCAGTGGGTCTCCTCAGACTTATGCCAGCCATTTAGCTAGTGTAAGTCCGAGGAGCTCAAGGGGTCTGGGTGCGTTGGTCCAGGAAAAGGGGGATTGGATCTTGGCATGTGCTGCTGCCACCAGGATCCTCCCCCTCCCATCCTTGAACCACCCCCTTCTTGGCCTGCTCCTCACCCCATTCCACCCACAAGCCTCCCCCACTGCCACCTTACCTGCTACAGGGGGGCGTCCAGTTGCTGTTGTGTATGCAGGGCCTCTGACGATTTGCACTGGTCACACCCAAGTGCACAACAGCAGCGTGACTTTTATGCTGTTGGACCGGGACTTACAGCAGTGGATCATGAGATCTGCCACCATAATCCCCAGATAGGATTGGGGCATTAAGAACATAAATAAAAGTAGACATATAATTATATGAGGACTCTTTAAATGTGCGTCTGGCCAGCGCAGGACGATTAATCGGTTCCAGGTTCTCCCGGAACCAATCAATTAGCGTAACAGGCTAGAGTAGAACCATGACAGACAACATTCTCTCCCCCATTAAAGAACCCTCTTTTTTGAAAAGCTACGTCTGGGGGCAGATTTTTTCTTTGAGGCATAGCGATTTAAAACTTGACTGGGGGTAGGTTTAGTATCCATTGCTAAGTTGGATTCAGCCGGGGGGAGGGAGGCTTGAGCCTAGCCCTTCATGATCTGAATGTTAATTACTCAAGGCCTCTAGTCTATGAAAGAAAGGAATTATATTTATTCTTAGACCCCTGCAATGTCATTGCACTGACAATATATGATACAGTATATGTAAGGACAACTGCTCAGAAAGAGACTACAGACTTATTGTCAATGGTTTGTCAATGGGTTGTATATGCTCAAATTTGGGAGAGATTTAAAGTGGATAAGAAGGCATATGGATTTGTAGAAGAAGAATCAATACTGGAGATACAATTAAAATCTGAAGATCAGGTAATTTCAAAAATGTATAAATTGCTTTTGAAGTTTGAGACAGAAGAACAGGTTAAAGAATGTATGATTCGTTGGGCGAAAAATGTAGGTCATGTTATTTTAATGGAGCAATGGGAACAATTATGGTTAAAACAGTCGAAATTTACGTTAAATGTTAATATTAAGGAAAATATGTATACATGGTATATAACCCCAAGCAAATTAGCGAGAATGTATGAGAAGGTGTCGAATAGCTGTTGAAAATGTAAAAAGCAAGAGGGAACTTTTTATCATATGTGGTGGACATGTTCTCAAGCAAAGAAGTATTGGATTTAGATCCCTAAACAGATGCAGTTGATTTTAAAGATTAAGGTTCAAATAAAACCGGAAACCTTTTTGTTGGGTATGAGGGATGATCATGTAGGGGAAAAATTTCAAACTTTGTTTTTATATATAAGTGCGGCAAGAATTGTATACGCACAATATCGGAAGAATTCAGAGATACCTTCGCTGGAAGATTGGTGGTTGAAAGTTTTGGATTATGCTGACTGGATAAACTTACAATTTTAATTAAGGAAAAGTCAGTTAACCTTTTTGTGAATAAGAGAGAGGGAGAAGAACGATGTGATGATATGCAGATTTAATGAATAGAATGTTGGTGATATTTTGGCTTAGTTGGATATTATATGTAGAAAATAGTGAATAGTATGCTAGTAGGATGTATTGCTTCGCGCTTGCTATAACCTTACGAAGTATGTATTGTTTTTATGTTAATATATTAATAAAATACAAATATATATAAAAAAGAGACTGCAGAATGAATATATTTGAAAGCAATGAAGTATGTTTGAATGTTTTATTGATCAGCGAAATGCTAATAGAACTTACCAAAATGTAGCTTGCAGACTTGTGCTTCACAATGCAGGTGGGAAAAATATTGTTCAAATTTATTTATTTATTTAAAAGATTTATATACCGCTTTTCTAAAAATTCAAAGTGGTGTACAACATACAAAACACTAAAACAATTAAAATCCATTTTAAAAAAAGATCCATAATTAAAATTAAATATTAAACTTAAATTACAATTAAAAAACATAATATAGAGCATTATGAAGCTAGGCTTCAGCAGTACGTGAACCGAGAACTACCGGAAGTACAAGCTGGGTTTCGAAGAGGCAGAGGAACTAGAGATCAAATTGCCAACATGCGCTGGATCATGGAAAAAGCACGAGAGTTCCAAAAAACATCTACTTCTCCTTCATTGACTACGCAAAAGCCTTTGATTGTATGGATCACAACAAACTGTGGCAAATTCTTAAAGAGATGGGGGTACCAGACCACCTTACCTGTCTCCTGAGAAACCTGTATGCGGGTCAAGAAGCAACAGTTCGAACCGGCCATGGAACAACTGATTGGTTCAAAATTGGGAAGGGAGTACGGCAAGGCTGTATATTGTCACCCTGCTTATTTAACTTATATGCAGAGTACATTATGAGAAATGCAGGGCTGAATGAATCGCAAGCCGGAATCAAGATTGCCGGGAGAAATATCAACAACCTCAGATATGCAGACGATACCACCCTAATGGCAGAAAGTGAAGAAGAACTAAAGAGCCTCTTGATGAGAGTGAAAGAGGAGAGTGCAAAAGTTGGCTTGAAACTCAACATTAATAAAACTAAGATCATGGCATCTGGGTCCATCAATTCCTGGCAAATAGAAGGGGCAGAAATGGAAGCAGTAACAGATTTTACTTTTTTGATTCCAAGATCACTGCAGACGGAGACAGCAGCCATGAAATTAAAAGACGCTTACTCCTTGGAAGGAAGAAAATGAGCAAACTCAGGAAGATAGTGGAGGACAGGAAGGCCTGGCGGGATATGGTTCATGGGATCACGAAGGGTCGGACATGACTGAACGACTGAACAACAACAACAATATAGAGCAGCATGAACTGTAAAAACAGCCATACAGCAGCAACAGGGAAAGAAATAATAAATAAATAAAAGGGTCCCAGGTAGTTCCTAGGTGGTTCCTCCCTCCTCAAATGCCAGACGAAACAAGTAGGTCTTTAACCCCCGCCAAAAGCCATGAAGCAAGCCTCAGTTTCTCTGGCAACTGATTCCAGAGGTGTAGTGCCACAACTGAGAAGGCCCTACATCTTGCCGCTTTCCCTCTGGCCTTAGATGGTGGCCTTAGATGGTCCTAAGAAGGACCCTCCCTGATGATCTTAGGGGATGGACAGGATTGTATGGGAGAAGGTGATCCTTGAAGTATCCCGGTCCTATGCCGTATAGGGCTTTAAAATTCCAGCTCACAGTGTCATCTGCTTAACTCTGTGAAAAAAATATTCAGTCAGGACAAGAGACAATTGACAGTATTTTTGTGTTAATTCAGGAAGGTGAAATTTAAGTTGTATTTTACATTATGGAACTTTTTTTCTTGTAGAACAAAGATCTGTATCATTGTTTGTACTTCACAACAAGCTTCGGATTTACATTTAGTTTTCTTTGCTTAGAGAAAAAAAAACAGGCCTCTGCAGGCCTCCATGATTTTCAGTTTGGTGAAAAACTGTGTTTTCGGGCATTTCTTGTTTTTACGAAAACCCGAAATGCCCGAAAATCGCTGTTTTTTGCCAAACTGAAATTCAGGGAGGCCTGCAGAGGGTTACGCAGGCCTCCCCAAAGCCCCCAAAGCCCCAGTAAGTTAGAAGATGGCATTTTGGGGTGCATTTTGGATGCCCTCAATTCTAATACACACTCCATTTTTTGAGATGCCTAATTGGGAAAAACGTGCATCTTAGAATCAAAGAAATACAATATTATGTCTTAATTTTCATGGTATTGTCTCAATTCATTCTCTCCAGAATGTTCTTTGCATTGGAGAGGAGGACATCTCAGTCTCACCACAATCCTATGCATTTCTACTCAGAAGTAGGTCCCATTGAATTCAATGGAACTTACTCCCAGGTAAGTGTGTATAGGATTGCAGCCTGTCTTCCCAAGTAATAAACCAAGATCAGGAACGAATTTTAATACATTTTTCTGAAAACCAGATCATAAAATATGGTCAAATTACCATGCATTTAAAATGGATTCTGAATAAATTGATATTGAAGTAACCATACCGAGAAATAATGATATTTTAACAGCTTGTTCACTTTTGAATTAAGGAGTTACAAGAGAAGGGATTACGATTGCTGTCAAAGAAATAAGAATTAAGATAGATTCTGCCTAATTAAAGAAATAGCTTCCTCGCCCAAGATAGCACTATCTGACGTGCTGTAATTCAGAGAAGATACTTTAAGTGGAAAACAAATATTCCTTACAGCCCAATCCTGTCCTGGGCCGGCTTGCACGGTGCAGGACTGCTGACATAGCGGGTGCTGCATCCTGCGGGCCAGCTAGGGACCAGGTCGGTCAGGAGAGGCAAGTAAAGACAATTTTTACTTACCTCTCAGACCCTTACCTCAGGGCTGCTGTGTGGCTGCATCAGCACTGGAAAGTTGGATTGGATTGGCCCCCAAACAAACCATTGTGGGAGAAAAGTGGCACTTTGCAAACCATCCAGATGCCTAGCAGTTTGCATGGAATTCTGGTCCTTGGAGAACAGAGTGTTGCCAGAGTGTTGCCAGAGCAACAAACTGTCAGAGGGGAGAGCATAGAAAAAATCTGCTTAAAAGAAGGAATTGATTTTATTTCTAAAACGTCATGTGGGAGTAGTGGGGTGCTCGGACCCAAAGGTGGCGTGGCAAGCAGACAGGTTGAAGGACAGTAGTTTGGTGATACAGAGGAAATACCTCCACCTCTCTCAGGGACAAGTCGCTGAGACGGAGGAAAGCCAACAGTCCTGGGAGCAATAGATCAGCCAACAGCATCAGATTGGCCCTCTGGAATCACCTGACTTCCCTAGCCCAGTGAATTTTTGAGCTGTGGTGTGAACGTGCCTGTAGTTCCCTTCTCTGATCAGTAGGCCTATCGCATACAGAGCTCCCGTCTTGAACTATTCAGCACCTGTTAGTGAGAAGTTGCAACATACCTGCATCTAATATGCAGCACAGCGTTGTCCTAAAAGGCTCATTTTCCTTGTCAAGGACACAACTAAGTAAAAAAATTCTGCCTTAGAACATAAGAAATGCTCTCTAAACTCTTGGATTCCGCCCCTCCCAATAACTCTACAAACAGCATGCAAGTTTCTCACATCTGTGAATGAAAGGAAAGAGTTGCATGACACCGTACCCATTTGATTTAATAATATAATAAGAAACCTGTATTTATATATCGCCTTTTCTTTGGTCATTGGATTTCTCCTCCAACTTTAATTCAAAGTTGGTTCACATGGGCAGGCTTTCTGAACTCCAAGGGTTTTTTACAATGCAATAATGTTCTAATCTTTCATAGAACCCTTCATTCTAGATGTTTCTTTCACAGTCCATCTCTCTCTCTCTCTCTCTCTCTCTCTCTCTCTCTCTCTCTCTCTCTGGCGTTCGCCTCACCACGCTTCAGCTGACAGGGCAACCTTGACTCTCAATCAAGTGCTCTCAATCAAGGCTCTGCAACTTATCAGGTTGGTGTGCCGGCAGCTTTCCGACAGACAAAGACACTTCCGGCCATCTTGAACTGCCATCCTTCAGATCTTCAGGCATATATGAGACGATCGCTCTACCAACTGAGCCACTTGTCCTATTTCTATTTAGAAATAGCTCTCCGTTTTGTTTTGCCTATGTTGTGTTAAGAACATTTAGGTGCACTGGCATCATTGCAGGGGGGGCGGAGCTCTAAGTTCTGCCGCGGTCAGACCCTCTGTTACACGGGAGCACGAAGCGCCCCCGCCCCCTCGCCTTTGGAGCCATTCAAGTCATTGCTTTCACCGACTTGAATGGCTCCAAAGGCGAGGGGGCGGGGGCGCTTCGTGCTCCCGTGTAACGGAGGGTCTGACCGCGGCAGAACTTAGAGCTCCACCCCCCTGCAGTGACGCCAGTGTTTAGGTGTGATTTACACTCAGACAAAAATGTTGTTTTATTATTTATTGATTTGATGGATACTTTCTAGCTTCCTCCATCTCAGAAATATGCTCTTCGGGGAGTAACGAATATAAAATACCATTTGCAAATTATTACGTCACCCTCATCTCCTTGATCACCAAGGTAAATTTGACAAAGGATGGCTACCATTTCCAGAAGAGATTTTGGTGAATCTGCAGGGGCATGAGATTTCATAATTGAGGGGGAGGCCATTCCTTTCCTCCCTTTTAGCATGATAGCATCTTAACCACAGAGGTCTGGGTCTGTTCCCAAAGCACTCTTGCATTTGTTGACCTCAGCTTAACTCACCCTTCACGTTCACGTTTTCACTGCCTCCTAAAACACACAAGATGAGAACACACTTAGCTTTTCAAGGATGACTAAATTCTTCACCTCCTCTACGGCTCTCTCTACATACATTTGAGATATCCGATTCCACACAATCATGAAACTACCCTGTGAAATTACACTCCAGATCAAGTGCAGCTTACTACAAATTTCAGTGTGCTCTCTGCTGACCTCACAGTTAAAACTCCTAATGAGTTCAGCTAACGAAGCTAGGACAAGGGCCTGCCTGGTCCTATATATGGTTTATATGAGATATATATATATGAGAAAATTAATCACATTTGAGTCTCCCTGAAATCAAAGGATATAATCGCAACTAGCTTAAGTGCCCTCACTTTCAATGAGACAGAAAGCAACAAACTTTCTTTGGATTGAAATGTTGATCTTGCATGGCCCGATACTATGGGCTTCAAGTTTTTTTTCCAATGTCAAGGAAATGATGAGGATCCAAAAGTTTACTTACAAGGAGGAAGCATTATTAGGTAACTCACGTCTCCCAAGTGCACCCAATAAACTGGGCTGGACATATGACTCACCCTAACGATCTCCCAAGTCCGAACAGTTAAATAAAGTTACACGCTTATATACATTAAAGGTGTTTACTACCAAAGCCGCAGCTGGATTACATAATGATGCACTAATATTAATTAATCAGCATCAATTCAGGTGGGAGCTACCGTAACAGCGTGTTCCCACCATACAGACTTGGACACAGCTGGGCCATCTTACTGATAAGAATAAGGTTGATTACATACTTTACAGGGGTTAACTCTACATTAGCATACACTGAAAGGTGGGCTTATTAGTTCATAAGCAAAAACAAACAAGAATCAAGCTGCTTGCACAGTTTTTGACCTATTTTACTTCTAGGGAGGCCTATTTCTTTGTAAAGACACACAGGCCAGGGAAAAGATGGAGGAAACCTCATGCCCAGGGTAATACAGATCTAGAACATTAGGTTTCTAGAAAGCAAATGTTTTATATACTTTATTAAATGTGGCATAGTAGTGTTTTCCGGTGTCGAGGGACTGAAAGGGGTTTTGGATATGGTGTGCATCGACTCCTCCTGGTCCCTCCCATGTTACACCACAATCTCCTCCCCATTGGGGCATCTCCACTGTTGGAGTTGCACCTGCATCCGAATGACATCCAAGCCTTGTCATTTTGGGGTGACATCTGTAATCTTAACACCTAAAAACATTGTGCATGTTTTGTTTGAAATATCTTGTAGTTCAAAGATACATGAGCTAGAAAGTGCATTTATTCAAGGTGTAGAAAATGCAAGCTGAATGCTAGGAAGGAAAACACAGAAAATCTCTTTCTGCCCTCCCCCCGCTCCATTGTCAACATTTGAATAAAATATATCAAAGTAATATCTGAGATGCCATGTACAGATGTGTTTTGATGAATCTATAATAAATAGAGAATGCAAACGTTTGTTGACTCGTACTGCAAGAACGCTGTGTATAATGTCATGAAGGGCTAGTTTTCGTTCAATGTTTAAGATCTTTGGGGGGTTTGTTTTTAAAATAGCTTCATGGTCTTTTGTGTAACTGTGCTGTGTATATTGTATTTTAAATTATAAAATGTATTTATTTGGCTGCTGGCAATATATACTTACTAATAACCCCATCCAACAAGAGAGTTTCATACACATTTTTAATCACACTGGATGTAAATCCCCACCTGCCTCATGAAATTCACCCAGGCCCTGTTGGACTGACTGGATGCATCTGTCATGCTCATTGGGGATTTGTATCTGGGACAATTACCCAGTAATTGTTGTATCTTACTAATTACATGTGACTAAATTTGGACTGAGGTCCATGAGCGTGAGGTCCAAATGAAACTAATCAAATAAATAAAATGACCAATAAGCACTATGAGACTAGCGCCACAAATAGTACAGGCAGCTGGGATTTGAGGCCATCTTGGATCAAAGCAGGAGGGTCTGTGGGACTGGCTGTGGCACAGAATCAAGCCTACACACCTGCCTGCCTTTCCATTGCTGCCTGGCTCAAAGGACACCAAGGCCCAGATGGTACCAGCTCCATGGTATGTACTATAGAGAGTTCTAAAATGACACTCTTTTTATTCTTTGGATTTGAAGAGTGGCACACAAAGACTTGCGTGCCACACATCACACTGTTCTACCACTGTTCTAACTCCACTTACTTGCAGAAGAGTTGTGATCTCGACACACACTGGCACATTTGGCAGAGTCAGGTTCCACATGGCAAAGTCAACCAATGTTGATTATGTCTGTTTAAAAAGTCAACCAATGTTGATTATGTCTGTTTCAAAGCGGTCATGTGAAGTGGATCTAGGATTGAAATTTGACTCTAATGTAATGGAACTCCAGCCTTCAAATTACTGCTTATGCATTGGTTAGCTGCCATTGGAATCGGTGGGGCTTCTCTGGCAGTTAGAGAATTATAGCCTAACGCTCAGGTTGTTGACAGCTTTGGGTTGCTCAGGCTTTGTGTTGGAGAAGGAACAATGGTATCCAATGCAAAACAGATGGTACACGCTTGTCTTGCTGTACTGTGCCAATGCAATACTACGTTAAGATTTATTTATTTATTTATTTATTTATTTATTTATTTATTTATTTAAGAACATTATATCCTGCTCTTTGCTACAGGAAGCTGAAAGGCATCTCACAATTCATTAACATTTAATAACAACAGAACAACATCTAATACAGCAAATGGTATTAAAAGAACAAGTGAAATGTATTAATCAAATAAAACGCAAATGAGCAGTAAGCAGCTCTTCGGAGCCAGAAAAAAAAATTAATCAAAACCGTAAAATGTAATCCTAGGCCAAATAAAAATGTCATGACCACCTTTTGAAACACCAGCAGGGAAAGGGCAGATCTAACATCTACTGGAAAGGAATTTCAAAAGCTGAGCACCTCAAAGCAAAAAGCCTTATCACAGGTTACCATCAATGAAATTTATAACAGCCTAATCCAGTGTAAGCTTAGAGTAGTGGAGCGCATGGTCTGCCGCTCTTAGCTGTCGCAAATGTGCTGTAAAGCACGTTTGTGATGACTTTAGAGTAAGGGCAGCTGGCACGGAGGCTGGCAGCCCTTACTCCACTGCCCTCCAGACCCGACCGGTGGAGGTAAGCCCCCTGCAGAGGTTGGTGCAGGGGCATGGGGGGGGAATGATTGGCCGACCCGGGCCAGGAGGGGGTGGGGATATCGGTGGTGCGCAAAGAACAGGATATAATGTTTTTAAATAAATAATCTTACAGCGCAATCCTGCCTAAGGATCCGGCCAGCGGCCCATGGCAAATTTGCCGCCGGGTCGGAAGTCTCCTCGGGTCCCCTTCCCCAAGTGTAAACCAGGGCAGGCCCTATCGGCCTCCTCGGATTTCCACCAGCAATGCCGGCGGAATTAAGAGGAGACCATGTAAAGGCCTGCTGCCCGGCGGGGTCTGGGATATGGCCGAAGCCATACCCCGCCCCATCCTGGGGCCGGCTGGGCCAATGGCCCCCTCCTTGCCCCGGCAATCCTCCCCCCACCTGTCGGATCCTTACCTTGGTCTGGCGTCGACCGGGGCGCTCCGGTGCCGGAGCATGGAAGGCTGGCTGCTGCGCCGGCCTTCCCTGCTCGCAAGTAGTCGCAAACGTGCTTTACGGCACGTTTGCGACTCCTTCCGGTGTCGGGATGCTCATTCTGGTGCTGGCAAGTTACATAGGATTGTGCTGCTAATGTAGTATTACATTCAGTGAAGAGGGCCAATACTGTATAATGGTCAATTGCAGAGGCACCCTTGTGAAAACCTGTCTGTTCTAGACCCAGAAGATTCCGAGATGAAATCCAGTCAGTAAGCTTACCCAAAAGGTAACTGCTTTGATTGATGCCAGGGCAAAGGAAGCATAGTGCTTCTATCTTGATGCTCGTGACAGGGCTTGGCTAGGGTGGAACTGGTGTGGTTCTCTGACCTTACCAAGTGCTGCACAAAGCAATTTTTCTAGAATGTTCTCTGGTGTCTCTGATGTGACCTGCTGAAGTTGGGCAATGACCCACAGCCAAATCCTTTGTAAGGACTGCCCGCCAGATCCTTACACAGGATTTGGCTGTCTGGCGGTCTACTCAGGGAAGGGGACGAACATCCCCTTCCCCGGGTGTAAACCAGGGCCGGCCCTATGGGCCTCCTTGGATTTCCGCCAGCTAAATAGCTGGCGGAAGTCGGAGGAGGCCATGTAATGGCCGAGCCAGCCAGGTGGGGATGGGATATGGCCAATGCCATCCCCGCCACTCCTGGGCCAGCTCACCCAATGACCCCCCTCCCTCGCCCAATGGCCCCCCTCCCTCACCGGCTGGACCGCCCATGCGGCCACCGGTGAGAGACTTACCTGCCTCCAGCGGCCGCAAGCTCGGTCTGGCGATGGAGTGAAGGATGCCGGCCTTCTGCCAGCCTCCCTTACTCTAAAAGAGGCGCAAATGTGCTGTATCGCTCCGGCTCCAGAAGTTAGGGCTGGAAGTCTCGCTGCCAATGTCAATGAAAACCTCCTAAGAAGGAGGTATGCTCCCTCCTTCTAACCAGAATGCCTCTTCGGCATGGTGATGAGACTTGGATATAATATCATATTTGCTCTAGTTTTGTTCTACTGAAATAAATGCTAAGTAAAAATAATGATATGGAATGGGGGTGGTGGTACAGAGATAGAAAAACAATGAATAATACTTTCCCCCTGCCTCCCAGGGTGCTTGTCTTTTGCAGAGAAACTAGGCTTGCTTAGTGAAATTTCTTTGTGGGCAGATCAGCACTGATGGAGCCAATTAGTTTCTACTAAAATTAGCCAGAACCCTACGCTGACTTTGACGGGTTTCTAGAACCCTCTATAGAGTTGGTAGGCTAGAGATGTACGGTAAATGGATCTAAGGAGGTAAACATTCAGTTTCTTCTACATTACCTCTGATTCTCTCCAAGATCCATGTTTCTGTTCACTCGTCAATAAACGACCTTTACTGCTTTATGACCTGGCTTTATTATTGATATCTGAAAATGGAGTTCACCAAGAGCTTTATTTGAAAGCATTTAGTGGTTTTCAACATTCAAATAAATGTAATATGTGATGATCATTGCAATTGCAGAGCATCATTCAGAAGGTTATAAAGTATAAATCAGACATTTTAAACCTAAAACAGATTAGATTATGATATATGAATATATTATTCTCTAAATCAGAGGGAATCCATGTTGGAAGAGGAGACAGGTGCAACAATCCCACACAAGCATCCTGCCCGTGGTGTTGCTGAGCAATATAACTAGTTAGCTCACTGGAGGGACCAAGAAGGCTGCCTCCCTTGTTTTTTTAAAGTCTCCTTTAGTATGCAGATTGCTATTCTTAGGCTGAATTCCTTCCACATATCTCTCCCTCTCTCTCTTTCAGCTAGACAGACAGGTTCTCTGTCTCTCTCACTCTCCTATCCAGTTCTTAGTTCGTTCAATAAGGTTTTTCCTATCCTTATAACCACCAGCGTGGCAGTGATCCTCTTAACAGAGGTCTCCCAGAACATGCTGCATTAAACCAGCTGTGCCAACAATATATAATCAAATTTGGTATGTAATGGGTGAGTAAAACTCTGAAAGGCATGAAGTATTTTGTCTTTTAGCTATGTTGCTGTTTTGCAGTAATTTTATAAAGCTTGGAAATTTCCTTACATATCTAAATGGGTTTGAAACAACCACAGATTTAGGTGCATGAAGAAGAAGAAAAAGATGATGAGGCCCATTAAAAGAAAGTGAAGATGTGAGTTTAATTGGGACTGTGAATGAGATTGAATGGGATCGTTGAGGAATGTAGAGCATTTCTCAGTTTCTTCCCCAAATGCTTTCTTAGGGGGGGTTGGTTTACTGGTAGAGCTGGAGCGAGGAAGGCAAGTCCTGTCTTAGTCTTGGGTAAGTCTCTCTCTCTCTCTCTCTGTGTCCCCAGCCACTGCAGCCCTATTGAGGAGGGAGAAGAGATTGGGAGTAATGCTTTAGTGGTAGCAGCAGGCTTGGAAAACCTGCAGCTTTTTCTTCCATGTGATCCCACTCATGTTTGAGCACACTGGAGTGTAACAAAGACATATTGACCCCATATATGCCTAGACCACTGGTTCCCAAACTTTTTAAACTTGCACCTCCCTTGACCTCCTTTGCCGTTAGCCGTGGCTCCATTAGCCATGGCCATCGCCTAAATGCACACAGTGTGGGCCTACAGCATGGGTGCATGCTTCTCCCCCCAGCATGCAGCCAAACTGGAGCAGGTTCAGAGAAGGGCAGTGAAGATGCTCAGGGGTCTGGAAAACAAGTCCTTGAGGAAAGGTTGGGGAAACTTGGTATGTTTGACCTGGAGAAGAGAAGGCTGAGGAGGAACATGGTAGCACTTGGTAGCAAATACTTGAAGGGCTGTCGCATGGAAGAGGGCAAAGGTTTGCTCCCCACTACTGCCCAAGAGAGTAGAACTAAGTCTAATGGACTTAAGCTGCAATTGAATATCAGGGAAAAAATTATTTACAAGAAAACGTGGTTCAGCAATGGAACCGATTACCCAGGGAAGTGGGTACCTTGCTGGAGATCTTCAAGCAGAGACTGGAATGGCAACTTTTAGAGATGCTCTAGAGAGGCTTTTCCTCCTCCTCAAGTGGGGGTTGAAGGCCATTTCCAATTGTATGATTTTATGATTCTGTGCCATTGCCTAATTGCATGGAATAAGTGAACTCAGGGCTGACATTTGGGTGATTGGACTGATTCGGTCCAATTTGGCCCCATGTGGCTCAGGGCCCCCACAGGGTTGGGGACCCATGCTCGGCGGATCACAAAGCTCTGGGCTCACTTTGCTCCACCAGTGCTGGCCCTCCTGCCCTCTCTCACTTCCGATTGGTCTGAAATTGGGGCAGTCCGAAAGCAGTTGGCTTTCAACGTCATCACGTCACTGTCAAACACTTCCAGATGTGTCCAATCAGGCCCTGCATCTGGTAAGTCTGGCCCTGAGCAAACTACCCCTCATCACATGGTTTAAAAACTACTTTAGTACTTAATAAAGTAGCACTTAAGCTGCATGTTGAAGGCAGTTCATCAATCCCTCATGCAGTTAAGTAATGACATGCTGCATGGGGGAGGATGATGTTTGCACCCACATTCTTCCCCATGTGATGACTGGTTGTAGTCTTGCCTGATCAACCCATTGAGAATCAAGCCTCCACAGTCAACCTCCTGAGTGCAGTTTCTTGGTCATGCTAGACTGTGACATTGCAATGTTGAAAACTGAATTTGTATGCAAAGATTTTGTATTTACCAATAAAAATATATTTAGCAGAGCAAAGTGTCGGTGACAAAGAAAAAAAGATGCTGGTTTATATCTTGAACCTTCCAGAGGATTTTGAATTTCTGGATATAGAGAGATTGTCCCCTTGTCATGGGCATAACAAACTTGCATTTAGGGAACCATTAGCATGCTAATTGATCAGCACTCTTCCATTCATGATATTTTAATGGTAATGTTGGGCATGAGCAAGCATTGTGAATTGTGAAAAAAAATGTGTAATTTCAAGAACCTCTTGAAACGTTCCACAGTGAACATTATCGCTGCCAGTTGGTAACATGGTAGATTTGTGCTGGGGCCTAGTTAAGCATGCAGGAAACGATTCAAAACCAGCATCCCTTGACAATGTTCAACTTAAAGGAGCAATCAGCATGGCAGGTTATAGAAATTTAAGTCCTTGGTATAGCAAATATGTGATGCATGCACATGATTAAGCTCTAGTTTTATACAGAACAAAGTGGCAATATTTTCCTCACTTTATTAAAAAAAAAAAACACCTTGCCTTTCTGCATGTCAAGGGGAGAAAGTTCAGTCAAACCTTCATCCTTTTTCTATGGGCAGGAAACCTTTTTTTGTGGGGAACATGCAAATATGACACCTCCTCCACTGCAGGCTGAAGTGATGCAGTTTGCAGCAAATTTTACAACGTGATTCAGCAGGAAGTGTCACCTGGCCTTTTTGCATTCTTGCCAGTCTGATCAACTGGGTCTTTAAAGTTAAATATGCAATGGATATTAAATATGCAGTGGATATTTCAGTGGATGGGGTGGATTTCTACTTTTCTCCCCCCTCCCCCGTCATACCCATTTCAGGTACCTAATTTTTCCCTCTACTATGCTAACCTTTTGAGACAAATGACAAGAGAGATTGCTCTTCTTCCCTTAGCTTGTCATCATGCTCAAATGATAAACCTTTGCTTAATTTGATCTCAGTGAGACAGCTACTGAGCCATTTCCTAAGAAGTACATAATTTAATAGTGAAGCATCAGTCAAGACAAATTAGACTGATTGGTGCTGTATATATTCCAGCAGAAACAACGTGGCCTAGGATGTGGCTAAACATTTAGTTTACTGACAAAATATAGTTCACTGCTAAGTAGACGGGGTATCATTGCTTGTTCTTATAATCAATTATAACACATGTATGTTTATGCCAAACAGGGAGAAGAGATACTGTACAGAATATAAACAGACTTGATCCAATCCAGATGACTTAGAAATTAATTATACAATGGCTCAAGTGCATGGAAAGGGGAAGGACTGATATAATGGTAAATGTAAATAGGACAAAGGTTATAAATTCACAGCCTTTTGCATTCACAGCCTTATGCATGAATTCACAGCCTTATGCATGAGCTCTTCTGCCAGAACTAGCAGTCTGGTGGTTGAGCGCACTTTACGGTGTCAAAACCGCTGTTCCGGAAGGGCACGTAACCGCAGATGCTGTGGAGTACCCTGTGCGCAGTGGCAGCCAGGTGAAGCCCCACCAACACCAGTAAGGTAATGGGTGGGTGGAACGAGGCAGATTGGGGGAGGGAAGGGGGTGTATTGGAGTCGAGAGAGGGTGTGTCCTGGCACAGGTGACTTGCGCCGGGATGCTATCCCCTCCAAAACCTCCCAACATGCCCTCTTTGTCTCCTTGGACTTGTGTTTCCATAGAACTGGCAAACATCTGAGGAGACCCATAGGCTATTGAGGGGCTTATGGTGGGGTAAGGGAAAATATTTTCCTTTGCCTCTCTCAAGCTGATACCACACGGGCAACCCAATTCTGTGTAAGGATACACAGCTGGTCTAAAGGGCTATCCTAAGCACATTCCCAGGCTGCTGCGGCCTGGCCCGGGAATACTTCGGGTGTAGGGGCCTATGGGCCTCCTCGGTTGTATGCCAGCTCTGAAGGTGGTGGAGTAAGGCGGTGGAGTAAGGTCGAACTGGGAAAGTGCCTAGGATATTGGTGGAGCACGCCACCAATATCCCCGCTCTCTCACAGCCAAGGCCGGCCAATGGCCACCAGTTACCGGGAACCCATGGATGGGGGGGGGAACACTATCCCCACTGCTCTCCGTGCCCCTTATCTTAATTTTTTGCTTAAATGTCTTGCTTAAACAGTTCTTGCTTAATTAAACAGAATGCTATAAACAGCAGTGTGCTGCTTATAGCACAGAGCCGGAATGATTCTAGCAAGCAGCCTCGGTAGAGAGGCTCTGAACGTTAACAGGAAGCAGTTTCGCTTCCTGTTAAAGTTTGGAGCCTCTCTGGTACTGAAGCTACTTGCTAGAATCATCTGCTGCTCATAGCGTTCTGTTTAAGCAAGAAATTAAGGTAAGACGTGCGGGCGGCTTTTGTGAATGCATGGATACTGGATCCATGGATACAGGGGGGGCCTGTATTAGGGTTTCCATGAATGCTTTTGGCATTCCTGGGAAGGGCTGTGTCAACGTGGTGCTGCCAGGGCAGACTTACGATATGATGGAAGTCACACCAGCGTCTGAATAGGATTGATCCTTAAAGTCACATATTGACAATTCATGGCAGAGGTGAGATTTGAACTGGAGAGGTCCTAATTTTGCAGTTCAGCCACTACACTTGCTCTTTCCTCAATTCTGTGTAGTCATTTAGTTGTCAATTACAATGATTGACATGATTACTATTTAAAATTCTGGTATCAGATCCCTCTTCCACTCCCACAGTACAACAACAACAACAACAACAACAACAACAACAACAAAAATATTTATATACTGCTTTTCAACGAATAAGTTTATAAAGCGGTTTACAGAGAAAATCAAATAACTAAATGGCTCTCTGTCCCAAAAGGGTTTACAGTCTAAAACACAATACAGTACTGTACAAAACATGTTCCATTAAACTGCTTGAAAATGACTTGGTCAATGACTATTAGAAGAAAGACAGAGTAAATCCAGATCAGCATTAATATTAAGGATGGATACCACTCTTGAAGCATGATCAGCAACAAATCTCTATTAGTAATTGAAACCATCCTGCTGAATTTTGCTAAGCTTAACATTACAATCTGATCCTGGGACAGTGCGAGGATGCAGATCCCTTGGATCTATTCGGATTTACGCCAGCAAAAGACCTGGCATAGATCCGAGTAGGCCCATTGGGGATCAAGGAGCGGTGGAGTAGGTAAGTATAAAAGTTCTTTACTTCCCTCTCTGCTGCTGCCTGGTCCCTGGTTGGCACATAGCATTCAGCAGAGGCTGCCTAAGCACTGCTGCCCACTCTGGGCCATCCCAGGATAGGATTGGGCTGTAAGAATTTGGCATTGAGTATATTGCAAAATTTTTACTGAGTATTGTAGTGCTGTTTTCCAAAACTCAACCAGTCTATGCAAGCCCAAGACACATAGTCAAACAGACTATGTTTGACATAGTCAAACATGGGAACATGTATATTCCCAAAATACATTTGGGAAACATGTATTTCCCAAATTCCTTACATTTGGGAAATACATGTTCCCAAATGTAAGGGAACATTTGTTCCCTTACCTAGGGGTAAGCCTCCATGACGTGAACAGTGAAATCAGAACAGTGATTTCAGAACTACTTGGAACAGTGAAATCAGTGGTGCATGCCTGCATGGACTTGGGCCGTAGGATTGGGTCCGGGAAGGGGTCTAGGATTCGATGGCTGTTGCTGCCACCGTTCCCACCCCTTTCCTGGAGTGGATCTGCCTCCGTCGCCGCCTCATCCTACCCTTGCCACCCCATTCCAACCTCCCCCCCAACCTGTCCCGCCTCCCTTGCTGACGTACCTGGGTTGGTGGATCCTGACAGTGCTACTGCTGCACGTGGGGCTGCTGCGGCCTCCCTCCTGGTACCTCAGCACTGCACACCTTCGCACACTGTTAGAGAGGCTTTTTTGCAACTGTCATAAGGCAATTGTTGCAGGCAGAATACTCGTTCCACCAGCATTCAAGCCCAATAGGATTGGACTGAAAATCCCCTTTATTCACTATGCAATGACTAACCTACCATTATTCATTTTATAAATTTTAGGTAATATTCATGGTGACAAATACCATTGGGTTGGAATCTTATAGCAATTTTACCTAATATTAAGTGCTAAAATAAACTGTATGCCTCTGGTAAAGAGAAAATGCCATGCTTTGTTTGAAATATTTTCATGCGGATCTCTTTTCCACCAGAGAGGCCTTGTGCCACCCCTGTTCCTCCTTGAAGAAAAGACCATAAACTTTTTTTTTATTTTCTGTAAACACCAATTTTTCAGAAGTCAAGTATTCTGTAAACATGTTATATCTATCCTGTTAAGACATTAAAAAAAACTATTTGACGGAATGTGGTCTTGCCTCCAAACTGCAAAAACTCCATCAAAAGGTTGAACTCAGTTCTTCGTAATCATGTTTGCTAATCAGTTGTTGCTTAATACTCTGAGTGTGTCTCATCTTTTTATAGAATCTGTTTCTACTTGGCCTCTGAATATACCACTGGTGAGTTCCAAAGCCATACTTTTTGAACTAACAGTAACAGCAAAGTTCTACAGTCAAAAATGCTAATGACACCACCATCTGAGCAGGATGGAAAAATCAAGCTCAGTTCATGTGTGTCAAGTGTCTGTGGCCACCCCCAAATCAACTTAAAAAAAATCAATTTTTCTTTTTGTTGCTAGAAAACATCTGGCCATTTACTTCGGCTCAGTCTGAATTTCAGCTTTATCTTTATGGCCTACTAACAAGCAAGTGGAAGTGAAACTCCAAAAATCTTCCCCAGTTCTTTGCTCAGTCCACCTGGGACTCAAATTGACTGTGTTCATTTGAGTTCTTCATTTAATGAACTGCTGAATGTTCACATCTCTGTAGTCAATGAATTCATCATTTATAAGCTTTCTTCTTTCAGAAAAGAATAAAAAGAGGGCACTGGCCTTCAAACGGAAAGTAGATGAAATACTAGGAAGCTTAAAGAAAAAAAACTATCCAAAAGTCATATCTTTAAAATCTCCAGCTGCGAGAAAGAAAATGACTGACAAATTTAGAACTTCGACGATAGTTGTTTAAAGCATCAAAGCTACAGATTGGGTCAAATTTGAATGTGATGATATATTGCCTCCCTGAAAAGCTGGGGTCAAACAGGAATTGTGTGGAAAGAACCTACATTGTACACTGGCTAAGTGTAAGGCTACACTCCATTCAAATTGTTCACTAGGCATCGGTGGATTAGTGTAATCATTTGAACCTTTGTGATGGGAGCTTTAGGTAGAAAAGACTTCACACTCCTCTCCTGGCTAGAACTGGTGGATCTTTGAAAGATCTTTAAAACAAGCTTAGAAATATTCAGTTACAAGCCAGTAGTCCTTAGTTTTCACCACAGTTTTTTTAAAACAATGGACGGTGAAAGAAGCATATCAATACAGCAGTTTTATTTACCATATTTTCATATGAACATATGAAGCTCTCTTCTGTTTAGTTAAGCCATTGGTCCATCTATCTAGATCTCATGTCCTCTGACCAGCAGTACCTCTCTGGGCAGGTAAGAACATAAGAAGAGCCCTGCAGATCTGGCCAAGGGCCCATCCAGTCCAGCTTCCTGTATCTCACACTGACCCACCAGGTGCCTCAGGGAGCTCTCAAGATGACAAGATACCTATATCCTGTTGCCACTCCCTTGCATCTGGCATTCAGAGATAGGCTACATCTAAAACCTGAAGGATGCATAGTCGTCATGGTTTGTAACCTGTGATGGACTTTTTCATCTGTAAATCTGTCCGATCCCCTTTTAAAGGCCAGGTGCCCTCACAACATTCTGTGGCAAGGAGTTCCACAGATTAATTACTCTCTGGGTAAAGAAATATTTTCTTCTGTCTGTTCTAACTCTCCCATCACTCAATTTTCATGAATGTCCCCTGAGTCTGGTGTTGTGCGAGAGGGAAAAGAACTTTCCTTTATGCAGCCCATGCATAATTTTATGTCTCAACCAGGCACCTTCTTTCTAGACTGAAGAGTCTCAAATGCTGTAGCCTTTTCTTGTAAGGCAAGTGCCTCAGTCCACTAATCTTTTTGGTCGTTCTCTTCTGCAGCTTTCCCAGTTCCACTACAGTTGTCCCTTTTCCCCCATGGTTCTGGAACCCATGGATTTGACTCACTGTGGGTTCCGAATCTGCAGAAAGATGGCTTCAGAAGCCCCCCCCCCCGGAGGCTTCTGAAAGGCACTTCCGTTTTTTTTTTAATGATAATGTAAAATGCCTCTCAGAATGCCTTCTGAGATGTGGGAAGGTCGTGCGTGGCCTCTGTGCACCTCAGAAAGCCCCCCCCCGAGGCTTCTAAAAGGTACTTCCGGTTTCTTGGAAAAACTGGAAGTGCCTTTCAGAAGCCTCCAGGGAGGACCTTCTGAGGTGCGCGGAGGACATGTGCGACCTTCCCATGCTTCAGAAGCCTCCCAGAGGCTTCTAAAGGGCACTTCCGTTTTTTTCTGAAGTCCCCCCCCCAGTTTCATTACCCACGATTCTTGTTGTCACAGGGGATCTTGGAAAACCAGTTTTCACCTCTCTCCATTGTGAAAATTGCCCATTGATACCCACTCTGTTTCCTGTTCTTCAACCAGTTTCTAAACCATAAGAAGACCCTCTTATTTATTCCCTGACTGTTCAGTTTTTTTCAGGAGCCTTTGGTGAGGTGCAGGTCTTCTTCTCCCTGCCACCTGAGATTCTTCTTAAGTGGAGATTGAAACGGGGAATTTATTCATGCAAAGCATGTCTTTAATGCTGAGCAATGCCCCTCTTTATTTCTGCTGAAGAATTGCACACAGTACCAATGAATTATATGGCCTCTAACAAAATATAATTGTGTCTATTATCCCTGCCATTAAAAATGACCTTCCTATTTTAAATGTGCTTTACTTAAAGTACGTTTTTGTAATATCATCTGATCATTTAAACAGAGGCACAACACAGTGTTTTGTAGCCCCTTAAAGATTCACAAATGAATTATTGCATAAGCATTCATGTGGACTGTGGTCCCCCAAAACTCATGCTATGTTACCCGAAATGTTTGTTAACTCAAACATTTGTGTGGTCATGAGTGCATGCTAAGAGGGTATGTGACCCAGGCCAGACTTGTGTTTTACTAGACTAAGTTGATGTTATGTGACCATCAGGCCCAAAGGTAAAAGTTAAACTTTGGTTCTATGAATTCTCTACCCCCACACCTCTCTCTGGCTCAGAGAAGCCTAATAAAATTCCAGTTATGGCTGCAGCTTGCTCTTCCATCCTATTCAAACCTCCAGAACATTGCTACTGGGAACATCCTCTCCTAGAGAGTCCGGGTAAGACCAACACAACCATTTAGGTGACAAAAGGTGCCTCTGGTCCCAGCTTTCCCCATCAGTCACAATTCAGTCACAGTCCTATGCTCATTATTATTATTATTATTATTATTATTATTATTAACAGTATTTATATACCGCTTTTCAACAAAAAGTTCACAAAGCGGTTTACAGACAAAATCAAATGATTAAATGGCTCCCTGTCCCCAAAGGGCTCACAATCTAAAAAAGATGCAGAAGACCACCAGCAAACAGCCACCAGAAAAGACACTGTGCTGGGGTGAAACATAGGCATTGAGACATAGGCACCATGAGTCATCAAAGGCACCTGTGCACACCTCTCTTAGGGAATGATATGAAAGGAAACTGCCATTTCCATCCTAGAAGGCGACCAGGGAAGAACAATTGAAAAACATCAAGAACTATCCCCTAACAACAATAGGATGGTCCTGGACGAGCTCCTTCCACAAAACAATTCCTTGTTAATCTGTGGCCAAAAACATTATAAAAGATCTGATCATGAAACCCAAAATGTATTCTTCTTCTATCTTACTGACTCTACCCGTTTGTACTGTGTTAAATGCTCTCATCTCATCAGCAGACCAGGAATCCTTATGCTACCCCAGTTTCAGTAACTAGCCTCCTTGCTCATCTTTCCACTCCACAACTTTTCCCTTCTCTACCCCCCCCCCCCGAATCAGACTATCTGTGGCTCAGACTTGTTCCATGAGATCCTAACCCTTCCCTGGGAAAACACATTCTGCTCCCTTGCCTCATTTTCTCCTCCTGCCTAGCACCCCTGGGTTTGTCTATTGTCTATTGTCTGTTGCTCTTGTGCCTTTCATGGACTCTCCTTCTCAACTGGGAGCTCACAGAATCTCAGCAACCTAGCCTTGTGTCTTCTGTCTCACTCTACGTTCCTGAGATGCCAACACAACACATATGGAGAGATATCCTTGACTGCAAAGCAAAGCCCTGTCTAGGTATCTTCCCATTTCAGCCATCTGCAGCCCATTGAGAAGGTGATCTTACATTCTCCCATTGGTCTGTCCGAATGTTTCTGTTCTCTGAACCCCCTTGGAGAGACTTTCTCCTGTGTATAATTCTGTTTTTCACCAGTTAAAGAGGAGGCTTCTTATGTACAATTCCCCTTAACTGAGACTACCAGGATTGGACAGTCTAGGGGGGAGGGATTTACAACAGTAGAAGAGTCTTCCACTGTTGTAAAATGGCAGCCAACAGAGCGCATAGCAATGCCATGGCGTGCCATATCCTGTACCCCCCTCCCAGGCCCTTTCTGCTGGCATGGGGCTGCTCGGTTCTACACCAGCTAAAGAGCTGGCGAACAGAGTAGCCCCATTGTGGTAGCTGGGGGTTTACCCAGGGTAAGCGGAGATAGGATGCAGCATGGGTCACATGGCCCATGCTGCATGGCCCAGACTGGGGGGGGGAGAGAGAATAGAATTGTGCTGCCTATGTGAGAGTCTTTAAGGTGCCGCAAGACTCTTTGTTGCTTTTGCTAGACGAACACAGCTACCCATGCGCAAGCAATAACTCATTGCTTCTAATGTTGTCTGAAGTCCTGCGGGGATATCTTTGACTCCAGAGTTATTTATAAATTATTTCTATTTGTATGTGGACTTGAATTCTTAGTGATACCTAATTCACAGCTCTGGTACAGAAAGACAGACAATTAAAAGGGGGAAATCTGCATGCCTCCAGTAATTGCGTTCCATCCTGCTGGAGCATCAGTGTTCTCAACCCTGCCGTGTTCCCTATGAATGTTTAATGGGAAAGCAGCAGGGCCCCAAACATCAGCATTTCAGGCTCCAGAATGACACTGGAAGCTCAAGTGTGATTGCTAAGAAATTATTTCTTCTCCCAGGCTGAATACCTGGCTAACTGCTGTTAATAAATCCATATTAAAACTGAAAGTGAATCTTATTAAGATAGGAGATTGGCAGCAGCATATACACTGATGCTCATTGTATAAAGTTGTATTGTGATGATGATGATGATGATGATGATGATGATGATGATGATGATGATGAAAAGGAGGACCAGAAATGGGCAGCAAGTTTTCTTAATTGATTTTTAAAAATGTTTTTCTTGTGTTTTTTGTCTAAAAAAAAAACCAAAAAAAAAGTCCCTATAGCCTCCCATAAGTATGTTAGTGCCATATTGGATTAGATCAATTACAGTAATACTTGCCAGAAATTGGCTTCCTTTAGTGATGAGTCATTATAATGCTCTTTGTCCCAATGCGATTGACAGATATTCTAGCCAATTGGAAGCTATGCTAGCATTCTGAGAAGTGCAGGGCCAGTGGCGTCGCTCCGGTAGGGACGGGGCCATAAGTATCGCTCCGTCGTAGACCCTTTACCGAGCGAGCAGGAGGCAGCCCCGCCCCCTCACTGTCGGAGCCTTTCCCTTGCAGAGAAAGCAGCGGGCAGGGTCTCTTGCCTGCTGCTTTCTCCGCACGGGAATGGCTCCGACAGTGAGGGGGCGGGGCCGCCTCCTGCTCGCTCGGTAAAGGGTCTACGACGGAGCGATACTTACGGCCACGCCCCTACCGGAGTGAAGCCACTGTGCAGGGCCAATCAGGGCCAATTTCTTGCCTTAACTTTAATGCTGTCTTATATAGTGGTGTTTTACACAGCACTTGAACTTCTGGAACTGATACCTTGTGTTATGAGAGGTATTACTTCATCAAACTTAGCAATCTGTCCACTGAGAGAGGTCAGACAGATCACTGAGAGATCCATAGCAGGATATGATGGTGGTGTCCATCACTTGTTGTTAAACCTCATCATCTTGTGAACAGATATATTATTTCTGAAAATGGCAGTTAAAATCTGGATGTTCTGGCTAGAAGTATAACGTTTAACGTGTTAAATTTAAGCTTGTGTATAATAACATTTTCAAAGTAACCACATTTCAAAGTGGTAGAGTTTCAGCAGAACATTTGGATGAAAGCTCTGTAGGACTTTTGAACTTTTCATGAACCTTTCATGCAAAGTCACTAAATTTTGAGAAAAGCTGCACCATTTCTCAGGCGAGTTTCTTACGGCTCTGTGTTGCCAACAAATTCTGCCTAAAAGAAAAATTCAAGGTGAACGTGAAGGTTCTTGCTTAGGTGAGGAATGTCTATAGGGAATTCAAAGGTTAAACATCTTTGGTCTCTGTGCCTGTCATATTTCTGTCTGTTGAACTGTCCTTCTTGGACCAATGCCCCAAAGTACCCAAAACCTCTTGGAAGCTGTCTTCTACCCAGGCAGCTTGTGGGGCTAGAACTGACCAACCATCAGTCATATGCCTTGGGGTCACTTTGTCAGCCCAGTGAGCCACTTAATCATTTGATTTTGTCTGTAAACCACTTTGTGAACTTTTTGTTGAAAAGCGGTATATGACAATGGAGATTGCTACCCCCTTTTCTAATATCTAGCCCAGGGGACCTGCCCAGAGCCTCCTACCTGCAATTTCTGGCCTCTGAAAACCCAGAAGTGGTGATGATGTCATCACCAGTCACTTCTGGTGGTACACAGCAGGAGAGTGGCACCAAAGGTGGTACTCGGCTGGGATGGGGTTGAGAACCCCTGATCTAGCCTCTCCAGGTTGCATAGAGGAGTTTAGTATTTTGAGATTTATTCTTATTCTAGGGAACTAGCTGTTTTCACAAACTCAAATTTCATATAAGTGTTCATTTTTGTGCTCTCATTAGTGCATAGACCAGTAGTTTTCAAACTTTCTAGCCTCAGGGAACTCTTTCCATATTGGCTTGTCAGTTGAGGAAACGCTGAATGTCAGCAATCGGACCCCCTGAAGTGTTTGATGGAGCATCCTTTGTTCATGTAGGGCACTGGTCATGTGCATCTTAGAGCACACCCATCATTGCATTTTAGGGGCAATTACTACTGGTGAGAAAGCTGTCTTTCAGGATAACTTGTTTGCCATTACTGGTCTTCTCATTGCAGCAATACTGAGAAGCTTCTAAGGAACCCCATGAAACACAGTTTGAAACACAGTGAACTGGACGAATGCAAGCAGTCAGATTCCTTTGACTGTAGTAGCAATTGTATGGAGTTCTTCCTGTAATTAAAGCAGAAATTAATAATCAGTTTTCTAGAATTTGTGGGCAGATGGCACTGCATAATGGAGAACTTCACATAAACTGCAGAATTATGAGCATATGTCTGATATATATTTAAAAACGTTACATTCTCAACTACAGTACAGCATTTTGTCATGTAAAAATGACTTCACAGGGAACTTTTAAACATAGCTGGGCGAGCAGCTGTGCTTTGCTTTTGAGGAAGGTACTTTTTATGTGTCTGTGTTATGAGTTGGAGAGGAGCGACAACTATTTCTTAGATATTCATATCTTGATATGCCTTAAACTAGGAAAGGGAAAATCTAGATTTGTCAAGAGGGTTGAGGTCTCATGTGCATATCTGGATAAGGTTGCCACCTTTTTATGACCATGTTCAGACTGCTTTCTCACTGAGGGGAATGGCAGTTTGCTTTTGAGAAAAAGAAGATACCTCTTTTACGGCACAATCCTACGTAAGTATCTGGCGGTGGAGCGAGCACTCCACCGCCGGAAGCCATCGCGAACATGCCCGTAAAGCACGTTTGCAATGACTTTAGACTCACAGTAAGGGCGGTTGGCGCAGAGGCCGCCCGGCTGCCCTGACTCTGCCACCGGATCGCCCCTGTGGCCACTGGAGGAGGTAAGAGATCCACCGGCGGGTGTGGGGGAGGTCCAGGCGGCGAGGGAGGGGATCCATTGGCCGAGCTGGGCCGGGAGGGGGCTGGCACGGGGTTTACATGGCCTCCTCTTACTTCCGCCAGCTAAATATCTGGCAGAAATCTGAGGAGGCCCATTGGGGACAGGCCGGGCTACACCGGGGGTGTCAGGGGAGGGGGTGATTGGCTGGCCAGGCCAGGGAGGAGGGCAGGGATATCGGCAGCATACTCCGCTGATATCCTAAGCCCCTTCCCAGACCTTGCCAGAGACGCGGCTGCGCTCCCACGTGGGGGGGCTGCCGACGCTATGCCCCCATGTGACCACGGGCGTGATGTCACGCAGCCCCGACCACGCCCCTCCGGCGCCGTTTTTCAGGCCATTTCAGAGCCATATGGTGCCAGGGGAGGGTGGGAGGTCCCAACCTCCACTCGATGAAAGCGGAGGAGACAGCGTCGGGACAATAGCAGGCAAGTCATACACCCTGGGGCCCACCGCACCAACCCCCGCGACGCTTCTGCGCCTTGCCGGCCTTACACGGCTTCCCCAGCTGTGTGTCAGCAAAATAACTGGCATGCATCCGAGGAGGCCCATTGGGGGGCTTACACCAAGGGAAGGGGACGAACATCCCTTTCCCCTGAGGTGAGGGGAAACTGGGTGGGACGAAATCACTAGCGCAGGTCTGAGGAGACACGTTTTGGGTTGAGAGACTTAAGCCCCACCCCTGCATCCTGCAACCCTTTAGGCCAGACCTGCCCCACCCCTGCATCCTGCAACCCTTTAGGCCAGCCAGTGCATCTTACACAGGATTGGGCTGTCCATGTGTTAACTTAGAGCCCAAAGGCTGCATGCTAGGAATGTCCTTTAAAATATTTTCCCCTTGTTGGAAGATAATCAAGGAATTTATGGAGGAAAAAGGAACTCCTATTAAAGGACTTCATGATCCGCAGTGGACTTCTGACCTTGTGTTTTTGGCAGGTATTTCCACACACCTTAACTTCTGAGATCTCAAACAGCAGAATAAAGTTTAATTGGCATTTTATTTTACACATTGCGAAGATTTGAAGGCTAATTCCACATTTTGTGGAACAGCTTTGAATAATTATGATCATTACCAGAACATATGAAAAAACTCCCAGAGTGTGTTATGTTACATTTTCCATACCTAACACACTATTAATTGGCTAGCAGGAGTTTCCAAATTGCATACTTTAACTCTGACTCAGGAAAGCACCTCATACCTTGGTTAATTCCCCTTGAAATTCCTCCACCTTCAATCGGCTATAAGTACGTGCCTTAAACATATATTTAAGTGCTTTTTATTTTCAGAGTATGTGAATGAATCATGCCATTATTGCTCAGGAGTAGACAGGTATTGTCCTTATGCTGCTAATGGGAATATGGAAGGAAAGGTTATTTCTTCTGCCATGATTGAATTATTAAGCCACTCAGATGCGTTGTGACTCTTAAGGTACTAGAATAAATATGCGGACATGGCTTAGGTATATATGCCGCATCCGTATCAGACATTGGCATGAGATATATTCCAGATATGTTCTGTTACTAAAACACTATTAAGAGGCTAGAAAATTTGAATCTGTTTTTCCTTTACCAACTTAATGACAGACAGAAATACAACATGAATAGTTTTCCTGGCCCAGGGATGCTGTGATGGGTATATCTGTTTAAAGACACAAGACCTTTGTTAGGAAAGAAACGAGCAACTTTAGGCAACAGAGCTATTGCTGCTTCTTAGAAACTTGCAATTTCCACTCATGGTTTTCAATAGACTTCTTGTTCTTGTTGACAACCAGAGAACTTGTCAGTCCTGGTTCCCTGGTCTCAGAACGTGTAAGCTGGTTCAGGATTGTGGCCTTATTGCATATGTTTGATAGGACGGTCTATACACTGACATTGTTTATTGTATTTTGTCTTCAATCATTGAGTCTTCCTTGGCTCCTGATGTAAGGATTATATTTATGTCCTAATCCTATACTTACCGCCCCCTGGTGGCGCTCCTCTTCCGCTGGTGCTGACTGCCATAAAGCAGTCCGTGTCAGTTGTAAAAGGTGCTCCAGAGCTTTCCTGCGGCTGCTGGAGGATACCCCACCGCCCACTGACGAAGGCAAGCTAGCAGGAGAGGCAGGAGAGAGAGGGTGTAACGGGGCTGGGACGGAGCGAAACTGGGTGGGACGAAATCACTAGCGCAGGTCCGAGGAGACCCATTTTGGGTTGAGAGGCTTAAGCAGGGGTAAGGGGATTTAAATCCCCTTTCCCTGCTGAAGTCTCCCGATCCGCCCTCCTTCCCGCTGGATACAGTGTGCCCGTTTTTGGTGCAAATGCACCAGTGTGTGTGTGTGTGTGGGGGGGAAGGATAGGATTGGGCTTTTAGTTGTTTCTAGATGAATTCATATGTAGTCTGAATTTAATTTTATTTGTTAAAAGGTTATTCATCTCTTCTTACTGCTGCAATTCTTCACCTTAAAAATAATCTCCACTTTATGGGCAAAAGTTTCTGAGGCTTTCCAGTGCACAAAGATTGGTAGGAAAAGTATAGAAGTGTCTGAAGCAATAAGCTCTATGCTCCATTACAACCATTATCTATCTTAATGTAACGATGTTGAAGCCCAGACATTCCTTGATCAATGCAGTCTGAGAATATCACAACAGCTATTCAAGAAGTACAGATAACACTAGTGACAGTAACCTAACTCAGGGGCAGGTTTAAATTCACATCAAGAAAGCAATGAAACCATGAAGAGATAAGTGGGAATTCAGAACTATATCTCTAGTGACATAAGCAATACACTCTAAGTAGTCATTTTCAAACAGTCAGCTGAAAAATTTTCCATCAGTAAATAACAGAAATAAAAAAGACGCTTTCTTTTTTAAAGATTGTAGGAAGAGTTCTGAATTTTTTTTCAGTTTTCTTTTTTTCAGTTTCTAATCCTATTGGGTTCTTATGGCGGTGGATCTCATGATCCCCCACCATATGTCCCAGCTCAGTGTGGCAAAAGCTGTACCACCATTGTGTGCTTGGGAGCCATGGGTGCAGACAGCCAGAGGCTCCGTGCGCAGGCTAGCAGCTTCCAGATGCCCTGCCAGAGCGGGTGAAGTGGTGGAGGGAGCAGTTTGGAGGCAGTTCAGGGGGAGGATTCAGGTGGAGAATGGACTGAACCAGGGGTGGGAGGCGGAGGATCTCAGCGGCAGTAATGCACACCAATATCCTATCCCCCCCCCCTTCCTGGCCTGGACCTGCCCCCAGGAGTCTCCTTGGAGTTACTCCTGCAAAAGAACTGGTGTAGGTCTGAGGAGACCCATTGAAAGCCAGGTGGCCTTTGGAGAGGGAAGTAGAAAAGGTTTTTTTTTACTTACCTTTCTTGGGCTGTCTGGTCGCACTCCCACTACAGCATGCAGTGCATGCTCCATTGGTGGTGCCACATGCTCTGGGCTGGTGGGGTATAGGATTGGGCTTTGAATTAAGTTTCGAACACTCTAGCCTACTTCTAGATCATTTTTTAAGTTCAGTTTCTAGATTTTTTTTTAAAAAAAACATTTAATGCCAGTTATTTAGCACAGAGAGAACTGCTGACATTTCGTTTTGTTGAGTTAGTGAATAGCTTATATGGTATGTGAGCTTTTGAATTGGCAAAATTCAGGAGCTATTTTGGAGAAAATATATCTCCATGTTATAGTACAGGGGTGGCCATTGGCCAAAATGCGACTCCTGAGCCACATGCGGCTCTTTGACGTATAATGTGCAGCTCTTGGAAATAAGGACATAAGAACATAAGAAGAGCCATCCTGGATCAGGCCAAAGGCCCATCTAGTCCAGCTTCCTGTATCACACAGTGGCCCCACCAGATGCCTCAGGGAGCACACAGCCAACAAGATAACCTGTTTCCTGATGCCACTCCCCTGCACCTGGCACAGAGAAAACCTACTTCTAAAACGAGGAGGTTGCTTCTGGCTTGTAACCTGTGATGGTCTTTTCCTCCATGAATCTGTCCAAACCCCTTTTAAAGGCATCTAGGCCAGGTGCCATCACCACATCCTGTGGCAAGGAGTTCCACAGATGAATTACACGCTGGGTAAAGAAATATTTTCTTTTATCCATTCTAACTCTCCCTCCACACAATTTTAGTGCATGTCCCCTGGTTCTGGTGTTGTGCGAGAGGGAGAAGAATTTCCCTCTATCCACTCTCTCCATCCCATGCATAATTTTATACGTCTCAATCATGTCCCCCCTCAGGCGCCTTTTTTCTAGACTGAAAAGCCCCAAACGCTGTAGCCTTTCCTCATAAGGGAGGTGCTCCACCCCACAAATCATTCTGGTTGCTCTTTTCTGCACCTTTTCCAATTCAACTATATCCTTTTTGAGGTATGGTGACCAGAACTGGACACAATACTCCAGATGCGGCCTTACCATCGATTTGTAGAAAGGCATAATGATATTGGCCGTTTTATTCTCAATCCCTTTTTTAATGATCCCGAGCATGGAATTGGCCTTCTTCACAGCCGCCGCACACTGGGTCGACACTTTCATCGACCTGTCCACCAGCACCCCAAGATCTCTCTCCTGATCCGTCACAGACAGCTCAGAACCCATTAGCGTATATGTGAAATTTTGGTTTCTTGCCCCAATGTGCATCACTTTGCACTTACCGTACTTACATTGAAGCGCATCTGCCATTTTGCTGCCCATTCTCCCAGTTTGGAGAGATCCTTCTGGAGCTCTTCACAATCCCTGCTGGTCTTCACCACCCGGAAAAGTTTAATGTCATCGCAAACTTGGCCACCTTGCTGCTTATCCCAAACTCCAGGTCATTTATGAGTAAGTTGAAAAGCACCGGTCCCAAGACCGATCCTTGGGGCACACCGCTTTTCACCTCTCGCCATTGTGAAAATTGCCCATTGACTCCCACTCGCTGTTTCCTGGTCTTCAACCAGTTCTTAATCCACAAGTGGACCTGCCCTCTTATTCCCTGACTTTGGAGTTTTCTCAGGAGCCTTTCATGAGGGACCGTGTCAAACACCTTCTGAAAATCCAGATATATAATATCCATGGGTTCGCTCGCATCCACATGCCTGTTGACCTTTCAAAAAATTCTAAAAGGTTTGTGAGGCAAGACTTTTTATACGTTGGCAAGGCTGTTTATATGTTGGCTGAGCTCCTTTTTGCATCACAATGAATATAAAAAGGTAAATAAAGTCATTTTCAAGCTTTGTAATTATTTATCAGTTATAAAACGAGAGTCCATTGGATTAAAAGATAAGTTTAATGTTCATGGTGAGTAAATATATTTAAGAATTTAAATGTTTCTTAAATATAGTGGCTCTCAAACATCTATCTTACGACTTTCAAACATCTGAAGTTTATCATATGTGGCTCTTATGTTAGGCAAATTTGGCCACCCCTGTTATAGTATGTATTTTCGTAGACTACAAACCTGCAGACATTTAGGCTATGCAGGCTGGTTTTGTCCAGGATTGCAGCTTTTGGACACAGTCCAGCCAAAGTTACGCACTTCCTACTCTCATTGATTTTAACAAGAGAGTTAAGCATATGCTTAAACCTTTCCTGTTAGAATCAGTACAGAAAAGTACTTAAGTGGTCAAATTGTACTCTAGATATTTTGGTTATCTTGTCTCTTCTAGATCAGGGCATGTACCCAGATTTAAAGATAATAATACATATACATTGAATTTTAAATTGTAAAATATTAGAAATTAAAATACAACGTACAATAAGTCCTTGCTTACCATCATTTTCGTTTCACTATCCTTTGTTTCATTTTAACTGCTGAGTTGTCCTTGGTGGCTGCAGCTACTTCCGGGTCATGCAGGGCTCACGACCCACTCCCTTGGTCCTATTTGTGCTCCAGAATGCCTTGCAGGTAGCGTCTGCAAGGCATTCTGGGGTGAGAACAAAGCCAAGGAAGTGGGTCATGGTCCCGCGCAACCCAGAAGCAGCTTTGCAGCCTGCAGTGAGCCCACCAGAGCCCCCCGGAGCATCACTGAGTCCGCCAGTGAAAAGCAGGTTCATTATATATCATTTCACTTAATGTCTAAGGTTTCAGGAACCTATCTACGATATTAAGTGAGGACTTCCTGCACATCAGAAAACTCCTGCTCAACCACAACCCCTAGATCCATGTCTAAATGAAAACATTCTTGTATTGCACCTGGAACATGCACAGGTCTAGACTCTCATCTGTTGTTTTCCTTTAGCCAATCATAGAGATTGCGATGAGAAATCAGGAACAAGCATGATATAACCCCTGCTAAAGAGGTACTTTTTCAATTGGTGTTCCTCTTATATTTAGCAGGGGGAGAGTAACTGTCCTTCTTCACCCCAGCACAGTGTCTTTTCTAGTGGATGTTGTTGGTGTTGTTGGTGTCAACCACTTCTGCATCTTTTTAGATTGTGAACCGTTTTGGGACAGGGAACCATTTTGATTTTCTCTGTAAACAGTTTGTTGACAAGTGGTATGCAAATATTCTTTAAAATAATGTGATTTTTACATATGAATGTAACTCCTAAGTATGTCATTCTAAAGTAGTGCCAAAAACCATCTGTTGATGACTTACTTTAATTTTTGTTTATGCCCATGAACATAAACATTCTGGATTTTTTTTTTCTGTTACCATAGCAGTCCTGGAACCATTATGATGTCAGCAAGGGTTATGATGTCTGCCTCTTCACTGCGGTAACATGATGTCAGCAACCAAAGCTACTAAGAAACTGGGCTAAGGCTTTCACAGTCTTTCAGAGACCAATAGATGATGCACATCACCAGTAAGTAAATGTTGTCAAAATCATTGACCTTATATTTTTGGGTAGTACAGTAACTATACATTATTCAGTCAATGGTAATTAATTGCTTGTGCAGGCAGTGTTGGGGAGAAGCCATAACGGTACAGTACATAGTTTGCATGGAAGAGGTACCACGTTCACACTCTGTTCGCACTAGTTGCCAGCTAGTATGTTCTTGGGTGAGCAAAGACCTTGGAGAGACCTGAAGCCTTGGGGGGTTGTTGACGGCCAGAGCAGACAGTACTGGGCGAGTACCAATAGCCAATGGTCTGGTTCTGTATACGAATATTCTCCATAGAGATGGCTGCTGCCTTTATTGAACATGAGAAAAGAAAGAGAAGAGGTGGGACTTCGTTCTCCTTCAGTTTGCATTAGCATTAATAGGAAGCTGAATTTATATCTCTTCAGACTCAACAGTTCTGCAAACAGCACGGTGCATCAGAACTCGGTATTTGGTAGTAAAATAAATGGGTTATATGAAACACTCTGGGGTGGGGGGAAACCCATACATTCTGAATCAGACCAGTACTTTCTATAGTAATAACATAAAATATATTCACATTACAAAATATTCTTTTGACTTCCCCAAGAATCAACAGTCATATTTAACTGCTTTGCAGGTTCCCTTCAGAACAATTCTACAATTGCTTCCAGTTTCAAATACTTACCCATTACCTTGATTCCTTTTAAAGCTGCTTTAGGGCTGCTTAACACATTATCCTTGTAATAGTAAGCTTTGGTATTTTCCTTGCTTTGGCTGTAAGATCTAGCACAGCTTGCCAAGTGGATCTGCAGGTTTATGTGGAGAATCTCCACTGGCATCGCTAAGCGCATTGGCTGGTGGAACTCTCCACATTAGGAAGATCCACTTGACATGCGGCATTAGATGTGGCCGCTATGGTAAGGACGGTCACTGTGCAGAAGCCCCCTGCCCCAGACAGCAGACAGGCACATAAGTCGCCATTCCTCCTTGCTATTCTTATTTACCGCAGGCATCAGGACAATCACATAGAAAAGTCTGTCTGAAAGCAGACGAGTGTGCATATTTTCAACCAGTGCTGGGAAGGAAACTAGATTGCGATCTGATCCAAAGTCTGACACCTTGTGGTCATGAAAATAGTAAAGCTGGTTCTTGAAATGCCAGCAGATAGCTTGCAGATAACTGGTGCGTGAAGTGGTCATCCTTGCACATATTTCTGCTTTCAAAATGTTCCACTTTCTCTCCAGAAACATGGTATTGAGGGAGGGAGGGAGAGAGGGAGGGAGAGAGAGAGAGAGAGAGAGAGAGAGAGAGAGAGAGAGAGAGAGAGAGAACAAAATGGCTTACATATATCAGTGCAAAAAATATTTCTGCTTGCATAACATTTGGTAAAAATTCTCCCATATTTTAATTCACATAATAATGCTTACATTCTATCTTATTATAATAATACATAAAAGCCTCAATTCCTATTATATATGTATAAACTGCAAAACAATGCATTTTCAGTGTGGTTTAATAATCTGTTCTTAATGCTATAAATGAGGTCTATAAATTGCCTGGTGACACAATTCGCATAATAGAATACTTAACAGTTTGTGAATGACATGTATAAAACTTGGCATTTAGTATTTCAATTTATATTTAAATATACTTCCGACACAAATGCATACGCTATCAATAGAACGCTGTCTGAACACATGCATCATTGCATTTATGTTTAGCAGATCTTGAGTGCTAGAGTTTATGGTAAATCATGAATGCAAATATAAATGACCAACCTGGCTGATCCCTGGTCTCAGTTGTGGGAACACTGTGAACCAATTCACACAACTCTGTCTTTCAACTTGAGGTGACTTCTGACAGTTGCTTTGATACCTGAATCACAAAGTGACTGAAAAGGTCACCTCATAGTCAGATCCTCACATGCTCCAGTTGTCCTTATTTATCACGAACAATCCCTAGTTTTTGGTTCCTGCTTCTAATGAAACACAGTCCCTACTTTTCCCGTGGGAGAGAATGGGGTGGGGGTGGGGGAAGGGCGGACTGGGTCTGGGAAGGGGGCAGATTCAGTGGCTGCAGCTGCCGTCGAATCCTAGCATCCTTCCTGGACCAGATCCCGCAGCAGAGGTCCTTGCAGACCTGCGCCAGCGAATTTGCTAGTGCAGGTCTGACTGAGTAGACACCTCCTCATTGTGGAGGCTTACCCCCAGGTAAGGGAATGAATGTTCCCTTACCCAGGGGAGATTTCCGTCATTGCCCCCCCCCCCTTCAAGATGCAATGGTAGCCATTTGGGCGCTGCTGCATCAGAGGGGGAAAGCATAGAATTGAGGTTCAAAGACTGTTATACCCAGCTACGATGTAGAAAGAACAAGGCATCTTCGTGATTCCGGTTATAAAATGATTTTATAACCGGAATCATTTTATAACCAGAATCCCGAAGATGCCTTGTTCTTTCTACATAGAATTGAGGTGTTAGTGTATTATTAGTATGTAAAGAGATAAGTACAACCAGTTCCATTTTGAAATTTAACAACCTTTAAGGTTTTTAAGGGTGTGTGCTTGTGTATACATCCAGGCAGCGATGGTGTTAGACAAGGGTTGTTCCAATGTTGATCTGGGAAATGTTGGAGGGTGTTGACCTTGTGGTTACAAATGATTCAATGCACTTTCAACTGTTCCTCCCATCATGCACCCAGGGGAAGACTATGCAGGAACTGTGGAAGCAACAAAAATAAAGTGCAAAGCATTTAACCCTACACTAAAATGCCAGCACCAGCATTAGACCTTCCTGCTCACAAAAAGGGATCCTGCTGAATGAATGCAGATTTCTTAGCCACTCAGAAGTGTTTATAGCTTGGATAAGCCATTACATAAAGCCATTAGTACTATAGAATTGCAAATGGAGATGGAGATAGGAATATTACAGATGGGTAAATTTAGTTGATCGGTTTATAGTGTATGCCCTCTATTTAACATGTAGGGCACCAAGAGGTGATATAACCCAAGAAAGGGAACATTTAAGAGATCAGATCCCAAATGGCTGTTCAATGGGTTATATTGCTACCGGCATTTCCACATGTAAAATGTCAGCTAGTATCAGAGTCATTCTTTATATATAAGGCTTGTTTCTTTCTGTAATGAAAATTTTGTATGCAGCAGTCATCATTTCAGTAAAGAAAAAGATCCCAAACTAACTGAGCAATAAACAGTGACTTCTTTCTGTATTATGAATCTCCTGTAATTCTCCTGTAATGAATCTCCTGTAACTCATGGTAATTACAGTATTTTAGTGCTCATCTGAAATTTCTTTTTTTGGGGGGGGGGAGTTTGAGAAAAAGTAGGGGGTGAGGTATATAAAATATCAGGTGTAGAGAATGCTCCCAGCTACAAATCCCTCCTTTTTTGCCTCCATCATCATTTACTCAGTTGGACATGTGATGGCCGTTTTGGTATTCCTAAGACGCTTCACTCCAAGGGAAGTTAAAAAAAATGCATCTTGGGAAAACTAAAATGACCACCACAATTTTCACTGAGGTTGAAGAGCTACATACTGTAGTTCTGCCTCTCTAAGAAAATAGCAGAAAAGACCACTCGATTTCAAAAGGTTCAAAAATAGTTGAGAAACAGCTGAATCAACACTGAATTATTTATCTGTGAGTATGCTTTCACGTTGATGTTTGAACGGCTTTTTATGTTTTGTTGACAAACACAAACCATACATTCAGTGTTCTTTGTGTTTTGTTCGTTTATTTTAGGCTGTTTCCTCTTTTGCTCTCTTTCCCTGAGATGGCATTTGTGCCTTTCTTTGTTGTTCTGTGAAAGAAAGAAAAATGTATTCCAAAATGGTATTGAAAAAAATGGTTGATATATTTGCACCTTTTGAATTAGAAGTGGAATACCGGAGTTACCAGTTTTGGTAGCATCTCAGTGACTGAAATTCTCAAAGCAGAGCCATGTGATATCATAAGATTGCCAACTCTTGAAAGAAAAACAAAATCTGGTACTGGGTCAGAGCCTACAAGTAATGGGGCGGAGCTGTGAAGGACTAGGACAGTGTTTCCCAAACGTTTTTGACCTGCGGCTCCCTTGACCATTGGCTACCATTGGTTGTGGCTCCCCATTACATTATGTTGATGCCTGCCAATTGGCATTGCACTGTTTTCCAAGAGGATTCCGTGGCTCTCTGCGGCTCCCCTGGCTGGTTTCCGTGGCTCCCTTGGGAGCCGCACCTCCCAGTTTGGGAACCACTGGACTAGGAAGATGAACGAAAGAAAAGAACAGAAGTTGTTTTCTAGTTTTGGGGGAGACATTTTTCCAGTGGAAAAATTGGAATGTTTTCTTTTTCAGAATGAGGACAGATGGGGCTTGCTGGTTCACTCATGAAAGTCTCCACGGTTAGAGAACATCTGAAGGGAACAAGGTGACTGGCAAAAGTTACCTCATGGTCAGAACTTTATATGCTCCAGCCATCCCTTGTTACCAGGGTCCATTGTCAGAGGGCAACAGCAGGGGAAGACTGTTGCCACAGTAGGGCTTTTAGGAGTTTGGAGATGCAGCGGGAGGGAATCCACAAATGCAATTAAAATAATACGTTATGCCTATATTGTTGGTTGCCTCTGACCACATGATGACATAGTAAACTAAAATAAATAATATTTACAGTGAAAGCCAATAATGTTGGTGTCGCAGGGGCTCAGAAACACAACGGTTGGAGGGCAAATTAATGAGTAGTGCAGAGAAGTGGAGTAGACTGTGCCCCAGTAAACTGTATGGATGCCCACTGAAGCTCCATTGGTGATCTTGGTAGTAGCTACACACAAACTCTGGATCTCCTTCCCCTAAAAAGCTTTGGTAAAAACATATTCCGCCAGGCATTTTGAGGCTGGGCATTTTAAGGCTTTTTTCTCCTTCAATTTTATTGTGCTTTTTTAATGCATTTTTGTATTTATTTCATTTTTAAGTGTACACTGCTTTGGGGCCTGACAAAGAAGCAGCCTAGAAATACTGTACAGCCAGGCAGTGTCCAGAAACAGTGAGAGTCTGCATGTGGTTTAACAAACGGAAATTAATCCAGACAAAACAGAGGTCCTTTTGGTTCGGCAAACCACAACTCAGATGCTGAAAATACATGAAAAACACCCTCAAAACCCATCCAGTAGTATGTAGCCAAGGGTCCAGGAGGACTGTGACAAGACTCTGACCAAGTTCAACCAACCATAGACAGGAAAAGAGTTAAAATGAAAAAAGAAATAAAAGTACAAGAAAAAAAAAGCTGGGTGATGGTTATTGGATAATACAAGAAGGAAAGAACAGAAAAAGCAGGCGTAGAAAATGGAAATGCCCAGGTGTGGCTCCTAGCAAAAATACAAACAGGCAATTATAGGCAACCGTAAATGCAAAATAATTCCCTGACACATCTCAATCTCGCAGTCTCCTAATGTTTCTTACTACATTATCGGCTTCAGGAGTCCATTACGGTCATTTGATCTCCAGGGAGGCAGGTGAGAACTTGACCCCAATGGAGCCAAGCCAGAAGATGCACAAGCAGTGGCGTCACTCCCGTGAGGCGACGGGAGCGGGCCGCTACGGGGTGACGCGCGCAAAGGGGTGACGCGCACACACCCCACGCGCGTCACCTCCGTGACGCGCGCCACCTTCGTCGCCCTCCGGACGCTCCGAGGCCGGCCCGGGAGCCGGCCTTGGAGCATCCGACCCCGCCGGCGCTCCAGGGCCTTCTAAAAGAAGGCCCATGCAGCGCGTTAATACGGGTATTTTTACAATTTCCACGCATGCGCAGACCGTTCTGAGGGCATCTTGCCCTCAAAACGGTCTCTGCGCATGCGCGAAAATGGTAAAAATACCCGTATTAACGCGCTGCATGGGCCTTCTTTCAGAAGGCCCTGGAGCGCCGGCAGGGCCGGACGCTCCGAGGCCGGCTCCCGGGCCGGCCTCGGAGCGTCCGGAGGGCGACGCGGGGCGGGGGGAGGCACCCGGGGCAGGGTGCAGCCGGGTCACCCCCCCCAAGAGCCTCGCTAGGGTGACGCGCGCCCCCCCGCCTTGGGGTGACGCACGTCCTAGTGAAGCCACTAGCATCCTTGGACATGACTGCCCAGTCGGCTGGCACATGTCAATCCCAGCAGGTTGGCTGGCTAGATCCTATTGTTCTTGAGGAGGCCAGAAGAAGCAGCCCTGGGCTATGCAAAAGAACCTGTCTGCCTGGCTATGCGGTCTTTCTGCAATAGCACATTTTGTCAGATCATGCCAGGGAAACCTCTTTTCTGTTGAACATTATGCTGAGCTTTCCCTGAAGGGAAATAGATGGTGGAAAAGAAGGGAGCAAAGGGAGCTCAATCATCACATTGTGCTACTATTATAACACAGTGAACTTTGGTTGAAAAGCTGCACATCCAGGAATTTTTCTCTCTCTTTCTCAGGGAGTCGCTCATTCGGAAAGCGTATTGTCAGACTGTTCTCTGGAAGATAGTGTTTAAAATAGAAGTGAAATGAAGAGGGCAGAAAGCCAGCAAATGACAGCTGTTAGGTGCAATGACAGTAGCATAGGTTGGTATAAAGTGGGCTGTATGATTTTTCTGCAGTACATCCTGCAGTTATAGACTGGTTTCATTGTGTCCTAATGACATAATCCATACATATTCACCATGGGTTTCATCCACCGCCCTGTGTTAACATTGTCCTATGGGTTCTGTGGGCACTGAAGCAAGGGCTGCATTTAGGATCAGCCGCAAAGTTTTGTAATGTGAAGGAAGAGAGCGTAACCTTTAGTAATAAATATGGCAGTATATGTGAGGTTTTTAAAACAGCATTCAAATGTCAAATAATACGGTCCTTTACAAGACACAGATCTAGTTCGCATAACAGCAAATGATTAAACTTGTTTCTGGGTTGTACGCTACAGACTGTAGATGAGGGCTCCCATGATGAAATACTGATCCATACAAAACAAAATCCCCGTTCATAGAAAACTAGCATGTCAAGGAAAAAGACGACACTAGAACAGGGGTTGTGAGAATCAACCAAACAAAAAATTGTTAAGCACTAAAAAGTGATCTGGCAATGATAGCTCTGATGAAGGTGGTAGGCATCTAGACTAGTAGGCATCATTTATTTGTGGTGCTTTCAGATCCGGGAGACATTTCTAGTTTCTTCGGCAACAGTCTTTATTTCTCATATCCAGCATGAGCTCTCTTGCGTACAAGAAGCTGCTGGAAGATCACATTTAGACTATGCAGTAGCTGTATTGTTTGCATAGGTACTGGGTCAACATGATGGGAAAAATGAGGAATAGTCTCAAGACATACGTTCTGAGTGCTGTCCACCAAAGTTGCATATAGTGAACAAACTTGAGCTATTCTATATAAATGTGCTTGTTTGACCCAGATGACTGCGCTTTGGCCCCATTTCAGAGCAACCTTTACATCTCCATAAGAAAAGTCTCTGTAGTGCTTTGAAGATGCTTTGATATCTCTTAAATAAGAAGCTACTAATTTGGATGGATCACTTGGAAGTCTAGCTTTGATAATAGCAGAGGTTTCATTAGAGCGATTTCTTGTCTGGCTGGAGCAGGTTCATTAAGCTAAAAACATCCTCAAGTCAGGCATCTGCTTAACAAATGCTCATGGCAAAACTAATTAGATTTGCCAGGTTAGTAAGAATCAACAAAACTCCTGTGAGATTCAAGTGATAACATTGCTTATGATAAGACAGGCCACGTTTACAGTTGAATTACCATGTATTAATTGCTGGAAGTAGGAATGCAATAGATTTTTCCAAGTGTAATTTATTTATGCAGTGACTAGAACAATTAGACATGTTCTTTATAAAAGTGTAGTGCTAAAATCTTCTCTAAGCACCACAGAGCCCTCTCTTTTGTGATTAGCCTCATTTCGAACTTTCAGAATTAGCTTTCCAATTTGCTCTGTCTAGGTAAATAAAGCTATTTCAACACACTGGAAGAAATGCTATGAACCCTGTGGTGGAGTTGTTATGAACATTAACTGTGAGGAGCTTTTGCTTTTGACTTTTGAGGGAAGAGCTAGATTTCATGTAACTGGCACCTTTGCATGGGCTTATCTGCATGTAATGCTCTGGTAAAAAATATTTTGATAAAGCTCATACCAAGATCAACCAGTTAATCTCTATGGTGGTAGACTGCGTTTTCTGGGTTGAACAAAGGTTTAAGAACATAAGAAGAGCCCTGCTGGATCAGGCCAAAGGCCCATCTAGTCCAGCTTCCTGTATCACACAGTGGCCCCACCAGATGCCTCAGGGAGCACACAAGACAACAACAAGATACCTGTATCTTTGAACTGAGGTCTCCCACAAGTTGAACATTATGGCCCTTATCTGGAAAACACTGGGTTGCATTCTAAGAGCACCTTCTGTCATGCAAAGAGGGCTGGGCAATGTTCACTCATCCCTCCCTCTGTGACCCCCTGTACCCCGCAACAATTGGCTCCTAGGGGGCCCTCATACTTTTGAGCAGGGGGGGCACAGAGGTCTGCAGAGGGAAGTGAAAATAACACTCCCCCTTCTTGCATGAACTGCAAATGACAGGATACAACCCAATACAGTTGGCCCACATCTCATGTGCACTTTGCCTGCACGAATTCAAGCAATGCACACTTGGCAAACAAAGAGAGAGAAAAAACAGTTTAAATAGTTCAGGCAATTCCGTCTGCTGTTCCATTTATTGAGTATATGCCCCAGATTGAGCATGAGATGGGAGAATGAATCTGCTATTCCCTCAGTGTCTCTCATAGTGTGATTTTAGTTCTAAAAGAGACAGTATGTATTTTTCAGTTTTAAGGTAGTTTCGACTATACACGATTTTTCCCTTATGCGCTGACTTCAGAACCTAACACTTGCATAGGATGCAGGGTGACTGTAGTTTCACTGAAGACCCATTGATAGGAATGGGAATTATGTTGTGGTAACTGTCACTAATTTGTAATTTGTAATAAATTTGTAATAAAATGTGACTAATTTTCTCTGGGCTGGAGCCCACTTTGAAATCACTTTGAGAAGTTACCCAACGTTGCCCAGCATTGTATGTTGCCCAGTCTTCTGAGACCAGCGGTGAAGTTAGTATTTTATACTTGCCTACACATGTATTTTTAAAGTGATGTTAATTGTTATATTTTGTACACAAGAAGACTTTCCTAGCAACATTTTATGCTTTTTCCTTTGTGTAATGATGCCCAATTTCTATATGCTTACTTCATCTTTTGCAATTATTTCTCTCTGCATTGGATACTTTCTACCCTTGACTTATGTTTGTGCTGAATTTTGCACTATAGCAGGATTTTTTGCAGCTAATAGGATGGATTTTTTCTTCATACTTGCCCTTTAATGATGTATTTTAGTTTTGTTTACCAATGTTGTTTGATTTTCATGTCATTTTTACAGTAGTACTTTTTGTGGTACTTTTTTTCCCCTGCTGATTTATCTTTCCTTTATAATGTTTTTTTCCTCATGTTCCCCATCATCTATCTATGGTAGTTGGCCAGGAAGCACATCTTTCTACCACAATGTTTTATTTTTCTGATCAGAAGATGGTTTTTAATGCTTTGCCTCATTGATTTACACTCTTTTGTCAGAAGGGATGCTATGTAGACTTTCTTTTGATAAGTCAGGCAGTTTTTGCAGTGGGCCAGTTGTGCTCTTTACTGTTTGTTTAAAGAGCGTGATCATTCATTCTACAAAATATCAGGTGTTCCTTTTAAAGCAGTATTTCATGCACTGGGGAAAAAAATCCAACTATCAGTTTCCCTCAGTACAGGTGTCCCCCACTTGACGACGGGGATACGTTCTGAAATCCCCATCATGAACTGAAACCGTCATTAAGCGAGTCTTCCCCAGCCGAAGCTCTTATCTAGCCATTAGCTGTCTGGCTTTAGATAAGGGCTTTGACGTTCAGCGCTGGGGTTTTAAGCACAGCGCTAAACTTCAAAGCCCTTATCTAGTGCCAAACAGCTGATGAGCTGGATCCTTTGCATTTTTTTTTACTGGGGACTGCCGTCGGATATGCGGATTGTCGTTAACTGAGAGACACCTGGATTGATATCCTTTGGAAGGTTATTGGCATATACAGGCTGGGCTCATATCCATGGATCCACTATCCATGGATTCACTTATTACCTATCCATTATCTTTCCTTTAGTTGATATTGCTGGCACCAGGTCAGAGGGCTTCTTAATTCACAAAAAGCAGCAAGCTGCTTATAGCAATGACCATGCAATCCTGGGTAGCATTGCGCCGGGGTGTGTGCTCCCCTAGCGTAGGGTGTCATAAACGCGCCGTAAAGCACGTTTATGGCACCCGGTGAGTAAGGGCTGCCGGCGCAGCATCTGGCAGCCTTTACCTGGGCTCCTGCCCAGCCGTGCTTCTACCGGAGCAGGGAAGTCCTACCCCAGCCAGGGCAGGGGGGAGGGAGGGCGGCCATAGGCTACCCCGAGCCCAAGATATGCTATATCCTAGGCCAGTGATGGCGAAACTTTTGGGCTTGGTGTGTCAAAATTTTTGAAAATGCCTAACTTGACTCTGCTGGTGTGTCGCGCCCCTCCCCCCAAAAAACTTTTTATAGTACCTTTACTATTGCTACTTTTAATAGTAATTTTGAAAACATATAGAACACATTACATTTTATTTAACATGGTATTTTAGTTAACATTGCTTTTTATTTAACATGGATGGCATTTTAATGGGGTTGTGGATGGTGGGTACTACACAGAGAGAGGGGGGGGGAGTTGGAAGCACAGATTGCCAAATGTACAACGAAAATTAGTGTCTACCCAGGGCTACCTTTGCATCCCTTTCTTTCCAAACGAGATCTCCCCCCCCCCCCTCACACACAGAGGCTCCGGACTCTTGCAAGTGATTTTGGGCACCATGGTGAGGGAGGAGCTGGAGCCAGGGATGCCTTGCAGAAGAAACTCTGGAGAGGTGTGTGCATGCTTTTTGTTAGTTCATTTCACAGCCTCTTGCTCGACTTGTCTGTGCTCCCCGCGTGCTTTCTCACCCTCGTTTTGAGGCATTTCCCCCACACTTAAACAAGGCAAGGGCTGCGTGTGGTGTGGTGTGGGGGAAGAGACTGGATTGAATTGGGGGTGGGCGTGAAGACCACTGAGTGGGGGGGGATCTGGAAGCACAGATTGCCAAATGGAACCCCCCACGCAGCCCTTGCTTAAAGAAAGATTTCTGTCTTTTCTCGCTACGGGCTAGTGCCCGCCCTAACGACCCCCTCCTTCCAACTCACCAACTCTTTCTTCCTCCTTCACTATCGGCTCCTGCTTCCACGTGTATGAGTTCTTTCTTTCTTTCTTTCTTTCTTTCTTTCTTTCTTTCTTTCTTTCTTTCTTTCTTTCTTTCTTTCTTTCTTTCTTTCTTTCTTTCTTTCTTTCTCTCTCTCTCTCTCTCTCTCTCTCTCTCTCTCTCTCTCTCTCTGTTTCCTGCTGCATTCATTTTCACACGCATACACTCTTTCCCTGCTTCTACTGTATTCAGTATCGTTCTCTCCCCAGAAGTCTTTGCGATAGCAACAGAAGCCCCCTGCAGGATTTTTTAAATGTCTGCAGCAATCCCTGCCCTCAAGATAAGCCTGAAAAATGTAAAAGTTCCGCGAAAATGTAAGGTGTGTCGGACCCTGGGGCAAATGCTGGCGTGCCACCCAAAATGACTTCGCATGTCACTTGTGACACGCATGTCATAGGTTCGCCATCACGGTTCTAGGCCCTCTCACGTACATTCAAGGGCCATACGCCATATCCTAGGCGGAGTTTGCGTACATTCGAGGAGGCCCATTGGACTTCCCTCTGCTTACACCTGGGGAAGGGGACAATCGTCCCCTTTCCCCGAGGTGCACCTGGGCTGCCCCAGAACAGCCCTGAACCTGCACAGCATATGGCGGCCGGCTCTTTAGGCTGGCTGCCGTATCTTACACAGGATTGGTCTGCCCATCAGGCAAGCAGCCTGAATGCTAGAAAGTCTTTGTTTAAACAGGAAGTAGTTCTTCCTGTTTAAATGGAGACTTTCTAGCATGCAGGCTGCTTGCCTGCTTCATTGCTATAAGCAGCTTGCTTATAAGCTTGCTGCTTATAGTGTTTTTGTGAATCAAGAAGCCCCCTGATCTGGCGCCAACAATATCAACTAAAGGAAAGGTAATGGGCATGGGGAAGCCCCCCTCCGTGATCTGCAGGGTTCCTGTTATCTGTGTGTGTGGGGGGGAGGAACCTATCCCCTGTGGATACCAGGGCCCTACTGTAAATAATTTTAGAGAGGAACTGAAATGACACTTGACCTTTATGCATAATTATCCTTAATTTTAAAGTCGTTGGAAGATTCTAATTATCCACAAGTTATAGTGTAATAGGTATGGTCCTAAGGAGAATTGTTGTGCCATTGTGGAAGACATCTGTTTTTTGAGGAGTCAGTACTGTGGTCCGTGTTTGATGGTGGCATACAGCATAAAATTGCTTCCCTTATTGGCAAGTGATTGACAAATTATATTCTCACGCATCCTGTGTCTGTGTGAAGTTTGTACCTTTCCCAGGTCTATGTGTATGCCACCTGTTCTTTACACTTTAGCTAGGTTTTTCAGCCTAGGCAAGCGGAGAGAAGGACAGATGGCCTCTCAAAGGACTGTAAGCTAGATAAGGGGATCAAGGAAAGAGCAGGCAGCTTCAGCTCATGCCTTTTTTTTTTTAGTATAAAGTGAGACTTCAAAAAAAGCTAGGGTGAGTCTCACTGTTGACCAGGTCTGCAACTGGTACCTCAGAACCGTGGCCCCCAAGGGTGTGTCCGTGGCTGCTTGAGGGACTCCCAGCAACAGAAAGGACATAAGATACAGTTGGACCTCGGTATTCACGGGGGTTCCGTTCTGGACCCCCTGCGGATACTGAAATCTGCATAAAGTGAAATGGAGGGCACTTTCAAAATGCCTTAAACAGAAAAAGTTAAAATAGTGCTCCTTACCTTTTTGCTGGCAAACTGCTCCATTTGCAGGGCTGTAGATAGTGAAATTGCGCTACTACAGCCTCTTCCGTATTGCATGACTCCCCGCTCCCTTTCCCAGGCTCACTCCAATGCATTCTGAGTCAAATCCACAGATGCTGAAATCGTGAATACAGAGGTCCGACTGTACTGTTTTGCTTTTTTTTTTTACTTTATCGTTATTGTAACATCTGATACACCTATTCTAATACTTATATTAGAATTATATTATTATATTCTAATAATAAAAATAAATATTGTAACATCAATCTAATACCTCATCTCAGTGTGCATTTTTGCTTCACCCAAATCCAGAAAGAACTCTATAAAAACAATGTTATACATTTTATTTCTCATTGGAGACACTGGCATTCCTGAAAAAAGATGTGATTATTATAGTGCAGATATAAATGTTTAGTGTAAGTTTAAGATGTGTTCATGGTTATAAAAGGAAGAGGTTAATTTGACCAAAGTGGGAGACAACAAAGGTATATGAATCTGAGACCAAAGCTGGAAAGTATTGATCAGAAACTTGGACTGAGATAAATCATAGTACTAGTGTGGAGACCCATGAAATAATGATGATGTTGATAAACCATTATTGCAACAAGAAATGATAATGGATGTAAGATACCTTTGTCCAACTGTATTTGACAGTTTTAAGATGATGTGATATGAATAAGGCTAATGAATGACTTAGAATTGATGGTAAGTTTGCTAGGGAATTACCAAATGTCCATAAGTTAAGGGAGGGGTACAAAGAACAGTTAGATATTTATCATCATGAGGGTGATGGATGAAATCCTTCACCTACTACTAATGGGATTTTAAAAATTCAGATAGAAGGGAATTCATACTTATTTTAGATAAACTACCATTCATAGAAAAAAAAAGAGCAGGTGATTTGTTCTGCAGAAACAGCCACCTTGGAAATATATGAGCTAGATGGACCCAGTTAGTTTACATATATTATTTACATATAAATGGCACAATTTGCATGAATTTAGGCACTTGTTTGCATTTGGTGGACAATCCTTTCTTTTCTTATGCTATCTGTGCTGTTTCTATGGGAAGATTAAAAGTAGAGATTTGGGGACCTATCCTATCCAACTTTTCAGCGCTGATGCAGTTACGCCAACAGGGTATGCAGCAGTCATGGAGGTCTCCTCAAGGTAAGGAAACGTTTGTTTACTTACCTCGGGGCTGCATTGTGGCTGCGTCGGCGCTGGAAAGTTGGATAGAATTGGGCCCTTTAGGAAGTTCTGGAGTTGACAGTTAATTGAGATATCAGTTCACACATAATACTCAGAAATTACTGTCAGCTCACTAAATATACATCACCAAACACAAATGCTAGTTAGTGTCAGTGTCACTATCAGTTAAAATTCCAGAAGTTAAGATTTTCTGTTAGTGTTGCTGGCAAATCACATACCTTTGTAGCTGTAATTCAGCATCCTCATGTGACACAAAGGGTAGCCCAATTCTAACTAACCACCCCGCGCGCTGATACAGCAGAGCCGGTGCAGGCTATGCTTCATCCTGCGGGGGAATTTCAGCTGCTGGAGGTCATCTCCGAGGATCTCCTTGGAGGTCTCTTCGGCATTTGTCCCCTTGCCCCAGGGTAAGCCCCAGCAGCCACAACAGGTTAACTTGGCCCTGCGCCAGCTCTATAGCTGGTACAAGTTCAAGTTGTTCCATGTTGGCGGATCAGGCCCGGGAAGGCGGATAGGATATGGCATGCAGTGCTGCCGCTGATCCCGCCCCTCCCAGGTCTGATTAGGAAAGGTATTAGTAAAGCCCAGTGGAGTGAAGGTGCTTCCCAAGTCCTGGCCTGTGGTTCTAGAACCAGGTGTCAGCCAAACTGAACAGTCAATCCACATCTCAGGTTAGGTTTTCCCTGTGGTCGATATGCTAGTTGCAATAGTCATGATGGCAAAGCCGCACTGATTGCGTAAGACAAGCCACCTCCAAATTATACAACAAGGGGCTTCCCCTGTTCACAGCAACCCCACCATTTCCCAAAGCTATTTCCAGTTGGTTCCTCAGTGGGATGTTTATATTTTAAAAAGTGCTGCATGCATGCAAACCTGGCTACTGTGCGCACACACTGGATTGGAGCCTTCACTTTTAGATCTTATTCCGCCATCCCTCTTCAGCATGTTTGAGACACTGGGCAGTGGTAACATAAACTGCTGATGTGAAGCAGTTGATACACATCTGACCTTTTGTTTTGTGTCTATATAATTTAATACCAAACAAACCTAGAAGGTATTGATCAGATACTCAATTCAGAGGAATAAGAGTACGGTTGTGGGAGCTGAATCTTCATGAAAGTTTGTACCTTAGGAAGCTACTAGCATGTGAAAGTTTGGAAATCCAGTTCCATACTCTTGGGGAGTACAATCCACCTTTGGGGCCCAATCCTATCCAACTTTCCAGCTCTGATTCAACCATGCCAAAAGGGCCATGCGCTCCATCCTGCTGGGGGGGGGAGGGGGGAATAATCGAGGCCTCCTCAAGGTAAGGGAATGTTTGTTCCCTTGCCTTGGGGCTGCATCGGCACTGGAAAGTTGGATAGAATTAGGTCCTCAGTGTGCATTTTCAGTCCTTTTTAGGCATTTTAAAATTACAGTCTCTGGGGATGTATAAATAGATTTGAATTTGCTTATTAAAGATATCAGCTGTGAAGGTAACAGCAACACATACCTACATATAGTTGCCAAATTTGGCAAATTTGGCAACTATATGTAGGTATAGCAAATTTAGCAACTATGTGTTGCTGTTACCTTCACAGCCGATATCTTTAATAAACAAATTCAAATCTATTTATACATCCCCAGAGACTGTTATTTTAAAATGCCTAAAAAGGACTGAAAATATAACCTTCCCTGGAGTGAACCTGTTGAATATTCGAAAAAGGGAAAATGTAATGATATTCTGATTTGTTGCATCCTCAGTAAAATTTAAAAATTACTTACCACATGTTCCTACATTTCTATGCGAAACACTTTGTATATGACAATATATACTTTTGAAGAAAGGACACACTTGTGCGTGTGCACAGTCTCTAATTCTCACTCACACTCACACTCACACTCTCATTCTGAATTGGCTTCCATTAAAATTGATAGTAGGAAACCTACACATTTCAGCTCCATTTTGATTGGCAGATGAGAACTTTGCCCTGTGTGTTTTGCATACAGCTTTCAAGTCTGAGTACGTTCTGTACCAGAGTGACTGCTTTCATGGTGCATTTTAATAGTAAGAAGAAAGAGGTGTGAAATCTGGCACTTTAATGACATCAAACACTTCTCCCCAAAATGCTGTGTCCGTGCCATTTGGGGACAGTTTGAAAGAAAATCTATTCAATGTACTATGGAAACTTTCATGGCTTGGTACAATTTGTAATGAAGCAGGCATTATGGGTTTTCTAGCCATGTTTATTATTTGAGAAATAAAACTAAAATCGTACTGTCTTCTTAAGAGATTTATCTCACACACACACTCTGGAGATGTGCGTAGAGGCGAAGATGAGTCTTTATTTCTCCTACCAACGTTTCATCCCACACGAGGGACCTTGTCAAGGTAATTCAGCATAACACTGCTGGATGACACTGAGAACATGGAGCTCTTGCTAGCATATGCCAGTAAAAGCCATGGCAACCGTTAACTGACAACGGAATCATCAACCTCTGCTCTATTCCTCCTAGGCTGCAAATATGCTCTTTTCAGGATAGGTAGCCAGATTTTATTGGCAAATGACAGCTCTTGCTGTCTATTCAGAAGACTTGCAGGTTTCCTTTGGGAGATTGAAATAGCCTCCAGATTTAGTCTTCGTTTTAGACTGGCTTCCGAAAACAACGAACGGACCTGCTCAAAAGCAATTTGGTGGCCAGATTCCAGGGCGTGCGCTGCCACAGCAGATTTTTCTCCTTGTGACAATTTTACCGCTCTCTGGTGTTCTTGTACTCTTACTTTAATAGGTCTCATTGTATTTCCAATGTAAGCACGACCACAACCGCATTTTATTTCATAGACTCCTGGGTTCATTAACGTAGGTCTTTGATCTTTGGGATTTCTTAGTATTTGCTCTATCTTAGTTGTAGGAGCAAATAAAGTCCTGATCCCATATTTTCTCATCACTCTCGCTATTTTGTCCGTGGTTCCTTGTAGGAAAGGCAATGATAACCATAGTTTCTCGTTGTCAGCTTCCTCCTCTTTTTCATTATTCTCTCCCGGCTTAGGGATATAGTTTTTCTTTTTAACTTGTCTCTCCCAGCATTAGTTAATTTGCTGCAACTGATAACCATTAGCCAACAAGGAATCTGTGACGATGCGCCTTTCTGCAGCTAAAGATGGTTCATCACAAACCCGTAATGCCCTGAAAATTAAAGAATTTATTAAGGAGTTCTTTTGCAGTGGGTGGTGATTGGATGTTTTGTGCAGGTATCTTCCCGTGTGTGTAGGCTTTCGGTACACAGTATGTCCGAAGGTTAAATCCTTCTTTCTAGTCACCAAGACGTCCAAGAAAGGTAAAGTCCCATTTTCTTCAATTTCTATCGTGAATTGGATCTCGGGGCACAAGGAATTTAAATGTGCCAAAAAGCCTTTCAGTTCTTCTTCCCCGTGATCCCAAATACAAAAAATGTCATCGATGTATCTTAGCCACGTAGATGGTTTCAATTTGGCTGATTGTAAAGCCTTCTGTTCAAAAAACTCCATAAATAAATTAGCAACCACCGGGCTTAAGGGGTTGCCCATCGCTACCCCTTCCTTTTGTTCCCTAAATACCCCTTCCCATACAAAATATGTGGAGGTCAGGCAATGACGGAAGAGGGGAACTAGATCTTGTGGTATGGTCAGGTCACTAATTAAATTCATTACTTCGGTTAGCGGCACTTTTGTAAATAGGGATACTACGTCAAAGCTTACCAAGACTGATCTCTCTGTTAATTTTGCTATTTTTAAAAGTTCAATGAAATGGTAGGTATTTTTAACATGGTGAAAAGTATTCCCAATGTAAGGGAGAAGAATTTTAGCAAGATGTTGGGATAATGCATGCGTAGGAGATCCTATATTACTAACAATAGGACGTAGTGGAATGTTGTTCTTGTGTATTTTTGGAAGACCGTATAGTCTAGGTGGCAGAGCTGATGATTTAATTAGTCTATTTTTAATCTCCAGTTTAAAATTGGACTCTTTAATTAGCCTGTTTGTTTCTTTTAAAATTTTATTCGTAGGATCTTTATTTAAAATATTGTAAGTTTCCGGACTCAATAGATCAGAGATTTTATTAAAATAATCCATTCTATTTAAAACTACAGTAGCATTTCCTTTGTCGGCCGGAAGAATAATAATATCTTGGTTATTATTAAGCTGTTTAATCGCCAGAAACTCTCTGGTTGTTATATTATTTTTAGGGGGTTTGGCTTTCAGAAGAATATTGGCAGTAGCGATTCTAATTTCTTCCGCCGTGTCAGAATCAAACTCTGTCAATACAGTTTCTACGTTGGCTATAATCCTCTCCATAGGCACAGACTTAGGAGTCAAAGCGAAATTTCCCCCTTTTAATAAAACTGACATTTGAGCCTGTGACAAATCATAATCTGACAAATTTAAGACTACCTTGTCTGTAGGTAAAGAAACATTACCTACAGGAATTTGGTTAATTAACTTGCTAAATTTCTTATGGTGTTTATTTCTAATTAAAATCTCCTGATGAGATATAAATTCTAAAGATCTCTTATCCCATGCATCCCAATCTTGGGCTTTCATAGAATTACTCAGCTTGTCATGTAATTCATAGAGCTTTTTGTCCAAATCATAAAGTTCAAACCTGGTTGTTTTAACATAGTCTCTCAATAGTGCAAGTTCCATCTTTTTGTAGATCTTGTCTGTCCTTCTGTTGTTGCATTTCTTGCGATGTTTTAGGAAGATAGGTATTACCTCTGCGTCTCTGCAGCTCAGGAGAAAGGTCAAGGTGTTTTTCAACTTCATTCTCCGTAGGCGATGTTTCTCCAATGTTCTCAAACTCCGAATGATATCCTCCCCATAGAGGCATTTCAATGTACTATGGAAACTTTCATGGCTTGGTACAATTTGTAATGAAGCAGGCATTATGGGTTTTCTAGCCATGTTTATTATTTGAGAAATAAAACTAAAATCGTACTGTCTTCTTAAGAGATTTATCTCACACACACACTCTGGAGATGTGCGTAGAGGCGAAGATGAGTCTTTATTTCTCCTACCAACGTTTCATCCCACACGAGGGACCTTGTCAAGGTAATTCAGCATAACACTGCTGGATGACACTGAGAACATGGAGCTCTTGCTAGCATATGCCAGTAAAAGCCATGGCAACCGTTAACTGACAACGGAATCATCAACCTCTGCTCTATTCCTCCTAGGCTGCAAATATGCTCTTTTCAGGATAGGTAGCCAGATTTTATTGGCAAATGACAGCTCTTGCTGTCTATTCAGAAGACTTGCAGGTTTCCTTTGGGAGATTGAAATAGCCTCCAGATTTAGTCTTCGTTTTAGACTGGCTTCCGAAAACAACGAACGGACCTGCTCAAAAGCAATTTGGTGGCCAGATTCCAGGGCGTGCGCTGCCACAGCAGATTTTTCTCCTTGTGACAATTTTACCGCTCTCTGGTGTTCTTGTACTCTTACTTTAATAGGTCTCATTGTATTTCCAATGTAAGCACGACCACAACCGCATTTTATTTCATAGACTCCTGGGTTCATTAACGTAGGTCTTTGATCTTTGGGATTTCTTAGTATTTGCTCTATCTTAGTTGTAGGAGCAAATAAAGTCCTGATCCCATATTTTCTCATCACTCTCGCTATTTTGTCCGTGGTTCCTTGTAGGAAAGGCAATGATAACCATAGTTTCTCGTTGTCAGCTTCCTCCTCTTTTTCATTATTCTCTCCCGGCTTAGGGATATAGTTTTTCTTTTTAACTTGTCTCTCCCAGCATTTGTTAATTTGCTGCAACTGATAACCATTAGCCAACAAGGAATCTGTGACGATGCGCCTTTCTGCAGCTAAAGATGGTTCATCACAAACCCGTAATGCCCTGAAAATTAAAGAATTTATTAAGGAGTAAAGCCTTCTGTTCAAAAAACTCCATGACAAAGGAAATGCTACTGTAGTTTTAAATAGAATGGATTATTTTAATAAAATCTCTGATCTATTGAGTCCGGAAACTTACAATATTTTAAATAAAGATCCTACGAATAAAATTTTAAAAGAAACAAACAGGCTAATTAAAGAGTCCAATTTTAAACTGGAGATTAAAAATAGACTAATTAAATCATCAGCTCTGCCACCTAGACTATACGGTCTTCCAAAAATACACAAGAACAACATTCCACTACGTCCTATTGTTAGTAATATAGGATCTCCTACGCATGCATTATCCCAACATCTTGCTAAAATTCTTCTCCCTTACATTGGGAATACTTTTCACCATGTTAAAAATACCTACCATTTCATTGAACTTTTAAAAATAGCAAAAATTAACAGAGAGATCAGTCTTGGTAAGCTTTGACGTAGTATCCCTATTTACAAAAGTGCCGCTAACCGAAGTAATGAATTTAATTAGTGACCTGACCATACCACAAGATCTAGTTCCCCTCTTCCGTCATTGCCTGACCTCCACATATTTTGTATGGGAAGGGGTATTTAGGGAACAAAAGGAAGGGGTAGCGATGGGCAACCCCTTAAGCCCGGTGGTTGCTAATTTATTTATGGAGTTTTTTGAACAGAAGGCTTTACAATCAGCCAAATTGAAACCATCTACGTGGCTAAGATACATCGATGACATTTTTTGTATTTGGGATCACGGGGAAGAAGAACTGAAAGGCTTTTTGGCACATTTAAATTCCTTGTGCCCCGAGATCCAATTCACGATAGAAATTGAAGAAAATGGGACTTTACCTTTCTTGGACGTCTTGGTGACTAGAAAGAAGGATTTAACCTTCGGACATACTGTGTACCGAAAGCCTACACACACGGGAAGATACCTGCACAAAACATCCAATCACCACCCACTGCAAAAGAACTCCTTAATAAATTCTTTAATTTTCAGGGCATTACGGGTTTGTGATGAACCATCTTTAGCTGCAGAAAGGCGCATCGTCACAGATTCCTTGTTGGCTAATGGTTATCAGTTGCAGCAAATTAACTAATGCTGGGAGAGACAAGTTAAAAAGAAAAACTATATCCCTAAGCCGGGAGAGAATAATGAAAAAGAGGAGGAAGCTGACAACGAGAAACTATGGTTATCATTGCCTTTCCTACAAGGAACCACGGACAAAATAGCGAGAGTGATGAGAAAATATGGGATCAGGACTTTATTTGCTCCTACAACTAAGATAGAGCAAATACTAAGAAATCCCAAAGATCAAAGACCTACGTTAATGAACCCAGGAGTCTATGAAATAAAATGCGGTTGTGGTCGTGCTTACATTGGAAATACAATGAGACCTATTAAAGTAAGAGTACAAGAACACCAGAGAGCGGTAAAATTGTCACAAGGAGAAAAATCTGCTGTGGCAGCGCACGCCCTGGAATCTGGCCACCAAATTGCTTTTGAGCAGGTCCGTTCGTTGTTTTCGGAAGCCAGTCTAAAATGAAGACTAAATCTGGAGGCTATTTCAATCTCCCAAAGGAAACCTGCAAGTCTTCTGAATAGACAGCAAGAGCTGTCATTTGCCAATAAAATCTGGCTACCTATCCTGAAAAGAGCATATTTGCAGCCTAGGAGGAATAGAGCAGAGGTTGATGATTCCGTTGTCAGTTAACGGTTGCCATGGCTTTTACTGGCATATGCTAGCAAGAGCTCCATGTTCTCAGTGTCATCCAGCAGTGTTATGCTGAATTACCTTGACAAGGTCCCTCGTGTGGGATGAAACGTTGGTAGGAGAAATAAAGACTCATCTTCGCCTCTACGCACATCTCCAGAGTGTGTGTGTGAGATAAATCTCTTAAGAAGACAGTACGATTTTAGTTTTATTTCTCAAATAATAAACATGGCTAGAAAACCCATAATGCCTGCTTCATTACGAAAATCTATTCCATTAATCTGCTGCAGGTTAACTGGTGGGGAATGCCGGGAAAGAATTCGTTATTTATCTTTCAGCTGTGTGGCTTGAAAACTCACTTTGTTGAACAAGGAATGTTCCTAAGGAGGAGAGGGCTGACAAAGGTGGGTTGCATTTGGAAATCAGAGCTACTTCACACTGTACTATGTGTGGCAATTGTGTTTGGCAACTATATGTAATATTCCTATTAAGGTAAAGGTGACCCCTGAAAATTAAGTCCAGTTGTGTCCAACTCTAGGGTGTGGTGCTCATCCCCATTTCAAAGCCAAAGAGCCAGCGTTGTCCGAAGACGCCTCCGTGGTCATGTGGCCGGCATGACTCTCCTTGCCGCAGCGCGTAGCATGCAGCTGGAACACGGAGCGCTGTTTACCTTCCCACAAGCGGTACCTATTTATCTACTGGCATTAACATCCTTTGGAACTGCTAGGTTGGCAGGAGCTGGCCAAGCAACGAGAGCTCATCCCGTCGCGGATTCGAACTGCCGACCTTTCGATCGACAGCTCATGGTTCAGCGGTTTAACCCACTGTGCCACCTGCTGGCCTACAATATTCCTATTACACCAGTGTAATAGGAATATTCAATATGCATATGTGCCTAAAATCCAGTGGACACACTTTCTAAAGAGCCACTGGGTGTGTCTTCCATGTTTAGGGACTGTTATGACCCAGACTTAGGACACCTCCAAATATGGACTTTGAGGCTGATGAGTCTGTTGTGGAAATTTCACAGCACCCAAACTCACTTGGGTCCCCTGAAGAACTCTCAGAAAAGGAGAATTTGTCAGCTACTGAACCTGGGCATGATGGTTCAGATCTTTCATATGAGAAGTTGGGAGCTCTGATATATCAGCCCAGGGGTGTCGCTAGGGTGGGAGGGCAGGTTGCCCCCCAGTGACACCCAATTGTGGGGGTGACACCTTGGGTGAAGTCCGCCGCTGCAGACACTTGTGGAGGCAGGTAGATGAATGGGGCCTCAGCTGCCACACCACAGGGCCTTCTGGGGCTCTTCCTGGTGCCTGGGCACTCTGGAGAGGTGGCACGTGGACTGAGGACCCCATCCACTTGCCCGCCTCCAAAAGTGTCTGCAGCCGTGGCGGGAAGTCCAGGAGCCCAGGGTGCAGCTCACGGCCCCATCAGGTAAGCAGGATCCTGGTTGCAGGTACTGGCAAACTTTGGCTCTGGGTTGGCTGGCATGACTGGCTGGGCCTCTGGGCCGCCCAAGATTGTGCTGGAGCTTGTTCGGGAGCCGAGTGGCCCAGGAAGTGGTTGGCATGCAGGCATGGCCCGGAGGAGACAGGACCAGTCCATGGAGGTGACACATGTTACGGGGGTGATGGCAACCCTAGACCGCCCTGGGTGTCACCCTCCCCCCTTGGGGTCCCCCAAGTTGGGGATGCCTCTGTATCAGCCCACATGCCATCTAAGGTTGTTTGTTCCCCTCAATGAAGAAGCAATAGGCCTAACTCATGGCCATCCAATGGCACCATAATGCTTGCTGTAAGCCAGAATGCCATTCCTTTTAAATTCCTTGCATCTTTGGTGGCTCTGGCAGTCACCATTCTACTTTGGATCATTCTTATTTGTAATCTAGCTTTTGGCAAAGGAATACTGTATTGCTTCTGTTGCACTTAATGTTCCAGGTGCTGCATTCACTGCTGCTGACCATTGTTAATGCTACCTGGTCACTTCGATACCTGAATCTTTTGCTTCGTATCTGCTTGCCGCATCAACTGACCTAATTCCAGACCTAAGCTGGCCTTTTCGTGCTGCTAATTGCTTCTGCTACCCTGACTGACCACTTGAGGTCCTGCCTTCTATCTCCTGCCTCCCAGGAGTCCCCTTGGTAAGTGTCAGAGATGCCCATCATGCACCTGTCAGACTTCATGTGCTTACTGCAGTAAGCACTGGCATAACTGCTGCAAACATTTTATCAGGGCTGGGACATGCCAAGCAAACTGCTGTTCTTTCTTATGGATGTGTTGTGAGATTGTGACATGCTGTACTGTGTATGACATGCCGTAATGCATATGGATTGTGACATGCGATACTGTGAGGCTTTTATTTGGCTTCCGTCCTTGAGTGCAGATAGGTTTTCATAAACAGTCTGAACATGATACTATAGAAAGCACATCTTCAAAATGACTAGTGCTCGCTCTGGTAGTCTAACAAAAATGATGAGTGTAATAAAATCAAAAGATTCTTACCTGAGAATTTACGTAGGCTTTGTGTAATCTGTCCTTTGTGTATGTGTCCCTTTCCACTCATGAAACCAGTCATTTAGAGTACATGTTATTAGGGAGACATGTTCTGTGTGTCATGACTGAATGTCTATGGGCTAAACCAAATAAATAGGAACATGAACCAGACTGCCAAATTGAATGGAGCAGCTACAGGGAGGCTGCCTTCCCCTCTCTGCATGAAAAGGAACTCCGTTCCGATGGCCGGTTGCCCAAGGCCTGGAGAAGTGAATGGAGGCTGCCACTGGCCAGAGGACTGAGGTTCCTGTGTTGTTTTTCAACTGCTATTATAAGACACACACAAACCAGAATAATTTGGAACAAAAGATGGAGTATAAATCTGTAAATAAATATGTCGTGTGTCGCCTTCTGTGCCTCCTTTTCCAGATGGGAAAGCAGGATAGAAATATTTTAAAAAAATGATAAAATGCCATTTCACTTCAGATCATCAGCTCATAAATGGCATGTAATAAAACTGAGGACAGAATTCTGATGAGAGCTTCACAAGAGCAGAAAGTCATGTGTTTGAACCCAAAAGTTGTCTTTCTGTGATGATTCTGGCTTGAGATAATGGGGCAAAGAAATTGAATTTCTCTCTCTCTCTCTCTCTCTCTCTCTCTCTCTCTCTCTCTCTCTCTCTCTCTGAGAGAATTCATTCACTACATTCTGACATTGGATTTACACCAACTAAATAGCTGGCGGAAGTCTGAGGAGGCCGTGTAACGGCCTAGCCAGCCTGGCGGGGCCAGGGATATAGATAGATAGATGACGGTGACGAAGCAAGGGAGGCCGGCTTCTGCGCCGGCCTCCCTTGCTCCAGAGTAGTCGTGAATGTGCTTTACGGAACATTCGCGACTGCTCCTGGCGATAGAACGCTCGTTCCGTCGCCGCCGGAAGTTCCAGGATTGCGCTGTGAATCTTGTTTTACTATGGAGATCTCCAGAAAGGGAAAACCACCACTTCCCTGGGTAATCGATTCCATTGCTGAACCAAGTTTTCTTGTAAATAATTTTTTCCCTGATATTCAATTGCAGCTTAAGTCCATTAGACTTAGTTCTACTCTCTTGGGCAGTAGTGGGGAGCAAATCTTTGCCCTCTTCCATGCGACAGCCCTTCAAGTATTTGAAAAGTGCTACCACGTTCCTCCTCAGCCTTCTCTTCTCCAGGTCAAACATACCAAGTTTCCCCAACCTTTCCTCAAGGACTTGTTTTCCAGACCCCTGAGCATCTTCACTGCCCTTCTCTGAACCTGCTTCAGTTTTACTATGGAGAGTCCATTGTAAAGTGATTCTATCGTAAAGTGAACCCATTATAAAATGGAGATCCACTGTATGTCAATATTTTTATCAACTCTATACCTTTCTATCTAAGTCTCCCAGATCTGTATGATTGTATTTGTGTATGATTCTGCCTGAACTATTTAGTAAATATTGGAAAGCAACCACGTGTGTTCTCAATATTATTTAAAACAGAATTCTGTGAAGCTGGACTCTGGTATACACAGGTATAGATCCCAGAACATGCCAAATTGCTATATTTAAAGCTATTCCCCAAATTAAAAGCATTTTGGCTAACAGATTAAATGGTTATTAAATTAACATTATAAAGCAAGAACATAAAGCTCCTAAATTTTTTGTCTCAGTGATATTTTTCTCAAGTGTTGCTTTCTTTTTAGTTTTAAAAGTTTCATATTTTCTTTTATACAGTAAATAGTGGCTAAAGGGAATGTTACACTGTTTAGGTCAAGTACCTTTAAAAGCCTCTTTATTTTATGGTGGTCTCACATACCATTTTTTTTCTCAGTTAGTAGTATAACTCGCAGTTGTTAGGTTAACATTTTATGTCCAAAACGTCCAGTTACATAAAAGTCTAAATGGGAAAACCTACCTTCTGTAGGTTTCTTAAGCCATAAAAAATACATCTTTATTCACCCAAAGGTACTCAATGATTTGTGTACATCTTTTTTCAAGATGTTTGTGCCTAGAGGGATAAGTGGATGGAAAGGCATTACCTATGGTAGATGCTTCCCAGATTGTCAGATATCCTTTTAGCAGATACAGTGCTCCATGGACTGCTCTGTATTCTCTTATCTGTAGGGCTGGGAAATGAGGGATGGAAGCTCCACCTGCATCTTCTTCTAGGGCCTTTATCTTGGGGCAGTTGAGGTGGAAACATTTGTCAGGTACTCTGCTTGTGCAGGTTTCCTTTCCCCTTCGGGACTTGCCTAGCTCCACTTTCTTAGAGCCAATGGTCTTTCCACCCAGTGGCAAATTGTGCTCAGAGACAGATTGTCCATTCTGCTCTGCTGAGTTTCCTTAGCACTTGAAGCCCTTCCAGGTCAGGAACATTACCTTGGGCCTTGAGTAGGTACCCTTGCCAATACTATCCTCTACATCTGCTGGAATCATTTGTGATTTTTGACATCCACCATGAATATGCTTCCTAGTCTAGATAAACTTTTGGCTTCTTCTCCGTCAACTCAAGTGCTGACCTCACCTGCCACACAATTTACCCCTAGGAGGTTCAAAGTTGGTTTGTCAGACTAAGGGCCCAGTCCTATCCTTTCCTTTCCCCACTGATGCAGCTGTGCTGCTGTGATGAGGTACTGTATTATATAATAAAGTATATAGCCCCATGACATGAATCTTATCATTTGAGCTGTAGTCTCCCTAGCAGGGACTTATATACTGGGGTTTTATACTGCTGGTGGGCGGACTTCTCTACTACAGTGTGGTCATTATTCTGGCATATATAGACATGCACTGGTTTATCTCGAAAATAAGGTTACATTGTATATTACAGAATTTGCAATATTGTTCATTTTAAAGGATTAGGAAAAAGACCAAAGGAAATAGACAATGACCTAGGTTACACATTTAAACTTGTTTTGCCTGAGGATGTGGATGGGTTGGTTGGAGAGTTGTGGCCAGCTACCTGCTCTCCTGGCCCCTGGCCCTTTGTTGGCAGCTTAAAGAGGCCTGGGTGGGGTCTGTCTGGCTGACTCGTTATGCTTGGGATCATGTGACTCCAATTTTGTTCCACCTGTATTGACAACCTGTTTGTTCTGGGCCAGATTCAAGGTGTTTGTGTTAACTCTTAATGAAGTCCTCAATGGATTCCAGGATATTTGAGGGCTGTCTCCTTCCATATGAGTCAGCTCGCAGCTCATCCCCTTTGTCCATCATCTGAGGTTCTGCTCTGTGGTCCCTCACTGACAGAAGTGTAGTTGGGTGTGACATGGGACAGAATCTTTTCAGTTGCAGCTCTCAGACTCTGGAACTCTATGTCTGGAGGCCTGTCTGGCACTTTGGTTTTCGCTCTTGGGTGCACGGTGAAGATGTTTCTGTTTGGCTAGGCCAGTGGTTCACAAACTGGGAGTCGTGGTTCCTCGAAACCAGCCAGGGGAGCTGTGGAGTGCCACGGAATCCTTACGGAAAACAGTGCAATGCCAATTGGCAAGCATCAACATAATGTAATGGGGGAGCCACAGCCAATGGTCGCTAATGGTCAAGGGAGCTGCAGGTCGAAAACGTTTGGGAAACACTGGGCTAGGCTTTCAGTTGTTTTGTCTGCCTGCTGAATTTTTCCCTGGGTGCTTGAGTTTTTATTTGTTACAATTGGTTTTTAATGGGTTTATGCTTTGATTATAGTTTGGTTATAGTTACAAGGAAACCTCATGTGAAACCAAGCGGACTTTCAAAAGCAGTTTCCGATATGGCAGGCGTGGTGGCTTGTTGTTCAAAAGAAAGCCACTGGACATACCCAGCTCTTGGGCATGTCTATGGTGAATGGATATTGAGAATAAACTAAAATCTTTTACATATAGAATTGCGACTTATATGTTACATCTACATTACCATAAAAAAGTCTTGCATTGATGCTCTTTATTTTCCATCCCATTATAATAAAGTAATATTGCAGGCTTGAGGCAGAATGCACCATGGCATAACTTTCAGATAGTATTTTTGATTATCCAGATAAATAATTTAAATTCGAAGCATCTCCTAGAATAGTTATTGTTCATCTTCCCAGAATGATTTTTTTGTTTGTGTCATTTCAGTGAAGATACAGTTTTTTCACATGGTGTATTAAAAATACTGTCAAGAGGTACTGAAAAACCAAGGTCCTATTTTTGATAGCCAAGAAAGAGAGATGACTGAGATTAAAACACTGATGGCAACATTGTGCCCTTAACCATGTACAGGTGGGCCCCCATATCCGCTGGGGATATGTTCCAGGCCCCTCCGTGGATACTTGAAACCGTGGATAAGAGTGAACACCCCCTCCATGGTTTCTTGAGGGCCTCCCACCCTGCCTCCCCTGCAGGCAGGCATGCTTGTCCCCCCCAGCTCTTATTTTTCTTTCAGCAAGCTTTGTTTCTTCCTTAAAACAAACAGAGAAGCAGCCTCCATTGCAGGCAAGTAGAACGAGACTAAGTACTAGAGAGGCTCTGCAAGGTTAAAAGAAACCTTGCAGAGCCTCTCTAGGACTTAGTCTCGTTCTACTTGCCTGTAATAAGCAGCCAGAGGCTGCTTCTCCTGTTTGTTTAAGGAAGAAACAAAGCTTACTGGGAAAAAGTAAAAACCTGGGGGGTCCCCACAATCCGTGGATAACTGAAACTGTGGATAGCGAATCAGTGGATATGGGGGCCCACCTGTACTAGTTAGAGAGGGAATCTTAAGGCAGCTTCATGTGATGCAAGAAAGGTATGAGACCCAGCATATCCCAGCAGTGAATGCTATGACAGCTGAAAGAGAAATATGATGTGACTTATAATCAAGACATAACACCTTTCCAGGCTGCATGATTGGCTGAGGCTCCTGGGGACCTGTGTACTGTTCTCGCCTTCAGATGCTGCAGGTTTTACTGCAGGGACACGAGGTGGATGCACGTCTTCACACACCACAGAAAAGAAATGTTTGTTGTTTATAACATGATGTAGGCAAGTGATCCTCCATGATGATCTAGTGCAGTGCTCCTCAAATTTACCACCATCGTGACACCCTTACCGCCGCAGACATGGAGCTCAGCACCTAGAAGTGATCGCGGTGACTTGATGACATCATCACGTCACCGCCATTACTACCGGGTTTGAGACCAGGACACCACCCTGCAAAGTTAGGTAAGAGGCTCAGGGTGCAGGCAGGTGGGCTTTTCAGGTGACAAAAACTTCACACTTGGAGCTTTGCCCACCAAGCTGAGCCTCTGTTCTGCGATCTTCATGGTTGCGTCGTGTTTCTGATGCCGGATGGTGAGTGTTGCACAACACCCCTGGGGGTTCACCATGGCACCCCAACGGAGCCATGACACACAGTTCGGGAAGCGCTGATCTAGTGCATCCACATGCACTGAATGGAGCGGCCTGGGAACTTGTGGGATCTTTTTCTTTGAATGTTTTCAATAAGAACTTAGAAAGCATTTATTGGGGATTCATTGAGCATAGGGTGTCCAGTTTCAAGGCAAGCAATTGTACTGGATGATTAATTGCATCCCTTTAGGAACATTTACTATATAAATTTAGGGAAAATTAAAAATATTTGTTGATGTTGGCATTAATGTGAATAATTATGAATAATATTTGTTGATTGCATAAAAATCTGGGCACTGTATAGAACACACAGGAGAGGCCTTGAGCACATAGGCTTACAGTTTACTATATGGAACAAATGCAAAATAATAAAAAAAACCTGAAGGAAGAAAAATTCTGAAATTAAGGGTCCAATCCTATCTGGGCCTTGCAGTGCTGGAACTTGCATTCTGACAGTGCAAGACCCTTTACAGCCGCATGAAAACTGGGCCCCTGCCGCGCACTTCCAGGTTGCTGCCGCTAATAGGCAGTGGTACAGCATGTAGCAGTGGCTTCCCTGCTCCCAGTAAGTTGGTGGCAGGGGCGTGTCGTGGGCAGGAAAGCATGTCAAGGGCAGGAGGGGATGTATTCTAGCACGAGCAACATGCGCTAGGATGCTGTCCCCTCTTGAGCCCCCCAACATGCCCCCTTTCTCTCCTCAGACTTGAGCCAGCTATATATGTGCCAGTTTGAGGAGACTGAGGAGACCCATAGGCGATCCTTAACCACGTAATAGGTGATCGAGGGGCTTACAGAGGGGTAAGGGAAAATATTTTCCCTTGCCTCTCCAAAGCCTCTCAATTGGCTCCCCCCCCAGCATACCACGCTGCCTGTTTTGGCACACTGGCACACCTGCATGCTATAGTGGTGGGGTGGATTGGATTGGGCTCTTAGTTTAGCAACTAACAGCCCAATCCTAACTCCCCCCCCCGCTGATGCAGCCATGCCAACAGTGCACTTGCTGCATCCTGGGGGGGGGGGCGGAGAGTCGCTGAGGTCTCCTCAGAGGCGTCGCTACCCCCGTTGGCGCCCGGAGCAACGGGGGGGTTGGCTCCCCTATAATTCAATATCCAGAGGGGGTGGGCGGCGCACTCTGGAGGGGGTGGGCGGCGCGCTCCGGGAGGGGGCGGCGGCGTGCTCCAGGAGGGGGCGACCCCCCCTCAATCGGGAGAGCCGGCTGGGGACGTCTTCCCCGGCCGGCTGCCCGGGGTCTTCTGAAGGCCTGCGCGAGAACGGTATTTATACCGTTCTTTTTGCGCATGCTCAGACTGTTACTGAGGGAAAAAGGGCAGCCTTTTCCCCTCAGTAACAGTCTGAGCATGCGCAAAAAGAACGGTATAAATACCGTTCTCGCGCGGGCCTTCAGAAGGCCCCGGGCAGCCGGCCGGGGAAGACGTCCCCGAGCCGGCTCTCCCGATTGAGGGGGCCGGAGACTCGAGTCGGACTCGGAGACTCGAGTCTCTGAGTCGGACTCGGACTCGAGTCTCCGAGTCCGACTCGGAAACTCGAGTCCGAGTCCGACTCATGGGCGGGGCGGAGCGGGGCGCCCTTCGGGAGATGGCGCCCGGAGCCGGTGCTCCGCTTGCTCCGCCCTAGTTTCGCCTCTGGGTCTCCTCACAGTAAGGAAACTTTCTTTCGTATTTTACCTGTATTTTATTTTTTTCCATATAATTGCCTGCAGTCTTTTATGCCTTTATCTTTCTGTGTGCTTATCAATATATCTAACGATCCATTTTAGATGTGTGCATATCGCAAGCTCAATACCACACTGTGTGTCGAAACATTCTGTATGTAACTGAACTAAGAAGAGTGGTTTCTAGGGAGAGCTAGAATCATATGTCCTGCCTTCTACAAGGGTATCCTTTTCCTTGAGGAATAGAAACTGTTTATAGTGGGCTAAGGGCAGTGTCAGGCTGCAGTCTTTTGCATACTTACTAGAAGTAAGCCCTCTGAACAAAGGTCTGAATACACATGAATAGTTCCAAGGAAACACTAATAGATGTTAATTTGGAGGAAGGCAAATGGAACCTCACAGTTCACGAGGTAGGCAAGGCTGGCATGCTGAGGTGGTGGCGGCCTGCAAAGTAGGGTTAAGCAGTACGGAGGGACAGGTTAGAATAGGAGATCAAGAACCAGAGGGCTGTGGAAGTGGAGACAGAGCAGGGAGGCAAGAAGGCAGGGGAGGTGGTTGGAGAAACTCTTCAAATAGAGCCGTTGTACCAGCAAGGTACCAGCAAGGGCCGCGGGGTGGCGCAGTGGGTTAAACCACTGAACCATGAGCTGTCGATCGAAAGGTCGGCAGTTCAAATCTGCGCGACGGGGTGAGCTCTCGTCGCTTGGTCCAACTCCTGCCAACCTAGCAGTTCGAAAGCATGTCCATGCGAGTAGATAAATAGGTACCGCTTGTGGGAAGGTAAACAGTGTTCCGTATTGTCATGCTGGCCACATGACCACGGAAGCGCCTTCGGACAGCGCTGGCTCTTTGGCTTCGAAACGGGGATGAACACCACACCCTAGAGTCGGACACGACTGGACTTAAACGTCAAGGGACAGTACCAGCAAGTACTTACCAGCAAGTACTCAGGTGAGAGTGAAGTGTTTATAAGGAGGTCAGGAAGCCCCCACCCCTTCCTGGATCTAGCTGGGTTCTGGTTCAGGATCAGTGTCTGCTTCCCTTTCCTCCCAAGTAGCCAAAAGGAAGTGAGGCCTTGAGAAGCAAGCACTTCTCTCCTGGTTTTTGACCTCAAATCTGATCTGGCACCATCTATGTTCTTTGGGTCCTGGGGAAAGTGAAGAGGTGTGTGGAGTGGGTCCAGGGGTCAAGATAGGAGATACCAGGTCCCCAGGGATCTCAGGATCCTTGTGGGCGACATCTATGGAGAAGATGAGGTCCTGTGTTCCTCAGAGGTTGGATTGTAGTTGGGGACAGGGTCATCTGACTCCCCTTCTTTCTCAGAGGAGGCCGCTTCCAAATATAAGTGGGACTGACTGCACTATAAGTCAGAACTGCAAGACCTTCTCCTATAGGCAGTTTCTATGAGACAGGTTGACCAGTTTATGCACATTCTCTGTGCTTTCATATCATGAGAATATGTCAAATCATTGCTGCTTATGCACATTCTCATTGTGTTCACACAAGGAGCTACAACTTGTGTATAATACAATATTAAGCTAAAACAACCAAAGAGACTTGTTAAATTTTAAGAGAAAAAGTGCTCATCAGAAGTGCTCACCAAATGCCCACTCCTCTTGTCTTAGGTTAATTGGTTTTTTTATTCATTTTGTTTGAATTCTTCTTATATGACAGCATAATTATGATATAGCAAGTCTAAGCTTGCTGGCTCAAAATGATCTTCCAGTAAACCCTATGACAGACGAGGTAATTAGAAAGTGTCAAACTAATATTTTAAATGTAGCTGCAGTATATGGAGGGAAAATATTGAACAAAACTAATATAGTCTGATTAGCTGCCTAGTTGCCACCTCTCAATTTTACTTGCTAGGTGGTATTTTCATAATACTTTCCAGTGTCAGTCATTTAAACGACGAACTCTGTTTTGCTCATATGAAACAATTACACTGGAGTGAGAGTGGAGAACATAATTGCAAGAGATTGTTTGTCACTGCTTTTGTGGTTGTTGAGTGATATGAAAATGTGTGCGTTAGAGTAACAAATTGAAGGGTTTTATCCATTTGATTCTGTAATTGTAAAGAGTTGTGTAGCAAACTAACCTTGAACTGCAAATGCATCTGTTTGGGGTATCTTTTTGTGCAGATATTCTCAGATTCCTTTTTAAAAAAATCCCTGTTCTTGTAACTTTTTTTAAAAAAGCAATGAACACAATCCAGTAAAAATGAGATGCAATGCAGTGAGACCAGTGCCAGGTTGCTGGAACTCTGGACCAATGCCCTGCACTGGTGGTGCCCAAATGGTGCATTTGATGCTACCACTGACACTGATATTTAGGTACTCAGCTGGGTGGGTCCTCTGATGGGTTCAGACCCTCAACCAGGCCCCTACATGGCTGACACCTGGTGCCTACCCTGAATACCCTAATAGCATATCACACAAGTCCTGTGGATTTCAATGGAATTTACAGCGCAATCCTATACAACTTACATCACTGGTGTAACCAGCGGTGCAGCAAGAACGGGAGGCCCCAGAACGGAAAGGGGATTCAAATCCCCTCCAAAGGGGGATTCAAAGGGGGTTTGAATCCCCTTTCCATTCTGGGGCCTCCCATTCTCGCTGCACCGCTGGTTACACCGGTGGTGTAAGTTGGATAGGATTGCGCTGTTATTCATGACTGATTTTTGCTGGATTCTTTCCTATGTGTTCCACGTGTATCTTTTATTCTTAAAGTGAACAATCTGATATAATGGACGTCAGCAACGTTCTACATTAAACCTATCCCTTTGCATGAGGTTCCTGTATATAATTCAAATTAGCCAGTACTCGTTAAAGGCTTATTACAGCTAATTATTCAGACTTTAGCACCTAATTAACACCTCTTTGTGGGTTCAGCTTCTCTTATTCTTTTTCTTTCCATAAATAACTTTTGGTAATCCTCAGTGCTCACTTGTGCAGAACTGGGGAGTTCTCTACGAATGTAAAAAAATAGAAAAAAAGGAACTGGTACATTTTGAAATGTAAAATGGATGAAAAGCTACATAGATGAAAAGGCAGCTGCATGGAAGGCATTCCCATGCTGGAGGGGCATTAAAAAAATATTGGGACTACTCATCTGGCTGGCATGGCAGGGGATTTAAAAGCCTCTCTCTGGAAACTGATCTTTCGGAGGAGGAAGGGAGCCTGCTGCATTTTAAAGCCCTCTGCTCAATTATGGAAGGCTTTAAACTGCACTGCTCCTCTGGCGGGTGTTAGCCATGGGTTTTGCCAGCAGTATTTCTGCCAGACAAACTCTGGATGTTGATATATTTCCCCCCCCACACTTTATTTCTTTAATTTTATTTTTTAAGATCGGCATAATTTTCAGACGCACAGCTGAATAAGTTAAAAGCACATGGCCTTTCTTTCAGCAAGGCCCAAAACAGAACCCTAAGATTGTAAAAACAAAAACAAAAACACATTTTAATTTGAATGTTTAAGATTGAGCTTCAAATCTGAAAGTCCCCAGTCCAAATGTTACCTCAATCATGGAAACATTAGGTGCATAGGCATTTCCACGGTAGGGGCCGCACCGTAAGTCGTGCCCCGTCCTAGTACCGTGTTTACCAACCAGAACGAGGAGGCCCCACCCCCTCGCCGTCGCAGCCATTCCGCGCTGTGAAGGCGAATGGGCAGGAGACTCCCTGCTCGTCACCTTCGCAGCGTGGAATGGATCCGCCGGCAAGGGGGCGGGGCCTCCTCGTTCCAGTTGGTAAACACGGTACTAGGACGAGGCGCGACTTACGGTGCGGCCCCTACCGTGGAAACGCCTCTGATTAGGTGACCTTAGGGATCCCCCCCCGCCTTTCTCCCTCTAAATACTGGCCTACTTACAGTATTTGGTTGATGTTTGATGGTGCATGTGAATGGTGATAATCACATTTAAATAATCCTATGCATGTTTACTCAGATATAAGTCCTTCTGTACTAAAAGGGGCTTACTCGCAGGAAAGTGTACATAGGGTTGCAGCCTTAGATACATTTTTCAGACATTCACATATTTTGTCTGGGATTGACAACATTCCCGTATAATTGTCAACACATTTCACTCTTTGTGAGGCCTCTATTCCTCTTGTGATGCTGAAAAAGCAGCATCCTATGTGCCAGGCGCCCTGGGACATGTAGTTTCCAAGATACATGATAGCCCTAATGAGTACTTGGGTGGGATTCCCAGGGATTCTTCTTGCGCTCCATATTCTCCGAAGTTCAGTTTACATTCATAAGAACATAAGAACATAAGAAGAGCCCTGCTGGATCAGGCCAAAGGCCCATCTAGTCCAGCTTCCTGTATCACACAGTGGCCCCACCAGATGCCTCAGGGAGCAAAAGACAACAAGATACCTGTATCCTATCGCCACTCCCTTTTTGAGTGGATGTCCCCTAGTTCTAGTGTTGTGTGAGAGGGAAAAGAACTTTTCTCTATCCACTCTCTCCATCCCATGCATAATTTTATACGTCTCAATCATGTCCCCCCTCAGGCGCCTTTTTTCTAAACTGAAGAGCCCCAAACGCTGTAGCCTTTCCTCATAAGGGAGATGCCCCAGCCCACTAATCATTTTGGTCGCTCTCTTCTGCACCTTTTCCAGTTCCACTATATCCTTTTTGAGATGCGGCGACCAGAACTGGACACAATACTCCAGATGCGGCCTTACCATCGATTTGTACAACGACATAATAATATTGGCCGTTTTATCCTCAATCCGTTTTTTAATGATCCCAAGCATGGAATTGGCCTTCTTCACAGCCGCCACACGCTGGGTCGACAGTTTCATTGACTTGTCCAGCAGTACCCCAAGATCTCTCTCTTGATCCGTCACAGACAACTCAGAACCCATTAGCGTATATGTGAAATTTTGGTTTCTTGCCCCAATGTGCATCACTTTACACTTACTTACATTGAAGCGCATCTGCCATTTTGCTGCCCATTCTCCCAGTTTGGAGAGATCCTTCGGGAGCTCTTCACAATCCCTGCTGGTCTTCACCACCTGGAAAGGTTTAGTGTCATCCGCAAACTTGGCCACTTTGCTGCTTATCCCCAACTCCAGGTCATTTATGAACAAGTTGAAAAGCACCAGTCCCAAGACCGATCCTTGAGGCACACCGCTTTTCACCTCTTGCCATTGTGAAAATTACCCATTGACTCCCACTCACTGTTTCCTAGTCTTCAACCAGTTCCTAATCCATAGGAGGACCTGCCCCCTTATTCCCTGACTATGGAGTTTTCTCAGGAGCCTTTCATGAGGGACCGTGTCAAATGCCTTCTGAAAATCCAGATATATAATATCCATGGGTTCTCTCGCATCCACATGCCTGTTGACTTTTTCAAAGAATTCTAAAAGGTTTGTGAGGCAAGACGTACCCTTGCAGAAACCATGCTGACTCTCCCGCAGCAAAGCTTGTTCTTTCTATATGTTTTATGATTTTATCCTTGATGAGGCTTTCAACCATTTTACCTGGAACAGATGTTAGGCTGTAGTTTCCCGGGTCCCCTCTCTTTCCTTTTTTAAAGATTGGCATGACATTAGCTATCCTCCAATCCTCTGGCACAGTGGCCGTTTTAAGGGACAAGTTTTAAAGGACATACTGGAATCTGAACTGAGCACTGTAGAAAGAAGTACCTGTACTTTCCCTTCCCACTAGTTACCAAAATATTGTGTTGACTTTGTGTTTGGATGACTCTAAAAAAAAACAAAAACCCATGACTTCTCTTTACCAATTTCCCGTTTATTTCATATTCTGTAAATTGCAGGTTGTATGGCCAGAGGACCACAGCACTTGTCTTGGTTCAGCACCTGCCATGTGGCTGGCATTACATAAACGGTAAAAGTAGAAGAAACAATGCGAGGTAATTCAGAATGATGATTATACAGTACTTAAAGCCAAAAAAGGCAACTAAGTGCAAAGGAGAGTGTTTTGATTTGCATCCAAAGCTTCATCAAGAGAAATTCTACAAATTGAGCAGGAACAATAACAAAATGCACAGTAACAAATTATGCAGTATAAGATCTTTCAAAACAGTCTGTTAGTTTTGAAAGCCTCCAGACTATAGGAAAAGCAATACAATCAGAAACAGTATTCTCAAGTAATGAAAAAAAATTACCATTATCTAACCTTCACAACAAACTGCATATGGGATTACGCTAAACTCTACTATGCAATCTACAGCTTTAAAAAGCTTATAACCTAACAGAGGAAGAATACCGGCAAATTGATAAAGAAAATACCTGTTGCTTTAAAGTTTTAAACAAGAAAAGAAAATAGAGAATACAGTACTCTTATGTTCAGAGACTTGGGGCAAATGTGATTTCGTTCCTGGAGTGAACCGATCCAATTGAACACGCCAGGTGGAAGGATATAGCAGAGAGCTTTATTGCAAGACGTCAAGCAAAGCACGAGGAGCGTACTCAGATCATGTGCAATTATTGTATATTGGTGAATGATTATTAGTCCTTGTCATTCCTTTTTCCTTCCCCTCCCCCCTCCACTTGTCTCAGAATTCTGTGAGAAAAAGCAAAAGGTGCATCTTTGTACAACTGCGTGAATGGGAGAGGTGCTGACAAGACTAAAATGCCAACATTGATGAAGGACTCGAGTGCAGAGAGATAATGAAGAAGGAATCTGATTAGTTTATATATACAAGCTATAAATTAGTAACTCCCTTTTTGAGGAGAAGAAAGAAGCTCTTTGAATGTGAGCATTGGCAAAGTTCTACGGTGCAACGTTTCAAGCAATTAGCAGCAGTGGCATAGTTAGGGGAGGGCGGTGGGGCAGACAGACTGCCCCAGCATGGCAGGCCTGCCCAGAGGGATGGCGACAAAAAATCCCCTGCTGTGGCAGCGGGAAACTTTTAAGTTTTAAGCCAGTGGCTTAAGCCAGTGGGAGGTCACCCCCAGCCCCCAGTTGGCCCCAGCTCTAGCTGCCCCCTCCACTTTCTTTGTTGAACAAATGCGCTACTCTAGTGCCAAACCGCTGATCGGCACTAGATTAGTGCTTTGCTCAATGAAGAAAGTAGAGGGGCGACTGGAGCTAGGAGGCAACAGGGAGTGGCCTACCTATCCGCTGCCTCCTTGCTGCCACTGGGGTTGCATTTCCTTTGCAATGAAGAAAAAAGGGGGGAAAGGGGGTTGACTACTCCCAGCGGCATGCAACTTGGAAGTAATTGGTGGTGACGTCATCAGGTCACCACCAATTAGTTCCGGTTCTTCTGGTGCTGTAGGGGTGACCTCATGATTCACTGCCCCAGGGACCAGAAGACCTAGCTACGCCACTGATTAGAAGGGAAGCCTCTCAAACTAGATGTACTGTACTTCTTCAAGGCCAGAGGAAGTATGCAGGACGACTCAGGCAAACAAGAGGCCACTCTTGTGAATGGAAAACTAGCTTATCAAAACTCAAGGCATTATGAAAGGACTAACAGAGTCCGGAGTGTAACTTTATTCTTGTAAGAAGCAAGCCAACTCAGGAGTGGAAATTTGCAATGTAAAAGACAAAGAGTGAATGATGTATAGCAGCGGTTCTCAAACCTTTACTAGGAAGTAGAGAACGCTCAAAGTCATTGCAGGGCAGAGGGGGGGGGGGTGACGGCAGCAACGACTCCTGGGATTGTGCTGCTGCTGGGGGAAAGAAAGAGTGTTCAGGACTCACTGGGGGTTGTACCGGCCCTCTGGAGGGTGTGGGGGGCCTGCAGGTCTCCCCGAGCCTTAGATCAGCTCCCTGAAGCGATCAAGACCCACTTCTGGTTTTCGGTGAAAATTGGAAGAACACTTTTGGGTCCCTGCAGGTGGAGTATAAATGCAGAAAATAAATAAATACTAAGTATAGGTCCAAATATACATGTACATACAGTGGCACTTGAAAATAAGAAACTTCATAGTACCGTAAGCTGTATTCTATAGATATAGCCTCCATAGAAACAAAATATTCCAAGCACTATTTTGTGGAATTCTCAAATGAGCAGTGAAAACATTAGAATGGACAACAGTTCTTTTTAACTGTGTATGGGGTCAATTCTTATGTGGAGTTGTCTATGCTGAAGGGGTTGAAGATGTTTTTATTTAGAATGGCATTTTGAGTGTGGGTGGGAGGTTGCGATGGGTGAATTCTTTTTTTTTTTTTTACTGTCACTGCCTTACAGCTTACTTGATAATTTATTTCTGCTGTGTGGCTGCTTGTATTGACCTGCTTCTATTTGGGTCTCCTCAGTTTAGTAATTTTATATTGCTGCTTTAATTGTGAACATTTTTATGCCCCTTTGGATCCTTGAGTGGGGTGTGATTATCTGTGCACTGATTATTTTATTGGATTTTATTGGATTAACTGTTGTGCTACTATAATTTTGAATTTGTAAATGTGATGGTTTTATTATTATTTTGTATTATATTTATGATGAACTTTGTTAGCTGCCTTGAGAGGCATGGAGAGGCAGCAAGATAGAAATTGATTAAATAAATAAATAATTTGGGACACGTACACATACACGTACACATACCCCTTCATGGATCATTGCCTTGTCGTGGCGAAGGGGCTTGCGTAACTCAATGAAGCCATGAGCTATGCCGTGCAGGGCCACCCAAGACGGACAGGTCATAGCAGAGAGTTCTGACTAAAAGTGATCCACTGGAGAAGGAAATGGCAACCCACTCCAGTAACCTTGCCAAGAAAATCCCATGAACAGTACCAAAAGGCTAAAAGATATGATGCCGGAAGATGAGCCCCTCAGGTCGGAAGGTGTCCAATATGCTACTGAGGAAGAGCAGAGGACAATTCCAAATAGACCCAGAAAGGATGAAGCAGTTGGGCCAAGGCCAATAGGATGTTCAGCTGTGGATGTGTCTGAGGATGAAAGGAAAATCCAATGCTGCAAGGAGCAATACTGCTTAGGAACATGGAATGTGAGGTCTATGAATCAAGGCAAGCTGGATGTGGTCAAAAATGAGATGATAAGATTGAACATTGACATCTTGGGAATCAGCGAACTAAAATGGACGGGAATGGGCGAATTAAATTCAGGTGACCATCATATCTACTACTTTGGGCATGAATCCCTTAGAAGAAATGGAGTAGCCCTCATAGTCAATAAAAGAGTGGGAAAGGCAGTACTGGGGTGCAACCTCAAAAACGACAGAATGATTTCAGTTTGAACCCAGGGCAAACCATTCAACATCACAGTAATCCAAGTGTATGCCCCAACCACTGATGCCGAAGAAGATGGTTGACCGGTTCTATGAAGACCTACAACACCTTCTAGAACTAGCACCCAAAAAAGATGTCCTTTACATCATAGGAGACTGGAATGCTAAAGTAGGAAATCAAGAAATAAACGGAACAACAGGCAAGTTTGGCCTTGGAGCGCAAAATGAAGCAGGGCAAAGGCTAACAGAGTTCTGTCAAGGGAACACGCTGGTCATAGCAAACACTCTTTTCCAACAACACAAGAGGCGACTCTACACATGGACATCACCAGATGGTCAATACCGAAACCAGATAGATTATGTCTATGCAGCCAAAGATGGAGAAGCTCTTTACAGTCAGTAAAAACAAGACCTGGAGCTGACTGTGGCTCAGATCATGAGCTTCTTATTGCAAAATTCAGACTTAAACTGAAGAATGTAGGGAACACCACTAGACCAGTCAGATATGACCTAAATCATATCCCTTATGAGTATACAGTGGAGGTGAAGAATAGATTTACGGCATTAGACCTGGTAGACAGAGTGCCTGAAGAACTATGGATGGAGGTTCGTAACATTGTACAGGAGGCAGCAACTAAAACCATCCCAAAGAAAAAGAAATGCAAGAAAGCAAAGTGGCTGTAAGATGAGACTTTACAAATAGCTGTGGAAAGAAGGAATGCGAAAAGCAAGGGTGAAAGGGAAAGATATAACCAACTTAATGCAGATTTCCAGAGAATAGCAAGGAGAGATAAGAAGGCCTTCTTAAATGAACAATGCAAAGAAATCGAAGAAAACAACAGAATGGGGAGGACTAGAGACCTCTTCAAGAAAATTGGAGATATCAAGGGAACGTTTTGTGCAAAGATGGGTATGATAAAGGACAAAAAAGGCAGGGACCTAACAGAAGCAGAAGAGATTAAGAAGAGATGGCAAGAATACACAGAAGAACTATACAAGAAAGATCTTAATGTTCCTGATGACCACGCTGGTGTGGTCACTGACCCAGAGCCGGACATCCTAGAGAGTGAATGGTTCATGGGATCACGAAGGGTCGGACATGTCTTAACGACTGAACAACAACAACACACATACAACCTCACAGCTCTTTAGGTTATCACACCCTATCAATCTTGCTTTTAATCACAGTCAGGGACTTGGATCTGGAGACTTCAAAATCAATGAAGCATGTCTGAAAGAACAGCTCACAGGGATGTGGATCAAGTCTCTGACCAAGTCTCGAGTCAAGTCCCAAGTCTCTGGGTCCATGTCTCAAGTCTAGTCCCAAGTCTTTGCCCCCAAGTTCTGAGTCTTTGGTTGCAAGTTGCGAGTTGCAAATAGAGTTTATCTATTTAATGGGGAAAATGGGTTTAAACCTGAATAAAATTCGACTTGTCGGAAAAGGCTCCAAATCTCGAGTTGAGTCTTTCAAGTATTTTACAATCACCGTGTCAGGTCTGAGTCAACTCATTGACACAACTTGAGTCCGACTCAAGTCTGAGTCAATAGACTCAAGTCTACATCACTGACAGCTCACATTCAGGTCATGCTATATTTGAGGGGGTTGTCCATATTGCCATATGTGACATTTATGAATATTAGTGCTATTGGTGATGGAACCTACTTAGCCTGTGCAGCAAAGATTATTTGGAAAGGTATATGGGTTTTACTGTTTGTGTGTGGCACACATTTTTCTGCTTATATCCATGTGCACAATTTCTAGATTACATTTGGTGTATGCATGACCACTTGTCTGTTATGTAAGTTCTTAGATTTGTTTGATTTTAAATTAAATGCATTCTTAGCGCATCTTTCAGCTTCCAGTCCTACTGTTACCTTTTTTGCTTCTTTCACAAATGGTTGTGAAGTCATTTTTGCATAGTACGATTTAGGTTATAGACTATAGTAATGGAACTGCCTTTCAATTTAGCAAATACCATTAAGAATTAATTTAAGAGCCTGACTGTGTTCATGAATCATAGAGCTGTGTAGTCATGTAACACTTTGGATACACTTTCTTAGCAAAGCTCTGAAGATAATTTTTAAAGTGCAGACAGTTTCACTATTCATTGTAGTTAAATTCATAGGTATGATTTAAGGGATGTGTTTCAGCAGAGATGCTGAGGGAGCAGAAAGCAGAGTTATGGATAATATTCCGGGGATAGGGAAACAATAGATGGCTGGTTTGGGCCTAAGCCTGCAAGGAATATAAATTGTTATCTTAAAATCTTGTTATTTGTAGAATCATAGTAATTATTGTCATCATCAAGGCTAAAACCAGTCAGAGGGGGGTACCTTAAGATTCCCCACTCCCAGATGCATGACAGGAACCCCAGATTCCCAGAGGGTTCAGAAAAATGGAAGCAGCATATTAAAAAAAAAAAAAAGACAAACGGAAGCAGTGTAGGGCTCCTGCTCACAGAGATGAGGCATCACACTCTCCACTAAGTCAGCCCAGCCAGCCAGGCAGATAAAGATCACAAGCAGAGGGAAGTTTTTTAAAAGTGGGTAGCAGAAAAAAGGGGTACAAGGCAGTCCCAAGCAGGTAAATGCAAGAAGCCACTGGCAATGGAGAGCCAAGGCACAACGACCAGGAGGCAAAAGTCAAGCAGGAAAAAACCCAGAAATTTGACACAACTTCATAAATGTTGTCCCTGATCTTTCTTACTCTGGATAATGGTTCGTCTGCCAGGGACCTCTCTCCCCAAAAGGTGGGTTGAAGTCCAACAATGCACTGATCACTCAGTCAGGGTCAAGTGCCAAGATCAGTCTTCAGTTTAGCTTCTTATGCTCTTTGCTTGATGATGTTGTTCTGCCTCATTGGTCAGGTCATGGTCAGCTGGGCATCTTGTTGCTTCTCTGGGTGGCAGCAATCAAAGTGTTGCTTGTATGTTCGTTGACTGGCTGCTGCTGGGTGCCATTTTTTAATCCTAGAGTACACCAAGATAGCAAATGACAAATTGTAATCAGGCATATCCACCGATGAGTGCAGTGGGCCCACCGGCTGGGAGGCTGCAGTGGCCTCCTGAATGCAGGCCGGCTGACAGACATCCACCAGAGCAAGTGAGCCCGCACAGGGGGTTGGAGGGAGACGAGGAGGGGGTTGAATGGGATGGTGGTTGGATGGAACGGGGGAGGGGTGAGTGGAATGGGGCAGTGATGGGGCAAAGAGGAAAAAGAATCAGGCTCAGGAGGTGGGCAGGATCAGCGGTGGCACACGCCAAATCCCGAGCCCCTTCCCAGACCTGATCTACCTGCACAGAGCAACACGGACTTGCACCAGCAATTGAACTGGCGCATGTCCAAGTTGGCTCATAGAGGTTGCTGGGGCTCATAGAGGTTGCTGGGGCAAGAAGATCTTCAGCAGCCAAAACATTCCCACAGAATGCAGCAGAAGTCGTGCCAGCCAGCACCGCTGCATCGCCACTGGGGATTTAGGTAAGATTGTGCTGTGAGAGGGTTGAAAAGAACAAATTACTAATGAGTTTTGTAATGGATTTTATAAACTGTAACTTTTATATAAACTGTAACTTCTATTTATTTATTATTCCCTAATGTACAAATTGGAGGGTATTCAAGAGGCTCATAAAATCAAGGCTGTTGATAAATAGGCAACATGACCTGACCTCTTTTGCAAAACACGTCATGTCTAGAGAATGCTTACACTGTTTTCCAGGAAAGCAATGGATCAAAGAAAGAGGTCTATTATATATCAGGTTATCTTGCTAATGCTTGCTCTTCATCAAAAGGCACTTTCATGTGTCATAGAGTTGACCTAACGCAAGACGTTCCCTGAGTTGGTTGGGGATGTAGAAAAGTATTTTCCCATGTACGAAAAAGGAGCACCTGGGACGAGTATAGGGGACTGCTGTGGGAAAATTTTTAATAATGGCATGGTATCTAGGGACACCTGTTTTCACATATCACAATATACTTTTACTCTGTTTAACTGTGTAATGTACACAAGTCTCCATCATTGCTGGAAGGAGACTGCTTGGTACTTTTAACTCTGAAGTTCTGGAATAGTAATCCATGTGTTTCGGAGCCACTTCTTTCCTTGGTGTTAGTAGTTTGTGTAAGGTAAAAGTGAGCATTAAACATTGCCTATTCAGAGGGACCGCGGTGGCTTAGTGGTTAAGATGTTGAACTGCAGACCAGAAGGTCGGCAGGACAGCAGTTCGAGACCCGAGTGCTGTGTGACGGAGTGAGCTCTCGTCTCCTGTCCAGCTCCTGCCAACCTAGCAGTTCAAAAGCAGGAAATTGCAAGTGGATAAATAGGTACCGTTGCGGCGGGAAGGTAACAGTGTTCTGATAGTCATGCCGGCCACATGATCATGGAAGCATCTTCAGACAGCACTGGCTCTTCGGCCTTAGACACGGAGATGAGCACCACACCCTAGAGTTGAACACGACTGGCTTTTGAGCAGGGGATACCTTTACTTATTCAGAGGCTAGTGGGAAATGATTGCAGTATACACCAGCAGAAAGCATCACGTGTTGCAGTTGATCACAGAGACAAATCCTTCCTTTGCTAGGTGAGAACTTTGTTTTGTATAAATCAAGTGCTGCACTCCTGGAACGATATAGATTTATGGAGAGAAGCCTGCCTTAGCCTCTGTTTAATCTTCTGCTCTGTATAATGTAATGTTTGCAAACGTATCTAACTCAAAGGTTCCTGAGTGAAAGTCTGGCAGCCTCTTAGGCCTGTCAGACAAACAAGAATAAAGTTGTCAGTTGAACTGTGCTGAGAAGACAAGAAATCAAGGTTTAGTTAAATGTTAATTTATATTTGAAGAAGCCCTTTATATTAACTTTTTTTTTCTTGGTACACTTAAGTGAACCAAAGAGCTTGTCTGATATGGTTAATATTTGGTAAGCTGAGGAAATTGCATAGCTGTATTGTGTTCTTTTTTTTTGTTTCCACAGGTGAGATTTGCTAATCAGCCAACTAGGCCACCACTGTATCCTCTCTTTTTCTAATATTTTGGAATGTGAATTATTACTTTAGCATTTACCCAGTGGATCAACTCAGACCTGCGCCAGTGAAGTTCGCGTTGATCCGTTCAGGCAGATCAGGCCCAGGAAGGGTTCGGGGATTCAGCGTGCTCTGCCACTGCCAATCCGCCCACCCCAAGCCCCCATTTCCTCCCTGTTCTGCCCTCCACGCCCTGTTCAACCCCCTCTCCCTCCTTCCTGCCCTGTTCCACCCACTGCGCCGGGATTACCTGTTTCAGTGGGTGTCCATCGCTGGTGCATGGGGGAAGGCTTCAGTCTTTCCATTGGTGCTCTGGCTCCCTACACTGCTGCAAAGCTCTTGCAGCAGCCAGAGCTGGCAGTACATATGTTCCACCAACACTGCCTTTCAGTTGGATGGGGCCATATGTAAGATTTGTTCATGGATTTTCTTACAGAAATTGTACAAAAGGTTTCTTTTTCCAATGACAACATAGTTTTTTAAAAAAGTACATGCCAGAGCTGAGACCCAGTGAGTTTGTAATGTAGAAACTACATCAGTGAGTGCTAATGTAGAAATTAAAGCTACAGAGGGGAAAATATAAATTCTTAGCAACAGCTGCTTATTTATGTATGTAGAAACTTTTTTATGTTTCTTAGGATAAACCTTTACTATGCACTAAGCAAATGAAAATAAAAGAACTAAAAATAGACATGGGGAAATATAGAGCTTAACTACCAATCCTCTTTCGTCTTGTAAAAACATTTGGTTTTTTTGTCACTCCGTTTCCAAGGAGAAATTGACCGTAACTGTTTCCTGCTGTATGTCTTGCAGAATAGATATTACACAGTTACATTCTGATGAGATAAGATTTTAATAAAAATGGCAGAAATGAAGTAGGTGGTTCTCCTCTGCCTAAGGCACAGTACACTGCCTGCACAGCCAAGATAACGAGAGACTTTGAAATCTCAGCGAAGTTGAAAAGCTGTATGGTCAACTATAGAGGAAATCACTTGCTACCCAAAAACGTGCGTCTTGAACATTCGTCTTTTTCTAAATTTAGGGTTGTGTTTTTTTTAAAGTCTAAAAAGATATGTATAGAGCATGCAGTTACCAAAAAAGTAACTGTAATTCCTGGCTAGGCTGTTCTTAGTATAGATATAGAAGTACTCACATCATTGGACAAGGCACTGGTGATGCCTCATTTTGGAATAGTGCGCCCAGGTTTAATCACCTGCACTCAAGAGGAAAGCATTCACCCAGCAATACGCAGAAGGGAGGGCTAGTACAATGTTTCTAGTGTTTGGAGCATATGAACACATTTATAAGCAAATCCATTTTTTAATACAAGATGCTGTGGCTAGTTCAAAATATACTCATTTTGGCCTTCTGAACTAACTACTGTACAATTTCATGCATTTTTTTATAAGACAGATTTATATATTATCCATTTATTAAGCCTTAAATGGCTTGGGTTAAGTGGAGGGGGGGCCTTCCTCCTCCCAAGATGTTATGTGGCACAGGGGACTAGAGAAGGAAGGGGACATTGTCGAAAATTGCACCCTTCACCTCTTTTGCACAAGCAGGAGGCAGAACTTGGATCAAACCCGTTACGTAAAATCCATATCAGGAGACCAATTCAAATGTATGAAAATGTTCTGTAATAGAGTTCTAGTTCTAATTGATGCTTTTTATTTTAATTTATTGGTTTCATTCTTATCTCAGCCTTCCTGCAAGAACCTCAGAGGGGCAGACCTGATATTTACCAAAGACTCTGGTCTCCCAACCATATAGTGGCCGGGTCAGTGTTTATTTTGCTCCAGAGAGGAGAAGATTTAGCCATTGCCTTCATAAGAACATAAGAAGAGCCCTGCTGGATCAGGCCAAAAGCCCATCTAGTCCAGCTTCCTGTGTCACACAGTGGCCCCACCAGGTGCCTCAGGGAGCACACAAGACAACAAGATAACCTGTTTCCCGTTGACACTCCCTTGCACCTGGCACAGAGAAAACCCACCTCCAAAACCAGGAGGTTGCTTATGGCTTGTAACCTGTGATGGTCTTTTCCTCCATGAATCTGTCCAAACCCCTTTTAAAGGCATCTAGGCCAGATGCCGTCACCACATCCTGTGGCAAGGAGTTCCACAGATGAATTACACGCTGGGTAAAGAAATATTTTCTTTTGTCTGTTCTAACTCTTCCTCCACTCAATTTTAGTACATGTCCCCTGGTTCTGGTGTTGTGCGAGAGGGAGAAGAATTTCCCTTTATCCACTCTCTCCATCCCATGCATAATTTTATACGTCTCAATCATGTCCCCCCTCAGGTGCCTTTTTTCTAGGCTGAAAAGCCCCAGACGCTGTAGCCTTTCCTCATAAGGGAGGTGCTCCAGCCCACGAATCATTCTGGTCGCTCTTTTCTGCACCTTTTCCAATTCAACTATATCCTTTTTGAGGTGTGGTGACCAGAACTGGACACAATACTCCAGATGTGGCCTTACCATCAATTTGTACAAAGGCATAATGATATTGGCCGTTTTATTCTCAATCCCTTTTTTAATGATCCCGAGCATGGAATTGGCCTTCTTCACAGCCGCCGCACACTGGGTCGACACTTTCATCGACCTGTCCACCAGCACCCCAAGATCTCTCTCTTGATCCGTCACAGACAACTCAGAACCCATTAGCGTATATGTGAAATCTTGGTTTCTTGCCCCAATGTGCATCACTTTGCACCTACTTACATTGAAGCACATCTGCCATTTTGCTGTCCATTCTCCCAGTTTGGAGAGATCCTTCTGGAGCTCTTCACAATCCCTGCTGGTCTTCACCACCCGGAAAAGTTTAGTGTCATCTGCAAACTTGGCCACCTTACTGCCTATCCCCGACTCCAGGTCATTTATGAATAAGTTGAAGACTATCTTCAAGTCTTCAACTTGAATTGAAGGTCATTTATGAATAAGTTGAAGACTATTTTGAAGACTTCAAGACTATCTTGGCTTTTTATAAGTTTAAACTACCATAACAGTCTTGTGAATTTGACCAAGAAATATTCAATGTATAAATGGCAAAAGTACAAAACAAAACAGCAAACTTTTATGTAATGTCCCCAGTAGAAAACTTTTCTGACCTACTTTATTCCAGACTTAATTGAACTTCTAAATTTAAGCAAACCTTGTAGGACCACAGATGTAATTAATTAGGAGACTGTGGCTTGAAAAACTCCTTATAAAATGAAATTATCATTGAACAACATGGAATATACTTGAGCTTATCCATGATGGATAAGAATGGTACATACTGTAGCAATAACCATTGCTCCTGAGTTCATAAATATTGAGGGCTATGGCTTGAAGGTTTATGGGAAGGGGAAGCTTTTACTGCCTTACACATCCTTCTCTGTGTAATTGCACTTAGTCTTTTTCAGACATTCATAGTTATAGGTAAGCTTACCTAGGCTTACCATCGTCCCAGAATCGAGCCTGGCTTCGGCCTAGAACGGGCCCGAGCAGCTCCCAAGGGTGCACTGCGGCTGCCCAATGGGATTCCAGCTTCGGTCGCATCATTGACCGGAAGTTCCGGAAGCCCATTGGGCAGCTGCAGTGCAGCCTTGGGAGCTGCTTGGGCCCATTCTAGGCCGAAGCCAGGCTCAATTCCGGGACGATGGTAAGCCTAGGCTTACCAGATCTCCAACCGGGACAAAGTGCTAGACCTTTAGGAGAAGGAATGTGGGCAGGTGTAGCTTGTTAAACCTTAGAGCACAATCCTAGGCATGTCTACTCAGAAGCAAGCCCCACTGAACACAATGGGGCTTGCTTCTGAGTAGACATGCCTAGGATTGTGCTCTAAGGGTTTAACAAGCTACACCTGCCCACATTCCTTCTCCTAAAGGTCTAGCACTCTGTCCCGGTTGGAGATCTGCTAAGCCTAGTTATAGCAATATTATTTTTCTTTTCTGTTGTGGCCTCAGAAGTTAGCTTTGTGAAGGACATATTTAGAATGGCACAATAGACCTATTTGTGCAAATTTGTGATGATGATTTGTAACACAGCCCAAGCCAATGCATGACTACTCAGAAGTATGTACCATTACAGTCAAGGGGACTTACTCCCAGGTAAGTGTAGCTAGGATTGCTGCTACAATGGCATCTGTTGCCAACACTGTGCATTCACACGCACACATGTGTTTTCCTACACATATCACACAATCTCAGATCTGGATCTGCCCAGCCCTGAATTAAACTCAAATTGGGGAAATTAGCAATACTTATATAGCAAGAGGTCAAATTTAGCTGTGTCTGGCAGTTTTGGGATCGTTGACGTGGATAGTGGTATGAACAACATCAAAGTACCTTCAGTTAGTCTACCAGTAGATCTATATGTCAGGTTCTGTTTTGTCGTATAGTATTTTCTGCTAGGTCGTTGTTGTTATGTTATGTATGCCAATAAAGGTTACTCTGTCTCTGACTCTAGTCTACCAGTAACCATGAGACTGAGATTTTCAAAGACTATGTATATAAAAATAAAATTATAGGTTATAATATAGACAAACAAGAAAAAGGCACTTTTTAACTGATAGATCAGTTACTTTGCTTAAGAGATCCTTTACACAGGACTTTAAAGTGGTTGCAAGTGAAAGAATTATTTGGAAACAACTCTTTTTTGGACAGGCACAGGTTAAATGAAAGAAGGAAGAAGTCAAAGTCAGGCTGCAGCTGCACTGAGTTTCCTCCTTAGCCAGAGCTGACCCAAGGAGTGAAAAGGAGAAAATTAGGCGGAGGCTTTCACACACACACAGACACAGGAGAACTGAGGCTTTTAGAAAGGAGGGAGAGTTGTTCTGAGGATCAAAGGAAGAGAGAAGAGAGATTACCAATCCTTGATCTGCAGGTAGACTAGTGTATGATGTCCTTTTGAGCAGCGAGTCTGGACTGCATAGCTTCAGGAATCCGGGAAAAGGAAAAATGCAGCAAGAAGGAGCCTCTTTGCTGGGTAGGGAAAGGAGCTCTTTCAAGAGCAAAGACAGCTTCTGAAGCTAGAGGCTGCCCCCAGAGCAAGGCAAGCCTTACCAAAAACTGATTGTGTGGAAGCTTTCAGTGGGAATGACCGTGCCACAAGATGGAGGGAGTCTCTGTGGGAGAGACTACAAAAACAGGCTGCATGGAGGACACCTTCAATGGCAGAGAAGATGACCCAAAATGATGGAGGTCTCTATGGAGGAAGAGACCACCAAATGCACAGTAGCATGGACACCTTTGCTTCACAGTAAAGATGACCAGTTATGCTTCCAGAGTAGATTTAGTTATAAGACTTTTCACAAAGAAAACAAAAGCATTCCTGGGTGGACTGGAGCTTCTCCTGGGTGTGCAGCTAGGAGTTTCTTAGACTTGATTGAGTTAAGGTACTTCCAGGGAGGCACAAAGACTTGATTACACCCCAATCACTGGTAGACTTATCATCCATCCCGGAAAAACTGGGACAGTTTTGGTTTCCAGGGTCCATCCCGGCTGCCGTCCCAGCCAGCCGCAGATGTCCCGGAAGCGGATGGCCGTCCTTGCCGTCTTTGGGGCCTCTTTGACTCTTCTGGGCCTGGCCGGCTGCATCCCAGTTGGCCAGGACTCCTCGCGTGCCTGTGCAACACTCACACAGGCACACAACGCCTGGGAGAGCTCTCCCAGCAAAAAAGAATATTAAAAAGCGTTGTGCTCCTGCGCAAGCCACGCGAGGAGTCCTGGCCAGCTGCATTGGCTGGGACAAAGATGTGGCAGTGGGAGAAGTCCCGGCCGGCCGCGAAGAACAGCCAGCTGGCCAGGACGAAGACTGAGGACAGCAGTGGTGGTCGGATAAGTGGTGCTCGGCGCTTGGCTTTTTTTTTTTTTAATTAAAATGGCGGCTGGCAAAAAATAATTAAAAATTCAGCCTGCCGCAAAGCAGCCTGTCTCAAAGCAAAACAAATTTCAGCCCGCTGCAAAGCAAAACATAAAACAAATTTATGTTTGTGGATCTCTGTGGCTTCTCTGTGGATCCTGGTGTAGTAGTCTTAACTGAGAGCTGTATTTAGTAGCTCTTAAATACAACATGAACAGGAAGGAAGAAACACTTTCTGTCAGTAATGCGTGGCTTCTGGTCCTTATGTGAACCAAGATCTGAGGTTTTGAAACTTGCAGAGCTGATCAGGGGACAGTTCTTAGCCATGAAAAGACTCAGAGCCTTGCGGGACTGATTAGAAAAATATTGACAACATATAGGGAGGTAAAATGGTGGTATGACTGTAGTGGAAATTGTGGAAGAATGGCAAGGATTTAGTGGTGTTATCAGTGGTCCCCTGTTTTGACAGATCCGGAAAGGAAGGGGTTAAAGGACCTGGAGTTTGACTTGGCTGGGATATAAACATCCAAGACTGAGGGTGGAAGCACAGCAGATGGCAATTGGGCATGGCTACACACCTGTGGACAATCAGAAGGACTTTTGATACAGTGATTGCCAGCCAACAGCTGCAAGCTCTTTGTCCTAATTAGGACTTGTTTGTTGCACCTCCCTCTTCCTTCCCCACCTAACTATTGAGCTGTGCCAATGGCTACTGCACAGGGTCCCAGCACACACAATAATTTCCCCTGGTTGCAAATGTTAACACATGTTGACAAGCACACCTGTTAACACACCATACCCAAGAACTCCCAATTATCTCACCAGATAGTTTCAGGTAGATAGTAAAGAGTTGTTCAGCCCAATCCTGATCCTATTTGCAGGATTTGGAGTAGGGGCGCTTGCTTTTTTGAGTGCCCCTATTCAAGTGCTCTGTCACAACACCCAAACATCCAAAACTACTACTGGGCCACCCAGAAAGCATTAATTGGGTACACATGTCTCTCCAGTTGCACTGTTTTTATGGAAAAACTCTGACAAGGGGGCATGTTCACGCCTAACTGGCAATATGTAGAGCATGAAATATATCTGAGAATAGAGGCCAGCATACCACCACACCAGAAACCAAACCTCATGTGGGGTGGAATGTGGGACTGTGGGAGGTCCATGACCTGTTTGGATTTGGGGGAAGGGGCACTTCCAATTACAACCAAAAAATTGATGCTTGGCAAACTCCAAGCCGCAGTTACTAGTATTTTAAATGTTTGCTTTTAAAGTGTTATCACATGAAAAAGTGTTTACACAGAACCATAGACCCAGTTCAACTAATTTATTCCCGTGGAAAAAAAAAGCCATAAGAGAAGAAGTAAATCCCAAAGAAATCTCTCCCATTACTTTTCACCCTCAGAAGTCTTTTTGACAGATGCAGAAACAGGAGCATTGCCACAGGCTGACAGGGCTTTCAGCCATCTCCCAGCAGGAAGACTGCTTTCCCTTCAGACTTCACACAGCATTTTATATGCATCCCTTTTTTTATGCCCCCCCCCCTCTATCCGATAGAGTTAGAAGCAAGTACTCTACATACACTGCGTAGGAATGCAGTAGTGACATAAGCACAGGTTGCCAGTTAAAGCAGTTTTGATCCGGCAGTTCTGGCAGGTGCTGAGAGGAGACGTTTCAGTGCTTTTAGAGAATCTGCCTTGATCACTGTGCCCTTCCACAAGAAGGAAGGGAGCTCTTGCCAATGTTTAGTAAGCTCTCTCTCTCTCTCTCTCTCTCTCTCTCTCTCTCTCTCTCTCTCTCTCTCTCTCTCTTGTAATGGCTGGCGGCTGGGCAAGTGGTTTGAATGAATAGCTAAGGGACATGATGTGGGAGATCCATCCCATAAGGAAAAGTTACATGTAACATACAGAGAAGAGCCGTAGGTCAGTGGCAGATCGCTTTTGGATGCAGCAGGTTTCGGGTTCAATCCCTGGCATCTCCAGGTAGGACAAGGAAAGACTGCCAAGTCTGAAAACTTTGAGAACTGCTGCTGACATTGTGGGGTTCTCAACCACTGGCACTTTATTTATTTATTTTATTTACAATATTTTTATCCCGCCTTTCTCCCCGAAGGAACCCAAGGCGGCTTACAACAGAAAAAAAAGAAAATACAATACAAAAAATACAATACAAAAATAACCACATTTTAAAATAATGAATGAAACAATTAATGAAAATTAATAAAAACAGTATCTAAAAAATTGATTAAAAAGATTATTGCTACAATTAAAACAGGAGCATAAAAACAGCAGCACCCCCACCTGTACCAGCGAGATGTTAAAAAAGGCAAGGGCTCAGAAGGCTTCTTTGAACAAGAAGGTTTTTAGGCCTCGCTGGAAAGTGTCCAAGGAGGGAGCAGTTCGTAAGTCAAAGGGGAGGGAATTCCATAAGGTTGGTGCCACTACTGAGAAGGCCCTGTTTCTGGCCACCGCCCCTCGCACCTCCCTGGGCGACGGCACCCGCAAAAGGGCTTACTCTGATGATCTAAGGAGACGGGCCGGACTATATAGAAGTAGGCGGTCTTTCAAATATCCTGGCCCCAAGCCGTATAGGGCTTTAAAGGTCAAAACCAGCACTTTGAATTGGGCCCAGAAACGAATCGGCAGCCAGTGCAGCTGTCGGAGGAGCGACCCGACTGAGTTGAACCGCCTACCTCCAGTGACTACACGGGCCGCCGCATTCTGCACTAATTGCATTTTCCGAACGGTCTTCAAGGGCAGTCCCACGTAGAGCCCGTTGCAATAATCTAGTCGCGACGTCACCGTGGCATGGATCACTGTGGTCAGGTCTGCACGATCCAAGTACAGTCGCAGCTGGTGCACCAGCCGAAGCTGGGCAAAGGCCCCCCTGGCCACAGCCACCACCTGGGAATCCAGGAGCAGCTGCGGACCTGTTCCTTCAGAGGGAGTGCAACCCCCTTCAGAGCAGGATGATACTCTAGTACCTGCATCGTGGATTTCCGGACCAGGAGTACCTCTGTCTTGTCTGGGTTTAGTTTCAGCTTATTAGCCCTCATCCAGGTCCCAACAGCCTCCAGGCAGCGCTCCAGAACCTCAACAGCCACCCTGGAATCAGGTGGAAAGGAGAGATAGAGCTGGGTGTCATCAGCATATTGATAGCACCCAATTCCAAATCCCCGGATGACCTCTCCCAGCGGTTTCATGTAGATGTTAAATAGCATGTGAGACAGGATGGAACCCTGTGGCACCCCACACCTCAAGGGCCAGGATGCTGAACAGGCGTCCCCCAGCACCACCATCTGGGACCTATCTGCCAAGTAGGAGCAGAACCACCGCAAAACGGTGCCCCTGACCCCCAGCTCGGCCAGTCGGCCCAGAAGGACACCATGGTCGATGGTGTCGAAAGCCTCTGAGAGGTCTAGCAGAACCAACAGGGACACGCTCCCTCCATCCAGTCCTCGGCGTAGATCATCCTTTGGCTGACTGCTGGTGGTACTCGGACTACCGGAACCCTGTTCTGACATGGTGCTTTTGGCAGTGAATTTTCAATCCCTAAAGGCTCCTGCCTTTGGCCGTGCCTCTTGGGAACACTGAGAAGGGCCCTCCCACTGGTCCAGAACCTCTTACCTGTGTTTTCTGGCCTCTGAATACTGAGCTAGATGGACCACTGGTCTGACTTGGAATAAGGGAGCTTCACATATTTCTGCTTTGGGCAAATAGCAGTACTGTATCAGCAAATGATTTGAATTGGGAAAACGGCACAGGGGAATGCGTTAGTTTCTCCCTATTGTCTCAGGACTGTGGTCCAGATCAGATTTGCTCCCTCTCTTGTGTTTATTAACCATGGGAGATTCTGATCACACTCTCCCACATCACATCTAGTTAACCTCTATGAATTGGTTCACACATGCACGTTCATTGCTCACAGGTGGTACTACCTCATAATGTATAAGGGTAGGCTTACCGTCGTCCCGGAATCGAGCCTGGCTTTGGCCTAGTCCGGGCCCGAGCAGCTCCCAAGGATGCACTGCTTCTGTCCAATGGGCTTCCGGAACTTCCGGTCGACAACGTGACCGAAGCTGGAACCCCGTTGGGCAGCCGCAGTGCATCCTTGGGAGCTGCTCAGGCCCGGTATAGGCTGAAGCCAGGCTCGATTCTGGGACGATGGTAAGCCTATATAACAGGTACTGCTTGTTTGGAAGTGCCCATGGGAGTACACAACAGAAGGAAGAAAAGCAGATGCTAAATAGGTGCAACTAGATTTCAGCTAGATATGGACAAATTTTTTAAAGAGGGTTGACAGTGATTTGAGTGACGTTTTGCATCCTGTGATGTACACAAATGTTTGTTTTGTCCTAGTGTGACTTCTGGCCAAACAGGTTTTGCAGGTTTTCCCAACAATACAAAAACCTTTCAAAATTTGTTTATCAGAGGTGAAATTTAACTGTTTATGGGGGGGGGGAATCATCCAAATCCAGCCTTAATAACAAATCGGTATTGGATTTCCCCACATGTTTCAAACATCTACAGTATGTTCTTTCTCAGGGCTAACTGCTCAGGGCTGACTCAATGTCTAATCAATAATGAAACAATGTGTTGGTTCGTTAGCAGTTTTTCTTCCAAATAGATGTCCCCGTTATTTATAGAAATTGCTTGTCTTAAGATGCTCTTGCCAGGTTGGGAAGCCTATGCACAATTACCTTGGGAGTAATCTTCCCCCCACCCCCAATTTGTATTCGGTGCTCATGAGAATGTTGCGAGGGGGGAGAACCCGTTGACATCCCCTGTGATGCCCACCCCATGCCGAAAAAATCCCAAAAATGCCCCCCCTGACGGTTTTCCACAGAAAAAGCACAGTAGTGGGCTTGGGTGGGCAGGCGACTCCTGTGGCCAGCACCGCGTTCCAAAAGGCCGGTTTTGCTGCTGCTGCCGAATTGGTGGTTTGTGTACCCCCGCCGTGGGTTGCCCCCGCCGCCCAGGGGCCCACCGACCCCGATCCTCCCTAGCAACGCCTCTGCTGAAAAGGACTACTGTTTGGAAGCATTGATAAAAGGAACAGCCACTTGAACTCTCACTCAAATGGAAGGACATATTGGGTCTTCTGGATTCAGAATCTCAGGTCTGGAAAAGATGTTCTCCTGAACCATTGGAGATCTGCTGTGAGTCAGAGAAACCAAGCTGGATGGACCAATATTCATTGAGTACAGGGAAGCTCCTTATATTCCCTTGAAGCTTTTTCCTGATGGAGGTGGTACAGCCAGCACCAGTGTACATAACTTTCATCATTTATGGACTTCCATGACTTTGAACCTGGTGCTGAGAGTATGTAATCTTTGTTGTGTAACCTGGTGGGTTTGACATACAACAGTAGCAGGGTTCATACTTAGTATTCAGCACACATGGATTAAATAAAATATTTTTAAAAATCAATGTAGACATTAACAGTTCCTGACAAAACAATATAGGTGTATTTCTATGCTCCAGTAATGTTGGTAATGAAATATTCTTATTTTAATGAAAGCTCTACAAACATCAATCTATTATTTCTCTTCAGGTTCTCTGTGTTGCTTTCATTGCTGAATACAATATGTAAATTGGGCTATATATAGATTTTTTTTTTTAACAAAGTGGAATAAGGCAAAAGTGAGGATTTACAGGGAGCAGAAAAAAGTCTCCCAGGAGAGCTCGCATGCAAATAATGTGCAAAATTATGTTGGCAAGCTGCTAGGAAATTCAAGCAGTTGTGAAGCAAGCAGAGCATCTGAAATATAAAGCACCAGGTAGCCATAATCATCCTACTACACTGCAGTCTCTTGACAAGTCCGATATTTGTAGGAATGTTGCTCACAAGTCCCTTGCATATCACTTCCAGGACAACAGCTGTAGTAGAGAAGACTAAAAATAATTTTCAGGTGTACTGTGGACCCTCACTATCCGCGGATCCGGCATCCTCGGATTTGTCTCAGTGCGGATACTGGGGGTCCACTGTTCAAAAAGGAAAAAAGGTTTGAAAGCGGTTTGTTTACCTTTTAGAGGCAAACTGCTGCATGTTCTTACTTTTACTAGCTTAAATTGCACTCCGGAAGCCTCTTCTGGGTCGCACGACTCCCCCTCCCTCTCCCAAAATAGTTCCAGAATGCATTGCAATGCGTTCTGCGGTGATCTTGGTTGAGGGGAGGGGGGAGTCGTGCGACCAGGAAGAGGCTTCCGGAGTGTGATGTAAGCTAGTAAAAGTAAGAACATGCAGTAGTTTGCCTCTAAAAGGTAAGTAAACCACTTTCAAACCTTTTTTCCTTTTTGAACTGCTTTAATGTTGGTCCCCGATATCAGTATTTGCGGGGGGGGGGGGTGTTCCTGGAACCCCCACGGTTACTGAGGACCAACTGTATCTGGTCAAAATGCTAGTGTTTGAGAAAAGCAATTGGATATAATTCTAAATTAGTTGCAGAAACTGGAAGCATTTGTGTGCGTGTGCATGTGTGTGTGCGTGCACATACACGTGTGTAGTGATGAGGGGACATATATGTAGTGAATTTTGAAGTTTGCATATGTTTCTGGACCTCGTAGGTTCAAAATGAACTTGAATGTAGACCTGTTCAGTCTGTCATGTTAATTTTGTATCTACTGTTCTCCAAGATGGTGGACATTTAATGTGAATAAGTGATAAAAATTCATGAACAAATGCATGTTGGAAGTTTGATTTGGTAGCAAAATGTTTTTGGTGCATTTACCGTATTTCTTTGAGTCTAAGGCGCCATCGATTCTAAGGCGCATCTTAATTTCAGGAACACCAGCAGAAAAAAAACAAAAAACATCGATTGCAAGACGCACCTCCTTCCTGCTCAGCGCCAACTCTCCCCAGCTTGCCTGCCACAGCAACCCGGTTTTTACCACGCCATTTTGCCCCCTCTGCTCAGCGGCGAGCTCTCTTCCTGAACCTGAGAGCTCGCCCCAGCATGCCCGGCTCTGCAGCTGGCGATCTCTTCACTGCCTTTGAGCAGTGCCTTTGCGATCCGCCAGAAAATGCAATTTCCTTACTTACCGGTGCTTGGGGGAGCTTCAGGGAGGCCTGCGCAACCCTCTGCAGGCCTCCCCGATCTTCAGTTTGGTGAAAAACAGCGATTTTTGGCCATTTCCGGTTTTTGCGAAAACCGGAAATGGACAAAAATCGCTGTTTTTCACCAAACTGAAGATCGGGGAGGCCTGCAGAGGGTCGGGCAGGCCTCCCTGAAGCTCCCCCAAGCCACGGTAAGTAAGGAAATTGCATTTCGGGATGCTTTTTGGAGACCTTCGATTCTAAGACGCACCCCATTTTTGGAAATGCTTTATTGGGAAAAAACATGCGTCTTAGAATCGAAGAAATACAGTATATTGGGAGATATATAATTTTTTTTGTTACCATGCTTGGAGACAGCATCCTTGATGATGCGTTACAGAAAAAAAAGTGTTGGGTTGGATAAAAATATAGGGTATTGCATAGGGAACTGTCTATCAGTGCTGTGGATATATGTTCCAGGATGGCCTGCCCTAAAGCTTACTTTTGGGTGAACGCATCCTAGTCCTTATTCATATATACATAGGTTGGAAAATATTAACTTGAAATCAAGCACTTGTAAGTTCCTCCGTCCTCTGCCCCAGGCAGGGTTGCCACAAGAGGAGTGCATTTTGCTGGTGCATGGATCCTTCTTGGCCCCCAAGAAGGAGGGGTAGAAACAAAGGGGAGTTGCTGGCCAAGCAACCGGGACCCCGATCAGGTCTCAGATCGGGACCTCAGAGTTCATCAGGGGCAGGGGAGGTCAAAACAAGGCAGTGATGGGGTGGGAGAAGGATGAAACGGGGCGGATACGGGGGCAGAGGATGGGTGGATCAGGTCTGGAAAGGGGGTAGGTTTGGCAGCTGCTGAATCCTAACCCTCTTCCTAGACCTGATCCTGTGGCATGGGTTCACACAGAACTGTGCCAGCTATTTAGTTAGCACAGGTCCAAGTAGAGCCCCCAGTGCTGCAGAGGCTGTAACGTAACTAGGGTGGAGCGCGTGGTTCAGTTGAACCAGGCGCACCACCCCGTGGTGCCGGCATCGGACTCGAGTCGGACTCGAGATACTCGAGTCCGACTCGAGGCGGGGACATTGAAGGAGGGGGCGGGGACATTGAAGGAGCGGGGCCGGGGCACACTCACTGTCTTCCGCTCCGCAACTTCTTTCCTTCTTCTGCGCGTGACTGTGAAGTGACGGACTCCTTTTCCCTGCGCATCGTCACTTCCTATGCAGCGTGGCCGGCGCTTTTAACTGGATGAATGGAGGCTGGAGCGGAGCCTGGAGGTAAGCCGGCCGGCTCCGCGCTGGGGAGGGGTGCCCGGTGCAGGGGTCCCGCCGGGTCGCCCCCCTCCCGGAGCGCCGCCCCCCACCGGATTGCGCCGCCCCCCCGGAGCGCGGAGCGCCCTGTCGGGCGCGCCAAGGTTTTACTTCTAGGGGTGCCATTCCCCCCCTCTGAACCGGGCGCCAACTGCCCCAGTTACGCCGCTGCGCAGAGGCATACCCCCCGGTAAAGGAACGATTGTTCTCTTACATTGAGGTTACTTCTGCAAAACCCCCCCCCCCCAATATCTTATATGTCTCTTTTAAGATATATAGTTTAAGCATTATTCCAGCATGCAAGGCAATGGAAGATGTGCTGTTTTGTTGGAGAATGACCAGGCAAATTTTGATTAGTGAAAAGAGCATCAATGAAAAAATGGCTAGTCTTGTCAATTTAGATGTAGGTAAGAAAGGGACCTAGATTTTGTGGTCACATACTTAGTTCTGAGGCAATTTTCTGTTTTTGCTTGAAGAAAGGAAGAGTGATAGCCAAGTTTCAAGATCTGGTTCAGAAGCAGCCTGCCAAGATTGCCCAGGGCCAGCTGATACTCTGCTGCTTAATTTTTTTTTTTTAAATCCTGCACTACAGAAACTCTGGATAATTTGCGGATTTTTTTCATTAACTCTTTTTATATTATCATGAATATAAAACTGAACCTGAGCCCACAGTCTTGAGACCATCTTTAAATTCTAATAAATTCACTTCCAATTTAATCCCAGAATGTGCTTAGAAAATCTTTGAAAGAAATATTATCTGAGGAGGATTTTATCACCTGCTTGCTTGTAACACAGAATGTATTGCTTTGCTGTTGTTGTTATACTGCTGCTATCCTTTGTCAGGAGAATACCATAAGCAATGACGTGCGTGCGTGCGTGCGTGTACTTTTTCACAGCATTTTTTTCTTTGCATGAAATGAATGCAGCATTTCATCTCACAATTTCATCTCACATCAGCACAATAAAAAGTTTACACATGCACGCGAGTGCGCGCGAACACACACACGATTTGTGCTATCTTTCGTCTCCCGACTAGCCATATCAATAAGATTGTATCAGAAATTATGGCAGTGTGGCTCACTCCATTACACTTAGCAGTTGTGTCAGCATTTCTCTAGTAAACCCATATTTTCAGGGCTCTAAAGCTCTGCTATAAAAAATTTCATTGAGCTAAAACTTGTTGCATATGGACTATATATTTTTGCACAGCAGGGATTTTATATTAATTGTAAAAGGGAAAAATATATCCATCATTTTAAAATTTAAAGTGCCAGGGAAAAGGTTAAGAGACTTCACTTGCTTTGGGCATACCTCACTATAATACTTTTTTTTTTAAAGACCACATTGTTATCTGTTGGCACACCTACCCTTTCCTAGAGTTTGAAAAGAGCCAAGCACCGTAATATCTAAGCACCAGCTGTGCTTGCCATTCTGTTTCTAAAAGCTGTTAATCAATTTCATTGGCTCTCATCCCAAGCTATCGAGTATTTATAGTATGAGGGGGTTTTTTTCCCACCCACAAAACAGATTCTGTGTTTTCCCCTCCTTATACTTCAGCATCAACATTCAGTTTTTGTGCTAAGGATCCAATTTGGTTTCGAAGTGCACCGAGGCGCAAAGGGGTCATTGATTGTAGGGGACTCGGTTTAATTTTTCATTTCGAGGGGAAATGGATTGGGTTCATTAGATGTGTGCTGTGTATTGGTAATGAACATAATAGATTGAGTAATTCTGAACAGAAAGTTTAATGGGATAAGGAAGGTTTGCACATTTCCAGTGATTGGTGCATTGCTCCAAGCCATGAGAAATTTTGCTGAGACTATGATGTGGATTTTCCTGCATCGTGATGCATCCACGCATCCACTTCTGCAGCATCATGCAGTACAGTCTACTTAAGATTGTGACACGGGCAGCGCAATCCTACGTAAGGATCTGGCATGCGGCCCACGGCTGCCTGCCAGATCCTGTTCTCCGGTGGCAAAGTTGCCGTCTGGGTGGAGGTCTACTTGGGGAAAGGGACACTTGTCCCCTTCCCCGGTTGTAAATGGTTGCCGGCCTGATCGGCCTCCTAGGATTTCCTAGGAGGAAATACTTCTGCTGGCGGAAGTAAGAGGAGGCCGTGTAATGGCCCAGTCGCCTGGGCCCCCTCCCTCTACCGCCAAACACCCCCCCATCTGCTGGATCTTTACCTGGGTCCCGCAGTGGCTGGGCAAGGGCTCCGTCGTCAGAACAAGGGAGGCCAGCCTCTGCGCCGGCCTCCCTTGCTCGAGAGTCGTCGCAAATGTGCTATACAGCACGTTCGCGATGGCTTTGGGAGGTGGAATGCTCATCTGTCGCCTGAGGGTTCATCAGGATTGCGCCGACAGTCAGTTACTCTTTTCATTAATATGGATCGAAATTATCCAGCAGGTAACGACTTTAGATACTGACAGCCCAATCCTGTCTAGGACCACTGCAGCATGCAAAAGCACGCTATGCCAGATCCTATCCAGGATTGGGCCAGTGCCGACAGAGGCCTCCTCGGGGTAAAGGAACATTCATGGGCAAAGCCGCCCCAATAGGTCTCCTTGGATGTGCGCTAGCAAAATGGTCAGCGCAAATCCAGGAGGCCCATGTAATGCCAGTCAGATCCAGGAAGGGGGATAGGATTTGGCGGAGCGTGCTGCTGATAATTCCGTCCCAGGCCCAGCCACCCAATCCCCCCTCCCGTTCTGCCCCGTTCCACCCGCCCCCGCCACCCGGCGCAGTCCTTACTTGCGTCCAGCAATGGCCTGCATCCAGGGTAGAGAGGTGGTGGCTATTCTTCAGGTGTCTAAAACATGCCTTACGGCACGTTTGCGACACCTGGCGCCAGCGGAATAGTTCCGCCAGTCCTGTCTGACAGGATTGCGCTGCGAGTTTCAGATACTACACTGAAATGAAACCATTTATATCAGTTTGCTCTTTTTTCTGTCACTCTGTCACAAGGGCAGAGTGCACTGATGCAGAATGCAGGGCAGAGAACATAATAGGACAGAAAACATGGAGAACACTGAATGGGAAGGCCCAAGCCTAGCTTGTGTCCCGTAACTGCCCTCCCCTCCTGTGTTGACTCTGCCAGCAACTCCAATAGATGATGGAATTGACTAATTCTATTTGAATTTGGCATGCCACCAGGGAAGCAATATTGATTCCAGCTGCAGCACGACAATGGCTCTGTCATTTTCAGAACATCTGCATATGAAGAGTGACTGTAGGCATCAACATGATTAATTTGCATTTCCATAGGTGCCTAGTGTGAGTCACCATAACATGTGCGTACTATATATTGTGAGAATAAGGCAATCCTGGCTGTGATGTCTCTGATGATACTACGAAAGATATAGCTTTGCCCCCAGCGGAATTGGATTTCTTACAGATTCCCAGAACTCAGGCCAGACTTCCTACACAATCTGTGAGAGTTCTGTGATTGGTGCTGCTCATTTCTTTTGTTTTTCAAAAAGCAGCCATGAAACTTCCTCATTTGGATTGGGGCCAAAGTACGCAAGTAGAGGTTTTGTTCTAATTCTTTGCCCTTGAGCCAATTTTCTGATACAAATCCCCCCTCCCAGCTGCCACTAGTGCAAAGGGAAAAACATGCATACATATGAGTGCCTCTGTGTTTTTCCTTCTGAGTCTAACAATTGCTTGAACGATGGGTTGGGATTTGCATCAGGAAATTGATGCAGGGACAGAGGGTTATTGTTAGGGTCTAGCACGATCCAGTAGCAGCTTTTTTTGCAGTATGGGATTTACAATTTACAGCTCAATCCGGCGTAGAATTAGGCCATTGGAACGGGTGCTCTGCCGGCCCAAGGAGACACAAACGCGCCACAAAGCACATTTGTGGCTCTTTGTGAGTAAGCGATGCTAGCACGGAGGCCAGCGTCACTCACTCAGCCATGGAACTGGGCCTGCGCCAGCCACCGCAGGTAAGTCTTGTGATGGTGGGTGCAGGAGCGGTGCAAGGGTGGGCAGGAGTGGCGAGGGAGGGTGCCATTGGCCAGCCCGGGCTGGGAGGGGGTGAGGATATTGGTGCTGAATTGCACCGATATCCCGAGCCCCTTCCCAACCCGGACCAGCTTTACACGGCCTCCCTGGATGCGCGCCAGCTCCAGAGCTGGCAAGCATCTGAGGAAGCCCATTGGGGACCGTGCCACTTAACCAGGGGAAGGAGACAAACGTCCCCTTCCCCTGACGTGAGCCCGTGCTGCACTGGCGCGGCCTGCAACGGGCCTAGGATGCAGCAGCCGGCCCTTTAAGTCGGCCGCCACATCTGCATCTTGCAAATCTGACCTGCTGCCAATATTTTGAGTCGCTTTGATGAGTCATTCTTAGGCTAGTCCTGTATGCAGTATGTGACCTGGTCGTATATATGCTTATTCAGAAGTAAATTCTACTGATTTCAATGGAACATACTCAGGCTGCAATCCTGTACACACTTCTCTGGAAATAAATCCCATTGAATGTATTGGGGTTGGGACTTCCTTCTGAGTAGATATGCATTGGATTGTGCTGTAAATGTGTTAGTTTTAGCTGGGTTTCAGTCTCTGTGTATGAGTGGAAAGCACATGGGGAAGAATGTCACCAAGCCCCCCCAGCTGTAGCCACTCCCCCCCCCCAAGTTGCTCTGGAGGGTCTCTTGATCTTTGGGAGGATATTTTTAAGGATTGCAGAAGGTTGCCACCAGAAGCGGGGAAGCAGAAAAATCTGCTTCACTGTGGGAAACTATTTTGGATCAAAGCCTATATGTGAAGTGACATAACGCTGTATAGAGCAGCAGGTTATCCAGTACTTGTCAGATGAAAAATGTGTGAGAAAAAGTTGATCACAGCAGAGTAACAAATAAACAGGGAGAGTTCTGGGCTTGCACACTCTGTTCAAGTCTTTTGGGAAATCTTAAGACTAGCAGTGCAAAGCTTTATGGATTGCCATGAACTGCATGGAGCTCTATGCAAGCAGGACCATCCTCATTGTTGACAATGTGCCACGTATGCATCTGGACAAAAATTTGGGCCAAGATCTTTCTGCACATGGCGTATATATGCGCATCACAAACCTATATATTTTAGGGTGCTGTATGAAATTTAGCTTCTAAATATCATACTTTTTAAATCTTGGTGTATATTATCAAAGTTGCAGGATCCTGGTACCAAAGTTCAGCCAAAAGGGTGCATTTTATTGCGCTGGGTTGTTTTTATGCTGCTGTTTGATAGTGGTTTTATCTGTTCTTGCCAGTGTATTTTAAGCTGGGTCTTGATCTTTTAATTAACGTTCTGCACTGCTGATATTATATGTTGTTTGTTCCAGACAGTTCTCATTATCCGTTAGGGTTAGGTTCCTGGAAAACCTAGTGGATACCAAATCATTGAGCCTATGGGAAAAATGGGGTTAGGATCCAGGGGACCCTCTTTGCCATACACTATATGAACTTTGTGAACCTGAATCTTACCTTGAAATCTATGGGCTGGGTGATAGCAGGGGCAGCATCCAGTATACCACATTGGCTCTTTGTTATGGAACAATTCCTAACTCTTGCAAATTAATTATTATTCCTTCCTAACAACATTATGCAAATATAAAAGGTATTGTACAGTATCCTGGAAGCCCAGAGAGAACACAAACAGTTCCTATTGTGTTGCAAATGGAATTCAAAAGAACACACACACACACACACACACACACACACACACACACACACACACACACACACACACAGAGAGAGAGAGAGAGAGAGAGAGAGAGAGAGAGAGAGAGAGAGAGAGAGAGAGAGCTACTCCAGAAGAGAGAGAGATTACCTTTTACAGAAAATGTAGCAAGGCAGGGAAATTTGCTCCTAGAGCAACGTGGAGACCCGCGGAAAAAAGCTAAGTACACACTCATGAGAAGAGCGTGTCCTGACAATGGTCCTGACAAGATCACAGATAGTGAGAGCAGACCCTGGATACGGAGAGGTAGGTGGCAATTCTGCCCTTCGCAGATAAGCGAATTTGCAGGTTGTGAAATCACATATAAAGAGAATTTGTATTTGTATTTTGCTGTTTTCGGTATTTTATATCTGTAAGCCACCTTGGGCACCCCTTTGTTGGAGAGAAAGACCAGGTAAAAATGGATTAAATCAAGACATTTGTAGGATATGCTTCTGTGCTAGTTAAAAACATACCAGCAACTGGTACACATGACAGACAAACAGATGCTATATTGATTAAAGAAGGAGGCAAAGAACAGAGCAGGAGGATATGCAGATGATTAAATGGCAGCTAGAACCTCTGCATTCTGTTTGCTTGGGCAGCGGAAAGTCCCCAGTGAGTACGGTTTAATACAACGCCTCCTCATTTAAACTTTTGATCTATACTCAAGACACTCAGAAACATCACCTTGTTGTCCTGGCACTTCCCAGTGAAACCGCATGGACAAATGTGTACAACGTAAGAACAGGTGTGAGTCCGTTCCTAAATTCACCTCCAAGAGAGCTTTATTTAAGGGCTTCTCCTATCTATGCCAAGAGCTCTTCAGTTTCTCTTGCCACAAATCAGAATGAGCAGCTGCTGTTTTTCTAGCTAATCTAATACATTAAATATGGCTCTGCTGGCAGAAGGTTGACTGGATTAGGGATAACACTATCTGTCCTCTCCCCAATTTACTTTAATAGGGTTACAGTGATAAGTTTGGGAAGCTGGCACTCATCTAAAGCTTTAAATTCTCCATTCTTTTAAAGTTGAGAGTAAGCTACCTGGTGTTCTTAATATCTTGCAGTGTGACGCTGTTTAGTGCTCTTTTTTGCTTTCTTTTTAGATGATGTTGGTTGTATGTAGGTTTATAAAGCAGTGGTCCCCAAACTTTGCAACCTCCCCACCTCATTCTTTTGTGCCGGCCCAGGACACACTCCCTGGGCCTCCGCGGGCTTCAGAATGCCTCTGGCAGCAACGGGAAGTCGGGGACGCAAATCTTGAAGTAAACCAGAAGTCACATCCGGTCACTTCTGGAGGCGTTCTGAAGCCTGTGGAGGCCCAGGGAGCGTGTCCCGGGCCCAGCGCAGCCCAGGAGTGGCCTCCAATTGCATCCAGAGGGCTCTTATTTGGAGCCAACCAGATACAGGGGCAGACAGGAGGGGCCAACTGTGTGACAGACTGCACATCAGGCCGCAACCCACCAAGTGGGTTGCAACCCACAGTTTGGGAAGTACTGCTATAAAGTGTTTCTGTCCTGCCTAGCTGGACCACAGTCTAATAGGAAATAATGGAATTTTGTGAACCACTGTTCTTGTCACCTGGATGTAACAAGATCCTGTAGGTGTAAATCCTATAGGTTGAAAAACATGGCCTTGTTGGTCTGGTTGAAAAACGTGTGATATTTCAATATCTACCCCCATACAGTTTGCCCCCCGTATCCGCAACTTCAGCATCCATGGATTTGTCTAAACACTGATGCTTCGCGGATATGGGGGAGTTAAAAAGGAAAAAAGGTTACAATGCGGTTTTTAACCTTTTAGAAGCAAACTGCTGCGTCTTCTTGCTTAAACAAGCTGAAATCGCACTGCAGAAGCCTCTTCTGGGTCGCGTGACTCCCCTCTCCCTCTCCCAAAATAGCTCCAGAATGCATTGCAATGCATTCTGGGGCAACCTTGGGATAGGAGAGTCATGCAATCCAGAAGAGGCTTCCGGAGCACGATTTGCAAGAAGACACAGTGGTTTGTTTCTAAAAGGTTAAAAAAAAAGTTTAACCTTTTTTTCTTTTTATAACTTTTTTATGTTGACCCCATTATACATGGATTTCAGTATACACGGGGTTTCTGGAACAGAACCCCCCCCGGATACTGAGGACCAACTGTATTGTACTGACTTCTTACCCCAGCGAGTTTATGAAATAAAATAACCTCAAGGGAATGTGAAAGCCTGTATGATTATGTTGACGTTTTTCCTCTAACTAGAAGTATAGCCATAGTCTTGAGTTGGTGAGATTTCCTAATGCTTGGGTTACCAAAATACATAGTCGTCAGTGACTTCGTTTCTCTGTTTTTTGTTGTTGTCAAAACTCCTCATAGGTATTTAATGGCACAAAAGAAGAGACATTGAACCTGGTGGGGGTGGGTGGGTGGGGAGAGAGAGAGGGGCTTATGACAAAACTCTACATTGCTAAAGCAGCGACATCTGCCCATCTGGAATGTTGTATTGTCCATGATTACACATCTGACCCTCTGGAACCAGGAAATTAATAGTGCTGGTGAAGCTGATTCTGTGTACCCATTCCGACTGGTATCAAAACAAATAACATCCAATATGGTCTGTGAGTTGCCTTGGCTGACTGTAGCTCTTTAATTATACTGAGTCTGCTTCTGGACCTTTCATTTTTGGTCCCTACACTATTTAGTTTAGCAACTAATCTATCACCAGCATGCTCTAGTTAGCTTTGATTTGTTGTTATATGAAAGATCCAGGAAGATCAGGGCCCAGACGCAGATTGGATTTCATTATGAAAGGAAAGGTGCAACAGTGCCAAGGTAATCTTGGCACAAACACGGGTATCATGTAGAAAGACAAATTTGCATCCTGAATATCAAATCTCAGACACCAAACTCTTTCCATTGTAGGCTGCCTCCTTGTACTCAAGCCTACTTTTGTTGTAAGATTTCCCTGTTCACCTTTGATTCTTTTCTCCATGCCTGTACTAATTTCCAACTGCTGATATATGCCACCATTAACCCCGTGATTTGGAATCCCATAGCAATGACATTTTTACATTCAGTGTAATTGAATGAGAATGGAGGTATTCTCAAGTTTCACAGAGACCTCATATTTGTGCTGATCTCATTCCATATAGGAATCTTAATTTGAAATGTGTTTTCTGTTCTGGAGGATATCCAGAAACATTCAAAGGTAATCACAAGCTTCATTATGATGAGTTTGGAGCGGATTCAAAGGAGAGCTACGAAAGATGACTACAGGACTGAAAGATGGACTGTATCAGCACAATCCTGTGTAACCTTGCACCAGTGTAACTACACTTACACCGGTGCATCTGCTGTTACACCAGTGCATCTACTGTTACACCGGTGCAAGGTTACACAGGATTGCGCTGTATAAGAGGTAGGTTGAAGGAGCTGAATATGTTTAACCTGGAAATTAAGAGGCAAGCTACAATGGCAGTTGAACTATTGGGGATCTCAGAAAGAAGGGTTGGAACAATTGTTTACCCCCATGACCTACTGTATGTAAGACATTTACACTGAAATCCTATACATGCTTACCCGAGTGCAAGCTCCACTGAACATAATTTAAGCATGAATGTAAAAGTGTGTAAGATTGAAATGTTAGTAACATTTCTAAGAGCCCAGTCCTATCCAAATCCTCCCACCGATGCGTGTGCCAAGGAGGTGCACTTTGGATCTTATGGATGGGGCAGTTGTAGAGGTCTCAGGGTAAGGGAACATTTGTTCCCTCACCCTAGGGAAAGCCTATGCTTTCCCTTTGGGTTTCCTCAGTTCTATGCCAGCTATCTAGCTTGCGCAGAACTGAGGCAAGTGAGGAAGAAGGAAAGGGGGATGAGATATGGCTGCATGCTCATGCCAACGAACCCAACCCCTCCTGCCCCATTCTGCCTCCCTCCTCACTGCCTTCCCTGTCCAGAAATGACCCCGTACCTCGCACTCCCTCCCCTGTACCATCCCACCCCCAACGCTATTGGAGTGGTTGGTAAACAGAGCGCAGCTACATGGGTAAAAGCTCCTTTTGTAATCAAAACGGTTTACTGACCATTGCTTGCCACTTAGACAAAATGATGTGCATAAGGAATAAGAAAAACTGAGGCTGAGGTAAAGGTTCAAACAAATATGTTACTTCAGGTTCTCAATTCTTGTTCACAAAGCATCTGGTTTAGGACCTGAGGTTCTAACAGCTTTGGAAAACATAAAACTGTTCATTCTTGGTTTGAGAGTACTACAAATAACTCACTGCTGAGAGAGCTCAGCAACACACGTTCATCTCTTCTGAAGTTCAGGTAAAAGACTGTTAAACTGTCTGCTAAACTGTCACAGAGGATTGACAGGTTGGTAACTGCATCATAGAACACTCCCGCCCATAGATTGTTTTGTCACTTTCTGTAGCTCCTGTAGCTGATGCTGACCTTATTTCCAACAGCTGAACTGTCTTACCTGGTGCCAGTGGATGGTGTCTTCGCCACTGGTAAGCACTCTGCTGGCAAGTGCACAGCCCACAGTGACTGCACTGGTGGTCATATTGAGGGCACCTGAATACCTGGTGGCCCCTGGCTCCCCGGGGATCACCATATTGATGCCGAACTTAGTGCGGACACCCGATCGGCAATGTTGCGTTCATCAGCAGCATTGGTGAGCATGACAGACACTTCCAGCAGTGGAACATGCCTTCTGCCAGTGGACCCTATCGGATAGTATTGAGCCATAAGCTATGAAGAGACACCTTTGGGGTAGGTCTTTGCTTGGTGGTTCTTGGGGACTGTGGATGGCTAGATCTAAATTTATTTCTTATTAAAATATGAAGCCAGCGCCACATACATTGCACACAATGCGTTGTTGTCCATGAGCATTGGTGAATCAGGACCACTGTATATAATTATATGCTGCTAAAATGTGAACCAGGTGACATGGCTGCAATCCTAAAGAAAGCATTTCAGAATATTTCCATTGAATTGAATGAGATTATTTTGGAGTTAGTTTAAAAATCCTGGTGGATATTGAAATGGAAAGCTGCTCTATGTGCTTGTAGAAAGAGACCATTTCTTTTCAAAACATTTCTGCTCGGATTTTATTTTTCATGAATATTTGAGTGTTATCAATGTGCAGGTATTTTCAGCTGTTGGTTTTAATAAATATTATTTAAGGACAGTTTATTATCATTATGTTTCATGATGTTAAACCCGTAGTGATTCAACATCTCATATGTTTCACCACCCTGAACATCTGCCATGTCAATAAAACAACCAGCCTTTAAATTTGGTGTCATTTTGCTAATTGTGTAAAGTTTTATGTTTTTTGATGCCTGCTCCTTAAATAAAGTGTAATGAGTCTCCCAGCAGCAGGAAGCAGCTTTATATTAAAGTGATGGTGACTTAAATAGAAGATGATTTAATGAACCAGGAAAATACATAGCTACCTCTTTTCTAGTATTTTCGTGTATTCTTATTGTTGAAGTGTTGGAAAATTATACCAATTGCAGTGTTAATTGCGAAATAGTTACAAATCAGTCCACTGTTAAATACTTCACTGCACACTAGGGTGACCAGATGCCAAGGGGGAGAGGGCTCCTATATCATTTAAGGGGTGGGAATTTGGGGAGGTGTAGTTTGTCAGTTATAGAAACCACGTTTCTAGAAATACGTGTCTGGCATCAACTTCGATGTCTCTTTCACACTAACAGCGCAATCCAGTGTAGGCTTGTGCTGGGGGAATGCGCGCTCCCCCGGTGCAGAGTATCATGAAAGTGCCGTAAAGCCCTTTCATGGCACCTGGTGAGTAAGGACCGCCGGCACAGTAGCTGGCGGGCCTTACCCCGGCTCCTACCCGGCCCTGCGCCCACTGGAGCAGCTAAGGCCTACAACGGCAGGGGCAGGGGCGGGGAGAAGGCAGACCGGGTGGTGATGGAGGGCGGCCATAGGCTGTGGTGGGCCTGGAGAAGGTGCGGATATCGGCGGTCAGATTCGCCGATATCCAAAGCCCTCTCCAGGCCCGCCGTGGCCTTACACGGAGGGTTCGAATGTACGCGAGCTCCGGAGCTCGTGTACATTCGAGTAGGCCCATTGGGCTTCTAGCCGCTTACACCCTGGGAAGGGGATAATCATCCCCTTCCCTCGATGTACACCCGGGCTGTCCCGGAGCAGCCCGGGACCTGGATAGGATACGGCGGCCGGCCCTTTAGGCCAGCTGCCATATCTTACACAGGATTGGGCTGTAAGCAATTTTTTTTTCTGCCCAGTGATCCCTGAATGTTTTACAACTGATCTTTGTTTGTTTGTTTTTTTTAAAATCTCACCTTTCTAACAGAATCAAGGTGGCTAACAACAATTTTTAATAATACATTCATAAAACCAAAATAAGAACACAGCAATTATTAAAAACTACAACAATATTAAAACAACATGAAAGGGAGGAGTAAAACCTAAACAATCTGCAGCAACAACACTTCACCAACTAACTAAAAACTCACTAAATAAAAATGTTTTTAACCCCCACCAAAATCCCAATATCATGGAAGATGTCCTAAGTGCATAAGAAAGAGGGTTCCAGAAAAGCGGTGCCACCACCGAGAATGCCCTGCATCGTAGCTTTGCTTTTATGACTTTTGCTGATTTCAGTTGCTTTATGGCTGTAGCATCTGTGAACTTGGAAGTGTATTGTATTTGTTTTATTTATGCTGTACATAGCTCTGAATGTATTGCACTGAAAAGTGGCCTATAAAAATGATTTAAAAAAACCCCTTTGCTAGGGAGGCAGAGTGGTCCAAAGCTTAAACCAGATTCTCACCATGGCCTATGAGCATTCTGCCTCCTTAACAGAAAACATGGGTGTGGCAGTTATAGAGAAAATAGGGTTTTTCCGTGAGGCCTGGTGAAGCAGCTGCTTCAAGTGGTGGGCTAGGGGAGGAGGTGACCACGGCCCACCTGGTGGCTTTATCCCGCTGCCCCTCTGATCCTCTTCTTGCTCAGAGCAAGGAGTGACAGTGATCCATCCCTTCCTCCAGCACCGCTGCCACAAGGGAATAATTACAGTGGCACAGCTGGAGAAGAAAGCTGGGATCTGCTATGATCCTGAAAGCAATTGAAACAAGTTTGTTCCATCTCTGCCAGTGCCTGCCTGTCCACTTCTTCAAAACAGACTGGGTGGGAGCATGCTGGAAGAGAACTTCCCTTCTGTCCCAGCATGCACCACTTCAGGGGCCCCTTTGGCCCAGCCTGTATTATGAAGCAGCTCGGTGGATGCTGGAGGTAGTGATGGAGGTTGAAGTAAGAGGGACTTCAGAGCACACGTTCGCTATCAATAAATGTGGGCAGGTGGGAAATTTGGGCACCACTTCAGGGGCCCCTTTGGCTTGGGCTCACCTGGGAGAAAGAGTGCTAACAGCTCAAATTCCTAAATGGGCTTAGACTGAGTGCTTTATTCCCATATATAGGCACCTGCACATTTAAAGGCAGTAAATGTGGGGCAGGGGGAAATGTCCTTAAAAGCCTCTTCTCCACAGAGCATCCTGCCCTCTTTCTCTCACCATTCCCTTCTGTGCATTTTGTGAGGAAAGCATTCAAAGAGAGGGTTTGAAAATCCTTTCTTCCTGACTGGTATATTTGATTCACATGAATAACTGTTGCCCCAGCTTAAATGCAAGTGAGTTGGCTTTTTGAGTTCATAGCTCTGGTATATGGGTAGCTGTTCATCATCCTGTCACTGGACTACAGAGGAGGGAGCTGGAGCAGTGTATTTTATTTTATTATATAGTGGTTTGGTGTGCGATTATTTGTTGCAATTGTTCACAACTTGAAAGGCAATATTTTGCTAGTTCCTAGTAAGTATCAGAGTGTTACTTAGTTTTGAGCGGTTGAGTACTTGACCCCGTTTTTTATTTGAAATAATAACCAAGGACTACTAGTATAGTCACTTTTAAAGCCTCAATAAGGAAAGGCCTTTTCATTTTCCAAATGTTTTGCAGCTGAGAGAACTTATTACTGAAAGAACCTTGTAAGTAGAATAATTATCCAGGAGGAGCACAACATAACTCCAATACAAATGAATTAGATGGCTAATGCTTCACTTTTGCCTTTGCGTTAGTGATTTATCTTCCATTAATCTTTCTCAAACAAGCACATGCACAACAGATACACAAAAAGAGAAGTATGATTATATAAGGCCATTGCTGCTCTACATTATCCTTTACAGGATCCAGCCCACTCTCTGGTTTTCATGCATTATGAAAGGGATGGAATGGAAAAAAAAAACCTTTAAATCTACCCAGAATGCATTTCTTCTGCAAAACTATTTTAACCAAAGGGCATCCACATTAAAAAAAAAAAAGATGAAAGACATGGTTTTACTCAGTAGTGCTTTAGTCTTCGCAAAGAAAATAAAGGCAGAATTAAGGAATATAAATTAAAATGTATTAAAGATTAATCAAAGATTAATTAAAGATTAATCAAGGGGACAGGCACCAGCAACCGTTCTCATTTCCTTCCTCACCATATATAATGACTGCCTAAAGGAGAAATGAGAAAACTATAGAATGGATGGATTACAGTCTGTTGGTTAGAAGTGCATTTCATTCTTCTAGACATGTGAATTCAACATTTGGCAAATACCTTTTGGAATAAGAGGGATCATTTTGTTTAATAGCTATTGTAACATGAGAATTGCTTTATTCAATGATTTATTTTATATATTCATCCTTCGTCTAGTGTTTGTAATAACTTGAATGTTTCTAAACCACAATGTCACAAATTCATTTGTATCCTAGAATTACGCCAGTGATTAGTTGCTTTCTTTTCAATCATTTTCCTTTTCAACAAGTTACATCATGGTAGTTGCTACTCTAGTTGCTTAGCTAAACGTATTACTAACAGCCGATTAAACAGTCACTCTTACTTCACCGTTATCTCTTTGTATTAATTTTAATTTCAAATAATTTCAATTATTTTTTCCTAAATACTTTATTGTCTCAGCTTATAGAGTATTTGTATGTGCATGTTCTTGAATTCTAAATTTTTATTGGATAGGTTTTGAGGATCGCATTTCAAGTGTCATGATATTTTTAGTGTTTCCTCATCTGCTAAGAATTCAACTGTATGTGTCCTAACCTTATTTAACAGTCAGTACAATCCAGATTTACTCAGGAATAAGTGTGACGGGCAGCTCAATTCTATTGCAGATTGGGCTGTTGCGCAGAGGCATTTACGTCAGCAGAACAGAGTTCCGCTGTTGTAAAATGACTGCTGGCGGAGTGCGCATCGCTCTGTCAGCGGCAATTTTCTGAGCACTGCCACAGGAGCTCCATCGCTGCTGACAGACCCTGCCATGTCTGCTGAAGAACATAAGGCAGCGGCAGGAAGAGGGTGGGGAGGGGGCAAAACTGGGTGGGAGGGGGAGGAACGGGGCAGGGAGGCTGCAGGAAGGGGTGGATCTGGTGGCGGTGTGCATGCCAAATCCTATCCCCACTCTTGCGAGTCTCCCCGCCCCCTTTGTCTCCTTGGACTTGTGAACAGCCGCAGAGCTGGCACAGGTCTAAGGGAGACCCATTGCAGAACCGGAGGGTTATGGAGGGGTAAGGGGAAATAATTCCCCTTTCCCCTCCCAAGCCTCCCGATCTGCCTCCCCACTGGATACTGAGTGCCTGTTTTCGGCATGGCTGCACCACACCAGGGGAGGGTAAGGATAGGATTGGGCGATTGGATAGTTCAGTGGGACTTACTCCCAAGAAACTGCAGAAGATTGCAGCCAAAATAAATGAGAGTTAGCACCTTTATAATCAATAGACATGATTCAACCAAAGTTAAGTGCTTTTAACAGTACATTCGTGTGCATCAGTGATGACACTAGGTTGCTGGGGGGGGGCACTTGGACAGAGCCCTGCACTGGGATCCTCATGACACCCCCTGATGGTGCATTGGTCAGTACTACTGCCACCACCAATATTGAGGGTTCAGGGGTTGGCTCAGTTAGGTAAGCCCTCTGATGGGTGTGGGCCCTCAGCCAGTGCCCAACCTGGCTGACCCCAGATCCAACCCCTGCTGTGCCTGTTTCTCTGGCAGTACGTTCCATTGTGTTTAATGTGATTGACTCCCATAACTGCACATAGAATTACAGCATTAATCCCATTGATTTTAATAGAAGCGATTTAGGCATGTGTTAACTCTCCCATTTAAATAAATTGAACTGAACGGTGCTTAAATTTGCCAGGATTGAGTCCAATGGCTTTAATATATTAAAGATGAGAGGAGACAATCAGTACATTCCTATGCAGTGTTAGGATATTGGATAACTGAATTACCCCCAAATGGACAGATTCCCTGTGTCATGACACAGTGTGCAAAATGTGGCACAGAGGGTGTTGTGGTGTTTTGCTTTAAAAGTACATAGAGAGATTTTCATTACAAGTGAATTGTAATTATGACACATAATGTAACTGGGATGATTGTAATAGCTTAGCTAAGGAGCTCTTTGGGCAGCCACTGAAGAAACTAATTTTATAACAGGGTGTTAGAAATACTTATCGACTCATGGAAAATGAGTGAGTACAGCAAGTCCTCACTTAAAGTTGTCGATAGGTTCTTAAGAACATAAGAAGAGCCCTGCTGGATCAGGCCAAAAGCCCATCTAGTCCAGCTTCCTGTGTCACACAGTGGCCCCACCAGATGCCTCAGGGAGCACACGAGACAACAAGATACCTGTGTCCAGTCGCCACTCCCTTGCACCTGGCACAGAGAAAACCCACTTCTAAAAAAAACCAGGAGGTTGCTTATGGCTTGTAACCTGTGATGGTCTTTTCCTCCATGAATTTGTCCAAACCCCTTTTAAAGGCATCTAGGCCAGGTGCCATTACCACATCCTGTGGCAAGGAGTTCCACAGATGAATCACACGCTGGGTAAAGAAATATTTTCTTTTGTCTGTTCTAACTCTCCCTCCACTCAATTTTAGTGCGTGTCCCCTGGTTCTGGTGTTGTGCGAGAGGGAGAAGAATTTCCCTCTATCCACTCTCTCCATCCCATGCATAATTTTATACATCTCAATCATGTCCCCCTCAGGCACCTTTTTTCTAGACTGAAAAGCCCCAGACGCTGTAGCCTTTCCTCATAAGGGAGGTGCTCCAGCCCACAAATCATTCTGGTTGCTCTTTTCTGCACCTTTTCCAATTCTTCTTGGAAACTGCAACTTTAACTGAAACAACTTCTAATGAAACCAATTTTACCATAGGCTAACGGATAAACATAAACATTCCTGTGACATTTTCCCATCAACTTTAAAACGAAATAACTTTAAACGAAATGACTTTAAGTGAGGACTTGCCGTACAGGATTTTCAAAGTAGCACTCAAAAGTGGGAGAAAGCAGAAGCAGCAAGCAGCCAGCCAAATGTTACAGGGCAAAAGAGTGGCCTGGGTGGATCTGCTGCCTGAATTCCACCCTTCCCAGTTTGAACCTCCCTTCTATTAAAAGGGCAAAATTAAAATGAGTGTACAGTAAATGCACGCGTGCTCAAAAACTGCAGTTGCTGTCTCCTCCTTGCCTGCCCAGCCACTTAGGGAAGCAGCTGGGGAGCAGCCGGGGAGGCAAGGCGAGATGAAGCAAAATGCCCCCCTTCTTACCATCCGATTAATTCCTGCTTGCTCCCACTGGCCCTGCTTGAAACAAACAGGATGGGCAGAGCATGCTGGGAACACTCCCTCCCAGCACGCTTCACTCATCCTGTTTCAATCAAGGCTGGCGGAAGCAAGCAGGAGGAGGTGATGATAGACCTGAAGACAAGCAGGAGGTGTGGGAGCCTCCACCTCCTTCTCCTTGTGCCCACTTGGCTTTCTGGCCGGGCAGGGGGAGGGGAGGAGGAGACGTTGTGCAATCCTGTTCTGATCACTTATGAAAATGAGTGGTTCAAACAGGATCCACATAATCCTGAGGGAGTGGCGACAGGAAACAAGTTATCTTGTTGGCTGTGTGCTCCCTGAGGCATCTGGTGGGGCCACTGTGTGATACAGGAAGCTGGACTAGATGGGCCTTTGGCCTGATCCAGCAGGGCTCTTCTTATGTTCTTCCCTAAAAGTGGAAAAGGTGTAAAATTAGTGCATATTGGATGGTTTGGGGGTGAAGACCAAGCATTCCCTTCCCTCTTGTCCCTTCTCTAAGGCCAGTCAGTCTCTCCTGAGGGAGCTTTGTTTCATTATATGAAGCTGCAGTATAACATATCATTGGCTTCTTAGTGGCTGTGGGAACAGGGGTTTATGACAACAGAACAGAGTTCCTCTGTCGTAAAATGGCTTCTGGTGGTGTACACAGCGTGCCACCAGTGGCCATTCTGCATGTGCTGCCACAACCAGCAGCAGTGCAGGAGGCCCACTGCTGTACCAGCAGAGGTAGGTGCAACAGAGGCAGGGCCGGAATGGGGTGGGGAGGGGGAGGAATGAGGGTAATCTCTGGTGTGGGGAGGGAGGTGGGGTGGGGAGTGGACCAGGGGCAGTATTGGTGGCATTTGCATGAGCTGATATCTTAACCCTTTCCGTCTTCCTTACCACTGCCATTACACACCTCAGACTTACAGCTGCTAAACTGCAGATGTAGATCTGAGGAGTGCCATGGAGGCTTTCCCTGGTGTACGTGAACAAAAGTTCACTTACCCCGAGGAGACCTTTCAAACTGCTCCCCTGGCATGAGCTCCGTTGACGCAGCTGCATCAGCATGGGGGGATTTCAGTAGAATTGGGCTGTTTGTTGAAACTCCATGTTGACAAGTTATAGAGGGCTATGCACCTGAAATTAATCTGTGCATACTTGGATGTACTACACATTAACAATATTCTAATCCCAACAGAACAGGAGGAATTTAGAAGAAATGGGTATTATCTATAAAAAAAAGTATTTAAATGCAGCAGAAAGTAATACAGCATCATGTTGACTTTGAAATAAAGCTTCACTGTAGAAATTTTAACAAGCTTCCACTGATGAGTGCTGATTAAACCTAATCTTGAGCTAACATAATCCTTCCATTCTTTGAATAGGATTTTTAAAATGAATTTTCGTTTGGTTCCAAGCTTTGTATTTCTTTTATTACGTGTATCGTTGTTGGCCAAGTATGCAAGAACATGTCAAGAAAAAAAGGTCCTGCTTTCAAATATCTTACTGCCCAATCCTATCCCTCGCCAGTCCATAACATGCAGCCGTGCCAACAAAGTGCACACTGCATGCTGTGTCGGGGGGGGGGGGGGAGGAGGCGTGCGACCAGATGGCCACTGAGAGGTAAGTAAAATACATTTTACTTACCTCCCAGTAGACCACCTGGTCACTTATGGGTCTCCTTGGACCTACACCAGCTCTTTTGCTGGCATAAATCCGAGGAGAGGCAAGGGATATGTTGGGCAGCGAAAAGGGGTATAGCATCCCAGCGCATGCTACTGCGGCCTGGATCCTGAGCCACCCATGGACCGCCAACGCTGCTGACTTGCCTGCTCTGGCAAGGCATCCAGGCGGTTCTGGTACATGTGCGGGACCAACAGATGTTTATGCCTGTGGTCCTGCAGCATGTGTCAGCGGTGTGTGGTTTGCCTCACAGCACCGGAGCAGGAGTTCTGCCAATACGAACAGCCCATAGAATTGGGCCATAAGTCATTTAGAAATCACTGATAGTGCCATCCTATGCATGTTTACTCAGAAGTAGGTCCCACTGTGCTGGATGAGGGTTATCCTCAGGTAAGTACATAGTTAGAGGATTTCACCCTGAACCAGGAAATGCTGGTGCCTGAGGCAAAACATCAGAATGGCAGTTCCTCACTCACTAACAATGGGGAACAAATCACCAGGAACTTTTCCTAAGCAACAGGTAGCTGCAGAAATAACAAGTCGCATCAAAACCATTTCAAACCGAATCCCAAAAAGTCAGTACTGTATGCCATTTCCACATGAAAAGACAACATTCTTTGTTTACAGTGTGTTTTCAAGAAAACTAAGAATATAAGTAAAGCCCTCCTGCATCAGACTAAAGGCCCATCTAGTCCAGCATCCTGTTTCCCATAGTGGCCCACCAGCTGCCTCTAGGAACCCATAACATATTGCTCCCCTGCAGCTGGTATTCAGACATGTACTACTGCCGAACCTGGAGGTAGTAACATAGTAGCCATCATGACTAGTAGCTGTTAACAGACCTGTCCTCCTCCCCTGGCCTGAGCTGGATGGTAGCATGTAAACGAAATATCCACCTAACATCACATACAGCCCAATCCTGTATCCCCACCAGCCAGAACTTGCAGCACTACTGTTGCAGCCTGTACTGCATGCTATGGGCTGGCCGGGGACCAGATAGCCTAGAAGAGGTAAGTAAATATATGTTTTACTTACTTCCCTGTATGTAACCTGGCCCTCAGTGGGACTCCTTAGACCTAAGTCAGCTCTTTTGCTAGAGTAAGTCTGAGGATACTCTGGGGGCAGGTCTGGGCTGGGAAGAGGGGATAAGATCTGGCATGCGTGGCTGCCGCTGAGATCCTCCCCTCCCACCCCCAAACTTCCCCCAGCCCAGCCTGCTCCCCACTCCGATCCTCCCCCTATCCGCCCCCTCTGCCGACTTCCTGGCAGCAGTGGAGGTTCTATGGGCCAGTGTTACCCACGCGTGGCCTTCAGGGCTTTGTACTGTTGGCAGTAGCCTGCATAGCAGTGGAGCAGCTGCTGTGCCAGTGGCCCAGGCCTTACGCTAGCGGATCACGAGATCCACCAGCATAAGGCCTGGATAGGATTGGGCCATGAGGTCCCAAGTTGAAGACCTACTGCAGATTCAGGTCCAGATGAATTTACAAATACCTCAAACTGTTGGAATCTATTAACCTTTTCTGACACCTGTGCAGACACGATGGTTGCATAGTAATTTTTTTAGTCTACAGATGTACGTCAGCCTCTTTCAATATGGCTGTCCTCCTTGTTTTTCCTTTTACAAGGCTGCTATCCTGAACACAAAAGTCGATGCCTTCAGCTGCTTTCCTGGGGCATTGTTTCCTTTTCTCCACGCTGCTTCAACAATACAGCCATGCTATTCTTCCTGTAAATGGGTCCTTCTGCCTCTGAGTAATCTCTTTCTCCAGTTTTGCTTCTGATGATTTCCTTTTAGTTGCCTTGTACAGCAACAGATTAAGGTGGCTTGTCTGTGTCATTGCACAATAATGAGCAACCAGGAAATGTTGCAGGAGATACAAAGGCCAGGAGTGTCCTTGGAAATCGATATGGTGTGAGCACCCAACCAAGCTTTTTGCCTTTGAAAATCTTCCAGAATATTCTGAAAGAGCAAGCCAGTCTTCAAATAGAAATTCTTGGGTTTTTTTTTTTTAAGGGTCTTAACCTTCAAGTAAATAAGCCTGATAGAAAAGACCAATCTGTCACTTAAATCTTTGACAGAAAGTACTTCATGAGGAAGAATGCTAATAGGGCGGTCTGAGCATGGGCATGACAGGCTGCTTCAGGGATTAATAGAGGTGAGCTTGTTTCTCTTTTGTTCTTGCTTGAATAGGTTGGCATTGCCTGGTTTTTTATTCACTAAAATATATATAATCACCTGCCACACTTCCTTTTTAATGATCGCCCGCTATTCAATTAACCATCCATTAGCTATCAAGCTTTCAATATCTTCACCATTGCATGGGAGCTTTTAACCTTCTGCATCTCCATAATTAAATGATCTACTATTTCCTTGACTTGAGCCAAGCAAACCTTATGAGAAAGTAAAGGCGTATATAAACCTCAAAAAGGATTATCTGTTAAAGAGCAATATATCACCAGCATAGATTGTGCAAGGCTGTCAAAGTGACACTTGCATGTGGCAGATGGTTTATTAGTCTATTTGTTTCCTTAAATTTCTGTACTGCCTTTTCATCTAAGATGACACTCAAAGTGGTTGGCAACAAATCTATTAAAAAAGCAAAATAAAACCCAAACAAGTAATATCATCGAACAATATAAAACAATGATAGGAAACAATAAAGTGGGCAACATGCATGCTCAAGTCCTCCAGTAAAATGGTGTACAATTGCGTAACATTGCATAAATTGCGTAAAATTGCATACAAGTAAATTGCTAGCTAGAATGGGCGTGAGGCAAATGAATGCTAGAGAAAAAGCTATGAAATGAAGGGTGCGAGGCGAACGAGATGCGACTGCTGCAGAGAGATCTACAGCTACAGCAGGGTATGTGACTTTTTTTCCCCAAATACATTTTTGATCCACTATTGGTTAAATCTGCAGATCCAAATCCCACCGATATGGTGGACCCACTGTTTATAAAACCTACTTCATCATCTATGTATAAGCCTAGAGCCCAAATATGTTAACTTGGCAACTAAAACAACAGCGTTGAGCCTAATAAACCTCTGACAGTTTGGATAGGAGCTTGTATTAAGGTCTTGAACCTAGATCTGGAGGGACATCAGGCAGGGTTTGCTTTGGTGGTCGTCACCAAGCACTTGTCAAGCAAAGTGAATACAGGGTTCATGATCCAGACTTGCAAAGAGATCTCTTGAAGAGATGTTGTTTAGAGCGGGTCAGGTGGAAAGATCTGACTCTTGTAAAAGTTTTCAAATCGGGGGTCTCTGCGATCTGAGCACCAAGGGGAACCGGCATCGCTGCTTCATAGCACTACACCCAGCACTGCCTCGCTCCCAAGGTTTGTGTCCTTGCTGAATTGGCAGAAGCTGAACCTGACCGCTTTGAGAGTGAATTCCAAAACTGCAGTGCTGCCACTGAAAATGTTCTGCTCCAAACATTCACTGATCTAACTTCCCATGAATGGGAATCTGGAATAGACCTTCATCTACAAATCAAAGGAGATGGCACGTTAATGTATTTTGACCTCAGAGATTTAGGGCTTTATCACTGGCATTCCAACGGTGGTGCAGAACTGTAAGTGGAACAGGATGCCACTACGTGAGTGTACGGGGCCCCTCCCCCTTGGCAGTCAGAGGCATTCCCAGTGGGTGACGGCTACCACACAGACGGAGCAGAGCTGCCCGTGCGTTAGCCATCGCCCCACTGGGAATGGCTCTGACCAGCAAGGGGGAGGGAGCACTTACACGCATGTAGCGGCGTCCTGCTCCACTTAGAGTTCGGCACCACCCTCGGAACGTCAGTGGGCTTTATATTTATTTTTCACATTTTTATACGGCCCTTCGTCCAAGATGCTCAGGGTGGTGTACATATTTGCTCGCTCCCCTCCTTTTGTCTTCACAATAACCCTGTGAGGTAGGTGAGGCTGAGAGATAGTGACTGGCCCAAGGTCACCCAGGAAGCTTCATGACTGAGCAGGGATTTGAACTTGGATCTTCCAGGTCCAAGTCCAACTCCCAAGCCACTGCACCATCCTGGCTCTCATCACTAGCATCATCACTTATACATCATCAATAGCTCATTGAATCATATTTCCAAGTGAACTGGCAGTCAGAATTGGTAATGTATGCTCCATATGCCCTCCACATAACTGAAGACATGCAGTGGCAGTCTGTACCAGCTGCCGTTTCCATACCATCTTCAAGGGTAGATTCTATATAAAGCTGTCGTAATCAATTTGCAAGGGCACCAAAGTGTGAATGACAGTGGCAAGGTCTCTGTCTTCAGTGATGCCATGCAGTAGGTGAATTGAATGTACCTGTGAAAAGTGATCCTGGTCACCCTTGCTACATGGTTTGCCATTTATTCAGTGTCGATCTGTTACGAGGCATATAGCAAAGATGTATGTACTGTATGTTGTTAAGACTTGTAAGTCCATACAGACGGCACTGTATCTTGTCTAAAATGTAGACTCTAACGTTGGAGTTATAGTGTAGGTATGGTGCTGTTTCTATGGTTTCATATGTCATTTGTACAGTTTTATCAAGGTTGTAGATGGTCTCTCACAGCTCCATAGGGAAAACTGTCCGGCGTTGGAATGAGCGTCATTACAGTGGGAGAGTCTAAAAGAACAGTATTTTTTTAAATCACAAGAAATGCCAAAGGAATCATGACTAAGCGCTATTCAAAGTGTAACTCACAATGCTGTTTCCTTTTGAGATCAATGCATATTTCAGACATTCATGTCACCGGAGTCAAGTTTTCACACTTAGCTAGTATAGTTATGTCAAAAAAAAAAGTCATTAAATGTAACCCAAAAGCTACTTTTTCATTATTTCCATAAATTCTGGAGCTTGAGGGCTTTTCACCCTATTTTCAATTTTGGTTGTGCTGCCTTCACTCGCGTAGGCAAGAAAATGAACAGCATCAGTGATTTGCAATAGTACTTGCATATATTGTAGCAAAATGTGCAATATTTGTGGCATTACTTATTCATTAATGTCTGAGTCTGAGGCACTTCATTTATTCTGCTCTAGTTCAAGTAGAAAAATACTTTCCCTAAACAGTAAGGAAATTATTTTTTTGTGGAAATTATCAATTTGGGTCAATACTGGTGATTTGCTTCAGTTGATAAACAGTGAGAGTGCTGAATAATTTTTCCAGTGTTACAGGTTTCAACAATCTATCTTCTGCGCAAAGAGACAGCCTCAAAAATGCTAATTTCAACCTACAGGGAAATTTGCTCAATACATATTCAAAGTTGATTTAAGAATGCTACATGAATGAAAAATACGCTCTGCATGGTGCTGACCTAGATCACGGAAAACTATAATGTAGAAAAATGTTTATTATGTATTTGATTATACGAGAAGCTCAGCTCCCAAGGCCCAATCCTGCTGTTCAAGAATTCTTAATTTTCATTGAACTGTGCCTATAATAAAATCTGAATAAAGTAGGTATTCCAGCCTCATCTCAAAGCTTTCTGTACCTATAAATGCATGCTTTTTTTCAGTATCGGGGCTGGTTCCAGGTTTGAGGGATCCCTCTGCGAGATGCCCTCTGGTGGCCTCCCCCATGTTCACAGAAGGGGGCTTATCATGACAGGGGGTGTAATGGTTCTCTTGACAGCCCCCTATCCCAATTTTTTCCCACAATACCCCTGACGTGGCATGGTTGCAGAGCATTGTAGGAAAAATTGGCTACCCCCCACATTTGTACTGGATATTTTTGTTGTTGTAAGCTGCCACAGATCAGTTGTATGAAAGGTGAATTGCATTTAAAAAAAGAAATACCGTATTTTACGCTCCATAGGATGCATCGGTCCATAGGACGCATGCATCCTATGGAGCATAAAATAGAGAAAAAAAGTTTTTTACTTACCTGGGCTTGGGGGCGCTTTGGGGAGGCCTGTGGGGGCTTCGGGGAGGCCTGCGCGAGCCTCTGCAGGCCTCCCCGGTGTTCACCTCGGGCGAAAACAGCGATTTTCGGCCATTTCCGGAAATGGCTGAAAATCGCTGTTTTTGGCCGAACTGAAGATCGGGGAGGCCTGTGGGGGCTCGCGCAGGCCTCCCCGAAGCCCCCACAGGCCTTCCCGAAGCGCCCCCAGGCCCAGGCTTCGCACCATAGGATGCACGCTTTTTTCTCCCTATGTTTTTTTTGGGGGGAAAGTGCGTCTTATAGTGCGAAAAATACGGTAAATTGTTGACTGGATCTTAGATCTGAGGCTTTCATGGCCCGCTATAATCTTATAAGATTTAGGATATATGGGTAAAGAAGCCATGTATATATAGAGTCCAGCTAGAAATAAAATCATCCAATACTGTACGTAGTCTCCTACCATTAAGGCACTATGTTACAGACGATAATTCATTAAAATCTGGCTGACAAGTAGTCCAACGTTTCGTTTCTAATCAAGAAACATTTTCCAGGAATAATCCATAGATTGCGAGATGCGAATGCACGGGTAACACTTCATTCCTTTTGGTTGCTGGTTGCTGTGCTGCTGGTTGCCCATCTCTGCTGCCACAGACTAATAGGGGTTCTTTTAAAGTTAATAAATCTGAGACAAAAATCATGGCTCCGCTCCCTCTGCCCCCAGTCCTGGCCGCCGGATGGAGATAAGTGCTGTGCCGGGTGGCAGGAGGGCATGGGGAGGGTGGGCCAGGGTGGCAGGGGAGGGGGCGATTTGCCGGCCAGGCCAAGGAGGAGGGAGGGATTATCAGCAGCACACTCTGCCATATCCTAACCCCCTTCCTGGGCCTGGCTGGCCTTACACGGCTGCCCCGGACACGCACCAGCAAATAGCTGGCACACATCCAAGGAGGCCCATTGGGACACATGAAAGTCTCTTTCCCCTGAGGTGTGGCCCAGATCTACCGGCATGGGCCGCATCCTGCATAGGATGCAGAGGCCGCCCATTTAGGCCAGCCAGTGCATCTTGCACAGGATTGGGCTGTAAAAGTTTACTTTTTTGGTTGTGTAAGTAAAATGTGCTTCCAGGGTAAGGGTTGGTGTTGTGTAATTTTGACAGCAGCAGGCTTGAACCTGAAAGACCCTACCCTGCAACCTTATTGTGTGGAAAGAATAGGAGAGGAGAGGATATCCTGAACTCCTTGTGTGGAATAAAAACGTAGTTAATAAATCAATGGTTTTTGTTAAGTATTCTGCAAATAAATGTTACTAAAAAAACAAAACAAAGAAAACAGCCCTATTCCTCAGCAATCAAGATGTAGGAAATACTAAATATACTAGAAGTGCTCTCTCAGATTAAAATCCAATATTTTTTTTAAAAAATACATGTGCTGAAATATCTTGCTCTATTAAAACTGTGACAAGGTGGCATGGCTCTTTGCACCTGGAAGCAAGATTGGGTGAACTATATAGCATGTGTAGAAAAAGTGTCCAGTGTGGGTTTCTCTGCTGTTTTGGAAGTCCCTATCAAGGTAGCTGCTCTTTGTGCCATCCCATTAAGCAGAACACAAGTCCAAGCAATATAAACTAAAGCAATAGCTCTATGTGCCATCTGATGCACTTCCATGAACTTTAGCACCATTTGGTTAACTGCAGTGTTTTCATAATGGTGTCATGAGATGGTGTCCTAATGGAGTGTTAATACACCACTGCCCAGACATTGAAATGCAGAAGAGAAGTGATAAAACAAAGTTGATTTGGGCTTTGAGCCTACATGCAATTATCTGGAAGTAAGTCCTTTTGAATTCAATGAAATGTACCTTGGAGTTGACATTCATAGGATTATACATTTGTTCCCTTACCTCGGGGCTGCATTGCAGTTGCATCGGTGATGGAAAGATGGATAGGATTGGGCCCTTAGATTGATAATCAGGGAGCATTCAGAATGTATAACAGCAATTCTCAATCTGGTGCCTAGCATTCCAGCAGCGTAAGATCCTTTATCACTGTCGCAAAACACAACATGCTGTTTTGTGCAGCTGGGCCACCGTTGCAAGCAGTGAGCAGCCACTATGGTGTGACAGTAGTTCATCCATGTCCCCCCCCCCCCGGTGCTGGTAAGTTAGCTCTTGGGGCGGGAGGCAGGCAGGCGGTGGGCAGAACAGGAGGGGGTGGGAGAGGAACAGGGATTGGGCCAGGGAGGAGGGTGGATCGAGGCCAGGAAAGTGTTGGTATAGGTGGTAGTGGTGCTGCCAATATCCTATTGCTGATATTTCTGGCCTTGATCCATTTTCCAAGCTCCACCTTGACCTGTGCCAGCTAATTTCTGGTGCAGGTCCAAGTAGACCCATGTAGGCAGTGGAGGCTTACTCCCTGGGCAGGGGAACTAATGTTCTCTTACCTGGGACTGCCTCCCTGCAGAATGCAGCTCGCGCTCAGGTGCTGTGGCTGGGTCAGTGGGGGAGGGTTTATATAGGTTTGGGCTGTTACAGTGCAATCCGACTTAACTTTTGTGCCGGTGTAACCAGCGGCGCAGTGAGAACGGGAGGCCCCAGAACAGAAAAGGGATTCAAATCCCCTTTGAATTCCTCTTTTGGAGGGAATTTGAATCCCTTTTCCGTTCTGGGGCCTCCCGTTCTCGCTGCGCTGCTGGTTACACCGGCACAAAAGTTAAGTCGGATTGTGCTGTTATGTATCTCTGTACATTACATCAAAGTAGGAAAAATGAAGGGATTTTTACTTAAGGGTTACATAGTTAAGTAAGCAATATTCCTGCCTAGAAGTGTTTTTTTTGGGGGGGGGGCTGTTTTCAACTCTGCTTTGCATTTTTATTAATACAATATTGACAGCAAATTTGTGTTTATCACATTAACAGATTAAAGCACTATATTGCAGTGAGTCAGAAACCAAACATATTTTGTATTGGGAGGCTGGCTGTTACTCCTAACATTAATCCAGTTGATAATGAAATTGGTTTTCTTATTTCTCCTAATCTGTTATTTGTTTTTTTATCTTTTGGAGGATGATGCAATACACTTAGGCAGAGCAACCTTTTCTCTTAAACACTGATGCCATGGATAACAGGATTTATCATTCTCTTCTGCAACTTACTCATAAAGTTGGCTTATTAAACAGGAAAATGTTAAGGCAGGAAAATGGCATAGTTTAGAAATCAGAGTAACAGCCCAATCCTATCCCCCACCATTGTACGTGATGCAGCTGCGCTGACGGAGCATGTGCTGCACCCAATGGGAGGGGGGCAACCAAAACCAGTTGGCAACCAGAAGGCCAATAAAGGTAAGTAAAAACATGTTTACTGACCTCTGGGTAGGCCTTCTGACTGCCTATGGATCTCCTCGGACTTTAATCCTGACTTTAATAGGTCGTTTCGTATTCCCCACGTAGGTGCCTTGGCAATTTCCACAAGGGATTTCGTAAACGCCTGGGTTTGACAGTTCTGGTCTTCTGTCTTTAGGGTTACCTAAGAGCTGTTCTATTTTTGTAGTTGGCAGAATGTTAAAACAGTATTTCTGGCAACTGTCAAACCCAGGCGTTTACAAAATCCCTTGTGGAAATTGCCAAGGCACCTACGTGGGGAATACGAAACGACCTATTAAAGTCAGGATTCAAGAACACTCGAGAGCTGTCAAAAACTTACAAGAGGAAAAATCTGTGGTTGCTGCTCACGTAGCAGCAACCGGACATGTAATTGATTTTAAAAACACATGTTCTTTATTAAAAAAAATACGAAACAGGCAGCGCTTAAACTTAGAAGCAATTTCAATTTCTCAGAGAAGAAATAATGTCCTTTTGAACCGCCAACAAGAACTGACCTTTGTTAACCGAATTTGGTTTCCATCCTTAAAGAAATCCTTCAAAGAACACAGCGCAGGACAAAGGTTATTGCCGGTTAACTCGGAAACTGCGGTTTCCGCATCCAATTAGCCAATTGAGCGGTTCCCGCGCTTTCTAACGCTCCGTACCTATTTCTACTCTGTGCCTCCGTGCAAGGTTATGAACATCTATCAGCGTGTTTGCTGAATCCTTTCATCTGCTTTTTGAAAAAATCCCGAGAGTGGGAAGAAGTGTAAAAGCTAGAAGATCTAAGGCTTTTTCATCGCTTGGCTGACCTGGATAATCCGTTTCTGAGCGCCTGCTTCTATATTGCGGTAGGATCGAAGAAGAGGAATTTCACCAGTCAAGTGTAAGGACTAAACTTTATTTCTTCAAATTCGAAAAATACATGGCTGGAAATCCCATAAATATTGCTTCTTTGTACGTTTTAAATTTTTCCTTTAGTTGCTGAATAATTTCTGAAGCAGCACAGTGACATTTTTCCTCATCTAAATCATCTTCAGATGTAAAAAATAATTATTATTTGTAGGTCCTTTTAATCTTCCCCATCTTTTCTTTGCACTTTCTTCTTGACTCAATACTCAGTCCAAATACTCAGACTCCTTTATATGAGTAAGACCAGGAATCTCATAATTCTCAGGAGGAATTTCCTTTTCAAGTATATTGTTTTCCATCTGACAAGGCTTCTATTCATGTGTGGTTTGATTTCACTGAAACCATCCAATCAGTTACATTCCTCAAGTCTTTACTAACCCAGTGCCCCCCTTTTTTTAAAAGGGCTGCAACAGTTTTTTGACCACTTATTCTCCTCCATATTTCAAATTATGTAATTATCAAACAGTTAATGAATTAAACTTAATAAAGACTAATAAAGCAGCTTCACAACAAAAATGTCCTAGAAAGCTTCACTAAAAACACACTGTCGAAACCCACTTAAATGCCTCTTTGACCTCCCTTGGTGAGTCTCCGCTGTGCAAGAAGAAAGTATACTCAGAAAGACTGAGTATGCACCTTTAGTGCATGAGATGAGATGAGAATTTTTGTCCATCAATGGTTGAAGGATGCAGACATTCAACAGGTCCCATCACAACATCTCTGTGCTAGAATGTGTTTTGCAGAAGATGCACTTCAGGTTATTAATGGACACAGCCAGGAATAATTAGTCACCTGAAGAGGGGATGGAAGAAAGAAAAGGGATGACTGAACATTTGCTTAATGAGGCCAAAGGCTCAGTTGCAGAGGACCATTAAAGTGAGTGAAATGCAGGAAAGTCACAGTTGTATGTTTGGGAGTGAAAGCATGACTTGTCTGCTATTGCTGTTGGCTGGCAACTGAGACAGCGAGAGGATATTGCCTCACTATTGTTGCCATGTGGGGACTAAATTGACATCATTGGTCACCAGGCATTGTTATCTCACCCTCTTCATATTGATGTTGGCAATTTCAGCAGCCTTCATACCAGACAAGAACATTTGAACGGAACAGGACTGTGTAGAAGAGGAAGGATGCAATGAGAGTATCAAATTCTAGCTAACTATGTAAATTGAAGGTACTCAAAAACTACATTGGAACAAAGAATGCACAATGGAGTACTCATTTTAATGCATCCTGCGCATTCTCGGCTACAGTGATTAACAATCCAGCCAGCACTCCATCTTCCCCTTGAAAGGCTGAGCGAAAAGAGGAAACTTCTTTTGTTGACGTTTGTGGAATGTGTCTCTTTCACTATTTTGCTTTAAGTGAATGACTATTCTAGAGCTTTCAGTGACTATGAGAAGGTAAAAAGGCCTGTGAAATCATCATGAAAGAATTGTAAAACCTGCATCAAAAGGCTTGATCCTCAGAGAGAGGGATGATGGAGTGGAAACTGGTGACCATTTCTTGTATGCCCCCAGCTTTAAAAATCGACATTGCTGAGCAGCAGGAACTGGTGTGTTTGTGGAGGGGAAGAGTTAGGAGTAGGTAAACCCCAGTGCCTGATTGGTATCTACAAATGGCTAGTTAGCTCTGCATGAAGATATAGCCACCATGTGGGACATTGTCAAGCAACACACATGTTCTTGTGTGGCTTCCATGCATTTGCATGGGGTGTGCCCAGTGAATTGAATCCTAGACCTCGGGAATGGCCCTCTCGTCTACCTGAGCCCCTTAGCTTACCTTTGCAGGGCTCCAGCGCAGCAAATCCCCAGAAGTAAGTGCTGATGATGTCATTGGCACTTACTTCCGACTGTACGCAATGGGAGATTGGCGCTGGAGGTGGTACACAGCAGGAAAGACATTGAGAACACCTGTCCTAGACCCTTTTGCGATGTTTTCAAAATTCCAGGCTTGTTTGCACAATGCATAGGCAGAAGTTGTTATCCTGAACCTTCAAACAAGGAATCCCAGATTTCTTCAGCTACAGTATATCCCCTTTGCTGACTATTTTGCACACTGTATGCATAGATGACTATGGTTTTCTCATAGGACTGTGAATCTCACCACAGATGAGTTAAATGATCCCACAGCTCAGGGTGCAAATGAAGTGAGTAATGAACCTGTTATATTTATACTGTATTTTCTGGCGACACCAGAACATTTTCAGCCTGGTGAAGGGAAAAGAAGTCGCCCCCCCCCGCCTGCCCGGGCCCCTAGTGGCCGTTTTCTGGTGGAAAAACACCGGGGGCGGTTTTTTGCTGGAAAACCTGCCGGAGGGGCGGGGCTTGTGACATCACAAGTGAGTGCGGGGCTTGTGACGTCACGGGGGTGTCATGTGGGTGCTGCCCCTCCCGGCGAGGCTAGCTACGCCCCTGGAATTGATGTCTGTTGTTCATAAAAGCAAAATAAAAATAAAAATACATGAATGAAAAGGTTCCATCAATACTCAGTGCATGGCTGGTGCCTACAAATAATTGACTCTCCATGCAGTTCGAACAATGTGATGAGGTCACCTGGTGCATGGCTTGATGGAAGAAGCTTCTGTATACTAGTGACAGAAAATAATAATGAGAAAGGAGACTGTATGGTGAAGATCAATGCTCTGATGTGGACCTTCTCTCTACAACTGTAAAATGCCAGCTAATACACTCTTTTTATCAGTTTTTTTTTCTTGCACAAAACTTTGGTACAGGCAGCAGGAACTTCAATGTGGTGTGAAGATGAGACATTACGTGCCTAACATTAATTTCTCATTCTTAAATTTATCTACAAAAGGCAGTTATAAAACAGCTCATAGCAATCAAGATCCTCGTTGCTTGCCAGCTTTTCAACAGATAAGCACTTTTAAAAATAATTATTTTTCAATAGTGTCATTGAAGATGAGAGCAGTTTTTCCCCCCTCCTCCCTTTTCAGTTTCCTCCTTAAATAGATTTCCTAGAAATGCATAGTAGGCTACAAATATAAGGTATATATCTTACATTGTCCTTATATGCTCAAATTTGCATTCACTACTGCTTGTTTATGGCATAGAGTTCGATCCAGCCCCAGAATCTTGGTAGGATCTGTCAGAGGCGTAACCGCCCCCCTTGGCGCCCGGAGCACCGGGGGGGGGGTAGGCGCCCCTGTAATTAAATATTGTGCCACGGCCGATAGGCCGCGGCACGCTCCGGAGGGGGGGCGCTCCGGGAGGGAGGGGCGCGCTCTGGGAGGGGGCGACCCGGCGGGACCCCCCAATCGGGAGAGCCGGCTGGGGACGTCTTCCCCGGCCGGCTGCCCGGGGCCTTCTAAGGAAGGCCTGCTGCGCAATTTTTTGCGCATGCTCAGACTGTTACTGAGGGAAAAGGGCAGCCCTTTTCCCTCAGTAACAGTCTGAGCATGTGCAAAAAATTGCACAGTGGGCCTTCCTTAGAAGGCCCCGGGCAGCCGGCCGGGGAAGACGTCCCCAGCCGGCTCTCCCGATTGAGGGGGCTGGCCCAAGTCGGACTCGGACTCGAGAGTCCGAGTTGGACTCGAGTCTCCGAGTCTGACTCGCGGGCGGAGCAGCGGGGCACCCTTCGGGCGATGGCGCCTGGAGCGGGTGCTCCGCTTGCTCTGCCCTAGATTCGCCTCTGGGATCTGTAGATGTGCAAGATTTGCTATACCATGTCTGTATGATGATTTGTAATTGGATGCATGAGGATAAATCCCATCCTCAATTTTTTTTGACTGAACCAACCAAAGAAGATCATGAACAGATTTGAGTTTAATTTGTATAGCAGCTAACCGTGATAGTAGAATGCACAGTTACAGTCCTTAAGGTTGCAATCTTTGACATACTTACCTTGGGGTAAGTCCCATTGTGCTGTCTGTTGCACAAGTTCCATTGTGGTGTTAGTCTGTCAAGTGTGGAGAGGACAAGGTTTCAGCAATGTTCAGCTGCCTTATCAAGTCCAATATCCAGCTGGGGTCTTTCAGAAGAGAATAGCAGCCCAACCCTATCTTAAACCCCCCCCCCCACTGATGCAGCTGCGCCACTAGAGTGTGAGCTGCATCCTGCAGGGGGAGAAGTCTCAGAGATTTTCTCCAGGTAAGGAAACATTTGTTCCCTTACCCGGGGATAAGCCTCCACTGCCACGATTGGTCTACTCAGACCCGCACCAGCGATATTGCTGGCGCAAGTCTGAGTGGACCCAGGAAGGTGGTTCGAAGCTGCGACAGGGAATAGGCGGAGCTTCTGCTGTCGATACTGCCCCCTTCTCAGACTCAACACCCCCCCTCCCTGCTCTGGTCTCCCCGTTCTTCCCCCTCCCCGTTCTGCCCACTGCCCACCCTCAGACCAACTTACCAGCACTGGGGCTTTTCAGGAGGCAGCTGCTGCCTGGCCAGGACTGTTCACCGCTTGAAGTGGCAGCCCAGACGTGCAGAATGGTGGGTCACATTTTGCGACTGCCATAAAGCATGCTGAGCCACTGGAACACGTGTTCTGGCAATGCAGCTGGCCCATAGGATTGGGCCGCAAGTTTCTTTTTCCCCACTTGTCGTTCTTTTTGATGCAGTGATCATCCCTCTCTTGTCATGGGGTGCACCAATATTTCATACCCCAAATATCATACTTTCCCCCCTCTATCACAATTGGTTGATATGAACAATACCATTGAGTAGGCCACTCCTGAAGGCACCCCCCTTTTTGTGTACCCCATCTCCTCAATTAAACAAGTGCGCAGAGCAGCCTTTCATAAAACGAGTAAATGTCTTTTCCAAGCATATGATTTGGACTTTACCGCTTGGGAAGAAACGGAGGGGGGCAGGGTGCCCACACTATGCAATTAGGAAAGTGCCCCACAGCCACTCAGAAGTAGAGGAGGGGCCAGAACATGCTCATGTTATGGATACTCACATTCATTATGGTACGGAGTCAGTCAGGCAATAAAAGTATCTTCTGAACCTGCCAAATGAATTTCCTGTAACTAGTGTATGTTGTATTGTAAGGAGTAAATTGTTAGTCCAGGTTTATCCAGACTGCTTGGGACGGGAAGATGTCTGGATTTCAGATTTGTCTGGATTTTGGAATATTTGCATAAATAAACAGTAATGAATATCTTGGGGGATGGGACCCACGTCTAAACACAACATTCTTTTATGTCACCTATACACCTTATTCACATAGACTGAAGGTAATTTTATAAAATATTTTTAATAATTTTGTGCCCCAACATGCCTTGCGCTATGCCAGCCAGGTGGTGGAAAATGTTTTTTTTTAAGTAGTAGCATCAAAAATGTCTGGATTTTGGATGTCCGGATAAGGGGTAACCAACCTGTATAATAAAATGTAAACCTAATTTTGTATAGGCTTGGTTGCTTTTTACAAGGTTCCAATTTCTAGGATCACAGCACAGGCATAAAATCTCTCTCTCTCTCTCTCTCTCTCTCTCTCTCTCTCTCTCTCTCTCTCTCTCTCTCTGTGTTTGTGTTTGTGTTTGTGTATGTACATGCACGCACAGAAGCATTGTATATACATACCCCTTGGCACGTTTGTATTACCTGTACAGCATTGTAATTATTGGTTTGCAGAAAAAACATTATCCATTATTTATTAATATCGACTCTTTACATAAGTCATTTAATTCATAACCACAGATTACCTCTGAAAATGGTGTTTACCTTATTTCTCCTGTGTTCAGAAAATGAAGTATTTAATTATTAAGGAATTGTTCTGGTGATTTCAGTTAATAGGTTCTGATGAAAGAATAAAATAGAGGAGTAAATTAGCTACAGGGTGAAACCCATAAATATTTAGGCTGGTTCTACTGATAAATATTTAGGCTGGTTCTACTAAGGAAAATATGACCCTTAAACAGGTGCTTTCTAAACAAAAAGGCAGTTACATATGCCTCTCCTAATTATTTGAGCCTCTTCTACTCAAAACCACTAGCACAGGTCCAAGGAGACCCATTGCGGAGCCGGAGGCTTACAGAGGTACAATGGAATGTATCCCCTTTTACCTCTGAAGCCTCCAAATCCACCCCTTCCTGCTTGATACAATATGCCTGTTTTTGGCACAGCAGCACTAGCGGGAGGGGGGAGGATACATAAGAACATAAGAAGAGCCCTGCTGGATCAGGCCAAAGGCCCATCTAGTCCAGCTTCCTGTATCTCACAGTGGCCCCACCAGATGCTTCCGAGAGGACACAGTCAACAAGATAACCTGTTGTCACTCCCTTGCATCTGGCACAGAGAAAACCTACTTCTAAAGCCAGGAGGCTTGTAACCTGTGATGGTCTTTTCCTCCATGAATCTATCCAAACCCCTTTTAAAGGCACCCCTCCCCCCCATTTTGCTTAATTCCTTTTCTTTTAGATCTTTAATAAACTAGTAACAATTTCACTCTTTGCTTGCCTAGACCATGTTCACGTGTAATTCAGTGGGTTATCACATCATCGCTTCTGGGAGCTATTGTGAGTGTGATTCAGTTGCAGAACTTCTGGTGTTCTGGGTTCTCCTGGGAGAGGTTTAAGCCACTCTCTGCCTGGTCTCTTTATCCTGGAATGGTGGCAGCAGATAGAACGATGACTTTCCCTCATTTAGCTGCTGGTCCAGTAAAGAGGGAAAGCGGAGAGCAGGAAGGGGTGTGTGCACTGGCGTCGCTGCAGGGGAGATTGAGCTCTAAGTTCCGCTGCGGCTCCGACCCTCCGTTACACCGGAGCACGAAGCAGCCCCACCCCCTCGCCTTCAGAACCAGTCAAGGCAGTGAAAGATTTCACCGCCTTGAATGGTTCTGAAGGCGAGGGGGCGGGGCCGCTTTGTGCTCCGGTGTAACGGAGGGTCGGAGCCGCAGCGGAACTTAGAGCTCCGCCCCCCTGCAGTGACACCAGTGGTTGTATGTGTATTAACTACTAGGTACTATTCCCCTCGGTCAGCCTACCTTTTCCCTGTATCTTCCCTGAAATAATGCAAGGTGGGGATCCACATGCTATATACCTTGTTTTTGAATGCTTATCCGTGCAAAAACATTTCCTTGTTTTGAGATGAGGGGAGAAGAGTTCCAGACTAACCTCCTTGACACTCTAATTTTCTCTGTGCAGGGACATTTTCTTTATAAGGGATGAATCAGGGTTGCAGGTGAACTGAAGAAAATGACAACAGAAATAAAATGTTCTTCCTGTTTGTTTTTGCCATTGTCCATTTCCCAAGTCATTTGCAAAGTGAGTAGCAGAGAATGCCCTTTTCTCACACCATTACCCAGTAATGTCCGCCTGTGCTACAGCGTTGTCTGCATTTGTGGAAGCCTAGTGCAAATTGCATAGCAATTGAGCTAAACATTGTAATAAACCTTCTCTTGCAAAACAGCTTTCCTGTGAATTGATGTATTTCACCTGACTCTGTATTTGGACAAATACTAGGGTGAGCTGTCTTTACTGCTCTTCGTACATATGGTAGCAGTAGCGCGAAGGCTCCAATATTATGAACATTTATTTGGGGTTAAGCCCCATTCTACTTGGCAGGACTTACTTCTGAATAAGAATGTACTCCTAGAACACATCTTATCAAACCAACCCAAGCTAGGGAAAAATTATTTAATCTTTGTTAGAACGTCAAATGTGGCAAATATATTTTTTTCCCATACATAAAGAGATGGGCAGCCCAATGCAGCACAAATCTCCCAGTGCAGCGATGCAGCAGTGCTGGTGTGGGCTGTACTGTATACTTCAAGGGATTCTTGGCTGCTGGAGTTCTCCTTGGGGTAAGGGCAGCTGCAACGGGTCAAATTCAGATCTGCGCCAGCAATATTGCTGGCACAAGTCCTCATTAATCTGTGGATTAGGCCCAGGAAGGGGGTTTGGATACGGCATGCACCCCTGCTGAATTCTATCCCCCGTCCCAGGCTTGAAAGCCCAACACGGAGCTGCTCGGATTTGCGCTGACCATTTAGCTGGCACACATCCAAGTAGCTGCATAGATGTTGCTGGGGCTTGACACGGGGTAAGGGGACGAATGTCCCCTTGAAGAGACCTCCAGCAGCCTCCAGCCCCACACTGGATACAGCAGAGCTTGCCCCGGTGCCACTGCATCCCAGCACAGGGCTTTGGATAGGATTGGGCTCTTAGTCTCCTTTTATAGGGGACAACAGACACAGAAAATATATAAACACACAGTGTCATGTGTGTACACCAGGCTAACACCCCGGCTAAACTTCAGAGAGAAGAGGGGCTGCTGCTAACCTGTGTTGGGGGGAAGCAGAACAGATTTCAGCACCATGTTGGCAACCCACCCACCCCTTTAATATATAAAATCTGAAGTCTGTGAGTATCCCTTATGGAATTGCACATGTGCACACTCAATCTTTATTATGAAACTCCTAAATTCAGATTTCAGCTCACTAGTGGATTGGGTGACTATATGAACAGATCGCTGTTTCCTACCTTCAAAATTGATCTAACTGCTACAGGTTTGTTTCCAGGATACATAAAATGGAAGACTATATAATACTTTATACATTAAAATAATACATTGTGGACCTCAGATATTATATGGAAATAAGTCAACCTCTGGATTTTATAAAATGCCATTGTTACTGATCAGAAAGCACTAAGAAAAGGTCACAAATGCATTTTCTCTGCCTCTGCAACTTAATGGAAAATTGATCAAGTTGATATTTTCTCTGGGAACTGATCTTATATTTTGAAAGCAGGCTATGCTATAATTTGTTGTTTTTTTCCTCTGCTAATCTGAGAGTTTTGTAGTCCAAAAAAAGATTTGCCATGCAGCTGCAGCAAATACCACCCAGAGACTAATGGAGTGTCAGAGAGTTTAATTAGATACTGAGGTAGGAGTTATAGGCATCATTATGGACAACAGCACAGCCTGCAACTTAGAATATCCCCATATAGTTAAAGAGGAGGTTAATATTGAACTAGCACTTATGTATTACCTCTGCTGAAGAAAGCACCGTGATCAGACCACAGCATGCATGAAATTAGAAAGGTATCATTAATCTGTGTATCGCAAGAAAGACCTTTGACCAGTACCTGAGCCTGTGCTAAATTCCAAATCCACCAACCTCAATCCAGTTTCTCAGTCCCACTGAAATCACAACTAAATTAGAACTTGAGTGAAACTAACGTTCATTGGATTGGGGCCATTGTTTTCCTTGGTTCTTGTTTATTCCCTTACATTTTTATTTCATTCAAATGTACCAAGAATGGGCTATCTGGGCATCTTACATCAATATAACATAAGCAAACCTATTTAAAATTCAGTTAAAATCTAACAGTATAAAATGTAATGATAAACATCACAGAGACCAAAAAGAACTGCACAGCATGAAAAGCCAGTCCATACACATTCCAAAGTCTACAGTATATTCATGCTTATTTTCAGCTTAGTTAATCATGTAACTATTCAACTATGAGAAGGGTATTGCTGTGCTCAGAAGAGCTTATTCAAACCTATTACTGTGCAAAATGATTCTAATCATTTACTCTGCTCCAATAAAGTAAATCGAAAGATCAGCGTATCAGACATACAAACCAACTCACCTGATCTGTGCTAAAAATTGGTGTTGTGATGTTGACATCTGTACTGTATGGAGGAGTATAGTTGCTGGATTGTCCCATTGTTTCTTTGTCACTAGCTCTTATTTCTACAAGAAGAAATTTGCCTACTTTTAATTTAAAAACAACAAACCCCCAAGAGAACAATATGCCTAACATTTGTTTAATAGGTTTTCATTACACCTTATTAAGGAAACACAAGTGTTTCATAGTCATCTAGTTATGAAGCTCTACAGCCTCTGGAAGACTTATAGAATTTCAGCCCAATCCTAACTAAGATTTATGACAGTGAAACAGAGGTTCCACTGTCATAAATGGCTATATGGTGGCCATTTTGGAGCCACTGCAAACGGCTCCAAAAACGGCTCTGCTGGTGTCAGTGTCAGTAGCCTGCCGCTACTGCTCTCTTCCATCTGCCCATTCCAGGGGCAGGGGCTCTTGAAGTTTTTCAATGTACCTGGTTGTCCTGCCAGCTCCCCGAAGGGTCCTGGGGGCCTGCTGCAGCCTCTGCAGGCCTCCCCAAGGGTCTAAGTGGCGAATGCATTCCAAAGCCCACTTCTGGTTTTTGCCAAAGGTGGAAAGGACAGAGAGAATCCTCTAGTGTTCCAGTGGCATAAACAGCTGCACAGGTGTCGCAAACAAACACAGCAGCACCAGCAAGCATGGCCTGACTGCCGCTGCAAGCAACAAGTGACCAGGTCCACATGATAATGGACAGCGGACACTTGCCGCGGCTGCTGGTAAGCTCCTGCAGAGGGAGGGAGGCAGGGAAGAGGTGGAACAGGGCGGGGTGGAATGGGGTAGGCGATGGGGTGGGGAAGAGAGTGGACTGGGCCCAGGAAGGGTGCGGGTTTGGCAGCCTGCCAAGTCCTAACCCCCTTCCTGATCCGCTTTCACTGGTCAATGTGGACTGGCGCCAACAACAATATATCTGGTGTACGTCTGAGTTGACCTATGGTAACCCATGATATTTCAATAAGAAAGAACAATCTGTTTGGCTGGATTATGAATTCATAGTGGAAAGCTTAAGAGAGTTGTTTCTGTGCTGTTAGAAAATTGGAAATATTTCCACGTGATTTATGTAACTAAACAGCTCATCTTGTGCAGCACCAGGTTGGAGAATAAACAGTTTACGTTAACATTTGAATAATGAATTAATCTGACAAAATCAATGTTTGTAGACATTCTGGGGAAAAGAGTGGAGATTAAATTAATCCTATAAATGTTTCATGATGAAATTTATTCAGCATTGTGATGTTCAGTATTTGCTGGGTTTTTGAGTAGCAGAACCAAAATATTGACCCAAGTAAACATGGTTGGGAAGCTTATAAATAGCAGCTGTTTACTAAAGCATTGAGTAAGGGAAAGAGTAGAAATGAAGACCAAAGACGCGTATTAAAAATGAAATTTGAATCCGAACTATATTTGATGCAGTGTGGAAGCAGTTTCATAGATTCTAGGAAGCGAATGGAAAAAATTGCCAAGTTCGTCACATTCCTCCCCTCCTTCCACATTTTCAGGTGAAAGCAGACACAACATTTCACAGTGGTTGTTGCACAGGTCTTTATTTGATGTGACCCCAACTTTGCAACCTGCCTTAGACACTTGCATAACAGTAAGTCGAACAGCCCAATCCTAACTAGGACCAGGCTACCCTTTATGACAACGGAACACAGTTTTGTTGTTGTAAATGGCTATATGGCGGTACATGCAGTGTGCTGCCGTTGGACATTTTGAGATCGCTGCCATAAACAAGGGCAATGCCAGAGGTCTGCTGTCTGTGCCAGCTACCTCCGAAGGTAAGCCGGCAGCGGGTGTGGAGAGCAACTGGGGGTGGGTGGAACGGGGAAAGGAGGCAGAGGAATGGGGAAGTTTTGGGGAGGGGGAAGGTGGAACAGGACAGGAAGGGGGCAGATCTCGGTATCCCTGGCATGCGCTGGATCCTAGCCCAGTTCCTTGTCCCCTTCCTTCTCCCTTACTCTCCTTGGTCTTGTACCAGCAAAAGAGCTGGTGCAGATCCAAGGAGGCCATTGGGGCAGTGCAGGTGTGCCCTGGGGTAAGGGAACAAAAGTTCCCTTACCTCAAGGAGACCTCCATGACTCCCCCCCCCCCAGGATACAGCACGCGCTCCTTTGGTGTGGCTGTATTGGTGGGGAAAAAATTTAGTTAGCATTGGGCCCCAAACCTGGTACAGATATCACTTCTGCCCAGAGCTGCCCTAATTGCATCTACTGCCTAACACCATTTGCAGCCGCACTCCTAAAATGACTGCCAGCGGTATATTGTGCACACTGCCGGAAGCCATTTTATGACAGCAGAACTGTGTTCCACTGTCATAAATGCCTCTGCATGCTGGCCTGATCCTGGATAGGATTGGTCTGCCAGTTGCACAAAAGAAGCTTACACTGTTGCATGTTAGCTACAGAAAACACAACATCATTCATACTGATGAGGCCACCAACAGTATAGTTCTAGACATAGGCAACATAAATAAAAAATATTTGAATTTCTATGAACTGACAATCATCACATTTTGCATGTCTGATGCATATCACTGAGTGCCGGTAGCAGCAAGTTGCTTCACTGGCTCCTAAAAAAAGGAGGGCGAGGGGACCTGGGAAACTTCACGTTGATCAGCCAAACATCTGTTCCAAGTAAGATGGTGGAAAGCCTAATCAAGGATAAAATTTTGGAGCATATAGAAGAACAAGCCTTGCTTAGGGTGAAACACTATGGCTTCTGTAAGGGTACGTCTTGCCTCACAAATTTTTTAAATCTTTGAAAATATTTTTTTCTTTGAAAAAGACAACAGGCATGTGGGTGAATCCATTGATATTATATATCTGGACTTGGAGAAGACATTTGACATAGTCTCTCATGAAAGGCTCCTGAGAAATCTCAACAGGGAATATGAGGGCAAGGTCCTCTTATGGATTAGGAACTGGTTGAAGAACAGGAAACGGGGTGGGTGTAAATCGGCAATTTTCACAATGAAGAGAGGTGAAAAGCAGTGTGCCCCACGGTCTACTCTTAGGACAAGTGTTTTCAATTTGTTTATAAATGACCTGTAGTTGGGGAAAAGCAGCAAGGTGGCCAAGTTTGCGGACAACACCAAACTTTTCCAGGTAGTGAAATCTAGAATGGATTGTGAACAGTTCCAGAAGGATCCCTCTAAACTGGGGGAATAGGCAGCAAAATGGCAATGTGCTTCAATGTAAGTAAGCGTAAAGTGATGTAAGAAACCATAAATTCACATGCAAACAGATGGGTTCTGAGCTTGATGAAAGTGTTGACTCAATGTGCAGCAGCTGTGAAGGCCAATTTGATGCTCGGCATAATTTTTTTAAAAAGGCTTGAGAATAAAATGGCCAATATTATTATGCCATTGTAGCATTTGAAAAATGACCCATAATCGTATTTAATATTTGACAATTTATGCCATTACAAATTGGATGCCTGCCAAAAGTGACAAACAAGTCTTTAGATTTAAGTGGAGAAATAGAAGAAAATGGCAAACTTTGAATGTTTGTGAATACTTGTTTCAGTTTCGACGTGGCGGCATTTGCAGGAAGGGAAATTCCATGCCGGCATTAGCATCATCTACAATTTCCCCAAATCTTTGGGATGACAAGAATATTTCCAACACGGAAGAGAATGGGAAGTCCTGTATTTGTATTAGATCCTCTGTTGGTTTGGATCATGTGGAAGGTATGTGTTGTCAATGTCACCTGATAGATTTATTTTGGATAAATCGTTTTCTTAAATCAACAAAATGAATATTACTATATCACAGTAAGGTGATATTTGAAGGGCTATTTAACAAAGGTATTACTTTCTCTTAATACGATCAAATGAATTTACTGTTTGGGAAATTATTGTCTTCAACAATACCATCTATTCCAAACACATTTTCACAGAAGACAGTTCTGATTAAAATCTAATAGTAATCTCATATTTTATCCTGTGATTAATGAATGAAGCCACACACACACACACACACACACACACACACACACACACACACACACACACACACACACACACACACACACACACCCCTCCCCAGTGATTGATGAATGTCTTAAGCCTTGCATATGATATATTTTATAATGGATGGTCTTATATATTCCTTGCTGTCTGAAAGAATAAAGCATACAGGGAAATTTGTAATACAAATTTATCATTTTTTATACAGCATATGATGCAGTTACTCTGGTGTGTCTTGGGGAAAAAAATGGAATATAGAAGAGCTTGAAGGTGAAAGAACCAGCATGATTAATGTACATGTCTGTATGAGAACTTTGAGTATTAATAGAATGACTGCTATAGCAGGGCATTTATTACTGAATGGCAGTTCAACATAGTAACATTCAGCTTCTGCTATCAATAATATACAACCCTAGTTTTCTAGAACCGAGCTTCTTAAAGGTGATATTTCTGGAAGTAGCATGTTTGCATAAAATTTTGCTCCATGTCTTCCACCATATCTAGTTCAAATAAAATTAGTTGAGTGCATCACTGAAACTTTGTTGTAAAAATGAAAAATTCTGCATACATCTCTCTCTCTCTCTCTCTCTCTCTCTCTCTCTCTCTCTCTCTCTCCCATCAATGGAACTGATGAATTGTTGACATTCTTATAAACAAAGACATGTGTTTTCTGTTTTCTGAAATTCTTGCTGAAAACAAGGAGAGTAACCTTAATAATAATATGGTTCTTTTTGAGACTGTGAGCTTCTAGGCAGGAATTCATCAACTTTATAGTGGAAAATAGACACCTGTCTCGATTCAGAACAGGCTGGTTCTTTCGTAGACTTTCCAAAAACCCTTGGGAAAGCAGCTGAGACTTTTCTCAAGAATTCAACAAATTTCCAAAGCATGGGAAACTCCTCCAGCTTTGTAGGGCAGCCTCATAATTAGATGGTTATTATCAATGTTTGCTGATGATTTCCTGACCACACCTAGTTGTTTAGCCTAGCCTTAACCACTTGTCTGATCACTACTTGGGAGCTGGAATTTCTGATGGGTGAGTGGTAGCAAAGAGGGTTTTAAAAAAACCCCACAACTTTTTGTGTGTGCATCCTTACACAGGATTGTGAGGTTAATATCATACAGAGTGACTGGTTGCTTGTGGAGTCCAAGAGGGAAGTGGTTGGACGCCTGGTTGGATGCTGGGCATGCCTCTGGAAAGGGCCTAGCTCTCCCTCCCTCTCCTTCTGCTAAGCAGTAGAATGGCTTGTCTTTGATGGAATACAAAGGAGAAGGGTACGTGGGCCATGTACACCAATGGAAAAGGTCTCTGTGTCCACCTGCTCTTGAAGGAGTCCAAAAGAAGAAGAAGAGCCAGGTTAAACCTCATAGGTAGGCTGTCAAACATTAAACAAGTTCACATCAACTGCATGCTGTGAGTGGAGAGGTTCTGCTGCCGGGATCCTCCCTGCCCAGCCAGTTTCTATGCCACATTCTGAGCTGAGCCGTAATTCAAGATGTTGGAGCATTTTGTTGGATGCAGTCCATACACTGGCTATAACGAAAGAGACCAGGGCAAAAAAAACAAATCATTTCTCTTACCATCCATCCAGTGATCTAATCTAGGTCCTGATCCAACTCTAGTTGTGCAAACTAAGCATGACTAGTCGTCCCAGATGGGAATGTGCATCCCCTTCTGCATCAGCAGACACATCCATCACGTTCAATGATTCCTGGAAGAACATATCACTGGATCTGAATGTTCAGAGTTTTACAGCGCAATCCTCTGGAGCTTTAGGGCAGCGGAGCGAGTGCTCAGCCATTCTAAGCTGTCACAAACGTGCCGTAAGGCATGTTCGCAATGACTCTAGAGTAAGGGCTGCTGGTGCTAGGCCGGCAGCCCTTACTCCGCTGCCGGGATGTCCCCATGGCCACTGGAGGAAGGTAAGAGATCCCCCAGAAGGCGCAGGGGCAGTCTGGGCGGCGAGGGAGGGTGGCCATTGGCTGAGCCGGCCCGTGGGGGACGGGGATGGTGTCCGCCTTATCCCAGTCTCTCGCTGGTCCGGCTTGGCCATTACACAACCTCCTCCTACTTCTGCCAGCTATTTAGCTGTCAGAAATCTGAGGAGGCCCATCGGTTTACACTGGGGGAAGGGGATGAACTGCAGAGTGGCCCAGAACGGGGATAGGATCCGACAGGTGGCCCTTGGCCAGCCACCCGCTGGACAGTTAGGTAGGATTGCGCTCTGACTCTCCTTCTCAAACCCTCTTCAGATGTTCTCAGTTCTATCGAGAAGAATGCATGGAGGCTTCTTGTGCTCATGCCACTCTAGCCCTGCCTCGATGATAAGCATGCCTAGCCTTGCCTCCTGCCTCTACGTGTTCAGCATTTGTCTGTGGAGAAAGTTTCTCCCTGTGATCACCAACCTAGAATGTTCCTACAACATTTGCAGCATTTGCGTGCTTCCACCAGGTACCAGTAGGGATTCTGCCCCTACCTCTACCCCAATAGGCTCTAGCTCCTGCTGTGTCAGGCAGCACCCTTCATTTTTGGGCCTGACCCACAGAAGATCTGGTTGCTCTGTCTCTATCAGCATCCAGCTGTGCATCAGGTGCATGTTCAGGTCAATGGCCTCTTGGCAGATTCTAAAATGCTCCCCCTTTCAAGTTCGTTAGTTAAGTTACTGAGAGTTCCAGGGGTCCTAATGTGCTGGAGATGCTTTTTTTTATTGCTAAGCGACCTTGTCTTCAGTGAGGCACGTAGAACAATGCTCATAATTTAGTATTCAGAGTCCGCCTCAGATAGACAGCAGATGATGATAGTATTTAGCAGTGCTCATGCTTTCCAATAGCGATTCATGGTAAAACGTTTGCCTGCAGACTCTGATATCAAACATTATTGGGAGATGCTTTTCCCCTCATGCCTTCTACTGCTAATTGAGGTGTGACATAAGCTAAGCAACTGAGTGCTTAAACCGCAAAAACTCCAGGGCAAGCCATCTCTTTACATCTATAAAGGGCAATCTTTGCATTATAGAGGACAGTAGCAATGCTCCCTGTCACTCCACAGAGGTTTTCTTTCACTGACTAATCATGCTCTATTGATTTATATTTGTGAAAGGAAGAAAAGAGCAAATAGAATAATTTTGCTTTCTGAATTACCCCACTAAATATTATAAATATCATTTATTGAAAAGCCTTCCAAGAGAAGAAAATTGGAAGGTTCTCACAAAAGAAAAGAATGGGAAACATTTTTTTTATCAGTACAGAGGCTTTGATGTGTGCCTGAGCAGGGAGATAATATTTTTGTCACTTGTTTGTTGCAAAGCTTCATTTTTAATCAGTGCGGCACTGGATCTTTTTGGAATGCTTCAGAACTCTTCATCCACAATTTGGCATGTATAATAAGAACATAAGAACATAAGCCCTGCTGGATCAGGCCAAAAGCCCATCTAGTCCAGCTTCCTATATCACACAGTGGCCCCACCAGATGCCTCAGGAGCACAAGACAACAAGATAACCTGTTTCCCGTTGACACTCCCTTGCACCTGGCACAGAGAAAACCCACTTCTAAAACCAGGAGGTTGCTTATGGCTTGTAACCTGTGATGGTCTTTTCCTCCATGAATCTGTCCAAACCCCTTTTAAAGGCATCTAGGCCAGGTGCCATCACCACATCCTGTGGCAAGGAGTTCCACAGATGAATTACACGCTGGGTAAAGAAATATTTTCTTTTGTCTGATCTAACTCTCCCTCCACTCAATTTTAGTGCATGTCCCCTGGTTCTGGTGTTGTGCGAGAGGGAGAAGAATTTCCAACTTCAACCAACTTCTAAAGTGAGTTACTTAACATGATCACTGTGATGTAAGAACCTGGTAATTTATTGGTTCTGGGCCAAGTGCCATATGATTCCCAAGCAGTGTGCTGCAAGTGGAGCTGAAGTGCAGCTTGTAAAATTAAATGAATGGATACATTCATCCCCCATGCTGTTCCTGTTGGAGTGGGGACGCCCAGTGGAGCATTGATGCTCTGACAGCTTTGGGACAGGGACATGGGAGATAGTCAGAACACACTTAATGGCCCAATCCTAACTGATAGGGCTGCCAGCAGAACACACGTTCCGTGAGCGGAAGCATCAGAACCCAGGCGGAAGTGCCTAGATCTGACAAGCATCACTCGACATTGTCAGGCTCACCAATCCTGTCGGTGAGCACCACAAGGCCACCCATGCAGCCGCTGGCAACCGTGTGCACCAAGTAAGTCAGCAGTGGGGGCGAGCAGTGGGACGGACGGGGAGGGGTGGGAGGAACGGGGGCATTTTGGGCTGGGAGGGGAGCTTGGAGGTAGGAGGAATAGGGCAGGAGGGGGGAAGGATCAGCCACACTCGTGTGCGGCCATATTTCCCCCCCCCCCCACACACACACTATAGGATGCAGTGTTTGCCTCCTTAGTGTGTGTGCATGAGCAGGGAGGATTTGGATAGAACTGAGCTGTAAGAGCCTCTGCTGCAACCCACTCTGCAGCAGAAAAGAGCAGAGGGATCCCAGAACCCTTTTGCCCAGGATGTCTTGTCTTGTCTCAAACCAAGTGGACAAGGAGAGTAGGGGAGTATTAACGTCCTGTGTGTGTGTGTGTGTGTGTGTGTGTGTGTGTGTGTGTGTGTGTGTGTGTGAGAGAGAGAGAGAGAGAGAGAGAGAGAGAGAGAGAGAGATTTATGAGTATATGAATGAAATGCTCCTTCAATTTTAACCCAGAAAGAAACTTTGCTGAGGGCCTCCTCCAACCTGAAGCCAGTTGTATTCTGGCTATCATCATGGCAAGCAGAGGATTGCCACCTGACAGCATATAAATAAGATTTGTAAACATTTACTCAGATCTCAACTGTTCAGTCATTTTGGATCTAGGACAGGCAATCTAGCGCGATGGTAGATTTGGACAGGGGACATTTAGGGCTCAGCCAAGTGTTTCTCAGCAAATATTTTTAGCATGAAAAGTTTTTCTGTCTTTTCATGTCATAATGGTCATGGTATAAGAATTGGGGGAGAGTTTCCTGAAAGCCCCCCCCCCCAGTTTGTTTTTTGTACCTGTTTGCTAGATACAAAATTGCTGTGATAAATGCAATAAATAATGATCAGACACCCCTTTCCTCCCCATTGTGATGTGCACAATGCAAAACACAGCTAAACACATTGACATATTGAGCAAATGATGACTTAGATTTATTTCCTGACCAAGCAGGCAGTGTGGATTGCCACATGTTCTTTATCTCATTTTACCCACCCAGCAGTCTTGTGCAATTGGTTACTCTGAGAGATGGTGCTTTATCCAGGTTATCTGATGAGAAGTTTCAATATTCAAATCCAACGCCCTCATCATTAGCTCATGCACTGTCTGACTGTCAAAGCTCTTGTTTATCTTTTATCAATTAATCTTTCTATTTTGCTCTTCTTCTATCAGTTGGATGCCTTTTTTAAAAATCTCCTTTCCTCCCCAAAATGACTTTTATCTATTAATCTTCCTAGAGATCACAGGTTCTGAAACATTTCCATTCATCAAAATGTATGATCCAAAGACTTGTTACTTTAATTGAAAATGACTTGGCCCAAAGTTCGTTGCACATCATTGGAAAAGATTTGAAAAGAGCTCTGTTTTGAAATCATTATGTTATTCACAGGAATCTACTTCCGAGTGAAACAAGATGATTTGAAATTAATTACAGTCTTGTAAGACACCATTTCAGGTGCTTGTTATGCAAATGCTGAACTTGGAAAAAATAACAAGAAGGACAGGAGCAAAAATATGCGAGGTGAAGGCATCTTTCATCTTGTTCTAAATTTTATCACTTTCTTGTGTCTTAACTCATTACAGCAAATGATACATATTGGCTCAGTGGAAGCCATTAGGGATAAATCCAGTGAACTACCTGCTCTATTTATTATCTGTCAGTGAGCAACATTCTCCATGGGGGAAAAGAAATCTATATTCACTCTCTGAATCATTAGACAGAATATTAAGAAAGCCAGCAGTCAGAATGCCAAAAAGCAGCACTCTCCGCAGGTAGCAGTTGTTTGCGAAAGATAAACAAAGGATGCCCACAAGAAAGATAAACAAAGGTTTCTTGCTCTGGGCCTTGTATTGCCTTTTACATGGCTAGAAACTGGTTACATTAGGAAATGCTTTGGATCATCAGCCTCCTGTGAAATACAGGAAAGGGATGATGTGTTGGGGGAATGTTGTACTGACAGAGGGCGCAATCTAATGGGAAGTCCCATAGAAACAAATAGGAACTGTACAAGATTCCATTTTGTTAGATCTATTTATTTTATTTATTTAAAGAATTTATACCCCGTCTTTCTCCCAGCAAGGGCATTCAAAGCGGCTTTACTGGATTTAAACTGAAAGTCCCTGGTTCTGTTGATACCTAAGGTAATGAATTACTCAAGGCCACACAGTGAAAGAAGAATGAAGCAGTTTTGCAGTTCTTTGTATGGAGCAAGTACGGTATATATTTTCCCTCCATGCTTCTGAAAATCTTACTGATTTACTCCATTAGCAAAAAAATCGATAACATCTGTTTCATAGTTATGTTGATTCACTGATAAAGAGATTTGTTGATAAAGAGAGAGAATTCACCTTAAATAGTTTTGTATTCCTCTGTGTGTTATATATGTGATATATGAGCAAAATTAAAAGCAGTAATCTTTCAGGTATTTGGAAAGAGGGAAGAGAATAAATGTTTTTAATTGAAATATATGTGATAAAAACAAAGACAAAAAATACTTTTGTTCTTATGTAGTATGGTTGATAATTGTTTACAAGTATAGTACTTATAAAAATGATTGATAGGCCTGTTCTTAATTTCACCCTCTCATTGATTCTCAGAGCAGTTGGTAAATGTAAATTCTGGGATAAAACTCCAAATTACAAGATTGTAATACTCAAAAGATTTGTATGAAGCAGGGCATCAAATTGTTATAGGAATTGGCCAATGGGATGCCTGTTGTTTTGAGAGAAGCTTTGCTTGAAGCTAAGAATTTGACTCTCCCAGAAGAATATAGAGAACCCGACTAAATTGAATTCATGTGACTTCTACCATTGCCTCAGCGCTCAAGAAGGTACAAAGGTTCAGTATGCAAAGTACAGTATGCAAAAACTGAACTAGAGCTCCACTTTTACTGAGAAACCGAAATGTGAAATGAAACAGTATTGAACTCTCAATTGAGCTCAATAATTGCCACTGCTAGCTTTGCTTTGATCCCTGGAAAACTTGGCCATGAGCACAGTGCTGTCTGCTACTCTCCGACTCGAAGATTGTGAAAGAGCTGCAGTGCTTTATGATTCAATACTAAGGGTGTCTAGCACCTCTGGAATGAGCATTCCAGTGGCACTAGGCACTTTCCGGCTGTTGGAAAAGGCAACACGCTGGAGTGAGCAGCCCACTCTGCGCAACTGCAGCCACTGGACGCTTACTGGCACAGGTAAGGGAGGGAGGCAGGGGGTGGGCAGAATGGGGTGGGAGGTGGGCAGAAAAGGACGGTGATGGGGGCTAGGAGGAGGGCAGATTCAGTGGCAGCAGCATCTGTCAAATCCTAACCCCCTTCCTGGCATCAATCCCCTGACTCAGGTCCATGTGGACTTGCACCAGCAATATTGTTACATCAGTTCTGAGTAGACCAGGCAACACTTGCCAGGCATACTTACAAATGTTCCCTTTCCCCGAGGAGGCCTTTGGAGGCCAAAACTCCCCCACGGGATACAGCGGTTGCCACAGGGATTGTGTTGTTTGTTTCCACTGAGGAGACCAAAGGCAGATCACCACCCTCAGGCATGGTTTCTCATTTCAGGTCAGAAGATGGCATGTCAACCCATGGGAAGGGGAAACTTGGGAAGATCTCTGTACTTCTGACAGAGGTGAAGGGAGAGATACAATGTGACTGGACCCCAATGAACAGTACTGCAACTGGGAGGTATGAAATTCCTGTCAATGGTAGTAGACTTGGGACAGCTTGTTCACACGTGGAAGTCATCACTTGATGCTGCATCGTCAGATGCTGAACATGCATGTGTGAACCCATTATACATGTAGGTGATGGGTTGCCTGGTCTACTCAGTTTGAATGAACTGAAGCAAGTTTCCCCCTACAAGAGACAACTGAATGCTTCTTATTTCCCACCTTTTGATTTCTACAATCATTTCTACGTTTCCACCATTTTCTTTGCAGGTTAAATAAAAGATTGTCCTCTTTGATTTTTTCTCTCTGTTCCACTGCAGCATTTCTGACAGTGTGAACCCGACTATACACTAGCTGTGAGTTGGGGAAAGTATGCTTGTCAGTAGATTCTCAGATGAAGAAAATCGATGTGCCCAACCGAAAGAAAATAACTGCTGGCAATAAGTAATTAGGTCATTAAATAGCAATAGATATGCATTAAGAAGCAACAAAGAAACCCCATAGCTGCGTTGAGTAGATTGTTGAAAACAGCACTTGCTTAAGGTGGGGCTAGTTAGGAATATCCACCAATTAGGTTAAGAAAGAGCTTGGGAAAAGAATAAACTCATTTTTACTGATAAGCATCCAGCAAATCTGAAACACCAAGACTACAGCAGCAGCATACTTGGCAGGTTGTGACAGATCAGCTTTAATCTATGGCACAACCTGCAATTAGTGTTAGTTTTTGATCTGAAGCACAAAGGAAGAATAAATACTACATATACACGGGAAATAGATTTGAAATAATCTAATTAACATGGAGGCCAAGTAATAAGCCCAGAAGCCTTATCTCTCCAATGAAGGAGAATTAATCAACAAAGACAAACACGAAACTCTGCTACAAATCCTTTTGGCTTTTTGAAATTCCTGGAAAAAGCAAATAAGATGATTAATGTGGTGGAGGTTGGTGGTGAGGGTGATACTGCAAGAGATAGATTTGCCGTGAGAAAAGGCACATTGATCACCAGTGACATAGTTGTCCATTTTGAAGTGCAGGAGCTCATCACGATACCCCCATAGCCAAGTCTGCATAGTCATGCCCCATTAAGATTGTACAAAAAAAACGTATTACAGCGCAATCCTGTGTAACCTTGCACCGGTGTAACAGTAGATGCACTGGTGTAAGTACACTTATGCCAGTGTATAATGTACACTGGTACATCTGCTGTTACACCGGTGCAAGGTTACACAGAATTGCGCTATTTTCTGCTCTTGCTACTTGTTTCTTCTTTAAAACTTTTGGAGTAACATTTTAAATGAAGTATATTTACGCCACATACTTGGAGTAAGTTGCAATAGTATGACACTATTGTTTAAAATTGAAAGGTGGGATTAAAAAAACCCTAAATAAATATAAAAGGTATATTTGAGTGCAATCCTATGCATATTTACTCCACTGTCTGTATCCTGGAGATCCTCATCCAAGTCCCCATGTCCGTCCCTGGGGGTATGATCCTGGCTTACCTACTCCCCTCCTTCCATCTGCACACCATCACCTATCCATTATTTATATCCAGACTTCTGCTTGTAGCAGTTTCATTCATGTGGTCTCCTTAAATTAAACCAGAATTCCTGCACTTCCGCAATTGAAGAAACAGCGTGAGGAATGTGGTAAAGGGCTGCTTTGTCTTTCTTTTTTAATTGTATAGATGTGATGGATCCGAGGTGGCATCAGGCAGTGTTCTGGGTTCCACCACCGCTGCTTAAGGGCAGTTGCAATTCCATCCAGTGCAGGCTGAACTCCACAAACATTGTCATGTAAGCCCCTCACCAATGTTCTTCCATTTTGTCTGCATTAAGTTTCAGTTTATTAGCTGTCATCCATCCGATTCCTAATTCTCAGCACCTGTTCAAAACATGGACTGTCTTATATCAGATGAAAAGGAGAAATAGACCTGAGTGTTGTCAACATATTGATGGCATAAAATCCTGAGTCTCCAGGCAACCTCTCCCAGCAGTTTTATATAGATGTTAAAAAGTGTAAGGGACAAGATAGAACATTACAGTACTGCAGAGCATAATTACCACGGGGTAGAGAAGAAGTCTCCTAGCACCACCTTCTGGAATCTACCCATCAGGTAGCATTTTTATTAAATTTTACTATTCTACAGCTTCTTGGTGTTTGCCACTTCCACTTGAGCGGTTCTCTTGGTGTTTGCCACTTGAGTGGTTCTCAAACTGGTGGGTCGCGACCCAACATGGGAACTGGAAGCTGTCCCCTGCCACCTTAAGGGGTGGGACAGCATGACACCGGTGGCAGCGCTCCCAGGGATCATGCCACCGCTGGCGGAAAATGTTCTTTTTTAACTTACCCGGAGGTCCTGGCAGCCCTCCAGAGGGTGTGGGGAGGCCTGCCCCTGTGGTCTCCTCTGTGGGTCTCCCCGCGCTGTAGATCACCGCTTCAAGGCGATTGCAACCACTTCCGGGTTTCGTCTAAAAAGGTTCATTCGAGCCTTTGTAAGAGTTAAAAGATATGATACTGGGTGAAGATCAGCCGGGTCAGTGGAAAAGCACGAGGACAGTCAGAGAAGTCACTGCCCAATACTAGAGAAAACCCTTATTCCTAAAATGATGTCAAAGGGACTATAAAAACAGCAAGCAAGAGACGAATCGGGGAGAAGCCCATCATCAGCAACAAGAAGGCCTTGGCGCACCGTCTGCTTCCTGGCCTGTCACCATACTTGCCATCATCTTCTGTTGGCCACTTGAGCTGTATGCGAGAGAGAGAGAGAGAGAGAGAGAGAGAGAGAGAGAGAGAGAGAGAGAGAGAGAGAGAGAGTGTATATGCTTATGAACTGAACCTGGTAGCTTGTGGGATGCTATTTTAGATTGCAACAGCAACAACAACAGAAAAGAACCATTTTATTAATTGATTAATAAAATCAATTAACTGCTCCAAAGGTGTGGTTTCTCTGCTCGCCTCTTAATGATCCCTTTGTTGAACCCTTGGCATCAGTGAGGTAGGTTTGGCTGAAAACCAAACTACTAGGTACATGGAGACATATGGGTGCTGCTGACCTGGCTCCCTCCAGTAATGTATACCTTACAAGAGATGCAATGTGTAGCAGCTTGATGTCACAGTAGCAGATCCACATGCCTGAAAATGGCAGCCAGTGAAACGAGAGGCAGAACACTTGGAACATGTGGGGAGGATGTGTGTCTATATAACATGCAGTTTGAGCCTGAGATATTGAGGTTGCCCAGTGGGCTTCATGGCTGAGTGTGGATTTCACCCAGATCGCCCTGACTCAAGCCCAACATTCTAGCCACAACTTCCCACTGACCAGTCTGTTTTCAGCTTTTACATGGCAAGTTTGGATTTTCTGTTCCTTGGGTTCTCTGATACTTTGTGGGCACTCTGCAAACAATATTTTCCCCATTCCAGTTACAGCATTACAGGGCTATAACGTGAACACTCCCTTATAATGTGATATTTTATAGAGCAATCAAACATTTTGTCGAGCAGTAAAATACCATGCTATAAAATGCATCCTTAATTAATGGATGTCAGACAGGTTATATCTGGTGTATTTTACATATCCATCCATCCTCTCTCTCTCTCTCTCTCTCTCTCTCTCTCTCTCTCTCTCTCTCTCTCTCTCTCTCTCTCTCTCTCTCTCTCTCTCTCTCCTGTTCTTGATTTCATTTCCTGTATGTTTGCAACTTTTGGAAGGTTACAAAGGTCCCAATTTTTTTTCTTCTTTTTCAGATTTTCAAAGAAAGAAAAAATAAATGTGTGGCTGTGAGATGGTGTACTGGGTACAAAATGTATGAATTCTGCAGCCTTTTTCACACTGAGCAAAGAAGAGAGAGTGCAGATGGATTGGTCCACTGACTGCTGATGTCACAATGACAAGTTACATGGCAGCTGATGTTGTCCTTTCAGGTATTTGGCTATCCTGTTTGTGAATCAAAGTTGTGCTGTACTTCATTTCTATTTTTCATGAGATATAGTCATTGCTTTTCTTCCCGTTCATGGACATCAAATATTCATTATGCATGAAGAGAATTATAGTCACAGTTAAACATTCAGGATAAAAATACACATCAGATCTGCATGACAGAACTTTAGTAAAGATGCTTGATTCTCTGTGTTGTTGGAAAGACATCAAGGGCATCTCTTAATTGGCAATGAAAGTTATTATGCACCAGAAAAGTCTGAACATATTTAGGCCACCCTTTTCCTGGCAATTTTGCTTTTGCATCTATGAAGCTCTGTATTGCTTTCCTGCCACTTTTAGACTGGTTCCCTGAGGATGTGTAATGTATTCTTGTCTCTCTCCAGTGGCTTGTTTGCTCAAAAAGGAAAAGAAACCTTTTATCTTTTTTGTCATAGGTGGGTGGTTTTTTGTTTTTTGTAATTGAAGTGTTTTTTTTCTTAATTTATATAAAAAAGAATAACAAGAATACGGAGCATGATAAGAATCCAGGTGAAAAGGCCAGGAAAAAGCATCAGGTAAGTGATTCATTTCATCTGACCCCAAGTCCAAAATATACATAATGAATACCACAAAAACAATCAAACTGAAAAGCAAAATAGGTTATGTGAAAAGAAGATAAACTGGATTCTCAACTTGTAAGATCCAAAGCTATTGGTTGTAATGATAAATCAATTAACAGTTAATTAGGAAGAGGCTCAATATATAGAAATGCATTCACATATGCCAGGAATGAGTTCTAGATAAATAAGGAATGGGGGGTCATGATTCACAGAATAAATTAGTTTTTCAAAAATCAGAAATTTATCACAAACACACAAAATTTTTGCAAAGGCAGGGGAAGGGTGGACCAGGTGGTGAGGGAGGGTGGCCTATGCCACCCTGGACCTGGAGGGGATGGGGATACTGGGGGGCGAGATCCCCGGTATCCTGAGCTCCCGCCAGGCCGCAGGTACGCCGACACAGGTGGCGCGAATGTAGGAGGCCCAGGGCCTCATGCTGCTTACACAGGGGGAAGGGGACGATTGTCCCCTTCTCCGGAGTTGTTCCCGGGCTGCCCCAGGAACTCGATAGGATGTGGCGGTCAGCCCTTTAGGTCAGTCGCCGCAGCCTACACAGGATCGGGCTGTAAACCAGTTAGATAATCTTATAACATAGCCAAAATCTGAGATCTAACGTCTTGTGCAAAATTCTTATTCTAATAAGCAGTGAATACATTTCCACTCCGTACAGATGATTTGATTGTGTTTAAGTTTCCAAGGCAACCACATATTATTACTGTTATCTTACGCGTTATCTTTGTGTTACACATTTTCTGAAGCTAGTCCCACAGAGGTGCAATTTTTGTAAAATTCCAGTTTCTCGCTATCAATATTCTTGCAGCTATTAGCATATCAATTATGTGTTGGCATTGTACTTCTCTATATCACCTCAAACATAATTAAAAAACTAATTGGGGCAAAAGTCCCACTTGTACAAACCTACATCCGTGCATGCCAGTCCGTACACCTAGGCACAGTCCAATCTTGTGCGGATTATGGATTTGGGAATTCACCCTTTTCCAGTAGAGGCACAGGGTGGAGGTTTGTGTGTATGTGGAACTGTTCTTTGTGCATGAGGCTCTATTTGCCTAACAACACAACCCTACCCAGCCCCTCCGCTGGTGCAGCAGTGGTGGAGGGCAGACCGGGAGGCTTTGGAAGGGAAAGGGATTTCAATCCCCTTTCCCTCCCAAAGCCTCCTGTTCTCCCTCCACCTCTGCTGCAACAGTGGAGGAACTGGGTAGGACTGCACTGTAAAACAGGCAATTGCAGTATTGGGGTGAAGTTTGAGTTGTATCTATAACCAAAACCTTCTGCAGGGGGATTGTAAATGTGTGTCTGCACCAGCAGCCCTTCATTATGTTCTTTTCATTTCAGTTTCTCTTTCATTGTCCCAGTTCTACTCATCATGTGCAGGGCCATTCAGAGGAATTTTATCAGGGGGTACAAAGTTTATTTTGGGCCCCTTCCCTACATATGAATTTGGCTCCTGGGCCCCCTTTTTGCTCCTGGGCCCCCTTTTTGACCCATTTTTTGCTCTGGGCCTGGGTACAAATTACCCCCTTAACCCCCCCCCTCTCAGAGGCCCTGATCATGTGTTTCTTGGCACCACTTTGACATTTGTGGGGAGGAGAATGCTTTCCAATGTTGCATACAGTGTTTCTGAAAAACATCTCTCCTTTCAATTCAGCCCTAAGAATGGGATGCCTGTGTTTGTGTACATTTTTGTGTACAAAGTATACAGTGTACTGTACAAGGTGAACCATTGATCTGAACTTATTTTCGCTGATCAGTATAACCCAGGGTACATGCAACTATAAACTGTGGGGTCTAACATTACTGTAGTGTAGAAAAACATAAATGTCCTTTATATGAAATCTTCATTGCTCTTTCATAAGAAGGACATCAGAGCGGGGACAAGTTTCTCAGTTTTGCAAAGAATATTGGTGTTTATTATTATAGTTTTGGGTTGCGAGCTGCTTGGAAGATATAAATGCATAATTGGCTTGTGTTTTTCTTGGTGTCTGGCAGGTGTTACTTTGTCCATGTAGATTTCTTTCTAGTGATTAATTAGTTTTGTCAGTCAGCTGTCTCAAATTGCATTTCTGAGTCATTACAAACATCTTTTATCCCCATAAACTGCAATATTTGTGAAAGGCATATTGACTGGAATATCATTGGAGGTATAAAAAAGATCTCAAACTGCAATATATAAATGTATGTGACTTCCTTCAGTGTGCAACTGCATCTCTAAAGCAATCATAAAAGATCAAAGCTCTGAATATCATTTTGCTTATTACTTTAGTGGTTTCCAGTCATGTTAGGAAAAGGTTCAGCTGTTGAATGTCCAGAAGGAGAAGTGGGAAGGTGGGGATTTTCCTGCTCCACACAACCATTACAGCCATGGCTGGGAACACATTTTTATTTTAGGTGAAGGGGAGCTCTAAGAGAATATTACATGGATGAATTGGGGGCAGGCTTGCTTAGGTCCATAAAGGTTCTGCAAATGGAAACAAGTTGGGAACTTACCAACGGTAGATAGCGATGAAAGTGATCCTAATGGAACAGTGTGCACTGGGACTAGAAACAAAGTTTGCTCCCACTGGTTTAATTTCCTTTGCTTTAACCTTATTCTTCTCAATTCTCCTGGTTAACATCGGCACATCTGAAACAGCAAAAGAAATTACAAAAGAGACAGTGGTAGAAATAACACCCAGTTTTTCATTTTTCTGTAATGGGACTTTGATAATAATATAGCATTGTGGTTGATTCATTGCAGTAACTGGAGGCAAACTAAGAAAAGGACAATGTGTTCCTTTTAAAGCTTTTCTCTATTTGAAGATTTTCATTTTCCCAGTACACAAATGGAGGAAGAACTGAATGGAGTGAAGAGCCTGTATCATGAATTTTACAGTCAATTCCAGACTTACAGCCCAGTCCTGCATAAAGATACTTCGTCGGCCCATAGGGCCGGCTGCAGTATCCTGTGCCCATCCCGGGCCACTCTGGTGCAGCCTGGGGACTCCTTGGGAGAAGGGGATGTTAGTCTCCCTCTTCCGATGTAGGGCTGCCTGGCCTCTCGAGCCGACGTACATCCGGGGCAGCTGGGTAAGGGACCCCAAGGCCGGGAACGGGCATGGGATATTGGCAGAGCTTGCCACCGATAACCCCGCCCCCTCCCAGCCCGGCTTGCCCAATGGCCACCCTCCCTCACTGCCTGGCCCATTCCCCCCCTCAGCCCTGCACTGACAGGTGCATCTCTTACCTGCACCAGCAGCTGCAGGGTCCGAGGGGGGAAGGCAGAGTAAGGGTTGTCGGTCTGCACACCAGCAGCCCTTACTTCCCGGGTGTCAAAAATATACTTTACGGCACGTTTACAACACCGGGCACTCCGCAGGCGCAGGTTTACGGTGGATTGCACTGTTAGTCATTCGTATTGATAAATACCAATTTGTCCCCTGTTAATTGGGCAAGAGGCACTTTTTCAATTGCAGTCAGACAGCCAGCAGAGGGGTGGGGGCTACCCAGTGTTTTGCACTGAGTGTCACATGTATGACTATCTGCCTCTTGGGCACAAGTCATGGGTGTGTGCTCGATGCAAAGAGCTCCAGGCTCTCAGGGAACGGGTTCGCTCCCTTGAAGCCACGGTTGCTGACCTGGAGAAGCAGAGACAGGTAGAGAGGAACCAGGGTGAGACTTCTAGGGACGTGGAGGCATCGTCCCACCCTCAGTTGGCCAGCTCCTCAGCTGCTAGGAAAGTGAGTCTCAGGGCTGGAGGACATCGCTCTGGAAAAGAGGGAAACAATCCCACAGTGGGGACCCCTTCTTCAGGTGATGGGCCCGTATCCAGTCGCACTATGGATACTCCTCTGGGGAGGGGGGGGAAGGGGGCTTCTTGTCGTGGGTGACTCTATAGTCAGGAACATAGAGAGGGGGGTCTGTGACGGATGTGAGGACCGCATGGTGACTTGCCTACCTGGTGCGAAGGTTGCGGACATCACCTCTCATCTAGATAGGCTGGTAGAGAGTGCTGGGGAGGAGGTAGCGATTGTGGTGCATGTTGGCACCAACGACGTGGGGAAATGTAGCCGGGCGGTCCTGGAGGCCAAATTTAGGTTGCTAGGTAGGAAGCTCAAATCCAGGACCCCAAAGGTAGCGTTCTCAGAAGTGCTACCTGTTCCACGCACAGGGCCAGCTAGGCAGGCGGAGCTCAGGGGTCTCAATGCGTGAATGAGACACTGGTGTCGGGAGGAGGGGTTTAGGTTTGTTAGGCACTGGGGAACGTTTTGGGACAAGCCGGGCCTGTACAAGAGGGACGGGCTTCACTTGAACCAAAACGTAACCAGACTGCTGGCGCGTAACATTAAGAAGGTGGCAGAGCAGCTTTTAAACTGACTCCTGGGGGAAAGCCGACAGGAGCCGAGAGGCATCCGGTTCGGGACTCCTCATCCCTCGGGAATGAGGGTGCAGAGGATGGGGAACAGTCAAGTAATAACAGAGTAAGAATTGGGAGTGGTAGCGTGATGGGACATGACAGCCAGTCTAGCAGGACAGAAGGCTGCAGGAATAAAGGTGCAAACATGCAGCCCTTCTTGGGGGACCAGGTTTAGAAGTGCTTTTATGCAAATGCCCGAAGTCTACGGGCAAAGATGGGAGAACTGGAATGTTTGGTGGCTAGGGAAAACATTGACATAGTAGGTATAACAGAAACCTGGTGGAATGTGGAGAACCAGTGGGATACTGCAATTCCAGGATATAAACTCTATAGGAGGGACAGAGAGGGGCGTGTTGGAGGCGGGGTGGCCATCTATGTCAAAGAGGGGGTAGAATCCACCAGAGTAGAGCTGGAGGAGGGCTCTGACTCCTCCATAGAATCACTGTGGGTTAGCTTACCAGGCTCAAAGAGTGATGTAATAGTAGGGGCATGCTACTGTCCTCCAGATCAAAAACCTGAAGGGGATCTTGAAATGAGGAAGCAAATCAGGGAGGTGTCAACGAGAGACAGGGTTGTAGTCATGGAGGACTTCAATTATCCTCACATCGACTGGGTCAATTCATGCTCAGGTCATGAAAGAGAGACTGGATTTCAGGATATGTTAAATGACTGTGCCTTAGAGCAGCTTGTCACGGAACCGACCAGAGGACAGGTGACTCTGGATTTGATATTGAGTGGCACTCAAGATCTGGTCAGGGAGGTAAATGTTACCGAACCGTTGGGGAACAGTGACCATGCTGCGATCCGTTTCGCCATGCATGTCGGAGGGAGAGTGCCGAGCAAATCTGACACGAAAACCCTTGACTTCCGAAGGGCAGACTTCCCCAAAATGAGGAGACTAGTTAAAAAAAAGCTGAAAGGGAAGGTAAAAAGAGTCCAATCGCTCCAGAGTGCATGGAGGCTGTTTAAAACAACAGTCATAGAGGCCCAGCGGGAGTGTATCCCACAAAGGAGGAAGGGCTTGACCAAGTCCAGGAGGGTGCCGGCATGACTAACAAGCACAGTTAAGGAGGCTATAAAAGGCAAGGAAGCTTCCTTCCGTAAATGGAAGTCTTGCCCTAATGAGGAAAATAAACAGGAGCACAAACTGTGGCAAAAGAAATGTAAAAAGATGATACGGGAGGCCAAGAAAGACTTTGAGGAACGTATGGCAGGCAACATAAAAGGGAATAATAAAAGCTTCTTCAAATATGTTAGAAGCAGGAAACCTGCCAGGGAAACGGTTGGTCCGCTGGATGGTGAGGGAGAGAAAGGGGTGATAAAAGGGGACTTGGAGACTGCAGAGAAATTAAATGAGTTCTTTGCATCTGTCTTCACGGCAGAAGACCTCAGGCAAATACCACTGCCGGAACGGTCTCCCCTGACTAAAGAATTAAGTCAAATAGAGGTTAAAAGAGAAGACGTCTCAGACTTAATTGACAAAATAAAGATCAATAAATCACCAGGCCCGGATGGCATCCACCCAAGAGTTCTAAAGGAACTCAAGAATGAAGTTGCTGACCTATTGACCAAAATATGCAACTTGTCCCTTAAAACGGCCACTCTGCCAGAGGATTGGAGGATAGCTAATGTCACGCCAATCTTTAAAAAAGGAAGGAGGGGGGACCCGGGAAACTACAGGCCGGTCAGCCTAACATCTGTTCCAGGGAAGATGGTGGAAAGTCTCATTAAGGATAAAATCTTAAAATACATAGAAGAACAAGCTCTGCTGGGTGAGAGTCAGCATGGCTTCTGCAAGGGGAAGTCTTGCCTCACAAACCTGTTAGAATTTTTTGAAAAGGTCAACAGGCATGTGGATGCGAGCGAACCCGTGGATATTATATATCTGGATTTTCAGAAGGCGTTTGACACGGTCCCTCATGAAAGGCTCCTGAGAAAACTCCACAGTCAGGGAATAAGAGGGCCCCAAGGATCGGTGCCCCAAGGATCGGTGCCCCAAGGATCGGTCTTGGGACCGGTGCTTTTCAACTTATTCATAAATGACCTGGAGTTGGGGATAGGCAGTGAGGTGGCCAAGTTTGCAGATGACACTAAACATTTCTGGGTGGTGAAGACCAGCAGGGATTGTGAAGAGCTCCAGAAGGATCTCTCCAAACTGGGAGAATGGGCAGCAAAATGGCAGATGCGCTTCAATGTAAGTAAGTGCAAAGTGATGCACATTGGGGCAAGAAACCAAAATTTCACATATACGCTAATGGGTTCTGAGTTGTCTGTGACGGATCAAGAGAGAGATCTTGGGGTGCTGGTGGACAGGTCGATGAAAGTGTCGACCCAGTGTGCGGCGGCTGTGAAGAAGGCCAATTCCATGCTCGGGATCATTAAAAAAGGGATTGAGAATAAAACGGCCAATATCATTATGCCTTTGTACAAATTGATGGTAAGGCCACATCTGGAGTATTGTGTCCAGTTCTGGTCACCACACCTCAAAAAGGATATAGTTGAATTGGAAAAGGTGCAGAAAAGAGCGACCAGAATGATTCGTGGGCTGGAGCACCTCCCTTATGAGGAAAGGCTACAGCGGCTGGGGCTTTTCAGTCTAGAAAAAAGGCGTCTGAGGGGGGACATGATTGAGACGTATAAAATTATGCATGGGATGGAGAGAGTGGATAAAGGGAAATTCTTCTCCCTCTCGCACAAAATCCAGAGCCAGGGGACATGCACTAAAATTGAGTGGAGGGAGAGTTAGAACAGACAAAAGAAAATATTTCTTTACCCAGCGTGTAATTCATCTGTGGAACTCCTTGCCACAGGATGTGGTGATGGCACCTGGCCTAGATGCCTTTAAAAGGGGTTTGGACAGATTCATGGAGGAAAAGACCATCACAGGTTACAAGCCATAAGCAACCTCCTGGTTTTAGAAGTGGGTTTTCTCTGTGCCAGGTGCAAGGGAGTGTCAACGAGAAACAGGTTATCTTGTTGTCTTGTGCTCCCTGAGGCATCTGGTGGGGCCACTGTGTGATACAGAAAGCTGGACTAGATGGGCTTTTGGCCTGATCCAGCAGGGCTCTTCTTATGTTCTTATGTTAATTGGTGCTCCTCTTATATTTTGCAGGGGGAGAGTAACTGCCCCCCTTTCACCCCAGCACAGTGGTGGTCTGCATCTTTTTGAGATTGTGAGCCCTTTTGGGACAGGGAGCCATTTAATTATTTGATTTTGTCTGTAAACCGTTTTGTGAATTTTTTTGTTGAAAAGCAGTATATAAATACTGTTAATAATAATTAATTAATAATAAACTGATCAGGAAAGGGCTGAGATCCAAGGAACTGTGTGATTAGCTCCAGGTGAGTGGCCAATATCACCATTAGATAGATAACAATTTCTTCCCAATGAGTATTGCCAGCTTGTTTCTCAGGAGCAAAGCAGGCAAATATGGAATTTACACTTTCTTCTTGGAGGTGAGTCATACGTGACAAGCAGTGATGTGGGAGCCACTACCCCGTGGCTTCTTCCCACAGCACCCCAATCATGTTTGTAACTGAAAAACAATGGGGGCACCAATTATGGTTCTTCAGTACCCTTCCTTCTGACTGGAGCCTCCTCACCTCCTAGTGTTTTATTTATTTATTTAAAAGATTTTTATACCGCTTTTCTAAAATTCAAAGCGGTGTACAACAAACATGTAACAAAACTACTAATACATAATTAAAAGAAACCCCATTAAAACCATCCACAATTAAAATTAAATATTAAAATATAATTACAATTAAAAGAGAGTACAGAGCAGATTAAAATTGAAAAACAAACATGTCGCAGCATCAAAACTAAAATGGGTCCCAAGGTAGCTCCTAGGTAGTTCCTCCCTCCTCAAATGCCAGACAGAACTAATAGGTCTTTAAACCCTGCCGAAAACCATGTAGCAAGGGGGCTGTCTTCAATTCCTCTGGCAACCGATTCCAGAGGCTTGGTGCCACAAGGCCCTACACCTTACCGCTATCCCTCTGGCTTCAGATGGAGGTGGTATCCTAAGAAGGGCCTTCCCTTCTTTCAGATTCCACGTATTTCTGCCGCAGAAGCATCCATGTCTCTGGCCAGCTCACTAGTTCTACATCTTCGGCCCAATCCACCTAGAGGCCATATGCCTAGGCTTACCATCCATCCCAGGAAAACCCTGGACCGTTCCTGTATCTGGGTTCCGTTCCCGGGTCGGTCCTGGGCATTCCAGGCCCGGGGAAGCCACAGCTGCTGCCGCTTGCAAAGTGCCAAAAAGGCACTTTCCCCCCTGCACCGCCATCTTGTATCTCGCGAAATCTCGCAAGATCCAAAATGGCGGCACACAAATCTCGTGAGGGCACATGAGGCAGTGCTACTCACGAGATTTGGGAGCCGTCATCTTGGATCTCGTGAGATTTCATGAGATCGAAGATGGCGCCGCCGGGGGGAAAGTGCCTTTTTGGCACTTTGCAAGCGGCAGCGGAATACTTGCAATAGTGCCAGTCAGCTGTTTGGAATGGGAAACAGAAAGCTGGAATTTGTCCCCACTCCGCTTTTTCCCCTCTCGCTCAGAGCTGATTGGGTGCATTCACAGTATCTAACCAGGACTAGGTTTGACTCCAAGCCATAATGGTTATAAATAGTGCATAAGTGAATGACGTATGTTTGTGTCTAAAGCAAGAACTTCTTTTTTTCTTTTAATGGCTTCTTGTCCTGTGCTGACAACATTGCTATTGTTACCATGATGAAAACAGTCAGAACAACAGGACAGAACAGAACAACAGGACAGAAAATAGTCACAACAAATGATATTAAATTACTGAGTCGGATGCCACATTGCATGAGTGGAAGTCTGCTTCTGCAGTGTGGCTTTCTGAACCCTTCCTTTGCACAGCAACTATCTGTACAAAACCCTCTCCTGAGATTTGAGGGACCCTTCAGGTGAAGGTGGGATGGGACATGGGCATTTGCAGGAGAAGAAGAACCAAATGGTTCCCCCTTGGAATCCCCTGCCCCATCCTGTTCTGGAGGGTACCCCAATCCTCAAAATAGGCTTTTCAGGGGGCTAGTGTGGGGTAAGGGGGACAGGAATGCCCCAGTATATGAGCAGACTTCTGCTTGCATAATTCTGGGATCTAACCCATTGAATATATTCAAGAGTTGGGTCTTTCAACCTTACTGAATCTGTCCCCGCTATGGAACTCCCTTGCCCCTGTCCAGCTAAGTCAGTTCTGACAAAGTGTTAGATTTACCAGAGAAATAAAAAGTTTCTATTATTTACCAAACCTGCCAGGCCTTCTTTACAGTCTCCAAGTAGAATGTGTCAGACTTAACTTTAAATATATTGTGCTTTGCTGCTTGGTCCCCAAACTTTAAACAGCTCTGAAGTGGAGTTATTTTCAGATTAGTCTTCTACACTGACTGAATCGTAGTTCAGTCTCCTGGTCAATGTTTAGTATAGGTATAAATATAGAAAAGGTCTATATTTCCTTGACAGAGCAATTTTGGTGAAATATTTCAAAGTTCGTTTCAAAAAAGAAAAAGATACTGCACTGTAGCACATAGAGGGCCGTTGTTTTGATATAAGTGCATAACTGGTACAGCCTGCAGGTTCATAGTGTTATTGAGAAGCATTTAGCTTCTTATACTAAAATAATAATAATACCGTATTGTCCCGAGTATAAGACGCACCTGATTATAAGACGCACCCTTAAAGTTTGGTGCTATTAAAAAAATTTAATTAAATCACTGGCATTAAATTGCAACAGCCTGATTATAAGACGCACCCCTAGTTTAAAAACTTAAATTAGGAGAAAAAAGTGAGTCTTATACTCAGACCAATACGGTAATAATAATAATAGTGTCTTGCTTCTGTGCTCTGCATCTGTTCTGACATTTCTTCAAATGAATTCTGTTTAGTTGATAATATCATTATATGGAGTATCTTTCATGACCATTTTCCAGTTTTTTCTCCGTTCTCACAGCCGCCTGCCCGCAAGGATGCTTCCGCGCCCTTCAATCTCCACGCCACCACCGCCGAATTGCCGCAGATGCAGCAGATTTGTTGTGTCCCCCCCGCTTGTTGCCTGGGGGCAGTGGGCCCCCTCCCCCCTGACAACACCACTGGAAATTTGCTCTGTAGCTCAGCAGCTAGATGATGTTAGTTTAGTTTCACTGGCACCATAGCAAGTTTCTGTGTTTCTCCATTTTTCTCACTTTGTTGTTGTTGTTCAGTCATTAAGTCGTGTCCGACCCTTCGTGATCCCATGAACCATATCCCGCCAGGCCTTCCTGTCCTCCACTATCTTCCTGAGTTCGCTCATTTTCATGTTCGTTGCATCGGTGATGCTGTCTAACCATCTCATCCTTTGCCTTCCCCTTCTCCTTTTGCCTTCAATCTTTCCCAGCATCAGAGTCTTCTCCAGAGAGTCCTCTCTTCGCATTAGGTGGCCAAAATATTTGAGCTTCAGCCTCAGTACCTGTCCTTCCAGGGAACAGTCAGGGTTGATTTCATTTAGGATTGACTCTGATTTGATCTCCTAGCAGTCCAAGGGACTCTCAGGAGTCTTCTCCAGCACCACAGTTCGAAAGCATCTATTCCTTGGCGCTCAGCCTTCCTTATGGTCCAACTCTTGCAACCATACATTGCTACTGGGAACACCATCGCCCTGACTATACGAACTTTTGTTGGCATGGTGATATCTCTGCTTTTTATTATGCTGTTTAAGTTTGCCATAGCTTTCCTTCCAAGGAGTAAGCGTCTTTTAATTTCATGGCTGCTGTCTCCGTCTGCAGTGATCTTGGAACCCAAAAAAGTAAAATCTGTTACTGCTTCCATTTCTGCCCCTTCTATTTGCCAGGAATTGATGGGACCAGATGCCATGATCTTAGTTTTATTAATGTTGAGTTTCAAGCCAACTTTTGCACTCTCCTCTTTCACCCTCATCACGAGGCTCTTTAGTTCTTCTTCACTTTCTGCCATTAGGGTGGTATCGTCTGCATATCTGAGGTTGTTGATGTTTCTCCCGGCAATCTTGATTCCGGCTTGCGATTCATTCAACCCTGCATTTCTCATAATGTACTCTGCATATGAGTTTAAATAAGCAGGGTGACAATATACAGCCTTGCCGTACTCCCTTCCCAATTTTGAACCAATCATTTTGAACCAATTCTCACTACCATAGGCCAATGCTGAAACTGGACATGATTTAGCACTTGGCTGGCCTGCATTATCTATGCTGAAAATATCTTCAAATACACTTAAGGACCCCAGGTGATGTTTGCAGATGTCATATGATACTACTTGGTTTAAAAAAGACAAACTTAACATGACCAAAAAATGTCTGAGAACAGAAGTCTTATGTTGACACCATACTCAGCTACTGTATTTCCTGTGTAGGGACTGGGTTAGTAGGACTTAATGCTTTCCCTTGAATTCTTTTTGGGGAACAATGTGGTTTGAGGGCACCTGATGTTGTTCGTTTTCAAAGCTGAGCAGTTCTCAGCTTGGGCCATGTCTAAAAGAAAGACTGTGTGTAACGCTGCGTCAGCTGTTGTGCTTGCATAGGAATATCCTGATGGACTATTGGGATCTAATAATAAATAGAATTCCTCAGTGAATTTGACAGAACTGGGTTGCAACAACAAAGTTATGATGATAAAATCATCCCCCAAAAAATATCCAGGACTTCATTGGATTGACTTGCTTGCTTGAAATTTACAGCCCTAGGATGTAGTTGCCGAACACCAGCTACTACAGAATAATTCCAGCAGCTGTCCCTTGACAGGCAGGCATGGGCCATGGAACTAAGGTGTCAACGGTGCTGTTATGTTTCTCCAGGAATATGTGACATAACTCAAATGTTCCATCCTAGAGATGGTAGCAGGAGTCAGTGACTTGTACACCAGTCATCCGTCATGAAGAAGGCCTTTTGGGGATTAATGAAAGGAGTTTCAGTTTCTTTAAATCCAAAAAGAAACGCTGCCTGAGACTGTTCTTGATGGGTAACTAATCGTTCACGGTCACATGCTAATCTCAGTTTACCATTATTTTCCTAATAAGATCATTATGTGAAATCCAGTCTTGAACCATGTCACATATACCATGTCACATATAATATCCACAACCCATTTGAACGTTTATCTCGTATTCCAAATCAGCGGTGTTTTCTTTTTTCTTTCTTTGTCTCTCTCTCTCTGTCTCCCACCTTGGAGGCTTCCACCTTCTCTTGCTTGCTTCAGCCAATTTTCCTCCATTCAAGGAATGAGTGGGAGTTGGGTGTTCAGCTAAATTACAGTTCCAAGCTAATCCTCCTGGAACAAAACCATTCATTCTCATGTTGTGCAAGAGAGCGGGTAAAAATATCACTGGAGATAGGTGCATTAATTTTTGCTTCACAAAATGTTCCAGAAAGATAAAATGCTATTACCCAATGAGCTTTAAAGGCACCTCTGTGGTACCACTGGTGAATTATTACTACTTAGGAAAATCGATAATGACATTTGATTTTTTTTTCCAGGACATTCAAGAGTCTGGATGATCCACAGTTTAAATACAGAGATCTGTCTTAACTCTTGAAGTCATTAATAGTGAAAAGTGTCAAGCAAAGTACTTGGCAGTCAAGGAGAAAAACGGGTCTTATTTTAAAATCTGAGTTGATAGTGTACCACACCAGCCTGGCACCAGTTCTCTGTGAGCTCCACATATGCATACACCGTCAGGCCTGCCTTCTCCCCTCCCTCTTGGAAATGTTTCACTTCCTGACACTGTTAAGTCTTCGATAAGATCTTCTGCATTTCCTCTCCCTAGTTGCATCACTGTCCCGTCCCCGCTATGCCCCTGTCCAGGCATGTTCCAAGGGTGACTGAGGATATGCAACCTCCCATTATTTCCCTCCATGCTATGGAGTAACGGGGGATAGGATTGGGCTAACACAGTCTTGAATACCAGTGATAATAAAGCCACCTGTTTCTCCTTTAAGTTGACCCACTTGTAGCCTTTTCACTGTCAAGGCTTCATCCACATTTCTTCTGCAAGATTTTCTGGATATTTTCCATGCAGAGCTTCAGATGTCTGAATTTCAGTCCTTTCTTGTATTGATACTTACTGAGGCCGGCTGGAATAATTCAACATGGAGGTCTAAAAGGGTGAAGCTTTGATCAGACTTGACTGCTGCTTCGAGAACAGACCAGATGATCTGTGAGCAGATGTTCTGAAAAGTTTCAGTTTTGAGACCTGATTCCTTTCTTCTTCTTTTTCTTTTCCAAGTGCATATTTCATTATTAAAGTATTTGTATGTTGCCTTTCAATTTAGCAGCTCTCAGGGTGACTCACAGCATCATAGAAAAAGATTCAAGTAACAGTAAAATTCAGATCATAATAAAGTGACATAGCAACGCATTGAAACAATTCAGAGTGATAAATAGTGAAAGGTGATCAGTTCTAAAAGCACAAGATGAAGGCCTAGAAGGCCTGGGCAAATGAAAAGGTCTTTGGTGGCTGAAGAAAATGAGTTTTGGGTGCCAGGTGAGTCTTTTTAGAAAAGAATATATAGACCTCAAAGTGGTTTGGGTCCAAGGTATATGAATGGCTGCCATCCCCCATGTGATTGGAAGGAGGTGAAAAGCAGAGAATGGAGTGGCAACAGGTTGTATTCAGTTTTGAAGTGTGGAGGGAGAGAAGGAGGAAATGAGATGAGGCAAGGCAGAGAGCAGGAGTGCTGTGGCAGGGGGGGGGCAGATAAATGGCTGGGAGACCGAGGCGGCCCACTGATGATGAGGGGCTTGGCCAGAGCAAGCCCTTCAAAGCTGCAGGCCTGATCCTCAAAAATCAAAATGGTGGCATCTGTTAGAGTCCTCTACTCTGCACTATACCACATTAGTTCTCACTTAAGTGTTATACAGTGAAACTCTCAGAGTTGTTCAGGGATTAGACTTAGCAGCAGCAGGTGTGGCATTTATTCCTTCTGTTTAAATCACTGCTCCTGTTGTGGATGGGGCAGGAACAGCACTTGAAGAGTTGCCGTTTTCCTAGTGCTTGATTCCTGCTGGCCACCATTTTTTTTCCCAGAAAGCACTGGGGAATTATGTAACATCATGACAAAGCATCATTCCCCAATGCATTCTAGGAGGAAAAACAGTGACCACCACCATTTTGTGGTGCATTCTGGGGAAAAAATGGCAGCTGCCACAACTATCTGCAGAGGTGGCATCATTTTAAGTAAAAATAAAGAATAAATATCACCACTCTTGGCAAACCATCCCAGAACCCCTGATTTTTTTTTTTTAAATGTTTCATGAGTCCACTCCAGCAATTGTTTAACTTTTGACCCTCCCTCAACCTGTCCCTGGACTCTGAAATTTGATGGAAGTGCTTGGGGTGAATAAGTTCAGTCTAACATGATTATCAACTGCATTTATGGAAAGAAACCCTTCAGATTCATGCCGGCTTGGAAGAAAGTGAAAAACTGTTCTTTGTCTGATTGTGTCTGTACACATAGCTGGGTAATTACAGCCTTTGTGAGTCAATGCAAAACAGAACCAGACATATAGTAGCCATTGAACTGTGGTGGTTTAGGGCATACCAAGTAGGGCCAGACAGACTATATATCACATTAAACTGATCCTTTAAACAAACTTTAAAATGGCAAGCATCTCTTTTTCCATATAAACAACAGCTTTGGGGAAAGGACCCCGTGCACACTGGGGCCATGGAGTGTTGTGTGAACACTTTATCTCTGAAGCAGCTATTTGCTGCTCCTGGCTATTGGCTGCAAATCACTGCTCCAAGGGGCAAATAGCCATGAAGGGGTGATATTTGATGGGGAAATCATGTGTGTGTGTGTGTGTGTGTGTGTGTGTGTGTGTGTGTGTGTGTGTGTGTGTGTGTATTAATCCACCCTGCACACTGTGTACTTTGATCCTACTACAAAGAAAGGGCCTAGCCAAAGCCCAAAGATTTGCAAGGCTCCAGAGAAGAAAGGTGGAAAATAACTGTAATAAATAATGACTTATGTTGACTTCTGAACTGTTGCATTAGGTGATTAATTCAGAAGGAGTAATTCAGAGAGATCCCTCTGTTGGGGAGGTAATTAGGTTTCAAGCTATTACCTTAAAAGTGTTGTTTTGAAATGCAGTTTACATTTCATTTCAAGACACTTCAAAAAAGTGAACTTATGTGTTAACACGTCTGAGAAAAAAAATCGGAGAAAAGCCAGCAATGCTTTGATTAGTTTATTATGATAATAGAGTGCTTTTGGAATTATGTGGAGTTTGAGAGAACCATTTCCTTTACGCAAGCATTTCATTAGCTCAGCAAGGCTTTTCTGTTTACATTTAGGGCCATCAGCAAGCTGGGCGCTGAACAGAATGTACTGGTGACAGGGCCCTTTTCCAGCATACAACAACAGAACTGGACAAGAGGAGCAGCTGAACTGGAGCGTGGCAGCAGTTTGCAGAAGCATATAACTGTGGTCACCAGTGCCGCACTGGTATCACGTGCCTAAGCATCTTTCCTTACACAGACAGAATGTGAGGTAGTACAATTCTCTGCTATACCTCTTCAGATTGTGGGAGTATGGCTGAGGGGATTATTTTTTAAGTGGTTCCTCAGGGGAAAAAAAAGCTCCTTGCCTGTAAACAACTAGCACATCAGGGAGAAGAATATGCTAAATCTTCCTCTCTGATGTGCTAGTTTACTATGTGCTGGGAGCTGCTTTTTTATTTTATTTTTTTAGTAATGTGAGGAGTATTCAAGAATAGTAGTACCCAGATCTGATGTTAACTTGTGTCATGTAAAGTAATAACATTATTAAACAGATTTTAATTCACTGATGATGTTGCACTGTGAAGGCTTGGCAGGTTTCAGCCTTGCTAGCACCTATATGGGCAGAATGCCTTGAACACCCATAATAGGTTATGAGGAAAGAGCAAGATATATTAAGAAATGCTTGGAGCAGGGGTAGCATGGCTTGCCCTCATTGACTCTCCATACAGCTGAAATGAGTTGACAGGGTAAGACCTGAACCCCAGCTCTTTTTTTAGGAAATAAGAACAGTTTTTCACATTACTTAACACAAAATGATGTAAAAATGATCGAAGACTATTATAACCAGCTATAATGCAAATAGAACGAAACATCTTCGGGATTCAAGGTTATAAAATAGTAGATTTATAAAATGTGAAAATTGTATTAAAAATATATCAACGACTTTACAAGTCTGATTAAAATCACAATTGTGAATTTCAGCATTGTAACAGATGCATCTCTTCCGGTCTTAATTGTTTCCTCTGGCAAATGCGCGCCAAAATCTTCTTAAAAGTAGCAGGACTGCGATGAGTTTGTCACCATCTTCCTGCCTACTTGGGCTTTTTTCGCATTTGATAAAGTTCACGGATTATGAATGAAACGTCATGCTGAAATAGGTTTTGAAGGGCTTCTCATCTCCCTTCCCTCCTACAGGTATTTGGGCCTCCGGCTTGCCGGAGGCGCGAGCCTTCGGCGCGAGCCGAAGGGCGAGAGCCAAAGGGCTCTTGGCCCTTGGCTCTTAGCCCGTGGATCGTAGCCCTGAGGATACCTGCACACCAAGGACATTTATTCACCGACTCTGTTACCTTGTGGAACTTCTCATCTTCTGCTGGAGCATTTATCATTATCTGGTTGTGGATTGGCAGTGGCATGAATTGCGTATGTGCCCTGGAGAAGAGACTTACCTCCTTACTTGGAAGTTCTGGGTTTGGAGGTTATTATCCTGGGGTTTTTAACATCTGCAGCACCAGAGGGGATTATCCTCTGAGTGACAAGGGGAGGGCCCTGTTCTTCTCAGTTTCTGTAACCCTGGTGAGAGGGGGTGAGGAGAAGTGGGAGGTATAGGGGACAGTGGGATTCCTTCTGGACTTGGGATTGGTGAGAGCGCCTCTTGTCTGGGTGGTTTCCTGGTTGTTTTTCCCTACCCCTTAAACTGCTATAGAGACACTGGAGGCAGTGTTACTGTCGTGTGTTGGGGTTATATTTGTTTAAGTGTGTGTTTGTGTTGTGTGAGCCCTTTCCGGGAAGATGTGTTGGGATGTTCGAGGGAGTAGTGGCGCCACCATAAAAAGTGTAACGGGCCGAGGGCGATATGGCGGTGGGGGCTGGCCTGGCCGTTCCAGGAGAAGGTGGGATGGTCATAGGCAGACCATCCCTCTTTCTAGGCCTTCCCCCAACCCCGGAGCCTGGGGAGCGCCTGGGAGAAACCCCTGTGGCCTTAAATTGCTGCTATTAAATGCCAGGTCGGTTAATAACAAGATCTCCCTCATTCGGGATTTAATCCTGGAGGAGGGTGCCGACCTGGCTTGCATCACAGAGACCTGGTTGGATGCGGCTGGGGGTGTGAACCTTTCCCAGCTGTGTCCGCCGGGATACCGGGTGATGCAGCAGCCGCGGCTACAGGGGCGAGGGGGTGGTGTTGCTGTGGTCTATCGGGATTACATCTCCCTCACCGGATACCCTGTCCCACAGTGTGCCGGGTTTGAGTGTCTCCGCATCGTGCTACAGGGGCGAGACAGGATGGGATTGCTGTTGGTGTACCGTCCACCTGGTTGCCCATCGGCTTCCCTACCTGAGCTGACCAGGGTGATCTCGGCGGTGGCACTGGAGTCCCCCCGCCTGTTAGTGCTGGGGGACTTCAATGTTCATGCCGAGGCCCCTGTGACAGCGGCGGCTCAGGACTTCATGGCGGCCATGGCGACCATGGGCCTGTCTCAATGGATCAAGGACCCAACGCATGGTGCGGGGCACACATTGGACTTGGTATTCACTGGTGGGTATGGGGATGGTGATCTGCCCATGGAGGAGATTAAGATCACTCCTCTGTCTTGGACGGATCACTATCTGGTGAGTTTTAGACTGGCAACGTTTAATCACCCCTGCAGAGCTGGGAGACCGAATTGTATGGTCCGCCCTCGGAGACTGATGGATCCGGATGGTTTCCTGAGGGCTCTGGGGGAATTCCCAGCTTCCCGGGTCAGTGATTCATCTGATGCTCTGGCTGCCCTGTGGTATGGGGAGGCAGCTAGAGCCTTGGATCAGATCGCTCCCGAACGGCCACGGCCTTGTCGTCGAGCCAAGGCGGCTCCTTGGTTTACTGAGGAGCTGCAGGCAATGAAACGACTGGGCCGACGCCTAGAGCGACGGTGGAGGAAAACTTGTGATGAATCTGACCGAACACGGGCTAGAGCCCATTTTAGGGCCTACTCCGTGGCGGTGATGGCAGCGAAGAAGGCGTTTTTCTCTGCCACCATTGCGTCTGCGAGTAGCCGGCCAGCGGAGCTCTTCCGAGTTGTCCGGGATCTGCTCCACTCGGCTCCTGTAGCAAGTGAGTTGGAGTGTTCAACGGACCGCTGCAATGAGATCGCACGGCACTTCGCAGATAAAATCGCTCAGATTCGCCACGACTTGGACTCTGGTTTAACAGTTCCAGAAGTTGTCCCTACGGCATCTGTCAATTCCATCGTTTTGGATTCTTTTCACCTCATACAGCCTGAGGATGTGGATAGGGTCCTCTGTAGTTTGAGATCGTCTTCGTGCCCGCTTGACCCTTGCCCAGCTTGGCTATTACGATCTGCGCGGGTTGGGCTGGCCGACTGGGTGGAACCTATTGTGAATTCATCATTGCGGGAGGGAGTGATGCCTAGCATCCTGAAGACTGCAATTGTGCGTCCCCTCCTGAAAAAACCATCTTTGGATTCCTCCAATTTAAATAACTATCGGCCAGTTTCCAATCTGCCTTTTTTGGGTAAGGTGATTGAGCGGGTGGTAGCGTCTCAGCTCCAGGGGATACTAGATGAAATGGAGTATCTGGACCCTTTTCAGTCTGGCTTCAGGCGGGGCTTTGGGACGGAGACAGCCTTGGTCGCCCTGCTGGATGATCTTCGCCGAGGACTGGACAGGGGGAGTGCATCCCTGCTGGTCCTTTTGGACCTCTCGGCGGCTTTCGATACCATCGACCATGGTATCCTTCTGGGCCGATTGGCTGAGTTGGGACTAGGGGGCACTGCTTTGCAGTGGTTCCATTCCTACTTGGCTGACAGGTCCCAGATGGTGATGCTGGGAGATGCCTGTTCGGCACCCTGCCCTTTACAGTGTGGGGTGCCACAGGGTTCTATTCTGTCTCCCATGCTTTTCAACATCTACATGAAACCGTTGGGAGAGATCATCCGGGGATTCGGAGTTGGGTGTCACCAATATGCTGACGACACCCAACTCTACCTCTTCTTGCCATCTCGCTCCAGGGAGGCTGTGGAAGTCCTAGAGCGCTGCCTGGAGGCGGTTGGGGTCTGGATGAGGGCTAATAGGTTGAGATTGAATCCAGAAAAGACAGAGGTCCTACTGGTCAGGAAAGCTTCGATGCAGGTACTGAGTCATCTGCCCGTTCTGAATGGGGTTGCACTCCCCCTGCAGGAACAGGTGCGCAGCTTGGGAGTACTTCTGGATTCACAGCTCTCCCTGGAAAGCCAGGTGGCGGCTGTGGCCAGGGGTGCGTTTGCCCAGCTTCGGCTGGTGCGCCAGCTGCGGCCGTACTTGAGTCGATCGGACCTGACCACGGTGGTCCACGCCTTAGTGACTTCAAGACTGGATTACTGCAACGCGCTCTACGTGGGGCTGCCCTTGAAGACGGTTCGGAAGCTGCAATTAGTGCAGAATGCGGCGGCCCGGGTGGTTGCTGGAGCTAGGCGGTTTGACTCTGTTGAGCCGCTGCTTCAGCGGCTGCACTGGCTGCCCATTCGGTTCCGAGCCCAATTCAAGGTGCTGGTAATGACCTTTAAAGCCCTTCACGGTTTGGGTCCAGGATATCTGAGGGACCGCCTTCTCCCATACATTCCGGCCCGCTCTCTTAGGTCATCTGAGGGGGCTCTCCTGCGTGTACCACCTCTATCGCAAGTTAGGGGAGTGGCAACACGTGGGCGAGCTTTCTCTGCTGTGGCGCCACAACTGTGGAACCCCCTGCCAGGGGATCTGAGAACCACCCCCTCCCTCATGACTTTTCGGCGAGGGCTCAAAACATTTTTGTTTCATCTTGCGTTTGGGTGATGGGTTGTAGCCTGCCTCCTGTGTCTCAAGATGCTCTGCCATGTTGCTTTTGTGCTCCCTACTGTTGCCCCCCAGTGGTTTTTATTGATATTATTGTTTTTATTGTTTTTAAATTATGTATTTAAACTGTTTGTATTTTAAACTGTTTTTAATTTTTGTTGTAAGCCGCCTTGGGCATTTGCCTCGGCATGGGATAAGGCGGGATATAAATTTTTTAAATAAATAAATAAATAAATGAGCGTCAGGGCAGCCAGTGCAAATGGCTGGTGCCCCCCTGTGCATGACAGCAGCGCCCAGATGCCCCAGTGAAGTGGATAGGTCAGCAATGGGGGAAGTTTGGGGCGGGGAGTGGACTGGGTAGGGGTAGGATGAGGCAGGAGGGGAAGGATCGCAGCAGCAGTAGTGCATGCTGAGATCCTATCCCCTTTTCCCCTCCCTGAAATGCCCCCTGAGTCTCCTCGAACTTATGTCAGCAAAATAGCTGGTGTAGGTCCGAGGAGACCCAGGTGGCCTACAGGGAGGCAAGTAAGAAAAAGTTTTCTTATCTTTCCTGGGCCATCTGGTTCTCCCCCCCCCCCCCCCACATGCAGTGTGGCACCATGTGCTATGAACTGGCGGGGGATAGGATTGGGCTGTTACTCTGCTAAAATGCAGGGTACATATCACATGGAGAGTGCATATGTGCATACAGCATGTGCATGTAGGCTCTTTAACAAGGCCAAACTGCGGAGGTTAGAGCTTGGGGACCTCCACATTTTGATTGTTCAGTGATCCTATATGAGGAACCAAGTGAAAAGAGGGAAGGTCAACAAGGAGGAGGTTGCAGTAGTCTAGGCAAGATGTGACCTTTGACAACATTTTGATTAATAGATCTGAAGAGCAAAGAAAGGACTCATCTTGGAAGCCCTGAAGATGGAAGACTAGGGATGGACTAACTGCAAAAAAGGGAGGCAAACAAAGCATACAGTCGGAATAGTGTAAGTGCACCAAAGAAATGGAAAGGTGACTGACCACTAAACATGCACACAGTTTCAGCTAGAGAAATGGGGTGGAGGGTTGTAAGAGAGGCTGCTGTCAATGTCAGTCCTTTACTATTCCCTGACCCATTTCACCAGCCGACACTGTGCCTGTACTGTGACTTTAACTGTGAGCCACAAAATAGACTGCATACTGCAAAAGGACAGTAATTCTGTGTGGATTAATGCCATTCATATTTTATTCGCTGGGAGATTTTAAAGAATGGCATGGCTTTAACTCCTGACTTTAATGAATAATTTGTGAACCTTAATTGTGGTGCTCAGTTAATGAACGTTTTATTGGTTACTCCAATAACAAGTGTTCCTTTTACTACCCCACCTTCCAGCATAGAGTTAAGTAGTGTTGTCATCTTTTTGAATGGGTGAAGAGTTTCCTAGAGTGGAGATGAATGGCAGCTTCACCTGGTAAGGTTCTGTGTACCAGGCCACTCTTAAATCTTACTCGAGGAAGGCCAGGGAAATAAAGGTGGTAATGCTAGAGTTAAGGCTCCTGTTGGCATTTGGGGGTAGGAATTGCTCCATTTTGCATCTCCTTACTTTCTCATCTTTAATCTCGTCTCTCCTTTAATGGATCAAAACACTTAACAGGCTGTATTTTTAGCTTTTCTGCCACTAGATCAACAATTGAGCTTGACTTTCCAAAAAGCCTCATACCTCCTTCAGCCCAGTTAATTTGTGGCTTATGGGCCTGTTCTCTCTGATGGGTTACAAATCAATTCAGTTCCACGAGTGCACTTAAAGTAACTCATGACTCTCAGTGCTGTCATTTTACAGCAAAATCATATTAGTACCATTTGTCTGTTTGCCGGTCTGTAATTGTATTTGTTGAGGCCAGTAGCCTAGAATAATTGTTTCACTGGTTTAACTAAAGTACATCAGCTTGTGTCGGTGCAACTAGTCATACAGCAAAGTTTTAAGGATGACATGTATTGAATTATGCAGGCCTCTTACATAACCCCATTGTCTTTTGACACCTGTGACATGCTTAAAATTACCAGAAGACGTCTGCAAACAATTGCAGAGTAAGAATGACACAAGAGTAAGAAGCTTAGTGGACTTTGAATAATTCAACTTTTTTTAAAGACGGAACTAGCTGATATGTCACTCTTGAATTAATTTTACATTAAACAAGCTGAAAGGACATGGGACTGCTTTCTGTAGCACTTTGCAAGTGTTGTGAGCACCCAGGGGTGCAAGTAATTTCAGCTCGTTTTGGTCCGGTGAGCAGACACCTGACTCCAAAGATGGAGAAGGTACCCAAAAAAGGAGAGAGAGATAGAGAGAGAGAAAGAGAGATCTGCGTTTGCGGAGGCGCCAAAAATAGAGCTCTGACAGACCAGCGCTGGGTAAAAAGGAAGATCTTTACTTTGCTAGCAAAGGACACAGAATGCAGGGCACAATGTGTAAAATACATAATCAATACAAAGGTTTATATACATTTCATTAGTTCATACAGGTCCATGGAGTTCATTGTTCAGAAGTTACATAAGAAAGAGGCACCAATACAAAGCAGGATTCAAGAAGTTACACTTTGATACAGCCTATCAGATGTAGGATTCAAACTTCCCTCCAATGAGATGCAGCAGCAACAGTTGTAAACTTTCAACCAATAAAAGAGAAACTTTATTAAGAAAACCAATGAAAAGTATGGTGCTTTGTGTTACTGGGAACCAATGGGATGATGGGTGGGGGTACTGGGTGGCAGAGGTAATAGGATTAGACCCCCACTTCAGGTGAAGCGAGGTTTTCCGGAGTTCTATGAATGGGTCCTTTTGAGAAGCCTGCTTAACACAAAAGGCAAAGTTTCCAATTAGATTGCCCAGAGGTGCTGTTGCTGAAAAACAGCTTTGGATGGCTGTGAGTTAGCTCAGAGGCCCTGAAAGGAATTACAAAACATAGTCTTAAGAGAGAAGAGAGAACTGCATAGAATCTTTTATTCCATTTTGAAATATTAGCATGGCCATGGGTCCCAGCAATAAGCGGATTGAAATCAGATTAGCTGGAACAACCAACAAAGAACTGAGCATGGTCTTATACCTTCATTCAATGCATATGCAAAAAGACAGGATACAAGTCAAATTTCAGCAGGAATTACATCACAAGCTTGCCTACGTGCCATTAGAGACAAAACCCAAGCAAAAATCCCTCCTCCCCTTGGAGTGCGTCCTTTGTCTTTAGCTAACCCTAACAAACAGGACGAGGGTCTGTGTGTGATGTTCCTGTAACAGAATTTCTCAGGCAAAGCCAAAGCGTGCCCCCTTATCTTGGTTCCTGCATGTTAAATTCTCCTTTGTCCTTTTCAACAACAGGAAAAGGGGAGTCAAGAAGGTGCTGAGGTAGCTAGAAAGGATGAGAGTGGGAACTTACAAAATCCCATAGCCCATAGTTCAGGGTTCAGGCTTTGTGTCAAGATGACGAAAGGCCTTGCTTTAGACAGAAGGCTTCTACGGCTACAGTGCCACACAATAGGTCCCTGCCCCATGGCACCATGTATACAGTTGAGGACATTTGAATTAATGTAGCCAAGGAAGGCGAGAACAATGGGGGCAGTTGAAAGGCATTTGAATAATTGTAGCAAGGCGAGGTAGGAGAGGAGATAGCAGTGATTGAGGTGAGGAGGATGCATGCACAATGAGATAGGATTTTGAAGACAGGAAATGGCAACAATCTGATTTCTTGCTGTGATCCTGGGATTTCCCTCCTCCCTGGCCTCAGCCAGCTCCCCAGGTAGAAGGCAGCCATTTGGGGCCAGTACAGAACAGGTTGATACACATGAGTTAGGCTTTCAAAATGGCTTCCCCTACTCCCCGCAGTGCAGATCCATGGCAGGAGGCGCACCCCCGGTGCTGCCTTCGTTCAACCTCCTGAGTTCCGTCGCTGGAGGAGGGGGAGGGACTCGAACCACTCTACTACCGCTGCTCCTCGGGACTTCAACAGGATACCCAGACTCGAACTGGGTTTTTACGGCTGCAGACCTATTGCACTGCTGCCAGGAGCCTCTCCGCTCAGCCTGGGACTAGCCCCAGCAGCGCGGGAGGATCGGGACCCTTCTGTGTGGGGCCCGTCCCTGGGGAAGCCCCGATGATCCTTAGTGAAGATCCGGTGCATAACTCTCAAGGGAAACCCATAAACCACAGCAATTAAGCAGAATGATCCACTGCTTAGAAATAGGTTAGTGTAGCTTTAAGCGGTCAAATACAGGGAGAGAGCGTAGAGTAGGTTAGTGGGTCAGATCAGCCGGCGGTTCCGAGACTTCGTTAAGTGGATACACGTGCCGTCTGATGGATCTTGGCTGAACGCCCAGAAAGGGGATTAAAGGCTTAGTGGGTTAAGAGGCTTAAAGGATTAAAAAGGTACAGAGTGAACTTTTGCCGCTGCTGCTTCTCTTGGGGTTCGAGAGGGCTTGTGTCGGGCACGTGCCGGTGAACCTTTGCCCTCAGCTGGCACGCGCTGGCTGTCAAATGGTGCGCAAAGCAAAAAGAAGCCAAATTTTAAATGCGCTTAGGTTAAAATGGCTGTATCTCCGTGATTTCTTGACGGATTTGGATGGGGTAAAAAGGAGGGGGTTCAGGGAAGAGTGGGGGAGGACATAAAATATTAGGGGGGGGGGTAGGGCCCTCTCTACACAAGTGCTTGAGGATAGTATTTCTGAGCAATTGTATCACTTTTTTCAGTTTTGCTGATTGGACCAAACTGCAGGCCCAATTCTATACTTACCTCTGATGGTGCTCCTCTTCTTTTGGCGCTGACTGCAGTCACCAGTAAAGCAGTCAGCGCCAGTTGTAAAAGGCGCTCCAGCAGCACGCTACTCAGTGCACAGCCAGGAATGCTGGCAGGAAGGCCTGCGTCTTCCCACCAGCGGGTCGCTCAGGACCCGCTAACCCAGGTAAAGTGGGAGGGGTGGCAGGAGGGCAGAACAGGGGCAGGGGAGGGCAAAATGAGGCAGTGACAGGGATGGGGGAAGGGCAGAACGGGGTGGTTATTGAGGCGGGGATGGGCGGATTAGGTCCAGGAAGGGGGCAGGTTCTGCAGCAGTGGCGGCCACTGAATCCTAATCCCCTTCCCAGACATAATCCCATGGACCTGCTCCAGCTAATTAGCTAGTGCAGGTCTGAGTAGACCCACCCACCCTCTGTGTTGTGGAGGCCTACAATTGTTCCCTTACCTAGAGGAGACCTCCACAACTGCCCCCCCCCAGAATGCAGTGGTAGCCATTTTGGCATTGCTGCATCGGGGATGACGACGACGACGACAATAGAATTGGACTGTGAATGTGATGTGTACTTGTGTGTATCTTCTTTGAATTAGCCAAAAGCAGCCTGAGGAGGAGGTGGCAGATTTGAGTGTGGGGGGGAGGGAGGAGCTGCTTAACCTTTCCCCCCTCTCCTTGTTTTCCCACTCAATATTCTCCCAAGCTGTTTGCCCAGGTACCCAGCACAAAAGACATGAGACCATGTGATTTGTAGGAAAAAATGGGTCATCTATAACACTTGACCAATTTAAAACTGTAGCGGGTCCTATCTACACAAACGTCTCCCCCCTTAAGTGTAGGCATCTACCCTGGAGGAGACAGCCACAACTGTCACTTCCCCTTTGGGCAAAATACCCTGGCTCCAACCCCAGCTTTTCAACACCAACCCCTGGAAGGGGGGGGTCAAAGAAGCAAAATTGTGTCACCTACCTCAAGCCAGACAGCATTTGAGGTAGGCATTGCAATGCAAGCCTGAGGTATTGCCAGCCTGCATCTTCGAGCCAGACAGCCTCTTGAGACCAGTTCTGGTTCTCAGTTATTTTCATTCCTCCTGGGTTTGGTTTCCAGTGTTAGATGTTCTACAACTACTTGGAAGGATATCAGCTTCCGATCAAAGAACACCTCTGTCTTTGACTCACATTGGTGAAGGTATTGCCTGAGGCTCCTTGTTTGGCCAACTATGTGTGCAACATGAACTCATGCTCTATGCCTTGACCTTGGTGTGTGTGACTTGGGAGCCCTAGGGGGATGTAAAGGAAATAAAAACAAAACCCAAAAATGCTACACTGCTCTGCTGATCAGCAGAGATGATGAATAAATATGCTGCAGAGCTGAGCAATACTCGAGTTCTTGTATTAGTGCTTCTCCTTTTGCATATTCTCTGGCCAAACTGACTGCTATGGCACCTCTTTGCTCTTTAACGGAATAATTTCTTATTTAAAGAAATGGGATTATTTTGTTGTCTTCAATAAACTTAAATCATCCCTCAAGATAACCTTGATGAATAGCTACTACCATATATCAGGTTTTTTTCTACGCAGGTATTTCATGTAGTCTAGAATCTGAAGTGTTTGCATGAGTATGGAAAAAGCCAATTATACCCAGACATAAAGGACTGTTTACTGAAGCTTTGGAATGTTATCGTAATTGAGGAGTTAACCTCTTTTGTCAGTAGGAGAGACAGAAATACTCAAACCTTTCTTGCAAGGATGGCCTTCACTGAAATTTTGGGAATTACATACCCATTTATATGGCTGTGATACACCAATGGAAAATGCACACTATCCATTTCCATTTTAAAATCTGTAAAAAAAACCCAAATCTGAACATTCATATTAGCCATTTTGCAGAAGTTTGTAACAAATAGCACACGGGTATGTAGTCTGAGTGTACTCCTTAATCAGTTGTTTCTCCTGGATAAGCCAGAGGCAGTGGTAGCCACAAGTGTGTTCGATTGGCCACATCTCCTATGCTAACTGCACATGCGTGCGCACACACATACACCAGATAGAAAGGACTTTGTAACAGTTATCTATTCCTTGTAACCTTGATGATGAATACATGTAATGTGCTCTATGTGGAGTTGCAGTTGAAGTCCCAGCTAAGTTGCAACCTAAATGTTGGTGGGTATAGATAGGCAGACACATATACAACTGGTTCTGTGTCAACATGACTGGCTGTCCAATTCAAGGTTTATGTATTTTCCTTTGAAGCCACAGCCTGGAGCTCACTTATGTCATAGACCGTCTCTTCCTGTACGAGCCTGTTCAGATCATAATGGAGTGCTCTGCTCCAAGTTCTCTTCATTTGGAGACACCAAGCAGAGTTGTTTCAGTGTCTGCCCATTTCTGTGAAACAACTTCCCTCAAGAGATTCATCTGTACCCCTCTTGCCTTTGGTTTACGAAATTGTGTTTCTTTTGCGAAGGCCTTTGGCTATAGGGTTGGTGGAGAGAAGCCAGCCTGCTCTGAATATAAAGAGGCTGATTTTATGCTGCTGTTCTATCAACATTGATTTTTTTGTTTGTTTTCTTTCTGCTATGCATTTTTTGTTTTTAATTATTGGTAGTTGCCTTGAGCAAATTTGGAAAGTCAGAGTACAAATGTTTTCAATAAATAAAATAATATTCCCAATATCTCCCCCCCTCCCCCCAGTAATCTGCCGCTTCCCTTTCCCTGTCATAAATTATGGATTTCCTACCTTGTGGATCATCTCCTACAGAGAAAGGAAGTATCTAAACCTGGTTTTTTTTAATGTGTACATTGGTTCCTTTATAGTTTTACCATTTGTCCACCCACCCCACAAATGTAGATGATTCAAAGAACAGCAGTCAGGAACCAGAAGTCAGGGCTGTCTGGACTTTCTGGGTTTGGTGTTGAAGTCAGGTGGCATAAAGAGAAATTAATGCCTCTGTCCTTCAGCACCAAACCTTCTCCCTTCCTCCTCCAATAGGGAGTTTACCATTACTTTCTTTTAATTCCTCTGCCGGTTTTGGGCTTAGAGGCTTTTCCTTCACAGAGACTGTATCACGTGCAGGCTGATGATGTGAGTATGATGTAAACCAGGCCAGTGTTTCTCAATCAACATTTGATGGTGGTGGCTGGGGTGAGCCCCCTGAGAAATGCAGCCCCCCCCCAGAACTACTGCAATGTCACTAACCATTTGTTGTTTTTATTTTGCTATGTAAGCCGCTTTGTGAACTAATTTTTGTTGAAAAGCGGTACAGTTTGCCCTCGTTATCCATGGGGATCCATTCCAGGATCCCCATGGACGCCTTCTGAGATGTGGGAAAGTTGCACGTGGCCTCCGCGTGCTTCAGAAGGCCTCCAAGAGGCTTCTGAAAGGCACTACCAGTTTTTCCAAGAAACTGGAAGTGCCCTTCAGAAGCCTCCGGGAGGCCTACTGTGGCACATGGAGGCCGTGAGCGACCTTCCCACATCTCAGAAGGCCTCCCAGGGGCTTCTGAAGGGCACTTCCAGTTTCTTGGAAAAAACGGAAGTGCCTTTTTTTCCGTGGGTCCGGAACCCGTGGTTAGTTAAACCTGTGGGTTCCGAATCCCCGGGAAAAAGGGGCCACTGTATATAAATATTCTTCTTAATAATAATAACTCTTGGGGAAAACAACATTTCTCAAGGACTGTTTGCATGCTTGTTGAAGAAAGAAGTGGGGAGAGACCCCCTCCCTTTCCTGTTCCCATCTGCTAGTGCACAGCCAGTAAGTGTGCTTGAAGTTAAGGGGGAGGGAGTTTTCATGGGTATGTTGGAAGGGGAATCTTCTCCAGCTTAGGTTAAACTCCATATTGTAGAAAAATGTGCAGTTGTAATAATTTCCTTTTAGCCTTGACAGGTATTGTGATCCCCTAAAACTTTAAACTCCTGAACTTAGAAGTATGTGTTCAGTGACATCATTCCTCATTTCTCTTTGGCTTTTCACTTCCCTTGCTTTGTTGCCTCTGAGATCTTAACTATCATGCAACCACATGTGACTCTTTCCCCTCCTAGTCTCTGAGTTGCCAATCCCTTGTTCTGAGAGTTAAGCTGACCTCATTCTAATAGATGATCTATCTTTTTGTTTAATGGTCTCTTTGCTCCTTGGAAAAGCTTGAAGAGTTTCTCTCTGCCCTCTACGCGTAAACTGTAATTCTGTACAAAGTGTTGTTTTTTGTTTTTAAATAAGTACCATGAAAATCAACAGGGCATACTGCTCAACAATTTGGTGTAGGTGTCAAGCCTCGGGGAAGCTTGCTCGGACACATTCTGTTTAAGACTGTTGGGTTCCTTGGAGAATTCCTGTTTTCCAGCACAGGTAGTCACAGAGAGCATGAAACACATGAAAGAAAAGAAAATGGTGGCAGGATCGTATCCTTGGTACAGCCCCCTACCTGTCAGGGTGGAACCCAATTATAAGTCATGACCTAACTGCTGAAAATAGATACAATGTTTATTGTACTGCCCAGTTTTTGTGAAAATGTGTTACAGGGAAGATTGATTTTGAGGAAGGAAACTTATGTGACCGGATAGTCATAACTCTGAAAGATCTGAAATGTAAACCTATTCTTGCCATAGTGAAGTTGCATTCTCTCTGCCTTGGACTGAATATATGAGGGGATGTTTAATCTAGTGTATGTACCATTTGTGTCATCTCTCTACACAAAATGGGTATTTTTCCATAATCAATTTTTGTTCAAGTGATACATGTCATCTTTCGGCATTTCTCCAGATGCACTTAGTATTTACTCTGGGTTGTGTGTGTGTGTGTGTGTGTGTGTGTGTGTGTGTGTGTGTGTGTGTGTGTGTGTGTAGGGGGGGGAGACAGAGCAAATGCACACTAGATTACTTGCATTTTTCAAAGGCCATTCAGCTCAACCCAGCAGGTAGCAGGGATACTATCCTGGAGGGCCAAGGTTTTACTGCTGGGGTGTCTGATGGCAAGTTTCAGAGCAGGTCAAAGGCTGCTGTTAGATACATTGAATTGCAAACAGAACAATCGATTTTAAGAGCATTTGTGGTGGACTGGAGGTCTCCTCAAGTTAAGGCAGCGGTTCTCAAATAGTGGGGCGCGAGGCCCCACAAAGGGGGGCTCGACCACCACAGTCGCCCTCCGCACGCTCCGAGGCCGGCCCAGGAGCCGGCCTCGGAGCGTCCGGAACGGCCGGCGCTCCAGGGCCTTCTGAAGGCCCAAGCGTCAATCCGGGTATTTTTGATGTTTTCGCTCATGCGCAGAGACGAAAACGGGTCTGCGCATGAGCGAAAACATCAAAAATACCCGGATTGACGCTTGTGTCTTCAGAAGGCCCTGGAGCGCCGGCCGTTCCGGACGCTCCGAGGCCGGCTCCCGGGCCGGCCTCGGAGCGTGCGGAGGGCGACGCGAAGGGGGGCGCCACCCCCCAAAATCGGGTGACGGGGGGTGCGGGGAAATTTTTTTGAGAACCACTGAGTTAAGGGGACATTCATCCCCTTACCTCAGGTAAAGCCCCAACCTGCACAACAGGGCTACTTGGATCAGCGCCTGCTAATTTGCTGGCATAGAACTGAGAAGTCTCCTGTTGGGCTTCCAAGCCTGGGAGCACTGGCGTCACTACAGGGGGGGGGCAGAGCTGTAAGTTCTGCTGAAATTGGAGCCTCCCTTACACGGACCAATGAAGCAGCCCCGTGCGTTGCTTTCGCTTCCCTGAAAGGCTCCGAATGTAAGGGGGCGGGGCTGCTTCATTGCTCCGTGTAAGGGAGGCTCCAATTTCAGCAGAACTTACAGCTCTGCCCCCCCTGTAGTGACGCCAGTGCCTGGGAGGGGGCATAGGATTTGGTGTGTGCCAGTGCAGCCGATCCCACCCCCTCCTGGGCCAGAACTATCCCTATCTCCACCCTACCTCTGCCCTGCTACTGAGGTTGCAGCGCTGCAATCCTATCCATACTTTCCTGGGAGTAAGCTCCATTGAACACAATGCAACTTACTTCTCTGAGTAACCATGTATAAGATTGTGCTGTAAGAGAACTGTGGCATTAATAGGCTGTAGGAACAAAGGGGCAGATTAGGCACAGGAATATCTCATTTTCCCATGTACAATAATATCTTGATATTATTGGTACAATGATACCAAAACATTGTGCAAACAACATTATTTCCAGAAACTGATTGAAAAGTTTGATTATATCAATTTATGTTCTGGTCTAGGTGTCCATTAGTATTACATTATCTAGCTTCCCATTTGTATCATTTTAATTGGGTATTTTCTGTGTAAGAAAGAAATTACTTCTGATCTCTCAGTTTCAATATTTATCCATCAAAGTGAACTGCCTAGAGAAATATTCCATTCTTATTTTCAGAGAGGGGAGGGGGGGGAAGGAAGGAAGGAAGGAAAATATGTGAATTCGTTTTCAAGCTGTTTAGATCTCTACACCAGATTTCTACTCTCATAACAATGTACCTCTTTCAATTGTTTGTGTATCTTTGCTGGATTGTCAGGAACTAAATATACTCATTTCAGATTTAATTCTATCAAGTGGTTTTATTTAAATGTATTTAAAATATTTATATACACCATTTCTCAGTGATGATTTCTGAGCTTGATCAGAACATAATTGAAACAAACAGTATATAAAAACAGCAAAATAAAACACAAAGCCAAACAAAAAAGAGCAGAAGGGGGAAAAGGCTGACAGCCCAAACCTACTTCGATTCCCCCTGCCGATCGGCGCACTGCATCCATGGGTGGGGGCAGTTGGAGAGTTCTCCTCGGGGTAAATTAAGTATTGTTCACTTACCCTGGGGAAAGCCTAAACCGCCACCATGAAAATCCAAGCAGGACCTAGACAGTGTTGCCGCTTCATTCATTTTTGTTTTTACCAGTTTGCCACATTTTAAGGTCAGGTTTGGATTTATGTGGAATAAACAAACAACAATACAAACTCAGGTTCCAGTAGGCAGATTAATTAGGGTTGGCATATCTTTGAGAAGAAAGAAAGAAAGCTAATCTGTCACCTGCTACCTAGTAAGGAAGGTAGGTTCTGTACATACCTGCACTTCCAACTCTGGTGGAGCCTGGCACATGGAGGTATTGAATGCACCAGGCTCCTCCTTATTACCCTTGCATGGTAATACAGAGTTCTATTGTAATGAGGTTCAGGTCTGCCACTCCCAGTAGGGCAAACACTGTGTTGAGTTTGCTTGCAGCAACTTGGAAGGCAGGCAACAAGGCCAGCAACAGCAACCAGCATCACCATGGAGTAAAAGCCTTTATCCATAGCTCTGCTAAGTGATGTTCAGTAACAAAGCCTGCCGGTCTAGCAGCCAAGGGCTGCTACGGTATGAGCAGGTCCTATTTCTCAGAGCCTACCTGGGTGTATTACATCTTCTTCAACTGCATAATCCAAATCACTAATTGTCTGTGTGCATGCGTGTGTCTGTCTGTCTGTCAAATATTTGGTTTGTTTAACATTTTTAATCATAGTGCTACATTTCACTCTATCAGTTAAGAACAGACTTTGGAAATGGAAATCAATCTCTAACTTAAATTAAATCTAAACCTACTTGGCTGTTCAGCACACTGCAGTCTCCTTAAGGCAGTTTTTATGAAGTTCTAATTAGGAACATGATCACATTTTTTGAAACCCATCCTTTATGGCTGAATCCTGTGTAATAGACTGGCGCAGCGCTCACTCTGCTGGCCGAAGGTGTCGCAAAAGTGCCATAAGGCACTTTTGCGACTCCTCTGGAGTAAGAGGCGCCGGAGCAGAGGCTGGTGCCGCTCACTCCGCAGTCCGGGATGACCTGCACTGGCCAACCCAGGTAAATCCTGCAGCAGTTGGTGCAGGGATGTGGGGAGGGCAGGCCAGGGTGGTAGGGGAGGGAGCTATTAACCAGCCCAGCCTGGGAGGGGCGGGGATTTTGGCGCTGGGTTGTGCCAATATCCTGAACCCTTTCCCAGGCCGGGCCAGCCTTATATGGCCTCCCTGACACGTGCCAGTTAAAGAGCTGACACACATCCGAGGAGGCCCATTGGGGCCTCCGGGGTTTACAGAAGAGGAAGGGGACAAATGTCCCCTTCCCCATTTGTCCCCTTCCCCTTAAGTTGAGCCGCAGTCGTGACAGCACAGCCCACATCCTACCTATGATGCAGCAGCCGGCTGTTCAGGCTGGATATTGCATCTTAGGCAGGATCGGACTGTTAATCACGTTTTCCTCACATGTGTCTTGCGTTGAACACTATTTTTGGATGTGGTGTGTTTAGATTCTTCAGATTGTTGTCTGCTATTGAACATATAGCCCTGCTGACCTCCCTCTTTGTTCTTTCTCAGCTTGTTACTTGAGAAGAATATAAAGCAAGAAGCAACTGTCTAATGTTATACTTATTTGGAAAGAAAATCCAGTCCACTTGTCATTCTGAAACCTTCTTACAACCACAAGATATGCACGTAATTCATCTAAGGTAACCAGGCAAATCTAAATATTCAAATAACTAGTCATTTTGAGAGTTGTAGATATTTTGGAGCGTTGCTTCAGGCAATATGAAAGTATGTACAATATTTCCTAAGATCTAAGTACTTGTGCTCCAAAATTTAAGAGCAAGTTAAACATCAATGTTTTGAGGACCATAAAACGACTAGTAATTTCTGAAAACCTGAGACATGGTCTCTTATTGTCACCCTTACAGAGAATGCTCATGGTTGGATTGTTGTAACTTGTTTATCACAGCTGTCTCTTGGAACCCAGAGACAGAAGGGCAGGAGGTGTGCTGACCTGAAAAACAAAGACAAAAAACTACTATTGTTTTGATGGATTAATTTTATTGCATTTGTTATTCTTTCACCTGAGGCCTCTTTCTCTGGCTCTGGAGCAGCTGTAAGTTCCTGATCCCTTACATTGGTGGCCTAGCTCTATGTGTTTTTGGATTTGTCTGATTATTTGGATCCTTTATAGTTTGGCTTTCAGATGGATTCTGATTTGGTTGCCCTGGTATATGACATACAGTGGGAGATCGACAGGGAGAGTATTTTCCTTTTGATTCTAAATAGCAGTCATTATGCAGAGCATATGACTCCAATACTGGACCATCTCCACTGGCTTCCAGTTTGTTTCTGGGTCCAGCTCAATGGCCTGGGATCATGATATCATAAGGATCACCTCTTCCAATATGAACTACTCACACACAGGTCCCAATCCAAAGCCCTGCTTTGTTTACTTCTAGTTTGTGAAATGAAGTGAGGCCACATGGGTTGCTCCAGATTTGCATGCCCTCATAACTTAATCTAGATTATACTGGTGCAATGCATTATGTGTGGGGCTGACTTTCAAGACTTCTCAGAAATTTCAATTAGTACAAAACACAGCCGCTCAATTTCTGGGATCAGCTACAGGGAACATATCACCTGCTACACTAGCTGCCAGGCCAGTTCCTGGCCAATTAAAAGTGATTACCTTTAAAACCCTAGACAACTTGGAATTTGGCAGAAGGAGCACCTTCTACCAAACAAACTTACCAACATTTTATGTTGTTCATCAGATGCTCTTCTCTGAGTTCCTGTGCTATCTGAAGTTAGGCAGGTGGTGACCAGGGAGAGGATTTCCTTGGTTGTGATGACTTGTATCTAATAAAATGCCCTCCCTAGAGAAGCTTGGCTGGCTCCAACCTTGATGTTTCTTTATCACCTGGTGAAGTCTTGTTTATTTGCTCTGACATTCCATGTTTTCCATGCTGATCTTAACAGTTGTTTTATTATTCTGCTGGATTATACAGTATTGATTTGTTGTGGCTGCTCTTTCCGTGAGTTTAATACACCTTTCATTTCTATTTGTTTTTGTATTGATTCAATAGAATTGTTTTTGTGTTGTGTTCTAATTGCTGCGGTGCTCTGTCCTGGAGTTTTATAGGTTGAGCACTAGACTGTAAGGCAGACTTACTTCTTTCTAGTGCACTGCCAAGAATATTCTGCATTGCCAGACTGGAAAGAAGTGTGGTAAAAAAACAAACTACACATATGTATATCCTACTCATGGCTACCGTTAGATCTGAAGGTCATGTTATTTTTCTGCGTTCAGAGTACATTGGCCCAGTAGGCCTAGAATTGGGACCCTTTTTGTCCAAGATGGAATTTGAGACAAATCTGCAGGTGCCTGAGATGAGTAACACAACTACAGGGTAAAGGTGAGTGCTTGTGTGTACAGGTAGGTGATCAGGTTGCAGGTCCTGTAACTGCTGCTGCTGTGTGTGTGTGCACATGTGCTCTTGTGCATTACATTAATGCCTGTATTTAGAGTAACACTGATACAGTTAGCAATGGTTCCTTGCGTTATTTCTGCTCAAACCACTCAATTCTATTTTCTTCCCCCTGGTAATCTTTCTGGGCTTTCTTTCATTTTACTGGAGAACATAACAAGATCATGATCATTAATGTAACCTACTTGTAAAAGCTCTGGCTTAAAAGCTACAAAGCATACCTCTTTACCACAAAGCCTCATTAATTTGTTTTTGCCAAATAAAAGAAAAGAGATACAAACTGCATCTTTAGTCTGTCATTTTGTGTATGAGAGAGGTTTGATTGATTGCATAAAAGGAAATGTCAGTGCTACATGAGTGAAGAAAAGTGCTTCCCAAGTACAAAGCTCAGATTCAGGTAAATGTGTGATTGATGCCCATTGTTATTCTCACTGCAAGGCTCCATCAATATAATTAAATTAAAAGTGAAGAATTGGATTGAAATTGTCTCATCATGCCTTTGAAACATGAGGTTGATGGAGAGGGAGTCTAACAAGTAAGTAGCCAATGTGTACAACAAGAATACAAGAGAGGTTGGGAGGAGGAAAGCCTCTCGGTCAACTGAATGCTGTTGAACATTTCATCTTAATTCTCTTTTCTTCCACACTGCTGCAGAAACAAGCTGGGCTCATGTGGAAATATTATGCTTCATGTCAGAACAAATTAAATGTCTCAGTTCACCCGAACCAGTATGTTTTTTCTTCCATATCACCAAACATTTAGCTAATGACCAGAAACAATCCCCAGAAGGCTTATTGAGGTCTGATTGAAGGATTTACACCATTCTTCTTGCAAAACCATTTTGTGGTAGGAGAAAGTGACTTGTTAATTGATGGTACTGACTCAGCATGAACCACTTTCTATAGGATAGCCTGTTGGAGAGGTTCTGTATTTTGGGGGTCATAAATTGATGGGAAAGATAAGGTGAGCCCAATTTCTCTTTTTAATCCTGAGTATACAACAATACTAAATGCTAGATGTGGCTGGAAGAACACCCCCTGAATAATATAATGTTTGACAATCCCAGTAACACTCTACCTGCAGAACCAGCCAATGATCTACTCAAAAGTAAGCCCCACTGAGTTTAATGGAACTTACTCCCAGGTAAGTATGTATAGGATTGTAGCCTTAGTAAATAAAGGGCAATTGCATTTGAATAATAGAAGGTAGTATTAGCCTCAAGCTGCTTTTTTTCAGGCTGTGGCACAGCGTGGGCTCCATGGTGGCGGCCATCTTGGTGGCAGCCTGCATACCACCGGCCTGTACCACAGATTGGGAAACTCTGATCTAGACAACACGACTGTGACATTTGAATTCTCATGCCTGATTTTTCTGATGATCGCATCTTTCTCTCTCTCTCTCTCCCTCTCCCTCTCTCATTCCGTTCATTGGAATATCAAAGGTTGATGACATCATGTTGATGATGTTGGGTGTCTGTAGTTTCCTGCTCTGTTTTTCTCTCCACAAAATCGCAATATTGGTTTAACTGTTCCTTAAAGTCTTCAGGCAGTTTCTGAGCCATGGTAATGTGCTGTCTGATACATAGTGCTTCCCTGCAGATGAATCTAAAACTGCATGATAGATTACCTTTAAAGTTCTCAACTCCTGCGTCCGTGACAATTTGTTCCACTTTCATTCTTAGCTGAACTGTATTAAGTCCTCTACATTTAGCACATTTTGTTCACACATTCCTCTAATTTATCCTGTGTTACTGGCCACCTAGCTTTGCAGCCACAATTTGCTTTCTTGGTTTTCTTTGTCATGTGCAGAGCTTCCTTTTTATTTGTGCCAACTCTCCTACACATTTTTCGCCGACACCATACTTGCCCTTAGCAGCTGTATTATTGCCGGTTTCCTTGGTAAACTGCATGACTTGTACTTTGAACGCTGCAGTGTCTGATTTGTGTGACTTTGCAGTAGGCATTTTGAGACTCCCAATACCTGGAGCATTTGTGGGTGAGCACTTAATTTATATAAGCAGCATTGGCTAATTATTTGACCAATCAGCAAACATTTCAATGAGATATTTTTCTTCCTTTCCATATTCTTCTTTATTATTACAGTACTTCTTTATTGCAATCACAAATAGTATTAGTCAATGGGGTGTATAAGATGAGGCATCTACTATGATGGAAAAAACATCTCATGTTGTACACCAGAAAATACTGTAAATGAAAAGGCAATGCATCAGATATGGAATGTAATTGGCCCCAATTTTAGTGAATAACTGTGACAAAGAATCTAAAGAGCAGTGTAGGCGGTAGAGCCACAACACCCCAGGCCTGAACCCTACTTCTCAAGGAAGGACTAATATGGCATTCTGTTGGTGTACCGCCCGCCATGCTGCCCAACAGTCTCCCTGCCTGAGCTGACTGGGGTGATCTCGGCGTTGGTGTTGGAGTGCCCTCACCTATTGGTGTTGGGGGACTTTAATGTCCACGCTGAGGCCCCGAGGACGGCCGCGGCTCAGGACTTCATGGCCGCCATGGCAACCATGGGTCTGTCTCAGAGAATATCTGCCCCAACGCACGATGCAGGACACATGCTGGACCTGGTGATTACTGCTGGACAGGTGGATGGTGATTTGGATGTGGAGGAAATTAACATCACTCCTTTGTCATGGACAGATCACTTCCTGGTGGGATTTAGGCTTATCGCAGCTTGTCGCCTCCGCAGTGGTGGGGGACCTCATTCTATGGTCCGCCCCCAGAGGATGATGGATCCGGATGGATTCCTGAGGGCTCTGGGGGACTTTCCTGTTGCCAGAGTCGGTGACTCACCCAGCGCCCTGGTTGACCTCTGGAATGGGGAAATGACCAGGGCCCTGGATCTGATCGCTCCTGAGCGTCCTCGACCTAGCCGCAGAGTCAGAGCGGCCCCTTGGTTTACTGAGGAGCTGCGGACAATGAAGCGGCAGGGTAGAGGCCTAGAGCGACGGTGGCGGAAAACGTGTGCTGACTCCAACCGGGCACGGGCTAGAGCTCACTTCAGAGCCTATTCCGTGGCGGTGGCGGCAGCGAAGAGGGCTTTCTTTTCTGCCGGCATCGCGTCTGTGGAGAACCGTCCAGCTGAGCTTTTCTGAGTGGTCCGGGACCTGCTCTATCTGCCCCCCCCCCAGTAGATGGGGTGGAACACATGGTGGCTCGCTGTGATGAGTTTGCAAAGCACTTCGTGGACAAAGTCGATCAGATTCAGCATGACTTGGACGCCACGTTAGCAGTATCTAATGATGTCCCTGAGGCACCTGTCTGTTCTTCTTCCTGGGATTCTTTTCAGCTTGTAGAACCTGAGGATGTGGACAGGATTCTTTGGAGTGTGAGACCGTCTGCTTGCCCGCTTGACCCTTGTCCAGCATGGCTGATTAGAGCTGCCCGGTCGGGGCTGGCTGAGTGGACGGGGAGGGTGGTAAATTCATCTCTGACGGAGGGGGTGGTGCCGCCGTCTTTGAAGCAGGCGGTGGTGCACCCCCTCCTGAAGAAACCCTCCCTGGATCCCCCAATTTTGAACAACTTCCAGCCATTCCAAATATCTCGTTTCTGGGCAAGGTGATCGAGCGGGTAGTGGCGTCCCAGCTCCAGAGGGTCCTGGAGGAAGCTGATTATCTGGATCCATTCCAGTCTGGCTTCAGGCCGGAGTTCGGGACAGAGATTGACTTGGTCACCTTGGTGGATGACCTGCGCTGGGGACTGGACAGGGGGAGCGCGTCCCTGTTGGTCCTGCTGGACCTCTCAGCGGCTTTTGACACCATTGACCACGGTGTCCTTCTGGGTCGGTTGGCTGGGTTGGGGCTTGGAGGCACCGTTCTGAGGTGGTTCCGCTCCTTCCTGGCTGACAGATCCCAGAAGCTGGTGCTGGGGGATGCTTGTTCGGCACCCTTGCCCTTGAGGTGTGGGGTGCCACAAGGGTCAATTCTATCCCCCATGCTGTTTAATATCTATATGAAGCCGCTGGGAGAGGTCATCCGGGGGTTTGGGGTAGGGAGTAATCAGTATGCGGATGACACCCAGCTCTTTCTCTCCTTTCCACCCGACTCCAGGGGGGCAGTCGATGTCCTGAATCGTTGTCTGGAGGCAGTTGGGAGCTAGATGGGGGCAAACAAGCTGAAATTAAATCCTGATAAGACAGAGGTTCTTCTGGTCCAGAAGTCTACGACTCAGGTACTGGATCATCGTCCTGCTCTGAATGGGGTTGTAATTCCTGGGGTCTGCGGCTTGGGGGTTCTCCTGGATGCGCAGCTGCTCCTGGATTCCCAGGTGGCGGCTGTGGCCAGGGGGGCTTTTGCCCAGCTTCGGCTGGTGCGCCAGCTGCAACCGTACTTGGATCGTGCAGACCTGGCCACAGTGACCCATGCCCTAGTGACATCTAGACTAGATTACTGCAATGCACTCTACGTGGGGCTACCTTTTGAAGACTGTTCAGAAACTGCAACTAGTGCAGAATGCGGCAGCCCGGGTGGTTGCCGGGGCTTGTCGGTTCAACTCAGTCGGACCGTTGCTTCGGCAGCTACACTGGCTGCCGGTTCGTTTCCGGGCACAATTCAAAGTGCTAGTTTTGACTTTTAAAGCCCTTAACGGCTCGGGTCCAGGGTATTTGAGGGACCGCCTCTTTCCTTATAATCCGACCCGGACTCTGAGGTCATCAGGGGGGGCCCTGTTAACCGTGCCGCCATTGGCGGAAGTGAGGTGGATGGCGGCGTGGAATAGGGCCTTCTCTGCTGTGGCGCCCCAATTATGGAATTCCCTCCCCCTGGAATTAAGAACGACTCCCTCTTTAGAGACCTTTTGGCGGGGCCTTAAGACATTTTTATTTAGGACAGCTTTTGATGTCTGACATGGTGGGCTGACCTTTTAACCTTTTAACAAATGGCTTTTAACATATGTAAACTCAGGTGACCCACTGGGGTTGTTTATTTTAAATTGTTTTAATTAATTATTTTAATGTGTATATATGTATTTTAATGTGTTGTAAGCCGCCTTGAGTGCCCTCGGGAGAAAGGCAGGGTATACATGCTTTAAATAAATAAATAAATAAATAAATAAATAAATAAATAAATAAAAATAATACAAACAATAGCTAATCAAAAACGAAATAGAGAAGGCACCCCCTCCCCAAAAAATCAGCTGTTCACTGCCAACGGAACAAAAATTCCTTCCCAGCCACCAACTAGATGATTACTCTAACAAGGTATCACTCATACAACACAGGGGAGGGTCAGATGGAGAATGTAGCACTGGTGGGCAACCAATTCATAACTGGTACCTAGTTCAGATCCACTGCCCCTGTATACAAGATTTTCCTGCTTCTCATTTCTCAACGTGAGATCACCTCCCCGCCTTAAACTTCTAACCAGCAACAGCCTACCTATTAATCTATTCACCAATCTCCTTTGCCTCCCCAAGCAACTGCCACAAACTTCTACCCCTCAGGTTTCACTATGATGCAAGGGCTGCACTGAGACTGTGCACCCAATACTATTCTCCCCCCCCCACGATGCAGGGGCACCTAAATGGTGATTGCTGCCCTTCCCCTGCCCCGTTCTGCCCTCCTGCCACCCTCTCCTGCCCTGACATCTTCCCTGCTCTGGCGAGTGGGAGAGCAGATGATGATGTGGGCCTTCCTGCCAGCACTACTGGCAGCGCAATATGTAGTGTGCTGTCAGCAAGCCTTTTACGACAGTCAGCGCCAGCAGAGGACCCTTCGCGACATCAGATGGTGGTAAGTATAGGATTGGGCTTCAAGTTAGAGAACTACTCCTTCCATGTTGAGTTACCTGCTATTTTTTTAATTAAAGACTATTTTCATAATGCATGCCAAAAACTGAAAGACCATTCAAAGATGGGGTGCAACAAATATCGGTTGGGGGTTTTTTTTGGGGGGGGAGATTAAATATTCACAGCTGTGGATGTCTACTAAATATAGTAATAGCATTCTGAACAGTTACTGCGCGCGCACACACACACACACACCCACAGAGAGAGAGAGAGAGAGAGAGAGAGAGGGAGAGAGAGAGAGAGAAGTAATGCTTTGATCATGAGATGGTTCACCCTTCAGAATGGACAATGGTACGTAATAGCTTGCTTGTTAAGAAACAGCAAGCCATCAGTTCTTTACATGGTGAACTACATGAGCTAAAACAAGCTAGTTGGGGGGGGGGGGGAAGCATGCTACCTGCTCAAAAGCAAAAACAATGCACAATTAGGCCCTGTCTTTATATCTTTAAATGGGGAACAATGAGCAATAATGCTACTACCTGAAATAACAAGGTGAAATCACAATGTGGAAAAATCCTACCCCTGTGAAAATTGCACATCCATTTTTTTGTGAATAAATATCCCAAAACAGAGATGTCACTTATCAAGGAGGTGGAACCATCTGTAGAAATAAATTACAGGGCAGGTTTTGCACATCTATCCAAAAGGAATATGTGTCCTCTCCTAGACATCCTCATAGAAATTGCATCAGTGCTGCTATGCTATTATACCTGTACTCAGATCTTCTGTCTGCTACTCTATTTTAGCTTTAACCATCAAAACTGGAGAAACAGCAGCTCCAATGGCACATGAAAGTTGCAGCGAGAGAGCTCAATTTCCAATTCTGAAGCAAGGCACATGGGAGCCTTGTATTTGCTCAGCATTCCCACTTCACTGTTATACTAGGGCTGCTTGGTGCAATCTGTTTTCATCTGCTCCCATCTGCTCCCATCTGATGGCTCCCCCTCCCCCTTAAAATGAATCTGGGACTGAGCAAGTGTTGCAAGGGCATCAATTTCCTAAGCTGTAGAGGGATTCTGCCTGGTAAAGACAGATGCTGCTGTTCTTGCTATTCTGTTACATTGCTTTCTTCCCATTACAGACCCTCCCCCCTCCCAGCGAACATAATGTATACTGAACTGAAGTACTAATAGGATATTGCCGCAGGCAGAGAAAGTAATAGAGGGGCCACACTTCACATTAGTTTATTCCCATAGGTATTTGTAGTTTGGGATTAGTATATATGTTTGAATATATGAAGTTACCTTACACTAGTCAGGTCACTGGTCCATCCATCTAGCTTAGTATTGTCTACTCTGAATGGGAGATCCTTTTAACTGGATTTTTTATTTGGATCTTTAATCTGGAGATGCCAAGGATTGAACTGGGGTTCTTCTGTATGCAAAGCAGGTGCCCTACCACTAACTACAATGGTATTTTTTTACATTAACATTCCAGTCTTCTTTCAGGAAGCTCATAGCAACTTAAGCATTGTTCCTGACAGCTTCCTGTCCAGTTAAGGCTGAGACCTGTTTAGCTTTTTGTCCAGGTCCACAATGGCTGGCACTCTGCTGGCCTGGCATGGTGTACTCCTCTGGCAGAGACAATATCAACGCCAGGACCACCTCCCAAATGGCTAAAAGGATGCTAAGGGAGCCATGATTGCAGGAACCAGTGGGTGACCCTGATCTCCTTGGGAGGAGCAAGGTTTCCTGTTTCCACCCTTCCTTGGTCACTGGGGTAACTGGAAGACAGGAAAGGTAGGAAATGGGGTACAACTAAGAGTGGGGAGCTATAAAAGACCAGTCAGTAATGTGCCAATGAAGAGAGGACAAGCTAGTGGAGAGCTCCAGGGTGTGCCTAAAGAGCAGAGTCTCTACGAAGTTGCCTTGTAGAGAGGAGGAAGACCAGGGTGATTTAACTACCTTAAGGGATCTAAGGCATCGAAAGGAAACTAAGGCTTGCAAATGAAGTCCCCACACATGCCACAGTTTTAAAAATGAAGAGTGTCAGGTGTCCTCATACCACAAACTTTTCATTTGGTTTTCTACCACTTTTAATTCAAATGAAGGTTGCTCTGGAGTATCTTCTGAACCACCCATAATTTTTTAACGGAATTTTTTAGATCACAATTCTTTAGATTGTGAGCCCTTTGGGAACAGGGAGACATTTAGTTATTTGACTTCCTTGTAAACTGCTTTGTCAACTTTTTTGGGTTGAAAAGTGGTATATAAATAGTCTTACTAATAATGATATTTTGATAATGGGGATATTTGACAGTCCTTGTCATCTGAAAGGAAGACACTGAACGCTAATGAAAGCACGAAGAAAAAAGGATAGGCTATATAGAATATAGAGTTGGCAGTGAGATTATTTTGGAATGAATTGGGATCTGGAAATAGTTGAATAGGTTGAGGGCAAGTTCACATGTCACTGAGATGGCAATCCACACACTTTATTGGGAGCAAGTTCCTTGAACTTATTAAGATTTACTTCTAAGTAAATACGCATAGAATCAGTCTGCAAAAGTCATTTTCACTTCCTCAATCCTTAATTTGAAAGTAAAAAGTACATAAACTGGATGTTTGGGTTCAGCATATATTTATCCCCCCACGGGCCTGGGTTTATCTCACCGGGGGGGGGGGAAGCTCTATGCTATGTCATAGCGGTGTGAGGTGCTCATAGGTTCCTCCATGGGGTGCTCATGGGGCCTGCAGTGGTTCCTCCACTGAGAAGGAAAGGTCACACTTTCTTCGGCTTGATTATATAAAAAATTATCCCTAATTACTTCCATCTGGTAACAACTCAAATGCCTTGATACCCTGTGGATATTTTTCTCCCAAGGAAATGTTGCTTGGATGATATTTCTCACCAGGCTGTCCATGGTTCTGCCCTGTGCCCTTTACACAGAATGCTGGTGCCACGTGTCCAGCCTCCAGTATGCTCTACCTACACCTAGAGGTCAATACTGGCATCTGCCCCCTATCTCTCTCTGGCCTGGCAGTGGCTGTGGCTGAATGTCCTGGATCTTCTGCAGGGGACCCCAAAATGCAGTCAGACTCGGGTACCTCTCCTGGAAACCTGGGCTCCTTCAGGGCCAGGTTTGAATCCTCTCCTACCACTTCCTTGGCCCATTTAATCTCAATTGGGTTCAGGTGTACCTGCGAAAGTGGGGAACTGAAATCACCTCATCCTGCAGCCCCTGGGCTACTTGCTGGCAGGATTGAGGCCAGCCCTAGCAAACCCAAGGTAGGGTTGGGCGGGCTGGCCCAGATGGGCTAGTCACCCCCATGGGGGGGCGCTGCGTTGGCCGTTTCCTCACAGCATGCAAACAGAACAAGAAGTCTAAATATGCTTTGAAAACACCTTGAAACATCATGTGATGTTTTGAGATCCATCAGCTCAATGGATGCCCTTGGCTTCTGAGGTTATATATAAACACACATCTTTTGTTGTAGTTTAATAATGTTTCTCCTCTGAAACCGTGAGCATCAAAAGATATTTATTTTCAAGGTGAAGCTTAACACTCACATTTTGAGGCATTTAAGTACCGGTACTCTGAAATATGCCACCTATCCTTAACTTACAAAAATAGGCAACCCCATGTCTCAAAATTATTTAAAAGCCACATCATTTAATCTTAAATGCAGGCATTTCTTTTCTTTTAGCGACCTCTTTTTTGCCTTTGGTTCAAGCTGACATCTAAGCTATGCCTTTTGGATATGCTAACAGCGAACATATTAATGTGTACCATTTTATCTATTTATGTCCGCAGTGTGGTGACAAATGTGTCACAAGGTTGCCAGAGATGAGACACTACTTGGGGATCGAACCCCCTCAGCATGAGGTTTCATAGCCCTCAAGAAGGTGGTAGTTAGCTACAATGGTAGTTAGGGATAGAACCTACATCTATAGAGGCAGTATGCCTCTAAATACCAGGTGTAGAGGAAGGCTTTTTCTTGCTCTGAAAGCAAAGTATACTGGAAGGTTAAGAAAAACTTTTTTTTTTGTTAGAAATTTTGAGTTTAGGCTTATGCAAATTGATGACAATTTCATTGCATTGACTGAAAGTTGGATGACACTTTGAATCTGATTTCTTCAGTTGCTCCGTTATTGCTGCAATCGCACCTTTAGCGAACAAGTGCTCTGTTATTTTATCTTCAAATACTGCTCAGACAGGTTGTTCCTGCTATCTTCCAATGAAGCAGTTCAGGTATCTGCAGGTGACTGCTGGCCAGAGCTGCCAATAGCTGGCCAATGTTGCATATGTCTGATTTTATCCTGCCCCACCAGCAGATTCAGTGGTGTATTTGTGCTTTTTTGTGTTAGACCCACACATACAAAGTCAATGAGAAGCTGTGATGGTGCCACTCTACCCTAGCCTGCTGCCCTCACTAAGGCTCTCAATAAGCTCATAGTTGGCTTTTCATCCATTGCCTAGAAAATATATCTAATTAACAGCGCAATCCTATCCAACTTACGCCACCGGTGTAGCTCAGCTCAATCCTATCCAACTTACACCACCGGTGTAACCCAGCGGTGCAGCGAGAACGGGAGGCCCCAGAACGGAAAAGGAATTCAAATCCTCTCCAAAGGGGAATTCAAAGGATATTTGAATCCCCTTTCTGTTCTGGGGCCTCCCGTTCTCGCTGCACCACTGGGTTACACCAGTGATGTAAGTTGGATAGGATTGCGCTGTATGACAAACTGAAAAGAGACCCTATGATCTCATTTTCCCCCCATAAAGGTCAACATATTGCATGACTGCTGAAGCCTATTTGTTTGCTTCTGGATATAGGTCTGGTGTTCCTAGTGTCCCACCTTCATTTTGTTACTGCAGCTGGACCTGGTACTGTGACCACCTTCCTTCCTTCCTTCCCAAATCCCGGCAGAGGTGTAACAGCCTGACAGTGACTACTCCACATTCTGAACAAGAATGCTGCTGCAGCGGCATCAAATTTTAAACCCTAAATATCCGTGGGTGAATTGAGCTACATAAAAGGAAATGTAAAGGTGCTAAGAAACACAAATTATCCTCTAGGAAAATCAGAGAAGTTAATATGGCTTTGAAGAGCTTAAGAAATATGTCCATGTATCTGCTGGATAATCCTGAAATTATATCAGTATTCATTATGCAAAAGTATGGAACACAAATCTGAGCATCCTGTCACGGCAATGTCTTAAATAATATGCAGGACTTATCAGAAAATTAATATCTTGTTTAAAGGATTTGTAACAGGTTCCTCTGTACAACACTTTTCTCCTGAAAGTTACTTTTGGAAATAACAATTATTTATGAATACGAAGTTTACATGTTTTACTCAGAAGTCTTTGGCAGGCACGTTTTATCTTTTCCCTTTGACAGCACCTCACTTGCTTATTTTTACTCCATTAATCTTCCCAGCTTCATACATCTCTATTCTGTTATCATGTTTTTACATATTGGCTTCATTTAAAAACTGCTGTCTTGAAGATTTGTCTGTGGGGTGGGGTGGGGTGGGGTGGGAGGAAGCTTGCTGCTTTGATTTTTCAGAATGACTTCTCTCTTTTCTGTCTTCTTCCTCCCACCCCCAAATGAAACAAGCCATGAATTCTTAGTCTAAGAAAACTGATCTATGGCTTATTAGGTACCAGAGGGTGGCACTGGTCTTTCACAGCTAGTGAAACATAAGAAAAGTTTTATGTAAGTTACATGCTAGTATATTTTTCCCTGAAGCACCGTGGCTGAAATGAGCAAGGAGACATATTTATACTCTTACCTCTAGAGACTACTTGTAGTTTAGAGTTAGGAGATGTGTGTCACGGTCCAGGGTCTCTCTGACTAACCTTACACACTCCTGGCTCACTGCCTTAACACTCCCAGTGGGTCAGAAATGCATGTTCCCAATTTGTTCTTGGGTATCCTACCATCTCAAGGGACTTAACACTCCATGAGAGAGCAGGGCACAATTCCCAGGCAAATAAGCAAGTTCAGGTTCTTGCACACGTTCACCTGACTGGCCAAATGCACCAAACAGGGGGGCAAACTGCCCTCTGGTAGGCCGCCGGGTTTTTTTTATACCTTAAACCTAGCTCTTAACTAACCAGAGATTCAGACCAACCAAAGCTTCAGGAAAATGATCTCATCACCTGAGGTTATTGTCAGTCACTCACTCTGATCCCTCCAAACTGGAGAATCACAGCTGCATCCAATTCCCAATTAGCGAAACGTTGAAGGCCTAGTCTGTTATTGCTCACCTGGCCGAAGTGAGATTCAAGATAAGGCGCTTCTCTCAGCCTTCCATTTAGCTCTGTTTCCACAGCTGCTGCAAAATGGCTGCAGACTCCCAAGATGGAGTCAGAATGAAGTCAGTGATTTTATCCTGTTCTTAAAAATATGGCTGAAGGAATGGGAGGAATGTGAATTAAAATTAGGCTTACCATACATCCCGGAATGGCTGGGACAGACCCGGATTTTGGAGTCCTGTCCCGGGGCATATGGCAGTCGTCCCGGAGTCTTGCAGCCGTGACTGGGCCTCTTCACATGTTGCAAAGAGTCACGGCCAGGAACCAAGCGAGTCCAAAGTGCTCAGCTGTGCATGCGCACAGCGCAGCTGGACACTTCGGCCTTGTGCCGAAGCAGCAGTGCCGCACGAGGAGCAGCAAAAAAGGCAAGCAAAAATGGTGTGAAAATACAACAACAACAACAACAACAACAAGACAGCAGCGACACGGCCAGAAAATAATATTTTTTTTAAAAAAATGGTGGGGAGAAAAAATAGAGGTGGGGTGGGTCCCAGTTTGGGTGTCTCAAAATATGGTAACCCTAATTAAAATCACTAACCATTACTACTGCAGATTTAGTTTCTGGTATAATTATGCCACTGTATCTTAGAAATATGTTTTATGTAGCCTGAAAAATCATGTATGTGGCAAAACAGTGGTGGGCCTCTTCCATAGTTGAGTGCAATGGACATCCATCTCATGTGGTAGAATAGAGCCTATTTTTATTGACTGCAGCATTGGAGAGCTAGTCTATTTAATGGAAGGTTGAGCAAGATTAGGAACATGTGCAGTCTGCATGCATGCATTATGCATGTACGTATGAGGGGGAATACCACTAGGTTACCAGTGATATCTTTTTTTGAGTATTCATTTCCAGGCTTGTTGAACATGGTAGTCTTTACTTTGTTCCTTTTCTTGGTGTAAAGGGTGACAGCTTTTAAGCCTGGAAATAGGTCTGAGATGAGCTTGGGGATGGAGTACTTGCTTGCTGCTGAGATCACACAGGCACAGAGGGATGCCAGAAGCAGGGAAAAGCAATACTTGTCATACCATTCCTAGGGGGGAGGAATATATGGAGCCTTTCTCCTAGGAGAAAGGTGCGAGTTTCCCAAGAACAGCCTATTACTTTCCTCTCAGCTTGCAGAAAGTACTAGGCTTACCAGATTTTGAGGTGCCCAAACCGGGGCACACACACACACACACCTACTTTTTCCCGCTCCAGAATTTTTAAAAAATATTTTTATTTCCAGGCCTTTTTGCTTTTGCTTTTTTTGGGGGGGGGGGGGGCTTCCAGTCATCAAAAGGTCTCGCACTTTGACAGATCACAGAACAACAAGAAATCGAGAGAAAGACTGCTTTAATATCGCAGATAATTTAGCACCTACGTAGTTTTCACAGTGCGTGACTGTTTAAGCTCTCAACGATCGGCTGCACGAGGGAGGGCTGTTGTGCTTTGCTACCCCATTTTATATCTGGAAAATCTTTGCAGCTATGGAACTTTGTTATAAAATGGTGGTATGACTTTAAGGAACTTGGCAAAGGCAGCAGTTACTCTTCCAACTGTTAACAACTTGTGCTAAGAAGAACTAGAGCAGACAGCAAGTTGCTGTACCTTTGATAAGGTGTTCATGGTTTAGGAGTAGGACGTTAGGACAACCCCTTGTTTCTCTTGTTAACTTAATAAAACGGCCAGAACAACCTGGAAAATGCTTCCATTTATTAACTCAAAGATATGTACTGGTCGCAAAAACTTCAGAACATACATGATTTTTTTGTTCTTTTTTTGCAGGCATGGAGCCAATTTTTCCCCAATTATTTAATTATTTAACCCACCATTTTCGCCCATTTTCACTGCTTTTTGGGGCGAATTTTTGCTTGCTTCCTTCCTGCTGCTGCTGCCGCCACTGCCCGATTCCTGGCTAGCCAGCTGCATCAGATCAGCCAGGACTCCCTGCCAGAACTCCCCACCAGTCCCCAGGCCAGTTGATTACCCCCTCCCACCGCCGCTTCCACAATTTAAAAAGTTGGGCGCTGCCATCTTGGATCTCACAAGATGTAAGATGGCGGCACCCAGGAAAACTTTTTAAATCGTGGAAGCGGCGGCAGCGGGAGGGGCAGACCCGGAAAACTGGGACAGACCCGGTTCTGGGCCTAGCTGGCAGGGACCGGGCTCTGGAAACCAGGGCAGTCCCGGTTTTTCTGGGATGGATGGTAAGCCTCTTTCCTGACCTTGAAAAGGAAGTGCAGGAAAAGAAGATGAGAAGACAGAAAGATTTGCAGATGTGTGACTGTTAGTTAGTTTTATATAGCGTTATCCATATTCATGATGCTTTGCAGGTAACAGAAGCAAAAACAAAGTGAGAGTTCGCTGCCATAAACTGCTTAAAATCTAAACTAAATTTTGATGGGAGGAAGATAAGAAACAGAGAGGATTGAAAAACATCCACATACAATTAAAGTCAGGTCAGTGTTGATTGAGAAGAACGTATGAATAGGGCTAAGGTTAGAAAAATTCACCATGGTGTGTTTTCATTTTAAAATGCACATGTAATTGAAGTCAATCTAACTGAAGCGTATTTTGGTTTCAACACATTCCCAAAGTAACTCTGAATTGTTCAGTAACATTATTTTGTGATTTGTAAGAACTACAAACATGGGAACTCTCATGGCCAGATAGTGGGGACAGAAGGAAATATTGGGGTGAGGCACTTGAAGCTAACATAAAACTGCAACAATCTAAATACAAGCAATGTAATATGTTGAAAGTTCTAGTTACAATTGCTGCTCCATACGTGTGGAACACCTATCGGTTTATCTCCATCTTTTCTGACATTCTGAAAGTTAAAATGCTTCTCTTTATTAAGCATATTTTGAATTACTAGTTCTTGTTTTGGATTTGGTGTTGTGTTGCTTGTGTGTGTGTGTGTGTGTGTGTGTTGACTTTTATATGTATTGTTTTAAATTGTAACTTTATGTTGTAATTTTCTTTTTTTAATAAACCACTTTGAAAACATTTGATTAAAAACTATATAAATTTAGTAAATAGGTGCATGATCCTATTGTCTGCTCAAGAGCTTTACTTGAGAAATACTTTACTTGAAGTAAAAGCACAATCTTATTCCGCGCTAGCGCTGCAACCTCAGCGCCAGCACTGACTGTCACAAATGCGCCATAAGGAACGTTGTGACAACTCAGGAGCAAGCAGCGCTGGTGGAAAGGCCTGGCATTGAATCCCAAAGACAGCGCTAAGTCCTGTTCTGAGTGGTGTGGGGACTGGGGGAGGGCGAAGAGGGGTGCAACAGGGTGGGGGATGGGCAAATCAGGCTCAGGAGGAGGCAGGTTCAACGGAGCTGGTGTGTGTAGAATTCTATCCCAGGCCTTCTCCATTTGCATGGGACTGCTCGATTCTGTGCTAGTATTGAGCTGGCACTGATATGAGTAGCCCCATTGCGGTGACTACCCAGGGTAAGGGGACAAAAGTCCCATTATCATAAGTAAACCTCCAGCTGGCCCCTTTCCAGCATAGGATGTAGCATAGGCCACACAGCCCGTGCTGCATGGACGGGGGCGGGGGGAGAGGATTGGGCTGCCCGTTAACTAAAGATCATTACTTTATTTTTCTTTTAAGTCCCAATACAGCAAAAATATTTTGTTGGTTTGTAGCTAAAATTCTGATGTGACCTTACAATGAGACCGAAGAACTTCAGAGTACAGTACTGTTAAAATTCTTGCATTTATTTTTTTACTGCAGACAGAGCTCAAACCAATTTGTTTGGCAAGTCAGAATGTTTTCAGCACTTCCCACATTGATCCTGTGAAGCAGATGCAAGAGAAATCAAAATAATTCTGCCAGAGTTTCAGATAAACAAGAACAGAGTAATATTCAGTGGATTGTGGACAAGGACCTGCATCCTTTGTATGAGATCAGGTATGGAATGAAGCAAAGCTGAATGTTAATAGGCTTATGTACACTCCATCCATCCTGCACCCTATCATGTATTCCTTCCATGCTCAGGCTTCTATTGGCTTCTATCGATCAAGCCCTAGGCGAAAAACAAAACAACCATGTACTGTAAATAATTGCTATAACAGTACTTGAAGGCGGGGAGAAGAGAGCAGAATTACTCCTACAAATACCTTGTGTGTAGAAGAACTTTAAAACTCAGGTTGTTTCACAGAGAATGCACTGCCTCCACGTGTCTTGACCACCCACTTCTCTGCTTGACCATTTGCTTGTCCCTGCAGGCAGATGGCCCCTTCCACAGAGCAGTAGCGCAGCTGGGGAGGGGGCGCCAGCATGGTAAAGTGCTGCAAAGTGCTGCAAGGTGACCCCTCCCACTCACCATTAGAGCCATTCCGGGCAGCGAAGTCACCCGCACAGGCACTCACCGGACCAAAAGGAGTCTCCTGCACATAGCCTTCGCTGCCTGGCTCCAATGCCGAGTGGGAGGAGCCACCTTGCAGCACTTATGGCACCGCCCCTCAGCTACGCTACTGCCATGGAGAGCATGTCCAGCAGTTCGTGTGTCCTGCCGGTCTCCAGAGTGCTAGGGAAGACAAGGGAGGGTGAGTTATAGATTTCAAATCCAGGATTCTGTGTGGTAACTGCTGAGTCCTCAGACCATCAGAAATACAATCTGCCCAGATTGAATTGCAGGGGCAATTCCCTCAGCTTTATTTGGGCACCTTTTATTTGTATTGTTCAAGCTTTAGTTTAAAATGTATTGTAAAATCTCTCAAAGACCAGACAGAAGTTGTCCCTTGCGTCTCTTATTCTTAAATCACGATTGCCCTGATCCTGTCCCCCACCAGTTTACGTGATGCAGCCATGCTGCCAGGGCATGTGCTGCATGTTATGGTGTGTGGGGTGGGGTGGGGTGGGGTGAAAAGACAGCCTGGGCTGTAGCCTCCCAGTAGGCTGCCTATCTACCAATGGGTTTCCTTGGACCATGTAAATCCAAGGAGCCTCTTGAGGCAGGTCCAGGCTGGAAAAGGGGGGGATAGAATCCTGGCATGTTCTGCTGCCACCCAGATCCACCCCCTGCCCGCTCCCTGCTCTGCTCCTCTCCCAAACTGCACACAACTCACCCCACTGCTGCTTTACCTGCTGTGGTGTGACCTGCGCATGATGTTGGCACATATGTGCCTGGCCTATGGCCATTTGAGCCAGAAGTCCTGAGTGCACAACAGCAGCATGCCTTCTGCAGCCCTGCAGTGGCACTTACAGTGGTGGATCAGGAGTTTGGGTTGCCTGAGAGTTACCTATACACATTATGTGTCTGCCCCAGATTTCCAGAATGCCTAGCTATATTATCAGCTACACATTGGAGGGTGGGCATGTCACATGGACAATAGGCAGAATTCATAAGAGGATGCTGGTACGCACATCAGTCATGCAATTTGTGTGATTTTGGTCTCACAGTCATCAGCTGGGCTTAGGGTTGTCAAACCATTTGCAGCATGTTCTCAGGAGTGGTTCAGATGCTGCATTACCCATAGTCATGAAAGTATCTTAAGGATTAATCCATTTTAAGCAGTCTTGAGAACGAACTTGCACTAACATAGCAAGTGATTGGACTGGAAGAAACGGATGATTGTGAGAAGAGGGAGTATTGTTTTTATTATCGATTGCTTATTCTGGAATCATAATGTGCATGAGAGTCCTCGTCTAGTTAAGGAAATGTAAATTCATCCAATCTCGGTGCGTGTTTTGATTGGGGAAGTACATTTCGTGCTGCATATAGTTTCAGCCTCAGGCTTTGGTTCAAGTTCATGTGCATGTGATCAGGGGTAGTAGACCTGCATGCATGGCTGAGGCTGCTGTTTGCATTTTTCTTCAAGGGAATTTGTGAGGAGGTGACCAAAGTTATGAAAAGGCAACGCAAATGAGACTGCTGGAATGTTATGCCACTGCACACGTTTCCCCTTCAGGGTGGCATATCTGCCATGCAGAAATGTTGGTGATTCTTAGTTATATGTTGAAATAGGCTTCAATTCAAAATAAATTATAGGCTGTGGCCAAAGTGGAGCCTGAAAGAATGCTGTGTAAATTATGTGTATCCCAGCTCATTGGCAGAGTTCAATAGCAGCTGTGGTACCATATCGTCTATTGTGGACCTGCATCACCTGCTGCCATTATGTAGAGTTAAACCTGGATCATATGTTATAAAATAGTTTTTAAACCATTCTCCCTCCGTCTGCAAACCACCCTTGTTTCTTTATCTGGGGAGCCAGCAAAAAACTATCCTCAGGCTATTTTATCCAGTGCTTCAGCACTGTGTGTTTCATAAATGTTACAGATGTTAAAGATCAGGCTCAGAGGGGGCGGGATCAGCGGTGCTGGCATGCGCCGCACCCTATCCCCCCTCCCAGCCCTGATCCGCTGAAACAGGCAACACAGACTTACATCAGCTGTATAGCTCGCGCAGGTCCGAGTTGCCCCATTGCCACTGCTAGGGCTTATCCTGGGGCAAGGGGAAAAATGTTCCCTTACCCAGAGGAGACCTCCAGCAGCCCAAATTCCCGTGCAGGATGAAGCGCAGCTGGTGCCGTGGCATCACTGCACGGGAATTTGCGCTGGTTTGGGCTGAAAGTTTTTTTTTTGCCTCCTGTATTGTCTTTTAACTTTTTTTTTTTTTTGCCAGAATTTGTGTTCTGTTTCAAGACTTCCATTTATGGAACGAAGCTTCCTTGCCCTTTATAGCCTCTCTGTCTCTGCTTGTTAGCCATGCTGGCACCCTCCTGGACTTAGTAGAGCACTTCCTCCTTTGTGGCAAACACTCTAGCTGTGCCTCTATTATTGCTGTTTTTAACAGCCTCCATGCACTCTGGAGAGATTTGACCCTTTGTACTTTCCTTTTTAACAAATATAGACAAACTGAAAAATGGAATTAATCAATATCCCAAATAAATATGAAAAGAATATTAGCATTCTAGCCTATCCACATTTACTCAGAAGTAAGTCCCACTGAGTTCTGTAGGACTTACTTCCACATAAATTGGCATATGACTGTACCCTTAATGTAACATTAGCAACATAGTAGAATCGTAGAATCACAGAGTTGGAAGGGACCTGCAAGATCACTGAGTCTAAGCCCCTGTTAATGCAAGCTGTCCACAACTACAACAATCTCAACTGCTACTTTCTCTCTTGTAGATCTTGTGTATGAGAATGGCCGCGCTTCCCAAGTTGTGCACTGTGGTGCCCGGGGCACCCCAGCGCACTCATGCAGGATATTTTACATTTTTGAGGGAAACACAGTTGTTAGGTATTTCTTTTGACCTATGGCCCATATGAAAAAAAAAATGACTGAGACATTAAGGGTGCCATGAACTGAGAAACTTTGGGAACCTCTGGCCTAGACATTAATATAAGCCCCTGGGCAAATGTATCAGTTTGCTTCCTGCTGAGTGTGATGCTTCACCTTGGGTAAAGATTTTTGAAAACAGTTTCAAAGGAAGCACCTGAGCACTCCTGCTGATGTAGGAAACGTTCTGGATGGTTGCTCCTGCAAAAGCAGTAGGTTCTGATGAAGTGAGTCCCGTCTAAGTTACGCCACTGAAGTGGGGGACTAGGGACTCTGGGAGCTTCGGCTACAGCCAGACTAGACTTGTGTCCTCTGAGGCATCAGGCAAATCCCTCCAGGCGGGTGCCACAAAATGCTTCTTTTTTAAACTTTAAATAAAAGAGTTTTGGATGGCAAAAGTTGCATTCCAGTCCAAGTAGTGATGACTAATATTACTACTTCTTGTCTGAATTTGTTGAAGTTCTGATAGGAAAGGAAAGTACAGATCTTTATAGCACCGAGTGAGTGTATGAGCTGTGGAGCAGAGTGGCCATGTTCCAACAACGAACACAAATTAGCACAATTAGTGCATGAGGCACTAGCCTTTCTTTCTTTCTTTCTTTCTTTCTTTCTTTCTTTCTTTCTTTCTTTCACCTCTTTTTCCTGGGCTCTGCTAATGCTTGCACATGCAAATGTTTTTAAACGTTGTACTGTATGTACTCATCTGCCTTCCTAAAGCACCTTTTGATGGGTGGACAGAATATAAGTTCTTGAAGTAAATAAAATAGCATACCATTATGCTTTCCTAATGCCTCAATGTTGGCTTTTTCACTCTTTGTAAGTGTGTAGAGAGAAGAAAAAAAAGTATTTTTCCCTCCCCTTAGGCTTGCTGTGATTCATAGAGCTTTGTGGTAAAGAATTTCGTACATTTAGACAATGCAAAGTATCAAGATGATAGAATCAATCAGCAAATAGGCTCAGAGCTGTAAAAAAGATTTCATTTGGCTTCTGAATTTCAAAGGGAAATAGGATAACCTTAGGATCAGTCAGATAAGGACTTTGTCTTAAGTGATTTAGCAACCAGTGCCTCTTTGGAAATGTATTAGCAGATTCACATCAAGGCAGATAAAACGGCTTATGTCTTGGTCCACCATGTTTGCACTGTCTGAAATCCCTGAACAATGCTTCTGCAAGTGTGACTGTGGTGTAACATCATGGTGTGTGATGTGTTGGCAATACAACAGGTGATAGCTCTCATCCAGCACTGATTCACTAGAAATTATATATTATGGGACAGGTGTAGTTGCCACCCCCACCCCCAGACTTCATTTTGTACTGGTGAGATAAGAATATAGAAACCAGTGGTGGGATGATATGGAAAGACCCTCACTATTATTGCCTCCAGTCCAGTATCTGCAGGCTTACCAGATCGCCGACCGGGACGTTCCTTTTTGCCCTTAAGGGAGGCGGGGGGAGGGGCAATAGTAGCCGGAGCGTTGCTCCGGCTACTATCGCCCCTCCCCCCGCCTCCCTTAAGGGCAAAAAGGAACGTCCCGGTCGGCGATCTGGTAAGCCTGAGTATCTGGCATTAGTATGGTTCTTCCCACATAATTAGATCACATGGGGGATGCATTGCAACAAAATGCAGTGGTTGCAAACAAAGTTGAATTGTGATGTACTAAGTACTGAAGCCTCAAGCTACATAACTGCTCAAAGGCCCATTGAAACAACCAAGGTAAGTGTTAAAAACTCACAGTGCTTAGAACTCATTGAACTCACAAACCAACAGCAACAACAGCTGCACAAGTGCATAGGAGACCTTACAAGGCAGCATGTCAGCATTAGGATGGGTTTTTGTTCTGAATTTCAAACCTGTGGATGAGTTTTGTGTGACTCAAAAACTATACCTAGCATTTTAAACACTGGCTGCGCCTCTTAAAGATAGTCTACCTGCTCTGTAGCTAGTCCAATGCTCTAGCCCACCATTTTCCTCTCCTCTGCACTTCCTCTTCTGCTCAGTTCCCCTTCCTTGTTCAATTCAGGGAGGGGGAGAGCAGAGGCTTGCACATCGCCAGGTAAAAGAGGACAGCATTTGGCCCACCGCCTCAGGTACCAGGAGATCGTGGGCAGGCCCTGGGTCAGACCGATCATGAAACAGGATGAAGTGGGTGGATTGTGGGCCACTTCTCAGGTGCAGCATTGACAGTCCACCCAGCATCCCACCCCCAACCCCCATGGATGATCTGCAGAAGAAGGAAGGCAAAATGGCATTATGGTACTTTTCCTCTTCCCTTCCTAATAGGAAAGGAAGAAAGGGAGAGAGATTGGAAGGAAGGAAGGAAGGAAGGAAGGAAGGAAGGAAGGAAGGAAGGAAGGAAGGGTGTGCTTTTAATAGGAAAAGAAGGAAGGGAAGGGAGAGGGATGCTTAGTTTCAGGCAGCAAAATGGTACAGGTACTTCATTTATTTCCTTGATGACAACCACAGGGGAGGGAAACCTCCTAAGAAACTGGGTACCATTTTTTCAAGGGGATGTTCTCCTCTAACAAGAGCGTGTGGGCTGCTGAGCTCTATATGAAAAGAAGAGTGAGGTAGCTGATGGTCTAGTTCCCAGGAGAGGTCATAGGCAGACCATCCTCTTTCTAGGCCTTCCCCCAACCCCGGAGCCTGTGGAGTGCCTGGGAGAAACCCCTGTGGCCTTAAACTGCTGCTATTAAATGCCAGGTCGGTTAACAATAAGATCTCCCTAATCCAGGATTTAATCCTGGAGGAGGGTGCCAACCTGGCTTGCATCACAGAGACCTGGTTGGATGCGGCTGGTGGTGTGAACCTTTCCCAGTTGTGTCCACCAGGTTACCGGGTAATACAGCAGCCACGGCTACAGGGGCAAGGGGATGGTGTTGCTGTGGTCTATCGGGATTACATCTCCCTCACTGGATACCCTGTCCCACAGTGTGCCGGGTTTGAGTGTCTCTGCATTGTGCTACAGGGGCGAGACAGGATGGGGATGCTGCTGGTGTACCGTCCACCTGGTTGCCCATCGGCTTCCCTACCTGAGCTGACCAGGGTGATCTCGGCGGTGGCATTGGAGTCCCCACGCCTGTTAGTGCTGGGGGACTTCAATGTTCATGCCGAGGCCCCTGAGACAGCGGCGGCTCAGGACTTCATGGCCGCCATGGCGACCATGGGCCCCAACGCATGGTGCGGGGCACACATTGGACTTGGTGTTCACTGCTGGGTATGGGGATGGTGATCTGCCCATGGAGGAGATTAAAATCACTCCTTTGTCTTGGATGGATCACTATCTGGTGAGTTTTAGACTGGCAACATTTAATCACCCCTGCAGAGCTGGGAGACCGAATTGTATGGTCCGAATGGCAGATGGATCCGGAGACTGATGGATCCAGATGGCTTCCTGAGGGCTCTGGTGGATTTCCCAGCTTCCCGGGTCAGTGATTCATCCGAAGCTCTGGCTGCCCTGTGGTATGGGGAGGCAGCGAGAGCCTTGGATCAGATCGCTCCTGAACGGCCACGGCCTTGCTGTCAAGCCAAGGCGGCTCCTTGGTTTACTGAGGAGCTGTGGGCAATGAAACGACTGGGCCGATGCCTAGAGCGACGGTGGAGAAAAACGTGTGATGAATCTGACCGAGCACAAGCTAGAGCCCATTTCAGGGCCTACTCTGTCACCATGGCAGTGATGGCAGCGAAGAAAGCGTTTTTCTCTGCCATCATTGCGCCTGTGAGTAGCCGTCCAGCGGAGCTCTTTCGAGTTGTCCGGGATTTGCTCCACTCGGCTCCTATAGTGAGTGAGTTGGAGTGTTTGACGGACCGCTGTAATGAGATCGCACGGCACTTCGCAGATAAAATCGCTCAGATTTGCCACGACTTGGACTCTGGTTTAACAGTTCCAGAAGTTGTCCCTACGGCATCTGTTAATTCCATCATTATGGATTCTTTTCACCTTATACAGCCTGAGGATGTGGATAGGGTCCTCTGTAATTGAGACCCTAGCCATACCCCTGCTAGTGGGATGAGGTGGCAGTTTTTCACTTGGATATTATGAACTGCATGGAGAGAAGACTATTTTATCTCATTTGACACTCTTGTAAGTTTTGTTTCCCCAGTAAAAAGACTATGTGGAATTGTTTGTACTTATGTTCAAACAGACTTCAGTGTCGTTTTCAGTTGCTGGGAGGGGGTGAGAGTGTATTTTCAGGGATGGCACTTTAACACATTAGCCCTGGTCTCCTTCATATACACGGTAGTTCATCATTGTAACTCCATTGGTATTAATAGGGTCATCCTGTGGTGTGAAAGAAAAATCAAGCTTGTGAGGATTTGGGTAAAGGAAAGCTTTGTAGTAAGAAAACTCAAAAGATTGCTTTTTATAACCATGAAATTCTTTTTGCGCTTGAGTGAGAAATATGATGTGATTTCTCCCCAAGGCCTCAGCCTATCTGTACAGACCTAGAAAAACTTTCCTTGAAACATCAGAGAGACCGATGAGGATCTAAGAATTTTGCCCAATATCAGAAACAAATTTCCTGTTTCTGTTTTGAACTTCACTTATTGTTCCAGCAGACTTCAGACTGTAAGTAAAGATATAGCTGAGAAGGTGGTTTACAAAGGTCATGATCTGAGGAAACAGATGTTGAGGAGATCCTCACATGGTCTGTGAAGCTGTCTTCTGTTGCTGTCCACTCCATCAGCCATGTTGTGTGAACCTCCTTTCTGGTTCCCGATGAAGGCCTTTTAATATCTGGAGAGGGGAAGCAAGGCCAAAACAAGGTTTTTTAAAAAATGTAATGTTCGATCTGTTCAGATTGCTGTTTCTATGAAATGAGGCTTGAGAGAGAAAAGGTGCCAGAGGTCCTGAATGAATGGGACTCAGTTGCTTTACTCTGTTCTTTCATGGCTATTTGCCAGAGGAGGGAGGAAGCTGCTGGTCTGCTCTCTGTTGCACTGAGGGGAACCACTGTAGAAGGCCAGAGGCTGATGTTCACCACCTACAGCAAGGAGTACGTGATGTGAGGGGCTAAAGGAGTTCCACCTTGTCCTATAAAGCTGCTGACTCCAGTCTCTGAGACCAAAGGATATGTTCCTTTAATAATGTTCTAGGCTAAATGGCAGCTGTGGCAGGGTCCAATCCAGATTGAGACTGTAGGGAAGACAAAGGGTTAAATAAATCCTCCTCACCCCACGGCAGTCCTGATCCAGTTCAGGCATCTCATGGCTGCTATTTTAACACCCACCCACCCCAATATCAGGGCCTTGCACATTATTGATGTAATGTGCAGTTTGTCCCTTAGCTGTGCTTGAATTGCCCGTTTCTGCTTGCCTGTTTGCATCTGCTGGCTTCCAGACCACCAGCTCTTCAGGGAGGCCTTGCCCTCATACCCAAGCAGGGCTTTTTAGTCTAGAAAAAAGGCACCTGAGGGGGGACATGACTGAGACGTATAAAATTATGCATGGGATGGAGAGAGTGGATAGAGGGAAATTCTTCTCCCTCTCACACAACACCAGAACCAGGGGACATGCACTAAAATTGAGTGGAGGGAGAGTTAGAACGGATAAAAGAAAATATTTCTTTACCCAGCGAGTAATTCATCTGTGGAACTCCTTGCCACAGGATGTGGTGATGGCACCTGGCCTAGATGCCTTTAAAAGGGGTTTGGACAGATTCATGGAGGACCAAAACAGGTTACAAGCCATAAGCAACCACCTGGTTTTAGAAGTGGGTTTTCTCTGTGCCAGGTGCAGGGGAGTGGAAGCAGGAAACAGATTATCTTGTTGGCTGTCTGCTCCCTGAGGCATCTGGTGGGGCCACTGTGTGATACAGGAAGCTAGACTAGATGGGCCTTTGGCCTGATCCAGCAGGGCTCTTATGTTCTTATGATTACCTGATGAATATATTCTGCCTCGCTTAAGGCTAAAGAGATAATTAGCCTGGGAGTACTAGATACATTGCCTACCTCCGCTCCAAGGTACCTTTTTCTATGGGTCCCTGAAAACAGCCACAGCTAAATGTATGCTTCTTCCACCGCATATTCTCTCCCAACTGGCAACTGGAAGTGCTCCATTTCTTGCTGATCATCCATTATTTGTCTTATGCCTGGAGACACAGAAAAAACAACTACAAAGCTAATCTGAGCAGCACAACATACCTCTTGCTGGTATTATTATACCATCCATGTACACAGGGCTTTCAAAGAATGAGAGGACAGGTCCCCATCTTGACAGGCTTGCAATCTAGATATTAACACAGCAGAAGCCACAGAGGCAGAGAAGGGGAATGGAGGCAGTGGTAAACAGAGAAGACGATGTTATTTCAGTTACATGTATTCTCATAATACCGGCAATAATAATAATATACAGTTATATACCGCCTTTCTTGGTCATTGGATTTTTCCTCCAACTTTAATCCAAGGCGGTGTACATGGGCAGGCTTTCCTTAACCCCCTTAATGGAGGGTTTTACAATATATAAATGTCCAATCTTTCATGAACAGCTACATTCCACGTCGTATCCTTTTGCAGTCTGGCTTTTTTCCGCTGGCCGTTGCCTCCCACACTCGACCGATGCAGCTGGGAGCTCTTATCTCTCCTCACAGAGGCTTTCACAGCTTTTTGTCAGCAGCGTGTCTCGAACGTGCCATTCACCAATCTTCGGGCTTGCAAGGTGGTGGCTCTACCGACTGAACCAGACCCCTCTGTAGGGAATGGAAATTGTATTTTGACCAGTTAGATGAAGACAGAAGTCCAGCAGTTTATAACTGCAACCAATATTAATTCCAGCCCAGAGGTGTACACATTTAACTCCTGTTGCGTATATACACCCTTGGGTAAAAATGCCTTAAGAGCAAGCATGCACAAACCCTGAAGGAGGAATTTCATTTGAAAAACCATTTTCTAGATTGTAAAATTTGGATTGTGACTGAAAATCAACATACATTTTCAAATTACATCTGGTGCCATTCCTTCAAAAAGATTCTTTTCGCTTCCAGCAAAAGCCCTGCATTTTGATATGCATGCATATTTAGTGCACAGCCATGATGCTGTACCATGGTTTTTTATAGCTGTACCATGGTTTTTTGTAGCCTTAATGCTGCATGCACAGACCATTCTGCTTTGCTTGTGGCCATGCCACATCATGGGTTTTTCATCACCTTAAAGCTGCATAGAAACAGTATCTTTCCATGCAACATTGCAATTCCACATGGATAGTTTAATCTGTGGTTTGTTTTTCCACACAGTTCATAGGGTTCTTCCCCCCCCCACCCTCCGCCCCTGTACTGGTTGGATACCAGAAGAATATTGTTATTATGAGAAGCCAGTGAACTTTTACAATTTGTCCTGTCAGCTTACTTGGTGAGGCCTGAAGCTAGTGAACTTTCACTTAAGCATAGAGCTGTGCCCAGCATGATTTATCACCTCATAGTTTAGATAAGGCAAGGCCCAGATGGGGGAGACCTGTCTAGGTGAGAAAGACATACAGTTTTTGTAAGAAGCTTCTGAGTTAAATGTAAACAGTATAATCCCCGGTAATGAAAACGTCCTTTGGATTTTACCAGTGAATGAAGACCTGCACAGGCATATCCTACAATCTGCCCCATTGGAATCCATCTGTGGCCATCAGAAATCTCTGGCCAGCTGAAGGTATGTTGTTGTAAGCTTTCATTTGCCAAATGAATCTTCTGTATATATAAACTCTCTCTTGCATGATGCTGCCTTGGTATACCAATAAATCATACTCTTGTGATTTGGCTGTCCTTCAAACCTGGGAAAAGCAGAGTCTGGGTTGGACCACCCACTGGACGGACGGACGGACACACACACGCACACGCACACGCACACACACACACACACACACACACACACACACACACACACACACCAGAACTGTGATTTCAATCTTCTTCACCTGATTGAGTTATAGGGAGCTACTCACATGATGATGTGTTGTGTGTGCGTAATCATTCAGAGGTAGACCTGAATACTGCCACAAGATGATTGGCACAGATAGGGGCAGGACCTGACTGAGATGTCCCACCAGTTAATCATTCTTTGAATAATGACTGCATTTTAATGTGGAAAACAACCACAGAACAAATCCCAAGTAAGTAAATTCCCACTCAATAATTGAAATGTAGTCTGTCTCTAATTCCCAGAACTCTTTGGGGGAAGCCATGATAGTTCGACTAGTAGTACACTGATGCACATTTGTTGTGCGTGTATATTCTAAGACTGCCAGGTATTTTAGAACACTATACAGCTTTAACATTGCTTTATCTTATGCACATTTACTCAGAAGTATACTTCCCACTGTGTTCAGGAGGCCTACTCCCAGGTAAGTGTACATATGACTGCCGCTGAAGAAATTATCAATTTTAAATTATCGGAACTAACCAACAGCTGTAATCAAATCTTTTTATGTTAACACCATATTTTACTAACTATAAATACAAGGGCCAAGCAACATTTGAACTTAAATCTGCACTTTAACTGTAAAATCTGCCAATGTTTATAAGTTTTGATGAAATCAGATCTGTGCAGGCAAACACCCACCCAGTTCCTTACCAGAGTAACACTTTTCCAATATATGGTGTTGTCACTGAATATCCACATTACCCATCTAGAGAGTTTCTTTTCTCCAGATGTATTAGTCATTGTGTCCTAACTATTTGATCTCATAGAGCTTTACAAGCCTGTTAAAACAAAGAAAGTGCAAACACAGGCTTAAATATAGTGTGGGCAATGTTACACTGTAATTACCTTTATCTATCATCATATTTAGTTTCAAGGATCCGGCTGTGTGAATGGGGCTAGTGATGGAATGTGCTATCACACTGAGATTTTTCATGGGGAAAATACTGCTTCCAGAACAAGATAGAGTATCTCTATAAGAACAGTCTAGGAAGCAGTGACAGATAGGGAGCAGAAAAGAGACTTGTGAGATTAACAGCCCAATTCTGTTTGTGTAAGAGAGGCATGGAAAATTCTAGAGCAGAGGGCAGAACGATGTGGCTGCCCTCAAAACCAGCAACCTCATGTAGAGTTTCACCCTCCTGCTCTGTAATACCTAGCTCTTTTCCCTGGGTCCTGATCTAATTATGTGCATTTCCTTCCCTTACCAGTGGAGGCCAATGGTATAAAGCAGGGGTGTCCTTACAAAGAACGCAGGACTGTTACTGAAAATGCTAACCCCATGTTGAGTCTTCTATCAAACCTAGCTGAATCTGCTAATTGTCTGCTCAGGGGCAGCCGAAGATCTTGAGATGCCAAATGCAGCCCGGCCCCCACACCCTTCTCCTTCCTGTTCCTTTCCCCCCAGCATGCCTTCTCTATTATATATCTTGTCCCCTTTCCTTGGTATATAAGTAGAGCCCTGGATCAGGCCAAGGGCCCATCTAGTTCGGCTTCCTGTATCTCACAGTGGCCCCACCAGACGCCTCAGGGAACACACAAGACAACAAGATACCTGTATCCTGTTACCACTCCCTTGCATCTGACATTCAGAGATAGGCTACCTCTAAAACCCAAAGGTTTCATAGGTAGTCATCATGGTTTGTGATGGACTTTTCCTCCATAAATCTGTCCAATACCCTTTTACAGGCATCTAGGCCAAGTGTCATCACAACATCCTGTGACAAAGATGAAGTAATGTGGCAAGGTATGAAATCCTTGCAAAGTTGGAAATCCATAGGTTGCTAGGCATGCAAATAGGCCTGAAATGGGTATGAAAAATGATGTCAAAATGGCACTAAAGTATGTTTATGTATAAGATATTCTCTTGTTCCTAGTCTGAAGGGGCATTTGGGGGGCTTCCTACCCGGTGAAAAGATGCATGCCCTCAAACATGGTGTATTGTCTTCTGCTCCATCTCAGTTGAACCATGCCAGCAAAGTGGTTCAGGAGCAGAAGGCAGTAAAAAAGGTAAAGGTGACCCCTGACAAGTAAATCCAGTCGTGTCCGACTCTAGGGTGTGGTGGTCATCCCCATTTCAAAGCCGAAGAGCCAGCGTTGTCCAAAGACGCCTCCGTGATCATGTGGCCGGCATGACTCTCCTTGCCGCAGCGCGTAGCATGCGGCTGGAACACAGAGTTTACCTTCCCGCAAGCGGTACCTATTTATCTACTCACATTAACATGCTTTGGAACTGCTAGGTTGGCAGGAGCTGGCCAAGCAACAAGAGCTCACCCCGTCGCGGATTCAAACTGCCGACCTTTCGATCGACAGCTCATGGTTCAGCGGTTTAACCCACTGCGCCACCCGCTGGCAACTTGCAATTGTGCAGGGCGTTATTGTAGAAAGATGATTTTTTTTCACCCTTTATTAGTGAGAAAGAAAAAAGTACAATCAACTAAAAATACAACATAGATGATCATTGAAAGTTGATATTTATATATTTGCTTTTATATTTGAATACGTATAATTTTGTTTGTTGAAATGGTGAAAACTGAGCAACAGAGTCATGACTATAATGAGCTAGAAATACTGGTATCTTCACTTGAGGGGGAGTAATCATGTACTGGTAGTATATGAGCAGTGAATAAAACACAATGTCAGGATGCATCAGGTTTACTGAATGCAGTTCCATTCCCTCCTTTGGCCAAAGTTTTGAATTAATCCAGTCAATCAGTTCAATTTATATTTTGGTGAAATATAGGGATGATGAGCCATAGAAATGCTGATCGTACCTGGAGACATATGCAGTCAATCCACATTATATGCATACTCTGTTCCTGTGGATTCGCTTATCCGCTGGAACAAAAGTGTAACTTGCGTTGCCCCATTCGTGGTCTCTTCGTGGCCATTTGTGGGTGAGAATGACACTTTGCCTGATAAGGCTGTTTGTTCAAGTTTACACATTCATTGCAGGTTGTTAACAGCCAAGGAATGGGAAAAAAGAGAAGAAGCTGTGCGTTTCAGTAAGCCAGCTAAGGGCTGCTGTTCCAGTTCCTGGGGAAGAAGGAAGGAATGGGCTGTGATTGCAAGCAGTCAATTCTGAGTTGGGTTAAGTAATATGGATATCTCTTTAAAAAAAAACTTGCAGAAGTGGCCTGCTTGCTGAGTGTTTGGGATAAATCCTGGGATAGACTAAATTCTCAGTGGTTCCTGCTGCCGTTTGTTTTAAATAACTCTTGGATTTTATACACAACAGAAACAAAGATTAAAACACTGGAGATGTTGAGCTGCACTCACTATCACCCAGCTCATAGAGTTCAAGGTAAGATGCAGGTTCATAAAGTTTATATAGTACGGTATATAGCGAATATTTCATATAATATTTCCCATGTTGACAATAGGCATCTGCTTGGTGAACATAACTACGGTATAATTCTGGAGATATCACTCATTTCTAAACTTGACTCGATTGTTTCCAAACTGTGAATATTCCAAACTGATAACATAGCTCTTCAGGGAATAGCTAACACTTAAGGAAAAAGCAATTTATGCTGCATTATTGGTAGCAAGGTAGAATTTACTTAGGTTTTTTTTTTTCCTTTCCATCTCCTGCTGAACAAAGAATATAATCTTGTTTCCCAGCATTGTGAAAAATGAAGTCCAAACCGATGTGCCACTTTCACTGACCGTCAAACCATTTAGCTCTTAGAGACACGCCCTGGGGATGGCCTGGGCTTATTTTCATTAGTTTCAGGTGTAGAAAGCCACTCGCAGAGGGAGGAGCAGTTGAACAGTGGCATTTAAAAACATAGAGTGGACAACTAGTATATGATTTTACCAAAAATAAATCAAACTAGTGTGGAAAAACAATGGAAATATGCAGCATGCATTGAAAGGGCAGCTACATTTGCAACAGTCAGTATGGCTAAAATGCTTACACAATGCGCAGTATTCATAACATCTGTCCATACAAACAGGGCCCATGAGTGGGGGGTAAAGGGGGTAAATTGTACCCGGGCCCAGGGTCAAAAAGGGGGCCCAGGAGCCAAAGGAGGGGGCCCAGACAATAGTGTAACTAGGGTGGAGCGCTTGGTTCAGTCGAACCAGGTGCCCACCCTGCGGGGGCGGCGCACGGGGTGGAGCGTGTGGTTCCGTTGGACCAGGCGCCCACCCTGCGGGAGCGCCGCACACCCGTGCCCGACTTGGACACTCGAGTCTCCGAGTCGGGCCGGCCCCCTCAATTGGGAGAGCCGGCTGGGGGATGTCCTCCCCGGCCGGCTGCCCGGGGCCTTCTAAGGAAGGCCCGCGCGAGAACGGTATTTACACCGTTCTTTTCGCGCATGCTCAGACTGTTACTGAGGGAAAAGGGCTGCCCTTTTCCCTCAGTAACAGTCTGAGCATGCGCAAAAAGAACGGTGTAAATACCGTTCTCGCGCGGGCCTTCCTTAGAAGGCCCCGGGCAGCCGGCCGGGGAGGACGTCCCCCAGCCGGCTCTCCCAATTGAGGGGGCAATTGAGGGGGCGCCTGTCGGGCGCCCGAAGCGGCGACCCAGGTCGCCCCCTCCGGAGCGCGGCGCCCCACCCTCCAGAGCGCGCCGGGGCCTGTTGGCCGCGGCACTATTTAATTATAGGGGCGGGGTGGGCGCTCTGCCCCTTGAACCAGGCGCCAGAAGAGTCTGTTACGCCGCTGGGCCCAGACATTTCCTGGGATCTCAGCTGGTCTCATGGAGAGTGAAAGTTGGAGGCCAGGCCAATCAGGAGGCCAGGTCAACCAGGCAAGTAGACCTGGGTGCCACATTGGGAAGCCTGGTAGACCTGGACTCCGGTGACATTTCCGCCCATTGCTGCCCTCCCCCTGCCCTGTTTTGTCCCCTCTTCTTTGAGAAGGTGCCCAAAATAAACTTTGTACCCCCTGATAAAATTCCTCTCAGAGGCCCTGCATACAAAATAAATTCATGAGAGGACCGGATTTCTTTGAACATGTTCAGTGCCAGCTCTGTGTTTGCTGAAGCCTAAATTACAATTCACTTCCTTTAGGACACTCTACATACGGCCATCTATTCGAGGTGGTTAACCACAGCTTAGCATCCCATCAGATGTTATCTCAGTGGCATGGGAGGTGTTGCAACAGACCTTTCCACACTGCCCCAATACATTGGAAGTCCCATGTCACATTGGAGGAAGCCAAAATCCACCTCCCAAAAGAGGACCATTCTGGTAAGAGAAGTTGAGATAGTGAGACGCTTCCTGCATATGATTCAGACTTCTGAAATTACGACTGCAGTGTGCGACAGTGATACACTGCAATGGCTCCCAGATTGCTGGTGATCAAAGAACGACAAAAACCTGCTAAAATACTTGTTTTCGTTTGTATGCTACCCTGTTCCAATATCCGGTTTATTGGTCAATGACAGATAGCAGAGCAAGTTTTTATGCTATAATAATGCCATAAGGGGTTGCTCAGCAAAACTGTGGAATGTTTTCCTGCTCAAGTAAGCTGTTTTCTTACATCCAGTTCTTACATCTCTAGAACCGTCGATCCTTAGAAAGCGCAGGAAAACCTTCTCCTGAAGTTTAACGCTTGATATTCATTGCAGTTAGGTAGATTTTGCTTAATAATTTGATTGACAATAGATGTAGGTGGATTCAGAGTGAAAAAAAAAGCAATATTGGCTGACGAGATGAAATAATATGAAAATGTAGGTTTTAAGGGAGAAAACAGCTTAAGGGAGGATAGAGATAGAGATGATGATGATGATGATGATGATAATAATAATAATAATAATAATAATAATAATAATAATTAATAAAGAATCCTGCCTGGTTGATTCACAGTTTGACATTTTTGTTTTTGCAATAAACGTAACGGGCAGCCCAATCCTGTCCAGGACCGCCACAGTGTGCAAAAACCCTGTGCCGGATCCTATCCAGGATTGGGCCAGTCCTGGTGCAGAAGGAGGCCGCCTTGGGGAAAAAGTTTATTTCTCTCCATAGGGTAATGCCCCAGCCGCCCCTATCAATCTCCTTGGATGTGCGCCTGCAAAATGGCCAGTGCAAATCTGAGGAGCCCGTGTAATGCCGGCCAGGCCCGGGAAGGGGGATAGGATCTGACGGAGCACACTGCTGAGGATCCCTCCCCCCTCCCCGGGCCAGCGGGTCAATCACCCCCTCCTGTTCAACCCCATTCTGCCCTCCCCCTCCCCCGCCGCAGGACTTATCTGCATTCGCCGTCAGCATCCTCACTCTGGCAGACCGTGGGTGGCGCCAGCCTTGCTGCCGGTGCCGCTTACTCTCTAGGTGTTGGAAATGTGCCTTACAGCATGTTTACGACATCCAGGAGTAGCAGAGCAGCCAGCGGCCGCAGACTGGATTGTGCTGTAAGTGAACACAACTGTCGAAATAAGAGACGTTGGCAAGGAGGATACTGTGGAAGAGAAAGTATGGTTCAGAGGATCTCATGTCCTCCTGGGGCAGCCCAATCCTATGTAAATACTCCACTGGGGGAATATACATTCCCCCAGTGGAGCAGAGCTGGCAGGATCCAGGTGGAAGTGCCTGGATCCTGCTAGGTTGCATGACAGTGTTATACGCCTAGCGCCACCAGCCAGTGCAGTAAGGCAACCAGCACAGTCACTGGTGGCCACAAACGCAGACTGGCGGCCAGCTCACTGTCCCCCAGCAAAAGTAAGGTGGTATTGGGGGTAGGTGGTGGGAGGAATGGGGGTGGAGGGGAGAAATGGGGGATTTTCTGGGTGGGGAGAGGGGCATAACAAAGGAGAGAGAGGGCAGGTTTGGCAGCACGAGCTTGTGGCCAAATCCTATCCTCCTCCCTTTCCATTGCCTTTATACGCCTTGGTCCTCATCCAGCAAAATAGCTGGCGCGGGACTGAGGAGTCCCATAGGGACTATGGTAGCTTTCCCCAAAGCAAGTGAACAAAAGTTCACTTACCCTGAGGAGACTTTGCCAACTGCCCCCCACCATAGGATCCTTGGCGTGCCTGCATTGTTGGGGGTGGGGGTGGGTATTAGTTTGGATTGGACTATAAATTGGAGAATATTGGTCTAACATCTGTGGTTCAAAAGTACCCACATCTGGAAATGTTGGTATGAGTGGTTGCCCAGCAGCTTGAGGCACACTTGATATTTTGGAACATCTTAATCTACCACTAAGACGTCACATCTAAGGATTTCTATACAATATGTTTTCCATTTTTTTCAGTGACATGTATCTTATGGTGCTTTTGTGACTCCCAGTGATGAGAGGTCTTTTTGCGAAGGACGTAGAAGAATGGTGGGAGCCATCTGTCTCCTAATACATGCAGCAGGTTTTTCATATGGGGAAACCGTGGAACATGCAAGTCTCCCCTTACTATTGAAACTGGTAGAGTCCCAGAAGAGTAGTATCAAACCAAATGTAGACAAGTCTGATCTACACACAGTTAAATACATTTTTATAAAGAGTTGTCTAATATGTACTTTATCATATTTTCCTTATATCTGGGAGTGCCACTGCTGGACCCATCGCCAATGGACATTTTAACCACCAGGCTTGCCATCACCAGACCCGTTGCTGTGTCGCTGTCAAGAATCTGGTCACCAAACCTGCCACTGGCAGGCGAGTAACCATTAAGCCTTTTGCCACGAGGTTTGTTTCAAGGGGCCAGATGGAAGTGCTAGAGGTCTCCTGTGCAGGTACCTGTTGTTGGGCCAATGAGAGGGACAGGCACAGGTTCTGGGGGGAGAGTGGGGCAGAGCTGCACATGCTTACAACAGAGAGGGTTCTGGCTGAGTATGGAAAGGATGAGGAGGAGGAAAAGGAATTGAATATATAACACCCCCCCCCCCGCCTCCCTTAGCACGGAGGCAGGTTCCAGACTCCAGGAATGCCGAAAAGGTGTACCTGGTCCTTCCTCTCCACCACTCTTTTCTATCAAAGGGAAAGGACTTTATCCAGTCATCAATGGATCCTTCAGGGAACCAGGATAAAGTAACCCAGAGACAAGCTGCCAACACTTATGTAAGTCAAAGCCCCACCGCTTTTGGTCTTTATTCCTTGTTGAATTCAAGCAACTCTTGAAAAAGAATCAATCTCTTTTGAAGTTTTCTTACAAGATGCATTTAATCCGCACTCTGATTTGGCCTCACAAGTGTATTCAACAAGCCCTCAACATCCAAGCAGAAATGAACACTAAAGAGCAATTGTCTACTCTTCACACAGAGCATCTCCAGAAAATAATTTAGTGAAGTATTTCTGTATTATGTGTGAGATATTAAAACAATTCACTGTGTTTAGAAACTCTCCCTCTCCAATGCAGTTCTCATACGACACTATAGAGAGGTTGGTATCGCAAAGGACTGTTAAACTTCTAGTTCTACAAACCCCTCGTTCTGAAAACAGAATATTAAAATGTAAAACTCTTATTCCTGTGAACTTTCCTTTTTGAATGAGTGTCCAGTTGGGGGGGGGGGGCACAAGTTTCAAACTGCCTAAAGCTCCTAAACTACCCATGTGTGTTGTTATTGTTCAGTCGTTAAGTCGTATCCGACCCTTCGTGATCCCATGAACCATATCCCGCCAGGCCTTCCTGTCCTCCACTATCTTCTTGAGTTCACTCATTTTCATGTTCGTTGCATCGGTGATGCTGTCTAACCATCTCATCCTTTGCCTTCCCCTTCTCCTTTTGCCTTCAATCTTTCCCAGCATCAGAGTCTTCTCCAGAGACTCCTCTCTTCGCATTAGGTGGCCAAAATATTTGAGCTTCAGCCTCAGTACCTGTCCTTCCAGGGAACAGTCAAGGTTGATTTCATTTAGGATTGACTGATTTGATCTCCTAGCAGTCCAAGGGACTCTCAGGAGTCTTCTCCAGCACCACAGTTCGAAAGCATCTATTCTTCAGCGCTCAGCCTTCCTTATGGTCCAACTCTCGCAACCATACATTGCTACTGGGAACACCATCGGCCTGACTATGCGAACTTTTGTTGGCATGGTGATATCTCTGCTTTTTATTATGCTATCTAAATTTGCCATAGCTTTCCTTCCAAGGAGTAAGCGTCTTTTAATTTCATGGCTGCTGTCTCCGTCTGCAGTGATCTTGGAGCCCAGAAAAGTAAAATCTGTTACTGCTTCCATTTCTGCCCCTTCTATTTGCCAGGAATTGATGGGCCCAGATGCCATGATCTTAGTTTTATTAATGTTGAGTTTCAAGCCAACTTTTGCACTCTCCTCTTTCACCCTCATCAAGAGGCTCTTTAGTTCTTCTTCACTTTCTGCCATTAGGGTGGTATCGTCTGCATATCTGATGTTATCCATGTGTGACTGGTCCCCAATTTGGTCCTCCTGTGGCTTTGCAGCTCCCCACCCCACCCCGGAGTTGCAGCCCCTTTCTTCTGTATCTCAGCTGCTTTCTCCTATGCTGAGAGATAGGAAGCTACTCCTTCCACAGTAGGATTCCAAATACGAGTTTGGAACCTGACCGGGGGTGGTGGTGGTGGTGGTGGTGGTGGCCTGGAGAGGGGAGTAGAAAAGCAGTGGTTAGGGAAAGGGTTAAGCACCCTGTCCCCTACCACCTTCACTCCAGATCTCCCTCCTAATGCTGCTTTTCTCTAGGAAAGGCGGCTACCTGGCTTTTGTTACATATAATTGTAATGTCATGTAATGAGACCTCTGTTACAGGGTGTGTTTTTCTGGGGGGAAAATCGGATATACCGTATTGGTCTAAGCCTCACTTTTTTCTCCTAATTTAAGTTTTTAAACTAGGGGTGCGTCTTATAATCAGGCTGTTGCAATTTAATGCCAGTGATTTAATTAAAAATTTTTAATAGCACCAAACTTTAAGGGTGCGTCTTATAATCAGGTGCGTCTTATACTTGGGACAATACGGTATATGTACATTTTCTTGATCCGGTCACCCAACAATAGACAGATGCCAATGCAGGAAACTCCAGCTAATCTTGCTTCTGTTGTCTGGTCCATTAGGGCTCAGGGAGTCCCAGGGGTGGGCAGAAAACAGATTGACACAATTGTTGATTGACACAGTGGTCTATTAATGCTAAGGTTCTCCATCAACGTCTAAGACAGCCCTTGTTTGTTGTCAAGAGTAGAATTATAAGCTAGATGTAGCAGTTGGAAATCAGGCAAGATGCTGTGGGCTAGGAAATACTGTTGGGGGTGTCAATTGTGATGTCACAATATCCTGCTGAGCTCATGATGACTTAAAGAAAACCAACTCCATACAGTTAACTTGACAGAGGGAACACAAGAGGTTGTGCCTTTTTCTTCATGGGTTTTTGTTTTAATTGGAAGCAGTGGTGGAAGAGAATGGCATTAATGATTTTGATGACACTTCAGCAGAACATCGGGTAAGTATTCTGCTGAAAATCTCCACATCCCTGTATTTTTACATAACATACGAATGCATAAAATGAATCAATTAAAAAAACTTCAGACCTAATGTTGATATATTGGATCCAGTTGAAGACTTTTCAAACTAAGTACATGATTATATATGTATATATTGTGTGGTGGAAGAGGGGCATGTATAGGAGGGCAAAAAGGTGCAGCTCCTTAGCAGTTAGGAACAGCCTCCCCCCTCCCCAGCCCTTGCTTTCCCTCCATCCTTCTTCCATTGGTTTGTCCTGGGGGGGTTGGTATGTCTCCACTGCCATCACCAAAGTGGGCAAACCCAGACAGAGAGAAACCACCTTAGGAACCTCCCTCCCTGATCTGTAAAGTGGTTTCCAATATCCAGGGAATTCCCACTTACACAAAAACCAAAATAAACAGTAGTGAGAACTGGGCAGCCTGGGGAAGTCTCTGAGGTACTCCAGACATGATGATGGTAAATCCACTTTCTGACATGTTGCTCTTCAGTTATGGCACTGAATTTTAATTTTTTTTTTAAGGAGAAGTTTAACTGCAGGAAGATCACAGAACCCTGGGGGGTTGGGGGGGTAGAAGAAAAGAAACAGAGAATAGGCAAAAATCAGGGCATTTATTACATACAGCTTTTTAACCAAATTGTTCAAAACAGCTCAATCCCCATCAATGCATCCATGCCACCAGAGTGTGCGCTGCATCCCACAAGGGAGTTTCAGTGCCTGGAGGCCTCCTCCAGGTAAGGGAACGTTTGATCCCATGTCTAGAGGTAACCCTCCGCTGCCCGAATGGGTCTACTCAAGCCTGCGCCAGCTACTTTGCTGATGCATGTCTGAGTGGACCTGGGAAGGAGGATTGAGGCCAGGAAGGAGAAGATATCAGTGGTGCTGCTGCCACCAATACCACCCCCTTCCTGGTTTTGATCTGCCCCCTTCGTGCCCTGGTCTCCACCCCATTCCGCCCCCTCTCCCCATTCTGCTCACCCCCCCGTCTCCCACTCACCCCCTGCATTAACTTACCGGCACAGGGGCTCTTTCTCTGGTCGTTGCTGCTGCTGCAGCTTGTCGCTTGTGGCGGTGGCTTGGCCACACTGAATGGCAAGTTATGTTTTGCAACAGCCGTAAAGGAACGTGCGCTGCCGGAATGCTAATTTGGCAGAAGGCCCCATTAGGATTGGGCAAAAAGTGGTTTACATAGCAAAAGGAAAGAGAAGATGGTTCCCTGTACCAGAGGGCTCCCAATGTTTAAAAAAAGTTGCAAAAGAGACACCAGCAATCAGCCCCTGGAAGAGACAGTGGGGTGAAGAGGGACAGTTCTCCCCTTAGAAAATGTAAAAGGGCCACCACTCAAAAGGTGTCTCTTTCCACAGTTAGCAGGGATGATCCAAGATACTGGTCTCTGAAATGCACGTAACATTGCTGCAATGTACTTGAAGTGCCACTGTAAAAAATATGGTTGCAGACAAAAATGTTTCTTCTGCAGACAAGGCACGACTCAGGCAGAGATAGAGGCTTTGCATGTATATTATTATCTTTTAAGGAAGCTAAACAATTTCAACTGATATGCAGTGTATTAATACAACAGCTAAAGAGTCCCTTAGCTTTCATTCTGCAGGATTAATTAAATCTCCAGGCTGTTATATTCCCCGATTTTTTGTTGTGTGTCTAGGAACAGTACAGGGGGCTACACTGGTGCACTTACATTTAATTAATCTGGAAATAGCTATGCAGGGGAACAATTTTAGTGTCACTCGGTATGCTGGTGAGGCTGTTGCAGACTTGTTTTCATGCATCTTGGTATAATGCTTAATAAATATGTAAGTAGCTTGTAGTGCTGTTTGTGCTTCCCGTGAATCACTGTGATCATTCGTAACAAGCATGATTATGTTTTTTGCTCTGGGAAAATAAGAAGTCATCCTACGTCCGCCCATTAACTAGGAAAGCAATGTACAATAGACCTGACAAGGTAATGGTCTTCTAAAGTATGGGCAACTTGATTCATTGTCCACCTAAGTGAATGCGACTACCAATCCGATACATACGGATTTGGGAGGAAGTCCTTTTGGACTCAGTGGCTCATGTTAGTGCCAATGCAAGGTTGCTGGGATCCCTGGGACAAAGTGCTGCACTGGGCTTCCCACGGCACCCCCATGTCCCACCCCCAGATGGTGCATTGGGTGTTACCACTGCCACCAGTACTGAAGTTTTAGGAGCCAGTCAAGCAAGGGGGTCCCTCTGATGGACATAGGTGTTTGGCCAGTGCCCGACCTGGCTGAACTCTGGTATCACCCTTTTATTCAAGTCAACATGCACAGGACTGGGGCATACAGCCAAAACTAACCAACGGTCATAAAATCAACTGAACTGTCTTGGCTTCCACAAAACAGCCCTGAGAAGTCATTTTAGGAGGGTGCCTAAAGTGAATTAAAAGAGTGATAATAGATTATATGGACTGGATTCTAATCTTGTATTCCGGCATAGATGGACGCTTCGACCATTCATGGAACGAGAGTTGCACTCATGGAAGAGGGCCTTCTGTGAACTCAACTCTCCTTTTGTGAAAAGAAGGAACTTCTGTACATACATAGTTTGGAGCTTAAGGCAGGCACTTTAGATTGCAATTTTATGTGTTTTGTCATATAAAATAATTTGTATGTAACTTAAATCTTCTTTTAAACTGAAGGTTTTATGATCCAAGAATTGTCCTTTGGTCTTATGAAGATCAGAATATAAAATACAGACGTTTAAAATTATCCCTATGTATAATTAAAATAATCAACATTTCTAGAGAACTACTGTATGATTCGTTCCCCCCATTTGCTGTTTCTCATTTTTTCAAAATAATATTGTTAATTCATGGGGGGGTGGAATAACTTCTAAAACTGTTGCAGACTTACAGTGAAAGCCTATGCATGTCTACTCAGAAGCAAATTCTATTGTAGTCAATGGGACTTACTCCCAGGAAAGCATGTACCGGATTGCAGTCTCAAAAAGCATTTAACTGCTCACTTTTTGAGACTGCAATCCGGTACATGCTTTCCTGGGAGTAAGTCCCATTGACTACAATAGAATTTGCTTCTGAGTAGACATGCATAGGCTTGCACTGTAAGTCTGCAACAGTTTTAGAAGTTATTTCCCCCCCCCCCCCCATGAATTAACAATATTATTTTGAAAAGATGAGAAACAGCAAATGGGAGAAAAGAATCATACAGTAGTTCTCTAGAAATGTTGATTATTTTAATTATACATAGGGATAATTTTAAACGTCTGTATTTTATATTCTGATCTTCATAAGACACTGGAATAGCATTTAACAGGAAATGATCAACTCTCTAATGAATCTCTTCCCCTGCACAATATGGAAAATGTTTCCATTTTAAAATGATAAAACTGGGCAAAAGAAAATTCATGATCTAAAGTCACTGCAAATCATTTGTATTGATCTGTTTTGTTTCAATTCTGCTGAGGCTAATGGAAATCATTTGTCACCTGACTTGTCTCCTTTGATTTGAAAAAAAAAACCACACCATATAATTTATCAACCTGGTTGAAGGCCTGGTACAAGTGTGCTTATGGCAATAATCACAAACATGTATTTAATTCCCAACAAGGTAAAGCATAAAACAACAGAATTGGGTGAATTATATTTTTTATCATTTATTCCCTGGATCCCATGCTGAAAGTAATGCCACACTGAATTAATGAAATGCAATAATTATGAATTTGATTTTGTAGTCCCAGTGAAATATCTGTTATAAGTTTATTTTTATTAGATGTTCACAGTCTGATTCTCAGTTGGATGTTTAACTAGCACAGATCACATTTCTCAAACTTGGTTATAATGAGCTTCCTCAGTCACAGAAAAGGATGAGGAAGGGGTGGGGGTAATTCACCAATGCTGAATTTTCTCCTGGTTGCCAATGTGGATTTTATTAGGGTGTTTTGTTGTTGTTGTTGTTGTTTGCGTGCAGGCCAATTGCTAGAAAAGAAAAAGCGGTTTTTTTGAGGCTACAAATTTTATCTGAACAGATAGCTTTTGTACTGGGCTCCTCCCACACCTAAGACCTGCCAGGAGACACTGTAGTTTGCCCCCCCCCCCGAGACCTGCTCCAAAATCAATCAGCTGGGGAGTGGAGTGACAGCTGATGGTGTCGTCAGCTGTCACTCTCTCTCAGCCCAGCAGATGGCTGTCAGCTGGATCATGAAGGGCAAGGCTGGTAGCCCAGAAGAGCAACCAGGAAGGACTTGCAGAGGCGTTCCTACACCCCACACGGGGGGCTGCCGACGTGACACCCCCACGTGTTGTCTCAAGCCCTATCCCCTGGGGGGGGCAAGATGTCACTTTTGTGCCGCCACCAAAATTCAGAGGTAAATGCGGCAGTGCAAAAGCACCCCCACGGGTCTAAAAACCCACTGGGGGTGCAGCCGGGGGGTGCATGAACCGGCAGCGTGGCAGTAGAAACTGCACCACCTACCTGGCCTTCGTCATGCTGCCAAGGCCGGAGGCAGCCTTCTTGTTACTGCCCAGAGATATCCCTAGAGAGGCTGCGTCTGCGCAATTACTGCAGAGCCATCTCTGGGCAGCAAGTTGAAGGCCAGCAACAAGAAGGCTGCCTCTGGCCTTGGCAGCACAGCACGATGAAGGCCGGGTAATGTGCACCCCCCTCCATGTGTCACCATGCGTTCCGGGGCGTCCACGAGCCGGGGGTGAATGATTCGTGCACCCCCTGGCTCGTGGGCACCCTGGAACGCATGGCGACATGAGCCGGGGTGTGTGTGCACGAGCTGCTGCTTCGACGGCAATTCAGCGGCAAAGCCGCCAAATTGCCATGGAAGCAGCAGCTCGTGCACCCCCCTGGTTCATGTCGCTCCCGCCGCCCGGGGTCCCACTGCCCCCCTAACAACGCCACTGGAGTCTTGCCAGGGAGAAGAGGAAGAGGAACAGAGGCCCATTTTTGAGTGGGGGCCTGACATTTTGGCACCTCCCCTCCCGGTCATGCCATTCTGAACTAAAGGAGCTGGTCACAATATCCCAGAATTGTCTGGTATTTTTTTATAGCTATAGATTGAATTAATCAGTGCCATTGATCTTGAATATATCATGCTCTTTTCTCAGATGTATGTACCCAGTGATGTAGACTTGAGTCTATTGACTCGGACTTGAGTCGGACTCAAGTCACGTCATTGACTTGACTTGGACTTGACTCGGCGATTGTAAAGACTCGAAAGACTCGACTCGAGACTTGGAGTCTTTTACAACAAGTTGAATTTTATCCAGATTTAAATCCATTTCCCCCATTAAATAGATAGGGACTTGCAACTCATAACCAAAGACTCGGGACTTGGGGGCAAGGACTTGGGACTTGACTTGAGACTTGGACCCAGTGACTTGGGACTTGACTCAACAGAGGCTTGATCCACATCCCTGTATGTACCTCAGAATGCCTTAAAAAAAACTTTGGGTTGTACACACCAGCTCATAGAAAGAAGAGGTTGCCTTCATTATCCGTGCTTTAATGACATCCAGGCTTGATTGTTGTAATGTGTTATTCGTGGGGCTGCCTTTGAAAACTCCAAGGATTCTACATTGCCTCTAAGCAATTAACAATGAGGTTCAAGGATTAAAAGGACATTCATGAGATGGAGGTTGTGATGTCAGAAACGTTGAGACAATTGCAGTTGGGGGAAAGACACAATATTTGTCTAGGACAAATGTGACACTGGAACAGATCAAACATCATGTGAAAGGCAAAGGTAGAGGTTGCAAGAATGCTGGGAAGATTTGCTGACATTGTAGAAATGGGCTTTTAGTTAGTTAAGGGGCACAAACACCTCACGTTAATTCATATTCCTGTAACTCTGTATTCTTGGGGGAAATGTAACTTGATATGGGTGCACAATTGTACTCCCTGGAAAAATACCACAGTTCTAAAACAGCACACTAACCTTCCATTCATAAGCTACTTTAAGGATTGGGAACATTTAGAGCTCTAAATCACTTTCAATCCTGAAATTCTTTGTGAAGGCATTAAGCTGTTTCAATAGAGCCATGATGGTGATCTCATCTATGGGATAATGGCTAGGTATCAAATATTTAATAGAGGTCATGATGAAATCCCAAAAGAATCCACATGTTATTTGGGGTGCATTTGATTTTTTGTTTCCAACTATCTGATAGCCCTTTTGCTGTGCCTTCAGCTTTCCTAGGATGCTTCTCTGGTAATATTCACAGCACACTGACTTGAAGTGCTTGCTAATGGAATAACCTGCATCCTTATGGCATTATTTAACAGCACTGTTGAATATGCCATTCATTCAGCATAATATTCAGCATTCATATAGCACTTTGGATTATTCTAAGCATCTCATAAGGGTTTTCTTATCATTGGAAGTGGGAGCTGAAGCTGAGAAATATTGGCTTGTCTAATGCCACCAATTGAGTTCTGGATGGAAATGACATTTGAACTGAGGACTTCCCAGCTCATAAATGGCAGATCAAATTCAACATAAGTGCCAAGTGGGTATATGTTGGGGTGAAAAATACTCATGTCATATGTACACTGCTTTGGATGCGACTACCCAGGCCAAAGAACTTGGGGTCATGGTAGACAACTCAAGATTGAAGATAAAAGTTTACATAAAGGTTTACATAAAAGGTAAACTCAGTGTTAGCCATTTATTAGGAAAGAGATTGAGAATGAACCCTTCTAGTATCATCATTTCTAGTATCATCATGTCTTTATTTCAATCGATGGTGCATTTAAAATATTGTGTTCAGTTCTGGTCACCCCATCTCAAAAAAAGAAGATATAATTATGCTAAAAATCAGAAAAGATCAACTAACATGGCCAGTGAATTGGAATACCTTCCTTACTGTATTTGTATTTTATTTCTTTATTCTTAAAAATGTATTTTATTTCTTTATTCAAAGTTCTATTCCACTCTATCAGGCAAAAGCCTCTCAGAGCAGCTAACAGACTTTTTAAATTATGCTGATATACAACTAGAATATAAAAATATAGGATAAAAATGAAAGCAGCAGAAAGATGGTAAATGCCAGGCTAAAACGACAGTTAACACATAGCATCTAAAGCAGGGGTGGGGAACCTATTTGCGGTGGAGGGCCATTTTCACATGGGGAAAATTTGTTGCGGGCCGGGCGTTAGGCCGCCCAAATTTTTTTGCCCCCCCCCGCAAATTTGACACCCCCTGCATGAATTTACTGCTCTCCCTCCCACCCACCCACCCACCGCTCGCTCTCCCACCCACCCTCTGCTCTCCGAACCCCCACCCACTCGCTCTCCAACTTACCTCAGGCTCCTCGGCTCTGAGCCGCTGCCGCCTTCCCGCGCCTCCTCCTTTTGAAAGCGGCCTTCCTGTACCTGCGCAGATCGCCGCTGAGGCCTAGAGGGCGATCTCTCGGCTTCAGCGGCGATCTGCACAGGTACAGGAAGGCTGCTTTCAAAAGGAGGAGGCGCACGGTGGCGGAGCCTCCAGTCTGGTCCCACGCGGGCCGGATCGGGCCGGTCCCGCGCGGTCCGGACCAGATCGTCCTGCGTTCCGGATCTGGACTGTGGGCCGGAGGTTCCCCACTGCTGATCTAAAGGGTCTAAGCAAATAAAAAGGTCTTTGCTTGGCACTGAGAAGGCATCAGGCTCAGTACATGGCAAGCATCCATGGGGAGAGAATTACAAAGCCAGGAAACCACAGCTGAAAAGCCCCTGAAAAATCGTGATGTTGCCAATGTTTGTAATTTCATGATATATAATACAAACCCCAGCAATTCTTAATGTTTGCCTTCAGTCTGAGGTGACCATTATGGCCCTGTGAGTTCTCTGGTTTGGATTATAATCCAAGGGACCATAGCTATGGAAGAGCTCTGTATTGGCAATAGGTTGCTGGGGGACCCGGGGCAAAGTTGCACCCCAGACATTCCCAAATAAGTTGTTAGTATGAGTCAGCTCACATTTCTATGTATCAGAGCTAATACTAGAACTCTTATTCCGTTGAGTGAGTGTCATCAAACTGGCCACTTGATTTTAGTTGGTTACTGAATTGTTGGGTTACCTGTACTGTGATATATAAAAATAAATAAAGTCAATGGAGGTGACACTGACCAACTGTAATGATAACCCTGGGGTGACACAATGTGTTCTCGGTGACACAAACCCTAATGACACCTCTGTCCACCATTGCTGTCAGATCAACCCCTCCCGCTGCCTCCCCACCCCCATTCCTCCCCCTCCCTGCCTAGTTTCACCCCCTCCCCGCCCACCCCCAGACACCACCGCTGCCTTACCTGGTCTGGTGGGTGTGGCAGGAACCGGCGACCGCCATGAAGCTCTGTCGCCTCTTGCAGCAACCATTTTATGATAGTGGAAGTCTCTTCTGCTGTCGTAAATCCTTCCCGAGAAATGGATTGAGCTGTTGGTCTCCAGTAGCCACATATATAGTCCTATCCTAGTCACATTGAAGCCCTTTCTACTTGCCATTTTCACTCAGTTCAGACTGGGTCTTAGTTGGTGAGGCATTTTGAAATGCTTATACTTAAATGAATTAGCACATGCAAATTAATTTTCCCCCATTACTCTGTGAGGAATGGCAACATTAGGTCCATGTTAGTCTGTCACAGTTTTGATTATGTGAAATCATCTCCAGCATATTCAAGGGTATTGTAGTTTTTTGTTGACTGGGTAGAATTTTGTTATATGTTGATTGAAATGTCAAGTAATGGCTGTATTTCGTAATTGCAATATAAAAATGCATAGATTTAAATAATATGTTTAAAATGCTAAAAACAGAAAGTTAAACAAATTTACATGCAACACAACATAGGTGAGTGTTGTAGTATCTGAGTACTTAATACATTAATTGGTCATTTAATTGATTAAAAGCAACAAAGTTAATTAACTAAACATTATAATTGGTCAGCAGCCCTTGTAATTACCCAATTCCCATAAGACAAATGTCCTAGTAGCTGTTGTTAATATGCATGCAATTATTCTAAATTGCAAAGCTTTAGGCTCCAAATGCTACATCTTAATCAGCATGGAATCTAGAAAGATTGCAGTGCAGTAGTGGCCTCTTCAACAATGGATTCGATTGTCGTGGATTGTCCAGAGAGCAGCCATGTAAATCTGTTGCAGCAAAAACAATGCACCTTAAAGGATCTTAAAGACTAATGTATTTTAGCAAAAGCTTTAATGGGCTCCTGTCCGTCTCATTTATTTATTATATTTTTATACCATCCTCCCTCCAAGGAACTCCGGGTGGTGGACATAGTTCTTCCCCTCCTTTTGTCCTCACAACAGCCCTGTGAGGTAGGTGAGGCTGAGAGATAGTGAGTGGCCCAAGGTCACCCAGGAAGCTCCATGGCTGAGTGGGGATTTGAACCTCGCTCTCATGAAGCAAAATTCCTCAGTAGCAGGTGTTACTGGGATTTTCTGTCGCTCTATCCCAGACCTACCTATTGATGATTTCACTCCATGCATCTGTTGAAGTGGACTATAGGCCACGAAAGCTTTTGCTGAGATATATTGATTAATATATTGATTAGTCTGTAATATATTATAGACTAATAATCCGATCCTGTCCAATAGGTGGAGTTGGGAGGATCAGGAAAAAATCCGGATTATTTTACAGGGTGTAGATGTTGTATTAACAGAAAAAGTTGCAACCTACTTAAAGCTAATTGTAAAGAGGTGCAGTGCGAGTCATATGGGTAGTGTATGCTAGGTTAGGACTCTTCACCCTTACTTGTTATATGTCTATGTTGTATGTTATGTATGTTTTAATTATGCCAATAAAGGTTCTGAATCTGAATCTTATAGACTAATATTGATTAGTCTGTAAGGTGCTACAGGACTCTTTGGTGTTTATGGATCGGTAAGGAGAGGAAAGCAGATATCAATTAGATATCACTTTACTATTCGAAATAAAAATATGTTCACAGTGATATGATACTATAACTTTTCAAACTTTCTTCCCTCAGGAAACACTTTTCAAATTAACTTATCTGCCAAAGAAGTACTGAGCATCCTGGTATAGCAGCCCTGCACATTGCAGAGGACTCTGGAGTATGTTCTTTCAATTCAAATAGTTCTCAGTTGGCCAGAACTATTGGGACTTGCCATTGCCCTCTGTGAACCAAACCTGTGCCCTAAAACACACTGAACAATTCCATGTAGTTGTTAAGAACCACCTCCTCACATATGGACCTACTAATGTGTTGAAATCTTATTTGGAGGCATGCAGGCTTTGCGTGCCCCTACCATCAGCAATAGTGATAATGTGGGACTGCAGGGCCTTTTTTGCATTGGCACTAAAGTTGCAGAACACTCTTCCGAAGGAAATTCCTCTTAGTCCTTATTGTCTTTTAGATGCCTAGCCAAGCCAGCATTCTTCTGGAGTTTTATTTGGTTGCACTGCATAACTTCCTCTCTTATTTTTGCTATTATTATAAATGAAGTTTCAAATGAGCATTTATAGTGCATTTTTCAAAATAATTTTAGTGTTTTTTTTTAATATGACATGATTTTGTATTGGTTTTGGTATGTCTTGTTGGCTGCCTCGGAAACACTTGATCAAAAGGCCGGCTGCAATGGTTTATTAATAGAAACAAATAACTCATTTGTAGGAACTATCAGGTGTGGTGGTCAATCTAACTTTCAGGAAATTTGCCTCCCATTACTGATCTTCTCGCTCAGAAACTCCTGATAAGCATCCAAGGATCCCTGAAGTTTCCCAGTTTGAAAGCCACAGCTGTAGTGCTAGGGAGGATATTAACCTTACCAGCACATAAATATTTTTTCAGTTGTACAGAATGGAAGTCAGTTTACGGCTCGTTCTTCAATAGGAATGCTTGTTTACAGCCAACTGAGCCTCTAGTGAGCATACCAGTTTAGGATGCAATCTGTCATGTTTAAGCCAATCTCTGTTCCCTGCGTAGCCCACAGCAGAAACCAGATATTTGAATCCTACGTTGTGAAAATTCACTAAGCAATCATTATGGAAACTGGAGTGCTTCAAGTGCATTTCTAGTAATGGGTCAATAATTTGCATTCCAACTGATTGAGAGTTCATACATTTTGAGTTATCCACACCGTTATATTGTAGATCAGCTTCACCAGGGCCAACTGCAGTTTTATAGACTCAAAGGCTTAAGTGCCAGTAAGCCTAGGATATGAGATAGTTTCATACCTATATATTTTGACTATATATTCCACTGTGTTTTTCTACTTGTTATTCAGTGAGCGATGTGGAACTGGAGTATAAATGTGGAAAGGTTCCGCAACATCTGCTGCTAATTTCTGCCAGATGAACATGATAATGATGATGAATATATCTGTTGCTGCTGCTGATACATTGGCCCATCTAAGCTCACTTCCAGACTGTGTGTGGATATCTAATTGAAAATACATGATTTGTAACACAGGCTCATTGACTCTGGCATCGTTTCAATTGTCTCAATTTGTGTCAGGATTTCTAGTTGGAATCTTCAAGGAGAAACAAAATTCCACAATCAAACTTTGTTGCCGTAACTGACTAAAACAATTACACTTTTGACGGTGTCTCAGCAAGTGTGCACTTGCTCTCTGTCTGCAGAACTGGTCAGAATATTGTGTGGGAAACAACAAAATAGCAGTTGATTGCATTGTGTGTATGCCTAATGTTTGCAACAGATCCTAGTTTTTTAATGAATGGTAAACCATTGGTGCATCTAGCTCAGAACTATCTACTCAGACTGGCAGTGGCTCTCAGGCAGAGATTTTTTTTTCTACAAGAGATTACTGTTGTCAACCTATACACAATGAATCATTTTGGAACCATTGGCAGCCATACTCCCTCGTCTCTCACCAGTTGATCAGAACGTATATGTTTTTCACTGCATTGTGCTGGTAGCATAGAACAGAATGTTGGCTAGTACTGTGAACTAGGAAGTATCTGATTCAAATCTTGCTCTAGCATGACCATACTAGGTGGGGCCTTTACCAGGTTACCATCTCACAGCTTCAACCTTTCACCTGTAATATGTCATAAGGATATGGACCGACTAATAGCACGGAGCTTTGCAGCCCGGTCCAGCCCAAGGCAACTGCGGTACAATTCAGGCACAATTGCAGCCCAAGTGCTTTAGGCCCGAGTTGTGCCTGAATTGTGCCTGAGTTGGGCTGCAATTGTGACTGAATTGCAGCCCGGTCCAGCCCAAGGCAACTGCGGTACAATTCAGGCACAATTGCACAATTCAGGCACAATTGCAGCCTAAAAGTGGGTGTGTTGGGGGCGTGTCGGGGGTGTGACGGGGGCGGTTACGAATTTTGGTCCGGTTCCAGACACTGGAGAGCCACTGACACGCCCCCTCGAGCCCAACTCAGGCCCAAAATTTGGGCCAGCAAAAAGGGTGGACCCAAATGTGAGGAGACCCATAGGAGCCATTTTACCTTACCCACACCAGCCCTCTCCTGAAAAGTTCTAACACCCTGGGCCCGAGTTGGGCCTGAGTTAGGACCGAACAGGTGTGGCCTAACTCTGGACATGGACCCAAATAGTTACCCTATCAGCACCCAGCCCCACCCAGCCTCTTTCCCACAAAAGCCCAGCCCCAGCCCTCCACTCTCTCTCTCTCTCTCTGAGCATGTGGCGTGGGGTTCTGTCCCCCAGCAGCCACAAAGTGGGACTTTGAAAACTTTTCTAACACCCCACTTCTCTCTTCTCCTCTCTCCTCTCTGCCCCCCTCTAGGGCAGAGAGGGCTGTTCTGCCTGTGGCCAAACTGTTTACTGCTGTGCCTGGGCAGCTGTCTCCATGCAAGTGTTTGCTAACCCATGTCTTTCTCCCAGCCCCTCTCTCCCCCCCCCCATACAGGCAACAACACCAGCAGGTAAGTGCAGGGTTTGTGCTGACATGTGGTCTGACGTCTGCCTCTTTGCATAGAGAAATATAGGTAGGATACATGCCTCTATACCAATGTCTTGTCTCATAGCTGCCTGCATAGCCTGCCATGATATGCCTCTATACCAATGTCTTGTCTCATAGCTGCCTGCATAGCCTGCCATGATATGCCTCTATACCAATGTCTTGTCTCATAGCTGCCTGCATAGCCTGCCATGATATGCCTCTATACCAATGTCTTGTCTCATAGCTGCCTGTATTAATGTGAGCACACAATGCCATGAGTGTGGAACTGTAACCCATATGTAGACACCAGCTGTTCCCCCCCCCTCTTTTCTCCACAGGGTCTACCGACAGGTCAGTATTGCTAGGATTGCCATGGTTGTGACCCCCAAGTTGTGTTGTTGTCTGTCTCTTTGACCCCTTTCCCTTACAGGATCATGCTCACCGTACACCCAGGGAAGGAGCGCAGACCAGGCTATGTGTCTCACACCACTCAGCTGTGTTTGATTTCTCTCCCTGCAGACCTTTGCAACTGGCACACTGGCTCCTCTTCAATGGCGATTGCTACCACGCAGCAGCTGCCATGGAACACCCCCATGTTGTTCGTCCCCCCAGGAATGCCCACTACCACAAACCGTCCGGGGAGCACCCCTGGGCCTGCAGTCTGGTTGCCCCACGGTCACCTGCCTTGATGCTGCCAGAGAGGTCTGGGAGCCTGCCCTGCAACCCACCTCAGCTGCTGCTGCTGCCCCACCGCCCTGGCTGCCTATTTGCTGTCCCTCCCCTTTCTATGGAGCAGGCCGTGGTTCCACAGGGGAAGAGCCCGCATCTCCAGGTCCATGGGGCTCGCCTGATGCTGCTGCTGTGGTCCTAGAGGCTGCTGTGCCTACCCCTGGCAGCCACGCCCGGCCATCTCTGCCACTGTTCCAGAACAATAAAGATGCCCCTGGAAACACATGTCCCCAATGTTGCACAAGCACTGCCCCACACACCCACACAGGCAGGCCCCAGCACACAAGCCTCTGCATGAATCCCAGCCAGGGTCCGCCACAGCCATCCCTGGGAGAACACAGCAGGGGGGCTGCCGGACCCTCTGGGACCAGAGGGGAGGGGGGAGTTGGGGGGCCTGTCAGGCAGGCAAACACTGACGGGCACTGTGGCGCACGTCCGCCACGTCCGTGAAGAGCCCTTTTAGCAACCGGGGCTCTCACCCACCCTCGGTCCGCCCATCACCGGCGTCCGTTTCCGCCCTCTGTCCGCCCGTCACCGGCGTCCGTTTCCGCCCATCAACGGCGTCCGTGTCCGCCCTCGGTCCGTCTGCATGAGAGGCGCCCGTTCCTGCATTGCCTCCATCTGCGAAGTGCCCCCTGTGCCCCTATCGGTCTCTGCAGACCCCTCTCCCTGTATCCCTCTCCCACCAGCCGTGTTGTCTGTCTGTTTCTGACCCACCCGTGCCCCTCCCCAGCACCCCCTGTCAGTGTGCCTGCCTCCCCTCCCACTCCCTGATGATGGACGCTGGCACCCCCCATGCCGCCAGAGCGCCTGCCGCAAGGTGCCGACGTTGCCCCATCTGGGGGTGTGATGAGCTGCGTGAGCCCTTCCCGCTCGCAGCAGACAAGCCCACGGCATCTCTCGGTCTTGGCCGGGGCACGGAGCAGAAGACATGCTGGGATGCCTTCTTTGTGGGCATTGCCACGGCCCTTGAGGCCCAGGGCTTCAGGCAGCGCACGGGCATGTCCTGGCGGAGGCGGTTCCAGACCTCATGAGACCCCCCCTTGTGCGTGCCGTTCCCACCCCCTCCTTCCCTTCTCTCCCCCGCTCACCCCCCCATGACTCCCACGTGCAGCCTCACCGTGGCTTGGGGGTGGCATCGCAGTCTGCAGGAGGGAGGGCAGTCGCACTCCCCCCTGCGGCAGGTGGCTGATGCCCAGGGTGCCCTGGGGCAGCTGGCACTGGCACAACCTCTGCCCTTCAGCTGACTGTCAAACGCGCAGTGCCTGCAGGCCCGCCTGTGGCTGCCCATCTGCTGCGACCGCTGCAGCAGCTGTGGTAGGTGCACGCAGATGGGCTGAGGAGGGGGCTCTTCGCTTCCACAAGACTGACAGCTCCCCACAGGAGCCTGCCTGCCTCTGCGGTAAGTTTTGCCGCGATCCTGGCCCAATGCTGTTGCCTCCAGCCTAACTCAGGCACAGTTGCAGCCTAACTTGGTCCTAGTTTGGGCCACAATTGGGCCACAATTGGGCCTCAACTGTGCCTGAGTTAGGCTGGACTGAGCCCTTAGATCTCTGCTCTGCGGTGATTATTAACACTTCCAGTTTTTTCTGAAAAGTGTTCGTAATCGCTGTGGAGCGGTGATCTAGAGCTCGGGGAGGCCCACGGAAGGGTCCGCAGGCCTCCCTGCACCCTCCGGAAGCCATCAGGATCCCCGGTGAGGTAAGGAAGGCCACTTCCTCCCCCCCCGCCGGTGGCGCAATCCCCAGGATCGCTGCCGCCGCTGTCCCCACCCCCGCAAAGACTCAAAGTTCTCCCCTCCTCGCAGGGAGAACTTTGAGAACCACTGTTCTTTTCCATTTAAAATAATGGATAGAGCATTCTTCTGGTATGTTTCTGTATCAAACTTCAGAGAGGGTTAGAATATTTTGCAGAACAAATGGCAATATACCCACTATCCACAGTCCAAAACAGAGTTAAGAACACTTAACTCTGAAATCAATAGACGTGAGGGCACTTAACTCTGTGTTGGATTTCTCCATTAGTTTTTAGGCTTTAACATATCATTACTGCTGATTACAAATAACGATTGGTTTTCAAACAAAACAGCACAAGCCACTTTTAACCTACCAAGAGGTTCCATGATTTTTCACTGTTGAAATTATCTTTTCTACTTTGAAAAAACTCTGAATCCATAGGCCCACTGATGTACAGACACATTCACATTTTGCTTCACTTGTCTGGTTTTTTATTAGTGTACTTACCACAGCAGTGACTCCCTAAATACTGAATATGTTAGCTATTTTATTAAAAATCTAATTCTTATCATCATTAGTGCAAGAAAATATTTTCCTACTACAATCTCCAGTTGTTCTGTCATCATTAATCAATTGTAGACTGTAGATGCACACTTTATTAATGCTGATGATGTGAAAGTACTTGTTAGTATTACCCCAAAATATTTATAGGTACAGACAGTATCAACGCACTTACTGTTCTTGCTAATTTAAATTAGCTTAATTTGACAGGTATTAAGCTAGGATGCAAAAGGGTCATTCAACTGAAAATGTCTGGTTTGGAAACCAGTAATGGTATTCAGAATTGCATCCCCCATGTACAGATATGCCTAAAATATTTACAGAATCTTGAACACGTTAATAAGTATAATGTCAGTGTGTAAATACAACTCCAGCAGTAAAATTCAAAAGCCACATCTAATAATAGCTCTATTAGGACCAACCAAAGTGACCATACCATGTGAATGGTGAATGTGGTAGTTTATGGAAACTCATCTTGGTTGTAGCTTTGGGAGATGTAGCAGTTTGTCCTGAATCTCAAAATTGTGGTGGTGGACTTTTTCCTAGCACTCATTTGGCCTGCCTTAGATGTTGCCGGTCTGTCATATCACCATTCACGTTTCTAGTGCTGTATACAGGTGCCTTGACTGAAACAGTGGCTGTTGGTCTCTGGATAGCAGAGTGAAGAGGAGGGAATCCATGAAGGATAGGCCTATCAATATCTATTAGCTGTGATAGCTGAATGAAACCTCCATGTTCAGAGGCAGTATATCAGATTACAAGATGCTGATGACAACCAACAGAGAAGAGCTATTAAGACTTTTCCAAGGAAACTAGAAATTCCGTTTTCCTCCAAACGACCAGCTTTGTTGTAGCCTAATGATCCTACCCTCCCACGCTGAAAAAAAATATGGTACAGGAAATGTTACTTTAAGGAAACATTAAGCTGTGATGCTGGAGTTTAACATGGGAAAATGGCAAGGGACATTTTAAACAGAAACCCTGTAGTTGCCTTTAGAATAAGTCTTACACTGCAATACAGTATATATATTTTTAAACATAGCAAACGGTGACCTTAATCCAGATAAAATGTGTTAAGTCCTAATGAAATTAATGGGGCTCATATACATTGTAACTAACTTGTCCCTCTGAGTTCAGAGGAACTTAAGTGTGATTAAGGGTGCAATCCTGTGTACACTTCTTTATTTATGTCCTTATTTTATGGATGCAAGATCCATTAAATTCACTAGTTACTTCCAAGTAAATATGCCTAAGATTGAGTCATACATTTCTCTGGATTGGGTCCCTGTATATAACTCGCACACTGGTTAATGCTATCCTAAGGTTTCTCCAGTTCTCTTGAGAGAACATTCTGAAATGAGTTTCTAGTCTCAGCTGAAACCTTGCCATTTCTTCTGTGACCTTAAATAATTGCACACTTTAGATGTGTTTTGATGGAGCTTTAAATACTCAATACATTTTAACTAGTCTTGAAATGTGTCATATTTTACTTTCATACTCTTCCATCTGTGGTCAGAGGTCATGTCTGAAGACAAAATTGTATCTTCATTTCAATGCATTTTAATATAGCTTTTAAGATTCAGATTTTTTTTTCAACGCGTTCGTTCCATACGAGTGTATTAAACATAGGAAGCATCTTAAAACTTGCAACACCAGCAAAAACACATATGATTAGGTGTACTGAACACTTTGCTAGTGCAACACCACAAAACGATGTGGAATATGCAGCTGTTGAGAATATGAAGAAGTGGGTATCAGTAAAGTTCTGAATTCACTGTTCATTATTCCTATTGTTTTTCAGCACATTGAGATGGCAGTATAACATTACACGCTTGGAAATTGTGCAAAATCACTTCAGGTGAATGAATGCTGCCAGATGTAGGCTGCAATCCTAGTACAGTATACACACTTACTTGGAAGTAAAATCCATTGAACAAAAGAGGACTTTATTTTGAGCAGACATAGGATGCATTGTTAGTGATGTTATAAGTGCATGTCAGTTTCCTATTAGACTTCTGCAGTAGGCAAGACTTCAGATCCTCTGTTAAAGGCTTCCATTACGATGTCTTCACCTCCTTGTTCAGTTTTGTGTTTCTGGCCTTGAAGGTCAATGCATAGTTACAAAGAGTATTTTTAATGATACCAGTTGGAGATGGGGCAAACTTTGAACTGGACGGGGACATCAGATCTTAGCCGTGTGTCTTCCCATCCATTTCAGAGTAGACCTCTGACCCACAGAAGTCTTACCTGATCTGTAATTGCCTCAGTGCCTGCCAGAGTGTTTTCTGGAGATTTCTCCACTGTTCCTTCCCCCTTCTGGTCGTTTGGTCCTGATGTCACCCACCAAGGGGGGGGGGCTAATGAGCTTAGGACAAACTCTACACAGAACATAGTTTCTGTGTAAAATTCAAGAACTGGTTTTTTGGTACTGTGATGTGACGGTGAAGCTGGCAGAAGAAAAAGCTGCAGAGCTAGAGGAGTGAAAGCTGATGTGTTGAGGAGATGGGAATAGAAGCTATGAAAGCAACAGATGCTCCTTCAAATACAATCCCACTCTAGGCCTGTGAAGAGGTGAGTGCCTTGTTACTCTTTTCTCTTTGGCCCTCAGCAAGCCCAGTGGAATAGACACCAATATGGGAAGGAGGCCATGCATAGGCGGCTGTTCTTCCCCAACTCACTTGATCTTGCTGTACTTCTCTTGCTTTCTCAGTATTAGGTGCAGTTTACTGGCCTCTCTCCAAGCGACTCTCCAAGAATTGGTTTGGTGGCAGCAATGCATGTCAGATCCTGACCCCCTTCCCAAGCATGATCCACCTGCACGGATCAACTCGGACTTGCACCACTCTCCCTGCGCTGATTCCTCCCCCTCCCAGCCCAATTTCGACCCCTCACTGCCCCTGTTCCACCCTCCCCACACCCCTTCCACCTCCTCACCACCCCTTCCACCTCCCCCACCACCTTACTGTTGTCAGTGGGCGGCCAGGGATCTTCTTGAGCATGTTTTAACATTTTATGGCTATTTTGCGGCAGTTGCCCCCAGTAGAATGCATGTTCCGGTGGCAGCGAGACCCAATAGGATTGAGCCGTTAGCCTCATAAAACTTTAAATCAAATATCCAACAAATGTGCTTGAGCCCAATAGTATTTGGGCTCAAGCACACCCTTGCAGTATCTTTGAAATTTTGATATAATCTAAAACTGCCAGAAAATTTTTTTAAGTAAGTGTGTGTGTGTGTGTGTGTGTGTGTGTGTGTGTGTGTGTGTGTGTGTGTGAACAGTTGTAAGCAAGCTGAAAGTGCCCAGCTAAGAGTAAAATTCTAAAACTGCTGTAGCTGTTCTTCATCACAATTTTCTGAGATTTGCTCAGATCATACCCTTCACAAGGTTGAGTCTCCATTCCAAATTTCCTATGAGTAGAACAAATGGCCTTGATTTTATGATTACTAGAATTTTCAGGCCTTATGAGTTATTTATTTGCAATATTTGTACCCCCCACGTTCCATGAGGTTCTCAAACCAGTTTACAACAATTAGCAATAAACAATGCACATGACACATTTTGGCAAAAAAAGAACAGTCAAAATGAAAATTGTTAGAAAAGGTCAGGAAGCTTTTTCGAAGGCCATAATGGTAGAATGCTGAAAAACAGCCTCCCCTTAAATACACAGCAAACAGTCCCTTGCCTGTGGAAACTAGTTTCTCCCCAAAGTCAACACTATTCATTTGAAATCTACCCTTATTCCTCTAGGAGGAAGCCATTTTGTTTTTTCTCAGTTTCCAAAAGGTTTTTGTGTGTTTTGCCTCCAGCGATTAATCTGAGCTTTGCAAAAAGAATGATCTGGTTTGTTCAAATACCTGGGGAAAGACTTGAACATAAAGCTCACTCGGCTGGATAATGTTAGTGCTTGCAAGACCATGCAACATGCATACTGGGTATCCAGGTCACTTAAAGAGGTGAATGTAAAAGCCATTCAGTGCAAACAGCTTATTTTCCTTCCTACCCTTGCTCAGAAAACCTAAGGGGAAAAATGGACGTGGTCAGCAGTGATATAGACTTGAGTCTATTGACTCTGACTCAAGTCGGACTCAAGTCATATCAATCACTTGACTCGGACTTGACTCGGGATTGTAAAAGTCTCGAAAGACTCGACTCGAGACATGGAACGTTTTACGACAAGTCAAATTTTATTCAGGTTTAAACCCGTTTCCCCCATTAAATAGATAGGGACTCGCAACCAAAGACTTGAGACTTGGAGTCAGAGACTTGACCCACATTCCTGTTCATTCGTATTACTTAGTGGTCCAGCTACAAATACATAGTCTAAACATACAGACCCTTGATGCCTGTTTTGGGAGACCTCTCCTTCATTCAGGTGTCTTTACACCAGTGTACAAACTACGGGGAACAAATAAGATGAACTAGAATTTGCTGCGGGAAGGTGAGCACGGTTTAGTAGGCATTTCTGGGACCTGGTGGAATGAAATACATGAAGGGAATGTGGTAATTGAAGGTTAGGTATAACTTAATCAAGAAGAAAGGACAAAACAAGGGTTGGGAGAGGAGCACTATATGTTAAGAAAATTTACATCTGCAAAGAAATCCGTGATGATAAAGAAAGTCTGGAGTGTTTGGATAAAAATAAAAGGGAAGGAAGCAACAGTGAGATAACTGTGGGCAGTAGCGTTGTGAGGGCGCGCGCGTCACCCTAATGACCCCCTGCCAAAGGCGGCGCGGAAGTCTTACCCACCCCCTGCTGCTGCCGGCATCCTCTTCAGATGACATCCTCTTCGGTCGGCGATCCAGGGCCTTCTAATGAAGGCCCAATGCGTCAATACGTGAAGTTTAAACTTTTTTGCACATGCGCACAACGTTTTCTGAGGGCATTTTGCCCTCAGAAACGTTCTGCGCATGCGTGAAAAGGTAAAACTTCACGTATTGACACATTGGGCCTTCATCAGAAGGCCCTGGATCATCGACCGAAGAGGACGCTCTGAGGCCTTCTCCCGGCCTCAGAGCCTCCAGAGGGCAACGCTCATAGCAGAGGTGACGCGCGTGGGTGCGCGCGTCACCTTTCTGCGCGTGTCACCCCCTGGCGGTCCTTCCCAGTCGCCACGCTCTGGCAACGTCCTTGACTGTGGGAGTCTGTAACGGGCCGCCTAGCCAGAAAGAAGTCCTGGACGACACCTTCCTAGAGCAAATGGCCAAATTTGAGAAATGTGATTGTAATGGGAGATTTCAACTACTCAGATATCTGCTGGCAAATGTACTCCACCAAGAGTGAGTAAACTGATAAATTCTTGCTATGCCTCACAGACAATTTTATGCTCGAAAAACTAGAAGAGGGAATCCAGGAACTGATTATCTTAGTCCACATCCGTGCACCTCAAGACCACTGCTGGAGAGGCTGGGGATGCCCAACACATGACCGTGGGACGAGGAGCACACATTGACAAAGGTGAGTTGATGGTGGGGGTGGAATGGGGGAGGACAGGGAGAATGTCGGAAGCGGGAGGTGTGTGGCATCTGGCACAGGTAATTGGATGCTACCTCCTTCTTAGTCTCCCAACGTGCCCCCTGTCTCTCCTCGGACTTGTGCCAGCTAAAGATCTGGTGCAGGTCCAAGGAGACTCATTGGCGAATGGGAGGCTTACAGAAGGGTAAGGGAAAATAATTCCCCTTCCCAGCCTCCTGATCGGCCCCCTCCCACCATAGCATGCAGCACAGCCCGTTTTGGCACAGCTGCGTGCTATGGCGAGGAAAACCATAGTATTGGGTTGTGTGTTACTTGTAAGGATTATAAGACTGCATGCAGGGCCTTGTTTATTACTAGTGTTCAGTACATTCTATGTGCTATGTAATATATAAATGTGGAAGAAATAATCTTGTAGGCTATCAGAAGCTGGCAACTCACACAAGAGTGAAGGACAAAATAAGATACTAGCTGATCAATTTTAATTCTGGGAATTTAATTCTAGAAATGCAATTTAATTCTGTTATAGCTGTTTTATTTGTTATTTCCAAATTGCTGGTTGCTCCAGGGCCAATGAATTCATGCATCTAGAAAATCAGTTTGGAATAAATGACTTTGCACACTGTGCACATAATTGATACTCATGTGACACTCATGTTGCTAAAACAGTTTCATATAAAAAGGCCTAAGTTTAATATTTATACCTGATATCATAGTTGCTATTCCTGATGAAGCTGTGATTATCCATCTCAAGTTTCATTTTTCTTTGGGAATAAATCCTGTTGCAATAAATGGGATTTATTTCTGAGTAAACATGGTTAGGGCTGGGCTGCAAGATTGGAATCCTAAGCAAATTTACCTGGAAGTAATTTTCATTAAAATCAGCAGTGATTTGTGTTTGGAACTGCCTTGACAGTCTATAACACAGAACTGGTGATTCAAACTCTTCGGAGGGTGGATAACAGGTGTATGATAACCTTGCCTCTTAAAGGATCAATTCAATCTCAGAGTTGTTTGGCATTCTGGAATAGATAAAAGCCCAGTGGGCTGGCTGTTTTCAATCTTGGTATTTTTCTACCGAGGCAGTCGATTAGGGATGGTTGTAGTAAAGGAGAAGCAAGACCAAATGCATGGAGAGGAAATGTATAGGAAATCAGAGGCCTGTACTCAATTGTTTGACTGGTTCTTTTAAATAATTAGAATCTAATAAAATTCCTACTGGTTATGGTTTGGGTTGCAAATTAATTGTTATAATTAAGCAATGGAACTTGCATCCCAATCCTAACCATGATTAAGGCCAAACTAGACATCAGTGTAATGACACTGTTGTGTTTGGTGTGCTCGTCCCCCCCCCCCATAAATAGCACGCATAAGGGTCTGAAACAGGAGCACTGTTTGGGTGGAGAATGGGGGCTTTAATCTTACTCCTGCCATGGTACTGACGCCCCCCCCCCCCAATGCTCAGGTCAATATCTATGGGCCTGCTGTCTCTCTCTCTACAACCGAGGTTTGATGGGTGAGCGCTAGAGGTGGTGCTATCTCAGTTGTGGCACTTTGACTTTGAAATACCCTCTCTGAGGAAGCCCATCTCGCTGCCTCGCTGTTGTCTTTCCCCTACATATATGTGGCTTTTTCAGAGGACTTTCAAGGATTGTACAGTCGGATTGCAATATAAAATTTGCTGACATTTATTCTGTGGTTGTTTGTGCTGCTGGTGTGGTTTGTTATTGCTTTGATTTCCTTTTGTACTGTATGTGCCGTAAACGGCACATTCAATTCAAAAGTTTAGATTCTAGATATGGTGATATGCTTTATGGCCCAATCGTATCCTCCATTGGCGTGTCAGCAGCAGGGAACCAGGATGGCCGTGAAAGGTAAGAAATCTACACCTGCTTTTTTGCTGGCATAGGTTTGCAGGCCCAGGACAGGGGTTCCGGATCTGGCAGACATTGCTGCCACCCTGTCCTGTCCCCTATCAGCCCCCACCCAGCCTGATCCCCACCCTGATTCACCCCCACCTCCCCCACAACCACACAAACAGCCAGTCTGCACAGCTCTGCTGCCGGTGCGTGGCCGCTCAGCATTTGCACCAGCAGCAGCTCTCCACAATGGCAGAAAGGCTGCCACACCAGCAGTCTGTGCAGTATTCTGGAAGAACTTGTGATCCACCAGTGTGAATGGGCTTGGACTCTTACAGCACAATCCTATGCATGTCTACTCAGAATCCCATTGTGTTCAGTGGGGCTTACTCACACAGAAAAGTGCATAGGATTCCAGCTCTAATGTATGAGGGCAAGACTATAGTTCAGGTAGAAATTAAAAACTGAAGATTCAGTACTTGAAATGTATTATGCTTACACAATAGCCAGCAGTGCGATAATGTATTTTCCTCAGCCAGTGTCTGGAGAGTGGTTTCACAGCAAGAAATTATATGTTTCTGGAAATGGTCTCTTTTTACTAAGGCTTTACTGTTCCATCCTGCTAATGAAATTTGGCGTTTAGGAACACCTTTAATTATGTTGCACAGATTACATTTTGGAACTTGGATTTAATTTTTAATTAACTTAAAATTTAAGTTTTTAAAAATTATTATTTTTTAGCTGTATATTGTTACCAGCAGTGATTTTTTTAAAAAAAGAAATGTGTAGCATGTGCACTCTGGGGAAACATTCTGTGTGCAAGGATCCTGCATAGTGGCCAATGACACAAACTGTGTGATTATGCAGGGAAAGGAACAGTGAAGTGTGGATGAAAAGTGCACAAAAGGGTTATATCTAGTGATTCCAATAGCACAAAGAAAGGAATAAAAATGGGGCCTATCCTGTGGCTAGACCAAGGAAAATGTTTTCTAACCACACACAACTGAGCCCTATGTGTAAGCTGTTGTTAGGAGGGGGAAGCGAAGGAAGAGGGAGGGGAGTCCTTAGAAGGGCAAATAGTTCGAACCAAAAAGAAGGGGGAGAAGGGATGTAGGGAGATTAGGGCTGCAATGCTATACACACTTACCTGGGAGTAAGTCCCATTGAACTCAATGGAACTTACTTCTGAGTAGAGGTGCTTAGGCTCGTGCTGTAGGTGTGTTTCCCAGAAGGGCCTGGGGTTAAGGGAGTGAGATTTTTGGCTACAGAAAAGGAGGGATTACACTTGGGGAGATTAGTGGAAAAGAAAGGGAGAAGGGTTCCTGTGGTTCAGACCACAGTGAAAAGCTGTGTCCAGAGAACAGCTCTCTCTAGCCTGAACCAAGGGCTACAGGCAACGGGGTGAGCCTGTAGGCAGGCCATGAAATCACTTTGCCCACTTGTAATGGGGGAGTGAGTCTCTTTCCCTGAATAGACACTCCAGACTGGCAGCAAGCACAGCCGCTTGAAGGGAGCCAACCGTGCACCTCCTAGTAGTTTGAGTAGCTGGAGTGACGGTTTATTACACCCCCACCTGAGCATGCGGCGCATGGCTCCATGCTTCTGCATGGCGAGGGGTTGGATTGGGCCGTTAATCACAGGGAGCAGTGCAAGGGAGCCACGCTGCTTTCCCAGTGGGAAAGGATGCATGGAGAGGTTTCATTCTTGCCAGATTCTAAAGGGCAAGGAAAAGAAGGACAGAGGTTATGAGGTTAAAAAAAAAAATTCTGGTAGAGCAGCTTTCCTCCAAATGACTGTTACAGAGGGTCACATGCAAGTCAACATGTGGAGACAGAATTGTCTTGTGTACAGTTGTGAAGAACTGTCAATCACTGAGAAGAGAATGGCAGTTAGCTCTCTGGCAGCTACTGTAGTTAAGTGACAGTTGGTCAGTGACAGAATCTGACAGTTGAGAGGGTAGTTAACAAGGGAAGATGTGCAGAAAGGCCCTTGCTTCTCCTCGTGTGTGTGTGTGTGTGTGTGTGTGTGTGTGTGTGTGTGTGTGTGTGTGTGTGTGTGTGTGTGTGTGTGTGTAAGGTTCTTGCTATTCATTTTCTGTTCCCTTAGTGTCTCTTGGATGAGGTTTTTTTTGGGAAACTGTGTTTTATCTTATTGTAGATTGGAACTTAGTACAACGTATTTAATAAGAGTGGTTATATTACTGTATTTACCTTGACTTTGGATCATTTTTCTTGCTTTGTCTGAGTTCCCACTCTATGTCTTTTAGTGATTTCTGCCCTACCAAAAGAATGGCCGGACACTAAGACAAAAGAATATTTGCCATGTAAAATCTGGTTAGTAGAGGCAGCTTTAAAAAAAATGATAAAACTCCACTGAGTGGCAGTGGGAAGGACACAGGAGTGGAGGGTCTGGGGGGGGGGGGCAAACAGGTTAGTTTTGCTCATTTTCCTTCCTAGTCATTGTGACGGTTATTGTAGTACTGTGAGTACATATACGTTTGGGGATACAAATGTTTAACAAGAAATTCCGAAAGCAATGTAATTGGTTGTATTAAAAAATGGTTTGTAATTTGGGGTGCTGCTGGCTACAGCTTCGCTGCTTGACACCCGGGTGGCATCACTGTCTCACGGTGCTTTTTAGTACATCAGTTGTAGCCAACTTGGAGAGAGATGAGCTAGTTATCTATGCCCTTATAGATAGCAGGGGGTCAGACTCAGTTGGTAGAGCAGCTGACTCATATGCCTGAAGATCTGAAACATTTCATTCGGTTAAATGTTGATAAATTGGTTGCTGATATTGCATGAGATTTGGAAGGATGGGCACCGTTAAACATGTCCCTTTGGGGCAGAGTTAATGTCCTTAAAATGGACATCATACCACATATATTTTATGTTCTCCAAGCTATTTTTTCTTATATACCTCAAAGATATTTTAATAAAATATATGGTTTGTTTAGGAAATTTTCAGCACAGCCTAGGATTTCTCTTAAGCGGATGCAATTGCCTTTTAGTGAAGGTGGGTTTAACCTACCAGATTTGAGTTTATACCACCAAGCATATTTATTAACATCTAGTAATCTCTGGGATGACCTTCCTGAGAAACCATCTTGGACGATATTGGAAACGGAGTATATTGTTCCACTGTGTAAATGGACAGCTTTAGGACCCACCCAATAAAAACAGATTCCATTGGCTTTATCTTTAATATGATATCTTTGGAAAATGAGAGCTCGTAAACATGAATTTGACCCTTATTCTCATGCTATACTTACTTTATAACTCAGCTAGCCTCCGCAGCAACATCTTTTAGCTTTTTGCTGCTCACCTGAAGAGGTCTGCAGATTCAGCAGATGAAACTTAGTGATCTGTGTGAATGTGTGACTGTTTTTAAGATTGCATTTAATCCTTTAAATAATTTTTAATATCAGTGTTTTTGGACATGTCTTGACGTGTTTTAACTATATTTTTACGTGACTTTTAAACCCGGATATCCAAGATCTCTGTACTTTCTTTTTCCTTAGTATGCGGGATCACCAAGTATATAACTAATGTTATACCCCTCTTTCATATATTATTTCCTTTGTGTGTGGGTGTGGCTTTCCTCATTTCTTTCTTTCTTTCTTTCTTTCTTTCTTTCTTTCTTTCTTTCTTTCTTTCTTTCTTTCTTTCTTTCTTTCTTTCTTTCTTTCTTTCTTTCTTTCTTTGCTATTGCTGTTTTTTTTATCTTTTAGACAATTGTTACGATTTTGTGTATTGGTTATATGTTATGCACTAAATGAAAATAAAGTTAAAAAAATGCCTGACGATCTGAGGACGGCAGTTGGAGACCAGTCAAGAGCTGTTGACAAGCTGCAGAAGCCTTGGTAGGAGAGAGAATTCCGCAGCTGGCACACTGAGTGGGAGGCAGTGTTGCCGTCAAGTCGATGCGTGGGAGGTGAATGCCAGAGAGAGGCCAGACCGTGAAGGAAACCATCTGGAATGAGAGTTCTATGCAAGATTAGAACATTCGTAATATGTAAAAAGCGCTTTAGTTTAGATAGTCTGCCTATGTAAACAGAAGCGACGTCAGGGTTGGGGCGGGGGGCCGTGGGCCCCAGAGGGGGGGTCGGACGTGGCGGTGGAAGTGCGTACTTGCCTTTGGGATGCGTCTCCTCCACCTGACTTGCCTTGGTGTTGGGCCCTCCCGCCCGCCCTGAAGCCCGTTCGGCTCCAAAATAGTAAGTAAAACGCTGTGGGGGGGGGGTTGGAGCCGTGCCAGCCGTGCGTGTGAGGCTGACGCCACGCCTGGGTCACATGGGGGCGTCGTGTCGGTGCCCCCCCCAGAATCGCCACTGTATGTAAACCGCCTTGAATTAAAGTTCAGAGGAAAAATCCAATGACCAGAGAAAGGCAGTATATAAATACTAGTATGATGATGATGATGATGATGATACCTGGGTTGGATTACTGTAATGTGTTGTACATTAGGCTGCCCTTGAAGAACGTCTGGAAATTCCAACTGGTTCAAAATGCAGCAGCCAGGTTGGGACAGGCCACCACAATCACATGTCAATGCTGAATGTGCTGCACTGGCACCAGTCTGCTAGCGGGCACAATTCAAGGTCACAATATCCAGGGCCCCAGTTGTTCAGGGCTGTAAAGGTTATCCAATGGACTGCCTACTCAAAGATGAATCTGCCCAACAGCTGTCAGAGACCCCTCTCCAGGTGCCCCAGCCATCTAACAGTACAATTCTATGCATGTTTATGCAGAAGTCCCATTCTGTTCAATGGTGCTTACTCTCAGGTAAGTGTGCATAGGATTGTAGCCTAATGACCCAATCCTATCCTGGTCCGGCCTGCACAGTGCAGGGACCGTGACACAGCAGCAGCAGCATCCTGGAGGCCAGGCAGGAGAGGTAAGTAAAGAAAAAGGTTACTTATTTCTCTGGCCGCTCCATGGTCCCCTATGGGCCTACTCAGACCTTCACCAGCTCTTTTGCTCATGTAGATCTGTTAGGCTAAAGTGGATGGGTTAGGACCAGGATGGGGGAATAGGCAGATGCTGCTGCCTCTAAGATCCACCTTGTCCCACCCCTGATCCTCCCCGGGCCCGGTCCAATCCCCACCCTGATCCACGCCTACCACCACGACCTTGCCAACCATTGGCTTGCATGCTGCCGCTGCTGACATGCAGCCTTCTGGCCTTTGTGCTAGTGGCAGCATACTGCAGACCAACAGAGACTGTCACCCAGTGCACCTTGCAGTACACTGGTGAACCTTGCGGTCCACCAGTGTACTATGAGAATAGGCTTGGGCCTTGTTATGGAACACCATCCTGAGCCATGTTCGCTTCGCTATCATTACTTTCTTTCTGATGCCAAGCAAAGTCTCTCCTTTCTTTTAACTTGTAGTTGTATTTTATGCCCTTGTCTATGATTTTAACACACTGTGGTTTTAAATGTTTGAGCTACTGCATTTTATTATTTTTGTACATGATTTTATGATGTTTTTAACTTCAGGTTGTGAGCCGCTTTGATAATTTATTGATAGGGCAGGACAGAAATCTGAAAAACAAATAACATAAATACCTCAGCAAGATACTCTGCCATTGTTTCTGCCATTGTGGGCAATTTAACTACTTCAGCTTAGGGGCAGGTTCATGCATTAGTTCAACCATACATTTCCCCTTTTATACTGAGTGTAGTATAAATGATCTGAGATGTATGTGATTTCATCTGTTCATCATAGAAAAAGAACTGTTAAACAAATACAATGAAACAAAATGTTCTGTCTGATTTTTGTGGTTGACGGGCAGCCCAATCCAACCCAAGGCTTATTCCGGCCTAAACGGTGCTATTCCGTCCTAAATCGCCCTAGGCCGAATTTAGGATGGAATAGCGCCGTTTAGGCCGAATTTACGCCGAGTTTGTGACGGACGTAGGATGAGTTTAGGACGGATGGACCAAATGTGCCGCGCACGCACACAGCGGACGCCGGGAAATATTCCGTCCTACGTTTGGCCTAAGAGTGGGCGTGTCAGGGGCGTAACGGGGGTGTTCCTGATTTTAGTCCGTATCCAGACATTGGCGAGCTCCGGCACGCCCCCTCGAGCTCCGAAACGGACCTAAAATTTAGGTCGACCAAAAAGGTGGCCCTAAACTCGACGCCGCCACCATGTCCATCATGCCCTCATGGGATTTGGGCGCCGACATCTTGGCTCTCGCGAGATTTCGCAAGCCAACATGCCGGCGCCCGGGTAAGTAACTTTATTTTAAACATGGGGGCAGCAATCCGGGATCGCGCCCGTACCTCCCGGGATGCCGGGAAGCAAGCCTGAAATTCGGGATCGTCCCGGGCATTCCGGGACGTATGGCAAGCCTTAGCAGGGCTCTTCTTATGTTCTTGTACTTACCCTAGAAGTTCTGAACCACCACTGTACAGATGAAGTTCAAGCACCTCAGCAGTTTTTTTAAAAAAAAATATTTTATTTACAACCCACTTTTCCTCTCTTGCCACATCCATAAAGCATCTGACAACAAATGCTAAAAATACAATAAAGATAATAAATGCCATTGAAGTTGACTGTATACATTAAAAGATGAATTACTTAAAAATAACAAAAACGGTAGCCCATAGGCCAAAGGTCTGATTAAAAAAAATGGTTTTACTGTTCTCTTTAAAAAAAAGGCCATATTTCTGGTAGGTTTCTGCTGAGAGTGCTTTCTTTAGCAGAATATATTGTAGGCAGGGCTGGCTCAATTTATTTTGCTGCCCTGTACAAAACATTAGCTTTGCTTTCACAGTCTTGCAGAGTGAGGTGGAGGAGGTTATGTTTTCTCTTTCTTTCCCTGATCCCTCCCAGCCCATTGTCCTTGTTCCTGATTATGAGTGGAGTGAAAGGTTGGTACTTTTGCTCCATTTGCTTTTATGGACTGGCTGCAAAGAGGCTGCAATTGGGTAAAATGAGAGGAAAACTGTTCCCACACTTCAGATCATGTTGTCTGAAGTGTCTAGGATGATGTATGCATATTTCCCTGTCTAGAGGATTTTCCAAATTAGCCTGGAGCCTTGGATTTCTCTTGCCTAGATACCTGGCTGTATTTCTTATTGGGTTGACTAGCCTTGTATGTAGGGTCTATAGGACTTCTTGGCCAAGAGATGAACTTGCTGCATCTCTTACTATAATTATTTTTCAGATGCTTTATACTTCACTGTATGTATTTTTATAATTCACATTTTTATACCACTCTTCCTCCAAGGAGCTCAGTGGTTCCTTCCCTCCTTTTGTCCTCACAACAACCCTGTGAGGTAGGTGAGGCTGAGAAATAGTGACTGGCCCAAGGTCACCCAGGAATCTTCATGGCTGAGCAGGGATTTGAACCTGGATCTTCCAGGTCGGGCACGAGAACCACTATGCCACCCTGGCTCTGATTGGTTTCTCTGGATATTTTATGGCTGCTAAGTCAACAATAAACCTATCTGACCATTGCCATGTAAGATGCCAGGGTAGCTGTGGTAATTCAAGCCCCATTGCACCTCTGCTCATAAAGGTAAAGGTGACCCCTGACAATTAAGTCCAGTCATGTCCGACTCTAGGGTGTGGTGCTCATCTCCATTTCAAAGCCGAAGAACCAGCGTTGTCCGAAGACGCCTCCGTGGTCATGTGGCCGGCATGACTCTCCTTGCCGCAGCACGTAGGATGCAGCTGGAACAAGGAGTGCTGTTTACCTTCCCGCAAGCGGTACCTATTTATCTACTCACATTAACCAAGCCAAGCAACGAGAGCTCACCCCGTCACGGATTTGAACTGCCGACCTTTCGATCGACAGCTCATGGTTCAGCGGTTTAACCCACTGCGCCACCCGCTGGCGAGTGAGCACCCGCTCTGCTCATACTATGGAGCAAACTATGGTATCAGCAGAGGTGTAGCTCAGGCTTCCCCATGTAATACAAATAACGTATCTTTCATTGGGTGATAAATTCATCACAGGCCTTCAGCCATTAGCAACTACTACCTTCCTGTGGTGAAATGGCTGGTCTTGGGAAAGCAAACATGTGGTGGACACGTTGCACAACCAGGCTGTCACCTGATAATGGTAGTCAGTCAATGCTTAAAAGTCATGGTTGTGTGAAATGGTTCAGAGACCTCAAACAATATTATCAACAGATACCTGTACATTATCAAATGCATCTGGCATTGGATGTTGGGTCATCTTTTTCAGACATGCAAAGCTTCCCGTGAATGAGATATGTGAAGCAAAATGAAACCCAAAGAGAAGAAGAGCATGCAGATTGTTATATGAACCGATCTCCTATTGGGGAGTGATATTTTCAGGGCAAAGGAGGTGGTTGCATGGAAAATATTCTCTTTTCTCTGGAGGTGATCAGATTTGTAACCTAAACAGGACCTGTGTGCTTCCTTTCTGACTGACATTTATCCACCTTTCAGCCCTAAGGCTGTGTATTATCACTGTTACTGCTTCTATAGTAATGACAGTTGACGTGACATTTACTATAAATCTGTGGCCTCTTCTCCTGCCTTGCTGTTTTGTGACCTTGGGGCTGAAGTTAAATAGCACTTTACCCTGTCCTCCTGCTGAAACAAAGATGATAGTGTTAATAGAGTGGAACAAATTTGAATGGGCTTGTGATATTGCATTAAAAGCCTAACATGGATGCTTTGGCTTTTCCTGTCTGGTTGTGACCCAAAGAAATCCTTTAGGTATCCATGATGAGGGCCACACCTAGTGGGATTTTTGAATTTAAAAAGCAGACCACCCCCTTCCAAACCATATCACAAATTGCTTTGGAAACAATCACCACATGGCAGGGGGGAGAATCCTGGCCTTTGTTTCTCTGGCATGAAAAATCCATTCAGTTGGTAAATTAGTCTGATGAATAAGATCTACTGCTCTTTGATTTGGGAAAAAAACCATATTAGAGAACAGTTTTATTTCAAAGAGTTCTGTTTTTAGCAAATTCTAATTTAGATGATGTAGGATAATGTGTGGGTGCTGTAGGGGAAGATTCTGTTTAAAACAAGGGGGCTGGGCAAAGATTCCTTACAGACATATAATAATACTTTGGTTTAAAGTATCTCTTCACATAATGAAGAAGTAACTCGTAGAACTCACTACCAGAAGGTATGATTATTAGAGAGAGTTGAAAATGGATTAGAGGAGAGCTTTATTGATGGGTATAACAGTCTAATCCTATTCTCCCCCCCCCGCCAAAATGGCTACCGCTGCATCATGCAGGGGGCAGTTGCGGAGATCTCCTTTAGGTAAGGGTAAGCCTTGACAGTGCAGAGGGGTCTACTTGGAGCCATTCTAGCGAATTCTCTGGCACAGAACCATGTGGACCTGCATCACAGGATCGGGTCTGGGAAGGGGGCTAGAATTCGGCAGCCACCGAACATGCCCCCTTCCCAGACCCAATCCGCCCTTCCCCTGCCCGTTGCTGTCCTGTTCCGCCCTCCACCATCCCTGTCACTGCCTCATTCTTTCCAAAAACTGGAAGTGGGTCGTGATCACTCAAGTGAACTGTTTTGAGGCCTGCAGAGGGGGTCGTGGGCTCCCTGCACCCTCCGGATGCCCGGTGCGCCCCTAGGTGAGTAAGGACCCCCTTATTGTTCTTGGTGGTGGCGTGATCCCGGAAGCACTGCTGCCATCACTGCAGGTCGCCACTCCCCTTAAGGGGGTAGTAACCTATTCTTCACAACTGGGATGTCGCAATGCCCCAGTTTGGGAAACGCTGGACTAGAGTGATCAGGGGGTTATGAAAGTAGCAGCTGGATACTATTCAGTTTCAAGAGAGACACATCAAAAGGTGAAGCAGTATCTTCTTCTATAATCTAAATGGCTCAGCAATCAATTTGTAGCACAAGGGTCATCAAAGGCACATGGAGTACTGATTTCGTTATCATGCTGCTTTCTTTTTCAGGTTTCAGCAATGAAAGAAGATCCCAGAGAATGCTTTCCTTTTGTAAAGATTTGGCAAGGTTAATCTCTAACACTGTGCAATATATATGCACTGAATACTCATCAGGTAGAAGTTTTGATGCAGGTACTCTTTGACCTGGAGGAGTTTGGGGAGGAAGATTGTATTGTATTGCGGGTTTTTCATCTGACACTTGATCTAGTCCAAGAGAAATCTGTTTCAAATCCTGCTTCAGTTAAGATAGAGACACCTTCTCATTTTGCATGCTTGATCGGTGATTACAATCCCAACCCTGTGCATCCCTTTTCCTGCGAGGAACCACCAGGCAGCAAACAACCTGGGCACTCCACTACCCATGCATGCCCTTCCCGGGCTATTCCCCCTGAGGAGGGCGCTGGCTACCTGACAGAAAGGACACCACCCACCAACGTTGAGGGAGAAGTAACATGGCAGAGGGAGACCCTGTCTTTTTTAGTTCTATATTTCAAGCAATAAACCCTGGTAAATCAGTTATGGGCTTAGGCTGTTTCTTGGGTATACCCCAGGCTCTATGGCCTTCCAGAACTGGAGCTGCCCCCATGGGATGATGGGGAGATGACAACCTGAGAGGACCGCGGCAAATTATAATAATGCTTTTCTTCAAGGTAATCTACCGCCAGTTCTACCTCGGGAACATCAAAATGTTTTGGAAAACATTTTTAGGAGGAAGAGGTTAAGCAGGCAATAAAAAAATCATTAAAATGGTAGGAGTCCTGGGAGAGCTGGACTTTGTGGCAATTTTCAATGCAGGATCTGAAATACTATCAAATATAATACCTGAGATGTGGAGAGAGGCTGGAATAGTAGTGATCCCGAAGGCAGACAAGGATCATACCAAAGCAGGGTGTTATTGACTTATCTTACTGTTGAATCAGAATGCTAAGCTGTTTACTCCTGCTTGAACAGTGAGACTCAATACCTTGATCGGAGCTTCTGTTAAATATGATCAAATGGCTTTATTCCGAATAGGCAGATATTGAATAATATTAGGCAGACACTTATTGTAGCACACCTCTGTAGAAAAACATCTTCTGTTGTTAATTTTATCTCTTGATGCTGAGAAGACCTTTGGTCGCTTAGAAGGAGCCTATCTTTTCACACTCTTGTGTAAGATGCATTTTAGAAATGGGTTCCTTGGAGTGATTGAGGCTTTGTATACCATGCTCTTAAGGTAAAGGTATCCCCAATTAAGTCCAGTCGTGTCCGACTCTAGGGTGTGGTGCTCATCCCCATTTCGAAGCCGAAGAGCCAGCGTTGTCCGAAGACGCCTCCGTGGTCATGTGGCCGGCATGACTCTCCTTGCTGCAGCGCGTAGCATGCGGCTGGAACACGGAGCGCTGATTACCTTCCCGCAAGCGGTACCTATTTATCTACTCGCATTGACATGCTTTGGAACTGCTAGGTTGGCAGGAGCTGGCCAAGCAACGAGAGCTCACCCCGTCGCGGGAATCGAACTGCCGACCTTTCGATCGACAGCTTATGGTTCAGCGGTTTAACCCGCTGCGCCACCCGCTGGCCATTCCATGCTCTTAGCCCACACAAAAGTAAATGGCTATAGGTCTGCAGATTTACCAGTATCTTCGGGGACATGACAAGGGTTCTCCACTCCACTTTGTCCTCTCTGTAGAGTCATGAATGAAAGCAATTGGGCCTTGTGATGGGCCTGCAAGAGTGGAGAGAAATGGAGTCATGTTAGCCTTTTTCGTGATGACATACAGGTAGTTTCGTTTCTCTCTGATCCAGAAGAAGAATTACCAACTGTTAGTAAAATCCTAAAGGCATATGGGACTGACAGAAGTTTCAGGTTTCAACATTAACTACTTAACATCAGAGTGCACAGCCTTGAGCTTGTCTCAAACAGCACAAAGTTATCTTTCATTCACTTATGGTTTAAAATGTACTATGGAGTCATGGAGAAATGTACTATGATGGTTTGGAGTATTCATTGCTAACAGTAATGCAAAGCTTTTTACAAGATAGCTATGTTACCGCACACTCCTATGCATGGCTCCTCAGAAATAAGTTCCACTGTATTCAGTGGAACATACTCCCAGGAATGTGTGCACAGAATGGCAGCCGTACTCACGTATAAACTCAAGAAAGAATGACTAGGTAGGACAGCTCATCAAATATCTTCAAAAACAATAGATAATTTCTTCTGGAGAAACAGAAGAGCAAGGTTGTCATTTGCAGCAATGAGAAGGGTGTAATGGGGTGGGGGAGGGCGATGATGGGGCTGGGGCAAGCGGTTTGGGCCCAGGAGGGGGGTGGGATCGGCAAGGTTGGTGTGTGCCACATCCTATCCCCCTTTCCAGGCCTGTTTTCCCGACATGGATCACCTTGGACCTGCACCAGCGATTTAGCTCAGGTCCAAGGAGTCCCATTGCCATGGCTGGGGTTTTCCCTGGGGCAAGGGGATGAATGTCCCCTTACGTTGAGGAGATCTCCAGCCTGCTAACTTTCTGTGCAGGATGCAGCGCAGCCTGTGCTGGCCTTGCTGCACCACTGGGCAGAAAGTTAGGTAGGATTGGGCTGTAGCTGTCTGTGAAATGCTTTCTGCTCCTGCTGTTATTTGCCCTCTGCGCTAAGTAGATACCCCAGATGATACCTACCCTGCAAGCACTCTGCCTGATCGGAACCAGACAGTGTCTGGGGTTAGCACTGGGGCTCCTTGGAGCCACCATGGGCCCTCATAACTGCTTTGCACAGTGTTCACCTTCCATTATTATTATTATTATTATTATACACAATCTTGTTTGCTCCCTGCTTTTTAAGTACCAAAAAGAGTGATATATGAAATACTCATATGGAAAAATTATTTCAAGTCGACTGTGCTCTAGAGCTATTCTTCCACAGTAGCAATGTCAATGCATATTATCTGTCTTTTTTTTAATGAACAGCCCTGCTCTCAGCAGGAATGCGATACAGTCATTAATTTGCTTACTGGTGTGAAAACCATAAATACAGTCCAGAATTAATGAGCAACCCCTCCCCCACTATTTACTACACACTAGCAACTGGGTCTGTAAAGTTCAGGGTCTGTAAAGTTCTCTGTTGTTTTACATAATATTGGATACGTATGTGAGTTTTATATGTATGAATTAAAGCTTAACTAACAGCGGGTGGCGCAGTGGGTTCTGTGTTGTTTACATAATATTGGATACGCATGTGAGTTTTATTTGTATGAATTAAAGCTTAACTAACAGTGGGTGGCGCAGTGGGTTAAACCGCTGAACCATGAGCTGTCGATCGAAAGGTCGGCAGTTCAAATCCGCGACGGGGTGAGCTCTTGTTGCTTGGCCAGCTCCTGCCAACCTAGCAGTTCCAAAGCATGTTAATGTGAGTAGATAAATAGGTACCGCTTGGACCTTTAAATTACCTAGGAACGAAGCCTTCTTGGTGGTGGCTTCTATTTGTGGAACTCTGTTCTGGGAGAAAGCCACCTGATCTTAGGCTGGCCCTTTAAGAAGGGCAGTCAGCCCCCTTTTAAAATTCTGCCAAGCCTTTTAAGCCATTGATCCCTACTTGTATATGTGTTTTAGTATCTTTTGTGGGCCTTTATCAGAGCAATCCTGAAAATCCAGTCAGCAACGGAACAAGTGTTCCATCGCCGGAAGACGTCATGAACGTGTCATAAAGCACGTTCATGATGACTCGCAAGGCCAGCCTCCCTCACTCCGGCACCGTATCCACGCGGACGGTGGCGGAAGGTAAGCACTTCCAGGTAAGTCCCCGCCAGGCCGGCTACGCCGTTACACAGCCTCCTCTACATCTCCCAGCTATTTAGCTGGCGGAAATCCGAGGAGGCCGATAGGGCCGGGCCGGGTTTACACTCCGGGAAGGGGACGAGCGTCCCCTTCCCCGAGTAGAACTCCGGCCCAGCAGCCTGTGCACAGGATCCGGTGGGCATCCCTGGGCCGCTGGCTGGATCCTTAGTCAGGATTGCGTTGTATGTGTGTTATGGTGATTACAGGGAAAAGCAATAGATTAACATTGATTTTATTATGCTAATTTTGTTGTATACTGCTTCGGAACTGTAAAATTGAATAGTGCATATAAATAGAAACACTAAATAGTCTGTTCTTGTCTTTGTAGCCAATACAGCTGGTGCACAAATTCAGCTTATTTGGATGGTGTTGGGGATGTGAGTCAAGAATTAATAAATAGAATACAACTAATTTCTATAGAACGGCCTCCATTAAAGGTGACTATTATAGCATTTTGAAGATTGGAGAGCCACTGAGAATTGTAATATTAAAACTGAGCAAATTGTTCTACACATTCACAGCTCAGTGGCTGAGAAAATAGTAACAGTGCTACTATTTAATGTTTGCTATTGCTATTTAATAGCAATATCAGTGCTCTGATAGGCTGACTAGCAGCTAGTTAACATGTAAGAATTGACATTCTAATAGCAAGATTATTTTTTGGCAATTGTACATGGTTTAGCCTAGTAAAACACCCACTGACAATAGTAAAGGAATTACATAATTATGAGGAGGCCATCGGTATATGCTGTTTTACATGCTGGCCAGCATTCAATTTCAGAATAATTGTTCATAATGTATCCAGATAATGTGTTGCTGTAGCAGTTTGGAAAAATATATCCAATGACTTTTAGTGATTATCAATCTCATCATTGGTGTTTATGATTTACATCAATTAATAACTATTATTAAACTTTATTGGGAAGTCTTTTTTGTCCAATTTCACATTCATGGTTTAGAAAAATTGGATTGTGAATTAATCTCTGAATCCATGAAAACAAATGGAGCATTATGCACGGGGATCAGATTATTAGAGCCAACGCAGGCATGTTGAGATAGCCATACAATAATTATAGCATCCATTGTGAAAAATGTAAAGGGCGCTAATGTAATCAAATTACTTGGATGCATAATTGCCATAGGAAATAACTTCCTTCTCAGATTTAAATTCATGTTTTTTGCGCAATGTGTTTTGTAGTCATCTCTGGCCCAACTCGCATATTACTGAGATAATATGACAGTGGTTGAAAAATGCCTTCCTGTGGCTGGTAACACATGAATGCTCTGATCACATCAGGCCATCCTGCTCATGTTTCTTCCCATGTCATAGCACTGTCCCCACCTATAGCTGCTGATGTCAATGTGGGAAGAATATAATCAGGATGCCCTGTGAGGCTGGAGGTTCCATATACTATTGTAGAGATTGGGGAAATTTGGTCTTATCTGTGAATTCCCCTTCTCAGTGGCTCCAGGGTGGCTCAGTCTTCTTCACATGTCGGAAGTTCTTTCTCTTGGTAGCAGACAGGGTCCTCAGGGTAGCAGGTATGATCCAGAGAACACCAAGGGGAGCGGCTCCCCTGATTCCCCAGATTAACCTTGCCTGGTTAGCAGGGAACAGGGCTGTTTCTTGGCTTCAGCTGAGCTTCAATGGTGTGTAGCAACAGACCTTGTTCTTTAAAGCCTGTTGGTGAACTCAGCTTCCTTCTAACTTTGGCCCAAACCAAACATTCAAAAGCCCATGTGGAAAGGGCCATTTTCCATGGAATATGCATATGTTCGGATGCAAAACCCACATAGGTTTCCTTATCCATGAGACATCTATGAGGTTTTTTCCATGGAATATCAAAGTACCTTTTTCCAACTTTTTCCACCTCTTAATCCATGAGTTCAGAGTCTTCTGCATGGGTTTTTGAATATATGATTGGAAAACCCATGCGATTCTTGTTATTTGTGAGATTAGTACATGAGATGGCATCCTAGATTGCCCTCCTGGGGAACCCTTCTTTGCCACAGCTCCTCCTCCTCTTTTTTTTTCTTTTTCTTTAAAGGGCAGTTGTCTCCTCTACTTCGCTCATGGTGAGTAGGAGAGAAAGACGTGAAAGTGGAGATTGTTTGAATTGTACCTGTGAGAACCTTTAAATTTCATTGGCTCATGATGGAGGGAAGCAGTATTCCCATGAATCCAGCTACTCCTCTCAGCAGTGAAGTATTTCCTCACAATTTGAGGAATCCTTCATGGAGCAAGAAGTTGAGAGCCCTCATCAACATTTGGGTGGAAGAGGATGTCCATGTGGCTCTCATCAAAAATTACAGAAATGTGGAGCAGCTCTGCTACGTTTCTGAGAAGCTGAAGGATATGGGCTACCAGCGGCGCATGGAGTTGTGCAGGAGCAAAGTCAAAGAAGCTTCAGCCCCGTCACCACCCTGTTCCGCCCACCCCTACCACATTCTGCCCCCCCTGCCTCTTTCCTACTCCCTGAGCATTCGTGCATTCTTACCTTGGGCTGGGAGTGTCTGTCATTCACTGCCTCCCAGAGTCAGCAACTTGCTGATTCTGGCGCTGGCCAGCCTGTGCACTCTGGTATATTGCACTTTGCAACTGTCAGAAGGCACCTAGCACCACCGGAATGCTTGTTCTGGCAGCGCTAGCCGGTATTAGGATTGGGCCGTTAGATACCTACTGAAACCACTTATGTCTTCTTAGTTGTAGGTTGATCCACTTATGGCCCAGGGCTCTTTATGAACTCATGTTCTGCCACCATAAATGGCACACTGCTGCCGAGCATGTCGGACCCAATGGCACAAATGGCCGGCAGCTCTGTGTGCCCACCACTGATGGACCTGGCCCGTGCCAGAGCAGGTACAGTAGGGTAGCAGTGGGATGGGCCGTGGGCGGTTCAAGGCAGGTACGGAGGAGGGCAGGGAGCTGGAGGGGGTGGATACTGGCAGCAGCAGTGTGTGCCAGGATGCTATCCCATTTTCTGAAGTCCAACACGCCTCCTTCCTCTCCTCGGACTTATGCCAGCAAAATAAAGTACTCCCCCCATATCCGCTGGGGATATGTTCCAGGCCCCTCTGTGGATACTTGAAACCGTGGATAGGAGCGAACATCCCCTCCATGGTTTCCTGAGGGCCCCCCACCCTGCCTCCTCTGTGGGCAGGCATGCGTGCCCCCCAGCTCTTATTTTTCTGTCAGCAAGCTTTGTTTCTTCCTTAAAACAAACAGAGAAGCAGCCTCCATTGCAGGCAAGTAGAACGTTTCTGTTAACCTTGCAGAGCCTCTCTAGGACTTAGTCTCGTTCTACTTGCCTGCAATAAGCAGCTAGAGGCTGCTTTTTCTGTTTGTTTAAGGAAGAAACAAAGCTTACTGGGAAAAAAGTAAAAGCCTGGGGGGGGGGTTTTCCCCGCGATCTGTGGATAACTGAAAACGGGGATAGCGGATCAGTGGATATGGGGGCCCACCTGTACTTGCACTGGGTCCAAGGAGACTTATAGACGATCATGCAGAAATTTGCCCATACTTTTTAATCTCTGTTAGAGCTATGCTAAGGAATATTTGGACAGCTACCAGTAGTCACCTATATCGTAGACTGCTCCTTCCCTGGTTTCACTGTAGAGCAAAGCTTTTCCTTAACCTTGGATATTTCCCCAGATGTAAATGCTAAGATACAATTGCTATTGCTTGTCGAACCATCATAGCAGAGACCAAGACTATCTACGAATATCTGTGTCTAATCATACATTCTTTTTCCTTTTATAAGTAACCTGGTCTCCTGCTCATTACTGTCTGTTGTGGGAATGAGTTGTGCACTTGACCATAGCCGAATCCAGATTCCAATTACCGTATTTTTCGCTCCATAAGACGCAGCGGACCATAGGACGCATGTGTTTTATGGAGCTAAAAATAGGGGAAAAAATAATTGTAACTTACTGGGGCTTGTGGGGGCTTCGGGGAGGCCTGATGGAGTCATTCACAGATCACAACTGATGCACAATCCTCAAAGCCTATGCAATATCGGCTCCCTCTAATAGCAATATCAGCTCCCTCTCACATATCCCCTTGGATATGTGGTCAAATGCGGTTAAATACACATATATATTCAGTAGAAGAGACTCTAATTCACTGGGTTGGAAAATGATTTGGGTTGATTTACAAAGGGCCAAAGCACTGCAGTTCTGCCTTGGGACAGGACTGGCTTGGGACAGGGGTCTGATGATCTTTCATACCTGAGGCTTCTATACTGTAGGCGGCAGCACTCCCATAGTCTCTATGAAATTGTGTGTGAATAGCTGATATGATGTCAGAAAATTATGCACATTTGGAAGACAAAAGCCCTGGAGGGAGTCTGGCTGTTTAGTCAGAGTACACCACAGATTGGGACAATTTCCCTTAGTCATTATCCTTTTTTTTAACTTACCTGGGCTTGCGGGGTCTTCGGGGGAGGCCTGCGCGACCCTCTGCAAGCCTCCCCGATCATCAGATCGGAGATAAAGGCTATTTTTGGCCATTTTTTCCGAAAACCGGAAATGGCTTTATCAGAAATAGCCGGAAATAGCCTTTATCCAGCATCTTATCCATTAGAGGCCATTATCCAGCCTCTACACTGCTGCCTAGCTTTTATCGGAAAACCGGAAATAGCCTTTATCTCCGATCTGAAGATCGGGGAGGCCTGCAGAGGGTCGCGCAGGCCTCCCCAAAGACCCCGCAAGCCCAGGTAAGTAAAAAAAAAAAATTCCCCTTAAACATTCGCTCCATAAGACGCACATTTATTTTCCCCCTATTTTTGGGGGGAAAAAAGTGTGTCTTATGGTGCGAAAAATACGGTACTGCAGTCCTATGCAAAAATGTGTATTATTCACTCTGCCATCATGTGAGAATACTATTATTTTTCCAGAATAACATGGAAAGGTGATGAATATTGCTATATTTGTTACAAAATAGTTGGGCTTGAAAATGCATATACTGTTGGAATATTAAATTCTAACACCATATTGTTCTGGAGGAATATGTGGATTTTGATGAAAGAAATACGTTCTGCAGCAATCACTTCTTATACAGCTGGTTAACAGAACTGGCAAAAAGCAGTTTTATTTTCATAAAATATGTTATAATGGGAAATAAACTATACTACAGTTGCTGTGCTTTGTTTTGACACTTAACAGATGTAGCCCTCCTAGAAAGAATAATTGATGGAATGAGATTCATCTCAAAGTGGGGCAAAACTGACATAGTTAATTTGTTTTTTTTTTTAAACCCTAAAAAATGAATTTTTAAAACTTGTCGTAATATTTCTGTAACAAGTTTGATTTTAGGAAGGCACTAGAGAGTTGAGGCAAATAATCAAATTTTGTATAAATGATGTCTTGTAAAATGCTCCCGTTCCTTTTAATGCAGATGGGAATACATTAGGAATATATTTGTTCTGATTAAAAACTGCATTATAATGTTAACTCCAGCTCATTCTGCAAGCATAGTTTGTAGTTTTGAATATGCTTGTTTCTCTGCTTTTTACTTGTGATGGAAAGCTTACATTGTGACTTTGTAAAGCAACTTCCTCAGAATATCTGCTACCATCGGACCCGAGTCCAAACTGTGTGTGTGTGTTGTCACTGATGAAAACATTTCCTCTTTTTCAGCTATTTGTCAGTGCTCTCTGTGGAAATGTTCATTTGTGTCACTGGGTAAGCAAGTCTGGCTATGCGCTGTTTGTGATGTCATCATCCTGTTCACTGTATGCTCCCTAATTGGGCAGGATCACCCATCTAGGGACAAGCAGGAGCTGGGGAGAAGATGACACCAAAGCAGCAGTAGCTAGGGTAAGCAATGGTGTAAACAAAGTGCAAAATTTTCATTTTGGCACAAACTCGTTTTTATTTTTATTTTTTGGAGGGGGGGGATTTTACTGCACCAAAATTGCAAAACTGGAGAACATTACATACACATACACATACACATACATAAGAGGATGCTTAAAAGTGGGACTGGGGGAATCCCTTGCTTTCTGCAGCTCAATTAAGTGGGACATGTGGATGTCCGGAGAAAAAGCCACCAGAATCTTGGGCTTAGGTTATACGGTGGTTGGATGCTAATAGGCAAGTTTTTAAATGATAACATTTCTATGTGTTTGCTATCATCTTGGATTCATTGTGCTGGTATTATGGCGCAATCTTGTCTACATTGGAGACCGGCGCTCCTCTGGTCTAGGATGTTGCAAACATGCCATAAAGCATGTTTGCAGTACCCTGGGAGTAAGCACTGCTGGAGAATAGGCCAGTGCCGCTCCCCCTGCCCTAAATCCCAAGGAGCGCCCACTGGGGAAGGTGAGTCCCCCACCAGGTTGCGGAGGGGCAGGGCGAGGGCGGAATAGGAGTGTTCCGGGAGGGGGGGTATTGGTTGGCTGGGCTCGGGAAGGGATCAATGGTGGCAGCTCTGCCAAGATCCTATCCCCCTTCCCGGGACTGCCTGGTGTTACACCACCCACTCGAATGTCCGCCAGCAAAATAGCTGGCGGACATTCGAGTAGACCCATCGGGGTGGCTGGGGCTGTACCAGGGGTAAGGGAACAAATGTCCCCTTACCCTGAGGAATCCTCCAGCTGCTCTGGTGCTGGGTCCTATCTAGTTAGGATGTGGTGCAGGCTCTACATCCACACTGCTGCCTAGCAGCTAGACAGGATTGGGCTGTTAGACTTCCAAGCTGTTAATTATATTTGGTATTTTCCCATCATTTCATTTATATCCTCTGATTATTCTGTTGCATTTATTATATTGTGCAAGTAAAAGGATTTTAAAAGCCATAATTATAGCGCTACATAGCCATCATTAACACATTGATACTATTTTCAGAAAGACCTTTTGTTGATGTCTCTTAATAAACAAATAATGCTGAAATTCCAGGGCAAAGTTTAACAGGACAAAATGCATACTATGGTGGTAATCACTGATGAGCAAGTGGCATTATTGTTTGATATTAGGAATAAAGTAAACTTTCTTTTAAAAAGGCACTTCTATTCATTTTAATAAATAATGTGCACATGGCTGTCTGTTGTATATAGAAGTATACACCTCCACCCACCAAGCTAATCTACAAAGATTACCTAAGTGTTAAAAGAATATAATTTCAGCAAGAATTGATATTTAGCTGAAAACTACCGTGCAACGTACAACAAGCATTTCCAGGCCATTTATTACAAAATGCATTACTGGTTTTGTCATTAAGACAAGATTTATATCCTCCAGTTAATTGCTTTCATTTATTATTTTAAAGGCCATATAGTATATGCATCATATTGTTTTAACTTTAAAAGTATACAGAACCAGACGTTTGCTTGTACAATGGAACTGATGAAGGACAAAAATGTATTTTGCTTCATCTTAGATTTGCAAATTCAACCAAAGGTTTCAAATAAGACTGTGGCCAGTGTGCCATTACTGTTGGAATCAATTCACACCTTGAAGAGGAAGGAAGAGATTAAATAACCATGAAGGTGGAATTACTTTGAAATATAGTTTGGTTAAAAGTGAATGGCAAAACACTGCAGATATTCTCTTATTGTAGCACTATTTCAGGATTGCTATTTAATAAGGCAACAGTTAATAGATTTCATGTATCTCTTTTTGAGTACAGTAGGACCTTTTTATCCACGGTTTCTTTATCCACGGATTTGACTCGACATGGATGGCAAAACTGTGGAAGAGGGAGTCCAACCGCACTACATTACCTCTTTTTTCAGCGTTGTTGGGGGCCTGCCAGCTACTTCCAGCCTCCTGCACGCATCCAAACCGCTGAAAAATGCAGCTGGGAGTCTCTGCCACCATTTACAGGTTGCTTCCTGTAGTGGCTTTTGCTTTTTTCAGTCAGTTTAAACAAACTCAGGAGGAGGGAAGTGACGAAGATGCTGGAAAAAAGGTAATGTGGCACCGCTCCTGACCCCCCCCACCCCCCCCAGATTCATATAACACTGATTTTCTTATCCACTGTGGTTCCAGGAACAGATCCCCAGCAGATAAAAAGATCCAACAACATAAGGCAACATTTCTCAAAGTTCTCCCCACAAGGCAAGTTCTCCCCACAAGAGTGTGTGCGGGGTTGGAGTCAGCAGCGGTGGCGATCCAGGGGATCGCCACCGCTGCGGCCGAAACCACAAAAACCAGAAGTGCCCGAAGATCGCTGCAAAACGGCGATCTGAAGATCGGGGAGACCTGCAGAGGGTCGCGCATGCCTCCCCGAAGCTCCCCCAAGCCCCAGTAAGTGCAGGGAGGACATTTCGGGCACTTTTGCGGCTGTGGCGGCTATTCCCCCAGATCGCAGCCGCCGCCATGTTGTCTCCGCCCCTTAAGGGGGCAGGGGACAGCTTAGGTTCTCAATGGTGGGTCACAACCAACCACTTTGAGAACCACTGTCTTAAGGGTTCATTGAGATGTCATGTCATCTGTAGTAGAAAATATCCCATGGGCTAAAGACAAATGATGTTCTGTCCTGGCAGGGTGTAGCTTGCAGAGCAGTGGGCCGGATTCTGATGAAAGTGCAGTGAGCACAGGAGTTGGTAAGGTAACAAGTAAGTTGATCATCAGCAATGAGGGCAGGATACAGGGTAGAGGTGACAGATCTGGACACAGGATTCATAGGATAAGAGACCGCTCCAAGGCAGATGTCAAGTTGTTGGTATTGTTTATATCCTGCTTTTGTGTATTGAATTTTTTTAAAAAAAAAACCACTTAAAGCAGCTTGCAAATAAAATCATGAATCAATACCATAACATCTCAATTCAAAATGTAATAGATAATAACAATAAGACACAAGAATAGCAGCATTAAATAAAAACAGATTGTCTGGTGCAACCCATTTGGCCCCGAGTTCAGATTTTTCCAGAATTCCCAAATGTCAGTGTGTTCAACATGTTAAGGGACCCCCAAAGAGATATAACCACCTGCAAAAAAATTCCCAGGTGTTCCAGATACCTGTAGCAGAGGCGTTGCATTCACCACTCATTTGGTTTTAAGGCATAACAAATTTGTCCATTCATTCCTATGTAAAGCATAGACCTGACAACACAAGATCTCAAACAAACACATAGTTGTGTTGTGCACACATCTTCTGTGCTTTAGGGGTCTGTAGGGGTATGTCTCAGCACAGTGTACCCCAAGTTGCTAGTCCCTTCCTGCCAGGTTTTTTTTTTAATAAATGAATGAAACCTTTATTGGCATAAAGACAAACATACATAAAATGACCCTTCAAATCCTTGAAATACTGCAGCTTTAGTTGTGAGTTCAGCACAAAAACGCTAAAAAAACATAGTTGTGTTGTGCACACAACTTCTGTGCTTTAGGGTTGTGTAGGGCCATGTTTCAGCACAGTGTACTCCAAGTTTCAAGTCCCTTCCTCCCAGGTCTTTTTTTTAGGGGGTATGACCCTTCAAATCCTTGAAATGTTGCAGCTTTAGTTGTGAGTTCAGCACAAAAATGCACAAAAAACATATTTGTGTTTTACACACAACTTCTGTGCTTTAGGGTTGTGTAGGGCCATGTTTCAGCACAGTGCACCCCAAGTTACAAGTTCCTGAGTACAAGAGTTGTTTTTATGACCCTTCAAACCCTGTAAGTGCTGCAGCTTTAGCAATATGATGAAAATGACTGCATTAGGTCTACTCTGTTAACCATGCACTCCAATGAATGCTTTGAGCAACGCCTGGTGTTGCTCCTGCTTACAGCTGTGTACAGCTGATCACTTGCACCTGAGGTGCTCAGAACAAAGTGGATTCAAAAGCCAAGGCCCTGGCCATGAAAAAAAAGCCAAAGTTTCATTTCTAATTTCAGTGAGGAGGGGGTTGTTGTTGTTGTTCAGTCGTTAAGTCGTATCCGACCCTTCGTGATCCCATGAACCATATCCCGCCAGGCCTTCCTGTCCTCCACTATCTTCCTGAGTTCGCTCATTTTCATGTTTGTTGCATCGGTGATGCTGTCTAACCATCTCATCCTTGGCCTTCCCCTTCTCCTTTTGCCTTCAATCTTTCCCAGCATCAGAGTCTTCTCCAGAGAGTCCTCTCTTCGCATTAGGTGGCCAAAATATTTGAGTTTCAGCCTTAGTACCTGTCCTTCCAGGGAACAGTCAGGCTTGATTTCATTTAGAATTGACTGATTTGATCTCCTAGCAGTCCAAGGGACTCTCAGGAGTCTTCTCCAGCACCACAGTTCAAAAGCATCTATTCTTCGGCGCTCAGCCTTCTTTATGGTCCAACTCTCGCAACCATACATTGCTACTGGGAACACCATCGCCCTGACTATACGAACTTTTGTTGGCATGGTGATATCTCTGCTTTTTATTATGCTGTCTAAGTTTGCCATAGCTTTCCTTCCAAGGAGTAAGCGTCTTTTAATTTCATGGCTGCTGTCTCCGTCTGCAGTGATCTTGGAACCCAAAAAATAAAATCTGTTACTGCTTCCATTTCTGCCCCTTCTATTTGCCAGGAATTGATGGGACCAGATGCCATGATCTTAGTTTTATTAATGTTGAGTTTCAAGCCAACTTTTGCACTCTCCTCTTTCACTCTCATCAAGAGGCTCTTTAGTTCTTCTTCACTTTCTGCCATTAGGGTGGTATCGTCTGCATATCTGAGGTTGTTGATATTTCTCCCGGCAATCTTGATTCCGGCTTGTGATTCATTTAGCCCTGCATTTCTCATAATGTACTCTGCATATAAGTTAAATAAGCAGGGTGACAATATACAGCCTTGTCGTACTCCCTTCCCAATTTTGAACCAATCAGTTGTTCCATGGCCGGTTCGAACTGTTGCTTCTTGACCCGCATACAGGTTTCTCAGGAGACAGGTAAGGTGGTCTGGTACCCCCATCTCTTTAAGAATTTGCCACAGTTTGTTGTGATCCACACAATCAAAGGCTTTTGCGTAGTCAATGAAGCAGAAGTAGGTGTTTTTTTGGAACTCTCGTGCTTTCTCCATGATCCAGCGCATGTTGGCAATTTGATCTCTAGTTCCTCTGCCTCTTCGAAACCCAGCTTGTACGTCCGGTAGTTCTCGGTCCACGTACTGCTGAAGCCTAGCTTGTAGGATTTTGAGCATAACCTTGCTAGCATGTGAAATGAGTGCAATTGTACGGTAGTTTGAACACTCTTTGGCACTGCCCTTCTTTGGAATTGGAACGTAAACTGACCTTTTCCAATCCTTTGGCCACTGCTGAGTTTTCCAAATTTGTTGGCATATTGAGTGCAGCACTTTCACAGCATCATCATTTAGGATTTTAAGTAGCTCAGCTGGGATATCATCATCTCCACTAGCTTTGTTGTTAGTAATGCTACCTAAGGCCCACTTGACTTCACTCTCTAGGATGTCCGGCTCTGGGTCAGTGACCACACCAGTGTGGTCATCAGGAACATTAAGATCTTTCTTGTATAGTTCTTCTGTGTATTCTTGCCATCTCTTCTTAATCTCTTCTGCTTCTGTTAGGTCTCTGCCTTTTTTGTCCTTTATCATGCCCATCTTTGCACAAAACGTTCCCTTGATATCTCCAATTTTCTTGAAGAGATCTCTAGTCCTCCCCATTCTGTTGTTTTCCTCGATTTCCTTGCATTGTTCATTTAAGAAGGCCTTCTTATCTCTCCTTGCTATTCTCTGGAACTCTGCATTCAGTTGTTTATATCTTTCCCTTTCACCCTTGCTTTTTGCATTCCTTCTTTCCATAGCTATTTGTAAAGCCTCATCTGACAGCCACTTTGCTTTCTTGCATTTCTTTTTCTTTGGGATGGTTTTAGTTGCTGCCTCCTGTACAATGTTACGAACTTCCGTCCATAGTTCTTCAGGCACTCTGTCTACCAGGTCTAATGCCCTAAATCTATTCTTCACCTCCACTGTATACTCAAGGAGGGGGTACCCTGCAACCAATTCCTGCACCTCATTTTCCCTAAAAACAGTGATCTTTGCTCTTCTGGGGGGGGGCAGTGGGGTGACCCTAGAACTCTGAAAATTGTTTTAAAACATAGTTTCACTTTCACCTGTCTAAGTTCCACAAAAAAAAATCCAGAAAAATTGGGGGAAGCCCTTTTTTAAAAACTATTTTCTTTCAGGCGTTGCTCGAAACACTTATTGGAGTGTTTAAAGCAGCAGATCATTAAACATTAAAAACTGGTTGAAATTAAAAATGTTTTCAGAGCATGACTGAAAAGAAAAAGGGGTCCTGTGGATCTCCCCAGGGAAGGGATTCCAGAGCTTGGAGACCACTAGTGAGAAGGCTCTGTCTCTTCTACTTGCCCATGGATGACAAGACAGAGAGCAAGCTCACTGACAGCACAATCCTACGCATTGAAGAAAGTCTCACTGTGTCAAATGGGGCTTACTCTCAGGTACGTGTGCATAGGATTGCACCCTAAGGCTGATCTTTTTCCCCCTCCCAAATGCTGTTTATTCAAAAGCATTTTATATGATCAGAAATGATTTCAGAATTCAAATTTCAGAAATGGTTTCAGAAGTCCATCAATGATGCTATTTTTTCTGGGCATTTAAGAAGACAAATCATCGAAAGAAACATTGAAGCACCAGATCAACATCTTGCCATTTGGCCTGGGTTCCTCTGGACATTTGGGCTCAGGTAGTGTTCCCTTCTCCTCAGGGGCGTTGACAAGGAGAAGCGCGCGGGGCGGGCCGCCTGGGGGCGACGCGCGTCCCCCGGCACTTACATTTTTTCGCTGGAGTTGGGCCCGCCCGCCCTCGCGTCCGTTTGGCTCCAAAATGAGCCGAAAACGGCGCGGGGGGGAGCTCCGCGCCTGTGCATGATGTCACACACGGGGGCGGAGCCGCATCCTTAAAGGTGACGCGCGCGCCCCACTCGGGGCGACGCTCGTCCTTGTGACGCGACTGCTTCTCCTCTCTTTCTCTTCCCCTCCCACCCCATTCTTTGTACCTGGGCAAGATTCTAGTTTCTTCTGGGTTGTTTTTAAACTATACTTTCATGTATCCTTCAGCTCTCATTCAGATTTTCTTTTACTTCTTATGACAGCTCATATTCCCTAAATTGCTTCCAAATAGTGCAAAATTGAGAGCTGCTGCATGACTGAAAGAAGGGATTTAAATTTATTTACGCAGTCGTGGGCATCCATGTGCTTAGAGGGCTCCTAGGAGAAAGCTTCCTTAAAGTCTGCCATCAAATTGCAAGAGAAGTTGGAATAATTTCCCTGCTTCGAATAGAGCTACCCTTCTCTTTGGATGGTACAGCAATGGTGTTATTTTGAAAATTGTGTAATTAGTTACAGGCACAGGTGAGCACCCACATGTTCAACCCATAAATCAGTTAGGTTGATGGACTGTTCAAGTCGAAGTAAAAACATCTCAGTGGGTTTTTGGACTGTTTGACTTGAAAAATTGAGCAGCCCAATCCTCTCCCCTTCTCCAAGCCTGTATCCCTCACCCGCACCCTCACCCTCCCTGTCAGTCTATGGTGGGAGGGAAAGGGTTAAAAGGTTCCTCTTTGCCCACCTAGCAAGGACAGCAGAAATTTACTCTTACATGTTATTCAGGAACCCTGCTAAAGCAAAGCGTGGAGATTTGGAATGGAGGAGGGGCAAGTCGCATCTGTGCTCATACGCCTTGTCTCTGTAGTACAGTGCCAGGAACTCTTGAAAAGGAGCACTGGCGTCATTGCAGGGGGGGCGGAGCTCTAAGTTCCGCCGCAGTCAGACCGACTTGAAATGGTGACAGCACCGACTTGAATGGCTTCAAAGGCGAGGGTGCTTCGTGCTCCCGTGTAACGGAGGGTCTGACCGCGGCGGAACTTAGAACTCCGCCCCCCCTGCAGTGACACCAGTGAAAAGGAGACTAGTTAATCAGAACAGTCTTAACAAGATGGAGGGTTTATTTGCTGAGATTCTTTATCTGTTGATGGCTACAAACAGACTACAGCAGTGCCGGTGCAGCCTCTGCTGTATTCTGCAGCAAAGGCTGCTAGAGGTCTCCTCAGGACAAGGGGGCATTTGTAAAGTAAGGGTAAGCCCCATCAGCCGCTATGGGTCAACTCGGACCTGTGCCAGCTCAATCACTGGTGCAAATCTGAGTTGATCCATGAAGGCGGATCAGGCCTGGGAAGGGGATCAGGATTCAGCGTGCTGGCCTCCTCCCTGCCCCATTCTGCCCTGTTCCACTCCCTGCGCTGGCTTACCTGCTCTGGCGGGTCTTCGCAGGGCTGCCGGTGCAAGTGCTGCTGAGAGCGCTTTACAGCTGCTTTGCAGCAGCTACAACGGAACATGTGTTCCGCCAGCAGGGCAGCGGCACCATCTGCTCCTGTTTAGAATTCTCCTTGACCCTTTGGGCCAAAATAAATCAGAGAATTTCTGCAAGTCTAGGACCAAGCCATGGCACTTCAAATACCACCCTGGACTAAAGAATGGCTTAATCACAAACACAATTACATTTTAGGGAGGATGGGGGCAGAAAGCAGGCTGAACTGGGGACAAGAGGAGGAGGATCTTGGTGGCAGTGGTGCACGGATGATCCGATCCGCGGCTCGACTTGCCCCCCCCCCAAGGCTCCTGAGACGCCAGCTAAATAGCTGCTGTAGGTCCAAGAAGACCCACTGTCAGCTAGGCGGCCTACTGGGACGTAAGTAAAAAAGATTTTTACTTTTTAAAGTAAAAAGATTTTTACTTACCTTTCCTAGACCATCTGGCTGCCCTCCCCCAACCATAGCATGCAGCACGTGCTCCATGGGTGGTGCTGCATGCTATGGGCTGACATAGGGTAGGATTGGGCTGTTAGTCAGGTCCTCCGATTCAGCACTGAATTACATTAAAATGCCAGGTTCCTCTTCTTGCACCATGGCCTCTCAGGTGTCAGCAAAGACATACATTACCTTTAGAAGTCAACACAATTTAGATGTTTCATGGATACTGGCATTCATTTCTAGAAATGCTGATTAGTTTAGCTTGCCTTCAACTTGTGTTTGTATCCTCTTACTTGGCTTGCTTTTATCTGTATTTCTTAATGTGATTATTTATATGCCAGGGCTGCTGTCTCCCCTGTTTCACTTATCACTTGTACTCTTCCTGGCCAAGTGTTTCTTCCCTGGAATTAGTTTCAGCTTTTGTAGCTTATTGCTAAACTTTGTTTAAGGTGTGTTTTTTTTAACTATGTAATTTATGCACAGCATTACCTTAAAAATACGTTTTAGCTCTTCCTTGACAACATTTTTAAGAAAGATAACTGGTCTTGGTGATTTGGAATATTGGATCACCAAGACAGTTCACTAAAAGACAGAATTATGCAAAATGGGAAGGCGATTATTTCATTTTCTTTTTAACCTAGAAATTTTTGCGTATGTGAATGATGCTTCCTTCAATATTTTATCTTCCATGCCATGAAGTTGTTTTAAAGAATGGAATGACGAATGTATAATCTTCATGAGATGTTATGTTCTTTCCTTTCTGCATTTTTATCAGCCAGATTGTCTCAGTGCTAAAAGCCAGTTTAGACAACACTGGCAAGCATTTCCCATTAAATTCCATGTTTTCTTGGTGAATCCATGAGAAAAAGCCACAGTTTCTTATTGAATTATTTGACATAGCCCTAGGGAGATAACTTGCTTGAAAGTACTGCTTTTAGCTTCTTTGTCTTCCTAATGTGTTGTCTAGCTCCACGGGTAGACGCATGGCACCAGGTAATCCATATTTAACTTATAGGATATGATGGGATCATCAGTGTGTGAATATTGAAGTCACCAGTGATATAAATAAGGAACTGAGAGGAAACAGAGAAACTGGACGCTGCAGGTGGAGAAGCGTGAATGGAGAAGACCCTGAAAGTAACAGAATTTTTCCGGAAGCCCATATCTATTCAAAGCTTTTTTCCCCCTCTGCCCAAGAAATCTGTGCAGCCCCCACTCCCAATCTGTGAGCACTTTCCACACTTTTTCTAACTGAAAAAATGAAAAAAATGAAAAAGAGAATGGAAAATGAGAATGAATGGAGGAATCAACAGCCAATCCTACCCAAATCCCCGCCCCACTGATGCAGCCGTGCCAACAGAGCGCCCACTGTATCCGCGGGAAGGGGGGCAGTCAGAAAAGTCTCCTCAGGGTAAATGAACTTTTGTTTGCTTACCCGGGGAAAGCCTGTACCTGTTTAGCAGGCGTACGTCCAAGGCATGTAACGCGGCGGTAAGAGAGATGGATGGGGTTAGGATATCGGTGCACACAATGCTGCCGACACCCCCCCCCCCGTCCACCTCCTTCCCCACCCTCCACTCTGCCCAGGTTGATCCCCATTCCTCCCTCTCCCTGCCATGTTCTGCCCCTGCTGCCATCATACTTACCTGTGCTGGTCCAGTGGCGGGCCTCCCACGCTGCTACCGATTGCAGCAGAGCACTTACAGTTGGCCCACATCTTATGTGAGGATTATGTTGAGTCAGAGCATAAAGTTAAAATCGCGTATACTCAAAATTACCTTGAAAATCCCTTACATCCGAAAAATATGTACAGTCTCTAAAAATTATGAGAGACAGGCAGGATCTGAAATCGACAGAGGGAATAGCAGCTTCATTCTCCGATCTCATGCTCACTCTCAGGCATGTACTTAGTAAGTGGAATCACCTGTACTATGTTTTGTTTCTCTCTCTTTTTTTGTTTGCTGCGTGAGTGTAGTTGAATTTGCGCAAGTAAAGTATGTGTAAGATTCAGGCCGACTGTGTTGCCTTCTGAAGAGCCTGTGCTGAACTGAATCTTCTGGAAGTCCAGTCATGTGATATGAGCGTTCTTCAAGGATTCTACAGTTCTTAGGAAGAATGAAAGACAAAACAGGCAGCCCAATCCAATGCAAATTCGAAATTCCCATGTGGCAATGCAGCTGCACCAATGTGGTGCGCACTGTATCCCACAGGGAAGTTTTGGGCCCTGGAGGCCTCCTCGTGGTAAGGGTACATTTGTTCCCTTGCCCCAGGGTAAGCCCACGCCAGCCTGCAGGATCTACTCGGACCTGCTCCAGCTATATCACTGGCTCAAGTCCACATGGACCCAGGTCAGGGGATCGTGGCTGGGATAGCATATTGGCATGTGCTGCTGTTGACGCTACCGCCTCCTTCTCGCCCTGATTCATCCTCCTTCCCGCCTCCCTCCCAACCCCTGTGCTGACTTACCAGCATCAGAGGGTGTCCTCCAGCCACTGAGCATGGATTCGGCTGGTTGCTGATTGTAGCAGTAGCCAGGCCGCACTTACTGGTGTGTTGCATTTTGCAGCAGCTGTAAAAGGCCTTACGCCACCAGAACGCTGGTTCTGGCAGCACAAGGCCCTAATGGGATTGGGTCATAAATGCTGACAAACAGGAATAAGAAGACTCAAAAGTATTCTGGAAATTGTAGCATGACACAATAAAGGCCTGTGGCCTATACTGTAGATGCTGTTGTAACTGATAAATGATAAAGAATAAGAGCTAGAGGAGGAGGAGGACAAGGAGCCTACACAAAGACTTGGAAGTAGAACTGCCCTGTCCTGTTGTTGAGCTGTGTGCTGAAAGAGACTAGAGAGAACTGTGCTTCCCAGGCTAGGTTTTGCTGAACGGCAGAGAAAGAAGAACTAATTTCACGGGTTGTTGAGGATAACTGTAGCTGCTGGATACAGGAGTTGGACTACAGGTTGCTAAAGTGGAACTCACTCTTCACTAAACTACTTTGTCTTTGGAGTTTTTTTGCTGACTAGGACAAGCACAAGATCTGTGTCTGTAGGAATAATACAGTACATTTATATGGGGGGGGGGAGAGCAGTTACTCTGCTTTCTTTTAACGAGTGCTATGAGGACAAATCAGTAGCACACCTACGCAACTGGTACTGGAGGGAAGTGCTGATGGCACTTCAGTGTTAGTAGCCTCTACGTCAGGGGTGGGGAATCTATTTGCGGTGGGGGCCATTTCCCCATTGGGGAAATTGGCTGCGGGCCGACCGTAATTTTGCCCCCCCCCGCAAATTTGACACCCCCCGCGAATTTACAGTTCTAAACCTCCCTTCCACCCACCCACGGACCACCCATCCACGGACCACTCTCTCCCTCCCTCCCTCCCACCCACCCACCCACGGACCACTCTCCCTCCCACCCACGGACCACTCTCTCTCCGTCCATCCCTCCCACCCATGGCCGCTTACCTGAGGCTCCGGGCGGCGGCAACTGGCGGCGGCAACTAGCGCAGATTCCCGCATCAGCTCCAGTTTAAATCAGCCTTTCTGCAGCTGCGCAGATCGCCGTTGAGGCCGAGAGGGCAATCTCTCGGCCTCAACAGTGATCTGCGCAGCTGCAGAAAGGCCGATTTCAGGAGGAAGCGCCGAGGTGACGCGTCACCTCGGCGCCTCCTCCTTCTGAAAGTGGCCTTCCTGGACCTGCGGAGAGCGCCGCTCTGCGTAGGTCCAGAAAGTCCGCTTTTAAAGGGACTAGGCGGGCGGCTGCGGAGCCTCCGGTCCCGCGGGCCGTATCGGTCCAGTCCCGCATGGCCCGGACCGGATCCGGCCCGCGGGCCGGAGGTTCCTCACCCCTGCTCTACGTAACACTTGCGGGTCTTGCTGGGTCTTCACTAGCCCTCACAGACCTGCTCCTGATCTCTCTCTCTCTCTCAGTTCTTCTGATTCTCTCCTTTTATCACCTCTCCTCCTTCCAGCAAGGCCTCCCCCACTCTTTCTAGGTCAGAGTCACAGGTCACAGCAGGGGCCATTGTGAAATGTAGTCTCTATGTTCCGAAGTCCTGTTTTGGACAGTCAGTTGTTAATCCCTTGTATATCTTCTCTAACTAAAAATTCCTTATTTCTGAGGATGCCACAAATGATTGTGGCGAAACATAAAAATCTGTTTAACATCATGTAAAAATTAATAAACCTTTTGAAAACGACGTAGTTTGCCCGGCAATATGTTGATCTTCAATTCTGAAATCTGGTCACGTCATGACAACTTGCGAATGTATACCTTTTGCTAAACCAGTTGTTGTACTATTCTGTACTAGAATGGAGAAAAAAAACTCAATCCCAAACTGTTGGTGCAAAACCAAGCTCTCTGCAACTGTCCAACACACCACCACCTACAGCAACTTTGCTAGTTATGCACCACCTGTGAACACATCGTTCACAGCTGAGCTCTCATCTGCAACTGCAACTCTAGGGTTTGCTGATACCAATATAATATCTCCTGCTACACCAGCAATGCTCTCATATCCTTCTGCTTCTGCCAACGATCAAGAGGAAATTGGGGAAACTTACACTGCTGATGGAGATGCTGAAAGCACTAAGTCTAAGTCAACCATGTCTGCTGGAGTGTGAGGTCATAAGGTCAGCTTCCAAATCAATCAAGCACAGTCTGAAAAGCAAGACCTTAGTGAATTTTCATCAAAATGGCCAACATTATGTTAGGTGTAAGCATTTTTCAAGTTTTCCAACATAGAAAATTGTTTTCAAAGATTACTTAGTTGACCAACATTGGGAAAAAAATGTAGGACTATTTACAGGAATAAGACAATGTAGCATGGATGTTTTCATGACCAGACATAATGACGAAAAGGTAGAGTTTTATAGGTTAAAAAGTCATGTAAAAATCTTTTTAAATATTAAACAAATATGAGGAATTCCAATGTTTTAAAATACACATAAAATCATCAAAAACCCACACATCATAAAATAGTAGTCCAACGTTTTGTCCAAGACACTGGACATTCTCAAGGAACACACAGAACTGCCTGTGTGAGATGGAGTTACTTGCTGGAGAAAAACGCAGGTTAAAATAGAAAGCAGCACTAAAAAGGGCGGGAACCACAAGCTGTCAATTAGCACCAGAAGACAGACAGCCGCTCTTGTTAGCAGTAATCCATTTAAAGCGAAAAATGCATAGCGCCACAAGGATCAATGAAATCAAGATTCAATAAAATATAAATATATAGTGGAAATCAAGATTCTGGTGTAGATCTATGATTCTTCCTCAAAATAGGCAACCATATTCTGTTTACAAAAGAAAGTTCTTGTTGCCTATTAAGCAGGGATTGTTTTTTTTCTCTGAGAAATCGCCACCGCTTCTAAATTCAAATGCTGTCTATACCTTGTTTCATTGAACAGAGTTCGGATATTGTCAAATAGAATCTTGTGCCCAGATTCCAGGGCATGTTGTGCCACCATTGATTTTTCACCCTGTGCCAACCAGGTCGATCTCTCATGCTCTGCCATCCTGGTCCTGATAGCTCTGCCCGTTGTGCCAATGTAGCTCCGTCCACATTGGCAATGGGATTAATAGGATTAAACGGGGAAAACTTAGAGTGCTGGTGGGGGCAGTGGCAGCGGCAATCCTGGGTGCCGCCAGTGGGATAAAAGTACCCGAAAGTTGGGGTTTTCCACTCACTGGGGCTTCGGGGGTGTACACTGGGGTCCCCAGGATCGCCGCTGCTTCTGCCCCCCCCCACAAGCACTCTAGGTTCTGCCTGCCTCGCGGGGAAAACTTTGAGAAACACTGCACTAGCTGCTTTTGAAAGTTCACACTATTTCAAAAGTGGTTTCCTACGTGACATGGAGGGGGGTCCTCAAGCCCACAGCCTCTTAACTATTTCAGCAGTGTGAATCAGGCCGTTTCGGCGGCGCGAGTGGGTGGCGGTGACAGGTTTGGCCCTCCTGTCTGCCCTGCACCTCTCTGTGGTGGAAAACCAGCAGTGGCAGTGACATCACTTCCGGTGGGGGGGGGCACGGTCGTAGCTCTGCTACTGTTTACTTGATTATTTACCTGTTATATGGGTGTAAAAGCAAGTTACACTGGTTAAAAATGTAAGGCTATGAACAAAGAATCAAGTTACGGTTACTGCTTCATAACCCAAAGGACCCGAGACCACCTCTTTCCAGCTCTGGTGTTTATAGCGTGCCATGTTCTTGTGGCAGGTGTTATATTGGTGTCACCAAACGAGCAATCAAAACGAGGTTATCGGAGCATGAGAGAGCGGTCCGTCTTAAACAACCGGATTTGTCCTCTCTTGCGGAACACGCTATATCTACCGGCCACAGGATTTTGTTTGAAAATACTAAACGTTTAATTAATGACACTAACAATAGAACACGTTTTAATTTGGAAGCTGTGGAAATAAGTACGAGAAATTCACAGGAACTCATTAATAGGCAACAAGGTCTTTCCTTCACTGATAAAATTTGGTTTCCAGTTTTACACAAGATCCTGCCTGATGGCCCTTTAAGAAGATCGATACAGAGGTCTGCCCCTTGAGGTCATCTGCGGTCTTTTCTACAGACAATCCTGGCGCTGCTTGCTCATTTCTGCTGCAAATTATTTTGAAGCCCTCGCGTGCCTGTGCATCCTTTGAACTTCCGTTTTGTTTGTTAGTTTTATAGTATGTGTTTGCCATATGAATCTGCCTGATGTTTCTTTAAGATCGCTGTAGAGTTATGCCTGGTGTTTTCCTTTAAAGTTCCGTTCTGTCGGTTGGTTTTCAGTGTCATCCTAACAGCCACGCTGTCTCTACCTAGAAAATGTCTTAGGAATAAGACGAAACGTCAGTCAATTTTGCCTGATTGATTACAAGAGATCTGTCAAGGGTTACTATGTTTACAGCTTTTGGTAACCTGGATTAAATTGTTTTTAATCGCATTTTGGCTTTGGTATATTTTAATTTTTTAACATGGCTCTAATACCCATAAATCCTGTGTTTTCTAAAAAAAGAATCAAGGATATGGCCTAGTAAAAGATAGCGCCTGAGGGCTTGAAGGGCGAGGAAGGAATGCAGCAAGCATGCCCATATAAGAGAAGGTGAAGCCTTATGCGGGTGAGGCTGTTTGAAGCCATAACAGGGATATGCGGGCATTTGGGGTTGGGCTTCTCTGCTGATCTTTGTACCAGTAACTTGCTGCTTGTGCACAAGCTAAGAAGTTACTTAAGAACCTGCTGGTGTTGATTGACCTAGCGGTCGGACAATGAACTCGGAGCAGCCCCTTGATAGCTGCACAGGGCGGTTGCATACGTAACACTAGCAACCTTCACTGGGTTTGAACTGATGGTGGGAAAGAAGAGCAAAAAGACTGCACTGGATAGATTTGTGCTGGAGTATCAATCATACTGAATAAAACAAGGGCCGACCTACATACCATGTAGAACGCATGAGCTGGCCCATTTGTTTTTCACTATTTTCTTAAATAGTGCATGTGTTGGGGCGTGCGAAACAAGGGGATAATGCAATAGGGGGGCTTCTAGCACTTTGTCCCCACTGTAGTTCCAACAATAATTGCAGCCCTCAGCAGTATTTGAGAAAAAAGAAGTGAAAAACAACTAGGTTCTGTGGAACATGCAGTTTAACCCTAAGACCTGTTAAGAGGGGACATTCATTCTCCTACTTGATCTGGGGATTTGCTCATAAGCTGAAACCAAACTTTTTATTCAATTGGATTCTGAATTTTTTTACATCGTGAAAATGCTATGTTTAATGTACATTTTAATAGCTATTAACGGTTTTAAGATAAAAAGCAGAGCTGTTCTCTTTTAGCTGTGTGACTGCTTGTAAGCGTTCTGTTTCCTCCTTTGTGAAATCTCAGCAAGGAAAGGGGAAGATATACCTGTGGCTGAAACAGATGTGGAACAGTAAGTAAAATGAAGCATTGGATGAGGTGGGTGACTGTAAAAGAAACACTGAATAGAGAAGAAAAAAAAAACCTTGACTAATTCTGTTTTTTGCACAGATTCGAATAGCTGAGCCTGCAAGAATGTATTTGGTGTTTCAGGAGAAATATGACATTATTGGAGGAAATGAGGCTTGGCTAAAGAAAGAAACTAATGGGATATTAAAAACATGAGGATAGTATTTACAGAAAAGTATGATTTCAGAGAATAGTCTGGCACAATCGGTAGTAGGTGGCTGATGAGCCAATATTTATATCATTTCTATGGATTCCATGATATGTCTTTAATAATGTATGGGTGCAGTATGTTAAACTCTCAGCAAAGCCTCCTGAAAGCTTGACAGTAGATCAATATTGTCTGTGTGGATTTTTCCACCTCATGTTAAATCAAAGTGGTTGCGTTATTGGACTCCTGCTGCCAAGGTCTGAGAGGAGAGGCCTTCTCTTTCTAGCGAGAGGGACTCCTGAAGTGACACAGTACCTCCCCCCCAACGCGTTTCTGACAAGGAAGCTGTAAGTGTACAGCTGTAGTCTAAAATCTTTGTGATTTGTGATGGTGTATTTGCTGCTTGTTGTTGGCCTGTGATGCCATTTTCTTCTTTGATTGAAGTCTGTGAAATAAAGGTGCCTGCCTGGGTCAACTTCTTTTGGAATTCCACAGACACATATGCAGGTGGCTCCCACCCTCTCCCACCCTTGGTCTGGCCTGCTTCCTGCTTCTATCCACCTATGATCCTCCCCCAAACTGCCCCCACCACCGACCGAACTGCTCCGGTGGAGGTTCCTGTGCAAGGCTTACTGGCTCCCGCATCGTCGTTAGTGGACCACAGAACGATGAAGCATCTGCAGTACCAGCAGTCCTGGGTTTATGCTGTTGGATCGCACAATCCGCCAGTGTAAGGCCTAGATAAGATTGGTCTGTTCCTGTGTTAAGCCCATATCTTAATGAAGATCTCAGTGCAATGGGTCGTTTGGTCTTAATACCTATAGTTTCCAGGAAAAACCAACAAGGCCATCACCCTAACTCTCTGATATATTTAGTGGCAGTGGTACATAGATAATTACAGGAGAATTCTGCACTTGATGACTGATTTGCTTGGTCTGTAGCCTGTCACAACATGAACTGCCACTGCCAAGCAATATGGCGATTCGTGCCTGAAATGCTTCTAGGCTCCTGTTATGGTGAATTGTCCCCGGTCCCGTTCGTGCTATTTCTACTCAGTTCTGTGCAAACTGTTCCATTGTGCCTGGCAGTGATGCAGAGGTAACCAATTATTGAAGGTATACTGCAAACTCCCCCCCCCCCCCCAAAAAAAAAGGCCAGTTGAATCACCTTGAGTCCAGGCACTATCTCTCAGCCACGGGATTGTTTGTTAGGATCTAATAGGAAAGCTCTGACATATGCTGCCTTAGGCTCCTAGAGGGTTGGGCGTGACACAAATGTGATAAACACAATACTGCAGTGCACAGACATGTGCCTTAACCAAACAATTCCTAAATATTTTATGTATTTAACAGCAGAGACCAAACAAGTTCTTAAGGTGACACTGGAAATATAGCTAGTGTGCGCAGATCTCTTGTTTCTCAAGCTTTCAGTTAAGGAATAGTTAGGAAAGGTAAGACTGAACCCATATCTAGAATAATGGGGAGAAGCTAATAATGAGCAAACTGCTATACTGCAGATGGCATTCCATTTCTAGATAGCTGGTGGAGTTTTCATAACCTGTAGCCTTCCAGAAATTAAATTTCATGCATTGCAGGGGCAGTCCATCACTTAATTCTTGATATGTTTGTTGTTTGATGATGTTAACACCAGGCACATAAAACCCTATAAGCCAAAATTGGTATTAATTATATTGTGTCAGACAGCCCTAATACCTCTATTATTACTGTAATATGACTATATGTTTTGATTTTATTGCCAATCTATCTTTCAGCCTGTCTTTTTAATGACTGCAGTCTAATTTACAGTGTGCTTGCAATGCTATTGCATTTCCAGATGAAATGAAATAAGGTAAACAGCTCTTGCGCTAAATTATTTAAACTGTGGCTGAAATGAGGATTGCAGAAATGCCTTTGTTTTGTAGAAAGCATAAACAGTGTAGTGACACATACATTTAACCTTTCAGACAATATTTATGATATTTAAACAAAAGAAAGAAAATAAAGTAAAACTTGCTTCTGACTACCACTTTCTTCTGACCCTAGTTTGTCTAGGTGTTGCACATAGACTCATATAACTATATCCTGATGGTCCTTTGTCAACATAAAAAACCTGCTTCCACAAGACCTGGCTGGGGTGGGGGGAAGAGGAATGCTTAGCACTTTCCTTGCCAGTGCACCACCAGATTCCCTCCTCCAGGCAAACATGCACTTGGAACTCTGCAGAGGGAGAAGCTGGGATTGGGGGGAGTAGGAACAGGAAAACTGCAGATGGGGGAAAGAATTGAGCGTTCCTCCTCCATTCTTCTCCAATTGTGATTGGAGAACAATGGAGGAGGAATGCTCAATTCTACAGTATAGCAGTTTCCATTGCCTCTCTGGAATTGACCTTTTCTGTTTAGAAAGAGCCACTGGGATATAGTGAAGTACATGTGTATGTGTGAAATCCCATGCATGTGTTCAGCTCTCAAATACAATGATGGTACAAATGCCTTTTCCTTTTTAAAGCAGTCCTCCTCCTCCCCCCACAATGCCTTGTTCTTCTACACTTCCTAGATGAGTACTGAGTCTAATGCTGGGTTCTCGAAGGACTATAAAATTGCTTTGTTCCATCTCTTATGAAAATCGGGCCTCAAAGGAAACTTCTATGGCTCTCAGGTTGTATGAGCTTGCGTAAAAGAAAGGTGAGCTATTTCACACAGTCCTCTGGCTGCAAAACAAAACAAGGGCAGCCTTACTGCCTTGATGTGCGCTGTCGGGGCGGCAGAATCTGCGACAACTAAACCAGTAAGGAGTCCAGGTCCTGGGAGAAAGAGATTTTATACTTTTTTATCCTGCCAAGACCAGCCCACCACATGCCTTTGTTGCACTGAAGAACAATAACATCTAAAAACAAACAAACCAAAAATCCTAACAACTAGACATTAAACCTTTCAATAGCAGCAGAAAAAGGATGCTAATTGCCACTCCCAAGAATTTGAGATTGCAGCAGAAGTGGCTGTGGATAGAGACCTTGGCAAGAGCAAACCACAGCTGGGGTGCGTACACAGCAGAAATGACTAAATTGCCAGATTGTAGGAGCCCAGGGGAGATCAATGAGGTGCTGATTGTTTGGAAGAGCCAAGAGTATGGAAGACCAGAGCTGGATGAGTTAGGTTGCAATCGTATACAGTACACACTTACCTGGGAGTAAAACCCATTGAATTTAATAGGGCTTTCTTCTGGAGTAGATATGCATAGGATTGTGCTGTAAATTCTTTAAGAAAGTGAAGCAATTTCAGCCTTTCCTCAGTCTGCAGGAGAAAAAGGAATGGGTGCTCACGTTAGTGGGGGAAAGGTGGGGTAGAAGTACATTAAATATGTGTAAATAAATACAGATATACACACAAAATCCAAGCAAAGGATGGCAGAGCCGTAGCAACGTGGCCCCCTGCAGGCCGTGTTGATGCCCCCCTGGCGGAAGCCACACCCCCGGGTGTGGCCTCCGAGAGGCCAAAATCAACCCCAGGGGGCGGGCGGGAAATGCCTTCCCCACCCTCCGGAAGTCTCCAGAGGCCTTCGCAAGCCCTCCAGGGGACAGAAAAAAGACGAAAAAAGTGGCACAATTTGTGTGAACGAAGCCACCGCGCCCGCCGCCGGAATGCCTCCGAAACTCCCCCGACGGGGTGAGTGCTGCCCCCCTGGACGTTACCCCCCACCCCCACATTACTACGGTACTGAGGGATGTGATGAGAGTTTATGATGGAATATACCAGTGTTCCATCTAGGTACTTTCCCACAATCCCATAGACGAAGTTCTAAAATTATGCTAATATGGGGGTGGGGATGTTCCACTGAAGACCATGCTAGAACAAATTCTCCTGATTTTCTTAGAATATTATTCACTGTACTCTTGACTGCTTCTACTAATTAACATCTTTTTGACTACCTGATAACTCCACAAATCCCTTTCTATAACTAATCAATAAGGTTTTTTGCATGCTCCAATACTAAATATCTATGTGATGACTAAACAATCTATATTTTTGGATTATCTCTTATTTAAATGTGCATCTAATTGCATGCTTAAAGGAACTACCTTGAGATTTTTTAAGCTGAATCTTATTTGCAAGGTGTTGTATTTTATAAAAAATAATCAATAGTGCCTGCATCAACTAACCGCTTTATTCCTGGTACTGAGAAAAGCAGAGTTAACCATCATACATTGATTATTTCCTCCCCTCCCCAACATTTCCTCTAAAAAACATGGGGGGAAATGCTATGAGACTCCAAAGCTTACTTCTAGCATTTTAAACATGAGTTGGTCTAAATGAGACCAAGTTTCCCCACCTGCCAAAGGGAAGGGACAACCATGCCCATTTCTATTGGAGGACAGGAGGCTGACTGCCGTAGCCATAGCCCCATGCATGTGACAGTCAGTCTAATGGACAGTTCTTCCTGAACCCATTCAAAGATGGGCAAACTGCATTCATCATTCAGATCATGAAATAAGGCCAGAGAGGAGGAAGGACATTTCTGCCTGTGCTGTTCAATGGCTTACCATTGCATTTGGAACTTGCTATGGTAATCTCTCTACAACAGGGGTTCTCAACCCCTTTCTGGCCGAGTACCACCTCCAGCGCCACTCTCCTGCTGCGTACCACCAGAAATGACTGGTAATGATATCATCACCAGTTACTTTTGGGTTTTTGGAGGCTAGAAAACGCAGGTTGGAGGCTCTGGGCAGGTGGGAGGGCCCTTCTCGACATTCCCAAGAGCCTCGGCCAAAGGCAGGAGCAACAATGGGGCAAAGTTCCAGCAAGCCAGCAGTCCAAGTACCACCAGCAGTCTCCCGAAGTACCACTGGTGGTACGAGTACCACTGGTTGAGAACCCCTGGTCTACAACATTCCACAAGCAAAGACAGCGTGAGTTTAGCTGGCTCCCCATTCCTGAGCTGAGTAGGAATGTTTTGTTTCTTGATCCATATTGACAGAGAGAAGGGAGCTTTTTTCCCCTTTACTCCACACAGCAGTTTTTCACAAGTTATTATATGCTTGGCTAGTCTGAGGTGTAGGCAAAGGCGTAGAGGCAGTTGGCAGATCTGAAAAGAGAAATAGTCACAGCTGACAAAGAGCAGCACAGGCTGGGGAATAGTTGGGATTACATTACCATGTAGATGAGGGACCGTTCTCAGAGCAGCTCCTCAGAGGTCCTCAACCTGGGGGAGGGGCCGATGTTACCAATGAGGTGTTGTTTCCCATAGGAAGCTCTTCCCTAGCTTTTCCTAGGATTTTATGTGCATTTTTTTCTAGATAAATGAATATTCAGGAAATTTGCCCATAAATACAAATTTACCAGAGATTGTACAGTATAAGCAAAATGTTTTTCAAAAACAGTCCCCTCCCCTGTCAGTTCTCTTCCTTTTTTCAAGGGATCCCTCCCCTCTTTGTCATTGCAAAGTGGTTGATACCTTGTTGGGCCAGGCTTACTGGTCAGCTCTAGAGCAGAACCTGGTATGTCAGTTCTAAGTGTTGGAAAGTGGGTACAATGCTGCCTGCAGGACACTAGGGGGTAGTATCTTGTCCAGGAGGCAGCTAACTTAGAGATTACCTGTCTCAGACCTTTGTTCTTGTCCCCTTTCACCTATGGAAATGTGTCCCTACCTGGCTTCCTTCCACGCAAGCAGCTCTCTCCATGAGCTCTGTCAGTTGACATGGAGTCTACCATACCATAAAGTCTCAAGCATACATGCAAAGGGAATAGGTCTAGGATTCCCAATTCCAAAGTCTAGTGCCTCTACTACCAACAAAGGTGTATATGTGATTAAATTGTAAGTAGTGTTTTTTTTTCCTTTGAAACCTGCTAACTACCTCTGTTACTGTTTTATTGTTAGCAGCAAACTAGCAGGGATTGGTGGGAAGCAATCAGAAAAAGGGGTCTTCTGATATATGACTCTGCTCAATTTACACCCATAGATCCCTTTTTCTAACACTAAACATACTCACTACCACATTTCAGGTTGTGGAGGTGACTATTAGAGCTGCCTGTAGTGAGCTGGGCTCTCCATTGCCACTGTTTAACTCAGTGGCGTAGCTAGGTTATCTGGCACCCAGGGGCGTAAAATGTTTTGACACCCCCCATTGTGACAAGCTAATTAATTAAATATTAAAAAATTAAACCTAATTTAAAATACCTAGAAATCATCTTAAAAAGAAATAAAGAAGAATAAGTAATGAAAAAGAAGTGGAGAAAAATAACTGAAGAAAATCACCAGTATAGTGTACAGGCAGGGGGTGCTAACTATCTCACAGACAACTCAGAATTTCCTGCAGCTAAACCACCTTTTTCTACACCTTTCTTTCCTACTGGGGGCCTTCTATGTCTGTCTTAAAACAAGCACAATGAAAAAACATGTTTTCATTTTTGCAAACAAGCTCCCTATAAACTACTTTGTTGCTAAGAAAAGAGATGTTGTTTAAAAAATATTTCTACTTATCCTTGCTATAGCTTCCTGCTATTTCTCTGATCTCTCTGCAGCACTCACACCCACATTTAGCCAATTTATGCAAGTTTAGGAAATTCATGGAAGTGTCGTCTATTTGAGTAAATTGCATAAGTTTGTGTAAATAACATAAGTCTATGCAAATGGTTTAAATTTACGCAAATTGCGCAATTTTCACAATTTTACAGCTAAAAGATTTTTTTAAAAAGAACGGTGTGCAGGGTGCATGTCAACCCCCTCCCCCGAGGCATGTCTGGCATAGCACCCGGGGTACAGCACCCCCCACACCATCTTAGCTACGCCACTGGTTTAACTCCTCACTTGCAACAGTGGATAAAGCTTGCTTGTGAAGTGGCTTAAAATATGCTACCTCAGGTTTTGTGAGCAAGCGTTTGCACACCATGCCTTCCTTGGCTTTTCAATCGCTTGCAAGGTATACCTGCAAAACCTCAAATGGTTTGTGAGCTGAACTGGGAGTAGTTCACCCATTCTTGGAGGAGCCTGCTTTTTTTGGGGGGGGGGGAAGGAAGGATTATGTCTTAAAATGAATACTAGTGACTTCCTTCCTTGCCTCATTATTTGTATTCTGGCTTACACTTTCTGAAAATGTTTATGGGATATTAAATGATCCAGGGTTTGTCTTAAGCAAAACACTGAGATCCAGTGAGTCATTGAGTTCTTTGGGTGCTTTTAGTGAGTTTTACCAAGAAATAAAGTACACAGATATGGTAACAGCCCCTTGTTTCTGAGATCTCTGTAAATTGCCACAAAGGCATCATAATGATCATCTTTATCTAGAGTGGAACTATGATCTTTACACTGAGTTAAAAACTTTAGTCATGCCGGGAAATTTTTTGTCGTTTAATTAAATATTAAAATGTTAAAAAACATCAGAATATCACAGCTCTTAATGTTTCACCACCAACAATGTATGATCTTTACATTTCTTTCTTTAGAACAGTGGTTCTCAAACGTTATAGCACCGGGACCCACTTTTTAAAATGACACTCTATCGGGACTCACCTAGCTTTACAATACGTTCAAATATTTATCTCTCTATATTTACACAAGCTTGCAAACTGCAGGAGCTCAGCTCTTTGAAGGGCAATTAGCAACTATCTGATTTTTTAATAGCCTCAGGGCTTGTGGCAATTACTTATCTGATCTTTCCATTACCTGGGACCCACCAGAAATCAGGTCGCAACCCACTCGACCCACAGTTTGAGAAACACTGGTTTAGAACAACTTCCTTTCTCCATTATTATGAAATCATTGAAGAGAGGGCCAAATACTTGCTATGTATTAGAGTTTAGCCCTACTATATTTCTTTTAAAACTTAATTAGTCATGGGGCACCACTGATCAAGGTTGGAACCTTGGCATCACCCGTTCCCTTGTCCTGTGTTTCAGACAAAAATGTCCTCTGAAAGTTCTATTTAAAAATCTTCTCTTTGTGTCATGGTTGTGATCACCTCCACCACAATAGCTTCTATTTAAGTTAAAACACACACACACACACACACACACACACACACACACACACACACACACACACACACACGAGGGCCAAATTACATGATTAACAACACAATACTGACCTCTGCCAGCCCAGAGCATGCAATGCCACTGACAAAGCATGTCCTGCGTATATCAGATGGCCCCGGAGAGGAAAGAAAAAATCCTTTTACTTAACTCTCCTTTTACTTAACTCTCCATAGGTCGCTTGGTCTTTAATGGGTTTTTTAATGGGTTTCCTCGGACTTACACCAGCTCTTTAGCTAGCATACGTCTAAGAAGAGTCCAGGGGGTGGATCTGGGCTGGGCCAGGAAGGGGGGGTAGGATGCAGTGTGTGCTACAGCCCTCGTGATCTTCCCTCTCCCACACCTGGCCCGCTCCCCACCCTGATCCACCTCCGAGAATTCCCCAATCCCCTCCCCGACTTACCAGCAATGGCAGAGGATAGCAGAGGGGCAGCTGCAGCCTGCCGAATGGTGGAGCGGTTGCCAAGCCACCGGCCCAGAACTTAGTGGCGGATCACAAGATCCATTACTGTAAGGCCCAAATAGGGCAAAAACTACATGTTATGTAAAATGAATAATGTATTTTTTTTCTTGTAAACAGTGCATGGGGACCCATGAAATGGGACAAAACCATGGTGGGGTAGGAGGCGTCAGCACTTTGCCTCCTCTAAGTTTCTGATCCCAGTCACTCACTTTGCCCCCTGTGCTATTTTTATTGCAGGAAACAATGTGCTGTTGGCTTTCAATGGAAGCTTTTTTCCAATAAAAATAGCACACAGGGGCACTGTGACTAGAATTGGAACCATTGCAGGGAGGAAATGCTACAGCCCCCCTTACCTACCAAACCTTTGTGGTCTCCACCTGCTATCCCCCCCCCCGCAAAAAAAAAACAAACCACAGGGCTAAATTTAACATTTGTTGTTAACCCCGAGAGCTGATTGACAAGTTCAGAAGACACTTGAGGTACAGTCCTCTAAGGCAAGGGTGTCAAATTCATTTAATCTCGGGGGGCCACATCGGATTCATGGCATCGTGCCGAGGGCTGGTGTTTTACTGGTGTACACGCACACAAGTTATATAAAATATAAAACAAAGCACATCACTGTTGTAGTGGGGGGTCCTCAGGCTCATCAAAGCCGAGTCTGACAAGCCTGCCTAAGGACCCACCACCACCACTACTACAATCCTGCGTGCCTATTGCAGAGCTTTGGGTAACTACCTGGCCAAAAAAAATAAACCCCACTTAAAATTCTTTAAGTAACACTGAGGCTGAGAGACAATTAGCACAAGGCCAGACATGGTAGAGACGGGAGGGTGGGGAATGATTGTACAACCCTTGCTCCTGGGACCTTTATTTCCTCCTCTCTCCCCTCTTTCCTGTCCTGCACCTAGTGCCTTCCATCTTCCCCTTCTCCCCTGCTGCCTTTTTGCTATTTCTTGCTAGAGAGGTTAAGCTGAAGTCAGTGACTTCATAGTAGTGATTGTTTCTTCTACAGCATGAGATGTTTCTTTCTCAGCTTCTCTCTGCTTGTGGGCGGGCTCCGCTGCTAAGAGCTTCATTTCCTCCACCTCGGCTACCCCTGCTGACCACATGGCCAATTGTTATTCTGAAAGTGGAGATTACTATTGCGTGGTTTTTTGTTTGTTTGTTTGCTGCTGCTTCCGGTGCCGGCCAGGAAACAAGGAAAACACCACGGGGGGCACATAAAAAGCTTCCGGGACCGCAGGGCTTATGTTTGACACCCCTGCTCTAAGGGCTACGTATATGGTTTCAGAGTGTGGGTGGGGCATTCTGTCTGATGTTAGGAAGAGGAATTTTTCCCAGGTCAAACTGACCTTGTAATCAGGGCTGTTTGAGGTTGCATTTTTTTCAGGGTGGGAGGGAGTGTCTTCACCTTCAGCCCATCATGTCTTGGCTTGTTTGCACGAGTAATCTACATCTACAATTGTAAGCAACTCTTGCTTATGGAACATTGTGGTCCGAATCTTGTGGGATTATTGGCATGGACTACTAGGTGGCTTTTAATGGTTGGTTGTTCGGTCAAAAGCTATACCATGGCTGTTGTCATTAGTGTTGCTACTTTAAAACTTAGTGTGTGCAGAAAGTTGAAGTCAGATGCACTGATTGGCAGCAAAGCTTTTCCCACCTGAGAGTAAAGATTTTCACTTTCACAATTGCCTGGGCTTCTGAGTACAGATGGTACTTAGCTTCTCAAAGACAATTGACTTTAGCTTGGCTATAAATTGAGGAGTGTCTCATGAGTGTACTTTGATTCAGTCACACTGATTGTAGAAGCAATTTCTGGAAACTCAAGAGTTTAGAAAGAACCCCAGAAACTATCTTCATTGGGGACTAGGAATTATACACTTTTAAGTTCAGCAATTGTCATTGTCCAGATGCTCCTTTGTACCAATAATAACTTTCACATGACATTTCCATTCTTTCCCACATTGTTTACTGGAGAACTTTTAAAGTTGCCATCTTATTCTTAACATTTCTTCCATTCAGTTTTTGTTGGGTTTTTGTTTAGTTCTGGTCAGTGCTAACGTTGCAGAGTAGACGACTTCATGCGTGTTAGAATTGCAACAGTAGATGCTTTCAACCTGCCCAGCTTCATCTAATTATTAGAAGCAAGTTTAGGCTATGGGAGATGCATTATAACTGGAATAATTATGCAGGTCTTATATCCATGATAATGGCTTATGCTGCTTTACTGATATCAGTCACGAAAGCACATGCTCTCCCAACTTCAATCTTCTCTGACCATTCGCAGTTTCACTCCACCTGTATTTTGGGGGGCATTGTGAATCTACCCCTTTATTTCCATATACGTGGAAAAAATGTTAGTTTGTAAGTTTTACTCCAGAAGGTTTTGCCTCTGCTTGTATTTGTCCTTTTACTTAAGAGGGAAAAAACCCCTAAAAACCAAAATACCTTCTTGATAAATTCATGGTGGTCTCAAGGTGGACCACCACAATAAGCATGGCTGAATCTGCTATCTAAGAATGGTAAGAGTCCTGAGACCTCAGCTCTCAGATTCTTGATGGAAGGGTCTTATCAAAGGTCAAAATAGTTTTGGCAGCTACCCTGAAGTTGGAGCACTACCCTCTCCACACTCACACTTTATTTTACTTGGACAATCAATTGTGCTGGGAAAAGGGGTCTAAATAAAGCAGAGTCATATAGCAGAACACTCTTTTTTCCTGATTGCTCCCCACCAATCCCTGCTAATTTGCTGCTAACAATGAAACAGAAGCAGAACCAGTAAAAAGGTTTCAAAAAAGGTACCTTCCTTGCAGGTCACAAACATGCACATCTCCACTGATAGTACAGGTCCTAGACTTGGAACAGGAAATCTAGCTATTCCCTCTGCATGTGTGTGAGACCTCCACGCAGACTGACAGAGCTCACGAAGGGGAGTCTTGCACACTGGAGGATCAGGAGAGAGAGAGAGGGAGTTAAGAAGCTAGGTAGGAACATACCCTTCCTGATGGCCCAATCCTAAGTATCCTCCCCGCCGCTAGAACTAGTGTTCCGATGGCGGGGAGTGATTTACAGTCTTTGTCTGGGTCCATGTGGAACTGCGCCAGCAATTTCATTCCCTTAACAAGAGGAGAACTTCCCCCCCCACACACACACACATAATGCAGCACGAGCTGCCTGCATTGGTGGGGGTGGGAGGATCGGATTGGGCTGTGAGACAGGAAGCTCTGAATCATCTGCTTCCTGAACAATACAGTGCCCCCTAGTGTCCTGCAGGTGGTGTTGTACCTACTTTCCAACAGACTGGAGTGCCAGGGAACAGAAGTGTTGCTCCTCACCGTTACTATTTGCAAGACCATATTTGGTGTGCAGAAATCTTCAAAATGATCTAATAGAGAGTTGTGGTGGTGATCTCATTAGCTTACAGGACCTTGTTCCAGCATTCACCTCCATGGGGAGCTGAACATGTAAGAATTTCCTAGCAGTGTGCCCACTTAGCCTGCCCCATTCAAAGTTGTTCAGATTTCAGCCCTGCCCCCCTGGACTCCCTATGATCACTGATTGACTACAGCAGCAAATGCTGAACATAGGGAGAGACCTTCCCTGTGATAGTTGCCTGAAATGTTTCCTGAACAGGGCTAGAATCTGTCACTAACAGTTTTAAAGGAATATTAATTGACTGTCAAAAAAAGTACATCAAAACGTTTGCTTATTTTGATATTGATTATGATATAATCTCATCTGTACGGGCAATTCATTTTACTAGTACCTTTCGCATATTATTGAGCTTGTATTGTAACAGTAGAATGGGGCAATGCTTCTGTTCTAAGAAGGTGCAATATTGGCATGTCTGGGACAACGTATTTGACCATTTTCTTTGTGTCCCAGGTGGCTAGCATTGTCATCAGATTGTGATTGTGTCATCAGAGTGTCCCAGGTGGCTAGTATTAAAAACAACAACAATAAAAACGATTTGTCTATTTACCATCCTGAAAATATTTCAGGCTTTCAACCACAAAAGTCAGTTATGTAGTTGTAAACTCATGTGGTCGTCTGTGTGGGCATCATGGCCCACTGGACAGCGATGTGGTGAGAGAGCAAGGCTCACAGCCCATGTACCTGAGCTTCCCACCCATCCTTGGGTACCTTTTGAAACACAAACTGGGTAGTTTTTGCAAGTGTGCGAAGTATTTTGCTTGTACTGTCAAAATAGAAATGCCATATATAAAAGCAGAGAGCTTCATTTTTGCAAATCAGAACTCTTATTATGGATATGATTATTCATCAGTGAATGTGACAGTGAAGCAATCCTGCTGAGAATAGTTTACAATTTATGATGGTTGTGCAATCGGAATCCAACTCTCGAGTTGGAAAAGTATACGTCCATGACTATTATCATCAGATTCAGGAAACTGGCCCAGCAGAAAAGGGTTCAGTTGAACTTTTATTTAATGGTGGCAAACAGTGCAATGAGTCGTTATCCTGGTTCTGACTTCTTGGCCAAGCCACAGTTTGGCCATCAAGGTTATGTTTGAGTCTCACATGTTCTCTCCTTCTTCCTTCATACTCTCCAACACCTTCCCTCACTTCTTGCTTTGTGGTGAGTGTAGGTTGCCAGGATATTCAACTTGAGCAAGAAACCTGTATACAGTAGTGACATATGTCTACAAAGCCTATAACAGTGTGCATCTATACAAAATTAACACAATATGTTGTATAAAACCTATATTTATCCAGTTCCTATATACATAATCTATAATAATCACCATCAATCCTGTGTCTGCTAGGAGGGGGAAAGAATTAGGAAGAACAGAAGGATTGGAGAACACTTGCAGAATAGAGTGAGACGGAGAAGTTTAAAATGAAAATCAAAAATTACAAACAAAACAAAAAGTAGGTAAAACGAAGGAGGAATAAATGGCACAGTTGGTGAATGTGCTCTGGCCTTCCAAGGAGGCTTCAATGATCTTCAGTGAGGAGACAAACTCAACAGGGGCCCAGAGGTTTCAGCCAATGCGTTTGCTTCTGCTGGTGTTAGCAGACACACTGGCATGCTCAGTACACACTCTAGGTCAGTGTTTCTCTAAGTCCTACGGGGGAGTTTACTCTCCTGTAAGCCTTGATGGGGGCAGGGTGATGTCAGAGGCAGTGCTCCAGGATCGCGCCTGCCGCTGACCCAAAAACACTTTTTTCATCATACCTAGTTGTCCTGCCAGCTCCCTGAAGAGTCTGAGGGGCCTGTGGCCACCTCTGCAGGCCTTCCTAAGGCTCAAAACGATCACGTTCTGAGGCGATCACATTCTGAAGCCCACTTCCATTTTTTGCCAAAAACTGGAAATGGACTTTTCAATGCAATTGCTGCTGTTTAGAGTCTTGGGGAGGCCTGCAGAGGCAGCAGCAAACCCCTTGGACCCTTCGGGGAGCTGGCAGGACATGCAGAATAGCGAAAAGACAGGCTATCTCCTAATTCAGCATCCATATACTCAAATGCATTGTCATTTAGGAGAAGGATGTCTGCTCACCATGTTGGCCAAATTCCGCTATGCACTTAGTGTGCCGTTTGTTCCTGGTGCACTTAGCCAACACACACAGCAGGATGGACTATCAACACGAGCAAGTTAATTCTGGAATAAGAGAGAGAGTACACAGGACTGCTTTGCTGTTCTGGGCTGAGGCGTTCCCTTTTATACAGTTTCACAAACTAACCAGCGTCCATACAGCGTCATGTCTCTTACTCAAACATTTCTGCCTAACTTCATTTTAGTCCAGTTTCAGTCAGTTCTATCTAGTTCAATTGAGTGGTCTTATATTACTCAAAATGGAGAGTTATTCAAAATGGAGTCACTCAGGCTCAACAACCACATAAGCACACAAGGGTCAGGTATAGCTGGGCCTTGCCCTGTGATAGCAGCACTCCTGTGCCCACAACCAGCATGCCAAGTAATCAGATATTCTCTCGATGGGCAAGACTGTGAATCCATACCATTCATGTGGATGACACTTGGGTCAGTAGAGAACCACTGGCATTTCTTCACTTTCCATTGCTGGGATTCCCCAAGCTGTCCTGTGACTTAGCTGAATGGCACATTGTCAGGTTTAGGGTGAGCATTGCTACTTCTGCCCATATACCCCTCTCTGCTGTATGTCATACCAACTCTCCTTATTTGTTGTTGTTTCTCTGCTCACATGCTGCTGCCCATTTCAGTGAGAGAGACACTGGCAGGCACTGTGCCAGCACACTATTGCTACCCACCTCCATAAGGGAAGTGTGTTGCCCACACACTGCTCCCTGAGAGAGAGAGAGAGAGAGAGAGAGAGAGAGAGAGAGAGAGAGAAACTTACCCAGTGTAGCCCTATCCTGATGGGTTAGCCTGCCCGAAGGAGAGAAAGACTGGCCATTTTGCCCTCATGCTGATGCTACCCAATGGAGAAGACAGGCTGGCCTGCTGTCTGTCTGAAGGAGACAGGCTGGCCATTGTGACCTCAGGCTGATGCAGCTTGCCTGAAGGGGAGAGAATGACCATTGTGACCTCATTCAGATGCCACCTGCCTGAAGGAGACACACACTGGCTTCTGTGGCTATCTGTTTCCTACCAGCTTCATAAGAAACGTGCCCTTGGCACCATAGACTAGATTCTTAACTCTCTTTCTTACTTTCACATCCTTTCAGATTTTTGCCTATAGGTGCTCACCACACTGCCTAATGCCCCGGGGGGGGGGGAGAGTTTCTCTACTCTACTCACACCACCAATCACTCATCCCTGGGTAACTGGCTCCTGGCTCCCCAAGACAACTCCTGCTGGATGAGTGAGGTTCTTCCCCTTGATCTAGGTGGGTAGGGAAATCTTGATCTGCTCCCCAGAACTCCAGCAGCTCAGGACTCATCCCCAGTGCCTCAGTGCAAAAGTAAAGGGGAAGGAGTTTGTGCAACACCCTATTCCTTCTCCCCTGCAGGGCAGCCTCCTTGGCCTCAGGCTTATCCAAAGCCTAGCCAGAGCCCTCATCTGTGCCTCCTACTCTCTCTGCCTCATTACTGGGTTTTATTGGGTTGGGGTTTTAAACTCTCCTGGGCCTTGTGTGATCATATGTGGCTCCGCCCCTTCCCCCATCAGACTCTGGGCCTGATACTCCTGTTGCCTGGGCAACCCAGTGAGCTATAGCAGAGGTTTCCAGGGAGGTGGGTTTTTCCAGGGCCTCTAGGCATTGCTCATGCTAATTGGTCTGGAGGTGGTAGGCCTGGGTGGGTCACACCTGGAGTACAAAGGGGACTGGGAAGGCCACTGCAGGAGATTTGTTTTTAAAAATGTATGTCCTGCCTACTAGTCTTACAATAATTCACAAGGCAGTTTACAGTGCATTTCAAAATGCAATCCAAAGCATGTAAACCCATTAAAAATGTAACCAATTTTAAAACAATTATCAACTAAAACAACAAAATAGCAATGACTGTAGTTAATCAAAGGCCTATATAAGCTTTCTTCTCTGAGGCAAACTGCAGGGAGGGAGACTGAAGTTGTGATGAGGGACAAAAGTGGTAAAGTTTAGGTAATCTGGATCAGAACCCTCCATGGCTGCTATTTGCATTTTGTTGGGATGCCCATGTGCTGCAGCATTGCCACGTGGGGATTTAGGTAGGATTGGGCTGTTAGTTTGGTCAACTTGAACTGGATTATTATGCCCTTTAAGCAGAAGGGAGATGTGAATAGGTCTCTAGACAAAATGTGTTTGGATGGTAATGAAGCTAAAAATACCCGCAAACATTTCATACTTGATGAGTTTGTTGAAGGTGTGGGTGGTGGAGAATAATGCCTACCTTTTTTGTTAACATCTCTTATTCACAAGGTCAAACCCCAGAGGCAAGGCATAGCATTTCTTCTAAATTCAATTGGGCTTTCTTGTTTAGGGAGACTTGGATGGATGTACCAGAAAATGTAGTAGAGTATCTCTCTGCTGTTTGAAATTGATCCCCTGTTGAGCCAAGAAGTGAAGTGACTGTTTAGAGAAGAAATATCAGTAATTTCAGAGCAGGCTTTTTCCCTGGGCTGGACAAAAAGCAGTTGAAATTATTAGGTTTAGATTCTCTTTGAGTCTGATTGTATTAATTTGCGTTAGCTGTGAGTTTTGCTGACATGGGATGGATGGAGGAGGATCCTGTGCTTTACTAGCAGTGCAGGGGCAACTGCCTCTACAACCTCATTCTGCCCTTGCCAGTGCTCTGCATGTGTCCTTGCACTGCACTTGTGAGGCACAACATGAGCTTATCATGATGCAGGGACTGAAAAGGGATCTTTAAACCTGATCCCATTTGCTCTAGAGCAGTGGTTCTCAAACGTTTTAGCACCGGGACCCACCGATAACTGACACTATCGGGACCCACCTAGCTTTATGAGACTTTAAAAAAAGTGATCTAGAAATCAATCAATAAATATATTTCTTTACAAGTAAAGAGCGCAGCTGCTTGCTGGGTAATTAGCAGCTATTTGGAAACTGCAGGAGCTCAGCTCTTTGAAGGGAAATTAGTAGCTATCTGATTTTTGAATAGCCTCAGGGCTTGTGGCAATTACTTATCTGATCTTTCCATCACCTGGGACCCACCAGAAATCAGGTTGTGACCCACAGTTTGAGAAACACTGCTCTAGAGGGAAACATGTTGCTTGGAGCTAAGTCATTTCTAGCTAGACAGCATCATGGCTTGTATCTTGGCTTGGCTGGGATCTTGCAAAGCCCAGCTTTCATCTTGCATCTCCTGAACACTTTGCTCTCCCTGGTTGTAGCCCAAGCTCTCTCAACGCAGCTTTTATCCCATTTTAGGGAGCCTAGCTCCCCAAGCTCCGATAACCTGGTTTTAAATTAACCAATGTTCAAATTTCCCTCTCATAACAGCGCAATCCTATACAACTTATGCCACCGTTGTAACCAGCGGCGCAGCGAGAATGGGAGGCCCCAGATCGGAAAGGGGATTCAAATCCCCTCCAAAAGGGGATTTCAAAGGGGATTTGAATCCCCTTTCTGTCCTGGGGACTCCCGTTCTCACTGCGCTGCTGGTTACAACGGTGGCATAAGTTGGATAGGATTATGCCCTAAGTGTTGCAAAAAGGGCTCTAAATAAAGCAGAGTCATATGGCGGAAGATCTTTTTTCCAATTGCTCCCCACAAGCCCCTGCTAGTTTGCTGCAAACAGTAAAACAGGATCAGGCAGTAAAAATACTTTACTTACACTTTGAAAGCATGTATATTCCTGTTAGTAGTACAGGTCTTAAGACTTTGGGACAGGGAATCCTAAAGCTCTCTCTTTTGCACGGGCATGACACCTCATGGCATGGTTGACCCCATGCTGCTGGCAGAGCTCATGGAAGGAGCTCTTGCACGGTGCAAGGTCAGGAGAGAGAGAGGAAGCAAGTTAGGGACACACTTCCACAGGTCATAGAGGACTAAAGTAATGGTCTGAGACAGGTAGCCTCTGAATCATCTGCCTCCTACAATACACTGCCCCCTAGTGCCCTACAGATGGCATTTGTACCTGACACGGCTCAATCCTGACGAAGAATCCGGCAGTGGAGCGAGCGCTCCGCCACCGGAAGCTGTCGCGAACGTAAAGCACATTCGCGATGACTCGCAAGTAAGGGCCGCCGGAGCAAGGCCAGCAGCCCTTACTCCACCGCCGAATCACCCGTACATCCATCAGAGGAGGTAAGAGATCCCCCTGCGGCCGCATGGGCATTCCGGGCGGCAAGTGAGTCTGGGGGTTGGTGGGTCCAGCCCGGGAGGGGGTGGGGATGGCGGCCGCCATATCCTCGTCCCCGTTCCGGCTGGTGCGGCCCTTACACCGCCTCCTCTTACTTCCACCAGCTAAATAGCTGGTGGAAATCCGAGGAGGCCCATTGTGGCTAGGCCGCGCTATACCGGGAGAAGGGCAAAAATGTCCCCTTCCCCCAAGTAGACCTCCGGGCCATTTTCGATCGGCCTGGAGCGAGGATAGGATCCAGCGGGCGGCCCAGGGCCGCCCGCCGGATAGTTAAGCAGGATTGCTCTGCCCGTCAGGTGGGCAACTGGACCAATGACCTGATGTGAGCTACGTTTCAGTCAAGGCTATTTTTCCCTGGTGATACCTGGCAGTCACGAGACTCCATTTTACATCTGAGAGAGGAAGACTATGTGTGGTATGAGACCTAGAGCACTAATCAGAATGGAGAATGCGACATTGGAGAATGCTTCCTAGATCAGCCTCAGAACACTGTCTTTGAGGAGGGGGGGGGTCTCAGGAGAGGGGTGTTTGTTCCTGACAGTGTGCAAGGGGAGGGGAGTTTTCGACTTCCTCTCCAGGTTTGGAACAAGGCAAGATTTGTCATGACACATGAATCCAGCAATCCTGGCTTTGTCTAACCAGACTTCTGCAAACAAACTAAGGTATGAAACTGGAATTGAATCACATGAAAGGGAAGGAGAACTGTGTCAGCTTAACACTCATGATAGTCACTCTAAGTCATGATTAAACAATGGTTCATCTGAATCGGGCCTAAATGTGTCTTTGGGTTTTTGCGTACCCTGAATTCAAATAACAAGCACCCAATCTGAGTGTGATTTTTCCCCATCTTGATGCCAGCCAGCTGACCAAGCCAACTGTGGGCGGCTCCATCCAAGCAAAATACCAGTTGCTGGATTCAGGTTAAAATTGAAGCAATTTGAGCTTAAAAAAAATTAAGCTAAAGTAACTCGGATGCCATTCATTTGCGTTTCACATTGTGTATGTATTTTTCATATTTCAAAGCAGTAACTCTTGTAAATTATGGCTTATTTTTTTACATTCAGTAGGGAAATAGTTTGTGCGAAAACAGAGTTGAAAATAACAAATGAATTGCCATAAAATACATTTCCTGAGAGAGATTAATGTATGCACCAAGAGTCTAAACTTCCCTCAAATCTGAGTCCAGAAATATCTCTGTTAGTCATTTTTCATTGCTTCCATTCTCAACTGTTAATGCTTTCAGCTCTTGAGGGAGGAGTTTTGCTTCCCAGTTGTTACATCTCGAATTTATCGGGCTCTCAATGAGGATTCTATTACCTTAGTATAGCACAAATGACTCAATTCAGATTAGTCACTTAAAAGGGAAAACGGGGAGCTGCAACATTAAAAGTTTGGTAATGCTCCCGTTCTTGAGTTAGAAAAGGGACCCTTCAGCTCTTGGGACTAGGGAGCTAATGGGAACTCACTGGCAAATTGCATCATTTGTCATGGTTTGCTGTCATTTCCTTCTGTTATTAACTCAACACTTTAATGCAAAAGAACGATAATGCAATGGTGTCATTGGGTGGTGGAAACTGTTTTACAAAGCTAATAATGTGGAGTGTCCCTGGAGCAAACAAAAACACTATATTGATAGTTACGGTAGGCTGCATTTAGGAATATTACTGAAGCTTGGTAGAAATATCTGGCAAGGCAAGTGAAGTTGCGTCACGCGTCCAAGTGGCTATGGGAGGAAGCTAGAGTGTCTTTGCCTCCGCTTCCCGCTGTTGTGCAAAGGAGTTACTCCACCGCAAGATGGATGTTCTGTCCCCATGACTGGATGAGGACCATGTCCCTATGGAGAATATACAATGCACATTTCTATCTTCGTATAGGATCTGGAAATAAATGGCAGGAGCACAAACTATGCTTCCTTTGTTGCACCTTATGTGAGACATGCAAAGTAGTGATGATAAGCATCTTCCCAGAAATAAGACCTTTGTATCTGTGTTTATATGTGTGATGGTGCGTGCCATGTCAACCATAATTGACAGACATCAACATGATAAAGCACCTCTCAGGCTAGCTCTAGAACGGGTTACAGGGCAGTGATGTAGACTTGAGTCTATTGACTCAGACTCGAGTCGGACTCAAGTCGCATCAATGACTTGACTCGGCGATTGTAAAAGACTCAAAAGACTCGACTTGAGACTTAGAGCCTTTTACAACAAGTTGAATTTTATTCAGGTTTAAACTAATTTCCCCCATTAAATAGATAGGGACTCGCAAATTTGCAACCAAAGACTTGGGACTTGGGGGCAAACATTTGGGACTTGACTTGAGACTTGGACCCAGAGACCTGAGACTTGACTCGAGACTTGGAGTCAGAGACTTGATCCACATCCCTGTTACAGGGATCACTGCTCTGCTGAGACTAAGCTCAAAAACAAAGGTCAGTTTAGGGTAAGAATAAACTGCTCTCTAAATACCGTAAGTGCTACGTACTGCAATGCACATTAGCTCATACTTGTAAAAGGAATCAAGAAATACCGAATGAGGAATGCAATGGTACAGATTAAATAGACTGAATCCCACGTTGAAAAAGGGGAACGGTTTAAATGTCTATTAGAGAAGGTCCTAAATCCACACCTTATTTAGGAAATATGCTAGTCTCATTTCTCTTCCAAAGAAAGTATGACAGTGATACAAGACACCTTTACTATATCAATTTGTTTATCTATTTGTTAATTAGCATATGTATGACCATTAAGTAAGAATATACAAATTCTGTTTCATATGACAGTTGTGTTTATTAGTTTTGTGTATCAGGCATGCTCAGAAGAGAGTCAAGTGTGAAATTATTCTTCTGAATTTTGCCGATGGGTGGGTAATGGTGACTAATGAAAGTTGTAAAGCAAAACATGATTTATGCATGTTCTGTGTCCCAGCACAATATTATTTTTCTTCCACTTGCTTTTTCCAGAAAATGCCAAGAATAAGGTTGACTTTATGATAGTATACAACCGACTAACTGAAATAAGTGGAAAGGTTGAGTCCCATCCCTCTTGAGACCTGTAGTACTTGCTTGCAGCCCCTGGTGGTGGTGGTGGTGTGTGTGTGTGTGTGTGTGTGTGTGTGTGTGTGTGTGTGTGTGTGTGTGTGTGTGTAAGGTGTTCAGATGTTACTTCTCACATTTAAGTCACCAGCATGAGCAAGGGCTTTTCAGTGGCCATTGATTATGTTCAAACAGCTCTCAAGCCCTAATAATCTGTTACCATCATTGGTAAGGGAACTCTTTTCATTTGGTCCAATCCCACATAGTATGTTATCTATCTGATACTGTGTGGGATGGGGACTGAGATTGTTTTCTAAGCCATGATCACCCTTTCCCCGTGGGACAATGATGCTGGTGTAGGAAGTAATCATGTAACAGCCAAATCTATGCATCTCTACTCAGAAGTAATTCCCGTTATAGTAAATGGGGCTTACTCCCAGGTAAGTATGCATAGGACTGCAGCCTCAAGGCCCAATCCAATTGAGCCACTGCGCCACCAGAACATGCATTCTGGCAGCACAGCATGGTGGTCAAAAAAATGTGACCTGCCATTCTGTACAGCCTGGTGCCTTCTCCTCTGATACCAGTGGCATCCAGAGAAGCCCTGGCACTGGTAGGTTGGTGTGAGGAGTGAGCAGTGGACAGGGAGAGGAATGAACTGGGTGGAGGCCAGGGCGGTGTGTGTGTGTCAAGGTCAGGAAGGGGTAATATTGGCGGCGGCAGCTCTGGCAATATTCTATGCCCCTTCCCTACCCAGGTCCACGCAAAGTTCCGCCAGAAAAATAGCTGGTGCAGGTCCGAGTAGACCTAGCGGGGTAGTGAAGGCTTACCCTGGGGCAAGGGAACAAATGTTCCCTTACCTCAAGGAGGCCTTCATGGCTCGAAACTCCCCTGCGGGATGCAGCTCATGCCACATTGGTGTGGCTGTATTGGCGCCGGGGCCCGGGGAGTTGCGTTGGATTTGGCTGCTCGTCACCTGGGCTCCTGTTTTTCAGTCAGTGAGCAGTAGAGCTTGGCTCAGTGACGGCCCATCCACATAGGTACTTCAGGCAGCTTCCCGAGGCATCAGAATTCCAGAGGTGATGGAACAGGGCGCATCACTGCACTTACCACTGAACACAGGAATCATTGTCTAAGCAGGGAGCCCCACCCACCTCCAGTTTTTCCAGTTGTGACCCCTTCATTCCGTTCTTTGAAGCAAGAGACAGGGATGGTATTAGAGGAAATCCTTGAGGAGGGAGCAAGGAAATGCTTGAGAAGTAAATATTTTCATCCCTTCCTGCATACAGCAGGGTGAGGAAAAGCAAACTCATTTTCACCAAGGGCATCAATATAGCTCCAGTTGGCCCTGACTTGACCAAATAGAAGCAGCTTTTACACCACAATGATAAAACTACCAATCAGGGCATGATCTGCAATCAACACGTATAAGTGTTGATAAGCATGATAAGCAATCAACATGTATAAATATAAGTGAAATGGAATCAGTCGTAGAAACGATAGGGCTTTAGCTGATATTATTAATAGTAGAAGACTGCACTTGGGTGGTTACTGAATCAGCCCACTTCCCAATCCGTTTTCCCACAATAACTCAGGTAGCAGCTGTGTGTAATCAAGACATTTGGCTAATGTTGTTATTTTTGAAATATTGCCGAACAGCTTAAAGACATCTATTTGTCAATATTAACTGGATGAAAGAGATGTAAACTACCCCCATTAAACGTGATACATGCAGACAGAATGCTAATAAATCTGGCAAATTACAAGGAATATTGGGCATGATCCAGCCAAAGTAAAACATTTTAAATCCCCCCCCCCCCAGTAATAAATTTATGCTTATAGCTCCAGTGCTGAGCACACTTAGGAGAATGTCCCATTGATCTTAGTGGGACTTCTGAGTAAAAATGCATAGGATTGGGCTGCACTTTCCTCCCAATGGAACTTGGATTTACCTATGCATATATTGGGTGGGATCATTCCCATTGACTTTAACTTCCTGCAATCTGAACACCAAGAACCGTTTAATCTGAACATTTCAAGGTTCTTTTGATAATGGCTACATGACAACACTTTGCTTAATGATAATCTTTTAAAATATAATATAAAAAGGTAAAGGTATCCCCTGACAATTAAGTCCAGTCGTGTCCGACTCTAGGGTGCGGTGCTCATCTCCATTTCAAAGCCGAAGAGCCAGCGTTGTCCGAAGACGCCTCCGTGGTCATGTGGCCGGCATGACTCTCCTTGCTGCAGCGCTTAGCATGCAGCTGGAACACGGAGCGCTGTTTACCTTCCCGCAAGCAGTACCTATTTATCTACTCGCATTGACATGCTTTGGAACTGCTAGGTTGGCAGGAGCTGGCCAAGCAACGAGTGCTCACCCTGTCGCGGGAATCGAACTGCCGACCTTTCGATCGACAGCTTATGGTTCAGCCAGTGGTTTAACCCGCTGCTTTTCAACAAATCCAAAGCAATTAAGAGCCCAATCCTAGCCTTTCTCCCCCTGTTGGTGCAGCTGTGCCAAAAAGGAGCATGCTGTATCCAGCAAGGGCGGATCAGAAGGCTTCGGAGGGGAAAGGGAAATTATTTTCCCTTACCCTTCCGTAAGCCTCCAATTTTACAATGGGTCTTCTTGGACCTGTGCTGGCTCTGTAGCTGACACAAGTCCGAGGAGAAGAAAGGGATGGGGAGGTTGCGAAAAGAGGGAATAGGATGCCATTGCTGCAGGATCTACCCCTCCCACAGTCTCCCCACCCCCGTTCTGCTCCTGCCCCTACCGCTGTCATATCTTCTCTGGTGGGCATGGTGAGGTCCAGCGACAGCTGGGGAGTTCTGTTGCCTCTTGTTATTATTAAGAATATTTATATACTGCTATTCAACAAAAAAAGTTCACAAAGCGGTTTACAGAGAAAAAAAAATGCAGAACACCACCAGCAAACAACCACTAGAAAAGACAATGTGCCTGGGTGAAGAGGGACAGTTACTTTCCCCCTGCTAAATATAAGAGGAGCACCACTTGGGAAAGTGCCTCTTTGCCCAAGTAGCAGGGTAAAATGGAAATCTGTAGTATATGGAAATCTGCTTCCCCCCACACACAGGCTTTTGCTGGATTGGGGTGATAATATGTAAAGAGACTCCAAGACCGTTTGGGTTGCTTATCTGCACTGCAATTTTCTCTGGTTGTTGTTTCATTCTCCTGTCCTTTTAGAGTGTTTGCAATCCAATAATTCAGTGATTTTTTATTTTATTTTATTTTTTGCCCAAGCAAGTCAGACATTGCAATTTATAAACAATATGTGATATTGACAAGAAAGCCATATCACCCTCTAGGTGAATGTTTGTGATTGATGTGTACCTTTAAAAATTGAATTTGGTAGTGCAACTTGCCCAAGCCAATTTATCTAATTGCAGTAGAAGATCATAAAGCAGACAGGCAGCAAAAGGTTTTAGCTGTAGCTATGTATAGTGTGTGGTCGTAACTTATAAGTGCTAACTGACGGGTTATTGAGGTACATAACTGAATCCAGTAGAATCTCATGTATCTTGCCCACTCAACACCCACACCTTTCTTCCAGTGATCTATACGAGCCATTTGGTTGGCCTGAATATGGTTCAGTGAGCTTGAAGATGATAAAGAGGAAGTAATTAAAAGAAAAAGAAAACAGTGCAGATGTCGCAGAAGAAAATGGGTTAAAATCTGGGGTTAGAGTTTTTTAAAAGAATACCTGCTCTTTCTGTCTTTTTGAACAAAAAGAAACCCAAACACTATAAGAGAGAAAATGTGATCTTTTTCTTTTCAAGGCCCAATCCTAAATTTCTACTGCCACCAAGGTCTGTTAAATGTCCCCCAATTCAATTGGACCATTAGATTTTAAGTTAGCTTAGTCATACTATGAAGTAATCTTCATCTAATGAAATAAGAAATAAATGAAGAAAATATGTTGTCTGCAAAAGTTTTTCCACCTTTTGTCGTTCTTGATTTTATATTGTAGTGCAGATGATATCTGTCGCTTGCCTTCCCTGGATGCCTTGGTTTGATTTCAATCTTTGGATTAAAATGTGACACTGTCTAGTATCACAGTCACACAGAAACATGGGTTGCTTTGTAGTGCTTAAGCATGCACAAAAAACTCTAAAATTTTCACAAATATTTAATCAACCTCCTACTGTCTTATGTTTATACTGGTTACAATACTGATAAGATTACAAAAACAGTTAGGCATGGAAGGGTTAAATTATTGCGAGGCTGCATATATCACAGTTCATTTTATTTGTCTAAATAACAGGGTACAGCATTTACCTGCACAAATTTAGCTCTAATTACAAAACTGCTCTGTATGCAATTGCAGCTTATAAATGCTGCATGATTACATTTACCTGCTAGTGGAAAACAGATCTTGTCATTTGTGGCTACCAATCTACCCAATACTCTAATAAAAAAAATATTTCTCTAGGTGCTATGTATAGTGGGCAATGCAGAACATAGGGCTGATTGAGGCTGGGAAGGGGGGCAGTATTGGCAGCAATGGTGCTGCCAATCAGTCGCATCACTAGTTGGGTGTGACTGGTGCAGTCCTCACCAGGCGCGACGCAGAGAGGGGTGCATGGAGTTCCATGGCCGGTGGTTGAAGGACCCTCCCGCCAACCTTTGCTATCGACTGGCTCCAAATGGAGCCAGTGGCGGTGACGCAATGACATGATGACGTGATCATGTCACCCCCAACCCACTTCCAAGTTGCCGTGCTCCGCGCCCGGTGCCATCAACCCTGCCTCTGTGGTTGCTGCCAATATCCTATCCCCCTTCCCAGCCTTAGTCCACCAACCCAGGTCCACAAAGAATTGCACCAGTGATTTCCCTTGCGCAGGTCCTAGTAGACCTGGCAGGTTGGTGAGGACATAACCCAGGGCAAGGGAACAAATGTGAAACTCCCCCATGAGAGACAGTGCTTGCCCCATCAGTAGCAGAGCTACGACCACCACCACCCCACGCTGGAAGTGATGTCACCGCAGCTGCCATTTTTCCATGCTACAGAGGCCCAAGGCGGACCCAGGGGGGTACCATTTTCCTGATGAGGGCCATTGAGGAGAAAAAAAAGAGGTGAAACAGGCACTAGTATTAGAGAGTCTGAAAAACATATTGGTGGCAAAATTTAAGAAATCATTGGAAGGGCTTATGGAAAAGTTAAATAAGAAAGGCAAAAAATGTAAAAGTGGTGAGAAGATCAAGAGAAAAAAGTGGATAAATGAATGGAAGAAAGAGGAAAAAACTAGAAGAGTCTATTAAAACTGAGGCTACAAACTTGGAGGAAACATTGACTACCGCTTTAGTCAAGTTACCACCTGTGAGACCGCAAGCGCAGTGCATGAGCAAACATTTAAAGTAAAACATTTCTAAGTTAGCATTAGAAAATCAGGTGATTTTAATGCTAACTTAGAAGGTGAAGTACAGAAATGCTGAGATGCTAAAATTTGATTTGGAAGAATTTCAGAATAAGAACAGACAGAATAGAAATCTAAAACTACAAGGGGTGAAGGAAGCAATTGAGCAGGAGCATTTCAAAGGTTATTTAGAACAGGCATTGAAGGACTATCTGAGATTGGAAGAAGAAACAGTTGAGATAGAGATGGCTACAAGGACTGGTGCCCATACAGCAAAAAGGCTGAAGAAGCCTAGGGATGTTCTTGCGACATTGGCAAGCTTAAAAATTGGAAATAATATTCTGCAGTTGGGCAGAGGATAGATGATAGTGAAAGACTTGCGTCCTGACATCCTCCCAAGAAAGAAAGGATTTAACTTCCTTACTAAGAAGCGTCAACAGTAAAGGGAATTCCTGAGGAATTCCATTTAAGCATAATGTTTATATTAACTCTGAATGAATAATTATTAAAAGCTTGTAGGAAGTGAAAACAACAGCATGCTGTGCTACAGGAAGCAGCTGGTAAAGTCAGTAACAAATGAAGATGGAGTGTTCCTTCACGCGTGTGGTGTGGCCCTTAATATTAACAGACTAAGCGATAAAGAGGAAGAAAGGTTCACAAAACTTACAGAAGGAGAAATTTGATGTTCTTTTCATGCAAGAAACACATGGTAGAGTTTCCCCAAAGAATGAAATTAGGAGAAACCTATGCCTCCGTAAAAAACGGGGGGAATCTTTTTCTATTTGAAAGCACAGTGGTCTTTTTCTATTAGAGAGCATAATTGCATTTGTAACTGAAGCTGAAATTAAAAGCATTATATTAAAATCTTGATAGTAATAAGATTCTTAGTCCAGATGGCTTCCTGGTGGAATTCTATAAAAAAGGTTCAAGGAAAAACTGATGGAACCCAATGTGCTAAGTTATAAATGAATGTACATTTCAGGGAGGGCTGCCAGGATTTTGGCAAGACTCAAAAATCACATTAATTGACAAGATACAGAAAGACACAGAATTGCTGGAGTCACATGGCTCTCGTTCCCTGATAGGTCAGATTTAAAGATTTTATCTACAATTCTACTCAGATTGGTCAAGATCATTCTAAATATAGAGTCCTTTCCAAGGACCTAGGATATCTAGAGATATTGTCATTGTTATTATGGTCTGGATATATTCTGCAGTTTGGGATCTAGCCAAGATGCTGGGAATCACAGAGATATCTTGGCTTTGTAGGATTTTGCTGTTCCAAGCAATGTTGTTTTCTGGAACTGAACTGGTGAAATTTGCTCAAGGCCAAGAATGTCACGGTGTTTCTTCAGACTTCTAGGCACTGCTCCAAGGGCTCCAATGACAATATTGACCTTTTTCTCCCATGTCTTGATGTCTTGTGATCTTCTCATGTTCTTTATCTTCAATTCTACTGTCACCTGGGATTGCAATATCAATGATCTAACCTTCCTTGATTTTTCTTTTGTTATATCTGGGGTATTGTGCTCTAGGTGGTCATCCGAAGTTCCAAATAATCTTGGCTTGGTTGTTCTCAGTGATTTTATCAGTGTTACGATCTCATGACTTTTGGTGTGAAGGTAAATTGTATTTTTTGCAAAGATTCCAGTGAACCACAGCGGTAACTCTATCATGACATTCTTTATAGTCAATTTGGGCGATCTTAGAACAGGCGCTAATCAGATGGTCAACTGTTTCAGCTTTCATCTTACAAAGTTGACATATTCTCCCACATGTTTCCAAAAAATTCCATTTGGGCTAATGAAGGAACGAGTCCCAACAGACAATATGGAACTAGTCTTCTGTCTTCTGACTGCAGCAAGGATGTTGCTAGGTTTAAAAAAAATGGAAGTCTCAAGAGCCCCCTGCTGTCTCAGAGTGGCTTCAAATAATTCACGATGAAGCTGACTGACATTAAAAGAGCAGCAAGAAATGAATTGGTAGACCTTTTTGTAGAAAAAATGAGCTTTTTTATTTATTGAATTGATAAGTATCAAAATGGAGAGCAGCCTTTTGTAAATGTATCTCTATATTGAACAGTATCTGTAGTTAGGAAGGAATGCTGAAGCAATTATATTGCTATGTGGAATTGTAGTTAATGTGTATTCTTGTTTTATCTCTTGGATGATCATATGTCTGATTTTGTAATAATTGTGTGTTTTTTTTAAAGGTCAAACTAATCTCTCTTGCGTTCACCACTTTTTATAGAGGAATATGTGAGCACCCCCTACCAGTGAATGTTACAGTAGGGGAGCAATTTCTCTAACTATTAAAAAAAAGTGTAGCTTCATACAGAAAAGGGGAATTGGATGGCTAGTTTTACTAGGGATGTCACAAGCATTCTTCAACAGATTTCCAGGATACTATTGTTTCCACTATGTTTCAGTAAGGCCTGAACTTCACAGTGTGTGTCTTGGATGTGAGGAAATCAGATTGAAACGAAGCAAAATTGATAAGTATAAGAAAAAATTTTTCGCAGGGTGCTTCCAAATTGCTCAATGCATTTCAAACATAAACACTTAACCTGAGATGAAACTACGGTAGTTTACATGTACATGAAGAGATCAATAAACTGATAACATTCAGCTTTTTTCCTACAGAGTGAATACCTGAGGTTCAAGCCAGATGTACCCTCACCATGGAAAAGCTACTCTCTCTACATTTTTGTCTAGCAGAATGTTCAACTGAAAGTACTCATGGTTTTTACTGATCATTTTCAGCAGCATCAAAAAGCCTGTTCCCTTTTTGACAATTTATCTGTATCAAAGATGCAGAATTTGCACGTTGGTCTTAAAAATAGACTGGGAAAAACACATTCAAGATCGCACTATGTAACTATCTGAGTTTGGGTCATAAATACATAACATGCTCCTGTCACACAGTATAGATATCGTCTAACTGAACCCATGCAGCTTTATCTGCAGGTAATTGAAGTTATAATTACAATAGTGTAGTGCTTTTATAGAGTGCAGCTATCACCTAGGAAACCAATGGTGTACAGAATCAAAACAAGCCTATAAAATACAAAATTGATAGAACTGAACATCCAAGTTCCAATTGTGCTCTAAGTAAATAGAAACACCAATTCTGCTGGCACAGAGGCTGGTTTCAAAGCATTCTTTCAATAAGAAAATTTTCCCACTAAATTCTTTGCATGTGTCTTATGAAATTGTAGCTGAACTCATTCTTGCCACCTTTTGAATCTTAAGAGCCTCCCACCTCTTTCACACATTTACAGCCCAATCCCTACTAACTTACCAGCGATGGAACGAGTGTTCTGTCACTGGAAGAGGTCGCAAACGTGCCTTATTCCTTGGGAGCAGGGAAGGCCGGTGCAAGGCTGGCCTTCCCAGATCCGGTGCCGGGAGGACCCTGCCGACACCGGACCCAGTTAAGTTAGGATCCAGCAGGCGGTCGGGGTGGATCGCGGGTGCAGGGAGGGTGGCCATTGGCCACGGTGGCGCGGGAGGGGGCAGTGATGGCCCTCGGCCATATCCTGACCCCCTCCGGGCGCCGGGGCTTTACACGGCCTCCTCTTACTTCCGCCAGCAAAATCGCTGGCGGAACTTCGAGGAGGCCAATCTGGGCGGCCTAATTTACACTCAGGGAAAGAGATGAGCATCCCCTTCCCCGAGGAGACCTCCCGCCCAGCGGCCACGCTGGCTGCCTGTGCACAGGATCCGGCGGGTGGCCATGGGCCGCTGGCCGGATCCTAGGCAGGATTGCACCGATAACCTTTTTCATAATGTTGTGTATGTGTGTGTTTGTGTGTTTGTGTGTTTGTTTCATCCACAAGTGTATGAAACAAATACCATTTTCAAATTCTATTCACTTGAAAGAGATATTGCAATTCACAACCCTCCAAGGTAGAATTTGTTCATAGTTGCCCTGTGTCTTTAGCAGCAAAGCCCAGCAGCCTCAGTCATTGGCCTGAGAGCCATGAACTTCCCTTCTGTTGCTGGAAAAAGGGAATCTAAACATTTTAGCACTGTGAAAACTGTTCTTGCCGTTTTGACCTTGGCTTAATATAATGCATGACTTTGTCATTAAACATTAGCAGAAAAGCTTTGAAGTAGAACTTAGATACAAAGGCTAATATATTTTTAAATATACATGGTTTGCTCTGTAATAGAAATGATTAATAATGTAATATTAGAAGAGCTAGATGCATCAATCATAATGAACACAGAATTTGGCAGTGGATATAAAATGTTTTACAGGTTCCTAGTATAGATAGACTTGCAATAGGGTGATAATAAAATAGTATGATAGGAATATGAATAATTAACACTTCTGTTGGTGTAGTTGTCCACCATATGTAGAACTGTTAAAAAGGGTTGCTGAAAATAAGATGAAGAAAGATTAAAATGAAAAATAGAACTGCACTTATCTAATGCAATATTGGATTTCCTATGCAGAGAACATATGTAAATGCTAGTGATATGGAAAGAGAACAAGATTAACTAGAGCCCAAAACAGCTGGCAGATGAAATAGTAGGAAATGAAACTATGTTGTTAACATGAAGAGGCAAAGACCAACAGAGAAGAGAGTTTGATAAAGAGGAAGATGGATTTCAAAATAAACAGGTCTAAAAGAAAAGTGGAAAAGGTCTGAATGGTTAGAAGACTGTGCATTGACTTTGTGTAGAGAATTCAGTCAAGAGCTGTGCTGTGTTTTATGGCATACTGTGATGAGAAAAAGTGTTGCCAAGAAGAGTAGCATGATTGCCAAGGGTAACCTGTTGATTGCATTTGTGGAAGCGTCATGTTTTATAATGTAATTACATTCAATTAAATATAATTCTTTCTTTTTTTAAGAAAAGAGATTTACGGCCCAATCCTGACTAAGGGCAGCGTCGGTGGAAGGTGTGTTCTGCTGGTGCTAGCTGCCGCAAAAATTCTGTAAAGGGACACGCAGGGAGCTGGCGCTCCAGCAGGAAGCCCAGAGTGATGGAGGGCTGCCGGAGCAGGTAAGCCCTGCGCAGGGTGTGGGATGGGGAGGGGGGAGAGCAAGGGTGTCACCCTTCTCTGCAGGCTGCAGGGAAGAGGGTGATACCCCCTTGACTCATCCGTCTATGGCTTAGCCCAAACACAAGCAAAAAAATGGCTTCAGTAACAGCGCAATCCTATCCAACTTACACCACCGGTGTAACTAGCGCGGGGGGAGGGGCAGGGTAGGAGGCTTTGGAGGGGAGGGGAGATTTAAACCCCCTTTGAATCCCCCTTTGGAGGGGATTTGAATCCCCTTTACGTTCTGGGGCCTCCCGTTCTCACTGCACCACTAGTTACACCGGTGGTGTAAGTTGGATAGGATTACGCTGTAAACCAGAGAGGGCAATGATGAATGCTATCTTTCAGGGAGTAATACAACAGTGTAAATGAACATCTCCTACTGCTGATAAGAGGGGAAAGATAGTAAAAAAAAGGCTTTGCATTAGCTTTTGCTATGGAGTGGGTATCAAAGTGCTCCAAGTGCAATTTCTAAGTGTCAGCTCCGAATGAACAAATGTAAGACATCTTTTTGTACCTAGTAGTGCATCCACAGGTATAAACATATTTGGACTCATGTAGAGTTGCAGCTGCTGCCTTATTCAGGCACAAGTCAAAGAAAAGGCTGTAAGTGAACCTAAAGCTGGCACAGTGGGATAAATGGTACAATATAAACAACAAAAGTACAATTTAAGGTTTGCTACACTGAAAAGAAGAAAGTCCACAAATTGCCTAAATAAAACTGACATTTATCAAAAGGATGTTATTTGCCCCAAAGTGACACTCCTTCATTTCCTGCGTCACATGAGATTGTCAGCAAGAGATCTTGTATTTCAAAAAAGCAACTGATGCATCACACTGGGTCAATTTTGTTTCTGCCAAAACAAATCCACATTTGTTCATTTTTAAAAAAGTGTTTGCTATGGATAATTTTAGCTTTCTTATGAATAATATGAAAAATCTGTGAGTTTGTGGTTAATAAAGAGTAAGAGGTGATTCAAGACTGATATGTTCTTTGATTTCTATGACTATGCGAAGGCAAAATATACCTTTAGTCTAGCTTTTTACATAACAGTACAATAAGAACATAAAAACATAGGAAGAGCCCTGCTGGATCAGGCCAAAGGCCCATCTAGTCCAGCTTCCTGTATCACACAGTGGCCCCACCAGATGCCTCAGAGAGCACACAGCCAACAAAATAACCTGTTTCCTGCTGTCACTCCCCTGCACTTGGCACAGAGAAAACCTACTTCTAAAGCCAGGAGGATCTGCCATTGACTCGAAATAGGTGTGTAAAAACGTTTAACCTAGCATGGCGTGTCCTACAGCCCAATCCTGCAGGATTCGGCTGCCACACATAAGGGTTTCTTGTAAAATGGCTGCTCCGTTGGTGGCCATTTTGGGAGCACTGCTGCTAGAGGTGGTTGTGCTGCAACCCCACTGTGCCTGCCAGAAAAGGTAAGGCAGTGGTAGGGGCAGTGTGGGGTGGGGAGGGGGGAAGAACGGGGTGGGGAGGTGGCAAGAGGGATGAATCTGGTGGCAATGGCATGCACTGGATCCTATTACCTCTTTTTCAAACATCCCTGCCTTTTCTCCTCGGACTTGTGCCATCCACAGAGCTGTTGCAGGTCGGAGGAGACCCATTGCAGACCGAGAGGCTTAGAGAGGGGTAAGGGAAAATAATTCCCCTTTCCCTGCTGAAGCCTTCCAATCCACCTCCTTCCCCCAACCCCCGCTGGATACAGCGCATGCCTTTTTGGCGCGGCTGCATCGGCAGGGGGTGGGGAAGGATCGGATTGGGCTCTTAAACATTCCTGAATGAAGTCATCTCAGTGATAAAGGTGAATCTGCTTGAACTCTTGGCTATTTAGAATGGTGTTTGGTAATTAGGTCTACAGCAATTCTATAGTTAAATTGAGATGAACAGAGGTGACAACTGAGAAAGCCACCAAGGAACCTTTTGGTATGGTAGCTGGTCATAATTATTTGGCATATCCCAGATACTCACTATGATTTGTGCCTCACTGAGCTCATTTTCCAGAACCTGGTGTACTGTGATGTCGCTAGCTATGTATTTGTAAATTTCGGTCATTGGGCAGAAAAGGTACTAGCTTTGTGTTAACTTCATTTCGGTCACTATAGCATTTTGTCCGCAATCCATGTTTTATCTGTCTCCAGCCATATACTGGAATGGCGCAGGAGCCTGTGTCCTTGTGCTGTTTGTAGCCAGCCACTCTGAGGATAAGAACATAACAAGAGCCCTGCTGGATCAGGCCAAAGGTCCAGCTTTCTGTGTCTCACTGTGCCCCCACCAGATGCTTCAGGGAGCACACAAGACAACAAGATACCTGTATCCTGTTGCCACTCCCTTGCACTTGGCATACAGAGAAAACCTACTTCAAAAACCAGGAGTTTGCTTATGGCTTGTAACTTGTGATGGACGTTTCCTCCATGAATCTATCCAATCCCATTTTAAAGGCATCTAGGCCAGGTGCCATCACCACAACCTGTGGCAAGGAGTTCCACAGATTAATTACACGCTGGGTGAAGAAATATTTTTTGTTTGTTTGTTCTAACACAAAGATACAGAGCCTGTGACCCCCTCCATTAAGGGTAGTGGCCCTTCCCCCACAGCAGCTGGGGAGTATATTCAGTATCTCACACTCACACCTCAAGCACCTCCAATGTGTATTAAGCACTGCTTCTGAGGTTACAAACTTTAAGGAACTCTTATTTATGCCAGTGCATTTCTTTAGGGCACTTCTGTTCTCCCAACCGACCAGTCAGTCTTTTACATGCAAATGTTGGGGTTATTCAAGGCTTGATTATATTATTTACAGTCCAATCCTAAGCAGGCCTTACGCCGCCAGAACTGGCATTCCAGCGGGATAAGGTCGGCTGTCGCAAATCCGCCTTCCCAGGTCCACTTGGACTTGCACCAGAGAAATCACTGGTGCAGGTCCAAGTAGACCCATTCTGGTGCCAGAGGCTTACCCCCCAGGTAAGGGAACCTCCGGAACTGCCCCGCATCCTCAGGATGCAGCGTGTGCTCAGGCGGCATCAGCAAGGAAAGGATAGGATTGGGGCCTTAATGTGTTTTCAGAATCCTGGAAATGGCATCAGAGCAAGCTACTGTTCTGTCATCTACTTAGGGCACAGAAAATATTCTGTTTTGGTTGCAGCTGGATCAGTGGTGTCACTGATGCGTGGCGGGGAGGGTGAGCCACCGGGGGTGATGCACCTGACACGCCTGGAATGGGTGACGCGCCGGGAAGGGGTGATGCACCCAACATCACGTGGCGCGTCCCCGTCCCCCCCGGGCAAACCACTCACCCCGCCGCCACCGCACATCACCCCCACTGGCCCACTGCCGCCGCACGTCACCCCCTGCTGCCACCCAGCCCCGGTACAAGCCGGGAGAGGGTTACAGATGCGTCTTCTTCAGCCGGCAGCCCGGCCGCTTCTGACGAGGCCAAAAGCGGCTTTTTCGCACATGCGCACAATGCTGCTGAGGGCAAGAGGCTTCAAGCGACGTTGTGCACATGTGCAAAAACGCTGGATGTTGCTGGAGCGTGAACCATGCTAGCCAAACCTAGTATACAACTAATTAGTTTGTCAAACATTTGAATAACTTATTGGCTGCTTTCTCTTCCTGAGAGGCTGATTAGACATCTGTTGTCCTACTCCAGTGGGAGCCAATATTTTTGGCAAGTGTACATGCCACAAGTCAGTTTCATAGTATGAGAGAGTGCTACTCCTGTGCATTCTATAGTACACATTTATATCCCTATGCCTATTCGGTGGAACCTGTAGATAACAACTAACAACCTTTGTAGAGAACAAACACCAAGCAGGAGAGGCAGACAGGAAAGCCTGTTTATATTATAGCCAGGTCTACAGGTCCAATCTTGTTCCTGACTAGGTTTGCCACAGTTCTCACCAGTGATGTAGACTTGAGTCTATTGACTCGCACTCGAGTCGGACTCAAGTCATGTCAATGACTTGACTCAAAAGACTTGACTCAAGACTTGGAGCCTTTTACGACAAGTCGAATTTTATTCAGGTTTAAACCTGTTTTGCCCATTAAATAGATAGGGACTTGCAACTCTCAACCAAAGACTCGGGGCTTGGGGGCAAAGTCTTGGGACTTGACTTGAGACTTGGACCCAGAGACTTGAGACTTGACTCAAGACTTGGAGTCAGAGACTTGATCCACATCCCTGGTTCTCACTACCTGTGCCACTTGTGGCACCTGGGATGTGAGTTGGCTGTCCATGCCTAATCAATCACTTTGGTTTTATTTTTCTTCCCAGAAACAGCACATCAAAACTAACTGTCCATATTATGTTTCCCAGCACTCCCTTATTATAGTTAATCCCAGACAAGTGCCACTGAATTAACACATGACACACTCATCATAGCAGTGTGGGATCAATACTAATAAAAATGCTACTTCAGACAACAAATAATTTTCCAGACAGCACAAAGGACCATCTGTACTGCACTAGGCTTAAAAGGCTAAATTATATGTTTGGATAGACTGTTGCCATCTGAAATTGATCACCATGTGATATTTGAAACCTCATTCTGTTCTCTTTATAAAAGCATTTCTGCCTGAATAAGGTGTATGTGATTTGTCCCTCTTCTTTAACTTACATATCACAAATCTAGGATATAAGTAGAGCATGCATGAAGTAATTTATAGGGTGTGTCCGTGTATGCGCCTGTGCATTTTAAGTAAAATTCTACAGTCTTTAACAATGACAGAAGCTTATCGAGATATTGTTTGAAAAATTAAACCAGAAAATAATATATTTGGTCTACTAGTTCCCATTGCACAGAACTGTAATGCACAGTTTCAAAGCAGATATTGTGTAGTAGCAGGGCACTTTAGAGAGAGAGCTGATAGAAACTAATGGGAAGAAGTGGCTAGTATAGATGTGTTAGGGACCATGTTCTCATGAGGAAACATCCTTGCTACATATTGCTTCCTCATCACATTTTCCAAGATAAGCTAGAGGGGAGAGGTCATGAACATGTGGCACCCCAGATCACACAGTGAGCTTTAACATCTTCCCAAACCAAGCCTGACATTGTGTCCTCTCCTCAATACTTTCTCCACTCCATGTATTTTTCATGTATTTTCTCCACTCCATGCATTTCTCCACTCAATACTTTCGTTCCCATCCATGTATTTTTGTTATAGGGACCCAGCTATATGAGGCATATCTGCCCTGATATGTTAGTCGCATGAGCGTTCATGCAACATGTATGCCTATGAATTTGTGCCCAAATATATATGTATGGCAATGGTTTGACTACATCTCCCTTTCATCTGGAAGCCCTAATCTGTCCTGTCCTGACCTCCACCTTCTGGGGAAGGAAAGAAGGAACCTCCATAAAGCAGGTGTGAAAGCATCACTAATTTGAAGAATGTGGAAGGGCTTGCACACTGCAAAACGCTGCTTGGACCCCACAGGTGGAGGCTTATAGCATTGCTGTAAAATGATTTGCTCAGATTTGCACAAGTACTTCATCAACCAGCAAGGAACTGAATACCAGGCCAGCCTTATGGCTGTAACTGATGCCTTTATAGCTCCAATAGGACTGTACAGGGCTGGCCCATTCATGAGGGCAACTGAAGCAGTCGCCTCAGGTAGATTGGTGGGGGGCACTCCTCTCTGTTCACCTGCTTGCCTCCACTGCTCCTTCTTCTCCTTCCACAACCTGGATTGGAGAAGGAAGAGGAGGACAGAGAGGAAAAGGAAATGTAGAGGGGAGGAGAGTGCTCATCTGGTAAGAAGGAGATAGCATTTGGCTTTCCGCCTCTGGCATCAGGAGGTCTTGGGCCAGCACTGGGGCTGTAGCTCACTATTTGCAGCTAACGCCACATTTCCGTCAATAGAGTGACTTTGATTAATGTCCATTTTTTATGAAAAATGGAATGTGCTCTTCCTCAAATAAACAACCCCCCTTAGACAGTGCTTAATGTACCCGATGAAGAAAAACAGATCATAAATAGCATTGGCTATGTAAATGCATGGAGATTTTTTTGTTGTTGTTGAGATGAGGAGTTTGGCATTAACACGAAGCAATCAAAAGATGAAGCATATGGGAATACTCATAATGGCTTATGAATAAGGAAAGGTGTGTATGTATCTAACCATTGAGAATGCTCCTGGCATCCAGATATTTTTGTATCTGTGACAGTCATATTTTAAAGTGATCAAAATGTTGCTAAAATCAATGAGTTGTATCCAAATCCCCTTGCTTGCAATTGTGCAAGGGTATGGTTAACAATTTTCATGAACAACCCCTTCCTACTCTATTCTCCTGAATCAAGGGAAGCTGGGGGGGGGGGGAGCGGAACTCTGGGGCACCTCCTACAGCAGGTGCACTGATGTCTTCAACAGGAGCACTCAGGTGCTGCCTTTGAAACTTTACCAAAAGAAACTTTACCAAAAGAAGCATCAGACTCAGAAGCAAGAGAAGGATCAGAAGCAAGAGGCAAACTGAGTAATTTGCCTAGGGGGCATATGTTAATGCCTAGGCCATCATTTTTCCAAGGGTTGCCTGGGCGACAGCATATAGTGCATCTTCCATTAAGGCTACAATTCTATGTAAATTGATCTGGGAATCAGTCCTATTGAACACAGTGGGACTTACTTCTGAGTAAACATGCATAGGCTAGCACTCCTACAGAACAATCCTAGGCATGTCTACTCAGAAATAAGTCCCATTGAGTTCAATGGAGCTTACTCACAGGAAACTGCATTTAGGATTGCAGCCTGATATACCTTTTATATTCATCTGGGTTTTTTTTTTAAATTCCGTTTTTATACACTTGTTTTAAACTATTGCAACCTAGTCTGAGAGTTTGCTCGTTTGACAAAACGAGCTAGATCTTTATACGCAGTGTAATAAATTTCAAAGTGGAAATAAGTAGCAGGAAATGAAAACACTCTAATAGTAATGAAGACATTTGAAGTTGATTGTTGTTGTTGATGATGATTGTTCTTAGTGGGGCATGGCTATGGGGGTGTCGTGATGAGCTTCTGCACCACAAAATTAACCACTGCCGGAATCCCCTGAAAATCAGCAGCTCCACCAACGTCCAGCAAAGCTCAAGATGGAGATGGCAAGGTGGGAGGAGGTGGAGAAGGTGGAGACGGGGACCTCTTTTGGGCCAGACAGGCAGCCAGACATAAATGAGAGTGGGTCGGGAAAGTGGGTCGTGATAGATTTATCATTTTAAAATTTGGGTCACGGTGCTAAAAGGTTTAGGAAGCACTGTTCTAGTTCCTAAGCTTGGATTCCAAGCAGGTCCCTGCACTAATCTCTTACTTTATTATACTGTGAAGTGAATGCAATTTAACTCTGGAACCCCTGAGATGTTTGAATTTTGCTGTTGAGCACATAGGATTTCTCAAGGAGTACATATGCTATGCTAGGCTTTAAGAAATCCAGTGATAGATTCAATAGGTACGTCCAACGTGAAAGAAATAAGTACACTTGCTTCCTCTTAGCTAATATAATGGAAGAGAATTTGGAGCCATTCTCACATCATTTGACAAACAAAGCAGTACAATATGTATGTTCAGTAAATTTCAACAGTCAAAGTTATTAAGTGACCAACCATTTTCCTCTGCAAGAATAGAATTGCTACAAAGGAAATGGGCCTCAGGGACAAACAACAAAATTGCCACCGTTCCATTTGCAAAGTGGGCAGGAATAGTCTGATCAGCGCTACAGTAGTGGTTTTCAAATGCTCTACCTTCAGAAAGCACTTTCTGCATTGTCATTTGCCGCAGAACCCCTGTGTGTTGCAAAGGACTCTGTCACATGTTCACTCAGTTGAACAAGCAAAGAACAAGCCAGACCTATTGAGTCTCTGATAAACTGAGAGTTAGCCCTGGACAGGGGCATACCACGCAGCAAGGATGGGTGTCACACACCCCACCCGCCTGGTGATACCTGGAAGTGATCAGGTGTCGCCAGGCTGGGGCGGGGGGTATTGGAGCACTGCTGTTGGAAGCACTTTCAATGGCTGCTGTTGGAGCACTTTGCATGCACAACCAACATATATGAGAACAATTTTTCAGGGTTTAAGTTTGAATTATGGTTAAAAAAAATAGTGACACATTAAAATTTACATTTGATAGAACTAATAGGTATAATTTTAATTTTGCTAGTTTATGGCACTACTATTACCATTACAATCAGTGATATACAGGCTCTTCCTTGTTAAGCCTGTTGGCATTAACACGCTTAATGTTAATGAGAAAAAGTGGTCCCTGAATGGAGGCGACTCCAACAACAGGATAACAAAGGACAGTAGGGCCCCGGTATCCATGGGGGATACGTTCCAGCCCCCCCCCCCGCGGATACATGAAAACTGCAGATAGGGAAGAACACCCCCTTTGTGGTTTTCTGAGGGCCCCCTTCCCCCCCACGCGCAACCCCCCAGGCTCTTACTGCTTTTAGTCAGCGTTAATTTCTTCCTTAAACAAATGTGATAAGCAGCCTCCTGCTGCTTATTGCAGGCAAGTGAGTGAGACTAAGTGCTAGAGAGGCTCAGCAAGGTTAACAGAAACACTTCCTTGTTTCTGTTTGTAGAACCTCTCTGTTTGTAGAACCTTGTTTCTGTTTGTAGAACCTTGTAGAACCTCTCTAGCACTTAATCTCGCTCTACTTGCCTGCAATAAGCAGCAGGATGCTGCTTATCGCTTTTGTTTAAGGAAGAAATTAACGCTGTGCTAAAAGCAGTAAGAGCCTGGGGGGTTGTGCGTGGGGGGGCAGGGGGCCCTCAGAAAACCACAAAGGGGGCATTCTTCCCTATCTGCAGTTTTCATGAATCCGCGGGGGGGGGGGGCCCTACTGTCCTTTGTTATCCTGTTGTTGGAGTCGTCTCCATTCAGGGACCACTTTTTCCTCATACAGTATTAATGCTCCCCTGCGCCTCGCAATAGCTCTCCCTGTGCTCAATTAGCCTTGGCCACCCTGACCACTTCCTTCATCCTCTCCCTCCCTAAGGTTTTCAGTATTATCCAATACTATTGAGCTGTTTTCCCCCATTGCCACAGCAAGGGGTTGCTATTTTCAAAGTTATTGCACTACTCGAGTTGTTTCCAAGCAGCTTCTGTTGTGTTGTTTGTTTTGCCAATGTCTTCACAGCTGCACCTCATTGAAAGCTCCAACCAAGCCCATTCAGATCTGTTCCTCTTAACCTGGACGTCTGTATGTCAAGGACCTTCTGTACATTCACTGACACCCCTTAGCAGGATGAAATTCACAGCACTATTGTAGTATTTTATGTGATGACACTTCCCAGGCTCAACCCTTTTCTTAGAGATTCTTTAGTTCTACAAACACTTTTAGTTCAATCTTTCACTGCTGCTGAAAACCCTGTCCCCTCAAGCTGTAACCAATGCTGAGTATTTACACTGCGGTTCACTCCTGGTTTCCTGGTGAAGGGAGACTGGCCATTGATCAAGGCTGAGTCTGTTGCTTCTTGCTTGAATGTCTCCTCTACCTTTTCCCGAGCAGACTCCTCCTAGTCCTTTCTTCATACCAGCATTCACTGAAATTGCCCTTCTCATTTTAAATATCCCAAAGATCTTTCCCCCTATGTTTTCTGCTTGTTCTCTCATTGGTCAGGTGATGCTTCTGTTGCAGAAGTTAAATGAAGCTCTAAATTTGGCAATAAAGCATGTTGCCCAAGTGTGGGATGATTGCGATGCTAAGATTTAAGCATGTTTAGAACCCATTGATTTCATCCAGCGAGTATGGTGTATGTCGGTCTCTCTCATTGTAATTAAAGGGAATTTTTTAATTGGCTGGCTCTTGTTTTTTGCCTCATTAAATCAGGACAGGCAAATATATATTCGCTAGATTTTCTTTTGTGAATATCAGCTTGTGCAGCAACTAGAACAGCTTTCTAAGATGCTCATACAAAAGAAAAATATTTGAATTCTATGTTAGACATTTTTACAGCAACTGTTTTTTTTAAAGCCATGATCCCATCATAACTCTTATCATGACTCAACAGTTCAATATCATCTGGTTACAAACTGACCTCATTTTGATATTCATTAGTTAAATTAAGAATATATATTAAAGGAAAAGAGCATCAGCAGCACTGTTACGTCCAAGTTAATAAAAGTGAAAACATCTTGCTGTTTAACATCTTATCCCCAGCTGATTTGTACAGTAAAACTCTCTGCTTGCAGCAGCCCCAGGAACACAGCTGTGTGGAGGAAATTGGTTTCATTGACAGTTCCTGCTTCTCGGTGGCAACTTGCACAAGCCGGCTGAAAAATGTGCTGCTGCGCTCATTGCTGTCAGGGTGTATGTCAATACAATCACACTCGTATATAACTATCTGCACATCATGGTATCAACAGGGTCCCCCTGTGCGAAAAATTTGAGGGTGTATGAACTGTCCCCCCCATCTGAACTCCCCTCATCGCATGAGTGATGAAGAGCTAAACTCTCTACTAGAGAACCGTCTTAAAAACTACGGTTAAGAAAAAGAAGACTCTTGTATTGTCAGCATGCTGATTTCGACCGACTCCTTATAGAGAAGTCAAGCTTAGTTTTAGAAACCTGTTAACAGGCAAACTAACATTGTCAGAAGCTGGATTGAACATTTCAAGTTGCCTTATACCAGGTCAGACCATCTAGCCCTGTATTGATAATCCAATTTAGTACTGTCTACTCCAACCAGCAATGTGGATCTCCAGAGGCTCCGGCACAGGCTATTCGTATCACCCCACTACCTGATCTGTTTTCTTCTGGAGATACCAAGGAATCAATGTAATACTTTCTTAATGCAAAGCCTACATGCTCTACTAGTGTCCTATGGCCGCTCCCGTAAGTAATGTTGAATGTGTTGAGAAAACACAGTTCTAACATTGTTTGCAGTATCTCCTGATGAGGAGTACTCCAGCTCAAAAAGCATCAGCGGTATTATTTTCCATTAAAAGGCTTTTGATACACGCTCAATTTTTGTATTGTCTTTGGATCGGCAGTCTTAGTATTTGTATTTGAGGTTGTCTGATCATAGTCTGGGTGTGACAATAACACACCATGACACATATTTAACAAAATAAATGCAAGTCATTTGTCACTGACTCAGTGGTTCGATACTCCATGATCAAAGAGGTTAAAAAGTCTCTCTGAATTTGCTGTAGTTCTGGAGCGGTTAGTAATGATTTTGGGGGTAAACAGAGGCTGTTGCAATGTTCTGCTATCTGATGTAAAAAAAGGGATCTTATTTTACCATTAGTAATTCAAAGGGTTTTCACTATCAAGGTTACACAGCTTGTTCAATGATAGTTAAGAAAACAAACAAAATACTCAAGGACAAATGACTTTGTGCGTTTCATCAAACTTGTAAACTGCTCAGAAAACTATAAAAACTATCTCTCCTGTTTCCCCATTACTTTTTTTAAAAACCTCAACTCCATCGTTATGAAAGTGATGTGCCACTGTGACAATAAAATTGCACAGATAAATCCTTAAAGAGTGTCATAGGGCCCGATCCTATCCTTGGCAAGCCTGGGTGATGCAGGGATGCTGACACAGCCTCGGCTGCATCCCATGAGCCAGGTGGGGCCCAGGTAGTGGTGGAGAAGTAAGTTAAGAAGTATTTTTACTTGCCTCCTCCGCCACTCCCTGTTCCTCGATCATTGAGGCTCAATGGGCCTATTCAGATCTATGTCAGCTATTCTGCTGGCACAAATCTGTTAGGTACGGGGGAAGTGTCAGGCCTGGGATGGGGGCTCCAGATTTTGCCAATGCTGCCGCCGCTGAGATCTGCCCTGACTCCCTCCAACCTGCCCCCAGCCTGGCCCAATCCTTGTCCTGATCCATCCACCACTTTACCTGCTCGGGTGGCTGGTCTGCTGCCCACCGCTGCCAACACAGGGTTTACCAGCTTCCGCACCATCAACAGCAAACCTCTCGCCATTGGAGCAGCTTGGGTGATGGTGGCCCGCAGTGGCGTAGCTAGACTGGAGTGGAGGCAAGTAGTTCTGCAAGATTCCGTTACACCGGAGTCAGCGGCCCCTCCCCCTTGCTGTTGGAGCCATTCTGGCGGCAATGGCAACACACAGGATACTCCCCTGTTGCTGCCGGAATGGCTCCAACAGCAAAGGGGAGGGACCGCTGACTCCGGTGTAATTGGAGTCTTGCAGAACTACTTGCCTCCGCTCCAGTCTAGTTTCACCTCTGGTGGCCCGTGCAATGCGATGGCGGTTTGTAAGCTCCACCATCACATCATGAGGATAGGATTGGGTCGATAGTTCATTAATGCTAAGACAACCACAATGTCTTTAAGGATATTTATACATCTCTTCTACTAAAATTCAGATCAACTATAGTATTACATAATATTGTGAATGCAAGCAGGGGAATCAGAAGGCCCAGTTCCAAGCAAAGTTGTGTCTGCTTAAATAAATGAGTTTAACTGTGTTTCACTGTGTGTCATATTGATAATATATTTCTAAATTCCTTGGTTAGTGGAAACTAGAGATAGATTTCATAGGAACAACACAGAAACATTTCCAGCAGGGCTGGCCCATCCATGAGGCCAACTGAAGCAGAGGCTGCATCAGTGGGGAGGGGGGAATGGATAGGATTGGGCTGTAAGTCTCTGTATTGAGTGTATTATTTTGTGATAGTCCTGTGTGTCTAAATTTCTGGTGGGGAATGTTGGCACATTTAAAAAAAAAAATGCAACGTAGTTATCCCCTATTATGTATCCTGTTTCTTCTAAGCATTTGTGGCACCTTAATTTTTTTATTTTTTTTACAAATCTTTGCAAGTGTAGTGAACCTGTAGATGTCTTTCTGAACTCATTGTTTAGTTAATCAATCTTTAATCTATAGAACTATTTGAACCAAGTGCACCGTTTATTATTGCTCATTTAGGTTGGAAACTGTTCTGAAGAATACAAAGGTGGTGTTGTCTGTGTATTTCCATTGTAAAAAAATCAATGTGTTAATAGATTTTGAGAAGGCCTTTAAGATTTGTGCCTCTATCTTTCCAGAACAGCTACAGTCTTTGACACAGCTAGTGTCTTACATTTCTTAAGTACTTTGAATTCCTTACAAGGTAATGGAAAGCCATCCTGTTGTAATTACTGAGTTATTATGCATAAAGTATAGTACGCTCAAATAATTCAGACATTTGAAATCAGTGGGTATCTAACACAGCTAGATAATGTTTTATTACTTTGAAAGTCCCCTTCCAACTTATTTTGATCAACTTAACATTCTTGATCAACTTAACATGGGATTCATATTTTTATTTCAGGGTTCCAAAATAAGTTTTTTCACCCTGTGTAGCTTCATGCACACAGATGGCACTACTGTATTACACTCTTTCCTCTTTATAAGTATGTTTGCTTTGCATAAAAATTTCCACTTATTCATACTGTGTATATTAAGACCATCCCTCTTTATCCAAACCAAGAATTTCGATATAAGATCCGGGAACTTTTTTTTTGGGGGGGGAGAGAATTGTCCCTCATTGAGGCAAGGTCTGCCTCCCATTTTACCCAATGGGTCGAACTTCCCTCTGTGTGGAGCTCGGGCAGCAGAGAAAGGTACGAATTTGCCTTGCAGGCCCAGGAAGGAGTTTCAGGAGGTCAGATCAACTTTTGGATTTCTCTCCCTGGTAGGGCAGAGGTCCAGAAGGGCCCTCTTTCTCGGGTGTGCTCCTGCGAGCTTTAGAGTGGGCTCCTGTGGATGGGCTCCTGTGGGCTCTTCAGGACCCTCAGAGGACGGAGTGCAGCTTGTGAAGAAGCACCCTCCTTCATGTGAGATGCACTGCCTGATGAGTAGTGTGTTCCCACACTTTCAAGGTACCTGCATTACATGCTCCCTTTTACAGGGAATCTGATTTTGTGTTGCATTTCTGCAAATTACTGTAAATATGGAGTGCAGAAGATTTAAAAAAATCATGGCAAAAGTGGAAAAACAGGTGAAATGTGAGAGAGTTGCTCATAGCTTGCAACTAAAGCTTGAGGTGCTAAACCACATAATGTGATGCTTAGAACTTCTGAAACATTTTGATCGTTAAACACTTTATTGATGTATAATGTTATTGATTGTTGTTTGTTCTATTTTATGATGCCACACTTTTTACTTATGATATTAGGCACTTAAAGTGATTCTTGGTTGAACTTGGAATAGCTTTGGAATGAGTTAGAATTTTTCCCATTGAAATTAATGTAATAATTGTACTCATTATCTGGAGTTTTGCTATAAGGGCCATTTTCAGGAACAAATAACAAGGGAAGAATGTATTATTAATTATGTCAGAGGCCTATGATGGCCTTCACAATAGTGATGAATTGGGAAAATGGTTGGAAATGTTTACTTTATCTCCATAGTAATACACGTGTCAATTGAGTCAAACTGCAAACCGTTCACAGCAAAATTAGCAGCTTACAAAGAAGAGCTTTAGTGTTAAGCCAGCTAAAGCTGTAAGCTTAGCTTCTGAATATTATGAATGTTTTGTGCATGTCATCTTCCTGTGCATGATTAGCCAACAATCCAAATGATTTAATACTTTTCAGTGATGGCTCGGCAAATGCATTTTATTAGGGCTATTGTGGACATACAGATCATGTCCACATAGTATGTATGTCCACTATATGTCCATTTTGTGGCTATATAGATCATAGATTGTCATTTAGCTCTATGAAATGAGTTCATTTTATCTCTGTGGTTGACTTTGTCAAGTGAGGCCTTTGACTTTCCCTCACTTTTCAGCATCTTCTTTGTAATTTTGTTGGTTTGTGTGTAACACAGTAACTCCATTGAATAGAATGATATACAGTGGTAGTGAGGCATACGTGTATTAGTATACACAAATAAGGCACAATTCTCAATTGCAAGTTTAACCTCAATTCGCCTCCCATTCCCATTTTCAAGTCAGGGAGGAAAGGAAAACAAAATATTACCCAATGTGATAGCCCCCATTAAAAATGGAATAGCGGTGTGCATATGCCGGAAATGTTCTGTGTTGCGTAAAAGTCCAATTCAACTTTCATATTCATTTTAAAGGGGTCAGAAAAGCAGCCAAAAATGTGATATGTTGTCTCTCATGATTATTGAAATACAGGAAGAAAACTGGTGGTATGTTCAGAATATAATTACATATGCATTTCAGACATAAGCTCCCTGCGTACCCATTTTTAGAGGACTAGAGTAAGTGGCATCGCTCTAGGTGGGGCGGAACGCTAAGTGCCGCCCCACCTCAGTTTCAGCTCCACGTGAGGCGGCCCTGCCCCCTTGCCTTCAGAGCCATTCGAAGCAGCGAAAGCAGCATGCAGGGAGTCTCTTGCGCGTTGCTTTCGCTGCCTCAAATGGCTCCGAAGGCGAGGGGGCGGGGCCTCCTCACGCGGACCTGAAACGGAGGTGGGGCAGCTCTTAGCGTTCCACCTCACCTAAAGTGACACTGACTCCATTACCAGGTGTGCTTTTCAGAACACATGCACATGGTGTGTGCTGGGACTGTGTGCAGTGGCCAACAGCACAGATCAACGGTGCAATGGGAAAGGAAGAGGGAGGTGAGGGTGAAAGTGCAACAACAAAAGTTATTGTGGGGATAATGCTACAGTTATAAGGAAGGAACTGTATTTTATACAGTTATAAAATAAAAAGGCCTTACCCCTAACTCACTAGCAAATCCTAGCATACAGACACAACCTTCTTAGCAATGCTAAATTAATTAACTGTGCAATGTGAGAGAAATTATTGGTCCTTATTTAGACCGAAGACAATATAATCAAACCTATTATAAATTTTAATTCAATATAATAAATTAAAATTGAGAAATTTTAATTCACTAAGGCTCACACATTAGTCTTCCTTTGAAGTTCTCCTGTTGAAGAATTGCTACTTTCAGCAAACTGCAACACAATATCCTGGGAGCTTGAAATGTTCCATAATGAACATAAATTGAGACTACTTTAATCTTCCTCTGTGTGTGTGTGTGTGTGTGTGTGTGTGTGTGTGTGTGTGTGTGTGTGTTTGTCTGTGTGTGCGCGCGCGCGTGTGTGTGTCCGTGTCTGTTTCTGTGTGTTGACTGAGAATTACACTTCATGCATCTTATGAAGTGGACTGTAGTCTCTGAATGTTTATGCTAGAATTCATTTGTTAGTCTCTATGGTACCACAAAACTCTTGGTTCTCATGAGAGTAGTAAAACCTGTGCTTCTCTTTGGAAGCTGAGTGGTGGAAACTGCCATGGATGAGGAAGAAAGTGAAATTTAAGGATCGAACCCAGGAGGGGGGGTGGGATCGGCAGCACTGGCACATGCTGAATCTTATCCCCTTTCCCAGGTCTTTTTTTCTTTACATGAAACTCTCGGACGTACACCAGCTAAATGGTTGGTGTAGATCCAAGGAGGCCCATACTGCTGCCTAGGGCTTCACCAGGGGTAAGGGGACAAATGTCCCCTAACCCTGAGGAGATCTCTGGCCCCTCCCCGTCCTTGCTGGATACAGCGTGAGCCGTGTGGCCCCGCTGCACCAGCGCTGAATAGGATTGGGCTGTTTGTCTCTAAGCTAAAATCTTCAGACTAACCCACCGTGTCGCTAAAAGACAGCCTGGGGCATGCTGTGCTCCTGGGTGACAACCACAGTCTCCTCGCGAGGAGAAGCCGCGGCGGGAATTTCGTGCTTCGCAGCTGCTGTTTTGCAGCCAGAGGGGCTGCGTTTGCAGCTGCGGAGCATAAACACATTGAAAATGACACGGTTTTGGGACCCTCTCGCCTGCCCTGAGTCCTGGAAGGCTTGAAATGAAGCCTTCCAGGTGTGTAGGGGGGGTGGGCCAATCAAGCGAAATGCGTCGTTTTCCCCCCCCCCCCATCAGAGCGGGCTAGCTATGCAACTGGCCTAACCTAGCCTCAAATCTGTGCAGGGAATTTACCAATGTTAGAAGTTTTGTTCCAGAAACTAGAAATAAGGGAATAAGGCTGAAATACATTGACACAGAATGAACCAAAAGTACAGGGCTGCCAAATGACACGGGACAGCGAGCTAATGTGACAGAGACAATAACCGTTGTCACTGACCTGCTGTGAATGGAGAGGAATCTGAAGATTTGTGCACTTCTGTTGAGCTCAAGGCCAAGGGAGATAACAAGAAGCTGAAAAGATGTGTCCCTCGTTGGTGTCAAAGACCTTGGCAAATACACTTCTGTTTCAAATTCACACTACTCTAGCTAAGGTCAACAAAAGTTGCCTATATTAAAGATGTGAGAAAATCCTGTCAAAACCATATTAGCTACACAGGTAGTAGCTTTGCTGTGCAATCTTATGCATGTTTACTCAGAAGTAAGCCCAATGGAGCTTACTTCCAGGTAAGCGTGTATAGGATTGCACTGTTAGTCATATATCATTTGTCAATGTTAATGTTTGCCTCAGTTTCTCTACTACATGTGTTTTGAACATAAACTGCGTGGGGTATCTCAAATAAGCTTATAGAGGATAGGGGTTTAAGGACATGGATGGTTTTCTATAAACTTTGAAAATAGAATCTGTGACACTGGGCATTTTCTGATGTACTTTTAAAATCCCAGCCCCTCATAAGAAAACTGAAAAGATCAAAGTTAAGCACTTTAAAAACAAGGTAGTTATTATACTTGTATCTCAGTGTAGTGGCGTTACTGGAGGTGGGGCGGAACGCTAAGTTCCGCACCGCGCTGACCTCCGTTACTCACCAGCACGAGGCAGCCCCGACTCCACTGTCTCAGTGTAAATAAGGCTTCTAAATAGAGAGGAGCCTATATCACATGTTAAATTTCTTTATTGTTCAGTTCCCTGATTGTTCTACCCAACATTCCAGCCCTACTGAATTTTGGCTTAACTTGAAGAATTTTGACATTTATTCTGGAACTGAAGCAAGGATAGTTGTCTCCACTTTCAGTGCATTTGGTAAGTCTTTCTCCCTTCCCCCAGTGTATCAATTGATACATGTGGATTTTTAAAAACTGCAGAAAGCAATCTTGACGTGACCACACAAAGGACTGCATGAAGATTCTTTTTCTGCAGTGTTTTACCAGAGTAAAAAGACTGTGTAAACAGAATCTTGATGGAATCAGATATACATGACCTTATCAATATTGGTGTTTTGCAGTGTTTTATCAGTGCAAACGTACACAGTGATGGCATAAGAGGGGACACACAAATGAACTGAAGGAAGGGAGAGCTGCAGGTACATAACTTTGTACAAAATTCAGAAATAAACCCAAAAACTGGAGGCTTCCTCCTCGTGCATTGATTCCACGTCAGAAAAAAGGCCATTCTGATTACCCTTGTGCGTGCGCGCGCGCACACGCACGCACACACGCACAAATAACCACACGCAAACAGAGGCTTGGATGACTGGGCCACCTTTATTAAATAACCAATACAATTAAACAGGAACTGCAGCAGGGCACTAAACACCACCCCAGCCGTGCAGGCACTATCAGCAGGGGAAACGGTGATGACTCTCTTTTCCCCACAAGAAACCAATGGGCGTACCATCTGACTCAAGGCTTGACTTGGTCATAGGCTGAGCCAGCCTATTGTAATGCAATTCTATGTATTGGTTACACCAGGGGTGGCCATGAATGCTCCTGCTTCTTTCAACATGAATAATGCTCCTGGCACTTTAATGGTTGTATAGGTGAGGGCATTTCAACAGGTGCAGCTGCTTTAGCAGCAGCAGCACTTGCAGCTGCCAAGATTTTGTCTTCTGCACAACTCTTAAGAACACAGAGGCCCTCATGGTAGAAGGTTGACCACCCCTGGTCTATCAAGAAATAAATCCCACTTTCTTCAATGGGATTTACTCCCAGATAAGTAGGCTTACCAGATCTCCAACCGGGACAGAGTGCTAGACCTTTAGGAGAAGGAATGTGGGCAGGTGCAGCTTGTTAAGTCCTAGAGCACAATCCTAGGCATGTCTACTCAGAAGCAAGCCCCATTGTGTTCAGTGGGGCTTGCTTCTGAGTAGACATGTCTAGGGTTGTGCTCTAGGACTTAACAAACTACACCTGCCCACATTCCTTCTCCTAAAGGTCTAGCACTCTGTCCCGGTTGGAGATCTGGTAAGCCTATTAATAAGCACCAGCAATATCTCTAGGGTTTTTTTTAATCAGACTCTCAATAGCAGAGTTAAACAACTGCTTAAATGTCTCCCACTGAAATTGATGGGGACTTAAAAAAGCTTAACTTTAGATGGATCACATCCTTCATTTATTACCTACTAAACCAATTAAAAGTTTCAGCGCTATAATTTACTGCACCACCTCTAAGCTGTGTGCTGGGGGTAGTGGTGCATAAAATGTGCCTGGGGTGAGAAATTGGAAACTGGGTGCATGGCGATGACAGCAATTATGTAGTCAATTTGCTGCTTGCCTGTAGGAGGGAAAACGTCTTTATTTTATCTCGCCTTTCCACCTCCTAAGAGGCCCTCAAGGTGGCTGGTTTACACCATGGTACACACTTACTTTCTCCCTCCCCCCCCCCCACGGAGGAGGCTGGTGGATCTCTGTGCGGGGGAAGGGGTGCACAGTTAGGTTTTATAGGTACAGCTGGTGGTTGTGGCAATGGTGGCTTCCGCCTTGCTGCTGGTCTTTCTCCTTCCATTGCATCCACTTAATCTAAGGCTACCACTTAAAAATGGCCGTGTGGATCTGTTTGCCTTAGGTGGCTGCATACACTACTTCAAGATACATTAAAAAAATTCATTACCTTTGTATCTCACCTTTACTCTAAGGGAGTACACAATCTTCCTTTTATCCTCATAACAATTTTATGAGGTAGGTCAGGTTGAGCAATATTGACTGGCCCAAAGTCACTGAGGAAACTTTGTGGCTGGGTAGGGATTTGAATCGAGATCTCATGAGTTTTAAGGCCAATGTTCTAGCCACTATATCGCACTGCCTCTGATTGAGAATTGTGGAATGCCATGGCCTGAACTGCACAAATGACTTCTCGTAGAGGCTGCCTCTACAACTTATCTGGCTTTCTTTAATTTCTTTTCTCTAGCAATTTGATTTGGGACCTCCTTTTCATTACTTGCTGCCTTTATTGCTCCCTTCCTACCCTTGTAACCTTGCTGTGTTTATTAACAAAAAAAGTCATTTCATAAGAGCCCCTGCTAACATACTGTTTAGTTTACAGCTACTACAAAATGGAGTCATGCTTACCAAATATCTTTAAACTAACTGTGGGGATTTCACAAGGAACTCAAAGGAAATGAGAATCAATTTTTTTTCTTTTAATTTGTACCGCAGCAATAACCTCTATTGAATGTTTAAGTGCATGGGGTATTTGTTATCGAAATAGACTTGCTGTTGAAAAGATAATATGACCAATAAAACATTATTTGGTTATGAAGCAAACTTTAGGCTGCAAAGAAAAATACTAAAAAAAATACTTCAGAAATGTAGTTTACTTTTTTTCAAAGGAAATGTTGTACTACTTCTCTCTGTGTCTTCAATTTTTTTCTTTCTTTAAAATTTCCTTTTTGGTAGTTACTTTCTATCCTTGCAAAAATAGTACCAATGTAAATGACACAATTACTTTATATTTTGTTTGCCTGACAGCCAGGGCAGCATCATAAGTGGGGCCTTGCAGGGCATGGGCCCACAGCCTCGCAGGACCCCATGTGGGAACGGTCTACCCCCACCAGGGAGCTGCCACCCATGTGACTTGCAGCAGCCTAGTAGTCTCGTTTGACCAGACTAGCTTTGCACAGTCAGTCAGGATTTAACTCTATATGATATATGCTCCACAGCATGTTACATAGATTACTTATTGACTTTACAGTTTTCTTTTTCCTACCCTCCTTCCCCCACTGGGAGCCACCAAGGCAACTCACAAATAGTATAATATAAAGGAATGTATATAATAGACAGATCATTAAAAGCTCCGTATAAAAATACAAATGGTGGCACCCCCTGCAGGTGACCGGCAATGAGGGAAGTGGAGGCAGGCAGAGCGAAGAAAAAAGGCGGGAAAGGGGGAGAGAGTGAAAGAAGAGGGGTCTAGTTCATCTCCTCATGGGGGACTTCCTCTTCATCATCATCATCATCAACAGTATTTATATACCGCTTTTCAACAAGAAGTTCACAAAGCGGTTTACAGACAAAATTAAATGATTAAATGGCTCCCTGTTCCAAAAGGGCTCACAGTCTAAAAAAGATTCAGAACACCACCAGCAGCCACCAGAAAAGACACTGTGGGGGAGAACTCATGGGGACTCCACCCTTCATGGGGGAGGACTCATTAGGGGGTTAATACAGCACCCCAACCCTCCTCCATGGGGCAGGTTTATACTGGAGGCATTGTTTAACAGCTAAAATCCACACACACACACACACATATATATATATACTGGGGGAAAAGAAAGTTAGCATTTTATAGAATTTCATTAATATGCAGCTGATTTCAGTGGATTATACATAATTATATTTTAATCAAATACTTACATGTTGATTTCCTAAGGCGGTAGATTAATATAAAAATGAAAGATTTATAAATAAAAACACACCCATGTGAAATGTTAATTCATACAATGTAATACTTAGCTGAATATACATTTTGGTTTGGTTTTTTCACCTTTTTTTCAAGGAAGTTATATCCCATCAAAATTAAAAATATCAGATTCTAAATGGGCAATAAGGAAGAGTTCTAGGCTTGAAGAATGCTAAAAGCTGCTTCACACACATGCTCCTGGTTGAGGCAGCATTCATTAACAGCCCAATCCTAACCAACTTTCTAGTGCTGATGCAACTGCAATGCAGCCCCAAGGTAAGAGAACAAATGTCCCCACACCATGAAGAGGCCTCTATGACTGCACCCCCCTCCGCAGGATGCAGCACACACCTCACTGGCACAGCTGTATCGGTGCTGGAATGTTGGTTATATATGTTGTGTATATATAATGTGACACACACACACTCGATTTTGCTGACACAAAAGAAGGCGATTGAGAAGGCAACCGAGAAGACGGATTGAGGCCTGGAAGGGGAATAGGATACTGGCAGCACCACTGCTGCTGATACTGCCCCCTTCCAGCACTTGTTCTGCCCCGTTCCGCCCCCTCCCCACCTCCCTCCTGCCCCACACACTCTGACTTACTGGCACCGGGTATAGTGGAAATGTGGAAGATTCATCGAGGAGATAGTGTGTTGTTTACAGTGGTCCCTTGTTCTGATAGGTCTGGGGAGGACTGGGTTAAAACCAGGACATTGCAGTGGATGTGGTTCACAGCTGCAATCAATAGAAATACTGAGAACTTTGGAAGGAAGAAAGGGATATGTTGGGAAGAGAGCTGCCTCTCCTCCTTGAAGGATTGTTGCTGCTTAGAAAAGCTGCTACTGCTGGTGAACGAGAAGGAGGAACCTCGCAGCCTGGAGGTTGTGGGAATCCTGGGGGCAGAGACCTTCTGTGCTGTTAAGTGCGATTCTGGGGAAGATTTATGGACATAGATTATTGTTTGTACAGCAATAAAACCCATCTATCACCTTCATTCTAGTGTTGGAGTTCATTAGTGTTTTTGCACACTACTACAGCTATTATCGGGATCTCAGCTTTAGTCCAGAGTTGTATATGGTAAAGCCCACTGTGTCGTTTGCGCAACGTGTACCCATAAAGTCCCGTTGAGTCCTTTGCGCAACGCCTAATGTTGTGCGTGTGTACAGCTGTGTACAGCTGCTCCCCTGCACCTGAGGTGCTCCAAACAAGGTGGATTCAAGAGCCAGGGCCCTGGCCATGAAAACAAAGCCAGAGTTTCATTTTTAATTTCAGTGAGGGGGGGCCTGCCCCCAATTCCGGGGCATCATTTTCCCTAAAAACAGTGATCTTTGCTCCTCTGGGGGGATCAGTGGGGTGACCCTAGAACTCTGACAATTGTTTTAAAACATAGGTCCATCTACTTGTGTCTACTTTCCACAAAAAAATTCCAGAAACATTGGGGCAAGCCATTTTTTTAAAACTATTTACTTTTCAGACATTGCTCTAAACAATCAACGGGACCATATTTAATCAAAATTACACCTTTAAATTTACAGTATTATACGCACAGCCTAATGTATGTTTGCAGCCTAAACAGAAGCATCACTAGGGTTTGTGATATATATGAGAGCATTAACTTAACTTTTTAATATATAACAGTACAGGTAACAGTAGCAGTAACCAACTCGGCTCTCAGAACAGTCAGTCTCATTGGTCTTTTGGTCCCGCGGTCTGATTTTCCCAGAATTCCCAAATGTCACTGTGTTCCACATGTTTAAGGGACCCCCATGTAGAGAAAACCACCTGCAGAAAAATTCCCAGGTGTTCCATACACCTGGAGCAGAGGCGGTGCTTTCGCAACTCAACGGGACTTAAGGTTAAGCCAATTAGTCCATTCATTCCTATGTAAAGCATGGACCTGACAACACAAGATTTCAAACAAACACATAGTTGTGTTTTGCTCCAGTGCTTTAGGGGTGTTTAGGGGTATGTCTCAACTAAGTGTACCCCAAGTTACAAGTCCCTTCCTTCAAGGGTTTTTTTATGGCCCTTTAAATTCTTGAAATATGCCGCTTTAGTTGTGAGTTCAGCACGAAAATGCTCAAACAAACATAGTTCTGTTTTACACACAGCTCCAGTGCTTTAGGGGTGTTTAGGGGTATGTCTCACCTAAGTGTACCCCAAGTTTCAAGTCCCTTCCTTCAAGGGTTTTTTTTTTAATGACCCTTCAAATCCTTGAAATCCTGCAGCTTTAGTTGTGAGTACAGGTCTATACAGGCCTATTCTGCCACCCATTAAGATCCGTTGAGTCCTTTGAGGTATGCCTGATGCTGCTCCTGTTTACAGCTGTGTACAGCTGCTCCCCTGCACCAGAGGTGCTCCAAACAAGGTGGATTCAAAAGCCAGGGCCCTGGCCATGAAAAAAAAGCCAGAGTTTCATTTTTAATTTCAGTGAGGAGGGGGTGCCCTGCAACCGATTCCTGCGCCTCATTTTCCCTAAAAACAGTGATCTTTGCTCCTCTGGGGGGGTCAGTGGGGTGACCCTAGAACTCTGAAAATTGTTTTAAAAAGTAGGTTCACCTGTCTAATTTCCACAAAAAAAAAATCCAGAAAAATTGGGGGAAGCCCTTTTTTTTAAACTATTTACTTTCGGGCATACCTCTAAGGACTCAACAGGACTAATTAAGGAAATCCACTTTTTGTTACACAAGAAAGTTGTGTTTTCTGTTTCCAGTTATTTGGTCATAACATTTGATAGGATACAGATATTTTGTAACAGTTTGTTTCATTGCATTCTACATGAGATTGTGCATCCAAAAGGGATGTTCTTATGTTCCAGGTCCAATTCAACATCTTACAGCGCAATCCTAATCAACTTTCCAGTGCTGGTGCAGCCACAATGCAGCCAAATGTTCCCTCATCTTGAAGAGGCCTCCGTGACTGCCCCTGCACTGCAAAATGCAGTGTGTGCCCTGATGGCACGGCTACACCAGCGCTGGAAAGTTGGTTAGGATTGCGCTGTTAGTTTTGATCTTAAACTAGTCTGGGACTGAACTGGATACCCTTATAAACCTGCTCATCTCAAACAGTTGGAGGCTCTTTCTTTCTCGCTCTTCCCTTCTGTTCACGGTTGGCAGGTGGGCATATGGGACAGGGCATTCTTGATTGGAATACCACAATTGTAGACTCACCCTCCCAAGGGAGACTCAACTGGGTCCATCATTTCTGGCTTCCACTGTGCAGTAAAAACATGACTCTTTTGTAGAGCATTTTGGGGAGGGTAAGTTTAATGGCAATCTGTACTGTGATTGGTTGAATCCAACCGGTTTATGATGGTTTTGTGCTGTGCTAGAATCTGCCCTATCTTTTGCTTAATTGTGTTTTATTTTTGATGTTAAGCACATTGCTAGCTACCGAGGGGGTCTTTTCAAGACCAAAAGGTGGCCTATATATATTATAAAAAATAATAGCAAGATATTTTAATTCTTTTAACACAGGATATTGTAGTATTATATTGCAGTTGATGATGTCATAATTCATTTCCCCACTGTTGGCTGTGAATGGTTTTGTTCAAGCTGTACTTATCTCTGAAAGGTGTAATAGGTTCATTTGACTTATCACTTCATTAGACTCAGTAAAGTTTAACACATTTCTAAAATTCTTTTGAAATGAAAGAGGGAGTTGAAGCAACTATTGCAAGCAAATGTTAATATGAATTAGGGATAAGCCTGAATAGCTTCACAAGGCTTTAACTTTGGCAGATAAAAATGTGAGCCTTACCCAGTTTTTCCCTATCCTCTCTCTAGAAAATGCTTGTGCCATTACTGAAAAGAACCCAAGACCAGGCTCAATTTATCCAAGAGAACTGGCCCCACCTGAGCTTTAAATATATGGTTTCTTAAGGATACTCCAGCACTGAATGGTAACATCACTCAATGTCAGCCAGAGCTTATCTCTCTTTATTTCATTCTTCATCAATCGTGACTGTGATTTGGCAGCCTTTCCAAGTTCAACTGCAGGGTTAAATAGAATGGTAACGCTGGGTGTAGACAGTGGCAAACATTTCCATCATCTTGGCATGCCTGAGCATGTAGGTTGTGTGCGTGCGTGCGTGCGTGCGTGCGTGTGTGAAGTAGGTGAAATAACTTTATGCCTGACAGCGAAGAAAAAACAGAATGTAAAAGTCTGCTATACAACAGGTTCAGAGATTGTGACTGCCAAGGCCTGTTACAACCACTCTTCAGAAGCACAGTTTCTGTTCTTACCATGAAGTTGAATACAGAGGCTCATATATTAGAATCACAGAATGTTACAGTTGGAAATGTACCCTGGAGGTCATCTAGTCCAACCCCCTGCTCAGTGCAGGCAATCGCTACAGTATCCTTGACAGAAGGCTATCCAGCCTCTGCTTGAAAACCTCTGAGGTAGAGCCCACAACTGCGTGAGGTAAAGCGTTCCATTGTTGGACCACTCTTACAGTTAGGAAATTCTTCTTCAGGTCTAGCATAAATCTACTTCCCTGTAGTTTCAGTCCGCTGGTTGTAATCCAGTCCTCAGGAACCACAGAGAGTAAGTCCTCTCCTTCCACCATGTGACAGCCTTTCAGATACCTGGTGATGGTTATCATTAGGCTTAACATCCATCCCGGAAAGACCGGAACCATCCCAAGTTCCAGGCTCTGGTCCTGGGTCAGTCCCAGGCTTTCTGGGCCCGGTGGAAGCCTCCTCCTCCTCCGCCGCCACCGCTTGCAAAGTGCCAAAAGGCACTTTTTTTTCTGTCGGTGACCATCTTGGACCTCATGAAATCTCGCAAGATCCAAGATGGCGGCGCCCAAATCCTGTGAGGGCACGAGGCAGTACTGTACTGACTCAAGTACAGTACAGTACTGTATTGTGGCAGTACTGCAGCCACAATACAGCCCCAAGGTAAGGAGGCCTCCATGACTGCCCCCTCCTCACGGAGTGCAGCTTATGCCCCATTTGTACGGCTGCATCAATGCTGGAAGGTTAGTTAGGATTGGACTATTAGTTTTTTACCTTAATCATGAGTATGCCATATGTCTGAGTAAGAATTTGAGAAGCTAGTTCAATACTTTAGGTTACTAAACTGCCAGATGCAAATCTTTAATCAGCTAGGGTATATTTGAACTGGTAACCTAAATGTTTGGGGTCTCAGAGCCCATTAATGGTCTCCTGAGCCAATGTTTTGCCCTGCATGGTTTTAACCAAGCATTAATATTATGTCTGATGCAGTTAAGCACATGCTGCTTTCCCTACATTTTCAGGCAATTAATCGCTCTAATGTTTTGAGTACGAGTCCAGTGCCGTAAGGAGACAGCAGTTGATGAATATTATTGACAGTTGACAAGCATATTAGTCTTCTTGAATTAATAAGCAGGACACATTTTATTACCCAAATCACAGAGCATGCAATCAACTAGCCTTAGGAGTGTTACAACTCCCCTGGTAAAGGGCAGTCTGCCTTTCATTAGGTTCTTTCATTAGCAAGGCATTCTAAAGTGAGGTTTAGCAAGGCAGGAAGCTTTGAGTGTGTGTGTGTGTGTGTGTGTGTGTGTGTGTGTGTGTGTGTGTGTGTGTGTGTGTGTGTGTGTTTTACGGTGGCACTAAATTACAACAAAAATATTTCTTTATTTAATTTGTAATTAATTAATTAATTAAAAATGGGGGGGGGTTGTCCCGGTTTGGAACTGGAAAAATATGGTAAGCCTACTTATGGCACCAGTCTAAACTTAGGCTGTATTGGGCCTACAATTTCTTTCCATATGACTTCCAGGTCATGGAGTCGACATGAATTGATTTCAGGAGGAACAAGCTGGCTTGTGATACTGATTAAATATTTTTTTGATTTCATAGCACTAACTTGTGAAAGAGAGGGACAAGACAGAGAACAACTGTGTTGTCTCAGGACTTTAGAGAGGTGTATATTTTCTTCTCCCTTGCTGCTCCTGATTACCTGAGGGACACCCCCTCTTTTACAACCTTCCAATCCCTCAAAACCCACTTTTTCTGTGAAGCCTTTTGCATTATCCATTAGTCCATCTACCTGACTGCATCTAAACCTAAGTACGGATACATATCCACACATTCATACACCACATATTCTTCTTCACCCCATCCTGCCTCTCCTCTCCTCTGTTGTCTCCCTTGTGAAATGTTTAGATCAGGGGGTTCTCAACCAGTGCTACGCGCATCACTAGTAGTACTTTGGGGCACCTCTGGTGGTTTGCCGTTGGTTGGAACCCAACTCGGAAAGCTCTGGCAAGAGGCTCAGCTGGCGAGTGGAGGTGGAGCACGTACGTTTTGCCCACCCACCTCTTACTGGCGCTTTCCAAGCTCTGTGGCATTGAAAATCTCTGCGCCACTGGCGTTGCTCGAGGTGGGGCAGAAAGCTAAGTTATGCAGCTTTCCGCCCCACCATTACTCTCCGGTACGAGGCGCCCCGCCCCCTCGTCATAGGAGCCCGTCAGCAGAGAGAAAGCAACGCGCAGGAGAGTCCCTGCGGGCTCCTACGACAAGGGGGCGGGGCGCCTCGTACCGGATGGGCATCGTATCCAGTCAAAGTTAAATACATTAATGGTCCAATCCGATTAGGGCCTTACGCTGATGGATCTTGTGATCTGTCAGCATAAGTCCTGTGCTGATGACGGGAAAGCCACTCCGCTGTTAAGAAGGCTGTGGCAGCCAGGGCAAATGGTCAGAGTCCATGAGCAGGCGAGAGCAGCCTGTCAAAACTCCTCCATCCCCTGTTGTCGCAGTTAAGTTGGTGGCGGGGAGGATCATGGGCGGATTGGGGCGGGAAGTGGGATGGGCAAGGGATGTATGTGGAGTAAGAGGGGGAGGATGTTGTCTGAAGCTGTGAACATTGAGATCCTATCCCCCTTCCCGGCCTGGACCCACATGCAGGAGTATCTATGGACTTACACTAGCAAAAAAGTTGGCATCGGTCCAAAGAGACCCGTTGGAGACCAGAAGGCCTATGGAGGAGTAAAGAAGTTTTTCACTTACCTCTCCTAGGTTGTCTGGTACCCCCCCCACACACACACATAGCATGTCGCTTATACTGTGTCAGTGGTACTGCACACTCTGGGCTAGGATTGGGTCCTAAATCCTGTTGATTTCAATGAGAGAATTAAGCATGGGATTACTCCTTTCTCAATAACGTCAATGTGACTTAGAGGTGCTTAACTATGACTGGATCATGCCATATGTACTCTGGAAATACCCTGGATATTGTTTTCTTTCCTTCTTATTTCAGTGTCATTCTTTTCACGTACTGTACATGATATTGTAGCAGTGTGAAGGATGTAGTACATAATCACAATGACTGTGTGACCTTCTCGCTTTTGCCAGACGTTTCAATTGCCATGCTTACTCCATGGTAATGTTTGCATTTTTGGAGGCAAAAAAAGTCCATGTAATTACCTGCAGGTTGTATTTTTTTTTCTCTTTGAAAAAAAATCATCTGTGTTCAGAGTTAATATAAAAGTTGACTTTGGTAGGAGAATAAATTTCCTTTATAAACTTTTGTGTGTAACTTTTTTGTTAGCAAGCCTTGGCGGTGGATTGTCGACCTTTTTGACAATCACAGAAGTGTGTCATTTCATTGGTCATGGTCTAATACTTGTGCATCGTTCCGAAGCTGGAAGCAGGGACAGCCATATATCCAAAGATTCCCTTGTCCACAATTCCCTGGTGCAGATCAGATGGAGCCACCCCTGGGCAAGTGTGTGCACACAAGCACCTCCCCCATGCCAGCAGCATGTGCACATGTTCACATGCATGCATACACACACACACACACACACACACACACACCCCTCTTTTAAAGAAAACACTTTCATGTGCATCACATGTGCCACCACCTCCTCTTGGCCGGATTCTCCCCACCCAACCAGCAGGTGAGGAGGCGATGGTGGAATAACGGTGGTAGCAACAACCCTCACAGCAGCAGGATGGCGGCCACGGCCTCCTGCAGCTCCACTCCCACAGTGTTTGGCAGAGGTGCTGGAGACAGGTCCGTGAGCCCACCCTGCTTACCTGCTGCCGCCCTGTTTTCAAACAGAGCAGCAGAGCCAATTGGGAGAAGGAAGTTGAGTGAAACACTGCCCCACTTTCAAAAAGAGTTATTTTCCCCCTGGTTGGCAACCCCACCAAACTGGGGTTCTGAGTGGTTAGAAAAGACCTAGGCTGTTGTCCCCACCCACGTGGCTGAGGCACTCACATACACTCCCCAGCAATATCACAAAGATCATCAGGGACATTCCTAGGGTTTGCGTCACCCGGTGCGGGAGGTCAGTGCATTACCCCCATGATGAACCTCCTCTCATGCAAGTGTGTGGGGCAACACATTGTTGCCCTGCCCCAGCGTCATTGCCCCGCCTCTCACATAATCAAAATTACACTTTTAAATTACAATGTTATATGCACAGCCTAAATGTACGTTTGCAGCTTATATCATATTACAGGGAAGTTGTTCTCGCACTGCTGAGTGTCCATGTGAAGAAAGCTCCAGGCTTTCCCATCAAATTTGAAATGTATCATTAATATTGACTCTTGCAGAGCTACTTTGGTCAAAGCGTCTGTATGCATTTAACAGCGCGCTCCTACATTTGTTTTCTGCAAAGTAAGTCTCACTGCGCTTAGAAGTGCTGCCTATTTCTCCTAGAAAAAATGCTCTGAGTAGCAATAGAGGTACATTTAAAATGCCCTTTAATATCATTCGCTTACATGGAAGGTAATGCGTGCCTCTTCACATTCTTCCTATTAGAACGTAACTGAATTCACCTGATAATCAGAGTCACATGGCCAATCCCAGAAGAGAAATTCATACTCCTTCCAGGAAAGTAAGTGATACCATCTCAAATGTCAAGACAGAACAGCTTTCACCTTCCCAAGGCTGAGAGACTTCACTCTGTGCCTAGGGGGACATGGAGGAAAGTTCAGCAAGAAGGCTGCTGGGAGTTTCTAACAATTTGTTATCAAGAGCATCGGAGTGAAGCTCCAAATAGTCCCTGACTTCCCATGCTGCTTGCTCCAGTGACAAGTGCAATAAAGCGGTTGTTTTCAATTATCATTGGACTTTAAAACATAAACTGTATTACTCCACTGTCAGCTGCTCAGGAACCTGGAAAAGAAAATAGTGTGCACTTTTGTTATATTGCTTTCTTAAATCAAAGGATACACTTTTTTTTTTTTTTGGACCAACACAATGAAGACATTTAAATTGAAATAAACCAAAATTTCCTTGCTTTCGCATTGTGAAAAAGTTAATGTCTCAGCAATCTGGGTTTAGATACAAGAGTTGGATATTAAAATACTGAACATGCTTTAAAGAGAATCTGTAAGCATATTGACCCAGGTCCAAAGAAAGATATTTGTCTGTAAGACCTTATTGAAATAAATAGGACAGGTTTGCTGCAAATACCTTAATTTTCATTCATTTCAATGGGACAAAATTTGTTGCAAGTAACTGCCCAGTACTATCCCTCACCATGTTATATCATGCAGCCACTATCACCTATGGGTCTCTTCAGAGCTATATAGCTGGCGCAAATCCGAAGAGAGCAGGCGAGGTAGGCAGAAAAATGGGGGATACGTTCTGACATGCATAACTACTGCTGGATCCACCCCTCCCTCCTCCAACACAGCCCCCAGTTCCTCCCCCAACATGCCCCGTTACACCCTCTCCCCGCCCATGGCCTGCCCCCCCCTACTTCCTGGTGCTCGCGGAGCCTCCTGGAGTGCGCTGCACCCTTCACTGTTTGTGGCAGTGGCCTGGCAGTGCACAACAGCAGCCAAGCTTTCACACTGCTGTAAAGTGCCTTGTGCTGCTGGAACGCTAGTTCTGGCGGCACAAGGCCCCAATAGTATTGGGGCCTAACTTGTTCCATGACTTTCAGTGGGACTTAAACATGACAAACCTTCTCTAGATTGGCATCGTGCTCTCCCCATCTAAGTACATCTCTGTGTGGAATGAATTAAGGCCTTTAAGTTTGGGAGGAAGGCCACGGTCCAGCAGGTGGTAAGTACCTTTAAGGCCCATTGATTTCTCCCTAGAAATAAGACAGTTAACCATGTGCTTAATGCTCCCATTTAAAATCAATGGGGCAGGTGCTTAATATTGGCTAAATCATGAACAAAGAAATCGAAGAGGAAAATGTAATGGTATTTACTTTTTACACTGTCTATTTTCACTGTTTTTTGGTTTCAAAACAAATTATGACAATTTCTGTGCAAGTGTTTAGATTGGTGTAAAAATCTGGACAAGCAAACATTTTCCCTCAAAACATTTCAAATAAAATCTACAGCACTGATCTTGATGAAATACGAGCATAGCTGCCAACACTGGGGAACCTAAGCATCAAAGAAGAATCTCCTTTTTCTTTATTATTAATAGTAATATTAAATATTGTCTTAGTGTCTTAGTAATATTTATTAAATACTTGTTTATATAGTGTTTTCTGTGTGCTTCACAGTGCTTCGCGTGAATTATCTTGACGTTGTCCTTACAAAACCCTTTAAGCGTCGCCGGCCCAACCATGAGACGAGCGGACGCGGGTTGCTTCAGCTGCAGAGTGCAAAGGGGGGGGCGCGTGGATTTGGGGTGCATTTCACTTTGAGTCTCTTGCTGCCGCTGCCTCCCTCCAGCCCATGCTGATGCTCATTCAAGTGAGAAGCAGATCATCCCCCCTCCTTACCTTGCTCCTCACTCAATTTCCTTAAAGCTGGAAGTACAGGACTTCTGGTTCACTTTACAGGAACAGAGCAAATGAAAGAGCTCCTTTGTTTGCACTGTCCCTTTAAACAAAACTGGAGGCCTTGCACTTCCGGGTTTGACAAAACTGCATGACAAGCACTGTAAGGAGGCTTTTTTGTCTTCTTTTCTAGAGTGCTGCAGCAGAGGCGGCAACCACAGCCTCAGCGTGGGGTGGTGCTTCAGATCTCACTGCCCCTACCTGTGGGGCAGTCATTATTTTCCCCATATTGTGGATGGGGAACTGAGGCTGAGAGGGTGTGGCTTGTCTAAGGTTACCTAGTGAGAGTTCATGACACAGGTAGGATTCAAACCAGGAAAGTCCTGATTTGCAGCTCACTCTCATAGGACCAAACGAGACATGCCACTAATCCTGCAATGTCACTGAATGACAAGGTTACCTTTTTTTTTTTTTTTTACAAATAGCAAGAGGAGAGTCACAAAACAAGGCAAAAATATGACAGAAGGGTAGGGGGTATTTTCTGATTGTGGCACCCCTGTGTTATTTTCAAAAGAGCACATGGTGGGGGGGGGGTCCCCCTGCAATCGGGAACAAAACCATGGCAGGACAAAGAACTCATGCTTCTGACTCTGTCATGGTTTTGCGGTCCTAGTCTTGCTGCCTGTAAAGAAAACTTATCCTCCATTCAGCAGTATTGAATTGTTAGTGGAGCACATCTTGTTGGGCTTTTAGCCTCTGTGATACACCACCATTCTGGTTTAACTTGACTAGCTAACTGGGGAAATTCAACCATGCCCCCCGTGGTTGGGGGCTGCCACCGCCACACCCCACACCCACGGACACCGCACGGCCCGCCCCTGTGGCGTATGATGGCAGCATAGCGCTGCACCATGCGCACGGAAACACACACACCGACGCTTTTTAGCTCCTTTTTGGAGCAAAACAGCGCCAGGGAGGGCGGGAGGGCTGAAACACAGCCATTCTCGGCTGCGAAGAGGAAGCGACGAGGTGGCGGGGCAACAGATCCAACGGTAACTGCAGCCCCCTGCAACCCATGCCCTGGGGCCCACCACCCAGTGCCACGACGCTACTGAATTCAACTCTAATCTTGCTTTGGCAGCAAGGACTCATCTGCTACACCAGGGGTGGCCAATCTTTCAACATGAATGCTCCTAGCCCTTTAACGGTTGTCTAGGTGAGGGCATTTCAGCAGGTGCAGCTGCTTTAGCAGCACCATCACCAATTGGAGCTGCCAAGATTCTGGCTTCTACACAGCTCTTAAGAACGCAGAGGCCCTCATGGTGGTAGGTTGGCCTGTGCTACACTGGGCAATAATAGCTGCCCAGATATTTACGCCTGGTGCAGGGTCCTATGCTTCCATGTAGCAACATATTTGTGAAACAGTGCCATTGAAACAGGTGGGGGTTGTACAAAACCACCTTTAGAATGTCAAAAATCTTATTGCCACTCTCTTTTGCTGAAATTCCTCAAATGCCTTGCCGAAGGCAAGAAACTCCCATTCACCCTGAAATGGTGCTTCAGGAAAAATGTGGTGACAAAGCTGTAGGATGTTAACGCAGACGCAGCATCTTGACCAGCGTCTGTGTCCTACAGCTTTGAGGCTGCTCACCTGAGGAGGTCCACAGACAGTGGACGAAATGTTGTGTTTGTGTTTTTTTAACCATCTTACTTGTTTAAGCTAATACATTTTTAACATAAAGATTTTTACATGACTGATAAACCCGTATTTCCAGTATCTTTGTACAATATCTGAAAACATTTGCAACAAACCACACACACACACACACACACACACACACACACACACACACACACTAAGAAATCAACTTTCATGAACCCAAAAATTATGTTTTTATCAGTGCAAGTCCATAACACAGGGAGCCCATAACCTCCTTTGGAAGCATGTTCCAGGGCATGGATACAATCCTTGAAAAGGCCTGTTCTGCCTTAATTCCTAATGGGTTCTTAATTCCCTAATGGGAATTAGGAATTCCAGTGGGAACATTGAGCATTAAAACATTTGCTCTCAGAGTATAAAATAAAACTGGCTCCAAAGGAAGATTTTCAACACTTTGTTTCATGACCTTTAAAATATTTCATTTTTCAATTATTTCTTCTGCAACACAGTATAAATTAAGGCTGCTAAGACAAATTACAGCAGTTTTCACATCTTGACAGCAAAATACTGCAGTTTTACAGTCTGACAATTATGATTATTACAGTGATGTCATGGCATTCGTTGTGTAGCGAAGCTGTTCAAGAATCATGAACTGCACATTAAAGTCATGAATCTGCCTACGCATTTCAGGGATTTCAAACCACTGTTGACTAATCACAGCACTTTTCACTCTTCAACACATTGGCAACTAAGCTGCTGCCTCACAAGTATGGATATGAGAGGAGCAAATATGGCAGGCACTGTGAAAACAAATATGTGATAAGTACTGATAATGCTCTGATGTTAGTTTATTTTCCTCTTGATTTAAGCTCTAATCTACTTTTGAGGGTAGATAAACATCAGAGATCTGTGCTTCAGTTCTAAATCTTATTAAAGAGACAATCTTGCCACTTGGAAGAAGTATCACTGTGGGAACCAGAAGCCACAATACAGTTTTCAGTGGGGTTGGTGATCTAGATGAGTACTGTATTAGGTATTTATGTACCATTTCCATGGCAGCATTACATCCTATACCACATTTGTCTAGAGCTTTTGGGTTGGGGTAGAGCAAACGAAGGAGAAGTCTTGTATTTCCCAATCAGCATCCCATCTATCAGATCTACACAATTGTGACCATTGCACAGTATGGCTTGCACTGAGGCAAATAGGTTAGCATTCAAATGGAGGCTTGAAAGCATATCAGGCAGGTAGATAAAACAGCATAGGGCCTTGCTCAAAAGAACCCAGCTTATCCATTCTCTGGATTGAGGAAGAGGGCATTCCTGACCTGTGGGTAGTCCCTCCCACTTAGAAGGCAGGATCAGCTAAGCTGAAGTTGTCTCCTCCCCGTGGGAGGGGCTTCCCAGACCCCAGTCCGATCCTGCCTTCTTAGAGTCGGGTCGCAGTTTTGGCTATTAGCTACTTCAACCGCTTCAATAGGTTTTCCTTCAGTATCTTCTCCCTTATTTTTCACCTTTCTTCCTCTTCTCCGCTGTCCTTTGGCCCCTTGCCCTCCCTTCCCCCTTCTCTACTGGATCGGGAGCGAGGCACATTGCCCTTGAGCGCGCTTGGATCGGCCTCGCCGCACCGGGAGGCCGCTTCCCGCTCTTTTTTACCTCAGGGCACCATCTTGCTTCTACCTCAAAGAGCGGAGAGACGTCTGTCAGGGTGCTGAGGCGGCGGCCGGACCGGCGTCGCCCAGCGAACTCCCTGCTCTTCGGCTGACGCGGCGGAGGAGCAGACCTCCAAGAGGCCGCCACCGCCTGAGCATACAGCGCAACCCCGCAACGAGCTCCGAGCGGCTACGGCCCGGAGCTCTACTCTCTCTTCCACTTGGTGCGGCTCTTCAGCCCCGAGGCGGCGCGCAGCGGGGAGCGCATTGATCTCCCCTCATCGGGATCCTCTTCGTTGTCAGCAACTGGGTAAGATCGTTGCCTCTGCCCCATTCTTTGATTACCACAATGGCTGAGGGAACCCAGGACGGGAGTCCAAAGGTTGCTGAATCCGCCCAGGCGGGGGAGGGCTTCTCCTCTCAGGCGGGAAGGCTGGATGTTGGCATTCAAGCGCAGATCGCCAAGGCAGTACAGGAAGCTGTTCGGGACGCTTTTAAGCCTTCGCAACAGGCTAAAGGGAACCCGCTTTCGCGCCGCAAGCGCAGACGGTCTCCTAGCCCCAGATATTTATTATCCTCAGCCTCTTCTGAGGAGGAATTGATTGTTCCTAAGCAGACACGTAGGGCCATTAAAAGCAGGCTCATACGACACAGCAAGGGCAAGCAGCTGAAGCGACGCAAACGACATGTGTATGTGGAGCTTTCCTCTTCTCAGTCTCCTTCTGATTGTTCGCTTTCTGACTCTGGTAAAGAGGAAGGGGAACTCTCAGGTGATGACACCACGCTTCAGGATGCCAAAATTGACCGTTTGTTTCCCCACGAGTTATTTCCCAGAATGCTCAATAAGGTGATTCACGCCTTGGATTTGGCTCCTGCTCCCAGTACTGGTATAGGTCAGGAGCAGGCGAAATTGGCATCCCGGGCTCTTTTCCCACAGGGGTCGCCTAAACCTGATTCAGTCCCTCTCCCGGAGGCTTTTCAGAGGGTCCTGGATTCGGAGTGGGGCACCCCCACGGCTACCAAACATCCTTCCCGCCTTACCAATAAACTATATTCCTTCCCCGAACCGGTTATGGCTTCCTTGAAGGTTCCATCAGTGGATGCCCCTGTGGCAGCTCTGGCTACCTCAGCTGTTATTCCCTCGGAGGGGGAGGGGGGCCATGTGACCCCTGTGATAAAAGGGTGGAGTCTGCGTTACGTAAGAACTTCGACTCCTCTTCCGTGGCAGTGAGGGCTTCTGCTGTATGTTCCATTTTTTCAAGGGCTGCTTACCTGTGGGCGGAGGATCTCGCTGCCTCTGATCCGTCCCTATCCAAGGGGACCAAGGGTACGTTGAAGAAGATTCTCGGCCGATGCATCCTTCGACTCACTGCAGATGGATGCTCGGGCCATGGCCTCGAACGTGGTGGCCCGCCGTAACATCTGGCTGCGGCAGTGGTCCGTGGATCCGGGGTCACAGACCAGGTTGGTGGGAGTCCCTTTTCAGGGCACGAAACTCTTTGGACAGGCTCTGGACACCATTTTGGTGGAGACCAAGGATAAGAGGAAGGTCTTGCCCTCGGTCTCTAAGGAACAACCTCGAACCAGGCCTCAATTTTTTCATCCCCAAAGGACTGAGCAACGCTCCAGGGACTCCCACAAACCATGTAGTAGGTGGAATAAAACCAGAGTGTTCCCCCGAAACAAGTCCCAGGGTGGTTCCACCTCCAGTAGCTCCAAGCCCCATAAAGATCAGCGAACCACATGACTCCTTTCCCGTCGCATCACCAACCGCTATCGGAGGTCATCTCCTGCTCTTTGCGCATCACTGGAAGGAAATCTCCAGCGATGCGTGGTTTCAGGAGACGGTTTCCAAAGGTTATGCGTTGGAGTTCAATCACAAACCCAGACCCAGGTTTGTGAAGGTGGCAACCTCCAAAGATCCCATCAAACACCGGAACATGCTCCTAGCCATCCAGCACCTTCTGGAGATCGGGGCGATAGAGCCCGTCCCTCCTTCCCAGAGGGGGAGGGGGTTTATTCTGTCCTCTTCTTGGTCCCGAAGAAGAACGGAGATATGCGCCCGATTCTGGACCTCAAGGCCCTGAACACTTACCTTCGCAAATGCAAATTCAGGATGGAGACATGGAGGACAATAGTAGCATCCCTAGAATGGGGGGACTATCTAACATCGATAGACCTCACGGAGGCGTACCTCCATGTCCCCATCCTGCCTCGCCACAGGGTTTATCTCCGGTTCTGTTACGGAGGGAAGCACCTACAATTCCGAGCTCTCCCGTTTGGGGTCACGGCAGCTCCTTGCGTTTTTACAAAACTGTTAATAGCACCGGTGGCCTTTTTACGTCAGAGGGGACTTTATCTGTTTCCCTACCTCGACGACATTTTGATACGGTCCCCCTCCCCTTCCCAGACCCTGGCAGACCTTCACACCACGACAAATCTCTTACAGTCCCTCGGCTTTGTCATAAATTGGAACAAGAGCTCCTTGAACCCCTCGCAGCACATAGAGCACCTGGGCCTGATCATAGACACGGCCTCCTTCCGGATTTCCCTGTCCTCGGACAGACAGGCCTCCCTCCGAGCTATGGTAACCCAAGTGTTGGGCTCAGAGGCGATGGATCTGATGTTTTTGGCATCTCTGCTGGGGGTCTTGGTCTCTTGCCAAGATGTGATCCCCTGGGCAAGGTTACACATGCATCTTTAACTCCAGCATTTCCTTTTGCCCTTCCAGCGGCAAATAGAGGAACAACGTCACATCCACGTCCCAATTTCCCCAATTCTCAAGACCATCAGACCCTACGGGAGGAGGATTGGCAACTGAACCCTCAGGTATTCCACCTAGTGGTGCAACGGTTCGGCTGGCCAGTTCTGGATCTGTACGCGTCAAAAGTAAACAAGCAGCTGCCAAGATTTTACTCAAGGCAGCCAGAAGAGGGGGCAGAGGGTGTGGACGCCCTGCAGTGTCCATGGCCCCAGGGGCTCCTATATGCATTCCCACCCCTTCCTCTGCTGTCCCTTCTCCTGCGCAGAATTCGAACGTCCTCGTCCGAGGTTCTTTTGATAGCGCCCTCTTGGCCTTGGAGACCTTGGTTTCCGGATCTGGTAACCCTGTCGGTGGCTCCACCTTGGCCCCTCCCCAACCAGGCCGATCTCCTTCTACAGAGTCCGCTAATTCACCCCCAACCAGATCGATTCCATCTCACGGCCTGGAGGTTGAGAGGTCGGTTTTAAGGGAACAGGGTTACTCAACCAGGGTCGTCGCTACCCTCATGGCTTCCAGGAAACAGTCCACTAAACGGGCCTACTGTAATACCTGGAAAAAGTTTGTTAGCTGGTGCAGGAAGGGAAAGATTTTCCCTACTAAACCCAAGACAAAACATATTCTAGGATTCCTCCAGGATGGTCTTGAGTTGGGGTTGAGTACCAACACTACGTCGTCAGGTGGTGGCTCTGAACAGTATCTTGGGAGCCTCACTGCGCAGTAAGATTCCTCTCACCCTCACGTCAAGCGCTTCCTTAGGGGTGTCTCCTTACTTAACCCACCTCCTGTCCACAGGTGCCCCACCTGGGACTTGAATACTGTTCTCTCAGTGTTGACCAAAAGTCCCTTCGAACCCATGGCTTCAGTGTCTTTGAAGGACGTTACTTACAAGACTGTTTTTAGTAGCGGTCACCAGCGCTCGGAGGGTGTCCGACCTGGGCGCCTTGTCCATTGACCCTAAGTTGTGTATATTTCATAAAGACAAGGTCGTCCTTCGTACGGACCCTCAGTTCATTCCAAAGATTAACTCCATTTTCCATCGTTCCCAGGAACTGTGCCTCCCTACGTTCTGTCCCAATCCTAAACATCCTAGGGAACGGACCTGGCACACCCTGGATGTATGTAGATCCCTACGTTTTTACATAGAGCGTACCAAGGATTTTCAAAAAACGTCTGCTCTTTTCGTTTATTTCACGGGTCCTCGGACGGGTTTTCGAGCTTCCTCGGTGTCCTTGTCCTCCTGGATTAAGGCGGCTATAGATTCTTCCTACAGATCCTTGGGTCTTCAGCCCCCGTTGGGTATCACCGCTCTCTCGGTGCGGGGGGCCGCCACCTCCGCGGCTTACGAGGGTTTTGTTTCGCTTCCGGACATCTGTAAGGCTGCTACTTGGTCCTCGACCCACACCTTCTTCAAACATTATTAGGTCGATAGTCTGTCGTCCGCGGAGGCCTCCTTTGGTAGGGTTCTCCAGCGGGTTTTGCCACAATGAGTCTTTTATACCTTTGCTGCCCTCCCTGGATGTACGGCTCTGGTACATCCCACAGGTCAGGAATGCCCTCTTCCTCAATCCAGAGAAACGGAATTCTTACCTGGTGAATCTCCTATTCTGGGATGAGGAAGAGGGCATTCCGCCCCACCTCTTCACAGCTCGATATGTGTGGCCTGTAGCCGGTTCAGGGGGGGGGGGTTAGGGGATAACCACGCTGGGAGTACCTTCTCCGGAGGTAGAAGTTCCTGATCCAGTTTTGTTAGGATTTTCTCCTGTTGTTCATTCTGTTTTCTGCTTATGACTTACCTTGGTTGCCGTTCGTCTCTGCAGTTTTTACATTATAGTTCTAGTTTCTGGATGTTGCCTGTCGCCTTCGGCAAAGATAGCTTCTGGGGAGGAGCGCCTTTCCAGCTCGTCAGTCCGGACTGGGGTCTGGGAAGCCCCTCCCACGGAGAGGAGACAACTTCAGCTTAGCCGATCCTGCCTTCTAAGTGGGAGGGACTACCCACAGGTCAGGAATGCCCTCTTCCTCATCCCAGAATAGGAGATTCACCAGGTGTCAGAAAGCCAGAGATCACCCAGACATTGAATATTATTTCTGTGTATCCATATGTTGATTGTAATGTATCTAACTGTATGTACATAATCGTAAGCTGTTTGTATGTCTGAAGCTGATGTAAAACAGAGTTAAAAGGAATGTGTAACAGGGCAGTTACAACCCCTTTGAAATGCAACTGTCTCTCAAAGTGTGAAACTAAAGTGGCAGACTAGAGCAGAAACAGGCCTGCCTTGAGGCATCTTCAAGGACACTAGATAAGAAAGAGTTCCGTGTGAAGTGATTAGTCATCATAAAACATATCTAAAGTGAAACTAAAATCTTCCCTTCACACAGGTGTTGTAAATTAGAACCAAGGTTTTGAGGATGTGTACGTGCAAGGCATCGGATTGGCTACTTTGTGCCAGTCGATGCCCCCACTTTTGGAGGAATAACCGTTATTCTGTTAGGTATAAAGGTAGGAGCAGTCTTGGCTCCTGGTCTCTCTTCCTTCTGGCATCGGCCGCGAGAGCGTCTGCCCAAATTTACATCAGAATGCCATTCACTGTCTTTAGGTATGTATAGGGTAGAATAGCTAGTCTTTGTTATGTTTAATGTGCCTGTCTGCTATGTTTTCCTCTTTGCAAGCCTCTTGTAACAGCCCCAAGTGGGATGAGGTTTTGCACCATAAACGAAATTTACTTCTTTAAAATAAATTTCTTATATTTCTAAAGAGGACTCTGTGTGTGTCAAAGCGCTGGACCAATCTGGGATAAGCACTGGGAAAAGGAGGAAACCGGGAAGTAATGGTGTCGCCCGTGCAACTGGTCAGGAGGGAGGCTCCAGGGTGGCCAGGCTTCGAGCGGAGGGGCGACAAGGTCGCGTTTGCACTGCGGGGATAAGCAGTGGACCGGGGGGAGTTACTCTGGGGGAAGAAGTTGTAAATAAAACGCAGCCATAGTGCCTGAGACTGCGAGAAATAACGTAGTGGCTGTAAATAAAGCCAGGCAATCTCCCCTTTTGCTGTACCCAGAGTAACGCAACCTTGACATGGTGCCAGCGAGTGGGCCTTTTTCTAGTTAGCAATACATGTTAGAGGAAAGTTCCCTTGATTGGTCGGTACACACAAGGTATAAAGCGGACGATGGCACAAGTTTGTTATTTTGCTGAGTTAGGTTATGAGTAGTGCTTCGGAGTCGGACGACGGAGAAAGTGTCGTGGAGCAGAGTTTCGAGTGGGACGAAGCGGATCTGCACCTCTTGGCGGAGTTGCCGGGACCGACGTGGGAGCCGAATTCGTTCTGGGAGCGGAGTGCCTGGACCAGAGCCGAGATGTCTACGCCACAAGGAGCGGCAGGAGGAGCGGTACCGAAGACACCGAGGATGCCGGCGAATGGAGACCAACTGATGGACGACCAGGCACAGGAACCGGATCAACCCATTCCGACAGACCCAGGCGCGATGTATCACGCGATGATGTCTATGCTGTCTTTGCAACAAAATATGATGTTGGACCAACAAAAGTTAATGAAAGATGCGTGCGTCAATGAATGGAAGCAGAAAGCTCAACTGTTGGAGCAAGAGTTGAAAGTTGCAAAGGGGGTGGACGTTCGTAATCTGCCGAAATGGGCTCCCTCCCAGGACCCCCAAGATTTTTTCACCGTAATAGAGAGAGTGCTGTCTCAAGCAGGTACACCGATGACAGACTATATGCGTATTATTTCTGGACAAATTTAGGATAAAGAGGGGCTGAATATATTAGCTGGAATGCGCCCGGACGCCTCGTACCAAGACTTTAAAGAGGCAGTACAACGGCGGTTAGATTTAACGGCAGAAGGGCTGCGCGAACGTTTTCGCAGTATGCAAGTTAAGCCGGGAGAGACTTTGAAACAGTTTGTTGCACACGCAAGAATACGTATGCGTCAATGGTTTAATAAGGAAAAAGCGTTGACTCTTGAGCTAGTAGAAGATGTCCTACTGCGAGAACATCTTATGCTTGCATTGAACCCGGAGTTGGCGATGGCGTTACGTGAACGAAAGCCAACGACCGTGGATGACGCCGCGGATTGGGGCGATGAGATTATGACAGCACGCCAGAAGTTGAGTGCCAGTAAGTTCAGTCCCAAAGAAGGCGGCGGGAAGTTTGATAGAGGCCGGGAGAGGCGGCAGCAATCCGTGCATGAGAGGAAGCCGTGGCCGGCAGAGCAAGTTGCACAACGGAGCGCTCAGAGGGGGCAGCTGGGAAACCAACAGCCGAACTTCAAGCAATTTCAGCACCGGGACGGTGGTGAGCGTAGTGGGCAGCCGAGGGAGAGGGGTCGATCTCCAGGCCGGCAGCAGTTCCAGAAAGGCTCGTGTTTCCTGTGCGGCTCCATGGAGCATCAGAAGAAGTCCTGTCCACAGTATAAAGGGCATCAAGACCGTGATGCGCCTAGACCTCAAGTACGGACTTTGCGTAGAATCCAACCACCGCCAGCAGACTACATCGAAAGGGAAAGGAGACAACCAGAAGTCTGGGAGTTCGAGGCACCAGATCCTTGGCGGCGGCAGGAGCCAGCGGCGGCAGCGCCGGCTCACCCACCCCAACCTAACCCTACGTGGCAAGCAGCTTCGGTAAGCCAGAACCCTGGGGCACAAACAGCGCTAGTTAGCCAGACACCACTGGGGGCTACGGCGGGGAGTGCACCAGAAAGGAATGCTGTTCTGGGAACGCAGTCCGGGACGATGGGACGGGTGGTTAGTGAGACCTCACCACAGAAGCTGGGAGGACCTAGAGTGCCGGGGGTAAATGCCCTAACTGCCAAAGACATTCAACATATGACAGAGGTGCCCACAGAACAGTGGATTCAACATGACCAGAATGTGTGGACTGAGTCTGAACGTTCACAGCCGGTTTGGCTGTATGGACGGAAATTGGTGGCGTTTGTCGATACGGGGGCTGATTTCTCTTCAGTCTCGCAACACTTAGTCAGACCCGAAGATATACGACCTTTGCAATATCGCAGTGCAGCTTCGCATGAGAAGGGAGTGGGATATTATAGAGTGGCTGATGTCCCTATAAGATTTGGAGTTTTCTCTGGAATTAGGCCTATGCTAATCCACGAGTCCAAATCCCCTCAGATTCTGATTGGTGCAGATATTTTGCAATTTGGCACCAAGCTCTATACTTTGACCAGAGCACAACAGCAGAAAGTGGATGCGTTCCTCCACACTTTAAAGCTGCAGGAGGAGTTGGAGGCGTTGCAGCAGTCTCCAGGGCAACAAGCAGTTAACATTGCTGACCAGCAGCTAATGCCTCCTGATCAGCACACCGCCATTCACCAGTCACAGCGGGAGGGCCCTGCAGAGCAAGTGCAGGAAGCCGTTGTAGTAGGAGAGCCAGTACAGCAACCGCTCTCTGAACAGAATGCTGTTAGTTACCCACCACAGCAAGAGGGCCCTGCAGTCCCAGTACAGGATGAGACTGAGGCGAAGGAGCAGGAGCAATTGCTTTTGGCTTGGGGTGCAGTTTTGGAGGATCCTGAAACGCAGCAGCAGTTTCGTAAGGAGCTGCATGAGGACCCTACGTTGGCAACGTACCGTGCCCAAGCTATTCCACAGGGGCAGTCTTTGCCAGAGGTTGATGAGTGTTTCTTTTGGAAAAATGGAGTGCTTTTCAGGTCATACACAAAGAAGGGACATGCAATGAGCTGGAAACATGCAACGCAGCTCGTGGTCCCACAAAGGCACAGATCGCTTCTTCTAGAAACCGCACATTGTTCTGTTTGGGGGGGGCATCTGGGGTTAAAGAGAACTTTGGCGAAGTTGTCTGAAAGGTTTTACTGGGGAGGCATTTGGAAGGACACGAAAAAGTTTTGTGAAGAATGTCGTGTGTGTCAGTTCCGAGGTACCCCACATGATCAGACTAAGGTGCCATTGCAGCATTTTCCAATGGCCTCTGAACCATTCCAAACCCTAAGCGTCGATATCCTTGGCCCACTAGCCCCCACTAAAACTGGGAAAAAGTGGATTTTGACTATCATTTGCCATTTCTCACGTTTTGTAGAAGCTATTCCGCTGAGTACAATTTCAGCAAATGCAGTGGCAAAGCCTTTGCTTGAATTCATGACGAGGTATGGTTTGGCTAAATGCCTTATTTGTGATCAAGGAAGCCAATTCCAGTCCAGTTTATTAAAAGCTCTCTGTACGTTATCAGGTGTACAACATTTACCAATTTCAACAGCAGCTCATTTCTCGAATGGGGCAGCTGAACGAGCTAACCAGTATATTTTGCAGTTGCTCAGAGGCTATGTTAGCCAGCACGGTGCTCAATGGGACGCTGGGATCCCAGTCTTAACGGCAGCCTTAAGAGATTCATATCAGGCTTCACTGGGGTGTAGTCCTAATGAGGTTGTTTTTGGAAAGTCTCTACGTACGCCCCTGGATTTGCTAAAGGATTCCTGGATTGGGCAGTTGGAAAAGGCTCCTGTCCCAGTGAAGGAATATTTAGCAACGTTACAAGAAACGCTAAAAGCAGTACACCAGTTTGCCTCACAGAATTTGATGCAGGCAAGAGCAGAGCAGAAAGAACGCTATGATCAGTCTGCTCGCAATGTTGTTTTTCCCATTCATTCGAAAGTTTTACTTCTCAAGGAAGATAGGGGCCATAAGCTCCAGGGCAAATGGGAAGGTCCTTTTGTTGTGCAGAAAAGGCTTTCAGATACAAATTACCTGATTAAGCCCGTGGAGGGGGAAAAACGCAGTCAAGTCATTCATGCCAACAGGCTGAAGCCCTTTAAGGAAGGGGGGGCGATTCATTCCCTCAGACACACAACCCAAGTTGCAGATTTGCCTCACCTTGATGATGTTGATTTATTGTCTGACTGTAAACAAGCTCATACACTGGAACACTGGGAAGTGCCAGAGCACTTGGAGTGGAATCAGCAAGTCCAGCTGCGGTCTTTGTTGTTTAAATATGCTGCAGTGTTTGATAACAAGCCAGGGCTGACTAATCTTGTGACCCACAGGATTGACACAGGGGAGCATGCGCCAGTTAGGTCAAAGTTGCGCCCCCTGAACGCAGCTATGCAAGAGGTAATTCACAAAGAAATTAAAGAGATGTTAGATCTTGGAGTCATCCAGCCTTCAAACAGTCCCTGGGCGTCTGTCCCTGTCATAGTAACAAAGAAAGACTTGGACCAGAATGGCCAAACTCAATTTCGTTTTTGTTTGGACTTTAGACCGCTGAATAAAATCACTAGGGTGGATTCCTACCCTCCAAAGCATGTAGAAGCCATGATTGAAAAAGTCAGTAAGGCTAAGTTCATAACTACAATGGATCTATCCAAGGGCTATTGGCAGGTGCCTTTGCACCCTGCTGACAAGTGTAAAACTGCTTTTCTGGTAAAAGAAGGCTGTTTTGAATTCAATGTATTACCCTTTGGAATCAATAATGCGGGAGCAACGTTTCAGCGTCTTATGGACCAATTATTTTTGGGGGCTGATTTTGCAGATACTTATCTTGATGATGTAGTTATCATCTCAAACACGTTTGAAGAACACATGAAGCATTTGGAAGAAGCATTAAAGAGACTGCAAAATGCAGGGTTGACTGTAAAGCTTGCTAAGTGTCAGTTTACAAGACCACATGTTGACTTTCTGGGGTTTCGTATTGGCCAAGGGCAAATACATCCTATGCAGGCTAAAGTAAAAGCCATTTTGGATTGGCCAACACCTCGAAATAAGTCAGGGGTTCGTTCCCTATTAGGTCTTTTTGGGTTTTATCGGAAATTCATCCGGGATTTTGGACATATCTCATCACCGTTGTCAGATTTAACACGTAAGAAAAGCCCTGATAAGGTTAAATGGACGCCACAGTGCGAGCAAGCGTTGCAAACTTTGAAGCAACGGTTATTAGAGGCACCGGTGTTGGTGAGCCCTGATTTTTCACAACCGTTTGTGGTTCAAACAGATGCTTCTCAGAGAGGAATTGGGTGTGTGTTAGCTCAAAGAGTTCAGGGAGAGCTAAGACCCATTGCTTTTCTCAGCAGGAAGTTGCTACCTCGGGAGTGCAACTATTCTACCATCGAACAAGAAGCTCTAGCAGTGGTGTGGTCGTTGACTAAGTTGAGACACTACTTGATAGGACAGCATTTTTACCTATACACAGACCATCAAGCTTTGTCTTGTATGGATAAGATTGATGCTAATCAAAGGATACTCAGATGGAGTCTGACCCTTTCAGATTACAGATTCACGATTCATCACATAAAAGGGAGCCAGAACATAGTTGCTGATTCGTTATCTAGACAGTGGGAAGTGGGGGATACTTTGACTCCTAGTCCCAGTTCTACAGAAATAAAGGACAACTCACTACAGAGATAGGAGGCTAATTTTAGCAATGCTGCTATGTTGTAACTACCTCACTGTTTTGTTTCTATGGTTGTTTGTCTTGTGATCTCTTACAGGACGAAATAAGTACCCAAACTTATTGGAGTACGTTTTCGTCTGGGGAAGGCGTGTCAGAAAGCCAGAGATCACCCAGACATTGAATATTATTTCTGTGTATCCATATGTTGATTGTAATGTATCTAACTGTATGTACATAATCGTAAGCTGTTTGTATGTCTGAAGCTGATGTAAAACAGAGTTAAAAGGAATGTGTAACAGGGCAGTTACAACCCCTTTGAAATGCAACTGTCTCTCAAAGTGTGAAACTAAAGTGGCAGACTAGAGCAGAAACAGGCCTGCCTTGAGGCATCTTCAAGGACACTAGATAAGAAAGAGTTCCGTGTGAAGTGATTAGTCATCATAAAACATATCTAAAGTGAAACTAAAATCTTCCCTTCACACAGGTGTTGTAAATTAGAACCAAGGTTTTGAGGATGTGTACGTGCAAGGCATCGGATTGGCTACTTTGTGCCAGTCGATGCCCCCACTTTTGGAGGAATAACCGTTATTCTGTTAGGTATAAAGGTAGGAGCAGTCTTGGCTCCTGGTCTCTCTTCCTTCTGGCATTGGCCGCGAGAGCGTCTGCCCAAATTTACATCAGAATGCCATTCACTGTCTTTAGGTATGTATAGGGTAGAATAGCTAGTCTTTGTTATGTTTAATGTGCCTGTCTGCTATGTTTTCCTCTTTGCAAGCCTCTTGTAACAGCCCCAAGTGGGATGAGGTTTTGCACCATAAACGAAATTTACTTCTTTAAAATAAATTTCTTATATTTCTAAAGAGGACTCTGTGTGTGTCAAAGCGCTGGACCAATCTGGGATAAGCACTGGGAAAAGGAGGAAACCGGGAAGTAATGGTGTCGCCCGTGCGACTGGTCAGGAGGGAGGCTCCAGGGTGGCCAGGCTTCGAGCGGAGGGGCGACAAGGTCGCGTTTGCACTGCGGGGATAAGCAGTGGACCGGGGGGAGTTACTCTGGGGGAAGAAGTTGTAAATAAAACGCAGCCATAGTGCCTGAGACTGCGAGAAATAACGTAGTGGCTGTAAATAAAGCCAGGCAATCTCCCCTTTTGCTGTACCCAGAGTAACGCAACCTTGACACCAGGTAAGAATTCCGTTTCTTCCACAGCATTCCATTCACTGTAATAGGCTGATCTGGTTAGCCACGTTTTGGGGGAGGGGTTGAGGTAAAGTTACAGGAGTTGAGAGGCTTTAACTTGAGCCAGTTTTACTCTGGGATTCTAGGGGAAAATCACTCACTGGTGACATCAGACATGGTTGCTATCTTTCAACCAGGAGAAGATGCTGCCTTGGATGTTGAGAATTCCCTCTTGATAGGTTGAAGGAAAGAATTTACAGTAAGAAAATTTCCTTTCAATTAATCCTAGATTTCCCTCCACTATGGATTGGGAATTAAAAGATATTGAAAAATTAGCATCAAATAATGTTCAGCTATATTACTTCTGCTTCTGCTTTGTGGTAGGAAAACGTTGGTTGCTTGCTATTAGGAGAATGGAGACTCCATGAAAAAGATGTTTTCATCTTTAATTTTCTTTTTGCGATAAAAGCAACATTGAAAATCCATAGATGATCCTCAAGTGTAAAACTTTTTTTTTAATATTGGAAAGATATTTTTATCATTTAAAAAAAAACAGCATATATTAACGTGTCATCAAACTATTTAAACATCTGTAGATGTAATTTTCATAAATTGTTGGATATTGAAAATATACACATAACGAGGTTTTTAATGATAATTCATAACTAATGTAAACCATTAGAGATCTCTGCTTTGCATATTTTAAAAAATAGCCAGTGTGGTAATATAAATTATAAATTCAATTATGAGTAATGTATAAGAAAGAGATACTGTATCTTCTAAGAATCATAATTGTAGTCTAGATGTATCCTGTCTCTGTGCAAGGTAAATTCTCTAGCACAGCGGTTCTCAACTGGTGGTACATGTACCACTAATGATATGTGGATCCCTGGGAGATGGTATGCGGGCCCCTGGCCGCCAAGATGGAAACAGCGGCTCGAGCTCTGGAAATGGCGGCACAAGCTCTGCAGAGCTGGCAGAGCCCGAGTATGTGGGTTTCCAGGGCTGGAAAAGGCCCTCCCCCTGCCCTTCTCACTTCTGCTTTCAGGCCTCTTGCACAGCCGAAAACCCGGAAGTAATAGGCAATGACGTCATCGCCACTTAATTCCAGTGGTACTCAGCCTGGCCGTGGTCACGGAGGTGGTACGCAGCACCGAAGGGGTTGAGAACCCCTGCTCTAGCATGAGGCAGGTATCATATGAGTCCATAAGGCGTTTGGGCAATCAATTTGCCCTGGAACTATGAGTGATGGCTCATTAATGTGGTGCACCAAGGCCTTTATCTACTTTCTGCCATTACACTTTATTTCTTCTTTCTCTGCCTTCCTTGACCATTTTGTTTTTCCCTTTTTAGTTAGACTTTTAATCAGGGACGTTGATCAAGTCTCTGACTCCAAGTCTCAAGTCAAGTCCCAAGTCTTTGCCCCCAAGTCCTGAATCTTTGGTTGAGAGTCCCTATCGATTTAATGGGGAAAACAGGTTTAAACCTGAATTAAATTCGACTTGTCGTAAAAGGCTCCAAGTCTCGAGTCGAGTCTTTCGAGTCTTTTATAATCGTCGAGTCAAGTAATTGACGCGACTTGAGTCCAACTCGAGTCCAAGTCAATAGACTCAAGTCTACATCACTACTTTTAATTAACTGTTTATATTTTAACCCTGAGCCTGCCTGGTTCCTGCTACTGGAAGAACAGTGAATTGTCACATCTCCTTGCTCTGCAGGGTCTACTGTGAGAGTGGTTTTGATAGGAACTCATCAGGTTCAGTATTGTTCTGGAAGTGGGGGGGGGGGCTCTGTTTATCCTGATCTCCTGGGCTGGATCAGTGTGCAGTTGCTGGTGGCCCCTCTCTGGACCTTGACAGGGGGAGGGGGAGGAAAAAAAGCAACGCAGGGAGAAAGGAGCCCCCTGCTGCCACTGGGGAAAGTTAAGGATTTGTTGGGATGAAGGCCTTGGGGAGAGGGATGGAAAAGCTGGTGAAGCCGTGAAGGCATATACTGAGCCTCAAAAAGGTTAGGAAAATGGTCTGTTTTGTGTTTGCTTTTTAAAGATTGGATCATTTACAAATCATTGACAGACAAATCTGAACAAGGTGGTCACCCATCTTTACTTGAGAGAGACCACACCAAACACAGCACATCAGCTATAAACGGTGGCCCATCATAAGTTCCATAACCCTGTTTTTGTAACTTGCCTGCTATGACAAATCTTTTTTTGTGTGTGCACTTGGCCAAATAGATCACAACTAATGTTGACCTGATGCCCCTGCAGCATAGGCCTGATGACACAGTATGCAGGCATAAGAGTCATTGGACCCAATCCTATTTAAGCATTTACATGTTCGTACATCATCTCACAGGACTGGGGAATATTTCCAGCAATATTTCACTGTCATTTCTTGACATTTTCTGCTTTCTTATTTCTACAGTTAAATGTATGCACATAAAGTATTTCATGTCTTATAAAAAAATGTTCTGCATTGGAAAGCACCATAGCAGTAGGTAATTACTTCTTTTTTGTTTTTCCAAGGCAGTAATTTTATACTGGGTCAAGATTCAAAAATCCTATCAGTTCCCAACAAAGCATCATTCACTAATAGGTTTCTCTCCATCTGTAAAATTTGAATGCAATTCAAGAGGAAGAGGTGCTTCTCAACAAAGATTTTTAACTAGCTAAAACAAATACAAATGAGTACAGCGACTGACATTTTTGTACTCAAAACGATTATGCAACAACTTTCACATGCAAATATACATCATTTGAATGATTTGAGGAGGATTATAATAAGCAGCTTAATAAGTGTGTCCTCCTAAGAAGAACCTTTTCATTCACTCAAGAATCTTATCACAAATGACTCTGGAAGTAATTCTTTAAGACTTTATGAACAAATGTCAGTAACTATTAAACTCCAAAAATCATGGGAAAAGCAGCCCTTTGTATTTATGAATTACATGTTAAAATAATAATTACATCTTCATAGTATTTTATTATTTAAGCTTATAAAAGTGTTTCCAATAATCACTTATTACATAATTTAAGATCATATTCCTTAATAAATGTAAAACCTTGAAGAGTATTATTAAATCCATATGTATTACATATAGACTGTGCCTATAAAATCAGAAAATGTTTTATGTCATGGTGGAGGGAGGGAGCTCTCAGCATCTGTGGACTGACCCTGGGCAGTAATGCCTAGTGGTTAGCCCGTTCACACCCTTCCTGCTCCCCTCTCTCCCCTGTTTGGACATGCCGCTGAATGGGGAAAAGACTTGGTAGAATGTACCCACTGCCACCAGCCCAGGAGGTCAGGACAGAGGGGCTCCCTGCACAACCCCCTTCCAGCAAAATACTGAACCTCAGGAGTTCCTATCAAAATCACTCTCACAGTAGCGCCTGCAGAGCGAGGAGACGTGACAATGCCCTGATGTTCCCAGAACTAGGCAAAACTCAAGGTTAAATGTAGAGTATTTGTTAAAATTCTTAGAAAAGAAATGGGAAATAAAACCAATTGATCAAGTAAACAATGAGAATGGAATATAAAACTAAGGGTTACTGAATTTGACCTCAATAATATATCTTGTCAGCACATGAAGCTGAAGCTCTGCAGAATCTCATGCATGTGCTGTTAACTCCAAGCTAGCTTCCCAGGAGTTTTGAATGCGCTTGGACAAAGGAGGTTTGTAACATGGCTGAATCAGACAATTCTAAAATAAATAAAAAAAAACATGATGGAGGCAGGAAGCACTCACAACCCTTTTAAAATCCTTTTTAACATGTCTTTTTAAATCCCTAGCCCATCAGCTGTTAGGTGCTAAACATCAAAGTACTAATCTAGTGCCAAACAGCTGATGGGCTGGGGATTTTAAAAGATGCATCTGGTGTACTTGCCGTTCATTACCTATTACAACTGCACAGTATTACATAGGCAATACACACTATACCAAAACTGACCACTAGATGGTGCTGAAGACTCATTTAATGACAGATTCACTTTACAATGGGGGTTTAAGAAAGTATCCCCATCATTAACCGGGGGATGCCTGTACTCAAAACCATGACACGCACCTAAGATTCTACAGAGGACCAGGCAAAACTTCACAGAAAGAGAAATAGAACATACATGAAATATAATGATTTCATGACACCCTCTTTTTTACCATTATATATTTATATTTTATTGATATATTAAAACATAAAAACAATACATATTTCATAAAGTTATAGCAAGCACGAAGCAATACATCCTACTAGCATACTATTCACTATTTTCTACATATAATTTCCAACTAAGCCAAAATAACACCCACATTCTATTCATTAAATCCGCATATCATAACATCGTTCCTCTCTCTCTCTCTTAAAAAGTCGATAAATGGTTTCCAATTATTCACGAAAAAGTTAACTGACTTTTCCTTAATTAAAAATGTAAGTTTATCCATTTCAGCGTAATCCAAAACTTTCAGCCACCAATCTTCCAGCGAAGGTATCTCCGAATTCTTCCAATATTGTGCATATAAAATTCTTGCCGCAGCTATCATATATAAAAACAAAGTTTGAAATTTTTCGCCTTCATGATCCTCCCACATACCCAACAAAAATGTTTCTGGTTTCATTTGAACCTTAATCTTTAAAATCAACTCAATCTGTTTATGAATCTGAGTCCAGTACTTCTTTGCTTGGGGGCATGTCCACCACATATGGTAAAAAGTTCCTTCTTGCTTTTTACATTTCCAACATCTATTCGTCACCTTCTCATACATTTTTGCTAATTTGCTTGGGGTTATATACCATCTATATATCATTTTATACATATTTTCTTTAATATTAACATTTAACGTAAATTTCAACTGTTTTAACCATAGTTGTTCCCATTGGTCCATTAAAATAACATGACCTACATTTTTCGCCCAATGAATCGTACATTCTTTAACCTGTTCTTCTTCTGTCTCAAACTTCAAAAGCAATTTATACATTTTTGAAATTATCTGGTCTTCAGATTTTAATTGTACCTCCAGTATTGATTCTTCTTCTACAAATCCATATGCCTTCTTGTCCACTTTAAATCTCTCCAAAATTTGAACATATACAAACCATTGGCAATTAAAGTCTTCTTCCATTAGTTTTTCTCTTGACTTCATTGTACAGTCTCCTTGTGTAAAAATTAATAAATTTCTGTATAGTAGTCCTTTCTCTTTTGGCACGCTACTTCCACCAAAGTGTGCTTCATATGGTGCAACCCATAATGGTACTTTCTCATAAAACCTCATTTTATATCTATTCCAAATTCTCCATAATGCATGTCTAACATAATGATTTTTAAATTCTAAATTTGCTTTCACTTGACACCCTCAATCACACTGGACACAGTAGGCCATGATTAAAGTGTGCTGCATGAGGGTATTTTCCCTTCTCTCCAGACAGGAAGAAAGACGAAGGTGCTGATGGGATCATAGACCTTTTGTGAGGGCTACTACAATGGAAATAGGCTTCACAAAGACTACAATTCTCAGTACCCTTGTCTGTCTTCCTGTTTAGAGAGAAGTGCCCACAATCTGCCCCTGCCACCACCTTACCTATTTTGGTGCAGCCTGGATGAGCCATTGGTTCAGACACAGGACCTCCGGCCATTTGTGCCAGCAGTCTCACAGGGCGCAACTACACCGTGCCTTTTGTGGCACCGCACTGGAACTTATGGCAGCTAATCATGAGATCCAAGTCTACAGAGCTCAGTTTTATTGCGTAATGAACAAACAGCTTACTTTAAAACTTTGTTTGGGTCTCTGTGTTGTGTGCACACAGAGGTGGTTTTGAATAAAGCAGCCAAACTTTGTTTAACTTTGTTTAAGTTAGTTGCTGATTTTGCCAACTACATATGCTAATTCTTTCATAAACCAAATTTATGTAGGTGGGGTATTTTTACATTGTGTGTAAATCAGATTCCAATTCTGTCATTACATATAGTGTTGCTAAGTTTCTGGTGGCAGCAATAAACATCCGAAGAATGATAGACTGTGGATTTCCTCAGTCTTGGTTATGTATATGATTTCCGTTTCTATGGTCTATTATGATAGTCTGCTTACAATTAAAATAAAATTTTGTTAATTTAGATTTGGTAGTATTAAAGTAAGAGTAGGATGGTGGTTGGGGTTCTATTTTAATCTGAATTTTATTTGTAACAATATATTTAGATTTTTATGTTGTTGACATTGGCCTAGGACTGGTTCTGATTTTATGCTAGTCTGTGACCGTAATAAAGATTCATTCATTCATTCATTGTGTGTAACTATGCATTTGGTAAAACAAATCCTATCATATTGTATAGTTGATTACCTGCCTTTCTTCTTCAGGAGGAATTAAAACGACAACGCTCAAGCCACTGGCGTCGCTCTAGGTGGGACGGAGCTCTAAGTTCCACTGCGCTCCGACCCACCGTTACACGCCCGTACAAGGCGGCCCCGCTCCCTCGCCTTCTGAGCCTTTCAGGGCAGAGAAAGCAACACGCAGGTAGTCTCCTGCGCATTATCTTCGCTGCCCTGAAAGGCTCCGAAAGCGAGGGGGCGGGGCCACCTTGTACGGGCGTGTAACGGTGGGTCGGAGCGCAGTGGAACTTAGAGCTCCGCCCCACCTAGAGCAACGCCACTGGCTCAAGCCTACTGGTCAAAATTAACATTGATTCTGTGGAGTTGTACACTTCCTTTTCAGGGTAAGTCTTTTTCATTGGATAAAGGTCTAAAGCAATGAACAATGGATAAAAGGCCTTTAGGGAACATGGCGCTTGCATTGATTCAGAGTTCTCAGAAATTCTGTAGAATGCCAGCACCAACTCGGTCAAGTTACACTAACAATTAAGAAATCAATCAGGCAATATGTTACAAGCAGAAGGATCATCATCAAACGGGAAGGTCACAAAAATTCTGTTTATATTTGTTAAAAATCAAATAAAACAATAAAGATCTTAGAACTGCATAAAGTTTCGTTCATACGAAAGGAGTAAGGTTTCTTTAAGAAAAAGTGTTATTGGACCTTTAGTTACTGTCAGAAGGGATGCCTTTAATGTCCTGTCCTGGGATGGAGGCAGGTGATTGATAGTTACGTGCAGGCAGGTGTCTCCTTGGGTCTGTGTTGAGGATGTAATTGAATACTTCTGTGATGTGAGATTGCTTTTCCTTTATAATGCTGGCTGTAACATGGTCTGGTAACATCTTTCCAGCTGGTTATGTTTGCATTTGACTATGTGTATGAACAAAACGTTATGCAGTTTTATGATCTTTATTGTTTTATTTGATTTTTAACAAATATAAACAGAATTTTTGTGACCTCTTTTCCCGTTTGAAGATGATTTTTTCTTGTAACATAGTTGCAGGTCATAACAAATTTTCGATCTTTTCTAATCAGACAATAGTTTATAACAAAATCAGAAAGGGAAATTTGTTCCTTTTGGGAGAATGGGCATCTCCACCCACAGGAGGAAACCTCACAGCAAGCAGGTCAGTAGCAAAGACGAGAATCTTTTCAGTTGAAGACTTTGCTAATGGCCTAATCGCTGAAGAAAGGAATGTAGAGGGGAAAGGTCTTTAAAACAGTGACATCGAAGCAAATCTGTGGTGGCACCCTGCAGGGCTCTAGCAGGCAGTCTTAACTCAGCTTCATTAAAGGTTCTTTGGGCCATGATGACCTCTGCTTCTCATTCATAACAGGTGTGGAACACAGGCCCATGATCATTCTTACCGCAAAGAAGTTGACCAAATGTGGATAGATCTGGCTCAGTATCTATAAAGTTTCTGATCCACCGAAAACAGGACTATTCCAAGTAAAACAGGACAAGTGATTGTATGAAGCCTCACTGCATATCAGCCTATTATGAAAACGTGGCTTTGGTTTGCTTGTTGCTGCCTTCAGCATGGTGGGCCCCCACCCCACAGTGGTAGAGTTTTTCTAACCTGATCACCACATTGTTGGGATTGTGGTTATCAAATGACAAAGATGACCTCTATCAGGTTACCAATGTAAGAATGCAGCTAGGCAGCCCAATCCTGTGCTTTTTAAGCTTGGAAGTAACTCCCGCCAGAGGCGTAGCTAGACTGGAGCGGAGGCAAGTAGTTCTGCAAGACTCCGTTACACCGGAGTCAGTGGCCCCTCCCCTTTGCTGTTGGAGCCATTCTGGCAGCGACAGGGGAGTGTCCTGCGTGTTGCCTTTGCCGCCAGAATGGCTCCAACAGCAAGGGGAGGGACTGCAGACTCTGGTGTAATGGAGTCTTGCAGAACTACTTGCTTCCACTCCAGTCTAGCTACGCCTCTGACTCCCGCTGACTTCATTCAGACTTATTTGAGAGTAAGTCTGCCTAGGTTTGTAGCCTTAGGGTCCAATTCTTTCCAATGTTCTAGCGCTGATGCGGCCATGCCAATGGGGTGTGCGCTGTATCCTGCAGTGGGGGGGGGAGTCACGGAGGCCTCTTTGGTAAGGGAACATTTGATCCCTTACCGCGGGGCTGCTTTGCGGTTGCATTGGCACTGGAAAGTTGAATAGGGTTGGGCCCTTAGTCACATTTCAGAAGGCTGGTTGATCTTCAAGCCCTAGGCACTCCTGCACCCATGACTCTGAATGAATAAAATCTGTGACAGAACATCATGCCGTACTTCCTCTCAGTTTTATACTAAAGTCTATTTTTCTAGCCTAATCCATAGTACACCTCTTGTTCATTACAGTTTTTTCCCCATCAGTGTAGAAAAACTGAAACCAATACCTATCAAGGCACAATTTTAAAGATGCATGCTGATTTATAGCAAAATAGAGGAGAAGAAATTATAATCTAGTTGTGTATTGATTTTGCAAAGGTTTGTGATGAACACCAAATGGCATGGACGTTTCAGCTCTGTAATTTGGGATGAAAAACTAGATCTGTCGAGATCTAAGCTTTGCAAGGCATGTTATTGTGAAAATACACCCAGAACATCCATTTTCTATACAAATAGTTATTTTTAATACTCTATTTCCTTGAATTATAGTGGACTTTACCTTCCCCACAGAGAGCACTAAGCTAGCATAACAATGAAAGTCGTTGTGGTTTATTTATGGGGTGATACTCAGCAGTCTGCCTCCTCAGAGGGGATTTGCCTCTCAATGTTTTCTGTTGCAATGGTTTTAATAACTAATAGTGACAACATTCATGCAATAGCAATTTCACTGCTATGTAGAAGAGAGAAACAGAGGGGTTCCCCTGTACTGAAAAAGTGTGGGGATGTTTGAGAACAGGGAAGGAGGGGTTTTGATACCTGGATGCCCTCATTGTTAATGGTTTCACTTGGCACCTATGCACAGGCACTGTAAATTTGCAGCATTGAATCACCAAACACAATTTAAAAGTTATGATAGGCTTACCAGATCTCCAACCGGGACAGAGTGCTAGACCTTTAGGAGAAGGAATGTGGGCAGGTGTAGCTTGTTAAACCTTAGAGCACAATCCTAGGCATATCTACTCAGAAGAAAGTCCCATTGTGTTCAGTGGAGCTTGCTTCTGAGTAGACATGCCTAGGATTGTGCTCTAAGGTTTAACAAGCTACACCTGCCCACATTCCTTCTCCTAAAGGTCTAGCACTCTGTCCCGGTTGGAGATCTGGTAAGCCTAATAGTAGCTCCATTTCTCACCAGACATTGGAGGAAGAGCACAGTGTAAATGTTCGCCTAGTCGCACGGGATAGACAAGCAAATGCTGCCCAAATATTCCCAGGGCCAGACCAGTTTCTCTGGCATAACCTATCCCACACCCAACTGTGAACTGTGAAAAGGAAATGTAATGAGAAGCCGCCGATATCAACAGATAAATGTGCTGCAAGCAATATGAGCACCTCTACAAAACACACAAATGTAGCCTAAGACATTTTGCTAGTAGCCTAAAGTGCTAATTGTTTCAACTAAGTGACAGATAAATACCTAGAAGACAACCTTATGAATATAAATATTTTGCCTTAAGCTGCCTTAGGAAAGAACATCTAGTTTTCTCCGTATGTGGAAAGCCAGTTTGGATTGTTGTAGTAGCTGAAGGCTGCAATGCTATGTATGTTTTCCATTAGTGGGACTGGCTTCTGAGTAAATATGCTTAGGTTTGGACTGCATGTTGAGAACAGTGGCGCTGAAATGAATTTTGGAGACAAAACTATTCAAGCAAATTCTCCTAGCCTGAATTTGATTGCAAAAAATGCATCCCCCCTCATGAATATGGGGGTGTGAGCGTCTCTTGCTTGGCTCCACCCCTACCCACATGGTGGAATACTAGGCAGTGATTGGGTTGGAGAATAAGTGTGCAATGAGCCCAGTTAGGTTCAAATGCCACTCGGCACCATTCTGCACTGATCAAAGGAACCCTGTCTGTTTAGATTGTGAGCTTTTTGGGAACAGGGAAACATTTAGTTCTTTTATTTTCTCTGTAGACCACTTTGTGATTTTTTTCTGAAAGCAATATATAAATATTCATCATAATAATACATTTTAAAAACTCTCCATCTCAAATTTCAGAATTAAAATTTGAAAATGTTTAAAAGTCAAATTTAATGTTGGAAATTTTGCTGAATTTTGAATGTGAAATTTCATTTCAGCTTTGAAGAACAGTAATAACTGTGAGGTCAGTTCTAATGTAATGCTGTTTTCATCCACAATGAGGCTTTCAAACGATCCAGTTAGCACATACATATGGAAAAGTCAAACCAAAGTTGGTTTTGTCTTGCACCCATTTTTGCATAACTCTAATTACAAGACTGAACAGTCATTATCTAAAACTAAGGCTTTCATGGCCTTTGGAATCATAAAAAAAAACAGGTTTTCAGGTTTAAAAGCCATGGAATAACGTTCTAAAAAGTTCTAAAAATCAAGTTCTAAAAACAGGTTCTAAAAGCTAGTTCAACCGCTGTTTTCACCAACGTTTCGCTAAAACTCCTGGTTAGCTTCTTCAGGGTCTAAAGAATCCCAGCAAATGGGAGGAATACCAGGTGCAGTGATTTTATACCCAAGGAGACACATGCTGTTAAATAGTGTCTCCTGCATTTAAAGGAACATGACTTTTAGAGATATGTAACAGGCATGATGTTACATCCCTTTTGACAGTGGCGTCGCTGGAGGTGGGGCGGAATGCTAAGTTCTGCACCGTGCTGACCCTCCTTTACTCACCGGCATAAGGCGGCCCTGCGCGTTGCCTTTGCCCCAAGGAATGGCTCTGAAGGCGAGGGGGCAGGGCCGCCTCATGCCAGTGAGTAAAGGAGGGTCAGCGCGGTGCAGAACTTAGCATTCCGCCCCACCTCCAGCGACGCCACTGCCTTTTGATTCTGGTTTTAGTCAAGGCAGGAATCCAACTGTTGTTTATCAATCTTAATTCTTCCTTACAATTAAAATTAAGAAGCTAACCAGGAGTGTTAGCGAAACATTGGTGATAACAGTTGTTGAACCTGTTTTTAGAACCTGTTTTTAGAACCTGTTTTTAGAACCTGTTTTTTTAGAACTTTTTAGAACATTATTCCATGGCTCAGAGTTAAAAGCAAGCATCATACCAGGAAAACTCCATCGTATATACACTTTTATTTCAAAATATAAAGATGTTAAAAAAAAAAAAACTTTATGTTTCGCCTCAAACACTTGAGGCTTCCTCAGTGTTTGAGGCGAAACGTAAAGTTTTTTAACATCTTTATATTTGAAATAAAAGTGTATATACGATGGAGTTTTCCCGGTATGATGCTTGTTTTTAACTCTGAGATTTGGACACATCGTGAAAACCTGAGAATGTATTATTCCATGGCTTTTAAACACGAAAACCTGTTTTTGTTTTTTTGTTTTTTTAGGAACAGTCATTATTTGAATGGAAACTTCAGGGTACCTAAGTTGGAACTGACCCTGTATGAGGGCTGATCTGCACATGCAGCAGAATGAGGTGACTCTAAAACCCTGAGGTGGAAGAATGGACCACTTCAGATTACAGATGGGAGATACCACTTCTGGATGTATGCACACGTATACACACAAAAACCAGCACATTGGGACAAAAGCTTCTAGCCAACCTCTTAGCAGCTTTACTGCTTTTTTTTTTTTTAATTTGGAGGGGTCTCCTGGTTTGTTTGTTTTTAATCGTTCAAATACTTAGCATTCAATAATGAGAATTCCCACCTGCAGTCCAAACCGGCACATTCCACTCTACCACCTTAGCATATTATATCAGTTCATTCTGCCTCCATGTGTAGAATTGTTACTTTGGAATTAGCCTAAGACATGAAGGACAACAAATAAGCCATCTATGTTAGACAACAGGCAGCTGTTAAGGGTTGATAAAGACTAACAGATACCTACCTAATTAGTCTTAGTAATGAGAATGAGTTTTTATTCATCCTAATTAATATAAAATTCCATCTTTGAACATCATTGGGGAAACATTCAGTAAATATTGATTCATTCGGCCATTTTGAGTTATTGATATAGCGCACGTTTTTGTTTACTTGAAATGCATGTTGGGGTTGTAGTTCAATTTGCAGTCAGATTGTGGCATGCTAAACTTACTACACCCAACTTGTGGTAGCTTCATTACCTCAGTAAGGATCTAATTATGGCCTCTTCAGGATATTTTATGTCTGTGCTGCATTACAGGAAAGGCTCAATAGCTCAGTAACAGAGTACATGGTACACACAGAAGGTCCCAGGTCCCTACCATCTACAAGTGTGAAAGGGAAAGACCTCTGTCTGAGACCCTAGATAGCTGGCCCCAAAACAAAGAATGGTAGAAACCAGATTTTTTTCCCCAAATCTGATTGCAAAATGTAAACATTGTTGTGCTCTTAATTATATAATTGGAAGCATGATGGGGTCTAAATACTTCCTATGAGCCAATCTACTGTCCCGTACCACTCCTTTCCCTTCCTACATACTGGGTGGTGGTAGTGGTGATGATGGTGGCCTCTTCCTGGAAGCCTGAGAAGGTTCCATTCCTCCCTCCCCCCCTCCCTCTCTGGTGAAAACCTTTAGGGATGACTGTCATTTCAGCTGCATGATGTGGTCAAGTTCCCTTGCATGCCTCTTGCAGTGAGGGCAGTGGCTCTAATTTAGAACCTGGAATGGCTTTGTGAATAGCCTTTTGCAGTTTGTATTCTTTTCATTGTGTCTCTCCCCCTTCATACACAGATGGCTGAACTTGTATTGGAAAATTGGGGAAACCATTTATTTATGATGACCAGTAATAATGCATTGGCATGGAAGCGTGTGTTCCCACTGTTGCCGAAGCATTCAGAGCTCTAGTTCAGTCTTTGGATGTAATGAGGCATGCAGTAATAGGACCACTGAAGTAAATAATATGCTTCGTAGCCCACTCCTGTTGTGGTATTAAGAAGAGACGACTTCATCTATTTTGCACTCCATGCTTCACAGAGTAGGTGGCCAGAGTTCTCTCTGGAACTCCCCCGTCAGACTCCCTCAAGCAGAGATGACATAAAGATTTTTTAAAAATCCCTTGTATAGTTTAAAAGTAATTTTAAAGTATAAATATTTGTATATCTCATGGATTTGTGGTAGTGCCATGCAGAGTAAAATAATTTGAAACTGAAAGCAAAGAGATGCAATAGGTCTTCCCACAAATAATGCTCTGTGGATACTTTTTGAATAGAAACACTGAATACTGTATGAATTTCTGAACACTTTATACTCCTGGGTACATAAATACCATCCTGATGCACTGTGGACCTTCACATAGTTTTTTTTTTATCTTTTTCTCCCTATTATTCTTTAGCAATAGTGCAAAGGCAACAAGACTATAGACAATGTATAATACTTTTTGTTCAAGACCAGTTATTTCTGTTGTTTTTATACTTTGAAGAAGCAATGCAAGATAAATTGTGGGAACAGCAGTTGGATTACAAAGTAGTTTTGTGACTTTAAGAAAACTAAGTTGTTTATAGAGTACCCAGGGATGTCATGACTGGGGACACCACCAGACGCCATGCTGCCCTGGGTCTGCCACTGCTAGCTCTGCCACGGCATTCTAAAAACAAGCCCCATGCCATGCTCTGTTGCATGGTTTTTCACAAAGCAGGAAGCACGGGACTTCTGGTTTTATTTAAAGGGACCACGTGAACAAAGGAGGTCCTTTGTTTAGGTGGTTCCTTCCAATAAAACCGCAAGTCCCACACCTCCTGGTTTGGGAAAACTACATGACAGAGCACAGTAAGGAAATAGATCAATGTGACTCATGTCTGCACTGGACTGGAAGGAGGTGGCAGCAGGATGGAGGGCACCCCAAATCTGCTACCCCCTCACCCTCCACCATCTGATGCTGACACAAACCGTATCAGCCCACTTCATGGGTGGGCCTGCCTGTGGTGAGTACTACAGCAATGTAGTCCATTTGGGGTCTTAGTGTTCATCTATTACAATTTTATCCTGCCCTGCTTCTAAGGAGGAGAGCAGCAGTACAGCCTCACAAAAAAATGCTGTGAAATAGGCTAGGCTGAGAAAGCACCCCAGTTTATAAAAATACTTAACTGGCCAATCCTCTGATATACAGAAGGAGCTAGTGCATCTCCCATTCCCACCAACACAGATTTAAGGTAATATGTGACATGGAGCCTCCATTTGTGCAATCTCCCCCCCCCCAAGGAAAAAAATGTGTGAATTGGACCATTGAGACTATGTAGTGAGCTTTGATAGTGGAATTTTAAGAAATGAATGTGAAAGTACCTGTTCCACCAAGCCTTGGATCGTACTTGGTGATAGATGGAACCGTTCTGCACTTCTGGTTAAACAGCACCAGGGGTATAGGAACTTGTCATATGTACAGGTAGAATCAGTCAAAATAAACAAGTCCACAAATCAGCAGATCCTAGCAACAGAGGCGTCACTGGAGGGGGGGAGGTACCGTAAGTTTTTGCACCGTCCTAGTCCCCGTTTACTCCCCGGTACGAGGGAGTTCTGCTGGTTGCCTTCACCGCACTGAATGGCTCCAATGGTGAGGGGGCAGAGCCACCTCGTACAGGGGAGTAAACGGGGACTAGGATGGTGCAAAACCTACGGTACCGCCCTCCCCCAGCAACGCTTCTGCCTAGCAATTCATCAGTGATGATTTGGGGAATCATCACATAGTTAGAACGAGAGTTGCCACCATAAGTTTGCATGGAGTAAATTTCAGAGCAAATCCGATGGCTCATCTTTAGGCAAAAAGAAAAAAGCTTTGAGGAAGCCAAGCATTTCAATAAGGTAAATGAAATTTATGGATAGAGGTGGGAGAACATGGTTTTATTTTTCCACAGATTTCGGTGTTTAACCAAAATGAAATAGCAGAAAGCGGTTTTAGGTATTTTTATTCTATTTTTCCCATTTTTATCAATTGTAACCATGTTAAAAATGTACTAGGTAGGTGGTATAGGTTGTATAGATTGTACAGTGCCAGCAGATGAAGAATGATGCAAAATTACATGGTTTTCTTTTTTCACAGATTTGTTTAGCAGAAAGCGGTGTTACGTGTTTTTATTTCGTTATCACCGTTTTTTCCTGCCCCTACTTATGGGGATCTACTCATCCCTACTGTCACCAGATGTTGTCAACTCAAGTGAATTTGGAGGTACAGGCAAAACACAAGAGAGATGTGAAGGGAAGCCAAAAGTGTTCCGATAAAATTAGCAAAATATCTCAGGAAGGAAACGTAACCAAATTAAAATATACATTTTAAACTGAAGACGTTTCCTTAGTCAGTCTGTTAGGAAAGTATTCTGCACATCATCCATCAAGCAATCTATGTTTTTGGCACTGAAAACCATCCTCCTGTTCTCTCTTAACATTCATATTTAAGCATAACTCCAGCAATACAAACAGCCACTGCTACCAGATGCTTCAGCACAGATGTTCTATCCAAACATATTGCTCTAGTGCTCGAAAGCATTATCCTGAGTCCGCCCTCTACATGACAGTTGCTTCATCTCACCTATTGGAACCCATCTCCTTTCACAGATGGTTATATTCGGTTCAGTTGTAAAATATGCAAATAGTGATGGGTTCTCTCTACCCAATCCACACTATATCATCTAGCTGCATGCTGCAGTTTCTCTTCAGCTTATCCAATTTTCTGCAACTGCCTGGTCCTTTGTGGAAGGGAAGTGTTTGCCTAGTGCCCAAGGGGTCCATTTAGTCTTGTACATTGACCGACATGGAGAGATGACATATTGCTGCTATAATTTTGAGGTGGTGAATCCATTGGGCTGGAAAGGAATAGCAGAGAATCCTTCAGCTCCAGGCCCAACAACGGACCCACTCTTGCTGCTGAAGCTGCTGGCAGGGAAACAGATCACACAGATCAGCAACAAAGGAGTTGCCTAAGCTAATATTAACCATCAGTGTACTCAAAAAGATATGATTAGAATTTAGCAGACAATAGGAGGTGAAAATCATCATGGTCTCTATATTGTGTGGGGCTTGTGGTGGTGAAATGACTCTGAATGGATTGGTTCAGCTGGTGAGAACATTCCAAATTTCCCAGGACACAAAGCTGTCAGCAATTTGCAGCAGAGGCAGGGAATTGAGGGACTCTGATGAAACCTCAGTGTTTGAGCTCAGGAGGGGCTGTGTACTGTCAGGGGAGGAGGAAGCCAGGCCAAGATACAGGTTGGCCGGACAAAGAAGACAATAGACTGGGGAAAGGTACCTGAGAAAACCATGGATGGTGGAGGGACAGAGTTGAAGAAGGACAGAGCCAAGGAAACAGTAGGACTAAAGCAAAACTTCCCTGGGGCCTAGGAACAGAAGGGGCTGTGCACTGCTCAAGGAAGGAAGGAAGACAGGCAAGGAAGGAAGGAAGGATTAGTGAGTGGAGATCCAAAGGGACACAGGGATGCTAAGTCAATAGGCTTATAACAGAAACTACTGCTGTTCTTTTAAGATTTGCATAGATGACAAATGTCAGTTGTGGCTTCTTCTCCCTCTGTAGTATTGTGACCTGTTAAGGGGACAGTGAGGGCCAAGAAGCAGGAGTGGTGGTGATGGAGCTGAATTTCACATATTGATCTGAAGTATCTAGCCAATTATGTGGCTGCAAACTTCCAGTATACAGTACTACAGTATTTTATAAACAGTCCAGCTAAGACGGCTGCTACCATGTCGGGGCTTAAGGCAGGTAAGCTCAGTTGGGCTCCTGTGCTTACACAAGAAAAAAACCCAACACACAGCAACAACAAAAGTCACTCCCACAGAGACCCTGGCAACTATGTCGCCACTAGCCAGGCCCCAAAGGCCCAAATCCACACATGGTGATGGCAGGACTCCTGCGCTGCTGTCTCTTAACCCGCTATGATGTATACTTTCTCACACACAATGCCTAAATATGGTGCCATGAGAGCTGACATCAAGCCTCAATCACAGGCTTCTATAGTCCTGTGATCAGAAGGGCTATGTACTGATCCCGCAGGCTGCATACAGCCTGGTCAGTGGGGATGGGGATGAGTTTGATTTCCTTCTCAACTTTACATCCCAGTAGAGATAGGGATGTAGTTGCCACTAGTTACATCTGCAGTGTGTGTGGGGTGGGGGTGTGGTAGGGAGACAGCCATGGTTTATATAATATAACCATACAAGTTTTGCACTTCAGAAATAATGTGAAGTTTCAGCTAGAGATGTGTGTGTGGGGGCATTTGCAGGTGAGGAAAGTGTAAGACTTTAATGCAGTAAAACACAGCTAAGTAGGATGTAGTAGCATATTCCTCGCTCTGTGACACTGCAAGTGGAAGTGGGGACGTTTAAGGGTTCTGTCTTCCAATACCTTCTATACTCAGGCAGAGATACTCTAAACACAAAAACACGAGCACATTACACACATGTGTGTGTAGTTACACACAGATTTACATATCAGTAATGGCATTTCCCTTAAAATACACATAGGTGGGGGCACCTTTTACCAGTTGATGTTCTTAAGTAGTTTAAAGGGGGAAGCCCTGATTTGTAAATTGAATTTGTAATTGATGTTGTATGGATTGGTTTGGGTAAACACAGAGCACATAAACCTGCCTTTTGCTGCATCAGACCACTGGTTCATCCATTCTCAGCCTTGTTACCAGAGATTACCGTATTTTTCGCACTATAAGACGCACTTTTTTCCCCAAAAACCATAGCGGGGAAAAAGCGTGCGTCCTATGGTGCGAAGTAAACATCGGGGGGGGGAGGCCTGCAGAGGCTCGCGCAGGCCTGTGCGAGCCTCTGCAGGGCTCCCATCGGCCCCAAACAGTGATTTTAGGCCATTTCCGGAATGGCCTGCATTTCAGGCCTGCGCGAGCCTCTGCAGGCCTCCCCCGATGTTTACTTCGGCCCCAAAGAGCGATTTTCGGCCATTTCCGGAATGGACGAAAATCGCTGTTTGGAGCCGAAGTAAACATCGGGGAGGTCTGCAGAGGCTCGCGCAGGCCTCCCCGAAGCCCCCACAGGCCTCCCCGAAGCGCCCCCAAGCCCAGGTAAGTACAAACCTTTTTTTATCTATTTTATGCTCCATAGGATGCATGCGTCCTATGGACTGATGCGTCCTATGGAGCGTAAAATACGGTATTTTGGACTGGAGAGCCCATGTGGTTCTACCACTCAGCAATGGTTCCTCTGTACATATTGTTGCAAGTGGCCTCAGGATGTTGGATTCACTTACCCCATACAAAAGAATCATGCCTTTTAATTACCCTGTATTATTATCAGATAGACCTTAGGAAAAATAGAACAGTAAATAATAAATAAATAATAAACCAGTATTTATATACCGCCTTTTCTTTGGTCATTGGATTTCTCCTCCAACTTTAATTCAAAGGTGGTTTACATGGGCAGGCTTTCTAAACCCCAAGGGATTTTTACAATGCAATAATGTTCTAATCTTTTGTAGAACCCTTCATTCTAGAATGTTTCTTTCACAGTCCAGCTCTCTCTCTCTCTCTCTCTCTCTCTCTCTCTCTCTCTCTCTCTCTCTCTCTCTCTCTGTGGCATTCGTCTCACCACACTTCAGCTGACAGGGCAACCTTGACTCAAGTGCAGCTGCAATTCCACTCCCCCACAGAGGCTCTGCAACTTACCAGCTCGGCGTGCCGGTAGCTCTCTGACAGACACAGACACTTCCAACCGTCTTGAACTGCTGTCCTTCAGATCTGCAAGCTTATATGAGACGGTCGCTCTACCAACTGAGCCAGACTTCCTGCCAGTATAGACCAGACAGTATAAACCAAATCGTACAAAAATGTGGATAAATGTTTTTTTCTTAAAACCATATGAGGTTTTGAGACTCCTAGATCAGAATAACGAAGAGAGATATGTCAGATAAGTAGTGACAATTTATTGTATAGATGAGGCAGCTAATAAAAAGTTTTTTTTTAAAAAAAAAACCCAGTTACCTTTCTATAAAGCAACCTTTACCCTCTTTGACTCCCCATTTCATCTTTTACTTGGCCTACTGAGCTAAAAGATCAAATTCATATGCCAGAGAAAGAGAGAGAGAGAGAGAGAGAGAGAGAGAGAGAGAGAGAGAGAGAGAGAGAGAGAGAGAGAGATTCTTCAAATGCAGGTGGAAAAGACAGATTGCTTCAGAGTCATAATGCATTCCCTCTGGCGCTGGTTACGGGTAAATTTAGCACTGGTCAAAAGGGGATTGCTCTTCAATACAATCCCCATCTATTTAGAAGGTTTAGAGCCCTAACCAGTGAGCATTGTACCTACAAACCCCTTGTGATTGTCTGAGAGAATGAAGTAGATAAAAAGAGGTGGCAAGAAAGGCTTTGGGGCATGTGGTGTCAAAGAGGTTTGAGGAAGAACTTGGGCTTCAATTTTTTCCTACTTAGAGTATCAATGGGCTAGTTCCTTATCACCTAATTCTAAAAGGTGGCTCCTATGTAGTGGAAGAAAATAATAATAAAAAAAAACATCTCAGAGGGTTGTGTTTATGGTTTGTCCAGTATATTTCAGGGGTGTGGAGTGGCTCCCGGACTGTGTGGTGGTTTCTGCAGCTCCCCTGGTTTCCCCTCTCTCATCGTCCTCCCTCTTGGGGTGTCACCATGGCAGGGTCAAATGACAGCCTCCATGCAAAAGGGTGGCCTCAGAGAGGGGGCCTGGCTGTTGCACTTCCTGGGGCTTAATAGCCTGTCCCTCTATGGAGGCTCAGTTGACTCCCGCCTTCCACCTCACCTCAGGCCATCTGCTTCATTCTTGGTCATGATAAGAGTCTGTATGTCCTACTGCTACATAGAACCGTCTCCCTCTTCTGGCCCTGCCCCATTCACCCATGATATACTCAGCTGCAGTGTCTCAATCTCCAGATCAACCAAGCTGCCAGCTGGGCTCCTGGGCTCCTGGCCCAGCACCAGGATTGGACGCCCCCTACCCACCTGGTAAGTCCATCCCTAGACAAGAGGGAGTATTGTACAAGCCAAACCATTTGTTCCAATCCTGCTTGAACATCATGTTCTCTGTCATCGTCGTCCCACCCACCCCCACCACACTAACAATATGTGCTAAGGCTTTGCTTTCTTCGCAGGCATTATATTCTATAGATTTTATTATTTTGATGAAATCAACACAGTGCTACGAAACATCAGTTTTCCTCCAAAATCCCCATTTTTTTAAAAAAGACATTGAGAACTCACTCTGAGAACTCATAGCAAGTGTGCCCTATATTTATGTGCTCTGTCACAGGAAGTCTGGGCCCTGTTGCTTGTCAAATCCAGCATCCCATTATCTGACACTGATGATAGATATACTTTGCTTCCCCTGATTGAGCACAATTTCAAGCTTTGGCTTTTTCATTAAAAAAAATCTTTGAGCAAGAACCAGCCCCTCCCAAATGCCAGTTGTGTCAGAGACCAGGACAGGATCATGGCAGAGTGTGTCTACGTAAATCCAAAGGTTGCAGCTTCATTTTATGACAGTTTTTGCATGTATTTGTAAACATGTTGTCTTTGATAGCAGAGGGCTTCCTGTCAGAAGGAAATACTGTAGGTAATTGTTAATGTTCCAGAAAATAACGTTGTCAAGGCCTCCAATGAACTACAGGGCTGAAGTGGCTGTGAAGAGATCTGTCTCCATATTGGTAGGACCAGACAACGGCTGTGATTAACTACTCAAATCCAGAGCTAGCAGTGATGTAGACTTGAATCTATTGACTCAGACTTGAGTTGGACTCAAGTCGCGTCAATGACTTGACTTGGACTTGACTCGGCGATTGTAAAAGACTCGAAAGACTCGATTCGAGACTTGGAGCCTATTTATGACAAGTCCAATTTTATTCAGGTTTAAACCCGTTTTCCTCATTAAATAGATAGGGACTTACAACCAGAGACTTGGGACTTGGGGCAAAGACTTGGGACTTGACTTGAGACTTGGACCCAGAGACCTGGGACTCGAGACTTGGAGTCAAACTTGATCCACATCCCTGAGAGCTAGGCTGGGAGTTTCCCACACAGGAGCCCTGCTGTTTGTTGCTGGAGCAGGGCCTGGGAGGTGGAAGTGCAGCAGACAAAAGGTCCTGCTGTAGTGACCAGGCCAGAGCAAAGAATGCCTAGGATGATTAAAAGGCTTTGTTTTGCCTTCCAATTGCAGGAAGAAAAGTTGCCTTCTTCTGTGCCTGATGAGTAGGATTGCCAACCCTCCAGGTGTCTCCAGAAATCAGCACCAATCTCCAGGTAACTACTGAAAGCAATTCTGGAGATTTTAACAGGGCCGCTTTAGAAATTTCCAACATTACATCACGTTGGAAAAAAAATATCCAGGAATAGCTTCAGTCAGAGTTGGCAACCCTACGAAGAGCAGTCTTACACCCGGACAAAGTAGGATGCAGTCCCCCTTCTCAAAAAGCCCTGAACGTTCTGGAGAAAATGGTACAGTACTTCTGATTTTCATGGGAGAGCATCCTGGCAGTGGAAGCAGGCCTCTCTTCCTTGAAACACTTGCTTCACTTGAAATACATTTGAGAGCAGTGGTGGCAATGGTGAAGGCACTAGGCAGGCACCTGGACCCTCAGGCACCTATCCCAGAATGCACTGGGGCATCACGTATGTCCCAGTGCATTCTGAGATAGAAAATGTCACCCAGCAGCTATCAGACATCCAGCAGAGAAGTGGAACATCCACAGTTGCGGCTCTCAGAAGCTGCAGTATTTTAATTGTTAAGAGAAGTTTGCTGTCACCTCTGGTAAGCTCTCCCAGGCCCTGAAAATTGGCCAGCATTTTTGCTGATTTTTCAAGGGCTATTGTAGGTTTCTCGGGGAACCTAAAACCAGCGGCGTAACAGCCTCTTTCTAGCGCCTGGTTCAAGGGGCGGGGTGGGCGCCCTGGGCGCCCACCCCGCCCCTATAATTAAATCGGCCGCGGCGCGCTCCGGAGGGCGGGGCGCGCTCCGGCGGGGCGGGACACGCTCCGGAGGGCGGGGCGCCGCGCTCCGCTGTGGGCGCCCCCTCAATTGCCCCCTCAATTGGGAGAGCCGGCTCGGGGATGTCCCCAGCCGGCTCTCCCAATTGAGGGGGCCGGCCCGACTCGGAGACTCGAGTGTCCGAGTCGGGCACGGGTGCGCTGCGCTCCCGCAGGGTGGGCGCCTGGTCCAACGGAACCATGCGCTCCACCCCGCACGCCGCCCCTGCAGGGTGGGCGCCTGGTTCGACTGAACCACGCGCTCCACCCTAGTTACACTATTGCCTAAAACCAAAAACAGCCCCTGAAATTGGAAAAAATGGCAAAGCCCTAGAACAAGCGGACTAAAGTTGAATCTGTGGCATCTTCATGTGAAAGACTCAGGTGATAGAATGGGAATAGATCTCTCTCTGCCTGGAGAGCTGCTGCCAGTCATAGCAGACAACAATGAACTAGATGGACTAGTGGTCTGGTCCAGTATTTGACCGTTTTGTGTACTCCTATTCACAGTCCTAGATGGTGCTCTAGGCTGAGTCTCAGCCTTAGCTTATGAGATTTCTCCCCATTCATATCCTGAACGGTTCTCCCCTTTGTGTTATATGCCTTTTGATCCAAACATTTTTCCTTCTGTGAGATATCGCTGGTCATGAGAGAGCATTTCCCCCAGATGACGATATAGATGTGGACTGTGTTAGTGCTTGGGTTAAACCTTTGGCCCTCTGCTTTGGACTTTAACTGAGTTGTGAGTCTCCCTTGCTCGGTATGTTAACCGAGAACCAGATTTACTTGAGTTTATGAAGGTGTGAAGTCACAGAATTAATCAAAAAGCTTTTTGAAACCAGCATTCAGTGGCATTCCTCCTAATAAATACATTGTATACACTTAACCAATATCGATGAAGAAAATGCAGGTGTTCATCTTGGGTTTAAAAGTCACAAATGTGTTGCCTTGACCTGGCCCACGGGGGGGGGCACTTCCTTTATTCCTTTTTTCCTCATAACCCCCTTTTCTCACTGTGAGATCTAAATGCTGAAAAAAACACTATCAAAGTGAACATTTGGAGAAAATTGGAACTGTATCCATTATTATAGGTTCAAATAGGTCTAGGAGGTTATGGTAGAGTGGTTCTTTTACAGAGGATAAAAATCAAGTGAAAATGTTACCCCTTGATGTGTCCAATTGCATCATATCACTGACCTTTTTCTATGTACAACACAGAAAAGAGAATAGGGTGCTTCCCTCCCCTTGCATCATCTGATTTGGTGCCAGCAAAAGATTATCCCCCCCCCCACCCGGACCATCCTGGGTCCAGAATGCTCAATGCATTTAACTTGATTGTATTTAAACTTCTTGATTTTTGTTTTGATGTCAAAGCAATGGATACTGAAGAACATTCAAAAGGAGGAGGAAAAATAGACTTTGAGCTATGAACCCAGAGCCCCCTTGGTTCAAATCTCATCTGTACTATGATCTTGCTAGGTGGCCTTCAGCAAACCCCCACCCCCCAACTCACTGCTTGATGTGGGTTTTTCAGTCGGCCTCATCGCTGGGCCAGCCTGATGCTAAGGATTATTATTAATCCTTAGGGCTTAATAATAACCTGGATGAGGGCTAATAAGCTGAAACTAAACCCGGACAAGACAGAGGTTCTCCTGGTCCAGAAATCCACGATGCAGGTGCTAGAGTATCGTCCTGCTCTGAATGGGGTTGCACTCCCTCTGAAGGAACAGGTCCGCAGCTTGGGGGTCCACCTGTATCTGCGGCTGCTCCTGGATTCCCAGGTGGCGGCTGTGGCCAGGGGGGCCTTTGCCCTGCTTCAGCTGGTGCGCCAGCTGCGACCGTACTTGGATCGTGCAGACCTGACCACGGTGATTCATGCCACGGTGACATCGCGACTAGATTATTGTAACGCGCTCTACGTGGGGCTGCCCTTGAAGACTGTTCGGAAACTGCAATTAGTACAGAATGCGGCGGCCCGTGTAGTCACTGGAGGTAGGTGGTTCGACTCTGTCGGGCCGCTCCTCCAACAGTTGCACTGGCTGCCAATTCGTTTCCAGGCCCAATTCAAAGTGCTGGTTTTGACCTTTAAAGCCCTATACGGCTTGGGGCCAGGATGAGAGACCGCCTACTTCTATATAGTCCGGCTCGTCTCCTTAGACGAAAATCATCAGAAAAGCCCCTTTTGCAGGTACCGTCACCCAGGGAGGTGCGAGGGGCGGCGGCCAGAAATAGGGCCTTCTCAGTAGTGGCACCAACCCTATGGAATTCCTTCCCCTTTGACTTACGAACTGCTCCTTCCTTGGACACTTTCCGGCGAGGTCTAAAAACCTTCTTGTTTAAAGAAGCCTTCTGAGCCTTTGCCTTTTATAACATCTTGCTGGTACGGATGGGGTGCTGCTGTTTTTATTATCTTGTTTTAAATGTAATCTTTTTTAAATCAATTTTTAGATGTTTTTATTAGTTTTGTTAATTATTTTTTACTGTTTTAAAAAGTGATTACTTTCTGTATTGTATTGTATTTTTATGTTGTAAGCCGCCTTGGGTCCCTTCGGGGAGAAAGGCGGGTTAAAAATACTGTAAATAAATAAATAAATAAAATATTATTATTGACAGAATTGGAATGGAGAGAAGGAAAGAAGTTTGGGAATGAAAAAAAACAAAACTAAGCAAATGCTATTCTACAGACCACCAAGAGTAAACTATATCAGTATAATCCTACATGTGTGATAGTAAGCTGTTAGAAGGGATTTTGACAGGCTTTTAGACCAGTTCCAGCTTAAATTCATTTTTAGGGGCTGTTGAAAAGTACATAAAATCTTCCTCATTGCAACAAGGAATTTATTACTAAAAATGCTTGTAAATGACCTCTCTTATGCAAATGCCATTTTGTAGTTCAATCCAGGTCCTACTCAGCATGTACGAAAAACCAATAAGAAAGAAAGAAAGAAAGAAAGAAAGAAAGAAAGAAAGAAAGAAAGAAAGAAAGAAAGAAAGAAAGAAAGAAAGAAAGAAAGAAAGCATTTTCAATTTGAAAAGGTGGCTGGGAGGCAGTAAACTCTAAACAATCATTTTAAGTTCTGTTTTCCATTCTAATCTGAGAGTCTCATTTTCATTTTCTATCAGCCTATTTGAACATACTTATTTGATTTACTTTATCTAATTGATATTCATTGCTCTAATTGATGTGCTGAAGACTTAGGACCAGAATACTGTGCATGGACAGCATGGACAGTGGAAGTGCTTCCCGCTGTCGCAAAGGGCTCCACATGCCCATGACACACTGAATAAGAATGGGCCGAGAATGTATTAAGTGAACAATTTTGGTGTACTGTCCACAGAAACATCTGTGACCTATGCAGAGGAGGAGGAGAAAATAAACAAGCAAGGCATCTTCCCCCCCCCAACTAATCTTTTTTCTGTTATAATGATTTTCCCCTGCTTGGTTTTAGGTAGATTGCTACGGGAGACTTGTCGGCCAAAGAGCAGGGTACAGATGCTAAATAAATAAATAAATAAATAAAATAATGCAGCCCTTGTATGTCTTTTCATTCTTTTTTAAAGGCTCAGAAAACAAAATGACACATGGGTCTGATTAACAGAGTCATTGCTAAAGGGGGGGCGGGGGAATGCAATGCCCCTGAGTGACAACTGCGGTCTCCAGCTTTTTTTCAGCCGGAGGGCTGCATTTGCAGCCGTGGAGCATAAACACGCCGAAAATGGCATGTTTTTCTGGCCCTCCCACTCATTCTGAGTCCTAGTAAGCTTGAAATAAAACCTTCTGGGATTGTAGGGGGAGGGGCAATGATGTGAAATGCATCGGCTGGGGTGAAATGGCCCTTGGGGTGGACTAGCACCGTAACTGCTGTTTAACACCTTGCATTGCACACAAGAAGTTGCTCGCTCTTTCACTTTACTATTGCACAGCTCACACATGCAATTTCTACTACAATTTATTAATGCCCTGTATATTTAACTCCATCCTGCCAGTGACAGTCAATGGCGTGGAGCTGAATGCACAATATTGTGAGCTCAGGACATGAATGATTGTCACTAATCTTAGCTGGGGAAGGGGAACTAGATGTGAATCTGCCATCTTCAGCAGCAGCTGTATGTATATCATAATGTTTATTTCCAGCCAGAAATGACTGGTGCAGCCAGTTATCTGTCGGTATGATGCACGTTTGCAAACACATTTGTCTCACTGACATGCTATGTGTTTAAGTGCATCCCTAAAGAATGCTTTTTTATGTTTTAATTGCCACTGTTGTGGTTTTATTGTTGTGTTTGACTATTGATAACTGATTGTATTTTGTTGCTATTGTGTACACCGCCCCGATATCTTTGGGTGAAAGGTGCTATAGAAATTAGTTTGATCAGTAAAAAAATAAAATAAAATGGCTTGTGTGAATTTGACTTGTGTCTTATCAGCAAGGGTAAACAGGACTGTAATGCACGTGAGTCTTTGAGTGAAAAAGCATGGCTATTGCCCCATATATCCCTGTCTTTCTATGTTTCCAGTTTCCATATATTTCGAAGACAATGCTATAAAGACCCAGTGGTACAGTACTGTTCTGTAATGATGAATTAAATAATCTCCCTTGAGTGTCATCTGTATTTTTAGCTGTCAGTTTCTTCTATCCACCAATTGCATCTCCTGTGTGCTGTTTCTCATGAAGACATTAAAGGAGGTTTAGAGATCACAGGAGGCCTTTAGTTAGAGCAGCAGATAATGATTCTCAATTAGTTCAGGTAATGGTAGTTATCAGCATTTTGGAGGAAATGGAGCTTGAAATGTTTTGTGGATGAAAGGTGAGCGGGATCTCTCATAAAGTGCTAGCACCAGAGTTCACAAAGGAGGAAGGAAAATGCCATCGCACATTAATACAGACCATCAGGATATAAAAGATATCTATTTTGTTTGGAGTATATTTTGTGAGAAAGTGTGTCTTATTGTGATGTGAACTTAAAGAATTGTTTTAAAGGTTGTCTTTCGCAGTATTTCTCAAAGTATGGTGGACTGGCATTTTTTTCCCCAATGTGCCACAAACCAGCACATGCATCTCTCTCTCTCCCCCCCCCCCCCAGCTTACATCATCTTACCCACCTCTCTTCCTTTCTCGCTGTCTCATAGCCTTTTACGAAGCTTGGTGTGTGTCCAAGTCCTTTGGCAAACCCCGGGAGACACTGAGAAGCTGGAAGCAGGGAATGGGAGGAGCTACGCCGCCAACCAGCAGCTGATGGCTTGCAGAACAGCACTGGTCCGCTAACCACAGTTTGAGTAGCACTGATCTACTGAGACCTCTGTGGGACCTCCAAGCATACTGGTGTCACTTGGTGAGCACCTGTGTTTAGGAGCAACAAACCCCCCCCCCCCAAGCCAAGTCTTGGCTTGCAAAAATATTCTAGCACATCCAACATCAGGAGTATCCTGCTATGAAACTACTCCTCCGCCACACTTTGGCAAACTTTCCAGCAACAAAGTCACCCTGTGAGCAACAAAGGAGAAGGTAAAAGATCCCAAGGCTGGGAAGCTCCCATCCCCCAAAATGGTGGTGCCTGGGAGGGAGGAGATGCTTGATCTTAAGTCCATTATGAACTTGCTTAGAGAAGTTTGTAAAGACATGGGCAGCCAATCCTACTTAAACCTCCCCACGCTGATGCAGCAGTGCTGGCATGGGCCTACACTCCATCCCACTGGGGAGTTTAGCGGGTGGAAAGTCTCCTCAGAGTAAGGGGACATTTGTCTCCTTGCTCCTGAGAAAGTCCCAACCACTGCTATAGGTCAATTTGGACCTGTGCGAGCTATATAGCTGGTGCAAGTCCCCGTTGATCCATGTTGGTGGATCAGGCCCAAGAATGGGGATAGGATAGTGCCGCTGATACCGCCCCCTCCAGGGTCCAATCCACCCACCCCCATCCCCATTGCCCTTCTGGAAAGTTGGGTGGAGGGATGGATAAGGTTGAAACGATAGCAACTATATTTACACCCCAATCCTATCGGGTATTTATGGTGGCGGATCTTCTGATCCACTGCTATAAGTGCCAGTGTGGCACCACAAAAGGTGCACAACTGTTGTGCGCTGTGGGACCACCAGCGCAAACAGCTGGAGGCTCTATGCATGCACCAATGGCTCACCTAGGTAAGGTAGCAGTGGGGGTGGGTCATGGGCACTTTGGGGGAAGACTGAGAGAGGATTGGACTGGGCAGGGGTTTAGTTTGGGGTCCAAAGGGAGTGGATCTCAGTGACAGCAGCACACGCCAAAGTCCTATCCCCCTTTCCTAGCCTGGACCCACCCCCTGAGGCTCCTTGGATTTCTGCCAGCTAAATAGCTGGCATAGGTCCGAGGAAATTTGTATCCTGGAATGTTAAAGGGCTGACTATGCCTCAAAAACACAGGAAATATTACTTCTACTAAAACATGAGAGAGTTGAGGTGGCATTCCTCCAATAGATTCACTTAAAAATAGTTGATATAGACGGTATTAAAAGATTGGGTTGGACAACAGGTGGTAGTGACTTCTCCAATGCCAGAGGAGTGACAACCATATATCATAAGCGCCTTAATGTCAACATAAAGGAGATGGTGCTGGATCAAAAGGAGAGATACTGTATGTAGTGCTGAGAATCTTTATAGAAAAAAAAGGGAATGTACACTGCTTAGTATAGGGTCCTAATCAAGATGACCCTGTAATCCCCCGCAAGTCCATGTTGTCAGTCTCTGTACAGTATTTGATGTGTTGCATTTGGCCACCAAAGGAAAAGCGACATATCAGAAAGGGGATGGAGCTGACAAGAGGCTCCAGACAATATGAGGTGGATTCTTAGATTAACCTGCAATTTGAATTACAGTCTGATCACAGTATAGGAAGAGATGCACTGTGCAGTCAAAGCAAGGGGCGTATGTCTGTCTGCTGGTGAATGTGTAAGGGGGTCTGGATCGGGGACCCCGGCAGCGGGGTGTCAAGGGCCAACCCCGAGTCTTGGGGGGCGTCAGACTCTGGGGAGACCTCCAGGCCAAGCCCGCAGGGGCGTATCAGGATGCCTTAGAAGAGGCCTCAGAGGGACCCAAGGGGAGGGGGTTGCCGCACCCGATTCCTCCTCCTGGAACCGGTTGCAGGAGGCTTGCCTGGCAGTCACTCCTATTCTCCAGCCAGCCTGCTCGCAACTGACTCATTCTTGACCAGGCATCCCTTATATACCCCTCCCAGCTCCCTGGTCCCGCCTCCCCAGGCTCTGATCCAATCCCACCATGTCTGCCTGACAGGCAGGGGTGAGTCTCTCTTCAGGATCAGTCCCGTCCTGTATTCCTTCCTTGATGCCGGCATCTGTTGGGAGCCACGACCGGGGCCTGCACTGGCCAGCTGGGCTACGGGTCCGCTGCCCCTCGGTGACTCCCTGCCAGTCCCTGGGGGCAAGGGTTGCTCGGCTGGGTCGAGGGCGCCCTGCTCCGTGGGGTAGCGACGGCCCCCATCCAGGTGCGGGGTCGGCGCCTGCAAGTCTGGCCTCTCCCCCGCTGTCTCTGCCTCGGAGGGCATTGCGCTGCTTGGGAGACCTCCTGTTGACCGCGGCAAGACGCCACGGTTGCTGCTGTTGCCTGGCTCCCGTTCAGCATTCGGTGTAAGTACGGGGCTCGCCCCGAGTCCCGGACAGAATGCTTCATGTTTATATGACTATGTCTGTGTTTAAATGTGAATTGTTGAGCAGGAATTAATAGTGTGTGTGTAGAAGGGTGTAATTTAGCAAATGCGTTGTGACTGAGGGTTCCCAAACTTACTGGCATCACGACTCCCTTCCATGGCATCCTCTTCCCAGGCACCACCATCTAGGATTGTGCAATATCTTGCACTATTCTCATAACATCTCATGCTATACTCATGAGTTCTTGCAAGATCCAAGATGGTGGCACCCAGGAAGAGTGCGCTGGGACATTCCATGACTCCTCTGTGCGTCCCTTTGGAACCGCACCTCACAGTTTGGGAAACACTGGTTATAACCTGTAACTTGATTATATGTAATAATAATAATGATATTAAATTGTTCATAACAACAACAGAGAGAATCAGTTCACTCCAGCAAGAAAGTCCTGCCTGTGGAAGCGCACAGCCAATGCGGGTGCTGATGTGCAACTACACACATATCCTTTTGCCTGTCTTCGCCCTGTTGAGTTGAATGGATGATCTTTTGATGCAAACATGGAAATACATCCCCACCTAGGGCCACTAGTTGTCCTTTGCTATGTCTGGATAAGGGTCTTCACATTCCACACCATCTAGCAGTGAGTAAACTATGCTTAAACATGCAATCATCTAAAGAATATTTTGATTATTTTACCAAGACCGAACAAAATATCCATATACTGCTTTGGCAATGTAGTGTTTAATTGCAAATTTTATGAAACCACTTTGCCCTTTGTTTCAGTTGTATTTTTGTTCTTTGGGAAGAATTAATACTGGTGTTGCTGAAAGTCATCAAAGCCCTTGAGCTATCCTGACTGTTCCAAAATTAAGTTTATTTTCTATTCAAATGAAAATGGATTGGAAATGCCTTGAAAAAATTAACAAAAGAAAATGCATTTAATTTTTTTAAAAAGGTTGGGTTCCCATAGATCTGTTTCCTTGTGCCAAAACAGGTTTCCATGTATGTAACACCTTATAGCAGTGGTTCCAGTCTGTGTGCTGCGGCGCCTAAGGGCACCATGACGAACTCACAGGAGCACCGCAGGATGTATCTTCTTACCAACTCTCCTGGGCACCACCGGTTTGAATCACACAAGATCTTGTGCAATTCAAGATGACTGCGCCTGGGAGAGCCGGGCGATGGTGCCGCTGCGACAGGGCACTGTGCAAGAAGGTTGCCATGACCGCAGTAAGTTTGGGAACCGCTGCCTTATACGGATGAGAAGAACTCTTCCAAGAGAGCTTATTTTATGAAAGTTATTTTGCTTCCCTCACAATTCTTTGGGTTTTTCTCCTGAACAGAAGGTTCCAAAGTCACTTTGATCAGTGAAATTCTTTGGCAAGGAGTAACCCCATTTTTACCATCTTTGCTTTTGTGGCACCATGTAGGACTAAGATTTCCATTTCACAAGCTAAAGCCAGTGAACATTTTGAACTGTATAGGAAGATCGCATTTTTTTCCTAGTATGGTTTATCTGCATTTCAAAAAAACAGACAAACACAAATACTCTTTGTTTTAAAATGGTGCATGACAAACAATTGCAGAGGAATAAAGCAAGTAGAAAAGAGATTTCAGCAATGTGGAATAGTGACATGGAGCTTTGTTAGTGATCCTCGATGAGAGAACAGTGATGATAGAAGAATACAAGAGGATACCTTTTTTATTTATGTAAAGTTGAGGCATATGGTATTAGTTTATTTTTCCTAACAATAATGTTATTATTTATATAACACTTTTCCTAAGTATTCACAGTGCTTTAGACCAGGGGTTCTCAACCCCTTCCTGGCCGAGTACCACCTCTGGCACCATTCTCCTGCTGTGTACCACTGGAAGTGACTGGCGATGACATCATCGCCAGTTACTTCTGGGTTTTCGGGTTTCCGGAGGCCAAACAATGCAAATAGGAGGCTCTGGGCAGGTGGGCCTCAGCGTTCCCGAGAGGCTCAGCCAAATGTAGGAGCCTCTCGGGAGCGAAAATGTGTGCCAAAAGTGCTGCATCGGAGCGGGGTTCCGGCAGTCCAAGTACCACCATCAGTTGGCCAAACTGGTACTGGTGGTACGAGTACCACTGGTTGAGAACCCCTGCTTTAGACATATATTACCCTGTCCGATAGGTCAGCATCATTATCCCCATGGTACAGTTTTGGCAGGGAGAGAGGAATAGAGACAGGGAGGGACTATCACTTTCCTTGAGTAGAGGAATGGAGCATGTGCAATGACTGGTCCACAGGCATCCAGTTGCTGAACTCTACTTTGAGCAGGCTTACCATATCGCCAACCGGGATGCTCTGTTTTGCCCTTAAGGGGTGGGGCGGGGGGAAGGGAGCCAGAGGACGCTCTGGCTCCCTTCCCCCCGCCCCGCCCCTTAAGGGCAAAACGGAGCGTCCCGCTCGGCGATATGGTAAGCCTGACTTTGAGGGGCCTAGAAAATCTGGTGAGGCCAAACTTGCTGTATCTTTACGACAGCATTTCTGAAACTGCTCAAACGACGGTGAGAAAGTTTGTAGCCAACGGAGAGAGTAAATGAGGTAGACAGAGACCCCCATTCAGCTGTGCCAGTGATTGCTTTTAACAAGTGAGTTATCAGTGAGATAAACCGGCGAATGGTGAAAGTTTTAAGACTGATTTCTTAAGTAGAAAACTTGATATATCCAATCATGGCTCTTTGAGCAGAACTAAACTGCCATGTCTTCAGTAATCACTGCACACGAGGTGTTCTGAGTAATATTCTTCTTGGATAAAGAAAAATATTCATGTAGGAACAGGAGACTTCATCAAGAAGACGTGTGGGTACAAGACTTAAATGAGCGGCAGCAACACAAGGTCTTCATCTATACTAATCTAGGTAAGCCTCTCTAGATGATGGCTGATTTATAAATGGGAGGCAACGTAGCCATGAAAAATAATATACTACTTGAAAGCTTTGAGTAGCAAACTAAAAACTATTTGATGTTAATATCCTATTTAAGTACAAGACAAAGGGAAATTACATCTTGATAAGAGCATCTTCTACCCCCAAATCTTGGAAGAGATTTGCTTCATAGAATCTATCAGAGGAAGTCAAGTTATTGGTGCCTAGTAACAGCTCAATCCTGCCTCACTCCCCTGGCAGTGATGCAGCTGCACCATTGGGGTGTGCACTGCATCTCGGGGCCCAGAGGCCTCCTTGAGGTAAGGGGACATTTGTACCCTTGCCCCAGGCAAGCTTCCGTTGTCCTGGTATGTCTATTCGGATCTGCACCAGCTACTTTCCTGGCACAAGTCTGAGTGGACCCAGGTAGGTGGATCGAGGTCGTGAAAGGGGTTTAGGATATTGACAGCACTGCTGTTGCCGATACTACCCACTTCCCAGCCTCAACACATTTAAATTATGTATTTTACAGCCCATTCCAACCCAACTCCTCCGCAAGTCTGGCATAAGAGTGGCCTAAGTTCAGCATAAGTTTGACATAAGTTATGTCTGAGTTATGTCAGAGTTATGCCTGAGTTAGGCAGGCTGCAGTTTCTGTGGCCCAGCACCACCCCAGGATCCAGGCAACACTTACCTCCCAGGCAGGCAGGCTCTCCAGGCTCCGTGTCTGGCTCGGGCATGTGCATGCCTCTGTCTGCATTTGTCAGCGTCCATCCATGGCAGCTGCCATAGGGTCTGCTGCAGCCCGGTTGCAAAGGGGACGGCCGCAGGCATGGGGGTTGCGCCAGTCATGTGGTGGGCGCAGGGCAGGTGACAGGTGAGCGAGGTCCCCTTGCCAGCCGCCACAGGGCACCCTGTGCATCAGCCACCTGCTGCAGGGGAGAGTGGCCGTCCCCGCCCTCCTGCAGAAGGCGATGCCACCCCCATGCCACGTTGAGGCTGTACGTGGGAGTCATGGGGGGGAGCGGGGGAGGGAAGGGTAGGAGGGGTGGGAACGTCACACACAAGGGGGGTTGCATGCTGTCTGGAACTGCCTCTGACATGACTTGCCCGTGCGCTGCCTGAAGCCCTGGGCCTCCAGGGCCGGGGCAATGCCCACAAAGAAGGCATCCCAGCGTGCCTTCTGCTCTGTGCCCCGGCCAAGACCGAGAGATGCCTTGGGCTTGTCTGCTGCGAGTGGGAAGGGCTCACGCAGCTCATCACACCCCCAGATGGGGCGACGACGGCGCCTCACGGCAGGCGCTCCGGCGGGGTGTGGGGGTGGCCAGCCTCCATCATCAGGGAGTGGGAGGGGAGGCAGACACACAGGCAGGCAGGCAGGGTGTGCTGGGGAGGGGCATGGGTGGGTCAGAGACGGACAGACAGACAACAAGGCTGGTGGGAGACAGATTCCGAGAGAGGGGTCTGCAGAGACCGATAAGGACACAGGGGGCGCTCCGCAGATGAAGGTGATGCATAAACAGGAGCCTCTTATGCAGACGGACTTTGGGCGGAAGCGCCTGCATTACAGGCGGACCTTCGACGGAAGCGCCTTCATTACGGGTGGACGCCATGGCTGTTTGCCTGCCTGAGAGGCCCCCCCACTTCCCCCTCCCCTCTTTGCCATGGGGGTCTGGCAGCACCCCTGCTGTGTTCTCCCAGGGAAGGCCATGGCAGTCCCTGGATGGGACTCATGTAGGGGCTTCAGTGCTGGGGGCTGTCTTTGTGTGTGGGGCAATGCTTGTGAAAACATATGTTTCACTGGGGCTCTGCCCGAGGGGCGTCTTTATTGTTCTGGAACGTTAGCAGAGATGGCCAGGCGAGGCTGCCAGGGGTAGTCACAGCAGCCAATCTGAAAGCAGCAGCAGCACACCTGCCCCATGGACCTGGCGATTCAGGCTCTTCCCTGTGGAACCACAGCCTGCTCCATAGAAAGCCAAGTAGGCAGCCAGGGAGGTGGAGCAGCAGCAGCAGCAGCTAAGGAGGGTTGCAGGGCTGGCTCCCTGACCTCTGGCAGCATCGAGGCAGACGACAGTGGGGCAACCAGACTGCAGGCTCAGGGGTGCTCCCAGGAAGGTCGGTGGTAGTGGACGTTCCTGGGGAGACAAAAAACAAGGGGGAGTTACATGTCAGCTGGTGTGTGGAAGCAGTCGCCATTGAAGACAAGCCAGTGTGCCAAGCCAGTGTGCCAGTTGCAAAAGCCTGCAGGGAGAGAAATAAAACACAGCTGAAAGGTGTGATACACATAGCATGGTCTGAGCTGCTTACCTGGGTGTAAGGAGAGCATGATCCTGTAAGGGGAAAGGGTCAAAGAAAGAGACAACAACACAACTTGGGGGTCACAACCATGGCAAACCTAGCACTACTGACCTGTAAGTAGACCCTGTGGAGACAAGGGGGGGGGAAACAGTTGGTGTCTCCATATGGCTAACAGTTCCACACTTGTGGCAGTGTCTGCTCACATGACTACAGGCAGCAATCAGACACAACAGTGGTACAGAGGCATGTATCCTATATATCATAGCAGGCTAAGCAGGCAGTTATCAGGCAACACATTGGTAAAGAGGCATATCATAGCAGGCTAAGCAGGCAGTTATCAGGCAACACATTGGTAAAGAGGCATATCATAGCAGGCAGTTATCAGGCAACACATTGGTAAAGAGGCATATCATAGCAGGCTAAGCAGGCAGTTATCAGGCAACATATTGGTAAAGAGGCATTTCAGAGAAGGCAATGCAGGCAGACATGAGAGGGCACATTGGTAAAGAGGCATGTCTCATATATTTCTATATGCAAAGAGGCAGAAGTCAGACCACATGTCAGCACAAACCCTGCTCTTACCTGCACTTACCTGCTGGTGTTGTTGCCTGTGGGGGGGGAAGAGGCTGGGAGAAAGACATGGGTTAGTAAATGGTAGCATGGAGGCAGCTGCCCAGGCACAGCTGTAAACAGTTTGGCCACAGCCAGAACAGCCCTCTCTGCCCTTGAGGGGGTGCAGAGAGGAGAGAGGAGAAGAGAAGAGAGAAGTGGGGTGTTTGTGAATTTTGCCCTCCACTGACAAAGTCCCACTTTGTGGCTGTGGGGGACAGAACCCCACGCCACGTGCTCAGAGAGAGAGAGAGAGAGACTGGAGGTCTGGGGCTGGGCTTTTGTGGGAAAGAGGCTGGGTGGGGCTGGGTGCTGATAGGCTCCCTATCTTTGGCATAACTCTGTCGGTTTCCAGACCTTGCTGACACAACTCCGACATACCTCTGACATAACTCAGGAGTAGGGTGTTAGAAATTTTCAGGAGAGGGCTGGAGTGGGTAAGGTAAAATGGTTCCTATGGGTCTCCTCGAATTTATGTCCACCCTTTTGGTCGACATAAAATTTGTGTCAGCATTTGTGTTGGAGGGGGCGTGTCTGTGCTTGCCAGGGTCTGGAATCCAACGTTAATTGGTTGCCGCCCCCGTTACGCCTACGGTCCGCCCCTGGAACGCCCACTTTTATGTTGACTTTATGTCCTTTGTCCTAACTTCGACATAACTTTGACGTAACTTTGACTTTATGTCCTTCGACATAACTTCGACCTAACTTCGACCTAACTTCGCCGTAAATGGTCGCATTCCAGACATAACTTCGACATAAGCGACTTATGCTGAGTTTATGTCTGACTTGTGCTGCTTAGCCCTTGCGTTGGAACGGGCTGTTAATCTCTGTTGTAAGCCGCCTTGGGCATTTCCCTTTGGCATAGGAAAAGGCAGGGTATAATTTTTTAAATAAATAAATAAACACATCCCCATCCCTGGTCTCCCTTTCCCCTCCCCATTCCTTTCACCCCACCCACTGCCCACTCCCTGCGCTATATACCAGTGCCAGGATCTCATGGTGGCTGCCATTGGATGGGCGCAGTTGCTTCCCACTTGTGGCGGTGGCCAGACTGTGCTTTGCTGCTTCTTCTCAGTACCATTCTTTGTTTTTCTTTGCCCTCACTGCCCTAGCCTTACTTGCCCTTACTGCCCTTTAATCTGATTGGTAACCCAGATGATTTTGTTTACAGGCATCTATGCCATAATCCCACCATGTGCTGCATCATGATATAATCAGCACAATCATGTGTAGGCCACCGCAGTCGATCAGATTAAATGGCAGAGAGGGCAATGAGGGCAAGGACAGTAAGGGTACGGGAGAAGGGAAACAGCACCAAGGAGAAGCAACAGGTAAGGGAAATAAAGGGTCCCAGACAGCACCAAGGCAACACACATGTTCAGTGAGATGAGGGTTGGGTTTTTTCCAGTCATTTAGGTTGCATCAAGATTTGCAAATCTAGAAATCAGTGAATATTTGGTGTGGCCCTAGTTGACTGGAAATGTCATTGCACAAGCCTCCTGAGAGAGAACAGCTTTCGAAAGCCAGTCACCTAAAGAAATGGGAGCACCATGCTAATCACAATAAAAATGCTGAGAATCCCTGGGTTGCGTTCATTTTCCTAAAGTCAACACTCTGCTATTCTTATTGTTCCTTAGCCTAATGGAATTTATTGCGGCTATTCATCCTCAGCGTGCACAGCAAAAGTGCACTTTTTAAAGCCTAGAAAGCTATAGAGTTAATAGCTTAATAATTCACCAAGAAAAACTGATGTGCAGCTGACCCATGTATCAGGCTGTCAGCAGTGCTGGAGGGTAGTTCGTAAATTCCAGAGGAAGACTCTGCGGGAGCTCGAGACCCGCCCCCTTTTAAAACTCAAATGGCCTTGTAGAGTAGTCATAAGGGATTAATGCAGAGTTATTCTCCAACTTAATTTGCATGCCCCTGAAAAGGGAAAGCGCTGCTCCACTATCAAGAGCTAATAAAGAGAAGCCCTACTTCTTTAAAGGCAAAACAATCCTCTCACTTTCCATAGGCGCTTGATCTTGGCTGGAAGCACAGACACTTCAACCCCTGCAGCTCCTATGTCAGGGACAGCAACAGAGACAAATATGCAAATATGAACTACTAGCCCGCCCTCGTGGGTGAATGGGTCAACTTGCTCCATTGAAAAGTTTTGGGCTTCAGGTGATGTGAGAAAGTTCTGCCTGTGGTTATATTTTATGTAATAAACCATTCATACATTATGCTGTTCATATCAAGCGCTGAACAGGCTTGCATGGACCAACCAGGTGATTCTAAGTTATCCTGAATTTCTCAGAAAGACATGTGGTTGGCCCAGACTCTCTGTCTTCTATGTTAAATATTGCATGAACGTCATTGAATAAGTATAGGCTAGAGTGCAGGGTTAACAGCCCAATCCTATCTGGGCGGGGCGATGTTGCTGTGCCTCATCTGCTGGCGCTGACTACCATAAAGCAGTCAGCGTCAGTTGTAAAAGGTGCTCTGGCAGTAGCGCACTGGCAGGAAGGCCAAAGCCTTCCCGCCAGCACCAGCAGGATCCAGAGCTGCCTGCCGCCAAAGATAAGGTGGCGGGAAAGGTGGGGGGGACAGCAGACTTGAGGCAGGGGAGGGCAAAACGACGCGGCGGCAGGGGCAAGAAGAGGGCGGAACAGGGTGGTGACAGGGCCTAGTGAATGGGCAAATCAGGTCCAGGAAGGGGAGAGTTTGGTGGCTGTGGTGGCTGCCAAATCCTCACCCCCTTCCCGGACCCAATCCTGCAGCACGGGTCCACATGGACTTGCGCCAGCTATTTAGCTAGTACAGGTCTGAGTAGACCCCCAAGAACAATTGTTCCCTTACCCAGAGGAGACCTCCGCAACTGCCCTCCTGCAGGATGCAGCAGTAGCCATTTTTGGTGTGTGTGTGTGTGTGCGTGTGTGTGTGTGTGTGTGTGTGTGTGTGTGTGTGAGAGAGAGAGAGAGAGAGAGAGAGAGAGAGAGAGAGAGAGAGGATTGGGCTCTTAATGTAGGAAACCCAAGTTTGAACCCCTATTCAACCATGAAACATTGTGGATAGCCTTGGGCGAGTCACTGTCAGTGTAACCTACCTCACAGGGTTATTATGAGGATGAAGTAATAATAACCCCATATAAGCCACCCTGAGTTCTTTGAGGGGAAAATGGAATATAGACATGTAACAAATGCATACACTTGGGAGTTGGTTCTCATGGGAGCAAAATGAAGGCAGTTGCTAGCTCTGTTCAGGCTTTCATCTCTATGGGGAGACAAATGCATGTGGGCTTCAGAAGAACAGAAAGGAAAAAGTATGGACTTATATGCTGCTAAATAAAGTCACCACTTACGAGCACATTTGAGAAGGAAGCATTCATTCTGTGGACATATTTTGGGGTAACTGTGTATCTTCAGTACTGGAAGGAATCAGATATGGCCAAGAGAACAACATGTAGCAACATGTAACACCATTTTTTGGCTTTTCTATGACTCCCCTTGAATATTGGTTGTTAAGATGCATTTAGGTAAAGGTAAAGGTATCCCCTGACAATTAAGTCCAGTTGTGTCCGACTCTAGGGTGTGGTGCTCATCTCCATTTCAAAGCCGAAGAGCCAGCGTTGTCCAAAGATGCCTCCGTGGTCATGTGGCCGGCATGACTCTCCTTGCCGCAGCGCGTAGCATGTGGCTGGAACACGGAGCGCTGTTTACCTTCCCGCAAGCGGTACCTATTTATCTACTCGCATTGACATGCTTTGGAACTGCTAGGTTGGCAGGAGCTGGCCAAGCAACGAGCGCTCACCCCGTCGCGGCAATCGAACTGCCGACCTTTCGATCGACAGCTTATGGTTCAGCGGTTTAAGATGCATTTAGGTGGCTCTTTATAGATTTGTGGTTTTTTGCAACTGTTTTTGTTGTGGTAACATTTGTTTTATATGTGTATGTGTATATTAAGAATAATTATAAATATATACTTTTTAAAAGGGTGCACCATGCTGGTCCTGTCCTCCCTGTGATCAGCATTTGTCTGCAGCAATAAACGCTGATCACGGGGATGTGTGTGTGTGTGTGTGTTTGTGTGTGAGTGTGCAGGACTGAATACGCGCATCGCAGCAGAGGACGGAATAGCTTGGCACGTTCTTATGAAGCCTGCACGTGGTCCTCTCTCTCTGGAGACAAACGCCTAAACAGGGCTACTAAAAAGGTAAAGGTATCCCCTGACAATTAAATCCAGTCGTGTCCGACTCTAGGGTGTGGTGCTCATCTCCATTTCAAAGCCGAAGAGCCAGCATTGTCCGAAGACGCCTCCGTGGTCATGTGGCCGGCATGACTCTCCTTGCCACAGCGCGTAGCATGCGGCTGGAACATGGAGCGCTGTTTACCTTCCCGCAAGCGGTACCTATTTATCTACTCACATTAACATGCTTTGGAACTGCTAGGTTGGCAGGAGCTGGCCAAGCAACGAGAGCTCACCCCGTCGCGAGAATCGAACTGCCGACCTTTCGATCAACAGCTTATGGTTCAGCGGTTTAACCCGCTGCGCCACCCGCTGGCCTTAAACAGGGCTACTACCTCTGTCTAAATTTGCTTCCCAGCCTCATTTTATGAACAACATACAAACTGCAGAGCATTTTCTATAGTGCAAAGTGCCATGGAGATGCTAAATAATATTATTAGCGGGTTCTTCATAGCAGAGAGAAACACTCCTCATTTAATGCACAATAAAATTGTCACACTGAACTTCAAAACTAAGCAGACATTTTCATTGTTGCATTGAATTAAGGTAACAACATCTTTTAAAATGTTGTTTAGGGAACCAGCTGAAAAAAACAACACAAATAGTCTTGCTAGATTCTGACCGTGCTGAATAGCAACTTAAAAAAACATCGCTCACTAAAACAGCCAGTTCCTCAAGACTGGCCCATCAAGTTCATCTGACTTCCATTGTGGTCATGCCATATAAATAAATGGTAGTAGTGTAGAGAGAACCTTACCTCCTTAAACGCACCAACTGAGGAAGTTGGCACAGCAACTTAATTTGTTTTGTCAGTGATTTAAAAGGATGTTTTTCTCTAATGAAAGTCTAGAGCCGATTTATGTACCCCAGCAGGTGAGTTTGAATAGCACAAATAAAATATTTCTTCTGCTTGGTCCACACAGAATACTCAGGGTGCAATCCAGCGTAGAAATAAGCCAGCGGAGCGAGTGCTCCACCGGCCTTTGGTGTCATGAAAGTGCCATAAAGCACTTTCGCGGCACTGAGTAAGTGGTGCCGACAATGCGGAGGCCGGCGCCGCTCACTCAGCCATCACCCGACACCCACGCCACTGGACACAGGGGTCCTGAATTCACTTGGAATGCTACTTTTTTTTTAACATTTCAGTGCCAAACCCTCCACAATCCACATATTAGGTTGCCATCATCATCTTAGTCTTCATTTGTAGATATAGTTATAGATAGAATCATCAGTGCACATGGTGTTTTTCATACAGTGAAACGACAAATTCCTGCCATGAGGAGCTCACAATCTAGAGATATTGACACAAGGGAGACAACAGATGGGAGAGGTGATGGAGGGAGGGGTAAATGGGAGAAGCACAAGCATTTATTTCAGGTAAAACCTAGGGAACGAGGACTACATTATGCTGCCAAAGCCTTCACAGAAAAGTGAGTTTTAAGAAGAAATCTGAAGGAAGTAACCAAAGAAGCACCCTGCAGGTGTTCCAGGAGGCAGTTCCAAGCCCAGGGGGATAGTAAGGGGAAAGGATGGAGTTGCTGGAAGGAGTGAGAGCCTTCGGATGGTTGAGAGTAGTGGAGCTGGAAGAGCAAAGGTCACGGGGAGGAGTGTACTGGGATAGGGGAGCAGAGAAGAAGGAAGCGATAAGCCTGGCTTAAGGCTGACAATCCACGATTAGCCTGGAGTTTCCAGGAATCCGCAGCATTGATCTCCAGAAGACATCTGAAAATAATCCTGGAGATTTTTACAAGGCTTGACTAACAGGATTGGGCTGTAAATGACATCACATCATGTTGGGGAAAAATAAAGTCTCCAGGAATAGCTTCAGTCAGTTGTTGGCCTGGCAGCTCAGTTTGGCATTAAGCATATTTGATCCTAAGCAGAGTCTCTGAGCTCAAAGACCCCCTTATTCAAGGATAGAGTTTGCTGTCTTCCACTTCTCAAACTGCTCCATCCCTTTTATAAGCCAAAATGTAAACTGTTTGGACTGAGCAGCTAAAACCTCTACAGTTATACTAACACATTGTATAAAGGAGAAAGTTAAACAACATTGACCTGTGTTTGGGTTTGCAGCTTTGAAAGTGAGTCAGTAGAAGGAGCTTATGTTGCTGGCTCCTCAGGTCTTGCTCAATTCAATATATGGCCTTTGTTAAAAATTACTTGCTGATTTGGGGCATGTGCCCTGGTCTTCTGGACTGTATGGTTAACTGTATGGTCTTCTGGACTGTATGGTTATCTTCCCATTATTGTGTTGGTCTTTTGAGTATTTTTTCCTCTACTCAAATATTGCCCCAATGAGTGCTTTGAGTAGGCTTACCAGATCTCCAACCTTGACAAAGTGTAGCCCTCTAGGAGAAGGAATGTGGGCAGGTGTGTTCAATGGGGCTTGCTTCTGAGTAGACATGCCTAGGATTGTGCTGTAAGGTTTAACAAGCTACACCTGCCCACATTCCTTCTCCTAAAGGTCTAGCACTCTGTCCCGGTTGGAGATCTGGTAAGCCTAGCTTTGAGCAACGACTGAAAGAAAATAGTTTTTTTTTTTTAAAAGGGCTTCCCCCAATTTTTCTGGATTTTTTTTTGTGGAAATTAGACAGGTGAAACTATTTTTTAAAACAATTTTCAGAGTTCTAGGGTCACCCCACTGACCAGAGGAACCCCACCCCAGAAGAGCAAAGATAACTGTTTTTAGGGAAAATGAGGTGCAGGAATTGGTTGAGGGGTACCCCACACACACACTGAAATTAGAAATGAATCTTTGGCTTTTTTTTTTTCATGGCCAGGGCCTTGGCTTTTGAATCCACTTTGTTTGGAGCACTTCAGGTGCAGGTGATCAGCTGTATACAGCTGTAAGCAGGAGCAACACCAGGCGTTGCTCAAAGCACTCATTGGGGTTATATGGGTAACAGAATAGACCTATGCAGCCATTTTCATCATATTGCATCATTTCCTATAGTTTGTGAGTGGATTTCTGGCTTTTTTTCTCATGGCCAGGGCCCTGGCTTTTGAATCTACTTTGTTTCCAACACGTCAGGTGCAGGTGATCAGTTTTACAGAGCTGTAAGAAGGAGAAACACAAGGTGTTGCGCAAATAACTCATTGGTCCTTAGAGGGTAATCTAATGCTATTCCTGTATGTTGGCTGGTTGTTTCTGGGTTTGTTTTTTCTGTTCCCCCCTCAGGCTGAGCCTAGGAGGGGGTGAAGGTTGGGTTACTAAGAATTCTGTCTCCAGCCTCAAACTGACTGTTTGCAGGGATCAGCCAGGTGGCTGTGTTATACTGATTTTCAGCAGAATTTTTGCAGGCAGCTCAATGTGGATGTTTATTTCTAGGTTTTTTTTTCTTTCCCCCCTCATCAGGCTAAGCCTATCACAACAGGGTTGAAGGCTGGGCTATTCAGAATTATGTCTCCAGCCTCAACTGAGTGATTGCAAGAACGTGGAAGGCAGCTGTCATTATATACTGATTTTTAGCTGGATTGTTGCAAGGAGCTCAGTTTAGCTGTTTATTTCTTGGGGGGGGGGTTCTTCCCACCCCCAGGCTGAGCCCAGCCTGGTGACATGGTATTTTTCCAGTAACAAGTGCATACAAGGGTCAGGAACTAGCCTCCAGCTATGTTGGGGTGGGTGGAATAACAGCCTTTGTTATAAGGCTGGCTGTATAACAAAAGGCATCTGCTTTGCTGAGCCGGGCATTTAATTTTTAAATACCCATCAAAAACATCTTGCAAAAATTAACTCTTAAGAGCTATAACAACAAAACTCTTGCAGGCATGGACTTGTAACTTCGTACACACTGTGCTGAAACATGCCCCTAAAGAACCCTGAAACACAGAAGTTGTGTGTACAACACAACTACATTTTTGGAGCGTTTTTGTGCTGAACTCACAACTAAAGCTGCAGCACTTACAGGGTTTGAAGGGTCATAAAAAAACCCCTGGCAGGCAGGGACTTGTAACTTGGGGTACACTGTGCTGAGACATACCCCTAAAGAACCCTGAAGCACAGAAGTTGTGTGTATAACACTACACAACTACAGTTTTTTGAGCGTTTTTGTGCTGAACTCACAACTAAAGCTGCAGCATTTCAAGGATTTGAAGGGTCATAAAAAAACCCTGGCAAGTAGTGACTTGTAACTTGGGGTACGCTGTGCTGGGACATCCCCCTACACAATCCTAAAGCACAGAAGCTGTGTGCACAACACAACTATGTGTGTGTTTGAGATCTTGTGTTGTCAGGTCTATGCTTTACATAGGAATGAATGGACAAATTTGTTATGCCTTAAACCCCAATGAGTGGCATTTGCAACACCCATGCTACAGGTATATGGAACAGCTGGGAATTTTTGGCAGGTGTTTATCTCTATTTGGGGGTACCTTAAACATGTGACAAAAACTGGCATTTGGAAGTTCTGGGGAAATATGGCCTCGGGTCAAAAGGGTTTGTGTTCTGGATTATAAAGTCAAATTCCTCACACACACACACGCACACACACACTCACTTGTCTCAGCTGGTCCTAGAAAATGTTCTTTTGCCTCCAGGGAAGCTTTCCATCTTTCTGGCTGGGTATTACAGTACCCAGCCATCTGTATGGCAAATTATTCATCCTTAAATATGAAAAGAAAACTCAACTCCCATTCTTCCAGATCTTGTTGTGAAAAGTATAGATGGCTGTTTTTCAGATTCCCAGGTGATGACGCTAAAATAAAGACGGTCAGTTCATTAAACGTCAATGGTCAGTTAAATCAACTCAACTCGGCATTGCTCCACACAGCTCAGTGTGAACCAAAAGGCTTCCACATGGGGTGGGTGGGGATTTCATGTGACCCTGATGATATAGGGTTAATCTTTTCCTTGGCAAGAGGACTGGAATAGAAGCGTTAGCATTTGAATGCAAGCGATTGCCAAAGGGAATAGGAAAGAGATATTTCAAGTGCAAATATATGAGCAGCTGCAGCTCTAAATCAGAAGAAACATAATGGTACCATATCCCTTATCAGATATGGGCAGATCTCTGAGGACTGCTATTTTAGCTCAGGCAGCACAAACTAATATGTTACCAATATGAGCATAATTATGTAGAAATATACAGCTGGTTCTGTGCAAAAAGAAAAAGAAATCACATTTCCATAATAATAACAACCGCATGATAGGATCAACCACAAGAAATTAGGCCTGTGCTCAGTGATCAAAAAAGTAAGTAACTTGGCCATATTAATCGGCCCTTTTCTGCTTAAGTCATTCTACAAGATGCTGCTCTGAGTGCCCTTGATATCGGAAGCAAGCTGCAGAGGAACAGGCTTTTCTCTGTGATGGCATCCAGTTCTCCTAAAGGAAGCTATCTGGGCCTCCTCTGCCTTCCAGAAGGCCTTTGAGTAAACTGGTCATTTATATTTTACTGCTCATCAGGGAGGTGGATCAAGTCTCTGACTCCAAGTCTCGAGTCAAGTCCCAAGTCTCTGGGTCCAAGTCTCAAGTCAAGTCCCAAATCTTTGCCCCCAAGTCCCGAGTCTTTGGTTGCGAGTTGCGAGTCCCTATCTATTTAATGGGGAAAACGGGTTTAAACCTGAATAAAATTCGACTTGTCGTAAAAGTCTCAAGTCGAGTCTTTCGAGTCTTTTACAATCGCCGAGTCAAGTCTGACTTGAGTCCGAGTCATTAGAATCAAGTCTACATCACTGCTGCTCAGTATTCTGAGTTTTGGATTGGATTAACTGTTTTAATACTACTGTACTAGGTTTTACTGGGACAATTTTATTGGGATTTTGTACTACTTTTGTAATGGTGTTTTAGTACGTTGGATGGTGTTCCCAGTAGCAATGTATGGTTGCGAGAGTTGGACCATAAGGAAGGCTGAGCGCCGAAGAATAGATGCTTTCGAACTGTGGTGCTGGAGAAGACTCCTGAGAGTCCCTTGGACTGCTAGGAGATCAAATCAGTCAATCCTAAATGAAATCAACCCTGACTGTTCCCTGGAAGGACAGGTACTGAGGCTGAAGCTCAAATATTTTGGCCACCTAATGTGAAGAGAGGAGTCTCTGGAGAAGACTCTGATGCTGGGAAAGATTGAAGGCAAAAGGAGAAGGGGAAGGCAAAGGATGAGATGGTTAGACAGCATCACCGATGCAACGAACATGAAAATGAGCGAACTCAGGAAGATAGTGGAGGACAGGAAGGCCTGGCGGGGTGGACTTCCGGCTAGGAGGACATGGCTGGCTGACAACTCCGTCGATCGCTCTGTATTGACGGAGTACATCTGACGGACTTAATTACTCTACCCTTGGATTAAAAGGGATTACGAAGAGATAAACCACATGGCTTTCAATCTCCCCCCTTCTGACACTTCAAGGCAAAGGCTCTGAAGTTTTGGATTCTCGGAGAGAAAGTGGGAGTACCAACGTCGCTCGAGCCGCAGATGAACCCTAAGTCAAGCCACCTCCGACATGCTTGCTTTACTTAGGCAAGAGGCGTAGAAATGATTTATGAGTTGAAGAAATTAGCCGAGATAAGAGGTAACGTTAAAAATAATACGTTGCGATAAGGCGAACTGAACATTCGAAAGTGAAAGTTGGAAAGACGAAGTTAAAGTGGTGAGTTTTATTGATTTTTTTTCTGTACTTATGGAAGATTAAAACAGTAAGAAGGTTTTTTTAAAATAGACTATTTTGGCAAGAGAAAATTGTTTTGGACGGTTGTTGTTGACATTTCTGACATTTTTGCTAAAAGAATATGAGCCCTTCCGTGTCAGAGTTCATGGATCTTGGCAATTAATTGTTCTGTTTCACGTCGTCGACCGCAGAAGTTTTTTATATTACCTCTTTTTTTTTTTTAAGAGAAGAGAGATTGGCACCTGGTGAAAAATTTGCAACGTGACTACACAGTTGGAGTATTGTTTTCAAAAATGGCAACAGAGATTCGATGCAAAAATGACAATTTTGCAGGGAAATCTTCAGAATATGAACGCAGAACTGAAAAAAGTAGGGAAGAAAAAGGATGAATTACAAGGAATAAATGATGGAAATGAGGGAATACATGATGGAATGATGGAAGTACAGGAAGATAAAGAGAAAGACAATGATAAAGAGAAAGATTTAGTGGAAGAGACTGTAGCAGAGGAAGTACCAAGAGTTAAACCAAGATTTGAGACGGAGAAGGAGAGTACTTTACCAAAAAAGGTGCTGAAGATTGTCTTTCGGGAGAGGAATATAGAAGACGTGAATGATCCTGTGGAAAAAATTGCAAAGTGGATACAATTCAAAAAACAAGGGACTTTCGGGAAAGATTTAAGGATGAAGAAGAGAAAGAAGAAGAGGAAGAAGAAGAAGGAGGAAGGGGAGGGATGGAAGGGGTAATGGCAAATTGTCAAAATTAAAAAGGGATTATAATTTTTTATTTTTTTGTGGGGAATATTATTGGAGTTAATGTTATATAAAAAGATTGTTTTTTAAGAAACTTATATAAAGAGTGATCGAAAAAATTTGATTTTGAAGGGGAAGTTAAGACTTTTAGATGATAAAGGAAAAGTTAGTTAACCCTTTTGTGAATAAAAGAAAAATAATGTTTTATTATCTGAAAAGACTTAAATAAGATGTGATTTGTTTTTAAGAATTTTATATAAAAAGGGGATATAGATTTTTTTAAAAAAAACAGAAAAGTTTGGAAGGTTTTTATTTTAATACATTTGGAGAAAAATGGGGTGGTTTATATATTAAATATTTGAAGTATGAATTAAGATTTTAGATGATAAAGGAAAAGTTAATCTTTTTGTGAATGTTTAGACACCACTTATAGATTCTTTAAGAGAGAGAGAGAGAGAAGAAGAAGTGAGGAAGTGTGAATTTAATGTATCTTAGAGATATAGGCTTAGTTTAGATAGTATAAGTAGAAAATATATAATAGTATACAAGTAGGATTTATTGCTTCGCGCTTGCTGTAATCTTTCGTAGTATGTTGTATTGTTTTGTTTTGTTTTGTTTGGTAGTTTATTAATAAAAATTAAATATATCATGCAAAAAAAAAAGGAAGGCCTGGCGGGATATAGTTCATGGGATCACGAAGGGTCGGACACGACTTAACGACTGAACAACAACAACAACAAAGCTGCTTGTGGTGCCTGCTATGGACAAAAAAGCAGGTTATAAATAAAATAAATAGCTGATGTGCCCTGTTGGTTGAAAAGAGATGGTTATAGGTAGGCTTACCAGATCTCCAACCGGGACAGAGTGGTAGACCTTTAGGAGAAGGAATGTGGGCAGGTGTAGCTTGTTAAACCTTAGAGCACAATCCTAGGCATGTCTACTCAGAAGCAAGCCCCACTGAACACAAAGGGGCTTGCTTTTGAGTAGACATGCCTAGGATTGTGTTCTAAGGTTTAACAAGCTACACCTGCCCACATTCCTTCTCCTAAAGGTCTAGCACTCTGTCCCAGTTGGAGATCTGGTAAGCCTAGTTATAGGTGGGTTTCACACATTGCAGAAAAGATGGGTATCCACTGTATGGGTATCCAACCGCATATATTATTTAATACTTAAGTGAGAGTATATATGTGGTGTACACATGGGGGGGGGGTACATATACCCAGAAGGCACTAATACCTGAAATTGCGTTTCACTAATGCAATGGTATGTGTTCTTGCATAGGCAAGACTCCCTTTCAAACATTCCAGAAGAGAAATGGGTGATAGTCTGTGGAAACACAGAAACCAACTTTCTTTTTACATGTGGAGAGGCTCTTAGAAAGAATCTTGAAAATTAATGCTGTGCTGAATTATTGGGAGGTTTCAGGTTTTTTTTTTACAAATGTTTCCTTTTCAGGGGTCAGAGGGCATGTGTGTGGACTCTTTTGTGGACCTTTTCATGCCTGTTGACACCCATTGTTCCCCATTCTGCTACTGCTTATCTTTTTGTCATTTATTTATTTTTAAGGTATTTATATCCCACTTATCAAAATAATTTCCCAAAGAGGCCTACATTCAAAACGCATAAACAACATACAAGTTAAAAATCAAACACTGTTTGTAGAAGGAAAGGTGGGGAGGGGTGTCCTCATTGCCCAGGCAACCAGGCTGATGCCTAGGGATAGGAATCCCATTGAAAATAATGCAGTGTAGAGTAGCAGTATTCACATTCAGATGCACATTCAAATGTAGATGTTATTCCTCTGCACTGCATTACCTTCAGTGGGATGCAGCATCAGCTCGGTTGCCTTGGCAACAGGGATGTGTTCTGTCCCAGCTGACCCCTGACCCTGTGTGAACAATTTTGCATCATTTCACAAAGGGGTGTGAACCAAAAAGGGGCAGACTCAATTCTTGGGGGTTTGTATGTTCATAAAATCACACACACACACACACACACACACACACACACACACACACACACACACACACACACACACACAGAGCACTAATGAAATGCTGTTGAAGGATGCTGTTGCCCATCCAAAGAGTGGTCTGCAAATGTAGTTGGAAAATCCAACCAATGAACGCCAATCAATAACAGAGCAGATGGTGATAAATAAAAGTCAATATAAGATGCTCATTCTGTCTTAATACTGGTTCTGTGTGGGTGAGGTTTGTGTTCACATGGCACTCTATTGATTTTTTTATAGTCTTTTGTGCAAAGGTTTCAAACCACCTAATCGCCCCCCCCCAAAAAAAACAATAAAAAACCTCCAGCATCTCATTAGAAAAGAAAGTTGTGTTTTCCTGAGGTAGCTTACTGTTCAGCTGAGTAAGAAATAGTGCGTAATCTTTCAACTGTGAGATGATTTACAGTGGGGTTTCAAATGATCAGGTCTCTAAAGAAAATTGTATTGCATTTGATTTGCTGCCGTGTGCTTTCTAATTTTGTTTTCCTAATGACAATTGATTAAAAATAAACTAATAGAAAGTCAGGTGATCGAGCTGGGTACTGGCTAGGGGATGCTCAACTCATCTGCAGTGCGGTAATGAACTATTCATCTTAGCAGGAGTCCAATTTTCAAAACCATGTGAAAAAAAAAGGTTTGTGTGGGGGGAAATACAGAATTTTTTTGTGATCATTTGTCTAAGCCACATTTTTTCTTCCCTGTTCCTAGTCATTATGTGCCCACACACAACTGCCCACTTGAACCTTGTTTCAGAAGAAGTTGTTCACAGCAACTTCCTTATTGCTTCCAGCCTCAGAGCCCAAGAAGAAGTCAAGAGAAGAAGTGAGAGATGGTTAAAAGGAAACTCTCTTCCAGTGGCTGTAGCAGCTAGCAATTCCACCAGCTGCTGCAGGCACTCAGAGACACATCAAGCCTTCTTCACAGCTTTCTGTACAAATTGGGATAAAGTAAGACAGACTAGTGAGATGCAGAAGCCTATGATAGGGGGAGCTGTGAGCACTGGCAATGCTAGAGGTGGGGTGGAATGGTAAGTCTTGCACAGCGGTAACCGCTTCGTTCTGTGGTGGCCCCGCCCACTCGCCATCGGAACCAGTCGAGCGGCGAAGGCACCGCGCAGGAGACTCCCTGTGCGTTGCCTTCACCGCTCGGACTGGTTCCAACGGCGAGTGGGCGGGGCCACCACAGAACGAAGCGGTTACCGCTGTGCAAGACTTACCGTTCCACCCCACCTCTAGCAACGCCAGCGGCTGTGAGGCTCTCAGGAGGTGTCTGGTTAAAGATGAGGCACCACTTAATTGATGGGTCTAATATTGGCAACCTCTTCATGGATCATTGCCTTGTCGTGGCAAAGGGGCTTGCGTAACTCAAGGAAGCCATGAGCTATGCCGTGCAGGAACACCCAAGATGGATAGGTCGTAGCAGAGAGTTCTGAGTAAAAGTGATCCACTGGAGAAGGAAATGGCAACCCACTCCAGTAACCTTGCCAAGAAAATCCCATGAACAGTACCAAAAGGCTAAAAGATATGACGCCGGAAGATGAGCCCCTCAGGTCGGAAGGTGTCCAATATGCTACTGAGGAAGAGCGGAGGACTATTCCAAGTAGACCCAGAAAGGATGAAGCGGTTGGGCCAAAGCCAATAGGACGTTCAGCTGTGGATGTGTCTGAGGTTGAAAGGAAAATCCAATGCTGCAAGGAGCAATACTGCTTAGGAACATGGAATGTGAGGTCTATGAATCAAGGCAAGCTGGATGTGGTCAAAAATGAGATGATAAGATTGAACATTGACATCTTGGGAATCGGCGAACTAAAATGGACGGGCATGGGCGAATTTAAGTCAGGTGACCATCATATCTACTACTGTGGGCATGAATCCCTTAGAAGAAATGGAGTAGCCCTCATAGTCAATAAAAGAGTGGGAAAGGCAGTACTGGGGTGCAACCTCAAAAACGACAGAATGATTTCAGTTCGGATCCAAGGCAAACCATTCAACATTACAGTAATCCAAGTGTATGCCCAACCACTGATGCCGAAGAAGATGAAGTTGACCGGTTCTATGAAGACCTACAAAACCTTCTAGAACTAGCACCCCAAAAAGATGTCCTTTACATCATAGGAGACTGGAATGCTAAAGTAGGAAATCAAGAAATAAACGGAACAACAGGCAAGTTTGGCCTTGGAGCGCAAAATGAAGCAGGGCAAAGGCTAACGGAGTTCTGTCAAGAGAACACGCTGGTCAAAGCAAACACTCTTTTCCAACAACACAAGAGGCGACTCTACACATGGACATCACCAGATGGTCAATACCGAAACCAGATAGATTATGTGCTTTGCAGCCAAAGATGGAGATGCTCTATACAGTAAGTAAAAACAAGACCTGGAGCTGACTGTGGCTCAGATCATGAGCTTCTTATTGCAAAATTCAGACTTAAACTGAAGAATGTAGGGAACACCACTAGACCAGTCAGATATGACCTAAATCATATCCCTTATGAGTATACAGTGGAGGTGAAGAATAGATTTAGGGCGTTAGATCTGGTAGACAGAGTGCCTGAACTATGGACAGAGGTTCGTAACATTGTACAGGAGGCAGCAACTAAAACCATCCCAAAGAAAAAGAAATGCAAGAAAGCAAAGTGGCTGTCAGATGAGGCTTTACAAATAGCTGTGGAAAGAAGGAATGCGAAAAGCAAAGGTGAAAGGGAAAGATATAACCAACTGAATGCAGATTTCCAGAGAATAGCAAGGAGAGATAAGAAGACCTTCTTAAATGAGCAATGCAAAGAAATCGAGGAAAACTACAGAATGGGGAGGACTAGAGATCTCTTCAAGAAAATTGGAGATATCAAGGGAACATTTCGTGCAAAGATGGGCATGATAAAGGACAAAAAAGGCAGGGACCTAACAGAAGCAGAAGAGATTAAGAAGAGATGGCAAGAATACACAGAAGAACTATACAAGAAAGATCTTAATGTTCCTGATGACCACGCTGGTGTGGTCACTGACCCAGAGCCGGACACCCTAGAGAGTGAAGTCAAGTGGACCTTAGGTAGCATTACTAACGACAAAGCTAGCGGAGATGATAATATCCCAGCTGAGCTACTTAAAATCCTAAATGATGATGCTGTTAAATGCTGCACTCAATATGCCAACAAATTTGGAAAACTCAGCAGTGGCCAAAGGACTGGAAAAGGTCAGTTTATGTTCCAATTACAAAGAAGGGCAGTGCCAAAGAGTGTTCAAACTACCGCACAATTGCACTCATTTCACATGCTAGCAAGGTTATGCTCAAAATCCTACAAGCTAGGCTTCAGCAGTACGTGGACCGAGAACTACTGGAAGTACAAGCTGGGTTTCGAAGAGGCAGAGGAACGAGAGATCAAATTGCCAACATGTGCTGGATCATGGAGAAAGCACGAGAGTTCCAAAAACCCACCTACTTCTGCTTCATTGACTACGCTAAAGCCTTTGATTGTGTGGATCACAACAAACTGTGGCAAATTCTTAAAGAGATGGGGGTACCAGACCACCTTACCTGTCTCCTGAGAAACCTGTATGCGGGTCAAAGAGCAACAGTTCGAACCGGCCATGGAACAACTGATTGGTTCAAAATTGGGAAGGGAGTACAGCAAGGCTGTATATTGTCACCCTGCTTATTTAACTTATATGCAGAGTACATTATGAGAAATGCAGGGCTGAATGAATCGCAAGCCGGAATCAAGATTGCCGGGAGAAATATCAACAACCTCAGATATGCAAACAATACCACCCTAATGGCAGAAAGTGAAGAAGAACTAAAGAGCCTCTTGATGAGGGTGAAAGAGGAGAGTGCAAAAGTTGGCTTGAAACTCAACATTAATAAAACTAAGATCATGGCATCTGGTCCCATTAATTCCTGGCAAATAGAAGGGGCAGAAATGGAAGCAGTAACAGATTTTACTTTTTTGGGTTCCAAGATCACTGCAGACGGAGACAGCAGCCATGAAATTAAAAGACGCTTACTCCTTGGAAGGAAAGCTATGGCAAATTTAGATAGCATAATAAAAAGCAGAGATATCACCATGCCAACAAAAGTTCGTATAGTCAGGGCAATGGTGTTCCCAGTAGCAATGTATGGTTGCGAGAGTTGGACCATAAGGAAGGCTGAGCACCGAAGAATAGATGCTTTCGAACTGTGGTGCTGGAGAAGACTCCTGTGAGTCCCTTGGACTGCTAGAAGATCAAATCAGTCAATCCTAAATGAAATCAACCCTGACTGTTCCCTGGAAGGACAGGTACTGAGGCTGAAGCTCAAATATTTTGGCCACCTAATGCGAAGAGAGGACTCTCTAGAGAAGACTCTGATGCTGGGAAAGATTGAAGGCAAAAGGAGAAGGGGAAGGCAAAGGATGAGATGGTTAAACAGCATCACCGATGCAACGAACATGAAAATGAGTGAATTCAGGAAGATAGTGGAGGACAGGAAGGCCTGGCGGGATATGGTTCATGGGATCACGAAGGGTCGGACACGACTTAACGACTGAACAACAACAATATTGGCAAATGATCACTCATTGTTAAACTGTGGGTGCAATCTTGCCCAGCTGCTATGCTAGCGCAGTGACTACTGCACTGGCCTAGGGTGTAGTGAACGTGCCATAAAGCACGTTTGCGACACCCCGCGAGTAAGCTGCGCTTTCCTGCCTGTGCCAGTGCAGCCCCCAGTGTGTGCTGGAGCAGGTAAGAGCTGCCTAAAGTGGCGCAGGGGTGGGGGGAGGCCGTTATGAGGGCATGGCGGGGGGAGGGCGGGGAGTGGGTGCATTGGGCCTGGGAGGGGCGTGGGATTGGTGGCATTGGTGCATGCTGAATCCTATTCCCCTTCCCAGGCCTTCTGTCCCCCCCCCCCCACACACACACACACCGCAACCCTGTAGGAAAGCCACTGGAAAAGAAATCACTTATTACAGAAATTTGTCTCACTGAAAGTTTGATTTTCCTTGACAATTCTCAGATATTTCTCTCTGGAAGGAACTCTGAAATTTGTTTGGATTTCCCTTTGTATGAAATTTTAGTGCAAAATCTAGCAGGCACCCCTTACCCTACAACTCTTTTCAGAGAGCTTCTACCCTCTTTCCTCTCAATTAATCTATATGGCCTACCTTCTGTGGCTGGCTATTTGCTCTTCCACCTCTGAAAAGGAACACAAGGTTCAGGTGAAGCATGAAGCAAACACACATGCACACACGCACACACATGGAGTCACCACAGTGATGGAGGTTTAGGGTTGCCAACTGACTAAAATGTACAGGAGGAGCATGACTGCATTTGTAGCTTGCAGCGTAATGGCATTGGACTGTGACTACAAGCACATGTAAACTATCCGGCTCCATACAGCTATACCCTTGAGTAAGAGGATTACTGAGGTGGACCTGATTTGGGTCCATTTTGCGGCATACATTTGGTGAATGAGTGTATGCTGGTCTCCTAGATACCATGTAGATGAACCAGTCAATGGTAGAACCTGATTCACAGCCTACCACCTCACACTTGGCCACTTCTTGGCAGTGATGGGACTTAAGTGCACCTAACATATCTGCATTATGTTCATCAACTGCAATCATGAGGAACAGAAATTTGCTTGTTTCTTTAAAAAATACAACACACCACCCCACCGAATTCCATTATCGTATTCTCAGATTCTAACAGATGTCCTGGTCACTCAGGAAAAAGCGTTTACTTGCACAACATGAAAACTGGGGTTGTTTGCATGTCTGCTTAAAAGTTACTGGATGAGTGACAATTTTCACCAAGGTCTTCATAAACAATAGTCTTTTCATTGTTAGTAATGGTGAGCAGAAGGTAGATGTCAACAGCAGATGCCTGGGGCACATGCAGAGTACATTCGTCTACTGAAGTCGCAGTTTGCTTTGGATTCATCGGTGCTGCCTTAAAAATTTTCTTTTTCTCTGCTGCCTGAGGAGAGCACCGCAGAGTGTAAGATCACAGAATGGGGTTGCGGCAGTGAAAGACTAAGACAACCTTGTGTGCTGTTATGAAAAGAAACTGAATGTGAGGTATTGTAATTAGAAGGCTCTGAAGAAAGGTTCACAACTGATTTCCACAAGCCAAGGCTTCCTCTGTTTCTCACCTCCAGAGTATTTCCAATTACATGCACTGAGGCAGTCGTTCAAAACTAAATCTTGTTTTGAAATCAACATGACAAATAAGGTGTATGTGTGCTTTCCTCCCTCCTCATTGCGAGCTTCTTCACTTGAAGCTTGGAATGTATATTCACACTCATACAAATGAGTGGCAAGCAGAGGCGTCACAGAGTGGGGGGCAGGGGCCCTGGGCCCCAGGGTGCAGGGCACTGAGGGTGGGTGTGGGGCGCTGAGGCTGGGGGTGCTCTAGTTTTTGGGGGGGTTCCGGGTTTGGGGCTTTAAAAAAAAATGCAGGCAGCTACAGCCCCCTGCTGCATCCCAGGGTGGCAGCTGCCTCGTGTGCGCCCCCCAGCATGTTTTCAGGGCGCTGATACTTAACTTGCCGGCAGTTTCATTCTCAGTGGGGCGCAGGCAGCATTTTTCTATCCGGGCGGCATCCATTTTGAATGTGTGATACTCTCTAGGATTTTCTCGCTGGTCGCACGCCCTCTCTAGGGCGCGCGTCTCATTAGTCTCACTGGTCGGTCCTCCAGAGCCTCCTAGAGAGGCCTGGAGGACAGACGGACCAGCAAGACTATTAAAGAGTCCTAGAGAGTCCCATTCAAAACAGATGCCTCCCGGATCGAAAAAATGCTGCCTGCCCTGCGCCCCAAAGGAAGACTGAAAAAGCCGTCTTAAGTTAAGTACCCGCGTCCTGCGCCCTGCCGAGAATTCCCCAGGATTACACAGGATTACACAGGATTGCACCCTCAGTTTCTGTCTCTTTGATTCCCTTCTTATTCAGTTCCTCCCCTTCCTCAAAGGAAGTGTCCTCTCCTTTTCAGGTCAGATATACACATCCATGGCAGAGGCTGATGGGATATTTCTCTAAGTGGTCCTCCCCCCCCCCAGTTTCCTCATTTTTATTCTGCTCTCTTTTATACGTGCTGTGTTTTTTTTACTGTATTTTTTATCTATTGTATTGTACTTATTGTATTGTATTGATTGGAAACCACCTTGGGCACCTTAGAGGAAAGGCCATATTTTAATCTGTTAAATTAAATAAACAAATATATACATTGTCTCTAAACTCAGCAGTTCCATTACAATAGTATTCATTCTTGAATCAGAAAACATTTTCGGTAGGGGGTTATATGGTCCGAGTGTGATACTGTGTACCATAGAGATGAACAACCTGTTCAGCATTATGGAATACACTGGAAGTATTTGCCATCAAAGAACAAAATCAGGGTAGAGTTTCCCTTTAAAAAAAAATCTTGGAATTCAAGAAGGAACCCACAGACTTCTCTCACCCAAAGATTCCAGGGACACAAATTTCCTCTCTGTGACAAATGACTCCCAGTTGTCTGAGTAGAGATGTGCCCACTTTCTGGCTTGCGTAGGAGGAAGTCATATTTAAGATCCAGAAGTGCCTGTTCTGTCTCTGGCATAATGACTGTAATCCCAATTGTCACAAATTGCATCCACTTTAAAGCCCCAGGTATCCTTAATACATTCTGAAAAACACAAAATAGACATAATTTTTGAAGAATCACCTACTGATAACAATTGTCCAAGCAGTGCCACAACCGCAGAAGAAGCTCCATAAGCCCTTCCTAGAGGGAGTTACTTACGGACTTCGAAACCTATTTTAAAATGGTGTATTATTTTGTAAATAGGACACTTTATGAGCTTGAAAAGAATTGCAACTCCCATGCTGGGTCTGAAATTAAAAAAAAAGTTTTGGGATTTAAGCTCAAATCTGATTACAACTAAACTGTGGTTCGATGTTAATGTTCTTGTGTGAGTTTAACATGTTTCTGTAAAGGGTTGAGGGTTTGTTTTTTTTCTCCCCATCAGACTCCCTTGTGAAGAGACATGCCTCAGATGTCCGGATAAACTATATCCTTCTCTGCTGTCTTCCACAACGTTCCACTGAAGTTGTAGTCTTCGCTAGAATTCTGGAGAGTCACAAGACTCTAGTCTGAACTATGCACCCCCTTTTCCTTTCAGGTCTCATGGTGAAGTTGGAGAGCTCCTTACTCTAAGGCCAGATCTACACTGCGCTGCATCCGGCGTGGAGTCGTCTTGCCCCTGCCTCCACCGAGTGAGTCGGAGGAGTGTCTTCCTGCCTGTTGTCCCTCCTGTTGTCCCGCCTTCCTATGTAAGCGCAGCTGTGATTGGCACTCTCTTCCCCCCCTCTTATCCGATTGGTGGCTGCATTGCGTTCGGCGAAGCTACCCCTCAAAACATGGTCGAAACCATCTTTGACGCATTGTACACGCCGTAGCATCGGGAGCGCGCAAATGCTCCGGAAGACTGTAAAAATCTCCGCAAAGCGCAGGACGCAGTGCAGTGTAGATCAGCCTTAAAAGGATTATGTGGGAAATAGGTCAACAGTGCAGTAAGAACTCAACAATTCCCCCACACAGAATAAATTTCACTAGAATCATACTGGCTATAATAATAATCACATGAGGAGCATGTCTGTAGCCTCTGATCAATTGTATTATTCTGCCACTTCAAAATGCAAGCGGGAGGGGGGAGGAGATGTGGGAACTCTGGGCTTACAGCACGGAATTTTTTCTGGGTGTGAGAGTTTCATGGCAACTACATTTTGCCTAAAATGAGATTTTGAAGCAAGTGTGAAGGCTTCCCCCTCTAACAAAACAACTAAGGAATTTAAAGGGATACGAGATAGATGTTTGATGACAAACAACTTTTTTTGGGGGGGGGCAAGAGGGTCTAACACTAACACATTGTGTTTCAGACTACAGCAAACATGAAGGCAGGTTGTTAGTCGTCAAGCTGGGCTGTGCGTGCCATCTGTCTTTCGCTAGCCCTGAACATCCCGTGGGGAGTGGGGGACTGATGAAGAAGCTCTCCACACAGAGGGCAAAGTTAATAAGACCTGGGACCGGCAAATGTCGGCATTCCCGCTCATGAGAAACATGAGGCACTTCAAAAGAAGCAAAAAAACATCTAGACAAGACTCGCAAGATTTGTCAGGGAGGTGTAACACATCCCTTCTTTTTAGTATACCCAGAATTCATTTGCCTCATCAATATTCTCAACTACAGAGTAAAAATACCTAATTTAGTGCCATCTAGTAGAAGAAAATAATATTTTCACAGTAAACATTCCTACGGAATCATTCACGTCTCTTTGGCAATGTAGTATTGCTTTATTTGAGACTGAGTTTCTGCACTGAGCTCAGATGCTGCAGGCTCCTTGTACTATATAAATATGCTTTTTTTGACAACTTGCTTTAGGGTTGTTATGTCCTAATTCAAAGGAGTTTTCTTCGTAATGGATATCATGCAGAAGTTCATAAGAACTGTATTACACTTTGGGGCTCCATTTCAACGTTGAATAAGTACAGTATGTAGGTGATCAAGAATTCGCTTTTGTTAAGTGAGGCCTTTGGGACAAGCATGTGTCATGTTGTATTATTTTAGGCTGCAATACAATACACACTTTCCCAGGAGAAAGTCCCATTGGTCACCAATGGGCTTGTGTCTGAGTAGGTATGCATAGGTTTGTACAATTACAGCCCAATCCTGTGCATGTCTATTCAGAAGTAAGTTCCATTGGGTTCAATGGGACCTACTCCCAGGTAGTGCTGTCTTAACGTATGGGCACGCTGGGCAGTTGCCCGGGGGCCCCACGCTAATCTATGGGCAGACCTGAATTTAACACTAATTTTCCAATCACCCACCTGTGTTGTCTTCTTTCTCCTCTAAATTCTTAAAGGCATAGGCATGTGTGACTCTTAAAGGAATATCTCTGGACATTTAGATTTTGCTGTTGCCTCACCTGCATGCTCTTCTTTCTCCTCTTCCCAGCTCCAAGCTCTTACTGTAATCTAGCGATTTTCAACCTTTTCCATCTCACGGCACACTGACAAGTCTTTCAGGACACACCATCAGTTTTTTGACAATTGACAAGGCACACCACGCTGCCAGTGCTAATAAATTACCTGGCCCCAAACTCCCATGGTACACATGTGGACCATTCACGACACATCCATGTCGAATTGAAAATCTGGTTGAAAATCGCTGTGTAATCTTTACTTCTTACAACAACATTGTCAATAACATTGTTATTATTGTTGACATTAATTGGAGATTGACCCCAAGACCCCCGCCCACTTCACTTACCTCTCTCCCTTAGCATTTGGTGCTGCCACTTCCTCTAATGGTCACGGAGGGAATACTGGGAGCCCAGCCATTAGAGGAGGGGGGGGAGAAAGCAACACCGGTGGCATTGGACACCAGGGGAGAAAAGTAAGCCCTCCCCATTTTACTCTCATGTACTACCACAATTTTTTTATTACTTTTGGGGAGTAAGTTCTGTGGTAGTCTAGAAAATAGTTAGGGAGCTCTGCTCACCACTAACCACACCTGGTAACTACTGTATCTTCAAACCATCTGCCACATTTCAACTTTCTTGTGGTTAACTTGTTGTATGGGCAACACAACCTGAAATTATTTGTCTTTTAGACGCTGAGACCAATCCAGCAAATCTGTCAAGACTTAGAAAATGTACAGTGACAGTGGGTCAATAACTTGCCTAAACGTGAATTGAAGCAGGAGGCTGTAAACTGTTTGAGTTCCAGTTATTTGATATAGTGCTGGAGATATTTTTGAAGTAATGGAAAGTGGGGTGTGATGGTGAAAACAAGTGAGAGAGACAAGGCAAATGAATGGACCGCTGTTTATTTTGGACTGCCTAACCCCTCTGCAAGTTGTCTCAAGATGAGAGGACAGGTGTGACTCCAAAAATACAAAAAACAAAAAACACAGCAGTTGTGTGTTACCTTCTGTGAGTTTCCAACACTTAATATATATATTTTTTTTAAAGAAGCTAAAAGGAATTTGGGAAAACATACTGTATTCTCCAGCAAATTACAGTATTCTAATTTGAACTTGGTTGTATGAATTCTAGTTTTTATGCTCTCTAATTAGGAATTCTTTCAATATTCACATTGATTGACTTAAGATTCATAAGCAGGTCTGGCATTTAGGTTTTATGGGGGAATTCATTTGCATTCCATTTCAAAAATAAAATCTGAACTTTTTTAAAATAGAAAAATCCAGTAAGTTTTTGACAAACTTTGCATTTCTGTAAAGATGCAGTTGGCTACAATTCAAATAGGAAAAAATACATGCAAGAGATGTGCTGCAGTTATTTGCGCGTACACTTTTATGTGCTCCTGTGTATTGCTAGGGTTTTGTGAATGGCAGCGCAATCCTATGCAACTTACACCATCGGTATAACCAGCAGTGCAGCGAGAATGGGAGGCCCCAGAATGGAAAGGGGATTCAAATCCCCTCCAAAGGGGGATTCAAAGGGGGTTTAAATCTCCCGTCCCCTCCAAAGCCTCCCGCCCTGCCTCCCCCACTGGTTACACCGGTGGTGTAAGTTGGATAGGATTGCGCTGTACGAAACCTTCTTCAACCTTCCCTGTAAACAGCAAAATCCATTTGGTAGCCAGGGTGGGGGATCAATGGTATGGGCCTCCTGCTGACTCCTCACCCTGAACCTCTGCTGATGGCTGCTTATTCTATTTTAGTACAGCTGCTTTGGCCTCATTTAAGACATGATAGCTTGGCAAAGCGTCTGGTCCAAGTGTTGCTCCCATTTACATCCATACACTCTCACTTCTGCTGCTATTTCACAGTGGATACACACCCGTAAGATTTCCTTTTTGAGACCATCTATTACAGTGACCAGAATGTTATAAAACTTGACCTGACCTAAAAGTCCCTCAGAGCAATTCATTCCCTTCCGCCCCAGGAGCACTGGCGATGTTGGAGTCTATGGCCTGGCCTCCCTTGTCCTTGAGGGATGCTTGTCCTTTCTGCTGTTGGAGGGTTATATTTATTTTCTGCAGTGGAAAGCAGGGAGTGGCAAGGGAGTGACAACAGGATACAGGTCTCTTGTTGTCTTGTATGCTCCCTGAGACATCTGGTGGGGCCTGACTGTGAGATACAGGAAGTTGGACTAGATAGGCCTTTGGCCTGATCCTGCAGGGCTCTTCTTATGTTCTTATGTTCTAAGCCACCTCCTTTTTTGCTGTGTGATCTCTGCAACCCAGCAGTGCCTGTGAGGGGCGAGAGCCACTGCCTCAGGGGCCTGCATGTTGTCAGGGAACTTGCAGGAAACATTTAGCGTGGGGAGAGCCTTAAGACTGCTGCAGACTTGGACACAGAAGAAAAACAATAGCTGTCAGGATTGATGTATCTCTTTAACAACTGTTCCTAATGCATTTCAGAAGAATTTTTTAAAGAGAATTTTTACCTTTCAGTCTTTGGCGTTTTGGAAAGAACATGTTCAAATGCTGTTCCTCCCCCCCGCCCCCCGCCCCCAATAATCAAGAGACCAGTGAAAGGTTTGCAATCCATAAATCTTCAGGGGATTTGCAGCTTTTATTTAATTAGCATGTTAAATTTAACTATGATTTCAATTTAGCCAAATTGACATTTGGCTTAGTTGTCAGTCAATTACTACTTTCTGTTATTAGTGCTATTTTCCCCTGGATATAGAACAATTTTACACACTGGGAAAATTTCACACCTTTAAGTCACACTCTTGTTAGCATTCAGCAGAAGATTATAGCATAGTTTTCATTAAAATACTAATTACTCTGAAGTCTTCTAGAGCACAGATGCACCCATTCAAAGTACAGCTGACATCAGTGGTCACCTCTTCTATGATCGATTGCCAGGTTCTTTCTTCACGGTTTCCTGTGAAGAGGATGGATGGATGTAATTCCTGGATTCAAAAGCTTGAAAGCAAGTCTCTTTTTACTTAATAAAATAAAATAAAATCTCAGAGATTGTTAAAGGAAAATTCACCAAACTTTCAGTGAAATAGAAAAAGAAGTCCTAGAAATGGCAAACATATTAATTGAGATTAAATTACACATCTTTAATGTACCCTTCATTTTCATGCATTTGCTGGAATGAAAATTACAGAAATAAAATTACTGGCTAAAATGGCAAATCTTTCGAATTATATAAAAAAAATGAGGAACAGCAAACAAAATATGCAACATTTTAAGAGGCTGAGGCTGCTATGACCTCCCTCTATTATTATTAGCCCAATATTGCTCTGGGATACTAAGATGAAATATCAAACCTTTTATGCTGTTTGTTTTTGTTTTTCTCAGTTCACTATTTAATGTTCTCTGATATTCTGTATTCTGAAAATAAAATAGATTTACAGCCCAATCCTATCCAAAGCCCTGCACACGGATACAACGGCGCTGGGGCAGGCTCCGCTGTATCCAGTGTGGGGCTGGAGGTCTCCTCAAGGGAAGGGGATGATCATCCACTTTCCCCGTTTTGAGCCCCCCACCCAGCAGCCCTATGGGGCTACTCAGAGGCATGCCAGGAAAATGGCCGAGCAGCCCCGTGTCAGGCTTTCAAGCCCAGGACGGAGGATAGGGTTCGGTGGAGGCCTTCTCTGCTGAGCCCACCCCCATCCCGGGCCTGATCCACCCTCCTCCCCACCCTCCCTCCCCCCTGGAATGCCGCCTTCCTGCCACTCTCCCCCTGCCTGGCATGGAGTTTACCTGCCCCAACAGATGCCGCTTTTTCGTCGGTGGAGGCCTGCCGGCATTGGCCTCCATGCCGGCGTGACAGGCCTTCATGCTGTCACAACACGCTTTATAGCATGTTTATGACAGTGCGGAGGCTGGCATGGAATTGGGCTGCTAAAGTGAAACCAATATTAGCAATATTCAAAATCTGGTATGTTTTCCAATTCTCCCCATAGTTTTTGAATGAGATGTTTCCAAACAAACTTCAAACTGTTCTTTTTAAATTGAAATTTTAAACTCAGCATTTGAAATTAGACTTGGCATTTCTTGGTTGCATTGATTTTGGCAAGCTTCAACGATGACATTTCAGAAGCTCTCCATTTTGAAATATTACCATTGTATGTTATCTATCAAATGCTGTGTGATAAAAAAAAATACTATTTATATGTCAACCATCAAATGCTAACCAATTTTAAATAATATTCTATGCCAACCATCAAATGCTGACAAATATGATATGCCAGTAGTTTTCAGTTTACAAAGAACCGTAGGTTCTTTGGAAGCTTGTCAGTGGTTCCTTAATGGGAAGAGCAAATAAATGCTTGCCCACCACAGCTGATCTTCCTCTGCAATAAGCAGCCACGGAGGAATGTTATCTATATGCTACAACACATTTTCAGGTCATAATATGCAATTGTGAGCCCAGGACTGTTCCATGTGAACAGGATATGTACCCTAGGGCAGGGGTTCTCAAGGTGGTGGGTCGTGATCCACTACACCATGCGGGACTGGCGCTGCCCCTTTAATGGACATTGTGATCCCTGATGGCGGCAGCGATCCTGGGATCACACTGCTGGCAGGAACAAAAGAGGTATTTTTAGACTTACTGGGGGTCATGCTGCCCTCTGGAGGGTTTGGGGGGCGCAGCCCTCCCCCAGTGGGCCTCCACTGAGCTCCAATAGTTCTTATTAAAAATCAAACCATAGTAGCATCTACAGGGCAAAGAGATGTGACAACTCACTGAATTACCCATGAACATGGACTAGGTAGGCAAAGAGTCAAACTATGCCTAGTTTATTAAAAGTCCAGAAGAAAAAGGAATTAAACAAAAAGGAGGAAAAATGATGAGTAGAAAGCTGATGGAAATTGCCTGAACTCATCTGGAAAATGCACAGCAAAAGCTTGTTCAAATGAATATAGTAACCAGTTACGCCCAGCAGATGGAGCTGGGCTACTCGCAAACACAGCTCACAACCCACCCACCCACCCACCCCCAATGCGTCACTATGTTAAACCCAGTGAAGTTCGTAGGCTGGGCTTGGAGTAAACATACCAGGTAAATGAAAAGAAAATTAATTCCCTGATTGCCTCTAGCTAGACATGGTCCCTAGCACTAGTGGCTTTCATTTGTTCCAAGAATCCCTGGCAACTGCTCTTGCCTTGAGGGAAAGCAAGTGGGTGTTTTCCAGCGGGTGCTTTCAGTGTTCACACAGCAGACATGCAGAAAAGCACAGGGCTTCTTGTTGCTGGGACCTAAATAACTTTGGTTTGATTATGTCATCAAGTTACCTGATTGGAGGAGTGGAGCCCACCTGGCGACATCCCACCCCTTTACCTAGTCAGACTGGTTTGCTGCCCAATTGGCAAAGCAGGGTGTCTCTAGGAAGAATAGCTGCTGCAGACAGGATGAATCCATATCTATAGATGATGGGGGGATATTGTTGGAGTTTCAAACACAGGCTGCTTACCAACAGATTTTTAAGTTGCGGAACCTGCACAGGAGCTTCTGAGAAGTTAGATGTGTCCAAAGATAAGGAAAAATGGGTGAAAAAAAAATAGGGGGGAAACAGGGTATTCATCACAGCATCTTTTTGATCTAAGTTGTGAAAAATATCTACATCCAGATCAGCGTTCTTCATTCAGTTTGAGATATCTCAAACTATTACTGAAGTAGTAATAAGATGGGATGTAACTGAAGTTGTCTGAATATGGCACTTCAGATATATTGCAATAAGCGTTGTAAGTGAAGAACAATTGTGAAAATTACTCTGTTTTCTTTCCATAGTAAACAGTCTGTATTATCCGGCATTGTCAGTGGTACTTTGGACTCCTGCAGAGGATAATTTCCTAGTTGGGGAGAGAAACAAAAGTGTACAGATGTAGGATAATGTATTCCTCACGTCTTGTTTGTTCGCTGTGTGTGCAATCGGAAGCAGAAATGTTAGAAAGCAATTTCAAGTCACATTTCCAACTTGCATACAGCCCTCCGAATGCCAGCCAAACAGCTGTGCAGGTTTCAATCCAGCCAGAATGATTTTCTTGCCAGACACATCTTGACACTCTCTCAAAACCAGTTTTGCATTGGAGGGAAGAGGGATAGAAAGAGGCCCCTTCATCAGTGGAAATTAATTCACTCATACTTAGCCCACCTTAGTCCCCGGAAAGCTCTGAGAGTATAACAGAAAGCTCACATGCTCCAGTGCAGTCACTGTCTCCCAGCCTTACCGAGCTTACAGGGTTATAATAACCCTGTACATGGCCATGAGCTCTTTGAAGGAAGGACAAGAAAGACAAAATGATTTTGGGATTTCTTCCCCTGCTGTAAGAACCTTCAAAGAGGGGATGGAAAAAATGACCCCAAGAGAGTTTGGAGATAAGGCTAGCCCAATTCCCTTTGAAATATAGAATCACACCTGAAAACAACCATACAGAGGTGAGCCCAGCCCAGTTATTGATGGGAAAGCAGATAATGACTCATCTGGACTTAATGCATCCAAATATGGAGGGGGGGATGCAAAAGAAACAGGCCCTTCAAAAAAAGAAAAGAAAAAAAGCCATGATTATCATACCAGGGAGGGAGACTTGAGGGTAAAGGGTCACATCTGTACCAAAAGTTTTGGGGCCAGTCAGCCTACCTGGATTCCAAGCAGGATCCAAGAACAAACAGGGCCTTTATATTTTAAAATCTCTTTAGATAATGGATAATGGACTAATGGTAAGGAGACATCAAGATCACATCTGCATATGAACCAATGTGCCAACCTCAGAAGCAATGACTGAGATGAATGAATGCCCATAGCAACAGAGTGTAGGTAGTGTTTCTGCAGCATCATTGGCAAACGGTGTCCTGAGCTAGTCTGAAGTTTGTTGAGAGTTTATCACACATTCCTAATTGAGAAGGTCAATAATGGCAGACCAGATTCCTTGAAAGACAACTTGCCTATTACTATCAATCTTTCCCATTGTGCATTTGCACACTGGCCTATGTGCATTCGTTGTGACAAGCTCAGTACACTTAGGATGACAGTGAGGCTCAATCGAACAGGTCAGTGCAAGTCTAAACAGTCTTCGTGTGTACCCTAAAACGTGACCCAGAATCCACTGTGCAAAGTTCCTCAGCTCACATTAATGTGCAAAGAGGTCCTTTGGTGGAAAGTCAACAAGATTTGTTTAAAATACAGCAGGGAGGACTAGAGAAATGTGTGTGCCACAAAAACCCCATGGCTACTCCAAATTGCTTCCTCTCAAGCTACTTCCACTTGTGGGGTTCCAAACACATGTCAGCGTGGGCCAATTCATTTCTAAAGCTCCATGCCAGGAAAAGCAGGAGGAGGGGAGTAGAAATTGGATCAGAGAAACAGCAGGAGGGAAGAAGGACACAGCCCATTTCTTCACTCAGGCTTCTGTTACCCAGATGCAAATAGGTATGCAAATAGGATGTGGTTCCACTGAGCAGCTTGATGATATCCTTAGGTGTCTTAGATCATATCAGCTCTCACTGGCATTGCCATAGTAGGTTCAGAAGAACCCACTGGGAAACCTGTCTCCACCCTGCTGAAATCCTTGCTTCCTGTACAAATTCTAGTGGGGGCAAAACTCTGCCCCCAAATGACAGTAGTTCAGATCTAGAGCTCTTGCCTATGGCACCACTGTGTAGCTAGTCAGTTTCCTACGTCTACGTCTCCCTCCTGGGAACTGAAGTGCAAATCTCAGGAATTTGAGGATCAGAGTTTGATCTGATCCTGGTTAATCCTGGAGCAGGAGCGTTAATCCAGAGGCTGATTTAATTGCAGGTCTAAGCCAGGGAGCCTGAGTAAAAGGGATCTGAATGTCAGTGTAGGTAGGCAATAGGACAAGCAAGATGATAGGGAAGACACCAAAGCAAGAGGGAAGAAGGCAGGCAAAGGAACAGCTGAGGCAATCCTTGGATACCACAGGAAGGACAGGGTCTGGTTGTTGCCCAGGCAAATATCCAGCCCTGACCTGGAAATATTTACAGCCAGGTCAGGAGGAACTAATGAGCCGCCTAGATGGCGCCATGTTGGGGCCTAAGAGGACAATGCTGCTCCTTCTTTGATTCTCTGCTCACCGCAAGAGGCACTATGGCTCAGGTCAGGAGGTTCCCAATTTGGATCCCCACTGACCCTAACAGCTAGTCATATCCCATCCACTGCAGAATTATTACCGTAGAAAGCAGCATAACCTCTCTGCTGTTCCCCTTGCTCTTGATTGACCAAAGGACCAAAAGTGCATACTGCTGGCTACCGCTTTGGCTTTGACACCCGGAGATTATTCCTGATTCCTGAAGGCCTCCAGGAGCTTGTGCCCAGGTAGACTATTCCGAAGAATTCATGCTTTCTTGTGTTTCTCTGCTCCCTCCTCCTCCAAAGCCCTTCTAATTTGCCTCGAATGCAAGTCTTTCACATGTGCCAGTTGTTCATGCTGCCTGTGAATTTCCAGATAATCCATATCTGTTGGCTTACCAGATTGCTGCCGGGACGGGAGCGGTCTACCCTTAAGGGCGCGGGGCGTGGGGGACCAGAACGCGTCACGTTCTGGCCCCCCCACACCCCGCCCCCTTAAGGGTAGACCGCTCCCGTCCCGGCGGCGATCTGGTAAGCCAACTTATCTGGCCTTCTTTGGCTCCAGTGATGTAATGGGCAATTCTGACATGCTGGAACTCATCGTTATGTGTCCGCCTAATAACCCTGCCTCACGAAGACTTTACAACAACAGCAGCAAAACCATCCTTACATTTATTAGAGTGTTTTCTTCTCTTGCCACATATTCCCACTTTGAAGCTTGTTGTACTTTACTTAAAGATCTAGCTCATTTCATTCCAAGCTCTTGGAGTGGGCTGCAATAATTTAAAACAAATCTAAGAAGTAAAAAAAAAATTCCAGGTAAATATAAAAGCCGTGCTGGGTCCTAGGAGCAAAGAGGCACTTTTTCAAGTGGTGCTCCTCTTATATTTAGCAGGGGGAGAGTAACTGCCCCCCTTTCACCCCTGCACAGTGTCTTTTCTAGTGGTTGTTGCTGGTGTTCCTCTGCATTTTTTTAAGATTGTGAGCGCTTTGGGACAAGGAGCCATTTAGTTATTTGACTGTCTTTGTTAACCACTCTGTGAACTTTGTTGTTGATGTTGAAAAGCAGTATTGTATATAAATATTCATAATAATAAAGGCATGTTGCAGCATGATCCTAGGCATGGCTACTCAGAAATAAGTCCCACTGTGTAAGATAGGGCTTACTCCCAGGAAAATGTGTATAGGACTGCATCCTAACAGCACAATCCTATACATATTTACTCAGAAGTAAGTGCCATTTTGTTCAGTTTAGCTTACTCCCTGGTAAGTGTGTTTAGGATTGTGCCGTAGGGTCCAATCCTATCCAATGTTCCAGTGCTGATGCAGCCATGCCAATGGGGCGCACGCTGCATCCTGCAGTGGAGGGGCAGTCACAGAGGCCTCCTCAAGGTAAGGGGTCATTTGTTCCCTTACCTTGGGTCTGTATTGTGGCTGCATCAGTGCTGGAAAGTTGGATAGGATTGGGCGCTTAGAGTGTTAGCCTCTATATGTTAACTCAAAAGTAAGTCCACTGTGTTCAGTAGGGGTTACTCCCAGGTAAATTTGCATAGGATTGTAGCCTAGGGCCTCCCTAGGCCATTCACATAGGATTGTAAATTTGCATAGGATTGGAACATGTGCAACATATTGGGAGCAAATTTACCTTGGAGAAGACAATGAAGCAAATTTGCTGCTTGGCATATTTCTTATTTTGTCTCCTGCTGAATTCTTATTTTGTCTCCTGCTGAGTCTGGTGCTTTTCTTTTCAGCTCAGGTAATTTGAAAAAGTCTCAAAGCCAGCACCTGAGTGCCCCTGCTGATGACATCACCGCTCCTGCTGTAGAAGGACCAGAGTTTCATTCCCCTTTGCACCCTCCCCCGGGACACTGCTGTTTGGTTCTGTCCCCTTGCCTTTGATCCAACTTGTACCTGATAATCCTGCACCATCAGTGGTGTGACTTTTTCCCTTCTGGGAGATAGCGCTGCAGCCACTCTAATGATGCCTCCTGTCTCACACATACTTTTTGCCAAATAGAGACAAACTAGGACAGTATAACTGAGAAGAGACTGTTGATGGGCGCCCACTCTGTGCTTGGGTCTGTTAAAAGTGTGGATTTGTTCACCTCTTGGGTGCATTGCAAAGTCTGTCTGCGTTCCCAGGTGTGATGGAGAATACTTGTGCATCATAATAGCATATTAATATACATAGTTATATACTCCTGGGTTCAAAAAATGGGAACCTAGAGGACTTAGCGAAATACATATTTAAATAATTATTGGCTCTTAGTCATAATGGTATTTGAGAAATAGTACCGGTAATTCTTTTCTTCTAATGGTGATTACACAGCCCTAGGCACCAAGGTCCAATTGAACAATATGTCTCTTTTCAGCAGTTAACTTATACTGAAAGTTATCCACAGTTTGTTAATGTAAAGGAAGTTTTACATTGTATTTATTTATTCTAGAGCTAACTCATTCAATTGTCTTAGTAAGGAGATGAGAAATCTTGTGCTGACTAGTTTCCATCCCTTGATCAAGCAACCAGATATCTTTGTTTCAGTCTTTATTGTCATCATCACAAACTACCAACAGCCTGGTCACCCATTTAATGGAAGTCACAAATCTTCAGTTGGGGGCAGCTGTGTTAGCCTGTAGCACCTTCTTTTTTTACCCAGAATGCACCTGGAACAGTACATTGTTGTAATTTCTCAGTGCATTCTGGGGCAAATAACAATGGCAGACAACTAGAGCTGTGCCGCCTGCACAGCCACGGTGATGTGTCCAGTCAAGAAAAAAATGTAAGTCATCTGCACTGCCACTACCCCCAATAGTAAGCTCCCCTGAAACCTGAACATGTGTGAGAAACCCCCCCCCCCCATTTCATTCCCCCCATTCCCATTGTTCTTCCTCCCCATAGCAATTTAGCTGAAATCAATGCAGTGGAATTTTTCAGATCAGCAGTAATATGAATCTAGGAAGCGCCTTATATTGAGTCAGATTATTGGTCCATCTAGCTCAGTGTTGTCAACGGATTGGCCGTGGTGTTGCAGGGTTTCAGGCAGAAGTCTTTCCCACTGGCGTCACTGCAGGGGGGGGTGGAACTCTAAGTTCCTCCGTGATCGGAGCCTCCATTACACGGAGAAACGAAGCGCCCCGCCCCCGCGCCTTCAGAACCAGTCAAAGCAGTGAAAACAACGTGCAGGGAGACTCCAGTGGTCTTTCCCAGCCCTACCTGGAGATGCCAGCGATTGAAACTGGGATTGTCTGCATGCATATACTTTGCCACTGAGATGGCAGGTGATTTGTGCCCGGACCTCCTGTTTTTTTAAAGCTTAAAGACAGTTGCTTGTGTATCTTTGTTTAGATCAGGGTGGGGCAATGGCAGTGAGGAAGGGGGTCTATACCTTTCCTTGTGCTATTTTCCTGGTATAATATTCTCCTCCCCTCACAAACCTATTGGTTGCCTGATGGGGAAAAACACCTTGTGGTACGCTTGTGATACACATATGTTCTCCCTATAGGCCACATGGGGCAAATGACAGCTTTAGGGAGGGGTGATTTAGATTGGGGGAAATGGTGCTGGAGAAAGGGTTAAACCCTCCTTCCCCAATCCAATCCCTCCTGATGGCTGCTTTTAAACTTTAAAAAATGGAAGTGAGCCAATTGTGCCTCTTCCACTGTCTCATTTAGGTGCACCCACATCACCCCTTCCCCCCAGGATCTGGTACTTAAAATGTCTTTCACATTTCTAATGAAGTTACTCCAGGCCTCCTTGCAAGAAGCAGATTATCTGGATCCATTTCAGTCTACCTTCAGGCCTGGGAATTATTTTGGTCACCTTGATGGATGACCTGTGCAGGGAACGAAATAGGGAGAGCACATCTCTGTTGATTCTGCAGATTTTAATATTGTCGACCAAAGTATCTTCTTGGGCTGCCTTTCCAAGATGGGGAGGGGGGAGCACTGTTGGAAGGGTGATTTCAGAAGGTAGGCTGGGGGATTCTGGCTTGGCACCATGGCCTTTGGTGTTTGAGACATTCCACAGGGTTAAATCTTATCCCCTATATGCTGTTAAATATCAACATGAAACTACTGTATGGGGAGAGGTTTTGGGTTTGAGTACCACCAAACCGCAAACAGCGGTTAAACCGCTGAACCATAAGCTGTCGATCGAAAGGTCGGCAGTTCGATTCCCGCAACGGGGTGAGCTCTCGTTGCTTGGCCAGCTCCTGCCAACCTAGCAGTTCCAAAGCAAGTTAATGTGAGTAGATAAATAGGTACCGCTTGCGGGAAGGTAAACAGCGCTCCATGTTCCAGCACAATGCTATGCGCTGCGGCAAGGAGAGCCATGCCGGCCACATGACCACGGAGGCGTCTTCGGACAACGCTGGCTCTTCGGCTTTGAAATGGGGATGAGCACCACACCCTAGAGTCAGACACGACTGGACTTAATTGTCAGGGGATACCTTTTCCTTTACCACCAATAAGCAATTGACACTCACTGCCAGCAGCGTCACTAGGGCGCGCGCCGCCCTGTGCGAGGGTGCGCGCGCCACCCTAATGACCCCCGTGCTGCCCGACAGCTGGCTGGCGAGGATGTCTCCGGAGCCGACAGCAGCGGAGCCTCCTCTGCTGCTGGCTCCGGAGACATCCTCGCCGGCCGGCTGTCTTGGGCAGGAGGAGGCCTCGGAGCGTCCGCCCTCGGCGGAGCTCCAAGGCCTTCTGAGGGAGGCCCGATGCGTGACGTCATATTTATAAGTTTTCGCGCATGCGCAGTACGTTTCTGAGGGCAAATTTGCCCTCAAACGTTCTGCGCATGCGCTAAACCTTGTAAATATGACGTCGCGCATCGGGGTTCCCTCAGAAGGCCTTGGAGCTCCGCCGAGGGCGGACGCTCCGAGGCCTCCTCCGAGGCGTCGCTGGAGCGCGGCGGGAAGGGAGGACCACCTGCGCGCGACCGTGCGTCACCAATTGCGTGTGTCGCCCCCAGGCGGTCCGCCCTTCCCACCGCGCTCCAGCGACACCTCAGCTCACTGCTGTCTCTCCTGTCCATCATAGACTAAAGGAGTTATTGAAGCTTTGAATCTGTGTCTGGAAGCATTAATAGCCAGATACAGTAAAGGCAAACAAATTTAAGTGTGTGTGTGTGTGTGTGTGTGTGTGTGTGTGTGTGTGTGTGTCTGTGTCTGTGTCTGTGTCTGTGTCTGTGTCTGTGTTCGTTCAGTAAGAATGTGCAGGACTCTTTCGGTAGGTTACCAAATTCATGGGAAAAATATTTAACAGAATAAAATCCTATCATATGACCTGAGCCTATTCAGACGTTTTTCTGACTCTCTATGAGTTCAGAATTTGTGAAGTTTCATCAGCATTTTAACCTCCCCAGCAGGGAATTTCATCAAGGTCAAGATTTTAGGACTATCACTCAACAAGGAAATCAACACCTACTAGGGATCTAACATATGGGAAGCTTTCACAAAAAAGCAAATCTTCATAGGTTTCAAACTACACTGATGTTAAGCATAATATTAGAAACGGTATGCTCTTGATGAAGTTTTCTGTATGTGAATTTGCATGCAGTGTGATTATAGCTGTCCATTGTGCCATTATGCTGCTAGTGTGAGGGTTGGACCATGCCCAGCAAGCACTTTGAGCGAGACTAATCCAAAGAACTGTGGAACTAGTTCCATGACCCAAAGCAGGCCTCAGACTTGTCTTCCTCAAACAGCAGCCCCCTCCCCTTGCCTTATGGGAAATTTCTTTTGAATGGAGGGGAGTTTCAAAAATGATTGTGCTGTAACATGGTGGTCAACATCAGAAAGAAAAAGAAAACTGAATGGGGAAGTGCGAGTCCATTGAATGAAGTCTAAGCAACGTTGCCAACCCAGAATTCGACTCTATTTTATAGACTCTTCACAAGGGTCTGTTTCATACTTCAATTACAGTTTTATGATTGATACTTCTTAATGTGCTTCTATGTGTATCAGAAGATACACTCACACACAATATTTGTATTTGTATAGATATCTATGAATGAGAGAGAATGAGAGAGAGAGCGCTTTCTTCTCTTCCACATTCCATTGATGAATCCATTACTGTACATTCCAGCAGGGCAGCAAGCAGAGGTGCAGCCCTTTCTCCCATGCGTAAGTAGCTCTGCAGTCAGTTACTACAGCTCAGAGCTTAACAGCCCAGTCCTATTGAGGATTGGGCTGCCACGCACAACCAGTCGCGTCACCCTAGGGCGGGGGGGGGGTGCGCGTCACCCCCCGGCCCTAGGGTGAACCCCCCAAACACCCCCTTACCTGAAGGCTGGGGAGCCCGCCGGGGAGCCGGCCTCGGAGCGTCCGGCTCCACCGGCGCTCCAGGGCCTTCTGAAGGTCCGCTGCTTGAAAACATAAAGTTTTACGTTTTTCGCGCATGCGCAGTACATTTTCTGAGGGCAAAGGGCTGCCCCTTTGCCCTCAGAAAAGTACTGCGCATGAGCGAAAACGTAAGAATTACGTTTTCAAGCAGCGGGCCTTCAGAAGGCCCTGGAGCGTCGGTGGAGCCAGACGCTCCGAGGCTGGCTCCCGGGCCTCAGAGCCTCCGGACTCTGGAGGCTCCAAGGCCCAGGAGCCGGCCTCGGAGTGTCCGACCGTGACGCGCATCACCCATGACGCACGTCACCCCCGGGCGGTCCGCTCCACCCGCCACGCTCTGTCGACGCCAGTGCGCACAACCTTTTGTGACAATGGAAGCGGGTTCCGCTGTTGCAGAATGGCTGCTGATACAGTGCTCCACCGACGACCATTTTCGGAGCACTGCTACGTGAGGCGGAAGCACTCCCACTCTGTAGTCAAAGCAGCCTGCACCTGCTGGAGCAGGTAAGGCGGTAGGGCAGGGAGGGGGTGCAGGGAGGGGGCATAATGGGGGCAGGGAGGGGTGGATCTGGTAGTGATGGCACGCGTCGGATCCTATCCCCCTTTTCTACAGCCTCCTCGCTCTTTTTCTCTCCTTGGACTTGCGCCAATTTTGCTGGCGTAGGTCTGAGGAGACCCATTGAGTGGGAGGCTTACAGAGGTATAAGGGGATTTAAATCCCTTTTCGCCTCTGAAGCCTCCTGATCTCCCCCCCCCTCCACTGGATATAGCGTATCCATTTTTGGTGCAGCTGCACCAGCAAGGGGGGGGGGAAGGATTGGGCTCTAAGTAACTCCCCTGTGCCTTCTTGCTCCTTCTCCCTTTCCATAATATCAAGTTTGCTGATGCAAAGGATAAACCAGCATGGATCCTTCTTAGGGATTATTGATCAGCAGTTGTGTAGCTAGCCTGCCCTGATTGGGGGGGGGGGGGCGATGACGCAGTTCACGTCATCGCCCTGCCCCTTGCACTCCCGGAAGTCTTCATTTCAAGCCTTCCAGGACTCAGGGCGGGTGGGAGGGCGCATAAACCATGTCATTTTCTGCACTTTTATAATAATAACCAGTATGTATATACCATCTTTTCTTTGGTCATCGGATTTCTTCTCTGACTTTAATTCAAAGGCACTTCATACAGGCAGACTTTCTAAACCCCAAGGAGTTTTTACAATACAAATGTTCTAGTCTTGCATAGAACCATTCGTTCTAGGTGGTTTTCTTCACAGTCCAGCCTCTCTCTGGCGTCCGCCTCATCACGCTTTGACTGACAAGCAACCTTGACTCCCACTCAAGGTGCAACTGCAGCTTCTCTCCCACAGAGGCTCTGCAGCTTATCAGTGGCATTCTGATAGCTCTCTGACAGACATGGATACTTCCGGCCATCCCGAACTGCCGTCCTTCAGATCTTCAGGCATATGAGACGGCCGCTCTTCTAACTGAGCCAGACCTCCTGCCATAAACTTGTTTACACTCCGCGGCGCAAACACAGCCCTCTGGCTGCAAAAAAGCACAACCCCCCCGCTGCGGCTCCTCCTCGCGTTGAGGTTGTCTCGCTTCCTTTGAGCAGTATTACTGCTTGGCACAATTAGGCCAAGATACTTTCTTATTCAAAACATTTTAAAATATGTCCTCATGGAACTTTTGAAGGAGGACTGATGGCAGCAATATATTCTCTCTCTGGATCAAAGTCTGATTTCCCTTGGATGTCATTCTGTCCCTAGACTGATATAGTGAAGCATCTTCTTCTGTCGCAGGAGGATGTTTTTGAGCCATTCCGGAGGCACGAATTGTAAATGCTCTCGGTCTCAAAATAAGTTCTGAACTGCATGATTACAAAAGCTAAGTGAGCTAAATTATTAAACAATTATTGAAAAATAAGCATCCCTACGTGAACAGTCACTTTTAATTCACCAGCTCTTGCTGATAAATTTATTTTCATGCATGAACTTTTGGAAATAATTGGTGAATTAAATTAACATCTCCAAGTTCCTGAAGATTACAAAGGCAAGAATTTGTGCCTCCGTTGCAGCCAGCCTGGCTCCTGCAGGTTCTCATCCCTGCCTGTGGCTTTGGCGCTTGGGGTTTTTCTCTCCATGTGGCATCATGAATGCAACAACCAGGGTTGTAACAGGTTATTGGGTAGCATTGAGATTTACCCAATGAAACGGCAGAAGTAGGTTGGTTTTGCTCATGTTCAGGGTCTGACTGACTTCCATAACTGGGTTGGTGAAGGAATTTCAGCAATGACTCTGTTGTGGAGGTGTTGCCTTCCCCTGGAATGTGTACATTCACCTACAGATGTATAGATTTGCTGTGTAGGCACATTTCGGCAATGTTTCTGCTGATCCAGATGGTGCCACACTATGGTTCAAACAGCATAGGTTAATCCAGGAAGTGGAGATTGTAGTGCATGGCTGGCCATACTTCTTGTCCAGATTACTTGATATAAACTGCATTAAGAAAATTTGATCCATTGGGCTCTCGTGGGACCTTTTAGGTTCAGTCACTTTGACCACTGCTATTAAATATCCCGCTGAACAGACACTCATTGACATCGAGAGACAGGAGGTTTTTGCTGCAGCGGCTAAATCCTGCTCGCCTTTATACCTGCGACTTCCATATATTTTCAGCAAAAGCCCTAGGTACCTCTTTGTGATTGACAATCCTCAGGCAAGGCGTGCACTCTAGCCAGATGTAACGCCCTGCCCTCCAGCTTAATGGAATACAGATTCCATCGATCCTCCAAGGCATAGGGCCGTTATTTATGTAATCAGGTAGATACAGAATCCCTAGCGCATGTGCTTTTACACTGCACTTGGTATAATGACCTCCGGCAAAATATCCTCAATTCTTTGTTGGTAAATTTGCAAGGGATGTCTGATTCTGATTTCGTCCTGATCTTACTTTCTTCCACCAACAAATGGACCATCAACCAGTTAGCTATTTTTTTTTTCAACTAACCGTGGAACATAGAGTGGCTATACTGACCAACATTATGGAACCTAGGTAAAAGGATTGTTAACTGTTTATTTTGTTATGCCTCCCTTTTTCTCATGCTTTCGTTTTTTGTTGGGGTTTTTTGCTTGTTTATTGTGTATTATTATTATTACTCTTTGTGTTTTATGTTTTGTTTTTGTTATGTTATACCAATAAAGGTTGGTTGGTTGGTTGGTTGGTTGAAACTGCTTTTTGGTACCGTTCAACTCTATGATTCTAGGATTCTTTGGAGTCCCACTGCCCTCCTGATTTCGTTGCTACAGAATGATCCTGCACTGGCATGTGTAGCTAGGAATTGTGGGTTACAGTGGCTCCAAGGAGGCACAGTGGTGTCTCCAGTATAACATGCGAAGGGAATAACTTGTCAACAATATGTCCCCTGCTGGGGAGACATAGGAGCCCTACCTGCATCACAACAACAGGTGTATGTCGTTTTCCCTTTTGCATGTGCCTCTGGAGCATAAATAGAAGTGATGCAATTTACTTCCCCTGCTTCTGCAGAATATGTGAAGCCTATTTTCCATTGATCTAGCTGAGAACAGAAGTGCAGTCACTAATGATGTTTGGAGAAAAAGTAACAACCTGACCTATAATTCAGTTTGAAATACTTAGATTGACTGAAGAAGGACTAAATTGACTTTCATTCATGTGTTCTCTCATAATTGGTTTAGGAATTAGGTTGCCTAATATTATTTGGTTTGGTACAGTGGGCAGGGGGGGCTTGGCGGGGGGGGGGGTCTTTGCAGTATCAAATTTTTAACCCGGTTTTGAGTGTGCAGCGCAGAAAACCTGCCATCTTTACTTGCATAGGTTTGCCTTGCCAAACAGCTGACAAAGCATTAGGCATGCTGCTGGCTTAGTGCATAGATTCTGTTTCCCAGTATCGGTGTGCCATAGTAGGTTATTTTCTACAGCCTCCAGTAAAGTCAAGCATAGCAAAACCAATAATTACAGTAAGTTTCTCCATCTTGGAGCATCAGCCAAGGGCTATTGAGGTTGCCCTTGGGGGGAGGTGAAATCTATAAGGAGACAATTATGAGAGGTTTTTATGAGTGAGCCGAAGTGCACCGCATTGTTGAAAAGCAATTTAGATTCCCAGCAAGCTGAATCCTTCTCCTTTTTTGAGCAAAAGTGATCAATCAAGCAAAGCTGTGCTTGTTCATTTCTTAAGATAGCTACGAATCCCGTGTTTCTCAGCCGTGCCTTTTGATATACAATACCTGAAACATTCATACTACAGAGAGTTAGTCAAAAGGTTAATTGCTTCTGTCTGATGTTGAATGTTGTGGAACCTTTGGGTTTTCTTTTGTGATTGTCTCTTGGTAAAACCCAGCATCTTGCTAACCTTGTAGATTAGCAAAAGACTATCAGCACAATCCTATGCATGCTTACTCTGAAGTAAGTCCCATTGTGTTCAATGGGGGTTACTTCCAGGAAAGTCTGCATAGGATTGCAGCCTATATGTTTCCCAGCTATCTAAACACTTCTATATTTTCTCAAAGGCTGGGGGTGGTGTTGGTTCTGGTGTTTGGTAATAATTTTTGATCTCTGAGCTATATTCTGCTTAAATTGCTACATCTGATTAATGGGTTTATACATGGTTGCACCGCTCAAATGAAACTGAAATAAATAAAACATCATGGCTGGATACAACAAAAGTGTATGCATGCTAAACATCTCATTAGCTCGACATGCAGGCCTGGAGACTTTGAATAGTACTCAGTGAACAAATCGGAAAATGGCAGATCTGTAAGGCTTTCCAGTTGGAACGGAAATGAGAAGAGAGTTAAATAAAGAAGCATTCTAAATGCTTGAGGAGTTTGTCTTCTCTGCAACATGAAGCTCTAAAAAGTTGCTTCTTCTGAGCAACTTCTGCCATCTCGCAGACTCAAAGCGGCTCCTTGGTTTACTGAGGAGCTGCAAATGATGAAATGGCGGGGTAGATGTCTTGAGCGGCAGTGGTGGAAAACTTGTGACAGATCCAACCAGACTAAGGCTAGAGCTCATTTCCCGAAAGACACTGTGCTGGGGTGAAGAGGGACAGTTATTCTCCCCCTCCTAAATATAAGAAGAGCACCACTTGAAAAAGTGCCTCTTTGCCCAGTTAGCAGGTTGTGTTGTGTTGTGTTTGTGCGCGCGTGCATGCGTGCATGTATATATAAAACCACTGGTAACAATATGGTCAGATGGTAAAACCAGAGAAATCCTTACAAGCTGACGGATACAGATTGTGTTGGTACTGCATCAACATTTCAGGGACAGTACAACTGCATTTAAAACAGATACACTGGTCTTAATCAGGACTGGGGTGCCTTTGGTATTGTACTCTATACCAGCGGTCCCCAACCTTTTTGGTGTCAGGGACCGGTATCCTTGTGGAATTTTTTTCCATGGACCGGGGGGGGGGGGGGCGGCAGCAGTGATGTACTGGGGGGAGTGCAAAATGACACCCCCTGCAAGTTCCCCCCCCCGGAGTGGCACCAGAGGCGCAGAAAACTACTGGGGGACAGCGGGAAAACCTTTGGGGGCTTACCCTACCGCAGTAGCGTCACTCCAGGGGTCGGAGCGCTAAGTTCCGCCGCGCTCTGACCCTCCATTACGAAGAGGCACGAGGTGGCCCCTGCCCCCTCTCCTTCAGAGCCATTCAGGACGGCGAAGCGCTTTCATCACCCTGAATGGCTCCGAAGGAGAGGGGGCGGGGCAGCTTTGTGCCTCTTCATAACGGAGGGTCCGAGCGCGGCGGAACGTAGTGCTCTGACCCCTCTGGAGCGACGCTACTGCCTCCCATGGTCTGCAGCCCCCGTGGAGGCTCGGCGCACAGCCCGCGACCCGCGGCCCCGGTTCCTAATGGGCCAAGGACCGGTACCGGGCCGCGGACCGGGGGTTGGGGACCCCTGCTCTATACTACAAACTAGTATAGAGTGGAGGAGAGAGAATTGTCAAGCAAATTGTCCTACATCCTACCTTCTTACATAATTTTGAATTTATATTCTCCTACTTTGCATTTTTTCAACATTTCAAATATAATCCTCTCTCCCCCCCCCCCACATGCCACCACAGTGTGTGGCTGCAACTGCTGCTCTGGGGAAGCACCCCAGTCAAAGGAGACCACCAGGCGCAATGCACTAACTGGGTTCATGTGTGTCTCCTTCTCTGAATATTTCAAACTGTGGCAATAGTGCACACTGAAACATTATGAGGAAGGCTGCTGAGGAAGACTTAAGTCAAGCGTGAGTCACCCGGAGATCTTGGACGGCTTCCTCCTCAAACGAACAAAGTCATCTCTCAGTGATCATTTTAATTGTAGGACAAAGGTCTTCAATCTGAAAGCTGCTTGGAAAGGCAACAGTTGGTTTTCCTTTCCCCTGTGATGTTTGCCGTTCATTTGGTGACAAAACTAGATGCATTTCAGAGCATTTTGGTTGTTTACAAGTTCTTCATGCTGATTTTCATGATGCTTTGGGAGAAGAATAGCTTTGTGATATCTGTCATTATTGATTTCACTCCAATAAAAACAAAGGATAATATGGGGAAAAGGCACTTCAGAGGAGAGCAGATCCCATGCTATGAATAAAATGTGAATGCCAGAAATCGATTAGGTTCACGTAACAAGAACAGAGACGAGGAATTCTTTCGAAACATTTAGATTTTTAAACAATGTTTGCCAAAGATTCCTGTCTCAAAAAGCTTAGAAAATATTAAGTTACGGCCCAATCCTATGGACCGTTTACGCTGCCGGAACAAGAGATCCAGTGGCGTAAACAGCTTTACAGCTAAAAAACACAAACACGACAGCACCAGCAAGTCACAAACACGACAGCACCAGCAAGTGTGGCCTGGCCACCATCGCAAGTGGTAAGTGGCTGGATCCGCATGTCGATGGACAGTGGATATCCGCCACCACCAATAAAATCGCACAGGGATCAGCAGGGAGGCAGGGGGTGGAATGGGGCGGGGTGGGCAAAACGGGGAGGCAACAGGGCGGGGATGAGGGCAGCTTGGATCTGGGAAGAGATGGATAGATGGATTTCTCCATCCAGGGGTCTTGGCTCTACCATTCCTTTATGTTGCTTATTCTGATCATTATGTTCCTGTTCTGATCCTGTTCTGTCCTTTTAAACTATCTAGTTACAATCACCCTGAAATCTGACACTGCACCCATATGAATTGCAGGTGTAACTATTTCACTTGGAAAAACACTGCTATTACTTCAGCCACCTGAAGTACTCGGAGACAGCGGGGGGGGGGGGGGGTTGGCTCTCATGATCTAATTATATAGATTGTATCTAATTGGATTGTGTGTTCCCACCCTCTCAGTAGACCTTAAAAATGGGGGCAATTGCATGGGAAGCTCCCCACAAGGGGACGGTGTGTATGGGAAAATCTTGTGAGATCATGAAGCTGGTGCAGGTTAGTGGCTTAGAGTTTGAATTATGAATCGGGAGGTTTCCGCTCCAAATCTTATAGTGGGTGGCCTTAGGCTAGCTACACTCTCTTAACCCCATCCTTCATCTGCAATATAGGTGTGATAATAGGATCCTACTTGTAAGAGTTGTTGTAATGATCACAACAAGATAATGTTAAAGTTCTTTGAACACTCTCTAACAGCCCAATCCTGTGTAGGCTCTGGCGGCCGGCCTAAAGGGCCAACTGCCGCATCCTATCGAGTTCCTGAGCTGCCCCAGGGCAGCCTGGGAACAACTGGAGAGAAGGGGACGATCGTCCCCTTCCCCCTGTGTAAGCGGCAGGAGGCCATATGGGCCTCCTCGAATGTGCGCGAGCTCTAGAGCTTGCACACATTAATGCCAGTCGTGTCGGCATATCTGGGGCCTGGAGGGAGCTTGGGATGTCAGGGATCTCGGCCAATGGCCACCCTCCCTCACCACCCGGTTCTCCCTCCCCCTGCCCCAACCGGCATAGGTTTTACCTGCTCCAGCCAGCATAGGGCTGGGGAGACGGCGGGGCAAGCAGCGCCGGCCACAGCGCCGGCCACAGCGCCGGCCGCAGTGCCAGCGCTGCTTGCTTTCTGGGTGTCACGCAAGTGCTGTAAAGCACTTGCGTGACACCCTGCCTCAGGGCAGCGCGCACTGCCCCGGGGCAACGAGTACACAGGATTGCGCGGTAAAGTATTGTATAAATGCAAATACAGTAATAACAGCCCTCTGAATACCCACTCATATATGAAGAGCTAAGAGCAATGGCTGACTGGGGCTGGAATAGCTAAAATGTCAGTCAGTGCAACTTGCATCACATGAAATGTTAAATGAAATAAATAAATGAAGCCTAACAAGTTTTCAGAGACAGTAAAAAGTAAACCAAGTGCATTTCCCACTTCTTTGTGTGTGTTGGTTTGATTGATTGGGACTGTTTAGAAAAATAAAGGAGTTTCAGAATCAGCTCTCAGTAGTCATTTTCTTTTTCTGTAGGTGGGAATCAAACAAGACTGCCAAGAAAAAATGCTCTAAAAAATTCCTCTTTCTTTTTTTTTTAAGGTGTTGAGGTCTTCCAGCAATAGCTCATTTTGAATGGAAGAGGCTGCTTTTGATTTTTTATTATCTCTGGATAATTGCAACAGGGCAGCTTAGTAGGAAAAAAATACCCCTATCAATGCAGCTCTTGGAGCAGAGAAGGCTGTATTTATTTGGTCAGATAATACTCGCTTCTGTTGCTTCTAATGACAAGAAGAAATATGCCCAAGCTGAGTTACAGGGGGGCTGAGAGAGTGACACTCCCATAGTACTGCTTGGATGTTGTTTTTCTGGACTAGAGGAGAACCGTAGCTGCCTGCTTTGGTCTATTATTGATTTGGAATTACTGAGCCAAAGAAAGAAACAGTGAAAGAAGAAGCATAAGTGATGTGCTTCTTCTTCCCTGTGCTTGCAGGACCTGTCTAAGGGTGGAACTAGAGCAGGGGTTCTCAACCCCTTCCCGATCAAGTACCACCTCTGGCACCACTCTCCTGCTGTGTACCACCGGAAGTGACTGGCAATGGCATCATTGCCAGTTTCTTCCAGGTTTTCAGAGGCCAGAAAATGCAGGTAGGAGGCCCTGGGCAGGTGGCAGGGCCCTTCTCAGTGTTCCCAAGAGGCTCAGCCAAAGGCAAGAGCCTCTCAGAAGTGAAAATGTGCTGCCAAAAGCACTGCATCGGAGCAGGGTTCTGGTGGTTCAGCAGTCCGAGTACCACCAGCAGTTGGCCAAAGTACCACAGGTGGTACTAGTATCACTGGTTGAGAACTCCTGAACTATAAGTTTTCTTAGCAAGTGTGTTTTCCTAAACTTGGATTCACCAAGGTAGCAGTGAAGCATAATTGAGGGGTATTGTTTGTAGAAGAAAATGAGTGGGCAGGAGGAAGGGGGGGGGGATGAGTCAGAAGTGGCCAGCAGAGCATTCTCAGACCAGAATCAATGGTACAGGTCTCCCATCTGCTTCATCCTTACAGATACCTTCCCCAGGTCCTGCATAACAGAGACATACAAGCATTTGTCTTGTAATGGGTAATTCACATTCCCTCGTCATGCCTTCAGAACTCCAAACCATGGTTTCAAAAGGTTGTTTTGAATAAATCAGAGAGGCTTACATTTCCATCGCATGTCTCTTTGTCAGCTATCAGTCAGTCATCCTAGTAGACTCTGAGCATATAACTGCTGATGGAGCAGAGGCATGGTGAGGGGGATACTAACAGAGTAAGGTCACAAAGGCCCATAGTGCTGGACATCCAAGTTTAGATGATCCATCATTATTAACAGGAGGGATTTGCAGAGTCTACAGGGTTGTAGAAAAAAGCACATTAGGTGATGTAGACTTAGAGCACATGGCCGTTTCCTGAGCACTGCACACCCAGCTATGCTATGCCCATTACTGTGGATGAAATATTGTGGGATGGACACACTAGAAAAAGTGCTATACCCACAGAAATGTGAAAAGACTTGCAATCTGAATATAGAGCAGAATTGGAATGGATCAAAAACTCCATTCTGGAAACAGTTCCTTATTCTCTGGCATGTCCTCTCTAAATTGAATTTCAATAGGAAGTATTTCAAAAATTCAATTCTGAAAGTATCTACCTATATTTGCAAAAAAAATTGCCTGTGTACACCTCAATGAACACGTGAGACAAGATGGGAGAATGGGCCACTGTAATCAATTTCAAATAAATTTCAAATACATTATTTCAAATAATTGAAAATAGCAAGGAAAACCCAAGACCAGCAGCAATCCAACTCAACGGCAAAGAAAGTGCGGGAGGCTGCTACACTTCAAGGGTGCCAGACCGCAGCCTGTCCCCTGGCTGGACGATACCACCCGACTCAAAGCCTGCGTCCCAAGCTAGGGCCACGTAGGCTTGTCACAGTCCTCCCTGCCGTAAAGGTGGGGGGAGGCAGCCAGACCGCGCAGAGCCACCCCAAGTCAGAGAGCATTTAAGGCGGCCCCTGCAAACCAGGACAGGAACCACCCGGCCACCTCCCAGCACCAGTGAGCACCTATATTTGCAAAAAAGAATCAATGGACAAAGGGTCTTCTTCAATGAGTGCTAACAAATTTCAGAAATCATATGGTTAGGTCTATTACTTTGCATTAAAAAAAAAAAACTTTGTGTGTGGTAGATCTGAAAGTTCTCCTGTTTAGCGATGCATTTAAATTAGATCTGCACTCCCTGTATCCTAATTTACATTATGACTCCTTGTCAAGAACAGCAAGACAAATCTGCTTCGGCATTGATCTGAACCCTATTTGCAAACAAGGGGACCCTTCAGTGAAGGTCATCGAGCCCTCCACAGACATTGATTTACAGAGACAGTTGATTAATCAGAAAATGAAAAATAACATGCCATTGTTTTGAAAGAGATGAAGGCATGAGTAACCTCTAGATGAAGGAGAGTGGAGGAGATAGGTTAAATGGTTAATGAAGAACTAATATGAACAGGAAGTTCTTCTGCCAAATCTTGAGCTTAGGAAATAGATTCACTCAGTTGCACATTCTGTGGGAAGCAGTTACGGAGATCAGAATGACAGCCTGATCCTAACTAGGGCTATGCAGTCCTTTATTATTATTAATAATAATTATTATTAATAGTATTTTATATACTGCTTTTCAACAAAAACACTGTTCTACTGTCATAAAATGGTTTCTGGTGATGTCGCCAACGTCCATTTGGGGAGTGCTGCCACAAACAACGGCAGTGCTGGAGGAGGTCTCCAGTTACTCCCTGCTAACTGGGCAAGAGGCACTTTTTCAATTGGTGTTCCTCGTATATTTAGCAGGGGGAGAGTAACTGCCCCCCTTTCACCCCAGCACAGTGTCTTTTCTGGTGGCTGTTTGCTGGTGTTCTTCTGCATCTTTTTTAGATTGTGAGCCCTTTTGGGACAGGGAGCCATTTAATCATTTGATTTTGTCTGTAAACCGCTTTGTGAACTTTTTGTTGAAAAGCGGTATATAAATACTGTTGTTGTTGTTGTTGTTGTTGTTGTTGTTGCAGCTGGCTACCTCCAGCAGGGCAGGTAAACCGGTGGCAGGGGTAGGGAGTGAGCAGAACAAGACTGGACAGGGGAGGAACGGGGGGAGTGCCCGGGGGGGGGGAGGGAGCAGAACAGCAGAGAGGAATGGGACAGTGACCAGCGGCAGCAACTTGCGCTGCTATCCTCGTCCCATCCCCCCCTCCATTCCATCTCCCTTACACGTCTCGAACCTGTGCCAGCAAAGTATCTGGTGTAGATCCAAGGTGACCCACTGGGGTAATGAATATCCCCTTACCCAAAGGAGACCTCCATGCCTGCCCCTTGCAGGATGCAGTGCACTCCCCATTCTGTTTACACATTTTATTCAATTGTGCTTACTACCATGCTATCAGAAATGACCTTTTGGCTTTGTTCCTTTACAATGGCTGTGTGTGTGTGTGGGGGGGCATTAATTAGGCTATAGAGTGCATAGTTGAGAATTAAGCTTCAAATTATAGTACCTAACTTAATACCTAATGTGAGTATTCTGACTGCTCTCCTAAGAAAAGAAGAGTGCCCTTAAAAAAGCCAATTTGCCTATTGTGCTAAGGGTGATCCCCAGTGAGTCACTGCTAATCTCACCACCAGACTGGAGGCACCCAGTCTGGTTTACTTCCTGGTTTCCCCAAAAACCGGAAATGGGCTTTATTCGCCATTTGGAAGCTTCGGGAGGCCTGCTGGGGCCACATCCCCCGCACCCTCCGGAGGATGGCCTGAGCCCCAGTAAGTTTAAATGTACCACTTTTTGTCCCCTGTAGCGGCACGATCCCCGGATCACTGCTGTCACCATTGCCCCACCCCCACAAGCACTCAAAGTTCTCCCCTACTCATGGCTCCTGTAGGAGCCTCCCCAATTGCTAAGACCATCACCTTCTAGACTGGCTTTGTCTGAATGGCTGCCATAAAGGGCAGGGCACTTTTGGCTGTGGCACCCGCCTGATGGAATCGCTTCCCACAGACGTTCAACCCATTCATTTTGTTGTAGACTCTAAGAAACTAGGGAAGCCCATTGTATCTGAGCAACCATGTAAAACGAACTGCTATTCTGAGCTTTTCTCCATTTTTCTGTTGGGAAATGTGATTGCTGGTTTGTGATGTTTGCGATGACAGCGATGCTTCCTGGTTTTTGTTTTAATCTGCAGAATTGTATCAAAGATCTGTTTTATTGATTTTATGTCTTGTAGACCACCCCGAAGACTTTTAACGACATGTTGGCAGGGAACACATTTCAAAAACAAAAGAAATGGATGAAATATGCTTGCTGTTGATCACCTAAGCAGTAGAAATAAATCTGGAAGGGGCAAAAACTCAAATAATAATGTCAAAGTCTATAGAATGCAAGCTGAGAAATATCTCAGATGTTAATTGATTCATGAGGTGGGGGGCCACTCATTCATTTGTTGTGGGTTTGGTGTAAAAACAAACTTTGAACTAAATAGCAGCTAAACAAATGCGAGGTGCCACCTGTTGTGTCAGCTGTAAATCAGGAACACATTCCCTTTGGGACAGAGGAGCATATTTGGGGTTGGGGGAAAAATACAGCAGACTGCGGGATTGGGCTCTAAATCTCTTCTCTACCTCCACTGCTGTTCAATTCTTGCATGGATCTGAGGTTCCCAGTGGCTTCATTGGTGCCTGACAGCCTCTCTTGTTGTAGTTCATTATATGGCTTCAGTAGTGTGGAGTTGATTTCTGTAGGAGCTCATCTATCATTCACTCTCCTTTGTATTTTGGGGGGGGGAATTGTTCAAAGACGCCTCTGCTTAACAGCACACTTCTTGCTGCTATTTCCTACTGAGGGTCTCAATGTGGTTTATTGTACAATGCATTGAGCACACATATACACAAGGACATTCTCATTGCACAAAGAGCTGAAAGCCTTGGTTTGCCCCCCCCTTCCCCATACACCTCCACTTTGTATTACTCACCAGATGAGTGGAGTGTTTTACTTAATTTTCTTCCCAGTCCACAGATGTATGCATTTAACTCCTGTTGCGTATATAAACACTTGGGTAGAAATTGTTTAAGATGCCCTTATGGAGTATATATCCTTTTACAGGTGGGCCCCCATATCCGCTGGGGATATGTTCCAGGGATACATGTTCCAGGGATATGCTCTGTGGATACTTGAATCCGTGGATAAGAGCGAACACCCCCTCCATGGTTTCCTGAGGGCCCCCCACCCTGCCTCCCCTGCAGGCAGGCATGCTTGCCCCCCCAGCTCTTATTTTTCTTTCAGCAAGCTTTGTTTCTTCCTTAAAACAAACACAGAAGCAGCCTCCATTGCAGGCAAGTAGAATGAGACTAAGTCCTAGAGAGGCTCTGTAAGGTTAACAGAACCCAAGGTTAACAGAAACCTTGCAGAGCCTCTCTAGGACTTAGTCTCGTTCTACTTGCCTGTAATAAGCAGCCAGTGGCTGCTTCTCCTGTTTCTTTAAGGAAGAAACGAAGCTTACCGGGGAAAAAAGTAAAAGCCTAGGGGAGTCCCCACGATCCGTGGATAACTGAAACCGTGGAGAGCGAATCAGTGGATACGGGGGCCCACCTGTATATCTTGGGAAAATATATAGCTGGGAACCTGACATGCAGAGTTGAAACAATTTGGATCAGTGCCAGGCAACTCAACAGGTCAGGCCGAAATAGTCTTTTGTAGTTTTAGAGCCATGTTATTTTCAATAAATGTGCTCAAAGTATCACCTGCGCTGAGATATAGTAATACTGTGTCTGTATGGTATTGTTGACGGTGAAACTCCTGACACAGATTAACTGACCTAGTGTGCTGGCATGGAATATTAGTTAACATTCCAACTGCTCAGGGAACAAAGCTGCCAGTGTTTGCAATCCAGCTTGTGAAGGAAGAGAAAATTGTCAATATGGCTAGGATTTAAATTTCACATAGGCTTTATGTACAGGAAGAACTTTGTGGAATGTACTAAATACTAGGAAGTTAATAAGGTAGCCCAGAGGCAAGATGGCCAATGGCACAAGGAAAGGATGGTGCAAAGAAAGGAAAGATGAATTAAAAAAGGGGAGCACAAGCGGGGTTAATAAGTAACGGTGAAGAAGGCTTGAAAAGGCCAGTGGAGACAAAGGGGTTAGACACCAGAAGTTCTGAAGAAACTTCAGTGATTCACAGCCCAATCCTATGCCAGCCTCCATCAGAGTGACTATGCCCCGTGCCATTGCAAATGTGCTGTAAAATACGTTCCGCCAGCATGGGGGTCAGTCGCACCAGCGTGAAGGCCAGTGCTAGCAGGCCTCCGCCAGTGCAGGAGCAGTACCCGCAGGAGACAGGTGAGCACTGCGCCGGGTGGTGGGGAAGTGGGGGAGGGCAAAATGGGGTGGGCAACAGGAGCACTGGGGGTGCTAAAAGAGAGACGGTGGTTAAAGTAATTGGGGCAAAGTAGGCAATGAGCTGAAAAGCAGGGAGGCAGAGACCTGTGTTGAAAAAAGGAGAAACTAAAGGGAATGTAGGCTTAGTGCAGGCCAGCGGATGGCGCAGAGGGTTAAACCGCTGAACCATAAGCTGACGATCGAAAGGTCGGCAGTTCGATTCCCGCAACGGGGTGAGCTCTCGTTGCTTGGCCAGCTCCTGCCAACCTAGCAGTTCCAAAGCATGTCAATGCGAGTAGATAAATAGGTACCGCTTGCGGGAAGGTAAACAGCGCTCCGTGTTCCAGCTGCATGCTACGCGCTGTGGCAAGGAGCGTCATGCTGGCCACATGACCACGGAGGCGTCTTCGGACAACGCTGGCTCTTCGGCTTTGAAATGGAGATGAGCACCACACCCTAGAGTCGGACACGACTGGACTTAATTGTCAGGGGATACCTTTACCTTTAGGCCTAGTGCAAAACATTCCATAGGAGCACCGATAGGCTGGGCTGTACATGGCAGGAAGGAAGTGGATAAGCAAGTGAGGTTTAGAGAGTTTAAAACTATAAGCCAGAAATAGAATCTATCTAGACCCAGACATACTATACCTTACAATACAGTTACATAGAAGTAGGCTTACCATTCATCCTAGAAAATCCAGGACTGTCCCGGTTTCTGGAGTCAGGGTCAGTCCCAGGCTTTCCGGCCTCCGCCGCTTGCAAAACGTACCTTTTTTTCCGGCGGCGCCATCTTAGATCTCGTGAAATCTCGTGAGAACCAAGATGGTGATGCCAAACTTTCGTGAGGGGATATGAGGCAGTACTACTGCCTCATGTGCCCTCATGAGATTTGGGCGCCATAAATGACCATTTTCATGGCCATAAATAAATAAATAAAAATTCAGGCACAAAAATAAAATTATGTATTTATTTACTTAATTATTTGAATATTCGGGGGGGGCTGGTTTGCAACCAGGAAAAATGATAACCCTACATAGAAGGGATTTCTGTTGTTACTTTAGCATTGTGACCTACTAACCCTAAGGGGGACATTAAGTACCAAGAAATGTAGCTGAGGGTGTGAATTTCACATGTTTATTTAAATTAACTGATCATTTCCTTTGGCTGTAGGCTTATAGTTACTTTAGTCAAAATCATGAAAGCTTCTTTATTACAAAACAAAACCGTCAAAGAAAAAAATCCCAAAAGTACATAGTAATCAGACACAGGGAGAAGAAGGGGGGGAAAAAGAGAGCATTCTTGAATCTACCACTTTCCAGAGATGGTGGTAATAATGACATTTTCTAGCAGACCAGAATCCAAAATCTTCACCAGTCATAGTCCAATGAGAACTGACATGCAGTAAAATTGCAAGTAACAGGATGCTAAGAGGAACTCTTGAAATGTAGTCTTACGTAATATAAAAGTATGTAGAAAAAAATCTGCCCCATATGCAATATTTAGTTCTCTCCGCCACCCCCAACATCTTTGATGTAGTATTAGTAGGGTTTTTTTAAGACACTCCCCCCTGCTAACTGGGCAAAGAGACACCTTTTAAAGTGGTGTTCTCTTATATTTAGCAGAGGGAGAGCAATTGTCCCTCTTTATTCCATAGTGATCAACGAGGGTTTCATTGAGAACCAGTGGTTAAATTCATGTGAAAGAACTGCTGCATTTGCACTTACAAAGCATGCTGGTCAGCCTGAACACTAATTGCACATGTGCGGAATCTTGTTGGTATTCCAAGCAGGAGAAGAACTTTGGCGAGATGCACTCGTTGGCGCGATACTAGCTGTATTCCAAGCCAGAACTTTGGTGACTATTCCAGTTTTAATGGAGCTGGCTTGTTGGTAACACGTGTGTGCTAATACGGATTCCTTCAAAATCCCATACGCAAAAAAAAAAGCAGAAACATAGAGTTAGCTCCTTTACTGTATTTAAATGGCACCGACCTCGAACTCCTCATAAATTAAGCCACTGAAAAGCAATACATAAGCAACCAACCAGAGATTCTGCCAGCTCCTCCAAAAGGGCACAATGGGATCCCATCATTTACTGTAAAAAGCATCAGAGAACTAATTGCACAGCTAAAAAAGGAATCAGCAGGTTGCAAGAAGTCATTACTCACCCCAGAAATACACCTTGTAAATTATTAGCACATTTAAGCAAAGCTTCTTGTGCTGATACTGTGATGGCAACCTGCTGCCAGACTCTGATCTTTTGTAACAAATCACTGGCAGACAAATGTGCTTTCAGCTCAAGAGCCACCAGGAGCTTGTTCGACACATGCAGGCTAAAAACAACTCCAAGAGCTGAGAGTTGAGTTGCAGAGAGGACCAGATGCTCTCAAGGGCAGCGAGGATCAGACTCCTCCAGCCAGGGGACGCACTCTGCAGAGCGATCTGGCAGTTGTTATCAAATGATGCCACCTTGTATTGCATCAGGTCCATTGGTCCGTTTCACCCAGTAATGGCATTTCTGAAGACGATCAAACCGATTTTCTGTCCCTGAAAGAGACAATGGCTTCCATCCAGAGGAGGTTAATTGCATTTGTTCTGTTGAAAGCAATGGGGCACATGAAGTTGTGACTAGTTCAAACTTAACTCCCTTTTTTCTGGATCAGGGAATACAAGTACTGTATTTATATATATATAAATTATGCGTAGAGGGCAAGACACACAGAGAAGCCCATACACATGTACACAGCTAAGGGGAAATCGAAAACCTCCCTATGTTACGCAGGGAGGTTTTCGATTTCCCCTTCTATTGGCGGCCCCTTGTATCTCATAGAGGGGCTTTTTATTTATTTATTTACAATATTTTTACCCCGCCTTTCTCCCCGAAGGGACCCAAGGTGGCTTACAACAAGAAAAAAAAATACAATACAAAAAATAATCACGTTTTAAAACAATAAAAGCGGTTAACGAAAACGAAAAACATCTAAAAATCGATTAAAAGATCACTATTACAATTAAAAACAAGAGCATAAGAACAGCAGCACCCCACCTGTACCAGCAAGATGTTAAAAAAAGGCAAGGACAGGGGTGGTAAGGGAGTTTTCAGGGGTGTAAGGGAGTTGTTGCTGGAAGGGGGGGGAGTTGAAAAGCCCCGTGAGCTCAAAGAACATTGCTTTGAGCCCTCCTAGACTGACTGACTGACTGACTGACTGAATAGGAAAGAATTCAATTTGAAAACATGTTTGAACTCAATAATTCTTTCCAAATCTCTCTGGCCTGGATGTTGCCCCATTGAGCAAAGTGAGGCATTAACTCACCCATTTGGCAGGCTGGTTGTTTGTTAGTAACATAATTCTCTAGAATAGTGGTTCCCAAACCTTTTATTACTGGGACCCACTTTTTAAAATGACAGTCTATCGGGACTCTCGAGCTTTACAAAACTAAAAAAACCCTTTCACTTTACCAGTCTCTGTTTTATCCTTTTTACTGTGTGTATGTGTGTGTGGGGGACACTGCATTCTGGAGCGTTTGTTGAGCTCCACGTTCATCGGATCAGGACCATTCTGGTGGCCTTGTGTTCCCCTTCACCTGGCCTTCACTAAGAGTTGAGGCACACTAATATGTATAAGAGCCCAATTCTATGCATGTCTATTCAGAAGTAAGTCCCATTATAATCAATCAGGCTTACTCCCAGGTAAGTGTGGATCAGATTGTAGCCTTAAGCAATTTAACATGAGCAGTTGGATAGAATATTGCTTCTGCATGCTTTTCCTATATCTCCCACAAGTAAGAAGGATTACTATTTTAATGAAAGCTGAACGTTCAAGGTGGGGCTTAGAATATTCCTGAAGGAGCCTGGCCTCCCGTAGCTACAACCCTGAAGCAGAATAATTGGTAATGAATAGAGCACACCTCTTCATGGTAATGACCCCCCTGGATCATAGCAGTGAAGCTAGCGAGAGAAGGAAAGAAATGCCCAGCCAAGTCCTCAGAAAACCATGCAGTGTGGAATAATGGCAAGCAAACCTGGAAAACAAAGGAAATGTTTCACAGCATCTTTGGAGATAGCAAATAAACCTTATTTCTTCAATAGCCTAGTCCTACCCTTGCCCCCCAAGCTGTAGCATGCAGGTGCTCCATGGAGGTGCAGGATGCATGCTATGGTGGAGGGGGGAGCGATCAGGAGGCCTGTGTGAGATTAGAGAAAATATCTTTCCTTTATCTCTGCGTAGCCACCCTGATTGGCTGTGGGTCCCATTGGACCTACACCAGCTATATAACTGGTGTCTATCTACACTGGATTCACACCAGCTATATGTGTATCAATGGTGTAGATCTGAGGAAAGCCGGGGGTGGGGGTGAAAAATGGGGGATAGGATCTAGTGCGTGCGACTGTCACTGGATCCACCCCTCCCTCCCCAATGCCCCTTGATTCCTCCCCTGAAATAACCAAGTTATTCCCCCTCCATGCCCATTGCCTACCCCTACCACCAATGTGCCTCCTCCGGTGGTGGCGGAGCGCTACGTGGTGCATGCACACAGTCACCACCCATTTGCACACAGTCACCACCCATTTGCGCACCATTGTGTATGTCGTTGCTGCATCTGTGATGGAGAGGGCCTCCCACTGACGGAATGCTAGTTTTGTCAGCAGAAGGCGCCCGTAGGATTGGGCCCCAAGTTACTTCTGTGCCAACATGCCGTCTTGTCTGGAACATGTAAAGACTTTACAAATCCAAAACAACACTAATCTCCATAGCAAGTTTTTGAGCCAGAGCATTTACCCACTTATTTACTTTTCATGGATTTGTGTGGCCAAATCCTGTATGAGTGTTCCAAAAATTTATGGAATTTATTTCTAAATGAAACTGCTGGGATGGGTGGATGTGGCTCCGGCTTGCTTGTGTTGTCTCTGTGCCAAAAAAGTCTTGGCTCTTATTTTGCAAACATCGTTTAGTAACAAATCCAGTGCTTAGCACTTCAGCCTCTGAAAATAAATTGCCTTTTCCTTAATTTGATTCAGTCCCATTATTTAAATATGGCATTATATTCTCTTCTTGGTCTCATTTCTTTCCCTAGCAGAATTGCTAGGTTTAGCAATAGCCAAGGTACAGATGACTTGTGTATATTGTTAACACAATGTAATTCTCCCAAGCTATGTTATGCGATGTGCCTTTGTTAATGCTGTCAAGTCTGATTGCTTCTCCCACACAGATGTCCTTTTTAGAATGTACTTGAACTTCTGAGCCATTTCCAAATAGCTCCAATTGACATCTTCCTTTGGAAAATAGCTCTTTTGGAGAATATGCGCTGGAGTGTCTATGACCTATGTGCTTCCATCCATGCAACTGGCCCATTTGAGCATAATGGGGAAGCTCTGATGATAATATAAATGCTAAAGCACCTCCATTAATTGCAAACAGATACCAAAAAGATGGGATTTTTTTTGTAACACAGAGATATATAACAGGTTCCAGAAAGCATAATGAAACAATTCAACCAATTTGGTAATTCTGATTTAACACAAATACACCTATTTGCATATGGTTGCTATTGCTAAGTACCTTCCTCCACATACACTACCTTGTGATGCTTCAGAAGGACAATACAGCATGTATACAAAGGTTTCTACAGAACATCAAGAAATGAAGAATTGTAGGACCCAGTCTAGATCTTCGATGTGGGTTTCCCAAAACAGAATGCTTTGGGTGTGGCACTGGGATTTGAATCGGGGCCTGAGGTGTGCAGGCAGAAGACACAACTCTGTTGACCCTGCAAGCACAACTGACTAGCTTCCTCACCTGTGTACCATGCATGGAAAACCCAGAGGCTTCATACTGCCGGCCAGTCACAGATTCCAACGTTATACAGCCTGGTTTCATTCTGTACCAGAAAAGGGCTCTGAGCACCTACTAGGTTGCTCAGCAAATTAAGTCTCAGCCTCTGCCCATGCGAGTTCCATTCTTGGACAATGATTTGGTTGCATACCTGAAGGATTTGCTCCTGCAATCTGCAAATTGGCATCCTTTGCGTTTTACAGAGCCATGGCTATAAAACGTACAGTAGTTGCTGTCAATGAACCAAATATCATAACCACTGTTCCTACCATGTACTGAAGCAGACACATTTATTTGTTGGGCTTGTTTGAATTTCTACATTTCAGAAACCGGGCAGCTTTTATTGAATTTGTCCCTCTGTAATTTAATTGCAGTACTCCTAGATACATCATTTGCTGCAGCACAATGCCGCCCAAAATGCAGAAAACAATACGGTGCAGCCGTAAAAGTCTATCCCATCTGCACATTATATTACTAAAGTGGTTTAAAAACTCCCATCCGCTGTATACAAAATGGTGCAACGGAGTGTCCTTTAGGCTGGTGTGAGTAGCAGAACAGTTGGTCCTTACTCCCCCAGTTCTGTGCCAGTCAATCAATGTTTCATTTTTCAATAGCCTTGTTGCAAAGGCTAGATGCAGAAGGGTTGCCAACATTAATTCATCAAGTTATCTTATCTGTGTCTACGAACAGGCTCCTGTTGGTGACGAGGGTTTACACAGTGCATCCATCTTGCATGATTGTTCATTTCTGAATCACTGGCAGGCTGCCATAGATGGTTCCATTGATTCTGCAGTCTCTCGCCCTTCGCCCAAGGTTATGTACAACGGTACATCTCTCTCGCTCTCCAGCAGGAAACCATTTCCTGTTTCAGACAGCAGGAGGAAGTATCAGCCTGCTACCTCTTTTGTTATTTGCAATCTTTTTTCTCTGTGGAGAGAAAAATGGGATGCTGAATGAATGGTAGGCAGATTATCTTTTAATGACTTGAAAGGCAATCCGAGGGAATAGTACGTAAGTATTGTTATCTATTCTTCTGTGTCGGCATGGGGACCTGGTAACTCTCTTACAGTACAATCCTATACATGTCTACTCAGAGGTAAGCCCCATTGAGTCCAATGGCATTTACACCTAGGTAACTGTGTATAAGATTGTTGCCTTACAGCCCAATCCTAACTAACTTTCTGTGCACCGATGCAGCAAGGCCAGTGCAGGCAATGCTACATCTTGCAAAGACATGGGGAGGTGGGAGGTTTCCTCAGGGTAAGGAAACTTTTTTTCCCTTACTCCAAGTAAAGCCCCAGGCTCCCCAATGGATTTCCTCAAATCTGCACCAGCTATTTTGCTGGTACGAGTCTGGGAGGCCCGTGTAAGGAAAAATGGTCTGGGAAGGTAGATAGCATCTGGCACATGCCGCTGCTGCCAATCCCGCCTCCTCCCAGACCCAACCCGCCCACCCCCACCCATCTATGCCCCATTGCACCCCTCCCTCCACCCCCGTAATGCGCCCCCCCTGTGCTGGCTTACCTAGGCTAGAGCACGTCCCGCGTGCTCTGGCACGCCAGGGCCATTGCAGGCCTCTGATGCACTGTCTCAACGTGCATTCCGGCATGTTTGCGACAGCCTGTGCGGTGCAGAAGCTCAATAGGATTGAGCCATTAGACTGCAATCCTACCCACATTTTCCTGGAAATAAGCCCCATTGAACACAATGAAACTTACTTCTGAGTTGACACACAGGATTGTACTATAAATTATTGTTTTTATTGCAAAAAATAAAATAAAATAAAATAGGGTTTTTGTAAATTTTGCCAGAGTTTTTGAAACAATCGTGGTAATACAGTACTCCCCCCATATCCGCTGGAGATATGTTCCAGGCCCCTCCGTGGATACTTGAAACAGTGGATAAGAGCGAACACCCCCTCCATGGTTTCCTGAGGGCCCCCCACCCTGCCTCCTCTGCGGGCAGGCGTGCACACACACCCAGCTCTTATTTTTCTTTCAGCAAGCTTTGTTTCTTCCTTAAAACAAACTGAGAAGCAGCCTCCATTGCAGGCAAGTAGAATGAGACTAAGTCCTAGAGAGGCTCTGCAAGGTTTCTGTTCTGCAAGGTTTCTGTCCCCGCGATCTATGGATGACTGAAACCATGGATAGCGAATCCGTGGATACGGGGGCCCACCTGTACTACTTTGCATTCCTTAATTCCCCAAGTGATAGAAAAGCTGACTCTGAAACACCAGTTCCCTGGGAAGGAGATTATTCAAAATTTCTGGTTCTTCTGTACCACATTTGCATTTACAAATGTACAAGGTTTAGAGAAGCAGGCAAACATCCAGACAGACAGTGCTGGTCTTTAAAGCTCCCCCCAACAAGCACACAGCATACACTATCCACTTCCCCCTGCCTCCCCCCAAAGTTGCTTCTTAGCCAGTTGCAAAACTCAAAGTTGTGCCATTATTCTCAAAATGTATTTCTCCAACTCCCACTCAAGCAGGTGAATTGCAGCCAGTAGCCACCAGCCATCAAATGCCATCAATCATTTTTAAACCATTTCTACCTACAGGTGTATATACGCAACAGGAGTTAAATGTGTACACCTGTGGGCTGGGAAGAATTCACTATCAGTAGGCACAAAAGGAATATATTTAGCCAAAAATACATTTGGCAGTCATAAAATACATTGACCTTTTCTACCTGTGTGGTGCTCCCAGGATTCCTGTCTCAAGACCACGGGATACCTGCTGCTGGCCTGCTTGGTTGCTTCTCCACTGCCACCAATGCCAAAGACCCTGATGCATGCAGAGCTTTGAGGGATTTTCCCTTTCTCAAACCCAGTGCCTAGTTGGTGCTTAAGTAGCTTCGTCCACAGCCAGAACAAAGAGTGGAAGGTTAAGTGAGACAATGCAACTTTTCAAACAGAATACCTTATTTACAAAAGGTATTCACAGATTCTGCCTTCATTTTATGTATTTTCAACTTAGCAATGCAGCTTCGTGATTCAGCTGAGTAATGAGCTCTCTCAATGCCTCTCCCAAACAACTCCTCTGGAGCACAATCCACCATAAACCTAGAGCGGCGGAGCAAGTGCTCCACCGCTCTAAGCCGTCGCAAACATGCTGTAAAGCACATTTGAGATGACTCGTGAGTAAGGGCCACAGGCGTGGAGGCTGGCAGCCCTCACTCTGGCGCCGGTTCATCCTTGCAGCTGCCGGAGAAGGTAAGGCTCCCACCAGCAGGGGCGGTCCGGGCAGTGAGGGAGGGTGGTGGTTGGCTGAGCCGACCGGGGAGGGGGCAGGGATGGCAGCCGCCATATCCTCATCCCGTTCCTGGCCGGCCAAGTCTTTATCCTCAGACTTGGGGCCTCCCTGCGCTACACCAGGGGAAGGGGGTGAACATCCCCTTCCCCCAAGGAGACCTCTGGGCTGATCATGATCAGCCCGGAATGGGGATAGGATCCAGCGGCCAGCCATAGGGCCACCCGTGGATCTTTAGTCAGGATTGCGCTGCCCAACTGCTTAGCATCTTCCCTTTTTTGCTAGCCATTTGGAAGGGAAATTCAAACAAAACTACTCTTCCCAACTTTATTTTTTTAATGGCTCGCAAGGAAACCTGTATTTTTATTTTTAGCTGATTTCTACCATGTATTTCCTATCACACAGAAAAAAAGTCTTTGCTCATGAAAACTTTTAACAGACTTCAGACTTCTAATTCCCAGAATTAAAGAGTCTATGTGCTCTTTAATGTCTTGGAATGAACAAGATAAACAGACTTGTGCATGCTGACTGGAGATATAAATAATCATTGCTGTTGCAGCTCCATTTAGTCAGGAGGGATAGAATCAATTATACTCTCATTACATCTTTGATTCGGAGTGCAGTGAAAGATAGATAAGTGTAAAGTGTATGGAGGTGGTATGGAGTTGCTCATTGATTAAAAAAAATGCTCTTGGGAGGATCCAGTGGATGAGTTTTACTCATAAGAACGTAAGAAACGCTCTGCTGGATCATGCCAGTCCCACCTAGTCCAACATCCTTTCCCCATCAGCTGTCTCTGGGAAGCCCACAAGCAGGAGAGAAAGACATACCTACCTTCCTTCTGCTGTTGCCCTCCTCCAACTGGTACTCAGAGGCATACTGCATAGCCATCATGACTAGCAGCCATTGATAGACCGCAGTAATTTTGTCCAACCCCCTTTTAAAACCATCTAAGCTCATGGCCATCACCAGTCTTGTGACAATGAAGTCCACAAACTAATTAAGCACTTCAGTAGCATTATTTAATCAGGATAAAAACTGTGCATACAGATTAAAAACAAAAACATCTCTTTACTAGTTTCGTCCTAGGGCTGCATAGGGCCTCTTCAGAAGTTATTCACTTCTTAGGTGTTAATAGGTGACTTCCAACAGCTGTGGCCAGTTGACAGTTGGCATCTAGTTCTACATTGGCAGCAGCGTGTTAAAGGTGCAGCGCAGTTTATGTTACTTGACGTTGTCTTAAGTTTTGAGCATTCTTTAAGACAGGCATCCAGATTTTATTTGTACTGCAAATTTCTTCTTTTCTGTTAATATTGTTTGTATGCTTTGCTACTTCTATGGCTTCTCTATGAATTCTAGTTTTAAAATTATTAACCCTTGCTAGAGACCACGTTTTCAAATTTGATCTCATGTTCTGTTTGTATGGCATGCTCTGCCACTGCCGATTTTTTTATGTTGTCCAAGTCTGCAATGCCTTTTGTGTTCTATTATTCTAGTATTGATGCTTCTGCTCGTCATTCCGATGTACACTTTGCCGCACGAACTTGGTACCTTGGAAACCCCAGCCAATGCTAAGGGGTCTCTTGGATCTTTAAGCGGGCGAAGCATTTGTTGTATTTTTGTAGTAGGTTTTAAATATAGACTTAATAATTGCTTTCTTCAAAATTCTACCAATTCTATCAGTTACTTTGGGAATATAGAGGAAATGAATACAGTTAGGAATGAATACAGCAAAGTAGCCACTGGTGAAGACCACATTAAATTTAGAGGTACCTGTATGGTATGTCTCCCCTATATTCCCAGAGCTCTGCTTTGAACAGATCTCACACATAATGTTCAAGTTATTGCTGTGTTTTTTTGAGGCAGCCTTTCAATCCAATCCTATCCAGCTTTTAGACTGGCGTATGACGACTGCACCAACCCAGGATCACTGCAAAACCTGCCGTAAGGCAGTTGTGCCGACTCTGGGAGGGGGATTGACAGCAGAAGCATATGCAATATCCTATCCCCTTCCCAGACCCGTTTCTTCCAACACAGGCCTCCTTGATTTGCGCCGCCGGGGACTGGGGCTTTACACATGGTAAGGGAACAAAAATTCCCTTACCCCGAGGAGGCCTCCAACCATGACAGCTGTGCTCGGGATACAGCATTGACAGTGCCGGCATAACTGGATCGCTGAGCACAGCATTGGATAGGATTGTGCCGTTTATTTCTACAGCTCTGTATTTTGCACGGAGCTGTCTAAGTAAAGAAGCCTCACATTCTTTTTCCTTTCTGCCATTAATCTATGAAACTGATGACATAATTAGCTTGTATCTTGTGATAATGGACCACAGTCAAGACCTGAGTTCACTGAACATAAGTCATCAGTGTACATTTAAAGTGCCACTTTGACTTGCACGGAGAGAACTTTATTAGCCTCCTTTTTCTTCTGTTTTCACCTCTGTCAGAGCTCTTGACAGTCCATTTTGTTGGTCATAGGTCATGGCATATCTTAGCTCCCTGTTTGTAGTTTTTGAAATTCTCCACTGTAATGCAATCTATCTATGAAGCTGTGAGTATAATCTAGGCTTTTATAAGGAATGAGGTGTGTGTGTGCATGCATGTGTGGGAAGGGTCATAATAATATAATAATATACAGTATTTATATACCGCCTTTCTTGGTCATTGGATTTCTTTTCTGACTTTAATTAAAGGTGGTGTACATGGGCAGGCTTTCCTAACCCCCCTAATGAGAGGTTTTACAATATATAAATGTCCAATCTTTCATGAACAGCTACATTCCAGGTGGTATCCTTTTGTAACCTGGCTTTTTCTGCTGGCTGGCGCCTCCCACACTCGACTGACGCAGCTGGGAGCTCTTAGCTCTCCTCACGGAGGCTTTTTCACAGCTTTTTGTCGGCGGCGTGTCTCGAACGTGCCATTTGCCGATCTTCGGGCTTTGCAAGGCAGCAGCTCTCCCGATTGACCCAGACCCCTCTGCCCTCACACCTTATCCACCCAACACAGCAGCAATAGTCGTGACTGCCTGGTGTTGAATTTCAGCCTTGTGATAGCAGCTCGATCTTTTACATACCTCCAGCAGTTATTTCGGCTGCAAAGAATCTGCTGAAAGAAAAACCCTGCTAAAGGTTTCTGCAAGATGAATGGCTTTTGCCTGCATCTTACCTCTCCAAATGCTAGACCTGAGTCAGTGATGGAGCTTGACCAAGCAGGGCCACAAAGCTGCATTGCTGAAACAATTGAAATGGACCACTCAATAGGAAAATCACTTTTTGACACACATGGTACCTTAATCTCATTACCATGAACTTTGCTGCATTACTCATTACAAACAGAAGAGAAAAAAATACAGAATGTGAAATAAAACTATTTTATGAGCAAGGCAAAGAAACACTCGGGTTTACCCATGAACCTAGGAAAATGAATGCCTCTGAGACAAAACTTGGGTTTAAATAAGTTCACAATTTTATTGAATTGTTTATCTGCAATGAATACTGTTTATCTGCAATGAATACTGTTTATCTGCAATGAATACAGGGGTAGCCAACCCCTGTCCCCATGCAAGTACCTACTACCCCAAGATGAGCCAACAGAGGCCCTTTCTACCACTGGTTCCCTTGCTTGGGTGGTCATAACCTGGCTCAGAGCCTCAAGCAATGCTATGCAGTAATCTTAATACAATGCACTGTTGGGAGAGGAGAAAGATGTTGCATAAGCATCCTGCATGGAAAGGGGGCAATATAGCTAGTTAGCTAGTTGAAGGGACCAGGAGGGGTTTCCTGTCTTTTTCTCTTTCTCCTTTAGTATGCAGATTGCTATTCTCAGGCTGACTTCAATCCCCCCCCCCCCCCCCCGAAGCTAGACAGATAGGCTCTCTGTCTCTCTTACTCTCCTATCCAGGGACATGCGGAGTGGGTGCTGCAGGTAAGGCAACCCTGCCCCCCTTGCAGTTCCCGGTAAAGCACCTCAGCTTCACCAGGGAATTGCGCATGCATGCTACCCGCTTGCACTCGAGTAAGCGGGTAGCACGCTTATGTCCAAAACCAGAAGTGGGTTGCGATCGCTTCAGGGAGCCGTTTGGAGGTGTGGGGAGGCCCCCAGAGGGGATCGCACCCTCCGGAAACCTGGCACGACGACCAGGTGAGTGTTATGCCCCTTTTTGTCTTGGTGGCGGTGGTGCGATACCGGAAGTGTTGCTGTTTTCACTGCACGTTGCCACCATTAATCCCGCACTGGGGCATTGCGCCAACGCCCCAGTTTGGGAACCTCTGCCCTATTGGCTTCCCAAGGCAGTTTAGGCATACTCCCCACCCCTGTCCCTCCCTGCAGTGCTCCAGTTCCAAAAGGGCTAAGACAAAGCTGTCCCAGCCTATATTCCCTATAAGGGGCCCATGCTGGTGTGTGGACCCCTTCACTTGCTGTGCAGCATTGCGATGCCATCTCCAGATGCTTAGCAATGATGCTACGTGTCATTGCTGAACTTCTGGGTTGCCGGACTTTGCGTGGTGTGGAGCTTGGTTTTGAGCTGTGTGGCTGCACAACTTAGTGGGAATTTTGTCTCTTCTCTCATCTGTACAGCAGATGCAATGAGCTACTGTTGATTTGACCCACAAATGTTTTCCATGGGCTCTTTACAGCCTCATATTAGCTGGATCCGATAGCCGCACACTCCATGTTAGCATAAAAACCTTAAAAACGGAGGAATCCTGCCCAAATTCTACCAACAACAACAACTTGTCACAGAATTAGGGAGTCAGGATGGTGTAGTGGTTTGGGAGTCGGACTTAGACCTGGAAGATCCAGGTTCAAATCCCCGCTCAGCCACGAAGCTTCCTGGGAGACCTTGGGCCAATCACTATCTCTCAGCCCCACCTACCTCACAGGGTTGTTGTGAGGACAAAAAGGAGGGGAGGAAATATGTACACCACTCTGAGCTCCTTGGAGGAAGGGCGGTATAAAAATGTGAAAAATAAATAAATAAAATTACCCCAGTGATATCAGATTGGAATGTGGGGTTTGGCGGATTCATTATGCATGTTTCATGCATTTCACGCACCAATTTCCATGGGGAAATTTCCCCTTCAAGTTGTCATTCCAAACTACAACATTGCTAAATATTTTTGTCTGCTCACCAATAATTTGCAACTGCTGCTCCATCAAAGACATTCCAATTGAATGAATAGTCATTAATTAGCTTACTTAACACTGGCCTTGGTTCATGACAGAAGTATCATTTCTGAAGAAATGCTTGTGTTAAAAGAAGGTCACCTCTCATATTTGATTTAATGTGTCAAATTAATGGCAGGTCAGCTCCCATTAAGTTAATCAGGATTGCATATCATTTTAAGTTCCAGTGAGATGCAGTGTTACCTAACAAAACAAGACTGCAATCCAATACACACTTATCTGGGAGTCAGCCCCACTGAACACAGTGGGACTTGCTTCTGCATAAATATACATGTACCAGTATATATACATTGTTGGTAGTAGGCAATGAATCTCTATGTTACCCCTGCTAACTGGGCAAGAGGCACTTTTTCAATTGGTGCTCCTCTTATATTTAGCAGGGGGAGAGTAACTGCCCCCCTTTCACCCCAGCACCCCAGTGTCTTTTCTGGTGGCTGTTTGCTGGTCATGTTCTGCATCTTTTTTAGATTGTGAGCCCTTTTGGGACAGGGAGCCATTTAATCATTTGATTTTGTCTGTAAACCGCTTGTGAACTTTTTGTGAACTTTTTTAATAATAATAATAATAATAATAATAATAATAATAATAATAATAATAATTATTATTATTATTATTATTATTATTATTATTATTATTATTTGAAAACCACAAATTCAGCAGCAATAACATGTGCCACATTAATTTTTTTCCTCCTCCAAATGTCAACAATAGTAACACATGCTTTTTCTTTCTTCCTTCCTCACTTTGTAATTAAATAAGGCTCACTGGGATGAATTTGGGAGGGAACTCCAGTAATTATAATTGTTTGCTAAACACACATACACACACACACACACACACACACACACACACACACACACACACACACACACAATTACTCAGCCAAGATTTTAATCCAAGCACCTTCAAGCACCTTCGTGTCGCCATTGCCGCCCGCTGTCGCCGCCATTGCTGTCCCTGCCGCCATTGTTACTGTCGTCGCCTGTCATGCTGCCGCCATTGCTGTCCCCCTTGTCGCCGCCCGTTGTGCCGCTGCCATTGCTGTCCCTGTTGTGCCCCCGCAGCCTCCACTGCTGCTGCCGCCACTTTTAGAGATTTGTATTTTTAAACTTGACTTTTTTCCTGTCGGCGACCATCTTGGATCTCGCAAAATCTTGCAAGATCCAAGATGGCGGCGCCCAAATCTCGTGATGGCAGTGAGGCAGTACTGTACTGCCTCATGCCCTCACGAGATTTGGACGCCTCCATCTTGGATCTCACGAGATTTTGCGAGATCCAAGATGGTTGCCGACAGGAAAAATGTAAGTTTTAAAAAATACAAACCTTTAAAAGTGGCGGTCGCGGCGGCAGCGAGGGCTTCACTGGGCCCAGCAAGCCCAGGACGGATCCAGGACTGGATCCCGTATCCCGGGACCATCCCGGGTTTTCCAGGATGGATGGCAAACCTACTCATGTGTTCATTGGTGCGTGCTAGAGCAAAGGGACAGATTATTCATTATTTAAAGCACATATTATGAACCTGTGTACTTTGGAAAGGTTGAGTGCTTGCATCTGTGCGTGTGCGTGTATAAAATAGAATGCAGATGGGCCCAAGTCAGATTGCAACCGCAGAGGGGAGAGGGTGGGTTTAACCCTTGGTGCCAATGGGAGCTTTCCTCCTTGTAATGGGGACCGGACTATTTGGGACGAGGTGAGCAGGCAGGATGACTATTTAGCCTGGGCTTCAAGCTCAAAGGAGGCCTCAAATTTAAACTTGTTTATTTTTGTACACATCCCGATTGGACCAAAATGTGACTCACACTCTCATTGTTTATTTTCATTATGGTTATTAAGGCCTCAAAAGGTGGAAGTGGCTCGGACCTCTGTGGATGCAGTTTTATCTCTGAATGTAACCAGGAGAGAACAAATCAGTATGCACTAATTGCTAATTAATGTTTGGATTCACACATATCTTGAAACACTGAATGCAATGACTCTCCATTATTTGATATTGGCTCACAGTCCAAAAAATGTATCATTGTGTGTGGCACCAGGATGTGGTTTCTTTTTAGCACAAAACGAAGATGAAAGCATGGCTCAAGTTTTGTCTTAAGAGGTTTTGCTGTTGCTGGGAAGCTGAATTACATGGACATATGAAGGTGCCTTATACTGGGATAGACTGTGGGTCTACTTAGCTCAGCATTATCTACCCTGAGGGTCAAGCTAAATCTTACTTAAAGTGCACGCTTTGCAGCTGTGTGATTGTTTTTTCTTTGCAAAATAGCAATTAGCACACACTGATCTGTTTTCTCTTGGTTACGGAAAGAGATAATACTGCACTCCTATTGTTGCTCTTCCCTTTCACAACGCTGTCAATCATGCAAATTTTCATTAGCTTTTAATATGCCAAAATAAGCCACTTTTACAGCCCGTTCCAACGCAAGGGCTAAGCAACACAAGTCAGACATAAACTCAGCATAAGTCGCTTATGTCGAAGTTATGTCTGGAATGCCACCATTTCCGGCGAAGTTAGGTCGAAGTTAGGTCAAAGTTATGTCGAAGGACATAAAGTCAAAGTTATGTCGAAGTTATGTCAAAGTTAAGACAAAGGACATAAAGTCAACATAAAAGTGGGTGTTCCAGGGGCGGACCGTGGGCGTAATGGGGGCGGCAACCAATTAACGTTGGATTCCAGACCCTGGAAAGCACAGACACGCCCCCTCCAACACAAATGCTGACACAAATTTTATGTCGACCAAAAGGGTGGACATAAATTCGAGGAGACCCATAGGAACCATTTTACCTTACCCACTCCAGCCCTCTCCTGTAAATTTCTAACACCCTACTCCTGAGTTATGTCAGAGTTATGTCGGAGTTGTGTCAGCAAGGTCTGGAAACCGACAGAGTTATGCCAAAGATAGGGAGCCTATCAGCACCCAGCCCCACCCAGCCTCTTTCCCACCAAAGCCCAGCCCCAGACCTCCAGTCTCTCTCTCTCTCTCTCTCTCTCTCTCTCTCTCTGAGCACGTGGCGTGGGGTTCTGTCCCCCACAGCCACAAAGTGGGACTTTGTGGGCAAAATTCACAAACACCCCACTTCTCTCTTCTCTCTGCCCCCCCTCAAGGGCAGAGAGGGCTGTTCTGGCTGTGGCCAAACTGTTTACAGCTGTGCCTGGGCAGCTGCCTCCATGCTACCATTTGCTAACCCATGTCTTTCTCCCAGCCTCTCCCCCCCCCCACAGGCAACAACACCAGCAGGTAAGTGCAGGTAAGAGCAGGGTTTGTGCTGACATGTGGTCTGACTTCTGCCTCTTTGCATATAGAAATATATGAGACATGCCTCTTTACCAATGTGCCCTCTCATGTCTGCCTGCATTACCTTCTCTGAAATGCCTCTTTAGCAATATGTTGCCTGATAACTGCCTGCTTAGCCTGCTATGATATGCCTCTTTACCAATGTGTTGCCTGATAACTGCCTGCTTAGCCTGCTGTGATATATAGGATACATGCCTCTGTACCACTGTTGTGTCTGATTGCTGCCTGTAGTCATGTGAGCAGACACTGCCACAAGTGTGGAACTGTTAGCCTTATGGAGACACCAGCTGTTCCCCCCCCCTTGTCTCCACAGGGTCTACTGACAGGTCAGTAGTGCTAGGTTTGCCATGGTTGTGACCCCCAAGTTGTGTTGTTGTCTTTCTCTTTGACCCTTTCCCCTTACAGGATCATGCTCTCCTTATACCCAGGTAAGCAGCTCAGACCATGCTATGTGTGTCACACCTTTCAGCTGTGTTTTACTTCTCTCCCTGCAGGCTTTTGCAACTGACACACTGGCTTGTCTTCAATGGCGACTGCTTCCACACACCAGCTGACATGTAACTCCCCCTTGTTTTTTGTCTCCCCAGGAACGTCCACTACCACCGACCTTCCTGGGAGCACCCCTGGGCCTGCAGTCTGGTTGCCCCACTGTCTTCTGCCTCGATGCTGCCAGAGGTCAGGGAGCCAGCCCTGCAACCCTCCTCAGCTGCTGCTGCTGCTCCACCTCCCTGGCTGTGGTACTTGCTGCCCCTCCCCTTTCTATGGAGCAGGCTGTGGTTCCACAGGGGAAGAGCCTGCATCTCCAGGTCCATGGGGCAGGTGTGCTGCTGCTGCTGCTGCTTTCAGATTGGCTGCTGTGACTACCCCTGGAAGCCTCGCCTGGCCATCTCTGCTAACGTTCCAGAACAATAAAGACGCCCCTCGGGCAGAGCCCCAGTGAAACATATGTGCCCAGTGTTTTCACAAGCATTGCCCCACACACAAAGACAGCCCCCAGCACTGAAGCCCCTACATGAGCCCCATCCAGGGACTGCCACGGCCTTCCCTGGGAGAACACAGCAGGGGGGCTGCCAGACCCCCATGGCACAGAGGGGAGGGGGGAGTTGGGGGGGCATCTCAGACAGGCAAACAGTGACAGCCAGGGCGTCAGCCCGTAATGAAGGCGCTTCCGCCGAAGGTCCGCCCGTAATGCAGGCGCTTCCGTCGAAGGTCCGCCCGTAATGCAGGCGCTTCCGCCCAAAGTCCGTCTGCATAAGAGGCGCCTGTTTATGCATCACCTTCATCTGCGGAGCGCCCCCTGTGTCCCTATCGGTCTCTGCAGACCCCTCTCTCGGAATCTGTCTCCCACCAGCCTTGTTGTCTGTCTGTCTGTCTCTGACCCACCCGTGCCCCTCCCCAGCACACCCTGCCTGCCTGCCTGTGTGTCTGCCTCCCCTCCCACTCCCTGATGATGGAGGCTGGCCACCCCCACACCCCGCCGGAACGCCTGCCGTGAGGCGCCGTCGTCGCCCCATCTGGGGGTGTGATGAGCTGCGTGTGCCCTTCCCGTTGGCAGCAGACAAGCCCAAGGCATCTCTCGGTCTTGGCCGGGGCACAGAGCAGAAGGCATGCCGGGATGCCTTCTTTGTGGGCATTGCCCCGGCCCTGGAGGCCCAGGGCTTCAGGCAGCGCACGGGCGAATCATGTCAGAGGCAGTTCCAGACAGCATGCAACCCCCCTTGTGTGTGACGTTCCCACCCCCTCCTACCCTTCCCTCCCCCGCTCCCCCCCCATGACTCCCACGTGCAGCCTCAACGTGGCATGGTTGTGGCATCGCCTTCTGCAGGAGGGCGGGGATGGCCACTCTCCCCTGCAGCAGGTGGCTAATGCACAGGGTGCCCTGTGGCGGCTGGCAAGGGGACCTCGCTCACCTGTCACCTGCCCTGCGCCCACCACATGACTGGCGCAACCCCCATGCCTGCGGCCGGCCCCTTTGCAACCGGGCTGCAGCAGACCCTATGGCAGCTGCCATGGATGGACACTGACAAATGCAGACAGAGGCCTGCACATGCCCGAGCCAGACACGGAGCCTGGAGAGCCTGCCTGCCTGGGAGGTAAGTGTTGCCTGGATCCTGGGGTGGTGCTGGGCCACAGAAACTGCAGCCTGCCTAACTCAGGCATAACTCTGACATAACTCAGACATAACTTATGTTGAACTTATGCTGAACTTAGGCCACTCTTATGCCAGACTTGCGGAGGAGTTGGGTTGGAATGGGCTGTCAGGTTTTCTTTCCCCTTGATGCATATAGGCAAATGCTTTTAGAGAGTCTTGGGTTTTCACCAGAATATTCAAAGAGGGTACTTATTTAAACATAAAGTCTCTTTTTAAACTAAGAATGTGTCTGTGTTAAGGTGTTTTTTCCCCTATAGTTTCTAATGTTTTGAGTTCAACATGGTTTTTCCTTGTCTGCTTTCAGTATTTTACGTTACAGTGAAAGTAATTTTGTTCTAAATTATTATTCTGTCAAACACTGAGATGGGGCTAAAAAGAGTTGTCAGTAATAGAGGCAGCTAGGTAATTATCCACATTATAGTCCTGTATATGAATGCATGCCAGACCACTTTTCCACTGAGATATATGTGTGTTGTTCTCGAGCACTGGAAATCTTTTAATTGGACCGCTATTTCACGTATATATTCATGCTACACACACACACACACACACACACACACACACACACACACACACACCTCTTTTATTTATTTATTTTAAAGCATTTACGCCCCACCTTTCCAAAACCAGCGGGAAAGCTCATGGCGGCTTACATAAATAAAATGGAAATTCCAATAAAATATTAAATAACAGAAATCCAAATCCATAAAAATACAAGCAAGGGGTGGCAACTCAACAATTAAGAACCAGCTGAAACCTACACAGTGGGAGGGGGGGGGAAGAAGGTCAAAGATTCAGCAAAGCAATAAGCTTCTAACTCCCCTTCGAAATGCCACCAGGGAGGGGGCAGTTCTGATCTCAATTGGGATGGAGTCTGTAGGTTAGATGCCATCACAGAAAATTCCAAGTCACCACCAACCATATAGCTAGTGGTAACCACATCCTAGAGGGCAATCTGTGCATAGGACAAGCATGAATCCTTTTCAGGACTGGGCTCAGTAGCCTAGGGAGGACAAAGTGAGTCCGACTGCAAAACCTATAGGTGGGTGAGCAGGTTGGAGATACAGATGTGCAACACCTCCCTGAGAAATGTATCAATCTTACGAAAACTGTTTTGGCTTCCTCTGATGTCTTGTCTACTATCATGGGTTGTGTCTTTTTTGTTGGAACTGAGATAGCTAAGAAAAATGCTAGGCAAGAAGGCAGCAGAGAGTGACTATCTTCATAAAGAAGTGGATCTGTTGAGGAAGTAGCTGTCAGTCATGCCAAATCTCCTGATCTGTTACTTGAAGAATCTTACTAACAGCCCAGTCCTACCTAAACTTCCCTGCGCTGAAAGTCACTAATATTTTTTTTAAAACGGAAATAGCACAAATGGAGGGGATCTGGATCAGTAGGGTTAATCCCCTATGTCCCACCATGATCCCAATCTAGATCACCTACTCAGCTTGTGTTATTTACAGGGGGGCGGAGCATGCAGTCCAGGGTCAATGATGTGATTAAAGTCACATCTAGCTTGGCCCTAAATGATGTTGAAAGCCCATGGTTTTCAAGTGTTCTGTCCTCAGGAAACCTTTTCCACATCAACCTGTCTATCACAGAACCCCAAAACGCTGCAGGGGATTCAAAGGCATGATGTTGGATTCACTCAGTTCATATGAGACTGCCCAGGTAGGTAGATGGTCTCTCAAGGGAACCTGCATGCCATTACCAGTCTTCTCACTAAGGAACCACTGATTATATTCTGAGTAGAATGCAGTCTATAGCATGTGGCTGTGAAGGCTGGTGAACATATGACATGCTTACCTGCCCCTGGACCTTTCTCTGTCGTCCTAAAGAGGGGGCAGCCCTAGCTACTTTCAGTACACACCTGCATTTGGCAGGAGCTGCTCCTTACCAGAGGGAAGAAGGGATTGCTACACAAGCTCTTCCCTTCCTTGTTTTCTCTGATACAGCTGATCCTTCCTAGCAGCTGAGAAGAGGGGAAATAGCTGTTAAGGAAGACAGGGTGTAAGAGAAGACTGTGAAATATCTTGCTGGGAGAGAAGGGAATTTTAGTCCCTCCCCCGCCATGCTCTCTGCCACGATATGCTGCACGTTCCTTCCAGGGGTCAGGTTTATGGAAAAGAGTGGTTTTTCTCCTTCACTCTGCTCCACCTATTGAGGAGGGAACTCCCACAATCAATGAATTCAGGGGCAGGTATTACCCACCCAAGCTGCACTTAAGCCTGCTCAGAAATAGCATAGGAGCATTTTGAGCACACTCAAAGCTATCGAAGATCTATAGTTTCAGGCAGCCCATTGTATATTGGGAATGGAAATCGAGTTAGATTATTTATGAAAGCATACATGGTCTAACAGGTGGAAAACAATTGTTCAGGAGCACCTCCAAATATTTCCATGTTCCTGATATCGTTGCTCCTGAGAACTAATTTGAGCACCTGGATTTTGATTGCTGTCATCAGTAGCTTAGAAAACAATGAAAAGATGCCTATTGACTGGTACTAACCTTATTCAAACAGGATAACTTGAATGCATGAACAAAAATTACCTTTGGGAAAGGTTTATTGTACAATGTTTGACACAAACAGGGAAGCACTGCTTGTTTTATACCTGCCTTGTAACCAATTAGTCAGGGAAAATTCAATCAGACGGCTACCTCCTAGCTTCTGATATGACCTGACAATTAAACCCCTAGCAATCACAGTCCATAAAAACTGAAGCATGAAATCTTCCATTTTTTTTTAAAAAAAGTCTAAATCAGGCTAGCTCTGTTAAAAGCCTTACACAAATGACCTGAAGCAAATATCTCTGTCTTCATGAATAAAATCTCACATGAAAAAAAAAATCAGAGGTTCTTTTCATGGTTGCTTCTGACATCAGCAGCTTCCCGAACAGATGTTTTGCAACCTGTCGACCCCGAGTGTTCCAAAATGGGGGCTGGAGAGTTCTCAGAAATAGTTTCAGTTCAGGACAAAAGAAGGCTGGGATCGCTAGCCATTTACTACAGGAATACGCAGTCCAGGACTGCTAGTATTCTGTCCCCATTATGTCCCTGATCCAACTGTGTATATGTTCTGTAGCTAAATCTGTGCATGTGGATCTGCCTTAAAATAGCAGCACTTGCACTGGTCTGTGCAAAAGGGTTGGGTTTTTTTTTTTAACTACACATCACTTGAAACAGTGTACTATATATTTGTTTGCTTATGAATCCAGAGCTTAGGCTTTTAATACTGATGCCTGCTTTACCAGTTTGACAAGAGAGCCTTCATATATTAGATTGTCCCTGAGTTTCCTCCCTAGTGAAAAGCTGGATGCAGCTGGAAACACAATACACACTGTGGTTTGAGTCATTTTCTAGGGTAAATTTGTTTCTGCAATCAATTATTGAATTCTTGTTTCTGCGCTCAGAAAAGCAGTAATTGTGCCAATCAACTGCTTGGCAGGGTGGGGGTGGGGGGTGAGAGTTAAATCCTGCCCTGCTCCAGCTCCTCTAAAAAAGCAAATTGTTTGGACCTTTTTGAAGGAGAAACATCTGAAAATGTTCAAGAGAAGCCAAATGAAGTCCTATAAGGCCCCTTCATGTTTCTCAGGGGGTTCCAGTGCATCACTAAATGTATCCAATGGTAAGCTTACCAGATTCATACCGAGACAGAGTACTAGGAGAAGGAATGTGGGCAGGTGTAGCTTGTTAAACCCTTAGAGCAGGGGTTCTCAACCAGTGGTACTAGTACCACCAGTGCAGAGGCGTCGCTACACCACCAATGGGGGGGCGTTGGTGCGACCCCCCACTTGACGCCACAAGCCCCAACCCCTGGGTGGTGATGTCACTTTTGCCGCGCCGCTGCCAACCCCCCCCCCCCCACACACACACATCCCTGTGTTTTTTGGCCATTTTTAGGCTGTACGGAGCCCGGGAACCCGGGAGGGACAATCTTCCCACCGCAAGCAGCCGAAAAAACACCAGGGGGTGCTTTTGCGCTGTTGCGGAATTTCAGCAACGGCGCGGCGAAAGTGCAACCCCCCCCACCGGCCCACCGCCTCCCTTAATGATGCCTCTGCACAAGTGGTACTTCAGCCAACTGCTGGTGATACTTGGACCGCTGGACCGTCAGAACCCTGCTCCCAAGAGGCTCCTGCCTTTGGCTGAGCCTTTTGGTAATGCTGCAAAGGGTCCTCCCACCTGTCCAGAGCCTCCTACCTGCATTTTCTGACCTCTGAAAACCCAGAAGTAACTGGTGATGATGTCATCACCAGTCACTTCTGGTGGTACGCAGCAGGAGAGTGGCGCCAAAGGTGGTACTCAGCTGTGAAGGGGTTGAGAACCACTGCCTTGGAGCATAATCCTAGGCATGTCTACTAAGAAGCAAGCCCCATTGTGTTCAGCGGGGCTTACTTCTGAGTAGACATCCCTAGGATTGTGCTCTAAGGGTTTTACAAGCTACACCTACCCACATTCCTTCTCCTAAAGGTCTAGCACTCTGTCCCGGTATGGATCTGGTAAGCCTATCCAATGGGGACTAGGCCCTGGTGCATGCCAAAGACATCATTGCCATGAACTAGACTAGAGGCATCCATAGCTGCAGTTTGTACTGAGAAGATCAGGCCCTCTCCATTGCCCCTGCCAGGTGTGGGGTGAGCTAGTTCTGAAGCTCTGACTACTACTGTGCATACACAAGACCATCCGAGGCTTTAGTACAGGCCAATGATTACAGCTTCACAGTCCATGTTTTTAAGGTGAAGACTTGGTGGTCAGTAGCAGAGTAGCAAATAGGTGGTCAGTGTACGTTTGACCCTTGATGGTTTTTTACTCTCTGCCCCTATGGTTAAGAAAGTCTGGAGCCTCTACCCTTAAGCAAAGGAGATCACCGATTTCAGACACTTCCCACTTTGTGTGATATGGTGGCACCCATCTCAATACATCATGTAATCTCACCATAGACCATAAACCTTGCCAGTGTGCAACACATACAAGGAGCTACAAAAAAAAAATAAAAAATTGGCAGGTATGAGGTGGCACCTGGTCCGTATATTTCCTGCCTTACAAAATTTGTTTCATACTGAATCATATGTGCTTTGTATATTCACGGCATGTGCTCTTGCTTGTCACATTGTTATACGCCTCCTATTTGCCAGCCTTCACATTTTTATGCCTCCATGACATGAAATCTTACGTAGCAACTCTTTGTGATGAACAAAAGAGGCCGGCTGCTTGATGCAAAGATCTATGTTATCTGAATGTCGCTTGATTGCTTTTCTCTTTCTTTTCCAAATGTTGTACTTCAGGTTTCACACGTAAGGCAAAAGAACGATGAGGACAGGATGACTGCTGGCTTTTATCTTATGCCTGTTACATTGTCTTAAGAGTATAATTATTTTGTCATTTTTGTTTTGATTTGTCTTTTAGGCAACCCAGTTTCTGTTTTGGTAACCTACTATTGAGTGGGAAAACACCTCTACTGAGCAGCTACAAAACACCAGAGTCGATTCAAATGATTTTTTTGTCAGAAACATGGGAACTGATTGTTATCATCTGTGCCCAACCAAGCCATATTAATTTCTGGGCTTCTGGCACTAAAGAAATAACACTGACAGCGTAATCCTAACCAACTTTCCAGCGCCGGTGCAGCCGCAATGCAGCCCCGAGGTAAGGGAACAAATGTTCCCTCACTTTGAAGAAGCCTCCATGACTGCCCCTGCACTGCAAAATGCAGTGTGCACCCTGCTGGCATGGCTACTACATCGGCACAGGAAAGTTGGTTAGGATTGCGCTGTGAATTACTTTTTCCTTGAACACTATGGACACAATTCATCAAGCCTAGTTCCTGCTCATTCCCTACTGAAAATACTGAGGGTGTGCAATCCCTACTAAATGGGGAAAGATGCACCTTTTAAAGTGGTGTTCTCTCATGTTTAGCAGGGGAAGAGCAATTGTCCCTCTTCACCCCCTCATGGCACTTTTTTTAAGTGGCTGTTGCTGGTGTCTTTTCTGCATCTTTTTTTAGATTGTGAATCCTTTGGGGACAAGGAACCATGTACTGATTTCCTTTGCTATGTAAACAGCTTTGTGAACTACCTTTTTGTTGAAAAGCGATATATAAATATTCTTAATAACAATTATTACTCATATTCTGGCAACGCAAGGTTCTTTACCGCTGTCACAAAACACAACGTGCCATTCAGCGCAGCCAGGGCGCTGCCACCAACGCGAGCAGCCGCAGTCACGTGCCAGCCACCAGAAAAGGTGCCCTGGTGCCAGTAAGTCAGCATGGGGGGCAGGTGGGAGGTAGGCAGAATGGGGCAGGAACAGGGAAGGAACAGGGTGGAGACCAAGGTGGGGAGGTGGTGGATTAAGGCTAGGAAGGTGGTGGTATCAACAGTGACAGCACCACCAATATCCTATTTCCCTTCCCGGCCTCCATCCATCTTCCAGGGTCCACTCGGACCTGCACCAGCAAAGTAGCTGGTTCAGGTCCAAGTAGACCCATTCAAGTATTGGAGGTTTTCCAGTAGGAGACCTGTGGGACCTGAAACTCCTTCACAGGATGCAGCACGTGCTCTGGTGGCATGGCTGCATCGATGGAGAGGGGGGGAGTTTAGATAGGATTGGTCTGTAAGTTATATAAATCTATAAATGAGTAGAATATAAGGGCCAGTTGGTACAATCAGTTGAACTGAGTAGTTGTAGTGAAGCTTTTTCCTGGGCAAATACCCAAACTCCTTGCAAATAGAAAAACAGCTTGTCGGGGGGGGGGGGGAGCTAATCATTCTCCCTTGTGTATAGTTTTCTTAGGTGTTACTGTGCTTCCACAGGGGACCGCTCAAATGTGAACTCCACTCCCTACAAAAGAAGTTCTCTAGACTTCTTCTGATGATGATGCCACAAATGTATGTTGGCGAAACGTCAAGCCTGCAACATCTATTGTGTTTATTTTTGGTTAAAAATAAATATTTGAAACGACAGAGTTTCCTGGCAATATGCTAATTTGTAATTCTGAAAAATCCACTCCCACAGCTTGCAGTCCAGGAAAAAAAAACTTTATCCCATTATTGATTCTGCTACTTGGATGAACTTGTCCCTCAGTGATGGGTGATCCCAGCCAATTGGAAACCACCCATCCCCATTGGGGACTGCAGCCAAATGAGATGGCATAATGACACTATGTACCCAATCAGATTTGGCTACATGATGTCACAGAAGGCAAACAGGGGCCAAAATATTTTCTGAAATACACAGTGAAGTTTCCGCTCAGCCCTAATATATATTAAATCGATAAGCACAAGCACTTTAGACTCAAATTTCCAGTAATTACTTATATAAAACTTTCACAACCTGTTAATCTTAAGTGGCCCGAAATCTGCTTTTTTGCACTTTTCCTTCGGACAATATATGAGAACGACTAAACAGGTGAAGAGAACGGAAACGGATACCAGAAAATTATAATCCATTGATTTTTTTTCTCTCCCATAAGATTAACAAGGTGTTTTATCTTGGAGACAAACAGCTCTGTCCTAAATAAGCATCCATTTTGCCTTGTGGCTTTGAGAGTGGTTGCTATTAATATCCATGCAATATTCATTAAGAATCATGCCATTTTCAGCAAGTTAGCTGAATACACGGAACAAAGGGCTTCTGTTATTAAAATGAAACAGCTCGCAGGACTTAAAGGAACAATCATTATGAAACTGTAATCAGATGGAAAAATATGCTTTGTTCTAAAGAATTCAAGGTGACAGATGGTAAGCCATTGGTGTATAATCAATTACTGGCCTCAAATGAATATATTTAATATTACAGATAGTGATAGGTGAACTCCCCCAGGCTCAATTGGGAATGAACCTAGCAATTACAAATTCAATGATTAATTTCGGAGAATGCTATAAAAGCTTCTTCCCAAGGGTTCTAAATTAGCTTATAATTTTAATACCCACCCACCCCAATTCCCCCTGCTAGCTCCCAGTCCCATTAGCTGTTGGCTGGTCCAGTGGTGGTTGAAGGGGCAGTGGAAGGAACATTTGCCCCTCATCCTTCTGCACCTTGATGCCTAGAACAATATATGTTATAGCAGTGTCCTAGGCATCAGGGACCCTGGGGAATGCCAGAGCATTAGGGGATCATTTGTCTCCCCATATTATCATATCTCAGTTAGTGCAGTGGTTTGGGCAAGGAGAGAACAGATTTTGAAATATCTGCTCTGAACTATGCCAGTCCAGTGGTCCACAAATCCCCTTTGGAATTCAGAAAACTGCTGCCCCTTTGCAGGAGACCCGTGTCCCAAGGATATTAACCACTTTTGGCTCCTGACTACTACAGCAGCTGATTTTTTTCTTCTTTCCATCTCCTGTCAACTAGATTGTCAGAAATGGGGTGGGGCTGACAGGAGTTAAAATAGACTGGGTGAGTGAAATGTGAGGAAATTCACTTCTTTTGGTTATGTTTGGGTGATAGATCTCCTATAATGACCAGAGATGACTTATTCTTATTATGTTTCAAGTTGTGAGGAAATTTTAAACCTACCCACAAAAATGTGGGTCTGTTTAGCAAGAGATATCCAGAGCCCTAGGGGTATGGTCTGGCACAAGACCTTTTTAACTAGAATTATTCTCCCATATGGTACCATTGCTAAGAGCTAACACCACCACAATCTTATGCATGTCTACTCAGAAGTAAGTCCCATTGTGTTCAATGGGGCGTACTCCCAGGGGTTTCATTGCTGAGGATCCAGGGATGGTGTCGCAACTGTGTCGCAATATCACGCAGGAGAAGGATCCCTTAGGGAATATAGCCTGAGGGCACACCAATTGTCACATAAACGCTACCTGGTCTCATTGACTCAGTTGTTCCTTCCTCCATACAAGAGTTACCAGCTTCAGGTCTAGACTTTGGTGGACATTTGCCATGAGCTAGCTAAGGATGTATGAGGATCTTAGTTGGCTCAGAGCTGCTGTCTGGAGCCTATATAATTAATTACAAGACAGGTGGTCAGGCAACAATGAAGCTACTGGGATCATCATATCTGTGCAGGAATTCAACAGCTATGGAGATAGAGAGCAACCTGATTCTACAGCCTGTTGTATTTCTCCCCCTGCCCATCAAAAAGCCAAAATATCATTTGCTTGGTCCCAATGGGATGGCATTCCTAGGCTGTCCATAAGCTCCCTTTTCAAATGTGCACACTCTCCTTCCTCCATGTTGGATCCTTAGAAGATACTACAGTACTGTATTCCAAAAGGTCAACCTGTCAACGGTCCCAAAACAGCCATTCATTACATCTTATTCTCTCTGGTTACTGAGTATAAAGTCCCCCAAATTGCTTTTTATTCTGGGCTGGGCAAGCCTGGACCTGAGATTGTGTTTGTCCATGCAGTGATAGACGTGTGTGTGTGTGTGTGTGTGTGTGTGTGTGTGTGTGTGTGTGTGTGTGTGTGTGTGTGTGTGTGTGTGTGTGTGTGTGTGTGTGTGTGTGTGTGTGTGTGTGTGTGTGTGTGTGTGTGTGTGTGTGTGTGTGTGTGTGTGTGTGTGTGTGTGTGTGTGTGTGTGTGTGTGTGTGTAGTCCTGGCAACATCTACATCTGGGATATTTCTCAGCATTCAATGTGAAGGCTTAGACATATCGAAGAGGTTTTTTTTTTTTTTGTCTCTTTCAGATTTATTCCTACTACTGTACTTAGATGAGCAACAGCAAGTATGTTTCACTCATTTATTTCATTTTTCAAATGTGTACCCTGAGAGCATCGTGTTAACAGCCTTCAGGGTGATCTACAGGACATAAAATCAATAAGACCTTCCTCTAATAAAATTGCAGATTACTCCTACTTCTATAGGTGGCTAGTGCAACGGCTCCTTGTCCCAACTTCCCCACCAGTCAGTACACAGGAAGATATTGGTTGGTGAGAGGGAGGTGAGGGCTGCCACTGCTGGTGAGCTGAGCTGAAGGGACCACCTGGGCCGTGTATTATGGGGTGGGGGTCCTTCAGGCCCATGCACTGTAGAGGGAGAGAGCTCTGACAAAATGGGTTGGTCTGTTGTCCACAATTCTGAACTGAGAGTTTATCCATCACAGCAATTCAAACAAGAAGCAAGAGGAGGCAATGTGCTTGTAAGGCAGACAACTCCAGATGACTCCTTCAGTCAAGCAATCAGTGCCGCATGTAGTGGGATAATAAGGAAGAAATACTGTACACTCTTTGGCTCACATGATCTATGACCCTAGTTCTCACAAACAAGCAGTTGAGGTGGGAAACCTGCTTTGGTTTTCTATGCTTGAGGAAATACTCCCACAAAGAGAGAGATTCTCTGTGGAGGTGCATTCAGTCATGTGAATCACTGCCTGCCAGCTATAGTAGAGGATAGCCCAGAGGCAGGTTAAGAATATCATCGGTGTGAATTTAGGCCTAGTTGAGTAAGTTGCCTAGCAACCAGCTCTGTGATTGCTCAACCCATGCACAATTGTGTTTCTTTCCTGTAATGGGCCTTAGTGGTGGTGGCTAAGACATTGTGACCTCACAGTGTGCAGCAGCCTGGTCAGAGAGGAGCTGGAGACTCTGGGTTCTAGGATGATCAAGGCCAACTGCCTGTTCTCCCTAAGCCAGATTTGACCTGCTGGCCTCTAGTTGCTGGCACAGTACTGTATATTATACAGTATATGCTTCATAAGGCTGTTTGACTACCACAGGGTTTTTGAGAATGTGTTTTTAGGTCTCAAACTTTACATTTTTTGCAAAGTGTTGTCTATATTTATGGTGCCTGTGCTTGTGATACAGATTTTTGTTTTCAAATAAGAACAGCTATACTATGAAGGTAATATGAAAAGCCCCCCTCCTGTTCAGAACAGCAGGAAATAATGGCTAAAGAAACTACAGATTAACATTTGAAGTGTAGCAAGTGTGTAAAGGATATTACAGATGCAGCAGTACCAACAAGCACTCCTTTTATTTGTAAGGGGAGGAGGAGTCCCACAATTGCAACAGCTCTAAATGAGGAGGAACTAACGTATGAGGAGGAACTAACAGTTGTGCTTTTGCTGCTTTTTTAAAAGCAGATGTGCTAATAACACTAAAGTCAAAGATATCAGCATGAGTTTCAGAATGTATTTGTTGTCACAAAACATCCTGGGAAGACCAAATCACAGGAGAAGCAATTCTGTTTGGTAAAGTTCAGAACCAATTTTAGCCACAGGGGGTCTTGATTTGCATTATTCAGTGATACAAATATGATCTTTGCTCACATCCTTGCTTGGGAAAATTGAACCCAGAAGTTCATAATTATAGAGTTTATCAGTTGGCAGTCAAGGCAAGAATATGGGGTATGTGGCAGTCATATTGCTGTGTTTCACAAGAACTGTGTCTCTTCTCTTTGGTCTCTGTTTCCTCTGGCTTAATGCATCCTGCATTTACAGTCCAATTGAAGAAGAACCAAGCTGTTGATTTAATGCTTCATATCCTTTTCTTGTTGGCAATGCTGCTTGAAGAAAGAACAGAAAGCCTGAAGAAAAGCAAAGATGCAAGTGCGCATGTAAGGGCTGTTTACATTTTCAGTTATCCTAGGAGAAAATCTCTGACCTCTCTTCCATCTCTGTGATGAAAGCATCTTAACATTCCCCTTGGAAAGAAACCTGACCTTGAGCCAGCGCACTGATTTCCCCCTATTTGTTTGCTAATTTTTCACCTACTGAAGACCTGTCCAGCACCGTAGAGGCTCTAGTGATGCCTCCGCATGCTCTAGAGGCTGCTGTCTGTAGCCATTATCCCTCTGTTGCCCTCATTACCATCTTTTATGGGAGAAACTTCACCTTCCTCCTGAAAGATATTTCCCCTGAGCCAGCTCTTGGGGCTGTGAAGTAGACATGCATAGGATTGTGCTGTGTTTCTATAACCTGGCACTTGATGACAAAGAATAGGGTCCTGATGGCAGTGTCTGGTAGTTTCTCAAAGTCCCTAGAAGTTATCATGCCACCCACCTGGGACAGCTTGTGCAATTTGAATTTGGTCAAAGACAAAATAGTGCACAATTTCTCTGTTTGGAGGCAGGAGGGTGCTAGGAGAGGCTGCTGCTTATGTCACAGTATAGTCAATAATTAAATCTAGTAATTATTTTTATACCTTAATAGATTCATTGGTTCAGAGTTACCTTTTATTTGTTCTAATTATGCAGTGCAAGCTTTTCAGGGTTTTTGTTTTGTTTTTTAAATGAGCTCTGCAAGGCTTAATTAGTGGATAATTCAACTAAAGCATTACTTCATGAATTGGCAGCAGCCAAAATGGGGGAAACTGTAATCAGTACAGCTGGGAGCTCAGGACACACTTCTTTGAGTTTTGGACCCATCTGGTTTTTGCCATTTGTCATTTGCAAAATTGTTTAAAAGGCCTTTTCTTTTCGCAGTGATTGGTAGCTTTTGTTAAAGATCGCCAGTTATGTTCCACTTTGTTCGGTATCTTCAAAAGGCACCCATATTGTTGTATTAAGGTAAAGGTGACCCCTGAGAATTAAGTCCAGTCGTGTCCGACTCTAGGGTGTGGTGCTCATCCCCATTTCAAAGCCGAAGAGCCAGCGTTGTCCGAAGACACCTCCGTGGTCATGTGGCCAGCATGACTCTCCTTGCCGCAGCGCGTAGCATGTGGCTGGAACACGGAGCACTGTTTACCTTCCTGCAAGCGGTACCTATTTATCTACTCGCATTAACATGCTTTGGAACTGCTAGGTTGGCAGGAGCTGGCCAAGCAACGAGAGCTCACCCTGTTGCGGATTTGAACTGCTGACCTTTCGATCGACAGCTCATGGTTCAGCGGTTTAACCCACTGCGCCACCCGCATTAGGCATGTACAATTTTATTTGAACCAGTTAATCAGAAAATTGGTTAAAAGGCAGGTGGTGAACTAAAGCTCCTTTAATTAGGTGGTAGCACTAAAAACAAAAACTGAGGACATGGGGCCAGCGGTATGGAGAAGCATGCTCCAGCAGAAGCGACTTAAGACTTTCGGGTTCAAAGCACTGGAATAGAATTAAACTGGCTTAAGCCTAGGCTGTCCATATCCAAAAAGAGACAGGGTGCTTATAACCTTAGGCTTACCAGATCTCCAACCGGGACAGAGTGTTAGACCTTTAGGAGAAGGAATGTGGGCAGGTGTAGCTTGTTAAACCTTACTGCACAATCATAGGCATGTCTACTCAGAAGCAAGCCCACATTCCTTCTCCTAAAGGTCTAGCACTCTGTCCCGGTTGGAGATCTGGTAAGCCTATATAACCTTAAAGGCTTAAGCCATTTTTGGAAGAGGGGAGTTGGGCAGGTGCTGCTCATCATGGAAGGGTGCAACAAGATGCACTTGCCCAACTCCCCTCTTCCAAAAATGGCTTAAGCCTTTCCCTGTCCCTTTTTGGATATGGTCAGCCTAAGCCCCATTGATTTTTCCTGTTTACCGTTGCCTCTTCTCCCTTTCTTCTCTCTGCTGTCTCCCCCTTGTCAGTATCTAGATTGTAAGCCCCTTGGGGCAGGAACCTGTCCATATAAAGTTCCATGTACATTGATGATGCTACATAAATAAATTATTACAATAATAACGATAGGACTGTCACAAGTAGTTCTTGCTGGATGGTTGTCATGGCATTGTTTGATTTCACATTTCCTGTTGGCAATAACAGAACATCTTGAGCATTAGACAAATGACACAGGGGTTACATTTCCACTCCTCTCAGGATCAAGAAAAGAAGTCATGTGTCTGATGGAGAACCCTGAAGAACTGAAATGGATATCCCAGGATTCGCGCTCTGGTAAGATGAATGTATGTTTTAAGCTTAAACAAGAAGACGATGGTTTGAAATGGAGTTCTTCAATCTAAACAATTCCCGTGATTGTAATAAAAAGAACACAATGGTGAATTAAAAGTAGAAACTCTGCAATTTATGCCATCCCCAAGATATGGAAAGATAGCCACAGCCAGTAAGACATTTCATTGAAGAGATATTGGGACCCAAACGGCCATCTTGGCTCACATTGAACGCTTGTCGTGAATGTTCTGAAAACCTATGTAAAATGCACATAGAGAAAACGGATCTCCAATGTGAAACCATGAGATGTTTGTAAGAAAGAAGCTTCATTATATACTGTACTGAACTGAAGGGTAATGCATTGCATATGGTCTTGAGCTTTCATGGAATGACAGACTGTTACTGTCTCTTTGTCAACTGCTGTATGCATGAATCGTCATGTGTGACAGAGAAACAAGGCAAATTCCCTGTTCCTCTCTCTTGTTGAAAGAACTCCGGTGCTGTTGGAGAGAGACTGAGTGAGCAGGCTTGGGGGTAGCAGTGCTGAGAGAGAGGGCTGGAAGGCAAAATCAATAGCTGCTACAATCACTGGAAGCTTCTCATCACTGGAAGTTTGATTGTAGGGCTCCTTTGTGAAGTGGGTCCAGGCCTTTTTGGAGGATATTGGGGAGGGGGGAAGGTGAGTATTTTAGCAGCTATAAAGGCTCAAGGACATGTTATATTTTAATCCTGCCAACTCTTACAGCGACATAATTGAATATACAGGTATGGCCTTGATCAAGCAAATAATATAAAAATCAGTGTAGCAAAGTATATATTGTATTGAAAACTTTCAAGTTATAAAACATTTTGCATAGTATCGCTTGCCAAGCTATGTCAATACAAGATAATGGTTTGGGCAAATTGCATGAGTGAGAAATTAGGATCCTAACAAGAATAAAGGAGACATAATATTGAATTTGTAGTAGGGACTCAGTGAATACAATGTAATTAATTTGAAACTTGATCCTTAAGGCAGAGCTAGAGAAAAGTACTCAAGTGCCTGAAATGCAGCTCTTTAAAGAGGTGAGTGCAAAGCCTGGCAATGGTGGGAAACAATATTTTGTAATTATTTTTAATTGGTATTGATGTATTGGGCAGCCGCACCGGCGGAAAGCACATTCTGCTGGCAACGACTGCTGTAAAGTGCACTCTGGCAGCACACACTGCTGGAGCCCCAGCGTGAAGGCTGTAGTCTTCTTGTGCACACCAGCAGATCTATGGAGACCTGGGGGAGCAGGTAAGCCTGCGCAGGGGGTTAGAGGCAGGGAGAAGGTTGAAACAGGTAGAGGTGAGCGGAACAGGGTGGTGATGAGGGCAGGGAGGAGAGCGGATCAGGCCTGGGAGGGGGGCGAGATCAGCAGCGGCTGTTCATTCCAAATCCTGACACCCTTCCCGGGCCTGATCAACCTGCACGGACCCATAGCAGCTGCTGGGGCTTACCCCGGGGAAAGGGTCAAATTTCCACTTACCCCAAGGAGACCTCCAGCAGCCAAAACACCCCCGTGGGATGCAGCAGCTTGGACAGCAGTGAGTGTGTGTGTGTTTGTACATGCTACTGAGTGCTTAAAGGCTTCTGTAACTCTATTACATATCCTGTTCTACCGTTAAAAAAGAGACAATAAGAGGAAATAATTAAAGCCTCCCTCAATGGAAAAAGAAACTGACATTAGGGCAATTCAGAGACCGCTACTGACCACTAATTACCAATCTGTGTTTAATAAGGAAGCAATCCAACCAGCTGAACTTGCAAAGAGGATACTTTCAAATAGTACTGGAAAGGATGTTTGCTAAATCAAACTTACTCCTGAGTAAACATTATAGGAGGATCTTCGCCATGGGGCGGGGCAGGGCAGGGCAGTGTAAATAAAGTGCTATATTCAGTGCCTTGTGGAACCATTGCTCTAGTTTCCAGGCAATTGCAGAAAAGCAGTGCCTCCTGAGCACTAAAGAGCTCTAGCATGGAAGCACCCCATGGCATTCTATTGCCAATAATGATATAAAATCTGACCAATATTTTTAAATGAATCCTAGCCCCCTATACAATTCAGAAGGGTGCACAACTCTGAACATTTGTTGGAAGGTAATTTAAATGCAGACATTTACTTGGCTCCAATAAAAGATGGCATCAAATGACGACTGAAATAGTCTGTTGCTTTATTAGACTACTTGCAAATCTACTGGGGTCCTTCATTAGCATGCTTGAATGGTAAAAGGCATAAGAAAAGTTTCTATGAAATGAGTCTAAGTGGTGCATATCATGCATGAGACACATTATAAGTTGTGTTTATGATGTGCAAAGCCTTTCAATAGCAGCTGAGTCACTGTATAAAAATGGTTTCCCCACAAAATGAAGAATGCACAATTTTGTGTTCTCATAGACTTCTTAATGTACAGTAACTGATCTGAAATGGAGCATATCAGCAATTTGCTCCAAGCTGTAGTATTGCCCCATGACATGAGATTTTGAAGGAACTAATACAATACCAGAACGTTAGACTCTGTTATGACTAGCAGACATGATTAAAATGAGCTTTGAGATAGTTTAACTCAATGTAGCTATGTTTAATTCCATTTCAAGAGAAATTATTCTTGACATGTATGGTATTTCATAGATTGGTTACCAAAAAATGAGATATCTAGTTTGTTCTATGCTAATTACAGCAAGTCCTCACTTAAAGTTGTTGATAGGTTCTTAGAAACTGCAACTTTAAGTGATAGGCTAATTGATACACATAAACAAGACTTTACGGCACATTTCTGGTCACAAAAACATTACCAAACTTCTAAATAAAGACCCAAAACACTTCTAATATTAAACACTGAAATAAATGTGAGCTTTCTGGGCCAGAGAAAATCCACACAGAGATGAGGAGAACATGGGCAGCGCAATCCTGTGTAAGTATCTGGCGGGTAGCCCAGGCCGCCCGCCGGATCCTATCCCCGTTCCGGGATCAGCCCGGAGGTCTCCTCGAGGGAAGGGGACGTTCATGGGTCTCCTCGGATTTCTGCCAGCTATATAGCTGGCGCAAGTCTGAGGAGGCCGTGTAAAGGACGCGCCGGCCCAGGAATGGGTTGGGGATATGGTTGGCGCCATCCCCCCTGGGCCAGCTCAGCCAATGGCCCCCCTTCCTCGCCACCCGGACCTCCCTCGCGCCCACCAGTGCTGTACTTTCCTGTCTCTGGCAGCCGCAGGGACGATCCGGCAGTGGAGTAAGGGCGGCCGACCTTCGTGCCAGCCGCCCTTACTCTAAAGTTGTCACAAACGTGCTTTACAGCACATTTGCGACAGCTTCGAATGGTGGAGCACTTGCTCCGCCGTTCCGGACTCGACTGGATTGCACTCTCACACAGACAGTGGCCCCAGCTGGGAATTAGGTTTTTTTTTTTTCTCAGAACAACTTTAAAATGAAATCTTATAATGAAATGACTTTAAGTGAGGACTTGCTGTAAAAATTCTAGCAGGAAGGATTGACATTCAGAGAACTCGCCAAACAAAAATCTAACCTGGTTAGAAACCTAAGCATACCTTTGGTTTTATTTGCTGCATTCTATCACCTTTTGTTCAATTAGGCTAGAGCTGTTTCCCAACTAGTTTCCTATCCACATTCTGGCTTGTCTCAGCTGTGCTTAGGTTTAGAGATGAAATACCGGTAGGTGCCTTTGGACTACACTGACTCAGAGTTATGTAATGTGCACTGAGGTTCAATGAATAATTACATAATGGAATTTAGTCACATTCCTAAATACGTGAACACCACCCTTTACCATGTGTCTTGGCTAATGAATTGGATTTAGAGTCTCCAACCCACCCATTGGGCATTCCTGATGGAGAACATAAGTGATACAAAGGGTTTGCTAGACTCCCAGAAAGAACACTATCCCGAAACCTGTAATGAAATATGATAAAGAGCCCAATCCTATCCTCCCCCCCCCCGCTGGTGTAGCCGCACCAAAAATAGGTGTGCTGTATCCAGTGGGGGGGGGGCAGATTGGGAGGCTTCAGAAATGAAAGGGAATTTAAATCCCCTCACACCTCTGTAAGCCTCCAGCTCCATAATGGGTCTCCTCGGACCTGCACTAGCCATTTCGCTAGCGCAAATCTGACAGAAAGGGAGCATCTAATCTAAATCACATCACACATCTAATCTAAAAGAAGAAGAAGAAGAAATCCCAAAAACCCAATACAGAAGCTCAAGACAGAAGCCAATAAAAGCTCTGACTACTAAGACTGTGATGTAAATCAGTTAACTTGTAAACTGTGGGTCTATGCTATAGTTCCATTGGCTTATATGAAAATAAACTGCCTACCTGCATTTCCAACTTTTATATGTCATGATTGTGGTTTTTTCTTATCATTAAAATTACACAAACGTAATAAAACACCAATGTTTGCTTTTTTCCTAGAGAGGAGGATTTGGAGTAAAGAAGCAACAGGGGTGGAGGAGGTGCTTAACTCTGCCCATTCACAGCTTCTTTGTTCCAAATAGCTCCTGTAGGATTCAAGTTCTGAGAAGGAAACACTCATTTGGAACTCCACAGGGGGGAAAGCAGCTTGGAGTGGAGAAACAGTGGGCAGGGGAAAGGGTGAAGCACTCCTGTCTGCTCCAAATCCCCTTCCCAACACTGCTTTTCCTTGGAAAATAGCCATAGTACTTCTGTTACATATATTTGTGTGGAACATGTAGTTAGGCCCTTAGACGTTAAATAGTATTGAATTCTTCAATTCACTAACCTTAAATGTTAGTGAATTCTTCAGTTGAAAATGACCGAAGCTCACAGAAAATAAGAGAACAGGGTTGGATTCAGGTGCACAAGGGAAGGATTGGATTGATCATTCTTTAATTTAAAGGGGTCATTAAGTTAACCTAGAATGAATTTGTAATTGAAACCAATGATTGTCCATTCAGTTGCATTGCACTTTACTTGCATTTGAGATATCATGGCTCCAAAGTAGCATGCTGTAATAAATGCAGGAAATGTTTCAAGATAGCACTGGTGCAACTGGGCAGAGCAGAACTCCTAGTGAAGAACAGGACAGTGCTGGGATCCTCCAGGGCAGGGGGGGGGCATCCATGAGGCTAGGTGGTGCAGGTTACAAGGGGGGGCATGAGAGGTCAGTGGATTCAGGGTGCCCTTCATCCCAAGTACCCTTCATCCCAATGCAGCTCGCACCATGGATGTGAGCTGCATTGATCCACTTTCTGTCTGCTAAAAGTGAGTGGAAAGCGGTTCATCTGCCTCCTTGCTCCTGGTGCAGTCTCTTCAAAAGTGGAATGAAGGAGCTCCTTCATTTGCACAGTCCCTGTAAAATCAAACTGGAAGTTCTGCACTTTCATATTTGAAGAAACCACACACACCAGGGGCAAGGTAGAAAGTGTGTGTGTGTGTGTGTGTGTGTGTGGCGGCAACAGCAGCAGAGTTGAGGTGACATCTAGTGGTGTTGAGGGTTCTGCTCCTGCTCCAGGGTTCAACTGCCTATATTATTTGGGGTATGTGTGGATCGGTGCAGTCCGATGGAGCAGGTTTGCAGAACTTGCCTTATAATGTGAGATCACCTTCAAGGATGTGTGATTCCAAAATAGATTCAGAGCTAAACTTCCATACGATTGCTTTAAGCCTTTCTCATGCTGAAAAAATTTACTTATGCATTTTTCCATTGGCAAATATTTGGGCTGTGATTTAAAGAAGCACACAGCAAGTTCCACATACCCAAAGGGGCTTTGGGCTTGTGTGAACGGTAGCCATCCCCAATGCACACACACAGGTTGATTTGTGAGACACTTTTCAAACTTAGAGGAGTATCAAAAGGGGTTGTGATATGGGATGAAGGGCATGGTCTGCTCTTTGGGAAAAAAAAGTGCAACAGATTTCATTGGACACGCTCCAGTCCTTGTATGAGTCCAGCATGGCTTTTGGATTCTTTTATCTGAATGGTACCAAACAGAACACAGAGCTTATGTGCTTCATAAACATTAAAAAACAGTAATTTGTCACTCTTTAAATATGTCAGAGCTCATTTTCATATACCTACAATTATGGTGGAAATTGAGACTTACTGATCTGATGTCCTCCTTTCGACAATTGTGTGTTCAGGCATAGCCCTTACCTTAAAAAAATGGCACAGAGTGCAATTTTGATATTTCAGAACATGACCTTGTGACAGTCTCTTCGCTTTGTTCCCATCATTCACTCCCAGATTATTGTTAATGTGTAGTGTCAGTGATTAAGAGAAGACAGAGTCATTAATAATAAATCTTGAGCAAGCAGTTGTCACGAATGACTTAAGTACATCCTTGCAGTACTTGAAACAGATGCTGCTCCCTTCCCTTTCCTAAGGCTACAAGGTCAAAAGGGAGCACTTCAGGTGAGAAATGGGCATGTGTGATAATGAACGTCCAACTTCTCAGCGGCAACTGAAATGCTTCACTTTGTGCTTTGCTAGTGTAGGCTTCTAAAGCTGTTGCAATAAAGCTGGTGCCAGAGGCATCGCTATAGTGGGGCCAGGGGGATGCAATGCCCTGCGGTCTCCACACGAAGAGGAGCCGTGGTGGATTTTTTTCGCTCCGCGGCTGCTTTCTTGCAGCCCCAGGGCAGCGTTTGCAACGGCAGAGCTGAAATGTACCAAAACTGATGTGTTTTGTTGGACCCAACTGCCCCGGGTCTTAGAAGACTTCAAATGAAGCCTTCCAGGAGTGGAGGGGGCAGGGTGATGGCGCAAAATGCATCATTGCCCCCCCACATGTAACCTGCTAGCGACGCAACTGGCTGGTGCAAATTTATCTACTAATAAGGAAATGTAACAATTAATAAAAAGGACACAATTGTGTTTTTGCTTAAATTTAAGATAGTGTCAGTTATTCATTGCACTCACCCAAATGTTCCAGTATTGGTACATTTCAGGGGCCTTACTGGGGTGGCGATGGCAGTGTAGATGTCATTTTTCATTTTTCAGGCAGTGGCAACTGGTCATGCTGAAAGCACTTAGCCTCCAGCAGCAACTTCCTGGCAGCTGCTGTTTTCCCCACCCTCAAATGTATTTATTTATTTAGGAGACCCCACCTTTTGGCTTCAAATGAAGTCCCCAAAGAGGATCACATCAATTAAACTGTTCAGTACAATGATAAAAATAAAATAAAATCATGAACTCTTTTTTCCCTCTTCTTCCTCCTCCTCTTCTTCCTCCTCACAGGCAGTTGGTGTCCCATGATGGCCACCATGAGGAAGGAGGGACTCAGTCTTAGTTTCTAATCACAACATTGTGTTGCTCCCTAGTGTATTCATCAGGTATTCAGGGGAAAGGAATGACAGGTCCCACAAGGGGTTAAGAAAACGACAACACCCACCACCAACAATAAACACTCTCAACACTTGAGGACTTCTGTCTCCCCTTCAAAATTGCCCAGTTTTCATCCCTCCCAGTCCCAGTCAAACCTCTGTCACACACAGTCAGCCCTAGTAAATTCCCACTGACCTACGTGGATCACTAATGCTGAGAAACTGTCATTTATAGCCTGGAGAACACATTGGCTCTGGCAAACATTGTTTTATGGCTCTGGATTCTACCAAACAGGCCTACACTCTCCTGCTGGCTTTAACAATAACTTGATTCAGTATTCTCAAATTTAACAGTCTGGATTGATCCTCTATTACTCTCTAGGTATATGTAGGAAGTAATGCTTTAGTTTACATTATATTTTAGGGTTTAGTTTTTCCGTCGTTCTTATGGAAATATCTACAACCCTTCTCAAGATGGCCTCCTTTCTCAGCCCAGAACTAAGTGGGTAACAACTAAGTCTTCAGTTATTCTCATACCTTTGAAAAATGACTGGCAGGCAGATATAGCATGGAGAACTGCTATCATTGCCAGGCAGAAGGAGTTATAGGGCAGTCACCCCATGACCTAAAGAGCAGGAAAGTGGGGCCTGCCTGAGGAGAGGTGAAACTTGTATTTGAAAGGATGGGGGAGTAAGAAAGCAAATAAAGATAAACAAATAACAGATAGAATACAAGACACAAGTTTTATGGGTGAAGTAGCCATGTAATTAAATATAAAATACAAAGAACTCCAGGCACACACGTATAAAATCTTCAAAAAGCACCACTCATAACAAGCAGCAAAACAATGAGTGCGGAGAAGTCCGATGTTTACAGGAACCGACGTTTCGTCTTATTTCCTAAGACATTATCTAGGTCGAGACAGCTTGGCTGTTGGGATGGCACTGAAAACCAACTGACAGAAATGGAACTTAAAGGGAAACACAGGCAGAGCTAACAGAGATCTTAAAGGAACATCAGACAGATTCAAAAGGCAAAACACATCTTATAAATCTTGCAACGAAAGCTTTCATGGCCAGCTACTAGACTAAAACAATACCAGGTATCAAGGTATCTAAAGCATCTGTCAGTACACTAATCTTATATGAATTACATGGCTACTTCACCCATAAAACTTGTGTCTTGTATTCTAGTAGCTGGCCATGAAAGCTTTCGTTCTATGATGAAATAACAGATACTTTTCTCAAGAAAGTGATCAGCAACAGGTGGACACAGAAGCCAGTGGCTCTCTTTCCTTCAGGTGAGCAGCATCAGCATGAGGTCACAATGGCTGGTCTGCTCCAGGTAGGCATCAGCATGAGGTCACAATGGCTGGCTGGACAGTTGGTCTCTCCTTTCACTGAGACAGGAGAGCCATGTGTGGGCACAGTCCCCCGCCATCCTATTGAAACATGTAGTAGGAGTGTATGGGCGTCATTCTCTTTCTGAGAGGGGCAGCAGCAGTGTGTGGGCACGGTACCAACCAGTGAAATGGGCAGCAGCACATGGACAGAGAAGCAGAAAGTAAGCAGAGCTGGCAGGCAGGCAGGCAGCACCCCAGCAGTCTACTTACACAACTGAGTAACCCCAGGGTGGCCTGGCACCAACAAAGGAAGCGAAAATAAAGGTGGGCACAGGAATGTTGGCAGCAGCCCCAAAATATCAGGTCCTGCAAGACCTGGGCACAGGTTGAGAAACAAATGGCAGCAGGGGCAGCACCAGAAAAAATATTGGAGTGGCACAGAAGGACCAAAGTACATGTGTGTGTGTGGGGGTGAGTTTGGCACATACATTTTTGTAAGAGAAAGAATGGTATATTTCACATTAATTCTCCCATTCTAAACTTATTTTATTTAGAGTAAGTCCTGTCAGTTTTGATGGCGTTCCCTTTCCACTTGCAGCATTATTTGAATGTCCAGATTATAATTCAGCAGCAGGTCCAGCAATGAGGGTGAGATATGTTCAGGGACATTTCCCTCCTCACCTTTTCTGGCACTGCCCCTCCCCTCCGACTTAAATTGCTACCTACTGTACTGTAGTTCTGCACCTCAGCTTCATGGCAGGGAGCTGTGAGGCTATGCTAAAAATCTGAACTGCATTTTGTTTACCTTCGATTTATAGTAGTCTTAGTTAATGCAATAACTAAAACAAAAGACTTACTAATTTAATTTTAGTTATTGTATTAACTAAAATGAAATGCACACTCCTGTTGCTCTCTTTAGTAGCCCAAGAGAATGTGCTTCTATTCAAAACAGAATTTAGCCATTGTAATAAAGCAATTAAACTTCATTCTTTACCTAAGTCCAGGTTCTACTGTCATTTCCCTGAAGTATTACAGAAATTAACTACTGCTTCTCCTTAGATAATCATTTAATTAACTAACACTGAATTTCACAACACTCCTGAATATAGGATAAGTTGATGACATCAAATCTTATAACTTTTCATGAAACCCCACATTCTGGTCCCCCCCCCACCCACTATGAAAGCTATTATAAACTACAGGATTGTATTAAGAATCCAAGGAACAAGCTAGTCTCAGAAAATGAATTTCATATTTTAATCAGCGCAGTAGAGCAAATCAACACGAGCGTTTAGGGGGAAAAATCCATGGATTTATTGGTTAAGAGCAAATCTGTTAATATCATCACACACGCACACAGTTGCGTATATTCTCATGAGTTGAACACTGAACAACGCTCCATTTCTTGGTACAAAGATAGGCTGACTTACACTTTCACACTCAATAAGAAAGTTAACAGCTACAGACCAATGAAAAATTGATTTAATTATAATGAAAAATACATTTCAAATGTGGTTTGCCGTATATGTGTCTAGTGTGAGAGTATACCTTAGATTAGTATACATTTCTCAAACTGTGGGTTGGGACCCACTTGGTGGGTCGCGACCTAATTTCTGGTGGGTCCCAGGTAATGGAGATAAGTAATTGCCAGAAGCCCTGAGGCTATTAAAAACCAGATAGCTGCTAATTGCCATTCAATGAGCTGAGCTCCTGCAGTTTTCAAGATAGCTGCTAATCAGAGGCGTCGCTCCGGTAGGGGCGGGGCTGTAAGTTTTGCTCGGTCGGAGTCCCGTTTACCGAACGAGCAGGAGGCGGCCCCGCCCCCTCACTGTCAGAGCCATTCCCCTGCGGAGAAAGCAGCAGGCAGGGACTCCGACCGAGCAAAACTTACAGCCCCGCCCCTACCTGAGCGACGCCTCTGCTGCTAATTGCCCTGCAAACAGCTGAGCTGCTGCAGTTTGCAAGCTTGTGTAAATATAGGGAGATAAATGTTTGAGCCAAGTCCGTCAATGACAGGTAGTGGGGGCCAGTGAAGGCTGGATCACACAACTAAGCCCCCCAAGCCTTGAGGCTATTCATTAGAGCTGCCTCATTATGAGAAATTGATTGAGTTTTTTGCAAATAAATAAATAAAATGTTACTTGTAAATACATAAATATATTACTTCTTTCTAGATCACCTTTTTTTTAAGTCTCGTAAAGCTAGGTGGGTCCCGATAGAGTGTCATTTAAAAAAGTGAGTCCCGGTGCTAAAATGTTTGAGAACCACTGCCTTAGATAAAAGATGCATCCTTCCAGCAAAGTCTCATTCTCTTTCTGCTTTTATTCCTATTGTGATTGCAATCATGAAATTATATCATAATAGAGACTCCATTTTAAGATATCCATAGTTACGGTGGGCACACTGGGGAAAACGATTGGATGAAAACAAAGGCTGTCATTCTTTGTGTGCTTATGTGGTGATCTGGTGGGGTCCACCACGTGAGGATGGGGGAAGAAGCAAGGCATACAGCCCATGCACCTGACCTTCCCACTCACTTTCCTGTTCCTTCTGGGGAAATAGTCTCCTGAACATAGCATTATGATGCCATTGACAAAACCATGAGGATTGCCATGACCAATCAGATTAAACGGTGAGAAGGGCAAATCAGGCCAAGAACAGTGAAGGCAAAGCAGAAGAAAAATGGCACCAAGATGCAGAAGCTACCAGTGGAGCAAAAGAACGCCGCTGAGTGGTGTCAACACAATGTATGTTCACAATAAGCGTACAAAATTACCCCAAAGAAATGACATTTTTTGCCACTCATGAAAATGAACAGGAAAGTAGACATGTAGCTGTGGTTCAGTTCTAATGTGTGGTTTAAGGATCTGAAAGGGTGTCCTTCAGTGCTTATTTTGTTGACCTTACATTTTCTTTAATGTTCAACATTACTAGGGCATTCAATGGGTATTTGTTGTATTTGTGTCACAAAACACTAAGCAAACATCCATGATAGGTTCTTCCCCCCCCCCCCATTTATCGGGCATTTAAGTACAACAACAGAGCACTTACAGGCTTATATGAAGGAAAATCTACAGTAACTGCATGTTACTGTATTTCACTGAACATTTCACTGAATTTAAACTCACTGTGAACACTAAAAAAATCTTGCCTAGTTCAGACAAGTTCAAGTGAATTCTATAGAAATTACCATATTCTTTATTTCCAGGTAACAAGATAAATAAGATGGTTTATCTTGTATCATAGCCATTCAGTTTCAAGACAATCCATTGGACCTGTCATAAAATCAATATATTTCATGTGTATTTCTGTGTCATCCTCATGGTTTTGGCCATTGTCACCCCTCCCTCTGAACCTTACAGGAGCTGCCGGACAAGAGTGAGGGGAGAAATGTAAATTGGATTCAGAGCTGAGATGCAAATTACAGCCAGCCTAGCTGGTTCAACCAGTTTCAAGGAGATGGGCACTCCTCCAATAAGGACAGATGATGTCATTCCAGCTGATGTCATCATTCCAGATGATGTTCCATTCTTTCCATCATGAAAGAAAAACAGTTCCCGACCAGAAGCTCTCTCTCTCTTTCTCCTCTGGCTCCAGGCAGGGAGATCCCATCACCCTGGCAGATGTGAGTGTATAGAGTTGATGGTTCCATCATCCAGGTGCAATCAGATAAGGGACAGTTTGTTTAGTCAATATCGTTAGTATTTTGTTGATTTCAGTGTTGTCTTCTCTAGCCATTTCATAAAGCTTGAATGAATTGTAAAGCTAAACTGAAATTTGCAGGCAACAACCCTGAGTTAAAAACGCATGCATGAGACTCTGCAGCATCTCAGCATCATCTGCTGGTGGCCAGTGTCATTGTAGGTGATTAACTTCTTTTCTGCCAAATTCAATTCTCTTTACTTTTTTCTTGTTCATTTGATTTTATCTTCTTTTTCTTTTATTAGTCTTTTAATACATCTTTTACATTTTATTCTTGAGTCTGCCTGATCCCTGATACGGGAAATAAAGTGGATTGTCACATCTCCTCACTCTGCAGGTGCTACCGTGAGAGTGATTTTTGATAGTGACCCCTGAGGTTTAGTATTGTTCTAGGAAGGGGGGGGGGGTTCTGCCCAGGGAGTCCCTCTGACTAGTCTGATCTTCTGGTCTGGTGGCAGCAGATTCAATTTACCAAGACGTTCCCCCAGTAAGCTGCATGTCCAAACAGAGGAGAGAAGGGAACAGTAATTAAGTGAGCATGCTAACCACTAGGTACTACTGCCCTGGATCAGTGTGTGGTCGCTGACAACCCCTCTCTTGACCCTGACAGGGCACTTAGTACCCGTTCTTGCCATTTAATTCACAACTTCACCTTCAGTTGTTACAGTGTCTTCTCCAAAGGCTGAAAGATCACAATAATAAATGAATCAAACAGGTAGATTTACTAGTATATGAAGATTTCCATGTCACCTCTATTCAATATTGCAGGGGTATAGCTTACTGGAAAATAGATATAATTTAGAGATGGGAGAAGTTGATTGGTTGCAGCAGACCAGTAAGTGTTGGCAGAGTCAGGGATAGATCCATTCCAAGCCACCAGAGAGTGAATTGTGGAATCCACTGTTTTGGGAATAGACTCACAATCAGGCACATTCATAGTTCAGTGGTAGAGCATCTGCTTTGCATGCAGAAGCTCCCAGTTTCGATCCCTGGCATCTCCAGGTAGAAGGGAGAAAAATTCCTGTCTGAAACCTGGGATCGCTGCCTTCAACATTGCCCTGCCCCGTAAACTCCCCTGTAGGACTTTGAGAAACGCTGTGTTAGGCATTCTAATGGCATGATCCCCAGTCAAGTTAAACCAACGTGCTAGAATTTACACAAATGCATTTTCATGTATTTCAGTCAGTGTAAAGTGGCTTACAGTGATTTAACAACTATGTTGTGGATCAGGCAACTTGAGTTGCACACCTCCTAATTATGGAATTTGGTTTTTCAAAGCAGCTCATTGTGAAATTGAGGAGGTCATGGCTGATGCCTTTTCTAAAGGGAGTTTAAAATTCTCCCTCAGTGCTCTCCAAAACAGAACCCACAAAGGTGAAACAACTAATGACAGGGTGATATTTTTCCAACACAAAACAAAAGGAATTTCTTTATTCCTTCAGTCAATGAACATACAAAATTGCAGGATGCTCATGAAAATATCACAATCTTTTTACAGTCCCTTTACAAAGCAAATAACATGAAAGCATATTCATATAGTAGCAATGCATGGATAATAAAAGGTAACTCACAGACCAAACCTCTGCATGTATGTAGTCAGTACCTGATGTTACAGTTTCCAAGAACCCAGGCCAACAATATATTGTCATCATAACGTACCATTCTGAGGTGGAGAGGGGACAAGTCTGGGGAACAGCAACAGTAACCAGGAAGAGCACACTTTTGTCCCTGACCAATTTCTCCCCCTGAATCACCATAATTACTCCCCCTTTTTGGCATCTGCAAATGGGGCAATGAAAATAGAGAATGTTTTCACTCAGCCTTAGGTTTAAAATTCACTCTTAGGGTAGTGGCTGGGCCTGTGGAACATAACTGGTATTCCCCATGAACTGAAAGTGTGCTTCAAAACACCCACAAATTCTCCTGTGGTTGCACAGGAGATTGGAAATGGTAAGCAAACATCTAATTACAATTTACAAGTGGAACAGATGGAAAGCAACATCTCCATTCAAAATATCTTGATAGTGTTAAGCATTAAGAGGTTTTCCAGTTTGTTACTCCAGTCGTAGGTTTAATCTTGGAATGAACAAATGAATACTTTCCATGATTTATGAGAGGGTTACGATTGTTGAGGTTACAAAGGGCCTTGATTCATAATGGATTGGATCTCTCATTGGTCTACTGTAGGATGCTTTTTAAGAAAAGATTGATGTAGTTTACTAGAGGAAATAATGTACTGCCTGCAGGAATGTTAGTTATTTCATCCTTTTCCTTGCCCTTATCACTGAAGAAGAAACCTGAGGGTAACTTTGTCAGTGCAGGTATAATAAAAAATGTAGCAAATCAAAACTCAACAGGTAAAGGGCAATTCTATATTGGATTCAAAGGTCAATGTCCAAACCTATTGTTATTGCTAAATCTGCTTTTGCAGGTTTGGAGCTTGAACAGGTCTGAAGAGCAACAAGGAAACTAGAGAAAGTTTCTCATCCGATACATTCAGTGGCTTTAACTGACCTTATCATGCCCACACCTAAAGCAGTTCAGGGAATCATTCAGTATGTTGACTGGTGCAAATTGGGCAGCCGAGAAAATGACAGTCTTCTTGCTGGCTTGAAGGGTGTTTCTGCCTATAACAATTAGGTATACAAACAGAGTAACAGCTGGGGTGAGAGCTGCTACAGCATTGTGTCCAAGGGCCAAAGCATGCAATGCTAAAAGAATAATTCCATCTTTGAGAGAGAGCAGAGGAGTAGCCAGACCATTTTTCAACCGTGGCCCAAACCCTTGACGCCCCCCCCTAAAAACGCGCGGCTGTAACCCTTGACGCCCCTCGCTGTTAGCCGTGACTCCCCATTACAGTGCATGGAAGAAACAGGCACTCTTTACATGCTCAGAGGCACCCTTTCTTATATGTATGTGTATATGTAAATGTATATTCCCAAAATGAGCCCTAAAGTGGATTTTCCATGCTTTATGCTGAGCAGCAGCTAAGCCAGGAGTGCGCAGGGTGGGGTTGGGATGCTGCCCTCCCTCCATTGGCAGGCCTGGGTAGAGGGCACTGATGTCGTCTGTGTTAGTCCTATACATGGCAAGAGAAACATCAAAGCATGGGAGGGAAGCCCCAGTTGCACAAGAGAGAAAGAGAGAAAGCTAGCTCCTTTTGGTAGCATCTTTGCAAGATGAAAAACAGATTCTTATACTGCCTGCCAGTTTACGGGGGGGGGGGGGGGTTGTCCCAGCAAATAGAGCGGGGAACTAACTTAGAGGTGGGTCAGAAAGGAAGGAGAGAAATCCTAAGAATTAATCAACCAAACTAAACATAGAAATCAAAGACTGTAAGTAAAGCAGAACCTGCTCTGCACCATTTTCAATTGCAGTTCTTGCATTTGTCTTTGTTTGCTTTATTAAAAACATTCAACAGAAAGAAAATACTTTATTTCCATTCTGCAGTGTCTGAATGAAAATACCTTATCTGCAAACCTACAATGAGATATGCTGTCTTGTCTCCAGGAGCTCCTGAGCTCAGCTTGAGTAGTTAGCTATCATCAATTGAGTTGTTAAAGAATAATTAACATAAGATAAGCGGGCTTCGCTGACCCTGTGGTTAAAAACAAGACCTGAAGTGTTTTGAAATTAAACCTCTTAGTGTTTGCTTTGCCTCACTTATCTGTATTATAAGAGCCTCCAGCGACGATCTATTCCAGCGTGAGCTGCTGCGACCCAGCGAGCTACGATCTCTCCAGGACAACCGGCGAACTCGTGTTGCTCAGCCTCGTTCCTCTTAAAGCGCCCCAAGCATTGCTTTACACTTTGCACAGGCGCAGAACGTCTTTTCCCTTTAAGAGCCTTTAAGAGCCTTTGAGAGCCTCGGTTTGCCGCCGAAATTCGGCGGCAAACCGCAACGGTCTGGGTTTTTTTTTCTTTTTTTCTGGCGGCAAGAAATTCAAATTCTACTCGTTGCTCAGCCTCCGCGCCCCCCCGTCCAGCCTCCCGCCCCCCGCCCTGGGGCCCACCGCCACACCGCCACAGGCCAGACGACGCCTCTGAGAGAGAGAGAGAGAGAGAGAGAGAGAGCCAAGCAGCCATGGGAGGCCTGATTAGAACCACTGCATGGGGGGGATTAACCCTTTCCCCATGTTATAGGCCTTATAACAATTGCCCATTGAAGCTGCTGTTTGCCCCACGAGAGGAATTGCCATTGCTGCCACAGTGGCTTCCTGGGTTATGGCTTTGGAAGATGATTTTCATCAGGATAATGGTGCAGGAAGAGGTTAAACCATCCTCCACTCACACAGTGGTCCCAGTCCAGATCAGACCCTATGCCAAATCATCCCCTGCCACCCTTCCCTGGTTTAGATGAGATTAGAGAACTCGGGTGAGGTACTGATAACAAAGCAGCACTGTTATGTATCATATATTGCAGCTCTTGCCAGCTCCTGATTTGACCTCTGTTGTTTTTTTTGGGTTGAATTGATCCAATTCAACCTCTCTCCAGAGAAAACAAATTACCTTTCCATTAGCCACTCATCATCCACATTTCCATTTCCTGCCTTCCTGCATTCACTGATACCACCTCCAGCCGCTACTTCAGGACAATGCAAATCAGAACTCAGGGCCATCTCCGCCAATTACTCTGCTTGCACCCCTTCTTTTGCCATCAAGTGCAGTCAAGTAAGCTCTCAGGTAAACATGAGCTCAGGAAATCAACTGTCACTAAAACTACAATACAGTTAGTTTTTATGGGCAAGTAAGCAATGGTAATACGTTGATGAGTAGTGTAGTCGCAGTTGTGGTTATTGAGATAAGGGTGCTGAGATATGATGATGATGATGATGATGATGATGATGATGATGATTGGGGAGAAAATTTGACATCAGGCCCTTGCAGAGTTGCAGGCCCTTGCAGCCAACTCTTGAAATCACTGGAGTGGGGTCTGGGAGTAGAGCCTGTGGAGTGGGTATGGGGAGGAACTGGGTGGTGTGTGTTTGTATGTGTATGTGTTTGTGTGTGTGAGCAGGTTTGGGTTGGTTTGGGGAAGAGCCCTGCACAATAGTTGTCTGTTCACCCAAGGTGTACAGCTAAAATCAACAACAACTAACTAACAGGCCACAGGCTCAAAAGAAGAAATAAAAATAAAAATAGCTGGCAGTTGCCAACCCTAGATTCCTGTTCTGCTTCTGTAGTTTTTGTAAGAATAGCTGAGTCCTCTTTGGATGATTGTGTGTGCATAATGTCGACATGTGGGGAGAAGGGAGATTGCACTGGTAAACCCCACCCCCACTGTATTTGTGTCCATTTGAACATCAGTACTACGTCTACAAATGTGTGAAAAGCCCAGTCCTTGGCTGAAAGCACATACAGTTTGTATGAGCAAAGGAATGTAGCAAAGTGCAAACAAACAAATACACACTATGGTGGGATTTGCCACCATGATCTTGTCCGTCCCATCCCCCCCATGTATTGAATGTACACATGTTGGATCATGTGAAAAGATCTCTGACGCATCCTCAATTATGAATGTGTTATAAGTACCTTCCTAGAAAGAAGTTAAATATAATAGCATTCATAACTGCTAAGAATGCTTTAATGTATAACGCAGGGCTGGCCCATGGTAAGGGGGGTAGCATTTGGCATGCTGCCTCCGTTGTCAGGAGGTCTTTGACCAGTCCTGGTATTACATCATTCAGGGCGCAATCCAGCCAAACGTTTGGCCGGTGGAGCGTGTGCTCTGCTGACATTAGGTGTTGCCAAAGTGCCGTAAGAGGCACAGAAGCCAACACAGAGGCCAGGGCCGCTCACTCTGCCACCCTCTGGATTCTGCACCGCCAGACACAAGTAATCCCTGCACCGGGCGTGGGGAGGGTGGGCTGGGGTGGCAGGAGAGGGGGCCATTGGCCGGTTCAGCCTGTACAATTGTTCCATGGCGATTTATGACCACTTTCTGGTTTTTGCAAAAACCAGAAGTGGTCGTAAACTGCCTCAGAGCGGTGATCTGAAGCTCAGGGGGGCCTGCGGAGAGTAGTGCAGGCCTCCTTATACCCTCCGGAGGGCGCCAGGACCCCCCGATAAGTGCACAAATAACCTTTTAAAATGTTTTTTCTCACCGCCGGCAGCAATCACCAGGATCACCACCACCACCATGCTGTCCCCGCCTTTAAGGGGGCAGGGGGCAGCTTTTGGTTCCAGTGGTGTGTGGTGACCCACCACTTTGAGAACCACTGCTCTACAGGGTATCAAAATATTTTCTTTAATATTCTCATTAATCCCTTTCACAATTTCCCTTTGGCTTAAAGTTTCTCATCTGTGCTTTCCTGAGAAGAAGCAATTGCTGTTACAGAGTGAACACAATTGAAATACTATTCAGTGTAGTATGCTTGTCCTTTGGAAATCAGTTATATTCTGCACTATACCAGTGAAGTCCAAACATGCATGCTGACCACTGAATCTTGAGAAAATCCTGAATTAACAATAGGTGTAAAGAGAAATTACTCAGACACTGGCTTCTAAACTATGGGCACAATCCTGTGTAACTCTTGCACCGGTGTAACAGTAGATTGCCTCGGTGTAAGAGTACTTGCCGTGTAGTGTAACTTGCAGTGTAACTTGCCGTACACTGACGGACGCAGGACGGACACCGGCGTAACCCCCCTAGGACACCTCACATGCGCAGTTTGGATGCGGAACAAACACCGGCGCAACTCTGCCGACGCAGGGGGCATTCCAGGGGCACCAGAATGCCCCCTGCGCCAGCGTCTGTTCTGCATCCAAACTGCTCATGTGAGGTGTCCGAGGGGGTTACGCCTGTGTCCGTCCTGCGTCCGTCAGCGTACAGCAAGTTACACTGGCATAAGTGCTCTTATACCAAGGGATCTACTGTTACACTGGTGCAAGAGTTACACAGGATTGGGCTGTAACAGTAGCCAGTGTGGTATTTGTTTTTGTCCTGTGTACTCAGGTTATGATGCTTTCATTCACGCAGATTTCTGCTCCACTGAGCTTACAATCTAAATTCAGATTCTCAATGAATGCTGTAGCAAATTGATTTCCAGCACAATCCTATGTACACTTACTAGGAAAGAAGCCCCTTTTGAATAATGGGAATTACTTTGAGTAGACATGCATCGGATTGTGCTGTTAGTGAGAAAAACTATTGTTTTTAAAAAGGATTAAACATAAAGGATGTTCATAGTGTTGGGAGTCTACAGGTAGGACCAGGGGAAGCTCCACCATCGCGGGGAAATAGGGCTTGATCTCTCCAAGAAAAAAAGAAAAGAAAAATGCATTTAAAGACTTAATTGCATTACATTAATAAATTAAAGATTTCTGTGTGACCTAGGCTAAGTCACTGAGTAATTAATCCTGTTGTTTTTTTCCTAGCTGTCCAATCACATTACTTCTCTCTCATGTCTTAGGGCGCAATCCAAACCTACTTAGACCGCTGTTGTAACCAGCAGCCCAGCGAAAACGGGAGGTCCCAGAATGGAAAAGGGATTCAAATCCCCTTTGAATTCCCCTTTTGGAGGGGATTTGAATCCCCTTTCCCGTTCTGGGACCTCCTGTTTTCGCTGGGCCGCTGGTTACAACAGCTGCCTAAGTAGGTTTGGATTGCGCCCTGAGTCTCTCGTTTTAAGCTGACTTTTCATTCAAGCTTTTCTAAGGCTGTCAGGGCAGGAGGGAGGGGTCTGCAGGTCTTTCTTCTCAGGAGCAATCGGCTGAACGTTTTGATAATTCCTTCTTAGAACTGTCAGCCAATTGCTGCTGAGAAGAAAGGCCTGCAGACCCCTCCCTCAGAGTTATTCCAAAAATCTGGTAGCCCCACCCACAAGCTTTGTTCCTGAGCCACAACATGTTAGATGGCTGCCTTGAGGTCCTTGCAGATATTATCTTGATGTGGGTGCCAAAGGAAATATCTAATCCTGCCCATCATGCCACTAGAAACCAGTTTGTCTCCGAAATGTCCCAGCACTTTTTGCTGCTGTAGATTAACATGACTACTCTACCAGGAGTTGAGTCAGTGAGGTTGTTTTGCTGCCATTGGTAATGGAACTTGGGTTTGTGATGGTCATACCCATTCGCGGATCATTGTCCACCATCTATTGGAGGAAGTTCATAAGCATTGAGGTAAATGACAAAAATTCTGAAATGGGAAGATAATTAAAATAAAAACGGGTCTGCAGTTGTCAAAACAGTGATGGTCATGATGTTTTGCTCCTCTGCATGAAGCTGCATTCTCTTTTGCCAGGGCAAACGACACACTCCTTGCATCCATGAGTCGTGTGTTTTGCAAGACTTTGCTTCTCCATAAGAAGAATGAATATTTGGGATCCTATAACTTTGAGCTCAATCTAGACTTTATTGAGGAAGAAAATTCCAGCAGACTTATACCTTTTATTTCACATAAAGTCCAAATTAATTAAAACAAAAATAGGATCCATGGAATCAGGGTGGGCTTCTGCATTTGCAATGGAACTTGGGAGATCTCACAGTAGCCCCTGCAGCCCTGAAAGCCATTCACAAGCTTACACAGTAGAAAGGTTCTGTACCTCTGGGGAGGCCGTGGGAGGGTCTGTATCCGGCTGCAATGGCGCACACCGGATCCTATCCTCTCTTTTAAGAACCTCCCCTCCCCTTTCTTGTCCTCAGACTTGCACCAGCTACAGAGCTGGCACAGGTCCAAGGAGACCCATTGCAGAATGGGAGGCTTATGGAGGGATAGTGGGAAATAATTCCCCTTTCCCCTCCAAAGTCTCTAGATCCTCCCATCCGCTGGATACAGTGTGCACCTTTTTGGTGTGGCTGCATCGACCGGGGGGGGGGGGAAGGATAGGATTAGGCTCTTAGTCAAATCTGCATTGATAAAAACTAACGATACATAGATTAGAACATCACCGCTTGATTTTGCGAAGATAATTTTCATGGCAGATCCTTCAAAAAATCATATTGTACTATATGTTTATTTCCTAGCTCAGGAGGCATTTCAGTACTATTTCATCATGATTTATTTCACTTTTACTGAAGCTTGCAGTAAATGGCTTGTTGCTTTGGGAGTCGTTGAATGGTTGTGACACTATCTATCTTTCTCTCTCTAGGTTCTAGCAAAGTACCTTGGAGGTCCAGGGACATCTGCTCAATTCTCTTGATAACATGGATTTTGTCTCATTTTCTTTCGCTTCCTTCTGTCTCAGCAGGATCTGGCAAGACGCATACAGGAGTGCTTTATTGCAAGGATGAAGGGCATCTTTAGAAATCTGTGCTGAACCCTACAACTTTTAAGCATTTACTTCAGAAAGCACTTCTGTGACCAAAATTGCAGCAGCTTTGTATCATATTACTCCAAGGAAATGAGCGCACATACAACAGAGACAAAAGCGTTCGAGAGGCAATGCTGTCTGCAACAAAAACAGACAGCAGCATCTGCTGGTGCTGAGGAAATCATTAGAAATTTACCATGAATGCCCATAGTGAAGACTAGAGATAACATGCGTGATTTACAGCACAATCCCATCTAGCTCTGCTCCCTGAGATGCAGTAGGGCCGGTGCAGCCTCTGTTATATCCAGAGCGCAGAGCAGGCGGCTGGGAGGTCACCTCAGGGGAAGGGAACACTTGTTCCTTTCCCCCCGGTGTAAACCCCAGTTGCCCAAACAGGTCTCTTTGGATGTGCGCCAGCGGCAGCTATTTTGCTGGTGCAAATCCGGGAGGCCCGTGTAATGGCGGCCAGGCTTTGTTTTGGTGCCCAGGTTATGGAATACCCCCATGACGTCCAGATGGTCCCTTCTCTGAAAATGTTAGAGACAAGGCAAGATATAGCACTTTGGTTTCACCTTTTGTTAGCTGGACCACTGTCTTTTTTCTTATTGGCAGCAGTTGTGTGCTCTCTCTCTCTCTCTCTCTCTCTCTCTCTCTCTCTCTCTCTCTCTCTCTCTCTCTCTTGGATTTGCTTTTTAGGTGTTTCTTGTTTTTAAATGATTCATTTTTATTGTGATTTGTGAGCTGTCTTGATGGTCCATTGAATAAAACCAAATCGTGTTTTAAATAAATAAATCGTGAATAACGCTGGCATTTTAAAAACCTAACATTAAGAACCAGTGTAAGGAATGTATGAAAGCCTCCTGAGGAATTTGGCTAGCCATTGGAAAGAATGTTGGTTTCCCCTGACATGCCTCAAGTGTTTTGCATGACAAGAAACACACACACCCAATTGCTTCTCATGTGGCTTTAGATGACATTTCAGTCAGTGGCAACCCTTCCCAGTCTACGTTAGTGGACAGAATGTTGGGCAGGACGGACCTGGCTTGAAATCTCATCTCGGCCATGAGCTCATTTGGTGACCATCAGCAAGCAGGCAGGGCCCAAGTAAACAGGCACCCAAAGTAACACCAAATTCATCACCCTCTGCATTCCTTCCTTTCCCCTCCCCTCCCTTCTTCCTCATTCCCCTTCCCCTCCAGGTGCCACACTCCTCCTCCTTCAATTTCTCTCCCCCCCACACACACACACTTCCTGCTTTTAAAAGCCCAGGAAGCAAGCCAAAAAAGGAAGTGTATAGAGGGGAGGCACTGCCCTACAGCATCACCCTGGAGACACTCTAGAGACCATTACTTCCTCTCCCCTCCATATGCTTCCTGCAGGAGGAGGAGGAGGAAGCAGCAGCAGTAGCTGCTGCTGCTGCTGCTGCTGCTGGGCCAGGGTGCTCGCTCTGTTGGTTGGAGTGAGTGAGAGGGCAAGGTGGCTGTCCAGCCTGGAGGCAGTGACAGGATCTTCCGCTCAAAGGGGAGCAATTGGAACAGGACCACAGCATCCCTGTTCTCCCCTCCAGCACCAACTGATTGAAGCAGCTGCACCGGAGGAAGTGGTGAGTCACCTCTGCTGCTCTGGTCCAGCTCTTGTCTGCTCCCAATGAGCAAAAAGAGAAGAAGAGGGCATAGTGAAGCAGTTGTGTGAGCAGTAGGCTGGGAGAGATGGCGGGCAGCAGGTGTGGATTCGGGGCACCCTGCAATTTCACCGCAACCTCCATCCTGCCAAGCAGCCATCTCACTGGGTCTCATAGTTGGACTGGCTCTGTCAGCCAGTCACTCCCAGAGCTAGTTCAGTCACTCCATCATTCGGCTTTTTGTTCAACTAATCACTCAGGTAAGCAGCCTATGAATGTGAATAGTAATGCTAGGCAAACATATTCAGTGGTGTCAGTGGCAATGTTTTATCAGCACAGATATGCTGACCATCTGAACTAGTTCTCAGTCTAAACTCCATCATCTGAACCAGTTCTCGGCCTAAGTTCCACCATGGGTAAAAAGACTGCAGGCAACCTCGCAAGATTTTTGTGCACTCCTTCAATACGTTCCTGCCCATGACTGGTTGGGTTGCACAACACTGGAGGCTGGTCCAACCTTGTCCTCATGCTCCATCCCTCTAGGGCTGTGTTTCCCAAACATTTTTGACGTGAGGCTTCCGACCGTGACCATTGCCGACCATTGGCCACAGCTCCCCATTACATTATGTTGATGCTTGCCAATTGGCAATGCACGGTTTTCCAATAGAATTCTGTGACACTCTGTGTGACTCCCCTGCCTCGTTTCCACGGCTCCCATGGGAACCGTGCCTCCCAGTTTGGGAACCACTGCCCTAGGGGCAGGATGGAGAACACCATTGTTTCCTTCCCCCCTCCATATTCACTATAACTGTTCAGAAACCTATTGCTCCAGTATATATGAGACACTTATCGGAGATTGCAAATATGCTACTTTCACTTGAGAAAACAGTAATAATGAATATTAATTATCCCTAGCTGCCACTGATACATGAAGTGATAGATGTTAATAAGTACATACTGTCATGTATCTTAGGGCAATGCCTGCTTAGCAATGACTAAATTTCCAGGAAAAAATTACCACTTGGCATTCCAGTGTAATTTCTGTTTTTAGAAAAGATACTATGCAGCAGGCAGTGATAATAGTAGCGATAGTATAGTGTTTGGTGTGGCAGGAAGTGCATCTGAGGTTTACAGTACCTGGCAAAGTGGGCCCAGTGGCTGCCCTTCAGGTTGTACTAGATCGTTATTGAATCAATGGGAGTGTAATATTTTACCATCAGTAGAGACTCCGGTATTTAGAGACATTTCAAAGCTATTATCCAAGTACTAGTAGTTTGGTGACTGGAAGTCTCTTTCTCTACAGTTCAGAAGGTTGCACGTTTTCCATCTGTGGAGCTGTGATAGTTTCCCTCTAAGTATATTCATTTTTCTCACAATAGGATGACCAAGTTTTTATCACTTACTTTATGACCTTGGCTGCATTTAAGGCACATTCCAAAAGCGTTTCACTGTTGCTGAAATAATAAAAGTGAATGAGAAGTTCCAGACGCCTGCGAAGTTTGGTGCATGTCAAGGTTCTGTGATTTCTCTGTTACTCGTCACATTTTGAGATCCTTTTTTCTTCTTCTTCAAATCGCCAGTTTTGCAATGTTAATTAATGTCAGAGCCTGCTGGGCACACGTGATAGGCCAGAATGTATGTGGGAGGTTATTGGATGTACTCTGGGCTATAATTAAGTTGTTGCTTTTTGTCGTTCTTCCCAGTGTCAATATGTTTCTACAATCTTGGGGTTATGCAGATTCACACTAATGAAATAATAAATATTTATTTATTATTTAAGCATATTCACAACAGAACTCCCTGGCTATGAGGAAGCATTGCTACAATTTTATTATATCCGGATACCAAAACTACAGCAGAAGCAGATCATTGATTCCTCTCCATAGACCTCGATGCTGCTTCTTCACTTTCTGCTTCAGCTACAGACTCTTCTCATTTAAAGCATGTTTGCACTGTTGGTGGCTCAGCAACAGTGCAATCCTAGGCATGTCAACTCAAAAGGAAGCCCCATTGCATTTAATGGGACTTACTCCCAAGGTATGTGTATGTGTGTGACTGAAGCCCAAGTCATGTATGGTAGCCTGCCAAGGGATCACTAAACCTTCTGGTTTTGTTGCCTGCATTGGACTGCAAAAACAGAAGGAAGGGCGTGGTCAAGCACCTATCTGGTCATGGCAGGTGGGTTCTGTCCAGGTTGGTGTGCCAGCCTGATTTAAATATTTTTCACAATATTGGCTACATCTTTCAACTTGTATTCCTCTCCTGGCTCCTAATCAACCTCTTTTTCCCCCTCTGCCTGGAATTCTGCCCATGCTCTTCTCCATTCTACTCCCTTTGCCTAGAACAATAGTGCTGAGGTTTAAATGGACTGCTGTTCAGGGATTAAAGGCCCAATCCTGTCAGGACGCTCTGCCATCAGAAATCGTGTTCCGGTGGCACATCAGCCTTTCTAGAGTTGTAAATCACAATGCTCTATCATGCGCAAGCAGACCACCGCCGGAAATGATGAGTGGAAGATGCCCCATAGGGGTGGTGGTAGTGGGCAGAACAGGGTGGAGATGGTGAAGAACGGGGAAGGGACCAGGGTGGGGATGGGTGTGCATTGAGGGCAGGAAGGGAAGGTTATAAACGGCGGCATATTCGTTGATATCCTATCGCCCTTCCCAGCCTCAATCCACCTCCATGAATCCACTTGGAATTCCACCAACAAAATAGCTGGTTCAGGTCCAAGTTGACCTATTGGGGGAGGTTTACCCTGAGATAATGAACATTTCCATTCCTTGAGGATTGCCCCCCCCACAGGATACAGTGCATGCTCTGTTGATGCAGCTGCCTTGGCGGGAGGGGGGATTAGGTAGGAATGGGCTACGTAGGTGAAATCGTAAACACTCTTGGGAGTAAGCCTTGTTGAACTCAGTGGGATTTGACATACAGAGGGTTGTGCTCAGTGGCGTCACTGTAGTGTGGCGGGCAGTGCGGAGAGCCCCAGGGTGACGCGCACAGAATGGTGACACGCGCGCGTGTCACCTCCCCTGCACGTGTCACCCGGGAGGCTCTGCGCGACCCGCGCGTCACCCGGGAGGCTCCGCGTGACCCGCGCATCACCCGGGAGGCTCCACATGACCCGCGCGTCACCCGGGAGGCTCCGCGCAACCCGTGCGTCACCCGGGAGGCTCCGAGGCCGGGAGAAGGCCTTGGAGCGTCCTCTCGGGTCTGCGCTCCTGGGCCTTCTGAGGAAGGCCTACTGTGCGAACGTTATTTATAACGTTCTTTTGCACATGCGCAGACTGTTGCTGAGGGAAAAGGGCAGCCCTTTTTCCCTCAGCAACAGTCTGCGCATGTGCAAAAGAATGTTATAAATAACGTTCGCGCAGCAGGCCTTCCTCAGAAGGCCCCAGGCAGCCGGCCAGGGAAGATGTCCCCAAGCCGGCTGCAACCATTAAGGGGCGCCCGGAGCGGCAGCCCCGTCAGGCGCCCCCCCAAAATCGTTTAAAGATTTTAAAAGGGGGTGTGTCGGGGGAGGCGTCACTAGGGTGACGTGCACGCCCCGCACTTGGGTGACGCACGTCTAGTGACGCCTCTGGTTGTGCTGCTTTGGATCCTCATGACTCAACTGCATCCAACTCATCTGTAGGGTTGTGCTGCACCCCCTTCCTTCCATCTCGCCCCATGGGAGGAGTTCTATATCATATGGCATGGGTATTTTATGGGATTTGTGAGGGGCAAACAGAGGGATAGGGAGGGAGAGATAGACCAGGCAGGAAGTGCAATCACAGAAACCCTTTTTATTATTATTCTCATGTTTAGATGTTAGAAAGCTGAATTAGGGGTTCTATGAACTCTGTGGTCCGCCTTCTCTTTCTTTCCCTTGCAGCTGCCACTTTGTCCTTTCAGCCTCTGCTTCTTCACACCTACCCCTTCACTGGCCCACATTTCCCATCCGGCCCCCCAGCTCTCACCTCCTGTTGTCTCTCCTTTCTGTTTCCTCCAGTTTCTCTATCTCACCTTTCCTCATTCCCCCTTTCCCCTTCATATTTATCTCTGCTTCTGGTCAAACCCTCTCTGTTTTCCTCTCCACCACCTCCTTTCCTGCCTCTCCTTCCTGTGCGTCCCCTAATCTTTTGAAGGGTTCCTGCCCCAATGGCTCCACCTTCTCCCAAAGCCACAACCAGCTGGGATGCAAACTATCTTACAGTGCCTTGGAGCCCAGCAATGACCTGATTGCCGAGGCAGTGCAGGCAGCCAGTACATTCCTGCGTGGTCCTGGCAAGGCTTCCCTGGGCCATTCTGACTGAACCTATTCTTGGACTTTTCGTTTTGCCCAACTTGATGTAATGTCATTAAGTTAAGGAGGGCCCATTAAAATCTCTATGATTGCTTTCCGTAGTCACCTGAAAGTGAATGCTGGTTCATAGTGTCTCCAAGCCAATCTTGGACAACTCTTGGCAACTCTGTGTTCTGTGCTACAGTTGTAAGATGTCATAGTTCTAGGTTAGCCAAATTGGCACATCCTTGCAGAAGCACAGGATTCTTCCATACTGTATGGTTACTTCTTTAATGGATACTGAAACCAATCTGTCTCTTGCTTGGAAGGGAAGCTTTGGTATGCAAGGATGCTGTAGCATCGCTACCATAGGCCGGAAGGGGCCACCACACCTGGTGGCACTCATGACCTCCCTGTTAGGAACGGCCATGGCAGTGTCTCCCGGCATGAGCCGGGTCCTCCTGCCTAACCTCACTTTCTTTAGGTTCCAAATGGAGCCTTTCCGGAAGCAAGGGGAGGGTGGAGCAATGCGGGGGGCAGCACCATGCCACCTGGGTGGCGGGGGGGGGGGCTAGCAACGCCACTGCAAGGATGTTCTCCTATCTGCAATGGCTTCAAGATTGCTTTGTACCCACAGATATGCTCCCTCCACTTAAATGAGTGAGGCTGCCCTTGCAGGCAGAATCTGAATCTTCAGTGAATGATTTTGCGGCGGCAGCTGCTGCTGCCAGCTTCTACTTTGAAAGCTGAAATGGGATTATGGAAAGTGCTTGCATAGACAAGACAAAGTAGCTGGTCTTGAAGAAAGCCCTTATGAGACTAGCCATGCTTAATTGTACCTTTGTGCTTGGATAACTCATTACATCTGGAGTGGGAGATAAAATAAGAATTGCATGTGATCTCCTCTTAGAGGACTACTCCCTATTGATAAGGATGGCAGTATTGAATCACTGCTGATTAATTATCATCACATAGTGCAATTCGAGGAGTTTCTCCAGCCACACGTCCAATACAGGGAAGCTCATCTTTGTAACTGAATTGTTTTGATTATAAGGAACCATTACTCAAATAATACAGGGTTACTTTTGCGACGCTATTGATTAGTCTATGCAAATCAAATATGAAGGATATTCTCCTGTGAACAAAAAAGTTGTATCTCCCTTTTCCCCCAAGTTCTTTCGTCCTCTCCATCACATATTACTAATCAACTGGCATTTTTATATTCAATTGAAGCAGCTTCTTTCAGCCCTTAATTCTCTCTTCTAGTTTGATACAAAGAAAAGATAATTTTCTTTGTATAAAGCACACAGATTCAAACCACTCTACCCATCTGACATTCTGAGAATAATGTGTGTGTGTGTGTGTGTGTGTGTGTATATATATATATATATATATATATATATATATATATATATATATATATATATATATATATATATATATATAAGCGTTGAGCTATATATGAACTTCTATCAGATGGAAATTAGCACATTGCTTTGAAGAGACACAATCCCTCAGATCTCATCTCCACTAAACGGGGGCAATCCAGAGAAATTAAGTTGCGCTTAAGTCCCATTGAAGTACATGGGATTTTGGACTGCAGGTCGCAGCCCAGATTTCCCTGACCTTTGTCACTGACTCAGGAGATAAAAGCAGCAGCAACTTCTCCTGCCCATTTTCCAAAGTCCTTTTTGTCCGCTCCTCCTCCACAGTTGTTTGGCACACCTGGAATCCTGCTCAGTGCCACAGGTAGAGAAAAGAGCGAACAAAAGGAAATTGGGGTAGAGGTTGCTTGCAGGAAATGTGGTCTGGAGGTTGAGCTGTTGCCTTCCCTGAAAAAGCTAAGCAGGATCAGTTGCTTGAATGGGAGATAAAGGCTGCTGGCGTGTCTGTGCAGTGGAGTGTGGAGGAGTCAGCTGGCAAAAACGGATAACGTCTTTGAGAAACCGGTCTGAAGCTTGGGTTGCAGCTGCCTGCGAGAGCTTGGAAAGCGCAAGAGCCGGCAGCCAGGATGATGACTGCACTATGAAGGGAAACACTTGAAGCAATGAAGGTTCTAATACTTGTAAAAATCTCATTGAAAAATGGATTTATGTATTATGTTCAACTGGCTTATGTAAACTGAGTCTATTGAGAAAGGCGGTATATAAATATCGTAATAAATAAATAAAAGTTGCACTGTTTCATGTTCTGATTCAATGGCAAATTGACATTTACCAGGGAGTCTGCAGATTGCAACTTGGCAGCCCTAAGGAAATTTAAATATACAGTGAGGCCTAGGCTACACATGCAGCAGAATGAGTGGCAGAGTGGACTGCACCACTTCAAAGTGCGAGGGGAGGTCACACTTTAAAATATGTTTCCTATGTTAAAAGTTCTTGCAAGCAGAAAACCAGTGCAGTAGGTACAGGGTTGAGCTAGAACCTTTCTTTCAGACATGCTAGTTTTCTTCTTGCAAGGAATTGTTATGTGGGGGAGACCATTCAAAAGAGGTATCTGAAGAGATACAGCCCATTTTATAATCTGATTTCCAATGCAGTCCTTTGCAAGTGTGGTCCCAGCTTCAAAACACTTAGGGGCCTAAACCTAACTGGGATTTGTGATGTCATAAAGGCATGTATGGCAGCCCATTGGGTAAGTAGAGGCTTGCCCCAAGGTAAGGAAATAGAAGTTACCTTACCTCAAGGAGGCCCCCTTTACATGATGCAGTGTGCGCTAGTAATGTATTTTACGTAGAGCGGCCAGTGTAGGCTGCTCCGGCCTCCAGGTGAGGAGGGGCAGCCTCTGCGTGCCTCTTAGTGTTTTCAGTGGTGGTCACACTGCGAGGGAGGCACGAAAGGGCGGGGTGGGGGGTGCCCTGGGTCGGGGGGGATGCACAGTAAGGTACTGGTGCGCGCTCTCTTGGCGTGCCTGCATTGGCTGGTTGGGTAAGTTAGGATTAGGCTGTAGGGCCCATTGATTTCAGTGGGGCATAGGCACATCTGATTTTCTCCAGATAGCGACTTTTACTTTTTATATTGTCATTCAAATGATCTGTGGATAACTAGTTCAATAATAAATTACCACAGAAACCTAATTAGATGCTTTGGGGAATAAGTTCATGATATTTTACTTTACATTTCCTCTTTAGTTGGGATAGCTAATCAATGAGTGGTAATTATTTTCCAGTTTGAAAGAGAAGAGGTTAGAAATCCACAGAGTTGCAATGACTGTCATTCATAAAGCAGAATCTTGAAGTGGCTTTGCCAGCCTGTCACAATGACCAGATAGCCCACAAATCATCTTGTGATCTGAGACATTTGATGAAAAGCTATGTATCACTCTTTTTTTGGAGTGAATGTACTATATATTTATACTCTTTAAGGCTTTAACTTGTCAACATTACTTCAAATTACCATGTGGCACTGTAGAATGTTATAATTTCACCAACTGATGATAAACATGATGGCAACATGAAAGGGAAGAACATGGCCACAACAGAGCATTGGCAGCAGGACAAGAAAAGTGCAGTTTCTATTGCAAATCACTCCCATGGATTTGAAAATGGCAAGAGCAATTAGGGAATTGACTATGGGCACAATCCTATCCTACTTACGCCACCGGTGTAACCAGCAGCGCAGCGAGAACGAGAGGCCCCAGAACGGAAAGGGGATTCAAATCCCCTCCAAAAGGGGAATTCAAGGGGGATTTGAATCCCTTTTCCGTTCTGGGGCCTCCAGTTTTTGCTGCACCGCTGGTTACAACGGTGGCGTAAGTAGGATAGGATTGCGTCCTATGTCATTTTATCATTAAGGCATGTGTTGGAACATGAAGCAGATTATTTAGACCCCTTTCAATCTGGTTTCAGGCTGGGCTTTGGGATGGAAACAGCCATGGTCGCCTTGTTGGATGATCTACACCGAGGACTGGACAGGGGGAGTGCGTCCCTGTTGGTTCTGCTGGACCTCTCAGCGGCTTTCAACACCATCGACCATGGTGTCCTTCTGGGACGACTGACTGAGTTGGGGGTCAGGGGCACCGTTTTGCGGTGGTTCTGCTCCTACTTGGCAGATAGGTCCCAGATGGTGGTGCTGGGGGATGCCTGTTTGGCATCCTGGCCCTTGAGGTGTGGGGTGCCACAGGGTTCCATCTTGTCCCCCATGCTATTTAACATCTACATGAAACCTCTGGGAGAGGTCATCCGGGGATTTGGAGTTGGGTGCTATCAATATGCTGATGACACCCAGCTCTATCTTTCCTTTCCACCTGATTCCAGGGTGGCTGTTGAGGTTCTGGAGCACTGCCTGGAGGCGGTTGGGATCTGGATGAGGGCTAATAAGCTGAAATTAAATCCGGACAAGACAGAGGTTCTCCTGGTCCGGAAATCCACAATGCAGGTACTAGAGTATCGTCCTGCTCTGAATGGGGTTGCACTCCCTCTGAAGGAACAGGTCCGCAGCTTGGGGGTCCACCTGTATCCGCAGCTGCTTCTGGATTCCCAGGTGGCGGCTGTGGCCAGGGGGGCCTTTGCCCAGCTTCGGCTGGTGCGCCAGCTGCGACAGTACTTGGATCGTGCAAACCTGACCACTGTGATCCATGCCACAGTGACATCATGGTTAGACTACTGTAATGCGCTCTACGTGGGGCTGCCCTTGAAGACGGTTCGGAAACTGCAATTAGTGCAGAATGTGGCGGCCCATGTGGTCACTGGAGGTAGGCGGTTCGACTCTGTCGGGCCGCTTCTCCAATGGCTGCACTGGCTGCCAATTCATTTCCGGGCCCAATTCAAAGTGCTGGTTTTGACCTTTAAAGCCCTATATGGCCTGTGGCCAGGATATCTGAGAGACCGCCTACTTCTATATATTCCGGCTCGTCTCCTTAGGTCATCAGAGAAGGCCCTTTTGCGGGTACCGTCGCCCAGGGAGGTGTGAGGGGTGGCGGCCAGAAAGAGGGCCTTCTCAGTAGTGGCACCAACCCTATGGAATTCCCTCCCTCTTGATTTACGTACTGCTCCCTCCTTGGAGACTTTCTGGCGAGGCCTGAAAACTTTCCTGTTTAAGGAAGCCTTCTGAGTCCTTGCCTTTTTTTAACATCCTGCTGGTACAGGTGGAGTGCTGCTGTTTTTATGCTCTTGTTTTAATTGTAATTTGATCAGTTTTTATCAAATTTTAGATGCTGTTTTTTTACTAGTTTTCATGAATTGTTTTTATTGTTTTAAATGTGATTATTTTTTGTATTGTATTGTATTCCTTTCTCATGTTGTAAGCTGCCTTGGGTCCCTTCGGGGAGAAAGGTGGGGTAAAAATACTGTAAATAAAATAATAAATAAATAAATAAATAATTTTCGCATTATTTCCTCTGCAGCGTGTGTCTTTTTGGCTCATGTTTGAGTCATCTGAAGCTACGTGTTCTGCATATGTTTGCTTTTGGTTCTGTCTGCTTGTGGTATATACTGTGATTTCGTTTTCATTCATTCAGCTTCCATCCTGCCTTCCCCCTCCCGCAAGTCAGTCAACAAATGAATACTAAAAAGCACACACAACCTTCTTACGTGCTAAAGAAATGTGATTTTGGAGGGCAAACCTCCAAGGTTGTATGACCTAAGCACAGGGTCGTGTGGTGCAGGGCCGGCAGATGAGGCAGAACTGCCCTGCCAGTGTCCTTAGAAGATTGCCGCAGCCTATCGTGCCAACGATCGTGCATGCACAATCACCGGGTTAAGCTGCGGCGATATTCTAAGGACTCCGGCACGGCGGTTCTGCCTCACCTGCCGCCCCCACACCGCATGTCCCTGCCTAAGCAGAGATCTGACTGCTCTACTGCACTAATCCTGGTTTCTCCTCTGCATGTGGCTAAGCTCCACATTGGTGGTTTGGATGCTCCCACCTGTCTCTGTTGTCATCTCCAGGATCAATGGAGGTTGAGATCAAGGCTAGTGGCACCAAGGGTTAAAAAAAAATGTGATGCCCATACCTTTGTGGTACCCCAAAGTGGCAACCGAAAGGTTTTAATGGACAGTCTCCATGGACAACCCCCACCTCAACCTGGAAATGGTCACCTATGCAGTATGTTGGTCAGTCTGTACGGGACGAAAGAGGTTACTAGAGTTGATGATTTTCGGGTACCTGGCCAATCAGATGATTAAAAACTAGGTTGTTCACAGAAAGCAGATATATTTCTAACACTAAGAATGTTTCTAACAGCCCAATAATATGCATCTCTACTCAGAAGCAAGTCCCATTAGAGTCAATGAGGCTTACTCCCAAGTAAGCATGCATGGGATTGCAGCTTTTTTTTTTTGGAATTTAGAAAAAAAAATGATACACTTTATGTGTCAGTCTTAAATACATGAACCCAAGTGCGTCGCTAGAGCGAGGCAGGGGGGCCAGACCGCCATAGGGTGATGCGCGCAGAGGGTGATGCACGCACCCACGTGCGCGTCACCTCCGCTGCGCGCGTCGCCCTCCGGAGGCTCCGAGGCCGGAAGAAGGCCTCGGAGCGACCTTCCCGGCCGACGCTCCAGGGCCTTCTGACGAAGGCCCAATGCGGCGATACGTAATTTATAACGTTTTTCACGTATGCGCAGAACGTTTCTCGTTGTGCAAATGCACGAAAAATGTTATAAATTATGTATCGCCTCATTGGGCCTCATCATTAGGCCTCGGACAGCTGGCCAGCGTGGATGTGTGGAGCCGGCCAGCTGGGGGTGGGGGGTAGGTCCTCTGTGCCGCCTTTTGCGGGGGGTATGGGGGGTCACTAGGGCGGTGCGCGCGCCCCGCTTTGGGGCGGCGCATGCCTAGTGACACACCTGCATGAACCACATATTTGATATGTTATACTTGTTGCAAAGCTACCAGTGAAACTGGACATCTAAGTACATGGGAAACCATTTGTTCGAAATGGTGTCCACACTGCTCAGCCTGCTTTATTCAAAATCTCTCAGTTTTGAGGCACTCCCTTCCCCAAAAATGGTTAAAATCAGAAGCGTTGCTACGCTGGGGGCGGTACCGTAAGTTCCGCTCCATCCTAGTCCCCGTTTACTCCCTGGTACGAGGTGGCCCCACCCCCTTGTGGTCGGAACCATTCAGTGCGGCAAAGACAATGGGCAGGAGACTCCCCGTTTTTAGTTTTAATGTGCTCGCAAGGAAAGAAGCTGTGCAATCACTGAGGAGAGGTATAACATTCCTCAGCCTTGTCCATTTGCCACTGAGTCATGAGATGATCATTTCCTCTTGTTCTTGGGTGCTGGGAACACCTATATGCTTTTGCAGGGTTTTGCTGTGATTCATGGATTGCATCAGCCAGCTTTTTTATTACTTTAGGACAGGGGTTCTCAACCTTTGGAGGCCTGGGTACCCCCTGTCACAGTCCAATTTTCTGAAGTATCCCCTTGCTAATTAATTAGATTAATAAATCAATTAATTAGCTAATTAATCATTAAATAAAAAAGTACTAAACAATTTTAAATGTGAAAAATATCTTAACTCTGTGTGTGTGTGTGTGTGTGTGTGTGACAGACAGATAGACAGACAGACAGACAGACGGGGGATTGCATTTAAGTTCTAATTAACAAGTAATTAACTACTGGTTGATGCTGATAAGGAGCAGGCTCTTGTGTACCCCTTGCCATTGGTCCGCGTAACCCTAGGGGTACTTGTACCACAGGTTGAGAACCCCTGCTTTAGGAAAGATATAAAAAAGGGTAAGGAACCATTTGCTTTCCTTTCTGACTATTTGCTGTCTACAGTATGTGAGTTGCTGTGGCTTAGCTAGCCCATGGATAGGAGTAGTTTCAGTCCTGCGGTAAAGCTGGTGAATTAATGGACAACCATTGAGAAGAGTCATGGAGTCAACTATTTGAGATAAGAGGTAGTAGGGAGTTAGGATAGAATTTATTGTTTTATCATTGTGTGTTATTCCTTGATGGCTTTTTGTTTTTGTCTTGAGGGTGATTGCCCTCCTTATGTCTTGAATAAACTTATTAAAATTGGGGCTATGTGTATTTTCCTTGGGGAGAACTGAACTTTCATACGCTGAGCTAAATTAAGTGCCTGGAGCCCAAGGCCAATCTGGCCATTGTTGGGAGTAAGGGGAGGGGAAGATAAGGAGCTCAGTGGTGTCCCAGATGGAATTGCTGTTTATTATGACAGTAGTTCCCAAATTGTGCATCGCGACGCCTTGGGGAGTTGCAACACAGTCACAGGGATGTCGTGAGATGTCCCTGTGGCCCCTCCTACCTGCTCTCCCAAGCCATCCTGGATTGTGCAAAATCTTGTGAGATTTGGATGCCGTCATCTTGGATCTCACAAATCTTGTGGGATTTGGGTGCCACCATCTTGGATCTCATGAGATTTTGTATAATCCAAGATGGCGGCACCCAGGAAAGTCAGGAAGAAGAGGCTGCAGGGGCATTGTGAGCCAGGTAAGTTTGGGAACCACTGAACTGGAACTGGTTGTAGAATGTTCTTTGGGATAAGAATCCCTCTGGGTGGAAAGGAGGTGGGAGTTGTTGCGGAATGGCTGTGCACATTGAGAGTTGGACATTTATACTGTACATTCAATTGCTATCCAGCTCCCTAGTAGAAGGTAAAGGATTGAGGTTTTTAAGGTTTGAGGGTATTGGTTTCCAATGGGAGGGGGGTATCTTTACAGAATGGCCACATGGACCACCATTAGGATGTTACACGAAGAACAGCCCAGCATTCTTCCACACAACCAAGGCCAGACTCCTGTGTGGCACAGTTGCGTTAAGCCTACTTCCTGTTGCTGCTGATGGCTGTTGGCTTCTGCTCCAGTGTGATGGGCAGGGCCAGGTTTCAGCATGAGGACAAGGGGCTAAGTTGCAGAGAAACAAGGGATTGGACTATTAGAGCATGCTGAGGCTGCCTTGCAAGAAAAAACATAGCCATGGGGGTGTCCTTTAAAACCATAGGGTCATTTTGTCACTGTATGTTGTGCATCAGCATTTGTAACACCATTTGCATTTGGCCCCTTGGAATAGGCGTACACTGAACAACCTCAACTCCCTTTTTACGTATTAATGTCTAAATGTATATAGCCTGACAGCTGACTTTTATAAATGTGCATCTTATTTCTGAGCATACCTGTGATTAAATTGTGTCTCTCAAAGACATGATCAGCTGCTTGTTGCAGTCCCTTTCATGCTGAAGTGTGTGGCTTATCGTGTCCCTGGCTTGCTTACCCATCGCTGTGCATTACAAGCGACATCTCTTGGGTCAGCGAAAATACCCTAAATAATTTATATGCTCAATTTCATCTTTGTTTAGAAAGGAAGGCACGCGCCATAGTTCTGTGGCAAATTAATCGGAATTCTTATTAGCGTTCTTTGCAGCATTATTTTCTCTTTTCACCCTTAACTTCTTTTTAAACTGTTACTCAAACTTAATTTACTAATTCAGTGGTTTGTTCTATAAAAAGTTATATTCTGTGCAGCACTTGCCACATCAGAAGAGCTGATTTATTTGTAATGAATGGGGTAGTGATGCTTATAATACGTATTTTCTCTGCTCGTAATATTTGCTTTTGTTATGAGTCAGGCATCTGTATCCTGAAACCCATAGAATGCAATTAATAAGGATTTGGTGTCCAGGTTTTGTACCTGCATGGTCAGCATTCTTAAGAGCTAGACCAGTGACTGATGCTCCCGGAGGCATCTGGTGGGCCACTGTGAGATACTGGAAGCTGGACTAGATGGGTCTTTGGCCAAATCCAGCAGGGCTCTTCTTATGATAGCTGCTGTTGGCACATGCTTAGAACTGGATTACTTCAACAACTTATTGTTAAAGGTGGGGGGAAATGGTTTTAAGGTTTCGCAGATTTGGTGTTTAACCAAAATGAAATAGCAGAAAGCAATGTTGTGGTTTTCATTTCAATTTTTGTTCAATTTTTATCCATGGTAACCACTTTAAAAATGTACTAGTAGGTGGTATAGGTTGTACAGTGTCAGCAGATGAAGAATGATGCAAAATTACATGGTTTGATTTTATTTTAGCAATTTTTTTAACAGAAAGCGGTATTGTGTGTGATCACCATTTTCTCCTGCCCCTACTTCTCGTCTGGAAGCGAAGCTGTTCTTCCTTCCTGATGCCTGCATTTTAGCCCAGTCTTGGTATCCCCATTCCTGGGGGAAGGGGATGACTTTCCAGTCTTTAAATGTATAAAGCCTGCTGCTTGTCATGTGATTCCCAGTTCTCCCTGGACCCCAATCTTTCACTTAGTGGCATCAAGCTCTATTGCCACATGGGGAAGCGAACAAGGGAAGTGTTGTGAATGTGGCAGTGCTGGAAGAGGTTCCTGGTCTAGTGTGGCAACTGCCCACCATTTGGTGGATGTGACTGCTGCCACATCCTTCTCCACATTCTAGTAACCAATCAGGGTCAAGAACATCAGGACTCATGCTACATGATGAACAGGAATGCCGTGCAGTTCTTTTGGCAACATGCTCCTGCCAACCCTCACCCTTCAGTTCCCTGATGGCATTGCAAGAATGCCCATCCCAAAAAAAACATTAGCAGCCGATTTAGAACACTAGAAACAGAAAATCTGTATTTCACTCTTTCAGAGGGAATCCATATGATTTGGTACAATTGGAACAGAAGGGGGGTTGCACATCGCAACAAAAGTGTGATTTGATTGAGAACGTTTACTAGTGTACATAGCAAATGTAGACTAGGAATAGTTGAGAAGAAAATCTGTCTGGCGGAGCTGAGGAACCTAATGTTGGCACCCAGGAATTTGAAATCAACTTTTTTCACCGCTGACAAATATGACTACAAATACCAACTTTTCAACTGGTCTTTCAATTAATGCTTTTAATAGTGGTTTGATTTGCAGGAATTAGTAGATCTTTTCCATGGTATGGAGACAAATGTTTGCATCTGTTAATTGCTGCAGATCCAGCTGCTGTTAAATCCACTGCTGCAGTGCTTAGTTGCACTGTTGGCTATTCTACCACAATATTTTAAAAAGTTGGCCACCATCTAACGCAGGGTTAGGTATATTTAGGTACATCAACTTCAGTGGACTTAAGCATGCCTAATTCTGTAATGTGTTGGTCTGTCGTTTAGACAAGACTTCACTTCTTGAATTAATTAGTTCAGCTCCTTGTTAATTTACTGTTTGCTCCTCCAAAACAATCTGGCCAGCATGGGGTGCAAATTATGGCATGTGAAACACACAACACACACCTAAAGCTGTTGCCTTTTTTATTGGCCTTGCTCCTGTGCTTTGAAGAGCAACCTGAGACACTGGCATAATGAGATGGGGAACACATTGAATGACTGCATATGTAGCTACAACCTCTACAGGACTCCCACAGAGCATCCACAACTGAAAAGATGAATTATAAGCCTGCCTCTCTATTTTTTAAAAAATAATAATAAGATTTCATTGGCTAGTCATTCCTGTTGTGCACTAAGAGTGACAGTTTTGGTTCTGTGCCACAGCTGCAGTGGTATCCTATTCCTGGCATGAGAGGCTCTTCCAAATGTGATAATAAGCAAGCCTCTTTTAGTATCCTGCATAACAAATTTATTTACAGTCTGCCCCTTCCATGCCCTCTCTATAGTCCCACAATGCATCTGTGTGGCCCATGTGCTAAGGAGAGCAAGAGCAACTGCTATAACTTTAATGAGGCCAGGACAACCGTATTGAGATCTGGTTTCGTTTAGGATCAGGCCTTTCGGGGATTTTGTGGGTGTGTCTTTGTATTTCACTTGAGTAAAAATGATTGGCCACCTTGTTGCTTTTTTGCTTTTGCTAACCAGCTATTTAGATGAGTTTATTCCAAAAATTGACAGAGAGCAATATACTTGTTGCTACCAGCACAACCTTTAATAATCATTCTTAGTATTTGTTAAACGAGAGCGAGAAAGAAAGAATAAGGTGAAATGACAAATGGGAGATATTAATATGATAATGGGAATGGTAACTAAACTATATGCACGGTTTCTTAAAAGATGTTTTTGAAAGGTGGGTAGAGATGGAATGTTATTACTTAACAGGGTGAAGTGATTCTGATATAAGGTGTAACCAAAGAAAAAGAAAAATAGATTTCAGATGGATTAGAAAGCAAGAAATAACCTGATGAATGAAAAGATTGAGGAGATTCATGTGAATGAGAAGAATATACAACACCACTATCCTATGTGTGCTATTCAGAAATGAATAACACACTGTGTTCAAATGCTGTATGCCCAGAGGGCAGGGTTTAGAAAGTGCATTGGCCCAAGACAGCAGGGCTTTCCTGTGCACTCTGTCAGCCTCCCCCATTTTGCAGACAGCGTCCATGCAAGTAGAACAACTGAGCAGGGCTACAGCATGCATAACATGCAAGAGAGACAGTGTTGCATAGTAGTTAGATCATTGGACTGGAGCATTCTGGTTTAGATCCCTGCTTATCTATGAAGGCTGGCACTGAGTGACCCAAGACCAGTCACTGTCTCTTAGACTTCCATATCTCACAGGATTGCAATGGGGGAAGGTATGCTGAGCTCTCTTGAATTCCCTGGAGGAAGGCCAGGATAATCATGTCATGAACTGATATTTAGGAGAGTTTAGGAGAGTTTATCACTGGAGTAAGTGCAAAAGGAGAGAAGTTTTATCAGAGGACCTACTCAAATAAGCCCAAAAGTGAGTAGAAAGCTGTTCTGGATTAGTGTAAAGATACCTGCTAGCAACTCCAGGAGTGAAATGGCATCCTGGGAGACATCTAGTTACCCACAAGGATGATGGAGGTTGCATTTAAACTTTCAATTGTTTCTAGGGAAATACATGATTGTTATCTTGGTATTGAATTGAGCATACTGAACAAAATTGCTTGTTTGCATATCTCATTTGGAAATGGAACGAAAGGATTTGCCTGGGGAGATAACTTCAATGTTCTTCATCCTCTTAGGGGACAGCCTGACTCCATACGAACTGAGGAATTCTCTGAAATGCATGGTTAGAATGAAAACAGATTCTAAAGGCAATCCTATGTAATCCCTACATCCAAATCGATAATGGTATGAAACTGGCCAACGGTTCAGAATTCAGGGTGCAAGTGAAGAAAAACTGAAATGCTGCATCAGTTTTATTGCCATCAATGTGAGTGGAAATGACTTCAGAAATTGACATGAAATGACTTCAGAAATTAAAATTAACAAAGACCATGCAGTACCTCTGACAGAGTGCGTGTTGCATGCTATGGGTGGGGAGGGAACCAGACAGCCCAGAACAAATCTGTTTACCTCTCTGTAGGCCACCTGGCCTCCAATTGGTCTCCTCCTTTGCTGGTGTAAGTCTGAGGAGCCTCCTGGGGGCACGTCCAGGACAGAAAGGGGGGTACAATCTTGGTGTGCACAGCTGCCACCATGATCCTCCTCTCCTGCCCCCAGCCCAACCTGCTCCCCACCCTGAATTGCCCCGATCTGCCTCCCAAACAAAGTGTTATTAGATATTATTTGTAACCTGAATGTCATTAACTTAACAAATTTGAGGACTGTAGACTTAATATATGAACTGGAATAATCCTCCAACTTTGCTGATAGGGGAAATAGTTGTGCATCCAGGTACGTATACAGTCCCACAGTTGCAAATAAAGATATACTTATGAGTTCTGTGCCCTTGTCCTTAGCAGCTGGTCCTTATCCACTCCTCCCCTAGTTCTGTCCAGTGTATCCCAGGCAGCAGCCCCATCCACAAACCCCCAATGCTTAAAGTGTTTAACCACTTTCAAAGTCGATGGGACTTTCAAAAGCAGTTTGATAATGGGGAGTGGAGTGGAGTGGAGGACAGTTACTAAAACAAGATGAAGAAGATGAGAGGTATGCCCAGACCCCTGGACACAGCTAAATTAGCTCCTTGGATCCTGGTTATAGCCTATACACAGTCCAAGTCTGTAATTCTTTCTGCTGATGTTAAGGCAATTACTGAATAACATTAACTAGTGAAAACAAACAATTAGTGCCATTAAGGAAGTCGCCTTTTAATAAATGACTGTAGACACTAAGAGTAGAAATGTGCATTACAAGGAAAATACAGGCTCCCAACCCTGTGTTTTTCTTGTAAGGCAAATATATGGACACGGGAGTCACTTGAATCAACATGGCGGAGGAGTGCGTAACCCTTCCCATGTCCACCAATTCTTCCTTGTGACAGAAACCCACCCACCCCCCCGGCTGCTTTTTTTTTTTTCTTCAAAGTTGGGAACTAAGCCCAACTGAAAGGAAAATGGACTGAGCAAGGGCACTTGCACAGGAGAATTGGCAGGTGTGGGCTGTTCCTGCTTGCTAGGGAGTTTTATTAGGGAATATTTATATTTCCTACAAATATCCCATCTGCCTCCTCGTTAGTGCTCCCTCCTCAGCAAATGTATGTTTGGGGTGCACACGTTATTTTAGCAAATGTGTTAATTCTTTGTTCTCAACCCCTTCCCGACTGAGTACCACCTCCAGCGCCACTCTCCTGCTGCATTCCACCAGAAGTGACTGGTGATGATATCATTGCCAGTTACTTCCGGGTTTTCAGAGGCCAGAAAATACAGGTAGGAGGCTCTGGGCGGGTGGGAGGGCCCTTCTTAGCCATTCCTGAAAGGCTCAGCCAAAGGAAGGAGCTTCTCAGGAGCAAAAACGCACCACCAAAAGCATTGTGTTGGAGCGGGGTTCCAGTGGTCCAAGTACCACCAGCAGTCGGCCGAAGTACCACTGGTGGTACTAGTACTACTGGTTGAGAACCCCTGCTGTAGAACATAAATGTAATCAACCACAATTTATAATTGAGATTCATCCCCCCCACCCCCCGATCATGGTAACAAGCTTGCAGACCAGGCAGCCCTGGACCGTAGTAAAGTATACCCTAGTAAAGATCTTCTCTGTGCTTGGACTTTGGCTAGACTGAACTCTTATAACATCAGTCATATGTGTAGACAGATTTCTACACATGTGGCAAACCCCCCCCCCCCCCGCCGCCGCCTGCATTTTGAAGTGGCTTGATTCTCTTAAATGTATAAAGGGGTCCTGAGTCAGAATAAAACAACCCTGTCATCTAGGTGGTTCACTGACAAATGGTTTGATACAAAATGGTGAATCAACTGTAGCAATATGTTTTTCAGGCAAAACTGGATTCCGTTGTTTCTCAGATAGATGAGTACAATAGTGTTTGCATAAGGAATGCGAAGAATACAGTTAAATCATGCCTAGATTTCTACTGAGCCAGCCAACGTGTTCTAAAAATTTAAATATTTAAAAGTAGTTGAGTTTTTACCCAGCAGGAATTAACTTGGAAAGGACATGTTCTATATACCAATGGGTAATGTGTGCATAAATCATCTAGAAACTGCTTGGAGTACAGTGGTATATTTGAGTGGGAAGACATTACCATTTCCATATAAAAGAATTATTGAACTGCAGCACCAGATTGGTGCTGTGAATGTTTGATTCAGCCATTAAATCATTTCAATCAAGAGGATAAATGTGTAATATTTCAAGCCAAATCTCTAAAGAAACATACAGACATTCTTGCTATCTTGAAATTTGATCTGCCAGATAAAATATCATTGGATATCAAAAGTGGAATTTTTAATCTACATTTTTTTAAAAAAAACTGCAGTTATTTGGCTTAAGGCACCAGAATTCACAAGCTGTTTTTGTACTTTGGCAGTATAAAAGAGTAAGCTTATTAGAGTGCCTTTAGGAAAAGAAAGGGAACAACCGGATTTTGGATGCAAAAATATACACACTTCCTTGGTGATTCAGGTTATTTCCTCCAATTAAGCTAACAGACAACACAGGGCACAAAACCCATTTTCTAGCCCCACCTTATATTACAGTCTAGCGGCCCAGTCCTGTCTCCCACCAGCCCATAGCATGCAGCATCGCTGATGGAGCATGCACTGCTTGCTATTGGGGGGGGGGATGATGACCAGATGACCCAGAAGAGGTAAGTAAAACTTTTTCTTACTTGCCTCCCCGTAGGTCTCTTGGCCCCCAATGGGTCTCCTTGGACCTACGCTAGCTATTTTGCTCAAGTCCAAGGAGACCCAGGGGGCGGTTCAGGGTGGGGAAAAGTGATAGGATTTTGGTGTGCGCTGCTGCCGCTGAGCCCTCCCACCCCCTGTCCGACCCACTCCCCTTCCCACAAACCTCCCTGAGCTGCCCCTGCCACTGCCCTACCTGCTCCAGCAGGGCATCTGGGCACCACTGTCGGCCATTTGTGCAGAGCCTTCAGTCATTTGTGCCAGCAGTCCTGAAATGCACAATGGTGGTGCGGCTTTTGCACCACTGGTCTGGGGCTTACAGTGGCGGGTCATGAGATCCACTACCGTAAGCCCTGGATATAGGATTGGACTTTAACACAATAAAATTAGAATCGCAGTATATTATCAAAACATAGTAAGTTACTACATAAACAATAACAAAGTAGAAATGTTATATATTTACTGTCTTTACAAGATCTAGTGATGAAGTATTCAAAAAGTGATCACATTCAGAGCAAACAGCTTATATTGGTTGGATGCTGTTTTGCAGTTGTTTTGTGCTCAGTTTTCAATGAGCAAGATACCTCTTTTCTACTGCTGACTGAGACAGTGAGCTGTCCCAATCTAGAGCAAGGGGCCCAGTGTTGTCATTTGCTTCAGGAGGAAAAGTCCTAGCAGTGCCAACAGCAACTTCCCTTCTGGGGCAAATAGATGCTTCAGGGACCCCCAATCCACAACAGGACCACATGGGAGGGGGAAGAATTGATTCTCTCCCCACACACTTATTGTGGTCCAGATCCAGGCCTCAACAGAGCTGGCTCCAGGTTTCAGGGGACTTCAGACTCTTTGTTAATGGAAGCATTTATTTCTTTAAGGATTTCAGTAGAGTCCCATCCCTCCCTTCTACAGGTCTTCTAAAGGTCAGGATGCAAACTTGTTGTTCATATGTGCAGCATGTACTGTATAGCTAACTGGTACTCTCTCTTTTTTTCCCCTGGAACCGGCTATTATGTTATCGCACTGCAGTGGGAAAAGATGAATAACAGATCCTGCAGGAGGGTAATTTTGTATAATTGGGTGGGGGTAGAAGCTGTATTACCAGCAGGAATTCCCAGTCAAAAGCCTTGCAGCAAGACCATCTGAGAAAAGTGTGCTTCCAAGAGGGAGCATGTAAACCAAGCTCGACTGAACATTTGTTCCAAGCAGTTGTTGTGCATATTCCTGCAGAGAGAAACTTAAAAACAGGAGGAAGAAGAGCTTCCTGGCGTGCTGCAAGATGCCGTGCAGCTTTGTTAGTAAATTCAGTGTATCCGAGCCAAGTTGGCTGGGCTTCAGTTTTGGATTATAAAAGTGAATAACAGTTTTGTGCTCCTGAGAAATCTTTTGAACTTAATTGTGTCTAGAAGGCACCACCGGGAGCCATTCCTATGGCTAAAGCTGCCAACTCTTCACCTGGAAATGGGTTCTTGTTTCTTTGAACAGCTTCAAGTGACCATGGGAGGATGCAACCAGTGTGCCTCCTGCCAGGTTGCCACCCTCACCCATCCTCTTATTCTTACAAGACTCTAGTTTTAGTTTTGCCCTACAGCAAGGAGGAAGGTCGGACCAGTGGGGTAGCAGGAAGGCAGGAGAGGCACTGGGGCTGCATCCTCTCTCAGTACTTTGGAGCATTGAAGTCATCTCTGGGTGAAGGTCTAGGACCCCTACATGCAATCAACCATCACTGTTAGCGTTGAACACGTGCATGTTTTGTAAAAAAAAAAAAAAGAGTTGGTGTGTCTGCATTAGACTGAGGAAAGTATCTAGAGGTTCTGTAGTATCATCAGTGGTGGCTGGTGAATTGTTGGTGGGGCTCTAGTAGAGACCTTTGTTCTTTTTATCATTTGCACATATGCAGAAGGTTCCTGACTGACTGACATTTGAGTTATGAACATCAAACTAATGAATGGGCTCGGTCGGGGCTTTGAAGCAGGCACAATTGTGAAGACAAGGGCAAAACAAACAGAAGGTGAGACAACTGGATCAGGTCCATAACTTTGGAAATAGCAACCCTTTGCTGTGGCAAGGGGGTGGGGGATGGACAACGGCTCAATAATATTGGATAACACTGAAAATCTGGGGATTCCTCGGGGTCAAAGGGTGGAAGAGGATGAAGGAAGCAGTCGGGGTGGCCAAGGCTGATTGGGCTCAGGGAGAGCTGAGATACTGCAAGGTGCAGGGGAGCATTAATTACTGTATGAGGAAAAAGTGAGCCCTGAATGGAGGCGACTTCAACAATAGAATGACACAATGCAGCCATGAACAAGCAGGAAAGGAGGGGGAAGGGTTAAAGCCAAGTTTGATCAAGGCCCCCTGCTGCAGCTGCCACCTACTCTTTCAATAGCAAATACAAAGAAAATCTTCCAATCTAATGCCCCAATTCTATTCCCCCACCAGTTTACACGATGCAGCGGTGCCAACAGAGCACGCACTACATCCTGTGGCGGGAAGCAACCAGACAGTCCAGGAGAGGTAAGTAAAAACATTTTTACTTACCTCCCCATACGCGACCTGGTCACAAATTGGTCTCCTCAGACCTATGCCAGCTATTCCTGGTGTGTTGGGCCAGGAAAAGGATAGGATCCCAGTGTGTGTGACTGCCACTGAGATCCTCTGCCTTCTGCCCTCAAACTGCCTCCTGCCTGCCCCGCTCCCCACCCCAATCCTCCTCCAATCCTCCCCTGAACCACTCATGACCTGCCCCCACTGCCACCTTATCTGCTCCAGTGCAGCCTGGGTAAGCCTTTGGTGCATATGTGGGCCATTTGCACCAAATGGGCCATTTGCACCATTTTCACCAGCAGTCCCGCAGTGCACAACAATAGCACCCCTTTTGGGATGCCAGACTGGAATTTATGGCAGTGGATCATGAGATCTGCCGCTGTAAGCTCTCAGAAAGATCGGGCTGTTAGTCTTATAATTTAATTAGGATTAATATGACTAGAAATTAAGACCAAATGAACATTCTTATGATAGCACCCTTCTGTATTGCAATAGCTTTGACCCAACGGACACTCAAGTGTCATACTTTTGCTCACAGGCGAGTCTTTGTAATTTCACTGGCTGTCTGAGTTACAGATATCTGAAATTACAGATGGTCGCACTGGCACTTTCATGCAAGCACGCACATTGTTTCATGATGTTTTTGCACAGGTGCGATCGCATTGGTCTAGCAACAACTGGATTTTGACTTTACATTACAGACCCCTGGAACCTAACCTGTACTACTAACCTGTTGTGAATGAGTAGAATGATTCATTCTTCTACCATCCCGACTACCATTCCCTCTTTAACTATCCCATCTATGAGCTGAGGGGATGGTTAAGGGGTAAGTACTCACATCTATTTCAATGCAACCACAGAAGCACCATCTTTGGAAAATGCCACTTCTTTTTATACATGGATTCAGATGGTTGAAAGCTTCATCAGGTTCTTCTGAATGCAGACAAAGGTTCAAATTGCTTATATTGTGCATTTTGATTATGCATTTTGCATAGGTTCTCATTGTGCATGCCACATTTACATGTATTGTAATCCATCACAATTCAATGTGTCAGTCAAAGTTAAATAATTTGTCCTTTGATGTGAGTGGGAGAGATTTAAGCACATTTTACTCTCCTGTTGAAATCAATGGGCCTTCTTAAATGATGTCTGGAACTTGCTCTATTGCATCTTGTTTACAACTGTGTCTAAAATAGAATTCATTTTGTCTAAAATAGGGCTGGACTGGACTACCTCCTGCCAAGGAAAGGTGTTCATAACACCTGAGGCTCTGATGCTAAAGATATTATACACCTTTCCCTCTTTATAAGTACCTAATCCATTCCTGAAACCAGCCCTTATAGTGAAAATCTGGATAATGAGTACAATGATGATATTAATTTCAATGGAAAATCCTAACTGGTTCCAAAGTCATTCCAGGTTCACCCCCAAATCACCCTAAATACCTAACTGCATAAGAAAAAAGAGGGATGGTCTTAATATGCGTAAGTGAACATCTGTATAGTGAGAGTATTTATAAAGATGGAAGAGTGTATTTGACTTGTACCCTGCAGGAGGAGAGATAGCTGAAGTCACTGCTTAGTTGCAGGCATAGCTTATGGTATCTTTTAGTATCATCAAACAAAATTATTTTATCCTGTTTTCAGAAAATACCCATAAACTAGGCTTACCATACCATCCGTCCCAGAATGCCCAGGACCGTTCCAGGCTTTCCAGGACGGATGGCTGCCGCCGCTTGCAAAGTGCCAAAAGACACTTTTTTCCTGTCGGTGGCCATCTTGGATCTCACAAAATCTTGCGAGATCCAAGATGGCGGTGCCCAAATCTCATGAGGCACGAGGCAGTACTGAGGTTTGGGCACCGCCATCTTGGATCTCGTGAGATTTTCCGAGATCCAAGATGGCCGCTGACAGGAAAAAAAGTGCCTTTTGGTACTTTGCAAGCAGAGGAGGAGGCTCTGAGGGGAGGGCACTGAGGGGGCAGCAGGAGTCCTGGCCAGTTTGGATGCAGCCGGCCAGGCTCAGAAGATGGCGGCATTGGTGACTAACGATGACGAGAAGATGGCGGCAATGAGCAGAAAGTAATAATTTGAACTCTCTTGTCTTGAAAATAGCCAGTGCATTTTAAAAGAATGGCGGCAGCGGTGGCAGAATGGCGGCAGCGGGACAGGCCAGTTAATTTAATTATTTTAAGTTAACAATAAATAAATAAAAATTTCGGCCGCCTAGCACAGCAATAGTATTTCGGTTCAGGACAGAATAAGAGCCCTTATACTGGACTCTCTTATCTAGCTCCTGGTTTTTCGGGGGGAAGGGTTGGTCATACTAACTGTGAGAAGTCTTTTTTTTTAAAGCCAGTCTTCATAATGGCAATTTTCCTAATTTGTTCTGCCACAGAATGTTGATGTAGGCGTACGCCCTCTTTGTTTTTGTGTGTTTTCTATTTTTGAATTGTGTGGCCTGTAAATAAATCATAATCACCTGCAGAGTCCTTCTACCAGAGTTCTGTTTTCTGAAAAACCTTTTGCTCTGAAATATAAATTATTCATTGCATGAAGCTGCCGTTGGTATTGATCAGAAATGTGTGGCGTCTTGTTAATCCATAAAACACCTCATGAATGTTGCCTATATATGGAGCAAATTTCCCTTTTTTTTAACTTTCTCCTTTCGTTTGTTGCTTATATCATTCCTAAATCACTCATTAAATGTGGCACATTTATTAACTGGGTTGCATAACTTTGGGTTTTAAGCCATTGCTACAATAAACAGGTTTAGCTATATCTTGTCTGTGGAAAGCCTGTTGTAGCTCTCTTCATAAAGTATGCCACACTGTTTAAAGCTTCCTTAACCCCCTCTCCCCTTCAGTTCACTGTTTACCCACCCACGCATGTTACACATGGTGCGATACCTCTAAGCACATGTTTTTAATGCTTACAAAGCAATGTGTCTTTATTGCACACAAGGAGCATATTTTTATTGACAAACATAAACACTTCGCTGAAAATAAATAACAAGAAACAGTTTCACGCTATCCAAAATTACCCCTCTGTAGTTTTTCTATCTCCACAGTGGTCGTGAAGGTAGAGGTGTGCATGGGCTTGGAAGTCCTTGTGTTATAAAGAAAAAGCAGTATGAGAAAGAGGCCTGAGAACTGCACAGAAAATAATGAGAACGAGGGCAGTACAAAGAGAGGAGATAATTAGACAAAGAATTGAAGGCAAATAATTCCCTTGTTTAAAGCAAAACAAAGACGTGTACCTCTTGACACTGAGTAATTATTATATACTAAGAACAATATTACCAGAGGCACAGCATGTTTTCCTGCCTACGCCAGTAGCAGCCAATGATGTGGGCTGGAGAAATAGGTGACATAATGACATGGCAGTGTAAGTTGTACTGCATTCTACATAACATGGGATCTGGGTGGAACTCAACACAGCAATGATAACGTATACAGTGGACCTTTTTTATTTGCAGGTTCAGGACCTACGGATTTGTTACACCGTGGGTTCCAGACTCATGAATGTAAATGCTGAAAACCCTTTAGAAAGAAAAAGAGAGCCCCATTTTACCTTTTTAAAAGCCAAACCGCTACGTTTTCAAGCCTCCACGAGGCTTCTTGAAGCTGCACGACAGCTCTTCTCCCCGCCTCCCAGCCTCGTCCAGGGTGCATTCTAGGACAAGGCTAGGAGGGGGGGGGGAGAAGAGCCTTTGTGCGACCTGGAAGTGGGCCGTGCAGTTTCAAGAAGCCTTGTGGAGGCTTGAAAACACTGTGGTTTGGCTTTTAAAAGGTCAAACGGGTCCCACTGTATATAACTCCACCCCACACTTTTGTACAGGGGAAGCAACTATGTGACACTGACACCACAGCAACAAATACTGTATATCTCCTCCTCATATCTTTGTTATCCTTGCTTCCCCCCTTTTTTCTGTGATATATTCTGTCAATGACCATCTCAATGGCATTTGCTTCTGTCAGGGAAAGGAAACTCCCAGGAGAAGAAAGTCTTCAGCAATCAGCGGCGCGATCTTGGTTGTTTTGTCCCTACTCCTGGGAAGGCCCCGCTGCCACTTAAGGCAACGGAGACTCTTCCCAGGAGTTTGGGAACCTTTGCTATACAGGCTTCCATGGGAGTGAATCCCTTTGAACTCTGTGGGGCTTACTTTTGACTGGACATGCAAGATTGTACCTCAAGAATATGACCTCTGAAATTGTTGGATACACCATATCTTTATATGCATCTTGCTTTTTGTTAAATCTGCGGCATCCTGAAGTGAGGCCAAATCCTCCAGCTCGTTCTAATTTGACTATTGTGGCTAGAGTGCAAGATGTTAGCTTCAAGAGTTCTTGCTTACTAAAGAAAAATGGATGGGGAAATCTTCACTCTGTGTTTCTGTACAAAATAACACCCATCAAATGATTTCGGAAGGAAAATGTCACTGAGGGTTTCAAATTTTGGATGCCCTTTTTATTTATTGGAACCGGAGAATGTTAAATGATGTAGTTAATCAACAGGTATTGGCACTTGTAATATTCATGTCTTTAGTTTTTATATTATGCATCATTTGGACTTAGGCAGAAATCCAATACATACTTATCTGGGAGTAAGAGCACAATCCTATGGTTTTTCTCTGCCATAGCATGAAGCCGCTCCTGTGCTGCATGCTGTGCTGCATGCTATGGGGGGGGGGGTCCGGAATCTTGGGAGGGGAAAGGGAAAATATTTTCTCATACCTCTCCATAACCGTTTTGCCACTGGGTCTCCTCTCGATTTGCCACTGGGTCTCCTCGGACCAGCACCAGCTCTTTAGCTGGCACAAGTCCAAGGAGACAAAGGGCGCATGTTGGCTGCTACTGGAGGGGATAGCAAGTGGTGCAAATTGCCCATGCCAGATGCCACCCCTCCCGCCTCTATCATGCCCCCAGCCCTTCCCCCATTATGCCCATTACACCTTCCCCTTGCTCCATTGTGCCCATCTCGCCGACTCAGCTTTGTTGGTGGGCGCTCTTTTCCCCACCATCGTACACGGGGCTGCTCTGGCCTCTCCAGCAGTCATCCAGAAGCATGCAGTGCTGTGCGCTCCCAGAATGCCATTTACAACACTTTTATGATGGCTGTAAACCATCTACTGCTGCCAGAACACTAGGAGCCCAATAGGATTGGGCTATAAGTCTCATTCAACTCAATGGGGTTTACATCTAAGTAGACATGCATAGTATGGCTTTGTAAGAACACAATCTTATGCATATCTACTCAGAAGTAAGTCCCAGTGTGTTCAATGGGGCCAGGGGCAATGCATCCCAGAGCGCCCCCTGATGCTGTCTTGGGTCCGCTACCCCTGTGCTTCAGAAACCCCAAACCCTTTCCATACTCCTTGCGCACTGCCGTGAAACCCGGAACTGTGGGATTTCTGGTTTCATTACAGTCCCATGCTTCCAGGTTTCACATTGGCGCACAAGGAGCATGGTAAGGAGGGGAATGACCTGCTTCTCACTTTAGTGAGCACAAAGCAGATCAATGTGGCTTGCATTGGCCACAGACTTGAGCTGAAAGGCACCCTGAATCCACCGCCTCCTCAGGCCCTCACAGTCTGCCGCTGATACAACCCACATCAAGTGGCTGCATGGATGGACTAGCAAGGACAGCCCAATTGTGTCTAGCTGGACACAGTGGTGCAAATAAGTTGCCTGCCGCATCCTAAGCAGAGTTAGGCCTGCCACAGTGTAGCCAGAGACCTCCTCGGGGTTAAAGGACATTCGTCCCTTTACCCCGAGTAACATGCTAGCCGCCCCAACGGGGCTACTTGGCTGTGCACCAACTATTTTACTGACGCAAGTCTGAGAGCACCATGTAACGGCGGCCAGGCCCAGGAAGGGGAATAGGATATGTTGGAGGAGGCCACCGCTTATCCCTCCCACTTCGTGGGCCTGGCCAACCAATCCCACCCACCCCCAGAACACCCTGTTCCACCCTCCCCATGCCTCTTTGTTGCCCAGTGGGGACTCGCCTCTCCGCCGCAGCGCTCCACCATTCTGATGCACCGGAGGAGTGGCGCAAGCCTCTGTGCCAGAGCCGCTTACTCTTTGGATGCCGCAAATGTGCTTTACGGCACATTTGCGACACCCTGGATTGGCAGAGCGGTCATTCCACTGGTCCAAGACTAAACAGGATTGCATCGTGAATGCAGTTTCCTCCCAGGAACGTGTGTATAGAATTGTAACCTAAATTTATTTTGCATGTACCTGTGCTTTTCTGGGTTTGTCTTTATTATGATGTTAAAAAGTGGATTGTACCCTTGGTTACCTGAATTATATCTATTTCTTGTTTGTTTTCTTTCAGAGTTATTGGAGAATAGCATTGATTTTATGTGTTTGCTTTTGTATTACCCTCAAGCACCTTCAAGCAGGGGATAATGTATTTTAATGCATCTAATGTTCTTTAGTCATTTTGTCTTAAACTGCAGTGTATGAGACAAGTAGTGTTATACTACCACAGAAGAGAGGATTAAGTGATTACTTGGCATTTGAAAATTGCATGTCTGGTTTAAGTATTTAGAAGACTGCATTCTGACTGCAGCATACTTGGCCTCCTGACAGTCTCTCTTCTTTTTCCCCATAAGTTAAACACAACATCAGCATCATACCAGCAAATAATCATCATGCTTCTACAGACTACACCTCAATTGCTATGAGTGCACACACTGTTCTCATGAAACTGGTGAAACAAACTGATTTGCTGCATTTAAAAAACAAAAACGCAGCATAAATGCAGTGCAATGAGTCATGTGGTTTATTGGATGAAGTACTCAGCAAAAACTAGGCCAGATTAAAATGAAAACACACACACTCCACAAATACAAAATTAGAACTGTCAACCAATAAAACAAATATTAGTTGATTGATCTGTGTTAATCAGTTTATTGCTTAATTAAATCAAAGTAATTGGTAGAATTTGTAGAACTGAGGAGAGTAAGGGGGAGAGAGAAGGGGGGAAGGAGGAAGCTCAAGATACCAGTGCACACGAGTGCCACTAGTAACCACTCCCTCCCTCCCCTACTCTGCCTCCCTTCCCATGCCCCTCCACTACCCCCTGTCCCCACCCAGAAACTCCCGTCTCCCCTCATTCCCCCATTCCTCCTACCCCTGGCCCCACTGCCAGCTTAATTATACTGCCGGTGGTACGTGGGCCCCTGGTCGCCAAGATGGTGGCCGTACGGCACTGCGCCGGAGCCCTGGAAATGGTGGCACAAGCTCTGCAGAGCCTGAGCGTGCAGGTTTTCAGGGCTGGAAAAGATCCTCCTGCCCGCTCTTGTCCCTTTACCTTTGTTTTCAGGCCTCCAGCGCAACCGAAAACCTGGAAGTAAGTGACAATGATGTCATCACCTCTTACTTCCGGTGGTACTTGGCACGGCAGTGGCCATGGAGGTGGTAAGCCATGCCAAAGGGGTTGAGAACTCCTGCTCTATAGTTAATTTTCCAGTCTGCAGGAGCAGCTACAGCAATACCCCCAATGAAGAGTAAAATAAAAATAAAACTATCCTCTTCACCAAGCACATTTTCTTGTGCTATCTTTAAAAAAAAAAAATAGGCAGGAGCACACTTGTGTGGACTTAAAAATTAATAAATAAAATATTTAAAATTTGCTGCCCCCTGCTTATCATTTCATTTTGCAGTATTTATTGTCCGTAAGAGCTCACCATCACTTCAGTGCAGAATAAAAAAATGAAATGATAAAAATACTTCGCCAAACTATTTTCCTTTTTATACATGCATTTGTTTTGCCTGCCCGTTGGAATTCATCAGTGCACTTATGAAGAGAAAAAATGATATAAATAAAAATAACAAACCATTGCTGCTTCATTATATTGTATGTGCATGTGATATATTTGTAATTAACCTAGTTGAATAAAATTATATATAGATTTATGGCTAATTAAGGGCAATTAGTGATGCGACCATTTTTTCACACTGGATATCTATCATAGCTTGCAAAAAAGATTGATAATTCTAATTAAAAATCTAATCATACTTCATTATGTTCACATACACAAGAGGTCCATTCACTTTTATTCAGTTGTCCAATTAAGTATTATATCAGTTCAGATCATCAAATCTTCAATCTCCAGTTCATCCTCCTTTTATTCCACTCTGAACATAAATTCATCAGTTTTCCAGTAAATTAAGCCAGTCTATCAATTCATTGTCAGTTCAACACTTTCAATTACTTCAATGAATTGGAAAAACAACTATCAACTTGAAAGTAGCCCTGGACGTGTAGAGTTCTTTCTGATTGAAAAAGAATATCAATTTATCAACTCCCCATTTTGTTAAATCAATTTATTAGCTCATTAGACTGGTTCCTCCAAACTTCTGATTGGTCTGCTTCATTGCATAGCCATGTTTTTGTGAGTTCTTAGTCGTACCATATCGATTCATCATTTTCCCATTCAGTTGGACTTCTTTCACTGAGCACCTACTGCAAGTTCCTCAGGCTTATGTTACCTTTTGCACTCTTGCTTTTAACAAGGGCTGGGGATGTTAAAGCCGTTTAAAAGTTGTTTTTCACAGATTACTCTCTTGTCACCTTTTGTAGCTGCATATATGCAAGCATTGCTCTGAGGAAGAAGCGATCCATATAGCTGATAGGGGATCACCAATATGAGTTAGGGTCATGTAGGAATGGAACTTTCGAGCTGTTACTTGAAGAGTTAACTGTGAAATAAAATCTTGTTAATTCCAAGCTAAACAGACTTCCAGACTGTTACAAAAATACATCCAAGTTTGACACGCCTCCAGCTTGCAATACTGTAATCCTGTTTCTGCAAGAGCGTAATATAATGCTTTTTATTATCAAGAAATTTATGAAATATAAATTGGAAGTAACAAATGACTTAACAGCCAGCGGCGTCACTAGAATTTGCGTCACCTGGTGTGGGAGGTCAGCGCGTCACCCCTATGCACCGAATAGAGTGCACCTCATACACCACACCTGTAGAGTGGGCCACAGGTCTTCCTGTGCCTCACTTCCAGTTTTGGGTTCCAATCACGTGTCACTCCTCCCTGGTGTGTCACCTGGTGTGGACTGCACCCCCCGCATCCCACTAGTGACGCCAGTGCTAATAGCTCAACCCTATGCTTGTCCTGTGCTGATGCAGGCACACCAAAATGGCTCGTGCTGCATCCTGTGGATGGGCAGTCCCAGACAGAAGCGTAGCTAGCCTCTCCGGCGCCCCCCCACAGAATGAACAAGCCTTGCCCCCGCCAGTGGCGTCCCTGTCCCACCATTTTTTCCAGACAGATTAGAGCTCCTAGGAGCCTGGGTGGGCGGGCTAAACATGGATGGCGCGTGGCTGTTTTTTGGAAGCCACACGGCGCGCTTTTCAGCCCCTCTCCTACTGCCCGGGGGACAACCGCCCTATCGCTGACTCCACTTCTGGTCCTAGTGGCCTCCTCTGAGTAAGGGAACATCTGTCCCCTTACCTGGGGGTAAACCTCTGTGGAGCGGAGGGGCCTACTTGGACCCATAGCAGCAACTTCTCTCTTGCCAAGTCCATGTGGACCCAGGTCATGGGATCGGGTTTGGGAAGGGGGGTTGGATTCAGCAGCTGCCGTTGCCACTGAACCTGCTCCTTTCCCAGACCTGATTCACCCCCTACCCCATTCCACCCTCCCCGCCCCATTCTGCCCTCACTCTGCCCATCCTGTCACTGCTGCCAGAATTCCACCAGCTTTGGCACCTAATAGGATTGGATTGTAAGATTTGTGGTTATTGAAAACCAAGTCAATGGGTATCATCCAGAGGTCATTGCATCAGAAGAAGAGCCCTTGTTGTGGAGGAGGGAATTCTTACTCTAGAGGAAGAGCAATTTCCCTTTGTATTTAATGCCCACAACTTTGCAATTTCAATGTGTGCAGCACATTTGTGTAGCACTGTTGTGTAGAGGGTCTTCTCTACTAGCTCCCAGTTCATGTGACCCTCTTCACTACAGGAATACTTTGGCAAGGGCTTAAGCTGAATCCACTCTGAAATCAATCCAGCGTCAAGATTAATTCTGCAGACAGAAATGAATATGATTACACCAGATGAATACTGGAGCAGTATTATTAAGCTTAGTTTCTGTTAAAAATTGCAGGGGTAAAGTCTGCAATGAAACATGTACATTACTCCTGATAAGGGGGTTCAGCCTGGAGTTAGTGCTATTGGTTCAACATTGCGAACCGTCAAGCACCAAATGACTTTAATTGATTATTCATTATTGCATTCACGTGGCATAGTATTCGCCCAGCATTGAAAATATTGCCAAATTTCAAGCAAATTACAGCAAAAGGCTTGCAAAGTGCTATGCAGACAAACAAAAACAGTTTATATTTGCATTTTTATGTGAATAGGAAATTTATCTAGACCATATAAAAGGAATCTGAATGTCAAGCTTGTGGAAAAGGGCCATTCTGGCATTTCCCCTTGTTTCGGCATCTTGTCAAGCTGACAGTCAATAAAATTATACGTACACATTCTTGTAGATAGAGCCTGCTGAGCTTAGCTGAGAATCAGCAGCAACATGTATTCGTGATAGGGAATTGCATGTCTCTGCAGGACACTCCTGTCATCTTTGTGGTGTGAAAAGTCAAGCACCAGCCCTCTCATAACATCAGAGCTTTCGCTTAATAATGCATGTCGGGTTCACTGGGTGAGTAAATACTATATCTAAGTGTACGGTGTTTGCACTTGTTTTATACAGTATCGTTTTGAAATGATTAAGTCTGAACTTAAAATGTAAAATATTTCTGGAACGGATGGGCTCAAAGACCTATCAGAGTGCAAACAGCAAGTGCAACCCAACCATTGTTAACTCCTTTAAAGGTTCACTGGGTCCCTCTGAAGGGTCTTAAGCATGGGTTCAACTCTCTCTCATCAATGTCCTTTGGGATTTCAACTTAAAGTGCTTACCCTTGGCTCAGTTGTGGAGTCATGCTCATTGCACAATTAAACAGAAACTTCTTCAGATTCTCAACCGCAGCGTTTGGGTGGACTGAACTGAAATGTGATTGAGAATGAAGATCAGATGACAAATCTGTCCATAGCTTCTAGATGGACCTAAGGAACATTTCCTCTATACTTTAAATTCATCATGTTCCAGAAGCGTCGCTGGGGGGGGCAGTGGGCCCCTCGGCGGCACGCGTGTTTGTGTGACAACTCCACACAAACAAAGGGGGGACAACTCCACACAAACAAAGGGGGGACAACTCCACCGTATGGGCAGTGGGATCAGCAGTGGCGGTGGCAGGAAAAGCAGGCAGGTGGTGGTGAAAGTTCGAAACACCTAGGAAGCCCTTTGCAGCGGTGTCACTTCCGGTGGTGATGTCACAGGGGGCAGCATTTAGTATGCCGCCGCCCCCGCACGCAGGGTGCCACGATGCCACTGTCATGTTCTAAGAAAGATTTTCCATATCAACTTCTGCATTCCCCCTTTAAAGACTGGCCAGGTCTTTAAATGCTGCGGTCGACATGGATGTCCTATCAAGCTGAATCCTTCTGCAGAAAGAGAGAAACATTTAGACTAACTGCTCCGGGTCTTTCTTCCTGCCTTTATTGTCCGCTCCAAAATATCATTTAATGCACTTTCAGATATGCCCCACCAGATATGCTTATGCCTAAACTTCACCACCTTAAAAGCTTTCTTTGGAACCTCAGGCTAGTGGTGGAAAGAAAAAAGGGTGAATTTGTTTTCTCTAGACTCTAGAGAAGTCTGGCACTTTTCCTGCCACTCCCACTGCTGATCCTGCTGCCCATGTGGTGGGGTTGTCCCCCCCTTCCACTTTGTCACACACCCCTGCATGCCGCCCAGGGGCCCACTGCCCCCCCCCCAGCGACGCTTCTGGAACATGATGAATTTAAAGTATAGAGGAAATGTTCCTTAGGTCCATCTAGAAGCTATGGACAGATTTGTCATCTGATCTTCATTCTCAATCACATTTCAGTTCAGTCCACCCAAACGCTGCGGTTGAGAATCTGAAGAAGTTTCTGTTTAATTGTTTAACTCGGTATTCACATCTCACTTGTTAGTGATGGAAACCAGCTTGGAGACCTTCACAGCAATAAGTGTGCAGAGAGCAAGGATGAAAGGTTATTGGAGAATATTCAGTGCACTCTGTGAATGCAAGAACAGAAGGAGTGTTCCGCTTCTGCCATGGGTGGAACAATCCTTCCATTCTCAAAGGGAGTTTGTATTCATAGAAGTGTCATTCTGGATGCTACCCCACTGAACTGACAAAAAATATTTTCCATATATACAATGGGAACAAAGAGGAGTAATATGTCACTGTTTGTACCTTTTGTATGAAAAATAAAAGCTACGTTTGCATTTGCGTAAACCTTCTACAGCGTCAGAAATGAGCTCTGTGAGCAGATTGTCACCTGAAGGATAAAGGTAATCAAAGTTTTAAAAGACCTCGTTATTCTTGCTCTTGGGTTGACAATGTAACTTTCAAAGACAAGCTGCCAAATCATTCACCACAGGCTGCTCTGGCAAATATTAGGGGGTGTATGATTGGCTGGGCACTGATGATGGTGATAATTCAAAGGCTCTCATAAGCCAGTGTTGTCTGTCGGAACAGTCGGTGTTTTTCTTCAGCAGCTTGCTGAAGCAAGAATTGAATAAACCTATGCACATGTATGCTATTTAATGTTTCCAGATCCTTGGTTGAAGAAGTTATACAAAGCCAGAAATATTATGGTTCCAATTTATCTGGGTCTACCAGTCTTATGTCTGTAACCCCCCCCACCAGTATCGTCGCTAGGGGGCGCGTCACCCCTGCCCTAGGGTGACACTTACCCCCGTCTCTAACAGTAACCGCGCTGTCCGGCGGTCTGGAGCCTTCTGAGAAGGCCCAATGCATCAACGCGGCATTTATTAGCTTTTTTGCGCATGCGCAGACCGTTTCTGAGGGCAAGGGCTGCCCTTTTGCCCTCAGAAACAGTCTGCGCATGTGCGAAAAAGCTAATAAATGCCACGTCGACGTATTGGGCCTTCTCAGAAGGCCCCGGACCGCCGGACAGGGTGGACGCTCCGAGGCCTTCTTCCGGCCTTGGAGCCTCCATGCGGAATGGGGGCGATGCGCGCAGGTGCGTGCGCGTCACCCCCGCCGGCCCACCCCGCTACAGTGACATGACTGCCCCCGACATACACACACATGCAGTGTGATAAACTGAGTATGGAATAACCAGGACAGAAGACCTTTTCTGGTCTTCCTGCATTGCTTGAACTTGTGTTCCCTCCCTTTGACCCATTTAAGGAACAGCCACAAAGACTGGCTTAGAATTCCAGGCAATTTAAGGACAGAAGCCAGAGCTACATGCTTCCTGCTGACATATATTCATGTTCCAATGCTAGAACGTTTGTGAGCAAGTAAAATTAACTGGGAAACCTAGTGCCAGTTTCAGATCTTTAGTTAGGAAAATCCTAAGGATCTTGCTTCGCTTCCTTCAAAATTTCTCAGATGCCCCCCTCCCAATTTTGCTTCAGTTTTCACTTTATATGAAATGTTCATGGTAGCTCTGTCCATTTGGGGAGGGGGAAGGGTTGCAGTTCTGTACCTGTAAATTGCACTTGTCAGTGTTTGTTCCTACGGTGAATTATGGATACAGGTTTTGGCACTAAGGGAAGCTGTTCAAGGGTGTTTATATCACTTTCTGACAAAATGATAAAACGGTAAAGGATGATATTTACTTCTCTAGGCCCAGTACTGTTGGATGAGGTTGTAAGGGAGCGAGCTATTATTTAGCTGATTCAGGAAGCAGGAGACGAACTACTGAAAGTGGTTCAGACAACTTGGGAGGGAAATGGGAAGCTATGTACTTCTTATTTTGTCTAGCTTAGGCCTCTATGGTCACTGCTGCATGTAGTGTGCTGGCCTGCTGGTCTAGTCTGCCACGAAGTCCACATATTATGGGAGTATTACCCTAGTCCAGGGGTTCTCAAAGTGGTGGGTTGCGACCCACCACTTTTTCCAGAAGTGTCCGATTTACCTTTAAGGGGGGTGGCCAGCCTGAATATTGGCAACAGTGCTCCAGAATCGCACCCACCACTGACTCTAAAACATTTTTTTCAACATACTTGGTTGTCCTACCAGCTCCCCGAAAGGTCTGGAGGGGGCTGTGGCAATCATGTTCCGAAACCCACTTCTGGTTTTCGCCGAAAACCAGAAGTGGACTTTGGAACATGATCACAGCTGTTTAGAGCCTTGGGGAGTCTTGCGGAGGTGGCCACAGACACCCCCCCAACCATTCTGGGAGCTGGCAGAACAACCAGGTACATTGAAAATAGTGTTTTTGGGAGTCGGGGCGGATGTGATCCTCAAGTGCTCCCTCTGACATTGCCCTGCCCCAGCAAAGACTTACAGGGGAGTAAACTCCCTTACTCCCCTGTAGGACTTTGATAATTGCTGCACTAGCCCATGTCAGGAATTCAAGTTCCACTCCACTTTCTAACCTTTAACATGAAATATGATCCCTCACTGCAACTGTGAATTTCAATATTCTAGAAAAAACACTTTATGGAACACAGTGTAAGTGAGAGCTATGATTGATTGATGTAAGTGAACTCTTATAACTGTCTGAAAGGCAGCAGCTGAAGTGAGAAAGGCTAGATAGCATAGAATGGCAGCAAAACATGATGGACTTCTGGCCAAGCATTTTGCCTACATCAACCACTGAGGTCAGAGGTGTTTCTACAGTAGGGGCCCTACCGTAAGTTGCGCCCCGTGCTAGTACCATGTTTACAAACTGGAGTGAGGAGGCCCCGCCCCCTCGCTATCGGAGCCATTCTGTGCAGTGAAGGTGAACGGGCAGGAGACTCCCTGCCCGTTCGCCTTCGCTGCACGGAATGGCTCCGACAGCGAGGGGGCGGGGCCTCCTTGCTCCGGTTTGTAAACACAGTACTAGCACGGGGCGCAACTTACGGTAGGGCCCCTACTGTAGAAACGCCTCTGACTGAGGTTAGAGTGTAGGTAATGGGGTGTCACAGGAGTCCTGGAGAGAAAAATCGGGGTTAAGGCCTGGCGTGTGCAACTGCCACCAGATCCACCCACTCCCTCCCCTGACAAGCCTCAGTTCCTCCCCCAAAATGCCTTATTTCCACTCCCACTGCCCACTCACACCGCCGATGTGCCTCCTCCAGGTTGGCTGGGTGCTGCAGTGGCACATGTGCGCAGCAGAAGGCGTCAGCAGAAGGCGCCGCTAGGATTGGACCCTTTGACTTCCAAATGTGAAAATCATATGCATTGCATTCCTAGTGGAGGAGCTGTTTAATTCTCCACCCAGTGGTTGTAAGGGGTGCACTAGCTCTTTGATTAAAGTAAAGAAAGGAGAACTGTAGGATTTGGTCACACTTGAAGCAATAATGGAGCTGCATTTTCTGTGTTTGCACAAAACCCATTAAGATTGCAATTTTGGCAATCATATGTTCAAAGGAGACACTTTATTCCAATGGCATTGCCATTTTTAACCCCCAAGCTGTTTAAAATGCAGGTCTTGTCACAGACAATTCATTCCTCCTAATGAAACTAGACTCTTGCTCAATTTCATTCCGGAGAACTGATTTCTGGGACAGTTGCTTCTTTCACAGTGAAACCTCAGTCCATTTGGACTGAATTTTCACTTGACTGTAAGCGAGTTCTCTTTTGCTAATCCCCCTCGGAATGCAGTAATTGTCTTACTATTTAGGTACTAGGTAGAACGTCCCAGGAGGGTTATTATCTTTTCCTGAGCTTTCACTGAGCCATTGAAACTGTAGCTGCTCAGTCAAGGAAAGGCTAAAGAGGAGCCCCTAGTTCCCAGTCCCTATGTAGCTGCTCCTACCTAGCAGGGAGCAAACCGAAATTGGTTGGCTCTTGCAGCATGTACTCCCCACTGGGAATGAAGAGAGTTTCAAAGCTCTTCTCACCTGTGGTCCTGAAACCTTCAGTGTGCATGAGCTGAAACAAAATGAAGAGAAAGGGAAGAGTCATGTAGGCGACATTCTCTCACCATTCATTGCTATTCAAGTTTCTTTACAAGACACAGGTGAAAATACAAAAAACCTTTTCAAGACTATGTTCTGTATTCCAAATATAACACTTATTCATGTGTCCTTGGGAACATCTAAAACTTCCAGATAAACAGGAGTTTACTGCATTTGACTAGCCCAATCCTATCCTTCCCTGGCGTAGGCTGTTCAGTGTGGGCTATGCAACCCATTATGTGTCCTCTCTGGGGAAGGGCCCTGCTGGGGGTTACTCTGGGTAAAACCCCAGCCGCTGCAATGGGGCTACTCGAATCTTAGTAGCTGGTGGAGAACCGAGAAGCCTTGTGTTGGAGCTCAAGCCTGGGAGGGAGGATAGGATACGGCATCCAATGAGGATGCCGGTCCCACCCCCCTCCCAGGCCTGATTCGCCACCCCTGCCCTGATACGCTCACTCCCCACCCTCCCCATGCCCCCCTTCCCCAGCGCAGACCTGTCTAACCATGATGATGCTGTCTAACCATCTCATCCTTTGCCTTCCCCTTCTCCTTTTGCCTTCAATTTTTCCCAGCATCAGAGTCTTCTCCAGAGAGTCCTCTCTTCGCATTAGGTGGCCAAAATATTTGAGTTTCAGCCTTAGTATCTGTCCTTCCAGGGAACAGTCAGAGTTGATTTCATTTAGTATTGACTGATTCGATCTCCTAGCAGTCCAAGGGACTCTCAGGAGTCTTCTCCAGCACCACAGTTCAAAAGCATCTATTCTTCGGCGCTCAGCCTTCCTTATGGTCCAACTCTCGCAACCATACATTGCTACTGGGAACACCATCGCCCTGACTATGCGAACTTTTGTTGGCATGGTGATATCTCTGCTTTTTATTATGCTGTCTAAGTTTGCCATAGCTTTCCTTCCAAGGAGTAAGCGTCTTTTAATTTCATGGCTGCTGTCTCCATCTGCAGTGATCTTGGAGCCCAGAAAAGTAAAATCTGTTACTGCTTCCATTTCTGCCCCTTCTATTTGCCAGGAATTGATGGGCCCAGATGCCATGATCTTAGTTTTATTAATGTTGAGTTTCAAGCCAACTTTTGCACTCTCCTCTTTCACCCTCATCAAGAGGCTCTTTAGTTCTTCTTCACTTTCTGCCATTAGGGTGGTATCGTCTGCATATCTGAGGTTGTTGATATTTCTCCCGGCAATCTTGATTCCGGCTTGCAATTCATTCAGCCCTGCATTTCTCATAATGTACTCTGCATATAAGTTAAATAGGCAGGGAGCTAGCTCCTGTCAGTCCTAGCTCCTGTCAAAAGGAAAAGGAGACATGTAGCTACCAGCTAAGAAGAGAGTTCCCTACTTCCTCAGCCCAGCAAGCAAGCCTGATCTGAATGTCTTTTGAATGTGTGTGTGTGTGTGTGTGTGTGTGTGTGTGTGTGTGTGTGTGTGAAACCTTTCCCCCATTTTTGTTGCCCCTTTTGCAGACATAGAAAATGGGTAGGAGATTTCATTAGTTTAATGGGGAAACTGAAAAACATGTAAAGGTTTTAGGGGGTGGGTGAATCTTATCAGTGCAGATAGCAGTAGGCTTGGCCGTTTCTCTGACAATGCCACTGCCTGTAGTGCCATAGTAATGGGGGGCAGTCCTCCCCTGGGCAGCATGTTGGGGGGGCAGCACTCACCCCGGCGGGGGCATTTCGGCGGCATTCCGGCAGCAGCAGCGTCTCCATTCGCGCGAATCCTGCTGCTTTTTTTTCTTTTTTTCTGCGCCTGCCCCCTTAGCTTGATTTTTGACCTCTTGGAGGTCGCTGACGTCACCCCTGGGGGCGTGCCTTCTGGCTGACGTCACACACCCCCGGGCGTGGCTACCACCGGGGGGCACCAGTGCGGACCATGACCCCCAGGGGGCGCATTGCTACAGCTCTGACTGCCTGTATGGGCAGTGGCAGCAGTACTTAAAGTGCTGCTGTCTTCCTGGCACTTGGCTCCTGCTGGGCAACAGTGTTTACCCTCAAATACACCAGGAACACTACTCTATGTCATTATGTAACATCATTACCCAGTGCATTCTGGGAAATAATGAGGGTCGGCAGAAACTAACCCCTGGGAAGAAAACAGTGCTTCAAGCACTTCAGCCACCCATAGAGGTGGTAGCATTTACAGGGATGTTGTTAGAACTGACTTGTTGACAGAAGCACCACAGAGTAAGGATGCCGTCAAACTGCCCCCCCCCCACACACACACTGTAAAACAATTACATGGAAGCAGTGGCGTCACTAGGGCACGCGCTGCCCCAAGGCGGGGCACGCGCGTCACCCTAGCGACCCCCCAGACACCCCCTTTTATAAATCTTCGTCATTAGGCCGCGCTGCGATTTGGGGGGGTGCCCTCCGGCGCCGCCCCGGGCGCCCCCTTAATCATTGCAGCCGGCTCGGGGATGTCCTCCCCGGCCGGCTGTCCTGGGCCTTTTGAGGAAGGCCCACTGCGCGAACGTTATTTATAACGTTCAGAAGGCCCAGGAGCACAGGCCCGGGAGGACGGTCCAAGGCCTTCTCCCGGCCTCGGAACCTCCCGGGCGACGCGTGCAAGGGAGGTGACGTGCGCGGGTGCGCGCACGTCACCCTTCTGCGCGCATCACCTGGGGGCGTCCTGCCCTCCCCACCTCGCGCTAGTGACGTCCTTGCATGGAAGTTTCTGGATATGATGATACTAGAACTGTGCCAAGTACTCCCTGCAAAATGTTCCTACTGTTATCAAAGCTCTTTTACTTTCACATTCCACCTGCTCATTTCCTGGCATTTCTGCTCTTCGCTGCTAACCAGTTATATCTCAAGCTTCTGAAAAGTTGCCATTTTACTCATTTATGTGTTGTGGATTGATGTTGTAGGAACTTGTGATCATAGAGAAGCTGTCTCATCAGCTAAAAGTTGTCAGGAGGCAAAGGGAGCTTTTGTGCAGATGCCTTTCTTAACCTTCCCTGAAAATAATACACAAGACTCCAAGTCGCAGGCATATTTACTTAAATACAAAGCGCTGTGTATGAACGGAAGTCTGTTAGGTGCATATAAATGTAGCACCAGCGGGAATCTGACAGCACAATCATAGGCATGTCTACTCAGAAGTCAGCGCCATTTAGTTCAATGGGGATTACTCTCAAGTAAGTATGTTTAGGATTGCAGCCTTATGTGTGTGTGGGGGGGTATATGATGTGATTTAGAACTATTTTACATTATGCATATATCTATATGTTATATATTTTTTCATATAAATTGAACTAAAAAGAAATGTCAGACTCATAAATCATTTCACCCAAATCCATTTCACTGGATTCACCTCCACTACTTAGAATGCCGTGCTCTGTATTGATATACGAAAAGCTGAATTTAGCCTCTGATGGTGCAGTCGCACATATTGCCTTGCCGTGGGCAAACACAGCTGGAATCCAACATAGTCTGCCTGCCAAGCTTTTCAGCTATTACAGGCTGAAAAGCTGTGTAAAGAGACTCTGGATGCAATGGCTGCTTCATCATAAGTCAGCGGAACAGTTCCCAGCTGTAGAAAATCTTGAGAACATTGGCCATCATGGGTGGCATAGTCTCTCTGCAGCAGAAGGAGCTTAAAAGGTCTAAAACATGTGGAGTGAATAGGAATGAGGGAGGGGCCCACTGAGCAGAACCAGGGGATTGCACTAAATTGAGTGGAGGGAGAGTTAGAACGGACAAAAGAAAAAATTTCTTCACCCAGCGTGTAATTCATCTGTGGAACTCCTTGCCACAGGATCTGGTGATCTGGTGATTAAACCTAGGCACCTGGCCTAGATGCCTTTAAAAGGGGTTTGGATAGATTCTTGGAGGAAAAGACCATCACAGGTTACAAGCCATAAGCAACCTCCTGGCTTTAGAAGTAGGTTCTCTCTGTGCCAGGTGCAAGGGAGTGACAGCAGGAAACAGGTTATCTTGTTGTCTTGTGTGCTCCCTGAGGCATCTGGTGGGGCCACTGTGAGATACAGAAAGCTGGACTAGATGGGCCTTTGGCCTGATCCAGCAAGGCTCTTCTTATGGCCTTATGAGCAGGGATGTGTGGAACGTTCATATGAAATGTCATCAGTCTTTTTGAAATGCTTTTTGTCCCTCTCCATGGAGTGATTTAAATATAATGCCTGGTGGGCAAGAAGAACTGGTCCTCACAGCATTGCACACAGCCAGCCAGTAGCCCTCTTCAATTGCTCCCCTCCCCCACTTGTTACCGGCTGTGCTTTTTAGAACATGCGTAACATGTGGGGGAATCTATTCGTTGTGCAGGGACCGAGTGCGGTGGCCAATGGCACAGCTCAATGGTCTGGCATAAAAGGAAGAGGGGTGAGAGTGAAAGGGCAAGAACAAGAACTTTATTGTATGGATAATAACACAATTGCAGGGAGGGAAAATCAAAAGTAAAAGGCACTAACGTGGGGCCTTTTCTAGCGTTCTGGCAGCACAAGGTCCTTTATGGTGGTACGAGATTAAGGGTCGCTGTTGCGCATTGCTGGACCACTGCCACAAATGGCAAGAGGCATGGTGTGCATAGCAGGGATTCCGGGAGGGCCCACTGGTGCCGGTAAGATGGGAGCGGGGTGGGCCATGGGTGGGGAGGGGCAGTAATGGGTCATGTTGGGGAAGGAACTGGGAGTATGTCAGGAAAGGGAGGGGTAGATCAGCCAGCAGTAGCACATGCCAGATCAGCACAGTAGCACATGCCATTTTTCTGCCCCACCCCCTTGCTCTCCTCGGACCTGCGCCAGCAATATAGCTAGCATAGGTCCAAGGGAGACCCATAGGTGATCAGGCAGCTTACCAACATTATATGTTTTTATTACTGTAGTATCCTATGTGACAACTTTATGGACAATTTTAACAATAGAAATGATTCCTTTGTCACTTCATTCTTGTCTTACGGCCCAATCCTATGGGGCCTTTACGAAGGCAGAACTTGCATTCTGCCATCGTAAATGCCTCCGAAATGCTGCAAATTGTCTGCTGCTGCTAAGTGCATTGGAGCCACTGGCACAAACTACCGGTGGCTCCACTCGCCCACCACTGACGGACCTGGCCTGCACTAGAACAGGTAAGTTGGCAGTAGGAGTGGGCTGTGAGCTGTTTGGGGGAGGTTCAGGTGGGGAGGGAGAGGACACGGGGTGGTTTGGAGGCTGGAGGGGATGGATCTCAACTGCAAAAGTGTGCACCAGGGTACAATCCCTGATTTCCCAGCCCGATCTGCTTTCTTCCTCTCCTCGGACTTATGCCAGTAATATAGCTGTTGTGGATTCAAGGAGACCCACAGGTGATTAGGCAGTCTACCAAGAGGTATGTAAAAAGTGTTCTGCTTACCTCTCCCTGGCCATTACCCCACCACCACCACCACCACCACCACCACAGCATGCAGCAGGCACTCTGTTGGCGAGGTTGCATACTATGGAGTGTAGGGTATAGGATTTGACTGTTAGTTACTTAGGAACTGGAATGGCCTCTAATATAGTCCGATCCCTAAAACACTGTAAGAGGGTTAAATGTTCTGTGGATTGTACAATATTATTATTCTGAGCAATTTATGAGAGATGACACTTGATTGGGAATTCAATGTCTGTTGTAAATAGATTTTTTTTTAAATCTCAATGACAGATCGCTATTTTGCTCATGATGTGCAGAGAGAGATTAATTTCAAAGCAGGCTAGATACAAATCAATTATTACTAAATAGCCTTTTGCCAAACCAGTCAATGGATACATTTTACAAGGTCTTTCTGACTTTTGCTGAGGTTATAATGATGCCAATTCAGTCAATACACTGAATACAATAAAACCTTATCAGCAGATTTTGTAAGAAAACGAAGGGATTTCTAATAGTTTTGCTTTTGCTAAATTCATCAACCAAAATGGCCTCTGTTATATCTCTGCACTGCTGTTGGTACATCTGGTCCATTCCCAAATGTTTCACCTCTGAGGAAACCCATGGCTTGTACCAGTGGCTTTACTTTGAGTTTGCACAAATAAGCATATCTGAGAAAATTGCACATGTAGATAAATGTAAATAAAAATATTGACCATAAAATATTAATACAAATCATAATAACATAAAATGTAAATAAGGCTGCAATCCAACCCACACTCATGTGGGAGTAAGCCCCATTGACTATAATGGGACTAACAGCCCGTTCCAACACAAGGGCTAAGCAGCACAAGTCAGACATAAACTCAGCATAAATCGCTTATGTTGAAGTTATGTCTGGAATGTGACCATTTACGGCGGTTATGTCGAAGTTATGTCGAAGTTATGTCGAATTTACGACCGACGGACGAAGAACGGACACGCATGCGCACCACCGACGCCGACATAAGTCGGACCTAAAGTCGACATAAAAGTGGGCAGACCAGGGGCGGACCGTGGGCGTAACGGGGGCGGAAACCAATTAACGTCGGATTCCAGACCCTGGCGAGCACAGACACGCCCCCTCCAACACAAATGCTGACACAAATTTTATGTCGACCAAAAGGGTGGACATAAATTCGAGGAGACCCATAGGAACCATTTTACCTTACCCACTCCAGCCCTCTCTTGAAAATGTCTAACACCCTACTCCTGAGTTATGTCAGAGTTATGTCGGAGTTGTGTCAGCAAGGTCTGGAAACCGACAGAGTTATGCCAAAGATAGGGAGCCTATCAGCACCCAGCCCCACCCAGCCTCTTTCCCACAAAAGCCCAGCCCCAGACCTCCAGTCTCTTTCTCTCTCTCTCTCTCTCTCTCTGAGCACGTGGCGTGGGGTTCTGTCCCCCACAGCCACAAAGTGGGACTTTGTCGGTGGAGGGCAAAATTCACAAACACCCCACTTCTCCCTTCTTCTCTCTGCCCCCCTCAAGGACAGAGAGGGCTGTTCTGGCTGTGGCCAAACTGTTTACAGCTGTGCCTGGGCAGCTGCCTCCATGCTACCATTTGCTAACCCATGCCTTTCTCCCAGCCTCTCCCCCCCCCAGGCAACAACACCAGCAGGTAAGTGCAGGTAAGAGCAGGGTTTGTGCTGACATGTGGTCTGACTTCTGCCTCTTTGCATATAGAAATATATGACACATGCCTCTTTACCAATGTGCCCTCTCATGTCTGCCTGCATTGCCTGCTATGATATGCCTCTTTACCAATGTGTTGTCTGATAACTGCCTGCTTAGCCTGCTATGATATGCCTCATTACCAATGTGTTGCCTGATAACTGCCTGCTTAGCCTGCTATGATATGCCTCTTTACCAATGTGTTGCCTAATAACTGCCTGCTTAGCCTGCTGTGATATATAGGATACATGCCTCTGTACCACTGTTGTGTCTGATTGCTGCCTGTAGTCATGTGAGCAGACACTGCCACAAGTGTGGAACTGTTAGCCTTATGTAGACACCAGCTGTTCCCCCCCCTTTTCTCCACAGGGTCTACTGACAGGTCAGTAGTGCTAGGTTTGCCATGGTTGTGACCCCCAAGTTGTGTTGTTGTCTCTCTCTTTGACCCTTTTCCCTTACAGGATCATGCTCTCCTTACACCCAGGTAAGCAGCTCAGACCATGCTATGTGTGTCACACCTATCAGCTGTGTTTTATTTCTCTCCCTGCAGGCTTTTGCAACTGACACACTGGCATTTCTTCACTGGCGATTGCTTCCACACACCAGCTGACATGTAACTCCCCCTTGTTTTTTGTCTCCCCAGGAATGTCCACTACCACCTACCTTCCTGGGAGCACCCCTGGGCCTGCAGTCTGGTTGCCCCACTGTCGTCTGCCTCGATGCTGCCAGAGGTCTGGGAGCCAGCCCTGCAACACTCCTCAGCTGCCAGCGCTGCTGCTGCTCCACCTCCCTGGCTGCCTACTTGCTGCCCCTCCCCTTTCTATGGAGCAGGCTGTGGTTCCACAGGGGAAGGGCCTGCATCTCCAGGTCCATGGGGCAGGTGTGCTGCTGCTGCTTTCAGATTGGCTGCTGTGACTACCCCTGGCAGCCTCGCCTGGCCATCTCTAATAACGTTCCAGAACAATAAAGATGCCCCTCGGGCAGAGCCCCAATGAAACATATGTGCCCAGTGTTTACACAAGCATTGCCCCACACACACAGACAGCCCCCAGCACTGAAGCCCCTACATGAGTCCCATCCAGGGACTGCCACGGCCTTCCCTGGGAGAACACAGCAGGGGTGCTGCCAGACCCCCATGGCACAGAGGGGAGGGGGAGTTGGGGGGGCCTCTCAGGCAGGCAAACAGTGACAGCCAGGGCATCCGCCTGTAATGCAGGCGCTTCCGTCGAAGGTCCGCCTGTAACGCAGGCGCTTCCGTCGAAGGTCCGCCTGTAACGCAGGCGCTTCCGTCGAAGGTCCGCCCGTAATGCAACCGCTTCCGTCGAAGGTCACCTTCATCTGTGGAGCGCCCCCTGTGTCCCTATCGGTCTCTGCAGACCCCTCCCTCGGAATCTGTCTCCCACCAGCCTTGTTGTCTGTCTGTCTGTCTCTGACCCACCCGTGCCCCTCCCCAGCACCCACTGCCTGCCTGCCTGTGTGTCTGCCTCCCCTCCCACTCCCTGATGATGGAGGCTGGCCACCCCCCACCCTGCCAGAGCGCCTGCCGCGAGGCGCCATCGTCGCCCCATCTGGGGGTGTGATGAGCTGCGTGAGCCCTTCACGCTCGCAGCAGACAAGCCCGAGGCATCTCTCGGTCTTGGCCGGGGCACAGAGCAGAACGCACGCCGGGCTGCCTTCTTTGTGGGCATTGCCCCGGCCCTGGAGGCCCTGGGCTTCAGGCAGCGCACGGGCAAGTCCTGTCAGAGGCGGTTCCAAACCTCATGAGCCCCCCCTTGTGTGTGACGTTCCCACCCCCTCCTTCCCTTCCCTCCCCCGCTCACCCCCCCTTGACCCCCACATGCAGCCTCAATGTGGCTTGGGGGTGGCATTGCCTTCTGCAGGAGGGGGGATGGCCACTCTCCCCTGCAGCAGGTGGCTGATGCACAGGGTGCCCTGTGGCGGCTGGGCTCAGGCACCTCGCTCACCTGTCACCTGCCCTGCGCCCACCACATGACTGGCGCAACCCCCATGCCTGCGGTCAGCCCCTTTGTGACCGGGCTGTGACAGACCCTGCGGCAGCTGCCATGGATGGACGCTGACACATGCAGACAGAGGCCTGCACATGCCCGAGCCAGACACGGAGCCTGGAGAGCCTGCCTGCCTGGGAGGTAAGTGTTGCCTGGATCTTGGGGTGGTGCTGGGTCACAGAAACTGCAGCCTGCCTAACTCAGGCATAACTCTGACATAACTCAGACATAACTTATGTCAAACGTATGCTGAACTTAGGCCACTCTTATGCCAGACTTGCGGAGGAGTTGGGTTGGAATGGGCTGTAAAAGCCCAATCCTATCCCCCCCCCTTCGATAAAGCAATGCTGCAATGGCTACCGCCGCTGCAATGGCTACCGCTGCATCCTGCAGTGGGGCAGTCTGGGTAGGGTATATTTACTCCCTTACCCGAGGTTAAGCCTCCACAGTGCAGAGGGGCCTACGTGGACCTGTGCTAGCGCATTCGCTGGCGCAGGTCTGCATTAACCTGCGCTGTGGGATCGGTTCTGGGAAGAGGACTAGGATTTGATGGCTGCTGCTGCCATTGAACCCTCCCCCTTCCTGGACCTAATCCGCCCACCCCCCAACTTGTCGCCTCCCTTTACTGCCCTCCCCTGGCCGTGCCCCATCACCATTTCATTGTGCCCTCCCCTGCTCCTGACCTGCCCTCCCCCACCCCTTCCTGCCTCTCCCGCCAACTTAGCTGCCTCTTACTAACTTACTAGCAAAAATTAAAAAATAAAAAGGCTTGTAGAGCAACAGTGGATGGGGCTGGTTTGATTCCACAAAGCTGTTTTTGTTTTAGAGAAGCACCTGGCTTGCTTGACTTCACCACTGGAAGTTCAATACCTGGCTCTAATCCTCTGAAATAACACTCTGAGGTCAGATTACAGTAATCACAATGCACCAAACCATTTTTCCATCCACAGGGAGCATGTACTGTGCAGGTTAAATTGTTGTAAGGCTGTTTTCCCCCAACGTAATCCTCTTATCAATAGTTTTACAACTTGCTTTATGACTATAAGTAGTACTTATTGTTGATCTTATTTTAAATGTCAAACTTGCCTCCTTTTTGATATGTGGTTAGATCTTATTGGTTGGCATTATCATTTGTGAACAGAATGTATGCATATAATCTTTTTTTTATGTCAAACCATGAATTTCTACATAAATGGGTTTAATAGAATAAAACATGTCATAAAACTAGATTAAAATAAGTTATAAAACTATATAATATTAAAAGGACTTTATTTTATTAAGAATGATTATGGCTTACTATATTGTGAAATAGAAATTGTTGTCCTTTTCCTTGGTTTGAGATTTTAAAACACTTGGATCTGCATTCATCAGGGGGCTTCCATGTGCAGTAATTACTGTCTCTTCTGGGCCTAGAGACAGGCCTCTTTGGTTTTTTAAATCTTCAGTAACAAGAAATAATTGCAAAATAAAAATAATGAAATTTTACTGGTAGAATAAAGATGCAAATAAAAATAATGAAGTATTGATTTTGTTAGAGGAGATCTGAAGAGCTTAAATCATGACCGCTAACTATGCCTATTTAATAGAAAAATGATGAGGTAGCCACTGACTACCTCCCAGGCAGATAGAAAATGTTCCTTTAGATTCTGAAAGTTTGGACCACAGCAGTTCAGCTCACATCAGAGGGGAAAAAAGCCTAGGGTGTTCTGAGGTTCACTGTTTGAGGTACATCATTACTGAAGTCCAGCTGGGGCAAGCCCCCAGGGTAGTAGCCCCCCAGTAGCCTATTTTGGCCACCTAATGCGAAGAGAGGACTCTCTGGAGAAGACTCTGATGCTGGGAAAGATTAAAGGCAAAAGGAGAAGGGGAAGGCAAAGGATGAGATGGTTAGACAGCATCACCGATGCAACCAACATGAAAATGAGCGAACTCAGGAAGATAGTGGAGGACAGGAAGGCCTGGCGGGATATGGTTCATGGGATCACGAAGGGTCGGACACGACTTAACAACTGAACAACAACAAGCCTTCCTCAGTGCTCAAGGGAAAGTGGGTGGGGTCAAAGGTGTTCAACAATTGCCAAAGTCTCCAGAAGATGAAGGTGAGGCTGCTTGTCAAATGGGCTAGAGCAGTGGTTCTCAAACCTGCTGGGGCCACGACCCACCTCTGTCTGCCGGAAGTGGGTCATGACTCACCTCCTGGTGCTGGTCCCTCATTGCTCCAGCCCAGTGACGGCCTCTAGAAGCCTCCGCAGGCCTCAGAAAGGTCTCCTGATGTGACCAGAAGTCACATTGGTGAAACTGGAAGTGACCTCCAGGTCACTTCTGGAGGCCTTCTGAGACCTGGGGAGGCCAACCCAGGGCTGGAGCAATGAGGGAGCAGCACCAGGAGGTGGGGCGGGTCCCAGAGGTGGGTTCCAGTTGCCTCCATTCTGCTCCAATTTGGAGCCAAATGGAGGCAAGGGAAGGTGGGTAGACCCACCTCAAGACTCACCTCCGCCTTGGACCGCGACCCACCAAGTGGGTCGCGACCCACACTTTGAGAAGCTCTGGGCTAGAGGAACAGCTTATATGGTATATCTAAATGGAGGCCAGGTGAGATCTAAAAGGATATATGTGGCAGCATTTTCCCCATCTGCTCAGGTAAGGACCCTAAGGGTGCTGCTGGACCCTGCTGTACACCTGAATGTGCAGGTGTAGGCAGCAGCTCTGTTTATCAACTTCGTCTGCTATATAGGCTATGCCCCTTTCTGGAGAAGAGGGATCTTGCCATGTCAATCCACGTCTTTGTAACTTCTCAAATTAATGGGACTGGCCTCAGCCCTCCCTCTATGCCATCTACTTGCTTGATCTCTTGCGTGTGCTTCTCCCCCTTACATTCTGCCACCTATGTTGCTATTGCTATAGCCTCCCCTGGCGCCAGCCAGAGTGACAGCTGCCTCCTCCTCCACCACCACCACCTCTTTTCATTCCTGCTATCTATTGAAATAGGCAGAGAGGCGTGGAAGAGCAGGAAAGAGGACAGTGGTGATTGCCTAGATGCTCTAGACACTCACTGCATGTCTCTCCTTGCTACATGTTCTCTTCCATGCGTTTCAGGGCAGCAGAAGTGGGAAGAACAGGAGGGGGCATGGCATGAGGGAGGCCAGGCTAGGCAGGTGGGATGGAGGTGGACTAAAACAGCTAACAGGGGCAGTGGGTTGCAAGGCATGCAGGATTGGGTGGGCTGTCTGAAGCAATTTCATGAAAGGGCCACTCTGACGATCAACTACTCTGCTATCCATTACATAAGACTGCCCTTGCAGACAACTGACAGTGCCATCCCATGTGTGTGTACTCAAAAGTAAGACCCATTAAGTTCAATGGGACTTACTCCTAGGTACGTTTGTATAGAACTGCAGCTTTAGAAGTGTCATCCAGAGGAAGTACTGGTGCCTTCCTCTTAGGAGAGGTTGACAGATGGGAGTGCATTTGACTTAGTCTGCAGCAGTCGTGCTGATGTCTACCAATTTAGCAGCTCGGCTGAGTTCCTGGTGCTTGTCTTTAGCCTTCTCAGCCTGTGACCCACATACCCCAGTGACTTCCCCTTCCATAAGAGCCCATCCATCATCTACATTCTGTAAGGTGCCTAGTAAGGTAAAGGTAAAGGCATTCCCTGCTTGAAAGCCATTCGTATCTGACTCTAGGGTGCGGGTGCTCATCCCCATTTCTGGCCGAAGGGCCAGTGCTGTCCGAAGACGCTTCCGTGGTCATGTGGCCAGCATGACTAAAGTGAACACTGTTACCTTCCCACGGCAGTGGTACCTATTTACAGCCACGTCACTGTAGCGTGGCAGGCGGGGCGGGCCGCCAGGGGGTGACGCGCGTCACCCTCACTGCCGGGCCGCCGGAGCAGTCCTTCTTGCACATTGTCTTCGGCCAGCGGCTCAGCCTCTTCAAAAATGGCCCAGCGCCGGCTCTTTGCAATTTTGCGCATGCGCAGAATGGTCGATGATGGCAAAAGGGAGCCCTTTTGCCCTTAGCGAACGTTCTGCGCATGCGCAGAAATCCGAGGCACAGTTAAAGCTGGCGTGGAGGAGAGCATTCGCCGCAGCTGCAGCGCAGCAGCAGCAAATCAAAGCAAAAAAAAAGGTCAGTCAGGCGAACGGAGGCGGCCGGCTGGCCGGCCGGCCTGGGGGTGGGGGGGCAGAGTCGGGAGGCACCCGGGGCAGCGTCCCATCGGGTCGCCCCCCCCAAATCACAACGCGGCCTAGCGGCCGCGACAATATTTCACTTAGGCGCTGAATGTGGGGGGTCATTAAGGTGACACGTGTGCCCCTGCCCTGAGGCCGCGCGTGCCCTAGTGACGCCACAGCCTATTTATCTACTTGCCATTTCTTGATTTCGAACTGCTAGGTTGGCAGGAGCTGGGACAGGAGACAGGAGCTCACTGTGTCACGCGCGGCACTCGGGTCTCAAATCGCTGACCTACGAACCTTCCAGTCTGCAATTCAGCATCTTAACCACTAAAGCCACTGCGGCTCCCAAGGTGCCTGGTATATGTATCTATATCACATGAGTTGAGGACAGTTGTGGCAAGGAATAGGGCATTTCTTATATTTGTTCCGAGACTGTGGCATGACTTTCCCAGTCGGCCTGCTGCTCTGTTTTTGCAGTTTTTCAGAGGGTCTGCAGAATAGTCCTCTTCCAGAAGGTCTCGGGCTACATTGCTGCTTCTGTTATTGTAAACCAGTGCTTCCCAAAGTGTGAGGTGCAGCTCCTGGGGGGTATCGCACTGAGCCCCCAGGGGCATTGCGGGAAGCTTGCCTCCTGATCCACTCAGCCACAAAACCGTGATTTGCCATGGAACAGAGGATTCACTCGGCGGGCTGGGCATCTTGATGGTGTTTGCACATTCTGAGGGAACAACCCACCTGCCCTGAGCCTCTTACATCATTTTTGCAGTTGCGTTGGGGGACTCGTAACTCAGAAGTGCTGGGCGGTGCTGTATCACATCACTGCCCAGCACTTCCGGGTCTGGAGCTCTGCATCTGCAGCAGGCAGGGCATCATAGAGCAGGTAAGTCTGGGAAGCACTGTTGTAAGCTTTGGAGTGGTGGGGTACAAATGTTCTCAATATGACGCAGAAATATTCCAGTGAAATAAATAGTACTATAGTAAGTGAAGAGAAGTTAAGAAGTGGCTTCCCATGACTACCTTACAGCGCAATCCTAACCAACTTTCCAGTGCCGGTGTAGCCATGCCAACAGGGTGCACACTGCATTTTGCAGTGCAGGGACAGTCATGGAGGCCTCTTCAAGGTGAGGGAACATTTACATTTGTTCCCTTACCTCGGGGCTGCATTGTGGCTGCACCTGCACTGGAAAATTGGTTAGGATTGCACTGTTAATGCAGTAGCAAATGGTAGCAGATTGTCTGCTATTGTCCAGCATATTAAGAGATAACATTTGTGGGACCTGAAGCTGGATGGTGACTTCACCTTGCCAGTGAATGAAAACAAATTATCCTCTGTGAGCTTGGACAAATAATGAGGTGTACATCATTTTGGAATGGTGCTACTAAAAGGAACACAGGAGCCTGCAACCATTTATGGAGGTAGTAAAAATTAAGGAGGCATTGAAGGTGACAAGTATTAATCCCTCAATTCCCAGAATTGATGGGACTCTTTGAGTCTGTCTTGTCTGTGTTGAAGCACTTCAATTGAAAAGGTTGTTGTCAGTGATTTAGAATCCATTCATAGAAAATGCATTCAGTGTTACTTCTGTGGAACACATAGGCTTTTAGTGTAAAAGGCATTGATAAAGCTATCCTGGTAAATTTTTGTCAGTTGTGGAAAATGCAAATGAAACATTTGCACTATATGCACCTAACAATGCAATCCTTACGGGAATTTATACTCAGTAACCAAAGAGGCAGGGCACGGTGTATGGCTTTTTTGAGGTTGTTGACTGGATAGCAGGGTGAATGACCTCAAAGTACCGCCAACTTTTACTTTCCTCCTGTAGGCTGTACAATCGACCCACCACAGCATACAGTGCCAACTCCGTTGGTGTGGCTGCATGCTATATCGTGGTGGGGGACAGGGTTGGGGGTCTTAATTATTATTCAGGAAGATGTGTGCTTGCAAATGAGTGTGCTTGCAATTATGCTAAGGTGGGGTGTCCAAATTTAAAGATCTTAGAGGAGGGTGACACACAGATGCCCTGCAATGCTGCAGCCTTTGATTCTGATCAGTGGTCCTTATTTAGTATGATCTTGATTAGGAGAAGCTGTGCCCCTTCAGGGCAAACTTCTGGCTGACCTTCTGGAATAGTCTGCTAAAGAACCAAGTTGGAGTTAAGAGAAACTGTGCACATTTGGAAAGGGAGGTCATTGGCAACACACTCCAAGATTGCCCATTGTGTAAAGACTTAAATCCAAAGGGTCACTGTATTGGAGGCACTCACAGTTTAGAACAGAAGGAAGTTCTAAGATTAACTGTGGGTCATGACATTTTTTCTAACGCATTTGGATGCAGAACAGAACATTTTTTTTTCTCTCCTGAAAAATGGTGCACAATTTTTCATGTTGGTCTATGGTACAGGGAGGCTAGCATTCGGAAAGCAACCATGGTAAATAGATAGGACAACACCATTTCTCAGCTCTTTCAGTAGAGCCACTTAGTTTCTTGAGAGTATGGAGGTGTGTTGCCATTGGTATCAAACATCTTCGCAGGCACAAGAAAAGAAAGAAAATGTACTGGAAAACAACAAGATCAGGAAGGTATCATCTACCTCTAAACAACTATCAATTCTTTTAATTGCGGGGGGGGGGGAGGACTGAAAAAGGAGAGCCATTACTTGTGAGTAGTATGTGGTTTTGCGTTTTAAATGACAATCAAAGCAAACTATCAGGCTTATAAATGTTTTCTCTTAAACAAATGTCAAATCATAATGAATCCTATCACTACATAGACAACAGACTTCTCTGGTCAAATCTTTTCTTCCTCCACGGTTCCCTCCATGGGACTGTAATCACCACATTGAAAACTGTAACCGATAAAACTGGCTATACACAGTTATTGTAATCTGTGATTTCCCAAAGCCAAGTCCCAAAGGTGCTTGTGCTATAATTTGATTAGATAAAGAAGCTGTGAGCACAATTCTAATGATGTCGTTGCATCCAAGTCAAAATAAAAAAAATGTAAGAGAACAACATTATTTTTCGATCGAAAGCTCTCATGGCCAGCAATTATTTCTAGTGACTTGGGTATTATGGGTAAAATAGCCATGTAGTAGGACAAAACCAGCCAGAATAAAAACAATAATCAATTCTGCTTGCGTCTTCCGATTGCTGGGGTTCGCAAAGCAGACAGATAATTATTAAAATCCAAAGCCCAGTAGTTCACACTCCAACGTTTCGTTTCCTTCTTGCCGGAAACCTTATCAAGGAAGCAATCTAGAAGATTGGTAGATGTTAAACAGTGAAGAAGCGCTTTGTTTCCTTTATTCTGAAAAGCGCGGGAACAGAGCGGGTGAACGAAACACAAACGGAAATTATCAATTAGCAGTGCTAAAATAATAACAACATTATTTATGGAGAACTAGAAAGGCTGGAAGTTGTAGGATACATCGCTGAAAAGAAAGCCAGTGAAAAGAAAGCTGGTCTTAAGCAAACCACTCCCTTTCACCCCCAGCTGCAATATGGAGATAATAATATTTAATGTACTTTTTGGGGTGGTTGTAAGCATAACTAGATAACACATATGAAGCACTTGCACAATCAGAAAGCACTATATGAATGTTGGGCAGGAGGTCTGGCTCAGTGGTAGAGCTGCCGCCTTGTAATGCCTGAAGAGATCTGAGGACGCCAGCTCGAGACATCCGGAAGTATCCGAGAGCTGTCGACACGCCTCTGACAATCTGCACAAGCCCTCGGTGAGAGCGAGGAAAAGCTGCCAGTTACACTCTGAGTGGGAGTCAGAGTTACTGTCAGTCGAACGTGGGAGGCGAATATTATTTATTTATTTATTTATTTATTTATTTATTTATTGAAAAAAATTTATATCCCGCCTTTTCCTATGCCAAAAGGCAAATGCCCAAGGCGGCTAACAACAGATTAAAATACATAATTTAAAATACATAAAATACATATCGATACTTAAACAATTTTAAAAAACAATAAAAACACCGGGGGGCAACAGTATGGAGCAGAGAAACAGCATGGCAGAGCATCTTGAGATACAGGAGGCAGACGACAACCCATCATCCAAACGCTAGACGAAACAAAAACGTTTTGAGCCCTCGCCGAAAAGTCATGAGGGAGGGGGTGGTTCTCAGATCCCCTGGCAGGGAGTTCCACAGTTGTGGCGCCACAGCAGAGAAGGCTCGCCCATGTGTTGCCACTCCCCTAACTTGCGATAGAGGTGGCACCCGCAGGAGAACCCCCTCAGATGACCTAAGAGAACGGGCCGGAATGTATGGGAGAAGGCGGTCCCTCAGATATTCTGGACCCAAACCATGAAAGGCTTTAAAGGTCATTACCAGCACCTTGAATTGGGCCTGGAAATGAATGGGCAGCCACTGCAACCGCTGAAGCAGCGGCTCATCAGAGTCAAACCGCCTAGCTCCAGCAACCACCTGGGCCGCCGCATTCTGCACTAATTGCAGTTTCCGAACCGTCTTCAAGGGCAGCTCCACGTAGAGCGCATTACAGTAATCCAGTCTTGAAGTCACTAAGGCATGGACCACCGTGGTCAGGTCCGATCGACTCAAGTACGGCCGCAGCTGGCGCACCAACCGAAGCTGGGCAAATGAACCCCTGGCCACAGCTGCCACCTGGCTTTCCAGGGAGAGCTGTGAATCCAGAAGCACTCCCAAGCTGCACACCAGTTCTTGCAGGAGGAGTGCAACCCCATTCAAAACGGGCAGATGACTCAGTACCTGCATCGAAGCTTTCCTGACCAGTAGGACCTCTGTCTTTTCTGGATTCAATCTCAACCTATTAGCCCTCATCCAGACCCCAACCGACTCCAGACAGCGCTCCAGGACTTCCACAGCCTCCCTGGAGCGAGATGGCAAGGAGAGATAGAGCTGGGTGTCATCAGCATATTGGTGACACCCAACTCCAAATCCCCGGATGATCTCCCCCAACAGCTTCATGTAGATGTTAAAAAGCATGGGAGACAGAATAGAACCCTGTGGCACCCCACACTGTAAAGGGCAGGGCACCGAACAGGCATCTCCCAGCATCACTATCTGGGACCTGTCAGCCAAGTAGGACCGGAACCACTGCAACGCAGTGCCCTCTAGTCCCAACTCGGCCAGCCAGCCCAGAAGGATACCATGGTCGATGGTTTCGAAAGCCGCCGAGAGGTCCAAAAGGATCAACAGGGATGCACTCCCCCTGTCCGGCAAAGATCATCCAACAGGGTGACCAAGGCTGTCTCCTTCCCAAAGCCCCGCCTGAACCCAGACTGAAAAGGGTCCAGATACTCCGTTTCATTTAGTATTCCCTGGAGCTGAGACGCCAACCCCCGCTCAATCACCTTACCCAAAAAAGGCAGATTGGAAACTGGCCGATAGTTATTTAAATTGGAGGAATCCAGAGATGGTTTTTTCAGGAGGGGGCGCACAATTGGGGTCTTCAAGATGCTAGGCATCACTCCCTCCCGCAAAGATGAATTCACAATAGGTTCCACCCAATCGGCCAGCCCAACCCGTGCAGATCATATTAGCCAAGCTGGGCAAGGGTCAAGCGGGCAGGAAGACGATCTCAAACTACAAAGGACCCTATCCACATCCTCAGGCTGTATAAGGTGAAAAGAATCCATAACGATGGAATTGACAGATGCCGTAGGGACAACTTCTGGAACTGTTAAACCAGAGTCCAAGTCGTGTCGAATCTGAGCGATTTTATCTGCGAAGTGCCGTGCGATCTCATTACAGCGGTCCGTCAAACACTCCAACTCACTCGCTACAGGAGCTGAGTGGAGCAGATCCCGGACAACTTGAAAGAGCTCCGCTGGCCGGCTATTCGCAGACGCAATGGTGGCAGAGAAAAACGCCTTCTTCGCTGCTGTCACCGCCACAGAGTAGGCCCTGAAATGGGCTCTAGCCCGTGTTCAATCAGATTCATCACAAGTTTTCCTCCACTGTCACTCTAGGCGTCGGCCCAGTCGTTTCATTGCCCGCAGCTCCTCAGTAAACCAAGGAGCCACCTTGGCTAGATGGCAAGGCCGTGGCCGTTCACGAGCAAACTGATCCAAGGCTCTAGCTGCCTCCCCATACCACAGGGCAGCCAGAGCATCAGATGAATCACTGACCCGGGAAGCTGGGAAATCCCCCAGAGCCCTCAGGAAACCATCCGGATCCATCAGTCTCCGGGGGCGGACCATACAATTCGGTCTCCCAGCTCTGCAGGGGTGATTAAATGTTGCCAGTCTAAAACTCACCAGATAGTGATCCATCCAAGACAAAGGAGTGATTTTAGTCTCCTCCATGGGCAGATCACCATCCCCATACCCAGCAGTGAACACCAAGTCCAATGTGTGCCCCGCACCATGCGTTGGGGCCCATGGTCGCCATGGCGGCCATGAAGTCCTGAGCCGCCGCTGTCTCAGGGGCCTCGGCATGAACACTGAAGTCCCCCAGCACTAACAGGCGTGGGGACTCCAATGCCACCATCGAGATCACCCTGGTCAGCTCAGGTAGGGAAGCCGATGGGCAACCAGGTGGACGGTACACCAGCAACATCCCCATCCTGTCTCGCCCCTGTAGCATGATGCGGAGACACTCAAACCCGGCACACTGTGGGACAGGGTATCCAGTGAGGGAGATGTAATCCCGGTAGACCACAGCAACACCACCCCCTTGGCCCCTGCATTATCGGGTACCCTGGTGGACACAGCTGGGAAAGGTTTACCCCACCAGCCGCATCCAACCAGGTCTCCGTGATGCAAGCCAGGTCGGCACCCTCCTCCAGGATTAAATCCCGGATTAGGGAGATCTTATTGTTAACCGACCTGGCATTTAATAGTAGCAGTTTAAGGCCACAGGGGTTTCTCCCAGGCACTCCCCAGGCTCCAGGGTTGGGGGAAGGCCTAGAAAGAGGGATGGTCTGCCTATGACCATCCCTCCTTCTCCTGGAACGGCCAGGCCAGCCCCCACCGCCATATCGCCCTTGGCTCTATATCACTTTTTATAGTGGCACCACTACTCCCTCAAACATCCCAACACATCTTTATTGCGAATACCAGAGATAAGCCAGACTGTGAAGGAAACCATCTGGAATGAAGATGTTCTATGAAAGATTAGAATTTTGCATTGTAAAAACCCCTTTGGGGGTTTAGAATTGCCTGCCTATGTGCACCACGCCTTGAATTAAAAAGTCAGAGGAGAAATCCAATGACCAAGAATGGTGGTATATAAATACTGGTATTATTATTATTATTATTATTATTATTATTATTATTATTATTATTATTATTATTATTATTACTGCATTGTCAGAGGTTTATGTTCTTGGGAGCTGTGAGGGACAGTGGTTTTCCAGGACAGGAATTAGAAATTAGGAACTGTACCTGGCAAATAGGGACAGTTGGAATGGATGCTTTTGGTGCTATTGTAAATGAAACACTAAAACTGCAATTCTACACACACTTACCTGGGATTAAGTCCTCTTGAACTCCTTGGGACGGACTTCTGACTCTGAGCAGACAGGTATAGAATTGTAACAATCCTATGCCTGTCTACTCAGAAGTATGTCCCATTATGTTCCATAATGGGGCTTATTCCCAGGAAAAGTGTGCATAGGATAGTAGCCTAAATTGCTAAGCAGTTCATGCAATTTATGCACACTTTTATGCAAACCTTCTCCACCCGCTCCTAGAACATAAATATTTGATCATCTTCATGTTACTGTACTTTGGGTTGAAGGTTAGAACTGGAGGGCAGTAGGATAGGGTGGGTTTGGGGCCAGGATTGTGCAGCATTAAGATCTGGGGTTAGAGGGTGGAAGAAACTTTTGGGTTTGTATCCTATTGCTGCCTCTCCTCAGCTAAGGCTTTCAGGAGCACTAAAGCAGAACTCTGGTGGATCAGAAAATTGGTCTTATGTTATTGGTCAAAAACCTATAGTTTTGTAATTAGACTCACAGACACTTCTCAGCTTCTTTTGAAGCCTTCCTGCCCTCCCCTCTGAGAAGACAGAAACAAAAACAGGAGTTCTTATGCCAATAAAGGTATCTATTCTAACAGGAGTTCTTGTTCTTGAAGCTATTTTGGTCTGCCTTGGGACAGAAATGAGATCTAGCCACAGAACACAGTTGAGAAATCCAACTTTTTAGCCTCGCTCTAACTGAACTGCAGAATGTCTCTAGTCTCCCCCGCCTCCACCAGCTCCAAACACAAGAGCTCATGCTCTTTCCTCATTTCATATTCTAGCTTTTAACCACTTTAGCCACTATAATGCTCATGTCAATATAGTCCATTTTGCCCATATCGTTAGGAAGCCTGTGGTTAAAAAACGGGCTTGCATTGCAACAGCCCTGCAATGTGGTACATTGGTAAATGCTACAGGCTGGAAGTGGAGCTGAGGCTGATTTAAATTTCCAGCCAAATATCCTCACTGAACACTCTTCAGGGTGCAGCAAAGGTCAATCTAATTAAAATGCTCCCTCACACTCTTTCCCAGGCTGCATACACTCAGTTATATGCAGAAGCCCTGTGTTTCACTGACTGGCATGCAGACATATCACACTTAATTTTTTTTTAATCAGTCCCATTTTTAAAACAGGAAATGAGACCTGAACTGGAAAGAGCATAGGCTCTTGTGTTTGCTGCTACCTTTGACAGGGAGCAGATACAGCTTATCACCTTATCACAGCTCTGCTAAAATCCTAATTTCTCTACGCGATACTATGAGCAGCTTTTCCTTCCTGCCCAGGAAGCAATTAGACATATAATTTTAATTTTTAGTTGACCAGGCTGGATTCACAGGGTGGCCTGCCTGCCTCTCTGGGAACCACAGCTCTCTATTGCCACTAGTTACCATCCCTTTGCAATGATAAGAGTGCTTCTGTTGCTTACAAAGTGGGGGGGGAACGGGACGGAAGGAATTAAACGTGCAGCTCATTTTGGGGATCTATTCAGACTTACAAGGGCCTTGATTGATACAAAATTGATCACAATCTTTCAAGTGGAGAGGTTTGCATTTCTGACCCCTGTCGTGGATATTAAATAACAAGGTCTTGGAGTCAGCAAAGGCACGTTGAGCAAAGTTTTATTTTAAAGGAGTGCTCCTGGACAGTTTAAAACCAAAACGTGAGAGGACTGACCCACAGCACAAGCAGAAAGACATCATATACACTGGCATTGCTGGAGGTGGGGCGGGACGGTAAGTTCCGCACTGTGCTAACCTCCGTTTACTCCCTGGCACGAGGCGGCCCCGCCCCCTCACTGTCGGACCCATTCAGTGCGGCAAAGACAATGCACAGTAGACTCCCTGCGCGTTGCCTTCGCCCCACTGAATGGCTCCGAAGGCGAGGGGGCAGGGCCGCCTCGTGCCGAGGTTAGCACTGTGCGGAACTTACCGTTCCGCCCCACCTCCAGCGACACCACTGATCATATACATAGTGATACAGTTCTGTGATACAGTTCTGCTCAGCAACTAGCTTCTATGTCACAGGTGAGTTGTACATATAAAGTTCAAACCACAGAGAAAACACATTTTTGGAAATATGTGTAGGTAGTTTGGAGACAGGTAGGCTTCTTGTTGTCTAAAAAAGGTCAAAGATAAGGATCATGTCAAAGATAAGGATCATGACAGCTTGTCTGGGGTCGAGTGGGAAAAAAATAAGGATCATAACACCTGCACCTAGCAACTGCTCAAATATTTTTCTAAGTTTCCCCAGTATGTGACCTGCATGGTAGCTTGAAATGGCGCAGAGAATTTCAAAAGGAAGTTCAGACTTATGTCAAGATTTACCTACAACACCCTCGAGTTGTGTGCTCATCCCATTCCTAGTTGCACCTTTGCTCTGTGTAGCACGTCAGAAAGAGGTATGATCTTGTAGGCATTTCTCTTTCCATGGCCTCCACTTCCCCAAGAGACCCATATTACAAAGAGATGTGTACAACTCATTATTACCTACGTTTTCTTCATTCACCATGACTCACACAGGAAGTTTTGTGTGATCATCATCAGCTAAAAGTTTTCATCTCTAAAAAAACAACTCTTTGCGTAAGAACCAATTTTGCAGAAACATCTGAAGTGCTCTCAGAGCCTTCAGTTATGTTAAGTGTTTCAGTCATGCCTATAGTTTGGTATTTAATATGGCAAAATTATATAAATTTAGATCTGCATACCACATGATCCACTACTCAGCTAAGGCAGGATACTTTGATTTTAGATACTTCAATTCCATTGATTTCAAGTACATCGTAGCAGCTTTGATCCAAGAGGACTGAAATTGTCACGACCCAGGATGCAGCAAATTACTCTGAGATGGACAGTTTCTCCACTTGATGAGAAACATGAAGTGATGTTCTGATCCCAGGAGCTCTCTGTGATTAACCTGAGCAGAATCCATAGGGCACAAGTTTGAGGAATCCAAGAAAGAAGGCAACGTTGCTCTCAAGCTAGTACCTGAGGCTTTTGATCCCATATCTGAAAATGGGATCCTATCTGAAAAGCGACTCTGAAAATGCATATCATGGATGTTCCCTGGTAGATAGTTTATGTCCCAAGACATTCTCTAGTCAGCTTGCACCAGAGGCAAAAGAGAATGCATCTGGGAGGCTAGGCTACCATGTGACATTGATCAAATATTTTTTAGTTAAGAACTGATCTACTTTTGTACTACTTTAGTTTTAGGTAGCACTATTTCATTTCCATACTGATTATACGATGGCAATTGAAAACCACTGCAGAAATTTGACTGGAAATGATGGAGCAAAGCATGATGGGGGAAGAAGACAGGTGATCTAATGTGTGCCCTAAGTCATGGAGAAGATCATGCAAGCACTCAGACCTACCATGTCTGTAAGGTGTACTAATCTAATCCAGGATAGAGGGGGGTTAAAATAGGCATTTTTACTCAAGGGTATATATATGCAGCAGGAGTAAAAAGCGTACACCTGTGGACTGGGAGGAAATGAGATTGGAACTCAGAAAAAACAGTGCCAGACAAGGGCATTGATGTCTAGGATTGTTAACTAACAACACAATCCTATCCAGTTTACACCACCAGTGTAACCAGCGGTGCAGCGAGAATGGGAGGCCCCAGAACAGAAAGGGGATTCAAATCCCCTCCAAAGGGGGATTCAAAGGGGATTTAAATCTCCTCACCCCTCCAAAGCCTCCCGCCCTGCCCTCCCCCGCTGGTTACACTGGTGGTGTAAGTTGGATAGGATTGCACTGTAAGCCAGCAGCTAGGCTGACCAGGCATTGTTTCAACCAAGACTAGAGCTCAGCTGGGCTCTCACACACACCTGCAGATCTAGTTATCCACTCTAGGCCCACTCTCTGCAGCACTTTTAAAGGAACAATATCCTGGCTTGCATCCTAGTATGTATATCAAAACACAAACAACAAAACCTTGAGCTTTCAGTACTTATGGTATTTTAATGTTTTTTTTAATCTATATTATTTTTAATGTTGTTAAGCTGCCTTGAGTGTCCTGAATATGGGAGAAAGGCGAACCCTTCAAATAAATACATTCTTTACAATAAATACAAATTTAAAGAATACAAATTCTTTAAATAAATAAATAAAATTAAATATGGAATGTGGCGGGTATAGAACTAAGAAAATGGTAGAGTAACTCATTGCTTGAAGATGAGAAATGTCTATCTTTGCTGTAACCATCTTGGGCAGTTCAAGTGCTCATCCCTGAACTCATGGCTTAAGAAGTGGACAAGGTATGGGGGGGGAAGGAGCTAATGAATATGAAACCATGTGGGATTTGTATCCAAATGTGTGCTACATCTGTGGGGAATGCTGATTTCCACATGGTTTTTTGTTTTTTGCATTTTTGGTCTGGGTCTGAGGCTTACATAGGTCTCCCACAAGGTTCCTATTCCTTGCTGGCTGGAGCCCTGAGCAGGAATACCTCCCTTAGGGATTGGAGATATAGCACAACATTTTGTTGCCACTCCCATTTACAGTTCTATATTTATAAAGCCTGCATTGAACTCTTTGCATATTTGTTCCAATTCCACCACTTTTCCATTTGACTTCAAATTGCATTCTGTTGTACTTTTATTTATAGCACTTTAGAATATTCACTGTGAAGGACAGATTTGCTAGTGTAATTACTTAGTATTTGTCTAACTGCCTACTAATCACTATAGCAAATTCCAACATGCTAGACCGTGTTTACCTTTATTTGTTACTTTATTTCCCATGTTTTAATTAGATTTCTTTTTTTTTCTTTTTTTTAGTAAAGAAATCATTTGAGGTTGGATTTAACTTCTCTTTGTACAGGAGAAGTGTAAATCTCTTGGTCTGGTACAATAATGTGAATTGTGCTAAAATAGAAGAGAATTGCAATGCCGGTCATGAAGGCAAACAAAAAGAAGCATTTGGGAATGGTGGTTGAGAACCTGATGGCCTTTCCGGGTCAGTTTTATTTTGCGATAATTGTGTGGCATCTTTTAATTAACTTGTTGCATGGACTCAGAGAGCTGAGTGAAATATACGCCCCCATTTTCACCATTCCACTCGCAGGGGGTGAACATGCAGGCCCCATTGGTGATTGTTTCGGGAGGGGGATGTCTGAGCAGAGCCAGCCCATCTATGAGGCCAACTTGAAGCAGTTGCTTCAGGCAGCAGATTGGGGGGGGGGAGGGAGGGAATCCCTGTCCACCTACTTGCCTTCACTCCTCCTCCTCCTTCCGCGCCCCCTGCCCCTCTTTGTCCCCCTGCCAAGGAAGAGGAGGACAAAGAGGAGACGAAATGGGGAGGGGAGTGCTGAACTAGAACACTGGAGAGTGGGAGGAGCAGAGGCTGGCACATCATGGGGTAAAGAGGGGCAGCATTTGGCATGCCGCCTCCGAGTGTTGGAAGGTCTTGTGCCTGACCTCTGTCTGAGAAATGCTGAGAGAGCTTCTGGGAGGTAGTGATGGCAGACTTAAAAACAACCACCAACCACTCTGCTGCTGCCTCTCTGACAGAAGTGCTGTAGACTTTTTCTGGGTGGCTGGCTGGCTCCTGCCAACTTCTACAAATGTGCACCCCACGAAGCGTCTCATGAGAATGACACTATTTTGAGGGAGCTTCTAGGAGAAAAAAATGGCAGCTATAAAGGATACAACAGGGCCACTATTTTTTTACCCAGAAAGGCCACCCCCCCATATTATGATGTAGCCCAGGGGTTCTCAACCAGTGGTACTAGTACTACCAGTGGTACTTCGGCTGACTGCTGGTGGTACTCAAACCACTGGAACCTTGCTTTGACACGGCACTTTTGGCAGTGCGTTTTCACTCCTGAGGTGCTCCAGCCTTTGGCCGAGCCTCTTGGGAATGCTGAGAAGTGCCCTCCTACCCACCCAGAGCCCCCCTACCTGTGTTTTCTGGCCTCTGAAAGCTCAGAAGTAACTGGCGATGATGTCACTGCCAGTCACTCTCCGTAGTACGCAGCAGGATAGTGGCGCCATAAGTGGTACTTGGCTAGAAAGGGGTGTGTGTGTGTGTGTGTGTGTGTGTGTGTGCGTGAGAGAGAGAGAGAGAGAGAGAGAGAGAGAGAGAGAGAGAGAGAGAGAGAGAGAGAGAGAGAGAGAGAATAAAAGGGAAAAAGGCAACTCCTTGCTGCCAATCAGTGATAACGTTTCAAGGGCAGCTTATCAGTGCCCCTTCAAATTACCCATGGTTTCATACCCTCCCCCTGATGTCAATCCCTATTTTGCAGTAGAAGGTTGTCTAGTAAGAATTTTTGGCTCAGGCTTTATGTGCCATTCATCCATCTTGGTGGGATTATTTCAGAACTCTTCATGATCTGCTTGGGTTTTCTCCATCTTGAATCACTTGGTATCATCCACAAACTTGGCTACTTTCCTTCTGTGTTTTCTCACCCTGCTAAAAACTGCTGAGACACCCTGCTACAGTAACCATGGTCCTGATACTCTTTGAATTCAGCACCATGGCAGGACAGGCAGGTCCTTCTCGGGATCACTTATCTTTCTGTTAGCTTCTTCAAAAACACAATAGATCTTGGCCAGTCCTCTTGCAGAGACTCGTGTGTAACAGCAGGTGATTGGTCATCCCAGCCAACTTGACCAGATCAGGAGGCAGGTAGAGGTGCCCAGTGATCATAAATCATCCAGTCAGAAGAACCCGTAATGGCATCACCCTCAAGTTTTTTTTAATGACACACACCGGGATGCTTGTGTGTTTTCGGGTTCATTACTGGAGAACAGTTGCTGTTTTAATAAGAGATATACTGTACTGCCTTATTAAGCATCATGTAGCATCGTGGGTGCCAGGACCAGACCGTGTAACAGTGTAACAGAGACAACTAGAACTGGAACAGTATTCAGTTAAATGTGTCGGAATACTGCTCCGCTCACATGCATATGCAGGTCGGAGCCAGCTTGCAACGCTCTCCCCACTGCATACGTGGGTCCCTTTGCTCGGCCAGGATTGACTGCAGGATTGGATCCCCTTCTAGGGGCCAGCAGGGAGTCCCAGCGCCATTCCTGGCGTGAACACAAGGGAGAGAACACAACATGGTGTGAACACAAGGAAGAGAGGACCAACTTTCCAGCATCGATGCAATGGCAATGCAGTCCCAAAGTAAGGGACCAAACATTCCTTTACCTTGAGGAGGCCTCTGTGGCTGAACTCCCGCCACAGACTGCAATGCACACCATATTGGCACGGCTGCATCAACACTGGAAAGTTGGTTAAGATTGGGCTGCTAGTCAGGGATCTGCCCTGGTCAATGCAGTTGCTACAGCTCATATGTTATTTCCTCCATGGGCTGCTAACAGAGTGGGTTTGGAAACATGTTAACTGCAGTGCATAAACAGGGCACCTGCTAGGTTCAGTGTTTCCATTTTAATCTTCCCCAAGGGGCTATTCAGTTCCCCTATAAAACTGGTCAATAAAATTGCATAACGGTGACCTCATACCATACTGTAGATCAACTTTGTTGCCTAATGTATCCACTACCCTTGAGTATGCTGTTTGACCTTGATTAGGTATATACATTGGACTCTGATAACTTTCAGCTATTGGCTAGTATTTTCAAGTTTCCTTTTGGGGCTTTTGCTTGTCAATAGTGTATGGTCAGTAGATTTTTGTACCATTGGTGTAATTACACCAGGATAAAGTTTGTTCAGAGCTGAATTAGGGGAGCAATTTTGCCACATTTATAAGCCCAGCTAGAACAAAGCTCCTTCATTTCATCCTTGAATTGGGCTCATCTATTCTTGGTCTGTACCTCTCTTTAGCCAAACGGTCACTAAGGTGTAACTACCGTCGTCACTGGAAGCAGTGGTTTGATTTTCTCCTTGCAGTACTGTTGTTGTTTCACAATATTTGTCCTATTTTAGTTTCGTCTCCTTGTTAAATTCTTATTTCCAATCAAGCTTCACTGTTGCTGACTTGTGCATGCATTTTTTAAAAAGTTTTTATGTGTACTTCATGTCTTTTCTTTGCTTGTAACTCATGAGAGAACTCATTTTCTTTCCCTTTGACTACAAAAGTCTTTAGGATGCATTCGTATCTCAAACAGAGCCTTGAAAAGTTCAGAGTAATGATGTAGGAGTCCATAAGTGAATGCCAAATTGGTTTTGTTCTCTAGTATTTCACAAGCACTTCTGAAGGAATGTCGGCCATACACTTTATTTTGAGCTCAACTACAGCATGAGGGACCAGCTTTTGCAGCTGGGAGAGTTTAATTATATACGATTAGGACAGAGCCAAAATTATTAACACGTTCTCAATGTTCTTGTTGCTTTGATTAAAAAAAATGCCTCTCTTTTCTTGTCTCCATCTCAGACATTTCAACCATGCTTTGAATATGTCTTTAGAGAATGTTCAGGTCGGTCCCGTGAGAGATCATATGATGGGTGTAACATTCATGGAGCGTGGGGTTTTTCACACAGATATAAAGAGAGGGGTGAAGCTCAGTGTAGATAGATCATCTAGGACAGGGGTTCTCAACCCCTTCCCTGCGCCACCTCTGGCGCCACTCTCCTGCTGTGTACCACCAGAAGTGATTAGCGATTGCTTCTGGGTTTTCAGGTTCTCGGAGGCCAGAAAACGCAAGTAGGAGGCACTGGGTGGGTGGACCCTTCTCAGCGTTCCCGAGAGGCTTGGCCAAAGAGGAGCCTCTCAGGAGCAAAAATGTGCCACCAAAAGCGCCACATCGGAGGAGGATTCTGGCAGTTCAGTGGTCCGAATACCACCAACAGTCAACCAAAGTACCACTGGTGGTACTAGTACCACTGGTTGAGAACCCCTGATCTAAGAGGTATTTTGAATGTTCTCCAAGCAGCACTGGCGTTGCTCTAGGTGGGGCGGAACGCTAAGTGCCGCCCCACTCTGAACCTCCGTTACAGCTCCGTGCGAGGCAGCCCCGCCCCCTTGCCTTTCGAGCCATTCAAGGCAGCGAAAACAATGCACAGGAGACTCCCTGCACATTGTTTTCGCCGCCTTGAATGGCTCAAAAGGCGAGGGGGCGGGGCCGCCTCGCGCGGAGCTGTAACGGAGGTTCAGAGTGGGGTGGCACTTAGCGTTCCGCCCCACCTAGAGCAACGCCAGTTCCAAGCAGCTTTACGTTGTGGATAATGCTGTGGACAGACTTCCTGTCTGCATAAAAACGTTTCTCATATCAATAGCAGGAGTGCAATACGGAAACTTGCAATGTCAGTACGGAAATAGCAATGCCAATGCAATACGGAAACTTGGGGGAGTATTAAAGTTGTTCCCTAAAGAGTACTCACTGGAGGCATTGGGCATTGCCATCTGATGCTTGTGTATCTGGTTGGGTTTGTAGAGTTCTCTTCCACAGTGACTTCATTAAATATGAAAAGAAAAAGGATTGGAATAATAGCACAACATAACCATTAAAAAATCACAGGCACACTGTCTTTGACTGATTTGTGTACTGTTCACCAAATGAAATCCTGCCATTCAAAATGTAAATTTTGATCTGCCCCAGTGCTCCATTCTGACTGCAATCCAAATGCTGCTGGGACTTGCACTTAAAACTCGTACTTAACACATTCTGTATGCTTGGTTGTCTATGGGCCCGGAGATAATGCCAGCCTTGGATGCAAACATGAGAAACACTCCTCTGCATATTTAATGGTAATGATATCACAATCACCATGTGAATATAAATGCACTAAGCTATCAGAGGGACTCGGCATGCAGTGGGTGAGATGAGGATTGCCCTAATTGTTGCATTAGATGAGAGCAGGTCTGGGAAGGCAGTCTATTGCACAGATGTGCACAGGAAAATGGATCTCTCCTATCTGTGTGAAGATGGAAGGGAAAAATAAGTGTGAGGTGGTCTAAATTTTCTGTAGCAATATTACAAACAGAACTGAAACGCTAGCATTTTAATAGGCAGGAGGTGGTTAAATTGAAAAGGTCTGAACTAGAAACTGTTGCAAATCACTCCAATTTAGCAAATGCCTCCAAGTTGTATTCTTGTCGCTAGGGTGAGCATCTCTCTGTTCACGGTGATTAATGAGATACGATGGAAATCATGACAAGAAAAGCAGTATCTATCACAAGCTATAGTTTAAAAAATAACTAGTTTTGCAGCATCAACCCCAAAACTTTCCAGAAGTCAAGAAAAGTTGAACATAATAGATTTGTTACAGAGAATGTCTGAAATCTGGAGAATGTTAAGATTTGCTAGGGATTGAGTGAATGTCTGGTTCTGGTTCAGAATGGAAAGGATCCAGTGAATGTTGGCAGTCTCAGCTTAATTTCATGAATATCTGTACCTAGGCTTGTGTCCCCCTTTTTCAGACATAAGCCTGTGATGCTGGTGGTCACTTTGAGGTGACTCTCAGTGTCTCTCTTAGCGCTTGGACACCTGCAGTATTTGTTTGGGATTGTCAATATTTGTATTTGAACATCCACGTTCTTATTTTGGACATTTCACTCTACATTATACAGTATGTATATAGTAACCTTTATTTGCTATTTCTTGAATGAGACACATTAACCAAAAGAAGTGTTAATCCGAAGAATGATCAAGTCATGATTATGGAGATGACTATAGACCAGTGGTGGCCAACCTTTCAACATGAATGCTGGCCCTTTAAATGGTTGCATAGGTGAGGGCATTTCAGCAGGTGTAGCTGCTTTAGCAGCACCATCAACACTTGCAGCTGCCCAGATTCTGTCTTCTACACAACTCTTAAGAACACAGTAGCCCTAATGGTGCAAGGTTGGCCACCCCTGCTATAGACCAAAAGGTAAAATAATGGTTTAGGGATTCAGGTTTGAGTGTGAACTATAGCAATATTAATCATGGAATGTGAATTTAAAATACAGAGTATTTGCATTGGTATTGAATACTAAGTGTAGGTTGATTACCCCTTATCCAGACATCCAAAATTGTTTGTTTTTTATGTTCATACAGTGCCCATCCTCCACTGAGCTCAGGATGGTATACATTGCTTCTTCCTTTAGCCTCACAACCACCCTGTGAGGTAGGTTAGGTTGAAAGATAGTGGTAGGCCCACGGTCACCCAGTGTGAGTGTGGATTTGAACCTAGATCTCCATGGTCCCATTTCAACAGTCTAACCATTATACCATATCATATGCTGGTTATTGCAAATCAGTGATAACCAGAGATAACCAGTCTCTGTGTCGGCTGAAGTAGAGTGTGTGTGTGTGTGTGTGGAGGGGGTTGAATTGAGGCAGGATGATTTTTTTTTTTTACCCTGAGTTTTTTCTTTGAGCAACCAGTTGCTTTACCTTTCTCAACTTTCCAGATCAGACTCTGAACAAAGCATGGAAACATTTTAAAATGCTTTGTAAAATAGATTCCCTCCCTGCTTTCAAAATCCGATCATATGCATTCATTCATTTAACATTCATTTAAATGTTTCCTTTTTTGAATTCCTACACTGTATCTCTTTTCTTTGGAAGTATAGCACAAAGCCTTTCCCCCTCTCCTTTCATTTTTCTCATGACAAAATATCTATGGATATTGAGAAAGAGGGGGCAGACTGTGCTTTGGTAAGCTGTTTTATTGTTGTTGCAATGAGACTTTGCCATCCCTTTTTCACTGTGGAATGGTTCAGTGTCATCACTTTCAAAGTCATTTAATAGCTGTACTAGATCTAAATCTAAACTTTATGTTCATATTTTTCTTTGCAAGTTGTTCTTGCGACTTGAGTCAGCATTGGTTACGGCTGACTGCCTACACTTGAAGCAGTAGTTCCCACCCTTCGAAAACTGTAGCTGCTCTCAGAAGTCTTAACACTCTCATCTTTGAAACTGCTCAGGCATGGTGGTTTTTCTTTTGCAAACAGGTGAACGGTATGAGAATGTAGAGATGAGTGGCAGGGCCTCTGAGAGGAATTTTATCAGGGGGTACGAAGGTTCTTTTGGACCCCTTCTTACCGCAAAATTGACCGGGGAGGGTGGTGATGGATGGGGGCGGCATGGGGGGCAAAACAGGGCAGGGGGGGGCAAAACAGGGCAGGGGGAGGGCAGCAATGGCCAGGAAAATCTTCAGAGCTAGGCTTACCAGATCTCCAACCGGGACAGAGTGCTAGACCTTTAGGAGAAGGAATGTGGGCAGGTGTAGCTTTTTAAACCTTAGTGCACAATCCTAGGCATGTCTACTCAGAATCAAGGCCCATTGTGTTCAGTGGGGCTTGCTTCTGAGTAGACATGCCTAGGATTGTGCTCTAAGGGTATAACAAGCTACACCTGCCTACATTCCTTCACCTAAAGGTCTAGCACTCTGTCCTGGTTGGAGATCTGGTAAGCCTATTCAGAGCCCAGGTCTATTGGGCTTCCTGATGCAGAGCCCAGATCTACCTGCCAGGTAGACCTGGCCTACCAGTCAGAGTCTGCCTTCCTTTTCACCCGCAGGTCCAGATCGACCTGCCAAACCCCCCCCCCCCATTCACAAACCACTGAGAGAAGTGACATATTACTTGCCGGCTAATATTGGGCCGGTTAGTGGTTGCAGGATTGCCACCGGCCTGGGGTCCTGGCTGGAGGCAGGCCAACTGGCTGGGCAAGCAGGCTCTGACCCCAGCTGGGCCTCGTTCTCATGAGACCCAGCCCTGGGAACACAGCAAGAAGGGATGGGGCCAGGGAGAAAGAGCTGGGAGCTCCATAAGGAGGCCAGCAGGTGAGGGCAGAGGGCTTACACAGGAGTCCCACCTTGGGAGCGGAGTTGGGCTAAATCCTTACCTCAGCAGGCCTGTCCCTCACTTGGAGGAGGGGAACTCTGCCCCCAGCCTCAGCCTGGCCCCTCGAGCCTGGGGCCGACCAGGTCACCTGCCACCCGGTGGTGGGATCCCCGGAGCTGGGGGATCCATTGGGGAACAAGCAAAACATCAATGCCCACCTCGACTGACCCCGGACAAGGGCCCAATCCGTGGAACTGCAGCTACCTACCTGACTCTCTGGGCATCCTACCAAACTCCAAGGCACCAGTCCTGTCTGGAGCCCAGACGGTCCGTCCCATGGTGTGCCCGGCAGGAAGACCAAGGAGAGGCTCTTGTTAAAGACTGGAAGGACTTAAAGGACCCTGTGACAAGGGTCCTCATGAATGTCAAAGTCGATAACTCGATTAAACCAGCTCAGCAACCTGACCTGTAAGTCTGCGTGTTTCTTTGCTGGGGGAGGAGAGAATTAAGTCGAGGGCAACTGTCCAAGGAAGATCCTGCACCCTCCGTGGGGGACATGGACACCCCTATGGAAACGACACATGGATACATGCATTGCATGCTTCCTGCATTAAAACAAAAAGAAATAAAAAGGCTTGTCAAGCAACAAACAAGATAGCAAGTTATCCTGGTGTGTACGCAGAAATGGTTTTCCCCACAGAAGATGCCCTTTGGATCCTAGCCAAAGTTAACTGCCTTGGAAGGAGGCCCACTAATTTCCGGAAGTGTGCTTAGAGCCAACTGTCCTACATGGCACTCATAACAGCACTTGTAATCCTGCAGTTGCTGCATGCAGAAGGATGAGAATTCCTTTTTACTATAGCGGCCAGAGCAAGGAGTCGTATTGGCTTGGCAAAGGTTTCTGGACTGAGCTGTGATTTTGAACAAAAGTCTCCTAGGTCCAAATCCTGCAAATGATCACTTTACAAAAGCATCCACTCCACTTTACCTCCCTAGAAAGACCAATTTGCTTTAATGTTCAGTTCACATTGCAGATATTTGAAGCATAAAATGAAATCCAGTGAAGCATTCTAGAAAAGAAATGTAAATGGTTTCAAAACATAAGAACACAATAACTTGACAGGTCTCTGCTAAATAGCCATTGGGCATTTGCCAGCTACATTTTGGGTTTTTTTTTAAGTATTCTTTAAAAAAGTTGTATAATATAGTACTGCATAAATGCAAGGATGTGTACTGCTTTCATAATCCCACCTCATTAACCACAAGGACATAGCCCATAATAGTCCAGTAAACTGTACTGCAATACAGAGGATGAACATTCCCCTCTGTATACTGATTTTTCTTCTAGCTGCCCTTTCACAGTTCTTTTGTACCATCCACTCGGGAATAACATCATTATTCTAAGAATTAAAAGGTGTGTGACTCTGTAATGAACATTAACAAATCCTGTAGGATGTATTGTAAGCACAGCTTTAATGGTGAGATAATTAAAAGGACTGTTTGCCTCAAGATTTCTTGCTTGCAATGTTTTAAGGCGAGGGAATCACACAGCTTTTCTTCTCGCCTTTTCCATTAACCGAAAAGTTTATTTGTAATATGGTTTAGTACCTAAAAAAAACCTCATGCATTTATGGCCTAATCTAGGAATCCCAGCAACTCAATATTGTAATATACTCAAGGATTTTGTAGTGATTGTAATGAAGCCACTGGCAGTGATGGGCTGAGTCCTCTGGACAGGCAGGTCACTGACCCAATCAGTGGAGCTTTTGGCAGTGACTAACAGAGGCATCTCATCCAATCAGACTGGGGCAGGGTAGGTGGACAATCCTAGGAAAGCAAATTTGGAAGTAGGGTGCTCCAGAATGATGTAGGTAGGATAAGAGGAGAAGGCAAGAGGCTGGAGGACTATGAGACAGACAGAGGGAAGTCCCCATGTCCATGAACTGGTGAGGTGAGGAAGGCTGAAGTTCATGCATGATTTGAAATAACTGGCCAAATCTTCGGTTGCAAGCCTATAGGACAGGGGTCCTCAAACTGTCAGCTGCCAGGGCCTGTAGGCTGTAGTTTAGGGATCCCTGCACTAGTATATTGAGAATGAGACTCAACTGCTGTTACACCTGTGTAATATCAGTGGCAGTAGACTGATACAGAAGACTGCCTTGTGATAATGTGCTTCTGTGGATGATGGAAAGATTAGCAAAGCAATTGCCACAATCCCTGAGGCTATTCAAAAATCAGATAGCCGCTAATTGCCCTTCAAAGAGCTGAGCTCCTGCAGTTTGCCAGCTTGTGTAAATACAGGGAGATAAATGTTTGAGCATCTTGTAAAGCTAGGTGGGTCCCGATAGAGTGTCATTTTAAAAAGTGGGTCCCGGTGCTAAAAGGTTTGAGAACCACTGAATTAGACTGATGGGCAGGGTTTAGCAAGCTTCCTCGGTTCCAGGTTGGATTGTCGTGGATTAAGCAAAATATGCAGACACGAAACCTCCCAGGGCCTGTAATTCTGGTACATAATTGTTAATAACAGCAGCACTAATGAGACTAACTGGAATCTGAAAAGAAGAGCATATATTTTCGATTGAAATTTATACACCTTAGTTCACCATTACTTTTGAGAGATTATTCATGGGGTGCCCTGCTTGGCATCAAGCTTTAAGGAACAGGGCTCTAACACTATTACTTAAGTAATGAATAAAAGGTTTTATCAAACTTAGGAGTTTGATATGGTATCTCATACATATATTCAGGTATCTTAGAAGAAAAAAAATCCAAGGGGGGATGGAGTGGGGTAGAGGGGTGAAGTCGTCCTTTCTGATAGGTCAAAATGCTTTTCCTGGATTTTCCCCATGCTAGATTGTGCCCCCAAAACTACACAAACACTGCGTCAAATCTACCTTCATGAAAGTCATAAAGAAATGGCTGAATGCTATAGGTAGTTCAAATGGATGTAAATTGATTTTTATATTCCTGTGAGACTTTGACTGACCTATTCAGGGGTGCTTTTGAATATCTGAAGTGGGTGGGGATCTTGCAGGGGACTGAATATTTGAGAAAGGACTCAATTCTGATTGTCCAAATCACATTTACATTGAATAGTTAAGAAGCCATCATGCTCCTGCAATGTACAGTATTATCTCAACTAGCACCCAATCATATTCCTCCTGAAATCAGTTGCAGAATTCTCAATGCCGTTGAGAAAAGAAGGTACAAACCTTCATGTACCTTGGAGCAGAAGTTACTTTGGGGGGAAACTTTTATGAAGACCAAAAAAATTACCAAAAATAATTCTGATTTTTAAATATAAAAGAGAGCCCCAGCTGGCCTGTACTTGGTTCTCCACGAGGTTCTCCTGGGTTGCCCCGGGGCAGCCCGGGAATGGGATAGGATACAGTGGCCAGCCCTTTAGTCCTAGGCTTACCGTCCATCCCAGAAAACCTGGGACCGTTCCGGGCTTCGGTCCCAGGCTTTCTGGGCCCGGTGAAGTCTCCGCCGCTTCCAAAGGTGCAAAAAGGCATCTTTTTCTGGCGCCGCCATCTTGGATCTCACGAAATCTTGTGAGATCCAAGATGGTGCCGCTGAAAAAGGTGCCTTATTGCACCTTTGGAAGCGATGGAGGGAATGAGCCTGGGGGCAGGAGTCCTGGGCGGCTTGGACACAGCCGGCCAGGCTCCAAGTGGCGGCGGTGACGAGGGCGGCGATGGCAGTGACAACGAGGGATGGCGGTGAGGGGCAGTGGTGAGGAGATGGTGGGCAAGATGGCGGTGGCGGCGAGGACGGCGGTGGCAAGATGTCGATGTGGCGGCAGCAATGGTGGTAACAGTGGCGGGACAGGTAAGTGGCAGCGTCCACAAACAAATTAAAAATATAATTAATTGATTGATTGATTGATTGATTGAATAATTAATTAAAAATGGGGGTGTCCCGGTTGGAAACCGGGAAAATATGGTAAGCCTATTTAGTCCAGTCATGTATCTTTAGGCAGGATTGTGCCGTTTGGTTCCTACTGAAGACTACACTGTCAAACAATGTTGATCTCAGAGCCGATATTGTATATTACGAAGGAATGGGGGGTGCAAAACATTAGTGACTCTATGAACTCTATTTTTGTAGCATGTAAATTGGCTCTCTGGGATGGGGGGGACCTACTCTCTGCATTTGGAAAAACAGCATGCAAAAGAGAGAGAGGTTCAACCTTGACTTCTCCCTGATATACTGTTTTTCTGTGTGCTTTTCTTCTAGGCTTCTTCTTTAGAGGGTGGGACACACACTCATGCACATGCACCCACCCCAAACAAGAATTAGTACAGTCCTAGAAAAGCTTTACTTCTTGATTCTGTTGAATGTGTAATTCTTACTGCATCACAGATGGTCTTCGGTTCTTTTACATAGAATAACACTGTCATATGCACCTTTTTAAAATGTCTGATTGTTCAGGAGTTTTATGCATGCAGTCACAAACCATTATCAGAGATTTTGGTTCTTGAGATTCTTAACAGGACAGCTGAACATAAGGCTTTGCCTGACCTGATAGCCAGAACTCCTCGACTTTCTTATCTGTTATGCTTGAAGTCTGCAGGGAGGTGCAACTAATTATTCTACTAATGTGAACAGGTGGGCCTTTCAAAACACCATTCAAGAAGCACCCGGATTAGAAATATAGTAGATAGATAAAGTCTGTAGAAATGTACCAATAAGGAAAAAGGGCCTAGTTCACACTGAGCTGGTGAACATCTGGGGTGTACCAGACTGCAGGCAGAGTTTCACATAATGGAATAATAGTTCCAGACCCCCCAAAAATGATACCTTGCAGATAGAAAAATAGCATCTCAGAGGGAAGTCTAGGCTAGAACTCTCCTCCCTGATTTCTAGTTTTCTGAGTGTGTGCGGGAGGGGAAAAGTATTTTGTGTGTGTATGGAAGAATGTTTATTCATGGGGGGCAACTACCTATAGTCTAAATTGATATAACTTGGATTTAGGTTTATCACCTTAATGGTAACTGGGTCACAGCCTGCCCTTTGCCACATGAGAGAGAGAGAGAGAGAGAGAGAATATGCTCCTTTTGTGCTTCCAGTTGCATCTCCAGTCCTAATTTACCCATGCTTGGGGCTGACTCACTTTTAAAGAGAACTGGTATAATGTGTAGATGGTGTAGTGGTTCTGGTGTTGGACTTGGAGCTGGAAGATCCAGGTTCAAATCCCTGCTCAGCCATGAAGCTTCCTGGGTGACTTTGGGCCAGTCACTATCTCTCAGCCTAACCTACCTCACATGTGAAAAACTAACACACTCTTGGTTGTTAAATCGAGATTCCCGAATTTTGCCTCTCTTCTGGTCAGTTTCACCTGCTTGAGGTTTCCCAAAAAATACTACTGGCCTCAAAGGTTATTCTTAAATATCTATTAGCATTTCTTGCATTTTGGTCAAGTAGAGAGATCCAATAAGGAGAGCAGCTGTAGCTCTGAGGTAGAGCACAATGCTATGTAGAAGATACATGGTTACATCCATAGGCTCGGACGTTGGTCCCAGAATTTGCCTTTGAAAAGGACACGAAGAAAAACTGCTTCAGCAAAGTTTGAAAGCAGCTTTCTGAAAACACACAGTTCAATCCATTAAAAGTTCATGAAATATAGTCAATTAAGATGTGCAGAGAAGGTGAGGTATCATTTAGTGAGGTGTGTACAATTGATAACGGAGATTAATGGGACAATATGGTAAGAGAAATGTTTGGCTCAATGTCAAGAAAATCTTCTTGACAGTGATATATACTGCTTCAAAGAACCTTTCCCAAGGGAAGTGATACAAACCCATTATCAGGTACTTGTCAAACTTGACCAGATAAGAGATGCAAAGGTTCTTTTAGTGGCAAAAACGCACTGTTTGGGGAGTTGCACGTGATCTTCTGATGAAGGCAAAAGTAGGTAATATCCTCTTTCCATACTCTGCGTCCTCTCAGTTGCTGTGTGGCTATCACTCTAGCTAGAAGCAATGTGATGACTTGCATGGGTGAAAAGGCCATGACCTGTCAAACCCCACCATCAGACCTTTCGTTATTGCCTGCCGTCACCTCGAGGAGGAGAGGACTATAGCTGAAATGTAGAGCCTGTGGTTCAATCCTTGACAACTCTGTTATAGCTTTAGCTATAACTGGAAGTGTACCTGGGCACATTACCTCTTCTGTGTGATCAGGGGCATGCATGGATGTACTGTTGACCATACTAACCTATTCTGACTATAAAAACCTGCTAACCTGTTCCTATACATGGTAAAAACAACTCCATCAACCTAATTTTTCTAATAAAATTATTAGCCCCAAAGTCATTCATTTTATATTCCATAGTGAAAGACACTCTGTAAGCATGGAGATAAATTTGACTTATTCGAGAAAACCTGGTCACACTCTCTTGAAATCTGTAGATTTGAACAACTTCCTGAACTTGGCACTGTCTGCATGATAATAGGATCGACAGAGAGGGGGCAGGGAGTCAGTGGTTGCGATTGTTCATTTGTGGAAACCTATGTTATTTATAAAAACTGAATGGTATAAATAAAATGTCAGCAGCTCTCTTGAAACCCAGTCACGTTTTATTTATTTCCTGAGATCCTGCCATTCTTCAAGGCCCTCAGAGCAGCATCCATGGACTTCACAGGTTGTCTACTCCAGGTATTGTCCACGCCTCGGGGTAAGCAGCAGCTTTGAGGGTAATTTAGAACAGGAAAATGCCACGGAGGAGGAGCAAAAGGTTAATCCCCCTCCCCCTCCGCTGCTGTCCCTGCTCCACCAAAGTACAGTCCTGCACAATGGCTCTAAGCCAAAAAGAGAAATATCAGGAAGGCCAATCATAAATTCCTTGTAAGTCGTGTAGTCTCATCCTTAGTTTTCTAAGATGGGCAGGGTACACATATCCTATAAAATCTAAAATAGCCCAGTCAAGACAAAACAGATACATTGTCATCATCTCTACACAACCACCCACCTTAAAACAGATCTTTTTCCTTCTTGCCCTTCAGACTCTTGCTAATCTCTCCAGGCCCTACTGATACGTTTCTTTTTCTGTGGTTATTTGATTAAGATTATTATATTTAAAGGGGCAAGAGGGGAGGGAGTAGGCCGGTGAAGGTCAATCCCAAATTTCAGCCATATGCGTTTCCCTTAAGAAGAAACGCCGAATGGGCTGAAACATGTTCAGTTGCTCTCTCATTTGTTTTCTTGTGTTTGCCTTATAATTCTTTTTTTTTTTAGTTGCAAATTCAGAATGTTTTATTTATTTAAGTAGGTGCTTTGGTGGGGTGGGGGAGCAGATTTCCAGTGGGGAAGGATTAGCCTCTTGGCGACCAGAAAAGCACTTCTCTGCTAGGCAATTTGAAAGGCCTAAACCACGCTAGGCAGGCTAAACCACATGGAAGTATCTGAAAATAGCTTGTAGGAAAGAGAAAGAACATTTAGTTTTCAGGTTGCAAAGCTGAGAAACTAAATGAAAGGGAGCTCAGAATCCCTCTGCTGATGTTTATAGTTACCCCCCCTCCCTTTGCATTACTGGTTATATCGCCAGCTCCTTGTCTGTTTTTCCTCATTATCGTCTTTGACTGAAGCGATGTTGATGTACAACAGTGGCATTCTGGCCTCAATGACGTTGTACTTATTGTTGTTGCTGTTGGCTGTTACATATTACTGAGTAAAAATGAAGTGTTCGATTCCAGCATAAGTGATGTAAGGGATTTCTGTGTGAGCAACACAGCCCAAGGAGTCACAGTGAAGATCTATATATAAATCAAACCAGGCTGCAAAAGAATGGTATGGCACATAAAGGATTGCCAGTGGTTTTTAAAACGTTCAGTGATATAATAATGAAAAATGTTTGGGAATGGGGAACGAAGAGGGAGGGAGGGACACAATCTCTATTAAGTAAACATGGTGGATGTTCTTTAAGGCTAAGAAATGGAGGTCTAATAGGCACTGTGTGGAGGTGTTTTGTATGCGTGTGTCATTTCCCCCCCCCCTGTTTCGTAAGCAGTGTTCTTTTCTCCGCGTGTCAGTCATTCATGTTGTGATATCTTATGTGAGAGGCTTACATTTGAAATAGTTTCTTGTGTGGTAGCTGAACTCTCTCAGCTCAGGAAAAACTGCTGCAGAACTATTTGGAAAGATCCCACTGAAATCTGGGCAGGTCACACCCCTTAACACCTCTGAATTGGGGGCTGTGCATTCCAGTGTGAGGTGGCAGGGACGCTTTTGTGTTGTGGCAAGTGGAAAAGACAACCATCTTTAGGCTTTTGTATCATTGTAGAAGATGCTTGTGTAAATGAGCATGAATGGCTGTGGTGACTAGGTACCGGGTACACATGATCTGTTGGTTGGGAAGTGGAGAGAAAGAGGTTTGATATCTTGAATATGGGAAGAAGGCAGAAGTCTTGAGTTTTTCAGCTGGCTGTCAAGAAGCATTGGAGATATGTGCTGTGGTTTGCATTGGAGAACTGATGCTGCTTTAAAACCCATTTCCTCCCAGCCCACAGGTGTACACATTTAACTGTTGTGTGTACTGTATACTACACCCTTGGGTAAAAATGCCTTAAAGACTAATACTGTCTATCTAGGTGCTTCCCTGCTTCCACCTGTTCAATCTGTAATTAGTGCACACATACACTAAACAAAAAACTCCAAACCACCAGATAATTGACTCTGTGTATCACCTTTCCCTGAAATTTCTTAGCACTTGGTAAAGTGTGGGAATAGTAACTAGTATTTTTTTTCAGTCAGGTACACTTTTCTGGGACAATGACATAATTAGATTCCTATGAATACTGTACACATTTTTAAAAAGATGCAAGCAGAACTGCATGCCATTTTCTTAGGAACAGGATTCCTGAAAGGAGAATTTCTCTGCAAAGAAGCAAATTGCAGGAATAATTCCCACTCATCAATAACTCTCTTGTGTCTCAGGTGCAAGCTTGGAAGGCCTCAGAATGAGACAGGCCATGTAACTGGAAAAAGTGTTCAACTTTTGCAGAAGAGGTTTGTGCAAGTGGTTCAACCTGTATCTTATGGGCCTGAAAAGTTCTAGGCCCAGTTGGACCAGAAATTAGAGCTGGTTCTCAGGTAAGTTGTACTTGTTGTTTCACCAGTTTTTCTTCCCTTGTACCTTTTAGTGAGTTGTAGGTGATAAATGAGAGTATATGAAGAAATGTAGTATATGCTGCTGTTCTTGCATAGCTAGTACCCACTAAGGCAGCATTTCCCAAAGTCCTACAGGGGTGTTTACGGGGGCGGGGTGGTGTCAGAGGCAGTGCTCCAGGATTGCGCCCGCTCCCAACCCCAAAACGCTTTTTTCAACGTACCTGATTGTGCTGCCAGAGGCGACCACAGGCCCCCCCCCCCGACCCTTCAGGGAGCTGGCAGGACAACCAGGTACATTGAAAAAAGCGTTTCTTTGGCAGCGGTGGGCACAATCTTGCAGCACCGCCCCCAACACTGGAGCTGGCCTCCCTCCTTAAGGAGATATCATCCACTTCTGGAAAAAATGGTGGGTCATGACCCACCACTTTTGAGAATCCCTGCACTAAAGGAAAAAAATGTGCACTCTGGATGAATGAAAGTCTATTTTTTGTTGTTGTTGTGAGCTGGTTAGCAGATGGAGCCCAATGTTTTAAAGTTCAATGATGTGAAAAAAAGCTGTTTCCATAAAAATAATTTGCTCTATCAACCACTGTGATTTTATAAGCCTCTGTCAGGTCCGCCCACAATTGTCATTTTCTTTTCAAGCTAGAATGTCTCAGCTATTTCAGCATCCCTTGGTAAGAAAGTTGATATACTCCCTCATTATTTTATTGCCCCCATGTTTTTCTTTTCTATTTATACCTTTCCTACTAGAGATCCTACTTCCAGTTATTTAAAAAAAAACTGCCTGTGGGTTAGATTTCAGTCTCTTAACATTTCTCATTTGAGCATTGGCAATATGATACTTAAAATGTGCCTAATATTATTTAGTTAACAGGCAATTAAAAAAAAAACCCTTACTGTATGGAAAGAAAGCCCAACTGCTGAGTCTTCTTTAAAATGAAACAATAACTTTATGGCGCACGCTTCAAATATGCAAAACTCTCACCAGCAAATTTGACTGGTAGTACAAATGTAAGCTGCGAAGTGTGCAAACAAAGCAGCAATCCAGAAGCTCAAGCAGGCCCCCTGTTTTCTAACAAGCAAAAAGGTAAAAAGAGCATTTTAAAAAGATAAGAAAACAGTCTTGTGGCACCCTAGGTCTAATTTTTCCTCCATTTGTTGGAGTGTATAAATTTAATGAATGTAAAAATCAACGATGGGCATTGTAAGCGCTGCTAGGCTGTGACATTGGTACATTTGCAGGCCTGGTTTGCATGCGGCAGGAGGTCTGGCTCAGTTGGTAGAGCGGCCGTCTCATATGCCTGAAGATCTCAAGGATGGCAGTTCAGGACGCCCGGAAGTATCCGTGGGCTGTCGGAGAGCTGCCGGCCCACCACTGACAAGCTGCCGAGTCTCTGTGAGTTTAGCCTCGGAGCGTCCGGAGTCGGATGACGGTGACGCGCGGGTGACGCGCGTCACGGAGGTGACGCGTGGGGGTGCGCGCGTCACCCCTTTGGCACGCGTCACCCCCTGGCGGTCCGCCCCCCGCCACGCTCCAACGATGCCACTGCACATGACCATGGAAACGTCTTCGGCCAGCGCTGGCTCTTCGGCTTTGAAACGGAGATGAGCACCGCTCCCTAGAGTCGGACACGACTGGACTTAATTGTCAAGGGATACCTTTACCTTTACCTTTACCTAATGAATGGCCAGAGGAGTTTAGGTGCCGAAGTGTATTTAGGAGGTCTAACTTTAGCTGATAATTACTAGAGCTGGATGAATGTGTTCAGATACAATAGAAGGCAACCTTCATCTGCACTCCAGCTGAACTCATTTCTGTAGGTTGACAAAGTATCGTTTATTCTTTCCTCAGCACATTTTATGGGGCCTTGCAGTTCTTTGAACTTGAAACAAATGACACTTAAATGGGGGGGAAATACATTAAGTGGGCTCAGTTAAATACTCAAAAGTTAGTAAATGTGAAAGATAAGGGGGAGTACACAATCCTGGGTTGCTCTCTTGCACATAAAGTGGGGTCTTTAACGATGTGGCTATGCCCTGGATCACCAATAATGTAATTGGATGCAGCATAATTTGTCTGCAACCTTTATTACTACCCAGGCCATAATCCTTGTTCATATTATTTATTATAAATTAGGTCCATGCAAGTGCATGAGGCAAAAGCAAGTGAATCTTTTTTAAATAATGGATTGGAGCCTTTGGTGGGTCGGCTCCTTTGGCCTGCTTCCCTCCTTGCAACTAGCTATGGCCCCAATCTAGCCTCTGGGTTTGCTTTCCGCACCCTTTTCATCTGTGGATCCCATTTTAAATAAGGGGATTGCTTGGTCTTGGCAACCTGACCCCGTGATTCCTGCTTCGCACCTGAGGCAGCAGAAATGGATTGGTAACCTTGGTCCTTGGCAAAACCTCACAAAGTCCCCTTTCATTTTCCTATCTCCTATGCTGTCAAATTGATGCATAAAACAGCGCAATCCTACCCAGCTCCTCCACTGGTGCAGCAGTGGTGTAGGGGAGAATGGGAGGCTTTGGAAGGGAAAGGGGATTAAAATCCCCTTTACATTCCCCTTTAAATAGGCTTACCATCCGTCCCGGAACGCCTGGGACTGTTCTGGGTCCCGGACTCCGGTCCCGGGTCGGTCCCAGGCTTTTCAGACCCGGTGGAAGCCTCCTCCGCTGTCACCACCACTTGTAAAGTGCCAAAAGGCACTTTTTTCCTGTCTGCGGCCATCTTGGATCTCGCAAAATCTCTTTCATTTTATGTAAAATGAAACCAAAGAATATGCACATAGCAACTAAATGGCAACAATCATTTAAAAATGAACTCATGGTTTTTTTAATTATTATTATGAATATTTATATACCACGTTCCAACAAAAGTAGTTCACAAAGCGGTTGCTATAGCTAAACAAACAAATAATGGTTTCCTGTTCCCAATGGGCTCAAAATATATATTTTTTTAAGATGCAGAAGAGACACCAGCAACGCAGTGGCGTAGTTGGGTCCGGTGGCACCTGGGGCCCTCATAACCCTCGTCACCCCTCCGAAAGTGATGTCACCCCCTGTTTTTTTTTAAAACTGAAAAATGAAGCAGACAGCGAAAAACGTAAGCCTGAAACTGCCTCTGCGATCGATCAAACCGCTGGTGGTGGCAGCTTCTGCCCCCCTGAGGTGTGGTACCCAGGGTCCAGTACCCCCGCCCCCCTTAGCTACGTCACTGGCCACTGGAGAAGACACCGTGCTGGGGTGAAGAGGGACAGTTGCTCTCCCCCTGCGAAATATAAGAGGACACCAAGTGCAAATTTGCCCAGTTAGCAAAGATAACCCAAATTAGTACCCAGATTCCTACTGAACTAAGGAAAGTTACTCATTCATATGTTTGCTATCAGGCAACACCATCCAATTAAAAAGCTATAGAAAATCTATGCCTTACAAAATAGTAAGAACTCTACTACAGGTTATAATAATGGATATACAGTAATTAAAACTCAGTTGGTGGGTTTGGCTGTAACTTAATTGTAGTGAATAAGGATACCGGGAAAGAAAAATGGAAGAATGACCAGAGCCTGCACAAAATAGCTAGAATTAATTTTGGAGGGCTAATGCTTGCTACCATTTGGAAAGCTGCAAGAAGTGAAGTTTGCAAATTCGAATGTGATTTGACTGAATACAAAGATGATCTCTTACAATAAGAGCACTTATTGTTTGAAAAAGCTAATGGAATGCAAGTGTGCAAGCCAAAAAGCATTACACAGCAAGGACAAAAAGAGAGAGTGCATGTTTTTCACTTCTGTCATGAATGCTAGAATGGAGGCAAGAAAAGCTTGATAATGAAAGAAGACTTTTGTGAACAAAACAAAATGCAAATTCCTGATGTTCTACCTCAGGGTTTATGTCTTCAGCAAGCCAAAGTATTTTTATCAAGTTTTTATCAAGTTCAAAAGAGTTTTCTTGTTATCACTAGGTAATGGGTCATTCCTGTCCACTCTTTCTGCTACTCTTTCTCTACTGCTAGAGATGCCGCCAAATTTCACCCCAAATGAAATTTGGTAGCAGAAATATGCCAGAACATTGATGGGATGTAGAACAATCCTGTGGATTCTCTTATGGGCCCAGAGGTCTTCAATAAAATAGGCTACAGCGACATCCATAAACCACTTGGTCCAGGAGTCATTTGAGCATGCAAAGCACAATTGTTAGGCCTTGCTGCACATGCACAATATCATAAGCAACTTGGGTCAATGATACCCATGGGAGGTGAGATGCATCAGAGGCTCCTGTGCATGTGTGGCAGAACCTAGCAGTAGATTTGGTACTGGAATTTAAAACAAAAAGATTTGAAATGAATTTCAGATTTCTGCCAACATTTGAGAATTTAATTTTCCAACATAGTCCCAGTGTTTAATCCATTTGGGAGTGCTGCCTTAGCAGAACTCTAACAGCGCAATCCTATCCAACTTACACCTCTGGTGTAACCAGTGGAGGAGGGCAGGGCGGGAGGCTTTGGAGGGTAGGGGAGATTTAAATCTCCTTTGAATCCCCCTTTGGAGGGGATTTGAATCCCCTTTCTGTTCTGGGGCCTCCCATTCTTGCTGCACCGCTGTTTACACTGGTGGTGTAAGTTGGATAGGATTGCGCTGTAAATCTGCTGCTGAAAATTGGGCTGAACAATATTTAGTTGGAACCCTTTATAATTATCAGATTTCCTGTGTTGAGTCTAGATTATGGAAAGGCTCAGTTGCTTTTCCCTACAGGCTTCTTGAGCAGGGAGCATTTTGCTCTCTCTCTCTCTCTCTCTCTCTCTCTCTCTCTCAAATACACTAATTAAGCATGTTCATGTATCAAAATTCTGTCTGTGGGGAACCAGAAGCCATTCCAGCCCTGTAGTCTATGATTCTTGTCTTTGAACTCCATGCTATTTTGTATTATATTATTTTTATTTTAGAGGCAATACCACACACCTCTCTCTCTCTCTCTCTCTCTCTCTCTCTCTCTCTCTCTCTCTCTCTCTCTCTCTCAAGAGCTCTTCTTTTTACTTCTGCTTTTGATGTGTGTGACTTATTATTTTAATAACCATCTGCATTCATAATTTATAAGTATGAAAACCTTCCTCTACTTTATCTCATGAATGATTTCAAAGTACATTTTCAAGTGAATACAAGGTATTTGAGCATGATGCGCCATTTCACGTTTGCCTTGTTTTTGTGCATAGCAGGAAAACCAAGAAATTGGTTCGTTCAGTTTCTCATATATAAAGAAAAAGTCATTTTGAGTTGTTCTCGCTTGTAGGGAAAGGAGCTAGTTTCATAGAACAATTACTAACCATTAGTCAAAAATACCCAGCTAGGCAACTTTATTAATTTGCCAGGCTAACTGAACCTGAGCCTTGAGGTTGCAATGGGGAAATTCAGAGTGTTCCTTGAGGCCTGATGTTTATGCTATTCTCCTCAAGAAGCAAGTGAGTTTGGGGCCACTTTCTATTAAGTGCATCGTTGACCCTGACATGCTTTATTTTTCTTTCTTAGTAACTGCTGCAGGGGGACCCAAGCCAGATTGGACCTGTGGCCTCAGGGGGAAGGGCTTTAACTCTTTGCCCTGTCCTATACCCAATCAGGATTGGGGGAGGCACAATTGCTGTTTGTCCCAGGAGCGATGCTACTATTGATGTCAAGCTGAGCTTCCCTCCTGGACCAGTTAGCACCCACAAAAGCTTGTACCTCAATAAACTTGCTCATCTTTAAGGTGCTAAAGGGCTCTTTGCAGTAGTGTTCCTATGACCGCCCCCACTGCGCCAGAAGTGACATAATGAAAGCAGCCGTTATCGCTCACTCAGAGGCGTGGGGCAGGCAGGAGGGCCAAACATGATGATGGCTCTCTTGCTCGCCCCGGCGAACGGGACGATGCGCTCTGTTGCCGGCCGCTGTTGCACCCCCACCTGCCTGCTGCCTGATCCCGCCGCCTGGGGGCCCACCGCCCCAAGGCCCCCACCCCTGACGACGCCACTAGCTCTTTGTGGACAAGATTTCCCCACAGCAGATAGCGCTCCTCTCCAGGAGCATTTATCTTTAAGTCAGAAAAACATTATGTTTTCTGGCAGTGACTGCTCTTCCCCTACTAAGCAAAAATGGCTGCTGACATGGTTCCCCACAAATGAGCTAGGAGTTTGATGCCTGAACAGGGTCAAACCTCTTTGGTATGCTGTATGTTATAGTATACATGGAGTTGGAATGTGTTTCCAAAGCCTAGCCTATCTCCCTTCAGTGCCTCTTGCCCTTGTTTCTCGGAAATGCACGATAGTTAACAGCCCCACATCACATTTCCTCCAACATTTTTACAAAGACATCAGTAAAACAAATAAATAAAAATCCTCAACCAAATCTATTCTAACTCACTCCTATGTCAGGGAACAAAACTGAGCACATGTGAATTCTTCAAAAGCTCCACTTTGACATCATACCTGATAGGAAAAGGAGGGTTTCAAAAAGTTACTTTTATCCTTCTTTTCTTTGGCTTACTATTTCTCCCATCAGTTCAGTTGAACCCCACACATGCAAAAATGAGGAAGAAAGCAGGCAAAGGAACAACTTAAAAATAATACTGGCAATTAGTTGTGAATTACAACATAAATTTCATCTAGTCTAGTGTATTGCATTTTAAAATACATTTGTTTGTTTGAATAAGTAATAAAAATACTGTTTATCTTGCAGTTCAAAGTCTTGTTTGCTCTTTAGCTATTTTTCACTGCTCTCTCTCTCGCTCTCTCGCTCTCTCGCTCTCTCAGAAATGCTGTTAGAGCAAAAATAAATGTATGCAATATGTAATCATTCTGGTTCAAGACTATAATCTTTTAAATTGCTGTAGTATGTTTTATATATAAAGAAGAATATTATTAGACAGAAGTAATTTTGTCTAAACGAAATTCCGAACGATAGGGAATTTGCAGTTATTTAGACTTTGGTAGAAAGTGCTAGCAATGAGGATAATTATATTAGTAGTGATTCCTACGACTTGTGAGATTGCAAAGAGAGAAACAACACTGGAAAAAAAATTGCAATGAGCAATGATTGAAAGAAACTTTGTGTTTGCGTGTATAAAGAACTGCTCATTTGCTGCAGCAATTCGCTTGGCTGAAGAGTCAAGTTACTTTTTAAACCCAAACAATGGTTTAACTCTTTGGCATCAACAGCTATACAAAAAAAGAAGTTCTGGCTGTGTGTTTCTTCCCTGTTACGGCACATTGTTACATTTTTACATCAGACACTATGTGGTTTGTAAATTTACTCATTACATTTTAATTTTATTTTCTCTGATCAGTGTTACATATTAAAACAGCTTAAAACAGGGGTTTCGAGCCTGTGGTACGCGTACCCCTAGGGGTACGCAGACCAATGGCTGGGAGTACACCAGATCCTCTCCCTTATCAGCTGCGATCAACAGCTGATTGCCTGGAATTTTTAAAGTTACTTGTTTCCGCGCCGAAGCTCCACCCCAGCATGTGTCCGCAGCAGTCCCAGCGGCAAAAGAGCCTTAAGACTGCAGAGCCTTATCTCCCTGGATCAGCTGAGAGTCGGCGAACCAAGTATTTTCAAATTCAAACTGCTGTGCAGTTTCACTTTCAAACTTAAAACATTTGAAAAATGTAAACATTAACTCTCCTTTTTATTTTGGGTTTAATAATATATTTGAGAACAGAACACTGAAGAGTAATTGAACTAAATGTGGATTGACTACAAAACCTTCAACTTTTGGAGTTTTTGACCAATACTTAACTTTAAGCTGTAACTGCTATGATAAAACAAGAAGTATAATTGAAAGCTTCATCTCCTTAAGCATAAGCCATAATCCTCCTTCTCACCCCAATTCTCTTAGGGAACGTTATAAATTTGGGGCAAGCTGAATGGCTTATCTTCCATTGTTCCCACTGCTATGAGATACTTTGAGGCTTTTCAGAATGCTTATTTCTGTACATTAAATAATCTCTCTTGAATGTCTCTACAGTATATTGTTGTTCCTTTCACAAATCATCTAGGGCCTAGATTCTAGGCGACCACAGCATTCTGGGTTCATTATTTGTTAACAACATGTCAACTACTAGGAAGAGCAGGGTAGGGGGCGAAGGAAGCCTGTACATAGGAGAGGGCCCCTGGATGCTTCCTGGGTCCCTTTCAGGATTCATTAAGATGTACAAGGGCAGGAAGGGGGGGGAGGCTTTTTCTGCTCTACGTCAGTGTCCTGGAGTGTAGTGTTTTCATTTATCCCACGAAAGTGAATGAATGAAATATTGTAAATGGATATGACGACAGTATTGAGACGACCCCTTCTGAGCTTGGGAGCTTTTGTGGAGAAGGGAGAAGCAAGATTTACCTTGCATCAACAGCCTTGCCAGTTGCAGCCCAGAGTTACTTTCCAAACTGATCAAAAGCATCACCATCACCAGAGCAGCATAAGGCATGGCAGGGACCGGGACTGGGAGTTGATGGTGACATCTGCAGCAGCACTGAGAATGTGGATCGATGCTGAGTCCCTACTCTGGCCCCTATAAGCTGCTGCCGCCCATATCAACACTGTCTCTAGTAGGGCTGAACCATTAGTGCCCTCTAAAAATAACAATTCAGAACTCATTTCCAATATATACCTACTGCAACAAAGTTCTCTAAGTTTACATCGTAAAACTCTTTCCCCCGCCTCTAGAATGGGAATGTGTCTTAATTTTCTCTTCTGTAGATCAACAGCCCCTGCTTATAAATTGTTGTTTATTACAGACTGACTGCCTCTTCATCTGTAATAAATGAATGACTTCATACATCATTTAACTAACAGACTTTCCCTGTGTTTATTGCATGCTTTAGAAATTGTTCTGTAGTGTGCTGTTTAGAGAAAATCAAGCACTGTACTGAATTTCTCTGAGGAATATGGCAGGTTATCACTAGTGGCTCATGTATACATAATTGCTCCTTAGGGTTCCCCCCTCCCCGGGACTTTATTATTATTATTTTTGGGGTGACTAATAGATCATCATAATCCATATAAAAGCCAAGGGACAGGATTAAGAAGAGTACAAAAGATGAAAAGCTTTCTTGAGTAATAGCACTCAGTAATAAGAGAGAGGGGAAAATTAATAAAAATCAAGCTAATGATCCTAAGAAGTGATGGCACCAAAGTTCATAATTATGACTTGGGCCAACTCATAATGCTCAGCTCATGATGTCTGAATTGAGCACTATTATTCTCTGCCCGCTGCAAAGTTATTCTTTGGCTCAGAAAGGTTAATGAGCTTTCAGCAGCTCAGGTATTCAAAGGCAACTGCTTGGTGGGCTCCTGCATAGAAGTCATTAACCTCTTTGCCCACATGCCCCAATAAGACACAAGGCAGGGTGATTTGGATTAAGATTGGATCACAGCTTCATTGAACAGAAATTCTACTGTGGATCCTAACTGATCTAACTCTCCTCCTCTCCGTTTTCAGTGCAGGCTCCTACCTTGAAGGTGAAGCTCCATGTACAAGTTAAAAACTATGGGGGGAAAGATAGAAATGTGTGGCATCCTGCAAGCCAATGACCATGACAGTATATGCACCATATACTGTACGTGCCAATATTACTATGTCCCAAAAGAGATCTCATGTCCCTGTTGCTGTTCCATGGAGGGATAAAGAGTATGGGTGGGTGGAGGCTACAGTATGTGCACACAGTGCAGGAGAGTTGCTATGAACATGAATGGTAGAGGGGAGGGTGCTTAATGAAGATAGGCAAGGTTATGCACCATCTCATGATGACCATTCCTCCATGTATCAGTTAAGACCTTAAATTATTGAGTAAGAACCCAATCTATCCAACTGTGCAGTGCTGATGCAGCCGTGCCCATGGGGCATGCACTGCATCCTGCAATGGGGGGCAGTCACAGAGACCTCCTCAAGGTAAGGGAATGTTTGTTCTCTTATCTCAGGGCTGCATTGCAGCTGCATCAGCACTGAAAAGTTGGATAGGATTGGGACCTTACACTTGCAATTGAAGCTCCACCCCCCCCCTCAGTGAATGTTATCAATGGATGACACCTGAGGAAGGAAAAATGTGAATGCAATAGTTTAGTAGGAATAGTTGTGGATTTTCAGGAAGAAATCAATGAGTGAATAGCGTCAGTACAAGTTCTAAAGTAAAGATCTATAATAATAAAAAAATGACAGTAATACCAGAGAAAAAAAGCCTGCATGGAAACTTCCTAAAATACAGAAACCTAATTCAGTCTATCGAAAAAAATCTGGTGTGCCTACCAAGTGCTAGTTCTTGTTCAACCTTTATTTGTTACAGTGGGGCTTGCACAATCTAGTCGAGATCCATTGAAATGAATGGAGATTTGCCAGACAGAAATGCCTCCTATGCCAAATTGTACCTAAAATCTAATCGATAGAAGGGAAAATGGGACAACTGATTTTCACGGTCATTTGTCCAAGTTACTGCTTCAGTGTTTTGAGGCGTATGAGGAATCGCAAGTTTGCACATAAAACTGAGATTCTTAATGTTGCTTACGAAAAGGTTAATCACATCAAGCTTACCAGGTAAAACAGACACAACTATTCCTCTAAGCTGATTTCTAATTGCCAGAGGTGTTGATTTTGTTTTATTTTAATACCCCTGCCAATTATAATAATTTTATATCATTTGCATTTCATTTTTCTAACCTCTTTGAAAAAAGAATGAATTAATCATAGTTCCTGGTACACTGGAAATGAAGGCAATCATCTCAAGTAAACTTTTTGGGCTTAAAGTGGCAGGCAAGGATCCTGGGTCCATCGCCTTCAAATGAAATGGTCTCATTGAGATATACTTCAAATGCATATTAGTCTTAATATAGCCTATCAAGCTAATGTGCCATACCTCTGAGAGCTGACATATTGTGGAAACTGCCTTGTATTTCATGAGCTGGCGAATGAGATATAAAATAAGCGTGTGCGTTTATTTTTAAGTTGCCTAGATACAGGATAGTCAGCCGTAAATTAATTCCATCGTGAACAATTAGGTACCATCTAGCGGGATTCAGAAATTGTCATTAACCTTCATGCGGATAACACATGAATTCCTTTAAGTGTGTTCAGCTAAGTTGGAGAAGAGTAACATTCCAAGTCTTTCATTAAGCAAAATTGATAGTACATATTTATGTACCGCAATCATGGGGACATTAGCTAAAGACATCTTCCAAATGATGTTCAACACTGCCGAAGAAGTGCAGAAGGATGAAACAGGTAGCAAGCATAGGTTCTAGTTGCACACTTCTCTGGTGTCATTATTACTGACCTAGTTCTTCACAGGATTGACTGTCTGCTGCTGGAGGATCTTCCAGCAACCAAGAGAAAGAGCTTAAAGATTTGAAGTAGAAATGGTCCAACATGGCAAAGGTCGTAACTTAATCTATTATATGGCACCATCATCATGCTGAACCTTTGGGTGGTGCCAGGGATGAGAGGATGTTCTCTCCTTAGGGTTCCACGCATACTAGGAAACAAGTGGCCTGACTGTGGTGCTTGTTTGCCTTGGAACCATTTGCCAGTACAGGAAGATGGTTCTTTCTTCCCCTGCCACAGTATTTTTAAAGCTATACTGCTTAGTTTAATGCACAGCTTTTGTACTTGGCTTCTCTCCTAGACCAGCAAAAACTGCAGGGCTTTACCCCTAGACTCATCAAAAACTGTTGGGATCCACTCCAACTATGGTCTCTACTTATGGATCCACTGCCAGGCATACAATTTCTTTTCCTTAAGAATCAACAACCATGTCTCCCCCTTTCTCCCTGCAGGATCTAAGCGACTTTCTTGAGGGGGTATTCTCTGGACCAGTTCATACTCACTCTGCCATTGATCCTGGTTGCGTAGTGGAAGATTGGGTGCGTGCACTGCCCTTCACTAGACAATACATCAAGTGGTATGTAACACAAGGTTTTGCGTGTATGTACGACCATAGTATGTAGGCCTAATCCACATGTCACTTTCTTGTTAAGAAAGGAGGGAGAATTTGCATGAATGTGCTTTTTGAGCCACGGTGGCTTAGTGGTTAAGACACTGAACTGCAGACCAGGAGGTAGGCAGGACAGCAGTTTGAGACCTGATTGTCATGTGATGGTGTGAGCTACCGTCTTCAGCACCAGCTCCTGCCAACCTAGCAGTTCGAAAGCAAGAAATTGTTGTGTGTAACTGAGGCGTTGCTGGGGGGGGGGGGCGGTACTGTACTGCACCATTCCACTCCCCGTTTACAGGGTCCTGCCTGTTGCCTTCGCCACATGGAATGGCTCCGACGGCAAGGGGGCGGGGCCACCTCGTACCGGGGAGTAAACGGGGAGTGGAACGGTGTGGAACTTACAGTACCGCCCACCCTCCAGCGACACCTCTGGTGTGTGACTGGGTGGTTCTGGGGGCAGAGTGTGCTGGGGTGTAGGGCTAAGTATAAGTGCGCCTTTGTGATTTGTACCCCCTCCCCTGCATTTCCTTATTGGTGAGATACTCTTAGGAGTTTCCAAGTATTTGTTAAATGATTTCAGGTTCTTGCTGTTGTCTTATGCCAGTTCATACTAGTATAGTCTATAATTTCTGTTTTGCCAGGATGCATCTGTGAGTACTGAGAAGCCCTTGACCTTTCTTGAATTGTGTCTTAATTTTGTTCTTAACTTCATTACAGGTAATTGCCAGCATTCTGAGAAGCTCTCTGAGGCTACTCTGTATCATGCATGCACTTAATGAAGAGAACATCGCTGTTGCTCCATTACTGTGAAGTGGAATGTGATGTATGCACAAAATGTATTGCAATAAAGTTATCCTATTATTTACTAGATGTGAAATGACTGCAAAATGACCAATCAATAAGAACAGTGGCGTAGCTATGGGGGTACTGAGTGCCTGTGGCAGGGGATGGATCTGGGAGGCATCAGGCAAGAGAAAGGCAGCAGGCAGGGGGCAAGGGGGGTAGCGACGTGGGCAAGCCACTTTTTTGCTGCCATTGCAGTCTGGGTCTCCAGCAAAGAAACGTGGCTTTTGCCGCTATTTTTGCTGGAGACACAGGTGGTGGCAGCAGCAAAAATGTCAGTGGCTGGACAGGGTGAGTGGGGCGGGGGCTGATGGGCTGGGCTAGCGGCAGGCAGCAGGCGGGGGCAAGGCGGCAGTGGCGGTGGCAAGCGACCTACCTTTTTTGCTGCCATTGCCTGGGTATTCAGCAAAAAAAAAAAAATGCAGCAAAAGCTGTGGTTTTTTGATGGAGACCCAGGCGATGGCGGCAAAAAAGCTAGTGGCTGGGCAGGGTGAGTGGGGCAATGGGCGACGGGATGGGCTAGGAGCTGGGCTGGTGGAGCATGCAGTAGGTGGGGGGCAAGGCGGCGACAAGAGACCTACCTTTTCGCCACCACCACCTGGGTCTCCAGTGAAAAAAGGGCTTCTGTTTGTTTTTTTCCTGGAGACTCCCAGGCAGTGGTGGTGAAAAAGGTGAGTGGGGAGGGGGGTGACAGACTGGGCTGGGTGGCTACAGGCGGGGGGGGGGGAAGCAGGCTGGGTCTCCAGCAAAAAACAGCAGCTTTTGCTTTTTTCTGGAGACTTGCGGCGGTGGCAAAGAGGCTGGCTGGGCTGGGGGAACAGGGTTTTTTTTTTTAATATTGAACAGCCTTTAAAAAATCATTTTTTAAAAAAAAAACTGTGCGGTGTGACATCACTCCCAAAAGTTACATCATACCCACATAACTTTTGGGGGTGACATTTTGAATTTCGCCCCTGGGTACCACAGTGGCTAGCCATACCATGATTGTTGTTGTTGTTCAGTCGTTAAGTCGTGTCCGACCCTTCGTGATCCCATGAACCATATCCCGCCAGGCCTTCCTGTCCTCCACTATCTTCCTGAGTTCGCTCATTTTCATGTTCATTGCATCGGTGATGCTGTCTAACCATCTCATCCTTTGCCTTCCCCTTCTCCTTTTGCCTTCAATTTTTCCCAGCATCAGAGTCTTCTCCAGAGAGTCCTCTCTTCGCATTAGGTGGCCAAAATATTTGAGTTTCAGCCTTAGTACCTGTCCTTCCAGGGAACAGTCAGGGTTGATTTCATTTAGGATTGACTGATTTGATACCATGATAGGATTTCAAAATTTAGTTGATTAACCAGTTAATCAAGGGAAAATCTTTCAGTCAGTTAGAAGGTGCCTCGATTAATCTGGCAGCAGATTCATTTTAACTGAATTATTTTAAATATCAATATTTAATAAAAACCATAAGTAATGGGTATAATTTTACCCATCAAAGAGGTGGGTGGGGTATGTTTGTGTTTTTTTTTTAAATAAGTGAATAAAATTTTAGAAGAGGCATTCTCCCTTCTCTCTTACATAGCAGGCAATGTCCCAGTTTGGATGTAATGCAAAGCCAAGATTGCATCCTGATTTAGTGCAGTGTCCCCTCCCTTGAGCATATGTGCTCTCACTTCCCTGCTGCATGCTAGGGGTGGGAGGATTCTACTTCCTATTCAGTTTTACACCAAGCCAGGGTCGATCCTGATGCCTGAATTAACTGATCCTACCATACCCGCCTAGACAGAATTTTCAAATAACCCAGGATCTGAAGCGGAGATTGTATGATTTTTTTTCTTCATAATTATTCTTAACTCACATGAAGATACATGGAGATTTCATGGATTAATGTATTAATCTCAATAATTTTACTAAGGGCCAGCCTAGTTGTGCACACAAACGTGTGAGGTGTGCTTCCAACTGGAACTGCTTCTTTTTCCTCCAAAATAGCTGGGGGGGGGGCTATTTTGGTTGGAACTGGGACGCAGAGGGAGGGGGAGGTTCATTCTTTTCCTGCACACTATTTTCATGCTGAAAATCACTCCCTTAAAACTGCAATTTGCTCACAAAGCGGCGATTGATGAAATTGCCGCTTTAGGGAAAAATTGCCACTTCAGGGGAGTGATTTTTCTGAATGTAAACAGTGTGGGGAAGAATGACAGCCCCCCCCCCCAGTACACACCCTGGTTTTGACTAGGATTGTCCCCTAACTGGTGGCTGTTTAGGAGAGAAAAGCAGTGCTTCTGGTTGGACACATTTAGCACACACATTTGTCTGCACACCTAGTTTGGCCCTTAGACTTCATTAAGCTTGTGACAGTCATACTAATCAGTTTGCTTTGCGGAATAGATGAGCACAGAAGGAGGCTCTGCTCCTAGATGCCCAACAGAGTTACAACATAATCCTAAGCGTGTCTACTCAGAAGTAAGTCCCATGGTGTTCAATGGGACTTACTCCCAGGAAAATGTGTATACTAGGATTGCAGCCTTAATGATGACAGTTTGAGGTGTGTGTGTGTGGGGGGGGGACTGTACAGTGCATTGTACAGCGTATAGCAGCTTTGTAGATTTCCAGGGTCTGTTTCTTAATGCTCGTTTTATATTTGAGATTGACTAAAGGACCATAAAGAATGGTTCTTTGCTGATAAATGGCCTAATAATGACAAGTGCAGTTACTAGTGAAAAATGAGTGGTAACGCATTCTCTTATGTTCCATTTGTAGTTTCTTTCTCTCTCTTTTTTAGTTCAGATGCTACAAGGAAGAGAGATTTGTGTTATCCAGGGAAATGTGGCAGGTTTTCACTGTATAAATTGGTGTGGGTCCCCCCCCCCCTTCTGTGTTATCAGCTCAACTGTGCCTTTAGTAATTGCACATACTGGTAAAAAGATATTCTGATCTTTGGAGCTCAGCAAATATGTTTGCGTAACACATAACAGTGGTGATTGGCATCTCATAAATGCAAGTGCCTGCTGCAACAAGTAGTAATACACACACACACACACACACACACACACACACACACACTATGCTCAGGCGTCTACGTGAAGCTTGCTCTGGTGGAACAGGTGGAAGATGGGATCCAGAATCTGTTGAGCAGAGCGAACTAAAGTCATTTGTTCCCATGCAGCTTCCAGAGAATCAGGAAACCTTCTGAAAGTTGCTCACTGTCATAAATGATCAAGGCAATGATCAATTACAAAGGCACAGACAGAAATATTTACTTCTCAGGCTCAAAGTAGAGATTTCACAGAGTTCTGCGAGGGTTCCCCCTCCTCCGTGGGTTTTTCAAAACCAACAGTCTGAATAGACTGGGAGTGGAGGATGCTTATCCCTTCCCCTTCTGGTCATTTTCTTCCCCACCTCCTTCCCACTCCGTGAGGCAGGGCTACTCAAAGGAATTTTATCGGGGAGTACAACGTTTCTTTTGGGCCCCTTCCCTTCATGTGAATTTGGCTTCTGGGCCCCCTTTTTGACCCATTTTTGACCCTGGGCCTGGGTACGATTGTACCCCCTTCTTTAACCCCCCTCTCAGAGGCCCTGCCATGAGGGATAGTGGGTGAAAAAGCAGCTTGTGAAGGCACTGGCATTGTTAGAGGTGGGGCGGAACGGTAAGTCTTGCACAGCAGTAACCGTCTCCTGCGCGTTGCCTTCACTGCTCGACTAGTTCTGACGGCGAGTGGGTCGGAGCCACCATGGAACGGAGCAGTTACTGCTGTGCAAGACTTACCGTTCCGCCCCACCTCTAGCAACGCCAGTGTGTGAAGGTTAATTTTAAGCTGAAAAACCACCAGAAAGGAAAATAATTAAGCAGCACCTCTCACTCTTCCTTCACCAAAACGTGCAGGCTGCTCAGTCTAATTTTGATTTGAAAGAAAGAACACCCAGAGAAGAAAAATGGGGAACTCTATGTCAGGTGTAGTCTGAGCCTTAGAAATGCACAGGAAGTGTTTTATTTGTTGCAATTGTTATATCACTGCATTTTGAAGGTCAAGGGCTGGTTGTTGAAATTCCTAGTTTGAATCTTTCTATGCATTTCAGTTGAGACAACTTGTTTATATGCTGCCAGATAAAAGGTCTCTGTTGTGGATTTCTATGGGGGTCCCAGATGGTTAGCAGGTCTCATTGCAAGCTCTCTTATTGCTTTCTTTTCCTGGCTGAGGACAGCAGTGACCCACCACCATGCAAGTCTTGGAACAATTTGTTCTCATATTTGTGAGCATCCTCAACGTTTGTTGACTCCAATATTAGAAGAACATATTGGTTTGAAATGTGACACCGTCAGGGCTGGCCCTCTAATGAACCCTGGTGAGACTGGTGATCCATGGCAGCCCAATGGGGGATGGCACATTGGGGGAGCCGCAGACTTTCGTTGTGGGTCACTGCTGTCCTCTGCCAGGAAAATAAAAGCAATGAAGACTCCCTGTTTCCTTTTTCTAGGCCCCAGCCTGAAGCCAAAATATGGTGGTGTTTCCAGAGTGGGTAGCCACAGCCACTGACTGGAGCCACAAGGGGTGGCCATAGGTGTAGTCTATGCCCAGAGGCGCCAGAGCAGCCAACGTTAAAGGGGTGGAGAAAGAGGGGGAAAGCTGTGAAGGGAGAAACTATTCCTACAGTAACTCAGCAGACTTTACATGCTAGATGGGATTTGAATTATTAGTTATTAACCACCCTTCAGTGGTCAAGGGTTTGGTTTCCAACACCACAATCCTTATTTATTTATTTACAATATTTTTACCCCGCCTTTCTCCCCGAAGGGACCCTATGCATGTTTACTTAGAAGTACCATTATGTCCTATGTAGCTTGCTCCCTACAATGTGTGTTTAGGATTTCAGCCTAGAATACAGTGTGTCTCAAAAAAATGAGTTAATGAGCTTCAATATTCATACATGCTTCATTGTAGAAAACCTACAATGCTCGAACTTCTAAGGGGAGCAACTGAAGAGATGTGTGGAACCATCCCAGCACACACATTGGTGAATGTTTGAAAATACCGGGCAACCCAATCCTAACTAACTCCCTGTGTGGCAAGGCAGCTGCACCAACGTGACTACCGCAGTATCCTGCCATGGACGTTTGGCCTCTGAAGGCCTCCTCAGTGTAAGGGAACATTTGTTCCCTTGCCCCGGGTAAGCCCCAGCAGCCACTATGGGTCAACTCAGACCTGAACTAGCTCGATAACTGGCACAAGTCTGCGTTGAGCCGTGCAGGTGGATCAGGCCTGCGAAGGGGGTTAGGGTTTGGTGGGCCCTGCTACCGCCGAAACTGCACACTTCCTGGGCCCAATCTTCCCTCCTTCCCACCCCCATCTATACCCCGTTCTGCCCATCCCCTCTTCATTCCACCCCGCCATCTCCCCCGTCCTGCCTCCCCTGCCAGCCTACCTTATGCGACGGGTCTTCAGCTCTCTGCCGGCACACAGAAGGCCACTCTGGCCTATCTCCCAGCTGCCCAGCAGCACACCAACAACAAAACAACATTGCATACATTATTACATAACTATGTTATAACTAAAACATTCTTGCCAAAAAACAGAGGGCTTGGGAGTGGCTAGATCAGGGTGGTCCAACATTTCATACCTCGAGGGCCGCATGCGAACTTCGACATGAAACCCGGGGGCCACACAATAAATTAAATTATTAATTAATTAATAATAATGACCGATGCATGCCCCGCCCTGCTGTCTAGCATGCCCCGCCCACACTCCCCTGAAGATGGAAAAGGCGGTTGGCTCCTGACCGCCTTTCCGATCATCAGGGGAGCCTGGGTGACTGCAGGGGAGGGGAGCTCCAAGAGCAGCCGGGGTCCGCAGCAGAGGCCTTCGGGGGCCACGCGTTGGACCACCATGGGCTAGATGTTAATACTTATCAATGCTGACAATGCCCTTACGCATTTTACCAGTGGCAGCAAAGAAACTTATTGTAAACCATGAATTCTTTCCCATAATTCTTTCCCATAAGGAGCTCCCTACCCATCTCGACATCTGATAAGCCCAAGAGCTTCCTGGTCATGGGGGGGGGATGATCTTGTCACATATCCCCAGGTAAAACACACAATGAAACAAAACGTGCTCCGTTGTTTCCACATCCCCAGAACCACATGGGCATAACGTTTCAGAAATGCGAATTCTTCTATACCAGCAGCACACTATCCACAGCTGCTTTACAACAGCCCTAAAGCAGTCACTGCTGGCACAACGTGTGTTCTGCCAGCGGCCAGACACCATAGGATTGGGCCTGTCAGCAGTGTATAGACTCCAATGATGTCAGCGGTGTATAGACTCCAATGGGGATCATTTTGAGCACTTGGTGTAATTCATTAACTAATAAATTACTTAATTGACTGGGCTAAGCAACTGCTTCTGTGTACACCATATGCAGAATATGTGTGAGTTATGGCATAATAAATTGGACACTATAAAGTGTGTGTACATTTTCTTGAGATGCCCTGTATATATTATTTTGATTGATATTTCATGTGGCTGGGAAAATGATATAGGTGAACATATTATCAAGAGATAATACCTGGAATAATCAAACGCTGAAAATGATTTCAGCTGAAATAGCATTCTGTGAAAGAAGTTCATAGATTTATTGTCGTTAAAAATTCATCACCTTGATAAAGCTTCTCTTTGTTGGAGAGCTTTTAAATATACCGGATGCTATTATCATTGGTGATATTGTAAAAAGATTTTGGACTCAGATTTATGCTAGAATAAGTAAAATGATGTATCATGATTTAATTCTGAGCCCTTCATTATCTTTAACTAGATAAACTGGATTTTTAAAAAGAGTGCCTTAAGGCCCAGTTTTATCCTCAAGATGTGTCAGTTTTACCTGGGCACCCCCCAATAAGCACGCTGGGCAGGACTGAGGAGCAAAATGCCGGGCGCTTGCTCTGCACCTCCAAAGTCCGCCCCCAGCCACCCGACAGCCAACCGGCTGCCAAGGAGCTCGCACCTTGGTCCAGTGAGCGGGGGGAGGAGCCGGGCAACCTGCGTCAGAGGCGTCGCTGGAGGGGGGTGGTAGTGTAGGTTTTAAAAAAAGGTAAAGGTGTCCCTTGACATTTAAGTCCAGTCGTGTCCAACTCTAGGGTGCGGTGCCCTTCCCGTTTCGAAGCTGAAGAGCCAGCGCTGTCCGAAGACGCTTCCGTGACCATGTGGCCGGCATGACCTTCCTGCAAGCGGTACCTATTTATCTACTCGCATTAACATGCTTTCGAACTGCTAGGTTGGCAGGAGCTGGGCCAAGCGACGAGAGCTCACCCCGTCAGGCAGATTTGAAGCAGAGGCATTGCTGGAGGGGGGCAGTACTGTAAGTTCTGCACCGTTCTAATCCCCATTTACTCCCCGGTACAAGGTGGCCCTGCCCCCCACCGTCGAGTCTCCTGCCCGTTGCCTTCGCCACACGGGATGGCTCCGGTGGTGAGGGGGCAGGGCCACCTCGTACCAGGGAGTAAACGGGGATTAGAACGGTGCAGGACTTACAGTACCGCCCCCCCTCCAGCGACGCCTCTGACCTGCGTGACGACAGCACTGCCAGTGTAGAAGCCCATCTGCCAACAGGTGCAGCATAGCCAGTGGCTCAACTTTAAACACTGTGCTTTTTTGGTTTGGACGTTACATGGATGCCAGCACAACTCTGCTGGTGGAGAGGCCAACATAAAGAAGAGATTGGGATGTGATGTTGGGGGGGGGCATATGAGAGGTGTGGGAGGTACAAGGAAGAGTTGACCTATATAATGACCTAATCTCTCTTCAGACAACAGACACTCTTCTGATTCCAGAACAAAATGCTACATCAACCACAAAGCTGGCGTAGGTAGGAGTAACCCCTCAAAGAACAATGGGAAAGGGGAAAACAGCAGAAAATTACACCTCCTGCTTCCCCCACCTCTGCCCTGCCCACTTTCCTGTGATGGAGCATAGGATACTGACTACATTTGGCAGCCAATCACAGCATACCAACCCTAGTAATATAGCCCTTGCCAGGGGACTACATCTCAGATGGTCAGGCATGTGGCATGAGGCTATACCTCTTCAGTTTCTCAGAGGGGAACTTTGGTGATGGGAACCATGATGAAAGGGCACTTGGTGCACCAAGGGAGCACTTTACGCAAACAAATTTCTTGTCCTTCACAATGTGTATGACAAGATAGTTTAACACATGTCTCCTCAGAATTCTTCTTATTGCCGGTAGTCTGCCCCAGGAGGACACCACAGACAGACACCCAACTGGAATCCCTACCTCACTACTCCAACAGGGGAAGCAAGCACAATGCATCCTACACAGGTAAGCAAAAGCGGGGAAGGAATTCTGTGCCACACAAAGTATTGATGCTGCATCTCTGTCTCATGACTCTCACCCCCTTCTGAACTCTCATAATTGTCGCATGTGTCTCTGCTTTCAGTTGTGTTACCTAACCATCCCTTCATTTTGCAACAGCTAAGAGTGTCTGATCTCTTTTGGCGAATGCCAGGGGCTCCAACCGTTCCTACTGCTGGCCAAACACTCGTCGGAACCCCTTTTGTTTTTCAGGACTGCCATTGCCACAGGGAGTGAAACAGTGGTCCTCTGCAGCATTCCACTGCTGCCCCCTCCCCAATAGAGGGAAAAGTAATGTTCCAAGCCAACATGCTCTTGCCCCAACTGGGCACAACTGCATGTACACTCTGGTGGCACCACACTCTCTCACAAATGCCAAGTATGCATCTCAAGCTAGAGAACAAGTGTGACTGATACTTTTCTCAAATCTCTGTTACTCCCTCTGTTTTTCACCTTGATCCTCACAGGCATCTGTCCCACAGGTGAAGATATTGTGCAGATCCCAAGGGAAGCCTACAGCCTGACTGAAGTGGCAGGTGTGAGCCTTGCTTCTTGTTGATGCCATTTCAATCTGACCTACTCGTTTCAATCAGGCCCTTGTGGCTTTGAACCAACTGGTGCAGCCAAACCTCACTGGTACCTGTTGCTTGACTCTCTCTGCTGGGATTAGATGGCTGGCAAGCACACCAGTGTGTTTCTCCTTCAAATGCTGATACAGTTTGTCTGGATCACCCTTGTTGTCTTTTTGTTAGGGATCTTTTCTACTCACCCTAGTTGTTCCTTACCTCAGCTGCCCTCAGGGTGGGACTGCAGGAAGAGTGGGCCTCTCTGTTTTCAAGATCTGCAGCATCCTCACTCTGTGACTTCGTATGCTGCAAAGGGGGGAAAGCTCCTGACTGATCATGAGCCGCCTGTTGTCTGCTGCCATTGGATATGTTGGGTAGTGGCAAGGGGATAGGGGTCAGCATACTGACAGCCACAATGGCAGGTGCCACTGATGCAGCAAAGGCATGCTGTGTGTATGGGTGTTGCTAGCTGAGCTGTAGGTGGCGCCCTGTGTCACATGCCAGCCCAATGACTGGCTTGTTCAGTGCTCCCACTAATAATTCCATGTGCTATAGCCTCCCAGTCAGGTGTGCCTATTTGCAGTGGTTGAAGATGTTAACTTCCAGATGGGCTGCTTTCTGCCTGTCTCCTGCTGTGACTCGGTTGTTAGCAAGTTATCCTTGTACCTGTGCTCTGCTTAAAAGATATCCATTGGGTGTATGTGTTTATATGGGTAGGATGAGGGGACTTGAACCCTGGGTAACGGAATCCCTGGTGGTTCGTTCCTTGTACCTCAAATGTGACTGTGACTTCTGTGGGACAGGAGGGGTACTCTGGCATCTCTGTGTGTGTGTGTGTGTGTGTGTGTGTGTCCTTGAGGCATCACCCCATGGTTGAGGTGGTGCCTGTGGCTGTGTTCTTTACTAGTGGCTGTTGGGAGGGGTGTCCCCCCAGCATTAGCCACTCATTGGCCCTGAACTCACCTCCATCCCCTGCTCTGTTCACCCTGGCTTCACTTGTCTGACTGCCGCTGTTGAGGCTGATTGGCTCCTTGGACATGACAGTGATGACACATGGATTTCACACGGCTGATGTGCTAATGGCACGATGATGATACGCCGATGTCATGGTGATGACACGCTGCCATCAGGATGTTGCTTCATAGATAACAGGCTGTGTCACTGCTTCTATGGTCACTGAGGATGTTACTGGGAAGTGGTGTTCCAGTGTGGCTTTGCCAGGGCAGGCGTAGCATTTGGCCCTTGCTGCACCAGCACTGGTGCAGCATTGGTGTGGCATTGCCAGGACAAGCTTAGGATCTGACAGATGTTGCACCAGCATCTGAATAGGATTTGGCTCAAGAGATTTGTCTTTATAAAGACTTGGTTGGGTTTTTTTGTGCATTTTTTGTTTTTTTTTTTTTTAATGGGCAGCACATTTACAAATTACTCATATACCAAATGCAACAGTAAAAAAAATTGCTCACTCTTGCTCAGTGGCATACCAAAGTAGGGGATTTAGCCCTGATGAGCAAACAGAGCAAACACATGCGTCTGTTCATCATGACAATCGGATTTACTTTATTGATAGCTAGTTTATGCTTATTTCTTATATCAACAATAATTATTTGATCCAATAATCCTCTGCTTGGCTCTTTACAGGGGGATATAAGTTCTGGATGATTTCTTGCATGGTTTGCAATACTGTGAAGATCAGATTTATTTGATGACAGTATTCAGTTTCAGGTTTCTTATATGTATTGTGCTTTTTGGTGTTATTTGGATTTATGTTTTCACTTTGTTTTGTTTAGTTACATTATTATTTGGGGGAAACATTACAATAATAATAAATGCCAATCATGTTTATAACAATTTTAGAATGTATCTGACGACCAATTTGCACTTTGCCTTTACTGGCAACGTAACTGGAAACCATGTCCATTTGACGCCTGTTCTACTGCAATCTATACCACTGGCTGTCGCAGATCCTTTAACCTGACAGGGCGAGCACCTTTGCCAGCAGCACCATTTCCTGATAGTACCTAGCACTAGCACACCCATTTTCCACACCAGGTGGAAAAATCATATGATGACTTATGCTACTCTGGTGACAATAGGGGAAAGCTATCATGTGGACACTGGTGTCAGCTTCTTCCAAGAGGGAAAGGTAACATGTAGACCTGCAGTGCCTAGTGTCATTTTTTACGAAACGCAAGGCTTGAACAAACATGGTCAATGCAAAAGATCTACCCAGGGGATGACTCCAGTTTCCCTTTAAGTTACCCTGGAGACAGATGTCAGCTGTTTTAAAAAGCTGTTTTATCCCTTGACAATTAAGTCCAGTCAAATCCGACTCTAGGGTGCGGTGCTCATCTCCGTTTCTAAGGCCGAAGAGCCATAGCTGTCCTATGCTTCTGTGGTCATGTGGCCAGCATGACTCAACGTCGAGGCGCACGGAACGCTGTTACCATCCCGCTGGGTGTGCTAGTACCTATTAATCTACTTGCAATTTCTTGCTTTTGAACTGCTAGGTTGGCAGGAGCTGTTGCGCGGATTCAAACTCCTGACCTTTCGATCAACGGTTCATGGTTCAGTGGTTTTATCCACTGCGTCACCCGCTGGCCCCTGGATTTAAACAGATGCATAACTACGGTGGAGCGCGTGGTTCAGTTGAACCAGGCGCCTACCGCTGCGGGGGCGGCGCCGGACTCGAGTCTGACTCGAGGCGGCGCACACACCACTCACTCACCCGAGCGCTGCTGCTGTCTTCTTTCCTCCTGACTGAGAGAGAGGTCCGTTGGGGTGAGCCCGCCGGCGGCGCGAACTTCCACTGAAGGAGTCTGGCGGCGGCGGGGAATTGAAGGCACACACACTTCCGCTGAAGTGAGTGTGTGTGTGCCTTCAATTCCCCGCCGCCGTCGGACTCCTTCAGCGGAAGATCGCGCCGCCGGACGGCTCACCCCAACGGACCTCTCTGGAGGAAGGAAGACAGCAGCAGCGCTCGGGAAAGGAGGTAAGCTGGCCGGGGCGCTGGGGGGGTGCCCGGTGCAGGGTCCCGCTGGGTCGCCCCCCCTCAGGGAGCACGGCACCTCCTTCCCGGAGCGCGACGCGGCCTACCGGCCACGGCGATCTTTACTGGTTCAGGGGGGAAATTGTCGCCCCCATACTGTATGGGGGACGACAATTTCCCCCCTGAACCGGGCGCCTACGAGGCAAGTGACGCCTCTGGATTTAAATACCAGAGGACTAAAAATGTGTGTAGCCTCCAGAGAGATAAAGTAACAACTCCTTATGATAATGATGACAGTGTGATGCAGGGCTAGACCAAGACCTCCTGAGGCAGCGTGCCAAATGCTGCCCACCTTACCTGATAATGTGCTAGTCGCCTCTGCTCCCCCCACTCTCCAGTGTCCAAGCTCAGCACTTCCTCCCCTCCCTTCCATACTTCCTTTCTGTCCCCTCCAGAGAATGGAAGGAGGAGGAGTGGAGGCTAGTAGGCAGAAAGATGTGGGCGCCCCTGCCTGAGGCGACTGCTTCAGTTGTCCTCATGGATAGGTGATCCCTGAACATATATCATAACAGCAAAATAATAATAATAAAGCAAAACAACACACAGCAAGGTAGCAAGAGCATCTTTTGGCATCACCCCAAAAGCCACAGCCGTCTGGGCCACCCACCACCCACAGTCGGCCATCACCTTTGTCCCTACTCTGATCAAAGTCTTTATTCATCACCTTCCCTTGTGCCCTACATTGTGTCACATGTCCACAATACTCAACACAGACTTTTTAACATTTAACATGCCTATGCAAAATCTTCTAGAAGGCATGGAAAATGGAGAGATTGTCCCTGCTCATCATCAATGCAATCCTAATAATAGGAGCATTGTCATTCTTCAGTGCATACAATGAGCATTGAAAAGCATTTAGTCAGATTAAGGTATGTCACTGTAACTAATGCCTATTATTCAGTACACCTGTCAGAGAAAACGGAATCGCAAAGAGAGACTGGCATGAGTGGGCAAGCGTGCCCATTTTCAAATGGCATTCTGTGGGCAGAGCATCATGCTATACAAATAGACTTCCATGAAGAGCAGGAATAACTAATGGCCCAATCCTAATAGGATCTTATGCTGCCGAAACTAGCGTTCTGGCCGCATCAGGTTCTTTATGGCTGTTGCAAAGCGCAGCATGCCATTCCGCTCAGACTGTCCACTGCCGCAAGCAGCAAGTGGCCAGGTCTTTGTGACAGCGGACAGGGGAGTCCCAGTGCCAGTAAGTTAGCGCATGGGTGGGTGGAAGGTGAGGGTGGGTAGAATGGGGCAGGGAGGATGCACTGAAGCCAAGAAGGGGGCAGTATCGGTGGCAATGGCACTGCCAATATCCTATTCCCCTTCCTGACCTCGATCCGCCTTCCCAGGTCCATCAGACTTGCGCCAGCTAAATTGCTGGTGGAGGTCGACGTAGATTCATTCACGTTGTGAGGGCTTACCTTCGGGCAGGGGAACAAACGTTCCCTTGCCTGGAGGAGACCTCTGGGGCCTGAAACTCCCCCCACCCGCAGGATACAGTGTTTGCCCCGTTGGCAAGGCTGCATCACTGCTCAAGGAGTTATGTAGGATTGGGCTGCTAGTCATTAATAAGGCATTTTTACCCAAGGTTGTATATGTACAACAGGAGTTAAATGTGTACACCTGTAGGCTGGGAGTTAATACCCCTTTTGCTATCCTCAGAGCAGGTTTAGGGGAGTGGCTCAGAACCTGAGGAGTGAATCACAAGGTGCCCAGTTCAAATCTCACTTCTGACATAAACTTACAGGTGGCCTCAGGCAAATCAGTCTCACTCAGCCTCAGCTCCCTAGCCGTGATATAATAACACTTACCTTACAAGGCTGTTGTAAGGAGACCAGATCAGGATAGTAAAAGTGAAGCACTTTGCATACTCAAAAAGTGTTGCACAAGTGCTAAGACATTGTTGTCTTACTTTCAGGTTAAATAATGTTAACTAGCTTTCCTGATGAACATAACATACTTACATACATACCTATTTTATTTCTTAAATTTATATCCCACTCAAAACTTAATTCTCTGAGCAGATTGCACAAATATTTAAAATGTGACTTTTTTTTTTAAAGGAGGCAACCCCCGCAGAAATGCAATGTCTCCACAAATAGCTAGACTCTATGGCAGTGACTCAGACAGTAGTTCTCAGTTGTGGTGCAGGCTCTTGCTGAGAGGGAGGGAGGTTGACCCTTGATCCTCTGACCAGGGATTGGAGCTAATGTGTGCTTCACCCTTCACTGGGGAAGTTCTGACATAATTTAAGGGCAGGAGGTGCCATCTCCCAATAGCCCTTGGTCCTCTAGAGATGGCAATTGGGCCAGGTTGTCCTACCACCAGCTCACTTCTGCAGCCTCCATACAAGTTATGGTTGTGAAGGAGAGTGAGCAAGCTGTCAGTCACTGTTGCTCCTTTAAAAAAAAATTGCTAATACCATCCAAATCACTGTTGTACTTTTTGGTAGGAGAGATGAATAGATAGTTTAATCCCTAGTGTGCAAGAATACATGAAATGTATACATCCCCTGCAGGAAATTATAGGGAATATGCCACCTAAAATGGTGATTCGTTTCTTGGAGTTCTTGAACTAACAGAAGCTTCATTTTGCTTCAGGCTATGTCAGATTTTTCTCATAATTCACTCAAATTGACATTGCTTTACATCTGCATTGTGTTCATGTGGAAGATAGAGGTGTTCTTTCTAGGTGACATAGCTTGGAATAGGAGGCTATTTCTTGGATAATCTATACCAGGGGTTCTCAACCTGTGGTACGGGTACCCATAGGGGTACGTGGACCTCTTGCTGGGTATACGCCAAGCCCTGCCCCTTATCTGCCCCATCAGCAGCTAATTAACTGTTAATTAACATGGATTCTAAATTGTAATTATTTTCGGAGCCCTTCTGTCTCTCTGATTTTGGCTTATTTTTGTACTTTGGAAAATGTACTTTGGTCGGGTGGGGGAGGGAGGAGCTGATTTTGGGAAGTGTGACTTGGAGAAAAAAAAGAGATCCTTGCATCTCTCTCTCTCTCTCTCTCTCTCTCTCTCTCTCTCTCTCTCTCTCTCTCTCTCTCTCACACACACACACACACACACACACACACACACACACACACAGAGTTAAATAAGACATTTTTTCACATTTAAAATTGTTTTAGTACTTTTTTATTTAACAATTAATTACCTAATTAATTAATTGATTAATCCAATTAATTAGCAGGAGTTACTTCAGAAATTTGGACCATGATAGGGGGTACCCGGGCCTCCAAAGGTTGAGAACCTCTGATCTATACTGCTGTGACGTCTTATTTAATGTTATAGTTTCTTCAGCACCGTTAGCCCTTTTCACATCATCTTCAAACTATGTACAATGAATGAATGGAGGAGGCCAGACTGCACTCGCAGAACCTGCTGCGTCCCCCACATGTCGACTCTGTCTCTGTGTGCAGTGCTTATGCACTGACAAGTTGTACACATGCAAGCACATTGGTTTTCTTTGCACAGTTGGAGGAGCTACAACTTACTAAACATGGCCCTTTGGGCTTTGTGTTTACAGACGCAATCAATGTGATGGTTGTATGGAGGCTGGGGGCAGAAACTGCAGGCGCAACCCCATTCCCTTCCACCATGTGTTCATTGTATATAGTTGGAAGATGGTGCAAAAGGGCTGTTATTGTAAAAGTTTTGCATAACACAGCAGGGTGCAGTTAGTTACCTCTTCCTCTTGCTCCTCTTCCTGCATGGCACATGACAGCTGAGCATGTGTCTTTTTCTGTCTCACAACAGAAATTTGGAGAAGGACAAATCGCATGCACAGTTATCATGGCACTACATGTTTAACGACCAATATATCTTTAATTTTGAAGGACAGATGAGAATGAGAGCCATGCATAGTTCTTTCCCCATAGCAGGGTGATGATGGATTTGTCTGGAGGTACCATAGGCATCCAGGCTGGTGTGTAGTTGCAAATCTGACAGGAGATCCCAGTTTGATTCAAAGCAAAACCAGCTTCTCGGTCTTCAACCAGATTTAAGGAATAGTTATCCCAGATCCCAGTTATCTGGTTAGCAGCCCAATCCTAACCAATGCCAATGTAGCCGTGCTAATGGGGCACACATTCCATTCTGGGGGGAGCAGACAGAGAGGCCTCCTCAAGGTAAGGGTACATTTGTTCTCTTACCTCAGGGCTGCATTGCAGCTGCACCAGTGCTGGAAATTTGGATTGGATTGGGCTGTCAAAGTCCTTAGTGTGAGTTGGGTTTTGTTTTTTTTAACATATACAGGTGGGCCCCCATATCCGCTGGGGATATGTTCCAGGCCCCTCCGTGGATACTTGAAACCGTGGATAAGAGTGAACACCCCCTCCATGGTTTCCTGAGGGCCCCCACCCTGCCTCCCCTGCAGGCAGGCATGCTTGCCCCCCCAGCTCTTATTTTTCTTTCAGCAAGCTTTGTTTCTTCCTTAAAACAAACAGAGAAGCAGCCTCCATTGCAGGCAAGTAGAACGAGACTAAGTCCTAGAGAGGCTCTGCAAGGTTTCTGTTAACCTTGCAGAGCCTCTCTAGTACTTAGTCTCGTTCTACCTGCCTGTAATAAGCAGCCAGAGGCTGCTTCACCTGTTTCTTTAAGGAAGAAACAAAGCTTACTGGGAAAAAGTAAAAGCCTGGGGGGGGGTCCCCATGATCCGTGGATAACTGAAACCGTGGATAGCGAATCAGTGGATATGGGGGCCCACCTGTACAGTATATTTTGATTCAGCAAGCGGTGGCTCAGGTCCTGAGTGACCACTAGGAATAAATTTAAATACCCTCTATTGAATAGTATTAAAGAAATAAAATACTTCTCTGATTGAGGGTTTCCCTGCTGGTGTGGGAGCACTGATGTGCACTCACATCCAGAGGTACACCCGCCCCTTTTGTAATCTCAGACCTTGCAGAGTCTTTGCAGACTTCACTGAACGGGAGAGTATTAGCTTTATTTCATCCCCTCTATTCAGCTTTGTCTTCTGATGTAAAGTATGTCACCCATTAAAAAAAAAAAATCACGTACACACTCTTTGGGAAAATCACGTACTGTACACACTCTTTGGGAAAATCCTGAACCTTCAATGATGCTTCTTGATTTGTAGCAGATATCCATATTGCTCTGAAATTGGATCCATACTCTTTCATGCTTGTAACTATTAAATCATAGAAGGTTAGCAGAAGCATGGCTTTCTGCCTGCATGTTTTTCCGCCTTCATTTCTGACCACTACCACATTACCATTTAGTTTCTGGCACAACAATAGGATTTTTTTTAATGCCAAGAGCATTCTGGGGAAGTAGCCACAAATTTGGGGAATATTTCTTCAGTAGCTAAGTCTACCATTGTGTTAAAAAGACACATAAGATGCCCCATTGAACATCAAACTCTGGAGAGGTGTGTGCATGCTTTTTGTTAGTTCATTTCACAGCCTCTTGCTCGACTTGTCTGTGCTCCCCTCGTGCTTTCCCACCCTCGTTTTGAGGCATTTCCCCCACACTTAAACAAGGCAAGGGCTGCGTGTGGTGTGGTGTGGGGGAAGAGACTGGATTGAATTGGGGGTGGGCGTGAAGACCGCTGAGTGGGGGGGGGATCTGGAAGCACAGATTGCCAAATGGACCCATCCATCCAGTTACAGACCAGTGCTATACCACTTCCTCCAAGAGACACACAGATCAATAATATTTTGCATGGGTGCTGCACATATGTGTAATGCATCTGTAGCTTTGCACATTGGTTCAAGTAATTGTAGAAGGCAACATGTACGAATAGGTTTGCATTAAAAAGAGACATTATAGGATGTATGCCTAATGCTGGAGGGGGGCACAAAATAAATGGGGGAAACTGAAGTTAAGGAAGAATTTAGGAAACAAAACAAAAAATAAAATTAAAGTAATTAATTTTGAGACTTTTAATGGATAGTGTGAAAAATTTCTTTGAAGAAAAGTATATTACTGAAAATGTCTCATTAACCTGGATAAATGGCATCATTATATGTCCATGGTTTAATAATGCAATTTTCACCTTACTTTTTAGTAGAGAGAATATTTTTGAGCCATGTGCCATTAAAGAAAATTAAGTCGGTATCTCCAGGAACACTCAATTTAAAATCCAAAATAACAACAGATATACTACCAGGATTAAATGGATACTTAATATTTGTTGAGTTCACAGTGTTATTTAAAGGAGGGTGCTGGCAACTATGTGAACTTTTTCTGTACATTTGGAAAAATGTGACCATCTTTCTGGGTAGTGATTTGCTGGCTGGAGAGAATATGCAGATTTTGAACTCTGGTTAGGATTAGCAAAAAGGACAGTCCATCCATTGCTGATCAGGGAACCTACTGAAAATAAATGAGCAAAGTTTGCCAGAACTGCTTACATGTGTGGTTTAAGTGGGTTACCTATTTTTTCTTGTTAGGTAGGACAATGTTCAATGGAATATATCAAGGTAAATCTCTGAAGACAGTAATGTTGATCAGAATGTTTTCTGTACATATTTTGTTTGCAGCCTTAATTTACACTTAAAATTATTTCACCCGCCAGAACCAGAGTCTGGTTCCAGCTGTTCATCTTCACGTGGTACAGGATGGTCATCTCTCCCCTCTGTCATGAAAATACTGTGCAATGCAGATATTTTACATGCAGAACCAATTCACACCTTTCGGGAGGGGCTTGTCTTTAGGCGTATGTACCAACAAGCCTTCGTATGTTGTTACTGCTGTTATTGTTTTGTTTTAAAGTGCTAATTTTGCATGGCGAACTGTGCTATAGTGGGTGAACTGGGCGCACAACAGCACCAAAATAAAATAGTAACACTGATAGAACAACAATGTACATCACGATACACTGTCACACATCATGTAATGTCATGCACATGGGTGGGGCAAAGATATACCTGCTCTTCCATCACGCACAGATGATCACCAAGCCAATAAATGGCCAACCATGCCATATAACTCCATGTGTGAGGTGCTCTAACAGTTAGGACTGCAGAGCATCTAGGGGTGGCATCAGTGGACAGCCAGGTGCATGGGCGACCCAGCTATGCAGCAACCTGACGTGGATTGTATCAGTGACAGATAGTGGATTCAGGGGTAGTGGATTCAGGGCACCCTTCACCCTGAGTGTGGTGCTGCTGCCGCATCCCCCCAGCCCACCACAGACATGAGATGCATCGATCCACTCCCCACTTGCTAAAAGCAAGTGAGAATCGGATCATTTGCTTCTCGCCCCATGCTCCAACTTTGCACGGGGTTTAAAGTTCCCTTTAAACTTTAAATGCCACACAAGGGAGGAGCGCTTTCCTACCCCTCCCCTCGCTCTGTATTGATGCAGCATTTAAAGGGAAACATTCCCTTTAAACCCCTTGCAAGGATGGAATGAGGGGAGTGAGTAGCCACACGCTCCTTCCTCACATAGCATTTAAGCTTTAAACCTTGTACAAGGATGGAGTGCGGTGATGAGGTAAGGATCTTATTTAGGGGTAGGGGACATGCATATATGTGCCCCCCATGAAGGTGACAACAGTAGGTCAGGGGCAGCATTTTCCAAAGTAACTGTTACCTGGGTGCCTCTGAAACCAATACAAGCAAGTTGGTCAGCTGAGACTGACAGCAACCAACAGCAAGTTGGTCAGCTGAGACTGACAGCCCAATCCTGTCTGGGACTTACGCTGCCAGAACTCACATTCTGGCAGCATAAGGCCCTTTGTGGTGGCATGAAAGCTAGGCTGCTGTCGCACGCTTCCAGGCCATTGCTGTAAATGGGCAGAGGTGTGGCGCACACACCAGTGACTCTGGGGGGGCCCTGCTGGTGCCAGTAGGTTGGTGGCAGGGGTGGGGCGAGGGAGGTTCAGGGGTGCTCTGGGGTGGGGAGGGGAGAGGAGGGGGCAAGGAGGGAGAGAATGGATCCGGGGGCAGTGACTTGTACCAGGATCCTTTCCCAGGCCACCCCACCCCCTTTCTTTCCTCAGACTTGTACCAGCTACATAGCTGGCATGGGTCTGTGGAGACTCATAGGCGGCCAGAAGACCTACCCAGAGGTATGTTAAAAATATTGTACTTACCTCTGTTTGGCCTTCTGGTACCCCCCCCCCCCCACACACACACACTATTGACTGCAGTGTGCACTCTGTCAGCATGGCTGCATCGCGGACAATGGTGAGGGATAGGATTGGGCTGTTAGCATATCAGGAAATGGCACAAGTATATATAGGTTTAAATATTCAATTAGCAATATACATCAAGGAGAAGTGTCACACCAATCAAAAGTTTCAAATTATCTGATTTCTTATAATTGTACCACTGACTATCTACTGTGCCCTAGGATTGTCTCTTCTCTTCCGTACTTCCCCCAATTTAGGAGGGGAATCACCCTTTCTTTGCTCCCCCTCCATTCTGGGTTGACCTGCTATAACATAGTGTTCTTTATATTGCTCCCCTTTTCTATCTTAGCCAAAGTGCAGCCATTTTCTAGTGATTATCATGAATAACTATCAAGCAGGCCACTTGCTGAGTCTCTTGGCCCATAGTAGGTCATGAACCAGTGGTCTTAATCTGCCACCGTAGTAGTAGTAGTAGTAGTAGTAGTAGTAGTAGTAGTAGTAGTAGTAGTAGTAGTAGTAGTAGTAGTTAATAATAATAATAATAATAATATACAGTATTTATATACCGCCTTTCTTGGTCATTGGATTTCTCCTCTGACTTTAATCCAAGGCGGTGTACATGGGCAGGCTGGCCTAACCCCCCAATGTTTTTTTTTTACAATATATAAATGTCCAGTCTTTCGTGAACAGCTACATTTCAGGTGGTATCCTTTTGCAGTCTGGCTTTTTTTCCGCTGGCTCTCTTCTCCCACACACGACCAACGCAGCCGGGAGCTCTTATCTCTCCTCATGGAGGCTTTCACAGCTTTTTGTTGGTGGCGTGTCTCGAACTTGCCATTCGCCGATCTTCGGGCTTGCAAGGCGGTGGCTCTACCAACAGACCCCCTCTGCCCAATATGAATAGCTCTTCACAAGAAGACAGCCTCGATGTGGTGCAGCTGAACACACAGAAGCTCTTTCTGCATAACTCTGTTGTATACCTCAATGCATAGGTCTGTTTCAATACACTTGTATGTAAATGGTTCTTTCCTTTAGATACAGTACTGAGAACATCAGAAGTTTATGTCAATGACCAAAAGCCAAACAACAAACAAACCCTAACGCTGAATTTAAGGATCAAGGACAGACTATCCTAAAGGACAGCCACCTTTCCCAAGGCTGGTTCCCATGCACAGTATTCGCCTCCCACAGATTTGCTGCTATAAAAGCACCTTCTGCTGTGCAGAAACCTCAGGTGACTCAATAAAACAACCTGAGCCATCTGTTGGAGAGAAAAGAGAAACTACTGTAGTCATGCAAGAAGTGGGACATGTGGATCTCACCCATGGTGACCCAGATCCATGTGATTACAAGATCACATGCTACTGAGATCCATTAGAACAGCTTTCCATATTACCACGGATGTGGGAGTGGCAAGTAGGGGGAGAAACATATGCAACTCTCAGTTCTTTTTCATCAGCAAAAATAGAATATATTTGTTCTTACCTGGGTAAGTATTCTGTTCCGTCGCTTATATTGCTGCCTCTCCATCATACAGGTACACAAGGCAGCTCACAAATAAAACAATCCTGTACACAAAATCCTGTAAGTAAAATGATTATTATTAATAATGATCATAAAATCTATACCATGTTCAGTATAAGCACCAAATGCCATTTCACAGCCCAATCCTACCTGCGCTGATGCAGCTGCGCCAACAGGGTGCCCTTTGCCTCCTGCAGGGGAGTTTAAGGTCCCAGAGGCCTCCTCAAGAGAAGGGAACATTTGTTCCCTTGCCCCTGGGCAAACCTCTGCTGGCCCAATGGGTCTAAGTTCACATTAAGCCCACTATGTCCTCTGCTAAACCCAATGGGTTCACAAGTCCAAGTGATCCTGGGTAGGTGGATTGAGTCTGGGAAGGGGTATAGGATCAAGCCTTCCCAGCCTTGATCTGCCGCCCTATCCCCAACCCAGTCTCTGTTCTGCCCACCTCTCACCCACCCTCCATGCTGACTTACCAATGCCGGGACTCATTGGAAGGCCGCTGACGTGCAACCCAGGCTGCTTGCTACATGTGGCAGCAGCCAGTCTGCGTTGTATGGCATATCATCTTTTGCGATAACCATAAAGGACGCTGTGCCACCAGAACTCAAGTTCCAGCAGCACAGCGGGCCATTAGGATTGGGCCCTCAGCCGCAACAGCCTGAACTAAGGCTCATCCACAATACTTGCCCCCTTTTCTTTGCCCCATTCTGAGGTGGAAAAAATGGGGGGGGGATTTCAGTGATGGGAGGAGATTGAGAAATGTTTTGGGCCACTGACAGCTGCCATTTTTCTCCCAGAAACCCCCTTGCAATGTTGCGAGGTGATGACATTGTTCACAGGTGAGGAAACACATAGCAGCCAGCAGGAGCAGCTGCCAAGAAGTGTTCCATACCACAACTACTGCCAAACAACTGACAGAACAACATTTTAAGGGGAAAAAATGATAGCTACTTTTTGCCCCTAGACTTTCTCAGAATCCTCTGGGCTCCCCTCAAAATTGCCCCTAAATTCAGCCCTGCCGAATTTTGCCCACCATGTTTTTGATTTTTTTTTGCCCAAATTCAAGCCTCTAAATTCTTCCCTTACAATTGTCGTTTCAACACTAGGAACAGGGATGCGTGATTGTTCTGAATGAATCCTGAATCACATGGAAAAACTTTATAACGGGAAGTCTTCATGCAAACGGCTTCCTTTATGCCTTCTTTAGATCCTTACATCAATGAAAAGTTGAATGCTTGTTTTATTCGGCACTTGAGTGACTTGTTGAAATCATTGGCTCCTCTTCTGGAAACTTCAAACACAAGCCATTTGGGTCATGCTTTTTCTTCTAATATTTCATATGCAGTGCTAAGGTACAAAATGAATACCGTGAAAACCAAATGTAATAGAAAGCTTACAACATGCTTTTGTAATACAAATATTAGACGAAGTAGCACAGTGCATGCAAAATGATTCAAATCTCTCAAAGCAAGTACTTTGCAAGTGTTGAGGTGTTACATTTAAAGTAGTTGGGGAAAAAAATTCTCTACTCAGTAAGAGGTCTAGAGAAATCTTTTGATGCAATGGAAAATCTTCTGATATCTCTGTGCTAATGACTGAAATGAATCAGGTTCAATGCATGTGTCAAGTAACCCAGTTGTAAGGGACCATTTTAACTCCAACAGTGTAGAGGTGGAGTTACTGGTGGTACGAGTACCACTGGTTGAGAACCCCTGCAATAGGATGTTGTTTGCTGCCATGGCACAAATCCTATTGCGGGGTTCTCAACCAGTGGTACTCGTACCACCAGTGGTACTTCGACCAACTGCTGGTGGTACTCTGACCACTGGACCGCTGGAACCCTGCTCCAACAAGCACCATGTTTTCGCTCCCGAGAGGCTCCTGCCTTTGGCCAAGCCTCTCGGGAACACTGAGAAGGGCCCTCCCACACGCCCAGAGCCCCCTACCTGTGTTTTCAGGCCTCTGAATACCCAGAAGTAACTGGCAATATCATCGCCAGTCACATCCGATGGTACGCAGCAGGCGAGTGGTGCCAGAGGTGGTACTCGGCCAGGAAGAGGTTGAGAACCCCTGTCCAATTGCTTGTCAGATGGGGCAGTGCATGACAGCTCTACCCACTGTCCTGTGCTATCCCAAATGACAAGCAATAGGATGTTAAACCAGCTCCACCCCTTACCTTTTAAAGCCCATAAGGTAAAGGTGACCCCTGACAATTAAGTCCAGTCGTGTCCGACTCTAGGGTGTGGTGCCCCATAACTCTACCTAAATATGGAGATAAGCCTTATCAGAAAGTTAAATGGATCAATTTCCATTGTTCCCGTGGGTGTGAAGCCTTGAGTTCAACATGTCAAAAATAATAGATATAATTTTAGAATGCTGCACTCAATGTGCCAACAAATTTGGAAAACTCAGCAGTGGCCAAAGGATTGGAAAAGGTCAGTTTACGTTCCAATTCCAAAGAAGGGCAGTGCCAAAGAGTGTTCAAACTACCGTACAATTGCACTCATTTCACATGCTAGCAAGATTATGCTCAAAATCCTACAAGCTAGGCTTCAGCAGTACATGGACCGAGAACTACTGGACGTACAAGCTGGGTTTCGAAGAGGCAGAGGAAGTAGAGATCAAATTGCCAACATGCACTGGATCATGGAGAAAGCACGAGAGTTCCAAAAAAAAAACCTATTTCTGCTTCATTGACTACGCAAAAGCCTTTGATTGTGTGGATCACAACAAACTGTGGCAAATTCTTAAAGAGATGGGGGTACCAGACCACCTTACCTGTCTCCTGAGAAACCTGTATGCGCGTCAAGAAGCAACAGTTCGGACCGGCCATGGAACAACCGACTGGTTCAAAATTGGGAAGGGAGTACGGCAAGGCTGTATATTGTCACCCTGCCTATTTAACTTATATGCAGAGTACATTATGAGAAATGCAGGGCTGAATGAATCGCAAGCCGGAATCAAGATTGCCGGGAGAAATATCAACAACCTCAGATATGCAGACGATACAACCCTAATGGCAGAAAGTGAAGAAGAACTAAAGAGCCTCTTGATGAGGGTGAAAGAGGAGAGTGCAAAAGTTGGCTTGAAACTCAACATTAATAAAACTAAGATCATGGCATCTGGGCCCATCAATTCCTGGCAAATAGAAGGGGCAGAAATGGAAGCAGTAACAGATTTTACTTTTCTGGGCTCCAAGATCACTGCAGACGGAGACAGCAGCCATGAAATTAAAAGACGCTTACTCCTTGGAAGGAAAGCTATGGCAAACTTAGACAGCATAATAAAAAGCAGAGATATCACCATGCCAACAAAAGTTTGCATTGTCAGGGCGATGGTGTTCCCAGTAGCAATGTATGGTTGCGAGAGTTGGACCATAAAGAAGGCTGAGCGCCGAAGAATAGATGCTTTTGAACTGTGGTGCTGGAGAAGACTCCTGAGAGTCCCTTGGACTGCTAGGAGATCAAATCAGTCAATCCTAAATGAAATCAACCCTGACTGTTCCCTGGAAGGACAGGAACTGAGGCTGAAGCTCAAATATTTTGGCCACCTAATGCGAAGAGAGGACTCTCTGGAGAAGACTCTGATGCTGGGAAAGATTGAAGGCAAAAGGAGAAGGGGAATGCAAAGGATGAGATGGTTAGACAGCATCACCGATGCAACGAACATGAAAATGAGCGAACTCAGGAAGATAGTGGAGGACAGGAAGGCCTGGCGGGATATGGTTCATGGGATCACGAAGGGTCGGACACGACTTAACGACTGAACAACAACAATTTTAGAATTATTACCATTTGCTGCGCTGGCATAATCATGACTTTGCGCAGGGCACACATAACTTTATCATTCAATTAGTATTGGTGATATGCTAATACTTTCCTCATGGTTCGAAAAATGTAAAGGTTTGTGCCAAGGGTTAGATTGCTTCAGCAAATGAACTGTTAGCTCAGTCCATACTTTCATGATCCATGGGTGGCAGCTGCAGAAAACTGTGGCTTTCCCTGAGATTAGGTACCATGTTACATTACTACTTGGGGCCACAGTGGCTTAGTGGTTAAGACGCTGAACTGCAGACCAGAGGTCAGTAGACAGCAGTTCGAGACCCGAGTACTGCATGATGGAGTGAGTTCCTGTCTCTTGTCCCAGCTCCTGCCAACCTAGCAGTTCGAAAGCAAGAAATTGCAAGTAGATAAATAGATACTGCTGCAGCAGGAAGGTAACAACGTTCCATTAGTCACGCCGGCCACATGACTGCGGAAGCATCTTTGGACAGCGCTGGCTCTATGGCCTTAGATACAGAGATGAGCACTGCACCCTAGAATTGGACACAACTGGCTTTCGAGCAGGGGATACCTTTACCTACATTAATTCTTAACGTGTGCACTGAACATGCGAGTTCCCCATTGAGTGGTACTTTCTGTGCCAGCATTACCCCTCTATTATGACTGCTAGCAGGCCTATAGGAGTCCATGGGAGACCCATATGATCAGTGCACACATGATGCTGCATGGAATCTAACCATAAGAAAGAGGATTGTAATCTGTAGCTGTGTCGTGTTCTGTATCTACAATCCTAAACACACAGTGTATATAACTAAGCCCCATTGAATGTAAGTGGGACTTCCTTCCACATAAACATAGGATTGCACTGTTCATGTATTCATCATCCTTCAAATGAGAAAATGTAGGACATTAGCTATCCGGCCATAAATATGGGAGGAGATCCAAGTAATGGGCAAGTTCCTTTATTTTATTCTTTGCTCCATTGTTTATTAAAATGCAATATAATTATTACCAACTTGCTAGGCCAAGAAACACTGACATTGCTGACTGAAGGTTTGCCAAGTTTGCTCATGGAAGTCTTGCCAAAAGAACTAAAGACGTCATGCAGACACAACATAAAAACTGCAACAGAAACAAACAAGCACCCTTCTTCCAATGCGTGATGAAAGAAGTCATCGACTACAGTTGCATGCAAACGCAAATAAGCATTTGCTAACACACAAACGCAAATAAGCATTTGCTTGTCGGAATGCTAACACTTGGCTCCAGAAGTGTCCAAGGGAAATGTGCTATATAAACCTGCAGTGGCCCAGCTGCAATGTGAAGGAGCAATATTGAATTGCAGTATGAATGTAGAATCGCCACTGAATATGACGTAACGTTTTATGACTGCAGTCATGGTATTCTGTCACAACGAAAACTTTTCAGTGAGTGCCTTTTAGAACCCCTGAGAGAGCACCTATTGTGTGTCACAGAGTTTACAAGAAAAGGTGGATTGAAACTAAACTGGACACCTGCCTGGTGCTCTCAGAAGAAGAAAAAACAGCAGTGGAATTCTGAGAGTGTCCTTGCCAGAGGCACCGATGGGCTACTGAAAGTTTCACGGGAAGAGCCAAGGTTTCCCTGTCACAAAAGAAAGTGTCTAATTTATTTCAATGGATAGCTAGACTGCAAGTATAAGTGCCTACTCGACATGTTCCCAAGCATTTCTAACTCCCTTTGCCAGGTTCTCATTCATCAACACAGCTCTAATGAAATTAAGGTGGTATTAACTACACAGAGCTAACTGCATTTGCAGCAGACTGTAGCACAGTGCCTTTATCGCCACCAAGTTCAAGTTTCTTCTCTATGTTTTACCAAGTGCTTGTGATTTCTGTGAAGAGACAGCATGCATGTGCCTCTGTTGGGAGGGGAATCATTATGCATATGCAACTGCTTTCACAGAAGAATACAAATATTACACCACAAAACTTGGCATGAAGTATAGTCACTGATTTTAAGGGCATGCTTGCTAGGAATGTTCCCCCAAATTCTCCAAATTCATATTTAGCTTCAGAAGTTGTAGCTCTAATTACCTTGTCTTTTTGTCAAAAGTAGAAGAAATGCACTAGAGAATTTCCTCCAACCATGATGGGCTTTTTTATGTTTGAATTTTGTAGGGCTCACTGTGTATGTGCCGTATGGAGGGGGTGGATTGCATATCAAGGTTGCTTTTTTTTTTTTTAAGTGCTTCATCATTACACTCCTGCACCTCAGTAGTGTTTGGGGTGGCTGAAATGTGCAGTTTGCTTCCACTTTTAGTTCCTGTTTAGTTTATTTGTGCATTCAAGCCACCTCCTATACTACTGATGTGTAGGTGTGTTTTACTAACACTTCAAAAACCTAATAGTGATGTGTGCAATCCACTACCTCGGACAGTTGTAAATTTTGTGGACTGGATAGGGAAGCACCAAATGGTATGGTGTCACAGCAGGAAAAACATTCTACTAGGTGATAAGTGGGAGGTTATATGCACAGCTGATACATGCTTAGTGTAACTCTAAGGTTGTAACCCTCAAACACACTTAGTAGGAGATCAATCCCATTGAGCTCTATAGGAAGTTTGAAAAAATATGATTAGGATTGTGTTGCATTAGCATGTATGCATATGTAAGAACATAAAGGGGGCCGCTGTGGCTTAGTGGTTAAGACGCTGAACTGCAGACTGGAAGGTTGGTAGGACAGCAGTTCAAGACCCAAGTGTCGCGTGACAGAGTGAGCTCCCTTCTCCTGTCCCAGCTCCTGCCAACCTAGCAGTTCGAAAGCAAGAAATTGCAAGTAGATAAATAGGTACCGCTGCGGCGGGAAGGTAACAGTGTTCCATTAGTCATGTTGGCCACATGGCCACAGAAGCGTCTTTGGACAGTGCTGGATCTTCAGCCTTAGAAACAGATATTTCAGACACGACTGGCTTTCAAGCAGGGGATACCGTAAGACCATAAAACCCATGATGCTGCATGACTGTGAGTAGCAACAGATCCTGTAACTAACCTGGAGCAATTTCACTAGTTTCATTTCAGCCTGCTCCAGGTTAATAGTACTCTCATGCCATCTTTTTTCAATCTTTGTAGACAAAGTTTAGTCCACCCATTTTGTTTCTCTGCAATAAGCTGCTTTGCTTGCTTGTAGATGTTTGTGTATAGTTAGATGATGGTTAAGCAAAATTCTGTGAACTAATTACTGGCATAATCATGTAGCCTTTGTTAAATTATTCTTGTTTCCATGATTGATAGTGGACAGTTCAGCAGGCAAAGCATTCAAGCAATGATTTACTTGGTTCCAAGACCTCTTTTATTCTACCTATTTCAACCATGTTTTGGGTTTTAGCCATCATCCCCATCCCACCTCATATGTTGTTCTTTTGTTTAATCTCTTATTGTTAATTTGCTTCCTGATTACATGAGCTTTCAGGCAAGAGTTGTGCAATGGCCATCTTCCAGGCAATATATGTGTAATGGTGCCTTCCTTGGTGAAGAGGCTTCTCTAGCAACAATATTTCATCACATATTCATCATTTCCATGATGTTAGAGCCACCTGCTTTCTTGCTCCCCTAGCCCTAGCTGAAGAGGAAATAAATTCAGAGATTTGTTTGTGTTGATGCTCAGTGTAATGGACTTGTCAGCCATCCATAGGCCTAGGCAGTTGCCCATTAGGTGTTTGTGATAATAAGGGAAATATAGTTACTTTCTCTCTGACTAACTGTTCAGTAGGCCCCTTTGCCTCATGGATTCATGCTTAAATGCCCCATAAGGTCTGATGGCCTCAATTGGGTGGAAGAAGTAACATTTCAGTCTAACAAGGTCATACCATTTTCCTGCAGTGATTCACATGAGTGCTGTGTCAGATTTTTACCCACCCCACTTATGCAAATTGCTGTCAAGCACTGCCCACTCCATGTGGGAAATTTTAGTGTGTATGGACTGGGCCGTGGTGGCCCTTTGTGTTCCCATTCTTTTATTCTAAAAGGTGTTGGAGCAATGTTATGTTTTAGCAATTATGGATTTCTATTTTATTTCCAGTTTGCATGCTGTTGATGTTTATGAATGTGGAGCACAATAAGAACATAAGAAGAGCCCTGCTGGATCAGGCCAAAAGCCCATCTAGTCCAGCTTCCTGTATCTCACAGTGGCCCATCAGATGCCTCTGGGAGCACGCAAGATGGGATACCTGTATCTTGTTGCCACTGCCTTGCATCTGGCATTCAGAGATAGGCCACTACCTCTAAAATCTTGAGGTTGCACACAATCTCTTCTAAAGCCCTGGCGGTTCCATATATGAACTGTTTCTCTTTTGGGAGCCCTTCCAAAATACAAATGATCCAGACTTCCTGAATGCATTATAGCTACAAGTGATTTTTTTTTTTTTGGCCTTCATTAATTTTTCACCCTCTAAGCTGGATGTCTGAGGAATAAATATCACCTGGGGAAAATAAGAGCTGTTCCTTTCAGTTCTTAATGATGAAGAGTGTATAATATTCATTCAGAGTGTAGCGTCCTTTTAATCAAAACAAATAGTGTAATTTCAAAAACTCACAAGGTAACCTTTGGAAAGAAGGGCAAAAATCATTACTGTGAGATAATAAAACAATAAAGTGAAACCATTTCTTTTCATTTCCCCTCGCCCAATGGCACTTCTATGTGTACAAAGACCAACCTGGATAAATTTCCCTTCTCCTTGACTAGCCCTTATTAAGATGGCAGTACAGTATTTCTGCTGTACATTAGTGCTGGACACACACATGTTTTAAGAACCATCTTGTTGATTCGGGGGGGGGGGGAATGGGAATCTCTTGGTGACAAACAACCTTAAATACCTTGTGCTAAAACCATTTCTGAACACGTTCGTACTCCTGGCTCTCTGTTTGGGCTCCGGAGAGCTTGCTGTGCTTCTGCCCTCTACATCACTCTGCCAGAAATACAGACAGACAGGGAAAATGAAAGCACTCTCAGCAGGTGTTGAGAGGAGAGGGACCGTGGAGAGGGACCATGTGAGGGGCTCTGTAGGGACAAGTGTGATGATAACTATTCCTCTGCCAATGAGCTGTGCTTGGCCTCATCCCCTGCTCTCCTTGTGTTCAATGTTTGTCTGCAGAGGCCAACTCTGAAGACAGGGAGAGTTTTGCCCTGAGACTGGAACCCTCTGGTAAGTCTAGCACACTCACCCCCACAGAGCCCCCTCATGTATTTCTTCTCCATGGGAAGGGGATGTCTGCATAGGGCTGTAACGTAGGGTTGATGTGGGAGATCGCACAGTTTTCTCCATGGCTTCTGCTGTCAGAAGAGCCAAAGAGAATCATATGAACTGCTGTGGTGGCCGCCCTGCCCCTGCTTCCTTTGTGGAACCTTCTCAAAACTGCTTTTGAAGTCTTGTTTCCTGGAAGTAGGAGCCTATTGGAGTAACATAACAGATTCTGTAATCAGTTGGTGGATAAGACAGGAGCACAGGTGCTGGCATTGAGAAGGCATGTTGAATTATCTGTATTCTATCAAAAGTTATGGCCAAATAACCAGAAAAAGAAAACACAATTGCCTTATGTAAGAAAAAGTGAATTTCCGTAACTCAAAACTGACCAATGAGACTGATTGTTCCAAAAGCCAATGAGGTGTTGTTATGACACAGCATGGAACCAATAAGGCATTAGTATGAGTTAGCTCTCATTTCTATATTTCAGAGCTAATACTAGATCTCTTACCACGCAATCCTGCTCTAAATTAGGGCGGTGGAAGAAGCGTTCCGCTGCCCTAAGCTGTTGCGAAAGTGCTGTAAAGCACTTTCACGACGACTCGCAAGCAGGGAAGGCCGGCCTGCCCTGCTCCGCAGCCTGGACCAGCTCCCGCCTGCCGCCTGACCCAGGTGAGGATCCAGCAGGGGGGTGGCGGTCCGGGAGCAAACGGTGGGGGCCGATAAGCCCAGCCGATCGGGGAGGGGGAGGGGATCGGCCTCAGCCGAATCCTGACTCCCGCCGAAAGGCTGAGCTGTTACACGGTCTCCTCCAACGTCCGCCAGCAAAATAGCTGGCGGAAATCCAAGGAGGCTTATTGGTCCCAGCCGCGGTTACACTCAGGGAAGGGGACGAACATTCCCTTCCCCGAGTGGAAATCAGAATCCGGCGGGCGGCCTCAGCTGCCTGGCGGATCTTTAGAGCAGGATTGGGCTGCCCTTCAGTTGTGTGAAGTTGGCCACTGGTTTTTTCAAGTTGGCCACTGTTTTTTGTTGGTTACTAATTTGTTGGGTGACCTTGGAATTAATGGGGATGACACCATGAGTTACCACACCGGATGACATCACCCCTAGTGACACCACTGGGGTGATGTGATGAGCTCTCGCATCAGGTGACGCAACCTAGGGACATCAACTCTGATCTGCAACAACGCCACACAGTTCCAAACTGTTCTGTATGGTCATGATTGCAGGAACTGTGCTCTTGTTGTTAAACCAAAACTGAGGTTCATTACAGCAAAACTGCTGTAATCCATATCCCATATAAGAGCTCTCCCACAATAGTGTGTTTGCTGATTATCAGTACTGTTGTCTCTGCATATGCAGCCATTGCTGGCGTGTTCTTAGCGGTTGTAGTATTTTCTGAAGTTGCTGGAAAGTAGCCATTCTGAGGCCAGCCACCACCTATTCTTTTTTATGCTGCCTGTCTTTTTATAGTGCATGTAAAATGTCACTAATGGGCACAACATTAGTGCCCCCTCTTTGCAGTAGTGTAGCTGGACTGGCCGGTACCCGGAATCACCTCACCCCTGCTTGGAGCGGCAAGTGCTGTGCACCTTCTGTGGACAGCACGTCCCCCTCTTGCTTGACACGTGGGGCAGTGGGCCCCACCCCCCATCTACACCACTGCCTCCTTCCCTTTTAGAATGGTTTTGAGTAGATCTGATAATTTCAAGGTAATGAATTATCAGCTTTAATGACTAAATTGAGGATCTATTATTACAACCATCAAAGAGAGTGGCAATCATTGGTGGAAGTCAACAACAACTGAAAGCTGCAGCTACCACATACGCAGAGTCAGTAATAACTACAGGGCAAGCTTGCATAAATTGTTACCCACCAAGTTGCTGCAGCCTTCCAGGTGCTTGAAGGCTACCTGGCCTTGCTGTCTAGACCACCAGCAAAACCAAAAGGAAAACAGAGCTCCTGGTATGCCACTATAAATGCTCAAGGGGTGTGTACAGCTTGATGGGTCACAGCTCGTACAGGCCTGCCATAGGCTTTCAGTTTAGTCCATACAGATGCTGTAATTAGTGATATTTACGCAGTAGCGTAGAGGACAAGGGTACAATGTAGGTATAAACTGAGGATACTGAAAGCCATTTATAGGCTTTTGGGTGGCAATGCTACATGTCTGGGGTGAAACGGGAGTCCTGCTTGCAGGTTCAGGATTGAGGAAGGCGGTCAAGTAGCCTGGAGTAGAAATGGGTCAAGATTAAACAGGGCTGCATTGCCTTCCCTTTTCTTGGCAGAGACATATGCAGTGCTTCTGGATAGCAGACAGGCACCGGCACCATTTGTCATATATCTAAGTGACACACAGCCTCATGCTTATCACCTTTCCTTACAAAGAAAATATGGATTTGGTATGGACTATAAACAAATACAAATTAGATAGGATTTCAGGTTTTCATGGCCGGCAACAATTCGTTTGGAACACATTTTATTTACGGGTTCAGAGACCATGGTCAAGATTAAAAGCAAAATAAGCTAAAAAAAACCTTAAAAAGTGTGATGTTTCTTCCAGATTATACTGGATATTATCCAACTGGCGACTCAGAAAACCTGAGGTACGCCCAATGGTAAGAGTCAACTTGTACTTCACAGGAACTTAAACACTGCAACATACACGCTAGACACATCTGAAACCAGTAATTATCTGGTGCACCCAGTATAAATTATACTTGTATATACATAATATAAATTATAAATATAAATTAATTTGATGCAAAGGGTCATCATCTTATCCTAGCGGAGGCAGGTTTTGAAAGCATGCCCGTATGTTCTGACAAGGGCACCGTGTTTCTAGGGGAACTCTTTTCAAGCTGCTTTTATAAAGGTTAAAGGACTGGGGAGAACTGAATCAAATCCAAATCAAAAAGAAGGAAGAGATCACTGTGACGGCACACCGCTCACCTTCTGTCAGGTTTGCTGTGAAAACCTAACTCGGTGCCCCCTGACAAAGGAAAAAAAGTGGACTGCACAGCTGCCGGGGGATTTGATTTCTCCAACACTGAGAACTTTTGAAGCCTGGATGAAAACCGTTTGAATTAAAATGGACCCACCAGAATGGTGTGTGGGCAAAATGAAAGTATTCAGATGTCCACTGTGTCAGGACTGCAGTCCTTGCAAAACAGAGATTTTTACATTCTACTTCTAATTATTGAAATACCTCATTTACATTCCCCCCTTTTTCTTTTATTTCTTGTTTTGTGTCTGTGTGTGTATGTTCTGGATTTTGTGTCTGCACATTTGTTTACTAATAAAGGAGGGGAAAAATAAATGCCTCAAAGTGCGCTGACTCCTTTGTGCACAGGCTAGTTTCTTTGCATTTTGTCCTGGGTCATGAACATGTCTGAACAGTGAAGCAAACACTTGGTGAGGGGGAAAAATAACTCCTATATATTTAAATGATTGCAGGGATCAGAGAAATATATGTTGTGTTCTGCATCTTTTTTAGATTGTGAGTCATTTTGGGACAGGGAGCCATTTAATCATTTGATTTTGTCTGTAAACCACTTTGTGAATTTTTTGTTGAAAAGTGGTATATAAATACTGTTATTAATAATTAATAATCCGTACTAGCTGTCCAGCGACGAGGCGAGCGCTCCGGCACCAGAAACCATCGCAAACGTGCCATAAGGGAGTAAGGGAGGCCGGTGCAAGGTGGGCTGCCCTCACTCCAGTGCCGGGGCATCCATGCGGCCGGCGGCAGAAGGTAGGTCGGAGGTGGCCGCATGGGCAGTCCGGGTGATGAGGGAGGTGGGCTATTTGTGAGCTGGCACCGGAGGGGGCGGGGATGGCATCTGCCATATCCCCATCCCAGCCGGGCTGGCTCGGCTGTTACACGGCCTGGCCTCCTCCTACTTCCACCAGCTATTTAGCTGGCAGAAATCCGAGGAGGCTGATTGGGCCTGCCCCCGGTTTACACCTGGGGAAGGGGACAAATGCCCCCTTCCCTGAGTAGACCTCCGGGTCAAAGCAGCATGGCCCAGAGCGGGAATAGGATCTGGCGGGCAGCCCTGGGCCGCCGGCCGGATCTTTAGTCAGGATTTCACCCTTAATTTAAAAATAATTCACACTTTTTGATATTTGGTCAAGAACAAGCTTTACCTGGACTGTTGATGGCAATAGTTTCAGAGGCAGTGAAATGATTGTTTGTAGAGATTCAGCAAAGTTTAGAAATGAGCTTTGAGGCTTTGGAAATGCTTGCCTCCAAGGAGAGGCAAACAGCAGAAGCCACTCAGTTCCCCTCTGGCTCAGATTAAACACTGAGCAGGAGAAGGCTACCTAGCTTAGCCTGTTTGGAAGAGCCTGCAGCCCCTAAGGTGAATTAAGGACAGGAAGCGGGATAGGATATTGGTGGTACTGCTGCCAGCGATACCACCCCCTTCCCGGCTTCGACACAATCCCACCCCGCACGGGTCTCCTCCCTGTTCCTCCCCTGCTGCTGCACCATTCCCCAACCCACCCCTGCATGCCCCCCATGCTGACTTACTGGTGCATTATGATAAGACAGGCGAAGGTATCTGCCTGTGTGAGGGGAGGAAGTGCGTACAAGGCCCCCCTCTTTCTTTACTCTTTTTATTTTCTTCCACTGTGATCTCCCTTCAAGATTAAATGCAAACAAAAGAAGCAAACCCAGCCAGCTGCAACTTGGTGCTATGGCCCCTCTCCTTGGGCAAGGAGTTATGCTTGCTATTTTGACACTTAGAACTTGAGGCAAACTCCCTCTGGGAAATCTGGTGCTTCTCCCGCTGATGCCGTCACACCAATGGAGTGGCCAGTCCAGAGGCCTCCACAAGGCAAGGGAACTTTCATTCCATAACCTTGGGGCAACCCCCCACTACCCCAGTGGGTCTGCCATTTTCACAACTAACATTCATGCAGTTTTCCTTCAGGAAAGCATTAACCAGCTCTTTGCCTGCCAATTAACCTCCTTTAGGGAGAAAGCAGAGGCATCTTTGAATCCATCTACACATTTTGCAAGATGAAGCATTCTAATGAGGTGAAATTTTGGACTGCCAGTGGGGTGTTCTATTTTTCAGTGCTCTCCTGCATTTCAAACCAACCAACAAACTTACTTACTGGTGTGTAGTAAACAGGGACGAGAGAGAGAGAGAGAGAGATGCTTATCACACTCCTTTACCTCATGTGCACAGTTTACTATATATAAGGAGAGGGGTGTTTTTTTTCCTGTTCATGTGGGATTGCATTCCCAAACATGACTTCCTCACCACTTGCACTCTTTTACCACCTCAGTTCTGCACTGTGCATGGAAACACTCTTGGACAGAACACACTCTTTCTATGGTGCTGTTCCTTGCTTCCTTTTTAGGCTAGAGAATCCTGAAGGCTGTCATAAGCAGGAGACGTTGCTAAGACAACCAAGTACCACAGCAGAATTTTGCTTGAAGAGGTGACAGACCAGGGACATTGTTAAGCCAGGAGCTCTTGACACACATCCTATGGACCCATCTCTTTCCTCATGACAAACCTGGACAGCAGTCATTATTTCAGTAAAAAGTCACTGAGGAACAACCTCCTTTCTCATCAATACATGATGTCTTACTTCTACTTTGTCTCCTCACCAGCTTTTCAAAATGTTCCCTAACCAGCTTCACAACATAGAAAAAATCCTATTTTTGAAAATCCTGAGTTACAGGAAAGCAGCATTGCGTCTTATTGAACAACCAAGTTAATCAGAAGACAGGAGATTCTCTGGCATTCTCTTTCTTTGCTTCTACTGTGATCTCCCTTCAAGAGTAAAGGCAAACAAACTAGCAAACCCAGCCATCAGCAACATGATGCTGTGACCTCCCCCCCCCCTCCTTAGGCAAGGAATTATTCTTGTTATTTTGACGCTTGGAACTTGAGGCAAACTCCCACTGGGAAATCTGGTGCTTCCCCCAACTTGAGATCATATCAAAACTGCACATAAATTCAGGCCCTGGCTGTACCTCCACCAGAAATGCAGGATCAAGGCCACATTTCCACTCTTTCACCCAACTAAGGGTCTGTCTGTCAACTGGCATGCGTCACACTGAGTTTTCTGAGGAGGGAGAAGGATGGGGGGAGCATCTTGACCAACCTCCTTGCTTCACTTCTCACCCTCTCTTATCCTCACCCCCCCATACAATGACGCATGCACACTCAAGCACACACTAGGTAACATGCAAGGCTGAGCAACACGTCAGAGATGGAAAGCCAATAGCTCTGTGGGTATAGGCACTAGGGAAGGTTGATTTTAATCAAATCAAAAGAAAAGATTTATTGGGGTTTAAAATGGAACAAGGAAAAAACAGATAAGCAGGCAATCAAGTTCTGTACTTGAGAATAAGGTGCAAGGTTCAAAATAAAGTAAAAAGAGAGTCTAGCTAACAGCACAGTCCAAACCAACTGCAGAACCAGCACAGAGCGCGCTGCAACAGTGATTGCTGTTGCAAAAATGCTGGAAAGCACTTTGCGATAGCCTAGCAGTGGCCGGGGCCAGCACAAAGGCCCACATTGGCCTGCATGCGCTAGCTTAAGGAGCAGTGTGCGCCAAGGAAGGTGAGTTTTGCACTGAGCGGAGTGAGGGCGGAACAAGGCGGGGGGAGGAGGGGAGGGGGCGTAATAGGTGGTGGGATGGGTGGTGACGGGGTGGTGGGTGGATCAGGCCTGGGAGGGGTGGGATTAGCAGCACTGATATCAGTGCCGCATCCTATCCCCCCTCCCGGGCCCAATCATGGGGCAACGCGGACCTGCGCCAGTTATTGAGCTTGCGCAGGTCTGAGTTGCTCCATAGCAGCATGGGGGCAAATGTCCCCATACCCCATGGAGACCTCCAGCAGCCGTTATTCCCATGCAGCATAGCCCATACTGCAGCATAGCCCACACTGGCCCTGCTGCATCGCTGCATGGGCAGTTAGGTAGAATTGGGCTGCCCAACTTCCCTGACTTAAAGCATCCACTTGCAATTCAGCATCTTCCTGGCAGGAGGGAAGGAGTTAACATGTATCATGTTGCCACACCCTTATATCTGGCTTTCAGAGATACTTGGAGGTTGCATACAGTCATCATGTCTTGTAGCCTGTGATGGACGTTTCCTCCATAAATCTATCCAGTCCCCTTTTAAAGGTATCTATGCCAGGTGCGATCACCACATCCTGTGGAAAGGAGTTCCAAAGACTCTCCCAGCAGTCAATTTTAGTGGCTGACTCCTGGTCCTGGTGTTGTGCAAGAGGGAAAAAACTTCTCTCTATCCATCCCATGCATAATTTTACATGTCTCAATTATATCTCGCATCAGGAGCCTACTTTCTTGACTGAGGAACCTCAAACACTGTAGCCTTTCCTCGTAAGGGAGGTGCCTCAGTCCATTAACCATTTTGGTCACTCTCTTCCGCACCGTTCCCAATTCCGCTATATCCTTTTTGAGATGTGGCAACCACAATACTCCAGATGTAGCCTTACCATCAACTTGAACAGTGGCATAATAATATTGGTCATTTTATTCTCAATCTCTTTTTTGATGATCCCGAGCATGGAATTGGTGTTCTTCACAGCCATCACACACTGGGTCAACATTTTTATTGAGCTGTCCACTCCCCCCCCCCAAGATTTCTCTCTTGATCCATCACAGACACCTCAGAATCTATCAGCATATATGTGAAATTTTGATTTCTTGCCCCAATGTGCATCACATTACACTTACTTACATTGAAGTACATCTGCCATTTTGCCGTCCATTCTCCACTTTGGAGAGATCATTCTGGAGCTCTTCGCAATCCATTCTAGATATCACCTTCTGAAAAAGTTGTTGTTGTTGTTGTTGTTAACAGTATTTATATACCACTTTTCAACAAAAAGTTCTTTTCTTCGGGGGGGGGGAAGAGTTTTCTCAGAAGAGAGGTTCTTGCTCATGATTGACAGTGCTTTTTCTCCTTCTTGGAGGGGGGACAGGGAAATGCAAGGGGTGTGCTAATGGCTTCAGGATACTCCAAGCTTCCCTGCCTGTAAAGATAGTTGTGGGAGGTAGACAGCCTTCTGGGCTCTACCTTTTCTAAACCAGCTGCTTTTCTACTTGAACAGCTGTAACATGAAGCTAGTCTTTAAGATCAACAGAGAACATGGTTTTATGTGTACCATCAGCTTGGTGTTTTTCAGTAGTTGATTCCCATTTCTCAAACTCTATTCCTCTTGAGGCTTACTGAAATCCATGCCTGAACATTTCTTAGAGGCACCAAAAGACATTTTTCTGTTTGGGCAAGCTTAGGCCAGGGATAACTCAGGGTTATTTTAGTTGTACAAGAAAGGTCTCTAGCTTATACTGTAAGTGTAGTAAATTTGTTTTATAATTCATGCAGCCATTTTTTCTTGTTATTACTTGTTACTCACCATGAGCTAATATAGAAAATGATGTTCCAATGTTTCACATTTAGAGATTATCAACATTCTATCCTTCTCAGAAAATAAATGGTAAAATGATGTTATATAATTTATTCCACAGTTTTCAAGTACAGTCGGACCTTTTTATCCGCTGGGGTTCTGTTCCTGGAACCACAGTGGATAAGAAAATCAGTGTTATATGAAATCCGGGGGGGGGGGGGGTCGGGAGCAGTGCCACATTACCTTTTTTCCAGCATCTTCACCGCTTCCCTCCTCCTGAGTAAACAGCAGAAAGCATCATTTCATAAGCAGCACATACCATGTCAGTAAACAAGGCAGACTGGGATGAACGACATACGGGCTATTATTGTCAGAGAAAATGACTAAACTGTATAGGAATTTTGGTTCATCAGGTACATGTTGAGATTCAGAAAGGAGAAAATTGTCAGCATCAGAGTAAATGAGTGCTTTGCTATTTATTTCAGAGTTGCAGGATTTCACACTGGGTATATGGCAAAGCTTCGATCACGGCCTGTCTTTTAGTAACACTCAGTTTTACACATGTTCCCTTTATTTAAAAGACTTGTATAAAGCCTTTCCAAAGCAGCGTACAATAAAGATTAAAATTGGGTATATGAATGGAATAAGGGTGGCTTAACTAAAGGAGGTGCATGCTTATGCGCCACTTGAATCTACCACCCACTGGTGCCTCTGCTTCGCCTATGGAAGATGGGAGGGCAAAATAAAAGGCAGTAGTGTACTGCCTCATGCCCTCACGAGATTTGGGCGCCACCATCTTGGATCTCGTGAGATTTCGCGAGATCCAAGATGGCGTCACCCAGAAAAAGGTACTTTTTACCTTTTTTGATGTGGAGGAGACTTCATCCGGGCCCGGAAAGCCCGGGACCAACCCGGGACCGGAGCCTGAGACTGTTCCGGACATTCCGGGATGGACGGTAAGCCTATGTATACTAGCAATTCCCAAGGCAACCCTCCATTGGCCAAATTTGGTCCAATTATTGAATTTGGCCCACTGAAGTGAAAAGGGATGGTTATTCAGACTGTTTTCAAGCGAGGGAAAGCAAACAGATATGGTGTATTTCAGTGAAATATTCACTGAATTATCTTTGTTTAAAAATTTCACTCTTTAGAATTTTCAACATGGGGGGGTGGCTCTTTCAGAATAATTCATCGAGGCATATTCTTTCCACCATTCCTTTGTTTAAAAATAGTACCATAAATCCATTATTAACATAATTATTGATGATCTACACTCCATTAGTTCATAAAGCCTGACAAACTATCAAATGTTCAACAACCATCAGCGTTTTTTTGACTGCTTTACGATACAGATAGATTGAGTAGGCTGAGCCTTAATTCCAGTTTTGTAATAATGCCACTGGGTAGACGTGATCTGGCTTTCAAATCCACTGCAGCAATGCAGATGGAGAAATTAAAACGTATTTTACTCTCAAAGAGCATAAACAAATCATTTTCACTTCACACTTGTAGCATTCTATTTATTCTATTTTTAATGCAGACTTGTCTTCCCCTCATGCACATTACGTAGACTATATGCTTGTTGGAGACCAGGGGTGAGCACTAAGTTATGTCAGATCTTACAACCTGGGTTTGAACTTCCATAACTGCCCGTCATGTTTGCCAATGGCAGACCTGTTATTCTTTCTTATAATGGACAGGCAGCACAATACTGTGTAAGAATCCGGCGGGCGGCCCAGGGCCGCCCACCGGATCCTGAGCCCGGGCTGCCTGTCCGATGGCGGACCGGAGGTCTACTTGGGGAAGGGGATACTCGTCCCCTTCCCCGGGTGTAAACCGGGGCCGGCCCGATAGGCCTCCTTGGAATTCCGCCAGCTAAATGGCTGGCGAAAGTTGGAGGGGGCCGTGTAACGGCATAGTCGCCCGGTGAGGATGGGGATATGGCTGACCCCATCCCCCACCCCTCCTGGGCCGGCAATGGAACCCCTCCCTCGACCGCCCATGCGGCTGCCGGTGGGAGCTCTTACCTTCCGCCGACAGTCACGTCCTGGTCTGGCGTCGGAGTGAGGGAGACCGACCTTGCACCAGCCTCCCTTACTCTAGAGCAGGGGCAGGGAACCTTTTCCCTGCCGAGGTTCATTTTCAATCCTCGGAATTTGCTTGCGGGCCGGCCGTAAGTCCGTCAGCCATTTTTATTTATTTAATTAATTTTTTGCCCCCCGCCCCCCATCGGCCTTCGGAGGCTCCGCGCTCACCGTCCAAAGGGGGGCAGAAGACGTGCAGAGGCCCTCTTCCGGTCTCCGGAGTCCGCGCGTCACCCTTGCTCTCATTGGCAAGCCCTTGCCCTCATCGGCGTTGTACACATGTGCGAAATCGCCGACGAGGGCCTGGTCAGAAGGGGCCGAGCCGGCGGCCCGGGAGGACGTGCGGAGGCCCTCTCCCGGCCTCCGGAGGTGACATGGGAACCCGGCGGAGCCTCCGGGGCCCGGTTGGGCAGCCTCCTGGCAATCTCTCCGGGGGCCGGATCGGATGGCCTCTGGGGCCGTTCCCCACCCATGCTCTAGAGTCATCACAAATGTGCTTTATAGTATGTTTGCGATGGCTTCCGGCGACGGAGCGCTTGATACATCCGGTGGATTGCTGGATACATCCGGTGGATTGCGTCCAAGGAGAGATACTTTGGCTTGTGCAACATTCAAAATTACTGTCATCAGTTGTTCTCAGAAAAAATGGCACAAGCAAATGTATCACACACACATTACCATAATGGCTGTTATTCGTATAACAAAGTTGATGTATACAGGGGGGATGACGTTCCAGCCCCCACCGTGGATACCTGAAACCGCGGAAAGGGGTGAATGCCTCCTCCATGGTTTTCAGAGCCACCCCCCCAACCCCCCGCACCCTCCACAACCCCCCCCCCCGCAGGCACTTACTTTTACAGGAGAAACCAGTTTTTTCTTCACAAGGACCAGCATGAGCAGCCTCCTTGCAGGCCTCACCAACAAGACTTAGGTGCTAGAGAGTCTCAGCAACCTTGCTGAGAGGTTGCTGAGACTCTCTAGCACCTAAGTCTTGTTGGTGAGGCCTGCAAGGAGGCTGCTCATGCCGGTCCTTGTGAAGAAAAAACTGAGGTTTTTTTCTGTAAAAGTAAGTGGCTGGGGGATCATGTGGGGGGGGCAGGGGATCCGCTATCCATGGATAACTGAATCCGTGGATAGCGGATCCACGGATATGGGGGTCCCCCTGTATAGCACTTTACAGAGTGACATAACAAGAAAGGAGAAGTCTTTGCCCCATGGAACAAACAGTTTAAATTGCAACAGTAGTTGGAGGGCAATGGGAGAAGAAGGAAATAAGAAACATCAGCAACAAGCAATGAATATTAGCAAGTGTGGTTATATTTACTTAGGAAATACTGTATTTTTCGCTCCATAAGACGCACTTTTTTCCCCAAAACAATAGAGGGAAAAAAGCCTGCGTCTTATGGAGCGAATAATAAAAAAGTAAAGAAAAAATACTTACCGGGGCTTCAGGGAGGCCTGCAGAGGCTCGTGCAGGCCTCCCCGATCTTCATTTCGTCAAAAAACGGCCATTTTCGGCCACTTCCTGTTTTGACAAAAACCGGAAGTGGCCGAAAATGGCCATTTTTTTGCCGAAATGAAGATTGGGGAGGCCTGCACGAGCCTCTGCAGGCCTTCCCGATCTTCGTTTCATTAAAAAAAACGGCCATTTTCGGCCACTTCCGGTTTTCGTCAAAACACGAAGTGGCCAAAAATGGCCGTTTTTTGACGAAATGAAGATCGGGAAGGCCTGCAGGAGCCTCTGCAGGCCTCCCTGAAGCCCCGGTAAGTGTATTTTGCTTACATTTTTTATTATTTTTATTTTAAAAAACCTTTTTTCCCCTATTTTTTGCTCCATAGGATGCATGCGTCCTATGGACCGATGCGTCCTATGGAGCGAAAAATACGGTAACGAGTATCACAAATTGTGGAACCATATTTTTTGTGCTTAAAAAAAGTTTTGGGACAACCTGAGAGAAAACATATTATCTGATCCTGTGTTCTGAAGTATGCAGTAAGTTGCATAACCTTGGCTTTCTGTCCCCACTGATATAAAAATAAAGCAGTAATGAAACAGAAATGGAAAAGAAAATGCAACTGTTAGGATGTAAGTAAAGTCTTTCTTCTTGGGACCCTTAGTGAGTTTTTTTTTCTTGTCACTAGGGATTTGAGGCACAAGGGCAAAGGTGCATGGCTGTGAATGGGCACGAAGACACCATGTGTATGGTGAAATTGGTTACAGTTTTATAGAAGCGATTAAGCAAATACATGGGATCGGAATCAGCCAGTGGTGTAACTAGACTGGAGCGGAGGCAAGTAGTTCTGCAAGACTCCGTTACACTGGAGTCAGCAGCCCCTCCCCCTTGCTGTTGGAGCCATTCCGGCAGCGACAGGGGAGTGTCCTGCGTGTTGCTGTTGCCGCCAGAATGGCTCCAACAGCAAGGGGGAGGGGCCGCTGACTCCGGTGTAACGGAGACTTGCAGAACTACTTGCCTCCGCTCCAGTCTAGTTACACCACTGGAATCAGCAGATAATATTTACTGTATGTGTGACATAACCTTTGTTTTTATTAATCACATTATTGAACCATGTTATCACATTGACCGCGCAATCCTGTGGAGCTTTAGGGCTAAACCCTTGCAAAAGCATGTTCGCGATGACTGAAGGCCGGCCACCCTCACTCCGCTGCTGGGATGTTCCCACGGCTGCCGGAGGCAGGTAAGGGAGCCCCCAGCGGCCGCAAGGGTGGTCCGGGCAGCGAGGGAGGGGGTCATTGGCAGAGCCGACACGGGAGGGGGTTGGGGATGGCGTTTTCTTAATCATATTATTGATTATTGAATCATGTTATCACATTGACTTACCTAGTGCAGTGTTTATGTGCTTGTTTATATACTGGCTGACTTTGCACCAGATGGAAAACATAGCGGTCATACTATAGCATGGTGCTGGTGCCGCATTGTCTTTCACAATAGCATGTAACAATATCCTAAAGTTTCTGTCAACCAGCAGTAAAAATGAATGCCTTTCTCATTAGAATATGGTAGCTGTGGCCTTTTCAGCAAGTGGTAGCCTGAGGTGGTCATGGATCTTCTCTACAGGGGAGTCCGAGCTATTTAGAGAGAAGGTCAATCTGCCATATTGCCTCCAGACAAATTAAAATGCACATCCCTGCAGCTGAGGTGACAGAGATGGTCAGGAAGTCAAAAGGTCGTGCAAATGAGTTCTACAGCTCCATGGATAAATCACTTGAAACATTTTCTGCTGGCCTAGATCTCTGGGCCGTAGTCAGTGACAAACTGGTGGGCCTAACAAAGACAATGTGTTTAGTTGTTACCACCAAAGGTAAAGGAGTATAAAGAAATGGGATAATTGCTGGGTTGCACAGGGGAACTCCAAAATCACACATTGCTTCCTACTGACTTAAAAGTAAAGGAAGAAGGCAGCAAATAAATTTGGCAACAATGTTTATTACTTGCCAACTACCAATTAACAGTAAACTGTACTAAAGTAAAGCAGGCTCTCCTTTAATAGAACAGGAATCCCAAAGAAAAGGTAAACATTGGGTGGCATAAATGCCAGTCTAAACCCTTTTTTGGTGCAATATCTTATAAAGATATTTAAGTTCTCCTTAAAAAAAATACCAATTTGAATTGGATGTAGAGGCACAGTTTTCATGTACATTCTGTTCTTTAATTCTCCTTACTGTCCTCAGATACCTACACTAGGATAAAAAAAAATCATATATGAGAAATTAACGTGACTGCCCCATTTATTCTGACAACCCTGCTCTCGCTCGCTTGCTTGCACTTGCTCTCTCGGGCTCTGTACACACAACATGCATTCTGGCTTCAGAATGATATCTTCATGCAAGCATTGATCCTATATACAAGGGCAGCCAAACCCTGACACCAACTGAAGTGTTTGCAAGAAGTGACATCCTTAGCGGGGCAGCAGACAGATGAGCCCCCCAATCTGTCTGCCACCCTCTCCAGCCCGCCACTCCACTGGGCGATCTGATTTGCTGAGAGCAAGTTAGAAGAGGATCGCGACAGTGGCAGCCTCCTTCTATCTCTGGCACTGCTGGAGGAAGAAGCAGGAAAAAAAGCTGTTGCAGCTCCAAATCACTTCTCTCTGCCTACTTGGTGCTTATGCAGCACCAAATAGGCAGGGAAAAGCATAACATAAGAACATAAGTAGAGCCTTGCTGGATTAGGCCAAAGGCCCATCTAGTCCAGCTTCCTGTATCTCACAGTGACTCCATCAGATGCCTCCGAAAGCACACAGACAACAAGATACCTGTTTCCTGTTGTCGCTGCCTTGCACCTGTCACAGAGTAAACCTACTTCTAAAACCAGGAGGTTGCTTATGGCTTGTACCCTGTGATGGTCTTTTCCTCCATGAATCTGTCCAAACTCCTTTTAAAAGGCATCTAGGCCAGGTGCCATCACCACATCTTGTGGCAAGGAGTTCCACAGATGAATTACACACTGGGTAAATAAATATTTTCTTTTGTCTGTTCTAACTCTCCCTCCACTCAATTTCAGTGCATGTCCCCTGTTTCTGGAGTTGTGCGAGAGGGAGAAGAATTTCCCTCTATCCACTCTCTCCATTTGGAGCCTGCCTGCCTGCCCCTTTCCTGCCTTACAAAGATCTCTGCATGCAGCCTCCCTGCTCTGCCCTTCTTCTGTCTGCAATGAGTACGAGCCGGAAAAGCAGGAATTCCAGCATCTCCTGCACCTTTTCATTTCGAACAGAAGAGGCACAGACCAAGGAGGCTGCACTTTGTAACTAAAGGGGAGGGGAGATGGAATCATGCCCTCTTGTTTTGCCCAGCCCTCCCATCTTCCATAGGCGGAGCAGAGGCAGTAGTGGGTGGCAGATTCAAGTGGCGCATAAGCATGCACCTCCTTTAGTTAAGCCACCCTTATTCCATTCATATACCCAATTTTAATCTTTATTGTACGCTGCTTTGGAAAGGCTGTATACAAGTCTTTTAAATAAAGGGAACATGTGTAAAACTGAGTGTTACTAAAAGACAGGCCGTGATCGAAGCTTTGCCATATACCCAGTGTGAAATCCTGCAACTCTGAAATAAATAGCAAAGCACTCATTTACTCTGATGCTGACAATTTTCTCCTTTCTGAATCTCAACATGTACCTGATGAACCAAAATTCCTATACAGTTTAGTCATTTTCTCTGACAATAATAGCCCGTATGTCGTTCATCCCAGACTGCCTTGTTTACTGACATGGTATGTGATGCTTATGAAATGATGCTTTCTGCTGTTTACTCTTCTCATCATGTTATACATCAATTCAATTGGCTGAGCCAGAGAACTGGAGGAAGCAAGATCCATGTCACATTCTGTATTCCCTCTCAGTTTTCTCTTGTTGTAAGGAGCTTTGTGGAATGAAAAGCGGGGCAGAGAAAAGAGCATTTGCTGAAAAGAGCATTTGCCACCTTTAGCTTTCTTTGGATAACAACAACAACAACAACAACAACAACAACAATACATCCAAATAAAGCTAAAGGTGGCAAATGCTCTTTTCAACCATTCGAAAAGCAGCAGCAGGATTCATATATCTCCTCCTCAACTTAAAAAGCTATTGAGTGGCATCTTAACAAAGAAACTCGAGGAAGGCAAGCAGTAATAGGGATCAACTACATTGATTCATTTCATGAACACCAAGAACTAAATAGAAAGTATTAAATGGCCATGCCAATCTGAAAGGCTCTAAACTGATGTTTAATTTTAACTTTCTGTGGCTTGCAGTTTTATAATCACATCATAAATTCTGCCTGCTCTGGGACAAGGACTTGAGTATCATTTTTACTCATCGGAGCTGGTAATAGCAAGGGAAGGGCCACAGAAGTACAGGAGAAGCCCTAATCTTTGGCCATCTGCGACTATACAAGAAGTGCTTGGCATGATCCCCATGAGGGTCCAAGTGATTAGGGACTTATGTGGATCTGTAATCCAACTAATTAGGAGTCGGCTAAGCATTGAACAATGTAAATTAGAGGCCTGTACTAACATGGGATGTCTAGAGGCAAAGGCTATGCAGGCTATGCAATGCAAATGATGGATATGTTATTTGGGCTTTTAAAATGTGCATGCCTAATCTGTGTTATCCAATAGATACTTTAATTAGGAAGGTGCGCTCTTATCTTATCAGGTTTCTATCACTATACTGCAGATAGGGGGGAAATGAATGGCATAAAAGAGTAAGCATACCCAACACACAGTGGTAATTGAGATTTGTAAGGATAGTCTGTGCTATGTACTGGACCCAAGAGCAGATCGCTTAGATCTCTTGGAGTGTGCAATGATGACTAGAATATATTCTTATCTCCCAGGATAAAACATATTATACAACTTCTTCCAAACCCCAGATGAAGAAGCTACTTTTCCTTATGAGACTTTGGGCCCTATCCTAATGACTCGCTGTGCTGCCAGAACTTGTGAGCGAAGTGAGTGGCAAGGCTGCCAACGAGTCCTGGCACCAGTAAGTCAGCATGGGAGGCAGTCGGGAGGCAGGGATGGATGGAACTGGGAGGAGACTGGGGAGGTGATGGTATCGGTGACAGCAGCACTGCCGATATCCTATCCCCCCTCCTGGCCTCGATTCACCTATTTGGGTCTACTTGAACTTGTGCCAGCAAAGTAGCTGGTCTGACAGCAAAGTCTAGTTTGACTAGACCCGTTGGGAAAGCAGAGGTTTGCCCCAGGGCAAGGGAACAAATCTTTCCTTATCTCAAGGAGTCCTCCAGAACCCAAAACACCCCATAGAATGCAGCACACTCTCCATTAGTGCAGATGCATTGGCGCAAGGGGATGAATTAGCCAGAGGTTGAATCAAACCTGTCTTTAGAGGGAATGGACTTCTGAGAATGAGGTATTCATCAGTTATAGGGTGTGTGCTATTGGCTGTGTCTGGTCCAGTGCCTACAATTAATACGATCAAGTGCCAAAGATTTTCTTGGACTGAACCACTGCAGGCTACAGCTGTGGTGAACATGTCTGCATGCCCCCCCCAACTTCCTGCACACAGAAAAGTAGTGTGTCAGAGAGAAGGCTAAGCTAAAATCTTATTCTTAACTTCTATTTTCCTATGTGTGCATAGAGGTTTTTTTTTATATGGAGCATTCAATCACACATCACCTCCACACGGGATGGTGCAATTTAGCTTGCTTCCTGCTGCCACTCCTGGTACGCCACTTCCACCTCTGCTGTGGTGCACTTGGGAAATGCTTTGCTGCATTCTAGGAAGTGTGAAACATCTGGTTTTATTTAAAGAGACCACACAAACAAAGGAGCTCCTTCATTTTTGCAACCCCCTTAATTAAAACCGGAAGTCCCACACTTCCTGGTTTGGAAATGTAATAGCATGGTAAGGGACTCCCCCCCCCCGAGCACACTGGGGAACATTCCAAACACAACTGAGCATGGTAAGGAAGCAGCAGATCCACATGTCTCACATGGGGAGGGCTGGACGGAGGCAGCAGTGGCAGACCCAGGGTGAAGGGCTTGCTGAATCTGCTGCCCTAGTGCATCATTCACTTCATGACTGGGTCTGCCCTGCAACCACCCCAAATGCACACATGTCTTTGCAGCCTGATGTAGCAGGCACAGCTGCACAGTCCCCCCCCCAAAGCTTTGCTAGTTTATTCTGCTCATTGTATAAATGGCTCTGTGTGTGTGTGTGTGTGTGTGTGCGCACGCGTGCGCGCACGTGTGTGTGTGTGCGCACACGTGTGTTTGTGTGTGTGTGCGTGTGCGTGTGTGTGTGTGTGTGTGTGTGTGTGTGTGTGTAAGTGGGTCAAAGAGAGAGCAGGGTGATATGAACAGCAGCTCCAAGAAATAAGCTAAACATGCAGCTAAATGACTAGGATGGAATTGTCCAGTTTTCAGTGGGCATTTAGTGCAACTGATCAATTTTTCCTGAGAGAAGAGGCAATCACATACCAGCTCCTGACATGGCAGTGTTGCAGATTTTTGAAATGGAGGCGCTGAAACAAAAGCAGACATCAACGATTGAAGTAGGCTAAGCACAAGTCTTTGTGGACTGACACCGACATTATACCAAGGAGTTTGGAGCCTCAATTATTAGCTGGACAAGGATACTAGCAAGGCAAACAGAGTCAAGTTCAAGCATACACTTCCAGCTCAGTTTGGTCCTGTTCCACTTACAAAGTAAACAGTAACAGGGCTTTGATTGTTTCATCTCTCTCTAGTTCTTTGGGGGTGATAGATAGAGGTGTAATCTTCTTTGCTTGGCCTTAGAAAATCAAAAACAACTATAGCCAACACAGAGTTTCTTTTGCTAAAGCTGCTGTAGTGAAGGGTGTGCTTATGAGAGTTCTTGAGTGTTTTGAGTCTGTGAATTCTTTTTGAAAAAAAATAAACCCCATGAGCACACAGTAAAAACTGACAAGTCTATAAAAAAAGCTGTTTTTCCAGAGCAAAAGTTGGACATCTAGAGGTTACAGCACATGAAAGGAAGAAATGAAAGTAATCCTTTTAGTATCTGTGACAACAGCCTTAGCCAAAAGGCCAATATACAACATTTTTAACTTACAAAAAGAGAGAAAAGAACAGTTATAAAATCAAAGATTGGATTATTTCCTCCTTTGCTATTGCGCAGCCTTTGATTTTGAGTTGATTATATATCTCAAGAAAACAGAAATCAAAAGAGGCTGAAAAATAGGAGCCAATGACAAAGTAACTCAAGGAGCCTGAGAAATGATCCCATCTCTTTTTAACCCCTTCCTTCTGTTCCTCGTAACCTGAGAACCTGCATGATGCTGGGCAGTGCCCAAGGAGAACCGACTTGGAGCAGGGGCAGATGGAAGTGAATCGAGTTTCAGATTGTTCTCCCTCATTCAGTCCTCACAGCTGCCCAACCTTGGTTTAGGTCTCCATACTACCTCTCCAAAACCAGATGAAAAAGTGAGTTGGAGCTGAGTGCTATTAGCAACTGATGACTCCCCAGCCCAAAGCTCCAGATATTCATGCAGATATTAAACAGCATAGGAGCCAAGATGAAGCCTTGCAGAACCTCCCAAGCCAAAGGCCAGGGATTTGAGTAGACGTTCTCTTGCATACCTTCCTGGCCCTTACCATCTATATACAGTGCAAACCACACCCATCCCCGCCAGGTGGTCCAGAGGAATACCATGGTCAGTGATACTGGTAGCCACTGAGAAGTCCAGAAGAATGAACAGAGTCATAACCTTAAACGTATTGATTTACGGAGCAATCCTATCTAACATTTAGACCGGCAGAGCACCACTCCGCTGGTCTAGGGTGTCACAGATGTGCTGTAAGGCACATTTGTACCACCTGGCAAGTAGGCAGTGCCAAGGCCGGCGCCGCTCTACCCGCCGCAGATCCCACAGAGCGCCCATCGGGGAAGGAAAGTTCCCTGCCAGGAGGCAGTGAAGCAGGGAAAGGGCAGAATGGGGCTTTCAGGAAGGGGGGATTGGTCGGCCAGGCCCAGGAAGGGGGAGGGATTAGTGGCAGAGGCTCCGCCAAAATCCTATCCCCCTTTCCCGGCCTGGCCACCATTACATGACCCTCTCAAATGTGCACCAGCAAAATAGCTGGTGCATATTCAAGTGGACCCATCGGGGAGGCTGGGGCTCTACTCAAGGTAAGTGGATGAACATCCCCTTCCCCCAAGGAGTGTTCCAGCCATGCCGGTGCTGGGTCCTATCTAGGTAGGATGCAACATGGGCTCTACACCCACGCTGCAACCTAGCTAAACAGGATTGGGCTGCCCATAAGCCAAGGTGAGCAAGGGTCAAACATGCAGTTGGTTGATCTCACAACTAGTCCCATCCTCAAGGTGAACAAACTGAAAGGAATTCACCTGGCTCCTTGATGTGAACAACCTGTTGCTTAGACATGGACTGAGCTGCTCATTGGCTGCCCACCCCTGCTTGCCAACTTGGCAACCTGTTTACCTCCAAACCACCAGCTATGATAAACAGTAGCTGCATCATGATCACCATCAGGGCTGTCCATCCGAGCAGACTAATCCTTCAAGGCTTGCTAAAATATTGAAAACATAAGGCAGATATTAAACTAATTCATTATTAAATCTTAAATGAAGCTCTTGATGTTGCAGTTTCCTAGAGCAGTGGTTCTCAAACTCCTACAGGGCAGTAAGGGAACCTGTAAGTCGTTGCGGACTCTGTGCTGACGTTGGCAACGGCACTTCTGGGGTCCTGTTGCTGCTGCCACCATGGAAAAAGGATTTTTTTTAACTTACCGGGGATCTCGCCAGCCCTCTGGGGGTTGCGGGGAGCCCGCTGCCCCCTCTGTGCCCCCCTCATGCTTTAGAAGAGCTTTCAATCATGCTTGGAAGCTCTTCTGAGGCTTGGGGGGTGCATAGAGGGCTCCGGAGGGCCAATATGACTCCCAGTAAGTGAAAACACCTCTTTCTTCCCACGGCGGCGATGGGACCCCAAAAGTGCCATCATCAATGTCGCCAAACCCCTTAAGGGGGTAGCGACTGTTTACAGTTTTCATGGTGGGTCACGACCCACCAGTTTGAGAACCACTGACCTACAGTAAATTTGTAATTTGTTCTTGTTCTTACATTTTTTCTAAACCTGTTATTCTGTTAATAACCAAACATAGCTAGACGTTGATTACAGTCCTTATCGTTTCCCTCTTTTTATCATGTATGAAAAGCAAACTGCCATCTTTACTGTAATTTATAAAGCATTATGTAATTTGCTGCTACAGTAAACACATGGAAGACTCTGTTTTGGAGGAAAATAAAGAGCATTGGGACTACTGAATTTTAGTGTAATTAGCTGTAGACTACCCCCCCCCCCGATCCTCTCTTCTTCGGCAATCGTTTTGTTGAAGGAAGCTTTTCCAAGTTATTTTTGTATTTGTTGGTTAACTATAGGTCATTTCCTTTGTAAGCAGTAGCCTGTTTGTCATATTTTATGTGGTCGTTTATGAAACAGCATTTTTTTTTTTTGGTTGTGGTGGTGACTCATAAATCTTTCATATTCTGCTATGAGGTTATAAATAAAATATACCAAACAATTTTCTTTTTATTAATGGAAAAGAACCATTTAGTGACAGTGGTGGGTAACGTTTATGGCTTGTGTTGCTTAATAAACATTGCATTGCAGTGATTTGTTACTGTAATGCACAATTATGGTTTTAATTAATTATCTTGCAATTCTAAAAGTTTTCACAAAGAAAGATGTACAAAAAAGTGGGTTTCTGAGTCGCAATTGGGCTGCTCTGAACCGTATTTTGAATTGTCAGGGCTCTGTAATGGTTCTGCACTGAGCAGGTGCTGTGCTCCCGTGAAGGGTCAGGACCTTTTGCAGTGATGAGGTTCAGCTAAAACATAGTACTGAGGGATAACGAAAAATGAAATTGGAGAGACAAGCTGAGGTAAGAAAGTCAGCGTTTTTTTCTCTGCACTTTTCTCTCTCTGTGTATGGTTTGCATGAGCCAGTCATATGTACATATAATATGGCTTCAAATTGACTATGGTCTATTTGTGAGTCTTGTTGTCTGTTGACTGCAACATCAGGGAACATTTCCAAGCATTTTTACTGCTGAGGAAAAAAAAAACCAGTGACGTGCAGGAGCAGAAAATCCATTTGGCTGAGAGAGAGAAAAAAAAGTTATGCCTAGAAACGCCAGAGGTAGTGTGCTATCGATAAGGCTGGCTGCAGTGACAGAAGGCCTGAGCTAGAAAGGTGAATGGAAAGTGGACCAAGAGGCAGGGAAACTGAGGGAAGGTGTGTAGGAGGGACGATGATTCAAAGAGCAGGGGGTAGCGGGATGAAGGCAAGGGAGTGGCGGAAAGTGAGGACAAGAGAAGGGGAGGAGGAAGGCAGGCAGATGGCCTCAGTTCAGAGCACAGAGGCAAGGAATAGAGATAGGAAGAGTAGTAGGAGAGATGAGTGGAGTGCAGGCCATGCGGCTATCAACATAAGGGTGTCAGGGAGATACGTACTGGGTAGAGCTGAGTTTTGCTGTTGACTTGTAATAATTTGCTGGACTGGGCTATAGGTTTCCATGTTTGAAGCTACCTTAGTGGAAGATAGCAGATCCAGAAATGAGGCAAAATGGAAGGAGAGCACTGCTTTCTTAAAATCTTCATCAGTGGCAAAAAAAGGGGCCCACCCTTTGGTGATTTTTCAGAGGTTGCCGCGAAAGGACTGCAAAAGTATTTAATTGTTAAAGTAATCGTTAATTGGTTAGGTTTCTGCATGTGATCACTCTCAATAACTTCATTGACCTTGATGATATCAGCACATACCCAAATATGATACAGGCATCCTGTCCAGTGATCCATGATTGGTTGGATTTGAACAATTCCAGCCAATCAGGAACCACTGGACAGGATACAGCATAACCCCCCCCCCCCGAGGAGGAATAAAGAAGAAAAATATTGGGCCAGATCAGCAACAGGGATGTGGAACAGTGGCTCCAAAAAGATGTGTACAGCCACAAGGAAATTAGGATTAAGGGGGAAAGAGTTGTCCTTGAAACCTTGTCACCTCGCCACACCGATTGGTGGGTCGGGGTGGAGCAGCCCGCCGCCATGCAGCCTGCGACAAGAGCTAGTGGCAGCAAGCCGGCTTACCACCACCGGCACGAGAAAAGGGGGTGAGGATCCTGCTACCGTGGGAGGACGCAGCTGTGCCCTCTCCGGCGTGCCTCCTGTGGGCCAACAGCTGGGCCAACATGAGCACTCTCCGGGCCTCACGAAAACTGGGGCCCAGCATGGAGTTCCTGGCCAGAAGGGGCGGGGCCAGGGAGTTCATAAGGAGCTGGGCGGCTGTACTGAGGGGAGGCTGGCCGGGATGGCTCCTGGCAAGGGTGGAGGGAGAGTGGAGCAACAGCCCTGTCACCTGGCCTGCACCCTTGCCTGGCCCAGAAGGGGAGAGTGCTCCTCATGGCCCCCTGCCTGCAGCCTGAGAGGAGGTCTCCGGGGGGAAGCAGGGGAAACCCCAGACCCTGAGGGAGAGACCCTGAGGGAGTGGTTAATCCTGAGCATAACCCTGAGGGAGCGGTTTCCCAGAGAGGAGGGGGCAGAGCCTGAACAGCCCCAGAGGACCAACCAGTCACCCCAGCACCCACCAGCTGGGAGCGGCTGTGGGAGTAGGGCAAGTCCCACCTGTGGATGACTGGCCTGACCACCCTGGGAACCTCCTGCACCCATCCTTCCGCAACCTCAAGCCCATTGGGCCCACACTTACCACGAGCAAGACCTATGGAGCCATCCTCTAGGGCGGCATCCCCTGGAGCTCCATCAACAAATGACACGCCTGGGAGGAGAAACTCTTGTTAGTTGGGACTATTACTTGGGGCCCTGTGTGGTGACATGGGCCCCTTGAGAGTAAAGCTAATGGCAAGATTTAAGCGCCTGGAGTCAGCAAGCAGTAAGTCTACACGTTTGTTTACTGGGTGACTTCCCTCCCCTCAAGGCCCCTGCAGTTCATGCTTCCACTAGATTTGGCCAGGGACGCCCCCCCCCCAGCGCAGGGGCGGCCATGCAGTAGCAGGCCTACACACCCCACCACCGCGACCCCCCCATGGGACACCATACACCCCCACGGAGCTTTTCAGTGCCAAACGGCGCCCGGGTGGGAGGGAAGGCCAAATGTGCAGCTGAGAACAGCTGCACAAGAAGGAGCCAGCGGCAAATGAGGCGATGGCTTCAGTGGCAGGTACACCCCCCGCGACACGCCGCTTGGGGCCCACCGCCCCAACTGCTCCCACTGTCACGGCGCCTCTGCGGCCATGGACGTCACAAACCTCCACTTTTTAGGTGAACAGTTAGCCAGGAGAATGTTCAACTCAGCTCTCCGGAAGTCAAGAAAAGCTTTCTCTAATCAGAAACTTTTCTACCATGAATAAATATGCCTGTTGTTGAGATGGGTGAATGAATTAGCATAACTTTATTTCATATGTTGGCAGGCACATAATTGTGCTGCCAGAAGCCAAAATGGAGGCTACATATTTCACATATTCAGAAATAGATTTTCTTGTCAAAGTTGTGTGAGGTTGGTTTCAAACTGTGCACTAGACCACCTGGATTTAATAGGTGAGCAAAGAAATCATGCATGAATTCCTTTTGACTTTGCTCGGGGTGGTTAATTATCAGTAAGGAGCTCTGTCTATGATTAGGAAGATATTACTGTATCATTATTAATGTCACATTATGAAGGGTATATTAGTAGTTAATTTGATTAATAGACTATGTATCTTTGAACTCATTTACAATAAGTATTATCAATATGCTTAATAAACTCTGAATATCAATCCCTTTTACGTGAGGGTTTTTTTTTTTACCAAGCTACTTTAACATTGTAAATCATTTTATTATTTCAATATTGACTTTTATGGAATAGGGTTGTATGGCTTAGTGGTTACAATGGATTCAGATAACATGAACTGTTATACAGAATAAATTGGCCTAACTGTTCCCAAATATGGAGGTGTTACAGCAGCAACTGACAGATCCGTGCATGTCATGGACAGATTCATTTTTTCTTTACTATGGCTTTTGAAGTTTAATTAAGTCGCCTTTCACATGCCTCATACAAAACTAGAAACGTGCGTCCTGGATTAGATGGCAGGGAAAATGATTTACGGTATTCATCCCAGTGACTCCTGCTGAGCTGTGGGCACAGCTGATCTTAGTTGTTAAATGGGCCAGCCAATGTCAGTGTGTTTGTAACAACAGTGCCTGGAGCACATCCAGAATCACAAGACACAATGGCGGCATTAGTTTGGCCCAATTTTCCACAAGACATGTGAAAGAAACCTATGTGTTTTCATGTGTCATTATAGCTAAGAAAATCAAGGATAGCCAAGGTGCTGTCTCTATAGTGCTATCCCAGTCAATAGGGTGGTATTTGGGAAAGACAAACAGTGAATGTCAGAACCAAGTTCAGAGCACAACCTGCCTTGAGAAAATGGTCTGGTCATTATGCTACTGCTGAAGGCTGCGCTGGAAAGATCTGAACAGCAAGTGGAACAACCTGACCATCCAGCTTGGGAGAAATACGACTAAATTGATAAGAACACTCTGACAGAATTCTACAATTGTTACTGTATGCTTTGGTATTTTCCTTGTGGGTTTAAACCATGAACCACCTGCTCCCCAGCGGAGGGCGCTGCAACCTACCTCATTCTCCCGTGGTAGACCTCCATGGGCATCCATTGGCAAGGAGGGGGGAAGAACAGGGAGGGAAGCTGCGGGAGGGGTGGATCCTGTGACGATGACCCGCATCGGATCCTATCCCCTCATTTCGCAGCCTCCCCACCCCTTTCTTCTCCTTGGTCTTGCACCAGCTACAGAGCTAGCATAGGTCCAAGAGCTAGCATAGCTAAGGAGACCCATTGCAGAGTGGGAGGCTTATGGAGGGATAAGGGGAAATAATTCCCCTTTCCCCCTCCGAAGCCTCCTGACCTACCCCCTGCTTAATATAGTGTGCCCATTTTTGGTGTGGCTGCATTGGCGGGCGAGGGGGGAAGGATAGTATTGGGCCCTAAATTCAATAGGATTTACTCCCAGGAAAGTATGTATAGCATTGCAGCTCTGTTCACATAATTAACCAATCACTTATTTAAGAATTTCTGTTTATATAACTCTTTATAAGTACCCAAACTCTTCTCCAGTTCTGTCATGGGTCATGGGCCCATCATGTTCCTTTACAATATAACCCTACTTCCCAGATTGTTCTAAATTGTGGGATCTGTGAGTGCTCCTGTGTAGCTGCTGCTGTGGTGCCCCTCCTGCACCATTCCTGTAAATATCGGAAGCCATATAGGAGGAACCCACAATATGCCTGTGTGCCATTCCCAGGAGACCCTAAAAGTGTTCTGGGAATATCAGGGAAAACAAACTCAATGTGCAGGTAACAGCATATCAACTTCAGATATGCTTTCGTAAGAGTCTGATAGTTCTTGACTTTGCATCAGCTTCTATTTAGGGATGGATTTCAAAGTGTGATGGGCTTTGTGATCATATTTTGTAAGATATATCAAGGTTGGAAAGTGGTCAAGGAACTGTTCCAGTTTTTACCAGCATGAAAGGTCCCAACATGGAACCCCCCTCGGCCCCTCCCCAAATTATTTGGGTTCCCTTAGAAATGTTTAGAATTGCCACTGAATGTTTTGTTGTTCAGTCGTTAAGTCATGTCCGACCCTTCGTGATCCCATGAACCATATCCCGCCAGGCCTTTCTGTCCTCCACTATCTTCCTGAGTTCGCTCATTTTCATGTTCGTTGCATCGGTGATGCTGTCTAACCATCTCATCCTTTGCCTTCCCCTTCTCCTTTTGCCTTCAATCTTTCCCAGCATCAGAGTCTTCTCCAGAGAGTCCTCTCTTCGCATTAGGTGGCCAAAATATTTGAGTTTCAGCCTTAGTACCTGTCCTTCCAGGGAACAGTCAGGATTGATTTCATTTAGGATTGAATGATTTGATCTCCTAGCAGTCCAAGGGACTCTCAGGAGTCTTCTCCAGCACCACAGTTCGAAAGCATCTATTCTTCGGCGCTCAGCCTTCCTTATGGTCCAACTCTCGCAACCATACATTGCTACTGGGAACACCATTGCCCTGACTATACGAACTTTTGTTGGCATGGTGATATCTCTGCTTTTTATTATGCTATCTAAATTTGCCATAGCTTTCCTTCCAAGGAGTAAGCGTCTTTTAATTTCATGGCTGCTGTCTCCGTCTGCAGTGATCTTGGAACCCCAAAAAGTAAAATCTGTTACTGCTTCCATTTCTGCCCCTTCAATTTGCCAGGAATTGATGGGACCAGATGCCATGATCTTAGTTTTATTAATGTTGAGTTTCAAGCCAACTTTTGCACTCTCCTCTTTCACTCTCATCAAGAGGCTCTTTAGTTCTTCTTCACTTTCTGCCATTAGGGTGGTATCGTCTGCATATCTGAGGTTGTTGATGTTTCTCCCGGCAATCTTGATTCCGGCTTGCGATTCATTCAGCCCTGCATTTCTCATAATGTACTCCGCATATAAGTTAAATAAGCAGAGTGACAATATACAGCCTTGCAGTACTCCCTTCCCAATTTTGAACCAATCAGTTGTTCCATGGCCAGTTTGAACTGTTGCTTCTTGACCCGCATACAGGTTTCTCAGGAGACAGGTAAGGTGGTCTGGTACCCCCATCTCTTTAAGAATGTGCCACAGTTTGTTGTGATCCACACAATCAAAGGCTTTTATGTAGTCAATGAAGCAGAAGTAGATGGTTTTTTGGAACTCTCGTGCTTTCTCCATGATCCAACGCATGTTGGCAATTTGATCTCTAGTTCCTCTGCCTCTTCGAAACCCAGCTTGTACTTCCGGTAGTTCTCGGTCCACGTACTGCTGAAGCCTAGCTTGTAGGATTTTGAGCATAACCTTGCTAGTATGTGAAATGAGTGCAATTGTGCGATAGTTTGAACACTCTTTGGCATTGCCCTTCTTTGGAATTGGAACGTAAACTGACCTTTTCCAATCCTTTGGCCACTGCTGAGTTTTCCAAATTTGTTGGCATATTGAGTGCAGCACTTTCACAGCATCATCATTTAGGATTTTAAGTAGCTCAGCTGGGATATTATCATCTCCGCTAGCTTTGTTGTTAGTAATGCTATCTAAGGCCCACTTGACTTCACTCTCTAGGATGTCCGGCTCTGGGTCAGTGACCACACCAGCATGGTCATCAGGAACATTCAGATCTTTCTTGAATAGTTCTTCTGTGTATCTCTTGCCATCTCTTCTTAATCTCTTCTGCTTCTGTCAGGTCTCTGCCTTTTTTGTCCTTTATCATGCCCATCTTTGCACAAAACGTTCCCTTGATATCTCCAATTTTCTTGAAGAGATCTCTAGTCCTCCCCATTCTGTTGTTTTCCTCGATTTCTTTGCATTGTTCATTTAAGAAGGTCTTCTTATCTCTCCTTGCTATTCTCTGGAAATCTGCATTCAGTTGTTTATATCTTTCCCTTTCACCCTTGCTTTTCGCATTCCTTCTTTCCACAGCTATTTGTAAAGCCTCATCTGACAGCCACTTTGCCTTCTTGCATTTCTTTTTCTTTGGGATGGTTTTAGTTGCTGCCTCCTGTACAATGTTACGAACCTCCGTCCATAGTTCTTCAGGCACTCTGTCTACCAGGTCTAATGCCCTAAATCTATTGTTCACCTCCACTGTATACTCATAAGGGATATGATTTAGGTCATATCTGACTGGTCTAGTGGTGTTCCCTACATTCTTCAATTTAAGTCTGAATTTTGCAATAAGAAGCTCATGATCTGAGCCACAGTCATGTTACCCAACGTTAAATTTCAAGATGAATTTAGAGGTCCGTGTCCAAGAGAAATATCTGAGGAATTCTGAAAGAAGTAAACAAAAACAAGACCAGTGAAATCTTCCCAGGGAGTTTCACCTGCACATTGTTACCTGGGATGCACCGAAAGTACTGATCAAGATTGTCAGTCAAGCTTTGCTTTGGTCATCAGCACAGGAAGTACTTTTGGGAGTCCAGGGCTTGTGATGAATCTCCCCCATCAGTGAACAGTGTTGAAAAAAATTACTGTAGATTTGTCATCAGATTTCCCTGAAGGCAAATTTCAAGCTTCCTAGTTGGCGAAAAAAAAGTATGATCTAAATTTTGAGTGAAGCAAAAATGGTTTCAGTGGACTAGCAAAACCTCTCTCAGAGGGGTTCTGCACATGCCTAGGAATATCATACAATATGTTGTACATGCAGAATTCACTGGAAAGTCTGATATTTATTCAAAGAGCAGCATGATCACAAAAGAAATCTGTGTTGCATACATTTTTAAATACTAAAAATGTGCATATTTAAAAAGCACTTGACTACAGTCAGAGTGTGAAATTACCTTACATTTGGCTAGACAGCTCACAGACTTCTCTCTAAAATATTGCTGCAAAAGGAATTGAGTCTTTGGGTTTATTTTCAGTCTATTGTATGGGTGATTTTAGACTCCATATTTGCCTACAGCTGACATAATGCCATCTTGCTTCACAGTAATTTGTACGATAATTATTCTTCATGGTAACCTTAGGGAACTCTGCAATGCCTAAGACAGCACAATTGAGAAATGATGGCTAAGGAGAGGCAGGACCCAGGAGGGTAATTTTACTAAATATGCTAAAAAAGTGTCACATGTATTTTGCTGGGAGGAAACCTGGAAAAAATTTGGTGATCAGTGACAGGAAAGGGCCCACAATTTCAGTCATCATTCTTCGATAGCCCATAGGGATATTTAATCATTTTATTTCAGTGGTGTTTTTTTTTAAGGGAAAATGTTTGGAAAATGTGGGTACTTTTTCATTTTGTAAAAAGAGCATTAATACATTATGTAAATACTAAAGCATGTCACGTTTTCAACACATTCACAATTGATTAAGAGCCAATTTCTACAAACAGCAGTATCAGATGGTAAAGTTTTTCCTAGACGGAACCACTTCTGATTGCAAATTGGAGAATTTCCATGCTTGAATTCTGATCCCTCTCCAAATCTCCTTGCATAAGTGAAGGGTGCTGTGCAGGGTTCTACATGCAAGGTGTCTTTTCATGGACAAGCACTGGCTGCAATCCTATACACATTTACCAAGGAGTAAGTTCCATTGAAATAAATGGGACTTATTTCTGAGTAGGCATTCACAGGCTTGTACTGCAAACCACACAACACCCTGGTGAATGTCCGCGTTGCACCGTGCAGGCAGATTAGGCCCAGGAAGGGGGTTTGGATTTGGCATGCACTGCCACCGCCAAACCTGCCCACTCCGGGGCCCAATCCATCCATCCCCTGCCCCATATCCTCCCCAGTCCACCTCTCCCTGCTCTCCCTTTGCTCTGTTCCACCCTGTGCTTGGCTTTCCTGCTCAGGTGGACCTCCCAACATCCAGGGCAGGAGGTCTGGCTCAGTCAGGAGAGCTGCAGCCTTACATGCCTGAAGATCAAGGATGGCAGTTCGAGACTCTGGCACTGCTGACAAAGCTGCAAGCCCTCTTTGAGAGAGAGAGAGAGAGAGAGAGAGAGAGAGAGAGAGAGAGAGAGAGAGAGAGAGAGAGAGAGAGAGCTGCAGCTGACAATCTGTGAGGGGAGTTGCCTGTCAGTCAATGCGTAGGAGGTGAATGACAGCAAAGAGGCCAGACCTTGAAAGGAAACACCTACAAAGAAGCGTCTTATGAAAGATTAGGACATTCATTGTATTGTAAAAACCGTTTGGTTTAGAATTGCCTGCCTGTTGTAAACCGCCTTGAATTAAAGTCAAAGGAGAAATCCAATGACCAAGAAAAGTATATAAATACTGGAATTATTTTATTATTATCCACCAGCATGCGTGGGAAAGCTTCGGCCTTCCCGCCAGCATGCCTGCTGCTATTGTTGCCACGAAGCGCTTTATGGGTGCTTTGTGGAGGCCTGCTCAACGTGTGTGCTAATTAACTAGTGCCAAGCACTAGTGCTAATTAGGATTGGGTTGACTGTTAAAGCAGTATACAATGTAACCCTAAATTGAACTGACTTTCCTCTGATTTCTTTGCAAAGTACAGTCAGGGTTGTAATGTTTTTCTTTATAAGCTGAATGTTTGACCCTTTTCTGCCACTTTTCTCCCTTCTACTTTTCCAGTCCCAACCATTTTATTTTTAAGTATGTTCTTGTAACTAGAAAACGAGAGCATTTAAGACTGTTATGCCTACTGTCTTAAAAATTAATATGGAACTAGGAATACCTGGTCCACATCATGGAGGCTGTAACTTAAGTGTACACTTAAACAGCTTATTTTTATTTGCATTTCGCAAATACAGAGTAATCTTTTCATAGTCATCATAACCAAACTACAAATGATGAATTGATTGATTTATTTTACTACGTAAACCACTTTGTGAACTACTCTTGTTGAAAAGCAGTATATAAATATTCTTAATAATAATAATAATAATCTACAGTCCTCATAGAAGTAACATTCCAAATCAATAACCAGCAACAAGAGAAACCCTATTCAGAAGTGCTGTACCTGGGGACAGACTCCACAAACCTTACAAATGTCTATCATATTTGCGAATATAGTGTACCAAGTTATAATGTTTATAATATATTTCCATTGAAATCTTGTAATTGTCAACTGTAAATTTCTCTCCCCATCTTTCTTTTGTTCTGCTGTTTATAATGACACTAACATGCCATGCAAACATCTCAGTAGTCCTTCATTTCTCAAATTGATTCAAATTATGTCAAGGAGGTTGTGATTGGACTGTTTCTCTACAGTTGTATTTAAAAGTATCTGAGTCGACTGTAGGTATTGATAGTATGGAAGTGGGTGTACACCCTAACATGAAATTCTATTTATCAAACACTATGGTCATTGTTACACAGATTACAAAGTCTGTCAACAGTTCGTGGTCATCCAGAGTTCTGTTCAAGTTAAAATTAACATGGTAGTCCACAGGAGTAAGCAAGGAGGAACTAAGATGATCCCAAGTTCATACTACATTAAGGATTCTGTTTGTTTTAACCCTTAATATTCTAGTTTTAGACGAGCGCCATAAAAAGGAAGATAACGCTCATCGAACATATCCTGGTCTATAATAATCCAGCGTTGGTAATCTGCATTACTTTGCCTCAGTAAAAGCAGGCAGCAATATAGACTTCTAACAACATACTATACAGTGGACCATTGTCATCTGTGGTCTTCCCAAACACGCTCATTTGGCACTGGTGTGCTGCAGGAAGCTGTTTCCAAGTTGCGCTGAGGCCCATGACCAGCTCCATTGGTCCTCGTGCATACCTGAAAGCATCGCAGAAGTGTTTGGGAACACTTCCGCAATGCATTCTGGGGCATGCCGGGGCACGTTGCAGGCCTTGGTGCGACCCGGAAGAGACTTCCGAGGGCACCCCAGGGCCAACGGAGCTGTCTGCGGTACTGAAGACCCCCAGGTAAGTACAGTGAAACCTTGGATTGCGAGTAACTTGATTTGCGAGTGCTTTGCAAGACGAGCAAAATTGTTTTCTAAATTTTGACTTGATAAACGAGCAAGGTCTTGCAATACGAGTACATTGTGTTCTCCAAAAGAGCTCTCTGTGTGTTTGCAGAGGAACAATAGTGTCTCCTGGGCAACAAACTGCCCTCCCCCCATCCCCTTCTCATGATGTCCCTGCCATTTCTGTGCAAAACCCTTGCTCATTAACAATCTGTTCTTCCTCTGCAAGAGGCTCCATTTGTGCAGAATAGCTCAGACATTTGCTTTGCAACTTCTGTAGAGCAAATGTCTGAGCTATTCTTTGCAAAAACGGAGCCCCTTGCAGAGTGAGAAATAGATTGTTAACGAGTAAGGGTTTTGCAGAGAAATGGCAGGGACGTCATGAGAAGGGGATGGGGGAAAGGGCAGTTTGTTGCCCAGGAGACGCTATTGTTCCTCTGCAAACACACAGAGAGATCTCGTGCAGAATAACGAATCTTCTGAGTTTCCATTATTTCTTATGGGGAAATTTGCTTTGCTATACGAGTGCTTTGGATTACAAGCACCTTTCTGGAACGAATTATGCTCGCAATCCAAGGTTTCACTGTATCACAATTTTTTTTTAACAGAGTCTTCTTGAGCATCTGCGGATTTGGCATCCGGAATGGGTCCCGGAACGAAACCACCACGGATGTCAAAGGCCCAATATATGTAGTGGGGTTTTTTTTTAATTGAGTAAATAAATAATAGTCAAGGAGGAGAATGAGTCCTCCTTACTTGTTCATTGCTAACATGCTAAAGATTCTCAGTGTTGTGCTCCCAGATAGATTTTTTTTCATTTTTTCCTCAATCGAGTAGAATTGCATAGTTAAGTACAGTATGCAATGTTCTGAAAAGAAACAAAAATATCGGCAATAAGCTCATCCTAAGTGATGTTATTCTAAGCCGTGAAATGTCCACCTTCTGCCAATGCTTTAAATCTGCTGCCTTCTACTTGATGCACTAATGCAGCGGTGGGGAACCTCAGGCCCCCGAGGCCATCCGGTCCGGCCCCCGGAGAGATTGCCGGGAGGCCGCCCAACTGGACCCTGGAGGCTCCGCCGGGTCCGCGCATCACCTCCGGAGGCCGGGAGAGGGCCTTTGCATGCCCTCCCCGGCCGCCGCCTCGACCCCTTCTCACCAGACCGTTGGCCATTTCGCACATGCGTACCACGCAAATGAGGGCAAGCTCTTGCCCTCTTGCCCTCATCGGCATGGTACGCCGGAGGTGACGCGCGGACCCGGCAGCGTCTTCGGACGGTGAGCGCGGAACCTCCGGAGGCCGATGGGGGGCAGGGGCAAAAATTAATTAAATAAATAAAAATGGCGAGTGGCCTTACGGCCGGCCCTCAAGCAAATTTCTAATATTTAAAACGGCCCTCGCCAGGGAAAAGGTTCCCCGCCCCTGCACTAATGGAAGATAATTATTTCTATACTGATCCTCCAGTGAAGCTGATACTTTAACCCCCAGATTTTTAATAGGAGATTTGTTTTTCAGCTGGATGGTACAAACTCACTTTGTCATATTCCCTTTCATTTTCTGTATTTAGTGGCATTTAATTCTGATTTTTAAATATTGATTTTATATCCTGAGGCCTCACCCAATTTTTCAATTAACCCGAGTGTCTTTTCCAGGGATATTTCTGGACTGCTCATAAAGATTTGTCGGCATAAATCCTGACTTTATGCTGCAGTGCGCCAGTTGTAATTCCTGATCTTTCAGCTGTACTTTTAGTTGCAACTGCTTGAGGTCTTCTTCAAGCATAGGCTTACCAGATTTTCCCGGTTTCAAACTGGGACACACACACACACACACACACACACACACACACACACACACACCGAGATCAAATTTAAAATAAATAAGTAAATAATTTTGGGGGAAAATTATTTATTTATTTATTTATTTATTTTTATTTTACTTATTTATTTTTGGCCAAGAAAATGGCCGTTTTGCCGCCACTGCCACTTACCCGTCCTGCTGCCATTGCTGCCGTCCTCTTGCCACTTCTGTCCCTCCATTGCTGTCCCTCTGTTGCCATTGCTGCCATTGCCGCTGTCCCTCTTGCTGCTCCGCTGCTGTCCCTCTGTCACTGTCCCTCGTCACTGTCCCGCCGCCATTGCCGCCGTCCTCTTGCCACTGCCATTCTCCATCGCTGCCATCATCTCTCGTTGTCGCCGTTGTCTCCTGCTGCCCCCTCAGAACTCCTGCTGCCCCCTCAGAGCCTCCTCCACTGCCAAAAGGCACTTTCCCCCCCGGCACCACCATCTTGGATCTCGCAAAATCTCGCGAGATCCAAGATGGCAGTGCCCAAATCTCGTGAGGCTGCCTCATGTGACCTCACGAGATTTGGACTAAAGTCTCTAAAGTCTTTCCTGCCTCTTCCATTGAAATGGCTTCTTGGCAGTGTTTGCTGTCTAGTACATCGTTTTGAGTGCAAAGCCAATGCAAAACATAATACTTTGCAAGAAATATTCATCAAGCCAACTAACAATGTTGTGGTGATATGAAAAACAAAAAACACTACACCTGCTTGATACTGCCTTATTAAATATATAACTGCATGAGATACTTTCAATAAAATATTCAAAGCAACTTGCAATGAAACCACAAATGCTACAAAAATGAAGTGCTTTCCAGAGGCTTGCTTCTGAGTAGACATGCCTAGGATTGTGCTCTAAGGGTTTAACAAGCTACACCTGCCCACATTCCTTCTCCTAAAGGTCTAGTACTCTGTACCTGTATGGATCTGGTAAGCCTAATCATGGGATGTTAACAGTTAACAACATAGAAAGCTTGCATGCCTATTAAGCAAGAAAACAAGGATATTAGGAAGGAAGTAGTAAAAGTAATAAGAGTGATGTCCTTTCATGTTTCTTCCACTAAACATAAAATTGACAAGAGCAGCTTAAAAACAGCAGCCTAACCAAAGGTGTTGCGTCCCAAGCAGGCAGAATTTGAAGAAATGATATTTAAAATGGTAAGCAGGTCAGACCTTCATTACTGAAAACCTGCCCAGGATCATATATGACATGAACAGGGCCTTATTAAAAAGCATTGTTGCAACTTGTAAGTTATGCTGTATTTGCTTAAATGAGGCATATAGAAGCAGAGTTCCAATGTCAAGGATGAAAAGTTTCCGCATTGTCCATTACCAGTATGTTCTGTCATTTTGGACCAGGCTGTTAAGCAATGAAAAAAATCCAACCCAGTTAAAAATTGCCCTTACAATCCAGAATTTGCCAGATGTTGTAGTTGTTCCTCCTTGTAATAACTTAATTCAGACAATGGCTTGCTCTACTGCAGATAAACAAGTATTGGCCTCCTATACAACTGCTATTTTGTAGGCCTATTTTGGCTATTTTGGAGGCCTAGCCACTCTCTACTCAGGTAATATTTAGTGTATTTTTAAGACATGTTTATGTGTTTGTAATGTAATGCCTCAGAAAATTACAGATCCCTGCCGTGTAGACCGACAAGCCCTACTATCCACATATTACAGTGAGCACGTGAATGGAGCAGGGACATGTGGTGAGGGAAGGCAGAACTACTCCTGTCAGGGTCCACGGAAAATAGCTGCAGCCTCCCCTGTGATTGTGCATGCACACCACCTTGTGGCATACATGCACAATCATAGCGGAGGCTCCAGCTATTTTCCCTGGACTACAATGGGCAGTTCTGCCTCCCCTCACTGCATGTCCCTGGAATGGAGGATCATTGAACTATCCCCACACCCAATCTCCATGTATTCACCTGAAGTTTTCCGTAGAACTTATGTGCATACAGCTGAATGCATACTGGCTTCTCTCCATGTCATCAGGAGCCCTGAATGAGCATAGTTCCCAACTGCACTGACAGAGTTCTTCATGCGTAAATCCATGCAGATCTTCGGCTTGACCTCAAGGAGGTTGGGAGCAGAAACTGTGCACACTGTTGTAGTATATGGATAATAGGGATACAGTGTTAAGGTGTCATGGAAAACACATGCTTCTCCTCTATCAGGGTATGCATAAGATGCTGTACCCTGAAACAGGGCAAGCCAACCTCCACACAGATACATGCTTTAAATGCAGGCTTACCAGATCGTCGCCGGGACGGGAGCAGTCTACCCTTAAGGAGGCGGGGTGTGGGGGCCAGAACGCGTTGCGTTCTGGCCCCCCCACGCCCCGCCCCCTTAAGGGTAGACTGCTCCCATCCCGGCGACGATCTGGTAAGCCTGTTTAAATGTAGGTGCTGAGAAGTCCCATTTGCCATGGCTCTCTGGGTCTGTGTCCACTGAGTGTTTACAAGTATGCATCTACAGTTCACATTGTATGATATTTACAGCTGCTAATGCAAGTGATGGCAAAAACAAGGCTTGCCATGTAACAGGGGCATCAGTTCTAATCATTGCGTTTAGCATTTTTATTGTACGTTTCTCAGGGCCCAATCCTATCCAACTTTCCAGCACTGATGCAGCCGTGCCAATGGGACGTGTGCTGCATCCTGCGTTGTGGGGGCAATCATGGAGGCCTCCTCAAGGTAAGACAATGTTTGTTCCCTTACCTCGGGGCTGCATTATCACTGCATTGGCACTGGAAAGTTGGATAGGATTGGGCCCTCAGTAACATAAAGCCACCCCTCTGACTAGTTGAACAGTTATCCTGTCTCCCAGGGTTCCTGGGAATTGCATCTTGGAGGATCGGAGACAGTTTATGGATAGAGAATTCTCAGCACTTTGCCAGACTACAATTCCCTGGATTCTTGGAGGAGGCCAAGACAGAGCAGTATAAAATCAATATCAGTTTGTAGTATCAATAGAGGCTTGGCATGTAAATTTACTCTAGAAACCTAATTTATACCAATGTTCTTCCATAGTGCTGAGGATTACACGACTTAGAAGTCAGAGCACTCCCTCTGATTCAACCACTGAATAGCACCCAATATTTGTGCTTCTGGGAAAACTGCAGATGAAATTCACCAAACCCAGGCTGAAAGTCCAGGTATGTACAGAATCTATTATTGCCTGCTTCATAATTATGTTTTCTAAAGGACCCAGTCTGGTGTGTGCCAAATACAAATTTGCTGCAATGCTCATTAGCTTTTATCCCTGCTTCTTTCACTCCCATGAGATGCTTTAACAAAACAGCTGAGAAGAAATCTCAGCTTTTAAATTTCAGAGGCATTAATGATGATTCAGTTCAGTTTATTTTTCATGAGTTATCTGTGCAGTACTCTTGTCGGCATAATGTGTGTATTGCCTATTAAGTACATATGATGAGCAGAAAAAAATATATAACATGAAGAAGCCTACCACTGTATTTTTAGCCTTTCATCCTTTTGACTTTCTAATTATAGCTGCCAGGGGATCTCATAACGTTTTCGGAATAGAAGCTTGGGTCTATAGGGGTCTATACAACGTCTATAGGGGTCATTCAGAAATATCGGTAAGCTCATGGAAAAGGCAGGCCAGAAGACAGAGCTCTCAGCTCTAGATGATTGGCGTGATAATTATGTGTGGGAGAGTAAAAATGGGGGAATATAGACAAATTAAAGCTAAAGGCAGGGAAAGGAGAAGCAAGTAGGCATGTTCACCCAAAGGAATATTGGAAATAAGCAGCCTGTTGAGATTTGAATCCGTGGCTATCCCAGGGGGTTTGGGGATTTCAGGTTGCCAGTGTGTTTCACACTGGCAGGCAAAAATGTGGTTCCTCCTCAAGCAATACTCAATCCCTGGGGACCAAACCAAAAATGTTCCATTTGTAGGAAGAAGAAACAGCAAATCCAAATCTTAGTTACATCTTTTTGGGATGTTTGATGTAACATATAAATGTCCCTTTTTTGTATGTAAACCTATCCACTAGCACTTTGTAACTGTATAAACCTTCAGGCGACATGGTGGTGCCTTGATTATGGAGCAGATTATTCCCAAACCCTGGGTCACTGCTGAGAGCACAGAATGGCAGGTACTCCAAAATGCAGCGCAAAAGAAAACTTTCCCACTTGGCCTGCTTTCTTCAGATCTAAAGCAGGAAACAATTTGACATTGTGGAATGAATGTGTAAGAGTGGGGGGGGGGCATGAAAATGTTAGGAACAAGGCATTTGACAATTGTTCCTTTTTCCCAGAAAAATGGAGGTGCAGTTTAAATAAGAAAGAAGTATTTCTACAGAAACGTAGAGTGACCATATGCTTCAAATCTCACACTGTGCCAGGATACACTTATGTTCTGACTTACAAGTACAACATCAAATAGAGCTGCACAGAAGTTTTGCCCTTGAAAATATTTGAGGTCAAACGGGGACTTTTAGGGGAGGACATTAAACTCCTGAGAGTACCTTTCCCAATTCACAACACTTGTTCCTCTCTGCTCCTGCTTTAGTGACTCACCCCCCCCCCCAGGTTTTCTTCTTCCTCCCTGAGTGATCCCAGCCATTCAGAGGTCATGTAGGACTTGCGATGACATGTCCTTCTTTAAAGCATTTGTATCCTACCCTTGAGTTGACAAGAGTGGCTTTGTTGTTGTTCAGTCGTTAAGTCGTGTCCGACCCTTCGTGATCCCATGAACCATATCCCGCCAGGCCTTCCTATCTTCCTGAGTTCGCTCATTTTCATGTTGGTTGCATCGGTGATGCTGTCTAACCATCTCATCCTTTGCCTTCCCCTCCTCCTTTTGCCTTCAATCTTTCCCAGCATCAGAGTCTTCTCCAGAGACTCCTCTCTTCGCATTAGGTGGCCAAAATATTTGAGTTTCAGCCTCAGTGCCTGTCCTTCCAGGGAACAGTCAGGGTTGATTTCATTTAGGATTGACTGATTTGATCTCCTAGCAGTCCAAGAGACTCTCAGGAATCTTCTCCAGCACCACAGTTCGAAAGCATCTATTCTTCGGCGCTCAGCCTTCCTTATGGTCCAACTCTCGCAACCATACATTGCTACTGGGAACACCATCGCCCTGACTATACGAACTTTTGTTGGCATGGTGATATCTCTGCTTTTTATTATGCTATCTAAATTTGCCATAACTTTCCTTCCAAGGAGTAAACGTCTTTTAATTTCATGGCTGCTGTCTCCGTCTGCAGTGATCTCGGAACCCAAAAAAGTAAAATCTGTTACTGCTTCCATTTCTGCCCCTTCTATTTGCCAGGAATTGATGGGACCAGATGCCATGATCTTAGTTTTATTTAATGTTGAGTTTCAAGCCAACTTTTGCACTCTCCTCTTTCACTCTCATCAAGAGGCTCTTTAGTTCTTCTTCACTTTCTGCCATTAGGGTGGTATCGTCTGCATATCTGTGGTTGTTGATATTCCTCCCGGCAATCTTGATTCCGGCTTGCGATTCATTCAGCCCTGCATTTCTCATAATGTACTCTGCATATAAGTTAAATAGGCAGGGTGACAATATACAGCCTTGCCGTACACCCTTCCCAATTTTGAACCAATCGGTTGCTCCATGGCCGGTTTGAACTGTTGCTTCTTGACCCGCATACAGGTTTCTCAGGAGACAGGTAAGGTGGTCTGGTACCCCCATCTCTTTAAGAATTTGCCACAGTTTGTTGTGATCCACACAATCAAAGGCTTTTGCGTAGTCAATGAAGCAGAAGTAGGTGTTTTTTGGAACTCTCGTGCTTTCTCCATGATCCAGCGCATGTTGGCAATTTGATCTCTAGTTCCTCTGCCTCTTCAAAACCCAGCTTGTACTTCCGGTAGTTACATACAATCAAACTAAGGAAAATGTTGCCTCAGGAGTGGGGATGGAGATGGGTCATTCCATGTCAAATCAACCAATAAAAAATACATTTTGGAACTTGACGTCACGGATTTTGCTCATTTTCGGTACATTTGTACCTTACCATGAGATGTTTTAAAAAAAAAAATTCAGATTTTTTTGTCCATCCGTTTTTGAGATATTGAATGTTCAAAATTGCCAAAAAAGGCCAAAATTCGCTTGTCACCATACCTTCAAATGCCAGTTACAGGATAACGATGAATCTTATAGACATGGGACAGGTGTCGTTTTAAAGCTTATGAATAGGGCTTTCATTTGATACACAACATGACAAAAATGTAAATTTTCAAGAAATTCAAAAATATTCAAATAATATTAATTCTGAAATTTTGGAAAATGAAACTTTTTTAAAATTTTCAAAAAAATCACACTTAAAGGTATATGTCTTTTAGTCAATCAGTCAAAATTTCAAACCAAAAAGAGGCCCTAGCAGAGGGAAGTGGCAATGGCTTCGCCTTACTGGCTTTTCCATCACAGTGCCATGTAGCCAATCACATATGGCTCTGTAGCAGCATCACTGAGGTCAACTGACCATTCTTGTGAAAGACCAGTGGTACACGTGAAATATAATTGAATCAAATATATAAAATAAATAAATAAGATGGCATCTCGCTGCCCTCACTTGGGGTCAGGGAGAGGCTGCATCCCCATGGCTGAGGCAATTAGACTGGCGCTCTCCATCTTGCCAATCTGTGATCAAACTGCCACAGGGCAACAAAACGGAGAGCTGGCACCGGTTAACTCAGCAATGGGGACACTTCTTGCCTTGCCATGCTGCACTGTGGCAGTTCCATTGCCACACAGCGTGACAGGGAGCATTGGCCTGGTTGCCTTGGCAATGAGGACATACTATCTTTCTCCACAAATACTTGGGGCCTTCTTGAGGGCTCCTGAAAAACTGTGATATACATAATGAAGTAAAATTTTGAAAAGATGAAGAAGCTGTAGAACTCCAGATTCTGATTGCAGCAGAATGTGCTCCAGTGTGAGGAGTTTCCTCATGGTATATTCTCTCTGCTTGGTCCACCATCTGTTTATATTCAAGATAATGCTTGCATAGAAGGTCCTGTACTTTATATTGAATCCAAAGTAATCATGCAGTTCAGCCCTTAGCTAAAGGGGCTGTGTGTGTGATTACTACCAAGAGCAGGGCCTTTTCTGTTGTAGCACCTTTTCTCCAGAATATCCTTTCCAGAGAGCTTCACAAGAGTTTGTCCCTAGTATCTACCCACCCAAAGACTCATATTGGCTTTGATTAATGGTGCCCTGCTGTGTTATGCTTTTCTTACGACTACAAAACCTGATTCTTTGTTTTTTTATGATGTGATGTTTGGTTTTGATGTCAAAGTTCTTATTGTTGTGCTGTGGCTTTGTTTAGCGTATACTATTGTTGTGAGCTCCCTGGTGTACTGCTTAACAGTAGGAAGGCAGGCTATCACTATATGTGGTGACTCAGTGGTAAGCACAGGGAGGTATCACAACCACAATAGGTCTCCACTATACACATGAGCTGTGAGAAAACTCCTCACACCAACTCTCTGCACAGACAAAGCTGCCCCTGCCATTGAACCTTGCACATATTACTGCTCTGTGTGTGCAGTGGATTGCGCATGGAAAATTGCATTAGAGCTAAAGGCTGCAAGTCATGTCTATTTATTATAAAATATCTTGCTGAAAACTCAGTAAGTTTTGACATAGCAATAAAGGCTTAGCATCCTACCCTAACCTTGACATATCAGATCCATTGAATGAAATGCAAAATGTAACCTAATATTTCTTTGTGATGCTTCATCTCATTTATATTTTATGAAACGACAATAAAAACTGAATGGTTTTTGTTACTCTCCTTAAGGATTTTCAGCCTAATGAATGAAAAAAGAAGCAATGAAGCACTTTCCTCCTTTATATGCTTATAAATGCGTCTTTAGACCAGCGATTTCAAGAATACTGTGAAATAAAAGTTAAAACCAGGCAATCAAATCAAGGAGTTGTAGGCATATTTTCTGCTATGATATGAGGGAAACTAGAAAGGGCTTTGAGGTGGTTTTTTTTTTTAATGATCCACTTTTGCAAGCTAAGACAGATCTAAGTGTCACGACGATAGCACTGAAGTTAGCTAAACTTGGAATAATCAAGATTTCTTATTGCTGGGGGAGCTGGTAGCCCCCACCCTGACAGTGAAAATAAGTTGTCTTTAACCTACAGGTGAATTATAGTTCCCAGTTCAGAACATCCAACTTCTATTTGGAAGAGGGATCAGATGTAGTAGCGTCACTAGGACGCATGTCACCCTGGGGCAGGGGGCGCGCGTCACCCTAGTGACGCTCTTGTCATCGCGGCGCGGGGGGGCGACCCGGCTTGCCTCCCCCCCCCCCGTGTCGCCCTCCGGACGCTCCGAGGCCGGCCCGGGAGCCGACCTCGGAGCATCCGACCCCGTCGGCGCTCCAGGGCCTTCTGAAAGAAGGCCCATGCAGCACGTTCATCTGGGTATTTTTTTGAATGTTCGCGCATGCGCAGAGACCGTTTAGAGGGCCTTTTGCCCTCTAAATGGTCTGCGCATGCATGAAAATTCAAAAAATACCCGGATGAACGCGCTGCATGGGCCTTCTTTCAGAAGGCCCTGGAGCGCCGACGGGGTCGGATGCTCTGGGGCCAGCTCCCGGGCCGGTCTCGGAGCGTCCGAAGGGTGGCGCGCATTACCCCATGGCGCGCGTCACCCCCAGGCGCCACGCCCTCCCGCCACGCTCCAGTGACGCCAGTGATCAGATGTGAAAGGGGTGCAAAACCAGTTTATCTCATTCATCAAACAAACCCCCATTTTCCCCTGCTGCTGCAAAAATGGACGACAGCCCTCCTGACAGCCACAAATGTTCCCCCAGAATGCCCTGAAGAACGTGATGATGAAACATTGTTCCCAGAGGCACTCTAGGGAGGGCAGGTGAAGGCAGTTGCCTGCTGTCAGGAGAACTTCTGTATTATTAATAATTCTTCTTCCCCCCCCACCCCCGTAGCTTTCACCCACCCTTTTGCCTCATTTCATCGCATCCATGAAAATACAGTGTCCTGTACAGTGACTTCCTTCTGAGAAGCTGGGCCTTATGTCCCAGAATCCAGGGTAGGAAATGGTCCTCTATACACCACCATCACCATGTCCCCTACTCCTTCTCTAAATCACAAAATCTGACCTTGGGGAAGGGGGAGGACAGTAATGGAGATGGTGGCAGCAGAGTGCATTTGGACCCAGGTCCCAGGATCCCTGGCTGTAACAGATGCTCTGCACATCGATGAGAGTACATTCTCTTCTGCCACCTCCCCCTTCCCTAAGACAAGGGGGGGTTGTCTTGTGGGAGAGGAAATGACAGCAGCAGAAGTACTCAAGTGGGGACCCCTTTGAAGTAGGCTGTGGCCACCTCGATTCTGTTCATAGTCATTCAAGTACGGATGTTAGCGTCTTTCAAATGCTCATTTAATGTTGGTGGGGTACCATTTTCTGCTAAAACACAGATTGCACGAATGCCCCCTTTTTGTCACATCAACAACTTCCGGAGGGGTTACTGTGCCTGCCTGCTGCAACAGAGACACGTGCGCTTTTCACGTCGGTGTCTGAAACCGCTGCTTCTGCCGTGCCGCTTTTCCCCGAGGCGGCTGCTCTTTCCCCCTGCCTGGATTACAAGCGACTGAGCAGTTCCTTCCACGGCACTCAGTCAGAGACCATGTCGTGAGTGGGATGGCATCACAAGCCAGGTTTTGGCTGCTGCTGAGGTCAAGTGAGGGCAACGTAAATGAATAAGCAAACCTTTTTGCAAAAGTGCCAAAAATTGCTGTCAAGGGAAGGGTTTTTTTATTTTATTTTTTGCACTGCCAAAAATATTCATGAAAAACCGAGTAGCTATTTCTGGCTTCACTCACTTTACTGATGACTATTATAAAATTTAGATTTTCAGTGGTGGGAAAGATAAATGACCTCCTGAATGCTGCAATTTCACTTTGGCCCTTGGCACCAGGGAAACCCCTGAGCCTGTGCTTTTGGTGACCATGAATAGGTTTACCAGATCTCCAACCGGGACAGAGTGCTAGACCTTTAGGAAAAGGAATATGGGCAGGTGTAGCTTGTTAAACCTTAGAGCACAATCCTGAGTAGACATGCCTAGGATTGTGCTCTAAGGTTTAACAAGCTACACCTGCCCATATTCCTTCTCCTAAAGGTCTAGCACTCTGTCCCGGTTGGAGATCTGGTAAGCCTAACCATGAACTACTTTCTCTGGATTGCAACAGAAAGTCATGGTCAGCTGCACTATGTGGCAGCAATCTTGAAAGTTCAAACATCCCATCTATAAACATTTGCATTTGTACAACTACATACTGAACAGCGTTGATGTTTTCAATAGCGATAGGAAGACATTCTCTTGGGTAACAGAATGTCCCCCATTGAACCCTCAGCCTTTTGGAGAAGGTAATTCAAATCCCATTGCTCTCTAGCTGAGACCTGGAGGACTGACTAACAGCCTGATCCTGAAATCCTGGGCTGGCACCAGTCCCATGGAACTGAGCTGAGCTATTAAATATGAAGGACTGTGGTTTACGCAGTTCAATGTTGTTGTGTATTCTGTGGACTGATGAATGAATTGCAATCCATAATGCAAGCAAATAGTACAGGGGATGGAAGAATACTAAGTAACACCATATTTTATGCTACCAGGACCACATTTTACACTGGCATAAAACCCACATAACTCTGTTGATTTGTTTGGAGCCGCTGCAAAGGCACAATAGCAGAAATGAGATTATAATATGTACATCAAGATGTAGGTAGAGAGAATTAATGCTTAAGGGAGGCTCTAATGCAAGAGAACAGATATTATCTAAATCCGTACCTAGCAGAAATTTTGTTTTCACCTAGATCAGGGGTTCTCAACCCCTTCCCGGCCAAGTACCACCTCCGGCGCCACTCTCCTGCTGTGTACCACCAGAAGTGACTGGCGATACATCATTGCCAGTTACTTCCAGATTTTCAGGGGTATGGAGGCCAGAAATACAGGTAGGAGGCTCTGGGTGGGTGGGTCCTTCTCAGCGTTCCCAAGAGGCTCAGCCAAAGGCAGGAGCCTTTCAGGAGCGAAAACATACTGCTGAAAGTTCCTGCAGTTACTAGTGGGAACCCAGCTGCTGCTCAGCAAAGTTCCTGACCTACTCCTTCCAGCGAGGCCCCTGTGGCTTTGCAAAATCCATGACAGACAGTGAACCAACTGGTGCAGCCAGACCTCATTGACCTCTGTTACTTGGCTGTCCTTAGGTTAACTTGCAATGGTACAACAGCCCTGCTGGGAGGAGATGGTTGGCAAGCCCACTTGTGCATTTCTCTTTCAGATGCTGCTCTGTCCCTGGTACTGTTCAATAAAAACCTTTACTGGATCATGCTTGTTATTAGTTTGTTGGCAGGGAGGGGTCCCTTCTTCCTGCCGTAGTTATTTCTTAGCTGGCCTCAGGGTAACTCTCTCAAGGAAGGGGGTGGTGGTTTCTCTGCTTCCAGAGCCTGTAGCATCCTCACTCTGTGACTCCTTGGGTTCCAGTGGGGGGGAATACTCCTCAGTGATTATGAGCCCCCTGTTCTCTGCTACCATGGTATATGGTGGGCAATGGCAGGCAGGCTACAGGAGAGGCTGAATACTAATAGCCACACCAGCAGGTACCAACAATGAAGCAAAGGGGGTGTGGGTGGGGCTAGCTGAACAGTAGGTACTCTGTGTCACATGCCAGTGCAGTGATTGGCCCATGCAGTGCTCCTTCTGGTAGGTCCATGTGATATGGCCTCCCAGCCAGGTGTGCCTGTTTGAGATGATGCAAGATGTTAAATGCCAGATGAGGTGCACATTCCTTGCCTCAGCTGTGGCTGAGTGGTGAGAGAGCAGCTTTGTGGAGCAGCTGGTGTGAGTGCTAGACCCGCTTCCCCCTCTACTTTTTGTCTCTGCTGTGGGTGTTTTCTGGCCAGCCATGCAAAAGGTGAGTGGCTTACTGGTTTGGGAAAGTCCCTTGGCTGGGCTCAAACCCATCTTGCCTGGCAACCTGCCTGTGTCTTTGTGCAGTGAGCTACTAGCACCTTGCTGTGCCTGACTGCTGTTGAGGCTCCCATTGTGATGTGTTCCAGTTCCTCCCTGGCAAAAGGGCTCCTTACAGCTGGTGGATGTCCCTACATGGACTCAACCCCTTATTATGGAGAGACTTGTGTGCTTGTTTCATATGGTGTCTGCTTCCAAGGGAGTTATCTTTCTATCCTTGGCTCCATGGGCGTCGACAGGGGGAAGCGCGGGGGGTGGGCTGCTGGGGGGTGTCGCGTGTATAGGGGTGATGCGTGACCCCCCACTTACACTTTGGCGGTGGAGCTGGGCCTGCCCGCCCTCCCCTGTGTCCGTTTGGCTCCAAAATGAGCCGAAAATGGAGCGGGGAGGGTGCTCTGCTCCTGCGCGTGACGTCACGCGTGGGGGCGGAGCCTCTCCCTTAAAGGTGACACGCGCCCCCGCTCTGGGGTGTCGCGCGTCCTAGCGACACGACTGCTTGGCTCTGCTATGCTCAAAAAGGTATTCTTTGGATGTCTATGTTTGTGGGAGTGGGATGAAGGAACTTGAGCCCTGGTGCAGGGGCTCCTAGCAGTTATTTCCTTTTGCCCCTTTGCTGCTGAAGTAACTGTAACACCTGTAGGAGGTGGGGGTGCTATAGCCCCTCCTCTCTGTGATCTTTAGGGCAGGGGTGGCCAACCTTTTAACATGAATGCTCCTGGCCCTTTAATGGTTGTATAGGTGAGGGCCTTTCAGCAGGTGCAGCTGCTTTAGCAGCACTATCAGCACTTGTAGCTGCCCAGATTCTGTCTTCTACACAACTCTTAAGAACACAGAGGCCATAATAATGGTGGAAGTTTGGCCACCCCTGCTTTAGGGCATTTCCCCCTGTTTGGGTATGGTGCCTGTCACTGTGTTGCTCATTCCTATGGCTGGCAGGGGTGTGTCCCCCAAGCATTGGCCACTCATTGGCCCTGCACCCTGCTCAGTTCACCCTGATGGTATTTCCTTGGCTGCCAGTGTTGGGGCTGATTGGATGCAGTGACAGGGGTTCCTTGAACATCACATGGATGACACACCAACATCACAGCGATGATGTGCTGCCATCAGGATGCCTCTCTATGGATAACAGGCTGTGTTGGTTTTTCAATGGACACTGGGGGTGTTACTGGGAAGGGCTGCACCGGTGTTGCTTTGCCAGAGGAGGCTTGGCATCTGGTTCTTGTTGCACTGGTGTGGGGTTGCCGGGATGGGTGTAGGATGTGACAGGCGTCACACCAACATCTGAATAGGATTGGGCCATTAATGAACTTTAATTGGGGAAAGAGGGGAATAGCAGCAGCAGTTTGATTTTCTGCCTTGGGCATCTTTTGCCAGCACAGGATTTCACTAATTCTGGATGAAAAAATGCTATTTCACACACACAACTTTGGTTGATATTTGATTTGGGTTGCAAGACCAAGAATTTAGGAATTTTGCTGCAAGGAGAACCTGCAACCAGCAGGAGAGACTTTTGAGCTAAAGAAGCTCACAGAGATGGTAAATCTGAGGTTGTTGCCAAGGTAGCTCAGATTGCGGAGAGCTAAAAATGGGACGGTGGTTGAGAAAAGCGGACGGTTAGAGAGAAATGCAAGTGTCTTGAGACTAGTTTCATATTTCTCTGTCCATTAAAAAAAAGACAGTTTTGCACTTGTGTTATAAAAATAAGGTTTTTTTGTTTTTTTTTTCAAAAGGGAAGGTGAGGTGGAGTGTCATTTTGGGATGGAAGTTCTGTGGATTTCTAAAAAGATTGCAAAACATTTCCAAAGAAGTCCATCTGAAGTTTGAAAATGCACACATGATGACACCGTGCACTGGAAAGAGAAGTCATTTTTAGGGGAAGGACTAAGAACTTCCCCTTTCAAGACTTGCTGAATTCTGTGACAAACAAAGTGAAACAATTAGATTGGATCCATAGCAGAAACTGCATCATTCCCTGAAATAGGTTACCTTATTGCCTTTCTGCACTCAAGAGTTGCTGAAATAAGCCCTGCAGATGATTTGCTTAGGTTGTGATGGGCCATTTGAATTAAGCAAAATAAATGCGGCATATTTCATTCTCTGTAGTAGTCAATGCTGTGCCTTCCTTCTATGTTGTTCTTGTTCAGTCGTTAAGTCGTGTCCGACCCTTCGTGATCCCATGAACCATATCCCGCCAGGCCTTCCTGTCCTCCACTATCTTCCTGAGTTCGCTCAGTTTCATGTTCGTTGCATCGGTGATGCTGTTTAACCATCTCATCCTTTGCATTCCCCTTCTCCTTTTGCCTTCAATCTTTCCCAGCATCAGAGTCTTCTCCAGAGAGTCCTCTCTTCGCATTAGGTGGCCAAAATATTTGAGCTTCAGCCTCAGTACCTGCCCTTCCAGGGAACAGTCAGGGTTGATTTCATTTAGGATTGACTGATTTGATCTCCTAGCAGTCCAAGGGACTCTCAGGAGTCTTCTCCAGCACCACAGTTTGAAAGCATCTATTCTTCGGCGCTCAGCCTTCCTTATGGTCAAACTCTTGCAACCATACATTGCTACTGGGAACACCATTGCCCTGACTATGCGAACTTTTGTTGGCATGGTGATATCTCTGCTTTTTATTATGCTGTCTAAGTTTGCCATAGCTTTCCTTCCAAGGAGTAAGCGTCTTTTAATTTCATGGATGCTGTCTCCGTCTGCAGTGTTCTTGGAGCCCAGAAAAGTAAAATCTGTTACTACTTCCATTTCTGCCCCTTCTATTTGCCAGGAATTGATGGGACCAGATGCCATGATCTTAGTTTTATTAATGTTGAGTTTCAAGCCAACTTTTGCACTCTCCTCTTTCACCCTCATCAAGAGGCTCTTTAGTTCTTCTTCACTTTCTGCCATTAGGGTGGTATCGTCTGCATATCTGAGGTTGTTGATATTTCTCCCGGCAATCTTGATTCCGGCTTGCGATTCATTCAGCCCTGCATTTCTCATAATGTACTCTGCATATAAGTTAAATAGGCAGGGTGACAATATACAGCCTTGCCGTACTCCCTTCCCAATTTTGAACCAGTCGGTTGTTCCATGGCCGGTCCGAACTGTTGCCTTCCTTCTATAGCATTATGTATTTATCTCCATCAATGTACATACTACATCACTGGCCCAGCAGAGATCCCTGCCTCAAGGAGTATGCAATCTAAATTGAGAGGGGATGACGACTAACATTTTGCTTAACCTAACAAAGTTCCATCTCGAGTTTGTCTAGCTTTGTACACTATTTGGAGCAGTATGTCAAACTGCAGCTCAGCAAGGCCAAATATGATTAACTGTCTTTGGAAATGTTCTAGAAACCCAAACGGGAGCAAAGGGTCCTCACTCAGCCATGCGCTGGGGCATCGCTTTCCCATGCCAGCGAAGTTGGTGTCACAGCCTGGTTCCGCCAGGTCAAATGAAAAGTGCCATTTAAGCGTCCTCAGTGAATAGCCTGCCATCTGTACTGCAGATGTCATACTTTTTGCTTAAGAACACAGGACCTAATTCAGGATTGACCTGCAGAAGACAACCAGAGGGAAATACAGAAATCGCAACTTGTGAAACGGATCAACGTTTTTGAAATAACTGGGAAAAGACTGGTTCATTTGGTATTGTATGCTTTCATGATTAGTTCTACCTGGTATGCAAGTGCAGTTAATTGTCACGGATATTCCTGAATTGTCAGACAAAAATATCTGTTTTTAGCAAAAATGCTACCATTTTATTTAAGAGACCTGTTTTAATACTGAAATGAAACTGTGCAATGATACCAACAGCCCAAATGAATGCTAAATCAAAATAATATTTATTATGTTGCCAGAGTGTTCTGTTAATTACAGTATCTGCAACAGTGAACAATTTGATTAGAGGCTAACTAAGAATTCTCATTATGCAAAGCTATATATGCAAAATTTCGTACATCCTGCTGAAATAATTTTACCAAGAACCACTTGTGCTTGCAAGCAACAATCACATCCCCCCCCCCACACACACACCCTTCGTTTCTTATTCAGAATCTGCATGTGTGCTGTTCTTGGCTCCTTTAATGCAATCAAGATTTGGAAGATGTTTTCTCAGAGTTGTAATGCTGGGTTTCAGAGTGTTTTCAAATGAAATTAGATGCTACCAAGGTCACACCACCAACATTGGGAGCCCTGCATCTCCCTCTCCATCATAATGTCTAGTAAAAGAAAATGTAAGAAATGTTGTCGTGTTGCAAGTTTCTTCACCCCATCTCTCCTTCATTGGCTGTCATTTGCAGGGGTGGATGAAGCTTCACAGCACAGTGGTATTTATTGCATCACAGAAGAAAATGTGTGATGTAATGCCATTGTGCTGCAGAGTTTTCTCCACCCCTCCACTACAAGGAGGAGATGGCAATGCAGGGCTCCTGCTTTCTTTGGTATCTTTCATAAGAGCTAGTTTTGCTGTAGGCAGATGGTTTTGCCTAGAGTTATTTATAGATCCTAGCCAAGTACCACCTCTGGTGTTACTCTCCTGCTGCATACCACCAGAAGTGACAGGTAGGAGGCTCTGGGCAGGTAAGAGGGCCCTTCTCAGTGTTCCCGAGAGGCTCAGCCAAAGGCCTTTTTTCACTTGCCTGTGGCTGCTGCCGCTGCTGGATTTCACCACCAATTTCACCGCCGTTTTTGCTTTCCTCCTTCCTGCCATGCTGCTGCCGTCTCTGCACATCTTTGTGTGCCTGCGAAGACCAGGACTGCCTCCTCCCGCTGCTGCGTTGTGGTGCCTTCATCGCGGCAGGCAGCGACTCTTTTGAGCCTGGCTGGCTGCATTCAGGCTGGCCAGGGTTCCTCGTGTGCCTGTGCAAGACTCACACAGGCACACTTTTTTTTTTTTTTGCTGGGAGAGCTCTCCTAAGCATTGTGCACCTGCGTGAGCCTCATGCACCTGCGTGAGGAGCCCTGGACAGCCCAAATGCAGTTGACCAGGCTCAGAAGACTCTCGGCCTGCCGGGAAGGTCTAGGGGCAACCAGGAAAACTGGGACAGACTTGGTTCCGGTTCCCAGAAACCGGAACTGTCCCGGTTTCTCCAGGACAGATGGTAAGCCTATTGTTACAAGAAGCTCCAGCGTATTCAGTAGACTGCGTGAACTGTCAGATCCCACATAGTCTGTGTACACTTATGTTTTGTATGCACACTCTACAGAACTTGAGAAGTTTGGAGGAGGAGCCTGTCACCATGATTCTGCTCCCCCATGTGCATGCAGTCCCTCCAGAATTGTCGACTGAGAAGGGCTACAGAATGAATAGGCCTGCTGTGGATGATGACCTATCTCCAGGTGGAAGAGATGAGAAACCCAAAATTCTGGGGTTTTCTAGGGGATGTTGATTCTTTCAATTCAGTTCTTCTTTCATCCCTTTAATTTACAAGAAGTTGATGTGCATTACATTTGCATTCAGATTGGCAAATTCAGTGCTGGGGTAATTAGATAAATATTTGGGTTCTGTTTTATTTATGGACCTGTTTCTCTTCATGACTGATAAGTTTGGTAAATGCGTAGATCCCGCCTAACTCCAATGGTGGTGGCTAGCTTTTCCCAAAAATGCTATCCCATCTGGGTAACAATGTAGGTCTAATGGCCAGATCCTACATATGTTTAATCAGAAGCACTTATTTTTTATCCCATCTTTGTACCTGGAAAGGCCTCTCAGAAGCTTCAAGGAGACAATGACACTTTGGAGAAAGCTCTGTTGCTAGAAGATGTCACACAGTGGCCCAGCTGTGCGGAATGGTATTTTGACTTTAGCGACATAGAGCATGCTGCACTGCCAGAACACGAGTTCCAGCAGTGCAGTATGCCCATAGGATTGGACCCCAAGTGTGCATAGAAGTGCAACCTAAAGGACCAATTCTCCAGCAAATTTTGGATTACTTCATTTGGCAACCATTGCCTCCGGTGCATACTTGGTTAATACATTTGCTTTGCTTAGACAGCATTGAAATTACTGGTATGTGCTCGTTTTGGCTTGGCAGAGAATACACTGAGCAGGCCAGACCCACTTTAGAGACCCAAAGCCTCAAGCACCCGGGTTGAGAGTGATCTGAATCGTAGCCAATGCAGCGTGGATACCCCCTCTTCTTGACATCTCTTCTGTTTCATTTTTTTTTCCTTCTCTGTTGAAACAGAACTGGCACAGACTTCAGTAGTAACTCGGTACCAGAAGGCCCTTTAAAAGTGCGACTTAATAAATCATATCAGGAAATAGTATATTAGGGGAATTTTTCCTTTTGTAACCATGTTAAAGTAGGACACATTTTGGGCTTAGAACATCAGCTGTGCTTGTTGCAGTTAAATATATATACACAAGCAATCATAGGATTTGGGATCCTAAAGCCAGTGGCATTTTTCAGAATCAAATTCCAGCTGGCCTGGGTCTGTTAAGTGATTTAAATTGACACAGCTCAGGGGTAAGCCATCTTTTATAGAGGTGCCAGCCAGGATGCTTGTAATCTAATCACAACTTGAGTCTTAAAGTACTGGTTCTTGCACTGGGATCTCTTTAGTAGCATCCAAAAAAGTGGCAGCGAAAAATAGTATACATTCTGTAAAAATGAATTCCTGCAAAAGTGTTAGGTGAAGAAATCCCAGCTTTTCAAAATCTGCACTGATCAAATTTTTTATAAGACATGCAGCCTGGTCTTGAGTGCAGGCTGGCCCAATACCTTCTGGCACCCAAGGTGGCGTGCCAAATACTGCCCCCCTTACCTGGTGATGTGCCAGCTGCCACTGACACTCTAGCCCACCACTCTTTTCTCCTCCACACTTCTGCTCTGTCCCCCTCTTTTTCTATCCAGGGAGTGGGAGGAGGGGGGATCAGTGGATGCAAGCGAGTGGACAAAAGTGCCCCCCTTCCAATCTGCTGGCTACCTCTTCAGTTGGCTTCATGGATGGGCCTGCCCAAGCATATTTACTCAGAATTAATCCCCAATAATGGAAGTTACTCTTGAGTAAATATGCCTAGGATTGTGGTCACAGATGCTTTGTGATGTAGCCTGAGATGGTAGCCCGTAGCCTGAGATGGTAGCAACATATATCCATCTACCTACCCACCCACCCACCCACCCCACCCCCTTCAGCCACTGATTCAGTAAAACAGTGATGTTGAGAGCAGGAAAGGGGTACACTGAGTGATGATCTCAGGTGTTACTCTTCTTGGTCAGCCTGGCTTCCCTAACAGTACTTGGACTGTAACTGCTGTAGACAATGCTGTGGCTGTAGGTCCCATTGTTTATGATTTGGAGAGTAGCTGTACTTTGCCCCAACTGGTTATGAATGGGCCTGGAATGTTGTTATACTAGGGAAACTCTTGCATGAGGGGAGAGGAGGCAGGAGAGAGTTTCCACTGTTGTGTGCCAGTGGGGATTAACTAGGGTGCTATGAAAAGTTAAATGAATATCCGTGAACTTTATTTTGGGGAGCAAAACGTACATCTTCACTGCTATGAATTATTGCAAATACAGCAACAGGTTTACAGAACCCTAGCCTTTAAAAAAAATCCTTAAAAATAGTTTTGCAAGCCAGCTACTCCTAGGGACCAAAGATCAGCAGTGGCATGCAACTTATGCAACTGCAAGCTGATATTTTGTTTCACAAGGGAAATAAGGATTCGTGCTTCAATAATAATAATGAAAAATGGTGCAATGCTACCCACTGACTCTGAAATAGGGTTGTTGGCATTTGATTTTAAAAATTGTGGTACTTGAAAGGGATCAAGATGGAGTCTTGGACAGGTCAAGAAGTGGAGTCTGGTGGACTCTAGCAGAAGCAGAACATATAGCAAATGCAATTTGCACCTGTGGTCGGTACTAACAGAATGGCAGACTAGGCAGAGCCTGTGCTTGAGTTCTAGTGTATAGTGAAAGAGCCATGCAGGGTTGTGGGAGTAAAACCATCTCCACAGCTGACCCTATGCTCTGTCACCACCCTAACCCTCAGCTCAACAGAACTTGTGGGAGGTGGTTGAAGGGTTCACATCACACGTTCACCCTGCTAGTCTGTCCTACAGTATGAATTCAAATAGGGTGCTCGGGCAGAGCTCCAGTCTGGCTCCTTAGTGCATATATACACAGCAAGTCCTCACTTAAAGTCATTTTGTTATAAGTAATTTTGCTTTAAAGTTGTTGAGAAAAAAATGATTCCCAGCTGGGGCCACTGTCTGTGTGGAGTTAGAACGTTCCTCCCATGTCTACGTGGCTTTTCTCTGGCCTGGAAAGCTCACATTTATTTCAATTCTTTATCATAGAAGTGTTTTGGGTGTTTATTTAGAAGCTTGGTGATATTTTTGTGACAAGAAATAAGCCATGAACTCTTGTTTGTTTATATATAAATTAGCCTACGATAAAATTGGTTTCATTATAAGTCATTTTGCTTAAAGTTGCCATTTCCAAGAACCTTTTGACAACGTTAAATGAGGACTTGCTGTATATGGTCCACAGTTCCAGCTGAACTCTGGATGTTGATTTGATTGCTAGACTTTTCTCAGGCACTTTTAGCAACCAGCCTGGAATTCTGGCCACACACACACATGGGCCAGTTTTGTTCTGATTGTTCTTTGAAAGGGAGAATATCATGCAAAATGAAACTACGTCTCTCTGCCTTTTTAATTGGGAGGCATATACAATGAAGGCAAGTCTATAGCTCTGTTTAGAAGTTACAAAAAGGTGTACAGAAACACGTGGGTAAGGAGAGCAAGAGAGTGCTGGCAAGCTCTGCCCCAATGTCGATGCTCTCCAAATCGCGGCCCCTGCTCTGCAGTGACAAACACCGTCCATAGGGAGAGAGGGAGGTGGTACTTTGGGGCATTGAGGTGGGGTTTGCCAGTGCGCTCTTCTTCCCCACAGACCATGCATTCCTGTACTGTACATGCTTCTGAAACTCCTGAACAGGCCTTCAGTACCTCAGCTGAAGAGTAATGCGCAAGAATGCTTGGATCCAAACTAGCAAGCAACGTAGGTCTGCAGAAAGCCCTATCCTGGCAAAAGTTGTATATCCATTTTAGTACTGTAGAAAAATGCCCTAAGCATTCAGTTTTCAGGGATTCTGGAATATTAAAGTGGTGGTTTCCTGTGTCGCTGCCTCCTCAGCAGACCAAGATGGATGTTCAGGGCTGGGATGTATTCGTTCACAGGGTGAGTGACAGCTAGCACCAGGTCTGATGAGACGGTTCCTCCATGAAATTTATTTTTATTTTTATTTTTCACATTTTTTATACCGCCCTTCCTCCAAGGAGCTCAGAGTGGTGTACATATTTCCTCCCCTCCTTTTTGTCCTCACAACAACCCTGTAAGGTAGGTTGGGCTGAGAGATAGTGACTGGCCCAAGGTCACCCAGGAAGCTTCATGGCTGAGCAGGGATTTGAACCTGGATCTTCCAGGTCTAAGTCCGACTCCCAAACCACTACACCATCCTTTGCTGTCTTGCCTCCATTGCTGTCTTGCCTCCATTAGACATGCAAATAGGATGCTGCCTTATTTCTGCAACTCTCCACTGTGTTGGATCAACATCAGTGTTTAAATTTAAAGTCATCCCACATACTGAAGAATAAGTTCTGCTCCCTGGAAGAGGAGTATTGCTCCCTTTTGAAGCCATCTCTGCTTTGTGGCATCAAAAAAGTGTAGCTTAGGGATCATCATGTACAAGAAAAGACAACCTGCCATGTCTTTTTCAATAAAAGGCTCTTGGAGGCCATTATTCAGGTGTGCCCTTAAAACAATGGCAGCACAAAGAAATGACCCTTATGCCCACCTGTTGCTTTATATCAAAAGAAACGTCCTGGATCTGTGAATCAAGGAAAACAAATCTGAATCGAAGTTGAAAGTGTCGCTAGCTTTGTCTCTCTAGGAATCAGCACCTTTTTCTTTTCTGTTTCAACATTCTCATGTTTTCCATTTATCGTTTTTTTCCTCCATCCCTGCACTACAGAATCTTTCATGTGAAAGTCAGAGGGAATGCACACAGCTTTCGAAACAATAGAATGAGAGGCACAGCTGATTTGTAGGTGGTTGTTATTTTGAAAAGAGAAAGCTTCCCCCATACCTCCCATGTACCTAAAAATAGTCTTCCGTCTTCAGGGCATATCATTCCTTGTTTGTACCTACCAAGTTAATGCCTAATGCTGTAGGAGATCATCTAGCCATGTTTGGTTGGTGGAACGTCAATTAATCACTGGTTTGCTGGCATTCCAGTGAAACCATGGGGGTGAATGCCATTGGTCAGATGTTCTTTAATTCTTCCCTCACTGGAGACTTGATAAATAACCATTGCAGTACCAGCTCCAGTTTTTGCAGACCTTGGGCAAGAGGACATGCCAGACTGCTTTCCCTTACCATTGCATATGCACACCCAGCCTCAAAACATCCAAGATTAGAGGAAGGGGATCTTCCTCTAATTATGCATGGATAATTAAAGAAGGGATTGAGAATAAAACAGCCAATATTATTTCATTGTACAAATCAATGGTAAAGCCACATCTGGAGTATTGTGTACAGTTCTGGTCACCACACCTCAAAAAAGGATATACTTGAATTGGAAAAGGTGCAGAAGAGAGCAACCAAAATGATTAGTGGGCTGGCACACCTCCCTTGTGATGAAAGGCCACAGCGTTTGGGGCTTTTCAGTCTAGAAAAAAGGCACCTGGGGGGGGGACATGATTGAGATGTATAAAATTATGCATGGGATGGAGAGAGTGGATAGAGGGAAATTCTTCCCCCTCTTGCACAACACCAGAACCAGGGGACATGCACTAAAATTGAGTGGAGGGAGAGTTAGAACGGACAAAATAAAATATTTCTTTACCCAGTGTGTAATTCATCTGTGGAACTCCTTGCCACAGGATGTGGTGATGGCACCTGCCCTAGATGCTTTAAAAAGAGATTAGATAGATTCATGGAGCAAAAGTCCATCACAAGTTACAAACCATAAGCAACCTCCTGGTTTTAGAAGTGGGTTTTCTCTGTATGCCAGGTGCAAGGGAGTGGCAACAGGGTACAGGTATCTGTATGCCAGTGGATGACCGATGCCCTCCAGCACCAGTGAAGTGAGTACAGGCGGGAATGGGGTGGGGTGGACGGAACAGAACAGCGACGGGGTGGGGCGAGGGTGGATTGGGACTGGGAAGGAGGCGGTTTTGGCAGCAGTAGCACACTAAGAAACCTAACCCCCTTCCTGGTTTCAATCCGTCTTCCTGGGTGCTTGCAGACTTGCGCCAGCAATATTGCGATATTGCTGCTGCAGTTCCTAGTAGACCCAGCAGGGGCTTACCCCAGGGCAAGGCTACAAATGTCCCCTTATCCTGAAAAGGCCTCTGTAAGCTGAAACTCCCTTGCGGTTTGCAGCAGGCATGACATTGACGCTGCTTCCTCGCTACGCGGGGAATTACGGTGGATTGGGCTGTCAGTGAGATCAGTTCCTGAACCCCATCCCCTGCCTTAGGATTGCTCTTGAACTTCCTCCTTGTGCTCAGAGCACTGCATTATTCCCTACCAGGACAGTCATTCTTGGGATCAGGCAACAGAGTACCATGAGGAAATGCACAATGGGCTTACAAATGGAAATATTTTGTTTAAAATTAGGACACAGCAGCATCACCCCATGGGATTTGGAGGTCTGTTTTGACACTTGTTCATTTGACTGTTGCCCTTTGATTCTTGTTTGACCAGGGCGCTTATCCTCAAGGTGCCGATGCCACCACCGGGCATCTCTTTAAAGGCATGAGGGATCCCTCTAGCACTGGTTCCCTGAAAACAAAGTTATGGGACTGGAAGCATCATGAGACCCTCCGTGCTTTCACAAGCATTGGTTTTGGATCATATTTGTCCCTTCTAATTGATGCCTTTCAAACATTCTGTTAGGTTTATTGGAGAATTCCTCTGGACTTTGCTTTGAGATTTTTTCCCCTCCTTCTTTGAGACTATGCTTTGATCCACTTTCAAATTTGCTAGAGTCTGGCCTAGTTTTATTCCGTTTTGAATGTTTGGGGACTCTTAGAAACATTTTATTGAAAAGTATTTTAGAGCATCTGGGACCGCTTTTAGCCCTTCTGAGAGATGTTTGGCATACTTTTGTTTGTTATTGCCATTTATTTATTTTATTTGTTTAGACTCTTGGGGACCATTAAGGCTGCCTCAGCTACTCAAGCACCATTTCTTAATTCTTTTGTGGTCCTCTATTACTATAATCAGAAATTGATGGATTGAATTGATCTTCTAGGGTTCAAAGAAAGGTTTGTTTATAAAAGAGCCACAATCTGGTGCAGTTATAGGTACTTAAGGGTGAAGCTCAATGCCAGTACTATAGAACCACCATTGCTGGCCATGTCTCTTTCCTCTCCTCTTCCTTCTAGATTATCACAACACATGATGTCATTGCATTATGCCTCACATCAGTGGTTGCTGGTGGCAAGAGTGTGACAACGTAGTACAGGTGGGCCCCCATATCCACTGATCCGCTCTCCATGGTTTCAGTTATCCACGGATCGTGGGGACCCCCTCAGGCTTTTACTTTTTTTCCAGTAAGCTTCATTTCTTCCTTAAACAAACAGGAGAAGCAGCCTCTGGCTGCTTATTGCAGGCACGTAGAACAAGACTAAGTCCTAGAGAGGCTCTGCAAGGTTAACAGAAACCTTGCAGAGCCTCTCTGGGACTTAGTCTCATTCTACTTGCCTGCAATGGAGGCTGCTTCTCTGTTTATTTTAAGGAAGAAACAAAGCTTGCTGAAAGAAAAATAAGAGCTGAGGGGGGCAATCATGCCTGCCTGCAGGGGAGGCAGGGTGGGGGGCCCTCAGGAAACCATGGAGGGGGTGTTTGCTCCACAGTTTCAAGTATCCATGGAGGGGCCTGGAACATATCCCCAGTGGATATGGGGGGAGTACTGTACATGGCTCACATCACATCACACCACACATTGTGTCAAACTGGAGGCAGAGGGGAGGAAAAGGATATGGTCCTTTTTGTTTGCCACTCCTTGTTGTTTGTAAGTAGTAGTGGAGCCAATGCTTGTACAGTAATTATCTGCCCCAGAATATAACCCTGTCCTACTGGTGATACTTGGTGGCCTTATGTAGTAAGTGTGATTTTCTTCAGAAGTTCTTTCCTCGGACCTTAATTCGATGTGGTGGATCTCCTGTATGGGACTTTCCTCCTTTGGGAGAAATCCTACCTCAATGACTTGTCCGTCCTTTCCAGAACAATTCTGTATTTTTCTGAATGTAAAGGATTGGGAGTGGGGGCAGGGGGCATTTTCCATATCTGAGAATAGAAATCGCACCTCTCATTGAGAGCAGAGCTCTGCTTTATTGGGTTTTCCCTGTCCTGTGCAATTGACATGATAACCCACAGTATTTCCAGCTTTATAAATGCAAGATTAAAAACTTATTGCAAACTAAATATTCATGTTTTCTGACACAATTGCCAAAGTGGTCTATCCGTTGTTTCATAATCTTCTCCAGAACTCTTCAATACATAAATCCTTGACTCTTTAGTATGCAGATTAGTGACAACAATCTGATAAAGGATGCTTTTTTGCAGCAGTTATGTTTTTCTTGGACATTATTTATGATCGATCGGATACTTTTTAATTGGTTGATTTCCTTATTGCCAGTGAATGTTTACTACTGAGCTATAAAATGCCAGAAATACAATACATCCTATACGGCAGCAATAATGAAGGTTTGTATACCCACCAGGGGACACCACCAATATTCCTATCTGAGGTGTCGCCATAGCAGTGCACTTTTGCTGTATGATCGTGTCGAGGCTGGGGGACGGAAGCATGACCTTGACTCAGCCAGTCCTACTGAAGAAGACTAGGCAGGCCATGTGCTGTCCTCTTTCTTAAGCTCTCTTCAGCAGGCAGGAAGAATTTCAGGGGAACAGGACACGTGATCAGTAACGTCACCAGAAAAAATACTGGGGAGCACAGAAGGGGCTGAGTGTGTATTTGAGTGGAGAATGACTTTGTCCCACATATTAGATTTCTGAAAGAAAAATAAGGGTATATTTCACTTTACCACTCCCATCTTAAACATAACTGGAGGTGGGCCCATGGGGAAATTGCTCTTTATATCTCTATCGATGGATGATAATAAAGACAAGCACTCTGGAACATCTTTCCTTCATGCTATCACAGGAGTCCAACGTAAGAGCCCTGCTGGATCCAGCCAAAGGCCCATCTATAGTCCAGCTTCCTGTATCTCACAGTGGCCCCACCAGGTGCCTTGGGGAGCACGCAAGACAAGATACCTGTATCCTGTCTCCACTCCCTTGCATCTGGCATTAAGAGAACCTACTACTAAAACCAGGAGGTTGCATGTACCCATCATGGCGTGTAACCTGTGATGGACTTTTTGTCCATAAATCTGTCTAATCAGCAATGGGACTGGGAGACAGCGGGGGGGGGGGGAGAATCTACTTGTCGGGTTCACTTTCTCTCCAGCACCACCTGAGAGCATGGTGCATTTCCATCTACCTCCCCTCATAAACTAGGACCGGAAGTGATGCTGAAATGTTTTAATGGCTTCTGTGCATATTCCCTTCCCTGATTTCTCCTGCTCTCAAATCTTGATGATTTGAAGTACTCCAAGAATTTAGTACTACAAGTGACTATGTGAGAGGGGAGGAGGCAGGGAAAGACATGAATGGCTGCATGGAAAATACTCATTTTCCAAATCAATAGCACATTTAAAGGGAAAGAGGGGAATTTCAGTTCATAATAACCTTAAAAATTATAAATCAGCTTCATGGGCCACAGGATCCATCTGGTACTAGAGCCCTCCTTGATGGAGACATTACAGGTGGAAAGGGGGTGCTCATTTGGGTACCAAGGAAAATGTGTGACTCAAGAAAATAAAAGGAATGAGTACAAAGGAAAGCTCCGCAGGATGGGAAAATTCCTTAAAAGGAAGAAATAGCAGCTGCTAGCACAGAGAGACTGAAAATCAGAAGAAGAAAACACCACCCATACAGAATGCCAAATGCAGCCAGTGTAGGAGAGTTAATGTGCCTGCCTCTACACTGCTCTTCAAAGTCTGCGTCTGTTCCTGCCTTTTGAAAGCCTCATGCGCTGCTTGGTCTCTCTGTGATGTTGTGTCTCCATGCTGTGAAGGAGAAGGAGCTGGCCAAAATCACGTCTTGTTGTAGCTCCAGAAATCGGCCCAAAGGAGGGGAAAAAAATACATGCCTTAAAGGCTGGATAAGAAGAAACAACCACCAATGGCACACACACAGGTAGCGTCATTAAGCATAAAGACAGGCACTTACAAGCATTTTGAATGACTCTGTGCTTTAAACAGCTATCTAGGGTGATAACTAGAACCAACAGAGGAGGGAATGTAAGCAGCATACAGTAATGAATGGCATTCTAAAAATACCAGAGGCTTGCAGTCAAAACACTTGTCTGCTTATTTCAGATCATCGGTGTAGGGGCCTCAGCCACATGCTCCTTGCAGTCTGGCTCCTAGGCCTAGAGTACTTCTCCCTCTCTTTCTTTTCCTAGGCCCTTCTGCCTGTCCTGCTTCTCTCTGAGCCAAGTAGCTTAGCCAATAAAAGCCAGAGGTCCTTAGGATCAGAGCAACGTAGCCAATGGCAATCAGAGACCTCCTGCTTCCCCTGTCTCTCTGTGATATTGTGGCAGCTCAGCCAATCTGTGCCTACAGATTTGATACCTCTTATGCCATGAATCGCCATTGCCATAAAGATCTCAAGGCATCTGCTTGAGAGCTAGCAGCTCCATATGCTCCACTCTAATCGCCTGCCTTTATGTTCAGGGCACCATACCAGACTGATTTCCTACATGCAGGTCATTTCTCTGCAGGACATTGTGTGAACCCCACATGCCCGTTTTGTCACACATCATTGCATGTGCACATATTCCTGTTCATCGCATATACGCTGTGTTCTTTGCTCCAACCATCCCCAAGCATTGTAGCTTTCGAACAAGGACTCTCTCACCCATACATGTTTATATAAACAGTTAACTCAGGGCCCAGTCCTATCCAACTTTCCAGCACTGTTGCAGCCATGCCAATGGGGTGTGCTCTGCATCCTGGGTTGGGCAGTCTCAGAGGCTTCCTCAAGGTAAGGGAATGTTTGTTTCCTTACCTAGGCTGCACTACAGCTGCATCTGTGCTGTAAGGTTGGATAGGATTGGGCCCTCAATCGCTATCCAGCATTCACACACACCCCACTTCTTGAAGTATAGTAATAATCCTTGGCTTTCATTCTCCATCTACTATTCTTCTCCTGCAATCGGTAGGGCTAGTAGGGCTGTTTTCTTTTTGTAACTACAGCTGCTAATCTTTTCTTCTTGCCTTCATTTTCAATCATTGTCATTATGGCAGTTAGCTCTCTCTCGCTCCCCCATTACTTCCATTGTCAGTGACGCTCAGGTAAATTAATTGGAATTATCTGTGTAGTATCAAGTGCAGTTTTGATTATTTTCTCTTGCGAGTATCATGTCTGTAAAATCAGGCCAGTTATTCAGCTTACAGAATTTGTGTCCTGAAGTGACAAGTGATTTGGCCAGAAATTATCTAATGCTTGTTTGAAATTTAAGGAGCTGCAGTAAAAGGGGATACCTGCCCCCTTATGCCTCTTGGCATATTGTTTTGTGAAGAGAGCCAAGAATTTACATTATTTTGAGCTTCCTTGCGGACTACAGTTAACTCAAGGGTTGTAAATAAATGTACTGTGTATCCATTGGCCTCAGTGGAATCTGCTAAAGGTCATGAGAATCTATGATTATACAACCTGCAGATAGTGACTGAATAACCTGTAGGCTTTTGAGTTGTGTTGCATCTATCCTAAGGAGAAAAGAGGCAGCGCTGCAGTCCCTTCCCTGTTTGCTTCCCTCCGTACGTTTTGTTCCCTCAACACCCAGGGCAAGCTGAAGCACTCGTTTTGAGCGGTACAGTTGTCAAGGTGGCCTCCTCCTCCACACTGCAGTACCACTGTACCTCACCATTACCCTTTCCAGGTCCAGATATTAGCTCTCAACAGCATTTTTTTGTAATTCCGCCACACTGCCCACCTCCATTGCCCGCATATGTGTGCTGTTTAAGCAGCTCTATGCATGTACGGCAAGTCAACTTCACAACTGCAGTACAGGAGTTGCTCATTGTCTTTTGGTATGCTGCTGTGTCTCAGCTGGGTGGGCCTGGCGCTCACTGTTGTTGATGATAAGCTCCTATCTGTTTTCCCTCCTCCTCCCCAAGCAGACTTTGCCAATGCCTAGTCCCTGTCCTCTGCTATATGGGTTGGCCCAATACACTCAGCTTCTTACGTCAGCTAGCATCCTCTCTCCTTGGCTTGGCTCTTGGTCTCTCTCCTGTGCTTCCCCTCCAAGCCAGCCTGCACCTGTAGCAGCTGGCTAGCACAATGCCAGCCAGTGGTCCACCATCTCTGTGCCAAGTGCCAGCTCAGTACTCTGCCTTCTGCCATCTATTCCTCCATTCTCATCCCCCTCATCCTAGTTGATAGCCATCCCATCTGAAGCATGCTTGGTTACAATGTTCTCCCATGTGCTAGCCAGGCAGCTTTTACTTTGTCATGAGCCTTTCAGCAAGCAGTTAGGGCCAGAAGAACTGGGGCAATTACCCCACCTGGAAAAAAAGCCCTCCCTGGATCCCATTGTTCTGGACAATTTCTTGCTAGTTTTGAACCTCCCATTTCTGGACAAAGTAATTGAGTGGGTGGTGGCATCTCAGCTCTGAAGGGTGCTGGATGAAATGGATTACCTGGATCCTTTTCAATCCAGCCTCAGGCCAGTCTTTGGGACCGAGACAGCACTGGTTGCCTTGATGGATGACCTTCACTGGTGACTGGACAGGGGGAGTGCATCCCTGTTGGTCCTACTGGACCTCTCAGCAGCTTTCCACACCATGGTGTCCTTCTGGGAAGGTTGGCTGAATTGGGGCTTGGCGGCACTATTGTGCAGTGGTTCTGCTCCTTCTTGGCTCCTTCTAGGTCCCAGAAGGGAGTGCTGGAGGATGCCTCTTTGGTACTCTGGTCAGTGACACATGGAGTGCTGCAGGATTCTATCTTGTCGCCCATGCTGTTTATTATGATGGAGTGGGCCACAGGCCTCCCCATGCATCAGAACAGGTCTGAGATGCAACTAGAAGCCACTTCCAGCTTCGGCTTCCAGTGTGGGCCAGTGCAAATATAACTAAATCTTGAATACAAATGAAATTGTGAAGATGGATTTTAAATAACCAGTCTAGTCTACTGTATATAGTCTCCCATCCAACAGAGGGTCTCCCATCCAATATCCTATAGCAAAGATCACATCTGATTAGCAATAAGCAATTGGATATGCTGTTACAGGCAATGCTTTAGAGAACTGTGAGTAGAGCCTGTGCAGCAGCCCAGCAAATTTAGTCTAAATCATGCTCAATCAAACCTGAGTCATTGTACCAAGGCCTTTGTGTTGTCTTCAATAATCAAAGCACTATTAAAGCACCAGGAACTTGCTGTTCAAAGAAAAAAAAAGCTTGATGTGAAATGAATGTTTTAACATTTTAAAAGTTAATTTGGGACTTGAAAAGATTTCCGAAGAAGTGATCTCTGAACCTATGTGCTCATAATTCGTTAACCCAAATGCCATCTACCAGCAAATTTAATGAAAGCCTTTTTCAAAGGCAGGGCTCCGCATATGAAAATGCCAACAGCCTACCAAGTAGGTAGCAGACCAAGAACATATGGAACCAGGGACAGTCGCATTATTTTCATACATTCCAAAGCTATGCTGTCAAAATATGGCTGGTAGCAGCTTCGGATGCTACTGTAAGTAGCTTCAATTTTGAATTCACATTGATACAATCTGCATCTTGAATTTCCACAGTGCATCTTCTTCCTCGTAGATCCTAGTTCCTCATTGGACGTGGCAACAGAAATGTGAAAAGTGGGAATGTGTGACATGCACCTACTTGGTAGTGTTCACTGTTCTAATCTACAGTTCAAATCTGAATGCAAACCACAAGAATAGGCCCATCCTCCCGGTACCGTGTTAGCTGCATAGCAGGAAAAGACTTGATGCATAAGACCTGATCTGTGACCATGAAACAGCAATAGTAAAAAATATTAACTTATCTATAGTAATCACTTCAAGGTTAATTTAGACAAGGTTCCTTGGAGAACGTCTGGCTCTTGCTCGCCTGCTCTCTCGCCAGCTCCGAGCCGGAGAGAGAGTGGGCGAGCCAGCGAGAACCAGCCCACGTCGCGAGAGCCTTGCTAAGGCTCGCACGGCCCAGCTCTCATCGGCCTGCTCGCCGCCGCCGCCGCCATGAAGATTACATAGAAGAAGCTTACTTGGGCGCCGGCATCTCTTGGCTTGCGAAATCTCGCGAGATCCAAGATGTCGGCGCCCAAATCTCATGAGGGCATACAAAATGCCCAGGTAAGTTTCTTTATTATGGCGGTGGCGGAGGCCTTGATCTGGGACTTTTCCAGAAATTCCGGGATGAATGGTAAGCCTATTCCTGTGGAACACGGCCGGCTGGAGGCCCACTTAGGTGGTTTGTGGGCCTCCAAAGGTTGGGAGAAACACTGATTTAGTTTATATAGGTAAAGAATAGCATGTGCTATGGTTACCTCAGACTTGTCAATGACAATGAAGCTTTCTACTTTACACTGTGGAACCAATTACCTAATATAGTGTGAAATGTTACAGGTAAATCTTACGCAAGATGTATCCTGTGGCTTCATTGCAAATCTAGTCATTTTAAAATATATTCCTCTGTAGGTGCACGGTGGGCTGTCAGAAACAATTTTAGCTTTAGGTGGTTTCTCTATGCATGAAAAACAAAGTACTCTACTTGGGACTGGATTGAGCATGGTAGGAGTTAGTCTGTAAACATTCCTCCAAGTGGATAGAGGAAGTCCAGTCATGGGAATCGCATAAAGAGAGAGCAGTTTTGAGAATTACACATGAATGATGTTGTGTGTGTGTGTGAGACCGAGACCGAGACCGAGACCGACAAAAACTCTTCGTACTGCTACTGCAGTATGGGGAAAGTGGCCCATTCATATCTCACCTCAAACATGAATAATCTGCCTGGCCTTAGGCAAACCTCATCTCTCAATCTTAATACCCCCCACAGCTGTATGTGAGTAATAATACTAACCTACATTACATTATTTTTATAGGGATTACAACAAAATAACATACACAAAAGAAGCATATTAAATGTTTAGGAAACACTATAAAGGTGCTAAAGGTAAAGGTAAAGGTATCCCCTGACAATTAAGTCCAGTCGTGTCCGACTCTAGGGTGTGGTGCTCATCTCCATTTCAAAGCCGAAGAGCCAGCGTTGTCCGAAGACACCTCCGTGGTCATGTGGCCGGCATGACTCTCCTTGCCGCAGCTGGAACACGGAGCGCTGTTTACCTTCCCGCAAGCGGTACCTATTTATCTACTCGCATTGACATGCTTTGGAACTGCTAGGTTGGCTAGGTAGGTGCTAGCCTGGTATTTATTACTGTGAAACTTCCTAGGCAAGGTTAGGGGGCTGTGAAGGGAGGGCTCCAGCATCTCTCCCTACAATTAAGCTTCTTGGTTCCTTCTCCCGTCCTACCTCCTGGTTGTTACCCCTCTAGCTCCACCTAAAAAGTCCAGTTATAGAATTGGATTGTCTGCTGCTTTTAATATCTTGTTACATAACCACCTTGGGTCCCTTCGGGGAGAAAGGCGGGATAAAAATACTTTAAATAAATAAATAAAATAACTAATAAAACTGAAAACACATTATTTGTATCCCCCCTGCCAAAGACCCCAGAGCAGCTTGCGTAGGATCCCCACAAGGTCTCCCATGCAGGGCCAGATCTGCTCAGCGTCAGCAATAGCTCTGGGTCTTGGTCTTTTAAAACATTCTCTGGGTCACTTGGGGCTCAGTCCAGCCCAACTCAGGCACAATTGAGGCCCAATAGTGGCACAATTCTGGCCCAAAACAGGACCGAGATAGGCTGCAACTGTGCCTGACTTAGGCAGGAGGCAAGAGCAGTGGGCCAGGATCGAGGCAAAACTTACCGCAGAGGCAGGCAGGCCCCTGTGGGGAGCTGTCCGTCTTGTGGAAGGGAAGAGCCCCCTCCTGAGCTCGTCTGTGTGCACCTACCACAGCTGCTGCAGCGTTCACAGCAGATGGGCAGCCACAGGTGGGCCTGCAGGCACTGGGCGTGCGACAGGCAGCTGAAGGGCTGAGGTTGTGCCAGTGCCAGCTGCCCCAGGGCACCCTGGGCATTAGCCACCTGCCGCAGGGGCAAGTGCCACTGCCCTCCTACCTGCAGAAGGCGATGCCACCCCCAAGCCACGGTGAGGCTGCACGTGGGAGTCATGGGGGGGGTGAGCGGGGGAGAGAAGGGAAGGAGGGGGTGGGAACGGCACGCACAAGGGGGGTCTCATGAGGTCTGGAACCGCCTCCGCCATGACATGCCCGTGCGCTGCCTGAAGCCCTGGACCACCAGGGCCGTGGCTATGCCCACAAAGAAAGCATCCCAGCATGCCTTCTGCTCCGTGCCCCGGCCAAGACCGAGAGATGCCTTGGGCTTGTCTGCTGCGAGCGGGAAGGGCTCACGCAGCTCATCACACCCCCAGATGGGGCAATGTCGACGCCTTGCGGCAGGCGCTCTGGCGGGGTGGGGGTGCCAGCATCCATCATCAGGGAGTGGGAGGGGAGGCAGGCACACAGGCAGGCGTACAGGGGGTGCTGGGGAGGGACACGGGTGGGTCAGAAACAGACAGACAACAAGGCTGGTGGGAGAGGGATACAGGGAGAGGGGTCTGCAGAGACCAATAGGGACACAGGGGTCACTTCGCAGATGGAGGCAATGCAGGAACGGGCGCCTCTCATGCAGACGGACCGAGGGCGGAAACGGACGCCGTTGACGGGCGGAAACGGACACCGTTGATGGGTGGACTGAGGGCGGAAACGGACGCCGTTGACGGGTGGACACGGACGCCGTTGACGGGCGGACCAAGGGCGGGTGAGAGCCCCGGTTGCCGAAAGGGCTCTTCACGGATGTGGCGGACGTGCGACATGTCACCTGTCAGTGTTTGCCTGCCTGAGAGGCCCCCCAACTCCCCCCTCCCCTCTGAGCCCTGAGGGTCTGGCAGCCCCCCTGCTGTGTTCTCCCTGGGCTGGCTGTGGCAGGCCCTGGCTGCGATTCATGCAGGGCCTTGTGTGCTGGGCGCTGTCTCTCTGTGTGTGGGTCAGTGCTTGTGTAACATTGGGGTCATGTTGTTCAAGGGGCCTTTGCCCAAGGGGCATCTTTATTGTTCTGGAACATTGGCAGAGATGGCCAGGCGAGGCTGCCAGGGGTAGGCACAGCAGCCACTCAGAACGTAGCAGCAGCAGGCGTGCCCCATGGACCTGAAGACGCAGGCTCTTCCCCTGTGGAACCACAGCCTGCTCCATAGAAAGGGGAGGGACAGCAAGTAGGCAGCCAGGGAGGTGGAGCAGCAGCAGCAGCTGAGGAGGGTTGCAGGGCAGGCTCCCAGACCTCTGGCAGCATCGAGGCAGACGACCATGGGGCAACCAGACTGCGGGCCCAGGGGTGCTCCCCAGAAGGTAGGTGGTGGTGGACATTCCTGGGGAGACATAAATCACAGGGGTGTTCCATGGCAGCTGCTGTGTGGTAGCAATCGCCATTGAAGGAATGCCAGTGTGCTGGTTGCAAAGGCCTGCAGGGAGAGAAATTAAACACAGCTGAGTGGTGTGTGACACATAGCATGGTCTGCGCTCCTTCCCTGGGTGTAAGGTGAGCATGATCCTGTAAGGGAAAGGGGTCAAAGAGAGAGACAACAACACAACTTGGGGGTCACAACCATGGCAATCCTAGCAATACTTACCTGTCAGTAGACCCTGTGGAGAAAAGAGGGGGGGGGGAACAGCTAGTGTCTACATATGGGTTACAGTTCCACACTCATGGCATTGTGTGCTCACATTAATACAGGCAGCTATGAGACAAGACATTGGTAAAGAGGCATATCATGGCAGGCATTGCAGGCAGACATGAGACAAGACATTGGTAAAGAGGCATATCATGGCAGGCATTGCAGGCAGACATGAGACAAGACATTGGTAAAGAGGCATATCATTGCAGGCTATGCAGGCAGCTATGAGACAAGACATTGGTAAAGAGGCATATCATTGCAGGCTATGCAGGCAGCTATGAGACAAGACATTGGTATAGAGGCATATAATGGCAGGCTATGCAGGCAGCTATGAGACAAGACATTGGTATAGAGGCATGTATCCTACCTATATTTCTCTATGCAAAGAGGCAGTAGTCAGACCACATGTCAGCACGAACCCTGCTCTTACCTGCACTTACCTGCTGGTGTTGTTGCCTGTGGGGGGGAAGAGGGGCTGGGAGAAAGACATGGGTTAGCAAACACTTGCATGGAGACAGCTGCCCAGGCACAGCAGTAAACAGTTTGGCCACAGGCAGAACAGCCCTCTCTGCCCTAGAGTGGGGGAGAGAGGAGAAGAGAAGAGAGAAGTGGGGTGTTAGAAAAGTTTTCAAAGTCCCACTTTGTGGCTGCTGGGGGACAGAACCCCACGCCCACGTGCTCAGAGAGAGAGAGAGAGAGAGTGAGTGGAGGGCTGGGGCTGGGCTTTTGTGGGAAAGAGGCTGGGTGGGGCTGGGTGCTGATAGGGTAACTATTTGGGTCCGTGTCCAGAGTTAGGCCACAACTGTTCCGTCCTAACTCAGGCACAACTTGGGCCCAGGGTGTTAGTACTTTTCAGGAGAGGGCTGGTATGGGTAAGGTAAAATGGCTCCTATGGGTCTCCTCACATTTGGGTCCACCCTTTTTGTTGACCCAAATTTTGTGCCTGAGTTGGGCTCGAGGGGGCGTGTCGGGGGCTCTCCAGCGTCTGGAACAGGACCAAAATTCGTAACCGCCCCCGTCACGCCCCCGACACGCCCACTTTTAGGCCGCAGTTGTGCCTGAATTGTGCAGTTGTGCCTGAATTGTGCCGGAACCCAATTCAGTCACAATTGCAGCACAAATTCGGCCTCTCCAGCACAATTCAGGCACAACTCGGGCCTAAAGCGCTTGGGCTGCAATTGTGCCTGAATTGTGCCGCAGAGGCCTTGGGCTGGACTGGGCTGTTGGTTACTCCTTTACCAAGTATGACCAGAATATCTTCATTATATCTGATAGGATGTTTCAGACAGAATCTTCGCTGAATCCCTCTAGTATTTATTTATTTTATTTTATTTATTTACAGTATTTTTATCCCGCCTTTCTCCCTGAAGGGACCCAAGCAGCTTTCCACACCTTGGTAGGGTTGTTCCTCTTAAATAACACAGGCCTGCAAATTTGAGTGTCAAAAAAACTTCTTTCAAAATTTATGGTGGTTTTATATGAATTTGGGGCACTAATTCCAAAAATGGCATCGGTTTTGCCCTATTGCATCTAGTTTTGGGGGTATGGCGTCGCCACCTCATAATGAGCGTCAAACCGCTTCCTCATGAGGAAGCGATGGCGTCGGACTCCTCACGAGGAAGCTGCTTGACTTGCATTGAAGTGATGATGCCATACCCCCAAAAAACTAGATGTGATAGGGCAAAACCGATGCCATTTTTGGAATCGGCACCCCAAATATACCCAAGAATAGGTCTCACTTTTAAGAAAGCAAAATGTGCGCATGCCTGTGTAATTACAATATTCAGAAACCAGCTTGAACTGAACAAACTGAAATATTGTACGTTAAGCTAGGGCTGGCCCAGCCATGAGGCTAGGTGAGGTGGACTGCCTCAAGTGGCAGATAGTGCAGGCAGCATCCTTCACCCGTCGGCCACCTTACCAAACCCCCATTTGTTCCATTACCTCTTCCTCTTCACTCTGCTCGTCTACAGAGCAGGGCAGGTGGTTGGGAGACCTCCTTGCCCCACTCCTGCTTCTCCCAGCATCCTTATTCTGCCCTGCTCTGTTCTTCTTTTTCAAAACAGAGAAGCAGGGCAAGGAGGAGGAAGCAAGTGAACTGGGGACGGGGAAAGAAGGTGAGTAGCAGCAGTGGTGATCCTGGTCCCTGATTGGAAAGAGTGCTGCCACCGCCATCTTCTTCTCTTCTCCTTCTGCCTCATGAAGGAGGAGGCAGGTGGGTGAAAGTGGATGCAACTGCCATCATTGTAGCCTCTGCTTCTAATCTGAAGTGGAGGAGGTGGGGACAGCCTCCCACAAGAGGGCAGCAGCAGCAATGCGGGGTGTGTGTGTGTGTGTGTGTGTGTGTGTGTGTGTGTGTGTGTGTGTGTGTGTGGCACCATTTCCCATTGGGCTGGGCTTACTTGAAGTAGACTTCCTTTTGTAATTGTAGAGATCTCTACTTGCCACTATGCAATTATGCTCTTGTATTTCAAAACTGCCCAAAGCTAAAATGCTTTGACTATGCTGAAATATGTGTTGGAGGTTTGGCTACCCATAGATTCTCATCATCTTTCTCTTGTACCACCAAAAGGGTAGTTATCCAGACCTTATTGCATGCATTTGTTTTCCATTGTTATGCCCAGTCGGTTGGTATTTCATGACCTTTTGGCTTGAGAATTTTATGTCCTGAAGCAGAAAATTAAGCTCTTTCCTTTTTCTGTGGAAGAGTCAACAAGTCCCTAACAGTCACACACAAGACTGTGCTGACATCCAAATGGCAGAGAAATACTATCCCTGAATAGCAAAAGGAAGAATTTGAAAGAAGTTTGTCTCCGAAGTACCTCTTTCCCACTTCCACTGAAGCTCCTTTTAAATGAGAATGAGATCACTTCCTTTGATTTGTCTTTTCACAATGAGATGTCAAAGTACAGCAAGATTTATTCATATTTCTGTTGTACTAATGAGAACCTGTAGATGGTCTAATTCCGGGATGGCAATGCTTTCAGGAAATGATTCTGACCTCCTGAAAGTGCAGCTTTGAGTGAGGAAAGCAAGCAACACTTTGTTCAGCATTTCCTGTTAACCTTGCTGAGCCTCTCTAGCATTTAGTCCTGGTCTACTTCCATGTGATAAGCAGCAGGAGGCTGCTTATCGTGTTTGTTCTAAGCAAGACACAAACTTCTAAACAAAAAAGTGAATTGCCCGGGGGGGGGGGGTGTTTGCACACACATGAGGGTGCAGGGGGGATTTGGCATCCGCGGTTAATTGCAACCGCGGATGCCGAATCAGCGGTTACAGGGGGCCTACTGTATAATGCTTTTCCTGGACTGAACCACTGCAGGCTGCGGGGGGTTCTTGCATATTGAATACCCCCCTGACAAAACTCTCTGCACATAGTAAATTAGCATGTCAGAGAAGAGTTCAGCCTCAGTAGTGTAGCTGGAGGGGGCAGCGCGGTAAGTGTTGCACGGTGCTACATGGCAGTGCACAATGGCCCCTCCCTCTTGCCGTCAGAGCCATTCCAGCAGCAAAGGCACTTCCTACGCTGTTGGAATGGCTCCAACGGTGAGTGAGTGGGAGGGGCCACTTTCCATTGCTGTGTAGCGCCCATGCAGCATTTACTGTGCCACTCTCCCTCTAACTATGCTACCGTTCAGCCTTGCCTTTTTCCTGGCAATATATTTTATATATTGGGTGTTTCCCCCCCTCCCCCATGTGTTGGAGCTCTGTAGGGTGGAGCTTCTTAAAGCCAAGCCAAAATGGAACTGGTTCTCAGCTGAGCTATGATGAAAGAGAGACGTTGCATGAACAAGTACTCTCTTGCCAGCATGCCCCCAACAAACGCACACGACAAGATATTTGGAGTAAAATAGAGCTGCAATTTAGTAAAGCCACATATAGCCATTTCAGAACAGATCCTGCAGTGCGCCCTAACCTCACACTCATCACCCCCCCTTTAGTGTGGGCTCCCAACTTGGGGGAGGCAGCCAGCTACTGTCTTTTCCCCCTGTTCGAGCAATCCAAGCTCTATATTGTTAAAGCCAATAACAGCTTCTCAGCATCAACCCATGGAAAGGGGGTCAAGAAAGCTGCGTTTTACTCCCTACCCCAAGCTGGACAACGCTTTGAGGTTTGTCCCAAATCTGCTGCCAGTCAATTTCATTGTGTGACCCTGAGTTCTAATACCTCTACAGAGGGAGAAAAAAAGCTCTGCTCAGTGTTCATGATTTTACAAACCTCTATCCAGCCTCTTTTAAAACTATAAAAATGTCACTTTTAACTCTGTAACTTTTAAGGGTGTAAACGTTACAGCTTTTATTATTGCTGTGGCTTGCTTACCATTCAGCTGCTTTGTTCTGCCTCTTTAACTATTCTTTCAGCCTGTCTAATGACTTTCCAGATATAATTATGGGATGTTTGGCTGATGTACTATTAAGACATAATTAATTTTCCGATTGCATGAATTAGCCATAATATGCATAAAGGCACACATTTAGCAGTGTGATTATATGCCCACTGAAAAGTCTACTTTAAGACATTTTCATATATTTTAAAATGAACCATATGCGCACCAAATGGGCAGCCCAATCCTATCCCCCACCAGTCCATAGCTAACATAGGCTAACAGTAACCATGAGGCAGAGTGTCCAAAAGAATATAGTTGTATTGAAAAGATATGGGGAAAACAAGGGAAAAAGCAGTTTCTACTTAGAAAACCAGGTGCATGGTTGTGGGTGGAGAATGACTAAAAATAGTTCTGTTTGGTTAAATGAAAAAGGGAGGAAAGAGAAGGAATCGGGTTGCCAGCTGGGATGAGTTTCCTCAGCTCAAGACGACCCAATGGGAGGGGAGAAGAAGATTGACAGGAGGTTTATAGCAGGCACTGGGGCCAGAGTGGGTTATAGCTATAATTAGGATGGTTTTAAGGAGTTTAAGAGGGAGGAATAATTGTAGGAGAGAAAGGGAAGGGAAATTACCAGTCATTAATCTGCTGGATAGACTTGGGTATGCTGTCCTACGAAGTGAGGTCAGGCTGTGTGCGGCTTTAAGTCCTGAGGGGAAAATGGGGAAATTCAGCCAATTTTTATCTTCTTGCCCACTGACAGTGTCCATTCTGTCTGTTTTGATCGTCCCTCTCAAATAGAAACATCCACTTTCTCAATTTCAGGGATGTTTTTCCTCACTTGGAAACCCTCTACCCACGGTAGTTGCATATTTGGGGCACCTGATTGGCTGAATTTCCCCATTTTCCCCATCTCCCCGAACGCAGCTGGGAGCTCTTATCTCTCCTCCTGGAGGCTTTCACAGCTTTTTGTCGGTGGCGTGTCTCAAACTTATCAAGTTCACCGGTCTTCGGGCTTTACAAGACGGCAGCTCTCCTGACTGAGCCAGACTCTTCTATACAAAAGGTATAGCAGGGTATATGTAAAACTCCTAAGACTTATCCCTCAAGCAAATAATACTTTCAGATTCCTTTGCCCTTCATAATGTAAAGGGAACAAATGTCTTTTGACATTTTTGTGGAAAACCAAACGTAAATCAACAATTGTGACAACAGTTGAATTAGGAAAGGGGAAACATTTGCCTTTTCCATTGGCCTTGCATAAAACACAGTTGTCTAAATTCTGCCTTGAAATGGAGTATATAGTCCTCTTGATTTTTCAGCCCAATACTTTCCTATGCTCTTTATTATAAGCAAATGCAACAATAGTCTCTCCTGAGACCTTTTTGTAGAGTTGTGTGAATGCTGCCTCCTCCCTGAAATTTCGCTAGCTTTATCAAGATGTTTTGGGCTAAAGTCAAAATGTCTCAGATGTTTCTGCCTGAGTTGGAACCCTCACATTTGTTTCAAATTTTGTTCAGGTGAAATCTCTCCTGACCTCCTGCCAATCTCTTTCATTGAGCGACCCCACCTTCTTATAAATGTCTCTCCAACCATTTTCTCCACAACATTCCCAATGTTATAGACCTCTATCAAGATGCTCTTAAAGCATTTAGAATACAGCTTTTAAAGACGTAACTGAGATTGAGGGCCCAATCCTATCCAACTTTCCAGCACCAGTGCAGCCGCAATGTAGCCCTGAGAACTTTGTTCCCTTACCTTAAGGAGACCTCCATGACTTCCTCACCACCACAGGATGCAGCGCATGCCCCATTGGCATGGCTATATTGACGTTGGAAATTTGGATAGTATTGGGCCCTGAGTGAAAACTTTTCCCTTTAGCCTTTCTGGAATTTTTCTGTTTGCCCTTCAAATTTTCCAGGTATTTTCCTGAAGAGGAAAGCTAGCAATCAGTTCATGTTTCACATTAGACTACATTGCAGTGGTGATGCTATCTGTTAATTAAACACTTAGTTCTTCCTCGGTGTATGCAAGATCACACATTTTTGAAACAGCATAGTTGACAGGAAACTTGTGAGGAAACACCCTATCCTCCCTTCCCAGCCCAAACTTGCAGCCTCCGCCGGTGCAATGTGTGTTGCGCTGGTGCCTGGCCCAGTTAGGATTGGGCCTTGACATGGGCCATATCAAATGTTGCCCCCCTTACCTGATGAAGTACCAGCCTCTGCTCCTCCCACTCTCCAATGTTCTAGCTCAGCAATCTCTTTCACTCTGCATTTTCTCTTCCTCTCTGTCCCCCTCTTCCTTTGCCAGTCCATAGAGTGGAAGGAGAAGGAGGTGCAGTGGAGGGAAATGTGCAGACAAAGATGCAGGGATGTCGCTAGTTGCCCCCTACCGGGGGCCACCGGCCAAGATGATGCCCCCTGGGAGGCCACGCCCACACCACGTGACATATCCCAGAAACCACGCCCCCAGGGTGACATCACGCGGCCCGCCAAAGGCCCAGAAACTGACCCGGGGCAGGAGGGCCAAAAATGCCTTCCCCGGCCTCATGGAGCCTTGGCAGTGGCGCTATGAGGCTTGCTGCTGCTTCCGAGGCCTGAAAAAAGCCTGAAAAAGAAAAAAGCGGCTTGAACGGAGCCCCCGCCAACAATGAAACTGCCGCGATGAGGGATGAGTGATGCCCCCTGCTGCCCCCTGGGCCTGCTGCCCGGGGGCGGTCCACCCCCCATTCGTACGCCACTGCAAAGATGGGCACCCCCACCTGTTGCCTGAGGCAAACACTTCAGTTGGCCTCATGGATGGGCCAGCCCTGCACGCAACAGCTCAGCTTCCATTCTAACATCCTTCCTGAGGCACATAAAGTGAACAGATGCTCTCCATGGATAGGCTTACTATCTTTTTTACCCCTTAAATCGGGACACCCCCACAATTAATTAATTAAAATTAATTAATTAAAATTAATTTTGATAATTAATATAAATTAAAAATCAATTTAATATTAAGTGAACAGGGGGCGCGAAGCACGGCCGCTTTTTTAAAAAGAAATTATTTATTTAACCCAGAAACTAAATAAATAAAGCACTGTAATTTTAAACCAGTGGTGGCCAACCTTTCAACGTGAATGCTGGCCCTTTAAATGGTTGTCTAGGTGAGGGCATTTCAGCAGGTGCAGCAGCTTTAGCAGCACCATCAGCACTTGCAGCTGCCAAGATTCTGTCTTCTACACAACTCTTAAGAACACAGTAGCCCTAATGGTGGAAGGTTGGCCACCCCTGTTTTAAACAAACCAATTTTAAACAAATAAATTAAATTGACTTACCTTCTCCCGTCGCCGCCGTCATCTCCGCCGCGGCGCTGCTGCTGCTCCTCTGGCCGGGCCAGGCTCACCCAGCTTGTCCGCTCTCGCTCCCGGAGCGGCGAGAGCAGGCGATCCGAGGGCGAGGCACAGCTCTCACCGGCTCTCGTCGCTCTGAGCTCGCAAAAGCCGCAAGCATGCGCAGAAGCTGCCCGTGAGCCCTTCAGAACGAAGGGCTTCCGGGAAGAAATGGCAGTGGCCATGTTTTTTACATGGCGGCCACCATTTTTTTTTAAAAAAAAATATTTTAATTTTATTTTTGCTGGGGGTCCCCCGGGACCCGCCCGGTGCGAACCCCCAAATACCATGACAGTCCCGGCCAAACTGGGATGAATGGTAAGCCTATCCATGGAGGGACATCTCACATAAACTACATATATTGTAAAGTGACTAAACGCCTATCTGAAGATTAGGAGCCTGCATTTCTACCGCAAAAAGGTTTGATTCCTGTAGAGGTGGCAGCTAGGATGAGAGCTATCTACATCATCCAGCAACACTCTATGCCCATCAGGGAAGATTGTTGCACTTATTCCTGCCCAGAATGAAAAATCTTTGGTGTCTTTTTTTTCCTTCAGATTTCAGCATAAGGAGTTTGTATAAGGGAACTTATGCTGTTGCTGTTCCTATGAATGCGTCATGCATTCCTTCGCATGAAATAACCTAACTTTGTGGTAGACAGCCACAGTTCTTCCTAAGGCAAATTATAGCTTTTTTATATCCTGTCATAGGGCAATTCTGCCATTCTTAACCTACATCTCTGAGTGACACTGAATTTTCAAACCACCTATAGAAATTTTCAAACCACCTTCATGGAAAAACAAACGAAAGAGCACCATGCAATTTGCAGGCTTTATGGCCATAAGTTATGGGAATGGATGAAGACAACCCAGTGTCATTGCTCAATTACTTAATCACCCCTTTTAGCATATTTCTAGAGTTTTCACCTGCTATTTGCTTTTGTAATTGGAAATATATCATTTTTGCATTACCATGGGAAAGTAGCTATAAGTGCTCTTACCTTAGCAGATCTATTCTGAATTCAGTAATGTCCTGTGGAGCCTGCACTAACCCTCTGCACGGTTTACAATTATTAATACAAAGCTACCTTTGTATTATTTTCCATTAGACTCTTACGACTACGTGTTAGCTGTCACCTTGATCTTTTGTATGTGCTCAGACACACACTTTGCTCTTTCGTGGATGAACTTATAGTTCATAGTTTCTGTGATGAATGGGGTAGTGCAGGGGTTCTCAACCTCTTCCCAGTTGAGTACCACCTCCAGCGCCACACTCCTGCTACGTACCACCAGAAGTGACTGGTGATGACCTAATTGCCAGTTACTTCCAGGTTTTCAAGTTTTCGGAGGCCAGAAAATGCAGGTAAGAGGCTCTGGGTGGGTGAGAGGGCCCTTCTGAGCGTTCTCGAGAGGCTCGGCCAAAGGCAGGAGCCTCTCAGGATCGAAAGCACATTGCCAAAATGCCACGTCAGAACAGGGTTCTGGTGGTCCGGCGGTCCAGGTACCACCAGCAGTCAGTCGAAGTACCACTGGTGGTAGTAGTACCACTGGTTGAGAACCCCTTGAGTAGTGGTTATAATGCTGAATTTAGACCAGGGAGGTGGGTGACGATTACATACATGGTCAGTGAAAAGTGTGGTCTGTGGAACTGTGGCCTCTTTCCATCAGTCCTGTGAAATAGCCATGTTACTGGTCTGACCTGTTGCTCTTCGTGCAGGCATCTAGCACCAAATACCTGCATTTCCTACACGTCTCCTGCACATCTTGAATTAAAGAGACATGAACAGAAATAAAATATTGACCATGTAATACCCAAGACTTTACTGAAACTGCACGTTTTAGGGATGATTGGCAGCAGTGAGCAATCTGCCTATCAGGGAAGCTTGCCATCATTACTCTCTATTGAGGAATCCCTGACAATCTTCCCAGGGACCAGAGAATCATCCAGAACACAGTTGGAAAATCACTGTTTTAGGGCTGCAGGCCCAAAGGAGCTGTACAGCCAGCTGCATATGTATGTGTATATGTCATGCTTTTTGTAAATCACGTAGCTATGGATATTTTTTTGGACAAGTCTAGTTTGTCTTCTGCACTGCAGTCTCTCTCAAAAAAATTGATTGCTTTTTCCTTTGCAGAGATGCCAGTCACATCTTGAACAGGGCATTTAGTGATTCCGTTGAAGATAGCAAAAACAGTGAAAGAGATGTCAAAGGAGAATACATTTGAGAAGAAAAATCAATTTTTTTATCCATTCCAATGGCTTATATTATGAATTTCATTATACCCAATTCCATTATATGAACCCATTCTCTCAACGTAGCCAATAATTGGAAAATGAAAGTTCAACTGGATTTAATAATTCATTCAGTGGGTCCTTAAAATACTTCAGTTTTCTTCAATATAATATAACAATTATGGAAGAAGATACCACGAGAGACAAATTTAAACTCCAGTGCCTACAGATTTCTCTGAAATATGACATTTTTAGTCTCTGTACATTATATAAACCACCATACTAGTATAATTTACTAACAATTAGTAGCAAAATAAATTAGTTTAAAGTCATAACTCATTGACCTAGTTCACCTAATGGTTGGTTCCAATATGGCTGAAGTAAATAACGGGTACCAGCTTTGTAAGTACTGTTGGATCAAGAAAACAGAGACATGCTGCACTCAGGAAACTGCATAGTCCTATATGATTTAAGGAAAATGGTGGACTTAATATGAATGTTTGATGTGGTCAGCTTGTTCTGATCTTTGGGATTCATTTTCACTGGAGCAACACAAGCTGCACCTCTCATTTCCGCAGCCCAGGGGGACAAGTGGTACAAACCTTCTGCAGCTGAGCCCAGAGCAGCTGCCCAACCCTTGATGCCAGCTCTTCTATGCAGCATGATCCTAACCATAGTTATACACAGAGGAGGAGGAGGAGGAGCTGGGGTCCGGTGCAACCAGAGCCCATGACATTTTTGCACACCCCTCGAGTCCCAACAAACTCATTAGGTATTAACTATGATAAATAATAATAATAATAATAATAATAATAATAATAATAATAATAATAATATTCACAGAAATGTAACATTTCATCCCCCCAGACCCTTACAGTACAGTACACACCCTAATAAAAGTGGGTCCCACTATGGGGGAGAAAGGTGGGATATAAATTCAATAAATAATTCCATAAATAATTTATTATCATTAAATGGCAACCACCACCACCACCACCACCACCCTGAGGCCTGGCACTCGGGCTCCACACCACTGGTTACACAGAAGTAAGAATTACACTAATATCAATGGGACTTACTGTTTTAGATTAGTGTGCTACGGCTGGGTTGTGCTCCTAAGTTTTGGGTTTTTTTATGCACACTTTAGCCAGGAATTACCCTTGTTTCTTTGATTGTTAAGATGGAATCAGGCAATTCTTTTCTAGCAGTTTTACTAAGCTTGTTCAATTAGAATCTGCACTTCCCCCACCCTTTTGTTTTTGCTGACTCAATAAATCCAGGCAGTGAATCACAAAGGTCTGTTGCTTCAGATTGGCATTTTAAATATGAAATAAAAATCAAACTCGAGGCATTAAAGCTCATGATGGTGGTGTATGAATATTCATTCATCCTGTGGTGCCTCCATGAATTCTTGTAATTACAGGCTCCTGAGGTTCTGGTTTTCATTTTTTTTATTTTTTTTGCACAGGGGCTGTAAATGGAACATTTCTTTTGCCAGTCTCAGAAATTATTTCTAAAGGGGGGGGGGTGCTCTCGCAGAATTGGCAATTCCACATACATCTTAAAATGAGCCCAAAATGAATATTTGCTTAATCTGGGATACTTAATAACATGTAGTAAGAAAGACGCATTCGTATGTATTGGCAAGATAATTAAATATGGATGCAGATGTAACACTTAAAGGGGCTAATTCAGTGGTTTCCAAACTGTGCGTCGTGACGCCTTAGGGCGTCGCGGCACATTCACAGGAGCATCATGAGATGTCCCTAGTGGCCCTGCCTACCTGCTCTCCCAGGCACAGCCATCTTGGACCATGCAAAATCTCGCAAGATTCAAGATTCTTGTGAGATCTGGGTGCTACCATCTTGGATCTCGCAAGATTTTGTGTGATCCAAGATGGCGGCACCCAGGATAGCTGGGAAGAAGAGGCTGCGGGGGCATTGTGAGTCAGGTAAGTTTGGGAACTACTGGGCTAATTAATAATGGACATGCTGAGCTTTGCATCAAATACAGTTTCCAAAATTTCAATATATTCATATACTTGAATGAGAAATGTGAAGTATATATACATTTATATATTTGAAGTATATGTCAATGACTACAATCTAAATCCAGCCAGGGTATCCATAGCTGATCATTATTATATGTACACATTTGTTTTGGTTCCTTGCAGCGAACATATACAGTATTTACTAACAAAACTGTTGATTGAGTCAAAGATGGGTGCTTTAAAATCTCATTGACTTTATTCAAAGAAGTTTAAGTACATGCTGATTTTGCCAGTTAAAATAATGATTTTTAAAACTCTGAATTCTCCAGTTGAAATCATGAGTTTGTACTATTGCTCTATATGTACAAATTGCATCATGAGGGCATATCAAGTCGGTGACAAAACATCCTGTGACTTCAGCAGAACTATTTGTTAATAGTGTGAGTGGCAGTGGGGGGACGGATGGATGGACGGGGACCTACAGTGTGCAGGCCATGCAATGGCAACATTTGAATGGGAGGAAACTGAGCTTGGGTTCTCCTGATCCTGTTTGCCTACTAAAGCATTTCTGAAGCATGCAGTGGAAAACCAAAGCCAAAAAAAAAAAAAAAGTGTGTGTTGGTGCTGTTCAGTTGAGTGTATTACTACTGAGTTGGAAGGATGAGAGAAATAAATAGGCTATATAGCCGCATCTCGGACACTGAGGATGCCAAATCATCATGTCTAAAAGCATTTGCACTTTCATCTGTCCTTTCCAGCCTACCTGATCAAGAGCTCTGTGAACTCGAACTCCTCTGTGGACTCTTTCATGAACATAAATGGGTCCATGAATGATTTTATATTTTTCTCAATTATAAAAGCTAGCACTGGGTACATATCCACCCTCAGGAGCTCTCACTAGTCCAGCCAGGCATTCTGTGGTTTCCATCACACTGTACCCTACATGGTAGCTTGTCTTGTCATGGCTAAAGCAGACACTCTTTGGAATTTTGCAGCAGTAAGAGTTAAGCACCAGCTGTGAGAGAGACTGGAATGACTAGAGGTGACCTACATTTTCATCAAATGTTGGTTTCTGTTATTGCATTTTGCCTGTCCATTGAGGGATAACCTTCCATCAAACAACAAAACCAATTGCAAAAAAGTATTTCCCTGCTTTTCATCAAAGTCTTGGACGCTTAGCTCCGAGGCTGCTGTGCAAAAGCCCCACCTAGGTGGTTTTTAAGGCTCTGAGGAATTGGGCGATCCCTGAAGTAGCCTTGGTGACATGTAGGCCCATCCCAGGAAAGTTCCCAAGCCTTGAGAGTGAAGCTTCTAAGCAGGCCCAATAAAAGTATGAGCCAGTCTGGTGTCCTGGTTAGTGTTGGATTTGGACTGAGGAGACGTGGATTCCAATGCCAGCTCAGCCATGATGTTCACTGCCTGACTAAAGTTGTTGTGAGACTAAAATGTATGTGTTGGCAAGAAGAACCATGTTCACTGTCTTGAAATGTAAGAATCATCACTAATCTTGTGGTATGGAGAAGCTTCTAGAACGGAAATGTAAAGCTTAAACCAAATCCTTTGGTCTACATTCTGCGGGGCTGCGCTAGCCACAGAGGCCAGGGCAAGGGGCTTATGGAGGGTAGATAAAAGGGGTCTGCCTAGTTCAGTCTGAGTAGGATGCTTCCTGATCCTTTGGTCAACAACCTCAGGACTGCACAGCTCCTTTGCTTTCAAGGCTCTCGAACTTCCCCAAGTTGTACTCTGTGGAAAAGCTCAGGGAAAACACAATTCCCCACAGCCCAATCCCACACAACTCCCAGTGCAGTGATGCAGCTACACCAATGTGATGCACGGAGAAACCTGTGGGGGAGTTTCGGGTCCTGGAGGCCTCAGGGTAAGGGAACATTTGTTCCCTTGCCCTGGAGTAAGCCCACGCCAGCCCACGGGGTCTCAGACCTGCACCAGCTATATCACTGGCGCAAATCCGTATGGACCTGAGTCAGGGGAAACTAGGCTGGGAAGGGGGATAGAATATCGGCATGCATCAGTGCTGTCGATACTGCCCATTCCTGGCCCCGATCTGCCCTTCTTCCCACCCTCCTCCCTGCCCTCATCTCCGCCCCATTCCTCACCCCCACCCCATTCTGCCTCATCCCTGCCTCCTTCCCCCTGTGCTGACTTACTGATGCTGGTGGGTGTCCCCGATCCACATGCATGTGGACCTGGCCATTCGCTGCTTGCAGCAGCAGCCAGGCTGCGTTGATTGACATGTCGCATTTGCAACAGCTGTAAAGGGCCTTATGCTGCCGGAATGAGCGTTCCAGAGACATATGACCCAAATAGGATTGGGCCACCGGAGTTGCAACAAAACAGCATTTAGAGGCTTTTCTCCACTTCTTCCTACGGTCCAAGGCTTGAATGAAAAATAGGTGAAATTTTGAGGTGGCACTCAAAAGCATACACCATTTGGGGCAGTAACCAGATGAAAGAAAGCTCTGCTTCCATTCATCTTTAGCTGTGGCCATGCCCTGTGGCTGACACTCATCTCTCTGATTTGACAGACCACTACACCAATGAATGTCTTCTAGGATCCATTTGTTAGTTGCAAAGTTCAACTTAAGCCTAAGTTTTAGTGTTTCCAATTGGATTTTAGCTGAAGGTTCACCTTCACTTGACAGCCATGTCTCTCATTTTTTTGAGAGGTTGTTTTACTGAATTCAGTAATGCAGTTTGATTCAGGGGCGTCGCTGGAGCGTGGCGGGGTGGGCGGGGCGCCCCCAGGTGACGCGCGCCACGGGGTGACGCGCGCACCCCGCGTGCGCCACCTCCGTGACGCGCAACACCCTTTGGACGCTCCGAGGCCGGCCCGGGAGCCGGCCTCGGAGCGTCCAACCCCGTCGGCGCTCCAGGGCCTTCTGAAAGAAGGCCCAGGCAGCGCGTCCATCCGGGTATTTCCCGGATTTTCGCGCATGTGCAGACCCGTTTTGAGGGCTTTTTGCCCCCCCGCGCCGCGATAACGGTAGCGTCACTAGGGTGACGCGCGCCCCCTGCCCCAGGGTGATGCGTGTCCTAGTGACGCTACTGGTTTGATTCATACTGAATCAGAACAACTGGGCTCTCCAAGCCTAATGGATACCTCTAAATACTTGAGTGTAGAAAGTGGCAAGGAAATTTGACAATGGGTGTTACAATTGTCACTCACAAATTGACAATCACCACTCACATAATTGCTTGTGGTGGACAAGACTCACCTTCAAGTACATGAGCATGGAAGTTTGTGTGGAAGTTTTTCTCTTCCTTCTTCCCCCCCCCCCCAATCTATAAGCCACATAAGTGAATAGCATAATCTCTGGCTTGCTGGATCAAATTAAAACCCATTAAATGCAGCAAATTGGTTCTAACCGCAACCGATTGCAGCCATTGGGGGAAAGAGGAAATGACAATGTTTACCACAATCAAGTGGCCTCCCAGTACCTCTCCTAACAAGGGACTGACCACAGTAGGCCAATGTGCAAGCAGGTGTGGGTAGTCAAGCTTATACACTTTCTAAAAAACGGGATGAGATGGTTGTACAGCTTCCGAAAAAAAAGACACCTCGAGAACAAGGCTACATTCTCCAAACCCAGCCAGGCAGGTAGCACAATGCACATTGTCATGGCTGCCTTGGATGGGTCACTGGGGCAGCCCCTGTCTATAGGGCATCACTGGGTGTGGCATATTGTGATTGCCAATTTGCAGGAAAGGCTATTGTGGGAAGATGGGGGTGCTGCTTCTATGCAAGAGTTGGCCTTTTGTTCTCTTCCAGCTCTACAATCAAAGCATATTATTTTGAAATTATGCTTCAATTGTATAAGTCTTCATAGTCACCCAGAGAGACAAAAGATGACAAGCACTGCAATCATAAAGACAATGCAGCATGTCCAACATGACCAAGAATTTATCATGCCAGTGCATCACAGACCAAACTCTCTGTGGTAGCTTCTGTTTCTCATTATTCATCTTCTAATTTGATCATGGGTGCAATAGTCCATATTCTTTTAAACTACTCAAATGATACAGGAGCACTGAGCTCCTATAGCCATTTTTTGCCATTGTTCAGTTGACTTCAACCCACATTTAAGAACTGTGTCCTTTTAGGCCAGAAGAACAAATTTGTGGATTGGCGCGCGTCCCCCCGGTGGCCTGTCCCACGCGTCACGCTACAGTGACGTGCATGGATTGGCCCAGCTCAAGCCAGACTGGTTTCTGAGGTGACAATGGCATCACTAGGGAGGTGGGGGTGCGGACTGCACTGGACGACACCCTCTGGGTGGTGGTGACACCACTAGTGGCTAAAATTGTGGAAACCTTGTATTTATGAATAATACCATCAAGTCTTATATATATAATCTCATTGGAAAGGTAATTTAATGCAGAGTGTAATAAACTGTTTTTGAGTTATCTGTATTCTTTCAAACATTATGACCACATAACCAGAAAAAGAAAACACAACTGCCTTATTTAACAAAAAGTGGATTTCCTTAACTCAAAACTGACCAATAAGGCTGATTGTTCTGAAAGCCAATGAGGTGGTGTTATGACACAGCATGGAACCAATAAGGTGTTAATACAAGTCAGCTCTCATTTCTATGTATCCGAGCTAATACTGGAACCCTTATTCAGTTGTGTGAGTGTCATCAAGTTGGCCACTGTTTTTTTGTGGGTTACTGATTTGTTGGGTGACCTATAATTTATATATATAAATAAAGTTAATGGGGGGGGACACCATGAGTTACTGCACTGGGTGACCCCAACTAAAGTGACACCACTGGGGTGACGCGACAAGCTCTCACACCGGGTGACGCAAACTCTAGTAACATCTGTTAGGTGACATTCAAATCCCCCTCCCCCCTGTTTTAGGTCTTTTCTAGCCAGATCAGTTACCGTGCTACTCCTCTCCCACTTACAACAAAGGAAACAAAGCTTCCTTTTCTGAAAGCGGAGTGGCGCGTCTCCCAACTTCCTTGCTCTGACTTCACTCTGTACCTCTTCTGTTTCAAAACACAGAATGGCAGTGCAAGGAGGAAGAGGGGCGAGGGGCGAGGAGGCTGCAGGGGTGACCATTGGCCGGCTCTTCCACCTTGCCTTATGGGTGGGCTTTCCGTGATCGTGGGGTGTGTTCGTAATACCTTAGCCTTGTGGAGACTGAAAACATCATCTTTATATACAGTCTATGTGTGGAATTAATTCTTCAAACAGCTGTCTAAGACTTTGTTAAGTTTGCTACATTTTGTCACAATAAAAATGCACAGTAAAAATGCTTTAGTATGTGCTTGTCTGTAGGCGCAACATGTAAATTCCACTCCCACCCCCCTGCAGTATTGGCGTTGGAATACCAGTCACTATCTTGACAGTTAAGGGCAAATTGATGGATGATGGGATTTAGCCGTCATTAAAAATGTAAGGTTAGGAAATGGAATTATTGGATCCAGCGGCAGCTATATAAACATGTGACCTACTGCTGCTGTGACAGTAACATTTAATGTTTGAAATATCAGTTGAAATTACACTGACACCAAATAGCATACTTTTAATCCCCCTTATCTATATAATGCACTATAAATTAATAGTGCTTTTAAATATGTTAAAGAGACAACTTTATTAAGGGGCAGTTACTGAGCATAGTTACAATCCAATTAAGCTGTATGAGCACATTGGAAAGAACTGACATGCGCAGCAGCAGCTGATTTCTGTGACATATTGGATACAGAAGTTGTGCCAGGCCAAAGTAAAGGCAACATAAAAGGGAATAATAAAAGCTTCTTCAAATATGTTAGAAGCAGGAAACCTGCCAGGGAAACGGTTGGTCCGCTGGATGGTGAGGGAGAGAAAGGGGTGATAAAAGAGGACTTGGAGACTGCAGAGAAATTAAATGAGTTCTTTGCGTCTGTCTTCACGGCAGAAGACCTCGGGCAAATACCGCTGCCGGAACGGTCTCCCCTGACTAAAGAATTAAGTCAAATAGAGGTTAAAAGAGAAGACGTCTCAGACTTAATTGACAAAATAAAGATCAATAAATCACCAGGCCTGGATGGCATCCACCCAAGAGTTCTGAAGGAACTCAAGAATGAAGTTGCTGACCTCTTGACCAAAATATGCAACTTGTCCCTTAAAACGGCCACTGTGCCAGAGGATTGGAGGATAGCTAATGTCACGCCAATCTTTAAAAAAGGAAGGAGAGGGACCCGGGAAACTATAGGCCGGTCAGCCTAACCTCTGTTCCAGGGAAGATGGTGGAAAATCTCATTAAGGATAAGATCTTAAAATACATAGAAGAACAAGCTCTGCTGAGGGAGAGTCAGCATGGCTTCTGCAAGGGGAAGTCTTGCCTCACAAACCTGTTAGAATTTTTTGAAAAAGTCAACAGGCATGTGGATGCGAGCGAACCCGTGGATATTATATATCTGGATTTTCAGAAGGCGTTTGACACGGTCCCTCATGAAAGGCTCCTGAGAAAACTCCACAGTCAGGGAATAAGAGGGCAGGTCCTCTTGTGGATTAGGAACTGGTTGAAGACCAGGAAACAGCGAGTGGGAGTCAATGGGCAATTTTCACAGTGGCGAGAGGTGAAAAGCGGTGTGCCCCAAGGATCGGTCTTGGGACCGGTGCTTTTCAACTTATTCATAAATGACCTGGAGTCGGGGATAGGCAGTGAGGTGGCCAAGTTTGCAGATGACACTAAACTTTTCCGGGTGGTGAAGACCAGCAGGGATTGTGAAGAGCTCCAGAAGGATCTCTCCAAACTGGGAGAATGGGCAGCAAAATGGCAGATGCACTTCAATGTAAGTAAGTGCAAAGTGATGCACATTGGGGCAAGAAACCAAAATTTCACATATACGCTAATGGGTTCTGAGTTGTCTGTGACGGATCAAGAGAGAGATCTTGGGGTGCTGGTGGACAGGTCGATGAAAGTGTCGACCCAGTGTGCGGCGGCTGTGAAGAAGGCCAATTCCATGCTCGGGATCATTAAAAAAGGGATTGAGAATAAAATGGCCAATATCATTCTGCCTTTGTACAAATCGATGGTAAGGCCACATCTGGAGTATTGTGTCCAGTTCTGGTCACCACACCTCAAAAAGGATATAGTTGAATTGGAAAAGGTGCAGAAAAGAGCGACCAGAATGATTCGTGGGCTGGAGCACCTCCCTTATGAGGAAAGGCTACAGCGTCTGGGGCTTTTCAGCCTAGAAAAAAGGCGCCTGAGGGGGACATGATTGAGACTTATAAAATTATGCATGGGATGGAGAGAGTGGATAGAGGGAAATTCTTCTCCCTCTCGCACAACACCAGAACCAGGGGACATGCACTAAAATTGAGTGGAGGGAGAGTTAGAACAGACAAAAGAAAATATTTCTTTACCCAGCGTGTACTTCATCTGTGGAACTCCTTGCCACAGGATGTGGTGATGGCACTAGATGCCTTTAAAAGGGGTTTGGACAGATTCATGGAGGAAAAGACCATCACAGGTTACAAGCCATAAGCAATCTCCTGGTTTTAGAAGTGGGTTTTCTCTGTGCCAGGTGCAAGGGAGTGGCGACTGGACACAGGTATCTTGTTGTCTTGTGCTCCCTGAGGCATCTGGTGGGGCCACTGTGTGACACAGGAAGCTGGACTAGATGGGCTTTTGGCCTGATCCAGCAGGGCTCTTCTTAAAGTGGCAAGTGACTTTTGTAAACTGAACAGTGCCTTGGCACTTCAGTGGTGAGAACGGCTTCCGTTAGAATCTTTGGCTGCGCATGTCTTTTCTTTTTCCTTGTTAAATACAATATACTGTATATAGTGCATGTTCTAAACATTTTTTTTAAAGTGTGTTTTGTGATTAAAAAGGTTCAGGGAGAAAGTGAAGCTTTATCCCTTTTGCTGTTCAGAGAGCATTGTATAGGTAAAGATGGCATCCATGAGAATCCTATGTGGTCTACAACCCAATCCTATTCACACGTTGCACTGGGAACCTCAAAGGCGACTAGCACAGCAGCCTCTCCACCGTTCTGCAGAGCACTTCTGCTGGTATGAGGCCCAGAAGGCTGCATGCCACCGACACTGGCCTGAAGATCAGCTGTCAATGGACCCTGGCTGGCAGAGAGGTACGTTCGAGGGCATTTTGGGGGTGGATTAGAAGGTGGGAAGGGGCAGGATGGGCTGGGATGGGACCGATCTCAATGGCACTGATGCATACTGAATCCTATACCCCCCTCCTGGCCCAGACATGTCACGAGAAGGCTCCTCAGAGCTACTGCAGCAAAGGAAACAGCATAGTTTTGAGGTGTCCCATGAGGACCTAGAAGCGGAGGAGGAGGTAAGTAATTTTTTTGTTGGTTACCCTTCCCAGCCAGCCTGGTTCCCAGCCCACCAGCAGGATGCAGCAAAGGCTGCATTGGGGATGCTGCACCATGCAGACTTGTCAAGGGTAGAATTGGGCCATCCTGTAACGTACCTACGCCCTGTGGTGGTGGGGGAACGAAAATGCTGCCCTCCCCGCTGGACATTACGTTACCGCTGCTGCTCAAACCGGTACCAAGGTGCCTCTTTTGCCATCACCATGACGTGGTTATTGCCTCCCCGAGGTTGCTGCCCGGGGGCAGACCACCACCCCCTGCCCTTGCATTCTGACGCTTCTGGGGCCATCCAACCTGTAAATACGAATAAAGGTAAACTTATGGGATATGATATAAGAACTTGCTGTGGTGATTGCCCATCTGCTTGTAGCAACTAATTATAGAACGTTTGGAACTGGGTTCAAAGTAAGATACTAGTGAGAGAGCTAGCCAGTTGTTCATTTCAAAGAGGAAAATAGCAGCCCAATGACTTAAAATAAAATCACCTTAAGTATTGCCATTATTTTTCAGTATTTTATTCCTGCTCTCTAATGGCCCAATCCTATCTACCAATGGCACATGGAATGCAGGAATGCAGGCCACCAGCACAATGTGTGCTGCATTGTACATGCCATCTGGGGACAAGGTCAATCGAAAGGGGTAAGAGGAGAAATACTTACCTCCCTGGCCACTGCATGTTCCCCAATGGGATTCCTCAGATCTATGCCAATTCTGTTGCCGGCTACTTTTGAGGAGACTGCTGTGTGAGTATGTTTGGCCTGGAACAGGGATTTGGGACCTGGAGGCTGCAGGCTCCACTGCAACCCACCTCATCCCACCTCGATCCCCACCCCTTTCCCGTCCCTTCACCGGTAGAACCCAAATGGTGGCCGGTCTGTGCCGAGCTGCAGACGGTGCACAGCTTTATGGCTGCCCCACAGTGGCCATGCAGCAGCTGCCACCAGACTGCCTGCTGTGACGACGGGGTCCTCGTTGTCCTGACCTATCTGGAGGTACGCCAACACAACCAGCCCATAGGATTGGGCTGTTAGAGCACAATCCTGTGCATGCTTACTCAGAAGTAAGTCCCACTGTGTCCAATGGGACTTAACTCCCAGGAACGTGTGCATAGGAGTGCAGCCTAAAGTTTTTGCAAAGCACTCTGTTTTGTATCACTGAGAGCTACATATGCTACATCCAAACAAGGCAGAACCGAACAATCCAGGGGCTATAATTTAGGAGTCTCTATGGTGAGCAGCTGATCTTGAAATAAGTCAGGAAGGGAGGGGACCCTTGGAGACACTCTCTTTGCTTTTCTTTATGGGTTCTCACAGGCAGAATGAATTAATGGGGAGATGGGGCCATAACTCTGTAGTAGAGCACATGCTTTCCATGCAGACGGTCCCAGGCTCAGTGCGTGGCATGTCCAGGAAAGGGAGCAGCCCTGACTGAAAGCCCTGGGACCTGCTGCCAATCAGTACTGAGTGGGATGAATCAGTGGCCTGACTTGCTACAGGGCAGCTCCAGTGTGAAGGAAACACATTGGAGCCACTCCAGCCATGGCTGAGCACTGCGAAGTCTCATTGATGACAGTAGGAGAGAGTAAAGCACACACCAAATTCAATGGAATGTAAAAATGTTTCACCTTGGCTGAATTGTACCCATGAAATAGGAAAATATTTATTGGAGAGGAAAAATAGAAAACCTTAAATTTTTATGATGCAGAAATAACACGCTATTATTCATTTTGTTCCTATTCTAAATTTTAATTGCTAGCTACATAAATTGATGTCGTCTTGAAAGAGATTGGTAGATGTACATGAATGCAAGTAGGAAGATCTTAGGGAGACCAAAAAAAGAAAAAAAGAAAGAAAGAAATATGGCCATCAAGGCATCTTTTCTTCTAGTTTTGATTGCCAATATATTACTTTTACAACCTCCTGTAAATCTCAACCTAAGAAGAAGCTGAATAAGAAAACATCATGTTTTATATGCTCCGTTCTGTTGATCAGCGGCTTGAATACATGGGCAGAGTTGATTCTGAGGCAGGGCACTGTATAAATGCTATGAATTTGTGTGTCTGCACTCTCTGGGGCAGTAGATAGGTTTTATGTCTCATGGGCAGCGATGTACCCAAGAGCAGCATTGTGCCCCCATGAGATTCAACAACATGCTTACACTTACATAGTACACTAAAGGGAGATGCTCCAGGCAGGGATGGCATCGGCAGTTGGCCGGGTTGGGCACTATCCTTGGGCCAATACCCACCAGAAGGTCCAGCTGCCTGGGCTCAGTACCGTCCCATGCACCATCAGGGGGTGGCTCAGTGCAGTGGTGTAGGAATGGGGGGGCGGGGGGCGGATCACCCCCGGGCAGCAGGCCCAGGGGGAAGCAGACCCAGGGGGAAAGCAGGGGGCATCACTTACCCGTTGACGCAGCACTTGCAGCGGCTCAGTTCACGCCACTTTTTTTAGCTGTTTTCAGGCCACAGCAGTGAACTTCATAGCACTACTGCTGAGGCTTCACGAAGTCGGGGGAGGTGTTTTCGGCCCTCCCGCCCAACCCTGGGGCTGTTTCCAGGCTTCTGACGGGCCGTGTGACATCATCCCGGGGGCGAGGGGTATCCATCACTTGATTAATCTTGGGTATATGAACATTATTTGGTTTTCAAAGAATTGGGAAATACAGGTTTTGATGCCATGTAAAATTGAAGTAAAACAAGTAAAAACACATTAAAATCATGTCAGAAAAAAACAGATTAAAACATAAACTAGTTTTAAATCAGAACATTAAAAACACAACATTTCGTCCACATCTGTGGACTTCTTCTGGTGTGGAACAACGGCGTGCTCTCAAGATGTAAAATGCGATTGCGTGGCAACGGTTAAAAGTATCTCGTTGCCACTTTATATCTTGACAGCACGCTGCTGTTCCACACCAAAAGAAGTCCACAGATGTGGATGAAACATCGTGTTTTTAATGTTCTGATTTAAAACTAATTTATGTGTTTTAATCTGTTTTTTTCTGACGTGATTTTAATGTGTTTTTACTTGTTTTACTTCAATTTTACATGGCATTTATTTATTTATTATTTTATTTACGGTATTTTTACCCCACCTTTCTCCCCAAAGGGACCCAAGGTGGCTTACAACAAAAAGAAAATATAGTGCAGTACAATACAAAAATAAAAATAAAAAGTAGTTACATTTTAAAACATTAAAAACAAATTAACGACAATTAATAAAAACAGTATCTAAAAATAGTTTTAAAATATTACATTAAAGCAAGTACATAAAAACAGCAGCACCCCACCTGTACCAGGAGGATGTTAAAAGGCAAGGGCTCAGAAGGCTTCTTTAAACAAGAAGGTTTTTAGGCCTCGCCGGAAAGTGTCCAAGGAGGGAGCAGTTCATAAGTCAAAAGGGAGGGAATTCCATAAAGTTGGTGCCACTACTGAGAAGGCCCTATTTCTAGCCGCCGCCCCTCGCACCTCCCTGGGCGACGGTATCTGCAAGAGGGCCTTCTCTGATGACCTAAGGAGACGAGCCAGACTATATAGAAGTAGGCAGTCTCTCAAATATCCTGGCCCCAAGCCGTATAGGGCTTTAAAGGTCAAAACCAGCACTTTGAATTGGGCCCGGAAACGAATCGGCAGCCAGTGCAGCCGTCGGAGGAGCGGCCCGACAGTCGAACCGCCTATCTCCAGTGACCACACGGGCCGCTGCATTCTGCGCTAATTGCAGTTTCCGAACCATCTTCAACGGCAGCCCCACGTAGAGCGCGTTACAATAATCTAATCGCATCAAAACCTATATTTCCCAATTCTTTGAAAATTGTTTCTGGCCATGAAAGTTTTCACTCATTATTTGGTTTCTTTTTTCTTTCTTCTTTTGTTTTAGTTTGGAAACTCCATTTCCACAATCCGTTTCAAAGAAATCTTCTTCGTTTCTTTAATCCAGCGTCACAGTCCCATCATCGATCTTAGTGTAGCGCTTATTTGACAGCGGTGACTCCTAGAACAAGGCCATAATTGTTCAATTTGCTGTGGCCTTTGTTCCCTTACAGCTGCCTCATGTCTTCATTATCTGTGGACGCTCTCCGAACTCTCTAATTTATATTGGTCAATTACAGTCTGACCAAAGATGGTGGCTGAAAGGAATTGGAATAAGGGGGGCTACTTCGTGCAAAAAAATAAATAAATGGTGCTCTTCTTCCACAGCAGCAAATACCTTTTTGTATCCTTTCCGAAATATCCTTGGCCAACAATAAAGAATATAATTAGAACATTTCAGCCCTAGACTAGAGCAAAGGTGATCCTAATGACTTAGATGGATGGTGTTTGTTTCACAATGATGCTAACAATTCCCTTTGAATCTCCTGCATTTAAAAGGCAAATTAAAAAGCCACATTGATGAGAAAAAAAAACAAGATCAATTTCGAAGTGGCCGTCTCCTGCTTTCTCTTTTGCATGAAGACTGCTTCAGGGATAAAACTGCATCAGGGATAAAATGCACTCTTAGCATTCTTTGTGAAACACCCCAGTGGTCCCACTTAACGTTTATGTAGCACTTCACCTGCATTATCTCAGCAACCCTGACAATAACGCAGGTGGTATTATTATGCCCATCTTGCAAAGAGAATGGTTTGCCTAAGGCCAGCTAATGAATTCATGGCTGAGGTGAGATTTGACTAGGGTTGTCAACTCCCAAGAGACAAAATGATGTACCCAGGCAGGGCTCTAGGGATGGAGTATGGAGGGACCAAGGGGTGGAGCTTTCAGACAACATTCCAGTCATCGAAAGTGTACAGATAGTCTAGATGCTTACAAATCCATTGCCACCAAGCAAAACATCTGTCAATGTTAATAAGGCAACATTTGGATCCTTTCCAATCTGGTTTCTGGTGGAGTTTTGGGATTGAAATTGCCATGGTCGTCCTAGGAGATTGCCTGCATGTCAGAAGGTGGCCAGGGCAGTGCAACCCTGTTAATTCTCCTGGACCTCTCAGCATCATCAACCATGGTATCGTTTTGCAGCACCTTTTCTGGTTAGGCCTGGGAAGTACTGTACTGTTTTCAGGTGGTTCCAGGCCTTTCTGGTGGCTAGGCAGTGGTGAGAGGCTGCTGCTCTATCATGCAAGGTGATATAAGGATCCTTGTTGTCTCCCATACTGTTTAACAGCTATATGAAATCACTAAGGGAGGTCTTCCAGAGATTCGGTCTCACCCGTAAGCAGATGCCACCCAGTTCTATCTTTCTTTTCTCTCTTCCAATCCTGGGTAGTTAGTGAAACCTTGAATTCATGTCTAGTATTTTGAACTGGATCAGGACAAACACACTGATGCTTGATCTAGGTACAATGGAGGTATTGTTAGCTGCAGTCCTGGTGATCTTGGAGCAGATGCACAGCCTGTTTGGGATGAGTTTACACCCCCTCTGAAGCAGCAGTTTTGCAACTTGAGATTACTCCTGGATCTGGCCTTGTTTCTGCATGCATAGCAAGTGGTGGTGTCCAGGAGTGATTTTTCCAAGGTTTTGTTTTACACCAGCTGTGCCCTTTCTTGGAGAAACTGGATTTGGCCTCAGTCACTCATGCCCTAGTCGCCTCCAGATTAGATTACTGCAGTGTGTCCTACACAGAGCTGCCCTTGAAGACAGTTCAGAAGCCTGAGTTGGCTTGGAACATAGCTCCCAAGTGGAGCCAGTAGAATGGATCATATCACAGTCATCTTTACCTGCTATACTGGTTACCAATTTGTTTCTAGAATCAATCCAATATTCTGCACTGAACTTTAAAGCCCTTAACAGCCTGAGGCTAGAGTGAATCTAGAACTGCCCCTCCCCTTATAAAGTTGCTCAAGGACTTTGTTCTTCTGAGGCCCTTCAGTGGGGTCCTCCACCCATTTGAAGTATGTCAGGTTGGCATCAGCAAGAGTGCTTTCTTGGTTGTGGTGCCCCAAATTTTGAATAGCCCCCCAAGTTAGTCCATTTGTAATGAGAAGGGCTGCTTCTTGCATTGCCATCTTAACTATCTGGAGGAATTTGTAGGATTGGATTCTATATGTGAATCAGGTGTTGCGCAAATAAGGACATTCATCTGCAATTTCTAAATTGCCCATCTAGATCGGACATGCAGAGGGGCTCTAAGCACCCTTATGGATAACACAGTACTGGATGCATCAACTGATGACTGGCATGCATTCTGACTGCTCACCTGCCTTGGCGCTAGGGGGCGTGAATCCAGCACCCGCATTTTCCTCAAACAGGTAATCAACAAGCACAGGCCTGTCAGTAGCCCTCCTATGTTAGGGCAATGGCTATTGTGTTCAGCTATTGTGATCAAAGATCTCTGGATCAGGGTTTTTGTATTTGTCCAAGTGGCTAGCAAGATACAGCTTAAATGTAATGTCTGAATTTAGCAGTAATCAAATCAGCTTGCTTAATGTCTCTACCAACTGTTGAGAATGATCCTCTTTTAAAGAAATTAGCTACCAAATCTAAATGGAAATTATGATTAAAACTGAGCATTTGAATCAAGGCTGTCTTGTTGTTAAATCGTGATTAAAACGCGTGATGTAAATCAAAGTGATTTAAATCTATTTGGCCGGCTCCTGAGATTATTGGAGAAATTCTAATTAGATTTGGAAGCTCTGAGATATTGTAAGAGGGAAATGATAACAGAGACCCGCATCACATTGATTAGATAGGTAAAATAATTAGGGGTTTGATTTAAATACAACAATAGAAATGACTCACTGAGTCGAGGCTGGTTTGAAATAATTGAGACAATTTGCAGAAAACGGAGTAAGGGTGGCAGAATGTGGCCTTTACTAATCAGAAGCATTAAACACAGAAGGAAACCATGACAACAGCTGGAGGAGGTTCAGGGAACCAATTCATTGAAAGAATAAGAGCCACAGAAACCCTTTCAATATCAAAAGCATAAAACTTGGGAAAGTTATTGAATGCCCCTCCCATGATGATAGCACACATTTCAGTTTCTTCAGAGTTTCAAAATTGGTCTGTCAAGGTTCTGGGCTGCATGAGGGACTGGTGTGCCTTGAGGCATCCAACGGGTCTACCCTTTGGACTGGAGAAGCCTTGTGAGATACTGGCCCCCTCTGGGGTACTCCTTATGAGGACTACATATCAGTGGGACGGGGTGTGCTTCTGGGTTGTTCCATCCTGGAGGACACGAGAGTGAGAAGAGGAGGGAAAGTCCATCAAGCCCCCTCCGAGGAACAGTCTAACTGTCTGTGGAAAGAACAGTATGGCAGGAGCAGCCATGACCTCCTGGTCCAGATGTTTTCTGTTCTGCTCCTGGACTGGTCTGGAGGACAGCTGATGTTGAGAGGCTCACTTCTTGTCGTATGTGGCGTCAGAGGTTGGCCAGGCCAGGCACTGGTGAGGCCCACACATTCACCCCCTGAACCCTCCCAGTGCACACTTGGGGCAGTGGTGGAGACATGCCTTCAACCGAGCATGTCGCTCCGTCACTGCCCTCTGCTGCCCTTCCTCAGAGGCCCTTGTGATGATGCAGAAGCCTTGAGAAAGCCAGCCCATTTGCAGATGTGAAAGGCAAGAGAAGGGGGAGGTGACCCCTTCACTCTGCCTAGCAAGACAAAGCAAGCAGACACTTTGTTTTCCTCCGCTGTGTTGAGGGAAGCAAGCATCTCGCCTTGCTTCCTGTCTTCCTTTTGCGGTGGCTGAGAAAGGGAGGAAGAGCTTGTGCAGATGATCTCTTTCCTCAGTGCCACTGAGGAAAAAAAGACCTTGTATGTTCTGAGGTTTTCATGACCGCTACATATCTTTGAGTTAATAAAAGGAAGCATTTTCCAGGTTGTTCTGGTCGTTTTATTAAGAAACAAGAGAACAAGGGGTTGTCCTAACGTTGTATGACTCTAAGGAACCTAGCAAAGGCAAACAGTTAATCTTTCAACTGTTAACAACCTGTGCTAAGAAGAACTAGAGCAGACAGCAAGTTGCTGCACCTTTGATAATGCTCCTCATGGTTTAGGAGCAAAACGTTAGGACAACCCCTTGTTCTCTTGTTAACTTAATAAAACGACCAGAACAACCTGGAAAATGCTTCCTTTTGTTAACTCAAAAAAAGATCTGTCCACAGTCTCCCTTTCTTGGCCACTGTGAAAGAGTATGAGAAAGGGAATGAGATATGACAAAGGGTATGAGATGTGTTGCCAACTTTTTCCCTCAGTGGCATGTTTGCCCACTCCACTCTCTTCCTTGCCTGCTGAGAAAAGGGGGGATGGACAGATGATTTCTTTCCGCGGCAATGCTCTCGTCCCTGTTATCAGCAACAGGGAATAGGAAAGTTAAGGGAAAATCCTGCCCAAGTCAACGCCGGTGGAGCTCCTGCTCTGCCGGCATTGGGTGTTGTGAAAGTGCTGTAAAGCACTTTTGCAGCATCCAGAGAGTAAGCAGCATGGCACTGAGGTCGGTGCTGCTCATTCAGCTGCTCATTCACCTGGATGCCGGACACAGGTAAGCCCTGTGCCAGGAGGGCATGGGGAGGGCTGGCTGGGCTGGCGGAGCAGGGGGCAGTTGGCCAGCCATGCCAGGGAAGGCGTGGACATCAGTGGAGCACTCCGCCGAGATCCTAACCTCCTTCCCAGGCCAGACTGGCCTTACCCAGCCTCCCTGGATGTGCACCAGCAAAATAGCTGGTGCACATCCAAGGAGAGGTCCATTGGGCCTGCTGGGGTTTACACCAGGGGAAAGGAACAAATGCCCCTTTCCCTCAAGGTGAGCCCCGGCTCCGTCAGTGCAGGCCACATCCTGCATAGGATGCAGTGGCCATTTAGGTCGGCTGGTGCATCTTACGCAGGATTGGGCTGTAAATGTGTATATGCGCACAATGGAAAGAGAAGAGAGTGACGTGGGGGCCCAGCACATGGCTTTGCCCCAGAGGCCCCCAGAACCTGGTGCCCTATTGCCACCAGGCAGATATTGCTGGGAGGCAACACCAGACAGTATCAGCCCACTACTGTGGACCTCCATGGTATCAGCCATAGTGAAATTATTGCTTTGTCCTAGGATAGAAGATATATCGGTGAAAGCCGCCTCCGCTGTGATGAAACAACTGTATTCAAACATTCTTTGTAAATTGCCTGCCAAACTGAATGGTAGAGAGGCATGATATCAGTCTGTTGAACGGCTTTGTCCCGAGTCTGACCACTGGGCCAGCTACCTCAGCATCTTCTACACTGACTGGCAATGGCTCCCTTGGGTTTCAGGCAGGGGTCTTGGCCAGCCCTACCTGGAAGTGCCAGGGATTAAGCCTGCAACCGTGTGCATGCCAAGCCGTGCTGTACCACTGCACTGCAGCCCCATCTGTGCTAAGCAAGTCAATGAAACAAATCAGCCTGATGGAGGGAATGGGACTACGATTGGATTTTCTGATGTATCCTGCAAGGGGGAGTCCCTCTAGCATTAATTAAAGAGGAATAGTACTGACCCCAGCATCACCATTCCTGTAACCTACAGCCGGGGCCCAAGCATGGTGAAGGGAGGGAAAGGATATATTTTACTGGGATCTGGTGGACAAGAGTGGCTTGGCTCAATCTGCAATCCCATTAACATGATGAGGTGCAATTGTAAATCAAGCTCGAGGCTGCTTATGCACATGGATTTTCCTTTCTCTGTTTTACAAAACCTTTGGTTTAAAAAAATGAGTTAAGGTGCTTACAAACTCCCGAGGCACCAAAAAGCATGTCACACATAAGGTACGGCACCTCCCTTAACTTTTGCGCCATGTAAGCAGTAAAGGCATCCTACAGGCACATTTATTGTGCTCACTTCAAGCTTTAAAAAATGCTACTCCTACACCTGCTTAGTCCTGAATATAGGTCTCTCCTCCTTCTCCTCCTCCCTCTTTCTTGACCTCATGCTGAAATGGACACATGCTCAACCCCCATAGGACCCTGGCTGTGCTTTCCTCTCTGCACCCTCCATCTATCAACTTTGGTTCCTGCTAAGGTGGTGTCATTTTTTTTTTCCCTCCAGGGTCTTCTCTGATTTTTAGAGGCTACTTACAGCTTATGCCTCATGCTGACAGAGTGCAAATTCTGGCAGTTCGAGGCCCAGATAGGATTGGGCCGTTAATGCAGCAATACAGTATTCTGAATTTCCTGACTTTTATTTTAAGTATGTTGTAGGGTACAGGCTTTGTGTGACTCTTTCCCAGTATTGAATAAGTTAACCTGCAGGATCTAACCCATATTTGCCTCCCAGCATCCTCTCCTCCCCATTCCATCCAGTCAGTCAGTGTTTAAGGATGGGATTGTATTTTTCTTGGCTGTGGCAATGCTTCCCCTGTCAACTATAGAATCTTCATGCCCAATTTCAGACTGATCAGACAAATATCTTGATTTTATGAAGTATGGCATTTTCAGTGTTATAGTGGCAGAATCCTAAATAAAAAGCCAGACACATTAACCATACAGTCACTCCTGCAACTGAACAATTCTATTGACTTCTCTGTCTCTTTGTTCTATATCTGTAGTTAGTCTTCCTTAATAATTAAAATATATTTCATGTACTGTATAATGTAAGATTTGTTTAAATGTATTTATTACTTCTTGTATCCCACTCTTTTTCCAAGTTCCTCAGATGCAGGGTTCCAACTTCAAAGGCTATAGGTCAGGCCTTTAAACTGCTTACTGTAGCAATTCTACTCCATAATGCACCTTCAGTCCATAGACACAATTTATTCAAGTTCTCCATGTGGTTACTTTAATAGAAAAAACATGCGAGAATCCAGTTGTGTCTGTGCCATACAATGTTTATTCAAACTGATTAGCAATGTGTTTCATCAAATTGTGAGTCACACCATGTAAATCGAATGCAACATCATCGGGATTCAGGTTATAAGATCAATTTTATAAGATGTCAAATTGTAAAAATACGTCAGCAACAAGTAAAATCATATATGCAAGCAAAAACTGTCACACCATGGTTCATGAACACCAAAAATGAACAGTAACAAAGATATTACTCCAAGAGGTTAAACACTTTGAATGTGTGTTTGAATGTGTCCAAGAGGTTAAACACTTTGAATGTGTATACAGTGTGATTATCTAGATCTGTTGGAAGAGCTGCAATCTGAACCTCATTGTGTTGTTGTTGTTTTGGGGCATTAAATTCTATGGTCCAATTCAGATACTGTACTACTTGGCTCCCGGACGATCACCTGCAAGAGTCCACAGGCCTGCTGATGGCTCATGACCCAGCTGGGATCATGTGGAAGAGCCAGTTGAATGAACTGATGCCTTCATGTTGAGGGTACGTACATAGATACTTCAGTTTGGGCAACTGTTGTAGCCCTTTCTAAGCCCTTTCTGTTGTAGCCCTAAGGATTACATGAATCACAGCAGACGTGTGTCTAGCCTAGGCCCTATGCAAAGGCACTGGGTTATACAACTGGTGTCTCTACATGATCCCAGCCAAGTAACCAAGCAGCAGCAGTCGTATGGGAACCAAGTGCATGACCAGACCAAAATTGCCAATAGGAGACCAACTTCCAAAACTGTGCACTGCAAGTCATTATAGATATTGTATAGATTGCGGCACAAACCCTCAATCCCCTTGTAGTCTGGGCTAAAGTTATACTCCTCTAAATCTAATTGAAGTTGTACAGGATTACAACTATAGAAGACAAACACCCTAATAGTGTGCCAGAATGCACACAGAATGCAATCTATGCATTCAAGCAGGGACGGCAGAAGGTGATCTGCCACCTCCGCTCTGCATCCCCTGCCCCACAGTGTGGAAGGCAGCAAGCCCTGTCCCTTTAAATAAAACAGGAAGTGTGGAATGCATTGGGACTGTGCCCAACACACCCTACACTTCCTGTTTTGGCAGGGACTGTGAAGAATAAAGGTAAGGGGCTAGGAGGCAGGCTTGCCGCCTTCTGATGTACTTCCTGCTCCCTTTTAGCAAATGGGAAGTGGATTGGAGTGGCTTTGTCCACAGTCAGCTGTAGGGAGGAAGCAGCAGACTTGGGGTGAAAACCACTCCTGATGTGTTTGCTGCTCCCCACAGCTCACCATTCGATGTGAGCCGCAACAATCCCATCAGGGCCACCCTGGCATTCATGGAATAATAGTTGTCCACTCACATTGACAAATGTCTTATGGAGGAGGGGGCATGGGAAAAAGTGTTGTCTTTGAACCAATTCCTCAAAATTAAAAAGAGTCGAAGCCACAGATATTCCTTCTTCCCAGCCCTACCTACACCTGCTAACTAATCACAGGAACATTTGAGGTCCAATAGCTCTAATACATATTTGCCAGGATATTATTAGCAGTATCCTAGCAACTGCTGTAACAGACGCAAAAGCTTTGTTGTGGCTCAACCGTAAAAAAAAAAACAGAGGACAGTTTTTTAGGACTGCACATTAAGTTGACTTGAAGTGGAAGGAGAAACTAGTATTCTGATCTGAAGCTCTTTAAGCAAATCATTGTACAGAAAGTATTCTGCTGACTATTATATTTAAAATTTAACCCCATGTTATGTGGCATAATGGTGACTTTCCATAAAGTAAAGACATGAGCCAACATTTAGTAGAAGGAAGTGGAACAGGGCACTATTAGTCTCTTCCCCTAAAAATGATTATTGATGGAGCAGGAGCACTGAGGGCCTGTTCTTGTATGTAATGGAGTCCGCTTCAGGCCTAACATGGATTTCAGCATGGCATTTGGCTAAGTCAGACATTATTTTCTGTCCAGGGACCAAGGGGCAGAAGTTGGAGGACACAGTCTCATAAGAACCCCGGATTCCTCTGTCCCCCCCCCCTCTCGTTACAAGTGTCAGAAAGCCACATCTGACACAGAGCCAAAAGAAAAACTTTGATGACGGAATGAATGAAGTTCACAGTGATATAGCTGAGCTTATTCATTCTGCATATATCTGATAATCAACAATTTCAAAGCCCCATCATTGTCCATGTATACTTTGAAATATATTAATGTAATAATCTACTAAATTATTCCCTTTCTCAAATTGTCAACTTTTCAGAACTGGGGCATCACATGAAAAATGTGTACTTGTGGCATGTCAACCTTATCACAGTATATTTAGTTATTTTTCTATTATAGTATTTTCTAGGATCTCAAATAATAGTTTTCTTTTTGCTATCATTTAAAAAAAACTGGGTTGGTTGCAAAATCATATCAAGTACTTTTTATGGTCAAGGGTTTCATAAGAATTATACTAAGTTCTTGACATAGTTGAGAGAAAAAATTAGTACTTTGGAACATACCAAAGGTGCTGGTACCACAACTGACATGCCGATAATATAGAAAGTTATATATTATATGCAATAAAAGGGGGCTTTCTCAGGCAGTGATTATTTACATTCCTTAATGCTTTGGCAGAGATCTGGTATTTTTGGCTTTTAGGGGGAACTTATACCTTGATTCTTTTTGTTTCATATGTGTCTGACTAAATACTGTATACAATATCACATGACCTCATCACATGATTGTATCAGCCAATCAACCTATGCCATGGGTCATTTTGTTAAATTAATTAATCAATCCAAATGGTAACACATTGCTTGGGAAAACTAGAAATATGAGAAACATCTTACAAACTCAAGATGTATCTTTGCAGTTTTTGTCACCTGTTTGTTACAGTGTGTACTACAGACAGGGCTGATCTGAAATGTTCTCCCCTACAACTTGTGGTTCTGTTTGGGTGGTGGTGGTGGGAAATGGAGGGCATCACCAGTGGCGTCACTAGGGCGCGCGCGTCACCCAAGTGATGCCTCCACCCTATACCCCCCTCTTACAAATCTTCGGCGCGGCCATAGGCCGGCCTGCGATTTTGGGGGGGCGCCCGACGGGCCGCCAGCCTGGGCGCCCCCTTAATTGTTGCAGCCGGCTCAGGGACGTCTTCCCCGGCCGGCTGTCCGGGGCCTTCTGAGGAAGGCCTGCTGTGCGAACATTATAACGTTTTTTAGCGCATGCGCAAACCGTTCCTGAGGGAAAAGGGCAGCCCTTTTCCCTCAGGGATGGTCTGCGCATGTGCAAAAAACGTTATAAATAACGCTCGCACAGCGGGCCTTCCTCAGAAGGCCCTGGCGCGTCGGCCGGGAGCCAGCTCCGGGGACGTCTTCGGGGGCGACGTGCGCAGGAGAGGTGACGCGTCACGCGTGTGCGCGCGTCACCCCATAGTGGCCCGCTACCGTTGCTTCACGGTAGCGATGCCATTGGGCATCACACTGCCAAGGTAGGAGTTTCATGTGGTGGCTGCTGTTTGATGATGTAGTGTTGCTCTGAGGGGGTTTCTGGGGAAAAAATTGTGCTCTCCAAATTTTAGTACCATCTGACCTCAAAAATTGCCTGGGGTGTTCTCTTCCCCCCCCCAAGTTCAAACCAAAAGTTCTCAGCGGAGAACTTTCAACTCAATCCTAATATTAAATCCTCTCACTGAACAATGTACTTTAATTCAGTGGTCTTCAATGTACTGAGAGCTGGGTTCACCTCCAACACCAAGATGGGACCCACCTTCAAGAGCTCAGTGGACATGGGTAGGCTTCCCAACTGGGACAGTCCTGGAACCTGGACTCGGGTCCCAGATCGGTCCCGGACCATTCCGGGCCCAGTGGAAGCCGCCGCCGCTTTTGAGGCTTTTAAAATTTTAAAACTTACCTTTTTTCTTGGCGGTGGTCATCTTGGATCTCGCGAAATCTCGCGAGATCCAAGATGGTGGCGCCCAAATCTCGTGAGGGCATGAGGCAGTACAGTACTGCCTCATGTGCCCTTACGAGATTTGGGTGCCGCCATCTTGGATCTCGTGAGATTTCGTGAGATCCAAGATAGCCGCCACCAGGAAAAAAGGTGAGTTTTAAAATTTGTTGTTGCTGCTGGGGGCTGCTGCTGGGGCCTGGGGCCTGCTGCTGCGGGCTGGGGGCTGCTGACGACGCTGGAGGCAGCAGGGGCAGCGATGATGGTGGCGGACGCAGCCACTGCTGGTGGTGAAAATGGCGGCAGAAAGGCGGTGGCGGGACAGGACAGGCAAGTCAATTTAATTAATTTGGCTAACTAAAATAAATAAATACATAAAACTTTCGGCAGACAAAAGTTTTTAAAATTTTATTTATTTATTTGTTGGGGGGGGGGGGTTTGTCCCGGTTTAGAACTGGGAAAATCTGGTAAGCCTAGGCATGGGGGGGGGATCAAACCACCACAGTTCCTCTTCTTTTCATGCCCAGTGGCGGCCAGTCAGCATGCATTGCTTTTGTGTCCTTCTGCTCCTTCTGTCTCTTCAAGCCAATTGGAAAGTGAAAGGGGTCAGAGCGTGGCATGACACCAGCATGCATTCAGTTTTGAAAGGCGGAAGGAAAAAAGAGGAAACAAGGCAAGGCAGGGGCAAAGGGAGTGCTGAAGCAGGTGACAATCGCTGGGCGGGTAGGAGTCTGAAGGGGTCACCTGACATTTGGAGGGCTTGGCCAAAGAACGCCTCCAAATTCAGAGTCTGGCAGCATTGATCTCCTCTAATGCCGACTACTGTTCAAACTGTGCAGGCCTCAGCCCCCCAATAATAGGATGATGGCTGCACTACTGCAACCCACCTGAGGTTGGATTGTGATGCACTTCTAGGTCCCAACCCACTTGTTGAAGACCTCTCCTTTTAATTGTTCATCAAAGTGAAAAGTGTTCTTCAAAGTGAAAAAAAATCAGATGGTTCAGTTTTACTCAAGAACATTTTTTTCCACTGCTAAACAGGAATAGTAGCTATGAGTAAAGAAAGAGCAGTGTCATGGGGAAGAATGAGCACGCTTCATGGAAAAGACAGCAGAGAGAGGGGAGGCAAAAATTGGCATGAATCATGTGGTTTTCTTTGTGTCCTGAAGCTCTGCACATCCTATCCCTGTATCCTTTTCCATCACTTGAAGTGCTGACCCAATTATACATTCTCCTTGTTGAGCTGTTTATTGTAAGATTTTCTGAAGTGTGCCCATTGACTTTAATTAGATCAGCATTTCAGAACACGAACAACAATCCCGTTAACTAGATAAATATACAGGAGCAGGAATAAAATGTGGTAGCGGCTGGAAACAGTGCTTACTAGAAAAGTGGAAAGGCAAGTTCCTCATTAAATCTCAGCCATCACTAGGTGGCGTTAGGCAACCTGCTTTCTTTCTGCTACAGTCTCCGCAAGGTGGGGATCATGCTAATCTACCTTACAGGGTTGTTAGGACTATTGGGATATTGTGTGACACACTTTGAACTCTTTCAAGTTTTGAATACATGTGGAAAAAGTATTAGACGTGGTTTACTGTGGTTTGTCGGTCGCACACCCGTTTCGCCGTCTTCCTAAAATGGTGCTCAAAATGGTGAGGTGCCAAATCAAATATATTTAATAGTGAGTGATCAGGATTCAAGCACATTTAGAAATAAAGGAGGGCATGTTAAAAGATGTGATGGTTAACTATGGGAAAATGGGTTGAAATATAGGTTGCTTTATCATGAGCAGATGAAATAACCTATTGCAAGTGTTACACATGTGAAAGGAGTGGTCAGCTATGACTGTACTTGTGGAATTATGAAGTGAAAAAATTACTATACGGGCCGAACAGCATCTGAGTGTATGAAACCTCTGCAGTGAACAGAATAATAATTTCAGTTTATTTCTCTTCCTCTAAATTCACTCATGATTTGAACGGGATGGATTTTCTTCTTAGCCGAACCTTTCCTGACAGCTGCATAGATTTCCTCCGGCTTCTCTCTCTTAATCAAAGGCTTCTTTTCTGGAGCCTTCATCCGCCACATCACCACAGGGTGTCGTGGGCCAGCAGGACTTTGAATTCTGATAATCTTCGTAGAGGCGATATAGGACATCTTCACCGTCTGCACTACAGCATTCATCAAGTTTTTGGCAGCCTGAATCAGCGAAGTCACACTGTCCAACTGTAATAAGAAACAGGACTGTTAGCTTCATCACTCGGGCTAGTTTAGTCAGACACAGGAACATTTAAAATGTTCTTCATCTCCCTTTGTACACTACACATAAGGAATGAATGAAAACATTGCATTTTTGCAGGACGTTGCATTTTTGGCATTTTGTTCCACCTGCAAATCCAAACAAAACGCAAGAAAATCTTTGTGAATTCAAGTGAAATCATTAGATCATTGAGCAGATTGAAGATAAATTTTTTTGTTGTTCTTGCAAATGTGGTTACACATCTAGTAATCCCCTACAGTCCACTAGACATCTAATAATGTTTTAGACGCTGATAGTCTAATCCTATCCCCCACATTGGCACTGATGCAGCCATGGGGGTGCATGCTGCATCCGATGGTGGTGGGGATCAGGAGGCCTCCTCGAGGTAAGGGAACAAAGCTCCTTTACCTCTGGGTAAGTCCCCTGATGTCCTAAGGGTCTCCTCATACCTAGTTAGCTGGCATATACCTCTCTATATATATACCTCTATAGCTGGAAGTGGCGTCCCTAGCACTGAACCTATAGGGGGCACATCCACAAATTGGCGCCCATTCCCCACCCCCTGGCGCCGCCAAAGGCGCCGCCGCGATTTGGGGGGCGCCAATTCACCTATTTATTTATTTCCCCCCTGGGCGGAAACCCCCCGGGTGCAGCTTCCCCCCCCTTCCCGCACCACACTTACCTTTTTCAGCCTCCGGGCGGCGGCGGTGGCGGCTCCGCCAGCCCAACGCGCACTCACCTCACGCGACTCCTTGAACCCGATGGCTGTTTCTACGCATGTGCAGAAACAGCCGGGTTGAAAAGGAGTCGCGCTGAGGTGAGAGCGTACGCAGGCTCACCTCGTGCGACTCCTTCAACCCGACGGCTGTTTCTGCGCATGTGCAGAAACAGCCGCCGGGTTGGAGTCACGCCGACGACGTGAGCACTGCGGCCGCCGGAGCCTCCGGTCGGCCGACTCGGACTCGAGCCGGGGCCCAAGTCCGAGTCCGAGTCGGCAGAGTCCGAGTCTTGGAGTCCGAGTCAGCCGAGTCGCCCAACTCGGACTCGGACTCCGAGTCCGGACTCAGCACCCCCCAGAAGCTGGCGCCAGGGGCCCTGAGCCACAGGCCCCCCCATATAACGACGCCACTGATAGCTGACATAGGTCTGAGAAGGAAAAAGGGGAGGGGCTGGGTTAAGGGATAGGGATTGGTTCATGGTGCATGCCACTGAGATTCACCCCTTCCCTTGCCTAGTTCACCCACTGCCCACCCCCCAATCTGCCCTGAAACTCCCCCGCCCTCCCCACCTATGGCACACCTCTCCTGGTATCTTACTGGGGCCAGCAGAGCTCCAGCAGCGCTGCGCATGTGTCTCGCCACTTGCCGTTTGCGGCAGTGGCCTGACAGCATGCAACAATGCGTTGCATTTGGCGACATCGTAAAGCATGGGATGCTGCCAGAATGCAAGTTCCAGCAGTGCACATAGCCCACATTGCATTGTTAATCTTATCACATTCTAGTCCCAGCAACAACATTTTTCCTGAAGGTGCTATAAGCCCCGGGAGGGAAGCTTCCATTGTTTTTGTTTGGACTGCTGAGTGAAGGGGAAAGGGTTAAATGCAGCCTCCCCATCTACCATAGTCCCTTGTGTTTGCCATTTTGACATTTGTTTTTTAAAAGCCCACAAGATTAAATAGTGCATCTAGTTTGGCCTAATTGCATGCAGAAGGAAGGCTGCACCAATGCACCAGAATAATGAAGAAAAGGTGAAGTCAGTAGGTGTAAGAGGATTTATTTACCAAGTGAAAGCACACTCTGTATTTTAATTTATCTTGGAATGGTCTGGCATTTGTGCATGTGTCAGTCTCTCCTGAGGAAGAAGACAGCAGTCACACGGGGACCTTGGTAAATATTAATAATTTTGCATTTGACTTTGGCTTTTCTGCCTCTCATTTTCTGTAGGATAGGACCAGTGTCTTCTTGACCCCAATACAGCTAGGGATATGGAAATATTCACAAGATATACTGTATGGTCAATTTCCACTTCAATTATAATTAATGCATTATGAAGTCCTATATACTGTAATATCAATTTTTGACATACTTTTTATATTCTCAAAAAAAGTTAGAATTTTTTTAAAGATTTAGGCGCACAGAAAGAGGCTTCTGCTTGTGTACCCCTAACTGGATAGGAATAGTGCGTACAAATGGGTACAGTTCACATGATTTCCAACCTGCTCCAACAGCCAGGGTGGTATATATACAGCCTCGTGAGATAATCAGGGATAGCACCAATCAGCAGCTTGGGGGGGGGATGGGGGGCATGGTCAATATGATAGCTGCTTATCATCATGTGCTGTCCAGCTTATCAGAGGGCCTCCCAACTGGACCAACCCCTGAACACTAAGTATTGATCGCAGCAGTAGCCCCAATGAACCATCAAGGGTGCCATGGTGCGCTAATACAGGACTTTGCACCAGGGCCCCCAGCAACCTGGGGCTTGCGCTGGCTTATCCCATGAAGGTAAAGGTAAAGGTATCCCCTGACAATTAAGTCCAGTCGTGTCTGACTCTAGGGTGTGGTGCTCATCTCCATTTCAAAGCCGAAGAGCCAGCGTTGTCCAAAGACGCCTCCGTGGTCATGTGGCCAGCGTGACTCTCCTTGCCGCAGCGCGTAGCATGCAGCTGGAACACGGAGGCTTATCCCATAGGGCTATGCAAATTCAGCCCTATGGGATACGTTCACACAGTTTGGGATCTCTGGTTTGTCCCCTCTTCTGGTATTTAACTCTTCTTTAGAGATATGGGGAATTCCAGTATTCTCGGCAAACAGTCTCATTTTTCTGTTTTGCATGTAGGCCTCTTTGTATTCTTAAGATTTATTAGTACTTCCTTTATAACATCGCCAATAGGTCTTTGAAACACTTGGGTGGGGGAACAAGAGAGATGTTCTCAAGCAAATGAGTGGACCAAAAGAGGCGAATCCTTTTTAAGTCAAATGATTTCCAACACAAACTGCACAACATTGGAACGATGTATTTCATTTTGTGTATGGGCCTCTTGGTGAATGTTAAAAATTCATCCGCATTTCTTTCCTTGTGGTATAGATGCTACCTTCAGTGTAAGCTGCCTTTGCTGTTGTCGTTTTGCATTGGAAAATTGGCAGGGGATAAACTTACTGTAATTCATATCGGTGACCTGAATGAATAACTTTAAAGCTTCAAAGAGTCACGATGCTCATATTTAATTATAAGGCTGACAATTTCAATTTAGAAATGCAACTCCATTTTGAAAACTTTAAAAGAATACCATGTTCTGATTTTTTTCCCCTGTAAATAAACCTGATTATTCTGACTATTTTTGAAGTTTGGATGTAAGTGAAACAATATGCAGCTTCCTGACACGATTGATTTCAAACGCCACAGAGGAACAGAATCAAGAATGAGAAGGATTTAAGCTGAACTGTGAGGAGATAATCAAGTGAATTTTGAAGTAGTGCTCAGAAGTTATTACCTGATTTTTTTTTCTTACGACATGCCATGCCACAGTGGCAGCCCTTTGATATTTTGCTACACTTCCAGTCTAAAATAAGAGGTATTATTTTTGTAGTTATGTTTATACACCGCCTTTCAACTAAGTGGTTTACATAATAACGTTTGATGACAATTAAAACATGGTAACCTGTCTTATGGCCCAATCCTACCCCCCCCCACTAGCGTTGTGCCGGCAGAGGCTGCTTTACAGGTGTCACAGAGCAGCCTCCACCAATGAGTGCAGGGGGGGTCACCGGCAGGGAAGCCTCTGGCCTCCCTCGCGTCAGCAGGCCCACGGAACCCACCGGAGCAGGCAAACTCACACAGGGGATTGGAGAGAGACGGGAGGGGGTTGAACGGGGTGGGGGAGGGTGGAACGAGAGGGGTGGGCAGAATGGGGTGGTGATGTGGGTGGGGAGGAGGGTGGATCATGCCTGGGAGAGGGCGGGATCGGCGGCAGCACACATCACATCCTGAGTCCCTTCCCAGGCCTAATCTGCCAACATGGAGCAATGTGGATTTGCGCCAGCAATTGAGCTGGTGGAAGTCAGAGTTGCACCATAGCAGCTGCTGGGGCTTACCCCGAAACAAGGGGGCAAATGTCCCCTTATCCCGAGGAGACCTCCAGCAGCCGTAAATCCCCCTACGGGATGCAACAGAAGCCTCACTGGTGCCACTGCATTGGTGCGCGGGGATTTAGGTAGACTTGGGCTGTTAATTAGCGAGACATCACTACACATCCATTGATAATCAAATCATTTATTTGTATTTATTTCTAAAACTATACATCACACCTTGTTTTGTCAATGATCAAAAGGTGGCAAACAGCAATCAAAATATACAATAACAGCATGTTCAGTAATAGAAGCCAATCAAAACAAACTCAAACAAATAATTAGGCAATTCAACAGAATACAAACTCAACCTGCTGAAAATAACCAGAACATCCTTCTCCAAACACCAGCTGTTTCCCATTCAGCAGAACCAGGCCACCCCAAAATCAAATGTCAATGAGAAAAGCTATGCCTTGTTAACCCAGCGAGTGCCAGTTTAGTCTTCCATGCCTTGTACAGCTCCTGCTCTTGTCTACTGCACTCTTGACTGCTGAGCTAGGGAACTGGCATCACTTGGAGAGGCCCACAGGTGTGTTGACTTGATCTTATGCTGCAGCCAGGCCTATAGGCCCCTCTGCTCTCATCTAGTGAGGCCCCAAACTCCAGCTGCCTGTGCTATCTATGAAAATAGTCCCATAGGGCTGGTCACATTTTTTTTTTGTTATATTACATCATGGTCACCCATGATGTAATATAACAGGGGGTGGCCAAATGTGCTTAATCTAAGAGCCACATGCGATAAATATTGCGGCTCTCAAACATCTGAAGTTTAAGAAGCATTTAAATTCTTAAATATATTTACTCACCACGAGCATTAAACTTGCGTTTTAATCTAGTGGACTCTCAGTTTATACATGGGTAAATAATTCTAAGGCTTTACAATGTCTTATTTCCTTTTTATACTGTATTAAATTGTGATGCAAGAAGGAGCTCAGCCAACATATTTCCGAGAGCCGCACATTATACATCAAAGAGCCACATGTGGCTCAGGAACCACGTTTTGGCCACCCCTGTAATATAAGGTGCTAATAGAGAAAAAGCATGTGTTTTTCTTGTGCAAATGAGAAAGTCTAATAACATTTACAGCTCAATCCTAACCAACTTCCCAGCACTGGTGTAGCCGTGCCAACAGGGGGCACACTGCATTTTGCAGTGCAGGGGCAGTCATGGAGGCCTCTTCAAGGTGAGGGAACATTTGTTCCCTTACCTCGGGGCTGCATTGTGGCTGCACCGGTGTTGGAAAGTTAATTAGGATTGTGCTGTTAGACAATTATGAAGGCATGCAAACTATCTGACATTCTTTACTCTTCCTAGCTACATATCCATTGAAGAAATGGAAGCATCAAAAGAAGCTTTCTCTTGTCTGTCAATTCTGCTAAAATTCATTACTATAAACACCTTTTATAGATATTTTAAGCAATCACTTAAAATAAAGGTGACCTTCTAACCCAATGTTCTGTGCTCGTTTTTATCATTATGTACAGTAGAACAATCTGTGCATGGATGCATAAAAAGCAATGCCTTGATTTTCATATTCCAAACTGTTATTGGAATCTGCCATTTCAAAGCGTAAAGTTTAAAAATTCTGATCCAGCAAGAGTAATTCCCCTCACAGAAACAGGTTTATCAAAAACATGTATAAACAAGCTGCAAGTATAAACCTGTTTACAAACACACCATGGCTGGGCAAATCTAAAATGTAATGAAAAACATTGCTCGAGTTTTCAAGCCACAAACCTAGATGTAAGATTTAATCCAAACGTTTCCCTTTCACCTGTGGAAAGCATCTTCAGGGGGTTGCCAGAAGTTTGCATCCTCTTCTCTGTGTTCTAGGCAGCAGTCTTTTGAAGGTAGCTCAGGTGAGTATGTAATTAGCATCATCTACTATTAGTTAGCCACAGGCTTAATTGTTCATTTTTGCTTGGATTTTTAAAGGCACATTTGCACCTTCCTTTGCCTGTCCATCATTGCCACAGTTCTTTAGGCAATTTTCACTTCCAAAGTTTTATATTTTGGTATGTTTAAGCACTGGAAGCCAGGCATTGCTTATGCTGAGAGCTTCTTCTTTTCTGTTAATATTGTAAGTAGCTTCCGGCCACATTTTTTTTCTTTTTACAGGCACTTTCGGCATTTAAAATGCAGCACGAGAGAGAGGAAGCGGAGGTGGGCCCCGGCAAAGCTACAAAAGAAGATACTGTGGTGCCTCCCCAGCCCCCCACAGTCTGTCCACCACGTATTTGAGCATCCATGGATTTTGATATCCGTGGGGGTTCTAGGAATGGAACCCACACGGACGCCAAGGACCTACTGTATTTCTGCCCTATATTTGGAACATCACAGATACAATCAGGAGGGTACTGGAGAAAGCCAACCGTAGACCCATATATAGACCCACCAAAAAGATAAATCAGGCATTACGTTTTCATGAAGGATAAAAGACCACCACTCTCTGTGGCTGGTGTGCACCGCATTTCCTGTGAGTGTGGAAGAGTCTATATAGGGACCACTGAAAGGAGTGTGATCACCAGAGTGAAGGAGCATGAGCGCCATTGTCATCTAGAACAAAGTGAAAAATTGGCAGTGGCAGAACATGCTGTGAGAACTGGTCACCAAATAAACTTTAATCAAACTCAGGCCCTCTCCACAATGCAACAATACCATACCAGAATCTATAGGGGAGCAACAGAAATTCAAAAACATAAAAACAATATAAACAGAAAAGATTTCCACTACACCCCCTTACCACTAACATTGTTGTGGTGCTTGGGAAAGCTACATTTCCCAAGGCCATGAGGTTATTGGGTTCTAGTGCGCTGGTACACCATGTTCCAGGCACCAGAGAGAGGAAGGACAGAGAGACCCATCTCCATAGCCAAAACAATTAAAAGAGGAGGGGGGTAGGGTTATTTTGGAATACATCTCATATTTGGATTTTCATCCAAATGGGAAAGAATTATGGGCTGCTAATGCTTGCCTATTCTTAAGATGAGCATTATAAGAACACCCAAAACCAAGCCTGTAAGTCTTCACTGGCATCTCTAGTGATGGGCAGCCTGATCCTGTGTAGGTTTAGAGAGGCGGAGTGCGCGCCCCACCACTCTAAGCTATCGCAAATGTGCCGTAAAGCACATTTGCGATGTCTTTAGAGTAAAGGCCACTGATGCAGAGGCCAGCAGCCCTTATTCCACCACCCTCAAGACTTGGCACTGACCGGCCAAGGTAGGTCCTGCACTGGTTGGTGCAGGGGCAGGGGAAGGGCGGGAAGGGGTATGGAGGAAGGAAGCTCTGCCGATATCCTAGGCCCATTCCAGTCTTGGGACTTCAAGACTGGATTACTGCAACGCGCTCTACGTGGGGCTGCCCTTGAAGACGGTTCGGAAGCTACAATTAGTGCAGAATGCGGCGGCCCGGGTGGTAGCTGGAGCTAGGCGGTTTGACTCTGTTGAGCCGCTGCTTCAGCGGCTGCACTGGCTGCCCATTCGTTTCCGAGCCCAATTCAAGGTGCTGGTAATGACCTTTAAAGCCCTTCACGGTTTGGGTCCAGGATATCTGAGGGACCGCCTTCTCCCATACATTCTGGCCCACTCTCTTAGGTCATCTGAGGGGGCTCTCCTGCGTGTACCACCTCTATCGCAAGTTAGGGGAGTGGCAACACGTGGGCGAGCTTCCTCCGCTGTGGCGCCACAACTGTGGAACTCCCTGCCAGGGGATCTGAGAACCACCCCCTCCCTCATGACTTTTCGGCGAGGGCTCAAAACATTTTTGTTTCGTCTCGCGTTTGGGTGATGGGTTGTAGCCTGCCTGCTGTATCTCAAGATGCTCTGCCATGCTGCTTTTGTGCTCCCTACTGTTGCCCCCCCAGTGGTTTTTATTGATATTGATATTGATATTATTGTTTTTATTGTTTTTAAATTATGTATTTAAACTTTCTGTATTTTAAACTGTTTTTAATTTTTGTTGTAAGCCGCCTTGGGCATTTGCCTCGGCATGGGATAAGGCGGGATATAAATTTTTTAAATAAAATAAAATAAATAAATTCCCAGGGTTGGCCGGCCTTACTCCCCCAGCTCGAATGTACGCCAGCTTCAGAGCTGGCATACATCCGAGGAGGCCCATAGGGCCCCAGCCGGCTTGCACTCGAGGAAGGGGATGAGCGCCCCCTTCTTCCGAGGGAACGGGATTACACAGGATTGCGCCGTAAAGCAATTTCCTGTGCTCAAGTACTAAATATTTGCATGTCAGCTAGTACTTGCCCTTCAAAATAATAATAATAATAATAATAATAATAATAATAATAATAACAACAACAACAACAACAACAACAACAACAATAATAATAATTAATGTATTCTGAAAGCAAACATTAGACAAACATTTCATTATCCATGTTTGAAGTGGAAATGGATGTGAACTGTACTGGATTTCTGGTCCAGTCACAGAACTGAATTTAGCCCTTCAGTTCTAAGCAGTGATAGTTTATAGTGGAGCCAATAGGCTGTTTTCCTGCTACACACTATGTAACATTTTACTGTGAACCAAGAGCAATATTCACTTGGATGTTCCTTTCTCAGCTATTCTCTATAGTTATTGTCAAGGTCTTATACCATCGTAGCAAGGAAAACTGATGAAATGAGGCTCCTCATAAATACAAAATTGACAAAATATTTCATCATAGAATACTGAAGTTAATCTTTCAAGGATGTATCTTAGATGGCATTTTATTGTCAGCTTCCTGTTCCTGAGAACAAAATACATGCATCTTGCATCCATTAGGAAGCGCCTATCCTGATATAAATCACCACTTTCCCCTTCCAAATACACAGGAAATTATCAGACCCTGACTCATGTGCAATTGGAAGGAAAAGGAAATGATTTATACATGTTTTCCCTTTCCTAACTAATGTGGGTTGATTTGATACTTGGGTACAGAAATCAAAATGCAAAATGTCACACCAAGTTGCCGTTGTTTAGACTTTTGTGGCTACAAATACCTCCATCTTCAGAAAGTTGTATCTAGAGATGAATGAGCTTGATGGCAGTATTGTCGGGCTGGTCCTGCCTGTGTGTGTGCTTAATGGCCCAGTCCTATCCCCTCTTTTCGCTGGCGGAACATGCATTCCACCGTTGGAATTGAGATGTCAGCAGAAGTGACATTCTGCCAGCGAGCGTAATGAGGCTGCCAGCGCAATGGCTGCCAGCTGCATGGGTCAACAGAGAGGCCACTGGCACTGATGAATTGGTAGTGGGGGCGGGTGGTGGGTAGAATGGGATGGGGAAGGGGATAAACAGTGGTGTATTGGGGCAGGGAGGGGGAAGGGCAGGAAGCAGAACAGAGGCAGGACTCATGTGCGCCAGTACCCTGCGCTCCTTCCCTCTCCCTTCCTTTGGTTCTGCACCAGCAAAATGGCTGGTGCAGAGTCGAGGGGACCCATCAGGGAAGTGGGGGCTTTCCCCAGGTTATGGGAACAAAAGTTCCCTTACCCTGAGGAGACCTCCGTGACTGTCCCTGCAGCATAAGATGCATCGTGTGCTCGATTGGTGTGGCTGCATCGGCGGTGGCGGGTTAAATAGGATTGAGCTTTAAGTGAGTTTGTGCTCACACTTATGGTCCTTTTAGAATCTCACTGGCAAAGCCTTAATGCCCAGGGGCAACTGGTAGCTTCTGCTTGCAAAGCATATGCTGTACCACTGACCTATAGTCCCATCACCAGTACTGGAAAGAAAATTCCAATACATCATTCTAACAACTACAGGTGGCCCAGATCTCTTCTATGGCTATCAGAAGGCAAAGTATAAGAGGGTGAGAATGAAACCCAGAGAAATGGGGCCTCTGATGAATATGAGGTGTGTTGCAGCTATCAGCAGAGTCAAATATCTGCCTACTGAGGATTACACCAAGCATTTTGAAGTGGACTGTAGCCCACAAAAGTTTCTACTTGTTATGGACCAATCTTATCCCGTACTGGTGCGCAGGATCCAGCATGCCAGCAGGGGACCAGACCAGGAGAAGTAATGAAAAATGTTACCTCTCCGGCTGCTGCCTGGTCCCCTATGAGTCTATTCAGATCTATGCCAGCTCTTTTGCTGGTGTAGATCTGTCCCACTACAGGGCATGTGTCAGGCCCAGGATGGGGGTTCCGGATCTGGCAGACATTGCTGCTGTTGAGATCCACCTCCCTCCTGTCCCAAATCCACGCCTTCATGACCCAATTCCCAACCTGATCCACCCCCAGCAAGACCACATCGACAGCAGTTCTGCGCAGCCTTCTAGCCTTTGCGCCAGTGGTAGCATTCAGCAGACTGTTGAGGAGGCTGCCATGATGGTGGACTGTACAGTACACTGGCGAGTTTCGGGATTCACCAGCGTAATGCACAGATAGGATTAGGCTGTTTTGGCTGCTGCAGACTAACACGTCTACCTTTCTGACAGTAGAATTCATATGGTAAGATACTGCTTTTTTATGTTTCTGCTATATCTGTCCACTAGGTGAGAGTCATCCAGAGATATTTCAGAACGAATTAGATCAGATTTAGAAACAATGATGTTAAGGACTTTACACAATGCTAGGATCAACGTAGGAAACATAAGAGAGATTATCTGGCTCTGTAATTTTGTAGGTATCTCCATATTTTCCTTCTCATTCTTAGGTTCAACCTATATGGGGGAGAAATTCCTGTTCTTGTTCATCAATATGACTCAAAATAGAAGTTATAGAAAATGTGTGCCTGCTGAAACCAAAAATGGCAGCTATGGATTTAGTTCCACATCTCCTCACTGTAATACCTATTTCGGGAAATGCTTGGCATCCTCATCACCACATCATGAATTTCCTCCCCTGCTCCCAATGGCAGGCAATATTTTGGAGTGGGGAAACATACAACATGGTGATGTCATTTTTTTTTTGTATTTCCCTAACTAGATGTTGTTTACTTTTAAAAATATCTCTACCCTGCACTTTGCATTCTGAAGAACACTCAAGACAGCTTCACAACATGAAATTAACACAGCCAGAGTTCTATAAAAGTTTAAAAAGATGGGGGGGGGGACCCATCAGCATACAGTAAAACAAGCAGATCATCATCAGAATCGAAATGGGAGGCCACTTCATGACAGACTGAAAGCCTTTTGGAATAATATTGTTGTTCCCTTACACTGAAACAACATCAAGGAAGGGCTAAACAGATCTCTAATGGCAGAGCATTACAGAATTTGGATACCCTGACCAGATTACCTGCCAACCATCCTTCCATCGGTAGTTGAATGTGGAGCAGGAAATCCTAGTAGATCTTAATCACTGGGCAGAAAGGTGATGCTTCAAATACAACTAAAGGTGTGTGGACTAGATATGCAGCTGCCATTTATGGCAACAAACATGAATTTACCCCAATATCCCATTTGAGTCTAACAGCCCAAACCTATTAGGGCCTTCGGCCACCGGAATGAGCGTCCCAGCGGCGTAAGGCCCTTTATGGCTGTCGCAAAACGTGACATGCCATTCAGGGTGGCCTGGCCACCGCCATAAGTAGCGAGCAGCGGGGTCCACCTACCAACGGCCAGAGGATGCCTGCTGGTGCCAGCAAGTCAGCGCAGGGGGTGAGAGGGAGGCAGGGAGGGGTGGAAGAAGGAAGAATGGAGGAAGAAGGGGGCAGAGATGAGGGCAGGGAAAAGGGTGACCTGGAAGGGGGACAGTATTGGCGGTAACACCACCACCGATATCCTATCTCTCTTCCCAGCCTTAATCCCCCAACCTGGGTCTATGCAGACTTGCACAAGCTAAATTGCTGGCGCAGGTCCAAGTAAACCCAAAGGGTCAGTACAAGCTTACCCCCGAAGCAAGGGAACAAATGTTTCCTTACTCTGAGGAGGCCTCCAGGGCCCAAAGCACCCCCCTATGAGATACAGTGCGTGCCCCAATTGCACAGCTGCATTGCTGCACAGAGAGTTGCATAGGATTGTGTTGCCCCTGAATCATTTAAGAAACCTCAGAAAGCTATTGGTCTTTCTTCTTGCGTAAGATAAATAAGAAATTTATTTGAGGGCCAGCCCAGCCATGAGGTGAACTGAAGTGACCGCTTCAAGTGGTGGGCTGGTGGAGGTGGCAAACTGATGAGGGGTGCCTTGTGCCCAGTGGCTGTCTGCTGCCTCCTTGCGCCCTCTTGACCACTTCACCCTGCACTCCAATTCTCTTCTTGCTCACTGAGAGCAAGTGAGATGAGGATGAGAGCAATGGCAACCTACAGCATCACTTAAAACAATGTTCCTCCATCTCTCTTGCCTCCCAGGTGGGCAAGATGGAAACGGAGGCAAAGTGACCCCCTCCCACTCCCAGTTATATTTAACTCCAATGCCTGCTGGTTCCCACCCTTCCACTCCTTCAAGCACACAAGAGTGGGCAGAGTATGCTGGAAGCAGAATTGTCTTCCACTCCCAGCCTGCTTTGCCCAGTCTGTGTGTTTGAAGATGTGACGAAGCAACACCCAACAGATGACAGAATTAGAGGTAAGATGGGCATGACATTCCCCTCCCCTCGACTCTCTTCCGGTCTCCTTGCTCAGCTTGCTTTGCCAGTGGTGGGGCACACACACATCAGCACATGCAAAGACAAAGAAAGAAAAAGGGGTGTAGAATAAAAATGGAGGGTGGTGGGAAAGTAGGGCCCCACTTCAACTTGGGTTGATCCTGTTTCTATTCTTCATATTGACCCTTAATCCGGGGAGTATTGTTCCGAAGTGACAAAAGACAAACACAGAGACCACAGTCACAATCTTAGAAGCATTTGCAAATATGTTCCATTGGGTGTCAATTTTGTAGCTGCCTTGCCTGAAGTTATGGAGATACTGGATGCTAGGGTTGAAAAGCAAATGATGCATTAAGATGCTAAGAACTAAATTACGTGTTTAGAATTATTACATGGTACAGTCTTCCCTGGACTGTACCAATTCATAATGTAGGAAAGGCTTCAGATGTTTGAATACCACTCCAGAGAAAAGTAGTATGTCAGGGAGAATTCTCAGCTAGTATCCTTCCCCTGATACACTAGCTTTCCACATGAAACCACGTGATTCCCATACCTGCACTTTAAAGTGGTACAGCCATAGGTGGGTCTACTACATGATATTTCTGAACATGTTTTTCAGTTTCAATTCAGTAGTTGCTAGTGCAGAAAAAAAGATCCTGTTGGTGGCCTCATTTGGTTTGTTGGCTTGTTTCAACAATTTGCTTCACTTTGTATCCCATTTGGACAATTGCTTTGTTTCAGTTCCGAGTCATTTTTAAAATTGTTTCCTATTTATTTCAATGGGCAAAATTCAATTCACTGCAACTTTTTAATTATTTTTCAGAACTGGGTGACATTTACAGGGATGGAAGCGCTCCATGAGGGGGAATAAAGCCAGCTAAATGTCATCCAAATAGCTGCAGGGGCTTTCATTTTAGGGGCAATTGAAGTTTGATCAGTTTAAAAGGTTTCAACTGGCCTTGCCACATGTTCTTGTGCCCAATTTGCATGAAACTCACAGATAATGTAGAGGCACCCCTAGGTAAGATCTACTCTGCTAAAGAAGATTGAAGAAGATAGGTTCAGGGATTTAGGAGTTATCCATAAAAAGAATAGTCTTTGAGGTTTGAGCTTATAATGGTTTGGTTTTGTGCTCAGTTTGCACCAGGAAATACAGAGCTGATCGTACAAACGTTTCCTGAGATTTTTCAGAAAGATAGAGGAATTGTAATTTTAAGTGCTGACTCCAAGCAACACTAATAAAGGAACAAAGATAGGGAATAATCTAGGATGACTTGGTTCAACTAGCTATTGGGAGAATGGGTCTGGGTTCTGGGAAGAAATTAACAGAGATAAATCAAAATGAATCACACCCACAAGAAACAAGATAATTTTGACGAGGAAGAATGGATAGTTTAGGAAGCATAGAATGGGAAAGAATTTATTGAGTTAAGAACACCACAACCTTCTAGAAACTATCACTTTAAGAGAGAACACACACAGGGCAGAGAAAACGGCAAAATACTCGTACCTCTAGTTTTTGTATTTTCATAGTACCAAGCTCCAAATCACACTGAGGTTTCAGTGTGATTTGGACACTGACAGTGTTCAGCTCCGGCGGAACCCCCTTCCCGAACCTGATCTGCCTCCATGGGTCAATGCGGATATGCACCAACTATAGAGTTGGCACAGGTCTGAGTTGATCTATGGCAGCTGGGTCTTCCCAGGAGCAAGGAAACAAATGTCCCCTTACCCTGAGGAGGCCTCAGAATGCCAAAACTCCCCCATGGCATACAGCGGAAGCTGTGTTGGCACCACTGCATCACTGTGCAAGGAGGTAATTCAGGTTGGGCTGCTTGAAGGGTTATACATCTCTTTTCAACAGCAGCAGCAGCAACAACAACAAAATCACAACACTGCTTACATAGCTGAATTAGTACATGGTTCCTAGTCCCAAAAGGGCTCAACATCTTAAAACATGTGGAAAAAAACACCAGCAAATGACTACTGGAAAGTTATTATGATGGGGTGAAGAGGGATGATTTCTATCTCCTTGCTAAATATAAGAGAAGCACCTCTTGAAAAAATGCCTCCTTGCCCAGTTAGTAGGGGTAGCTACCACTCATCTAACCACCATACTGAAAGCTAAAAACCACCTGACAATGCCTATTGAATTCCCAATCCCACAAGTTATTAGGAGTCATGTGCTAGACCAGGGGTGGCCAACCTTCCACCATTATTAGGGCCTCTGTGTTCTTAAGAGTTGTGCAGAAGACAAAATCTTGGCAGCTGCAAGTGCTGATGGTGCTGCTAAAGCAGCTGCACCTGCTGAAATGCCCTCACCTAGACAACCATTAAAGGGCCAAGAACAGTCATGTTGAAAGGTTGGCCACCCCTGTGATTAGTGATCTTTAGGCTAGGGATCTTTAGAAGATTATTAGTAATCTTTTGGCTAGGGATTATCTAGAGATTTTTGGACTAAAAATCTCGATTTGGAATGGAATAAGTCTTTCCATGCCTTTTTTATACACTTATAGGGGAAAACATTTCCAGATAATGTGCCAAAGCTTGGAAAGAGCCCAGGGAAATTCCTTCACTGTTACTAGCTCTTCTGGGTGCTGTTTTCCCTCATTCTTCCCTTTGATTTAACTCTCATAACTGTCCCTTCCTTCTAGTCAATGAAACCTCCACTTCCCAGAGTTCACATTGCTTGCAGGAAGTCCTTAGAATACAAGAACAGTGTTAAGCAGCACTGGCGTCGCTGCAGGGGGCGGAGCTCTCAGTTAGGCCGCGGTCCGACCCTCCGTTACACCGGTGCCTGAGGTGGCCCCGCCCCCTTGCCTTCGGAGCCATTCGAGGCGGTGAAACAACGCACAAGGAGTCTCCTGCACTGCGTTGCTTTCACCGCCCTGAATGGTTCCGAAGTCGAGGGGGCGGGGCCGCTTCGTGCACTGGTGTAACGGAGGGTCAGACTGCAGTGGAACTTAGAGCTCCGCCCCCTGCAGTAACGACAGTGTTAAGGAGTCTTTGGCTTGATCCTTGGCTGTTGTTTTCCTCCTCTAAAAGTTGCAGTTTGGGAAGTTTCTTGTTGGGGAGGGAAACTGGCAGATGAAAGGCCTATTGCCAATCATTACAATTTCAGGTATAATTCAGAGGGGCTGTGGTTCAGCTTAAAATGGCTAGGAGGGATCAGAAATGGAGGGTTTTTGACCCCCAGCACATTTCTCAAATTGGTCTCCAACCCTTCTCTGGGTCGCTTTATTTTCTGTGTAAAATGTGAAGATCAGACTGCTGCCAAGGTCTGCATTTTATGTTACAATATTTTATATAAACTGCAGTCCTGGGAGAAAGAGCAGGATGTAAGAACCTGCCAACCCCCCCCCCCAAAAAAAGCAGATTAAACCCAAATCAGTAGATGTAAACAATTCCTCCTCCTGCTGACGACCGAACAAATCAAAGCTTACAATCTTTGTGTTTAATCTTGTTTCCGTTGGTCTCCTCTACTCCCCCCCCCCCAGATCTGGCACCCGGTCAGCTGTTAAACATTTCCGTACTTATATCCAAAGAATATAAGCCAAAATCATATGTAGGGCCAGACCACGAAAATAAACATGGCAATCAAAGTGTGCAAACACGAAGGCATAGGCTCAGGGATGTCTTTGATTTGTCTATGTATTCCTAGTGAATCCTTGCTGCAGCAGCTGAATATCTGAAGCAGATGCTGGCATACAAAGAAAACTGCAAGAGGGAAGGGCAGGCCGTAAGGAATACAATTTAAGCAGAAGGTCGACAAGTAACTGAGTCTGGCAAATGCTAACCAGAGTTAGAATTGGCCAGAAATCAAGTTTCTGTAAATCAAGAGCAGCAGTTAAGAAGGATGATAGGTAGAGTCTCCTGAAGTATCCAAAATTTGCCCTGAGGCAAGCCTATCAGTTAAACTTTAACTGGATTGAAGATAGTGGCACAGGAAAGGTACTGTAATATAGAAAGGTTTTTATTTATTTATTTATTTATTTATTTATTTATTTATTTATTTTTTAAAAGTGTTCCTTAAAAGTGGATAAGTAACTGCACAGTACAGAATACATAAGAGAACAGGAGAGTTAACGGTCTATTGATAACACAGGTCTGCAAATCTGTGGGTCAGGGTTTTTTTTTTCCAAAATTTATGGTGGTTTTATATGAATTTGGGGCACTGATTCACAAATGGCATCGGTTTTGCCCAATCACGTCCAATTTTGGGAGTACAGCATCACCACTTCATAGTGCGAGTCAAGCAGCTTCCTCATGAGGAAGCCATGGCATTGGATTCCATTAAGGAACATGCTAACTTCTTCCATAACACATGTAGCGCTATGCATGTTCCAGGGACCATAATTCATTTGTAGATGCTATGCATTGGCTGGGTGTGATGCAGTTAGTGTGTTAGCATGAAAAGATAAAGAACAGGCTGAAGCTCATGACCCATGAGTCATGGGATGTATGTGTGTGCGCGCCTGCGTGCAAGAATAAAAGAAGGGGGAAACTCAGGCCACAAAAGGAGTTGCCTTAAGGAAAACGGTTTTCTTTCTTCCTGCCTGCTGCATTGATTTTCTGTCCTGCATTCACTTTTGTTTAGCAATTCATTTGTCATTCTGCCAGTGGGTGGTATTCAAGATGATTATGAAAAGCTGGATGTGTTATCAGTTTTCTGTTTGCTTTTCACCATCATGAGAACTTTATTAGAACCAGGAGGATCGTTTGGGGTAGTGGGGAGGGGGCTGCTCATAGCCAATGTCCCACTCTCTCCTGCTCATGTTCAGGGTTGGTTGCTGTGGTTGAAGCTCATGTTGGTGATGCCTGTATGGGGAGAAATGTTTGGACTTCTCGCTTCCATGAGAACTTCTCTTATCATGGGCGACACTGGCACGTCAAGGCCAAATGCCCCCAGAGGCAGCTGACAGGCTGCATGCAAGTAGACCAGCACATGAAGTAGAGAACTTCAAAGGTTACTACCAGCACCAGCACAGACAAGAGGAGTCCTGAGGTTTGTTTATTTAATCAATTTATATCTTGCCTTTCCATAAAAAACTCAAGGTGGCTAACAAACTTCATCATAAATATAATGCAAAATCAATAATAAAGCCACCAAATCTACAAATTCAAAAATTCCAATTCTAATAAAATAGCATATCAATTAATCCAATGAAATGCAATTAAACACCCAGCACCTAGATAATAACATCTCACTGAAGGACCTACTGTATGGATTCTTAGCAAGGACATTTCAACAGCAAGCATGGGAGGGTGAAATATATTTGAGATGCCCTTAGAACGCCATGTTTCCCTCGTGTGCATAGGCCTTGACGGAAGGGAGTGAGCCGGAAGGTATATTAAGCAGTTGTTTAATGAAGGCTCTTTCTACCCACAGCTTGAATAAGGCACACTTAAGATCAGAGGAATATGCCTCCCCTGAAAAAATACCCACCTGAGTTACTGCTTTGCAAAAACGAAGAAAGCCTGGGTTAGTGCTACAGCATTCCTACCACAGTTCCAATGTCTTCCTTACAATCACTAAAGCTATCTGTATATTGCTATGGAATGTGTCTCTCTGAATAGCCTCCCCACTCTTGCCCTTCATCTTGTATGGCTGCAGGGCACTGGCGTCACTAGGGCACGCGCTGCCCCAGGGCTGGGCACGCGCGTCACCCTAGTGACCCCTCCCCCCGGACACCCCCCTTTAATAAGCTTTGGCGCGGCCATAGGCCACGCCACGATTTGGGGGGGCGCTCGACGGGCTGCCGCTCCGGGCGCCCGGTCCGGGAGCACCCTCAATCATTGCAGCCGGCTCGGGGACGTCTTCCCCGGCCGGCTGCCCAGGGCCTTCTGAGGAAGGCCCACTGCGCGAACGTTATTTATAACATTCTTTTGCACATGCGTAGACTGTTCCTGAGGGAAAAGGGCAGCCCTTTTCCCTCAGGAATGGTCTGCCCATGCGCAAAAGAACGTTATAAATAACGTTCGCGCAGTGGGCCTTCCTCAGAAGGCCCCGGGCAGCCGGCCGGGGAAGATGTCCCCGAGCTGGCTCTCCTGACCGGCGTCGCTGTAGCCTGGCGAGGCGGGCGGGAGGCCCCGAGGCGACGCGCGCATGTGCACGCAGGAGAGGCGACGCACGCGTGAGCGCGCATCACCTTTCTGCGCGTGCGTGCGCGCATCACCTGGGCCCCCCCCGCACTCCTCGCCAGGCTACAGCGACGCCTCTGCTGTAGGGACGATCTGGTGATGGAGTGAGGGCCGCTGGCCTCATGCCGGCGGCCCTTACTTTAAAGTAGTTGCAAATGTGCTTTACGGCACATTTGCGGCACTTTAGAATGGTGGAGCGCGCCCTCTGCCATTCTAAAGTTATGGAGGATTGTGCTGTCAGTCTGGTAAATCAGTAATTTGTTCAAGGAATGCTGATTATCTGGCATTGAAATGATCTGTTGCAAATCCTCTTATTTCCATAGCTGACCAGACTAGTCTTAAATTCAGAGTAGAACGATAATCCAACTCAAATAACCATGTTTTTTGCAAAGAAGTAAGAAAATGAATACAGCAAAATGTGATTTAATTTAGACCTAGATTAAAAATCCAACATCCATATCAGTTAGAAAACTGGGGGTTAAACTGCTGTACTCCCCAAAGCCTAAACTATGGTCTGATCATGCACATGTTTCAACTGGAAGATAACGGCATATCTGAGTGATACAATGAAGTGTCCTCAGGACAATTCGCACTTACTGCTGACATGATGAGCTCTCCACCTAAATTCTGGATTTCAGCTTTAACTTGACTGCAGATTTTGAGCTGGTGAGAGTACAGTTTGATCTGCTCCAAGTAAGCCAATAAGTCCTGCTTACATGACAGGTCTGGACACTAAAAAACAGAACAAAAAAACAATAATCATCAGAATAAAATGACTTTATTTTTTAATAATTTTTCAGTGGCTAGAATCTGAAAAATAACCTTGGGTGAACTAAAGAATTTGAATGCATTCATACAGTGGGATCTTTGTGTCTTTGTAAAGCACCAGGACTTACAGATGACACCAGATTAATAACATCAATAAAACAATTTATGACTTGGGGTGGAGAAATGGAACATCACCGTTCCCATGCATGTGAGGGACTTGTGTGGCTCTTTCGATCTTGGCCATTCTCACTTCTTTCCACATGTACTTTCTTCTAGTTATTTTAGTTCTCCAACACTACATATTAATGTGCGTGCTAGTCTGGTTGAACTCAAGTGCTTTTCAGAACTGTATTCTCAAAAAGGGAGACCCAGCACGATTAGATTCATGTCCCATTCAAAACCATACCTTATAAATTGTATCCCAGCCTCTTCTTGCCAGTTTGCTTATGTGATCATTTTTTATCTTTTTTTTTTTTGCAGAAGATCAATAATAATAAATAAATAAAACCCCTAACTACTACATAGCCGTGCTCTGGATATGTACTTGAAGTTGATGTTTAGAGTCTAAAAACTTTTAAAATTCAGGACAATCAACTGCTGATCACAGCTGATAAGGGAGAGGCTTTGGAGTACCCCCAGCCATTGGTCCACGTACCCATAGGGGTATGCATACCACAGGTTGAGACCTTGATAATTTCCATCAGTGCATGCAGTCAAGAATTATCTCTGGTAGAAAAGAACCAGATGTGATCAGATGATACCTTCATGGGTTCTCTGTAGGCACTCCAAGTGATTGTACTTACAATGCAAAGCAACATGTTTTTATTTGTTTATTTAGATACCACCTTCAGAACACATTGTTCAAGATAGTTCATAATAAAGTATCATAATCACACACATTGGAAAGATAGTTTTAAATAGTGCATACGCATTGCATGATTCTAAAATAAGAGTAATTGCAGAAACAATCTCTTTCAACTGCTCAGTGTAATATGATGTTTGAAGATTGACGCAGCAATTCAGCACATGGTATGTGCTCCTTTGAGATGAGCATCTGGAATTGCCCAGAGGAAACATGCAAGCTTTACTGTATAAACTTTCAAATTAATCTAGATAGTTCGGAATGGAGTTTGTGATTAGGTGGGTAGCAGTTTATTTAGAGCTGGTCTGGGACATGAAAGCTATTTCTGTGGATATCTCTGCCCTACCTTATCCTGGCTTAGTATGTTTGGGACATGTCTTCAGATTTCTGATGTGCTATTTACATAAAACAGATCCAAATTATTGTTGCACATAGTCTATATATTGTTATATCAATAGCTGACCTAATTGTGTAGACCTAATCTTTCTAGACCTAATCATATTCTAGTCTAGTATCTTCATGTGGTCATTTGCTAATATGCAATAAAATGGAATCTTAATGAAATAAATTGCCTGACTATAAATCTCTTAACTACAGCTTGCTTCATTCCTGGCTTCCACCTCACAGTGATGTAAGCATAAACTCTAGTATTATAGTTGCTGGGTGATCTTTCTAGAGTACTTGTTAATAGTCAGGGCTGATTGTGTGATGTTTCCTCATTGAGATCTGATGACTGGAGATGTTCTCCTAAATAGACAATTTATTTGCAGGGTGGGGAGGAGATCAAAGTTGCGCAGTGGTTTGTGTGGCTGAGAAAAGGAGGCTATTAGCAGTTCTGAATTGGGGGCAATGTGGGGAGAGAGAAATTTAAATTGACTGAAAGTGACACACCTTGTGGTGCAGTTGATCTCCTGAGGAATCTGATAGTGGTTCTCAACCTGTGGTATGCGTACCCCTAGAGGTACGCGGACCGCAAGTTGGGGGTACATGAGATGCTCCGATCAGCAGCACTGAATGAACTCAGCTGCTTGTATTGCATTGTGTCATATTTCTTCTAACAGCAAAAAGTAATGTTGTTTTTTTTTCTGTATATTTTCAAAATGGCTCCTGGTAATGTGATCACCTATAAGGTGCAGTTAATGTTAAGATACCCCATTTTTTTCCCAGAGGTAAAAATCTGCATGGCCTAATTCAACCACTTTCACAATTCTCCATTTGGATGATCTGAGATTGCAGGCGGTCTGAGTAAAAGTCATTCATTTGAAACTGTTCTACTTTATGAACTGGAAAAGGTCAAAGAGATGCAACAATGAGTCTTCATTACACAGTGATTGCTTATTTCAGCCGCTCTCTCACTTTAGAAGCTACATGGGAGAGAGAAAAGAGAGATTTGTTTTCCTCACTTGCATGTCATTTAGGATACTGAAAACTCTCTCGCACATGAAGGCTGAGGAGTTTACTGGGAAAGCGGTGTCAGACTAATAGAGCTGTGCTCTGTGAGGTATTCTGAGTGATTAACTGATGTGGCCAAACAAAAAAGTGACAATATTGACTCTGACACTAGGTACTTAAAACAATTCAGCTATGCTTTACCTTTGGCAACTGGAGAAAAACGGTGAAAAATGTGTTCAAATTTCACAACATCCATAGCCCCAATCTATGCATATATAGAGGTTGGATAATCAGCAATAGAGTCAATTGGCTGTGCAGGAGGACCCCATATCTGTAGATTCACTTATCCACGGATCATGGTCCCCCGGCTCCTCGTCAACCATGGGGGCAGGGCACTCATGGGGGATAGCGTTCCCCTCATCCATGGGTTCCCGGTATCCGCAGAGGGCAGGAACGTATCCCCCGTAGATACCAGGGCCTCAATATATTGCAGTTTGCTGACAGGCTACACAGCAGTTGGATCAGGGGAGTAATTTCACATATAGTGCCCAGCTGCACACATGATTCCTAGGGACACACATGTCTGCTTTTACACATGTATGCTCCCTAATTAAATTGGGACCATTATTTGCAAATTACAACACTGCTTGAAAATCAACATGTCAGAAGGCTGTAACCTTTCATTTTTACCCTTGCTGATTTGCATTAATGAAAGGTCATATCGTTCTCGTTGCCACTGTAAGAAACAAAACAGCTTATGAACGTCCTGTTTCTTTTTCCAGCTGTATTCAACTAAAAACCATTTCCAGTCTATGCTTTAACTTATTATTTTATGCTAACAGATTTGTGTTTGAGACATTATGGTGACAAAATTGAAAAAAAGACGCATACCTATGAAACAACAGGTCTTTCACAAAGCACTGGGGGGGGGGGGGTTGTAAACAATTTTACCAAGACTGTTTCAATAGGTTGACAAACAAAGAAATAGTCCATGTGCTCCTGAGGTGGTTGTTGACTCTGGGACAGGCTGCTGCTGCAACAACTCTCAGGAATGCCCCTGGCATAGAAAATGGGCTCCTGAAGAGGAAGAGACTATTCTCCAAAACTGCTGCCGACAGTCTTTTCTTTACTTTGAACAGCCCTGTGATCTTCTCTCCCTCTCTCTTTCCACAACTTTCTCTTTGGGCACATCTACACAGGCTGTTTTGCAACAATTGCCTCAAACAACATTTTGGCCATCTTTAGCCCATGCCTGCCATGTCTCCATCTGCACTTCAAGCTGGAAATCATATTTCATAGGATCTCACACACCAAGAACTCTTCCTTCAACTTTTGTTTCTCATCCCATACCACAAATGCTCTTCCTAAATCTTCTATTTTAAGCCACCTCCACCCATTATTTTGTACCACTCGGTGTGCCTCAAATTCCTTCCCTAACATCTATTTATAGTCCTTTTATGTCCACAATTAAATATCTATCTTACAACACTGTCATAACACTTTGATTCAATAGTCAGGAATCAGTGAGGCTTACAGTGTGTCTTGCCTTTTCAACAGCATGGGTGACCAGGAGCATGACATCACTTCTGGGAAACAGCAGTACAGGCTCCGCGAAAGCACAGAGCCCACACCGCTGTTTACCAGGCTGCGGCAGGTGGGGGAGGGTCTTCCTGCCTGCCCATGCCTTAGTCTGAGAAACAGCTCCCTGTGCTCACGCTTGAGCGCAAGGAGCTGATGCACAGGCTAAGGCATGGGTGGGAGGACGGACCCTACCCTGTCTGTCACAGTTTGGCAAACAACAGAGCGCAAGCGTAGGGAGCTGGCGCCACTGCTTTCCCAGCCTGCGGGTGGGCAGGAGAGGGTCCTCCCGCCTATGCCGCAACCCGGGAAACAGGTCTCACCATGTCTGTTGTTGGGGCAGCAGTGGGGCCTGAGGGGTGGAACAGCGGCTCCTCTGGCTCCGCCCAGAATACGCTTCTGCAGGTGACTGTGCTGTGTAGACTTGAAAGAAATCTCTGGCTGCGTTTGCAATTCTCCCCACTATAGGCATAGAGCTACAATGTTTCACAGCCTATGTGCTCTCACCCCAGAAGCCTCATTTATGTGATGCTTGCAGAATTGATGCTAATGAAGCTCACCATGTCTGAGATCAAACACAGGCTTTGGGAGCTCATAATACATGTCTCTAAGGATAGGCAAATATTAAGTGCTCTGAAGCCTTCTTCAGGTCAAATTCAAATTAGAAGAATTCTCAGCTTACCCTCTCAAGCCCCCAATGTTCATCCCATCTACCCAGATCCCAAAAGCCCCTCCTTGTAAATAATATGTATCTGGCTGGGCTGGCAGTGGCACCCCCTCCCTTCTTTAGCTCCTGGAGCATTGCTTATTAGCAAGGCCCCTGTGACGCTTGGGAAATGTAGTTTTCTCAAGGCTACAGGCACTAGCACCTGATGGCACGTGGCCTTGATGCCTTTAAAAGGGGTTTGGACAGATTCATGGAGGAAAAGACCATCACAGGTTACAAGCCATAAGCAACCTCCTGGTTTTAGAAGTAGGTTTTCTCTGTGCCAGGTGCGAGGGAGTGACAACGGGAAACAGGTTATCCCGTTGACTATGTGCTCTCGGAGGCATCTGGTGGGGCCACTGTGAGATACAGGAAGTTGGACTAGATGGGCCTTTGGCCTGATCCAGCAGGGCTCTTCTTATGTTCTTATGCAGACATTCTAAAACTAGGGTGAAGATTGAGAACATGTGGTCGGGGCAATGAGTGCACCTGCAAGTTGCACAACTGTGCTGATGTGCTCCAGAGTCCTTCCCTCTACCCACCACAGGAATATCCTTTGTTACTGCAGAAAATGCTGTACTCATGATGGGCAGCGGGGTAGGACTTTGAAGTGTGTCAGGGCGGGGCTTGCCAGTGCTCCCTTGCAGTCTTCCCCACCACACATTTTCCATCTTAGTTTTATAACATCTGCATAGGACTACTGAGGTAGTCCATTTGAAACTACATTTTCTAAGAGCCACCAAGGGCTTTGGATCCTTTTGTTATGCAATACTCTAGGTGCTTGGGAGGGAAGGAGAGGCTTTGCCACCGTTGGAGAGTCCACCACTGTTGCTGCTGGCCTGAAAGAGAAAGCACATCATGGTAGCAGTTGTAAGAAATAACAGTAGATTTAGCTCACCACTGCATTCAACTTACCTGGTTAGAGATGAGCCTTGCAAGCATATCCATCCTGGATCCCGACTCTGAGATCATTTTTGCTGCATTAATCACATCGGATGTGTTCTTCAGTGGCCCTCTGCCCCTTTAATTAAAGAGTATTGATATATAGAATGAGAATTTGGTATGGATTACAATACTGCCAAACATAAGAGCAGAAAGCCTGTGTAAATTCAAACTTTCTTTGCAAATTGAAAGCAAACCATATTTGATTTCTCTGGTTTTGAGTGGCACTGCATCGTCTCAACTCTACTGTCTGTTCTTTGTTTAATTGGACATAGTCAGCTCTACCCCAAAGATTTGGTGTGGTTTCAAATGTGATAATTATCCTATTTATTATATATCTGACTATCACAAGCCAGTCTGAATAAAGACATCATATACTACTTTTCAAAGACACACAGGTGCAATTCCAATGCTTTTGCTACAAACACTGGACAGCTCACCACAGATATCAAACAAAATATAAAACAGACAATCAAATCATTAAAAGCATCATAGAAAAACACAGAAATACTACTAAAACATTGAAAACATTATATTAAAAATACAGTACGGTACAAATAAATCAATTAAACGTGGAGTAAAATCAATACTGCAACATCACAGTCAGCAAGGAAACATTATAGTCCAGAATCCAACGGGAAAACATGGATTTTTACTGGCATTTAGAAGAGCTCAATGCTTGGGCCAATCAGTCCTCCTGAGCAAGGGTTCCACAATCTGGGTGCCATTACTGAGAATGCCCTGTGCCTTTTCCCTGCCAGTCTGACCTCACCGAGAGATGGGACTCAGAGCAAGGCTTCTGATGCGCAAAGCGTGCAGGCAGATACATGTGGGAGAAGGCAATTCTTCATGTATCCACTGATACAGGACTTTAAAGGTAAGGACCAACAACTTGAATTGAGCCTAGAAGCATACTGGTAACCAGTGCAGATGGTAAAACATGGGAGTAATGTGGTCAGACCAATGGGCCCCCAAAAGGCTGCCTCATTCCGGACCAGCTGACATTTCTGTGTCATTTTCAAGGGCAGCCTCATGTAGAGTGGATTGCAATAATCTCACCATGATGTGGCTAGGGCCCGGAGCATCATGACCAGATCTGCTTTCTCAGAACTGGGTGCAGCTAGTGTCCTCATCAAGCAAAGGCATTCCTAGCCACAGATGACTCCTGGGTCAGCGTTGGGGCCAGGAGCCCTCCCAAGCTGCGAACCTGATCTTTCAAGGGCAGTGAGACTCTGTCCAGAACGGCTGCACTCGCCGCTCCGAATCAGTGCTCCTACTAGCTCCTAAGTGTCAATAAACCCATGATTGTATGGAATCCCTCAAATCCATGTCATGTGACGTTCACTTCATTATGTTATTAGTGCCACAGATCCATATTTATATTGGCCAAATCCAGAATGAAGAGTATTCGCTCAAAACAAAAGAAACCCTCCATGTCTTATTTTCAATTAATTTTAAACAAGTGAATATTCGCTCCCAGACACGCATTTAAAATGAATTTCCGAATGAAGTAAGCAAGTCTGCTTTTAGCCATCCCACTCACTTATTGAGGGGGAAAGGATAATACCTTTCTAATTATGTTCTCTTCAAAAGCAAATAACATGGCTTAAATTTCATGCCGCCAGTCCTTGCAATTACTTCTCAGAAATCACCTGTGAATTAAGTTTAAAAATTATTGGCAGAACAATTCCATTTTCAAAGGACCTGAAGAACAGCTCTGCCTTTTTACCAAGGGTGATGCCTCAGGTCTGCCAGGCCAGGCACTGGTAATGAGTTCACATCCATCAGAGGGCCCACTTGACACAGGTGAACCTCGGAGCCATTAGTACCTGATATAGTGGTAACACCCAATGCATCATCATTGGGTAGGAGAACCTTGGGGGGGGGGGGGCGACAGAGTAGGGAACTGCCCAGGCAACCCGCAACTGGTGGTGCCTGTTATTGGTTTCCAAGGAGGCCGCCAGCTGCACCGGAGAAGGCCCAATCCTGCACAGGATGCGGCGGGCGCCTTATGTGCCCGCCACTAGACAGGATTGGGCTTCCCGTTGTTTACACAAAAATTAGACTAGAATATTCTATTCACAAAAAAATAGCCATGCAGTATGTACTTCCAGTGCATTGGCCAGAGATTGAGGTGCTGCAGGGTAATGTCCCTAGTGGTATGAAATCAAGGGTGCTACTGATTTGAGCAAGTTTGCTTGCTACATGTCTGTTGTACTTAGAGATTTGGGACAGTTGTAGAATATATGCTTTGTTCTGCCAGCCCTCCAGCGACTCTCTTTGTATTGGTAAGTTCTGTTTTTTCAAGTTGGTTCAAGAGGGAAAAGAGACAGCATCTGCAGGAGCAGTGGAGCTGCACAGATGTGAATGCAATAATATCACTATATGTATATGTGGTGAAACTGTTCAGTTTTTAAAAAGCAAATAAAAACACTTAGTATTTATACACAGCTTATGAGCAAGAATGTTATTTTACATTATGACGGCCATCATCCACCCACAGAATCACAGAAGGTTAGAGTTCGAAGGGACCTTGGAGGTCATCTAATCCAATCCCCTGCTCAGTACAGGCACCTGCTACACCATCCAGCCTCTGCCTGACAACCTCCAACAAGGGAGAATCCACTACTGCATAAGGCAGACTGTTCCAGTGCTTGACAACTCTTATATCTGGGAAATTCTTCCCCATGTCCAGCCTAAATCTACTTCCCTTTAGATTCAACCCATTGGTTCCAGTCCTGTCCTCAGGAACCACCAGAAAGCAAGCCCTTCCATTCTTCTGAGTGACAGTCTTTCAGCTTCTTGAAGATGACTACCATATCTTCCCATATCTCCAGGCTAAACATAACAAGCTCTTTTAACAATTTCTCACAGGCCAGCTTCCTTCAAAAGGAGCTTTCTTTTAGGACAAATCTCATTTTTCAATGATCTAGTAGTTCAAATGAAGCTTTTAGATCACATTCTAGGCATTTTGCATCCTCATGTAGTAGAGAGGCCTAGTTAGCGTCATTATGTTTAACATTACTAGGCCCACCATGAGCGTGAGCCAGCATGGGCTGTTTTTCCTCCCTAGTGGTCACCATGTGCTGCTAAATGATTGCATATGAATGATTCAATGAATTGGCCGTGAAGAAGTTATTGGGCAGCGCAATCCTGAAGATGGGTCCAGCGCCAGAGAGAGCGCTCCGGCGCCAGAAGCCGCCGCAAACGTGCCGTAAAGCACGTTCGCGATGACTCGGGAGTAAGGGAGGCCAGTGCAAGGCCGGCCTCCCTCACTCCGCCGTTGGATCTCCACGTGGACGGCGGCAGAACGTAGGAGCTCCATCGCCAGCTGCATGGGCGGTTCGGCCGGGCAAGGGAGGGGGCCCATTGGCCTAGCCGGCCCGGGAGGGGGCGGGGGATGGTGTCAGCCACATCCCCGTCCCCGCCGGGTCGGCTACGCCGTTACACGGCCTCCTACTTCTGCCAGCTACGTAGCTGGCGGAAATCCGAGGAGGCCGATAGGGCCGGCTCGGGTTTACACTCGGGGAAGGGGACGAGCGTCCCCTTCCCTGAGTAGACCTCTGGCCCAGTGCGCGCCGGGCAGCCGGTGCACAGAATCCGGCAAGCAGCCCTGGTCCACCGGCCAGATCCTTAGTCAGGATTGCGCTCTAAGAAAGATTAATATAAGGAGCTTCTGAAAGCTAGGAGCTTATTATAGCCTTCCTCTGTACCGAGCTCTGTTCTGTATTTTCATCCAAGACAGAGTTTCCTAAATTATTCGTCATAATGCAATGACTTTGAATGCATTTTTGCAATGACTTTGAATGCATTTTTTTTAAACAAAAGGAATAGTACATTTTCTACTAATCAAGATATTTTTCTCAGAATAGTTTAGTTACGTATATACATAGCTTTGCATTTTCTTGGATGTTTGTTTTTTGAAATGTCATTGAAATTGTCATATTATCGGTGCAACTCCAAAACTCCTAAAACTGTTCTGAACAGATGGATGCCATGTAGAGTATTCAGTAAAAGAACTAGGCTCATAGTCTCTATTTTTTTTAAAAAAAATCTGATATATATATTTTATTGGCATAGAATGCTGGAGAGCAATAGTAAAACTGTTAGCCACATTCAATTTAGAATGGATGTTCTAAACATCTGTTTAGAACCATCTGACATTGTAAATAGTGGTGTAGTCATAAATTTTGAAGTACAGGAAGTTGTCATAACACCCCTTGTAGCCGCACAAATATAGCCATGCCCCACTAAGACTATAAAACAAAACAACCTAACTACTTACAGCCCAATGCTACGGGCGCATTTTGCTAATGGAACTAGCTTTCTGTCAGTGGAAGGTCCTTTCTGTTGGTGCTGCAGATGCAGCAATGACATCTACAACAGGGCCGCCAGTGCAGATGGATGGCGACTGCGCGTACCCCACTGGAGCACCCAGTCACCGCCAGAAGAGGCACATTGGCGGAGGGGGTAGGCAGTGGGTGAGGAGGGGGAGTAAAAGGGCATTTCAGGGGAGGAACCAGGAATGTGTCAGGGGAGGGAGGGGGTGGATCCAGTGGCAGTTGCACATGTTGGATCTTATCCCCCATTTTTGGGCCCAGCCCGCCTCCTCTCAGAATTTTGCCCGCTATATAGCTGGTATAGGTCAGAGGAGACACATAGGCCATCAGAGGACCCATGCAGAGGTAAGGGAAAAATATTTCCATTTACCTCTTACAGGCTTCCTTATCGCCCACCCACCACCACCATAGCATGCAGCACATGCCTGCGTGGTACAGCGTGGTGGGGGATAGGATTGGGCTATTAATTAAATTGTTTTCTTATCACCACTAATTTTGCTTAATTTAAAGGTGTCACTCGTTTCATCTCCAACTCTTGGAGTGGGTTGCAATAGTTTAAAATAAAATACAAACTGAAAAGTGGAACTTTGTGGAAGCCGCCTTGGGTCCCTTCGGGGAGAAAGGCGGGATAAAAATATTGTAAATAAATAAAATAAATAAATAAACTAAAAATATATTCCGAATAAATATAAAAGGTCTATTAGAGTGCTAGCCAATGCATGTTTACTCAGAAGTAAGTCACACTGTGTTCAACAGGACATACTCCCAGGTAAATTTGCATAGGACTGTAGCCTTATGGCCCAGTCCTATCCACGCGGTATGCTGTCACAGCAGCTTCTCCACCGGTCTGTGGAGCACAGAGGCGTCGCTCTGGTAGGGGCGGGGCTGTAAGTATCGCTGCGGTCATAGTCTCTTTACCGAGCGAGGAGGAGGCAGCCCCGCCCCCTCACTGTCCGAGCCAGTCCCCTACGGAAAAAGCAGCAGGCAGGGTCTCTTGCCTGCTGCTTTCTCCACAGGGGACTGGCTCCGACAGTGAGGGGGCGGGGCTGCCTCCTCCTCGCTCGGTAAAGAGACTATGACCGCAGCGATACTTACAGCCCCGCCCCTACCGGAGCGACGCTTCTGGTGGAGCACTACCATCATTGCAAGACCCAGACTGCCATGTGCCGCCAACAGCACTCTGCAGAACGACTACTGATTCTGCTAGCAGTGGGGGCAGATTTGGGATGGGGGTGGGACAGGGCGGACTCTGCTGGCAGCAGCACCTGCCAATTCCTATATCCCCGTCACGGGCTTGACATGCCCCCAGGAGGCTACTCCAGGCTACACCAGCAAAAGAGCTACTGTCGCTTTGTGGAGTCCCATAGGGGACCAGGCAGTGGCTGAGGACTTTTTCTTTATTTACTTTCCCCAGCTGGCCTGGTGCCCAGCCAGCTCGCAGGATGCAGCAGATGCTGCATCAGCAGTCCTGCACTGTGCAAGTCGTTCCAGTAGAGGACTAGGCCATTAATGTAACATGAGCTACATAGTGTCTCTCAGGCAGCCTTTGGGAAAGATGATGGCTAGATGTTAACATCTGGTTTGTCTCCTACCAAGCCTGTTGCTTCTCTGTTCAGGTCCTTTGAAAGTGTTTCAAAGGCAGCACCTGAGCACTCCTGCTGAGACACCACTGCTCTTGTTGCAGGAGATGTCCAGGAGCTCCACTCCTGTCCTCCGCTCCCCCCACCCCCGACTTTACCCCAATTGCAAAGGCATGTTGAAATCGAATCTGAAAGGAATTTCAAAACTTGGGGCAAAAAAGAAATATACAGAATTCATCTTTGATCTGTCTACTCGCGAACAGGTTTCATTGGTCAAACTATCTCTCTAATCCACTAGTAAGCAACTAATTTTGTTGGTGGATGACTCTGAAAAAACAGAAAAGGTTGAAAAGCCCTCCTCCACAACTGAAAAGCCCTCCTCCACAACTGCTGCTTTCCCCTTCCCCCTTTTCCTTTTTCCTCCATCCTATTTTTATCACATGAAGTCAGAGACACCTTGCACGCACATAGCTGGCACTTAGAAATGCCATTCCACAGCTACTGATAGCCCAGAAACAATAAGATTACTGTACATATGAAGTTGTTTCCAAGAAACAGCAGTAGCGTCACTGGGGGGGAGGTTGAAACCAGTGTGGGCTGCATCAGTTTCGAGGGGGTGACACCAAAGGACCCAGGATACATTCTGGGGCAAGCCTGGGAGGACGGAAGACCCTTTGCACGACCTGGAAGTGGGTTGTTAAGCTTGCAGAAGCCCTGCGGACTGCAGAGGCTTGAAAAAGGTGTGGTTTGGCCACTTAGAAATGGGGATTGGGGGGGGCTTTTTAACTTTTTATGGGTTTTTGAAGGTGGACCCCGCAGATCCAGGACCCGCGGAAAGTCAAATCCGCAGATCCCGGATCAGCAGATAGAAAGGGTCCACTGTACATTCTATTATCCCCGTATCGAAGCTGAGGAGAGCCCCTAGTTTGACCCCTCATCCAACCAGTCAAACTGTCTTCTGGCAATTAGCCCATCTCAAGGTCTGATAACTTAATAAACTTGAAGAACAGCCCATCAAATATTTTGCATTATTGACTCTGCCCCATAACTCACTTAGAAAAAAGCCTCTTATCTGATTCAACTAACAAAATCAGTTCTCCAGAGGTTTTTGTCTTTTCAGTGATATAACACAAAATTGTGTTAAAGAGTGTTTTAAAGAGTGGAAAATACTTAACAAAGCTTTTCCATGGCAAGGTAAAACACTAGTACATATGTGTATTTATTTATTTATTTATTTAGTAGCCCTCGTCAAACTTTCAGGGAATGATTGTGAGACCTAACATAGATAAGAGGCTTTGAACTTGACACTAACATGAACTATCTCAATGGCAGTCTCTCCTTTAAAGAAGGAAGCCATGCTAGTGGACGGAAGTGACAGGGAAGATGACTGGAAATGACAGCACAGCTTCAGCTGGCAAAGTGTTGCATTTAAAGAGTTTTAACGTCGGTCACAGGTGTTTAATAATGTTTTCCTTTTACCTTGACAACAGAACTTGCTGAAGAGATCTGTACCCAGACATAAGTAGCCACATTTTGCCACTTGCACAATGGATACAATCCAGTAACAGCTAGTCGCAAATACAATTGGCTTTCAACAAGGCTTTGTCATGATCAACCTTTGTCTGATTGTTCCCATTGTGTTCACAAGGTCTTGCCAAACTTGAGTGTTGTTAACTTTAAACCAAGAATCTTTCATGCCTTTTCCGAATAGAACATGTCTCTATTACTTCCACAGTTTTCATATGAGAGGTTTGCCAGTGTCTCTTTGGTGTTTATTGGATCCATTAAAGACATAAAACCCTAACACACTGCCGATACCAGCTTCCAAGGGAAGGGGGGCCCCAGTCAGGCAGAGGGCAGATCTCTGGATGGCACTCCGGCTCCAGCTAGGAGCTGGCCTTGATTTTAATGCCTATGATTCCACTTTAAAAAAGTTTAGGGCTTTCTTGCAGTCTGCAAATGCTCGGGAGCGCGGAGGACAAGGCATACATAGGCTTACCAGATCCATACCGGGACAGAGTAGCTTGTTAAACCCTTAGAAGGCCTCAACATGCCAAAACTCCCCACACGGGATACAGCGGACGCCATGTTGGTGCCACTGCATCGCCGTGCGGAGAGTTACGGTGGATTGGGCTGAGTTACTCTGGGGCTGGGGGAACAATCCCCTGGAAAGTCCTTGAGGACAGGTCCCATTGGAATGTGAGAGTTGTGCAAGAACAGAAATAAGAGTTCATGGTGTTATGACAGTCTTTGTGTGTCTATATATTGATTTCCAGCCCAATCCACCGTAACTCCCCGCACGGCGTTGCAGTGGCTCCAACATGGCGTCCTCTGTATCCCGTGGGGGAGTTTTGGCATGTTGAGGCCTCCCCTGGAATAAGGAAACATTTATTTACTTGCCCCAGGACAAGGCTCATGCTGGCCCAGCAGGTCTACTTGGACCTGCACCAGCGATACCGTCCTGACCCATGAAGGCAGATCAGGCCTGGGAAGAAGGTATTCAGCAGGTGCCACTGCTGCCAAATCTGCCCACTTTGAGAATCAAATCCACCCTCTCCCTGCCCCATCTCCTCCCCGTTCTGCCCACCCCACCCTGTCCACTCCCCATCTCCCTCCCGGCCCCTGCATGGCCTTACTTGAGGCAACGGGCATCCACAGTCCATCGCCCCATGGACCCGGCCACTCACCACTTCTAGTGGCAGCCAGACTGTGCTCTCCAGCGCTGTTCGCTTGCGACAGCTGGAAAGTGCGCTATGCCGGCAGAACACGCGTTCTGCCGGCATAGCGCACAATTAGGATTGGGCCCTTCATATGTGAATATTTGTATGTATCAGAAGGTTCACATAATTTGTATGTCAGTCCAAACTAGATGTACCTTGAAGTGAATCCGCTTAATTTTATCTGAATTTCTTTCCGAATAAGTAAATAGGTGTATTTATGTACTTCAACCTAAGAGCAATTACAGTTTGCACAAGGCAGCAAAATCAAATAGCAAATCAGTTTATATTAATCTGATTCCCTGAGGTGCCGAACACACCTTTTGAAAACAATGGAAAGCAAAGGATCTCAACTGGGATAATAAAAAATATGATTAGGAACAAATGCATTCCGTTTTTCAATTATTGAACATGAATGGGAGTGAAAGATAGAATTCATGGCCTGCAAAGAAATGTTTACAATTTCAAACTGTGAAACTGAAGATGTCTGACAGGTAGGAATTCTTCTAAGAGCGAAGTGGCAGCTATAAAATAAAGCACTTATTCAGAAAGATGAAGTGAAATTATCTGGATAAAATAACACACCTAAATGAATGTGATTGAGCAATAGGCATGTTTATGGTTTACAGTCCAAACAGCTGACCTGCCATTTTAAAAATCTGATTGCTTATAATCTTGTTAATCAGATGACTGCAACAACTGGAAGGAAATGTTAATGCAAAGATTTTTGCCTTGACATCTTTCTAGCCAACATAATTAAATGGTATGTCTTTATTACAGAGGCAATTTCAAATATTTGGTAGTAAATATACTAGCGACTGGCCACACTGCCGATAGATTCCATTCCATACCTTCCAGCATTTTACAGATGGAAATAGGGACCATCCTGTGAGCTTGTAGGGAAAGGCGCCCAAATTACAGGCAGCCCAATCCTATCCCCCAGCAGCCCGTGCAATGCAGCAGTGCTCCATGCTCAATCTCTCTCTCTCTCTCTCTCTCTCTCTCTCTCTCTCTCTCTCTCTGTGTGAGAGTGAGTGAGTGAGTGAGTGAGTGAGTGAGTGAGTGAGTGAGTGAGTGAAGACAGCCTGGGAGAGGCAAGTAAAAATAATTTTTACTTACTTCCCCATAAGCCATCTGACTGCCAACAGGTCTCCTCGGACCAACACCAGCTATTTAGCTGGTGTACGTTCAAGGAGCCTCAGAGGGCGTCTCAGGCCTGGAAAAGGGGGATAGGACCTTGGGTGTGCAATAGTGCCACTGAAATCCTTCCCCTCGCGCCTCCAAACTGCCCCTGGTTAGGCCTGGTCCATGCCCTGATACTCCCCCAAACCGCCCCTGCCTCCACCTTACCAGCTCTGGTGGGGCATCCGGGAGCCACTGGCATGCACTTGGAACCTCTGGCCATTGACACCTGTGGTGCCAAAGTGCACGATGGGGGCGTGGCTTTGGCACCACCAGAATGGGGCTTATGGCAGTGGATTACAGGATCTGCTGCCGTAGGCCTTGAATAGGATTGCTGAACCATGAGCTGTCGATCGAAAGGTCGGCAGTTCGAATCCGCGACAGGGTGAGCTCTCGTTGCTTGGCCAGCTCCTGCCAACCTAGCAGTTCCAAAGCATGTTAATGCGAGTAGATAAATGGGTACTGCTTGCGGGATGGTAAACAGCGCTCCGTGTTCCAGCTGCATGCTACGCGCTGCAGCAAGGAGAGTCATGCCGGCCACATGACCATGGAGGCATCTTCGGACAACGCTGGCTCTTCGGCTTTGAAATAGGGATGAGCACCACACCCTAGAGTCGGACACGACTGGACTTAATTGTCAGGGGTCACCTTTACCTTTACACAGTACCCTCTACCAACTGGGTACCTGGGACTCTGAAGGTTGGGAACCCCTGGTCTAGATGCTAGGCTGGGTGACTGCAAAAAGCAAGGACATTTATGCAATCATGAGACCACAAGTTTTTTTTTCCTTTTTGTTTTTTCCAAAGCATTTTGCTTAGTGGTGCCAAGCGGGTGGCGTAGTGGGTTAAACCACTGAACCATGAGCTGTCGATCGAAAGGTCGGCAGTTCGAATCCGCGATGGGGTGAGCTCTCGTTGCTTGGCCAGCTCCTGCCAACCTAGCAGTTCCAAAGCATGTTAATGCGAGTAGATACATAGGTACCGCTTGCGGGAAGGTAAACATCGCTCCGTGTTCCAGCTGCATGCTACGCGCAAGGAGAGTCATGCCAGCCACATAACCACGGAGGCTGGCTCTACGGCTTTGAAATGGGGATGAGCACCACACCCTAGAGTGGGACACAACGGGACTTAATTGTCAGGGGTCACCTTTACCTTTTATATAAGCAGAAACAGAATGAAACAGAAACAGAAACTGCTTCTCCCAGAAGCAGAAACAATGAAAGAACAATATGCACAAAAAGCATGTATCTCCAGAGAACCAACACATGCAAGTCAGGCTACAGATTATCCAACAAAAATATAATATGCATGCAAACATGCACATGCGCATGCACGCGCACACACATATGTATATTGTTATTGAATTAACTGTGTGTACCATTTAGAAGATGTTGTAGAATTCATTTATCCTATTTTAGTGATGAGAAATGTTGAGGATGAGAAATATGTGACTTGCTAATGGCAATGAATGAATCCACGGTGGAGAACTTAAAGCATAAAATTGTATACACGGGGAATACCGAGAGAATTATATAAGCCCAAGGCCTGATAGTAAGTCCTTGGTGGAAAATTCTTAAGCACACAAGAGACTGAATCTGCTCCAATTTATGAGTACTCATAACTTTGTACTCCTAAAGTTATGAATCCAGAATAAACAACTACTTCACAAATTGTATCATCCAGACAAAAAGATGAACCGGAGTGAATGAAATGTCTTCTGTGAAGGTTATATACTTTGGGGAAAGTTACATACCTTGGGAGGAAAACCTTGTCCAATTTCTTGCCCATTTCTAATATAAATATAAATGACTTCCTTCTAAGTCCAACAGTACTGATCAGCTGTACCCCAATTGTACCCCTACACAACAAAGTATTCAGTGAAAGCATTTTTCCCAGCCCAATATCACTAGAGCTGTTTAAACAGAAGCCACTATGCATATGCTCAGAGATCCTCTGGTCATTATTACATTTCATCTACAAGCAGTCAGATGCTGTGTGTTTGGATCTGAGCCCCAGTCCTTAAAAAAAGGAAAGATTTCTGCCCTTGATCTGCATGATTTTTTCCTCCTCCTACAATATCAGAAACCTATTATCTAGTAGCAGGGTACTTAGAATAGCTTTACTGGTGTATTGGCAAATGAAATGTCCCCATTGACAAATGTCCCCTTACACCAAAGAGACCTCCCGCCTGCTAAATTCCCCCGCGGGATGCAGCACAGCCCGCGCTGGACCCGCTGCATTGGCGCGGGCGAATTTGCACTGGATTGAGCTGTTAGTGGTCTGCACAAGTTCTTCCCAACAGTCAGTCTGCTCTTTCATGGCTTGGTTAAATCATGGCTCGGATAAATCTCTTCATGGCTTGGTTAAATCAAGTAGAATTGCTGAGTCATGCTTAGTTAAGCTTTTTTACACCAGTGAGTGGTCACTGCTTATATTAAGATGATGTCCCTTGCTCTTATGACTTGAGATACTCTGGACACCAGGGATGTGGATCAAGTCTCTGACTCAAAGTCTCAAGTCAAGTCCCAAGTCTTTGCCCCCAAGTCCGGAGTCTTTGGTTGCGAGTTGCAAATCCCTATCTATTTAATCGAGGAAAATAACAGAATGGGGAGGACAAGAGATCTCTTCAAGAAAATTGGAGATATCAAGGGAACGTTTTGTGCAAAGATGGGCATGATAAAGGACAAAAAAGGCAGAGACCTAACAGAAGCAGAAGAGATTAAGAAGAGATGGCAAGAATACACAGAAGAACTATACAAGAAAGATCTTAATGTTCCTGATGACCACGCTGGTGTGGTCACTGACCCAGAGCCGGACATCCTAGAGAGTGAAGTCAAGTGGGCCTTAGGTAGCATCACTAACAACAAAGCTTGTGGAGATGATAATATCCCAGCTGAGCTACTTAAAATCCTAAATGATGATGCTGTGAAAGTGCTGCACTCAATATGCCAACAAATTTGGAAAACTCAGCAGTGGCCAAAGGATTGGAAAAGGTCAGTTTACGTTCCAATTCCAAAGAAGGGCAGTGCCAAAGAGTGCTCAAACTATCGCACAATTGCACTCATTTCACATGCTAGCAAGGTTATGCTCAAAATCCTACAAGCTAGGCTTCAGCAGTACATGGACCGAGAACTACCGGATGTACAAGCTGGGTTTCGAAGAGGCAGAGGAACTAGAGATCAAATTGCCAACATGCGCTGGATCATGGAGAAAGCCCGAGAGTTCCAAAAAACCACCTACTTCTGCTTCATTGACTACGCAAAAGCCTTTGATTGTGTGGATCACAACAAACTGTGGCAAATTCTTAAAGAGATGGGGGTACCAGACCACCTTACCTGTCTCCTGAGAAACCTGTATGCGGGTCAAGAAGCAACAGTTCGGACCGGCCATGGAACAACCGACTGGTTCAAAATTGGGAAGGGAGTACGGCAAGGCTGTATATTGTCACCCTGCCTATTTAACTTATATGCAGAGTACATTATGAGAAATGCAGGGCTGAATGAATCGCAAGCCGGAATCAAGATTGCCGGGAGAAATATCAACAACCTCAGATATGCAGATGATACCACCCTAATGGCAGAAAGTGAAGAAGAACTAAAGAGCCTCTTGATGAGGGTGAAAGAGGAGAGTGCAAAAGTTGGCTTGAAACTCAACATTAATAAAACTAAGATCATGGCATCTGGGCCCATCAATTCCTGGCAAATAGAAGGGGCAGAAATGGAAGCAGTAACAGATTTTACTTTTCTGGGCTCCAAGATCACTGCAGACGGAGACAGCAGCCATGAAATTAAAAGACGCTTACTCCTTGGAAGGAAAGCTATGGCAAACTTAGACAGCATAATAAAAAGCAGAGATATCACCATGCCAACAAAAGTTTGCATAGTCCCAGTAGCAATGTATGGTTGCGAGAGTTGGACCATAAGGAAGGCTGAGCGCCGAAGAATAGATGCTTTTGAACTGTGGTGCTGGAGAAGACTCTTGAGAGTCCCTTGGACTGCTAGGAGATCAAATCAGTCAATCCTAAATGAAATCAACCCTGACTGTTCCCTGGAAGGACAGATACTAAGCCTGAAACTCAAATATTTTGGCCACCTAATGTGAAGAGAGGACTCTCTGGAGAAGACTCTGATGCTGGGAAAAATTGAAGGCAAAAGGAGAAGGGGAAGGCAAAGGATGAGATGGTTAGACAGCATCACCGATGCAACGAACATGAAACTGAGCGAACTCAGGAAGATAGTGGAGGACAGGAAGGCCTGGCGGGATATGGTTCATGGGATCACGAATGGTCGGACACGACTTAACGACTGAACAACAAATCTATTTAATGGGGGAAACGGGTTTAAACCTGAATAAAATTCAACTTGTAAAAGGCTCCAAGTTTCGAGTTGAGTCTTTCAAGTCTTTTACAATCGCTGAGTCAAGTCATTGACGCGACTTGTGTCCGACTTGAGTCCGAGTCAATAGATTCAAGTCTACATCACTGCTGGACATCAGTTCAAAGTCAAGCACCTGGATGAGGCCACATTTCAGGGAGCTGCATCATAGAAAAAAAATTTCTTGAAGTTAGGAAGGATGCTTTCTATATAAAAGGGGTTTGGAAGGGCTCATTAGACATACATCTGCCAGCGGTATAGGTGGCTGCAGACACACTACACAACTTGCCCACGAGAGGAACATATCTATAGGAGGAGGTGCCACTTGTATTTTTGAAGATGTAAGAACCCTGTATTTCACTCTGCTTGTTTGGGGGATTTTGCTTGCGCAAAGCTAATACATTCGGTTTCTGCCTTCATTCACCCTCTGGTCTGTTCTTTGTTTCTGTAGCTACAAAGAAACTTTGCCCTTCTGGCAACACAGCTACACAAGCAATGTCGAGGCAGGAACGTCTCTTTAGCTCATCTTACTCAGGAAAGCACCAATGCAAATATTGATAGTGTCGCATAAATAATCATCTTCTAGGATTACTTGTGAGTTTTTAAGAATCCATTGGAGCGGCTTTTAGCTTGGATATGTAGGTACTAATAAGGGGTACTTTACACTTCCCATTCAAATATTTTCTGCATACTCTTCCAAATCCAAACCCCAAAGCAATTCTGGAAAATGAAGACAACGAAAAAACCAACCCAACCTCCAAACTGTAGATGGAAAGATCACTGTTTTGCAGGACTGGTTGTAGATCTTCACCAGAGAGATTTTCTGCTGGAAGTTGCACATAACAGCAGCTGATTCAGCACTTCCTGGTGACCAACATTTTCCAGCAAAGCACCTCTCTAGCAAATTAAGGACCCATAACTATCCATGGAGAATTAAGATTTTCTTATACAACTCTGATGTGTGTGTTCTTATTCAAATCAGCACCTGTGTTCTTTAGAATGGCTCCTGAGTCCCTAGGGATGGCCCAAAGAGGTTCTTGTAGGGAACCACTGGTGATCACCAAGTGACGTATCAATCATCTCTTGTTCAGAGGTGGAAGGGGCCAATTGTGAAATGTTATTTATGGATTTCAAGCTCTTGCTTTTCCTAGGCACAAATACTGTACATAGAGATACATCTTTTCCATGAGGTTTAAGACTGCAATCCCATCTATGCTTAATTAAGAAAGAGCCCCATTGAACTTAGTTGGATGCACTGCCAGGTAAACATGCATAAGACCAGGCTGCATGACTGCAACAATATGCAATTTTAATTGGGAGCCCAGGAGAAGGCCTGCCTCCCCTGGCAGATCAGCCCCTCCTTTAAGATCTTCTGAGTGGACTCTTTTACATGTGGCATCCCTAGTAGGAGTCTGACAGTGACACATGAAAAGGCCTTGTCCATGTTGGCACCCAGCACTTTCTAAAGCCTTTCGGTTCAGTTCTAAAGCCCTTCAATAAAGGCATTCAATTCAGCTTTTGGTTTATGATTTCTGCCATTTATTTGCTATATCTGTTGTCCCTTTTGCTGCTGCTATTATGCTTTTTGAGTTTGCTTTTTTTGGTATGATTGTTGTGTGTTTTTATGATTTTAGCTGTTTAATCAGTGTTCTGTGTAAGCCTCCCTTGCCAGAGGGGAAAGGTGAAGGATATAAATCTTTTAATAAAGAAAGAAATGCGTGCCAAGATCTTACTTTCCACCAACAAGGCATGGCAGTTACTGGACTGGTTCTGCTTGAGATGGAAAGCAAATGTCCTTATTGTTGACTGATAATAATTTTGAGAACCAAACAAATTAACTGGAGAGCTCAGGTAGCTAGAGCATGTAAGACAGGTACCTGAGATCACAGGCTCTAGTTGTCCCCATGTAAGTAGCAAAGAAATGGGTTTTGCATTTGGTTTTAACTGGAAAAGTAGAGAAAAGTTAATTTCTATCCAAGTCGATCAGAAAAATTAGTGGAGCTTTCATTAGCCACCATTAAACTTATGTTATATTTATTTCCAGTTAGCTGCTCTTACTTATAAGGAAGAAAAATCAATTTGTGATAAAAGAGATGAGGCAGCACCGGGTGCTGTATCCTATCGAGTTCTCGGGCTGCCCTGGGACAGCCTGGGAACAACTCAGGAGAAGGGGACGATTGTCCCCTTCCCCAGGTGTAAGCGGCGGGAGGGGGCCTCCTTGAATGTGTGCAAGCTCCAGAGCTCGCACACATTCACGCCGCTCGTGTAAGGCTGTGCCGGGCCTGGAGAGAGCTTAGGATATTGGTGTATCTCGCTCAGAGGCGTCGCCAGGCGCCTCCGAGGGGGGCGTGGACCCCCCCCGACGCCCCCAATAAAACTGTCAAAAAAATTAGGTTTCGGTTTCGAAACCTATTTTTGACCGTTTTTTTTAGGGGGATTTTAAATGTTTTCGGGGGGGGGGGTTAAGTGTTAAAAGGGCATGTGTAAGTGTATGTGTGCTTTCCCGGCACTTATCTGTAATATGGGGCGCTTCCAGGACGTTCCAGCAACAATCTTCTTCCTGTGCCCGGGCACAGCTTCTCCCTGCGCCCGGGTGCGGACTCCGTAACGCCCCCAGCAGCGGTTTCCGGAGTTTGTGCAGGCGCAGAACCACGGAGTTTCCAGGGACGTTCTGCGACTGCGTAAACTCCGGAAACCGCCAGAGGCGTCTCTCCGGTAGGGGCGGGGCTGTAAGTATCGCTGCGGTCATAGTCTCTTTACCGAGCGAGGAGGAGGCAGCCCCGCCCCCTCACTGTCCGAGCCAGTCCCCTACGGAGAAACCGGCAGGGAAGAGACCCTGCCTGCTGCTTTCTCCGTAGGGGACTGGCTCGGACAGTGAGGGGGCGGAGCTGCCTCCTCCTCGCTCGGTAAAGAGACTATGACCGCAGCGATACTTACAGCCCCGCCCCTACCGGAGCGACGCTAGTGGAAACCGCTGCTGGGGGCATTACGGAGTTCATGCCCGGGCGCAGGGAGAAGCTGTGCCCGGGCGCAGGAAGAAGATCGTCGCTGGAACGTCCTGGAAGTGCCCCATATTACAGATAAGTGCCGGGAAAGCACACATACACTTACACATGCCCTTTTAACACTTAAAAAACCCCAAAAACAGAAAAAAGTGGAAAAATGCAAAAAAAAAATATGCAAATTTAAGGAGGCCTGTGCCCCCCCAGAGCCTCAGCGCCCCTACGCCCTGGGGCCCACCACCCCACCGCCCCATATCAGCCAACGCCATTGATCTCGCTGCTGATATCCCTGCCCTCCCCAGGCCCCGTGCGGCCTATGGCTGCCCTCCCTGATCCGCCCTCCCCCCTGACCCAACTGCTATAGGGCTTACCTGCTCCAGAGGGCGCAGGTCCAGGGGAACAGCGGGATAAGGGCCACCGAACACAGCGCTGGCGGTCCCTACTCACCGAATGTCACGCAAGTGCTTTACGACACTTTCGCGACACCCTGTGCCTGGGGAGCGCACTCTTCCCCAGTGTGGGAAGTACACTGTATTGTGCTGTTAGTTCCTACAGAATCTGGTGAGTAAAATGCCAACTCTGAAGACAACTCAGTGCAGCGAAAACAAATGTACTGTTGCCTAGTGGTGGAGCACCTGCCTTTTGCATGTTCAATCTTTGGTACCTCCAGGGAGAACACAAGAAATTCCTGTCTAAAACCCTGGAGAGTCGCTGCTTGTCTGTGTTGGCAGCATGGATCAATAGTCCAGTTCAGTACTAGTCAGCTTCACATGAGCAGTTTTCCACAGGCTACACACAAAATGGCACTTTTTCATTAACATATTTACAGAGCAATCAACCTCTCTTTTGAAAGGAGTTCATTTAAGCTATTTGTTGTTATTGTTTTCAGTGAAAGGGCAGTGTGGCAACGTACAGTTTTGACATGGTCAGCAAAGTTGCAATTTCCCTCCCCCCCATTTCTGCTACAGACTACTAAGAGTACTGTGCTTGTTGCACTAGCTATCTTGATTACGGTATGTAATGTTTGTGCTAATCCCGTAAAACACTCAACTTGCTTTAAAAGCCTCAGAGTGGCTGACTATTTCCATCTAGTATCTCACAGCTGCTACTGTAAGATGAAGCCCATCTATGAGAAAACCAAAGGAAACCATTTTCCTCCCTCCCTCACAGCGCAATCCTGTGTAACTTTGCACCAGTGTAACAGTAGATGCACCAGTGTAAGTGCACTTACACCGGTCCATCTGCTGTTACACCAGTGCATCTACTATTAAGGTAAAGGTATCCCCTGACAATTAAGTCGGGTGCAAAGTTACACAGGATTGCGCTGTCACTCTCCTATCCTTTTTGGAGCCACTACGTCTGATTTACATCATGAAGCTCAAAACATGCTATCCCCCCATCCCAATTTTTTGTACTGGTCATTTCAAAAGCCCTCAAAAATGTATCTCTGCATTTGGCATCATGTCACCACCATTGCGAGTACACCACTGCGCTATGAGTGTACCAAGTTTGATGCAATTTCCTTGGATTCTACATGCTGTGAATACACCTCTACCAAAGCAAGCCACAAAAGGAAGGCCTTGCAGCGATTTCAGAAAATATTGGCACCTTTTTGAATCTTTGAGGGGAAGGAGTTCTGTATTTGTAGACCCTGGGATGGCCTCTCTATATGCTATTGTTATCTGAAGTAGAAGCATGATCAAGAAAAGCCTTTGTGGATTTTAGAGATCAGACTGAATCTGGAGGGTAGCTGAGAATTCAAAAGCCTTCTTTATGTGTTAAAGGGAAAGTTGCCAATTAAGTCACTTCGGTTAAAAGGCAGAGGATTATGGCCCAATCCTATGTGCTGTTTGCAACTGTGAGAGGAGCATCTTGCTGGCGCAAAACACCCAGCGAAGGTGAGTTGGTGCGGACCACCGCTGGACCAGTCTGAGCCACTGTGGCAAAGCGGCAGCAGCATCAGAGTCCCACTGCTGTGGACGCCAGGCTGCATTAGCCTCGGTAAGTCAGTGGCGGGGGCATGTCGTGGGTGGGGGAAGGGCAGGGGACGTTTTGGGGGAGGGGTGGATCCTGGAGGCAGTGTCTTGCTCCTGGATCCTATCCCTGAAACTCTCCCTGGCTCTCCTCAGACTTATGCCAGTAAAATGGCAGATATGGGTCCAAGGAGACCCAATGGATGCCCATAGGCTTAAACGGAGGTGATTAAAATTTTACCTACCTCTGGGTTTTACCTACCTCTTCAGGTTGCCCCCCCCCACCATAGCATGCAGCGCACACCTTTTTGTCATGCGCTGCATGCTATAGCATAGTGAGAGATAGGATTGGGCTGTTAATCAACTAACCAATCAATTAAATTAGTCAAGTCAGCTTAAATAAATTGGCATGTTTCCTAAACTCCAATATATGTGCCTTTCTGAGAAAAAAATGGGTGTAAGATAACTTCCACCTTCATATATAATAATGTACGACTCTTTCGTCCTTTTCCAATGCACATACAGTACAGTGAATTTAAGGAGGAGCAGGATCTTCATGGCAGCTCCCACACCTGACCCACAAGTGTTCATACAGTGTCTGCACAGTGCTTACGCCCCTAGTATGTATGTGTGTTGGGAAAGTACAGACAGTCTGGTGAACACATGTGGATTGCGGGTGAGGACTGCCTTAGAATGTATTGTTAGAATGATATATATATATATATATATACACACACACTCGCATATAAGACGATCTCACTGATGAGGGCAGGTTTTGATCCAAAAATCCTGGAATTTGCTATGACCCTTTGATAAAATGAGAGTAAAACTTAAGAATGGCAAGAATACACAAAAGAACTATACAAGAAATATCTTAATGTTCCTGATGACCACACTGGTGTTGTCACTGACCCAGAGCCGGACATCCTAGAGAGTGAAGTCAAGTGGGCCTTAGGTAGCATTACTAACAACAAGGCTAGTGGAGATGATAATATCCCAGCTGAGCTACTTAAAATCCTAAATGATGATGCTGTGAAAGTGCTGCACTCAATATGCCAACAAATTTGGAAAACTCAGCAGTGGCCAAAGGATTGGAAAAGGTCAGTTTACGTTCCAGTTCCAAAGAAGGGCAGTGCCAAAGAGTGTTCAAACTACCGTACAATTGCACTCATTTCACATGCTAGCAAGGATATGCTCAAAATCCTACAAGCTAGGCTTCAGTAGTACGTAGACCGAGAACTACCGGACGTACAAGCTGGGTTTCGAAGAGGCAAAGGAACTAGAGATCAAATTGCCAACATGTGCTGGATCATGGAGAAAGCACGAGAGTTCCAAAAAAACCACCTACTTCTGCTTCATTGACTACGCAAAAGCCTTTGATTGTGTGGATCACAACAAACTGTGGCAAATTCTTAAAGAGATGGGGGTACCAGGCCACCTTACCTGTCTCCTGAGAAACCTGTATGCGGGTCAAGAAGCAACAGTTCGGACCGGCCATGGAACAACCGACTGGTTCAAAATTGGGAAGGGAGTACGGCAAGGCTGTATATTGTCACCCTGCCTATTTAACTTATATGCAGAGTACATTATGAGAAATGCAGGGCTGAATGAATCGCAAGCCGGAATCAAGATTGCCGGGAGAAATATCAACAACCTCAGATATGCAGACGATACCACCCTAATGGCAGAAAGTGAAGAAGAACTAAAGAGCCTCTTGATGAGGGTGAAAGAGGAGAGTGCAAAAGTTGGCTTGAAACTCAACATTAATAAAACTAAGATCATGGCATCTGGGCCCATCAATTCCTGGCAAATAGAAGGGGCAGAAATGGAAGCAGTAACAGATTTTACTTTTCTGGGCTCCAAGATCACTGCAGACGGAGACAGCAGCCATGAAATTAAAAGACGCTTACTCCTTGGAAGGAAAGCTATGGCAAACTTAGACAGCATAATAAAAAGCAGAGATATCACCATGCCAACAAAAGTTCGCATAGTCAGGGCGATGGTGTTCCCAGTAGCAATGTTGTGAGAGTTGTGAAAGTTGGACCATAAGGAAGGCTGAGCGCCGAAGAATAGATGCTTTCGAACTGTGGTGCTGGAGAAGACTCCTGAGAGTCCCTTGGACTGCTAGGAGATCAAATCAGTCAATCCTAAATGAAATCAACCCTGACTGTTCCCTGGAAGGACAGGCACTGAGGCTGAAACTCAAATATTTTGGCCACCTAATGCGAAGAGAGGACTCTCTGGAGAAGACTCTGATGCTGGGAAAGATTGAAGGCAAAAGGAGAAGGGGAAGGCAAAGGATGAGATGGTTAGACAGCATCACCGATGCAACGAACATGAAAATGAGCAAACTCAGGAAGATAGTGGAGGACAGGAAGGCCTGGCGGGATATGGTTCATGGGATCACGAAGGGTCGGACACGACTTAACGACTGAACAACAACAACAACAAAACTTAAGGATTTGTGGTGTCAGATCCTGGATAAGCTCAAATGACTTTACCAGTAATCGTTACCTAAGAACTCTACATTCAAATGTATTGAATAGTAAAAGAGTGGGAAATGTTTGGTAGATGCTGAACGATGTCATTTTACTACTGTAAATAAATTGCTCTTTTTAGGAAATCACAGGTATTATGAAATCAGGAATCATAAAGAAATAGGGGGAGGTGATGCTAACATTGCAACTCATATCTGGGATGAGGCACAGTAGCCATAAAAGCAAACAAGCCCCAACAGACCATATTAACAGAGATGCATTGATGTGGATTGAACATTGCAACTGTTAGCCGCCTTGGGTCCCTTTGGGGAGAAAGGCGGGGTAAAAATACTGTAAATAAACTGCAGACCATATGCAGAGAGCATGTTAATATGGCAGAGCATATGACAGAGCACCATTAACAAAAAAAATGACTGAGAACTATTGGGAAAAAAGTCATTACTTAAAAAACAACAACAGGCAGAGAACCATTGGGGAGGGGGGCCAATGCACACATTGAACCTGCTGACAAAATGCTGATTCAGACAATGATCAGAAGAAATCAGGCTGCTAAGGACAGAAGACAGATGCAAGTTCTGCAGTCTCCCGCCAAATACCTTATTAACTGCTGTGAGCAGGACCTGCTCAGCTTTCACCATTTTCAATTGCTGGTCTTGCAAAGTGCACAGTTCCCATGCTTTCCCCCAAATCCTGACACGTTGCAGTTTTGCAAATTGGTAAAATATCTTCTTTCCCCGTTTCACTCTCAGCCCCCCTCCCACTTCTCAAACTCACCCCAGCCACTTATTGGTAGATCAAAATTAATGGGAACCTGCAAACATTCAGGGCAGCACTGCCACTTTCTACCAACAGTATTTGTAATGCAAAAGGTTGTGTACTGGGCTATTGCAGATGCTCTTCTGTTATGTGCATTTTAAATATTTTTTGCTGTTGGATGTTTTTAAGAAAACAAACACAAAACAAAAAGGATATTTTAAAGACAGAGAAATAACCCTCACTGCTGCAGCTCATTTTTTCCCTTCTCTGCAAAGTTTGCTAGGTGCTTATCTCTTAACCATTCAAGTACTAATTAACCTGACATTCTGTTCTTTGACTAAGATAAACACAGGCTCCTTGGTTAAAGAAAAGATGTGGAAGTTAGCAGTACGGCATAATGGTTTATGCATAGGCTTACCAGATTTCTCCCGATGACCCCCCAGGTAGGCTGGTGGTGGCAGCAATGTCACCGGGGGCAGGGTCCAGGGGGTCCGGGGTTGTCACCGGGGATGGGGTCCGGGCAGCAATGTCACCTGGGGTGGGGTCTACACGCGCGAGGCTAGAAGCACTCGAAAAGTGTCCAAGTTCACTTGGATGCTTTCCAAGACCTTCCAGCCTCGCGTTCACTTGCGCGAGGCTGGAAACTCTCCAAAACGGCCAGAGTGAACTCGGGCCATTTCGGAGAGCTTCTAGCCTTGCGCGAGTATGCAACGAGGCTGGAAGGGCTTGAAAACGTCCGAGTGAACTCGGACGTTTTCAAAGTGCTTCCAGCCTTGCGCAGGTGTGCGAGGCTGGAAGAAGATGCAGAGCATTAGCGCTACATCGGGGGCAAGTCCCAGACGGCTGGGACAAAGAGAGATCGGCCGAGAGTCCAGGATTTGGGCTCCCGAACTGGGATTGTCCCGAACAGAAACGGGACTATAGTAAGCCTATTTATGCAGCCTTAGATGCTGATTTTCTCCTGCTTCTGCTCCTCAGTAGCACCAGGCAGGACTGGAAAGGGGAATGACGGAGAGAGAACGAGTGAGAGAAGGGGGAGGGGAAGCAGGGACATGCCTGAGCTCAGTAAGCTGACTGCAAAACTGCAGTCTTTTGAAGTGAATGTGAGTGACCCGATGTAAAGACGAAGCAGCTTTTCCAGGTCTTTTTATGCCTACATTTCTCGTCTTGAGTATCTTTAACTCATAGATCCAACAATTAAGATTTGCCCTCATTGTTAAAATTCATTGGCACCAATTAATTAGCTAAAGCTTTCAATGAATATCTATCAATCACATCAATAAAATTCTGCACATTAATTATAGGACAGGAATAAATTCTTGACTTCCACTGTGATACTGTAAGAGATGTGAATACAGCCAGTGGGTTGCTGAGTTCTAAGCTAAAAACTTTTGGCTTTAAAGATAATGTTGTCATTCAATTTTCCAGTGTAAAAGTATTGAAACTGCATGTAGCATTTGCAAGAGACTTGGATATATGCTTTTACATTTATTTATTTAGAATTAGATTTAATCCTTTGCATGCAAGTAAATGCTCTCTCTCTCTCTCTCTCTCTCTCTCTCTCTCTCTCTCTCTCTCTCTCTCTCTCTCTCTCTCTCTCAGCCATCCAACTCAGTTCTAGTAACAAGATGGCTAAGAAAATGACAAGCCCAATCTGTTCAGCAAGAATTGCTAAATCCTTTTCTGTGGTATCCAGTCAGCCACAGAAAAACAAGATTATATGAATCAGCTTCCAGATCCATTGAGGCTCAAGCAAATCCTGGCATGATATATCTATGTGTTTTTCAAATAATTCTCAAATTAGAAGGGAAAGGAAAGATTTTATGCTTATAAGACATAAGTTTAATAGTGAACTAAGATAACATTATAGTAGGAACACCATTTAGAAGGTTAGATTCCATAAATAAATTAAATGAAGACGAAAGGAGCATGCCTAGTATATGATCATCTAGTTCATAAAGTCCAGACAAACACAACCAGCAGCATATCTTTATAGCTAAACAATAACCAAAGGATGATGGTCCAACTTATAGTTAAAGGCACAAACTAGTCAAGCATTTTGAAGTCCCACTGGTTTCATCGGGAGAATTCTAATCACTCCCTTTAACTCATGTTTAAATTACTCCCATTGAAATCTGTGAGCATTAAGGCCCAATCCTACCATTGGAACTCATGTTCTGGCAGCGCAGCCCAACTTATGGCATTTCAAAATGCGACGCACTGTTGTACACTACCCAGATGCTACCGGAAATGGCGAGTGGCACAGCCATGTGGCAGTGGCCCTCCTGGATCCCTCAGTGCTGGTAAGTCAGTGGCAAGGGCCATGGGCAGGGAGGGGGAAGAACAGGGCATTTCAGAGGAGGAATGTGGGTGGGGAGGGGGAGGGAGGAGATGGATCAGGCGGCAATTTTGCAAGTCAGATGTTATCCCCCCTTTTTAAAACCTCCCCGCCCCTTTTCTCTCTTTGGACAAACATTACCAAAATGGGTGGTGTATGTCTGAGGAGACCCATAGGCAACCTGAGGGTTTACATTGAGGTAAGTAAAAATGTTTTGGCACAAGCCAAAACCTCAGTAGAACAAGTGGTTTTTAAGAACCATTTTAAGAGTAGAGATCAGGGCGTTCCACTGCTGAGGGGCTGTCAGGTGAAGGCTCTGTCCTGCATACATGTCAGCCTTGCCTCACTCAATGATGGCACAAGGAGCGGAGTCTCTCTCAAAGATCTAATGGACAGGTAGTTTCATATTAATGTTGCCTTGGCTTGAATACCTACCTCCAGAGTTGGCTGATTGTGACCCATATGGTTTGGGTGAATTGTAACCAACCCAGGGTATTCACCACACTCCCCCACAAAGGTGCCTCTTCGGTGTGGTTAAAAAAAATTGGCCTGAGCCAGAGAAGTAATGCTTCAAGTAAGCTACTTACTGCATGGAGATTCACCCATAAGATTCAGGATCCCAGCCACAACCACACTACCAGGGTAATTTGTGGAGTAAGCCTCACGTGGGACTAGGTTAAAAGGCTTATTGCAGTACAGATCGCTATATCAACTGGATTTGCCTTGACTATTAAGAACCTGTCCCTATACCATAAGTAATGCACCAGCCACTGCGATGGGTCTTCTCGAATGCACGCCAGCAATTTTGCTAGCGTTCATTCAAGAGGCCCATCTAAGGCACAACAGGCCCGGGAAGGGGGATAGGATATGGCAGAACAGGCCTCCGCTGATCCCTCCCCCTTCCCGGGCCCGATCCTCCGATCCCCCCTCTCGGAATGCCCCCATTCTGGCCTCCCCCCACCCCTTCACCGCAGTGGGGTCTTACCGTGCTGCTATGTGCTATGGTGCTGGAGGAGTGGCACATGCCTCTCCGCCGGCACTGCTTACTCTTCAGGTGCCGTAAATGTGCCTTATGGCACGTTTGCGACACCATAGACCAGCGAAGCAGTCGCTCTGCCGGTCTTAGGTTAGTCAGGATTGTGCCATAAGTTCTTTTCAAAGAGAGTGGATATCACCTACAGTGGATAAGACTAATACATCTGTTCTGAGAGTGCATGGTCTAGTTCAGAGTTTGGCTGGAGACTAGGAAGATGCAGGGAGAACGTACACAGCTCTAAAGATGTTTGTAAACCAGCATTTTTGAACCAAAATTAGCACTTTGGATGAGTGTCAAATTAACCTTTCAAAATTAATTTAAGATTCTACCAAAGAGTCAAGTTCCAAGATGTACCACAGTGCTTTCCAACTGAAATGGAACAAAATAAAAACAAATAAATTGCAGGATAGGTAATGTAATTAAAAGCACAGTGAAGTCTCATGAATTTGCATTTGAAATGTTTTCAGAACATCTGTTATGCAATTGTGACAGGTGTTTATTAATATGGATGTCTAATCACATTTCTTGGTTGCTAATGCCACAGTAATTCATCTTTCAAATATGTATGTCTTTCATTAAACATTACAATCACTTATCAAAATGTTTTACATTTATCTTTTGCAGATGCATATATCTGACCCACCAGGAAAATGTCCTTGCCGATATTTCAAAGTCTAAGTAAAATGCTGCTTTGCTTTAATATCTTAACATGACAAAATTGATCAGTATCAATAATGGACACCATATGGCAACTCTGAGTGTGCTGATAGACCTCAGGATCTGCAGGAGTTTCCCACACGATGATGAACATTCGTGTCTGCACACAAAAGCAGGATGCTCTGAACTCTCAAGGATCTAGATCAGGGGTGGCCAGAAGTGGGTTTCGATTACAACCGGGAGCCATTTGGAGGTGCAGGGAGGCCTGTGGTGGGGTCCGCAGGCTCCTCGCACCCCTGGAGGCCCAGCAAGACCCCCAGGTAGGCTGAAAAACCACTTTTCCCCCCGCTGACGTCACAGTCCCAGCAGTGCTGTTGCCACCATTGCCATCGAATTGTAAGGACTTACAACGACTTTTACCCAAAGGTAAAGGTTGAAGATCACTGGTACAGAGCCAAAGCAGCTCACTCCGCTCCTTTGCTCCTGTGGGAGACTTATAGACAAAGCTCTTTGGGAATTCTTTCTCAAAGAAATTCTGCTTTGCAACACTACCTTGCGACTCACCTCTACCTTCTCTAGACACAGATAATGCTTTTCAGCATGTAAAGAAAAAAATGCTTTAAGCTGTACTTAACTGTACAGTATCTGAAACAATATAAGCCAAAATGCACCTAGTGGGACTACATACAGATGGCTTCTAAAGAAATCATAAGGAGCCTTATGGTCAGGGATTGGATTCAAAGACATCACCTGTGCGTACAACCTGAGCTTCATGTTGTCTTTTCATCCAGCCCCAGTTTCCCCAGCCAAATAGATCATCAGTTGCTTTTGAAATGAGCCAGGGGCTGTTCCTCTGACTATGCAAACGACTCTATTGGGGTGGTGTATGTTTTAACTCTCAATCTTCTTTCGTTTTACTCCCCTCTTTAGTTTTACTCCCCAAATATGTATCAGAGTCTGATAAATAGTCTGATAATCAGACTATTTTAGAATGTTATGGCAAACAACAACGTCATGAAGAAAATGGTAAGTTCATTCTTGCCGTGTCTTTAAGAATCTTGGAAAGAACGTGGTCGTGGCTTCTCCATGTGGAACCGTGTGGTTTTATGCTACCTCTTAACCAGGAGCTCAGTCTGGTAGCTGGTGACCTGGCAGCAAGAATCTTGCTGAGATTCACCCCTCACAAACAGTAAAAAGGCATCCGGAGGTTGAGCCTCTGAAATCCAAATATAGTTTCAATCATCCAGATGCTTTGATGTGCACATGAAGAGTACTAGAAAGAGTGTGTACACACACCAGTGTCGTCATATTTCATTGCCTCCAGCAATGTGTTTCATTCATATCAGTGCAGTTTTAAGTAATCATGTGCCTCTGTCAGAATTTAAGACTCAATTCATGTCACAGAATAAATCAGTCCGCTATTCATAATACTGTATATGGCTCCCTCCCCCCCATACATACAAAAAGAGCTGTAATGTAACACTCTTTTGTTCTGAAACGATAGAACAGAGGAAAATCTCATATGAATATAATTGGAAAAGAATATAGGCATGTGGATTTAGCAAAGGCTGGAATGGTACAGTGTATATTTTTTTTTCTGTTTCTTTTCCTGTAGTAATAATTGACTTTCCAGCAGAAGGAACAAATCTAATTATTTAAAGAATTGTCTACAATGGACCTCCACTTTACAATGGGTTCACTTTATGATCAAGTTACTTGACAATGGATCCTCCCCGCCTCCCCCTCCCCGCCACTGCCTTATCTGCTCTGGTGGGTGCTGAGCAGTCCAGCAATGGTCAGGGAGCGCTGGCGCCTCCTGCGGCAGCGCTCCCCAAATGCTCTGCACTCCGTTGGCAGCTGGCCCAATCTTAAATAGGATTGGGCTGTTACTCCCAAATAAGTGTGCATAGGATTGCATTGTTAAACTTGCCCGTTGCCTAGTACTGAAAATGGTAGAAATCAAGAAACTGGAAATTCAGACCTTCGTTGCTGGGTTGACTAGCTGTGTGCTTTGTTGACATGATCATTTGATGCTTTATTCCCCTGTAGGACATCAAACACCGAACTCCCCAGTAGCATAATAAGGCTGTTTGATTGCTGAGGTCAAACCAGTATGTTTATATACCCAAAACTAAGCAAATTTACTGTCACAATTCTGTTCGTTGTGATGCAAAGTAGATGATTCCTCTCCCCATTTATTTGTTTTCTTTACTCTGTGTAAATCATTTACATCACTTATGCACATCAAAATGAGATCATGAATAGAAATAGAAAACGGGACACTAGGTGAGGGTTTTTTTTCTCCCTTGTCCTAACTTTACAATGCATCAGGTACGAGTAGTGGAAAAAGATGCAACACATTTTAAAACTGTAGCATGGATATTTTCATGACCAGACATAATGGCAAAAGGTAGAGTTTTATAGGTTAAAAGGTCATGTAAAAATAAAAATATTTAAACGATCATATGAGGAATTCCAATGTTTTAAAATACACATTAAAATCACCAAAAAATCCACACACATAAAAAATATTAGTTCAACGTTTCGTTCAAAGCACTGAACATTCTCAAGGAACACACAGAATCTCCGTGTGAGATGGAATTAACTGCTGGAGAGAGACGCGGACCTAAATAAGTGGTTCTCTCCAACAGTTAATTCCATCTCACACGGAGATTCTGTGTGTTCCTTGAGAATGTTCAGTGCTTTGAACGAAATGTTGGACTAATATTTTTGATGTGTGTGGATTTTTTGGTGATTTTATTGTGTATTTTAAAACATTGGAATTCCTCATATGATAGTTTAAATATTTTTATTTTTAAATGACCTTTTAACCTATAAAACTCTACCTTTTGCCACATTTTAAAGCTGTTTAATGATCAAGGTTTTAGGAATGTTAGCCAGTTTAATTCTGTATGGTGGTCATTTTCACATATTACTCATACCCTGTTTCCCTGAAAATAAGACCTCCCCCGAAAGTAAGACCTACCATCATTTTTGGGGGGCATGATTTTTGCTGGCACTCATAAATATAAGACCTCCCCAGAAAATAAGACCTACCGTGTTTTTTTGGGAGCCAAAATTAATATAAGACCCGGTCTTATTTTCAGGAAAATAGGGTACATACAAAAGCAAACTGAATTAAAAATGGTGGTGGGGAAATGGTGATGCAACACGGGCAGTGATGGATGGCAAATAGAGGGAGCATCTGACAGTGGCCATAAATGGCAAGATACTATATAAGGGTGAGGATAGGAACGGAAAGAGGGTCTCGTCACCCATGGTCACTTTCACCTTTTCCTCTAGGGCTGTGGAAGTGGTCCTGTCCCTTGATCACTGGTGCAAATTTGCATGGTTATGTTAGCGTAGCAATGGGGGAAGGGAACGTTGTAAGCTAGTTACAACAGCAAGTCCTGGATTGTGCAAGTCTACCTTCCAAGCACAGGCAATTTATCTTGCCATGATGACTAGAATATGGGAACTATTATGCAATAATGAGCAAGACTGGACAAAGCCATGTTACAGGTGCCATTCTGAAGTGCTTAGAAGCAAACAAAACATTGAAAGGTGGTCGGTCTTTCATACAGTGAGGGCATCTATAATATGCTCTAAAGCTTCTGTTCACAGGGTGATGAGTTATGTAACTTTAATTAGAAGTGAGCTGCGGTTTGAAAATGCAGTTCTTTGTAGAGACCGTTTCCACATACAGACTTGAGATATTCTCAAATCTCATACAGAACTGAGGTGAACTGACATTTAATGGCAAATAGACGGTAAAGAGTAGGAGCGAACAACGGGAAAGTGTTGTGATGTATATAATTAACGTTTCCTTTAAACCGGTATTCTTATTTCCGACCCTTTTCTCAGCAAATATAGCTTCTCTGTAAAATGTAAAATTGAAAAGAACATCATGACAAGATGTAACACCACCACCCCCATTCCCGAATTTCTGGAACAGGAAGTACAGACAGGATTGAGTCCCCGGCTTGGAGTTTTCTGGCCCTGTCTGTCTGTTCTCCTGTCATTGCTTCACCTACTACTGTACTTGTCTACCAGTCATAACTGGATTGGCCGATGGCTTTATTTAGCAACACCCCCCCCCCCCGGCAGGGAAATCCAGACAGAATCTTGATCACAAGTACAAGCTGATGAAGAAGTGGGCTTTGATTTAGTTCTCCAGGCTGTTTAAAAAAAAAAAGAATCTTGTTCTTCATTCTCAGCTTTCCCCTGGAACCTTGCCTGGCTGCTTGATTTGCCTGGCCTGTTTCCATGGTGTTTTTTTTTTTCTGAGCTGGAGAGCTAGAACTGTACCTCAGCCACTGACAGCCTAGAATTTCAGCCTAGGCCTGCTTTCTTGCAATTCCTGGGACATAAGATGTGCTGAGAGACTCCATGTAGATTTGATTTGGGCTTTGATCCTAGGATCAAAGGATCCCATGTTTCCAGGGCTGTCCTAATTCTACCTAATTCTACCAGCCCCAAGTGGTTTGGCTTGGGAGGGGCTGCTGGATTAGTTCTCCAGGCTATTTTACTTTGAATTCAGCGGGGCTTAAGTGCACCAAAGGATAGTGCCTGTTATGCTAGGCAGGGGCTGGGGCATGCTAGCAAGTGTCATCCCGTCAAAACATGCCTGCACCCCAGAACAAAGGAGACCTCCTCAGAGGCGGAGGAGCAAGACCTCACTGCTGACCCCAGTACAGACCCCGGTACAGATTTTACCAATGGGATAGGGAACAACCCAGCAGAATACAGTCAGGTTCTAGATTTGGAGACCTGAATCAACAAGGGAGCTGTCCAGGAAGAAACAGGCAGCTGGAACACTGAATACTAAATATTTATGTGGTGGGTCCTGCTGCCCCACCTAGTGGCATCGCTACAGTAGGGGCAGGGCCGTAAGTATCACTCCGTCATAATCCCTTTACCCAGCAAGCAGGAGGTGGCCCCGCCCCCTCACTGTCGGATCCATTCCCCTGCGGAGAAAGCAGCAGGCAAGAGACCCTGCCTGCTGCTTTCTCCGCAGGGGAAAGGCTCCGACAGTGAGGGGGCGGGGCCGCCTCCTGCTCGCTCGGTAAAGGGATTATGACGGAGCGATACTTACGGCTCCGCCCCTACTGGAGCGATGCCACTGGCCCCACCCCTTCCTGGAGATCACCAGTGCTCTGATATAGAGCAAGTGTTAATGCTTGCCTCCTCAACCCAAATAGACTGAGAACCACCAAATCTTGGGATACTATCCTGATCCAGGCAGAGTTGTTGGTGTTCAGCCAGAACAGGGGTCCAAAGCAGTAGCATGAGTCTATGCAGGGGATCTAGACCTCCAACGGCTCTGAGGGGAGGCAGGAGTTCAGGCATATAAAAATAAAAACAGTAGATCAGCACCTCCAGTCGATCCATGAGTAGAGAAAAAAAGATCGATCTGGTTGAATACAGATCTCAGAGCAGGCTCAGATGTTGTTCCAGCAAAGGTATAGAGCTCACTGAGAGTGTATATACAGTACTCCCCCCCCCCATATCCGCTGGGGATATGTTCCAGGCCCCTCCGTGGATACTTGAAACCGTGGATAGGAGCGAACACCCCCTCCATGGTTTCCTGAGGGGCCCCCGCCCTGCCTCCCCTGTGGGCAGGCATGCGTGCCCCCCCCCCGCTCTTGTTTTTCTTTCAGCAAGCTTTGTTTCTTCCTTAAAACAAACAGAGAAGCAGCCTCCATTGCAGGCAAGTAGAATGAGACTAAGTCCTAGAGAGGCTCTGTAAGGTTTCTGTTAACCTTGCAGAGCCTCTCTAGGACTTAGTCTTGTTCTATTTGCCTGCAATAAGCAGCCAGAGGCTGCTTCTCCTGTTTGTTTAAGGAAGAAATGAAGCTTACTGGGAAAAAGTAAAAACCTGGGGGGTCCCCGCGATCCGTGGATAACTGAAACCATGGATAGCGAATCAGTGGATATGGGGGCCCACCTGTACTTACTGCAGGGTGGTTGATTCTGCCTTTTCCCTAAGGAAACCTTCTTTATCTTAAAAGAACCTTGACCGTTTTTGCAGAGTTTGCTCCAGTGATGGGGTGTGTGTGTTGTGGTTCAATTACAAGGATGACCAGCGAGTCCTCTGAGTCATGTTTTGTGGCTTCAGAGGGGGTGTAGGGTCTGGCTTCTGGGGTGCACATTGTGCAAGGGGTTTCAATGGAGTGGGGGCATTTGGGATCTGTGCTGAGGGGATTTCCTTCTCCCAGCATGTCTTCTCCTTGGGGTTATCCATCTCATCCTCAAGTCGAGGAGGTTCTGTTCTCAGGGACATAACAGCTACCAAATGAGGGCTATGTCTCCAGTTCTGGACTATGACATGAGCCTATTGTTGCCTCTGCTCCTGAGATCCTCGGGACAACAGTGGAGGATCTTGAACTGGCACTTAGAACCACTCAGGAAGCTTTGGGTCCTCCAGTATTGCAGCCTTTCAGGTACAAGGCTCTGCAAGGCTTGGAAGGCCTGCACTTGAGTCCTCCACCATAGAGGCTGCAACCTTGCAGAGTCTCTCTAGCATGTCGTCTCCATGGTGGAGGACTCAAGTGCACCCTCAGGAAAGAATGAAGCTTAAATCGGTCAAAGTAAGTGCTGGGGGGGGGGCAGATGCGTAACAAGGGTGGAGCGAAGGCAAGTAGTTCTGCAAGACTCTGTTACACTGGAGTCAGCGGCCCCTCCCCCTTGCTGTTGGAGCCATTCTGGCAGCAAAGGCAACACGCAGGACACTCCCCTGTTGCTGCTGGAATGGCTCCAACAGCAAAGGGGAGGGGCCGCTGACTCCAGTGTAACGGAGTCTTACAGAACTACTTGCCTTCGCTCCACCCTTGTTTCACCTCTGCTGGGGGGGCGTCGTGGGAGTGCTGGGGGGTAGTGTCCATCTGGCTGATGATTCTAGCTAGGTCTTATTTTCAGGGGAAGTCTTATATTTATGAGTGCCAGCAAAAATCATGGAAAGAATGACGGTAGGTCTTACTTTTGGGGGAGGTCTTATTTTCAGGGAAACGGTAGTATAACGGGCACTTAGGTGCACTTAAGCCCCACTGATTTCATAGTATGACCAGAGAACTAAAGCAGCAGCCCCTGCCTCAACATGAGAAAGACTTGGGTTTCAAACACAAACATGCCTACGTTTTGCAAGAGGCTTGCTAAGCAGTCCCACCAGATTGCAGCTGGTCACAAGGAACAGATGGGACCGAAGTCCTCACATGAGCAAACCATAGTGATCCAGGCAATGGAGTTGATCGTGAGCCTCTCCAAAATGTGACATTTATGTGCAACTATGAGGTTTTTAAATGCTCCTAACATTCAACATTTTAAATGCTCCTAATATTAAGAACTTAACATTCATCTTCTGATTTCTGAACTTTGTAGTTCACTTCAGTTATATTTTCATTAGTTATATATTCAGTTATATATTCACATTCACAAGAATCTCAGCATTTCATTCCTTGTTTCAGTTTATAGCTTAAAAAAAAACACCCCAAGAAAACACAACATGCGTTAAAGTCATGTGTTTTCTCAACCCTGTGTAATCCAGATGGCACCTTTAACTAGGAAATTCTTTCCTGTCTCCAATATAATAGATTGCAAAAGTCCCTATATTAATTTCATACCCACTGCTTGCGGAACACCACATTTCAGGATTGCAAGCCCCACCGTTATTCCACCATCTGCCTTCCACATCAAGATGCCTGTACACTTTTTAAAAAATATGTTTCTATTTATTTTACTGAGAGGAATCCATATGGCTTATGCAGTGTAACGTGATCAGGCTTTTATGCGCTTTGTGCAGCTTTCTTGAAAAGTCGAGACTGTAAGTTTACAATTTACGCTAAAAGGCTGTATCTGACAGGCCATATTGTGTTGAGGTCAAGGGTTGCTCTTATATAGCATTGAATGAGTGATTGGAAGTGTTTGAATTGCAGGCTCCTGAGCTGCAAAGGACCTGTAAAAACAGATCAGAGAGAGCAGATCGGTAAAGCCCTTACCTCAAGGTATCTATTTTAATCCAATCTGTAGGAGACCAGAAAAGACGGTGTTTACATACATGATGCTTAAACTGAATGTAAAAACTACATTGACTACAGAGACAATTCCATTCCTTTGTTCTATCCTCACTGTAGTAGTGTAAGCAGTGGAAGACGGATTTGAAGATTGGCAGCACAATCCTATCCAACTTACACCACCGGTGTAACTAGTGGTGCAGCGAGAACGGGAGGCCCCAGGGGATTCAAATCCCCTCCAGAGGGGGATTCAAAGGGGATTTAAATCTCCCCTCCCCTCCAAAGCCTCCTGCCCTGCCCTCCCCCGCTGGTTACACTGGTGGTGTAAATTGGATAGGGCTGCACTGTGGGTCTCAGCTTCACCGGTCAAAGTGTTTTTGGGAGACACTTCCCAGCCCTACTCTGACAAGTACGATGTCCTCTTTTATACTACAAATTTTAACTGTGATGGCAGATAGGGTGTTGTTGTTGTAGTTTAAACTGAAGCTCATTGTGGATTTGTACATCAGAACTGAAGTCATTTCTGTATAAGACAAAGGATATTGATTCAGGCCAAGTACTAACATTACGGATGTTGTTTACTTGACTTTGTAATTCTCTTGGAGTGTATTGAAAATTCAGTATGAAATGTTTCGGACAGAATTTCGTTATCCTTCCTTGGGAATTTCATAAGGACCAGAACTAGGATTATCCTCCAGATAGAATCCAAATATAGTACAAGGCGTTGTAGTTATAGGAGGAAATTGTGGAAACCCTGGTCTGTTTGAATCGTCATAAGTCACTTTGCTTGCTTCTTGGCAGCGATGGGAGCGAAGAGCCCTGCTGGATCAGGTCAAAGGGCCATGTAGTCTAGCTTCCTGTATCTCACAGTGGCCCCACCAGATGCTTCAGGGAGCACACAAGACAACAAGATACCTGTATCCTGTTGCTACTCCCTTGCACCTGGCATACAGAGAAAACCTACTTCGAAAACCAGGAGGTTGCTTATGGCTTGTAACTTGTGACTCGAATTGTGCGACTCGCCCGCAAGGTCAACTTCTTGCAGCAGTGACTTGACTCGGACTCAACTTGGGTGCATCGAGCGCCTTGCCCCCCAACTCAATTCATGACTTGGCCCCTTTTCGGCCAACTTGCTTTTCAAGTCTCTATTTACATGCTTACCGGCCACCGTAAAACCTGGAAGAAGGCATCACAATGGTGGAAAGATGAAGGAGGCAGGCAGGCACAAACACAGCGGAGGCAGTGGGTGGGTGGGATTTTCAAAGGGGCGGGGAGGGGGGGGAGGGAAGGCAAGCCTTCTCAGCATTTTGGCCATGAGCATGAGGATGAGTAGATGACTATGAGACAGACCATCAATAAATTCAATTTCTCTCCAGAAGCTAGTTATTGTTCATGTTTTCTTCACATCTTTGCAGAATCTTTTCACCCAATTGACTGAAACAAAATTAAATATCTACAAATCTATAGTTTGCAAAAAGATCTATCTGTTACTTAATATTTTACTAAATTAGTTACTAAATGTACTCTGAGTAGTAAACCCAGCCCTGCTATGTTTGCATTATGAAGAAGTCCAGTGTCATGTGTTGTTAAATGGATATTTTGCTTCTATCTAGGCCACAGACAAAAACTGCTTTAATAGACATTTCCAATCCCCATGTGAATCCCGGGAGCTTAGTTCTGTGAAGGGGGATCGAGATCGCTTAACAGGGAATTCTGATCTCCCTAAACTATAATTCCAGGATTGACATCATGACAGTCCAACTAGTATAAAACAAATATCAGTTCCTCTTTCAGCTAGGCTGAAAGATCACAACGCAGAACAAGTGCTCTGCATGCTCAAGAGTATTGTCATAGGCAGTGGTGTCGCTAAGGGAGGGTCGGGTGGGGGGGTATGCTGTGCCCCTGGGTGACAGCTGTGGTCTCCTTGCGAGGAGGATTTTCATGCTCTGCAGCTTTTTTGCAGCTGGAGGGCTGTGTTTGCAGATGTGGAGCATAAATGCGCCAAAAACAGCGTGGTTTTTGGGCCCTTCCTTGAAATGAAGCCTGCCGGGAGTGCAGGGTGGGGGGGTCGATGATGCAAAATATGTCATCCCCCCCACGTTGGGGTGGGCTAGCTACATAACTGTTCATAGGATCTCTTTCTTTAACACAGGACTTGGCTCCCATTAGGTCGCTTTGCTGTTCAACAGTGCTAAAATGACCATCCAGAGAAAAGATCCCTAAGCAAAACAGAAGGAAAACAAAAAGGACAAAGATAAACATCACACTACCTCTCCCCAAGCAAATGCAGTACAATAGTTTAAACATGCCTCCTGGCACTTCAGCATCTCATGGTGAATATTTCCATTTTCAGTTCTATTCGTTTTGACACTCACTTGTCACCTGCCATTATGAACCCTTTGTGCTTTCCATCTTGAAGGCAGACAATAGCTTCTAGCACTTACAAATATGCATATTTTTTAAAGCCTGCATAATTACCTTGTGAAGTCTGTCAGCTCCATCATAATTACACACATCCGTTTAGCCAGAACGATGATGTCATTGCTGGTATCGTCCCATATTTCGATTTCCGCATCAAGCTTACTCTTGACTTTCTTAAAGTCAGCCACTTGTTCCGCTATCTTCTCTTTCTCAGCTTCTGGCAACTGAGTCATCTTTGCCTGTAACGAGATAATTTGATTTGCAAAACATCTGCCTTTGTCAGAGGGTGTCCTCTTTTTGCCAATGCAAACGGACATTAGCAACTGACTGCTCTGCATATGATGTCACCCTGAGATATCAGCTGAGATCTGAACCCCATATCTTTGGGCCATCTCTTTGTCAGACACCCGGCTATAAGGCTCCTGCTGCATTCAGCACTTGCAGCAGTCATATGTATTTCACTGGCACAATACCCATCATAATTATGGGTGGTTATGTATAGAGTCAGAGCCTATATATTGCTCCTTGGGGGTACAATGTATTTTCTGAATATTGTTCCCCTCCAGGATCCCTTTTGGTTGACTTAGGGCCCAATCTTAACTACATGCTGCCCACAAGGCTCAGCAGCACCAACACAGGGTCCACTGCATCCTTCAGGCATCCTTCAGGCAGACCATGAGGGGGCAGAGAGGTAAGTAATATATTTTTTTACTTACCCTACTCTAGCCTGCATGGCCTCCAATGGGTCTACTCAGATCTGTGCCAGCTATTTTGCTGGCGCAAGTCCGAGCAGACTCAAAGGGGCATGTTGAACGCAAAATGGTGGTCAGGATATCAGCAAAGAAGGCTCTGCTGATACTTGCCCACCACCCACCCACGACATATCCCCACAAAGCCTTGATCCTTATCCCAATCCGCCCATCCACACCCTGTTCCATCCACCCCACCCCACCCCCCTACTGGTGGCTTACTGACTCTGGCAGGCATGATGAGCTCCAGCAGCGAGGCTGCGGTGCCACCACATTTTTTAGCAGTACGCACAAAATGGCCACTGGTGGAGTACTGCAAATGCCATTGGCAGCCATTTTATGACAGCAGAACAGTGTGTTCTGCTGCCATAAATGTCTCTGCAACTGTTAGGTTACAATCCTATTCACATTTACCTGGGAATAAGCCCTTTTCAGTGTAGTGGGATTTACCTCTGAGTAAACATTGATTGAATTGCTGAGGACAGTTTTTGAGAGGGAAGGACTTTACTGGCAGCCATCGTTTATAGAAGAAAGTAAAGGGATGTACGTGGGAACATCACTGGCGTCGCTCGAGGTGGGGCGGAAAGCTAGGTTCTGCAGCTTTCCGCCCCACTGTTACTCTCCGGTATGAGGCGCCCCACCCCCTCATCGTAGGAGCCCATCAGCGGAGAGAAAGCAACGCGCAGGAGAGTCCCTGCGCGTTGCTTTCTCTCCACTGATGGGCTCCTACGACGAGGGGGCAGGGCGCCTCGTGCAGGAGAGTAATGGTGGGGCGGAAAGCTGCAGAACTTAGCTTTCCGCCCCACCTCAAGCAACACCAGTGGGGAACATCACTTTGAGCAGGGCAAAACCTGTTCCCTGGCCTTGGTGAGGTATGACTGTGTCCCAGATTGCATTTCTTGGTCAAACTGGAGCATGATAGAACGTTGGGAACTGTTTTAGACAGACATGAGAGAGAACATTTGTGACATGCAGAGCAAAAGACCCGAGGTCAACTCCATCATGACCCTTACAGCAGCCTCTATACTAATATTAAGCCTCAGAACAAAACAATATTCAGGATACCTAATACGAAATAGTAGATGTTCATTAGTGGAGAAAATAAATGCGTTTTAATTTTTTCAGGCCCAATATTCTGACTTGCTTTACAACATTTGCAAACATTTTGTTTGGGGGTACCAGGAATGCATTGTAGCAACCTATTACCCAGAAAACTGGCATGCATGGATGGAGCAGCACATGTGGGAAGAAGGAGTGGGGAGGCTGCAGCAGACAACTTGATGGTGCCTGCAGTTTCTTCACTACACTGCTCAGCAGAACGAGCTGAATTGAAATGCTCTTGAAACCGGTGAATATATATTTATTTATGAAGACAGTAATCTGGTTCACTTCCTAAGGCATGAACTATGGAGAAACTGCTCAGTCATTTTTGATGTCCATCTTCCTTCCTACTACTACATATAGGCTCTAATTTTCAGGAATTTGCCAGGAAGCCTGTCTTTCAAGTTGTTGTTGTTTTTTTAATGATGGCCAGCCTCTCTGCAGCTGTCCATGATTATACCATCTGCCTTGCCAAAAGGAGCTCAGAATAAATGCTTGAGGAGGGATTCCTTTGATATTGAAAGAGGATTGGCCAACATTTTAAAAACTGCCAATGCTGGTCTGACATATTCAGAAACAAGATGGTAGCCCACAGGCGTAGAGATTTTCCTCATTTGTGTAGTCCTAATGGGACAAAGGTTGCTAGGTTGGCAGGAAACAGCGCTCCGTGTTCCAGCTGCATGCTACGCACTGCGGCAAGGAGAGTCATGCCGGCCACATGACCACGGAGGCGTCTTCGGACAACGCTGGCTCTTCGGCTTTGAAATGGGGATGAGCACCACACCCTAGAGTAGGACATGACTGGACTTAATTGTCAGGGATCACCTTTAATTTTTTTTTTTAATGGGACAAAGCAAACCCATTACAGTCTGGAAAACAGTGGAGGAGGGACAACACCTGTTTCTCTTTGTTGGACAAATAAACTGCTCCACTAGGAGACACTGTTGCAGTGGAAGGCAAAACACACACACCACACCAATGCCTAGCCTTCCCATTGTCCCGGAATCGACACTGGCTTTGACCTAGAGCAGACCTGAGCTGCTCCCAAGGGTGCACTGCGGCTGCCCAACAGGGTTCCGGCTTCTGTCGCGTCGTTGACCTGAAGTTCTGGATGCCCATTGGGCAGTCGCAGTGCACCCTTGGGAGCGGCTCGGGTTTGCTCTAGGCTGAAGCCAGCATCGATTCCGGGATGATGGTAAGGCTACCAATGGCTAAAGAATACACAACCGAACATATGTTTAACACTGGCCAATCAGCTCAAAATGTCTGACTCATCAACGAGGAAGAACTATTTCATTTTCATTAAAAATGGTTCATGTTTCTATATGCATTTCATAATCCCTTGGAAATGTCTATGAATGATACTTTAAAAGCATTTACTAGTTCTGTCCAGATTTTCTGTCTGGAATATAACATTTGGTTATCAGAGCTGTCCACAACATCTTGGTGAGACACAGAAAGCTGGAGGGCCAGGACTAGCCCTTACTTAAGTGCAGTGGCCCGTCAAGCACATTATCTCATTTGATATGACATAATGAACTTAGTTACGGGGCAAATCATAGCAATGTGCTTCATCACTCAGCTTTACTTTCCATACTTTAAGTTAGAAAGCTGGTGTTGCCATATTTTATAACTAGAGACGGGCAAACTCCTCAGAGTTTGCCTTGGGCTAGCATAGAAGTATTCCAAGTTCTCCCCCCACCCCCATCAAGAAGAATCTGGACCATTGGCTGAACCAATCTCATAGGGATTACTAAGTTGGCATTTTCATTTTGGGGAAGGGCTTTTCCACACTCTAAAAATTATTTTACAAACTTGCCTTGGAGCGCAAAATGAAGCAGGGCAAAGGCTAACGGAGTTCTGTCAAGAGAACACGCTGGTCATAGCAAACACTCTTTTCCAACAACACAAGAGGCGACTCTACACATGGACATCACCAGATGGTCAATACCGAAACCAGATAGATTATGTGCTTTGCAGCCAAAGATGGAGAAGCTCTATACAGTCAGTAAAAACAAGACCTGGAGCTGACTGTGGCTCAGATCATGAGCTTCTTATTGCAAAATTCAGGCTTAAATTGAAGAATGTAGGGAACACCACTAGACCAGTCAGATATGACCTAAACCATATCCCTTATGAGTATACAGTGGAGGTGAAGAATAGATTTAGGGCATTAGACCTGGTAGACAGAGTGCCTGAAGAACTATGGAAGGAAGTTCGTAACATTGTACAGGAGGCAGCAACTAAAACCATCCCAAAGAAAAAGAAATGCAAGAAAGCAAAGTGGCTGTCAGATGAGGCTTTACAAATAGCTGTGGAAAGAAGGAATGCAAAAAGCAAAGGTGAAAGGGAAAGATATAAACAACTGAATGCAGATTTCCAGAGAATAGCAAGGAGAGATAAGAAGGCCTTCTTAAATGAACAATGCAAGGAAATCGAGGAAAACAACAGAATGGGGAGGACTAGAGATCTCATCAAGAAAATTGGAGATATCAAGGGAACGTTTTGTGCAAAGATGGGCATGATAAAGGACAAAAAAGGCAGAGACCTAACAGAAGCAGAAGAGATTAAGAAGAGATGGCAAGAATACACAGAAGAACTATACAAGAAAGATCTTAATGTTCCTGATGACCACGCTGGTGTGGTCACTGACCCAGAGCTGGACATCCTAGAGAGTGAAGTCAAGTGGGCCTTAGGTAGCATCACTAACAACAAAGCTAGTGGAGATGATAATATCCCAGCTGAGCTACTTAAAATCCTAAATGATGATGCTGTGAAAGTGCTGCACTCAATATGCCAACAAATTTGGAAAACTCAGCAGTGGCCAAAGGATTGGAAAAGGTCAGTTTACGTTCCAGTTCCAAAGAAGGGCAGTGCCAAAGAGTGTTCAAACTACCGTACAATTGCACTCATTTCACATGCTAGCAAGGATATGCTCAAAATCCTACAAGCTAGGCTTCAGTAGTACGTAGACCGAGAACTACCGGACGTACAAGCTGGGTTTCGAAGAGGCAGAGGAACTAGAGATCAAATTGCCAACATGTGCTGGATCATGGAGAAAGCACGAGAGTTCCAAAAAAACCACCTACTTCTGCTTCATTGACTACGCAAAAGCCTTTGATTGTGTGGATCACAACAAACTGTGGCAAATTCTTAAAGAGATGGGGGTACCAGACCACCTTACCTGTCTCCTGAGAAACCTGTATGCGGGTCAAGAAGCAACAGTTCGGACCGGCCATGGAACAACCGACTGGTTCAAAATTGGGAAGGGAGTACGGCAAGGCTGTATATTGTCACCCTGCCTATTTAACTTATATGCAAAGTACATTATGAGAAATGCAGGGCTGAATGAATCGCAAGCCGGAATCAAGATTGCCGGGAGAAATATCAACAACCTCAGATATGCAGACGATACCACCCTAATGGCAGAAAGTGAAGAAGAACTAAAGAGCCTCTTGATGAGGGTGAAAGAGGAGAGTGCAAAAGTTGGCTTGAAACTCAACATTAATAAAACTAAGATCATGGCATCTGGGTCCATCAATTCCTGGCAAATAGAAGGGGCAGAAATGGAAGCAGTAACAGATTTTACTTTTCTGGGCTCCAAGATCACTGCAGACGGAGACAGCAGCCATGAAATTAAAAGACGCTTACTCCTTGGAAGGAAAGCTATGGCAAACTTAGACAGCATAATAAAAAGCAGAGATATCACCATGCCAACAAAAGTTCGCATAGTCAGGGCGATGGTGTTCCCAGTAGCAATGTATGGTTGCGAGAGTTGGACCATAAGGAAGGCTGAGCGCCGAAGAATAGATGCTTTTGAACTGTGGTGCTGGAGAAGACTCCTGAGAGTCCTTTGGACTGCTAGGAGATCAAATCAGTCAATCCTAAATGAAATCAACCCTGACTGTTCCCTGGAAGGACAGATACTAAGGCTGAAACTCAAATATTTTGGCCACCTAATGCGAAGAGAGGACTCTCTGGAGAAGACTCTGATGCTGGGAAAGATTGAAGGCAAAAGGAGAAGGGGAAGGCAAAGGATGAGATGGTTAGACAGCATCACCGATGCAACGAACATGAAAATGAGCGAACTCAGGAAGATAGTGGAGGACAGGAAGGCCTGGCGGGATATGGTTCATGGGATCACGAAGGGTCGGACACGACTTAATGACTGAACAACAACAACAACAATGTAGTTCAAAATATATTTTGAGTCAGATGCATTCTCCATAAAGCAAAAAAGGAGATTAAAATGAAATCAGGATGTGTATACATCTAGGATTGGCAGGTATCTTGTTATTTGGTTTTAGGAAAAACAATGGCCAAATTTACTCACAGCGCAATCCTGAGGAATGCGCTGGTGATGGAACAAGTGTTCTGTCACCGGAAGCAGTCGCTAACATGCCGTAAAGCATGTTCGTGACTACTCTGGAGCAAGGGAGGCCGATGCAGAGGCCAGCCTCCCTCACCGGAATGCCCGAGTGGTCGCCGGAGAAGGTAGGTAAGGATCTGGCGGGCACGGAGGCGTTTTGCGGGCGAAGGAGGGCCATTGGTGTATCCGGCCCAGGAGGGGGAGGGGGATGGCATTGGCCATATCCCTGTCCCCGCGGGGCCGGCTAGGCGTTACACAGCCTCCTCTACTTCTGCCAGCTATTTAGAAATCCGAGGTGGAAATCCAAGGAGACCGATAGGGCTGGCTGCGGTTTACAATCGGGGAAGGGGACAAGTGTCCCCTTCCACGAGTAGAGCACTGGCCCGGCGGCAGAATGGCCGCTGGGGCTCAGGATCTGGTGGGCGTCCGTGGGCCACCGGCTGGATCTTTACACAGGATTGCACTGTCAATCATTTTGATGGACCTTTTTTAAGGCAGTAGAACTTGATTTTTTGAGGTGATTTTGACAGTTTCACTGATCTTGTGAATGCATTGATATGTGGTCAGATCACGACGTATCACATTACAGGTCAACCCTCTTTTCCATACATTTTGAGATGTGGCAAGTTTGAACTAGGAGCATAATGGTTTTGATTAAAAACATTTGTTAATTGGCTTCAGGTAAATTTTAATTAAGTTTTCCCAATTTAAAAAAACAAGGGGACAAATTAAACAAAAATGAAAACAACGAAATTTATTCTGCAGAAATAACAGCTGAAAACAACTCTTATTCGGCATTTTACTTTTCTCAGAATGAGAGGACAGCTCACATAACTGAAACATAAATGCAGATGCATTTACAATGAACTGTGAAGAAATTCTGCAGTTATGTTAGATAATTGAAAATCGTGCAACAGATGAAGGAGATTACCATTTCTCTTCAGTTTTGGAATTCTGACAGTTCTACTAAACTTCAGGTAAACACACTTAGTTCATTGCAAAGCATGTTCCATACAGTGGGGGTGTTTATAGGGTTCGTGATCTTCTTTGGCACTGTAGGTACTGAATCATATATTTAAAATCTTAACAAGCAACACATTCAGAAGGTCTCTAGGTCATTCCTTCTAAACTTCTATACTAGCAGAGTGCCTTGCTGCTCATAAATCATACATAATAATCAGACTATAGGGATTGATCTCTATGTTAATCTCTGATGCCTAAGTCACAGATACAAGGACTTTTCGGATTTAAGTGGGACAAGATTTAAATGTATGTCCAACTGAAACAGAAGTTGTGGCTTCCTCATAGCTGCATTAAACTAAATTTTAACATTCAAACCAGAAATGGAATTCTGTCTCTTACTTTATAATGCTTGAATATCACTTTGTCCTCCTCTTGCCCTTTAGTAATGCAAAATGCATGATATCACAATATTGTGTTTTTAGTTACCCCAACCCCCCTGTCACTTCATTGGTTGCGACTTACTGGGACACATCCCATGTTTTGGATTATGAAGCAGTACTGGGTGCGACACATTGCCCATTAAATTCCGTGGGATTTACTCCCAGGGAAATGTGTATAGCAGCAGTTCTCAAAGTTCTCCCTGTGAGTCGGGGAGATCTGTGAGTAGCTGCGAGGGCAGGACGATGGCAGTGGCAGGGTGCCCAGGATCGCGCCACCACCTGCAAAAGGGGCTATTTTTAACTTACAATCATCACATCAATAGCAAAAGGGGCTATTTTTAACTTACAATCATCACATCAATAGCAAAAGGGGCTATTTTTAACTTTCAATCACCACACCGGCCCTCCAGAGGGTGCAGGGAGGCCCGCAGCCCCCTTTGCGGGCCTTCCAGCACTGCTGATCAGCTCTCCGCAGTGATTGAGACTCACTTCCAGTTTTTGTCCGAAAAAGCTGATCGGCAGTGCGGGGAGGCCAGCAAACGAGACCATGGGCCTCCCCGCACCCTCCGGAGGGCCGGTGCAACGATTATAAGTTAAAAATAGCCCCTTTTGCCACTGGCAGCGGTGTGATCCTGTGAGCGCCACCACGACCCCAAGCACGCCACCACTGCCATGGCCACCACATCCCTTAAGGGGCTGGCGGCTGCTTCTGGTTCTCCTGGTGGGTCATGACCCCCCAGTTTGAGAACCGCTGGTGTATAGGATTGCAGCATTGGTCTATCAAGAAAATATTCCTTTTGACTCAACCAGTTGATGGGATAATCCCATGCAGAGTTGTGATCTGTTTGAAAAGTATTATTTTGTGACTTCGACATACAGTATATTGTATATTATCTACGAACAAATAAAGAGCGTTTACATCCTATTACTTTCATACCTGTTATGAACAGTAACTGCAGTAGAGCTCTATTAGGTTTTGACAAAGAAGCGTGGCATTGAAATTCAAGAATGTAGAGAAAAACAAATAAATAGGTCGTTCCCCAGAGACGACTGTGGGAGAATGATATTGAAAACAAGGAGGAAGCTGAATTATTCTTCGTAAATGTCCTCAGAATCCAAGTTGACTAGTAGCTGTTAGCAAATGTCTTATTATTGTTCTTTAGAGGTGAAAACAGGACGTCTTCTGAAAGACTTCAGTCTTCAAACAAGGCCAGTGTTTTATGCTAGGATGTGTCCCGTATGTTGCATATTTTTATAATCACCGCAGCTGAAGGACGTCTCCTCCTTTAAGCACAATGTGATAGAGTCTCCTTGCTTCTCTTAAAAATAATGTATTTGGGATTTCAACGGTTTGAAAAAAACACAACTTTTAAGTAACTGCTCAGGGTACCTTCGGTTACGTCAGTCATTAACATAGCTTTTATGGACTACATAGTCAACTGTATGGAGATCTATTCTAGCTTGCAGCTCACTCCCTGTTCCCTTCTCTTTCACACATTTGGACCAGGCATTGAATTAATTAAAGAGAAAGGGCCAGAGGGGAAAGAGGTGCAAGCCCCACACCCTTGCCATGCTGCTCCTTAAAGTGCCAGTCTCCCATTTTATGGTACTAAAAAGAGAGAGCCAGGATGGTGTAGTGGGTCGGGAGTTGGGCTTAGTCCTGGAAGATCCAGGTTCAAATCCCTGCTCAGCAACAACACTTCTTGGGTGACCTTGGGCCAGTCACTATCTCTCAGCCTCACCTACCTCACACAGGGTTTTTGTGAGGACAAAAGGAGGAGAGGAACTATGTACACCACCCTGTGCTCCTTGGAAGAAGGGTGGTATAAAAATGTGATAAATTACATTAAAAAAACATTGGGGGGAAAGTATACAGTATATGACTTGTATGTGATCTAGTTTGGAGTGGACCGTCCAGGTTGCAATATTTTTTGGAGCCTTAGATTCTAGCACATTAGGCCACAGTAAATACAAGTTCAATATTAACCTGAACAAGTATTTGAATGCACCTTCAGACTTCTACAGGTTGCTTCACCTAGGATCAGGATCGTTTTGGTTTTCTGGTTTTGTCTTTCCTCAAAAAACGCAATTTTCTTCACTGTTGAGCTCTTGGCCTATTTAATTTACCTGGGCCATTGGTGTGTTTGTCCCCTTTTGCAGTTTTTGTTTCAGTCTGAATAGTTCAGCAAAATGATTCTTCCCCATAAAAAGTGCAGTCTTTTCTTTTTTGCAGGGCTTGCATTTTTATGGGAATAGCTTCCACCATAGAAAAAGCAGGAAGTTTCTGTGCTGACTGATTCAGCATTAGTCCTAGATTTGCTTGTTCTATTCTCTTTTTGAGTCTGTTGCACTTCAACAGTTGTCATGGAACAGCGTTTAACAGTTCTGTTATGCAATATATTCATCAATCAAAATATATGCACATTCACACATGTAAACCAGAAGACATGAATGTACATGCCAAATTCCCCACATATATTACAGCACAGCCCACAACTATCTTAATATCCTTAATTTGAAGAGAAGAGGAGTAGCATACCATCTACACAGAAATGTGTGTGTACATGCTCTCTTTAATCTGGCTACAAATGGATAACTTGGAGTTAATGGTGCATATCTCCATCCATTCATCTATATTATCACTACGCCATTAAGCCAGAGAACTAACAATATTTCTATAAAGATGGCACTGATCCTTTACTGAAGGCATCCTTGACCTCAAAAGACCTTCAAAAGATGCAAGGTCCCTACATTCCAAGCCCAAATACTAGGAATAATCAGAAAGTGCCTATTTTTAAGGCAGGGGTGGCCAACCTTTCAACATGAATGCACCTGGCCCTTTAATGGTTGTATAGGTGAGGGCATTTCAGCACTTGCAGCTGCCAATATTCTGTCTTCTACACAACTCTTAAGAACGCAGAGGCCCTAATGGTGGAAGGTTGGCCACCCCTGTTTTAAGGTTTTTTGGGGAAAAAAGGAATTGCAAAGAACTTCATTCCTCCAACACCTAAGGTGGGGGCACATGGGTGTCTTTTTTGCCCTGCACCTGTTTGCATGAGGCAAGGCAGGAAAATCTCTTACACCCCATTGGGTGGTTGGGGAATAAGGTGCAATTCTAGTGGAGGGTGAGCTGTTGAGGCTGCTCTCCCTCACAAGCTCAGTTTGGCTGAGCCCACTGGTGATCCCCCCCCCCGCCTGTTGGAATAGTCTGAGACTAGCTGCTTGCCATTGCGCAGTCAGATAGGAATTTTGTGTTCCTCATCTGATTGGCCTTTGATGAGGAGCTTTCATGCTTACTCCAGCCTGATCAAAGGGAGTGGTATTACTAGCCAGGTAAGTCAGAACTGGGTGTACTGGGGGAACAGTAGGAATAGGGATATCATGTGCGCCCTGAGGTAAGTAAGAATCACCGGGGGAACCAGAACCGATCTCAAGAGGCTATCTGGCTCTGGCTGGTTACCCTTTGGGCTTGGACTGCAAAGTTGACCTCAGAGGCTGTCCAGTTTGAGGGAGACAGTGCAATCCATTTTCCTCAAACCCCCCCTCCCCCGTTGGGATTGGTATGGAAATGTTGGAATAATCACCAGACAATCTACAGCCAGTGCCGTACCCAGCCGATTTTGCGGGTGGGGCCCGGTCCTCGGCCCCGCCCCTAAAACTAATTAGCATAAATTATGCTAATTTTTGGGCGATTTTTTTTTTCGGGTATTTTTAAAGTGTGTATGCTTTGCGGCACTTAACTTTGGTATAGGAGCCTCCAGCGATTTTTAAGGGGTATTTTTAAAGTATGTCTGCTTTGCGGCACTTAACTTTGTTATAGGAGCCTCCAGCGAAGCGATCGGCTCTCTCCAGCGACGTTCTCTTCCAGGGGCGCAGCAGATCGGCGATCTGAGATCGCTCCTCTGCAGCCCCTGACCCGAACTGCTCATCGTAAGCTCATCGTTTGAGTTCGCGCATGCGTGAATGGCTGTTTGCTATGCGCATGCGCGAACTCAAACGATGAGCTTACGATGAGCAGTTCGGGTCAGGGGCTGCAGAGGAGCGATCTCAGATCGCCGATCTGCTGCGCCCCTGGAAGAGAACGTCGCTGGAGAGAGCCGATCGCTTCGCTGGAGGCTCCTATAACAAAGTTAAGTGCCGCAAAGCAGACATACTTTAAAAATACCCCTTAAAAATCGCCGAAAAAAGCGGGATTTTTCCCGCTCTCCTCCGGAGCCTCCCGCCCCCCCGCACCACCTCCCGCCCTTGCGCCCTGGGGCCCACCGCCCCAGGGCACCACGTCAGGGGACGCCCCTGTCTACAGCTTTGAAGGTGAAATAGATAGTGGTTTGCTGTCTCTCCCCCCCCCCCCCAGGTTAGGTGCCCATGCTAAAAGGGGGAGCAGTGTTTGGAGATAGGACCTGCTCAAGATTTACACAGATTGTTGATTGGCATTGATTTCAATACATGTGGGCATTTTTAAAACTCTTAACCCAAGTTTTAACCCAAACCTTGGCTCAGGTATATTTGGGGGGGGGGGTATGAGGACAATGTGTATTTACCATTTAGTTAGTGCACTGCAGTAACAAAAATGAAATTAGTCAATGTTGTTTTCGTTTTTGCATTAAGTAACAAATGAAACTGAATTTGAGTGTGAGCATTGCCTCATATCTACCTACCTGCAAAGCCATGTAGAACTGGAAGCCAAGGGCAGAAGGGAGGGGTGCGGAGAGGAAGAATTATTATAATTGGCACTCCTGCTGTCGAAATGGCATTGCAAACACATCAGGCAGCACTGTAGCATAAAGAGAATCCCTGCCATAGGGCTTTGCTCAGTGGTGCCACAGCTTGGCCGTATCTAATCTGGGGCACTGGGGGAGGGCACTGCAGTGCTATTGCTACAGGGGAGTATTGCTTTGAGCTCCTGTGTGCAGGGTCTGGTGATATTTTGCTTACAGTGTTTGCTTCCTAAATCATACAATCTACCAAAGCAACTATTTTTTCACATTTTTGTCTCTGTCTTTTATTCCTTCCTTCCTTAGTTTTATCTAGATATCATTTTGATTTAAATATTTTACAGCTCAATCCTATGGGTCTTTTATGACAGCAGAACTAGTGTCCCGCTGGTGTAAAAGGCCCTGTGATGGTGCAAAGATCACACTGCTGCTGGCATATTTGAGGCCACTGCCCCAAGGCAGCGACAGTGGCGGATTCTTGCTGTCGCAGACCCCGGACAGCGCCAGTGCAGACAGGTTGGCACAGGGGACAGTTGGTGGGTGGGGAGGGGGAGGGCAGGGGGAAGAACTGGGTGGGGAGGCGGAGGAGCTGGGGGGCATGTCGAGGGCAGAAGGGAGTGGATCTGGCAGCAGCGATTTTTGCCAGATCCTATCCCCCATTTTCCAACCCAACACGCCCCCCCCCCGCTCTCTTCAGACTTATGCCAGCAAAGTGGCCCATAGATCCATAGACAATTGGACAGCCTACCAGGAGGTATTTTTACTTACCTCCTGCATGCATTCCGATTGCCCCCCCCCCATCATAGCATGCAGCATATGCTCTGTTGGCCCACTGCATGCTATAATGTTTTGGGGAATAGGATTGGTCTGTTAACCTTCTTCCTGTCTCATGCTGTGTGCATCCAGGGCTGGCCCAGCCATGAGGTGAGTTGAAAACTTCACCTCAGGTGCCAGGTTGGGGGAGGCAGCAAGCTGGCAAGGGGTGCCCCATACCCTGCATTTGCCTGCTACCTCCACCTGCCACCTTCCTGGAGGCCAGACCCACTCTCTTCTCACACACTAGCATTCAAGAGAAGAATGGTGACGGCTTACTTACCTCCAATGACACCCAAAGCTGTCTCCTCTGCTACTTCCTCTAGTGGCTGGCAGAGGGAACACTTGGAGCTTTTGCTGCAGATGTGACACCTGGATGTCAGTGAAGGAAGTCAACTCTCCTCGGGCTCACCACATGCTCTATGTGGGCAGGGTCACCAGACAGACAGGTGGACCTCCTGGTGGCATGCCCTTCCTGGAAGACCATCAATGGTGCCCGCTGGGAGTGTGAACAGGCAGGGTGAACAGGCAAGGAGGGTGGGTGGGTGGCAGATTGGGTGGGCAGAAGAATTAGGGGCAGCAGTATGGCATGACTTCCCTGTCCCCATGTATTCCTTCTGTGTGTAACCCCTTCATCCTTTCCCTTCTCTCCACGTTTGGCGCAATCCTGTCTAACTTTGTGCCCTGTGATGCAGCGAGGCTGGTGCAACCTGTGTTGCATGCAGGGCACAAAAAGATTGCCTGGGAGGTCACCTCGGGGAAGGGAACATTTGTTCCCTTCCCCCAGGTAAAGCCCCGATGGGGCTACTCGGATGCGCACCAGCTATTTTGCTGGTACATATTCGAGCGGCCCATGCAGTGGTGGCCAGGCCCAGGATGAGGGATAGGGTAGAGGCTTCACCATTGATCCCTACCCCATCCAGGGCCTGGCCGACTAATCCCACCCCACCCACCCTGGAATGCCCCGTTCTGCCCTGCCTTTGCTCTTCTGCCTCCGGCAGGGAACCTACCTTCCCCGCAGGCGCTCCGAGTTATCTGGGGCAGGAGACTGGCACCGGCCTTTGTGCCGGCATGGCCTCCTCACCAGGTGACACAAATGTGCCTTACAGCACATTTGCAACTGCCGGTCTGAAAGAAAGGGCTGTTGGAATTCTAGATTGTTCGATTGGGCTGTTCGAGTTCTAAAGGCTAACCTTCCATTGCTGGGGCTCTCACAACTGCTTTGCAACTTGGGGTCCGGCACCTTGCCCAACACTGCTACTCCTGCCCATGTAGCCCTCTGTCTCCTCCCAGGTCCTTCCGCCCAAATGCTGGCTGCCCCCGACAATCTCCCTTTCTTGTCCTCGCTCATATTCTCCTCCTCCTCTGCCTGCCAGCTGCCCCCTCCTCATTCGCCCCCTGTGGAACAGACCCAGCCCTTCTCTGTCAGAGTCCAGATGGTGTCTTCTTCTGCCCACTGCCGCTGCTCGACTTGCCACCTGTTGCCACTTGACCTTTCTTCCCTCCCCCGTCTGCCTCTCTTATAGCAAAGGTTGTCCTGCCAGTGCTACCATTCTTCTGCCTGCCCGCAGTCTCCCACTCAGTCTCTCAAGCTAGGCTCAGCTCTGGAAGACACTGCAGGTGGCTCCCCCTTCTCTATCTGGGGTGCTGCCCACAATCCTGTGCCTGCCTCCAAGATCTCTTTCCCTTATGGGGCCAGGACAGCCTGGGACTCTTTTCTAGGACTAGAAACACAGGCTTGGTGCCTGCCTGCCTGCCAATGCTCCTCCTCTCCTCACCTGCTGCTTCTCTACCCACATGCTGCTGTTCATTTCCCATGAGAGGGACCTTAGTGGCCACCGTCCTCCCTGCCCATACATTGCTGCTGCATAAATGACCTGGAGTTGGGGATAGGCAGTGAGGTGGCCAAGTTTGCAGATGACACTAAACTTTTCCGGGTGGTGAAGACCAGCAGGGATTGTGAAGAGCTCCAGAAGGATCTCTCCAAACTGGGAGAATGGGCAGCAAAATGGCAGATGCGCTTCAATGTAAGTAAGTGCAAAGTGATGCACATTGGGGCAAGAAACCAAAATTTCACATATACGCTAATGGGTTCTGAGTTGTCTGTGACGGATCAAGAGAGAGATCTTGGGGTGCTGGTGGACAGGTCGATGAAAGTGTCGACCCAGTGTGCGGCGGCTGTGAAGAAGGCCAATTCCATGCTCGGGATCATTAAAAAAGGGATTGAGAATAAAACGGCCAATATCATTCTGCCTTTGTACAAATTGATGGTAAGGCCACATCTGGAGTATTGTGTCCAGTTCTGGTCACCACACCTCAAAAAGGATATAGTTGAATTGGAAAAGGTGCAGAAAAGAGCGACCAGAATGATTCGTGGGCTGGAGCACCTCCCTTATGAGGAAAGGCTACAGCGTCTGGGGCTTTTCAGCCTAGAAAAAAGGCGCCTGAGGGGGGACATGATTGAGACTTATAAAATTATTTCATGGGATGGAGAGAGTGGATAGAGGGAAATTCTTCTCCCTCTCGCACAACACCAGAACCAGGGGACATGCACTAAAATTGAGTGGAGGGAGAGTTAGAACAGACAAAAGAAAATATTTCTTTACCCAGCGTGTAATTCATCTGTGGAACTCCTTGCCACAGGATGTGGTGATGGCATCTGGCCTAGATGCCTTTAAAAGGGGTTTGGACAGATTCATGGAGGAAAAGACCATCACAGGCTACAAGCCATAAGCAACCTCCTGGTTTTAGAAGTGGGTTTTCTCTGTGCCAGGTGCAAGGGAGTGGCGACTGGACACAGGTATCTTGTTGTCTTGTGTGCTCCCTGAGGCATCTGGTGGGGCCACTGTGTGACACAGGAAGCTGGACTAGATGGGCTTTTGGCCTGATCCAGCAGGGCTCTTCTTATGTTCTTATGACCTCAGTAGAAGAAAGCCTGGTTCCATGTGCTCCGGCGCTTTGAACTACTTCAGTGAAGGAGAGGGACCAATGCTGATCATGCTGATACCTCCTGCCTGGAGGAGAGAGACAAGCAATTGTGCCCTCTGGCCAATACTGCCTGCCTGAAGGAGAGAGCCTGGTCACTGTGACTTCATGCTGATGCTGCCTGCCTGGAGAGAGACAGGTCATTGTGCTTTCAGATTAACTTGGAGGTTGTTATCCCACTCAAATTGCCATTTAAGGCTTAACTGCCCAATCCTAACTAACTTTCCAACACTGGAAAGTTATTGTATTCAGCTATTCAGACAAAAGAATGTACTTCCTCCAATACATATTATGGAACTTGCTGCTACACGACATGGTGATGGCCACTAGCTTATATAGACAACTGGATGGAGAATTGGTCCATTAGTTGGGACAAGGCATAATAGCAGCTATATGGAATCTCCAGGTTCAGAGGCAGGATGCCACTGATAGCGCAATCCAGTCTTAACAATAGACCGGCGGAGCAGCTGCCCTCTCCCAAGTTTGACCCAGATTGCATTCTGGGGCGATCTTGGGAGAAGGGAGTCGGGTGACCTGGAAGAGGCTTCCGGAGCGCGATTTAAGCTTGTGCAGCGGTTTCCATCTAAAATGTAAGAACCCGCTTTTTTTTTTTAACCATTTTTGTTCTTCTTTTTTTTTTTGAGGTTTTACAGTTGGCCCTGGTATGTGCGGATACTGAGGGTCAACTGTATACAATTTTACGGGCCTTGTACACTTTATTCTTATTGTGACATTTCCCTATGCAGAATCTACACACTTTTGCTAACCTATTGTAGAATTTCCTTTTCTCTGGGACAAGCACAGTCTATATGAGATGGAAGTGTACATTTTTAGGCTTCCTATTGCAATGCTATCTATTCCCTTGCGCAGATCATGTCATCTTTCTTTTTTTTTGGGGGGGGGGTAGAGTCACTGTGGTCTTGAATGCTGAGCTGCTGCAGCCCATGAGGAGCAGATCTTCTTGGATACCCTCTTGGCTTTATTTTTAATATGACCCAACATGGAAGTGTGCACAGTTCTCAAGGGGCCCTGCTCTCCAACAAAAGCTTGTTTCAAAAGAGACAAACTGTTTATGAAAGAAATCATGCTTCTGAGGAAAGGGCAAATGGGGTCAAAACTGGCTGTTCTATTCAAGGATAGCCGACCTGCTTCGAGACAACAATGTGCATATAAATCCATTTTCAAAAGAGAAAAGATATCAAGATGGAGAGGTTGGAGGGCAAGCAGTAGCGACTATGAAATCATTCCATGCATCTTTTGCAGAACAATCACTTCACTGTGAGAGTTCTCACAGTTGCACAAACAGAGAGCTTGTCTGAGAATTCCATTTTATATTTAAAAGAGAAGAGCTGGTTGGGCCTCACAGACTAAACAAGACATGATGAAAGAAGGTCACTGAATGTTAATGTCAGCATTGTCTTTTGCCTTCTCTCCTCACTTCTGCTTTTCCATTTGAATTACCTAGGTATCTCTATTCCATTCTTGGGTTTTGGACATTTTGCCTAGTTTCATGTCATAGTAAAGAAGACCAGTGTGGTCTGAGATCATTGGTACTACATTCACGCTGTAACCCTATACACACTTATATGGGAGTGAGTCACACTGAACTCAATGGGGTAGCCATGTCTGAGTAGACATACTAGCGCTCTCACAGTGCAATTCTGTCTAGGTTTAGACCGGTGGAGCAATTGCTCCGCCAGTCTAAGGTTTCGCAAACGTGCCATACATAAAGTATGTTTGCAGCACCCAACAAGTAAGCGGCGTGGGCAGAGAGGCGCTGCTCTTCCGGCACCGCAGGATGGATCGACACCGTGGCAGAGAGGTAAGTCCCCGTGGCGCAGCAGAGGGGCGTGTAGAGGGCGGAATGGGGTGTTGGGCTGATTGGCTGGGCACAGGAAGGGGGAGGGTTTGGCAGCAGCGTCTTCTGCCTCAATCCAATCCTTCTTCCTGAGCTTGGCCGGCATTACACGGTGAGTTCAAATGTGCGCCAGCAAAATAGCTGGCGCATATTCAAGTAGACCCATTTAGACGGCTGGGGCTCTACTCGGGGTAAAGGGACAAATGTCCCTTTACACTGAGGAGGCCTCTGGCTCTGCCGGTGCAGGCCCCATCCTCCACAGGATGCGGCACGTGCCTTATTTGTGCCGCCACGTCCTGCTAGACAGGGTTGGGCTGTCAATGTTTTAGGCACTTGACCATTAACACTGACCCTACCATACTTTCAAAACCCTCAAAGAAAGTCATCATGAAATGTTTGTGCACCTATTTCTGTCACTGCGCATCTTATATTCATGAATAACAAAGATGCAGTCTTTCATACAGAATGTTTTTGAGGAAAGAGCTTCTCTGCCTTAACCTTCAAAGGTAGTAATTTTAAGGCATAATTTACAGTAAAATGGGATGCTGTAGTAGCTTAATTGGCAAGTGTTTAATGCCTTATTGTTTGGTTATTCTTGTAGGGGTGTCATCATTCCACACAGTATGTTTTCAGAGCTGTTGAAATTCAAACACAGTCAAACCCTGGGGAATTAAGTGATTTTGGTTTCATACTGTTTGTTGAAAAATATAGATACATTTTTTGAACATCATAATATGGTGCACTATCCTGAGAAGAGATGTTTCCCAGATGCCAATAATTCTGGTCAATAACAAAGAAAAGGAACAAACAAGTATGCCTTGATAGTGCATACTATGACCTGCATTCATTTTGTACAGAATCTGAATAGGGTTAGTTAACCCTGGTTAACACCAACCACCATTGTATAACGGTCAAACTATATGTTACATTAAATGTGTGGTCTGGCCCTTGTGTGCTTGCTTTTTTGTTAACAAAATAACACCTGTGGGGGAGGTGAACAGAATCACAGCTGTGATATGAGGGGGAGCTTTAACCTTTTCCCTGTCATGGTCCTAATAGAGATTGGTCCCCTGGCTATTATTTCCTCCAGATAGGGAACTTTCATTTCCTCCCTTCCACAGGAAATAGCAGCTGCAGAGGTGGGAATCTGGATTGGGATTAAAGGGTTTAAACCAGCTTTCCACATGCTGTGGTCCTGATCTTGATTCTTCTCAGTATCGGATCCAGGTCCACCCGTGGGTGGGGGCTGCCACCACACACCCTGCCCCTGGGGTGTGTGACGGCAGCGTAGCTCACCGCTGCACACGCGGAAACACCCCCAGGCGCTTTTGGGCTCCTTTTTGGAGTCAAATGGCACCAGGGAGGGCGGGTGGGCCGAAACGCAGCCGTTCTCGGCTATGAAGAGGAACTGACGGCGCGGCGGGGCAACAGATCTAGCAGTAAACACTGCCCCCTGCGACCCGCACCCTGGGGCCCACCGCCTCAACCGCCCCAAGTGGTACGACGCTTCTGATTCTTCTCCCCAACTCTCCACAGCTGCTAATTCACTTGGAAGAAACAATCATGCAAGGGCTAAACTAACAGGGATGTGGATCAAGTCTCTGACTCCAAGTCTCGAGTCAAGTCCCAAGTCTCTGGGTCCGAGTCTCAAGTCAAGTCCCAAGTCTTTGCCCCCAAGTCCCGAGTCTTTGGTTGCGAGTTGCGAGACCCTATCTATTTAATGGGGAAAACAGGTTTAAATCTGACTAAAAATGGACTTGTCGTAAAAGGCTCCAAGTCTTGAGTCAAGTCTTTCGAGTCTTTTACAATCACTGAGTCAAGTTCAAGTCAAGTCACTGATGCAACTTAAGTCCGACTCAAGTCCGAGTCATTAGACTCAAGTCTACATCAGTCTACGTCACTGTAAACTACATCTTTAATGTAACATGTAGTTGCCTGGTGAGGATTATGTTCCTCTGATTGCTTTTTCACCTGGGCCGAAGCAGGTGCAGGTCCTGGAAACTGTAAAAGATGGTCGCTGATCAAGGCTGCTGCCTTCAACAGCTGCCAAAGTGAGATTGTTCCGCAGCCATCTGGCTAGTTTGGACACTTCTCCAATTGTATTTCACTTCCAGCAAAGAGGAAATAGTACTTTTACAGCAGATGAGTTTATCTAAATGAATATCACTTCACTGTCAACTGAGCAATAATGCCCTCAAGACCCTACATACTGGTCCCTACGAAAGTATGTTGTTTTCCACACAGAAAACAGAGTATCAGCGCAATCCTGTGTAACCTTGCACTGGTGTAACAGTAGATGCACTGGTGTAAGTGCACTTACACAAGTTCATCTGCTGTTACACCGGTGCATCTACTGTTACACCGGTGCAAGGTTACACAGGATTGCGCTGTATGACTGACTAGCTCACCTCACAGACAGTTGCCACTGCAATCTGAGCAAGCTCACCCAATGTTTATTATCAGAAGGGAATTGAAAGTTTAGTTTTTCATTAAGAATGCATTATGAGAAGAAAATGGTCTTTTCCCTTGTTCTGGTGCTGCTCAGAACTCCCTCTCAATTGTTCCAGTATGTGAAAATTTGGAAGTGTTATTAGCGGCGTGATAGGCAAACAAACCGATTACCCCTTGTATATTAACTAGGGTGCATTCTGTGATCATAGGAGTTAATCTTTTTAACAAGGTGTCTCCAGCTGAGGGTGTTTTTTTTCTTTTTAGGAGCTGTGGTAGCTGCACTGAGCTGAGCTGTATGCAAGGCTAATACATAAGACAGGAGTTTTTATCTCCAGGATGCAGAGTGCCTTGGCTCATTGTAATGACTAACAATCCAGCCAGACATAATCATTTGGGGAATATAAATTCCAGGAAGGATTTCTACCAGGTGATGGCTAACTCTATTTACTTTTCTTCCAGAGTCTTGCATGTTTTAATGGAATATTGCAAGATGCATGAGTGTTAAGGTCATGTGGATTTTCTCAGCCTTCTTAACAGTTTTTATTTTATATGTCTTCTAGGTTTTTTATTAGCTGTGGATAAAACCATGAACTGTGGATAAAACCATGAATTTTCACATTCTTTTCCAGAAAGGATCACATCAGTCCCAAAGGTCATATTTCTGGAGGTCTGGCATCCCCTTTGCAAATAAGATACCTTCAATCTTATTTTCCAAATGTTCATGTCACAGTCATTTTTTTAAAAAAAGCAATTACCATATTTCTTCGAGTCTAAGGCGCCATAGATTCTAAGGCGCATCTTAATTTCAGGAACACCAGCAGAAAAAAACCAAAAACCATCGATTGCAAGATGCACCTCCTTCCTTCAATTTGTCTGCTCAGCACCAACTCTCCCCAGCTTGCCTGCCACACCGATCTGATTTTTACCACGCCATTTTGCCCCCTCTGCTCAGCGGCGAGCTCTCTCTTCCTGAACCTGAGAGCTCGCCCCAGCATGCCCTGCGCTGCAACTGACGATCTCTTCACTGCCTTTGAGCAGTGCCTTTGCGGTCCGCCAGAAAATGCCATTTCCTTACTTACCGGCGCTTGGGGGAGCTTCAGGGAGGTCTGCGCGACCCTCTGCAGGTCTCCCCGATGTTCAGTTCAGCAAAAAACGGCGATTTTCAGCCATTTCCGGTTTTTGCGAAAACCGGAAATGGCTGAAAATCACTGTTTTTCACCAAACTGAAGATTGGGGAGGCCTGCAGAGGGTCACACAGACCTCCCTGAAGATCCCCAAGCCCTGGTAAGTAAGGAAATGGCATTTTGGGGTGCTTTTGGAGATCTTTGATTCTAAGACGCACCCCATTTTTTGAAATGCTTAATTGGGAAATAACATGCATCTTAGAATCGAAGAAATATGGTAATATACAGTATATTTTCATATCCTTTAATGAAAGTCTGACTGGGAATTTCTAATTTAACTTTCTCTTAATATTTACAACTTCATTGGGATGGCCTGTTTTGTGTCATTATGTACCTATTTCAATCTAAATCTTGAATTAAAACATCTTTTATATTTTGTATTTTTTATATTGTATGTGGCCTCAAACACCTTGTTTGCAAGGGGAGAGGTAGGATATAAATATTTTTAAATAAAATAAATAAATATGCACATTCAGAAATCTGTTGATGAAAGGAGTATCACATTTTGGCATGATTCACAGCCTGAATTCAAGGGACTCAAAGGAACGACAGTACAGGCCATTTTTCAACCACTTCTCAGTAAAACTGATGTGATGCATACCCTGTCCGTTTTCCCTTCAGTCTGAATACTGGCACGACTGCATGCATCATGGTCCTCTTCAAGATCAGATACATCATCGAGTTCTTCAGCAGTCTGGGAAAAGAAAATAACAAAACCAGAGATTAGAAATGAACTCCAGAAATAATCGACCATGGTATCCTTCTGGGCCGGCTGGCTGAGTTGGGACTAGGGGGCACTGCGTTGCAGTGGTTCCGTTCCTACTTGGCTGACAGGTCCCAGATGGTGATGCTGGGAGATGCCTGTTCGGCGCCCTGCCCTGTACAGTGTGGGGTGCCACAGGGTTCTATTCTGTCTCCCATGCTTTTCAACATCTACATGAAACCGTTGGGAGAGATCACCAATATGCTGACGACACCCAACTCTACCTCTCGCCATCTCACTCCAGGGAGGCTGTGGAAGTCCTGGAGCGCTGTCTGGAGGCGGTTGGGATTGAATCCAGATTGAATCCAGAAAAGACAGAGGTCCTACTGGTCAGGAAAGCTTCGATGCAGGTACTGAGTCACCTGCCCGTTCTGAATGGGGTTGTACTCCCCCTGCAGGAACGGGTGCGCAGCTTGGGAGTACTTCTGGATTCACAGCTCAACCTGGAAAGCGAAGTGGCGGCTGTGGCCAGGGGTACATTTGCCCAGCTTCGGCTGGTGCGCCAGCTGCGGCCATACTTGAGTCGATCGGACCTGACCACGGTAGTCCACGCCTTAGTGACTTCAAGACTGGATTACTGTAACGCGCTCTACGTGGGGCTGCCCTTGAAGACGGTTCGGAAGCTGCAATTAGTGCAGAATGCGGCGGCCCGGGTGGTCACTGGAGCTAGGCGGTTTGACTCTGTTGAGCCGCTGCTTCAGCGGCTGCACTGGCTGCCCATTCGTTTCCAGGCCCAATTCAAGGTGCTGGTAATGACCTTTAAAGCCCTTCACGGTTTGGGTCCAGGATATCTGAGGGACCGCCTTCCGGCCCGCTCACTTAGGTCATCTGAGGGGGCTCTCCTGTGAGTGCCACCTCTATCACAAGTTAGGGGAGTGGCAACACGTGGGCGAGCCTTCTCTGCTGTGGCGCCACAACTGTGGAACTCCCTGCCAGGGGATCTGAGAACCACCCCCTCCCTCATGACTTTTCGGCGAGGGCTCAAAATGTTTTTGTTTCGTCTAGCGTTTGGGTGATGGGTTGTCGTCTGCCTCCTGTGTCTCAAGATGCTCTGCCATGCTGCTTTAGTGCTCCCTACTGTTGCCCCCCAGTGGATTTTATTGTTTTTAAATTAAGTATGTATTGTTTTAAACTTATTTCTGTATTTTAAACTATGTTTTTTAATTTTTGTTGTAAGTCGCCTTGGGCATTTGCCTCGGCATAGGAAAAGGCGGGATATAAATTTTTTAAAATAAATAAATAATAAATAAATAAAATCTGGCCTACTGGGTTATGTTTTTGGACGTCTGTCAGTGTTTGTCAGTTGTGCCACCACAATCTGAAGATCTTGTAGTCCTGCAACAGCAATCTAGGCCACAGCCTGGATGTAATACTGGGGCCCTGGCATGCTACCCCACTCCCCAACACCTCCCACCACAGATGCAAATACATAGGCTTACCATCCGTCCCAGAAAAACCGGGACTGCCCCGGTTTCTGGATCCTGGTCTCGGCCACCGGGCCTGGAACGAGGGCAGTTCCAGTTTTCCAGGACTGCCCCCTCCCGCTGCCGCTTCTGTGCGCCGCTATCTTGTTCTAATGGGGGGGGTAATGTTTGCAGAAACATGTGGCTTTGCCATCTAATCTGTGATTCAATTTGATACCTCATTTTTTTAAATCTTTCCTTGACTATAGAAACAGCCTAATCCTACCAAAAATCCAAGCTAAGCTCCCCCTGCAAACTGGGCAAAGAGACACCTTTTAAAGTGGTGTCCTCTTATATTTAGCAGGGAGAGAGCAACCATCTCTTTTCACCCCAGCATAGCATCTTTTCCAGTGGGAGTTTGGTCTTAGCAGGCCAAAATACAGAAGAGATAGCAGCATAATATTTTAAGATTGTGAGTTTTTTGGGGGCAGGGAACCATTAATTGATTGATTGTATTATGTAATTATTTTATCATTATTTGTGACTACTCTGGTTGAAAAGCGGTATGTAAATATTCATCATCATCATTGTCATCATCATCATCAATCCCTGCACGGCAATGCAGTAGTGCGGCTACCAATATATCTGGCGGGGGGGGGGGGTGGTTGGCTGCTAGAGGTCTCCTTAAGATAAACGGACATTTGTCCCCCTGCCCCGGGGTAAACCCCAGCAGCTGCTATGGGTCACCTCGGACCTGTGCCAGCTTGATCGCTGTCCCAAGTCTGCACTGGCCCAGGAAGGTGGATCAGGCCCAGGAAGGGGGTTAGGATTTGGCGTGTGCCAATGCAGATCCCACCCCTCCCCATTCTGATTCCCTTTCTATCCCTGTCACCACCCCATTCCGCTCACCCCCCCCTGTTCTACCCTTCCCCTGCCTCATTCAACCCCCTCCCTGCCTCCCTCCAACCCCCTGAGTGAGCTTACCTGGTTAGTTATGCAGGTGTGGGAGCGGGATTAGATTGGGCCATAAGTGACCTAAAACACTGGTTCTCAAAATCCTCATCGCCCCCGCAGCTGCTCCCCTGTTGCAACCCACTGGGACAGACTCCGAAGGCCTCCATGGGCCTCAGAAAGGCCTCCGGACATGACTGGACATTGTATTGGCGAAACCAGAAGTGACCCAAAAGTCACTTCTGGAGACCTTCTGAGGCCCATGGAGGCCTTCGGAGGCCCTCCCGGGTCTGGTGCAACTGGGGAGCAGATGCAGAACGTGAGTTGCAACCCAGAAGTGACCTCTGGGTCACTTCTTTGCCTCCAATTTGGAGCAAGGGCAGGAGGGTGAGCACAACTGGCAACTCATCTCGACATTGGGCTGTGACCCACCAAGTGGGTCATGACCCACACTTTGAGAAGTCCTGTCCTAAAAGATTATCTAAACTTGACTTTACAAAATTATGTACATTCCATGCTTCATATTAAATAGCGCAGTCCTGTGTAACCTTGTGCCAGTGTAATTGTACTTACACTGGTGCATCTGCAAGGTTACACAGAATTGCGCTGTAAGAGTTGTTATATCATCAATCGGGTGACCTCCTCCTGCTGGGATTAAAGTGCCTGCATTTTCCAGAATGTGACCTGCATTTTCAGTGTGGTACTTGATGTCAGACTGAGAACAATAGGAGCTGCTCCGTGGGCGTACTTCTAATTCAGGGTTTCACAACCTTTGGGGGTCCACTTACCCCCTATGTGGGCGGCCACCAAAGATTGGCATACCCCCGGATCCACCAAGTCCTGCGTACCCCCGCATACCCCCCAAAAGTGTCACCCCAAAAGTGTTTTTTATGGCCTGCGACGCGGCTGAACGGCAGGGCGGCTATAGCCTTTCCCTCCGGCTTGCAGCGCAAGACGGAGAACCCGCTCGGCCACGCTGCAGGCCAGAAAAAAACACTTTCCCCCCATTTTTCCGCTGCCCATTATCAGCTGCTGATCGCAGCAGCTGATAATGGGGAGCATCTCGCGTACCTCCAATCTGCGGTCCGCGTACCCCTAGGGGTATGCGTACCACAGGTTGAGAACCCCTGCTCTAATTTATTGGCACACGTTGAGTTTTGCATTGTAAAAACCCTCTATTTACATAGAAACAGGCTGCTTAGATCGGTGTAAAGGCATTTTAAGATGCATATAACTTTACATGTAAGAGTGATTGCTCATAAAGTTTGTATTTTGAGATAACAAGAAATTTGGTTTGACTACAATTGCTCTGTAATCCAATTCTTAGTTTGACTTATGAGTACTAAAAGACAGCATAGGTGGGGTGCTTTCATAATAGCAGTGAAACTGATATCTGGAATAATCAAGCCCATCTAAACGTTCTTTGCATACCATGCTTAAAATCTATACATTTAAACACATTCTAGAAATTCCTGCACTGTGTGGGAAAATATATGCCAATGAGTGAAATGTGCAAAATTCTCTTAACAGTGACAAAAAAGAATGATTGCACATTTATAACTTTCTTTCTTTCTTTTTAAAAACAGGCTTTTATTGGGACATGGTTCTGGATGTCTGCATCATCCCTAGAAATGTCTAATCTAATCCACTGTGTGACGTTTACTAAAAAAATTCACCACATTCCATTCCAATGACAAAGGCAGGTTGGATTACCGTAAGTAATTGCTGAGTGAAATACAATATTTTTCCCCAGCTGCTTCTGTTTTTCCATGGCACTTGCACACGGGTCACCCTTACCCAGCCCTTGACACCTTGTGAGACACAGGCCATGTCTCAGGCATCAAATTGGTGCCTGCCAGTAAGGGGCAGAGTCTAGATGGCTGATTGCAATGGGATTGCAATGCAGTCCAACCCTGATTTTCATCCCCCAGCCTCCTTCTCTATACAGTCTGAGACTAGCTGGTTGCCTTGGGAGCTAGGAAGGAATTTTTTTGCTGTCCACTTGATTGGCCTTAGCAGGCAATTTTTTCACCTACCCCAGACTTTAATTAGGTTGGTGGTTCTTCCTTTTCTGCTTTGGTCACTTTTACTTGGCAGGTTTAGTGATGTCTGGGGAGGCAGGAGTAGGAGATTTCGTCTGCACCCTGAGGTCAGCAAAGTCAATGGGGAACCCAGTACCATTCCACAGAGGCTTGCTGGCTTGAGGACGTTGGCTGGTGAGCCCTCTGGCTTGGATTGCAGAGGCCATCTCAAAGGCTTACTGGCTTGAGGGGCTTCTGCGGTCCAGCTGCCTCAATTCTTGGGGGCTGGGGTTGAGAAGCGTGGACCATCCACTGACGGATGCTGCTTGTAGTCAGGGTGGGAATGCTCATCCTAGGAAATAGACAGTCAACTTCTGCCTCCCCCAAGTCAGCTGCCCATACTTAAGGGGAGGAGATTCACAGCGCAATCCAACTTAACTTTTGTGCCGGTTTAACCAGCGGTGCAGTGAGAACAGGAGGCCCCAGAATGGAAAAGGGATTCAAATCCCCTCCAAAAGAGGAATTCAAAGGGGATTTGAATCCCTTTTCTGTTCTGGGGCCTCCCGTTCTCGCTGCGCCACTGGTTAAACTGGCACAAAAGTTAAGTCGGATTGCACTGTCAATATGCTTTCTGCTGCAGGTTCTTTGCCTTTCTGTAATTGTCTTCAAATAAAGTGGCCGAGTTCACCAAAAGCTTCTGTCTCGTATGGTTATGGGGGGGGGGGGTTTGCACAGCAGTGGCATCGCTGCCCATCTGGGCACCCAGTGCGGTGACTCTGATATCACCCACCAAGTGCGTAGACACAGAAGGAATTGGCAGCGATGTGACCGCCAATTACTTTTGGCTCGGCAACCACTCCAACTCAGCCTGCTCAGCTCCGAGCCAAGTCACCGAGTTGGAATGGCAGAAAGTGGCGAGCAAAGGTGACATGGCCCTCTCAGGGAGGGGTGTCAGCCTTGCTCAGCCACTTTCTGTCACTCCGACTTGGCGACTTGGTTCAGAGCCGAGCAGGCTGAGTCGGGGCGGCAGAAAACAGCTGAGACTGGGCAGTGCAGTAGGGTGCTGCGGCGGGCTTCTCCACCATGTCACTCCTCAAATGTGCATCACCAGGTGTGGGGTGCATCCCCCACACCCCCGTAGTGATGCCAGTGGGCCATCACTATAACTGCCTTATTTCTGCATAGTTCAAAAAAAAATCTGAGAAATGCTCTTGTTTTTACAAATATGTATACACAATTTGCTCTTTTGTAAACATAGACGGGTTCCTGTCATCTCTAGGCTACATAGTTCAAGTCTCTTCTCCTACAGAAATCTTTTTCTGCCTTTCATCATGTTTGTCTATTCTTTTGCTCTTTCACTTTTATTATTCTTTTTCCTATTTGATGACCCAAACTGAAGGAGGTGTTGATGTACCAGTACAAATACAATATGTTTGGTTTTCTTTATGTTTAAGGAAAACTTTTTGTTTGTTTTTTGCAACTGTTAACAGTCCATTCGGAAAAGGAATTTACTAAGTTATTAATTTAGGATCCAGCAGTAATTCAGAATGCTGAAAATCCTCTTGAAGTCCTCTCGAGTTCTCGGTCAATGGTGCAGTACATAGCTCTCTGCCCCCACCTCTCCTCTCCTGTAAAAAGTTGAGAATACTTTTTCAGTGCTATACAGGAACGTATAAGAATATATGAAATAACTTTATATTGAGTAAATTCTTAAGGCTGCAATCCTATACATATTTTCCTGGGAGTAAGCCCCACTGAAGTCAGCAGGGTTTACTTCTGAGTAGATATGCATAGGATTGCATACCTTTCAGGAGCAGCGAGTGGCCTCACTGGGACGCAGTGGCTCACTGGGACAAAGTGGCAAGGTAAAAAAGACACTGCGAGTTAAGCAGCTGGGCGAGTTCAGCAGCGGGGCGAGGAAGCCAGGCCCCACACACTGCCCGGCACTTCTCCTCTGTGGAGAGAAGAGAGGAACAGAGGAGAGCTCCAACAACATTAAGGTACCCAAACTTTGATAAATCCATAACTTACACTCAAAAGCTATGCAGTCAGACAGCCAGCAGAAGGGTGGGGGCTATCCAGTGTTTTGCACTGAGTGTCACATGTATGGCTATCTGCCTCTTGGGCACAAGTCATGGGTGTGTGCTCAGTGCAAAGAGCTCCAGGCTCTCAGGGAACGGGTTCGCTCCCTTGAAGTCACGGTTGCTGACCTGGAGAAGCAGAGACAGGTAGAGAGGAACCAGGGTGAGACTTCTAGGGACGTGGAGGCATCGTCCCACCCTCAGTTGGCCAGCTCCTCAGCTGTCAGGAAAGGGAGTCTCAGGGCTGGAGGACGTTGCTCTGGAAAAGAGGGAAACAATCCCACAGTGGGGACCCCTTCTTCAGGTGATGGGCCCGTATCCAGTCGCACTATGGATACTCCTCTGGGGAGGGGGCGAAGGGGGCTTCTTGACGTGGGTGACTCTATAGTCAGGAACATAGAGAGGGGGGTCTGTGACGGATGTGAGGACCGCATGGTGACTTGCCTACCTGGTGCGAAGGTTGCGGACATCACCTCTCGTCTAGATAGGCTGGTAGAGAGTGCTGGGGAGGAGGTAGCGGTTGTGGTGCACGATGGCACCAACGACGTGGGGAAATGTAGCCGGGCGGTCCTGGAGGCCAAATTTAGGTTGCTAGGTAAGAAGCTCAAATCCAGGACCCCAAAGGTAGCGTTCTCAGAAGTGCTACCTGTTCCACGCGCAGGGCCAGCTAGGCAGGCGGAGCTCAGGGGTCTCAATGCGTGGATGAGACACTGGTGTCGGGAGGAGGGGTTTAGGTTTGTTAGGCACTGGGGAACGTTTTGGGACAAGCCGGGCCTGTACAAGAGGGACGGGCTTCACTTGAACCAAAACGGAACCAGACTGCTGGTGCGTAACATTAAGAAGGTGGCAGAGCAGCTTTTAAACTGACTCCTGGGGGAAAGCCGACAGGAGCCGAGGGGCATCCGGTTCGGGACTCCTCATCCCTAGGGAATGAGGGTGCAGAGGATGGGGAACAGTCAAGTAATAGCAGAGTAAAAATTGGGAGTGGTAGCGTGATGGGACATGACAGCCAGTCTAGCAGGACAGAAGGCTGCAGGAATAAAGGTGCAAACATGCAGCCCTTCTTGGGGGACCAGGTATATAAGTGCTTTTATGCAAATGCCCGAAGTCTACGGGCAAAGATGGGAGAACTGGAATGTTTGGTGGCTAGGGAAAACATTGACATAGTAGGTATAACAGAAACCTGATGGAATGCGGAGAACCAGTGGGATACTGCAATTCCAGGATATAAACTCTATAGGAGGGACAGAGAGGGGCGTGTTGGAGGTGGGGTGGCCATCTATGTCAAAGAGGGTGTAGAATCCACCAGAGTAGAGCTGGAGGGGGTCTCTGACTCCTCCGTAGAATCACTGTGGGTTAGATTACCAGGCTCAAAGAGTGATGTAATAGTAGGGGCATGCTACCGTCCTCCAGATCAAAAACCTGAAGGGGATCTTGAAATGAGGAAGCAAATCAGGGAGGTGTCAATGAGAGACAGGGTTGTAGTCATGAGGGACTTCAATTATCCTCACATCGACTGGGTCAATTCATGCTCAGGTCATGAAAGAGAGACTGGATTTCAGGATATGTTAAATGACTGTGCCTTAGAGCAGCTTGTCACGGAACCGACCAGAGGACAGGTGACTCTGGACTTGATATTGTGTGGCACTCAAGATCTGGTCAGGGAGGTAAATGTTACCGAACCGTTGGGGAACAGTGACCATGCTGCGATCTGTTTCGCCATGCATGTCGGAGGGAGAGTGCCGAGCAAATCTGACACGAAAACCCTTGACTTCCGAAGGGCTGACTTCCCCAAAATGAGGAGACTAGTTAAAAAAAAAGCTGAAAGGGAAGGTAAAAAGAGTCCAATCGCTCCAGAGTGCATGGTGGCTGTTTAAAACAACAGTCATAGAGGCCCAGCGGGAGTGTATCCCACAAAGGAGGAAGGGCTTGACCAAGTCCAGGAGGGTGCCGGCATGACTAACAAGCACAGTTAAGGAGGCTATAAAAGGCAAGGAAGCTTCCTTCCGTAAATGGAAGTCTTGCCCTAGTGAGGAAAATAAACAGGAGCACAAACTGTGGCAAAAGAAATGTAAAAAGATGATACGGGAGGCCAAGCAAGACTTTGAGGAACGTATGGCAGGCAACATAAAAAGGAATAATAAAAGCTTCTTCAAATATGTTAGAAGCAGGAAACCTGCCAGGGAAACGGTTGGTCCGCTGGATGGTGAGGGAGAGAAAGGGGTGATAAAAGGGGACTTGGAGACTGCAGAGAAATTAAATGAGTTCTTTGCATCTGTCTTCACGGCAGAAGACCTCGGGCAAATACCGCTGCCGGAATGGTCTCCCCTGACTAAAGAATTAAGTCAAATAGAGGTTAAAAGAGAAGACGTCTCAGACTTAATTGACAAAATAAAGATCAATAAATCACCAGGCCCGGATGGCATCCACCCAAGAGTTCTGAAGGAACTCAAGAATGAAGTTGCTGACCTCTTGACCAAAATATGCAACTTGTCCCTTAAAACGGCCACTGTGCCAGATGATTGGAGGATAGCTAATGTCACGCCAATCTTTAAAAAAGGAAGGAGGGGGGACCCGGGAAAATACAGGCCGGTCAGCCTAACATCTGTTCCAGGGAAGATGGTGGAAAGTCTCATTAAGGATAAAATCTTAAAATACATAGAAGAACAAGCTCTGCTGAGGGAGAGTCAGCATGGCTTCTGCAAGGGGAAGTCTTGCCTCACAAACCTGTTAGAATTTTTTGAAAAGGTCAACAGGCATGTGGATGCGAGCAAACCCGTGGATATTATATATCTGGATTTTCAGAAGGTGGTCCCTCATGAAAGGCTCCTGAGAAAACTCCACAGTCAGGGAATAAGAGGGCAGGTCCTCTTGTGGATTAGGAACTGGTTGAAGACCAGGAAACAGCGAGTGGGAGTCAATGGGCAATTTTCACAATGGCGAGAGGTGAAAAGCGGTGTGCCCCAAGGATCGGTCTTGGGACCGGTGCTTTTCAACTTATTCATAAATGACCTGGAGTTGGGGATAGGCAGTGAGGTGGCCAAGTTTGCAGATGACACTAAACTTTTCCGGGTGGTGAAGACCAGCAGGGATTGTGAAGAGCTCCAGAAGGATCTCTCCAAACTGGGAGAATGGGCAGCAAAATGGCAGATGCGCTTCAATGTAAGTAAGTGCAAAGTGATGCACATTGGGGCAAGAAACCAAAATTTCACATATAAGCTAATGGGTTCTGAGTTGTCTGTGACGGATCAAGAGAGAGATCTTGGGGTGCTGGTGGACAGGTCGATGAAAGTGTCGACCCAGTGTGCGGCGGCTGTGAAGAAGGCCAATTCCATGCTCGGGATCATTAAAAAAGGGATTGAGAATAAAACGGCCAATATCATTCTGCCTTTGTACAAATCGATGGTAAGGCCACATCTGGAGTATTGTGTCCAGTTCTGGTCACCACACCTCAAAAAGGATATAGTTGAATTGGAAAAGGTGCAGAAAAGAGCGACCAGAATGATTCGTGGGCTGGAGCACCTCCCTTATGAGGAAAGGCTACAGCGTCTGGGGCTTTTCAGCCTAGAAAAAAGGCGCATGAGGGGGGACATGATTGAGACTTATAAAATTATGCATGGGATGGAGAGAGTGGATAGAGGGAAATTCTTCTCCCTCTCGCACAACACCAGAACCAGGGGACATGTACTAAAATTGAGTGGAGGGAGAGTTAGAACAGACAAAAGAAAATATTTCTTTACCCAGCGTGTAATTCATCTGTGGAACTCCTTGCCACAGGATGTGGTGATGGCATCTGGCCTAGATGCCTTTAAAAGGGGTTTGGACAGATTCATGGAGGAAAAGACCATCACAGGTTACAAGCCATAAGCAACCTCCTGGTTTTTAGAAGTGGGTTTTCTCTGTGCCAGGTGCAAGGGAGTGTCAACGGGAAACAGGTTATCTTGTTGTCTTGTGCTCCCTGAGGCATCTGGTGGGGCCACTGTGTGACACAGGAAGCTGGACTAGATGGGCTTTTGGCCTGATCCAGCAGGGCTCTTCTTATGTTCTTATGTTCTTATATTGCGCTGTTACTTCATCTAGTCCAGTTCTCTGCTCCAACTAATGGCAGATCTCCAACTTAAGGTCACAAGTCTTTCCCTATCCTGCTTTGCAAGATGTGCCTCTTCCCTGTAACACAGTAGGGTCTATGTTATGCCCGTTCCTCATAGCTAGGCTTACCATTCGTCCCGGTTTCACCGGGACAGTCCCGGCAATCGGGCGCTGCAATCTTTTTTTTAAGTTTTAAACTTACTGGGCAGCATCTTGGATCACGAAATCTCGCGTGATCCAAGATGTCGGCACCCAAATCTCGTGAGGGCATGCGGTGCCGCTGGGAGACCGGGCCAGCCTGCTTGCTTGCCCGTGCGGCGCGAGCCTCCGGCAGGCTCGCGCAACGCGGGCAAGCAGGCTGTGCTTCTCCCGGTGCCTGCTTGCCGTGGCCCCAGCAACAGCAGCAGTGACCAGCGACGACCAGCGACCAGGTAAGCATATTTTTTAATATATATTTTAATATAAAGATTAATTATTTATTTAAAAATTTCGAACGCGCTTTGCGTGACAAAAGGGGGCACTTTGCGCCCCCTTTACTTAATTATTTATTTATTTTTTAAAAAGTTTTGGTTGTTTGTGCTTGGTTTTGCGTTGTGGTTTATGATTGGTTTTGGTTGTTTGTGCTTGGTTTTGCGTTGCTTAATTATTTACCTTGCGGGGGGGGGTTATGGGGGGGTGTCCCGGTTTGAAGTTTGAAAAATATGGTAAGCCTACCCATAGCTCAATAGCAGTGCAATCTGTACTCCATTTAAGTGTGCCACACTAGCAGCGCAATCCTATCTAACTCTGCACCCTGCAATGAAGCGCAGAGCAGGCAGCTGGGAGGTCACCTCACCTTCCCTTTCCCTGGTGTAGGCCCCAGCCGCTCGAACGGGTCTCGTTGGATGTGCGCCAGCTAGTTTACTGGCACAAATCTGGGAGGCCAGGCCTGGGAAGGGGTATAGGATTTGGCAGAGTGTGCCGATGACGATTTCCTCCCCCAGCCTGGGGCCCAGCCAAAAAATACTCACCGGATGTTGTAAACATGATTTACAGAACGTTTGCAACACCCTAGACTGGCGGAGTGGTGCTCCGCCGTTCTAAATTTTAGTTTGTTGTTTAGCCACTTGCCGTTTGTTTTTAGTTGTTTGTTTTAATTGTTTTTAATTTATTTTAATGTATATGTATTTTAATGTTTTGTAAGCCACCTTGAGTGCCCTCGCTGGGAGAAAGGCGGGATATAAATTCTTTAAATAAATAAATAAATTGTAGATAGCAGTGGGGCTGTTAAAGATTAAATATGATTAATTTTAAGAAAAAAATCTTGCCCCCTAGATGCCCCCTAGAGACCATCACCATATATTGCAGCAATGAGCTCCATAAATTAATTATGCATTGTGTGGAGAAATACTGTCTGTTGATACTGTATGTGTCAGATTAATTGTAAATAGCTTGGAAGGCATTGCACAGAGGTGATATGGCCCTTCCCTGTCTTGGGAGGTTTACAATCTGTGATATAACTAAGGCTACCCAACACTTCTCAGGCATTTTGTTCAGCCAGATATGTCACTCCTTGTCATACGTCGTCTGCCATCTACCCCTCTGACACCAAATTTCTTTTGTTCCTCTTCTGTACTTCACATCTGGCTTAGGCAGAAACCTTACATTTTGCCTTAAAGGATCCGTGCTCCAATTCAAAATACAGTATGACTCATGGATATTAATAGTCCTTATCTCCAACCAATAGCTGTGATCCCTAAGCAGAAGCTTCATGTACAGAGGCAGCATCTCCAAATATCAGGAGGCAAACCACAAGGGAAGGTTATCCCTTTCATGCTCTGCTCATGAGCATCCAGCAACATCTGGCTGACTGCTCTTGAAAACAGAGCACTGGGCTGGAGGGACCAAATTACAGCCAACGAGGCAATTGTTATGTTCTCAAGATCAAAAAGTATAATCCTGCATCTACTGGTCAATGAGAGCCTTCAATAAGGTTAGGAGTGCTGGCTTAGTAAAGAAAATGTTAACAATATGGCTTCATTAAATGGGTATATATTATGCACACAGACAGAGATTTTGTCATACAGTATATGTCAACTTTTTTTCTCTTTTAAGTAAAAGACAATCACTGCAGGCAAATATGCAAAGTCACTAGTCACAGTGAAGGGTACAAAATTGGACATTAAAAAAAAAGATCTTCAGACCCCAAAGCAATGCACTGCTGGTATCTTATCTGTAATGCAGAAAGGACTTGACTGATCTAAACCTACAGTTTTCATCAAAACAAACATTAGTGTGCTTCACATGCATGAAAATAGAGGACGCAGTGCTGCCTTTTGAAACTTACAGCGCAATCCTCACTAACTTTAGATGGCGGAGCTCTTGCTCTGCTGCCTAAAGCATCGCAAACGTGCTATGAAGCATGTTTGCGATGACTCAGGTATAAGTGGTGCCTCAGGTGTAAGCGGCGACTCCCAAGGTTGGGAGGGGGCGGGGATATCGATGGCGCGCTCCGTTGATATCCTAAGTCCCTTTCCAGCCCAGGTCAGCCTTACCTGACCTCCCTGAATATGTGCCAACTTCAGAGCTGGCGTACATCCGAGGAGGCCCATAGGCACTCTGACCTGCCGATACCCAGGAAAGGGAACAAATATCCCCTTCTCCCGAGGTGCTCCTGGGCTGCCCCAGGGCAGTCCGGGAATGGCATAAGATACAGTGGCTGGCCCTTTACTTTTCTTCCAGTGTCTTGCATGTTTTACACAGGATTGCGCTGTTTGTCCAGTTCTTTAGTGAGAAGAAGATTTAACCGAAACAATGAAACAGACAAAAAAGGAGGGAGTTGCAATTGCTCATCTCTTTTCTCAACAACATATTTTTCTCAACGACATATTTAACAGTAAACACACACACACACACACACACACACACACACACACACACACACACACACACACACACACACACACACACACGGAAGTTATAACCCCACTTGGTATTTGACACTAAGCAAGCAAATGAGTATTTAGGAGTAAAGATGGCATGAACATCCACTCTAAAGTGTGTTTGGTTTATTTTACCCCTTCTCAAATTCACTTGAGATAAAATATCGATTAAAAATAAGCTTTTGTTTTGGAATAACCTATTAAGAAATAGTTCTAGCTAATAATAAAAAATAACAAATATATCCACACTTTCATAAAACTATAAACATACTGTATCTGTTTAAAAGATTAAAAGAGCTATACAATAGATGTATAGATGTAAGAAGAGATGCTAGTGATTTATTTTACTATGTACAGTCAACTGCCAACAACAACAACAACAACAACAACAACAGCTTTGCTCTACTTTTTACTAGGAGAGCTAGTAGATTTTGGATTTCGCCCAGAGTGAAATTCTTGCTGATTTCAGAGGTTCCCACTTAGATAAAACCTCTAAGGCATTTTGAGCGCTTGTCAGAACTGCAAATGAGATTATTTCTCTGCTGAGCTATTCTTCAAAAATGCACAATAAATGTTGTTTGACTCAATTAATATGCATTTCCCGAGGGTCCATTCTTCATCTCTTAGCTAGCTTTTTTCATTACAGTATTCACCAACAAACCTATGTCTCTAAGACAATGTGTGCTAGATCTGCCTGTAAAAATTAAGCAGTAACACACCAGGTACAGTATATTGTACGGTAATGCCTCTAATAATGCAGCTTCCTTTAGTACTGTTTCACAAAAGCATTCTTCAATCTGGGTTGATTGATAGGTACTACAGCAAATGAGGGCAGTGTATTCAGGCCAATGAGCACCAGTTTACTGCCTTATACAGTAGTCAATGATGTTTCCTATAATGCTATTTCAGACAGCGCTCAGCTTTCTAGGTAAAGATTGAAGGTATTACTGCACTTGTACTACTTCAGTTCAATGACCTAAAAAGTCACAAGTGGCCCAGACCAACATACCTAAGAGACGGGCAGCGCAATCCTATGTAAGGATCCGGCCGGCCATCCTCCACCCAAGCTGTTACATAGGTGCAATATCAGAGCGACGTCCGACAAACCAAGGCTATCCAGCACAAATTGGGAGGAGGAAAAAAGTGTCTCAACAACTCCACAGTGCTGCAGCCCTCCCAGTAACTCTACCAGCATCAATAGAAACTCAACACTATCCACCAGTCACAGGATGGCAGATCCACAGTGGCTGCACATCGGTCAGACACTGAACAGATGTGCAAGAAGCTGATCGCTGCAACCTCTCCAGCCTCAATGCCAGCTGCCAGGGTAGTACTGCCATGGCTACCCAAGCAGGCTTTGGTGTGGCAGGCACAGGTCCAATGAACAGTCACTGCTAGAATGAATCCCCTCTGGCAGCCCCTGGCAGGTAGATCCAGCAGGTAGATCCAGCAGCAGTTGCCACCAATGAACAGGCACTGCTGAACCAACATCCCTCCAGTGGCCACCAGGAATGAGTCACACAGAGGCAGCCTCTGCTGCCAACCATGGGGAGACACCCCCATAACCCCACACACACCTCCACCCACCCCCACACACAAGGATGTCAAAGCACCTTCACTGCAAGAGCACAGATATCAAGAAGGCAAAAGCAGAGAACTGCTAGGAATCCCAGCACCCAAAATTCAAGTCCCTTATACCACTCACACAAACACACACTTCCAAGAAATACCTTTTTGACTGCAGCAGACCAAGGGAAGGAAGACAGCTCCCATTGGAGAGGCCATGCATGTAACACATGAGCACCACCAGACCAAAGGTTCAAGTCCCTATGAGGAAGCCCAATAGCTGAAAGGGGAGGGACTGAGATAAGCCACAAGGGGAGCCCTAGCAAAAGTGAGTGAGGCAAGCCAGGGTGCTGGTATCCCACTACAGGTATTGGAAGCTAAGAAAGGCAAATTCAAGCCTAGTCAAGCGGCTTGCTATAATCGACATCACACTTACAATTTGCATGCATGGCCAGAAATGCCATGGACAAGGACCAAAAAGGAGGTAGACGTAGATCTGGAACCGGTGCTAGCAGTTTACAGGGCTGGTCTCTATCCACTCAGCCACAATCAGACACACACAAAGAGCCCTTCATGGGGAATTTAGCAATCTACAGCACCACAAACAGGCACACCGACCTGGCTGGGGGACTGTAGTACATGGACCCTATCAAAAGGGGTTCTGCATGGGCCAATCATTGGGCTTGTACATAACACGGGGTCCCTACTGCAGCAGCCTACTTGTTTAGACACACACACACACACACACACACACAGTGCCCTTTGCATCATTCGCTGGCACCTGCTGCATAGTTGCCCCAGTGTAGCTATAATCCGGGTGCCCTCTCTTCCAACAGTCTGGATTATCTGTCATGGCAGCATAGACCAGGGGGCCTGTGACGAGAGGAGCCCAAGAAGACAGACAGTGCAGATGCTGCAGATCCTGAGCGCCAATGTTGTTGAAAAGTGGTATAAAAGTATTCTGAAGAATAATAATAATAATAATAATAATAATAATAATAATAATAATAATAATAATAATAATAATAATAATAATAATAATAATAATAGCAGCAGCAGAAAGGCGCCTCCTTCCCCTGAGGCCAAGTGAGGTAATAAACTGTCTGCTAACTAGTGACAACAAGTGTGACCAAGTCAAAGTTTTATTCCACAGTATCAAAGATGAAGCAACACCTGAAAGAGAAACACAAAATTGGGGTTGCCAACCATCTCATCCCAGCAAGGCTCTTGTGCCCTTGGCAAGCTATCCAATAGACAGGAAAGCAGCAAGTGCCATTCTTACATAGCCTGTGAATGCTTAATCCTTTGCTTTCTCCAAGATGGTTGGATTTATATATCATTGTCACTTTATAGAAAGGAGAGAAAAGCACTTCAAAATTGATTAAAAACTCAACATAGGACTTTTTTTTGGGGGGGGGGTTAGTAGAAAACATAGCATAAAACTATAGGAAGGTGTGACATGGGGTAGATTTTAATGGTATGAATGTGGAACACTTTCATTATATGCAATTGAGCTGTTTAGGTCATGCCAAATGAATTTCAATGCAACATTTATACTCAGCCACACTGTAATCTATTTGATGTATAAAACATTGTACAGAAACAGTATTTCAGAGATGTTTTTACAGGGTTCCTCAAGATTTTATTGGTATTATTTTTCACTTTCCTCTGCCTTTCAAGCAGAGCTTTCTTGGTGCCATAGGAATAATTCTACAGGCCTTGGGGGAAGAAACAAAAAATGACAGTTATTTTGAAAAGCTCTAAAAGGACTTCTAAAATAACTTGTCTGTGTTTTAGACAATATTTTACATAGGGCTCTGGAGCTTGAAGGAAAAGTTTCACAATTCAAAAGTATGACTTCCCAAATGGCATGACTTCTTGGGTATATAAAGGAACTATGGATGTGATTCAGGATCTTGGCAGGGAAGGAGCCAGAGGCTGACCAAGGGGAATAGTGCATAGGGGTTAGTACTCAGCATCCCCCTTCCTGCTCCCTGCTTCCCCCTTTAATAAGGGTCATAGCAAATTCCAGGATTTTGGGCTCAAAACGTGCCCTTGTCTTATCAGTGAGATCGTCTTATATGCGAGTATATATGGTACGGCGGGTATGCCTTCCCCTTCACCCTTTGAAAAATCTGTCTTGAACCTCTGAACACTGTCGCTATCATTCAGCTCATATTATTCTCAGTAATAGACCACCTTGATCATTTGGGCGGGCCAGGAGGTATCTTCAGCACAAAAGATTCTTGAGTCCCATAAAACCGTAAATAAGCAAAGTTACGTTCCCAGTACAGTGATGCTGTCTTGTACTCAACCAATAAGAAGGAGTGTCCTGGTATTCCCACACAGTTATGGTCAAATGCTCTTTCTGATAAAATACACACATAAACCCTGATTATTTCAATGAGGCCTCCAACTATTCAATCGTAAAAGGAACATTTTTTTACACTATAGATTCAAAGATATAATAGCTTCCCCACCCCTTTCTATTCTGCCCTACTATTTCCCCATTCTTTTCTAAATAAAATATTGCAAAACATTGTACAGGCTATCTTGATTTAGAAGCTTCATTGGTTCTGTATTCAAATCCTGATCTTGCCTGCTTAGAAATTTATTATACTAACTCATTTCTTGATATTATCATTTGTCTGTGGGTTGCTCCCGTACTGCTTATTATATTCTGTAACCACATGATCTACTCTAACTTTAAGGGTTAAAAATGGGTTACTCATTACCTAGAGTAGCATGGTGGAACCACAGACCTGGGAACAGGCACACCACAGGTCACAGTTAACATGCAGCCACGTCCTGAGAGTATGTCAGCTCTCTTACCTAGCTTTACCCCCTCACAAGGTCTTTTATTCATGCTGCTGTCCTTTAATTCTAATCATATTTATTCTAATAATATTTATAGTTAAGCCCAGTTCTGGTGTATTTTTTATGCCTTGTTCACATTATGCTCCAAGCTGCTGTAGTCAGTCTAGTCATAACTCATATAACTCACATCTACCTATGAACTGCCGTAGGCTGAAAGAAAAAGCATCCAGCTGATTTCATAACTTCTGCCTTTGATTTACTAGTTATAACTGAACAGCACAGTCTTGAGAGATCTGCTGCATTAAAAAAAAAACCTGCTTAAAGAAGTTCTGTTCCACCTTCATGTCAGAAAACATAGTTGCATGGTAGTGATATTGTAGCCATATTATACTAGTGTAGGTAGTCAACATGCCAGGGCAAAGATGTGGGGTTGTTATGGAAATAGAATGAATGAAAATATTTTATGCTTTAATATTAAAGATCTTTATATTCTTTTTGTTAGTTCTTTTACAGCCTGGTCTTATATATGCTTACTCAGAAATAAATTCCCCTGAGTTCAGTGCAGCTTACTCCCAAGATAGCAATTTTAATTCTGCAGAAGCTCTTGCAAGTTGCTAGTCTTCACTATTTTACAAAACAGGAGGCACAAGTGATAATATGGCCAACCGTGCTCCCCTCTGCAGTGATTGTACTTTGCCCCTGTGACAGATGCACCGTAACACACAGTACGTTGCAGACAAGCAGAACAATCTAGCAGCAGCCATTTTTATTAGGATTTTGGATTAGTTATCTTCTGCACGTAGGAGAATGGGGGAGGATGTCCACAGCCCTCCCTCATCATCACCTCTTCTTCATATATGTTTTGCGGGTTTCCGATTGCGTGTGGCGTCTTTTTAATGTAATAATGCAGAGCAGGGAGTTTTCATTGTTGCTAACATTATTCTTTTGTAAGTCAAAATGTTTCCAAACAAACAATTGTTCAGAAGCTCTTACAGCACATTTATAACTAACATCCCCATACGTACATTAAGCCATCAAAACTATAGTAAAGAGACTCAGCCACGAAACTTAGGAAATTTGGAGGCAAGGCTGAATCTCAAGGTAGACATTGCCCTAAATTTACCCTACTATGTAAGCAAATACAAAGGCACAATGATGCGAAACAAGACAGTCAGTCTCTTTGCTGACTGACTCAGGGGCTTGTCAGAGTTTATGCTAGAGATCCTTTTGTTTCACAACACCCTTACCAATCATATGTTGTTTCAAATGAATGGTGATTACATGCTCCTGATGTACTTTTTGACCCATGAGAGAGGAATGGCTCTTCCCAAAAACACTATGCTAGATTATGAGCTCATACACCAGGACAAGACTGTCGGTAACCTAATGGGCAGAGCAATTCTGCCTAACTATCCAGCAGGCGGCCCAGGACTGCCCGCCGGATCCTATCCCCATTCCAGGCCGCTCTGGAGCGGCCCGGAGGTCTACTCGTGGAAAGGGGACATTTGTCCCCTTCCCCTGGTGTAAAACGGGGAAGCCCCAATGGGCCTCCTCAGATTTCCGCCAGCTATTTAGCTGGCGGAAGTAAGAGGAGGCCATGTAACAGCTGTTCCGGCCGGAACGGAGACGGGGATGTGGCGGCCACCATCCCTGCCCCCTTCTGGGCCAGCTTAGCCAATGGCCCCCCTCCCTCACTGTCCAGATTGCCCTTGCGCCCGCCAGGACATTACTTACCTCCTCCGGCAGCCGCAGGGGTGATCCGGCGGCGGAGTGAAGGTGGCAGCCTCCGCACCAGCCACCCTTACTCCTGAGTCGTCATAAACGTGCTTTACGGCACATTCGCAACAGCTTTCAGCAGCGAAGCGCTCTGCCACTGGATTCTTGTGCATGATTGCGCTGTTAGTGGCCCAAAACAGATTGCGTTGTTAGTGGCCCAAAATAGATTCAGCAAACATGCCAAGTTTAACTTCAGCAAATCAAGGACCACATTTCAGTGGTGTAGTAGATGGATCTGCTGTTGGAATCTTTTATCAGTTTTAGGCATTAGTTGCCTAGGGTCCTCAAAACAGTTCATTCTGATTTGATTTTGCTGCATATCACAAGCATCATTAAAAGAAACATTTACAGTGCAATCCTATGCATATCTACTCAGAAGCCCCATTGAGTTTAATAACATCTACTCCCAGGTAAGAATGCATAGGATTTCCAGCACCGATGCAGCCATGTGAACAGGGTACATACATGCTGCTTCCTTCAGAGAGAGTGTCGGGGGGGGGGGGGAGTCGTGGAGGCCTCTTCAAGATAAGGGAGTGTTTGTTCCCTTAATTCGGGGCTGCACTGTGGCTACATCGGTGCTGGAAAGTTGGTTAGCACTGGGCTGTTAATCAGTTCACTGAGGTCCAGATGAACTTCTTGATGTGGATTTGTATCTAGATGTACGTCTGCATAACTGCATGTACATAACCCTTGCTAGATCAGTGATCTCCCTTTTTGGCTTGGGGCAACTGAAGGATAACTGCAGTACAAACAGAAACTGAGTAAAAATTCCCCATATTCCTGTGCAGTCTCATCACTTTACTAGAAAAGCACTTGAGTTTATAATATCACAGCAAAAATCCTATGCATGTCAACTCAGAAGTACCATTGTATTCAATGGGGCTTACTTTCAGGAAAGTATGTATAGGATTACAAGACACAAAGCCCAATCCAGCACAATTTCCCCTGTGCCGATGTAGCGAGGCTGGCACAGGCTATGCTGCATCCTGCAGGGGAAATTCAGCTGCTGGAGGTCTCCCCAGGGTAAGCCCCAGCCGCCACAATGGGGCAACTCGGACCTGCGTGAGCTAAATAGCTACCGCAAGTCTGCGTTGACCCATGTCAGTGGATCAGGCCCGGCAAGTGGGATAGGATGCAACGCACGTTGGCGCCACTGATCCGGCCCCCCTGGGCCCAATTTGCCCACTCCCCGCCCCTGTCACTGCCCCGTTCCGTCCCCTGCCCATCGCCTGCCCCAACGGGGAACTCACCTACTCTGGCAGGCATCCTCTGCGGTGTTAGCACATGCGCCTCACCTCCACAAAGCACTTTACAGTGCTTTTGCAACGCGCGGAGTCCTGGCACCTTGGCACAGCCGTGCTATGCCGGCGCACCAGTTAGTTAGAAATGGGCCCTCAGTCTAAAAACATTATCCTGATGTGATCTTGACAAAGTGGCAAAGAAACCTCCAAAGTACTGTCCTGGGTTTCACTGTGAGATGCAGATGATTAATTATCAAAAGAACGTCTGACTGTTATTTCATGACAACATCATTAAGCTGTTTTCCCCCTTGCTTACTGAGCCGACATACATGTGCGCCATCTAGTGGGAAGACAATTTAAAATAGGAGACTCCATTAAAATGTTCCTTGGAGGTTTGTGGACCCTCCCTCCCCCAGCTCTCAAAACAAGGTTTTTGTTTTTTCTAATTCAGGTTGACAATCTGGTGTTTGGTATATTTTCCCGATGATTCAGAAATGCTTTTCATTTGGAAGAGCCCATATCCTGTGGTCCTAGTGGGCCTCAAAGGACAGAGGGTTCACTGGGTGAGAACGCTCGGCATTGCTAGTTTGACCCCCCAGCTAACCAGACAAAGAAGCACTTTCCAAAGTGAGGGCACTCCGATTGAGTGGGGGAGAGCCATTGTCTCGATCCATTCCAGCACTGCATTCTTCCCAGTGGCTGTTCTTGGTGTCTCCTTCATGTTTCTTTTTAGCCTGCGAGTCCTTTTGAGACAGGGAACACTCTTCTAATTCCTTTTACAAAATGAACTGCTTTGTGAATCTCTTTTGGTTGAAAAGCAATATATAAATATTATAGATGAATGAATGAAGGGTCTTTTGTGCTCAGACTCCAGGTCCGTGACTCAGTAAGAATAATAAATGACAATGCAACCGTGTAATGAAACCACATGGCTGCTCTCATGCTATGAAATACAGAATATGAATGCCAAGCCAAGGAAGTAATTTACACAGGAATAAAGGAACTGAGCACACAGCGAGAGCTTTCTTTTAAAGCTTCTCTCCAATAGCTTCCATGGTAGCCCCCATTCCTGAAGAAGCAAGCCACCATTGTTTAAAATGTGACTTGGCTCTTTGGCAGTAAAAAGGAATGGAGTGCACAGCCAGAGCTTTCTTTAAAATTATTTCTGAAGGAACTTGAAACAGAGCTCTGACTGTGGACCCAGTTCCTTTATTTTGAATCACAGCCGAGCCTTTTCACATGAAATTCTACATCTTGCATGAAATATCGATGTACCAAAAGGACACAACTTTACACCGTCTAACTCTGTATGTTATGCTTTCTTTATTCACATGGTAAACTGAGAACTTTATGCAGCTGGCTTTTTTTTCTTAGAACTATGCAGAAAAGAATAGACTTTTGCATGAATCTACAAATGAAAAGCATTGTGAATATTCATACTTTTATGCAGAAGAAATACTCAAAACATGAAATAGCAGCAATCTCAAGTATAACATTCATCTTTTTAAAAAAGCATTTGTGAACATGACTCTTACATTTGCATCTGGAACAAAACGTTTCTAAGCGACACGCAAGAATTATCCATATTCCTCTTACTGAATGATCAAGTTGGATATCTTAGAAAATGATAGAAATAAAATAATACAATCAAAGTAACTGCCGTTCGCTGTGCCTGAGGAGGCTCATCGTATGATGAACGAAACATTTTAATCTATGTTTTATTACTTTTAACTTTGGTTTTTAACGTAATAAAAGGTTGTTTACCATGGCTTTTAACCCTGTAACGGACATTTTATCTTCTGCTATTATTGCTGGCCATGAGAATCTTAAATCTTATTTACAATCAAAGTTCTAGGAAGGGGGCTATTTCAGGAACGTGCTGGCAGGGGAAGCAGAGCTTCACCAAACACAACAAGTAGGGGAAAAAAATACCTTGCCTTTCCGTGCCGCTCCTTTCCTCTCCAGCAGAGTCTATGATTTAAGCAGCGCAGGCGCACACATTACAATACAGGAGAGCTGCCTTAGTAAGGTAGGCTGCAATCATGGCTGTCTTCCAATGAAAAACAGGCAGGGTAGCTGGCATCCAATGGAAAAAAAGGCTGGGTGCCTGCATCATCAAGCTCTGGAGAGGCAGCAGGCCGTTCTGCTAAAAAAGGAAGGAAGCTTTGCACGCAGGGACTGGCTCTTTAGAGCAGCAGGAAAGGCAGCTATCAAGCTACCTCAAGGGGTGTGTTGCTGAGCTCTCCCTAGCTCTGAGTGGGGGAAGAACAGGAGAGGTTTTTTTAAAAAAATATTTCTGGGAGAAAAGAGAGAGAGAGAGAGAGAGAGAGATTCAAGGAAGGTAAGATCCACTAAGAGAGATGGGGGCGGGAGTGAGTGAGTGAGTGTTTATTCATGTGTTGTGCCTCCCCCGACCTAGACCTCACCAGGTGCACATCTTGTTGAGGTTTGAAAATGAACCTGATGAATTTACAAGCCAGAGCAGAGAAGCAATGCAGTTAGAATAGAAAGTGAAACTGCTGTGTCAATGCTGACTCTGCTCAGAAGCTGATGCAATGTGGATGACGTGATCCACAGGTGGGAGATGAGGTAATGCACAAGATGATTGGCGGACAGAAGTATAAAAGTCCTACCTTGCCTTACCATAATTTGCATCCAATTCCTATCTGATTGCTGTGCTGTTACTCTGCTGCTCAATTCTGTGATTTGGACCTGGAAAGACCGACTACTCTGTATTTGTATGTTGACTTCAGCAAGGACTGCTGTAAGTAACTTGTACATACCTGTAAATAGACTCTTATCACCTGATTTATGTGTCTGAGTCGTCTTCCTTCTGCCGGGACTGGATGAACCGAATAACTCTGCTGACAACTGATGAAAGGCAGCTGTGCTGAAAAACTCTGACACATCTGCCAGAGGTCAAGCATGTAGAAAAGAGCACTCAGATGATCTCAAGGGGCATGGAGTTTAATGTGGGGGAGATGTGATTCTTCAGATACCCTTATCCCAGGCCATTTAAGGCTTCAAGGGTCAAGACCAACACCTTGAATTGCACTCAGAAACCTACTGGCAACCAGTGCAGATGACACAGCACAGGAATAATGTGATCCTCATGCCTTTTGCCAGTCAGTAAATGTGCAGTTTCAAGGTGGTCTTCAAGGGCAACCCGAATACAGCGTGTTACATAATCCAAATGAGATGTAAACAATGCATAGACAAGCACAGTCAGGTCTGACTGACCCAGGAAAGGATGCAGCCGGTGCACCAGCCTAAGCTGGGCAACAGCACTCTGGACCATGCTTGATGCATTAGCATCTGTATGCAGATCCCAGGCTGTAAACCTGCTCCTTCTGGAGTGCAACCCCCCTCCAGAATAGGCTGAAAATTCATAACCCAGATCTCAAGTGCCCTAACCAAGAGCATTTCTACCTTGCCTGCATTTAATTTCGACTCGTTTGCCCTCATCCAGCCAATCGCTGACTTCAGACTGTGATTCAGGACCTCTACAGCCTCCCAAGTACTATATGGAATTGACAGCTCAATCTTATCCAGCACCGCTGCAGCCTGGGTGCCATGCACACATTGTATCCAGTGCAGGGGAGGAGCGGGCTGGAGGTCTCCTCGGAGTAAGGGGACATTTGTAAAGCCCCAGCCTCTGCAATGTGGCTACTTGAGTCTGTGCCAGCTATTTTGCTGGTGCAGACCCAAGAAGCCACATGTAAGCTAACAGGCCTGGGAGGAAGCACAGGATTTGGCATTCGCCAGCAACACTGATCCCAGCCCCCGCATTGCTCAGAGTGTAACTTACCCGCTCCACTGCACTGTCCTCTGAGCTCCTCAGTGGGTGGGCAACACAGACCTTGTTGCCCAGTAGCATAGGAACAGAGTTGCAGGGGGGCAGACCACCCCAGGTTCAAGGCAGCCTTGCACCCAAAGAGGTCCGCCACCAACACCAATCGATAATTATTCACCGAGGGTGTGTTCTCCCTCACACAGGCCTGCAGATGCCTCTGCAGACCTCTCCGATGAGATTTAAAGTGACTTCTGGTCAAACTGGAAGTCATTTTAAATCCTGTTGGAGAGGCTTGCAGAGGCCTGTGGAGGTGTCTGCAGGTCTGTGCGAGGGAGAATGCCCCCCCCCGTGAGTAATTATCAATTGGTGCTGGATCCCAGTATCTGCGAGGCGTGGATACTGGGGTCCAGCACTGATTGTGTTTTTTGAGGTGTGCGCTTGGGGTGTGCTAGAAGAGGCTTCTGGTGCCTCCCTCGACGCTTATCTAGCACCAAACAGCTGACTGGTGCTATGCAATTGCAAAGCATCGATCAGCTGTCTGGCTCTAGATAAGCAGAGGGGTTTCAGGGGGTGCTAGAAGAGTCTTCTGGCACCACCACCCCTCGAGCCCCTTCAGGCACTTTCCCTGCTGCTGCCTTTTATTTTTACGTTTTTATTTAAAAAAAAACACCTCCCTGGAGTTATGTCACATCTGAGGAATGATGTCACTCCTGGGGGTGACGTCACTCAGGCCCCGGGTGCACCGGACTCTATCTAGGCCATTGTTGGTGCCAGTGCGGCCTACTTGCCGGGTGTCATGAACGTGCTTTACGGCATATTTGCGACGCCCTAGGCTGGCGCTGAGGCCGCAACGCTGGCGCAGATTAGGATTGTGCCATGAGAAACTATGCTGGGTGTCATCCACATATTGATGTCACCCAACCCCATATCCAGACATGATTACCTCTCCCAGTGGTTTCAGATGTTGTATTACACAGGGGACAAAACTGAACCCTGGGAGACCCCAAAGGAGTTTCCCAATGCTACCTTCTGGAACCTACAAACCAGGAAGAACCGGAGCTACTGCAAAACAGTGCCATTACGTCCCATTCTGATCAGGCAATCCAGAAGGATATCATGGTCAATGGTACTGAACACTGCTGGAAAGGCCAGAACGACCAAGCCTGTTTCTGTCTCAGACCCCCATCCAAAAGCCAGACTGAAGTGAGTCGAGATAATCAGTCTGATCCAGAAATTCCTGGATTGGAGTCACTGCTACCTGCTTGAGCATCTTGCCCCAAAATAGGGCTGAGGCTGGTTGCCTGAAGAAAGAAGGCCACACGTGTAGGTGGGTGAACGTTGTGTAGAAGGTGAGAAGGCTGCAGAGGCAGTTCTAGGGCTGCTGCTCAGATCGGATGCACTCATGTGGTGACCTAATAAGCCACATCACAACTCTGGATTCTATGTTGAAGCAGTCAAGCTATTTAAAAAATAAATAAATCCAAGATGAAACTTTCTTTGACATGAGGGAGTTTTCGTAGTGCTTCTGCGTCTGGAGAATTGAAAAGTCGCACCGCACGGTCTCTTCTACAATCCAGCCGAGAGCAAATCAGCCAAGGGTCAGCAACAGCAGTGACTTTATGGACAATTTCAAACCTTGTCCTTAGTCAATGAATCTGTGATAAGGGCCAAAGGGCAAATGTAATACACAGGAATGGTTATGTAGGCAAAGATGCTGGAAGGTGATGCTGAGTTTCTGCTATGAGTAAAATAAAAACATCTGACACCTGGATAGGAAGAATTTTGTTGTACAGTAGCCTAAAAACAACTGAAGACAAAGGATAAAGGTTCTCATGAAGTCAAATAATGGTTTGTTTGTGTGTGTGTTTTAAAAAAAACCCTAAAGAAATAATATAAACATCTTTGCTGAAATACAGCCGGGTTGATGGCTTTGGAATATCAGTCCTATGGTGTTTTCCCCCTGAGACACAAATGTTTTCTTTTCCTACAAGGACCATAAATTTCAATACAAATTAGGGCTCTATAGGAATTGCATTGTAATGCTAATTAGATAACTAAGTCCTGTCAAATGGGTGCAAAAAAAAAAATCCAATAATCATTATGCTTGTTTTTCATTATTGCAGCATATTGTTAATTTCCTCCAGGGCTTATTATTGCTTAATTTAGAGAATAGCATTTACAGTACGGGGACACTGAAAATGCATTCTTCCAGATAGGAAAAAATAGGAGCTAATGTTATTGGTAAAATAATACTGATTCACCCAGCAAACCTGGTTATGAGAGATTCAAGAATAATTGTGTAATTGACTGTGGATGAACACAAAAGGGTTTGCAATGTTTTGTGGCACCTGAATGCAGATTAGAGTCCCAGGAAATTATAAAATGATATGCAGTCTCACAGAAATTTCACATAAATTGTATCTTATTGTAAGCCACCTTAGGCACATCTTTTGGGAGCAGGGTATAAATGCCTATACTAAATACATTCATTAAAAAAATGTATGTGATTTGCAATTTCAAACTCCATCTACATTTCAGTTGGGAAAGACAAATTAAACAACAACAAAACTTGACCCAGCAAAGGAGATGGATGTGGGAAAGCAATGTTTTTTTCCTGGCTTGAGAAACACACATGCCAAACTGATGTGAATAGAATTCAGATGTGCACTTGTACAGCACTGTGATGCACACCTGGCCATGTGAAAGGTGCTGGAGAAGGAGGGCTTGACCAAGACCTTCTAGCAGCCAGGCTAGTCCAGCCCTTATCTCCTGCATTTTCAGGGCTGTCTAATTCTCTGGCAACTCTGGCAGACTAACAGCCCAACCTTATCTAACACACCCACACTCACGATGCAGCTGTGCCACCAAAGCACGCACTGCATCCTGCTGGGAGAGGAGACCCGGAGGTCTGCCCCCAGGGGTAAGACTCCATTGCCTGAATGGGTCTACTTGGACCTGCACCAGTGATTTTGCTGGCATAAGTCCAAGTGGACCCGAGAAGGTGGATAGGATATCAGTGGTCCTGCAGCCACTGACACTGCCCCCTTCCCACCCCAGCATGCCCCCTCCCCATCCTGGTCCCCACCCCATTCCACCCCCTGCCCACCCCCCAATGATTTATTGGAGTCGGGGCCTTTCCTGGGGCTGCTTGTGTTGGAAGCCCAGATGTGCTGAATGGTGTGTTGCCTTTTGCGACCGCCATAAGCCATGCTGCATTGCTAGAATGTGGTGCAACTTGTCCATAGGGTTGGGCCCTAAGCTCTGTGGGTCAAATGTGCCTCCTAGGCTGCCTGCTTGAGCATTCTATTGAGCAATTTCATCTCATGATCAGCCATCGCATTGCGCAGGTCATCATGGCCCAAACTGTTCCGATGGTGGGCAGCTCACTGCCAATTGTGCAGAAGCTGGTAAGCCCCACGATGGCAGCAGCAGGCAGCAGACCGGTTGCCAGAGCAGGTAAAGTGGCAGCAGGGGTGGATCTGAGTGGGGATCGGGCCAGGGGCAGATCTTGCTGATAGCAGCATCCGCGAGATATAGGAGCCCCTGTCCTGGGCCCAACATGGCCCTTTACACCTAACAGACTTATGCCTGCAGGGAGCGGAAGAGGAGGTAAGTAAAAGTTTTCTGCACTTATCTTTCCTGCGCTGCCTCATCCCCTGCCAGCCCATACCATGCAGCGCACACTGCGTTGGTGGCACTGCATGTGGGCTGGCCTTGGACTAGATTGGGCCATAAGTTGCCTTAGGCAAGCTCACTATTTTCTCCACCTCGGCATCCTCAACTGATGTGTGCGCTTTCTATTGTATCCCTTTCTGTTGTAAGCATGGAACAACCCAGAGGCATTCCTACCCCCCTACGAATGGGGGGCGCCCCCCCGAGCCCCCCAATAAAATTGTAAAAAAATTAGGTTTCAGTTTCGTTTTTCATTTTTTTCACGTTTTTTAACTGTTTTCCGGGGGGGGGTAGTGTTAACGGGGCATCTGTGTGTGTGTGTGTGTGCTTCCCCCCCCCACTTACCTTGCATATAGGAGCCGAATCGGAAGCTTCCAGCGACGTTCTTCTGCCTGCGCCGGCGCGAACTCCATAAAGCGCCCAGCAGCGCTTTCCACAGTTCGCGCAGGCGCAGAACATCGATTGGAAACTTTGTCATTTTGCGCATGCACGAACTGTGGAAGACTTGCGCAAGCGCAGAACGACGAAGTTTCTAATCGACGTTCTGCGCCTGCGCGAACTGTGGAAAGCGCTGCTGGGCGCTTTACGGAGTTCGCGCCCGGCGCAGGCAGAAGAACATTGCTGGAAGCTTCCGATTCGGCTCCTATATACAAGCTAAGTGGGGAAAAAGCACACACACACACACACAGATGCCCCGTTAACACTAAAAAACCCTGGACAACAGTAAAAAAAACGCGAAAAAAGGAAAAAAAACCGAAAGTTAAAGTGGCCCGTGCCCCCCCCAGGAGCCTCAGCGCCCTGCGCCCGGGGGGGCCCCGCTCCCCTGCCCCATATCAGCTGACGCCTCTGGACAACCTCACCCTGTCTATTCATTATGCCACAGCCTTAGGCCAGTCCTGCACAAAACACAGCCTATTGACCAACAGCAGCACTGTCCCTGGCTATTTGTGGGGGGACTTTAAAGACTCTTTGTTTCCCACCTTTTGATGAAAGTATCTTAAACAAATTGTACTGGATTTTAGAAAGAAACACAGTTTTATATTTAGGGAGCACTGGCACAATATCATCAGCACTGGATGATACAAAGAAGGGCCACCAGCTGATCGTTCAAGAGACCGGCATTGGTGGCTGACAGCACAAAGACGCCTGTGCTGCGTAAGCTCCCTGGACAGGAAGTGCGTCATTTCAGTGCCTGACCCTTTGTTATAAATATAAAGCAATTGTCCCAAGTTTGACTTGCGTGGCCAAATAACATTACTGTCATTGAACACCACTGATGTTATTTGGTCGTGGTTACACTCTGATCAGCTATTAATGTTGGCAGGTCATAACTGTGGCTTGCTCTGAAATGAAATGCCTTTTGACTCTGATTATTCATCACTTGTGAACGTGCAAATTGTGTTGACCGTGTAAATTGCGCTGCGTATGTAGGAAGTGGAGCAGTGAAGTGTGCACTTCTCCAGTTTCCATAGCAAAAGAAAGAGTTTATTTTTAAATCAGCTCTTTTTGTTGAGATGACATCCAGTCACATATATAATTAGAAACATCAGCTGGGAATTGGAGATGTCTAAGGGGAATGAGACAGTCACATTTGCCTGAATTTCAATATAGCTGAGTGCCTTTGAAAAGGATGGATTGGTAGGGGAAAGAAGCCAAGAGGGAGCAAACATCAAATCCTTGTGTATCCCATGACAGCACCTGGACAGAGCTCTTAGGCAGCACTTTTAAACATTTTCTTCCAAGGACACAAACCATATTTCTCCATAAGAACCCATTTGGGGCAGGCTGTTGTTTTGCAGTCCTAGATGGCACTTTCAATTTGTTCATTTGCCACCCATTGTTCCAGGATGGTGTTTTAAGCCATTCATACAGCTCTCAAGTGATTGTTCTCTGGAGAGCTGATAAACCCCTTAGCTCATCATCATAGTCCAGGATAAACCGAAATGGCACATTAAGGCATATCTACACCACTGCAAATTCAATGAAGCTAGTTTATAGTTGGCTGCCAAGAATTCTGGACTGACTGGCAGTGTTGCACATTTGTTTCTGGGTTAGTTAAGTGATAGCACAAGCCTATGCAGATTTACTCAGAAGTAAGCCCCTGTGAGGTGGCGCAGTGGGTTAAACCACTAAACCATGAGCTGTCGATCGAAAGGTCAGCAGTTCAAATCTGCAGGACGGGGTGAGCTCTCATCGCTTGCCCCAGCTCCTGCCAACCTAGCAGTTCGAAAGCATGTTAATGCAAATAGATAAATAGGTACCGCTTGCGGGTAGGTAAACAGTGTTCTGTATTGTCATGCTGGCCACATGACCACGGAAGCGTCTTCGGATAGCGCTGGCTCTTCAGTTTCGAAACGGGGATGAGCACCGCACCCTAGAGTCGGACACGACTAGACTTAAATATCAAGGGTGTCAGAGTTTAATACTAAATGTAGAACCTGAATCTACAGTTGAATTTGCAGGACAAGCCAGAACAGGCCTGAGCAGGCCTATCTGAATAGGCAGGCAGAGAAAAAAGTGTTAAAAGTGCTTAGTCCTGCAGCAGTAGCAAACAGCTGATTCAAGCACCTGTGTTAGGGTGGAGTGAGATGGATGAAGCCATCCCATTGGCTATTGTGAAAGCTGCAACGTATAAAGCTGGAATGTGGTGAAGAGGCCTCACCCCTCTAGCTTCGATGCTGGCACAAACCAGGCCACGCCACCTCAGCACGAGGAGCTTGGTCCTTCAATGATTGTTTTGTCCACTCCTGAACAAGGAGAGAGAAGGCACCCCTGAGCCACAGGGGAATTAAAGCAACTACCCCTGACCAAGGGAATAGTTCAGGTAGAAATCTGCCACCAGCCAGGGGTTCCTCCTATCCCTTCCAGTCCCAGGCTACTGGGAAGGGGTGCAGAGTGAACCGTTGGTCCCACTGGACTGACTAACCAAGCCAGCCAGGGGATACAACATGCAAACACAGGTAGTACGTGACAAAGCACAAAGGCTTCAGGACTTAGACTCCATGGTTCCAAAGAAACACTCTCAGGTAAAAAGATAGGTGTTTATTATAGTTTAGGCTACGTGTTTGCATAGGAATACAATTAAAAGGTACAGGCAACTAAGTTGCAGCAATAAAGGCATAACATCCAAATACAAGAATACAGCACAAAATAATAAAGGAATAACTCCTCAGCTAATACATGTCCCTAAACACTCACCAAGATGAGAAAGGATAGTTGGCCATCCTAGGCAGGATGGTGCAGGGCTGACCCGCCCAAGGCTAGGGCTAAAGCCAGGCCATAGGAGTAGCAGTAGACAGGGAGAACTGTCTCCAACGAAGACCAGTTAGAGAATGAAAAGAAGAACACAAAATGGATTCCACAAAGTAGCTTAAGTAGACTTTTGGGGTAAGATGAGTGACAGGGGGGAGCAGACCAATCAAGGGACAGCACGTAAGAGAAAGTTCCCGAAGATGAGCTCACTCCTCGCTCCCCCTCCCAACCAGAGAAGCGTGTGATGGCCAGCGCAGGTGGTTGAAGTTAATTGAGAGAAGATGCTGTATCACTGTTCCCATGAAGATAAGGGGTAAACAGGACAGCTCAAAGCAGGGCTTCCAAGGTCTTTGGCCGTGCGCCAATCACTGGGGCTTCGGAGCAGGCAGGCAGAAAAACCAAGACAGGAAATCCAAAATGGAGACAGACCAAAGATTTAGACAGGCCTTCACTACATGGAACAGTAGCATGAGAATGTGTGGGATGTTAGGAGAGCAGAATATTGTCGTATTGCTGTGATTTATTGTGCCTGGCTGCTGGAAAGAAGACGTGTTGCTGTTCGTCGTTACTCTGCTTGAACTGCTGTATCAGGACTGAACAAGCCTTTTGACTCTGTAAGTTCTTGTACTCCTTGTACATAGACTGCTTAAACTTACTTCTGACTCCGTGTGATTCCTCAGAAGCCGTAGCACTTAAGCACAAGCTGAACAAACAAAGCCGCTGCGTAACTCAAAAGCAAAGGGACACCTTTACCTTTTTAAGTCCCATTCAGTTCAATGGACCTTCCTCTCATGTATAGGATTGCTGCCTGAGCTAGTTAACAGTTTAATGCTGGATTTCAGCTCCCAGAATATAAACCATTGTGCATCTTCAATATTACAGGTGGGCCCCCATATCCCTGGTGGGCCCCCTATACGGCTTGGGGCCAGGATATTTGAGAGACTGCCTACTTCTATATAGTCCAGCTCGTCTCCTTAGATCATCAGATAAGGCCCTTTTGCGGGTACCGTCGCCCAGGGAGGTGCGAGGGGTGGCAGCCAGAAATAGGGCCTTCTCAGTAGTGGCACCAACCTTATGGAATTCCCTCCCCTTTGACTTACGAACTGCTCCCTCCTTGGATACTTTCCGGCGAGGCCTAAAAACCTTCTTGTTGAAAGAGGCCTTCTGAGTCCTTGCCTTTTTTTATCATTCTGCTGGTACAGGTGGGGCGCTGCTGTTTTAATGATCTGTTTTAATTGTAATAATGTTTTAAATCAATTTTTAGATGTTGTTTTTATTAGTTTTTGTTAACTCTTTTTTATTGTTTTGAAATTAACTATTTATGTACTTTTGGGGGGGTATTGTACTTTTCTCTGTTGTAAGCCGCCTTGGGTCCCTTCGGGGAGAAAGGCGGGATAGAAATATTGTAAATAAATAAATAAAATAAATATCCACGGTTTCAGTTATCCACAGATTGCGGGGGAACACCCCCCCCCCAGGCTTTTACTTTTTTCCCAGTATGCTTTGTTTCTTCCTTAAACAAACAGGAGAAGCAGCCTCTGGCTGCTTATTGCAGGCAAGTAGAACGAGACTAAGTCCTAGAGAGGCTCTGCAAAGTTAGCAGAAGCCTTGCAGAGCCTCTCTAGGACTTAGTCTCGTTCTACTTGCTGCAATGGAGGCTGCTTCTCTGTTTTAAGGAAGAAACAAAGCTTGCTGAAAGAAAAATAAGAGCTGGGGAGGCACGCATGCCTGCCTGCGGGGGAGGCAGGGCAGGGGGCCCTCCGGAAACCATGGAGGGGGTGTTCGCTCCTATACACGGTTTCAAGTATCCACGGAGGGGCTGGAACATATCCCCAGCGGATATGGGGGGAGTACTGTAATTTACAGACATTGAATGAATAAAACCATTGCACCCCAAATATGAAGACAGAAGGTTGCCATACCGCCAAGCTGGTTCAACTGTTTATTTGTTTGTTTTTGGTGCTCCATTGAGTTTTGAGCTCATAGAGGGAATTTAAAGGGTGAGTTTATTTTAATTCTCATATGCCAGTAAACAGAGCTTTCTTTTTCCTCTCAAAAAGTCAATCCTAAGAAAATATGTGTTTTTTAGGCTGAGGCCCCAAACCAAGTTGAGATGTGATGGAGAAGGGCAAAACGTTTATCTTCTATGTTTGAGAAGGAATTGGGGGGAGGGGGTGTTGAACTTGGGCCCAGTTACTGCTTGCTGATAATCCAAGGTTTAACTGGGGCGAGTTCTCTCTCTTTTGCTGCTTGTGTATTTCTGCATTATACTGTACAATGAAGGTGAAAAATAAGCACTGAGTAAGAATAGGAACAGACAACAGGGACTGAGCAAGCACTGCCTTTAAATCCTTGCAAGTAACAAATGGGGATTCTGCGAGTGTGTGTGCGTGCGCCTGTGCGTGCGCACGCACTCACGTTTGTTTATTTATTTAGACTGAGGGAGGCCTCACCAGGGAATCGCTGAAGGAGACCAGTAAGCTTCCAGAAAAGCAGGAGGCCAAGCAGAAATGATGGGCGCGTGGGGGCGGGGCCTGTGCGGGTGACGTTGACGCGCCCCTCGCGTGACGTTGACGCCCCCCGCCCGTTTTCCGCTCATTTTGGAGCCAAACGGGCTCCAGGGAGGGAGGGAGAGCCGAGGCAGCACGGCGCTTTGCAAGGCTGAATTCCCCAAGCGCGCCCCCCGCCCGCCCGCCCGAGCGCCTGGAGCTCCTGCTCCACGCGCTCCACCGTAGTTTCGCTGCTGAGGCCAAGTGTGTTCACTGGGGCAGGTGAGAACATCATTTGCAAAGAGCAAAGCTTTTTACCACCATTGCCTAAGATTCTGGAAGACCTGCAAGAGGAGGTGCACCTCTGTTCATCTCTTATTTCTCTTGGGGGGGGGGGTTTGCTAACATTTCTTACTTTGCAAGGCATCTGATATTTGGGGAGTGGGTTGGCCATCAATGCTGTTTTATTAATGCTGTTTTAATGGCAATTCTTTGACTGTTATTTATTCTCCTTTTCAGCTTGTTTTGCTTTGTTTTGCTTGGTATTTTTTTAACCTTGATTTTTACAGGGCTTTCCCCCTAGATTGATTCTCTGTATCCAGTAGCTCCGAAGCCTGATTCTCTGGGACAACTGGCCAGTTAACAATTGGAAAGCTGCTATTTCTCACATTTTAATGAAACATAATGCACTGTTCCTCATTTGTAAAATTGCAACTATTCCTCATTTGTAAAATTGCAACTAGAGCACCTCCTACCCAACATATTATTAATTCATGGTTTTTAGCAGTACAAATGATACCCGACAGGATATGATGAACAGAGAAACGAATATCAATTGTGTTTCATTATGACTCTTTTTGTAAAGCCTTTCCCCATGCATACATTTGGATGGCTAAATTGCCATGAGTTTAGCCATCCATCTTTCTAGCTGAAGTGGCATAGAATAGTCAACCACATGCTGTTTAGCATGGCATCCTTAAGGGTATGTACAGCAAGATGTCAGGATTCTAGAAAGCTAATTAAACATTCTAGAAAAGCCTGTTTTCCTTAAAAGGAGGGGATGGCTCTAGTGACTGGTTAAAAACATACACATCTGACAGCGCAATCCTGTGTAACCTTGCACTGGTGTAACAGCAGATGCACCAGTGTAAGTGCACTTACATCGGTGCATCTGCTGTTAACAGGATTGCGTTGTGAGGATGCAAACCTATACATACTGTACACACTTTCCTGGGAGAGAGCTCCATTGAACACAATGGGACTTTCTTCTGAGCAGACATGCATAGGATTGCGCTGTTAATCTTCACCATGAGTAAATGCATCAGCATTTCATCTTCCAGTACAGTGCAGAAGCACACACAGCTGTAAATGGCCCACGTTGTGACATTGACTTTTCCCTTTATTCACTGTTTTGGCTCCACTGTCTGATCCAGCAGGCCTAGAGCTAAGGAACTTGGTGGCAAGCCACACAGCAATTTGCTGCTGCAGATCCTTTAATTCACTGCCTGACGTGATGCCTAAGGCGGTATAGCTTTAGCAAGCGACAATGCAGAGTTGCCAGAACAGATAACGGTTCATTTACACTGTAAAAGACACTGCAGCCAGCCTAGAATCACCATTTCTGAGGGCTATTTTCTGGTCTTTTTCACATGTCAGTCAGAAACCATCTGCCATGGGAAGATGCATGTGCAACGGGACACATAACATTAGTCACACACCTCAAGGTTGTTTTTTCCCCCCACACATTTAAACTGCAAACATAACCTAGTTTCATTGTCATGGCTTCCTACACAATAGATCCTGGGGAACAGTCCTATGAGAAGGCTAGAGATCTCTAATGCCGTTGCAAAATTTTATTCTCCTGGTTTTGGAAGGTAGCCTGGAGGGCTGAACCTTTTTCACTCGTAATGTAGATACATTCTCACGCTACGTTTTGGTAGTACCACCGCTTCCTCTTTCTCCTTTATTTTTTGTAGCAGTGCAGAAAGACCATATCAACCTATCTCTCCACTGGTTTTAGACGACATATTCTGAAGAATCATAACTTTATGCTAAATCCTCTCTAGACAGGCAGACACAACCACTTCCACTGTCGTCATGCTAAAGTCTGTGCCAAAGCACCTTTCTGAAATAGTTACGGGCCAGATGTGTGCAGTAGAAGCATGCCTGCAAATGCAGGTGTCTCTGGTTTGTAAAATATGCCTGTGCTGTGCAGGGTTCCGCTTTGGAACTGAGTCCTGTTGGAAACTGGGGTGTGCAGAAAGGGGGATCTTCACCTTCAAAATCACCTTGCCCAATGGAAGAGCCAGGATGGTGTAGTGGTTTGGGAGTCGGACTTAGACCTGGAAGATCCAGGTTCAAATCCCCGCTCAGCCACGAAGCTTCCTGGGTGACCTTGGGCCAGTCACTATCTCTCAGCCCCACCTACCTCACAGGATTGTTGTGAGGACAAAAGGAGGGGAGGAAATATGTACACCACTCTGAGCTCCTTGGAGGAAGAGTGGTATAAAAATGTGAAAAATAAATAAATAAATAAGTAAGAGTGGCCATGAGGACTGGAGAAAAACTAGTCATCACAGATGAGTGTACAGATATAGAGTGCATTTTATTTGCATGCATTACTTGCTGCCCACTTCTAAATAAAATCATCATTTTTTTAAAATACTCAATAAAAGGATGAATTCCTGGCATTCTGTCCGCAGCAAATTTTACAATTCTACCAATACCGCAGTGGCTTAGTGGTTAAGATGCTGAACTGCAGACCGGAAGGTCAGTAGGACAGCAGTTTGAGACCCGAGTACCATGTGACGGAGTGAGCTCCTGAAATTGCAAGTAGAAAAAAAGCAAGAAATTGCAAGTAGAAAAATAGGTATCGCTGCGGTGGGAAGGTAAGAGCGTTCCATTAGTCATGCCAGCCACATGACCACGGAAGCGTCTTTGGACAGCGCTGGCTCTTCGGCCATAGAAACGAAGATGAGCACCACACCCTAGAGTCAGACACGACTGGCTTTCGAGCAGGGGATAAGTTTACCTCTACCACCAATACTGCCCTAACAGAAGTGCTAAAAACACAGAAAATTGAACAAATGAAGCTGTAGGAGTTTGTCTAATTAATTATTATTTTTGTCAGCATACAAGATTACGACGCCTTTGAATGGCCTAATAAGAGTAGCGTCCCCCACAAAACAGATGTAATCTAAAGTGTTTATTAATGAGTTTTGTTGAATTTGCTCACTGGTTACTTCAAGTTCAGTTTAATAGTGTTATTTCTTGTGATTATTTTTCATTAAGCAGCTTGTCTCATTAAATTATCAATCGCAGCATGGTGTGAATAAAGGCTGGATACAGGATTTCCAGTGACCCCTGGATAAGGAAAGAGATGCCACTGGCTTATAGACCAGAGACAGCCTCATAATAAATTAATTGAAACATTACACAGACGTAACACTATGGAATTAAGTCTCTCATACAGTGCAATCCTATGCAAGATTACTCAGAAGTAAGCCCCACCGTATTCAGTGGAGCTTACTCCCAGAAAACTGTGTACAGTAAGGCTGGCCCATTCCTGAAGACAACTGAAGAGTCGACTCAGGCAGCAGGTTGACAGCAAACCTAAATTCCACCAACACGAAGCATACCCAACCAAACAGAAAGAAGCAGTGAAAACAGGATTTTTTTTTGTTCCTCATTTGGTTCATTTTTCATTCAATCTGAATGAAATGCACATCTCTCATTACTGTCGTTAGCTGAGTGAAGGCCGTGAACTCCTGCTTGTTGCTAGTGCTTCTATTTCACAGATAGTGAAAGGAGGCTGATACTTGCACATGACTCTTCCTTAAAACAAGTTTAAAATATGCCTTGTACAACTTGGGTTGCATCTGTAGTAAGATGAAATAGTCTCCTAAAAAGCATGTATACCTATAATAACTCCATTTTAATTTTCATGCAGAAGCATCCTCCCCCCCCCCCCATTTTACAAAAGCTATCCTACTTCTATACTTGGTGCAATACATTCTATAATAGGCTTCATTTTAAAATGCAAATACTAATGCTTTGCACTAATAAAAATACTTGCAAGTACCATTTTGAAATAAATACAGTGCAGTTACTTGAAGCTAAAAACCTCAAATGAATAATGTAATCATCTATTCTTCTTTTATCCTCCTTTGCTTAATTTTTGTCTACAGCTTTCTTCCTAAGTAAATGAGCATTTAAGCAAAACCATTCTCAGAGAGTGGTTGCAGTTATTCATAAATCAGCGAGGAAACCAGTAAACCTACCCTGCATTTACATTTACTTAACAGGAGAGGAGAATGTAAAAAATAAGATTGACTTTAAAGGGCATAAATGTTTTGTTTTGTTTTGCTTTGCTTTGTTCTGTTTTCAGTTTTCCAAAACACCACTTAAAATTCTCTGCAGGGTGATTTACCCTTTCACCCCCAAATGCGCACACCAGACAAGTCACATTGGAATTATGGTTACTTTATTTATAATACAACAAAACCTGCAGAGGCAAAACTAGGGGTAATAAAACCACCCCCCTTGGCGTGCGGGCACTATTTGGGGGAAATGGCACTAGCCATCTACCTCCTCCTTTCTATCGATGGCATCCAACACCCTGGCTCCAGACCCCCTCGGTCACTGCCCGAGGGAGTCTATCACTGCCAACCCTGAAGGGTCGAGACAGCGGAGCAGTTTGAAGTCCATACTAGCCAAGCCATTGATGGGCCTCTCCTGCTCCAGCCAAGGGGCTTGCCACTTGCCAGTCAGCCTCACCGACCCGGTTAAGTGTCATTAGGAGCGGTCCTGGCTCACCCCCTGACCTTGCCGACCTCAAGGTGCACGCCGAGCACTTTTGATCCTACCTACCCCTCCCCGCACGCCACCTGCCAGGTGACCAACTGACACACGACCCGCTCCCTACAACATAGTCTGAGGTAGGCGAAAAAACTTCCAATTTTTGCCAATCTGTTGGAAGCTAAAAATTCCTACCTGGCCCCTGCAAGGATGACCGGCTAATCCCAGACTATGCTAAGGGAGGGCGGGATGGGGTTGCTTCCCGATCGCAACTGAGGAGCCAGCGTGCTGCGGCGCTCTCAGTCGCTGCCTTAGCCCACGTGACCCGGCCTAGCCAATCAGAGGCCAGGCCAACTTTCCCTGCCCGGCACGCTCTGCCGGGGGCAGGGTAAAGCCTCCGCGAGGCAAGGCGCCTTGCAGGACGATTATAGTGAAAAACAAAACAAAAAAAATCACTCCTGCCCAGGATCCAAAGAAGTATGCAAGCCCCCAATGCTGCATGTCAAAAGAAGGTTGGAAGTATGAGTAGCTGCAAAAGCAGCTTATGATATGGCATGAAGGCCTGCTGTTCAAAGGGGGGATTAAGAATTACTACTAGGCATGCCCAAGCCCCTCAGCACATGTACAGTTGCTCTGAGGATCCTTGCTACTGATTTCTATCATACCCCCAAAACCTAGGCAGGGGAACAGCCTCCTGAACACAGACAAGGAACTCCTGGAGGCTCTATTTTGAAAAGGGTGGGTGCCCCTAATTCCACAACCCCACAGATCCTAATGGGAAACATTTTGTTCCAAGCATTCATTTTCAGTTTAACTCTATTCCACATTTGGGAGTACAGTATTCAAGTGGCACCACCAAAACAACAGAACTTAAAATGAAGGCTATTTTACAGTTGAAGGAAGCAGAAATGGCCCCCACCCTACTGGAACCACCCAGTAGAGTCACTAGGGGTTAACCCTCTATGAGACAAAGGAGTCGCTGTCAAGCAAGCTCAGAAGGCATGTGCTGTGCAGTCGGAGAGATAACCACACTGTTGAAGGGAAACATCTGGAGAATGAAAAGGGTTCTAGGAGAATAGAACATTATTGTTAAAACCCCTACGGGGGTGTAGAAAATCCTGCCTAAGTAAACCGCCTTGAATGAAGTATGAGGAGAAATCTGATGACAAGAAAGGCAGTATATAAGTACATATTTATTATTATTATTATTATTATTATTATTATTATTATTATTATTATTATTAAGAAAATACTTATGTACTTATGCCTTGTGAAAATACTTTTTGCCTTATGTAACAAAAAGTGGATTTCCTTAACTCAAAACTGATCAATGAGACTGATTGTTCCAAGAGTCAATAAGGTGTTGTTATGACACAGCATGGAAACAATTAAGGTATTAGTATAAGTCAGTTCTCATTTCTATGTATCAGAGCTAATACTAGAACTCTTATTCAGTTGTGTGAGTGTCATCATGTTGGCCACTGTTTGTTGTTGTTGTTGTTGTTGTTGGTTACTGATTTCTTGGGTGACCTGTACTGTTAGGTATTAAAATAAAGTTAATGGGGGTGACACCATGAGTTACCGCATCAGGTGAACCAACCCTTGAGACACCACTGGATCCACCAAGATCCTGGAGATGAGCTGAAGATGGGTGGAGTCAAGGTAATCATGCCTTGGGACTGTGAGTGTCGGGAAGGGGGAGTGTGTGTCAGCATGAGGTGGCTAGAATTTTCTTCCAAGTGTGGTAGGATTGCAATAATAAATGCAGGCTTCTATTGAAATTGGTACACATTGCACTGTTACATACACTGCTAAACTAGCATAAACTATCTCTGAAAATGAACATCAGGATGGTTTGTACAGGACAACTATAATTTTATTATTGCTTGACTAGAGATATCCTGTCACTGTAGAAATCAGCACCCACCCTTGATGATGCAATGGTATCAATGGGTATGGTCTTTGGCATTAATTGACAAATTAACACAACAAATTCATGCCTCTAACAGACGAGTTGGCCCAGACTCTTCCACTAAAGTGTGCTTGCCATTCATCTCATTTGTAAACAAGGGTCCATCTGTTAAATGATTTTCATAGGGACAAAGATCATTTGGTCTGATTTACTCACTGTATTATCTTTCTCAGTTTACTGTTTCTAATGCCCTAAATTATGTCCCAGTTGAACTTTTTTCATTTGCAATGCTGTTATTATGCCACAGCTCATGTATTGTTGTGTGATTTTTTTATTTTTTTTACAAAATAGACAGATTTTTTTTCTCCCAAAATAAATACATAGCATAGGAAGGAAGCACAGGGCCAAGAACCAGCAAGTATCCTCATACAAAAGATCATGGCTTTGTTTTCTGTATGAACACAGAATAATGACCACATCCTAAACTCGATCACTAAGGGTCGGTCCAGATGTGCAGCAGTGATGATTCTGCCTTTCATATGTGCAACGTTCTCAGGCTTGCACTTCCCAGATTTTGCAAACACTGTTTGAACTAAAGCACTTGCGGTAAGGTCTTGCGCACAGTGGTCCTGAGTGTCCCACTTCACACTGAAGTGGCAGCTGTCAGAACCCAGACCCAATCTGCACATGTCACACAATGAGCCAGCAGACTCAGTTTGTAGAATTCTTGGCTATACCACTTCCTGCCACAGGGGTATGTGTGTCATCTTTTTGAATGCTCACCCACATTCAAGAAACTCCCTGCATGCAGCAACCTAGAACATCAGGGAAAGGACACATGGAAACATTCTCTCTAATGTGCTAATTTACTACATGCAAGGAGCTTCTTGCATGAAGAAGCGTTCAAAAATATGACCACCCTTCTCAATTGCAATCTCTAGTAGCACAGTTCAGAATTCTATAAATTTTATTCTGGGTCAGGTTCCGAGAATCACACCAAGCCAGCATGCAATCAAACTCTCCCTCTGTCATACTGGAGCACAGTCACCTTGAAGTATTGCTGCAAGCGACGGGCAACTGCTTGAACTGACACAACACCTGCACATCTCTCCATTTCCTGAGTTTTTAATGTGAAACACCAGGATCTCTCCCACTACTGCTGCCAGGAAATCTTCAGAGCAGTTTTTAAAAGCAATTTAATCAGCCATAAGCCACAAAAATCATCTCTGTACCTCTAGAGCTCTGCACCTTGAGCCCCGTGAACTCTGCCCCCCCCCACCTAGTTTTGTGCCCATCTGTCAGCAGGCCTGTCAATAATGGTCTAGTGGAAGTCATTAGAGTCCACACAATCACCATCAATACCTATGTAAGGTTGACAGGATGTACTTGTTCATTGCTGAGCGACTCCTCCCATACCTGATGTATGGCCGGAGTGAAGGAAAAGATCAGTTTTAGAGAAATATAAGAGCAGTTGTGCTATGAGCAAAAATAATATTTCACAGATCCCAGCTACAGAGGAGAATGACTCTTTTTGTTGCTCCCTAGACTGTTGAGATGCCTTAGTAAAGATGATTCAGATTCTGCAGAAAGGAGTTACAACAAGCCTATGGGGTGACAGGATGAAAGGAGAAATTCATAAGAAGCAGGGATGAGTTCAACAGGTTTTGGTTCTAAGTGCTCTGACAGGAGGCAAAAACCGGGAATGTTCTTTAAAACGTCTGAAAAAAGATTAGCTTGAGGAGAAGTAATACAAAATGGGAGGGTCTCTACTAAATCTAATGAGGGGCCACCCACATTTGATTCCCTCTCCACCTGTACTGTCCTCCAGCAAGGAATGGACAGGGAATTTGATTCCCTCCCACTAAGTCCCAGGCACATAACTGGTTTGAGAATGCGTATAGCACTTACTTTTCCTGTGCCCCTATCCAAGAAAAACCTGCCACTGCCTTCACTGCTATACAGGGTCCGGAAACCTCATTTGTGTCTTCTCCCCCCGACCCCTCTATATTACTGATGCACATGTGTACGTTGAGTAAATAAATACCACCCAAAGGGAATCTCGATGTGACTGTACACATCAAGAGGCTTTTTCTGTGGTGCTGTTATCAATATGCACATGCGTATCCGTAACACAGAGAGAGGGAAAATATGAAAAGGAACTGAAGGACCTGAAAGTTGTGACCATCCCAGAATTAACTTTAGAAATTTACCTCCTTAAAGTGGAATTTGGAAGAAGTGGAACAGAATGCAGAGCAAGCTTCACAGAACAATAAAAGAATAGAACTGGGGAAATCTGATAATCTCAAATGCTGGCACCCCACCTTTTTACCCCACCCTTCTTCTAGTAGTTCAGGACTGCATACATGGTTCCAGTGATGTAGATTTGAGTCTATTGACTCGAACTTGAGTCGGACTTAAGTTGCGTCAATGACCTGACTCGGACTTTGCGATTGTAAAAGACTCGAAAGACTCGACTCGAGACTTGAAGCCTTTTACGACAAGTCGAATTTTATTCAGGTTTAAACCTGTTTTCACCATTAAATAGATAGGGACACGCAACTTGCAACCAAAGACTCGGGACTTGGGGGCAACGACTTGGGACTTGACTTGAGACTTCGACCCAGACACTTGGGACTTGACTCGAGACTTGGAGTCAGAGACTTGATCCACATCCCTCCATGGTTCACAGTTTATTCTCTCAGCAACCCTGTGACTGAGAGTTGGTGATGGGCCCAAGATCATCCAGTGTATTTCATGGCTAAGTGAGGCTTTGAACCTGGGTTTCACTGATCCTACACTAGCACTCTAACCATAATGCATATTAGCTGTCTAAAGTGAAACTTAATATTTTCTTTCCACTTGGGTTGCCCCAAAGAATCCTGGGAATTATAGCTTGTTGAAGTTCTAAGAATACAGTACTCAAAGACCGTTAGCTCCACTCCCATATAGATGTTTAATTCCCAGAATCCCCTGGATATAGGGAATTACTATTAAACCTACTTAAAACAGTAGGGAGGCTACGCCCCTTGGATTTCGTCACACAGATCCTTTTCAGCTCAAATATTTCTAAAATTATACATTTTCTGTCGTGTATGGAGAAACATTTGGCTCCCTAACAGAAACCATAATTTCCCTCAGGTTTGTATCAGTGGTTGGCCACGTTGGACACTGGCCAAGGCAGGGCCTACCTGAATAGGCTGACTCCACAAGCCTTAGTAGAGTCTGGCTCAGTGGGGAGAGCTGCTGCCTTCAAAGCCCGAAGACCGGTGAACTTGATAAGTTCGAGACACGCCACCGGCAAAAAGCTGTAAAAGCCTCCAGGAGGAGAGATAAGAGCTTCCAGCTGCGTCGGTCGAGTGTGGGAGGCGCCAGCCAGCAGAATTATCAGACTGTAAAAAGGACACCACCTGGAAAGTAGCCGTTCATGAATGATTGGACATTTATATATATTGTTAAAAAAAACCAAGGGGGGTTAGGACAGCCTGCCCATGTACACCGCCTTGGATTAAAGTCGGAGGAGAAATCCAATGACCGAGAAAGGCAGTATATAAATACTGTATATTATTATTATTATTATTATTATTATTATTATTATTATTATTATTATTATTATATTAGTAATGGTGGCAGTGCCAGGGCCCAGTGCACCAACAAGGGGTGTCGAGGGGGGGCAGTTTAGGGCTTTGCCAGCATTGATTCCCTTTCACTCCTGCATACCAAGTTATTGTAGCATCACTACGTCTCATACACAGAAGTAAGGCTGAATAGTCTTTTTTCATATTATTATTATTAACTCCATTTATTACTATTATTATTATTATTATTATTATTATTATTATTATTATTATTATTAACTCCGTTTTAAAATTAGAAGAACATCTTATTGAATGAAGTGGATATCTTGCTTTGAATAGACCTTTCTCCATGCTACAGGGATGCTGTAAGGATTACCAGCCACTTAATTTTTTGTGAAATTCTAAGATGCTGGAAAACCTAATCCCAAGATTACTGTAATGTTATTTTATTACTGTGGCCTAGAAAATGGGCAGTACACAAGTACGAGAAGCACACAGACCGTCATCAAAGTCCCCTAGTTGCTTTCAGTTAAAGGTGACCCGAAAAGGAAAAAAGCTGATGTAACGTTAATTGTTTAAAGTTCTTTTAAAAATTCACCATAGTTTCTAATGCACAGAGCCCACTTCAAAATGTCCTATTATCTCCACTCTCTCATACTCTCAACATTAATAATAGAAAACCTAACAAGTAAACGAGACTCTTTAATTAAAGTGTTCCAAATTAGTCACACACATCCTCTTCACACATACAGAGGCAAGTTCACAAACAGTTTCTCTCTTCAGATTGAAGGAATTCTCTCTCTTCAGATTAGGGAAGGTCTTGTGCAGTGAAAAGCCTGAGATAATTTACAGTGCAATCCACACTAAGAGATGCACCGTGCTTTGTGAGCAGAGGAGGAGCCTGGTCTGGCACAAAGGCCCGCGCTGGCCTGCGCACACCTTCAGACAGAGCAGTGGGGCTGGAAAATATAAGTTTCACATGTTTCGGTGTAAAAGGGTGGGGGAGGGCGTAATGGGGTGGGTGGATCGGGCCCGGGAGGGGGCGGGATCAGTGGCACTGATCCTCTTGAACTTGCGGCAGCTATTTAGCTCGTTCAGGTTCGAGTTAGACCCATTGCACGGGGTGGCCTCGCTGCATCGGTTTTACGTTGCATGTTTTAGGGACGGTTTTTCACTATAGCTGGCTTATTTAGTTCTGCATTATATGTTTTACTTAACATTTGATTATTGTCAGTTGCCCTGGATTGCATGAGAAGGAGGGGTTCTAATTTTTCCAATAAATAAATATCAAATAAGGCTGCAATCCTATGCACACGTTTCTGGGAGTAAGGCTGCAAACTCATACAGCCCACTGAACTAAATGGGACTTTTAATTGTACATCTTTCTAGTTGAAATAGTACAGAATAATACAGAATAGTCAACTGCATGCTATTTAACATACCATTCTTAAGGTTACTTACTTACAGCCAAGATGTTCAGATTCTAGAAAGCTAGTTAAGTATCCTAGAAAAGTCTGTTTTCCTTAAAAGGAGGGAATGGCTGTAGTGACTGTTTAAAAACATACGCACATTTACAGCGCAATCCTGTGTAACTTTGCACCGGTGTAGCAGCAGATGCACCGGTGTAAGTGCACTGTTACACCGGTGCAAAGTTACACAGGATTGCACTGTTAGGATGCAAAACCTATAACACTTTCCTGGGGGTAAGCTCCACTGAACACAATGAGTCTTACTTCTGAGTAGACATGCATAACCATAATGCAAATGAGCTGTGCATTATGGTTGCCCTTAAATCAACTAACTTGAACGAAACAATTGAGAAACTGGGAAAATCAGCACGATGTGCCTCTCTCACCTTTCACTTGGCCCCAGTTGTAAAATATTTTGGGCCAGTGAATCATCTGAGAGTACTCGGTGCTGTAGGGTTGTTAAGAATGTGGGCCTGAAAGAAATGAAAGTATAGTATTTGCTCTTTAAGGTCTTTTGGGGTGATCAGACAGTATTTGCTCTAATTCCCAGCTCCGGCAGAGTCAACTTCTGGAATACAGAGCACATCATCTGAAGCAACAGTTAGCATTTGTGGTATTTCCTCTCTGGTAAGGCAACAATAACTTGTCTTACAGTGCCAGCTCCTTGCGAATTGTGCCCTGCTTACTCTTGTTGCATTTGGAGCTTTTCTAACAGCAGGGCAGAAAGTATTCCTGAAAAGCGCTGTCTCTCTCCACAGTCTTTTCACAGAAAGCAATTAGATTTTCTTTCTTTCTTTTCTTTTCGTTCTTTTTTTGGTTCCCAGTTGTACAATGTTTGCTCAATTCTTGTTTCAACTGGGATTTAAAATGTCAAATACCACAGTGGGGTCATGATAAAAATGTATGTCATACTGAGACTTCTGACATTGTTCTCTAACCTATGCAGTTTTCTCATTCATCTTAACAGCTTTTCTCTATATTTTTACACCAGCTGAAATTTTCCTTATAAAAGGTTGCAAGGCTATTTTCTTGCATGGTTTTGGAGTTTGAGAGAGAGAGAGAGAGAGAGAGAGAGAGAGAGAGAGAGAGAGAGAGAGAGAGAATATTGGATAGATCATTGGAGGGCGGAAAGTGCCTTTCGATGAAATGTCATTGCAACTGTGGTAATTTGGAAACATCTAATACTAGATAAAGTATCACACCATTTCTCCCTGGGGTGGGTGATCTTCTCCATCAACAAAGGAAAGAAGCTGGAGTGCAGCCAGGATTCTGTTCTGTGCATACTGGTATATAATTTCCATTCCTGGAAAAATAGTGTGGCACTAGAGGCATGCCTTGTGCTCAAGACTTAATTTCATGTAACGGAAACATGAGAATAAGGAGAAATAATTATCATGGTGCTAGAATAATAATAAAGGCCAGCGGGTGGCGCAGTGGGTTAAGCTGCTGAACCATGAGCTGTCGATCGAAAGGTCGGCAGTTCGAATCCGTGACGGGGTGAGCTCTCGTTGCTTGGCCAGCTCCTGCCAACCTATCAGTTCCAAAGCATGTTAATGCGAGTAGAGAAATAGGTACCGCTTGCGGGAAGGTAAACAGCGCTCCGTGTTCCAGCCGCATGCTACGCGCTGCGGCAAGGAGAGTCATGCCGGCCACAAGACCACGGAGGCGTCTTCGGACAACGCTGGCTCTTCGGCTTTGAAATGGGGATGAGCACCACACCCTAGAGTCGGACACGACTGGACTTAATTGTCAGGGGTCACCTTTACACCTTTTAGAATAATAATAATAATAATAATAATAATAATAATAATAATAATAATAATAATAAAACCCACACACCCAGAAGCTCCCACTGGACACACTCTGGCCCTATCAGATCTTTGTTACAGGATGACAAAGAAGGCGTTTGGATCGCCTGCAATCACATGATGTCTTGATTTTCACCGCCTTTCATTTGCACAAGCACTAAATGTACTGAAGTTGTAAATCCACAAGAAGATCAATAGAAACGCTGTTCCAGTGCAGAAGCATCTGGAGGTTCTTTTTCTTTCTCGTCTGACTTCTTCTCTCCCCAAGTGAAACAGAACAGCTTCTGATAAGCATGCTCCGGCACCTTCTAATCTGTACCTCCTGATGGCTTGCATGATAGACAAAAACACACACCAGTAAACAAAGGGCACGAGGCACCAGAGAACTTCGCAATCGTTAAACACGGTTCCAATTCTGTACTTGGGGTGTCATGCCAGGGCCTGCTATTGTCATGCCAACCTGCCACCTTGTCTCTCAGACTGTATTCAGAAGCTCTGGTAGACTCTGTAACTTATCCCCCTGTTGTGTCTGGGGTACTGCCAAGTGTTCCTGTGCCTGCATCCATTACCTCTACTTCTTTTGGTGCCAGCCTACCCTGAGGTACTTGCTGTCAGTAGAAGCCAATGGCTGGGTGTCTGCCTCCCAAGCCCCCCCCCCTCTTTGCCTGCAGCTTCTTTGCCCTCATATTGCTGCCCATTCTAATAAGAGAGAAATTGGTAGTCATTGTCCCCACATACTCTTCCTGCCCATCTTACTAAGCCAATGTCCCCACCTTGCCCACACACTCTTGCTTCTGTCCGCCCCAGTGTGTGTGAGAAGGATGCATGTGCCCACACATTGCTACTTCACCGAGAGATAGTCCATGGTGACCTTAAGCTGATGGTGCTTGCCTGAAGGAAAGCGTTACCATGGATGACCCAGGACCCTACAGTACACTTCATATATTGGGACATGCATGTTTTGCCAGGACCTTGAACTGATGGATGCCACTCATCCACCAAAACAAGACTTCACCCCAAAATAGGAGGCGTTCAGGATAAATGATATAAGATTCATTAAAGGATTGATAAAACAGCAGGGGTAGAAAAGAATCGTAACCATTTAATCCAAATAAGCAAGCTGTTTTAAGATTGCAATATTGGAAACAATCTGGGATGTCACTGTTTTGAATGCATATCCAGAATGAGCATGCGGCCGCTGGAGGCAGTTAAAGCTCCTGCCAACGGTCGAATGGGCGGTCCATGTGGCGAGGAAGGGGGGCCATTGGGCGAGCTGGCCCAGGAGGGGGCAGATATGGCATCGGCCATATCCCCGTCCCCACTGGGCCGGCTCAGCTGTTACTGAGGTGAGCCCCGGCTGCGCCGGCCCAGACCACATCCTGCATAGGATGCAGCGGCTGACCATTTAGGCTGACCGCTGCAACGTGCTCAGGATTGGGCTGTAAGTCTAAGCAATTTCCATGACAGCAGCACAATCCTAGCTATGTCTACTCAGAAGTAAATCACATTGAGTTTAATGGGACTTACTCCCAAGTAATTGTACATAAGATAGGATTACAATTGTATGCCCTGCAATCCGGCCCATACACAATCCGGCAAGCTTGTCATATTTATGTGAGTTTTTCTGACAGCATTCTCTCCAGTGTCATGAAGAGTCAACTGAGATTCCACAGTCCCGCTACGGTGCTCCTGTAATAGGAGCTTCGGCTAAGTTCTAAATTCTTATATGAAGTGTAGGAAGAAAGCAATATAGCATCTAGCAATCTGGGTCACTGCACCATATAAGGCACAATACTTTCAAAAACCTTCTCTATACTTGATGCAGTATATTTCCCTGGATATTAAAAGGAATAGAGTAGACCTAGTTCTTCTGCGTACTACCATTTATACAGAGACCTGACAGAAAGGAGGGCGCTTTTGACAGTGATGAAAGGTACCCCCTTCAGAGATCCAGAATCCAACTGCTGATCCAGATGGATCTGCTGATCCAGAAAGCTCTACTCTAATTTCCATCCTCTTTGACTGGATTACTGTTTCCATGGCAGTGAAGTTGCAGCTATTTGAGGAATGAATAGCTGGGGCAACAAACATTGGAGGGGAATTTGGGGAACACTTTGACTTCCCCAAAAGGTCAATTTTTGCCCTCCACCATTGAAACAAGTGAACACTCAGTGCAACCCTATTTGCACATCAGCGGTGTTGCTGGAGGGGGTGCAGCACCATAAGTGGTGTAAGCCATTGCACCGCGCCTTGCAAACCAGTGTAACAAGGCCCCTCCCACTCACCCCTGGAGCATTGCCTTCACAGCTGGCATGGCTCTGGGGTGAGTGGGAGGGGCGCCATGACACCGGTTTGCAAGGCGTGGTGCAGCACCTTGCACCACTTATGGCGCCGCACCACAGTGCTGCACCCCCTCCAGCAATGCCACTGTTGCAGACAGACTGCCCAAACAGAAAATTTAATCAAATAGTTCTATCACTGTGTGGTCAGTGCGTTGCACCCTAATGCCTTAATTGCCAACACTGAGCCTAATTCTATGCAATGTTAAGTTAAACGTAACTCCTCAAAGAGCAGATTGTGCAAGCAACACTGTTCCAGTGCTGGACTACCCTTGCAGTTAGGAACCTCTTCCTCGTGTCTAGCCGAAACTGGCCTCCCTGTCATTTCAACCCATTGGTTCTAGTCCTGCCCTCAGGAGGCACAGACAGCAACTCCTCTCCTTCTTCTGCACGATACCCCTTCTGATAGTGGGGGCAGAGCTGGGCTGTATCAGTATGCGCCAGCCTTCAAACTGCAGGTCACTGAGATGGAGAGGAAAACTCTACAGTTTGCTTCTAAGTTCTGTATGGTGTTTGAACACTTTGAGGAGACTACCTATTATCAAAGCAAAAAGAATGTGAAGTGAGCATCGGGGGGGGGGGATGCTGCAATACAAAAACTGCAATAATTACTAGTGAGGATAGAAAACGAAAGTATCCACGGGGTCCAGAGTCATGACCTTCACAGCTGTGACCTCTGACCCCACTGTTTGTAACTGTAACTATCATCGGAGGACTGAAAGCTATCTTTAGTTCCAAACAGAGAAGCGACAAAAAGGGAGAGTTATTTTTAGGGCTGTGACAATGAATCAAAGGGGCTTGAAAGGAGAGGTGAAGAAGCGGAAGGGCAGGGATCAACTCAAGAGTAGCACAATAGCCTGCAAGAGAGGATGGGCTGAAGACAAAAGCATTGCCCTTTTGTGGACTCTGGAAAAAGTCTGAGCAACAGCAGCTTAAAACACCCAAGCCATGTAGGAGGTCAGACTCGAGCATGAGTACGCAACCTCACAGTTCCCGATACTGTCAAGTGAAGAACAACTGCTAACACAGCTTTCTCTAGTTTATTAGCAAGGATGTATGAATGCCACAATTCTGCAACTGCATTGTAGTAGCATAAAGACTGGGAGTGGGTGAAGTGCTCCCATAATTAGAAATCTAACCCTTACATCTGTGCAGAAGAGAAGGCTGAAACTGTACAGTCAGTGCCGAATAAAACCTCAATGCCCTCCACAGCTCCTCGGCCTCCCCATAAAAAGCGGAAGAATTGTGTAAAGTGATGTGGATGTACTTAATTTCCATTATTTCTACATGTTGCAGAATTCAGCTTTCCTTAGTGCAGAATTGTTTGAAGCGTGGAGGGAGGCGTTCAGCACAACTACGGCAGATTTGGAAGCAATCGACAAAACCCTGTTGACTGGACTCTTCTTGTGGACTGATTCTCAAGAACGCAATCAGAACGAGCTCCATCAAAGTGAACAACCCTGTCGCTAATGTAATGCTTGGACAACTGAGTATGATTACGGTGGAGAAGCTCTCAAGTTTTTCACTGCTATAGAATTCTATTGTCCTATCTTACAGCCCAATCCTATTCAAAGCCCCACACTGGGATGAAGTGGCACTGGGGCAGGCTCCACCGTATCCAGCGTGGGACTGGAGGTCTCCTTGAGGGAAGGGGATGATTGTCGAGCCCCAGCAGCCCCTATTGGCAGCCTGAGCCCCAGCAGCCCCATCCCAGAAAAATGGTTGGGGCAGCTCCGAGCAGCCCCGTGTGGGGCCTTCAAGCTTGGGACGGGGGATAGGATTCAGCAGAGGTCTCCTCTGTCAAGACCGCCTGCTCCCGGGCCTGATCCGCCCTCCTCCCTGCCCTCTCCCCGCCCAGAAACACCCCCTCCCTGCCAGCTGGTGCAGAGCTCACCTGGCATTATTGTGTGGACGCAGGCAGATTTGGAAGCAATCGACAAAAAGACCTGGAACATCATGACAATGCATCTCTCCCTACATCCTAGAAGTGATGTTGATAGACTACCTACCAAGAAAATCAGGTGGAAGAGGTCTTTTACAAGCTAAGCAAACAGTGGAGAAAGAAAAACAAGCGCTGAACGATTACATCAAGAAGAACGAAGGACTACTAGTCGAAGTCTCTAAAGGAAACTTATTGAAAGTGACAGACAGTAAAGGCTTTCTGAGGCTGAGGTTCAAACATGCCTAGAAAACTGGAAAGGAAAACAACTTCATGGACAATATTTTGAAGACATCAATAATAAAATTGATCACTGCCCCCACAGCCAGCCCCCCCCTCCGGCAGATTGAATAAGCCAAGTTGGTCAAGAGAGTCTCACAGGCAGGCTGGTTCTCACGGGCAGGAGGTCTGGTTCAGCTGGTAGAGTTGCCACCTCGTAAGCCTGAAGATAGGTGAACGGCCAGTTCGAGACACACGGCTGACAAAAAGCTGTGAAAAAAGCCTCTGTGAGGAGAGATAAAGAGCTGCCAGCTGCGTCAGCCAAGTGTGGGTGGCGGTGACCAAGGAGAGGCCAGACTGCAAAGGATACCATCTGGAATGCAATTGTACATGAAAGATTGAACATTTATATATATGATTGTAAAGCCCCCCGTTAGGCGGGTTGGGAAAGCCTGCCCATGTAAACCGCCTTGGATTAAAGTCAGAGGAGAAATCCAATGACCAAGAAAGGTGGTATATAAATACTGTGTATTATTATTATTATTACTACCCGTATTGTCCCGAGTATAAGACGCACCTGATTATAAGACGCACCCTTAAAGTTTGGTGCTATTAAAAATATTTAATTAAATCACTGGCATTAAATTGCAACAGCCTGATTATAAGACGCACCCCTAGTTTAAAAACTTAAATTAGGAGAAAAAAGTGAGTCTTATACTCAGACCAATACGGTATTATTAATTATTATTATTATTATTATTAATTATTATTATTATTATTATTATTATTTCAAAAGCTCCTGGCCACCTTCTCAAATTATACAAGCTGAAAAGTATCCAAAATAACAGATGCCACAGGTATCCAACAGATGCCACAGGGATATCAACAGTCATTGTCAATGTGGAGTTCAAGTCATGATGGATGTGAGTGATTTTACCTGCAAAGTGCCTAGCAAACTGGTCACAGCAAGCAACCGAGCTGTCCTTCTCAATCCCCTGAGGAGCCAGATGGAACAAGCCCCGTATCACCCAGAAAGGTTCAGCTGGACAAAAGCTCAGCAAGACAAGGAGGGAAACTATTTCGTGGGGATCCTGAATAAACTGGCTATTTTTCTTTAATCTTCTTGAATAAAAAAAGATTCAAGTCTTTACTAAATCCCTTATAGAATGGCCATTAACCCCAAAACACAGATAATATAATAATATCTATTATAATAGATAATCCAATCTACTGTGTGGAAAAAAGTTTCAAGCTACCATTTTAAGTAATTAAAAGAGTGAAGTAAGATATTTTCAGCAGTATGTCAGCAAGCAAATATAAAGACGTTCCTTGCTCTCAATCTACTGACAGTGATGGAGCAAAAAGTGAAGCTCTTTACTCAAGCAGGAAATTCATACAGTAACTTCAAATTCTCTTTTGACAAGTATTTTGCATTGCTAGAACATTCGGTGTACATTTGTGTTCGTGCGTTAGTATGTGTGCATGTGTATCAGGGCTGGCCCATTCATGAGGCCAACTGAAGCAGTTGCCTCAGGCGGCAGATTTGTGGGGACCTGGGGAGCATCCATCTCTGTCCACCTACATGCCTCCTTCAGTCCTCCTCCTTAAGTCCTCCTCCTCCACTCTCTGGATTGGAACAGGAAAAGGAGGACAGAGAGGTAGAGGAAATATGGGCATGCTTACCTGAGAGTAAGTTTCATTGAGCTCAATGGGATTTACTTCTGAATATACATGTATGTGCTTGCTCTGTAAGTCTCACTGAACACTGGGGGCTACTTACACACACACACACACACACACACATTCTGGATTGTGCTGCATGAGCCTAAACTAAAGATACACACAAACCTCTGCAATGAAAACCCAACTTAATTATTTTTAAGAGAAAAACTGTTTCAGAAGGGGTCAGTTTAGGGCAAAAGCGGTAAAGAGATGCTTAACTCTTTCCCTGTCCATTGTTTTCTCTACTCCCAATTTCCCCTCAAGCTGCTTTTCTCCCAATGATGCTGTAAACATGTGCTTGAAAGTTGCATGAGTAAATACATTTCAAATGCTGTAGTGTAGGAGGATTGGAGGAAAATTTGCATAGTGCAAGAGAGCATTTTTGTAGAGTTTGCAGGTGACCACCCCCTGACTACTTCTCCAGTTGAAATGACCCAAAGATTATTTCCTCTTTCAAAATAAAGGTCATCAGGGTTCCTTCCTACATGTACAGTATTTGCATATAGTGTTAAGTCCTAAGAAGCACCGCTGCATAAGTAAGCAATGGGACCATTGAACTTAAAATCCAAAAATGTGTGTGTGTGTTTCCTTCCTTTTCTCTCTGTATGCATTGCCTTGTTTGGTCCTAAGCAGCATGGAGTTCTTACACTACGTCTTGGAAATGATGTATTTTGATCCATTAATTAAACAATTAAGCATGTGGTCTGCAAAAGAAATAAACCTGTTCCAGTTGTTAAGAAGTGATCTGTCATTTGTATTATGCTCAGTGGGGTTGTTTGCTTTCTGTGCTTAGCAAAGAAGAGAAAGAATTACATAGATACAGTTGGTTCATTTTTTAAAAAAATAATTTCATTGTAACTCTGTAGAATAGGTATTCGATTGATTTTCAGTGTTTTCTTCTTGTGTGAGTTTGGTATTGAATGCTCAATATACCGTATTGGTCTGAGTATAAGACTCACTTTTTTCTTTTTCATTCTAAAGCTTTCATGGCCAGCTATCAATTGACAATGTTTAAGGAATACGGGAATTAAAGCCATGTAGTAAAAGAATCTTGAACTTTAATTGGAATAAAAATCACATTAAAATCCAAGGAACTGAGCCCAACGTTTCGTTCCAGCCCCGTGGAACCTCTTCATAGGAATCTTGAAAGATCATAGATGGTGCTGTCCTCAATTCATCATAGTAAATTTAAACCAAAAAACGCAGGGAAACCCTAAGAGACTAGGCTAAGAGACTAGGGACAGTTCAGATAAACAACGAAATTGAAAAAACGACAACAGAGGAAAAAATTTGGATTTGCCTGCCTTTTATTAAAGGTACAACTGATAAAATTGCACGAATATTAAAACAGGGAAACGTAAAAACCATCTTCAAACCCACTTCTAAACTACAACAAGTTCTAGGCAACCCAAAAGACAAACGTCCAGCACTATCCAACCCAGGGATTTATTGTGTAACTTGTGTAACTTGTGTAACTTGTGAATGTCATAAATTACATCGGGATGACGAGTAGAGTTATAAAAACAAGAGTGGCGGAACACGAGCGATCTCTCAGGCTGAATCATCCGGATCAATCTTCAATTGCCGAACATGCATTGAAAGAAAAGCACACGATCCAATTTGATAAAACGGTGTGCCTGCAAAGGGAAAGCAATTTTAAAATACTACGCCACCTGGAAGCTCTAGAAATAAGTAAAAAACGAATGGGAACACTGATGAATCGTCAGCAAGACTTGACATTCACGAATCGGATTTGGTTGCCTGTCCTACATGGGAAATCAGACTTGGGAGGGGGAATGGAATCCGAGGTGACTGACAGTGGAGATACTGCAACTGACAGTGCAGCAGTAGAACGAACTGTAACTGACACTGACACTGTAACAGCAGAACTATCCAGCATGGAAAGAAAGGGAGAGTGAAGACCGCTGGGGTTTCCCTGCGTTTTTTGGTTTAAATTTACTATGATGAATTGAGGACAGCACCATCTATGATCTTTCAAGATTCCTATGAAGAGGTTCCACGGGGCTGGAACGAAACGTTGGGCTCAGTTCCTTGGATTTTAATGTGATTTTTATTCCAATTAAAGTTCAAGATTCTTTTACTACATGGCTTTAATTCCCGTATTCCTTAAACATTGTCACTTTTTTCTCCTAATTTAAGTTATTAAACTAGGGGTGCGTCTTATAATCAAGCTATTGCAATTTAATGCCAGTGATTTAATTATTATTTTTTTAATAGCACCAAACTTTAAGGGTGTGTCTTATAATCAGGTGCGTCTTATACTCGGGACAATACGGTATTGACCATGGTCTCTTTTTGGATAGACTGTCTAGGTTGGAGAATGGGCACTGTGCTTCAGTGTTTAACATCCAGATGAAACTGCTGAGTGAGGTCAATTGGAGATTTGGATAAGATGTTATCAGCATGCTGATGGAAACCAACTCTATTTCTCTTTTTCATCTAACTGAGGTGTGGATGCACCAGGATGCAGGCAAATAAACTGAGGCTTAATCATATCAAGATGGAGGTACTGTCGGCTTGTGGTTCATCCAACTCCCTCTTTGGGAAACACTGCCCTCACTCTGAATGAGCATCATTAGCTCTCAGTGACATCATCACATAGTCAAATCTCTTTGACTAGCTTACCAGATCTCCAACCGGGACAGAGTGCTAGACCTTTAGGAGAAGGAATGTGGGCAGGTGTAGCTTGTTAAACCCTTAGCTCTTAGGCATGTCTACTCAGAAGTAAGCCCCATTGTGTTCAGTGGGGCTTGCTTCTGAGTAGACATGTCTAGGATTGTGCTCTAAGGTTTAACAAGCTACACCTGCCCACATTCCTTCTCCTAAAGGTCTAGCACTCTGTCCCGGTTGGAGATCTGGTAAGCCACCCCCAAGGCTTTTTTCAAACAAAAAGATTGTGCTGAAGCTACAGCTAATGAGGACTGCAAACAGTACTGAATTGGAGCAACACAATTAAGCTTAAGGGGGGGGGGGTTCATTTCATTTTTTGCATGAAAGTGGGGTTTTGGAAGGGGGGGAGTTTTTTAAAACTTCCCCCCCTTCCAAAACCCCACTTTCATGCAAAAAAAATAATCAGTGGTAAATATTCATCTCAGCTCTAGATGTCAGAATTTTTTTTGCAAAAGTATTGAGTTTGGCAAGTTAATACTTATTATAACCTTAATATTTAGTTATCTTGTCTCCTAAAACTGGAACTGTAAAAGCAACATTCGAAAATGGTCACAATTCAGATTATGAAATGTTGCTGAATTTCAAATTATTACAGATTCCCCCCGTTTACATTGTTTTCTGGAGACATCATGAAATGTAGCATCTTTAGGGCCAATTTGGATGTTGCATTATTAGTATGAACAGGAAGTGCAAGAATCGCACTGAATTAGATTATATATCTGCAAATAATAAATGTGCAAATCACATATACACTGGTCTTTCTTTCCCACGGTCTGATCTATGCTTTGAAATGGCCTGTTGTGATATCCCGCTCTGACCATATGAGGGTCGAGATCTACGTGCCAGTGACTTGTACACAACATTTACCTTGAAAAATGAAAAAATAAACAAACCCAAAAACCTCTACCTCAAACTAAACATGATGTAGAAAATGTGGCAAGCAACGGGGGAAAAAATAAGGAAGGAAGGCTTCAAGGCACTCTGGCACTTACACAGAACGGATGCAAAATTTAATAATTTTAAGCCAGTCATCAGCTTTGGGTTTTTGCTCTCTTCAGTGAACCAGTTGGCAGAACAATAATGGAGTCTGCAGCAGTAGGATAGATGTTATCCAGCAGTTCATTCAACATTTCACAGCCAGTTCAACAATGCAGCACAGTACTTGCCTATGATCTTCTCTCCAATGCCCTGTAACATGTTACAACATTTGAACTCCACTACTGGCAATGTGAGCTTACAATGGCATTTGGCAGAAGGTGTTTTCAGCAGTTAAGACCTCTCTTTAAAGAAAAAAATCCCAAAGTAATTAGGTGGCTGTAATTGATCCTGTGGAGCTGCTGTGGAGTCTCTTTTTCCTTTCATGTTGAAAAGAATCCCATGAATTGGTGTCCATACATTTCCTAGTTATATTTTGATCAAGGATTTCTTTGCTCACATTGGTGCTGAGATCCTGTGTAATCAGAAGCCTGGTGTGTCTGGCAGATAATCAATGTGTCCCAGCAGTTGGCTGGAAAGCATGTTAATTTCTTCACCTTGGCTGCTGTGAATAGTCCAAATAACAGCCGGGTTTACCAAAGCTCCTTATAGGCAGGTTGAAATAAGCTTGGCATTGATTGGACAGGATCTCATCAGGAATATAAATGTATCTCTCCATTCAAAACACAGGTCATTCTTCCAGAGGCTGTGTCCAGAATCACATTGTTTGGAGTCCAGGTTCATGGGAGGCTTGGAAGGAGTGGACAGCATGACTTTTTCTATTCTGCCAAACCTCAAAAAGCCTCAGATATCCATCTCTGCATGATGAAGTTCAAGGAACCGACAGATTCAGACATCCTATTTTATCATTTAACCTTGTCAGAGTTTTTGTGTTGCCAGTGCTAAGCATTTGAATACAAATAATCCGGTGTCTGGCATCAGCACCAAACAAACAATTCATAGGATCCAGCTGTTACTTAGAAGTAAATTAGTTCAGTGGAATTCAGTGGAATTTAAATATATATAGGATTTCAGCACTATATTCTTCTGTGCTATATCAAACCCCCTCCTTGGTTCCTGCCTCCCCTTTTAATGAGGCTGCCTCTCTGATTTCTACTGCCAGTGTAATGTTTACTTTCTCCACAAATAAGCAGACAGCTTGAACATTTCATTTTTTTTTTGTACAGCAGTTACTAAATGTTGAAGGAAAGGCACTTTGCACATGCTTAGGAAACAACCATAAACCCTAAAAAATACAACAATAATGAAATCCCATTTGAGATACTCCCTACTCCTGCTGATTTATTTATTGCATTGTGTGAGTGAGGTATGGCTATGTGGATGTGGTCTGAATATGGGGCATCATGCAAAGCACCTGCACCTTAAAATTTACCACCACACTACTGTTCTTGTCACACCAACAACTTGTCTTTTCCTGGCTTGCCCAATAATATTGTAGAGACCCATGAACTAAGGAAGGCGGATATTTTCAAATCCAGACCTTTGCCCAGATGAGAACTCAAAATGGCTAACAGCCCAATCCTATTGGGCTGATCCGCTGGCAGAATGAGTGTTGCACCAGCCGAGACTGCCTCTGGAACTGCCCCCCCCATGATGCAGTGCAAGTCTTTTTGGCGCGGTTGCATTGGCGGGGGGGGAAGCATAGGATTGAGCTGTAAGTAGTTGACAAGCAGTTAATTCATGATTTTAAGAACCAGGACAGATGCAATACCAATTGCAATTGCAAATGGCATGAACAGCTAATTCAGGATTTTTAGCTCATTTATTCCTTAACACCTGAATTTACAGCAGTGAAGTCTAGCCCTGAAAGCATCAATGTATCTCAGTTCTTACAATGTCAATGCAGTATTCTGTGGATGTCGCTCCCACACAAAATACCCGTGTCCGCTATATATCAATGCTCATGAGGCTGAGCATTTGAGAAACAGAACTTGTCTTTTTGCTCTCGAGATATAAGAAAGTCAACTTCCTTTTGAGCCTTTATTCCCTGCATTTGCTCAATATATTTAGACTTTGTTCCAAGAAAATGTAATGAACATATTGATAATATAGCAGACAGTTCACTCTGCATAATTTGCATGTACAATGTGAGGGTGACAAATGTGAAAGGAGGTTGCCATTTAACACAATCATGTTCATTTTAATGGGGGAGGGGGAAATTACTTGTCTGTCTTATTTTTATAAGCCTAAAGAATATGGCATTTGTGATGATAATCTCAAACTTCACCACTTAATGACAGCCCCATCCTCGTTATAGTGCAAAAAGGTCACGTTTGGGGGCTGGCAGCCCGCCTTAAACCTAAGCATTTATTGCTGTGTAGGGAAAGTGTTCTAGAGAGCAGGAAAGGGGCAAGGCGCCCTTTTTCCATTTCTTCTTCCTGAAACATCCCTCTCTTGTGTAGGAAAGAAGGTGTTTTAACTTCATGGCATGGGTCTGCCTAACTCTAGCCTTCCCACCCAAATACTTACTGTAAGCTGTTAGCATCATGAGCAGGCTTAATTCCCTCCTTCCTCCTGCCCTCCATTTTCCTATATTTTGTCAAGTGACTTTCTAACATTCTTTCTTTTCACTGTTCTCAGCCACAGGTAACTAAGACAGCCTGTCCAATTTCTGCCTCCTTTAGACCCCCCTTTTTTTCCTCCCCTGGGGTGGATTTGTGAGCTGCCTATAAGTAGCAGCAAAGACAGGAGTTCCCCCTCTCCAGAAAATGTGATGAGTTTTTTTTAAATGTCTAAGCCCTCGACATGTTTTTTTTTAATATTTTAATTTACAAATGTATATGCCTTCTGAATAGTCCCCTGAGTGTGCAGCAATCAATATGTTGTTTTTGGGTGGCCTTTTTTCATTTCCAAACTGATAGCCATTCAATCACATGGCTTTCCTATTAGTATATACAAGTGAGACTTGCAACAAAATGTCTCTGACACCAATAAATAAATATAATAAATAAACCAGTATTTATATACCGCCTTTTCTTTGGTTATCGGATTTCTCCTCTGACTTTAATTCAAAGGCGATTTACGTGGGCAGGCTTTCTGAACCCCAATGGGTTTTTTTTTACAATAAATAATATGTTCTAATCTTTCGTAGAACCCTTCATTCTAGATGTTTCTTTCATACAGTCCAGATCTCTCTCTCTCTCTCTCTCTCTCTCTCTCTCTCTCTCTCTCTCTCTCTCTCTCTGGCATTCGCCTCACCACGCTTCAGCTGACAGGGCAACCTTGACTCTCACTCAAGTGCAGTTGCAGTTCCACTCCCCCACACAGGCTCTGCAAGCTTATCAGCTTGGCGTGCCAGCTCTTATAGGCACCAATGCCTATAAGAGCAGGGCTGGAGCTCAGTGCTCGAGCACATATCTTGAAAACTGTGTATGGTCCAGGTCCAATCCCTGGCATCAGGTAAGTCTAGCAAAGACCCATGTATGAAACCCTAGAGAGCCACTGTCATTCAGACAATAGTGACCTCAATGGACCAATGAACTGACACACCGCACGAGATCTGGCGCGGAGGCGAGCGAGCGTAGGTGCTTGGCTGCTCGCCTCCGCGTGCTGACCTCGTCTTCACTAGTGTCTTCCAGCGAATAGTCCCTCCTGTTGTCCCACCTTAAGAAAGTGCAGCTGTGATTGGCTAAGCACAAGTGCACTCCGATTGGCCGAAAAGCTTGCAGCCTCGCTGAGAGTGGGAGACACGAGAGAAGACAGAGAGGGGCAGAACGGAGAGAAAACTGCAGCAATTTGTGGCAGGAAATTGAAGATTTAATGGATTAAACACCTGCTTCAATGGAGACATCCACACGTTCCTTTTCACAGGGCGCAGGGACCTTTTTCGAGAAGAGACACCCCCCTTATGTGAAAGTGAAGGGGCAGTGCCCCTCCAAAGCCGTCTGCAGGATTTTTTAAACACCGCTGTTCAAACGTGTGTGTGTGTGCTTTCCTTTTCATTGGCTCCAACGGCACCAACGGGTCTTCTAGAGCAGTCTCCAATGGACACGGACCCCGATTTCGGCCCATGTTCCACAACACACAACACAGCTGGCCTTCAGAGGCTCCTTTCCTTGGATCACAGGCCCAGGGAGGGCTGTGGGGGGGAATGACAGGGTTGCAGGGGGAGGACAATTGTGTTTGTCTCTCTCCTCTTCATGTTTTAAACCTCCACGGTGGTTGACTAAAGACTTAAGTTAGTACCAATTAGCAGACAACCACTCTCCTCCCCCTCTCATCTGATTGGTGGCTGCAGTAGCTTCGCATACCCGCCCCCTCAAAACATGGGCAACAAACGTTCTGCACGCGCTGGAACTCGGGAGAGCGCAGCTCTCCTGCGTTCAGCTGCTCTCTCTTGAAATGGTGACCACACAGCTCCGTGCGTGTCGGGACGCGCCGGAAATCGTGCAGTGTGGGTCGGGCTTAAGGCTGCAATCCTTTACACACTAATCCACGAGTAAGCCCCGTTGACTATAATGGGACTTACGTCTGAGTAGACATGCATAGGATTGGGCTGTAAGTAGGCCAATTCCCTCTCCCTGTTCTTTTTTTTCCAGTGAACACATTCCTTGGATCTTAGGAGCCTCTGAGGGCATGCTCAGTTCTCATCAGGCTGTTTTTTTTTAAAAAAAAATTTACAGACTTACAAATTTCTGCATACCTAAGGGGTCCACTGAGTGTATATGTAAAAATGACGGCATTGTTTTGGAATGCCCCCATTTTGCTTTCAACCTGATAGGTAGTCAACCACCTGAGTTCATTACTGGTATATAATAATAATTAGGAAGCGATAAAATTATAGATTGTAGTACTGCAGAATGCAGGTGAGAGATCATATTTTTAAAAGTGTCTCCATGTAAAACAAGCTCAATCCCTGCATGTAGCAAACTAGCATAATGGACAGAAAGGTTTGAATAGCTCTCTCTCTCTCTCTCTCTCTCTCTCTCTCTCTCTCTCTCTCTCTCTCTCTCTGATGTGCTAATCTACTACATACACAGGTTTTGGGGTTGTGGGGGTTGTGGGGGACCATTCAAAAATATGACAGCTTGCATCTTGAAATGGTATAGACCCCACATGCAGTGTTGCTACTTCCCATGCCCACAGGGCAGCATGAGAGGCCCTGGCCATATGGGAGGTGCCCATGTGACACCTCCTCTGTTTAGAAGGGTTGAACTTTCTGATCCAATTTTTCTGTGAGCAAATTTAAACAACTCCTTAAGGTAGGGATCATTGTATTGCTGAATTTGATATCTCTTTTTTTTCCAACCCCAGCTTATATGAATGCTGCAAAGCAAAGTTGTTGACAAATCGTTAACAGGTGAAAAACGAAGGTTTCAAGACTTACCCGAATCATCATAACTGAACATCTAATGTCATGAATTGTGTCATAGACCTTCTTGGAGATGTCAACAAACTGATTGTCATCAAACAGGTGAATTGTATTCTGGCTTAAATGTTCCAGGGCAATGTTGACTTGAGTAATAAACTCTGGAATCACTGTCATAAATGAGAAGAAAAATGGCAATTGTAGAATTCTTTCAAACATTACTTTCTGATTTTACAAAATCATATCTGCAGACTCAACAGAGGGACAGAAAGTAATACAGAGGAAAGGGAGGTAGAATGTAAACAGCTATGGATGTACCATATAAAGTTCCCTTCATTCTCATAAAAAACTTTCACTGGTGAACAAAAGGTTGATTGACATGAGGACCTAGGCAGTGGAAATCTATCTGAAATTGATTTTGGCTCTCAGCTCATGTCTGAATCAGCCCTCAGTGTAGGAGGTCTAAGAAAGGAATAGACAAACAAACAAACACAAGAACAATTGGCAAGATTGGAAACAAAGAGAGAGAGAAAGGCTTGGAAGATTGGGAACAAAGAGAGAAAGAGAGAGGTAAGAAAGGCTATTTAGTGGTGAAGATCCCAACCCAGTCCCTGCAGTCTAACAGTTTGACCCAAGGTATGTTTACTCTGAAATAAGGTTCACTGAAACCAATGGAAGTTACTCCCAGGAAAATGTAAGAACTGCAGCATTTTGCTGTGGGAACCCTCTTGCTCTCTCATAAAGTGAGGGTTCCATTCCAGAAAGTCAAGTTCTGTGTAAAACAGCACTATAGGAAACGTTGTTAAGACAGGAAAGTTGGGCTGATTGGCCCCATACTTTCCACTGCTCCCATTGGCTAGAATAGCTGTCATTCACACTGGGACAAAGCACACTAATAAGTCAGCACTAAAGGAAGCAGTGTAGTTTTTTGTGTGTGTCTACAGTACACACACACACACACACCTGCTTGCTGAGGATTTCACTTCTTGTATATAACAAAGTGACCTGTTGTTCATGAAAGCTAATGCGGAAATACATTTGTTAGTTTTTAAGGTGCCACAAGACTCTTTGTTCTTCAATTCAATTTAGGGGAAATTTCAACTTAATGTGAACTGCTGGATTAATTTTGATTTCTCTTTTTATTTATTTATTTATTTATTTATTTACAATATTCAGCAAGCCTCCCAGTGAGACTTACAGAAAACCAATTGGTGGGGAAATCACTGCAATAGAAAAGGTCTGTGATCTTCTGTCTGTGTGGGGGAGGGGGCCATGCCTCACAGGCTTCTCCTCCTCCTCCTCACCTCAGGGCAGTTGGTGGTTCAATGTTGTACGGTTTGGTTCATAAAATTAGTTGCATTGTTCCCCGATGCTAATTTATTTCTCTTCAACAAATTTATCATTGCAGAACAATGCTACTGAGTGTGTGGCATACCTTAGACACCACATTGCCAAAAGGCAGGCATTGCTATTGCCTTTGTTAAGTCGTCATGACTCAGGTGAATCATCTTTTCTCATGAGGCTTTCACATAAAAGATCTGTGAGTGAAGACATATCAGACATAAAAATAAGAAAAACAAACAAACCTTTGAGATAGAAACTCAGCCATGAGCTGCTTTTTTGCATTTGCAAGAATCTTGTTCACCACAAGTTATGACGTGCTCTGCCTATCGCATTATAGGGCTTTTGCATTATAACTAGGACAGAGGTTCCCAACCTTTTCCCTCCACGCATCACCTTCGCAGGCCCCTGGCCTGCCGTGTACCACCAGATGTTAGTGCCGATGACATCATCGGCACTTACTTCTGGATTTGTGGCCAAGCCGGAGCACAGAAATGCACGGTAAGACACAAGGAAGGGCATGCACTAGAAGCCCGCACTCTTCAGAAGGTTGAAAGCTGTTCTTCTGCTGGCTCGGTTGAAAGCTGTTCTTTTGCTGGCTCGCCAGAGCTCAAGCCGCCATTTTCTGGCTCTGGTGTGGCGCTGTGCGGTTGAGATGACAGCCGCCATCTTGACCACCGGCAGCTCGCATACCACCAGCCTGTGGCATGCGTACCGCTAGTGGTACGCATACCACAGGTTGGGAACCTCTGATCTAGGGCATTCCTTGAGCTGTAAAAGGAGAACTGCTGCGAAGCTCATTGCAATGCTAGCCCTCCTGATAGAAGAACAGCTTTCAACCTTCTGAAGAGTTCAGTGGAAAGCATTTGAGAGCTCTCTAGAAATTTGAAACAGGATCCTTAGTAAGAGATCAGGCAGGTTAGTTAGCTACAGAAAGATTAATTTATTATAATCATGTCAGCCGGCGTTGCATTTCATAGAAAGCTGCCTTGTACGAAGTCAGACCATTCGTCCTCTAGTTCAGAATCATCAACAGTAACTGGCATTATCTCTTCAGAGTTTTTGAGAGAAGTTGTTTACCTGGAGATGTTGAGGATTAACTTTGGGATCTTCTGCATACAAAGCATATGCACTAACACTGAACAGTGAACTATAGCCCTTCCCTAAATTAATATATACTTTTTAGGGTTCCCATTGTGTTGCAAATGGAATTCAAAAGAACACACACACACACACACACACACGAGAGAGAGAGAGAGAGAGAGAGAGAGAGAGAGAGAGAGAGAGAGAGAGATTGTGGTGTACAAATTGATTTGACAATAATGCGTTGAGATCTGGTTTGGTTTGTATTTCATTAAGAAGCCTAGGCTAGTACAGTGGTGAAGGCAGAAATCCTATGCCAAACTACATAGAAACAAATCCCACTATCTCAGTGGGATCTTAATCTGAGTAAACAGATTTACTCTTGCAGATTGGGCTGCACAAGTTTGAGCTGGAAATTGCCATCTTCTTCATCATGCCAGTCAACAAATTTACACGGGTGCAGGAGGGGAGACCTCAGATTTGTGCAACATAGGAGCATCTGTGCTTGTGCAAAATCAGTCATTTCCTCCTTCCCAATACATTTTTTAAGGCTCAGACTGAAAAAACTCAAAGGTCTTTACAGCATATCTTATTTCCTTGCTATAAATTTGTGAAATACAGCATGTGATCAAGTAAATGAAATAGATCACAGAGAAAAGTAGAATGCCATTCATTATTTCAGAATTCGTAATCCAGAAAAAAAAAACAATCCACCACCAATATCATAGGAATGATGTACTTAGCTTGACAAGACGTTTGCACCCTCGGATCTCTAATAGTACCAGTTGGCCCTGATGCATTTTAAACATCACCAGATGAACTGATAATATATTAAGTATGCTAAGGAGCTTGAAATATATTTCAACTGTTGGTGAACTGAGTTGCTTATCTTAAACTTCCATGTTCCCATTTCCAATGCTATCTATAATTGAAGTAGTAACATGTAGGGTTTTGATGGCTGTTTTTGATTTGTGCTGCATACTTTGAAAATAGATGCTGTCTGTATGCAGGCTACGCAGATCAGTATTTCTGGCCACATGATTGCCAAAGGAGAATTCAGCAGAGGCGTTGCTACACCCCTGTCAGGGGGGGGGGGTTGGTGTGACACCCCCATGTGATGCCATAAGCCCCACCCCCGGGGGGTGACATCACTGATGCCATGGCGCATCAGAATTCACACACCCTGGTATTTTCGAAGACTTTTCTGGGATGTACGGAGCCGATCCCCCTGCACTCCCAGACTCCACGCGGACTAAAAAAAGGCCGTGAAAATGCGGGGGGTGCATTCGCGCCGCAGCAGTGCACCCCCACTGGTGCTTGACACCCCTGCCTCCTGGGGGCTGCACTGGGGGCAGACCAGGTTTAGAGGGAGGGCAGCCATTGGCCACACCAAGCCGGGGGAAGGTGGGGATATTGGCCAGCCCAGGACCTGGATAGGATATCTTACACAGGTTGGATTGGGCTGTAAGATGGGAGCAATAATTAAAAGTATATAATGTTTTCCTCTTCCCAAAAAACTAATACATGGGACAATGTTTACTCCCTAAAGCATTTTGCCCCCTTTTTTGTCCTCATTATATTTTTCTGATACTATTGCTGCATGCCTCTTGTAACATCTAGTTCGACCGTAAACTGAAATCAAACCTCCTAATTTGCTTGTGCTTTAGTCACTGCTCTGAGGTTTACCTCCTTCCACTCAGGCCCCTTGTCCTGAAAGGCAACTCATGCAGAAACCCTGGGGTGGGCTATTCTAAGCATGGTTAAGCCCAATCTTATCCATTCCCTCCCCCTGCTGATGCAGCCACATCACAGGAGCGCATGCTGCATCATGTCAGGGAGGGCAGTCCCAAAAGTCTCCTCCAGGTAAGGGGAAATGTGTTCCCTTACCCGGGGGTAAGGCTCCAATGTCTGAATGGGTCTACCCAGTCCTGGGCCAGCAATTTAACTGGTGCAAGTCCAAATGGACTCTGGAAGGCGGATTGACGCCAGGAAGGATTGGGATATTGGCAGTGTTCCTACTGCTGATACCACCCCCTTCCCTGCCTTGATCTACCTCATCTCTAGGGACTCCTCATCTCTAGGAAATGAGGGTGGAGAGGTTCAGGAACAGCAAGGTTACAACAGAGTAGAATTTGGGAGAGGAAGTGGGATGGGATGTGACAGCCAGTCCATCAGGATGAGAGGATGCAGGAAAAAAGAAGCAAATAAACAACCCTTCTCGGGGAATCTGATATACAAGTGCTTTTATGCAAATGCCCGAAGTCTCCGAGCGAAGATGGGAGAACTGGAATGTTTGGTGGCAAGGGAAAACATTGACATAGTGGGCATAACGGAAACCTGGTGGAATGTGGAGAACCAGTGGGATACCGCAATCCCAGGCTACAAACTCTATAGGAAGGACGGAGAGGGACGTGTTGGAGGTGGGGTGGCCATCTATGTCAAAGAAGGGGTAGAATCCAGCAAAGTAGAGATTGAAGGGGGGGTCCAACTCTACCATAGAATCACTGTGGGTTAAGTTACCAGGCTCAAGGAGCGATGTAATAGTGGGGGTATGTTATCGTACTCCAGATCAAAAACCTGCAGGGGACCTTGAGATGAGGAAACAAATCAGAGAGATGTCAGTGAGAGACAGGGTAGTGATCATGGGGGATTTCAATTATCCTCATATCGACTGGGTCAATTCAAGCTCTGGTCGTGAAAAAGAGACTGGATTTCTGGATATGCTAAATGACTGTGCCTTAGATTGTGAGCCCTTTTGGGACAGGGAGCCATTTAATCATTTGATTTTTGTCTGTAAACCGCTTTGTGAACTTTTTGTTGGAAAGCGGTATATAAATACTGTTAATAATAATAATAATTAGAGCAGCTAGTCATGGAGCCGACCAGAGGACAGACGACTCTGGATTTGATATTGTGTGGTACTCAGGACCTGGTCAGGGATGTAAATGTTACCGAGCCATTGGAGAACAGTGACCATGCTGCGATCTGTTTCGCCATGCATGTTGGGGGGAGAGTGCCAAGCAAATCCGATATGAAAACCCTTGACTTCCAAAGGGCGGATTTCCCTAAAATGAGGAGACTAGTTAGAAAGAAGCTGAAAGGGAAGGTAAAAAGAGTCCCATCTCTCCAGAGTGCATGGAGTTTGTTTAAAACAATAGTAACAGAGGCTCAGCGGGAGTGTATCCCACAAAGGAGGAAGGGCTCGACTAAGTCCAGGAGGGTGCCGGCATGGCTAACAAGCACAGGTAAAGACGCTACGAAGGGCAAGGAAGCTTCTTTTTGCAAATGGAAGTCTTGCCCTAATGAGGAAAATAAACAGGAACATAAACTGTGGCAAAAGAAATGTAAAAAGATGATACGGGAGGCCAAGAAAGATTTCGAGGAGCGTATGGCCAGAAACATTAAAAGGAATAATAAAAGCTTCTTCAAATATGTTAGAAGCAGGAAACCTGCCAGGGAAACGGTTGGTCCGCTGGATGGTGAGGGTGATAAAAGGGGACTTGGAGACTGCAGAGAAATTAAATGAGTTCTTGCATCTGTCTTCACGGCAGAAGACCTCGGGCAAATACCGCTGCCGGAACGGTCTCCCCTGACTAAAGAATTAAGTCAAATAGAGGTTAAAAGAGAAGACGTCTCAGACTTAATTGACAAATTAAAGATCAATAAGTCACCGGGCCCACATGGCATCCACCCAGGAGTTCTGAAGGAACTCAAGAATGAAGTTGCTGACCTCTTGACAAAAATATGCAACTTGTCCCTTAAAACGGCCACTGTGCCAGAGGATTGGAGGATAGCTAATGTCACGCCAATCTTTAAAAAAGGAAAGAGAGGGGACCTGGGAAACTACAGGCCGGTCAGCCTAACCTCTGTTCCAGGGAAGATGGTGGAAAGTCTCATTAAGGATAAAATCTTAAAATACATAGAAGAACAAGCTCTGCTGGGGGAGAGTCAGCATGGCTTCTGCAAGGGTACGTCTTGCCTCACAAACCTTTTAGAATTCTTTGAAAATGTCAACAGGCATGTGAATGTGGGAGAACCCGTGGATATTATATATCTGGATTTTCAGAAGGTGTTTGACACAGTCCCTCATAAAAGGCTCCTGAAAAAAACTCCATAGTCAGGGAATAAGGGGGCAGGTCCTCCTATGGATTAGGAACTGGTTGAAGACCAGGAAACAGTGAGTGGGAGTCAATGGGCAATTTTCACAATGGCAAGAGGTGAAAAGCGGTGTGCCCCAAGGATCGGTCTTGGGACCGGTGCTTTTCAACTTGTTCATAAATGACCTGGAGTTGGGGATAAACAGTGAGGTGGCCAAGTTTGCGGATGACACTAAACTTTTCCGGGTGGTGAAGATCAGCAGGGATTGTGAAGAGCTCCAGAAGGATCTCTCCAAACTGGGAGAATGGGCAGCAAAATGGCAGATGCGCTTCAATGTAAGTAAGTGTAAAGCGATGCATATTGGGGCAAGAAATCAAAACTTCACATATACGCTAATGGGTTCTGAGCTGTCTGTGACAGATCAGGAGAGAGATCTTGGGGTACTCGTGGACAGGTCAATGAAAGTGTCAACCCAGTGTGCGGCAGCTGTGAAGAAGGCCAATTCCATGCTCGGGATCATTAAAAAAGGGATTGAGAATAAAACGGCCAGTATTATTATGCCGTTGTACAAATCGATGGTAAGGCCACATCTGGAGTATTGCGTCCAGTTCTGGTCGCCGCATCTCAAAAAGGATATAGTGGAACTGGAAAAGGCGCAGAGGAGAGCGACCAAAATGATTAGTGGGCTGGGGCATCTCCCTTATGAGGAAAGGCTACAGTGTTTGGGGCTCTTCAGTCTAGAAAAAAGGCGGCTGAGGGGGGACATGATTGAGACATATAAAATTATGCATGGGATGGAGAGAGTGGATAGAGAGAAGTTCTTTTCCCTCTCACACAACACTAGAACTAGGGGACATCCACTCAAATTGAGTGGAGGGAGTATTAAAACAGACAAAAGAAAATATTTCTTTACCCAGTGTGTAATTGGTTTGTGGAACTCCTTGCCACAAGAGGTGGTGATGGCACATGGCCTGGATGCCTTTAAAAGGGGATTGGACAGATTTATGGAAGAAAATTCCATCACAGCTTACAAGCCATTATGGGGATAAGCAACCTCCTGGTTTAAGAGTAAGTTTTCTTTGTGCCAGGTGCAAGGGAGTGGCAACTGGACACAGGTATCTTGTTGTCTTGTCTGCTCCCTGAGGCATCTGGTGGGGCCACTGTGTGATACATGAAGCTGGACTAGATGGGCCTTTGGCCAGCTCCAGCAGGTCTCTTCTTATGTTCTTATGTACCTCCCTGTTCTGCCCAGTCTCTTCATTATTCCCCTCCCCGCCCTGTTCTGCCCCCTCCCTGCCTTACTCCTGCCCCCCCCCCCATGCTAACTTACTGGCACCAGAGAATGTGGAGAATCTGCTGTGCGCTGCTGCAGTCGCTCACCACTTGCAGCAGTGGTCCAGCTCTGCAAAATGGTGTGTTGCCTTTTGTGACAGCCATAAACTAGCTGGCAGCATAACGCTCAGAAAGGATTGGGCCATGACACACTTTACAACGCTTTTGGCAGAAAAATGAAGCGTGCCTCCCATTTCAATTAAGAAAAAAATGTGACTCAGTTGTCAACATCTGGAAAACACCAATCTATTTGCTACGGTATGTACATAATTCAAAAATAATGGATAATATAGCTTCTAATCTAAAAGAATCGCACTGGCCAAGATATTTAAAGTGCAGTTGGGTCATCATTCATAACTTGCACAATTCTTTCTAGAGCAGATTACTAACAATGCAGTAGAATTCCTAATGAGTTGTTGAGAAACAATCTGTTCAAAAACAGAAAATAACGGTGACATTAATGTGGTGAAAAAGTATTTTGGCTCTTTGCAGAGGTTTAAACTGAATGACACAGGCAATCTTTCAACATCATAGACATATAAGGTTTTTAAACAAAAAATAATTAATCATTGCAATATGGTGCAGAAGAGGAAAAGATTAAATTGTTTCTCAATTTTGCTGCACTGTGATGTGGACATCCTCTAATGTTTCCGTAATTAAGTGTCATTGGTTTCACATTTTGCACAATATCATGAGAGACAACTGATAAAGGCTTTCATAAATGGAGGGCTAACCAGACCTGCCACAACCTGCCTTTGATATCTGCTCTACATCTTAGTCGTTTATTGTTCACATTTAATAATACATTCCATGCTAACAGACTTGAAGAGCACAGTCACGAAGGCTGATCAAAGCACATTTCTGAAATGAAAACTGCAATGGCTTATTACAGTAATTCCTTCGTGGTCATGTTTCCTGGTAAAATGCTCCTAATAGAAAAGGCTCCAATTTAGTTCTCACCTCAGCCACATAGTGACTAGGTATGGACAGGTGGAGACCAGCCTCGATTCACTCAGCCTTTTCTGCAAAATGGGAAAAATAATATTGGCCCATTTTACCTGACATACTTTGAAGACTTCTAGTGCTAATTCTTATTTATAGGATTTACAGACCAAATCTTAAACACGTTTACTTAGAAGTCCCACTGAGTTCAATGGTTATTTAGGATTGCAGGTTTAATTTCATGATCTCAAGATAAAGTATCCCCTAATACTGCAATAATAAAATAATTAGCATTTCACAAAAGTTAAAGTTATAAATGCGTACTTACATCCTTACAGTGCAGGCCTATGTACATCTACTCAGAAGTAAGTCCCTTTGTGTTCATTGCGGCTTACTCCCAGGAAAGTGTGTACTGTATAGGATTGCAGCCCTACACAACTATTTTCTGTTTTCCTTTCGGTGATTTTTCCCTTTGTCTCATTTCTTTCAGTTTCACCTGTTTTATTTTTATTACAATGCTTGGTTTTCTTAATATTCTTCTCTTTTGTCTATGTGCAAGTGTATATTTCCCTATCCCCTCTTATTACTCATCCTTTCCCTGTTCTAAGAGCTGGTGTTCCTGAATGAATCTTTCATTTCTGGACTGTGTTTTTTCCCCCGCGAAACTCATATGGGCAGAGGCCCTCTCCTTGCCTCTGTACCTACCAGCCTCCACCTGGTCCCCCACTCCTCCCAGAAAAGCATCTCCGCCCAGTGACGTTGCTAGTGTGCCCTGGGGGGGCAGAGTGATGATGAGTTTCGCGGCATCGGCCTGCCCCCTGCACTCTCGGAAAGCTTCATTTGAAGCCTTCTAGGACTGTGGGCGGGAGGGGCCATCCAAAATGGCAAAAATGGCACGAAACCTTTCCGCAGCTGCAGACACAGCCACTCAAGCTGCAAAAAAGCAGCCGCAGAGCAGAAAGTTGCCATCGCAGCTCCTCTTCACAAGGAGACTGCAGCTGTCACCCAGGGCACAGCACACACACACGCACCGGCCTGGCTACGCTACTGTCTCCACCTTGCAGGGCACGTGCTACAAACTATAGCTCTGCTGTACTTGGGGTTAATTACCCCCCAAAGCCTGCTATTCTTCTGCCCATTTGCATCCTGCCAACTGGGCTCCCAAACTGTGCCCAGCTCTGGCAGTCTCTGCCATTTGTCACGAGATGATATCGGAGGTGGTGCCCATTTTCATGCACCCATGTTTGCTGGGTACTCACTGTAGAGAAAAACCCTGGAACCGCCAAAGTGCCTGCCTGCCACATTGTCTGGCCTGCTGCTCCTCTGCACACACATTCTGCTGTCCATTTCAGGGAGTAAGATGTTAGCGGCCACTGTAGTGACATGCTCCTGCCTGCAGCTGCCCCCCTCCGTGAGAAAGAAGCTGTCCACTGGCTGTTGACGTCTTATTCAAGGAGAAAGGGACAGAAGCAGAGAGAGGCTGGCTGGCCATTGCGATCTTGTGCTGACGCTCCCTGCCTCAAGGACAGAGAAAGAAGCCAATGTGTCCTCCTACAGCTGCTGGCCACCTGAAGGAGAGGGAGACATTGGCCCACACATGGTTGACTACTTTCAAGAGGAAGGTGCCCTCTGTACCTGGACCTGACAGGGGTTACTTAAGGCCCAATCCTATCCATGAGATATGTTGGTGCAATGACAGCCCTGCTGGTATAGAAGTCCATCCACCAATAGACGCGCAACCTCTTGCTCCTCACAACAGGCAAGGCAAAATAGTTTTGACTTGTCTGCTCAGAAACTCCTGTCTGCTCAGAATTCTGCTTGCAGGTATTCTGCCCCAGGAGGACTCCGCACACAAACACACACCCAACTGGAACCTCTGTCTCACCACCCCAACAGGGGAAGCAAGCACAATGAACCCCACATAGGTAAGCGCAAGAGGGGAGGGAATTCCATGTCGCCACACATTGATGCTACATCTGATTCAAGTCGCTACTTCCCCCCCCCCCTTTTGACACATCAGGATTATCATATATGTTTCTGCTATCAACTGTGTTACTGAACCACCCCTTCCTTTTGCAACAGGTAAGAGGAAGGAGTGTCTGTTCCCTTTTGGCAAATGCCAGGGGCTCCAACCATTGGTACTGCTGGCCAAACACTCATCTGAATCCCTTATGTTTTTCAGGACTGCATCATTACCACAGGGAGGATCAACAGTGGCCCTCTGCAGAGTACCACTCCAGATCTTTACTATCTGCGGTGTGTGTGTATCTGGAACGGATCTCCCGTGGATAGTGAAGTCCGACTGTATTTAACTCGGCCCTAACTTGACACTTATTCTCTGCAATTCTCCTCCCTTGGCTCCTTTGCCCTTCATGCATTTCCAAATATGTGCTTGCCCTCTCCCTGCCTCTCCCTTTAAGCTGCTTTTCCTTAGAAGATGTGGCCAGCAAGCTTTTGTTATATGTATTCATGTGCCGCATACAGTTCCACCCTTAGTGACCAGTACTGTGCTGGCAGTCAACTGTGATTTGTTTACTACCTCCAAAGGCAGGAGTATGCTCAATAACAAGTCCTTATAAAAATGCCACTCTAAAATATTGATCATGTGTAACTTGATTAGTGCTAATGAGCCAATCTACGTCTAAGTGCATCCAGTAGTGGATTCATTTCTGTAGAAGCAGTGCTGGAATCTATGCCGGAAAGAAACATTCCTTATTTTCTCATCAAATGGCAACTATATGCATTTTCCCAGAGGATCTTTTAAAAGATGATTTCTGCTTATTATATTTACAGAAGGAGATACATTTTGCTGATTTCCATTTGCCTACATATTTGCCTTTACAAAGCTCATAAAATAACAGAATTTAATAGTAAAAAAATAAATAAAAAGACAATATTCATTTCTGCTTGAATGACAGAGAATGGTTTTTGAGCTGTTGCCTGGAGCATGCCTTTTGCAAATGCAAACATGGAAAACAAAGCAGTTTCCTGAATGTTTCCTAGCCAAGGCTGGACTGAGAGAGTGATGGAGCAGCAATGGTGACAAACAATGGAGACCTGAGAGGACAACATGGAAGGGATTTGTCTCTCCCAGCGTTGTCCTCCATGTTTCCAGGCCATGCAGCAACCAGGGCTTCTGGGGTAGGGAAGTAAAGTTACAATAGTCTATTGAGATTCTATTCTTTTGTCCAAGTGCCCTGTCCAACAATTTTCACGGTCCAAGTGTCTGCAACTGATGCTAAATGGGCAGACAGGATACTGATGATGATCCTGCTACCCAGGAGTCTCCTTGCCTGAATGTGCCAGGTTGATCTTGGGTGTGGGGTCTGCAAGGCTTGGGACCTATTTGAAATTTGGATGGAGATGTATTCCTGATGGTTCTGGGGGAGCCTTCTGCTGCTAGGGCTGGTGATAGTAAAAAAAAAAAAGTAAGTGATAAGGTACAGTTAAAATTCTTCAAGCACGTGTTCAGATTTTTATTTATTTATTTTTATTTTAGGAATTTGTAGCCCGCCTTTCTCCCGAGGGCACTCAAGGCGGCTCACAACATATTAAAATACATATAAACAAGTACATAAAATACATTAAAACAGTCAATTAAACACATTAAAATAATTAATTAAAAGACTTAAGATTAAAACTGATGAAAGTCCACAGAAGTTCAATATATATGATCTATAAAAAAGAGGGCTTGATGGGTAGTTCAGTTTCAGAAAGTCTTCATCAAGAATTAATTTTAATACAGAGCTTCAGCAATCTATGTAACACACTTTGCAGGCTAAGATATGCTCAAGCAAGGACAATAAAAATCCTGCAGCATCCCAGTATTGACAAAACGGGCGTATATTTCTCAGATTTGCACACAACTCATCCTGCAACATTGTAAAAGATAATGGGAAATCAATCTCAAAGGCCAAAGAAAAGTAAGCTATTGTGTCAAAAATATTTGGTCATTTTTAACCTGTGGTCAAACACTTTTAAAACCCTGTCTGAAAGTCATAGTGCAAAGTTTTCTCAAGGGAGGCAGATCAAATTGGCCTGTAAGCCTAGGACATCAAAACAAAAGAAAGTTGTAAGATTGCAGCCAAGTGATTGCCCCCATTTGCCTGTAGCACACAATTTGCCTCATTTGCTTGGGCTTATCTGGATTATTTTACTAATTTATTCCTTGGTTTGTACAAGCACCTCTGGGCTTGAGTGACCTTGTTTACCCTTCTCATTTTTTTTTTCAATAGCTTGGCATTGGGTGGTATGAAACAGAAATGAACCTCTCTGGGAATAATAAATCAAACTACATGTGATGCTCAGTCATATGAATGTGTCCCATGAAGATTTCTAAAAACCAAAATAGCTGCAGGAAACTGAACTCTGAAGCAGAAGCTCATGTAAGAGGAGGTACTTCTCTCTTTCACCGTGGTTCATTTTTCTTTTCAAAATTGACCTCTCTGAGCTGCTTTTTTTTCCCCTATGAGAGAAGAGATACAGGTAGCCATATTGTTTCCTCTGCGGGCTGAAATTTTGATAAGCAAAGAGTTAAGCAACCCATCTCTCTGAGGTTCCCACAGCTGTTTTGCTTAAAAAGTCCTCACAGAAAACATGCATGCAATTCATTCATGCAAAACATTCATGCAATTTAGCATCACACGCAGTTTAACCCGCAGGATGCTTTGCTCCCATTGTCTTTAATGGGATTTAAGCAGGCTAACAGTATGCAGGGCTGCAAACAGGTTCAGAGTGCAATCCTGACTAAGGATCTGCCCGGTGGCCCAGGGCCGCCCGCCGGATCCTGAGTCCAGGCTGCCATTGCACTGGCGGGCTGGACGTCTACTCGGGAAAGGGGACATTCGTCCCCTTCCCTGGGTGTAAACTGGGGTCGGCCTGATAGGCCTCCTTGGATTTCGGAAGAAGCCATGTAATGGCTTAGCAGCCCGGCGGGGACAGGGATATGGCAGGTGCCATCCCCCTCCCAGGTCAGCTAGACCAATGGCCCCTCCCTCACCTACTGGATTGCCCACGCGGCTGCCAGTGGAGCGCTTACCTTTCTCCGGCGGCCGCAATCTCGGTCTGGTGATGGAGTGAGGGAGGCCGGACTTGCGCCAGCCTCCCTTACTCCTGAGGCGTCGTGAACATGCTTTACAGCACACTGGCGATGTCTTGGAACGGTGGAGCGCTCACTCCGCCGTTCCGAAGATCCGGTGGATTGCACCTCATTATCATAGGCAACCACGTTGCATGTTTCCATTCATGGCACAGGTCTAAAGCCTTCCCTTAAAAGGTTGCATATTTTAAGAACATATATTATGGTTATTCATATTTTATATGTTTTCTCCTCTTATAGGTGACAGTACTCCTGAGGAACAATCACATGTGATCTCAAATACTGAAGAAGGGCTGTTTCTGCTATCCCTAAACCGCACCCCTGATAATTAACAAACCTAACCTAACAAAAGTCTCACCTGACCCCAAATATGGCAGTTAGTTACCCCATAACTGTGAAGCAAAATCTGTCCATTGGGTATTTCCAAGAATGAAGGCATTATTGATTTTCTGGAACAAGTTCGCATCACCAAGCATTTCAGTTCCAATTTCCAGCTGGAAAAAGAGCAAGTGCTCTGGTCTCAATGGGCCCATACAGAAGTGTCAGATTCAATAATAAAATACGTTTCATATATTATTTTCCAACTCGATTCTAAAACTCATGGATTTGTTTCCACAACTTTCTCGTCAGGATATAAAAGAAGTCTATGCTTCAAATAGTGAACATCAGTCACTTCTGAACATAAGTCAAAATTAATGAATGGGCGTTTTATTATCTTTAATGCTTTGTGCCTTATCCATTTTATTATTTCTGCCCTATTCCTCCTGAAAATGCCAGGTCCAACAAATTCCCTTCTTTGCAGCCACATCACATGGGCCAACTAGTACTTGGTGAAGCTCCCCAGCTAATGGGCTCTCAGACAATGCAAATGTTTAAGTATCTGGCTTTTTGTGAAATGAGCATTAACATAATCCATTAAGAAGTGTTTAAAATACTCTAATGAAGTGTTCCATTAAAGTGCTCCATTGTTGTGTACACTTATCCCTTACGTTGTGATGATCTTGAATACTAGAAAATGTATAACCTACGTTTTAAATTGAATGTTTGAGTTGATTCTCTGATTTATATTCAGGAAGTTGCGCACACATAATCCATTGTTCATTCCTATTAATGGATGTTATTATCCTGATACAGCTTCAACAGGAATGAAATCTCTAGCTTAGAACTCCAGACTGAGATTGGGATGGTCCATATGGCCATATTGCCAGAAGTAAAATAAAAGAAATAGTTGAATTGCTCCTCCTCTGGAGAAATTTCAGTGTCTGGCTATATTCTGGAAATCTTGCTGATCTGAAGACCAGGAGAATGCCCGTTTCCTATAGTGATCATGGAAAAGGGGAAAAGATGCATACAGGCAAAGGATGCAGGTAAAGTTTTCCCTTTCCGTAGGCCATTCATTTAAAACACATTTATCTCCCATCTTTCCTGTCAGAGTAGCCCCAAGCAACCCACAATAGTAATTAAAATAATAAATCCAACTCTCAATACTTCACATTTTTGTAGTGTTTTCTGAGTGTGCAAAGCATTTCATGTATATTACGTTGATATATTATGATATATTGATGACATATTATGTTGACTCATATATTTATATTGCAGCTGGGGCTGAGAGGGAGTGATTTGCCCAAGGCCACCTAGTTAGTTCATGGCAGAGATGAAATTCAAACTGAGGAAGTCCAGATCTGTAGCTCAGTCTCTTACGGCGCAATCCTATCTACGGTAACTTTGCGCCCTGCGATGCAGCGAGGCCTCGTCAGAAGGCCCAGGACAGCTGGCCGGAGAGGATGTCTCCGGAGTCGGCAGCAGCGGAGGCTCCGCTGCTGCTGGCTCTGGAGACATCCTCTCCGGCCGGCTATCGCGGCAGCGTGGCAAATCAGGGGGTCATTAGGGCGGCGCGCACTAGTGATGCCACTGTGCGCGCACACACACACACACACACACACACACACACACACACACACACACACACACACTGGATACAGCGTGCTCTTTTTCAGCATGGCTGCATCAGTGGAGGGGGGAGAACGAAAGGATTGGGCTCAAGGTCACATCATAAAGTAATGAAACTGAACATTTTGGAGAAAAGAGGGGAAATGTGCCATTTTCAAAGTTAAGTCCCTTATTTTTTTCACATTTTTTTTATACTGCCCTTCCTCCAAGGAGCTCAGAGTGGTGTACATATTTCCTCCCTTCCTTTTTGTCCTCACAACAACCCTATGAGGTAGGTGGGGCTGAGAGATAGTGACTGGCCCAAGGTCACCCAGGAAGCTTCGTGGCTGAAGCTTCATTTTCTGCTGTACCGTGTAGTTTGGCCCTAAGTCTAACAATCTACCCTTAGGAATTCCTCTCAAAAGGTCCTGTATTGTTTGTACTCACCCTTCAGTGCTCCCCAAAAGGATCCTATAACCTGGAGTTTACCAGTCATACACACTCTCTGAAATACCTGCATTGACTGACTGCTACATGTACCTTTGCCACACTATGTTTTGTATCCAAGTTGGCCATGAAGACTAAATACCATTCAAATTAATGAGCTACAATAGTTGTGACTAACAAAGCTCCCATTAATTTGAACAGGTCATGACTAACTTTCTTTGCATCTTTGCAAAATTACAATCTTATGTAATTTTGCTTACTGAGCCATGTGATCTGCACCCTTTTCTCACCTTTTTATTTTGGGGAGGAGTTTATCAACGTTCCTTATTACAACAGCACAACACAAAATTAATAAACCATATGACAGTCTGTTCCAGGGCTGGGCCAAGAGCTCCTGATACCCAAGGCGACGTGCCAAAGGCTTCCTCCCTACCTGATGATGTGCCAGGCTCTGCTCCGCCCACTCTCCAGTGCCCTAGCTCAGCACTCTCCTCCCCTTCACATTTCCTCTTTCAACCTCTCCCTTTTCTAATCCAGGGAGTGGAAAAAGAGGGAGGAGCAATGGAGGGAAAATGGGCAAACCCCCCCCCCCACTGATCTACTGCCTGAGGTGACTACTTCAGTTGGCCTCATGCTTGGACCAGCTCTGGTCGGTTCTGAGAACACTGACATCACAGTAATCCGCTTACATCACAATTAACAATATAACTGTAATTCCACCTCAGTGGGAGGAGGGATAATAAATCCAGACATCCCGCCCATGCCTCTCAAGAAGAAGTGTGTGTGTGCGCGCACGCGCGTGCATGGGGAGAGAGAGAGAAAGAGTGCAGCTATTTGCATCTGCTAATCCTCATTTTCCTAGGGATGTGTGCACGTAGATGGTTGCTGCCTTTGACTGGGGCATCTGCATTTATTGCTTAATGTTACACAGAATAATCCAACCTGCACTAGAATGATTTACCCTTACACCCCGGAAATAAATACGCCAGACAACGCTTCTTAGATAAATTGGTCACTTTATTTTATTAATATAAAGACCTGCAAAGGTAACAAACAACTAGGGGCATCTAACCACCCCCTTGGGCGTGTGGATACTGGTCGGGGGAAAATAGCGCTAGCCATTTACCTCCCCCTACTCTTCTGGCGTAAACACCCAGGCTCCAGGCCCCTTCGGTCACAGCCCGATGGGGCCCATCACGGCCAACCCCGAAAGGTGAAGACAGCTGAGCAGTGCAGGTGACCATACTAGCTACGCCATTGATGGTAACTCCCTGCTCCAGCCAGGTGGTTTGCCAGCCAGCCTCACCGACCCGAGGGTAACAGTGTCGTTATGAGCGGTCCTGGCTTACCACCTGACCTTGCCGAACTCCAGGTGCACGCCGATTCCCTAGCAACCTGCCTACCCATTTCCGCATGCCACCTGCCAGGTGACCCACTGACTAAACCCTGTCCCCAGAACACAGTCCGAGGTAGGCAAAAAGACCGCCAAAAGCAAGCCAATTACTTGGCGGCCAAAAATTCCTACCTGGCCCCCCAAAGGGCAACCGGCTAATCCCGGACTATGCATAGGGAGGGCGGGAGGGTGTCACTTCCCGAACGCTGACTGAGGGAGGTGCAATAATGCGCAGCTACCCTCGTGCCGGCGTTTGAAGTCACGTGACCCGGCCAGCCAATTGGCTGGCCGGAATCACGGAGGAGAAGCGTCGCTGGACGCACCTCCCCGGGGGCAGTGCAAACGCTCCCGGGACGCGAGGTGCGTCCCAGGAGGATTCTCGGAAAGGTGCATATGACATCTACAATGTTTAGGATGTAATCCACTGGAAAGAACCAGCGACGGAGCGAGTGCTCTGTCGCCGGAAGCTGTCGCGAACGTGCTTAGAGTAAGGGAGGCTGGCTCAAGGCTGGCCTCCCTCACTCTGATGCCAGACCAAGGACACGGCCGCCAGAGGAAGGTAAGTGCTCCTCCAGCGGCCGCGTGACCGGTCTGGTGGGTGAGGGGCAGAGTCGTATTTTGGGCGGAGCGGACGGAGCACTGGCTCCAGGCGGCCACTCAGGATGGGGCGGAACGCCGCGCCGCCCTGAGTTGGCGCCCGCCCTGTCTCGCCCGCCATGTAGCTGGAAATTCCAGGGCAGCGGGAGGCCGTCCAACGCGTACTGATGTGTTGTACGCATGTGCGAAATCCCCGACGAAGACCTGGGCAGTAGGGGCCAAGCCAGCAGGATGTGTGGAGTCTCTTTCCCAGCCTCCGGAGCCACGTGGACCCGGAGGGAACAGAACCGGGAGGGACGTGACGGGCGCGCGGCACCCCGGGGTCATGCGGGCACCCGGGGCAGAGTCCCTCCGGGTCGCCCCCCCAAACTTGCACCACGGCCTAGCGGCCGCGGCAAAAATTTAATTCACAGCGGGTGGCACCCCCTTGCTCCGGGCAGCACAACCGCTAGCCATGCCTCTGGCGAGGGGGGCCATTGGCCTAGCATTGGCTTATTTAGCTGGCAGAAGTCAAGGAGGCATATTGGGCCGGCCCTGGTTTGCACCCGGGGAAGGGGACGAGCGTCCCCTTCCCCGAGTAAACCTCTGGCCTGCCAGTTGACGAGCAGCCTCGGCGCAGTATCTGGCGGGCGGCCCTGGGCTGCTGGCCGGATCTTTACACAGGATTGCGCTGCCCATCAAGTCAGCCTTTTTTAGAAGGAATATTAAGAAAGGAAGCTGCATTGGACAGTTCAAGAAATTAATGAATCTTCCACTTTTACTATAGTGGAATGTCAGCGTACTTGTTAAGCCATTTAAAATGGTGAGTTGAGTTTGATTTTGTAAATGGTATCAATTTAACAACTTTTAGATGTGGTGTCAAAAGATGTTACCATGTTTAATGATCAATTCATTAAGCCCAAACCAGCAAGACAAAATGGGATATATTCAGCATTACTTGGGTCAGGGAGCATCATTGTTCAATGAAGTTAAAAATAAAAGTCAAATAATTGCATTAAGATATTGGCTTCAATCCTGCAAACATTTAAGCTGCTTAAAACCCACTAAAGTTAGCGGAATTAAAGCAACCTAACTGTGCGTGGGATTGCAGCTCTCACAAATGTAAGTTTAGCTAATATAAAGTGAGTCCTGTTAACTAAGGAAATTCAATCACAGTCAACTGGCATTTTGTAGCAGTGTATCCACAAAGGTCAAATACTTAAGGCTGGAAATAAAAAAAAAATCAAAATCTGAGAGAGTTTTGCTGAGGGTGGTTGAGAGAGAGAGAGAGAGAGAGAGAGAGCGCTAAAGAGTGTGCAACTTGAACTTTCCAACTCCTGCAGTTGGCTCCATTAAAATTCCTGGCAATTCAGAAGATGGTGATAATTCACAAGGAACAGTAGTCATGGTCCCACCTTCAGGAAAATGCAAAATACTAGTACAGGTGATCCAAAATGAGGGCAGCAGATAACAATGCTCTCTTAATGATGTGGAATGGATGGAGAGCATATGCCTCCCTAATGCACATGTTGAAGTGAAGAGAAAGTGGTTTATGAGAATGGCGATACACACAAAGGAACTGGGTTCAGTATAGGTACCCCACATCCTCTGACTTATCCAAACATCCCTAACTGCGGATATATATTCCAGAATGGTATTCATGATGCCGTAAAGTGTACTCTGCCACCGGAACAGTAGTTCCAACCACTGGCGTCGCTCCAGGGGGGCAGAGCTCTAAGTTCTGCCACGGTCCGACCCTCCGTTACACGGGAGCACGAAGCGCCCCCGCCCCCTCGCCTTCAGAGCCATTCAAGTCAGTGAAAGCAACGGACCGAGGGTCGGACTGCGGCGGAACTTAGAGCTCCGCCCCACCTTCAGCAACGCCAGTGGTTCCAACGGCAGACCTGCTGCATAAGATTGGGCCAATAGTTTCTAATACAGAGCTGGACTAAAATTTTTAAGAAACATTCTAATGGGGCAGTAGCTTGATAGAATCTCCATAGCCTATCAGTACACAACAGTGGCCTTGCGATTTAAGTAAATCAAAATAAACCAAGAAAAAATGTTCCTCGAAACCCTCTTGTGATATCTGAACTTTTAATTGGGAACAGAAAAAGAGGTATTTTGTCCCCATGAGGACCATGTTAGGAAAACAACAACAACAACGTTAAGTCAGACCAAGTGGCCTGTAGCAAAACCTAATTTAGGAAAAAGGTCATTCTGTTTTTTAGTACAGTAGCCAGCTATTACAGTAAATAACTTGGAATAGCTGAAATAATAATTTAATCATGGCAGGGTACCTTTCCTGGCAGACCGCTGACATTTAATGGTAACTAGAAAAAAAAATCAAAATAAAACTCTAAGAATCTTAATTAATCTGAAAACCAGCAAATCACCATTGCCAGTTGCCAGAAATATTTTCATCTGACTGGCACCTGCAAGATATTAAATTTAAGATTAATAACCAGTATCCAAAATGAGCTCAGGTACACTAAAAGATAAAGCCCCATTTGTCAGTTTCCTACACTTTACAGTGTCATCTCTGCTATTGCATATTGTCACTTCCAAATGTTTTATGCCATTACATAGCTATCTTTCTTATTTAGGGTCTAAACCAGAGTTTAAGGAAGCACACTTGAAATCTTCCCTAAGTGGTCCAGGTTGGCTGCTATAGCCCAACCATTTACTCTAGTGCTGTAGCCATTAAGTAAAGAGATGTCCTTTTCCCTACGCTTGGAGCAGTTAAACAAAGCTAGCAGCCACCAGTCATCAACGCTCATTTAAGTACCCATTGAGGCAGCATCTTAAGCAATTAGTTAGTGATATGGCCTCAGTGGGCACTGAATGGTAAAAGAAGTTTGCTTAAATTAGCATTGATGACTGATGCGTACTAGTTACTGGACATATCCCACTTATTTGGGTGAGGGCTGGAGGCAGTAGGAATGCAATCTTGAAGGAGGTTCCGGTTTTATAGCTGGCGTCCGAGGAGAAGCCTTGGGGTGCTACAAGGCCATGCTGTTTGCTCACGGGAGGACTGATGTTGCTTTAAAGACTATCACTATTTATCTAGGTGCCTGCTAGCTCCTCCATGCTTAACTTGTGCACTTGTTATTAGACAGGTATCATAAAACTCCACAAGTCTCCAATGATCTGCTTTCTCCTCAGACCAAGAGTGACTTTAAAAGGTAGCCTCAGGAGTCTCCTGCTGCTTGAGGAAGGAGGAAACAACAACACAACACTATAAGCATTGCATTGCCTTTAATAGCACACTACTTGAGGGAATGTGGTTTAAGGATCAAATTGAATTAAGCCATTCAAGAAACGTTTCACATTGTGGACCAAACTAGATGCCACTTTAATGGAATATTTGAACCTCGTGCTTGGGACCCCTGACGTTTTTGATACAAAAAGCAATTGTGAGGGGCCCCGACCGAGAGATAGGTATGGATATAGACATACTCAAGGTGCTTGTTATAAATAGGTAAATCTTCTGAACTGATAATAACGCTAAAATACCCATAGATACTTGGGCTTGGAAACATGGTTCCAGAAGTTTCTGATGGTCATGAGTAAACAATGTCTTTTCATTTATTTCTTTAGAGCCCCCCCCCTTGGAGGGCATTGTCCCAAACAACACGTGCGGTCTCCTCACAAGGAGCGGCTGTGGCGGTGTCTCCTGGCATAAGTAAGCCCTCCCTCCCACCCACCCTCACATCCAGTAGGCTCGAAATGGAGCCTTTCCGGAAACAAGGAGGGGCGGTGCGACTGAGGGGGGTGGCGCAAGCAACTGTGAGGGTCAGTGCCACGTGGCATGATATAACCTGGCCCTGGGCGGCAGGGGGGTTAGCGGTGCTACTTCTAAGAGGTACCATTTAAGTGGTGGTATATATTTAGTAGGGGGAGAGCAACTATTCATACCAGCATAGTGTCTTTTCCAATGGCTGTTGCTGGTGTCTCTTTTGCATCATTTTTTTAGATTGTGAGCTCTCTGAAGCAGGGAGCCATTTGAAAAAAAATACTGCTTTGTGAATCATCATCATAATTTAAAAAATGAAGTAACACTGGATCATGGTCATATTATGACGTATCAGAGCATCCTCTTTACTGGACACAGTATTTTTTTTTCTTAAGACACTATTTACTTTGTAGGAAGCTACAAGTTCTTTTCTGATGGATTCCTCAGGTGCTAGCTTACCGAGCAGCACAATCTCAAGCAGGTTTACTCAGAAGTAAATCCTACTAGGCTTGCTTCCACATAAAAATGCATAGAACTGCAGCCTTCCATTCTGAGCTGGGATTTCAGATCACCAAATTTCAGCTGCCTAAGACCAGCACGAGTATAGAGTACACTGTAATTTGAGTTCGCATTTTCTCACATTTTCTATGTATACAGTGCTACTATTTGATTTGTTACTAATATTTTTTTTCCTAGAACAGTAATTCTCTAAATGCTTACAGTAACACTGATCGCCCTAAATCCCAGCTGGCAAGATTATTACACGAAGAACATTCAAGGTAGAATAACAGAGCATTTTCAAAATCAATTATCTTGCCACAGTTTGTTTGTTGAGAAAAATGGAACAAGGTCTCACAAAATGAATACTTTCCAGCAAGTACTAAGAGTTTAGATATATAGATACACTACATTTAATGATGGAGTTAAACATCAAATTAGGATGAAAATGCAATTGCACTTGTAAATGGACAGTCCCAAAGTCCAGGGAAGTACTTAAGGCTCTGTACCCTCCAAAAGCCATTACTACACACACACACACACACACACACACACACACACACACACACACACACACTCTTTATAGTGTCAAAATTATTATAGTTCACACATATACTGCATATAGTATACACAGGAGCGGTTGCTTTTGACCCAGTTACTTAATTAATGAATCAGACCAAGTGCTCAAAATGTTCCCCATTGGCATCTATATACCACTGACATTGTTGGCTAAGGGATCTGCAAACATCCACCAATACGTGAGGCTGAGATGGTTCCACACATCTCTTCAATTGCTCTTCAATTACAGGCCACATGTCTTATTAAAATGTGTGTACAGTGTTTTGAGATGCCCTCAGGTTAAAGGTGAATGTAAAGGTATCCCCTGCTCGAAAGCCAGTCGTGTCTGACTCTAGGGTGTGGTGCTCATCTCTGTTTCTAAGGCCGAAGAGCCAGCGCTGTCTGAAGACACTTCCGTGGTCATGTGGCTGGCATGACTAACGGAACGCTGTTACCTTCCCCCTGCAGCAGTACCTATTTATCTACTTGCAATTTCTTGCTTTCGAACTGCTAGGTTGGCAGGAGATGGGATAGGAGATGGGAGCTCACTCCGTCATACGGCACTTGGGTCTTGAACTGCTGTCCTATCGACCTTCCGGTCTGCAGTTCAGCATCTTAACCACTAAGCCACCGCAGCCCTCAGGGTACACAAATTTTAATTAGCTCAAATTCATACATGCTTCATTGTAGAAACCTGCAACACTTGAACACCTAAGGGAAGTAATTGAAGAGATGTGTGGAACCATCCCAGCATGCATGTTGGTGGATGCCTGCAGATCCCTTAGTCAATGACGTCAGTGGTGTATAGACGAGAGTGGGTAACATTTCAAGCACTTGGTCTAATTAATTAAACACCTACTTCTGTGTACAGTATATTTGTGAATTATAGTATGTGTGAATTAAAGCACAATAAATTTGATATTATAGAGTATGTGTACATTTTCTTGAGATGCATGCGCCCATGTGTATATATAGATATAGATAGATATAATGGACTCAGTGAATGTAATTCCTCATGAATAGGAATTCATAAGGTAGGATTGGGCCCAAAAGCATTCAGAGCCTGAGAGAAGAACAAGGACCTGTCATGTTTGCCAAGTGCACTTGACATGGTGATCACATTTGTGGATCTCTGAGCATTTGGTGCCTGATTTTTTTACAACAACACTCAGAATTTGGCAGTATCTGACATGTAGCAATATACAGTAAATGTGATAGTGTCAGGGGACATGCAGTAGATGTCAACAATATCATACATGCAGCAATCAACATTTCACAGTATCTGACAGGTGGCACGCACATTCAGTATTTGCCAGAATGATAGAAGATGCAGAAGAGTGTAATAGCTATATTAATTTAATTCATTCAGTTTTCAAAAATGCCAAATGTTGACATCAAAATCTGAATGACATTTGAAAATTTGCCAGATTTTGCAATTTTCTTTCCATTGTACTTGTTCCACATAAGCCAATAGAATGGTGACAACATTCCTATGAGGGGGGGAGGGGCATTCCTCCCTACCTCCTGAATATTTTTCTTAATTGCATCTATACAGAAACCCAAATCTATGGCCACCAGGAATGTGTTGTGTCAGCATCCATTGTGCATTATGCTTTCTATATGTTAAAAAAAACCATAACCATGATTTCTCGAGATCTTGGTTTCTGAAGTCTTGCAAGACCGCCGAAAAGCACTGGAGGCTTCCAAACCTTGGCCATGCAGAGCTCTGCTTCTACATCATGCTCTGCAGGTTGGATGAAGAGCTTCCAAGGGCTATATCCGGCCCATGGGCCTTATGTTTGGTACCCCTGTCATAGCTGACGATACAAGGGGTGAGGAGCCACCTAGTCCTGCCTCCTCTCAGTTCTAGTCAAAGCCAGCAAAAGGATTCAAAGCACAGATTGGTACAATCTCCACTCACTCTAGCCATTTCATTTTTTTAAAGATACAGAAAAGAAAAAAACAACGTTTGAAAAATGGTGAAAGCCATAGTAAGGCATAGTAAGAGTAAAGGTATCCCCTGCTCAAAAGCCAGTTGTGTCACTCTAGGGTGCAGTGCTCATCTCTGTTTATAAGGCCAAAGAGCCAGCGCTGTCTGAAGACGCTTTCGTGGTCATGTGGCTGGCATGACTAACGGAACGCTGTTACCTTCCCGCCGCAGCGGTATTTACTTGCAATTTCTTGCTTTCAAACTGCTAGGTTGGCAGGAGCTGGGACAGGAGACGGGAGCTCACTTCCGTCACGCGGCACTCGGGTCTCGAACTGCTGTCCTACCGAACTTCTGGTCTGCAGTTCAGCGTCTTAACCACTAAGCCACCACGGCCCCTGAAAGCCATAGTACAGTAAAATAAATGTTTGCCTTCCTAGGAATGATTTGCCACTACAGTAGGTGTGGCAACTATAGTATTCCTCTTCCCCATGACTTTCATTCTCTTCCTACAGATCATCACAGACATTATGTTTTTTAAGGAGAAGAAGCTTTAGTGCCTTGGCTGTCTGTCGTGCTGAGTGCTATTTTAACAATGAGGTGTGCAGTTTACCAAAGACGCCCTGAAAATGACCATCAACTCATTTTTCCTGCCTTGCATGTTATACCGAATTTCAGTTTGTACATCCACATGAGAGTTTGTTTTTAATTTTATGATGATTAAGTGCCACAAATCTGACAGCTTTCCTCCCTCCAGCAATTGAAGCCACAAGTTTTGAAATCATTTTTGTTCAGTTCTCTGTACAAATGACTGTAATTGGCTAGACATCAAATTATTGGTTCGTATACCAAATTTATTTCAAATTATTTTAAATTGCAGAACAAGTTTAATTAATACTGCATATCCTTTCCAGTTTTACAAAATAAAAAGATTTTATTGCCTTCTACCATACTCCAAGATAGGGGGAAAAATCAATTCTAATTGCCAATTCCTCACAGGGAAGTACTCCCTCTATGAGGCTGTCATTGCTATCTGCCCTAATCACTGGGAAAAATTTTTTTTGATGTAAAGCAAATTGGATTGGTACATCCTTGTTAGGTATAGGAAAGCAGGACATTGTTTTCAATGTCATTGTTTTCAAGCTTGTGCAAAAACAATTTCCACACTTAAACAGAAGACATTTCAAGGACAAAGCAAAGCGGAGACAGCAGAATAGGAGGGACTGGAGTTGGATCTGTGGTGACCCAGTCCCAGTAAAAAAGGCACATGCTGTAAGATCACTAAATGATTATTACTGTGAAATTACAACATCAGATTTTGCAATTCCTCAGAAGTCTGCACTCTCAGGGTCAGGGTTGGATAAGAGCCAGTCCAAAGCTTTGATAAAGACATGTATTCTCTCTGAGTATTTAGCTTCTTATAGATTCCCTGTACAGTACTCCCCCCATATCCACTGGGGATATGTTCCAGGCCCCTCCGTGGATACTTAAAACCATGATAGGAGTGAACACCCCCTCCATGGTTTCTTGAGGGGCCCACGCCCTGCCTCCCCTGCAGGAAGGCGTGCCCCCCCGCTCTTATTTTTCTTTCAGCAAGCTTTGTTTCTTCCTTAAACAGAGAAGCAGCCTCCATTGTAGGCAAGTAGAACGAGACTAAGTCCTAGAGATGCTCTGCAAGGTTTCTGTTAACCTTACAGAGCCTTTCTAGGACTTAGTCTCATTCTACTTGCCTGCAATAAGCAGCCAGAGGCTGCTTCTCCTGTTTGTTTAAGGAAGAAACGAAGCTTTCTGGGAAAAAAGTAACAGCCTGGGGGGGGGGGGCGATCTGTGGATAACTGAAACCGTGAATAGCAAATCCGTGGATACAGGAGCCCACCTGTATGTTTCAGAAGACAACGATGATGAAGGATCTCCCAGCCCCAGCTGGTGAATTGCAGATTTCCTCACAAAATCCACAAATTGCTTAGCACCCCTACCACTGAACAAGCAAGACAGAGGACCTCTTTGTTCAGAAATCAATGACTCAGGTGTTGAATTGTTAACCAGCTTAGGCTGGTGCATCAGCTGCAGCCATAGTTGAGTCAATTGGACCAAATCATACTGGTCCATGCCTTGGTGACATCAAGGTTTGACTACTGTAATGTGTGCTACATAGGACCCCCCCTTGATGACTGTCCAAAACTGCAATTTGTGCAGAATGCACAATGGCAGTGTCCCTCTTGCTAGAATAAAGAGCTACGCCCCACCCCCACCCCCGGCCAGCCTTCCAGAGAGGGCTAAAATCTTTACTTTTTCATCTTGCTTTTCCATTTTACGTGTGTTCTCTGCTTGGGATTTTCATTTTCTTTTTTGTCTCTGCTTTTTTTTTATAAGGCTGCTGTTTTATTTTATGGTGCTGTTTTATTCTATGCATTACATTTTAGTGTTTTAATGTTTTTACTGCAAGCTGCCTTGAGCACCCCAAACTTCTTTTGGAGGGGAAGACGGAATATAAATCTTTGAAATAAATAAATAAATAATAATCTTATTAACTGTATCCTCAACACAGTAATTTACAGGATAAAACTTACTAAAACGTCTTCTAAAATGTGGAATGTAAGAACTATCTTGCTGGATCAAACAAAGGATCCTGTGAGCTGTTCCCCTGGAGGAGTGTAAAGGAGGAGTGGGAAAGAAGTCTGCAAAAAATAAAAATAAAAAAAACCAGGAAAGGGGAGCCCCCACTGTCTCAGGCTGGTCCTTCAGGTTCCACGGGGGCTGGTCTCTGGACTGCCCTCTCTACAGGGAGGCCTGGGAGAATCCACAGGGAGGGAGTTTCAAGCTGAGGGGGGGCAGTCCCCCTCTGAACCCCCTGTAATTCAAGCACTGAATTACTCAATCTAAGCAATTTATAATATGACCAGTCTCATAACAATTCTCACTTTTCAGCTAGTCTTTGCTTCCTCAGAGCTACACTAAAGAGACAGAAAGAAAAAGAAAGAAAGAAAATCATTTTCAAATCTTTTGGGAGGGAAGAGTGAAAGACTTTAATAGAACTCGGTGGGGCAAGTTGTTTCTGTCACAGCAACTACCTGTACAAAAATAACAACTAAAGGAGGTGTGTTAATGACACTGGTTCCCTCAAGTTTTCACCCTAAAGTCTGTGATATTTGTCACAACTATCCACAGGCAGATTGGAAACCACCAATAAACTAGCACACCAAATCGAAAGATTACAGATATACAATCCCAATATAATGTTTGGTCTTGCCTCTGAGGTTTTACTTTGAGGTTTTATAGTGGGGCAGGTCTTGTCCCAAAATAAGTCTTAAAATCAGGGTATGGTGATGACCTCACAACCACTTCCAAATCATAAACATGATAACATTTATAAAGGAAAATTCAAACTAAACTTAGAAGCTTTCCAGAAAATAACTCAGGAGCAGACGGAGTCTCAACTACCCCAGGTGATAAGGTCCAGAATCCAAAGCTTATAAGATTTCTTACAATATTTCTAGAACTTTACATACTTTATTTTTCTACAAAATAATTTTTGTTAGCACTTCCTGTTACATGGGGAATCAATGAAGGTTGTCCATTGTCATCTCTGTTATTTGATAAAACAGTCAGCTTTTTGCAGGACCCATCTGGATAGGGTCGTGATGATACACGAACTGGAAGCTAGAGGGTTATACCACAAGTCTGATCTTCTTGTGGATGATGTATTTCATTACTGGCCAAATATATTCACAGCCCAATCCTACCCCCTCCCCCACCACCGATGCAGCTGCACCAAAAAGTCTTGTGCTGCATCCTGTGGGGGGGGGGGATCGAGAGGCTTGTGGGAGGTAAGGGAGAATATTTTCCCTTACCTCTAGATAAGCCTCCTGCTTGCCAATGGGTCTCCTCGGACCTGCATCAGCTCTTGAGCTGGTGCACGTCTGAGGAGAGAAAGGGAGTGTGATGGGAGGCAAGGAAGGGGATAGCATACTGGCACAAGTTGTACATGCCAGTACACACACTCTCCTGCCCCCCACCCTCCCTCGTTCTGCCCAGTTCTGCTCTCCCCCTGCCCCAACCACTGACTTACCAGGTCTGGTGGGCGCGGCAGCATCCAGCAGCGGAGTTGTGGCAGCACACGCAAACTGGCCACCGACGGAGAGCAACATGCGCCATTAGCTGCCATTTTGAGATAGCACAAGTCACTTCCACTGTCACCACGTGCTCCACCCGGCAACCCAATCCTCCATAGGATTGGGCTGTCAGTGGGGCAGGTGGAAGTCTGAGTGGGATGAAATCTAGTCATTTTATGGACCTTGAGCATACAAAGTATGGGCTCTGTCATCGCCAATGAGCCGTGGCTCCAGTTTCTTTTTCTAGTCCAAAATCTTCTTGCTACTTCAGATTGTAGGAAAATTACTCTTAGCTCCCAGGTCCTGATGCTGCTTAACTAGCTGTAATCTCCTATTCCCCATTTACAACAACAGGTCTTTAAAATTCCAATTGATACCAATTCCAGTTTCTGAAAAAATATATATGCACCAACAGTGAACACATGCTTATAGATTGTTACAGAGGAGTCACATGATGTAGATAGAGAACAGAAATTTCACTCTTACAAATAAGGATGACTCCCCATCTAATACCAGAATTACTATACTGCACTATACAATACGAAGGGGGCAAAGATAACAGAACCTGAGCCAGTGACAGCTAATTTGTAACATTTGATTGTTCTCTTATTTAACTTTTAATTAATTCTGAATTGAGGATCCCAGACTGGATCACGAATTTCTGTCTGACCATACCCAATTTCCTCTGCCCCTTTCATTGTTTGAACAAAGGTAGTGCTTTTATCTTGCAAGAAAAATGCAACAGGCAAAGCCAATTAGGTCTGATAATAATTCAATAAGCAATTCCCAATGCATTTCAAATATTTTCGTCAGGGGAAATGGTTCAGCAGTTAAGTAGACGCAAAATGGTATCTCCTTCTAGGTCTCTACTGGTAGAGCAGGGTTTTGTTTTTTTCCTCATGCAGATCATCCCCCTGCAACCCTCTTTTCTCAATTAAACATCAGAATCAGGTTTCTGTTCCCCAGTCTGATCAACAGTCTCAATCTGTGCAGCAATCAGCAATTTCCCAACAACTGCTACTATTAGGCTGGTGTCCAGGCTTAACTCAACTCGAGTGAATTTAAAACACTACAGGGAAGCAATTCAGAAGCAAGAAAAATACGGAGGAAAGATTCTGTCGCTGCTGACCTAATTTAGCTGACTTTATTTCAGAGTCAGTCAGGTAGAACAGTCTTGCAGTCCGATCCTGCACATATTTACTCTGAAAGAAATCTCACTTTGCTCAACTGGGCATATTCTTAAGGAAGGTGACACAGGACTACAGCTTTAGGTTGCATACAGACATACAGCTCTGTAGGAGCCACTGTAGGTTTTCTGCTGCAAGGCGAGCTCTGCTTCCCCTGTGCCTTCACTCCTTTTCTTTATCAATAAAATTCCAATCTGTCTCCAATTCCAATATGGATTTTTGCCCCTCCCCCATTCTCTAGGTAGGCTTGTTGCTTTTTTAAAAAAGATTCAGGCACATATGTTTATATAGTTGAACAGTTATTCTCCACCCTTTTTAAAAAAAGCCAAACTGTTGGTTTCATTTTAAATGTGAAACATTGATCCCAATGGGGCGGGGAGGGGGTGACTCCATGAGTGTCACAAGGACTAGCCAATTCTGCACAATTGCCTGGAGTGGGGGGAATAGGGGTGACTTCTTGACTATCCTAAGAGCCAAATGATCAGCACCTTGCACAGCTGGTTTCTGCTGAAAACTGGAAGAACCAGTTGTTCTTAGATTATCTTAGGAAGATTGCATGACTATCCCAAAAAGAATGAATGTTGATCCACAGTGGCTCATCATTCAAGACATGTATGTCTGTAAATACCCTCAGTCTATTTTTATTTGATACTCAGAACATGACTAATTATCTTGGCACAAGCTGGACTCTTACAGCCAATTGACACATGGTGTATGTGCATTACTTGATTATCTAGAGCTGATTGATTCACAGCTGAATGTGTGAACTGAGCAGAGGTGACATCAGAGACCATCCAGTTTGGTTACTGGTTGAAGATTCAAGCCATTTAGGGGGTCCACCTGCCTGGGTCAAACCCTGCCTCCTCTGCACCAGTGGTAGTGCTCAATGCACCATTAGGAGTCAGACAGTAGGTGTTATGGGGGTACCAATGCAGGGACATAACCCAGGACCCACACCAACTGGGTACCAGCATTGGAACAGAATCCATTGCATTATGTTTTGAGCCCTGTGTTACAGGTGATATGAGATTGACAGCCCAATCCTATACCCTGCTACCAGCACCAACGTAGCTGAGCCAAAAAGGTGCATGTTGCATCATATGGTGGGGGGTGGGGTGGGGAGCAACTGGAAGGCAAACTGGAGGTAAGTAAAAAGCACTTACTTACCTCCAAGTTTGCCCTAAGATCACATATGGGTCTCTTCGGACATACACCACCTATTTTGGTGGCAAACGTCCGAGGAGGGAAAAGTAGCAGGAAGGTTTGAGAAAGGTTTGAGTGGGAAGGGGATAAGATCTGACATGTACCATTGTTACTGACATGAACCAACCCTCCCGCCTCCTCCCACCCCCTGGTTCCTCTCTCTTCCCCGCCCAGAAACACCTCTGTTCCTTCCACCGTCCACCCCCACCACCAACTCACTGGCACCAGCAGACAGTAGTCTCTCTGCCGGCCTGCGCATGCAGCCACCAGCCATTGTGCTGGTGGCCTCATTGCACAGGATATTTCTTAATAAATAAAACTAAAACTGTATAACAGCATATTTTATGTTGAAGGATAAAAGCAACAGAAAAGTTCAAAGGAATGTTTTATGCCTGCATGTTTGTCCCTTGATGACTGGAGTTGGATCTCCTCCACCTTTCAAAGACCTTGCCCTGATGTGGACCAAGTTATAAAAGGCCTTTAACCAGTCAGAGAAGCTCTACTGAATGACTGTCGATGCAATGGTAGTGGGGAAGTAACCCCCAAAGCAGCAGTAGTACCTCTGCTTGTTCTCCCCCATCCTGTCCCTCACAGGCATCAAACAATGGCTCAAGGTTTCCACTGACTCCCTATTGAAAAAAAGAGTGACAGAGCTAGATGTCATACTGATGATTCCTCAGCCCAGAGCTCTGGATGACTTCACTTGGCAGCTTCATGTAGATATGGAAAGGGGGGCAGGATGGAACCCTACAGCACCCCATAGGCCAAAGGGGTCCCTCAGCACTTCCTCGGGGTTTCAGCTATAAAGGCAATCCATGGTAAATGGTATCAAAGGCAGCGGAGAGATGCAGTTAAATCCACAGAGCCACACACACACACACACACACACACACACACACACACACACACACACACACACACACCTCTTGATGCAAGTAATTCACTAGGGTGACCAGGGTAATTTCTAATGTAAAACAGAGCTGAAAACCAAACTGAAAGGGTTTTAGATAATCAGTATTGTCCAGCTGAACTTGACAATACAGGCCAGCACAGAGTTTGGCTATTTCCAGTTGAAGGAGAACAAACAGCACTTTCACAAGGATAAAATAGTTTCATAAGAGATGCCATGGTATCACTGCTTCACTTTTTAAACTTTCTGGATACATTTCTGGCTGGAGCAAAGGAGATTAGCGCCTGGCTCATTCATCAGCTAGAAGCTTCAAGCTACGCTGAGGGTAGCCTTTTGCTTGTCATTTTGAACTCAGGTAGGTAGAGACACTTTAGGAGATACATAGATACATACACTTCAATTGCAAAAGAGGCAGATGTGTATAAATGTAATCACGTTCTCCTTTAAAACTCATGGAAGAAGCACACGGAAAAGGTTGCAGGCCCTGCCTCCCTGCGGCGTACATCAAATTGAAATATGGTTCTATGTGTGTTCCATTATGCTTCACATTTGATACAGTACAGTACACATGAATTTTGTAGTTGTCTAAACCAGGGTGCAAAATGTCAAGTAAGAAGGTGGATCAACCCTGCCCACCTTCCCAGTCAGCCAGAAGGACTCTATCTTGCCTGTCTAGTGCCTTGTGTAGTCTCTGGCCATTTAAGGGCCATTGGAGGAGTAACTGAGGATAGATGTATTTCATCTACTGAAATAGTTGTTGGGAGGATAAGTTATTAAGCATAGAAAAGGAAAATGCCCAGCCCTTGTGAAACATGGGTTAGGCTTCATAAAGGATGCAAATACAGTTATAGAATCCTCTCTGAGTCCTGGAAAAAGCAAAAGATACACACCAATTAAATAAAGTAAATAAAAACAGTCCAACCGTCACTTCTGACACAGGGTTGTGAGTCTGCACAATGACCTACAGTACAGATGTGAAAGACTATATGGATTAGGGAGTGACTCTGTGCTACTGATACTACAAGAATTTTACACTAATTGACTCAATCTGACCTTTGCAGAAGAATATAAAATTTAATAAAATGGTGGAGGCCATGATGCCCTCTGGAAATAGAGGTGTGATAAATGGGCACTTTTGTGAAAACACAAGAAGAACTACTAGATATAATTATGACCTGACTTGAACTTCAAAACTTGATTGCAGTAGTGTTCAAAAGGAAGCCCACCTCCCTCATTGCAATGGCTTTTAGAATGTGCTGTATGCTTTAGGAGCAGGAGATGGGCTAGAGGCCGGTTATGACTCTTTCGTTTGTGTGTGAGTGGAGTCCTTATGATTCCTCTGCCTCTCATCAGTTCTCCCTCTTGTACCCATTTCTAGATTGTGTACTCCTTAGAAGAGGCACATGACTTCCTTTCTGTTGTAAAACTATGCCCATCAATGGCATAAATAATAAGACAATTAAAGTTGGACAAGACAGAGGTCCTCTTGGTTTGGAAATCCATGACTCAGGTGCTGAATTGTCAACCAGTTGTGAATGGGGCTGCACTGCAAGAGCAGGTTTGCAGCTTGGGGGTCCTCTTGGATTGAATGATGCTTCTGGATCACCAGGTGGCAGCAGTGATCAGCAAGACTTGACTACTGTAATGAACACTATGTGGGGTTACCCCTGAAGACTGTTTCGAAACTGCAATTAGTTCAGAACGTGGCAGCCCTATGGTCTTCTATTTTGCTTGACTTTCCTGTCTTGAATATGTTTGATGTTTGGAGTTTTTGTTTCTACTGTTTGTATTTTACATTTCTTAAAACTGTTGTGCCTGGCAATTTTTAGACATGCTGCTGTATGACTGCTATTCTTCTACCCCTGTAGATGTTTGATCTGATGTTTTATTACTGATGTTTTATCTTTTGTTCTTTTAATTGCTTTTTATTTTAAGCCACCTTCAGCACCCTATATTTTAGGGAGATCGGTGGGATGTAAATCTTTTAAATCAATCCATCAAGAAGAAGAATTTCTGAAGCATCAGAGACACACAAAGGAAAATCCTCCGCTACTGAAGGAAGCGTGACAAGGTGAGTGAAACTGAAAGACATTTGTTCAAACTAATCACTGGAAGGTAGTACCTCTTCAATGATATATTATGCAGCCATAGCAGTATTTGGGGGTAATAAATTGGAAGGAGAAACTGCTATTCCCTTGTTCCTAGCTTTATAAAAATTGCTGCCATGTTCAGTCTAAGTTTTCAAATTTGTGGGCTACGGGGGATCGAGGGTAGTGGCTGTGATCAAGAGAAGGCCTTAGGCATTTTGCTAACCAAAGCAAAACATTACACACATATGAACACAAATTCTAGACAGACTGTAATGAATCTTTATCTTTCATGCAGAGGAGAGAGAGGAAAAGAAGCACTTGTTGTTGTTCAGTCGTTAAGTCGTGTCCGACCCTTCGTGATCCCATGAACCATATCCCACCAGGCCTTCCTGTCCTCCACTATCTGCCTGAGTTCGCTCATTTTCATAAGAAGCACTAATCAAGAACTATATGGGGCAGGCAAAAGCAGAGGTTTAAACTGTAGTGACAGAACATCATAAGTACATGGGCTGGTGAAGAAAGTTGAAAATAAAGCTGGTTCAGACAATGAATAACAAGCATAAGAGAGACCACAAAAAATCTGGGAAATGTTTGCATTAATGTTCATTATGGGTGACATATTCCACTGAGGGTTCTAAATGTTCCCAATTATTTGAGCTACTGGCAAACCTTGACATTTTAAAATTACAGTGCATTCTGCTCTGGGCAGTTTGTATAGAGATTCCTGGTGCACTGGAGAGCTCAGGTAGTGACTACATTTATCCATGTTTTGGAACACTACATGACTATGAACACATAGACCACAAAAGGGCCTTACTCCTGTTGCCCTTTGCTGGCTATTCATAGCAATTCAAAGAAGAAAACACTAATTGAGCCTTCTTCTCATATAATTCTCCCCCATTGAATGCAGGGATCCACACCTGCTGGCCACACACCCAGGCTGCATATTCATCTTTCATGAGAAAGGGGCAGTGCCCAGGTACACTACAGAAGCAGGGATTCTATCTGGAACTCAGAGGGATGTGGGGAGAATTATGTAAGAGGTTATTCACTCCAAAAGCAGAGGGCTTTCCCTTCCACCACTCCACCTCTTTATCCCTACAAGATTGCATTTGTGTACAAGTCTGTGTAATGTGTGTAACCCAGGTCAACAAAATGTCTAAGGCCATCCCTGGATCACAATCACAACTTTGAACTTTCTGTAACCCATACATTGAAAGTTCACACAGAAAAATGATGGCAATGGTAATAACAGGTGGGCTCAAGAGAACAGCAGTTTCTTCTTCCACCAGGATGCAGTGGTAAGTGTTGAAGTGCAAGAGCTCATCATGATGCCCCATAGTCACACCTCATCCACTGCCACGCCCCTACTTACAGTCCAATCCTAGGCTGACGTTACACCGCTGGAAATAGTGTCTGGGGGAGTAAGGAGCTTTGCAGCGACCTGCTGTTGGAAGTAGTTGGGCCACCGCCAATGGTAAGTGGTGGAGGTGGCCCGCCATAAGATCCGTTGCATCCTCCAGTGCCAGTAAGTCAGTGCAGGGGATGAGAGGGAGGTGAGAGGTGGGCGGAACAGGAAGGAGACAGAGCGGAGGGGTGGAATGAGGGCTGAAAGGGGGCAGTGGCAGCAGTAGTAGCGGCGCTGCCAATATTCTATCCCCCTTTCGGGCCTTGAACTACCCAAGTCCACTTCACACTTTTTTTTCACATTTTTTTTTATACTGCCCTTCCTCCAAGGAGCTCAGAGTGGTGTACATATTTCCTCCCCTCCTTTTTGTCCTCACAACAACCCTGTGAGGTAGGTGGGGCTGAGAGATAGTGACTGACCCAAGGTCACCCAGGAAGCTTTGTGGCTGAGTGGGGATTTGAACCTGGATCTTCCAGGTCTAAGTCCGACTCCCAAGCCACTACACCACTTGGACTTGCTTCAGCAAAATCACTGATGTGGGTCTGAGTAGACCCATTCTGGTGCTGGCAGCTTACCCCCAGGTAAGGGAACAAATGTTCCTTTACCCAGAGGAGACCTCCAAGACTCCCCCTCCTGCCAGATGCAGTACTCACCCTGGCAGCATGGCTGCACTGGAAGGGGAGGAAAAAGATAGGATTGGGTTAGAGAATACACACAAAAAAGCCACCTTTATCAATCAAGTGTTAATAATTCAATTGTAAGATTCCCCTCCTCTAGTCAGAAATCCCTCCAAGAATTTTCCTCCACAGCCTCCTAAAGCACGCATGCACACCACATTTCTAAAGTTTTTGAGAAAGTAGAATCTATCACTTCTCCCCCAAGGGAAAACCCATCAATAGCCATCAATTCTCCCCCCACTGGCAAAATCCATCAATTTTTCTCTTCCTCTCCCCCCCCCCCGTTATGGAGGGCATGATAAAGAGTACTGTATTTCCTTTTAACAAAGTGGCAGGTCTGCTACCGAGGCGACAGAAGCAGGTCGCCAGACCTGAGAGAGAAGAGGAGCCAGAGCCTCCCATTCCCCAACCACACTGCCTTCTGTCTGCCTGCTGCCACTGAGCTCCAGCCCCTCACTTCAGGCCCCACTCCTACTGCCTGCACGCTGCCTGTTCCAGTCCTTGATCCCACCCCTCTGCCTTTTCTGTGTGGAACGGGGCAGGGGCAGGAATGGAAAGAAGCAGCAAGGCAGCCAGCTGAGGAGAGCAATGGGGGGGGGCAAGGGGTGTTGGGTTGCAGGTGAGCGTTCTGCCTGCTCCCACCACTGCAGTGCCACTCCGCCTCACTCACTCCCCCAATTTACCTGCAAATACGTGTATGGTGGTGCATGGGTGTTGATCCATATGGGTATATCCTATCCAAGCCAACAACAATGTACATACATGTGTTTCAGAAGGAACAGGTAAATGGATGGTTATTCTGTACAATAAGGGGGTATTTCCTAGTTTAGCACTCCCTTTCCCCTGGGAATCTGCTAGAAACTATAGTTGTGTGAGGGCAACTTAAATAGATAGTACCCTCTGTCACAGAATGGAATATATGCTTCCCATCTGTTTGCAAGGACAGTTTCATATAAGTAAATTACCAGGCTTCAATGAGGACACATTCCTTTCCTTACAGAAGAAAAAGAAAACCTTTCTTCCAACACTGTCACCACCGGAGATGAGGAATCACAGACAAAGAGCCCCCTGTGCCGAAAATATTTGCTCCCTGGTGTCCTGGTGGACAGGTCGATGAAAGTGTCGACCCAGTGTGCGGCGGCTGTGAAGAAGGCCAATTCCATGCTCGGGATCATTAAAAAGGGGATTGAGAATAAAACGGCCAATATCATTATGCCTTTGTACAAATCGATGGTAAGGCCACATCTGGAGTATTGTGTCCAGTTCTGGTCACCATACCTCAAAAAGGATATAATTGAATTGGAAAAGGTGCAGAAAAGAGCGACCAGAATGATTCGTGGGCTGGAGCACCTCCCTTACGAGGAAAGGCTACAGCGTCTGGGGCTTTTCAGCCTAGAAAAAAGGCGCCTGAGGGGGGACATGATTGAGACTTATAAAATTATGCATGGGATGGAGAGAGTGGATAGAGGGAAATTCTTTTCCCTTTCGCACAACACCAGAACCAGGGGACACACACTAAAATTGAGTGGAGGGAGAGTTAGAACAGACAAAAGAAAATATTTCTTTACCCAGCGTGTGATTCATCTGTGGAACTCCTTGCCACAGGATGTGGTGATGGCACCTGGCCTAGATGCCTTTAAAAGGGGTTTGGACAAATTCATGGAGGAAAAGACCATCACAGGTTACAAGCCATAAGCAACCTCCTGGTTTTTAGAAGTGGGTTTTCTCTGTGCCAGGTGCAAGGGAGTGGCGACTGGACACAGGTATCTTGTTGTCTCGTGTGCTCCCTGAGGCATCTGGTGGGGCCACTGTGTGACACAGGAAGCTGGACTAGATGGGCTTTTGGCCTGATCCAGCAGGGCTCTTCTTATGTTCTTATGTTCCCCCCCCCCCCGTTTCTCACTTGTTCTTGACCTTTCTAGCCCTGATGTTCTGAGTTGCCTCAGAATTCAGAAAAGGCTGCTGAGGGATGCTCTAGCTATGTGTACCGATTCCTGTTGTTGTTTGCTCAGCTTAGATCTGCTGATCTCTTCGCATGAGAAATATACTCCCCTCCCCAGGTTAGGCAAATTGCATTGCAATATAGAAACAGTCATCAGCAGCACATTCACGGAAGATGACATTCCCAAGTTGTCCTACTTGCAGAGCAGATCGCAAGTTAGCATCATCACTACTTGCAAGTAAGTCCCATGGAGTTCAATATGGCTCACCCTCAAGTAAGTGCACATATTTATTGTTTAGTTTCGAATTAACTGAAGGGAATGACTGAGGGTTATAAAATTATGTTTGTCCTGGGGGAGTGGATGGAGAAGTTTGTTTTCCTCTCTCATAGCCATAACACCACTAAAACCTAGGGTCATCCAAAGAAACTGATTATTCTGAGGTAAAAAAAAAATCATTTTTTTTTACTGATTGTTAGCAGCATATTCAGAACTGACAAAAGGAAGTACTTTTTATCATAGTGCATAATTCACACTGCCCACTGCCCACACTGCACGTCCCCTGCCAGGGAAGCAACAGCAGGAGAGGGCTATGCCTCCTTCATCTCCTACTGGACTAGACAGAGACTCTTCTTTGCCTATGGATTCCACAGCCTCATTCATTTTTCTTCTGCTGATCACAAGAACTGGTTAAGAGTTATGCTGGTCACTGAACCTTCACCTCCTGTTATGGGAAAGTCTGCTTCGTCCAGGGATGGCATCAGAAGCTGGCTGTGTCAGACACTGGCAAGCACCTACTATTAGGGGGCCCATCTGTCTGTGCTGACCTCTAAGCCCTCAGTCCTGATGGCACCAGCAGTGCCCAATGCACCACCAGGGGCGGGCACCACCATGTGGCTTTCAATTCTTGAATAATTCTTTCAAATTATTTTGAAACCTCTACATGTGGCCAAAGTCAGAATTTCAAGACAGCTATCAATTTTTCAGTGATGTTGCTGAAAATTAAATAAAATAATTTCAAACCGGCACGAGTCCAATCTATGAACTTCCTAGAAAATTGGAAGTCCACCCTCCCCGCACACAATGTTCTGTTTAATTCCTAAAGATTTTGTTATGAATTTTATCCAAGGTGAACTATCTGCCTCCAACATCTTTCTCCTCCAAAGAGACAACTGATGTACAAAAGAATTGGCTTGACTCTCTGAAGCCTGCAGTTTGTTTGCTCATTTTCCATTTCAATAGAAGTCTTCCATCTGGCTGAAGTAAGTCCATCTCGAGGTCTTAGCAAGACCAATAAAACTAATGTCAGGAAAAAGAGGTCAACTTTCATTTTCACAGTCAGCATGCTTTAATTTTGTGTATTGCACATTTATTTTATTTACAATATTTTTATCCCACCTTTCTCCCCGAAGGGACCCAAGGCGGCTTACAACAACAACAACAACAAAAAGAAAATGCAATACAAAAACAATCACATTTTAAAATAGTAAGAAACAATTAATGAAAATTAATAAAAACAGTATCTAAAAATCGATTAAAAAGATTATTGCTACAATTAAAACAGGAGCATAAAAACAGCAGCACCCCCACCTGTACCAACGAGATGTTAAAAAAGGCAAGGGCTCAGAAGGCTTCTTTGAACAAGAAGGTTTTTAGGCCTCGCCGGAAAGTGTCCACGGAGGGAGCAGTTCATAAGTCAAAGGGGAGGGAATTCCATAAGGTTGGTGCCACTACTGAGAAGGCCCTGTTTCTGGCCGCCGCCCCTCGTACCTCCCTGGGCGACGGCACCCGCAAAAGGGCCTTTAAGAAGAAACAGGGGACTCCGAAGTTTGCCTATGTGCTCAGACATATATACAAAATGCATGGCGACTGAGCACTGAATGTCACAGAATATGCACGGAATCAAGAAATGACTGTATGTTCAACAGAAATATTAAAATACCTTTTAAACGACAGGCATGCTTGATTGAGGGAAGTGATTGTACTCCATTTATTGTGATGGGACTTCCCCAACTTATTAGCCTGAGTTGGTGAGATGATATGGAGAAGGTGGGGAGTTAAACAGTCAGGACAGACAGAACCCACCACCACCCCACCCTTCACATGTTTCTTTTAAAATAATACCACGAGGGGATTCTAAACTCCTCCCCCCCCCACACACACTTTAATAACATGTAAGGAAATTCTAAGTAGCTGTCGTACATTACTGACTGATAAAATGTTGCCTTCTCTCTCCTTAAGTTCAGCACAACCTGTCAGCTGTAAGGCCCATACAATGTACCATTTTCCAAAAGGTTCCATCAGCTCCGTTTTCATTTGACATCCTGTTGTTTACATAGCTACTGCTGAATCCTGTTTTTTCACAGTTGATAGGTCCATTCAAAAAGAAGTACCATATTGTCAGCGCAGTCCTGCACAAGTTGTGGCAGCTGGCCTAAATGGCTGGCTGCTGCATCCTGCGCAGGATGCGGGCCATGCAATGTAAGCACAGAGTCCTCAATGGGCCTCCTTGGATTTGCGGCAGCTCTTTAGCTGCTGCTAGACCGAGGCAGCCATGTAAGGTCGGCCCGGCCTGGGAAGGAGTGTTGGATATTGGTGCAACCCAGCACCAATATCCCTGCCCGCTCCCAGGTTGGGCTGGCCAATGGCCCCCTCCCTTGCCACCCCAGCCTGCCCTCCCCATGCCCTCCCACTGACCAGCCTAGGAGTTACCTGGGTTGGTCAGAGCAGGTCCTGGGTAACAGCAGAGTGAGAGGCTCCAGCTCTGTGTTGCTTACTCCCGAGGAGCTGCAAAAGTGCTTTACAGCACTTTTGCGACTTGTTAGGCCAGCGGATCGCTTGCTCCGCCGGCCTAAAGTTAGGCAGGATCGGGCTGTGTATTAGGCACTGTTGGCTGTACACTAAAGTCCCACTGATCACAGAGGGCCTTGCATCGGAGCAAATATGAATAGGATTGGGCTCCATGACTGTCAACTCAAATCCCCCCAAAACGGAGAACACAGATATTTTTTTCCTCTTCCAATCTCAGCAATCCTACCAGACAAATTTGTACAGGACGTTTCTATAAGCCTATTAAATCATTCCTGTAGGTGAAACCTCTGCTCTGTCTCTAAGGACATAATCTTCTCTAATCCACATTCAGTTCAGCCTTTCTGCAGCTTTAAAGGGGAGCTGTATTTTACAGCAAATTTGTGACTCTTAGGATCAATGCTTATGAATGATTTGCAATTCAACGACTATTAAAGTAAGCTTTGCCTTCAAAATAAATCACTCTGCTGAGAGTTGAATGTTGATCCTACAACTATAAGCATACAAGTTTGCTCCAAGTCAATTGGCATATTTATATGTGTAAAGACACTCAGGCAGTTGGGAGAGAGTTGCACAGAGCATAGTATAATAGGTCAATGTCATACCAGTAGATAGCATGATGAACTCTCCTAAGTAACAGCCCAATCCTGTCTAAGATGTGGCGGCCAGACTAAACGGCCGGCTGCTGCATCCTAGGCAGGAGGCAGGCCACACCAGTGCGGCCGGGGCTTACCTCAGGAGAAGGGGACATTTGTCCCCTTCCCCCGGTGTAAGCCCTGGAGGCCCCAATGGGCCTCCTTGGATGAGCGCCAGCTCTTTAGCTGGTGTGTGTCCAGGGAGGCCATGAATATGGTAGTGAATGCCATAGATTGATTACACACTGTGTCAAGAAGTATTTCTTTTGTTCATTCTAAATCACGGGTTCTCAACCCCTTCCTGACCAAATACCAACTCCGGCACCACTCTCCTGCTACGTGCCACCAGAAGTGACTGGAGATGACATCATCGCCAGTTACTTCTGTGTTTTCAGGTTTTTGGAGGCCAAAAAATGCAGGTAGGAGGGCCCTTCTCTGTATTCCTGAGAAGCTCGGCTAAAGGCAGGAGCCTCTCAGGAGTGAAAATGTGCCACCGAAAGTGGTGCATCAGAGCGGTGGTCCAGCGGTCTGAGTACCACTAGCAGTCGGCCGAAGTACCACTGGTGGTACTAGTACCACTGGTTGAGAACCCCTGTTCTAAAACATTCTAAATCTTCCATCATTTACAGCCCAGTCCTAATTAACACCCCCCCCCCCGGCCGATGTGGCTGCATCACCAGAGAGCGTGCCACATGCTGCGGGGGGGGGGCAGTCATGGGGCTCTCCTCCAGGTAAGGGAACATTTGTTCCCTTACCTGGGGGTAAGTCTCTCTTAGCCCAATGGGTAACCTCGGATCTGCACCTGCTACTTTGCTACTTTGCTGGTCTAAGGTAAGTAAGAGAGAGGGAAAGGGAGAAAATGGGACAAGGATATCGGTGCAAGTCACTGTCACCGATATCTGCCCCGTTCTGCCCCCTTCTCTCCCAGACACTCCCCTGTTTCTTCCCCTCGCTACCTCCCACTCCCTGCTCCCACTACTGACTTACTGGCTTGGGCGGTGAGGCTGCGGAGTCACCGCCCCCTCCCAGGTCAGACCGGCTAATGGCCCCCTCCCCTACCACCCCGGCCCACCCTCCCCACACTCCTGTGTCGACCTTACAAAAGCAGAACACTGTTCTGCTGTCGCAAAACCTGCTGTGCACTTGCCCCAAACCCTGTTAGGATTGGGCTGTCAGTTTCATTGGATGACACCTAGTCCTAGTGTTGTGTGTGAAAGAGAAAAACTTCTCTCTCTCTCCACACCATGCATAACCGAATAAGCTGCATTCATGCCCTTCCACTTAGCCACAGTTTTTCTAAAATAAAAAGCCCCAAATGTAGCCTTTCCCCATTGGGAACATTTTCCAATCCTCTGATCACTTTGGTTGCCTGCATCTACATTTTTTCCACCTCTAAAATATTCTTCCTGAGGTACGGCGACCAGAACTGTATATAGTATTCCAGATGTGGCCACATCATACATGTGTATAAGGATATTATAATATTAGTAGTCATATTTTCAATTCCTTTTTTATGACCGCTAGCATAGAGTTTGCCTTTGCACAGCTGCCACACTCTGGGTCAACATTTTCACTGAGCTATCTGCTACAATCCCAAGATCACTTTCCTGGTTCGTCACCAACAGCTCAGACTTCATCAGTATACTGTATATGTGAAGCGGGGGGGGGGGCATTTGCCCCAACGTGCATAACTTTATACATATTGGCACTGAACTGCATTTGACTTTTGTTTCCCATCCATCCAGCTTAGAGAGATCCTTTTGTTGCTCATCAGAATTCATTTCAGTTTTCACTCCCTGAACAGTTTGGCACCATCTGCAAACTTACAGCACAATCCTATATATGTTTACTGAGAAGTAAGCTCCACTGAGTTCAAGGGGACTTATCCCCAAATAAGTGTGCACAGGATTACAGCCATGGCCATCTCATTGCTCACCCCTAATTCCAGATCATTTATGAACACATTTAAAAGCACCGGTCCCAAGACAGATCCATGAGGGAACCAGGAACCTGCTTCTTATTTCTTTTCATGGAGAAAGTCTCCACTTAATTCCACTCTCTCTTTCAGGTTTTTAACAACTCCCCCACACTATCTCTACCTTTGCTGAGGGACTTTGTCAAAAGCTTTTTGAAAGTCCAAGTATACCACATTGCCCAGATATCTATCCACATGACTGTTGACATTCTTAATGAACTCTAGGAGGTTAGTGAGGCACAATTTGACATCGTAGGAGCTATGCGGGTTCTCTATATGCTTCATAATTTTATCTTGAATTATTTTTTCCATCAGTTTACCCAGAACAGATGTTAAACTAACCAGCCTGTAATTTCCCACAACCCCTGCTAACTGGGCAAGGGGCACTTTTTCAATTGGTGCTCCTCTTATATTTAGCAGGGGGAGAGTAACTGCCCCCCTTTCACCCCAGCACAGTGTCTTTTCTGGTGGCTGTTTGCTGGTGTTCTTCTGCATCTTTTTTAGACTGTGAGCCCTTTTGGGACACGGAGCCATTGAATCATTTGATTTTGTCTGTAAACCGCTTTGTGAACTTTTTGTTGAAAAGCGGTATATAAATACTGTTAATAATTAATAATCCCCCTTTGATTTTAAATATTGGTGCTATATTGGCTACCTTCCAGTTCTCCGGCACAGAGGCAGATTTTATTTATTTATGTATTTGGAAATATGTATGTCCTGCCTTTTCAGCCTTGCAGGAGCTCAAGGCAGCTCACAATATACAGTAAAATTAATAAAAGAATAAAACATTGCATATAAAATAGAAAGCAACAACAGCCGCAGGTAAGCAACAACAGACAATCCAAAAAGACATTGAAAAAAAAAACAAGATTTAAAGGACAAGTCACATAGTTTTGTTAGAAGATCAGCAATTTCACTTTTGAGTTATTTTTGAACTCTTGGGTGAAAGCTGTCTGAACCCAGTGTGTGATTTCTTAATTTTTAATTTGTCAACAAGTTCGTCTTTGGTAATATCTGTTTGACTCAGTTCTTCAGACTCCCTCCCTGAAAACGTAAATGTAGAAAATATGGATGCAAAGAACTCACTCAACTTCCCTGCAATCTCTGCCCCATGTCATCACAATCTACCAAGGTTACCAGATAAATAGTGTAGGCAGCATTAACAATAATTGCAGGCTGCTTTATTGTATCAGCAGGGAGATGACCCTAGTGTACACTGTACACCTGTCATTAACTTCTGCATATTCTGACGGTATGATTAAACTGTGGTCTTCAAACCACATATTATATCTTCCATTTTCGAATACTGTATGACTGAGAAATGCCCTTCTGTTTCCCTGTTGTTGCCCTTACCTTGAAAATCTGTGTCATGCTATGAAATAATTGGCGTGGCCAGACTTTACAAATGTCATGTAGCTATCAGCAAAATGACGAAGAGAGTTGAATATTTCTAGTTGGAGATAGCTCGATCTGGGAGCGCAGGCCTGGGGGAACTGCCTAAATTGTTCACTGGGGAACTACTGCAACATGAGTACCTGTTTATTTGCACTTATGTTAAGATGGTGGTGCTCCTAAACGCGCCGCCGGTTATTTCCTGGCCCCACCCGGAACCCAGCAACAGGCAAGGACGGGAAAAGCGGGGCTCGTCATTGGCTGCTGCTGCTGCTGGACGGGGCTTGCTGGGGAGTGGCAGCATTGTTTGCTGCCTTCCTACCGGCGATGATGTCAACGCCAGTCACTTCCGGTGGTACGCAGCAGGAGAGTGGTGACGGAGGTTGTACTTGGCCGGGAAGAGGTTGAGAACCCCTGCTTTAGAAGGTTTTCTCCGGTTTTGCCTGACCGGCGTAACCCCATTATGATTTATCTGCTGGCACGCCTGTGCCACGTATTCGGTTCACAGCGCTCTACCTACTCTGAGGCAGTTTTATTTAGGGAAGCTTGTTTGGTCTTGTTCTTTGGCGCCTTTTGTCCCAGTGAAGTAGTGTCTGGATCCAAATGGGATACCTCTGCCGGAGCTTTGCAGGCCTCTGACCTGGTCCTGTCCATGGAGTCGGTTCTTTTGACCATAAGACTATCTACAACCGACCAGTTGGCCAAAGGGCGGAACGTGTGTTTGGGCTGTGCCAGACGTGGTGCTTTGTGCCCTGTCATTGCTCTTGAATCTTACATAAAAATGTGACCCCCTGTTCTGATGGTTTACCATTGACACTTTTTCAATTTAGGGCAGAGGTTCCCTAACTCCTGGGAAGGCCTTACGCTGCTCTAAGTAGCAGCGGGGCCTTCCCAGGAGTGGCGATGACACGCCTGGGATCGCGCCGCCGCCGCCACCGCTGCGCCCGGGATCGCCGTTTTTACCTTCATTGGTGGGCAGTGGGTGTCCCTCGGGGGTTGCGGGGAGCCTGTGGACCCCTCCGCAGGCCTCCCCAAGCGTCGGAGCAGTGCTCCAACGCGATCGCAACTGACTTCCGGTTTCGCGTAAAACCAGGTCAGTTGCGATCGCGTTGGAGCACTGCTCCGACGCTTGGGGAGGCCTGCGGAGGGGTCCGCAGGCTCCCCGCAACCCCCGAGGGACACCCACTGCCCACCAATGAAGGTAAAAACGGCGATCCCGGGCGCAGCGGTGGCGGCGGCGGCGCGATCCCAGGCGCGCCATTGTCGTCACCACGGGTTGCCATGCCCCTTAAGGGCATAGCAACCCTTTCTTACCGGCTGGGGCGTTGCGACGCCCCAGTTAGGGAACCACTAATTTAGGGTTATGTTCCGGAGAGGTCTGGTCTTGCTTGGGCTCTCACCCTGCGACTATTGTTTGCATTCCATAAGGACTGGTGCAGCCTCTTTGCTGGCCAGCCTAGGATTGCCACCATCAGCCTAGGATTGCCACCATCTTCCATCCAACGGATAGGATATGGCTTTCTGCCATATTTTGGGGGTACATCTGCAAGTAATGAGCTTGCTGTGTGTCCTTGGGCCCGAGCTGTGGCCATTGTTCGAGGTGTTTCCTCAGTTTTGCCTTTATAGGCTAACCCGGCTGTTGTGACTGTTGGGGTCTGTGCTGCGGCACATTGTTGGCCTTAGGTCAGATGGAGCGCCAGTGAGGGGCCTCCCATTTGGTTAGGGTTTTGCTGGTCAAGCCTGGCAGCTGCTTACTTACTTTATTTTTTGTCTTTCCAGAGGTCGCTGGTCTTTCCCTGTTCGGATTCTCATCTGTGGACATTCCATTGTCTTCTGAGTGAGGAAGAGGGCAGCGACCTCTGCGTTTGGCACCCAGCTTGGATTAGGGGACGTAGCACGCATTTGGTGGACTGCCAAGAGAGGCATGCTCTGTGGCCAGCTATTCCCGTTGCTACAGGAATTTTTGGATTCCAAGCCTCTGCCTCAGGTACTGGTTATCCATTTGGGCGAGAATGACCTTTGCCAGAGGACGTCCCAGTCCTTGAGACTGCAGGTTCACAGGAATCTCACCATTGTTAGGTCCTGGCTGCCGGGGATTCGCATCCTTTGGTCAGACATGCTTTCCCACAGAGTATAGCGGGGGGCTTTCCATCCTCGTCTGGTAGATGTTAATCACCGTAAGACCAACCAGTACCTGAGAAAGTACCTTTTCGAAATGGGAGTTTTTGTCATCCCTCACCCTAACATAATTTTCTTCACCGTCCCTTTTCTGAGGTGATGGTGTTCACCCGTCCAACGCTGGGGCCGACATTTTCTTTTTTACTGCAGCAGGGTATTAGGGGCCTGTTTGGCTCTTGGGGTGGTGGGGGCTAAGCGCCAGGCTAGACCACCCGTGTGGCAGGTCACGCGTGGGCCAGGTAGATAGGGGACATACATTGGCGTACATTCGGAGGTAAGCAAGGTCAAGGGATGAGCCAGGACCGCTCAGATGATGCCTGCCTGGATCGGTGAGACTGGCTGGCAAACCCCTTGGCTGGAACAGCAAAGACCACCATATGGCTTGGCCTGGGGTGAGTCTGTGCTGTCCAGCTGCCTCAACCCCTTGGGTCGGCTGTGAAAGGCTTCCTCAGTCTTTGATTGAGGGCAGCTTGGAGTCAGGATGTCACGCCTGAGGGTAACTTGGGGAAGGTAGACGGTTAGGGCCGTCTCCTCCACCTTAGAGGCCCGCACGTTTGGGGTTTTAGTTCCCTGCTACAGTATTACAAGTTATTATTTATAACTAAAGTTACCCTTAATCCAAGCCCTTGTCAGTTGTATTCATTGGGGGGTGCTCAGGTAATGCATGTACAATGCAGCAAATATTACATAGGTTCCAGAAGTCTCTACTGCTGTCACATCTAAAAGAACCTAAGGCTGCAATTCTGTACACACTTATCTGGGAGTAAGTTCCATTGAACTCAATAGGACTTCTGAGTAGTGATGCATAGAATTGCCTCAGGAATGTCTCTTTGCTCAGGGAAGTAGGGAGGGTATAACAATGCAATGGCCAGCACAGTTTTGTACCAATAATGAGCTGCACTAAGGGTCCGTCCGTCCCTAACCACCTTATATTTAGCAAAAAATCTCCTACAAGGTTCTGGTTTAGCTGGCATTTCACAAGCCTCTGTCTGTTATGCTACTATAGCTAAAACTGTGGACAGGATGGATAAATCATTGGGTATGCTATAAAGGAAAAGTAAAGGGTAAGGAGAGAAGTGGCAGAGACTGCTGGTATAACAGAGGAACGTTGTACAGTATTCTCCTGGAAAAGAAATGTACTGGTACATGGTGAAGCCATTTTTAGCAAAGTGACTCTATATACTTAGTTTCTGCTTGGAAAAAAACCTAGATGTGTCACTGCACTTTGCTTTCAGTGAACATGTTTTTCTTGGGGTACCGAGTGAAGATCTCTTGGGATTTAACGTTGATTCATTGCTCACGGTTCAGAGGTCAGGAACCATTTATATCAACTTCCTTATAAATTATGAAGGAATTGTTTAAGGTGGATTGTATTGTTTTGATGTTCAAAACTGAGTGCATTACAGACTAGTGATGCTGAGTGTGCCCAAATTTTCCAACCCAAAGGTTCTATCTGCAGCTGTCTTTTGTTAGATATGAATTTAGAAGACCCAGGTACATTACTGTCGCAGCTGTGCAACAGAACAGCAATCAGTGCCAATTCACAATGTACGTGAACCATGAGGAAGGCCTGCATTTCTACACAGAGGATGAGGATTTTTTAAAGTATTTTTCCAGTCGTTCCCTTCAAGAGATAATGAGAAAAATGTGTTGTGCCACAAAATTTCAGCTATTTCTTCCAGAGGAGTTTCAAGAAGGAACGGAGAGAAAGAGTGCCAACTGGTTGCTCTAAACTTTGTTCTGTCAAACTCTTTTGACAGTTCTTTGGGACCATCATCTGATGGCAAAAATACTCCTTTAACTGTTTATCCCTCAGAGTAAGCTTAACACACAATGCCATTATTCAGAAAATATCTTATGACAGGAAGGTAGCCTCTCACATGGTGAAGGAAGTGCACACTCTCCTCTCCTCCACCATGCAAATTATCTGGTGTACCCATGACAACATCAATTTACACAAAGACCCCATTTGTGAAATTTCTCTTCCCTCCCTCACAGTGGTGTCACAAAGGGGGTGCAGCTGGTGCAATCTGTACTGGGTATCAAACCCGGGGGGGGGGTTTGACACCAAAGTGCCCGAGCCTCCACTTGGCAATCGTCAGCCCACTCCAGGCCCAGTCACCATTTGAGCGCCTGCCAACGAGCATGTTTTCGCCACTCTCTGGCAAGAACACAGAGTGACGTCCCGGAACCAAGCGAAGGCGGTTCGGAGGCGGGGCTTTTTGCATTAAATGCAACGTAGAGGCTCAGAAGGTCAGGGGATCTGAGGGAAGGGGGGGACGCTGCTCCTGTAATCCCACACAAGCCACATACTGAACCAAGGCTTTGACTTCAGAATTTTGAAAGTTGTGTTTTAGTAGAAAATGAATAACCTTACGGCCAGCTATTTAAATGGTGTTCGACAGGGGCTCAAGGCACTTCACACATATTATTTCAGCAATCCTTACAGCAGGCAGAGAGAAAAGTGGCTGTACCTGAGGCCACCTGGTTGGTGAGATTTGAACTGGAGACTTTCCAGTTCCCATCTTGGCACGTGCTGCCCAGCTCTACCCATGCATTTTGGCAGCCAAACATGCTTCAGTGCACTGAGACAGCAGCAGAGCGCAGGATCCAACCGAAAAATCCTAGTACTGGAATTTCACTGAATTGATGTGACAGCACTAGGTTAAAAATATTTGGTAAGTCCACTGGTCAAATACCGGGACAAGTGCTTAAAGCACTAAATTATTAGAATGGTAACAGGAACATTTATTCCTGTCGGACTTTAGCTAGTGCTATACGATGAAGAACATGCCTCACAGCACAATCCTATGCATGTCTACTCGGAAGTAAGTCCCACTGAGTTCAATGGGACTTACTCCCAGGTAGTTGGGTACAAGACTGCAGTGTCATAGAGAGGTCCACCCCCTCTAGCTTCAGTGCCGGCACAATCCAAGGCCAGGCCACCTAGGCCAGAGACGATTTGCTCTCTAATCGGTTGTTTGTCCACTCCTAGCCAAGGAGAAGAAGGCACCCCTGAGCCACAGGGGGGTAAAAGCAACTAACCCCTGACCAAGGGGATAGTACAGGTAGACTGCCACCAGCACTGGGTGCCTCCTAGCCCTTCCTGTCCCAGGCTACTGGGAAGGGGTACAGAGTGAACCGTTGGTTCCAGGTCTGGCTGACCAAGCCAGACAGGGATACAACGTGCAACACAGGTAGTACGTGACTGAGCAACAAGGCTTCCAGGACTTAGTTTCCAGGGTTCCAAAGAAACACTCTCTGGTAAAATAGATAGGTGTTTATTAAGTTTAGGCTACGCAAAACCAAGCATAGTGATACAGGTAAAAGATACAGGCAACTAGGTTGCTGCAAAAAGGCATAACTTTCAAATACTAGAATACAGCACTAAAATAACAAAGAACTAACTCCTCAGCTAACACACTTGTCCCTACACACTCACCATGATGAGAAAAGAGAATAGCCATCCCAGCAGGATGGTGCAGGGCTGACCTGCCCAAGGCAGAGGGCTAAGTCAAGCCATAGGAGTAACAGCAGATAGGGAGGACTGTCTCCAACAAAGACCAGTTAGAGAATGAATAACGAGAGAGAAGATGGATGCCAGAATAGTAGCTTAAGTAGACTTTTTGGGGTAAGATGATTGACAGGGGGGAGCAGACCAATGAAAGGGCAACACGCAGGGGAAAGTTCCCGAAGATGAGCTCACTCCTCGCTCCCCCTCCCAAGTCTGAGAAGCTCGTGATGTCCAGCACAGGTGCAGCTAGTTAATTGGGAGAAGTTGTGGTATCAGGGTTCCCATGCAGATAAGGAATAACAAGGCAGCTCGAAGCACAGCTCCCAAGGCCTCTGGCCAAGTGCCAATCACTGGGGCTACAGAAGCAGGCAGGCAGAAAAACCAAGACAGGAAACTCAAAATGGAGACAGACCAAAGATTTTAGACAGATCTGCATTACATGCAGCCTCAGACTCCAGGGGGAAAGTATGATAACACAAAGCTCTTGCAGTGGTTAAAAGACTTTTGGTTCTTATTCTCAAACCAATGCCTTTATCTTCTTTTTTAAAAATGAAATAAAAAAACATTGTAAGTTCAATTGTCAAATGTTGGGATTTCTCTACGAAAACCCAGTGCAAATTAAATCCTGAAAAGAAAGTCCACTTACCCGCATTTGAAAGATGCTGCACATTTCTCATCACTCCTTCAGTGTAAGCTCCAGGCTCATAACTGTCCATCTCGCCAGAAACAATGTGTGCCACTCGTGCTGCCCGCCCTCGAATGGCGCCAGCCACACGGTCTAAATCATCGGCATCCTGTTCTCTTAGCGCAATGATGCACTTGTTTACATCCTCAAGGATATGACTTTCTGTGTGAGAGAGAAGCAAAACCAATGAACAAAAAGATTCAGACTAAAAGACTTGACTAGATCGGATATTGTTTTCTTTTCAGCCAAGGACAAGTGAAATTGACCATATCAGTCCATTTACACTCCAGCTAATATTTCAAATATGATACAAGAGTCAGGCTGCTCCATACAAACAAGTCAAATGTATATATGAAATCTTTATAGGCCTCTACATAGAATGTTGAGTTCTGTTTTTCAGTGTTTCTTGAGCACTTGAAAAATCATACGTTTTCCGTCTTTTCTTATCTCTCGTTTTTTAGCATTTGACGTTTCCTGCTGCCTGTCCTTTTTATTACATTTTTAATCCCCACCCTTCCTCCAAAGAGTTCAGAGCACTAAACATGACCCCACTCTCCGCATATTATCATCATGATAATATAAACCCGTAGCTGAGTGAAAGTGATTGGTCCACAGTAACCCACTAAGCCAATGGATAAATGGGAACCTTAACCTGGATCTTCCCTACTTTAAATGAGTAGGCAAATGCCTACTTGTCTTTTAAGGCTGATCCAAGACATTTTATAGCCTTGGGAGAAAATTTAAATTCCCATTCTTATCACCTCAGCTAAAAAAATAGAATACCAAATAGTGAACAACTTGCCCTCTTTTAATGGCACTCAATTTACCCTCCCTTGCTTTAGATGAATATGTCACATTTTGTTGTTGCTGTTGTTGTTTTGTTGTTAAGAATATTTATAGCCCACTTTTCAACAAAATGTCATTCACAATACATAGTAAATTGATAAATGGCTCCATGTCCCCAAAGGTCTCTCTCTCTCTCTCTCTCTCTCTCTCTCTCTCTCTCTCTCACACACACACACACACACACACACACACACACACACACACACACACACACGACACCAGCAACAGCCACTGGAAGAGGTGTCACGCTGTGACAACAACAGCAACACTACTGGGGGTGGCTGAAACGGTAGTGGGGCTTGTGTGGATTTCACACAGTGTGTGTGGCATACCAATTGTGCCTTTCACATTCTCTCCCCATTCTCTACAACAGTATCTTCTGTTTCAGAGGATTTTACACCACCTAAAAATGGGAAGAAAACTAAGCGCTCCTAAAATTAGTGCTTATTAATCAGGAAATTGTCAGAACAAAGGGAGAGATTTGGCTTCTTTTAGAACTGAAGATAATTACGGTTCTAGTTGAGAGATGCATATCATTATTTGGACTCATCAGAGGTTTAAAACCACCCTCCATGAGCTGAGAAAAACAATAAGAAATACTGAATAAGATAAAAACAAGATATTCCACAAAGCAACAGCATAATTAAGGAAAGCACAGACTTTCTAATAACAACAATATAAAGCTTAATATTTATATGACTGTTCTGAATGCGAAAAGCACTGAATGCCAGAGTTACAATCCCATGAAGTGACTGAGTGTGACAGATGGAGGACTGAAGAGGAGATCTGAACCAGGACACTGGTAATGCCACCTAACTAAGCTCATGGCTGAATTAAAATTTGAGCTGGAAACATTTTGGTTCCAGCTTCAGCTTAAAAGTATCCATACTGCTTTTAAGTGGGTGCAATGAATATATGCAGCAGCACTGTGCTGGCAGTCAAACCCTGACCAACACAGATTAACATAAGAAAGACCCTGCTGGATCAGGGCAAAAGCCCATCTATCCAGGATTCGGTTTCCCACAGTGGTCTAGCAGCTGCCTGTGGGAAGCCCACAAGCATTATAATGTATGCCGGAGTCCCTGTGCATTAACAGAGGCCAGTCTGTTGCCATGATGCCCCCACACCACACACAAACCTTCATTGTATCCATGTAGAATATCTCAAAAGTCAGCAGGAAAAGAGAATTTCTAACATAAGATACCCAGAAAGTTGAACTGGTCAGTACTTATTTTGTGCCATTTTATGCTCCGAACACTCCTAAGTATTATTGTTGAAAAAGATAAACTATCATTCTATGATTAGAGGAACCATCAAAAACTATGAGAGAAGGATAAAGATCTGGATTGGAAAATGGTGGGTAAGAACAATCTAAACATTAAAAAGAAGGAATTCCTACTTTCAATGGCCAGTATAGTAACCATAGCTCTCCGCTATAGCATGGTTGATAAATGGAACTGAAACTTCTACAAGTTGAGAGACGAAATGTAAAAATGAGTTGCTGTATTTAACTTAGCAGAAGTTCATGCAATGAATGCTATAAGGAGACAACTGAAATGAAACGTTTGTCCTCTGTATTGAAATGAAAAGAGAAACAGATTTGTGTAGCAGCTCCACAAGTATATTGTACTGTGCAGGCTTTGATCAAGGTGTTTGATTTCATTTAATCACATGTGAACCTCGTGGTTCACAACATTTACTTGGCAGAAAGAGTTCATAGTCCAGTGGTAGAGAACATACATTTCATGCAGAAGACCTCGAGTCCAATCTCTGGCACCTCTGGGAAATAATAAGCATTAATATTTGTACAGCACCTCTTGCATGTGCAAAGTGCTCCGCGTGTTTATCCTGATATCATCCTTACAACACTAAAATTGTAAGTGCTAAAATTGCACTTCCACCCCCCCCCAACAGAGATCCCGAGGATCGCTGCCGCTGTCCCCACCTCTGCAAATGCTTTGCGGGGAGAACTTTGGGAATCTCTGAACTAGCCTATGGTAATATTGGTTTCATTGTATGTCAGTTTTCTTAATGTCACAGTTTCTACGAACTTACTGTATTAACAATGTTAAGTGAGGACTTGCTGTACCTGGTTAATAACTCATTCACAGATGCACATACTCACCTGATTCCCCTACATTTTCATTATTCTATGCTTGATAACTAGAAGATCTGTATTTAAATGGATGCCACTGAATAGCATTTTATTGGAGGTGACAGAAACGTTCTGTCTGTGGTGTCAGTTCTGTGATGTCTCATTCACACATATGCCAATCATCACCTGATGTTGCAGCTATCAAATTCTGAAAATGCCTGTGTGAACTGGCCCCAAACTGACAATGAAGACATCAGTTCCTTTGTTATCTCTCTTGTCTCATATTGTAGCACAGTTAAGGTTACCACACTGCCCGATGAGTGTAGGAGTTGCTAACTTTTCCCATTACCGTTAAGTTACGTTCCTAATTTTGCACCTTAATTTAGCATGTTGAACAGTGGAAATCTCTTTATTTCTTATTCATGACTAATCAAATCTCACAAAGAAGGTCTCACAAAGCCTCACAAAGAAGGTGATAAGAAAGGACTGTTTAAATCTGAGACATTTTCAGCAGCACACATGAAAAACTTAATAGTCTTCTTCCAGTTGCCAAAAGACATTGTGTGCTACTACATGCATCTGCCATTCTTTTGGATAATCGCGGCAAAAAAGCACATCACAAAATGGGAGCCAGACTATGTGTTCAAGGTCATTCAATGCTGACGCTGAAAAGTAAGGAAGAAGTTTGCCACACTCCTGAAAATGTTGTTGTAACTTTTCCATCAATAGCTAGAGGGCCTCAAGTCAATTCAGCACCTTTTTATGACAACTAAATTCACTCTGAAACAAATAAATGAACATTCAAATTTTAGTTCTTTTCCCCCTTTGCTCCATTATCATTATATGACTGCAGACATCTCTGCAATGTTTTTACTCCTTGTGCAATGTGAATAACAGAGTGAACATCACATCAGATTATGCATTGCTAAGTGCTATCCATTTCAGAGATGCCAATAAAATATTGTCAGAGGATAATGGCCATCTGCTGCTCCAGCATAATTGCTCAGGTGAAGACACTGATTTTGTGGAAATTTTCTATTGTAACTGCTTTATATATATGCTATACCAAACCCTGACACAAATGGGATGTCTCTGTCTGCAGCAGGGAAATTTGTCCTCTGTGTCTTTGTTGGATAGCAGGTGGAGTCTGGTATTTAAGTCGCAATCCAGATACCATTTAAAAGAAGAGGCTTGCACTGAATCTAGGCTGGGGGCCACACTATGCACAACTGTGTGTAATCATGTACCAAAATCATATTTGCTTGCTTCAAATGCCAGGGAGGGGGCTACTGGGTACACAGCAGCAGTGCTGGGAGGGGTACTTAATCCTTTCCTTGCCAATTGTTTCCCCACCATAAATTGTCTCCAAGTAGCCCCGCTCACGTCAAGATTTCACTATCATACAATAGGAAGAATACAAATAAGCAGGATGATATTGGTGTTCATTACAGGATGATATTGTCAGGATCCATCCTGCATGTCAGGGCCCCAGCCCCCTTTATTTCATCCTAAGGGGCAGGTCCATGTCAAATGGTGTGGGGCACACAATTTAGAGGGCCATGGAGAAGAGCAGGAGATACAGACCCAAACAGTAGGCAGAGATCTTGAGTTCTGCTGAATTGTTTATTGCCAATAGTTCATGATGTAACAACAGCATTGGGGGTGGCTTTTTCCAGGTTATCCTAGTTTCTGAAAAAGTCTCAGTTCTCTCTGGGCTTGCTGATTTCAATTGAGTCCCTCTGTGCTCTAACGCAGGGAGGCAGCAAAGGATGGAGGCAGATTCAACTAAAGATCCTTTTTGGTACCCGTGACCCGTTTATTGCCAATAGTTCATGATGTAACAACAGCATTGGGGGTGGCTTTTTCCAGGTTATCCTAGTTTCTGAAAAAGTCTCAGTTCTCTCTGGGCTTGCTGATTTCAATTGAGTCCCTCTGTGCTCTAACGCAGGGAGGCAGCAAAGGATGGAGGCAGATTCAACTAAAGATCCTTTTTGGTACCCGTGACCCTTCCACAACAACTTCAGGAAATGACCCAGTGAGGCCCAGGAGAAGGCGGTGCCCTGTGTCATCTGCCCCCCTCCCAACTGAGAGTAGGGTGATTCACTCAGTGAGAAAGCCTTGCCAAACCCTGCAGCCCGAGCCTTCTCTTTCCTTCCTTTCTCTTCTTGGTCCTTCACTTTTCTCTCCTCCCTGTATCTTTGTCCTTCCCTCCTCTTCCCTCTGTTGCCCAGGTCTCCTTCTTACCTTCTTTCTCCTCTTTCCCCATATGTTTCTTCTTTTTTCCCCTCCTCATCTTGGTTTCTGGTCTCCCCCTTCCTGCTTCCTCTTCCTCCTATGGTTTGATTCCAGCCCGTTTAAAGGACTTCTGTCAAGGACTGAGCCACTCCCCCCTCCAGATCACTGTCATTCTTGTAATTTCATGGCGCTTGGTGATGACATCATTGGCCAAGCTCCCAGTATTTATACCAGACCTGGCCAATCAAAGGAATTTACACTGCCAATCACGGAGACCAATGTCTCCCACTCCATTCTCTTCTACATCTGAAAAGAAACTGATGCTGGCAATCCCAAATAGTTCCTCAACCAACCATTCCCTAAATATAGAAACTTGAAAGAATGTACCTGGTTGAAGAGCAAGGAATTAAAATGCTGGATAGAATAATGTTTGGAATTATCACAGTAAAGTAAGCGATGCCTGTGTTACTCAATTTAAAAAAAGTGTGCCAGCAAGTATTTTAAGGCTGCTGCTGCTGCTGCTGCTGCTTAATATATGGTTTGTGGTGCACAACACAAACAAGAGACATGGTAGGGAAATAAGGAGAGACCAGCTGGCTCATCAAACTATTCTTTTAGTGCTAAGCCTCTCCTGTCACAGCATCTCATCAAACTTTCTTGAGGAAAATCAGCATTATTGCCGGGGAGGCCATTCTTTGCTTTTAAGCATATCATGATGAGAAACAAATTCACATCTGCTCTGATTTTTGTGTTTTGGTAATTTTTGTTTTGCTGCTCCTTCCAAACATCTTTATTAAGATTGAACATAATAATTCTGAGTTGCCATCATCATTTCTCGTTTCATTGCCTATCTTTTAGGTTACAAGTCAATTTGGCTTATGCAACAAGGCCGGCTGTAGATGGAAAACATCTATTAGTTGATTAATCTAGAGAGAGAGTCAATAAAAATAAATTGGCTGCACTCCATCTTAATCCACTATGCATCAGCTATAATGTGAGCAGCAATCGTTTGAATCAACATTTTATCTACTTAATATTTTTCCTTATATTGCATTTTAATAATGGTTCAGGGAGAAAAATAAGGTATTTAGCATTCAACAGTGTGCCACAATTATTACTTTTTAATTAAGTAAAACTACAAATAGTAATTCTTGCATTTATGTAGAACTCTAGTGAGTTCAAAGCATTTCAGACACATGATTTCACTGTAATTATTACAGCAATGCTACAATGTACCTCTGTATCATTGTTCCTGGATTGCCTATCACCACCTAAGGAGTTCATGGCAGAAGGTGGGTCTGAACTAGGAACTTCTTGGTTCATAGTTTAATGGCCCAATCCTATGTAACTCCCCATGCGGTGAGACAGTGGTGCCGGTGTGGATACCGCTGCATCCTGCAGGGGAGTTTTGGCTGCTGGAGGTCTCCTCAGGTAAGGGGACATTTTCCCCCTTGGCCCTGGGTAAGCTCCAGCAGCCACTATGGGTCAACTCGCACCTGCACCAACTCAATTGCCGGCACAAGCCCGTGTTGACCTGGGAAGGTGGATTAGGCTTGGGAAGGGGGTTGGAATTCAACATGTGCCACCACCGATCCTGCCTCCTCCATGTCTTGATCCAGCCTCCTCCCCACCTTGTCACTGCCCCATTCCGCCCACCCCTCTCCCCGTCTGCCCACCCTTGCCCTCCCCTCACCATACCTGGGGGATTTTCCTGTTGCCAGAGTCGGCGACTCACCCAGCGCCCTGGTTGACCTCTGGAATGGGGAAATGACCAGGGCTCTGGATCTGATCGCTCCTGAGCGTCCTCGACCAAGCCGCAGAGTCAGAGCGGCCCCTTGGTTTACTGAGGAGCTGCGGACGATGAAGCGGCAAGGTAGATGTCTAGAGCGACGGTGGCGGAAAACTTGTGCCGACTCCGACCGGGCACGGGCTAGAGCTCACTTCAGAGCCTATTCCGTGGCGGTGGCGGCAGCAAAGAGGGCTTTCTTTTCTGCTGGCATCGCGTCCGCGGAGAACCGTCCAGCTGAGCTTTTCCGTGTGGTCCGGGGCCTGCTCCATCTGGCCCCCCCAGTAGATGGGGCGGAACACACGGTGGCTCGCTGTGATGAGTTTGTAAATCACTTCGCGGACAAAGTCGATCGGATTCGGCATGACTTGGACGCCACGTTAGCAGTATCTAATGATGTCCCTGAGGCACCTGTCTGTTCTCCTTCCTGGGATTCTTTTCAGCTTGTAGAACCTGAGGATGTGGACAGGATTCTTTGGAGTGTGAGACCGTCCGCTTGCCCGCTTGACCCTTGTCCGGCATGGCTGATTAGAGCTGCCCGGGCGGGGCTGGCTGAGTGGACGGGGAGGGTGGTAAATTCATCTCTGAGGGAGGGGGTGGTGCCACTGTCTCTGAAGCAGGCGGTGGTGCGTCCCCTCCTGAAGAAACCCTCCCTGGACCCCACTATTTTGAATAACTTCCGGCCAGTCTCAAATATCCCGTTTCTGGGCAAGGTGATCGAGCGGGTAGTGGCGTCCCAGCTCCAGAGGGTCTTGGAGGAAGCTGATTATCTGGATCCATTCCAGTCTGGCTTCAGGCCGGGGTTCGGGACAGAGACTGCCTTGGTCGCCTTGGTGGATGACCTGCGCCGGGGACTGGACAGGGGGAGTGCGTCCCTGTTGGTCCTGCTGGACTTCTCGGCGGCTTTTGACACCATTGACCATGGTGTCCTCCTGGGTCGGTTGGCCGGGTTGGGGCTTGGAGGCACTGTTCTGAGGTGGTTCCGCTCCTTCCTGGCTGATAGATCCCAGAAGGTGGTGCTGGGGGATGCTTGTTCGGCACCCTTGCCCTTGAGGTGTGGGGTGCCACAAGGGTCAATTCTATCCCCCATGCTGTTTAACATCTATATGAAGCCGCTGGGAGAGGTCATCCGGAGGTTTGGGGTAGGGAGTCATCAGTATGCTGATGACACCCAGCTCTTTCTCTCCTTTCCACCTGACTCCAAGGGGGCGGTCGATGTCCTGAATCGTTGTCTGGAGGCAGTTGGGAGCTGGATGGGGGCTAACAAGCTGAAATTAAATCCTGATAAGACAGAGGTTCTGCTGGTCCAGAAGTCTACGACTCAGGTACTGGATCATCGTCCTGCTCTGAATGGGGTTGTACTCCCTCTGAAGGAGCAGGTCCGCAGCTTGGGGGTTCGCCTGGATCCGCAGCTGCTCCTGGATTCCCAGGTAGCGGCCGTGGCCAGGGGGGCTTTTGCCCAGCTTCGGCTGGTGCGCCAGCTGCGACCGTACTTGGATCGTGCAGACCTGGCCACAGTGACCCATGCCCTAGTGACATCTAGACTAGATTACTGTAATGCGCTCTACGTGGGGCTGCCTTTGAAGACTGTTCGGAAACTGCAACTAGTGCAGAATGCGGCGGCCCGCGTGGTTGCCGGGGCTTGTCGGTTCGACTCAGTCGAGCCGTTGCTTCGGCGGTTACACTGGCTGCCGGTTCGTTTCCGGGCACAATTCAAAGTGCTAGTTTTGACTTTTAAAGCCCTTAACGGCTTGGGTCCAGGGTATTTGAGGGACCGCCTCCTTCCTTATAATCCGACCCGTACTCTGAGGTCATCAGGGGGGGCCCTGTTAACTGTGCCGCCTTTGACAGAAGTGAGGGGGATGGCGGCGCGGAATAGGGCCTTCTCGGCGGTGGCGCCCCAATTGTGGAATTCCCTCCCCCAGGAATTAAGAGTGACTCCCTCCTTGGAGGCCTTTCGGCGGGGCCTTAAGACGTTTTTATTTAGGATTGCTTTTAATGTCTGATGTGGTGGGCTGACCTTTTAACAAATGGTTTTAACATATGTAAATGTAACCCACTGGGGTTGTTTGTTTTAACTTAAATTGTTTTAATTAATTTTAATGTGTTCAGTGTGTTTATATGTATTTTATGTATTTTAATATGTTGTAAGCCGCCTTGGTTGCCCTTGTGGGAGAAAGGCGGGCTACAAATCTCTTAAATAAATAAATAAATAAATACCATTCCATCCCCCTGCGTGGGCTTACCTGCTCCGGCAGGTTTGCATCAATCTGTCAGTACGTACAAAAAGCCTCTGGCCTTCCTGCTGGCGCTCCAGCAGCACGCGTTGCCAGAATGTGCTTTACGGCTGTTTTGCAGCAGCCAGCAGGGCAGCCCATTAGGATTGGGGTGCTAGTCTCTTGGCCAATTGGATCACCTGAACAAGAGTACATACAATTGCAGATACTCTCCATACCTCTAGCCTTACTTTTTTTGTTCTAACAGCTCTTATCCTCAGTTCTTTGGGTTTTTTTAAGTAAAAGTCCGTTTAGAAATGAAATATGTGACATATTGCAAAATCCCATTATCTGTTTGCACGTACCAGAGACAATGGTGGGTGACACACATATTTGTTATCCTCAGAACAACTCTAAGGTGACTCTACACCCTACAAAAACAAGAGTAAGCTAACCAACTTTCACAATAGAACTTAACATGAGATACTGTCACCATCTAATCCTTTCTTTAAAGACTGAGTAGATAGGAATTCCTGGGGTTCCAACAGATGGGATAGAAATGAATAGAGTTCTAGGTGCACCTTCCTTAATTAATCTGGTGGCTTTCCAAAATCTCATTTAAACCCTCCACTGCATTTGCACAAATTACAAGTATATAAGTGGGAATATGTTTTTATGGGTTGCTGCTTTTAATTTCAGACAAAACATGACCACCAGACAAGGAGAATATTCAATTAAAGTAGGGAAAAAGAACATACATTCAGACATATAAAGGAAGTCAAAGAACAAAGTAGCAACCTCTAATAAAGTCATTTATCTTATTTATTTGGAAAGTAGAAAATTGAACATCTTATCATTTACATACAGATTGTCTGTGCAGGATCACCCTCCTGTTTCTTCATTCTCTTTGGAAAGAGGACATGCAGGGATATTAACAACACACGAAGCCATTCATAAAGCCCTCTGTTCCTGCCAGACGGAGGCTCCCGGGATACAGTGTGACACTCAGAATGGGACAAGAATCCCTGGATCTATCATCATTTGTTTACAATATCCTGGGGATCCTGAGTTTATCCAGGAACAATTGTACACTGCCATTTTAGTGTTATTGAGTTGTGTCTAAGAATAATTAGAGTTACCTCATTAATGCCCTGTGCGGTTTACTATTAAGCTCACCAGTGGGGAGTTCAGTAAAACTATCTTTTCTCCAATTATTGGCTTGTGCACGTAATGCATGTCTGTGGCTCCTTCTACTTATGGAGATGGATGAAATAAAACACATCCAGATGCTTTGTTTAGTGGAAAATACTTGGACTAAAGATCTGCTGAGGAATGAACCAGAGAAAAAGATTGAAAGGCAAAACTAAGCTATTTCGAAATACGTACTTATGAGTTGCCCAGAGTTGCCCAGGTTCCACCACCACTGCTGCAGTCAGTTTGAGTAAAACAAGAAATAATCTGGAAGTACACCCCACACAAAATTAACAAGAGACAATTATCAGTCCTGCTTTTTGATTTTCTTGGTAATTGCCCATGTCTGGTTGCTTAACTCCCACTCACCGTCGGAATCATTCCAAGTAGTGAAGGCAATGCACAGGAGAGTCCCTGTGTGTTGCCTTTGCTGATTGGAATGGTTCTGACGGCGAGTGGGCACGGCCACTGTAACACTGAGTAGACCTGTGCACAACTTACAGTACCACCACCACCCTCTAGGAATGCCACTGCTAATGGGGAAGGTTGGCCACCCCTGGTCTAACTTCAGGGTCTTTTAACACCAAATTTGAAACTAGCTCCATCAGCTCTGGGGGGGGGGGGTGCATAGAGGCAGCAGGGTGATCAGCATACCAACAGAATCCCCACTCAGTGGTGAAACAAGGGTGGAGTGGAGGCAAGTAGTTCTGCAAGACTCCGTTACACTGGAGTCAGCGGCCCCTCCCCCTTGCTGTTGGAGCCATTCCAGCAGCAATAGGGGAGTGTCCTGCGTGTTGCCTTTGCTGCCAGAATGGCTCCAACAGCAAGGGGAGGGGCCGCTGACTCCAGTGTAACGGAGTCTTGCAGAACTACTTGCCTTTGCTCCACCCTTGTTACGCCTCTGTCCCCACTGTCCCTAGTGCTCAACAGCAGGCACAAACTCTCCGTCTCAATTGGAATATGGGGAGATGGAATCCCTAGATGACAGCAGCACCCCCTCCCTGACCCTCAAGCACATGTTAATGTGGCACCAAGAACCCAGGTGGACACAAATAAACTACCCCCTCCCCCAGTTCATCCACCCAAGTCTCAGCCAGGTTTACACCCTTATTCACGATCAAACCATGGATGGCAGATGCATTAAACAGCAACACCACAAGGCTGGTAGGACAACTCAGGTCACTATGGTTGAAGGCAGGGCCAAAACAGGAGAAGCTTAAAAGTATCTAACCTCCCTTTACAAATCTAACCTTCCCTTTACCTGGTTCATCCAAGGTGTATCTTGAATTATGCTTAAAAAACAATTGTACTCACTGCATGATTCATGAATCACAAAGTGAACAGGGATCTTACAAGTTAAGTGTAACTTCAGCAGTGTATTTAACAAGTTTTGTTCTACCAGAAGGTGCTCATTTGGGGCATAATCCTATCCAATTTATGCCACTGACTGAAGCTCTGCTCAATCCTATCCAATTTATGCCACCGGTGTAACCAGCGGTGCAGCGAGAACGGGAGGCCCCAGAACGGAAAGGGGATTCAAATCCCCTTTGAATTCCCCTTTTGGAGGGGATTTGAATCCCCATTCCGTTCTGGGGCCTCCCGTTCTCACTGCACCGCTGGGTTACACCGGTGGCATAAATTGGATAAGATTGAGCAGAGCTCAGCCGGTGGCATAAATTGGATAGGATTGCGCTGTTGATCAGAGAACTTCATTTCACCATCTAATGGCTCTGGCTCTGATATGTACTTGGGTTTTTTTTCTCAGGATGTTGGTCTTATTTAAATCGCTCTGTGATTGCAAAGAGTGAAAAAAATGCATGAAATAATATGTGAAGAGATGTTATATATGGCTGGTGTTCTGTGGGAGGCTGATTGATTGCCTGAGGAAGAGATGTGCTCACTCATTGTGCTTTCTTAACAGTGCCTCTGGAAAGGTCAGCATTACCTGGCAGGTGGTCATTCTCTCTTAAGGCTCTACAGCACAATGAAAATTGCAGCCAAAAATCACTAATATGTGTGCCCAAAACTGAGGGTAGATGCAATTAGTTTGCAAAGGAGTTGAACTGAGCATCAGAGTGATTTGCTTTGATCCAGCAATCACAACGTTGGGACAGTTAATACTTGCAGTACCTAAGCTTCAAGCTAAAGAGCTATGCTTTGCCAAGACACTCAGATCTTTTGAAAGGATGCTAAACTAACCAAATGTCTTTTGAAAGAGAAGCTGATAACAAGTCTTGGAGACAATGTTATCTTCCTGCATCCAATCCTGATCAGGTTTCTCTCAAGCAACATGGTTGCAACAGAAAAGGTATAGGAAACCAAACTCTCCCCCCTTATCTTGATGGGGGGGTGATTGAGTAACTAAACAATAAGCTTCCCTTTTCTCTTCTTCTTAAAAGTAGCTGCCAAAAAGAAAGTTAGTCCCATTGAAATTAATGGGAATTAACTCAGGCACGACTAATTTGTTTCATTGACTTCAATGATGCTTAGCCATGATCCTTTGTATAGAACCTTTTATGTTATACCCCAACCTTCATTTTGACTTTTTCCCCCAAAATAAAGTACATTACATGAAATATTCTTTAAATCCAAATTTCTCCTGTGAATTCACTGGAAGATTAGGCACATCCATACAGTAAATTGACAGAGTGCTTTACATTTTAATAAGCAAAAATCTCATCACAGACTTGAAGATGAAGTCATCTCCATCCTATCTTATATGCACCTTTAAACAACTGATATGATTGTTAAGGTCAAAAATCCCAGACGCAACTAGTGACCTGTTGTGGCCAAATGACAATATATTCAAATATTTTTTAAACCCTCAGTTTAAGATCAGGAAGTATAAATGTACTTAGAATTTCCCCTCATGCTCCAAAAAGCATGGGACATCGTAAATTGGGGTGGTCACCTTACATTTTGTGCTTCGTAAGCAGTAAAGGCTCTGAACAGTCTGGTATATTATGTTGGCTTTAAGACCAGTTCCGTGCATCCACACGTTGCCTTGGTCTTTCGACTTGACACTGAGTGGCAGAAGGATGCACCCTCAATGTACCTTTCATCAGGTGCACCTCTAAAGCGCTTAGGAACTAAATTTGTGCATGGACAGATTCCTCCCCAGTTCAATGACCACATGTTCTGAAGTTGTAACCAGGGCTTCTGCCTCTCCCCAATCTTTCCCTTATTTTTTCTTCTTATTTCGATCTTTCCCTCACCTTCTTCTCTGTTTCTGCCTTTTCAAACTGGCCCTCAATCTCTCACGCAAACGCTGTTATCTGTGTTTCTTCCTTTCTCCCCTTAAGGTAAAGGTGACCCCTGACAATTAAGTCCAGTCGTGTCCAACTCTAGGGTGTGGTGCTCATCCCCATTTCAAAGCCGAAGAGCCAGCGTTGTCCGAAGACGCCTCCGTGGTCATGTGGCCGGCATGACTCTCCTTGCCGCAGCGCGTAGCATGCGGCTGGAACACAGAGCGCTGTTTACTTTCCCGCAAGCGGTACCTATTTATCTACTCGCATTAACATGCTTTGGAACTGCTAGGTTGGCAGGAGCTGGCCAAGAAACGAGAGCTCACCCTGTCGCGGATTCGAACTGCCGACCTTTCAATCGACAGCTCATGGTTCAGCGGTTTAACCCACTGCGCCACCCGCTGGCTTTCTCCCCTTACTTGCCCATTATTTTCCTGTTGGCGGCTTCCCTTCAGTGATTGCCACTGTTTTGGGTGCTGTTTTTGTTGTCCATCAGTTTGCCGCTTGGCCAATCTACAAGCGCATGAACGGTAACGCTGCTGCTCTTCCGTCTCTTCCTTTTGCCCTGAGCGGCACTAGTCAATGAGCATTTAACTCAGTTGCACAGCAACAGAGAGGAGGAGGAGAGGAACAGAGCAGAGGGATTTTCACAACATGTCAGCTGAGCTGTGTACCTGCTTGAGATTGGGGAGGGGACTCAAAGGGGACAAACAGAACAGGGTGGTTATTTCTGCTTTCTGAGGCTTGTTGAAGTGGGGAGGGGTCAGCTGATAGGGGCCATTACGTTGAGAATGGGATGGTGTGATTAATGCCTTGTTTTCCCCCTATTGTTTGCCTATGTTGCCTTGTTTGGGGACATTTCTAGCCTCCCAGAGGACATTGTAGCCTCACAAACAGACTGCCTGGCATCCTAGCTGTAGAAGTCAATACCCTGGGATGTTCCTCTGAAGTTCTTTGTTTAAACTGACATTCCCAAAAGGCCACATGCACAGGACATGAATTGATCTCTCTGAGACCAGCTGGAGATAATAGCACCTAGTCAACCCTCCTGCTGAGATTAGCAATTATACAGCACTTCCAATAGTCCAGCATAAAAAATGAGTGAGTATTGGCAAAAAAAAAAAAATGAGTCAGTACTGTGGTTGATTCTGTCAGCGCTGCAAGACTCCAAACCTTGCCTCTCATTCCCACATGCAATCGGCTGTCTGATGAGTGAGAGATTCAGTGCTCTCCAGGCAAGCCCATTGTCTGCACTGAGGCACCAGGGGGAAGTGCATGAGTAGTGAAGGCATACAGCTCATCTCTAGAGGGACATGCATGCTCACACACCAGGGAAAAGAAGCTGCACCCAGGCACAACACAGGGCACAACCACGTTGTGGCTGCTGAGAGGCTAAACCAGGGTTTGGGGCAGCTGAAAGGGGACATGCCAGGCTGGCTCCAGCAACTCAAATTTCACCTGAAAAAGTATGCCTTTCTTCCCTCTTCACATGGAGGTGCTGAGCACCGTCAGGGCTAAAGTAGGAGGTAGTGAAGCAGGAGGAACCAGAAGGCCCCAATCCCCCCACTCGTACACACACACACACACACACACACACACACACACACACACACACACACACACACACACACACACAGGGACAAAGAAGTATGGCCCAGGTATGATATACAGGGTGGGCCAAAAGTAGGTATACAGTACTGATCAGGTCATGTTTGGTCTCTTAGGTGCTTGAAATATCCTCCATCAACGTTACAACATTCCTGGAACCTGTCCCCGACACTGTGACACACATTAACACAATAAAAAGAAATAATAATGAATAAAAATAATAAAATATACCATGACCCAATCAGTACTACAGTATATACAGTACCTACTTTTGGCCGACCCTGTATTTAATTGACTATATAACTATAGTGTTAGCCAAAATGCCAGTTACTTTGGGGAATAGCTTTAAATATAGCAATTTGGCATGTTTTGGGACCTTTACCTGTGTATACCAGAGTCCAGCTTCACAGAATTCCGTTTTTAAATAATATTGAGAACACACTTAGTTAATTTCCAATATTTACTAAATAATTCAGGCAGATTCATACAAAAATACAATCATACACATCATACAGTTCTAGGAACTTAGGTAGAAGTAGAGATTTAGAAGGGATCTTGATTCACTTGGGTTATAGTCACCTAAATCCTGGAGAATTCACCTCTGATGCTGTAAATGCTGTAATTCTGGCACAACAGTGAGCATTGGATGAAAAGAGGATGAAGCAATTGGGTTTGAACTGATCAGACTAGCAGTCTAGAATGACTGAGCTGTAGAATGACTGAGAAGTCAAATTAAGAGTGGGGGGTATTGGGAGAAGGGGGAGAAATAAAATGATTCCCAGGTTCTGAACAAGCTGTGTTCAGGAACCAAATCAGTGACTAACTGAGGCGAGAAGGGAGGGAGGGTTGCAAGAGATAGGGAAGAGGAGGGGGGAAGGGAAAACCAGATGGAGCAGAGGAATCTCACCAGTACCAGTCCAGGAGGAAAATGAAGAGGGGGTTTCCAGTCTGTTCCTGCCTTTTATAGGGACCTGAGCACATGTCCAGGAGGAGCCCCAGGTACACAGACAAACAGGAAACGGGGGTCCTAGAAGGGATGCCTCAGTGCACCTTGGGTAAAACAGACAAGTGGGGGGGGAGGGTGAGGAGACAGGGGGAGGCTGTCTTGATGGTCCGGTACTTAAGAGACAAAAGCAAAGGCTGGGTGGAGTCATCTCAGGTGTTCCTCTGTATTGTTTCTTCTAGGAACATCACAGTGGGGGGGGGGTAATGCTGAGTAAATTCTGTGAGAGCTTTTTTTTTTTGGACACATGGCGAAAATGGTGTCAGGCAGCTGGTCAGGTTTTTCCCTCATGCTTCTTGGGGAGACCTTTCTTCAGCATTGCTCATGGCAGGAACACAAGCAGCATTGTGTCATAATACAGTCCAGTCTGGCACATGTTCATCCAAAGTCATAGCTCACAGGATCCCAAAAGGTCTCATGGCAGCAAACATTTTCCTTTTTGGCCGCAGTTCTCATTTTAACAGGACACTGGGTATCAATAGTACCTCCTGATAGTCTGGCATATCTGATAATTTGGCACCATCTAGGTTATGAAGGTGCCAGATTGTTGGACGTCTACTGTGTTTTTTAATGCGTGTAATAATTTTGGGTTCCGAGATCACTGCAGGTGGAGACAGCAGCCATGAAATTAAAAGACGCTTACTCCTTGGAAGGAAAGCTATGGCAAATTTAGATAGCATAATAAAAAGCAGAGATATCACCATGCCAACAAAAGTTCGTATAGTCAGGGCAATGGTGTTCCCAGTAGCAATGTATGGTTGCGAGAGTTGGACCATAAGGAAGGCTGAGCGCTGAAGAATAGATGCTTTCGAACTGTGGTGCTGGAGAAGACTCCTGAGAGTCCCTTGGACTGCTAGGAGATCAAATCAGTCAATCCTAAATGAAATCAACCCTGACTGTTCCCTGGAAGGACAGGTACTGAGACTGAAGCTCAAATATTTTGGCCACCTAATGCGAAGAGAGGACTCTCTGGAGAAGACTCTGATGCTGGGAAAGATTGAAGGCAAAAGGAGAAGGGGAAGGCAAAGGATGAGATGGTTAGACAGCATCACCGATGCAACGAACATGAAAATGAGCGAACTCAGGAAGATAGTGGAGGACAGGAAGGCCTGGCGGGATATGGTTCATGGGATCACGAAGGGTCGGACACGACTTAACGACTGAACAACAACAATTAATTTTTAGAAAGTATGTTGCATAACAGTATATTTCTACAATCAGTCAAATAGCGCTATATCTAGGCATATCTACTCAGAAGTAAGTTCCACTGAGTTCAATATTTAAACAAAGGGCTTTGAATAATTACTTTTTTCTGCCATCCTTCCGTACCACTTTACTAAATGAAACCTAGAATTAGCACGATGGGGTGTACTCATCTGATAACTGGTTATAGGGAAAGAAGAAGAATGTCAATCAGACCTTTGAACCACTGATGGAAAAGTAATTGCAAAGACAAATAAAGATAAGGAAGTCTAAGATCTCAATCATCGTGCTAGTCACTGTCTACTTACAATTTGTTGTGCAATTTGCTTTGAATGACTTGAAATTTTCCAGATTATATCTTAATGTCTGCAACTTGTCCAAACTAATTTGAAATATAAGCCTGATCATCAACTAAAATGTAATGTCACGCAACCCCATTGCTAAAGACCTTTGACTAGTGCAAGCTGTATTCACTTGGATTGGGTTTGTACCAGTGGAACATTAAGGAGGATCATTGCTAGCTGTGGCTTAAAGCAGCATGGTGCAAATGGAGCCTTTGCTGGCAGAATGCCTACAGCCTACAGCTTGATCTTAACATTTCAGAGCATTGGGGTTTTTTCCTAATAAAACGTTATTTAATACAAAGTTACCAGCTGCAATAACATTTCAAGGTTAAAAGAAGAGAGATCAGTTTTAGCTTTAAAAAAATTGCACATTCTTCAATTCCAGACTCCCAAATGAATAATAATATCTGACATTATAATGCAGCTGTCGGTAATACTAAAGTTTGTATCTACAATGTGTTAATTTGCAACTAATAACAAGGAAACTTTATCTACAGGCAATGCAGTTTTAACACAAAAATTATGTCCCCTAAAGTGCAGTGGGAGGTGACCTGAAAGTAAATGGGAAAAACATGGGAAAGTAAATGGGAAAGTAAATGGGAAAGTAAAAAACATGTTTACTTACCAGCATGTATGCCTTCAGGCCACCTATGGGTCTCCTCGGACATACACCACCCATTTTTCTTTTATATGGATGTGTGACACGTTTGTTTGCGTGTGTATGTGGTGCTGGGCGCATGTCAGGAGAGCATGATGCAGGCCAGTCTCATGGGATTTGGACTCATGGCAAGAAGCCTCAGGCAGTGGCGTCGCTCGAGGTGGGGCAGAACGGTAAGTTCCGCACTGTGCTAACCTCTGTGTACTCCCCGGCACGAGGCGGCCCCGCCCCCTCGCCATCGGAGCCATTCAGTGCGGTGAAGGCAATACGCAGTAGACTCCCTGCACAGGTAGCAACTCCTCCTTACAGGGAGATAAGGAAAAAAGATTTTTGATTACCTCTCCCAGGCCATCTGGTCACCGCCGTCCCCGTCCCCTAGTATGCAGCGTGTGCTCTGTTGGCGGCACTACATGCTATGGGTGTTCCATAGGGGAACACCCCTATGGATAGGGGATATCCATAGGGGTGTTCCCCTATGATAGGGGATAGGATTGAGCTGCCTGTCTCCTAGCTCTAGAGCTGGCCCCAGACCTCCTGGCACCTGACACAGAGTGCCAAATGCTCCCTCCCTTTAGCTGGTGATGCGCCAGCCTCTGCTCCCCCGGTACCTGTAGGAAGAGGTAGAAGGTACAGAAGAAGCAGTGTGGCGGAGAGGGGAGTGTGGGCTAGCAATGAACCTCTCCACTGCAGAGGATCATGGGGTTGGTCTATATACACTTGCAACTTATATAGAATGCCATTCAGGGTCGTTTGACCAAAATGTTGCCCTCCCGTGCAACTTGACGGTACACTAGAAATGCACCCCAGCTCTCCTCTGAGGTTCTGCATTACACTGAGAAATGTTTAATGGTGGATGAGCCGACTTTCAGGGAAGCTTGTGCAGTGTTACCGATAACCTCATCAAGGAGTCTCTGATATCTTTCTGAGGAACCAGAGTGTTCCTAGGAACAGCATTTGAAAATCACAGTCTTCAAACAATGCCGCAGCTACTGCAGGGATGGTTAAAATGGAGGCTGTAGCCTCTTCCATCACTGCAACTCTGTGATGGGAGAAAGGGCACTTGCTTCTGGACAATTATGAAGGGTAGCAGAGCACTCATGAGGTTGGCAAACCCCACTTGACACACCTTCATTTAGCTGTCTTGTCAATTCTAGACAAAAATCAGTTATCACATGTGCTACCCCAAAATAATAAGGGAAAGATAAATGGAAAATGATTTTCATTGTTGTTTTAGTGTGATAAATTATGTTAAGTTGAAGATTGCCAATGAGATGCCTTTAAAGAACATTTTCAATTACAGGAAAAGCTCTGCTTTTCAGCTCATATAAATTATAACCTTCAGTACAATGCAGCAGCGACTGCATTACCAAAGGGCATCTATCCAGCAAATTCCAGCTCTAGTGAACACCACCATCGTCTTGAGAAATTCAGTCGATGACTCATAGTGCTCAGCAATGGATCATTTTTAATTGCTCCTTTTGAAACTATTAGAAACCATATATAGCAGGACTTAAGTGATACGCTGAACATTCCAGCACGTTATTTAACAAACTATGTGCATGACTCTATTCAGGGGCGCCCAACCAGGAGGCAGGCCAAAGTGCGTGCTTTGAGTAGTGGGGCTGGAGGAGGCAGCAAACAGATGGAGAGTCCCCACACTCACCGGCCACCTCCCTCATCACACCACCTGCTCAGCTGCAGATGGGGAGGGAGGCTCACTTTTTCCAACAGCCCCACCACTGCTGCGATCTGTTTCAGAACGGCTTCCAAAAGACTGTTCAAGCAAAGGGTCATCGCCTCCTCTCAGGCCCTTCCTCACCCACCACTTCTTGGAAAGGGGCCAGATGGGGGAGTGCTGGGAGCAGAGAGGTTCCATGCCCAGGCTCCTCCCCATCTGGCCAATTGACAAGACGAGACGGGAATGGACGAGAAGGTGCAGGAGGACAGCAACAGGCTGTAGTACATTCTGACATGGGAGTGGTGGTAATGGCACATGCACTAACATGGGAAGGTGCTGGTGAGTGTGGTGGGAAAACGGGTGGCAGAATTTGGCACGCTTTTGGATGGCAGATTGGCTCAGGCTGCCTTTGGACTTATTCCTGTCCAGTATGCCAAAAAGTAGAAACTCCACACATATAAAGCACCCTGCGAGCCAGGTGGGAGCAACCGAATGTGTTTGCCCTCAATCCTTGACAGCATATAGTTCCCTATAATGACTACACAAACTTTTCCCTACACCCTTGACCTCATCATTCAGCCAGCAGTCCAGGTTTTCCTATGCCGCCTGCTTCCACCCAGAGCGGTGGAGGAGCCACTACCACAGCCTGGCAATCCAAGCTGTCAAGTTGTCGTCCATGTAGTCCATGATGCAGGGCAGGGTGCTAGACTCTTGATGCTGATGGGCAGCCAGGTTTCGTTTGCTTTTCAGAATGTGTATAGTTAGCCTGCAGTGTCATGAACAACCATCATAGTTACAACTAACAACATTGAGCATATTCACTCTTTGGACCATATCGCAGGAAGGTCAAGTCAGGCCATCAGTTGCATCACACTGTGGCTTTAGGAAGTAAGTAAGCCCCCTTCTACTGCAACTGCCAATCAATTGCAGAGGTTTGATAGTCCCCTGCTCAGAAGCTGTGCAGTGACACATAATCCTCATTAAGGTCACATCAACTGTAGAAAACAAGGGACTATCATGGAGAGTTAAGGAAGCAATGGGTTAAGTGATAATATAGTTTGTAAGTCTCTGTCTGATGTTTGTTTCCACTAAATATGCCTGCTTTCCTAACAGGTAAAACTGCATATTACTATTGATTTTCCATGTTTTTCATCCCTGCCCAATATTACAAACCAGTCAGGTCATGCTATTCTGTCAATTTTGCAGGCAAGGTCCCTCAAATATACACCTAAGGCATTGATTAAAGGTCTTTACTTGGCGTTGGCAGAAGCTATGCTCCCTGAATTCCACATTGCATCTTCTGTAAGGAGAGCAAAGACAGAAAGAGATGTCCTCTGCAGCTATGTAAGATATCGCTTACCTGCTTATTTCATCAGCTAGTGTATGTATTAGAACTTAGAACTAACATTTTCTCTGTTAACTTCTCTGACTGTAGTTCTGTGGTCTGTGTATTTTGTTAATAAACCTCAACTTTTGGTTAATTAGACTGGTGTGTTGAGAGTTGGTGTAGCCTACTAGCAAAGAGACTGAGCTGCAAATAGGAACTTCCCTGGTTCAGATCCCACCTTTGCCATTAGCTCTATAACAGTTCAATTCTAATTGGGCTTTACGCTAGTGGAACCAGTTCTGGTGTTGTAAATGGCTATACAGTGGCGCTCAGTGAACTGCCAGTGGCCATTCTGGAACCACTGCTGCAAACAGCGGCAGTGTTGGAGGCCCACTGGCGCAGTTGGCTACTCATGGGAGTGCAGGTAAGTCAGCACGGGGGGAGGGTGTTGGGGGGGAACGGGACAGGGAGGCAGAGGAATGAGGGAGTGTCTGGTGGGGAGTGGGAGAGTTGGTGTGGGGAGGGAGGGGTGGATCCCAGCAGCACTGGCTTGCGCTAGGATCCTCTCCCTGTTCCTCTCCCCTTACTTTCCTCAGCTGGCACAGATCTGAGGAGACCCACTGGGGCAGCGCAGACCTGCCCCTTAGTAAGGGAACAAAAGTTCCCTTACCTCAGGGAGGCCTCCAAGACTGCCCCCTGCAGGATGCAGAGTATTGGCATAGCTGTATCAGTGGGATGGGGGTTAGTTAGGATTGGGCTGTAAGTGACCTTAGGCAAGCTGTTCCACCTCAGTCCCCTATATCTATAATACAAAGATAGTAATTCTCACCTTACAGGGATGTCCTTGATAATATATAATAACTGACCTTCATAGTACAAGGGTAGCACTTGACAGTGCTACACAAACACTAAGCATTATCTGGGGAGATTCAGGCTAAAGTTATCTCACTCATTTCAGCCAAGTCATTGACATTACTGCAAGGGTGATGCCTGCACCGGGTGACACACATTTGAAGGGTGACATGACAGACAAGCCTGCCTCATCACCCTGCCACCCGACCCAGTCTCAGCCGCTTTCTGCCGCTCCGACTTGGCTCAGCCTGCACTCAAGCAGGCTGAGTTGGAGTGGGAAAAAGTAGCGAGCAAGGGTGACGCCCTCTGAGACGAGCAGGCCGAGTCTGAGCAGCTCCCAAGCTGAGAGTAATTGGCGGTCACGTTACTGCGAATTACTTCCAGCTCACTGAGCCAGAAGTAATTGGTGGTGACATGATGACATCATCACGCCACCGCCAATTACTTCCGGTTCTACTACTTCCGGGTCTGCTAATTACTACTCAGTAGGTAATGCTAGAGTCACCGCACCAGGTGTGCAGACGGAGAGTGATGTGACTGACCCAAGTTACTGGGAAAGTGTGCTAACTCTCTAGGGGAGTTGGGTATGTAGAGACTGGAAGATGACAAGAGTTGTAACTTGGTACTCCATCTGATCTCCTCCCCCCCACACACACACACCACCAAACATAGGGCTCTTACTGCTTTAATTCTGGAGGTGGTTACAGCTATTGATTCCATGGATCTAATCCCAGTGCCAACATTGAAGCATCTAGATCCAGTTAATTCAGCTTACCCCCCTCAGGTGCCAGGATAAGCCCAAATAATAAATAAATAAGGTATCTCCCAAGAACATCACAGAAATCTTAATGAACACATTGAAAGGTAAGAAACTTTGGATAATATTTCATCATCATCTATGAGTTCTGAAGTCCACATAGCTAGGGGTACAGCAAACAGCAACATTTTAGTACATCTTTTATTTTGGTTTTTTTTTAATTATTCATTTTTTTAAATTTAAGTCGCCATTGCTCTCTATAAGAATAACTACACTCCTTCTCAGGATGATTCTCTGACACTTCCCCCTGTCCAGTTAGTGGCTAACTCTTCAGTTGCTCCTGTCCGTCAGAAAAATTACTGATGAGCAGCACACAAACATAGAACAAAGAGTCACTACCCCTGGGAGCCAGAAGGGATGAGAGGGTAGTCATCTCATGTACTAAAAGCTTTGGTGGACAGGGGAGCCTGACTTCTTCACTGAAGAGAGGTGAAACTTACATTTGAGACGACTGGAAAGCAAGCAAGAACGTTAAGAAAACAGATCGTGAAAGTGGTCAGCAAGGTCCAGGGATGGGGGTCAGTGCCTCCTTTCTTTCAGGTGGACAGCAGTTGTAGGACAATACAATTTATCTTCCCTTCAGATAGATAGCACATCAGCATGAAGGCACAATGGCCAATCTTTCTCCTTCAGGCAGGCAGCATCAGCATGATGTCACAATGGTTAGTCTCTCTCTTCAGTTGGCAGCAACAGCCTGAGGCTACAATGATCACAATGTTTGTGTTTCACAGAGATGAGCATATGAAGGAGCATGTGGGGTATTAGGGACTACCCCCAGGAGGTATTAGGTACTACTTTATTGCTTGCCAAGGAATCTTCACATTTCAGGCAAGGAAACACCTCAACGCCTTCTCGTTAGTGATGAGAAAAATGTGCTTGCTACAAAAGCTAAAAAAGCAGAGCAACACTGTACAATTTGCTTAGCTGTTCCATGAATGGTTCTCCATCACTGAACATATTTTTTTCACATACATCTATAAATCAGTCTGGTCAGCTTCCATCCTGACTGTACCTGGGCAGAATCTCATTTTACATGCAGAGCCAGGCAGCAACTTCAGAGGAAACGGTGCCCTCTTTGTAATGCATTGTGAGTGGGAGAAATTTGTATTCTTCATTACGTAATTAGCAAACTTGGAAAACATTACTAATTTTTTGCTTTACTGTACAGTGTCTTACATTTACGGGTTCAGACGCCATGTAAAAATCTTGAAGTCTTCAATTCCTTCAATACCGCTCCGCGGGTTTCCTTGTAGTAGGCAGCCACGGGCGGACTAAAATCATTAAAATTCAAGGAAGCAGTGCCTAACGTTTCGTTCCGTAACCCGGAACATAGTCATAGGTTAAATCATACGGATTAAGATCTAAACAATCAGTATGCAGAAATACAGTTTACTGTAGAAAAGGAAATGAACAATTCTTTGCCATTTCTGGACGTGTTAATAACTAGGAGAGAAGATCTATCTATAGGTACCCGTGTCTATAGAAAACCCACGCATACAGTTAGATATCTGAATCAGGAGTCTAACCATCATCCGGCACAAAAAAATTCTTTAATAAATTCTCTAGTCTATAGGGCTATTAAATTATGTGATCAAGAATCTTTAGAAGGTGAGAGGACAGAAATATTCCACTCACTACAGGCCAATGGATATACTGCCACTCAGATCAACAAATGCTGGAGACAGCAAACTCAAAAAATCAATGCTAAAAGATTAGGGGTAATTAAAGATAACGAAATTAAAGAAATAATACCAGAAGAAAAATTGTGGATTTGTCTGCCATTTATTAAAGGCACAACTGACAAAATTTCACAGATCCTACAGAGGGGAAATGTAAAAATAATATTTAAACCCACAAGGAAATTACAACAAGTCCTGAAGAACCCCAAAGATGAAAGACCAGCATTCTCCAACCCTGGAATTTATTCCATCCCGTGCGAATGCAATAAATGTTATATTGGATTAACAACTAGATCCATAAAGACAAGAATGGGGGAGAATGAGAGATCGGTGCGTTTGAATCATCCGGAACAGTCTGTGATTGCTGAGCACGCAATTAGCACAGGACATAGGATCTGTTTTGAAGAAACGAAGTGCCTGCAAAAGGAAAACAACTTTAAGAACCTCCGTCATTTGGAATCTCTGGAAATTAGTAAACAAAACATAGGAGGTCTTCTTAACAGGCAGCAAGACCTTGTTTTCACTAACAGGATTTGGCTCCCGATAATACGTGAAGCAAAACACCGGGAAAGTGAAAGTAGAGAGAGCAGCGGCAGCCCGACCGGCAATTGACAGCTGCGGTCAAACCAGGTCATTTCCGTTTGTAATCAAGAGCGGTTTCCCGCGCGTAATCAAGAGCGGTTTCCCGCGCATTTCTTCTATTTAAAACCCAGCATTACTGACCTGAGGCATACCATCTTAATCCGTGTGATTTACCCTATGACTATGTTCCGGGTTACGGAATGAAACGTTAGGCACTGCTTCCTTGAATTTTAATGATTTTAGTCCGCCCGTGGCTGCCTACTACAAGGAAACCTGCGGAGCGGTATTGAAGGAATTGAAAACTTCAAGATTTTTACATGGCGTCTGAACCCGTAAATGTAAGACACTGTACAGTAATCGCTGGCCATGAAAGCTTTCGAAATAGATTGAATTTTTTGCTTACTGAAAAAAGCTCCTGGAATGTCATAGCATGGACCCAGTGTTTCTCAAACTGTGGGTTGTGACCCACTTGGTGGGTCATGACCTGATTTCTGGTGGGTCTCAGGTGATGGAAAGATCAGATAAGTAATTGCCACAAGCCCTGAGGCTATTCAAAAATCAGATACTGTAGCTACTAATTGCCCTTCAAAGAGCTGAGCTCCTGCAGTTTGCAAGATAGCTGCTAATTATCCTGCAAGCAGTTGAGCTCCCTACTTGTAAATAAATACATTTATTTATTTATTTCTAGATCACCTTTTTTAAAAAATCTCGTAAAGCTAGGTGGGTTCTGAATCTGATAGAGTGTCATTTTAAAAAGTGGGTCCCGGTGCTAAAAAGTTTGAGAACCACTGTCATAGCAGATAATACATACACTGAAAGCAGAGTGCTAAACTTCTCATGTGAGCCTAACTCTGAATAACCCGGTAGAGAGAAAGCCAAGGACATAGTGGCCAGGTAAAGTTAGGTTGTGATGCTAAACAGAAAGGACAGGAATGAATTATTCAGGATTATAAAAATAAGAGACAACAATAGCCACTGAACAAAAATCTATGGGATGAAAGCACCTTTAACATGAGCATGGCACACAGATTGGATCATAGATTGCAACCTAAGAATGATTAAAGGAAATAAAAAGGAAATGTATATATATTGACACGCCATTTTGTGCAGTCAGACTGCCACCACAAGTAGCGAGTGGCCGTGCATCAGCGGCCTCGCAAAAAAACCCAGTGCTGGCAAGTTAGCATATGGGTGGGAGGGAGGCAGGGTGGGAGGAACAGGGCAGAGACTGGGGCAGATTGAGGTTGGGAAGGGGGCAGTATCAGCAGCAGTGCCGCCACCAATATCCTATCCCCCTTCCTGGCCTCGATCTACCTTCCTGGGTCCACTCAGATTTGTGCCAACAAAATCGATGGTGCACGTCTGAGTAGACCCATTTGGGAGGTGGAGGCTTACCCCCAGGCAAGTGAAGAAACGTTCACCTTACCTGGTCGTGACCTCTGGGATGCCCCCCCTCGCAGGATGCAACGCATGATCTGATGGGTGTAGCTGCATCATGGGGGGGGGGTCAAATAGGATTGAGCTGTTAGCTTGTTCCCAGGGCCCAGACTCACAAGCTCAATCCTACCTAAAACCCTGCATGGAGATGCAGCTTCACTGGTGTGGCTACTGCTGTATCCTACTGAAGATGTTTGACTACTGGAGGTCTCCTCGGAGTAAGCCCCAGCAGCCGCTATGGGTCAACTCAGACCAGTGCCAGCCTAATCACTAGCACAAGTCCACGTTGATCTGTGAAGGTGGATCAGACCCCCCTCCCAAAAAATCTATACCTACCCACCAAATCTATGGATAATCTAGTTCGAGCTCTGAGGTGTCAACTCCTTCACTCATTCAAATGCACTTGCAGCAAGGAATTAATACTTCTTTATTTCTACCCCTAGTAGTAGTCTTCGGCTAACACACAGGAAAGTGTTTAGCATCTCTGCCAAATAAATGGCACAATGGACATTTCCCGTTTGTATGCAGGAAAAGGGATGGTACCATATTTCTTTTGGCAGAGGTCTGTTTTTTATGCACTCCAACAGAACCACACATTTTTTGTTCAGAAAGCTGGAGGATGAGAAAAATTGGCAGAGTTAATTAGTCGTGCAAAGAAAAAGAGGGGACTTCAGACAGAAGCAAGATCAGATTCAAAGAGAAGCAGCTGAATACCCTGTTCTTTGTAGCCTTCATCCACCCCCTCACTGGTTCTCTGTAACCAGTTAAGAATTTTGAAACTTTCTATATATTTATTATATTTTCAGTCTCTATACTTTACAAAGAATCCCTCCTCACTTCCGATGCTGTGATCTTGATCTCTTGGCAGCATTTGAATATTCCACCTACAATGCTCCTTTCAAGTTAGTCGGCCAAATGCTCGGCAGGTTTAGTTTTGACAGTTCCACTGAAGCTTCAACAATTTACGTCAGAAGAGAATCTGATTCATTTGCTTCATCATTAGAACTACGCCTTCACTCTTACATTTTTCCATCGGGTGTAAATGAACCTACAGAAAATCTCCTTACCATCTGTGCAATGTATCCTTTTATATCTACAGCAAATGCCTTCCGAGTTCCCTCCAACTGCAATCTGATCGTTGTTTGCCTCTTCGCCATTCTCTTAGTGCTTTCCCATATTTTAAAAGTTCTTGATAACATGAGTTGCTTTGGCTCTTTTTTACCTCCTAAGACGAACATGTCTCAGTTCCTGTGCCCACCCACTGACTTCCATTGTGCAGAAAAAACTTGCCTACTGCATTCCTTAATTATAAAGGCTCACACTGCTGCACACCCCTAAAAAAAAAATTAGTAGACTTGCCTTCATTTGGACCTTTTATTTTGCCTGCATTTGAATACTAGTGCGCAGGCATCATTTTCCTAAAACTTCCTGTCACTCTGAAATATTAGCCATTTCAGTCCTGCCAAGAATATCAAGGTTGAATAATTTGCACTCCCCCTACAAAACACCATCAGATGAATGGCAACATTCATGTCCCCTTTAAAAAAAAAAAAAGCATTGCTGTTTTCTCCACTGGGTGCATTCTCTACAATCATAGTAGTTTTTCTGCAAAACAGATAGTATGGTAAATGTCCATGTAAACTGGCATGTATCATTTATTTCCTGCATAACTCCTCCTAAGGGTTGAATTTTCAGGAATAGCTGCAAATATGGGAATATTGCAATATTGAAACCAGCATTTAGATTTGAAATTATCCACCGCTAGAAGTGTGTAGGACTGGCTAGTCAAAACAGGTGCGATGAAGAGTTAAAATTGTAACAATTAAAATTGTAACAATTAAAATACTTTTTCAAAAACAGAACTACTAATGAAGTAACAGCCCAATCCTATCCCTGCCACCAGTGCAGATGCAGCAGATGCTGGTTTTAAAAAGAGGGGATAAGATCCAGTGTGCACCATTGTTGCCGAATTCACCCCTCCCTGCCTCCTCCCTGCCCCCAGTTCCTCCCCACCCAGAAATGCCCCTGTTCCTCCTACTCCCTCCTCTGTCTGTCCCACTACTCACCCCCACCGTTGCCTTACCTGGCGCTGGTGGACAGTGTCCTCACCACAGGCAAACGCATGAAGCTGCCAGCAACTGTGCCGGTGGCCTCATTGCACTTGCCAGCAGTGCCGACAAGCATGACAATGTTGCACATCGTGCACCAGGCGCTTCTGCCTGAATCCTGACTCTTCCACCAACAGAACGCGCATTCCGCCCATGGCCAAAGTCTGATTGGGCAGTTATAGATAGTGACACTAGACAGAATTACATATATGCACACATTTAGTCATCTTTAATATACACACCCTTCATTGAGAGGGAGGAAACATTTCTCTGCAAATTCCAGCTAGTACAGAATGCCAGGGCCACCTCCTCACAGGGCAGAGTCACAATACTGCTTCAGCATCCTCATTGGCTTCCTGTTTTCTTCTTGGCAGATGCAAGGTGTTCATTCTGATGCAATAAAGCCCTAGCTAGTTTAAACCCTGATTACCTAGACACCAGATCCTCTCCTATGTCCTGCCCCAGTCTCAAATCTATTGAGTGCTCTATTAAGGATGTCACATGTCTGGCATCTAAAGAGCATATTGCATGGACCCAGTGGGATTGCTGGGGTTTTGTTTTGAATACCAATCCCCTCATGTCATTACACAAGCTGCATTTAAAACGCTCCTCAGTTTCAGGGCCCTTGTCATCTGACATCAACAGCTTCTCTTCAAGAAACACAAGTCCAAACACAAGTCCTTAGGGATGTGGAGCTAATTCTGCAATATTTTGGATCTTTGATCCACATGTTCACATGCAAGTGAATTAGATGGTCAACCTTTTCTTAGATTCTTAGAAGCAACAGGTTAGATAGGAGCTATAAGGCTTTGAATACTCCTCCACAGGAAAAACGCTTTTACACTGAAAATCAATATGTCAGGAAGAAATCTTACCCCCACTGTACTTCTGACATGCTGTTTCTCTGGGTGAAGGAACTTTCCTCACTGGGGAATATTCTTAGTTGCCCAACTCTCCACCTACTGTTGGAAGTAGTACAGTCCAGCAAAAGTGTCACCATTTGATTTTGTTGAATGTAAAAGGGCCTGAAATCATCCCACAACTGTTCAATACTCCAATGGAAATTTGCCAAGCATTGGGACTGAGCATTTTCTAGAAAGCTTTCCTTGCTTTCTCTGGCTTTTATAGTAGTTGGGGGTAAGGCGGTAAGGGACAGTTTCCATTGCTCACATAGTTTATGGCGACGGTTTTCATTCCCAGGTTTAAATGTTGATTTGGTGCTAGACCAAACTGCCAAACTGTCATCTGTCACCCTCAGTGCCGAGATCAAGAAGTATTTCTCCTAATGGAGATGGACTCAGTGCAGCCGCAAGAGGCTGGAATCAGAGAATTCCTGCAGCACATCAATCAAAAGGTTCAGGAATATTTCAAAAGGCATTTCTCTTACCAGCAAAGTGGAGGGTCAGAACGGTCTACATTTAAAGGTTTTTTGGGTGTGTGTGGGTGTGTGTGTGGGTGTGTGTGTGTGTGTGTGGGTGTGTTTTAATCTGCAAAATACAGCCCTGGATCTTCTCAATCTCATCTCCAAAAGCAGCCATTTCGAAGGCTTGTTTTGCTTCAAACAGATCATGCTGAGTTATGATTTTAGCAAGCCTTTGTGTGCCTGCTAAGTGAAAGATGTTACATTAGCACTCACCTCTAGATCTTTTTTTAAAAACTTGACAGGAATATAAATGTGAGATTTTTCTACTTATAATGGTTAAAGGCAGAAGAGGTGAATATGTAACTATTAATGTAAAACAGTTTTTGACATTTGTTTTCCTTTTTTTCTTCACTCGCATTCAGAACATTCAAAAACCCTATTCTGACTGGAAAGTGTTCAATAACTGAATAACAAAAACTGAAGTATTATAATAAAAATAGCACAGCTCCAGCTTCATGATGAAAACTTTCACAAGCCAACTGAGTTTCGGAGGAGGTCATTCAAGGGCATGGCGCTGGTGGTCACCAATATGCAGATGACGTTCAGCTCTGTCTCTCCAGTGCTGGGGGAGTTGTGGATGTCCTGTATCATGGTTTGGGGTCCGTGAGGAGGTAGATGGCTACAAATGGAAATTATATCTGGCCAAAATAGAGGTGCTCTTAGTAGTTAGATCTGCAACCCAGGTAACTGTCAGTTGATTGTTTTACGGCACTTTTGCAGCACCCTAGGCCGGCAGAGCACTCTCTCCGCCGGCTCTACATTGCGCAGGACTGCGCTGTCAGGCTGGTGCATCAACGCCATCCTTATGTGGATCAGTCAGACCTGGCTATGGTTACTTATACACTGGTGACATCAAGACAGAATTACTGAAATGGCACTCTACTGGGGCTGCTTCTGGTGATGACATATAAAGCTCTTAACTGTTTAGAACCTAAATACTGTTCCCCACATGAATTTGCCCATTCTGTGAGGTCATGTAGAGAGGCTCTTCAGTGTTGGTAATGACAATTACCAACACTGAAACCATCCACTCTGATCTCCCACTCCTGTCCTCCTTCAATTCTTTCTTCTTCCCTCCCCCATCTCACTTGATGGACTACCTCTACATATGCTCTCTTGATCCTATCCCCACCCAACTCCTGGTTACCATCTCTGCCACCATTGTTCCACGTACCTCCACTACATCATCAACCTGTCTCTCTCCTCTGGCTCCTTCCCTACTGCATTCAAACATGCCACTGACTCTCTCATTCTCAGGAAACCATCCCTTGATCCTTCCTCCCTCCTCTCTCCACCCGGTCTGCCTTCTACTCTTTGCCGCCTGGCGCCAAAGTTTTGGAATGTGCTGCATACATCTGCTGCATGACTTTCTTTCCCCCAACTTGATTCCCTCCAATATGTTTTCCACCTTCTTTACTTCACTGAGGGCGAAATCCACCCTAAATGTCCAGCGCCAGAGTGAGCACTTCGGTGCCGGAAGCTGTCGTAAATGTGCGGGTGCCGGAGGCAGGTAAGGTTCCCAGCACCCGCATGGATGGTTCGGGCGGCGAAGGAGGGGGGCCATTGGGTGAGCCAGCCCGGGAGGAGGCAGGGATGGTGTCTGCCTTATCTCCATCCCCACTGGGTCGGCTCGGCCGTTACATGGCCTCCTCCTACTTCCGCCAGCTATATAGCTGGCAGAAATCCAGAAATTTACACCCGGACATCCCCTTCCCCGAGCAGACCTTTGGCCTGCCACATGGCAGGCCTCGGTGGGAGATGGGATCTGGCGGCCGGCCCTGGGCCGCCTGCCAGATACTTACAGAGGATTTGGTTCCCAATCTGCTCTCACAAAAAGCAACAATGATATTGCCAAATTGAAAGGTCTCTATAATATCCTTCTCCTTCTTGACCTCTCTATTGCATTTGACATCGTTCATCATTCTCTCTTACTTGACTCGCTTTATATCTTATACCTTAAGTATCCCTTATTGGGTCCAACATGCCTGTCCTACTTTCAAAATTTCCACAGGGAGCTCTTCAGCTTTCCCTCTCTCTGTCAAAGTCCCCTGGGGATCTGTTCTTGGCCCCCTGATATTCTGTCTACACACATTGTCCTTGCATGATCTCATCCAATCCCATGTCTTTCAGATCCCTCTGTACACCCAGCTCCAGGCGCGTCGCTGGCCTGCGGCGGGGAGGGCGGGCCGCCGGGGGTGACGCGCGACCCCCTGGGGAGAGCGGGGAGGGCCGAAACTCATGTTTCGGCGATCTGCTTTCGGCCCTCCCCTGTGTCCGTTTGGCTTCAAAATGAGCCGAAAACGGCGCGGGGTGTGTGCTCTGCACCTGCGCGTGACATCACGCGTGGGGGCGGGGCCGCGTCATTAAAGGTGACATGCGTCCTTGTGGCGCGACTGCCCAGCTCTACATCTCTACTCCAGAACTTTCTCTAGCTACATCACCCTCAACCAGCCAACGTTCTTCTGCTTCTTAAAACAGTTCCAACCCCCCCTGCTCTTTATGCCTGGAACCCTCCTTGATCACCTGAGGGTTACCCCCTCAGTTACATTCTACATTACCCCCTCCTCAAAACCAATCTTTTCCATGAAGCCTTTAGCATTAACCTCTAATCCCTTTATTTTAGTACAACTTAACCCAAGTACATGTAAACATATACTCCCCCTGTTTATTCTATGTTTATTCTCTCTATTTATTCTACGCCCCTTCCCTTCCTCCGTTGTCTCTATTTTAGATTGTGACTGCCTTGCGGCAGGGACCTGTCTTATATTATAAAGCACCATGAATATTGATAGTGCTACCCAAATGTAATTATAACAACAGCCCAATCTTTTGCATATCTACACAGAAGTAGGTTCCACTGAATTCAATGGACCTTACTCCCAGGTTAGTGCATAGGACTGCAGCCTTACAGCACAGTCCTAACCAACTTTCCAGCACCGGTGTAGCCATGCCAACAGGGCACACACTGCATTTTGCCCTGTGGGGGCAGTCATAGAGGCCTCTTCAAGGTGAGGGAACATTTGTTCCGTTACCTCAGGGCCGCATTGCAGCTACACCGGCGCTGGAACGTTGGTTAGGATTGCGCTGTTAGTGTAATAAATGAGCAAGAAAAGCTGAAACAGAGAGTGTGTGGAGGGGTTACAATGTATCTCATTCAAAAATCATAACCTTACTGACATTTTTTAAACAAAAGGTGTTCATAAGAGAGATGGGTGCTTTGTTCCTGCTTTGGGTATTTAATTCTCTTCCTTTCCCGTGTTAATTTTAGCCTTCTTTTGCAAGATCAGGTGCTCTGCTTAATCGGTCGATGGTAAATGAATGGATGAATTGCGTATAGAATAAGATACTGTCTTTTAACTCTATGTATTTTCATTTGTTCTTTCTTGAATGACTTTCAGAAATAAATCTTGTCACTTCAAATGACTGTGATCTTACTTGCTTCCTCCACATACAATTTATGATGCTAGCTTTACAAAATTGAAATAATGACATTTCTGAAAGTCAGAACCATAGCAACCCCAGTCGTAATTAAATGGGGGAGTCTTTAGGAGAGCTGTTTGTAAAGGCATCCATGCTTCAAATGGATCTAACCAACGTGCATTTGCTCAGAATTATGGCAGGAAGAAGCAGAAAAAAACCAGCAGCTGTCACAAGAGGAAAAGAGGTCCTTAAGGAAGGATCTTGAACAGTTCATGTTGTGGAAACTACACGAAAAGCAATTTCTAGCTCAAACCATAAGCTGCTTGCTCTGAGAAATTAAGACTGAACACGATAACTATGCGCAGCTCTGCAAGGCTGTATCCATATAAGCAGTTCAAGAACTTGCTGAAAAATACTAAAAGAGAGTAGGCAAGTGAGGCCAAGCAAAACCATCATTTGAAATGTGTAACTTGCAATTTGCAAGTTGCAAAGTGTGTTTTATCGGTTTGGAATTGGAACTTTTAATATTTAATTTTAAAACGGGAATGTAAATATGCATGATCTCCTGTAGAATGGTGCTAACATGAAGACTACTGCTAAGTACTGAGGATGAGAGTGTCTCTGAACTGAAGGCTAGGTATCAACATGTCAAATTGCCCATACTGGAGAGACTAGACAGAGAGATTGTAGCTTGACATTGAAACTTGGAACGCTTAAAAAATGAGCTTTCGTGAGCATCGGTTTTCACCTCAACAATATATTGGTTTTCAAGCAGACAATTAATTCCCGTATTTATTAAATCATTATAGTTGCTGGCCATGAAACTTTCAAAAGCATTTGTCTTTTCTCTCTTTTTTTAAACCAATTAAAGGAGACAGGTTTAGAGATATGCTGTGGTAAAAAAAAATGTCCGTCCTTTACTCTCTTCTCAGTTTTTTATTTTTTAAGAAACACTACAGAGAATTATGATGAAAAGAGATAAGATCAGGTATTGAAGAGCATTTCTCCTATTGTCTACCAAATCCTAAATACCTTACTAACAGCGCAATCCGAATCAACTCGACGGTGCTCGCTGCTGGAAGCCGTCACAAATGTGCCAGAAAGCAACTTTGCGAAGACACGGGAGTAAGGGCCGCCGGCGCAAGGCAGCCCTTACTCCGCTGCCGGATCGCCCCTGCAGCTGCCAGAGTCAGGTAAGAGATTCCCCAGCAGGGGCGGCGAGGGAAGGAGCCATTGGCTGAGCCAGCCCGGGAGGGGGCGAGGACGGCGACCACCATATTCCCCATCCCTGTTCCAACACGGCCGTTACACGACCTCCTCTTACTTCCACCAGCTAAATAGCTGGCGGAAATCTGAGGCCCATTGGGGCCGGGCTACACCGGGGGAAGGGGACAAATGTCCCCTTCTCCTGAGTAGACCTCCGGGCCAATCTCGATTGGCCTGGAATGAGAATAGGATTCAGCGGGAGGCCCTGGGCCGCCCGCCAGATAATTAGTCAGGATTGGGCTGTAAGTAAGGTATTTAGGATTTGGTAGACAGTAGGAGTTATCCATTACTTCCCAAAGGAAACTTTGAACTGTTGTTTTTCACTCCCCATTTTCTTGAGTGGTAGAATTTGCAATGGCAGCTTTTTACAGTTTGTAAAAAGCTGCCATTGTCAACAGTGCTTGAAAGCAGTGAAGGGGATGCAATACCACTCCAGGCCTAAAGGTCACACAAACAGGCAGTGCTGATCATTCAAATTACATCAGCTCCCAAAATCAAGAACATACCTTCAGAGCCATCTCGAGGCTCATGCTTGCCTGGCTACATTCAACTTCAGAATTGCTTCCTTCCGCTTCTACCCAAGCAGATGGGATTTATCACATGGTTCAGCAGCTAGTAGTTATCTATCAATCATCAAAGACCATTAAGAAGTCCCTTCAGCCAGCAGACATTAGAAACACCTTGGGGGAAGGTAATTTTGCATCGCCCAAAAGCATGCGGACAACACTTGCAAACAGCTCTTCAAAAAGCTATTTTGCAAACAACCAAAGTGGAAGTTTCAATACAAAAAGCAAGCTGTCATTCATCAAATATTTTAAGTACAAGTCTTAATGGAGATCAGGAGCTGTACAGAAACCAAAACTACTGAAACACTAAGGTATTTTCCAAATTTGCTCCCAAAAGGGTTTATTTAAAACAAAACTAAAAGTTGCTGCTGATACCTGGAGCCTTTTCCGGGGAGGGGTGTGTGTGGAAATCTGTGAATATTGCTGCTGGTTATTATATCCAATTTGTAAATAGATTCTGGACAAGAACAGTCTTGAGGAAAAGAGATAAGTAACACTCAGTTGGAACAGTTAAAGGTCTCTGGTGACGCAATTATTCATAATTCTAGCACATACCATGCTCTCCAATTTTAAAATGAAAGACAATCCAAAAATAGGATGCTTCATTAACTGCAATAGTTGTGCAATATTCTTAAGATACTTTGCTATCAAGACTATGTTAATATAAAAATTAGTGTTGAGCAGAGAAATGAATGTAACATGGTTTAAAGTTCAGCACCAACACTATTGAGAGTAAGCTGACATTTATTTTTCTTCTCTCCAGGAGCACATGAATCCTGATCTTTAGGGGAAGTGTGTCCTAAAGCCTAATGCAAAGTGAAGAAGGAAAGAAGGTACTTTGCCAATCATCAATTGCCCTGAATAAAAAATATCCTGTCGCAAACCCATAATTGAATTTCCGCACATAAATGCATGTGCTGAACGCCTTAAAGAGATGACATGCTCTGGATAATTAGTAAGCACGGCACGATCCTTACAAGGTATCCCCTTTCATATGGGTGGTCCAAGATCCCCCGCTGAGGCAATGTTGCCGCATTTGAAGGATCTATCTATTTAGTGCAAATAGTCGGCCCTTAAGCAAATAGGTACAATAGAAGATATATGTATCCTTCCACTTCATAAACAAATGCTTTGTACACACAGAGTCTGATAAACTGTTTGCACCAATCAGTACACGACCAAAGACAAAAGGGTATATAGATGAATCAACTGAACGGATTCTGGGATCTGTGGGGCTCCAGAGTCAGAGGGGCAATCATATGGCATGGGGCTAAGCCCCAAAGGAGGAGGCTAAATACAAAACAGTACCAGCTCAGAAGTTCTTGTTGGCCAAGTCAACCCTACCCTTCTACATCTCTCAGTAAGCTATGGCTAGAGGTCGTTTATTTTTACACAGATTTCAGTTTTTTAAAAAACTTGAAAATGGCAGAAAGTGGTGTTGTGTTTTTATTCCAATTTCTCATTTTTATTATTTTTAAATTTATTTTATTTGCTTTTAAAGTGTTAAGGTAGACTATACTACCTTTTTGCTTTTCAAACAGTGGTATTCACAGATCCATTTCCTGCTTTGAAAGCTTAGCCACAAGAACAAATATACATAGGCTTCACTTCAGGAGTAGAATATCATGCATATTTTTTGACATCCTCAGTTTTCAGTCTCTCTGTTTTTTAGCCTCTCTTCCCCTTTGACAGTTAAATTTCATTGCTTCCCCCCCTCCTTTAAAAGTGGAATAGGAACATGAAACTGAGTCCAGAGGACAAGCAGCATCTTACTAAAATATACTGTGCTACAATAGAGAAAATAAAGGAAACTGGAGGTCTCGTTTATGAGTAGGCTTACCATATTCCCCCCTTAAACCGGGACACCCCCCACAATTAATTAATTAATTGATTGATTGATTGATTAAAAATAATTCATTAATTAAAAATCAATAAAAATTTAAAATCAATTACATATTAAAAACGTGAATAGGGGGCGAAGGGCTTCCAGGAAGAAATGGCGGCCGCCATTTTTGTTTTGAATTTTTTTAAAAACAATTTTTGCTGGGGGCGCCCGGGACCCGCCCGGGGCGAACCTCCAAATATCGGTACTGTCCTGGCCAAACCTGGACGAGTGGTAAGCCTATTTATGAGGGCCAGTGGAGGAATTAAAATGGGTGCAGGTCAGAAATGTGGCTTGTGGGTTTCATTAAGGCCCTTCCTAGCTTTTTTTCTCATAATCTAAGCACTGGCCCCAACTAAGTAGCCATCTAGCACGGTTCATTTATTTTTTGGCAAATTAGTTAGACCCGTAAATGATAGTTAGCTTCATCATCCTGAAGAAATAAGAAAAGTGTTACCTTGTGAAGAAAAAGAAGGGCCTTAAAAGAAAGGCTTGCCTGCTCCTTCTTGCCTGCCACCTAGTGGTTGAATGTTGTATAGCATTGTGCAAGCAAGCAAGCAATAGGGTTTGGAGATAAGGAGGCAGTAGGGATAGGAGATAAAGGAAGCAGAAGCAGGGGAAGCAACAGGATGGTCTTCGGAGCCATTGGAGAGGCTCCGCAACACATTTTGGTTAAAAAAAGACTGGAGAAACAAGAAGGCAACACTACGAGGGGTAAAACGGGTTATTTTTGCTGTATTCTGCCTATTTTATTGTTATTTTGCCTAAAAATCATTTTATATTGTTTTTTCAAGCGAAATTCCTGTTATATGGTGGTATTTCGCATTTACCATTTTCAAACACCTCTAGCTATGGCTGTCAGATCCTAATGGATGCTGCTACTAAACCTCTGACTCTTCACACTCAGCCTTATAATCATGATCAAAGTGGAATAAATTAAAAAAAACAGACCACCACCACTGCACTACAAAGAGCTTACAAAAACATAGGAAGATCTCTTATCTGACTCCAAATTGTTCAGTCATTCAGCTATATCAGGTGTGCTTGTGAGCTTCTGGCTGACCACAACTGAAGTTAGAGCACTGGACTGGATGAACCTTTAGTTTGATGCAGCATTCCCACTGTTGCCTTAAGGGGAGGAGCAGGTACCATTGAGGCACCAGTTGTGTTGTGTGTCATACAGTGCTGGAACATATGGGCTGACACAACATGCCCTACTTAGGTTCTATTTATACATTACCTGAAGTGGCATAGATGGTTGGAGCTCTCTAGTGGTTACTTCCCACAAATTTAGCTGAAGGGTACCTTAATGCAGATTGGATCATTTGTGGTTGCACTTTGTCACAGTTAGTTCAGGACAGTATCCAGTGAAGGTATGACCAAAAAATATCAAAGGAAAAAGATAGAGACCCTCAGGGCATTCCACTGACAAAAATTACTGAAGAATGGCCTTTAAAAGGTCCTACGACTCTTCCAAGAGATGCTAAAGCAGAATCAGACCCATAATACATGAGAAATCAGGAAGCCACTTGGCATCCCTTCTTTAAATGCAGAACAAAGACCTTGCAGAAAACCATCTAATGCAATCGATACAGTGAATTTATACTGAATACATCTTTAGCGAACACTATTTTACAGTACATTTTCCGTGACTAATATGTATATCTTCCTGAGACTTTCTGAAAATGTGGATTTGGTACAGTATATTTGTTCAATTTAGGAAGCGCTTCAAAATATATCATAGCATGAAAGTGCAGATTATAGAATTTCATTAATATATATATATCCACTTGCCTAGCTGGGAAATGCTTCTAAATATATACATTCATTTATTGTTCACTCAGTTACAGCTGAAGACTAGACAACTTTACAGGTGAAACTGTAAAGTCAGACTCTGTAGATGGGCATCTTGCTGCTGGTAAGTACAGTAATATTCAAGGTGGCTTTATGTTCCATTTTTCTCGACAGATCTGACGCCAGTGCAATATACAAGAGGCACTGTTGTGCATAGCCTTTGGACCCAGGAGGTAGCTGAATAGTCTAAAGGGAATGAAGTAGCAATTACTTCCTTCCCCCAGCCCTAGCAAGCACCCAATATTATAGGCAAGGGTGCTAGCGCAATCGGAAATGCCAGGCATACAGCATCGATAGCTGGTGTAGAATCCAATACCTTCTAGAGAATCCTGAGAATCTCGGATTTTACTGAAAGCCCTCAAGCGTGCACTAAGGTGTTTAAAATATATATAAACAGTATCTTCAGAAAGATCCTGCATTAAGGACCAACATCACATAGAAGTACAAGTACTTCTGTCTCTATCATGCTTGCCAAGCCACTGTCCATCACTTCACCATATCTTTTCCTTTCGTACCAGTATATTCCTAACCAGAATATGTAAACTATCAAATGTGGGATTTGCATTTCCTATGAACTGCCTTGACCCTAGGGTTGAAAATTCTAGGTTGATTCTGCACCACAACAGGTTATTCCCGCATCAGCGAGAGAACACTGTTTCTATGCATTCATTCTATCTGCGACTATGCAGAGTTGGCTGAGATATTCTTGTCTGAAGGAGAGGGGAGGCTCTCTATGCCAAGCAATTCAGTCTGATATCTGATTGACAATATATGTATCTGTTAAAACTGGCAGTTGATTAAAAGGTCATACTTTTCACTAATGTAAAGGTTTTTTTAATATTCAAGTCACCTAATATTTTTGAGCCTATGACTAAAAGCCAGAGATGTTGGGATAGTAGACATTAAAGACATTGTAGACATTGCTTGAGTAGCAGAATGTTTTATGGGACATTCTACTGCAAAATGAGTGAAGCGATGGATTTGGGGGGGGGGATACTGTGAAAAATGAACTGAAGCATTACTGATTTGAAAATCCTGTCATTGCAGCAACAACCCAGAGTCCAGTTTGCAGTACTCTGTCCTTGTACCACTTGAGTCGTGACTAAACAGCCTCCCTGCTGCATCTCCAAGTTATTAGTCACACATCTAGCTAGGAGAATGCACTGGAGAAAAAAAAAACCAAAGCAAGCAAAAAGACCCCAAGGAGTTAAAATCAAATATGAATCTATACAGCTGCAAAATAATCAGGACACCACCACCACCCCTGAAATTAAACTTCAGAGAAATTTTGTTCCAGCTCTCCTTAGTAGCATTGTATACTACCGTATTGCCCCGAGTATAGGACGCTCCTGATTATAAGCCGCACCCTTAAACTTTGGTGCTTTTAAAAAATACATTTAACTTTTTTAAACTTAAATATACACATTTATAGAACAGTAAAACACTACAGCTTTAGTACAGTTAAAGGCATAGGCACCCTGTCCCTTATTGAATCTGGGCACCCTAGTATAAGTAGCCTTCCCAGATCCAAAGGGGGACAGAGTGCCTACCTTTAACCTTTGGAATTTGGGCAGGTGCAGCTTGTTGCACCCTTCCATGATGATGAGCTGCACCTGCCCAAATTTCAATGGTTAACAGCACAATCCTATGCATGTCTACTCAGAAGTAAGTCCCATTGCATTCAATGGGGCTTACTCCCAGGAAGGTGTGCATAGAATTGCAGCCTAAAGGTTGGCACTCTGTCCCCCTTTGGATATGGTAAGTCTATGCAGGAGTTCTTGCTCTCAACTTTCAAACTGCAGGATCAATAAATATCTTAGTTTCCACAGAGTCCTGGGGCTGGAACTTAAGGGTTAATTTTTTCAAATGCTTCTGAGGCTAGAGCCTGCTGGAGAGATCTGACCATTTAGCAAGTGATTAAGAGCTGAAAACACAGCGCTTTGCAGTTTAAAAAAAGAAAAAGCTTTTACCTTTGAAAGAGACTTGGAGAGGAAGCTTTGCAGAAAACTCTAGGCAGAAAATGCTAGCCTTTGATTGTAGGCCGCACCCCTACTTTAAAGACTTGCCTTAAAGTTTAAAAGTGAGTCTTATACTCAGGTCAATACGGTATTTTCCTGAATGCACCGAACAAACTGCAGCACCAGTCTGAACCAATCTGAACTGAGAGGCCTCTTTGGAGTAGGAGCTCTCTTACAATTAGCAGGGGAAGAGCAACTGTTCCTTTTTCAACTCAGCACAGCATCCCTCGCAATGGCTGTTGCTGGTGTCTCCCTCGTGAGCAGGTTTCTTTTTCCTATCTGGCTTACAACGCAATCCTCCGTAACTACACGGTGATGGAATAAGCATTCCATCACCGGAAGTAGTCGCAAACGTGCCGTAAAGCATGTTTGCGACTACTTTTGAGCAGGGAAGCCCCAGCGGCCGACGCCGGACCCAGGTAAGGATCCAGCAGACGGGGGTGGGGGGCAGTTCATTGGGCAGGGGAGGAGCCTATTGGCCCAACCGGCCCAGGAGGGGGCGGGGGATGGCTCCGGCCATATCCTGGGCCCCGCCGGATGGCGGGACCTTTACCAGAGGCGTCACAGAGTGGGGGCAGGAGCCCAGGGGCCCAGGGCGGGGGCACTGAGGCTGGGGGGGTGGGGCGCGAAGGCTGGGGGTGCTCTGGTAAAATTTTGGATTTTGGGTTTTTTAAAACTTTTTTTAACTTTCGCGGGCAGCTCCCCCCCCCCCGCTGCATCCCAGGGTGGCAGCTGCCTCGTCCGCGCCCTCCAGCGTGTTTTCCAGGCGCGGGTACTTAACTTAACGTTCTCGGCGGGGCGCAGGCAGCATTTTCCGATCCGAGCAGCATCCATCTTGAATGGGCGGGACTCTCTAGGACTCTCTCTCCATCTCGCTGGTCCATCGGTCCTCCAGGCCTCTCTAGGGCTCTGGAGGACCGACCAGTGAGACCAACGAGACGTGCGCCCTAGAGAGTGCGTGCGACCAGCAAGATGGAGAGACAGTCCTAGAGAGTACCGCCTATTCAAGATGGATGCCACCCGGATCAGAAAATGCTGCCTGCGCCCCATTGAGAACGTTAAGTACCCGCACCCCGCCGAGAATGCCCCCGCCCTAGCCCTAGCTTAATTTAAAAAAAAAAACACTGAAAAAGGTGTTTTTGCCCCAGAAATAGGGGGTGAGGTGTAAAGGAATCGCCCCGGGTGCCAAATGGCCTGGCCTGGCTCCGCCTCTGACGTTTACACGGCCTCCTCCTACTTCCACCAGCAATTTTCCCCATTTACACTCGGGGAAGGGGACGAGCGTCCCCTTCCTCGAGTAGATCTCCGGCCTGGCGGCTAGGCGGCCATGGGCCATCGGCCGGATCCTTACGTAGGATTGCACTGTTAGACTTTCTTATAGACATTTTTTTATTCTGCCAGGGTTTCCAGTTGTATTGATTATCCCCTTGCTGAGTTTGATTTGTTTTTGCTTGTGCTGCTCTGGTTCTATTTTAATTGTGTTGCTGCTTAATTTCTGTATTATATATATTTTTTCTAATTATATATGTTCATTGTATTTAATTCTTGCTGTGAGCCACTTGGGGGGTTCCTTTGGGGGCTGAAAGGCAAGATAAACATTTCTAAACAAATAAATATAAAGCCCTTCCACAAAGCCAAATCAAATCTTCGAAAGCTTGCCCCCCCCCCTCCAGCTTCAGCAGCCCCATTTTGCTGCCATGCACGGATCATTCCACATTTGGATACCGGAAAGGAAAATGCATTTTCCTTCTTCTAGCAGATGCCTGGTGACCCCGGGGATTTTTCTTGTTCCTCTTTCTTTAGTCATTTCTGTGCATTCATTCCCCTCAATCCTGCAATGATTTAGGTAACTGACCACAAATAGCTATTTTATTTATTATTATTTTATAATTTACAGCCCACTTTATGACTTTGAGATGTTTAGCTTTTAAAAAAAAATCTTTAGAATGTACGACTTTATTAAATTTAGTACAACTTGATCATCCCTTCCATTCAGGCAACTAACAATGCAATACAAAGTAATGATGCTGGAAACTCTTTAAAGATATAGAACTGTGGGTGATAGGTATCAGGCTGATGTGACTTCTCACACCACACATAGAACCTTTAATGTGGACCAAGGTCAATCAATCACACACCATCGCAAGTAGTTTCCACAGATGTGCTTCATCCAACCGTTTTTCAGGACAAACAGATCCCCCACGCGAGGCCTACTCACATACACATTTATGTGTGTAAGCCCCCAGTTCACATTGCATTTGGCACACTGGGAGATGATGCATGAGTCCAAGGTTTGCTCCTGTAACGCACCAACTGCGTAACTTAGATGTGGGACCATAGGTAAACTGGACATTCATCCTGGATTGGCGTGAGCCCTTTCCGGCCAAGTACACCTCCGGCGCCACTCTCCTGCGCCACTCTCCTGCTGCATACCACCAGAAGTGACTGGCAATGACATCGCTAGTTACTCCCAGGTTTTCGGGTTTTCAGAGGCCAGAAAATGCAGGTAGGATGCTCTGGGCGACTGGGAGGGCCTTTCTCTGTGTTCCCGAGAGGTTTGGCCAAAAGGCAGGAGCCTCTCATGAGCAAAAACACAGCACCAGAAGCGCTGTGTCAGAGTGGGGTTCCAGCGGGCCAGCAGTCCAAGTATCACCAGCAGTGGGCCGAAGTACCACTGGTGGTATGAGTACCACTAGTTGAGAACTCTAGCAGCTAGAGTATCTTGACTCGCTGAACTTGTCTGGAATATTAAGGGTTACTTCTCAGCCTTGTTGTTTTTGATATTATTTTAGTGGTTTGCATAGCTGCTTGTGAAATATGCTACACCACATGTTGCTACGTTCAATGGTTCTTGTGACTGAATAACCCTTTTAGAGCATTCTTTTCAATCACACACCATTATAATTACTTTTTACTTAAAACCCAAGCGTGAGTTGAGTCCACTAATTAGCTTTTTTATCTGAGACAGAAGTAAGAAAGCGAGGCTCTCCAAGACTGCCTGGAAATGCTACTAATTTTTTTTCATTGAAGGGCATCCCATTGGTGGGCTACATGCTTCAAGGCATACAGCGTTTTGCTGTCGCAGAGGAGGAGGTGAAGGGAGCAGAGGGCCTCGGCTGTCTTTTGCAAACTCCAACAGGGATTTGCAGCAATTGCATTCCTCTGTCTTCATATTCACTTTCCCTCACACTAATTTCACACCTGGCTAGATACTGGAGGTTGGATGATATAATGCAGTTTCCTGAGGGATTGTGCCTTCTCTCAGATAATCATTAAAAAGAAAAGAAAAGTATCTCAAAGGGAAAAGATGAAATCAAAAGCAGCACACCTGATACAGCCAGAAAGTCATCAATGCTTGTAATGTCATCCACGGCTTCAGTGAGCACACGTATGTGATTCTCCCATGTGTTTTTATACATTTCCATGTTGCTTCTCACCACCTGGCTTTTGGGTCTGGCAGCAAGAGCTAAAGCAGCATTGATAACCTACAGAAAAGCAAATATCCATTAAAAAAAATCTAAAATCAGGAAGAAAAACATTAACTACATTCTACTTTTCTGGACAGAACTGTAAGGACACAGGGATCTTGAACTGAGGGTTTGAGTGCATCCAGGTGCTTTCCCATCTGCACGGCTGTAGAAGCCAGACCGGGGCATCACTAGGGGGAGGGAGGCAGACCACATCAGGTGACACCCCAGGGAGGGGTGACACGAACCTGACTTTCTATTCTATTAAATAATTGGTTACCAATGGTGCAAAAATGCACCAGTGGTAGAAGATAGGTTTGAATGGTTCTGACTACGATTTAAGGAAAGAGACCCTATTTGTTTGCATGTGCAAGGTTCCAGATGCCTCCCCCTGGCATCTCCAGTTGAAAAGGATCTCAAGTAGCTGCAGTGGGAAAGACCATTGCAGTAGGTAAAGTTAATTCCATTGTAGGCATTCTCTGCATGCCCTTTGTCATGTTTTGTAGTCATGTTTCCTGGAAGTAGGAGCCTGCTGGCATAAGATTACCAGTACTTAACAGATGCTGTAATCTGTTTTGGATAAAGGGAGCGCAGGCGCTGGGATTGAGAAGGCTCTGCTTTTTGCCAAGAGGCTTGGTTTTTGGGGACTGCAGTAGGGCTTCCGTTCCTTCTGTCTTTTGGAGTCTAGCTAGTCAGTTTGGTGGCTGCTCCATGTTATTGCCCCCCATTGAATGCTGGGATCTCTTAGGGGGATTGACAAGGTTTATGTCACTACTTATTGCCATTACATTCAGTGGTATACAGAAATTACTATTTACAAGTAACATTAGTATAAAAACATTACTAAGAATTCTGTATGGTCTGTTACAGGAGGAGGTCCATGGGGTGACACCATGAGATCTTGCCCCGGGTGCGCCAAACCATAGTGACACCTCTGTTGCCAGAGAGGGTGCAGCTCATCTGCTCTCTGTTCCTCTGCAGCACCACTACTGTGGATGGTCAGATGATGGTACTGCAACTACCACCTCAGCAGAGCTCTCATGACACAATAGGTGAATACAATCCTAGCTGGCCCTATAAAGCTGATTCTGGCCCTGAGCAGAGTTGCTTGTTTAGACATAGCCTAAGCTCTTTGCCTGTCATGTTAATCATCTTGCATCCAGTTTTCAAAATAACAGCAAGAAAACACTTGTTTTTTTTCTTATTATATATGTTCCTATATTAAAAAAAAACATTAATCGTGAATTTTACTAGGAAAGTTTCTGAAAGAAAGTCCATTTAGAGTAGGCATAGATCTTTTAAAAAAAATAGTATTAAAGCTGCAGTCCTACATACACTTTCCTGGGAGTAAGCCCTATCGAACACAATTGGATTTACTTCTGAATAGACATGCAAAGAATTGCATTGTTAGTGTAGTTCATGTTAACTATTGTTACCATCTGCTAAACTGATGTTGCCCACCCAAAGGCCTTGAAGCAGGATACAAGTTGTAATACTGTACATGAAACACATAAATATTGGAAGCATATTGAAAGAAGGCCTTGCTTTACAAGTCCAATTGTATGAAGAGCACAATCTGCATCAATTGTTCTTTCAATACACATAGTGCTGTGTTCTCAATACAGTATACAAATCATGGAGTTCAGGCACGACCTACAGACATTACACCACCATAATGCATGACCCAGAAAGGGCGAAAAGTTAAATATGCATTTTGCAACAGCCAAGTAAAAGGTGCAGCTGCTTGCACAGTGGCGTTCCTGTGGTAGGGGCTCGACAGTAAATCGTGCCCCGACTTACTACCGCGTTCACAAACCGGAGCGAGGAGGCCCCGCCCCTCGCCATCGGAGCCATTCCGCGCACCGAAGCCAAACAGGCAGGGTCTCCTGCCCGTTCAGCTTCGCTGAGCAGAATGGTTCCGACGGCGAGGGGGCGGGGCCTCCTCACTCCGGTTCGTGAACGCGGTAGTAGGTCGGGGCGCGACTTACTGTCGAGCCCCTACCACAGGAACGCCACTGTGCTTGCATATCACTATTCTGAAGTTCAACAGGAGTTGATATCTGTCTTGTTAGAGGAAGAAAAATTCTCTGAATTACAATGGAGGTTGGTAAATTGCTTCCAGCCATAGAAGATGCTAAGACATCAGGTCTCAGAACGAAGACATTTTCTGCTTAATAAATATTTATTATTTGAGGAGTTTTCAAAACAACAGTTCATTAATACACAGAAACCCAAACCAGTTTAGAAAACCTATTTGATTTATAGAGAAATCTTGAGTTTCTAATTATTCTTTCCCCTTCAAAATAGAACTGCATTTGACATACAGAACAAATAATAATGAAAAATTAGTAAAAATTAAAAGCTGTTAAACCATAAACAGCATCATACTGGCATTTATGGTTTACATTATTAAATAAAAAACATAACAGGAAATGCTTCCTGCAGGGCCAGGAGGCTTTGGAGGGGAGGGGGAATTTAAATCCCCTTTGAATCCCCCTTTGGAGGGGATTTGAATCCCCTTTCCGTTTTGGGGCCTCCTGTTCTCTCTGCACCTCTGGCTGCACTTGGCTAACATCATTATGAATGTCCGATGGGGGAAGTTGGATAGGATTGCGCTGTTAATCATGCTGGCTGCATACTATGATCCCATTGAAAGATGTTCATGTGCATAGATCTGCATGTACATATCTGTTGGGTACTTACAGTTGCTGATGCACACACTGCAGTTCTATTAATACCGTATTGGTCTGAGTATAAGACTCACTTTTTTCTCCTAATTTAAGTTTTTAAACTAGGCGTCTTATAATCAGGCTGTTGCAATAATGCCAGTAATTTAATTAAAAAATTTTAATAGCACCAAACTTTAAGGGTGCGTCTTATAATCAGGTGCGTCTTATACTCGGGACAATACGGTATATACTTGGTAAAGGTGTAATGTATGAAGTAGCCATACCTCCAAGGAAAGTGGTTTCTGTCCACTTTAAGATTATTTCATTCATGGGACACACTTTTTTATATAGGCAAAATAGTGCAAGGTAGCTGCGGAACTGTGGAAATAATCCTCCTCTAGTCACACGTGACAGTGTTTCTACAGGAAACCATTTGTAATGAAATCAGTTTTATCGCTGCTGCAACACATCAGAATGCTAAACAACAACAGAACGAGACACTTGGCTAACATCATTATGTCTGTCCAGAGTCAATTGTAATTTACACAGCTAATTATATGACTCATACCGCCACTGACATAAAGATGAAGTGTATACAAAGCACCACTAGGGCACCCAGGTAACAGCCAGAGGAGCTTCTAAGAATGGGTAATAATGGGGAACAGGAGAGGATTTGGAAGATTTCACACACATGCACTCACTGAGGGGGCTCTCCTACAAGTGCCACCTTGTTGGAGGCAATGGCGGTCCCAAGTTAGAGGGTTGGCAGCACGAGGGTGAACCTTCTTTATAGTGGCTCACATACAAAAACACACGAGGAACAAGCTGATTAAAGAGACACTTATCCAAGCTGCACATAGAGGAAAAGGAGGTTCTGGCTGTGATTCTATGTGGAGAAGAGCCCCAGCCTTCCATGGAGGGTGAAGAGAGAACAGCAGGGGTAGGCTTACCATAGTCCCAGAATTGAGCGTGACTTTGCCCTAGAGAAGACACGAGCCACTCCCAAGAGTGCACCGCGGCTGGCCAACGCGGTCGTCTCGTTTACCGGAAGCTGCGGAAGCCACGGCTTGCATTGGCCTGCCGCAGTGCACTCTTGGGAGCGACTCGTGTCTTTTCTAGGTCAAGGCCACGCTCAACTCCGGGACTATGGTAGGCCTAAGCAGGGGGCACCTGAGGCTGCTCCACAAACCATTACCAGTGGACCCAATGCTATGGTACCAATGTTGAAGCCCTGCTGTATCTGTCATACCAGTGCCTCATAGACTGCTGCTGCCCACCTGCAACCTGGCAGTTTGTCTCCCAACCTGTGTTCAGCTCCGTCAGATTCTTCAAGTTCCCATCCTGTTACTGTATATATGCAGTGCTGCCGACATTCCTGTGTGCTGCCTCCCTTTCCTCTATCTTGTTTTGTGCCATGCCACCCTGGAGTACTGTAAGTGGAAGCTTACTAGAAGAGAGGCAGGCCATTGGGACCTGAGGATGCTGCTGCCTGCCTGAAGGGGAGGGAAGGAGGAGGGAGGGAGTGAGAGAGAGACTGCCCATTGTGACCTCATGCTGATGTTGCCTGCCTGAAGGGAGAGAGAGCATCCATTGTGACCTCAGGCTGATGCTGGTTGAAAGAGAAATAAATTGGCCAATGGGCCCTCTCACAGCTGAAAGAAAAAGAGCCTGACTCCGTGGCACCCTGAAACAGATGTGGTAGGTCCTTAACTTTCCATTTTACTCGCCAGTCCTCTCAAATGAAAGTTTTGTCTCTTCTCAGAGAGGCTCCAGCATCCACCAAAGCCTTGGAAGACATGGAATGACTGCCCCCCCAGCACCTGATGGCTGCCACTGATAGCATCTCTCTCTGCTATATCCCTCGGCTGCCTGCCAGTCATCTCTTTATTGAATGGGAGCCTGTGGAGAGTGAACAGCCACTGTTTGGGGATAATAAAGCATGAGAAAGAGACCTTGAGAAGATCTTTGACAATTCCTATAGCCTAGGATTTAAACACACAACACAACAACACAACACAACACCTTGAGCTAAAATCAAAACCTATTTCTAAAATTAAATGCAGCTAAAACCTGCATGCTACTATTAACAGGCACCTTAAATCTATCCAATTAAAATCATTGGGATTTTAAATAGGCTTACCATCGTCCCGGAATTGAGCCTGGCTTCGGCCTAGTCCGGGCTCGAGCAGCTCCCAAGGATGCACTGCTTCTGTCCAATGGGCTTCCGGCTTCCGGAACTTCCGGTCGACAACGCAACCGAAGCTGGAACCCTGTTGGGTAGCCGCAGTGCATCCTTGAGAGCTGCTTGGGCCCGGTCTAGGCCAAAGCCAGGCTCGATTCCAGGATGATGGTAAGCCTAATTTTAAAGTGCCTGAGTTTGTCTGGTTCATACTCACAGAGGAGCAGTTTGGATCAGTTGCCCCCCCCCACATTGGAATGGTGTGCCAATAATTGATTCTTACTCTCCCTCTTTCTCGCTCTCCCATCTGCCTGACATTTCTACATAGCGTTGCACCCAACTTCACCAAGGCAGCTGTGAGGCAATACTAAAACTAACAGCCCAGTCCTATGATCAGGTTGTGCTGGTGGAACTAGCAGTGCAGCCCGACCTATGGTGTCACAAAATGTGACACCGTATATAGTGTGCGACTGGACCGCTGCCAGAAACAGCAATACTGGCCATGCAGCAGTGGACTGCCTGGAGCCCCTGGTGCCAGTAAGTCAGGACTGGGGGCATAACTGGGCGAGGAGGGGCAAGGAACCAGGGGCTTATGTGGAGGTAAGGAAAATATTTTTACTTACCTTCCAGTTGCCCTCAGGTTGCCCTCCACCCCACTATTGGATGCAACACATGCCTTTTTGGCATGACTGCATCGGTGCTGATGGCAGGGGTTAGGATTGGGGCCTAAGGCTGCAATGTTATATACACTTCCCTGGGAGTAAGCTCCACTAAACACAATGGGACTTACTTCTGCGTAGACATGCCTAGGACTGTGGTGTAAAACTGTGTATTTTTATTCATTTTTGTTGACTAATTTGATTTTGTTGTATTATCTAAAAAGTTCAGTGCATGTTTACAGCACTTCACTCTCTCACCAAGGGCTAAATACTGCACTCCTTTACCAGTTATCGTATTTATCGGCGTATAAAACGCACCGGCGTATAAGACGCACCTTCCTTTTGGCCCTGGGTTTCAAGAAAAAAAGATTTAAAGCATTTTTGGGCCACTTGGCCAGTTACTGCTTGGCTGCTTAATTAGCTAATTTACATAAATTGCACAAAAATACCAGGATCTCTTTTAAAACACACAGCAATAAGACACATGAACAAAATGCACCAGAATTTAAATCCCAAGTACAAAAAACCTCCAGACTCAACTCTTTTTTCCGACACACCCAATGCACAGTTTCCAAAGTAAAAAAAACATTTACCCCAAGTAAAAAAAACCCAGACTCAACTCTTTTTCCCCCAACCCACCCATGCACAGTTTCCAAAGTAAACATAAATCCCAAATACAAAACCCCCAGACTCAACTCTATTCCCCCCACCCACCCCTGCAGTTTCCACAGTAAAAAACATAAAAGTACAAAAAAAAACCAGACTCAACTCTTACCACCTTACCACCCCCAGACTCAACTCTTACCAACTCTTAAACAACATAAATCCCAAATACAAAAACCCCAGACTCAACTCTTTTCCCCCACCCCACCTATGCAGTTTTCAAAGCCTCCCAACTAGGCCCAGTTCAGAAGCTTACCCATGCTGCATTCAAGAGCAGGCCCTCGGCAGCTCAGCTGAACTGAGCACAGCGCCCTCTGCTGGCTGCTGAGAAGCTCAACTCATGCACGTGCATAAATTAAACCTGACAAACAGCTGTAGATCGGATAGATTAGTTAGGGAAGAAAGCACAAGGGAGCTCTCAGGCTCCGGAAAAACGCTGTAAGCCCGAAAATGCTTTAAAACGGGCAAGGGGGGGAAAAGGGATTTTTTTAGTATTGGCGTATAAAACGCACCCTACTATTTTGGGTCACAAATGTAGACAAAAAAGTGTGTCTTATAGGCCAATAAATATGGTAAATAAATGTAAGCTCTATATCAATGTTTCCCAGCCCCACAGGTGTATGCATTTAACTCATGTTGTGTATATACACCCTTGGGTAAAAATGCCTTAACCACGACCCTAAATACAGTTTTTCTCTCAGTCCAGCAACCCATGGAGTTGGTACATGTTAATACAACAATAATGATGATGATGATGATGATGATGATGATGATGATGCTCCGGGGCGCTTGGCGATATCATCATCACCAAACTCAGAGTGCCAAGAGGGAAGCCGCATGGAACTTTAATTCCAGGGGTGCGGCCACACAGCTTACAGGGATCACTGCTTCTCATGACCCTCAAGAACATCCATGAGAGCCTTGTTTGGGTCGCGACCCATGGTTTAGAAACCACTGCGGTACATGGTAGCATATAAATGTTTGAAATTTATGCCAACTTAACAAGCACAGAATTGCAGCCTTTGTTTTTGCTTCTTTGGCATCTTACCTTTTGTTCAAGTTTGGAACTATTCTGCTGTCACTAACACTTCTTAAAAGAAGAACTGGGTTGCTATGGCTGAAGTTCTGGCTGGACTCACCAGTGCAATGCAGCAACGCTGCTGAAAGCAATTTAATGTGGTTATTTCCAGCCAATATCAAGCCAAAATATTTAAAGACATTATTAGGGGCCAACTTTACAGACAGACGTGCTTAGTATTGTCATGTGTTAGAGATGTACCTTTGACACTATACACACACTTTGAAAAATACTTCATAGCAGGCATGGCAGATTCAGTAGAGTACAGTACCATACACTAATACCAGTCTTGCCATCTTCTATTTTCCCCAGAAAATTACATCTGTCCCTGGGCCAGCATAACTTTCTCATAATTAAACCAAGTATAAGCAACCTGTCTTCTCATCAGACTTAATATAATACATTTTCTAAGGTTCCACTAAAAATGTTCCTGTTAGGATAAAAATAAACACCCTGAACTCCAAGGGTTGTGTAGAACACTGAACATGCATGAGGGCTATTTTGCCCTCTTCCCACTGCAGAGCTTTGTGTTTCAGGAAAGCCTGAACCAGTTGGGTGGTCCTCCAGTGTGGACCTGAATATAGCACAAGAGGGTGCAAGTGAAAATTGCCACTCCATGTGCATACATGGAAGAGCTTTCTACTCACAAACTGGGTGGATCATGGCAGAGGGTAGCCACTGATGCTACCTTCTGTACAGTTGATAATCTTATTTGTCAACTGATGCTAGCTTCTGTACTTTGTACTTTCAGTGCATTTCAATTTCTCAGCATCTATACAGATAATATAGAATTACTTCCAGTTACATTTTATAAGAAAACCATTCAGTTTGTTAAAAATGATTTAATTAGACCTATGACTGTGCCATATATTTATAACAAAACACAGTTGTTCCTCTAAGAATAACACTGTTAAATATGGGTAAGGAACTGCCAAGGTTCGTCTCATCAACCGTTCTCCAACAAACTCCAGGATTGGGATGGCACATGGTTGTGTTTGCGACAGTGGAACACATGAAATGGCTTTTGGTGGCACACAGTGCACGCCATTGGCCGCCACTGTAGGAGCACTGCCTCAAAATGGCAATAACGCAGGAGGACCACTGCTGGACCAAGACAGGAAGGTCTGGCGGCAGTGGCAGGGGTGGTGGTGGTGGTGGTGAAACAGGGAGAAGAAAGGGCAAGGAAGGGGTGGATCAACAACGGGAAGGGCGCAGTAGTGGTGGTAGCAGCGGCACCATCCCCCTTCCTGGCCTTGATCCGTCTTCCTGAATCCACTCAGACTTGTGCCAGCAAAGTAGCTGGTGCAGATCCGAGTTGACCCATGCAGATAGCAGAGGCTTACCCCCAGGCAAGGGAGCAAATGTTCCTTTACCCTGGAGGAGACCTCTTTGTCCTGAGATTCCCCCACAGGATGCAGCATATGCCCCATTAGCATGGCTGCATCGGCGCAGGGGAAGTTAGGTAGGATTGGGCTGCCCATGCCCTAAATCTTCATGATCACATGTAAGCCCCATTAAGTAAGTGTGGATAAAGCATCAGATTTGGATCAGGGAGATCTGGATTCAAATCCCTATTCAGTTATGAAGGTGGTGGGAGCTCTCAACTGCCTTCTGTGGTGTGGAAATGCAGTTTCATGATTTGTTTCCTTCATTCCCTTATCCACACTACCTCATATGATCAGCCTGTTTGAACATTTTGAAGGCTATTTTATCATGGGCTGTGCTAAAGCCAGCTTGAAGAGTTAGTACTACAAATACAGTATTTCCATGTCGGGAGGATTCAAACAGTCCACCCATTCAAATACAGGAAGTGCATCAGGGCATGAGTTGCCACCCTTTTTCCTGCCTGGTAAGGCTTCTGTGTCTTTAAGAGTTGTATGGCAGACAGAAGTTCAACTGATGATTTTTTCCTTACTGCTATATCGCCATGCTGGTAGAAGGTCTGTCTGTTGAATTTCACCCTTTTGTGCAGCTGTTACAGGCAGAAGATATCTGCCAGAAAAATGAGGCAAGCATACATGGACCACTACTGAATTCAGTTGTGTTTAGTATTTCACTATAAGGACTTGCAATAATAGATCAAAGACTACAAGTTGGTAACCATGGGTAACACCCAGAGTTTGTCTTCCTCCAGAATCAAGAAACCTGTGGATGTTTGCTGGACTGCTATGCTCCAGACAGTAAGCATAAGGGGAAATTGTGAACAGTGGGCTATTGTGACTTGTTGAGTGATCTCTGGATTAGTGTTAGACTGGTGGGTACCAAGTAAAGACAAGTTCTGTTTTTTTTTTCCTCAGGGAAACATTGCAATCCTTATTGAACTATATCTACAAACGCATTAGAGAGTACTTGTAATTAAAAACGAGGTTGCACTCTTCCCACTGGAACTTCAGGAGGAGCTTTCCAGAGTAATTCCATTCTTGAACCCCTTAAATGGTTTTGAAGGAATGGGCTGCTAGACACTGGAATCAGCATATACACAAACCTACTTTTTAACATTTGATTTTCCCTCAGTGCACAATTTAGCAACCTACTCACGCATAAAGTGAAAGGACAGGCTATGTGAGCTTGGTAGTATATGTTCTATAATTTGCCTAGAGCAATCTTGGTTCATCACATTCAATATCCCATTTGAGAGATACATATGCAATGTAGACAAAGGCACAACTGTTAGCCTAGGGGCTGACTAGAAGGGTGCAGGAGTTGCTTATTATGCTCTTGGAACTGGAATCCCACAGCTGTGACCCTGGAGTCAGGTTCTGTCCTGCATCAGCGGTCCCAGCCTTGAATACATCATGCGCATTTGGTTATCTACCTGCACTGCCTTCAGTTGCTGTGGTAATGCAGATCTTCTTACTGTCTACGTGACACAATTCCTACATCTACTTCTTTATGCTGATACTATAAATACAGCAATACCTTGCACTTTCGTCTGGTTAGGGACCAGAGCATAGATGAAAGTCCAAAATGGATGGATGTCAAAGCATGGCCTTGTTTAGCTTGCACGTTTATTTTTGGCCAGCAAAAAATGTAAACAAGTAACTACCATATTTTTCGCTCCATAAGACTCACCGGACCATAGGATGCATGCATATTTTGGAGCTAAAAATACTGTAAAAAATGTCTTGCTTTAAACAGTTTTCCTTACCTGGTTGTTGATCTTCAGCTCCAATCTTCGGGTGCCCCAGCCAGCTCCCAGTCGCATTCGGCGCGTGGGAACTTAGCGCAGATGCTGGACGTGACCAGGAGCCCTGCGCAAACATCGCAGTTGCTGCGATGTTTGCGCAGGACTCCCAGGTCGCGTCCAGCGCCTGGGAACTTAGCCCAGGCGCCGACCGCGACTGGGAGCTGGCTGGGGCACCCAAAGATTGGAGCTGAAGATCAACAACCAGGTAAGGAAAACTGTTTAAAGCAAGTCATTTTTTACACTTCGCTCCATAAGACGCACAGACATTTCCCCCTATTTTTTTTGGGGGGGGGGGAGTGTGTCTTATAGAGCGAAAAATACGGTATATAACACATGTGAATGCGTGCAAAACCTAAATACAGAGAAATAAAAGAAAAATAAACATAAGAACATCAATGAACGTTGTGGAAGGTTGGATGAAACCGGATGAAAGAGGAAAGCATATGGAAGAAATTTGAAATGTCGTTATAATTGAAAATGGCTGAAAGAGCAAAGCAATGAAAGTCAAGTGGATGACAGTCAAGGTATTGCTGTATCTGTTGACTGATAAATCTTTTTCTCTATGTACACTAAGCTAACTATTACTTTAACTAATGATATTAGTATTGATTCATGTAATGACAGTCTTTACATATATTTGCAATTCCATGCACCCTTTCTTGACAGTCAGGTTGCATTTCTAAACACACTTACTAGGAAGTACTGTATGTTCTACTGAACTCACAGGTACTTCTGAAGAAACACCTAAAACCAGGCTACATGTCTGTTTTCTGCTCTACAGTTACGATGTGTGTGTGTGCGCGCGCACGCACACATCTCCTTTCATGTTAAACCACAGAAAAAGGAACCTTTGATAAAGAAATGTACAGCCCATGTGAGGTATACAAATGATTGTTTGCATCTGTAGTGTGCAATAAAATGTCTCATTTTGCATCTGTATTTATGACATCAAAATAAAAGTAATACAATGCACACTGAGCGTTTAGTATACAAATAAGCAAATGACACTTCGAGGGCTTAATCTGGCATGCAGGAAATATCCACCACTTGCCATGTGTGAAGTGGCCCAAGGAATAGGGTTGAAATGGGAATGAAGAATAAAAATCCTTTAGGGACTAATTAGTAGGAGTATGCAAGATCTGTTTTTTCCAGCTCAGAATGCCATTTGTTTTAATTGTTTAAGTCCTAATTCGTTCCAACACTGATTTACAGCCCAATCCTATCCTTCTCCCCCACTGGTGCAGCCAGTGGGGGAGGGCAGAACGGGAGACTTTGGAAGGGAAAGGGGATTCCCTTCCAAAGCCTCCCATTCTGAAGGATAAGATTGGGCTGTTAGGATAAGTTAATTGATGTTCATTTCAAATGAATCCTTCCATTTCCATATGCCCATTTGCTGTAATGACAAGGGAGAACAACAGCTTATCTTGTAGCAAGACAGAGCAACAGAACGTTTTTCTTTAAACTGTTATTTTTTTTTTAAAGTACAAAATGAGCATTGGAATTACTCCTGGCAAATGCCATGTGTTGGTTTTTCCCCCACATTGCCCTGGGATGAGATTACACTCATCTAGGGTACTGTGTGTGTGTGGGGGGGGGGGAGATGGTGGTCACTGCAAAAACATGGCAGCTATCTCCAGACTCTAATGATGCCACATTTATTTCACTGCAGTGTCCTGGATTGATGCAAAGTCTGCAGCATTATGGAAAAAATGGCAATTGCCAGGAGGCAGCTGCTTGAAGAAGCTCTCACACCTCTTTTACATTAACATAGTTTAAAGAAAAGAAAAAGCCCACTGCCATTGCAAACTAAGACCCCCTTTATCACAAAAAATGAATAGAGTCTGAATGGACTGAATGGCCAGCATGTGGCAGGCATTCATTTTGCAACTAAATGAAAACTGGGCCAAATGGACACCCCTACTGGCGTCGCTGGAGCGTGGCGGGGGGGCGGGCCGCCAGGGGGTGACGCGCGGACCCCCTGCGCGTCACCTCCGTGATGCGCGTCGCCCTCCGGACGCTCCGAGGCCGACATTGGAGCCGGCCTCGGAGCGTCCGACCCCGCCGGCGCTCCAGGGCCTTCTGAAAGAAGACCCATTGCGCAGCACAAATCCGGGTATTTTTTCAATTTTCGCGCATGCGCAGACCGTTTTGAGGGCAAGATGCCCTCAAAACAGTCTCTGTGCATGCGCGAAAATTGAAAAAATACCCGGATTTGCGCTGCGCAATGGGCCTTCTTTCAGAAGGCCCTGGAGCGTCGGCCAGGCTAGACGCTCCGAGGCCGGCTACCGGGCCGGCCTCGGAGTGTCCGGAGGGCGACACGGGGGGTGACGTGGGGGGGAAGGCAGCCAGGTCGCCCTCCCCCACCGACACTAGGGTGACGCGCGCCACCCTGCCCCTGGGTGACGCGCGTCCTAGTGACGCTACTGGACACCCCTGTTAATTAGTACTGTATGTTCTTGCAGAATCATTCCACATGTAACATAAAGCATAGTTCTCATCAAACCCTAGCCTCAGATTCAGTCTCGGAATAATTAGGCAAATTAGAAACTTCTTTCATGCATTGTGCCAGCTGTCACTGACCTGCTTTACTATCTAACAGAAATGCAGGCGTTTGTACATGCACATGCTAATAAGTCAAGATCATTCACTGTAATGGCTCTAGAACCTGAGTAGATCATTCAGGTGTTCCGCATGAGGTGCCACCAGTATGCTGATAACACCCAGTTATACATCTCTCTGCCATCCCTAGCTGGAAAAACTGTGGATACCTTGAATTGGTGTCTTGAGATAGTAGGGGGTTGGATGTGGATTAACTGAAATTAAATCCAGACATAACAAAAGCCTTCCTGGTCAGAAGACCTACTGATTTGGTGATGAGGAGTTTGCCTGTTCTGGAGCGGCTTGCACTTCCCTTGAAGGAACAGGTTCACAGTCTGGCAGTGGCGTCGTTAGGGGGGGCGGTGGCCCCCAGAGCAGCAGGGGTGTTAAGCTTTGGAGGGGGTGCACTGCCGCTGCATTTCGGCGGTGCCATGGTGCGAAAGCACACACACACACACACACACACACACACACACACACACACACACACACACACACACATTTTTGCGGCCTTTTTTAGGCTGTACGGAGCCTGGGAGAGCAGAAGGATCAGCCCTCCCTGGCTCTGTATGTCCCAGAAAAGGCGGTGAAAACGCTAGGGGGTGCTATTGTGCTGCCAAAATTCGGTGGTGCAGCAGCAGCAGCAGTAGCATCACACTCCTGGGGCGGGGCTTGCGGCATCACGTGGGGGTGTCGTGTTGACGGCCCCCCACGGGGGCATAGCTACGCCTCTGCAGTCTGGGGATGATTCTCAAACCACCTTGCACCTAGATATCCAGATATTGATTGTGACCTGGAGGGCCTTTGCGCAGCTTTAGCTGGTACACCAGTTCTGCCCATTCCTGTCTCAGGTCTGACTTTGGTTGTCCATACCTTAGGGCCCAATCCTATCAAACTTTCCAAGTCTCCATGACTGCCCCCGCACCGTAGGATGCAGCGCACGCCACGTTGGCATGCCTTCATCAGCTCTGGAATGGGCCTCTGGAGGCACCCCCAGTGAGTAATTGAGACTTCAGGTGCTGGACTCCAGCACCTCATTATTCACTGGGTTGCGCCCTGCACAAAGTGGAAGGGGCGGCTCGGCTTCCGTGGGTGGTGAAATCCGTGGATGCCGAACCTGCAAATAATGAGAACCCACTTAATATTAATGGGGTGCGAGATATTACAATTATGTCACACTCCTGTTGTTCCAGCTGCACTGGTTGCCAGTTTGCTCCCAGGTTCAATTGAAAGTTACCTTTAAGGTCCTAAATAGTTTGGAATGGTGTTATCTGAAAGACTATTTCCCCCCTGTATAACCCTACCTGGACCTTGAGAACTGCTTCAGTGGGGGAAGGGTCTGTTGCGCGTCCCTTGACTGTTGAAGGTGCAGTCCAAGAGGATGTGTCAGAGGGCCTTCACAGTTGTGACCCAGTCCCTGCGGAATTCCCTTTCATGGGACGTTTCCTTTTGGTGGCAACGTCATACCTATCTATTTTGTACAGCCTTTGTTGATTATGTTTCATTCTGTTTTATTACAGTTGCTTATCATAATTGCTGCTTTGATTAATTGCTGCTTTTTGATTTTGTATTTTATTGACTAGTGTTTTTTTTTTTACACAAAGTCTTTTATTATATAAAGTCAATTTGTTGCAGTGAGGTTAAGTATTCTGAAGTTCTAATGATTTTCTTTTTTTGGAATATATTTGTATTTTATTAATATAATATTAAAACATAAAAACAATCCATATTTTGTAAGGTTATAGCAAGCGTGAAGCAATGCATCCTACTAGCATACTTATTCACTATTTTCTACATATAAATATCCAACTAAGCCAAAATATCACCAACATTCTATTCATTAAATCTGCATATCATCACATCGGTCTTCTGCCTCTCTCTTAAAAAATCAATAAATGGTTTCCAATTATTCACAAAAAGGTTAACTGATTTTTCCTTAATTAAAACTGTAAGTTTATCCATTAGAGCATAATCCAAAACTTTCAACCACCAATCTTCCAGCGAAGGTATCTCTGAATTCTTCCAATATTGTGCGTATAAAATTCTTGCTGCACTTATCATATATAATTTTTTTTGCCTACATCCCTCATAGTCCTACCCAACAAAAAGGTTTCCGGTTTCATTTGAACCTTAATCTTTAAAATCAACTGTATCTGTTTATGGATTCAGTCAGGATAGGAACAAGAGTGGAGGCAAAGCCCTAAAACTCCCCTAGTCTCTGCCACGGGTCCACTACATCTGGGCTATACAATGCTAAACTACAGTTGCTCCACATACTGTATATGGACCACAAGCATGGTTAAGAGCCTTTCAAAAGTTACGCTCACGACATTGACTGATAACCTGAGACAGCAGCCGGGGACACGTTTAAACCTGCAACCCAATCAAGGAAAACCCCACTCCCTATAACTGCCATGTGCTCCTATGTTTTCATGAAGGCCATTTCAGGGGATGAGCTACTGGCAGCTGAAAAGAATGCCAAATGAGAGCCACTAGTCAGTGAGAGGGAGGGCTCATTGATGTTATTGTTTTAATTACTGGCCGTGATCACCTTGAAGACCCATATGGGTAGAACGATGGGAAACATGTTTCAAATAAACACATCTAAAACATCTCTTAGTGCAGAAGTTCCCAAACTGTGTGCCGCTGCGCCCTGACAGTGGCTCTGCACACGCCATGGGATATTTTCCCAGAAGTTTTGGCTGTGTGTCTCTAACAGCCCAATCATATCCTTCCCCCCCCCCATTGGTGCAGCTGCACCAAAAACGCAGTGGGCATCCAGTGGGGGGTGGATCGGGAGATCTTGGAAGCAAAAAGGGATTTAAATCCCCTTACTCCTCCGTAAGCCTCCCACTTCACAATGGGTTTCCTCAGACCTGTGCACGCTTTACTGGTGCTTCGTCACAGTCTCTGACAGTGGAACGTGTTTTCCGCTGCTAGCCGACCCCCATAGGATTGGGCCATAAGACAGCGAAGGAACTGTAGGGGCACCGTGAAGGAATTTCTCTGACACAAAGGGCACTGTGAACAAAGGAAGTTTAGCTTATTTGAATGAAAATCGGTTGTAATAAATTGACCTACATGAACAAAGGATGAAATCCTTTATTTTCATCTCATTGTATTTGAATCCTCATTATTGTTGAACTTGGAGCTCAAACCACATAAAAACCACATCAAGTTACTTTTATGCTAAGACAACCAGGTGCGATCAGACGATGGTCAAAATCCATTTCTCTTAGGCACAGAGAATCCTTGTCCAGCAATCCCACCAAAAATAATTTAATCCACCCCCCAAAAATAGCCCAGAGATCCTTCAAAACGCTAAGGATTTCTTTTTTCTAAGATACAAGATTAATGAACTCCTTTCAATGTGGAAATTAATTCCAGACATTGTTGCCAGATCACAGGCCCTGCAGTCAAGCGTTTGCTGAGGAGCTCTTTGGCAGTCAGGATGAAGGAATGTTCCTCAAGTGATACAGAGGCAGCAGAGTCACTCTGCTATTCTCGCCTCAGGGGCAGAGAAGCCTCCATGCCAACACCTCCCTGTAGAAACCAGAGGAGGGAAGGGGGAGCGGAAGGCCCTCCACAGCTGGCCTGCAAAGCAAAGCAAAACAGCAGAGTCCAGAGTGATCTGAATACCAAAACAGGAGAGAAAGACGGGGTAACAAAATATGCCAGCAACATAAATACTCCTGGAATAGAAGAGATGTAAAGGTCAGGCGCGTATATGAAATAGGCATATAGCAAGAGATGTAGCACACGGCTCTAGTTAAAGGTTTGGGATGGCCTACTGCGAACACTGCTCTCACATGTGCACGTATTTACCACTATATGTGTCCACACACACAACATCTCAGGTCCGGATCTGCCAAGCCCAGAATTAAACTCACTTGGAGAATGTGTAACTAGGGAGGCTAAAATGCAGTGCATCACTGTTTTGGGGGTGCTGATTGGATAGCACCTGAGTGAACAACCTCAAAGTGCCTCCAATTAGGATAACAGCAACCACGAGGCAAGGTTTTACAAAAGATTTATAGGAAAACAGAAAAAGACATGGTTTGCATGTAAGACCAGTTACACAGAAGTGTGAAATGGTTGCGGATGAAAGAATAGTTGTAATTAGCTTCGTTTAGACAGACACAGGTGGGGAGAGAGAGAGAGAGAGAGAGAGAGAGAGAGAGAGAGAGAGAGAGAGAGATGGACTGCCAGCTGGGCAAAAATTCCTCCATTTTGAGTTTTAGACCTCCGTTTATTCACAATCTCTCTCTCCCCCATGACCCAATAAGCCAGGCGTGGGGAACCTCCGGCCCGCGGGCCCAATCCGGCCCGCAGGTCAATCCGGTCCAGCCCTCACGGGACCGGACCGGAGGGACCGGACCGGAGGCTCTAACACCGCACGCCGCCGCCACACGCCGACTCCCTTTAAAAATGGCCTTTCTGGACCTGTGCAGAGCATCGCTGAGGCCGAGAGGGCACTCCCGGCCTCAGCGGCGCTCTGCGCAGGTCCAGAAAGGCCGCTTTTAAAAGGAGTAGGCACTGAGGTGACGCGTTTTCATGAAAACCGGAAATGGCCGAAAATAGCCATTTTTTGCCAAACTGAAGATCGTGGAGGCCTGCGCGAAAACCGGAAATGGCCTAAAATAGCCATTTATCACCGAACTGAAGATCGGGGAGGCCTGCAGAGGGTCGCACAGGCCTCCCCGAAGCCCCCACAAGCCCAGGTAAGTAAAAAAAAAATCCTTAAACATTCGCTCCATAAGACGGACACTTATTTCCCCCTATTTTTGGGGGGGAAGTGCGTCTTATGGAGCAAAAAATACGGTACTATTTTTTAAGCTGCACTTAAGTTTGCCTCGTTTTTTATTGATACCATTTTAAAAATCTTTTTTGCCATGGCTCTATACCCGTTTTCTCCAGTAAATTAAAGAGAGGTAAGTTGTTTATTTTTTTACTTACCTTCTAATAGGCCGACTGGTTGCCAGTGGATCTCCTTGGACACACACCAGCTATTTTGTTGGTGGCCAGGATAAAGGGGATAGCAACCTGGTGTGCGCTGCTGCCACTGGGATCCACCACCTCCTGCCCTCAGAATGTCCCCAGCCTGCTCACTTCCTGCCACGATCCTCCCCCTCCTGCCCTCACACTGCCCTGTTTGCAGTGAACCTGCACCAGTGTTGTGTCTGGTAGCTGTTGCTGCACAAGCAGGGACTCTGGCTGTTTGTGCTGGTGGTCCCAAAGTGCACAGCAGTGGCGCACCTTTTATAATGGTGTTGCAGCACTTAACAGTGATGGACCAGGAGTCCCATAGGTGGTCCATAGGATTGGGCCATTGTTCTCCTGGGTAGATTGGAGTACGATGTCCTTCTGCAAAACGGGACTAGGCTGCATGGCTTCATATCCCATTGGAAAAAAAAGAAAAACATACAGTAGCCAAAAATTTGCCCCTTGGTGGACAGGGAAAGTAGCTCCTCCAGTGGAGAGGGCAGCTGCTGAGGCAAGAGGCTCTCCAAGCAGGAAAAACCTCACCAAACCAGACTGAGTAGAAGTCTCTATTGGAGTGAGAGATGACCAAAACGGACAGTGTGGACTTTCAGTGAGGAAGCAAATGCCAAAATTCTGTTGCCAGAGCAGAGGTGGTGATACAGGAAGCTGGACTAGATGGGCCTTTGGCCTGATCCAGCAGGGCTCTTCTTATGTTCTTATGAAAATGTAATCCTGACCAACCATTCTCTTGTTGCCAATGCCAGTCATGCCACAAATTAGTGACTGTTAGGAACAGACCTTTGTATGATTGATTTCTAAAAACAAATGTTTCCTAATTGTATGCCTGAGGTTATATGTTTGAGTACTGCTTATCACAAGAGCACTTTGCCCCTCCTTGATCAGTAAATAAACAGCCGTTACATTTGGCTATGGAGTGCAATAGTAGTTAGAGACATGGTGTTAGCTGCATGATTTCTTCATGCAACATAGCTTCTAGGTACGGGCAGGCACTGATCTCAGCACATGGTTCAGACCACATAAAATCAACATTTTGGTGTTACAGCATAACAACTTTGCACAAAGTTCCTTCACATGGGGGTCCAGTTTAGCAAATTCACAATGTTCTGCCTTTATGGTACCCTCTTAGGTTTGTTAAACCACTAGCAAAACATCACAGTGCAGGTGTAAATTGTTTTACTCATGCTAATTTCACAGTAGCGCAGAGCACCAAGGCTAAGGACAATCTCATGCTATAATTTGGGCTAGTCAATGTTTAAGTAGCAAATTGCAATGGAAGTTGATATCTTCCATAACCTTTATCATCTTAATAGCTCAATCCTATCTGTGCCGTACACTGGTGGATCACGAGGTCTGCCAGTGAACTGCATGGCCCACCAATGGGGCAGCCTCTCTGCCATTCTGCAGAGAGGTGCAACTGATACATAGGTCAGGAGGCTTTGCACTGGCAGCGGCGCTGCACAGACTAGCCTTTGGTGAGGTCATGGTGGCACTGTGTGCAGATCGGGGGCAGATTGGGGCAGGGATCAGGCCAGGACAGGGGTGGATCGGGGGCAGATCTTGGAACTGGCTGTTATAACCACATCCTGGTCTAGACATACCGCCTACTGCTCATCAGATCTACACCAGTGAAAGAACTGGGGTATAGCTGAGGAGTGCCATAGGAGACCAGGCAGCAGCCAAAGTAATTTTTTTTCTCTACTTCCTTTTCCCAGCTAGCTTGGTCCCCTGCTGGCACACAGGATATAGCAGAGGCTGCACTGGAAACCTAAACCCTACATGTCAGCGGGGGGGGGGGATAGAATTGGGCCTATTTGCTTAAAAATATCTTCCTATACCAAAACTCTCTCTTCTGTAACACCTTACAAACATATCAGCTTTATCAAGTACTAAAATTGGAAAGACACAAATATTCAGTTCAGGATTGAGGTGTATCTAAGACTGCAATCCTATGCATACTTTCCTGAGAGTAAGCCCTATTGAAGAAAATGGGACTTACTTCTGAGTAGACAAACATAGGGTTGTGCGCTTATGGCACAATCCTGTCTAGGACTGAGACCAGTAGAGCGAAGAGGCCAGCACAGCTCTCCCCATCCCAGATCCCATGGAGCGCCGACCGGGGAATGTAGGTTCCCCGCCGAGTGGCAGAGGAAGGGCATTCCAGAGGTGGGGGGTGGGGGGTGGAAGACCAGGGCAATGAGTGGGGTGTGTTGAGACTGGGAAGGGGGCAATATTGGCCGCAGCAGCTCTGCCAATATCCTATCCCCCTTCTTGGGCTATATTTCCTTACCCAGATCCATTCAGACTTGCGCCAGCAAAATTGCTGGTGGTAATCTGAGTAGACCCACCACGGCAGTGGAGGCTTGCCTCCAGGCAAGAGACCAAATGTTCCCTTACCTAAAGGAGACCTCCAGGACTGCTCCCAGCAGGAGGCAATGCACGCTCTGGGGGTGTAGCTGCATCGGCAGGGGAGCTTTGGAAAAGATTGTGCTGTTAGTTTGTTTATAGTACAATCGTAGACATGCCTACTTAGAAGTACAGTAGCCCCATTGAGCTCAATGGAATTTGCTCCTGGGCAAATGTGTATATGATTGCAGCCTGATTCAGGTTTCTCAACCCATTCTGAAATCTCATGTGTCCAGTTTATAATTTGCTATCTTAGAACAGTGGAGCAAAAAACACCTCAGTCAAGCCAACGATCCATCTAACAGAGGTGCTGACAGAGGATCTGTACAAAAAGAGATCAAGCTTGGAACATTTCTTATCTTTTCTCACTCAGACATTTCAGCACTTACACTATAGCTAAGCTAAGTGCCTTACCGTATGATTATATTGTTATTATTTCAATATGCCTACATAAAAGTGGTGCTCCAAACTTAAAAGCACTCTGCTGGAACAAGCCCCTTTCCCTTCAAGGAACGTTCGTAGTTGAAGCTTCGCTGAAGTGAATGGGGTTTGTGCCAACAAAACATTCTGCATTTAAGTAACATTTGAAAACAAACATTCCCTGCTCAGGCGTCTGAACTGGGATGCATGTGTGTGTGTGTGTGTGCGCATGCACGTGTGTGCACGTGTGTGTGCGCGCGCAAGAGAGAGAAGAAACATTTGGGTGTCTATGCAGCATGACAGCTCAGGCAGGTTCTGGACAGCTTTGGATGGTTTATGGCAATGATAGGCTCCCATTTGTCTTACCTGGCAAGCATTACTGCTATTACCTGCAGATTACAGTGGTTTGTGCCGAAGCTTCTGCTGCACTAATGTGCAAGATGCAGATACAGCAAATCCCTTTTTTCTAAACAGTTCAGCTGCAAAATCTGTTGACTTCATCAGCAGTTGTCATCAGGTGTTTTAATGTATGAGCTAAATCTGCCCATCTGAAATATCTTAATGGGCTTTGGGAAGAGGGTGACCATTACCTATGCATCTTTTGATTTGTTTTCTTGCTTTACATTACTACTAAAAATGTATACATAAATTGCATACACAGGATTGCGCTGCCCGGGGATACAGTGGTGTTGTTAGGGGGGTGCGACTGGTGCGGGCTGCACTGGGCACAATGCTGGGGGGGTTGACGCCATCGCTGCCCAAGTTTTCAGGGGTGAGCAGAGCTCCGTGTTCAGCACTAGAAAGGCCCTCCCGCCCTTGCTGCCATTTGGCTCCAAATTGTGGCAAGTGACGGTGACGCAATGACGTCACAATGTTATCACATCACTGCCAACTTTCTTCCTGGTCACCGCGCTCCATGCCAGTGCACTGGGCACCATCAACCCTAGCGCTGCCATGGGGGGGGCATGAAGAGCTGGTCTTATTGCATCTGGCCATGAAATAAGACAAATTTACTTCATCCCCACTATTGGAAATAGTAGTGGAAATGTGATATATTCATCTCATCATGTTGCTGGATGCATCAGTTGAGTAGTTCCCCAATCGGTTACATGCACCTTGTAGTAAGAATGACAAGGATCCCTGTGTAGTAAATGGCCACTACTAACTATGTAGGATGGGCCTAGTTCACAGTAACTGCAAATGAGGTGGTGAAACTGTTCCTGAACTATATCACCTCACAATGCAAGTGGGAGATACTATGCCTGGATGCTCTTGCAGATCAAAATACAGGAACATCGTATCTTGTGTTGCTGGAGACTTGGGTGGCTGGGGTTAAAAGGGCAGTGGCTGGTAAGGGTAAGTGGGGGCGGGGCTCTGTGGGGGGCAGCAGGTAGGTGGCAGGTAAGAGGGTGACTTTTTTTGACCCAGCCACCTGAGTCTTCAGTGCTTTTTTCGCTTGAGACTTGGGCAGCTGGGGCAAAAAAGGCAGCAGCCGGCAAGGGTAAGTGGGGGGGGGAGGCTGGGCTGGGGTGAGGGGAGCTGAGTGCTGGGGTGACATGCAGGGCTGGGAGGCAGCAGGCAGGTGGCGGGGCAAGGGGGCAGTGGCGAACAACCACCTTATATTAAAAGGGGAGTGAAGGAGGGCTTCGGCCCTCAGGCAGGCAAATATTCTTTTATTTTTTTATTAAAAACTGTGGGGGGTGACGTCAACCCCCCCCCAGTAGTGACATCACGCACACGGCACTTCCGGGGATGTCATTTCGAGTTTTGCCCCCGGGTACCACAGTGGCTAACTCCGCCACTGATTCGCTCATTTACCAGTGCAGCAAATAACAAAATTGGGTTGTAAGCGCTAAAACAAAACTCAGTCCTTTGCACTGAGTAACACTGGATTAATTCACAAGCCCATATTTCAAAGGTTCCTTCTCTCAGAAATGTTCACTTACTAATTCATAACTTTAAAAAACACCCAGAACGATAAGGTTTGTTCTGGTATGTTTTGCACCTAACGAACCATTTCCTATAGGCTTGCAAATAAATTAAAAATGCTATTCACAAAACAAAGAAATGCACACCTGTTACTGCCTGTTTTCCAATACTTACCTACGTCTTATCATTCAGTTGCACCCTCAAAGACAGAGTTGCAGGAAGACAGGTTCAACTTTTCAGGGATGTGGATCAAGTCTCTGGGGTCCAAGTCTTGAGTCAAGTCCCAAATCTTTGCCCCCAAGTCTCAAGTCTTTGGTTGTGAGTCCCTATCTATTTAATGGGGAAAATGGGTTTAAACTTGAATAAAATTCAACTTGTCGTAAAAGGCTCCAAGTCTTCAGTCAAGTCTTTTACAACTGTCGAGTCAAGTCCGAGTCAAGTCATTGATGAGACTTGAGTCCAAGTCAATAGACTCAAGTCTACATCACTGCAGGTTTTATTGAGAGCCCCCTGCCTGGCCACCTGAAGGTGACTCTCACTTGTCACAGGTGACTAGGTAAGTGGCTGTTTGCATGCAAACCTGGTCTAGTAGGAGTGGTTCAGAAAATAATTCAATGGATAACAGCACTCCCCCCAGAATTTTAATAGAAACTGGTCATCCAGTTCCCAAGGGCACCTTTGGATATCTCATGTAATGTTCTCATATCAGTGTTGGTTTTTTTTTTTATCATGCCCAATTACTATCTTTAGCTGTTTTCTTGCACAGTGTTAGAAAGAAAGCAGACTGCATCCTTCTAGTGGGAAAAAGTACTTCTCAGCAACTAAAGTTTCTTCTCCCATGCTTGGATAAGCTATGCAGTCCAATGCATGCTTTCTCAAAAGTAAGTCCCATCCTAGTCAATGGAGCTTACTCCCAGGTAATTGTGCTTAGGATTGCAGTCTTAGTAATTCAGCTCTAAAATGTGCAAGAGCTATTTCCCTCTCTTGTAACCCAGAACTTAATATTCTGGTTCGAGGGGCATGTAAAACACACTAGCTAAAGAATATTTAAGCCTTGTGCAGTACATATGAGACATACAGTTTCATTTCAACAGAAATAAATGAGATAAAGTCCACATACAGCCCAAGTCCACTTACAGCCCAATCCACTTACAGCCCAATCCTATCCAGGATTCAGACGTGGGGGGGGGGGATTTACGACAGCGGAATAGGCTTCCGCTGTCGTAAAATGGCTGCTGACGAAGTGCATAGCATTCCGTCGGTGGCCATTTTGGGAGCACTGCCATAAGAGGCAGCAGCGTTCCGCATCCATTGCTGCTTCTTGCCATGCCCACCAGACCAGGTAAGGCAGTGACACGAACAGGGAGTGGGTCGGGAAGGGCCAAAACTGGGTGAGGAGGGGGGGAGAGGAATGAGGCAGGGAGGCTATGGGAAGTGGGTGGATCTGGCAACAATGGTGCACGCTGGATCCTATCACCTCTGTTAGCGGCCTCCCTACCCCTTTTGTCTCCTCAGACGTGTGACAGCTACAAAGCTGGTGCAGGTCTGAAACCCAATGCGTAGCAGGAGGTTTACAAATCGGTAAGGGGAAATAATTCCACTTTCCCCCCTGAGGCATCCAGATCTGACCCCCCTCTGGATACAGCATGCTCGTTTTTGGCGCAGCTACATCAGTGGGGGAAAGGATAGGATTGGGATCTTAGGTCATGAAAACGTTTTGAGGTCAGCTCAAAATGCCAAGAAGAAATCCAGTGGTGTCACTAAGGTTGGTGTTACCCAGTGCGGTAACTCATGGTGTCACCCCCATTACCGTATTTTTTGCTCCATAAGATGCAGCGGACCATAGGACGCATGTGTTTTATGGAGCTAAAAATAGGGGGAAAATATTTGTAACTTACTGGGGCTTGGGGGAGACCTGATGGAGTCATTCACAGATCACAAATGATGTGTGTGTGTGTGTGTGTGTGTGTGTGTGTGTGTGTGTGTGTGTGAGATGCAAAAAAAGGCTAGTTTAATAGTTTGTGTGTGTGTGTGTGTGTGTGTGTGTGTGTGTGTGTGTGTGTGTGTGTGTGTGTGCGTTCAGTTTTCAAGTGGCCAAGTTTACGACACTCCAGAGCGGCGGAGTGGCCAGTGGCGGAGTGGCCACAGGATGATGCTGTAAATTCATGCCTTGTTGACTTCTGTAGGATCAGGGCTTTAATTACAGGACATGGAAGGGTAATCTGTTCTCCCCACCCCCATCCGAAGACAAGCTTTCTCATCAGCCAGCATTTATTTGTTTTATTTATATGCCAGCACCCCAAAGGCAGGTGCTCATGTTCACTTGTGCTCATACATGCCCTTGCACAGCATCTCTGCCCTGTCTTGAAGAATTCCAAGGAAAGGATATTACCTTTTCCATAAGTCTAAAACATTCCATGAGCAGCATGAGAGAAAGGCATGTATGAAATGCTTAATGTATTAGAAATAGCCATGATGGCACTTTAAATGTAAGCAGTGCAAATAATGCACAGTACATGCAATACAAAACAGCTCTGCTACACAGGTGGCATTGTCTGTGTCCTTAAAGCCATAGCCGCTATTCTTAACTAATGGTTAAAAGAGAACCAAGCAGGCATGGCTGCATTTGTCCCCATCAACCACGTGAACCAGTGGAGGGTCAGTGCTTAATGAAAGACTCTGCTTGTCCAAATTGCAGGGTTTGCAAGTGCTGGAACAGCGTTCCTGGCCCCTGTTTTTTGAACTATCCTGATGTGCCTGCAGAGCTGTAGGACCTGTGGTACTCCTGGAGTGAGGATAATAATGTCAGCTAAGGAGCTTCTGGAATCCCTTGCTATGTTGCACAGACTGCTATAATGTGGGACAGACAGACAATTATGACACTGTACATTTGTTGCAGCATAAAGGTACATTTTTCCAAATTGAAAGCTATATGAAAATGTACCTTTTATGCTGCAGCTTCTTGTGTGCTTAGCTGCAAGCAAAAAGTGTTCCTGTAACGTAGCCAGAAGATATCCAAGGGAGAACGGGAATCCCAGAAAAAACATTGCAAAAGAGGGGGGAGTGCAAATTAAGACAAACACACAAGCACAGAACTTTAAAAAAAAAGTGGCTGTAAATTTTTTTACTTACCTGGGCTTGCGGGGTCTTCGGGGAGGCCTGCGCGACCCTCTGCAGGCCTCCCCGATCTTCAGATCGGAGATAAAGGCTATTTTCGGCCATTTTTTCCGAAAACCGGAAATGGCCGAAAATAGCCTTTATCTCCGATCTGAAGATCGGGGAGGCCTGCATAGGGTCGCACAGGCCTCCCCGAAGACCCCGCAAGCCCAGGTAAGTAAAAAAAAAATTCCCTTAAACATTCGCTCCATAAGACGCACACTTATTTTCCCCCTATTTTTTGGGGGGGGGAAGTGCGTCTTATGGAGCGAAAACTACAGTAACTTTATTTGTTTTAATATACTGTATAACAGTACAGTTCACCCAACAAATCAATAACCAACAAAATACCAGTGGCCAACTTCATGACACTCACACAACTGAATAAGAGTCTGGTGTATTAGCTCTGATACATAGAAATGAGAGCTGACTCAAACTAACATATTATTGGCTCCATGTAGTGTCATAATAATGCCTCACTGGCTTGCAGAGCAATAAGTCTCATTGCTTAGTTTTGAGTTAACGAAATCCACTTTTTGTTACATAAGGCAGTTCTGTTTTCTTTTTCCAGTTATTTGGCCATAATGTTTGATAGAACACAGATAATTCAACATGGTTTGTTTCGTTACATTCTGCATTAAATTACCTTTTCACTGATATATTACTTTATGGCATTATTCATAAATACAAATTTTCCAAAAGGTTTCCACAATTATAGCCACTAGTGGTGTCACCACCTGCTGAGGGTGCCACATGGTGCAGTCCGCACCACCTGCAGTCCCTTAGTGATGCCACTGAAGAAATCAGAATTAGTAGAAAATACTAAAGTATTTGGTTTTTCCTCATACCAATAGCTGTTATACTTGATTAAGTTTATAAAGTTTATTAACTTGTTATACACTACTCCGGCATTTCTCAAAGTTGTCCCCGCAAGATGGGGAGAACCCTAAGTGTTTGCATGGGCGCAGCCAGCAGCGATCCCGGGGATTGGCACCATTGATGCCGAAAAAGCCCCCGAAACAGCTGTTCCTATACTTACCGGGGCTTGGGGGTCTTCGGGGAGGCCTGCGCAACCCTCTGCAGGCCTCCCCGATCTTCCGCTCACCGGAAAATGGCAATTTTCGAGCGCTTCCAGTTTTCACGAAACTGGAATCACCTGAAAATCGCCATTTTTCAGTGAGCCAAAGATCGGGGAGGTCTGCAGAGGGTCGCACAGGCCTCCCCAAAGCCCCCCCCAAGCCTCAGTAAGCCTGTTTCGGGGGCTTTTTTGGCAGCAATGGCCGCAATCCCCGGGATCGCCACCGCTGCTGCCAGGCTGTCCCTACCCCTTAAGGGGGCAGGGGACAACTTTTGGTTCCTATGGTGGGATCGCGACCCACAGTTTGAGAACCACTGCACTACTCATTAGCAACGTCATTTCCATAACACTGAGAAGATTGTCATACAAACTCACAATCTATATAATAGGCTTGAAAACTAACTGGCTCCTGTTGCCTACAACTCCGTGCAGCTATTAGCTGAGCTGCAGTGACGTATGTCATGGAATATTCACAAATTCACAAATATTCACAAACATTCTAAACAGCTTACGGTGAAAATCCTGTTAAATCTGCCTTATAGCTCTCAGCTGAAGAATCGTACTCCTAAACATTATCAACCTACTTTCTTGCAACAAAATACAGCATCAAACTAATACAGTATAAAGTACTGGGATTTCTAACAAGGGCTGAGATTTCTGTGCCAAATAGCACAGTCCTGAGTAACTATAGCTGTAAAACACATTTACGGCACCCGGAGAGTAAGGCCCGCTGGCGCGCATGCTGGCATGCCTCTCTCTGCTGCGGAAACCTGCTGGAGCCATCGGAGCATGGTAAGGGTTTCTCTGGTGGGAGCAGGGGCGGGCCAGGTGGTGAGGGAGCGAGGTTGTTGGCCAAGCCGGCCCGGGAGGGGCGGGGATGTCAGCCGCGATATCCCTGTCCCCATTCCTGGGCTCGGCGGCCTTTACACGGCCGCTTCAGATTTCTGCTGGTGAACATCCAAGGAGGTCCATCAGGGCCTTCCAGTTCTAAACCGAGGGAAGGGGACAAATGTCCCCTTCCCCCGAGGAGACCCCATGCCACACCGGAGTGGCCCAGGAAGAGCATAGGATCCTGCGTCTGGCCGTATGGGCCAGCCGCGGATCTTTACGTAGAATTGTGCTGCAAGACACAGCTCACTATCTGTCTGGTTTAATTAATGCAAATTGAAGTAATTTGAAAGAAGAATTTATATTTCCTTACAACTGATCAGCAAACCAGAAAGACTTAGAAATATGGGGGAGAGAAGAGTATTTGTCAGGAATATGGGGCATGTCAAAAAGAATGTGGAGCAGGTAACACTCATCTAAACATGGCACTGTCCCTTAGCAAACAACAACAAAAGATGCAATTAAATTATTAATCATTCCAATTGTCTGCTTCATTTAGAGCAGATTTTCATTTGCTGATATTTGAGACTGCACAATGTGTTATGTTTAGACCCGCACATTCTTCCACAATGGAATCTCTGGAAACTCTTTCATTTTTTGAATAAGCTCTATTTTTAGTTTCATTTGTTTCTACAAGCATTACTATCCTTTGTAGGTTCCCTGTTGAATCTGAAAGAATAGAATGGAGCATGAGACAGGTGAGTTCTTAAACCTCATATAAAATGGGGTAATGGCCATTAACAAATATGTCTCCATGCCCCAGTACAACAGTTACAGCCCACTCCTACGCATTTCTACTCAAAAGCAAGTCCTAGTACATTCAAGGGGACTTACTCCCAAGTAAGTGTGCATTGGACAGCAGCCTTCGATTACCCAGACATGGTGCTAGAATTGGTGTAACATGGAATGGTTTCCACATTTATTTATTTATGTGGTAGGAACACAAAGAGATTCCAGTAACCACCATATCTACCACAGACATAGATACTAGTACAGTATTCCAGAACGCATGGATATTCTCTCCAAAGGGAGCATATTTCCCTCTTCAGACAAACGGTCTCCCCAGGGGTAGTGGTGGAAATGTGCTGGCCCCCACCTTCAGAGGGTCAGCACTAATTGCCTGGCTCCGCCCCAGCTCACCAGGCATTGGCTGGAGCTTGCTCAGCAGCTGATTGGCTGTTGGGCCGGGGGGCGGGACTGAGGAGGTGCGGAGTGACTGCTCCATTCAGCTCTCCTCAGTCGTGTGCCCAGAGCCGGACACCCAACCCTCCCGCCTGTTTTTCAGTCTGAGATTAGCTGGTCGCCCTTTGAGGGGCTGGGTAGGAATTTTTTCTCACAAACCTGATTGGCCTTGGCTGTGGGTTTTTCGCCTACACCAGACTGTGGCTGGTGGGGAGGTATGAATAATAATAGTAATGGGAATAATTAGGTTACACTTTGGTCACTTTAGGTAGGTAGCGTGCGGGGGGGGGGGTAGCCAGGGAGGCTTATACTTGGCATACATCCGGAGGTAAGGAAGGCCATGGGGCAAGCCAGAACCACTCACACGATGCCTACACGGGTCGGTGAGGCTGGCTGGCAAACCCCAGGGCTGGAAGCAAAGATCACCTTTAGGCTTACCTGGGGTGGGTCTGCGCTGTCCAGCTGCCTCAACCCATTGCGGGTTGGCAATGATAGACTGGATTGGTCAGTGACGAAACGAGGATTGAGCCAGGATGTGATGCCCGTTTACACATGGGGGAGGTAAACGGCTAGTGCCGTTTTCCCCCAACCTAGATCCCGCACGCTTGGGGGGGTTTAAGTTCATTAAAGTTCTGTTTGAATAAAACCTCCAGTTTCTTATGTTTATAAATAATAAAAGTGGCCCCTTTACCCAAGCCTATGTCTGGTGTGCTTATTGGGGGCTGGGGTGCACAGGTAACTACAAGAGCATCAGTGGTGGAGGTCTGGCCTACTGGAGCACTCACAAAGATGCTGCAATCATGAAGACTCTTCACAATTACAGCACTTCTAATTAGGACTTGTGGCAGACAGGAAGCATGCACCTGGTTTGGACACTTTTACTTGTTAAATAATTATCAGTACGGTATTACTTTTTATGAGCAGCATATATAGGGTACCCCCATATACATATTACAACTCGTCTGTGAGTTGGTTTAGACTGAGGGTTCAATCCTATCCAACTTTCCAGTGCCGATGCAGCTGTGCCCATGGGGTGTGCGCTGTATCCTGCGGGGGAGGGGGAAGTCACAGAGGCCTCCTCAAGGGAAGGGAATGCATGTGCCCTTACCTTGGGGCTGCATTGTGGCTGCTCCGCGCTGGAAAGTTGGATAGGATTGGGCCCCGAGTCTGGTCCAAGGACATGGAGGCCTCTAGAAAGCCCATTTGCAGATACAAAGGGCAGAAAGAGGAGATAACAGCTGTCACTCTGACAGGAGTGGGTGGGCTACTTCTTCTCTTAGCTTAAGGAATGCATCTTCTGAAGGATCCTCTTTTCGTCCTAGAATTTATTTGTCCTGGAACCTTATAGGATGGTGCTAGGAGAAAAGGTGCTCACCCCACCCCCTTTATCCTGTTCTTCGCCACTGAGAAAGGGGGTCAGAGTGGAGTGGAGAAAGGGTCTCCTCAGAAGTGCTAAGAAACGAAGAGCCCCCCCTGACCCTCCTTTTCTGAAAATGGGGGAGTAGTTAGAGTGCATGTGTGCACACTCATAAGCATAAGAGTGCACCATGGGGTGGGGTCAAAACACACAACTTTGCCAAGCCAAGCCCCCCCCCCTCGATTCTGACACTGACTGTGCTGGCACCATAAGGAAAACATATTTTTGTTCCTGATAGTAGACTTCACGTGCGATTTTATTGCGAGGATCTTTTTGCAGCTGCTTTGAAAAACCCCTTGGAACTATAAAGTTGGATGTTTTTGAACAAAAAAATAAGTAGCAGAGCCAGGGTACACTGAGCTTTGACAACCTTCCACCCTCAAGTTTAAAAATATCCAAGCACAAAGATTAGAAATATTTGCCATACAAAGAGCCTTTGCATCTAGGTTTTTTTACATGCAAAGCTTAAATATTTAACCGATGCAAAGCTTAAACAAACTTCCAAAATGCCTAGAAAACAAAAAAGTAAGTTTTAAAATATTTTTACATTATGCCTTTTGACATTATGCATTTAACAATGCAATCCTATGCATATTTACTCAGAAGTCCCCATGTGTTCAGTGGGGCTTACTCCCTGGTAAGTGTGCATAGGATTGCTACTTTAGAGATTTATTTTTATCAGATGAGGTTAGCAACAGCACATGAGTTTTTCTCATCAAACAGAGCCTTCCTTTAGAGACAAATGTATTTTCATGCACCTCTGCTTGACTCGGGGCTGCCTTTGAACACCATTCAGAAACTTCACAGCTCATGTAGAATGCCTGCATTGGTTGCTGAGCTTTTTCTGAGTGCACTTCAAATGCTCTTTTTAACCCTTAAGGCTTTCTATGGCTTAACAGCAGGGTATCTGAAGGTTTGCCTCCCAGTGCCATAGTTAGACAGGGGCGGAGGCAAGTAGTTCTGCAAGACTCCGTTACATGGGAGTCAGCGGCCTCTCCCCCTCGCCGTCACAGCCATTCCGGCGGCAATGGAGGAGTGTCCCACGTGTTGCTGTTGCTGCCAGAATGGCTCCGAAGGTGAGGGGGAGGGGCCACTAACTCTGGTGTAATGGCTTTTTGCAGAACTATTTGCCCCCGCCCCGGTCTAGCTACTCCACTGCAACCTCCCTTCATTGAAATTACCCATTCCCTGTAGTTATCTCTGAATTTTCTTCCAGAAGTTCCACCACTTGTGGAAATACACTTGGCAGTAACATAGGGAAGAGCCTTTTCTCTGGTGGCTCCCAAGCTGTGGAATTCCCTCCCCCAAAGAGGTAAAGATAGATAGATAGATAGATAGATAGATAGATAGATAGATAGATAGATAGATATAAGAACATAAGAAGTATATGTTATAAGAAGTATATGTTATATATATAAGTATATACATATGTTAATTATAAGAACATATATATATGTTCTTATAATTAACATATGTATATACTTATACATAAGAAGGTTGCTTATGGCTTGTACACTGTGATGGTCTTTTCCTCCATGAATCTGTCCAAACCCCTTTTAAAGGCATCAAGCCCAGGTGCCATCACCACATCCTGTGGCAAGGAGTTCCACAGATGAATTACACAATGGGTGAAGAAATATTTTCTTTTGTCCATTCTAACTCTTCCTCCACTCAATTTTAATGCATGTCCCCTGGTTCTGGTGTTGTTCGAGAGGGAGAAGAATTTCCCTCTGTCCACTCTTTCCATCCTGTGCATAATTTTATACGTCTCAATCATGTCCCCCCTCAGGCGCCTTTTTTCCAGACTGAAAAGCCCCAAACGCTGTAGCCTTTCCTCATAACGGAGGTGCCCACGAATCAGTTTGGTCTTTCTTTATACACACACACACACACCTGTTTACCTTCCCGCAAGCGGTACCTATTTATCTACTCGCATTGACATGCTTTGGAACTGCTAGGTTGGCAGGAGCTGGCCAAGCAACGAGCGCTCACCCCGTCGCGGGAATCGAACTGCCGACCTTTCGATCGACAGCTTATGGTTCAGCAGTTTAACCCGCTGTGCCACCCGCTGGCCTATATATCTATATCTATATCTATATATAATACGCTTTTGCCACCAACTTATCAACACCGGCAGAGGCTTCAGGAACTGCTGCTGAGTGCGCCATGCCACTGCCCATTTATGGCAGTGGCCCAGAAGCATGCGATGGTGACCCTGGCCTTTGTGCCACAGTAAAGGGCCTTGCACTGTCAGAATGCTAGTTCCAACAGAACAAGGCCTTGATAGGTATTTGCTGAATGCTGCCTTGAACACCTTCCTGATGGAAGAGGAAAGTGCCAGGTATGATGTTTAAATAAATAAATAAATACAAGGGCAAATCTGTAAATACTCCTTCAAGCATCATGTAGGGCAGGGTTCGGCAACCTACGGCCCGAGGGCCAGATCTGGCCCACCAACCAGTCTTCTGGCCTGCAGTCTCAAGGCCATTGCTGACCGACAAGTGGGACTTTTACCTAGGAAATGGCGACAGCAGCACCAGGACTGCGCTAGGCTGGGCAGGGGGCTCTGCCATTGCCCTGTCCAGCGCACAGGAATCGGGCAGGAGGCTTGGCCTCCCAAGCCGACCTCCACCCAGCTCAGAGCTCGGCAATCCAGAAGTTTGGTGATGACATCATTGTTGAATGTCCAGACATCATCGCTGAGCATTCAGCTCCTATGCCGGAAAAGGTTGCTGATCCATGATTTCTCCTCCACTGATTGGTTTCTGTTCATTCATTTGTATGTGTGTGTTGCGACTGTGTGTGCTCATGTGTTCATATAAAAACTGCACATTGTCAAACACAGTTCAGTGTAGTCAGCATGGATAACACCATCATATAACTAACAAAAACAACATGCAAACAAACAATCTCAATTTAAAATACACTATAAAATAAGACCCTAATGGCAGAAAGTGAAGAAGAACTAAAGAGTCTCTTGATGAGAGTGAAAGAGGAGAGTGCAAAAAGTTGGCTTGAAACTCAACATTAATAAAACTAAGATCATGGCATCTGGTCCCATCAATTCCTGGCAAATAGACGGGGCAGAAATGGAAGCAGTAGCAGATTTTACTTTTTTGGGTTCCAAGATCACTGCAGCCATGAAATTAAAAGACGCTTACTCCTTGGAAGGAAAGCTATGGCAACTTCAGATAGCATAATAAAAGGCAGAGATATCACCATGCCAACAAAAGTTCGTATAATCAGGGCAATGGTGTTCCCAGTAGCAATGTATGGTTGCGAGAGTTGGACCATAAGGAAGGCTGAGCGCTGAAGAATAGATGCTTTCGAACTGTGTTGCTGGAGAAGACTCCTGAGAGTCCCTTGGACTGCTAGGAGATCAAATCAGTCAATCCTAAATGAAATCAAACCTGACTGTTCCCTGGAAGGACAGGTGCTGAGGCTGAAGCTCAAATATTTTGGCCACCTAATGCGAAGAGAGGACTCTCTGGAGAAGACTCTGATGCTGGGAAAGACTGATGCTGGGAAAGGCAAAAGGAGAAGGGGAAGGCAAAGGATGAGATGGTTAGACAGCATCACCGATGCAACGAACATGAAACTGAGTGAACTCAGGAAGATAGTGGAGGACAGGAAGGCCTGGCGGGATATGGTTCATGGGATCATGAAGGGTCGGACACGACTTAACGACTGAACAACAACAATAAAATAAGATATACAGTTAACTCTGCTGGAAGGAAAGATGACCCATCTCATAATGATAATACAGTACACAACTATCTAACCGGCTTACTGAGACAAATATCTTGGTTTTGCTTTTTCTCTTAGGGATCGCATGTCAATGTGGAAGATATATTTATTTAGTTTTGCCAAAATCCATCCACAGATGAAACAATAACTGTTCTAGTCATCCATGTAAAAAAGGAAACTTTTTGTTAATGCCACAAATTTATTTTCACTGTTCTGTTTTCAAAGCTCCTCTCTTGTTTATGTTTGAATATTATATGATTGCAAAACAAATTAAAAATACATGAAATAAAAAAGCAATCACAAAGAAGCATCCTAGTTATCTGCATCACTCTGAATACACAAGTGTCAAAGGCATAATTTGTCCATAATATAAATGATATGATTGACTGCCTGGGCTGCCTGTAGAAATTAGCTTCAGGTAAAGCATCTGTCTCTAGTTATTAGCAACAAAAGAGATTGAGGCCCTTCTGGCTATAAAGAGACAAGAACAACTTTCAGTTGTAGGCAAATATGCTATATATTCAATGTTTACTACAGTGGGAACATTGGTTTTACTGCAAATGTTCTAATTGTAACTGGTTGCATGAATTCTAATTGTAACTGGTTGCTATCATGAATACTATTGTATAGATATTCTGCCAATAATCAGAATTACTCAGCATTTAACCCCAGTTCACATAGGAGCCTGTGAATGTGATGAAATGCTCCATGTGGCGAGATGCCTTCTGTAGCAGGGTGACTGTAGCAGGTGGGGATTCCAAGAGCTGCTACAGTCATCTGCGCTCTCAACAGTGCTGCTGCCAGCATACTCATTCACATTACTCATTCTTCTTGGACTCAGAGAGAGGAATAAGTTCCAGGACGAAGCTGAATGCTGTGAGAGGGACAGAGAAAAGGAGCATTAGAGCATTTGACACTAAGATGAGACTGGAAGAGACTCTCCAAAAGGTGGCTATAGCAGTTGTAGGCATGCCTAGATGCTACAACCACGAGGATCTCACCATGTAGGAGCCTTTTTCCTTGGTTCTTGTGTGAATCAGGACATAGCATTATGCCGAGAGAATAAAGGGCTACTCACAAAATGAGTGCTTCGGAATTATATCAGCCACACAGATGATTCACCAGCAGAAGAAGAGAGACGGAGGTTGAAATAATAGCTGAATAGTTTAGAATAGTGGCTGGGAAGATGACAGAGTCGTGTGATCTGATATCACTAAAGGGAGTGAAAAAAGACAAACCCTGTGATGTGGGTAAGCTGTTCTCCATGCCCTTCTCTTTCAGATACCACATGATGCAGGTGAAATGGAGCTGCCATGAAAAATATCTCAGAAAGAATATGGGAACTGCTCGAAAATCTGAATGATTACTGTGCTGTTGTCGTAACAGGGGAGAAGACATCAGGAAAGAAGCCAGGTTGATATTGTAGAAAGGCAGATACCATAGATGCCAGTGCTCTGGATACAAACTGTTAAACCAACTGTAGAACAACATTGCATAAATATGAATGAGAGTTTTTGTGGCTAATTATTTATATGTCTTTTTGATTTATAGGAGCTATAAGTCTGAATATGAAATCCCTGAACAGGAACCCAAATAAGTGTGCTACATTATCCAAAGGCCAGTCCTTTTGAAAACATCCCCCTGGTCATGAATTTCTGCATGGGTGAGAACTGTCCTTGAGACGCACATCAAGCCTTGCAGGCGATATATATTTCCCTCTTCCAAAAAGACATCTGAGGTCATTCTGAAGGCTAAGAACCACAGTAGCAAAGTCATGCTTTCTAGTTAGATTAGTTTCCCACTTCCCAGAGAAATAAACATGATTGTAGCAGGCACGTAACATGCATTTCTACCAAATGGCAGTCCTCTCTCAATGGATGCAGGATGACAGGACGGACCAATCCTATCCCCTGCCAGCCCAAAACAAGCAGCACCGTTGACAGATCGTGCGCTGCATAGTATGGTGGAGGGGGCAACCAGACAGCCTTGGAGAGGTAAGTAAAAATAGTTTTTACTTACCTCCTCATAGGCCACCTGGCCTCTAATGGGTCTCCTTGGAACTACACCAGCTCATTTGCTGGCATAAATCCAAGGAGACTCCTGGGGGAGGGGTCTGAGAAGGGGTGGTGGTATTTTTAAAAAAGTAAGGGAAATAACAGCGCAATCCTGCACAAAGTTGGGCCGTCGGACTCCACCAGCCTAGGGTGTCGCGAAAGTGCCATAAAGCACTCTCAAGGCACCCTTGGAGTAAGTCGCACCGGTACTGAGGCCTGCGCCACTCTGCCGCTGGCCCTGGCCACAGGTCATTGCTGCGCCAGCCGGCGGGAGGGCATGGGGAGGGAGGGCGAGGGAGTGATTGGCTGGCCAGGGAGGGGGCAGGGATATCGGTGGCACACTCTGCTGATATCCTAACCCCATTACATGGCCTCCCTGGATGTGCACCAGCAAAATAGCTGGCGCACATTTGAGGAGGTCAATTGGGGCCATTCCTTCCCCCCTCCCCCAGTTGTGCCCCAGCTCTGCCGCCGTGGGCCACATCCTGTGTAGGATCCCATGCCCCAGAGTAAGCCCTTGCTGCACCACTGGGACCTGTCCCACTACTTGGACTTGCACCAGCTATATAGCTTGCACAAGTCCAAGTGAACCTGGAAAGACGGATCGAGGCCGGAAAGAGTGATAGGGCAATGATGGCAGTGGTGCTGCCTCCAATACCACTCCCTTCCAAACCCCAATTTACTCTCCTCTCTGCCCCAGTCTCCATGCCATTCCTTCCACTCCCTACTCCGTTCTGCCCACCCTCTACCTCATTCCCGCCCCCCTGCGTTGACTTACTGGCACCGGGGCTCTTTGTCTGCTGGTGCAAAGACCTGGTAGCTTGTCACTTGCAGCAGTGGCCCGACCACACTGTATGGTGTGTCATGCTTTGTGACAGGATGTTACACTACCGGAACTCTAGTTCCAGCAGCAATAAGGCCCTGTTAGGATTGGGCATTCGGTTGGGCAACAAAGCACATCCAAGGCACTGCTTCTGGAATGTGTTACTTTTGCAAGCTTTTGATTCCTACACTTCTTACCACCTCAAGCTTTGATTTTAATTCACTTACCCGCTTTCCTGCACCTAGGTCTGCTTTAGCCCTGTTCACTTAGACTGACCACTTAGAATTGATCTTTGCCTTCAACATGGACCCTTGACCTATTTTGGAAAGACATATTCCTTCACCTCACCCCAGGCTCATATCCTTCAAGGATGCATGGGCCCCAACAATTAGCATACACATAGTGTTTTCAGGTCCAATTAATACTGTCTCTTTGATTCTGTGAAAATAGTGATTTGTAGTTCTGATTGCCGAAATGACATTTTCAATGCAGCAGATGAGCAATGCTTCATTTTTTTCCTAGTACTACTCAAATTCTTCTTAAAAAGAAAAATGAAGTACACTGGAAGACAGCCAAATCTATTGTGCCTGACAGGTTATATGAAGACCTGAGCGTTACTTTCAGAACATGCTAATTCTCATATATCTTTTGGAAAGCTTTGAAGTAATTCTATTTAATAAGCCTGAACACACAGTGAGGAAAATAGCAGCAGCTACAAGACAGAATCCATTCATTTTTGTGGAAAGCATCTTAAACTCCTTTGTCAAAAAGCAAAGGCTGCCATCGTAGCTCATACAATGGAAAATGCTGCATGCATTTAAGCACACAGTCTCCTAACTTGTATTTGTTCCGACTACCGAATGCCTACATTCTTCATATTTACCATTGGTGTGTGCAATTGTACTTTTTAAAGTAATACTTGAACAAGGATCCCAAAAGTTTAATTTCAATTCAGAAAATATGCATTTGTAAGATTACTCCTATATGGCATATCCTGTGAGCAGCATACAACAAAGACATGGACAAGTGTTAGCAGTTTGATTGACAGTTACCCACCACCTAGGAAGGTGACCACAGCACACCCAGGCAAATACCATGTTCTCATTGGAGAGCATCAGTCTCTTGTCCACAGTCTCCTGCACCAGATCTCCAAGCTAGTCTTACTATTGGAGGGTGGGGTCAGAGGGCTGACCAGGTCATAGCATTAGCAGTTAGCATACAGCCCCTGCTCTCCTCTCCATTCCCTTACTGGGCAAACTAAGGCAAACTTGCAAGGCTAGGGAACGGGCAGTGTAATCCTGACTAAGGATCCAGCCGGCAGCCCAGGGCTGCCGGCTGGATCCTGTGCATGGGCTGCCTGTCGACCGGAGGTCTACTCGGGGAAGGGGACACTCGTCCACTCGTGTCCCCTTCCCCGAGTGTAAACCCGGGCCAGCCCTATTGGCCTCCTCGGATTTCCACCAGCTAAATCGCTGGTGGAAGTAGAGGAGGCTGTGTAACGGCGTAGCCGGCCCAGTGGGGACAGGGATATGACCGACGCCATCCCTGCCCCCTCCTGGGCTGGCTAGGCCAATGGCTAGGCCCCTCCCTCGCCCGGTTGGACAGCCCATGCAGCTGACGACGGAGCGTTTACCTTCCGCCACCGTCCGCGTGAAGATCCAGCGCCGGAGTGAGTGAGGCCGGCCTTGCGTTGGCCTCCCTTACTCCCAAGTTGTCACAAATGTGCTTTACGGTACATTCACTACGTCTTCCGGCGTCGGAACGCTCATTCCATCGCTAGACTTTTTTTTTACAGGATTGTGCCCTCAGTCAGAAAAGGCTGCCTTGAAAAGTCCCTCTTCCAGAGTAATAAGGAACCCTAAAAATACAAGGGGTTCCCTTGCCAAACTACAAATATGTACACCACTCTGAGCTCCTTGGAGGAAGGGCGGTATAAAAATGTGAAAAATAAATAAAATAAGTAAAACTGTAGTGAGCACAATGGGGCTTGCTTCTGAGTAGACATGCCAAGGATTGTGCGCTAAGGGTTTAACAAGCTACACCTGCCCACTTTCCTTCTCCTAAAGGTCTAGCACTCTGTCCCGGTATGAATCTGGTAAGCCTAGTTATGTGTTGGGAGTGGTGTGGCATCTGCTGTTAGAAAAAAGGCATAAAGAGATGCCCTTTAATGTATCTAAAGTAGCACTTTAGATCTTAAAGATGTTAACAGAGTAGGGAGAAGGGCCCAACAGCAGAGGCAGGGAATAGCAATATCCCCTACCTTCTATCTATTTTAACAAAACATTAAGAATTGAATTAAATTAAGGTTAAGCCACAAGTGTTATATACTTCTAACCAGAAAAGCAGCCAACTTCCCATCAGCACCACTGAAAATGGCCTTTACTGAATTACACCAGTTCTCAGTAACGTCGACAGAACGTGGCGGGGGGTCGCGGGGGGGTGACGCGCGCAGACGCGCACAGAAGGGGTGACGCGTGCACCCACACGCGTCACCACCGCTGCGTGTGTCACCCTCCGGAGGCTCTCCGAGGCCGGGAGAAGGCCTCGGAGCGTCCGCCCCGTCTGGCGGTCCGGGGCCTTCTGAGAAGGCCCAATGCGTCGACGCGTAATTTATTAGGTTTTTCGCGCCTGCGCAGAACGTTTCTGAGGGCAAATGGGCAGCCCTTACCCTCAGAAACATTCTGCGCAGGCACGAAAAACCTAATAAATTACGCGTCAACGCATTGGGCCTTCTCAGAAGGCCCCGGACCGCCGGATGGGGCGGACGCTCCAAGGCCTTCTCCTCAGAAGGCCTCGGACTGCCAGAGGACGCTCGGCAGGACACTTGGTTAGTGCTTGCCGCGCTGCCATAGGTGGTGCGGCAAACTTGGAGGGGGTGCCCGGGGGGTCACTAGGGTGACGCACGATGTCAACCTAGGGCGGGCGTGGGTGATGCGCGCGCCCAGCCCCAGGGTGACGCGCGCACTAGTGACTGTGCTGCCAGTTCTTAATATTCTTCATTGGATGAATGTTGCTTTGATTTCAGTGGAACGGACTTCCAATAAGCATGGGTAGGGTTACATCAACAGCGGTGAAGACAGCACTAAAACATTTTTTTCAGCTTTTTACAAAATGACATTTCCACTTTTAACAGCACCAATTTCAAGACTATGATATGCACCCTTAATTAATATTCTTATAGAAAGACTGGAAATGGTACTTAAGAAAATCTCGACTTTGTTCGAGAGACGAACATCTGTTTTGCCAGTTTTAAAGCAGATGGTTAGCAGTTTGCTGACTCTTATTATTTCTGTCCTTGTTCCATACTCAGTCTGTGATAATATTACCATATAATTCTAATACTATCAGAAAATAGCATTAGATGGTACAAGTAGCAGAACTTTGCCCACACTTCAGAAGGTTCAAGAGGAATAAAAATTGTGATCCTTTCAATTATTATTTTTTTCACATTTTTATACCGCTCTTCCTCCAAGGAGCTCAGAGTGGTGTACATATTTCCTCCCCTCCTTTTTGTCCTCACAACAACCCTGTGAGGTAGGTGGGGCTGAGAGATAGTGACTGGCCCAAGGTCACCCAGGAAGCTTTGTGGCTGAGCGGGGATTTGAACCTGGAGCTTCCAGGTCCAAGTCCGACTCCCAAACCACTACACCACGGCTCTTTAATGACATCAAGTTCTAGAGAAGAAAACCAAATAGATACCCGGCACTCTGTGGAATAAAAGTAAATATAATTTACAGGAAATTGAAGTGCTTTCAGCTCCAAAAAAATCCATAGTGACACAAACAGATTTTGAATTCTGCATTACCTAAAAACCAACATATTGGAGGAATAATTTTGCAGTTTCACATTGCTTCCAAGTGTTAGCTTTTATATGGAAGAATTTTGCAATGTTGTAAGCATAATTATGCTTTCAGGAGACATGAATCAATAAACGTAAGAACTAACATAGGCCTAAACAATTCCAAGTTCAATAAGGACTAAGAACAAACCAAGAACAAAACAAAAAATGATGGGGGTGAGATGGCAATGAAACTGTCATGTCTCTATCAGCGTTTGAGGAGAGTACTGTACATTGGATCTCCGCTATTCGTGGATCTGGCATTCACAGATTTGTCTCAATGCTATAGGGGGCCACTGTGAAAACCTTTAAAAAAATGAAAAAAGGTTAAAAATACCTTTTTACTGGCAAACCGCCAGTAAAGTACTGGCACCAGAATGCATGGGGCGAGCCTGGGGAAGGGAGGGGGGATGTCGAGCGACTTGGAAGAGCGACCTGGAAGAGGCTGTCGGAGCACGATTTCACTGATTACAGCCCTGCAAACGGAGCAATTTGACAGTGAAAAGGTAAGGAACGCTATTTATAACCTCCTCCTCCTCTCTACACTAAAGCAATTTCACAGATACCGAGGTCCAACTGTATTTAGATACTGCTCTTATTTCAGTACTTCAGTGGGATATCCAACCATTATGTAATAGAGCAGAGGTTCTCAACTTGTGGTACGGGTACCCCTAGGGGTACGCGGACGTCTTGCTGGGGGTATGCCAAGCCCTGCCCTTATCTGCCCCATCAGCAGCTAATTAAGTGTTAATTAACATGGATTTTAAATTTTAATTATTTTCGGAGCCCTTCTATCTCTCTGATTTTGGTTTTGGGCTTATTTTTGTACTTTGGAAAATGCACTTTGGTGGGGTGGGGGAGGGAGGAGCTGATTTTGGGAAGTATGACAGAAAAAAAAAGAGATCCTTGCATGTGTGTGTGTGCGCGCTCTCTCTCTCTCTCTCTCTCTCTCTCTCTCTCTCTCTCTCTCTCTCTCTCTCTCTCTCTCTCTCTCTCTCTCTCTCTCTCTCTCTCTCTCTCTCTCTCTCTCTCTCTCTCTCTCTCTCTCTCTCTCTCTCTCTCTCTCTCTCTCTCTCTCTCTCTCTCTCTCTCTCTCTCTCTCTCTCTCTCTCTCTCACACACACACACACACACACACACACACACACACACACACACACACACACAGTTAAATAAGACATTTTTTCACATTTGAAATTGTTTTAGTACTTTTTTATTTAACGATTAGTTTCCTAATTAATTAATTAATTAATTAATTAATCCAATTAATTAGCAGTTAATTAGCAGGGGGTACTTCAGAAAATTGGACCATGATAGGGGGTACCCGGGCCTCCAAAGGTTGAGAACCCCTGTATAATAGAGTCATTCCAATAACAATGTTGTTTTTGCTATTGTTTCTGGAAAGAAAACCACATTAGACAGAACCCAGAGAATAAGACAGACATACAGCATGAAGCGAAAAGATGAGGCAAAGTTTGACCAGCTTCCCAGGCCAAGTACAATCCATGACTGTCGAACCATGATACCCATTTTGAACAATCAAGGACATCTAAGCATCATCATTTTAAAAACCCTATCAATAAACCAACCATGTGAATGCATTTATTTTTCACATTTGTACCCTGCTTCTTTCCCTCCATGGAGTGCAGGGTGGCATACAGGAGATCATCATTTTTATCCTCACAACAACTTGATAGTTAGCCAGAGACACCAAGCCAGTGCATAAATAACGCTGGTTCTCTTTTCACCGTGGCTAAGAAATCAGAAATCAGTCTCAGGAATGCATGCTCCTACCTCTTCTCCATTTCTCCAACCCTTTCATTTCTGCTAAGAGAAATGTCAGTACTGATATTAGCCACAGTTATGGCTGTGTTATGGCTTGCAGTTAATGAGGGTTCTGGTTCAACAAGGATCTGAAACGACAACAGCCCAATCCTATCAGGCCCTATGGCAGAGGATCTTGTGATCCACCACCGTTTAAGTGCCACTGAGGCATTGCAAAAGCCATGGCATGGTCATGGGGTTGCTGGCGCAAATGGCCAGGGTCCATATGCATACCAGTGTCTCTTAGACGCCACACCAGTGTAGGTATGGTGGTGATGTCACGAGACAGCTTGAGGGCAGGAGGGGGAGGAGTGGAGCAGGGTGGGAGGAGGCAGTTCGAGGGCAGGAGGGGGAGAATCTCCGCGGCACTAGCACACACCAGATCCTATCCCTGTTTTCCCGGTCCAACATGTCCCCTGCCTCTACTTGTCTTATGCCAGCTAAATAGCTGGCGTAGGTCTGAAGAGACCCATTGATGGCCAGGCAGCTGACAGAGTGGTAAGTAAAACTCCCAGGCTGTCTGGTTGCCCCTCCCCCCACAGCATGCAGTCTGCACTCTGGCAGCGTGGCTGCATTGCATTTGCATAGGATATTGGGGAATAGAACTGGGGCATTAATGTTAGTTACAGATCCTGGTAAACCAGGAAAATGCGTTCGCATCCACTGTGCTGTGGTGCCACTGCTCCCTTTAACTGCAGTTCCGCAGGGATTGGGGATTTGCTCTAAGAGGATGGTGGAGAACTGGGTGGAGGGAGAACAGGTTTCTGTGGCTGGCTCCCAAGCTCTGGAACCATGTTTGAAAGAGAGCCAAGACCACATCTGAATTGATTGATTGATTGATTGGATTGATTGATTGACCACATCTGAACCAGCCCAACTCTGACTTGTTCAAGTCTACCCAGTAAATGGAATGGCTGAGGAGAGGCGGCTGAACTTGAGCTTCCCATACAAGCCCAGCCTTCTAGTCACTGTATTATTGGACTTCAGCTAGTTGGTCACACCCCAATCTAAGGTGGGTTAAGGCACCAGCAACACCAGCATGGTTTCCCCCTTTTTATTTATGTTTTTTGAGAGAAGAACCAAGTGAAGACAATGAGAAAATGCAGAGATAGAGAGTGGAGGAGAAGAAAAGAGGACACACAATTCAACATTAAAAAAAATGCATCCTGTGTTGCAGGTAGAAGCTGGGACTTAGATCTGAAAAAGCTGGTGCTGATCACGCTGTCTCTTGCCCTAATTAGCCTCACCATACAAAAAGGAGCAATGATTCAAAGAACACTTCCTACGAATCAGTACTCAGAAGTAGTGAGGAAGATGTACGCATTTAAACCAAGTGTGATTACCATTTTGATAAGGAAGGGACCAGAGTGCTTTAGATGTACCATATGGGATGGAAACTACCTGAACTGGTCAGCCTATCCAAGAAGAAGGACAGGCTGTTCCAGACTCCTTTCTGGCTATATAGTTGCATATGATGATGCAAGGACACGAGCTGTGGTCTGGGTCTGCAACAAGCTCAATTAATTAAAGCGGCAATTGGCTTATGGGAATTCTGCTCAAAAAGCGTTCCAGCTACATCACATGTTCTTTTTGATTGGCATCAACTTACTTCACATGTTTATTGCCTACTTTAGGACTTTTCTCATTACCCTTTGTAACAATAAATATGGTTATATTTGTAGAGGGACCATTCTAGGACAATTGCCAAGTGTGTTTCATAATATCCTGAAAAGATTTAGCAGATATCTTTAAACTATTGTGATTGGTATTTGATAGTCACATAATATTAGACTGTAACATTAAAAATAATTGCCGCCTATAGGGCTCCCAACCAGCAAGACAGGATGACATAAAGGCAAATATTACGGTACATTAATATGCTGCATATTTATGCTTTCATAAAGCAATAGCGTATGCAAGGATAAAAACAGATGGTTGTACCAATATGCCTATATTTTTTAAAAAACGTTGTTTTATGCAAGCTGGAGACTAGAACTAAAATTCTCCACTGCTGCCTACATTTCATAGTTCAGTATTTTTCAAAGTGTGGGGCACCCCCACCCACCCACCCCCACACACACTCTTGAGTTTTTCTAGTTGGAGATCCTCAGGGAGTGAACAACATGTCCCTTCCTATCCCAAGCTTCCCTTTGCAACTTTCTCCACTCCTATGTAGCTGCCTTTCCTCTGCCTCTAGGCACCAGTGCAGCAATAGACTGAATAAAAAGTAGCAGCCAAGCAACTCATCCTGAGACAAGTCACATGGAGGTAGCAAATTCCCAGCACAGCAATGTAGCTTGGGGGGGGGGCAGTGGGACCCACCACCCCGGGGGCATCAAAACAGCCCCCCGTGGTGGTGGAAAGTGCTCTCCACAGGGTGTGTGTGCACAGTGTTCACCGCTCCAAGCAGGCGGAGTTGCAAGCGGAGCAAAATCTCTCAAGCTCATGGTAGAAGATGAAACTGCTTTGGTGGAGTGTGCTCTCAAGGAGTCTAGCAGTTCTTTCTTAACCAACTGGTAAACTAGGGAGATAGTCTCATAGCGCAGTTCTATGCATGTCTACTCAGAAATAAGTCCCATTGGGTTCAATGATACTAAGGCCCCAATCCTGTCCCCCGCCATCAGTGCTAATGCAGTCACACCGAAAAGGCACTTGCTGCATCTTATGGTGGGTGATGTGACCTGAACACAAACCAGAACTATTTTTACTTACTTCTGTGTAAGCCCTGGTACTGCCTAAGGGTCTCCTTGGACTTACGCCACCTATTTTGGTGGCGTATATCTGAGGAAGGAAAAGGGGTGGGGAGTTTTTCTGAAAGGGGATAAGATTCAGCATGCGCCATTGCTCCTGAATCTGCCCCCTCCCGCCCCCTCCCTGCCCCTTGTTCCTCCCCCAGAATGCCCAGTTCCACCCCACTCATGATCTGCCCCCCATGCCAGCTTACCTGCTCCAGAGGAGGTTGCGGGCTGCAGCAGCAGGCTGCCACCACCACCACCTATTTCAGTGGCAGCTCTAAAATAGCGGCTGGTGGCGTTTTGCGTGCGCTGCTGTATGGCCTGTTACGACAGCAGAACTCTGTTCCGCTGTCGTATCTCAGCAGATAGGATTGGGCTATTATTCCTATACACACTTACCTGAGAGTAAGCTCCATTGAATACAATGGGACTTACTTCTGAGTAGACATGTATAGTATCATGCTCTTAGACAGCCAGTGAGCTGGGGAGAAAATTTTTTTGTTAACATTAAGAGAAAAACAGTCTGTTGTCTGCCCAGAATGATGCAGTTCTATCAATACAGAAGGACAGCGCTCGTTTAATGTCCAACATGTGCAGCACTTTTTCCTCCCTCTGAAGTCAGGTTTTCAAAGAACACAGGGAGTGTCAAGCTTTGATTAATGTGGAACATTAAGACCACCTTAGGCAAAAACAACAACAAACCACCAATGTCGAGGCTCAACACCACTTTGTCTCGATGAGATCTGATGAATGGGGAATTGGAATGTAGAGCACACAGTTCACTGGCCCTTCATGCCCTTCATGCAGCAGCTATCAGGGACACCATCTTGAATGTAAGTAGGCATAGATCTACCATAGCCATCAGTTCGAACAGCTTGCCCATAAGTTGGGACAAGCCCAAAGATTAAGTCCTTTGTGGAACTAGAGCCTTTACAGGCAGGGTAGATCTACAGGTTAGGCCCGTGAAGACCCTTCTGGTCAGTGAGCGTGAGAAGACAGATGCATTGTGTACTGCCAAATGGAAGGCAGAGATGGCAGCAAAATGAACTCTCAGCGAAGAGTTTGCCAAACCTGCAGACTTCAGGTGGATACCATACTGCAGGATGTCCTGGATGGATTTGAATTGCTTGGCTGAAAGTTGTTAAGACTCCACCCAGGCACAGAAGTATTTCCAGTTCACTAAGTAAGTCTTGAGAATCAAGGATTTCCTCAAGTGCAAGGTGTGTTAGCTCCTTCATCATACGAAGGATGGATCATACTAAGGGCCCAATCCTATCCAACTTTCCAGCCCTGATGCTGCTGTGCCAATGGGGAATGAGCTGCATTCTCCAGGGGGGGGCAGTCATGCAGGCCTCCTCAAGGTAACATTTGTTCCCTTATACCTCGAGGCTGCATTGCAGCTGCATTGGCGCAGAAAGGTTGGATAGGATTGGACCCTAAGGGCGGACCTTCTACAGCAGCTTCAAATGTTTTGAGGTAACGCAGTAGTATTCAGCCTTGGTTCTAAGACAGAAGATTCATGTAGGAGGAAAAGTGAGTTTCCATAACTGTTGTTGTCATCCCCCCTCACAGCAGGATGCAGCATGCTCCCCGTTGGCACAGCTGCATCAGTACTGGAAAGTTAGGAAAGTTAGGACTGGGCTGGTTGTCTGTGTTAACAAGTAAGTCACCCAGGTGGAAGATGTTGATTCCAGGGGCCCAGGAGTTATTTCGGCAAACTTGGCTCCTGAATGATGTTTTGCCTTCTTATGTTACAGTATACAGTCTAAAGAACTCACAAATCTTAACGTTTCTGTAAATCAAGCCATCTGCTTGTCATTATATTAAATTTTTAAAAAACAAAGTATACATTTTGTAACAATAATCTTGCACTTTTAAAACTTCTTGTGAAAATAAGGCTGCAGTCTTACAGTAGGTCCCCATCTTACAGTTGTTTGAGTTACAAACATCTGACTTATGAATGGGCTTGGTTGGGGCTTTGAAGCAGTTGCAAGGTGTGAGGACATCGGCAAAACAAACAATGGAAGTTGCTTGTAGACAACTTGAACAGCTCAATAACTTTGAAAATAGCAACCCGTTGACAACAACTCAACAACACTGGATAACATTGAAAATCTGGGGATTCCTAAGGCATAAAGGAGGGAAAGGATGAAGGAAGCAGTCTTCGTGGCCAAGGCAGATTGGGCACAGAGAGAGCTGAGATATTGCAAGGTGCAGAAGAGCATTAATACTATATGAGAAACTGTGGACCATGAATGGAGGTGACTCCAACAACAGAATAAAAAACAGACACACCTTTTTTGACACCTTTTACCACTACCAAGCAGGAAAAGGAAGGAGGGGTTAAATCTAAGTTTGATTTAGAGCCGCCATCTACTTCCCTTTAAAAAGCAAACACAGAGAAGATCTTCTAGTCTAATGGCCTAATCCTATGCACTAGTTGTGCCAGCAGGAAGGACAGAGACTTTCTGCGTGCACCAGAGAGCACAGGGATGCCCACGCAAGAAACCTCCAGCAGCCGAAACTCCCCCGTGGGATGCAGTGTACCCAGTGACAGTGTCGCTGCATCCAGAGGCGTCACTAGACGCGCGTCACCCCAGAGCGGGGCGCACGCATCACCCTAGTGACGCCTCCCCCCAACACACCCCCTTTTAAAATCTTTGGCGCGGCCATAGGCCGCAGTGTGATTTGGGGGGGGGGGACTGATGGAGCTGCCGCTCCGGGCGACCAACAGGCTGCCGCTCCGGGCGCCCCCTCAATGGTTGCAGCTGGCTCAGGGACGTCTTCCCCGGCCGGCTGTCGTGGGCCTTCTGAGGAAGGCCCGCTGCGCGAATGCTATTTATAATGTTCTTTTGCACATGCGCAGAGTTTCTGAGGGAAAAGGGCAGCCCTTTTCCCTCAGCAACAGTCTGTGCATGTGCAAAAGAACGTTATAAATAACGTTCGCGCAGCGGGCCTTCCTCAGAAGGCCCAGGAGCACAGACCCGGGAGGACGCTCCGAGGCCTTCTCCCGGCCTCGGAGCCTCCCGGGTGACGTGCGGGTCACGCGGAGCCTCCCGGGTGACGCCCGCAGGGGAGGTGACGCGCGCACGCATCACCCTGGGGCGCTCCGCCCGCCACGCTACAGTGACGCCCCTGGCTGCATCGCTACGCAGGAATTTAATTAGAATTGGGCTGTCAATCTTATAACTTAATTATGATTAATGTGATTAAGATTTAAAGCTAAGAACCAAAGGAATATTCTTATGACAGCACCCTTCTGTGCTGGAATTGCGCTGGCTCCCTGCGCTGCCGCAAAGTGCTTTATGATGCTTTTGCAGCAGCCAGCACCGGCAGAACACAGGTTCCGCCGTGCTTCCTTTCAATAAGATTGGGCCGAAGATCTGATAAGCTAAAAAGGCTTTGGTTTTCAGATATTTTTATTTAACAAGATTGTTTGCCTGTATCTAGGCAGCACATGCTCAGAATAGATTGTAGAAGACTACTGATGTTCTTTCTTGGAAAAGAAGCGCCACAATGATTTTCATTTAAAAGGATCATTTCAAGAGGAAGAGAGCAAATTAGAACACACTGTATTGAACAATAGACGTGTTGCTGGATGATAATTCAAATCAATATGTAAAATGTACCCCCCCCCATCTAACACTAATTTTTCCTCCAGAACTATTTTGCTGCTTGGTCCATGGATCAGGTCTTCCTGTCACTGTGTCAGGTTTTACCACAATACCTCTTGAGGTATATGACTAGGCAGCATACTATTACAGTACTCCCCTTCCTCTTGCGCTGGCTCTCCTGACAAGGAATAACATCCAAAAAGGGCTGGTGGAAATAGGGCTATGATCTTTACCTTGCCAACAAAGCACAGTCTTACAGCACAATCCTGAGCAGAGTTGCGCCAGAGGAGCGCCCATTCCCCCGGTGCAGGGTATTGTAAACATGCCATAAAGTGCATTTACAGCTCCTGGAGAGTAAGGGATGCCGGTGCAGAGGCTGGCAGCCCTTACCCTGCAGTCCCACCGTCCCCGTGCTCACTGGAGCAGGTAAGGCCTACACCGGCCGGGGCAGGACAGTCCGGGCAGTGAGGGGGGACCTGGAGAGGGCGGGGATATCGGCAGTGAGATATGCCGATATCCCAAGTCCTCTCCAGGCCCAGCCTGGCCTTACACCAGCGGCACGAATGTGCGTGAGCTCCAGAGTTTGCACGCATTCGAGGGAGACAATCGTCCGATTCTCCCGAGTGGTTCCCGGGCTGCCCCAGGCTGCCCGGGAACTGAACAGGAAACAGTGCCCGGCCCTTTAGGCCAGGCGCCGTACCCTACACAGGATTGGGCTGCCCAACCTACAGAAACCAGTGGTGGCAAAGGAAACAGACATAAACATAAATGCTAGCCTATATATACTATGAATATTTTTGCTTTAGAAGACACATATCCTGTTCAATACAGAAAATGTGACCACTCCGATGAACAGGACCAGGAGTCCAAAGCATGTCTACATTTTCATATTTCAATTCAAACAGTTATTTTATAGACAGTTCTTATATAAGATTTGTAATTCTGAGAAACAGATATATACATTTCAACAGCCACGCATGCTTGCTCTCAGAGTCAGATGGCTCCCTTCCAACACCACTGAACCCAAGTAGATAGTGCCTGCATGTGTGAGAAACCTCCAGCTGAATTTCCTGTCACCTGCCTACCCGGCTCCTTGCAAAACCCTCTAAACCTCATTCCCATCTCTGTTCTTCCTGCTAGTTTGGAATTTTCAGGGGAACAGGCCCAGATGATGATCTTATAAATAGCAACAACAATGACAATAATAATAATATTGTTGAAAATATTCACATACCAATATTCAAGAAAAATGCTATTCCACCTAATAAAAACATCTAACAAAAATATTTTTTAAAAAAATGATAAAATCCCTATTTCATTAGGACTATGATGGCAGTTTTTGTTTGTTTTAGAAAACAGTGTTTTCTGGCAGTTTGTGTAATTCTTGTTGTGCTGTATGGCTGAGGTGTTGGATTTTTTAACTTAGTTTCTGTTACCTGTTTTTTATATTCTATATTTTTATCATTTTTAATCTGATTTTGTAAGTACTAATAACAGAGACATTCACCATATAATATTGTCCCTTTATGCTTATAAATAGCCAAGGAGAAACACATCAATTATAAAAACAGAAGATTATTGTATGCATATTGCATACTGAAATTGAACAGAAAAGCCATACCTGTGGGCACAAAGTCTCCATATGATTGGCAGCCATTTGGACAATTTTAATGCCATCTTCACTCGTTGATATTGAGCAAGCAAGATTAGCCACCTAGAGGGAAGAAAAAGCAGTCTTAGCATTTCTCCCCATTACAGGTACATAAAGCAATTTTACTTAGGACGGTATTTTCATGACTGACCATCTCTTGAATGGGGCTTTCACTGTCCTTCAGTTCCAGACTATATGTATTGAGAAGGGCAACATGCCAATCAGAAGACGATGGTCAACAGGAAATTGAAGATGCATGCCATTGTCTGTTATACTGCCCAATTTAAATGTTCTCCAAGAGAGAACTGTTATTGCCATTTTTTTCCAAGACTGACAAGAGGATATGACCTGGAGAAAAATCTTTGTTCAATAATCAAAAGAAATATATTATCACTATGACAGCACTTTTTGCTGTAGTAACATAGAAGCATAGGTGCTGTTTTCTCCATTTAAATGTTGTGGATTCTAACAGTGAGCTGCTGACATAAACGCCATGAAAAAGTCTGGCTTGATATATTTTATTTTGGATTTTAACTTGCTGACATTTTTATCAATTTATTTGTGAACTTTGTTATGACCTGTGGTTGAACAAATAAACCTAATGATGTTCATAAAAAGTATTACAAGTAATAACATATTTTTAGGACACCACAGCTAAAGCATGAAACATAAATAACGTACAGACTGTGTTAAGCTGATTACTTGCTAACGGGCAGGGATGACTGACTGATATGTCGTCAGTGGACTCTAATGTTTCCTTAATGAGCAATCTACCTGCAGGGTGGGATCTAAGACCAACTTTCTGATAGAATGCAGGGACACAGGAGACAGAAAAAGAGACGATTTGTAGTTTGGATTTGGGCAGAGAGAAGCAGAAAGCTAGGAAGACTTAGCTAAACCTAGGATGTAGCCAGCTACAAGTTTGCACCTGGTGCTCTTTCAGACTGGTGAAGTACCGGTAATACCCATCAGGTGGTGGTGGTGCTGCCAGCCACCTGGCTTCACTGAGCCTTGTGGAAGGGTTGGCTCTGTTTAAGGGTCTGCTGGCTTCCACTATGTCTATCTGTATATTTGTAAATTCAGATATATTTATAAAAAGGCTTTGGTTTCAGATCAGTAACTATTAAGGTCTTTAAAATTCACCTTCGTGCTCAAAATAGCATGGGAAATTGGACATTAATTCATTTTGTGACAAAGGAGTAGATGTTCACCACCACCCCCAAAAAAGTTTCAGATTTCACTTTGATGTTTCATTTGGTGGCCTGATTCATTTCACTAGCTCATTTCAACAATTTTCTTCATTTCATGCCCAATTCAAATAGTTGCTTCATTTCAATGTTGACTGTTTTTAATGGTTTTCTCTTTATTTTTCCATTTATTTCAATGGGCAAAATTCAACTCACAGTTATTTTCTAATTTATTTTCATAACTGAATGGAATTTACAGGGACAGAAGCCCTTCCATAAAAGGAGAAAACCAGCTAATGTTCATCCAAATAGGTGCTGGTATTTTCATTCTGAGACCAAGTGAAGCTTGATGTTTTAAACGGTGTCTGCTGGTCCTGCCACATGTTTTTGCTGCCAAATTGCATGAAGAATAAAGGTAACATAGATATGCCCTTAAGGAAGAGCCCTGCTACATTACAAAAAGATAAATGGATGGGCTCAGGAGTTATCCATAAAATGGTAGTAGAGGTTTGAACTTATAATTATTTCATGTTATCCCCCAATTTGCACTCACATCACAGGAAATACAGAGCTGACCCTGCAAAATTTCAGATTGGAATTTCACGTTCCTTGGGCAAGAGTGTCCAAGGAAATATAATATTGTACTTCCATGTATGGTAATTGAAGTGCTGTGTCAAGGCAAAACTAACACAGTCACGGTCACGGACATGGAAAATGCTTTGGGATGGTTGATCTGAACTCGGAATTGGGAGAATGGGTGTGGGTCCTGGGAAGAACAGCAAAAAATAGAAATGAATCACACCCACAAGAAACTGGATGGAGAGTTCTGATTTTATGACTGATAGACCGTTCAGAACTTATCATCATAGTAGAATGTTAGTTTTCCCCTCACTTTAATAATATTCCAAGAATATTCCAAGAATCCCATACCTGTATAATAAACAAGATATTGAAATAGACCAGTCTCTTGTTTTGTCATTACAAAGCAACAAACCCTGTAAAGAGGTCATTCCACAACTTCCAGTTGCCCAGGAGTGAGAATTCTCCCCACACTTTTATAACATTATTTTGCTAAAACTGAAAGCAATCCAAGAAGGATTTGGGTTGAAAGACTGTTCGTTTTAAATTGGCAATATTGTGGTAGTAGTAGTAGGACACTGAGAACCCTCCGAATGGTACATTGCATGAACCTTCTTAATAAGGAATTAATTCTATTTGGCACAGAAAGCCTACATGTAATATTTGCTTGCTGCAAACCATAACAGAGACAATAATTTCACAAGGTTACAGTCCAACTAATGGTTTGCAACTGTCACGCTGGTCCCAGGGCTAATTACTTCCTGGGGAGATTCAATACTACTACAGGGAATCTAGACAACTACTATGTCATTCCCAATCCAAGTAGTTCTCCCCTTAGCCCTCTACAATGTGGTCCATCTGTACCCCACAGATGCAATAACTCCCACTTCTTCCTATGCCAAAGCCTCTCCACTTTACAGCTCAGCACTGGCAACAGAAAGAATAGAAAAACCAATTAGCTTATTAAGGCCAAATAATATCCACCACCATGTTGGGTTCCTTGGGACCATATATAGCTTTTCTGGTCAAAGAAAATACCACTAGCATTGAATAAAGAAACATTTATTTAAAAAGCAATTCCATAAAAATGAAAACTCATCCACCTTCTAACCAAAAGAGAAAGCCATAAAAGGAAGAGCTTCAACACAACCAAATTACATAATCTAAGGCAGCACAGTAAAACAATAAACTCTAACTAGATCATATATACAAACTTGTTCTGGTTTCCCCAAACAGTTGTTATGCATCCAGAACACCAAGATCAAGTTCTAAACTTCAAGCTTGTCAGCTCTAGCTTGACATTCCCAAAGGAAACTCCTACCCAGCTTTATAGCTCTGAAGTCTAACCCCTTGGAATTATCCCACCAATAGAATGATTCTCAAATTCTGCTGAGCCATGATTACTACTCAGCTCTCAAGCACATCTCTAATTATTTGCACCTGAGGTGTTCTTACTCTCCTGTAGATCTAGGCAAGGTAAGACTTAGCTAGATAGCCAGTCAGATGTTTCCTTTTAAAGTAACAGCTCCCTTTCCCTATAATAAGGTGACAAGACAGGGAACTAACCCCACCTCCTTGACATGCCCCCCCTAAGTTGGAAGAGTTCGCAGACAACTCTGGGACAATTCCAACCAGTTGAAACATGGTAAAAAGAATTTATCCTAAGATAGTCAACTTAAAAACATTTTATAATGCCTTTCAGCTACTAGCAAAGTACAGACATAGTAGTACATACAAAAAACCACCATATCACTACTATACTCCTAGCATGGCAATAAGGTCTTCAGGATCCGTCGTCTTCCATATCCAGTGGACCCCATTGTCGTGACAGCGAATCCGCCACTGTATTCAGCTTCCCTTTTATGTGCGACACACTAAAAGAAAAATCTTGTAAGAGTAAAGACCACCTTAAAATTCTTTGATTGGAGGTGATACGTCCTAAAAATTCTAAGGGAGAATGGTCACTTTGAAGATGAAAATGTTGTCCAACCAGGAAATGACGTAATTTTGAAACAGACCAAATAATAGCCAATGTCTCCTTCTCAATTGTGGAATACTTCTGTTCCCTTTCCAACAATTTACGGCTAAGAAATACAATAGGCTTGAGTTGTCCTTGTTTGTCATATTGAGCCAATACAGCTCCCAGACCTCGAGCAGATGCATCGGTCTGTAGAACAAATGGTTGATCATAATCAGGAGCAGCTAAAATAGGAGCCTTACTTAAGCATTCCTTCAATGTATCGAATGCTTTCTGACAAGCTGCTGTCCATTTAATTTTATCTGGACCTTTTTTTCTTGTCAGATCAGTAAGTGGTGCAGCGATCTCACTATAACCTTTCACAAAACGCCGATAATAACCACTCAACCCTAAAAATGCTAACATCTCAGTTTTACTTTTAGGTACCTTCCACTCCAAAACACTCTGAACCTTTGCCTGAAGAGGTTTAATCTGATTCTGCCCCACTCTAAAGCCTAGAAAATCCACATAAGGTCTTGCAAATTGGCATTTCGCAAGTTTTACTGTTAACCCCACTTCCTGTAACCTACGTAAGACAACATCTAAGTGTTGCAAATGTGATTCCCAAGTTGGGCTAAAAATTGCTAAATCATCTAAATATCCTTCTGCAAATGGATAAGGTGCCAAAACTGAATTTATTAATCTCTGAAATGTTGCTGGAGAATTTGATAATCCAAAAGGTAGAACTACAAATTGAAATTGTCCTAATGGAGTAGAAAAAGCAGTCTTACACTTACTTTCTTCATCCAATGGTACCTGCCAAAATCCTCGTGTAAGATCTAATGTTGAAATATACTGAGATTGGCTCACACGTTCCAACAAATCATCCACTCTAGGTAAAGGATGAGCATCTAACTTGGTGATTTTGTTAACTGCTCTAAAATCCACACAAAACCTAAATTGAGGTTCTCCATTTTCATCTAATCCTTTCTTACTCACAATAACCGGAACGCTGGACCATGGACTACATGAAGGTTCAATAACTTCCATTTCTAACATTTCCTGTATTTCTTTCTCCAAAATCTGTCGTAACTTCCCATTTACAGGATGACATTTAGCCTGGATGGGAGGATGATGTCCTGTATCAATGAAATGTTTAATTAGAGAGGTTCTGCCTGGTTTATTATTAAAGATAGCAGGATATTTCTGTAACACTTCACGCAACTGTACCTGCTGTTCCCAGGTCACATAATCAGGTACTTCTAACTCCTCTATTTCACCTGGTTCTTTACTTTCTGCTAACAGATCTCTATCCATAAACCCCTCTTCCTCCCCCACTGTAATAGACATTACTGCACTGGGTCTTTCAAAAAATGGTTTTAGTCTATTAACATGAAGAACTCTTGGTTTTTTCTTCCCTTCTACTGGAGCAACTACACAATTAATGTCAGATAGACATTTCTGAACTACATAAGGTCCTTCCCACTTACCCTGTAGTTTATTCTGTCTGTCTGCTTTCAAAACCAAAACTTTAGAACCCACAGCAAATGAACGTATTCGACAACCAGCATCGTATCTCTCCTTCTGAGCAACTCGTGCCTCCAACAGATTCTCCTTAGCACAATCTCTCACTGCTACCAAGGTAGATTGGAGAGTTGTCAAATACTCTCTCACTGGAATTGGTGTTTCTTGTAATCTTCCTTGCCAATTTTCCTTTAAAAGATCTAAAGGTGTTCTAAGAGACCTTCCAAAAATCATTTGATTAGGGCTGCATCCTAAACTTTCCTGGGGCGCATCCCTAAAAGCAGAAAATAAGACCGCTAAACCTTTATCCCAGTTTTTATCATGTTCAGCTACATAAGCCCTTAAAAGTTGAGCAAGAGTCTGTTGACACCGTTCAACCAAACCATTAGAACGTTGTGATCCAGCAGTCACAGGAAGATGCTGAATTCCTGACAGTTCACACATCTTCTGTATCAACTTACTTGTAAACTGCGTCCCCTGATCAGAAATCAAAACCTTAGGTAAACCCAACCTAGCTGTAAAATCCAACAACACCCTTGCCACTACAGGCGCAGTGATAGTGGATAAAGCCATGCCCTCTGCATACCTTGAAAAATGGTCTACTATTGTCAAAATATATTTACGTCCTGTACTAGTAGATGGGAGGGGTCCCAACAAATCTAATGAAATCATTTCAAAAGGAGCGGCTGGATAAGGAAAATGACACAAGGGTGCCCTAGTTTCATCAGCTGGCACACCCCTAAACTGACATGTAACACATTCCTTACAAAAGTTTGTAGTATCCCTCCATACTCCACTCCAATAAAATCTTTCTGAAATACGTGCTAAAGTTCTCTTTACAGCCAAATGGCCCCCCCACACAGATGCATGGGCTGTTTTCAAAATCAATTGCCGATAGGCAGAAGGAATTACAAGTTGTATCACAGGTTTCCAATTAATAGCATGTCCTTTTTGAATATGGGCACGATACAAGAGTCCTTGTTTCCAAAAAAATCCTTCTCCTCCAGCAGCCAATTCTTCCTCCTCAGCTACTGCTTTTTCTCTACATTGAGCCAAAGATGGATCAGTTCTTACCAGCTCTCGAAAGTCCCTTTGGGCAGCATCACTCTCTAAAGCTGTTGACCACGCTTCCTGCAGCTGCTGCTGTTCCTGCTTTTCCAATTCTGCAACACTGTCCTCACTTACAGAAGCGATCTCTTCCTTCTCAGCTTCCCGGCGAGTCTGTTGTCGAGCTGCTTGCCCACGAGTAATAGCCATAATCTTTGTTGTTCTATGCAGCACATCAGCACCTAAAATAACAGCTGGATATGCTTCTGGATGAACCAACATCGGTATCTGGGCCTCAAAATCCCGAAAACGAAGATGTACATCCGCTACTGCAAAATATCGAGTTGGCATTGCATATGTTTTTGCACCCATACAAACTCCCTGACGGATGTGTTCCTCTTTCAAAAGGGTTTTAGACACACAGCTCAGATCGGCTCCAGAATCTATAAGAGCTTGAACAGTCACTTGTCCATGGAACAATTGGACTTCCTCCACCCTCTGTTCCTTGGCCCACTGTCTCTGAGCTGGCGTTATCCACTCATCAGCCTGAAGTTCCCTCACTCCATCTGGTTTAGATGTAGATATCGTATTAACTCTCACTGAACACTGTGCTACTACAGCATTCTCTCCTTGTAACAATCCAGTTTCAACTCCAGTCAAAGCTGTATCAGACTCTGGATCAGATATAATTTGCACAGTTTCTGACACACATTCTTTAATTCCACTCACCCGCACAACTTCTTTTGTTACTGCAGCACTCTCTTTGACCGACAGAACTTTCACTGGACCTTTTGGAGCTGGCAGACTAACTTCTTCCTCCCTAATAGAGCAGGAAGCAATCTCCCATTCCTCCTCTTGATCCTTGTCTTCAACCTGCTGTGCTTCATCAACATGTTCTATTTGAGATGGTTCGATATAACGAACTTGTGGACGTGTCCCTGTAGCCTGTCCTTTTGTTCTCAACTTAGAACAGTCTTTTTTAAGATGACCCGGCTCTTTACAGTAAAAGCAAGTGCCACGAGACACTGTCCCTCCAACAGGCAACTTACTCCTTTCCTGTGGATTTATCGTACCTTTACTAAAAGTCTGGACTGGTTCTCTAGGAGTTGGCCAAAGTTTTTTCTCCTCACCACCATGCAGGCTTCCTACATTTTTCTTTCGCTCTGTATCATACTCCTGTTGTTCCATTGGTCTCCCCCAATTTGCAAAACCTGCAGATCTTCTTCCAAGTAATTCATCTCCTATCTCAGCAGCTTTTTCAGCTGTCTTAGGGCGCTGATCCTCTATCATAGCAGTCAAATCCTGATTTATCATAGAATAAAACTGTTCCTTAAGAATTAAATCGAGGATCTTCTCTTTGGTATCAGCTTTTGCAGCTTCCATCCATAAATCTAACTTACGCTGTAATTGCGCCAAGAATTCAGATAAGGAATCTCCTGGTTTCTTATGTAACTGGCGAAAACGTTTACGTAAGCCATCAGAAGTCAAGGCTAACCTACGCAAGACAGTCTCTTTAAAGGTCTTATATGTACCATCTACTGGCAAGGATGCCAAAATACTCAATGCAACCTTATCCTGGATCTGAGGACCCAAAAACTTAAGGTAATGTCTCTCAGCAATCTTATTTTCCTTCATGCATCGTTCCCATACTAGAAGAAAGTCAGAAACATCTATTCCAGACGTCCACTTTGGCAACACACGAGCATCAATAGTAGGTTCCATTTCTTTTTCTTGCCTCCTTAACTGCTCTCTAGCTGCTTTTCTTTCTTCTAAATCAGCCTCAAAAAACTTTTGGTGCTGAACTAACATCTGTGATTGAACTTGCAAAATCTGTCTCAGTGCTTGTAATTCCTGTTGTGCCGATGACAAACCAAGAGAATCATCTCTTCCAACCTGAGCTTCTTTCCCTGTAGAATCACAGTCTATATCTGGTACATGCTTCCATTGTTTTGGACGTGTCCCCAGCTCTTTTATTCTTCCTACAGCACCATTAGACCTTGTCTGCCATTCTATCTCCTCCCTCGCTCCAGACATTTCTAGTTCTTCTAGATCTTCCACAGCATTACTTCTATATGCTGCCTGCATGTCTGTTCCTTCAACCCACTGTTGAGGCACTTTAAGTTTAAGCGTTTCTACTTCAGGTGTAGGAAATTTCTGTAGAAGTTCCTTTTCTTCCTCTGTCAACTGTACTGTATCTGGAATCACTTTTGCAGCACCTTTATATCTGTCAGATTTACTTTGCATGCCTTACTAATCAAAATAAAAAAACTGCTGCCATAAATTATGCTTCCTTAAGTACACTTTGACCAGAAAACTATATGTCCCAAAACCTATAGCTATCAGTGTTCTACTTACTCAACTACTGATATACATCAGCAGTATATAAGATACAATAGCTACAACAAATACCACTGTAACCATGTCAGCAGTATCAAATACAATAGCTACAGGCAAACTCCGCTGCCACCATGTCACGCTGGTCCCAGGGCTAATTACTTCCTGGGGAGATTCAATACTACTACAGGGAATCTAGACAACTACTATGTCATTCCCAATCCAAGTAGTTCTCCCCTTAGCCCTCTACAATGTGGTCCATCTGTACCCCACAGATGCAATAACTCCCACTTCTTCCTATGCCAAAGCCTCTCCACTTTACAGCTCAGCACTGGCAACAGAAAGAATAGAAAAACCAATTAGCTTATTAAGGCCAAATAATATCCACCACCATGTTGGGTTCCTTGGGACCATATATAGCTTTTCTGGTCAAAGAAAATACCACTAGCATTGAATAAAGAAACATTTATTTAAAAAGCAATTCCATAAAAATGAAAACTCATCCACCTTCTAACCAAAAGAGAAAGCCATAAAAGGAAGAGCTTCAACACAACCAAATTACATAATCTAAGGCAGCACAGTAAAACAATAAACTCTAACTAGATCATATATACAAACTTGTTCTGGTTTCCCCAAACAGTTGTTATGCATCCAGAACACCAAGATCAAGTTCTAAACTTCAAGCTTGTCAGCTCTAGCTTGACATTCCCAAAGGAAACTCCTACCCAGCTTTATAGCTCTGAAGTCTAACCCCTTGGAATTATCCCACCAATAGAATGATTCTCAAATTCTGCTGAGCCATGATTACTACTCAGCTCTCAAGCACATCTCTAATTATTTGCACCTGAGGTGTTCTTACTCTCCTGTAGATCTAGGCAAGGTAAGACTTAGCTAGATAGCCAGTCAGATGTTTCCTTTTAAAGTAACAGCTCCCTTTCCCTATAATAAGGTGACAAGACAGGGAACTAACCCCACCTCCTTGACAGCAACCGATAGTTTAATATCTTACAGAAACCTTTTGTTGCTTACATTGACTTCTACTTCTTCCCTACTTTGACAACCCTAAATATCTCACAGGATTGCCCTTGAATAGGATAGCTGTTGTACTTCCAAAGCATTATGAGTTGGAAGAGCCTTTATGATGACAGCACAGTACAATGAAGAATTATCTTATATGGCTTCAATATTGTTCCTTGCTTTAGCTTAGAAAAATCTTTGTCTTTAAGAAGCCTGTAAACTTCTGTTGAACAAAATGCTTTTAAGCATCAAAGACTGTTAAGATTTTTACTAGAGAGGGAGAGGAAAGGACAGCTAACAATGCACCAAAACTGCCAAAATGTAATTATAGCTTCAGAACATCTACAGTTCATATTGCTAGCATCTTTAATTATCATTAAATTCTGAAATAATATCTCATGCATAATCATTCCCCTCTATCATTAATGATCCCAATAGGGATATTACAATCAAGAGGTAAAGAGCTCAATTACTTGGCCATGCAATATTTAGTACTTATAAACAGAGAAAGAGTGTTGGGGGATCACTGACATATTTGGAAATTTGTAGAGTATCACTTGCAGAATATCATCATATAAAAATGTCTCAGAAATCCTCTACAATCCATTGTTATACAAATATTGATTGCACACAGATATACAGTACAAATACAGGAGAAAGGGCCTCATGAAACTGATTTGAATAAGCCAAAATTACGTATTGAAGAAAATCAGATAATTTAAATTAGAAGTATAGTTATGATAGCAAAATGGTCATGGAAGTACCTAGTACAACTAAAGGAGATTTCCAACAAAAATTAGAGGTAATGATTAAAGGAGCATTGGCAGTTTGGGTGCATAGCAAAAAGGACTAGGAACTGTCAGCCCAATCCTATTAAAAGCCCCTTGCTCGGATGCAACAGCACCAGGGCAGGCTCCACTGCATCCAGTGTGGGGCTGGAGGTCTCCTCGAGGGAAGGGGATGATCGTCCCCTTCCCCCATGTCAAGCCCCAGCAGCCCCTATGGGGCTACTCAGAGGCACACCAGCAAAATGGCTGGCGCAGCTCCGAGAAGCCCCGTGCCGGGCTTTCAGGCACGGGACAGGGGATAGGATTCAACGGAGGCCTCCTCCGCCAAGCCCACCCCGCTACCGGCCCTGATCTGCCCTCCTCACCAACCCGGAACACCTTCTCCCCACTGGCCAGTGCAGAGCTTACCTGCCCCTGGCGGATGTAGCTCCTTCGACGGCGGAGGCCTGCCGGTGCTGGCCTCTATGTCGGCAGGACAGGCCTCCGAGCTGTCGTCGCAACGTGCTTGATGGCACATTTGTGACAGTGCAGAGCCCAGTCCCGCTGGCAGAGGCCAGCATAGGATTAGGTTCTGTGATAGAGAGGACACAACCAGATAAGGTTATAGGAAATCTGTGATTAGATATGCCATGTTTTCCATAAATGCCAGGGGCCCGCTTCAGATCAGAGTGAGGCACCAGGGAAAGAGGAGTTAGCCTTTCCCCCATGCACTGTTATGCCAATCTAAATAACACACACCGAACTGTTATTTGCCCTATGGGGCAAAATACACTATCAATTCACTACTACCATTCCAGCAAGAAAAATAGCCGCATTTTTGATTGGGAAAAATGATCCCTATCCCAGACTTTGGTCCAGATCCAAATCACGGGTCGCAGCAGCTGGATTTAATTATTTAAATAAAATGAACATTGACCTCCCATTGTCTTGTCTAGTGTGGTCCAAAGGTGCCTGGATAAAATAATGTAATGTGAAATTCAACACACAAATGGGGGAGGGGCCAAGTCATAGATCTTACTAATGCCATTGAGGCAAGTGCCCATATCACTAGTTTCTAAGCAAATGATTATTGAGCATGTTGGACCATTAAAACACCTCAGTCAGATTTCTTAATGACGAATACCTGAAAGAAATACAACTAATACTGGACTCTCATTTGAGACAGATTGTAATACCATTATGATGGCAGATATCCCAAAATACTGGTTTACAATATAAGTTTAAAGTTCTATTTTTTTCAAGGCAAAAGCAGACTTGAAGTACAATTCTATGCATGTCTACTCAGAAGCACGCCTCAGTGAGTTCAATGAGACCTACTCCCAGGTAAGTGCATGTACTTAACGGCATTCAGTGCCAGTGGAACTGCTGCCCAGCCTGGTTAGGATTGAACCATTATAGAAGGAATCTGAAATACGATGGGTGAACCAAGGTTACTTGGTCTGATTCTTCCTTCTTCACAGCAGAATGAAATATATAATACACTCTCTGCAAATGACACAGAATTGATACTGCAATTAAGAACAGGACTAGAACATCTTTTGAATAGATTTTAAAAGTATTGCCAGATTAATTATTTGAAGATAAATCCTGGATTTATCTAATGATGAACTAGTGCAGAACCAAAAGTTTCCCCCTTAAGGGGCGGGGACAGCATGGTGGCTGTTTTCGCTAAAACCGGAAGTGGCCCTAAATCACTGCGGAGCAGCGATCTGAAGCTCGGGGGGGGGGCTGCAAAGGGTAGTGCAGGCCTCCCAGAACCCTCCGGAGGGCTGCAGGACCCCAATAAGACTGTACATTTCATTAAATAACTTTTTCACAGTGGCGGCGACCCCCAGGATCACCGCCGCCATGCTCTCCCCATCCCTTAAGGGGGAAGCTTTTGGTTCCAATGGGGAGGGCATGACCCACCACTTTGAGAACCACTGCACTAGATCATCATTAGATGTTAGAAACATATGCACAGTCTCTTCCACAGTCGGTAGAGCTTGTTTGTAACATTCTGTTTACAGAATGGAGAAAAAGAGAATTGGAGAAAAAGAATTGAACCATATTCCAACAATAGAAGAAATTAATAATAAAAGAATAGAGAAAGAACATGAGATGAAGGAGAGAAAGTGGCTGTCTTTGCCCTACATAAAAGGTACCACAGATAGGATCTCACGGATCTTCCAACGACATGAGGTAAAAACCATATTTTTACCCACTACAAAAATTCAACAACTCCTGGGGAACCCCAAAGATAAAAGACCTGATTTATCTAACCCGGAAGTCTATGAGATTCCTTGCAAAGATTGCAAATGTACCTATGTGGGTAATTCGGGATGACCCATAAAAGTCAGTCAGAGTACAGGAGCACCTTCGCGCTGTGAAAAATCTTCAAGAGGATAAATCTGCAATTGCTGCTCACGTGGTGACAACAGGACATGAAATTGCTTTCCAGGATACCAAGTCACTTTTTACAGAATCGAATAATAGGGAACGATTAAACCTAGAGGCAATTTCGATTTCTCAAAGAAAATCAGGGTCCCTTTTAAACCGCAAGCAAGAACTGTCATTTGTAAATCACATCTGGCTCCCGTTTTTGAGGAAATCGCACCAGCGGCATCAAAACACAGAAGGGTCATCTGTGGTTAATGCGGAGATGGGGGACTCTGCTTCTAATATATTTAACTTAACATCTGACTAAGGGCATGCCTGATATATAACCGTTTTGTCTATGCCTTTGGTCTCCCGTTTACGTGTGGCAACCATGTCAGCAGAGTTGCAGTAAAAAAGGTTACTTTCGTTCATCACGGAGACTGGAGGCTCCGTGTCCAATACTTAATCTAGCAGCTCTTTTGAAATGCTTGCCCCGATATGTAACTGTATTTGTTTCTGTTATGCCTTTCCTGGCCCTATTCCTCTGGTGGCAATCACACCAGCAGAGGTGCAGGGGAAAGGTTATTTTCGGTCATTGCGGAGATCGGGGGCTCCGCTTGTAATATTAACTCAGCTGTTCTTCAAAAGCGCTGTGCTTCGGCTCGCAATTGTTATATAATGACTCAGTTTATTTTCGCAGCTCTATGAAAGTACTAAGTCTTGATATGTTTTCGTTTACATTTGACCCTTGCTCCTGAAGCAACCATACCAACTAAGTTACAGCGGAGCGGTTATCCTGCTCAATGCGGAAATGCGGTTTCCGCTCCTAATTACTCAATTGAGCTGTTCCCGCACTTTTTTGCGCTTCTCTCTTTCTCTATAAGTTTGTGTCAGTGTATTTCCTGGTTCATGTACATCTACCAGCAAGTTTCTGAGTGTTCTTTTTTTTTAGCTTTTGACAATGTCCCAAGGCGGGAGGAAACGTAAAGCAGAGAATTAAAGAATTATTTGTGCTTGACTGTTCTGGATAATCCTTGAAATCGGTACCCATATTACTGGAGATAGAGTAGAAAAGGAATTTCTTCAGGCAAGTTTTAGTATATATATTTCTTTATTTCTTCAAGTTCTAATATTAACATGGCTGAAAATCCCATAAAGCCCACATCTGCAGCACAACATTCTGTTTGCATAATAAGCAATTTGTACAGACTATTTGCATCTTCTGCCTCTGTAACTTTCCCACAAGTTCTCCTTTGGATATTACCAAAGGACCACAAATGTCTGGGCTGTGGTCTAAATGGCACAAGCAGGTAGTGGCTGATGGTGCTTGTTTGTAACATATGGTGCTCATGGTCATAGATCCTCAGAATTAAAGGAGCACTACAAAACCTGATGATTATGATCACTTGATAAAACCTGATTATGATAGCTATAAAATATTACACTATGCCTAATTGTACAGTAAAGAGCTCATCCAGTTGTGGTGGGATTGTACCTTAAGTACATTCCTTAAGTATATTTGACAAGACTGATTGAGCATATGTTTCTGAACCAGTGCTCTTTCCCCAGTCCTTTCAGAGGTCAAGTAGAAACATGGTTGTAGGGCTAATAATTCTTAATAGGATAAGTGCAAAAGAGATTAAGTGCCAACAATATTCTAATTGACATTTGTGATGATTGTAATTGACAGAATGTCTGGGCATTTGTGGGTTACTTGTGTGAAATACAAAATGACAAAAATGGCCCTTAGGTGCTTTTTTTAAAAACTATAATCATCACTGCCAAAGATTAAGACACAATCACTTTGAAACCAGTGGAGCACAGATAAAACATCCCTACTCAATAAGTTATTTTAATGTATCTTACAAAATTAAAAAAAAATGGCAAAGAGGTCAATGTTCAAGGATGGCTATTTCCTTTCCCGTATGAAAATAGTTTCTTGATTAACTGAACGTGAGACTCTGGACTGGATTCTGTAAAAGTCTGGCAAACATCAGAAGCATGCACGCGCGTGTGTGCGTAACTCTCAACTCGCCTAAAGATGGAGGGCAGATCAGGCCCAGGAGGGAGCAGGATCAGCGGTGGTGGCACATGTCGAATCCCGAGCCCCTTTCCAGGGTTGCTCTGCCTTCATGAAGCAATGCGGACTTGTAACAGCGATTGAGCTGCTGCAGGTCCGAGTTGCCCCATAGTGGCTGCTGGGGCTTACCCTGAGACAAGGGGGCAAATGTCCCCTTACTCCAAGGAGACCTCCAGCAGTTGAAAATCCCTCACATGATGCAGCGGAAACCACATCAATGCCGCTGCATTGCCACGCGGTGATTTAGGTAGAATTGGGTTGCCTATCATTCCACCTATATATTATTGAAATCATGGAACTTCCTGTGTAGCTCAAACCTATTCTTTTTCCCCCAACATTTCTGTATATACTAAAGCTCAATCAAATTTTAAAATGACTCCTTGGCTGTAACCCTATCCATGCTTTCCTGGGAGTAGGTCCCATTGAGCACAATGGGGTTTCTGAGTAGACATGCAAAGAATTTGGCGGTTTGAGGCTTTCTTTAACACTGCATGGTTCCCTGTGAGCTGTACTTCCATAGTCTTTGCAGACTATTGAGTGTTTCATACAACAGCACAATTCTATCCATTTTTACTCAAAAGTCCCACTATGGTCAATGGGGCTTACCCCCAGGTAAGGACATATAGGGTCAGTGATATTTGAGGGTACTTGATAGGATCAGGTCAATGATGTCCAATTAATAAGGTTTATATTCAGTGTAACAAGGTTTTGTTTTCTGAAAAACTGTTTCTCTAATCTTTCTTACCAAAAGTAATCCAACAGATGTTCAGATATACTAATTCTGTCCCAAATAGAATAGGAACTTTTTTGATAAAGCTACCACAACATACCTTGCATTAATTCCTGCTGGAAATGCATTGCCATTGATCTGGCTAATCTTTACTGGGGGGGGGGGGAGAGATAATAACCGAGCATGATTATATCTCTAAAACAAAATTATCTAATCTTTAAAGTCTTAAGCATCAATATCTCTGCTCCTAATGAAGCGAACTTCTTTGGTTTTCAAACAAGCAGAGGAAGATACCACTGCAAACAGCAACAATCCCCATGTAAAATAATGATAGTACATAAAGTTGTTATGTGACACAGAAATGGGTAAAGAGAGATGAGGTGATATGGGAACAGAAATGGCCAAGTCCGGCCCAGCCATGAGGCAAACTGAAGTGGTTACATCAGGCAGTGGACTAGAGGAGGCAATGAATTGACAAAGGGTGCCCACATCCTGTGTCTGCTCACTGCCCTCACAGCCCAGCCAGCCGCTTCACTGTGCAACCCAATCCTCGACTTGTGTGCTTAGAGCAAGACAGAGTGGATTGAGGCGGCAGCAACCTACCTCTTACTCCAGCATCACTGCCGCAAGCAGCTGAGGTGGACCGGTCCTATTCTAATTGCTTTCTTCTAGGAGAGCAATCAAAATAGAGTCACGCAACTTCCTTCTTGCTTCACATCATACATAATTTGTATGCCTGGTCCTTGGCTGGCCGATTGCAAGCAGGGGAGGCTGCGCCAGCACCACTGCACACTATGGGCCAGCCCAGGATAGGATTGTGCTGTTATTCTCAATAGATTAAATGGCTGAACAGGCAAAGAGGCAGCAAAGACACACACAAAAAAGCACTGCTTTGGGCGCCACTTCAACCTGGGTCAGGCCTGGGACTAATACATAATCCTAAATGACTTTTAACTATCTCCATGTCAACTACATTGCTAGAAATAAAGTCTTCAGACTGTGCTCCTTTTTCATAGTAATCGAGATTTTCACAGAATATTGCATTCCACTGCAATCTTATACTGAATGATTCTTCTCTTGTAGTGCAAAATGATAGGAATCCAGCAGATCCAATTTGGATTCTTATTAAATATGCACAAGACCTCCACAACCCTTCCAGCAACACAAATAGTTTATTAAAAATCTAAAAGAAAATGAATTTAAAAAATGGGGGGGGGGTAAAAATACAAGCAGGTTGATGGAAAATGCCTGAACTCAGCTGGAAAGCAGAAACTGGATCAAAGAGATACTGTAACCATTAATGCCCAGCAGATGGAGCTGGGATGCTACTCAAGGACAAAGCCCACCCACCCCCACATGACACTGTCTCTAGTGAAGTTTGCTAGCTGGCTTGGAGTGAGAAATGCAAACACAGCGAAATAAAAACTACTCTAGCTAAGATTACAAGCCTTAGCAACTTACATTGTCCAAAGAATCCTTGGTCCTTGCATTTACTGGAGAGTAATTGGGCACTTGTTGTATCCCAGCACTCTAGGGTTTTCACAGCCGACTGGCATAGAAGCACCTCCGAGCTTATCTGTGCTTGAGTTTTAAAAACCTAGGTTTGACAATGTCATCAAGTTACCTGATTGGAGGAGTGGATACTAACCCAGCCCTTTTAACTGGGCAAACAGCTTCTCCAACCCACCTCTTTTAACTAGACAAACAGGATTGCTGCCCAAGGGACAAGCCAGGCCTATTGCAAGGCCAAATAGCTACACCAGACAGGATGAAAGTCCCCAATCCACATCCAGAACATGACTGGTGAATAATGGCGTTCCCAAGCAAAGAACAAGAATGCTGCAGGAGATTTTCCAGCAGCTGTAAGACTGCTGAACCTGCACAGGAGCTTCTGGGGAGTTAGAAGTATTCAAATGATAATGAAAAGTGGGCAAAAAACCGGGGGGGGGGGGAAACAGGACATTCATCACAGTTCTAAATCATGAGCATATGTCATCTTGCCAATTACAGTTTTCACGAAGGATTCATAGCAACTTATACTGATTTGGCTTTTTTGTGATTTTTTTTAAAGCAACCTGTTTCTTTTAGGGTCCGTCATTGCAAAGTAAGAACATGACCGTAGTGGTCTGAAGTTCAAAATCCAAAGAGATATAGATTCTTCATAGGAACGCATGCATGCACACACATGATGTGCACGTGTGTGAGCAAGCCCTGGAGGGCTTAGAATCTCTTGGATGTTGTCATGCAGTTAATTCAGAAAGTGATCTGAATGACATGAAGAGTTAACTTACACATTACATGCAACATGTTTTGGCGGTTTCATTTTTTGTTTTTGTTTTTGGGGGGTTTGCTTAAAATAGTGTGTGGACACAGTGAAACCATGACTGGGGGTAAGGAGGTTTTAATACTTTGCCCCCACCATGCTTTTGATTGCCCCTACTATGATATGTTTCCACCACCAGCAGCTATTTTTGGAAGGAAGAAATCTTCCAAATACTTCAATAGAATTTTTTTTTCTGGAAAATAGTTGGCAGGGTGACTGTATGCAATCCTGATTGAAACCACAGCAGAGGCAAAGCCAAGCCACACCATGGTTTCAAGGTATCCTGCAAGCTATTTTAAGAAGTGGATGAAAAAAGAAGTGACAAAAACATGTGCTACACGTAATGCGTAAATGGGACCTAAGCTGCAAATCCATGATGGGAGTTGATTTTACAGAGTGCCAGTTTACAGATCATACAACTTTGTGTAGGCAACTATTATCAGTTCTATTAAAAACATGCTTTCGATAGCACAAATGCAATTGGAGACCCCAAAGCATGTAGGCCTCCCTTTTTGTGAGGGGAAACAACCCCCATTGGAACCACCATTAAAAAAAGGATCCTGAATTCCAATGTGATTGTCCCTTCGGATGACCCTGGATTATGTGCGATAACTGGTGACTGTAGCCCAATGCAACAGCAAGGAAATACGGGCCCAGTCTGACTGTGCAATAATAAATCTGAGCCAGGCTCAGGGAAATTGCTAGAACTTGCCTCCTGGAACATTGCAGGTTGGACTCGCTGCAAAAGTCATGACTATTCCTTTTTTGATCGGAACTATGATATAATCTTGCTCCCGGAGACTTGGACAGCCAATGAACTCAGGATAGATGGTTTTAATTCCTTTAGTAAGGGGGCTACTGTTGGGGTAGGACCGGGGAGGCTGAAGGGGGGTTTGGGTATTCTGGTTTCCACTTCCCTGAATGCAAGATGCAAAGAGTTACGTTCTCTGGACCAGAGGGCTATGGCTGTTAGCATTGAGTTAGGTGCTGTGACAGTTCTAGTAGTCAATGTTTATCTTTCTCCTCAACAAGTAAAGGCCCATATAACTAAGACCTGGGCGGATTTAGAACAATACATTGAAGATCTAACCCTTGATAATCCAGTTGATATGGTATTTTTGGGAGGTGATTTTAATGCCCGAATTGGTTCACAAGCCCCTCCTCTGAATGGGAAGATCGAAGGGCTTACTGCGAAACAGGGCACTGATTATAGTCATCCTCACTTTCCGCGTCTTTTAAAGGACAGTAAGGCAAATTATGCTGGCTCCTGTCTGGTTGCTATGGCCAATAGACTTAACTTCCATATCTTGAATGGAGCTATAGTTGGGGACTATCCAGGGGAATTTACTTTCATGGCAGGAGCTAGGTGTAGTACTATCGATTATTTTTTGGTTAGTGACAATCTATTCCCCTGGGTTAGAAGCCTGCATGTACTTCCTGACTTAGATAGCGACCACTTACCTCTCCTTTTGCGGATGGAGTTGCCATCGCAACAAGTTTATCTCAAAAATTCCCCTAGATTACATATTAAGCCCTCAAAACGGGAGGGTTGCCGTGTTAGGTGGACTCCCCGGCTAGAACTAAAGGCAAAAGCATTCTTGGCGGGTGAGAGTATTGTAGCTTCTCGAAGGGCCATTATGAATAATGATGGGGACAATGATTTCTTGTCTCCCTACGAGCAAATTACTCGGGGACTGAAATCTTTACTGGTACAAGATACTTGCCCACAAGTTAGCCAAACACGCAGGTATTCTAAAAGGTGGTTTGATGGAGATTGTGTTAAAGCCAAACAGGAGCTTAACTCCGCTTATCAATTATATAGATCAGATCCTGGTGCCGATACCCTGGCCTCTCGCCAACATATTTTACAACTTAAAAAAAGATATAAGAACATAGTGGCTAAGAAGAAGAAGGCAGATGTAATGGTCCAATGGGAGCAATTAATTCAAGCAGCTAAGGAGAAAAATTCAGTCCACTTTTGGAAAATGATATCCAATTACTCCTTCGAAGATTCTTCCCCTCTAGATTCTCTTATTTCGGCAAGCACCTGGGAAACTTATTTTCAAAAGTTATATACAGACCCATCATACAAAGGGCCTGTGCAAAAGCCAGATGACCTACCTCAATGGCCCCCAGTTTCAATAGAAGAGGTGACATCTTTAATTAACCAACTTAAAAATGGCAAAGCTCCTGGTATTGATAGCATCCCACCAGAGCTAATAAAAAATAATGTTGACTGGTGGGCCCCACTTTTAGCCTCCCTCTTTACGAACATCGATTCAACGGGATGTATACCAAAGGAGTGGGGGCAGGCGGTTATAGTCCCGTTTTTTAAGAAAGGTAGGAGGGAAGATCCAGCTAATTATAGGCCGATAAGTTTGCTAAGTATAATTAGCAAACTGTATGCAGGCCATTTGTTAGATAAACTCAAATGCTGGGTTGAACAGGAAAATCTACTTGCTGAGGAACAAGGTGGTTTTAGAGAAGGTAGGTCTACAATAGGCCATATTCTGATTATGCAACATCTTATTGAAAAATATGCTGCTGTTAAATCTGGCTCCCTGCATGTGGCATTTATCGATCTAAAATCTGCCTTTGACTCAATCTCCAGAACTAAACTCTGGGAGAAGCTAGAGGGCACTTCTATAGACCGCAGATTGTTGTTTTTGATAAGCACTCTGTATTCCAATACTTCCCTTAAGGTAAGATGCTCTAAAAATGGGCATCTCTCAAATTTAATTCCAACATGCAAGGGAGTAAAACAGGGTCGTGTTTTGGCACCCCTTTTATTTAACATCTACATAAATAGCCTACCAGAGTATCTGAACAATTCTGATTTTCATCCTCCGACATTAGCCAATCGTAAGATACCTGTGCTATTATATGCCGATGATACTGTTATTCTATCGAGAACCCCTGTGGGATTGAGAAGGGCTTTAAAGAAATTCAGTCTTTTCTGTGAAGAGAACCAGTTGGTAATTAACTACCAGAAAACTAAAGTTCTATCCTTTGGTAAGAGACCCAAGATTAGGTCTTGGAGTATTAACAGCCATAGGCTAGAACAGGTGCCAACATACAAATATCTGGGGGTAGTGCTGCAAGCATCTGGTGCCAGAATTGCCCATCATGAATCTGTGGCCGAGGCAGGGCAGAGATCTGCCCGAGCAGTAACCAAGTTTTTCTACACCAAAGGTGGCCTTTATATTCCAGCAGCTATTAAATTATATCAAGCCAAAATCTTGTCCCAACTGTTATATGGAACAACTTTGGGACCTCCTTCCTCCAGTTTTGCCTCTCTGGAACGTGTTCAATCTAAGTTCCTTAGATCCATATTTCAAGTGTCCAGCTATGTTTCGAATGCAAGCTTGCGTCTGGACGCTGGTCTGATAAAAGTTGAGGCTAGGGTTTCCCTTGCCTCTATTAACATCTGGCTTAATCTAAACTCCAATGTCCAGAGCTTTACATCTCTGATTTTGCATGACAACTTTCAATCGTCCTGGCTTAAAGCTGTGTACACAAAGCTGAGGCACTTGGGGTTTTCTCCCGAAGCCATTTTGGCAATGGATCATGTTCATGCAAGAACGACTATAAGGCAGAGGCTATTAGATAATGAGAGGCAGGGGGACATCAGTAGAACCCCAACTTTTCTTGCTGCAGAGGATGTCAGATATATAGTTGCGCCAGCCACCTATCTTACAATACTGGAGTTCCCGAGGCATAGGAGGGCTTTTTTCCTAGCTAGGTGGAGAGCGCTCCCTTCGGCAATTGTCGAGGGTCGCTATAGGAGGATCCCTATTTCTGAAAGGGTATGCCCTTGTGGCTCAGGAGATGTAGAAACAACTGAACATGTCTTGTTCCACTGTCCATTCTATCAGGGTATCCGCTCCAAATTTATTTCTCCCCTGACTAGGGAATTCCCGGACTTGCCTGATGTTATGATGTCTAATAAACTTCTTTTGGGAACTAATTCTCGGTTCACAATTTGGAGCGCAAGCTTCTTGGCAGCTGCTTGCAAAATTCGCACAGGTATTGTCGACACTGAGGACAAGTATTAATATTATTCTCTGCTTCTTTATATCTTGCTTTATTTGTCCTCATTTGCTAAATTTTAGCTCTGATAATGTTTGTTTCTGTTTTTAATCTTGTTGTATTCTGTTCTTGTTGGTCTTTGACCGTATTAATAAATGATGATGATGAGCACAAATGCAACGAGGTATGTTTTTGTTATCACATTATATATATATATACACACACACACACACACACACACACACACACACACACACACACACACACACACACACACACTCCTTTTATTATTTATATATGCCATCTGTGTTCATACAACTTTACATAAAGTGGAAAGCCAGGTCCTTGTCCTGAAGGCTCACAGTGTAAAAAATTTATAAGATGAAGTTCCTAGAGGGGTGCAAGTATGAAAATGCGACGTGTTCTAGAAAATATAAATACTTGCAGCAAAACAGCAATATACTGTATTACTACTCCTGAGATGAAAATGGTTTCAGGTATAATGCCAGGGATGTTATTGCTTCCAACCATCACTTCTTTCTCATCCTTTTCCGTTACTTTGTGAGAAGAACCACAAACCAAAAGATATGAATTTCATTTACCGTTCCCTCAGATAACAGCGCTGAGCACAGAATATGGGGTTAGCATTCAGCAGCAGAAACAGAAGTAAACCATTTCAGGAAGCCCATATTTTATCCTGCCAATGAAGAGATTGATATTTTGGTCATTTACAGTGCAATCCTGTGCATGGCTACTCAGATGTAGTTTAATGGACTTACAGCCCAGTCATATTGGGCTTTGCCGCCAACAGAATGTGTGTTCCGTTGGCGTCAACTGCTGCAAAAACATCGTAAAGCGCTTTCCAGCAGCGCAGTGAGTAGCATGCTGCTGGGATGCTGGGGGGGGGGAAGGCCAGAGCTATCCCACACACGTCATTGGCTTTCCCACCGCCTGGTGGAGCAGATAAGCTGGGGTGAGGGAGGGCAGAATGGGGGCATGGAGGGGGAGAAACTGGGCAGGGAGGATCCGGGAAGGGGTGGATCCGGCTGCAATGGTGCGTGCCGGATCCTATCTCCTCCAGCAGCAGACTCCCCATTCCCTTTCTCCCCTCAGACTTGCTAGCGAAATCACTAGGTTCTTTGTGGATACAGAAACAATGGAACAGACAGTTAGTGAATGAAGACAGAAATGGGATTTACTAGCTTTGCAAAAGCAAAATTCTCCAAACAGGCAGAGTTCTTACATCTCTAAAAAGAGAAGTGGCACCTCCAGGTGCCTCTCGTCGGCAAGTTCCGTACACAATAAGTTCACAATTTGTGAACTTGCCTCTCATCGGCAAGTTCCTAAGTGTGTCTGCAGCCACCTAAAACCAATGCCAGATGCCTGCCTAATGAGCCCTCCAAACCCCCCCCTTTTTTTTTTACAGAAAGGATCCTAACTTCAAGTGGAAAAAATTGTGTGATGCAACTCCCTGAAATGTGGCTTCATCCAGTTGCTTGACCTTTGGCTGGTGCCAAAGAAGGTAACTAAGCAGGACTTGGCAATTATACCTAGAGAATAAGCAAGCCATGCAAGAGCAGACTGACCATCAGGAAGGACTTGTGCAGACCACTAACTCCTCGAAACACAAAGGTCTTCCACTATGTGCCAATACAGGGGGCAACCTGGCAAATTTAGCACTGGGTTAAAAAAAAAAACATCAAAAATCCCACCCTGCAATTCTGTGATGATGGAGGAAGTATGTATGAACGTAAAATGCATGAAGACTTGTCCTGGGGAGGTGGGAGAGGCGGGAAAAGCCAAATGAAATATAATAAAACTGCTGGTCTGAACATAGTGATCCTGGGCTGTAGTTCAGGTCAATTTCTTAACCTGCACCTGAATGGGGCATAACTGGCCTAGTCTGTCGAGGACCTGCTCTTCTGCCTGCAACTAGGATTTGCATTTCTAGAGGCCTGGAAAGCAATAAAAAAAGGAACACCAGACAACGATTAAGCATTCCATGTTCTACTGTTACTGCTTTTGGAGGTGGTCTGTATGCATGCCAGTGACACATCTCTTGCTTGGCTTTTTTCCTAAAGCCAAATAGTGTGTGCATGTATTATTATATGTATAATATATGGCTTCCATCCAATTCATGATCTGTATTTGTAGACAGACAGTGGCAACTCGGCCTCTCAGCCTGAGAGAAAACAGAACTGGTCACATAATCATTGATCACCTCCCTCAGCGTAGAAAACAGATTGCATGTCATACACAATTTGTGAAACCTGCACAGTGTGGTGGTATGATAAATATAGCTATCTAACTGTCTCTCATTCTTCCTTGTCCAGGTTTGCTTTCATTAAGTTGACAATCATAGCTTTGGTGGTTTGACAACCCGATTCATATATATGATGAGAAAGTTTACTATCTTTCCTACACATCTCCCAAACTATCATTTGAAAAAGACAGCCAATTGAATTATGACTTCCTACTTGAGGGTTGGATAGAAAGAAACAGTGTTGAGAGTAAAAAGGGAGAACCTAATGTACTCTAATGTTGCTTTTTATTTTGCCACACTCAGTCGAGAATGTGCATGACCTGCTTTGTAAATCATCACAAATGAGGGAAGAGGTTCATCTGACAAAAATCCTCTTGAATGAAATGAGACAAATTAAGGACTGCTTCTTAAGTTACTTTTGCAGCTATTGCACTACAAAATGCATAATGCATAATGCAGTAGCTTTGAAAAGCATGCAGATGTAAAAATCAGGCTGTGTTCGTTTTTCAGCTTTTTCACTAGAAGTGCTAGAAAGGTGCTTTTTTTCTCCTTGCAGCATGCTAGGGTCGCGTTTGTTTTTCACCTTCTAGCATGCTCCCAATCTTTCCTTCGAGCTCGAAACTATTAAACATGGCAGCCTCATGCACCAATAGGAAGGCTGTTCAGCTGCAAAGGAGCTTGGGAGATGTAGAACGAGGGACGAGGAAATAAGAGTGGCTTATATCAACAGGATATTCATTCCAAACAGCTATGGTGGCTTGCGACAACACTTTGTCATCTTCAGATTCCGCCTCCAGTACTTAATGCTGCGAAAGCACCATGTTGGTTTGACATCATTTTCGCTTCCCTTTTTAAATGAACTGCGCTAGAAGCATGCTAGCGACATCACTTTCAGCTCTTTTCTAGCTGAAAAATGAACGCAGACTCAGTGCTTTTCCCTCTCAAGTATCTGAGAATGGTTAGTGGTGAACAGGAAAGGATCTGCTCCACCACTCCTCTGTTACTATCCCGAATTACAAAATGTAATCTGAAAACTAGCACCTACCAGATATCCATTGTAGATTAGAACATCAAACATGGGTTTAGTCCTCAGGATACCTTGCTTAACTGGTATATCTAAAATATTTCTTCTGGGCTTGTCACATAGGTAGCAATGGGACCACTTCAGTGTAAGATATTTGAGGATTATAATCTCCTCTCAAACTGCCTGATTGTATTGAAAGCCAGGGCATAAATGTTTCAAATAAACAAGGTTAAGATGCAACACAGAACCACTGCAATAAATGAGAGTTATCCCACCGGTTTAGGAATAGAGTTTAATGCAAGCATTTTGATCCATAGAACTACAGAAATACTGTTGTATCAAACTTCGACCTGGTAAGCATGATCTTTTCCAATTCCCTTCCCCCGCATTAGGGCCCATGAGTGAGACACACCCTTGCAACGTAGAGGGCCACAATACACTGTATGCAATCCCAGTCTGAATAAAGACTTCCCTCTTGTGTAAAATTAAATGTTTGAAATTTCCACACAGTATATGCCCCATGTTCCTCTAATAGGCTATACTGCTTGAGACAAACTACATATCATGGCAAATGCATAGCTTGGCCCTTGTGTGCTTTGTCATGTGTTCGTTAAGAATCAGCCAGGGGGCAATCTGGATCAGGACCATGTTAAGTTGAAGCAAGGCTTTGATCCTTTCCCTCTGCTACAATCCCAACTTGGTAGTATACAAGGGCCAAACTAAACATGTAACATAACATTTACAGTACTTGCCCTTCATTGTTCTCCCTTCTCTACTTCTGCCTTCTCCCCAGTCTCCTGTCTAAATACAGATTGTAAGTTCCTCAGGGCATAAATTTGTCTTTTGATTATGTTACTTTTAAATTGCCAGGTACACTGATAGGGAAAGGTAAAGTAAAGGTATCCCCTGCTCAAAAGCCAGTCGTGTCCGACTCTAGGGTGCGGTGCTCATCTCTGTGTCTAAGGCCGAAGAGCTAGCGCTGTCTGAAGATGCTTCCGTGGTCATGTGGCCGGCGCGATTAACAGAACGCTGTTACCTTCCCACCGTAGCGGTACCTATTTATCTACTTGCAATTTCTTGCTTTTGAACTGCTAGGTTGGCAGGAGCTCGGACAGGAGACGGGAGCTCACTCCGTCACGCGGCACTTGGGTCTCGAACTGTTGTCCTACCGACCTTCCGGTCTGCAGTTCAGCATCTTGACCACTACGTCACCGTGGCCCACTACGCTGATAGCATTATATAAAAATGAATAAGAATTATCAAGTAAATTTATCTTGATTTAGTTCATAATATGCTTTTTACAAACCAGGGATGTTGCGTATGTAAAGGCACAACAAATTAATAGAAATATTGGCTCAAAGATGGTAGAGCCGATTTACACAGACGTAAAGAACTAGGAGATCAGAGCAGAGTTCCATGACAATTGTGATTATCATCAACACCACCACTACCACAACTCTACCTTATTTTACTTGAAACTAAGGCAGAGCTGGTTTTTATTTGGTCTTACAGACTCCAGCTCCCAGTAGTCTCCCCAGTAGTCTCTGAAAGCTGCTGGCAAGCTGTTCAGCAATTCAATTTCCATAGCTCTTGCAAGATTGCTTACAGGGAAATAGGCTAACGGCGCAAGCAGAGTAATTTTTGAATGCAATTTCCAAAGCTTACAGAAAAAAAAAATCTTATTAATAACATCATAAACAAAGACACATCTCAGCAACAGTGTTGCACCACATCTTTGATGTATACACACATTTATATATCCTTGCAGGAAGACTTATGCACAGATGCATTGTATTTCTCTGAAAAATCTGACAGAACCAATGCTAGCTTGCTAATAAACAATACTTCCAGTTTATATTTTTCAAGAGGGAGCTGTACTGAGGTATATAAAGATTCTGTTTAACAGTGCTCTTTATGTGTATTTATGAATACATTTTCACTGTGCTTCATAACCTATGTACAGCGAGATAGCAGGTTTACAGAGGGAAGCTATATTTATCTGGGTTGAAAAAGTTACCTCTGACACCTGATAAATACCATAAAGCCAGTGGATTTTTCAATTTATTTGTCAATATGAAATTGAACTTCAGCGGAGTTTTCCTGTCTATGAAATACTGAGCCATAATTACTGCACGGCATCTCCATTATTTCTCAGTGCTCGTTGGAAAGCCATTAAGAGTTGTGTTGTGTCAAAAGGTTAAAAGTTAGAACAACATTGCTATTTAATAGTAGTTTAAAACATGTCTTTAATATTATAATATATTTTTCCCCTGTTTCATATACATTGTGTGGAACAAGCTCTAAAATTAATCCTTTAATTCTTCTGGAACATTTTTAAAATGTGCCTATTTTGTTTTGATCAACAAAGGCACCAACTTCTCCCACCACAAATCTGAAAATCCAGTCCCTTAGAATCTGTATCCCTTTTTAAATGCTGCTGGAGAGCAGAATCAATGCTAATTCCGGTAGCCCAAGGCCCTCATAGGATTGGGCCGTTAAATAATAATTTACTTGTGCGCACACACCCCAATAAGCATGCAAGACGAAGGCTTGGATTAAGGGCCACTTTATGAAGATTTAATAAAACATGAGAGACTGCAGCAGGGACTGGAGGCTTTATTATTCTAAAGCTTGTTGATTTTAAATTTAAACCCCCCTCCAAGCGTGCGGATTTCTAGGTTGGGGGAAATGGCCCTAGCCGTCTACCTCCCCCAGATGTAAATGGGCATCGACATCCTGACTCAAGCCTTGCTCGGTCCCTGACCAAGCCAGCCTATCACTGCCAACCCAATAGGGTTGAGGAAGCCGGACAGCACAGACCCCCCCCACCAGGTAAGCCTTAAGGTAGTCTTTGCCCTTCCAGCCCTGGGGTTTGCCAGCCAGCCTCACCGATTCGGGTCAGCATCGCCTGAGCGGTTCTGGCTCGCCCCATGGCCTTGCTTACCTCCAGATGTATGACAAGTATAAGCCTCCCTGGCTACCCCCCCACACACTACCTACCTAAAGTGACCAATGTTATATCCTAACTTTATGTAACCCTCCACGTACCACAGTCCGGGGTAGGTGGAAAACCCACAGCCAAAGGCCAATCAGGCTGTGAGAAAAAAATCCTACCTGGCCTCCAAGACGGGCAACCAGCTAATCTCAGACTGAAAGCTGGGAGGGTGGGCTGGGTTTCCATCTTTGGGGCACAACTGAGAAATGCCAAAAGGAGGGTTCGCTCCTGGCCTCCTCAGTCCCACCCCATAACCTCAACAGCCAATTGGCTGTCCGGATTCTCCCACCTTTGCCTGAGTGAGCTGGGGGAGGAGCCGAGCAATCGACGCTGGCCCGCTGAAGGGGGCCAACGCTTATCACTCTGGAGATTATGCAAAATGCTATTTGTCAAGGATGATACACTCAGTGGCGTTCCTGCGGTAGGGGCTCAACAGTAAGTTGCGCCCCGACCGACTGCCGCGTTCACAAACCGGAGCGAGGAGGCCCCGCCCCCTTGCCATCGGAGCCATTCCGCACAGCGAAACTGAACGGGCAGGGTCTCCTGCCCGTTCGGCTTCGCTGCACGGAATGGCTCTGACGGCGAGGGGGCGGGGCCTCCTCGCTCCGGTTCGTGAATGCGGTAGTCGGTCGGGGTGCGACTTACTGTCGAGCCCCTACCGCAGGAAAGCCACTGGATACACTCTTGAGTCAGTCACTTAACAGATAGATTAACAGCTCTATCCAGGATCGGGCCAGTGCTGGTACAGCTGGAGGCCTCCTCAGGGGAAAGGAACATTCATCCCTTTCACCTGGGTAATGCCCCTTCTGCTCCAACGGGTCTCCTCAGATGTGTACCGGCAAAATGGCCAGTGCAAGTGTAGGGCTCGCCAGACCTGGGACAGGGGATAGGATTCGGCGGAGAGTGCCACTGAGGATCCCTCCCCTTCCCGGGCCCAGCTGGTCAATCCCCCCTCCCATTCCACCCTCCCCATGGCCCACCACCACCCAGTGCAGGACCAACCTGTGTCCGGCGGCAGCCTCTGTCTGGTGGAGAGTGAGCAGTGCCAGCCTTGGTGCCGGCGCCACTCACTCTCCGAGTGTCGGAAACGTGCCTTACGGCACATTTCTGACCCCCAAGAGCGGCGGAGCGGCCTGTGCAGGCAGACGGGATTGCACCATTAGAGAGTTTAGAAATTACTCTTGGTGATAATTAAAGTGATAAATAAATACCACTTTATCATAGAACGAAAGCTTTCATGGCCAGCTACTAGAATACAAGACACAGGTTTTATGGGTGAAGTAGCCATGTAATTAAATATAAATACAACCGACGTTTCGTCTTATTTCCTAAGACATTATCTAGGTCTAAACAGCTTGGCTGTTGGGATGGTACTGAAAACCAACTGACAGAAACGGAACTTAAAGGGAAACACAGGCAGAGCTTAACATAGATCTTAAAGGAACATCTGTCAGTTGGTTTTCAGTACCATCCCAACAGCCAAGCTGTTTAGACCTAGATAATGTCTTAGGAAATAAGACGAAACGTCGGTTGTATTTATATTTAATTACATGGCTACTTCACCCATAAAACCTGTGTCTTGTATTCAAATACCACTTTATTTTCATCTCCTTACCAAAACGGCCATCTATTTTGGTATAGCCCTAAAATAAAGCTTATATCAAAAATTGAAAAAGGTGGGTCATTTACTGAGTTTATCTCCAGGCTTTGGAAAGCTTACCCTGAGGAGAGAAGTGCAGCTCCTCTTCCCTCATTTCCTTCCATAGAGGATGGAAAACGTATTTGTTCCAGAGGGCATTGGGCCACTGATTTCATGGTTGTTTGTACAGTTTATGCTGTTTTATTGGTTCTGTTTTTCTCTGGATTTTACTGCTGAATTGCTGTCTTCTAAACGATTTATGCGTTAACTCCCCTGTGCTTGGGGCAAACAGGATAAAAATACTTTAGACAAAACAATAAATGGAAAGTAATAGTGACTAATTTGTATAGGGCTTATTATCATGACAGTCCATCTTATTGTAATCCAATCCAGTGACCATGGCCTTTGCTCTAGAAAATGTTTTCTGTTTAAAGCATTTGTTATTCTGGAGAACAAATAACGTGTATTGAGGCAAAGGGGAGGGCTAGGTGGGATATGGAAGGAAAACACACCTCCTCCTGTTTCCCCTAATACCCCACTGTACTGCCCCTAAATAGTTTCCCCAGTATGTAGATGTGGGGAAAGAAAAAAGGGCTCTGTTACCTATCAGGTGTTATACCCATGGGATGAGTGGATTACACAAATGCCATGGGTACATGTGTGCTGTGATTTCATGGGAGAAAATAATGTTGGGCAAGGTATTCAGCTTCTTGAAAGCCTACGTTTTTATTTTAAACCCAAATCAAATTTCTACCTTACAGCTGTGAAGATACATCTGAAAATGGGGGAGGCAGGGGAATGAATGCCTGCTAAAAATCTCAAGAACCAGGGGAGAGGCTGAATTAGGATTCAGAGATGCTATACCATGCATAGTTCTTTGACACTCCCAATGATGATGGTTAAAATCAATTATGCTGTGTAGCCAAATTGCAAGAATAACTGTTAAGAGAGTTTGTGCAAATTATACAGATCATAGGGGCAAATTAGATGTGACATCACATCATTCGGCCCTCTACGTATCCATGTTCATTTTGCTAAATATCAGCTTAGAGAGGGGCCCCAATCAGGATCAGAACCACAGCAAGGGTAGAGGGAGGCTCTAAAACTTTCTCTCTCCACCTTGGTCATAATCTGGTTTGGGGAGCGGCGTATGGTCACCTGGGAGTAAGCGGTCATAAGCTGTCATTAGCACCAATAAGGCCTATTCCTCCTGAGGGAAATAAGTGGAGGACTAGAGTGCACAAACATCAAAAATAGATCAAGTATTTAGATACATTTTGAAATTTAACTTAAATTTAAACCTTATAACCACCTTTGAATCAAATGAAACTTTTTGTACTCAAAGTTAGCATCCTGACATTATGAGAACTCTTAATTAATGTGCACACTGCAAACAAAGCAAAGGTCTGCATTTATAATGTTTGAAGCCTAAAATGTTTCAGCCTAATAGATTTATAAAGTGCTTTGACACCACCTTTCTTGCTCAGCTGGCCCATGAGAGCTGTTCAGGAAAAGGAGACTTAATGAGATCTAAACAGCATCAGATAAATGCAGAGCTGTTAAAGTAAACAAAAATCCCATTTGGTTTGTCAGTTTATTGCAAAGCATATTGACTGTAAATACTAATGCTCACCACCACTAGATAAGGGTTGATGTATGTTGTTGACAAAGAAACAATCCAAACTCAAAGCAATACACTTCAGAAGCAAGGCTATATATGCAATTGCACTTGAAAAACTGCAGCAAATATTTCCTAAATCATTGTTAGTGAACCCAAAAAGCAATCTCATAAATGACACCATATATGTACTGTATATCCCCCCAACCACTACATCTTTCCCTTTGAACAAAGAGTGGAACAAATCACAGGAACCATAGAACAGCCTTTCATATATTTTATAAATATTGTAATAACCAAAAATTGAGATGATGTGTGTCCACATCCTAGTTCACTTACACCCAGCGGGGTGTGTGTGTGTGTGTGTGTGTGTGTGTGTGTGTGTGTGTGTGTGTGTGTGTGTGTGTGCACGCGCGATCAGTGCAATGCTGTATGTACCGGAATTCCAGCTGGTGATTCTGAGATCTGGTCCTTGGACTGTGCTACCTTTTACATAACACCCATGATTCATACTGAAAAGAACGCAGTGCTACTTTTAATATGAATGTCATTTAAAACTGTGCCAGTTTGTCTCTCTTATCCTAATCTCTGGAACTGGGACTCGAAGTTCCTACAGTACATAATATCACCACAATCCAAAAGAGAATTTGGATCAAATAGTAATTTAAAACCATACATGCTTTCAACAGCATGTTGTTCACTAGGTATAGCCAGAAGAAGAAGACGAAGATGGCGAAGACTACGAAGACGACGAAGATGAAAGCCCTACACATTGAAGTATTGTATATCCACTTCTCATCCAATATAGGGCTGGATTCAAAGAGCTCAAGTGGGAGGAAAATAGCCACTAATAGGATTCTGCAAATGATTCCCCATGATTTTACGCAGTGCTAGAACAGGGAAGTTCCATGGCAGCAGCTTGTATGCTTTCATTTGTGCAGGAGGATGTGCAAGGTGTTGCACAAACCCTTTGCTTGAGCAGAAGAACGTGTTTGGATTTAGTTTCACTTTTTTCACATAGCACTCTTGTGCAAGCTATCAAGCAACACTTCTGGGAGCAGTAGACATCTGCTGCATGCAGAAGGGCACCTTTGAATCCAATTCATAGACCTTATACATTATCTGCAGACAAGTTATCTATGACATTTCTCTCTGGTTGTTCAGGGCAGTGCAAAGGACATATTTTCCTATTTTATCCGATACCATATCCTGACCCTATTCCCTGCCTCTGGCTTATGTTGCAGATTGGTACCACTAGAAATAAGGGCTGGAGAAATTGGATATGAAAGAATGTGTTTTGGTAGCAGATTTTAACAACTATTTTGAGAGAAAATAAGCTTTAAAAAGCCTGATATATTGTTTGTACCCAGAAGTGTACAATGGCCAAGAATGGCTAAAACAGGCTATTTGTCAAAGAAAGTGGAACTCTTCCATAACCCTTTACAAAATGTCATAAATCTCAGCTGCTTGAACTACAAGCCCCACCACTGCTTCTCCTGTTTATCCTTAGTCTTCTTGAAACGTTGGGGTAATGCTTGATGTTATGGGGTTAATTGATCTTTATACAGTACTTATACTTTAACATTTCAACATATTTTCTATTACCATCTTTATAATTTTTTGATGATGTCATCTTCTTCAAGCCTTGGAATTGGACAGATAATATATTTAGGGCCCAATCCCATCCACGGGATATGCTGTCAGATCTCATCCCACAGGCCACTGGTGTGGCAGCTGCTCTGCTATACTGTGGAGACTTGCTGCTAACACGGCCTAGAAGGCTGCACACAGGTGACAGCAGCCCGCAGATCGACTGCCAAGCCAGGTAAGTTAGTGGCGGGGGCGGATTGGGGACGGGATTGGGTCAGGCCAGGGGTGGGGTGGGGGCAGATCTCAGCAGCAGTGCTATTTGCCAGATACAATGCGCCCAGCCCTGGCCTATGCCCCATCCTTGGACCTCATAGATTTATGCCAGTAAAATAGCTGGCATTGATTTGAGCAGGCCCATAGGGGCACAGGCAGTGGAGGAGGAGGAGGTGGCAAGTAAAAGTCCCCAGCTGGCCTGCAGGATGCAGTGGAGGCTGCATTGGCGCTTGCTGCACCCCACAGCCTGGCCAAAGATAGGATTGGGCTGTTAATCTAAACAAAGAATATGATGGTCGGCTCCTTGGTTTACTGAGGAGCTTCAGGCAATGAAACGGCTCCACAGACATCTAGAACGGCATTGGAGAAGACGCGGGATGAATCTGACTGAGCTCAGGCAAGATTACAACTTAATGCCTACTCTGCGGCAATGCCTACAAAAGGGAAAGCAAAACCCTGCCCATTGAAAATTTGAATTCTATTCTATTAAAAAAATGTTTTAACATTTTTATGCAGTATGGACCTTTTATAAAAGTAGCCAAAACTGCTGAGAAGTGGGCCACTTTTTGTAGATAAGTAAGGTCTTCGCAGATTTGCTTCGTTGCATAAACTTACATGTTCTGTTCTTCCTTAACAATGTGCAGTTCTATTTTCTTTCATTTCATTTCGCTGTTTGTAGGCCATTTCCCCAACTTTTCACAATTATTTTTGAATCCTGAACATATATTCCAAGTGATGGTATGTAATTCTTAGGTCATATTTTACTTTCAAAAACACTTTCTGTGTGTAACTAGCATTTTTAAGCCAACATGCAAAAAATGTTTTTGCTTGTGTCCTGAATCATATCTAGTTGAATGAGGAACAAAATAATTTATTTTTTTATTACTGTTTTATCCCACCCTCCAATGAGCTTCCTCCAAAGAGCCCCCAACATATGAAATAGAAATAACAAGAAGTCTTTTGGCACCTTAAAAGACCGACATATTTTTTTATTGTAGCATAAGCTTTCATGCCTATGCCATGTCCTTCATGTCATGAGAGGCAGAAAGTGGTACCATCAATTGGCAAGTGTACATGTACACGTACACACACACACACACACACACACACACACACACACACACACAGAGAGAGAGAGAGAGAGAGAGAGAGCGAGAGCGGAGTTGCGGTGGTTTAGTGGTTAAGACGCTGAACTGCAGACCGGGAGGTAGGCAGTTAGACCTGAGTGTTGCGTGTGCTACCGTCTTTGGACCCAGCTTTGGACCCTGCCAACCTAGCAGTTCAAAAACAAGAAAGTGCAAGTAGATGAACAGGTACCGCCTCAGCGGGAAGGTAACAGCATTCAGTGTGCCTTGGCGTTGAGTCATGCCGGCCACATGACCACGGAAGCGTCTTCGGACAGCGCTGGCTCTTTGGCTTTGAAACGGAGATGAGCACCACCCCTAGAGTCAGTAAGGACTGGCTTTCGAGCAAGGGGAACCTTTACCTTTTATACACACACAAACACACACACACTCACACACACACCTGATGACATAGACTGTAACCATGAAACGTTATAAAATTTGGTAGTCTTTAAGGTGCCACAAGACTCTTTGTTGCCTTTGCTGCAACACACTACCACCATGGCTACCCCTCTATGAAGAAGTTTAGGTTGTGAAATTACGTCTAGCGTTTCAGACGCAGTGCTATTTTTTTTTTACTTGTGCAGGTGTTAAAAGTGGGCACCCATGCCAAATCTACTGTATACAGAATGACAAAGATGTGGGTGGATGCCACCCTAAACCATGACTTTTAAGGTCATTTTAAGGTCAAAGATCACCGCATAGCATGGGTTAGCCTACTTTCAGGAAAATTCTCACAATTCAGAAAACAACAAACCAGTTTGGACATACTATACAAGGAAGGCAAGAGCTTGGGGTGCTAAATTACATAAGATGGCAGCCAAATTCCATCTCTGATGGGTGAATTCCTATAAGAGATTGAGTGACAACAAAACCCAGAAATTATGCCACAAAATGGCTTCAATGTGATGTATCATTTCACATAGCTAACCCATGCATATTGCTTCTTTGTTAGTTCATTTCCTACCATTTAATGTATGGTATGTACAACCTGGATTGATATTCATAAAGTTATGGCCAGGGTGTGGAATAACCCCACCAGTTCACCACATTCCACTGCTTCACTCAACCTCATAGGTAGCTGGCCCTGCGCACACAATGTGGAAGAACATATCTAATTCCTTATTTGTTTAAAACGTTATTTATCATTATGCGCTATAAAACATTTGTTTTATATATAAACATTGCACTTTTTTTCAAATATTGATGTTCTTTGGCTTGCGCCTTTGATTTTGTGATAATATTGGGTTATCCTTATGTTAAGTCATTGAGGATTTGAGCTTGGCTTCCCCATTGCCAAGCCCAAACACTCAAACCACTGTGTCCCATGGTCAATCACTTCCTTGAGGGAAATTAAAGCCTTAACTTGCAACATTTCTTCATTTCATTCTGATTTTAATTTTCTCCACTGGTGTAAATTCAAAGTCAAAAAAACCAGACCGAAATTCTACAGTAGAATAAATCAAACAAAACCAGATTTTTACAGACTCTCTTTCATCTCATGTCCTACTTTCAGATCTATTATCATTCAGGTTCCATCCAATGGTACATAAAGCATATTCTCATATTTTTGCCGTTTTGCTGTCAGCCATAGGCCTGCCTCATTGACTTTGTAGTTAAGGAAGTTCGATAGGGTTGTTTTCCCATCATGAGATGGACTTGAAAAAACAGAAATAAAACAAAAAAATATATAACTGATTTCTTTGAGCCTGAAACTACTTAGGGTGCTACATTATTAGAAATGGGATCACTGAATTTAATTATTATGGCAACATTGTAGACTCGGATCTAAAATCATACTGAAGATAATTTAGTCTGGGTGTTCCATAAATTACACCAACATCTACATAACACTTGGAGCCCACCCTATACAGTTTGAAGCCATATCATCCTCACTGTGAGTACCTCAAGCAGAGATCAGAAGGAGAAATGATGCCTACATGAATCAAGCAACAGCTTAGCAAAGCTACTCTATTTAAATAGCTCAAGTAAGGCAGCCACGAAGGCCAGCGGGTGGCGCAGTGGGTTAAACCGCTGAACCATGAGCTGTCAATCAAAAGGTCGGCAGTTCGAATCCGCGACAGGGTGAGCTCTCATTGCTTGGCCAGCTCCTGCCAACCTAGCAGTTCTAAAGCATGTTAATGCGAGTAGATAAATAGGTACCGCTTGCGGGAAGGTAAACAGCGCTCCGTGTTCCAGCTGCATGCTACGCGCTGCGGCAAGGAGAGTCATGCCGGCCACATGACCACGGAGACGTCTTCGGACAATGCTGGCTCTTCGGCTTTGAAATGGGGATGAGCACCACACCCTAGAGTCGGACACGACTGGACTTTTGTCAGGGGTCACCTTTACCTTAAGGCAGCCACACACCTCGTGCTATACAAAAGCCCCAAAGTCACAGCACAAAGTTCAAGCAACTCTGCTGCTAACCAAAGACAGGAATGATTCAATTGTGCACATTCTTGAACCTTAGCATTCAAATGCTCCTAAAGCTGTGGTTTAACTTTGGACTCAGTTGAGACGATACAATTGTTTTATTATAATACACATCTGACCTACTCTATGATATGTATCCAGTCAAATCTTTCTCCCCCCTGGAGTCATCTGAGGTGCTGGCCTCTCCTTTGGATTTGTCCTGCCTGAAATCCTGCCTCCCCTCAGAGGGGACTGAGGACCCCCCGGCTTGGACTAATGCTGCTGCTTTGGACCCCTGCTCTGGCTGAAAGTCGAGGATGGAATGGGGCAGTGATGGGGCAGGGAGGAGGGCAGATCAGGATTCAGTGGAGCTCGCGCAAGCATCACTGTATCGGTGTGTGGGGAGTTATGGTGGACTGAGCTGCCAACAAATCAAATGCAGCTTTTCATGGTCGTAGCTCACCAGGGGCTTGATGAATCTCCTGCTTTTGTGACCTATGACTGCAAACTCAAGAAAAAACAAAGCGAGGGGGAATTGCCAAGCACCTGGTAGGTCATAATACATGGCTGGTGTGTGACAAGTGGTAGCCAGCCTAAACCAGTCCTCACCAGCTGCTTGGGACTGACTGACTTATTCAAGTGGGCTCAGCTGGGGATGGAGGATTCATCAGAGTGATCGTGACCAGAGTGATCGTCCCTCCCTTTGAGCATCTTTGAGGTCAGTGGACAACAAAAGTGGTTGTCTCATACACAAGTCACACATGAGAGGAATTTTGAACCAGGGAGTTCCTTTTCTCCTACACACACCTCTATCAGCCTTGAAACTAGTAGCCAGGTACCTGCGTCTGCACTTCTAGAATGCAATCGGAATTTAATCTTTATACAGTACTAATAGCAAACTCAGGTGGTTGAATGAGGAAAAAGGGAAGGTTAAAAAAACTGTCTAATGAAGACTAAGCATGCATAATGTGTGCCCCCCCCCCCAAGGAATGGATACATTGTGATTCAGTTGGGAAAGAAGCAAGAGTACAACATGGCATTGGGTGACAGGGGAGAGGAATTAGCTTGCTTGAGCCAATTGTTCATGGCCGCTGGGGTGATGAAATATTTGTGGCAGGTCCCACTTACATTTTATAAATACAAGAAGGTATACAAGAGCTGCCAAAGCATGAGATTTCTTTTCTTTTTTTTAAGTATAGGAATGAGTCACCTATACTGCACATTATGTCTGAGGCCAAATGTCTGGGAGCAGTACTACAGAGTTTCATTTCCTTTGGAAGAGAGAACTCTGAAGACTTCAAGCTTCTTTGTATTCTTTACTCTTTATATAAATATAAAGAGTAAAGAATATAAATATAAAGAGTAAAGAATACAAAGAAGCTTGAAGTCTTCAGAGTTCTCTCTTCCAAAGGAAATGAAACTCTGTAGTACTGCTCCCAGACATTTGGCCTCAGACATAATGTGCAGTATAGGTGACAAATTGTAGACAAATAGTATAATTGGAGACAAAGCGACATTCCCGCTACAGGCAAAGGACCATAGAGAGTAAGCCCCCTAAGGCTACATCCCCAATTTCAGACAACTCCAGCTAAAAAACTCTAATTTTGACACTTAAAACCCCTTTTGCCCCAGGTCAGATTTTCCCAGAATTCCCAAATGTCAGTGTGTTCCACATGTTTAAGAGACCCCCAAAGAGATATAACCACCTGCAAAAAAATTCCCAGGTGTTCCATATACCTGTAGCATAGGCGTTGCAATCACCACTCATTGGGGTTTAAGACATAACAAATTTATCTATTCATTCCTATGTAAAGCATAGACCTGACAACACAAGATCTCAAACACGCACATAGTTGTGTTGTGCACACAGCTTCTGTGCTTTACGATTGTGTAGGGGGATGTCGCAGCACAGTGTACCCCAAGTTACAAGTCGCTACCTGCCAGGGTTTTTTTTATGACCCTTCAAACCCTGTAAGTGCTGCAACTTTAGTTGTGAGTTCAGTACAAAAATGCTCAAAAAAACATACTTGTGTTGTGCACACTTCTGTGCTTTAGGGTTATGTAGGGGTATGTCTCAGCACAGTGCATCCCAAGTTACAAGTCACTACATGCCAGGGTTTTTTTAATGACCCTTCAAACCCTGTAAGTGCTGCAGCTTTAGTTGTGAGTTCAGCACAAAAATGCTCAAAAAAACATAGTTGTGTTGTGCACACTTCTGTGCTTTAGGGTTCTGTAGGGGTATGTCTCAGCACAGTGCATCCCAAGTTACAAGTCACTACCTGCCAGGGTTTTTTTTAATAGCTCTTAGAGTTAATTTTTGCAAGTTCGTCTTGGTTCTGCCCTTTAATTTTTTTAAGAGACAGGTATTTAAATGCCTTGGCCATCAAAACGTAATGACAGCAATCAGTTATACAGAGAGGCAGCTGTTCCCCATTTAGCTGCAGGCTAGTTCCAGACCTTTGCATGCACTTCTTAGTAGAAGAATGTCAGTTGAAAATTACTGTTTTACAATGATATATATCTTAGCAATGAGCTCACCATAGCTGTGTTGCTCAAAAGCAACAGGCACCTTGCAGTAGCTGCATGAGGCTGGAGACAGAATTCTGATTACTCCAACCTTCACCCCCTGTCCTCAGCATGCCCTGGGCTCAGCTTGGGGGGGAAGACCCCCCCCAGAAATAAACAGCTAAACTGAGCTCCCTGCAACAATCCAGCTAAAAATCAGTATATAACGACAACTACCTGCAAGGTTCTTGCAAACACTCAGTTGAGGCTGGAGACATAATTCTGAGTAGCCCAGCCTTCACCCCTGCCCTGATAGGCTCAGCCTGATGGGGGGGGGGGGAGAAAAAAAACCTAGAAATAAACATCTACATTGAGCTGCCTGCAAAAATCCTGCTGAAAATCAGTATAACACAGCCACCTGGCAGATCCCTGCAAACCGTCAGTTTGAGGCTGGAGACAGAATTCATAGTACCCCAACCTTCACCCCTGCTAGGCTCAGCTTGAGGGGGGAACAGAAAAAACAAACCCAGAAACAAACAGCCAACTTACAGGAACAGCATTAGATTACCCTCTAAGGACCAATGAGTTGTTTGAGCAATGCCTTGTGTTGCTCCTACTTACAGCTCTGTAAAACTGATCACCTGCACCTGAGGTGTTGGAAACAAAGTGGATTCAAAAGCCAGGGCCTTGGCCATGAAAAAAAAGCCAAAGTTTCATTTCTAATTTCAGTGAGGAGGGGGTACCCTGCAACCAATTCCTGCACCTCATTTTCCCTAAAAACAGTGATCTTTGCTCTTCTGGGGGGGTCAGTGGGGTGACCCTAGAACTCTGAAAATTGTTTTAAAAAGTAGGTTCACCTGTCTAATTTCCACAAAAAAATTCCAGAAAAATTGGGGGAAGCCCTTTTTAAAAAAACAAAAAAAACAAAACTATTTTCTTTCAAGCGTTGCTCTAAGCATTCATTGGGATAAAAATAAACATGTGTTAATGAGACACATAATGTGTATTTTGACTAGTAGGTCTCTCTCCCCTCCTGAAAATACTATCTATGGCAGGGCATCTCTCTCTCTCTCTCTCTCTCTCTCTCTCTCTCTCTCTCTCTCACACACACACACACACACACACACACACACACACACACACACACACACACACACGTGTACTGGTGCTTGCTCCAGCCATCCAGGTGAATTGTCCATTCAGGAAACCGTCCACAACCATTACAGAACATCATTAACATTCTTTTGTCAAATTCTGGACTTTAATCAGACAGCACTTTCAGGAAAAACTATAGTGACAGACCCATTCACAGTACTTAGGCAGCAAACTCATAGCAATATAATTTGGACATTGTCCAACAGAAAGCACAATCACAATCCTGTCTGCAAACAAGCACTAACTTCAGCAGCAGCTGGCCAACAGAAACTGCTGGTACCTGATTATTTTCCTCTTTCCTCTCCACTTTCTTTTCCTTTTGCATCATACTGGATTATGGGTGAAGTGTATTGGTATATGCTTGTGCTGCACTTCTCCAAACAGGGAGACCTCCAGGGATACAGAACCAAGGTTGTGGGTTACTTTGGAGGAGAGATTGCTAGACTTATATATTTGTAATACCTGCTTTATACGGGTTGAGTATTGGATGGAGGCTGGAAGCACATCACTCCTGCAAGCAAGATCAGGTTACTTTAATTCTACGGATATTTCTGAACCCCACAATGCTCTGGGTCCTGGCCTACTCTCAGCCAGTGTCCCCATTCTAGCCTCAGTTTCTCACAGATCAAATCAGCCTGTCTCACTCAGAATACACACAGTTCCAGAAACTCCCAGCCTATAGCTCTTCCTTTGTTTTTCACTGACCCAGACAACCTGAGAGGGAGAGGAGGAATGAGTCATCTTGCACTCTCATCTCAGTCCCTCCAGTAGAAGTTGCTTTAGGATATACCAAACTCCACTAGGGACACTCATTCTTCCATGGAAATGTCTGACTGAGGGGCCATTAAGGATCGCATCAGCCTAGCCCAGGGGTGGCCAACCTTTCAACATGAATGCTCCTGGCCCTTTAACGGTTGTCTAGGTGAGGGCATTTCAGCAGGTGCAGCTGCTTTAGCAGCACGGCCAGCAATTGCAGCTGCCAAGATTCTGTCTTCTACTACACAACTCTTAAGAATGCAGAGGCCCTAATGGTGGAAGGTTGGACACCTCTGGCTTAGCTGAAGTAATGGTTGGCCAGCATTGTGACTGCTAACCTCCCAGAATGCTAAATTGTAAACTTCTTTGAATTGATTGGGTGAGAAGAGATGAATACAACAAGTAAATGAGGACCGAACTAGACATGCTCCTAAACCTGCAATGTGGCTTGATGGGAGAGAGGCTTATTTGAGGCAGCAAAACCTGAGGAAATCACCACGGGGGAAGGGGGTGTTAATTTTTTTTCTCCTACTATGGTTTCGATTCTGACCGCACGTCCTCCCACATGCTATTTTTAGGGTTTTTTTTAATCTTCCATTGGCTTTCAATGGAAGGTTTTTAAAAACTAAAAATAGCATGTCAGGGCTGCAATCATGATCCAAACCACAGTGGAAGCAAAGTACTAACGGCTCCCAACCCCCTTGCCTTAGTCTAGTCAGGTTTCCCCCACCCACACACCATTTAAAAGAACACACCTCTCATCAAGCCACAATGTTTAGGTACATGCCTTGTTTGGCTCTAGGTGCCCAATCTTATGGGCACCTCCTGCTGATGAAATGAGCATTCCTTCAGCAGAAGGTCCCCTCCATCAGTGATGCGGCTGCAGCGACAACACTCGCAGTGTGTCTGACAACACAAAAAGTTGGCGACCACATCACCACAGACCCCAGCCATTGCCAGAGGAGGCGAGTTGGCGTCAGGGGTGGACTGTGGGCAGGGAGGGGGAGGAACGGGGAGGGTGTCATGTCCCAAATGTTGCACCCCAAACTTTACTCCTGGGGGAGCAAACTACTATTCCCTTTAATTAACTCCCATGTCCACCTTAGGCAAAGTTAGCTCCTTTTGCCTAATTGCAATTGTGTGTCAAAGAAAACACTGAACTCCAAGGCAACTATTTACAAGATTTATTACTTTTCCAGGAATAAATGTCCATTAGCCCTTCCCGGGCAGATAAGATTCTACTTAGCTAACGAGGGTCTGTTTCCATAGAGAAGTCCAGCTCGTCGCTTCACGGCAGTAGAATCTCCTTGTTGCCTTTATCCCATCCAGCCAAGAGTCTTGTAGCACAAAGTCCAATCAATCCTGGTCTCTCCCACTTTCCAGTCAGGCAGAGTGACTCCCAATACCAGTCAATCCAGGTGGGTAGTCCATCCAGGTGAGCAGTCAGTCCGGCAGAGTGTCCCCGTCTGGAGCAGAGTCGTCGTCGTCGTCGTCGTCACTCAGCAGTCTGGCAGCATGTCCCCGTGGCGAGCTGGCGAGGCTCTTTCCTGCTCCAACTGCTGCTGCTTTTATACTGTTAGTCCCTATCAACTCTTTACTGGCTACAGCTGTGGGTTTCCAAGCACTGCCCTCATTATTGCCCACAGCTGTGAGAGTTCCAATCAATGCTGATTGAGTGCAGCTGCGAGCCACACCCACTGCATTCAAAGTCCCAGCTTCATCTCAATTAACAGCAACACCTGTGGGCCACGCCCAATTGCTTGCAGGTGTGCTTCCACCCACGCAATCCTGGGTGGTAACCCTTTGAGTCCCAGTCCTGTCAAACAGGCAATCCTTTAACCCCTTCCTTCCCGGACCTGTCAAAACAGGGGACCACTGCTAACACCACTAACTCCTCGCCAATCTTCCGCGATTTCCACTACAGAGGGGAATCAAAGCTGCCGGAGGGCATGTCAGGGGAGGGTAAGGGGTGGATATCAGTGGCAATGGCACCACCGATAAGCTATGCCCCCCACCTGGCATTGCCACACACCCTTGAGTCCACTTGGACTCACACCAGCCGAAGAGCTGCTGCAGATCCAAGTAGACCTATTGGGGACCATGGCGTGGAGGAGTAAGAATTTTATTTACTTACCTCTCTGTCACTCTATGATCCTGGCCCGCAGGATGTAGCAGAGGCTGCGTCAGCACCGCTGCACCCCACAGGCCAGCCGAGGACAGGATTGGGCCATACGCAAACAAATAAACAACCTTGGAACAGAACAGAAACAAAATTCTTGAATATTTTTAAAAATATGCTCCGTAAAACTGAGAACAAAGCAGTCAAACAAGAAGACCCCAATCCTCAAATCATTTACTACAAAGTAATTCGATTTTCTTCAATGCGACTAAGAGGACTGCAGCTTCATTGTATTCAATAACTATGCAGGTCAATGACTTGTGAACAATTTGAACAGAGATGCTCTATCATTGTGAGGACAAAGGAAAGAGAACAACCTTTCATGACCATTAGCCATTTGATGTAAAGTTTATACATATTCATATCACTTAGAAGTAGTAATCTCTGAAGTTATTCTGGGGAAAAGGTGGCTTAATATATTCTCCTTATGAACACTTACCACAGGGGCTTCAGCTCTTTAGTTGTCTTCTGACTTGATTGTTTTTAATCAATGCAGGGCCCAATTCTAGCCTCGTATCTCCACATACACCAACAACATGATGGCTCCGCCAGCACAGAAGTCCACCCACTGAAGGATGTGCTATGGATGCCAGTACGACACCAGAAAAATGCCACACCAGAATCACTTGGATGCCAGCGCAACTCCGCCACAGGAGCAGCCAAAACAGGAAGGAGATTGGGGAGTCAGTCACTCATGTGGGGAGAGACATGAGCAGGACAAGGAGAACTCAGAATATGTCGTATCCTACTGCTCCTTCAGATGCCAGACATGTCTCCAACACCAGAAAAATTGTATGCTAACAACAACGCTGGCATTGGTAGGAGTAAATCCACAGGGAACAATGGGGGGAAAAACACTAGAAAAATCGCACTTCCCTCCACTCCTGCCCCTCCCACTTTCAGACTACATGGTGCTGCTAATTGCAGCACACCAATCCCAATATCTAAGCCCCTACCAGGAAGGCTACAGCTCAGAGATGCACAGCATGGGTCTATATCTGCCTGGCCTCATAAAGGGGAACACTGGTGATGGGAACTATGGTGAAAAGGCACTTTGCACATAAAGGGTGCACTTTGCACAAACAACCTCTTGTCCCTCACAACATGTTTTGGCAAGCTATTTGTTAACACGTATCTTCTCAGAATTCTTCTTGCAGGTATTCTGCCTGAGGAGAACTCCACATACAAGCATTCAAGATACTCTGAAGAGGAATCTCTACCTCACCACAGGGGAAGCAAGGGGAGTGGCACCCCACATAAGTTAGCAAAGGCGGTGGGGGGTGGGGATTCCGTGCTGCCACACATTGATGCTGCATCTCTGATTCATGTCTCCACTTCCGCCTTCTAGCCCTTCAGGATTATCACATATGTTTCTGATATCAATTGTGTTACTGAACCACCCCTTCCTTTTGCAACAGGTAAGAGGAAGGAGTGCCTGTTCCCTTTTGGCAAATGCCAGGGGCTCCAACCGCTGGTACTGCTGGCCAAACACTCATCTGAATTCCTTATGTTTTTCAGGACTGCATCATTATCACGGGGGGGGGGGGGTCAACAGTGGTCCTCTGCAGAGTTCCACTCCAGCCCCCCCCCCCCAGGAGAAGGAAAGGTAATGTTAAGCCACCATCATCTTGCCCCTTGCAGGGCACAACTGCATGTGCACTCTGGTGGCACCACTCTCCCTCACAAACACTGAGAGCACAAACTCATCCAAAGAGCAGGTGTAGCTGATGCTGTTGTCTATTCCTGGTTACTGTCTCTGTGTCTCTCCTTGCTCTTCGCAGGCCGCTGTCCCTCAGACAAAGACACCATGCAAGATCCCAAGGGAAGCTTACAACCTGCCTGCCTGCCTGCCATGACCAGAGTAAACCCAACTGCTACTTGGCAAGGCTGATGACCTACTTGTTCCACAGGCTCCTGGGGTTTTGCAAACTCCATGACAGACAGTGAACCAACTGGTACAGCCAAACCTCATTGGCACTTGTTACATGGCTGTCAGTTGGATAACTTGCAGTAGCACGGCAACCCCACTTGTGTATTTCTCTTTCAGATGCTGCTGTATCACTGATATCATTCAATTAAAAACCTTGACTGGTTCACAGTTGTTACTTTGTTAGCAAATAGGGATCCCTTCTTCCCACCCTAGTTATTTCTTACCTCAGCTGGCACTCGGGGTGGGATTCCACAGGGGGAGGGGCCCTCAGGATCTGCAACATCCTCACTCTATGGCTCCTTGGCCACCGGAGGGGGGGGGGTTATGAGCTCCATGTTTTCTTCTGCCATGGTGTACAGCAGACAGTTGCTAGGGGATAGGAAGGCCAGAATGCTGACCACAATGCTGGCAGGTGCCAGCAAAGGGCATGAGGTGTGCGTGGCTTGAAGAATGAGCTGCCGCAGTAGGCACCCTGTGTCGCATGCCAGCCCAATGATTGGCTCATGCAGTGCTCCCTCTGATGGATCTGTGTGCTACAGTCTCCCAGCCAGGTGTGCCCTGTTTGTGCTAATGCAAGTGTTAAATACTGGATGAGGTGCTCTTTATCTGTCTCCTACTGCAGCTGGGTAATTAGGGGGCAGCTTTGTGGAGTAGCTGGGTTCTAGACCTGCCTCCCCCCTACTATTTTGTCTCTGCCAGGGGAGTGTCTGGCTAGTCATGCAAAACAGTGAGTGCCTTATTGGTCAGGGCAAGTCCCTTGAATGGGCTCAAACCCAACTTGCTTGGCTCCCAGCCTGCATCTTTGTGTAGTAAGCTACCAGCACCCTGCTTTGCCTGAGTGCCATTGAAAGCTCCCCTTGTGATTTGTCCCAGTCCCTCTCTGACAAAAGAGTTCCTTTCAGATGGTGAATGCCCCACAGGAACTCAAACCCTTGCCATGAAAAGACTTGTTTGTTTCATATAGCTGACCTCTTCCAAGGGAGCTATCTTTCTGCCCCTCCCCCCCCCGCTCTGCTCAAAAAGGTATTTCTTGAATGTGTGTCGGTGTGTATCTTTAAAATTTGTGTTTTTCTTTAGCTTGAATATGTTCCCAACAAGCTATTTTAAAATGTGGTTTAAAATTTAAAATGCAACCAACTTTGATTTTTTTTTTAAAAAATAGCCAACTTTGTATGCTATAAGTACACCACAGTACCTCAGAAATGTGATAAGTCAATGTGGAAGAGGACGCAGCTAAGATTACAAATTCTGGGTGACTCAACCCTGGCTCTTAGCAGCAGATTGAGTAAAAGCTGATCACTATCAACTTGGTTTATACCAAGTCGAGGTAGCTCAAAGTTGCATCAGCTCATTCAAACCATCAAACCCTTGAGTTGGAGGACGCTGCCAGCATTTGAAGGAGAAACAAATCCTCACTTTCCCCTGTAACACAGCCACTAGGGATTGACTCCTCTTTCAATAAAAGTGCCTGAGAGTTTATCAAAATCAACTGGTACAACCCATCTAATCTACCATGCCTGCCCATTCTGACCAAGCCTGATCACAAACAGCCCAATCCTATGTAGGATTGGGCTGTTGTGTGGAAGCATTTGTGCCAGTGGAACCGAGTTCCACGGTCACAAAATGGCCACCGATAGCACATGAAGTGGACTCTGCTGTGCCCGCTGGAGCAGGTAAAGCAGTGGGGTGGGGTGGGGTGGGGTGGAGGGGAGGGGGCTGAAGAATGGGGTGGATCCAGCAGCGATAGCACATGCTGGATTCTATCCCCTCTTTTTGCAACCTCCCTGCCCCTTTCTTCTCCTTGGACTCACGCCAGCTACAGAGCTAGTGCAGGTCTGAGGAGACCCATTGCAGGGCAGGATACATATGGAAGGGAAGAGGAAATAATTCCCCTTTCCCCTCCCAATGCACCCTCGTCGCTCTGATAGATATAGCATGCACCTTTTTGGCACAGCTGCACCAACGGGATGTGGGAAAGATAGGATTGGGGTCTAAATAACCCAACCTGAAGGAAACAGTGCAAAGTAGGTTTTAAATGTGGTAAGAAGTCAGAAAAATTCCTAGTCATTTCCTTGTGCAACCAGCTAACCCCACACTATTACCATGAGTGGGGGAGCAACTTCACAATGAAACTGAAACACTGGGTGGAAGAGACTGTGCTAATGGCCTGAAAATACTCTTCCCCTTGTTCAGCACCAGCCAGTCAACAGGCCCAAACCTTGCCTTGCCTCATGCCCCAACAATGGGGAGGGGAAAGCTACCACCACCACGCAAGTGGCAGGAAAGGGGCAATACTCTGTGGAGAACAGGAAACCGACCACTACCAATCCACTTCTTGAGACAATCTTTTGGAAAAACCATGTGTTCCTCAGTCAGCCAAAACAAAATCAATGACCATTACTGACTGAGGGCAAATGCTCAATAACTGTGGCTAACCTTATTGCTAAGTGGTAGTAAATTCATTTTACACAGTGACCACCCATAACTCTATTGGACTGTTTACCCCTATATTTGACAACTATGCAGCTCCCTTAAACAGGTCTAGAAATCACTGCTCTCTGTTTGAAAAATAGCAACATTTCAGTACTTTAAGATATGGCTCTCCTTCATCCCAGTCTTTTGGTCTAGAGTTGTTCTAGGAACAGCATGTAGCATCGTTCCTCTTTCCAGTTTGAGATGGAACTTACGGTAAAAGCATTCCATCCTTTTTATCTCAACAAGATGAAATCTTTCCTTAAACCATTGTTGTTGTTGTTGTTGTTCAGTCGTTAAGTCGTGTCCGACTCTTCGTGATCCCATGAACCATATCCCGCCAGGCCTTCCTATCCTCCACTATCTTCCTGAGTTCGCTCATTTTCATGTTCGTTGCATCGGTGATGCTGTCTAACCATCTCATCCTTTGCCTTCCCCTTCTCCTTTTGCCTTCAATTTTTCCCAGCATCAGAGTCTTCTCCAGAGAGTCCTCCCTTCGCATTAGGTGGCCAAAATATTTGAGTTTCAGCCTTAGTACCTGCCCTTCCAGGGAACAGTCAGGGTTAATTTCATTTAGGATTGACTGATTTGATCTCCTAGCAGTCCAAGGGACTCTCAGGAGTCTTCTCCAGCACCACAGTTCGAAAGCATCTATTCTTCGGCGCTCAGCCTTCCTTATGGTCCAACTCTCGCAACCATACATTGCTACTGGGAACACCATCGCCCTGACTATACGAACTTTTGTTGGCATGGTGATATCTCTGCTTTTTATTATGCTGTCTAAATTTGCCATAGCTTTCTTTCCAAGGAGTAAGCGTCTTTTAATTTCATGGCTGCTGTCTCTGTCTGCAGTGATCTTGGAACCCAAAAAAGTAAAATCTGTTACTGCTTCCATTTCTGCCCCTTCTATTTGCCAGGAATTGATGGGACCAGATGCCATGATCTTAGTTTTATTAATGTTGAGTTTCAAGCCAACTTTTGCACTCTCCTCTTTCACCCTCATCAAGAGGCTCTTTAGTTCTTCTCCACTTTCTGCCATTAGGGTGGTATCGTCTGCATATCTGAGGTTGTTGATGTTTCTCCCGGCAATCTTGATTCCGGCTTGCGATTCATTCAGCCCTGCATTTCTCATAATGTACTCTGCATATAAGTTAAATAGGCAGGGTGACAATATACAGCCTTGCCGTACTCCCTTCCCAATTTTGAACCAGTCGGTTGTTCCATGGCCGGTTCGAACTGTTGCTTCTTGACCCGCATACAGGTTTCTCAGGAGACAGGTAAGGTGGTCTGGTATCCCCATCTCTTTAAGAATTTGCCACAGTTTGTTGTGATCCACACAATCAAAGGCTTTTGCGTAGTCAATGAAGCAGAAGTAGGGTTTTTTTGGAACTCTCGTGCTTTCTCCATGATCCAGGGCATGTTAGCAATTTGATCTCTAGTTCCTCTGCCTCTTCGAAACCCAGCTTGTACGTCCGGTAGTTCTCGGTCCACGTACTGCTGAAGCCTAGCTTGTAGGATTTTGAGCATAACCTTGCTAGCATGTGAAATGAGTGCAATTGTGCGATAGTTTGAACACTCTTTGGCACTGCCCTTCTTTGGAATTGGAACGTAAACTGACCTTTTCCAATCCTTTGTGCAAACCATAGTGGTCTAAAAATTACATAGAGGACCAATTCCAATATATAGATCGTAGCTGCTTCTGTGTGGCTGATGGCACACACATTTAGAATCATGTTAGAATCATGTTTGCAAACACTAACCAGTGTGGGTTGATGCTATCATGTGGAGCATGATCAACACTAGCAGTGGTGGACTCTGGGAAGATGTTGCTTTGGCATGGATACATTCCACATATCCCTAAACTACAAATGTGTTTACAAACCATTGACCGACATGACACCAGCTGTGTGGAGCCCCATCCATGCGGAAGCCAATATTGGCAACTACTGCACCACTAGCATCTCATCTGAAACAGCTCTTAATACTCTAGCTTTCAAATCAGTTTCACCAGGATTTCATGAAGGCCACTGTATCTACATCAGCAGGAAACGGAAGATGGTTTTTCGAAGGAAAGAAAAACAACAACCATTTTTGCACATTAGTATTAATCATTTGCCAGAGGCAAATGTTTTATTTTACTTTGTGGAAATGTAAAAGTGCTGTTTCTGTCCATTAAAAGGGGAATTCAAGCATAGATGGCCTCATGGGAAACTGGAGATTGGCTATTACATTGAAGCGAGATATTGCTTTCCATATACAATTATTGGAAGTGCCACTTGTCCCTAGCTAAATTAAACCACTGTAGAGGCAGGCCATATCACTTCAACAGTACTTTTTCTTCTCTGTACTGAATGATCTTTCACAAATATAGATTCACATCAAGGAAAATAGATCATGTTTTTACTGTATATATACTCTGTGTGTGTGTGTGTGTGTGTGTCTGCATGCACACGCATACACACACACACAGACACACACACACAGACAGACACACACACACACACACACACACACACACACACACACACAGAGAGAGAGTATATACTTTTGAGCAAAAAAGTCCAACCGTTTGAGGGGCAGATGTTTGAGTCAGGAAGAACCAAAACTCATGCAAAATTTCAAGCATGGTCCAAGAAGAAAAAACGGAATTCCTACCTGGGAATCTCCTGTTCTGGGAAGGAGAAGTGGGGCATTCGGAAAGATGGGGTAGCCCCTCCCATCCGGAAGGCAGGGTCAGACCTCGAAGCTTGCTTCCTCTCCTTGGGAGGGCGCTCTCTTCAACCCAGTCCAGAAAGCTGAGCAGACGAAAACATGCCTCCAAAACGGTGAACTACCACAGCAAAAATGCAGAAAGCTGTGGGCTAAACACTTAGGCTTGGGAATCAGCGAACTATCAGCGATCAGGCTTGGGAATCAGCGATCTTGGGAATCAGCGAACTAAAATGGACGGGCATGGGCGAATTTAAGTCAGGTGACCATCATATCTACTACTGTGGGCATGAATCCCTTAGAAGAAATGGAGTAGCCCTCATAGTCAATAAAAGAGTGGGAAAGGCAGTACTGGGGTGCAACCTCAAAAACGACAGAATGATTTCAGTTCGAATCCAAGGCAAACCATTCAACATTACAGTAATCCAAGTGTATGCCCCAACCACTGATGCCGAAGAAGATGAAGTTGACCGGTTCTATGAATACCTACAATACCTTCTAGAACTAGCACCCAAAAAAGATGTCCTTTACATCATAGGAGACTGGAATGCTAAAGTAGGAAATCAAGAAATAAACGGAACAACAGGCAAGTTTGGCCTTGGAGCGCAAAATGAAGCAGGGCAAAGGCTAACGGAGTTCTGTCAAGAGAACACGCTGGTCATAGCAAACACTCTTTTCCAACAACACAAGAGGCGACTCTACACATGGACATCACCAGATGGTCAATACCGAAACCAGATAGATTATGTGCTTTGCAGCCAAAGATGGAGAAGCTCTATACAGTCAGTAAAAACAAGACCTGGAGCTGACTGTGGCTCAGATCATGAGCTTCTTATTGCAAAATTCAGACTTAAACTGAAGAATGTAGGGAACACCACTAGACCAGTCAGATATGACCTAAACCATATCCCTTATGAGTATACAGTGGAGGTGAAGAATAGATTTAGGGCATTAGACCTGGTAGACAGAGTGCCTGAAGAACTATGGACGGAAGTTCGTAACATTGTACAGGAGGCAGCAACTAAAACCATCCCAAAGAAAACGAAATGCAAGAAAGCAAAGTGGCTGTCAGATGAGGCTTTACAAATAGCTGTGGAAAGAAGGAATGCAAAAAGCAAAGGTGAAAGGGAAAGATATAAACAACTGAATGCAGATTTCCAGAGAATAGCAAGGAGAGATAAGAAGGCCTTCTTAAATGAACAATGCAAGGAAATCGAGGAAAACAACAGAATGGGGAGGACTAGAGATCTCTTCAAGAAAATTGGAGATATCAAGGGAACTTTTGTGCAAAGATGGGCATGATAAAGGACAAAAAAGGCAAGGACCTAACAGAAGCAGAAGAGATTAAGAAGAAATGGCAAGAATACACAGAAGAACTATACAAGAAAGATCTTAATGTTCCTGATGACCACGCTGGTGTGGTCACTGACCCAGAGCCGGACATCCTAGAGAGTGAAGTCAAGTGGGCCTTAGGTAGCATTACTAACAACAAAGCTAGTGGAGATGATAATATCCCAGCTGAGCTACTTAAAATCCTAAAAGATGATGCTGTGAAAGTGCTGCACTCAATATGCCAACAAATTTGGAAAACTCAGCAGTGGCCAAAGGATTGGAAAAGGTCAGTTTACGTTCCAATTCCAAAGAAGGGCAGTGCCAAAGAGTGTTCAAACTACCGTACAATTGCACTCATTTCACATGCTAGCAAGGTTATGCTCAAAATCCTACAAGCTAGGCTCCAGCAGTACGTGGACCGAGAACTACCGGGCGTACAAGCTGGGTTTCGAAGAGGCAGAGGAACTAGAGATCAAATTGCCAACATGCGGTGGATCATGGAGAAAGCACGAGAGTTCCAAAAAAAAACACCTACTTCTGCTTCATTGACTACGCAAAAGCCTTTGATTGTGTGGATCACAACAAACTGTGGCAAATTCTTAAAGAGATGGGGGTACCAGACCACCTTACCTGTCTCCTGAGAAACCTGTATGCGGGTCAAGAAGCAACAGTTCGAACCGGCCATGGAACAACTGATTGGTTCAAAATTGGGAAGGGAGTACGGCAAGGCTGTATATTCCCAGGTAGGAATTCCGTTTTTCTCTGGAAGGGAGAAGTGGGGCATTCGGAAAGATGGGTGATATAAAGGAGCAGTTAAGCCAACTCAGGGCGGGAGATCGGCATTCACGCTCAGGGCAGAAGCACCTTCCCCAGAACTCTCCTACCCAAAGAAGCCTCCGCTGATGCCGCCTTAACAATCCTGTAATGCTTGGTGAAAGTATGAATGGAAGACCACGTAGCTGCCCTACAAATGTCTTCCAACGAGCCCACCCCCTCGAACGCAGCCGAGGTAGCGGCTCCCCGGACTGAGTGTGTGGTTATCCCGGAAGGTGGGGACTTCCCCTTAGCCAGGTACGCAGTTGTGATGGCATCCTTCAACCACTTCACCAAGGAAGCCGTAGATGCCTTCTCCCCCACCCTTGGGCCGTGATACAATACAAACTTGGCGTCAGTTCTACTTAGGGCAGAGGTACGCTTACAGTAGTAGCTTAAGGCCCTACGAACATCGAGGGTATGCCAAATCCGTTCTTTGGGGAACGAAGGAGTGGGACAGAAATTGGGCAGAACCAGGTCCTGTGACCTGTGAAAAATTGAGTTAATTTTAGGCAGGAATCCTGGATCAGTTCGTAGGACCACCTTATCATCGTGGAAAATGCAAAGGTTAGGATTTACTGAGAGAGCCCCCAACTCCGACACCCTTCGTGCCGAAGTAACAGCCACCAGGAAAAGCACTTTCAAGGTGAGTTCACGTAAAGGAATTGTAGCGAGGGGCTCGAATGGAGCGGCCGTCAGGGCAGTTAGGACGAGATTCAAATCCCACGAGGGACACCTGTGAATGGTGGGAGGGTTAACAATGGAAACTCCCCTAAGAAATCATTTGACATGAGGGTGTTGCGAAATCTTAGGGCCCACCCCTGCGCCAAGGACACTACTGATGGCCGCCAGCTGTCTCTTAATCGTATTGGTGCTAAGGCCCAGAGCGAGCCCAGCCTGTAAAAATTCAAGGACGTGCTTTACCTTGGGGCGCGATACACCGATGTGTTCCTTACGACACCACAGTGCAAAACGTTTCCAGGTGGCCTCATAGCTCTTCTTAGTTGAAGCTCGTCTGGACGCTAACAAGGTGTTCAAGACGTCCTCCGAATAGCCACATCGATTCAGATCTGCCCGCTCAACCGCCAAGCCGTTAAGCGGAACAGACAGGGCTGGGGATGTACCAGGGGCCCCTGAATCAATAGATCGTCCACCCGAGGTAACTGCCAAGGATCCAGAACTGACAGTTCCAGAAGTGTCGAAAACCAAGACCTCCTTGGCCAATGTGGTGCTATCAGCACCACCTCCGCCCGCAACTGCCTGACTCTTCGAAGGACCCTGGGCAGGAGAGGAACGGGAGGGAAAGCGTAAAGAAGACCCGTGGGCCACGGTACCCTGAAGGCGTCTAATCCTTCCGCCCCGTCGTCCGGTGGCAGAGCGAGATACCTGTTCAACTGAGTCGACGTTCGTGATGCAAAGAGATCCGTCACGGGCATCCCGAACTTGAATGTCACCATCCGGAAAACGGACGGATTGAGCTGCCACTCGGACTCCACCAGCGACCTCCTGCTGAGCCAGTCCGCCGTGACATTGCTCAGCCCCGCCAGGTGTTCTGCCTGCAGAGATAGAACATACCGCTCCTCCCACAGCATGAGGAGCGAAGCCTCCTTGAGTAGAGAGTGTGACTTTGTCCCCCCTTGACGGTTCACGTAGGCTTTCGCCGTGGTGTTGTCCGTGCGTACCGTCACGTGGTGACCCCTCACTACGTCCTGCAACCGCTCGAGGGCTAGTCTGATCGCACTTAGTTCTAGCCGGTTTATAGAGAACCTCGTCTCCTCGAGGGACCAGGAGCCCTGTAACAGATGTCCTTGCATATGTGCGCCCCACCCAGGAGGCTTGCGTCTGTGGTTATTACCAAAGGATCGGGAACCTCCAGGCTGACTCCCTGCCTCAGCCTGATCGGATCCAGCCACCAATTGAAACTTTCCTTGACTTTGTGTGGGATGCATATCTGAACAGGTGTTTTGTGCTCTATTGCTTGTTGGAAGGGGCGAAGAAGGCCCTGAAGAGGGCGCATGTGAAACCTGGCCCACGGCACGAGGTCCTGGCACGAAACCATCATACCCAGGGCCGAGGCCAAGGTCATTACACTTACGTTCTGTTGCGTTAGTAAGTGCTCTAGCAAGGCGCGTAGTGCTACCTGCCGATCCTGAGAGATGCTGACCCGGAACCGCTCGGTATCCATGATCAACCCCAGGTGTTCCATTCTTTGGGAGGGAACTAGGGTACTCTTGGACTTGTTGATCACAAACCCCAAGGATTCCAGAAGGTTCGTGGTCGTTTGCAAGTCCTGAAGAGCTCGCTCCCTGGACGATGATCTTACCAAGATATCGTCCAGGTAGGGGTAGACATGGATGCCCTGTTGCCTCAGGAACGCCACGGGGGCTACGAGGGTCTTGGTGAAGACCCTTGGAGCTGCCGTGAGGCCAAAAGGCAGAGCCCTGTACTGGAAATGGCGCCCCCCGTAGGAGAAACGTAGAAACCTGCGATGACTCTTCCGGATGGGAACGTGGAGGTAGGCTTCTGTCAGGTCTATTGACGTCATATAGTCCCTTTTTTGCAGTGCCATAGTTATTGACCTCCAGGTTTCCATCCGAAATCGGCGTTTGCGCAGAAATCTGTTGAGCCATTTCAAGTCCAGGATGGCTCTCCAGTCTCCATTTTTCTTTGGAACCAGAAACCAAATGGAATAGACTCCAATGCCACGCTCGCCGCGTGGCACCGGTTCTATTGCCTTTATGCGAAGGAGATGAGCGATAGCCTGAAGTCTGAGGCGGTGTTTGACTGGACTTTTGGATTTTGGAACCGTGAACATTTTGTTTCGAGGTTTGTATTTGAATTCTAGTGCGTAGCCCTTTGACACCAGCTCCAGCACCCAAGCGTCGCTCGTGATTGTGGACCAACGGGAAGAAAATTTGGAAAGCCGCCCACCAACGGGAACTGCGGCCAATTTGAGGTGGTCGTCATTGGGGCCTGGAATCTCTACCACCCTTGCCTCCTGAGGTGTTACGGCTTTGTTGCCTAGATTTTGGAAAGACCCTAGGTTTGTTCCATCCCTTTTTGAACTTACTAGTGTCCCGGTACTTGCTATCTCCGCGAAAGGAACGAAAGGACTGCGTAGGTTTTAATTTTGGTTGCTCCTTCTTGTTTGAGGGCAAGACCTTGCGCTTGTCTTTACTCTCGACAAGGATCGGCTCTAAAGCCTGGCCAAATAACTTGTTCCCTTGAAAAGGAACGCCCACCAAATGGGCCTGTGACCCACTGTCCACTTCCCACGAGCGAAGCCAAATGTTTCTCCGGGCCACCACTCCTGACGCCACAGACCTAGAATTTAATTGTATAGCGTCATAAGTCGCATCGACCGCGAAGGCGCAGGCCAAAGCTATTTTCTTTAAACAGATTTTTGAATTTTTGGACAGCCCCGGTTCCGTGGCAGCCAGTTCCTCCGCCCACAGGTAGGCAGCCCGAGACATCACCGAGGATGCCACCGATGCTTGGAGTGCCTGAGAGGAGGAATCAAAGGTTCGCCGCAGGGCGGACTCCACCCTCTTATCACAAGCATCTTTTGGGGGGCCCTCCCCCTCGGTGTGAATGACCGCCTAAGACGAGAGGGCCGCCACTGGGGCGTCTACCACGGGAGACTTCAAAGATGACATAAAAGGTTCAGTAAAGGAATAAAGCTTATTGAACCAACAGCCTTACTGTCTATTAGCCGCTGGTGCTTTCCATTCTCTGTCAATCACGTCTTGAAAGGCTGGTGGAAAAGGGATCAGATTAGCTTTTGGGGCCCCCTGCGGAAAAACTGTTGGCACCCCAGACTTGACCTGTTGAGTCTCTACCTGCTGTTCCTTAGGTAAACCCAGGGAATTTATGACTTTGGCCAGGAGGCGAGGAAAAAGCTCGGTTGGAAACAGCCTATTAACCTGCCCTCCGTGTTCCTCTTGGATTTCCCCTTCAGCTGATAATTCTCCCTCCTCCCTCTCCGAAATCAAGGCATCAGAGGAAGACAATAGTGGAGAATCATATTCCTGCATCACACGCTTGTGCCCTTTATGCGTAGAAGTAATCTTGCTAGGCACCTCAATGTGCTTTGTCTTTCGCTTGGCCTTTTTTGGAGGGGGCGAGGGAGAGCGCTCAGATGAGCCCCCATAGTGATCCGAAGATGAGAAGGAGGAGGGTGAGGGAGGGCCATGTTTCCTATCTGTTCCTTTACGTGGAACTGCCTGAACAACCGGCACACTGGCTGGAAGACCTTTAAGTGCCAACTCAATCATCTTCCCCAATTCTGCCCTCAATTCGGGGGTAATATGGGCTGTCACTGAGGAACCCAGAGCGCTCTCTGTCTCCCTAGTTGCCTTGGCGCCATTTCCCTCAGAGACCTGTTCTGTCATGACGCCCCTTGTACTCACTCGCTGAGGAGAAAAGGCGGGAAGATCGTCTGACAGAAAACGCTAGGTGAAAAAGCACAGTGCGGCCAGGAACTCGAACTGCCTGAAGGGTCACTCGCTCTCTCCCTGTCTGCTGTAGAAAAAACGCTGCCGATCACGGGGGCTGGGAGACACGTGGCAAGCTCTCCGTGCCCGAGGCAGTCGTTTAGCACAAGCGGCGGCGGCCTGTCTCAGAAACGCTCCTCCACTGTGCCGCGCTGAGGCTTTGAAGCCTAGAACAGCGCTGCAATCAGCCGTTTGGGCCCAGGGCCTCAGGCAGTGATCGCCTCTTTCAAATGGAAAGCAGCTCCAGCGATGACAAAACGTGCCCCAAAGCCACACAAAAGGACAAAGGAGAATGAAGAATAAAAGGGGATTAAGGACGACAGAGATAAAAATCAGCGGGCAGGAGAAACGGCTAGGCAACGATCTGTAAACAAGAGGATCAGGTAACACACAACGGACGAATAGGTATCGAAAGGAGAGGATAATAAAAGGAATTCAAGGCTTCTGTAGAAAATAATCTAAGAGCTCCGAGGATATGACCGAGCGCTGCGAAAGGCAGAGTCGGACTGGGTTGAAGAGAGCGCCCTCCCAAGGAGAGGAAGCAAGCTTCGAGGTCCGACCCTACCTTCCGGATGGGAGGGGCTACCCCATCTTTCCGAATGCCCCACTTCTCCCTTCCAGAGAACAGGGTTTTGAATCGAACTACCAGCACCAGGATACCACATTCTAATAACAGCCTCCGTCTGGTGGAGGCTACAGATATGAAATCTAAGGCTTTCACAGGGCTTATACATTCCTGAACATTCATCAGAACCACAATAATGCCGTGTTACTGGGGGAAACCGGCATGGTTTTCGTGGAACTTTCATTTTGAAAATATAAGAGGATTCCCTAGGGATAAGGCACGTACCAAAGTTTTCTCATATATGACACACTGAGCTAAAACAATAGGTAATTTCTGGACTTGTTCAGGGGAGTTTTATCTAGAAGTATTAATTTAAAAGACTAATAGCCTTAACATATTCAGGGGCTGGGTTTTTTATATCAGTATTATTTCTATGGTGATTTCTGCTTGGCCTTCATGCTAATGTGACATTAGTTTCAAATGTCAAAAATAATTCATACTTCTGTGCTCCAGCAGGGAAACTGATTCAGGAACACAAAGTAGGGTAAGGACTGTACCAGACAATGGGGGCAGGGCATGGGGAGGGTGGAACAGGAGGGAGGAATTGGGTGGCCGGGCCCAGGAAGGGGGAGGGATCATTGGCGGCGCCCTCCACTTTCCCCTTTCCATCCTATCCCCTTTCCCAGACCCTGCCGGCGTTACACGGGCTTCTCGGATTTCCATGCTAAAATAGAATACTTCAGTGCAGGGCTGACCCATCCATGAAGATGATTGGTCACCTAAGGTAGCAGGGGGCGCTCATCTCCATCCACCCACATGCCTCCTCTGCTCCTCCTCCTCTCACTCCCTGGATCAGAAAAGGCAGAGGGGGCGGAGAGGAAGAGGAAGTGTGGAGTCTTCTTCTGTTCCATTGCCCCTCTACGTTTCCCGATCCAGGGAGTGGAAGGAGCAGAGGCTGTCCCATCACCAGGTAAAGGGGGGGACAGCCTTTGGCATGCTGCCTCAGGTCTTGTGTGGTCTTGAGCCAGCCTTGCTTCATTGTAGCATGGGTAGATATTGCATGTCACAGAATGCGACGAAGACCATTTCACAAGAAAGAGAATTAAGAATGCTTTATCTGTTAAAGTTACAGACAAGTTATGAAGTGGAAAAATCAGCAGTCTTTAATGTTGAAACAGGGTACTTTGGATGTTACCTACTTCTGCTGAGGTCTGTGGAAAATGAGTTCCGACATTAGATGAGTTCCGACATTTGTACTGCAGCGTGCAATTCTCAGCTAAAATAAGATGGCAGCAGTTGAAAAAAGTATGTCTAGTCTGCAGCAGAAACACTGCCAATAAAGTATTTATTTACACTCTATGTCTCTCCTCTATTAACTACCCCATAAACATATAATTAATTTTTCCCATTCATACTTCTGGCCTTTCTATAAAATGTAGCAATGCTGCTTCTACACCAGGAAGTTGCAGATTCTTTTTGTTTTTTTATCCGTGTTTTTTTTTCTTGCCTCTTCTGTGTGCGGTGGGAGACAACAGGGACAAGGATTATTTGCTTCTTGTAGTTACCGTGGAAACGTTATGTGGAACCAGAAAGCACACATGCATAGGGTCTAGTATAGATTACATAAAATAAAAATAACATTGAAATTATATAAAATATGCTACCATGCCCTCAGAATTCATCGCATGACTTTAATTCAATTTAAAAGGGTGATAAAACCTTTTTACAAGGGTTTCTCACTCTTTATAGTAAAATTACTGTGCAAGGGAAGGTTAAAAAAAAGAATGGTAAAGGAACATATTAAAAACATTTATAAGGGTGATAAACAAAACTGATTTGGGGTTCAGTGCTCTCCAACCTAGAAGAGTACTTCATTAAATGAAAAAAGTTTCACAAGACGAACTTGTTACATGGTGCTACTCTTCTGAGGCTGACAGTCCAAGGGATAAAAATATCTTGCAGTCATTGCAACTAGAAAGGCTGCAAATGTCGATAAATTTATCTACATTGTAAACTGGCAAGGCCGTTTTTCAAAATCAATTAAAAATACCCAGTTCATATCTACACCTTTGACTTTTTGAAAGTAATTTTGACATGATAATTTTCTTATGGAGTCTCTCTTGTCCCCCCACCCCCCAATGATCCCTAATTTCACCTCTTGCATAGTTTTAGGGCAATCCAGCCAGGTAACTCATGCGCTTTGGAAACACATCTCCAATAGACAGTGTTAAGCTTGTACAACATGCGCAGAAGCAGATGGGAATGTGATGGTAAAGTTCGGAGGTGGTAGCTTGGATTATTTACCCAAGCACCCCCCCCCAAATAAAGCATGCCAGACAGGAGCTTGGATTTTAGGGTCACTTTATTAATAATTAATTAACACACCTCAAGCATGCAGGCTTCTATGGTGGGGGAAAATGGCCCTAGCCGTCTACCTCCCCCTTAGATCTACAGGCATGACATCCTGGCTCAAGTTAAGGTTGGTCCACGACCAAACCACCTATCCTTGCCAACCCCAAAGGGTCGAGGCAGCTGGTCAGCGCAGACCAACCCAGGACACTCCTTAAGGTGGTCTTTGCTATTCCAGCCCGGGGGATCGCCAGCCAGCCTCACCGATTCTGTTCAGCATCATCTGAGCGGTTCTGGCTCACCCCCTGACCTTCCTTACCTCAGGATGTATGCCAACTAAAACCTCCCTGGCTACACTTCCCGCACGCCACCTACCTAAAGTGACCAACTACTAACGGCAACCTAACCTTTCCCCCTCCAAAGCCTCAGACTGGGGTAGGCGAAAAAAACCCAGCCTAGAGCCAATCAGGCTAGGGGAAAAAATTCCTACCTGGCTTCCATAAAGGGAAACCAGCTAGACTCAGCCTGAAGATAGGGAGGGTGGGGCCTGGAACTCCGGACCAGACTGAGGAACACGAGCATGTCTCGCTTGCTTCTTAGCCCCGCCTGGAGACAAGGCAGCCAATTGGCTGCCTGCTATCCTCCCTCTCCCGTCCATGCGCGAGGGGGGGGCTGGGCAACATGGCGGCGACCTTGTAAAGCGGCCCGCCGCATATCTCTTCGGAAAGGAATTGGGAGATCATAATGTTGAATACTCCCTTGCATTCAAAAAACTACTCCCTCCAAGTAGAAAACTAATGTGGCAAGAAATGGGCTTCTTCAGGGTGCACCTATTTTTTATTTGCAGGGTTTTGTTTTCTTTTCAACAAGAGAGAGCATTCAATGGCATCATGCACCTGCAGTCAGAAGTGGTACAATCCACACGAGCTTCTCAAAATTCCCCTACCTTGTTCTGCTGCATGTGTAGACTGGCTGTCACACAGAGTAAACTTTACTGTGTTACAGAAAAGGCAGTCTGAGAATGCTTGCCTATGTAAATATAACAAACATATATAATGAGGTATAGCAGTATGTTCTCCTGTAATGTTTTGATTGCCAATGGATTTCAATGGATAGAAATGTTGTTAGAAACAAAATCACAAATCTTCAAGCATGTAAATGTGTGTGCTAGATAGAACCATAATATAATGTTAATATGGCATTTGGAAGGACAGTCCTACTTTTAAATTACTTCTCTCTCAATCTAGAAAATCATTTTTGTGCTTATGAAGTAAAAAATTCTGCAATTAAGGGCCCAATCCTATCCTTGAGGTATGCTGGCATGCCAAGACACCTGCTGGCACGACAGCTTCTCCGTTGGTCTGTGGAGCACTGCCACTAGAGCAAAGGCTGAGTGGTTCTGAACCTGGCCTTAATGAAATCTAGATAATCCACATAATTTTACATTGCCTGGAGGGGTGGCCACCACCTTTTTGAGCACGTGGATGATAGTGTCTTGCTATGCAACTGCAATTGCTAATTAGCAATTGGCAATTAAGAAACTCCTCACCACCATAAAAGCTTCACTGGAGAGCATCTAGCAGGCACACCACTATCACTGCCACAGAATAAGCCTCCAAATGGACTTCAATATGTGAACAGTTGACTTTTCTTTTATATATATTTTTTTTCACAAAAAAAGTATTTTAAACTTGTGGGGGGTTCTGCAGCTGTAGGCAGCCTCAGGAGCAAAGCATCTTTCAGAGTTGATTTAATGATGGATTACTTTTTCCCAGAATGCCTTGGAATTATGCTATGTCTGAGACTTTCTGGGAGAAAAAGTGACAGCTGCCAACAGGCTGCCACGGAGAACACCATTGCTGCCATCATCTATGGTGATGCTAAAGTTAAAAATAAAGGAGAAATTTTTCACATATGTGCCACTACTTCCCTTCACCGGAATTTTTTAGATGTCTTCCCCCTCTCCCCAAGATTTGCTGCCTGTGAATGGGATGCAAATTGGAGGAAAGATTCTTGCTCACCTGTGCTGTAAGTTCCCCAGAGCCACGTAATCACATGGGGAAGGGCCAAAGATCAATAGTTGCTGGGACTCTAGATGAAACTTAAAAAAGGTAAAGGTATCCCCTGACAATTAAGTCCAGTCGTGTCCGACTCTAGGGTGTGGTGCTCATCTCCATTTCAAAGCCGAAGAGCCAGCGTTGTCCGAAGACGCCTCCGTGGTCATGTGGCCGGCATGACTCTCTTTGCCGCAGCGCGTAGCATGCAGCTGGAACACGGAGCGCTGTTTACCTTCCCACAAGCGGTACCTATTTATCTACTCGCATTGACATGCTTTGGAACTGCTAGGTTGGCAGGAGCTGGCCAAGCAACGAGCGCTCATCCCGTCGCGGGAATCGAACTGCCGACCTTTCGATCGACAGCTTATGGTTCAGCGGTTTAACCCGCTGCGCCACCCGAGCGAAGGGAGCGGACGCGTAATGTATGTATGTAATGTATGTATGTAATGAAACTTACATACAGAGTTAGGAAAATCTAGAGTCACAGTGAATCTAGATTTTCTTGAGAAAACATTAAGGCTGCTGCCTCTCCCACCGCAGCCAATGGGATAATTCCAAGAACCCTATAGGAACCCTGAGAGAATGTCTATTGGCTTCTGGGAGAAGGAAGGGAAAAGTGCCTGGCTAGACACTTCCTCCCAGGGGGCAATGCAGCTGGGATGCTCCAAGCAGAGGCAGGATCTCTGCCGCTGCAAACATCCCTAGTGGTTCTTCAGAGGGGAGAATAGTCCAGTCAGACACTTCCTCTTTCCTGCTCCCAGAGCCAATGTGGCTGGAGCACTCCCAGAAGCATTCTGACATTCACCACTGCTGGGAAAGATGAGAGGAACTGCCTTCCTGCCTGCCTGCCGAATGAGCTCGGCTGCCTGCTTATTGTCTGGTAAGTGGGGGCGGGGGAAGCAAATACTAGCCAAAGAGGGGGGCATAAGCCAGGAGGCAGTGTGCATGTGTCCTGCATGTATGCACAAAGGTGCCCCCCAAGTCTTTTTCCCCAAGGACCAGTGGCCCCTGACACCATCTCTGCAATGCATCTCTATGCTCTGCAAGATTACCAATTATCAGAGGTTGTATCAAGTTCTGACAGACTGGAGCACTTCGTTTTTTTCCCCACATGAGTGCACAGCATCCACTTATATGGGGGAGAGTAAATAAGCTCACTCTCAACTTGCCTACTTGTTCTGGTGAGTCCAATTCCTGGGGAGGGAGTTAGGTTTTGCCCCCTTCAGTTACCACCCAGATTGCTGTCAGTTTACTTTCTCCACAGCCTCTCTGTATATAACCCACCATGGGAGACATTTTTGTTGTGATATTAGAAAGTGACAGATTCCCTGGGAAGTGACTTTTATAAATCTATGGACCAATCCCATGGACCATTTACAACAGTGGATCTATCTATCCAAAACGACAAAAACGACAGAATGATTTCAGTTCGAATCCAAGGCAAACCATTCAACATTACAGTAATCCAAGTGTATGCCCCAACCACTGATGCCGAAGAAGATGAAGTTGACCGGTTCTAGGAAGACCTACAACACCTTCTAGAACTAGCACCCAAAAAAGATGTCCTTTACATCATAGGAGACTGGAATGCTAAAGTAGGAAATCAAGAAATAAACGGAACAACAGGCAAGTTTGGCCTTGGAGCGCAAAATGAAGCAGGGCAAAGGCTAACGGAGTTTTGTCAAGAGAACACGCTGGTCATAGCAAACACTCTTTTCCAACAACACAAGAGGCGACTCTACACGTGGACATCACCAGATGGTCAATACCGAAACCAGATAGATTATGTGCTTTGCAGCCAAAGATGGAGAAGCTCTATACAATCAGTAAAAACAAGACCTGGAGCTGACTGTGGCTCAGATCATGAGCTTCTTATTGCAAAATTCAGGCTTAAACTGAAGAATGTAGGGAACACCACTAGACCAGTCAGATATGACCTAAACCATATCCCTTATGAGTATACAGTGGAGGTGAAGAATAGATTTAGGGCATTAGACCTGGTAGACAGAGTGCCTGAAGAACTATGGACGGAAGTTCGTAACATTGTACAGGAGGCAGCAACGAAAACCATCCCAAAGAAAAAGAAATGCAAGAAAGCAAAGTGGCTGTCAGATGAGGCTTTACAAATAGCTGTGGAAAGAAGGAATGCAAAAAGCAAGGGTGAAAGGGAAAGATATAAACAACTGAATGCAGAGTTCCAGAGAATAGCAAGGAGAGATAAGAAGGCCTTCTTAAATGAACAATGCAAGGAAATCGAGGAAAACAACAGAATGGGGAGGACTAGAGATCTCTTCAAGAAAATTGGAGATATCAAGGGAACGTTTCGTGCAAAGATGGGCATGATAAAGGACAAAAAGGCAAGGACCTAACAGAAGCAGAAGAGATTAAGAAGAGATGGCAAGAATACACAGAAGAACTATACAAGAAAGATCTTAATGTTCCTGATGACCATGCTGGTGTGGTCACTGACCCAGAGCCGGACATCCTAGAGAGTGAAGTCAAGTGGGCCTTAGGTAGCATTACTAACAACAAAGCTAGTGGAGATGATAATATCCCAGCTGAGCTACTTAAAATCCTAAATGATGATGCTGTGAAAGTGCTGCACTCAATATGCCAACAAATTTGGAAAACTCAGCAGTGGCCAAAGGATTGGAAAAGGTCAGTTTACGTTCCAATTCCAAAGAAGGGCAGTGCCAAAGAGTGTTCAAACTACCGTACAATTGCACTCATTTCACATGCTAGCAAGGTTATGCTCAAAATCCTACCAGCTAGGCTTCAGCAGTACGTGGACCGAGAACTACCGGACGTACAAGCTGGGTTTCGAAGAGGCAGAGGAACTAGAGATCAAATTGCCAACATGCGCTGGATCATGGAGAAAGCCCGAGAGTTCCAAAAAACACCTACTTCTGCTTCATTGACTACGCAAAAGCCTTTGATTGTGTGGATCACAACAAACTGTGGCAAATTCTTAAAGAGATGGGGGTACCAGACCACCTTACCTGTCTCCTGAGAAACCTGTATGCGGGTCAAGAAGCAACAGTTCGAACCGGCCATGGAACAACTGATTGGTTCAAAATTGGGAAGGGAGTACGGCAAGGCTGTATATTGTCACCCTGCCTATTTAACTTATATGCAGAGTACATTATGAGAAATGCAGGGCTGAATGAATCGCAAGCCGGAATCAAGATTGCCGGGAGAAACATCAACAACCTCAGATATGCAGACGATACCACCCTAATGGCAGAAAGTGGAGAAGAACTAAAGAGCCTCTTGATGAGGGTGAAAGAGGAGAGTGCAAAAGTTGGCTTGAAACTCAACATTAATAAAACTAAGATCATGGCATCTGGTCCCATCAATTCCTGGCAAATAGAAGGGGCAGAAATGGAAGCAGTAACAGATTTTACTTTTTTGGGTTCCAAGATCACTGCAGACAGAGACAGCAGCCATGAAATTAAAAGACGCTTACTCCTTGGAAAGAAAGCTATGGCAAATTTAGACAGCATAATAAAAAGCAGAGATATCACCATGCCAACAAAAGTTCGTATAGTCAGGGCGATGGTGTTCCCAGTAGCAATGTATGGTTGCGAGAGTTGGACCATAAGGAAGGCTGAGCGCCGAAGAATAGATGCTTTCGAACTGTGGTGCTGGAGAAGACTCCTGAGAGTCCCTTGGACTGCTAGGAGATCAAATCAGTCAATCCTAAATGAAATTAACCCTGACTGTTCCCTGGAAGGGCAGGTACTAAGGCTGAAACTCAAATATTTTGGCCACCTAATGCGAAGGGAGGACTCTCTGGAGAAGACTCTGATGCTGGGAAAAATTGAAGGCAAAAGGAGAAGGGGAAGGCAAAGGATGAGATGGTTAGACAGCATCACCGATGCAACGAACATGAAAATGAGCGAACTCAGGAAGATAGTGGAGGATAGGAAGGCCTGGCGGGATATGGTTCATGGGATCACGAAGAGTCGGACACGACTTAACGACTGAACAACAACAACAACAACAATGGTTTAAGGAAAGATTTCATCTTGTTGAGATAAAAAGGATGGAATGCTTTTACCGTAAGTTCCATCTCAAACTGGAAAGAGGAACGATGCTACATGCTGTTCCTAGAACAACTCTAGACCAAAAGACTGGGATGAAGGAGAGCCATATCTTAAAGTACTGAAATGTTGCTATTTTTCAAACAGAGAGCAGTGATTTCTAGACCTGTTTAAGGGAGCTGCATAGTTGTCAAATATAGGGGTAAACAGTCCAATAGAGTTATGGGTGGTCACTGTGTAAAATGAATTTACTACCACTTAGCAATAAGGTTAGCCACAGTTATTGAGCATTTGCCCTCAGTCAGTAATGGTCATTGATTTTGTTTTGGCTGACTGAGGAACACATGGTTTTTCCAAAAGATTGTCTCAAGAAGTGGATTGGTAGTGGTCGGTTTCCTGTTCTCCACAGAGTATTGCCCCTTTCCTGCCACTTGCGTGGTGGTGGTAGCTTTCCCCTCCCCATTGTTGGGGCATGAGGCAAGGCAAGGTTTGGGCCTGTTGACTGGCTGGTGCTGAACAAGGGGAAGAGTATTTTCAGGCCATTAGCACAGTCTCTTCCACCCAGTGTTTCAGTTTCATTGTGAAGTTGCTCCCCCACTCATGGTAATAGTGTGGGGTTAGCTGGTTGCACAAGGAAATGACTAGGAATTTTTCTGACTTCTTACCACATTTAAAACCTACTTTGCACTGTTTCCTTCAGGTTGGGTTATTTAGACCCCAATCCTATCTTTCCCACATCCCGTTGGTGCAGCTGTGCCAAAAAGGTGCATGCTATATCTATCAGAGCGACGAGGGTGCATTGGGAGGGGAAAGGGGAATTATTTCCTCTTCCCTTCCATATGTATCCTGCCCTGCAATGGGTCTCCTCAGACCTGCACTAGCTCTGTAGCTGGCGTGAGTCCAAGGAGAAGAAAGGGGCAGGGAGGTTGCAAAAAGAGGGGATAGAATCCAGCATGTGCTATCGCTGCTGGATCCACCCCATTCTTCAGCCCCCTCCCCTCCACCCCACCCCACCCTAATGCAGACGATACCACCCTAATGGCAGAAAGTGAAGAAGAACTAAAGAGCCTCTTGATGAGAGTGAAAGAGGAGAGTGCAAAAGTTGGCTTTAAACTCAACATTAATAAAACTAAGATCATGGCATCGGGTCCCATCAATTCCTGGCAAATAGAAGGGGCAGAAATGGAAGCAGTAACAGATTTTACTTTTCTGGGCTCCAAGATCACTGCAGACGGAGACAGAAGCCATGAAATTAAAAGACGCTTACTCCTTGGAAGGAAAGCTATGGCAAACTTAGACAACATAATAAAAAGCAGAGATATCACCATGCCAACAAAAGTTCGTATAGTCAGGGCGATGGTGTTCCCAGTAGCAATGTATGGTTGCGAGAGTTGGACCATAAGGAAGGCTGAGCGCCGAAGAATAGATGCTTTTGAACTGTGGTGCTGGAGAAGACTCTTGAGAGTCCCTTGGACTGCTAGGAGATCAAATCAGTCAATTCTAAATGAAATCAAGCCTGACTGTTCCCTGGAAGGGCAGGTACTAAGGCTGAAACTCAAATACTTTGGCCACCTAATGCGAAGAGAGGACTCTCTGGAGAAGACTCTGATGCTGGGAAAGATTGAAGGCAAAAGGAGAAGGGGAAAGCCAAGGATGAGATGGTTAGACAGCATCACCGATGCAACGAACATGAAAATGAGCGAACTCAGGAAGATAGTGGAGGACAGGAAGGCCTGGCGGGATATGGTTCATGGGATCACAAAGGGTCGGACACGACTTAACGACTGAACAACAACAACATCTATCCACTGTCGTAAATGGCCCTGCAATGGTGCAAATATTGTGCTGCTGTCGCGCACAATGGATCTGCTGGTGGAAATGGCTAGTGGCTCCATTGACATGCCAGACTCACCCAGACGCTCCATTGGTCCAGTTAAGGTAGGGGGGAGGCTATGGGCGGTTTGGGGCGGGGAGAAGGCAAGGGTAGGAAGCTGGGTGGAGCGAATAGATCTCAGTAGCAAAAGCACACACTGGATCCTATCCCTGATTTTCCACCCCACCCCCGTCCCCTCCTCGGACTTACACCAGCAAAATAGATGGCATGGGTCCAAGGAGGCCCATAAGTGGTTAGGCAGCCTATCACTGGCCATCTAATTGCCCTCACCCCACCACAGCATGCAGCACACGTTCTGGCTGCATGACGTTAGGTGGTGAGGGATAGGATTGGGCTCTTACAGATGTTTCTAATCTTAACCTATAGAAATGTGGAAATCCTTCCTACATTTAACCATAGGTTCAAGTCAACATTTGACTTTCAGCCGAACCTAAATCTATTTCACAGGGTTGCTGTGAGGATAAAATGAGATACTGTAATGATGCATGCTAACATACTCCAAGCACCCTTGGGATCAGGCTGGAAGAAAATCTAAATAAAATACATTTCTCTTTGGCTTAATGTAGCGTTCATCGCCAGCAACCCATAATGTGAATTCAGGAAATAAGTGGTTCTCTTAATTATTTCAATCTGCTTCTCAAAATTATTATCAAAGAAAGAAATAGCATGGCTCTTGAATTCCAATCCATATGCATAGTGTTTATCAGAGGTTTCAGCCTCTTAGCTGAATTAGGAAGGTCATCGGCCTCTAAGAACCACCCATGTTCCTTAAATCACTATACCACTTAGGTCAAGGAAGCAGTCAGTTTGACTCCACTCAATTAGCATGCTACACTCAAAGCAAATTCAAATGATTGCACTCTTCTTCTAAGGCCCTATTGTTTGTATTTAAGAGGAACTTTCATGTTCAGACAAAAATGGAAACCACCATTGATATTTTAAGTACTTCTTCCCATTTCTATCACAGACTTCCTGCTGGAGCAATCTGTGTGCAAAGCAGACCCTTTGCCTCCATAAACTCCAATTCTCTGCCTATTGTATTCAGCACATATAATTATCTCATAATAAATTCAAAAATTCATATTCAAACCCTTCAGTCTTTTCACATGGTAAGCACTAGGATGCAGTGAATAGCAGGGTTGTTATAATTACACTACACATGCAGAGGAAAAATAAAATGTAGGATATCAATGTCCTTCAAAAATATCAACACTCATCAGTCAGTGATTGTGTCATGGCAAGCATATAAGCATATACGTATGCATGAGAGAACAGAAGTATAAATGAAAATGGAGCCGCAGAGGGGGAAGAGGATAATTATTAGATATGCTTTTGTTGTTGTTGTTCAGTCGTTAAGTCATGTCCGACCCTTCGTGATCCCATGAACCATATCCCGCCAGGCCTTCCTGTCCTCCACTATCTTCCTGAGTTCGCTCATTTTCATGTTCGTTGCATCGGTGATGCTGTCTAACCATCTCATCTTTTGCCTTCCCCTTCTCCTTTTGCCTTCAATCTTTCCCAGCATCAGAGTCTTCTCTAGAGACTCCTCTCTTCGCATTAGGTGGCCAAAATATTTGAGTTTCAGCCTCAGTACCTGTCCTTCCAGGGAACAGTCAGGGTTGATTTCATTTAGGATTGACTGATTTGATCTCCTAGCAGTCCAAGGGACTCTCAGGAGTCTTCTCCAGCACCACAGTTCGAAAGCATCTATTCTTCGGCGCTCAGCCTTCCTTATGGTCCAACTCTCACAACCATACATTGCTACTGGGAACACCATCGCCCTGACTATGCAAACTTTTGGTGGCATGGTGATATCTCTGCTTTTTATTATGCTGTCTAAGTTTGCCATAGCTTTCCTTCCAAGGAGTAAGCGTCTTTTAATTTCATGGCTGCTGTCTCCGTCTGCAGTGATCTTGGAGCCCAGAAAAGTAAAATCTGTTACTGCTTCCATTTCTGCCCCTTCTATTTGCCAGGAATTGATGGGTCCAGAGGCCATGATCTTAGTTTTATTAATGTTGAGTTTCAAGCCAACTTTTGCACTCTCCTCTTTCACCCTCATCAAGAGGCTCTTTAGTTCTTCTTCACTTTCTGCCATTAGGGTGGTATCGTCTGCATATCTGAGGTTGTTGATATTTCTCCCGGCAATCTCCCTGCGATTCATTCAGCCCTGCATTTCTCATAATGTACTCTGCATATAAGTTAAATAGGCAGGGTGACAATATACAGCCTTGCCGTACTCCCTTCCCAATTTTGAACCAATCAGTTGTTCCATGGCCGGTCCGAACTGTTGCTTCTTGACCCGCATACAGGTTTCTCAGGAGAAAGGTAAGGTGGTCTGGTACCCCCATCTCTTTAAGAATTTGCCACAGTTTGTTGTGATCCACACAATCAAAAGCCTTTGCGTAGTCAATGAAGCAGAAGTAGGTGTTTTTTTGGAACTTTCGTGCTTTCTCCATGATCCACCGCATGTTGGCAATTTGATCTCTAGTTCCTCTGCCTCTTCGAAACCCAGCTTGTATGTCCGGTAGTTCTCGGTCCACATACTGCTGAAGCCTAGCTTGTAGGATTTTGAGCATAACCTTGCTAGCATGTGAAATGAGTGCAATTGTACGGTAGTTTGAACACTCTTTGGCACTGCCCTTCTTTGGAATTGGAACCTAAACTGACCTTTTCCAATCCTTTGGCCACTGCTGAGTTTTCCAAATTTGTTGGCATATTGAGTGCAGCACTTTCACAGCATCATCATTTAGGATTTTAAGTAGCTCAGCTGGGATATTATCATCTCCGCTAGCTTTGTTGTTAGTAATGCTACCTAAGGCCCACTTGACTTCACTCTCTAGGATGTCCGGCTCTGGGTCAGTGACCACACCAGCATGGTCATCAGGAACATTAAGATCTTTCTTGTATAGTTCTTCTGTGTATTCTTGCCATCTCTTCTTAATCTCTTCTGCTTCTGTTAGGTCTCTGCCTTTTTTGTCCTTTATCATGCCCATCTTTGCACAAAACGTTCCCTTGATATCTCCAATTTTCTTGAAGAGATCTCTAGTCCTCCCCATTCTGTTGTTTTCCTCGATTTCCTTGCATTGTTCATTTAAGAAGGTCTTCTTGTCTCTCCTTGCTGTTGTCTGGAAATCTGCATTCAGTTGTTTACATCTTTCCCTTTCACCCTTGCTTTTCGCATTCCTTCTTTCCACAGCTATTTGTAAAGCCTCATCTGACAGCCACTTTGCTGTCTTGCATTTCTTTTTTTCTTTGGGATGGTTTTCGTTGCTGCCTCCTGTACAATGTTACAAATTTCCATCCATAGTTCTTCAGGCACTCTGTCTACCAGGTCTAATGCCCTAAATCTATTCTTCACCTCCACTGTATACTCATAAGGGATATGATTTAGGTCATATCTGACTGGTCTAGTGGTGTTCCCTACATTCTTCAGTTTAAGCCTGAATTTTGCAATAAGAAGCTCATGATCTGATATATGCACAGTCACAGATATGTTTTATAAGGATACAAAACAAACATTAATCAGTAACCAAGGATTGCTTATGGGGAAACCTTGGCCTGGCTATTAACCAACATCTTTCTTTTGCAATAACTTCACTTAATGCTGCCGAGCCTAGTCAGGGAGGGGGCAGCTAGAAAGAGCACGTCCCCTGTAGTAACTGCTCCCTCCTCTGATATCATCAACCATCAAAGTAGCTACGATCAAAAAAACCCTCTCATATTTACCACCACCACCAAACATTCACTTACCGTATTGTCCCAAGTATAAGACGCACCTGATTATAAGTTGCACCCTTAAAGTTTGGTGCTATTAAAAAACTTTAATTAAATTACTGGCATTAAATATATTCCAGTGATTTAAACAAACAGTGCAATCCTGTGCATGTCTACTCAGAAGCAAGTCCCACTGTTCTCAATGGAGCTTACTCTCAGGAAAGTGTGCACAGGATTGCAGGGGGATGAAAGTGTATGTGATCTTACTTTACAAGAGGATACAAAACCCAGCAGATCAAAGAATGAAAATTAGTAACTTATTGCAGACTGGAAAGGGTTACAGCCTGTACAAGGGGAGAGATGTGTGTTCCCACTTGTTTTTACAAAGCAGCTAATTGCTGCTTTACAAAGCAGGGCAGAGAAGGAGCCCGCTGCTTCTCTGCCTATCTCCACTAAAAATGCAGAGAAGGAGCCCACTGCATCTCGGAGCTGCAAAGCCCTGCAAACGGAGCTGAATAGCAGGCGCTCTGCAAAGACGCATCTCAGCAAGCAGCGATAATCACCCGAGAATCACTTCAATTAGCTGCTTTGAAGACAACGTGTCTCCTCTTAGCCTCGGCTTCTTCCAGCAATGTCTCACGCTGTTACCATTTTATTTTAGTTTTTAGTTTTGCAACGGTGCGAGTATACAATGCACCCCTAGTTTAAAAAGTTAAATTGGGGGGGGGGAAGTGCGCTTTATACTCGGGACAATATGGTAATTATGAAAAACAGGGAGCAAATCAGTGAAACAAAAGTCGCCTCCTGATAATTGCCTTACAGACCTCTAGCACTTCCTGGGCTTTTGGATAGAGTTGCAATACTGGTTCTGGAAAAATGTTATCAGTACGTACTATGGTTGTGAGGTAACGATAGGTCCTTTGACAAATTATTCCTCATGTACTTGAAAGATCATTGATATGCCAAATCAGTATGGGTGTTAGTGCTTGCCCATTTATTTGTCTTATAATTGGTTTAGTAATAGTGTTAATGCTGGAGTAACTAACATGACCCAGACCACAAGCAGTGATCTGGACACTGACTGAGGGCGCAATCTATCCAACTTATGCCACCGTTGTAACCCAGCAGTGCAGTGAGAACAGGAGGCCCCAGAATGGAAAGGGGATTCATATCCCCTTTGAATTCCCCTTTTGGAAGGGATTTGAATCCCCTTTCCATTCCGGGGCCTCCCATTCTCATTGCGCTGCTGGTTACAACGGTGGCATAAGTTGGATAGGATTGCACTGTGAGAGGGAGAGGCATCCAGACACATAGATACTGGCATAGGTAGGTACACCAGGTTCAAATCCAGAAACCAAGCACTGTCCTCCAAGTCAGAGACCCTTGGACTAGAGGGCATTTTGCCCTCAAAACGGTCTGCGCATGCGCGAAAATTGTAAAAAATACCCGTATTAACGCGCTGCATGGGCCTTCTTTCAGAAGGCCCTGGAGCGCCGACGGGGTCGGACGCTCTGAGGCCAGCTCCCTGGCTGGCCTCGGAGCGTCCAGAGAGCAATGCGGGGGGGGAGCCAGGTCACCCCCCGCGCCGCGATGTCTGAGCGTCACTAGGGTGACGCGCACCCCCTGCCCCAGGGTGACACGCGTCCTAGTGACGTTACTGTGGAGCAAGAAAGCTTTTGGTTTGGAAGAGGAGAAAGAGTGAATTTGCCTGAGAGCCAAGGGATGTTTTTTCATGGCACAGGGAATGAAACACAGATAGCTGAGCCTGTGCGGGAAAGGAACGAAGGGGCAGATCGCAGCTTGAAGTGAGGAAAAAAAGAGAAGAGAAATAATAGTAGATGAAGGAAGAGATATCATGAGCAGGGCAGAGTAGAGTGGCAAATCTATGTTTGGATGAAAGGTTATCTTTGTGGTTGGGGAGTCACTCCTTCCCATCCTGGGCTACAGAGGAGGAGACAATGCTGGAAGTCCTCACTATGCCATCCTTGCCTCAGTTTCCAGGAGAGACAACGCTGGCATGGGGAGGAGCCACAGCACGGAATCTTCCCATGTGGCTCAGGGGTTGTAAAGTTGTCTTCATGGTATAGGAAGGAACCACAATACAGTTGCTCCTACACTAAGGAATTTGGAAGGTAATTGGTCATACAGTAGTTGAAAGAGAAAGGAAAGGCTTACACTAAGTCAAAGCAAGAGATGAGCAAGATGCAAGGCAAGACTTTAGCAATAACGAGAACACAAGAGGCAGCCTGTGTGGGCATTAAGGTTGAGGTCATGCAATATTCTGTTGCAGCAGGTCCTTCTTGTTCAAGATGATTAACTTCTCTTAACAACAACAACAATAACAATCATGAGCTGAGTCTAGAACTAATGAGATTTTAAAATAAGTACATGGTTGGTTTTTTTTTACTATTTATTTCCTGGTTCTTAAGACTTTCAGATCCCCTTCATGGATCATTGCCTTGTCGTGGCGAAGGGGCTTGCGTAACTCAATGAAGCCATGAGCTATGCCGTGCAGGGACACCCAAGACGGACAGGTCGTAGCAGAGAGTTCTGACTAAAAGTGATCCACTGGAGAAGGAAATGGCAACCCACTCCAGTAACCTTGCCAAGAAAATACCATGAACAGTTCCAAAAGGCTACAAGATATGACGCCGGAAGATGAGCCCCTCAGGTCGGAAGGTGTCCAATATGCTACTGAGGAAGAGCGGAGGACTATTCCAAGTAGACCCAGAAAGAGTGAAGCGGCTGGGCCAAAGCCAATAGGACGTCCAGCTGTGGATGTGTCTGAGGTTGAAAGGAAAATCCAATGCTGCAAGGAGCAATATTGCTTAGGAACATGGAATGTGAGGTCTATGAATCAAGGCAAGCTGGATGTGGTCAAAGATGAGATGATAAGATTGAACATTGACATCTTGGGAATCAGCGAACTAAAATGGACGGGCATGGGCGAATTTAATTCAGGTGACCATCATATCTACTACTGTGGGCATGAATCCCTTAGAAGAAATGGAGTAGCCCTCATAGTCAATAAAAGAGTGGGAAAGGCAGTACTGGGGTGCAACCTCAAAAACGACAGAATGATTTCAGTTCGAATCCAAGGCAAACCATTCAACATTACAGTAATCCAAGTGTATGCCCCAACCACTGATGCCGAAGAAGATGAAGTTGACCGGTTCTATGAAGACCTACAACACCTTCTAGAACTAGCACCCAAAAAAGATGTCCTTTACATCATAGGAGACTGGAATGCTAAAGTAGGAAATCAAGAAATAAACGGAACAACAGGCAAGTTTGGCCTTGGAGCGCAAAATGAAGCAGGGCAAAGGCTAACGGAGTTCTGTCAAGAGAACACGCTGGTCATAGCAAACACTCTTTTCCAACAACACAAGAGGCAACTCTACACCTGGACATCACCAGATGGTCAATACCGAAACCAGATAGATTATGTGCTTTGCAGCCAAAGATGGAGAAGCTCTATACAATCAGTAAAAACAAGACCTGGAGCTGACTGTGGCTCAGATCATGAGCTTCTTATTGCAAAATTCAGGTTTAAATTGAAGAATGTAGGGAACACCACTAGACCAGTCAGATATGACCTAAACCATATCCCTTATGAGTATACAGTGGAGGTGAAGAATAGGTTTAGGGCACTAGACCTGGTAGACAGAGTGCCTGAAGAACTATGGACGGAAGTTCGTAACATTGTACAGGAGGCAGCAACTAAAACCATCCCAAAGAAAAAGAAATGCAAGAAAGCAAAGTGGCTGTCAGATGAGGCTTTACAAATAGCTGTGGAAAGAAGGAATGCGAAAAGCAAAGGTGAAAGGGAAAGATATAAACAACTGAATGCAGATTTCCAGAGAATAGCAAGGAGAGATAAGAAGGCCTTCTTAAATGAACAATGCAAGGAAATCGAGGAAAACAACAGAATGGGGAGGACTAGAGATCTCTTCAAGAAAATTGGAGATATCAAGGGAACGTTTTGTGCAAAGATGGGCATGATAAAGGATAAAAAAGGCAGAGACCTGACAGAAGCAGAAGAGATTAAGAAGAGATGGCAAGAATACACAGAAGAACTATACAAGAAAGAGCTTAATGTTCCTGATGACCACGCTGGTGTGGTCACTGACCCAGAGCCAGACATCCTAGAGAGCGAAGTCAAGTGGGCCTTAGATAGCATTACTAACAACAAAGCTAGCGGAGATGATAATATCCCAGCTGAGCTACTTAAAATCCTAAATGATGATGCTGTGAAAGTGCTGCACTCAATATGCCAACAAATTTGGAAAACTCAGCAGTGGCCAAAGGATTGGAAAAGGTCAGTTTACGTTCCAATTCCAAAGAAGGGCAGTGCCAAAGAGTGTTCAAACTATCGCACAATTGCACTCATTTCACATGCTAGCAAGGTTATGCTCAAAATTCTACAAGCTAGGCTTCAGCAGTACGTGGACCGAGAACTACCGGATGTACAAGCTGGGTTTCGAAGAGGCAGAGGAACTAGAGATCAAATTGCCAACATGCGCTGGATCATGGAGAAAGCACGAGAGTTCCAAAAAAACACCTACTTCTGCTTCATTGACTACGCAAAAGCCTTTGATTGTGTGGATCACAACAAGCTGTGGCAAGTTCTTAAAGAGATGGGGATACCAGACCACCTTACCTGTCTCCTGAGAAACCTGTATGCGGGTCAAGAAGCAACAGTTCGAACCGGCCATGGATCAACTGATTGGTTCAAAATTGGGAAGGGAGTACGGCAAGGCTGTATATTGTCACCCTGCCTATTTAACTTATATGCAGAGTACATTATGAGAAATGCAGGGCTGAATGAATCGCAAGCCGGAATCAAGATTGCCGGGAGAAACATGAACAACCTCAGATATGCAGACGATACCACTCTAATGGCAGAAAGTGAAGAAGAACTAAAGAGCCTCTTGATGAGAGTGAAAGAGGAGAGTGCAAAAGTTGGCTTGAAACTCAACATTAATAAAACTAAGATCATGGCATCTGGTCCCATCAATTCCTGGCAAATAGAAGGGGCAGAAATGGAAGCAGTAACAGATTTTACTTTTTTGGGTTCCAAGATCACTGCAGACGGAGACAGCAGCCATGAAATTAAAAGACGCTTACTCCTTGGAAGGAAAGCTATGGCAAATTTAGATAGCATAATAAAAAGCAGAGATATCACCATACCAACAAAAGTTCGTATAGTCAGGGCGATGGTGTTCCCAGTAGCAATGTATGGTTGCGAGAGCTGGACCATAAGGAAGGCTGAGCGCCAAAGAATAGATGCTTTTGAACTGTGGTGCTGGAGAAGACTCCTGAGAGTCCCTTGGACTGCTAGGAGATCAAATCAGTCAATCCTAAATGAAATCAACCCTGACTGTTCCCTGGAAGGACAGATACTAAGGCTGAAACTCAAATATTTTGGCCACCTAATGCGAAGAGAGGACTCTCTGGAGAAGACTCTGATGCTGGGAAAGACTGAAGGCAAAAGGAGAAGGGGAAGGCCAAGGATGAGATGGTTAGACAGCATCACCGATGCAACGAACATGAAAATGAGCGAACTCAGGAAGATAGTGGAGGATAGGAAGGCCTGGCGGGATATGGTTCATGGGATCACGAAGGGTCGGACACGACTTAACGACTGAACAACAACAACAACAAAGACTTTCAGATACACATACCTCTGCAATATGGCACAGCAATAAGGGCGAGCCGAGAACAGTACTTCAAGAGTGAAAACTTTGCTATTTGGGATCCTAGCCTTTGCTGGATGGCGGCTCAAAAAAAAAAAAGTGTGGAAGACTACCTGCAGCTTGTGGAGATTACATCTGACTTCTGTTGCCCTCCCCACCTCTAAGTCTGTGTAAATAATATCCTATGTGTCTGCGCATTTGCTTATCTGTCTGTTCATCTGAACTTCTTTTTGAACTTTCAAGTGACACAAGATCAGGACACCTGGTGCTTGTGCACTTACACAACAGGGAACAATGAGACCACCACACAGTGAGAAGTCTGAGAGAAGAGAAAAATCAAGCAATTTTGCTTGGACAATACCAGGGCAGAGAACAATTTTTTGCAATGTGTACCAGAGACATGAGACAAGGATCGGGAACTGCTGTGGAAACCCAACATAACTACTGCCTAGGTGTACTGAATGATAGTGGAGGATTTTGGAAAGGGTTATCGAAAACAAAGAAGGAAAAAAGGGGAGATAATCTGCTCACAACAAAATGGAAATACATATGGAAACAAATCCATAAGGATAAACTGGATCGGGAAAGGAGGCAGGACAGCAGAGAGAGGCAAGGGGGACAAGGGAAGATACGTGAAGAAAGCAAGGAGACTATGAAAGAGATCTAGAGGAAGCAAGACCCAAAAGGTAAGGCAAAGCCAGCCTGGGACACAGGAAAGTAGTACTGTATGTAAGAGCCAAGAAAAAAGAAGTTGGTACCGAGAAAACTGGGATGGGAAGTTGGGATGATTAGCATGTCCACTCATTCCGTCACCAAACATATCAATGGCAACGTTTCTTTACACATTGTCACCATTTTGATCAGGGCCACATCAGGTTCTGAGGCCCTGTGCACTTCCACAGCCCCCCCCCCCGTTTGCACTGTTCCCCAGCTTAATGGGGGTGGGCAGGCTTGGAGATAGAGGCAGGCAGGTGGGGGCAGTTTAACACCACACCAGCAGTATAGACATTTGCCATGTTGGTCTCAGAGTATGGAAGACACCAAAGTTCCATGAAGCCTAAAGGCCCACATCCCATTTTACTGACATGGTAGCCTAGGAAAACTGATCCCATTTCCTATTCTGTTGCCTTGTGATTCTGAACAGAGTGTCATCTAATAATTCAAACTGAACCAGGATCAATTAGGATTTTCATTAACAGACATTTCTCCATTTGCTAGATTAAATAAGTGATTGAGTGAATATACTTGAGGAAACATGGTTGTGTGATACTTGTGGGAAACTCTGCTTGCCCTGCATTGATCTGTCAGGTCATGAGCATCAATCAATTCTAACCTTTTTGTGCTCCCTTTCCTCACTGGTGCAGTTATTCTCACACAGAAGGGAACCTAATAATGAACTACCTCAACAGCCTCATTTTAATGCAGGATTGTGGAACGTTCTCAGCCTGGGGATTTTTCGTAGAGAGAGATGAAATATAAAATGCCCGGCAGGACACGCAGAACGGATGTGCAGTCTGTGAAATCCTGAGAGGATCAAGGACAATCTGTATTATTATAATTCATTGTTTTCTGAGCTTAGGGGCTGGTAGGAACTAGCAGAAAGTGCTATATTTTTTAGCCATTTACATTATGTGCAATAAGCCCCCAGATATTTTAAAAATCACTTAATTTGGAATATCCAATAATACCACAGTGCTTACACAGAACGAAGATGTCTGGGGAAAGAAGCCCCTTATGAGTTAGAGAGAGAGAGAGAGAGAGAGAGAGAGAGAGAGAGAGAGAGAGAGAGAGAGAATTGAAATATATATATAAATGAGAAACAGCCTGCCAAAATCAATCAAACTTAGTAAAGACACTTTTACAAATTAGAATAAATGAAAAATGACCAGCCAGAGGTGTCAGGAAAAGGGCTACGTTATAATTTTGACTATGTATCTGTATTATTAATTGAGCTGAGACAGATCTGGTTTGTAGAAGTGCTTTATTTCAAGAATAACTCCACAAACAAGGCCTCTCCTGATGGCATCTTCAGCACTACGGAACAGGAGGTTAATCCTTTCTACTACATCCTCTTTTCTCTGGAAAGGATTCAAAAAGATAACTATAACTGTATTCAAATTCATAGCAACTGGCTTATTTTTTGCCTTTTAAAAAATAACTGAGGCTTATATAAATCTAGCGTCTTTAGAGAAAAGGAAGCACATCCCACTGCAGTATGATAAGCAGCATGGATGTGACAGTGGTATCCTTGACTATGATGCAAGAGCCCTTTTAGTGCGCCCCTTGCATATGAGGAAAGGATTTCACACTAGCCTAGTCCTTTTCATGTACTCCAGTGTCTGGAACCCAAACTTTCCATTCTGGGGAAAGAGTTGGAACCTCTCTGCTTCCCACATCACATACAAGCTAACATTTTCTCAATATATAGTAGTGCCTGGATCTCCAGGAAATTAATTAGATAAGAGCTGTATTGCATTTATCCGGTTATCGCATGTAGAATACAGCCAAGTAAGCTGTCACACAAGGGGATCTTTGACACACAAGTTAATACTGTAGATGTATTGGGGGGTGGGGAATCTAGAGGTTGCCAGAACTATTAGCAAAAACCAAAGAATGAAGATAGTTTTGTCATGTAAAGAAAGATCTCTTTTCAATCCGCCTGAAGTCTGTCTAGAGACTGATAGCACTGAGAAATATTCAGAATGATATAAGAACATGGTGTTCTCTTTTTATGTAGCATGGCTGTTAACAATTCAAAAGCAAATAGATCTGGTGTTTTTCTTATGTAATGACGCAATACAAATTGCTGCACATACTGCTGATTATAAGTATATGGCAATTATGGAATCTTGCTGTCCTTTCAACAAAACCTAATTGGGCTGTTAGGGCACAATCCTGCCCAAATATAGGCTGGCTAAGTGTGTGCTCTGCCAGCCTAGGATGTCGCAAAAGTGCCAGAAAGCTCTTTCGCAGTACCTCGGGAGCAAGCGGTGGCAGCATGGAGGCTGGCACCGCTTACTCCGCCGCCGTCCAGAATCTGTGCCACCAGAGGCAGGTAAGTACTGTGCCAGGCAGCAGGAGCATGTGGAGAGGGTGGGTTGGGTTGGCAGGGGAGGGGTTGATTTGGCCAACTAGGCCAGGGAGGGGGGCAGGAATATTGGTGGCGCGCTCCGCCGATATCCTAACCCCCTTCCCGGGCCTGGTCAGCCTTACACAGCCTCTCTGGTTGTGCACCAGCTAAATAGCTGGCGCGCATCCAAGGAGGAACATTGGGGCTGCCAGGGCTTATACCGAGGAAGGGGACGAATGTTTCCTTCCCCTGAGGTGAGCCCCGGCCTCACTGGCATGTGCCGCAGCCTTCATAGGATGCAGCAGCCAGCCATTTATGCCGGCCGGTGCATCATATGCAAGATTGGGCTGCCCACCTTATAGGAGGCACAGAGCTGCTGTCACTCTGCCTCTTTGCTTTCTTTTCCTTGTAGTGTGTACCACAACGCAACACATGATGTGATGTCATTGTGCTGTGTTCCCATCCCCACTAGTGAGAGATGGAGAAACATACAGTGTGATGACATCACATCACGTATTGTGTGTTGCATATGGGATGAGGAAGAGCAAAGAAATGCAGTGAGCAGTAGCAGCCCCACATCTCTTCGCATTCTGCCCCAGAGGTATGAATAGAACTGTAGCTCCATGGTAAAGCATGTGCTTTTCGATGCATAAGAACCTTCATTTAATCCCTGGCATCATCTCTAGGTAGGGCTGGGAAGAACCCTTGTCTGCAACCTTGGAGAACTGGTACCAGCCTGTGCAGACAATCCTGAACTAGTTGGACCAAGATTATGAGGCATTTTTATAACAGCATTATCTGAATCATCACGTACAAATTACTACATATGATAGAGACTACATATGTTAGAGGCTTCTTTCCTTTTGAGTGCGATTTTGCTACAGGCGATTTAATTTCAAAGCACTGATTTCTCTTCATAACCAGTCTTCACATGGCACTTGAATTTGCTGGTGTCTCCTCTCGTAAACTGCGACCCTTTGCCACCTGTACCGTCTTGAGCAGCAACACTTTAATATTAGTCAAGCTCAAGCTGAACCACAGGTATACTCTGTGTATTTACTTAGCAAGAAGAATAGAATTTCATTATGGTGAAGTAGCTGAGCCCTGGATCTAGCAGACACTGTGGTCAAAGACCTCTATTCTCTTTTTAAATTAATTCCATCCTCAACATGTTTGAAGAATAACAGCTGGTACCACCATCTAATCTTAGATGGGAACAAAGTGAACATATCTGTGAAACTTAAATCTGCAGCTAAATGACCTGCAAATAGAGGCTGGATCCAGATTTTGCACAGGTACAGTAGATGGACGTTTCCACAAGGAAATGTGCCTTCCCACAGCAGTCCCCTGAACTCCCCCCAAAGCTACTTCTGAGGGTCAGAGGACCTCCAAAATGGGATGGAATGTGGCATAGGGGAGCTGTGGAGAGAGGGGAAATTGCCAAACATAGGGCAGAGGGTCTTTCCAAAGATGGATCTTCACTCATTATTTATTATTTATTTTTCACATTTTTATACCACCCTTCCTCCAAGGAGCTCAGAGTGGTGTACATATTTCCTCCCCTCCTTTTTGTCCTCACAACAACCCTGTGAGGTAGGTGGGGCTGAGAGATAGTGACTGGCCCAAGGTCACCCAGGAAGCTTTGTGGCTGAGCGGGGATTTGAACCTGGATCTTCCAGGTCTAAGTCCGACTCCCAAACCACTACACCATCCTGGCACTACACTCATAAAAGGTGCCACTGCCCAATTTCAGCAATTCCCCATTCCACTACAAGATGGTCTCTCTGCCCTTCAGAAATTGTTTTTTTGAGAAGTTCTGTAGGCAGGAGGAGTGGAAAAAGTTCATTGTGCAATGTCTTTTTACTCATGAAAGGTCCGGATCCAACCCATAATAACTGTTATAGGTATCTGTATTGCATTGTCTTTCTGGGTAAATCAGTGCCACATTAGAAGGAATTATTTTTATTACAAGTTAAAATTCATAATTCTGGCTATGGAATAACAGAATTCTGCAGTTGGAATATGTAGAATAAATTAAGTATATGACAGCCCAGTCCTACTCGAGCGGCAGTGGAATTTGTGTTCCGCTGGTGCTGACTGCCATAAAGCAGTTAGTGCCAGCTGTAAAAGGTGCTTTAGCAGTGTGTGAACTCATCTGCTGCTGGAGCACCAACAGGAAGGCCTTCCCACATTCGCTGGAGCAGCCGGCAGAAGTTGCTGACAGAGCTAAGATGGGGGGGGGGGGAGGCGGAATGGGGTAGGGGTAGGGAAGAATGGGGCAGGGGGAGGGTGGAACAAGGCTGCAATGGGGGAGATGGGTGGATAGAGTCTGGGAAGGGATGGGTTTGGTGGCAGCAGCAGCCACCGCCAAATCCTAACCCCCTTCTTGGACCCAATCCTGTAGCACAGGTCCACGTGGACCTGCGCCAGTGATTTTGCTAGCTCAGGTCTGAGTAGGCCCCCCTGCACAGTGGAGGTTTACCTCCACAACTGCCCTCCTGCAGGATGCAGCAATTGCCATTTCAGTGCCACTGCATTGGGGGGGGGGGGAGAGAGAATAGGATTGGGCTTTGAGACTATACAAATTAATTTCCAATAGGTATTTGCAATCAATACCCATCTTATGGAGGTAGAATCCATCCATCTATTTTTAGATGTGCAACAGTACCCTATTAAAAGAAGCAACTATTGTATATTTACAGTTATATATCATGTAAATGTTCATTTTTCAGTATCTACCGGTACTTTTGACAGAATTGCATCAATTCATGCAGAGTTAGGAATCTGTTTTTCTCTCTTTAATGCTCTTGCTGTTGCTAACAATGTGTAGAAAAGAGGGGAAAGCCACTACAACCTCATAATGTAGCTTATCTTACCATGAAAAAAAATCATTTTTTTAAATGAAAAGCTGGATATCTGACTTCTGAAATGGTTGCACAATAACTCAGTATAAGGAATGCATTGTGCTTAAAAGGTAAGCAGTTAGAGAAGAACCTTGAATATTAAAAGTGACATAAAACAATTGCCATATTATATAGCAGGCTGTGCAGATTCTCTGGGCAAGATTCCAATCATTTCTGTGCAGGTTTATTGCCCATATGTCTGTGATGCAATTATCATATCAATACAAAGTTAACACTAAAAGAGTCATTTTACCGTGGCTCTTTTTGCATTCTGCCTAAAATGACCACTGTGGCCAATGAAAGTTTATAGCAAAAATTGAAGGTGATGAACTAGAAATTGGATATGATAGTTATGCCATGAATATCTGATAATCCAAAGATGTGAAATGTATTTAGCATACATATATTTCCCATCAATCGTTTTGGGCCCCCAAATTCAGGAAGTGTGCATTCAGTGAAGAGTTTTAGTGCCCTAGTGTTATGACATTAACAGCGCAATCCTGTCTACTGAAAGACCAGTGGAGCGTGCGCTCTGCTGGTCTAGGGTGTCACAAACGTGCCATAAGGCATGTTTGCAGCACCCAGTTAGTAGGTGGCACCGGCGTGTAGGTTGGTGCCGCTCTACTCACCTTGGATCTGGTGCTGCACCTGCCAGAAAAGGTGAGTTCCCCACCAGGCAACGGAGGGGCATGGGGAGGGCAAAACGGGGCATTCCGGGGTGTGGTGGGATTGGTTGGCCAGGCCTGGTCAGGGGGCAGGATCATCAGAGGCCTCCTCCACCAAATCCTATCCCCCTTCCCAGGCCTGGCCATTATTACATGGGGTTCTTGAAAATGTGCCAGCAAAATACCTGGTGCACATTCGAGTAGATCCATCGGGGCGGCTGGAGCTCTACTCGGGGTAAGGGGATGACCATCCCCTTCCCCCAAGGAGAGTTCCAGCCGCGCTTGCGCTGGGTTCTATCTAGATAGGATGCAGTGCGGGCTCTACGTAAAGCTGTAAAGCACGTTCATGACACACTACGAGTAAGCTGCGCCAGCAGGCAGGCCTGCACCAGTGCAGGTCCCAGTGCGCGCTGGAGCAGATAAGGGCCACCTGGAATGATGCAGATGGGGGGAGGTGTTATGGGGGTGTATTGGGGTGGGGGAGGCATGGGGGGTTGGTAGTTCGTGTCCAGGAGGGGGCAGGATTGGCAGCGGCAGTGCATGCCGAATCCTCTCCCACTTCCTGGGCCTACTGTCCCTACATGGGTCTCCTGGACTTACGTCAGCTAAATAGCTGGCGTGGATCTGAGGAGACCCGTTGGGGATACTGGGGCTTTACCTGGGGTAAGGGGACGAATTTCTCTTTACCCCAAGGAGACCTCCGGCCCCTCTCCCCATTGGACGCGTGGGCCATTCGGCCCCGAATGAAGTAGGCCCACACTGCACCATGCGAATGCAGACCTGCATTCGAAGACATGGGTCTGCTACCATGTTTAGCTTACAGCCTAATCCTATCTTCCACCATGCTGTAGCATGGAGGTGCACACAGCATGCTATGGTGGGGGGGGGGACAATCAGAAGGCCTGCAAGAGGTATAAGAAATTATTTTTTCCCTTACTTCTGCTTAGGTCCCCTGATGGCCTATGAGTCTCCTTGAACCTATGTCAGCTATATAGTAAGTCCAAGGAGAGCCAGGAGGTGGGGCAGGCTGAAAAATGGGAGATGAGATCTGGCATACGTGACTGCTGCCAGATTCACCCTTCTCTCCCCCAACACGTTTCCCCCCCCCCAGTTCCTCTCCTAAAATGCCCCATTACTTCCCACTGTCCACTGCTCACTCCCGCTGCCAACATACCTCCTCTGGCGGTGGCTGGGCACTCTGGTGTTGTGCGTGCATGCAGTCACTAGCCATTTGCACTGGCGGCCCCATTGTCCGCATTGTCGCTCATCTGTAGCTCTGGTGGAGAGGGCCTTCCGCTGATGGAATGCTAGTTCCAGCAGCGGAAGGCACCCATAGGATTGGGCTATCAGGTACTGTTGAAAGGACAGAAAGATTACTCCGGTTCGCCCCAATAAACACATGACTCCAGATATGGATGAAAAGGGTCACTTTATTGAAAATACAGGAAAGAGCAAGAACATAAGTAAAGAGGAGATCTACAGACTGGGGTCAGGGTGTTACATGCGCACATGAGAAGCGCTGAAGCGGGGGCATACATCCTATGGACTGCCCAGGCGGAGTTACAACCCTGACTCTGAGTCGTCGCCCCTCCTCTGAGGAAGCCGGCTCATCCACGCCAACAAAGCAGCAGAAACCGCTGCACCGCCCTGAGCCAGCAGGCACCTAGGGCAGCTCACGTGATCCCAGCCAAGGCCCCCCCCAAGTCCCCGAGCCGGAGGGCAACTGGGACATGGATGGTGGGGTGGTGCATCCCTTAACCTTGCTGCCCTCGAGTTCATCAGCCCAGCTTCCACACACTCCTCCCCCAGAGAATCAACAGGTGGGCATCATCGCCCCACCCCTCATGTGCCTCCGGAGCGACCAAGTAAACCACGAGTACGGCCCGAGGGGATGCTCGGCATTCCGTAAGTGCCACATACTTATAATCAGCAGTCTGAATTTGTATGGCATCATTACATAAGAAAAACACCAGATCTATTTGCTTTTGAATTGTTAACAGCCATGCTACATAAAAAGAGAACACCATGTTCTTATATCATTCTGAATTATTTCTCAGTGCTATCAGTCTCTAGACAGACTTCAGGCTGACTGAAAAGAGATTTTTCTTTACATGACAAAACTCTCTTCATTCTTTGGTTTTTGCTAATAGTTCTGGCAACCTCTAGATTCCCCATCCCCCAATACATCTACAGTATTAACTTGTGTGTCAAAGATCCCCTTGTGTGACAGCTTACTTGGCTTCTACATGTGATAACCGGACAAATGCAATACAGCTGCTATCTAATTAATTTCCTGGCGATCCAGGCACTACTATATATTGAAAATGTTCTCAATATCATAAAGACATGCAAGTACTTCAAGCTACCTTTAAATAAAAAAAATCTTATGTCATTTTTTTCGTAACACATATTGAGTAGCAGGATGATGACTCTCAAGTTCCAAAAAGTAATAACGGGAGACCATCAGGAGCTAAATTAAAATAATTAATATCACTAAAATGAAATGGCAGCATTTATGCATACTTAAATGAGCATGACAATTTCTCTGAATCCAGTGTGAGTAGAAGTAGAACAGTCCTACATGCTTGCTACACTGAACAGTAAGATTACATCAAACATAAAAGTAGTAATTTCCTTTAAGGGGAAACTCGTAAATCAGGTACAGAAATGACTCGGTCTCAGTGAAAAACATGCATAATGACTCCTGAACAGATAGGACCGACAACTCATATTTTTCTTGTTGTATTTAGGGCAATGAGAAAAGTAACTTACAGATATGTATATCAGCTGAAGTGTGGTTGGTAGTACGGAAAATCTGTGACTGTAGGCGAGAGGTACTGGGGTCAAAACTCTCCCTGCCACAGATGCTGGAAAGAAGATTGCAGCTTCCTGGCTAGAGGAAATTCCTATGAGGAAGTCCTCTACAGGGTGGGTTCTATGCCCAAATGGTACTCTGGCCCCTTTCTCCAGAGGCGCCATTGAAATTACTCAGGGTAACAGGATGTTGCAAATGGCCCTTCATTATGGGACGTGTCTGTTCTTTCAGTTAGAATGTTTCCATGGCATCACCTAAGTGATGAGTAGAATGGGAGAACAAAACAGAATACTGTATGTATGATGCCCTTTATGTCCATTTCCATTCCTTTCTATGTTTTGTCTCTAAACCCACTTCCTTTGGAGGAACTTCCTTCTGACCAGTAAGTTGGACATCTTCAGGGAGGGTACAAGAGGGTAACATCAGAAGGACAACAGTCTTGTCCTTGATTCATGGGTGTTGGCTATGGGAATAAAGCACACTGAACAGTTGTGGCCTAGGTCAAGTCTCTGTGGCATATGAGAACTATGTTTCATTCTTAGAAGAGACAGTGGTTTTATTCATGTACCTAATGCATTACTGTATATTTGGCCCCTGAATTTGCTGAATCTTTGTTTTTGAGCTCCATTAGTACTTCTTTTGATTTTTCTGCTTTAGCTGGAGGGCTAGAGTCAGGCATGGCTTATGAGAGGAAGAAGCATGGAGAAGCCCTATTCAGGAGGACTCAAGACAGGATAAAAATTAAGTCCTATGAATACAATCCAAGTTGAAATTGAGAAAAAAAACACCACCTCTTGTTCTAATAGGAAGCAATTCTCTCACTACCACTTTTCGATAGCCAATATCTATGGAAAATGATTCCATATAGCTACACATTTTGTACACTCTGTCTTTCTTGCTGAAGCAGAAGAATATCTAGCCACATGAATGAACAGGAATAGCCCCTTGACTTTGGCACAGAGAGAATACTTAACACAGTACAGTAGAAGTGGGTGCATATTAGAAGTACAGTAAGTTGCCTCTTTCCCTCTGAGGGCCACTCCATGGTGAAGTACTGAGTGAGAGAAGTAAGGTATCCCCCCTCTCTGACCTGAGCTACACGCACTGAGTTCTCTCCCCCATCAGCTTCCATCAAGCTCTCCACTCACCATGGAAAGAGGCTGTTTTCTGAACATGAGGGAGTTCAAGGGAGCTGTCCTTGGTGCTAACCAAGGGAGCGGTCCTTGGTGCTATAGCAGGTTGTTTGCTTTCCTGGAAGGGGTTCCAAGGCAAGCTTCCTGCCAAACACTCTCCTCAACACAAAGGAGTGCTGGTGATAAACAGAATTTGAATTGCACTCAGGAGAGAACACTACCCACTCTAGCAGGGCAAAGGATGCAACATATCAGGCTGCAGATGCTGGCCCCCTCCATTAGATCCTAACCATAGTGGTTTGTATCCCACTTAGATGTAATTCTGAATTACCCCTCTCCACTGTTCCTATATGATCAGGAAAGCAGCAGAAATGGATTGACAGAGAAGGGGAGTACATTGGGGGTTGCGACAGCTGCCCAGGAAGGGCATCTGTGCAGGTGGTGGATGGGTGTCCCCAAGATCTCAGGTGCTGGTAGTGGTCCAAACCAGCCAAGTGCTGATGCTAGGGTACAACCCCTTTAATGCATAAAGTGTCTACTCCACAGTCACACTGCATTAGACAACTGGGATAAATTGCAGCTCCTCAGCATATTTTGTGATGTACATGAATTTTTAAAAAAAAAATGTTAAAAAAGGACAAAGTGGAAACATGCTAAATTTTAAAGAGGTGCCTATGTCTTCTGAACATGGGAAACATCATTAGGATAGTAATAATAATATCTTCCTAATTTTAGCTGAAGTAGGAACTGACAATTTGTGTTAAAACAGAACAAAGGCAGAAAAATGCAGATGTGTGAAAAAAAGTTAGAAGCTTGCAGTGTTTGCCAAGGAACTCGCTTTTTATATGCACTTGATTATTAAAGAAAATTTAAACACACACATGAAAGCATTTGTTCTCAAAGAGAGGAAAAGGAGGAGGGCAGGAGAAGAAAGAACCTCAGATTTTTCAAAGAAATTAGGAAAGAGAACTGTTTATGTTTTTTAGGTTTACAAACATTGACAGTGTTTCTAATAATGCTCATAGTCACTCGATTTTGCAGACAAGTGCATTTTTCAACTTTTTCTACTGCATAATTTAAAGCCAAGTTTTCAAGCACAATTAAAAAACACAATTGTTGAGCGGCACAGTTTCAAGAAAATTGATTTTGTCCACGTTCCAACATTGCCTCCACTGAAAAGAGACCAGACGGATGCCTCAGGTCTCTTCATACAGGGCTATGGTGGCTGCATCTGTAACTCTGCCTCAGGGGCTATTGTGAAATCACCCATTCCATATAAATGAACAAGCACCACCAGAAGTCGAGCCAAGCTAAGTTCTGGTGGATTTCAGTTGTCAGGACAAAATTTGCTTTCTCAATAGGGAACACGTTTTCACCCAAGAGTTATGCAAATCATTATGCAGCAATCTTTCCCTTTTTTAATCCAATTTTTGGACACAAAGTACTGGTCATTGTGCAAACGTAGCAAGTGTGCTGCACAGAAAGTCCTAAAGTGTCAAAAACAAAAACTAAAGCTCCATTTCATTTCACCATTAATTAAGTACTATGTGCTTAAGTACTGTGTGGGTAATAGCAAGATCCTCTCATAGCCAAATTTTGGTTTGTTTCATAACCAAATCCTTATGTCTAACTAAACCAAAATCAGTTACTGTTTCTGGTTGACAGAGACAGTATTTACCTTTTGGTACATGCAAGGCCAGTCACCCATGAGACGGGGTGAAGTGGCTGCTTCAAGGGGTGGGCTGGAGGAGGCAGCGAGCCGATGAGGGGTGCCTGACACCCTGTGACGGTCCACCACTGCACTGTCCCCAGTTCACTGCCCACCCACTTGTCTCCTACTGCATCCCAGTCAGCACTCACTGACAGTAAGTGAGAGAGGAATCAGGGGAGCAATGACCACCTCTTTCTCCAGCACAACAGATGCAGGTGATCAGACACTGCAGGTGGTGCTCATGAAAGAAGCATCAGGGGCACAAAACAGTTCTGTTCTGATCATTCCCGTTCCAAGAAATTGATCGAAATAGAATTGCTCCACTTCTGCTGCCTCCTCCTTGCCTGCCCAGCCACTTCTGCAAACACACAGGCTGGGCAAAGCATGCTGGGAGCTTCACTCCCAGCATCCTCCATCCAGTCCACCCGGAAGAAGACTTCACTCCCAGCATGCATGCTGCACCCAGTCTGTTTGTTTGAAGAAGCAGCTGCTGGGCAGGAACAAGGAGGTGGCCGAGGCATGAAGACAGAGGTAGCGGTTAGGGGGCTGGATACCCTGGGATCACTGCTACTGCCCACCTGGGGAGTTCTTCATCAGGCAGACTGGGTGAGCATAGTCAGAGCCCAGCCTCTTCTGAAGAAACAAGTCGATGGGCAAGAGCAGGGCCAGGATGCTAATGCATGTACAAAACAAAAAAGGGGGGGTAGAAAACGGAGGCACGGCTTCAGAAATCACTCCAGCTTGACCTGGGCCTGGATACTGTTCTTTAGTAAATCACTGTCTCTATTTTGCCTTTTGAAGAAACGGCGTAAAAATACTTTTACATTGTTTGTTGTTAGTGTGATTTGTAAAAGTTGCTACTTTTCAAGTTTCATTGTCCTGTCTTGAACCTCTAGAAGTTAAATCTCTGAGGGCAGAGCAGATGAATCTTTTCCAATGCAGAAGCATGTAAATGCATTCAGATAGACATAATAAACCTGTTACTGCACTGCTTCTTTTCTAACATCTCTCCATCACTGCCTAACCAGGTAATGTGTTGCTGAATGTGTTCTGAGTTGCTGCTTTCCTGCAATAAGCACAAAGAGATCCCCTGGGAAATGAAACCTTCTCAAGTTGTTTCCCCCACCCCCAAAAGGTAAACTGTTATCATCAGCTTGTTAAACACTCTGCTTCCAAAGGCAGTGCAGGACAAGCTAATGCTAAATATACTGTATACCGCGTACAGGCAGAATACAGTGTACAAAAGGCAGAGAGGCACCTTCAACAAGTCCCATTTCCTCCCAGCCCACAGGTGTAGGCATTTAACTCCAGATGCGTATATACACCCTTGAGTAAAAATGCCTTGTAGTGAAGAGGAAGTGATGATTCTGAAGGCAATGATTCTTGGTGTGAAAAGTGGAGTGTTACAGGAACACTCCTATTTTCATCTATGAAATGCTGAAGAGTATGACTTGTAGTTCTCTATTCACACACACACACACACACACACACACACACACACACACACACACACACACACACACACTTCATATATTCAGCCATTTCAACAGCTCCCAACAACCAGACCTCATCTAAGGTTTCTTTTGGGAAGCACCAAAAGCTTGAGGTACTCATTCAGTAGTTAGTTGTGCCAGAAAATATGGACTGCAATGGTGTGTGCTCATTTATCTCATTGTTTAATGCAAATGAGACACTTGTGGAAAAAAAGAGATTAATTTAGCCCAATTCTCTATTATAAGAGGCTGTGAAGGACTGCATAGACACACAATCCAGCAACTACTTTAGCCATCTACTTCTTTTTTCATCATCTGTAGATGAGCCAAACCTTATTATTTTGTTTGTGGAAACAAATGGTTTAGCTGAGTGTTTCTTTGTTAGTAACACAGGGCAATTCTAAGGATCCTGAATTCCCCCTGCAAATTTTCAAATCCCATCACTGTTGCCTTCTTTCTAAAGAAACTTCAGTAAAGTAGTATGTATGACAGATTCTTCACACAGTCTTTAGCTGGGATGTAAAACTATCCATAATAAGAAACAGTTCATCAACTCATGGCCCAATTCTATCCCTCACCATTTTCCACCATATATGTGTGTGGATATGTGGCAATGTGGGGGGAAATCAGACAGCCAGCAAGATATAAGTAAAAATATTTTTTACTTACCTCCCAGTAGGCTACCTGATCACCAAAGAGTCTCCTTGGACCTATGCCAGCTATTTTTCTGGCCTAAGTACAAGGAGAGGAAGGGGGTGGGGCAGGGTGGAAAAATGAGGATAGGATCCTGACACATGCTGTTGTTGCCACCAAGTTCCACCCCCTCCAGCCCCCACACCACTCCCTACCCTCCTCCTCCTCTCCACCCTATACATTCCCCAAGCAGCCCACAACCCACCCCAGCCTTATTTGCTCCGGCATGGGCCAGGCCCATCAATGACTGGGAAGCGGAGTTATCCATTTGCACTGGTGGCTCCGACATGCCCAGCAGCGGCGCACCATTTACAGCACTGCTGTGGCCTTTACAATAGCAGACTGAGATCTGCTGTCATAAAGGCCCCCTGGGATTGGGTCGTTAGAATGTTCTAGTGGTAATACAGATTTACACAGACCATAACAATATAAGGCAGAATAATGGCATAAGGTTGTTTAAAACAATTAAATAAGACAAACCCTTCATCTAATTTCTAAGTTCAGAGTTAGGGCACAGGACAATTGAATTGCTTCAAAGCCAGGACAGGTGAAATTGAGCAAGTGATGCTTGTCCTCATATACTAGCATTTTGGCTGGGATGGCATCAGAGATCAGCCAGTTTGGCTGCTGGCTGAGAACCCACACCCATCAGAGGGCCCACCTGGCCAGGCTTAACCCTGCACCCCCAGTACTGGTGAAAGTGGTAGCACCCAATGTGTGATCAGGAGGCTTTGCCCCAGGTCCCCCAACAACTTGACACCAGCACTAACTCTGCACAGTATAGTACGGTCTCTGTAGCCAGATGCATAAACATTCGTAATCTGCACACTCCTGGCAGGCCTGGCTTCTGTTAAGTAAAAGGTAATCTGTAGTAAGCATGGACCAGACTCCCCTCTTGCTAATATCAGTGACCAAGCCTGACCTGGAAGCTTTTACAGGGGTCAGGATGCCTCACCGCTTGATACACGCCGGATGTTTCCTTGGCTGGTCTCCCTGCTGTTCCTTCTTTGGTCAGAGCTGAGAGGTGGCACATACATGTTGAGTCTGTTTGATATTCCTTAGGTCACCAGTTTGACCCACTGTATGCATCAATCTTGGCACCCACAATTTTTAAAAAAATGCTTAGAAACCACAATTCCCATTTCATTTCATATAATTTCATTTACTATATATTAACTGCATCAATTTTAGCTAAATCAGTTTACTTTTCTAAATTTCCACATATCATGGTGTTGCATGGGTTCTGAACCCCTTCCTGGCCAAGTACCACCTCCGGCACCACTCTCCTGCTGCATACCAGCGGAAGTGACTGGTGATGACCAGTTTTCTGCTCCTGTTTTAGTTGTAGCAATAATTTTTTTAATCGATTTTTAGATACTGTTTTTATTAATTTTCATTAATTGTTTCTTACTATTTTAAAATGTGATTATTTTTGTATTGTATTTTTTGTATTGTATTTTTTTCTGTTGTAAGCCACCTTGGGTACCTTCGGGGAGAAAGGCGGGATAAAAATATTGTAAATAAAATGAATAAATAAATAAATAAAATGACATCGCCAGTTACTTCTGGGTTTTCAGAGGCCAGAAAACACAGGTAGGAGGCACTGGGCAGGTGTTCCTGAGAGGCTCAAAGGCAGGAGCCTCTCGAGAGCAAAAATATGCCACCGAAAGAGCTACACCAGAGTGGGGTTCCGGTGGTCCGATTACCACCAGCAGTTGGCTGAAGTACCACTGGTGGTACTAGTACCACTGGTTGAGAACCCCTGTGTTAGGCAAATGCCCAATCTGTTTTAGTGAAAGTTTTGATTCTTCAACCACGTCACAAAAAGCTGAAGATTCAAGAGCCATTTGTTTACTGAAATCATCATATATGTGGATAACAGCAATAAATGTCCAAAATCCATGTGTAATTAACTTTAAACTGTAAGGACCAACATTTGTTGTGGTGGCCAGCCTCCACTGAGGCCACTGTCTGCAGCAAAGTGCATATCTCTCTCTCTCTCTCTCTCTCTCTCTCTCTCTCTCTCTCTCTCTCTCACACACACACACACACACACACACACACACACACACACACACACACACACACACACACACAATTGTTCCAAGTGTATTACTGACTGGTTAAAGAATAAAATATGATAGAAGTCTCAGCTGTAAAAATTCTCTTAGATACTGTACTTTTTTCCCACATCATCCTATATGTCAGAAACATTAAATATGGTTTCAGAGCTGCATGTCAGATCTAGTTTCTGTGAAGTTGAAGGTGAACCAAAGTTGGTCCACTGTCAGCTTCAGTATGGACAGTAGAGTTCACATGCAAGTTTTCATGTCATACTCATCCCTTGTAGATGAAGGAGATAGACAGGTCCTGTTTGCATGCAATACTAGGCTATGCCACATTCATGCGGAAAAAAAAGTTGTATGAAGCTACTTGAATTATTAGATAGTAACTATTATCTTAAAATCTAGCATTGTGCAATTAAATTACGGGTGTATTGCATAGAGTGCAAAAAGAAAAAAATAAGCAGCCCACTAAAACCACTTACTGTAGTAAAAACAACATCCTCTTTGAACTCTGATGTACAACATATACACATTTGCGATTGTTTAGAGGATCAAGATACAAATTTAAGAATTTATAGCCCAATGCTATTGGGCTGTCCTGCTAGCAGAATGCACATTCCTCCAGCGCTGGCTGCTGGAAAGCAGCTGGAAAGCAATCTTTGGCAGTGCACCAAGTAGCACGTTGCCTGAGCGCCAGCAGGAAGACCAGTGTCTTCCCATGCGTGTTGCTGGACAACTAGCTGCCCACTGGAGCAGGTAAACCAACAGGGAAGGCGGAAAGAGTGGGGGGCAGAACTGGGGTGGGGAGGCTTCAGGGGTTGATCCGGCAGTGATAGCGCATGCCAGATCCTATCCCCTCTGGCTGCAGTCTCCCCGCCCCGTTTCCTCCGAAATCGCTGGCACAGGTCCGAGAAGATCCATTGTGGGGCAGGAGGCTTACAGAGGGGAAGCCTCCTGCTCTCCCCCCCCCTCGGTGCTGGATACAGTGCACTTTTTTGGTGTGGCTGCACCAGCGGGGGGGGGGGGGAGAATAGAATTGAATAACTTACTCAACAGATTTTAAATGGATACTAAAGAATAGACCAGTGTTTCTCAAACTGTGGGTCAGGACTCACTTGGTGGGCCGCGGCCATTTCTTATGGGTCCCGCAGAGCCTCCAATGAAAATACGGGTGATGGAAAGATCAGATAAGTAATTGCCTCAAACCCTGAGGCTATTCAAAAATCAGATATCTGCTAATTGTCCTGCAAACAGCTGAGCTCCTGCAGTTATGCAAGCTTGTGTAGGGAGATAAATGTTTGAGCATCTTATTTCTAGTGGGTTTTTTTCCACATCTGTCAATGACAGGAGGGGGCAGGTGAAGTCTGGGTCACATAACTACTGGTAAGCCCCTCCAAGCCTTGAGGATATTCATTAGGGCTGCCTCATGAGAAATGGATTGAGGGGTGGTGGTGTTTTTTTTTTTTTTTTGCAAACAAACAAACATTACTTGTAAATAAATATTTTTCTTCTGAGATCACCTTTTAAAGTCTCGTAACGCTAGATAGGTCCCAATAGAGCAGCGTTTCTCAAACTGTGGGTCGGGACCCACTTGGTGGGTCATGACCCGACTTCTGGTGGGTCCCACAGAGCCTCCAATGAAAACATGGGTGATGGAAAGATCAGATAAGTAATTGCCTCAAGCCCTAAGGCTATTCAAAAACCAGAAAGTTGCTAATTGCCCTGCAAAGAGTTGAGCTCCTGCAGTTTGCAAGCTTGTGTAAATATAGGGAGATAAATGTTTGAGCGTCTTTTTTTCTGATGTGTTTTTTTCCAAGTCGATCAATGACAGGTAATGGGGGCAAGTGAAGGCTGGGTCACATAACTAAGCCCCTCAAGCCTTGGGGCTAATCATTAGGGCTGCCTGATTACAAGAAATGGATTGAGTTCTTTACAAAGAGATAAATAAAATATTACTTATAAATACATTATAATATTATTTCTTTCTAGAGCATCTTTTTTTTTAAGTCTCATAAAGCTAGGTGGGTTCCGACAGACTGTCATTTTAAGACGTGGGTCTCCCAGTGCTAAAAAGTTTGAGAACCACTGCAATAGAGTGTTATTTTAAGACGTGGGTCCCGGTGCTAAAAAGTTAAGGAATCATAGGAATAGACTATACAGTAGCTGTAAGATTTATACAGTAATACCTTGGATTGCGAGCATAATTGGTTCCAGAAACATGCTTGTAATCCAAAGCAAATTTTCCCATAAGAAATAATGGAAACTCAGATGATTCCTTATTCTGGAAGAGATCTTTGTGTGCGTCTGAATAGCGTCTCCTGGGCTCAGCTAATTAAGAAACTGCCTTCCCCCCTCCTGTCCTTTGCTCTTGCAAACTAGCTCATTAAGCTGTTCTCCCCCTGGCTTTTGCAAAGTCTGATCTGCAGAACCTGAGCCTTGTTCTGCAGTAAACCTTTGCAAGAGGCAGATGAGGGGGGAGAACAGCTTGTTAACAGCTTGTTAATGTTTGCAGCAGCCAGCAAAGACATGGGGGGGAGGAAGAAAGCAGCTTAATGAGCAGAGCCTGGGAGCCTACAGACGCACACAGAGATCTCTTGTAGAACACAATGTACTCGTATAGCAAGACCTTGCTCGTTTATCAAGTCAAAATTTACATAACAATTTTGCTCATCTTGCAAAACACTTGCAAACCAAGTTACTCGCAATCCAAGGTTTTACTGTAGTTGCTTAAAGATGCAATCCTATGCATATTTTCATGGGAGTGAGTCCCAAAGAACACAATGGGACTTACTTCTGGGTAGACCAGCATAAGATTGCAATGCAAGACATTTATTTATGGAATAACAGTAATTTTCTTAATATTTACTGTATAGGGTGGAAACTATTTGTTTTTTTAAATGAAGAGGTTTTTTGCACTTGATTGCACCCGATCGTATTTTAAAAACCATCTTGTGCATTGATTCAAATAATAGTAATAACATAAAAAAACCACTTCCATATTAACAAACATGAGTAAAGTCATTTAGAAAAATGGATTAAACATAATAGGAAAACCAAGTATATGTTGTTGGGAGAAAATATGAACCAAGGTAGTGTTTGTACAGTGGATTAAGTTCAAAACATAAACACAAAGAAAAATATTCCGTGAAGAAGGCACTTCTCATTCCATATTCAGTTATACTGCATTAATATCAAACCCACCTCAATAAGCCTGCAGGTGTGTTCTCTAAATATAGCAGCATATTCCTTTATTTCTGCTTCTCTTCCATTTTTTGCAGCTTCAGTGAGCACTAGAAGTGGAACGGTTGTGTCCAAGAAGGAGTCAGAGATATGGTCAATAATAGCTTTGCGAAGCTGGAAAAAGAAAGCCCCATCAGTAAGAGTTGTATATTATAGTATTGCACATAGTGATGTGCAAATGTTATCCCTATGCTCCAAATGTGATCTAAAATCAAAAAATGAGCAGCCTTTTCCACAACCCAGTTAAGCTAATTGTAGTTTCTGGTCACCTATTGTAGTTTAAGGTGACCAGAAACTATACATCTCATGGTCTAAATAAGGTGACCAGAAACTATACATCTCATGGTCTAAATATGTGCCACTCCAATATACAGTTGGCCCTTTGTATCCATGGGGGTTCCATTCCTGAAACCCCCACGGATGCAAAAATCCACGGATGCTCAAGTCCATGGTTGGTTGGGGTGGGGGGGTGGCGCCACAGTTCCTTGTTTAACAGCTGTGTGGGCCTGCCACCCGCTTCTTTCCTCTCATGCCATTTTCTAAGCTTGTAAAATGCCGATAAAAAGAAAAAAAAGTGACTGGAAAGAACTCCCATTTGCACGCACATCTGGAAGTCACTTCCGATCACATTTTTTCTTTTTATAGGCGTTTTACAAGCTTAGAAAATGGCGCAAGAGGCAAGAAGCGGGCAGTGGGCCCGTGCGGCTGTTAAATAAGGTACTGTGGTGCTGTCCCCTCCCCAGTGGGATCCCTCCTCTGTGGATAATCATCCGTGGATAGTCAAATCTGGCTAATGGCTAATCCGCGGATAAGGAGGGCCCACTGTATCTTCAAAACAACCCTCAGTAATGTTTTGATGTGTACTTCTTAGAGACCATGTTTACAATAAACTCAATTTCTTGGGTAGATATAGAACCCAGTAATTGTTTAACCTCCAGTTATAAACTTCTTTGAAATCTAATTGAAGATAATTAATTTGAAGCACAGTGTTACACTTGTTTAACAATTTAAACAGAAAGTTCAAGAACAATTAATGCAAATAGATGCCAGACTTATTACATTTCTTGCTGTGTTCGTCTATTACCAATTGGCATAATTGGTGATCTTACTGGTTTAATTATCATGCCGTCTACCAGTTAGATATTGTTGAGTTCTTCCAGTAATATGTAGAAATATAGAAAATATATGAGTAGTTGAGTATTATTGTTGTTAATATTATGTGTTTCTGGGTGTTCATGTACTTCACGTATATCACATCAACCCTTAAAATAACCTGAGTAAAGGTAGTCAATACTTTTATCATATGGCAAATGGGAGGGGAGGAATGAGGTTGTGAGATAATGCCATTGAACTGGGGACATTCCAGGTCAAAGCAATACATGACATCATTACTATGAAAATATATGATGCAAAAGATCGTATGTGTCTGTAAGGGGACAAGATTATTATGCTAATATCTTTCAGTACAGTTCGGTTTGGAAGACACCCAACATGTGATAGCTTTAAGTGAAAATAAAAAGGAAAGACTTTTTGTGAGACAGTAGACAGGTTATTGTAAGCTGCAAAAGTACGCGATATTTCAATTGTCTCTTGCTATACCAGGACCTAAACCATTTCATGGAATCACAGTGCTGTGGGAAGCATTGATTAATGCAGTAGGAAGACCGAATAGGAAAACACTTGTCCTTTAAGTATATGCTTAATTTTTCTTAAATTTAATAAAACACAAAGATCTCATTCTTCAACGTTTGCTGTAATTGGGCCAGATTATCACATTTGCAATATACCTGTATTTTGTTACCCAAAATAAATATTAAAGTAGGTGGTTGAAATAACTCCCCTGATGCCCCCACCTCAATTCAACCTAATAAAGTATCACTTTATCAACAGCCTGGCACAATTTGTAGGGGCAGACAAAAATGCCCTTCCTTTGAGAAGAACAGCATGCTCCAAATTTGTTGGGAATGCACAGAGAAGCATCTCAGTAGCTGCTCGAATGCTCATGGAATGCTCTACCCTTGGACACTCATGAGACATCTTCTCAAAGTGCTGCACGATCTTTTCTTTGGGTTAATTTTCACTAGCAAAAATTATGCAAGAATGGATTGGTTCTACCATGCAGAATATTATTTTAATATGGCTCAGGGTCTGTCTTTTCCCAGGTGGGGTTGGAGGCTAGGCCAGTAGAGACTCAAGTTGACCTGAGAGCCCTGATAGCAGATCAAGACGTTGGACAGCTCCAAGGGGAAACAATAAAGTCCAGGCTTAATGCTGGTATCCGAGTGGCTGAAATCAAACTAGATCCAGCAAGGGATCTAGTGTTCAATGAAGATATGCGTATATATTCCAGCTACTTAGGGTAGTTGGCTTCACTCCTTTCATCAGAGAAACCTTCTTGTCTTAAAGATCTTTTCCAGATTTTGCAAGCATCAACTCTGACAGCTGTGGGGATTTTGGCTTCTGTGTAAGCCCTCAAGGGAGTCCTCAGACTCCAAAGACAGGGACAAACCAACATCCTCAGGCAGGGGTGATGGGTCTGGCTCCTGGGGTTTCCCTTGTGCAGGTGGAATGGGAGAGACTGGGGTCTGCTCCAAGGGAACCCCTCACCCAATCTGTCTCCTCTCCTGGGTCTTCCATGTTGTCCCCGGATTAAAGGGGTTATTTCCTGGGCTCAAGGCGTGTTCTCAAAGATGATTATACTAATCTTTGTACACATTAATAGTAATGACTGTTCCTTTGATGGAGAAATTAAATATGATGTGTGAACTGGGTGATCATGAATACAGAGAATGGGAGAATGGAGTGGACTTGACAAGGCCGAGCATCCACCCCTAATGAGATGCTCGCGTTTACTGGGTGGTCCGGGAAACGCACGGACAGGTAGGGGGCGGTGACGCCCCATATCAGATTACTGTGGGTGGAGTGTGAGAGGGGCAGTACCTGTTGGCGCTGCCCTGGCCACACTCTGGTCCAGTCTCTCACCTGAGCGCAGCAACGGTTAAGGGCTCCTTTATTGTTGCTGCACTCAGGCTGCCTGAATCGTGTGTGTGTGCTACGGTGGTCTTCACTGCGGATCGGGTGGATCTGGTGAGTTCCCGGTCTTTATGGGGGGGGGTCCGTCAGGCCGCTATGCGCTTGGCGCTAGGGGCGGGGTGGGTTTGGGACCTCTTTTCTACTCCCCCCCCTTTTCTGTTCTTCCTACCCCTGTCGGCTCTTGCTCCCCCCGTTTGCTTCCTCCCCTCTCCCCTTCCGGCCGGGTTTGCGCTCCAGGGGCTTGGGGTAGGGGCGGGGTGTCGGACCGGGGCCCCGGCCCCGCCGGGATTTGGTCATCGCGTGGGGTGGGGGTTACCTGTTGGGAGGCTGGCTCGGCGGATGGCTTCGGGCAGGGAGGAGCCTTTAACGCGATATCGGCCAGCCCTCACTAGGCGGCGGCCCCCGGTCGCTCCGGGCCCTACCGAGCGCCAGACAGCATTGCGCTGGGGGTAGGGTGTGATGGGGGCGGTGGGAGGATCCGGCCGCTCGGAGCCGCGGTGCGCCGCGCCGCGCGGCCGGGCAAGTACGGGGGGGCGGGGGGAGGGTTGGACGGAGGAAGCCGCTTGTCGCACGCTAATTCGGCGGCATACATGCCGTTGGGCCTCCGGGTAAGGGTAGATAGGCGGGTGCGCAGGCTGGGGGGAGTTTTTTTTTTTTTTTTTTTTTTTCCCCCCCTCCGCTGCGCTGCGTTCCTTTGAGCGGCCGATTGCAGGGCTTGTCGACCCTCTCAAGATGGCGCCGCCCATGCGGCGCCACGTGGCCCCGCTCAAGATGGCGGCGCCCACGGAGCACACGTGGGGCAGCCAAGAGGGCGCTGCCCATGGTGCCGGGTATACCTGGCCGCGCTACCCCCCTTGTATGGGCCCACGCGGTCCTTTGTTTGAGGTGATTGCTTTTCAGCTGACCTTGTACGGCGGAATAATAAAGTGCGACTGCTATTTGTGTCTGTTTTTTGCATGCCGAACCGGCTGTTTCGGGGGGGGGGTGTTTCGCTAACGTGAATTGGCTAGGTGCAATGAGTTTGAGCGCACTTTAAGGGATGGTGAATTAATTCCCACGGAACCAAGGGGCTATGGTCTTGATCAGGTTTTAGATATAATGAATTCATGAGCGTGGTTGACTATGGGGATGGGCCTATGTTGGAGAATTCATTGCGCTGAGTTTTATGGACACTGTAATTGGTGCTCTGGGGTTGTGCCCACGATGGTGATTTGATTGGGGTGTTTTAACTATTATGGATTACTTCTTACTGTTGACTGCAACACAATGAATTAATATGATTTGATTACAATGAATTGATACAATGAACACTGATTAAAAAAAAAAAAAAAAAGCAGAGAGGCGAAACAGAAACTGTAAACAATGAATTGGGACGGAGGCAACTGTGCCACATCCCTGCACCCGATAGAGGAGAGCTGATCGTGATTGTTTGATTGTAATGCATTCTGTGGATGAATTGATTGGTTCAGACCTGCTTCTCCTGGGTTGCTATGGAGGAGAATAAGGGGGGAGATTGTTCTATAATGAATTGATTACAATATAATAATAATAATAATAATAATAATAATAATAAGGGTAATTAAAAAAAAAAAAAAAAACAAGCCCTAGTGTCCGATGTAAGGAACTGGGGATCCCCTGGAAGGATTCCTTTATGGATATGCCCTTGTAAATGAATTACTTCATCTGTCCCCTCTGGGCTGAGGATGTTGTGGCGGAAGGGTCATAACGGCTTGGTTGCCAAGGCCGGTAAGAAGGTGTAGGGACCCCGGGGGGCATTTATCTGGTACGAATGACTCTGGGGATCCCACCCTCGCTAGCGCTGGGGTTGATGCCCAAATAAGGGCATGAGGGCATAAGGGTAGCTGAGCCAATTAGAAGAACCAAATCTTTTCGAGTGTATGCCATGCGTACTGAAGGTATAAAGGTAAGACCATGATTGCATCTTCTCTCTCTCAGCCTCCATTGTTGGCAGAGAGACGCGAGCTCGCAATAAAGCTGTTAGTAAAACAACTTTTTCCTCCTCCGGCCATCCTTGAGTCTTAAGTGTTTGGTCTTCAGCCAACACGGCTAACATGTCACGTGTATTGCATCCTTTGCAGGTTTCGTGTTCCCCCTTGCGTGTTACGCCCCGCCGATACTGGAGTTATGCCTAAACGGCCAATGGGGACCAGGAGTAAACGGGCAGCCAAAAGGCCCGCGGTTGTGGCTCCGGAGGTGCAGGAGGGGGCGGCGGCGGCGCCGCTGCCTTCGGCTGGGACCCCAGTGGTAGTGGGAGGGGCGGACGCCACCCTTGCCGGGGTGCACATCGTCATGCAGGCCTTTCAGGCATGGCAACAACTCTTGACGGCTCACCAGGGTGCCCCATCCAGCCTGCCGGTGAGCTTTCCAGGCCTGTCAAGTGCCCCAACGGACCAGCTGGCCTCCCTAATGAGAGTCGTTTCTGCGGTTAGCGCAGCGTCAGCACCTGCCGCTGCAAGTGCGGCTTCTAGTTCCCCTCCTGCTAGTAATGGCGCAGCCGCTGCGGCGCCTAGCGGGGTGACCCCCTCCACAGCACCTGACCGGTTAGCCTTGCCGCCGGGTAGGCTAGCCTATGGGGCGCTCCCTTCGGGGGGACCCGAGGCCGGGACATCTGACACAAGTCCAGCTCCTTCTCGAGGCGAGGGCCGGCCGCTTGGGGGATCCCCACCAGTCACTGAGGACAGGGCCCACGCGCCCTCACAGGAGCCATCTCCGGCAATGGACGGCCAGCTGCGTGCAGGTGAGTCGCCCATTCCCGTGCCTCCCGGGGTGTGGGGTGAGGGCAACGCAAGTCAGTCTGTGGCACCATCCGGTGGGCACAATAGCGTAGTTAACCAGCAGGTTAACGTAGTGACCTCCGGACTGCCCTACCCGGTTTCCATCACTGGCCAGTCCAGACCTGTCTCGCCGCGCGACGGCGGATCGTGGCGCAACGCGGCCGCAGGGGATACGGGTCGCCACGGCGGCGTGGGTACAGTGCCTTCATCCGCTGGAGTTGGAGCATGGGTGGACCCAGGAAGGGCGCAGGAGGCGGTTGGGTCTTCCCCCGTAGGTGCCGGCTTCTTACCACAGGTGATCCAAGTAACGGCTGGGGGCGGGGCGGGGCCTCTGCCTAGCCCGGCCGCTAACTCTGTCCGCGCGGCTGAGGGGCCGGTAGGGGACCATTCCGCGACGACAGAGAGCCGGGAGCCGCGGCCCCCGGCGAGCCCTGCGCTTGTGGTGGGGTGGGCCTCTGAGTCGGCCGCAACTTCAGGGGCGTATGGCAACCTTGACATGCCGCTGGGTGGGCACCTTAGTCAGGCGGTCAAGGAACAAATTTGGAGGGGCGACTATATAGATATGTTCAGTCTCCTCCACAAGGAGCCTGAACCCCCGGAGAAATTTGGAGAGCCGCGGCGCGATCAGGAGGTAGTTCGTAGGCGGAAGATCGACAGGAATTGGGCTAACTGGCTCTCAGGGTACATTACCTTTTGTGCAGTGATGCATGAAGCAAAGCCGGAGAGGACGTACGCCCTGCTCAAATATTTCGACCTTATTTACAGGGCTTACCTGACTTATTATGGTAATGGTTGGCTGAATTACGATGAGCAATTTAGAATGCGGGCGGCGAATAACCCCAATCTTTCCTGGATTCGCCACCAGGAGGAGATCTGGCTCCAGGCCGTGGTCCCGGGTGGATCAGTGGGTGGCGACCAGGCTGATAGCGGCCAGTTGATTGTTCGTAATGGGGCCAATGGTGGGCCCGCTCGTGCGCCGATGCAGACTCGCGGGGCAGGGCAGCGGGTTCAACCCCCGCGGGTGTGTTATGAGTATAACTCGGCTGGGCACTGCTCCAGGCGTAAGTGCTCGTTCAAGCACGCCTGTAGTCTCTGCGGCGGCGGGCACCCCCACAGTAACTGTGGGAAGGGCAAGTGGGATGGGCGCAATAAGGGCCGGCAAGCTGGCAGGCAGCAAGGCGCCCCCGCCCCTGCAGAGCCTGCCAAAGGGCCCAAGTCCAATTAAGGTTGATCACCTGGCGGCCCTGCTCCGGAAGTATCCGGATAGGAGGGCCGCGGCGTATTTGCTAGACGGGTTCACAGAGGGCTTTCGAATCCCCGCTCCACATCCTACATCCCCGTCTTGGGCTAATAATTTGAAATCGGTGGTTGGGATGGAGGAGGTGGTGCGGAAGAAGATCTCGAAGGAGGTTGGGCTGGGGCGCGTCTTGGGCCCGTTCCGGGCGCCTCCCTTGCCCAACCTACGGATATCCCCTTTGGGGGTTGTGCCTAAGAAAGCCCCAGGGGAATACAGGCTAATTCACCACCTCTCATTTCCCAGGGGTTCTTCGGTCAATGACGGAATACCGGACCACTTGTGCTCGGTTCGCTACACTTCATTTGATCAGGCGATGCGGACTGTTAGAGGTTGTGGTCCGGGCGCCCTTATGGCTAAATGTGACATCGAATCGGCTTTTCGGCTTTTGCCGGTGCACCCGGAGGACTTCTGTCTCCTGGGTTTTTCCTTTGAGGGCCAATTCTATGTGGATCGGGCTCTTCCAATGGGCTGTTCTGTATCCTGTGCAGCTTTTGAAAAATTTAGTACGATGTTAGAATGGGCAATTAGGAGGCGGGTTGGTGTGAGGCAGACCGCGCATTATTTGGATGATTTTCTGTTCATCGGGAGAGCAGGGTCTCGGCAGTGTCAGGAACTCCTTGGGCAGTTCCACCAGCTTGCCGCTGAATTGGGGGTTCCCTTAGCTAAGGATAAGACCGAAGGCCCCACAACCAGGCTCACGTTCTTAGGCATAGAGATCGACTCCGTGGCTGCATCCTGCAGGCTGCCAAGGGAGAAGCTGGAAGCACTGGTAGTTATGCTGCGACGCTTCGTTAAGGCGAGGAAGCTTACCCTAAGGGAGTTGCAGTCGGTTGTCGGACACTTAAACTTTGCATGCAGGGTGGTCGCCCCAGGCAGGGCCTTTTTGCGCAGGCTTTGCGGGCCCATGACCGGTGTGCGAGCACCGCACCACAGGATTAAGGTGACGGCGGGCATGCGAGAGGATATGGTCACTTGGTTACGGTTCCTCTCGGAGTTTAACGGCGTGTCCTTTTGGAGGTCCGAACGGCTCCTAGAAGCTGAGCTGCAGGTCCACTCGGACGCTGCAGGGGGCCATGGCTTTGGGGTTTTCTTCCGCGGGCGTTGGTGCGCGGCGCCTTGGCCAGCTGAATGGATTTCCGCTGGAGTGACCGCTGATTTGACCTTCCTTGAGCTATTTCCCATACTGGTTGCCGTTCATTTGTGGGCCAAGGAATTCGAAAACTCCACGATCCGCTTTTGGTGTGACAACATGGCGGTGGTTTCGGTGGTCAACAAATTGTCATCCAAGTCCCCCAGGGTTATGGGGCTCGTACGCCCCCTGGTCTTGCAGTGCCTGCGGCTTAACACCCTTTTCATCGCAAGGCACGTGCCGGGTTTGGAAAACTGCATTCCGGATGCTTTGTCCCGTTTTCAGATGGACCGTTTCCGGGAGCTGGCGCCGTCGGCCTGCCGGGAGCCGGAACTAATGCCGCGGTGGTTGTGGAACCTTGGCGGAGTAGGGTCCTCGCCGGGATTGTCGACTCCCTAGCACCTAGTACCCGGCGCGGGTACTTTCGTAAGGTGAAGCAGTTCGCCCTATTCAGACAGTCGATGGGGCTCAAGGAGGCTTGGCCCATCCCCCCGGAAGACATCCTACGGTTTATCCTGTATTTGAAAGACTCTGGAAGAGCGGCCAGCACCTTCCCCGGGTTTGTGTCGGCGCTAGCATTTATGTCTCAGGCGTTGGGGATGCCGGATCACTCTAGGGACCCCCGTATTAGGCGTCTGTTGGAGGGCTTAGCGAGGCAAGCCCCTGCAGTCCCGGACCACCGGCGTCCGGTTACCCCTGATCTGTTGGTGAAGATGGCAGAGGCATTTGGGAGCTTGTGTAGTTCACCATTTGAGACCACCCTTTTCAGAGCGGCCCTGTTTACCGCCTTTTATGGGGCCTTTAGGCCCAGCGAGTACCTGGCCAAAGGGAAGGATGACGCCACATGCAGGGCGCTACAGAGGACTGATCTCACCAGGGGGCCGAAAGGGGTTACGTTACAGTTGCGGATCTCCAAGACGGACCAGAGAGCAGTGGGACAGCAGGTACACCTACGGAGAGTCCCAGGCCTGCCCAGTTGCCCTGTGAATGCCCTCGAGAGCTATTTGCAGCAGTCTTCTGCCTCGAGCGGCGCGCTGTTTCAGCACCAAAATGGTCAGCCACTGACGCAGTTTCAGTTTCGGACCCTGTTTTCTAGGGCACTTCAGGCTCTGGGCCTTGTGCCTGGTGACTATGGCCTGCATTCGCTGCGTATTGGCGCAGCCACCGCCGCTGCATCGTTCGGCTTGGCCGGGCAGGCCATTCAGAGGATCGGGCGGTGGCGATCAACGGCTTACAAGAGATATGTTAGGAAGTGATATATCTGGACAGCCGGTTTGTGCCGTAACGGACGGTGTTTTCCGCTCACCCCCTCAAGTGGGTGGGCATCCCGTACTAATTCCCACCGTCCTTCGAGGGAAGGGGGGTTGTGCATGCTCCCTGTCCTAGCTTTGTTGCTGCGCTCCCATGCTGGCCAGTACTCTCTTCACTCTTTTTCATTCACTTTTAGGCAGTCGGGTGCTTATATGTGGTCATTCAATCGTGTTTTGGGCACAGAAAAGGGCAGCTTCCTGCGGGATTGGGACCCAGCTCGGATTGAGCGGACAGCTGCGGATCTACTGGTCCGGAAAGCGGGGGATGCGTTGGAGTCAGCTGCTCCCTCTGGTTGAGGAGTTCGTCACAGCCCGAGGGCCACCTGACGCTATTTTGGTACACCTAGGAGAGAATGATCTGCCCGGGACGAAAGGCCTGGCCCTTCGCCGGAGGATATGCGAAGACCTCGAGCTCCTCCGGTACCGGATCCCGGGGGTGGTCCTTATTTGGTCCGAGCTCCTGCAGCGGAGGGTCTGGCGGGGGGCGCGTAGCATAGTTGGGGTAGACGAAGCCCGCAGGAAAGTTAATAAGGAGGTGGGCCGATATGTCCGCCAGTGCGGCGGTCAGGTGCTACAGCACCCGGCCATCATCTATGCAGCAGTGCACCTCTTCAGGGGGGATGGGGTGCACCTGACAGATCTGGGCAATGACACCTTTCTAGGAGATCTGCAGGCTGGCCTCCAGCGCCTTTTGTCGCTGTCTGGGCGGTGAGGGCCAAGCGCTAGGCTGACCCTCCCTTGTGGCTGTAGGTCAGGGTCAAGATGGCTGAAAGCGGGGTTGAGGGAGTGAACCTGAGGGCAGAAAGGTCAAGGGACCACCCCCCCCACCATCCATCTCCCCTCGGCTCTCCGGCTGGGGGAGAGGTGGGGGCGGACCCTTGGCTGGGATCACGTGAGCTTCCTTCGGGCTCACCGGCTTGGGGAGGTGCAGCGGTTCCTACTGCCCTGACCCGCTAGGGGTCGGCGTGGATGAGTCGGCTTCCTCAGGCGAGGGGCGACGGCTCGGAGTCCGGGTTGTAACTCCGCCCAGGGCAGTCCTTAGGATGTATGCCCGTGTCAGCACGTTCTCACGTGCGCGTGTAACACCCTGACCCTGGCCTGTAGATCTCCTCTAACTTTGAACTTGCTTTCCTGTATGTCAATAAAGTGACCCTTCTCACCCATATCATGTCTTGTGTGTTTCATGGGGCGTACCCCGGTAAGGCCGAGCATCCACCCCTAATGAGATGCTCGCGTTTACTGGGTGGTCCGGGAAACGCACGGACAGGTAGGGGGCGGTGACGCCCCATATCAGATTACTGTGGGTGGAGTGTGAGAGGGGCAGTACCTGTTGGCGCTGCCCTGGCCACACTCTGGTCCAGTCTCTCACCTGAGCGCAGCAACGGTTAACCCACCCGCCCGCCCTTATTATAGTCTGGGTTATACTGGTCGCCCGTTCGGGGGCCGGGTAGGAATTTTTCTGCACTCTCGATTGGCCTTAAGGGTGTAGTTTTTTCGCCTACCTCTGACTATAGCGGGTACATTTCTTCTTTCTAACCGGTCACTAACTGGCTGTAGGTCAGGGTCAAGATGGCTGAAAGCGGGGTTGAGGGAGTGAACCTGAGGGCAGAAAGGTCAAGGGACCACCCCCCCCCACCATCCATCTCCCCTCGGCTCTCCGGCTGGGGGAGAGGTGGGGGCGGACCCTTGGCTGGGATCACGTGAGCTTCCTTCGGGCTCACCGGCTTGGGGAGGTGCAGCGGTTCCTACTGCCCTGACCCGCTAGGGGTCGGCGTGGATGAGTCGGCTTCCTCAGGCGAGGGGCGACGGCTCGGAGTCCGGGTTGTAACTCCGCCCAGGGCAGTCCTTAGGATGTATGCCCGTGTCAGCACGTTCTCACGTGCGCGTGTAACACCCTGACCCTGGCCTGTAGATCTCCTCTAACTTTGAACTTGCTTTCCTGTATGTCAATAAAGTGACCCTTCTCACCCATATCATGTCTTGTGTGTTTCATGGGGCGTACCCCGGTAAAATTTAGGACTAAATTAATCCCATGGTCTTTGTGCCACCACAACAACAAAATAAGAAGTGGGCTGATCCATAAGGCAAACTTGTGCAAACAAACTGGTTCACCACTTGGAGCAGCCATCATGTGGAAGTAGTTATAAGCAATGGCTACACAAGATGGTCGTTATGAAAAGCAGCCCTTGCCTGTAGCTTTTATGATCAATTGGGTCACATTATCCATTGTGAAATATGGTCCTATTTGTTTCTCTGCACATGTAAAAATGTTTACTTCAATACAAAATATAACAAAATAGCCTGTGTGAGCCTTGCTCTTCTCCAGCCAGCTTGTTTATGCTACCCTTGCTTTACAAATGCAAGTGTGAATCTTATCCAGTTAGGCAAGGAAAACGAATTAGCAGTGGCACCATCTTTTCTCCTCAAATTTTGTGGCCAGAGCAAGGTAGGGAGTAAGGATTAAAGCTTATTTATAAAGACTCTAAGGGCGCAATCCAAACCTACTTAGGCCGCCATTGTAACCAGCGGCCCAGCGAAAACGGGAGGCCCCAGAACAGAAAGGAGATTCAAATCCCCTTTGAATTCCCCTTTTGGAGGGGATTTGAATCCCCTTTCCGTTCTGGGGCCTCCCGTTTTTGCTGGGCCGCTGGTTACAACGGTGGCCTAAGTAGGTTTGGATTGCGCCCTAAATTTATTAGTGTATTTGTTATTAATTTTAATAAAGTGTGTGTGTGGTATAGTTATATGCAAAAATATTTGTTTGGGGAGTGTTTCAACTTCACCCATCCAAAAGAAGTGGGGCGCATAATACAAGGGGGGGGGGAGAACCACACTATTACAATGGGGGGAACCACACTATTACTTAAGATCAGAAAATGCTTCATCAGGTCAAAAATGCAGTACTATAATGTATCAATTTAGTATGAATTAACAGGCTACTAAACAAAGAGCTTCTGTAGCACAGTGGCTCCAGAATCTTACTTCCAGAGTTAAACTTCCTTGGTTTAAATCTCACATCTTCCCCCTTTTTCTAACTCTCTGGGAAATGATATTTGTGCATGTCATGTGGGTTAGGGTGGTTTGCTGGTGTTTTTGCATTTTTTTTTAAGATTGTGAGCTTTGGAGGGGCACACAAGGAACCTTCCTTTTAATTATTTTGCTATGGAAACAGCTTTGTGACCTTTTGTTGTTGAGAAGCAGTATAAATAATAATAATAATAATAATAATTCCTCTCTATAGTTGAACATTTTATTGTTACTGCCCAACAACCCAAATGTTTTCTATATTTCTACATTGCTAAGATAAACTCTTCATATGGCATCAGGTATTCAAAATGCAAAGAAGACGTGAATAGTCTATTTTGCTTACGTTGAGCATGTGATGGTGCACAGAGATATTGGATGACACTAGAGATGCAATTTAAAAAACAACAACAAAGATTTAAGTGCACAAACCAAAGCGCATGTTATGCCAGTGGAATGCACGTTCTGTCAGCATAATGTGCTTTGTGACTAATATATTGAGCGAAAACTTTCATGGCTAGAAATAGTATTCCAGGAAAAAGGATTTAAAGGTAAAAAAGCCATGTAAAAATATTTATCAAAGCCAAAACATATTAAAAAACAATTTAAAAACACAATGCTACAAGGTGTTAAAATTAGCAAGCAAACAGTAAAAGTCATTTAAAAATACAGGCAGATGGACTGATGTTTCGTGCTAATTCATAGGACATTTACTAGGTCTTAAACAGCGTAGCTGTGGGTGTATAACAGCCACCCACAGCCACGCTGTTTAAGACCTAGTAAATGTCCTATGAATTAGGACGAAACGTTGGTCCATCTGCCTGTATTTTTAAATGATTTTTACTCTTTGCTTGCTAATTTTAACACCTTGTAGCATTCTAAAGACTTGAGTTTTTAAAATTGTTTTTTAATACGTTTTGGCTTTGATAACTGTTTTTACCTGGCTTTTTTTACCTTTAAATCCTTTTTCCTGGAATACTGCTTTGTGACTTCCTGGCCGCTGCTGGAAGTGGCGAGCAGCTAGGTCTGTGCGGCAATGGGTGCCGGACGCCCACGGCCTGGAGTAAGGCTGTGCAGGGGCCGGGAGGGAGGGGGGGAGGAACAGGGCAGCGGTGGATGGAATGTGGTGGCAATGGGGGCAGGGAGGAGGGCAGATTGGGCCTGGGAAGGGGCAAGTTTTAGCAGCAACGGTGCTCGCCAAATCCTGACCCCTTTTCCAGACCTGATCTGCCTTCATAGGTCAATGCAGACTTGTGTCAGCAATATCACTGATGCAGGTCTGAGTTGACCCACCAGGCCCACAGGGGCTTACCCCAGGGCAAGGGAACAAATGTTCCCTTACCCCGAGGAGCCTCCCTAGGCCAAAATGTCCCCAAAACGTGCCCCAGCAGACGGCATGGCGGCACTACTGCATCAAATCTTCATTTCACTTTCATAATTATTAGCACACATTTTGTCCCCAGAGGAGATTACCTGTCTGCGGAGATCTCTTGTCTTTTTGCACATATTATCTATTGCAATATTCAAGGTATTACTCTTTTCCTTTTTGTCAGCCTGGAAAAAAACAAGCAGAAAAGAACATTCGAACATACAAAAGTACTGAGGCATTTAACATCATTAATAAACAAAACTAGCAAAGAATCATGTGACATCTTACAGACAAACAATGTCTTTCCCTCACATAGTTCCTTTTTAGCAATTCAAATCTTTCCGAATGCAACAGAAGTAATAAAGTACTGTGTTGAAAAGGGGTGATTAAGGGATGAGGGCCCTGATAAAGGGCTTTAATATCTACCTGTACCTTATAAGCATTGTTAAGAAAAATCAGTATAAAGTTCCTTTAACCAGGGAGGGCCACTTTCTATATCAGAAAAGGAAGATGGCGATATAACATGCTCTGTAAAAGCAATACAGAGTAAAATCAATTGCAACGAGGGATGTGTCTCAGTAACTAGGTCACGAGTCAAGTGCGAGTCATTTTTGCACAAGTGCGAGTCGTGTACGAGTAAGGCCAAAAACCACAAGTTGAGTCACTTTGGGGAAAATGGCTTTTTCCCTGAAAATGGGTGGGTGTCTGTGTGGGGTGTGTGTGGGGACCTCTGAGGCTTTTAAAGCACCCACTTGGCTTCCCCTATGCCCTTTCCCTCACCTCTCAGTCTTGTCACCACCCATCTGGTTTGGGAAAAACAAGCATGTCTACATTCAAACCATTTATTATTCCCTCCCTGCACCTTCCCCTTGCTGAGCCGAGCATCCCTTGGGCTCGGAGTTTTGGTCAATGAGGAGGAACAGCTGTGGCAGCTTCGCCCTCCCTCACTCCTCCCCACCCCTCGCGCTCGGAGTTGTGGCCAATGGCGAACAGACGGCAACAAAAGGGGGGGGGACTCTGAGCCAGGCTTGCTTTCCCACCCCCTTGAAAACCCTTCCTCTCTCCTGCCCTCCTCCTCCAAGGTCTTCACTGCGCTTGCCTGCCTGCCTGCCTGTGTTGATGCTGGCCATTAAAGGAAAATGACTTGGAAATGGCAAGTCGTTACCCCCACGAGTGCGAGTCAAGTGCGAGTCCCATGCGAGTCAGTGGGTCACGAGTACGAGAATGAGTCAGGGAAAAAGTGACTCAGTCGCACTTGCGAGTCAAGTCATTTGACTCAAGTCCCCATCCCTGATTGCAACCTATATAGGTTCTTTAGGTTGTGTATGTGACAGCTGTAAATCAATCAAGAGTAAAACATTAATCTAAAAATTACCCATTAAAGAACAAAACAAAGATTGCAACAGTGGCTGAATGAATAAAATAGAAGCCAGCAGGCCAAATGCTATGCAATATGGAAGACGTTTTCCTTAAAGCACCTTTCCTTTACATCCCTCCGCAAAAGCCTCTCTTTTCCAAGAAGAAAACCCTTACTAAATTGAATATATTAATATCCTGCCTTTCCAACCAGGATGAGAAGTTCAAGTCAGCTTACATTAATTTAAAAACAGAACCACCAGTAATACACGTCAAACAACAAAAATAAATGCAGTTAAAATAAGACATCAAATGACAACAAGAATAAATAGCAGTGCATCAAATCCAGAACTTATAGGGTTAACAGGAGAGAGGAATAAAAAAACCAATCAAGCAAAGATTTGGTGGAACAGAAGTTTTAACACCCACCCACCCACCCCTTGTAAACTTGAGGTCTTCCTTTCCTTGCCCTAGGGAGACAGGTCTGCCTCAAAGCGGTTGTTATGGGACATGGTTGGGAGCATAAGGATGGGATGGAGCAAACATCACCCAAGGAGCTCTTTAAAAAGGGAGTGGTCACCCCAACAGTAAATAAGGTGGTACTCTAACCCTGGTAGGTTTCTTTACTTTTGATTATGGCTCTCCATTTGCCTGCCTTTGCGACTGCTGCCTACATGGAGGCCCTGCATGCCCCACCCCCCACTTGGGAAGGGGTCAGTGTGGGCATTACAGAGCCCAGCTCATCTCCACTGTAGATGCAGGGGGGGGACCCTATTGCCGGGTCCACTCAGTTGGAAGACAGAGATGAACTCTGCCTCTACCTCCTGCTGATACCCTGGGACCTCATCATGGTTCCTGTGGAGGGTTGTATACTGGGGAAGGGTTCCTGTGTGGCCTCCCCCTCTACCTGACCCAGCTAAAGGGGCTTTCTCCCAGGGTGCCACCTCCCTCCAGGGCCCTGCTGGCCTTCCTTCTCCTCTTTGTCCCTCGTACTTGACTCAAGACTTGGAGTCAGTGACTTGATCCACATCCCTGATAAGAGAGGTACGATATGGCCACAACCCCTGGCTTCAGTCAACAGCCTGGCAATTGCATGCTATACTAATTGTAGTTTCTGAACAGTTCTCAGAGGCATCTCCAAGTACAGTGCATTACTATAGTCCAAACTAGATGTCACCAGTGCATGGGTCACCATAACCAAGTTGTATGGAGCACATGGACAATCCTCAACCCTTACTTAAAATAGACCTAAGTACATGTAACTGAAGTGAATGCATATTCTTCTCTTCCCTCTTCCTCCTGTCCCTCTTTGCCTCCCCTGGACCAATTGTCTTACTTTTAATCTGTAGACCGTAATGTGCAAGCATGGCACATGATGACAACAATGTGGAAACCAGCAGTAAGTAGGCTTGGTGGGCTTCCAGAGGGAATTCCACAGTACAGCAGAAAATGCAATGCTCCTTGTAGCTGTCACTCTGATTTTCGATCAAGATGGAAACCAGCATTTCATAGAATGCTTCAAGTAACGGTGAAGGTTCATATGGGAGCAAGCATTCCCTAGGGTGTCTCAGGCCTAGGACATGCAGGGCCTTGCATTTTTGAAATATATTTTATTAATTTTAACACCTATTGATTCAACTTAAAAAAAAACAGTTTTCAAAAACTTGTCACATGTATGTTTTTTCATCCTTAAAGTGAACATGCTTCCAGAGGATCTATGATCAGCTCCCTCTGTGCATCAGTTCTGACGAGGCTTAAAAACATTCTTGTCAGCTAGCTTTTGAGGGGGAAGAGGAGGGGCTTAATATTGTGTTAAAATATGTAGTTTATATTTGTATGCATTTTATAGTTGATATATGTATTTTATGGCGCAATCCTACGGAAACATCAGGTGACGGAACGAGCGTTCCACCACCCGAAGTAGTCGCAAACATGCCGTAAAGCACGTTTGCGACTACTCGTGAGCAGGGAAGGCCGGCCTCCCCTGCTCCATCGACAGAGCCCTCGCTCGGCAGCAGCCAGACCCAGGTAAGGATCCAGCAGGAGGAGGGGAGGTTCAGCGGTAGACGGAGGGGGTCATTGACCCAGCCGGTCTGGGAGGGGGCGGGGGATGGCTTCGGCCATATCCTGTCCCCCACCGGGTGGCTGGGCCATTACATGACCTCCCTCGACATCCGCCAGCAATTTGCTGGCAGAAATCCAAGGAGGCCGATCGGCCTGTGCGCCATTTACACTCAGGGAAGGGGAGGAGCGTCCCCTTCCCTGAGTAGACCTCCACTCCGGTGGCACCTTAGCCGCCGGGGAACAGAATCTGGTGGGTGGCCTATGGGCCACCCGCCAGATCCTTACGTAGGATTGCGCTGTCAATGTTGTAAGCCGCGTTGGGTGCCCTTCAGGGAGAAAGGCGGGATATAAATCAAATAATCCAATCTCCTCTTCCCTTCAATACATATCTTACAATTGCAAATTCCCCATAAAGTCCCTCCTGATTAAACCTGCCGCAAACGTGCCTTACGGCCTGCACCGCTCACTCAGGCTGGGGCCAGAGGTCACGCCACCTGATGGAGGCAAGTCCTCCACTCTGCCGATATCCTACCCCCCCCCCCCCCCCGTCCTGGGCCTGACCAGCCTTACACGGCCTCCCCAGATTTCTGCCGGCCATTTTGCCAGTGCATATCTGACGAGGCCCATAGGAGCCACAGGAGCTCTCCACAGGGGAAAGGGACAAAATGTCCCTTTCCCCCAAGGTGTGTCCCAGCTCTGCCGGCGTGGATCCCACACAAGATCTGGGGCAGCACGCTTAGTGCACTGCAGCGGATCTTACGCAGGGTTGGGCTGCCCATGAATGTGAGGAGGATCCCTAAAACACTTTAGGTGCTCCTACCACATTTACCCCGAAATTGAACCCCCACCTCTTTGCTTGCCCAGTGTCAGATGCAAAGTGAGGCTAAGTTAATAACAGCATCCGGGGTGTGTGTGTGTGTGTGTGTGTGTGTGTGTGTGTGTGTGTGTGTGACTTAAGTGGAAGAATCAGCATGGGGAAGGGGTTAAAAAACCCACCTCCCCTCACAACATAGCCCCAATCTGAACTTGGTGTCCCAAAATTACTTTTTGAAAAAGAAATGGGGATATCTGATCCTTGGACCAAAATGGAGTTTTCAAATGGATTCCATACTATCGTTTGACATAGCTAAGGTTAGAAAATGCATCCAGTTCAAATGTCGTACTAACTGCAGTTGGTCCTGAGACTGAAAAGGAAGCAGGAATGCCTGTGTGAGATGGGAGGAGAAAGAAGCATAGGCGGCTGAAGTGGAAGGAGGCAGCTGCAGGGGGAAGAGTGCACAAGCCCATGTCCCAATCACCTGACTATGGCTGGGCACTGAGCACGGCCACCAGCAGCTATTGTGTTGCCTGAGGCAGCCCGATTGTGCCTCTCCCCTGCACTGCCACTGCTGCTGCATCCCAAATTCACACACCCCCTTCCTCTGCATGGGCTCTTGAACAAAGTAGGAAATGTGGAGAGTGCTGGGACTGCTCCCAGCATGCTGTTTTCCTGCTTCATTTAACAAACCCGTGTGGAGGAAGGGGCAGGTAAGAAGGCCAGCTCTGTCCACAGTGGACTGGAGGAAGGCAGCAAGCATCTGTTTGCCGTTTCCCCCCCCCCCCATCTGCCGCCTGATTTGAGAATGCATTGTTCATTTCATGAATAGATTGGCTGTGGCCCTGAGACATGGTTAGGTCTGAATCAACCCTATCGCAAGCATGACATTAGGCAGAGCTTGAACAGCAGAAGTACTAAATATGTGAATCACCAGTGCTGCAATTCAAGACTACTCATACGCAGAGACGAAACAAGGGTGGAGCGAATGCAAGTAGTTCTGCAAGACTCCGTTACACTGGAGTCAGCGGCCCCTCCCCCTTGCTGTTGGAGCCATTCTGGCAGCAAAAGCAACACACAGGACACTCCCCTGCAACAGTGTAACGGAGTCTTGCAGAACTACTTGCATTCGCTCCACCCTTGTTTCGCCTCTGCTCATACGTATCACGGAAAGTACATAACGCCTATCGCGCCTATGCAAATATGCACATATATGGGCATGCTTCCAACCAAATGAATCAATAAATTGACTCGAGTGTGGGGTTAGGACCTAAGAAGCACAAGTTCAAATCATTTCTTGGCCATACTTTGTGTGCAAGTCTGTCTGCATCAGCAAGCCACTATTTGTCAGTCTAACCCAACTGCCGCTCTGAGCTTCTCCAAGGCAGGATGGGATAGAAAAGCAGCCAGTCAGTCATGTACATTCAGAGCAATCAATGGCAGCGCAAAAGGAGAAAACAAAGAGAGAAGATGAAAGGAGCGTTGCCAATGAACGGGTCCTACTGCTGTGTAAATGATTGTGTACACACATGCTGAAAGTAATTGGGGACCTGAAATAACTGTCAGATTCACCAGCTCCTAGAAGGAATAATTCACTTACTGTGTTACCTATGGGGAAATCTATTCACGCTTGCTTAAGACATTTTCCAGTATCTGCAGCAGCCTCACGATCTTGACAGTTTACAATTTTCTTAGAGACTGGGTGATCAAAGGAGCTGCTACGGACATGTCATGCTGAAATTTCATCTTGAAACATTGAAAAGAAGCTTCGGGACCTCTCATCCCTTTCCCCACCAATCCTAATATCAGTGTCTGGGTTAAGTGTTTAGATACATAATGGATGCTGTGCTACATCGAGCAGTACAAACAGGAACAGAATTATGTTCATGTTTCATTAACAGGTGCCAGCCCTGATCGCATGCAGGTGTATACAGGCATGAGGGTGCCAGCAGGCAAAGGCATTCTGTGCCTTTTCAAATCCTGTACACCTTTATCTCGGCCAGCGGGTGGCGCAGCGTGTTAAACCGCTGAACCATAAGCTGTCGATCGAAAGGTCGGCAGTTCGATCCCCGCAACGGGGTGAGCGCTCGTTGCTTGGCTAGCTCCTGCCAACCTAGCAGTTCCAAAGCATGTCAATGTGAGTAGATAAATAGGTACCGCTTGCGGGAAGGTAAACAGCGCTCCGCAGAGTCATGCCGGCCACATGACCACGGAGGTGTCTTCGGACAACGCTGGCTCTTCGGCTTTGAAATGGAGATGAGCACCACACCCTAGAGTCGGACACGACTGGACTTAATTGTCAGGGGATACCTTTACCTTTTTTACACCTTTATCTGCTCCTCAGGCTATGTAACAGCAATGGGCAAGTTGGACACTCACATGACCACTGATCCTGTGGGGATCGCCAGGGAGACACAGCGGATCTGCTGGCCATGCGCCATTTGCAATGGAGGCACAGCTACTCCTGATGGTCGGTTATGTTTGCAACCACTGTAAAACACATTACACCGCCAGAACACTAGTTTTCCATGAGCTGTGACAGTGCAATCTTATGCATGTTTACACAGAAGTCAGTTCCAATGGGTTTTACTACCAGGCAAGTATACATAGGACTGCAGCCCAAATTATATTTTCTGCAGAACCTTTTCCCTATAAATGTAGATCAGTGGTTCTTAGCCCTCCCTCCTCCACATACCACCTTCGACACCACTCTCCCTCGGTGTACCACTGGAAGTAACTGGTGATATCATTGCAAGTTACTTCTGGGGGGGCTGCCATTTTTGGAGCCCAGAAAACCAGGTAGGAGGATCAGGGCGGGTGGGCGAGCAAGCCCTTCTTAGCATTCCAGAGAGGCTCAGCCAACGGCAGGAGCTTCTTGGGAGCAAAAACACGGCCAAAAATGCCACGTCGGAACGGGTTACAGCAGAACGGTGGCCCGTGTACCACCTCCAGTCAGCTGGAGTACTACCACTGGTACACATACCACCAGTTGAGAACCCCTGGTGTAAATGCAGTTGGCAGCACTAAAAGCACACCATGTCCACCCCTTGCTTTACACAATGCATTTAAGGCAATTTTCCCTAATAAATGACTTGTTTGCATTCCATAGTTAAAAGGAATTTATTTTAATTGAATTTCAGAAGAGTATGTTAGAAAAAAGAAAAAAAGAGTCCCATAGCACCTAAAATCTAAAGCTCATGTCACAATGAACAAATTCATCTTTAGAGCCCTACAAGATTATTTGTCTGAATTTTCACCATTTTTCATATGGAGATACAGAACTGATTATAATCAGTTGATTGCCAGACTGACGGCCCAATCCTAATGAAGCATAGCACTGGCAGAATGCGTGCGTTCTGTCAGCGCAGGCTGCCACAAAGCAGCCGTAAAGGGCTTTGCGGCAGCGCAAGCTGCCGGTGGGAAGGCCAGAGCCTTCCTGCGTGTGCCGGCGGACTTCAGGAGGCCCTCCGGAGCAGGTAAGCGCAGTGGGTAGGTGGGAGAGGGAGTGGAATGGGGCAGGAAGGGCAGAATGGGGAGGAGATGGGGCGGAGGGTGGGCAGAGTAGGCCCGGTGGTGGGATTGGCGGTGGCAGCACACGTTGAATCTGGACACACACACACCCCCGGCCTGATCTACCTGCATGGAGCAATGCAGACTTGTGCCAGTGATTGAGCTAGTGCAGGTCCATGTTGCCCCATAGCTATTGCTAGGGCTTATTGTGGGCAAGGGTAGAAATGTCCCCTTACCTCAAGGAGACCTCCAGCAGCCAAAAATCCCCTGCAGGATGCAGCGAAAGCCGCACAGAGATTTAGGTAGGATTGGGCTGTGAATTTAACCCTAACCCTAAACAGTTCCCTTCACATACCCAATCCGCCCTCCTCCTCGCCCCCATTGCTGCCCGATTCCAGCCATCTTCTACCTCCCTCCCACCCCATATGTGATCTTACCTGGCCCAGCGGCTGTCCAGTGTCCTCTGGCATATGGAGCAGGCTGCTCGCTGCTTGCACTGGCGGCCAGCCCACATGTTTTCGTGTGTCACATTTTGAAACAGCTGGAAAGCACCACCAGAATGCTTATTCCAGATATTGGTAACCATAACACCAAAACCCATTCCATAACAGCATATAACACCCTGTATTTCCAAGACTGTGATTGCTAGGAGTGTCTGTTTAACTAGGTTTTTTCTCATCCTGCTTATAATGCCAACAAGTAAAAGAGGGGAGGGGGTAGATGATCATTGAACCAAAAAAAAAAAAAACCACAAAGAAAAACAACATGACTGGAGGAATTACTACTGAGAGGCCATTTGTTGGGGAAACAGAAAAGGCAATTGGCAACTATATAATTCCCCCCTTCCTCTGAAATCCTATAGTCAGCCACCCAATCCTAAAAAGTATCATCTCTTCTTGTTCCGTTCTTCCTCACATGCACGTCTGAATACATACTGGGATGGATTATTGCAAGTGGGGAATGATAAAACTTCATTTCTCTCACCAACACAAGAAGAATCTTTATTTTAAGATCTAAAACATAATCTTAGAATTATACAAGAGAGAACACAGCTCCTTCTGTGCCCAAGTCATGCACAGCCTCTGGCCTCTGGGTGACTGTGCATAAACAAATTCAAAACCACAACAGGTGCTGGGAAAGGATAATAGAGTCCATGCCACTCATATGTGCATTTATTTGTCAGTCTTTCCTGTCTATGATGTATTGCTGTGTTCACATTTGACATATCTATGTCCTTCTATGCTTTTTACAAACAAAGGCATCCACCTACCCACGATGCCAATGTTTTGTCCAGGCTACTCCATAGTGATTGTCCAAATGAATTCTCAGAGCAACAGTTTCCACGTGAATTCCTTCTTCCCTTCCGATAGCTATCCTCAACAAGCCACTGAATCTATGGTTTCATATTCCTTTGACAGACAAAACAATAAAAAAAAAATCTTCTCTGTGTTCCGACTGCCTGCCAGTGCTCCACATGAGTACTCTCTGGTGGCCTGGTTCTTAACAATATGAATTCTAGTAGCAATATTTAGCCAAGGTTCCTTCATTGTTCCCCCATGGTTTCCCTCCGGGACACTATTCCCCTTAGAAGTCTTCAATGGTCTGAAAAAATCCAGCATTTCTTCCACACTCAGCTTTTCAATTACAAAAAACTGCTTCCTCATCATCTCTCAGTCCCATCTCCTCTGTTTGTTAGATGAAATGGGGGAGGGTGCCGGCCATTTTCTTAGCCTTTTCCCCAACTCACTCAAAGTCTAATATCATTCCTCAGCCCCCATCATCCCAATGGGGAAAAGAAGAAATCTATTCTAAACCCACTTTTTAAATACAGAAGCCAAAGCAAACAAATGGGACACAATTTTTGTTCATTGTTTACATCCATTTCAGGAACCAATTTACTTTGAAATAATGACTCAGTCTCCCGAGAGGCTGGTATGCTGCGAATGATATTATTCACACCACACAATTCAATGAAACAGCATTTTACACTGCCAACTTGCCTTCTCAGTGTTATATGCAGTACCCAATGTCATCTTGTGTTAAAAGTGAGTTACATACTAAAGATGGATTATGGGGAGGACGAATGAGGTGGGGGGGGGACTCTGGAGCTGTCCAGTGGTAGGCTGTATTCCTACACTAGCATATGGAGGTTGGATTTTAATTAGGTTCTTTTAATGCAATCAAGATAGATAGTGTGGACAGTAGTACTGGAAACCAAAGCACACAGTACTGCTAACTAGACTGTAATGCCTCCTCTTCCAAGTACAGCACATCACAGTTTTTCAGCCAGCTCATCTCCATGCTAAGTTATTTTGCCTCCCCGCAATACACAATCACTTCTAGATTACCATTTGCCCTTGACAGCTGCTAGGTGTCCCAACTAATAGAGCCTGCCTCGCTTAAAAATGCCTAAAAGACTTCAGAAAGATCTATGGTTTCCTGTGATGAGCAGTATTTCATATTTCCCCTCCCCCTATATTTTATAAGGTGTACCTGAAGTTACACATTAGCTGGAAGACAGGTGATAGTCGTTTAAGAGAACTGAAAATAATATAATAAAGGCTTCATTGCCCTTGAGGTACATGCTGTACACCCATTTCCTTCTGTCCCACTGCTTCCTTTGGCCAAACACATTTTCAGGCCAATCCTATGTAGGATTGGGCTGTACTATGGAGCAGTTTGCGACAGCGGAAGACTCTTCTGCTGTTGCAAAATGGCTGCCGATGGAGCATGGATGGCAACAGGACAGAGCGCAACAGGCAACATCAGCACTCCCTTCCACTGCCAGACCTTGTCGTACCCACCGGAGCAGGTGAGGCAGGGCTGGGCTGAGAGGAGGGAGGAATGGGGAGGAGGAGGCTGCAGGAGGGGGTGGATCCAGTGGCGATGGTGCACGCAGAATCCTATCCCATCTTTTGCAAGCCTCCCTGCCCCCTTACTCTCCTCAGACTTCCACCAGCTACAGAGCTGGTGCAGGTTCAAGGAGACCCACTGCAGAGCAGGAGGCTTACGGAGGGATAAGGGGATTTAAGGCTCTTTTCTCCTCTAAAGTCTCCCAATCTGCCCCCACCCCCACTGGATACAGTGCTCTCCGTTTTGGTGCAGCTACACCAGCGGTGGGGGGGCGGGGAAAGACTAGGATTGGTCTCTGAAAGGTTTTTTAAACACTACAAAATCAGCAAAATTTGTTTACCAGAGGCAATGGCGGAGTGAGCACACACACCTCAGGGGACAGTTCCTCTCTCATACCACCATCAACACTTTGAAGCAACTATGATGATCCCAGGAGCATACAAAACTGCCTTATATTGAGTCAGACCATTGGTCCATCTAACACAGTGTTGTCAGTTCCAGGCCTACCTACCTGGAGATGCCAGAAATCGAACCAGGAAACTTCCACACGGCAAAGCAGTGCTCGATTGCTAATTAGGCTAAGGCCCCTCCCAGCCACATTGTTCCAATCCATCTCCTGCTACTATGTGACTTCATCATTCCAGACCCTTCAACAATCTTGTATATGGTTCGAGCAAGAAAGGAAGACCATCTCCTACGAATCATCATTTGCAGCACCAACCAGGCCAATTACAAGGGTCTGTTACAAGAGAGACAGAAGAATCCTAAAATGCAAACCAATATTTAATTCACTTTCAAACCCACTGCAAAAACCAGTGGACATTATAGCCTTCTAATATGCATTTCTTGAATGGCCTCTGAAAATATGAGACTGTATAGCTAAAAATGACAATAGAGCACCATATTCCTAACAGCACAGTGTCAAAAATAGCCAGAGTGAATTTGGTTCCATCTTAGAAGCAATATTTGTGGTAGAAACAAGTGGAATCAAATGTGTCCTACCAATATCCATTTACTGCTCACCAGAGTGATTTTGGCAATTTTAGTTGGGAATTAGTTGAGCTGATCCCAAAATAGTAGTATTATTTATTGCCATGAAAGACTATCACAAAATGGTTTCTAGATTATGCACCATAGAAAAGCAGATAAAGGAATGCGGGGTGAGAGAGAATAGGAAGCATTTTCTAAAATATACTACAACTTGCAACATTACACAATAGCCAGATTCGGCATCCTCACAGATGCCTTTGATGCAATCCAAATACACCGCATCAGCGATGGATGGGATTCCAAAAGAGGTTTGAAAGCCCTCCTGGTTTTGTTATCTGTGGTTGAAGAAACAGGAGAAACTATCATGCACCTGGCAGGCCACAATAACACACACATACTCACTGTGTTCAGATTGGTGGCACATGTTGTTCCACCAGAACAGAGGCCTAATTTAAATCAAAAAGGTATACTTTTTTAGATGGGATGATCGTCAATGGTCTGGCTGACCCAAAATGCTTGTCAGAATTTTTCGGATGTAACTTTTATTACTAACGAGCAAGACCGGGCTGACGGCATTCATGCTGGCACCTCTCAAGTAGCTGCCACCAAGCAATCTTTCTCTTCATTCCCAAGGGATTGGAACAGCCAGGAGTTGAATGAGTCCGAAGTGCTATTTCCACAAGCCAATAACCAAATGTTTCTGGTACCTGTGCTTTATAAAAACACTCACTAACTTGAGAAATGTACTGTATACAGTAGGGCCCCCTCACCCGCCAATCCACTACCCATGGATTCACTTATTTGCAGATTTGGGGGGCGCACCTCCCCACCCATTACCTCCCTTATGTTCCTATCAGTGGTGCCAAGCAAGTGCATCTCTTTCTTCACCAAAACGCTACAAGCCAACATGCTGGTTTCTTGAGAGCACAGAGCAGGCAAGCAGCCTGAATATTAGAGAGGCTCCCAAATGTTCAACAGGAAGCTTGCTTGGTGCCAGCGAGAGCAACATAAGGAAAGTAATGGGGAAAGCGTTTGGTCTTTTCCGCAGTTTCAATTAACCGCGGCAAGAGCTGGAACCTATCCCTCGGGGATACGGGGGCCCTACTGTACATTACTGATAGCTTCTGCAGTGAGCCCAGGGTGGAAAGATCAGTGACCTGAGAGGGCTGTTGGGGAAGCCCCCTCCCCACATTTCCAAGGCCTAGCTAAGATCTTTGTGCCCCGAGAAAAAACACAGAAAAGAGGCACCCAAGCCAAGGCAATTCATACCACTAACAACAGCTCCTATCATCAAGGACTTCCAATAGCTTAAGACAACTCTGCTTTATCTCTTGTCACTTTTTGTTGGTGTTTTAGTGTTGTTAAAACTGTAAACCACCTTGGACACCAAGGCAGGAATGTGGTGTACAAATGCAATAAGTAAATAAATGCATTGGGAAAGAACAGATGGGTTGGAAATTGATGAAGGAATGCTCGAATCCGGACATGAAGCAAGGGATAGTGAGAAAGAGGTTACTTGAGAGTCATTTGCTAAAATATAGAAAGATTGATTGGGATGGCGACAAGCTGTAGCATTTTCACAATAGATCATATTTTTTGGAGACTTCGAGGAATAACTTGACCTTCCCTGTTTAAAAATATGACAGGAAGAGAAGAAGAGAACATTTGATTAAATACAGCCGCTAACTAACTGGATAGAAGAGGTTGCTTGCAATGACACACAATGACACACACAGCTGAAAATTATAGTATCCTACAGGGCAGGGATGTAAAGAACCTCGAGGAGGGATCAAGAAAGCTTGGCTCTTTCAGCACTGTCCTCTGCAGCTCCCTGCAGGAATGATCTGGGTTTTGTTTTTTTTCCAACTATGTGTTTCAAGAAAGAGCAGCACATCTGAACAAATTCAAAGAAAACTGTACTTCTGGAATGTAGAGTTCTTGGGAGACACTGGTGCAGTGCGGAGACTTCACTAGATAATGATTCTCTATAAAATTCTCTCATATGTGAGTAAATAATTTTTATCAGACCTTCCCTTAGAAAAAATAATTTTCAGTTTCATTTCTTGTGAAGCAACCCTCCGTGCTGCATGAAGCTCATACACAGATAAATAACCCTACGTGAACAGAAATGCAGGCATCCGATTATTTCTAGGTAGAAAGAGGTCAATGTATTCTTACTAGCGTCCTGCGACATGGCAGAGATGCTCTGTGTCAGGGTTTGAACTTGTAATGCATCAACACTAATCAGTTTTGCAACTACTGTTAGGCTGTGGATGCAGGTTCAAGGCAAACGCCACAGCTTTGCTTTCATTGTCTTGATTCGCCCAAGAAGGCCAGCCTGTTTAATTAAAGATTGCCGCTCCCGAGTTCATAAATCTCTTTAGCTTTAGGAATAATCAACCTGGAAGAGCTTACAAACATGGCATATAACCAAGGAGCCCCACTCATTGAGCTGAATATAATGCCAGGGTAATCAGCCTGCCAGTCATTCTAGTTAAGGGCCCCTGAGATGTCTTTCAATTGCTAAAACTCATCGTTTTTGCCTAACCATGATTTCTGACGGAGATATGAAAATGCACAGCCTTTCTAGCAGCACACTTAAACCATCCCACATAAACGTTTCACATGCATACAGCTACATTAATACCAAAGCGTTAACAGCTATCACAATACCTGACAATTACATCTGCAACCATTTCTCAATTTGTTTTTATGTCAAAACAAGTTGACAAATTTCCTTGCCAGCGTTGTCATGTATTCTTCAGCTATTGTAGTCAAACTATCATTGCATCACCATTGTGGTGGTGTTCTTCCTCCTTCATGGCCCCATAAACAAGAAAAAAAAAGACGAATAAATGAAATCAACCACACAGGACTGACTTCCAATGCTAACAAAATGGAATGAAAAAGGAATTTTTCAAAACAGGGCAATGTAAGAAGTAAAGGATTCAGGATCCAATGATGCATACAAAACAACAGTTAGCAAATGAAAACTGAAAGACCTTTACCACAAAACGTCAGAAATTGGGATGGATCCTGGCACAAGTTAAAGCATTTACAAAGTCTGGCACAAGTTAAAGCATTTACAAAGTGCATTCTTAGGCATGTGTACTTAGAAGTACTATTATTGTGCTCAATGAGAACTATCCAGGGCAGGCCCATAGAGGGCAGCACTGTCGACGCAGCATGCTCTGGCTGCTATGGGCTGGCTGGGGACCAGGCAGCCCCAGGAGAGGTAAATAAAGAAAAATGTTACTTACCTCTACATCGGCTGCCTGGTCCCCAATGGGTCTCCATGAACCTAGGCCAGCTCTTTGGATGGTGCAAGTCTCTGGGGCGGGTTCAGGCCAGGAAAGGGGGATATGATCTGATGTGCATGGTTGCCTGTCCCCATCCCCCTGGCCTGTCCCCATCCCCACCCTGATCTTAATGTTTGAATATTATCCAAATATTTGTATAAGTATCTGAGATCCAGTGCTATTTGATTTGAAAACTCGATAACTGATTTTGATAGTTGACATGCAGCAGTTGAAATCTTAGATTTTATGTTATGTCTGCCAAAATCAAACCTATTCAAAAATGCCAACAAGTTTAAAACATTCACATTTTGAATTTTGAGTTAAATTTCACATACTAAATGCAAGTTAATTTCAAATCTGAAATGTCATATTCCAAATCTGAGTGGCAAGGATCTCCAGCGAATGTCAAATATTTTTGCTATTAGACTAATTAAATCATCAGCTCTGCCACCTAGACTATACGGTCTTCCAAAAATACACATGAACAACATTCCACTACGTCCTATTGTTAGTAATATAGGATCTCATACGCATGCATTATCCCAACATCTTGCTAAAATTCTTCTCCCTTACATTGGGAATACTTTTCACCATGTTAAAAATACCTACCATTTCATTGAACTTTTAAAAATAGCAAAATTAACAGAGAGATCAATCTTGGTAAGCTTTGACGTAGTATCCCTATTTACAAAAGTGCCGCTAACCGAAGTAATGAATTTAATTAGTGACCTGACCTTACCACAAGATCTAGTTCCCCTCTTCCGTCATTGCCTGACCTCCACATATTTTGTATGGGAAGGGGTATTTAGGGAACAAAAGGAAGGGGTAGCGATGGGCAACCCCTTAAGCCCGGTGGTTGCTAATTTATTTATGGAGTTTTTTGAACAGAAGGCTTTACAATCAGCCAAATTGAAACCATCTACGTGGCTAAGATACATCGATGACATTTTTTGTATTTGGGATCACGGGGAAGAAGAACTGAAAGGCTTTTTGGCACATTTAAATTCCTTGTGCCCCGAGATCCAATTCACGATAGAAATGGAAGAAAATGGGACTTTACCTTTCTTGGACGTCTTGGTGACTAGAAAGAAGGATTTAACCTTCGGACATACTGTGTACCGAAAACCTACACACACGGGAAGATACCTGCACAAAACATCCAATCACCACCCACTGCAAAAGAACTCCTTAATAAATTCTTTAATTTTCAGGGCATTACGGGTTTGTGATGAACCATCTTTAGCTGCAGAAAGGCGCATCGTCACAGATTCCTTGTTGGCTAATGGTTATCAGTTGCAGCAAATTAACAAATGCTGGGAGAGACAAGTTAAAAAGAAAAACTATATCCCTAAGCCGGGAGAGAATAATGAAAAAGAGGAGGAAGCTGACAACGAGAAACGATGGTTATCATTGCCTTTCATACAAGGAACCACGGACAAAATAGCGAGAGTGATGAGAAAATATGGGATCAGGACTTTATTTGCTCCTACAACTAAGATAGAGCAAATACTAAGAAATCCCAAAGATCAAAGACCTACGTTAATGAACTCAGGAGTCTATGAAATAAAATGCGGTTGTGGTCGTGCTTACATTGGAAATACAATGAGACCTATTAAAGTAAGAGTACAAGAACACCAGAGAGCGGTAAAATTGTCACAAGGAGAAAAATCTGCTGTGGCAGCGCACGCCCTGGAATCTGGCCACCAAATTGCTTTTGAGCAGGTCCGTTCGTTGTTTTCGGAAGCCAGTCTAAAACGAAGACTAAATCTGGAGGCTATTTCAATCTCCCAAAGGAAACCTGCAAGTCTTCTGAATAGACAGCAAGAGCTGTCATTTGCCAATAAAATCTGGCTACCTATCCTGAAAAGAGCATATTTGCAGCCTAGGAGGAATAGAGCAGAGGTTGATGATTCCGTTGTCAGTTAACGGTTGCCATGGCTTTTACTGGTATATGCTAGCAAGAGCTCCATGTTCTCAGTGTCATCCAGCAGTGTTATGCTGAATTACCTTGACAAGGTCCCTCGTGTGGGATGAAACGTTGGTAGGAGAAATAAAGCCTCATCTTCGCCTCTACGCACATCTCCAGAGTGTGTGTGTGAGAGAAATCTCTTAAGAAGACAGTACGATTTTAGTTTTTTATTTCTCAAATAATAAACATGGCTAGAAAACCCATAATGCCTGCTTCGTTACACATTTTTGCTATTATATCTTACAGTTTATCCCACTCCTTCTGCAAGGTGCTCAGCATAGTGTAGATGCTACATGCATTCACATGTATCTTCACAACAACCCTGGGAAGTAAGTTAGGGTCAAATATAGTTACAAGCCCAAAGTCAACCAAAAAGGGCCATATATGAGATATGAGACATGGATGGTGTGGGAGATATGTGAAGTGTTTTCCAATGGCTTTGTTTCAATTTTAGTGCAGCAGAGGAGGGCAGCTCTCAATCTGGACAGAACAGTGGGACAGGAAGTAGCAATACTTAGGACCTTCTGGGTCATTTTGCTGATCTAAATTGTTCTCTCAGAGTTGTTTTTCCCTGCAAGGGGGGGGAGGGACAAACCAGGTATATGTATTTGTTTTCCTCTGTGAAAAGAAAAGATGCGGAGGGCAACTCTAAGCAGGAAAATGGCCTGTGGGGGAAAAAATAAGTACCATCTCTCCTGTTCAACTGCTCTGATCAAATTCAGAAATGTCCTTTGATCCAATTAAGAAAAATATCAGAAATCACTCCACATTTCTCACACTTAATGTCTAGTTTGGCCCTAAAGTTTGTGGCTGAAGGGAAAATTGTCCCCAGATCTCCTTAGTCCAAATCACTGCAGATAGTTATTTCAGCTCTACTGTATTGATTGTCCAGACCATTAGGCATCTAAGGAGAGGGAACATTAAGAGACTTTCCATTTCAGTATACATAAAACAGATTCACTACAGGTAACACAACAAGGTCTATTGAGAGAAAAAGTGGGGGTCTTATGGACTATTTTTCTATACATACCCAAGATGTGATAAAAAGCTATGATTATGCTTCTGGAGGAGTTAAGAGATAGAGCCTGCAATCTGGCTGAGGATATGAGCACAGATCTCTATTACTGTCTTGCATTTGCGACAGCTGTTTTCACTCTGTTGATGTTTTTCCTGTTAATAGCCATCATTACTCAGAGCAATAACAGCCAATGTGTGCAAACTGCAAATCTAAACAGACTTGAGACAATCATCTCTTCCCCCTTTCCAGTACAAAAAAAAAAAACTGCTTTCTTGACAACATGGAAGCTGTGGGCCTATTTTACTGTGCTTCGTACCAGTTACATAATTTCACTGAGAAATGCAGCTCTCATCATGTAGATTTTCTATGATCAGTTGATAGCAGCCAAGATACTCCGAGGAGTGACATGTGCAATGAAAGTGATATACTTGGAATAAATCCCATCCACTGAAGAAACCATTCTCGCTAATTACATTCGAGTGTCCTATGTGAAAGAAAATGACATGTACATTTCATCCTGAAATGGTTGCTCATATAAGGGCAAGCACAGAAAACTACACCACACAAACACAACTGTCCAAAAAGGCATCTATACTGCAACGCAGTGGTGAGGGTGAAGCCTTGCCATCAATCACACATACTTCAGAGAGGGAGAAAGAAAAAAGCCTCAGTCCTATGTAGGTGCAGTGCGTGTCCCCGCACCACCTGAATCCCCCCACCCACTGCCATTTCTGGGCGCATGTGCATATGCATGCCTCCCATAGAGGGAGGGCAGGCGAGCGACATATAGTAGGTGTGCACCCCACCCCCTTTACTTACAAAGACCTTACTGTGCAACCTCCCAACGGTGCACGTCTTGTGCTTGAAATGAATGGGAACAGGGGAGCAGTGGAGTCACTAGGGCATGCGTCGCCCCATAGCGGGGCGCGCGCGTCACCCTAGTGACGCCTCCCCCTATACCCCCCTCTTACAAATCTACGGCCGCGTCGCGATTGGGGGGGGCGCCCGATGAGGCGCCGCTCCGGGCACCCGATGGGCCGCTGGCCCGGGCGCCCCCTTAATTTTTGCAGCCGGCTCGGGGACGTCTTCCCCCGGCCGGCTGTCCGGGGCCTTCTGAGGAAGGCCCGCTGTGCGAACGTTATTTATAACGTTCTTTTGCACATGCGCAGACTGTTGCTGAGGGAAAAGGGCTGCCCTTTTCCCTCAGCAACAGTCTGCGCATGTGCAAAAGAACGTTATAAATAACGTTCGCACAGCGGGCCTTCCTCAGAAGGCCCTGGCGCATCGGCCGGGGAAGACGTCTCCGGAGCCGGCTCCGGGGACGTCTTCAGGGGCGATGCGCACAAGAGGTGACGCGTCACGCACGTGCGCGCGCGCGCACGTCACCCCATAGCGGCCCGCTCCCGTCACTTGACGGGAGCGACGCCATTGCAGGGGAGCCTGTTTGTGCCCACTGAAAATAGAAGAGGCATAGAGCAGGGAAGCTACACAGTCTTTGTAACATAAGAAGAGCTCTGCTGGATCAGACCAAAGGCCCATCTAGTCTAGCTTCCTGTTATCACACAGTGGCCCCACCAGATGCCTTAGGGAGCACACAAGACAACAAGATACCGGTACCTGTATCCTGTCGCCACTCCCTTGCACCTGGCATACAGAGAAAACCTACTCCTACAACCAGGAGGTTGCTTATCCCCATCATGGCTATCCCCCATAAGTAAAAGGAAGGGGAGCGGGCTCCAAACCGCCTGTCCCTTCCTACTTGGTGCTTCGTAATAATACATCCTGTAGTATTATTGAACACGTGAGAACAGCAGCACACCCTAAAACTGCTTCCAATTACTCAAATATTTATCGCCTACAACTCAATGGGAAAACCGAGGACAGAAAAAAAAAATTAGATTTGTAAAACAACAAGCATAATTTACCCGAGGACTGTCAATGGTGACTGCTTCAACAGGACCTAGAACTGGTCTCCTGAGGAGATCACATAGGCTCTATCATTCACAGAGACTACTGGACACAGAGATGTATAGAATCACGGAATGTTACAGTTGGAAATGTACCCTAGAGGTCATCTAGTCCAACCCCCTGCTCAGTGCAGGCAACTGTTACAGCATCCCTGACAGGTGGCCATCCAGCCTCTGCTTGAAAAACTCTGATGAAGGACAGCCCACAACTGCAAGAGGCAGGCTGTTCTAGTCCCAGACAGCTCACAGTGGTCTTCTTCGTGTCTCGCTTAACTCTACTTTCCTGTAGTTTCAACCCATTGGTTTTAGTCCTGCCCTCAGGAATCACAGAAAGCATGCCCTTCCCTTCTTCTGTGTAACAGCCCTCCAGACACTTGAAGATGGTCACCATATCTCCCCTTCATCTTTTCAGGCAAAACATATCATGCTCTTCCAACCATTCCTCATAGACTTGGTTTCCAGACCTGTTGCCTGATAACATGCACGTGCACACATATATTCGATGCTGGGCACTTGCCAAGAGAATGTGCCCCAGTCCAGTAACATGATACTAATTTCAAGACTGATGACCTCAGATCCACAGGCCAAGAGAGACCACAATTTTGATTTATAAGAGCAATTTCTCAGGCTGGCTCAAATGGAGCCCTGCCTACTCCAAAATTCTTATGAAGCATCAACCATACCTTACTGGTACAGCAAACTTGACTTTGTGACAAAAGCCACTTCCTAGGAACTCCCTGACTTAGGAAAACTACCGGTAAGTGGTTAGCACAACAAAAGGAGGACCGCCAGCTCTACAGTAGCTGTCTTCACCAGCTCCATGGCTAAAATCAACCAAGGAGGCATGATAATGAGCCAAAGGACCTTCTGAGCTAGCTTCTGCACCCTCAGCCAGTTGCAAAGATAAAGGCAGCACCCATCAAGGACCCTCAACTAACAAAGGAAGGTCCCTTGGCACCTTTTGTGTTGCAGGCTGGCTGAGATAGGATGGCTGTGGTCAGGACTGAGAGAGAGGAAGAATCAGAGTGTTCTATCCCCAGTTCCTCCTCACCACTCTGCTGAGCTACAGGATAGCTCCCTTCATCCATTTTCTCTTCCATCTCTGGTAAATTCCATCATGGAGCTTCAGGCCAGCTCCCACCCCTCATCACTCATGCTCTGCCTTGTAAAGGGCAAGGAAGGAGACCAGTGGTGTTACAACACCCCCCGTGGGGGGCCGCGAGGAGCTAATGCGACCCCCCACGTGCTACCAAATGCCCCGCCCCCTGGGGGCGTGACTTCATTCTCACCCGCCACCGAAGTTCGGCGCGCACAAAACACACACACATACACACACCACTTTGGGGCCCATTTTGGAGCCAAACACCTCCAGGGCGGGTGGGAGGGCCAAACAGCAGCCGGTGCCAGCAACAGAAAGAAGATGACAGGAGCGGCAGCAGGGTCAACCCGGCGGCGAGGCCGGGGTTGAGTGCACACACCCCATCGCGTGGCACCCCGCCACCCTGGGGCCCACCACCCCAACCGCCCCACCCCTAACAACGCCTCTGAAGGAGACACCACTCTAGGTTTTACTTGTTTTGGTCCCTGGATCTACCCTCTGCCTTTACAGAAGAGTGAGGCAGGAGGAGAAGCCGGGACAATGAGAGAGAGAAGACCAGGCAGTTAGACAATGGCAGAGGTGGCACTGCATGGCATGGAAGTTGTGACTCAGCACATTGCCTGGCAAAGTCATCAGTCCATCTCCACTAGGCGCAGGGGGCGTCACTCTCTGCCCGGTTCCTCCTGCATAAAACCCATACAATTTGTTTTTAGCTTCTATACACTATAAATAAGCACTTAACCCTTCCTCCATTGTCCTCCTGCTTCCAAACAAGAGGCAAGCAAGGATAGGAGAAGAACATTGCAAGTATCAGGGATATGCCAGCAGGCATACTTCCTATGGGGACTTTTTATTTCTAGTGTGGAACTTTACCGAGAGTATAACAGTAAAAGTCTCCGGTGGGAAGAGTTTGCAGCCTGTGTTAATGGATATCAACAATAAATGAAAATGTACCATAGGGAAAGGGAAGTAATAAAAACAGCAAACAAAGGGCAGCAACTCTGGAGACATAACCACTTAATTAACTTAGGCAAACAGATCTGTTTCCTGTTTGAACATATTTCTCAGTGCTGTCCTCTAACATTTAAAGTGTTTAAAAATGAAAAAGGGAGTGATGAGCTGAAAGATAAGTGTGAGGGAACAGGGTTAAATAGATTCCACGTCCTGATATTCATTGGAAGAAATACACTAACGAAGAGCTATCGCTAATATTTAGTAGTAACCATGAAGCATCCCAGCTGTCTGTGCCCCCAATTGTCTTGAAAAGTACCGTATATAATCTCCAAGTGAAATGTTTAGCTTATATATTCGCATTCTGGAGAAGCTATATATATAAGCACATTTGCTAACCTTCAAATAACTGTACTCTTCGGGTCTTTTCACAGAGGCAAATCCAGGTTTGGTACTAGGGGCCAAACTACACTTCACATTAAATGCATAGTTTGAACCTGCATGAGATTTTTTTCCCTCAGTTCTTTTTACTTTTATTTTTAAAAGCTTATATGCTGCATTTCTCCTCCAGGAACCAGACCATTTTGCAACAGAAAATAAAACAATACAGATCCAAAATAAGAGACAGTAATCATAACCAGAATCAAATAAAAAAACAAACGACAATTCAGCAGCAGACCCAAAAACAATAACCACAAAACTTCAGAGAGCTCACTCAGCACAAAAAGTAGTTTTTTTTAAAGGCAGGTATTTGTCATGTACCTAAAGGGGGGGTCGTGGAGTGGGGACTTCTGGCCTTCACAGGGAGGGCATTCCAAAGAACCAATCCCACCACTGAGAAGACACTGCTCTTTATAGATGCCTGCTAAAAAAAACTCAGAAAGGTCAGTCACCCAAAGCACAACCTCAGACGATGAACTGAGCATATGGGGGTGGGGTGGGGTTACATATGGAAAAAGGTTGCCCTTGATGTATCCAGGTTCCAAGCCTGGTAAGAACCAGCTTAAGACTTAACAGCTTAACCAGTTTAAAAGTAAGAATCAGCGCCTTAATTGGGATTCATGGACACAGGTATCCAGTGCAAATTTAAGCAAGGTTGGCATAATGTGCTCGCACTCAGATGTCCCCATCAGCAGTCAGGCAGCTGCATTTTCCACCAGTTGAAGTTCTCAAATAATTTTCAAGGGCAGCCCTATATAGAGTGGGTTACAGTAATCCGATCTACAGGTGATCAGAACATGGACGACTGTGAACAGGTCTGACTGTTCCAGGAACAGTCACAGTTGACATACAAGCCAACACTGGTGGAAGGTATTACTCATCACAGCTGCCATCTGCGGGGAGCACCCCCCAAAATGTGAACCTGTTCTTTTTGCAGGAGTACAATCCCATCTTAGAACAGTCATGGCAATTTCCAAGTCAGTGGAGTCCCCATCCAATAGCACCTCTTTCTTGTCTGGGACTACTATTGCTATCCTATGCATAGGATGCATTACCTGCGAGTAAGCCTCATTGGACACAATGGGATGTACTTGGATTGTGCTACAAGTTCCCATTTATTTGCACCCACCCAGTCCTCACAGGTGCCAGACAACTGATGAGGACACCCACTGCCTCCTTAATTGCGTGGATGGTCCTTCCTCCTCCCCCACCCCCACCCTGTCCAGCTAACACAACCGGAGGAACTAAAGTGGGCCCAATCAGGACTGGTAGGGCAGTGTGTGGGAAGGAGGTATTTCAGCCTTTCCTTCTGTACCGTCCGCCTGATGAAAATCACAATCCTGAAGCTGCCATTCGCTCTGAAAGGGAAGCTTCCATTTGTGCCACTCTCTTTCCAATGCAGCAGAACCTACCAATACAACAAGCACATGAGCGCAGGATGCCAGCCAGCAAGTGAAAGCTGTGTGGGCCTCTAGGCACACGAGAGACAGAGCCATGCAGATCTGCGACACATCTTTAAAAATGTATACGAATCAAAAGCCTTCGGTACTGAAAATCCCCAACAAACAACAATCATCTATTGATAAACAGGGCCCTTGGTATTCTTTTTCTAACTGCTCTCAAGAAAGACACTTGCTCTGTGGCACCCTGCCCCTGCCAGATTGAAAAGGATTTATCCAACAGTTTTGAACAAACACTGGTACCAGGAAATACAGAAGGCCGACTCTCTTCATATGTACTGTTAGGTGTAGCAAAATCAAGTCATATTGGCTGCACATCTGTAAAGAAGGCATCAGGATGCACAAAGACGTTTAACCCCTTCGGATTCCTGTCGGGCGATGTAAAAGGGACTGCGTGATTTTGACATGATAAATTTTGGGAAAATGCAAGAACTGCAGCAAGACTGATGACAATTGAAAACTGGGAAGTGGGTATAGTGTCGCCATGGTGAATTGAAGTTTGCTCCCTAATGAAATTCAACAAAATCAACAGTCATGAAAATGAAGATCTTTCTTTCCACATAATGTTACATTCTGTGAGCTTAGCATAAAATATGTCACTTCTGTGTGTACTGTGAGGATTATGAGTCATGTTTGTATATTGAATATTCATGACAAATGGAATGATTTCTACTCTTGTTCTGGGGGGACAGTGAATGGAAGAACGGAAATCAGAGACTGTTCCTTAATACACTTTATATTTGATATTTGTGAACATTTTTTTAATAGTTTGCTAAAAAGAAAATTAAATATTTGCGACTCTACCCCAGGCCGGGGGAGGGAGTGCCATGCCAATGACTTCCAAAAATTCCCACAGGGCGCATTATTTTAGTGATTTATCTGGACTCATAGCCTACCCTATCCAAAAGGTCTCAGGGTGGGGTAATAGTACACAAATTATTCTAACCTGCTTTTGGCCACCGAATCTGGACTTGAATAAACATGCTTACACCATTTCCAGAAGAAAGGATTTGGGGAGGTTTTGGAGGGAAAAAAAAAAGCTCTAGAGTTGAGGGACAGCCTTGAATCAAGAATGTAGTACGGTAAATAATGTTACTGACACTCACTGCAAGCGCAGACAACTTCTAAAGCTAACTGGGCAAGGTCCCACATGTACAACTAGAGGCCTGGGAATCAGTCACCGAAGGTGGTAAAAATCGGATTCAAGTGCAAGTCTTCTGAGGTCAAATAGCCAAGCTTCCTGTCAGTTATATGGATCAAAAAGAAAGGCAAACAACCTCCTGAAACTTACAAGCAATGTTGACTTTTAACACACATTACTCCAAAGTAGACATCAAAAAATAAGAAGTACTGGTATCTTGCTAGATCAGATCAAAGTCAATTGAATGCAGAATTCTTCTTTCAAGAGCAGCAAGACAGAGATGCTCGCAAGCAGGGATGGTGGACATCCCCAAATATACAGCCTCTGAAGGCAATGGATTGTAGCAGTAAAGCTGCTGAGCTGAAGCCTATGTTCCTTTCGCATGGCATTCTTCCAGGTGCCAGAGACACAAGCTGCATGAGCCCACACTGCAGAGGCATCACTATGGTTTACATCACCCAGTGCAAGAGCTCATTGCGTCACCCCAGTGGTCCCACTAGGGTTGGTGTCTCCGCCATTAACAGTACAAGTCACCCAACAAATCAGTAACCAACAAAAAACCAGTGGCCAACTTGATGACACTCACACAACGGAATAAGAGTTCTAGTATTAGATCTGATATGTAGAAATGAGAGCTGACTCATACCAACACCTTATTGCAGGGGTGCACAACATGCGGCCCAGGGGCCGCATGCGGACCCCAAAGGTTTTCTGGTGGCCCCCAAAGGTTTTCTGGCTAGAGCGGCAACATCGCTTCTTTGTTGGGCCGCTCTAGCCAAGCACTTCCCATAATTCCGGCTCTTCTGTAACGCGGCTTGAAGCTTCGGAATCGTCCGAGGAGCGGACGATTCTGAAGCTTCCAGCCGCATTACAGAAGTGACAGAGGTATGGGAAGTGCTTGGCTAGAGCGGCAACATCGCTTCTTTGTCGGGCCGCTCTAGCCAAGCACCTCTCATAACTCTGTCGCTTCTGTAACACGGCTAGAAGCTTCGGAATCGTCCGAGGAGCGGACGATTCTGAAGCTTCCAGCTGCATTACAGAAGTGCCAGAGTTGGTGTTGGCACAGCAGTTATGACATAGATCCCCGGGGAGGTTGGGCTGCTATGATGATGGCGACTTCCTTAGGAAGCAATGTGACTGTGAATTGCTGAAGAAGAAATCCCGGGATTTTGAGGTAAGCATGGGCTCTGGCTGAAAGCCCTCCAGATGCTCTAGGAGGAGTGAATGTGCATCTAAGCTCGCCGAGGTGACCGGCGGCCGATTCTGTGATGCTTCAGCTCTTCTTCAGGCCGTTGGACCCTCACTTCGGGGTGGCCACGTTTTTCCTCTGCTGGTCGGTTATGCATTTGAGAGCTGCAGAACGTGCAAGACAGAATTTGTTAGGAAATACTTTTCCCAACACGGAACCTCCGCGCCATGTAAGGTTTCGGAAGGGAAGGCCCTGATGATGATGATTGATGGGTATATATACGGTATATACCAGGGGTGGCCAAACTTGCTTCATGTAAGAGCCACATACGATAAACTTCAGATGTTTGAGAGCCACAATATTTAAGAAGCATTAAGAAGCCAACATATTTCCGCGAGCTGCACTTTATATGTTAAAGAGCCACAGGTGGCTCATTATTTATTTATTAATATGTTGCATTTCCGGAGATTTTCTGGCTCATGGACACGCCCCCTGTGACGTCACTTCCTGAGGAAGTGACATCATGGTTCCTTGCCACGCCCCCCGCGACACCTATCTGCGGCCCCGAAGAAGTTTAGTCTATTCATTTCGGCCCCTACCCACTGCCAAGTTGTGCACCCCTGCCTTATTGGTTCCATGCCGTGTCATAAAAACACTTCATTGGCTCACAGAACACTTAGTCTCATTGGTCAGTTTTGAGTTAAGGAACTCAACTTTGTTACATGAGGCAGTTGTGTTTTCTTTTTCTGGTTATTTGGACATACCTTTTGATAGAATACAGATAATTCAACAGTTTGTTTTATTACACTCTGCATTAAAATTACCTTTCCAAGTCAGAGGAGACCTTTCCAAATTTTATGGCAATGGTTCTCAAAGGTCTCCCCACGAGGAGAGGAGAATTGAAAGTGCTTGCGGGGGTGGGGACAGTGGTAGCAGCGCTCCCGGGGATCACCCTGTGGGACGGGAAAAAAAATGTTCTTGTTTAACTTACCTGGGGTCCTGGTGGCCCTCCAAAGGGTGCGGGGAAGCCGTGGCCCCTTCTGCAAGTCTCCTCGCACTGTAGATCACTGCTCCAATGGGATTGATTGTTTTTTCTCCAAAAACTGAAAGTGGTTACAAACACGTTGGAGCAGCAATCTACAGCATGGGGAGGCTCACAGAAGGGGGAGCGGGCCTCCTCACACACTCTAGAGGGCCAATAAGAGCCCCTGTAAGTTAAAAAGACCACTTTTTCCCCTACGGTGGTGCGATCCCCAGGAGTGCAACCGCTGCTGTCGCACTATCCCCACCCCTTAAGGGGGAAATGGCCAGCATCTGGTTCTCCTGGTGGGTTGCAACCCACCAGTTTGAGAACTGCTGCTTTATGATATTATTCATAAATACAAATTTTCCAAAAGGTATCGACAATTTGTCACTAGTGGTGTCACTTCCCTTCAGGGCGTCACCCAGTATGGTCCATACCCCCTGCCACACAAGTTGCTGGGCCGTGGCGGGAGGCAGACCGCCGGAAGGTGACGCGCGCAAAGGGTGACGTACGCACCCCCGCGCGTAATCCTCCGGAGGCTCCAAGGCCGGGAGAAGGCCTCGGAGCGTCCGCCCTGGCTGCCGGCCCAGGGCCTTCTGACGAGGCCCAATGCGTTAATACGTGGGTTTTTTTAGCTTTTTCACGCATGTGTAGGCCGTTTCTAAGGGCAAAAGGGCATGCGCATGCGCAAAAAAGCTAAAAAATCACGTATTAATGCATTGGGCCTCGTCAGAAGGCCCTAGACCGCCAGAGAAGGAGGACGCTTGGAGCCTAAGTCCTCCTTCTCCGGCTTCTCTGGAGCGGGGGGGCCATGGGGGCCACGGGGGCAGCACGAGCGCCCCTGCCATCGGGTGACGCGCGCAGCGACGCTGCTGCCCCCTGTACCTTCCTAGTGACACCACTGCCACACTACGTGAGTTTGTATCATTAAGAATCAAGAGTTCAAAGAGAGTCATGGTGTGTGTGTGTGTGTGTGTGTGTGTGTGTGTTTTCATTCTTGAGGCATCTCCCCTTAGTTGGGGTGGTGCCTGTTGCTGTGTTGCTCATTGCTTGTGGTTGGAAGGTGGGTGCCCCCAACATTGGCCACTCATTAACCTTTTGCCTGCCCCTGCTCAGTTCACCCTGGTAACACCTCTTTGGCCAGCAGTATTCTCTGTGCCAACATCAGCTCACCGCTCCATGGATGTTCACAGCCTGTGGCTGTGTCGGTGTTTCCATGGATGCTGGGGGTGTTACTGGGAAGGGCTGCACCAGTGTTGCATCACTAGGACGGATTTGGTATATGGCCCTTGTTGCACTGGTGTCACTGTGCCATTGGCGTGGCATTGCAAGGATGGGCTTAGGATATGACGGGCATCATAACAGCACTTATGTATCATCAGCATGGCATGCATAAAGGATTAGGCCATTAAAAGGAGGGAATTCTACAATATAAGTGGCCTGTGATGCTGCCCCTGAAGAAATCGGTGGCGAATCCACCCAGCACTAGCATCCTCTGGAAAACAATGGAGATGCAGCTCTCTTCGTTAAATGTCTCTCAGGCCCTTGCACAATACTTGGTCAAGACAAAAACAAATGTAAAGTGTCTACCACTAAGTTAAAAACAAAGCATTACATTACAGCTGGAAGCAGAACATTACGGACAGAAAAACAAGATCAGTTACATAGACAACGATCCAGGCTATGCTCGAAAAAAAGGAGACAATTGACTAACAAGATATAGTAAGATAATACTGGTTCTTGCCTCTGGGTTCTGACATGAACTGCATTGCTTTGCCCTTAGCTTTATTTTTTCCTCAGTATTTAATTCTTTAAATAAATGATTAAGGTAACATTAACACATGCCATAAAGCAGAGGTACACACTTCACATACACTTGTATTACCCCATGCTTGAGAGCACAATAAATGTAATGAATGTATTTGCATATTTTAAATTTATCTTCATGATGCCAAATGAATGATATGCTCAAATATGTGCAAGAGAGAGGGAGATGCTGCCTGCTCTATGGTCTGTTTCTGAGTGGGCCAGACATAGAAGGGCTGCCACACACTAGTGCGTGGGTGGAGTACAGTTCTGTAATTCTTCCATTGAAAACTAACAGCCCAATCCTGTTTAGGGCCACCACAATGCGCAAAAGCACACTGCGCCAGATCCTAGGCAGGATCAGGCCAGCACCAGCACAACTGGAGCACACCTCAGGAGAAAGGGACGTTCGTCCCTTTCCCCCGGGGAGATTCCCAGCGACCCCTATGGGCTTCCTCAGATGCAAAATGGCCAGCACAAATCTGAGGAGCCAGTGTAAGCCAGTCAAGCCTGGGACAGGGGATAGAATTTGTGCCAATGATCCCTCCCCCATCCCTGGCCCTGGCTGTCCAATCCCAGCCCCTGGAACACCCCAGCCCACCTTCCCCTCGCCCTTCCACCAACCAGCAGGGAATTACCTGTTCAGCACGGCGGACAGGCTGGATGTGAGGCAGATAGGCCGGCACCGCCCTCGGCACCAGCAGGGCCTACTCGCCAGGTGTTGAAAATGTGCCTTACAAAGGCTTCTTTGCACTGGATTGCACCGTAAGATAGAAGATGGACTCTGATGCAGAGCATGATCCATATCCTACCCAGAGGGGCTGCCATGGCCAAATAATTTCAGTTGGAACGTTTACAAACCAGAAAGAAGGCTACATAATAAGAAGGCCCATTCAGGCATGCAGGTACTCATGTATGTCAGTCTTTCCATGAATGCATTGAAGGGACTACTTGTTTAAAAGCACCCCCACATCAAAATCTCCTTCCATATGACAAAAAATAAATAAATATCTGAACTCTGTCTTCTATAAATAGAAGAATCTCCAGTCATGCAATACTGAGGTGACTTTCACTGTTGCCCCTCTTTCCTCTCCATCCCCCCTTGTATCCCTTGAAAATCCACTTCTGAGGAGTGGGGGACTCTCATAAATAGGATGCTACTTAACAACTGAACAACAACAAAAAATGTCGCATGGGAGGCTGGAGAGAGAGAGAAGGGAGATGGATGAAAATCCCTTCTCTTCCACAATCAGAAGATGTTCTTCCACTCGTGGCAGATGGAATTGGATACAACCCAAGGTTTTTGATATGGGATCTGATTCAAGGAAGTGGTTCTGCATGTGAATTCTGAGATGATCCAGTTCTATGAGACTGTCCCATGTAAGCATCTGTGTACTGGTGTGAATCACATATTTGAAATAACCCCCTGGACAAAAACCTCCTTCCACATGGCATACTTACAGTAAAGTTATTTAAGAGGACTCTGAGGTATGAATACTGATAAGAGGAAGTGAAAAAGTTCTACCAATAGAGGTGCTGCATCCAAGCAATCTGGCTGCAGCCTAGATAAAAGAAGGAGGAATGCAATGAGATGAGGAGTTGTGGGAGATAAGTTACAGGTAACCATCTATGTCAGATGAAACCCCACCACCTTCCCTGTCTGCTAACCCCCTCACTCAGTTCTTGGTGGTGACACACCAAGATTTAGAACACCACAAAGATTCTAAAATTCCATTTGCTTTACTCATGTGTACAGAAATTCCTTAAAACCCTCTCCTTCCTTCTTCCTTATAAACTCTTTTACTAACAACCCACTATCACCATATATTAAAAACCCTGGCAACTTGGTAAGGCATAGGTGTGCGAGTGATCATGCAACCCAATGTTCTACTGAATCACAAAACAAACGTTATTTATAAAATGATAAACAGGTTGCTGTTAGGTGTTCCATTACTTATGAGGTTACTGTTCCATTACTTATGAGGTTACTCTAATACCAGCTCTCAAGAATGGCCACACCCTGTAACTAGTTCAATTCCCTAATGAATTTAGATGGCCAATTACCCCTTCCTTCATGTCAGTCACAGCCCTTTCCTCAGCTCCTCACACCAAAGGCTTCAGGTCATTTACACTCCTGCTGAATCATTACCCTTACCCAAAGATGCCACCAAGTAGTCATCTTCTGAGAACTAGCTTCTGGGAAGCCTTCCTTAAGCTCTCTCCCCCAACGTCTTCAGCGGTTATCAGTCACAAGTTCCTCCCCTGGTCTTCTGCTTCTTCTTTCTTGCAGTGCTCCCTCTCAAATCTCAACACCACACCAGCACCCAACCTGTATCAGTGGTTCTGCTGCCTTTTTCATTTTGTCCTTCTCAATCTCTGACCAATCACATGGCACACACTCAGTCAAACTGACCACTGGTCCACAGTTAAATGCCAACAACAATTATTGAAGAGAATTTTGAATAACCAATTGGAAGTGGCCACCTGTTGACCAATCAGAACTACAGATCTATGATGTCCTCTGGACCATCTTGATCAGGGGTGTCAAACTCGTTTCATACAGCGAGCTGAAATTAGCATCCATGGCATCTGCTGAGGGCCAGAAGTGACATAATTCAGCAGGAAGTAATATCATTAAGCAGGTGGTGACCAGAAATAAGCACTTTGTTCTCACCTAGGAACTCATTAGCTGCAAACAACAGAAGAGAAAATACAGGTGGGCCCCCATATCCACGGATTCGCTATCCACGGTTTCAGTTATCCACAGATCCTGGGGACCTCTCCAGGCTTTTACTTTTTCCCAGTAAGCTTCATTTCTTCCTTAAACAAACAGGAGAAGCAGCCCCTGGCTGCTTATTGCAGGCAAGTAGAATGAGACTAAGTCCTAGAGAGGCTCTGCAAGGTTTCTGTTAACCTTGCAGAGCCTCTCTAGGACTTAGTCTCATTCTACTTGCCTGCAATGGAGGCTGCTTCTCTGTTTGTTTTAAGGAAGAAACAAAGCTTGTTGAAAGAAAAAATAAGAGCTGGGGGGGGCGAGCATGCCTGCCCGCAAGGGCGGGGGGCCCTCAGGAAACCATGGAGGGGGTGTTCGCTCTTATCCACAGTTTCAAGTATCCACGGAGGGGCCTGGAACATATCCTCAGCGGATATGGGGGGAGTACTGTATGCAAATCTTGGATCATATTTTCAAGATATGGGAGAGCCCAATTATCACATCAGCTGTCCTTTCAGCAGCACCCCTTCTGCCGAGCAGTGTTCCCTCCAGTTTTTTTTCCCTACCATATGGAGCAGTTAATGACCTGAGCAGTATATAACCACTGGTCTTAAAATGGCCAGTGGCCAGTCTGACTTAACTATAATGATCACGCCACCTACATCCTCCAATCTTCCCTCGACCATCACTCACCCTCAAATGCTTCCTCCCTCAGTCACCACACCCTGACCCTAAGTTACTGCCTTCTGTAGAAGCATCACTTCTATCAGTGATTGGCAAACCTTGCCTGGTTTCTCTTCAGCAGGCACAAGGAAAATGAGAGAACAAAAGAAAGAGTCATCACTTCTCAGCTCAATTATCACAAGCCTAATTATCCCTCAGGGTCGAATAAGAAACTTCTGTGGGCCTCATGAGGCCCGCTGACCTTATGTTTGACACCCCTGATCTAGCACGGTTCTGTCATCTGTGAGTTACCAGTGGTCATTACTGTGACTGACAAAACTCTGCCTTCTCTTTCTCTCCCAACAGCCTGTCAGCAGTAAGACCCATACAAGGTATCCATTTTCTGAAAGGTTCCACCTGCTCAGCTTTAATCTGAGGTTGTGTTTACCAACAAAATTACTTCAAATTCCTGTTCCTTCATCATGAGTAAAGAGAACACACCACACACCAAACTTTAACAGCTTGCTGAAGATAATGTTGATAAGTAATACACACCAAGGGTAGGCAGACTTCAGGCTTGCAGAATCTACTTTGCTTTTTTTTAAATCAGAACCATGAGATCCCCCCAACTGGAGAAAAATTATTCCTATCACAGAATTCAATAGCAAGCAAATGCTGATTATGACATTCTGATTATGTCAGAATCGCCCAATTTTGTTGTTGCCGGGTTTGTTTGTTTGTTTGTTTGTTTGTTTTATCATGGAATAGAAATGCAGAGCAGTCCACAGAAGTTGTCTCCAAAGAGCCATATGTGAGTTGCCAACTAAATTCTTCAATCAGAAAAAAAAACAGAAACAGTACAGATCTGTACGTCATCCACATCAGAGAGTAAAAGAGGGAGCTGATTGCAGAAGCACTGGAGGCAGTCGAACAGCACAATCTTATGCTTGTCTACTCAGAAGTCCCACTGTGGATTCCCACCTTACTCCCAGGAAAGCGTGCATAGGATTGCACCCTAAAATATGTTATTCTAGAAGTATCCAGATGCTTCTTCCATTTAAGGAAAGACATAGTAGGTGAAAGTCCAGAGATGTTGTGCCAGAAAGAAAACGTGTAGTGAAAGGAGAACAGCAGCTGTTGTCAGCCGATAGCATTTTTTATATAATGTTGTGCCATTTTGCACTTTTCAGTAAGAGGCAAAATGATAGGAAGTCTACAGAAATAGACTACTGCAAAATGCACTGTATTCAAAATATACATATGCTCTCCCTTCAGGGTTTCTTCCATCTTTTCAACCTTTCTGCATAAATATGGACACCTTTCTCTGGTGTGTTTCAATGAGTTATATATTAGTGGGCTGTGGAATGCACATTCTAGTTCTGAATTATATGCAGAATGAGTCAGGAAAACATGTCATTTTTGCTAATTGAGAATGAATTGAGTCAGGGGGTTAGGGAAGGAAAGGTATCATGAGCCTTTTTACTTGGTACAAACCTAAAATTATCAATCATGTATCAATGTAGCTTGGCAACCTCACCAGACAAATTGTCGTGAATGTCAAGGCTGATTTATGCCACTTCATACTGATAGCTATGCACAGGTGCATAGTCCTTTTCCTAAAATCTGATTTCAAATAAGGCTGCTCAGAGGCTTCCAGAGGCATGGAGAGATACTAAATTGGAAACACACGGCTATAGGAAAAGTTCAATTGTGTGTGAAAATTAAGACGCTGTGTACTTTCCCCAGGTATATTTAGGTCGGTTATGAACTGCAGTAAATTACTGATAACAGGCATGGCACTGAACTACTTACAATGATTTAAGGAATTTTTGTCACATTAAAATAGAATAATTGTGCATTGCAGAACAGAACTGTTGAGGTGTGAGCATGATACTGCAAAAGCTACATTTAAAGCACAATGCAGCTGTATGCATGGCATATAGGTCAATGTTAGCTTGGTGCAATTATATTAAGAGGATAAAAACAACAGGAACATACCCCCAAGTTATTGGGTTGGATCCTAAGCTGAATTTGTCATGACTGAGGAAGTGTAGTCATAACTAAATCCCATTGATTTTGTCTAAACTAGGGGATGCAATCCATTGAAAGTAGCTTACTGACAAATTACCCCTCTCCCTCAAACAGCCCTCTTTTTGTAAATTTATTTGATTTCAGGAATAGACTTAAGGCTTAAACTCAACTCAGGTCCTCAAAGGCTGATTATGAAATATGAAAACAAAACCAATGACAGCTTTCACCCACATACAGAATATGATGTTTGCAGTGGGGTTTAGTATGTAACTACTGTACTTTTATAATCCTTTTCGGTTCCATTTGGCCAGGATGTAATTAGGGCTTAATATACATTTCCATATATACTAACGAAATGTCACATGCCATATTGCAGTGAAAGCTGTTTGCATCAGTGCTGCACATTGAAGAATTTAAAAACTTTCTGTAGTAGTTGATGGATTTTGTCCTCTGCCCCAAGAAAAAGCATTATACTTGAAGTACATTGCAGTTGTGTAGCTAGGCCGGGGTGGTGGCAAGTAATTCTGCAAGACTCCGTTACATCGGAGTCAGCAGCCCCCCTTGCCATCAAAGTTTTTCCGGTGGCGACGGGAGAGTGTCCTGCGCATTGCCGTCACCATCGGAATGGCTCCAACAGCTAGGGGGAGGGGCCGCTGACTCTAGTGAGACAGAATCTTGCAGAACTACTTGCCGCCACTCCGGTCTGGCACATTGGGATCATCTATTTGGGATAATACAGAACATGTGCTATTTGTGGCTTTCCACATTACTTTGGTAGGCCTTGAGCAGTCCACATACCATCTTAACTTCACCAATGGGTGCTGGGGCATTGGATCAATGCCCCAGCACCAGGTACTCCTAACCATCAAACTGGGAACAATGAGCACTTTGTTACGTTGAGCAGTATCTCCACTGGGGACTTGACTCCATTCTGGACTTTGGCATCCATAGTATATTCAGCCTGGAATGATAAATCTGGATACCTCTTTCCCATTGCAGACCACTCCATATAATTGTATCTGTGCCCTTGTCCACCCTAACGTAAGAACATAAGAAGATCCCTGCTGGATCAGGCCAAAAGCCCATCTAGTCCAGCTTCTTGTATCACACAGTGGCCCCACCAGATGCCTCAGGGAGCACAAGACAACAAGATAACCTGTTTCCCGTTGTCACTCCCTTGCACCTGGCACAGAGAAAACCCACTTCTAAAACCAGGAGGTTGCTTATGGCTTGTAACCTGTGATGGTCTTTTCCTCCATGAATCTCACCCTCTATATCAGGGGTGGCCAAACTTGCTTAATGTAAGAGCCACATAAAATAAACTTCAGATGCTTGAGAGCCACAATATTTCCGGTACTCACCATGAACATTATATTATGTTTTAATCCAGTTGAATCAAATTTTATACCTAGTAAATAATTATAAAGCTTGAAAAAAAATCTTATTTGCCTTTTATATTAATTGTGATGCAAAAAGGAGCTCAGCCAACATATTTCCCAGAGCCGCACATTATTTGTCAGAGCCACATGTGGCTCAGGAACCAATTTGGCCACCCCTATTCTATATAAACAATAATATCATTTCAGTGTTCTTTTGTTCGCGACATCTAATATGTGCTCCTAATCTCAGATTTTTATTGCATTTTGCAGCATCAAATGTTCTGCCATATTTGTCAACTGAAAATCAAATACACTTTTTGGTTTCCAACTGTTTTTATCTAAGGCAGCCCACACTTCACAAATTGAGAACAGAATAATATCATCATTCTGTGGTTTAATTTTATAGTGATTATGTAACTTTTGTAGTCACTGGTACTATACATCACTACAAGACAGTTGTTGATCATTGTGGGCTGTCTTTATATTTCAGCTTAAGGCCTTGATCTAGTACACACTTGCTTGGGAGGAAGCTCCACTAACGTACCCAAGTAAACACGTGCCAAATAAGTCTGAAACTCTTTTATCAGTGGTTCTCAAACTTTTTAGCATCGGGACCCACTTTTTAAAATGACACTCTATCGGGACCCACCCACCTAGCTTTACGTGACATTCAAACATTTATCTCCCTATATTTACACAAGCTTGCAAACTGCAGGAGCTCAGCTATTTGCAGGGTAATTAGCAGCTATCTTGCAAGCTGCAGGAGCTCAGCCCTTTGAAGGGCAATTAGCAGCTATCTGATTTTTGAATAGCCTCAGGGCTTGTGGCAATTACTTATCTGATCTTTCCATCACCTGGGTTCCACCAGAAATCAGTTCGCGACCCACCAAGTGGGTCCCGACCCACAGTTTAAGAAACACTGTCTTATATCATACTGTGTCCTGAGCATTCACAACAGAGGCTTTGAAGATTACAGTCGGACCTTTTTATCCACAGATTTGACTCAACACGGACGGCCAAACTGTGGAAGAGGGAGCCCAACCGCACTACATTACCTCTTTTTTCTGCGTTGTCGGGGGCATGCCAGCCACTTCCAGCCTCCTGCGTGTGTCCAAACCACTGAAAAATGCAGCCAGGAGTCTCTAGCTCCATTTACAGGTTGCTTCCAGTAGTGGCTTTTGTTTTTTCAGGCAGTTTAAATAAACTCAGAAGGAGGGAAGCGGTGAAGATGCTGGAAAAAAAGGTAACGTGACACTGCTCCTGACCCCCCCCCCCCCGATTTCATATAACACTGATTTTCTTATCCACTGCGGTTCCAGGAACAGAACCCCAGCGGATAAAAAAAAGTCCAACTGTAATTACATTCTCATTCTGATCTATGTTACTTCTACTGCCACTGGTATTACTAGGTTCAGTTATTTCAAAGTTTCATGGCAGAATCTACATACACACATTTAAGTATGCTTAGAAGACATGCTGTACATTGTAAAAGAAAAGATTCTCAATACTTGTGACAGGAAAAACCAATTGCTGTGCTCAGTTGTACTTGGTAAAATCTGGAATACTTGTAAATCTAGAGTAAGTGAGGATTGCATTGGGTTCGCCAATTTGCAAACAAGACTAGAGAGGCTCCAGGGACTTCTTTGAATGGGGCTAGAGTAAGTGGCTTTCCTAGTCATTAAGTTTACAAGCCTTTACAAATCGATAGACCAGTCTGTTACAAAACAAATGTCTGTCTTTAAAAAAAAAAAAAAAAAGTAAGGAGCCCAGCACAATTACCCAGACAGTGACTAACACTGGCACAATCCTAAACACGTTTACTTGGAAATAGGCGCCACGGAGTTCCGTGGAACATAGTCCCTAGTAAGTGTTTTTGGGATTGCAGTCTAAGGTGTCTAAGAAGTAGTAAATCATGTTCAATTTCAAAATTTAAGACAAGAGACAGGCATTGGAGTGCGACAAAGTAAGATGCACTTGCATAAACAGTCAAATCAGACTGTGGGGAAAATCAAATAATTGCTGTGAAAGGGTCAGACTCAACACTACTTCCTCCCCCCCCCCTTGGCTATATGAAAATTCCACAGCAGCCACACCGTGCCTTGCCACCCTATTCCAGCCTGAAAGACAAAGGCACAATCATTGGAGCATCCTATCCTTGAGACAAACCAGGCCATTTAGGTCATGACAGAGTTTGCCTTTAGTCCCTGGCTCTTCCTCACCAACCCCATTGCCAATTCATTTAGAACCGTATATTATTTGAGTTTTGGCTTGGGTTCCAAGCCCCAATAAAACTTGGTATAAAGGAAATGAAACCACCCATCCCCCAAGAAACAGGAATGGCCCATCAAGTCTAGGAATAAAAGGTTTGTCTGGGATGAACAAAAGATCCCGTTAGTCTATGACCAAAAACTCTATGTAGAATTTGACCACAGCCCACAAAATTGTTCTTCATTCCCAATCGACAAGGCTATGCAGCAGAATTACACCCACCATGCTGTGTCACTTGTCACCCATCTTCATCATCAGCATTCTCTATGCCTCAGTCAACTAGAACAGGCAATTTGCTTCCTCCTTTTCTCGTTCCTTCTCTGTGTCTCCCTCTGTGAAGAATTTGGAAATCCTATTTTATGTTGTCTGGATTCCATTTTGCTTGACAGGCCCTTGTCTCCCTACTGTGAGGGAAGGCTGCAAATTTAGAGTGAGAGCATATCTGCTTGTTGCTATCCTTTCAAGTATCTGGTGCCAGGGACTGGGAGGAAAATTGTTTCATGAGAGCCACCTGGGTTATCAGGTTCTTGTGGTTGGGTTATCAGGTTCAAGGCCAGAGATGCTGGGACCATTAATTAGGAATTGTCTTCAGCTGTGTCCCTCAGGAGGGGGGGGGAGAGCAGGTTACATCAACCTTCTGGAGTCTTTGAGGGGTTCAGGCTACTGATTGGTGGGAACCTTCTCAAAGGTGAGCTTAAGTTACAAAAAGTCCCGGATGTGTGTGTGTGTTGTCTCCCTTTTTGCCATACTTAGCATGGCATTTGGCTGTACTGAAGGATGGTGAACCAGCACTCTGTGCATGCCTTGGAGCTATACTTCCTGAGGTGAGATTAGCTGATATTTAGCTAGGAGCTTTGCCTTTATTTTCTCTCTGCCTGGTATCTTCTCCAAACTGTATTCTAAAGTTTGCTGCTATTCCTCTTTCCCTTTCTCCTTTTAATAAACTTATAAAATCTACCTCATTTGTGTGTGCTTACTGTGGAGAAGGTATTGGTTCAGTCTCAGGTTTACCATATTCCCCCCCCCTCAAACTGGGACACACCCCACAATTAGTTAATTAATAAAGAAATAAAAAAATTAAAGAAAGTTAAAAATCAATGTAATTTTCAAAAACAAAGCGGGTGCAAAGCGCGGTTGGATTTTTATTTTTTTTCACTTAAATAATTAATTAATTTTACTTACCACATAGTCATCGTCGTGCTGCTGATACAGCAGCGCCGCTCCTTGTGAGTCGTGCTGCTGATCCGGAGAGAGACTGCCTGGGCCGCGGGAGGCTCCCGCGGCCCGGGCAGTCTCTCATTTGCCCGCTGTCTTGCCGGCTCCAAGCCGGTGAGACAGCGGGCAATCTGGAGAGAGACTGTCCGGGCCGTGGGAGCCTCCCAGAGGCTTGCGCAGCCCGGGCAGTCTCCCGTTCGCCCGCTGTCTCGCCAGCACCAAGCCGGTGAGAGAGCGGGCAAACAGCCTACTCACCCGCTCGCCGCTCACCACCACCATTACTAAAGGAACTTACCTGGCGCCGGCAGCTCTTGGCTCACAAAATCTTGCAAGATCCAAGATGTCGGCACCCAAATCTCGTGAGGGCATGATGCCCTGATGAGATTTGGGTGCCGGTATCCTGGATCTCGTGAGATTTCATGAGTGAAGATGCCGGCGCCGGGTAAGTTTCTTTAGTAATAGCGGCGGCGCCAAGGAGGCTTGCCAATTGGCCCAGAATCCTTCCGAGACTTTTCCGTGAACCGAGGCCAGTTTCCGGGAGTGTCCCGGTTTTTCCAGGATGAATGGTAAGTCTATTCAGTCTAAATCCAGGTCTGTCTGACCATAGCAGTCAGGTTATTGTATCTGACCAGTACTGGAGGGAGAAAGAGGAGCTGTGATGTGTATGTATCTGCCCTTTTCCTAGTAGCTGGGATGCCTGTAGACCAGGCGTGGGGAACCTCCGGCCCGTGGGCCGGATCCAGACAGCGGGACGATCTGGTCCGGCCCGCACGGGACCGGACCGAAGGCTCCGCCGCCGCGTGCCTACTCCTTTTAAAACCGGCTTTCCTGGACCAGCGCAGAGTGCTGCTGAAGCCAAGAGGGCAATCTCGGCCTTTCTGAGCCCAGCGGCGATCTGTGCAGGTACAGAAAGGCAGCTTTGAAAAGGAAGAGGTGCGGGAAGGCGGCGGCGGTGGCCCGGAGTCTGAGGTACGTTGGAGAGCGGAGGGAGGGGGTTCGGAGAGCGATGGGTGTGTGGGAGCGAGCGGTGGGTGGGTGGGAGCGAGAGCGAGCGGTCCGTGGGTGGGCGGGCGGTGGGTGGGTGGGTGGGAGTGGTAAATTCGCGGGGGGCAAATAGGGGGGGGAATTTCGAACAGCCTTACGGCCGGCCCGCAACCAATTTTCCCCATGGGAAAATGGCCTCCCACCGCAAATAGGTTCCCCACCCCTGCTGTAGACCATCCGCTTCCCTTGGCTGAAGGGGCTGGCAGTTAAGGGGCGGTGGTGGCAGTCTGCCTAGCAAGACTGGGTTTTGCCCTGGCCAGTGGTCTCTTTCAAGCCAATCCATGGTCAGCTGGATGCAACAGAGCCCAGTCTGGGGAAGCGAGTAGCATGCTTGCTGTGACACCCTCCTTCCCTCCGTCTCTTCCCCACAGGCCTCGGCCTGCTAGTACCCACTACTTTCCCTTCCTATGTTCCTCCATTTTTCTCCTTTCTTGTGCTTTCCATGTATGTCCTTTTGAGTTTTGTTGGGTACCCTAGCCATGCTGCTTGCAACACCAGCATTTCAATTAAGAAACCGACTTGGCAGTTAATGGATCAGAAATCTTGACCTCTTTGACCCCATTTTCCTATCTCCCATGCAGTCAAATTGGCAATTTGCCCTCCATAGAGGGCCCCCCTCAGTCTATGCATTCTCTTCCTTTCAATGCCACAGCATCTCCTCCACAGCACTAATAATTTGACTGTCTAGAAACTGCTTTCATTCCTTGAAAGTTAATCTTTTCCCTTCCCTGGCATTTTTGTACATTTATCCTCCTCCAATAAATATTATGTGAATTTGTCCTCGTTTAGGAACACCAACAGCCACTGGGCGTGCCATGAGCCAACAACCCAAAGACTTAAGTTGCACATGAATCGGAGCGCATGTGTATCAGAATATATGTGTGTACTTGAGCACATGTGCTCAACAACTTGCTCAATTTATATATCTTTACAATTGGACCCCACAAATCTAGCATTCATGTACATGTTTTTTTCAAAGTCAAACCTCAGCACATGGTAAGCAAAGTTGATAGGATACCAGCTTCCATTCTTTGAGACTGGATCCGTCAGCCACACAAATCTATTTGGAGCAGATGCTTCAAATTTGGTATCTTGTTATAACTGAGAACCAACCAAAGCAGTCTGAAGATACTTTCAGAGACTGAGTGGTAGTAAAGCCTCCTTTGCCTATTGTAGCTGCTGCTTACTTAGCTACCCAGTTTGTAGACTTCAAGTAGTAGCATGGGAACCCTCAGGAGTTCCCTAGCAACAGTCCAGTATTGTCAATACTGGAATTATGGTAGTAATGACTCATAATGGCTAAAGGTTCTACCCTGTTGTTGCAGTGCTTCAGGAGAGCCATCCTCTCTCTGATAGCTCTTTTCCTGATGCATCAGCTACTTCTTCCCCTGTTCTAGCAGACAAACAGAATGAAGTTGATATATAGACCTTTAAATACTCAAGAGTTGCATGATGGTAAAGCACCATATAAAGATATTTGGAGATCCTGATGATCATTCTACCGAGGAGTCTCTGGTAAACTGAGGGAAGCTTTGGGCTAAGCAGGTGAAAATTGGGAAAATAATGAAAAAGAAGAGTATGGGAGAAGGAGAATACAGTAGAAGCTTTGAAGTTCAGCAGAAAATGTGTACTTGGCAGTTTCAGGCAGTTTAAGCCTTTTTGGGTTAATTTGGCTTCTGGGAGACTTTCTGTTTTAGCAGTCAGACAGGGATACCACAAGCCCTCTGGCACTTTCAGTATGATCTGCATTAAATGGAACCTTTTGAGACTGAAGAAACAATTCGAACATGAGTGAGTAACACTGGACAACAAATTTTAACAAAGGCCATGCCCCCAAGATTAAATTAGTCATTTCTTATAGATTTTGAAGTGCTGAACATGAATATGACAATAAAAATGCAAAATTGACTATGGTTTGTGGGAGATCCACAAAATACATAGTTCCATAGACATGGATTGCTAAATGCCTGATGGCACTTACAACACCTATGTATGCAATGCAAACTGCTTCTCCTAAATTAGAGCCAAATGACAGATTTATTGTCATTTTTGTTTTCAGCATGTCGAAATTAGTAAAGATTAGGTTTTCCATTTCAGGGTCAATTTCGTGTTGCCCAGTGTAATTAATTGTTCAGTCATCAATAGTGATCATCTCTAGTGACTGCCCCTTCTCAATCCTGACATCCTAGGGGGAGTGTATGTTGCCACCAACCAACCTATCACCATTTTTTGTAGACAGAGCTTCACTTGCTGTGTTGTGTAATGCTTCCATAAGAGGCAAGCCCAAGATTCCTCAGGGTGTAACAGGCCATGTGAGGAACTAGAGCAGCAGTTCCCAAACTTTAAAAGAAGGTAGGGAACACTGTAAGTAGTTGCGGGGGGGGGGGGGGGGGGCTGACAGCGGCGACAACACTTCCAGTATTGTACCGGCACTGGGGGAAAGGGGTTTTTTTCCCCACTCACTGGGGGTTGTGCCAGTCCTCCAGAGGGTGCGGGGAGTCCACGGACCTCTCTGCAGGCCTCCCCACACCCAAGATTATCTTCTAAATGCAATTTGAAGAATCTGTTTCAATTTACCTTGTTGAGAAGAGGCAATTGCAACAGCAGTCTGGAGGCCATATGACAACCTAGTCTCCTTTTTAAAGATGTATTTACCACCCCAGCTTTTCCTGGATGACTTTCCTCAACCAGACAGGATAGGGTTCCAGTTCATAAATGGTTCCTCCTTTGCCAACATCACCAAGGCAAGACTTCCCCTTATTAATAATATAAGAACATAAGAGCCCTGCTGGCAATAGCGTAGCTGCCATAGGGCAGGGGAGTCAGCAACTGGGCAGCACGCATGGTCTACTTAGGAGGAGCAACCACACATGGCGTGAGCTGGGCCCTCCCACCTGCCCTCACTTTCATTAGGCTCCAAATGGAGCCTTTCTGGAAGCGAGGAGGAGTGACATCACGACATGAGGGGGTTGGCAATGCAGGCCATGGCATCATGATGATGCCACTGCCTGCTGGATCAGGTCAAAGGCCCATCTGGTCCAGCTGGACTAGTGTCCAGTATCTCAGTGGCCCACCAGATGCCTCAGAGAGCACACAACTGTTGTCACTCTCTTGCATCTGGCATTCAGACATAAATTCCAACTAGCAGTACCAAAGTCAAGTTGAATATGATCAATTTTCTCGACAAAGTAGAGAAATTACAGCAATGACTCAGTATCAAGGACACCCTGCATTCACCAGACTTCTAACCACATGGACCACATCCATTGGATACCACTTTTCAGGTGCAATTGTAGCACAGAAAAAAATATATTACGGTTGCTGCAAGCTAGTTTTACAAAAAGAAATTATGCTGTAGTCAGCCAGCATGACTCAAAAGAACCACCCATGCTTCAGTAATCTCTCCTCCTTCTTCATCCACTTCAGCTCACACATGTACCAGAAGCTGATAGATCAAGTAAAAACACCTTGGCTTTGGAGAAATCAGAAAATGCTTTATCAGCTCATTTTACAAGAGAGTTTCCACTTCTTACACTAAAATATTTTGTGAAAAGAGTCCCTGAAGAATTGCAGTTAACAAGGATGAGGTGGAAAGAATATCTGAAATCAAATTGAATACCACATGTCAATCATTTCCAAAAATCCAGAAATCTTACAATATTTCTTGCCACTCATATTGAAAAAGTGAAGCTGAGACGCAACTGGCTTGATTGACAAGAGGAGATAATTTGAAACTGTCGTTTCAGGAGCCCGTTATCTTAACTGGATACCTGTTCTGTTTGGGGGGGGGGGAAATGATCACCTCCTAAACACCTTGGTCTTGGGGCCAAACTGGGCGGTTAATAGAGGAATTAAATCTGAGGAATAATCACAGAAGCACAGGGTGAAACCCTCTTTCCACATGCTGAAGCTGCATTTTTGGGGGGGGGGGGGAGATATCAGAACTTCCAGGAGTGGAGCCCTCAGGTGTGGGCCTGGCAGGGCATGATGAGCTGATGGGGAGTGGGCATGGCCCTGCTGGTCAGCAGCGCATGCAGCTCCACTGGTCAGCTGGGTGACAGAGTGATGGCCAATGACATCATTGGCCACTGCCCACTCCCACCTGACAACGAGGAGGAGGCTATCTCCTGGATGCTGAAGGGGGGATAAGGGCAGAAGAGGAACAAAAATCTCCTGGGGGGGGGGAGACTGACCCAGAATGGAGGGGTCATGGCTACTAGGGGAGAGAAGGTTGGGCAGGTAGCCTGGGAGGTGGAGGCAGCCTGACTGCAGGGCTCTGGCCAGAGGCTTGGGGTGTGAGTGCCTGCAGCCCACCCAGGCCTGTGTTCACCTGGTGGAAGGACAAAGTAGTCTGCCTAGGGACTCAGAGCCCATCCCAAGGAGAGAATTGGCAGAGCTAGGGACTCAGCAAGTGACTTGCGACTTTGAGATACCCTAGGAAGCCATACCCCGGGCTGTACTATAGGAGAAGGGCCTCCACTTAGAGCCAAAGAGAAGGGGTGAGTAAATTTGGGAAGAGGGCCAATCCCTTCTGTTTTTCTGTTCTTCTTATTGTTGGGCCCAATAAGAAACTGTAAGTGCATAGCCCGTGTCCAGGCTGCTATGTCAGTGAGTTTTAAGGGACTCCTGGAGTGGAGCTGGATTGGAGGATAGCTAATGTCACGCCAATCTTTAAAAAAGGAAGGAGGGGGGACCCGGGAAACTACAGGCCGGTCAGCCTAACCTCTGTTCCAGGGAAGATGGTGGAAAGTCTCATTAAGGATAAAATCTTAAAATACATAGAAGAACAAGCTCTGCTGAGGGAAAGTCAGCATGGCTTCTGCAAGGGGAAGTCTTGCCTCACAAACCTGTTAGAATTTTTTGAAAAGGTCAACAGGCATGTGGATGCGAGCGAACCCGTGGATATTATATATCTGAATTTTCAGAAGGCGTTTGACATGGTCCCTCATGAAAGGCTCTTGAGAAAACTCCACAGTCAGGGAATAAGAGGGCAGGTCCTCTTGTGGATTAGGAACTGGTTGAAGACCAGGAAACAGCGAGTGGGAGTCAATGGGCAATTTTCACAATGGCGAGAGGTGAAAAGCGGTGTGCCCCAAGGATCGGTCTTGGGACCGGTGCTTTTCAACTTATTCATAAATGACCTGGAGTCGGGGATAGGCAGTGAGGTGGCCAAGTTTGCAGATGACACTAAACTTTTTCCGGGTGGTGAAGACCAGCAGGGATTGTGAAGAGCTCCAGAAGGATCTCTCCAAACTGGGAGAATGGGCAGCAAAATGGCAGATGCACTTCAATGTAAGTAAGTGCAAAGTGATGCACATTGGGGCAAGAAACCAAAATTTCACATATACGCTAATGGGTTCTGAGTTGTCTGTGATGGATCAAGAGAGAGATCTTGGGGTGCTGGTGGACAGGTCGATGAAAGTGTCGACCCAGTGTGCGGCGGCTGTGAAGAAGGCCAATTCCATGCTCGGGATCATTAAAAAAGGGATTGAGAATAAAACGGCCAATATCATTATGCCTTTGTACAAATCGATGGTAAGGCCACATCTGGAGTATTGTGTCCAGTTCTGGTCACCACACCTCAAAAAGGATATAGTTGAATTGGAAAAGGTGCAGAAAAGAGCGACCAGAATGATTCGTGGGCTGGAGCACCTCCCTTACGAGGAAAGGCTACAGCGTCTGGGGCTTTTCAGCCTAGAAAAAAGGCGCCTGAGGGGGGACATGATTGAGACTTATAAAATTATTTCATGGGATGGAGAGAGTGGATAGAGGGAAATTCTTCTCCCTCTCGCACAACACCAGAACCAGGGGACATGCACTAAAATTGAGTGGAGGGAGAGTTAGAACAGACAAAAGAAAATATTTCTTTACCCAGCGTGTAATTCATCTGTGGAACTCCTTGCCACAGGATGTGGTGATGGCATCTGGCCTAGATGCCTTTAAAAGGGGTTTGGACAGATTCATGGAGGAAAAGACCATCACAGGTTACAAGCCATAAGCAACCTCCTGGTTTTAGAAGTGGGTTTTCTCTGTGCCAGGTGCAAGGGAGTGGCGACTGGACACAGGTATCTTGTTGTCTTGTGTGCTCCCTGAGGCATCTGGTGGGGCCACTGTGTGACACAGGAAGCTGGACTAGATGGGCTTTTGGCCTGATCCAGCAGGGCTCTTCTTATGTTCTTATGTTCTTATGAGCTAGTGGGAGAAGGAGGTGTAGATGACACCAAGTCCCATCTATATTGGCCTTTGCTTTCCAAGAGATGTTGTGCACAATCCTACCACCACCACCACCCCGGGCCAGTGCAGCATGTCCTGGGCTGGCCCAGAGCCATGGCAAAAGCTGCCATAAGGCAGTTGTGCTGGCTCCAGGTTGGTGCAGAGGCCTGCACTGGCCCCAGCGTGGCAGATCCAGACAGTGCGCAGCCCAGGGAGGTGAGTTTTGCACCAGTGGGTGTGTGGGTGGGACGGGGCAGGGGGAGGCAGGGAGGGGGTTTAATGAGGCAGGGGAAGGCAGTGATGGGAGCAGGGCATGAGTGGCCTGGACCCGGAAGGGGGGCGAGATCAGCAACACTGGTGCGCACTGAATCCTATCCCTCTTCCCTGGCCATGTTTTTCCCTACACGGGACTCATGGATTTGCATTGCCAAAAAAGCGGGCACAGATCCAAGGAGACCCATAGTGGGGGGGGGCTTTACCGGAGTAAAGGAACAAAAGTTCCCTTCCCCCAAGGTGACCTCCCATCTTCTGCTCAGGATCCAGTGTTGCCGGCACCAGCCTCGCTGAATCGCTGGGCAGAAAGTTAGGTAGGATTGGGCTGCTCATCTCTTGATATGCAGTAAAGAGCAAGCGAGTTTAGAACTCTGCTGCAAATATTTAGAAATTGTATGACTGGAATAAATTATGCAAAAACCAGTGAGATGCCCATGAAATGTTTGAGGAATCATGGCCCAGGGTTGGGGTTCTTTGTTTTTTCCTTCTCTCTTCACTGTTTAGCAAAACAAAAACTCCAGAGTACTGTTTGTGCTTTCCTTTGGAGTTCTTATACCACATAAGGTCCATAACTCTGCCTGAATGGCTGTACTCACATTCATTCTTGGACAACAATAAACTATCATTCTGGTCACTGAATACTCCTCTTGGGGACCTCCTGTTGCACCATGATTTTTGTTTATCCATTCTGCTCTTCTAATTGTGTGACAGATAAGTGGAATGCCCCTGAGAAACAGTGTCAATCTTATAAAAAGATAGCAAAATTTGCTTCATTGAGATTCCATAGATGTTTCACCTGGGGAGAAAGTCTCAGATTTGCTTTGGATTACGTTTTTAGACAAAATGTCAATGGCAACCCATCAGACTCATCTCCTGTGTCAAGTTGGAGGCTGGGAGAGGGGAAGGGAAAGCAAATCTGTAGCTAGCACAAGGAACAGCAGGAATAGAGTCCCCTAGTTGCACTGAGACAGCCTGACCTGGAAGCTTTAGGGATCCCTTTAGAGCATCACTGGCCCCTTCTTTGCGCTAACAAAATTCTAATTTGTACCACAGCAGTATTGAGGGATTTAATTAACTTGTGAACCCAAGTAAGTTGGGTACTGGAGCACTTCCACAATATGAAAAGTGACACAAAGATATTACACACTACACAAAATAAGCCTGTATTCAGTAAATAAACGTATGTGACTACGAGCCCAATCCTATGCCGGCCTCTGCTGGCGTAACTAGGCCTCGCACTGTCGCAAACGTGCCATTGTTCCCAAACGGCTAGTGAGATAATTGCAAAGTATGCATTTAAATGTGTGTTTTAATGCAAACATCCAGAATGCATAGAATTTACAGATATCTCCCTATTGAATAAAACCTGATTCATTGGGGAGTGGGGGGGGGGGCGTCCTGGAACCAGGCATCCTATCTTATCCAAGAGGAATCCAGCAACATCCTTATGTTGTTGTTCAGTCGTTAAGTCGTGTCCGACCCTTCGTGATCCCATGAACCATATCCCGCCAGGCCTTCCTGTCCTCCACTATCTTCCTGAGTTCGCTCATTTTCATGTTCGTTGCATCGGTGATGCTGTCTAACCATTTCATCCTTGAGTTTCAGCCTTAGTATCTGTGCTTCCAGGGAACAGTCAGGGTTGATTTCATTTAGGATTGACTGATTTGATCTCCTAGCAGTCCAAGGGACTCTCAGGGGTCTTCTCCAGCACCACAGTTCAAAAGCATCTATTCTTCGGCGCTCAGCCTTCCTTATGGTCCAACTCTCGCAACCATACATTGCTACTGGGAACACCATCGCCCTGACTATGCGAACTTTTGTTGGCATGGTGATATCTCTGCTTTTTATTATGCTGTCTAAGTTTGCCATAGCTTTCCTTCCAAGGAGTAAGCGTCCTTATACTGACATTCATATTCTGGAGAAAAGAGAGACTTGTTTACATGGTTATGAGTATTTTTATTCCTCTTGGACCAAAATACAGCCATCTGAGGGGAAGCCTATCATAGTTATGCTTCTTATATTAGTAGTGTTAAGAAAATGAAAATACAGACTTAATTAACAATCGCCATAAGGTTCCTTCCCTTCATTCAAGCCTCCTAAGAAAACAGGTGACTGCTACACCTGTCCTGTTATAATTTCCATCCTGGACAGATGATGGTGGCCATTAAGCCTAATCAATGCTCACAACTCTGTGTTCCTAGCTAGAAAAACTCAGCAGCAAAAATATTGGTTTCTTGTCCCTTCTCCTCAAACAGTCTTTTCTTAATATGTATAGCAAATAAAACTGGCATTGGCACTGAAACACAGATACCCATGTGAGAAGAATTATTAATTCCACAATTAATATTATGGGATCGAAGTCCAACAGAATGGAAACATGTTTAATAGCTGACCAGTCCCTTACAAGAAGAGAGAAATGATATTTAGAGCCCATAGCTTCACTACTAATGATCCAAATGCCTTGGACATACAGTATGCCTTCAGGGGAATAGCCAACTCTATAACTTCCTTTAAGTAAGCAGCTTTGAGTATAGGAAAAGCCACATATATAAATGTCTTAAATAAATACTGTACAAAGTATGAAAAAAGAGGACAACATGCATTGTGAGCAAGCCAGAGTACAGGAGATGCAAAAAGCCTGAGTTCAGTTTCCTTGATGAATAGCTCAATCCTATCCTTCCACTACCCCCTTGCTGGTGCAGTCGCACCAAAAATGGATGCATTGTAATGGGTGCGGGGGGGGGCGGATCGGGAGGCTTCAGAGGTGAAAGGGGATTTAAATCCCCTTAACACCTCTGTAAGCCTCCCGACCCACAATGGATCTCCTTGGACCTGCGCTAGTGACTTTGCTAGCACAAGCCCAAGGAGCGAAAGTGGGCGGGGAGGTTGCAGGAATGGGGGATAGGATCCAGCCCACCCCATCGCAGCCAGATCCACCCCCTCCCGCAGCCTCCTCACCCTCGTTATGCCCTCCTCCCTGCCCCAGTTTCTCCCCTCCATGCCCCCATTCTGTCCTCCCCCACCTCTCCCGCTGACTTACCTGCTCCAGCGGGCAGCAGAAGAACTGAAGATCAGGTGGGAAGACTCTGACCTTCCCGCCAGCATCCCTGGCAGCACACTGCCAGAGCGTCTTTTACGAAGAGGTGCTAAGAACTTGCACCAGCCCAGCATTGCTAGCAGAGCGCCAGTGGAAGAGGTGCTAGTATGTTGGCCAGCCCAGATAGGATTGGGCCGTAAGGAAGCCATGACTTCCCTTATAGTGGTGGAGTGTGGTCCTCTAAACCAAATGTAGCAAACCTTTTTTCTCACTAACAAAGTCTACAGATCGGCGATTACTGTCAAATTTTAGGTCTGGTCATTGACACCTGGCCACAGAAATGTCTTCCCAAGAGGTAGCAGTGTTTGTAGCAACAAAAACAACAAGTCTTGGGGCACCTTGTGACATTTATCCTCACCTTGTGAGGATGTTGTTATCACTAAGTACTGATATTCTGAATAATCATCATGCAGTTATCATATACAGTTTTAAGCTCATCACAAGACTAGGTCCCTTGCTTTTCCTGCTATTTTATACCCTTCTTTTTAATACTTTTTCTCTACATTATTATTAATTATTATTAACAGTATTTATATACTGCTTTTCAACAAAAAGTTCACAAAGCGGTTTACAGACAAAATCAAATGATTAAATGGCTACATACCATGTATATATACTTACTGAGAATTATACTTCATGCATCTGAACTGAAGGAGTCTCCAGACCATGCAAGTTTGTGCTACAATAGGCTGGTTAGTCTTTAAGGTGTCACTAGACTGGTGTTATGGCCACAGTAATGGCCCAATCCTATCTAGGATTGGGCTGGCGCACGCAAGACTTTACGGCAGTGTAATACATTTCCACTGTCATAAAATGGCTGATGGAGTGCAGAGTGCTCTGTTGACAACCATTGAGGGAGGCAGGGGCAGGGAGGGGGCAATACAGGGTGGGGAGGGGTGGAATGGGGGTAGGAAAGCTGTGGGAGGGTGTGGATCCAGCAGCAATGGCGTGCACTGGATCCTATCCCCTATTTTTTCACGACTCCCCACACCCTTTGTCTTCTCAGACTTGCGTCAGCAAAATCACTTGTGCATGTCCGAGGAGACCCATTGTGGAGCGGGAAACCTACAGAGGGGTAAGGGGATTTAAATCCCCTTTTTCCTCTGAACCCTCCCAATCCCCCCCTTGCTGGATACAGCACACCTGGTTTTGGAGTGGCTGCACCAGCGGGGGGGGGGGTAGGATTGAGCTCTAAGTAGCTTTCTTTGGCTTCAGTCCTGCTTCTTCCACCATCTCCCCCCCCCCGCCTCCCTGAATAAACTGAGAAAGCAATATTGAATGCTAGGAAGATGAATGATTAATGTGAGCTGTCGGGGGGGGGGCAGTCCAGCCTCTGGTGGGCTGAAAGTGGGATGACAATACAATAAAAAGAACATAGTGGCCATATATGTCCAACCGCTTGCAACAAATTTATTTCCAACAGGTTTCTAAGGAAATAATGAAACCACCTGTAGCGTCCAAACTCCATTATTAATCATCTCAGTGCTCTGGAAATAACAGCATGCCCTCAGGGGAAGAATATCTGTGCAACATGCAAACTGTGGAGCTAAAAATATATCTCACAGCTGATTAGAAAATGTAAAGAAGAGCTGTGGATATTCCAGAAGTTATGAGTGAGGGCTTCACACGACTGCAAGAGACATATCAGATCCCTAGAAATCCTCCACTTCCTAGATCCCACCTGTGGGCAGCCAGCCATTTACATCTGCTGCCATGATGCTATCAATATGCTATCAAAATATATTTGAACAGTTTGAAGCGGGTGCCAAAAGCTGGATCCTGCATATCTGCATAGGCTAGAGACCATTTTTCCCCTTGGCTACCACGTGTCCAATGGACATGTGAAGAGTTACCTGAGTGATCCCCACACTCACATACGCTCTCCAAATTATGCTAAACATACAAAAACATACATACAAACATACAAAAAACAACAACACAAAAAGTGCCTCCAGATGTACAGATGTTTTGCCTGAATAGGACTTCCCAAATTATCTCAAATTTCAGAATACAGCAATAACTTAGAGGTATGTACCTCTCTCACTCAAGAAGTTGCACCAGTCTTTGTGCAATGGGGTTAACATCCTTCAAAATGCCTCCAGCATTTCGCCTCAGCATGACCCTCCAACTATGCTGCGAGTGTCACTCTTGGTGAAATTCTGTGGCAGCTGTAGTCATTAGTCACTAACAACTAGGTTGGACTTTGCACAGGTAGCACTTTCTGGCTTGTTGTCATCAGTATATTAATATTACACTGTATGTGGAAAACAGAAAATAAAGTTTTGACCATGTGCCCTTAACTGAGTTGATAGTGGAGCAACACACAAATCACCTCCAGGCTGGTTTAAAAGGCTGAGAGTCAATTTCATTGGTTGAGAACGTCTTCCTCTTTTAGCATCAAAGTATTTGACCTCTATCCTAGACAAGATTCCATTACAAGAAAATTGCAGGATTGCAAAAAGAAAACTCCCACACATTAACTGCTTTTTCCTTATATTTGAGAACCCTCCTAAAAATGCCGTTTTTATGCTAGACTTCTCGTTATTTTCACTTTGACAAACTCTACCATGAGCATAACATTTGCGTCTGGTCTGAACCCTGCTTTGCCCCAACAGACTATAAAGTCATTCAAGTACACCTTAGGAGGAAAACGTGCCATTTTTGAAAAAGGTATCATGCCCATCGTGACGTATAACATACTTCCAGTCTGGAAGCTATAAAATTTCCCCCACCTAGATGGTGGTAGGTAGGAGGGTTTTCGGCCTTACAGGTCACATTCCTGAAATGGCTGAGGATATACAGTACAGCAGTGTTTCTCAATCTGTGGGTCAGGACCCACTTGGTGGGTTGTGACCTGATTTCTGGTGGGTCCCAGATAATTGAAAGATTAGACAAGTAATTGCCTCAAGCCCTGAGGCTATTCAAAAATCAGATAGCTGCTTATTGCCCTTCAAAGAGCTGAGCTCCTGCAATTTTCAAGATAGCTGCTAATTGCCCTGCAAACAGCTGAGCTCCTGCAGTTTGCAAGTTTGTGTAGATATAGGGAGATAAATGTTTGAGCGTCACATAACTAAGCCCCTCAAGCCTTGAGGGTATTCATTTGGGCTGCCTCATGATGAGAAATGGATTGAGTTTTTTTGCAAATATATAAATAAAATATTACTTGTAAATAAATAAATATATTATTTCTTTCTAGATCACCTTTTTTTTCAGTGTCATAAAGCTAGGTGAGTCCCGGTGCTATAAAGTTTGAGAACCACTGCAGTACAGTGTTTATCTAGCACTACTCTACGAAATCTTTAATAATCTTGTACAAATGAAAGATATTACAAAATGTGTTAAAATTTCAGGAATGCTGAGCATGTATTGAAAAAAGAGACGGCCAAATCAATACTGCTAAGAAGAGGGATCTGCAAAGTCTACAGGAAAGAAGAGAGTGGGTAGGCAACAGATAACCTGTAGGTGGCAAAGATTATAGGGAAAAGCAGCAAGGGAAAGAAAATAATTGGACCACTAAAAGCAAAAATAATAGGCAAGAAATATGTCATGTCAAAAGATTTAGTTTATATATATATATTAGATATGCAGCAAGGCCACAATCCAGCACTGCATGTGCCATTGATTTCAGTGGAACAATTGCACAGAGCACTAGACCAGGCACGGGGAACCTTTTTATATTGGAAGACCACATTTTATTGATTTGTTGATTTATTTTACTTTTATATATAATTCATTATTATTTTCCTTAACTAGAAAAGGCATACATTTTTATTTAACATTTACAGTTCTTTCCCTAAGAAGCTCTGACACCTATGACGTGCGGCACTGGGTGGTTGCCAGCTCACCAATTACCGAGTTGCTACTGACAGGAAGAATAAATAAAAGTTACCAAAAAAATACCCCGAGTGTGGCGTTATGTCATGAAATAAAAGACGGATTTAGTATTTGCGGACAAATATGCAAAAGGCTGCAACTGGTACCCCAAACGGTTGCATGTGGCCTTAAGGCTGCAGGTTCCCCATCCCTCCTTACAGGACAGTATCCAAGATGAGGGGAGCATATCAGTGGTATAAGTCATAAGAATGGACCAAGGTGCCAATCCTGTTCCCACAGTGTGCATGCTTGGCGAGCAGGTTGCAGAGCAAATCCTCATAGGAGCCAAGCAGGACCCAACCCCTCTAGATGTTACCACCATGTCAGAGAAACTGCTGTAATGCGTATTATATGCGGTTCTCGGAAATACGTTGGCTGAGCCAACTGGGTGCCGCGAAAGTGCTTTATGGCACTTTCACAACACCCAATGCCGGCGAAGCAGGAGCTCCACCGGTGTTGACTTGGGCAGGATTCCGCCCTTCGTCACATAATGGCATTCTAGGTTTGTGCAGCTTTGTGAAATGCTGTTTTGGCTCTTTCCTTATTCAAAAGTGTGTGTGTGTGTGTGTGTGTGTGTGTGTGTGTGTGTGTGTGTGCGCGCGCGCGCGCGCGCATTCAGCAAAGTTTCTCTGCAAACTTTTGCATTTGTCCAAAATAAGATTTGTAATGATTCATAAAAATAAACATGAGCGCCCATTTCTCCAAAGATGTAGGTAGTCCAGGTACTATGCACCTTGAATTTTCTGGCATTTCATTGTGAGGGCTCCACACACATTAGCTGTATCATGGCCAGAGAGCTTTCTCCATGTGGTAAGGCCGCATCTGGAGTATTGTGTCCAGTTCTGGTCACCACACCTCAAAAAGGATATAGTTGAATTGGAAAAGGTGCAGAAAAGAGTGACCAGAATGATTCGTGGGCTGGAGCGCCTCCCTTATGAGGAAAGGCTACAGCCTCTGGGGCTTTTCAGTCTAGAAAAAGGTGCCTGAGGGGGGCCATGATTGAGACTTATAAAATTATGCATGAGATGGAGAGAGTGGATAGAGGGAAATTCTTCTCCCTCTCGCACAACACCAGAACCAGGGGAATGCACTAACATTGAGTGGAGGGAGAGTTAGAACGGACAAAAGAAAATATTTATTTACCCAGCGTGTAATTCGTCTGTGGAACTCCTTGACACAGGATGTGGTGATGGCACCTGGCCTAGATGCCTTTAAAAGGGGTTTAGCAGATTAATGGAGGAAAAGACCATCACAGGTTACAAGCCATAAGCAACCTCCTGGTTTTAGAAGTAGGTTTTCTCTGTGCCAGGTGCAGGGGAGTGGCAGCAGGAAACAGGTTATCTTGTTGGCTGTGTGCTCCCTAAGGCATCTGGTGGGGCCACTGTGTGATATAGGAAGCTGGACTAGATGGGCTTTTGGCCTGATCCAGCAGGGATCTTCTTATGTTCTTAAAACCCTGTTTTCCAGCATTCCCAACTGTGCAGATGTGTGATGAAGAAAACTTATTTTAAAGTGCAAAATACTTTGCACTTGAAGTATCCAGGAATTGGTGAGAATTTTCTCAGTTGCATCATAGGGGCTGGCCAGCCAAGTCCTCAGAAGTGATTTTGCTTGTTGTGACATGTGGGGAAGGATGTGTGAATGGGAGAGATGGATGACAACCGCCAGGTCAGGCAGAACTCACCACCTCCCTGTTAATCCCTTCACACAGTTCTTTAAATAGCACCATGACAGAACCCCCAAATAAATCCCACCCACTTTAATCACGTGTAAGAAAATTCCTTTGTGATGGTTATGGCACAGGGACATTTACAAAACTTCTTCCCTTTCTTCCCTACTATAAACTCATTTACTACCCACTGCCACTATACTAAAAACGTTTCCCCTGATATAACCCAGTAAGTCATAGACATGCGAATGATCACACAACCTGATTTCAGATGAATCAAAGAAACAAAGACTACAGTCCTATGCATAGTTTTTCCAGAGTAAGTTCCACTGATGTGGATGGGACTTCTGAGTAGAAAACCTTCAAACTTTATAAAAATAATAATCAGGTTGCTTCATTTGCTTAAATGTTCTGCTACTTATCATATTACTTTAATACCAGCGATCAAGATTGACTGCAATTGACTGCACCCTGTGACTGGTTCAATTCCTTATATAATCTCGATAGCCAATTAGCCCTTCCTATCTCTACATCAGTCGCACTTACACACTGGAGGGTTTCTCTGGAAAGCAGGGTAGCTCCATACTTCAGGCAGATTTAGGATGATGGAAGCTCCATCCAGAAATCTTCCCTCTGGTCCTCACAGTAAAGGCCTCAGAACACTGATGCACCTGCTGAATCACCACACAAAGTCACTGAGTAGTCAGCTTCTGGTTCTTCATTCAGAAGAGGCTTCTGGGAAAGCTACGTTTCCACCACTCCCCAACTCCGTAAGTGATTGTCAGCCATGAGTTCCTCTCCTGATCTTCATATCTTCTGTCTCATCTTTCTCACAACACTGCCTCTCAACCACAAACAACAAGCAAAGAACCTCTCTCACGGGCTCTGCTGCCCCTTTTATTTTGTCCTTCTCAGCCTCTGTGACCAATCATATGACCAGTTGCGTTCCTATGACCGCGCCGGAAGTGACGTAACAGCAGCAGCCATTATCGCTCACTCAGAGGCGCAGGGCGGGCGGGAGGACCAAACACGCCGACGGCTCTCCTCACCCCAGCGAACGGGACGATCCGCGCTGCCACCGGCCGCCGTTGCACACACACCCCCACTCGCCTGCTGCCTGGGGCCTAATCCCAATACCCGGGGGCCCACTGCCCCAAGGCCCCCACCACTCACGATGCCACTGCATATGACATAAGCTTTCACAGTACTGACCATATAGGTCTCTAGTTAAAAGCCAACGAGAACTCTCTGTGTGAATTTTGAATAACCAGTTGGAAGTGGTTGCCAATCAGAACTGCAGGTTTCTGATGTCTTCTGGACCAGTGAATGTCCTTGCACACTGAAACCTCCACAGTTCTGTCATCTTTGAGTAGCTGATATACATTACTATGATTCACAAAACTCTGCCTTCTCTCTCCCTCCCTCAGCACAGCCTGTCAGTAGTAAGTCACATTTACAGAACTGGTTTTTGTTTGTTTGTTTGTTTGTTTGTTTGTTTGAAGAGGTCAACCCCAAAGAAGAATAGATACAGCTTGGAAGTGAGGGACCTTCCAGAAAAAAAGGTTACACATGTTCTTTACTCCTCTACTCACAAACGTTCAATTGTCTACTCAGCTATGAGCTGTACAGTGTAATCTTTCTGCAAGACACAATCTCTCAGTCAAACCTACCTCACAATTTGGTTCAGAGGCTGGGGGGGGGGGAAGCAGAATAGAATAGAAAAACAAATAAATAAAAATGGTGCCAACATTAACTCAGGACAAAATGTCTGAATCAATCATGCCTTAAGTCTCATTTAATGATGTAAATGAAGAGGGGAAAGACACTGAGATACAAAAAGTAAACTACTGTACTTTGAAGTGCTTCAGTTTTTCCTCTTTCTTTTCCGTAAATGTTGCTTTTCCAGATTCAGTACATGTTTTCAAAACACATTAAATTCTTTCAGAGTGTTTGGAACAGACGGTTCTTTTCAAGAGGGCTTAAGCAACAACGAGAAAGGAATCCACTCAAAACAAAAATTGGCTGGAACTAATGGGGAGAAACATTGTGCTTCAAACCATTTGGTAGAATGTGCTGGTCACATCAGTACCTATTCTGAGGACATCTACATTTAAGTAGGAATCACAAAAAACAAACAACCCCCCACCACCCAGATTATTTATTTGTACTGGTTCTTTAACACACACACACACACACACACACACACACACACACACACACACACACACACGCACGCACGCACGCACATGTGTACACACATCGGGGTGCTTCAGAAAGGCTTTAAAATGATTAGATTATCAGAGATATATTTGACTCTGAGCGCAATCCTGCGTAAGGATCCGGGCGGCGGTCCAGGGCCGCCCGTCGGATCCTGTGCACTGGCGGACAGCCTGGCCACCGGGCCGGAGGTCTACTCGGGGAAGGGGATGCTCATCCCCTTCCCCGAGTGTAACTGCCACCCGGGCCAATTGGCCTCCTCAGAAATTTGCTGACGGAAGTTGGAGGAAACCGTGTAATGGCCCAGCCGCCCAGCGCAGACCGGGATACGGCCAAGACCATCCACCGCCCCCCTCCCAGGCCGGCTGGGCCAATGGCCCCCCTCCCTTGCCTGGCAAAATGCCCCCGCCGGATCCCTGCTTACCTGGTCCAGCAGCCGCAGGGGTGCTCCATCACCGGAGCAAGGGAGACCGGCCTTCTGCGACGGCCTTCCTTGCTCATGAGTAGTCGCAAACATGCTTTACAGCACGTTTGCGACTACTGCCAGCAACGGAACACTTGTTCCGTCGCCGGCTCTGCATAGAGTATTGCGCTGTTAGTTGGATAGTATAAGTAGAAAATAGAGAATAGTATGCTAGTAGGATACACTGCTTCGCGCTTGCTGTAATCTTTTCAAATATTATGTATTGTTTTGTTTTTAGTATTATATTAATAAAATAAAAATATAATGCAAAAAAGTGATTAGATTAATTTATGGATCACTGAATACAAAGCAAATTATATTTTGTAGCAGTGGAAGGACACCTTTCGCATGAACAGAGGAAGTATATTGACCATATTGACTACAGACTTAAATTGGCTTAGCAGCAGACTGAGCTGGATAATACACGTGACCAGTCCTGCCTGACATACAATTAGGAGTGTGAGCATGAACATTCTGCTCCCCCACCCAGCACAATGTTCCAATTCACCCAGCACACTATTCCAGGGTGGTGGCATCTCGGCTCCAGGGAATTTTGGAAGAAATTTATTATCTGGAGCCTTTTCAATCCAGTTTCAGGCCTGGCTTTGGGGCAGAGACAGCCTTGGTCGCCTGGATTGATGACCTGCATTGAGCACTAGACAGGGGGAATGCATCCCTCTTGGTCCTGCTGGACCTCTCAGATTCTTGCAACACCATCGGCCATGGTGTCCTTCTGGACTAGCTGGTTGGGTTGAGAGGCACTTGGAGGCACTGTTTTACAGTGATTCCACTCCTTCCTAGCTGTTCAGACCCTGTTGGTGAAACTGGGGGATGCTTGTTCAGCACCATGGTTGTTGACTTGTGGGGTGCCACAGGGATCCGTCCTGTCCCCCATGCTGCTTAACAACTACATGAAACCGCTGGAGAAGGTCATCCAGGGGATTTGGAGTTGGATGTCACCAATATGCAGATGACACCCACCTCTATCTCTCCTTTCCACCAGTTTCTGAAGGGGCTGTTGGAGTTCTGGGGTTCTGTCTGGAAGCAGTTGGGGCCTTGATGAGGGCTAATAAACTGAAATTAAATCTGGACAAGACAGAGGTCCTCATGCTCCTGAAGACCACAGTGCAGGTATTAGATCCTTAATGAGCTATGGATGGCATAGTACTCTCTCTGAAAGAGCAGGTGTGTAGCCTAGGAGTCCTCATGGATTGCCAGTTAGCAGCTATGCCCAGGGAAGCCTTTGCCCAGCTTCAGCTGGTGCACCAGTTGTGATCTTACCTGAGTCAGTCGGATCTGGCTATGATGGTTCATGCCTAGTGACATACTGTAACACACTCTATGTGGGGCTTCCTTTTAAGATGGTCTGGAAGTTGCAGGTACCGCAGAATGCGGTGGCCCGTGTGGTTGCTGGGGCTTGGTGGTTTGATTCTGCCATGCTGTTGCAATGGCTGCAATGGCTGCCCATTCAATTCCAATTCAAGGTGTTTGTGATTACCTTTAAAGCCCTCTACAACACAGGACTGGGATATCTTAAGGACCACCTTCTCCTGCATAAACCTGCTCATCCCAAGATTGTCTGGTAGGGCCTTGCTTAGGAGATCACCGCAATCCAAGGCTAAGAGGTGACAAGATGCAAGGCCTTCTCTGTTGTGGCACCATGTCTATGGAATGAACTTCCAGAAGATCTGAGGACAGCCCCTTCTCTATATGGTTTTCATTCCAGAAGGGCTTAAAAACATATCTATTTTGTTAAGCATTTGAGGAGGGATGACCCCCGGTTTCCCTTTTCTTTAGTCATTGTTTATAGGTGCTGTTTTACTTACTGCTGCTTTAATGGTTTTTATTTTGCTGCTATTAGGTGTTTTTAATAGGCATCTATGGTATTGGTATTGGTTTTAATAGGCATCTATGGTATTGGTGTTAGTTGGTTTTAGTGCAACCTGCTTATCCCTATTGTATTTTATATATTTTGTTCTTTGTTATTTTAAAATATGTTTTTATTGTGTTGTACAATGCTTTGAGCTTTGGATAAAGCAGGATAAAAATCTTCTAAATAAATAAATAGCTAGCTACAGAATGCAATTAATGGATATGCTAGATATGAGGCTAAAGAATTATAGTGTACTGTACAAAGTCTAGTTCCCCTGGTGACAGTGAGCTTCCACCAAAAGCCCCACTACATTCATAATCTTCAGACCTGCATCCCTAAGTGAATTATTTTAGGAAAAACTTAGATTGGAAATCAATTCATCTAGGTGCATGAAATTAGATGTCTGGAAAACAACAAACCATGGTGTTGGCAGCTATGACCTCAAAGGAAGCAAGCTAGCTAACAAGTCAAAACGACATAATAGACTCTTCATAGTTTATTTATCCATTTTGTTGGCAGAGAAAATGGCAGTGGGTGGAGATGTAAAAAAAGAAAAAGAAAAGCTGCAACAAAAAGCATTAAAGCAACTTGCATTCCCATGTTTAACCAGCAAACCCGTTGATGTCCTTACAGGGCATAAATTAGTAGCAGCTAAGACTAAATAAAAGTGGTTGACAAGCTAATTAACTAACTAGGGCTGCCTGCACAATTAAGTTCCTCCTGTCTTTTCCCAAGGATATCGGCTATCACAATTAAACCATCCAGAAACTTACTGTAGCTGGCTTGATTGAAAATGATTTGACTGATTTTATGAACAAGTAACACAATGCAGGAAAATTCACTTCAAGCAGAAAAGAAATATTTTTAGCAAGGAATTTTGCCTCTTTTCAAACTCTCCCCACCCTGTCAAGCAGTATCCAACTGGAGTTTGGGAAGGGGAGGGGGTTGGCTAAGCATGCAACTGTAATCATTATGAATAGACCATCTTGATTCTCGCCCCAGAATGAATGAATATAATTATATGCCTTTTTACTATATTCATGTTTTCTTCTTTCACTTGCAAATCTACTCAACAGCCATAATGTTATTTTCCTTGAGGTGGTACCGAATACCATATGAGAACTATTCTGCCCATCTGTGGGATTTAGCACATGACCTCACAGCTCCAATCTGAAAATCTCATGTATGAGTAAGCACTTTAATTTATAGAGGCTGATATGCTCTCGGTATATTTTACAACCAGTATAGAGGTTCAAACAGCAGTGAGTTTTAAAATATTTTGAAAGGGCAAGTGAAATTAAAGGTAGGCTGTACTCTAATTGCTTACACCTGAATGCCTGCTTGCATTTTTTTTCATAGCAAATGTCTCAAAACCATGGCGGTGAGCCAGGAGACTGCAAGCAGAAGGGGGGGGGGTGTAAAAAAATGATCATAACTCAGTATTCAGATGCGCAAGCATTTGCACAAGCTGTGTGCACAATGAATTGAGTGACTGGCTCCATTCATGTGCATGTGCGGCAACAGTGTAGGACCTGTTTCCTTGTGGAGTAATCTCACACCAATGCAATATGTGTGAAGAGTGTAGCCACCTGAGTGAAGCAAATTGTGTGCTTTCCCATTCAATCCTTACCTCTCCCCCAGTTGACCACTGAATAGGAAAGAATCAAAGGGTTCTGGTATTCACACACATACTACAATAGCATGGGATTGCACCATAGCAAAGTTGCTCCCCACAATGGTGTGTGTGTGTGTGTGTGTGTGTGTGTGTGTGTGTGTGTGTGTGTGTGTGTGTGTGTGTGTGTGTGTGTGTGTGAGAGAGAGAGAGAGAGAGAGAGAGAGAGAGAGAGAGAGAGAGAGAGAGAGAGAGAGAGAGAGAGAGAGAGAGAGAATGGGGCCACTCAGGATTCCACATATAGAACATATTCTTTGGAGTCAGCAAACACTATCCCACTGGAATACATCATTCATGGAATTCAGAAAAATCAAAATTGACAGATAAAGGCAAGGACATCACTAGAGGGAGTAGACCACCACCAAAATGACTTTCTATTCTATGTGTTACCAGTGGTGCGAAAACTGGTAGAAAATGAGGTGTTTTTTTTCCCCAATCCCTGCCGCAACTTGCACAGGGATTGCATTTCCCAGGAGGCATCCACATCATGTGGTCTGGTATGAGAGGAGGTCCATGGGGGCGACACCATGAGATCTCGCTCCGGGTGTCACCAACCCTAGTGACACCCCCTGGATAAGGGCCCAGATTCCATTATCTGTAAATGTGCTGCCACAAAGCCAATTGATGAGTGTTAGGACCCAACCACAGATGACGATAAATGCATAGTTTGGCCTTTCATTTTGTTTGCTTTAAAGCGATGTACTGAAGAAGCCATGGGAGGCAATAAGGTTAGAGAGCACAGCATGTGGGGAGTATTTAACCCTTTCCTGCTACACCATAGTCCCAATGAAAATCACAGCGGCAAATCTACTTTTCATCCCGATAGGGAAGCTAATCGCAGCAAGAGAAGCTTTCCATCTAATGGAGCTTTCCTTCTGGAGCTACTAGCAGGGGTGGGAGCCCAGTTTTTGCCAGGACTGCAGCACAACAGGAAAGGACTCTCCTTCCCACATAATCAATCCCGATGATCCTGATAGCTCCCCTCACAGCTCCTATTTAGATTAACCAAAAATACACATGGATGGTTAACCAATGCCTTTATCATAACATGAAGTTTGGCTCTTCATTGTAGTTGAGGCACTCATTCTCTTGGAGCGTTTGACATCATAGCCAAGGGAAAAGCAATCCCTACATCAAGAAAGCACAGTCAATTTAAATATGAAAAACTGCTTAATTAATCTTTCTTTTGCACCCTGTAGATAATGAAGCTAAGAAACCGAGGAGGCTATCCAAAGAATAAAATATGCAGTCATAACAACAGATGTATCAAATAGTCTCAAACTGAAATCTTTCTTATACTATTCCTAAGGAACTGACAGATTGGGCTTTTAACTGTTTCACAAAGACAAAGACACAAAGGCAAAGACAAAATATATTATTATATTTATATAAATATAATATACATCTATATTTAGCTAAACCAGAAGTAAATGGATTCAATACCACTTAGAAATGTGTTCATTTGTTTTGAACCAGGAAGAGGGCATCTTTTTACATTGTTGGCTTTAAATTATTTGGGACATGACACACAGCGCTTCAGTCGTAGAAAATGGAAATTATTAGACTGGAACACTAAATATTTGTAAGCATAGGACAAAATGCAAAGAATGAGAATGTAGCCTGATCGAAGACACCTCCATTTGGCTTAAAGAAGGAACAGAGACCACAAATGTGTCTTCTACTTCCAATTTTGCCCAAGATCAATAGGTGAGTTTAGAACCATCACTTAACTTTGAAGTTCTTCAGTATTCCCATTTGTGATGCAAACTTCCACAGTGCTTGAAGGTATTCAGTGAAGTGGTGGATAAGATCTCCTAAGCTCTGTCACTGAGAAAGGTCAGATAAGATTCTGCCCAAGAGAGAGTCTACAATTTAACACATCTCACAGTTGGGCAGACAGCTACTTATTGCAGTCTGGAAAAGGAAGTGAAAAGTGTTACAGCCTTCTAATTTCTGCCTGAAGTTCTTAAGTCTTTTATTGAAGGCTGTTTTAGAGATTTTATTTACTGGCTACTGATTGTCGGGGACTCTTACTCAAGAAAAAAGAGGTGCATGTACTTTATGTACAGTATGAGAAAAAAGCAAGTGTTATTTTGAAATACAACATCACTTTTACTGGTGCATCTGCTAATTTAATTTCCAGGACGATGTACAAGGAAATAAGCAATAACATTTCTGTCCATTGAAAGGACAAACTGATTGAAAAGTCTCCTTTCTCTCACCATGGGGTGACTTTAGCATTAGGGCCATTTCACCCCTAATTATGGGTGAACAATTACATACATTATGGGTTTACATACATGGAAGTCATTGGAGAACCACAAGTAAATTGTTCATATGTGATGATCATAGACATTTATATTGTACTCATGCTGGAGTGCTGCAGTTGGCTTAGGCTCCCTGGCTACTAACTGTGCATATAGTTTGGGTAGACAGAATGGAAAAAAATCAAAGGTTTGCACTTGTCAGATCAAGCATGATGATCTGTACAGAAAATCCACATCATTTCCCGCACAGAAGCTACTTCTCAGTAGGAAATCCATAACATGTGGAGTGGCTCTTAGTCTTCTGAAAGGCTCCAAAACATTTCTGAATCCCTGTTACTGCCACACTAATGGCAACTAAGAAAAATCAGGTTTCTGAACGTATGATGCTTAGACCACTGAATCTATTTTGGTGGGTGATTATTACTTGACCCAGTTAAGAGTTAGCCTCACAGCACAATAAATGAGATTTATTTATCAATGTCTTTTTATTTCTAAAGAGGAACATGTACACATATGTGGATTAAGTGCTCCTGGCACTGGGGTGGAGAAAGTATGCTGCTTATCATGGGCTCTGGCCATTAGGCGCCTGCAGCTGTCACACCAAAACTTAGACACATTTATTGCAACTGTGCTGCTGATACTTCTGGGATCTAGTTTTGATTGATTGATTTTTTTCAGGATACTGTGTGGAGCACTGTGAAAATGTGTCAGTCTGGTTTGCCCAGATGTTATGGCAGAAAACACAATTTAAATATCTGTTCAAAAAGCAACGATAGTTCTATAGTACCATCTCCAAGTCTACCGTTTAAGAGCATAAGAAGAGCCCTGCTGGATCAGGTCAGTTCAGCTTCCTATATTTCACAGTGCCCCATCAGATGCCTAAAGGAGCACTCAAGACAACAAGGTACCTGTACCCTGTTGCCACTCCCTTTCATCTGGCATTCAGACATAGGCTCTAAAACCTGAAGGCTACATATAGTCTTCATGGCTATATTTATAGACATATCCAAAAAAAGTGGTAATGGTCCTTGCATAATGGATTTCATTTTTTTCCCAATAACCACAGTCTGGTGATCATATACAGATGAAAAAAAAAACTAACAGAACTCGCAGTAAGCTATTCTCAGGGCAGCTCCTGGAAAATTCTGAAATGGCTTAACAAGGCAATAAAAGATTGTCAGCGCAATCCTATCCAACTTACACCACCGGTGCAACCAACGGTACAGCGAGAACGGGAGGCCCCAGAACAGAAAGGGGATTCAAATCCCCTCCAAAGAGGGATTCAAAGGGGATTTAAATCTCCCCTCCCCTCCAAAGCCTCCCACCCTGCCCTCCCCCGCTGGTTACACTGGTGGTGTAAGTTGGATAGGATTGCACTGTGTATTACCGTATTTTACGCTCCATAGGACTCATCGGTCCATAGGACGCATGCATCCTATGGAGCATAAAATAGAGGAAAAAAATTGTCCTTACCTGGGCTTCGGGGAGGGCTGTGGGGGCTTTGGGGAGGCCTGCGCGAGCCTCTGCAGACCTCCCCGATGTTTACTTCGGCCCCAAAGAGCGATTTTCGGCCATTCCGGAAATGGCCGAAAATCGCTCTTTCGGGCCGAAGTAAACATCGAGGCAGGCCTACAGAGGCTCATGCAGGCCTGCGCGAGCCTCTGCAGGCCTCCCATCGGCCCCAAAGAGCAATTTTCGGCCATTCTGGAATGGCCGAAAATCGCTCTTTGGGGCCGAAGTAAACATCGGGGGAGGCCTGCAGAGGCTCGTGCAGGCATGCGCAAGCCTCTGCAGGCCTCCCCCCGATGTTTACTTCACACCATAGGACGCACACTTTTTTCCCCCTATGGTTTTTTGGGGGGAAAGTGCATCTTATAGTGCGAAAAATACGGTAAATTGGTAACCAATGTGGTAGCCTTTCCATAACAATGTAGGTACTAGATTCATGGAAAGGGTTATTCAAGCCCAAATCCAAATGCTTCATATTCAGGAACCTGTAAGCAGCAAGTATTCAGATGAAAGAGCTGTTACAGGAATGCAAAGTGTGTGTGCTGCCACGTTTAAAGATAATTCAAAGTGAAGGTATGCAATGAATAGGAAGAAGGGATTCACCCAATTCTTCCTCAGAGATGCAAGAATGGAAGAATCTTCTTAGAAATCCAGTCATGCGCTGCCATTGCAAATACAGTACCAATCATTACATTTGATGTCTTCGATTTCAGCATTAATTTTACCTTAAGATGGCTCCATGTGTCATCTAAAGCTAGTTGAAATTTCTTTAGGTATCAGGCACGCTGATGCATGCTGATTCTCTCTCTCTCTCTCTCACACACACACACACACACACACACACACACACACACACACACACACACACAGGAGCATATAATATGCTCCTAAATATTTCTGCCTGGGGTATTTCTTGAATTTACATTTATTGAATCTTGCAGGAAAGTTGTTTTCTCTGAGCAGCACTCACGCTAGAATCCAGAGTATCCAGCCTTTATTTCTGACCTTTCATCAGATTCTCCTTCATTACTGAAATAAACTATTAAAATAATAAGGAACACTCGAGTTTGCAAACCTGCTGAATCTAGTATCTCCAATAATATCAGCTCCGGTCCACAATACAAAGATGTGTGGTAGGAAAGTACTGTATAATTGATTTTCAGCGCAATCCTGACTAAGTATCCGGCCGGTGGCCCAGGGCTGCCCACCGGATCCTGAGCCAGGGCTGCCGGTCGACTGGCGGGCCAGAGGTCTAATCAGGGAAGGGGACGCTCATCACCTTCCCCGGGTGTAAACCAGGACCGGCCCTATTGACCTCCTCGGATTTCTGCCAGCTAAGTAGAGGAGGCCGTTTAACAGCGTAGCCAGCCCGGCAGGGACAGGGATATGCAGGAGCCATCCCTGCCCCCTCCCAGGCTGGCTAGGCTAATGGCCCCGCTCCCTCGCCCGCCGAACCACCCCCACGCCCGCCGGATCCATATCTATCTTCTCCGGCGGCCGCCCAGGCGTTCCAACGACAGAGCAAGGGGGGCCTCAGATCAGCCTAGGGGTGTATATACTGTATAGAGATGGCACTCCCCCTCCAGCCTTTCTATTCCATGTGGGAAAAGCAGGGTAAATAGGAGACTGTCAAAGGAAGAGCATCACTGTCTGGAACACAGGTGTGTTCATCATTTGCTGATTGCAGCATTGCATGGTGACTTGCATGTATGAATGAACCATCATGCATCAAACATAAAGATCTTTCGTACTGCTGAGTAATCAAGCAATGAGCATGCATGTGTGAACAGGCCAAAAGATTAGCTCCTCCAGCAGCAGCACCATCCAATCAGTCTTCAAGTCTAGTGGGAAATGCTGAAGTACATGTGCAGGTGAAAGAGGGGGTGTCTGTTTCTGCACATATTTCTCCCCAGATTTCAGACAAGGGTGCTAGGGGCAGCTCCCCAGGCAGGGCCTGCTGAGGGTGAATCTGGGGGCGGGGGCTACTGTATGCCACACAAGAGTGCACAACTGTGCTCGGACAACCCCTGAGGCAGCAAGAGCCTGCTGCTGCTGCTGCTGCTGCTGCTCCCCACTACTGCCTGGTAAAGTAGTGGCCCATGAGCTGCTTACCCCGCAATTGTGGGGGAGCAGAGGCAGCAACAGAGACTCTTCTTCTCCCAGTGCCATTCTACAATGCTTCAGGGGCTGGCTGGGATATCTAGGAATTATTAAATAGCACCAGGGAAAGAAAGAGGATGATCCGCTGCCACCTGCTTTCCCTTGCCTCTCAGTAAACCTCCCCATTGAACCCTGGGCCCTCGCTTGTTTAATGGGAGGAAGTGGGGAGCAGATGCAGCAGTAGCCCATCCCCCAGTGCCATTTTACATATCTCAGGTGTGCCAGCCCCCCAACACAGCATTGGGGCTGGGGCATCTGGGAAATGTAAATGGCCTCAGCAAAAGAAAGAGGATAGTCCGCTGCTACTGCTGCTCCCCACTATCACCCATAAGCCAGCCAGGACCCTGGGTCCGTATGGGGAAGCTTGCCAAGAGGCAGTGGGGAGGAGTCAGCGGCAGCGGCCATGTGTGCATCACCACCTGTAACTGTAACGACAGAAGTGAAGCAGAGAGACACCCATGCACTAGCTTCCATGGCTAGGCATCACTGACAATGATGGAAGAGCTAACTGGGAACTGGCCAGTGGATGAGTAGCAGTCATTCACCACCACTGCTATAGCAGCAGGTGGAAGCAGGAAGGAGGACTTGTGTTCATCTGCTAACTGATTCCCAGGCCCCAATGGACAGGGGGTAGCTGGCATGTGCACACACTTCCCAAAGCATGAGGGAGCATGCCATTGGGGAGCCCTCAAGTACCATCACAGGAGGGTGCATGCACAGAAATGTATTCCCCCTCTCCATTTTTCAATGTATTTCCCATACGCAAGCACTAGAGTTTGCGTCACCTGGTGCGAGAGCTCAGTGCGTCACCCCCATGATGGACCCCAGAGGTGAAGAGGGAGAAACAAGGTTGGGTTGAGCTGGGTTCTAGAAAAGATGTCCATCAGGCAGGACTATGTATTTCTACAGACTACTCCTGGTTAGTGGTATCACTAGGATTGGTGTCACCTGGTCTGGTAACTCATGGTGTCACCCCCATTAATTTAATTTTAATATATAAAAGTACAGATCACCCAGCAAATCAGTAACCAACTCAGCTCTCGGAACAATCAGTCTCATTGGTCTGTTTTGAGTTAAGGAAATTCACTTTTTGTTACTTAAGGCAGTTGTGTTTTATTTTCTGGTTATTTGGCCATAACGTTTGATAGAATACAGATAATTCAAAATAGTGTGTTACATAGCATTCTGCATGAACGTACACAATGAATGATATATAACATGATGGTATTATTCATAAATACAAAGTTTTCACAATTTTGGCCACTAGTGGTGTCAACCACCCCCGAGGGTGTCACCCGGTGCAGTCTGCTCTCCCCACACACCCCTAGTGATGCTACTGTACACAACTGAGAGATATCAAAGGAGATAGGACAATTGCGTGCAACCAATATGCTCTCATTTTGTACTCCAATTGGCCACTTTCCCAATGCCTCTATCTACAATCAGGCCCCAAGGGGGAAGTTTGGGGCGCTGGAGGGGGTACCATGTTTCCCAGCTGAACTGAAGAGTAGCAGGGACAGAGATGACAAATAGTTCTGAGTTTGCAAAAGTATCTCAATGTCTCCAACTTCCAAATTGGTGACATCTAAGAAAGTGGGGTGGCTTGCCACAGAGGATATGGAGGGATGCACTGGCCATAGTAGTATTTATTTATTTTTCACATTTGTATGCCACCCTTCCTCCAACGAGCTCAGGGTCGTGTACATGGTTCTTTCCCTCCTTTTGTCCTCACAACAACCCGGTGATGTAGGTGAGGCTGATAGTGACTGGCCCAAGATCACCCAGGAAGTTTCTTGGCTAAGCGGGGCTTTGAACCTGGACCTTCAAGGTCTAAGTCCAACTCCCAAACCAGTACACCATCCTGGCTCTTCAGTATATAGTATGGATATATTATTACAGTTGGACCTTTTTATCCGCTAGGGTTCTGTTCCTAGAACCACAGTGAATAAGAAAACCAGTGTTATATGAAATCCGGGGGGTGGGGGGAGCGGTGCCACATTTCCCTTTTTCCAGCATCTTCGTTGCTTCCCTCCTCCTGAATTTGTTTAAACTGACTGAAAAAACAAAAGCCACTACTGGAAGCAACCTGTAAATGGCGCCAGAAACTCCCAGCTGCATTTTTCAGTGGTTTGGATACGCGCAGGAGGCTGGCAGGCCCCCGACAACGCTGAAAAAAGAGGTAATGTAGTGCGGTTGGACTCCCTCTTCCACAGTTTTGCCATCCTTGTTGAGTCAAATCCGTGGATAAAAAAACTGGCTAAAAAGTTCCGACTGTACTTCGTTTATATATTTTAAACATTTATATCCCACCTTCCTATAAGAATCAATACTATTAACCTACCATTTTTTTCAGAGTAAAATTAATCTAAATCAGCATTAATTTAATCAGCATTAAAACACTCGAGAAAAGCAGCTGAAAAAAATGCCTGCTGAAAGAGAGAGATTTTGGCTGCCTTCAGTGGTCAAGCAGCAATGGGGCTGTGGGCTTCCCTTGTTCCCGTGTTCCAGAGTGTTGGTGCCACTACAGAAAATGTTGTGTAACTTGTGCCCACCCATCAAATGTCACGTTGTGGAGGGAACATGGAGCAGGGGCCTCAAAGTAGATCTCAAAGGTCGGACTTGTATAGGGTTCTTTAGTCTTCCAGGGAACATTCATTGCTGCACACTGGTTAGCAGCATACAGATGTGTGTCCACAACCACAAAGGAGTTAACTGCACTGGTGGAATACTAACAGAGCTCTCAACTCCTTCTGCCTGGTTACTCATAGTTTCTACCTACCATCTGTATACCAGTGGTAATAACAAGGATTAGCATGTTTTGCATGACAATGTAATACCAGTGGGGTTCAATTACACCCATTATACATCCACAGGACTCTGTGTCTATGAATTTGCCTGTGTGCTGCTTTCATGCCTAAATGAAAAGAAATGTGACATCCATGCTTTATGCTAGGTAAAGTCCCAGCAGCAGATGTTGGGCTTAAAAGGTTTTGTTAAATTACCCAAAAGAAAAAAAAATCTAAAAGCCTAGGGAAATTTCCAACCATTTCACTGGTGTACACTGAGGCTGACCAGTCTGCTCCTATTTAGTCACCCAGAACAATCACTCATTTCCCATCACAGAGCTTACTCATTTGCAAGATTTAAAAAAAAAAAAAAGTAAGACATTTCTGCACATGCCCATAATATTCTTCACCACTGGGGGCAGCTTTACATAAGACTGCATTCACTGAAACCAAAGCAACAGTCAGAGGAGCTTTCAGAATGACAGTACGCAGAAGTGAGCAGAGCTTGTTCATTGTACAGGATCAGCCTGGCTTCTGTGCTCCAGCGCAGCTTCCTTAGCTGGATCGGGGTGCTAACTATGAGAACTGCTCTCCAGAGGAATACAGACAGCTGAATCCAGATCCCTGAGCATCACTTGGGAGGAATCTATCATGCTTTGCACGGGGAGATTGTAAAGAAGCCCGCTTTCTCAATGTAAAGATGCAAAAAGGCACTCTCCATGAAGATCCTATTACCTAGGAAGAACTTGACATCTTGCTGCTGCAAATGCTGTGTTGGGATTTATTCATTCTTGGGGTGTTCTGCATGGCTGGCAAAGAATAATGTTCCAAAATCGGTCCATCTCCCAAGGGGTCCAATTTTTCTTCCTGGGTGTCAGCAAGCCCTGACTCACCACAGAGCAGCTGACAGGGGCTGTCATGCTTGTGGCACCCTAAGCAAAAGCAAAAGACCTAAGGACGACCTTTGAACAACACAAAGGATGGGTATGTTTTCCATTTTATTTCTTTCTAGCTAGCCGACAGCAGTCCCTGCACTGATTCTGTATTAATGACTCTATAGGTTTGCCTCTATGCAAGCTCTGCCTAGAGTTAAATTGCCCAGTGACCGTATTTGAATGTGACTAGCATAAATATATAGATATAGATATGATTTCTTTTTGTTTATTAAGGTATGGCAGAGGGGGGGAGGGAAATAAAACAGATTGCAAAGAAGTTGTCCTGCTGGGGATTTCTTGTTATGCATTTAAGACACAGTTTTGAACATGATTGAAATAGATCTGGATTGGTTTTTGGGGGGATAACTTTTCTAAGTTATTTTTATTTCCAGGTTTCAATGTATTTAGGCTATTGAGCGGATCAGCTGTAGCCCTGGTAATAGCCCCAACTGTATTACTGACAATGCTTTCGTCTGCTGAACGAGGATGCCCTAAGGGCTGTAGGTGTGAAGGCAAAATGGTATATTGCGAGTCCCAGAAATTACAGGAGATACCCTCAAGTATATCAGCTGGTTGTTTAGGTTTGTCCCTTCGCTATAACAGCCTCCAGAAACTAAAATACAACCAGTTTAAAGGTCTTAATCAACTCACCTGGCTGTATCTAGACCATAACCACATCAGCAATATTGACGAAAATGCTTTCAATGGAATACGCAGGCTAAAAGAGTTGATCCTGAGTTCCAACAGAATTGCCTATTTTCTTAATAACACCTTCAGACCGGTGACAAATCTCCGGAACTTAGATTTGTCATACAACCAGCTGCAGTCTCTGGGATCTGAACAGTTCAGGGGCTTAAGGAAGCTGGTGAGTTTACATTTGCGGTCCAATTCCCTCAGAACAATCCCTGTCCGAATTTTCCAGGACTGTAGGAACCTCGAACTCTTAGACCTGGGCTACAACAGGATCCGGAGCTTAGCAAGGAATGTCTTTGCAGGCATGATCAGGCTGAAGGAGCTTCACCTGGAGCACAATCAATTTTCTAAGCTTAACTTGGCACTTTTTCCAAGGCTAGTCAGCCTTCAGAACCTTTATTTACAGTGGAATAAAATCAGCGTTATAGGACAAACGATGTCCTGGACCTGGAGCTCATTACAAAGGCTTGATTTATCAGGCAATGAAATAGAAGCGTTCAGTGGACCTAGTGTTTTCCAGTGCGTGCCCAATTTGCAACGCCTCAACCTGGATTCCAACAAGCTCACGTTTATTGGTCAAGAAATTTTGGATTCTTGGATATCTCTCAATGACATCAGCCTTGCTGGGAATATATGGGAATGCAGCAGAAACATTTGCTCCCTGGTAAACTGGCTAAAAAGTTTTAAAGGGCTGAGGGAAAATACAATTATCTGTGCCAGCCCCAAAGAGCTGCAAGGGGTGAACGTTATTGACGCAGTGAAAAATTACAGCATATGTGGCAAAAGTACTACGGAGAGGTTTGAATTGCCACGGGCTCCCCCAAAGCCCACTTTTAAACCCAAAGTCATCAGGCCTAAGCATGAGAGCAAGCCCCCCCAGCCCCCCACTGTTGGGACCACCGAAGCCAGCACAGAGCCTGAGCATGACACAGAGCACATCTCCTTCCACAAAATCATTGCAGGGAGTGTTGCCCTTTTCTTGTCGGTGCTTGTGATCCTGCTGGTGATCTACGTGTCGTGGAAGCGTTACCCTGCCAGCATGAAGCAGCTGCAGCAGCGCTCTCTCATGCGAAGGCACAGGAAAAAGAAACGACAGTCGCTGAAGCAGATGACTCCCACCACACAGGAATTTTATGTCGATTATAAGCCAACTAACACCGAGACCAGTGAGATGCTGCTGAATGGGACAGGACCCTGTACGTACAGCAAGTCGGGCTCCAGGGAATGTGAGGTATGAACCATTGTGATAAAAAGAGCTTTTTTAAAAAAAAAAAAAAGCTGGGAAATAATGGCACTTTTGTTGCACTCTGGTGACCAGAAAGGGAACACTTCTCTTTCACTTTTCTGACACAACACTTTCATCTCACATTCGTCACATGTTCATAATGTTGGCCTTTACTCTCTTTGGTTCGTACGTTCCTTCATAAATCTAAAGAAACGGAAAAGACCGCGAACAGTGTGCTCAGTGTATTCAGTGTCAGCTCAGGTTTGACATAATACCTGTTGTACAGTCTCTTTATTCTTTTCAAATTCCCATGTTTTCCAACAGAAAACTTATTTCACAGTGAATACACAATATATGTGGGTGTGAAAAGTTGTTGTACAAAAGTGTTGCTTTTATGTGGACAAATAAGGATTCAGAACCGAGTACAGTACATAAAAACAATACAAGTATTCTAAAATTCACTTCATGATTCAAGGACACATTAGCTTAGCCAGGTGCTGTAGTGAGCATCAGATACATTCTAGGGCTTGCTTTGGCTTCTAGATGGTGCAGGAACAACCCTGAAAGAATGGCTGATTTCTGTTCAGTGCAAGGCACTGTCAAAAGCCAATGGTCTTAAAGCAACATCCTGAACTACTGGAGGTGGGGGCAGGGGAATCACTTGGCTGAATGAAAGGGAGGGGGAGCAAAGCTTTCATAAGGAATAAAAAGAAGGCTGGTGGAACAGAATGGGATTCACGGCAGGCACTATGTAATAAACACAATAGAGTTTGCAGAGTTGATAACTCCGAACTGAAACCTGTTCATGAGGTTTCATATAAAAGATGCTAGTGTTTCTCCCTCCTCACAGCCAGTTGCCTTTCAGAAAGTAGTCAAAAGGCATTCATTAAATGAGGAGCCCAAATTCCTTATTGATGCAATTAGAGGAGCTGAAATGTACAGTTACAAAGGCAAAACCACTTCCTGCACACATTTGCTTGGGTGCTCATTAGAAATTCTGTTTTCTACAGTGTCAAAAAGGCATTAATGCGATTGACGATGAAGTCATTAAATCTGTCATTTTTCCTCTTGCAAAAATGCTACATTGTATTTGGTGGTGTTGGATTGTGCAATTTGCTACTTTGGGTATTTAGAAAGCGGGTGAAACGACATAATAAATACAGCACAGCAACTCGGAAAAGCTATAGTGAAAACTGGATACTTGCCCAGGCTAAGGGAAAGCACATCAGAAGGATTTTTTTTTTTTTTTAAGGAAAAGTCCATGGATTTTTTTTAAGGAAAAGTCCATGGTCAGGGGGAAAAAAACAATCTGTTCTCTTTTTATAACCTTGTTAAGTGATATTTTAGATTCACATGCATTTTTTAAAAATTATGAATGTGATGTTCAGTTTGATTTGAGGGGAATCAAAATGGTTATTTGTAATCAAGACCACCACTCATCAAATGTTGTGACAAAATATAATTAATTGAAAATACTTCTTCATGTTTCATAATAAATGACGATCAAAGATTCCTTAGGAAAATAGCTCTCTTTTCTCAGATAAATCAGATAAAATCTATGTCTGTAAAAACTGGCAAAGAATTTCACCCCCTCTATTGCATAACTTGATTTGGCTTTGTACACTGCCCATCTCTGACCACTTGGGAGAGAATGTTTCTCTAAAGCAGTTCCACTGCAGCAGTCTAGAAATGGCATCCATGTTCTGCTTTATTTTTTGCTTTCTGAGAAAAATAATGAAAGAAAATCACCTTGAACAGTTCCAGAGATAAGAACTGCATCATTTGAGCAGCACTAATGCACTTATGGTGATTTGCAGGTAATAAACCTGCATTCAGTTTTTTTTGTGGGAGCATCGGCAGAACGAAAGTGCGAGCCAGCCTGCTTCATAGTTTTACTGATATGAAACTAGTATCACGCATTTGTTGAAAAGCCAAGAGTCAAAGATTCCAACACGATTAACAATGCAGGCATGTGAGGTACTTTACACAGGAGATGTGATTTTCTGAACCAATATCTTCATTGAGATTCATATAATATGCTCATAAAAATGAATATATCTAGTACCATCAGAAGTCCAACATTATACTAGGCAACTAATGTCTAGGCTGAAGGTTTTGGCTTGCTGTACGTTACTGTATTAGAAGGTGTCTATTGGTGGGCAATGCCAAGTGTATATACAACATGTAAAAAATTACCACCACCAGGAATTATAACACAGAAAATGTTTTCCTAGTCTTTGATTCCTAGGTGTTAAATTGCATTGGAAGTATATTCCATAGTGCTAATGAGGGACTGTTTTGTCATGGAAATATGAGAATGTTTTCTCAGGAACTTTGTGTTCCCAACTGAATACGGTGACAGACAGGTTGCAAATATCATTAGGGTGACTTTAAACGTAGGTATGTTTCTTTCTTACCATATTTAAAGGAGACACACCATGGATGTAAAGCATGTGCTCCCCTCTGCAAAAAGCTATGGCTAAAATGAAGCGCTATAGCACTTTATAATTCAGGGATGGGGGGAAACGTAGAAAAGGGAAGCTACAAGAATTCTAATAGTTCTTCGGTCACCAAACCAGTTGAACGATTAAGGTATTAATGGCCATAACGATGGTGCCCAATTAACATCTGAAAAATAATGCCCAGGCAATTTAAAAGGCAATGAACTCAGTTTTACCTGAAGGACTTGTAGCAGGCTATATTTATAGATGCTCATCTCCAATGATCAACACCGATGAATTGCTAATTATTCCTATAGTCTTCTGAGAACAAAGCTGCTTGCTGACTGTGCAGCTTTTACATGCCATTGCCAACAACCTCCATCTACAGAACTTTAGAAACAGCTGAGTTGAATAAAATTGGTTGCAGGTGGGAGAGATTGGTTGTAAATTGTCTCAAGAGAATCAAACCATGCTTCATTCATTACACTGGTCAACACACTTTTTCTGGCATAAGGTATTCCAATGGTTTTAAGGTAATTTTGGAGCACTGATTCCAAATCTGGCATCAGTTTTTGTCAATCACATCAGGTTTTTGAGATATCAAATATTGTATTTGATAAAATCAATGAAAAACAGCAAATTTACACTGGTCTACAAATTTTTTTTTTTTCCTGGCCTGGACGTTTGCAGCTGTTTTAGACTAATTTCAGGGTGCTGATTCCAAATCTGATCTCAGATTTGCTCTATCACATCTTGTTTTTATGCTAGGGGCATACCCCATTTTCATGATGCCAAACCTGATGCCAGATTTGGAATCAGCGCCCCAAAATTATCTTAAAACCATTGGAATAGCTTATGCCAGAAAAAGTGTGTTGACTGGGTACCCCCTTATCATGGTCCAATTTTCTGAAGTACCCCCTGCTAATTAACTGCTAATTAATTGGATTAATCAATTAATTAATTAGGTAATTAATTGTTAAGTAAAAAAAAGTACTAAAACAATTTTAAATGTGAAAAAATGTCTTATTTAACTCTGTGTGTGTGTGTGTGTGTGTGTGTGTGTGTGTGTGTGTGTGTGTGTGTGTGTGTGTGTGTGTGAGAGAGAGAGAGAGAGAGAGAGAGAGAGAGAGAGAGAGATGCAAGGATCTCTTTTTTCCTCTCCAAGTCATACTTCCCAAAATCAGCTCCTCCCTCCCCCACCCCACCAAAGTACATTTTCTGAAGTACAAAAATAAGCCCAAAATCAAAATCAGAGAGACAGAAGGGCTCCGAAAATAATTACAATTTAAAACCTATGTTAATTAACACAATTAGCTGCTGATGGGGCAGATAAGGGGCAGGGCTTGGTGTACCCCCAGCAAGAGGTCCGCATACCCCTAGGGGTACCCGTACCACAGGTTGATAACCCCTGTTGTAGCCATTGTTAGATCACGCCCTGCAGAAGGAAAATATTAAATAAAAGTGGATATCTACATAAAATGATATTATAAACACACTATCCTAAAAATACAGCACCATATTTTAACACTAAAGCAGTCACTGACTCGCAACAACTTGCAATCATAAATGACAAAGAGTTAATTTCGGGTAAAATCAATGAAAATGGGGTATGCCTATAGCATAAAAACGAGATGTGATAGAGCAAATCTGAGATCAGATTTGGAATCAGCACCCTGGAATTAGTCTAAAACAGTTGCAAAAGTCCAGGCCAGAAAAAAAAAATTTGTAGACCAGTGTAAATTTGCTATTTTTCATTGATTTTATCAAATGCAATATTTGATATCTCAAACACCTGATGTGATAGACAAAAACTGATGCCAGATTTGGAATCAGCACCCTGAAATTAGTCTAAAACAGCTGTAAAGGTCCAGGCCAGAAAAAAAAATTGTAGACCAGTGTTATTTTGTACAACCAACAAATAACAGGTCTGGGGTTTCCATAATGCACCTTTCCAAGTCTAGGGTGACCAGATTCAAAGGGGGACAGAGTTTCTGCATCTTCAATGTTATGCAGCAGAGGGGATGTTGGCAGGTGGTGGTGACTTGTCATGCAGGGATGAAGAAAACAGCACCTGCAGTCTTTCGCACAGCTACTAAAACTATAGGAGCCCTATACAGTACTTATCGGCATCTAAGTCAGCCTATTCAAATCTCCTAGTAAAGACCAAATAAATATTCCCCAGTGAAACAGACCCATTCTGTCATTTCTCAGGTAAAAAGTTACCTGTCATTTCTCAGGTAAAAATATCACTGTGAAGACGTTTTTCCCCTCATGTGATGAAGTGGCCCAGTAAAAAGACTCTTCCGTGGCAAGATCACAAGTTACTGTGTTCTGGAAAATGCTAGAAGACATGCATTTTGCTTGATTTCATATCTTGTGACTATACCGTGTGTGTGTGCACCTGAGTAGAGGAATGCCTGCGGCTTTCACAGAAGCCTTTTGTCACATTCATATGCAAGGAGGAAAGAAAAACATCACATGACGCGTCCACCTCAGAGATAGGTCAAGGAAATCCAATGAGGCCAAAGCACAGAAGACAGGTGGAAAGAATCTAATTGTGATCTGAGCCAAGCAGATCAAAGGAGAAAGGAAGGAACAGTAGGGCACACACCTGTTTTAAGGTTTGTGAGGGATGGATTGCAAGGCAAGAGGTGAAACTGACAGCATGGTCCATCAGTAAGGAGTACAGCCCACCTAGTCACCAATGGCAATTATGAAAGGGCAAGTGGGTGGGTATCCTACTACTTGAATAAGAAATTCTGTAATTTCAGGAAGAATTCTCCCCCTCCCTTGCAATTACACATGCTTCCTTAGGCAAGTCCATTTCACAATTCCTGAGCTTTAAGTCCAACCCTGCACAATGGATAGATGGCCACAGAGCCAAGCCAACCCCCTCCCCTTCTGAAGCTGCAAGTCACCACTAACCCCATTGTTGGGCACATGTGTTCCTCTACCTTTTTCCCTTCAAGCCACAGCAGGCTTTGCAGAACTGCCTCTTTTCCTCCTCCTGCAATGCTCGTCATGGCAGGTTCTGGGGAGCAGAAGAGGAAGAGCAGAGTGGTGGCAGGAGAGGCTCTAGGCTGCTGCCACTTTACTCTCCTCACTTCCTCTTCTGCTCCCCAGACTCTGCATTGAGGAGCACTGCAGAAGGAGAAGGAGGGGTGGCTGGCAGTGTAGGCCCATCCAGATCGGTAGGAGGATGACCAGTGGATGGTGTGGATGGGTAGGTGGTGGGGATGACAGGGTGCACAGCTGGGACATGTGCCACTCAAAGCGGCTGCTTCACCTGGCTAAGAGCGCAATCCTGTGTAAGATGCGGCGGGCGGCCCGCCGCATCCTATCCCGTTCCCAGGCCACCCCAGGAAAGCCCAGGAGCACCTCGGGAGACGTCCCCTTCCCTGGGTGCAAGCCGGCCGGGGCCCTATTGGCCTCCTCGGATGCACACCAGCTATGAATCTGGCGTGCATCTAAGACAGCGGAGTAAGGCTGAACTGGGCCAAAAAAGGCCAAGGATATCGGTGGATCGTGCTGCCAATATCCCCGCCATCTCCTGGCCTGGTTCGGCCAATGACTCCCCCTCGCCGCCCAGCCTGCCTTCCCCCCACCCCTGCACCAACTGGTGCAGAAATTACCTCCACCGGTGGGTGCCAGGTCTGGAGGGCGGCGGAGTGAGGGCTGCCAGCCTCCACGCTGGCGGCCCTTACTCTAATGTTGTCACAAGCGTGCTTTACAGCAAACGTGCTTTACAGCAAACGTGCTTTACAGCGATGGCCTAGAGCAGAGAAATGCATTCTCCGCCACTCTAGGACTTACACAGAATCAGGCTGCCCGTCATACAATAACTTCACCACTTCAATGATTTGTTCTCTAGTAGCAAACTCTCCTTGGAGCCAACCAACAAAAGCAAAATGCAGGTGGGAGTACTCTGGGTGAGAACAGTTGCAAAGTACAGTAGGTCAGGGTGAAATCTCAATTGTGTCCGGTGATAAAGAACAGAAGAGTAACTTAAGATCAGGTTTAATTGGTTGTGTTAAGCCAGGAGTCAAGCTATTTTGAAGAAGAGGGACCTCTATAACTGAGATGAAAAAGCTATGCATGGTCAAGGGTCAGGAGACTAGGACTGGGGAAGGAGGAGTACATGAAAGCAGACTAGACTGGATAAGAAACTGAGAAGATACAAACGGAATGAAGTTTGGCCAGGAGGTAGGTAAGGAGTGTAATGGACACCTGTCTCTTGGATTAGCAAACTGGGGAGCTCTCATGTTGACAAAAGTGCTGCCTGGAAAGCACAGCTATCGTTTGTGGCCTGGACATGTGTAGTCGGGCAGATCTGTGCCTCACCCAAAGCTTTGCTTGGTTCCCAGGTGGGGCCTGGTGGAGAACATGCCTGGAGCTCATGTCCACACATGACCCTACAGCCATGTTCAGTCACGCCCTGAGGCAACAAGGGTCTGCTGCTCCCACTGCTCCCCTCCACTGTCTGATAAGTCAGAACCCAATTGCGGGTGCTTACCATCTGCTGCTGCTGCAGCTGTTTCCCACCATCATCCAATAAGCCAGCCAGGGCCTAAAGGGGTGGCTTACAAGGAACTAGCGGTGAACAGGCCATTAGCATAGCTGGACTTGTGCCAGTGGGGCAGTGGGTGGGACGACACATCATTGTCCTGCCCGTCCTGCCACCGGAATGGCCCTGATCCGTTTGGCTCTGGATCAGGGACATTCCAGTGGTGGTGCAATGATGCGTCGCCCCGCCCACCACCCCACTGTCGCGAGTCCAGCTACGCTACTGGAATAGGCAGCAGCAGCAGAAATAAGTTTCCCTTTGCAGTGCCACCCATAACTATAGCTGTTGCAGTGAAGGAGAATTGTCACCCATCTATCGCCAAATTAGCTTTCAATGGTGCTCCTTCATTGCCGCCACTGTAGCAGCAGGCAGCAGCATGAAAGAGGCATTGCGCCAGTCTGCTTCCTGGCTTCCGGGTAACATGAGGAGAGTAGCTGGTGTGCACATGTACTTCTCAAAGCATGATGGTGCGCACAAGTACCCCAAAGCTGGAGCTGTCGCTGTGGGCAGTATATTCTCAAAACACCTGCTTAAATGTGCAGTGTGGCTTTTAAAGAGCTCAGAGAAAAACCAAAACTAATACCCACAAATATTGGTGCAACAATGCTGTCTGGATCTATGACTATGAAATATAGGCTTGTGTTATATTTTTACTGCACTTCCAAATAGACAAAACTTTGTCGCTTTTCAGGAGTAACAGCAGCAAACCCAGCTCGTCTCACAGCACCAAACCTACGCCATGAAATCATCTCTGAATTTCACAGCTCAGCAAAAAAACCATAAATGGTTATTTAGTGTCACTGTTTTTAAAGATCTTGTTGATAAAATGCAGACAGCCCTTTCTTCGGTGTATAAAGATGCTGCCTTCACACGCTATAGAGTAAAAGAATGAACGAGCTACATTCATAGCTTCATTCTGTTATTTGACAGTACTTTATTGCTGAACATCAAGCCGTAAGAGAAGACTGTGTACTAGCACCTCAGGGTAACGAATAGACTAGCTGGGGAAGTTATGAACCATAACAGTTTCCCTTTCTGCACCCTCCTGTGTGGCTTGCTCCCCTTCTTATCGAGCTTTCCAAACTACTCTTTATATAACAATGCAATTATTCATGAACAGCCATTATTGCATGACCTCCCAAAATATTCATTTTCATTTCCTCTACCTAAGTTCACATGACAATTGCACTGAGACAAGTTGATTACGAATTTGAAAATGTCAGGATATGAATTTTTTTGATACTTATTCCCAGATTTCATTAATCCCAATACCAGAATACAATATGCAGCAGGGGAAACTACGCTTTCTGCACGTTTCTGAGAAATCCAGTTCAATTCTGCCCCATAATCCTATTCACTGACCAATTACCAAAAGTCCGCCTGATGTTTAAATACTTCTATAAAATTTTATCCTCCACTACTGGTGATAATGTTTAATCTCTGTCCTCTAGGACAGGGGTGGGCAAAAGGTAAATCAGGATCTTCTAGTGCAAAGGTTCAACAACCTGTAGTACGTGTTCCACTGGTGGTACGTGGACCACAGGCATGGTACGCGAGCTGCCAGAAGTCAAGATGGCGGCCGCCATCTCAGCCGCATGGCGCCACGATCCAGCCAGGCTGTGACTGGTGCTGCTCTGTCTTCCGCTTCTTTTCCCTGATTGCGGGGAAGAGAAGCTGAAGACGCGACTGCCCCAGTCTGCCTCCGCTAAAACCAACTCCTATCCTTGTGGCTTATATTTCTGTTTTGTAGATTTGTTTTCTGGATTAATAACTTTAATGAAGTTCTAACCAATTTTTACCCCAAAGTCAAATATATCTATATATTTCCCCAAATGAATTTGGTTTCTGGAAATGTTTTGTACTAAGTAGATTAAAGTTTGCCACATTACAGTGATCTTTATGCCAAGCACACATGTTTAGATAAATAATCTATCATCCAAATATCCAAAGAATAACAGTGACATCCAGTGGTGGGACTGTGTAAAGCTAGGGGAGCTTTGTGTTTTGTTGTTGTTTTGCTTACTCCAAGGTATTTTGGTTTTTGGGTTATATTATTTTCCACTGGGTATTGCTGCAATTGCATTAAAGGTTCCTCTTGATCCCAGTTATGTCATATTTTTTACTTGAGCTGTAATCTAAATTAAGGCACTGAAAGGCTAAAATGTATTAAAACATTGCAAACTAGATGCAAATGCATAAGAATACAAATTACTAAATGCCTGCTATTTGTGCTGAATTAGCAAAACAGCAGCAACATCTCTGTTCCTAATATTCAGTGCCTAATATCAGGCAAGGGAATATCAGGACGCATTCTTACAAAGATCAAGATTTGGGCTGCACTGACAAAAACATATACAAAGAGCATTTAGCATTTCTCTAGGGATTCCTCTTACATTGTTTTAAGAACAAGAGTAATACAGTTGAGCCCCCATATCCACGGGTATACGTTCTAGCCCCCCCCCCGCGCGAATACGTGAAAACCGCAGATAGGGACAAACGTAATATACACGGTTTTCTGCTTCCTGTTAACCTTGCTGAGCCTCTCTAGCACTTAGTCTCGGTCTACTTCCGTGTGATAAGCAGCAGGAGGCTGCTTATCGCATTTGTTTACGCAAGACACCAATGTTGCAACATAAAAGGCAATAACCTGGGGGGCAGTTGCATGTGCACGCAGGGGGCAGGGGGATTTGGCATTCTCAGATAAGTGAATCAGTGGATGCTGAATCAGCGGATGCCCCCCCCATAACTATTGGAGTAATGCATGTCATTAAACTTCATTCCCCCTTTAAAATAATTAATAGAAGGGATTGAAAAGTATTGAATACAAGTGCCTCTGGTACTACAAGGCATTAGGGTAAGGGTGTGCCATATTGCCAAGAGGCAACACACATTGAAATAATGAACATTTCTTTTTGAGAGCAAAAACTATGGTGCCTCATATTCATATATCATCCCTTCACCTGTATCACAGTGTTTCCCGGAATGTGATCTCATCACCCTGCTTAAGCTGGCCTATGTCTAGTTAGTGTCTGATTGGAAGATGACCTGAGAACCCATATCTGCCATCCTGAACTCCATGACAGACAAAAGGTGGGATTTAAGGGAATTTTTAAAAAGAGATATTATTAAATAAATAAATAAATAAATAAATAAATAAATAAATAAATAAATAGTGGATACATGTATCAGGGTGTTTCAGTTAATCTTCCTGGCTCATAGCTGACAGAGAAAGTTCAGCATTATTTGGCTACTAGGTTGCACCCAGAAAATATAGAAGGAAATTGAGCAAGCTATTATCAGATGCAACCTGTTAAAATATTTCTTTTTAAAAATGGCATTCAAGAGATCGAACCAGTGGCAGATTAACCAATATCCTAAAGAAGAGGGCGCTCCAGTCAAACTGGTGAACTTGATTATATATCAAGTATAAGATCCCTAGGGGATCTCCTAGGGGTAAGGTCCTCAAACAGAGGCTGGACAGCCACCTGTGGGGGGGGGATGCTCTAGCTTTGGATTTCTTACAGGGGGTTGGACTAGATGACCTATGAGACTCCTCCAAGTCGATGATTCTATGCTAAAAAGTCTGTGATGGGTTCCTTGCCAATTCCCAACATCACAGACCATGCATGGCTATTTCCTTGCAATATGACAGGAGAATAACGACCAGGTCAGTTCAGGGCTAAGTTAAAATAGTACCAGCCAGCTAAGCTAGCACACCAAAATAAATGTGCTTCCTGTAGCACAGCAGATTTTGAGTATAGGATCAGCAAGATTTGGGAAGATTCTTGCCTACCAGCAGATGTCTGTATGGCTGACTTTATGTGCCAGTTTCAAGGACAAGAGAGGGTGCTGCACGTATAGCAGAGATACGAAGCGGCATATCAGAATGTGGTTAAGCAGGGGGTCATTAATGCATTCATCAAGGAATGATTAGAAGGACTTACAAGATTTAGCACTTTGCAAATGCATTTCTAAATAATAGCTAATTAACTCTCCTCTGCACTGCAGCACCTCTGGGATGGATTATTTAACTGCTCTCGATAACTGTGAAAAAGTTAGACAGAAAGTTAAGGGGGGAAATTATTGTGCTTTGAAGAAGCTGTTTGTGGGTGAGAACCACACACACACACACACACACACACACACAGAGAGAGAGAGAGAGAGAGAGAGAGAGAGAGAGAGAGAGAGAGAGAGAGAGAGAGAGACCTGGGTATTATTGTACTGCTCTTGACAATCAGAGATCCAAACCATTGTTCAGATTCAGAATAAGTCTGCCTTTAATAAACAAAAGATGGTGCTCATAAGAAGGAAAGGACATCTTTAATCATTGTTATGCAAGAGAAGCCCAGGGGTAGAGCTACAGAGTTTAATTTTCTTTGGATGAGAGAAATCACTGGAGACTGATGGTGTCTTTCTAATATATATTGTATTTACAGATATGCAGGCAGAGCACTTTGGGAGCAAACAGACTCCTAAGGCAAAACAGCAGAACCACTAATCCAGCATCAGGTTCCCAAACACAGCAAGCACACCCCAGATATATCTCACTGCTAGCCAAGAAAAAATCTGCCATCTTGTCGTCTAGCCAAATACGAACCGCAAAATTAAACAGGTGTCTCTCCGTGTCTCCCAGCAAATTCTGTTATGTTCTAGACCTCCTGGTCAAGTTTGTCAGGCTAAACCATTGTGATTGGTCTGTTGATGCTGATCAAGACTGCCAAGTTCATCATATTTTCTTTTTCATTCCCCAGTATCATAACTAGAATTGGCTACCAATTAAAACAAAGCTTAAGTTGATTCACCTAACAATTTAACAGATTAAAGGTTGCAGCCCAATTTGTTTTAGATCTTTTTTCTTGTCTTTAGGGTAGAAATAGTGGAGCTTTCCCCTAATATCTTCTGAGAAAAGGAGTTGGTCCCCAATAGCAGTATTCTGTCCTAGATTGCTTTGTAATTTAAGCACATTGATTCTCATACTTTCAATCAATGAGTGAATTTAGCAAAGCCCAAAACAATTCAGCGATCAATACTTTTAACTCTCAGAGTTATGAGAAAAATCTCAGCTTCTTTTAGAGAGAGAGGGAGCAAGCCTTGTCAAAGGGACAACAGCCAGACAGCTGTTGTCTCATAAGAACATAAGAAGAGCCCTGCTGGATCAGGCCAAAGGCCCATCTAGTCCAGCTTCCTGTATCACACAGTGGCCCCACCAGATGCCTCAGGGAGCACAAGACAACAAGATACTTGTATCCTGTCGCCACTCCCTTGCACCTGGCACAAAGAAAACCTACTCCTACAACCAGGAGGTTGCTTATCCCCATCATGGCTTGTAAGCTGTGATGGACGTTTCCTCCATAAATCTGTCCAATCCCCTTTTAAAGACATGCAGGCCAGGTGCCATCACCACCTCCTGTGGCAAGGAGTTCCACAAACCAATTACACGCTGGGTAAAGAAATATTTTCTTTTGTCTGTTTTAATACTCCCTCCACTCAATTTGAGTGGATGTCCCCTAGTTCTAGTGTTGTGTGAGAGGGAAAAGAACTTCTCTCTATCCACTCTCTCCATCCCATGCATAATTTTATACGTCTCAATCATGTCCCCCCTCAACCACCTTTTTTCTAGACTGAAGAGCCCCAAACGCTGTAGCCTTTCCTCATAGGGTAGATGCCCCAGCCCACTAATCATTTTGGTCGCTCTCTTCTGCACCTTTTCCAGTTCCACTATATCCTTTTTATATCCTTTTTGAGATGCGGCGACCAGAACTGGACACAATACTCCAGATGCGGCCTTACCATTGATTTGTACAACGTCTCGAGATAAAAATACGTATTCCAACATTATGTATATAGTTTGTGTTTTAGAGCAAAACTACAATAATATTAGATGCCATAAGTCTCATTGTTTCAAGTTAAAGGCAGTAGCTGCAGACACAGCTACAGAACAACCACTGGCGATAGAAGAAATGCTACTATTATGGCCACCGCACCAAGGCTCTGATTGTACATCAAAGGAGCGCATGGTTCATTGTCTTTTATGAAAAGGGAGGTGCTCCATGTGTGCAAAGGGAAATGCTAACGGAGAATATTGAAAGAACTAGAATGAGAGTGCGTCAGAATATACAAGTTCAGAAGAGATCATTGATTTGAAAACAAGTTGCATTTTTTATTAAAAAAATGCTTTATCATATAGAAGGCATGTTTCCCTTTACATGTAAAGGTACATGTCTTCGATAAGACAAAGATGTAAAAAGCTAATGTTAAAAGGAGGGGGAAGGAACACACTGCAGGCTCTTTCTAAGGACAGACACACACACACACAATTTACTCCATGGCAATTGCACAAAAGCTTTCTCAAGTTAGTAAACTTCATCCCTTAAGCAGCATCTATACCATATATGCTTTATTTCTATACTGTTTAAACTCAACACAGACTTAAAGTTAAGAGCAAGACGATGTTATCCTGTTTTTCCTTCCAGGATGATCTTGTTTATATTTTCAGCAGCAGGGCCAGCCCATCTGGGAGACTGACTGACATGGTTGCCTCCCACTTCCTTCTGCCTCTCACCTCCGCTCCACCCGCTCCATAGGTGCCATAAAGAAGAGGAAGCGTGGAGGAGCGGAGAGTGGTGGGCAAGAGCGTTGAAGCTGCTTTCGCCTACCACTCGCCCCTCCACACTTCTGCACTGTTCCTTTTCAAATCTAGGGAGCGGGTTGAAGATGAGGAGATGCAGCTGTTGTGCCACCAGGCAAGGGATGGCAACATTTGGCAGGCTGTGTCAGGTGCCAAGCCTTGGGCCTGTTCAGCAGAACCAAGAGCTTTTCATGCAGTGTACCAAATCAGGCTGCAGGTCAAGGGCTTGCACATTTGAATTCTTCCACAATGGTCTCTGCTGCTGCATACAGGAAAACAACATACAGGTGGGCCCCCGTATCCAAGGATTCGCTATCCACGGTTTCAGTTATCCACGGATCGCGGGGACCCCCCCCCAGGCTGTTACTTTTTTCCCAGTAAGCTCCGTTTCCTCCTTAAACAAACAGGAGCAGTAGCCTCCGGTTGCTTATTGCAGGCAAGTAGAACGAGACTAAGTCCTAGACAGGCTCTGCAAGGTTAACAGAAACCTTGCAGAGCCTCTCTAGGACTTAGTTTCGTTCTACTTGCCTGCAATGGAGGCTACATCTCTGTTTGTTTGCTGAAAGAAAAATAAGAGCAGGGGGGGGGCGCACACGCCTGCCAGCAGGGGAGGCAGGACGGGGCCCCTCAGGAAACCATGGAGGGGGTGTTCGCTCTTATCCATGGTTTCAAGCATCTACAGAGGGGCCTGGAACATATCCCCAGCAGATATGGGGGGAGTACTGTAATTGGGAAAAGGCTAGGCCAATGGTGTCGCTCTAGGTGGGGCGGAACGCTAAGTTCCGCCCAGTTCTGAACCCTTCCTTACTCTCCGGCACAAGGCATCCCCTGCCTCGCGTTGCCTTCACCCCACTGAATGGCTCCGACGGCGAGGGGGCGGGGCCGCCTCATGCCAAAGAGTAAGGAAGGGTTCAGAGCGTGGCAGAACCTAGCATTCCTCCCCACCTAGAGTGACGCCACTGGGCTAGGCTGACCCCTCCTCTCTAAACAGAAAAAAAGAGCAATCATCCTGACATCTGTTTCTTGGCATGTACATTACAGGAAGTAAGTTTTGCTTTTTTCTTACCAACGTTGCTTCTGCCCTCCATATCAAAACGAGTAGAAAATAAAGAGAAGAACTCTGGGATAACCCCCACATTATTTAATTATCTAACAGTGCAATCCTATCCAACTTACACCACCGGTGTAACCAGTGGTGCAGTGAGAACGGGAGGCCCCAGAATCGAAAGGGGATTCAAATCCCCTTTGAATCCCCCTTTGGAGGGGATTTGAATCCCCTTTCCGTTCTGGGGCTTCCTGTTCTCGCTGCACTGCTGGTTACACCAGTGGTGTAAGTTGGATAGGATTGCGCTGTTAGTCAGTTTCTTTTTCATGTAAGTCTTCTCTTAATGTTAACAGCAGAGGCGTCCTTGAAAGTCTGCACAGCTCCCACCAAGTTTAATATAACCCCCCAGTCATGTATGGTGGTCTACCAAGTGCTTACTATCTGCCCACTCAGTTTTTACAGACCCAGTTAGAAAGCTAACAAGGAGAAACTTATCAAGCCCCTGGGGAACCAACATACACATCTGGCAGGCTGTGTGAAGTCCAGTGGGTCACAAGTGGTGCAGGCCTGAGTTAAAATAATTATATAGACTTAAGAGTGTATTTGCCAAAACCAAAATAGTTGTTTGTGTAAACTTGGCTTTATTCTGCTATGAAGTGGGTTAAAAATGAGATTCAAAAATTCATGTTCAATAAATATTCAGAATAAATGCCATGTCAGAAGATCAGGCTGAACTATCCACATGAATGTTATTTACTTATCTTCCAGAAAAGCAAAGATGAGATGTAGGATAATTTGTTTTCTGGGGAGGAGGGTAGTCCAATAGAGTGTAGATGTATCACATGATTCCAGTTTTCATCTCCTTAGAGGAGTAGTTGTCACTATGCATCTCAATAAAGCTACCTTTTTGGTTTCAGGAGATATTTTACCATGTCTGTGTCTTTTTATCTCAGGATAGCTTGGCTGTTATTTAGAAAAGAAAAACATTCCATTTTTCTCTCCACATAAATTTATTCAACTTAAAATATTTCAGCTGACTACATTGCTGCTGACGTTGCAGATTGTTACTCATTCATAGTATTGTACTCTGCCACTTCCTGGTATTATCTTGATAGCCAAACAATGAGTCATTTCTTCAAAACAGAGCATTATGTTCTAGTCGGCTTTCTCTTGTCGTCTTCTTATGAATTACAAAGTGCTATCTAAATGGGACACAAGTTAATGCATTAGCCATATTTCTCACACATTATAATTAGAGCTGAAACAAAACAGGTTTCTCATGATAAAATCTGGGTTTGACTGTCCTCTCAAAACTTCATCTATTTTTCACCCAAATTCTAGATGGTAACAGCAGTAACAGCCAAAATTGCACCAAAGTCCCCCAAAGCTGGTTTTAAGGTTCCAGGGAATTGTGCATTAATCCACAAGGTACAGCTCAGAGAAATTAATCCACAAGGTACAGCTCAGAGAAGCTGCCAGATATTGAGAACAAAAAGCTTTTTTGACAAAGTGAAACTTTCCACCTGGACTAAACTAAAGCTTAGGTAGACTCCCTGGATATCCTCTCTGTAAGCCCACTGCCCCCTAGTCCATGAAGGGACGGACCACCCATTACGTGAGGTGATGCGGGTTGCATCAGTAACAGATTGCTGGAGGGTGAGAGGGTAGCAGATTCAGGCTGCCCTTCATCCCAAATCTGCCGCCACCACCTCCCTCCAGCCCGCTGTGGATGCAATCCACACTGATCCGCTTTCTTCTTGCCCAAAGCAAGTACAGGTGTCTCCCGCTTAACGACAGGGATACGTTCTGGAAAACCCGTCATATAGTGAAACTGTCATTAAGCGAGTCCTCAGCACCATCTGGTAAAACCAATACAGTACAGTGTAATGCAATGTAACACAGTGGAGTTGTAACAGGGAATTAATGGCAAACACAATGTACATTATGAGAGTAACACAAAGCACAACAAGATATCTACCTGTCAATGGAGGTAGAAATACACACACAAACACAGAGAGTTAAATACGACATTTTTTTTTTTTGCATTTAAAATACAGTACTGTAACTTTAATTCTTTGTTTACACTTTGGGAACCTCTGTCATATATGCAGATCATCGTTAAGCGATCCATCGTTAAGGGGGACACACCTGTAGATAGCAGATTATCTGTCTCATTACCTTGCTTCTGGTGTGGTCTCTTCAAATGTGGACATGCAGAACTTCCAGTTTTATTTACAGGGGCTGCGTAAATAAAGGAGCCCCTCCATTTGCAGGATCCCTTTAAATCAAGCCAGAATTCCTGCACTCCTGCAGTTGAAGAAACTGCTTGAGGAGCATGATAAGGGGCTGGTGTTTTTTTTAATTGAGCAGAGGGGGCAGGCTCGACATGGCATCGGGTTATGTTCCGATGATCATGGGCTAAGACAAGGCACTTAACAGTCACATGGGCTGGGGGGGCACAGTGAAGATAGTATATAAGGGCAGAGGCGTAGCTAGCCTCTCCGGCACCCCCATGTGCAGAACGTCAAAAACCCCACCCCCACTGGTTGCATCCCCGCCCCCGCCATGCCGCATCAAAACACACACACACACACCAGCGTTTTCTATCTCACACTATGAAACGCTATGAAACGCTATTTCAGCATTTTTTATCTCCTAGGAGCCCGGGCGGGCCAATTCTCCGCGCAGTGCTGACGTTTTTCGGCTGCCTACGCGTCGCGATTAATGCCCCCAGCCGCTTTGTTGCCTCCCCGCGGGCCACCTGGGGGTGAGCCACCCGCCCGCCCCATCCCTTCCTTCGCCTCTGTTATAAAGGGGATCTGCAAGCCTGGTCAGACAATCTCAAGGACAGCTCCCAAAATTCAGGAGCTTCCTTAAGCTACACCCTGTATCCCAGTTCAAAATGCCTATTGTTTCCTCCTTTGAGCAGCAGCCCTGCTGGTGATGGGAGCTGACAATAAGTGCCTGACCTGTCAGACTTCCAGTTCAGAGCACAGGCCTGTTAAGTCCATATTAAATCCATTGATATTTTGTGTTTTCTTTTGCTTTTAGTTTCAAATGTACAGATTTCTAATGGTGGCATCATTGAGTCCAATCAAATCTGCAGTATTAAAACTAAATACAAGCGTTTGATTTCATAACTCTATCCCTTCCTTTGAAAAATAATCTATTAATTACTATCTGAAGAATTTTGGGGGAGAAACAATGTAATTTTCAACATTTCAACACCAGAATATCAACATCAGAAACTTGACCCAATTACAATCAATGTATATTTGTGCTTTGTGAAATGTCACAAAGCAAAGCTCCTTCCAGATTGAAGATTACAATTTGCTTTCAAAATATTTGTTTTACTGCTCAAATAGATCAAAAAGTGCATACTCAGTGCCTCAAATCTAATTCCCTCCTCCCCTAAATGTTCCAACATTGTTCTGCAGGTTGGCATATTTCTACATTAAACACTTTCAGAGGGCAGGAATGAAAAGCAGATTTCCAGAACAAGCAGTTATTGCTGAACTCAACTGACCAGAAGTCAATGAGGCAATAGAGGAAAATATAACCAACTATGAATCGAATGCTATTATCCTAAGCAGGGCGCAGTCCTGACTAATCCCCACCAACACCTCCTCTCCCAGCAGGAAGTGATAGAAACCACCCCACTTTTCTTCCAAATACACTACAGAAGAGGGAATGGGCGGTTCCGGGCTTTAGTAAAAGACACAAGCAGAGCCTCCTTTCTTTTGCCTTTTGCCTGGGGAAGCCATGTGATTGGAGGGAGGAAAGAGTCATGCACACTGAGAACTGCTCGCTTCTGCTTTCCAGTGCTGTTGAATGCATCTTTTGGATTGTATGTATGGTGCAATGGCCATTTGACCATTAAAATCACAGGTTCTGGTGAGCAGTGGCTTGAGTGCTGTCAAAGGTAGAGGAGCAGGCTGCCGTCTCTTAAAAAAGCTCCCTCTGGCTGCTAAGTGTAAAGGAGGAGGAGGACAGAAGAATTGAGCCTGGGAATATCAATGATAAGGCATACAGTGCATGCCTTGCATGCACGGATGATACGTCCTTGAGAGGTTTCTTAAGATCAAGAGCTGGATGCCTGTGCATTAATAGGTAATGGGAGCAGGGATCCAGTTCCATCTTCCTCCATGTCTATAATTTTATATAATACTAATGCCTGGCATCCTGTGCACGGGCTGCCCATCGACCAGCGGGCCGGAGGTCTACTCGGGGAAGGGGATGCTCGGCCCCTTCCCCGAGTGTAAACCCGGGCCGGCCCTATTGGCCTCCTTGGATTTCCACCAGCTAAATAGCTTGCCGAAGTAGAGGGTGCCGTGTAATAACGTAGCTGGCCCAGCAGGGACAGGAATATGGCTGACGCCATTCCCCGCCTCCTCCCGAGCCGGCTAGGCCAATGGCCCCCCGCCCTCACCCGGCCAGACCGCCCACATGGCCGGCAACGGAGCGCTTACCTTCCGCCGCCATCCGTGTGGAGATCCAGTGCCGGAGTGAGGGAGGCCGGCCTTGCGCCGGCCTCCCTTACTCCCGAGGCATTGCGAACGTGCTTTATGGCACATACAAAGTCTTAAGTGCTTTACGGCACATTCACAATGTTCCGTCACCGGCCTTTATTTCCAGGATTGCACTGCCCATCTGTCGGGGTCCATAGCAATGTATGTTTATGAATGCTTAATACATACAAAAGAAAATCTCATGGGGGAGTTTCCATAGCCCTGTGGTAGGGAATATGAATATATTCTGCATTTTAAATAGCCCTGTGGTAGAGAATATGCTTTGCATGCATGCAGACGGTCCCCAGTTCCATCCACTGTTGTCTCCAGTTAAAAAGGGTCTTGGTACCAACTGAGAATTGATGTGGGAGATCCATGATTAGGAAATCCCATTTTTTTTACTTTGCTACTTATCAGCCCCACAGGACTTACTTTCGACAGTGTAACTCACCCCCCAACCAAATCTGAAGCTGCCGTGGTTCTGCAGAGGGGAACAAAGTGTGTGTGCGTGTGTGCGTGTGTGTGTGTGTGTGAACAGCAGTTTCTGTTATAGAGTGGGGGAATTTGCATTGGGGAAAGGGTTAAATACATCAATATTTCCTTCTCCCAGGACTACACTTTCTGGATCTTAAAAGTCTCCCTGTGGAGCTGCTAATTAGCAAGAGGAAAACTTGTTCTTTTGGTATAACCCTCAAGTGGTAGGGCTGAGCAAGACCTCTTGTCTTCCCTGAGCCTTTGGAGAACCACCACTGCCAGTCAGAGTAGACAACACTGGGCTAGAACTTGGACTGGTAATCTGATTCATATGATCGCTTTTAACAAGGGAAAAACTCCTCACTGCAAACATGGAAATGAATCAACTCTTTGGTGTAGTCACAGTAGAAATTGCCCTTTTTGTAACCACAAAATAATAAAACATCAATACATTTTGCATTTTAATCAGCTTTCCCTTTGGGGTTTAACAGTGTTCTGAACTTTAAAACCCTGCCTATCAGTGAAATCAATAAATCCCTACGATTTGCTTCCCCTAGTAGTCCACACAGCCAGTGATTTGTATGCTTTGACTTCCATGTATAACTGGCATGGCAAATACAACATTCAACAAAGCCAATTGCTTTAAAAGCCTTGTTGGACTAATTACATCCAGCCAGGGTGCAAAAAATACATTTTGTCAGGAAAAGAAAGGAGGACTTCAATTAAATGTAAATCCTTATTCAGCACTGTAAGCTCTTGGTTGCTACAACTCATTAATGAGGCGGTAAATAAAATGGCCCTAAAAGCATATGTTGTGGTGAGAAAGCATTGCAAGTATTCATTATTACTATTTATTCCATAAGCCCAAGCCAGTCGTTTTATTAATCCATAGTATTTCATTTCCCCAGGTCCATGACGGTGCAAAAGGAGCTTTCCAAAAGAGCTTAAACTAGATGCATTGATGGAGGCTTAAAACTGCACTACCAGTGTGAAGTTTCCCTTCCTCCTTCAGTAACAGCTGAAAGCATCCCAGCACCAATCCATGTAGTTATGGAAACGAGTGGCATTCGGGCATCCTGCTGAGTGTTTCCTTGCCCCTCCTCTACATTATGGGGTACAGGAAAACAGGTTATACGATGACCCCACACCATGTATTACCATAATTAAACCCTACCAGAAAAGGAGGAAGAACTCAGTATAGGTTTTCCATTTTTTTTAACTGCACTCCTATAGTATATTATTTATTGTGCGTAATTTATAGTCTGTTCAGCCCCATGGGCTCAGAGTGGCTTACAGCATTCCCCCCTCCACATGTTAATAACAGTCCTGTCCCCAAGAGGTTCACAATCTAAAAATTAAAAAAGGATGGTTTGGGGAAATAAAAAAGGCCAAGTGAACTCAAAATGACATTCGTAAACAGAAAAAGAAAAAGAAAAAACCGCTCAGCCCTAAGTGCGGTGATGATAGTGTCCCTAGAGCTCTTCCCTGGAAGTCAAGAAATGTGAACACTTAAATCCTGGAGTGCTCCTCCTTGTTCATTGTCACGTCTATTTTCATCTTAAAAGGCATCCAGCTCCCGCAAAATCCAGATCTCTTCTCCTCAAGATATACACTGTGGGATTTCAATAGCTAGCCTATGATTTGATTCAAACTCTAAGGTATCTATTGCATGGAACTCACTAAAGCCGGCCATGAAACCAACATTATTTAAGCATTTGTTTAAAGCTGTTTGAGGTGGAAGCCCGTCACAGCAGCTAAGCTGTGAAATGCACTCCGCTTCCTCCTCAGGCAACCAGCAGACAGAAGGGCTACAGAGGGATGTCACATAAGCCACCAATAAACAGCTCACAGTGATGAGATGCTAAGTACATGTTCCTAGGTAGCATAACTCTGCCCACGGGGAAAAGTCAGCTTTCCTGACTAACCTTGTTTCTTTGTTTTAATGTTCTGGCTGGGGAGGTCTTAAGTACAATAAACGAAAATGTCAGCATGCCACGTAGAGTTACTGGGGAAAGTATTATATCCATGAATCCACAGGTTTTGCTGGTTTACAACTCAATCCAAATGATTGTACGCAATGATGCCGCAAGGCAAGGCAAGGAGAAGCACAGCCATTGAGCATTGCCCTGCTTGCCAAGGAAAATAACTCATCTTCCTCACCTCATATCTATGGAAGATACTGAGACCAGGCCACTCCAACAGACCTTTCCGTCTGGCACAAAGGGTTGCCTTGTTGCACCTCCAAAGAAGCCTCTGGCATAGTACTGCTACACCATGCAGGCACTGAGAGTGCTCCCAGAGCGTCACCAATGGCTGCTGCATGGGCACTCATTAGTGCTGAAAGCATCCCAGCACCAATCCAAAGAAATATGTTACTGTGACAGCACTAGCATTCTTGGGACCCAATTCTATGGGCCTGCTGCACTGCTGGAACTCACATTTCAGTGGCACAGCATGCTTTACAGTGGTCACAAAAGGTGGCACGCCATTCCCCATAGCTGGGCCACCACCACAAGTGGCAAGCAGCCACATGCCAGCAGCCTTCGAAGACACCCTGGTGGCAGAAAGTTGGTGTGGGGGGGCAGGTGGAATGGGGAGGGGGGAAACAGAGCAGAGATCAGGGTGGAGAGGGGAAGGGAATGTGTCGAAACCATGAAGGGGGTGGTGCAGTAATGAAACTGCAGATGCAGGTCAAAGCAGACCCAGTGGGACAGCCAAGTTCTATCCCCGGGCAAGGGAACAAATGTTCCCCTACCCAGAATAGAGCTCTGGGACTGCCCCCCGCAGGATGTTGCACACATTCCAGTGGCACAGCTGCATCAGCAGGGGGGAGTTAGATAGGATAGGGCTGTTAATTGTTGCTGCCTTGGCACTGGGTATAAGATTTTTAGTCCCATTCTTATTGCTACAACTAAAATGAATTGGGGGCAGGGGGGGCTCATTCAAATGCTGTGTATTAATCGGGTTTGCAGCATTATTTATTTATTTACATCCTGCTTTCAGTCTAAGAATAACAAAGTGGCTTATAATCAACATGCTAAAACCAATGTAAATAGATTCACAAAAACAGGGAAAGCAAAACAGCAACACAGAACAAATAATAGGCAATATAAAATCTATTCCATGCGGAATTAAACCCCTTCCGGAACAGGACATTTTTCAGCATCCATTTAAAATTGGAAAGAGAGGGAGCCACCTTGATCTCCACAGGGAGGAAGTTCCATAACTGATGTGTCACCACTGAAAAGTGCCTGTCTCTGGTAGCTGCCAATGACATTTTTTTTTTCATTCTATAATATTCGCAAAATGAATCCATTCATGTTGACTTGACTGCACCACCAGCCACTATTTGTGATCCCCACCAACACCTCTTCTCCCAGTGGGAAGTGATAGAAACCACCCCACTTTTCTTCCAAATACACTACAGACAGAGGCGTCGCTCCGGTAGGGGCGGGGCTGTAAGTATCGCTGCGGTCATAGTCTCTTTACCGAGCGAGGAGGAGGCAGCCTCGCCCCCTCACTGTCCGAGCCAGTCCCCTACGGAGAAAGCAGCAGGCAGGGTCTCTTGCCTGCTGCTTTCTCCGTAGGGGACTGGCTCGGACAGTGAGAGGGCGGGGCTGCCTCCTCCTCGCTCGGTAAAGAGACTATGACCGCAGCGATACTTACAGCCCCGCCCCTACCGGAGCGACGCTTCTGACTACAGAAGAGGGAATGGGTGGTTCTGGGCTTTAGTAAAAGACACAAGCAGAGCCTCCTTTCTTTTGCCTTTTGCCTGGGGAAGCCATGTGATTGGAGGGAGGAAAGAGTCATGCACACTGAGAACTGCTCGCTTTTGCTTTCCAATGCTGTTGAATGCATCTTTTGGATTGTATGTATGGTGCAATGGCCATTTGACCATTAAAATCACAGGTTCTGGTGAGCAGTGGCTTGAGTGCTATCAAAGGTAGAGCAGGCTCCCATCTCTTTAAAAAGCTCCCTCTGGCTGCTAAGTGTAAAGGAGGAGGAGGACAGAAGAATTGAGCCTGGGAATATCAATGATAAGGCATACAGTGCATGCCTTGCATGCACGGATGATACGTCCTTGAGAGGTTTCTTAAGATCAAGAGCTGGATGCCTGTGCATTAATAGGTAATGGGAGCAGGGATCCAGTTCCATTTTCCTCCATGTCTATAATTTTATATAATAGTAATGTCTGCCATCTGCAGTTTCATTACAGTTTCTGCTGTGTACAGCGATGGAATTTAGATGTTCCCTCTTCTTCTACTGTTGGGCTTGCAGTTTTTTCTCCCCAGTTCTCTTTCCTAACTTAAATATTTCAAATGTTATAATATGGGGGTTCGTGTGCATAACAGCCCATGTGGGTGCAAGTCCTTTTTGTTCCATTAACCATTCCTATTCATGCCCATTCAAAGCTGGGCAGACCTACACTAAAAAGGTTGCATTTATTAATAAAGAGGGAATGGACTCTTTTTTGTAGCTGAAACTGTTTGCTTATCATTCTTAGCTAGAACTGCATTGTCTGGGGAACAAAAGATGTAGGCGTTAGTCCATCAAGTAGCACCTTGAAGGCGAACATTAAGCAATATTGCCAAATCCACAGGAGCAGCAGGAAGTCTATGTCACCAGGACACATTTTATACAACAGGTTCATATGCTGTAATATTTCAGAGAAATGGCTGGTGCTGCTACAGATCAACGGCCAAGCTATTGCTGAGTTAGAAGCCTCACTACGGCAGTGTGCAGAGTAACCGAGAATGTGACGTTTGATTTCTTAACCCACTTCTATCTGGCCGTACAGCCTTTTCCAGGGTGTTGCAGTAGCCTCGCATTTCAACGAAACTGAAATGAATTTTTTAACATGAATGATTTATCATGGTAATGGTGACACGTGAATCAGAGTCATGGCATATCCTTACACTTGAGGAAGGCAGCAGACTTGCCGAAGGCTAATTTCACAGTAGTTTAATTATTAAGCGACGCCATCCTTTCAAATGCATTTCCCTGAATGTATTTGAAAAGGTGGGGTGGCAGGGAATGGAAGCGTCGGACAGAGGAGATCTCTGTTTATCAACAGGGCAGTTTTCAAGCAGACAGCTACACTGCAGTACATAGACAACATTTCTTCAGCTGATCTGGTTAATTAAAATGCAAGCTTACAACAGGCTCTCTTAGAGCTGCAGCTGAATAATCCCTGGCTTTCCCCCCCCCCTCCCTGCAAGGCCATAGTGCACTTTGGGTAAATGGGACAATTCCAGGCGAGTTTAATCAGAGACTTGCACTCTGCAACATTGTGTGACATGAATCTTTCTCCCTCTCTGTAGTCCAGGCTCAGGGCCAGTGCTTAATTTCTAAAATGAGTGGCGACGTGCCAGGTTTCAGGCGTGCCCTGTAACATATAGGCTTTATGGATATTTAAGATCATAGCTTCTAAACCAGCCAGCACCACAGCTACGACCTGGTCAGGCATAAGCCCAAGGATCCACCCTGGGTGAATTAAGCCCCAGGAGCTGCCACACAAGTTGCAAATAAAAAGTATAAGAAAATACTGAGTCAAAAATAACTTATTATGTACTTATCTCGACACGTCACCCCAGCATAGTGATTTTTATACTGGCTGTTTGCTGGTGTTTCTTTTCCATCTTTTTAAGATTGTGAGCCCTTTTTGGAACAGGAAGCTATTTATCTACGTAAACTGCTTTGCAAATGTTTTTGCTGGAAAGTGGTATATACATATTTTGTTGAAAAGTGGTATATACATAATAAGTGACTTCCATACAGAGATAAGAAAATATATAGTCACTGTACAACTCTTTATGCCTACATGCAACTCATGCAGTAGCAGATAATACATCTGCCTTTTGAGGAAAGCTATTAGTCAGTGGGAGGGGGGATGATGACGATGATGATGATATGCCAGCTGTTGCTACTGCCACCATGTAAGGTGTGCAAGAGGTACCCCATGCCTGCACACCACTGAGAGAGTCCCCTGTGTAGCAAGGTTAATACTCAGAGGTGTGTAGATATGTGACTGCTGCTCATAGGCACACTGTAGAATTTTAAGACAATGTTCTAGCCCTCATTATTGTGAAGAAAAGCAGTGAAAACTGAGGCACCAGTGTGGGGGTGGCAGCCAAGTCTGTCATGGCTCTCTGATCTCAAGTGACAGGCAGGACTCAAACTCAGAGGGGGAGGAGCCAGTCAGATCTTTGACATCAGGGCCAGCAGCTGCCAAACTGCAGGGCCCAGCCCCTGACAGTGAGGATGAGCCAGGCAGCGAGGAACCCAACCCAACAGAGACTATCCCTACTGAATCAGACTCAACGGAGAGTTCAGATCCTGACATGCTAGGAATTTATTGTCCTTTCACTCCCCCCCCCCCCCACCTACACAGGGAATGCATCAGGCCGGAAGTGACAGAGTGCTTCGCTCTCAGCCCCTTTAAGGATCCTCTCTCTGCAGCAGTGAAGTAGAGCCTGGGAGGGGTAGTCAGAGCCAGGAGACATAAAGAGCTCCGTTGGGACTGGGACTGTGTCAGATTCCGTTGTGTATGGGTCCCCGTGTGAGGCCGAGACAGGACAAAGTCAGGGACAGCTCAAATATAGGCAGTGAGAATAAAGTCATGCAGAGTAAATACATGTCCCCTGGCTTGATTTGAATGCAGAACTGGATTTTCTGAACATGGAATTTGAGGTCATTTTTAGAATAAAATTATACATAGCCCTGGGTGGGCATTTGTGACACTCCTGACTTGAAACATTAAAACGAAAACGGGAGTATAATCATTTCCCTTTTAAAGAGGAACGACATGGTGATTACATGGTGTGGGAAAATCCTGCATTGACACAGCACCTGCCATGACATATAGTGTGCAAGCACTGCAGTCATGCCTCTTTGCATTGCAGGCAGACATGAGGGGGCACAGAACTCGAATGCCTGGATGTCAAGGAGGACGAGGCTACTGTGTCTTGGGTAGGCAGGCAGAAGAAAGAAGGTTAGCAGGTGGCACTCATCTCATAACAAGTGGCACTGCCAAAGCCCCCTACTGAACTACTTGTTGTTGTTGTTGTTGTTCAGTCGTTAAGTCGTGTCCGACCCTTCATGATCCCATGAACCATATCCCGCCAGGCCTTCCTATCCTCCACTATCTTCCTGAGTTCGCTCATTTTCATGTTTGTTGCATTGGTGATGCTGTCTAACCATCTCATCCTTTGCCTTCCCCTTCTCCTTTTGCCTTCAATTTTTCCCAGCATCAGAGTCTTCTCCAGAGAGTCCTCTCTTCGCATTAGGTGGCCAAAATATTTGAGTTTCAGCCTTAGTACCTGTCCTGACTGTTCCCTGGAAGGACACAGGGGCGTCAGCTTACCTGGGGCCTGGGGGCGGTGGGCCCCAGGGCGTCGGGGCGGAAGGCTGTCCAGGGGGGCGGGAGGCTTGCCTTATCTCCGCCGAAAGCGCCGCCGAAATTGCCTCCGAAAGCGCCGCCGAAAGCGCTTTCCTTTAGATCTCCTCCGTGTCTCCTCCGTGAATCACGAATCAAGCTCCGCCGAAAGCGCTTTCCTTTAGAGCCAGGGCTCACAAACCAAACTCGGTCTAGCTCGATGCTAGAGAGCCTTCCTGCAGCTTTGGGTCGGAGTCCAACCAGAGACAGTGCTTTGGAAGAAGTGGTTTGTGGACTGCAGCCTTGGCGAGGAAGCCTGGTGAGGAAGCCTGGTGGAAGCTTGGCGAGTTCACGCATGCGTGATGGCTGTTTGGTATGCGCATGCGTGAACTCTGCAAAGTTCACGCATGCGCACACCAAGCAGCAGCCATCACGCATGCGTGATTCACGGAGGAGACACGGAGGAGATCTAAAGGAAAGCGCTTTCGGCGGCGCTTTCGGCGGCAATTTCGGCGGCGATTTCGGCGGAGATAAGGCAAGCCTCCCGCCCCCCTGGACAGCCTTCCGCCCCGACGCCCTGGGGCCCACCGCCCCCAGGCCCCAGGTAAGCTGACGCCCCTGTGTCCTTCCAGGGAACAGTCAGGGTTGATTTCATTTAGGATTGACTGATTTAATCTCCTAGCAGTCCAAGGGACTCTCAGGAGTCTTCTCCAGCACCACAGTTCAAAAGCATCTATTCTTCGGCGAACTACTGAACTACTACTGAAACACAATGACCGAAAGGTCTAGGGGCCCTGTCCTCTTTCACATCTGGCCACCTTACAGAGTGCAGATTGTGGGCTCTGGGTGTTCATGTTAATTGTGCTAATACAGACATGCCTTTAATAGTGCTCCTGAAGTCTAACTAGTGGCAGGCCAGAGCAACAGCTCTGGTACAAAAAAAAAATAACAGTGAGTTCTGAGAAACAGTTTCCCCTTGTAAAACTGGGACAGAATGATGGCTTTAATTAAGGAAGTATTAGTAATAAGGGCATAAGGGGCCATTGGCCAGTGATAAACCTCTATATTTATCTCTATAGCCAGACGAGGATGTGTTTAATAGAGAAGATATCGAGTGTTGTATTTTTCAGCTGTGTCATTAGCTGAGCTTACTGACCAACCCAGATCCAGCTCTTCATTGGAAAGTAGCGCTTAGTTGACAGTAGTAATATTGAATACAACAACTACAGCTCAGTAGCAGCAATAGCCTTATGCTCCCACCCCCATTAATGAAGCCAGAAACAAAAGCTTGCACAGCCTATGGGAATGGAGGCAATTACAGAGCCAATGATCTTCCTTCTAGTTTCATTTTTCATACTGAATAGAACTTCAACACCGACAGCTGCGGAGGTTGTGGCATGGGGAGTGTGGTGCAGTGCTGCACAATGAGCATCATGCAAGCAAATGAGTACATTATATTTAAACGGCTGCACCTGGGTGGAAATGAAAGATAATGGCCCCAATCCAGCTAAAGTTATTCATCACTGAACCCAACCGAATGAGTTAGTGGTGTGAAACTAATGACACAAGTTAGTCATGACTAGCTCAAGTCCTATTCACAACTTGGGAGGACTTCTGAATCCAACTGCGCTTCAGGTGACAGATATGGCCTAGGGCACTTTTGCCCAACTTTGGCTGGTGCACCAACTGCGCTCATTTCTGTCTCAGTCAGACCTGGCTACAATTTCCCACACTTCATTATTGTTGTTGTTATTATTTCTTTCTATAGCACCATCAGCATGCATAGCATTTTCTCATAGAGTGAAAAGACACTAACAGCGCAATCCTATTCAACTTACACCACCAGTGTAATTAGCGGTGCAGCGAGAATGGGAGGCCCCAGAATGGAAAGGGGATTCAAATCCCCTTTGTATCCCCCTTTGGAGGGAATTTGAATCCCCTTTCCGTTCTGGGGCCTCCTCACTGCACCGGTGGTGTAAGTTGGATAGGATTGCGCTGTAAGTCCCAAGGAGCTTACAATCAAGATATTAATACAAAGGAGAGGGAGGGAAGGGGATAGAGGCAGGATGAAACAGGGAAAGCATATGTAGTTCTTTCAGTTTCATGTTTCAGATTGTGTTAGTCTGGTGCCGCCACAAGTGTGATTGTGTATACAAGAACAATCTCCATCTACTATTGAGATTCCTCCTATGCAGAGCAATTAAAGAAGGATGCTAATATTGTGCATTCTCTTCTCTCAGGTATCAAGAAGAACCAAGCCATCCAAAGCCTGTAACTGTACACTTTGTGTTACTAATTTTATTTTTATTTCTTAAGTATTACATGTGTTTCAGACATTTGACCAGTTTAGTTGTGGGAGGAGTCAGTGAAAGGTATGCATTTGTTTCTATACCCTTAATACAAAGTATGTGCAGCTCATCAAATGCTGTACCAAACAGGCCCTTCTACAGTGAATTATACTACAGTACTTTTGCACAAATCCCACAATTGTAGATAGTGTAGTATGATGGTATATGCTTATTCATCTGGAAAAACTCCTGCTTGCATGCTAGGGATTTAGGATACTTGTTCATTTCTAAAATGTAATGAAATATAAACAGGTTTTCAAATGTATTGGTGTTCTGAGTTAAGTTAATTAGCATTGTGCAAGGAACTGAGTGTGTGTTCAAGACCATTCCAAGACTGAAGACCCAGTCACCCATCACATTAAATATTTTGTTTATTAAGTAATACTTCATTCCTGTGAAAAACCTGCTGGACTCTCATTTTCCTGATAGCTTGTCAGACGTGATACAAATGATGGCAGCTTGCAGACTTTCAGGATAAACATATTGCTGTACCTACAAGTCAGCAAAAGAGCACAGCCATCCTGTATTCTTTTCATTAAAGTAAATGGATTAAAATTCCCACAATCGCCAATATAGCAATTAAGGCCAACATAATAAAACAGTAGTCAGAGAGTCTAATTTTAGTATTAAAAGCCCTCCATACCACTGTGACGGATGGTCTATTAATTTGATGCCTTATTATGCCAAAGCTGGCTGAAGACCTGATACGGATAAATAATTCATTGTTTGTATGATTGCAAGTTCAATGTTGTGCAGATGAATACATTCAGTGCTTTCCTAGAGACGATTACTGAGTCTTGATTTTCCTGCTTTGCATTCATGAATTCAGGTCAATGAATACTGGCGCCTATTAAAGACAAGGTTTTGCTTAGCGTGATGGTACACTTAAAATTTAGTTTTATTCTCCATCATGGCTATTGGTGAAAGTCTTAGAGCCTAAATCTTATCCTTCCCCCCAACCCACTGATGCAGTTGTGCCAACAATTGAGTGTGCTGTATACAGTGGGGGGTCGAGAGACTTTGGAGGGGAACGTACTTGCCCTTACCCCTCCATAAGCCTCCTGCTCCACAATGGATGTCCTCGAACCTGCATCAGCTCTGTTTGCTGGTATATATGCAGTTTCTAAATCACGTGCGTATTTTACCTTTCACTTAATAATTACTTTAGTTGCCTAAATAATCTCCTGTAATGGACCTTGTCAAAGGCTTTCTGAAAGGCCAAATAAATTATATTAAGTAGTCCTACTTCACCCAGTTTACCTTGTCAGAAAATATTGATTACCCAACACGGTGAAGAAGTCACAGAATCCAATATTACTTTGTTTCTGGCACAGCAGTTGTAGTGTTTTGAGAGGTGTTGTCATTCAGACCCTCTGAGCATTCTACAAATATGAAACCAACAGCGCAATCCTAACCAACTTTCCAGTACCGATGTAGCCGCAATGCAGCCTCGAGGTAAGGGAACAAATGTTCCCTCACCTTGAAGAGGCCTCCATGACTGCCCCTGCACAGTGTGCGCCCTGTTGGCATGGCTGCATCGGTGCTGGAAAGTTGGTTGGGATTGTGCTGTACGTCATTGTGCGGTTGCCATAAATAAATAAAAGTACAAGATTTCTGCTATCTTCCATTTTACATCTCAGGAAAGAAATTGGGAACAGCGAGAAAATTCAAATACAGTTCTGAATGATTTAACCTTTTGCAAATCAAAATAAAATCATGAGTCAGACCAAAATGGACTGAAATCAAGCCAGTTCTTGAATACGAATCTCCAAGCCCATTTACTAGAGGTTTTGAAGGTTTCAAATCCTACCCATATGGGCATCCCATCCAAATCCTAACTAGCACCGGAGCAGCAGGGTCATGCGGCCCACACTGCATCCTATGCTGGCTAGAAACAGGTTGAAGGTCTCCTCGTGCCAGGGGACATTCGTCCCTTTCCCCCTAGTAAAACCCCAGTCTGAGCAACAGGGCTACTCAGGCTAAAGGACTATGGGCCTCTCCCCACCAAAATTTTGAATCTTAGAAGCCTGAACCCAAATACCCATGAGATCCCTAACTCATATGCAACAAACAGAATATTTGGCAACATGTAAATATACAAGGATCATTCTCATTTAACAGCACTGGATGAAAATGAGATAAGTAGGTTTATTATGAGGCTATAACTCTGAAAGAAATTATGGTCAGCAGCTCTTTTCTTTCTGCCTCTTAAAATCAGTGCAATATGCAGGGAAATCAAAACCTATTATGTGAAAATGTCAAGGGCTATGGCATTATGATTAGAACCCTACAGTGTAAGATTAAAATTCTCATAAACAGCAAAATTAAAATCTATTCTCTTATTCTGTGCAAACAGAAGGGTGAATAAGATTGTCCACAGATAGCACACATGTTTACAGGGCATAGCCAATGCACAAATCAGAGCACATTTATCTCCAGAAATGCCTATTATTTTAGCAATTCACGCATCAGTGAATCTATATTGCAGCTTGAAGTTTTAAAAAAACACTATTATTGAACCAAGCACTAGTATACACGATGTAGATAGGAGATCACATAGCTATTTTAATCTTGCTTTTATGGTCCTATCTTGTACTTGTTTGAAATACTCTCACAAAAACAATTGCAAGTTTTTCTCTTTTACTGCACAAAGGAAAACAACATAGGGTAAAAACATAAGTAATAATGACACTAATAATCCCTTTGAATAAGCAGAATATATTTTTAAAAAACTCAGAATGGCTTAGTTGAACAAAGACAGCGAATCAATACTTTGCTACTTGGAGGAATATTAACTGGTGAATATTTGAAAGAAAGATGATCACATGAAACTGCCTTATCAAAATTCTGCCTTTTTTGTTGTTTATTTTTTAATAAACAAGTACCTAATTTTAGAACCCAGCATTCTCCTGAACTAGTTATAGAGTTGCTCTGTTTTTCTCTGTATAGGAGCTCTGTGCCTTTAATAAATGCGCATTTTCCTATCATTTCATTGCTGATCCTGTTGACACATGCCTGTTGTATGGCTCTTATGGTCTAGTCCCACCTCACTCGGCAATGCAGCAGCACAGCCTCCACTGTAACCTGCTGGGGAGTTTTGGCTGCTGGAGGTCTCCTCGGTATAAAGGGACATTTGCTCCCTTGCCCCAGGGTAAGCCCCAGCAGCCACTATGGGTCAACTTGGATCTGCGTCAGCTCTATAGCTGGCACAAGTCCGAGTTTGTTCTCAACTGCCTTTTAGAGTAGAACTACAACAAATGGGTACAAACCACTAGCGTAGCTAAGGAGGGTCGGGGGGGTTGCTTGGCCTCGGGTACCACAGCTCCAGGGGGTGTCCTGGAGGCCTCTGAAAGGCACTTCCGGTTTTCGCTGAAAACCGGAAGTGCCTTTCGGAGGCCTTCGGAGGCCTGGGGAAGACGTGCACGGCCTTCCCAAGCCTCAGAGATAGGATCTGGCATGTACAACTGCCACTGAGATCCACCTCCTCTGGCCTTCGAACCACCCCTCCCCCCCGGTTTGGCCCACTCCCCACCTACATGGCCACCGCCGCACTGAGTACAACGGAAGTAAGCGCCGCTGATGTCATCACCACTTACTTCCAGGTGTTTGACCCGGTTTTCGGTGGAGGAAGCAGGAGGCCGGTAAGAGGTTCTGGGTGGGCAGGTGGGCTGTGGCCTGAGAGGTGTGGCCAAAGGCAGCAGGAGCCTCTCGGAAGCAAAAATGTAGCACCAAAAACAACGTATTTTCCAGGCGGGGGTTAAGGTACCCAAAAGTACCACTGGTGGTATACGTATCACTGGTTGAGAACCCCTGGTGTGTCTCTTGTCAGAATTCAGTGGGTGTTGCTGCTGTTCAGACAGTTTCATCCATGCAGTAGGAAGTAGGACTCACTGTGTACTGTACTTGCAGAGGCCTTTAATGCCCCTGAAGTATGATGACGTCATTGTACATTGTACAGTGAGACATGCATGCACAGTGGCCTAAATACTTACATGCCATGATGACATCACCACGTAGTGTCAGCACTGGAGGCCTCTCCATTACAAGGCCTACTGTGTCACAGAAGTCTTCAAAGCCATTGGAAACACTTATGGATGCCAAGTCTCAGGGTCTGGCCTGCAAAGTGTTAACCTCCTTTTAGGGTTCCAAGGGAAGGAGCAAAATCTCAGGGTCATGAACCAAACTCAAAGAGGCAGACTAATTTCTGCATGGTTTTTGCCGAACACTCCACTCCCACACCTACCATGTACACTACTTTGATTTCAGACATCATTGAAGACACCAAGCCAAATGGCCTTTTAGAGCTGTGAGAGTTTAAGAAAAGGATTTGTAGGTTAAAAAAAATTGGATTCACTGCTAAGTCTTCCCTATACGTAGCTTGTTTGCATTCCTCACCAAAATCATTCTAATTCCTCCCAAACTTTGCAACAGATTGGTGAAGCTGGGGTGGGCATTTTGGTTCAGCACTACCTAAAATAGATTATCTACTGTTCTGACTATACTTCAACATCCAGCATAGAACTATCCCAGCCAGGGGCTACCAAGATCATTTTTATGAGATCTAAAAAGACATATAGCGCAATCCTGACTAAGAATCCGGCGGACAGCCCAGGGCTGCCCGCCGGATCCTGTGCACAGACTGCCCGTCACGCGCCAGGCTGGAGGTCTACTCAGGGAAGAGGACGCTCGTCCCATTCCCCGAGTGTAAACCTGGGCCGGCCCTATTGGCCTCCTCGGATTTCCACCAGCTAAATAACTGATGGTAGAGGAGGCCGTGTAACACCATAGCCGGCCTGGGGGAGACAGGGATATGGCCAATGCCTGCCCCCTCCCAGGCCGGCTAGGCCAATGGCCCCCCTCCCTCACCCAGCCGGACTGTCCACGCGGCCGGCGACAGAGCGCTTACCTTCCGCTGCCATCCACATGGAGATCCAGTGCTGGAGTGAGGGAGGCCGGCCTTGCACTTGCCTCCCTTGCTCCCAAGTCATTGCGAATGTGCTTTACGGCACATTCATGACAGCTTCCGGCGACAGAACGCTCATTCTGTCACCGGCACCAACATCAGGATTGCGCCCATAGACATGCAGAGCAATAGTTTAGCATAATAGGCAGTGGGCTGAATTTGCTCTTGGTTTCTCAGACTGCTATTGTGCCACCTGCCCAACACTTACGATTGAATCTGGGGTAATTTTAGTGTGTGAATGTATGTCTCTGTTTACTTGTATTGACCATAGGAGTGAAAATTGTTTCACTCAAATTGGTGGTAGCACAACATTTTTAGTACTACACTATTCGTGGCCCATTCTGAAACTGCTAATCTCTGGTTTTTTGTTTGTACGTACTTCTGTGAGTTTATAATTGCCAAGAAAGAGAGGAGTCCACCAAATACCACTGGTAATTAGCAAGTAGGAATGACTTTTTCAAAAGATAAATTGAAAAGATCAAAACAGGGCAAAGCGTAAATTTAAATTTATTTCAGTTCACTCATCTGTTCACCTTTGGGATCCTCCGTCTAAGCCACTGATAATGTTTCATTGGCCCAAAATCAATCCCAGAGTCAGAGAGAGAATTTTTAATTTTCATGCAAGAATTCCTGGGTCAGAAGTGCTTGCCAATCATGGAATGAAACCTCTCCCAGGTGCATTGCCTGAGTCATTCAAGTGAAAAACTGCTGAAGCTCAATACTGAGCAACAGATCTCCCACAGAAAATGCTTCTCAATGCCACGAGCCCATTATGGAAAGTTTCTGGTTTCCAAAAAGAAGACAACTTATTTTGAGAGTGCTGAGGGAAGACAGAAGTTCCACAGATACAGCTCTTCCCCTCACAGCGCTTGCAGATGTGGTACAAGCTCCTTGCTGCTCATGTGGTCCCGCTTAGAACTCGCAAAAGGCAGTCTCTGTCTCTTTCACACTATTATCCTTCTAACCCATAGGCAATTTCCTTCACAATGGGGTGTGGATGTATTTTTGTGCAAGAGACTATATACTTTTGATTGCATATAACGTCCGTCCCATATACAGAAAAAAAAATGCTAAATATGTAATGGGAAGAAAGTATTCACAAACCATGTTTTCAATCATGGTCAAAAAATTAGAGCAGGGGTTGGCCCGAGTCAGGAACTGGCGGAGAGTCCATTCCCCTCAGAGGACTCGCCTGAACCCTTAGTACTGTGGCAGTGGCAGTGAGGAGTGGCGCCCTACATATGGGGGACCTAATGCAGGTTTTTGCACTAGGGCCCCCAGGAACCTGGCGCTGGCAGTGGAGTATATCTGTGCTCACTTTAAACACATTGGCCATAAAAAGTAGGGCTCTTTGATCAGAATGGTGAACATTCATAATTGGAACAAGCTCTCCATCTACACTTTAGCGAATTTTCAGTCTTCGATATGAAAAATGTCCGTGAAATATATATTATCAGTTTTAAATTATTTTAAATAGGTCTAATTGTATTTTGCTATTTTGAGAAAATCAGGGTTCCTCTTAAATCAAAAGGTGGGATAGAAGTTTAATATATGATTATTATTATTATTATTATTATTAATAATAATAATAATAATAATAATAATAATGACATTAACTATTGCTCTTTCACCCTTTTCCATGCATCTTTCTATGCATTCATTCCTCGCACACCTATCCCAAGATATATATCTAGTTTTTCCTAGCATATTTTATCTAGATTATTTGCTTCTAAAAGAGCAGCTGAGAAAAAAATAATAATTTTGCTACTTTATATGCAGCACTGTGAAATTATAGGAATGTATATTACAGCTTTTGTTTGTAAGGGTTTATCACAATTAAAACAGCAGCGATCTTAGCTCAATTATACAATGAACATTTAACACAAATCTGTATCAAGTGAGCCTAATTTCTGTGTTCTAACAATTACTGCATTGTTTTGAATTAGAATAAAAAGGCATTCGCATATGAAAGCCTTTACGTAAGACCTTGTTGACTGGGCAAATGATGACTTTCTCACATTTGATTATTCAAAGTTGATGCACTATTATAGAATTGATGGGAAGGATATGGAATTCTTAATGTAATAGTCCATTACTTCTGTTGGGTGTTAGATTTTATTTCGTTGGTTCGTTCGTAAACCTTTATTAGCATAACATACAAACATTAACATAACATACAAACATAATACATCACACAATACAAAATCTATCAAACATCCCCACAACTCCCCCATACAAAATTAGAGAAACATCATCTCTGATGCTCGACCATCTTGGAAAGGCAGCTATCCTCGAGAGAACCTCAACATCGGTTACCATAAGAAGGTACAATAGTCTATCTTGATCAGCCCATCCACTTATCTTTCCCAGGATCAGGCCTAGGTGGAGTAGTCAAAGATCATTATATAGCGGGCAAAGTAGAACCATATGCAGCATAGATTCAACCCTACTACATTTCACATTGGCAGTGCCCCCATGCACCCCCGCACCCGGGGGGCCACCGCCCCCTGTAACGACGCCTTTGCACCAGTGCCTGCAATTAACCACTACACCACTAGCCCAGTTCATTCACTCTTTTCTCTATGTATGTGGTGACGGGAAGGAGTCGGGAGTTCTTTGTGGAGTGATCAAGGCCCTGAGATAACTCTGGTTGCCTGAAGCAGGCAAGAGAATTCCTATCCATTCAATTTAATTTCAAATTGTGCCAATCACTTCTCTTTCTTAGCACTGCACAGGACAATCATAATTAGAAGACATCTGCTGCAACAGTATTTACCCAAGTGTGATCTACAGTAGTTAAGAAGACCTTAATGGAAGAGCAATGGAAAGAATACCTTTTAAAACATCATTGAGATAATAGCAATGAACTATTCTATGAACAGATCATTTGCTGCCCCCTCAGGAAATAGGCATTTTCCTGCTGTGAACAATTAACTAGTTCCCTAGTGGAATGCCTTCATGAAAGAAATATCTTGCAGGTGAACACTGTAAAGATAACGAATGACATTTTTTTCCAAAATAGTGCAATGCAATTAATGCATCCCATCAGAAATTGATTTTTACATTTTAATTATTTTAAAATTTTAATACATTGTATATATTTTAATTTTAATTATTATAAAATATTTTACATTTACATTAAAGTTATAAGGATTAAAGAAACATATCCTACTCTCTGTCTGGGGAACCTGTAAATACTTTTGGATATTTTCTGTATAGTATTAATGTACAGGGGGTCTCCGGTATCCGTGGATCCGAATATCTGCGAATTCACTTATCCACAGATCCAGGATCAGCCCTCGCGCTCTTACCTTTATTTCTTTAGCGCTGGCGCCAAACCAGTGTGGTTCTTGCTTAAACAGAACAGAGCCTGAATGATTCTAGCAAGGAACCTTGGTGCTAGCCTAGAGAAGCTCCAAACGTTAACAGGAAGTGGAAACTGCTTCCTGTTAACATCCGGAATCTTGCTAGGACGGAGGATGGTTGCTAGAACCATTCAGGCTCTGTGCTGTAAGCAGCAGGTTGCTGCATATAGTGTTCTGTTTAAGCAAGACCTGCGCTGGCTTGGCGCCAGTGCTAAAGAAATAAAGGTAAGGGATGCATAGGTCGCGTGAGGGACGTTCGCCCCTATCCACGGTTTTCAAGTATCTGTGGGGGACCTGGAACATATCCCCCACAGATACAGGGGGGGGGGGCGTATTGAAAAATTGGCTTATAGGAAAAGCTTCTACAACCACAACAGAAAATAGATGAGAAAAAGCTGCAAAGAAACAGAGGAATTCAGATGTGTAGATTAAAAGGCAAAACATAAATATTAATGTCTGCTATAAAGTGTTCTATTAATATATTCTGGAATTCAAAATAAAAAGAAGATGCAGTCAAAGACTGGCTATACTCAGAAAAACATCAAAATCCTTTAAAGTGAAGGAAAGAAAATGCTGTCAGTATTGTAAGCAGCTGTTTTCTTGATATTTATAACGCCCTATACAGTAAGCAGGTTATCTTTATGTTTTGATCATCTGACTTTTCAGAAGAACAACAATATTAAACAAAATATTGTTTTAAAAAATATTTTGCTTTTAAAAAATATATTACTTCAGTGATTACTGACCTACGAAGATCATGTGTTTGTTATTTGCCCCTATCAATTTGTGTTTAGCCATTCAAAGGTCACTGGGGAATGGGCAAAAACTAGGGAATATTATGTGATCCTTCAGAAAAAAGTACTTTGTCTTGCCAAGACAAAAACAGAAAGGGGGTTAGGAGCAAATATAAATAGCTGCCTGTGCAAAAAGGTTTCTTTTATGTACACATTATGTGCGGTAGAAAAGACTCAGGTTGTAGTTGCTCTCTTTCAACTTATACGTCATTACAGGGAAATTTCAGTCCATGTTACAGCCCAATCCTATCCTTCATTTGCGACAGCAGAACTTGCGATCCAGTGTTGCAAATGCAGCAATGCCTATGCAAATTGTGCACTGCTGCCAGGAGCTTTGGGGCCACCGACGCAAAGGGTTGGTTGCTCCGCACGCCTGCCACCACACAGCCCAGCCCAGGCCGGCCATGGTAAGGTGGCAGTAGTGAGCCATGGGAGGGCGGGCAGTTCAGGAGACATTTGGGGTGGGGAGGTTCAGGACAGGAGCCAGATCCTATCCCCCATTTTACAACCCACCCTCCTTCCTCCTCCTCCTCCTCCTCCTCCCTCTCCTCAGAATTATGAGAGTCCAAGGAGACCCGTAGTCAGCCAGAAGGCCTACCAAAGAGTAAGTAAAAAGTGCTTAGGTTACTTTAGGAGTGCTTAGGAAAAGTTTTTACTTATTTCTCATTGGCCTTCTGGTAAGTAAATAACAGCCCACTCCTATGGAGGACTGGGATGCCGGAGTGTATTACGACAGCGGAATTTCCACTGTTGTAAAATGGCTGCTGATGGCATGCTGTGAGCACCATTGGCAGCCATTCTGTAAGCGCTTCTGCAAGAGGCAGCTGCACTGCAGCTCTGCTGGTGGACACCATCGTACCCACACGAACTGGTAAGGCAGTGGGGGGGGGGTTGGGCAAGGATGGCCGTAATGGGGTGAAACAGTTGGAAGGGGAGGAGGCAGGAGGGGGTGGATCAAGCTATGGCACATGCCAGGTCCTATCCCCTCCTTTTCGAAGCTCCCCGCCCCTTTGCTCTCCTCGGACATAGACCACCAAAAGTGGTGGCATATGTCCGAGGAGTCTCATAGATGGCCCCAGAGCTTACTGGGAGGTAAGTATAAATATTTTATACGTACTTCTCCTTTGCCCTTTGGTCACCTCCTCACTACTGGATGACGCGGGCACCTTTTTGGCACGGCTGCATCGGCAGCAGGGGAAGGGGATAGAATTGGGCCCCAAGTAAGTAAAAAGGGGTAAGTAAAAAGTTTTTTTACTTACCTCTCATTGGCCTTTTGGTCGCCTCCCCCACCATAGCATGCAGCGCACACTTCATTGTCACAGCTGCATGCTATAGTGTGGCGGGGGATAGGGTTGGGCTGCTAGTCTAGTAGTAGATGCCACACCATCACAGGTCTCTGAGTGCTGAGGCCCAAAGAGACAGCTGAGAGGGGGGCAGTAAGCACAGTTCTCCCCTAAGCAACAACCTCTCTCATCATCACCAATACGACTAGCCATCTGAACTAAAAAGTGTTCCAAATTTAATTAGGAACATGACCTTCGAGGTGTACATAGCTCATGATAATGGAGTGCTCTTTGAGTAACCACCCTCTCAGGAACAGTAGTACAAATGCATGGAACAGTTCATTGCTACTAGCAAGATTGAATTTGCATCCCATCTCTGCCCACTGTCTCATTCTTCACAGCAGAAGAGTAGAGTTATGGCTAAGCAATTATTGCCCAAGACCAGAACACTCACACACCATTAGACAGATGAGCCAATAAGGGACCTTCGCCTACACGCAAAACTGAGAGGCAGCTAACAGCAAGGTAAAGCTACTTCTAATTGTCTTCCAGTAACCCCATAATAAAGCAGAAACTGAAGAATGGGACAGGCAGACAGGTGCACAACTATATCATCTTGCTTGTTGTCCAAAATTGAAACAGAAGACAATACAGTGTACATGTGTGCAGGAGGTGTACAAATATTATGCATATTGCTGGTGTACTTTGCCTAATAATTGTTGTATGTGCTCCAGATTTCTTAAAATATTTGCTCAAGATGTCTGCCCCACATATTATAAGATAACCAAATACTTTTCACAGTTACATAAGTTGCATGCCAAAGTAAACGCATGTCAAATGTAGCAACATTTTTACTTGTACCTACTCTGAATTGTTTTTAAGTTCAACAAGTCTCTCTATTCAGTAGAATAGCTCACGCTTCTCTCAGATATTGATCTCTTGTATTTATTTCAAGTCCCTAAACACACTGTATTCAAATTTGTTTCAAAAGATCTATGAAGTCAGCAGATAGTTCAGCATGCCAATATATAGTTTTATACGCAGATCCAATCCACACTTACATAGAGAAATAAATCTTGAAGCGAGAGGATTTACTTCCAAGTAAAGTACAGTATTTAAGATCAGGATCTAAGAGTGCTTTATACAAAATGCATTTATTAAAATGCTCATTGATTCTGTGTGTGTGTGTGTGTGAGAGAGAGAGAGAGAGAGAGAGAGAGAGAGAGACATTCATGGAGGATAGATCTACCAATGGCTATCAGCCATGGACAACTGGATCTCCCAATGTTCAGAGATAGCATATCTCCCAATACCAATTCCTCAGAGACAAACCTTGGGAAAGGGCTGTTGCCTTCATGCATTACTTATGGGCGTCTTGGAGCATTGGCTGGTCACTGCTGGAAATAAGATGCTGCCCTAGCTGGACCCTTTGTCTGATCTGGCAAGAGTCTCCCTGTTGATAATACTTTGTTTTTAAAAGAATGTGCGGGAAGCAAAGCTTGAAATGCGGCAAGTTCTGCAGAGCTTCACGTTTTACTGCATTTCAAGAGCATCTATTACAAATAAGTAAAAGAGTAGCCCTGGAAAACGTACCCTTGTTCAGAAGAGTCTCCAGGTCCCCCCATGGGTGGGGGCTGCCGCTGACACGCCCCCCACAGCCGCCACACGCCCCGCCCCTGGGGCGTGTGTCGGTAGCGTAGCACGCCTCCATGCACACGGACATGCCCCCAGCGCTTTTTGGCTCCTTTTTTGAGCCAAACGAGCGCAAGGGAGGGTGGGAGGGCCAAACTGCAGCTGTTCTCGGCTGCGAAGAGAACAAGGAAGCAACGGGACAGCAGGTAAGACAGGCTTGCGCCCTGGGGCCCACCGCCCCAATCGCCCCCAGTTGGTGCGACACCTCTGCCCTTGTTCAGGGGTGCAGATGAGGGGAAGCAGGGCTCTGGGTCTTCTCCTACAGCAGGAGCAGTGATGTCATCAGCAGGAGGGTTCAGGTGCTGCCTTTGAAACTTCATGTAAAGGTCCTTAGCCAAAAAGAAGCATCAGACAAGATGCACGAGGCAAACTGAGACATTTGCCTGGGACTTAAGTTGATGTCTATGCCATCAGCTTTTCCAGGAGCTCCCTGAGAGATATGTTGGGAGTAAGTCCGACTGAACACAGTGGGACTTACTTCTGGAGTAAACATGCCTAGATTAGTACTCTAACAGTGCAATCCTATGCATGTCTACTCAGAAGTAACTCCCAGTGTTCAATGGAACTTACTCCCAACATTGTTATACATTTGTTTTAAAACAAATGCAACCCACGCCAAGAGTTTGGGATGAAATTAGCTAGGTCTGTGACGGCCCAATCCTATTCAGGGCCTATGGCAGCAGATCTCGCGATCTACTGCCATAAATCCTGGTCTGGTACTGCAAAAGGCGTGCTGCTGCTATGTGCTTCGGAGACGCAAGTACAAATGGCTGGAGGCTTTGCACGCGTACCAGCGCTCACCTAGCCCATGCTGGAGAAGGTAAGATGGCGTCAGGGGTGGTTTGGGGAGGATTGGGGCAGGGAGTGGGCCAGACTGGAGGCAGGAGGGGAAGTATCTCAGCAGCAGTGGCACACACCAAGATCCTATCACCGTTTCACAGCCTGACGTCCCCTGAAGCTCTTTGGACTTATACGGAGAGATAAGTCAAAATTATTTTTACTTACCTCTCCCAGACTATCTGACCACCACCACCCCACCATAACATGCACTCCATCAGCACCACCATATTGTGCAGGTTGGTGGGGACAGGATTGGGCTGTAAAAGAAGTATAGTCAGTTTCAAAGTAGGAATAAGGGGCAGGAGAAGAAAAAACTGCAGAAATTGACACTCATCTTTTGTTGTTGTTGAATAGTTTTAGTGAGGCATGGCTCATGGGGGGGGGGGTGTCATGATAAGCTCCTGCACTTCAAATGTTACTACTACACCACAGTGCTTGTAAACCACCTTGAGAAAAATTAGCCCTAGATGCAGTTTAAACCTTCAGTCAGGAAAATATTTCCATTTAGCTTCTAGATTACTTCCTTGCCTGCAAATTGTGTAAAGATGTCAATAGCTTACTGGTTATGGAGGCAGTGAATTTACTGCCTCTGTAAACCTGATGGCTGGAAGTGAGAGCAAGCATACTTATGTGGAAAGTTGCTTCATTAAGATCTAATGGGACAACATTAATGAACATAGCTGCAACAGACATTTTGGAGGGTTGGTGACATTTGGGAAATGGAGTGCCGGGAGAATGACAGAAAGTTCCTCCCACATCATCAGTAAGCTCACTAATGCCACTGAACTCCAAAACCCGGATGATTTCACTCAGTAGTTTCATCTAGATGAGCACATGGGGCAAAACGGACCCTAAGGGACCCCGTAGCAGCAATTTGATGGTCAAGCAGTCACTCCCAGCACAGTCTTCTAGAATAGGCCCTCTAGGTAGGAACTGAATCACCAAGCAGTAGCATCACAAAAGGGGGGCAATGGGAGTGGGCCACTGCAACGATGCTCCCTGATCTCCATTCTGGGCCCAACCGCTTCACACTCTCATCTTTTTATTGGCATTATAAACAGAAGGTGCTATAACCTGTGCAGGCTGACACACGCCATTGGTCATTTCTCTCTTGTGTTTCTTGGAAGCTAGCAAGAGCATGGCTGATGGGTGCTGCCCTAGAATGCTTTGCAGGTAATCTTCTCCAAGCATTGTTTTGAACGTTATGCATTAAAATATGGATAATGGCCCTCAAAATGAGGGGCATTGCAAAGAGGGGAAATTCAACTCATTCACAACTCAAGAAACATTTGGTGTGAGTTTGCAAAGCCAATGACATTTAATGTGGCAGTTTTATCAGTTGCAAAGAATGCAGATGTCATCCCCTCCCTCCCATGCACACACAAATGAGGAACTCTTAATAAGAGGCATGCCAGCAATACATTAGCAATAGCACAGAAGGCAAAAATCTATATGAAAGCAATATACAGTATGTGTGGTATTTTTGTATAGACAGATGGGTTAATGTGGATCTGTATGGGAGAGTCAGAAAAAAAATAGGGCATTATTTAATGAGGAACCAATTTAGCTAAAGGCTGACCATGTCTGCATTCTTGCGACTGGCAACAAATGTACCAATTACTGACAACTATGCCTAGTATTTAGCTGCCTCTCTATTAGGAGATGAAGCAAGGACCAAATTCATTTATCAGAGGCCACAGCATAGTTACCAGACTTAAATGAATTTCAGTCATGACTAGCCAAGAGAATTTAGAAATCATATTTTCTTTGTCATTCTTATATTCAGAAAATTCAAGAGCCTCCTCCCAGCAGTAGACTTTATGTAAGCTGTTTGAATGACTCTTTCACTGCAGTCTAGGTAAAGAAAATACGCTTTAAGTCTTTTAAATTGCAAGCTGTTTTCTAATTCAGGTTTCTTAACCAATGCATGTAATAAATGGAAAATTATTATGGCAGTTACGAAATAGGTCAACACGTGTTTTGTGCGCACCTGTAATCAGAGGTGCCATTTCAGGTTTCAGTGGAGAAAGAGAAAAATAAACCATGGGTAAAGAGGGAGTTCATCAACATTCACAACAAGGTTCCAAAGCAAAGTTTATATTGCAGAAGAAAAATAAAAAGAACCCGACCCCACATTTTTAAAGAGGTTTATTGTAGGTACACTTCTTAAAATACTACACAATAATCAGAGAAATAGGTGTTTCGGGAAAAAAGAAAAACTTTAATAGTTTACATGCAGAGAATGGGAGGTTGACCCATGTTTGGACTTGTTTGCATGGCTGGTAATCCCCCAATGTTAACCGGAGAGAGTTGAGTAGTCTCCAAGCCACCCCATAAGAGCCAGGTGCAGGGAGAATCTCTTGCTGGCTTTAAGATCACTGATCCTTCTGTACTGTACTAACTGGGAGTACACCTAGCTCAACTTCAAAAGCCTTGGTTGGGGGGGATTTGAAGATTTTGTTGTTTACCTTGCCGCTCTTTTTGATGGGGCTTCAATGCAAACCACCACATAAATATATGGCTGAACCCCAGTTTCCATTAACTTTTATAAAATTCATTACAATACAGTCATATGATAGTTACTTTTTATCACTTTCCCAAGAATGAAATTCTTTCTTCAGATTACTGTATTAGAGATACCAGGTAGGCACAGGTTCTTTCGCTTGCATATGGCAAGATTGCCCTAAGATTGAGAAATGTTGGAAGGATATTTTGACTGCCCAATCCTATTGGGTTCAGCTGCCAGCGGAACATGCATTCTGCTGGCAGTGACTGCCTTCTTATGTCAGTCATAAAAGGTGCTCCAGCAGCATGCAGAATAGTGTGCTGCAGGAGCACCGGCAGGAAGGCCGGAGCCTTCCCACGCACAACAGTGGATTGCCAGCGACCTGCTGAAGCAGGTAGGATGGTGGGGGAGGTGGGGTGGGGGATGGTGGAACGGGGTGGGGAAGGGCAGAAAAAGGTGGCTATATAGGCAGGGAGAGCATGGAACAGGGCAGAGACATGGTGGGGGAAGGGCAGATCGGGTCCAGGAGTGGTAACTGCTAAAACCTAGCCCACTTCCCAGACCTTATCCCACAGCGCAGGTCCATGTGGACCTGTTCCAGCGAATTTGCTAGCGCAGGTCCGAGTAGATCCCTCTGCACTGCAGAGGCTTACCCCCGTTTAAGGGAACAGGAGACAGCTGCAATTCTCCCCCCCCCCCTTGCAGGATGCAGCAGTAGCCATTTTGGCACTGCTGCATTGGCGGGGTGAAGAATAGGATTGGGCTGTTAGAGACATGTTGAGTTATGCTATTTTTTATGTTTGTGTTATGCTCTTAGGTTGTTTTACTAGGCATGTGAGAAACAAGTGTAAGATGTTAGTTACAACCCTTAATCACGGGAAGAATTTTAATTGCCAAGACATGAAAACAATCTTTGATCTTGTGGTTGCTGTATATTTGGCATACTATATTCCTTTGCAAAATAATAGCATATAAGCTTTAAGATATAATGATTCTTAATTATTATTAATATGGGAAAGGACTCAATCTTTGGACTTCTTTCTCACAACATCATAATATGGTTCATTTAAGTATTAATTTATGAAGGTTTGGGGGATGGTTTCACTTATATATCCCTTTAATTTAAAACTAATTAAAAAAAACCCTCAAAACCTTTTAATCCCAAAGAAAGGGAAGGAAACCCACCCTTTAAGTTTATGGTTCAGGGGGGAAAAAAGCAACCCTGTTTTTTTACAGGTCCTGATTTCCTTTATGGTGGGCCTCACTTTGAGAAGGATTTCATTTGCTAGTAATCTTGTTCCAAAGTGAATCACAAGAGCTGTTATTAATTCTGTAGACGCATAGAGAGACGCAATTAAAATGTGGCATCTTTTTCCATCAGCAAGAGGTGATCATAGCCTTGAACATTTTACTTCTGGAAGCATGCCTAATGGTCCTTGAAAATGTACAAAAGTGGTTCCCTGGCATGGGAAATGCAGAATTCCTCACTTAAGAAAGGTGAAAACTTTTCTTATTAACTCTTTTGTAAGCTCTAAAACCAGCTGAAGAAATGACTCACATTAATTAAAAATATGGAGAAAATGAATATTTGTTTCTATATCACATATTCGCTCATAAACAGCAATCAGTTTCCTGATGTAGAAAAAACACTGTTAAAAATAAGTATGTACACAAATACAAAGACTATACAAACACACATAATGCTTTGGACCAAGTCTATGTCTGACCCAGTCTGATTTGGTTTACAATGAAAGCAAAGAAAAATACAGTATAATTTTGCTGCTCTTCATAGCACAAATTCCTGTGAGCAGCCTGCCACTTTAAATCGCACTACAAGGAAGCTGCAAGCCATTCATGTATCATGTTAGTATAGCTGCTCTCCACACAGAATCTTCTGTTTTCACCATCATCACGTCACATTTCCCCATTTAGGCACATGTAGAAAATCTGCGCCAGCGGGTGGCGCAGTGGGTTAAACCGCTGAACCATGAGCTGTTGATCGAAAGGTCGGCAGTTCAAATCCACGACGGGGTGAGCTCTCGTTGTTTGGCCAGCTCCTGCCAACCTAGCAGTTCCAAAGCATGTTAATGCGAGTAGATAAATAGGTACCGCTTGCGGGAAGGTAACAGCGCTCCGTGTTCCAGCCGCATGCTACGCGCTGCGGCAAGGAGAGTCATGCCGGCCACATGACCACGGAGGCGTCTTCGGACAACGCTGGCTCTTCGGCTTTGAAATGGGGATGAGCACCACACCCTAGAGTCGGACACGACTGGACTTAATTGTCAGGGGTCACCTTTACCGTTACCTAGAAAATCTGAAGTTCTACATAGCGATTGGGAGCTTCATACAAATGCCTTACCAGCACATGGAATGTTCACACAGATTTAAAGCAGCCCAATAGATTGTACAAACCAAAATCAGCCTCCACTTTTTGCTACAGATCTCATTTGTAGTGGTCCATACTAAACTGTGTTGGCATGTGATTTAATGTGCACGTAATATGAGTCCTTGATTCGCAGGATATTTTTGTTCATGTTGATGTTGGTTGAGTAGGTAAGGTACTGAAAGAGCAAGTGAATGATTCAGCATACGTAGGAGGGAAGGAGAGGAAGAGAAACAGCGATAAGCCCAAGCCGAGGGACAAAGTGTGGAGACAAATATAGAATGGTGTTAGGCTGGAGGAGACCAGGTAGGAGAGTATTGAGCAGGCTGAGGTCACTTCTGTGCGACACAGCATAGAAACTTTAACAATAATAAATTCCCACTGTAATGCAACTCATCAAGAGTCTTGTACATTCACATTTTATATTCTCTGTATCTTTCTTGGATCAATTGGACTTGTTTCCAATTCTGGGGTGTCCAGGATTGGAGTGGGTGCAATTGATCAGTCCAGAGACTTGCGTCTCTGGGTGAATGAACAAATTTAAATTAACAATATTGTGTGGCTTATCATTATATTAATTAAATAATTGATTTTAAATTAATTGAGTGTCGTTCATCATTACATTAGCTGAATTAATTTTAAATTGATTTCACGTTAATTAACTTGACATTATCGCATGGCTTCTTTGGATCATTGGCGCTTTTCACCGTTGAGCCTTGTTCTCATTTCACAGAATTTGCCTGAGAGCATAAGAAGCATAGGGTACAATTCAAAAAACAGCATGGATAGATACAAGCAAGCAGCAGAGTGTCTTTTGCTTTTTCGTCCTAATGCAGTCTCACCCGTACCACATGGCAAGCTGCTCCTGAATATGGGGTAATTTCAGAAGTGTCAGGGTCTGGCGTATGTGTATGCACACGTTTGAGCACACGTGCAATATTGCTATTATTTCCTTTGTACCCTTCTCTTTCTGTAGGAAACTGAAGGCAACATATACAGGGTTCTCTCATTATATCCTCACAACACATCTGTGTGATTGATTAAGTTGACAGATATTCACTGACCCAAAGACATCAAGTGATCATTATGTCTATATAGAGATTTGAATTCAGGTATCTCCCAGTCCAATTCCAACCCTCTGTCACTAAGACCCAAATCTCATTATGGTTTGCAAGCTTTGTGTGTGCGCACACCTAAATAATTTTTTGGGACTGTAGATTCCAGTGATATTAACTAGTGATTATACTTTCATGACTCACTCTGTGGCATTTGATGATAGCAGTTTGACATTTGGGTTATTGAGGGATAACTACAATTTGTGTGTGAGTATCTTATAGCACACTCCTATGCATGTCTATTCAGAAGGATGCCCCATTAACTTCAATGGGAATTACTTTCAGGTAAGTGTAGGATTGTTGCCTTATTATGGCCCAACTCGTGTTCCGTCAACAGAAGGCCCGGGCTGCTGACGTGGCAGCTGCAGTGACAGCACGCGGGCAGGGTGGAGCACCCAGCCGCTGCTAGAGCCAGTAAGTCAGCACAGGGGGTGTTTGGGGGGTATTCTGGGGGAGGATCAGGGCAGGGATCAGTGCTGGCCAGGGGCATGCCAAGGGTGGGCTGGGGGGGAGATATTGGTGGCAACAGTGCCACCAATATCTTATGCCCCCTTCCCTGCCTCGACACCCTGCGCCCCCCAGGCCCACTCAGATTTATGTCAGCCAAAGAGCTGATGCAGGTTCAAGTAGACCCATTGGGGACCATGGCGCAGCCAAAGTAGGTAAGTAAGAACATGTTTTACTTACTTCTCTGTCACGCCATGGTCCCCTGCCAGCCCATAGTATGCAGCGGAGGAGGGAAGGAGGCTGCGCCGACACCACTGCAAGCTATAGACCAGTCCAGGATAGGACTGCGTAGTAATTATGTTAATTCACCCTCAGAGGAAGGTGCAGCAAACTAGCACACAGGTGTTAGGCACTGGCCTTGGACTTCAAAGATTTCAATACTCTAGTAATAGGATGGAAGGAATGAAAGTAAGCAGCGGAGTAATTGCCAATAGAAGTGCAGATCTGGATAAGATCGCAGCTGAAACGAGCTATTTCAGTTTCATGCCCAATTGTCAGATTTTTAAAAATGTATTTGAAAGCTGTTAGGAAAAAGCAAGTGCATTTTAAATATTAAGAAATTTTGCAATGATTGTCTGAGTATTCTCAACCTTTTGAAACTTTCTATTATGCATATGACAAGCACGAACCTTCAGTGTCTCTCACCACTATTTCTGTAATTTCTATAATGATTGTAATTAGTAGAGTGTCTCGCAATACAGTTTTCATTTTATGGCAGAATGTTTCCTCTCAGCACTATATAATTTAAGCACTTTTTACAGCAGTTTTGCAGCACTTGGGGCTCAACTACTATATACACTGCTTTCAGGCAGTTAGTTGCTGTGTCATCATTATCTCAAGAATAAAGAAGTGAGTTAGAATGAAAGAAAAGCTAATAATTATTTGGCGGTTTTGATTGCACCAGCCTGTGCTTCTTTTCTGGATCGTCCAGTGAGTTTTGTAATAAATAAACCATTCTAGTTAAGCATGAGAGTATTTCATTTCTGCTTTTTCCAGTCGGAATAGTCACAACTACCATATGAAGTAGGTTCTTAGTATTATCAATGTACAGTTGCAGCGCAGGGGCTGTCTAATGCTGCCAGTCTAAAGTGTTGCAAACATGCCGGAAAGCACGTTTGTTCCACCCAAAGAGTAAGCGGCGCCAGTGGAGAGGATTGCCCTGCTCCACCAGTGCCACAGAATGGATGGACGCCGCAGCAGAGAGGTGCGTCTCCGCAGCATGGTGGAGGGGCATGGGGAGGATAGAACGGGGCATTTCAGGGGGTGGGATTGGTTGGCTGGGCCTGGAAAGGGGGAGGGATTGGCAGCGGCCTCCTCCGCCATATCCTATCCTCCTTCCCAGTCCGGCTTGAATGTGCGCCTGCAAAATAGCTGGCACACATTCGAGTAGACCCATTGGGGTGGTTGGGGCTCTACTCGAAGTAAAGGGATGAATGTCCGTTTACCCCAAGGAGACCTCCAGCTAAGCCGGGGCAGGCCCCATCCTGCACTGGATGTGGCGGGCGCCTTATTTGCACTGCCACGCCCTGCTAGACAGGATTGGTCTGTTAGAAAATTAAAGCTGAGAGACAGTGAATAGCCCAGTTCTACATAAGGGTCTTTCTTTGGACATGTTAGGCTTCAACCCAGCACTCTGTTGCCCACTGGCCTTGCCTCCCCTCTCTTATATTTTCTAATAGAAGGTACTGAATTTGCTTTTATCTCTGGCTCCTTTCTCTTCTTGTCTCGGCATGAACTATGCTACCATCTTGCCAATCACATACACAGGAGTGTGTCATACAGGACCTTTGGAATATTAATATTAATGGCCTGGTGAGGACATTAAATGGCAATTTTAGACACAAGGGTTTAGAAGTATCAAATGCCATCCTCATCACACATGGATGCTCTTTTCATTCAGCATAATTGGAAGCCTCACAAAGCGAAATCCCTTCATCTAACTGCAGAGTATTAAGAGTTCAGGATTGCTATGCGTAACCTTAGTAAAGCTGTCCTCTGTTGTCTGAACTGTATTCTGTTTCCCTCCCACGAACACCTATCAATTAACAACAACAAAGATTTGGAAAAACACAAGTAAAATCAAACTAGTAATTTTGTGTATGTGGAAGTGGGTGGGTAAAATAACTGAATGTTAGGTAATTCATTGCATAAGGCTGTTTTGTGTGTGATGTTTAAATCATTTTTTCTATGATCTATAATGTAAAGCCTTTATTGGCTACAATGGACATGCAATTTTAAGGTGGGCTCATGTCCATTGAGAAGCCAGCATTAACCATGATCACAAATGTGTGTCCAGGGAAAAGCTCAAAAGGTACTTCAAGTGCCCTGTGAGAAAAATCTCTCCGTGATCACAGGTGCAACCCCTCTAGGTCACATTGTACAAGTTGAATATGTCTTTACTTTTTGCTGTTTCACTGCTTAAGCATTTCAGAATTCTCCTTAAGTGTCAAGCACAATGACGATGCTTTCGTGGTTATAACAACCTTTGGAGACCCGGGTACCCCCTATCACGTTCCAATTTTCTGAAGTAAAAAGGTAAAGGTATCCCCTGACAATTAAGTCCAGTCGTGTCCGACTCAAGGATGTGGTGCTCATCCCCATTTCAAAGCCGAAGAGCCAGCGTTGTCCGAAGACGCCTCCGTGGTCATGTGGCCGGCGTGACTCTCCTTGCCGCAGCGCGTAGCATGCGGCTGGAACACGGAGCGCTGTTTACCTTCCCGCAAGCGGTACCTGTTTATCTACTCGCATTAACATGCTTTGGAACTGCTAGGTTGGCAGGAGCTGGCCAAGCAACAAGCGCTCACCCCATCGCGGGAATCGAACTGCCGACCTTTCGATCGACAGCTTATGGTTCAGCGGTTTAACCCGCCTGCTAATTAATTGCTAATTAAGTGGATTAATCAATCAATTAATTAGCTAATTAATCATTAAATAAAAAGTACTAAAACAATTTTAAATGTGAAAAAATGTCTTACTTAACTCTGTGTGTGAGTTCGTGTGTGTGTGTGAGAGAGAGTCAGACAGACAGACAGACAGACAGACAGACAGACAGGGGGAATTGCATTTAAGTTCTAATTAACAAGTAATTAACTACTGATTGATGCTGATAAGGGTCCGTGTACCCCTAAGGGGTACTCGTACCACAGGTTGATAACCCCTGACCTAGAGCAAATCTATACTTGATGTGGCAATCATGTTTGCCAACAGTGCTCCCCAATGCACAGAAGTCTGTTGACAACCACTTCACGTGTTTGCTGCAAAAAATATCAGTGCAACACCAATGTGGCTCCTGCAGACACAATTGTGTGGGCAAAGAAGGGCACTGCTCCTACTCATGCTAGCAAGCAGGTGTCTCAAAATACCATTTTGTGAAAGTTATTTACTGGTGACCTGCTGGTCCCCTATTGCTGTAAATCAGCAGGATACCTGGAGCCTGCTAGAGCAAAGTTGAATTGTACAGATACTAAATGTCTCACATGATCAAGGAACAATGCAGAATTGTTCTGTAGCAGCACCATACAGATGACCCCCTGCCCTGAATCAATAATGAGATAACGAGGTGCTAACGAGCACTTACAATGATCTTTTCCCAGAAGAGAGAAGGCAAGCTACTAATTTTGTGAGGTCCTGCCCTTGCGTTGATAGAACATGCTCAGTTTCTGCACATGATGGGGAATATTTATGTCCTTTTAACCTTTTATTCTTTCAACTTGTTGGTTTAAAAAGCTGCTTTTTATGAATTTCTATTTCTATTTCAATTTCGTGATTTGTTTGTTCATAGCATATAGGAAAAGGCAACCAGGGAATAATTGTAACCCTCTTCCCCATAGCCAGCCCTTTGCTTCCAAAATAAATTCCATCGCCTCAGTCCAGCTAACCTGTTTCAGATATGTGTGAGGTGGTGGATTCTGGATTCTCAAGAGCCTCTCTGGATATTGCCCACAGGGCAGGCTGAAAGTATATTGTGGCTGCTATATATTATATATTCAGTCACTGCTTCATGGATCGTTGGCTTCTGTGATGAAGCCAGTGCAGCAGCGTAGCTATGGTCTGCGGGGGGGGGGGGGGCATCGCAAGATGACACCCCGTGATGTCACGAACCGGAAGTCCCGCCCCCGGAAGTGATGTCCCTGGACAATCAGCGGCCGAAAACAGGCCTGCGGGAGGGATGGCACGACCTTATTGCACTGCCACCTGCCTTCCAGGAGCCTCCAAACCTGCCACAGAAGCCACCACTGCCTCCAAAGCGGTGCGAAAAACCTTGCCGCTGCATTGCCGCCACAGCTACTGAATTGCCGCCAATGCGGCGGCGATGACCCCCCCCCCAGGCTGGGCCTCCCCACCCCCCAACTACGACTCTGAGCCAGTTCCAGCCAGTAGTAAGGGCTTTGCAGATATGGAGAATATGTCTATGCCAGTACCAGGTTGCTGGGAGTCCTGTAACAACGCCTTGCATTGGGCCCTCCATGGCACACCCTGATGCTACCACTACCTTTGCTACTAGAGCTTAAAGGTTTGGCCCCTCCAAGTGGGTCCTTGGCCAGTGCCTGATCTGGCTAACCCTGGTATATGCACTTGGCATGGCTGGGTTATTGCACGCAAAAGTCAAACACCTGTAACTTTCAAAGATGGAATCTCTCTCACTTACAACTTCTGAGAACAAATATATTTACCTTCCAAATGAAGGGTAGGTAGCCTTTGCTTATATAATTTTAGACAACACTTTGGCAGTAAGCAGTTAGCAATAAAATGGGTGAGATCGGTGGAACATGTCCATCTCAATTTGGGATGGACTGGATCTTTCTGAGCCTTTTTGGAAAGTTGTTGGGAAAAGCTGGGGCAGGGTTTCTAATAATTCTCCAAAGTTCAGAAAGACTTAGACCAAGGAAATGCTATAACCAACACCAGCTGTCTCATATTTCAGTTTCTTGCCTTTTCCAGACTTACAAGTTGGGGGGAGGAGAAAAGAAACTGGTAGTGGGGAGAGCTTGGCACAGCCAAGGGCCCTCCCTAAGTTCCCAGCTCTCTGTTATGAATGCCGCACGAGCTCAAATCCTCCATGGTCTACATGTTGTGCTTCCTATAGATCAGATTTTCACACTTCCAGTATTGAGATTAGCTGGAAGCTACTCAGGAAGTTGGAGGGACCGCGGTGGCTTAGTGGTTAAGATGCTGAACTGCAGACTGGAAGGCTGGCAAAACAGCAGTTCTAGACCCAAGTGCCGCACATCGGTGTGAGCTACCGTCCAGGCACATCACTGGGCGCGCGCTGCCCCAAAGCGGGGCGTGCATGCCGCCCTAGTGACCCTCCCGTTCCCCCCTCAAAATTTTTCGCGCCACCTTTGGCGGCGCGAATGACCTACCCCCCCACCACCACTGCCAGCTCCACACATCCACGCCACCCGGCTATCCGAGGCCTAATGACGAGGCCCAATGCGGTGATACATGATTTATTACATTTTCACGCATGCGCACAATGAGAAACGGACAGCCGGACGGGGCGGACGCTCCGAGGCCTTCTCCTGGCCTCAGAGCCTCCGGAGGGCGACGTGCGCAGCGGAGGTGACGCGCGCATGGGTGCGCGCGTCACCCTCCGGCGCCCGTCACCCTCCAGCGGTCCGCCCCCCACGCCACGCTCTAGCAACGCACTTGCTACGGTCTTCGACCCCAGCTCCTGCCAACCTAGCAGTTCGAAAGCAAGAAATTGCGTGTAGATTAATATGTCCCACCTTGGTGGGAAGGTAACAGTGTTCCGTGTGCCTCGGTGTTGAGTCATGTGGCCACATGACCACAAAAGCGTCTTCGGACAGCTCTGGCTCTTCGGCCTTTAGAGGAGCACCGCCCCTAGAGTTGGGCATGACTGGCTTTCAATCAAGGGGAACCTTTCCCTTTACCCAGATTAACCAAAACACGTGACGTTTACTAAGAATATACGCCTTGGAGTTCCCATGGGTTCAAGTAGAAGTATAGCATCAACAATTAATTTATACCAAGAACTCAAGTAACAAAGATTCTAAACAACTATTTTACTTTTCTGTAAATATTAAAAAGGTTATATGTTACACAGAACATGTAGCAAACGTGTTACATAACATACATGTTATGTAAAACAGATAATTTCAAGAAGCTTAGTACCATAACATATGCGAAGGAGCATTGTTAAAGCATTGTCTCAATTAGGTCTTACCACAGCTGTTGGATAGGCCAGTGGGTGGCGCAGCAGGTTAAACCGCTGAACCATAAGCTGTCGATCGAAAGGTCGGCAGTTCGATTCCCGCGACGGGGTGAGCGCTCGTTGCTTGGCCAGCTCCTGCCAACCTAGCAGTTCCAAATCATGTCAATGCGAGTAGATAAATAGGTACCGCTTGCGGGAAGGTAAACAGCGCTCCGTGTTCCAGCTGCATGCTACACGCTGTGGCAAGGAGAGTCATGCCGGCCACATGACCATGGAGGCGTCTTCGGACAACGCTGGCTCTTCGGCTTTGAAATGGGGATGAGCACCACACCCTAGAGTCGGACACGACTGGACTTAATTGTCAGGGGATACCTTTACCTTTTTACAGCTGTTGGAAGGGAGCTACCCGAGATAGGGGAGGTGTGATGTGCTCCAGCAGGCTTTCCCCCACAGCCAGGAACTAGGATGAGTTATCTCATTCCAACCCTTCCACTGAGGGCACACAGTGTAAATTTATGGCACTATTTCTCAAGATATGAAAAGATAAAAATCTTCCCATTTAGAATTTATCAATTCCAAAATTAATTCCAAAATGTTCATGACCAAGAGTGATGTTTGCCACCTTTGATCTAAAATTAGGTTTCTTATTGACCACTTTGATCCTCATACATTCCAACCAAAACTTTTTTTCTCACTAGCTGACTACCCTTCTTCTTGATTCCCAAACATTGTTTAATCCTGTTTAATCCCAGTAAGATACAGCGGAGCAAATAACCTAGTGAACCTAGGACTTGTTTTTCTCTAGCAAGGAGAAAGCCTTATGGTAAAAAAGTGAATCAAAAAGACAAAAGGGCAGAAGCTGACTCAAACGCAAGAGGGCAAGAGTTGAACTAAGGCTCTATTTTTCACAATCAAAGCCATTTTGTCTCCATATCCACAACACGCAGAAATGCTAGGATTTAGGGGTTTTATCTTCTTCCTGGTAAATGAACTGGGGGAATACACTTCCTAGAATCAGCAATGAAGGCTCCAAGCTTGCTGAGAAGTCTTCAGCGCAGAGGAAGCCAGAACAACTTAGAAGCAGTCTTGGATGTTAGGCTTGGCTGCTGTTTTCCCTTCTAGTTCACAACTTGGTAAATTTATGAAAGTGTGAGAAAGGTGGAGGGCAGGGCCATTCAGAGGAATTTTATCAGGGGGAACAAAGTTTCTTTTGGGCCCCTTCCCTACATAGAATTTGGCTCCTGGGCCCCTTTTTTTGTTCCAGGGCCCCCTTTTTGACCCATTTTTCACCCTGGGCCCGGGTACAAATTACCCCCTTAACCCCCCTCTCAGAGGCCCTGGTGGAGGGAGGAGAGAAACAGGCAGATGAGAGGCTGCTCTTAGGCATTACAAAATTGGGCAAAATTTGGTGGGGAGAGGGGACATACACACACACTTTCTGAAATTCTTCCCTATTCCTACAGCGCAATCCTGTGTGACCTTGCACCAGTGTGCATCTACTGTTACACTGTTGCAAGGTTACACAGGATTGCGCTGCTAGTTAGTTAGTAACTGCGTGAGCCTGTGTAGCGCAGCGCGCTTCCCCGGCACTGGCAGCGCAATCCGACTTAACTTTTGTGCCAGTTTAACCAGCGGCGCAGTGAGAACAGGAGGCCCCAGAACAGAAAAGGGATTTAAATCCCCTCCAAAAGAGGAATTCAAAGGGAATTTGAATCCCTTTTCCATTCTGGGGCCTCCCATTCTCGCTGTGCCGCTGGTTAAACCGGCACAAAAGTTAAGTCGGATTGCACTGTGGGTGTCATAACATGCTGTAAAACGCGTTTACAGCACCTGGAGAGTAAGGACCAGCAGCAGCAGACCAGCAGCCCTCTCTCCCCCAGTAGACTGTCACTGCGCCTGCCGGGAAAAGTATGCCCTGCACCGGCTGGTGCAGGGGCAGAAGGAGGGCGGATCGGGGATGAGGGAGGGTGGCCATTGGCTGAACCGGGCGGGGGAGGGTGGGATTATCGATGGAGAGCTCCGCCGATATTCCCAGTCCTCTCCTGGCCCAGTTTGCCCTTACACCCGGGCCTCAAATGTACACCAGCTTCCAAGCTGGTGTACATTTGAGTAGGCCCATTGGCCCCGGGCTTCATGATACTCAGGGAAGGGGACAAGCATCCCCTTCTCCTGAGGTACTACTGGGTTGCCCCGGGGCAGCCCAGAATGGGAAAAGGATACCGTGGCTGGCCCTTTAGGCTGGCCGGGTAGCCCTACACAGGATTGGGCTGTGTGTCTTGCTGAAATCAGTTTTGTAAGTGGTGAACTGTACCTAGCCAAGCGGGCATGCATGCCCACCTCACTTTTACGAATTTCTTGCAACTATAACATATTCAAAAGGTTGAAATGGGATCCCTTTTTGCTGTTCTCCCATTTCCCCAAACTAAGCAAGCTTTTATGATATAGCCTTTTTCCCCTCTCAGACCATTAAAAAGCATATTGTTTTATACAACAGAGAAGGAATTTAAAATGTATACTATACAAATGTGTGCCCAAAGCTATGCACAGCAAGCTGTCATTATGCAGAATATTCAATATATTATTGCCAGTGGCTAGATTTTTGAAATCCTCTCTTTGTTCTTCTTTGCTTACTAATCTAAACTCTCTCATTAAAAAACAATTGTTTTTAACACACATAACTATGTGTCATGTTGGAAAAATAAAACTATCAGCAGCAAGTAAATGTCACAAAAATATGTGCACACATAATTCATCAAACTTTGAGCAATTTACTAGCTCACACGTTTTGCCAGGCCATCTGCCCACACAATCCTACGCAAGTCCTTTGTGGTACACGGGTGGCTGAAAGAAGAAAGAACCCCCACTTCCAGTGAACAAAGGTTTTCCTGCCTGCTGACCTGAAAAGAGACTCTCACTCAACACAGTCTGGCAGTGGGCTGGCATACATTGGCAACATTTAAAATTGGGATATAGAATTAGCAAGTGTAGCGAAAGATGGAATCAGTTCGCAAACAACAGCAGCTCCACATGGTACAATTGTTGCAGTGGTGTAGGTAACACCAATGTTACACAGGTGTTGCTCACAGCAATCATGAAAAGCATGGCTGTTACAGATGCATGTACATGAGTCTTTAAGCACCCTCTATGTATGCATCTGCGAACCGTATTGGTCAGCATTCCCAGAAACATAGAACATCTATATGTTATGTGTTTGCTGGGGGAAACACTCATGTTTTCTGCGACCATAATATGCACAGCTGCCCAAAGTATTCTGCATGGTTTTCATGTCTCATTCAATCCGCAGCACCAACCATATTGCCCAGTTTATAATGTGGGACATGTTGGCAGAAACTCCAGGTAGCACTTTGATCATTATGTAATGATACGTAACACTTTGATCATTCCACCCTCCACTAGATTTATGTACTCAGAATATTCCAGTTGTATTCAGCATGTGACATACGTATTTCTGATATCACCTCTCTCAACCACACAACAGTTTTCTTAACCAAGCATTTTAGAATCTATAAGGAAAAAAAATTAAGAAAAATGAACAAAGCTTGCTTGGATGTAATATTTTAAGCATCTTGCTTTAAATATCTTGCTACACACAATAGAGAAGATTCAAAGCAAAGCATTATAATTTCCAGGAGCTCTTCAGGTATTCACAGGGATGGGGGAGATAAAAAGGGGAAAGATTTCTCTCTCTAGCAAATGAGCACTTCAGTTTTCACAGCGATATAAGCCTATTATTTTTGGAGGTGACATCTGAGTTGTTCTATAGGAAGAGGTGAAAAGTAGAGGACGCCAAACTCACAGCAGTCGGTGGTTCAAGATGCTGCTGTGAGGTGAAGGAGGTTTGCTCTGTGAACATAACTTTCAAGCATGTTTGTGGCAATAATGAGCATCTCTATTCTAATTGCTGCACACTCTGACCTGTGCCGGTTGTTGGGCTTTGTTTTTTGTTTTTTGTTTTAATGAGGACAATGCAACCAGTGCTTAAAGTGATTCCAAATGGAAGATATTTACTCGAATTGCTGACGATAAAACACAGTTGGGCTAAGATGTATAGTTGTCATAGAGAATTTTGCAAAAGTGAAGGCTTTGCAGGAGTGGAGGAACACTCATCATTCTGAGGTTCTTTTCACATTCACACTGTTTTCCATCCATCACCACTCAAGTCTCAAACAGATGCTCATGCTGCAGCAGGAAACGCTTGCTCTCAGGGACAAGCAGCATCCCCTGCGTAACAGCATTTGGACAGTAATGGTAACCTACTACCTGTAGTTCTAAGAGCCCAATCCTATCCCCACCATCTAGTGCCTTTAGCCGCGCTGCTGGAGCACACGCTGCATGCTATGGTGTGGGCATCAGACAGACAGCGAGAAGTAAATAAAACACTTTACTTACCTCTCAGTAGGCCGTCTGATCACCTATGGGTCTCCTCGGACCCATGCAAGCTATTTTGCTGGTGTATGTCTGAGGAAAGGAAGGGACAGGCAGGGTTGGAAAATTGGGGATAGGATCCAGCATATGCTTTTGCTTCTGAGATCCACTTCCTCCCCACTGGCTCCCCACCCCCTGCTGCTTGTAGGGACTCACTGTCAGTCAGCTGGGTGCTAGGCTGTCCATAGCACTAGGTTCTACGTTCCTCCCTCCTAACTAGATGTATCTCATTCCCAGTGATGTAGACTTTAGTCTATTGACTCGGACTCGAGTCGGACTCAAGTTGCATCAGTGACTTGAATCGAACTTGACTCGGTGATTGTAAAAGACTCAAAAGACTCGACTCGAGACTTGGAACCTTTTACGACGTCCAATTTTATTCAGGATTAAACCTGTTTTCCCCATTAAATAGATAGGGACTCGCGACTCGCAACCAAAGACTCGGAACTTGGGGACAAAGACTTGGGACTTGACTTGAGGGACCCAGAGACTTGGGACTTGACTCGAGACCTGGAGTCAGAGACTTGATCCACATCCCTACTCATTCCTTTCTTTTGTAGAGTTGTTCGAAAAATGCAACTGCAATATAAAACAATCTCATTATTCCTACTCACTAAGGGAGTAGTTACCGAGCATGTTTCAGGAGATCCAGAGCTACAAGGTCAGGACCCTCGAGCGCTGACAGGGCTCTGAGGGAATGTTGCAAAGGACCTGCTTGGCCTTCTGCAGTCATATCAATATTTCATTTTCATAAAGATTACAGGTTACATCCTCATTTCTCATCCACCAAAGGCAGGTTGCAATAGTAAAGTGCTCCAGCGTCTCCTTTTCAAACCATCAATTTAAAGTGCAGAATTATTTTTTAAATGACTTTGGTACATTTTTCATGTGCTACTTTTGCAGATTCTGAGTGGTGCATATTTTTACCTTAGCTAACATCTGTACTAAGATTTAGCGATTAGCATGTTAGTGTGAACACTAGTATAATAAAACAGAAAATAATGTTCTTTTGTAGACAACAGCACCCAAGCATCACTTCCTGCTAGTGTTTCCTTTGCACAGGCATGAGGAATCATGGTACAAACTTGTAACTTGGGGCAGGGGCACGGTCTCCTTTCACTATTTTGAAAAACTTAGAGTGCAATCCAACTCTTCTTCTAGCGATCCACCACCCGGAATAGCCCAAAGTAGTCACAAACGTGCCATAAAGCATGTTTGCGGACTACTTTTGAGCAGTAGGCGAGTTCCCCCCTCACACGCCTTCTTTCTAGACTGAAGATCCTCAAACATTGTAGCCTTTCTTCATAAGGGAGGTGCCCCTGCCCACTAATCATTTTGGTCACTCTCTTGTGCACCTTTTCCAGTTCCACTACATTCTGTTTTGAGATGTGGTGACAAGAACTGGACACCACTGGCGTTCTGAGGGTGGTGTGGAACCATAAGTGGAATAGGATGATGCTACGTGCTTGTAGGCGGCCCCTTCCCTTCGCCGGTCGGAGTCATTCCCAAAGGGCAACGGCTACCATGCAGGCGGAATGGAGCCACACGCATGTTAGCTGTTACCCACCTGGAAATGGCTCCGACCGGCGAGAGGGAGGGGCTGCTTACACACACATAGTTGCGTCCTGCTCCACTTATGGTTCCGCACCACCCTCGGAATACCAGTGCTGGACACAATACTCCAGATGTGGCCTTACCATCGATCTGTACAACGGCATCGTAATATTGGCCATTTTAGACTAGATGGCCTTTTTAGTCCCCTCCTATTTCCCCTCTTGGAAATCCATCACAGGCTTAGCTGCTTCCGGTTTAGCCAGAGGCGTCTTCAAGGGGGGGCCCCTGGGGCCCAGGGCGCAGAGGCAGGGGAAGGGGCGCAGGACCCCTTAAGTTTCATTTTTGTTTTAGGCTTTTTTTGGTTTTTTCCGGAGGGGGGGGTTTCTGGCTGCCGCACCCCGCTGCTTCCCAGCTGCTTTCTGCATCATTTGCCCCCCCCAGGGCTTGTTTGTGCTTTTGGGGTACTTATCTTTTGTCAGAGGAGGGGCACTAGCAGCATATTCTTGATCCGGGCGCCGCCATCTTGAATTGACCAACAAGAGGGAGAGATATTCTTTTGTTTTCACTGTTCTGTCCCACTTAGCATTCAGTGCATGAAGGTGAAGGTGATATGGGGCACACACACCCAAATGTTTGTTTTTTACCCTAAACCCCCCCAAAAAAACCCACTTTATTAAAACCGAAACCTAATTTTGACAGTTTTATGACCGGGGTTATGACAGTTTTATAGGGGGGAGAAAGGTCGGGGCCCCCGTCGAAAAATGTCTGGGTCCTTCTCTGGGTTTAGCTACCACTGCCATGAGGGACTTTATAGACACCCTCTGATATTACTTATTTTATACCCTTTCCTTGCATCAGTTAATGACAAGCTATATAACAATGGTAATTAAAGGCAGTGAAGGTCACCTGATTAGCAGGAAGCACATTATATCTCTGGCTAGATATTGCTAGTCACCGCTCTGTCAACTTTAATTCAAAAAAGGCATTAATCACAGTTGCAAGATAAATTGCCATTTTGACATTTTTTTTTAATATTATGGTTAGAAATCAGAAATGTCATACAGTAGAGGGGGGTTCCTGTTATAAATCTCCCCGTTACACATTTCCCCACATTTAAGTCCTCCACCTTTTGAGGAACTAGACATAAAAGTTCCCCATGCTTATGTCCTCCACTGCCATAGCCCTACCTGCATGGTCTTCTTCCTTCACCAAGCTCTTAAAGGGACAACCCAGGACATTTAGATTTTGCCATTGCCTCACCTGCATGCTCTTTTTCCTCCACCCTGTGAGCTCTTAAAGGAACATCATTATTTATTACATTTTGTCAATTTTGGAGTAACAGGAAGTGTGATCCCCTGACCCCTGCCCACTTCACTTATCTCTCTCCCTTGGCCACCACCACCGGTTCCTGTAATGGCTATAGTGGCCTTTAATGGTTGCTGCTGCTGCCACATCCAGAACTCCCTCCTTAGCCATTAGAAGAAGCAGTGGCTGTGATGCTGGATAGTGTGAGAGGGAAGTAAAGTAAATTAAGCAGGCAGGGTTCAGGGGGCTTAACATTCTCCCCTGGCATCCAGTGCCCCTGCTGCCACTTCCTCTAATGGCTGCGGAGGAATGAGGTGCTCCCAGCAATCCCTCCACTTGCCATTAGAGGAGGAGGAGGAGGTGATAGTGGCAGCACTGGATGCTGAGAGAGAGAGAGAGAGAGAGAGAGAGAGAGAGAGAGAGAGAGAGAGAGAGAGAGAGAGAGAAGTCCTCCCCATCCTCCTCTCTCGTGCTACTACATGAGAAGAGGATGGAGCCAGTCCAGACTCTGTGGAGGTGGCAGGTTGGGGAAGGCAGCAAATGGAGGAAGGATACGCCCCCTGCCAACTTGTCACCTGATAAGAAGTTTCAACTCATATCATGGACAGGTCCTGCTGCCCCCATGGGGACAAGCTACTTTATACATGCCACTCTCTTCAGTCCCTAGTCCCTATCCCTAACTTCCATGTTTTCATATGGGAGAAAATTCCCCCTTTTAAGACCAATGTATAACACCTTGGGCATACATATGGTTGTCATTCACTCCTATTTACAAGAGTTCTTATTGGGGGAAATTCTCCTATTTAAGATGTTTCACCAAGCTTTCCAGACCCTAACCCAATTTATAAAAGGGAACTCCTATACCTTCTGTTGATATACAGTGGGCCCTTGTTATACATGGGGGATGGGTTCCAGAACCCCCCATGGATACCAAACTGTGGATGCTGAAGTCGTGCTGCAATGCTTTACCAGATCGAACAAGAGGTACTTCCAGAGGTTATATATTTAATCTACTTTCTGTGTTGTGTCGGGCCCACGACACACTCCATTGGCCTCTTCAGCCCCCGGGGTGCCTTGGGGAAGTGACCGGAAGTTGCGGACATGAAATTGTAAGTCACTTCCAGTCAGTTCCTCAAGGCATCCTGGGGCCCACGGAGGCCAATGGAGTGCGTCACAGGTCTCGCGCAACCTAGAAGCGGCCTTCGGAGGCATCTCTTGCTTGATGCGCAGATGGTGAAATTCGCGGATACGGGACCCATGGATGTGGAGGGACCTTTTTTCCCCCAAAAGCAACATTATCTCTTCAATAAGAGCAGTATAGTATATGCCCTGTTCACACAGCACATTTGTGATCACTGCATACATGTAGAGGGAATCGCGCCTGCTGGCCTGCCCCTCCGACCTCCACATCTTGCTAACACGTTATGCACAGAACCTACAGGCATACAAACTGTAAGCTGCAAACCTTTTACAAATTATATTTACTCTATAATATCCATGTTAGCGGCCAGCGGGTGGCGCAGCGGGTTAAACCGCTGAACCATAAGCTGTTGATCGAAAGGTCGGCAGTTCGATTCCCGCGACGGGGTGAGCTCTCGTTGCTTGGTCAGCTCCTGCCAACCTAGCAGTTCCAAAGCATATCAATGCGAGTAGATAAATAGGTACCGCTTGCGGGAAGGTAAACAGCGCTCCATGTTCCAGCTGCATGCTACGCGCTGCGGCAAGGAGAGTCATGCCGGCCACATGACCACGGAGGCGTCTTCGGACAATGCTGGCTCTTCGGCTTTAAAATGGAGATGAGCACCACACCCTAGAGTCGGACACGACTGGACTTAATTGTCAGGGGATACCTTTACCTTTTTATCCATGTTATTTAACTTTTTGGGGACTGACATGCTGGATGAATTTTCATTTGAATTCCATAGAGGTGTTAACTATTTGCACCGGCAAAGAGAGCCCTTGTTGAATATCTTTGATAATATGCTATTATAAAGATTTAGTAGATGGTTAGGAAGCAGGTAGTGGTTCTGGGTCACTTGAGCTGGTCAAGATACTTGCCTGCAGTGAGGCTATATATTCAATCTACCTGAATCCCCCTCCTTCTTTCTTGATATATTTTACCTCCCTTGTTTCACGTTTCAGCAGAGGACAGCTGTCACAGCTTCAGCCACAGACAGGAGGGGAAATGGCATATATCAGCCAAGGAGGTCACTGTTAAAATCAACCCAAAAAGAAATCAACCTATTCAAAAAGCATTTCTATTCTTCAGACGGAGGAACACTCCATGGATTTTAAGAGTCAGATATGTTTGAGTGAAAGGACAGAAAATTAACTATGAGCAAAAAAAGCTAGTTTAACATTGAGCTTTTAAATACTGTATATGCTGCAAATGTCCATAATTACTCTTTTAAAAATTCAGGAAGAACCCTCAATATACAGTAGTTACTTATGAGGAAAAAAGTATGTGCATAAATTTAACAACTTGATGAGATCCTACATTAAACAACCTTTTTTTAAAAAAAATCTCACATCCTGATTTTTCTATTCATAGGTGTTACTTGTATGTTTAAGCAACATTACACTCTTACTGGATCAGGTTCAGCTCTATTATTCTTTTTCATCAGGTATAATTCATCACTAACCCAGAGTCAGAAATAAATTCCTCTTAACCAGAAGTCCAAACATGGGGAGCAAACCTCACAGATATTTGTCAAGGACGTGCAGCAAAATATCCAGCTTAAAAGCTACAGTATATCTTTATTTCTCCCATGGGTAAAGGAATTGTTAAAGTATGGAGAATTAATGAATATTACTGGCAAAATCAATCAATTTGTACTCCATGCCACTTATTTTCTACAGAAAATTTGTACTATCTGCAGATATGTGTTGGGAATTAATTACCACCTCCTCCATTGCATCCTAAACACACCTGGAGCAGCCGCCACAGAGCCAGCCATATTGGTACAAAGGTCCTCTGTAACAAATGCAACTAAGCTTGCCCAGCTGACAATGCACTGTCCTGCACAGCCTTCACAAGTTACTGTATTTCTGTAAACCCCAATCCAAAGTCAATAATGTGATTTCCAGTTCACATGCAATGGATGGGGATTGTGGGGAGGGGAGAGGGCCATCTTACTCTCCCCCTTCCACCTTTTAAAAAGGCTGCCTGTTGTGTGCATGAGGCACATGAGAAGGGGAGCACTCAGCCTGCAGAGACGGGACTTGTACAACCCAGAAAATGGATTACACTCAACTCAGAGCCTGGCGAAGCTTATCATCAGTGCCATTCATATTGGAAATAAGTCCAGCTGCACAGAGAGCAGACAGGGCAAATCCACACTTTATCTTGAGACTAGTGAGCTTCAGCTCTCAAGTGGTGTAGGAATGGGGAGGCAGGGGGCGGACTGCCCCCAGGCAGCAGGGCCAGGGGGGAGCACTCACCACCGTGGCAGCATTCTGGCAGTGGCAGCTCCATGCGCATCATTTTTTTTCTTCTTTTTTCGGGCCTCAGCATCGGCAGTGGGCCTTGTAGCGCCGCTGCCAAGGTTCCATGAAGCCACAGGAGGCGTTTTCGGCCATCCCGCCCGCAGGACCATTTCCGGCCCTATGACGGGCCACTCATGCTGATGAAGTGGCTTCTAGTCCACAAGTTATGCCATAGTAAACCAAGACTCTTTGTTGTTGCATTGCATGCATTTTTATCTCACTTGAAGCATCCCACATGTTTGAAAGGATCGTGTTTGTTGCAGGTACACTGTCCTGCTGCAAACATGGAAAGTGTGAAAGACCAGCTTAAACGCTATACTTCAAGGAGCCATGTTTCCTGGACCATGTATGTACATGAATTTAAGGGCGCTCATCTGCTCTTCACAGTTTAGCTACTTGCTGAGAGTAACACTGATGTAACATCAATGCACCCACAGCAAACACAAATGCCAAGCAAAAGTGTGAAGTGGACGGTCTGAAATTACAACCGTATGCATCCATTCTTCAGAAGGAAATGTGTGTTAAAAAATAATGTCTATCTGCCACTCTGTCATTTGAATGGAGTGAAGCTGGTAGAACCTTTAGTAAATGCAGTGAACTATGTATGTGTGATAATCACACATTATCCATGTGTATTTATTCACTTTCATAAAGCACTTAAGATGCATAAGCACTTATATGGAGGGCTAAACAGGTAGAGTGCCTAGTGGTTAGTGATGACATCCTTCTCTCTTGCTCTCTGATTCACTCTTGTTACTGGGTAAGCTGTGAATGAATTGGGAAAAGGTAGTTTGCTACCAGCTCCCAAAGCTAGAGAGCCCAGACAGAAGGAGTTCACCTTGGGAAAGCCTTCCTGCCAGGTGATCAGAGAGCCACAAAATCCAGATGATCTCCTTAAAAATCACCCAGTAGTAGAATATGAGCAGTATGGTAGATGTGGCAACCCATTCCCTTCTGAGTGAACTGAGACCGGACAGGCAAATCACAACATAGCACCAACTGTACAAAAATTGGAAATAAAACAGGCCTGACTGCAGGCTTACAATCAAAAAGAAAAGGCAAGATACATCAGAGAAAAAAAGAAGGAAAGTAGAAGGGAAGGAGGTCATTGCAAGTGAAGTTGTTAAAACAGATTTTTCTGCACTCTCCAAACCCCCAAAGCTTTCCATAAATGCATTGAAAAAGGTCTTTTTACTCTCTTGCATTCTGGGAGTCAGCTAAGTGGAAAGCAGATATTTATCACAGCGTTAAGAGATAAATGACATCTCTGAGCAATGAAAAATACCCTTGAGGCAACCAAGAAGAAACTAGTGTCCAACAATACTACACTGGTTCGATTCTTTTAGAAGACTCTTAGGCAAGCTAAGAAATATGATTATAAAATAAAAATAATTCTGTTGTATCCTAAATTATCCTTCCGTTCATGTTAGGGGGCTTACACCCATGGAATGATAGCGCAAGTTTCTTGCACACAAAAACTGAAATGGAATCCCAACATGGCTTTGCAAGTGTGCAACATGTTTGTGGCTCAATACGTTTCACAAGATGCCACACATAAAATTGTTGTGCAGTTTCTTCCACATGCACTTGTGGAAGAAACCACACATGGAACAGCACAAAATGCCACTTCCCTGCATGCACTTCTGATGATGCAACCAGAGCCGTCCCCAGTGGGGTCTGGCAGGGGGGGCGGCATCCTCGATGCCCCCAAACTAATTAGCATAATTTATGCTAATTAGTTTCCGCTGCTTTTTTCGCCGATTTTCAGCGATTTTAAGCCTAGAACTGGGTTTTTTTCTAAGTATGTATGCTTTTACCGGCACTTAATTTGTATTTAGTTGCTCCCACGACGATTTTAAGCCTGCTTCCGGGCGCGCAGCTTCTGTGCACCCGGCCCGGGACTCTGTACCGCCCCCAGAAGCAATCTTCGTAGTTTGCGCATGCGCAAACCCACGGCATCTCCAGGGACGCTCCAGGGAGTAGTTTGCGCATGCCCAGAACGTCCCTGGAGACTCCGTGGGTTTGCGCATGCGCAAACTATGGAGATTGCTTCTGGGGGCGGTACAGAGTCCCGGGCCGGGTGCACAGAAGCTGCGCGCCCGGGAGCAGGCTTAAAATCGTCGTGGGAGCAACTAAATACAAATTAAGTGCCGGTAAAAGCATACATACTTAGAAAAAAACCCAGTTCTAGGCTTAAAATCGCCGAAAATCGGCGAAAAAAAGCGGCGAAAAAATCGCTCTCCCCCAGAGCCTCCCGCCCCCCCAGGAGCCTCTGCGCCCTTGCGCCCTGGGGCCCACCGCCCCAGGGCCCCACATCTGGTGACGCCTATGGATGCAACCCATTATTCAGAAAGGCTTTTCTACATATGCTAACTGGATCATATGCTTTTCTATCCTGCTAACTGGACAAAGAGGCACTTTTTCAAATGGTGTTCCTCTTATATTTAGCAGGGGGACTGCCCCCTTTCACCCCAGTGGCTGTTGCTGGTGGTGTTCTGCATCTTTTTTAGATTGTGAGCCCTTTTGGGACAGGGAGCCATTTAATCATTTGATTTTCTCTGTAAACCACTTGAACTTTTTTTGTTGAAAAGAGGTATATAAATATTCTTACTGATGATAATGATAATATGGACTTATTTTTAAACCCAGAAAATGTGCACACATTTCAGACTTTTTGTTTAACCAAAGCAGGGTGATGGTGTTCCCCTTGTTGCAGAAAGTTAAATATTATTGTACAGCTTCAAGCTCACATGAATGCAGCCAAACAATTTTTTAAACATACTGAATTTATTACAAAGTTGTGTGAGAGATGCCTTATTGAAAGACCCAGGACTCAGACACATCAGTGAAGCAATTTTATTTGAACACTTACTTGCAAGCAAAGCAAGTGTGTTGACTACCAGTCTACTTCGGTCTGGTCCTTTCTGGTATAGCTGCTGGTCTCTTCTTGTTTCTCTGCTAAGTCTTTAGGTGCCCCTGACCATATCCTCTTTTCAAACTGACTTCATGTCTCAAACTTTTTGTGTCTCAGCTATTCGGTTCAGAAGGCCTTTCTCAGCTTTTTAGATTTTATATTGCAAAATAAGCGTTTAGCATTAAACATTTATATGTATATAATACTGCAAAAAAAAATTCGTAAGTCTCCCTTTTTACAGTTGCATTTAACTGAGATAGATTTTTTTAACTATCGTCTGGCAAATATAAACAAAAGACAATAAGCTGCAACAGAACTATGCCATTTAAAGTATCTGATCTTTGATCAGACCTTGCTTGGAATAAGGGCCGCCAGCAAGCAGGCTGGCAGCCCTCACCCTGCCGCGAAACCGACCTGTAGCCACTGGAGCAAGGTAAGGCTTACACCGGTGGGTGCAAGGACGGGGGGAGGGAGGGCCGGATGGTGAGGAAGGGCGGCAGTGGCGTCGCTCCGGTAGGGGTGGGGCCGTAACTATCACTCCGTCCTAGACCCTTTACCGAGCGAGCAGGAGGCAGCCCCGCCCCCTCACTGTCGGAGCCTTTCCCCTGCGGAGAAAGCAGCAAGCAGGGTCTCTTGCCTGCTGCTTTCTCCGCACGGGAAAGGCTCCGACAGTGAGGGGGCGGGGCCGCCTCTTGCTCACTCGGTAAAGGGTCTAGGACGGAGCGATACTTACAGCCCCGCCCCTACCGGAGCGATGCCACTGGAGGGCGGCCTTTGGCCGAACCAGCCTGGGAGAGGGCAGGGGTGTCGGCCGCGATATCCTCGTCCCCATTCCTGGTTTCAGCGGCCCTTTCCCCGCCGTCCCGAATGGACGTTGGCTCAAGAGCCGGCGTACATTTGAGGGGGCCCATAGGCTCCAGGCAGCCCTACACCGGGGCGGAAGGGGATGAACGTCCCCCCGAGGAGTCCCCAGGCTGCGCCGGAGCAGCCTGGGAATGGCTGAGGATCCTGCGGCCGGCCGTATGGGCTGGCCGCGGATCCTTACATAGGATCAGGCTGCCCATGAGATAAAATTTTAATCTTTCCTTCAAATTAGAAAATATTTATTCATGCTTATTTTATTGAAGTCATGTTCCTTTATCAAAATAATGTGCATGAAAAACAAATGACAGGAATGAGAAAGAAATCCAAAAGAGAACTCGCTGACGCAGTCAAACAATGTCAATGCATATCAGTGAGGATGACATGGCAACAAGTCGACAACAGTAAAATCTTTGGAGCTGGCACCATGACGACAGCAAAACAACTTTACTGCAGTTTCATTAGGGCTGAAGCACAGTGGAAATTTAATTTGATTGTTTAGCACCCAAGTCAGTTACTCATCCATAGTCATCTGGCAAGTGATCATGCATTGACTCAGCAACATTCATCATTCATCACAGAAGAGGCAAAAAGACACTTTCAAAGCAGATGAGGCATGATAATGCAGTAAGAAGAGAAAAAATCCTGCACTATACTTGTAAGTTTTCTCTAATGTGTATGCTCTCCTCCACTCAAAATTGGGCAGGGTATAAAATCCCAAACCTATCAGTTATTATAGGATTCAGACTCTAAACTGAACTCTAAACTAGCATTCAGCGACTGGCCATAACATATGTCAAAATAATTCTCGGCCTCAGAACTCCACAGGCCTTGAAATACTGTTCCTTCTGAAATAAATAGCTTTCAACCATGGTAAATAAATCAGCTGTCATTATATTGTGCAAGAGAAGCCTCTACATAAAACAGCACTTACTCAACAAACAAGTGTGTATTGTTATTATGAGCCAACTAATGTAGGGAGATTCATTTTCTATGGATTTGTGAACAACAAAGAGGAAAGATGGGGGGAAAGAAGCAAAGAGATTATTTTGGCTGGAGATGGATGTACATTATTTATCATACTGCTGATTCCTTAATTTAAAAAAATAAAACACCTACAGCAATGTTTCACTTTGATCTTATCTTCATAAGCAGATTTTCTTTGATCTTGCACAACTAAGTAGACCTTGTTATGTTCTAAACCTGTCTAGTGGCAGGGAAATGAAGTACACTGTCTGTTCCTTGCCAGTCTAAAAAAAAGGAAATAGGACAACATTCACTGTGCACTTTCAAGAATGATTTGTGAGTGACTTTCCAAAACAGCGGTTATGGAAGCAGGGGGACATGTAATACCTGACTTTGGAACAGTAATCCCCCTGACTGCCTGGGGTAAGGAAAAAAAAATTCATTTATTTATTTATTTATTTACTTACATTATTTTTACCCCACCTTTCTCCCCGAAGGGACCCAAGGCGGCTTCACTAGAGTTGCCAACTTTTTAGCAGCATCTGCTCCTGTGTCTTTAACTGCAGCGTGACCTGCCTGTTAGGAGGGGATACTGCAATTATCTCCATGTTATGAAAAGTTTCACCTGCTGATTTCTGCAGATGAGCTGATTTAAAGGCACAAGGACAATAAACATTTTCCCCTCTAGTCAATTATGGCTGTGACACACACCCCGTGCCATGATGTGGTGCAAAGTGAGGCAATGCGAGAGTAGCCGTTGCAACGCAACACACCCTGTCTACATCGAAGCTGCTTCCCGCACATCAAAGTCTCCAATGATTGGTCGCTTGCTGTGGAGGAGGAGCGGTGTTGAAGATATTGAATATCTCGGCAATTTCCTCCCATGCCTTCTGTCTTGCACTCTGATTCCTGTACTCCTTTAGCCTTATGTCATATAGACACGGTCTTTTCTGTACCTCCACAACGAACTGACTATCTGAACTCCAAGTTGAACTTCGCATTTCAGCCATTTTCACAGACTAAAACAATCGATTGTGGATTGACTAAAAATAACTCGGTTCCAATTGGCAAAAAAACAACAACCCTCAATTCCAATTGGCCAAAGCTTTGCTTCATGTCCCGCCTCCACTGCATTGAATGCGGCTGCTCATTGGCCGAAATTCATTTTTCCAACTTTTCTCACACGGCAACGCAGCTCTCCTGCGTTGCTGCGTGATTTATGAAGACACAAGACACACCGATATCTTTGCACTGCTTGCTGACACTTGTCTACACACCGCACCGCAGCACGGCCAGTGTATCACAGCAGTGACGATTTCGTGAACTATGAGAAAAAGATTCCTTCAGGTCACTGATGTGCCACAGATAACTAACACAGTGAGCATTTCTGAGCAGGCTGGTAGAAATGTTTGTCAGCTAGAAACTTTTATGAGCCTATGCGGAAGACTGGGTAATACTCTGAAACCTAGGTTTAATGGCACAAGCCTATGCACGTTTACTCAAAAGTAAGTCCAACTGTGTTCAATGGGGCTTACTCTCAGGAACGTGTGTACAGGATTGCAGCCTGATATTATTACTGCCCTTGTATATTCAGCAGTGCAGCTGTGGGAACCACAGTTGTCAGCATGAAGAAAACCTGTATCTTGGCATTTCATCTTCACTGTTGCACAGCTCCAGCCCTGAATTATGGCCCACAAAAGGGATTGCCAGCAAATGTGTGACAAATTTGAGTCCAAAGCTTACTTCTCCCTCCCCCAACAGAGCTGATACTTACATGTAGACAACAACTATCCAAATTATTTCACACACACAGAAACTTTGGGGTGAGGTCAGGCTTGTCTTTCTTGGGAGCCAAGGATATGTCAGGCGTATTTTAGGTGTTTGTGTATGGACATCTACTGTGGTATCGTGAATAGAATGCTGAACTTGGACTGGGAAAATCCAAGTTCAAATCTTCACTCTGAAACAAAGTTCATTGGGGCTCTCCACTCCCTCACAATCTAACCTTCCTTAATAAAGTGATAAAAAAAGTGATTAGACAAATTCATGGAGGTCAAATCTATCACTGGCTACTAGTCACGATGGCTAGTAGCAATCAGACCCACCTCCAGGGTCACAGGCAGTATGTCTCTGAATACCAGTCACTCGTCGTAACAACCGTGGGATAGAGCTATTTGCCAATGTGTCCAGTTTCTGGCTTCCTAGACACATCTGGCTGGCAACTGTGGGAAACAGGACGCTCGATTAGATGGATCCATGGTCTGGTCCAGCATAACCCTTCTTGTATTCTGATGTTCTTAAAACTGTGCCTGCCATGAATATGTTGCTGTCATCACATGTTGTTCCCATCTTGTGGCCTAGAAAGTTTTGTCATGCTATCCTGCAAAATGAGAAAAGAGTGATGATAGAAAAATTCTTCCCCAGCTTGTATTTGGGTGAAAGCTAGGGAGGAACTGAAGCCCTGTTTGTCTGGTGTCCCCCACACTCTGCTTCCAAGCCCCCACTTCCCTTTCATGTGGCTTCAACAACAGTAGCAGCAGAATGGAGATACACGTTTCTTCCCCCCCTTTTCCCTAATGGATTCATGACACTGTGCCACACATAGAAGACTGGGAATTGTAGTCTTCTCAGCACTGCTGACCTCGGGCAGAAGCACTGGAAAGACTACAATCCCCAAGGCTCCTTGCGTCTGGTTTTCTGTAATGATTCTGTGCAGGAATCGGGGAAGGGATGCAGGAGAGAAATAGCTCTCTATTCTGCTGCTGCTGTCAGTGGAGGCATGAGAAAGGTAAGTGGTGGGGCAGAAGGGGCTTGGGGAGGAGGCAGAAGGGTGGGGGAGAGATGGGATCTGCTCTGTCACACACCCAGTGACATCGTTGGGGATGCAACTAGATCCAAACAGACTTAAAGATGGAGACAAAAACAACAAATTATTTTCAACATTGAGGTGGGGGAATAGTGGAACCCCACTTTGCAATGGGTTCACTTTACAATCAAATCACTTTACAATGGACTCTACGTAGTAAAACAAGGTACAATAAGTCATTCACATTACGATGGGCTCACAACTGCCGCCAACGGGTCATTGATAAGCCAATCAGCGATCCAAATGCGTTTGGTAGCATCTCAGCCAATAGCAGTGCTTTTAACACCATGGCTGTGTGTATGGAGGGCAGGATATCGACGATGCAAACGCTGATGTAAACGCAAGCCTTCTACGTAACATCTCAGCTGGTAGCAACATTTTTAACGTAATGACTGTGTGTACTGAGGGAAGGATACAACCTTGTAATTTGTGTTTTAGAATTACAACATTGTGTAAACTGATAACCATGTCCCCCAAAGAGTGCAGTAGTAGACACATTTTAAATCACCTTTCAGCAAGGGAAACAGCTTAGTACTGTGGCAGAAACTTCATTTCAGTGTTGCTGGAAAGTGAGCTTTGAAGGCGAGGCCTGCAGCACTGAAGCTTGAACAGGGAAGCCAGTGCCTAGATCTAAGCTTCGCTGCCACTACACAGCAGAGAGAACATTGCATCAGGCAGTGAGTGCACTTGGTTCCCTGCTGTATAGCTGTGTGTGCCTATAAACCAAAAGGCAAATTTATCAAGAAGCAGGGCTTGATCAGCAACTGTAGAAAAATTGCTAGTCAGCAACAGGAGAGGGGAAACAAGTTTGGCCTTCAAATGTATTATATTATAAGTGGTTGTTGAAATCAATGTGCCATAAAGGATAAATCATCCCTGTGACTAAGGTCTGACGTTTATGTTTCCAGGGCATTTATTAAATAGAAAAACGGAACCAGAAAGATTAAACCAGGTTTGTTGCCCAGCTGCACTTTGCTTCAGCCATCCTTCTCTTTCACTGCTGTGATGTTTCAAGAGGCCATCACTGAAAGGTGGTCAGAAGGCAGGGCCTCCCAGAATAATTTTATCAGGGAGTACAAAGTTTATTTTGGGCCCCTTCTCATAGGGGAGGGACAAAATGGGGTGGTGGAAGGGTGGCGACGGGGCAGGTGGAATGGGGCAGGGAGGGCGCAAAACAGGGCAGGGAGAGGGCAGCGACAGCTGGAAAAACCTCCGGAGCGACAGCTGGAGGAATCTCATGGTTATCTACTGGGCTTCCTAATGCAGAGCCCAGATTTACCCACCTGTTAGACATGGCCGCCCAGTGTTTGACCCTGGGCCCGGGTACAATTTACCCCCTTTCCCCCCATCAGTGGCCTTGTTGGAGCGTGGTGGAGGGGCAGACTGCCCGGGGGTGACGCACACCCACGCGTCACCCCCGTGACGCGCGTCACCCTCCGGACACTCCGAGGCCGGGGAGCCGCCCTCAGAGCGTCCGGCCCCGCCAGCGCTCCAGGGCCTTCTGAAGGCCCGATGGCTCAAAACGTAAAGTTTTACGTTTTTCGCGCATGCGCAGTACTTTTCTGAGGGCAAATGGGCAGCCCTTTGCCCTCAGAAAATGTACTGCGCATGCGCGAAAAACGTAAAACTTTACGTTTTGAGCCATCGGGCCTTCAGAAGGCCCTGGAGCGCCGGCGGGGCTGGACGCTCCAAGGCCGGCTCCCTCTGAACAATTTAAAAAATGTTGTTAGATTAGATCAGGGGTGGGGAACCTATTTGCGATGGAGGGCCATTTTCCCATTGGGAAAATGTCCTGCGGGCCGTGTGCCCCTCCATCGCAAATGGGTCCCCCGGCACGCGGGCGGGCCGGGGGGCCGCACACACACACACCACCCCCATGCTCTCCTTACCTCCCCCTCATGCTCTCTTTACGTTTTTAAGGCGGCGGCAGTGGCCGCCGCCGGCCCCACACACGCTGCTCGCGCGAGTCCAAAGGAGTTCCAAAGGAGTCGCGCGAGGTGAGCGCACCGCGCACTCTCCCCTCAGCACAACTCCTTTCGAATTCGGCTGCTTCTGCACATGCGCAGAAACAGCCGGATTTGAAAGGAGTCGCACCGAGGGAAGAGCGCGCGGGGCCGGCGGGGCTGGCGGAGCCTCCGGTCTGCTCGTGTGGGCCAGACCTGATTGACTCGGGTCCGGTCTCGCGCGGGCCGGACCGGATCACTCCGGGGGCCGGATTCGGCCCGTGGGCCGCCGGTTCCCCACCCCTGGATTAGATTATTAACTATCACTATTATCAATATGGATTGAGATGGTGATGATGATTTTGACAGTCTGGCAAAGGGAATATGGGGACATATTGGGCAATCCATTGGGGATCTGTAATCGTAAAAAGGTTAAGAATCCCTGCTGTAGACAATACTAAGCTACATGGAGCAATGGTCTGACTCCATATAGGACAGCTTCGTATGTTGCATAGCACAGGCAATATGCCACCGATCACTGGCGTCACTGGAGCGTGGCGGGGGGGGCGGGCCGCCAGGGGGTGACGCGCGTCATGGGGTGACGCGCGCACCCCCTCGCGCGTCACCTCCGTGACGCACGTCGCCCTTCGGACGCTCCGAGGCCGGCCCGGGAGCCGGCCTCGGAGCGTCCGACCCCGTCGACGCTCCAGGGCCTTCTGAAGGCCCAGGCAGCGCGTCAATCCGGGTATTTCCCGGATTTTCGCGCATGCCCAGACCCGTTTTGAGAGCAAAAAGCCCTCAAAACGGGTCTGCGCATGCGCGAAAATCCGGAGAATACCCGGATTGACGCACTGCCTGGGCCTTCTTTCAGAAGGCCCTGGAGCGCCGACGGGTTCGGACGCTCCGAGGCCGGCTCCCGGGCCGGCCTCAGAGCGTCTGGAGGGGGCGACGCGATGCGGGGGGGGAGCCGGGTGGCCCCCTCCCCCCGCGCCTATAACGTCGTGCCCCTAGGGGGGGTGACGCGCGTCCCCACACTAGGGTGACGCGCGTCTAGTGACGCCCCTGCCACCGATACCATTTGCAAGGCTGTCCATCCATCCAGGCTCTTATGTTCTATTAAAGCCTCTCTCTCTCTCTCTCTCTCTCTCTCTCTCTCACACACACACACACACACACACACACACACACACACACACACACACACACACAAGTTTTAAATATGAACAGGGCAGACACATGAATAATGGCCCTGTCACAACTAGTTTGTCCCTTTTAGATGCACTCTTAGAAAGCATTGGCATTAATTGTGGAAGAATTCCACAGGGGACTTTCTCAACACAGTGACTTTCGAAAGACTATTGGGGTTATACCCTTGCTCAGTAATTTGACAATCTATCCTTCCTTCTTCTCCTTTTGCCTTATTCTATTTCTACAAATTGGATTACACCGTTCAAAGTCATCACCTGAAAGAAATAGAGTGTTTTTGAATCAAACATATTTCCTGCATAATTTTGAGCTAATGTATGCAACGTCCCACTCCTGATCTAAATGGTGTGTGACATTCTTCTGAATAAGGTGTTTTTTCTTGCTCCTAAATGCGAGCATTTTCAAAATAAGCTAAATAAAATGAGAATGAAAGCGGAATAACTCTAACTTGAGGCTGGTTCTCCGCCTCCCCTAATTATTCAAAGCTAGCTTTTCTCTGCACTAACTAGACTCTTAATGAGAGCTGTCATAGCTGAATAAAATGCAATCATTAGAAGTACTGTAGCATTAGTAATTATGCCATATGTGAATGTGTCCTTGCAATAGTACTTCACAATATTTAAAACAGTACCGTTCTGCCACAGGCTTATAGCAATGAGCTGAGGAGTCTCTTAAGTCATAGAAGAGGGATCTCTAATTATGTTCTTTAATTAAAATTTGCTCAGTGTCTCTAGAGCAAAGTCTCCCACCCCTCAAGTAGGGTGGGCTGACCTGTCTCAATTTCATCATGAAATATCTCTTTGAATTATCTTATCATAGACAGCTTTGCACTTTTCAACACTGGGAGAAAATTCATAAAAACAGAACATGATAAAGGCACTTGGTAGCAATGATATGCAGCCAGTTCTTATTCACATTTATTCTGCTCAGACCCATGGAGTTCAGTGGAGCTTACTCCCAAGTAAACATGCTTACGAATATAGACAAGATGCCCAAAATAACAAGGCAGGATTCTTTGTCAAATTAGATTACATAATTCTGAAATTGCCATAAAATGCCATTCAGTGTTTGAGTTATTATGATCCTTATGGCAATTTTACAGCATATTTTACATATTCAATATCTCATGGCCCCATAAAATAAATGAAATGATCTTTGTCTACAGAGTTGCCAACTGTCTGGGTTTCCCCTTTCCTCCACCTCCTCAACCTGTTTTTGTTTACTTTTTAATGGCTAGTGCCTATAATTTTTTGTTGCTACACTTAGAATTTTGGAGCGAGGACAAGATATTTTTCTCTTTTCATACACATATCATATGTGTGATGAGAGTGCACAAATGCACTAGGGTGGGCCAACTTTGGAGTTGTGAGATCTATTTTGAGTGGAACCACGATGTTCACCAAGAGACAGGGGCAAAACAATGGTTATTATCGGGGCAAAGCAAGATGTAGAATGACGGCTTAGGCGGTAGCGCCAATTTCCTGCTGCACTCTATGAGCCATATACTGGGAAACATGTACAAGTACAATTCTAGATCTGAGTTTCTACCAGTCAGGGGTCCTAAAATTGGTCAGCAGAACCGCACACGCACCTTGTCAAAGGCAACCAATTAATACAGCACTTACGTTTTACTGGTAAAGTACACTGTAACAGAAAGATAAGCAATTTGCACAAAGCCAGGCATGGCAAAGAATTCATTTTTATTTGCAGTTTTAAAGGAACTTGAATTTGTGCCAGCACTCGTAAGCATTAAGTGCCATTTTTCAGCTAGGGAACACAGAGGCTCAGATGTATGCAACTTATCAGGGATCATGTAATCAACTGTAGCCTTTTGTTGGTTCAATTGAATTTGGCAGCCATAAACCCTTGCTAGTCTACTCAGAGATCAACTTGTAGATCCTAATCTACCTTCTGTCATCTCACCCCAACTAAGGGACATTGGTTTGGGAGGGCCTTTATGATCCATTAAGATTAATTCATTTGCCTGCGTTCTTGCATATTCCAGTACAGTAAGTCCCTGCTTACCGTCTTTCGATACACATCGTTTCGCTTTAACGTCATTCTTGCAGCTGCAGCCACTTCTGGCTCCTGCCGGCCAGGCAATCACTTCTGCATTGTTTTTTCGTGCCCTAGAACGACTTGTGCTCTGAGTGCTATTCAGCGTGGCTGTGCTGAAAACAATCGAGCCCTCCAGCCCCAGCCACTCCCAGCCCCAGCATGCTGCTGAAAACACTTAAGCCCTCCAGCCCCAGCAACACCACTTCTCACTCCACTCCAATCTGAGGCAACACCAGGCCCCTCAGGAATTTCTTGTGACACTTCCCACCCTCACCTTCTGTGATGACCAAGCTGCCCCTCAGTAATCTTGATCAGGACCCAGACTCACCTTGACCCATCACCAGTGATGAGGATGAAGCCTCCCTCCCCATACCATCCACCACCACTACAACCATTGTTACTCACTGATTCATTATTATAATGTTGTTACTTTATTATTTTATTATAGTAAACATTATTTCAAAGTGTTTTGAGTCTTTGTTTAGAAGTTTGGTGATGTTTTTGTGACCAGAAATATGCTGTAGGAACCTAACTCTTTTTTGTCTCAGTTTTCCATTTGGAACACAAGAGAATAATAGCTAACTTATCCTGCTTGGCTTCTTACTTTGTTTCCTAAAATTGCATATTCTCTAGCGTGACTACTGGTATTTTTTAAAAACTTTCTAGCTGGATAGTATCCACTCACTGCAATAGACAGTCAATCAAGGGTTGACCAGCATCATCAGATTCTAAGGCAATCCATCCACATTTTCATTTAAATTACTTGTGCAGGTTTAATTAGGAAATTGAAAAATGCAGGAATTCTTCTGCTAAAATACCAATAAATAATGAACACACATCAGGATAACAAGTAGCAAATGTGTTGACTCTAATAGAGTTTAATGTGGGTAACAAGTACAAGAACAACTCCTTAATAGGCACCAGCACCAGCGAAGAGAAAAATCACATTATCTCCCGCATTTGTTTGCAAGAATCCATTACAAAATCTAATCTACGCTATTTCATTCTAGGTAACCAACTTAGATGGTTTCTTTGCCTGTAAACAGGTGCTCAGATACAATATTGACTACTGGAAATATCAATGTATATCCTCAAAAGTTAAATGAGGTCGTGCCTGCTGCCTGTCCTGACTGACTTTGATGCCACACCTTCTTCAGATTTAATTCGCATGCAAAACAGCTGCCCATGAATACATTAGCTACTCTTCCATGTATATTTAATTTGCTATATTGCTGTAAGATCTATCATAAAGACAGTCATGCATGAGATTAAATGCAGTTTATGACATAATACTGTCATTTGTTTAATTTGTTTTAAAATAATTCACCTCTGGCGCATTTCACATCATAATTATGTTAATACCATGATTCCTGTTCTACACTGCTGTGTCAAGAAAATGTGTTCTTGTGTGTCTAGCACAAGGTCACTTTTTTCCCCCTCACATCTCTCATAATTCCAAGTCATTAGCCTACTGTCAGACACAAATGAATGTTCTCAAGGAATAAAGCAGGGAGATGCTCCAAATGGACCTCTATATCTCCACTTGCTGTTGCACCTGACACCTGTAGCTGCTGACACAGTTTGAGGCCCAGTTCTGAAGAGAGAGCACAACTAATTGGCGGCGGCGGTGGTGGTGAGGATGTTCTTGAATAGTGATGCCAGCGTCCAATTAAAAGGATGGTTTTTCCTCAGCATTTGCCCCCCGAATCAGGCTGGACAGCAACTATCGGGGGGGGGCTGGCTGTTTCGATGCCCCTGCAGCATGTCTCTTCAACTGCTTTAGCCAGCTGTATCGATGTGCTTTGAACGACCATTTGTTTTGTCTGTGGTACACCGTGACTTGAATTACATTCAGTAGGTGGGTATGTGTGAGGAATGATACTGCTAGATTTATGCTGCTGTTCCTGCAGTTTTCAACGGTAATGTATTTTTATACTGTGTTGAATTATTATTTCCTGTTAGCTGCTCAGGGAATGCTGAAGAGCGACATCTAAGCTTTTAAAAGAAGTAAGTAAATGGACAGAACAGCCCAAGAAATGTAGGCAGCTAAGGTCCTCGTGGCAGCTAACACTCATCGACTTCACCCACTTTCCTATGGAACAAGGAGAAAATGGATGAATTGTGGGAAGGTGGGGGAGACCCGGTTTCGCGCCACCATAAAGGACCTTGCGCTGCCGGAATGCTAGTTCTGGCAGCACAAGGGCCTGAGTCATGCAACAATGCCTGCATAAGGCCCTCCTACAGGTGGTACAAAAGCTCCTTCAGCTAGTGAACATAAGAACATAAGAAGAGCCCTGCTGGATCAGGCCAAAAGCCCATCTATTCCAGCTTCCTGTATCACACAGTGGCCCCACCAGATGCCTCAGGGAGCACACAAGACAACAAGATAACCTGTTTCCTGTTGTCACTCACGTAGTGAGACTCATTGCCATCTCCACTGCTTTGATGTTCTTGCTTTGTTGCTATTAAGAGGCCTCCGCCAAAATTCAATCCCCGTCCCGAGCTTGAAAGTCCGACATGGGGCTTCTCAGAGCTACGCCAGCCATTTTGTTGGCACGCCTCCAAGTAGCCCCATAGGGGCTGCTGGGGTTCGACACAGTGCTCCAGCCCTGTGCTGGATGCAGCGGAGCCTGCCCCGGCGCCGCTGCATCTGAGCGCGAGGCTTTGAATAGATTTGGGCTGTCAGTCACTATAAATTGTGCATGATGACATCTTCTTGAGTTTTTCTTCTGTATTCATTTATATACCTCAGCATTTATATCTGGCAAAATAAGCCTAGCTTCTAAAAGGAGAAAATAACCCTAAATTAAGGATCTATAGAGAAACACAGTACATGAGGCTGTAGTTAATGTTTTGATGTCAAAGAGACAAATTAATAAGGGAGAAAGGAGAAACGAAACCTAAGTCCCAAAGGAACATTTCCCCAGCTGCTGCTGCTGCTGCACAAGATCCACTGAAATAAATTTGATTTGCATAAAAGAAGCACTTGGTGCCCTCCAAATGCTTTCAGACGTCATGCTTGAGAACTCATAAAACTATTCATAGGTTGGTTAAACCCATCTATCCCCGTGGTATGATTTCCCCAGAATCCCCAAATGTCAGTGTTTACAACATGTGTAAGGGACCCCCAATGTGATATAACCACCTTCCCAAAAATTCCCAGGTGTTCCATACACCTGGGGCAGAGGTGTTGCATTGGCCACTCATTGAATTTTAAAGGTTGAGCAAATTAGTCCATTCACTCCTATGGAAAGCATAGACCTGACAACACAAGATTTCAAACAAACACATGCTTGTGTTTTACACACAGCTTCTCTGCTTCAGGGGTGTTTAGGGGGATGTCTCAGCTAAGTGTACCCCAAGTTACAAGTCCGTTCCTCCAAGGTTTTTTTTATGGCCCTTCAAATTCTTGAAATACGCAGCATTAGTTGTGAGTTCAGCACGAAAATGCTCAAAGATCACAATGTTGTGCTTTACACACAGCTTCTGTGCTTCAGGGGTGTTTAGGGGTATGTCTCAGCTAAGTGTACCCCAAGTTACAAGTCCGTTCTTCCAAGGTTTTTTTTATGGCCCTTCAAATTCTTGAAATAAGCAGCATTAGTTGTGAGTTCAACACGAAAATGCTCGAAGATCACAACGTTGTGCTTTACACACAGCTTCTGTGCTTCAGGGGTGTTTAGGGGTATGTCTCAGCTAAGTGTACCCCAAGTTACAAGTCTGTTCCTCCAAGGGTTTTTTTTTATGACCCTTCAAATCCTTGACATACTGCACCTTTACTCAGTTCAGCATGAAAATGCTCAACAAACACAACGTTGTGCTTTACACACAGCTTCTGTGCTTCAGGGGTGTTTAGAGGTATGTCTCAGCTAAGTGCACCCCACGTTTCAAGTCCGTTCCTCCAAGGGTTTTTTTTAATAATTTTTTATAGGTCCTGACAGTTCGTTTGCAAAGGCAGTTTCTGCTTGTGGCCATTTAAAAATTAAATGGCCACTCAAGCGAAGACGCTATCAGCAAAGGCTGTTACTCCACCCTCCCCCACATAACTGGAGGCTAGTTCCTGACTCTTGAATGCACTTGTTGCTGGACAAATACCATGTAACCACAGTGGGCTCAGCCAGGGGTGGGGAAAGAACCCCCCCCCCCCGAAATAAACAGACAAAGAGCTGAGGTCCTTGAAAAATCAGTATATAATGAAAGACCTTGCAGGTGCTTCTTATCAGTCGTTGAGGCTGGAGACATAATTCCTCTCGGCCCAGCATTCAACTCTTCCCTGATAGGCTCAGCCTGATGAAGGGGGAAAGAACCCCCCCCCCCCAGACATCTAGCGGCTTGCAAAAATTCTGCAGACAGCAATTATAACAGAGCTATGTGGGAGAAGCCTACAAACAGGCAATTTGAGGCTGGAGACAGAATTCTTAGTGGCCCTACCCTCACCCCCTGCCCACATAAACTAGGCAAGCCTGAGGGGGGGGGAATAGAAAAAACCCAGTAACAAACAGCCAACTTACAGGAACAGCATTAGAGTTCCCTTTAAGTGCCAATGAGTGTTTTGCGCAACACTTCCCTTTAAGGGCCAACGAGTGTTTTGTGAACAGCTCTGTAAAACTGATCACCTGTACCTGAGCTGTTGGAAACAAAGTGGATTCAAAAGCCAGGGCCCTGGCCAGGAGAAAAAGCCAGAAATCCACTCACAAAGTATAGGAAATGATGCAATATGATGAAAATGGCTGCATTTAGGTCTATTCTGCTACACATAAAGATCCAATGAGGGGTTTGAGCAACGCCTGATGCTGCTCCTGTTTACAGCTGTGTACAGCTGCTCCCCTGCACCTGAGGTGCTCCAAACAAGGTGGATTCAAAAGCCAGGGCCCTGGACATGAAAAAAAGCGCCAGATTTTCATTTTTAATTTCAGTGAGGAGGGGGTGCCCTGCAACCAATTCCTGTGCTGAATTTTCCCTAAAAACAGTGATCTTTGCTCTTTGGGGGGGGGGCAGTGGGATGACCCTAGAACTCTGAAAAAATCTTTGAAAAATAGGTTCACCTGTCTAATTTCCACAAAAAAATTCCAGAAAAATTGGGGGAAGCCCTTTTTTCTCCCCTATTTACTTTCAGCCGTTGCTCTAAATACTCAACGGGACTATACGGCTTGCATGATTGACTCCAGAATCCTAGCAAGACGTCGGGCGACGGAATGAGCATTCCACCGCCTGAAGCCGTTGCGAACATGCCATAAGGAACGTAAGGCACATGCCATAAGGCATGTAAGGCACATGCCGTAAGGCACGTTCGCAACAACTCGAGAGCAGGGAAGGCCACCGGACCCAGATAAGGATCCAGCGAGCGGGGGAGCAGTTCGGCGGGGGAGGGAGGGTGCCATAGGCCCAGCTGGCCCAGGAGGGGGCAGGGGCGGCCTCAGCCATATCCTGGTCACCGCCAAGTGGCTGGGCCTTACACGGCCTCCTCCTACTTCTGCCAGCAATTTTGCTGGTAGAAATCCGAGGCGACTGATCTGCAGGGCCTGGATTTACGAGCATCCCCTTCCCCGAGTATACCTCTGGCCGAGCGGCAGCCTGGCTGCACCGGAGCACAGGATATACCGGTAGTCCTAGTCCAGATATATTAGAAGGAAGAGCAAGGAGGGCCAAATGGGCACAGAGCTTAGCACCTGGAGAAGGGTGGCCAAGCCTCTGTTTGAGGAACTGAGACCAAGCAGGCAATAAAAACATTAACAGCCTAATCCTATCTTCCCCCTTCCCTCTGGTGCAGCCACGTCGAAAAGGCGAGCACTGTATCCAGCGGTGGGGGCAGAGCAGGAGGCTTGGGAAGGGAAAGATCATTTAAATCCCCTTTCCACTCCGTAAGCCTACCACCCCCAAAATGGGTCTCCTCGGACCTGTGTCAGTGAATTTGCTGGTGCAAGTCCAAGGGAGAAAGCAGGCAGGGAAGCTAATGCTGGAGGGGATCACTTGCTTTTGTGCGAAAGCCGGCCTCCGGACCGCCTCCGCTCAGCAATCTTCAGCCCACTCTGGGCGCAGGCATTCTTGCTTTCTCACTGAAGCATGGTGAAAACACGCTGTTTGGTGAGAGTGGGAGCAGCTGTGCCCAGAGAGGATAGAAGATTGCTGAGCAAGTGCTCAGGCAGTGCATGACAAGCACATACTCCCGAGGGTGGCACCCGGTGTGGCCCATACTTCTCGCACTCCCTTTGGCACACCCCTGCCAATAACCGATGAATAAGCAATTAGAAGGAATCCCAGAAAAGGGAATCACTGCAAGCAAGTATAGGGGGGGGGATGGACTGTGGCCTTAATTGAATAAGATTATAGTAAGTTAACAGCCCAATCCTAACTAAATTCCTGTGTGGCAATGTAGCTGCACCAGCATGGGTTATGCTATATCCATAAATGGACCTCCTGATCAGTCAGTCAGCCTTACAGACAAAAAAAATGATGGCTAGCGTCCTACAAATATTAAGTGTTATAAATTAAATCAATACATTTTGGTTTTTTGTGTCAACATAGAGTTTGATTAAATGAAGTATAAGATTCTCTCTCTCTCCCCCCCCCCACACACACACTGTATATACTGTGTGTGTGTGTGTGTGTGTGTGTGTGTGTGTGAGAGAGAGAGAGAGAGAGAGAGAGAGAGAGAGAGAGAGAGAGAGAGACCATAGCCATTACAGTTAGAAAAAATATTAAAATCAAGCATGTTATGGTTAATTGGCTATATCTCCTGTTGTGTTGTGCGGTAGACGTTATTAGTATGTCTAGATCCTATAATCTCAAAGAATAAACCTCTGATAATTATTTTTCCATTACATTAGGCTCTATAATTAAAAAACCAGATAATGGAAATAAATGTCACACAAAAATTAAAGCAACAGTCATTAAACAAATTTGGAGGACACTGGTGTGACAAGGGTATTAATACTTTGGTATATGGTTGGTTTTTAGTTTATCAAGATTGGTAGAGGTGAACATTACACCATTAGACAAATTAATGATGATTTGGACAGCTGATTAGATTATATATTTCATTGACGGGACATATTAGCATGGATAAAATTAATGTTATGCCAAAGATTAATCCATCTCCTTTATAAAGGCCCTGAGATAGATATTCAGGTGTTGCAGGAGAAATAGTTCAAGGACGCTTGAGAGTTCCAAATGTAGAAAGATATTATTACTCACACCAGTTATGTCTCTTGAAAGGATTGGTTATGTTAGTCTGACATTATACATGGTGAGGATGTCAGATTTAGAACACGGTGCAATTTAAACATATATATTTTTAGTTTGATCCTGGAAATATCCCTGATGTAATAAATCATTGATAGGTAAAACTTGAATGAATAATATTATGCTTAAATCTATCAAGAAAACATGGGAGAAGTTAACATTAAACATCAGTGCTAGAGCTCACACATTATAAATCCATAGAACATAAGATCAGCCCTACTGGATCAGACCAAACAGGGTCCAACTAGTCCAGCACAAACCAGTGCAACTGTGGCAAACTAGGAAGCCCACTGGCAGCAAATGTAAACAACATTATATGTGTTCCCAGCAACTCCCTCTGAACTAAGTCAAACTATCTCTGAACCTGGAGGTTTTATTTAACTAGCATGGCCAATCACCCCTGATAGATTTCTTCTCCTCCATTAATTTGTATAACCCCCCTTTTAAAACAATTGGAGCCAGTGGCCATTACATCTTGTGGAAGCAAATTCCATGTATTGAATTCATCCTGATTTTAATTGAGGAGGGCTTATTAAGTAGGAAACAGAAAAGAAAAAAAAAACCAGTTCCTAAAATATATACTGTACATATTAGTGTAAGAATTGGAATGAAATTGACTTATTGCATAGAACAGGAACTGGGAAATTAAGAATGAGCGTTAAGTTTCAGACAGATGGGGAAATGGGATGAATTGGACATCTTTTGTTCAATTTGGCATTCACAATGAGCCAAACATAATAAGCATTAACAAGCAGAGATCTATTCAGTCCATTCAAGTCTCAGCCATTCCTTCCATGTTCCTTTCCCCTAGCCAGCCACAACAGCTAAGAGGAAAAAGGGAGAGAATAAACAGGGGCAAAACTGACAAAGTAGGCTCTCCAAATTGATCTCGCAACACATTCTAACCAAAGTGTCCAAGAATGGACACTGGATGCATTTATGGAATTCACTTTGGATGGAGCTTCTTTACCTACAGAAACCTCCAATCACAGTGGAAAATAAAACATAGTGATGACATGTGGTTTCATCATTCAGCTGTCACTGCTCCGTGGCAAAGAAAAAGAAAGAGATGATTGCAGGTTTGTGCTTTGTACAAAAAACACTATTTTTTTAATTCCATTTAGGTTTTTAATTCCAGCACTGTTTTTCTGAGTTTGTTTAGGATTTGCCTAAAGCCAAAACACTTTATTTTAATTCCATTTTCTCCTGATCTGCCCCCCCCCCACACACACACACACACACACATCACGCTGTCTTCTTTATCCTTTCATATTATTTTCAAGTTATACATGGTTGACTTTCATATTATATGAAATAATTTTCATATTATTTTCAAGTTATACTGTACATAAACAAAATATATTTGTTTGGGGGTGTTTGGGGGGCCTTGGCTTTAGCTGAAGCTGTTCATGTGAAATCCCTTCAAGCACTGGTCTACCCTCACCCCATTTCTGCCTTGTTCTCTGATCATATTACTCAGAGAATGACTGTGTAAGGTTTGGTGGGGAACTCTTCCTTTTAGCAGAGACAGTTAGTTCATTTGAAATATACTTTTCCCAATTCAGATTCACCCAGGGGCAGACTGTGTCCCTGTTCCACCTGAATCCCTTGTTCACTGCTGCCTCTGGGCAGGTGGGTGAATAAGTGGGAACCCCCCCACCCCCTTTCTTTAGACCGGGCTGTGCAGCCTCCCTGGTTTGCACCTCTTGTGTTTGAAATGAATGGGGGCAGGGAATGGTGGGGCTCCAGCTTGGCGTTAACAAGCACCAAGTAGGTGGGGAGAAGTGCTTTGTAGCTGTGATAGCTTGTGTTTTTTTCCGTCTCCCTTGGTTCCTGCTGCTGTGATCATTTTCTAGCTTGCTCCCAGTGACTCAGAAGAGGATTAGAGCACCCAGTGGAGTTGGGTGTTGAGAGGGGTGGAGCTATCTTTTCCTAGCACAGAGGGGCCCTTGATTCATTGGATATTCAGTTTCCATGCAACTGATTCCACACACCCAAATATTCCAATCCTTGGGCTCCCTGCATGTTATTTAACTTTAGACAGTTTCTGTGACAGTGAGTTGGGTGTTGCGGGGAGGGAGCTTCCCTAGCAGCAATAGCTCATCTTCTTCCTCCACTCCAAGCCTTGGAAGAAACAACTACACAGTGGAGAAGTCTGACTGTCTCGGTGCCCTTCCACTGTGTCTACCATTGGTTGTTTATAAGGAAGTAAGATCATTGGATCATTGCCTTGTCGTGGCGAAGGGGCTTGCGTAACTCAATGAAGCCATGAGCTATGCCGTGCAGGGACACCCAAGACGGACAGGTCGTAGCAGAGAGTTCTGACTAAAAGTGATCCACTGGAGAAGGAAATGGCAACCCACTCCAGTAACCTTGCCAAGAAAATCCCATGAACAGTACCAAAAGGCTAAAAGATATGACGCCGGAAGATGAGCCCCTCAGGTCGGAAGGTGTCCAATATGCTACTGAGGAAGAGCGGAGGACTATTCCAAGTAGACCCAGAAAGAGTGAAGCGGCTGGGCCAAAGCCAATAGGACGTCCAGCTGTGGATGTGTCTGAGGTTGAAAGGAAAATCCAATGCTGCAAGGAGCAATACTGCTTAGGAACATGGAATGTGAGGTCTATGAATCAAGGCAAGCTGGATGTGGTCAAAAATGAGATGATAAGATTGAACATTGACATCTTGGGAATCAGCGAACTAAAATGGACGGGCATGGGCGAATTTAAGTCAGGTGACCATCATATCTACTACTGTGGGCATGAATCCCTTAGAAGAAATGGAGTAGCCCTCATAGTCAATAAAAGAGTGGGAAAGGCAGTACTGGGGTGCAACCTCAAAAACGACAGAATGATTTCAGTTCGAATCCAAGGCAAACCATTCAACATTACAGTAATCCAAGTGTATGCCCCAACCACTGATGCCGAAGAAGATGAAGTTGACCAGTTCTATGAAGACCTACAACACCTTCTAGAACTAGCACCCCAAAAAGATGTCCTTTACATCATAGGAGACTGGAATGCTAAAGTAGGAAATCAAGAAATAAACGGAACAACAGGCAAGTTTGGCCTTGGAGCGCAAAATGAAGCAGGGCAAAGGCTAACCGAGTTCTGTCAAGAGAACACGCTGGTCATAGCAAACACTCTTTTCCAACAACACAAGAGGCGACTCTACACATGGACATCACCAGATGGTCAATACCGAAACCAGATAGATTATGTGCTTTGCAGCCAAAGATGGAGAAGCTCTATACAGTCAGTAAAAACAAGACCTGGAGCTGACTGTGGCTCAGATCATGAGCTTCTTATTGCAAAATTCAGACTTAAACTGAAGAATGTAGGGAACACCACTAGACCAGTCAGATATGACCTAAACCATATCCCTTATGAGTATACAGTGGAGGTGAAGAATAGATTTAGGGCATTAGACCTGGTAGACAGAGTGCCTGAAGAACTATGGACAGAAGTTCGTAACATTGTACAGGAGGCAGCAACTAAAACCATCCCAAAGAAAAAGAAATGCAAGAAAGCAAAGTGGCTGTCAGATGAGGCTTTACAAATAGCTGTGGAAAGAAGGAATGCAAAAAGCAAGGGTGAAAGGGAAAGATATAAACAACTGAATGCAGAGTTCCAGAGAATAGCAAGGAGAGATAAGAAGGCCTTCTTAAATGAACAATGCAAGGAAATCGAGGAAAACAACAGAATGGGGAGGACTAGAGATCTCTTCAAGAAAATTGGAGATATCAAGGGAACGTTTTGTGCAAAGATGGGCATGATAAAGGACAAAAAAGGCAAGGACCTAACAGAAGCAGAAGAGATGGCAAGAATACACAGAAGAACTATACAAGAAAGATCTGAATGTTCCTGATGACCACGCTGGTGTGGCCACTGACCCAGAGCCGGACATCCTAGAGAGTGAAGTCAAGTGGGCCTTAGATAGCATTACTAACAACAAAGCTAGCGGAGATGATAATATCCCAGCTGAGCTACTTAAAATACTAAATGATGATGCTGTGAAGGTGCTGCACTCAATATGCCAACAAATTTGGAAAACTCAGCAGTGGCCAAAGGATTGGAAAAGGTCAGTTTACGTTCCAATTCCAAAGAAGGGCAGTGCCAAAGAGTGTTCAAACTACCGTACAATTGCACTCATTTCACATGCTAGCAAGGTTATGCTCAAAATCCTACAAGCTAGGCTTCAGCAGTACGTGGACCGAGAACTACCGGACGTACAAGCTGGGTTTCGAAGAGGCAGAGGAACTAGAGATCAAATTGCCAACATGCGCTGGATCATGGAGAAAGCACGAGAGTTCCAAAAAAACACCTACTTCTGCTTCATTGACTACGCAAAAGCCTTTGATTGTGTGGATCACAACAAACTGTGGCAAATTCTTAAAGAGATGGGGGTACCAGACCACCTTACCTGTCTCCTGAGAAACCTGTATGCGGGCCAAGAAGCAACAGTTCGAACCGGTCATGGAACAACTGATTGGTTCAAAATTGGAAAGGGAGTACGGCAAGGCTGTATATTGTCACCCTGCTTATTTAACTTATATGCAGAATACATTATGAGAAATGCAGGGCTGAATGAATCACAAGCCGGAATCAAGATTGCCGGGAGAAATATCAACAACCTCAGATATGCAGACGATACCACCCTAATGGCAGAAAGTGAAGAAGAACTAAAGAGCCTCTTGATGAGAGTGAAAGAGGAGAGTGCAAAAGTTGGCTTGAAACTCAACATTAATAAAACTAAGATCATGGCATCTGGGCCCATCAATTCCTGGCAAATAGAAGGGGCAGAAATGGAAGCAGTAACAGATTTTACTTTTCTGGGCTCCAAGATCACTGCAGACGGAGACAGCAGCCATGAAATTAAAAGACGCTTACTCCTTGGAAGGAAAGCTATGGCAAACTTAGACAGCATAATAAAAGGCAGAGATATCACCATGCCAACAAAAGTTCGTATAGTCAGGGCGATGGTGTTCCCAGTAGCAATGTATGGTTGCGAGAGTTGGACCATAAGGAAGGCTGAGCGCCGAAGAATAGATGCTTTTGAACTGTGGTGCTGGAGAAGACTCCTGAGAGTCCCTTGGACTGCTAGGAGATCAAATCAGTCAATTCTAAATGAAATCAAGCCTGACTGTTCCCTGGAAGGACAGGTACTAAGGCTGAAACTCAAATATTTTGGCCACCTGATGCGAAGAGAGGACTCTCTGGAGAAGACTCTGATGCTGGGAAAGATTGAAGGCAAAAGGAGAAGGGGAAGGCAAAGGATGAGATGGTTAGACAGCATCACCGATGCAACAAACATGAAAATGAGCGAACTCAGGAAGATAGTGGAGGACAGGAAGGCCTGGCGGGATATGGTTCATGGGATCACGAAGGGTCGGACACGACTTAACGACTGAACAACAACAACAAAGGAAGTAAGGCTGTATCTATATGCTCTTTGTAACCGCCTCCAAAACAGCTCCCCTCTGCCTGAAATTTTGCAAATGTGATTCTTTGGAGGGATCCTAGAATGTCTGCCAATTTCTGGCCATGTCAAATGGCCAGAAAGCAGCAGAGGCAGAACTTGAAGGATCACAGGTGATATTCCCATTAGTAGCAATGGAAATTCATGAACAAAAGAGTTGGATAAATTGTATGACACACCAAACACATTTGAAATGCATTAAAAATAATCAGCACAAAAGAGGCTTTTAGCAACAAAAATGGAGACACAGAAGTATTTTTCTTGCACACCCCATAAGAAACTGTGACTTGTTGCAGTTTTAGCCTGTGTTATAAAGTCTTTTTGTTTTGCCGTATGAATGATGTGTGCTTTGGCAAAGGATGCAGGGTGTTGTTTCACTGACTAGGATTAGCTGCATTTAGCGCTAGTGAAGGGGATTTTTTAAACTCCTGCACATACTCTCTGAAGGAGAGGGGCACTGATAAGCAAAAGGAACAGTGTACCGCCAGAGGTGCCTCTTTATTAGAACTTGGCCCTAGTGATTTTCATGCTAAATATTTTGCTGCCTAGGCAGCCCACTGAACTGCTCCTTTTAGATGCTCTTGCTGAGGGAAAATACTTAAGGAAATGCACCTGGAAAGAATTAACAGTAATGATCCAAGAATAAAATTATGCACAAATGGTGAGGGGGAGATAATTAGGCCAGATGCTTCCAAATTTAACAAGCCATCCCCCAAAGATAGCTACGCTGCTCCAGCTAAGGGCTACTATGCATGTGCTGAAGCAGGGCTCTGCATTCATATCCCTGCACTGGGTGGGGAATCATATGTCCGAATAGATGTGCCACCCGCATTCAGTTCCCCAGCTCACTTTAGCAGCTGCACATATATGTAGCCCTTCTTAAAAAGCTGGAATCCAGAAGGGGACTGGGGGTGGATTCTGTCCCTCCCTCTGCTCCCCATTCCCTGCCAAACCATATAACAGTAGGATCCCAGCTTTGGCAAAGGGCTACTTGGCCCTGCTGGAATTGTACCAGAAGGGGAAAGAGACATTTTTAGGACGTATACAGTAATTTTAGCAGTTATAGAAAGCAACAAAAAAAAAATGGGTGTAGTGCTACTCACTGTACAGAATGAGGAAAGACAGGTCACTCTCTGTTATTAATTGTCAGGGATGTATCTAAGTAACTAGGTCACGAGTGCGAGTACGAGTCATTTTTGCAAGAGTGCGAGTCCGAGTGCAAGTCAGTGTCAAAATGTTTGGGCAAGTGCGAGTCAAGTGCGAGTCATTTTTGCACGAGTTCAAGTCGAGTACGTGTAAGGCCAGAAACCATGAGTCACAAGTCACGAGTCGAGTCACTTTGGGGAAAATGGCTTCTCCCCTGAAAATGGGGTGGTTGGGTGTCTGTGTGTGGGGTGTGTGTGGGGACCTCTGAGACTTTTAAAGCACCCACTTGGCTCCCCCTATGCCCTTTCCCTCACCTCTCAGTCTTGTCACCACCCATCTGGTTTGGGAAAAACAAGCGTGTCTTCATTCAAACCATTTATTATTCCCTCCCTGCACCTTCCCCTTGCTGAGCCGAGCATCCCTTGGGCTCGGAGTTTTGGTCAATGAGGAGGAACTGCTGCGGCAGCTTTGCCTTCCCTCACTCCTCCCTACCCCTCGCGCTCGGAGTTGTGGCCAATGCCAAACATACAGCAACAAAGGGGGGGACTCAGAGCCAGGCTTGCTTTCCCACCCCCTTGAAAACCCTTCCTCCCTGCTGCCCTCCTCCTCCGAGGTCTCCACTGCGCCTGCCTGCCTGCCTGCCTGTGTTGATGCCGGCCATTAAAGGAAAATGACTCAGAAATGGCAAGTTGTTACCCCCACGAGTACAAGTCAAGTACGAGTCCCGTGGGTCACGAGTGTGAGTACGAGTGCGAGTCAGTGGGTCACGAGTACAAGTACGAGTACGAGTCAGGGAAAAAGTGGCTAAGTCACACTTGCGAGTCGAGTCATTTGACTCGAGTCCCCATCACTGTTAATTGTGTGACTTTTTCTCCGAAAGAAAGGCATTAAGAGCAGTAGATGAGCTCTCCTAGCTACTGGGATTCAAACAACATGTTTAATGGAGGTCCATTATTCTTTCATCTGCAATATTTTATTTTTAAATCGAAAGCTGTGTCTGAATGGAGAAATGGCTGACAGGAAGGTGCTGCTTCACTTTTTGCTCTCTGCTCCTTTTTCTCCAAGGACATTATCTCGGAGGCTCTGGTTTCGCTGGTACTGTCGCCAACTCTAACTGAAGCTATTCCTGTGGATTTTCTTTCCTATATGGCATAGTGTGCTGGTTCAGATGCTATTTTTTAACCAGCCTCACATGGTAAAGGACATGTCTGCTCCTGCAGCACACACGTCCTGGCCTGTCCCCCTCCTGCCAGGGAAATTTGGGGCATTTTCTTCAAACTCCCCCACATGATTAAAGAAAATGCCCCAAATTCCCCCCGACAAAAGGAGAGCGGCCAGGATGTGCATACTCTGTGAGCATGCATGTCCTTTTATCATGTGGGACTGGTCTGGAGGAAAAAAATATAAGAACATAAGAACATAAGAAGAGCCCTGCTGGATCAGGCCAAGGCCCATCTAGTCCAGCTTCCTGTATCACACAGTGGCCCCACCAGATGCCTCAGGGAGCACACAGCCAACAAGATACTTGTATCCTGTCGCCACTCCCTTGCACCTGGCACAAAGAAAACCTACTCCTACAACCAGGAGGTTGCTTATCCCCATCATGGCTTGTAAGCTGTGATGGACTTTTCCTCCATAAATCTGTCCAATCCCCTTTTAAAGGCATCCAGGCCAGGTGCCAACACCACCTCCTGTGGCAAGGAGTTCCACAAAGCAATTACACACTGGGTAAAGAAATATTTTCTTTTGTCTGTTTTAATACTCCCTCCACTCAATTTTAGTGGGTGTCCCCTAGTTCTAGTGTTGTGTGAGAGGGAAAAGAACTTCTCTCTATCCACTCTCTCCATCCCATGCATAATTTTATATGTCTCAATCATGTCCTCCCTCAACCGCCTTTTTTCTAGACTGAAGAGCCCCAAACGCTGTACCCTTTCCTCATAAGGGCGATGCCTCAACCCACTAATCATTTTGGTCGCTCTCTTCTGCACCTTTTCCAGTTCCACTATATCCTTTTTAAGATGCGGCGACCAGAACTGGATGCAATACTCCAGATGCGGCCTTACCATCGATTTGTACAACGGCATAATAATCAGAGGCGTCACTACCCCCGTTGGCGCCCGGAGCAACGGAGGTAGTGACGCCACTATAATAAATATTGCCGCGGCGCGATCCGGAGGGGGGCGCGATCCAGAGGGGGGCAGCGCGCTCCGGGAGGAGGCGGCTGGCGTGCTCCGGGAGGAGGCGACCCCCCCTCAACCGGGAGAGCCGGCTCGGGCACGTCTTTCCTGGCCGGCTGCCAGGGGCCTTCTAAGGAAGGCGCGCGAGAACGGTATTTATACCGTTCTTTTTGCGCATGCTCAGACTTACTGAGGGAAAAAGGGCAGCCTTTTTCCCCTCAGTAACAGTCTGAGCATGCGCAAAAAGAACGGTATAAATACCGTTCTCGCGCACCTTCCTTAGAAGGCCCCGGGCAGCCGGCCGGGAAAGACGTCCCCGAGCCGGCTCCCGATTGAGGGGGCAGTGGGACTCGAGTCCCCGAGTCCGACTCGGACTCGGAGATGCGAGTCCCCGAGTCCGACTCGGACTCGCGGGTGGGGCGTCCTTCGGGCGATGGTGGCCAGAGCGGGTGCTCCGCCCGCTCCGCCCTAGTTTCGCCTCTGATAATAATATTGGCCATTTTATTCTCAATTCCTTTTTTAATGATCCCAAGCATGGAATTGGCCTTCTTCACAGCCATCGCACACTGGGTCGACTGGGTCATATATTCTATTCTGAACTGGCCCTCTGTGTCTTTCAGCCAAAAGAGCCTTGTTAAAATCTCCAATATTTTTTTAGTCAGGAACAAGCTGGACACTGATGCTCCAGGCCAATCCTGGAGAGTTCGCAACCCTATTCCCTGGTGCCACCAGGTATACTGCAGGGGGGGAAGCAATTTTGAGGAGGGTGAGACCCCACTGTAAAAATATGAATGCCATGCAATGATTTTAACATGAGAACGTGTCATAGGGATGGATTCCTGAGCTGGAATGGGGAGGAAATCTAATTTGATAATGCAGCTAAACAAACCCAAATATCACAAGGTGAATTTATCACAGGCCAGGTTTGATTCTGAGCTGGAAAGGAAACAGTGAGCAAAGAATTAAATAGCATCTCCCCATCTGCTCTTCATTCACTTTTGGATTAAAAAAAAAACCACCTACAGAGGAAATTATCCTGGAACTCGCATGTAACATGTAGTTTGAGCCAAAGGTATTTTCACATTAAAAAAAAAAAAGAGTCGTTATTAAGGAAATATTTCCAAGGAATAACGCCATGCAGACCCACATGGCAGAAGGGAAAAAATGAACAGGAATCTACTTCAGGAGACGCATAGATATTGTGCAGGGACTTATGTATCATCATCACAGCCCTATGACCAACCTAAGCAGCATTTGATTGGTGCATCAATAGGCTGTAATAAGATTTTGAAAAATGGTGCACTTACTGGAGTGTTTTCTTAATAAATGGAACACAAGTGACCTTCTAAAGATGGGGCATTTTTCAGCTAAGAAATTGACAAAAAGGCAAGGGCTTGGATCAGTTAAGTGACAGTCATGGTAGAAGCTTGTTTAGAACCACAACACTCACAGTTAAGACTTCCATATGTATTCCACCTAAACAATTTCTTTTCTACAGCTGGGAAAGTAAAGGGTCATCTCATAAATTTAAGTTCCCCATTCTAGAGCCATCTGCTTGATTTACGCCTTGACCAAACATTGCCTGCATTGTTTCATCGGCAGTGATCCTGCTGTAGCTGTTCCAACCTGCTTCACTTAGCTAAGCAGTCTTTCCTTTCATTTATTTCTCCTAACAAGCCATGTGATGTCATGATCTTCCTGTACAGGTCATAAGATCTCTCCATGGACCAAAGTAGCTTTACTTCTAATCATCAGCATCAATGTCATTCAGGCCCTTGGGCCCATCAAGTAGCATCAATGACTGCGGTACAGCAAATGCAGCCGAAACCACAATCTAGTGACTCTCCTCCTGGATGTCAGGAATCAGATTGCTGCAGGGGATCCAGACGATAAGCTGGGATACATGTGACTAACACTGTGTGTGTCTAGGGACAAGAAAGAGCGTCCGGGCCTATTAATTAGCGTTGTGAGATATGAGGCAGTCCAAGTACATCACACATCAAAAGGAAAAGGAGGAACAGCGAACTTGTAACAATTTGCAACAAAGCAGCAGGTGCATTGTTTGTGTGGCACATCACTTTCACCTGCTCACTTCTGAGTTATTTAATACTGACTGCCATAGGTGCATTCCATTATGTGCTCTCTCTACTCCCATTATCTGTATCAAAAACATGACTGGTCCTTTTATCAGTAGAAAAAGACAATAATTCATCATGTGAAAGTGACACCCAAAATAAAGATTTGGGATACTGGTGAAAAGCATACGGGAAAAACTGCTTTGGCATCTTCTTAAAATAAATTCAAATTACCATTTAGCTAAAAGAATTCTATATTTGCCAAGAAAAAGGAATTTAATTACAGGTATAATTTTTATTGGGATTTAAATGGGAATGTGTTAACTTTGAGGGCTGTCTCTGTAGGTCAGAAATACTGTGACAAAAAAGAAGGCTCAAAAAGCATGATGTACTTATGGACAACATTTCTTATGATTTTTATTTTCTCCCTCCTCCTTTAGAACAAACTAGGCAACACTTCAGAAAAATAGAACCCATTTTCCAAAATTAACAGCCCAATCCTATCCTTCCCCGGCATAGGCTGTGCAGTGACACTATTTAATTTCGTGACACTATTTAATTTCCATGGACTAAGCTTTCCTTTCTTCACTATGCAAATGGTAGTTTTCAAAAATCTGTTTAACTGGCTAGCTCTTTATAAATCTAACAGCTCTTTATAGTTTTCTGCACAATTCCATAAGTATCTGAAGACAGCCAGAAAGATGGAAGAGAGAGAGAGAGAGAGAGAGAGAGAGAGAGAGAGAGAGAGAGAGAGAGAGAGAGAGAGAGAGAGAGTCACAGGACATTAATTTTGTTCAAAAATTCCTTTGAAAAAAATGAACAAATGAAAACTCATCTGCATCTGTCAAAAAAGCCCAATAGCTATGGTGTCTGTACATAAAATTGCTCTTTGGTTACCCAGAATGCAATTCTCAGGCCTTGTTTCCTTCCTGCTCTCTCTCTCTCTCTCTCGCTCTCTCTCTCTCTGGAGAAGACCTGTAGCCAAGCAGACTAGGTACAGGATTCACACCCACGCTTTCCTACAAATAAGTTTAAATAAATGTATCTTTGACTTTGGAACACAAGCTCACACAAAGCTTCCTATCTGGATTTTCCAGCATAAAAATGTGCCTTTTCAGGCTTTATCTTTGCCAACACCACAGTCATTTCCCCTTGTTTAGGGAACCCATAAGGCAGAACTAAGATTCTTCACGCTGCTGCTTTAATTTCTACTATCCTCAAAATAACCACACTAGAGCCTGGAAAAAAGACGCTCAAATATTTATCTCCCTATATCTACACAAGCAAACTGCAGGAGCTCAGCTCTTTGAAGGGCAATTAGCAGCTACTGGTTTTTGAATAGCCTCGGGGCTTGAGGCAATTACTTATCTAATCTTTCCATTACCTGGGACCCACCAGAAATCAGGTCGCAGCCCACCAAGTGGGTCCTGACCCACAGTTTGAGAAACACTGACCTAGTTAATTCACGGGTGCTTCCAAATGCAAAATCTAGGTCTTGTGTGTGCTACGTGGAGTTCGAAGAGACATTCCAAGGAGTCAGAGAACAGTAAAAAAAAAATACTGTTCTGCATGTTTTTTTATCATCTCTAGGAGACACACCTGGCTAGTCATTAAAAGATTATTACTCTGTAAATCAATTCAAGTTATGAATGTAGCTCAGGCCTACTTTTTATTCAGCATTACTGTTTTGAGAACCTCATGTACCAGAAGTCATAGCTCAATTGAAAACTAATGTCAAAAATGCGAAAGGAGAATTCACTTATTGAATTGTTCACTATACCGCCTTTAGCCATCTGCCTCCTCCTGAGTCATGGTTTGTGTTGTACTGATTCACTACCAGGCTTTCATCTCAAAATGTTGCAACATGTATTGGACAAACATCAAGTACACAACCATTTGCATGGAGGAACTTTTCCCATCTGCGCTAGAAATGTGGATGGCATCTCACTATTGTCTTTACTGCACACACACATTCTTTATAAGTGGTTCTGTGGACCGGGAAGACATAAGTATTTATGTGGTGCTTTTCTTAAGCATGTAAAGGGCACAGACAGGCCCAGATGGGAGAAGAGCGATTATTCAGGAGCCCAGGAGCTGGCACCCTCACCGGACAGCTGACTGGCCACCTGCTAAATGCATGTGTAAGGGAGGGCAAGTGCCTTCCTGCTGGGCTCTTTCCTAACTGTGCCGAAGCAGAGTAGGTTCTCTAATATACTTTCAGCTCTCCCCCTTTTCAGTTAGTGTTGCTTGATAAACTCAGTCAGTGAGGCAGTTGCCTGCATTCTTTTTTTCCCCTTCATTCAGGTTCCCCCTCCCTCTCCATAAAACCCACTGGGAGGGGGGAGGCTTCTTTGGTAGTCCTGTGTTCCTCAAGCCAAGCACCACTTATAACACACCTTTGCCTCCCACAGACAGACAGACAGACAGAGAGATATTCTGATAGGGTAGACGCAATGCCACCATGGACATAAGGCAATGTAGTACTTTGGGCCAGGAAGAGGGGAACCCTGGCTATGGAACAGAATCAAGCAGACTCCCAACTACCCTTCCTAAGAGGTAGCCCACCTCTTCCTCTAGCTTGGTTTCACAAGTCATCAGAACAAGATCGCTCAGCTCCACCTCCTTGTCCTTCTTGCTCACCTAAGAAGAAAAAGGAGGCAGAGCAGGATTGCATCTCCTTGCCTTGTCCACGCAACTGCTTCTCTAAGCAGCCTGGTGAACAAGGAAGGGGAGGGGAAGGTGACAGCATCAGAGGTGAGAGGACACATGTGTGAAGGTTTGTTTGTTACCGGGGGTACTAGCAGGGGCAGCAGAACTGCCCCAGTTCAGGCAGCAGAGTTGTTCAGACCAGTCCAACTTAGCAGTCATGGAATAAAGCCGGAGCTACACCGCACGCGTCTCGGCCCGTATGCATCCGGTGTCCCGCCCCCAGGGTTCAAACAACGGGCTCTGATTGGATGAATGAAGCTTAAATGCAGGCAAAGTGGAGTCCAACTTTAGAGGGCAGGTCTTTTTATGGATTGGCAACTAGTTAAGGAAACAGAGAGTAGAAATAAATGGGCAATTTTCACAGTAGAGGGAAATAAGAAGTGTCCCCCCCCCCCCCCCAGGATCTGTAGTCGAATGAGTGCTTTTTCACCAGTTCATAAATGATCTGAAGTTTGGGGTAAACAATGAGATGGCCAAGTTTGCAGATGACACCAAACTGTTCAGAGTGGTGAAAACCAAAGCAATTTCTCTCCAATGGAGTGAATGGACAACCAAATGGCAAAGGCAGTTCAGTGTTAAGTGGAAAGTGATGCACATTGGGGCTAATATTATATAATAATGTCCTCATACAAAACTATTGTGTGGCCACATTTGTAACACTGTGTATAAAGATGTTCTATAGCTAGAATAGGTGCAAAAGAGGGCAAACAAAATAATCTGTGGGCAGGAGTACCTTCCTTATGAGCAAAGCTACTGCTCTAGGGGCTTTTTAAATTGGATAAAAGCTAATTAAGGAGGGACAGGATCAAGACTTAGAAAATGATGTATGGTGCAGAGAGAGTGGAGAGAGTTTTTCTCCCTCTCCCACAATATTAGAACCAGGAGTCATCAATGAAACCGATTCGCGGGAGATAAGATTTAGGATGGACAGAAGGAGGTATTTTTCACACAGAGCATCATTAGTCTGTGAAATTCATTGTCATAGGATGTCATAATGGCCAGTAGCTTAGATGGCTTTAAAAGGGGATTGGACAAAGTCATGGAGGACAGGCCTATCCTCCATGGCTACTAGTCATGATGGCTATACACTATCTTTCGGTTTAACAACAGTATGCCCCTGAATACAAGTTGCAAGGGAGCAATGTTGGGAGAGAATTATGCCTTTCTCTCCTGCTATGAGCTGGTGGGTCGCTGTGGGAAACAGGATGCTAGACCTTTTTGTATGTTCTTATGGTGGCTTTGCGTGCAACAAAGAATTCTCAGAAGACCTTTTGATCAAAACCTAATAGCTATCCACCAGAAAAAATTAAAAGCTCTTGCTTTGTTGATCTGATTATTTCTCCTAATTCCACAAAGGTCACTGTTATCTTACGAGAACCATATTTCCATAATTTGTTTTCCCTGTAGTGCAATATAAAGTGTCAGGGTTTTGCACACAAGTGATTAACATTTAAACAGCTCTGTGTTTGAGAGATGTGGAAGCACTCTTGATAAAGTTCTTCTTAACATCTGAGTAATTAAAAGTTGTTTTAAAAAACATTCTAAATGCCCAGTTACATCCACAAGCAGTTCATCAAATAAAACAGTCAGTAATACATTCTCCCAAAATATTTTTATGAGGACATTGGCATATTTAATCCAAACTTATTATCACCAATGCCAAATGCATAAAACTATGCTTTTGAATGAATGATGTGAGTTAATGTTAGAGCTCCATGGGGACATATCCACCAGAGAGAGGCTCTTAAGAAGACCATTCATAAGTTATGTGACAGTGTAAAGAACCGTTTTTATCCTTCCCTCAGTTTTTCTCATCAAATGCATGATACCCCAGTTTTAAGGCCTGTAATATACTCTCAGTTTACTGCCTGTGAAGAACTTATTTTTACTGACAAACATTTCTTCTACTGCTAGTTAAGTGATATATTATTGTCACATGAGTCTTTGTAACTTGTATGTAAAAAAGCTGAAAAATTTGACATTCTCTAAGAGTTTGTGTAACTAACAGTGCAATCCTAGCACTGAGTCGGGTGGCGGAACGAGTGTTCCACCGCCTGAAGATGTCATAAAAGTGCCGTAAAAAAGTGCCATTAAAAACTTGTGAGCAGGGAAGGCCGGCGCAAGGCCGGCCTCCCCTGCTCTGCCACCTGAGTGCCCACAGGACCGCTGCAGGACAGGTAAGGATCCAGCGGGCGGGTGGATGGTTTGGGGGCAAACGGAGGGTGGCCATAGGTCCAGCCGCTCTGGCAGGGGGCGGGGGATGGCTTCAGCCGAATCCTGTCCCCTGCTGCGCGGCTGGGTCATTACATGGCCTCCTCCGACTACTGCCAATAGCTGGCGGAATTCTGAGGAGGCCAATCGGCCCCAGCATCGTTTACACTTGGGGAAGGGGACAGGCATCCCCTTCCCCGAGGAGACTTTCCACCAAGCGGGAGACTGCCTGCGGCAGTGCACGGGATCCAGCGGGCAGCCTCGGCCACCCAGCCGATCCTTAGGCAGGATTGGACTGTAAAGAGCAGGAATTCTCAACCGGTGATACTCGTACCACCAGTGGTATTTTTGGATACCTCTAGTGATAATCGGACCACCGGGAACGCCCAAACCACACCAGGACCCCCCAAACCCCACAAAAATGCAGCGCTTTGGGTGGTGTGTTTTTGCTTCTGAAAGGCTCCTGCCTTTGGCCGAGCCTCTTGGGATTGCAGAAAACAGCCCACCTACCCGGAGCATCTTACTGGCCAAAAACCCAGACATAAGCAGCGATGACAACATCGTTGCTTACTTCTGGTGGTAGTGGGCGCAGCGGCAGCCATGTAGATGGTACGCCGCACCGAGTACATTGAGAACCCCTGGAATAGAGCATCAAGTTATACTGTAGCAGCAGCATGTTTAGCCTTCTGGGTACAGTATTCTTCACTTTTTGGTTATGAAGCTCATGTGCATGTGTTTAAGAAAGCCTCATATTGTACAGGAAGTATAATATAGGTCAGGCAAGGAGAGCCTGGAAAGAGGGGTGCATCCAAAATAAGCAGAAAATGGGACAGTGGAGCAGTACAGTAAAAAATGGTTGCAATTGGCCAGCTGCCACTGTCAGAAATCCAGAACCCCACACCTCCAGAAATGTACTTTGTCCCTTTGGTTTTGCTTCAATATACTTCTGCCTCTGCTTTTAGCATCATGAGAGGCCTAAATTTCATTCTGTCAAAATTTAAGGAGAAGCCCTTTTGAAATCAGAATTATTACTTTAATGTCAAGAAGATGACCATGATCAGAATTTAGCCCAATACATGCATGTGGCATAATTTATATTCCCACTGATCATCGCTTCTCAGCCTGAAAAAACGCCAGCTGCTTGGGCCACCAGCTTTGTATTCAGTGCTCTGCACAAGGAGCAATTTCTTGGTGTTTTATAGCTTGCATTCAATGAAACTAATTACTGGAATTATTTGCATTCCAAGGCTATCTGTGATATTAGAGGTTTAGAATACTTTACTTAACATGGCAGATTAGTTTGTTAAAAATAAATCACAGTTCCAAACAAACAGCTCTGTGATTTGCCTTGGTGCTTGTGGAAAATGAAGTCATCCAGAGAGTGTGTTAAGAGGAAGAGTGTGCCGCACACTGATTTTATTCTATCCATGTCTGCTGCCTTCCTTTTATGTACGTATAGTAAACAGGCAGAAATATAACCAATCTTTTTTTCCTCTCTCAGAGTTTTAGTATCAGCTTGGCACTTTGAATGTTTAGAATTCAACAGCTCTGCCGTGAATGTAAAGTTACATGTAACAATTCAGAGTTGAAGGTTGACAAGGTGAAAAATAATCAACGGGAGCTCAGCGTCTAGACATGAATGCTACAAGCAGCAAAGCTTTATTCAGCATATGACTGTTGACATGACAATATCTTAGACTTTTTAGACATTCTGCATCTGTTCATCCACAAAATTGCTGAACGCTGCCATCTTGCAAAAAAAAAGGCTACCTACATTAGGAGCTTTAAAATGCTTTTATTCCCACGGCACTATAGTGGAACGATGTTTCTCCCAGCCTGGCTGGTGCTTACAAAACTGAGAACTGTTTTGGACACTGGTAGCAATTATTGGGCCAGCACCTGCTAAATTCAAAAATCTGAAATAGCCCTGGTGAATTCATGTTGGTGAACTCAATTGAGACATGTTAGTCCTGCTTCAAATGCTACATTCTACATAGGCTTCAGGGAAGAATCTTCCCACAAGAACGTAAAATTTGTGGTACTTCTTACTCACCAGTTTGGGGCCCAGAAACCAAACCTTGAAAGTTTCCATTTAGCAGGACACAGTGGTGTAAATAAGGTGCCCGCCGCATCCTGTACAGAATGGGGTCTGCGCCAATGCAGCTGGAAGCCTCCTTGAGGTAAATGGACATTCGTCCCCTTACCCCGAGTAGAGCCCCAGCGCCCAAATGAATCTACTCGAATGTGCACCAGCTATTTTGCTATGTCAATCCTATGGTTTTCCCTGCCACAGCATCCAGCCAGGCCAAAACTGGCTGCACTGCATGCTCGTGTGTGTGTGTGTGTGTGAGTGAGAGAGAGTGAGAGAGATATATCAGGAGGCTTGGGAGGGGAAAGGGAAATTACTTTCCCTTACCCCTATGTAAGTCTCCCAATTGCCAATAGGTCTCCTTGGACCTGCTGGTGCAAGTCCAGTTCCTTAGCTGGTGCAAGTCCAAGGAGAGAACGGGGAAGTGTCAGAAGGCTAGGACAGGGATAGCATCCGGCGCATGTCGCCCACACTGGTTGCCACCCCTCCCGCCTCTTTTACGCCTCCCACCCTCTCCCCATTCCGCGCCATACGGCATATTCTGCTGCTGAGATATATTCAGATTCCATCAAGGAGAAGTCAGTACTGGTCTGCTTTTTACTCATCAAGTTAACAGCCCTATTGCCACAGAAAAACAAGTGTCCACTGGTTGATTTTTCAGTCAGAGCTATCTCTGGCTCTATCTACAATGTAGCCTACTAGCCAGGAGTGGTCCAAGACCTCCTGGCATCTGAGGTAGCAGGCCAAATGCTGCCTCCCTTACCTGGTGATGTGCCAACCTCTGTCCTTCCCACTCCCTGGACTATAAAAGGAAGTGGATGATGGAGCGGAAGAGGAAGTATGGAGGGGAGGGGAGGAGAGATGCTGTAGCTCACCACTCTCTTCTCTGCACTCCCCCCCTCTTCCTTTTACAATCCAGGGAGTTTGGGGAGGAGGAGGAGCAGTGCAGGTGAGTGGGCAGACAGAGGTCGATTCCCCCCCCACCACTCTGCTACCTGAGGCAACCACTTCAGTTGGCCTCATGAATGGGCTGGATCTGTTACTAGCCTTGGATTGTCACTGACTGGCAACTTCCTGTAGTTTTCCTGTAGTTGCCCTGTACTGGCCGTTATTTGGCAATGGTTCACTTTCTTCTCTTTGTTTAGGAAAGTTTGTTTCCAATGTCATAGCCACTGGGTTGGCATCTTTGAGTCATAGAGACTCCAGCAACTCTACAATCTTTTTTCTTTGGCTGAGAAGATAACTGCCATCTTCTTCTTTCTCCGTTTGAATGCCCAAGTAATAGGTGACACTTCCCAACTCTTTTATTTCTACTTCTTTGTTCAGGGGGTGCACAACATCTTTATAGTCACAATCTCTTTCATAACATACTGTCAGATCACAGATCACACAGGTCAAAAGGAAAGCCAATGTCCCATCTTGGTTCTTAGCATACAAATATGGGTCTGCCCCATTTGATCCAGCTTCTCATACCTGCTTTAGGCCATATAGCCCCTTTCAAAGCTTGCATACAAGAAGCACCTCTTTGCTATTTATGAAGCCTGGTGGCTGCTCCATGTAGAGCTCTTCTGTTATTTTGCCATGTAGAAAAACAGTTTTGACACCTAAGTGCTTAATACTCATCTGTCTGGAGGCCGCTACATTCAAAAGCATTTTTGTGGTGCTATGTTTTACCACTGGGGTTAGGTTTCATTGCAGTCTTCCCCATACATCTGTGAGTAGCCTTTGGCAACTAGTCTTGCTTGTAGTGCTGCATTTCCCCTTCTGAGCCTTGGTTGACTTTAAAGTCCCACTTGCACCCTATTGCCTTCTTGCTGGGTGGTAACTTGGTTAAAGCCCGTGTCTTGTTTTTGTGCAATGTGTCTATTTCCTCTTCTTCTGCTCTCCTCCACCTGTTTATTTCAGCTTTCGGCATTGCTTCAGTCTCTTCCCATGTTTCTGGCTCATGGCATAATGCTGACCCTTGTAAGGACAGGAGTGTGGCTGGCTTGCCTGCATTGGGTCAGGATGAATGTCTGGGTTCAGGTCTTGGAGTCTGGTCTGCTCCCTCAGTGACATCTTCTTCTGCTTCTGCTGCTACTGCAGCTTCTTCTTCTTCATTGGTCTCTGCATCTTCTTGGTTTGTCTCTCTCTGGTGACAAGGCTCTGGGCAGGCTGTCCTGATATGCTGGCATTTCACTTTGAAGTGTCCCCCGTGCGTACTGTGCACTTCTCCAACGGCCTTAGAAACTATGCTCTGGCCTACACATGCAGCAGGATGAAGAGGCAGAATGGGCTGTACCACTCCAGACTGCGGGTGAAGGAATCTGAAGGTTATTGTCCAGCCTGCTCCTTGTACTAATTTTCTACTTACACATACACACAAGGTAGAGTCCAAAATGTGACACACAGACACCCCTGCAGTAAGAAGTGGTACAGTACATGCTGCCACCACAGAGGACTCTACTGCATGTGGAGACCAAGCCTATTAACCTAGCGCCAGCTGATGACCCGCTTTCACTAGGTATAGAACCATTTGAAGTCAATTTACAACTTGATAAAATACTGACTGTGTTGGCGGTGGGAGAGAAATATCACAAAATGGTAACATGCAGATTTTCATGGCTTATTTTCTGTACAGATGTGGGTTCTATGGGATTTTCAGCCATGTTAAATTGTTAGAAATTGAAGAATAAAGAAATATATCGTCCAAAACTTGCCTGAAGAAATTCCTTTTCTACTCAATCCCCAGTGATATGGGTGCCGCTTTCAAGGATTATCCAGAACAGACAGGCACAAATAATTCTTTAATCCTCTGCTTTACGTTTCCTCCCGCCTTGGGACATTGTCAAAAGCTAAAAAGAAGAACACTCAGCAACTTGCTGGTAGATGTACATGAACCAGAGATTACATTGACACAAACATATAAAGAAAAAGAGAAGTACAAAAAAGCAGGAACAGCTTAATTGAATAATTGAAATCAAATGACCACTCTGCTGTAACCTAGCTGGTACAGTCACCTCAGGAGCAGGGGCAAAACACCCAGGAAACCTGTCAAAACTTAGTGTTTCCATAGGGCTGCAAACATGCTTTAATATATAATGTTTTTTGCCTTTTGCAATATCAAGTTAGCGGTTAAAGCATATATTAAAGCATGTCTTTAGTCAAGTCTTTTAATATATAATGTTTTTTGCCTTTTGCAATATCAAGTTAGCGGTTTCTCGAAAACCCTGCACTTTGATTCACAACTGCTATGTAATGATTTGTGTTTGCAGCCCTATGGAAACACTAAGTTTTGACAGGTTTCCTGGGTGTTTTGCCCCTGCTCCTGAGGTGACTGTACCAGCTAGGTTACAGCAGAGCGGTCATTTGATTTCAATTATTCAATTAAGCTGTTCCTGCTTTTTTGTACTTCTCTTTTTCTTTATATGTTTGTGTCAATGTAATCTCTGGTTCATGTACATCTACCAGCAAGTTGCTGAGTGTTCTTCTTTTTAGCTTTTGACAGTGTCCCAAGGCGGGAGGAAACGTAAAGCAGAGGATTAAAGAATTATTTGTGCCTGTCTGTTCTGGATAATCCTTGAAAGCGGCACCCATATCACTGGGGATCGAGTAGAAAAGGAATTTCTTCAGGCAAGTTTTGGATGATATATTTCTTTATTCTTCAATTTCTAACAATTTAACATGGCTGAAAATCCCATAGAACCCATGTCTGTACAAAATGGTAACACTGAAAAAGAAGGTGCTTTAGCCGAGATACTCAGATCAAAAAGACATGGGTGCAACAGACACATTTATTCAGGTTTCGACCACCATCTGCCTGGCTACAAGCAAGCTGTTCAATAATGTACTCCAATCGCTACTTGTTATTTCCAGCACAGAGATGCATATTTTAATTACACAAAACAGCATCATCCCCTAAAGTTCTCATCTGTGTTGAGAGATGCCGTGTTAAATGCCTCCTCACCTTCATAGTTGCAACTAAAATATGGGCAGCACCGTGTTGCACGTTTGAAGCCAGATTGTATAATATTTTGTCCAGTTTCCAGAAGTAGGTGTAACTATGAGCAGGCTTAAAGGGATTTAGGGCCATATGTTAACCTTCTGCTTCTGAGAAAAAAAAGGGGGGGCAACAAAACCTGACTAACTGGGCTCTCAGAAAATAGGATCACTGCCAAAGCAAGATAATTCTTTTCCTTTCCTCTGGTCCTTCAGAAGCTTCTCGGTAGAGGCTCCTTGGGGAGTGAGCTGTATGGGCTACCACGGAGCTGCCACCATCTGGTTAGGATGAAACAAAGGTTGGTTTTCTCGGTAGTGTTGCTGTGTAACCTCATAGGATATTACACTGTGTTTTACTGAACATAAGCATTACTATTACTAACCTTTGTGTTCATAAGATCAGTCCCTACCAAAGGGCACATAGGACACTTTATGCAAAAAATAATACAGCAAACAAGAAAGCCACTTTAAAAACTACTGAAAATAAGAGAGTGGGAGGATGGTAATGGAAGAGACAAATTATCACCAAACAAACAGAAAAGTGCTCATTGGTTAATGTGGCCCAATCCTATCTGCATGGTATACTATTGCAGCAGGCTCTTCGCTGGTCTGCGGAGCACTGCCCCCAATGCAAGGTCCAGAAGGCTGTGCACTGCTGACAGCACCCCGCAGCTTGGCTGCCAGTACTGTTTTGCTGGCGGTGGGAGTGGATTGGGGCAGGGATTGGAACTGGGCAGATCTCAGCAGCAGTGACGCCCACCATATCCGAAACCCCCATTCCAGCCCAGACGCCCCCAGAAGGCTCCTCAAGGCTACATCAGCAAAAGAGCTGGCATAGTTTTGAGGAGTCCCACAGGGGACTAGGCAGCAGCCAAGGAGGTAAATCATTGTTTTCTTTACTTACCTTTGCCATCTGGCCTGGTCCCCAACTGGCCCGCTGGAAGCAGTGGACACTGCATCAATGGCCCTGCACCACGCAGGCCAGCCCAGGATAGGATTAAGGTATGAAGAAGGCAAGAGCAATCAGTGCCACCACGTCTGAAGGTTGTACAGTATATAGTATAGGACTGTTTTATGGTTTTATTTTTATTATTTTATATAATAATTTTTATTATATTTTATCAACAAAATCACCCCTAGTTATATATATAAAACTTATTCTATTCTTCTGTTACCACTATATTTCGATTCTTATATATGTGTTATCATAAGAACCTGAAACCATCACTATGGGTTCCAACTAGTCAAAATGCAAAAATCTCAAGTGTCTTCGGAGATTCGCATCCTAACCAGTCAGAACGCGAATGCACTGGGTGTTTTCGTACAGCGCTTTCTAGTACTTACTAGTCAGAATGAGAATCTCCGAAAACACTCTGGAGTGTCACGTTTGGAGTACTCGGGACCGGAAATTCCCAAGACACTCGGGAGGTTTGCAGTTTGACTAGTTGAAACTAGTTCTGACGGATTTACTGTAACATATCCGAGTGTGTGTTACATAATGTTTCTATTTTTGAGACCCAAAATGTATGTTGCCATGGAATTGCTAGTCCTATTCTGATGTTCAAAAAACTGGGTACTTACAATGAATACATGGAGGAGGGCCTGGAATTGCACCTACTGGCCCCATACTCAAAGTGGCCCCTCCCACTCACCGTCAGAGCCATTCCGGCAGCAAAGGAAGCTTCAATTTCCATTTTTGGAAGTGCTTGTCAAAATTCAATGTTAAGAACATGCATTTGAAAATTCCAATTATCTGGATTGAAGTTTCAAAATATCACCATTTTCTTTTATTTGAGCTCTAGAACAGTGGTGGCCAACCTTTCAACATGAATGCTGGCCCTTTAAATGGTAGTATAAATGAGGGCATTTCAGCAGGTGCAGCTGCTTTAGCAGCACCATCAGCACTTACAGCTGCCAAGATTCTGTCTTCTACACAACTCTTAAGAACACAGAGGCCCTCATGGTGGAAGGTTGGCCACCCCTGCTCTAGAATATCGAACAAAACTATGCAGTCAAACAGTCATTTTCTGTGCTTAGATTGCTACCCATCACTTTCCAGAGAATAAATACGCTTGATATGCTGTTTGAGGCTCTAGGTTGAGAGAGAGAACATGTAAACAATGTTAAAATAAGAAACCGATTTCCCTGTGCTCTCTGATGCTGCAAGATGCGATGGCATTTACTAGGAACATTCTAAATGTTTTAATGCCATCAGCAGTGCACTCTACCTATCACTCATTCTCACTTGCTCAAGTAGATTTTGCAATCACATTGCAAAACATTGCTGGTGTCATTCGAGGAGACAATTTTGATGATTTCCTCTAGCAGTGGTTGGACTATGCACAACCAAAATGCACAATGAAATACGGAAGGGCAAGGTCTTTGACAAAGATCAACAGGTGGAGATCTGCAATTTTAGTAAACCATTCATTCTGAAGGATGTATGCAAATGACCATAATAGAAGGGGTAGGAAACTGGAAGTCTTACATACATTTATTTTTAAGATTTGTGCCCCAGTAATTCAGAAACGTGGGTACTCTAAGAAAAGCAACACAATATAAGAAAACCACAACATAAACATTCTAGTATCAAATAAAAACAGCAAGCAACAAAAAGCAAAAGAAAACGTGGCCCAGAACACAAATGATTATTTCTACCTTGGGGGAGGGGGGCTTCCTTCTTCTATAGGCAGTTACGAAGACAGATCTCTTAGAGCCAAGCTACACATTAGAGGAAATTTGTACTTTGTCTCATTTATTCTGTTAAAAAGCATGTTGGGGGCGAAATGGGGAGAAACTCCAGGGAGGGATACAGGAGCGCTTTAGAACTTTTGCCCTGCTGATATTCTGACCTGACTGCCCCCCCTCACATACTTCAACTTCTCCTTCCAACTGTGGTGATTTATTTACAGCAGTTATTGTCAATGGTTCTGTGATATCAATGGAAAAGGGCCAGGAGAAGAAGAAGAATTATCTCAAAGAGGCCAATATGGAATGTTGAGCAGTGGGAAGGGAGGAAGAAGGGAGACTAGAAAGAGAGCATCACCAGTAGCGTCACTAGGACGCGCATCACCCTGGGGCAGGGGGGGCGCGTCACCCTAGTGACGCTACGATATCGCGGCGCGGGGGGGCGACCCGGCTCCCCCCCCCCCGCGTCGCCCTCCGGACGCTCCAAGGCCGGCCCGGGAGCCAGCCTCGGAGCGTCCGACCCCGTTTGAGGGCAAAAAGCCCTCAAAACGGGTCTGCGCATGCGCGAAAATCCGGAAAATACCCGGATGGACGTGCTGCCTGGGCCTTCTTTCAGAAGGCCCTGGAGCGCCGATGGGTTCGGACACTCCGAGGCCGGCTCCCGGGCCGGCCTCAGAGCGTCCGAAGGGTGTCGCGCGTCACGGAGGTGGCGCGCGCGGGGTGCGCGCATCACCCCGTGGCGCACGTCGCCCACCCCGCCACGCTCCAGCGACGCCCCTGAGCATCACCACATAAAAAGAGCAATAGAAAGTTTTTGAGATGGGAGTGAAAGATACTGGGGGTACAGGTGCTCCGCTACCTGCTGACTGGTTTTTACCCTAAATCAACCCCTTTTTACATTTGTGCAAATACTGATGTCTGGTCAAGCGAGGAAGGCATGCCCTTTCTATGTCTAGTTTAGTAGTTTACAAGGGGCTGCAATGATTTAAATCACTCTATTTAAGCATACGGCGAGATATGGTTGTGGACGTAACAAACGTAGCATGTCTCCATTGACACTCAAAGGGAGTGGGCCTGTTCAGACTATTTATACTGTATAAACCATGGTTTACTTACAGATTATCTATAAACCATGGTTTACTTAACCAGGAATGCAAACTGAGTCTGTGCACTTCCCCTTCCTTCCTACCTCATGCACTGTCAGACATCCTCCTTGTTAAACCACAGCACCATGGCACATGCAAAACCAAGGACTATAATCTACCTCTGGCATACAAGTGAGGATGTGAAACCACAGGTTCAAGTTAGTTTCACATCCTGGTTTGTAAACCATAATAGCCAATTATAACAAGCTAGGTTTGAAAGTTCAGACTCCAAGTCTTACCTCCATGAGGAGGTTAAGGGAACCGAGGGGGGGGGAAGGGAACTCATAGACTTGCAGTGCAGTCCTGTGTAGATTAGTGTCGGGGGAGCATGCACTCCCCTGGTGCTAGGTGCCGGTAAATGCCCTCTCTCCCCCGGTGCACCGTCCCTGCACCCGCCAGACCAGGTAAGCCCTGCACTGGCCAGTGCAGGGGTGGGTGGAGGGCAGACTGGGTGGTGAGGGAGAGCGGCCATTGGCTGCACTGGGTGGGGGGAGGGTGAGGATTTTGGTAGTGAGCTCCACCGATATCTAAAGCCCTCTCCCGGCCCGTTGAGGCCTTACACGCCAACCTTAAATGTACATCAACTCCAAAGCTGGCATGCATTCAAGTAGACCCATAGGGCCTCAGGTAGCTTGCACCGAAGAAAGGGGACAATCGTCCCCTTCCCTCAAGGTGCACTGGGGCAGCCCGGGACCTGGACAGGATGCCGCATCTTACACAGGATTGGGCTGTTGATTTGTATTCCCAATCCATGAATTTTTTTTGTCATGTAAACCAGTCTTACATCTGTACTATGCACTAATTTCACAACTATTAGTTCAGTGCAACATCAGACTCTATTACCAAAGATTCCAGGAAATTGGGGTAATTGACCCTTATACACACTTGAAAGGAAGAAAAGTCAGACAGATACCCTTTACAAATGCAATTGCCTTCATGCTTATTTATTCACTTCAAGGAAGTATGACAAGGTAAAAAGAACATTCTTCTCAGCAATGAGGTGAACTGAACTAGTGGCAGAAAGAATAGTTACGTCTCCCTGAAATGATGTACAGCTGCTACAGAAATAAAACGCTGCAGTTATCAAGGAGTGGGCTTCCTAGCTATTTATAATGTTAAGTATTTTTCATATTTTAGGAGCTTTGCCCATAATAAATGGAACATGTATTCATTCAGCCTTCACAGAAATATGTGCAAATTCTAACCATAAAAAGTAGGAAACATATGACAGATGGAATTTGTCCATACTTTTTGCAAAGACAGAAGTGTATGTCCAGATACACTTTAATCATTCCTGCCTTCAGTTTCAATACTGTGTGTTTGAGAAGAAAGGGCTTCTGTCAGCAGCAAGAACAACCCTTCTAGTGGGCTGGTTGTTCTATAGAAAAACACCGCATAGCAGATATTTTTTTTGTCATTCCTACTTTGAAACTAAAATTGTGTGTAAGCTAATAAGGGGTTATATGGACCATTAGGCATGAATGAACTGCTTCGAACTCCACATTTCATCATTCAAATGTGAGACCCCAATGTTTATCTTCTGGTGCCCTTTGCTGCCCCACTCATGTTGCCCCACTGATGTGATGAATGACTAACTGTCCATAATTTGGTAAGTTAAAAGAGGGGAACTCTTTTGGGGAGGGGAGGTTGGAGGGAGTCACAGTCAAATTTAGACTACCCTCTACCCTTTTGCAGGCCAGTGGGTGGCGCAGCAGGTTAAACCGCTGAACCATAAGCTGTCGATCGAAAGGTCGGCAGTTCGATTCCCGCAACGGGGTGAGCGCTTGTTGCTTGGCCAGCTCCTGCCAACCTAGCAGTTCCAAAGCATGTTAATGCGAGTAGATAAACAGGTACCGCTTGCGGGAAGGTAAACAGCGCTCCATGTGCCAGCCGCATGCTACGTGCTGTGGCAAGGAGAGTCATGCCGGCCACATGACCACGGAGGCGTCTTCGGACAACGCTGGCTCTTTGGCTTTGAAATGGAGATGAGCACCACGCCCTAGAGTCGGATACGACTGGACTTAATTGTCAGGGGATACCTTTACCTTTACCTACGCTTTTGCACTCTGCATTGTAAGGCAGACCAAATCTGCTGATTCCTGCACCCAGAAAATTATAAGCTTACATATTTCAGAGAAGCAGACATTTAAAAATGAATGCTGCAATTTAAGTTGCACAGAACGGATGACGGATAAATCAACATTTTAAGTTGGCAGCCTGCAGTGTACATTCGATGGAAGAGCTGGAAAAGCCTAGTAGTCTTATCTCACTGTGTTCTGTGTTCATCATTTCCCACTGCTTCTCAAGGTGAAATCCTTTTATTTATTTTTTTAAGAAAGGATGGAAATCTCACACACAGTGTTCTACTGACGGAAAACAAATGGAAGAAGTGGTCTCAGAAACTAGAAATTTCATGAATTCGAGTTCATGAATTTTTATGAGTAAACAGATCTGGATCACTAGTCGCATACAGCACACTACAGTCATTTCACCCTTAATGCGCATTTTGGATTCATCACACAGGAGAAAATAAAATAAAATCCACAGGATTCCTGTCTCTTATCATATGAAAATATGTATCAATAATGAAGTTAGATTTGAAACTTTGCATTATTTATACTTTATAGTCTGACTAGTTGGCACTCTTAAGGTGCCTAAGTGTTAGGAGCTCTACAACGTGGCATAGGTAGATCAGGGTGCTTGCCCTAGAGACATTTCATTCATATGTATTCAATCAGAAACCAGTTCTGCGGGCACCTGTTTTCCAAACTTAACATACGCCAAGAAAACAAGGAGCCCTTACATAACAGATGTAAAAGGTCCTTATGTTCTTGACATATAAGCCTAGGGTTTCATCATGTGTAGATTATAAAACCATACAAGTATCAAAATCAGTCACCCAGCCCAAAAATCTGAACTACATGCTGTATTGTGGCCAACCACATGGCTATTTTTTAAACATTAATTCAAGAACAACATATTTGACACATTTGTACTTCATGTATCTTCCACTGATGCCCAAACCTATCCCCCACCACTTGCACTGATGCAACCACGCCATGGAGGTATGCCCTGTATTCTGTGGTGAGGGGGCAATCAGGAGAGGCCTCCTCGAATTAAGGGAACTTTTGTTTCTGAAGTGAACTGATACAGGTAAGCCCAATCTTGCCCTATGAGTCTACTTTGATCTGTGCCAACTGTTTGGCTGGTGCAAATCTGAGTGGACCCAAGGGGGTGCCGCAAGGCTGGGAGGGGTTCATAGAATATCGGTTGAACCTTTGCCACATATACCTGCCCCCCCAAAAAAATACCTCCTGGTGGCCCCAATCCCCACGCTGATCCTCCACCCCATTACTCCCACTCCATTACTCCCCCTTTCCACCCACTGCCTGCCCCCATACAACCTTACCAGCACCAGTGGAGCCAGACGAGCTGGTACTGCTTGTTTGCAGCACTAGCCTTGTAGCACGCACTAGCACGTTGTGGTTTGCAATGCCACAAACCATGCTACACTGTCAGAATGTGAGTTCTAGCAGTGCAGATAGGGGATAGGATTGGGCAGTAACAAACAGAGCATGAGGCATATATAGTTTTGTGGTAAACAGTGACTTCATCCGACTGTCTTAATTTTTTTTAATTAATAAATTCTGCAAGGTTTTAATCTTCCTACAGCTTGCTAGGAAAATTAAGCCAACAATTTTGCTCTTGCCAATATCAAGAACATTTGGGCTCCAGTAGGTGAGGAGCCAGAACCCAAAAGCAAAACACAAGGTTTGCATGTATGAAGTCCCAGATTTAATCCTTGGCTTCCCCGTTAAAGGATATCTGGTAAGAGAGCTGGGAAAGAGGAATGCCTGAGGAATTTTTGACATTGCAATGAGTGGGCTGAAGAGGGAGTACAGGTTTGGGAGTATAGGTTGGAAAAGCAATGGCAGCAGGCACTAGCGTCACTACAGGGGGGGGCGGAGCTGTAAGTGCTGCTGAAATCCGAGCCTCCCTTACACAGACGAACGAAGCGGCCCCGCCCCCTCACCCTCGCAGCCGTTCAGAGAAGCGAAAACAACACATAGAATATGGGGGAGGCACAACAACAGGCAGTGTTGTTTTCGCTTCTCTGAACGGCTGCGAGGGTGAGGGGGCGGGGCCGCTTTGTTCGTCTGTGTAAGGGAGGCTCGGATTTCAGCAGCACTTACAGCTCCACCCCCCCCCCTGTAGTGACGCTAGTGGCAGGAGGGAGTGAGGAGAATTTTTTCTCCCATTGCCCTGGGATGCTGCAAAGCACAGAAAGGAACATAAGAAGTTGCCTTGTACTGAGTCAGACCACAGACCATTTCGCTCGGTACTGTAAACACTGACCGGCAGTGGCTTTCCAAAGGTCTGCTTTTCATACGTGTCTGGTTTCTGATATACAGTATTAAAATCCCCCACAGCTGGGGGCACGACTACTGCTTTGTCATATGCCGAGCTCACAACTGCCATTGTGCATGCGAGCTATGTTCTTCTGTCAAGAAATTCATACTGAAGCAAGCACAAATATATTGTAGGGATGTTGTTATCATCTTGGTCCTAGAATATGGGGGAGGCACAACAGGTGCATCAAGCAATTTTATTTACTAGGATGAGACAAGCTTTGGAGCTTTACAGAGCACCGAAGAATATTCTAGAATGATTGCTGTTCCTGCTCCCAAATGAAAGATTAGTCTGTGAAAAAATCAAACCAAGTGCAATAGCTTTTAAATTACTTACTCTTGTCTTGCCTGCAGCAGGCTTTGATTTAATGAAAAATATTACTTGACCCTACAGCCTGGATCCTCCCTCATTGCCTACAGCACAAGCGTCTCATTATACTGCTAGATGAAAGAAGCACATTGGTGCGAGTATCTCCACAGTCTACTTCTTCTACCCACCTACCCCCGCCATCAAGTGTAGTTCCACTCCTGCCTCACTAGGGAACCAGCCCATCTCAATGGGCATACTTCAACACAGAAGCAACACAACTTGCTACCTGGGCTAAAAGGCACTTTTTAAGTGGTACTTAGCAGAAGAGTAACTGACCCTATTCACCCCCACCTCACTTTTTTTTTCCCCAGTGGCTCTTTGCTAGTTTATTTTTAGTACCTTTTTTAAAAAAAAGATTGTGAAGCTTCGTGGCAGAGAAGCATCTTTTCATTTATTTTGCAATATAAACTGTTTTGCATGCTTGTTTGTTGAAAAGCAGTATTTGAAATGACAACTATGTGCAGGCATCTCAATTGGATGAACTCTGCTGTTTCAAGGGAGGATATGCATGCCCAACGTATCAACACGTAACTGTACAGAGAGGATTAAGCTGCCTGTGAGCACACACTTGTTTATTGCAGTTATAGTCTGCCTGCCTTCTGCAGAGTCCAAGATGGTGTGGATATGGTTCCCAGGGGTCTCTCATCTAGGCATATAATCAGATCCAGATCTACTTTGCTTTGGCAAAGACAGGGAATGATGTGCCTTTAGATCACGCTCTATAACACTGATTTCAAAGAACCATATTTAAGCTCAAACACAGCCACCTAGACAGAAGAATATACTGAAGGCAAGAAACATGAGGGACTGTCGTCTTTATTTGTATGTGTGTCACTGGAAAAAGATTGCTCAGTTGTCAGCTGAAAATACTTGTCACAAATCTATTGATTAAATTAGCTATTAGCTACAATATTAGCTCCTCTACTTTGGCTAGAATTTAGCTACTAATTAGCTGAGAAGCTCTTGTCTCACCAGCCACCCACACAGTAGGAAAATACTTCTATTTGACATATGATGAATGTAAGCCTTTGTGGCAGGCAGCTAATGACCTTTGAGAGACCAAGCCATGTTACTGAAATGGCAAGCAGAGGAACTGACGTATTTTGAAATAATAAAATATAAACTATGGAGATGTCCAAAAAACCTGCTACAAGACTTCATTTTGCAGGAACATCTCTTTCTTAAGAGGTGGATACATTTATGAATATTTATTGTATTCTGATGTCAGAATGTGGCCCATCAGGTCAGAAAGATGTTCCCATCCCAGCACCTTCACCTGTGCTCTGGGGCTTCTCCAAAGAAGTGGAAGGAGCCGCAGGCTGACATGTGCAATGCCATGATGCACAGTAAAGCTATCTACAGATCACACTGGATAATCCAGTCCACAGTGGGCCTGCAAGTCTCAATCAGGCACACTATGGCTAATGTTGCACTTACAAAAGAAATAGGTCTACGATGTGATTCACACAAGTGAACTTATGTCATTTGACACTATTTGCCCTGCAGGTATCTTACAGCAATGCACCTGATCTCTTTTTCTTCAGCTGGTGCATCAGAGATTGCCACAATGTAGACAACAGGATGGACTCAGTAAAAATTCCCTTTCAGAGGGCTTGCTAGATGAGTTTTGCTGATGATGAGTTTTGCTAGATGAGTTTTGCTTAGGGTCAAAGGGAACGTTCTTCCCAGTCGGACAGGCAAGTGACCCTGTCATGTTTAATTGTTTCATTTGGAATCATACAGAATTTACAGAGACTTAACACCTGACCTGCTCTAATTCTATGCTTATGGATGCAGATCTGAATTGGGTTAGAGGAGATGATATTTGGAGGATCCTCCCTTGTGATACTAAAGTTGGATATACTGTACTTACAGCCCAATCCTGCTCTAAAGATCCGATGGGCGGCCAAGACTGCCTGCCGGATTCTGATCTCCGCCTTGGGCAGTCTGCAGCAGGCTCCCGTGGCAGAAAGTCTACTCTGGGAAGGGGACGCTCATCCCCTTTCCCAAGTGTAACCATGGCTGGGGCCGAGAGGCCTCCTCGGATTTCCACCAGCTATTTTGCTGGTGGAAGTCGGAGGAGGCCGTGTAACGGCTCAGCCGATCAACGGGGGTCAGGATTCGACCAAGGCCGATCCCCGCCCCCTCCCCGATTGACTGGGCCTATCAGCCCCTGCTGTTTCCTCCCAGACTGCCCCCCCTCCGCTAGATCCTCACCTGGTTTGGGCAGCGGGCGGGAGACGGTCCGGGCAGCGGAGCAGGGCAGGCCAGCCTTCTGCCAGCTTTCCCTGCTCGCGAGTTGTCGTGAAAGTGCTTTACGGCACTTTTGCGATGGCTTAGGGCGGTGGAACGCTCGTTCAGGATTGTGCCCTTAGCGTCTATACCATTGTAGAAATTGTCTTATACAGTACTCTGCATTAGCAGTAGACTATGCCAATCCACCAACTTTTCATCGCCATCGTCATCACTTTCACAAGCATGCATGCTGAGGTTGCCGGACAGGACATCAGCAGATACTTGATCAGATGCCCCACTGCTTTGTAAACAGTTAATTAATTGCAGCCACAGGGTCTTTGTATATTTGAATCTGATTGGAATTATAGTTCTGGCAGAGGTAGGCTCACTGACGTTGCTGGAGCGGGGTGGGGGGCGGACCACCGGAGGGTGACACGCGCAGAAGGGTGACACGCGCACCCACGCGTGTCGCCCTCCGCTGTGCGTGTCACCCTCCGGAGGCTCCGAGGCCGGGAGAAGGCCTCGGAGCGTCCGCTCGGGCCGGTGCTCATGGGCCTTCTGACGAGGCCCACTGCGTCACAACGTAATTTATACCTTTTTCACGTATGCGCAGACCGATCCTGAGTGAAAAGGGCAGCCCTTTTCCCTCAGGAACGGTCTGTGCATGCGCGAAAAAGGTATAAATTACGTTGTGACGCAGTGGCCCTCGTCAGAAGGCCCAGGACAGCCGGCCGGGGAAGACGTCCCCGAGCTGGCTGCAACGAACAAACAGATGAAAGGTGCAGGGGGGCAGGTGCGGGGGCACCTGGGGCAGCAGCCCGTCAGGTCGCCCCCCAAAAATCGTGACGCGGCCTAGCGGCCGCACCAATAATCATTATAAGGAGGTATGTGGGGGGGGGGGCTCCACTGGGTAGGCTTGCCATATTTTCCTGAACTTCAACCGGGACACACACACACACACACACACACACACACACCAATTAAATAATTAAATAAACGAAAATTAAATAAATAAATAAATAAAGATACATAGAAAAATACAAGCACATCCACAATTTCTATGTATTGATTTATTTTAAAATATATGGGACGCAAAGCACCCCCTATTGCCGCACAAAGCGCGTCTGCAATTTTTAATTATTTAGTTTGTAGGCTAAATAAATAAATAAGTAAATAGAAAGGAATTTAATGTCCAAAAATAAAGGGGGCGCAAAGCGCCCCCTATTGCCGTGCAAAGCGTGGCCACAATTTTAATTATTTATTTAAGTTAAATAATTTAATTTACTTACCCCACCATCGTCGGCAGTGCTGATCCAACAGTCGTGCTGCTGAGATCTGTGCTGCTGCTGCTGCTGCATCCTCGTCATGCTGCTGATCCAGAGAGAGACTGCCCGGGGCCGGCTCGCGCGGGCCCAGGCAGTCTCTGGGTCGCTCGCTGTCTGACTGGCTCGGAGCCGGTGAGACAGCAAGCGATCTCCGGAGAGAGACTGCCTGGGGCCGGCTCGCGTGGGCCCGTGCAGTCTCTGGGTCGCTCGCATGCTTTGCCTCATGGGGCAGATATCATTGGGAACATGGTGTTGGGGAAAATAAAATAACAGAACCCTCCCCCAGTGCTACAGTCCTGGTTGGATTCTCCACCTACTCCCTGCAGTTGCTCTTAAACTGTTTTTTTAATAAAAGTATTAAACAGCAGGAGACCCAACCATGAATCTCCCAGTGCTGTATCTAGTTCTCCCTTTACTAACTTCTTTTCATATTTATTTCCTTCCCTAGATACCTCTATCTATGAACGTGTCAACATTTCTCGCATACGATCAGCCCACAATAAGTTACTGTGGCGTACATCATGAACTTCTTGCTCATAAGCCCTATGAATCAAACGCACAGGAAGAATCAATGGAGACACACCTAGAGACTGATCTGGATTTGAGCACAATCACAACTGTAGCACGAAATCAGTGATCACACTCAGCTGGCTTATAGAGTCTGAAAGGCAGCCCAGAATTGCCACCAAATTTTTATTTCACATGAAGGATGAAATGAAGAAGATTTCGTCAGTGATGGATTCCAAAATTCCCATTCAGTTAAAAAAGAGTTATGTATTAAGATACAGATTGTTTCAAGTCTACAATTTGTAATTAGCTAAGTTGTGCAGTATTTTTTGACTTTAAAAAACAGAGTATGATCCTTACAATAAATCTTTTTTCAAAACTCATCCTACCTACCTGTAAAAAAAACTGTACAGATCTAATGTATTTTTTCATATTGTAAAGTTTCAATATACTGAGACGTACTGGTATGTACAGGACCATGATTTAATTACATTTTACTTTACAAATTTCAGTTTCTAAAATTTTAAATTAACAGAAGTTTTATCTTGTGTTATATTCAGAGTTTCTTGGTTTTGTAGAAACTGTTTTGTTACTGCTTTCGTGCCCAGAAAAAATCTTCACTCTGAAATTCTGTGCTGTGCAAAACTTGCACAACTTTTATCTCACTGACTGTGTAGAGAATTCTATCTACTTGTTCCAGAAATAATTAATTAACCAAATGGAGGGGGGGTGATTGTTCAAACTTACACAGAGAAGGTTTTTTTTTCTATAAATAGATATCAACAGTTTTTTTTAACAGTTCTCAGAATTAACTGTTGCCTTGAATTACAGCCTGGTTTCTAAAGCAATGAAATGTAATGATAAAGAGGGATTATTTTAACATATCTCTGAATGAACGACTCATTGTTTTATTCCTTCATGTAGTACTGTATCTAAAAAAAAAAAAAGCACCATGGACAAAAACAGCAGTGAAGACAAAGGCAGTAACCACAGCAACCAAGTTCCATACACTAGAAAAATGCAGTTATTGGCTGACCAGGATGTTGTGTTATTTAGTCTCACTATACTGCAGCATAATGCAGTCTAATAGCCAAGATGATTAGATGTGTTTCAATCCACCAAGCATTTAGCCTGTGCAAAGCACCAGCATAGTGCACTTCAAGGATCTTTTAGGGCTGTTTCAGCATTGCCCTGAATATAATCATAAGACGATGTACAATTTTCCAGGTTTTACATAAAAAATGACATGCATATTTCAATGTACAAGAACAGTTATCTTGAAAGAGATTACATCCAAAGAGGTCCGGCACAATCGTCTTTTGGAAATGGAAATAGAACATAACAAATGGAGGGATAAAATGTGGGGCCAATTCACACAACGTCTCTGGGGGCTTTTTGTCCATCCATATCAACTTGCTTTGGTTTGGATCAGAATGGATGGTGAAGTAGTCCTCCATGCACTCAATCATGTTCACAATTCCTGTTCTGGCACAGCAATACAAATGCTTCAAAACTATCATTTGCAGTGGCATTTGAGGGGCTGGTTTACACACTCACCAAAGAAATCCTTTCCACATAATAGAGGTGCATACACATTTGCAACTCTGCAAATATAAGGTAATGAGTGATCTGGACATTCCATTCATAGGTCAATATGCATGTGGAATTGATTGACATGTCCTTTCCCCCTTTTCTTCCTGAGCGGAAAGGATTACATGAATTGGGTCTTACACATGCATGGGCTTATGCATGCAGTCCCTGTATGACTACATTCCCTTATAAGTGTGGTCAGGGAGATCTCATGAATCCACTCTTCCACCATGTAGAGCAACTCACTGACAACGCGATGCTCTCTAAGTATACAGTGGTGGAGCGTGCACTCCGCCACTCTAAGCCATCGCAAACGTGCAGTAAAACATGTTTGCGAAGACTGGAGTAAGGACTGCTGGTACAGAGGCCGGCAGCCCTCACTCCGCTGCCCTTCGGACCCTGTGCCTGCCGATACAGGTATGTCCTGCACCGGTTGGTGCAGGGGCGGATGGGCAGGGGTGTGAAGGGAATGGGGCCATTGGCCGGCCCGGGCTGGAAGGGGGCGGGGATATGGGCAGCACACTCCGCCGATATCCTAGGCCCATTCCCAGGCCTGGTCGGCCTTACTCCCCCACCCTAGATGTACGTCAGCTTCGGAGCTGGTGTACATCCAAGGAGGCCCAGAGGGCCCCGGCCGGCTTGCACCCAGGGAAGGGGATGAATGTCCCCTTCTCCTGAGGTGCTCCCAGGCTGGGAGCGGCATAGGATACAGCGGGTGGCCCTTTAGGCCAGCCGTGTATCCTTACGCAGGATTGCGCCATGAGTGTGTGCATGAACCAGTCCCAAGTAATTATCTATGCTCCCCAATGTCTACAGCTATACCTTCATTTTGAATCAAAGGTCTTTCAAAACGGAAATGAAGACCAAAAAACAATGGAAGAAATTTCCTGCATCTCACCCAAGTCCATCTACTGACTGCTCATGGGCATTATCAGGTCCTAAACCTTAACAATTCAAATTCAAAGATATGTGGAATAAAACTATTCCCATTACATTCCGTATTTAACAATTAAGGGTTTTTTTGTTTACCTATTAAACATTAGGTACCAGTAGATAGTTTAAAATATGGAAATATTTTTACCAAAAGATAAAGTTTAACAAATATTTATTGCATCACATACCAAATTGGGGGGGGGGACATTAAATATAATTAAAATCAAAATAAAATTGGTTATGCATTCCAGTCCTTCATTTAGTACCACTGATTACCACTCAATGACTGGGTTTTTGAGAAAAACAAAAACCCAATATTTCAAATTTCAATTTTAACATTTCAAGACCATTGATAATGCTGTACTATTGCAACAAATGTTATAGTGCAATTAGTTTAAAATCATGGATACATACATCTGTTAGAAGATTTACCTTGTGGTGTGCTGAGTAGGGGGTAGGTAATCAGAAGTACCTGGGTTTTCAGAATATTAGGACAAAAGGGTTTCATACAGTAGTAGCAACTTTTTATAATAAAGAGAAATTATTTAACCACAAATCTATTTTCTCAATATTTCTCCCAAATATTTTACAGTGGCTTCAAAGCATAATGACATTTAAAACTATGAATTCCACCATTTGTATAAAGCAACTTACTGGAAAAAAATTTACCTTCAGAATATTGTTAAAAAGAAATATGGGGATACAAAAATGTCAAAAGAAAGTACATTGTATTATTTATTTAGCATCCTAGATTTTGTAACATATTTTGCATAAATTATTTGCTATTCAAAACATTTTATTTGTCATTTTTAAGACTCATCTTAACTTTCATTATGTTTTCAGTTTCTGATTTCTTCACTGTATTATCATAGTGGTTCTTGGACTTCTGACGTCCATCTAACAACCTGGGGCAGTTGCAAGAGGTCTGAAAATGGGGTTCACTACCTGTAGAAGGTCATTTAAAATGAAGTGGTAGACCATATTCACATGTGCTGCAGGATGAAAACACATTTTCAGATGTTAACTATTTCATGTATGTACATTTTAAGTTTAGAGTTATTTTTTCTGATTGTTTTGATGTTTAAAGAAAATCTCTATTTCCCAAATGATGAACTTAGTAACAAAACAAAACCAATATACAGTGAACCCTCAACTAACGGCACAATCATATTTGGACGCCAACGTCACATGGACACCAGTGCTACATCCATCAAATCCTAACCCATTCAGGCAATGCCACGCCAGTGCAGCTCCTCCCACTGGTGTGTAACACTGGTGTGGCCCTTCCCAGCAACACTAACAACGTCCATGGAAATCTCAACACAGCCCATCATCCATGGAGCCATGCCCTGACATCGATGCATAATCAGCATGATGTTGGCATGAAGTTTGTGCATTATTAGTGTTAATGCCTATGCATCTTTGCTGTTATGTCCAAAGGAGCTAATCACTGCATACACCCAGCCCCAATGCCAGCAGCCAGAGAAACACTGCCAGGGTGTACTGAGCAGAGGACAGGGCCAACGAGTGGCCAGTGCTGGGGATGCCCCCCTGCCAGCTACTGGGAATGAGTAGCACAGCAATAGGCACCTCCGCTAGCCAGCATGAGGTGCCCTGAGGGGCCACACACACACACACACACACACACACACACACACACACGAGAGAGAGAGAGAGAGAGAGAGAACATGACACAAGGATGAACATGACACAAGGATGAAAATCATCATCCCGGGTAAGTTAATTTTTCATTTTAAAAAATGGCAGCGGCGGAATAGTTCGGCCCAGAATCGTTCTGGGATTTTTCTGGGAACCAAGGCCGGTTTCCGGGACTGTCCCGGAAATTCCGGGATGAATGGTAAAGCCTACCTATGGGAGCTACAGCGGCATCAGCAAAGAAGGAGCATAAGCAAAGACCTGCTAGGAACCCCTGCACCCATGGTTCATGTCCCCCCCTCTCTCTCTCATACACACACACGCACGCACACACACACACACACACACACACACACACACACACACTTTGACCCCAGCAGAGGAAAGGCAGAAAGTTATGTCCCTTTGAAGATGGTAGCCATGTGCAACAGGCACACAAGTATCTCCAAGGCAAGGGCTGTGGGGGCATTCATCAGCTGAAATGAACCTTTTGGCCAGGGGAGGGACTGGGACAGGTAACAAGGGGAGCCTCAACAGCATGCAGGCAAAGCAGAGTGTTGGTAGCTCACTGTACAGAATGACGCAGGCCCGGAGCCAGACACAACAGGTTTGAGCCCAGCCAATGGATATGCCCGAACCTTTGCAAGACTGGCCAAAAACACCCATACCAGGGACAAAAGAGGGGGAGTCAGGTCTAGAACCTATATCAGCTACTCCACAATGCTGCTCTCTAACCACTCACAGAAGAAGACAAATAATATGCACCTCATCTGCTATTTAACACCTTGCCTCACCACAAACAGGCACATATGACTGGGAGGCCATAGCAGATGCACCTACCAGAGGGAGCGCTTCATGGGCCAATCATTGGGCTGGCATGTAACACAGGGTGCCTCCTGCAGCAGCCCGCATCTGGCCATACTCGCACACCCATGCCCTTTGCTTCATTGCCGGCACTAGCCAGCATGGCTGTCAGTATGCTGCCCTTCCTGTCCTCTGACACTGCCCACCACACACCTTGGCAGGTATGGCTCAGGGGGCTCATGATCATTGAGGAGCATCCCCCTCCTTGGAGTCCAAGACATCATGGAGTGAGGATGCTGAAGACTTTGGGAGCAGAAGTGCCCTCCCCCCACAGAGTTCCACTCTTGAGGCCAGCAGAGGTAAGAAACAACTAAGGTAGGAATAAGGGATCCCTATCTGCTAACGAAATAACAATAAGTGTGGTCCAGTAAAGGTTTTTATTGAACTGTATCAGTGTAATTTGTAAGAGAAACATACCACTGGGGTTTCCAACCATCTCCTCCCAGCAGGGCTGTTGGGCCATTACAAGTTAACCAAAGGACAGCCAAGTAACAGATGTCAATGAGGTCTGGTTGCATTAGTTGGTTCATAGGCTGCCATGGAATTTGCAAAGCCACAGGGGCCTGACTGGAAAAAGTAAGTCAGGAACCTCATCGAGCAGCAGCTAGGCTCCCACTGGTAACTGCAGGCAGGCTACAGTAGGCATCCCTTTGGGTCTGCATGTTCTCCTCACCTGTGGGATAGCTGTCTGCATGGAGCAAGGAGAAACACAGCGAGAGTAACAAGGAATAGACAACATCAGCCACACCTGTTCTCTGCCTTGAGATGCATATTCAGTGTTTGTGAGGGAGAGCGATGCCACCAGAGTGTACATGCAGTGGTGCCCTGTAGGGGGTGAGATCATGTTGGCTTGGAACTTTACAATTTCCCTCTCCGGGGGGGGGGGGCTGCAGTCGAACTCTGCAGAGGATTAATATTCAACTCCCTGTGGCAATGGTGCCATTCTGAAAAACAAAAGGGGCTCTGATGAGCGTTTGGCCAGAAATAGCAATGGTTGAAGTCCCTGGCAGGGGCTTTAATACTGGGGTTGGTGTGCTGTGATTTGTTGCCAAATGTGGTCTGTATCCTATGCTCCATTGTAGGAAAGTGGGTGGGGCCAGAGTGGCAGAAGGTGCAATTTTCTGTTGTTTTTCTCTTCCCGTTGCTCCTTATGTGGCAATTCATACTTACGCCAGCTCTGTCATTGGTATAGCATTTTTCTGGCTTTGGGGGGTATGTCTGTTGTCTGGAGAATGGTTAGGATATGATGCATGTTGACACTCCCTCATTCTTGGTGGGATGTCCCATGCAGTGGCATCGCTCCGGTAGGGGCGGGGCCGTATCGCTCCATTGTAGACCCTTTACCGAGCGAGCAGGAGGCGGCCCCGCCCCCTCACTGTCAGAGCCTTTCCCCTGCGGAGAAAGCAGCAGGCAGGGTCTCTTGCCTGCTGCTTTCTCCGCATGGGAATGGTTCCGACAGTGAGGGGGGGGCGCCTCCTGCTCGCTCGGTAAAGGGTCTACGACGGAGCGATACTTACGGCCCCGCCCCTACCGGAGTGACGCCACTGGTCCCATGTCCCTCCCATCCCATATCCCTCCCATGTTCCACCCCAATCTCCTCCGTTTTGGCCTCTCTGCCAGCAGAGTTGCACTGGCATCTAAGGGACATTCGAGTTAGGGCAGCACAGCATTTTTCCAACATTGCGCCAGCGTCCATGGCACATTCATCAGTGGGCAGACTTCTATGCCAGCAAGGCTATCACTGCACTGGTGTACATGGAGATACACCGGTGTATCTTGAGGATAGGATTGGGCCTTTAATGGGGGAAAGGAGTGTCTGTTAATGTTGAAAGTCCATTAAAGTCCAATTGCACTGCACAAAACCTATATGAGTAGTTTTTAATGAAGCAGAAAATGTCCCTTGTTCCAGCTAAATCAAGGTCTGTTAAATTAAGGGTTTGCTGTAGTACTATAGTCCTTCTACATTCTTGCCTCCTCAAATCAGTTTGTATGCTACTATTGCAGCATGGTAGCCCTTGAAACCATAACTATATGGATCCCTTCTATGAAGGGGTTTCGCTGACATGCTTAAAATTGTTGCAGTCACATATGGAGCTGATGGACACATGGAATGATGTCCTTAATCCTAATTCTGTACTGCAACTAAGCTTAAGGACATGAAATTAAAAGACCTGCATGTGCTTCCCCTGTTTCTCCTTGCTTCCATCTCCCTTCCCTTACTCTGTTGTGTCAGATATCCCTTGTGTTAATATCTAGAGGTAAGTCCCACATTTCACTCCCTGTACTCAGTGGCGTCGCTGGAGGTGGGGCAGAACACTAAATTCCACACCATGCTGACCTCCGTTTCTCACCAGCATGAGGCGGCCCCGCCCCCTCACCTTCAGAGCCATTCAGTGGGGTGTAGCCAACGCACAGGGAGTCTCCTGCGTGTTACCTTCACTCCACTGAATGGCTCCAAAGGCGAGGGGGCGGGGCCACTTCATGCCGGTGAGTAATGAAGGTCAGGACGGTGCCCCACCTCCAGCGACACCAGTGCCTGTACTGTACATTGTTGGTGCTATATAAATAACAACAAGAACAACCGCTGCCGCCACCACTACTACACCATGCTGGCTCATGACTAATGCTGCAATCCTATGCACATTTACCTGGGAGTAAGCCCCATTTAACATAGCAGGATTTGCTTCTGAGTCAGTATGCACAGGATTATGCTGCAAGTCTCCTTCCATTACATTCACTGGGGCTTAGTTATGACTAACTTTTGCTGGATTGTGCCCATGCTGTTCAAGAAATGTAAACTGAGGTGAAAGGGACCAGTAAATCACCAGTGGAGCAGAATACACGAAACAGAAGATTTATACTTCAACACATATCAAAATAAAACATAGGCTAAGTACATGGAAGCGCTTCCTTGGTGAATCATAAATTCAACCCGAATAATTCACATACGACGGCCAAAGTAATGAAAGGGAAACAATGAATTATTTAAGGAAACACTGGCAGCAGATTCTCAGATCCATGCGCAATGGCCCCAACACACCAGGCAAAATATAAATACTCATATTTGTGAATTTGAACCTAGCTGTAAAAAGGGCAGTTGTTTCACTCAGAAATGTTCAGCTTTTAGTTCTCAAAACGTAAACATGGCAGCCTATGCAGGATCCAAATATGTTTAAGAAAACTGATAGAACAGTTTGTTGCACTTAATACAAAAGGCAGGTGATTGGTACACCCTGACCAGAGCACTGAAAAGACAGGCTGGCAGTTTGCCCAGACAGGGAAGTTGGTTCTCAGCTGCCCTGCAAGATAGGCATATCTGACTATCAGATTCTAACTGCTCCCATTTGTTTAGGAATCCACACCTATATGTAAATGTCTTCTACAGACTACAAAAACTATGGTGCAGGGCAACTATAACTGGGACCCATATATAAGCTTTACTAATAGGAAAGGTGGTAGCACAAATAGAAGCAGCTGGAACAAATAGAAATAGAAGCAGAAATAGAAGCATGCAGGCTTAAAAAATGCCTCTGGAAAGATTGAGAGGCTAGGCACTTGAAAGAAGAAAAAACGCACCCTGCCTATTCCATACACAATATATTAATAATAGAAACCTGTAGATGAATCTACCCTGAAAAAACAGAGTAACGTATATGGCCCACAGTAATGTAGAGGTAATAGGGACACTTTAATGGGACCTGGGATACAGGGGGGCTGCAAATGCATTCCCACAAGGAAAGCAATGCAGGCTAAATTGTAATGTAGATCATGCTTCAGAATGTTTAGGCAAACATACCTACTTCCCTGTATAGATATGGGATGTCCAGATCATTTGAGATCTGATAGCTCCAACCAAAGCAGTGTTAACTTAGAACAAACCGTTGCAGGCCCAAGGCCTCCCCTAGAGCACACACACAAAAAAGTGGTTGTGCAGGAAATTCTAGGACATGTAGTTGGAGGCGTTGTCTATACATACAGCAATTGAGGTGGTACAATGGACGAAGGGATTATACAATGTATAGTTTCAGATTGCAGGTACGCACTGTACAGTGTTCTCCCACAATTACAAAAAAGCAGATCCTACGATCAGAAAACTTGGCACCATTGTGAATGAGCTGGGGTAGAACTTTCCTTAGCAGTAGACAGGTTGGGAAAGCAATATAAAAAGGGGAATTTCCCACTTGCAGTCTGGAGTAGCTCAGTCTCCTCGACCACCTCGTTCTGCTGCATGCGTAGGTGAAGCCTGAGAGACAAGGAGAAGTGAGGAAACTCTAGTCAGGATGCCCCTCAAGATCAAATACCATCATTAGGAGGTATGCCAGTCCCCATTGTTGCCTGCCTTTTGAAACTGTCCTATTTCATCATGCTTTTCCACAGATCTGTCTCCCTTTGCTTTAAACTGTTGTTTTATGTTTTCATTATTGTTGTACAGTATTATTATTATTATTATTATTATTATTATTATTATTAACAATATTTATATACCGCCTTTCAACAAAAAGTTCACAAAGCGGTTTACAGACAAAATCAAATGATTAAATGGCTCCCTGTCCCGGAAGGACTCACAATCTAAAAAAGATGCAGAAGAACACCAGCAACAGCCATCAGAAAAAACACTCTGCTGGGGTGAAAGGGGGCAGTTACTCTCCCCCTGCTAAATATAAGAGGAGCACCAATTGAAAAAGTGCCTCTTGCCTAGTTAACAGGGGTTAATATAAGTATAAGTATTTAAGGTTTTAATTCCAATACAGTGGATCCTCGCTATCTGCGGATCTGGCATCAGCAGATTTGTCTCACCGCGGATCCCAAACCCCCGTGGATCCCAGAAACCCCGCGGATATTGAGGTCTGACTATATCTGTAATTTCTGCTGCATTTTGAATTGTTAGCGTTTGGGGTGCAATGCTATTAAAGAATAGCAATCTATATACTGTATATACTGTATAAAAAAATAAGTCCTGACTCACTGACTGACTGATTAATCACCGACCCGCCCAAACCCCCAAGCCTAGACACGTAAAATATGGGGAGCACGTTCCTTCCGTGATGTAAGCACCCACTAAGAAGGGAATTTTAGAAATTACGCCCCTAAGGGGGCAAAAAGGGGTGCAATGCGTTTTCAGGGATTCCTCGATCTCTCTCAGGCCCAATGAGATATCCCCTTGGTTTTGGCTTACAAAGGTTACCCGTCCAAATGCTGAAAAACAAATTTTGGGATTTTGCCTTAATCGACCCAGAAAGGAGCAAACCTGGATTTGGGGGTCAATTATAGAACCCTTCGTATCTGCTGTGTTTGTGGAGCTATAACATTCCTTTTTGGCAGGCGGGTGTCTTTGGATAATCTTTAGAAATGGTTTTCACAGGTGTTTTTGAAATTTCACCCCTAAACGGGTAAAAGGGGGTAAAAGAAAAAAGGGGCGACATCACCACCCAGCCCCAACCCCTGGGCCTAGAAATGTGAAATTTGGGGAGTACATTCCTTCTGTGACGTAAGCACCCGCTAAGAAAGGATTTTTAGAAATTCCACCCCTAAGGGGGTGAAAAGGGGTGCTGCAATTCTATTCACCATTACCTGGGAGTAAGCCCCATTGACTAGAACAGGACTTACTTCTGAGTAGGCATGCCTAGGCTTGGGCTCGCCATGCGTTTTCACAGATTCCTCAAGATCTCTTAGGCCCAAAGAGAGATCGACTTGGGTTTTGCTCACAAAGGTTACCTAAACAAATGCTTAAAAACATATTTCCGGATTTTGCCCTAATCGATCCCTAACATTCTTTTTTGGCATGTGGAGGACAATAGAGGATGCTTATTTGTTCTTGGGACTACTTTGTGTTTCAGTTCTTACCTATGAAATCCCCTAAATAAACACGCTAGAGACAGAGGCTTGGATAAAGGGTCACTATTAAAGTCTAATAAACGTATAAAATATGCAGCGGAGGGGACTATAACATTGCAGTGCAGTGCGGTCAGTGTGCAGGAACTAGGTGCGAGGAAAATGGTGCTGCCCATATGTCCCCCCTGCTACACTTGGGCGTGACACTCTGACTCCAAGCTCTGCCCATTCATAGACTGGGAAAGCTTATCACAGCCAACCCTGAAGGGGTTCAGGCAGCTGGGCAGCGCAGACTCCCCTTATGCAAGCCATGTGGTGGTCTTTGCTTACGCAGCAAAAGGGACTTGCCAGCCAGCCTCACCAACCTGGGTAATTATCATCTGAGCAGTCCTGGCTCACCCCCTTGACCTTGCTACCTCAGAATGCACGCCAATGAAGATCTCTACCTACCCATCCTGCATGCAACCTGCCTCATGGTGGGGTTAGCCTAGTGCTAGATTCCAACCACCCCACAACCAGCCAGAAGGCTCAAACGTCCCTGCTGCAGGTCCCTGAGGAAAATGTCGGTACCAGTCATAGAGAGGTGGACGCCATCGCCCCTAAACAGGGCTGGTGAAGTATAAACAATACCAGGGTGAGCTAGAGCAGGCATAAGTCCAAGGCGGTCACGTAATGGCCACCGAGCCCAGAAATGGGACAGGGATGTAGCGGTCAACATCCCCCAGGCTGATTCGGCCAACCGCCGCCCTCCCTCGCCTCCCGGCATGCCCTTGCAACCGCCGGCGGGAGACTTACCTTCTCCTGTGGTGGCTGGGTCATTTCGGTGGTTGGAGTGAGGGCTGCCAGCCTCTGTGCTGGCGGCCCTTACTCTAGAGTCATCGCAAATGTGCTTTACGGCATGTTTGCAACAGTTTAGACTGGTGGAGCACAGGAGTCTGCCTGTTTCAGTCCCTCTCATGTATGACACTCACCTAATGGGGCTAGGGAGGTATGTGAGCTAATCGTGAGGGCCCAGAGCCGCAACTAGCCGTAATGCCGCCTGGCTCTAGGGAGGGCGTTGGGCGCCCTGAAGTCCCTCCCCCCCAAAGTCCCTGTAAAGGAAAGTTTTGGTGCGGCCGTTAGGCGACGGTCCGAAATTTGGGGGGGGAACTCGGAGGGACTCTGCCCTGGGTACTTCCCCAACTCCCCCCCGCCCGCCCGCTCGGCTTACCTTTCGTAAGTGCTGCTGCATGGCGGGCGGCTCCAGGGTGGGGGACTCTCCTCGACTCTCCTCCTCCACTCAGCACGGTGCGGCGAATGGGCAGGGAATTCTTCTCCTCCGCCCACCTATCGCGCGGGCAGGGGTGCACTCCACTCAGTGTGGCGCACGGGCGGGGGATTCTTCTCCTCCGCCCGCCTATTGTGCAGGCAGGGGCGCACTCCACTCAGCACACCACGGCTTCGCCGCGCCGCCCTGAGTGCGCCCTTGTGGGTGGGGGCGCCTGGGCACCGGTTGTGCCACCCAAGTTACGCCTCTGCGTGAGGCACGTGGTGGACAACTGGGACGAGTTCTCTATCATGTTCCACAACAGCGAGGGGACAGCTATCATTCGATGGAACCATGACTTTTAATCATTGCAGGGTGTTGCCTGAGATGGGGGAGTTGTGCTACATTTAAAGGGTTCATTGCAATCAAAGAAAAGTTTATTGGAGTACTTACATCCCGTAGCGAAGCGCAGGTATTACGCTAGTAGTATATAAAACAAACAAACAGAGACTGATCCTAGGGATAGCGAGAGTCAGTGCTGTTCATAGAATTTACAAACCCCAGGACATATGTGAGACAATGAGTTAGTACTGTATTGGACACTGAAAGTACATAGAAGAACGGATCTTAGATACCAGGGGTAGGAAGCAGTGTCTAAAGAGCTTTTCTCATACATCCTTAATGTATAATTAACATAGATATACATGATGCCACGCTGCCCCATCTGGCTATAAATACAAATAAGAAGTCCAGAAACTTAAGGAGTTTAAGAAACTTAAGGAGGCGGGTGAAAATAGAGAAATGCCTCCATTTCTAAGGATCACTGTCGCGATAGATAAAATCCTCTCACATCACCTCAAACACAATTTCAGTGAATGCAGTTCACTCTTTATGATTCTATACTTCTTATCCTCTGCATTCTAAAAATGCTTCTTTCGAGATATATTGCGTGTTTCATCGGCTTTTTGCTCAGGCAAAGATACCTTCTACGTTCACTGCATTTGAAAGGAGCATAGAGGAGGATTTTCCACTTCATTAGGAATCAGGTGGCAGAAGTACAGAGGAGTGTTAAAAATAGAATCACCACAGATATTTTGCTGTTAAAATTATAGTCAAGATCCCAGATTTTGTAGTATCACATTTCAGGAGTGAATGCAAAACTTTAATGTGTTTGTAGAGCTTGCATCTGAATGACACCCTCCATGGAATGATTACTACAAGATCTATAGGGGTGCATACAGGCCACAGTCCAATACAATATAAAGCTTACTCAGTGCATATAAGGCTAATGAAATAAATGGGCTGTAACATGTTTAGCACTGTGTTAGACTATCCACATGAGAAAATCACTTTTATACCAAAAACATATTTTATAGAAAAGAGGACAGTGAGATGACAGAAGGTTGGTTGCCTTCAAACAAAGAAAGTAAAAGCATATGGTCAAAAGCCAACTCCATTCTGTTGTTTTGTATTTGTTCTTGCTAGTAGTCATAACCAGGGTTGCAGTAAAATGCCTCACATATGGCTTCCCATTCCTGTTTGCAGGATGCAGATAGACTGCCCTTGGGGCAATTTATCAGGGGGGTTCTGTGAAACAGAGTTAAAGTTTTCTTTCATCCCATCTTAGCACCAATGGTAGACCTTGCCTGCAGAGTGAAGGCAATCCCACCTGCCCAAATTCTTTATTTTATCTGCTTCGTGATGTTGTCACATAATAAACAAATCTGACTGGTTGCATGGTGTTGTCACAAAGCCCAAGGGCAAGAGCATTATCCTCACTCTAAATGGGTGGGAGTGCGGCCAACACATGATCCCTAATTGGCTGGCTTATAATGACTTTGTGCCTTGTTGACATCACAACTACAGTGTGTTTCCCAACAACCCTTTGATTTGAATGCACCTTGCTTGCATAGTACATTTGAATCTGTGAACAAAAGCCACATCTAAGGAACAAAGTTGTTAGCGACACAAAAGAAGGGTCCCCAACTCTAGCTGTTCCATCAACTCCATGGCCAATTCAATCAAGGAGTTCATGCTACTGAAGCCACTGGCCTCCAGAGTGTGTCACTAGTTTTTGTCGCACCCATCAACCACAAAAGAAAGTTCAAAACAATAGTGACACCTGTTTAGGGCCAGGGATGAGGAACCAAGGGCCATCAAGCATAAAAGAAAGTTCCTTGATGAGCTCACCCCACAAAAGATCCCATCTGAGTCTTTGGGAAGAAAGAGTAAACAAGGTTGGGGTACTGCGATGAACCTCTTCAGGCTAAAGCCACACAGGCTGCGGTAAGATGGTGTGTTCAGATTGCAAAGTTCGTCATTCATAAACACACAGCAGGCGGGCTGGCTAGAGAAGATTGAAAGCGGAAGAGCTAATTCCCATGATTAACCACCAGTAACCCTGCTGTCCTGGGTGACCGCGAATAACCTCCTTGGGGATCTCAAGCTGTTAGCGTACTCTACTTAGCACGGGAGCCCAAATCTTGTCAACGAACCCGATTTTTTCCTTACGATTCAATAAAAGTTTTTTTTTCCTGTTTGGCAATCTCTATAGCTTCTCTGTGAAGACACTGTCTATGAGCGCAATTCTGACGATCGTACCAGCGACGAAGCAAGTGTTCCGTTGCCGGAAGCAGTCGAAAATGTGCCAGAAAGCACGTTTGCGACTACTTGGGAAAAAGGGAGGCCGGCGCAGAGGCCGGCCTCTCTTGCTCCGTCGCCAGAGTGCCCGTGCATCCGCCAGATGAGGAGAGTCAGGATCTGGCGGGCGCAGGGGCGGTTCGGCGGGCGAGGGAGGGGGCCATTGGCCTAGCCGGTCTGTGAGGGGGCGGGGGGGTGGCCTCAGCCATATCCCCATCCCCGTCGGGCCAGCTAGACCTTTTTTTAGTGGTAAAAAAAGAACAGAATGCTGACTGCCCCTCAAGGTATTGCATTATGATATCAAGGCACTCTAGAAGAGGTGATCTTTGCACCAAATATGTGGAAACTTTTGACTTATTACCTATTGTATATACAGTACCACCTTTTTCTGCCTTTGCCAAGTCTTACTGCATCACTCTCATCCAGTCAAATGGCACTTGTGAGTTTGTGAAACATGGTTTGGAATGTGTTCTTTTTTACCACTATTTAGCCGGCGGAACTCCGAGGAGGCCAATCGGGCCGGCCTGGATTTACACTCTGGGGAAGGGGATGAGCGTCCCCTTCCCTGAGTAGACCTCCAGCCTGGCGGCAGAACAGCCGCCAGGGCTCAGGATCCGGTGGGTGGCCCTGTGCTGCCGGCTGGATCCTAGCGCTGGATTGCACTGCCCATGATATCTCGTGGACCAATTTCTTAGTACTTTCAATACCTGGTTACGATACCTGGTTCTTTAGCCCCAGTTTTCCCTGAGAAACTCTCCAGATTTCCCGATTCCCCTCATTTCTTCCCTCCTTGCATGCACCACCACATGCCCCTTTTCCTTTTTCAGGATTTCCTCTTCTTTTTCCTGTACATTGTAACTGCTTACCTTTAAAGCCTAGTTGTATGAATGGCTAAGAAACATTGAACTGCTTATTTTGATTCCCCTTCCTTGCATTTGTAAAATTAGCCCCACACTAAAAGTTTGCTTCTTGCATCTGCACCCTTGCTGCCCTCTTTCTTCATTGCAGTACCACTGAGTTACGCCACTGACCACTGCACAAGGTCCTAGCATATGAAACAGGTTTCTCCCATGTGCGCATATTAACGCATGTTCTGCAAAGCATGTTCTGTAACAATTCTCTGGAGTCAATGCATTTACTAATTGTGTTTATCTCAGGGCCCCAATTATCAGGGAAACTGTTTATTTGCTGCAAAGCACTGCTACCTCCATTTCTTTAGCATATTTCCAAAAAGAATTACACAGTGCAGATTGACACAAGGATACACAAAACCACCTATCTTCTATAGATCAAACTGTTTGATCCAGTCTTCAAACTATTTTTGGTATTAAATTATTCCCACCACCACAATATTTCTGAGTTTAAGATCAGTAGATAGCATAGCATAAAGTAGGTCAGTGCCTATTTTTCTTCTCCGTCTAATGATAGAATCTGATTTATTTTAATTAGAAGGTTTCAGAGTAAATCAACATTAACATGAGCAGAGTTCATCAAGATTGATGTTATTTTAATGAATATCAAAGGAATTAGGGTACTTTAGTGTCATGCCACTGGAACACTGAAACGAATGTTCAAGTAAACAGAAGGTGCGGTGAATACAACTGTGAAAATTCCACATGGCAAGGATCTTATAGTCTACTTTATCAACCTCAGTTTTGTACATAATTTTTTTAAGCCATCTCTTTAGTTGGGGAGCCAGAGCAGCACCTGCTGTGCGGTGGAAAATGACTCGCAACACTAATTTCATAATGACTAGCCCTATTACTTCAAAGGCCTAATGCATTCATAATGGTGGACATTTCCAAGTGTCACCAATTTAGATATTACATATGTACGGGTAATAATCTACAAGAGAGCATTAATTAATATTAAATTACCTTGGAGATAAGTTACATCTTTATTAATTTCAAATCGTCTCTGAATGAAAGATAGGCAAGGCTGCAAGAGCAAAGAAATGGACAGCAGGTCTTTGGTACCCTGGGCAATGATGAGGCCAGTGCAGCTAAACAGTCAATCAGTCACTCCTCTCCTCCCTGTGCCTCTTCTCCTGCCCCAACTCACAACATTGGTCTTATGGATTTTTCAGGAAAGGAGTAGCAGGGGAGATGGGGAAAATATTACTATAGTATTTCCTGAAGGAGCAAGTCTGTCAGCAAACCAGACCACCAGCACTTTTTGAAAATGAGTACAGTACGGCTGTACAACCAATCACTGCACAATTTCCACAAAAGGACTTCCTCAGCTTTTGAGCACAAACTACACAACGCTTATGTACGAAAGATTAAAAGTCAGTGCGCAATGAGGTGACAACAACTCAGTCCACAAGAGAACTGTAAAAGCTGGCCAGTACCTAGTTTTTAAACAGGGGACATATTTTGAAGTGATAGCAGGGATGTGAATCAAGTCTCTGACTCCAAGTCTCGAGTCAAAAAGTCAAGTCCCAAGTCTTTACCCCCAAGTCACGAGTCTTTGGTTGCGAGTTCCTATCTATTTAATGGGGGAAACAGGTTTAAACCTGAATAAAGTTCGACTTGTAAAAGGCTCCAAGTCTCGAGTCGAGTCTTCTGAGTCTTTTACAATCGCTGAGTCAAGTCAGAGTCAAGTCATTGACGCAACCTGAGTCCGACGCGAATCGATAGACTCAAGTCTACATCACTGGGTGATAGAAGGCAAAAGGACCAGGATCATTGATTCCTTCAACTAATTTTTTGTGCCAACTGGGAAAACAACCATAAGCTCTAGCAGCTCTAGCTAGGGTTACCATATTTTCCCAGTTCCATGTTTTTTCCCCATGTGCACATGTTACAGGTGTTTTTTAAAAAAAAGCCCTGTTACTAAAAGCGCCCTGTTATAAGCATCCTCTTTTTCCCCCAACACACGTGTAATCTGTCCTAATTCCATTTTGGTTTCTAGCTGGCAATCCTAGGAGCTAGGCAGGAGTTCACTCTGAAGAGGGCGACGTCATGCTGAATTCTTAGGTAAGGTCATGCTAATAAGGACGATTAAGGGGACGGAAGGCTGTAGTGCTGTGGGGCATCTGTGTGTCTCTTTTCCTGCAAGAACTTGCAAATTTGGGTGCCCCATCTTGGTAGAAGTTTGCTGCAAAAATAAGTCTTACTGCATAGTAAATTAAGGTTTCAAGCTGCCCAGTGACCAGGTCACCTTCACAGTCTTTTCAGATTTATTTGCAAAGAAGCCTCTCCCATTCACAACCTGAACATGGGTTCAGCACACACTTGCCATGCCCTTTGTCCCTCCGGAACTTCTCCGATTGGGGTGCAATCAAGTATTTTGTGTACTCCTGGAAGGATACACTCAAACCCAATCAAGCCCAGGAATCCTATACTGCATACCAGTGATGCAGACTTGAGCCTATTGACTTGGACTTGAATCGGACTCAAGTTGTATCAATGACTTGACTCAGACTTGACTCGGTGATTGTAAAAGACTCAAAAGACTCGACTCAAGACTTGGAGTCTTTTACAACAAGTCCAATTTTATTCAGGTTTAAACCCGTTTTCCCCATTAAATTGATAGAGACTTGCAACTCGCAACCAAAGACTCGGGACTTGGGGGCAAAGACTTGGGACTTGACTTGAGACTTGGAGTAAGAGACTTGATCCACATCCCTGCTACATACCCAAAGAGAAGCTCCAAACTCCTTTGCACAAAGAAACCAACAGTGTCTCTGGGTAACAAAGTCCCATAATTAACCCTGCTCTGGAAGCAGAACTTTGTCACTTCTCAATCCCTTGGAGGTGTCCACATTGAGCATTTTGTCATTTCTCAATCCTTTAGAGGCATCCATGCTGTGTGTTTTGAAGGTCTCTTCTATGTAGAGTCTCCCTCCATTTTATGGTGCTTTTTTCCCTGCTGAAAGCCTCCACATTATTCATTTTTGCTAGACTGTTCTGCGGTCGGGAAGTCTCTTGCTCTGGTAGCTGCCCTTGCCCTAGAAGGAGCTACCTACCTGGCTCAAAGAAGCCCTTTTTTAACAACAATCTTCTCCCTTGGAATCTGGAATCACACAGTCCAGCCTTTGCTGCTTAGACAGACTTCGTACCCAAACCCTGCCCAGCAGAATAGAATTGGTAATCTTTCTCTTTCTGCCTTCCTTGTAACAGGCCATCCCCCCCCCCGCTAAGTCTCCATTTCCATGTGCATATTTCAAAGCTTCCTGCTAATCACCTTCTTCTCCTGGCTTACGTGGGACGAAACTCAGCACAGACTCATTCAACTACTTTCTCTCTTTTCTTTTTCCAATTAACTCCCACTTGTCCAAATGCAGCCGTTTCTCTTAATTGCAACCATTTAGAACTCTGTAACTGATCTCCTAAGCAAAATAACTCAAAGTAATGTGGGGGTTTTTTTCGTTTTATTGATAGTCTTTAATAAATTCTATCTTCTTTTGAAAAGCTCCGTCTCTTGGTTACTGGTAGCCTAATTTTGAGGCACTTTGACTTTGAGGTTGTTCACACCACTCACCCACATCGATGATCCCAAAACTGTCAGACACTGTTAAGTCTGACCTCTTGCTCTTGGAGTATCACTAATTTTGAGTCAATTGTGTGTGTGCACATGACTCATGAAGGAATGTGTGTGAGTGTGAATGTATGAGTGGTGTTAGCAACAGCTCCTCATCTGCAACCACCTCAGTCAGCCTCAAGGAAGGGCCAGTCTTGCCCCTCCCTTATGATTTACCTCAGATGCTCACTCCAAGGGCCAGTCCACATCGTGGACACCACAGAGGTGTCTTTGGCATTGTGGGCTGTGTGGAGGACCAGTAGAAAATCTGGTGTGAGGCAGATTGATCATCAGATTACCAGTTGCACATCCTCTCTACTATAGATTGATTGCACTGTTCAAATATTAGTTGAAAAGTCAAAGAGTGTAATATATTGCACCTACTAATCTTGTGCTCTTTTGGAGGGGAAAACTATTTCATTAGAAATAGGCATGTTCATTAATAACAAATCATGTGTCACCTCAGCACTGCATACTTCAATCTTTCTCTGCCTTACTGCTAAAGCATATAATAAATGAGGCACAAAAAAGCTATTATATGAAATATTCAGAATGAACAGCTTTTGTGTTCTTCTCAGCCTCAACGGAGATAATGAACTAGTTTATTTCACTGCTAATGATAATGGTACACCTCTACTCCTACCCCATCTGTGTTGTTGTTTGCTCTGGATTGAGATTGTAAACAAACAAACCACTGTTCCCAACCAAAAAAAAAAAAAACAGAATTCATAGCTTGTCTTTTCACGAAAAAACAAAAACAAAAAAGGGCAGGCTGGTTCTTTAAAGAACAAAATCTGAATGCAAGTGCAAAACGGAAGGCAATGATATTTTTTGGGGTGTCAGTTTTGTCCATGTTTGCTTCTTCTCATTACACTTTCACAGCTTCCTTCCTTTGTCAGAGATCTCACTGGCATAAGTGAGAAAGCTAAGCAAGACACCTATTCAGATATATTTGGCATAGCAAGGAAAAACAATCCCTCTGACTTCCAGTTCATCTGGTCTCATCAGGCAGATGTCATTTTCAAGAACAAAAAGAGGAGACTAAAAATACCTTATCAAATATGAACTATTAACCCACATTAAAATAAAAACTCCCTACAGACTGCAACTCAGCATCTCCACATCTTGTAAAGCAGTGTTCTAAGTTCACACATGCGTATTCATCACTCAGTGACTGAAATATTAAGCAATCACTTGTGTTATCTTCTTATTTCTACCCTGCCTTTCTGCATAGAGTACACAGGAGGTGGCTCACAGGAAAACTACAACTACACAACATAAATAGATATATAGGCCATCAAGATACAATATAAAGTTGCAGTTAAGAACATCATGTGAAAGGGCAAATTATAGGTCAAACTGTGTGTTATGGTAAACACACAGCTGGGCCCTCTAAGTGGTGTGCGTGCGTGCGTGCGTGCGTGCGTGCGTGCGAGAGAAGCTCAGATTGTAGCGGGGATCAGGATCGGGGCCACAATGCATTAGGAAGGGTATTTAACCCTTTCCCCTTGCACCATGCTCACAATGAAAATGCCCCCATCCCACTATTAGCCCCAAGAGGAAAGCACCCACACAGGCACAAATGGGAGTTTTCCTACTGTGCCTAACAGCTGCTTCAGGAGCGGTGGGTGGGGACATTTTAATCAGTACTGCCCACTGGAACAAACATTGTACAGTACATTGCGTGGATTATTATAAGAAAGAAAGCTATTGAGTAAATAAACGATGCAGGAAATTCTCATCACAAACCACACAGGGACCTGTCCATATTACCCGATATTATTTCAAACACAAAGAGTTTTCAAGGGAGACAGATCATACATTGCCAGAGATCATACTGGCATACATGAGAAATCTAAAAATCACCAAGTGATAACATCAAGAGGGATATAAATGTACTTCTTCATTAACACACAGCCAATGTTTAATTCTCTAACAGTCATCTTAGGGCATATGTGTAATTCAGAAGATCATGGGTCTGGTGTGCTGCTGCTGACGTGTGACGTGAAGTGTGGGACATGTCCTTGAAAAAGACAAGTGCCTCTTCTCCCAGCACACCCTCAGGCCCACAGGCAGTAGCTGGCCATGCAGACAGCACCATATGTGTTGGTCCAAAGCTGCAATCTCTGACACAAGCAATTTATGTGACATGAATTCATCTGATCCCCAAAAAGCATTGGATTAATATATACCCTTACTGAAGATCATCTGCTCAAAAAACTTTTAAAGACTGCGATATAAAATGGGATAGCATCAGATGACATGCAAATATGTTTCTCTACCACGATTTTTTCCACTTCCAGCTTGGATGTGTCCAATCTCTGAAAATGGACCTTTTTGTAGCAGTATTTTATGACAGCACAGTCGAAGGTTCACAAGTTTCACAACCATATTTTCATGTCAAATTACACTGGATTCTTAAAACTGAGCAAAATTTGCAATGCTGAGAAAATAAATGTAGATATTGGATTTCAAACCATTTCAGGCACCCCAAATCTGCCACCCTCTTGTCCTTACAGTCTGTCACTGAGGCAACCCACGTCGTCTTGCATAATGGATGGGCTGCCCCTGCCCTACACAAATATATAATAAAGACATTTGATTGCAATAGAGCGCCTTTTTCAGATGTTCATTCAATATCCAGTGAGGTGGACTGATGGAATTGGTGCATGCTGTCTTTGCTCTTGACCCACGCATATTCATTTGAAGGTCAGAATATAGCCTAACCCATACAGTTAGATGTTCATAGGCTCTGGCCACACGATCAGGAAACCAGGTTTTAGAGAGCATGTTGACCCAAGCAATATGAGAGAGCGGAATTCTGAGGTCCATCGAGAAGCAAATGAACACCCTGCGGGAGGGGGGGGGCGCAGCAAAAAAAGAGTCCCCGTGACATCATCGCTGGAAGTGACATCACCGCCACCACAAAGGGCTTCCCAGGCGCAGGGCAGGCAGGTGGGCCGAACTTGTTGTTCCCCCCCCCGCTTTGTTGCTGCCCTGCGTGCCACCCAGGGGCCCACCGCCCCCACACTTCTGGGTCCATCCAAATGCTCTAAAACTATTCAGTGTCTCCTGCTCCTAATATCTCCTTAAACTTTCTATTTTCAGCCATTTGTTTATTTTGTTCTCTTCATCCTCGTGCTTCCTTTACATATACTTTGGATCAGCACTTAGCAAGGGCTTCTTTATACTTCTTGGCAATGAGAAAACAGTTTACTACAGTACATCCTAGTTTCAAAACTGCTTACATTAGAGGAACATATTCCAAGTTTCGTCAGAGTAATTAACTTTAAAACCATACTGAAAACCAAGTTTGCATATCAAGGTAATATGAGGGGAAAGTACATAACAAATGATATGGTCAGGAAAGTAAATGTTTTCCCCCCTCCTTTATGGGAAAGGGAATATTAATGCATTAATACACCACATATTAAAAATAATGAAAAATGAAACTCAGCACTGCAGCATCCTGTTCCAAAGGAATCAGATGGAGGAGCGTTCATGACGCTATAGGGATGGCTATCTCTTGAAATGAATACATCTCAAAGGCTTTTTTCACAATGAGAGACACTATGAAAAATATTAATATGATTCTGAAGCCGTTTCAGAATTCACAGATAGATACCTTAACTTTTCATCAACTATTTTTACCAGCTTAATTATAAGTAGCCTCCAGACACATTAGATAGGGTTCATAAAACTGTATGAAGACAGACTAGTATCAGTTTTTTATCCTGAAAATGTAGAACTCGGTATCCATATACTGGTACAAAGGAAAAAGTTTGATTTATGAGCCATACAATGTGGATTGATTTAAAAAAGACAAATTCTTACTTTGTATGCAAATCTGTACCTTAGTCAACTATTTTAACACTCCCTGGAGAAGCAAAAAGGAAGTGGGAAACATGTCTATGGAAATTATAGGCGTGTGCTTTGAATACTTAATGGGCCACAAAGATCCCAGCTATGACAATCTGCTCCTCTCCATATCAACTACCCAATTCCTGTTTTCATCAATAGGTGTTATAAAACAAAGAATTGTTGTAGCACAATACTGAATATTGCAGTGCATATGATGTTTTTCAATATGCAAAGCAGAAAATAAAATACAAACCAAGATACAACTTCGACTTCTGATTATATTTTCATATACTGCATAGCTTTGTTTATTGTTTTGATCCCCTTAAAAGTAAGGGGAAAGGTGGGATCCAAAACAAACAAATAAAATAATAATTTAATGTCCCATATTTAAATATGGAATATCCACAAGTCTGGTTATAGGAATAATGGACTGCATTTCCAAGCAAAACTTAGAAAGTTGGATGGACTTATTTGTTTACGGTAAAGTTGACAAATCATTCATTCATAGCACACAAAGAGTACAGTAGCTGTGGAAATTACAAACAACTGAGGAGGCTATAATTCCCACACCCCATGGGAAATATATTCACTCATCTCTTGAAGTAAAATGAGACACTATTAAAGAGGTTATCAGGAAAAGCTTATAAAAGCAAACAATTACAGCAAACATGTGGAGAAGAGGGATTAAAATCAAAGGTCTAGGGCTGCAATCTACATTCAGAAGAATTAGGACTCTAACAGCACAATCCTAGGCATGTCTACTCAGAAGTAAGTCCCATTGTGTTCAGTGGGAGTTACTCCCAGGAACGTTTGTATAGGTATAGGACGTAGCCCTAAATGGTGGGCTTATATGGTACCATCTATTCAGGCGTGGCTGATTAAAATGAGGAAGATCGCAGAAATGGCAACACTTACTGAGGTGTCCGATTAAGGCTGAAATCCTAAAACACACTTACAAGGGAGTAAGTCCCACTGGACACAATGGAATTTACTTCTGAATGAACATCTACAGGTTTGCACTGTAAGAAGGAAAATACACTTTTGAATGAACTTGGTCACTGTTTGTTACCTATTAGAAACATCTGTACATGAAGAAATATAACTACTTAAGTGGATGATAACCAACTTGCTGTTCACTTTCTTCCTACATTGCACACTGTCATGTCGCTTGTTATTCTGAATACTGTACAACATGAAAGGAGATGGTTATGTATTCTGATCTAATGATACTTAAAACTTGTCAACTGATTACATATTAACAAAAAGATTCACACACACCCAAATTATGCATCTCCTGAGAGAGACAAAATGTGCTTCATTAGTCAGGAGTAGTCACGGAAGCTTGCGTACCTGAGCCACAATTTCCGTACTGAAGAGGTAAATTTTCAACGGCAAAATTGTCTTCCGCTAAATTCATGATATAAGGATTCTATGGTTTAACCATGAGACAAAAACTAGTAGGACTGATTCAAACATGGTGCCCTGAGAGGCACAATTGTTGTCACTGTTTTACACACACAAGTTCACCTCTATGTCACATCACTGGAGAACATGCAGCTAAATGCATGTAGGGTTGCCACTGCATTTGAAAATGAACATTCTTTCTGATGCGTGATGGCAAATATTGCAGTGCATTGCGGTCACTGACTAATGAAAACACATGAGCAAGCTCACCTTATGAGAGTGATGTACCACTTTACAGCTCAATCCTATCCTCCCCTGGCATAGGCAATTCAGCATGGACTGCGCAGCCCACGCTGAATCCTATCCGGAGAACAGACAGGCTGGAGGTTTACTTGGGTTAAGTGGGCATTTGCCCGCTTATCCTGGGTGAACCCCCAGCTGCCGCAGTGGGGCTAGTCGGTCTCAGCCAGCTCCTTGTGGCCTGGGGGGGGGATAGGATATGGCGTCTGATATGGACCCTCCCACCTCCTTGGTCTGATCCATCCTCCCCCACACCATTATGCCCCTCCCCGCCCCCGCAGGCCCTGCACCGCTCAGAGAGGCACTTACCCGCTCCATGGCGCAGGGCCTTCTGCCGCTCAGCAGGTGGGTGGCACAGGTCTCGGCGCCATTAGACTGTGAACATTTGAATCAGTTTTCCAATGTAGCAACTTGGTGAAGGAGAACAAAACGAAGTGGCAAATTATGTAGGAGGAACCATATGTCAAAAATGTGCTGTGTGAAAGATTTAGACAGAACTCCTGAGAACCATGGGGGTGTATTAGACTGAATATAACGAAGAGGAAAGCAATGAAAATAGGAGAAAAATCACTGACAGCCCAATCCTACCTTTCTGTGCACCAATGCAGCGAGGCCAGCGCAACCTATGCTGCATCTTGCACATAAATTAGCAGGCCGGAGGTCTCTTCGTGGTAAGGGAGATTTGTCCTCTTGCCCCGGGGAAAGCCCCAACCCACACAATGGGTCTACTCAGACCTGCATGAGCTAAATAGCTGGCACAAGTCCGAGAGGACATATGTAACGAAATGTAGCACGGGCCCGGGAAGGGGAATAGGATATGGCGCGCACCAGCGCCGCTGATTCTGCTCCCCTCCAGGGCACAATCTGCTCACCCCCACCGCATTATGCCCCTCCCCCTGCCCCATTAGGCCCTTGCACTGCTCAGCACAATAACTACCTTTTCCAGCCCATGCTGCTCCGTTTGCAGTCAGAAGGCACAGCGCTTTTGTGAGGACTTGCACCAGCACAGCACGCACTTCCTTAATGTGGATTGTGCCACAAGTTGTTTTTATACATCAGGGTACAAAAGTAATGATTAGGGAAATGGTTTAGGGGGTCATTGTGAACAGTGAGGAATTTGACTCATGAAACAAATGTTTCAAAGGCAGCTAACACATTTACAGCCCAATCCAATTCAGCTGTACCACCCTTGGAGCTAGAGTTCTGGCGGCGGTACGTGCTTTATGGTATTGTAAACACCAATCCAGAAGCTCGCGTAGCTTCCGTGCCACAGCTGTAGATGGTGGACCCCGTGTGAGGTAGTGACAAAGTGGAGCCCCGCTGACCCTGGTAAGTTAGTGGGATGGGCAGAATGGGAGGTGGGAGGATGAGGGCAAATCGGGGGGAGAACCAGGGGCATGTTGGACATAGGCGGGGTGGCACCACCTAATGCAAGTGACTTGCACCAGATGCTATCCCCTTCAGAGTCAGCCAACACAACCCCTCTGTCTCCTTGGACTTGCGCCTAGAGACCTGGTAAGATCCTAGGAGACCCATTGGTGGTTGAAGGGCTTACAGAGGGGTAAGGAAAGTATTTTCCCTTTTCCCGTCCCAAGCCTCCCAACTGCCCCCTCTACCACAGCATGCAGTGTAGCCTGTTTTGGTGCAGCTGCATGTTCTGGCAGAGGAAAAGATAGAACTGGGCTCTAAATCTGTAACAGGGAGGCAGACAAAATGCTATACGACAGTAGCGAAATAAGACCACTTTTGATGTTGCATTTAAGTTTAGCCACATTTGGAATTGACAGATAGGCACAACTCTGCTTACTTGACAAAAAAAAAGTCAGTGCTCAAGTTTGAGGCTGAAAACTATCCATCATTAAGAATCTTTTATCATAGTCCTTATGGAACATCTCCTCACACAAGTGTTGCTTTGCCCTCGATCAACTGATGGCACCTCCCTTCATGTACAGAAGAAAAAATGATGGAGACAGGGAGCAGAGTAGGATCCACAGCAGAGGACAAAAACAACAGGAAGACCAGGTTGAGAACTGATATTCTAGCCTCTAATCAGTGGTGGCAAAACTGAGAATGCCACCCGATGCCACCTCAGGTCCACTGCCTCTTCACAATAATGAAAAATAGCAACCACTGCCTATACTTCTCATGCGGTTTGTGCAATTGCAGAAGTGCAAGGACTGCATGAATGAAACAGCACCTTTCCCTGTAAATCATGGTCCTTGTAAATCACACTGGAAGTCCTGCACTTCCACGTTCTTCGAATGGTATTTTTGGAACAGATTTTAATAGGGGGGTTGGGAGGATTTAGGAAAACTTCGGTATATTTTAATCGGATGTGAGGGATGGAAAAATGGAGAAGGTCACTTTGTTTTTAAAGCTGGTTGTCAAGAGATGTTTGGCGAACTATCATAGTGCATAGATTGTATGTTAGGGTAAGATGTTTTATTTTCTGTAGTGGTTGTTGTATATGTTTGTTTTATTTATATGCCAATAAAGGTTCTATCTATCACTTCCATGTTTGAAAAAACCATGCAAGAAGCATCATAAGGAGGCGGGCGATCCACTTTCTGCTCAGTTTCAGTAGGCTCAAAGTGAATCAATGCAGGTTGCATCCATGGCAGGCTGGAGGGAGGCAGTGGTGCAGCAGACTTGGGGTGAAGGGCACCCCAAATACACCACCTGTTGCCCCCCTGAAATCTGCCACTGATGCAACCTGCATCACCTCACCTCATGATGGGCTGCCCCGCCTCTATTTGTTCAATTGCCTCACATCAAGGGCATAAAACAATAAGTCTCTTACAATAATTGCTGAAAACAAACATTAGGCACAGTAACATGTCACCCACATAGACCAAAAAAGAAAGGCAGCGTAAAGACAATGCCTGAATGCAACCGCCTTAAAAGAAGCAAGAGGTTCTCCAACGCAGGTATAGCTGACCCTATATTGGTTCGATGGAGACACATTAATGCAAATATTAACATATGAATTGTAAAGTATTTTGAAGCTTTACAGAAATGTAATAATAATAACAACAACTGTGTTTTATCCCAGTAAATTAATCTAACAAAATCTAAAATAAAATGTTAGTTCAAAAGCAAAATATACAGAACAGTCGTCCTTTAGAGCCCTTTAACACTTCCGAGGCACTGCTCCTCGGCAATCAGCTGGAAGCAGCATTATAGCTGTGATTTCACTTGGCACTTATTATAGTGTAGTATTTCCCACTGCAGTCCTGCAATGACCATCTCCATGGCAAAGACAAAAGTGAATGGCACAACATTGCCAGCCTAAGACTGCAGCTATACAGTGAGAGCCCAACAGTCCAATCCTGTCCAGCACCATAAGAACATAAGAAGAGCCCTGCTGGATCAGGCCAAAGGCCCATCTAGTCCAGCTTCCTGTATCACACAGTGGCCCCTCCAGATGCCTCAGGGAGCACACAGCCAACAAGGTAACCTGTTTCCTGCTGCCACTCCCCTGCACCTGGCACAGAGAAAACCTACTTCTAAATCCAGGAGGTTGCTTATGGCTTGTAACCTGTGATGGTCTTTTCCTCCATGAATCTGTCCAAACCCCTTTTAAAGGCATCTAGGCCAGGTGTCATCACCACATCCTGTGGCAAGGAGTTCCACAGCAAAAGCACGCTGCGCCATATCCGTGGAGGTCTCTGCAGAGTAAGGGGACATTTGTACTCTTACTCCATGTCGAGCCCCAGTCACTCCTACGGTTCTCCTCGGATGTGAAAATCTCCTCAAAATGGCTAGCACAAATCCGAGGAGCCTCGTGTTGGCAGTAAAGGCCCGGGATAGGGGATAGGATTCAATGGAGCGCACCACCAACAATCACTCCTCCCTCCCGGGCCCAGCGGGCCAATCCCACCGACCCCCAGAAATGCCTCGTTCTGCCCGCCCCGCCCCCCTCCGCCGTGCCATGGGGGACTTACCTTCCCCGGCAGCTGCAATGTTGTCCTCAGCACAGAGAGAGCAGCACCAGGCTCAGCACCGCTTACTCTCTGGGTGCTGCAAATGTGCTATGGCACGTTTGTGACACCCTAGACCAGTGAAGCAGTTGCCCCGCCAGTCTATACTTAGACAGGATTGTGCTGTCAGTGTGCTTATTCAGAAGAAATCCCATTTGAGTATAGTGGACTTACCCCCTAGAAAGTGAGAGTGAGGAAAGAGGACTAACACAGGGAATTAACTTTTTTAAAATTTGTTTTGGATGCCTCTGAAAAAGGAGTAAAAGGTAATGGGTAAAAAGAGGCTAAAGGTAACCACAAGAGTAGTCTTCAGTGCCTCAGTGCTCCATTCGTGCCGCCCAGCCGTTTCTCTTGCATCTGGCTCTCCCCAACCAATGTTAAGGTTGGAGATCAAAGACAGAGAGTGCACAATCCCCCCCCCAACCTCTGGGTTTGGGACAAAGGGGGGCCCCTCTTGCTCCCTGGTTCTCAGTCCAGCTTTTCTCCTTTTGCAGTGTCTTTCCTCCCCATTGTTGTTTTTGACGGTGGTAGCGGATGCTCAGATGCCCACCCCCACCTCCACCCCCAGGCCTGATCCCAGCTGGGGGAGGAGACCAGTACCAGTCATCCATCCTCTTGTCACCTCACTGCCAGCCTTCCTCTGGTGAACAAATGATGGCAATTCCAGACCAAATTCCTTGTTTGGAAGCAGCTACAGCTGTGAAGAGCAATATTAATATTATGCAATCCACCTGTGTTTGCCTGGCTCTTTGCTATCCACACTCTCTGCCAGAAGCTTAAAAAGAACTCTGCCAGCTACTAGAGAGGGGAGAACCTGGGGGTTTTGGACTGTGTGACACTGCTTTATCGAGAACATTAATTTGTGGTTTTACCTATTCCAAGTGTGCAGGGAGCAATGGTAGCTTCACATTATGTGGTTGGTAGGGTACTGTAAATATATTATCCCATTTAACTAATGCACAGGCAGGGAACACAATCTGTAGCAAACAGCAGAAGACATGTGTGGTTACCGATAAGGAGCAGGCACAATTTTGTATCTGTAGAAGTAACATCCGCTCTCCTTTAGACAGATAGGTTATCAAGAACCATTCGTCATGCTAAGCCAGGTGACTTTGCAATCAATGGCTAGAGCTCCATGGGAATCAGACTGCCTTATAGGAAGCAAGTCCAAGCAGTGAATTACGAGGTACAGAGCCAGGCATCGATTGTGCCTTTTGCTTATTTATTTCCCAGAGCTCTACAGTGACAAAGTACCACTAATTTTATCCCATAAATCTTTAATATTTCTATTTACAGTGTGCTGTATAAAATATAATTTTAGAGCTTAATGATGCTTTCGGGCTACATTTCTGCTAAGCAAAGTTTTCCCACCTACTGCATTTCATGTTTTCTTTGGGGTAACCAATGGTCACTGCTGGAATCTCAATAAATGGCACAGGTCAACACACAAATGAAATTGGAATTCAGACTATGGAAGATTATTATTTTGAGATTCTGCTGTGTGGTCAGCAAGCATTTTGAATGTAATTAGTGTCCAACTTCAATAACACATGTTCCATATATGATATTCTTTTCCTTCCAGTGCCTCTCCTCCTTTGGGAACTATGTAGTTACATAGCCCAATCATTAGCAATATGTCCAGGATTGTTGAGCATGTCTTCTTCCCACCTAAGGCTGCAATCGTAGCATAGTCATTTGAAAGTAAATCCAATTAAAATTAATGGGACTTGCATCCAAGCAAACATGGCTAGGACTGGACTATAAATCTCTGATGGATGCTAGAGAAGGAGTAGTTTGCCTCTGGAACAAGGCTCCATCGACACCTCCAGGGGGATCAGAAGTCTGCCTCAGTTCCCTTTGCTTTGTACTGCATGCATTGGATATCGTAAGGTATATTGAAGTGGGCTGCAGAAGTAAGGGAGAAGTACAATAAAGGATGAAGCAATCAGGTACAAAGCAGATGGCAGACTCCAGAATGCCCCCCTCTTCCAGTGCCTTGTTCCTATTCCAGCAATAATCAGGTAAGAAAGATAGAGAATTCAGAGGTAATCTCCACAAAAAGCAAGTCACATGGTAAAATAGTTCTTAGGCTGTACAACTTGAGTCTGCAGGATGGGGGGGGGGAGAGAAATCACATGATTGAATTCTCTCTCAAATAAAAAATCCATGATACACAGTAAGCTAGATATCCATGGGAAGGGGGTCTTGTCTAGTCTCATGTCTGAAAAGCAAGGTTTTTACATTGATATTTTTTCCTATGACTGAGCAATCAAAGATGCCCCCCCAAAAAATCAACAACATACCCCCAAACAACTGTCTACAGTCTGAATGTGCACAATCCAGGATTGGTTTTACCGCATAATCTCCTGTGTGTGTAGATCAGGCCTCAATGACTGGAGTGCTGACGTCTTCCAAAGATAGTTCATAGCACTGCACATATTTCATCCCCCACCAAAGGCTACAGTCATTGGGGCTGCTGAGCCATAAACAGCTGACCATGTCACAATATACCCTCTATCACTTCTTCCTTGGACTGGGGTACAATCCACCAAGAGGGTCTCTTGTACAAGTCCCATTAAAATAAAAGGGGGGTGCACAGCACGACTACCCATGTTCGTGGAACTCCAATTCATTTCAACTATGCCTGCCCAAGAACGTCCTGGAATTGTATTGTTGGGATCTGAACACCACCATCAGAAGCCAAACTGATTTTGGAAGTGCCAGCTTCATGGCAGGGTGCTTCTGTTCTTTAACAGCTGCATACTTAGCACTACATCAGCATGTCACAAAGAGCTTCTCCTGTTGAATTTCTGTTTGTCTCAAAACTGCTAAATGCACAGGAGCCCTTATAGGAGAAAAAAATGGAAACTGTGACGGTCCAATTCTATCCCCACTGAACGCCAGCATACCACCAGGTATGCCAGCGCAAAGAGGGCCCTGCTATTGTAGCAGCCCCTACGCTGGCAACTGCTGCACTGACACCAGTACAGCAGCCATAAAGCCATATGCTGCCAGCAGCACGATACAGACTGGTCGCCGGTGGAATGCTGGCAGAGAGGCAGGAAAGTTGCAGGGATTGGGTGGGACAAAGTGGAGCTGGCAGCCGCTAGATCCCAAACCATCATTCCAAGCCTGACAGGCTCCCAGCAGGCTCCTCAGAGTTACACCAGCAACAGAGCAGCCTTAGCTTTGAGTCGTCCCACACAGGACCATGTGGCAGCCGGGAAAGGAAGGCAAGTCTCTTACCTTTCCTACTAGCCTCTTCCCCAGAACAGTGCATAGCTGCGCCAGTGGCTCTGCATCCTACACACCGCTGCCGGATATGATTGGGCTGCAAGTAACTTCATCTCCACTAGGTGGGTGATCCGAGTAGCTGATGATGGATTGCTTTCGATGTCTTTTTGGCTTCTCCTAACACAGTTTTTTGCTTCCCCGGAGAAAATAAAGGGGGTTCTCAGATTTTAAGGCACACAACCATACAGAAGCCTGAGTGTACATTGCAAGCTCCCATATACAGATTAAAGAAATAACCCATAATTATATCTTTATATTGTAGCAGTTCTTAAATCATGAAGTTATATTTAGGAAAGTTGTTTTCTGCATTGCTACACCCATTTTATTAGCTAAAAACTCATAAGGATTTACAACAAATGCAGGCACGTAGTTTGCTTTATCCCTCTGCTAACGTCTGTGGAATGGAAAGTTGCTTCTTTACCCCGACCCTGAGAGAAGGAGGAGGCGGACATAGTGTGGGAGAAAAACAAGATTCCAAAGTGTGCATTTTCAGAAGACAGTATTATGGCTTCAGAGAACGAGTACAATAACCAGGAATCAGCAAACTGCTTAGTAGCACAAAATACTTAATCAAAAGGAAATAATCACAGAATTAAATGCTGATCTACATTAGACCCCATATTATTGCAATCAATTAGGCAGCATGAGGTTTTTCTCTGAGTGGAAATTGGAACACTGAGCATTTTACATGGAGAGATGCAGAGTTTTTCTTTTTTACTTGATCCATTTGAGAGCCGGGGGTTAGAACCCTGCACTGTTATTCTGCTGACTCTCCTTGGCAACTGGATGGGGGCTAGTCGCTCCCAAACAATAACACAAAGGTGCAAGACCTTTTCTTTCAAACAGGAAAAATGAGGAACAAAAATAAAAGAGGCTTTTAAAAAAAACTATAAAATAGAAGACTCATTAAGGTTAAATTCTTTCATCACTTAAAGTTAACAACCCAAGCAAAAAGGAGAAATGGGTATATTGGGATTGTGCCATATACATCCAATATGTATGCATACATCCCAGGAATGGGGGGGGGGAGGAGGAGAGCACAGTGCTTCAGAGGCAGCTGCCAACATGCAGATAGTTTCTATCTACCATCAACACATGGAAGAGGGTTAGGATTATACCTGGCGTTTACTGCAGGGCAGGTGGATGGTGATCTGGATGTGGAGGAAATTAACATCACTCCTTTGTCATGGACAGATCACTTCCTGGTGGGATTTAGGCTTGTCGCAGCTTGTCGCCTCCGCAGTGGTGGGGGACCTCATTCTATGGTCCGCCCCCGGAGGATGATGGATCCGGATGGATTCCTGAGGGCTCTGGGGGATTTTCCTGTTGCCAGAGTCGGCGACTCACCCAGCGCCCTGGTTGACCTCTGGAATGGGGAAATGACCAGGGCTCTGGATCTGATCGCTCCTGAGCGTCCTCGACCAAGCCGCAGAGTCAGAGCGGCCCCTTGGTTTACTGAGGAGCTGCGGACGATGAAGCAGCAAGGTAGATGTCTAGAGCGACGGTGGCGGAAAACTCCGCCACTGCTGACTCCGACCGGGCACAGGCTAGAGCTCACTTCAGAACCTATTCCGTGGCGGTGGCGGCAGCTAAGAAGGCTTTCTTTTCTGCTGGCATCGCGTCTGCGGAGAACCGTCCAGCTGAGCTTTTCCGTGTGGTCCGGGGCCTGCTCCATCTGGCCCCCCCAGTAGATGGGGTGGAACACACGGTGGCTCGCTGTGACGAGTTTGCAAAGCACTTTGTGGACAAAGTCGATCGGATTCGGCATGACTTGGACACCGTGTTAGCAGTATCTAATGATGTCCCTGAGGCACCTGTCTGTTCTCCTTCCTGGGATTCTTTTCAGCTTGTAGAACCTGAGGATGTGGACAGGATTCTTTGGAGTGTGAGACCGTCCACTTGCCCGCTTGACCCTTGTCCGGCATGGCTGATTAGAGCTGCCCGGGCGGGGCTGGCTGAGTGGACGGGGAGGGTGGTAAATTCATCTCTGAGGGAGGGGGTGATGCCGCCGTCTTTGAAGCAGGCGGTGGTGCGCCCCCTCCTGAAGAAACCCTCCCTGGATCCCACAATTTTGAACAACTTCCGGCCATTCTCAAATATCCCATTTCTGGGCAAGGTGATTGGGCGGGTACTGGCGTCCCAGCTCCAGAGGGTCCTGGAGGAAGCTGATTATCTGGATCCATTCCAGTCTGGCTTCAGGCCGGGGTTCGGGACAGAGATGACCTTGGTCGCCTTGGTGGATGACCTGCGCTGGGGACTGGATAGGGGGAGTGCGTCCCTGTTGGTCCTGCTGGACCTCTCAGCGGCTTTTGACACCATTGACCACGGTGTCCTTCTGGGTCGGTTGGCTGGGTTGGGGCTTGGAGGCACCGTTCTGAGGTGGTTCCGCTCCTTCCTGGCTGACAGATCCCAGAAGGTGGTGCTGGGGGATGCTTGTTCGGCACCCTTGCCCTTGAGGTGTGGGGTGCCACAAGGGTCAATTCTATCCCCCATGCTGTTTAATATCTATATGAAGCCGCTGGGAGAGGTCATCCGGGGGTTTGGGGTAGGGAGTAATCAGTATGCGGATGACACCCAGCTCTTTCTCTCCTTTCCACCCGACTCCAAGGGGGCGGTCGATGTCCTGAATCGTTGTCTGGAGGCAGTTGGGAGCTAGATGGGGGCAAACAAGCTGAAATTAAATCCTGATAAGGCAGAGGTTCTTCTGGTCCAGAAGTCTACGACTCAGGTACTGGATCATCGTCCTGCTCTGAATGGGGTTGTACTCCCTGGGGTCCGCAGCTTGGGGGTTCTCCTGGATGCGCAGCTGCTCCTGGATTCCCAGGCGGCGGCTGTGGCCAGGGGGGCTTTTGCCCAGCTTCGGCTGGTGCGCCAGCTGCAACCGTACTTGGATCGTGCAGACCTGGCCACAGTGACCCATGCCCTAGTGACATCTAGACTAGATTACTGCAATGCGCTCTACGTGGGGCTGCCTTTGAAGACTGTTCGGAAACTGCAATTAGTGCAGAATGCGGCGGCCTGGGTGGTTGCCGGGGCTTGTCGGTTCGACTCAGTCAGACCGTTGCTTCGGCGGCTACACTGGCTACCAGTTCGTTTCCGGGCACAATTCAAAGTGCTAGTTTTGACTTTTAAAGCCCTTAACGGCTCGGGTCCAGGGTATTTGAGGGACCGCCTCCTTCCTTATAATCCGACCCGTACTCTGAGGTCATCAGGGGGGGCCCTGTTGACCGTGCCGCCATTGGCGGAAGTGAGGGGGATGGCGGCGCGGAGTAGGGCCTTCTCGGCGGTGGCGCCCCAATTGTGGAATTCCCTCCCCTTGGAATTAAGAACAACTCCCTCTTTAGAGGCCTTTCGGCAGGGCCTTAAGATGTTTTTATTCAGGACTGCTTTTAATGTCTGACATGGTGGGCTGACCTTTTAACAAATGGTTTTAATATATGTAAATGCTGGTGACCCACTGGGGTTGTTTATTTTTAATCTTAAGTATTTTAATTAATTATTTTAATGTGTTTAATTGACTGTTTTAATGTATTTTATGTACTTGTTTATATGTATTTTAATATGTTGTGAGCCGCCTTGAGTGCCCTCGGGAGAAAGGCGGGCTACAAATTCCTTAAATAAATAAATAAATAAATACCCACAGACCCTGCCCTCAGAGGCATTAATCAGCTCTTCTACACACCACCTACCTGTACAAAACTGTTTGTATGTAGGCTGTATACATGACCTGTATCATGAAAAGAAACACAAGGCACCAGATTGCATATGCATGTATAGCTTGAACATATGTAGAACTGGTGCAGAAAAACAGCTGAATACATGGAGATTAGGGAGCAGGGCCAATGGGCATGACCTTTGCAGTCTGTATAGTAATATATAGTATTACAGTGTAGTAGTAATATACATGTTTTTTATTTATTTAATGTCAATCTCGCATCTCTTTTGGTATGATACAGCTAAGTTTTTCAGACGTCTGTATTCAGTTCATGTCCCAGGACAGAACTCGGTGGAAGGGGGTGCAGGGAAGACCAATCTGCCAAGCCACTTCAATTGCGGCCAAAGGACCTAATGGAGTTAAAGTGGTGTCAGGGTCAGACACTGGTTGAAGGGCTATGCCCATCAGAGGAAACTCTCACTATCCAGTGAGAACCCTCAGTACCAGTAGTAGAGGAAGCACCCAATGCATAACCAGGGAGCTGGTGGGGGAACCTTGCAGGATTGTACTCCATTTTGTTAACACAGCCCCCATTGCAGAGGGTTCACTGTTACAGGAATTGCCTCCAAACAAGGCTGTTTGTCAAAATGTGTTGGGGTGACAACAATATCTCATAATTTTTAGAATAAATTGATTTCTTCTGCACCAGTCTGGAGGCCCCTGCTTTTTCTGTTATTTGCATGCCACCTTCCCCCCCTCCGCTGTGCTTTACCCCCGCCCCCACCCCCAGCCCCCCTGGAACCTAGCACCAGCTTTGAGTGAGGGGATCTAAATGATGTTTCTCTGCACCATGGCTTTAAAATACATTAAGCTGCTGGTTGTAACCTGGGTCATGTTCATCGGTCTTTGTCTTGAGGTCAGAAATGCCTTTTGTAAACAAGACAGTTTAAAGACAAGTGACCACTGTGGACTTCTACTGTCCAAAACAATGTATTCCTCTTGTCAAGGTTTAAGAAAATTGATCTTAGCCAATAAATATTGGATAGCAACTAAATCTTTGAAGATATTTTATTTTTTAAATTGGATTTTTTGTGTGTATCATTTATTTTCCACTTTCTTTTCTCTGAAAGTAGCTTTCTGTGATTTCAGCAAACCTATTTTAAAGCAAAAAACAACAACAAATGTCAAGAAAAACGTGGTGGTATGCCATGACTACATTCTCATTAATCTAATAAATGTTCTCAACAATGTGCCTTATTGTGCAGTAATCCATAAAAATGTGTAATTAAGAAATGACTGTGAGCAGAAATTAAACATGCCTAGCTTTGGATACAATCTTCAGGTTATAGAAATCAGTCAAACATCCAAAACCTTCAGTGCAGTTAAAATGACTTTCTTGTATTTTTACTGGATGAGTTAAATTTTTGCAAATTGTTACAATTGTCAAAATGAAGCTCATCCTGTTTCACAAGTTCTGTATACACTAGTGATGAACCTGAACCTGGTTTTGAATGACACCAACTGTGTACGTTCAGATTCAGATGTGAACGTGAATGCTAATACCCCCTGATCATCAGGAAGACCACATTCTGCTGAATCCAAATATGGCCCTTCTAGCTCCAAATCATTAAACAACAAAACCTCAAAGTGGCTTAATAATATGGCCGAAAGCATTAGCTAATTAATTGGTGTCATTAATTTACTATTTCATTAATTGATTTAATGTGTAGATTGCAGATTAATTAAACCATGCTGCACTGGCAGAGACAAACCACATTAAGCATGAGCACTTAGTGCTGTCGGCTGTATTGTTAACAGGCTTTGTACATCTCTTGACACTTATGTTAACAAACATATTGGCAAAGTTCAAAGCCAAATGACTAAAAGAGGCAGGCTCTCATTTTCAGATACTATAGGCAGTGCTGATGTCATTACTTTTATACCTCTCTTCAACTAGGAACATGCATTACAACCCAATCCAATCTAAATCTCCCCTCCCCCCCCCACGCGAGATGCAGGTGTGCCAAGGAGGTGCATGCTGCATCCTGGGGGGGGGGGGAGTTGGAGAGGTCTCATCAGGGTAAGTGAACTTTTGTTCACTTGCTGTGGGGAAAACTCCCATAGTCCCTATAGGACTCCTTCGTCCTGCACCAGCTACTTTGCTGGTGCAGGACCAAGGCATGTAAAGGCGAAGGAAAGGGAAGGAAAGGGATGGGATTCAGCTACATGCTCATGCCACCGAACTCATACTCTCCCTTCCTCGTCCCTCCCTGCCCCCTCCCTGCCCATAAACTCCCCCCGTTCCTCCCCCTATCTGTCCCATTCCACCCACCACCACCACCTTAACTTTGGCCAGCAGAAGGTGGCCTGGCCACCAGCCCACTTGCATGGCCACCAGCAACTGCACTGGCAGCTTCGCTGTGCAGGACAGCAGCACTGGAGAGTTCGACACTATTGCATGACTTCTAGCAGGATCCAGACACCTCCACTGAATCCTGCTGGCTTTACTGGCAGAATAAACGTTTCACCAGCAGAGAATTTAGGTAGGATTAGGCTGTTTAGTTTACTATGTTAATACATGGCTGAAAAGATATAGGCTTGGATCTAAAAAAAATGTGAGCGGAAGGAGAAAATGATGGGCAGCCTGATCCTCCTAAATATAACTATATAACTAAACAAACAGGCACCTTTTGAAGTGGTGTTTATATTAGCAGGAGAAGATCAACTGCCCCTCTTCACCCCAAGATGGTGTCTTTTCCAGTGGCAGTTGCTGATGTCTCTCCTGCATTTCTTTTTAGATTGTGAGCCCTCTGTGGACAGGGAATCATTTATTTATTTATTTTATTATGTAAACTGCATTGTGAACTACTTTCTATTGAAAAGCAGTACAGGTGTCCCCTGGTTAACGACAGTCTGAAATCTCCGTGTTAAAGTGAATTCAATGTTAAGTGAGTCTTCAGCACCATCTAGTGGTCAATTTTGGTATAGCGTGTAATACCTGTATAATGCAATGTAATAGGGAATGAACGGCATGTACTCTAGACACGACTTTTTTAATCTCCAGCACATCAGTTGTTTGGCGCTAGATTAGTGCTTTGTGTTTAGTGCCTAACAGCTGATGGGCTGGGGATTTAAAAAGACTCATTAAAAAGGATTTAAAAAGGGCTGCGAGTGCTTCTTGTCTCCATTTTGTAATCAATAGTAGGCTCAGGCAGCAAGTGGCAGTAATTCTTTGTAAGGTACTGTACTGAGGGACCATCATCATTAAATGAACCGTCATTAACCAGGGGACACCTGTAATAATAATGTTGACCTCCCTAGTTATAAATCCCCCAATTTAACTTAATTCTGGGCCAGGCAAACCCAAACCCAAGATTGTCCGTTTGTACACATGTATTGGTAAACACGTGTGCATGTGTATGAGAGCAGTGTTGGCAACACCAAGCTGTAGTCCTGAGCCACCTTGCAACATGAGACATCATTTACTTAAGTCATCAAGAAAAAAGCGGCAAGACAACACCCAAATGTAGATACCTCCCGCCCCACTTACTTTTACAGCGCAATCCTGCCTAAGATCCAGCCAGGGGCCCATGGCCGCCCACCAGATCCTGTGCACCGGCAGCCACCGTGGCTGCCGAGTGGGAGGTCTACTCAGGGAAGGGGATGCTCGTCAGCTTCCCCAAGTGTAACCGGGACCAGGCCCTATTGGCCTCCTCGGATTTCCGCCAGCTATTTTGCTGGCTGAAGTAGAGGAGGCTGTGTAAAGGCTCCAGTGCCCGGTGGGGGACAAGATTCGGCTGAAGGCCGTCCTCCACCCCCTCCCGGGCTGCCAGGGCCAATGGCCACCCACACCCGCCTGGTGATCCGCCCACCCGCCAGATCCTAACTTACCTGAGTCCGGCAGGAGCTCCGTCGTCGGAGCGGGGAAGGCCAGCCTCTGTGCCAGCCTTCCCTGCTCACAAGTAGGCGCAAACGTGCCTTCCGGCACGTTTGCGACTACTTCCCGTGACAGAACACTCGTTCCGTCACCGAGGGGGGGGTGTTAGCAGGGATTGGGCTGATAGCAATGAGCCTTGCTAACGATTAATTAAAGCTCAATGGCAGAGGCGTCGCTGGAGCGTGGTGGGAAGGGCGGACTGCCTGGGGGCGACGCGTGCAATGGGTGACGCACGGTCGCATGCGTACACCCGCGCATCACGCGCAGGCAGTCCTCCCTTCCCGCCACGCTCCAGCGACGCCTCGGAGGAGGCCTCGGAGCTTCCGCCCTCGGCGGAGCTCCAAGACCTTCTGAGGGAACCCCGATGCACGACGTCATATTTACAAAGTTTAGCGCATGCGCAGAATGTTTGAGGGCAAATTTGCCCTCAGAAACGTACTGCGCATGCGCAAAACCTTATAAATATGTCGTCACGCATCGGGCCTCCCTCAGAAGGCCTTGGAGCTCCTCCGAGGGCGGACGCTCCGAGGCCTCCTCCTGCCCAAGACAGCCGGCCGGCGAGGATGTCTCCGGAGCTGGCAGCAGCGGAGGCTCCGCTGCTGTCGGCTCCGGAGACATCCTCGCCGGCCGGCTGTCGGGCGGCACGGGGGTCATTAGGGCAGCGCGCGCATCCTCACACAGGGCGGCGTGCGCCCTACTGACGCTGCTGCTCAATGGGCAAGATTACACACTTTGTTATGCAAAGGGTGGGTATCTGGCCATCACCCTCAGGCCAAACAAGTGATTTAGATGCAGACTTAAACAGTTTGCTTCTATTTCAATACAAAATAGTATGCAATAAAGGCCAAACGTTCATTCAATTAGCTCCAAAGGTTTATTAAAGATGGCTAATATTTTGAAAAACCATATGACCTTCACCATGTCCTTTTCAAAAAGAAGCACCACAAAGACAAGAAATGTAGATACATTAGCCTCCTTTCAATTTATAACGTACTTATTCACAATAATTTCAAACAAAAACCTAAGGAAAAGTCCTCCTTCATATGAATTAAAAAGTGAGGTAGCTGTTTAGTCAGTGAACACTTCCAATATTTATTTATAGTGCTGGGTTATTACCATAATCAAGGATTTATTATACCTTGGAGGGAGGGAAAACACCATTTTGTTGAAGGCTCCCTGGGAAAAAATTGTCTTCAGCAGACTAATATATTTTGGGTGCTGTCAAGTATACCAAATATGAATTACTGACAATTGTACTGAATCATCCTCTCTAGATCCATAAGCTGAGCATTGCCCTATATTATTCCAGAGCAATCCTCAAGTTAGTGTCTGTTAATGTTAAAATTGCTGGCTCAGAACCATTTAATGAAGAACAGGGCTTAAGAAAGGAAAATCTTTAATTTTCTTTCTCCAGTTCTCCAGCACCATATACAGTACAAATAAAAAATTCAGTTCATTTAGGAGAAGCATGCTTTTTAAAGTCTACATCTATCAAAGCATTTCAGTACCTAATTTCTTTGAAATTCTTATTTCCCAGAGATCCACTAATTAAAATACGCATCTTAATTGAATCTTTGATAAAAGGAATGCACCATCATAATTTTCAGTTTCAGTGCTATGTCATACCACAAAAAGATATACCACTATACCAGTACTTAAGACCTCACTATAAAGCAAATGGCTATCCCTAAAAGTCAAACAACAAAATGATGAACAGTATTTATATACCGCTTTTCAACAAAAACGTTTACAAAGCGGTTTACAGATAAAATCAAATGATTCAATGGCTCCCTGTCCCCAAAGGGCTCACAATCTAAAAAAGATGCAGAACACCACCAGCAAACAGCCACCAGAAAGACACTGTGCTGGGGTGAAAGTGGTGCAGTTACTCCCTGCTAAATATAAGAGGAGCACCAATTGAAAAAATGCCTCTTGCCCAGTTAGCAGGGATCTGCTAAAATGCTGTCCAGATGCAATAATCAAATCACAGCCATCACAGTCTCTTTTTCTTAAGAAATGTGAGTCACAATCCAACACAGTGTTGGAAACGTATGGGCTTAAGCATACTTGCTTCCATGTTGGATTGTGACTCTTACTTTAGAAAAAAAAACGGTACAGTTGGCCCTCATTATCCATGGGGGATCCGTTCCAGGATCCCCTGTGGATGACAAAATCTGCAGGTAATGAAACCCGCAGGGAGAGGCAACTTCAGAAAACCAGAAGTGCCCTTTACAGCCCAGTCCAGCCTAAGGCCTCAGCGGCACAATTCAGGCACAACTGCAGCCTAAGCGCCTTAGGCTCGAGTTGTGCCTGAATTGTGCCGCAGAGGCCGAATTTGTGCTGCAATTGTGACTGACATAGGACGGGTTAAGGAAAGTTGACCAATTCAGTCCTAAGTTCGGCATAAGAGCTATTCCGTCCTAAGTTTGGCCTAAAAGTGGGCGTGTTGGGGGCGTGTCGGGGGAGTGACGGGGGTGGTTACGAAATTTGTTCCGGTTCCAGACACTGGCGACCCCCTGACACGCCCCCTCGAGCACAACTCAGGCACAAAATTTGGGTCAACAAAAAAGGTGGACTCAAATGTGAGGAGACCCATAGGAGCCATTTTACCTTACCCACACCAGCCCTCTCCTGAAAAGTTCTAACACCCTGGTCCCGAGTTGTGCCTGAGTTAGGATGGAACAGTTGTGGCCTAACTCTGGACACGGACCCAAATAGTTACCCTATCAGCACCCAGCCCCACCCAGCCTCTTTCCCACAAAAGCCCAGCCCCAGCCCTCCACTCTCTCTCTCTCTCTCTCTGAGCACGTGGTGTGGTGTCCTGTCCCCCAGCAGCCACAAAGTGGGACTTTGAAAAATTTCAAACACCCCACTTCTCTCTTCCCTTCTCCTCTCTCCTCTCTGCCCCCCTCTAGGGCAGAGAGGGCTGTGCCGCCTGTGGCCAAACTGTTTACTGCTGTGCCTGGGCAGCTGTCTCCATGCAAGTGTTTGCTAACCCATGTCTTTCTCCCAGCCCCTCTCCCCCCCCCCCACAGGCAACAACACCAGCAGGTAAGTGCAGGTAAGAGCAGGGTTCGTACTGACATGTGGTCTGACTTCTGCCTCTTTGCATATAGAAATATAGGTAGGATACATGCCTCTTTACCAATGTCTTGTCTCATAGCTGCCTGCAATGCCTGCCATGATAAGCCTCTTTACCAATGTCTTGTCTCATAGCTGCCTGCAATGCCTGCCATGATAAGCCTCTTTACCAATGTCTTGTCTCATAGCTGCCTGCAATGCCTGCCTGCCTCTTTACCAATGTTGTGTCTCATAGCTGCCTGCAATGCCTGCCATGATATGCCTCTTTACCAATGTTGTGTCTGATTGCTGCCTGTAGTAATGTGAGCAGACAATGCCACAAGTGTGGAACTGTTAGCCTTATGTAGACACCAGCTGTTCCCCCCCCCCTTTTCTCCACAGGGTCTACTCAACAGGTCAGTATTGGTAGGTTTGCCATGGTTGTGACCCACACGTTGTGTTGTTGTCTTCTCTCTCTTTGACCCTTTTCCCTTACAGGATCATGTTCTCCTGACACCCAGGGAAGAAGCGCAGACCATGCTATTTGTCTCACACCTCTCAGCTGTGTTTAATTTCTCTCCCTGCAGGCCTTTGCAACCGGCACACTGGCATTTCTTCAGTGGCGATTGCTACCACACAGCAGCTGCCATGGAACACCCCCGTGTTTTTTGCCTCCCCAGGAACGTCCACTACCACCTACCTTCCTGGGAGCACCCCTGGGCCTGCAGTCTGGTTGCCCCATGGTCGTCTGCCTCGATGCTGCCAGAGTTCCTGGAGCCTGCCCTCCAACCCTCCTCAGCTGCCGGCGCTGCTGCTGCTCCACCTCCCTGGCTGCCTACTTGCTGTCCCTCCCCTTTCCATGGTGCAGGCTGTGGTTCCACAGGGGAAGGGCCTGCATCCCCTGGTCCATGGGGCACGCCTGCTGCTGCTGCTGCTGCTGCTGATGATGATGATGATGATGTGGTCCGAGTGGCCGCTGTGACTACCCCTGGCAGCCTCGCCTGGCCATCTCTGCCACTGTTCCAGAACAATAAAGATGCCCCTGGAAACACATGTCCCCAATGTTACACAAGCACTGCCCCCCACACACAGAGACAGTCCCCAGCACACAAGCCCCTGCATGAATCCCAGCCAGGGCCTGCCACAGCCAGCCCAGGGAGACCACAGCAGGGGGGCTGCCAGACCCTCAGGGTTCAGAGGGGAGTGGGGAGTTGGGGGGGCTCTCAGGCAGGCAAACACTGACAGGCGACATGGCGCACGTCCGCCACGTCCGTGAAGAGCCCTTTTGGCAACCAGGGCTCTCACCTGCCCTCGGTCCACCCGTCAATGGCGTCCGTTTCCGCCCTCGGTCCGCCCGTCACCGGCGTCCGTTCTGCCCAAGGTCCGTCTGCATAAGAGGCGCCCGTTCCTGCATTGCCTCCATCTGCGAAGTGACCCCTGTGTCCCTATTGGTCTCTGCAGACCCCTCTCCCTGTATCCCTCTCCCACCAGCCTTGTTGTCTGTCTGTTTCTGACCCACCCGTGCCCCTCCCCAGCACCCACTGTCTGCCTGTCTGTCTGCTTCCCCTCCCACTCCCTGATGATGGAAGCTGGCCACCCCCCACCCCGCCAGAGCGCCTGCCGCGACGTGCTGACGTTGCCCCATCTGGGGGCGTGATGAGCTGCGTGAGCCCTTCCCGCTCGCAGCAGACAAGCCCAAGGCATCTCTCGGTCTTGGCCGGGGCACGGAGCAGAAGGCATGCCGGGATACCTTCTTTGTGGGCATTGCCACGGCCCTGGAGGCCCAGGGCTTCAGGCAGCGCACGGGCATGTCATGGCAGAGGCGGTTCCAGACTTCATGAGAGCCCCCTTGTGCGTGCCGTTCCCACCCCCTCCTTCCCTTCTCTCCCCCGCTCACCCCCCCCATGACTCCCACGTGCAGCCTCACAGTGGCTTGGGGGTGGCATCGCCTTCTGCAGGAGGGAGGGCAGTGGCACTCCCCCCTGCAGCAGGTGGCTAATGCCCAGGGTGCCCTGGGGCAGCTGGCACTGGCACAACCTCTGCCCTTCAGCTGACTGTCGCACGCCCAGTGCCTGCAGGCCCACCTGTGGCTGCCCATCTGCTGCGAACGCTGCAGTAGCTGTGGTAGGTGCACACAGACGACCTCAGGAGGGGGCTCTTTGCTTCCACAAGACGGACACCTCCCCACAACCCTGCCTGCCTCTGTGGTAAGTGTTGCCTCGATCCTGGCCCACTGCTCTTGCCTCCTGCCTAACTCAGGCACAGTTGCAGCCTAACTCAGCCCTATTTTGGGCCTCAACTGTGCCTCAACTGTGCCTCAATTGTGCCTGTGTTGGGCTGGACTGAGGCCTCAGAAACCTTCGGGAGGCCTTCTGAGGCGAAGGAAGGTTGCATGCGACCTCAGAAGGCCTCCTGGAGGCTTCTGAAAGGCACTACCGTGTTGTTTTTTGTTTTGTTTTGTTTTTAGAAACCAGAATTACCTATTAGAAACCTCCAGGAGGCTTTCTGAGGTGTACGGAGGCCGTGCACGACCTCCCCGCATCTCAGTAGGCCTCTCAGAAGCTTCTGGAAGACACATCTGCTTTCTCGGGAAAACAGAAGTGCCTTTCAGAAGCCTCTGGGAGGCCTTCCTAGGCTGTCCTTCCATGGGTTCGGAACCTGTGGTGAGTCAAATCCGCGGGTTCGGAACCCGCGGAAGAAAAGGACCCACTGTAGATTTTTGGGAGTCACATACAGTTCACATCTACCATCCAGAAAGTATGCAACACTTGTCAGCATTCACATGACTCTGGCCATGTTCACAACTAACACTTACTTCACATTAATGAACGCAAAACAAATGCCTTAATGCTCTTTAATTGTTGTATTGTTATCATAAGGGGAAATCCCTGCAAGTATGTACCATCATTCATTCATATAATTCAATTCATAGTCAGTCATTGCAGATCATATGAATGCCTTTACTGAAAAATGGTGGCTTACATCCAAAATACATTACCTCCACTTTTTTTACTGGCATTGCCTCCAAAAGTAAACACTGTAGAAATTGATGAGGCAAGTTAATTGTGACAAACTTAACTTAGGGTGCAATCCTACCTCTTGCAAGATAGGCCAGTGCAGAGGCCTCTGCGGCAGACCAGGGTGTCCTGAACATAAAACACGTCTGCGACACGACATCCCACAAGTAAGCAGGGTGGCTTATGCCATCCAGCCTGCCCCAGTGCAGGCCCCAAAGCATGTCAGAGCAGTTAAAGGCTGCCCGGAGCGGTGCAGGGGCAGGGATATGGTGTAATGGGGCAGGGGGAGGGCAGATCAAGCCAGGGAGGGGGGACGTCGGCAACAGCGGTGCATGCCAAATCCTATCTCCCTACACGGGCCTCCCGGAATTATGCCAGCTAAATCCAAGGAGACCCATTGGGGACACTGGGGTTTTACCCGGCGTAAGGGGACACATTCGTGAGATCTCTGGCCCCTCCCCTTCCTCCACTGGATGCAGCGCAGGCCATTAGGCCCCACTGCGCAGGCGGGGGATATGATTGGGTTGTCTGAGTAAATAACAGAGTAGGATAAACTTTCTTTGGATACAACCTATTACGTTTGGGAAGTTCAGGCGATACAAAAGCTCTCTAATAATGTGGTATTCAATCTCTAATTTCACATAGGTTTGCTCATCATTCAATGATGGTAACATCAAGAGATGGTTTTCATATGTAAACTCATTCTAAAAGACAAAGTATTAAAGAGGAGCAACACCCTAACTCCTACACTTCTGTAATGTGCAAACATGACTAGATTATGGTCAAGAGAAAACGGGCATATCTCACATGCCTTCATTCAACATGATACTCCTGACGGGAAAAGAAGATTATTAAATTGTGTATGAACAGTACAGCGTTACCCCTGCAGAAGTCCCTGACATTGTTAAACGTTCCTGTTACTGTACTGTCGTCTCGGTTTTTGCTCAAAAGCTCCACTTTTTTTTTACTGGCATTGCCTCCAAAAGTTGATTTGTTTTTTTCTCCCATTTTCTACCCAACATATCAGCTTCAAGAACATACAACCACAATCTCAATCTTCGTTTGCAAACTCGCCTCTAATGAGAATGTCGCAGTAGTGATACTGAAATCTCCATCATCTCAGATTAAATAATTCAGGAGGAATTAGAAGTCATTCAGTATATATCTACTTCTTCAGTTGTACTTTCTTCACTTGAAAAGCTTAATGTTCCAAAGTATGCTACAATGAATGAATGACTGTGACCGTAAAGTGTTTGGTTCATTTAGCAGCTCTTATTTTTCTAAACCTGAAGTTTCCCTTTCTTAGAATTATGCATTTCATAAGCAAAAGTGTTCTTCAGAGCAAGATAAATAAGCCAATTCTTTCACAATAAAATCTACAGTACGGTCTGCCTTATCACCAACAACAGGGCTGTCACTTTCTGTACATAACACATACCTCTTTTTAGACGGGGAACCATTTATTGATTTATTTCGCTATGTAGAAGAAACAGAAGCAGAAGAAGCAGAAGAAGAAGAAGCTAGAGAGAAAATGTAGCAGCTGGAAAGAAGAACTGCAAGAACCTTTATGTTGCAGAGTTGACATACCAACTGGGCAACTATAGTTGATGGATGGATGGATGGATGGATGGATGGATGGATGGATGGATGGATGGATGGATGGATGGATGGATGGATGGATGGAGTAGGTGGGCACATTGGATTTTAAAGCAAATGCGTGAGAGACACATTTTGAGCTTCTTTGGATGGTGGAGTTTGGAGTGAGATGTAGTGAAGGAAATGATAAGGAGGGGACTGAGGGTAGCCCAGGTACAATGCCTACCAAGTAGCAATGGTTCTTTCTTCCTTGCTCTTGCACTCCAATCTTCCTGGCTCTTTGCTGCTGACACCACCAAAGCTAGGAAGCTTAGCCAAAAAGAAATTGTCATGGAAAAGCTTATCTTCTAGTGTAAATAAAGAGTCCCCAAATTCAAAGGGTTCCCTTAGAAGACAAACACTAGCAGAATGTGAGTTTTTGAGGGAGGGGGCAAACCTGCTCAAATTCACAGAGTTTCAGGACCGTGGCAGCTACAGCAAGTTGAGACAAAGAAGCATTGGGGGGGGGGGAGTTAAAAGTGTCCCGAAATAGGGGAAAATAGACAAAAACGGGGGGGGGGGAGATCTGGGATTTTCACCACAGAATTGAATACCTGCCTTTGAGCATGGAATTGGGAGGGGGGTTTCTCAAACCTGTTGCTTGCAGGGACTTGAACCCTTGAACCTTGAAGCTTGTGCTCCTCTAGACAAAGTACTACTTTTAACTCAATTGCCCTTAGGATCTGCTGTAATCTGCTCTTGCCTGCTGCTTTCTCCGCACGGAGTCTCTTGCCTGCTGCTTTCTCTGCACGGAATGGCTCCGACAGTGAGGGGGCGGGGCCACCTCCTGCCGGCTTGGTAAATGGGACTAGGACGGGGCGAAACTTACGGTACCGCCCCTACCGGAGCGATGCCTCTGCATGGTCTCTTCTTACAGTCAGCCCTTTTGGATTATCTCCCCAATGCATCTTTTTGTATGCAAACATCTTAATTTAGACATTGCTTGAAACATGCCCATTCATAGCTCTCTCTTTTCCTAGGAACAGTTTTTGCCGAGCACAGTATCTTCTGTGAACAGCATTTGGGGCCATTATGCTGATTCAGAAGAATATCTTAGGGCTAATGCAAATGAATCCTGGGTGTGTGGCAGCTCCTGAAAATTTGATTGCTCAGTGGCTCCTGGCAATCACACTGTAAGCAGCTACGATGCTCAGCAAGTCATTGTAGTGAAAAACTGCTGCAGAAATGCAAAGTGTTGCTAGCTGTTCCATAAGGTGGCTTCTTGTTTGATTCAGACAGTCCTGCTTCTGTGACAGGGTTTCATTTATTTCATGTAATGGGTATTGTGTTCTGCACTTTTCATATATACTAGGTACTTCAAAGACAAAGGAACTGGCTTGTAGTACAGCTGAACCTCATTTACTCAAATAATACCCCAGGCATCCTTCAAAATAGAAGTCTGGGTAAATGGCCTTTAAAGTAGGTGACAGTAACATGGGGATATGAGAACCTTTGAAGTCTTTTTGATAACTGAGATTTGAACAACATTTGAACATTGTGGTGGGTTCTATAAACACATCAGATGCGGTAAACCTACAGGATTCTCTTTTTAACTTGCAGGAGCCTACCCTCTCTAAAAGGAGGGTATAAACTCTATAAACTGACCTACCCTCTCTATAAGGATATAACTACATTAGAAACAAAGTTGCTTGCTAACAAAAGTGCATGAGATTATTTGGATTATTATTTTATTATTTAATAATTATATAATTATGTTCATTATGTTGTTAATAAATAATATTGTTAATAAAATTATTATTAAACTATTAATCTAGTTCTTCCACCCTAAAATGGATCTTTAGGAGGTCAGTAGTCATTTCTACACACAGGGCAGGAGCCCAGTTCTATCTTCCCCTACAGAACTGGCACTGGGGCAAGTTAAGAATAGTTGTGAAATGCTAACAGTTCGGCTACTGGCATCATGCCAGGTACTCATTTCTCAGAGGACCTGCTGTGCAAACAAAACACCTGTCCAATCAGCAGTAGCTGGATTTCTCATGGATGTACAACTTGATCCTTCACCTTTAACTGGGCAAAGAGGCAGTTCTTCAAACGGTGCTCCTCTGACATTTAGCTGGGGGAGAGTCCCGGTAACTGTCTCTCTTCACCCCAGCATAGCGTCTTTTCTAGTGGCTGTTTGCTGCTGTTTCTTCTGCAACTTTTCAGATTGTGACAAGGCCTTTTTGGGACAAGGAGCCACTTATTTATTTATTTGATTGTGAATGTTCAATTGAACGGTCAATTGCTTTGTGAACGTTTTGTTGAAAAGTGGTATATAAATATGCTCAGTTTATCGTCGTCGTCATGGCGACCAGTCTCATGAACTGCTTGCTGCAAACCAGGAGCCGCTGAGCAATCAAATTTTCAGGAGCTGCCACACTCTACGATTCATTTGCAGTAGCCCTAAGATGTTCTTCCAAATCAGCATAATGGTCCCGATTAGGTTCTTATTTTCAGAAGATGCTATTCTCTGCAAAACCCAAATCTGCTCTAGGCCGCAAACAGCTATGGATGGTCATGTTTCAAACAAGGTCTAAATTAAGATGGTTTCATACAAAGAGAAGCAAAGGGGAAATGATTCAAAATTATACATGCTGACAGACGCTATGGCATCAGAGCAGGTCTGCAATTTGATACACTCTTACCTGGGAGTAAGTCCCACTCGACACAGTGAATTTACATCCAAGTAAATACATATAAGTTTGTGCTGTAAAATACATAAGGCTATCTTCCAAATTCTTTCATCGGTTATAAGGGAGAAACTTATTGAAGAGCAGAATGCCTGCATCCACTGCAGGACACAGCGGTGGCACCAGAGGTCGAGCAGTTCAGGCACTGGCTGAGGGCTCACATCCACCAGAGGCGCCATCTGGCTACACAGACTCCAGAATCCTCAATACCAGTTGTAGCTGTAGTGTCCAATTCACCATCAGGGAGCAGACAGTGGGTGCCATGGGGAGCCGAGTGCAGGGCCCCCAGCAGCCTGTCGCTGGCACGGGCAGGACACCGTCCATCAGCATCTACCTACGTAATTAGTATTTGCCTTCCCTTAAAAAAAAATACTGCCAGTACCTTTCACTATGGCAGCGGTTCAAAACTCTACCTCAAGACATCATATTCTCAAAACTTAAATGTACTTATTTAAATTATTTCTATCTCCACCATTTCCTCCTAACAAAATGGAGCACTCAAGGTGGTGTACAAAATAGAGAAAACACAATAAAATGCAAAGCATAGGACCGAAATATAAAGTGCAATAGCCGTAAGTAATCATAAATAGTGCAATAAAAACATTAAAACAGCAAAAGGAATACAGTCACAGAACCCAAAAGCAACTAACTAAGAAAGGAAAGCCAGACAGAAAAAGAAAGTATTCTGCCCTCACCAGATGGCTATCAGGGAGGGAGCAGTTCTCAATCCCACTGGAAGGGTGTTCCATAATAATGGTGCCACCAAAGAGAAGGCCCAAAGGTCAAAACCAGTACTTTGAATTGGTCCCAGAAACACATGGGCAGCCAGTGTAGCCATAGGAGTAGCAGGTGGGCTGAGTCAAATCACCTAGTCCCAAAGATTACATTGACCATGGCATTCTACACTAACTGTAACTTCTAGACAGTCTTCAAGGGCAGCCCCATATAGAGTGTATTGCAGTAGTCCAGTTTCAATGTCACCAAGGCATGGACTACTGTGGTTAGTGTGTATTACAAATACTTCAGGTTTGTTAAGCTAAAGCTGCAATCCTAAACATGCTGTACCTACAAGGGAAGGAGTCCCATTGGACACACATAGGAACTTCCAAATAAAAATGTAGAGGACTACACATCATTCCTAACCTCAACTCACTTTTGGCCCTTTAAGCTCACACTATTTGAGTAACCAGTTGATCCAGGAAAATCTTTAAAATAGGAATACAATTATAATCATGGAGGTCTTGTATCTGACTTCTTAAGAAATTCAGAAAGCTAAAACTCAGTGACTGACTTCTCTTCTGTTGACATATTGTCAAAATTTTACTGTAAAGTGCAATGAACACTAAAGGCACTATATACACAATACCTACTCAGACTTTAAAGAGACACTGTCTCTGTTGACAACTCACAATAGAAAATAATTCTACAACATTTCACCAGTACAGCACCCTCCAGCTCAATTTGTACAGCTAAAGTTTACGTTTCATATGTATCTTGTTAGGTATTATTTCAGAATCAGCAGTATAAAAACAAAACACCTTTCAGAAAACTTTGTCTAATCTTGCTTACTCAAAGTACAATACAGAATGTACCAATTACTACTGGACTAATGTCACCTAAACAGCCATGCAGGAAATATACTGACAACTAGGAGGAGAAAAAAGAATCACTTACATTATTCATGTACTCAGAAAGGAGGTCTTGGAGAGCCTGGCGAATAGCATTGCATTCAGTGACAATGCGCTCTCGGTGAAGATCACGTGTGCAAGAAGAATCTGCCAATAAAGCAGCCCCACTTATAATCCCTTCTAAACGCTTTTCTAGTGATGGTCTTATTTTTTCTTCATTCACAGAAAGGGGATCCAAGGCAACCAAATTCTATGGAGGAAAAAAAAAGAAAAAATAAGACTAGTGCTCATATTCTGGCAAAGATAATGAAAGCATCCTTATCACTTTCCCAATCAACCTACCCATCTTCCCGTTGGAATCTTTCCCCTTGGCTTTCAAATCTCTTTTGCCTTCATTTTTGAAGCAGAACAAGAAAATCAGAGCACGATTGTGAATTTAAATCGTCTATTTAAATGATACCAGTTCAAAAGTCTTGCCCATTCCAAGGTGACAGGTGGCATCAAATGTCCTTTGGGACACAACCAGGCCAGACCAGTTGACAGCAACATTATTTCTAGCCAAAAAAAAAAAAAGCTACTAAGGAGCTCCTTCCAGAATTCCCTCTTCAATACTCTGTACTATATAAATCCAAGTTATGTGTGTGTGTTTATAGATAGTCCTAAATGAACATTTTAACAGACAACAACATCCTTGCAAAGTAATTCTAAGTCCATTTGAGAATGAAAACTTTCATGGCCAGCTACAATTTTTAGAGAAACAGGAAATACGGGTAAAAAATTCTAAGTCCCTTTGCTGTTTTTACATGTTCATTCAATCCATGCAGTGGGGCAGCACTGATCAGGACCATCCCTGCTCCTGACCCCAATTCCAAACTTCAAATGAATGTGTGAAGGTCATGAGCAGGGAGGCCATGTACAATTCTGCTTTTCCCCTTTGCCATGCAATGAAAGAATGGGGTTGGTATATCAGAATTCATATTAATATAACCATGTACGTATACGGTTGCATTCTAATAGTAAAGTCTGAATTAAAGTCGGAGGAGAAATCTGATGATCAAGAAAGGCGGTATATAAATACTGATATTAATTATTATTATTATTATTATTATTATTATTCCACATTCATATAAATGAAGGGGAACCGCACACAGAAATTCCTGCTGGCTACAACTCACTATGAGTAAAATATTCTGCATGCATCACAAAAGACATACAGTACCACCTACTGTACCTCTGTCTATGACAGAGGACCGTGACATTTCATAACAAAATGTACCTCTGTAAAGAAACCTTTATACCTGGTGGTAGCTCCATGCAGGTGCTACTCACCATAGAGATCCTTGCCATCTGTACTGTTGGCATCTTCATGTGTATAAAAGTAGCCAATTATTCGATACCAGTCAATGATATTTTTAATTCTTGTTCGTTGTCGATTGTGTTTTATGTAGTTCTGAACGTAATTCTTTTTATTTCCAAAGTGGTCCACTGCATACAGATGCACTAGAAATCCCAACAGGGTAGAGGACAGCTGAGGAGGTCTTCACTGATGTAAAGCTCCCCAGGTATGCAGAAAAGTATTTGGGAGTCAACATCACCCCATCTCACCCCAAGCCCTAAACACTTGCAGGAATCACAGACTACACATCATGCTTCCTCAGAAATGCTGGCAGAGAAGTACACAAGAGTAAGCCCTCAGCTGTGGAAGTCAGAGAAGCAAGTAGTTTGCCTGTTGCTACCCTTCAGCTTGGGGACTTAGATGCAGGAGTTGCCCTCAGAGGATCAACATCCTCAATGTATGTCTTCCAAGTCCAGTTCCCCCACAATAGGATCTTTCAAAACAGAGAGGCAGGGAAACTGACTCTTTGCAGTTTAAACGAAGACGGGGGAGGGGTATTGTCATCAGGGGCGAATTTGGCTGAGAGGTTGTGTGCCCTCCACATAGCACACTATCTTCCCTCAAAAGATCCTTTGAAGCAGGATGAGGAATGGCCATCATGGGGTGGAAAAGGGAATTGGCTTCAGACATGCTTTTTTTCCCTTGAGGAGTTGCAATAACAACATTCTGACTTCAGCTCCTGCATACTTCAGTTCCCTCTTCCTATTTCCTTCCAAGTGACGTTTTTGAATAACGCTGAAAATAAAGCTCTGTCTAAATAGAGACTTACAACACAATCCTATGCATGTCTACTCAGAAGTAAGTTCAATTCAGTTCAGTAGAACTTACTCCCATGAAAGTGTGTACTGTTGGATCTTTTTATCCACAGTTTTTCCACCCATGGATTTGACTCAACATGGGTAGCAAAGCTGTGGAAGAGGGAGTCCTTTTTACCTCTTTTTTCAGCATTGTTGGGGGCCTGCCAGTAGCTTCCCAGCATGTTTAAACTGCTGAAAAAAGAAAAATGCAACCGGGAGAATCTGGCGCCATCTACAGGTTGCTTCCAGTAGCTATTTTTCTTTTTTTTCAGTCAGTTTAAACAAACTCAGGAGGAGGGAAGCAGCGAAGACACTGGAAAAAAGATAATGTGGCACTGCTCCCCACCCCGATTTTCCTATAACACTGTTTTTTGTATCCACTGGGTTTCCAGGAACAGAACCCCAGTGTATACAGAGGATCAGCTGTATAGGATTGCAGCCTAATAGATTGTCATTCCGGACTGTTCTTGCCACAATTCCATGCAGCTTGGTGCTCATGAACCCTCAGAGCACGGCACCTGAATAAATGTCAGTGGTTTCCTGCTCCCTCCTCAGCTTAGTTATAGGAGTTGGGGGTTCACTGTTTGATACGAGAATGTCAGCAAGTGGATTATGCATTCTGAAATGTAAATAATTTATCTGGAGTATTTGGAAGGAATGCATCAAGAGACACCCTGTCTTCATTCCAAGTACGTATCCTGCTAAAGCTGTGAAACTGTTTCATTTGCAAAATGATTTAATATTGCTTTGTTTACCAAAAGGCATTGCCAAGTTCATAATGTATAAATTAAGCAAATCACCTTCCTAATTCATGAAAATGGCAACCGGCATTAGAAATCCATCAAGTCACATTTCCTTTATAATTTCTTCTTTCTGCTGTACCTTCTTTTCACAGTAGGGAGAGTACGCACATGAAAAAGCAATATTTAATTAAGCAAGAAATATATTTTATGTGCTTTGTTCTGTAGAAGAAAATCATGAAAATGAAGCTCCACAATTTGTACTTAATTTGGAAAAAACTATTTTTGAAGGACTAATGAGTATTTTTTTGAAGGAAAACAGTCATTTGTACCACACTGAATAAACAAATTAAAATCCAAAACCAAAAACATTTTCAAATATGGCAACTGTCACCTCGGTCTATTCTGCAACATGCTGAAGCTTGCACAAGTAACTTGTACCACAGCATGAGACATAAGAAAGAACTCATTCACTTTCAAGTGCGTAAATAGCATGTGCCATTTGGGCATTTTTATCAGAAGCCTCCAACATCTCTCAACCAGCTCAGAACAGCTAGGAATCATTCAAAGACCTGTGATGCTCAGGAACGGATAATGCAGTTTAATTTAGTAAAAGTTACTCATGCATCTTAGAATCCAGATCTCTTGAAGCCAACTGGCTAATCGACTCTCTGCTCGGCTGTTCCATTCCATCTTACTGCTCAGTTGACAGGTCAATCTTTCTATTTTTTTTTACTTTTGAATTGTGTAGGCCACCTCAAAGTTCCCAAACGCAGAATATAAATTGTGAAATAATTTTTAAAAATCCCAAATAAATAAATAGTACTCAGAAGGGCCATGACACTCTATCTACATATAATCCTTTTACATTTGAGTAGACCTAAGAAAAGTATTTTTGTATTCATTTTTTTTCTCTTTTGCTGTATTCTATTTTTATTGCATTTGTTAAAACTTTCTATAAATAATTAAAAAAGAAAAGCAGCTATAACAGGGAAAAGGATAGGATTGAGCTGTTTAAAAAATCTTACTACTAGAAACTCTGAGAAATGTTTACCATGAAAGAAAAAAACAGGTGAACAAAATACAGTTATATCCTATCATCTAACCCAATAAAATAATTCCTGGCTGGAGGTTGTAGTAACTCCTACAGGGAAGTCGTAGCATAAAGATAACAAGTGAAAGCAGACTATATACTGTATATGTCAAAGGGTGGGGGGGGGGTTGTGTTTTTTGTTTGTTGTTTGTTTGTTTGTTTGGCAAGTACATCTTTTCAAAGCCCAGCAGCACTGTCACAACAGTACTGAAATTCCTTCTTTTAAACAATGATTAGAGGAGAAGAAATTCTATGCTGAAAGCGGAGACATCTGATTGTCTATTTATGCTTTATTTATACTGGGGACCAGGGTCACAACCTAACATAGCCATAGCAAGCATGGGGAAGAAGCATGCACACACCCAGAGGTGTGTTGACAGCTTTTCTGGCAGCCAATCAGCCAGTGAAATGGGCAGGGTGTATTTCCATTTAAGATGACAGCTTGCCTGTTCAGACAGGTGACTGGCTGCAGAAATAAAAAAAAATCAAAACTCTGCAGCTTCATGCATGTTTCTCCCCCAACCTACTCTATGGTTATATAAAACTGAAGTACAGATGTCTTCTTCAAGCACTTGATGCAAAGCTGGTTGAAGTCAATTGAAATATTTCTTCTAGCTGCAATAGGTTTGAATTAAGTTCTTAGCTGTGATGCTTCAAATTTGAACCCATGACCTTGTATCATCACCCTGTGATATTAGTATAGCATCTCTCTTTAAAGTTGTTGAGCTGGAACAACTGTGGTAACTCTCATCTTCTAAACTAGAGGCAGCCAACTTTTCCACATTGGGCAGCATTAATAGCTGCATGAAAAAGGAGTTTCTTTTGCATCTTGTAATAATGCAGTCACAGTGCTGCAACGATTTGCACGTGCCAAAATTCTACAACTGTAAAAAGGTATGGTAGCTAAAAAGGTTAGTTTTGAAAGCTGGCCCATTGGTATCTTACACACTTATATGCTAATTCAGCAAGGCAGAACCAGGACATTAGGTTGTAAATAATCAGAATAAAAACTAAACAAACCAAGAATCTTAACTGGATCGGTAATGAACTGATTACGTAAGAGTAAACAAGCCTAGATCCATAAATTACTACACTTTCCTTCCTCATCAACAAGGTGATGATAAACAAGATTGGCCAAGTCATCTCAAAAATATATCTATATTTGATTAAATTACCATCTCTTAGCTGTAAACAGAGTTGCCAGCTGAAGAGGGGTAGGGGCTTGTACTCCTTTTCAGATGTTTTCTGTAAAAGCTCTGGGGGCTGGTTGCCAGACATTTTTAATTAAGTAAAGTCAATATTTGGAGTAAGAAACCAGCAACAGCATTTTCACTTAGTGTGCATGCTTGTGTGTACATGTACACACACACACACACACACACACACACACACACACACACACACGAGGAACCAGCACACTGAACTCAGCTTCAATGTGCAATTTACACATGCATAACATGGTACATGCATATGGACAGTCTGTAGCTAGCTATCCAGTCTCGTTTGAGTCAAAGGAAATGGTGTCGCTGAAGCCCAGAAGACAAAGAAGAAGGACAAGAAGGTATCTTTGGGGACTGTTCTTACTTTACCTTTCTGGCAGTTCCCCTACCCCATGCTAGGGACCCCAAATGTTGGCTCAGACCACTGCTTGCCAGCATCTGTTAGACACAAGGGTGAACAGAAAGGTTGTGCTATTGACTCTGCCAGCTATCATAATTTTGGGACTCAAAAGCTGGTATCCCTACTTGTAAACCTATACTTGTGTTTTCTATCATGGCATTGCTTTTCTGGTGGAAATGCTTTTTCAAAATTTCACATTGAAAACAAAAATAAATTCCTGTCATCACTCCAGCATTTCATAACACACACGAACAGGTTTATTTTGTGGATTTAGTTATGCCCATGATGCATGGTTAAATATAGTTAAAGACGATGATAATGAAGCAGCAACCAAAATAATAGATCAATGGCTCTCAAAAGGTAGTGACACAAGTCATGTGGATATGGGGGAGCATGAAATACCAGGGGGAGGACCCACCCTGCAGCAGGTAGAGACTGACACTTTCCTCCCAGAGATGCAGTTACCATAGCAACTTTACCTTTTCTCCTGTCCAGCAGGTTTTAGGAGGGGGTCCTAGAGTTACTTTAAATAAGTACATGATCAGAGTTAGCATTGGGCACATCTTATAAGCCTTGTTATTCCCAGGCAAGGACTGACATCTGGAAGTGACCACATACTTCATGGGCAGTCCGATCCTGCCTAAGATGTGGTGGCCAGTTGAAATGGCAGGCCGCTGCATCCTAAGCAGGATGCGGCCCACACTGGTGCGGCCAGGGCTCTCCTCTCTCCCAGTGTAAGCTCCAGTGGCCCTAATAGACCTCCTTGGATGTGCACTAGCTATTTAGCTGCTGCACATCCGGGGAGGCTGTGTAAGGCCGGTCTGACCGGGAAAGAGGACGAGGATATGGTGAAGCACGCTGCTGATATCCCTGCCCCCCTCCCGGGCCTGGCCAGCCAATCACGCCCCCGGTACCCCACCCCACCCTCCCCATGCTTACCTGTGTCCTGCAGCGTGGAGTCCAGAGGACGGTATTGTAAGCAGTGCCAGCTTCTGCACCAGCACCGCTTACTCACTTGGTGCCGCAAAAGTACTTTCCGGCACTTTTGCGTCACCAAGTGAGTAAGCGGTGCTGGCGCGTCTTTAGGCAGGATTGGGCCCTGCAACTTCTTTCTGCCCCTGCTTACCTCATCTCAGAAAGCACTGGGCATTGTGTCAAGGTTCAACACCAGCAGCTGGGGGTCCCAGCTTGTTCGATGGTTTCTTCCTCTCTTACTAATTAATAGGGGTATACATATATTAATAGCTGTTATTAGGCATAGTCGGCATATATAAGAAAGTCCCAAGCCCATTATTAGTATGGGCCATCTGCAGGCATGCTGCACACCATGGCCATAGGAATCACCTGTTGCTGAATCAGTGCTCCCAGAAACCCAAGGGGTGTAAGCATGAGACCTGTCCTGTTTGCTTTCTTGAGATTGTTAATGTTATGCTGCTTATGTATTAGCAATAAAAAGCATTTGCTTTACCCTTTTATGTGCTTATTGCTTCAGAATCTGAAGAGAACCATTGGCCTCTGGCAATATAGCTTTATTATCTCCAGACCAGCCAGGGCAAATATGTCAACATAACTGGGATTGGATTCCTTTAGTGTGGACACCTACCCTGGAGGAGACAGAACACTATCTCCCCCTTTGAGCATTTCCACCCTGACTCAAAGCTGTTGACGATCTCAGTTTCTCTACACCAACCACCAAAGACAGCTGAATTGCACCATCTCCAGCAAGCCTGACAGCCTTTGAGGTTGACTTTGCAATCCAAGTTTGAGCATCTCTGAGCCAGACAGCCTCTGGCAATTGGTACTGGCTTTCCCCCCCCCCCCAACTCTTGATTACGTGAGGTTGCCCACCAAAAATGCTTACTCCTACTTCCTGTTCTGCACTATATCTGCCACTTGTGATCGACCTGGCTAGACAAAACCACATCCTAAGAACAGTCTGCAGTAGGCAAAAAAAAATAATCTGCTCAGCACCTACCAATCAGGTGAACACCAAAACATTCCTACCCAGCCCCAAATGGCAACCAGTTCTCAGACTGTCCCACTGGGCTGGGGGTGGGGTCAATGATGGCACAAGTACACTGAGCCAACAAGGGAGATGAGCCAAGCTAATAGCTACTCAAAACCCACCCCATTCAAATTGGCCGCCCTTGTCTCGTGCAAGGGAGGAACAGGGCAAAGATGTCCCAGCCCTCATCATGGTGGCAAAACGGTGGTATTCCAGTAAAATCGCTGCTAAAGATGGCCAATAAATGCTACTTTCCTTAATCTGGATGACAACTGTGGATTGGCATTCCAAAAAGAAAGCATTCTTATTAGAGGAATATACTGCTAAGGCCTTTCTAGTGATGTCAGTCATATCTGTTGATCTTTGTAAGTGAAATAAGTGCTTTACTCTAAATCAGTTTAAGCAATTCTAATATTCCAAAGTAAGGACAGACTGTACTTGATAATTCTAAAATGGCTAAACAGACAGACAATTAATAGTGCACGCCTATGTTTCTACTCAGAAGCCAGCCCCATTGAGTTCAAGGGAATCTACTTGCAGGTAAGTGGGCATAGGATTGCATCCTAAACCTATTCCAGCGCTCACATAGTGAAGGGGGGGGGGAGACAGAGGCAATGATTCATGACCTTCAAATGATTACATTTTTAAAATGTTTATATGCAGTAGCACCAAACACCCTGGGGGTGCTCATCTCAGATACATAAATTCCTTTCACATTCATTCCCTTGTCAGTCAAGTCTTTTAACAAAATAAATTCCTGATAAGAGTTCAGGTTGATATTTTAATTCTTTACAGCACGTTCTATCATGTTTTCATACTTCATAAAAATTAAGACTGGAGAAAGCTAAAGATAAAGAGCCATCTTCTTATCCAACTGGTGCTTACCAATAGAATTAGATATGCAGGGGGCAAATTTGCATCGATCCGTTCAAGGAAGCAGTGAGGAAATCAATACAAATGACCAGGCATTTGCAGTAGACAGATCTGATCAAACAGCCTGATTTTCTAATGGACCCTGCCTAAGAGCTTCATGCCTCTTGTGCAAATGGAATTAATGGAGTGGTAAGAAGATTCAGTTTTTAAAGTGAATGGTTAGGTACAGATTTTCTTCCCCACCAAGTTTTCAGCTGTATATACCATACATCAAGAAATGGCACCATCACAAATGTTACCCTAGCTCCCCTCTAATTCAGAGCTGAGGTATAAGTACAAACGTTTGTGGGCCAGGAACCCATGGTCTCTGTGGGGGTGGCAGCTGCCTCCATCTCATTCCAGGGCAGGAGAAGGATAGTAGGGTAATCAAATGAATGCAAGGACATCTATACTGATGCTTTCAAGTTCAACAAGGGCACAAATGTGACAAGGCTGCCCATCTCGAGAGGACCTCATCTAGATGGCTGGTAGTTGCCTCAATCCAGCCCCAGATCGGCTCTCTTCTAAGTTGAGGATCTGTGTGCCCAGGTTCAGCAAGTAAGGATACCTTAAAGCCCAGCTGCCCTGTTGGGATAGTCTCACACACCCCCTTCTGTGCTAGTGAGGTTGTTTCACCCTATGGGAGGGTTACAAAGGAAGGTGCACCTGTGGCCTTGTCTGGTTTGCCCTGGCAGCCAGGCAGGGTACCAGTTTTCTTCCTCTAAGGGGTTGTCCACAGTGGCTCCCCTCTGGGTTCCTCTTCTCTCCCTTCATCCAGGCTGGGCTCTCCCTTTTCCCTTGCAGTGGTCTTCCTTCTTCCCCTTTTGGTTCCCCTGCACTTCTCCATATATCCCAACTTCCCACTCTCCTGACTCTCCCACCAGTTTTTGTCCCCTCCTTTTGTCCCCTTCAGGGGTTACTCTCCTCTTTACCAGCCTTTTGTTCTCCATTTCCCTTTTTGGTCTGACATCCTCCACCTTTGGACATCTGGTTTCCCTCCTTCTCCGTCTGCCTCCTCTGCATTTCTTCTGTATTTTTTTCCAAGTCTTCCTTCTCATCTCCTTCCTCCTCCATTCTGCTGCATTGCCAGCCCTTTTGAAGGGTAAATACAAGGGTAAATCTCAGCCCCTGATCAGAGAGGTCAATGCCAGCTGAACAGCTGGCAATCGGTGCCTGGCAATGACTGGCAATCAACCTCCAATCAATGGGGCCTGGCAATGACATAATCACCAAGCACCATAGCAATTGGCCACTGACTGCAGTGTCTCCCAAAAGCCTCCCTGGAGTTGCCTCAGGCCTCTGTAGCTCAGTCTCCAATGACCACATTTCAATGATTACATTCCCATAAATTGCACCACAGTCTTGTGACATGCAGAAACGGGATAATTTTTCAAAAACAGAGGTCATGGGCCTCTAGCAGCAAAACCCTCTGAAAAGTACCTTTCCCACCCTAATTCTAGTGATGCTGGGACTAGCTGTTATTAATCAGTGGAGAAAGAAACAAGCCCAGAGACACCACTCAATGCTCCAGGACTAAGACTTGGCACCAAAAACAAGCTCTACAGCTTAGACATGGCTCAGCTCAAACGAAAGTGGGATAACAATGATGCTGGAAGGCAAAAAACATGGAACAATCACAATCGATAAGCTTCAGAACCACTGCATGTACTGCTTTGTTCACAACTTTTCTATTACCTCTTTTCAGATGACATATGTAAATGAGAGAGACTGGTTATCTTTTATTATTATTATTATTATTATTATTATTATTATTAAAACATTTCTGTCCCTCCTTTCCTGCCAAAAAAATGGGATGTCCAAAATGACTCACAACTCAAAATTAAAAACACTATCAGGACATAAAAAAATACAGTTCAATAAAAAAAAAACAAGGCAGTAAATAAAGCCCCTCAAGCCTTGAGGCTATTCATTAGGGCTGCCTGATTAGGAGAAATGGATTGAGGGTTTTTTGCAAATAAATAATAAAATATTAAAGGTAAAGGTAAAGGTGTAAAGGTAAAGGTGACCCCTGACAATTAAGTCCAGTTGTGTCCAACTCTAGGGTATGGTGCTCATCCCCATTTCAAAGCCGAAGAGCCAGCATTGTCCGAAGACGCCTCCGTGGTCATGTGGCTGGCATGACTCTCCTTGCCACAGCGTGTAGCATGCAGCTGGAACACGGAGCACTGTTTACCTTCCCACAAGCAGTACCTATTTATCTACTCACATTAACATGCTTTGGAACTACTATGTTGGCAGGAGCTGGCCAAGCAACGAGAGCTCACCCCGTCGCGAATTCAAACTGCCAACCTTTCAATCGACAGCTCATGGTTCAGCGGTTTAACCCACTGCGCCACCCGCTGTTACTTTGTAACACTTGTATTAAATAAATATTTACTTCTAGAGCACCTTTTTAAAAAAAAGTCTCGTAAAGCAAGGTGGTCCCCGATAGAATGTCATTTTAAAAAGTGGGTCCTGGTGCTAAAAGTTTTGGGAACCACTGCTTTAGGGTGTGGGCTTGGTGATATGGAAGAAGACATCTTTAGACATCTTGGTCCCAAACAGTAAAGGGTGTGAAAGGTCAAAACCGACACCTTGAATTGTGCTCAGAAACAAACCATAAGAACATAAGAACATAAGAAGAGCCCTGCTGGATCAGCCCAAAAGCCCATCTAGTCCAGCTTCCTGTATCACACAGTGGCCCCACCAGATGCCTCAGGCCAGTGCAGATGCAAAGCAGCAACTCAACAGAATCAAACCACTGCACCTCGGCAATCACATGGACCACTGCATTTTCCACTAACTCTCATGCTCACTGGCTCCACCTCTGCCCACCCAAACCTGCTTGTAGGTTAAGTTAGCGCTTTGGTGAATGCATGGGTGGTGGAGTGGAACCAGCAGGCGTCATCCCAGTCCCCTTCATTCCATATGTATTGGTTTTCCCACATATGTCATTTGAAGAGGGTTATGAACTTCAAGAAAATAAGTATAACCTCTAGGAACATTCTTAGCTTTAAACATTAGTACGGGAAGCACCACCAGAGGCGTCTCGTCGGTAGGGGCGGGGCTGTAAGTATCGCTGCAGTCATAGTCTCTTTACCGAGCGAGGAGGAGGCAGCCCCGCCCCCTCACTGTCCGAGCCAGTCCCCTACGGAGAAACCGGCAGGGAAGAGACCCTGCCTGCTGCTTTCTCCGTAGGGGACTGGCTCGGACAGTGAGGGGGCGGGGCTGCCTCCTCCTCGCTCGGTAAAGAGACTATGACTGCAGCGATACTTACAGCCCCGCCCCTACCGGAGCGACGCTAGTGAGCACCACAAACCATAAACCACTAGAGTTCTGCTGTAGCCATGCTTCTACAAGAATGCTCATTAAAACAACATATATGGCAAGCATTTCTAGACGTGCTAAAGTAGGCTTACCATACATCCTAGAATGGCCGGGACCCTCCCAGATTTCGGGGTCCTATCTCGGCGTCCCAGGGCGTATGGTAGCCATCCCGGGAAATCCACTGCTGCCATTTTCCTCCACCCGCTCAATTGCACAATGCGGCCTAGAACGCGGACAATGCGACCATTTTTCACGAGTCGCACACATGCGCACAAGCAGCTTGGAAACCCTTCTGAATGGCTCCCAGACTGCATTGTGTGTGAGGCTCGCAAATCCTTCGTTCATAAGGATCTGATCATCAAAAATATGGTAACGCTATGCTGAAGTCTCCCCTTTACTCAGCTGACTGGAATGCAGCAAAATAACTGTGTGTCTATCTTAAAAGGGGGTTTTAACATTCAGTTATTATCTAGCATTCTAATTTTGATTACAGGCACAACATTTGTTTTTAAGTCCAAAGCATTAGGAAATTCAGTCCAGCAGCTGCACATTCTAGCTTACTAGGTATGAAAGATATTAAGAAAGCTTCTAGACTGTACTTGTTGAGTAAGCTCTTTCATACATTTCCACACTATAAACATTTAATGAGATTGGCTCCCAACAGACTGTTTACTACATCCATTTGTTTCATGGCACTTTATTTGCAATGCAGAAGCAAGATAGAGCAAAAGTTATTTCAGGTTCTTATCCAACATCATTTTTCTATAAATAAAGAAAAATGAAACCATTTAATTTACAGAACATCCTTAAAAGGTTAAATACTCCATAAATTTTGCTTTATCTAACGCACTCAATCTCAAGTACTATTGTACTACTTGGGAAAAAGATACACAGAAAGATACACTGCACAGAAAAGTCCATGAACTAAAGACACTTAGCAATGCAGTCTAAGGCTTGGATTTCATGATAGTGCATGCAGCTGCTCCCAGCTGCTCCCTGCTCCCCTCAAACACAGATTTTTTTCCGGGGGGCCCCCCCACTTCTTCAAGACCTCCCCAAGCTTGGGTGACCTTTGGAGCAGCATGCTATTGGCTGTTACCAGAGGGCAAATTTGCCCCTTCCTCTGTATGTGAGGCGAAGTGCTTTTCACTCATCTACTCAACCCTAGTAGTCTGTACTTCTATTTATAACCTTAAAAACAAATTCAGCAGCACAGTGTGCTTGTCCATCTTATTTACTGTCCATATTTTTATATATTTTAAAATAAATAACAGAGATTCATGCACATGGAGGCCTGATTTGTGCAAACCCCAACACCACCTTTTTTAAAGACAGGAGAATCATACACGGCTCGGGTCCAGGGTATTTGAGGGACCACCTCCTTCCTTATAATCTGACCCGTACTCTGAGGTCATCGGGGGGCCCCTGTTAACCATTGATGGAGGTGAGGGGGATGGCGGCACGGAATAGGACCTTCTCGGCAGTGGCACCCCAATTATGGAATTCCCTCCCCCTGGAATTAAGAACGGCTCCATCTTTAGAGACCTTTCGGCGGGGCCTTAAGACGTTTTTATTTAGGTTAGCATTCGATGTCTGACATGGTGGGCTGGCTTTTTAACAAATGGCTTTTAACAAATGTAAATATAGGTGACCCACTGGGGTTGTTTGTTTTAATTGTTTTAATTATTTGTTTTTAATTATTTTAATGTATATACGTATTTTAATGTTTTTTATTGAAAGCCGCCTTGAGTGCCCTTGCTGGGAGAAAGGTGGGTATAAATTCTTTAAATAAATTAAATAAATAAATATGAATCAGGCCTCTGCTCATTTAGGCTTCTGCACAGAGTGCCAATTTCACTTATTGCACACACAGGAGGGGAAAGGGGCATGTGTCTGTCCCTCCACCACGTAAAGAGGATCATTGAACCAAGAGTGTGAACTATATTATATTTTTATTAAGAATAATTATATACCACTTTTCAACAAAAAGGTTCACAAAGCACTTTACAGAGAAAATCAAGTAACTGACAGCCTGATCCGGCCTAACTATAGACCGGCAGAGCAAGCACTCCATCAGCCTAAGATGTTGTAAACGTGCCGTAAGGCACATTTTCAGCACCCTGGGACTCAGCAGCAGCGGCGCAGATGCTGGCACCTCTCACTCTGCTGCGGACCCGGACCCACGCCGGCCGACGCAGGTGAGTGCTGCACTGGATGGTGCAGGGGGCATGAGAAGGATGGGCAGGGGCAGCAAGGCAGGGGGGCCATTGGCTGACCTGGGCTGGGAGGGTGCCGATATCCTATGCCCCGTCGCGGCCTGGGCTGGCCTTACATGGCCTCCACAGAAGCATGCCAGTTTCAGAGCTGGCGTGCATCTGAGGAGGCCCATTGTGGCCCACACCACTTACACTGGGGAAAGGGGATGAACGTCCCCCCTTCCTCCAAGGTGGGCCCGGGCTGCACCAGTGCAAGCCACAACGCTGGCCACGCAAGCCATTTAGGCCGGCTGCACATACTTGCACAGGATTGCGCCGTAAGCGGCTAGGCCACAATATTTCTCTGCAAGCTTTTCAATAAGCCTAATAGGTGAACAAATGCTGGGGGGGTGGAGAAAAGCCAAAAAAGAACGTAGAACTGAAGTTCACTCACATAATACCTGAGCTAGCTGATTGCTTCATAATGACATGATAGTAATCTCATTGATCTGGTTGTTGGCAGTTTCTCGGTTTGGAATGAGGTTCCACTTCCCTTCAAGACACATGGTCTAGAAATACTTCTTAACCCAGTACTGCTCCTGAAACCTCAGCCAGAAACCATTGTCAGGAGCACCTTTTACCAACTTAGGATGGGATGCCATCAGTGGCCTTTCCCAGAGGATGGTGACCTTGTCTCCATAATACATACTTTGGTAACCCCTTGCTGACTACTATAATACGCTCCATGTCAGACTGCCTTTGAAGACTGTTTAGAAACCCAGTTGATTCAAAAATGCAGCAGCCTTCTTGTTAACTACAGTGTGTCAATGGGAATGTACAACATCTTTGCTGAAAGAACTGCATGGGCTCCCAATTTGTGCTTGACTACTTTGGCATCACCTATGAAATATACAGTCGTCCAATGGCGTCACTAGGGGGGGGCGGGAGGAGGATTGCACCAGGCGACACCCTCAGGGGTGGTGACACCACTAATGGCCAAAATTATGAAAACAATTTTATATGTTATATATAATTAACATCATGTTAATATAATCATGTTATATATAATTTGATGTGTAATTTCATGCGGAATGCAATGAAGCAATTACCTGTATTCTGTCAAACGTTATGGTCAAATAACTGGAAACATTCTGCCTTATGTAACAAAAAGTGAATTTCCTTAACTCAAAACAGACCAATGAGACTGATTATTCTGAAAACCAAGTTGGTTACTGATTTGTTGGGTGATATGTACTTTTATATACTAAAATAAATAAAGTTAATGAGTCCTGCTTGATGGGCATCTTTTGTAGAACCCAGGTCAGCCCAACCTTGTTTCTCCCTATTCACCTCTGGGATCCATCATGGGGGTGACACGCTGAGCTCTCACACCAGGTGACACAAAAAGGCCTAGTGATGCCTTTGCAGTCATCTGTAAAATGATGAGCCAGTGAGTTCCATCAAATCCCCAATGGATGTCATGCTTACCACCAACTCCCTGGCTTGAAGGAAACAAGTACACGTGGAGAAGGCATGGATATATCAATCTATGATATCACAGAAGCAAATCCATCAGGTTAGACATGTGTGTGAGTTTGTGAGAAAACTCTGTCATGCAGTTGACCACACAGGTCAACAAGATTTGGATTTCTGCTATTTTCCATAACCACGACCCATTTGAAATAGATCAAGGCTGCAATTCTATACACACTTGCCTGGAAGTAAGTCCCACTGAACTCAATCGGATTTATTTCTGGGAAGACATATGCATCATGATTGTGTTGCAAGCCATTATATAGTGCATTCTACAGTGCAGAATATTCACTTACCTCAAGTTCATCGAGGGCACTTCCAAGCGTAGCTGCCTGTGATATTGGCTGAACTTTTTGATTTCTAATTCCTTGAGAAGCATTCGAAATGACATCAAGCGCATTCTGGATTTCATTACAAATGGAGTCCTTGCTAGCTGCGAGAGATGCGATGTCTGAATGTTCCAAACAAGCAGAACAAATTGAATGTAGAAGAGATGAGTTTTCCTTCAGAGAAGCACGTGCTGCCGCAATGTCATCTCGTTGATTGTTGGATTTTAAATCCTGTCAGGAAAAGCACAACTGTGGGTTTTTTTTCCCCCCAAAAAATTGTTTAAACACTTTAGAATTGACAAGTAATGTCGCAACAAATTATTGCAATCTGTTCTGTATCCACTAAAGAAAAACAAAAAGATAAAATTCAACACAGATTGATTCACTGTGTTTTCTCCTGTAGCACAATTTCCTAAATGTTTAAAAATGCCTTGGGTGAAAATAAATTAATTCTAGCTCAGGAAAAAAGGGACTGGTGTGTTTTTGTTTGGTTGGGTTTTTCAGGCACCCAGAGTAGTTCAGTCCATAGTAATTGGTAACCGCTCATAAAAACACATGAACTAACATGCTGGTTCAGCCAGCCATGTTCTCTGTCTCCACAGCAGCAGGAAGATGCTTGCCACCACTTTGAGAACCACTGCTCTAAGGTATTATCATCCCCACACTGCAGATCAGGTGCTGGGGACTGAGACATTTTGACTTGCCTAATGTCACCTTAGTACATGACTGAAGTGAGATTTTAATCTGAAGTAAAAGTAGAAATGGTTGAAGATATTTGAGTATTTGAGAATAAGATGTACAATTATCAGAACTACAAATAAATTAGAACACACAAGAAAGTGGAGAGAGAAGAAATAATCAATATTTTTGACCAAAATGTTGACTACCTTTACCCAATACATTCCAGCTAGAGAAGAAATATAATAATATACAATTTTAGAAAAAAAAATTCTGATGATAAAATCACCCAAGGCAAACATTTGTAGCTCCACAAAACATCCTGGGATACATAATTACCAACTGGAGCACGCTGGCATTTCCGTCATAGATAAAAAGCTAAGAAAATGCAGCATGAGAATTTTCCTAGCCATACAAAGAAAGTAAATGAATTCCCTTCGATAATTTATAGTTTGCTCAAAATGTAGTCAGTCATATTTTACAATATAACAAAAGGGCAGAAAAGACTGGGATTGATTAAAAAAAAACAATCTAGATTCTTATGTACCATTTCAAATCTCTCATAAATGCAGCTTAATTATTGCCTAATACCATTAAGTATAATGATATTTGCATATGATTCAATTCATTAATATTTTTTCTTGCAACATTTTCTTATTCTTTGAAATATGAAATATGCATTAGATATTCTCAAATATTTAATGCATATTTCAAGGAAATTTGTTGCAAGCAGTGTACAAGCTAAAACAATGGTCCAACACCATCAGCTCCCTGTCATAAAGCTGTCTAGATTGCTGGTGCTGGCTGCTCAGCTTTTAAACCTCTGGAGAATCACCACATTCCTTCTCCAGGATTCCTACCTATTCATGAACCAACCTGACCTTGATTGGACCTTGATTGGACAGGCAGCGCAATCCAGCGTAAAGATCTGCGGGCGACCCTAGGGCTGCCCGCAGGATCCTATGCTCGTTTCAGGCCTCTCCGGAGAGGCCCAGAGGTCTCATCTGGGGAAGGGGATGTTCGTCCCCTTCCCCTGGTGTAAAGCTGGGAGGCCCCAATGGACCTCCTCGGATTTCCGCCAGCTCCAGAGCTGGCGTAACTCTGAGGTGGCTATGTAATGGCCGCCGAGCCTGGGAACGGGACAGAGGATGCGGTGGCCAACATCATCGCCCCCCTCCCGGGCTGACTTGGCCAACCGCCGCCCTCCCTCACTGTCCGACCCACCCTTGCATTCGCCAGCGGGAGACTACCCTTTTCTTTCATAATTTAAGCATTGACTGAGATAAAATTTAGACATTTTCCAGATGTAGTGCTAGGAAACTATTGCTCTACTCCAGGGGTTCTCAACCAGTGGTACTAGTACCACCAGTGGTACTTCAGTCAACTGCTGGTGGTACTTGGACCGCCGGAACCCTGCTCCAATGCAGCACTTTTGGCGGTGTATTTTCGCTCCTGAGAGGCTCCTGCCTTTGGCCGAGCCTCTTGGGAATGCTGATAAGGGCCCTCCCACCTGCCCAGAGCCTTCTACCTACGTTTTCTGGCCTCCAAAAACCTGAAAACCTGGAAGTAACTGGCAATGATGTCATCACCAGTCACTTCTGGTGGTACGTAGCAGGAGTGTGGCGCCAGAGGTGGTACTCGGCTGGGAAGAGGTTGAGAACCCCTGCGCTACTCCATGGCCTTGGATTATGTGGCTCTGCAAGGTTCCATCCTGTCTCCCATGTTGTTTACCATCTACATGAATCTGCTGGGCGAGGTTATCCAGATATTTGGAGTATGGTGCCATCAATATGCTGTTGGCACACATCTCTATGTCCATCAGATTTCAGAAAACTATGGAAATACTGAACCAGTAATCTGAAGTCAACGAACGACAAGATTTGGCCTAACAAACTGAAACTTAATCCAGACTTGTAAGAAATACTGCTGGTTGATGGTAATGCTGATCTAGGTTTAGAACAGTATACAATCCATTTTCACCTGGGGTTGCTTTCCCAGTAAATCACATTTGCAGTTTGGGCCACTCCTATATCCAACTGTGCTCCTAGATGCTCATGTGATGGACATAGTGTGGAGTGTCTTTTTCCAATTTAAGTTGCACACCAGCTATGGCCTTTCTTGATGAAGTCTGAACTGACCTTAGTCATGCACATCTTACAGCACAATTCTGCCTAATGCTGCTCCAGCGGAGCAAGCGCTCCACCAGCGCAGGGTGTTGCAAGTGTGCCATAAAGCACGTTCGCGGCACCTTCAGAGTAGGTGGCGCTGGCGCCGCTCACTCCGCCACTAGAGGAAGGCCATGCTGCCGGACACAGATAAGTCCTACGCCTAGCGGGTGGGGGAGAAGGGTGATCGGGCTGCTGCTCCCAGGAGAGGGGCGGGGATATTGGGAGCACACTCCTGACTCAGTACCAGGTAGTCCGTCCAGAGAAAAGGCAAAGCAATCTGATGTGTTGCTCAGACTGAGAATCCCGAGACTGTAGCAAGTGTTACATAGACCCAGCCAGGTCCCTATCAGTTCCTCAGGTCACCTGGGCAGAAAAGGAGCAATACCAGCTCTGGCATTGGGGGGGCAATTCAATTCGGGGGGGAACTCAATTCAGTTCAAGCCAGCCATGGGCGTCGACAGGGGGAAGTGGGGGGCGGGCCGCCGGGGGGTGTCACGCGCACAGGGGGAAGTGGGGGCGGGCCGCCGGGGGGGGTCACGCACATAGGGCTGACGCACGACCCCCCCACTTACAGTTTGGAGCTGGGCCCGCCCGCCCTCCCTTGTGTCCGTTTGGCTCCAAAATGAGCCGAAAACGGAGCAGGAAGGGTGCTCTGCTCCTACGCGCGGGGGCAGAGCCTCTTCCTTAAAGGCGATGCGCGCCCCTGCTCTGGGGTGTCGCGCGTCATAGCGACGCGACTGAAGCCAGCAGTCTCTTCAGATTGGGAGATGCCCTGGTGGTGCAGAGTAAAGCACCTGAGCTTTGCTCCCATGAGATCCACAACACCTTACATACCATATATGTTCAGATCATACATTTATGAAACTTGAACACATACAATAAAACCCAATCAAAGTAACTTTCTCAAGCATGCTTATTAGGATTCTTATTTTGTTAATGTTGACAGAAGGCTTAAAAAATTCAAATCAAAATATGAAAGGAAATTCTCAAATACTGAGCAAGGGGGAAAGGGGAAAGATAAAGGCCTATTTTATATATGAATTATGGTCTAATCCAGTGGTGGCCAACCTTTTTATGACATGTGCCACTTTTAGTTTTTTTGTATCTTGGGCGTGCCACAAAAATAAATAAATAAAGTAAATAAATAAATAATAAATACCCGTGTTTTTATTTTATTAAATAGCCATGTTTAAATGAAAACAGAATCACCTTCAGTTTGTTGTTGTTCAGTCGTTAAGTCGTGTCCGACCCTTCGTGATCCCATGAACCATATCCCGCCAGGCCTTCCTGTCCTCCACTATCTTCCTGAGTTCGCTCATTTTCATGTTTGTTGCATCGGTGATGCTGTCTAACCATCTCATCCTTTGCCTTCCCCTTCTCCTTTTGCCTTCAATCTTTCCTAGCATCAGAGTCTTTTCCAGAGAGTCCTCTCTTCGCATTAGGTGGCCAAAATATTTGAGTTTCAGCCTTAGTACCTGTCCTTCCAGGGAACAGTCAGGCTTGATTTCATTTAGAATTGACTGATTTGATCTCCTAGCAGTCCAAGGGACTCTCAGGAGTCTTCTCCAGCACCACAGTTCAAACACCTTCAGTTACTTAAAGTTTATTGTTATATCATTCTTAGAGTACGTAACAATGAACCATAAATGAGCCAGGATGGTGTAGTAGTCTAATGCAAGTACACACACTCTCTCTCTCTCTCTCTCTCTCTCTCTCTCTCTCTCTCTCTCTCTCTCACTCTCTCCTCATGTGCTTCTGTAGTTTGCCCTCTCTCTCTCTTTCCTCATGTGCTTCTGTAGTTTACCCTCTCTCTCTCTCTCCTCATGTGCTTCTGTAGTTTGCGCGCACACACACTCACTCTCCTCCTCTCCTCATGTGCTTCTGTAGTTTGCCCACACCCACACACACACCCCCACACACACACACACTTTCTCTCTCTCTCTCCTCATGTGCTTCTGTAGTTTGCCCACACACACACACACTCTCTCTCTCTCTCTCTCTCTCTTGGTAGTCACCCCAGAAGACTCTGTGGTGTGTAGTAGATGGCTGTGGAATACAATTTGTCTCTTTAATCCTCATGTGCTTCTGTAGTTTGCCCTCCACACACACACACACACACACACACACACACACACACACACAATCTCACTCTCTCTCTACTTAAAATTAAAGTAAATTGCAAACCACGACAAAAAGCCTGGGTCAAACAGCAAGCCTCAAGCAACAAACAACAACAAATTTTAAAAGGGATGGACTGCAGTAATTTGCAGAGACTCCCCACCAGACCCCCTCCCCCCTCTTTTAAATTAGAATACCTTTGCGACGGAGAGGCTCCCTAGGGGCGTGAAGAAGAGCAATCGCAAGCTGAAGAGGAGATTCCTGGGTGGAACTTGCAAGCTTCCTCAGATAAAACAATTAGCCTCCTGGCGAAGAACAATTAGCCTCCATCGAAGAACAATCCAGCAAGCGCAAGCTGAGGAGCCAGCTTCCTCGCTGCCTTCGTTCGCGCCTCTTTTGCCTCCCACTGCTAACGGCTCGCGCGCTCCTTCGGCTCTTGGCTGAAAGCCAGGAGAAAACAGCTGATTGGCGCTGCTGAAAGCGCCACCTGCAGGCTCCTGGCGTTAGGCCAGGAGCCGAATGAGCATGCGAGTGAGCAGATCGGCACTGGAGAAACACTAAGAGCAGGCACGGAGGAGCTTGGGGATCCAGAGAGCGCCCGCGACCGCGTGCCACCCGACGGACCTTCCCGTGCCACTCTGTGGCACGCGTGCCGCGGGTTGGCCACCTCTGGTCTAATCCTATCCCCCAGCAGCCTGCACAATGCAGAAGCACAAATGGAGTGTATGCAGCATGCTATGGTGGGTGGGCAACCAGATGGCCCAGGAGAGGTAAGTAAAAATGATTTTTACTTACCTCTCCATAAGCCACCTGGCCACCAATTGCTCTCCTCAGACTGATATCAGCGATTTAGCCAGAATAAGTCCAAGGACTCTCAGGGGGTGTGTCAAGTCGGGACATGGGGGGTAGAATCTTGGTGTGCACCGCTGCCGAGATCCTCCCCCTGCCACCCCTGAAATGCCTCTGGTTCAACCCCCACTTCCTGTCCAAATCCTTCCCCGAACTGTACTCGTTGCCACCTTGCCTACTCTGTGGGCCTGTGACCATTTCTACCAGTAGCCCCAAAGCACACGACAGCAGCACAGCTTTTGCAGTATTGGACAGGGAATTACGGCGGCAGATTGCGAGATCCGCTGCCATAGGCACTGGACAGGATTGGGTCGTTAATCTTTTTAAACATGTGTTTTGCATAACCGGCAAATATTTACAGGCTGTAGGTCCATGAAGGGAAAAAAAAGTCATAAGCCCTTGGGTTCTGTACTGAATGTTAATGCATTTGTATATGATAGATTTAATACAAGAACTGAGATAAATGACTTTCAGCAGCTGCACTCTGGACCTATAAATCGCTCTCAGTACCACAAAATCCATACAGAGGAAGAACAGCTGTATAATTTACAACATCAGCATTTGTCAAGAAAAGCTGCATATACAGGTCCTTCTTTTTCAGTATCAGAAATCACTTTCCTATAAAAATTAGAAATTATATTTGCAAAGAGCCTACTTCTATAAATACATTCATTCAACTTTAAAATTGCTACTTAACATGCAGCATCCTCTTTTAACCCTTAACAGATTTAAGTGAAATTCAAGAAGCATAAATGCCAAGATAATTTTAATATACTATTTAAAATGTGTGAAATTCATTAATATTTACCTTATTTTGCATTACTACTGTCACTCTGGTAAAGAAAGAAAAGCTATCCAATTCCACACAGCCAAGAAAAACAACAGGTAAGGTAGAGATTTGATGGAAATTTAACTTCTCTCAACCTATTCTTTACCCAATATCCTAAAGACAGGCAGGGATGTGGATCAAGTCTCTGACTCCAAGTCTCGAGTCAAGTCCCAAATCTTTGGTTGCAAGTTGCGAGTCCTTATCTATTTAATGGGGCAAGCGGGATTAAACCTGAATAAAATTAAACTTATAAAAGGCTCCAAGTCTTGAGTCGAATCTTTTACAATCGACGAGTCAAGTCATTAATGCAACTTGAGTCAAAGTCAATAGACTCAAGTATACATCACTGAAGACAGGCCAGAGGCATACTGTTTGAACTTCTATATCAAGTTCCTGAATGTTTAAAAATTACAGCTCATCTCCAAATAAGCCAACTGCTACTACCATATTTGAATTATTCAAACTGACTGGACTGGGGAACCACTCTGCTTTCTATTGAGTGTCCCAACCTCCCTCTTTTGTCTATGATTTAAACATTAATAAAAGCAATTGTAAGGCATCACTGCTTAAGTCCAATCTGCTTAGTCATCTATGGGCCAGGATCTATGACCCGCCATAACTAGGCTTGCCATCCATCCCGGAATGCCCGGGACAGTCCCGGGTTGACCGCTCTGGTCCCAGATCGGTCCCGGGCATTCCTGGCCCGGTGGAAGCCTCCGCTGATTTTAAAGTGAGTAAACTTCCTTTCTTCGGGCGCTGCCATCTTGGATCTCGTGAAATCTCACGAGATCCAAGATGGCAGCACCCAAATCTCGTGAGGGCATAAGGCATATGAGTGGCGACAGGATACAAGTATCTTGTTGTCTTGTGCTCCCTGAGGCATCTGGTGGGGCCACTGTGTGATACAGGAAGCTGGACTAGATGGGCCTTTGGCCTGATCCAGCAGGGCTCTGTCAGGGGGTTTGTGCCTTTGAGAACAGCAATTAAGGAAATATGCCTGGCCTTATGAACGACTGGCTTCTTTATCCCAGAAGCAACAGGCAAATATGTGCTGCGTTTTATCTACAACTTTCTCAGAGCACACCCTGGTCCGCCGTTTATTTCCACAGCGCTCCCGAGATCCTCTGTGACCCTCCTCCCCTTTAGGGCTGCCACTCCCGGACTCCCTTCCTTGTCGCACTGACAAGAGTGTGTTCGCTTGGGCGGATGGGCGGCAAATGGCAGCGATGACACGGCAGACAGTGGGCTGCAAATGGCAGGGCGACGGCGACACGACGGATGGTGGGTGGCAAATGGTGGCGACAGGCGGTGACACGACGGATGGGCGGCGGCAATGGCGGCAACACGACGGGCAGGCGGCGGGCAGCAGGCAGCAAGTCAAATTAATTAATTAATTTTGGCTAACTAAAATAAATAACAGCACAATCCAACTTAACTTTTGTGCCGGTTTAACCAGCGGCGCAGCGAGAACGGGAGGCCCCAGAACGGAAAAGGGATTCAAATTCCCTTCAAAAGAGGAATTCAAAGGGGATTTGAATCCCTTTTCCGTTCTGGGGCCTCCTGTTCTCGCTGCACCGCTGGTTAAACCGGCACAAAAGTTAAGTCGGATTGCGCTGTTAATAATTAAAAATTTTAGAAGTTCCATGAACAAATTAAGATAATTTCTGAAATAGATCACAAAGGTTCTAAATTTTGTCACAGGATACAGTAGTGAAATTTTTCTCTGATTTGAGGTAGGCATACTATATACAGTACACACACACACACACACACACACACACACACACACACACACACACACACAGCACTATGATGAATTCAAATTGTGATCAAGAAATTGGGATAGCAGTGTCATGTAAAAATGACAAACCTCCAGTTTTTCTGTGTTAGTCCTCTCACATAAAATCTCATAAAACTGCAAAACATAATTCCACAAGAGCAGGTATAGGGCTTACGAGTCTCATACTGTGCTTGATCGACAAGATCCAATTGCGTCCATTATTGCTCAGCTAGAGATCCTTATTTTTATTGCTCCATCTGTAAATTTCATGACTTCATACTGCCCAAAAATCCCCAGTGTGGCACTGCCACAGCACAGCATACTACGCAGTCATCCACTTATTTTGAGGGGGGAAATGGAAAATTATTTTTATGCGGCACAATCCCTGTAGCACTTGATTCTCCCATGGAGAAAAGTTTCTCTGAAACCACCCCCCATGTGAAAACAATAAACTTAGCACACTAGTCAATATAACGGGCATGATTTCAGACAAATACAGTACCTCTTCATAATGACCAACTGCTACACTCCCCATGCAAGGATTGTAAAAATCAGCCCTGCACCTTCCTATATGGGCACATCTCTACAGGGAACAGCAGAGAGACGTTTGTCCCTTTCCCCCAGGTAGAGCCCCAGCGGCCCCTATGGGCCTTCTCGGATGTGCGGCAGCAAAATGGTCGGTGCAAATCAGAGGAGGCCGTGTAAGGCCAGCCAGGCTCCAGGATGGAGGTTAGGATACCGGTGGACCGTGCCACTGATATCTCCGCCCCATCCCTGGTCTGGCTGGCCAATGGCCCCCTCCCCTGCCACCTTGGCCTGCCCTCCCCACACCTTCCTGCTGGCCAGCGCAGAACTTACCTGCGTCCAGCAGCACGGCCTGTGGATTATAGGAAGCCATATACGATTTGCAAGGCTTAATTCCTACGATTCCTGCAAATCGTATATGGCTTCCTATAATCCATAAAGAACGTGGAGACAATAGGGCAACAACATCTTTGGGAAGCATAACAATGAATACACAGACTGACAACAGTTCTGAGAAAGAAAGAAGGTTTTCCCTGAATAACGACGTTTTTGAACTTGCACTTAGTTTCTGCAGGATCAGCAGACTTTACAACTGAGTAGGCTCAGAAACCGCTTCCGTGCTGACAGCCGGTTTCCCGCGCTTTTTTGAAAGATAAGAACGGACAGAGCGAGTCGCCCGATATTGTAACATCTACCAATGTTCTTTGGAAGTCCCCAGAAGATGTGTTTAGACTGAAACACGAAACGTCGGGTCCTCAACGTTCCAGTTTGTGATTTTAAAGAATTTCTGTTTGACCGAGTTGAACTGTTACATTCTACCCGGATAAAATCGTTATTGTTTCGGATCGGCTGGATCGCTACTTTTACTTTTACTTTGAACTATGACCGCATTACCCGTGCTAGCCTCTTCTACAAAGATTGTTGCCGGTTATAACAGTTTCCGCTCGAAAATAATAATAATAATAGTTAAGATTTATAGGATTAAAAGCCATGGCACTGAAAAGCAAGTTTAAAGCACAGTAAAAACACATAAAAACATGTTAAAAACAGCATTAAAAACATTAAAATAAGAGCAACGTTTCGAACCAGATTCCACTGGTGCAGTAATTGTACACCACCAAAAGACTGAGACAACAGAACAAATTTCACCTGGCATTTAAAAAAAAAAAGTGGACCATGCAAATATGTTTGGTAAATACATTCTATAGTTTGATTAATGCCTGATGCTGGTAGCCATCCATCTCACCTACAAAAGTGGGTGTACATGAATCAGGACTTCAGGTGATAATCTCAGTACATGGACACATTCATATGGAACAAGATAATATCCTTCAGATAGCCTCTGACAGGATCTGCTAGCACCAGCGGAATTGGAGAACCACTGTGCCCCTGCTGAATTCACTCCCTAAAGTTGAACCCCTTATGACCACCACCAGGCCCTCAAGGACAGCAGCAACCCCAAACTAAAGCTCAGACCTGACAATGAAGAACTTACTTGGTACACAGGGCATCCAGCTCAGAGCCATAGTTGGGAAGTAGAATCCCAACGTCAAGTTACTTGCGGTCAGGGATCAGAAGGGTGGGCATTATCTGCATAAAGTCTCAGGTGCTGCTACCTTAAAGAAAAGGGAGCAATAGCCTCCATAAGCCACTGCCTAATCTAGTTGTTTTCTGGTATGTTCCTCTCTTGCTCAGCCTTGGGCCCTCTGATTGCTGGCCTACCCAGTGGAGATCTTTTAACACAGGTGTAATACGCCAGCGGGTGGTGCAGTGGGTTAAACCGCTGAACCATGAGCTGTCGATCGAAAGGTCGGCAGTTCGAATCCGCAACGGGGTGAGCTCTCGTTGCTTGGCCAGCTCCTGCCAACCTAGCAGTTCCAAAGCATGTCAATGCGAGTAGATAAATAGGTACCACTTGCGGGAAGATAAACAGCGCTCCGTGTTCCAGCTGCATGCTACGCGCTGCGGCAAGGAGAGTCATGCCGGCCACATGACCACGGAGGCGTCTTCGGACAACGCTGGCTCTTTGGCTTTGAAATGGAGATGAGCACCACACCCTAGAGTTGGACACGACTGGACTTAATTGTCAGGGGTCACCTTTACCTAATACGACCAGCAGAACAGGTAATTGTTAATAACCTGGCTGCTGTGTTCTATACCAGTTGAAATTTCTAAATATTTGACATGGGCAGACACACAACAAGTATATACACAACAAAAGTATAAACACAACAAAAATAAGGCATCCGAAGCTTTGCTTATTGTCTCTCCATAAATCGGCTGAACAAATCAGTATTTCTGTCAATCAATATCTTACAAACAAATTAACACTAACTGCATCCATTAGGGAATAAGATAGAAGTCTTAATCAGTCATTTCTTTTCCACCTTGAAATTCAAGAGAAGCAATTAGTTATTAGAAGATATCCAATATACTGTATGATTACTGAGCACACTATTTTCAACTTTTCAAATAACTCCTCAGTGGCTGCCTTGTAGAGGTCAGATGGGGCGGATATTCTAGTAATAACTTTTACTGTTAATCTTTGTGTGTAAACGTAGCCCAATATAGTCTATAAAGGAATGAAAATGAAACAATTTTTTTATGTTGAATGAGTTGTGGGTGGAGGTCAACAGGTCAAGGACAAATACAAACGATGTCCTTTATCTGAGCAGGAATTTAGTGGCTGGGATTATTTTTGGCTATTTTAAGTGTTTGTAATTGTTAACACATCGGTGGGTCCAAGTTGTGACAAACAAAAAGTTGAGAAGAGCCTAACAATTTTTAAGCATTCCATTCTCCCCAACTTCTCCATCAGCCAGAAAAACAGCAGCTGGGAGAAAAAAGACAAGACAAGTATTGCAGACACACAGTGAGTGGATGCGCAATGTCTCCCACCACAAAGATTAGCACCCAGGAAAAGTGCCCCAACAAGTATCCTATGCATTAGCTGGCCCCTGCATTGAAGCAACAAAAAAAGCACCTCAGATCCAGGTCCAGAATTATGAGAATTCCCAACCCACCTTCATCTTCTTCTTCATAACAAGATGAAGGAAGGTCTCTGGACGTGTAGCAAGGATGGGACACATGGCAGAAATCTGCCCTTCCTCATCAGCCTGGGAGGAAAAATGGATCATGGTGCCACCCACTTTACTAATTGGTCCTGACTGCATGTGGTCCTCTGCACCTGAACCAACCACCCAACCTTAAGTTTATATTTTAAGGAGTATAGACCTTTTTAGATAGGCGTCTGGGGTGAACATATAGGGGAGAGCAGCTTTACAGCAGCAGGCTCCTCCCCCACCCTTTACATGTTACATACGGTACTTAGGGAATCCCCACACATTCTGTGGGGGAACTCCCTAGATATGTTCTAATGAATTCGTGTAGGGTGTGCAAGGGATTACCATAATTTTCCTGTTCCCCAATGTGGGCTTCACCCCAAATTCATACTTGAAAAGGGCTTATCTGCTACTGTTCCAAATATATATTATGTATTTTCTTCTGAACTGCCCCTCTTTTTTATATAAGAAAGAGGGGTTAAATAGTAATATGGTTCTACATGACTTCCTGGCTGAGCCACACTGACTGAAGACAGCTGCAGGCTGCTTGAGCCAAAGGGTGATGGGGGGAGGAAGCTACGAGTCTGGATCATCCTTAAGGAGTCAGTGGAACATTAATTCACTGTGCATTAATATAACAGTCATTAGTATACCTGTTCATGCAGTCTACTACTAAGCATGGGAACATTATACACTGAGATCACTGTATTTAGTGTTATCCTGTGGGAGATGAGAATGGGGGGAAAACTACTGCCCAGAGAATCAATTTAAAATGTACACAAGATTTAAATTACACGTTCCAATGTTTTATAGAACACAACAGGAATCCCACCAAGTCTGGTAATTTTGCTTGATTAAAGAGAGCCATTTCTTTGCCACCACCTTGGTATCTGCTTTAATTTTATTATCTAAGAATTCTTCATTGGCACACTTGATTCTCCTTGTGAGAGTAACAGGCAAATTACAGAGCATCCCATTAATTTGTCTTAAGGGCTATGCAAGTTTTCATGGCCTTATTATTCTCTTCCTCTGAGCATATGACAAACACTGTTTACCTACAGCTGTTACTGGTTTAGTATCTCTGAGGTACACTTTAATAGTCCAGGGGATGCAATTGCCTAGAAATAGCCTCCATTCATGATACTTAACAAGTATTAATGACAAATGATTTAAAATATAATTTCCATCACTACAACTTTCACACATTTCTCTGAGGTTTCTATACAAAGATTAAATTACATGCATATCTGTTGGAAGGATGCATAAAAGGGTTATCCGCCATTCATTCTCATCTATTAAGAAAGCTGTCCGCAGAATATCATGAAAACACGGTGCAATAGGAGTTTTTCTTCTGGGGCAAATTCAAATAGCAGCCTCAGGAATCCTCAGTCCCGATCAGGGCAACTGTAGTGTCAAAGCAATAGTCCCAATCCACATCAGGACCTCTGCACATAAGAACATAAGAAGAAGAGCCTTGCTGGATCAGGCCAAAGGCCCATCTAGTCCAGCTTCCTGTATCTCACAGTGACCCCAACAGATGCCTCTAAGAGCACACAGCCAACAAGATAACCTGTATCATATTGCCACTCCCTTGCATCTGTCACAGTGAAAACCTACTTCTAAAGCCAGGAGGTTGCTTATGGTTTGTAACCTGTGATGGTCTTTTCCTCCATGAATCTATCCAAACTTATGCCTTTTAAAGGCATCTAGGCCAGGTGCCATCACCACATCCTGTGGCAAGGAGTTCCATAGATGAATTGGGTGATGAAATATTTTCTTCTGGGGTGAATAATATTTCTTCTGGGTGAAGAAATATTTTCTTTTGTCCGTTCTAACTCTCCTTCCACTCAATTTTAGTGCACATATAATTTACATTAGAAAAATCAAGCATTGTGGGTCCCAGTCCTGCAAAAAGCATGTCATCTAGTTTGGCCCTACTCTGAAGACCTTATGATCCAAGATCTGGCATGGGGAAGAATAGCAAAACAGTACGTAGATTGCAACATCTGTGGTGATTTTTCTGAATTGAATGTCAGTCACTCTGAACCCTCTGCATGAATCGCCTTCCATGTAGCGAGTGCCTGTACACACACACAGGCAACCTGAGGCTAGACCAGCCTGCTTTAAAACCAATTTGTACGTACACAGGGACCAAACAAATAGCAGAATGAACATATAAATTGAGGTAGGTTGCCAACTCTGATTGAAGCTGTTCTTGAAGATATGTTTTCCAATGTGATGTAATGTCAGAAATTCCTGAATGCCCTGTTAAAATCTCCAGGATTGCTTTTGATGCTTATTTCTGGAGACTCCAGCACAATCCTGGAGGGTTGGCAATCCTAAGGTTGGAGGAGCGGTTTGCCACCATGATCCTGCTCTCTCCACACCCACAATCAGAAGTACTAGAAAGAAGGGACACATGGGACGTACATCCCAACTGCCCTTGTTTTCTGGTGCCTGTCCCTAGTAATTCCATACTTTAAAAAGAACAAAAGGGGGGTAAGGGGGGGTCTCAGAGCTGTGGATCCCTTTGGGAATCAGAATTGCAATGTGGGGGAGTGGGGCTTTAACCCTTTTCCCTGCTGCAGACTAGATCCTGTTCAGCAGTAGCACCACCTCGAATCGCTGCTATTTCTCCTAAGAAAGAAGCTCCCATTGCACCAATTGGAGTTTCCCTCCCAGGGGATCAGGACTGCAGCATGGAGAAAGGGCTAAATCACATTCACATCCCCGACCCTGATTGACCCTCCCCCATAGCGGCCCTTTACGTTAGAACAAACAAGCACACAGGGACAAACTTTGAACTTAATGTAACATGGAGTTGTTTGGCCATGAAAAGAAAACTACTTTTCATTAGATAATGGTGATGCTGACCAGGGGGGGGGGGGGTGAGAGAGAGAGGAGAAATAGTTCAGAAGTGGTGAAGGAAGACAGACTGCTCAAGGAAGCATGGTAGTGCTGGACTACAAGTTGGTTTATTTAAAATGATTTATATCCCGCATTTCCCTGTTTTATCCTGTAAGGAAATGTTTGCTGAAAAGGTAGCTATGCTAAGCAGTGGCGTTCCTATGACACCCCCCCCCTCGCGCCGGAAGTGATGTAATGGCAGCAGCCATTATTGAGCACTCAGAGAAGCAGGGCGGGCAGACGGGCCGAACATGCCGCCGGTGCTCCTCGCTCGCCCTGGCGAATGGGACAATCCACCCCTCTGCCAGCCACCATTGCACACACCCCGCCCGACTGCCACCTGGGGCCCGATCCCACCACCCGGGGGCCCACCACCGCAAGGCCCCCACCGCTGACGATGCCACTGATGCTAAGGGAAGGGAAAGAGCCCAATCCTATCCTCCTCCCCCCACGCCGAAGCAGTCATGCCAAAATAGCACGCATTGTACCCAGTGGGGGGGGGGTCAGATCAGGAGGCTTTGGAGGGGAAAGGGGAATTATTTCCCCTTAACCCTCCATAAGCCTCCTGCTCCACAATGGGTCTCCTTGGACCTACACCAGCTCTGTAGCTGGCGCACGTCCGAGAAGAAAGGGGTGGGGAGGCCTGAACAATAGGGGATAGGATCAGGCATGTGCCACTGCTGTTGGATCCACGCCCTCTCGCTGCCTCCTATATCACTTCCAATTATTTTAGTTGATTTACAACATACGGTATATCACAATGATTCAGGTAAGGGTGATAAGGATCTTGAAGACTCTTGACTGAAAGTGACTGTTTCTCTTTAAGTTTTAAGTCATTCATATTTTCAAGAAATTATCACTCACACATTAGAGATGAGAAAACCCACTTAATTGTCAGAAAATCATGAATCAGGCATTGCTTTGGCCTTCTCAGGTCTACGAGTAACAGTAACATGGTGCAATGAATTCCCAGCCCACTCTAAACAGCACCTGGGATCACAACTTCAAGAGATTTATACATCTTGTTCACGTCTCACAATATCCACAACACTGACCATTATTACAGGATACTGATGATCAAGAGGTTTCTTTATTTACAGCGCAATCCTCACTAACATCGCGGCACCAGGAGAGTTCCGGCGCCGGAAGGAGTCGCAAACGTAAGACACGTTTTCGCCTCCTCGGGAGAAGGGAAAGCCGGCACAACGCTGGCCTCCCCAGCTCCGGCGACGGACCCAACCCCACCGCCAACGGACCCGGTAAGTTAGGATCCAGCAGGCGGGGGGCGGATCGCCAGAGCAGTGAGGGTGGCCATTGACCCAGGAAGCCCGGAGGGGGGGGTAGGGGATGGCATTCTGCCATATCCTGACCCCCACCAGGCGCCAGAGCATTTACACGGCGTCCTCTACTTCCACCAGCAAAATAGCTGGCGGAAATCCGAGGAGGCCAATAGGACCTGACCGCGGTAGGGCCTGACCCAGGTTACACTCGGGGAAGGAGACGAGCGTCTCCTTCCCCGAGGAGACCTCTGCTCTGGCGGCAATGTTGCCACTGGGGAACAGGATCCGGTGGGCAGGCCAGGGGCCACCGGCCTGATCTTAGTCAGGATTGGGCTGTTATACTCTACATTCCTCAGGCAAGGGTAATTTCAGAAGTACAGTACAATTTCCTCCCAGCCCACAGGTGTACACATTTAACTCCTGTTGAGTATATACACCCTTGGGGAAAAATGTCTTAAAGAGTAATGGGGGGGGGGGTTTTTACAACAGCCAGTTCATTAATTGCATTTTTATGAACGTATATACAGTATGTACTTTTTTCTCTGACAGCATTTTATCATGACCTATGCCATTTGCAAATAAAAGCTTACTTTTTCAAATCACTCCTATAGCTTTACTGCATCTTCTACAGGAAAAAGTGAGCTAGAACAAATTTGCTGTAGCCATTCCAACTTTAGGAACAGAGAACAGCATATAATGTCTAGTAAATTGAAAACTATCAGAGGCTCACTAGCAACCATTCAACAAGCATCAGAGTAATTTATTTCCCATACAGTTGCTAGGGAACCCCTCAGTGTCTCCTGTCTATTGTAATAGGGGGTTATGACACACAATGTTCCTCTGAAATGAGTGTGCCAAGAGGAAAAGTGTGAATTTTCATGGTGGTTTCCTGAAAAAGCAAAAACAGCTTTCTACCACCCACTCTTACAGCCTGATCCTGCTTAAGATGCGGTAGCCAGCCCAAATGGCCGGCCGCTGCATCCTAGTCAGGATGTGGGTCACACCAGCATGGCTGGGGAAGGGGATATTCATCCCCTTCCTCTAGTGCAGTGGTTCCCAAACTTTTTTGACTCGCGGCTCCCTTGACCTCCCTTACCGTTAGCTGTGACTCCCCATTACAGTGCATGGAAGAAACAGGCACTCTTTACATGCTCAGAGGCACCCTTTCTTATATGTATGTGTATATGTATGTGTATATTCCCAAAACGAGCCCTAAAGTGGATTTTCCATGCTTATGCTGAGCAGCAGCTAAGCCAGGAGTGCGCAGGGTGGGGTTGGGATGCTGCCCTCCCTCCATTGGCAGGCCTGGGTAGAGGGCACTGATGTTGTCTGTGTTAGTCCTATTCATGGCAAGAGAAACATCAAAGCATGGGAGGGAAGCATTGGTCATGCCCCACCCCAGTTGCACGAGAGAGAAAGAGAGAGAAAGCTAGCTCCTTTTGGTAGCATCTTTGCAAGATGAAAAACAGATTCTTATACTGCCTGGCAGTTTCCAGGGGGAGGGGGTTGTCCCAGCAAATAGAGTGGGGAACTAACTTAGAGGTGGGTCAGAAAGGAAGAAGGAGAGAAATCCTAATAATTAATCAACCAAACTAAACATAGAAATCAAAGACTGTATGTAAAGCAGAACCTGCTCTGCACCATTTTCAATTGGAGTTCTTGCATTTGTTTTGTGTTTATTAAAAACATTCAACAGAAAGAAAATACTTTATTTGCAAACCTGCAATGTCTGAATGAAACCTGAATGAAAATACCTTATCTGCAAACCTACAATGAGAGAAACGGGATGCTGTCTTGTCTCCAGGAGCTCAGCTTGAGTACTTAGCTATCAATAGAGTTGTTAATTGTTCTTTAACATAAGATAAGCAAGGGCTTCCCTCACGCTGTGGTTAAAAACAAGACGTGGAAACTGCCTACAAACCTGAAGTGTTTTGAAATTAACTTTGAGTGACCCAATGTGAAGAGGCAGCTTTTCTTTGTTTTCGGGTCTTTGTTTTTGCTCTCTCTCTCTTGCAAGCAAGAATATGTGTTAATTAAAAGACTAACAGGACGCCCCTGGCTGCTTTCGATGACTGCACTTGGGAGTCGCGCCTCACACTTAGAGAACTTCTGCTCTAGTGTAAGCACTGGAGGCCCCAATGGGCCTCCATAGATGCACGTCAGCTCTTTAGCTGGCACACATCCGGGGAAGGCTGTGTAAGACTGGTCCGGCCTTGGAAGAGACTTGGGATATCGGCGGAGTCCGGCGCCGACATCCCTGCTTCCTCCCAAGCTCTCCCGCCACCCTGGCCCGCCCTCCCGCCACCTGGCACAGACCTTACCTGCATCTGGCGGCACGGGTTGTGGAAGCCATTGAGCAAGCTGTGCCGGCCTCCGCGCCAGTGCCGGCCTCCGCGCCAGTGACGCCTACTCACTGGGTACCACAAAAGTACTTTACAGCACTTTCACAAATCCCAACGCTGGCGGAGCGCGTGCTCCGCTGGTGCAATGTTACGCAGGATTGTGCAGTTAATGTGGGAACTCTATAGATCTGAAGGCTGCAGCGAGGTCTATCTGGCTCAGTGACCAGATATCAAGAATAGAAGAGAATTAATTTTTTTAAAAAAACCAAACACACAATCAAACATAATGTGCTGACAAACACCCCCTGCATTTTATTATATTTTACACTAAGCTTACCAGAGCTCCAACCGGGACAGAGTGCTAGACCTTTAGGAGAAGGAATGTGGGCAGGTGTAGCTTGTTAAACCTTAGAGCACAATCCTAGGCATGTCTACTCAGGATTGTGCTCTAAGGTTTAACAAGCTACACCTGCCCACATTCCTTCTCCTAAAGGTCTAGCACTCTGTCCCGGTTGGAGATCTGGTAAGCCTATTTTACACCTACATTAGCAGTTTTGTTCATACTTTGGCCAGGGGCAGATTTTACCATAGTAGCTTGCCACCAACCCAAGCAGGCACCAAGGGATGGTTCCTGCACACAGACATGACTTGAATATTCTCAATCATAGGAATTCCCCAGTGCAGGGATAGGGTGGCGTGTTGTGCTGCAGCTGACAGCAGAGAACAAAACAGTGGTGTGACAGCTGTGCCAAACTTCTTATTAGTCATTCTTAGGTTGCTGGGTAAAGCAGCCCTCTTAATAATAGCAAGAAATGGGAGTGACAAATTTCTTTGGCTTCAGGACAGGAAGAAGATAAAATAAATTTGGAAGGCTATGAAGATAATTAAGAAAGTTCCAGGGAAAAGGCAAACTACCTCAGAGGCAACAGGAGAGGGTAGCAGAGATGTGGATCAAGTCTCTGATTCCAAGTCTCGAGTCAAGTCCCATGTCTTTGCCCCCAAGTCTTTGGTTGCGAGTCCCTATCTATTTAATGGGGGAAAGGTTTAAACCTGAATAAAATTTGACTTGACATAAAAGGCTCCAAGTCGAGTAGAGTCTTTTACAATCGCCGAGTCAAGTCCAAGCAAGTCATTGACGCAACTTGAGTCCAAGTCAATAAAATGAAGTCTACGTCACTGGAGGATAGTATGAAAATCCAATACTCCTCCCCCCAGTTCAAGGCCAGGTGCAGGAGAAAAAAGGGAGCCAGCACTACCAGGTAAGAACAGCTGACCAGTGTAACTGTTGGAAACAGGAGATCGTGGCCATGCCTTGCCTCAACAAGCCCCAGGCTGGAGGAAAGAGTCTGCCAAGCAGGGGAACTCCAAAAAGTATGGCTGTTTTCATTTTTCACATTGAATACTAAAATGGCTAAATCCAATTCTGCTTGACAGTATGTCTGGGATTTGGTGATGCAGCAGTGGACTATTGGTGATAAGTCCTGAACTGGAAGAAATTCCAAAACACAATTTTGCTTGTAAATATCAAGAGAGATCGTGTACTGCTTTGCTCTTTGGTCATACTGGGAGAAAAAGTAGTGATGTGCAGTAATAACATTGATAGGGGAACTAAAGAAATAGATTTCCACCAAACAGTCTAATACATTAAAAAAGGATAAAGCCCTTAATTCACGAGTGCACAACCCTTTAGGCTGCACCATAATACAATATATAATACAATTTCTTATAATGTATAAAAGGTAGCAACTGTCATGTTGCAAATTTAAGAAAAACACAGGCAGAGACCATGACACAGGAATGGCAATGTACACTTCCATAAGTCCACCCCACTACTGAAATTATTGGGACAGATATACACAGCCTTCCACATATTCTTTTTAAAATGGAGATTTAAAACAAGGTTAAAGGAAATATTTTCTCCTAGCACTGGCATCTTTTTTCCTTATTCAGATCAAAGAGCACCAGCAGAATATTGCTGTTCATCTTATTCTCTATTTTGAGCTTGTCCCTGAAGGTATTATCTGATGCAGTGCTAAACTCACAGGCTTTGGGGATCAAAATATTCTCATTACCCTAGATCCCTAAAGGTTTCTGTGATCAGCCAGGCAAAATTTGCAACAAATGTGGAAAATTGGAAAACATTTGATTTATTGAGGCTATATGAGAGGTGGTTCCAGATAAATCTGGTATTGTACGTCTTTGTAGCTAGAATTGAACAAAAGCAAAAACTCAAGAATACATTTCGCTTCATAAAGAGTTGTGTGAGCTATTCAGTATATCCTCCTCATCCCTGCAACTCACCTGTCAGATTTTTGAAAGAACTTTCCAAGTCAGGTGGGGTGTTTTTTTGTTTCTGTAAATTGTCTACTCAGAGTACATCAATATTTTTGTGTGAAATATAACAGAGGTGTCTCCTAATGAATACCAATACATGAAGTCTCCTGCTTACAGAGAGGTTAGGTTCCAGAAGACAGTTCGTAACTCGAAACTGGTGTAGGTTGGACAGCATCAGCAAAGGGCATACTGTGCCTGCGCGAATGTGCCAATGTAGCCATCGATAATTCAGACATCTGTAAGTTGGATGTCTGTACCTCGGGGAGTGTGTATATTTTTCATGTTGTTCATATTCAGTATGAAGCCTACTGGTGTATTTTTTGGCAATGATAAATAATTGTTTGGTCTCACTAATGCACTGAACTAAAGATATTTCAACAATATGTAGAAAGAGGATACCTGCAGTCCAACACACATACACCAACACACACACACAAACATTTTTTACTAAAAATGTTTGAAAGTGGGGCATTTTCCTCTCTCTCCCTTAAATCCTGAGTTGTGAAGTCTGCCTCACAGACTCTGTTACACTCTGATCATTGGAAAACTCATCAAATAACAAAAGAGACTGCTGGATTTTTTTTGTTGTTGTTGTTGTTTTGCAGATGCAGATGCATTAATGTACACATAAATGTAGGCTACACCTACACCATGCACCTACATCCTTGCTAACTGGACTACAAGGCACGTCGGTGGAAACCGCCGCCACTTTTAAAGTGTGTAAAAACTCACCTTTTTTCGTGTCAGCCATCTTAGATCTCACAAAATCTCACGAGATCCAAGATGGCGGCGCCCAAATCTTGTGAGGGCACATGAGGCAGTAGTACTCACGAGATTTGGGCACTGCCATCTTGGATCTCGCGAGATTTTGTGAGATCCAAGATGGCCGACAGGAAAAAAGGTGAGTTTTTACACACTAAAAGCAGCAGCAGCAGCAGCAGCTTCAGGGGCAGCACGGAGTCCTGTCAGGCTCCGATGCAGCCGACCAGGCTCCAGGACCGCCAGCGGCGGTGTGCAAAGACGACAAAGAAGGCTCCAGAGGACCGGCAGCAATGGCAGTGGCGGCAATGGGTGCCACCGTGAAGACAACAACTGTGAAGGGGCAATGGTGGCAATGGCCGCCGCCGCCGCCGCGAAGAACAAAACTAGGATGGCAGCGGCGGGACAGGTAAGTAAAATAATTGATTAATTCATTTAAAATAAATAAAAAGTTTCTGCCAATTTTATTTAACTTTTTTAATTAATTAAATTAATTAATTAATTGTTGGGGGGTGTCCCAATTTACAGCTGGAGAAATCTGGTAAACCTAACTCTGCAGCACTCTCTCTCTCTCTCTCTCCACCCTCCAGGAAAGATGGTGAGCACTGGGGGGGGATTCTGGCTCCTCTCTGCCCCCCCTTACAGGCACCACAAGCCAGTAATACTTAATATTTATATAGCACTTTGACTGAACAAAGTGCTTCACATAACATGTAGTACTGCAATGTAGTCTTTGCAACAGCCTTATTGTAAGTATCACAGTAATGATACAAGTATTATCTGTATATTGCAGCTGTGGAGCCAAAGCTGACAGGAAGCAGTTTGCCAAAGGTCACCTAGGGAGTTCATGACAAAGGTGACATTTGACCAGAGAAGCCCTGATTTTAAGCTCCAACTCTCCAATGGAATGTTTAATGCAAACATGTTTCTGTAGGCCCAATGCATTTTGGCAGAAGTTTGTTGTGTTGCATGTGACTATTATTTTTCATCATTTCATAATTATTATTGTGGTGAGCTTAGGCTATACATTGATTTTTCTCATTTGATTAGTCACTGTCATTGTTATTTGTTTTGATTATCGTTTTAGAGTTTGCATAGCTCTTACTTATATTTAGTCGATTGTTGATTGACGTGCCCCAGAAAAGCATTCTGCCAAAATTCATTAGGCCTACAGAGATATGTTGCTATTAAATGATATTTTTCTATACCTTTTTGGAGTTCACCTCCTCTTTCTTTCACTGCCTTTAAGACTGTTCATTAAAGACTGGTGTAGTATAAACTCTTTGGCCAGGCCCAAGAGTTGATACTACACCAGTCTTTAATGAGATGGACTAGCAACCACATGCCATCATCAGATGCCTCATGTGCCCTCACGAGACTTGGGCACCGCCATCTTAGATCTCACGAGATTTCACGAGATCCAAGATGGCAGCTGGGAAAAAAGGTACGTTTTAAAGGCGAAGGTGGCTTGAGCAGGGGCAGGAGTCCTGGCCGGCCCAGATGCAGCCGGCCAGGCTCCAGAGGGGGCGGCAATGACGGCGGTGGCGGCAGAATGGCAGGACAGGCAAGGAAATAATAAAAACAACAATTCCGGGCGCCCACACAAAACTTAATTAATTAATTAGTTAGCTAATTAATTATTCCGGGGGGTGTCCCAGTTTGGAACCAGGAAAATATTGTAAGCCTAATGGCCAGCATCAAAGATTATCCATGTTGGGCACTGGTTGAAGGGTCATGGGTTGCTAAAGATCCATTCGGGGTTAAAGAATATGGAACCTTTAGGGTTAAAGAATACCTACCTCTTTTCTCATAATTCAACACTACATTGTTGCCCAAGTGCTTAGTTCTCCTTGAAAAGAATTTGCATGAAATTCCATCATATTTATAGCATTACATCCCAGGTCAGAATGATGACAGACTGAGCTAACTCTACAACTTTAGTAATTTTCTTCCCTTCTGCCACCATTCAATTGCAGTCTTTCAACAGATATTCTTGGTTCATCCTCTCTTATAGCTGAATGATTTGGTTTAGATGCAATCTCGCTACAACACAGAATTTCAGCGCTGCTTTTTCCTTTCATTTTCTCAAAGTTCCATTATTTATTTGAAGCATAATTGTTGTACACATCAGATAACCGGTATTATGGGATTCCTTATCTTCAAAACCAGTAAACTATAAAGGAAATCATAATTTGTTGTGTATGTTGGTGTTGATGTTAAAAAAAAATAGAGGTACTGCTTGTGCTCAGTCGCCAAAGAAATGATGTTCTGCTTTAAGATCAATTACCGATACAGTCACCAGAATAAAGTACTGGGAAATGCTGCATCCTGCCATTTAGGAACAGGATCCTTTCCTAAAATTACTTTTCTGGAGAGTTTCCTGTATGTAATATGGAGCCCAGATAACCTCAACATTGTGCTATCATATACAGATGATACAACAGCAACAACATTTACAATTATAGATCTCTCTCCCAATTTTATAGGCAGTCCAAAAAATTAACCTCTGCTCCAGAGGTTAGAGCTCCAGTGCATGCTCCAAAATATACAGTCAGATCTCAAAAACTATCCCACTTCCAGTCAAGATCCACCACCACTTATCCTGCTCATAAATAGGCCAAGCTTTGTCTTACAGCGCAATCTTGTGTGTAAGGATCCGGCCGGCGGTCTAGGGCCGCCCACCGGATCCTGAGCCCCGGAGGCCGTACTTCCGCTGGGCCAGAGGTCTACTCAGGGAAGGGGACACTCGTCCCCTTCCCCAGGTGTAAATCCAGGCCGGCCTGATCGTCCTCCTCGCATTTCCACCAGCTAAATAGCTGACGGAAGTAGAGGAGGCCGTGTAATGGCCTAGCCAGCCCAGCAGGGACAGGGATATGGCGCCATCTCCGTCCCCCTCCCGGGCCAGCTACACCAATGCCCCCCTAAGCCTGCCAAATCGCCCCCCGTGCCCACCGGATCCTTACCTGCCTTCTCCGGTGGCCACTCTGGTGTTTCGGCTCCAAAGTAGTCGTGAACATGCTTTACAGTTCACGACTGCTGCGGGCAATGGAACACTCATTCCGTCACTGGCGCGATCTACAGGATTGCGCTCTTAAAGTGTTTGCTGAAAACGGTTTACTTCAAGTGAAAAGAAGGGTTGCTTTACTATGGCGAATTATCTTTATGGCATGCAACTTGCCAGTACCACTGTCATTTTTCCCCTCCATGATCTATCCCAATTTCAATTTAAAATTCAAGTCTTTACTAGCCTACTGCATTTTCCTTTTATCTTGTTCATGGTGTGCACACATACACACACAAATGGATTATCTTGCTTCACCTGCCAGCTTCCTTGCTTTGTGAAACATACGATGAAGAAAAATGCATTAATGCTCCTTCCCAATACTGCATTTCATTCAGCAGCAAGTACAAGAACAATTGCAAGAAAATTTTAGACGTATGTATAAATGCAGCCTTGCCAACACTGAATGCCAGAAGATAATGAAGCTCCTTCCTATTTATTATTTGGGCTTCCTTTACAAATAAAAATGGTAATGTGGTCTAGCTCTCATCATACTGGACCAAGAAACCACCCACCCAATTCAAGAAAATACAGAGATCAACATAGCTGCTGCTCTTTTAGGAACACTCCTCAAATAAAAAATATTTGACACAAAATATACTCAGGATGAGATGGATGCAGGCTGACCTTCCTCTGAGAATATAACAGAAAGTAGTCCACATAGTTTCTAAATGGATGCAAAGCCAACTGTCTTCACACATCCTCAATCCTTGTATCAATAATACAACCATGTCACCATGGAAGCAATAAGCAAGTTGATGACAAAGACTATTCAGTGCTTATGACATCACAGGTTGCCTATGACAAGACGTCACATGACAACACTGCAAGGAGAGGGATTTAACTTAAAGGTTTTCAGTACTAACAGCCCAATCCAACTTAAAGATTGGGTGGGCGGTCGATCCCGATCTCCGCCACGGACTGCCTGTAGCAGGCAGCCCACGGCGTGAAGTCTACTCAGGGAAGGGGACGCTCATCTCCTTCCCTGAGTGTAATGGCGGCTGGGGCCAATAGACCTCCTCAGATTTCCGCCAGCTATTATGCTGGTGGAAGTTGGAGGTGGTCGTGTAACAGCCCAGCCACCCTACGGAGCACGGCGGGGACTGGGATATGGCGGACGTCATGTCCCCGCCTCCACCTGGGATGGCTGGGCCTATGGCCGCCCTCCCGGCTCCACCCAAAACGCTCCGCCAACTGACCGACTGCTGGATCCACACTTACCTGGGTCCGGCGGTGAGCAGAGTCCTCGGCCAGCAGAGCAGGGCAGGCTGGTCTTGTGCCAGCCTGCACTGCTCAAAAGTAGTCCACAAACATGCTTTACGGCACATTTGCGACTACCATGGGCTATTCCGGTCGGCAGATCGCTAGGTCCACCGCCCAGAACTTAAGTCGGATTGCGCTGTAAGAAACAAATTGGAAGCACTAAAGGACTCTTAGTAGACCCAGCAGAGTAAGAGAAATGTTGCCAATCATTGTACTAATGACAAGCCTGTTTGGAGAAAAAAAGAAGGAACAAAGGGAACTGAAATATGGTCAAATGATTGAACAGAGACAAAAATTTAATTATTTTTAATTAAATAATTTTTAATTATTTTTAATTTATTTATAATTATTTATTTATTTAAGCCAAGAAATAAATTAAAGATGAATTTTAAAATACAAGGGGGCGCAAAACGCACCCCCCATTGCCACACAAAGCCCGTCTGCAATTTTTAATTTATTTTTTCACTTAAATAATTAATTAATTTACTTACCCCATTGTCGCCGTCGTGCTGCCGCTCCTCGTGCTGCTGATCTGGCAGTGCTGCTCCTTGTGAGTCGTGCTGCTCATCATCATGCTGCTGATCCGGAGAGACTCTGCCCGGGCCGTGCAAGCCTCTGGGAGGGTCGCGTGGCCCGGGCAGTCTCTCGTTCGCTCGCTATCTCGCCAGCTCAGAGCCAGTGAGAGAGAGCGGGCGAACGGCCTACTCACCTGCTCAACACCGCCACTACTAAAGGAACTTATCCCGGCGCCAGCAGCACTTGGCTCACGAAATCTCGCAAGATCCAAGATGTCGGTGCCCGGGTAAGTTACCTAATTTTCAAAATAGCGGCAGCAGCAATCCGGGATCACGGCATACCTCCCAGGATGCTGGGACCCTAGCCCGAAATCCAGGAGAGTTCCGGGCATTCCGGGACGTATGGCAAACGTACTTAGAGACATACCTAGTGCTTATCCTAGGTGTGAGGAGGCCAAGTTTGCAGACGACAGCAAACTATTTAGGGTGGTGAAAACCAAAACAGATTGCAAAGAGCTCTAAAAAGATCTCCCTAAACTGGGTAAACAAACAACTAAATGGCAAATGCAGTTCAATATAAGTATGTGAAAACAATGTACACTGGAGCAAAAAAAAAAAATCCATGTATACACAACTTCATGTATACACTGAAAGAAGTCTGGGTTGTTGATGACTAACTAGCAGCGCAATCCTGTGCAAGTTGCGGCGGCTGACCAAAATGGCTAGCCGCTGCATCCTCTGCAGGATGCGGCACAGGCTCACCTTGGGGGAAGGGGACATTCGTCCCCTTCCCCCAATGTAAGCGCCGGAGGCCCCAATGAGCCTCCTCGGATGCACACCAGCTCTTTAGCTGGCGCACATCCAGGGAGGCCATGTATGGCCGGTCCCGCCCAGGAAGGGATTTGGGATATTGGCACCAATATCCCCACCCCCTCCCAGGCTGGGCCAACCAATGGCCCCCTCCCCACCACCCTGACCCTCCCTCCCCATGACCTCCTGCAGAATGGCCTAGGACTTACCTTTAGAAGGTTTTAAGAGGGAAATTAGACAAATTCATGAAGGATAATCAATAGCTATTAGTCATGATGGGTATGTGCTGCCTCCAAATTCGGAGGCAGTATGCCTCTGACTACCAGTTGCAGGGCAGCAACTGTGGAAGAAGATTGTGCCTCAGTTTCTGCTCCTGGGCCTTCCAGAGACATCTGTATGGCCTCTGTGAGAAACAAGATGCCAAGCTAGTTGGGCCTTGGACACAATCCAGCAGGGCTCTTCTTATGTTCTTACATACTTTTAATCTGCCTTCATTCCCTTTCCCCAAGTTTCAAACTCCTCCATTTCAAAGGTAATTAAACTATGAAAAGTCGTAAAAATTGAGCAACTGAAATTGCAGCATCTCACCTAGAATGAAACCTGTAACCACACACAGGGCTCAAAGGAGTAGTTTCCTTGCATTTTTTACAAGTAATCTTTAACCTCGACATAAAATGTGCTTTGTTATCTTTTCCATAACAATACATGGAATAAAAGGGTTCAAAAATTAAATCCTAAACTAGAAAGCAGTAAGCGATGATATTTATCCACACTCATTTTCAAGAGACTTGTAGTAGTGGGGGGGGGGGGGGGAGTTTACTGGTTATGTCCAAAAGGCTGATGAAATTTGTGCATTTGGGCCTTTTTTCCATTTATTTAATATATTTCTGCTCTGCCTTTCTCCCACTAACATGGGTGCCAAAGGGAGCTAAACTAAAGTGTTCATTTGTTCCATGATTTATTGTCAGAACAACTATTATACAAATACAGTACAATGATTTATATATCACTAGACTACACCGATTAGGTACAATGTATATTGTGCCCCGTTTCATTTCAGAATGTATGTGGTTCAATATTGATCCCCCTTCTACAAGTCCATTCACCATTGCATTACATCCCATTTTGTATCAGCCCTTTGTTCTAGGCTTCCAGGCCACATGTGCACATGCGAGCGTTCTGACGAAAGGCTCGTTACGAAGAGGCACATGCATGAGGCTCGTTCCAGGCAGAACCGCGTTGTGGACAAAAAATGGTGGCGGCTGGGTGAAACATGGCGGCTGGACAAAAATGGTGGCTGGACCCCCAGATTTCCCAGGACAGCGGCAAAGGCTCTGGCGGCAGCTGGATGAAAAATGGTGGCGACCACAGCAACACTAAGGGCGGCAGTTTTTATACCAAAAAGGGGGAAATAAATGATTTCAAGCAGCCTTACGGCCGGCAAAAAAAAAAAAAACTTCACAAAATACTTTACAGACCCCAAAAAATAAAAAATGGGGCAAAAAAATGGGTGGGGCAACCTGGATTGGGTCATCAAAAATATGGTAACCCTAGCTATGACTAACTCTATGCAACTTAAATATAGAGTTAAAATAGAGTCACAGCCTAAGTTCCCTGTAAGGGATCTGCACCAGTGCACGAACCCATTCTCTTGTTTCTCAGTGTCGCAACTGTGTCACAACACCCTCTCCAGATACTCATCATGAATCATCATCGAACTCCCAGGTTTCCAAGCTCTTTGCTGCGTGGAGCTCAGCTTTGAGCTGTGCAGCTGCACAGCTTAGCAGGAACCTTGGTCACAACATGACTAAATTTTCATAACAGACAGTTCTAGGCTCCCACAACTCACACAACAGTCAAAGTGCTTCCAGCGGTCCCCTGCGATAATGCAATGTCCTGCAAGTAGGAGGGGAGAAGGAGGTTCCTGTATGCCTTGCATGAGAACTCCTCCTCCTGCACTGGCCACTTGCATTGTCACAGGGATTCTGGGAAGCAAGCTAAAAAAGGGCAGCCACAGTTCCTTCTCTTCCACCCTTCAAAGGCAGGAAGGGGGAGAACTAGCCCACACAGCACCCTCGTGAATGCCACCCAGACCCAAAAAGGGTGAAAGAGGAAAAACAAGGCTGCATGGGAGAAGAAAGGAGAAGGGGAGAGGCAGGCAGCAGAAGGCCTCATTCACAGAGGGAAAAGAAAAACCACATATGGGGTCCAAATGCATTAAGCTCTCCAAGGCCTGGGTTTTATCTGCCACATTCCTTCTTTGTATGACCAGTCTATTCTACAGAGGTGGACATAATTTCGGGATTGCCCAGAATGAATTACATACATCAAGTAGGGAGGAGTATTGGTTAAAATGAGGTAAATTGTGTCAAGGAGGCAAAGGGATCGAAACATCTTTCAAAGAGCAACAAACTATCAAAGATCCCTTCAGAGCTGGTTGATTGATTGGACATATGGGAGAAAGAGAGCATGGGGGAGATGATTCTCTTTTAGATCCCAGTCCTAGGCATGTCTACTCAGAAGTCAATGGGGCTTACTTACTCCCAGGAAAGTGTGGATAGGATTACAGCCTTAGAGTGGGAGAGAAACTGGAACTAAGGAGAAAGGCCCAGAGGAGAGACAGGGTGAAGGTGACACAGTTCTCTGAGGTGTAAGACTGGACACCCCAAAGGATGAATGGAAATGGAAGATGCAGACCCAGGAAAATGGGCAAAGATTCAAGGACAATTTACACAGTCAGTATTCAGATATTATCTTGCAGATGGATTTGATAGTACAGTAAAACCTTGGATTGCGAGCATAATTCGTTCCGGAAACGTGCTTGTAATTCAGCGGTGGGGAACCTCCGGCCCCAGGGCCGGATCAGGCCCCCGAGGCCATCTGGTCCGGCCCCCGGACAGATTGCCGGGAGGCCGCCCAACCGTCCCCTGGAGGCTCCGCCGGGTCCGCGCGTCAGCTCCAGAAACCCCGAGAGGGCCTTTGCATGTCCTCCCTGGCCGCCATTTTGCACATGCGTACCATGCCGATGAGGGCAAGCTCTTGCCGTCTTGCCCTCATTGGCATGGTACGCCGGAGGTGACGCGCGGACCCGGCGGCGGCTTCAGACGGCCCTCAAGCAAATTTCTAATATTTAAAATGGCCCTCGCCACGGAAAAGGTTCCCCGCCCCTGTTGTAATCCAAAGCACTCGTATATCAAAGCGAATTTCCCCATAAGAAATAATGGAAACTCAGATGATTCGTTCCACAACCATTTAATCATATAAAAATGATTACAGTAATACAAAATACAGTATAAAGTCAAAATAAAACAAATTAACCTGCACTTTACCTTTGAAAAGAATCGTGGCTGGTGTGAGGGAGACGAGAGAGAAGGAGGAGTGTAGGACGTCTATCACGAACGTTATTGTGTAGGTGTAGGACGTTATTGTGTAGGAAGTCTATCGCTAACAGGATCACTGCTATCTGTTGGCTTACTGGACTGAGACTGGGAGACGATTATCCACAATCCCGCAGCGAGAGAGACTACTCGCAGAGGCGTAACGGGCCTCACTGGCGCCTTTCCTCACAGGGCTGCCTCCACGCGCCTTTCCTTCTACGCACGATCGTGAGGACGGCGTGAGAAGGCAGCCGTTCAGTGGTGGAGCCTGAGTGTAGCGCCCCACGCCCGGAGCAGCTGCTCCTCGGGCTCCAAAACCTACTTGTAATGCAAGACATCACTTGTTAATCAAGTTAAAATTTATTATTATTTTTTGCTTGTTATGCAAAACACTCTCAAACCAAATTACTCTCAATCCAAGGTTTTACTGTATAGGTAAAGAAGCAAAGGAGCAAGAAGTGGGAAAGTCTCAAAACATAATACTACAGCTTTTATTTCTGGGGAGAAAAGTAGCAGGAGAGAAATACTGTAAATAAACACACCAGATTGTCTTCAAAGCACTCTGCTGGCGATTCTTTAAACGCTTCAGTCACTAATTTTTCAAAAAGCTGGCATGCCAAGTACAAGCACTTGTTTTCCCATATAAATGCTAAATGATAAGTCTGTCATCTTCATAGGCCAAGTTGCTATGATTTTGATGCTAACAATTTATGTAGCATACAAGGTTATATGAAATACACTTACAGCATTGTAAATGTGATATTCTGTCAAAACATGAGCCAGTCACTGTTGTTCCTGCCTGGCTTCAGTAGCTGTAACGTAGATTCAGGAGGCAGTTGTGGGTGGCCTTCAAACAATGTAGTACCCTTTGATATATTTGGCATTTAAACATGTACTGAAAGATTGGCCAGAATTTTTGGTGTATCTAGTTGTTTAAAAACACAACAACAACAACAAAAAGTGCCACACTACCCAATTCTTTCACACAAACAACTTCAAAGACATGGTCCCTTGACAGGTTCCTTCAAGGTAGAAAGCAAAGCAAACATTTTATGGTTTCAGCTTTGGGTGCAATTCAGTGAACATTAAATGTACTTTTTAGGTCCTAATGAAATCAATGGAACTAAAGTGTAGAGTTAAATATTAACTGGATTGTGCTCTATGAATTTTACAGAGAGTGGCATAACTGGCAATTAGTTTAATTTTTCTTTGCTTATTAATAAGCAGAGCGGTAGTCAAGGGGGAGCAGAGATCCAGAGCGGTGACACCATCAGGTGCTGCATTTGAAACTTTTTTCTAAAGGACCTTAGAGAAGGAGAAGCATCAGGCTCAGTGGAAGGTAGATTTGTCTAGGGTAGCGGTTCTCAAAGTGGCATCATTAGGGCGCGCGCCGCCCTAATGACCCCAAATTCTTACCCCCGCTGCTGCCAGTTCCACTGCTGCCGGCTCGGAGACATCCTCCCTGAACGGCTGTCCTGGGCCTTCTCACGAAGGCCCAATGCGTCAATACGTGCAGTTTTAGGTTTTTCACGCATGCGCAGACCGTTTCTGAGGGAAAGGGCTGCCCTTTTGCCCTCAGAAACGTTCTGCGCAGGGGGGGCGAGGCTGGGACGACGGACCGAAGACGTGATTCCAGGGAGCTCTCTGGAGCCGCGCCGCAAAGCAGTGGAATTCCTTTGATCCAGGCTGGATCGGGACCATCTGCATCAGGAGAGATGTAGATGAGAGATTGGGGAGCAAACTGAGGGAACTGCTCAAGGCGTTGAGCTAGTATCTGCTTGGTATTCCCTTTTCTGTCCCTGCTTTGTCGCAGACATCATCTTGTCTGCTAAGGCTCGCGTTGCCGTCCTCCCGGACGGGTGGAAAGTTTCACTTTAAAGTAGATCTATTCAACGTACCAGTCCTGCACTGGAGAAAGAGTTGCTCTGCTGATCTGGAGGAGACGTGGTGAGTTGGAAGATGGGAATGATGGAATTAAGGCACTTATAAGATTAAGGGTTAGGGTGGATTTATCCCCCTCCCTTATATGGAGGTTGTTTCCGTCTTCTTGGTTCGAATGCAGCGGCTGCTTGTTGAACTGAGGCATATCGAATTACAGAAGAAGCTCCATTTCTCTGAACTAGTCTGAAAAGTTAACCCCTTGTTGCCAGGGTGCTGTGGGGAAGTTAATATCTGTGGAGTTGGGGATCCAACCAATTGACTGGAAAGAAGTCTGTTTGAAGTTTCTTTTGGATTGGATTAATGGCTGTCCTGAACCCAGATTGCTTGTGAAGAGGAATATTGGATTATTGGATGGGTCCTTTTCTGGTGCGCATCGGCGCTATATGGATTACAGTTTATTTGGTGCCTTTTGACCTTGGAACTATCTTACAGTCTGGGAAATCTGCCAAGCTGTGTTAACTTGAACCAAATGGTAACTATGGAGATGTATTATGGTTTGCCCTGCTTGATTATTTGAAGGAGTTTGTGTTTAAAGTGAAGTCTTGAGGTGAACTGTGATTATTGAGTTTGGGATTAGCTTCCAGTTTGGGAAGTGTGTTTTACCAATTCTCAAGTCTTGAGGTGAACTGAACTAAGTATCTCAAGTGAATTATTAAGACAAAGAAGAAGAGATAAGAAGAGGACAATAGAAGGTTTATTGACTTTTTTGTACATTGTTTGTATATTGTTATACTCTATCAGTGATTATAGAGTTTATTAATAGGCTGATTTAAGTAGAAGAGATTGATTGAGATCTTATTAAAGATGGCAGATTCAAAGAGATCCACACCCCCCGTGGGACCCAAAGTGGCTAAAGTGACACAACCCCCCGTCTTAGGGGCTACGTCAACTAATTTAGCAGCGGCAGGTGCCCAAAAGTCAGACATGTCTCAGATGTTGGAACTGTTGAGAGGGATGCAGATGAGTCTTAATGACGTACAGCAGACACAAGAGACAATTATATCAAGTCAGAATAAAGCTTCTGAAGAAAGATCAGAATTATTGGCCCATTTTAAGAAAATGGATGCTACGATGGGTTTGTTGAAGCAACAGGTTGTAGCAAACACAGAAGGAATTAAGGGAATTCAGGATGTCACGCGTGATTTACAGACAAGTTTGGATGAAGTAAGAGACCAGCATGAAGAAGATTTAGAGGAAGTATTCTCATGGTGTGAAGGCTTGGAGACTGCAACTTTGAAACTGGAAATGGAAAGAGCTAGTTTTATGCTCAGAGTACAGAATTTTCCGGAGGATAAGCAAGAAGACCTGCGTCAAGCTTTTATCATTTGGTTGATAGAGGAGTTACAGATTCCGGAGGCGGAAACATTAGAAATTAGAAATAGTATTGATCGTATGTATAGATTGAATACCAAGAAGGCTAAGGATTTGGGTGTCCCAAGAGAAATTATGATCATTTTTCATAGTAAATTTATAAAGAATAAATTGATGGACAGACTTCTGGAGAAACCTAGAGTGCTGGAAGGCCGGACTTTAAGGTTTCTTAAAGAGATTCCTTATAAAATAAGGAGGAAGAGAAGAGATTATGAGGATTTGGTGACAATTTTGAAGAAGAACAATATAAGATTTGGATGGGAGACACCACAAGGTGTTTTCTTTACATACAAGGAGAAAAAAGTAAGGATTACTTCGGTTGAAAGAATGAGAATTTTTTTGAGGAAGAATGGAAAAGATTTGGGAGCTACAGATGGAATTTTATCGGATTCCAATGGGGCAGAAGTTGATAGACAAAGCAGATACAGAGAGGAGGAACAAAGACGAAGAAAAGAGAAAAGAGATATGAAGATGACACAAATTAGAGAAAGTAGAGATTTCTCACAGGATAAATTACCGGAGGAAGAACTTGGCGCAACAGGAGGAGAACCGGCACCACAGAGAGAGTTAAGATCCAGATCACGGATGAGGAAATATTTGGACAGACTTTCAGGTTCAAAGGAACAGAAAGACAAGAGTGTTAGACCTAAAATCAAGAAGTGATGGCTTTTACAAATATGAAGATTTTTTGCAATAATGTGAATGGATTGAATGGCCCTTCGAAAAGAAATAATGTTTATCATCAACTGCTGAAATTGAAAGTAGATGTTATTTGTTTACAAGAGACACATATCAAGAGTGATCATGTTAAATATTTGGAAAAGAAAAAATTGGGTAAAATGTATTGTGCCGCAAATCAATCAAAAAAAAAATGGAGTGGTCACATATGTTAATTTGAAATTTGAATCAGAATTAGAATGGAAATCTGAAGATGGAAGGATTTTGATGGTGAAGATACGATATAGTGGGAAAATGATGTTATTAGTGAATTTGTATGCACCAAATGATAAACAGGAAGAATTTTATACTAAATTATCACAAGAAATCAAGCAGAAAGAATTTGATGATTTATGGATTGTGGGAGATTTTAATGCAGTAACTAATCATGAGTTGGACAGGAAATCTTCCAAAACAAAAATGAGAAAGACAGGTCTCCTGCCAAAAGTTTTTTTGGAGATGGTGGAAGAATATCAATTGATTGATTGTTGGAGAACACAGAATTCGGAAAAGAAGAAATTTACATTTTATTCTCATAGACATAATGCTTGGTCACGCATAGATATGTGTTGGAAGACGAGTATAACTCATTTAGATTTTGATTGTCAAATTTTACCGATGACGATTTCTGATCATAGTCCATTATTGATTTCTGTGAATAAGAGGTATAAAAAGATGTTTTGGAGGATGAACACATCCATTTTGAGAGATAAAAGCTTCAAAGAAAAATGTTTAAAAGAGGCTATGGCTTATTTTCAAACTAATGTACAAGATGGAATGAAGATGACAACGGTTTGGGATGCCTTTAAAGCGGTGATTCGAGGAATTATAATAGAATTCACAGTAAGAAAAAGAAAGGAAAAGGAAAAGATAATGAATGAGTTGGTTAAGAAATTGCAAAAGGAAGAGGAACGTTCTCAAAGATCAAAGGGCTCGGTGAAAGACATATTGAAAAAAATTCGAGATCTACAACATCAAATTAGAGTTATCCAAACTGAAGAGATGGAGAAGAAAATAAAATGGGCCAGGCAGAATTTTTTTGAAAATGCTAATAAACCTGGGAGATGGCTGGCCTATAAATTGAAGAAAGAGGCTCAAAAATCAATGATATTGAGTTTGAAAGATAAAAAAGGGAAAGAAATAAATTCTAACGAAGGGCTGAAAAAGATTGTAGTAGATTTTTATTCTGAATTATATAAAGGTAAAAACATTACTGAGGATTTACAGGATCAATTTTTGAGGAAAGTCCAAATACCGGAAATTAGTAAACAAGATTCTGACTTCTTGCAAGAGGATATTACATTAGATGAAGTTAAAGAAGCAATTTTAAGACAAAAAAGTAGTAAATCTCCAGGCCCAGATGGTTTACCTGCGGAACTTTATAAAATGTTGGTGGATGTGGTACAGGTGCCACTACAGACATTGGCTCAGGAGATAGTTCATAGGGGAGAGGTACCGGCGACATGGAAACAGGCAATGATCTCCTTAATTCATAAATCAGATTTGGATAAATCTGATATCAAGAATTATAGACCTATATCTTTATTGAATACGGATTATAAGATTTATGTTTCAATTCTAGCCTGGAGATTGAAAAAGGTATTGATGAATTATATTCATGAAGATCAGTCGGGCTTTCTACCTAAGAGACAATTGAAAAAGAATGTAAGAACTATAATTGATGTCTTAGAGTACTATGAAAATCACCCAGAAAGGAAAGTTGGTTTGATGTTTTTGGATGCTCAAAAGGCCTTTGATAATGTGAATTGGGCTTTTATGTTTAAAGTGATGGAAGTAATGAAATTGGGACCAAAATTTATCAAAATTATCAAGGCTATTTATACACAACAAGAAGCTATGGTAAAAGTGAATGGTAGTCTTACAGAGAAAATACGGATTGAACAAGGTACAAGACAAGGTTGCCCCCTTTCACCTCTTTTGTTTGTATTAACGATAGAGATTTTGAACATTTTAATTAGAAATGATGATAGAGTAAGGGGACTTAAGATTAAAAATCATCATATTAAGTTACAGGCATATGCAGATGACTTGGTTTTTGTATTTGAAGATCCAAAAGAGTCTTTACCGGTACTTAAAGAGGACTTGTCAGAATTTGGTGCTGTGGCTGGTATGGTGGTGAACTACGAGAAGACAAAAATCTTGTTAAAAAATGTCAAACAAAAAGAAGCTGCTGAGATTAAGGAACTGGGATTTCAGGTGGCGGAGAAGATTAAATATTTGGGTGTTAATTTATCTAAAAAAGTCAGTTCTTTGATGGAAGACAATTATATCAAGGTTTTGGAAGCAATTCAACAAGATTTGGAGAGGTGGAAAAATCTGCAATTGTCAATAAGTGGGAAGGTATCAGTTATTAAAATGAATGTATTACCCAAATTGTTATTTCTGTTTCAAACAATACCAATAATTATGAAAAAAACTTTTTTTCTTGAACTGGACAAGATGACATCGAGATTTATTTGGAGTGGCAAGAAACCACGAGTTCGTCTGAAACTATTGCAAGATCAGAAGAAAAGAGCAGGGTTGGCTATACCCAATTGGTTATGTTATTATCAAGCTGCAGCCCTGCAATGGATTCGTGACTGGGTGCTTAAGAGTAAAGAGAACTATGTTATCTTAGAAGCAGAAGGATTACAAGTGGGCTGGCCTGCATTTTTGATGTATGATAAAGCTAAATATTATGCATTTTTTAAAAGACATGGCTTAAGGAAATCTGTGCTTTGGGTTTGGGAGCAGATCAGATATAAGATTTATGATAAAATACCCGGATGGGTAAAACCATTAGAAATAGCTAACAGACCAGATTGGATAAAAGATTCTCAAAACAGACCATATAAAGACTTGCTTGATTCCCAAGGAGAGTTAAGAGATGAGAATCGATTAAGGATGGAAGGTATTATTATGGATACTTGGTTTCAAAACCAGATTAGAAGTAGGATACGAGAAGATCAAAAAATAGGTTTTTATCTGAGTGAAACTGAATTTGATAAGGTATTTTTAAATACTGAGGACAAATATGTAACCAAGATGTATAATTTTTTACTGGACTTTGAGATGGTAGACGAAACAGTTAAAGATGTTACGATATTGTGGGCACAAAATTTAAGACGAGAGATCCATTTACATGAGTGGGAACAGATTTGGAATTCAGGTGTTGAAATGGTTAAAGCTGTTGCATATAAAGAGAATTTATATAAAATGTTTTACAGATGGTATTTAACACCGAAGAAGTTATGTAAGATGTATAAGAATGTTTCAAGTATTTGTTGGAAATGCAACATTTTGGAAGGCTCCTTTTTTCATATGTGGTGGACATGTGCCAAGGCAAAAACATTTTGGAAGATGGTTCATCAGGTTTTGGAAGAGATATTATGTTGCAAGTTGCCGTTTGTACCAGAATTATTTTTATTGAATATGATGTCAGCAATAATATTCCAAAAAGATAAATATATTATTATACATATAGTTACTGCTGCTAGGTTGTTGTATGCTCAGCAGTGGAAAGCTCAGACTATACCAGAGATGGAAGAGTTAATAATTAAGATTTATGATTTGATAGAATTAGATGTCTTAACTGAAAGATTGAGAGATGGAGATGTAAAAAAGAAAATAGAGTGGTGGCAACCATTTTACGATTGGATGAAAAGATAATCATAAAAAAAAAAATTATTGATTATATGATTATATGGATGTGCAGGATGGGCGAGATAGATTAAGATATAGTGAAAATTATTTTATGTAAGAGATTCGTTGAATAGTTATATTATTGGAGAATGTTGTCCGGGTGTTAGTATTCCTATTGTATCTTGTTAGTTTATCCTGGTTGTGATGTACCTGATTGTATCAATTTTGTAGGGTTTTTGATGTTAATTGTTATTTGTTATTTGTTATTTGTTATTTGTTGTCTTTTAAAATAAAAAATACTATATAAAAAAAAAAGAAACGTTCTGCGCAGGCGCAAAAAACCTAATAAATGATGTCGCCGCATTGGGCCTCGTCAGAAGGCCGCGGACCTCCGCCCGGGGCAGACACTCTGAGGCCTTCTCCTGGAGCGGAGGTGACGCGCGCGGCACCTCTCGGCGGTCCGCCCTCCCGCCACGCTCCAGTGACGTGTATGCCCACCACTAGAACTGGATGCTGTCTCCTGCCACCTTAAGGGGTGGGAACAGCATGGCTGCGGCGGCCCCGGGGATCGCCGCTGCTGTAAAAAAGTGTTTTAAAATACACTTTTACATACTTACCGGGGGTCTTGGAGAGCTCCAGATGGTGCGGGGAGGCCTGCGGACCTCTCCGCAGATCTCCCTGAGCTTTATATCGCCACTCCGCGACGATTACAACCACTTCCGGTTTTCGTCCGAAAACGTCCGCAGGCCTTCCTGCACAATCTGGAGCTCTCCAGAACTCCTGGTAAGTGTGTAAAATATATTTTTGTTTCTAGCTGACCCTGCCCCTGCAAATACTCAAAGTTCTCCCTGCCTTGCAGGGAGAACTTTGAGAACCTCTGGTCTAGGGGCATAGGTTATATGCAAGTCATCAGATATGTAGTATGGAGCTCATGTTACAATAAGGCTACAGTTAATAAATAATAAATAAACCAGTATTTATATACCGCCTTTTCTTTGGTCATCGGATTTCTCCTCCGACTTTAATTCGAAGGCGGTTTACATGGGCAGGCTTTCAAAACCCCAAGAGGTTTTTACAATACAATACAATACAATACAATTCAAGTCTTTCATAGAACCCTTCATTTTAGATGTTTCTTTCACAGTCCATCTCTCTCCCCACCACGCTTCAGCTGACAGGGCAACCTTGACTCTCACTCAAGTGCAGTTGCAGTTCCACTCCCCCACAGAGGCTTTGCAACTTATCAGCTCGGCATGGCGGCAGCTCTCTGACAGACACAGACACTTCCGGCCATCTCGAACTACCGTCCTTCAGATCTTCAGGCATATATGAGATGGTCGCTCTACCAACTTAGCCAGACGTCCTGCCCCAGCTCTATGCAAATTTACCTGGAAGTCAGTCTATTGAACACAGTAGAACTTATTTCCAAAAAAAAAAAACATGCATAGACTAGCACACTAACAACCCAATCCTATGTACTTCAACAACAATACAGTTGTGCCAACAGGATGCATGCTATATCCTGTGGGGGAGTTTCAAGCCCCAAAGTTCTCCTGCGGGTAAGGGAACATGTGTTCTCATCACTATCTTCTGTGTGCTCTTGAAGAATGAGAGCTAAACATCCCTTCCTATTCAGCTCTTCTTGCAGAAAAGAGGGAAAATTGGAGCCAGGGGGCCTAAACTCCCACTTCTGCTCCCCAAGTGAAATGTCAGTGCACTTCTGGATACACTTAGGCATACTTCTCTTCACACCATAGGAACTCAAGCAAAGGAGGGGTAGAAACACTCCAGTCCTCATGCACCAGGTAGCAAAGATTGGAACTCACCAATCAATGAGTTAGAAAAGGCTTTCCCAGTCTTGCCTCGTGCAGTACTGAGCCAGGCCAAGGAAGCCCTTGCTTTAATACAGAGCGGCTGCGTTCCCCAACACCTGAAGTGAAAATCTGACGGCAAGTTAATGCTCTGATGCCCTTTCAGCTGAACAGATTCTATATTTTTAAAAAATATGATATATCACATCTTTCTCAAGAGAGACTTACAAAATGGCTTACAAAATGTAATATGAAAACATAATGGTGAGAAGCTATGGAAGACAGAGCTTAGCATGTAGAGCTACGATATCAATGGTTAGAGTCACCAGCCAACCAAAAAACACACACCATGGCCATTCTGGGGGAAAATGGCCCTTGTACTGAGCTTCACTCCCTGACCCACCAGAAATCACTGGACTCTACTCTAGGTAGAATAGAGCAGGGCAGATTTGCCAGGAAGTGACCTGAAATGATCAAGCGGAGAGGCACCCTTGGAGGGGCAGTGAATGGATGAGCCCCTAGCCTATCTGGCCACCACCCTGTATGCCTCTCAGCCCCGTTCAAAACTCCTGACTAACTTGAAGAGTTCCCAGTTAAAGCACACACGAGAGATTCTGCAATGCCTCAGCACCATCTGCTGGTGGCCAATATTATTGCATTTCTTTTTTATTCTCTAAAAGCTTTTCCTTCCAAGTAATTACTCTAAATGTCTTCCTTAGCATATTTGTGTTTCCTTTAGACTTTTTTAATAAACTGTTTCTATTTTAACCCTGAGTCTGCCTGGTTTCTGGTATGGGAAGTACAGTGGATTGTTCTCACTCTGCAAGTGCTACTATGAGAATGATTTTGATAGGAACCCTTCAGGTTCAGTATTTTTCTAGGAGGGGGACTCTGTCCAGGGAGCCCCTCTAGCTTACCTGATCTCCTGGGCTGGTGGCAGCAGATTCATTCTATCAAGGCTTTTCCCTATTCAGCTGCATGTCTATACAGGGGAGAGAGGGGAGCGAGCATGGTAACCACTAGGCACTACTGCCCTGGATCAGCATGCAGTTGCTGTCAGCCCCCTCCCTTGACTCTGACAGTCCCCTCTTCCTACACTTACAAAAGAGGACAATGTGCAGTCTCCCTGCTCCACAACACTTCTGTTTGCAGTGAACAGGAGGATTCAAGCAGTAACTACCACAGTTTTGGGAAGTATGGGTTCCACAGCCATGTAGACACAAATGAAGAAAATAAAAATCTTTAAACCGTAGTTGTGTGATGGATTTCTTTAATGCCAGTCACCACTGACACACAAATGTAAACTGTTCCAAACACAGACAAGATCTTTGTTTCTTAGCCTTAGTCTCAAGATCTTGTCTGTGGTTGGAACAGTTTACATGGTGACTGGCATTAAAGAAATCCATCACACAACTACGGTTTAAAGATTTTTATTTTCTTCATTTGTGTCTACATGGCTGCGGAACCCATACTTCTCAAAACTGTGGTAATTATATCCGGTCATGAAAATCTCCACGAAACACTGGATTCAAGCAGCACAGGGGCACATGCCGCCCCTGTGTACCAGAATTTATATTAAGTGTTGGTAGTCCCAACAGTTGCTGCCACTTGGAGCACTTCATTCCCTTCCTCCTCATGCATTGTGGCATTTTGTGATGAATGGGAAATCAATGAACTCTGAGCCTGAATTTCAACTCAGAGCACCAATAAGTGCTCTAAATTACCATCTGCATGCTAAAGCAGAGGCATATTGAAAGTATCAGAGAAAGAGTGAGAAGACACTGTCCGCGGTTCAAGTGAACTCTTCATATTATTAAACATGTTCTTGGATACTGAAAATAGATACCAGAGCTAATTCTTAGCATTGGCTTAGTTTAAGTCCAAAACTGCTGGGTGAGATTTTTAAATCTACTTTTTTTAAAAAATCTACCCATCCCTTTCAAAACACAGGTGTCAATAGCCTTTTCAGTCCTAAACAGGCTTACTATTTGTCCCGGAAAAACCGGGACAGTCCTGGTTTTTGGAGCCCAGACCCGCTCAGCTGGGCCCGGACCCAGGTCAGTCCCGGTTTTTCCGGGTCTCGTGCCGCTCCGCCGCCACCACTTCCAAAATGTACCTTTTTTTACAGCAGCATCTTGGATCTCGTGAAATCTTGCGAGATCCAAGATGGCGGCGCCCAAATCTTGTGAGGGCACATGAGGCAGTAGCTTGAGGGGACAGATGGAGTCCTGGCTGGATATAGCCGGCCAGGCTCCAGAGTGGCGGCGGAGGCAATGGCGGCAGCAATGGGACAGGTAAGTGACAACGGTGGCAAAATGGCCATTTTCATGGCCGCAAATAAATACATTTGCGCCCCCCCCAAAAAAATTAATTATTTGGACCTGGGAAAATATGGTAACCCTAGTCCTAAAAGGCTTCTAACTGTATTGCCTCTGCTGCTTCTACAGCATTGTCATACCTGTGCTAACTGGCAGGGGCGCTTTTTAAAGTGGTGATCCTCTGATATTTAGCAGGGGGACGCCAGCATAGTATCATTTCTAATGGCTGGGAAAAAAAAGTTTCTTTTGCAGCGTTTTAGATTATGCACCCTTTTGAAGACAGAGAACCATTTATTAATTTATTTAGCTATGTAAACCATTTTGTGAAGACTTTTTGAAATGGTAGTAGTAGTAGTAGTAGTAGTAGTAGTAGTAGTAGTAGTAGTAGTAGTAGTAGTAGTAATCCTGGAAATCACCAAGTCAAAGGCCTTATTTCAAAAGATAAAAAAGAGCCTGCAAGGCCCAATGAATCTCTTAGTACATATTACATTTAGTGCCTTTTTACACCTCTACCCAGGTTTCAGTAGGCAGACGAACACAAACTGTAAAGATAAGCTAAAAACAATGCTTTCAAGCATGAGCTACAATTTCAGGCACACACTTTTGCATCAATCTTTACTCTTCAAAGGGATTAAAGGCTTACAAGCATTTGAAGTTTACACCCTCCACACAACTGCCTTCTTGAAAAGTCAGCAGCCAGCTACTTTCTGCCTACCCGGAATAGCAACTGGGTTCCTCTCCCCAAAAAGGAAACAGTGGTGGTGACAAGGCTCCAAAATCATAACTCCCAGAAACGGAGGGGCATCATTTGGCTGGATGGACATGAGACTTTCTGCTCCTCCTCCCTGTCACCAACAAATGGATATAGCTCAGTCTCCACCATTAAATATTCACAATTCATAAAAAGAGTTGCAGATAAACCATTGCCAACTCACACCACATAGGAAGGTTGCTATGCTATCATTTTGCTGTTATTCATGGCTTTGATTCTATTTTGTAACACACATGCAAGACATAATTAGATGTAAACAATCTTTTAAGGAACAGGGTTTTACCCTCTCTTTTCTTTTCATGAATTCAGCTGGCTCTTTATAGAAATAATCATATATAATTTGCATCAACTTTAATGAGCAGCTATGTCCCAGAGAAGCTTTTCTTACAGCGTAATTCACACCTCTAAGATATGCTGGATAAAGAAGCGAGCACACTCAGGTAGATGCCACTGCGCTGGAGCTGATCACACATATTTACATTTTAAAGCTTTCACAGCCCTCCTTATGGCTCAAAATCTATTTTTGAAAACCCTCAGTACAGTAAAGAAATGTGCATCGATGCAGACTTGTTGGGGTCCTTAAGTCTAAAGGAAACCCATCATGTTCAGAAATGACGGAAGCCCTCCCGGCGCCCGGAGCAAGGGTGGACCCTGCATGACGTCACGTCGACACCCCCGCCAGTTTTGGTGTCATTTTGGAGCCAAACGGGCTCCAGGGAGGGAGGGAGGAGGAGGCGCATCGCGAGGGTAAGTATCCCCCCCTGCTGAATGCACGGGGGCCGCCGCCCCCGCGCCCAGAGCAGTTCTACGCACTTCGCGCAAGTTCCACCTCTGATCGTGTTATTAAGCAAAGAATATTGGACATTGAGCAACAGGAACTATATTCTGCTGCTAACAAATATGCTTTCCCATGCATTTTTCTATTCCCCCGAGTTATAGGAAGATGGCTCCTTTTCTTAGTCTATTGAAAGACCCCCAAGACCGTAGGGTATTCTCTCTTGCAAGGTGCAATGTGATGCCCTCTGCGGTGCTGTTTGGCAGGTATATGAGGATCCCATATAGTGAGAGGTGCTGCCAATGTGAACCTAGTAGGGTTGAATCTCTGCTGCATATGGTTCTACTTTGCCCGCTATATAATGATCTTCGTCTACTCCACTTGGGCCCGATCCTGGAAAAGATAAGTGGATGGGCTGATCAAGATAGGCTACGGTACCTTCTTATGGTAACCGATGTTGAGGTTCTCTCGAGGATAGCTGCCTTTCTAAAGCTGATGGTCGAGCGTCGGAGATGATGTTTCTCTAATTTTGCATGGGGGAGTTGAGGGGATGGTTGATAGATTTTGTATTGTGCGATGTATTATGTTTGTATGTTATGCCAATAAAGGTTTACGAACAAACGAATGTATTCTGCAAATGAGGTTCTAAATAAAGGGATTATATATCCATAATTTCACCATGCCCTGCTTTAGGTCATAGCACATTTTATCTTTAACCCCACCTAAAACCTTTTAAAAAGTCTTTCAAAAGAACCGGCAAAATCAATTCTGAAGTGCTAAGAGATACTCCAAACCCAAGGAAGTATGACTAAAACCCATAACTCTTGCACCTGTGCGCAGACCCACCCACTGTGGCTTTGACATTAATCATCAAAAGACTTTCAGCCAAGAAGCAAAGTAATCTTTATGTAACAGCTCCTGTAAATATTTATCAGTTCTATCAAAGCAACATTAAAGAACATTGGATCCAGCCATACCCATGGAGCTCTGATCCTGGACCTCACTATGAATTGTAGTTTGGCTGAGCAGAGAAATGCAAAACATCTCAGATAACTATATGTTCCCTTTGCAAGTTACATTTTTTTTTCTTCAGCTTGAGCATCTTATCTGAGGATATCTGATTGAATATATGTATATTCTGACTCAATGTTGACTTCGGTGACTGGTTTTCCCAACTGAAATATATTTTTAACATTACAAAAAGTGTTCATTAATTTACCTCGATGGCTTACTTTAGGCTCGCTTCAAAGAATCTAGCTGTAGTTATTTAAAATTATATGACTACTTCAATTCTATGATGTGCAAAGCCAGTCATGAAGCCTCACTGATTATACACAAACAAGATTGGTACTTCATTAATATAGTTAAGAAATCAGTGTTTCTGTCCTGGCCCAATCCCAATGGGGCTGGAATGAAGGTAGAACAGCTGGGATGTAATTTTGTCTAATAGTTGCCATCCTGGCACCCAATTTCACTGGCTCCAGTCTTTTGCTGAGAGGAGGGATGAAAAGCACCTCTAAAATAGCACTGAATTGTACAAGGCATGGAGGACTCAATTATTTGCTCTAGTAGTGCAATGCCCTCTTATCCTTATTGATACATCAAGGTTCCACATTTAATTTATCATAACCTCCTATAAGCTCACAGAGATATAGATGAGGACAATGGCGTGGCAAGCAGGGGTGGGAGGGGAGGTTTGCCCTAGTGCTAAGCTAGAAGGGGGTGCCGAGTGAGGCCCATAGGCAACGGTGGGAAAAGCAGCTGCGTCAGTCATGGTCACCTCTTCATGTTTTGGTGGCCTTGTGACTTGGCTACCGCCCACCTCGTTCCCTCTCCCCTGGAAGCTCTTGTTGAGTCTCCAAAGAAGAAAGAACGGGGGTGGCGGCTAGGTTACGAAGCTGCTGCCGCGGCCTCCTCCGAGAGAGAAACTAGAAGTGTCATTGCAATGTCACACAACATCACCACCCCGGGTGCCACTGCCACTGGCTACAACGCTGGATGGGGAATAAGCTCTCCCATTTTAACCCCACAACAAGTGTGTAAGATGGCGGGGTAGGCAACTTACGGCCTGCAGGCCAGATCCAGCCTGCAGGCCAGATCCTGTCTGCCACCCAAAATCATCCTGCCCATAGTCCCACCTGGCCTGCAATGGTTCTAAAATAGAATTCAAGTTTGTAATTCTATCTCTGTAAGACTTACAGTGTAAGCAGACCAAGGGTAAGCAGACCAAGCAGCTTCCTTTGAGCATCATTGTCTGGGCATGCGTCTTTCCGTGTCGTGCCCATCTCTTCTTAGCTCTATGGCCTAATTGGAAGGTTTGCACATGCATATCAAATGCGCATGCATTTTTACTATTGATGAACCCGATGTCTGGCTTCTATGCAGAACAAGATGTCTGACTCCTGGTGTAAGTAAGTGAATCCAGATGAGGATGACTGGCCCAAGGCCCCAAATAACCTTCAGTGATATCCATACCTGAGCAGGAATTTGAACCCAGGTTTCCCCCAGTCCATCCTGGTGTAAGATCTCAATATCAGGTACTTAATTTCTATTTAGGTTATTTAAGTCACGCTCCCACCCTAAATAATGCTCGTTATATGTCCCATAGGCTTTACAGAACCACAACTGGCAATCAGCATCCTCGTTCAACCAATAAAGGCTAAATTTTCAGAAATGCTCAGCACATTTACTGGCATCCATAAGCAAAGGCTTAACACACACTAGATTCCTTGTTTGTTGCCAATATAAGAAATCTGGAAAGCATAAGGATCCTATAGCAGCCCATCTAATACAGTTAACATTCATAAAGTTGCCTTTGAAGCATCACACAAGGATCTGTAAGCAAATTCAAGCACCAACATGCATGTTAATAAATTCCTATGGCCTGCAGGCCAAATTACACTGGAAATGAATGATATAATACTTCAACATTTGGACAGCTGCTTTAAAAATATATGTTTTGAAATGTTTTGAAATCAGAGGCTGAATGAGCAAATTCCATCTGTGTTAATAATTAAATTATTGTGAAGATGGATGTTCATGAAATGTTTTGAATAAGGGCATGAATTTTATAATTCAAATAAATGAACAAATGATAGATAATAAGAGTGCTTTTCTTCCCTCAAGACTTCCCATTAAGGCCTTTTGATACACAGTATGGATTTCCAAGATGGCATGTTATCCAACATGTTATACCAAGTCACAAATATGTGACAGAATTTGTTTAATCACATGAAAAGGCCAATCAAACCATTATTACTATAAGTACTTTGACAATCATTCAGCAAGTTACTCATATCTCATTGTGCAAGTGATACTGGCCTCCCCATGCATAGAATGCAGTTCCAGCTCCCTTCATGGATGTGATTCCCGTTATTACGCAAAAATTTGGTCTAGTGAAGAGCTCTGACAAGGGAATCAAATCACCTTGGGGAGCAATTCCGGGGTTCTCATGATTGGCAAAGGCTAGCCATTAAGTTTAGGTGCTAAAGGAGATATATCACATTATAAAACACCCTTGAGTAGCATTAAAGGCTGCCTGGAGCACAATTTGATCGTGTAAGTGCCTTGATGGGAATTCACAGCAGGGAAGGAAGCTGCATATGAAGGAAAGTCAAGGCAGCAAGCTTCTCCACAGAACATAGGAGAGAGTAACTACACCACAGACAATTCTAAAAGCTTGTGGACAAAAATAAGTTTTGCTAATAATAGTGATTATCATAGGAATTGATAGAGATGAAATGCAGCTACTGCATCTTCACGCACTCGGAAGATAAAAGCTCTTGAGGGTATACTATATCTGCCACATATATCTTGCTGAACATTTTAAACAAAGGAATTGAATTTAATTAGGAATGCATGTGTATTTCATTCATCCCGTTAAACAATCATTGCTATGAAGGGGCTTTATAGAGTGCTTTATTTAGTGCTGGTTCAACACCTGATACAGTATAGATGGATGCTTAAGGGTGAAAAAAATGCTGGCAAGCACTGAATTGATAGAATACAGCCAAAGCATATCCTCTCCGTAGAACTATGGAACCACCACCACCACCACCCACCCACCCACCACCACCACCCACCCACCTCTCAGTTCTGGAGTGAGAAAAGATACAGTATAACAGGGATATGGATCAAGACTCCGACTCCAAGTCTCGAGTCAAGTCCCAAGTCTCTGGGTCCAAGTCTCAAGTCTTTGGTTACGAGGCCCTATCTATTTGATGGGGGAAACGGGTTTAAACCTGAATAAAATTCGACTTGTCGTAAAAGGCTCCAAGTCTCGAGTCGAGTCTTCCCAGTCTTTAACAATCGCCAAATCAAGTCCAAGCCAAGTAATTGACACGACTTGAGTCCGAGTCAATAGACTCAAGTCTACATCACTGCAGTATAAGCATAAACTACCTTTTTATTCTGCTCAATTTTTGCCTCTCAAAACATTGCACACTTTAAACACCAATAGAGTTAATCTAATTAAAAATATCACTCTGCTTCCTCTGAATTTCTTCAATACTTCCTTGAGAATATTAAAGTGGTAACAGACTGTGCTGCAAGGTTGCATACTTATGAAACTCTCCATATCCGATTGCCATCACCACAAGCAGTGGACTATTAAGAAGTCACAACTTGCAGCTGTGCCACTGATCCTAAAAATGTGGTCTGGAGACCACAGATTTATGGAAGTGGCATCACTACCGTTTGCATGATCATACATCTTAGACCACATGCCATGAAAAGCATGCAATGTTTCCATTTGGTGTAGGAAGATTTTGTCAGAAGGCAACCCATGTAAGAACGTAGCCTGAATGATTTTATAAAGGTAATTCATTGCTTCTCTATAATTAAATTTTGAACAGCAGTGAATGGTTCCATCAACCTACCCTGTAGGATTAGTCATTTGTCATCAGAAAATCGAGTCTTTGCTGAAAACTGGAGCACAGCAAGCATAACCATTTTATAAAGGAAACAATTCCGAAACAAAAAAGAACGCTACGGAGCAACCGCTTTTAACATTTGCCACAGGGGAAACCTAGGAAACTATCTACAGGGAACACCTGGGAAAGCAGTTTGATTAAGGACAGAGAGCATGGCTGCAGGCAGAGAGGTCATGGTTAACTAACCTGCTCAAGTTCTTTGAAAATATTACTGCCATGATAGATAGAGAAATTTTGTGACTATCGAGGATTTAATACTGGGTGTATATGCAGTGTGTTCAGCATCCATTCAGCTATGTACAGAATCTTATTCATGGCATAATTCCTTATAATCTTGATTGCTTCCCCCATCCCTGTAGCAAATATAGACAGGTTGTGTTGTGCTTGTGCTACCTATCTTAGAATTATTCCTGATGCTTAATCCCTAAAATGGTTTCATTGTTAATTTTACTCATTGTTTGCATACATTGTACATTTATTATGGAACTTTGTAAGTTGCCATTTTTAGTCCACTGATTTTAGTGGAAGCGATGAAAGTATGCACTTAGCTCTCCCACTGATATTACATGGCAATGGCATAGCTAGGGTTCCTGGCACCTGGAGACCTAGCTGCGCTGTCACACACACACACACACACACACACACACACACACACACACACACACACACACACACACACACACACACACACACACACACGACATCACCCCCGGCGGGGTTGCTTTAAAAAAAAAAGCAAAAAAAAAAACCTCGTGGATACTGGAGTCCAGGACCAATCGCAAATTACTCCCCTGGGGGGGCCCCTCTGGAGGTCTGCTCTCCTTTGCGCAGACCTGTAGAGGCCTCCGCAAACCTCTCCGATGGGATTTAAAGTGACTTCTGGTTTGACCGGAAGTCACTTTAAATCCTACCAGAGCGGCTTACGGAGGCCTGTACAGGCCTGAGCAATTGAGAGCGGACCTCTGGAGGCCCCCCGGGTGAGCTTTTGTGGGAACAGGGATAGCTCCATGGGGGGCTAGAAGAGGCTTCTGGCACCCCCTAGAGCCCCCCCCAGGTGCTTATCTAGCACCAAACAGCTGATTGGTGCTATGCAATTGCATAGCGTCGATCATTTGTTTGGCTAAGATAAGCAGGGTGGGTGCAAGGGGGTGCTGGAAGAGATTTCTGGCACCCCATAGCGAAAGGGTGGGGAACCTATTTGCGGTAGAGGGCCATTTTCCCCTGGGGAAAATTTGCTGCAGGCCGGCCTAATTTTGGCCCCCCACTGCAAATTTGACCCCCCCACCGCAAATTTGACACACACACACACACCGCAAATTTACCGCTCTCCGAACTCCCTCCCACCGCTCTACGAACTCCCACCCACCCACCCACCCGCTCTCCGAACCCCCACCCACTCGCTCTCCTTACCTCAGGCTCCTTGGCTCCGGGCCGCTGCCACCGCCTTCCTGCGCCTCCTCCTTTTGAAAGCGGCCTTCCTGTACCTGCGCAGATCGCCGATGACGCCGAGAGGGCAATCTTTCGGCCTCAGCGGCGCTCTGCGCAGGTACAAGAAGGCCGCTTTCAGAAGGAAGAGGCGCCGAGGCGACGTGTCACCTCGGCGCCTCCTCCTTTTGAAAGCAGCCTTCCTGTACCTGCGCAGAGCGCCGCTGACGTAGTTGTATGGAATAATTGTTGGAAGTGAAAGGAAGAAATCACATTAAATGAAAAATCCTGTTCCCCTGTGAGCTAGCTCCTTCCAACCTAAAGACTCACCTCCCATTTTCACTGTAGCTTTCCCTAAGAGTTGCTTCAGTGTGTGAGAATAAAGAGCAGAAAAAATTGATGTTGCTAAATTGGGCCACAACACTTAAAGGGTGCCGAGATCAATATATTCTGTAGCAGGAGAAGGTAAACTCTTGTTCTACTACCAGCTCTATGTTAAGCTTAAGTAAAAAAAAATTAGGTATAAAGTACTGTATTAGTATTAGTATTATAGTACATTAATTCAACTATATGCATTCAGCAAAAAGAGAGAGAGGAAAAAACCAATTTACCGTATATAGTGTAAATCTGGAATAAAAAAAACCAATTTACCGTATATAGTGTAAATCTGCTGTTCTCTCTTTTAAGGAGATAGTATATATTGGTTTGGGGTTTTCAATGACAGTTTTGAGTATATGCAATTTTTGCCTTACATGCTGACTTTAGAACCTAACCCCCGCGAAAGTGGTGACTATACAGTACTTCAAGGAATTTTGTAACACCATAGACTGGGAAATCCCCATCCAACTACTGTTGCAACCAATGTACACTTGGTAACATCCCAAGTATATCACCAGAAAACAAAACTATTTATTATCAGTGCCATGGTCCACTAGCCAACTAAAAATAGAATTTAAGCCAGTCATGCTCATGAATGGGGGGTGGCGCACCTAACCGCGCTGCCCACTGTTACCTGGCCCCGTCCAGGAACAGCAGGCAGAGGCGGGAAAGTCTGTCTTCATCTGGGGACGTCAGAGGCTGGGAGGGGCTGGCTGCATGCTCAGGAGCATCACGCGGCCCGAGCCTGTTCAGTCAGCGCCTTCCTGAGTTCGTGGACAGACATCCGAGTTCTTGCTGCTATCGGCGAGGCGAGCGACGTGGCTTATCTCCCGAGCATAAGCTGGGGGAATGGAGCAATGCGGCCCCCCTTTTCGTCACCACTAGCCAACTAAAAATAGAATTTAAGCCAGTCATGCTCATGAACTTGATTACTGAAATCCAAACATCGTACTTACAATATTTTTATGCCATCAAGGCTTTAGAGTCTTGGCTTTCTCAACAGTCTCTATGTTCTCCCTTGGAGAACAAGGGAAATCACTATTGCCTGTTTTTCAAGTGGCGGCTTGGGACTTCAGTTAAGCGGAACCGTATGGTGGGAGAGACTAGGTTCCATCTAAAGTTTACACGGAACCTAGTCTCTCCCACCATGCAGTTCTGTTTAACTGAAGTCCCAAGCGGCTACTTGAAAAACAGGCAATAGTGATTTCCCTTGTTCTCCAAGTCATTAATGTAGTGGAGTTAAGGGGAATTGTTCAATGAAGGCCTGAGGCTGATCTCAGGCCTCCCCTAAAATAGTTTAAAAATAAATTAAACCGCACATACACAAACACACTCACATGCAGGAGGAAAGTGATAGAGGCAGTAAGCATGTCATCAACTTGTCTGCACATGAGATAATTTACTCTTATACTTGGCTTTACTCTTATGCTCACTATCAAGTGGATTGCAGTTATAAAACCGTTAATAAGAACCCATGTTTTTTTATTACTGGATTTTGTGGAATGAAAGTAATTGTTGACGTAGGCAACCCTTCTACATCCACAGCTGCCATGACATTCTGCTGCCTTTCAATGCTGCTGTGCTCCAAATACCTGCTTACAACTTTAGGGTTACCTCCCACTGATCAGCACATCTGTTTATAATTTACCTTCCAAATGCGCGACTTCTTCACATTTGATTCTCCCTAGGAATCTTTTAACAATCCCCATACTGCAAGCAGTGGCACAGCTTGTTTGGCCTTACAAAGTTCCTTCAGATTGCCATTCATTTCACGAGTAAGAAGCAACAACTCTAAAAGCTGATCTACACCTACTCCTGTTGCGTTGCACACAAGTGGATGAAAGTTGAAAGCAGTTATGCATGCCAGATGATCCCATCCCCCTTTCCAGTCCCAGGCTCACCCCCTTCCTCTCCTGGGACTTACACCAGCAAAATAGCTGGTGTATGTCCAAGGAGACCCACTGGCAACCAGGCAGCCTACAAGAAGATAAGTAAAGCATAATTTTACTTACCGGTACCTCTCACTGGCCGTCTGATTGCCCCCTCCCACCATTGCATATAGCATGTGCCCCATCAGCGTGGCTGCATGCCGGAAGATTGTGGGGGATACGATTAGGCTGGGAACCGTATTTGGGTAGTAATGCTGACCCTGAGAAGTCTCTTGCACTTTTTATAAGAAAACGTTTCTTTAGATATGGCTTATCCCATCAATATAATACTCCAATTGATTTCATTATGAAATTCTCCTTCAATTCAACCCAAAAAGGTTGAGGAGTCCTTTCAGGGAGTAGATCTGCCAACTATAATGCAAATAAGTACAAGAGTCAACATTAATCATCTCCTGATCCAGAGGCGTATTTAGGGCGGAGCAAGCGGAGCACCCACTCCGGGCACCATCGCCCGAAGGGCGCCCTGCCGCTCCGCCCGCGAGTCGGACTCGGACTCGAGTCTCCGAGTCCGACTCGGAGACTCAAGTCCGAGTCGGGCCGGCCCCCTCAATCGGGAGAGCCGGCTGGGGACGTCTTCCCCGGCCGGCTGCCCAGGGCCTTCTAAGGAAGGCCCGCTGCGCAATTTTTTGTGCATGCTCAGTGTGTTAACTGAGGGAAAAGGGCAGCCCTTTTCCCTCAGTTAACAGACTGAGCATGCGCAAAAAAATTGCGCAGCGGGCCTTCCTTAGAAGGCCCCGGGCAGCCGGCCGGGGAAGACGTCCCCAGCCGGCTCTCCTGATTGGGGGGGGTCCCGCCGGGAGTGCGCCCCTCCCTCCTGGAGCACGCCTCTTCCTCCCGGAGCGCGCCGCGGCTTGTCGGCCGCAGCACGCTCTTTCCTTAGGGGCGCCTACCCCCCCTGTGCTCCGGGCGCCACGAGAGGCTGTTACGCCTCTGTCCTGATCTTCCATAGCAAGCCTACATAAGCATGTTAGTACAGTATGTGTGTATTATTCCCATTCATTGATCTTACAGCATAAAAGAGAACATTACTACAGAAATAAATTCCATATTTTTCCTTCCGTAAAAAAGCCAATACTCAGCATTAAAGTGGAATTTCTTTCCAATCAAACATGTTTTTGTAGACCTTGGTGTACAGAGAACTCTCTGTACTCAGCAAAACCACAGGGAAGAATATTGGAAAAGGATTAGTCTTCTAGGACAACTGCAAAATAGTTGTTAAATAAGATTAAAGCCACCTCTACAGTAGATAACAATGTCAGACTGATCACTGATTCTAGTAAACTATTGAATTTGGCCTGCTCCTCTTGCAAATTATAATGAATGGAAGTATCATATGAGGTTGCTGGAAAGGCTTATGCATATGTTAGAAAAGCATCGTACACATTTTTATTCTTTTCAACTACCTCTCCTGAACTGATGAGAAAATAGGTTTCATTCTAACAAAGTGTTATTGGCAAAGTAAACCAAAATGCTTATCTCTTGCCTGAATTTCTGATCTCGCTTGTAGGGCAACGGACTATACTGTATAAGAATATTTTTCAACAACGCAATAATTCAAAAGAAAAATCCTGAGAGTTGCTACACACATCAAGTTTTTTGGTTTTTTGTTTTTAACACAGAGATAATCTTCATGGAGGAAGATTCACACATACAAAGGCAACACAAGAGTTTTCTGTACTGTGGTCATATGGGTGGGGTCTGATCAGCATACTCTTCATGCAATGAAACATTTTTGTTGCACTTCATTTGTTATTTATACAGTAGTAGCACATAAGGCGCAATCCTGTGTACCGTGTGCACCTGCTGCCCCGGCGCAGGGTGTCGCAAAAGTGCTGTAAGGCACTTACGCGACACCCTGAGAGCAAGCAGCGCCGGCGCTGCGGTCAGCACTGCTTGCCCCGCCATCTCACTGGCCCTGCACCGGCCAGAGCAATTAAGTCCTAGGCTGGTTGGGGCAGGGGAAGGGCGGACCAGGTGGTGAAGGAGGGTGGCCATTGGCCTGTCCAGGGCCTGGAGGGGGCAAGGATACTGGGGCCAAGATCCCCGGTATCCAACACTCCCTCCAGGAGCCAGATACGCCGGCCGTGTTGGCGTTACTGTGCCTGAGCGCTAAAGCTCACGCACATTCGAGTAGGCCCATTGGACCTACTGCCGCTGACACCGGGGGAAGGGGACAATTGTCCCCTTCTCCCGAGTTGTTCCCGGGCTGCACCGGGGCAACCCGGGAACTCGATAGGATACAGCAGCCGGCCTGAAGGGCTGGCCGCTGTATCCTACACAGGATTGTGCTGATAGTTTCCTACATAAAAAAGATCTCCTCAGCAGAAAGTTATAAAGTCCTTACTGATCATGAGACAGGACCAATTCCATAGACTATCATGACAATATTTCAAGGTGAAACCATCTTTGAAGAAAAAGTGTCGAGTTAATCAGATCCATAATCATAATCTCAAAGAAAAGCAGGCAGAATGGAACACTGTCACGTAAGGCTGCACAGTTGCTCATCTTATTAAATGGCCTACAAACGTTATTTGCCTTTCTCCAAATCCTCAAGAATACCAAACTTGTTAGATAATATTATTATACTTTATCTGCATGCTTAGATATACAATAGCTACAGTAATATTCAGGTGTCTCCCACATTCAACTTCAGTCCTTCCTTCACCTGACTCTATTGACACTCAGGACTCAAAATTAATTGTAGAAAGAATCAGCTGCAAAGGGGGGGGACTTCAATTCTCTCTGGCTCCTCCTCCTCCTCACAAGGCAGTTGGTGTTTCTCTGTGAGGGGGGAGGAGCACAGTTCATCTTAAAGGGAGGTGGTGATGGTGACATTTCATCTTGCTCTTCCAATATTAATGCCATTGCCGGTTCCTGTGCCAGATAATAGCATGTAGTTCCATGCTGGCACATTCATTATTCTTGTCTATAAACAGACGATTCATTAGACAGTTAGTGAAGGAAATAATATATATGTACTCTATTTAATATTACATTCTTTACATCATTAGTACAACAGGAGTTCAATTTTGCTATCGAATGCCCTCTATTCCCACCAAGGGATTTTCTACTAAACTTCCTTCCTTCCTTCCGTGGTTATTACTGATAACACAATATAACAATAACACAAATAAGAGACAAATAAATGAGCAGACTGTGTGTGTGTGTGTGTGCGCGCGTGCATGTACACACCCAAATAACTACAGTAAAGGCAGCTTGATACTTAACCCCTTTTGCCCAGAGGCCATATTTCCCCAGAACTTCCAAATGCCAGTTTTTGTCACATGTTTAAGGTACCCCCAAATACAGAAAACCACCTGCAAAAAAAATCCCAGGTGTGCCATATACCTGTAGCATGAGTGTTGCAACACCACTCATTGGGGTTTAAGGCATAACAAATTTGTCCATTCATTCCTATGTAAAGCATAGACCTGACAACACAAGATCTCAAACACACACATACGTAGTTGTGTTGTGCACACAGCTTCTGTGCTTTAGGATTGTGTGGGGGGATGTCCCAGCACAGTGTACCCCAAGTTACAAGTCACTACCTGCCAGGATTTTTTATGGCAATTTGAACCCTTTAATCGCTGCAGCTGAAGTTGTGAGTTCACCAATAGGTAAAGGAAAGGTAAAGGTGACCCCTGACAATTAAGTCCAGTCATGTCCGACTCTAGGGTGTGGTGCTCATCCCCATTTCAAAGCCGAAGAGCCAGCGTTGTCCGAAGACGCCTCCGTGGTCATGTGGCCGGCATGACTCTCCTTGCCACGTAGCATGCGGCTGGAACACAGAGCGCTGTTTACCTTCCCGCAAGCGGTACCTATTTATCTACTCGCATTGACATGCTTTGGAATTGCTAGGTTGGCAGGAGCTGGCCAAGCAACAAGAGCTCACCCCTGTCGCGGATTCGAACTACCGACCTTTTGATCAACAGCTCATGGTTCAGCAGTTTAACCCACTGCGCCACCCGCTGGCCCTAGACAAATCCTGGTGATTTCCTGATATACTGATATCCTGGTGTCTTGAAGGCCTTGTGATCTTTTGAAAGATTAACCAAATGAAAACATGGTCCTGACTAAATTTTTAGTTTAAGAACAAATCCTGGTATGTACTTAAACTAAAAATTTAATCAGGACTATGTTTTCATTTGGTTAATTTTTCAAAAGATCACAAGGCTTTCAAGACACCAGGATATCAGTCTATTTAAATGGAGATAAGTCATATTATGCCACCCTAGTAAAAAATACATTGTGAGAATGGAGAAGTCTTACTCCCATTTGGATACAAGGTATAAAAACAAGCAAGTTTAAAACAACTGAAATTCACTTACAGAAAGAGATCTTCATAATTAGGCTTACCAGGTCTGCAACCGGGACAGGGTGCTAGACCTTTAGGGGAAGGAATGTGAGCAGGTGTAGCTTGTTCAATCTTAGAGCACAATCCTAGGCATATCTACTCAGAAGCAAGCCCCATTGTGTTCAGTGGGGCTTGCTTCTGAGTAGATATGCCTAGGATTGTGCTCTAGGACTTAACAAGCTACACCTGCCCACATTCCTTCTCCTAAAGGTCTAGCACTCTGTCCCGGTTGCAGATCTGGTAAGCCTATTCATAATAATGTATCAGAATGTATACACAGAACCAAAATTATTCCTTCTACAAATAACATCCCACTGGACTCTCAAACAGGAAAAAAAGAATTACCTAAGGTCACAAGAAACAGGTGCTCCTTTTTCAACAAATAAAATTGAAAAAAAACAACTGAACAGCTTGATTCTTTTGGCAAAAAATCTCTGCAACAGGCTCTCTGGTTTTATCTCAGAGCCTCCAGCTTTCCCACTGGATACTCAGCAGTTTGTAGCCATCCTGCTGTGTTAATTGATAGAGTAACAAGAACCACCTGTCAGCAGACTCAACGGCTGCTTAACACCCACTGGGTCTGAGCACATCTCTGCAGTACAAACAAGGCTAACAGGGTTTGTTGCCAGTCACACGGTTGCAAGAAAGGCTGTGTCTCAAGTCAACAGGGAGTTCACTCCCTCACACCCTGAATGGGGCTACCCCTATTACTGTGATATCATTTACAAACCTGAAGCATGCACAGAAGCATCCACCAAGGGATCTGAGCACAGGGGGTCATCTATTCTCAAGCAGATTACATTTGCCATTTTTCAATAGGCTGGTCCCAGAGCACAGACATACTCGCAACAGCAACAGCTGGTAAGGTAAGTATAAAAATTAAGCTATTCATTTCAAATGGATAACACCTGGAGATATAAATCAGCAGATACTATTGAGAATAATAATACTTGATCTATCACTGTCATTTATGTGCTTCACATACATTCTCAATTGTACAACTCCTCTGTAAAACAGGTCAGTATTACTATTGGCTGGGAGCCTATCACTTCAATAAAGGTCAAACTATATGAGCATGCAAACATGTACTATCCAAGCATGCTTCCAACCAGAAGCTCCTCTTTTTGGTTAAATGCAGCTGAGAACTTTTTTTTAGCATTGCCAGTTCAGAAAGCCAATTTTTGGCTTTAAAACCACACAGTGGGGGAAGAGTGAACCTTCTCCTCCCTGCTCATTTCACAGCACAATCCTATCCAACTTCCCCCACCAGTGCAGCCAGCGGTGCAGCGAAAACAGGAGGCCCCAGAATAAAAGGGGGATCCAAAGGGGATTTAAATCCCCCATCCCCTCCAAAGCCTCCCACCCTGCACTGCCCCCCCCTGCTGGTTACACTGGTGGGGGAAGTTGGATAGGATTGTGCTGCCAGTCCCAGCCAAGGTTACAATCGAAATTGCCTGCTTTTAAAAAGAGGAGCTTCTGGCTGGAACTGTGCTTGGATAGCACACATCTGTGTGCACATCTAGTTTGATCCTCAGGCCACGAAGCAAGTTCACAGGCAAGAGGTGAGATCCAAATGAGAAATTTCCTGGCTCACAACTCATACTTTTAGCCACTACACTATAGCACAGGGGTGGCCAACCTTTCAACATGAATGCTCCTTTTGGTTATATAGGTGAGAGCATTTCAGCAGGTGCAGCTGCTTTAGCAGCACCATCAGCAGGTGCAGCTGCCAAGATTCTGTCTTCTACACAACTCTTAAAAACGCAGAGGCCCTCAAGGTGGAAGGTTGGTCACCCCTGCTAAAGCAGCTCTCATCAACTCTACTAAAGCTTGATTGATCAATAACATCAGAATATTTGCCAGACACTGATACAAAATAAGAATGTGGTAAGTAATTAGTCAGTGCTGTGCTCACATTCGTGTATCTGGGCACAGTTATATATTAATGCAGTGGTCCTCAAACATTTCCCCGCCGTGACCCACCTCGTCCTCCCACGGTGGATTGTGACCCAATGCTGTATGTTGCACCTTCTGGGAGACTCTGGAGGCCGCTCCTGGGCCATACCGGGCCCAGGACGCACTCTATTGCTTCTGTGGGCTTCAGAACACCTCCCAGAAGCAACCGGAAGTCGCAGACACAAGCTGGACACAGTGGAGTGTGTCCTGGGCCCGGCGCAGCCTGGGAGTGGCCTCCAATTGCATCCAGAGGGCTTCAATTTGGAGCCAAACGGACATAAGGACAGGAAGGAGGCCCTTCACAAAATGTCACTCCGCAGTCATGACCCACAGTTTGGGAAACGCTGTATTAATGTAAATGCATTCACCTTTATATTACTTATAAAGTAATTGCATATTACTTGCAAACATCACTGTGAACATATGCAGTATCTTGTTTTTCACCAAAATTTGAAGGTGTGACATGACATATCACAATGCTGTTGCTATGTTGACAGCATCTAACCGTACTTTGACTTCATCGGTGTGATCACTAAGGATGATGACTAATGCAGTGAAAATGTACCAAATTTTGACAATTTATTTTATTTATTTTGACAGTGAATTGGTTTTCAGAACTGCCATTCTGTCAAGATTGTACTGGAGAACCAACTCATATCCAGATCTGTCAAGAGAGAGAGGCACAGGAGGGTAAGCCTTATTTCTGTACAGTTCACATACACACACAGAGTATCTACAGTGGCATTCCTATGACCACCACCACCCCGCGCCGGAAGTGACTTAACGGCAGCAGCCATTATCGAGCACCCAGAGGCACAGGGCGGTGGAAGGGCCAAACATGCCGACGGCACCCCTCGCTCATCCCGGCGAATGGGACAATCCGCCCTGCCGCCGACAGCCATTGCATCCCTTGCCTGCCCGTCTGCCGCCTGATCCTGCCGAATACCTTTGCTCAGAAACATCTACAGTAGTTTTTACTACCGTCCAAGGGTGAACTGCGGTGAACTGTGAAGCTTGGAAGTGCAAAGCACAAGCCAGAAGGAGGGCTGCTCTCAGAAGGGAAAACATCTCGAGCATGGAAGGTTCTATATAGGAATAGAACAATATTGTAAAGACCCTTATCAGTTCCAAAGATAGCCTGCCTATGTAAGCCGCCTTGAATAAATCTGATGAGAAATCTGATGAGAAAGGCGGTATATAAATACAGAAAATAATAAAATAAAATAATAAAACATATCTTAAATATGTGGCATGAAGAAGACTCCTATCTAACTTAAAAGCTGACGTACTGCATCATGAACACTGAGAGACCTTAATAAAAGGTATAATTTTCTAGACTAATTGAATCCTGTTCTGGTGGATCAACACAGCATTTTGACTATGCAGATGAGTTTCTTTTGCTTCTCAGCAACCAATTAAATACCTTTAGTGTTTGTCAGAAGGCACTGGCCACACTCCTGATAGATTCTTAGCTTTTTGATGTTACTCCATTTAGTAAGACAAATGCAGGGGGGGAATAGGAAGCATGTTAAATAGGAAGCTGTGAGTACTAACAAAATAAGGTGTGGGTGTCAGGAATAAATACGTGTGATGCAACAGCCTCAGGGTACGAGATCAGCTTTGACAGTCCAAAGATCTAGCCCCAAACACTGATCAACTATATAAAATAGAGCTCTTGTTCTAATGAAATGTTCATTCTTGCAACCTTAGCTATTCCTAGTGGAGCAGCTGGGGATCATGTGCCCTATGGACATCTCTGCCATGTGTTAAGCACTTACAGATGTTGAGGTTCGCTCTTAGTGTTAGACAGCTAAGGCATTAATTTTGTGGCGCTGAATATGTGACTGTTTAAAGCTGTAGAGAAATGATAATACATTTTGTAATATTTCTTCTTGAGGCCATAACTTGTCCAGATTCTGCAATACTATATACTTTTGTGAAAAGGCATGGGTTTCTATAGCTACAGATAGTGATGCCATTTGCACCTTAAAAGGAAATATCTTTGATCTTTTTATTGCAAAAATAAACATTAATTTCATCTGTGTATTTTTTGCAGAGCTGTCAATTATTTAAATATGTTGAGTTGATTAATCAACTGCCTTTTAACTGCTTAATCAATTACATCCAAATAAATGTGGGAATAAATATTACCAAAACTTCAGTATAGGTGCTATTTTGTGGATGCAGAAGGAAGTGGAAGATAATGTACAGTTTTTGTGAACAACAGCTACCACTCATTGTGTGAGAGAAATGCCATATTTAATTTTTTTCTTTTTTAAAAAATATCTTAATTGGGCTTTTTAAGAAGTATACAATATATACTTAAAGATTTTGAGAACCAATATGCGTTCCAAAATACATAAATATACCTGTAATTAGTTTGATTTCTGATTAAACCAGTTAAATCTTGCAGCCCTGATTTTTTTTTTTTTTGCACATATATGCTGTAACCATGTTGAGCATAAACTAATAATAATAGTGGCCACAAAACAGTTGTATCTTCCTAATCCTTACACTCCTTCAGATCTATGTTTGATAGCTTTTTTTTCTTAAAACAGCAACTGGATTTACTTTAATGGCTTTTATTTTCTCAGACCTATATATAGTATTCATATTGGAAAAACAATATTCTCAGGAAGATTACACGTAACAAACTGAATTCACTAAGGTTGCATGCAATTGTGCTTTCAGCACTGCTGCCTTAATTATAGTGGTACATGGATCTGATAAAACAATTCAGAATAGTTGAGAAGTACCAGTGTACAATAGGAGGGATAAGAACATAAGAGGTATGCAAGGCGAGTCTAAAACAGCAGTTCCCAAACTTACCGTGGTCACGGTACCCTTCTTGCACAGCACCCTGTCGTGGCGGCGGCACCACCCAGCTCTTCCAAGCGCCACCATTTTGAATTGTGCAAGATCTAGCATGATTCAAGATGGTGGCACCCAGGAGAGCCAGTAAAAAGAGGCCACTGGAGACATCCCATGGCACCCCTGTGAGTTCACCACGGCGTCCTTAGGTACCGCAGCGCACAGTTTGGGAACCACTAGCCTAAAGGTTTATCTAGTCTAGCATTCTGCTTCAAACAGTCAATGTCAGCCTAGCCATGAGGTGACCTGATGCAACTTCCATCAGCGGCAGATAGCAGCGAGGGCCCTTCACCCTGAATCTGCTACTACCTCCCTCCAGTCCATGCAGACATGAGCCACATTGATCCACTTCCCACTCACTTAAGTGGGAAATGGATCCTCCTCCTCACCGTGCTCCTCGTGCACTTTTTGCAAACTCAGAAGTGCGTGACTTCCTGTTTTATTTACAGGGACCACACAAATGAAGGAGTTCATTCACACAGTCCCTTTAAATAAAACCAGATGTTCTGCACCTCTGGGCTTGCAAAAACCACACAAGGAGCATGGTAAGGGGCTTTCTCTCCCAGTGCACTGTGACAGAGGCTGCTGTGGCAGCGGCAGTGGTGGGTAGCATCCCAGATCACACTGTCCCTGCCAAGAGTGACCAGCCAGATGTTTCCAGGAAGCCCACGGGACTCTCCCACATTGTTTGTTCAATGGTAGCTGGTATTCAGAGGTACCGTATAATATCTCAGAACATGGAAGTTCTATTTATCATTATTAATAGCTATGGATAGACCTGTCCTCTAATACTTTTGTCTAATACCTTTTTAAAGCTGTTCAAGGCAGACACGTGTACTGTACACTGTACTTCAGTAGTTTTCTTTTTCTTTTCTTTTTCCTGAGCAGTGTATTTGAATATTCTATGTGCTCCAACAGGAAAGAGAAAGATTTGCTTTGGCATTTTGCTGTCATAGCTTAGAAGCCTGAGCAAGTAATGAAGATTGACAAATGGAATTTAAATATCAGAAAGAGGATTTCTTCTGTTAGGCCCTTGAAAGTTTCATCTTTTTAAAACTGTTCTCATAAATAGCTCTGTTTTCAACAGCACATGTACACTGCCAGCACAATCCTAAATATGTTTACTCAGAAAAAAACTGTCATCCAATGGGATTTACTCCCTACGAGGTGTATTTAGGATTCCAGCTCAAGTATCCACACAGGCAATGTTATTATGTATTGCTACACAGTGGTTTCAAGGCATTTCCTGCGCAGAGGTGTTTTCAATGAAGGAAACCTATAACATCTGATGAGGTGTCATGAACGAGCTCCTGAAGACACACACCCCATCTTTTATTTCCCTAAATGACAGCATTCCGTGTACACCTAAACTGACTTAGGACTCAGCCTGTCACTTCCTCCATTCTGCTCAGAGTGCTCAGTAAAATATAGCACACGGCATTCCCCTATCTTCCCCTATCTGCGCCATATATTGAAGTTCCATGAGTGTCTGGTACCACCTGGATCTCTGTTCGGTTTAGCTCACACCTACAGCCCAATGCTGTGTAACTTTAGGTTGACGGAGCTAGTGCTCCGCCAACCTAAGGCATCATGAAAGTGCCGTAAGGCATTTTTTTTCAACACCTTGAGAGTAAGCGGCGCCAGTGCAGAGGCCAGCACCGCTCACTCCCCCGGCAGCCCGGACCTGCGCCAGACGACCCAGGTAGGACCTAGTCCGCTCAGTGCAAGGGCGGGGATGGGTGAGCCGGGGCAAGGAAGGAGGCCAGCCCAGCCTGGGAGGGGGTGGGGATATTGGTGCGGAGGTGCGCTGATATCCAATACTCCGTCGCAGCCCAGATCAGTCTTACACGGCCTCCCCAGAAGCAAGCCAGCTCTGGAGCTGGCATGCATCCAAGGAGGCCCATAGGCCCCCCAGCCTGCTTACACCAAGGGAATGAGACATTCGTCCCCTTCAACCAAGGTGCTCCCAGGCTGTGCCAGCGCAGCCCACAATCCGCACAAGATGCAGCAGGTGGCTCTTTAGGCCGACTGCGCATACTTGCACAGGATTACACTGCTAGTCATTGGTCTAGTCAGCTTATCTGACTTACAGCTCAATCCAACTTAACTTCCGGACGGCGGACCTAGTGATCCGCCGCCCGGAGTAGTCGCAAACATGCCATAAAGCATGTTTGCTGACTCCTTTAGAGCAGGGCAGGCCGGCGAAAAAGGCCAGGCTGCCCTGCTCTGCCGGCCGAGGACTCGGGCGGCCGCCGGACCCAAGGTAGGTAGGATCTGGCGGACACCTCGGTTGGTTGGCGGATGGGGGGGAGGGACAGCAAAGCCAGGAGGGTGGCCATAGGCCCAGCCATCCCGGGTGGGGGCGAGAACATGGCGTCCACCATATCCCGGGCTCCACCGGGCTCCGGAGGGCGGCTGGGCCATTACACGGCCTCCTCCGAGGAGACCTACTGGCCCCAGCCGCTGTTACACTCAGGGAAGGGGATGAGTGTCCCCTTCCTCGAGTAGATTTTCCGCCGTGGGCTGCCTGCTGCAGGTAGCCCGCGGCAGAGTACTGAATCGGGCAGATGGCCTTGGACGGCCGCCCGATCTTTAAGTAGGATTGGGCTGCCTGGCTGCAATCCTATGCATGCTTTCCTGGGAGAAAACTGCATTGAACACAATTGGGCTTACTTCTGAGTAGACATGCATAGGCTTGCACTGTTAGAAGCAGTTAATTTGAGGATTCATTAATTTCAAAGCAGCTTATCAGAGTTTGGGCAGCTAGTCTCCCCAAAATGGGATATAAGATTGCTGACCAGTGGGGTTGGTTTATGAGATGCCCACCAAGTGCCAAGGAACGCTGGTGCTACCAAGCCAAGACAGAGTTAATTGCTAAGCTGTCATTTTCTACTTAAAGATAAAATGATACTGCAGGATGCTGAATTTCTGCAAGTTGACTCCAGCAGATAGGGCAGTGTAGTTAGAATCTGTTTTTAGAATCTGTTATTTTCTTTTGAACTTTGCCTCTTGATCTCAAAGTTAGAATTTGACTGTCTGTCCCTTTTTTCCTTTCCCATCTTTATTCCCAATGAATATTTCGCCTTTGTTCTGATAAAACCAACCTGCTGATTTCTTTAACCTAAAGAGCAATCAGCCTTCCAGGCTCTGCAGCCATATTCAGCCAAAACATTATCCCCCCCCCCAAAAAAAAAAAGTCTTGTGTGCACATACATGTGAGCAGAAAAAGGAGCAGAAAGAAGCCATTTGGCCTCGGATGTTCCCTCCCTTCCATAACCTCCCTGCTCAAGGAACCCAGCGTTCGGTTTGTCAGTGGACAGATAGGCCATATTACCAGCCGTCCACTGAAATGGGGTCTTAAAGTTATGTTGCTAGTAGAAAGGGTACCAGATGCATGTATGACAAGGCATGTTGTATCTATGTTGACATGATCAGGGGGTAGGAGAAATGCAGATTCACAAAGGTTAATATTCTTTTTCAGTGCCGACCTGGGATCATGAAATGAGACCTCAAAAGTCTCATAATTTTTTTGCAGAATTCACAAGGGAAACAGATTCAGCTAGACCTGTGCTGCTGGACTGTCTTGTTGTCCATTAAAAAGGTAAAGGTGACCCCTGACAATTAAGTCCAGTCGTGTCCGACTCTAGGGTGTGGTGCTCATCCCCATTTCAAAGCCGAAGAGCCAGCGTTGTCCGAAGACGCCTCCGTGGTCATGTACAGTATTTATATACCGCCTTTCTGGTCATTGGATTTCTCCTCCGACTTTATTCAAGGTGGTGTACTAAGGCTGATAGACTGTTCTAAACCCCCAAGGGTTTTTACAATATAACAACGTTCTAATCTTTCATAGAACCCTTCATTCGAGATGTTACTTTCACAGTCCAGCTCTCTCTCTCTCTCTCTCTCTCTCTCTCTCTCTCTCTCTCTCTGGCATTCGCCTCAGCACGCTTCAGCTTCAGCTGCAGCTCCACTCCCCCACAGGGCTCTGCAGCTTATCAGATCTGCGCGCAAGCAGCTCTCCGACAGACTTCCGGCTGTCTTGAACTGCTGTCCTGCAGATTTTCAGGCATTTGTGAGACGAACGCTCTACCAACTGAGCCAGACGTCCTGCCCTCATCCTCATTCATCCTCATCCTCTATCCTCATTCACATACTCCATTTTCATAGCCTTGGGATTACCATAAATACAGGAACATTGTACAAAAAACATTTCATATCAATGTTTCTACCTAAATGCACTCTTCCCCCCCCCCTTTGCACCAGTTCTACACAGAACAGTTTTAAAGCAGAATTCTGATCTATTTTGGATTACTGGTATGTTTGTATTAAGCATATTGAGTTCATGTTTTTTATTTCAGTTAAAGGAAATACATTAGTATACATAGATTTAAGGTGACATTTGAGCATTAGCCAAAACATGAAGATATTCATGTAGTTCTACTCTCCTCCGTTCTGTTAATTTAACTTGATATTTTTATCTGACCAATTCTTCAAACAAAAATTTAATCCCCTAATGACACCACGCCAGGGGACTAACAAACCATGATGTCTTTAAAAGTAAATGTGTGTGTACAAGTGAGATAGTTGCTCTGAAACATCACCTTCATGGGCAAAGGTTGTAGAATGAGTTGAGAGACAACATTGTAAGCAAATTAAAACATCCATTATACTAGTTTTTTCTTTATATTTGGAATTCCTTTACTCACTAAATAAGAGAAAAACATACTTTCTGTTGATGATTGCAGGCTCTTTTTTCTTTTGAAAAAGCCATGCTAAAGATACTGTATGTGACACATCTAACATTTGAGGCTCACCATCTTTTAAAAGTCATGTGCTGTATATGTACTGCAGTCAATCAAGCATGGACACAGCACGTCAGTCACACTTTATCACATTATACAGTCTGTCTACTTACAACCACGAAGAGCTTTAAATAGATCCTTTAGCACCCACAATCAAGAAAAATTATTTTGACTATTTATAGGAAATATCTGACTGCAACCCATGTTCTTTTTAAAATCATCCCTCTAAACTGAGTTTGGGTTACCGGTATTTTTAAGGCACCTGGCCTTAGATTTTTTTTCCTCTTCAGGTTAAACGTAATGGACATTATTTAAATTGGTGCCATTCAATTATCACTACATTTAAGTTAGTATAGTAGCACACCATACAGTGATCCCTAGTGTTGGTCAAGAAAGGTCTCACGATAGTGTCTGGCATGCACCCCATAAGATAAAGACATGTAGAGAATTGTTCTCAATTGCTGCCACCCCCAACTCTGTAGTTTTCTTCCTTTAAAGATCCTGCAGTACCTGAACGTCATAGCAGTGTAAAATAAAGGGTATGGTTTAGAAAGGACAGGGACAGTTATGTGCCCCCTCCTGTGTTTCAGGCCAGAGGCAATTATTCCTTGGGAGCACTGCTGTCTCCACTTATCTCACTCATTGAGTAGCTTGCTTAAAAAAAAAGGGGGGGGGGACTGACCTGTGTCTATTTTTATGAAGTATATAAAAGGAAAAATAACCACAGTAAATGGTCTCAGAATATACACACACTAAATGTTTCCCCAAAATTGCAACCTCTCCCCACCCCATGAGCAAGATCTTTTTATATGAACAAGTATTTAGTAGCTGGAAGTAGTAATCATCACTGGATAACATGAGCCATCACAAGCTTGCAGTAAAGACAACTATGAATATATAAAAGGTCAAAAGAGAAATACTATGAAAAGAGAGATGATTGAGAATAAGACTCAAGGCCTATTACCTTTCCAAAGACCACAAGCTGCTGTGCTATTCTCCCCCTCCATACCTGACTCCTCTCTTATACCTGGATATGCATCTATGGTGAATGGGGGCTTTTCACCTTAATAGGAAAATACCCTTCTTTGTGTAGAACTTGGGGCTGGCTAGTCAATTTGTGCATAATATTGGCCATCCTGACCCCTCTAACCTGCATGTCAACAGGAGGAGCGAAACTGGGTTGTGCATTAAGAACGGGAGACTCTGGTCCTGTCCGAGATGAAACAAAAGGCCAGGTAGGAAACAGCCAGCACACTGCTGTTTTGCTAGCACCTGACTACTGGTCAAGACCATTCACCTGACAAAGTGCTGCTGAGATTTCTGCAGATCCAGGAAGCCTGCCAAAGGATGATTAGCAGAACAAGAAGAGGGGCTGACTTGGCTTGTGCAACAAAGACCTGGATTGCAGTGAACATGTGGTCATGAATTCCACATGAGTCAAAACTAGGCTTACCATCCATCCCGGAATTTCTGGGACCGTACCAGAATCCGGGCTCGGGTCCCGGAACGTTATTTTTACATGCTACTTGTCCGTGTGTTTTTCTGTCCAGGACAACAAGCTGAGATCCAAGATGATCTCTTGAGATTTCGTGAGATCCAACATGGTGACGCAAGAAAAAAGTGCCTTTTTGCACTTTGCAAGCGGCGGAGGAAGAGGCTCTGGAGGGGGGCAGGAGTCCGGGCCGGTTCAGATGCAGTCGGCCAGGCTCCAAGCAGGCGGCAGTGGTGACGAGGACCAGGATCAGGACGACAAGGACCAGGACCAGCAAGGATGGTGGTGGCAAGTTGGCGATGGCAAGGACGGCGACCAGGACCAGCGAGGATGGTGACGACGAGGACGACGGCAGCAAGGAAAGACGACGGTAAGTGGCAGCAGCGGCAAAATGGCCATTTTAATGGCCAAAAATAAATAAATAAATAAATACAGATTTTGGGCGCAGCGAGAAAGAACGACAGTAAGCGGCAGCGGCGGCAAAATGGTCATTTTCATGGCCATAAATAAATAAATAAATAAATATGTGGCCAGTGACCACATTTTTTATTTATTCATTCATTCATTCATTCATTCATTTTAATTGATTAATTGAATTAATTAATTAATTAAAAATTCGGGGAGGGGTACCGGTTGGAAACCGGGAAAATATGGTAAGCCTAAGCATATAGTGTGGTTACTTAAGAGTTACAATCCTGCCTTGCAAAATATAGGGTAAGCTGTTGGGGTCACAATTTATTCATTATTAAAGTATGTTCCTGCTAGAAGGCTGAGCCTGGTCTCTGCTCCACATCTCACAAGTAACTAGGCGCAGCTTACATCAGGTAGTAAACAAAACAACTCTTTCTTTTTACTAAAAGAGCTGTTGGTGACTTATTCCTACATTTTTTTAATAGAGAGTCAGCCACAGATCAGGAGGGTAGGGGATGAAGGATCAAGAGAAACACTTTTAAGAGCAACTATTGGCCATTAAAAAATATGATAAACCAAGGAGCACAAACCTCACTAGAGCAATACGTTTGGAAGATGTTAGTTATATGCTACATAGATTATCCTACCATCTAAGAAAAGTACTTGGTTAATTGTTTTAAAATTGATAGCTGGCTTACCAGCTGTTCTACCAGAAGTAGTATGCATTTCCTCCAGGCCGATGAAACCAGCAGAGCCGCAGCACACTCATTTCTGACATAAATACAACTGCTAGCTGTGATTGTGCATCGTCCAAGTGCCTTCTAATCAATTGTTCTGAGGATTTGCCAATATAAAATAAGAAATAGTAAGTAGCATACATATAACATTTGCAAGTGACCTCTGTGCCCCATCTACTCCCAAGATCACTCTAAACACTGAACTATTTTGTTCTGATCTCAAGGAGGCAATCAATTTCATCAAGAGCATAGACCACACTCCATAAAGTTTCCTATTGATCTGCAAAGCAGGGGGTGCCTGGTACCCATGGCACTGTATTGGTTAAATTTTGCCCAAGGGAAGCCTGTAGCCAATAAATTCTCCCTAAGCAAAAGGGCTAGCTGCAATTAATGGAAATTACTACAGAGGGTTTGGGCGATATAGATTAATCCTGCTCAAGAAAAACAACATAAATATAAAGGATTGCTTGATATTTCATCTTTATTAGTTTTCTTTCCAGAGTTGTTGACTGTTTTAAAAGAATTTTTATTAGTACTGGAGGTTCCAAGAGAGGGGGAATTGCCTCAAAGCCCTTTAGTGATCCAAGTCTTCTAGACTTTCCCACTAAGACAGAGTGTGTTCCATTTTTTCCTGAACAGAAAACCATTCATGAAATGAAATGTAATTATGCATAAATATAGTAAAACACCAAGGAACCTTTCCACTTTTAATACAAAAAGAATCAAAAAGGCCATGGCTCAGTGGCAGAGCAAATGCTTGCATGGCACAGGATATCAAATGGCTCCACATAGAGAAGACAATGCCAATGTTTCCTGTTACTTCACTTGAAATCATAGATCAATAACAATGTCCATTTTCTCTACATTTTAAATGAAGTGCCTGCTAGGGGTGAACAGAACCAGCACTAAAATCTGTGGGCAACTTCATTTTTAAAGACTTAAATTTACAAGAATACAGGATTAACTTCTGTTCCAAGTAGTGTAATATCTTGATTTTTAAAAATCTAATCTGTTACTTATCACAATGGCATAATGTATAATAACTGAATTCAAAAAGGGACGTATTTACTGAGATCATCATTCCCAATGCTTTCTCATAACATACCACTTTTCCTCAAAATAATGCACCTGGCATCATCTGCAATTCTTCCAGCTTCCATCACAAATATAAACAGAATGAGGCTTTCTAAAAGAAACTGCAGCCCCCACCCCAAGTGTTTTTTTTTTTATTTTAGTAATACAAAATCTCACAAACAATTATATACAGTACTTACAGTATCTGTAAGGCATTATATTCCATACAAGATTTAATTCAACTGTTGAGTTAACACTGTGTTATTTACAACCAAATCCTATTGGGCATTTATGATGGCAGAAAGTGCGTTCCTCCGTCATAAATGCCTCTGCAGTGCTCTAAATGGCACACCACTGCCGAGCGCATCAGAGCCACCAGCAAAAATGGCTGGCAGCTCCGTATGCCCACAACCAATGGACCCAGCCCATGCCAGAGCAGGTAAGGTGGCAGGAGGAGGGTTGTGGGTGGTTCAGGGGAGGTTTGGAGTGGGGAGGTGGGCATGGGGCAGTTGGGGGGGCAGGAGAGGAAAGGTCACAGTGGCAGTCACACATGTTGGATCCTATCCCCCTTTCCTGGCCTGGACCCACCCCCTTCCTTTCCTTGGATTTCAGTCTCTAGCTACCACCTCCTCTGAAAGGCCAATCATGGGAAAACCACACCTTAGATTTAGAAGGAGGACATACTTCTTGCAGGACTTCCTATGGCAAAGGAGGAGGATTTTTCTGCTCCTTGCTTTCCACCATTGGTAGGGGGTGGTGAAGAAGCCTTCCTTTTCATGCTGAGTTTTCATACTCTCCAAAGGATGGGAGTAACCAATACTTTAAAAAAACCGAGCTTGCCTCATTTGTTTAGATTCTGTCACAGAGGCTTAGAATTCTAAGCTGAAATCTGGCTCTGGGGGGATGGCGTTTATCCTTTAAACCTTTCTTCTTTCAGTTTTCATGTTTAGAGTTTATCATCTTTTGTCTAACATTTTGACAGTTCTTTTTGGGACTACGTTTTTCCTCTTACTTTCTTATCCGAGTACTAAATATTGTAAAGCCAAGCATCAGAAGATGGTGATGATACTGTGGACAGCTTCACCTATAGCATTGCTCCAGGCAGCCTTCAGGACTAAAGAGAAAGACAACCATACTAGAGGAATGAAAGATCCATCACACATAATTCAGCACAGCTAAGAAGAGGAAAAACTGTTGGAAGTTATTCTATTATGTCCATTGAAACGCTGCTTACTACCAAGCTTTCCATAACATTGATTGGTGTGATCAGGTGCCCAGGTTTCATGATAATTAGAAAAAAAACCTATTTGTAATTAAGTTTCTAAAGACATCTCAGTTGACTCAAATCTTTTTCCTACAGATCTTGTCTGAAAGAAGCTACATTTTCTTCAACATATGGCTATCTTTTGCTTTCTGTCTTGCATCAACATTTGCATGTTCAACACATTCCAAATTTAAAAGATGTTCTTAGCAATATCTTAGAAAATACTCTGAAGTACCAGATGATGTGGGACAGTCAGTGTGGTGTGATGCACAAAGTGCTAAAACCAGTTGGAGAAGACCTGGATTCAAATCTCATGTACTTCATTCTGAAAGAGGGTAGGATATTGTCCGCTTATGGACTTATCCAGAGGGGGCAAGGCCCCCAATATACTCTCGCACTTGGTGGCTGGCCAAAAGAGCGGGCTGAGGTCGTGGGAGAGACCTCTGGCACAACCGCTGACTTGGAGATTCGGCCTGTTGTGACGACCCCCCCCCCACAGCTTTCTCACAACTCCAAGGGGGAGCAAGGTCATGGCGGAAGGCCCAGGCCTGAGTGGCCAAGCCCAGGACACTGGAGTGGACAGGACGAATGGCCCCCAAAGCAGCAACCAACTCCTGCCCCACCTGCCAGCAGAGATTAAGGGTGCTGGGGCCACCAGCCCCTTCATGGGGGCAGTGGAGGAGGCCAGGGCACAGGGGAAGTATGGAAGAGAGCAGGCAAATGAAGAAGGGAGGTGGGACGAGAGGGGGCAGAGGGAGCCAGGCAATGCTGGATTCAAAAGTCACACCCAGACCTGTTATGAGGGGGAACAGACGGAGGGCTGAGAAATGCCTTAAGCCTCACCTGAGGCAGAGTCCTGAGGCCTGGGAAAGAATGTCCAGAGCATGGAAGGGGGGCGTGGAGTTATGCAACTTCTTCCCCACCTCGAACTCTGAGGCCAAAGGGGCTTGCCCTGCACAAGGGTGACGAAGCCAACTAATAGCAGGTTTTGAGGACCAGTCTAAACCTGAAGGGCTCTCCTTGAAGAGGCTGGGAGTGCCCATGAGAGAGGAGCTTACAGGTACAAATATGATAAGTAAATAGGACTTCATGTACAGTATTGCTGAAGTTATAGTTTATCCTTTCATGTTCATTTTTCCTTAAATTTGGAGCCCTGTAATCTGCTTTATTTCTTTATAGTGCTTAACCCAAAAAATATGGGTTTAATAAATAAGCTATTACACTGTAATATGTCCCCATAATTATGTTTTGTCCTCTATCCATAAAAGAATTAACAAGTTGGGGGGGGGGAATACCTTGGGTATCAGGGGGTGTATCCTTTCCCAATTGGTTTTAGGCATCAAGTCCTGCACCAGGATATAGGTCTTAATAGAGCTCTCTATTTTTGTCATAGCAACTTTTATGCTGCTTTGGAGCTGCCCCTCGTTCTGCAGACTCTGATTCTGATTCTAAATTTACAACCTATTGCCTTGCATTTTGTTTTCCAAAAACCTGCCACCTGCTCTCACTACAAGTTATCAGTTGTGTTATTCATACCCATTACTTAACTTTGGACATAATCTTGCTTCAAATTAATCCCATCAGGACCTTGCTGTCCTCACCCCACTGGAACAATAAGTACCATCTTTAACTTATATTATTCCTTTGTTATACAATACTGATCATGGATTAAGAATTAGCAGCTAACCACATTCAGAGCACAATCCTAACGAAGTATCCAGCGGGTGGCCCAGGGCTGCCCGCCAGATCCCATTCCGGGCTGCTCTGGAGAGGCCCAGAGGTCTACTCGGGGGAAGGGGACAGTCGTCCCCTTCCCCCGGTGTAAACCGGGGAAGGCCCGACAAGCCATCCTTGGATTTCTGCCAGCTATTTAGCTGACAGAAGTAGGAGGAGGTCGTGTAAAGGCCGCACCGGCCAGGATGGGGATGGGGATATGGCAGATGCCATCCCAGCCCCCTCCCGGGCTGGCACGGCCAATGGCCGCCCTCCCTCACCGCCCAGACCGCCCATGCAGCTGCCGGGGGATCCCTTACCTTCTGGAGATCTGGCGCCGGAGTAAGCGCTGTCAGCCTAGCGCCGGTGGCCCTTACTCTAAGAGTTGTCGCGAATGTGCTTTACAGCACGTTTGCAACGGCTTTGGACAACGGAGCACTCGCTCCGCCGCCCGAACTCTCCATTGGATTGCGCTGCCCATCTGACAATAATTAAAATTATGGTAATAAATATTTAGACATTTTCAATATGAGCATTATTGGACTTTGACAAATGGCAATACCTTGTCAAATGCCTCATTATCTCTCCCACAAATGAGTTCTTCATGACAGTTATTAGGGACAAATATAGCTTACTCTGAATGTTACAACTACATAATAAAAAGTAGGACTTCCCCTATATAATATAGCAGAAGTGGCTTGTAACTGCCCTGTATTACATCATAGTACTAAAGCTGTGCAAACAAAATAATGCACGAATACCATGTTGCTGATCTTCAGAAGATTTGTCTCAGTCACATCTACAGTAGCATGTAGCTATCTTTAATGCCTTTCTTCAATGTGTTGCCTTGCTCTGTCTCTCTCTTCTCCAGCGGCAAACTGTGCCTTTTTTCCCCCTAAGCAAAATGCAAACGTGTTTTTTTTCTAGGAACAAAGTCACCAAACTCTGTTCTCACCATGCAGATCAAGTGGTATCTTCGTGATCAGAAACTTTCTGATAATAACATCCAGAGATTCTGAGACAAGAATGTATAAAACCTTCCCTATTATTTACGTGGCTATTTCTGGTTCCCAAAACATTTCTCAGCAAAAGTAGTTGTGTAATCTTTACGAAGTACTGTATTACTTTGCCTGTTAGGTCACAGCCAAGAAAAAACAGTGCTTTTTTCCCCATTCAAAATACTGAACTAGAGGAACATCCTTTGTCTTTCCATTATTGGGATTTCTGACAGGTACTTAATCTTATTTACACCTATTAGATGGACAGTCCAGTCCTATTCCATGATCAACCTGCTGCGGTGCAAACTGAGCTTAGTGCCTCAATTGCTATAGCAGCACTCAGTGCGACAGAAACAAGACAGAGCTGTCAATTCCTAGTATGTGTCAGTAGCATCCTCCACATACAAATGCTTGAGGATGCATGTGTTGGGCACTCTTCTCCTGGGAGAGAATCCCTGTGCACTCTCACAGACCTTTGCTCCTTTCCCCCGACAAGCCAGTATACACCCCCTGTGTGCAAGCTAGACACCAAAGATGCATATAACTTCATATCACATGTGGCTTCTTCTAGTTGTACAGTACCCAGGGTCTTGCACCTTGAACCCAAGCATCCAGCAGCCAAGCTTTGTCACCAGTGCCCTGGTTCCTTGGCAAGGTTGACAAGCTAAACACTAAGGGTCAAGGTCATCCTCTAGGGAGACTGCAGTACCACCAGCGTGCCTGAATTTTGTCTTCATAGACTTCATAGACTGATCCTCAATCTCAGGAGCTTATTTTGTGTACGAGGACATGGCTGCCTCCTATTCCGGTCTGCTGTCATGGACTGTGAGCACTGCGTAACATAAGCTTGCACTTGCTTCTGGTACCTTTACCCAGTATTATTATCACAGGTCTTGACACACCCCATCTGGCCTAGACTGTTGTTGCTTCCAGCCCCTCAGATTCCGATGGTTCGCTTCTGACATTTTGCCCAATTTACTACATCCGTCTCTGGCTGACCCTAATTTGCCTTCTCCTAGAACTTGACCTTGCCTGATTTGTACTACACCTCTGCCAGCATCTTAACACCCATACCAACAGACAGCCAAGTTCCCCTGGCAGTCAACAGCCTGGAGAAAACACTTGCTGAGGCCTAACAACATACACCCAGTTCAGACTTTGTGTCTGGGCTGACTCTGCCCATGCACAGTTAGGGTACAAGCACATCCCACTCCCAGCATGTGTCATTGCCCAAGCACCACCACCCCCAATAAGCACATGAGTCAGTCATATGGGTGTAAAGGGCCACTTTTATTATAGCAAATAACAGGAAGAGAAAGGTCAGGAGACCAACAAGATTAAAGTAGGTTAAATACAGAATGCGGGCCTGCTGGCTGCAGTGAAAAGGGGGGGACGGGACGCAGCCCTCCCCCCCGGCAGGTGTTTTACCCTGACTCCAAGCCACAGCCCCCCTTTACGAGGAGGCAGGCTTTTCACTGTCAACCCCTGTAGGGGCCGGGGCAGCAGGACCACTTGAACCCGCGCTGAGCTGGAGGGCATCTAGCGTGGGCCACGTGGTCAGGTCAGGGCCCGTCCCGCTCAGCCTTGGCGCCGGAGGGCAGCTGTGAGGTGGGAGATCTGGGCATCCCCGGCCTTGCTGCCCCAGAGTTCACACCGACAGCCACACTCAAACCTTTGTGCCCGCACTAACCTGCAAATAAGTGACTGGTTAATAACGGAGAAGGAAGAAACCCCAGGCCCCTGCACAGTCCAAGGTAGGCGAAAAAACTGCTCGCCACAGCCAATCAGGCAAGACAGAAAAATCCTACCTGGCCCCCAAAAGGGCGACTGGCGGAGCCCAGACTGCAAAAGGAGTGGGTGGGAGGGTGTCAGCTGCTTCACAGGAAGTTGGAATGACCAGGAGGTTGCCGGACACCAGGTGAAACCTGGGACGGCCCGCCCCCTCATAACCTGACCCTCAGGTGGGTCCTCACAGAGCCCCCACCCCCTTCACTCCTGTGCTTGGGCGGGGCTTATGCAAATACAAACCCCACGCTATTGGCTCTGGGTTCGGCATTCCCTTTCTCCTAGTTACATACTACTAGTATTTACTATGCACAGGAGAGGACAATTTGTCAAACCACCACCACTCATGTGATTAAGAGAAGGCAAACGATATGCCTCGAAGAGGAGTGGGATGTGCTTGTGCATATTCCTACATGGCATGTGTGCAGGGCCAGATCGGACATATTGTCCAAACTACTCCACAGTTAAACCAGAATTCAGGAAAAGTGGGACACAGGGCAGAGAAACAACAAACAAAACAGGAAGCACCTGTTTAAAATAGGAGGAACACACAAGCCTCCCATTCCCCATAACAGCCTGCTGTCTGTGCACTATGGTGAGAGGTGGAAAACGAGTCTCTGTTATGACCTGTGGGTATCCCTATAGTGAACAGGTTCTGGACTATTTTGAACAATGGATGAGGATTTGGGGTACCAGAAAGGTAATAATGGCCAGAATGATAATCTTGCTCCATCTTCTGGAAACATGATCCTGCACACCCAAATGTGTTTTAAGAATTTCTAAATGCTTCAAAGCTTTTGTCTGACATTTTTTTTAACTGCCTCAAGAAGTGGTCACAACATATTCTTATATAGGTTTAAAATAGCATTCTTTAAATAATTCATGAGCAATTAAAAAGTTTCGTTACAGACAAATTAAAAGCTCTTTTATCAAATATTATTAGCCTAGGGGCATACAATCAAACTCAAACAAGTACCTTAACATCTACATCAGAGTGGAGTGATATTTTTACATTTTTAAAGTTCTGTTGTCAGCTATTATATTACCGTACTATCAGAGATATCGAAGCAGAAACAAAATTTCCTTTGAATTTGAGCCAGCAGTGCCACAGGCACACTAAAGGCATATACCCACTTTAAGAACATCTAGTTTGACAAGAAAACATACTGCTTAAATGGATTTTAATATTATTACAGATATGATGATCATATAATGCACCCACTCAGTTTTCTTAATGATCTAATTAATCAAAACGTTTTAAAGGTGATATTCTCTTGCACTATTACAAAGCAAAGGTCAGTACATTTGGAATAGGATCGCACAATCTTGTAATTTTAGAAAGCTAAACATATTCATCGTTCCCTTTTTAAATGAAAATATATTTGAGTAGCAGTACAGAAGTAAAACACCACCTCAAGATCCACTGTTTTTTGTAGTCTGGAGGTTCATGGTTACTAGTTGATCTCCTTCACTAATTAGCTAATTCCAGTGTTAAATTGTAGGCACACAAGATAACTTCTGCAAGCCATAACAGTAACTATACACGATTTTATCATAATACATACATCTATATATTTATGTAATTATACCAATGCGTAATAAGACCTATGGACTGCAGGACTCCAGAAAGAGCTCTGTATCAAGCACATGTGATATGGTAGCTCCCTTTTACTAAGCATTCCAAACACAGAGGTCACTTGAGCAGGGCGGCAGGACACACAACTACAGTATTTACATGTCTCATAGTTTTAATGACCACATGGAAAGTGGTTAAAAAAAAAAAGATCAAAGTAGAACCCATAGAACCCGTACAGAGGAATTCTTTATTTCTTGAAATGGAGACTAAATTATTATTCATTATGATGTTCTTAGCTTTTTAATGAACAGACTGCTTTATTAGGTTGTTTGTCCTTACAACAATTGAGTCTAAAAGGAAATTGTTTACCCAAGTTCTCCACTGAGTGGGTTAGGCAGGGATATGAACAAAGCATGCCCTTAATCCTACCTTCAACAATTAAAATTAGGCCTCATCAAATAAACCTATTAAAGTTTGCAGCCGAAAATCTAGTACAATACTGATGCAATACTAACTATAAACTACTGGAAATATAAGCCCTGAAAATAAACTGAGATATGTTTGAAAACACTGTCACCTACTGGCAGTTGTTTTTTTTAAAGCAAGTTATATAGAGAAAGCCACACACAATATACTGTATTAGTTCATAGACATTCAAAGTAAATTGAGTTTAGTATTCCAAAGTATTTGATACAGGAAAAAGGATGAACCAAACTATTCTAAGCTGATGAAAAAACAATGACAGGTGACAAAGGCAAATGCTTTATTTTAAACCGAGCGAGCTCATCAAGGCCAACCTGAAAGGGTTGAGGCAGCTGGACAGCACAGACCCTTTATCATGCCTTCATGTAGGTTTGCAACTTGAACCTGCTAATAATGTGGAAATGTGCATTGAGATTATCATTGGAGGGTCTCCACTCCTGCCATCAGAGATGAGGGGAATTGCAACTGGGGAGAGGGTCTTCTCAGGTGTGATTCCTTGATTATAAAATGCTTTCATCAGGGAGACTTGCCTGTTGCTTCTTTTCCTGTCTTTTAAGTGCCAGACAAATACCTTTATATTTTCCTAGGCTTTTAATGTTTAGGAACTGGTCATATCTGCTATTTAATTGAGTTTATTTTATTATTCTATTTTACTGTCATGAGAATATTTATATTGAAGGGCAATATTAAAAACGAAGGCTGCAATCTGATACACAATTACCTGGGAGTAAGTCCCAGTGACTATAATAGGACTTACTTCTGAGTAGACATGCATACGATTGGGCTGTAATTTATGAAATATGTGAAGTTACCCTGAGACTTTGGGAAACTGGATTCATGAGCTGTTCCTAGGTTGGGATTGTCCGCACTGGACTAGATATAAGACTGTTGGCACCTGAAAAGTGCCAGCGCTGTTGCTGGGTCCCCCCGGGAGTGTGAGGCAGAGGTCCAAAAATACGCTCCCCCGATTGGCTGGCCATGCTGTTGGGGGCGTGGACTTGGGTGCAAGCCCTGAGCGCGCTGCTCAGGTGCTCAGTCACCAGAGGCGTCGACAGAGCCTGGCGGGGGGGCGGACCACCAGGGGGTGACGCGCGCGTGACGCGCGCAAAGGGGTAACGTCACCCGCACGTCACCGTCGGACGCTCCGAGGCCGGCTCCCCCGGCCTCGGAGCCTCCGGAGTCCGGAAGCTCCGAGGCCAGGGAGCAAGCCTTGGAGCGTTCGACCCCGCCGGCGTTCCAAGGCCTTCTGAAGGCCCGCTGGCTCAAAACGTAAAGTTTTACGTTTTCGCGCATGCGCGTTGCTTTTCTGAGGGCAAATGGGCAGCCCTTTGCCCTCAGAAAAGCAATGCACATGCGCGAAAAACGTAAAACTTTTTCTTCTTTTTTTTTCATGATATATTTAATTTTTATTAATAAACTACCAAACAAAACAAAACAAAACAAAACAACATACTACGAAAGATTACAGCAAGCGCGAAGCAATAAATCCTACTTGTATACTATTATATATTTTCTACTTATACTATCTAACTAAGCCTATATCTCTAAGATACTATTCATTAAATTCACACTTCATCACTTCTTCTTCTTCTCTCTCTCTCTCTCTCTCTCTCTCTTAAAGAATCTATAAGTGGTATCTAAACATTCACAAAAAGATTAACTTTTCCTTTATCATCTAAAATCTTAATTCATACTTCAAATATTTTAATATATAAAACCACCCCATTTTTCTCCAAATGTATTAAAATAAAAACCTTCCAAACTTTTCTGTTTTTTAAAAAAAATCTATATCCTCTTTTTATATAAAATTCTTAAACACAAATCACATCTTATTTAAGTCTTTTCAGATAATAAAACATTATTTTTCTTTTATTCACAAAAGGGTTAACTAACTTTTCCTTTATCATCAAAAGTCTTAACTTCCCCTTCAAATATTTTAAATTTATTAAATCACCCCATTTTTTATCTTCAAATTTGTTAATTTTCCATCATCAAAATTTTTCCATCACTCTTTATATAAGTTTCTTAAAAAACAATCATCTTTTTATATAACATTAACTCCAATAATATTCCCCACAAAAAAATAAAAAATTATAATCCCTTTTTAATTTTGAAAATTTGCCATTACCCCTTCCATCCCTCCCCTTCCTCCTTCTTCTTTTTCCTCTTCTTTCTCTTCTTCATCCTTAAATCTTTCCCGAAAGTCCCTTGTTTTTTGAATTGTATCCACTTTGCAATTTTTTCCACAGGATCATTCACGTCTTCTATATTCCTCTCCCGAAAGACAATCTTCAGCACCTTTTTTGGTAAAGTACTCTCCTTCTCCGTCTCAAATCTTGGTTTAACTCTTGGTACTTCCTCTCTTCCACTAAATCTTTCTCTTTATCATTGTCTCTCTCTTTATCTTCCTGTACTTCCATCATTCCATCATGTATTCCCTCATTTCCATCATTTATTCCTTGTAATTCATCCTTTTTCTTCCCTACTTTTTTCAGTTCTGCATTCATATTCTGAAGATTTCCCTGCAAAATTGTCATTTTTGCATCGAATCTCTGTTGCCATTTTTGAAAACAATACTCCAATTGTGTAGTCATGTTGCAAATTTTTCACCAGGTGCCAATCTCTCTTCTCTTAAAAAAAAAAGAGGTAATATAAAAAACTTCTGTGGTCGACGACGTGAAACAGAAAAATTAATTGCCAAGATCCATGAACTCTGACACGGAAGGGCTCATATTCTTTTAGCAAAAATGTCAGAAATGTCAACAACAACCGTCCAAAACAATTTTCTCTTGCCAAAATAGTCTATTTAAAAAAAACCTTCTTACTGTTTTAATCTTCCATAAGTACAGAAAAAAATCAATAAAACTCACCACTTTAACTTCGTCTTTCCAACTTTCACTTTCGAATGTTCAGTTCGCCTTATCGCAACGTATTATTTTTAACGTTACCTCTTATCTCGGCTAATTTCTTCAACTCATAAATCATTTCTACGCCTCTTGCCTAAGTAAAGCAAGCATGTCGGAGGTGGCTTGACTTAGGATTCATCTGCGGCTCGAGCGACGTTGGTACACCCGCTTTCTCTCCGAGAATCCAAAACTTCAGAGCCTTTGCCTTGAAGTGTCAGAAGGGGGGAGATTGAAAGCCATGTGGTTTATCTCTTCGTACTCCCTTTTAATCCAGGGGTAGAGTAATTAAGTCTGTCAGAGGTACTCCATCAATACAGAGCGATCGGCGGAGTTGTCAGCCAGCCATGTCCTCCTAGCCGGAAGTCAAAAAACGTAAAACTTTACGTTTTGAGCCAGAGGGCTTTCAGAAGGCCCTGGAGCGCAGGCGAAGCCAGTCGTTCCGAGGCCGGCTCCCCCGGCCTCCAGTTCGGGGGGGTGACACCCTAGGGCGGGGGGGTGACGCGCACCCCCCAGCCCTAGGGTGTCGCGCGTCTAGTGACGCTACTGTCAGTCACAACAGGTTTTCAGCCCCCTCCCACCCTCCCTTCTGTCAGTCTGAGATTAGCTGGTTGCCCTTCATGGGGCCTGGGTAGGAATTTTTGGCTGTCAGCTAGATTGGCCCATGCTGGCGGGTTTTTTCCCACCCCAGTCTGGCATTGGGTTGGTGTGGTCAGGCTAGGGCGTATAGGGTTCTTCATTTATGGTCACTTTAGGCAGGTTCATGCGGGCCGGGTAGGCAGGACTTGAGGGATTGGTGTCCATTCTTAGGTCAGCAAGGTCAGGGAGTGAGCTAGGACCAACAATGCTTTACCAGATCGGTGAGGCTGGCTGGGGAGCCGCTTGGCTGGAAGAGGCAAAGATGGCCACAAGGCTTGAAGATTACAGGTTACTTGTACCACTGCGCAGTCATTGGACATAACACATGAATAACTGTACATGCATACAGATTTTTTAAAAAATATGTATTGTACATGGAACGTAAGGTGTTAATACAGCAACCATGTACACACTAAACCAAACATTTTGAAGCTCATACATGTCTTTTTTCAACATAGGCATCCTGTAGTAGACACATGCTGTGGTGAGTCAGTAACAACTCCAGTCCTGCTGGCCTCTAGATCCTCTTGGCATCTGTACCCAGAAAAAAAAGGAGCAATATACCTGCAACTCCTTCTTTTCCCTTCCTCCCATCTCAACAATGAACAGTTCTCCAGCTGATGAAGGCTGGTTTTAGCCTTGAGGCATAAAATAATATCCTTTCAAAAGCTTATTTTTGAAGCACTTTTAACTCTTCTACAGTTCCTCATTATACATAAAAAAGCCAATTCTTCAGTATTGCCCTCAGTGTCATCCAGCAATGGTTTTAAACTCTAATTACACACTATGTAAGAAAAAGCAATTTTAGTCATTTTGGATCTTTTTAATTCCACTGAATGTTTCTTTTGTTCTGGTAGGATAAGGACGATCCTGCTCCACCTTCTGTGTACCACTCATTTATTATGTGCTTATAATAGATTCCTATTCCTTCATCTCTGTTCTTTTATTTTTATTTTTATTTCTTAATTATTATTATTTATTATTATTATTAGGCTTTTACATAAACAACAGAGTTTCAGACAAGTGAAACGAAGTTTCACTTTGTAAAGTAGTCAAACTTTACTGACCTCATACCAACTCTGATAAATATCAATTATCTTTCCACACCCATGTCATATTTCAAAATCCATATTTCTGCCCATAATTCTTCCAAATGAAAACAAACACCATCCATATCTGGATGGATTCTTCCTGCTCTCATTTGAATGACAGTTGTAATTACAAGAAAAAATAAAACAAAGATCTTAAAACTGCATAACGTTTCGTTCATACACTCTGAACATTGTCAAATGCAAACCTAACTGGCTGGAAAGATGTTACCAGACCATGCTACAGCCAGCATTATAAAGGAAAAGCAATCTCACATCACAGAAATCTTCAATTAAAAATCATCAACTCAGACCCATTGTTCCAGGCTGGGGCATCACAATGCCCCAGTTTGGGAACCTCTGCTGTAAGGTAGACTTACCATATGTCCCGGAATGCCCGGGACCCTCCCGGATTTCGGGCTCGGGTCCCGGCATCCCGGGAGGTATGGCGCCATCCCGGATTCCGCCACCACCGCCACTGCCATTTTCAAAATGTTACTACTTACCCGGGCGCCGACATCTTGGCTCGCGAAATCTCGCGAGATCCAAGATGTCAGTGCCCAAATCCCGTGAGGGCATGATAGAGTGGGCTGTTAGAGTGAGCCCAGTTGAATTCGATAATCCAAGTAAACACACATAAGATTACAATTAAACACACATAAGAAAACATAAGATTGTTAAAATTTCTTTCAGTGTTCTTACCTGTTGCCGCTTGTATGCCAAATGGTCCAACTTTTCCAGCTCTTTCTGAAGGTTTTTATATGTTTTCTGTAGTTCAGATTTACTAGATACATTTTGAAGAGACACAAATGTTTTTTGAACCTGCAAAAAAAAAAGTGTGTATAAATGATGTCCAAACTTCCCTGCCCTTGATTTGGAAAGGACTCACCTAGAACAAATTAACTTGGGCTCTGTTGGATTCAGGTCTAAATTCACTCATTTTAAATATAGATCCATTTATTCCAACGATCTTGTCTTGTTACACTCCTGATGATATCAGGAAATGACAAAACCTGGATGCTTCCCCTCCCCACTGGAAGGGAAGACCTGGAGGCCTGTCTCCTTTTCCCCTGAAATATACCTATTATTGGTGATAAGAAAGGGTGCTGCTGTGGCAGCCATCATTAAGCAGCAGTAGCATAGTGAGCACCAAGGCTCCAAGAACATGCAGTTTCTCTGGATTACTGGGTCCTGGCTGCTGCCATGTATGTTTCAATGAGAAAGAAAAGGGGGCAGTTACAGTGGTGAGGAAGGTTGGTGCTGGGGTCCTGACCAGGGCCAAGCTAATTACAAGTTGAGCCTGATCATTTAAGGCTCAGTTCCTAGTTGGCCTGATAGTTTCAGACTTGAGATGTCTGGACCTTGAACTCCCCAATTCATAACATCAGTTGCACTACTACTCATTAGAGCCATTATCTTATCTTAGAAATTGGTTCTACATCAGCAAGAAATGCACTTTTTTCTTAGAGAATTAAGATTTTAAATTCAAATTATTTAGGAATGATTTGATGACACTAAGGTAAATTGTGACATGCAGCCTTTGGACGACCCTGAAAATAACCTCCAACAGTCTAGCAATCCAGCCTCAGTTTACAAAATCACCTATAGATTTATTTATCTCTAAGTTATCTGTAGATTTATTTACAAGATTTCTCTGTATACCTTAGAGGTCTCCCAAACATACAGGAATCCAGCCCTCCCCACTTTAGCACCAAACTTGTCTGTATGCAGAACATCCACCTTACTAACAGGGGAGTGATTAATAACACGGATCACAAGACAATCATCACTTCTTAAATCCAGCCAGATTTGAGGGGGAGGGGCAACAGCAAATGCATTAATGACATGTTTAAAAAAATGTTTCCTCGTTTGGTAGTGACAGTCCAGTTACACCCTGTAAGTGAGATGAAATCTGTAGGTGGAGTCTACATATGACTCCATGTGATCTCTACCACGTCTGTGTGTTTTAGACTTTATTTTCATTTTATGAAAGAAAAAAAGAATACCATGTTACTTGATGTTTTGCAGGACTGTTGTCAGAGATGCCTGCTTGAACTGTTAATGTGGAGGGACTTGATCCTGATAAATAAATCTACAGATTCATTTTCACTCTAACACTTGGTGCTTATATCATGTGTGGTTTGTATCAGGTTTGTATCCAGCTGTGTCTGTGCAAGCTTAAAGGAATGAGTTGATTTTACAATGGATGTACAGTACTTCAGTGTGCGACCGGATTTCTACAATATAGTGTAGGTCAGTTCCATATCGGCTGCTCGCTGATGCATAGGCAAGCCTTATGAACTGCACATTAACTAATAAAATTGCTATTAAAAAATTGTCAGCAAGGTAACAGGAGTAATGTCAGTGCTAGGCTGTCCTACTCTGTTGTTTAAGGACACATAAGTGCTTTGGGGAGATGCAAATCTATCATGGAAGCAAGAGTTAAGATACACAAGGTTCTTCTTAAACCATGATACGGAGCATGACAGCCTGATATTGACAGTACTCTTGATAACCAAGCATACCCAACAGAGGCATAGGAAGGGATGGGGCGGGGGGGCATCATACCGGCGGCAGGGGAGACAACATGGCTGCGGCGATCCAGGCAGCGGCAGAGAACGCGGCAGCAGCAATCCAGGCGGCAGAACGGCTCGGAGGAGCCTGCAGAAGCCTCCTGCTGCCTCCAAGCCGCGTTTGTGGTGTGCCCCGCCCTCCCGGCCAGCCCCCGTTTGGCTCCGGCTGACATTACTCGGGGGCAGGGTGAGTGACATCAGTGTCACGAGGGGGAACGGTGTCCCTACGCCACTGATACCCAACACACACACACTGAGTGTTGTTCATTTGCTTTAGTTAGCAAATTAGTTAGCAAAGAAGTTCATTTGCTTTAGTTAGCCTGCACAAATCTGATGAACACATTGCTTAAACTGCAACCACAATTTCATGCTAGACATCATTGTATTAAGTTGTGATTATATAGCGCTTATTCCAGATTAACCTCAGAACTGTGCAAGATCACTTCTGATGATTATTTAGATTGCCTTTAATCACATTTGGTTTTGTATTACCCAATGTCAAATATACTGTAATTCAAATATTAAAAACAACCTTTTGGTTAAGATCGGTGAGTATTAAGGTACAGTACTTACAATTTTTGCTTGTGCTCCCAAAAACATGGGAAATCAGAAATTAAGGTGGCTCAACTTAATTTTTGAGCCATGTAAACAGTAAAGCTGTTGCACAGTCTCATATACAAATTACAGAATAGACTCCATGTACCTACTCCTGTGCCTTGGGCTTTCAGCTCAACATTGGACTGCAAAGAGGAAGAAATTCAACAGGTGAACCTTTTTTTCAATCACTGTTTTCTTCAGAAGAACGTACCTCCAAAAAACATGAATTTTTCGAAACAATTAAAGGACGTAAACCCAAAGGGAACTGAATTATCCTTGATGAAAAAAAGTTATAATTTGGGGGAGAGGGTCCTCAGCATTCAAGAAAGATTTTAAACTGTTGCATTTCTGTCATTTATCAACAGATTTGTACCACAGTAGAGACTGTGATCTCGTTGCTCCGTTCTAAATATTTACATAATTGCATAGAGGGGTCGGATTTTATGATCAATAGAGCGTTCTGGCTTATAATGATGGGCTGATGCTTGTCCATTTCACTATAATAAAATAGGCATGGGCATGCTTTTATAATTAAAACTTGGGCACTGAAACCACTTTCTCGCCAATGCAAGAAGCAGAGAAACACTGCCTTGGAGTTGGGTGGCTCCTCTAAGCAGGAAGCTATATGTGTCAAAGTGCTTCTGTCACTAGTTCCTAACCTAATTCTGATGAACAATGTACAGTACTGTACACATTTGTAGCAACTGTGTGGTGTAAATTTTTAGAATCCTCCATACAGTATAGATCTCCTGTATAGTATAGTATAATGTTATGCACTGCACGTTCCAGTCCAGACAGTGTGTCTCCAATACCAAAGAGATAAAATATTGTGCCAAGACCCACTTATGGGTTTGGCCCTTTTCTCCCCCCCCCCTTATACATTTCACACATATCTTCCTTGGTCAGCAGTTTCATTTTGTGGTGAATGACATAACCTTTGAAATTAATTTGGTTCAGTGATCAAATTCCTGTATTTTATTCTATGAAAATTACAAAACCTCCAAGCTATGGAACTGAAGAGCAAAGAAACTCCTCATCTGCTCTGCAGTGATTAATGATGAGTCTCACAGCCAAGATCCTCATGAAAGAATATGTCGACACTACCATTGTATAAGAACACGCTCAAGGGAAAACTTTACAGGCATATATAAAAAGTATTGCCTTTGTAATTGATGTGTGCCTGCTGCAAACCTTCCAAAAAATGATGCAGCAAAGACAGAGTCTGCTTTCCAGGCTATACGAGGTTCTTGAAACCTTGTTAAAAATCAAATGCCTTTTGCTGGATCAGGTCCACAGTTAAGAACATTTCAATTGCCTGAGGGAGCTCTAAAATATAATCATGAAAGTTAAAGACTTCAAAAAGAAAAAAGCAAAGTCAGAACTCATTAAAGATGTCAATTGTATTAGAATTTGGCCATCAACAGTAGTGACTAAAATGTTATTAAGCACTTGATGGCTGTTCAGCAGCATATGCAAAAGTTGCCTGATAGTCTCATGGCCCAATCCTATCCTCTTCCTCCCCCCGCCACTGCAGCCATGCCGAAAAGGCGCACTCTGTATTCAAGAGGGGGGGCGGGGTGGAGGCTTTGGAGAAGAAAGGGGATTTTAATCCTCTTTCCCTTCTATATGCCTCCCGCCCTGCAATGGGTCTCCTCAGACCTGCACCAGCTCTTTCCGCCTGCACCAGATCCACCCCCTCTCACAGCCTCCACAGCCCATTCCTCCTCCTCCCCACCCCCGTTCTGCCACCCCCCATCCATTCCCACCTCCCACGCTGGTTTACTTGCCCCATGTGGGAAGGCTCCAGCCTTCCCACTGGCGCTCTGGCAGTATGTGCTGCCAGAGCGTGCTTTATGGCTGCCTTATGGCAGCCAGCACTGGCGGAACACTAGTTCCACCAGCTGGGTAACCCAATAGGACTGAGCTGCCCAGCTCCACTACTATACACACCTGGGAGTAAACTCAGTGGGGCTTACTTCTGAGTAGACATGCATAGGAAATTTATGGCACAATCCTGTCTAAATATCCGCTGGCGCTGGGTGTCATAAAGGTTCCATAAGGCACGTTTTCAACACCCGGCAAGTAAGTGGTGCTGGCTGAGAGGCCAGTACTGCTCCCTTAACCCGGGCCCACAGCCAGTGCCGGCAGACGCAGGTAAGTCCTGTGCCAGTCAGGGCAGGGTCGTGGGGAGGACGGACCGGGGTGGAAAGGGAGGGGGCGATTGGCCCGCCGGCCAGGGATGGGAGAGGGATTATTGGTGGAGTGCTCTGCCGAATCCTATCCTCCGTTCCGGGCCTGGCCAGTCTTACACCGGCTCCTTGGATTTGCAATGTCCATTTGCCAGCGCACTTCTGAGGAGGCCCATAGGGGCCACCAGGGCTCTCCCCGGGGGAAAGGGACAAATGTGCCTTTCTCCCGAGGTGTGCTCCAGCTCCGCCGGCGCTGACCCGATCCTGTCTAGGATCCGTCGCAGCATGCTTTTGCACGCTGTGGCAGCCCTAGACAGGATTGGGCTGCCTGTCAATTTTCTAATTAATTTGACAACATAAAACAAAAATCCTTCTGGCAGATTCAGTAAGAATAACCAAACACTGCCAAGCAATGAAATATGTACCATTTCTCCCATAGAATGGTACTGAGGAATATGCTGAGCACTATGGGGGAAGGTTATGCAAGTAACCTGCTCTGTAAAAAGAGAAATGTATTTTTCATTGATGGTTTATTTTCCATGAATACTACATTTTCAGAAAATGGAAAAGAGAAGATTACAGTATTCTTTGGTACATATTCCATAATTCTGAAATATTCAATAGCACACTTATGTGGTTTTCAATCATTTTTGCATTCTCTTCCAATCCAAATAATAAAGTAACTGAAAAAGTTTGAGAAGTACTGACAGCATATACAAGATGATTACCTAAAATTGGTTATTACTACATGAAGTGTAGTAGTAGCAGCACTGTTTAGAACTCTGATAAAAATGTTAGTTCTAAAAAACATAGAAGACTAGGTAAAAAAAAAAAACACAAGACTTACAGAAAAACAATGTTTTGTTTAGATAAAGTCACTGTTCCATACCTTAAGTTCAAGGGATATGGTGAATTATAAATATATATAACTACTGAGAAGTTTTTAAAAAAATCTGAACTGTTTCACACACAGTACATAACTACTACATATTACAATAAGACCCAATTCATATGATCGATGGTTTGTTGGAATGCAAGCCAATGGAACACCAATTATGTGTGTTCCCTCCTCCCCTTTTTATCTGTAGCTGCGTGCAAAGCTGTGAAGGTAGAATAGTAGTTTGTTAAACCACAGCTCCACATGTCAGCCATACAGTGCAATCCTATCCAACTTACACCACTGGTGTAACCAGCGGTGCAGCGAGAACGGGAGGTCCCAGAACGGAAAGAGGATTCAAATCCCCTCCAAAGGGGGATTCAAAGGGAATTTAAATCTCCCCTCCAAAGCTTTCCACCCTGCCCTCCCCCGCTGGTTACACCGGTGGTGTAAGTTGGATAGGATTGCGCTGATAGACCTGGGAGGCATGGCTGAACTGTGGTTTACAAATAAAGGCTGTAGTCCCATACATACTTTCCTTGGAGTAAGCCCCATTGTACATAGTGGACCTTACTTCTGAGTAAACATGCATAGGACTGCTCTGTAAAACATCCAAAACTCAAAGCAGAGTAAAGGTTTTATTCAGACCAACAACAAAGTCATAAAGCATTAAATAGCTAGCTTTCAAATCCTATAGAACTCTTCATCAGGCTATGATAAGTAAAAGTACAAGAGGGGAGAAAAGGAGGTCCCCCAAATAGTCTGTTTGACAAACGGAGAAAAATTCTGAGTGCGCCTTGAATTGCAAGAAGATCAAACCAGTCCATACTCCAGGAAATAAAGCCAGATGGCTCACTTGAGGGAATGATAGTAAAGGCAAAACTGAAGTACTTTGGCCACATAATGAGAACGCAGGATACCCTGAAGAAGATGCTGATGCTAGGGAAAATGGAAGGCAGAAGGAAGAGGGGCCGACCAAGGGCAAGATGGATGGATGATGATATTCTGGAGGTGACGGACCCGACCTTAGGGGAGCTGGGGGTGGCGACGGCCGACAGGAAGCTTTGGCGTGGGCTGGTCCATGAAGTCACGAAGAGTCAGAAGCGACTGAACGAATAAACAACAAATAGTCTGCAGTTTGTTGAAACATGTAGTATAGAAGGCAAATCAAATCCTGAGGATCAAATACTGGCTTTATATCCTGATTTTGTAAACTAGAAAAACCACAGCTCCTGGGTTCAGACAACACATGGAGCTGTTGTTTAACAATCCAGGACTGCTTCATGCATATGGCACTCCATACAAGTACACAATATCTGGCTAGCCTTGAAATCTGCAATTTGGAATCTGCAGCTAGTACAAAGTACTGCTAGCTGCCTCTCAACAAAAATCAAAGCACTGTGGAAGTGCACTTGTTGCATCAAGGGCACATGTATGATCTTCTCCCCCAGATCAGGTTTTGAGGGAACCAGTTCTTCTGGTTTGTAGCAGCTAAAGGGGCTGTGCATTATGCTGAATGGCTGGTCCTTATGTCAATCATGAAGTCATCTCCTCCCTTCTCAGATAAGGTTTTCAAATGTACCAAAAAGAGGGTTTAAAACATAAAATAAACACTGAACAAACAAAGATCAGATATGCAAAGCACTTTAAAAAAAAAGTGGACACTTCCCTGAAATGGAGGGGGAAGTGGGGCGCAAAGAGGTTCGGTTAGCTTTCATTCTGAAGCCTGTATATGTGCGAGTTGAGGAACAAAGGCAGGAGGAAACAGACTTCATCCCACATCTGCTGTTGTTTCCAGGTACATCTATACACCCTATGTATGATCCATGGTCTCATGGTTGCACTGGCTACCAGTTAGTGTCTAGCCATGGCTCGGGGGGGTGGTAATTATCTATAAAGATCAAAGTGACCTGGGCTGATCAAAGCTTGAGAAATGCCTTCTCCTGTATGACCCCTGCCCAAGTTCTGGTTCTATATAGAACCTCTCTATAGCACTGGGGTCATATAGAGAGGTATGCAGGTACCAACTACTTAGAAAGTTGAGGCCCAATCCTATCCAACTTTCCAGTGCTGATGCAGCCACAATACAGCCCTGAGATAAGGGAACACATATTCCCTTACCTATGGGTCTCCTTGACTGCCCCCTCCACCGCAGAATGCAGTAAGCGCCCCATTAGTATGGCTGCATCAGCACTGGAAAGTTGGATAGGATTGGGCCCTAAGACATGAAGGCCCAGAGTAAGACCGTTTGGGCTGTGGGAGCATAAGACTGGAATTCATATAACCATAAACGTGTTTAAAATGCAGAAAGGTGTTTCTTTACAGCAGACGTTGATTGATTTCAATGGGATTTAGTGTCATTAACTTTGGTTGAACTGCAGCCACTGCTTTCGACTCTCATTCCTAAAGATTGATTGATTGAATTCTAGGAATGCTACGCTGCCTTTCCAAAGCAAATTACATAAGGCAGCTCACAAGAATAAAACAATAAAAATCAATGTAATAACCACAATTTATACCTAAAAACAACAAAATAAGCTTATTCTAAAATGAAAGCCATGCTAAAATTCTCCACAGCCAACATCTTAAAGACTGGAGTTAAACAAAACAAACACACTAATGGCACAATCCTGCTCTATCACTGCACCAGCACAGTGAATTCTGCGCCTGTGCACGCTATCGCAAAAGCACCATAAAGTGCAAAGGGGGAAGGGCAGGGAGGGGGTTTAATGAGGTGGGGGTGACAACGAGGGTGGGGGCGGACTCAAGGGGGGTTGGGATCGGTGGCAGCAGCACGTACCACATCCTATCCCCCTTCCCTGGCCTTTTTCTGCAACACAGAGCCACTCGGACGTGCACCAGCCATTTGGCTCGCACAGATCCGAGTAGACCCATTGTGCATTCTGGGGCTTTGCGCAAGGCAAGGGGACAAATGTCCCCTTCCCCCAAGGAGACATCCCACCTCCTAAATTCCACACAGGATGCAATGCAGCCTGTGCTGGCCTCGCTGCATCAGTGTGCATAAAGTTAGGTAGGATATTCAGATACCGGCCTATAAACATTAAATCAGGAATTAAAAGCAGTAAATGCTAAGTGTGGAAGGCCTGGTATAATAAGAAGCACAGTCCTCCGAGCTGTGGACAATGAGGCATGAACAGAACATCCCAACAAGTTGTGTCCCAAGTTAATTAAAATAGAATGTAATATTTATTTATTTTATTTATTTTAAAAAATTATATCCCGCCTTTTCCTATGCCGAAAGGCAAATGCCCAAGGCGGCTTACAACAAAGACTGAAATACATAATTTAAAATAATACATAAAATAAATTTAAACAATACATACATAATATTCCCATTGCATTTGTTCAGATGAAGATTGCAGGTTGTAAGTTATGCATAATCGCCACAAAGCAACTGAGCTGTGTGGACTCTGACTCTCTTCATCAGTAGCTACAAGTACCATGGCTTGATAGCATTAATATTTTAACTGTTACCTAAAACAAGGTCCAAACACATGCAAAGAAAAAAGCTTGATAACTGAGAATGTGAAATGTACAGTTCCATTATCAACCACCAAAGTTACTTACCGTAGTTAAGTGCTGCAAAAGGTACGACACATCGATCATATCTGCCAGAATAAGTAGTCTTGTAACAGCAGTCAGAAGAGCTCGTGCTACTTGCACAACTGCCTCCCTTTTAGGCAAACAACAAGGGTCATCTGTAAACGTTGTTGCTGTTACCCTTAAGGCTTCACCTATAACAGAAAGTTACAAGTAGTGTGGAAGTTCATTCTCTGAGGAAATTCATAATGCAACGCTGAATTATAGCAGTTCTAGTCTTAACTGTACTAGTTTTATTTGCCGTGCAAGCTATCGACAAGGAAAATCACCAGCACAATTTAGGAGATTCTTAGGACTTATTCATACATGCATGTATATCATTTGATGACATATCACGGAATCTGTGAACTGTCTCCAAAAGAACAGCATTGTGAGATAATATGAAATATTTGATCTCTGATAGGTCATTCATAGGCGGTAGCATAGCTAGCGCAAACCAATGGGGGCAGATCGCCCCAGGCTCCAGGAACCGTGGAAGAGCGGCAGCGAGCAGCCACATCGCACCTACCAGTTTTGTCGCCACTGCCCCGCTGCTCAGCCTCCCCCCTGCGCTGCTCAGCCGCCACCTCTTCCACGGTTTTGCAATCTCAATCCACACCATTCCCTTTTCCAAAAGAGAAGTCAGAATGGGGCTGCAGTGAGATCACAAAGCCCCACTGCCCCTCCTGCTTCCAGCTGCAACCCAGAAGTCAGTAGCATCGCTAGGCCACCCCACTTGTGACGTCACGCCTGGATGCAACATCACTCACCTCACCCCCAAGTGAGGTCAGCCGGAGCCAAATATCCCTTGAGGACCGGGTGGGAGGGAGGAGGCACCATCAAACGGCATTCTGAGGCGGCGGTTGGCTTCTGCTGCCTCCTCCAAGCCGTTCTGCCGTCTTTGCTGCTGCTGCATTCTCTACCGCCATTTTGCCACCACCAAAACTGTTAAGACACCCCCTGCATGCCACCTGGGGGCAGTCTGCCCCCCACCCCCCTCCTACACTACTGCCAGAATTAATTGGCAGTGATGTCATCATGTCACTGCCAATTACTTCCATGTCTGCGCACTCAGGGGGGTGACACCAGGAGTCACCACCCCAGGCATCAGACAGGCTGGCTACAGTGGCTTCACAGGTAATGAAGAAAGTGATCATGATGTGATGACAATCGACAAGTGATGAACATAGATGGGTACACCAGTATTATGAAACTCATGTGTAGTGTGTGGTTTCTCTATCATCACATGCCCTTAAGATCTCTAGAACTTCGAATTTTTTTTTTTCAGAAGTGCTAATTTATGCAATCACCTCATCAAGGAACTACACATGAAACCAGTCATGGGAAGGGTTTGACATGCAATACTATCACAAATCAACATGAAATTGTGTTTTACTTATGCTTCTAAAATATTTATATCCAGTGTAGCTGTTAAAAACCACTCCACAGTTATAAAGTTTTAAACAATTTAAAGCAGAAATAAAACAACTCTAAAAGCAGCAGCACAAGAGGAAGGGGGGGAAACAATGGCAACAGCAATTAAAGTAGGCCAAATGCTCTCTTAGCTCCTCACCGAAAGGCAACACTGAGGCAAATGAATTAACCTCCTTGGAGAGAACATTCCACAATTGAGACATCACAGCTGAAAGGCCCTGTCACATATTCCCTTCCCTTCGAACATCAGGCAGTGAGAGGATCATCTTCAGCTGTTACACAGAGCATCTGGGCTAGCTTATATGGGCGGAGGTAGTCCTTGAGATATCCTGGTCCTATATCATTTAGGGCCTTAAAAGGTTAAACCTAAACTTTGAACTGAGCTTGGAAGCATGTTGGAAATCAGAGCAACTGAAATAACTCTAGAGAGTAATATGAACTAAATTTCTCATCCCAAACAGCAGTCTTTGCTGCTGTGTTCTGAACCAGCTGAGCTTCAATCTGCTTTTCAAAGGCAGCTCCATGTGGAGTGCAAAACAATAATCCAGCCTGGATGTAACAAGGGCATGGATTACCATTACTAGGTTCAACAGGTGCACCAGTTGTAGCTGCTGAACAATGTTCCTCCTGGGCACCACTACTGCCAGGAGTAACACTAGATCCAGCAGCACTCCGAATCTACAGTATGTACTTGCTCCTTCTTGGGAAACACAACCCCATCCCAAACCAGCCAAATTCCTACAGCCAGATTACCAGAATCTTTGGCCAACAGTACCTCCATCCTGTCTTGATTATCTTTGAAACTATGTAACAAACTACAACATTTCTATATCATATCTGGAAAGTTTTTCTGTCTTAGCTCTTTTTGATTGGTATTGGTTTCTCAAGTTAAGCACTGTTTTTGTTTCTTTATGCTTGGTAGCATTACCAACACTCCAGTAGGTTTTAGGTGCATTCAGCAGGCTAAATTCCTGTCAGTTGGAAATGCAGTGGCTTTTCTAACAGGGGTCCACGTGTTTGCTTATTTTCAGTGGGATATCTAAATTGGTTGGAAAATGGGAAGACAGTACTCATGCAGAGACTAAATTCACAGGCAGAGGCAGCTGCTGGCCAAAAAGAACCCCAAAATGAGGCAAGGCAAAGCTTCAAAGAGATGCACAAAATTATTGAGAAAAGGAAAAGTTCAATATGCCTTGTTCAAGGGCACAGAAAACCTCTTGATGAATGCAAAATAAGAATAAAAACCCAAGCAAGGTCTGAGTCAGTCAGAAGAAAGTGCTGCCAGAGTTGACTGCAGAGTGATCTCTGGGATTCTCTCGCCTGGCCATGACTCCTCCCAGAAAAGGCAGTGAAAGGACAAGTTACTGCTCTTGTTGCTAAAGCCTAGGAGTACTTGATTCCACTTCCAAACATGACGGGGGGGGGGGGGGGTTTGCAGCAAAGTAGATGTGACTTTAATTCATTTCATGGGGGGGGTGCGGCAAAGTAGATGTGACTAATTAATTTCAAACAGTGAAATGCTATATTACTGCCAATGCTGATGTGGCGCCCTCTATGTATGAGGTCTGGTATAACTGCCCCTACTTCCCACACAAGGGCCTGGGGCAACTGTCTTCCCCTGCACACCACGTGGCTCACTTTCTACAGCCATATGCAACTGTCTAATCCAAGAGAACTGTTGGTCTGATGCAACTTTTGCACTTCTGGTGTCCATTTGTGCCACACAGGGGTAGCCCAAGGGTGAAGCGACTGTTGCAGCTCACATCAAGCAGCAAGCTACAGGGCTCAGCAAAAAGGCTTGGGCTGCTTTTTACCCCAAGTCTGCTTTGACCTCCCTGCAGCCTGCCATAGACAGAGCCACTGTGATTTGTTTCCTGCTCCGGAAACAGGAAGTAAATCAGAAGACAACGGGCCTGCCTCCTACCTCCTTCTTCTTCACATGGTCCCTTTAAACAAAATAGGAACTGTGGAATGCTCCCAGAAGGAGAAAGGTTAGGAGGCAGACTTGACGCCTTCTGCATGATGGGTGAGGGGCATGTAGCAGAGGCGGCGTCAGGTGGTGGTTCACCTTCTGCCGCCCCCTAGTGCCACACACTGCACTATGCAAGTCATGGGCTGCTTCACACAGTATCCATAGAAGCCACAAATCTTCCAATATGGGAGCATATCATAAGGAGCACCTGCTCATCAGGAGCTCACTCTACTCCACACCCTCATTAAATGCATGCTTTAAACACTTTTTAACATATAATGTATGAAACAGCTGTTAATTTGGGAAAGGAAAGCTGACAGATGCTAGGTCTGGCCCTACGGTGGGGTAAAATTTTATGACCTTCTGGTTCCTTCCAGCATTACAATTCTGAGAATGTTAATTTGCTTTATAACTGCTTTGCTCCACCAAAGCCAAGAGCAAAAATGAAATGATCCCCATTTCCTTTAGCAGAGTATTTCTTTTTTTCACTGAAGTGTTTCGCAAGAATAAAAAGAAAGAAGAATCAATACATTAGACTGTTTTCAAGTTGTATCTCCCGAGCCAAGGAAGAAGTACTGAAACTGCTGGCTGCAGCTTTGAAGAATTGCTGCAGGAGAGCTAATAGATTTGTTGGGCACAGAAAAAACATCATTGAATTCAGGGATGGGGGAAAATGGGACAAGGGAGAACTGATTAACTTGGCAAAGAGAATTTATTACTGCAGGCCAGACAGAAAAGGGAACAGAAAATTTTGTGAAGGAAAGCAGGAAAAGAACTGATTGATTAATTCTGCATGCAAAATAGCAGAGCTTTGATGATCCAAGAATGAATGATAAGAGATACCGTTGACTGAGGTTGGAGATTAAAACACCATATCAGGGTTTGCACGACAATGGGGGGAGCATAAAGGGGCCATGTGCTCAAACAGCAACTAACATGGCTATGCAGAAGAGAAAGAGGAACACACACCTTTCAACAAAGGGTGACTCAACTCATACTCTTCATAACCATAACTAGGCACCATGAGTGGAGAAGTTGAAGAAGAAACATACTGGTTGATTACCCCTTATCCGGACATCCGAAATCCAGACATTTTTGGGGCTATGACTTTAAAAAACAAAACAAAACACTTTTCCCAGCACCTGGCTGGCATAGTACAAGGCATGCTGTGGCATAAAATTATTAAAAATGTTGTATAAAATTACCTTCAGGCTATGTGTATAAGGTGTATATGTATGAGACATAAATGAATTTCATATTTAGACTTGGGTTCCATCCCCAAGATATCTCATTATATTTATGCAAATATTCTGAAATCCAGACAAATCTGAAATCCAGACAACTTCCTGTCCCAAGCAGTCCGGATAAGGGATACGCATCCTGTAATGGAAGTACTAAATTTTTCTATCTCACTTTTTAAAGTGCACCCAGGCTACTGGTTGAAAGGTTTTGTGGGCTTTTTAGAGGGGTAGGATTGGTTTTTGTGTGAAGATTTGGGGGTTTTGTTTTGTTTTTTGCATGATTTGCTACTGACAAACATGTACAGAAATGAGATTGCACTGAAATCCATTATCTGTTGCTTGTTTTGTTTTAGTGCTCCCTATTTGACTTTTCTTGTCCCCAAACCTCCGGTTTAGAAGAAATTCAGTGCTGCCCCTCTTCAGCAGGGCCCATGAGAGGAGGGTAAAGGGGATAAATTGTACCTGGGCCCAGGGTCAAAAAGGGGGGCTGGGAGCCAAAGGAGGGGCCCCAGAAATTTCCTGAGATCTCAGCTGGCCTCCTGGAGAGTAAAAGACAGAGGCCAAGCCAATCGGGAGGCCAGGTTTACCAGGCGGGTGCTGTATTAGAGTCATTGCATTCCTGCAATCATTAACCATATACACTATTTATTTTTACTAATTACTTTAGCAGAAGCTAAGCCATGACATGCAAAAGTCATATCTCAAGATATTCCCCATCACCACCACTTTTTTTAGCCATTCTTTTTGAAACCCTGTATCTCATTTATTAAGATATGTCTAGGTACATGGATGTTATTGTAGAAATTGGTCCATGGCCACCTTATACTCTTTGATGACATTAAACTTCAGCAGTAGGGACCATGAGCTGACCTGACATTGGGTGAGGGGGCAATTTTCTCAAATCACTGTTTCAAAGACAAATCACCACTTCAAGCAAGCAGTTTTCAGCTTCTAAACAGCACGGGGAAAGAATGAATCTCCCCCTCCTTGCATAGCCAGCAGGGACGTCACTAGCGAGAGGCCGGGAGGGTGGAACACCCCCGGGTGACGCGCGCAGAAGGGTGACGTGCGCACGCACCCGCGCGCGTCACCTCCCCTTCTCGCATCGCCCGGAGGCTCCGAGGCCGGGAGACCCCGAGGGCTTCCTCCCCTCCTTTTTGTCCTCACAACAACCCTGTGAGGTAGGTGGGGCTGAGAGATAGTGACTGGCCCAAGGTCACCCAGGAAGCTTCGTGGCTGAGCGGGGATTTGAACCTGGATCTTCCAGGTCTAAGTCCGACTCCCAAACCACTACACCAATAATTTATTTTTATTTAAAGAATTTATATCCCGCCTTTCTCCCAGTGAGGGCACTCAAGGCAGCTTACAAAACATTAAAATACATATACAATACTTTTACTTTTACAAATTTTACAAATTTTACTTTTACAAATACAAATACTTTTAGATTGCATACATTTGCCTGTATATCCACTTTGACCCTTAGCGTGCAGCTGATCACTCAAAAACAACATGTTAAAAAAAACAGAAACTGTGTTAGCCTTTTCTGTTAAAACCTGTGCTTGTGTGAGAATGGGAAAAAACACACCTACTTCCACCTTTTTCAATGTACATCACCTTGTCTCCCATTGACAGGTATTTTGTCCACACACCAATAAATTATTTTTCTGATCAGTGAAGCTGAACAGCCAAACAATCAAATAGTATTTGTTTTACCATGCCAAAACTTGCCCTCTTGAAACCACACTGAACATTTCCCCAGCCCCCTCTATCTTCTTCTCCTATATTTAACACACTTCAGTCCTTAACCTATTTACTTGAATTGAAAGCGTCCCATTAATTTTTGTGAAACTTGCTTGCCAAGAATTGTACAATCTGTTTCCACCCTTACTTGTTCTGGTCCACACCTTGCCTTCCCTCTAGATTAGAAGATATCTTTTTTTAGTTAGCCAGAAAACTAAGCTGAAAGTAGCAGACATTCCTATCTCCTCCCACAAAGAGTTATAAAGCTTTGTTCCTTCTGCCAGGAAAATTGTCACTCACTCTGAAGCCCTCAGACTGGCCATTCCAAAGTTTCTGAACAATGTTGGCAATAAGGTTCTGCATGGTTTGCCCCCACAGTTTGCCAGTTAAAGGATTTCCATGGAAGGCTTGAACATCATCACAGAGAACTTGCATATGAACAGGCGTATTAATAATAAGGGTGGACTGTACAGCATCACCGATGCAACGAACATGAAAATGAGCGAACTCGGGAAGATAGTGGAGGACAGGAAGGCCTGGCGGGATGTGGTTCATGGGATCACAAAGGGTCGGACACGACTTAACGACTGAACAACAACGTACACTTATTAATTTTTATTTTGTCTGATTGTTTATACCTCTTTCAGCCTCTGCAAGATTAATTAAAACTGTCGACTTATTTTTGTTTTTCATATCAGTTCAATGGTGTGTTGTCCACAAAGTATTTGGTACAGTGTATATGGGAAATGGCAGAATAACTTGTATCAGTCCATTCAAATGACACCATCATGATAAAAGGATTGGGGAAGGGGAACAAGCTCTTATTTTCATTAAAAGGAGTGACGATGTCTGTTGACATTCCCAACTGTGTACAATTATTGGAATCCTCCTGACTCTTAGGCCTACTTGCCTGTGTTTCACTTTTAGCAATTAATAGGATCTTTTCTTTCAGAAAGAGAGCACTTCTCTTCTCTGAAGGATATTTTATAGCATGTGTAAAAGAAATGAGGTCTAAATATTACAGGACTTAGGGACCTTAACCAAGTACAAGAGGCCTCAAACATTAATTACCAGTTGATTACTAATTCTAATTTACTGTACTTATTGAAATACGAAATTCTCAGGTTCAATCATTACTTAAGTATGCATGACTATGATTAGCTGTAAATAATAATACAATCCTATTAGATTTTGGCTTGAACTCTAGAATTTAATTCATTCCTTTTTCAGAACTTGCAACATAAATTTAGACCAACAATGAAGGTTACTGTCCCATTCCCACCACCACTGTTGTTTCTGGCTTCCTCCTCCTCAGCAGAGCTCAGGAATGACAGACCTCATATTGATTGACAGATGCTGCACCTTCTAGTTGAGGCTTCTGCTCAGATGCTGTCTCTGCTTCTGGGGTCCAAGTACCCATTTTGGAGGATCTGGGGTTGAGGATGGAACCAATCAGGGGCAGGGAGCATAAGACTCCACAAATCTGCAGCCTCCTTTAGTGGGGCATCTTCCCAAGTGGTAGTCTTGGGAGGGGGGTTTCAATGTCCACCGACTTCCCTTGATTGCCACAGGTGCTAAGGTTAGGCTTACCAGATCGCCGACCGGGACGGAGCCTCTTGCCCTTAAGGGGCGGGGCGCGGGAGGGGGCCAGATCGCGGCGATCTGGCCCCCTCCCGCGCCCCACTCCTTAAGGGCAAGAGGCTCCGTCTCAGTCGGCGATCTGGTAAGCCTAGCTAAGGTCAGTGATGGGGTCCTTTAGGTCTCATACAGTTCAAGCCTTGTCCTGTCAGGAAGGTAGTGGGACTGACAGTTACCATGCACTAATTTCCCCTTAAAGAGAACAAAAGGAATCACCCTAAAATTAATACCACTTTAATATAACTTTGACTACCAAACCAACCTAGTATTAAACAAATAATAAAAGTTTTGAACTTTTAATCCAAAAATACTCTCTTCGCATATTCCTTGTTGATGGAAGGTAGACTTGCCACACTATTTTTATAACATAAACTCAAACTTAGGGCGCAATCCAAACCTACTTAGGCCACCGTTGTAACCAGCGGCCCAGCGAAAACGGGAGGCCCCAGAACGGAAAGGGGATTCAAATCTCCTCCAAAAGGGGAATTCAAAGGGGATTTGAATCCCCTTTCCGTTCTGGGGCCTCCCGTTTTCGCTGGGCCGCTGGTTACAATGGCGGCCTAAGTAGGTTTGGATTGTACACTTAGTTATATGTCTGGTTTGCGAGGCAGTCTCTGTGCAAAAGGGAGTTTGGGGAAACGGTAAGGCTCCAAGCTGAGAACCAGCAGCAGATCCCTAGCAGCTGCCCTGCCTGTGTCTTCGTACCAGGAGAACTGGTAACTTCATGGACCCTTGTGCCCTCCTAGGCATCATATCTTGCCTTTCATTTTCTGCCGATATGTCCTGCTGTCCCAGGACGAGTATTTCAGTAATGGGAAACTTTACTGAAATACTTTACATTTTTTCTTGCTGCTGAAATAAAATCTGAGATTTCTCTTTCATCTCTTAGGCTAGGCTCTTTTTACTGCTTTCCTGCAACCGGGACTTTGTTGAATGAAAAATTGCCCCATTAAATGAAAGGTAATCACAGGTTACCTTGAGCTTCACTTATCTTTATTGCCTGCTTAATTCGAACTTGGGCAGAGCCATCTGTTCTTCCAGCTCTATTGTCTTCACACTTCCTATTTTTCACTCCCAGTTCTACTACCATGAGAACATCAGTTTTAACTGAATAAGCCACAAGCATGGGTCTACTGAGATTTAACTAGTCTTGTTATCTCCTGGTATCAGTACTTGGCTTAGACATATTTTGCACCTGAGAGGTTAAAATTAAACCTGTCTCCTGTTCATTTTTTTTTAACACATAAAGGAAGACTGGAGGCAGGAAAATGGCACCTTCTCTGTAAATTACTGCCTAAAGTGTCTGTTTCACCTTGTTTCGTGATATGGCCAGCCCTGTCTGGTGTCGCCCTAATGTTTAATTCTTCCAAACAAATATTGTGACTAACTCAGATTTCTTTGTGGTAAGAGCATATGAAATATGATGAATTTTCAGCGTAAATACAGCAGTAGATGTAGCAGTGAAATGCCATTTCTTATTATTAAATACAATACCATCAATGTACACAGCACATAAAATGCTATCTTGAATGCAGCCTCTTGTTATTAAATCAGAGATGTGACACAATATGCCTTATGAATAGTGTATTCTTATTTTATTGCTTTGCTGGTGGGATCTTATAATCTAGTTAGTAGTTCAATAATTGCCAAAATTAGAAGGATCCACAAACCGATTATGAGCATGATATCCCAATGCCACACAAGATACCACTTTTGAAACTCAGGAGAGTCTCAAGAATTATTAGTGCAGCATGGGGCAGGTGAGTGCACTGTTTGAAAAACAGCTGTCCATAGCTCTGTTTTGTATGTCCAAGCCCTTGTGCATGTCTAAAGAAGTTGTCTTGATCACAGCCGATGCCTTCTTCTTAACTTATCTACTTATCCCATTCTTGACCCGGAATTTATTCTTCCCTTAGCTTTTTGAACCACTGGCAACTTAACTGAACTACCCAAAAGCTGACCATGGACACTGGCTGACCATGACTCCATGTTTCAGAATCAGTAGTACAATATAAGCCACTGCCCTAAGCTGTGGTAGGGCAAGAAGAAAGCTCTCCAAAATCAGTGTGTCACACCAAAAAACCACCACCACCACCCAGTATGTAACAAAATGCAATTACACCACAGTTACGTTCAAGTTAATGAATGTTCTTACACAAGCAGTTGCTATCAAATATAAAATGTCAAATCCATATCTTCCCATTACCTTTCAGATCAAGAACAAACGACATTTGAAGTACACTATATTTGTTTCTAAGCGATTATGTGAGTTAAAGTTTATCTAAGAGTATACTTGAGATGTGATAGCAACTAACTGCATGCAATACTGACAAGGCAATAGATGGAAATAATGCAAGCTGTGCAGCTGTTGTCTTCAAGACCATATATAGGCTGTAACTAATGGAAATAGATACCAAGCATTTCAGCTATGCCTGAACCACTCCTGCCTGAGAGAGGAGAGAAAGGGGGGGGGGGATGCACAAATGATTACCCTAAAAATACTTTACATTGCTATCCTGGTTTTACAATTATTAAACATCAGACTCAATAACACGTTATTAATTAAACTGCAATTTGATATGCATAGTTTAAAGCTTTCACCATAGAAAGATTTTCTCTTTGAATTATTTTTTCCTTGAGTCATACTAGAAAGGATTTTATAAATCAGAGGATATAAACTGAAATAAAAAAATAAATGAAATTGATAATGAAGCTCTTTTCAAAGGCTGTGTGCATACAGGGAGACATTTCACTTTGCAATTTAGCATCTCCAAGTAAGAACAAGACACTAGAGTTTCTGTATAACCAAAAGGGAAATCCAAAGATCACCAGAAGTATAGCAACATCCTTCCCAAATGCCCACACAATTTTTGTATGAATTGGGAAAAGTTTGAGGTCACTGGGAAGAGAGATGGGTTCCAGCGTCCTTGTGTGCTGGTTCCTTCTTATTTCCATGATGTGCTTAACATGTCCTTATTATACAAGGATTCCACCTCTTTGCTACATAAACCACTTTGTGAATGTTTGTTGAAAAGCAGTATAATATAAAAGAAATGAATTAAATGTTTGGATAGCATGCCATACCCCAAATATTAACGTAGATCTGCAAATGTTTAACAGCACTGGCCAGCATAATCCTATGTATGTTAATCAGAAGTAAGTCCCGGTAAGTTCAATGGTGCTTACTTCCAAGTAAGTCTATATCGGATTGCAGCCTATAGCATTAACAAAACTACAGTAGATTATATGGTGCTGCAGTTCTCCATCTGCTTACAATTGGCTCAAACAATTCTAGTTGCATGATGTGGGTCTTTATTGCGTTATCTTTCTTTGCATAATGCCAGAAGGAAACCCTGACAAAATTGCTATTAAAATGCATGAACTCTGTGTAATTCACAAGTCAGTTTCATATGCATTTTTTTAAAAAAATATACAGCTACTTTTTGAAATAGCTACCTTATTGTCATAGTAACTACAGGCTTACTTTCTTTGCGAACATCACGAAGTGCAGCATTAAGTTCCTCCACAAACACAGGGGCCTCCTTAGCAATCTTTTCCCCTTTGTCCAGTAAGTTCCACGTAGCTTCTTCTACAGAAGAAAGGATAACCCAGGCTCTTTTGGAGCGTCCTTTTTTCTTGTTAGAAGGGTTTTGAGGGCAATTCACTAGCGTGGTAACCTAAGACATAAAAGAAGTTTTAATACTTTTGGTTTTACAATTAAGTCACAATTTTCAGTTTGAAATTAACAAACTAATGAGCCCAGATAGCAGTGCCTGACAAAGCACTAGGGGTCAATTCATAAGGAATTTATGGTCCATGATTCGAGCACATAATACTGGCATCTCCAAAACATGCTAAATGAAGGAGAGAGAAAAAGTTCAGAACACACACACACACACACAGATTCAGATTCAAAAATGGTCCTAAATGTAATCTGCCTACATCACCTGGGGAGCTTGCTGAGGGGCGATGTGCATGCTGCTAAATGAGTACCCATGTATGAATCAGGCTCTCCCACACTCCATTTTACATGTCCACTTTTAGTCCCGCACCGCAATATCATTGGAGGAGAAGCGGGCCCTTGAAAAGCAGCTTTCCCCACCCCCAAATGGCAGCCTGTCTCTCGCTAGGGTTCTTGAGAAGATTGGCAGCATTTCTTTGGATGGCCCGTCTCCTTCCTCTTGTAAGTTGATGCTTCACTAAGCCTCCAGCAAATGAAAAGTGCTCAAGCCATGCCCTCCCTGGCTACTGAGCTTGTGAAGAGCCCTAAAAGCAAGATGGTGGTGAAGAGAGGTGTCGCTTGTTTGATACTGCATACAAACTGCATTTTTACAAGCAGTCAGTATAATTGTACACACTGGCGTCACTGCAGGGGGGCGGAGCTCTAAGTTCCGCTGTGATCGGAGGCTCCGTTACACGGAGGAACGAAGCGGCCCCGCCCCCTCACTTTCGGAGCCTTTCAGGGAAGCAAAAGCAACGCGTCCTGGGGGCAGGGGGCGAGGGGGCAGGGCCGCTTCGTTCCTCCGTGTAATGGAGGCTTCGATCACAGCAGAACTTAGAGCTCCGCCCCCCTGCAGTGACGCCACTGATTGTACAAAGCATCATCCCAATCTCACTTAACCTCCATCTACAGCACCCAATCACCACCAGAACTGAACCAGTGCGAGGGGGTCTTTCAGCAATTGTTGACCAATAGGGAATTGATTTCAACCTAGTTGGTTAAGACTGTCCTAGCAAATCACTGCATATTTGCAAGGTTGTATATATTTAATTTATAAAATCCATTAGTTGCCTTTCCACCCATCATACAAGACAATTGCAAAATAGTACAGCAATAAAGGACAAACTGACATGCCCAAAAGAACCTAGCAAAACCCCTTTATAAATAAAAATAAATAAGAGAAATGAAAAAGTTGTCAGGCAACAAGGTTGCAAGTCAGGATAAGGGAACAAAGGAGCCAGGCCACAAGGTTGCAAGGCAGCTTACGCTGGGGTAGCAATGGCACAGCAGTCTCAGGCCGGACTTAGCCCACTCAGTTCCCCATGACTCAATAAGCATGCTTTGGTAATAATATAATGATGTTTATTAAGATATCTTTAAGACTATGCGAGCATAGATTCAGAAAGCAGATAATACTTCAGGCTTGACGTATACGTTACAGACTTACAGGGATAAAACAATAAAACTAAACTCCTAAGACTAAACTGTTCCTAACTCTCACCAAGAGTAGTCCCCCCAGCCCATGGAGGGTCTGGGGCCTTACCAACCTGATGTTGGGGTAGGCAGGATTCCATCAGGTCCCATAGCAGAGAAGCGTGGAGCAGACTCACGATCCAGGATGCGAGTGAGCCCGCCTTAGAGTGAGGCACTTAAGTACATTTTAGAGATGCCCAATGATTGACAGGTCAAGTCACCCTATGGAAGACGGATCCTCTCAGTTCCAATCAATTGTCAATCAAATTCCAGAAGGGTTACGTAACCATTGCTCACCCCCACCCAACTGGGAGAGATCCACAGGTGTTGTGAGTTACTGAGAATGGACTCGCCATTATCTTATTCCCACCAGATAACGAGTTCCCAGAAAGCATTGCCAGCATGGCCAGTGCTGAGAGTGCAAACGAGTCTCTGAGAATTTGGCTATCGGCCAATCACCATGCTACAGGCAGATTCTGCACATCCTGTCCAAGATGGAGTTTGCAAGAGACTGAGATTTGCTCTTAACATTACAGCCACCAATATCCCCACCCCCTCCCAGCCTGAGCCAGCCAATGGCCACCCCCCCTGGCTGCCCCTGCCCACTCCCCCACCCACCTGTGCATGCACGTTTGCGACGACTTAGAGCGGCGGCGCACACACTCCACCGCTCTAGCACTTAGGGAGGATTGCACTGTTAGTAACACAATTTAGCAGAATTATCACACAAGTGGAGAAAAAGGCAGCATAACAATTTAGTAACGCAACAGACAATGTTATAGATACACAGTGACTACAGAGCTTTAAAAGCTCATTATCTGAAGAAAAGATAATCCTGCTTCAAATATGAAGTACATTACTATCTAATACAAAGGATACAATGTAAAGTTGAATTAGAATATCTTGTCCCAGTTCTGATGTTATAGTCCTAATCAACACAAGCTGCTCCAGTCACATGTGTATACATGCTGTGTAATTGCCATTTTTGGCCAGCAACAACTTCTATGACCCGAGTCAGAGTTCATAACCTCAGAAGATGCAAGTATGGCAACTCTAGGCCAAAATCACATAGGAAACCCACCTGTGGTAGAAGTAGCTGAATATAAGCCTCCAGCTCCAAATTAGCACCCTAGCAATTGAACCCTTAAAATATAAAGTTTGAATAGACAGCCCAAGGCAAGAGGGTCTGTTTTACGATTCCAGATTCTATATGCCAAGTTCAAAGCATGGCATAACTACTACAAGAAAAGATGAGCCAGGAGATCAATCCAAAAAAAAGAGAGAGAGAGAGAGAGATGTAGGAGGAGGCTTTTTACAATGAGGTGACATGATTATAAAATTACTAAGGAAACTATTGTTTGGAAAGCAGGGTCATCATGAAGGGCACAAGGCCAATCAGAAAGCAGCATGGCCAACAAGGACAAGCCACAGGCTGGATGGATTTGCTGAGACCAAACTTCAGGCTAACATTTCTTGTATGGCCAAAGTAGCCACAGGGCGCAATCCAAACCTACTTAGGCTGCCGTTGTAACCAGCGGCCCAGCAAAAACGGGAGGCCCCAGAACGGAAAGGGGATTCAAATCCCCTTTGAATTCCCCTTTTGGAGGGGATTTGAATCCCTTTTCCGTTCTGGGGCCTCCTATTTTCGCTGGGCCGCTGGTTACAACGGTGGCCTAAGTAGGTTTGGATTGCGCCCATAGTGTCCTAAACCAGGTTGTCAACAACTGGAGCCTACTTGGAATCATCAGTCAAAGATTTTCCACAAACTCTGCACAGGATGCAGCAGAGATTCCTCATCCTCACTATCTCAACCATGCCTAGAGGTGCTGGGGACAAAAAAAAACAGGGAAAAATTATCTCCTCTTCATGTCTTGCTTGTGAGCTTCCCAGAAGTGTCTGGCTGACCACAGTTGGGAGCAGAATACTGGATTAGATTGACCCTTCGTTTGATACAGCAGGGCAACGTTTATGTTCTCATCATAGCAGAGCTTGATAACATCGTTTGGGATGACACTGAAAAGACAGAGCAGCAGAAGGAAGCTCTTCCATTTTCCTGCCATATCACATGTTGCCAGATTGTGTAGATAATGGTAGGTGAAAGAAGATCTAGCCTGTACGTGTTGTTACATCACAGAATCACTGACATGTTGAGAAGTGGATTCAGAACGAGGTAAATTAATGAAATGTCAACATTTTTTAAAAGATCAGCACTGATCACACCTTCTCGATGCTTGCATTCCCGATGAAAGACGTCTGCTTTTTCTCATACAGAAGTGATATCCATGCAGGTAAAATGTCATGTGTCAAACAGTCCTTAGTTCAGAGCAGTTGTAGCTGGGTGTGGGAGTGAGGTGAGCCTATTTGATTAACGTTAACCATAGCCAACCCTAACATGAAGCAACCTGATGTGGCTCATGTCAGCAGCAGTTGGAGGGGGTGAGGGGCCGCGGATTTGGGGTGCCCTTCACCCTGAATCTGCTGCTGCCTCCCTCCAGCCCACCATGGACGCGAACTGAATTGATCCACTTCCCGCTCACTAAAAATGAGTGTAAAGCAGATCATCTGTTTCCTTACTGTGCTTCATCATGTGGTTTTCGGAAGCCCAAAAGTGCACGACTTCTGGTTTTATTTACAGGGACCACATGATCGAAGGAGCTCCTTTATTTGTGCAGTCCCTTTAAATAAAACTGGAAGTCCCACACTTCCAAGTCTGTGAAAACCATGCAACAAAGCAAGGTAAGGGGGGGGGGGGTAAGGGTCTAGATGGGTAGGTGACTGTCTGGGAAATAAGTAAGTCACTCTGAGATTCTAGGAGGAATAACAGGGCAAAAATGTAATGAAAGAGAATGTACATTAAACTGAATGAATAATACAACAAATTGTTTCTTCTGTGAGCATGCAGGACATTTTTAGGTTTTAATTTGATCCCAAATAATACTTTAAAGATTATCAAATTATTTTATAAGCTGATTAGCTTTTCTTCCATTATACTAAACAAAGGGTAATAGAACTAATGTTTTAATTTAAAAAAAACATTTGTTTAATCAAATTTCTCTCTCTCTCTCTCTCTCTCTCTCACACACACACACACACACACACACACACACACACACACACACACACCTAATGGGGGGTGGAGTGGGAAGAGGGTCTATATCTTTATAAATTCACAGCTTTCTAGAAACACAGTGATTCCACACTACAGGATGCCTTGAAATTTTCTCTCTGTGGTTTTAATTAATGCTCATGAATCTCATTCAGCTATTTTTTCCAATAATTTTATTTGTATTTAGTATTATGGGAGGGAGATATCTTCAAACCGCCTTGAAGGTATTTCAACAGAGGAACAAATTTGCAGCCTGTCAGAACCATAATAATGACACAGAAAAAAAAAGTCGAGCATTTAGAACAAAATAATTGTTCTAAATGCTTGGTCCTGGGTCAGTGAACCTACTATTTCTAAAGTAAGGCCTATAGATTGAATTTTCTTTTCAAAATAAATAGCCCCAAAAGGGGGCTCAGAGTCCAAGAGAAGTCGGGTAAGTAAACTATCCTGCTCTAGATTACAGAAAACTCTTAACCAAAATTTTAAAAAATCTCAGCCACGCCACAATCTCCACCCGTGATTGACCAGCTTCTAAACAGAGAGTGGCATAAGCCACACAACCTGGCAACCCAAAGATTTTCCGGAGAAACGACGCTTTTCTCTCCTCTTTAATCTGTGTTTTTATGTTGTTGTTTTTCAACTACCATAGGTAAGAGCCCAGACAGTCAGGCTCCCAGGCTCTCTAGAACAGGAGTCGCTTAAGCGTTTTTTAGCAAAATTTCTGCACATACAATGTTAGTCTGTGCTGGGCAACCTTTATATCTGAAAGAATGAACACCAATCCATCTCTGCTGTCCTTCAGAGAGTATCTGAGATGTTGGTTAAGAAGAGTCCCTGTAGTGGAGAGCAAGTTCCCTCACTATTATAGCAAGACAATTTAGCAAGACAATTTAGACCCAGCCTCCTCCCTGTTTGTCTCTGCTTTCCAACTCACTGCATGCATTGAGCCATCAATATACCCTCACAGGCTTGGTCTCTGTTACTTTGCACCTTGCACCTGATGCTTTTTTCTTTCTCTCTCCTCAGTAAACCCCCTAATAATAACCATAACATGCTAGCATCTCTCTGCTCAGCATGATCTCTCTCTTCCTTCTCTCTCCCCTCCATAGAAGCCAAGCTCAGATCTCTCTCCCTCCCTCCTCCCTCTCTCTTCCTGCTTTAAGCATCAAACAGCTTTTAGATAATTATTCAGGTCAACACACACACACACACACACACACACACACAAGTTGGGAGTGTGTTCATGTATTTTTGCTTGTTTAGTTGCTTCTCATGTGTGTTATTGTTTTGCCTCCCTTACTGTTTTTCCCCCGAGTCTTTGGTTGTGAGATGTGAATCCATATCTATTTAATGGGGAAAATGGGTTTAAACCTGAAAAAAGTCAACTTGTCGTAAAAGGCTCCAAGTCTCGAGTTGAGTCTTTCAAGTCTTTTACAATTGCCGAGTCAAGTCCGAGTCAAGTCATTGATGCGACTTGAGTCCGACTCGAGTCTACATCACTAATAAACTGTGTTAATACTCTCTCTCTCTCTCTCTCTCTCTCTCTCTCTCTCTCTCTCTCTCTCTCAAATTCCAGTTCCCCAAGTGCACCACAACCAAGAGGGCAGTGGAGAGACTGGCAGCAGCAACAGAAGCAGTAGCTCCAGCAACAGACCTGCTTTGAGAAGGGGGTGGGGGAATACCGGAATGCAGTCTCCCCGGACCGGGAGGAGAGAAGGCAAGCCAATCACCCCCACTGAGACTTTCAATAATCAGGAGAAGCGGAGGAGACACAACGTCAAGAATGACTCAACAACTCCTTTACAAGATCACTGCTGAAGGAGTGGAGGAAAGGGGAAACACACAGTATTCACTATGTGGAAGAACATAATGAGATATACATGAGGAAAAAACACCACAATTGGTCAAGGTGCAGATGCTCAGTTGCATGCTAAAGAAAATGGAAATGCAACCATTGGCTAGTTCCAAGAAACCTCCACCTGGAAGCTTTTTTAGATGCCTTTAAGAGGGAATGACATTCATGGAGGATAGGTCAAGGGCTAGAACCTCCAGGTTCAGTTTCAAAGGCACTAAGCCACTGAATGCTGCAAAACAACAGCAGAATGGACTGTTGCTTTCCTGCTGGGCTTCCCAAAAGCATCTCATTGGCCATTGTGTGATGCAGTCGCTACCCCCTTAAGCGACATGCAGTGATGTCAGCGGCGTCCCGCTGGCACCAGCACCACCGGGACATGAAGGGTCTAGATTCAAACTAGATCATATTCATAGAGTCATGCTAAAGAGAAGTTAAAGTAACAAAAAGTGCAACTCTGCAAAAAATATATATACCAAGTTTTTCATGACTTGGCCAAGTGAGAATTTAAAAAGTGATAAAGTGCATATGCATATAGTTACAATAATAAAAAAATGCAATTACTGGGGAAAACATGTGCAATCAATTGAAAGAATTTACTGCAAATAGATGCTGCTGTGAAAGCTATAACATGGAATAAATGGAACTGAATGATTGAAATACATCAGAGGCTAAACATCCATGCAAACTAGTTTACTAATGTACCTACATATTGGGAGAAAGTTTTAGGTTCAAGATAAATCAAACTGTCGAGGGAACACTGAGGAATCATTGGAAGTCTAAACATTTATGAATAAATTCATCTATAAACGTAGAGAGTAGCATAATAGGGCAACTTATCAACTACCACAGATATTAAACTGTAATTTGAAGTCCATTATAAGTTATATGGAGGTGTAGATTCTATACGCTTAAGAACAGAGCTAGCTTGCAAGGAGACGGAACTTCTCTGCACACGCGCCCCTTCCTCCTCTCTCTGTGCATTCAGAGCGCTGTTTCCTCCACCCTTCCTCATAAGGAAGACAATATAAAACAGCAGAAGCTTTCATGAAACAAGAGATTAATAGACAATGTAGGAGTGGTATCAGTTGTTGCCCAGGTTGGGGACTAACTGAGGACCCATGCCCATCAGAGAGGGATTAACCGAGGACCCATGCCCAGAACCTAGAGGGGCCACCCAGCCAGCTGAATTCACTGCCAATACCAGTGGCTATGGTGGTACAAGTTGCTGAGAGACTAACAGCACAATCCTACTCAGTTATTGCGCCTAAATTGCTGACATTCATCAGAAAACACCTTGTTTACTTCAAAACATAAATCTGCCCATTGTTCTGAAACGTTTGTAGAGCACCCTCTAACATACTCTAGACATGCTTGCATGACTCTACTTGCATTATACCCAGGAGATAGCAACAGCTACACTGCACCTTCCATCCAGTCTTTCATTCACATACAAATCCTGTTGCAGTCTTGGGTATCCCTGTGTAAACCACTCTCTAATAAATCTCTGCCTACCTCCAAGCCTTGCATTGTTCTTAATAGAAAAGAGTTGATTACTTCTACGATTACCACTAATGCTACCACTAGAAAATAGTGTAATGCTGGTTTCTTCTCTGCTCCTTCCACTCCACACTTCCTGGTGGACACAAACATTTATGGTACTGTAGGGAGCATAGCCATCCTTGCTTTTACAAACAAGCAATCCTTTTCCAGAACAGCCAAACTCACAGTGCAATTCTATCCAATTTACACCACCAGTGTAACCAGCGGTGCAGTGAGAATGGGAGGCCCCAGAACAAAAAAGGGGATTCAAATCCCCTCCAAAGGGGGTTTCAAAGGGGATTTAAATCTCCCCTGCCCTCCCAAGCCTCCTGCCCTGCCCTCCCCCGCTGGTTACACCAGTTGTGTAAGTTGGATAGGATTGTGCTATCAACCTCAGTTTCAGTCTCTTCCCCCTCCCTGAACATTCCCATATCCTATCCCATATTCCACTGCACAGGACAGAATATGGGGGGAAAGGTGGCTTACCACAATGGGTTCATTGAATGTACAACTGGTGACTTGAGTATCTAGTTTCTGCCAGGCATGAGATGAGTACATATGACGTGCAGTAGAATATGTGCATGTAAGTATGTGCTTCGCCTAACATTTTGGGTGACTCATCAAGTACTCCTTGTTTCATGTCATAATTTCACAGCGTGCTACTTCTAGACCTAATGTACCTGAATTATGAGGGGTTCCAGCAACTTCTCCACTGTATGCGTCTGAATCTGCAGGTTCAGTGGATCAATTTTCATTCTGATGTATGGTACTGCTGATGACATTTCTCCTGTGTGCACAAAGACAATTCATTATGTAGCAATATCAGTAACCATGAGATTTTACAGAGCTGAAGATGTGTGCTTACTACAAGGAGCTTACAATCACTACCTGGTGAAATCTACCTGATTTACAATTGTCGAAATCTGAAGTATTTGGCAGTGAATCATAAGAGGGGATTACAGATTTTAATAATGGTCAACAAAACTAGATAACTGAAAAGTTTATACATAGAACCTAGTGTCAGTTGTGAAAGTTAATCCCAGATGTGACTTTGAAAGCTGTTGTACAAATATTCTTTGTATGGGTAAAAATATATATATACTGTATAACCATATTCACATATTAATTATTTAGCACTGGAAAGAAAAGGGCACATTAAAAGGGTGTATATACACAACAGGAGTTACCGTAAATGTGTAGGGAGGAAATGGGATTAAAACTTCTTTATCAGAAAGAAACAATGTGTTATTTCTTTTATTTTAATAATTAGCCAATAAAAAGTTTCTAATAAGGACATAAGAAAAACCCAGCTGGATCTGTCCGCCACACTGCAGTCCTTTCTTGCCCAGCCCCAGCCCTACATGAGGCTAGAGAAACAGTGAGAGCCCTCACTGGTTGGGTGAATGGGGGGAGGCATCTCTCCCTCAGTGTCTTCTCTCCCATCGGTGTGCTAAACTAGCCATCTGGAGCTCAGGCGGCCCATCCCACCCACTCTGGGGATAGTCTGAGATTAGCTGGCCGCCCTCAGGGGGGGCAGGTAGTAATTTTTTGCTCTCCACCTGATTAAAATGTGGCAGCGGGGGATGTTTCACCTACCCCACACTGTCTATGTTGGTGAGGTGCTATATTAGCCAGTTTGGTCACTTCTGGCAGGTATAGTGTGGGACTGGGAGTAGGAGTAGGGATCTGGTGTGCACCCCAAGGTATACAAGGGCCAGAGGAGAAGCCAGTACTGATCTTAAGAGGCTGTCTGGCTCGGAGATGCTGGCTGCCGACCCTTAAAGCCTGAATTGCAAAGTCTGCCCTAATGGCTTTCTGGCTTGGAATGAACTTGGTCATTTGGCTGCCTTCACCCCCTTTCCAGGGGTTGGTAGAGAAAACCAGAGTTTGAGCTCTAGTTGGAGTGAAGGTGCTAACGCCCAAAGGGGAAGTGAACAGTTGTGTCTGTGTCCCTCAGGGTAGGTGCCCGCACTAAAAGGGGGAGGGAGATTGGTAGGCAGGATCTGGTGCAGGATTTAAGCTTCTTGAATCATGGAATTAATAAAGTGTCCCTGCTTTATACCAAATATTACCTTGTCTTGTGTAATTTGTGGGGGGTGCTTGGGCAATCCTGTTTCCCATAGTAGCCCAACAGCCAGTGCTCCCTCCGCACCACTGCCACCAGCAGCCTCTAGGAAGCCCACAAGCAGGAGAGGAAAGCATACCTCATCTTTTGCCATTCCTCCCTTGCAAGTGTTATTCATATTCAGAGGCATGTTGCCACTGAGCCTGGATGCCACATAGGCATCCTGACTGGTACATATACCTATCCATATGCAAACTAGTAAGTAACCACCACCACACTTTGTGGAAAGTAACAAACTAATGAGATTTTCTCTTTTTAAAATGGAGCTTGCTACATCCACTGCCTCCATATACCTAATTTAAGATACCTTGTGGTCAGCGTTCCCTCTAAGCTCTGCGGCCACTCGGCCAAGCAGCTCTAATGGAAGCCCCATGCAGCTTCCCTCTCGGTGCTCCAAAGCTTGGGGATGATGAAGATGATGATACACAGCCAAAGATTAGAGGGAACACTGATTGTGGTTATTTAAGCTATGCAGATAAAGCTACCCTGTCACCTTGCAAAAAGGAAAAAAAACAAACTAGTATTGGTTACAGAAAGTGTTTCTTGACCTTTTGATTGCCAAAACTACCTGTACAGAACTCAGGTATTTCCCACAGAACAAGGTACATATTCTCTTAGTTTAAAGCAATAATGATAATTGTCACTTATTTTAAACTGTTCCTGTAATTCAGTTTATAGCCACATCATTCTCAGAAAAGTTCATATTACGCTTTATTGCACATGTGCTACACTTGCAATTAGCCTTTATTTCCACACTGCTAACCAAGTAGAGTTTTTTAAAAAATAGTTATCGGGGAGTGAGTCATTTTTTTTGCCAAAAAAGATAAATTGATTCTTCATATTACACACAGGTAAGTGCCACAATATGAACATCTTTAAACTGTGATTTTGTAACAAAAATTATAGTCTCTCTCAAAATCTCAAAGCTCATTGAAGAAATCCTCTTACACATTTATCTACAGAATATAGTCATTGTTTCTTTCATACATATGACCATCTTCTGTTCACTTTCCCTTCCTTGGAAAAGTGATTTACAGCCCAATCCCCCCCCCCCGCTGGTGGAGCCAGGACTAAAAGGCATGGGCTGTATCCATCAGGGGGCACAGCAGGAAGTTTCAGAAAGGAAAGGGGATCCCTTTCCCCTCTGTAAGCCTCCTGCCCCACAGGTCTTCTCGGACCTGTACCAGCAATTTCACTTGCGCACATCCGATGAGAGAAAAGGAGTGGGGAGGCTGCTGCCACGGGACAGGGGATAGGAGCCGGTGCACGCCATCGCCGCTGGATCCACCAACCCCGCAGCCTCCCCACCCCCATTCCTCCCCACCCCGTTCTGCCCTCTTCACTCCTCCCCACCTCCCCCACCACCTTACCTTCCTCAGTGGGCATCTGGTGACTGGTGCTCTAGCAACATGCTACTCGGCATGCTGCCAAAGCACACTTGTCACTTCATGGCCTTTTTTGGCAGTTGCCGCCAGCAGAACACGCCTTCCACTGGCAGCGAGGCCCAAATAGGATTGGGCTTTTAATATTGAGGTTCTAGCCATTATTACCAATTCTTTACACCAGTTGTATTTACATTTTTGCCATGTAAACTTGACAGTGTGTACTATCACTACTGGTGCAATCCTCCTAAGCGTTAAAAAGAAAAGAAAAAAAGCATTCTATTCTTCAGACAATAGAATATTTTTGCTGCTATGTTGAATTATGGGAGTGTCACCACAGGACATTGAACTCATCTGAGCTAAAATCATGTACCATGAAAGGAAGACTCAGCTGTTGTCGTTCGCTCATGGATGCACACCCGCAAGAGGTGGGCAATGTCAGTGGGTTATTACAAGCATATGGTTTTAGTTCATTCTCCCACACAGTTTCTTATTTGACATGCCCTTTACAGAGTTCTCTCTCAGAATCATGCCACAGTTTATTGTTCTTCCAGTTAGAAGAACTATCAGTTGACTTATGTCAGTTTTTCACAAAACATTTCTATATAGAAAGGGTACTACTACAAGCATGAATTCAATGGAACTTAGTTCTGAGTAAAAGGCTTTACTCAGGATCATGCTGCATGGGTCACACTGCAAGTGTCCTTGTTCTAAACATCGATTAGTTTGTCAGGCAAACAGTAACAACACAACAGAAAGCAAGCATCTTTCTCAACAATCATTCAGCAAAGAGTACAGTTTGAAATTCCATCTAAATCTTTAATATTTAAGAGTGTCACATATTGCCTCACCACAAAAACTAAAGCAATGCAACATGTGGTATTCTTCTATCTCAGATCTAGCATAGACTATGTTATCATTTAAGAGCATGATGAAATTCATGGTAAAATCCCAATTGTTCAATTTGCTTGAAATCAGGCTCACAAAAATTCTGCTTTGTGTGTGTGTGTGAGAGAGAGCGAGAGAGAGAGAGAGAGAGAGAGAGTCTCTGCATTGTGGTCTCAGGTGGTGGTTCCCCTTTCACACTTTCAAATGCCTTGCAAAATGACACTTATTGTAGGTAGGCGCATCTTTGGTCAACACTCACGTAGCCCAGTCCTATGCATGTTTATTAGCAAGACGTACTTAGGACTAAAGCCTGAAATAGCTGATGTGCTTTCCATATCTTTCCACCAGTCTTTAACCCCGGTAAGTAAATTCTTTAAGAAACTAGATCTCAGGAGCAGAATATACTGCACAAAGTAAGCTTGTGTGCAAATTGATTTAATTTTTTAAAATTTATTCTGATTGCAGAATATGAATTTTCTTAGAACTTTTGTATTTGGAACTTGGTATTTAAGGATCCTAAACATAAGAACATACCTTGTATCCGCTTGAAACAGGTAGAACTAGATACTGTCATCACTGCCAGATCTTTCACAGAATTAGATGGAATCATCTTCACACACCCCATGTTTCATTACAAAGCAACTTGTTAATTCATGAAGGGAAACAGTTTGGCTTTTCTGAACGCTTTTTGTAACTTGAACAAGTTTAGTTTGAACGCAGCTATTAGAATAACAGTTTCCAAAATAAATGTGCCCTATATGTTAACAGTTAATCTGATTCTAACAAGTTAGTCAGAGAAATTAGTTTCACAACAATTTGGGAGAAAGGATGTTCTCAAAGTGCTAACACCACACACATCACTCACCTATTTCAGAATGCAAACAATCAGCATTCAAATTCTGATGTCTAAGCAATATTTCCAGAGTTTAGAAGTTCAGTGCAGCTTTTATGTCTCACTACTTGGCTTATCAGACATCTGCAAACAGAAAGCCTGACAAGCACTCTAGTGTATTTCAGGGTAAGTGACAGGACATAGTAGCTGCTGGACAGGGGGGATGGGCAATCCTTAAAGCTATACAGACTAATAAAATTCCTGTAGGAATAATTTAAGGGGAATAATAAAACTATACTTCCCTAGTCTACGTGGAATCACCAGATGAAGCATGCCAGGATGAAAGATGCCTTTCCATACCATGAGAAAACTGTTTTTGTTTTCAGATATCTTTGCAGGGGGGTTTCTACACTCCTGCAATTTGGCCATATGCCAACCTCAGCCTCAAAGCAATGACTCAGAATCTCAAAGAGGACAGCAAAGGGATTCATAAGATTCTCACCCACTGCATTTGGATTGCAATGAGTGTTTTTATTTTTCTGTGTCATATGGCATCCCACGGGATGCTGTATTTGGCTCGTAAGATGTAGTCTGTTTTCCACACTTATAAACAGAAGTAGGATGGTAAAAAACAGAACTCACTCTCAGTCTCATGCCAGTTTCACTGCAAAAACAGTCTCAGAATCTTCCTTAGTTATCCCTCCCTGTGCAATGCTAGAGAAAGTTGTTGTTTTTTGGAGGGGGGTCCCTTATGTTGGATGGAATTAAACATATTTGCAATGCCTCCCTTGTAGTCCTCAGTTCAGGAGTGGAGGAAGAATTTTTTTTAATTATCAGAAGTTAAGTTCTGCCATATGATCCATATACATGCCTTTAGAAAAACAAGGAAATTGGAATCCCCAATATCAATCTTACAGCCCTATACAGTCCGCTGCACTGACAGCACAGCAACAGTGCAATGTTGCAGGATGATGATCACTGCATCCAAAGCCTGCCCAGCACAAAAGGAAAGGAGGAACACCAGAGTCCAGGCAGTTCAAGGTTGTCCCAGCCCTCCCAGTAATGCTGCCACCAGTGTCCATGGAAACCCTGACACAGCCCATCATCCATGGAGAGGTGGCCTGATGTTAGTGCGACGTCAGCCTGACATGCAAGGAGCCACACCATGCCCACACAGCCCCAATGCTGGTGGCCAGAAATGAGCCATCAAGGTGAACCAAGCAGAGAGTGGGGGCAGGCCAATAAGCAGCCCCCACCAGCCCCTAGGCATGAGCAACAGTCACCACCGCCAACCATGAGGAGATGCCCCCATGACACACGGCACATGCATACACACAACACAAGGATAGCCAGCACACATACCCCCTACAGGAGCTACTGTGGTATAAACAACAAAGGGACAAAAGCAGAGACCTTGTAGGATCCCCAGCATCCAAGGTTTGTCCTCTTAAGTCCCTCACACAAACACACATTTCCAAGAAATACCTTTTTGACCACAGCAGTGTGAAGGATGGAAGATAGCTCCCATGGAAGAGGGCAACTATGTAAAGTAGGCATACAAGTCTATAGGGGGTTGAGTCCCCCCCCCCAGCTAGAAGGAATGCTTTTGCCAGAGGAGGGACAGGGACCAGTCACAAGGGGAGCCTCAACAGCACTCATGTACAGCACTCATGCCACAGAGGTGGCCAAGGTTCAAGCCCAGCAAAGCCCTGGGCAACACAGGTTCAAGCCCAGCAAAGCACACACCTTTTGCATGACTCATCAGAAACACCCACAACAGGGACTAAAGAATAGGAGGAGGGAGCTCTAGAACCCACACGGGCCAGTCCACAAAGTTACTCTCTAACCACTCAGCAACAGCAGGGGACAGGCAAAAAGTGCCTCAGGGAAAATTTAGCATCACTGAAAACAAGCACACCTGGCTGGGAGGCTATAGCACATGGACCTATCAGAGGGAACACTGGATGGGTCAATTATTGTACATGCATGTGGCCCATGGCACGTACCCCAGCAGCCCACCTATCAACCTCCGCCTACACACACCCTAAACCCATTGCATCATCGTTAGCACCTGTCTGTGTAGCTGTCAGTATGTTGCCCTCCCTATCACAGGCGTCGCTACGCCCCCGCGAGGTTGGGGTGGGGGCCCCCGACGCCCCCCAATAAAAGTGTCAAATTTTAGGTTTCGGTTTCGTTTTTCCTTTTTTCGTGTGTTTTTTACTGTTTTTTACGGAGGGGTTAGTGGTAACGGGGCATCTGTGTGTGTGTGTGTGTGTGTGTGTGTGTGTGTGTGTGTGCTTTCCCCCACTTAGCTTGTGTATAGGAAGCTTCCAGCGACGTTCTTCAGAACTTCTTCTGCCTGCACCCGGCGCAAACTCTGTAAAGCGCCCAGCAGCGCTTTCCACAGCTCGCGCATGCGCAGAACATCTATTGGAAACTTCGTCGTTCTGCGCATGCGCGAACTGTGGAAAACTTGATGAAGTTTCCAATCGACGTTCTGCACCTGCGCAAGCTGTGGAAAGCGCTGCTGGGCACTTTACGGAGTTCGCGCCCGGCGCAGACAGAAGAAGTTCTGAAGAACGTCGCTGGAAGCTTCCTATATACAAGCTAAGTGGGGGGAAAGCACACACACACACACACACACACACACACACACAGATGCCCCGTTACCACTAAAAAAACCCGGAAAACAGTAAAAAAAAAAACGCGAAAAAAGGAAAAAACTGAAACCTAGGGAGCCCCTCCCCGCCCCTGGGACCCTGCGCCCTGTGCCCCGGAGTCTACCACCACCCCGCCCCACATCAGCCGACGCAACCCTGTTGCTCTGCAATTCTCTGCCTTATACTCCATGGCAGCAGAGAGCAGGGGGCTCATGACCATTGCTCCCTGTAATTTTTACAGGGAGTGCGTGGAGCTGTACAGTGGCTGTGCAGGGGCAGCTCTGGAGTGCTCAGCAATGAATGACATCATCATCTCTGAGCTCTGGAGCATCCTGACAGAAACTGTGCAGGGCTCCAATTTCAGCTGTATGGACACACAGCCACACAGTTTAGAGAGAACAGTGCTCATGACCCCAGAAGAGTGTATGTGTCCCCCCACTGGAGCCCAAAGAATCACTGAGTGAGGAAACTGCACACCCTGAGAGCAGAGAGGCCCCTCCCCTACAGGGTCCCACCCTGAGGCTAGCTGTGGTGCAAAACAACTAGGGATCTCTTCCCACTCTATCTAAAAACACAGACAGCAAGTGTGTTCAAGTCAAGGTTTTTATTGCACCATCTCAAAGGCAGCGCAGCATCTGAAAGAGACACAAACATGTGTGGTTGCCCTTGCCCGCCATCTTTGCCCAGCAGGGCTGTTGTGCCATTGCAATTTACCCAACAGACAGCCACATAACAGGTGCCAGTGAGGTCTGGTTGCACCAGTTGGTTCACTGCCATGGAGTTTGCAAAGCCACAGGGGCCTGACTGGAAAAAGTAAGTCAGGAACCTCACCAAGCAAGCAGCAGGGCTCACGTCACTGCAGGCAGGCAGGCTGTAGGCTTCTCTTGGGGTCTACACAGTGTCTTCACCTGTGGGACAGCTGTCTGTGGGGACCAAAGAGAAACACAGAAAGGAACAAGGAATAGACAGAAGCACCAGTAACATGTTTTCTGAATTGAGATGCATACTTGGTGTTTGTGGGGGGAGTGTGGTGCCAACAGAGTATAACACAGTGGTACCCTGTTTGGAGTGAGAACATGATGGCTCCTCAGAGCATTACCTTTCCCTCTCGGGGGGGGGGACTCTGTGAGAAATTACTGTTCTCTGACTCATGCAGCAATGATGAATTCCTTAAAAACAAAAGGGTTCTTGATCAGTAATCAGTAATTGGTCAGCAGTAGCAATAGCTGGAATACCTGACATTCAGCAAGTGTTCCACCAGCAGCAATTAGTACCTTGCAGCAGTCTCAAAAGGGCCTCTGGCAACATGCAAAATTGTGCGCTGCCAGAGTGCCAGTGGGGAGGCAACTGCAGCCTCGCATGCAGCAATGGCGCAGGACCAGACCGCCGACCCAGGTAAGTCGGAGGGGAAGATGGGACAGGGCAGGGGGAGGGTGGAATGGGGCAGCGATGAGGGTAGGGAGGAGGGCAGATCAGTTCCAGGAATGGGGCAGGTTCAGCAGCAGTTACAGTCACTGAATCCAAGCCCCCCTTCTTGGACCCAATCCGGTAGCCTGGGTCCACGCAGACCTGTGCCAGCGATTTTGCTGGTGTGGGTCCAAGTAGACCCCTCTGCACAGTGGAGGCTTACCCCCAGGTTTCCCAATGGAGATCTCTGGGACTGCCTCCCCCCCCCCACACACACACACACACAGGATGCAGTGTGAGCTGTTTTGGTGCGGCCTGCATTGGTGGGGGGAAGCATAGGGTTGGGATGTAAAACACCTAGATCTTCTTCATACATGTTGCTGTCAAGCCAGGTTTCTCCCCATCCTGTACTTTTGCCTCTGATTTTTATTTTTATTTATTGTCCCTACATGCAGGATTTTACATTTGCCTTCGTTTACCTTATTATTCCTAAACACCTCAACAAGACAAAGCAATGCAGGGGCATACCTAGGATGTCTTTTACAGTCATACTTAGCTCTTTTATATTTGTCACACAGCATCACCATCAGTTCATGTCAGCACAACTCTAGGAACAATTATTTGTTAGCCTCTTGTTGCTACCAGAACAGTACATAAACACTAATCACATTTTATAAGAGCCACAAGAAACATGTCTATTTTTTTTCTTTCATTATTTCTGGTGCTTGGGAAGATGCTTGGAATGCAAGAATTGCTTTCTGTTACATTTTTCCAATATTTCTTAGAATGGAAAATATGGCAAGCTTCCTCATAACAGCAATGTGGCTGTTTTAAAATAAAAGGTGTAAAGTATTATATAAAGTTCTAGTGAGTTTATTGAAGCTAGGCCAATTTAAAGCAGCTGCAGACCTGTTCCAGTTAATGCTAACAAAGTCACTGTAATGTTCTGCTCACTTGAGTCCCATGTGGGATACGTTACTGTGTCTAATGTTGCCATGGTTTCCCTAACATTTAATGCAGAGACACACAGGTTCCCATAATACAGCCTTTCAATGAGGCGGTTTATAAGTTTTACCAAAAATTATAAGGCTTTGACTCTGACTTGGGTTTCTTTGATGGCACCTTTCTCAGACAATTTTCTTGTTGTTGTTTTAAATAACAATCTTTTTGAGCTACATTAATGTAAGGTGTAAGAGAGAATATTAAGTTTGCAATATACTTGTATTTCTTATCATAGCATGATGTATAAATACATTTAGAGCTTGGCTTTTAAGTAAGAATACTGACTGGCATTTTTAGCTTTTGTAAAGTGCTTGCAAAAAGAATGTAGCCTGATCACAGAGGCCAAAGGTTTTTGTTGTCTAAGCAGTTTTCCTGTTGCCCAAACAGGCAGAGTTGTGTACCTAACAGAGGCCTGTAGCAGGGTGGAAAATTACAAGAAAAACATCTTGAGGAAGCTCTTTGCCCCTCACTATCTTGTCTGCCTAGTGGTGTATCTAGTTAAAGATGTGACCAATGTATGTACTTTAAACAAAGTGACGTGTTCTTGCTTTCCTGTAACAACCGTAAGGTATAAAAGTTCGCCCCCGGGCGTTGTCCAGGGCCGCAGTTCCCCTTTTGTCGCTGTTACAGCTTGGAGCTGCGTGCCAACGATATCGTTTTTTTCAAATAAAGCTGCTGTATGGTAAATTCCTCCTCCTGCTATCCAGAGTTTGATTTAGTTGGAGCCAGCCAACATTAACACTATTAACAGTCCAATCCTGCCTAACTATACACAGACAGCCTAAAGAGCCAGCTGCTGTATTCTAGGCCCATTGTGGCCTGCACTGGCACAGCCTGGGCTCTCCTCGGGGGAAGGGGACGTTTGTCCCCTTCCCCCAATGTAAGCTGTGCAGGCCACAATGGGCCTCCTCAGACAATAGGCCTCCTTGGCCTCCGTGTAAGGCCAACCCAGGCTGGAAAGGGGCATAGGATATCAGCGCATCTCAGTGCTGATATCCCCGCCCTTTCCCAACCCAGGCCGGCCAATGGCCCCCCTCCCTCGCCACCCCGGCCCACCCATCCCCGCCCCTGCACCACACAGCCTAGGTCTTACCTGGGTCATCCGCCGCAGGTTCAGACCCTTAGGGAAGTGAGCGGTGCTGGCCTGCGTGCCGGCACCACTTAAGGCGGAAGCACACCGGCCACGTTCTGTGTGCGTGCAGCCCATTGCGGCCGGCTGCGTCTGCATTCTTTCCAGCTGGTGGCAAGTCCCACTGAACACCGAGAGCCATTGGGAGCCGCAGAGAGGTCCGTTTGCGTTGACGCTTCCCTTGGGCAATTCCCAGCTTTGGCTGCATTTCTCGCGCAGCACGTGCCGCACGCAGAACGCCACGCAGAACACGGCCGGTGTGCTTCAGCCTTCACTCCTGAGGCATCGGGAAAGTGCCTGCCGGCATTGAGTTACGCAGGATTGCGCCATAAATTACTCTAACCTATACTGCATTTTCTTTAAGCTCCTGCAACTTGAACTCATACATTCTTTCCCTCAGGGGCACTCTTTGGAAATCATTTTCTATTTTCTTTATGGGTGCCTTTCAGGTATTTGAAACCTACTGTCTTGCTGTCCATTAATCTTCCTTATTCTAAGGTAAACATGTAATTTCTTTAAACTTTCCTTACATATTCTATGCCATAGTACACCAGAGTAGAACTATTGCTTCCTATATCTTGTAAATGATGGTCACCCCAATGTAAACAAAGAAACAAATCACATTTTACCCCTCTTATCTTGATCACATTGCCTATTACCCCCGTATTGTCCCGAGTATAAGACACACCTGATTATAAGACGCACCCTTAAAGTTTGGTGCTATTAAAAAAAATTAATTAAATCACTGGCATTAAATTGCAAAAGCCTGTTTATAAGACGCACCCCTAGTTTAAAAACTTAAATTAGGAGAAAAAAGTGAGTCTTATACTCAGACCAATACGGTACTTCAGTTGTTGATTAGTTACAGTTTGGTGTTTATAAAGTATCCGCTTCTGTGAACAGAATGGCTGCAACAGTAAATGATCCTGCAAGGCTGTAATGTGTAAAAGCAATTGCCACTGAGTTCTTGAGGGGATTTTTGCAAGTGCAGCTTGGAGTGTGAAAAGCTGCACCTGCTGAAAGTCTATTAACAGGATGTCTGTCTTATTTGTACCTGGATCCAGGATACCTGACATTTTGCCACCAATCCTGAATTGATCTTTCACATTTTTATACCGCCCTTCCTCCAAGGAGCTCAGAGTGGTGTACATATTTCCTCCCCTCCTTTGGTCCTCACAACAACCCTGTGAGGTAGGTGGGGCTGAGAGATAGTGACTGGCCCAAGGTCACCCAGGAAGCTTCGTGGCTGAGCGGAGATTTGAACCTGGATCTTCCAGGTCTAAGTCCGACTCCCAAACCACTACTTTCAGAAAAATTGCTACAGTAAACACTTTTTCTGCCATAGACACATATCACCAGGGTTGCCAAACTTTAAAAAAAAAAAAAACAGGGCTCCCAAATCATTAATTACCTGACAAGCAAAAATTTAGCAGATACTAGGGACTTTACCATGAACATAAGAAGAAACAAGGCCAGATTTATAGAGTTTAATATTCAAAATTTCTGAAATTAATATTGCTATCTCCTATCTGTATCCAAAACTATTGTATGTTGTTGCAGAACCACCAATGGTGGAAAAAAAATCTGTTTCCATTTGGCCACATTTCCAACAGACACTACTGGATAAATTTTTGAAAGTACCAGGAGGTTATTACCTTATGATATTTTATTTTAAAGCGGAAGAGATTGTGTGTCTGAATATACCAAACCAAACAGTATTCCAGTCTTGCAAGGTAAAATTAATTCCTCAAATCTCTGACCAGTTAGCTATAATAAGAAACCTCTGACCTGATACCATGGTGCAACAATATCTGATAAAGAGCAGATAAGGTGTGTCTTGTCTTACATCTAAGCAATTTTTCAAATAATGTCAGTGGCCTTGTAAAAACCCAAGTCTTATTAGTTGGTTCATGGACATAGTGGCATATCTTCAAATATTCATAAAAAGGTGAAGAAAACTTATCATTATAGCATACAATTTGATTATTAACCCAAGTTGCTAGTCCCTTCCTGCCAGGGTTTTTTTTTATGACCCTTCAAATCCTTGAAATACTGTAGCTTTAGTTGTGAGTTCAGCACAAAAATGCTAAAAAAAAACATAGTTGTGTTGAGCACACATCTTTTGTGCTTTAGGGGTCTATAGGGGTATGTCTCAGCACAGTGTACCCCAAGTTGCTAGTCCCTTCCTCCCAGGGGTTTTTTTTTGTATGACCCTTCAAATCCTTGAAATGTTGCAGCTTTAGTTGTGAGTTCAGCACAAAAATGCACAAAAAACATATTTGTGTTTTACACACAACTTCTGTGCTTTAGGACAAAGTAGGGCCATGTTTCAGCACAGTGTACCCCAAGTTTCAAGTCCCTTCCTCCCAGGGTTTTTTTGGTATGACCCTTCAAATCCTTGAAATGTTGCAGCTTTAGTTGTGAGTTCAGCACAAAAATGCACAAAAACATATTTGTGTTTTACACACAACTTCTGTGCTTTAGGGTTGTGTAGGGCCATGTTTCAGCACAGTGCACCCCAAGTTACAAGTTCTTGAGTACAAGAGTTTTGTTTTTATGACCCTTCAAACCCTGTAAGTGCTGCAGCTTTAGCAATATGATGAAAATGACTGCATTAGGTCTACTCTGTTAACCATGCACTCCAATGAGTGCTTTGAGCAAGCCTGGTGCTGCTCCTGCTTACAGCTGTGTACAGCTGATCACTTGCACCTGAGGTGCTCAAAACAAAGTGGATTCAAAAGTCAGGGCCCTGGCCATGAAAAAAAAAGCCAAAGTTTCATTTCTAATTTCAGTGAGGAGGGGGTACCCTGCAACCAATTCCTGCACCTCATTTCCCCTAAAAACAGTGATGTTTGCTCTTCTGGGGGGGGATCAATGGGGTGACCCTAGAACTCTGAAAATTGTTTTAAAACATAGTTTCACCTGTCTAATTTCCACAAAAAAATTCCAGAAAAATTGGGGGAAGCCCTTTTTTTTTAACTATTTTCTTTCAGGAGTTGCTCAAAAAACTTATTGGAGCCAAATACATAATTTAAAAACAATACATAAAGTAAGTTAAAAAACAGTAAAATCCACTGGGGGGTGACAACGTAGAGAAGAACAACAAGGCAGAACATACTGAGGCAGTGGGGGCAGACAACAACCCATCACCCAAATGCAAGACGAAACAGAAACGTTTTGAGCCCCCACCGAAAAGTCATGAGAGAGGGGGTTGTTCTCAAATCCCCTGGCAAGGAGTTCCACTTAATATCAGGGAATCCATTTTTGTTATTACGATTAAGGACATGAGTTTATGTTATGAATATCCTGGTCCCAGACCATTTAATGTTTTAAAAGCCAAACCTAGAATTTTTACTTGGTTCCAGGAACCAACTGGGCCAGTAATGTAATTACTGTAACATATATTAGAGTTATATGCACCAAATGATGTGCTTTGGCTGGCAACTGCATTCTGGTCTGGATCAATGGTTTCTTAACGCTCTGCAAAGGCAGCCCTGCATAGAGTCCATTACAATAGTCTAAGTGAGGTGTTACCAAGTATGTTAGCATGCTTTGACTAGAGGAAGAGTGAGGGTTTCAGCTTTTTTTTTCTGCTCTACTAGTAAAAAGATATAGGATATTTGAAATTTGGTCTAGGCTCTCTGCATGAGAGAGTGTTTCCACATTCTACTGACATATACATGCTTCACACAGAACTAAGGGAAACATGACCACAGCCCATGGTTTCATTGGCTGCTGGAAGAATTCTGATTCTACCTCCTATTCTGCTGTTAACTGCCACTTTGAGCAGTTACTGAGCAGTTACTGGCCAATGTGGGGAAATGAGAGCTTGAAACACAGGGCTAGATAACACCCATTCTTGGACCTAGGCCAAAGTAATGTTGGGCTGAGTGTGTGTGTGTTGAGAACTTGGAACTAGAATAGGGGTGTGGCAAAACTGTGGATTAGAATTGTACAATTGTTTAGTTGATGGCATATACAGGATGCTGCTGGGTCAGACCACTATGCACTTATAGAACCAAAGGAGTGTGCATATGTGGATCACTTCTATGCCCTGGCATAGCTAAGAGCCACAGGAAACTTGCAACTGACATCTGTCAGGAGCTTGTCTTCTTTGAACTTTCCATTCCAGTAGGTCTGCTTTCCCAGCTCGTTTTTCTGCATCTAGTGCCTCCATCCAACTACATATCCAACAAGATTACATCCAGTAGGCCTTGTTTCAAGCTGGAGTTTCTTCTCAGTTCTTTTACATGTGAGTCTTAGAGCATTTCTCTACCTAACTAGACCAGACAGCTAGCTGTTTTAAGATGCAGGGGGTTAATTTCCAAGAGCTATTAAAAAGAGGGCAGGGCTACCGTGACTGCTGAAATACCACATCCCTTATAGGCTGCCAACCTTTCTTCTGGCAGGGCTCTTCTGACTTTAGAGCTGCCTGGCAGGCAGAAATTTTACAGGTGAAACTTTTCTAACATAGAGATTAAATGAAGTGGAAAATTTTACTGGCTAAATTTCTGCCTAACAAACAGCTGTTAAAGCCACAGGAGATGTGCCAGGAAAAACAGTTAGCATGTTTTCAAGGTGTGACATATGGCAATTTCTTCAGTTTAGGGTTGCCAATTTTGTACCAGCCTCTGTTCCTATGTCTTTAACAGCAACACAGACGTTGGGCATCATCAGCAGGTGATAATGTTTATCTCCATGCTGTGGAAAAACCTCAAGCAGTGACTGCTGCATATCAAACAGCTGTTAAGAGCAGCTCAAATAAATTGAAAAACCAGGCAGGATTGGTTTTTCCTGGTAAATTGGCAGTCCTAGTTTAAATACACCTATTATTAAGTCAGCTTGGCTATTTATCCAATCTGTTCAAGGTGTTTAGGCTGACAGGGGCGTAAACCGTCTCTGGAAAGTTCCTAAATTTATTTATTTGTGCCTAACTGCCAACAGCTCCTACAAGGTATAACAAATGGATTTTTTACCACTGTGAAGTACCTTTGTGTCTACATCTGGAAGTTTAGAAAAATGAAGCCCTAAAGCCATGGGAAAAAAATACAGAAGATAATATAGGAACCTGTGAACTAATAAGGGGTATGTTATTAGTATGAAATGATAGGTATGTTGCCTGCAACTGTATACCTTTGTTAACTTTTTTTTTGTACCAGCAAAGAAAAAATGAAACTGTTACTGAAGAGGGTGTTCTATGAAACTATTGAATTTTCTGAGGTGATTTGTTTAGGGAGAAAGGAGGTTAGAAGCATGTTTGGAGAGATGATGTGGGAATACAGTTGAATGTATTTGGATACAGAGGAAAGCTTTCAGCTGGAAGATGAGTGCAAGACCATTGAAGTGATGCTTGCCACTCTCTACAAAGCTATAAGAACCCAGGCTGTAATTCTTATCCATTTACTAGGAAGTTGTTCCCATTAAACTTAGTGGGACCTGCCTCTGAATGATCTGATCTAGTTCAGGCTGCTAGAGGTCTTTAAATGCTTGCACCAGTCATTATTGCTAAAACAAATTGCGATAAAAGTCCACATTTACAGGAACTAGCTGTATTGTGCCTTTCACAGATAGGCTATAGAGTCCTTTAGTATCTGATGATTTATCTTTGTAAATATGAAAAAAAAATAGTGATTGGGGGGGGGGTGAGTAGGGTTGTCAACGGTGACTGATACTATACCAGGAGATTTTTTTCCCTAACATGATGTAATGTTAAGCCAAAGAGGCCCAGTTAAAATATCCAGGATTGCTTTCAGTCATCACCTGCATATCAAGGCTGATTTCTGGAGACTCCAGGCCAATCCTGGTGGGTTGGCAACACTATGGGGGAGAAGATGAGTGAAATGTTGGGGGTGCAGAAGGGCTTTAGGACCATACCCACACTGATTCTGCTCCCAATTGCCCATCTATTTGCTATTTTAAAGGGGGGGGGGGAACTCACTTGAAAGCCAATAGAAGTTTTTTTTTCCTATTTCAAATAGTGATTGGGAGTGGAAGCACAGTGGAGGCAAAATCCTAAAGTTCCCCCCCCCCCAACTGTTTCATGCTCACCTTATTGCTTTTTGTTTTGTTTTTTAAATACACACAAACCCAATGTGTCACATTACAGTATAACATGTTTGGCCCTAAGAGTATAAATGAGGTATTTTTGGGAGGTCCAGCTTGTTATGCAGGAATGAGATAAATTTCATATTCTGAAATTATTCTTGGTGTTCTCCCCAGGAATTAATTTTGTGTGTGTGTGTATTCAGATTTGTCCTTCTGTGTTGTCCTATCACAAAAGCAGTCAAACACTGAAGAGAAGTAGGCTCTGAATCCCTCAGGAATACTGTAAAACATGAAATGTGATGACTCAACAGCCACAATCTAATAGTAATGCTTTTTATTAGGATCAATCAAAAAGGCACAAACTTAAGCAAGCTTTAGATACACTTATCTAGGAATAAGGCTCACTGAACTCAATAGGGCTTACTTCTGAGTAGAAATGCATAGGAATGCTCTGTTCTCAACAACTCATCAGGTTGGCTATTATTAATCAAAGGAAAAGGGGTGGTAGTAACTGGGCATATTTTAATAGCCCTATAAGATTGCAGTTTATAACAGCCTTGAGGAGTCAAGGAAAATTTTAGCAAATTTGTGTTGATTATCCTTGGTAAATGCTAGACATGTCAGCTGGCCCAGCCATGAGGCCAGTTGAACTCTTCACTTCAGATGGTGGGCTGGGCGAGATGGAAAACTGGCGAGATGGAAACCTGTGCCTGCCCACAGACTCCCCCAGCCCCTGCCCCACCCAGCACCTCTTAATGAGCTGCCTCATCCTTGGCTTGCACACAAGATGAGGACGGGAGGGCTTAACCATGTGGAGCCTGCAGTTCGGCCTGCACTTTACAAGAAGCAGTGGCAGAACTGCAGGCTCTGTGCAAGAAGGAGTAGAGATAGTGAAGTGAGTGTGCTGGTGGGAGTGGGTGACAGAATTTGGGTGGTGGGTTGCCTTCGACCACCTCTGCTAGATGCTAATCTTGGAATTACGCCCAGGTTTCTGGGATGAAGAGGAGAGATTGGCTTTAGAAAATAAAATATAGGCAGCTATGCGCTGCTCCATTTGAACAAATTCAAAAGTCACAATCTAATGTTACCTAATTTAGGACCAATCAGAAAGACACACAATCTTATGCAAGCTTCTCCAGAATTCTTCATCAAGCTAGATGTTACACAAAGCAGCAGCAACAACAACGACAGGTGATGCTGGCTGGGCTTTATGATAACCCTAAATGTCTGTGCTGCAGTTTACAATGTTAATATATAGGCAGAGTTAAGCAGATTCAAGAATGGTGAAGAATGTTGATCACTGGGTGCGAGAAACTGAGCTCTGGCTGTACCCAGAGCTTCTGGGATGAAGAGACAATTGTTGTTAGCTGCAGCAGACTTCTAGGATTATTGCTCCATGCCCAGCTACAACCACCATTGGTTTTTTGCTTAACATCCAGCCTAATTTGTATCTTTTGGTTGGTCAAAGGTATTAGACTGTGGCTTTTGGACTTCTTTCTAGAGAACCAACAAATTTATTCCTGCTCCCTGAATACAGATGCAACTTTTTAAAGTGGTAGTTCTCTTATGTTTAGCAGGGAGACAGTAACACTTTATCCCAGTATAACACCTTTGTGTTCCTTTAAAAAAAAATGTGAGCCTTTTTGAAACAGGGAACTATTTTCTCCCCCTCCCTTTCCTAGGTCAACTGCTTTGTGAGTTTATCTGTTGAAAAAGCAATCTATAAATGTTGCATGCAGATTTTCATGGCTGTGGATAACTGACAAGGTTCTTAACTGTATGGGTTCTGCAGCCATGTCAATGTAAAAATAAAGAAATAAAATCCTTTACCCCGTTTGTCGTTTGTGTAGATTTATTTATATTGTGTTGGTTTCACATACACAGGAAAGGTTTTCTTACAACAACAACACGGGATCTTACTTCTCCAAGCTGACGTTTCACTCCATTCATGGAGCTTTCTCAAGGCAATTTCGCAGTAAAAAACTGCTGGATGAAAAAGACGTTACGGAATGGTGACAGTTAAATGTCAGTCTGTTGTTCAAAAGCGCAGGGAACACACTAATTGTTAAAGGAACCTACTACTTTTGACCTCAAAGTCTTTCAACACTTATTACATTGGTTATTCGAAATTGGCATCCATATCCTATTAGCATATGTCATCTCCTACTGGCGGTTCAGTAACTTTGAAGATTTCATCTGGGAAATCATTAAAGCCTCCAAATTTAATCTTTGTTTTAATCTGGGTTCATGAAACAAGGAGTGTGCATGCTCAAACATTATCCTGTGCCCTGATTCTTTCGCGTGCAAAGCTATTGCCGATTTTTCTTCTTGCTTCGCATCTGTTGCTCTTTGATGTTCTCATACCCAGACCCTTATCGGTCTTTTCGTTTGTCCCAGATAAACTTTCCCACATTCGCAGCCAATTTCATATACTCCGGGGTTAGATAACGCTGGTCTGGGGTCCTTGGGATTGTGTAGTAGCTGCTCTATTTTCTTTGTTGGGCTGAAAATAGTTTTCACATCATATCTCTTAAAGATCTTGGCTATGTTATCGGTTGTACCCCTGACGAAGGGTAACGAAAGCCATGGCTGTTCTTTGTTTTCTATCTGCTTCTCACTGTCACTTTCCCCAGGTGCCACAATGTGATTTTTTCCTTGCTAACTGTTTCCTCCAACATTTGTCCACTTGTTTCTTTTTGTATCCGTTTGCTGTCAGTGACCGTGTCAGAACTTGTTTTTCAGCTTGAAGAGATCGGTTGTCACAGACATGTATCGCTCTGTAAACTAAGGAATTAATCAACGGACCCTTCTGCGAGGGATGGTGGTTCGAGGTATGATTTAAGTACCTTCCAGTATGAGTAGGTTTGCGGTATACTGCATGCCCAAATGTTAGATCTTCATTTCTTTTTACTACCACATCTATGAAAGCAATGGTTTTGTTCTCTTCCACCTCCATGGTGAACTGAATCTCTGGGCAGAGACTGTTCAGGTGCCCCAGAAATCCATTCAGTTCCTCCATTCCATAGTCCCACACACAGAAGACGTCATCTACATATCTGAGCCAGGTAGATGGTTTCAACCTGGACGTCTGCAGTGCCTTTTGTTCGAAGAACTCCATGAAGAGGTTGGCGACTGCTGGGCTCAACGGACTCCCCATTGGTACACCTTCTCTTTGTTCCCTAATCACCCCATTACACACAAAATACGTGGAATTCAAGCAGTGTTCATATAATGGGATAAGATCCCTGGGTCCAATGTGAATGGAGTGAAACGTCGGCTTGGAGAAGTAAGATCCCGTGTTGTTGTTGTAAGAAAACCTTTCCTGTGTATGTGAAACCAACACAATATAAATAAATCTACACAAACGACAAACGCGGTAAAGGATTTTATTTCTTTATTTTTACATTGACATGGCTGCAGAACCCATACAGTTAAGAACCTTGCCAATCTATAAATATGCATAGTTTTTTTCCTCCTTGTACATGGGAAACACATGGAGAAATGGGTGCCAAAGGCCAATCCCCCAACAGTCTGTTTTTTTAAGAATGTTTGCTATCATGGTTAGCTTAGGGGTAGTGGTTGCTGGGCAAAGGTGACTGTTAATTCTCTTTGTGCCCCTCATTTCCCAGGTAAGCAGATCCAATGAGTAACATTATTACAGAGTTTTTTAATATGCAAAGAACCCTTGTCTATCTCTGACTCCCAATTCAAAATTGCAAGTGCTTTCCTATCTGTTTCTGCCACACACCTACTTTGGCAGAACCATCTTGGGGCCCATCCTACAACTAGATTGACCATTAAGGAAAAAGATTCCCCAGTCAGTAACTCCAATGTCCCACTGGGGAAATACCATCCTTGCTAATAGCCAGGGGTGCGGTAATGGTTTAATCAACTGAAAATGTTCTAGATGATGAATTATCTGTCAAGGGATTTCAGGGAAGACTTCAGAAAATTCAGGGTTGTGTGCAAAGAACAAGCAGAGATCTGCTCCACCTTATCATTCAGTAAGTTTTCTTTCCCAATGCATTCTCCTGTTTTCTAACAATTTTTTTTCAATATGGAACCGGAGTTGATTGCAATATTCAAATTAGGGGCCTTGGTTCTCACAAACATCTAAAAATGTGGATCTTGACCCAATGCAAGTAGCAAAGAACCAAGCACCAAGCCCGACAGACTAATACTGTACATCAGCATTTCTCAAACTGTGGGTCAGGACCCACTTGGTGGGTCGCAGCCCAATTTCTGGTGGGTCCTACAGAGTCTCCAATGAGAACACAGGTGATGGAAAGCTCAGATAACTAATTGCCTCAAGCCCTGAGACTATTCAAAAATCAAATAGCTGCTAATTGCCCTGCAAATAGCTGAGCTCCTGCAGTTTGCAAGCTTGTATAAATATAGGGAGATAAATGTTTGAAACTGTCAATGATGGGTAGTGGGAGCAGGTGAAGGCTGGGTCACATAACTAAGCCCCTCAAGCCTGGAGGCTATTCATTAGGCAGGGCTTTCTTATTACGAGAAATTGATTGAGAGGTGTTTTTTGGTGTGTGTTTTTTAAATTGTAGGTTCCAAACAAAATATTAATTGTAGGTAGATGGATGGTGTTTCTTTCTAGATCACCTTTTTTAAAGTCTCGTAAAACTAGATGGGTCCATAAAGTGCCAATTTAAAAAGTGGGTCCCGGTGCTAAAAGGTTTGGGAACCACTGCTGTACATTATTGTTACACTTGTATTAAAATACACTTTTTATACAAATATACTCAAAGCACTGGCATCAGGATATGGGCCAACAGGCCAGATGTGCCTAAAGAACAGGTCAGTGGGACAAACCAGGATGATACATAATGCTCAGACCAGAAATCAGAGCTACAATGATCAGCCAATTAAATATAGAGGGTATCTTATAAATAACTTATCACACAAGTTCCTTTGTAGGAATATTTGAGTACACGCACTTGTGCCTTCAAAGACAGAATGAATTCAGTTTGAGGAAGACCAGCTTGAATGTAAAGTGAGGGAACAGTTACTGGACTACAAAGCTTGTATTGAATCCAACTCTTGGCATTTCTTGCCCTGTGTTTCAGCACCGTATAGAATCTGGACAAGAACATGTTAATTTAAGTTAAAGTGCATCACCACTATACAAAAAAATATTCCATTCACCAACATCATGTACAGTGGGAGCTCATAATGAGCTCATCGTGTACAGTGAGTGGGAGCCTCATTTGTAGGATTATAGCCCTAGGCCCTAGTGACACAATAAATGACCAGAAACCCAAAGTGTAAGATTTTTCTGTCTAAAAAAAAAGTTGTTTGCAAAATGTGGGTCATGACCCAATTTTTGGTGGGTTGCGGGCCGACTCCGGCTGTAGTGCTGCAAGGCGTTCTGTGGTATGATGCGGCTGATGAAGTGGGTCGTGAACCAGCACTACCAGGAAGCCGCAAGGAATACAGGGGTGCGATGCAGCTGCTGTGGCCAACAAAGTGGGTCATGGAGGTAAAAAGATTGAGAACCGCTGGTCTAAATAAAACCTACCCCAATGCCTTAACCTCTTCAGACCAACAGGAAAGAGAACCATATTCAACAGCGTTGCCACAAAGAGATTAAGTGGGAGAAGCTTCCTCTAAGCAAGGAGACAAAATGCTGTGGAAGCTTCACCTGCTTAATTCCTTCTTGTCAGGCTGCTGTGAAAGGTACAAACCCCAAAAAAGTGTCATCCCTAGTCAGTGTAATGTTCTAATAGACCTAGTTAATAGGTGGGCCTTTAATGAAATCTACAAGTCCATCCTGATTCTTCTTCCTCCATCCACTTAACCATATCATGCACTGCACTTCCCTTCCCAATAACCTTCTAAAAAGAGTAGCTAAGAGAGTCAGAACAAAAGAGAAGGGGATGAGGTCTCCCCTGTAATTCAAGCATAAAAAGGTAATGGTATCCCCTGACAATTAAGTCCAAGCAACCACAACACAACTGATGTAAGAGTTAGTAATCAAGAAACCCACAGGGCACCTATATCTGTAACTTAACAGAGATGGGGACAGAATTCTGTGAATTCTTTCAACTTCATCATGATTAAAATGGACAATTCTACTCTTGTCCAATGTTTACCTGGAAAGTATTTATCTAGCTGCTTCTGCAAGAAAGTCCATAATTACTGGTTCAGTTATTATACAGACTGTTCTAATTTATAAAATTATACAGTATGTTGGTTTTAAATTTGTTACTGTTCTGAATTTCCTATTTTTTCTTCAAGATGCTGGGTCTTCTCACAGCAGAGGACACTTCAATCTAGATGTCCCCAGTTCAGGTAAATAAATGAGCAAATTACCTTTAACAATTTTGCGTTTTGAGTATCTCAAAGCCCACTGAAGAGCATTCAACATATTATGTGGAATAGTGTGGCTATAGCAGTGGCTTTTTAAGTAGCAGGCAGATGTGGTGCAAGGCACCTTCTTCAATTCGCCACACCACCCAACTAACCGTGCAAAGCAGCCACTTCAGTCATGCCTAGGCTGGCCTTGGCTGTTGCCTTCATGCACTGCTTGTACATCTTATAGAAATTTTACTTCCCCCTCCAAAATATTGCTTTCCCCTGTTCCATTCCAAAAGTCAATTCCGTCCCCAGGAAAATAAATCCCTATTTTCTCATGGCTAGCCCCCCCCATGTACTCTTGTGGCCAATTAGGAGGACCTCATTTAAAGGAAGGGGTTCTCAAACTGCTGTGCACTCAGCACAAGAAGTCCGGTCCCCACTGTGTGTCACTTTGTTGTAGCAAGAGCAACAGAACCCAACGATATCTTAGGCCAGGGTTTCTCAACCCTTGGGGGTCTGCGTACCCCCCTATGTGGGCCCCCAAAGGTTGGTGTATCCCCAGATCCCCCGAGTCCCATATATCCCCATGTACCCCCCAAAAGTGGGTTTTTCCAGCCTGCAGCATAGCTGAGCGGGTTATGCAGCTCATGCCACAAGCCGGAGGGAAAGGCTACAGCCCTGCCAAATCGGCAGGGCTGTAGCCTTTCCCTCCGGCTTGCGGTGTGAGCCGGAGAACCTGCTTGGTTGCGCCGCAGGCCAGAAAAAAACTTTTTCCCATTTTTCTGCTGCCCGTTATCAGCTGCTGGTTGAAGGTTGAAAACCCCTGACAGGTTGAGAACCCCTGTCTTAGGCTATCCCTTTTATTGTGAGGTAAGCTTAAGTAAACTAGAGCTAGAGTAATTTAGATATAGGAAATGTTATCAGCTGACAGATACACTTGTAGACTAAAATTCAGAATATTTTTTTTAAAAAATAGTAATGCAGTTTTATCAATATGCATGATACTTTCCAGAAAGGTCCCTGCCTTGAGGAGCTAACCATCTAGAACAGAGGTTCTTAACCTGTGGTACGCATACCCCTGGGGGGTACAAGAACCAACGGGCGGGGGTATCGGCTTTTAGTTTTTTTAATTTAAACTCGCAACTCTCATATTAAAAAAAAACCTCTGCCAAATCTCTATAGAAAGGGGTTTATAGCATTTACATCCAAGTTAGGGTGAGTAAGTTATCTGACTAAATAGTCCCTAATTTATTACTAAAAAGAGAAACTTCATTGACAGCGAACATAAGAGACTCTTGTGCAACAAATCCACCCCTTCTCTCCCCCCAGACTGTGTTCCCAAGTGGAATGCAAATTAAGTGCTTTCCTACTGGCTGGTTCAATTTATATGCTGGGTTTTAGAATACATAGTTTCTTCCATATAAAGAAGGCAGCTCTTATGGCAGATTGAGGTGGTCCTCTGCCTTCTTAAGGAAGCTAAAAAGGAATTGCCTTGGTTTGTTTTGGGATGGGAGACCTGTGGTGATATTTTCTTTAAAAATAAAAAGGGGTGGCAAAAATTGAAAAAAGTGGCTAACAGTGTAAGCTGAATAATTTAAATGATTAAATTTTACATTAATAATTAGCATTAAGTAATTATTAAATTGGCACAGGGGGTACTTCAAAAAATTTGACCATGCTAGGGGGTACACTTGGTGAAAAAGGTTGAGAACCCCTGATTTAGAATTCAACATATGGTAGGCAGTAGAACAGATGAAGGTGAGGGTAACAGGGGAGGAATACATGTTAACTGAACTTCATTTCAGTTCAATTTTAACAAGTAAAGGTGTCTCCCTGGAACTGTTATGAAAACAAAGACCCTACACAGAGTACAATTTATTAAGATAAATTAATGAAGGATATCATTTGTCTGATGCTTCAGCTGTGGCCCAGTGAGTTCTCCCTCATCCCAGCACGGTAAAACCAGACAAGACAGAGAAAGATCCATAATTGAATGTCCCAACATTTTCTTAAATTTAAAAACAGCTGCAGAAGGGCTCAAACTACGTTGGAGCTGCACTTCTGGTGAGGAGAGGTTGGATGGGAATTGAAAGTGGCATGAGAGAGGTTTATTTAAAAAAAAACAAACTTTTCCTTCAGTGTCACAGCCCCAATATAAACCCTGCCCCCTCAGCTGCTTTTAACTTCAGAGAAACTGCAGCACACCACAAGTTTCCTGTGTTATACCTACAGTAGTTTTACCCTCCGTGTTGGACTCACAGCATTGAATTGTTCTTTGCTGCAAGGTGTATTTACAATCAGAGAGGAGAAAGGGCCTCTTTATTAAGAAAGTGATACCTTGCTGCCAGTAAAACATTTTTAGATTTGTTTGTTCTGTCTCGTTTTTTGGTTTTGGTTTTAATTGAATGTCCTTTCTCAATATTGAGTGATTTTACAAGTAGTAAAGGAAAAGTGTTCTTAAACTTCAGTTTTAGTGCTAATAAGTAATTCTGGCTTGTCATTGGAAATTACAGGAAAGCAGAATGAAGGTGACTCCAGTCCACCTTGTGGCATCAGACTTCAAGGTCACTGTCCTGGAGCTGCGACATATCATGGAGTTACGAAGTACAGAGGCAGTAACGCACATAACGGACACTTATGGTGACATCTATGAGATCTGTGCACGGCTGAATACATCTCCTACAGATGGGATACTTGGTACCCCAGCAGAATTGGATATAAGGAAGACTGTATTTGGACTGAATTTTATACCCCCTAAAAAACCCAAAACATTCTTGGAATTAGTATGGGAAGCCCTGCAGGACATGACATTATTTGTCTTAGAAGTTGCAGCCATTATATCACTGGGACTTTCTTTTTATCATCCATCAGGAGGAAATTCTGCAGCATGTCAAACAAGTGAATCTGGAAAAGAAGAGGAAGAGGGAAACACTGATTGGATTGAAGGAGCTGCAATACTTTTGTCAGTAGCTTGTGTTGTGTTAGTAACAGCTTTCAATGACTGGAGTAAGGAAAAACAATTTAGGGGGTTGCAGGATCGCATTGAAAGTGAACAAAAGTTTACTGTCATCAGGCAAGGACAGGTAATTCAGGTGCCAGTAGCTGACCTAGTGGTTGGGGATGTTGCACAGATTAAATATGGGGACCTTCTACCAGCTGATGGCTTGCTTCTTCAAGGGCACGATCTGAAAATTGATGAGAGTTCCCTCACAGGGGAATCGGATCACGTCAAGAAGTCTTTGACAAAGGATCCCGTGTTGCTTTCAGGTACCCATGTTATGGAAGGCTCTGGAAAAATGGTTATTACAGCTGTAGGTATAAATTCACAAACGGGAATTATCCTCACTTTGCTTGGTGTTGGGGAGAACAAAGAAAAAACAAATCAGAAAGGCAAAAAACATGAAAAAACAAGTGATTCGCCTGACTCCGTAGAAAACACGTCCGAAGTTGCTAGCATCAAAACACCAACAGAAAAAAGAGAACATCAGCGCAAAAAGGAAAAATCAGTTTTACAAGCAAAACTCACAAGATTAGCAGTTCAGATTGGCAAAGCTGGGCTTTTAATGTCTGTACTCACAGTTATTATCCTCATCGTCTCTTTTTTTGTTAGGAATTTTGTGATTCAGAAGTACATCTGGACTAATAAATGCATACCAGTTTATAGCCAATATATTGTGAAGTACTTTATTATTGGAGTTACAATCTTGGTTGTAGCAGTGCCTGAAGGCCTTCCACTTGCAGTCACCATCTCACTTGCCTACTCTGTGAAGAAAATGATGAAAGATAATAACCTAGTGAGGCACTTGGATGCCTGTGAAACTATGGGCAACGCAACAGCAATTTGTTCAGATAAAACAGGAACCTTAACCATGAACAGAATGACAGTAGTCCAAGCCTTCTTTGGTGACAAGCATCATAAAGTTATTCCAACACCTGATTCAATTAATTCAACTATTTTGAGTTATCTGTGTAAAGGTATTTCTGTCAATTGTGCTTATACTTCTAAAATACTAGCTCCTGAAAAAGGAGGCCTGCCCCGTCATATTGGCAATAAAACTGAATGTGCTTTACTGGGCTTTCTTGTGGAATTAAAACAGGATTATGAAGCTGAAAGGACTAAAATACCAGAAGAGATGCTGTATAAAGTATACACCTTCAATTCTGACAGGAAATCTATGAGCACAGTTTTAAAAAATGCTGATGGTAGTTATCAAATGTTCAGCAAAGGTGCTTCTGAAATACTCCTTCAAAAATGTGGCAAAATACTGAATGCTGTTGGGAGACCTGAACCTTTCACAAAACAAGACAATGATGACATGATAAAAACTGTGATTGAACCAATGGCCTCTGAGGGACTTCGAACCATTTGTATAGCTTTCAAAGATTTCCCAGCTTCTCGTTCGGAACCAAAGTGGGACGATGAGAAAGATATACTCAGAGACTTGACATGTATCACAGTTGTAGGTATTGAAGATCCAGTGAGACCTGAAGTTCCTGATGCAATAAGAAAATGTCAGAATGCTGGTATTGTGGTGCGTATGATCACTGGGGATAACATTAACACAGCTCGTGCAATAGCTTTAAAATGTGGTATCTTGCGACCTGGGGAGCCCTTTCTGTGTCTGAATGGGAAAGAGTTTAATAGACAAATACGCAATGAGGAAGGGGAGATTAAACAAGAGCTGGTAGATAAGATTTGGCCATCAATTCGTGTGCTTGCAAGGTCCTCGCCCAGCGATAAGTACAACTTGGTACAAGGGATCATTAACAGCAACATCACTGCACAAAGGCAAGTGGTAGCAGTAACTGGTGATGGTACAAATGACGCGCCTGCATTGAAAAAAGCTGATGTTGGCTTTGCAATGGGTCTTGCTGGCACAGATGTAGCTAAGGAAGCTTCTGATATCATTCTTACAGATGACAACTTCTCAAGCATTGTTAAAGCGGTTATGTGGGGTAGGAATGTATATGACAGTATTTCCAAATTTCTTCAGTTTCAGCTTACTGTCAATGTAGTAGCAGTGGTGGTTGCTTTTACAGGAGCATGTGTCACACAAAATTCCCCTCTGAAAGCTGTTCAGATGCTGTGGGTCAATCTCATTATGGATACATTTGCTTCTCTTGCTTTAGCAACAGAAAAGCCAACAGAAGCTCTGTTAAAACGTAGACCTTATGGTAGAAATAAACCTCTTATCTCTCGTACCATGCTGAAAAATATTTTGTGCCATGCCTTTTATCAGCTTGTAGTTGTCTTTGCGCTTGTTTTTGCAGGTGAAAAAATCTTTGACATTGAAAATGGACGAACTGCACCAATGCAGTCCCCACCAACCGAGCATTACACTATTGTATTTAATACATTTGTCATGATGCAGATCTTCAATGAAATCAATGCACGAAAAATTCATGGGGAAAGAAATGTTTTTGAAGGAATATTCACAAATACTATCTTTTGTTGTGTCACTTTGGGAACACTGATTGTACAAATACTCATTGTTCAGGTTGGAGGAAAGCCCTTCAGTTGTGCAGAGCTTACATTAGAGCAATGGCTATGGTCTCTCTTCCTAGGCCTAGGGACATTGGTATGGGGACAAGTGATCATCACTATTCCAAGCAGATATTTCTGGTGTGTGAAAGAAGTTGAAGGGCCACCCAACCAACAAATGGTTGAAGCAGAACTAGCTAAAGAGATAGCAGAAATTGACTATGGTGAACAGGAACTAAGCCGCCACAGTCAGATTTTGTGGTTGAGGGGCCTAAAGAGAATACAAACTCAGAGCAAGGTAGTGAAAGCATTTCGTTCTTCCACACTTGACATGGAAGCGGCAGCCAGCAGCAAAACTATCTAACAGAGCACAAGTAATAAATCTTGAAAACTTTATGCTTATTATTCAGTTTCATTTCAAAATGAGCAATCTACTCAATGTTGGCTCCAATAAGAAATGAATAGAAATTTCCCCACAGCGATCAAGACACTTTTTCTTTTCATGCTATCTACCAAAATAGAGACACTTTTGTGGAGGATGGGGGGGGGGACGGGGCACAAGGAATCAGAATAACAGGCCAATTCAAACTTTATTTATGAATGGGTCTGAGCATTATGTTAGCAGACCTTTACTGACTCTTGAGCTCTTAAATTTCTTTTTGCAGGCAATATCTACAAAAAAGGAGAGATGAAGCCAAAAGTCGTGTCTTAATTTTTTTATATTTATTGATTAAAATGTGATGTTGCATTATAAATAAAAGGTTAATCAGTCTTTTACTTTTGCTCCAGTTTATGCTTATGATTGATTTCCGTTGGCTGTGCTTAGGCCCTCAATCACCTATTTGGAACTGTGCTAATTCCAAACTATTTTGAACACTTTCTTTAGCTATTGCACTGCGATTTGCAGGGGAGGGGGAGATGGATTTAGCCAAAAGTAGGCAAAGCTTATTTGCATTTTGTTCTCAATAGTTTGCTTATAAGCAAAGAACATTCAATAATAAAAAATACTACAAACTTTACTCTTGTTTCTTAATTAAGGTAAAATGAAAACAAATGCCTGATGATTGTACCAAAATAGCTATCTACAAAATGATGTTGTAGACAGCTGAGTTTATTTTCACTCTTGCATATGTCTACATAATTCACTTTCTCCTATAAATTATGGATTTTTATTCCCTTAAACTGGGACTACCTCTTCCAAGGAAATCTTGTATTCTGTTAAATTCTTTCCAACTGACAGCCATCCTTTTTAGTCTTGCTAAGGACTTGCCAAGTTGCATTTGACCTTCTATGTTTCCTCCTGGAAAAAGGATTCATTCCTTGAGACAGATAAACTTGATGCCTGTGTACCAACTTCGTTTGAGTGCATAGTAACAAAGCAACTTGGCTTTCAAAGGCAATTTCCTATCTCACAGCTTTTAAAGAGATACAGGTCTGTCCAGGATGGAAGCTGTCAAGTCCCTCTACCACCAGATTATGAACTTAAAAGGATACCTCCAGACAATGGTATTTTTGTACTTGGAATGCATAGTGTAGTTGTTTGGTTTTTTGTTTGGCTTGTTTAGTTTGCTTTTATGCATTATAGAGCAGTAAACCTACGTTTGACACTGCGTGTACATTCAACAGTAAGCTGCAGCTAATCTCTGCCTCTTTAGTGGGTGTACTGTATAATACAAGTGGTTGCAGGTATATGCTACACCAGTAGTTCCCAAACATTTTAGCACCAGGACCCACTTTTTAAAATGACACTCTATCAGGACCCACGTAGCTTTACGAGACTTTTAAGAAAACAAGAGAGAAATATTTATTTTCATTTACAAGTTATTTATTTGCAAAAAAAATCAATTTCTCGTAATGAGGCAGTCCTAATGAATAGCCTCAAGGCTTGAGGGGCTTAGTTATGTGACCCAACCTTCACTGCCCCCACTCCCTGTCACTGTCGGACTTGGAAAACATTTGGTGATTCACTCAGCTACCTAAACTACCTAATGTTTAGTAGTGCTGATTTATTTATTTTATTTAATTGTTCTTTACTTAAAGAGGGAGAAATGTGTAAATTAGTGTTATATGATTCACTCACTAGGTGGCACTGTACTGTTTCCTATTTGCTCTTCTAACAAGACAAAGATGTGTTCAACATACCTGGTGTCCTTTGGCCCCTCATGACATTGACATCTGCTATCTTCTATGTGAGATTTAGGCATTACATTTTGAACATCCACAGTTTGGGTGCGGTGCTTAATGGTTTATGGCAAGATTGTGGGAATATTAGTATAACAGTGCAATGTTTTGTTGAATAAAATGATGGCATTTGAAATTTTAATCATGAGCTTTTTCAGTAATAAAATTTAAGGAAAGACCTGAAAACACACGAATGCATGTCTTCTCCGAAGTAAGCCCTATTGAGTTGTTCAATGGGACTTACTGCCAGGTAAGTGTGTATAGCTGAATCGCAAGCCGGAATCAAGATTGCCGGGAGAAACATCAACAACCTCATATATGCAGACGATACCACCCTAATGGCAGAAAGTGAAGAAGAACTAAAGAGCCTCTTGATGAGGGTGAAAGAGGAGAGTGCGAAAGTTGGCTTGAAACTCAACATTAATAAAACTAAGATCATGCCATCTGGTCCCATCAATTCCTGGCAAATAGAAGGGGCAGAAATGGAAGCAGTAACAGATTTTACTTTTCTGGGCTCCAAGATCACTGCAGACGGAGACAGCAGCCATGAAATTAAAAGACGCTTACTTAAATTAAAGTAAATTAAAAGACGGAAGGAAAGCTATGGCAAATTTAGATAGCATAATAAAAAGCAGAGATAACACAATGCCAACAAAAGTTCGCATAATCAGGGCGATGGTGTTCCCAGTAGCAATGTATGGTTGTGAGAGTTGGACCATAAGGAAGGCTGAGCGCCGAAGAATAGATGCTTTTGAACTGTGGTGCTGGAGAAGACTCCTGAGAGTCCCTTGGACTGCTAGGAGATCAAATCAGTCAATCCTAAATAAAATCAACCCTGACTGTTCCCTGGAAGGACAGGTACTAAGGCTGAAACTCAAATATTTTGGCCACCTAATGCAAAGAGAGGACTCTCTGGAGAAGACTCTGATGCTGGGAAAAATTGAAGGCAAAAGGAGAAGGGGAAGGCAAAGGATGAGATGGTTAGACAGCATCACCGATGCAATGAACATGAAAATGAGCGAACTCAGGAAGATAGTGGAGGACAGGAAGGCCTGGCCGGATATGGTTTATGGGATCACGAAGGGTCGGACATGACTTAACGACTGAACAACAACAAAAGTGTGTATAGCTACCCTATAAGTGGTAAGAGTATATCACTCTTGTAAGCTGCCTTGGCTTTTTTAGTAAGGAGAATAAGGTAAAGGTATCCCCTGACAATTAAATCCAGTCGTGTCCGACTCTAGGGTGTGGTGCTCATCTCCATTTCAAAGCCGAAGAGCCAGCGTTGTCTGAAGATGCCTCCGTGGTCATGTGGCCGGCATGACTCTCCTTGCCGCAGCGCATAGCATGCGGCTGGAACATGGAGCGCTGTTTACCTTCCCGCAAGCGGTACCTATTTATCTACTCGCATTGACATGCTTTGGAACTGCTAGGTTGGCAGGAGAGTAAGGAGAATGCCAGGATGTAAATCTTTTAAAACCAGACCAGACCCAATTTGTTTCTTCCTCCTTTTTCATTCACTGTTGTGCCAGAACTACAGCATTTGCAGCATCAGAGGAGAGCTCTCCAGGTGATTATAACCCCAGTAAATCAAGATCCCTTCTAATTCTTTGTACTTCTACCTAAGTTCCTAGCTCTGTATGCTTTGGAGTATGATTGAAGTGATCTTTTAAAATAAAATAGCTGATGGGATTTATCTGGAGTGTAGTCCCAATGAACTCAGTAGGGCTTACATCTGACCAGACATGCATAGGATTGCGCTGTAAGGGAACTGCTTGTTGTAGAATGCAGCCACTCTCTTATAAATTCTTCAGACTGCTCTTTAATTGTGGTGAGATGTGACCCTAGGTTTTATGTAACTGACTCTTGCTCCTTTCATGTCATTGTAAGGGATTCTAGTTGCAGAGATTATAAAAATTACATGTCTCTTTTTAAATTAAAATGTCAAAGTGTAAGGTTGTGAACCTCTTGTGTCTGTCCCTTTAAAAGCACATCACTGAGAAATGGTACAACTATCATTCTGCTGCTTTGCCTTTCCCTTCCCCTACCTAAATTTGCCCTTTGGCCAGCGGCTGCCGCAATGGGTTAAACCACTGAACCATAAGCTGTCAATCGAAAGGTCGGCAGTTCGATTCCCACGGCGGGGTGAGCGCTCGTTGCTTGGCCAGCTCCTGCCAACCTAGCAGTTCCAAACCATGTTAAGGCGAGTAGATAAATAGGTACCGCTTGCGGGAAGGTAAACAGCGCTCCATGTTCCAGCTGTATGCTATGCGCTGCGGCAAAGAGAGTCACGCCGGCCACATGACCACGGAGACGTCTTCGGACAATGCTAGCTCTTCGGCTTTGAAATGGAGATGAGCACCACACCCTAGAGTCGGACACGACTGGACTTAATTGTCAGGGGATACCTTTACCTATGCAGGGTGGAGGGCCTGGTAGAGCAAGAAGTAGAGGCAGGATTTTTAGACTGTCTAGGAAGGTCAATACTGAAAACAAAGTGCATTCAAGAGAGGCAGCAGTTGTGCTCTCTTTTTAGCAAGGCGGGCGCCTGCACTAATGCTACATTTGCCTCTTGGACACCAGCAACCTTGGAGAGTTCAGAGCCTTTCTGAATAATTTGTTGTGCTAATTATCTAAAATTGTTTTTCAAAAAGGTAATCTTTTTTGTTCTGCCCATAGTGATAAAAGCAAAAACACTTTTTCCTTTCCCACACAGATCATGGTGCATTAGAACTGCTTAATGCTGCACTTTTCTGCCAGTGCCATTCACTCATGGAACCATTCTTCACAGTACTTTGTCTGCAGTTTGAGCAAGGAACACTTGAGGGCACTCCAGCATTGAATTTGTTCTATCTGTATACTGCAGGCTGATGATAGAGAGATACCAACACTTTTCTGTGTCTTCAAGAACCATAGGGAAAAAAAACATTGTATCAAATGAATTGACTTAAAACCTGCATAATAAATGCTACAGAAATAACGTTGTTTTACATGGTGCCAGGATTATTCAGGCAGAATTTCATTCCCTTGTCCTTGGTCTTCCCAATCATCATTCGGTTTCATTGTCTGGCCACTGCCTCCCAGACAGCAGCTTCTGCTGAGAATCTCAGGGGCAAGGGAATGGGGTTGAGCAGCTGGAATTGACTCTGCTCTTGATAGAAGCAAGTCTTCCCTTGTTACTGGCAGCTATTTATTTTTGTCCAAAGTGAAGGGATTCTCTGTGACATTATGGACATAGGGGCTAAATCTGTTCCCCGTTTTTGGTGACCTGTAGCTGTTAAGAGCCAAGTTTGCTTCCAGCTGAATACCCTCATCATGGAATCTGTTTCTCGGTCACACGCAAGGATGACGGAATGTTGGGAATTTGGTTTTATAGAGATGTTTTCAAACACATGATTAAAGCACTGACAAAAGTTTTCTTTATAACATTTCCTGTGAATCAAATAAGTTAATGAATTTCAGCTTACTTTATATACCGAATCAATCCTTTGCACTGGTTACATAGTAGAGAGTAATTTAAAACTGTCAAAGGAGAAACAGTTTTATTAAAATAAATACCTTTTAGATACAAATACAGATTTGTAGCTTTAGACAGATAGTAGTTTCTCTGATCGATCAATCTCAACAAATTGTGTTACAAATAAAATAAACAAGGGAGTCCCCATCTTCCCTGGACATCGAAATATTTTTGTACTGAAACAAACTATTTGTTACACAAGGGTCATCCGTTCTCCCCAGCACAACAGAGGCTGCTATTGCCTATCTGGGAGCGGGAAGTCAGCTGAGCTGAACTGAAAACTGCACCAAAGGACTACAAGTCATGTTGTCTCTGTTCCATGTTTAAGAAGAATCCTGGGATGGAATCCAGTGAAACTTAAGCTCATGTAAGTCCCACTGAAATAAATTGAACTAATGGTGAAATCCTGTGTATAGTTCCGGCATCAGAGAGAGCACTCCGATGCCGGAAGCCATCGTTTGCAAACGTAAGGCACGTTTGCGCCGACCTGGGAGTAAGGGAGACTGGCGCAAGGCTGGTCACCCTCACTCCGGCGCCAGAACATCCATGCGGCCAGCGGTGGAAGATAAGGCTCCGGCGGCGGCTGCATGGGTGGTCCAGGTGGCGAGGGAGGGGGGCCATTGGGCAAGCCAGCCCAGGAGGGGGCAGGGAGGTGTCCGCCATATCCCTGTCCCCACCGGGCCAGTTCGGTCATTACATGGCCTCCTCCTACTTCCGGAAATCCGAGAAGGCCGATAAGGCCAGCCCGAGTTTACTCTTGGGGAAGGGGACGAGCGGCAGGGCTCTTCTTATGTTCTATGTCCAGCAGGGCTCTTCTTATATTCTTATGAGTAGACCTCTGGGCTGCAGCAGCATGGCCTGGAGCGGGGATAGGATCTGGCGGGCAGTCCTGGGCCGCCAGTCAGATCTTTAGTTAGGATTTTGCCGTAAATGTGTGGTTAATAACTACTACCTGGGATTAAATGGGATTAAAATCAATGTCAATAGGATTAAAACGTACCTGGAAGTACGTAAATCTTGCTAAACTCAATGGGACACTTCTGAGTAGGCATGTCTAGCCTTGAACTGTTAGACATACAACATGGGATGACTTCCCTCCCCCCTTTTGTTTGATGACCCTTCCTTCGTGGAAGGTGAAATCTTCAAGTTCTCCAATACAGGGTACTGTAAATACTGTACATTATCTCACTATGTGGAAGAGCACTCAGAAGAAAAGGTCCCCACATGGATAGGAACATGGCAAAGGAAGCAATGGTGAACTTTAATAAAGAGCAGAAGCTTTCATGGCCATCAACAATTTTACAAGAAATAGGAAATATGGGTTTAGATGCCATGTAAATATATATATTAAAGCAGTTAAAAACATGTTACAATCCAGTGGAGCAAGATTAAAATGTATGAGAAACTGAATTTAAAACAAATCACAAACACACAACGTTTCCTCCACGTCTGTGGATGTCTTCTGGTGTACAGCAGCAACATGCCAGCAAGATGTAAAATGCAATGGGTGCCACTGAAGAAGGCTTCAGTTGAAGCCTACAAGTCTGTAACATAATTTTCTCTAGATCTGAATCATAATTCAGTCACTGAGAGTGAACATAAGACCCGTAGTACAATTTTGTAATGCAGCACCTGCAATAATGAATGTCACACTTGTACTCTAGAAACCCTCCTATTCCAGAATATGTTTGTAATTGAGCAGGGACAGACCACTTAAGCAAAGATCTTCAGTGGGTCTGTCAGGACACAGAACTGAGTCATGGCTTGACCTTAGATGGGTTATTCTAGTGCTGCAGCCACCATTTTGTTTTGAGGCTCAGGTCTTTTCAATTTGAACAGTAGCCAGGGCCAGGAGTCCTAGATGAGATAAATCCCAGAGATACTGCCTTTGAAAGGGCTGCTTTGGCCAAGACCTCCAATCTTCAGCAGGCCGCCTCAGTCTCCACCCATAGCACTCCCTTTGTTCTGCCGCCTCACTTCCTCTTCCCCCCACACCCAGCTTTCAAAACTGAGTATATGTTGTTACCATGCCACTCACTACCTTCTTCCAGTTGGCCTGGAAAGAAAGGGTGACAAGTCACAGTATTGATAAGCCACCACTGGGTGAGAAAAGAAGAGTTGTGGTGACTCACTTGTCCACCCCTCTTGCTGGCTAGCCCCTCTTGCAGACCAATATATCTGCCACATCATACCATGGTCAGCAGAGCAGGAACTGCCTGGCACCATCGGGTGCACATGAGTCACCTGTTGCTGCCACTGCAGCCAGGTGTGTAGCACCAGTTTTACATAGCACAGCAGGAACAATTGTCAAGTAGTCCCTGTAAAGGGGGGTGACAGGGCAATGGGTGCATGAGATCTTGAAGATGGGCCCATGTTGCAAGTTGTGCTTTTGAGATGTCAAAAGCACCAGCTCTTGACATGTTGAAGACGATCACTGACTAAATGAATCTGGACATGATGATGAGTTAAAAAGAACAAATAAACAAATAATTGTGTCATTTTTGGAAATGTTTTGCACCTGCTCATTAAATAGTATAGAAAGCAACAAAAATACATATGTATAAGTCATTCATACCCACCATGTAAGGAAGAAATGGGTATAACCCCTCATTTTCTGCAAGTGAATACAGTACAGTATATTCCTTGTTAATTGCTAACCATTTACCAACATTAATATGCTATTCAAAGGGCCACACAACCAACCAGCACAGTGAGAATGCAGGCTGAGCATATCCAGCCTGAATTATATTCATGACAAAAGTTTTATGATGAGCGCCTCACAAGTCCATCCACTTTTACTGGGCCACTGCAATACTCCCAAAATGGGTGGTAACACTTCATTGCAGTTGCAAACACAACTACCATTTCAAGTATGACAAGCAGAGTTGTAACAATTCTTTTCCTGGTAGTTTCTGCTGTTGCCACTTTCCAGACACCTAATTGCTGCCATCTGGGGAGAAGCAAGAGAGGACTGCAGAGGACTCAAAGTTTTCTCTGAATCTGGATAGAGGATCAGTTACTTCATAACTGCTTTGCATTTTTTAGCCCACATTCAAACATTCTCAGTCTGATGAAGTAGGCTGTTGTAGCAGTCAATGTCATAATACACAGGTCAGTTTCTGAGGTATCACAGCATCCTCTTTTTTGTTGCTACAGATTAGCACTGCTATTTCTCTGAAATTTGTCCTTAATCAATCCAGTCCTCATATATTTCCCTTGAGTGGCCAGCAATGGAAATCTGGATTGAATTGGCCATTAGCCTGACACCAAAATCCTTGTAGTTGTGTTCCTGTTTAGAAAACTGAAATTTGGCACGGCATAATAGAGTGATTAATTACCAAATAAAAATGTAAGCGGAAAGAGAGGGGGAAAAATACTTCTCCTACCCAAAATTTTCAAAGTAGAATCTTTTCAAGTTCTGACATCAATAACAGGGATCTATGTAACTGCATCAAAACTGTTTTTCCATAATAAAAAGACTACCAATACAGTAAATAAATAAACTTTGTTTCATGACAGCAGTGCAATTATGGCATACAAGTCTTTTTACAAAACAAATTCCTCTGATTTTGAATAATATTCATCTAAAATATGCAACTGTTTAACAGCGATAGTTCTTTATGCTATCAAATATTGTTGTTGTTGTTGTTCAGTCGTTAAGTCGTGTCCGACCCTTCGTGATCCCATGAACCATATCCCGCCAGGCCTTCCTGTCCTCCACTATCTTCCTGAGTTCGCTCATTTTCATGTTTGTTGCATCAGTGATGCTGTCTAACCATCTCATCCTTGGCCTTCCCCTTCTCCTTTTGCCTTCAATTTTTCCCAGCATCAGAGTCTTCTCCAGAGAGTCCTCTCTTCGCATTAGGTGGCCAAAATATTTGAGTTTCAGCCTTAGTACCTGTCCTTCCAGGGAACAGTCAGGGTTGATTTCATTTAGAATTGACTGATTTGATCTCCTAGCAGTCCAAGGGACTCTCAGGAGTCTTCTCCAGCACCACAGTTCAAAAGCATCTATTCTTCGGCGCTCAGCCTTCCTTATGGTCCAACTCTCGCAACCATACATTGCTACTGGGAACACCATCGCCCTGACTATACGAACCTTTGTTGGCATGGTGATATCTCTGCTTTTTATTATGCTGTCTAAGTTTGCCATAGCTTTCCTTCCAAGGAGTAAGCGTCTTTTAATTTCATGGCTGCTGTCTCCGTCTGCAGTGATCTTGGAACCCAGAAAAGTAAAATCTGTTACTGCTTCCATTTCTGCCCCTTCTATTTGCCAGGAATTGATGGGACCCGATGCCATGATCTTAGTTTTATTAATGTTGAGTTTCAAGCCAACTTTTGCACTCTCCTCTTTCACCCTCATCAAGAGGCCCTTTAGTTCTTCTTCACTTTCTGCCATTAGGGTGGTATCGTCTGCATATCTGAGGTTGTTGATATTTCTCCCGGCAATCTTGATTCCGGCTTGTGATTCATTCAGCCCTGCATTTCTCATAATGTACTCTGCATGTAAGTTAAATAAGCAGGGTGACAATATCAAATATTAAATTACTGTATATAGTCTCTAGTCTTCAGAGAAACTAAATTTAATGAGTCGCTTTTCCAGGCAATGGAAATTACTGCAGTGATAGCAGAAGCAGTTGGTTCTTCAGAGTCTTGTTTCAAAGTAAATAAAACTTCCTTAGTTCATAGGCCCTGTGAACCAGCATACTGGAAAGATAGGCTGTGTTTGGCTCGCAGCTCAATCATAACTAACTTTCCAGCGCCAATGCAGCCATGCCAATGGGGTGCACATTGCATCCTGTGGTGGTGGGGCAGTAATGGAGGCCTCCTCAAGATGAAAGAACAATTGTTCCCTTACCTTGGGGCTGCATTGCAGCTGCATCAGTGCTGGAAAGTTGGTTAGGATTGGGCTGTTAGTTGTGAGTTCCACATTTGTATGCCTATGTGAGGCTCACATTACAATATGAGCTGTATCTCTCTCACAGCGCAATCCTATACTAAAATCGGCCGGCGGAACAAGCGTTCCGCGGGTCAAAGACATCGCGAAAGTGCTTGACTCGCAAGCAGGGAAGGCAGGCGCAAGGCCGGCCTGCCCTGCTCCTCCGCCCGGACCGTCTCCCACCTGCCGCCAGACCCAGGTAAGGATCCAGCGGAGGGCGGGTGGTTTGGGAGCAAATGGCGGGGGCTGATAGGCCCAGCCGATCAGGGAGGGGGCAGGGATCGGCCTCGGCCGAATCCTGTCCCCCGCCGATCAGCTGAGCCGTTACACGGCCTCCTCCGACTTCCACCAGCAAAATAGCTGGCGGAAATCCAAGGAGGCCAATCGGCCCCAGACGCAGTTACACTCAGGGAAGGGGACAAGTGTCCCCTTCCCCGAGTAGACTTTCCGCCGCGGGGAGCCTGCTGGAGGCTGCCCGCGGTGGAGCTCAGGATCCGGCGGGCGGCCTTGGCCGCCCAGCGGATCTTTACAACAGGATTGGGCTGACAGTGATATTGTGAGTATTTGATAGGTGTGTGATAGCCATTGGGAAGAGAGTATCCACCTGGTATCCTCCTTCTTTCTACCAACTCACTCTTATTCCAGAATAAAATGGAAGTAATCAGTGCAACAACAAGGTTAAAACGAGACATAGAAGAGTTGCTTTAGATTAATTTCCGACTCCCAGATGCAAGACAAGAGCCTCAGATTCCCAGGCAACCCCAAAAACAGATGCAGTAGTGTAGGGCTACCAATTAACAAGTTAAAGATCAAAATAAGTTTAATAAGATAAGGGTAGCAAACAAACGGGGGTAAAAGGTAGTAACAAACAAGTATGTGTAAAAAAGATGTAGGTGATGGAGGGCCTAGGCACCATTCTAAACAAACACAATGGCAATTTGGTAATAGACAAGTATAGAAAATAAATAGAAATCTGGTGCAACTTCCTAAACAAAGTCCATGATCTCCTTTAGTTTGGATGATGGTTCCTGTCCACTACAGCACTTTGTTCCCCCAAAAGATGGGCTAGATCCCAACAATGCAAAAGTCAGGCTGAAATCCTATGCACACTTTCCTGGGAGTAAGCCCCATTGACTACAGTGTGGTTTACTTCTGAGAAAGCATGCATAGGATTGGGCTGTCAGTCAGAATCAGGATCAAGAGTATCCTTCAGCTTAACCTTATCTGCCCTTTGTTTGATGGTGTCACTGTTCCACTTCATTGGTCAAGTCATGGTCACCCCCCCAGGCATCCTTACCTGCCCTTAGACCCTATTCAGGTGGGCAGGGGTACCCAATCTGGACTCATTCCAGCTCTGTAGGAGAGGAGAACTGATGCCTTCTAGGATGAAGGGACTTCATCCCTAAATAATAGACCATGTGCTGGCTCCTAATAGCAACCATTCTAAAGTATTAATTAGCCCATTTTGAGACAGACAATGGGATAATCCAGGGATTGTCACCACATGAAAAGGTAAAATGAATTAAACCACAATCCAAAGAACAAATCACAGTGACTTTACTACCTGGATAGCCTATGCACATAAATCGTGTATAATACCTGATGTCCCCAGCTAAAAGAATCTCAGGCAGCAGGTTTGGGAAAGACCTCTAGCATGAAAAATGAGAGCAAACTACTGCTAACTAGCATATAGACAATATCAAACACAGTACTATCAGGCTGTTCGATATGTTCTACAGATATTGTTCCTGCAGCTATTACCAGAGGAGAATGGGTCCTTGCAAAGTCATAAGAACATAAGAAGAGCCCGGCTGGATCAGGCCAAATGCCCATCTAGTCTAACTTCTTCTATCTCAGTGGCCCACCAGATGCCTCAGGGAGCACACAAGACACCTAGCATCCGGCATCCAGAGATAGCCTACTTCTAAAACAAGAAGGTTGCTTATACTCATCATGGCTTATAACCTGTGATAGACTTTTCCTCCATAAATCTGTCCAATCCCCTTTTAAAGGTATCTAGGTATGCTTACCATCGTCCCGGAATCAAGGCAGGCTTTGGCCTAGAGTGGACCCTAGCCGCTCCCAGGAGTGCACTGCGGCTGCCCAATGCAGGTGCAGCTTCCGGTCATCTAGGCCAAGTGCCATCACCACATCCTGTGGCAAGGAGTTCCACAGATTAATTATATGCTGGGTAAAGAAATATTTTCTTTTGTCTGTTCTAACTCTCCCATCATTCAATTTCAGTGGATGTTCCCTGGTTCTGGTGTTGTGCGAGAGGGAAAAGAACATCCTTCTATCCACTCTATCCATCCCATGTATAATTTTATACGTCGCAGTCATGTAATTGGCCCCGTGCTAGCCAAAATAAACAGCTTCTCTTGGCTGAAAGCACAGCGCAGACAGCTGTGCTTTCCGCACAAAACATTTGAACAGTTTTCAGGGGTTTTTTTAACCTTTTCCTTGTATTTATAATACTGTAAAAATTACATCCAGGAAAAAGAGTGCTATAATAACCAACCAGTGTTACAGAAGGTATTATTCTGCATGTCTGAGAGAGAACCCATAATGGCTAGCCTAGTCTACATCTCCTCCCCGCCACAGGAGTTGCCAAGCCCTCTCCACACACAGGCTACAATTCTATGCACGCCTTCCTGGCAGTAAGCCCCATTGAACACAATGGGTCTTACTTCTGAATAAACACGTATAGGACTGTGTGCTAATACTACAGAAATACACTTCCTTTCGCAGCGGAGGCATAAGGAGTAATTGGTCTGCGGCGGAAGTCACAGAGGGCGAAGTTCGAGGGAAAGATTATTCCTAAAGAAGCGGAGTTACTCTAATCTGTGAAGAAAGTGGCGCCTATAATGAGCGTGACAGCTAAACACAGCCCCCCTCATTCCCCTATAGATCGATCGACAACCTTTCTGCAAAGATTTTGTCCGCCAGTTTTTGAAAAGAGCTCAAACTTAGGGGCATTCTAGAAGAGAAATTCTATATTTTGAGGTAGTTCAGCACAGGTGTGTGAGGAAGAAGAGAGAGAATTCTTACAGAAAGGAGAAGACAAAGCGAAAGTGTCCGGGGAGGGGGCGGGAAACGCGACGTTCGTGAGGGAAAACAGCAGGCATTGGAGGCCAGCGGCATCGAGGCAAACAGACACAGTATGACGACGTTCCTGCCGTTGTCTGCAAGCGCCCTTTTTTTTTTCTCTTTGCTAGAAGAAGGAATCACGAGCAGTTCCTCCCCCGATCCCGCCTCTGTGAGGCTTGGATTGGCGAATCGGAAATGCAATGTTTTCTAACTGGGTGCTCTTACAATGATTGACAAGCAAAGGTAACAGCAGACACCGCTTCCTGTTCTACTAAATACTTCTGTTTGAACGCTGTGACAGTGTAGCAGCGATGGCCGAGTGGTTAAGGCGTTGGACTTGAAATCCAATGGGGTCTCCCCGCGCAGGTTCGAACCCTGCTCGCTGCGAAAATCTGATGATTGCTCTTTTATTTTCATTGCAAAAGCATCTCTAAAAAGAAATGTGTACTATTTAAAAGCTCCTTACGGTAAAACAAGTTCACAGTGAATAAAATGTTCAAACTAACTGAACCCAATTTCACTACTTCATTTTTAGCAGTGAAAGTTATCTGTCCGCTGTGAAACTATGTTGTCGTTTCATCTTTTATTTATTTGCAAAAAAACAATCATAATGCATTCTCTTGTTTCACCCAATCCACCTATGATTAACTTCTTGAATTTAAATCAATTTAGCCCCATTGACGTCAGCAGGACTCAACTGACTTGAACCAAATAGTTTACCTTAAGTAGTTGATGAATTGGGTTTTTAGATACTTAGTGCAGCGGGGATGTCTTGAAAGATTTTTCTGCCACATCAATAGTTTTTGTTCTGCCACATCAATAGTTTTTGTTAACAGTTAATAGAAAGGATAATGAATACTCAGACAATATGGCACCATGGCTTGTTAAAATACCTCATTCCAGACATCCACATCATAAGAGGCATGTGTTCTTCATTTTAGTTACTCAACACAAACCTTTGCAATAACAAAAACGTATTACAAAGGGTCACAAAATCTTAATTCAGACCAATAATATTTTTCTGTTTCCAAAACAAGTTTTCTACATTCAATACTGCCTTGAAACATTTGCCACAGTTCTAATGTGTGCAAGTGGGCTGTATTCTGGATTATTAATCTTTGCTGCCTATTGTATAGAGCAGGGGTTCCTGGCCGAGTACCACCTCCGGCACCTCTCTCCTGTTGCGTACCACCATAAGTGACTGCCGATGACATCATCGCCAGTTACTTCTGGGTTTTCAGGTTTTCGGAGGCCAGAAAACACAGGTAGGAGGCTCTGGGCAGGTGAGAAGTCCCCAGCATTCCCGAGACACTCAGCCAAAGGCAGGAGCCTTAAACACGCTGCCAAAAGCACCATGTCAGAGTGGGGTTCCGGTGGTCCAGCGGTCTGAGTACCACCAGCAGTCAGTCGAAGTACCACCACTGGTGGTACTACCGTACCACTGATTGAGAACCCCTGGTATAGAGTGTAAATTGCAACAGCATATGGTAAAATGGTAGGAGACTGAGCCCAAAGACTATGAATAACACAGGGATAATGTGTATTGTTTAGATGCCTCTCCAAAAAATAATGTACATTAGGTTCTAACTGCACATGAAATACAAGCCCATGGCATGTATTAACATCCCAACCAAATGGCTGCATGTGCTGGAGTAAAACATCTCCAGGAGGGGGCAATTTTCCTCCAGGAGGCCCACAAACAGGCCAAGAATTCAACAGCAACCTCCAGTTGCTTCTCTCTAGCAGCTGGTATTCAGTGGCATACCATTGCCCCTGAACATGAATGCCCCATATAGCCATCATGGCTGATAGAGGTGCCAGATGCATTTCAAACTGTTCCTTGACACTGAAGCCAGTTCCCTCTTTTGTTCCGAGTACTACATCTCAACCCACTCCCTAAATTGGCCTTCTGTCAATCTGTTGTGTGCACTTCTGTGCTCGCTGGTGGGATCCAACCCTCCATATGGAAACTGCAGATACAGTCAACTGAATGGGAAATAGTAGAGAATAAGCCAAGGTAACAGAGAGCTCTCCCAAACACAGAAAACTGCTGTTTGATGCTGGAGCCTAGACAGCGTTGCTGACACTGATAGGTCACACAGATGCTGAGAAGCAATAACACCAAGCAGCGCACACAGCTGATGCATATCACGGTACCCAAATCTGAAAGTGTGCAGCATCTTTTATTGCACAAGACAGCTTATCATTTGCTTTGCTATTACATCAACTTTATAACATTTCACTTGCTGCCAGCCATGCCAAGCTGCCTTGTCGTTCATTGGCCTGCAAGGGGATGGTGATTACCTTCAGGAAATTAAAACTCCCCACTAGCCATATTACTCATCAGTAGCACTTGCTGCTATTGATGAATGTGGTGCTATTATCCTGTTTCTTAGGACAAAAGGAGGCAATATCTCCTATTGCTTAGGCAGAGTGAGATAAAGATTTTGAATGGCATGCTATTTGTAATCATACCACTCTGCATGGTTATACAGTACAGTATTTTAGTTCTGGGTGGTGGTTACATTGCAAGTTAGTTCCAAAGTTTTTCAAGTAGTTAAGTCCTAGATTAAAGAATAATCCTAGATTAAAGAAGTTCTTAATTTATAATAGGACCTTTGAACCTCATGTTTCCTGCCATATGCAAAAAGGACTTTCCAGGCAGCTCACATTAAGGGGTCAGTTCTGATAACTGTACTGGGCAGGTCTTCTGAACCACCCCTGAACTATGCTACTAGGCTTATAGCAACTTCACGATTCTGTAATTTTATTAGCACACACAGAGGGGTGGTTTGGACAATATGCTAGGTAAAGGTAAAGGTGACCCCTGACATTTAAGCCCAGTCGTGTCCGACTCTAGGGTGTGGTGCTCATCCCCATTTCAAAGCCGAAGAGCCAGCATTGTCCGAAGACGCCTCCGTGGTCATGTGGCCAGCATGACTCTCTTTGCCGCAGCGCGTAGCATGCGGGTGGAACATGGAGCACTGTTTACCTTCCCGCAAGCAGTACCTATTTATCTACTCACATTAACATGCTTTGGAACTGCTAGGTTAGCAGGAGCTGGCCAAGCAACAAGAGCTCACCCCATCGTGGATTCGAACTGCCGACCTTTCGATCGACAGCTCATGGTTCAGCGGAATGAATGGAGGAGCTGGGTTGCTAAGCAGAGTCTTCAAGACATAGCTCAGGTGTCCTCACTCTAAAATGTTGACTAAATTAAGCTTTTAGAGATCATTGAAGGGTTCTCCTGATTTGTAAAGGATGTGGTAATCAGTCGCGTCGCTAGGACACGCATCACCCCAGAGCGGGGGCGCGCGTCACCTTTAAGGGAGAGGCTCCGTCCCCACGCGTGATGTCACGCGCAGGAGCAGAGCACCCTCCCCGCTCCGTTTTAGGCTCATTTTGGAGCCGAACAGACGCGAGGGCAGGCGGGCGGGCCCAACTTAAACATCAAAAATGTAAGTGGGGGGGCGCGACACCCTTGTGCGCACGTCGCCCCCGGGAGGCCCGCCCCACGCGCTTCCCTCCGTCGACGCCCATGGTGGTAATTTCAAGAATTGACAATACAGGGTTATTCAGAAAGGATGGTGCAAAAGTAGAGCTGATTTATTCTTAAATGAACTGACATATCACAACTGTCATGACATGAAAAGACAGAAAAACTCTCCAGGTTTCACATGCACATTACAAGTGTTCGATGTGGTTGCTGTTGGTGACATGGCAGATGTGAAGACAGTAGTCCTGTTCTGTCCAGACGTGTCCCAGCATATCCTTGGATATCAGAGATGCAGTGCTTCAGGTCATCCAGTTGTTGTGGCAACAGGGGCAGATACGCAGCATCCTTGATGAAAAGAAGTCACAGGGTGTTAAGTTTGGCAATCGTGGAGGCCAGGTCTCCACTGGCCAATCCTCATTTCTGGCATGACTGATCCAACGTCCCGGTAGGGTGTCATCAATATCCGAAGATATGCTGGGATGCATTTGTAATGTGTATGTGAAACTTGGACAGTTTTTCCGTCCTTTCATGTCGTGACGATTGTGGTATGTCAGTTCATTTAAGAATAAATCAGCTCTACTTTTGCACCATCCTTTTTGAATAACCCGGATTAAGAAATGAGTCAAGATGACACAAAAAGTCTCAAATGTTACAAAATTCATTTTCAAAACACTTATTAAAAATGTAATCAGTCCTCTCTGTCCTGCTCTTGCTAGATTTTTCATGCACATGGGGCTAAGTACATTCAATGTTAAGCCTGTCATTAACAGTCAGTCTTAAACCAGAAGTGAGCTTTTTTTTAGTTAAAAAGTTGGCTGTGGAATGCACCATATGGAAAGGGGTTAACACCATCCCTGTGCCATTTTCCTGCTGAAGTCCCACCCAAGTAGCTATTTGCCCCCCAAACTAGCTGTTTGCCACAAACATTCATCAGCATTTCTCTCTCCAACCTTTTTGACCAGCAGACATGCGCTGTAGCTATCATAGACAAGCAGCAGAGAGGGAGGAATGTTATAGATATAGAAACCTTTATTGGCATAAACAGTACATACACAGTATAATACAAATCTACTTGTCTTCTTTACCACAGTATTTCTCTATATTGCAATTTATACTAACTGTTACACAAAGAGAAAAGAGGGGAAGGATTGGCAACATCTATGCACAACTGCAAAATAGTTTATTAGCACAAAGCCAATAGATCAAACAGCAGATGAAACCCATGCCACACACACTTTTTTTGAATTAGATGCCATCATAAAATGCACAAGATACCTGGTGAATTAAAAATCATTTCAAGCGAACTGTCAATCAATTAAAATCTCAGTGAACTCTGCTTTGTTTAGTCATCTACACCAAGATCTTTACTTTTTGAATACCAAAAGGATAGAAGATACAAGATTTTTAGATGCCTAGTGTTCTTATAGCTTTAGAAAAAATGTGGAAGTGGTGTGGTAGAAGTTCCCAAAACAGAACTTCTGGAGCAAGGGAGGAAGAAATTTAGTACTATTCTGTGGCTACATAATCTGCGATTCCATACTTTTTCCTCCTTTCATTTTTCTTAGTAGTGTCATTTTCCCCCAAACATGGTGTAATTCAATTATCTAGATCTTTCCAAGGGAATAAATTGAACAAAATAACTAAGCAACTATCTGCAGCTTCATTTCATGTGCATAATCATAAAGGCTGTAACACTGTGCAGGCAGCACAACACGGCACAGCATGAAGTGAAGATGGCCTTCACTTTTGTTGCGCTTCTTCCTGTCCTGGGGGGGGGGGGGTGCTTGGATGGCTCTCTGCAGTCTTTTCAGCCAATCAGAATAGAGTCTTTTCAGACTCTATTCTGATTGGCTGTTTCCCCTTTCTGTCCTGCCTCACTGCACTGAACTTGCCTGCTGATTGGGCGAACTTCAATAATTTCATCTCCTCTTGCACGGCTGCACAGCTCATGCGCATTGCCACGCAAAGGAGGAGAGTACAGGACACACTGCATGCAAGCAGCTGTGCGGCGCTGCTTCCCAGCGCTTTGCGTCATGGGCAGTATATCACAGCCTTAATTCTGACTTCAGAATTTTCTCATTGGCATTAGGGGAGGGTGGTACACAGATTCACAGCCCACCTGCAAAAATTGTAACAAATTGCGACTCTTTGCTCACAACTTCATCTTCTTACAGTCACATTCAACTAGTGGCATTTTTAACACTATCAATTTTGTCAATGTAACACTGATGTTGTGTGGTAAAAAGGTTCACCAATTAAACTTTCTAGGCACGAAACAAAACCATTCTTCTCAGACAATCAGATGTTACACAAAGAGATGCAACGTTTTGGGCTCCAAGGTTCTTCTCAGCTGAAGAGTTGCCTAAACTAGAAAGTAAGCACAGCTAAGTAAACACATGAAAGTTCATGAAGGAACAAGGCTAAGACAATTCATTTAGAAATACATATACATAGTGCAACAAACATGTGGTGTAACAAACATGTGGTGTGGACACAGCAGGTCAGGCAGCCCCTCCCCATCGTAGTCCAGACCAAAGCCACAGACAACCCCCAATATTGCATGCGCTACAGCTTGCACCCAAGTATGCTGGTAGCACGCATGCTGGTAGCGCACAGTCTCAGGGTTCGGCTGTGGCTTTGGTCTGTGGACTACAACAGGGAGGGGCTGCCTCAACTGCCGCACCTGCACTGCATGTCCCTGTATAGTGCAATCCTATGCATGTTTACTCAGAAACAAGTCCCACTGTGTTTACTGGGGCTTGCTCTCAGATCGTACATAGAATTGCAGCCAATGTTGCATATTAAGTTCACAGTTGGTTTCTGGACAATTCTGTGTGCTCTTAAGACTTAAAGGCATGTTTTTGCAGCTGTAATACTATTACCTATTTATATAGTGCCATCATGATACATATGGAGTATCACAAGCAGGACAGCCAGATTCCAGCTCCAAATGGTTTCAAAACTAACTTTTTGGCATTAGAGACAAAGGAGAGGAAGGAAGGGAGCGGGCAAGGATCACATGCAATAAATATTAGCAGATACAGTTACACAAAACTTAGCCTTTGTCTCAGTGGAGAGTGGGGGAGAACCTAAAGGATTAGACCCCCAATGAATTGGACAATATGTCCCCATACCCCCTTCGCCAGACTGTCAAAATCATCATCACCACCAGTCCTATTAGATACCAGTATGGCTTCAAAATATGTTAATAGCTTGGTTATACTTCACATATGGATAACTAGGAACAGAACGCCTCAATCTGCATTGATAATGTTGACAGTTAATGTACCAGTAAACATTTTTTTAACTGTTCAGAGATCGAGTCCCATACCCCAAGGGGTATGGATTCCTGGGGTATGGATTCCTGGGTTAGACCAAATGTTTCCCCCAAAAAGGTGGCTTTTGAAGGAAGAGAGATAGGGCCACAACATAGGTGACCTGGGGAAGTTGCAAGTCTCAAGGGTGGCAAGGGAAAATAGGAAGCATTGTTTAAGAAAGCCAGAGACTTTGGATGGCAGAGGACTATGGAGCTGGAGAGATGAAAATCACATGCAGGTACATAAAAACAGGAAATAAAGGTCAGGAAGACAGGGTAAATCTATGCAGTTGCGTGACAGGATGTAGTACATGGTTTTCCCAGCTCTCATACATATTTTAAGCAACATATCTAGAAAAGGGGGCTATTTGTATTCAGATATTCCTTAAGAATGAATAAAAAGTAAAAGAACCTGACCACAGTTCAAATACAACAGTATTTTATATGGAAATTGTGACATATTACAAAGCATTATTTAAACAGCATTGGTAGACAAGAGGCTATAAACATATAGAAAAATACTGAAACGGCAAACACAAAGTTCCACACATATTTGGTCTTCTGCACATTTGGTCTTCTACTTCATATTTCATAATTTCTGAACTTCCGCAGGAGTTCAGATGGGGTGTCACCAGACCAACGGAAACGCAAGTGCCAACAGTTTGGATCTGAAAATCCTATAGGACAAAAATAGGGAAAAGGATAGAAATGGAGTCGGCATGTAGAGGGCAAATGATACTTTAGAGGCCTTAATTTATTAAAATCCCTAATATGCTAAAACTACAAACTCCCTTCACATCCATGCCTTCAGAAAAAGCCAACAATTAATTGCTGTAGATTATGTAATCTACAGCCCAATCCTTGATAGGATTGGGCTGCCACCTGTAGCTCTTTGCAACAGCTGAAGACACTCCTGCTGCCACAAAATGGCCACCAATAGCACGTGAAGCAGTCTGTCGATGGCCATTTTGGAAGTGATGCTGCAAGAGGCGGCAGAACTCCCTGTCCTTCACCAGCCCTGTCTGCAGCTGCCGGAGCAGGTAAGGCTGCAGAGGATGCGAAACAGGGCAAGGAGGGAGGGGTTGGATCCAATAGCAATGGCGCACACCAGATCCTATCCTCACTTTTGGCTGCTTCCCTGCCCTGTTCCCTTCCTATTGACTTGTACAAGCAGGGGCATCCTCTGACGTGGTGCCCTGGGGCGGTGGGCCCAGGGCGCAAGGGCGGGAGGTGATGCGGGGGGGCGGGAGGCTCCGGAGGAGAGCGGGAAAAATCCCGCTTTTTTCGGCGATTTTTAAGGGGTGTTTTTAAAGTATGTCTGCTTTGCGGCACTTAACTTTGTTATAGGAGCCTCCAGCAAAGCGATCGGCTCTCAGTCTCTCCAGCGACGTTCTCTTCCAGGGGCGCAGATCGGCGATCTGAGATCGCTCCTCTGCAGCCCCTGACCCGAACTGCTCATCGTAAGCTCGTCGTTTGAGTTCGCGCATGCGTGAATGGCTGTTTGCTATGCGCATGCGCGAACTCAAACGATGAGCTTACGATGAGCAGTTCGGGTCAGGGGCTGCAGAGGAGCGATCTCAGATCGCCGATCTGCGCCCCTGGAAGAGAACGTCGCTGGAGAGAGCCGATCGCTTCGCTGGAGGCTCCTATAACAAAGTTAAGTGCCGCAAAGCAGACATACTTTAAAAATACCCCTTAAAAATCGCTGGAGGCTCCTATACCAAAGTTAAGTGCCGCAAAGCATACACACTTTAAAAACACCCGGAAAAAAAAAAAATCGCCTGAAAAATTAGCATAATTTATGCTAATTAGTTTTAGGGGCGGGGCCGAGGACCGGGCCCCACCCGCAAAATCGGCTGGGTACGGCACTGTGTACAAGCTCCTTTTTAGCAAGGCTGCAGCAAGAAGCAAGTCTTATTGAATTCAGTGGAACTTCCTCCCAAGAAAGTGTTACAGGATTGCAGCCTTAATTGGTCAGGTAGAACTAGTGATGTTCAGTTGTGGATTTTCATATAGCTAGACCCAAGTCCTGGATTGCTCCCTCCCCAATAAACCAGTATGATGCATTCAGGATGTTTTAATTAAAACAATCCAACACAAAATTGTTTTCTTTTTACACACACCTCACGGTATGATCATGCACATGAATGCAAACTAGCCTCTAGTTGAGAGACATATGGAGTAGCACTTGAGAAAAGACTACACGTTCTGATATAGGATGGGGAAATTCAGATGAGCTGCTGACAGGTGCCATATAGATACTAGGGATCAACTACATTGTATCCAAGCAAATCCCAGCAAGGACAAATACTTTAAGTATGACCACATACTGTGCTGACCTGGGTTTATTTTCAGTCATCTGAAGTTACAGGATGTTATTGATGAGAAACAGTATCACTCACTACTTTACCTGGGGAATCGGGGCTCTTTGGCGAGAGCAACTTTCCATCAGATGGATCAAAGTCTTCCAGCCCCCTTCTGCCATCCAACAAACCACCATTGTTGTTTTCAATCTTCTGGGAACAATCAGCCACCTTGTGATTAAGGTTTAAATCAGAAGCTTCCAGCATTGGCTCTTTTTTACTTCTGACAGCCCAATGCATTGACTAGAAACAAAACAAAAAAGTCACATTTTTTTATTGTATCAAAGCAGCACTTGGTTGCAAAAACAAGAACTCAACAAAAGAGAAAAAGCAGAAGATGGCACATATCAGCAAGCTTTGATCTTATCTGAACACCATTGGTATTTGGAGGAAGTCACATACAGGACTGCTGATAGCAGAGAAAAGGGAAAGAAGTGGGAGGCTACACTGGGGGAGGAACAGTTAAAGTACACTTGCTGCAAAAACTAACATTTAAAGCTGTTGAGATTTGGAGGTGGCAGCGGTGTGGGGGGGGGGGGAGCAGGGAGGTTACCAAGAGTACTTGCATTAGAGATTGGATATTTCATCCAGTCACTCATAGCACTGTTGGGCAAAAGGTTTACTTTTACAAGAAGGAAGATTTAGACCAGGGGTGTCAAACACAAGGCCTCCGGGTCTGCATGATAATTGGACTTGTGACTCCTCAGCAGCATGCAGTTGTAATCTGAGCTGAAAAAGCAGCCACCATTTTACAGTACAGTCAATTATTGCTGTACACGGGGTTTAGGTTCCTAGAAAACCCCTTGGGTAGCAAATTTGCAGATACAGAACTATTGATCCTATAGGATCAATGGGGTTCCATGCAGGGGGTTAGGGGGGTGCCTTACCTGCTGCCTACAGAGTGTCCCACACCGATCGCAGGCACTATTTTGAATGTCCCTGCAGCATTCAAGACCTTCCTAAATGCTGCAGGACACTTCCCAAATGCTACATTCAACAGCACATTCAAAATGGTGCCTGCAATCAGTGCAGGGCCCTTTGAAGTGTCCAGGGGAAGCCTCAGACGTTTTCCCCAGCCATTTCAAAGCGCTCCGCGCTGATCGCGGGTGCCATTACGACAATCCCTGCTGCCTAAGGAAAGTCTCTCTGCAGGCTTCCTTAGGCAGCAGGGATTGCAGAAAGTGAGACACACCTTGTGAATAGCACGAGGTGGTCTCGCTTCTGCAGCTCACAGATACGCGAATGGCAAGAATTGACTGTCTCTCTCATGCCAGCTGAAGCCAGGGAAGGTATGCATATCACCGATAGAAGTGATGCTTCTAAGGAAGTCAGTAACTTAGGGCCAGGGTGTGGTGAGTGAGGGAGGCAGCATAAGACGGTTAGTGCTGGTTGAGGGAGAATCAGAGGATTTTTTTTTTCACATTTTTATACCACCCTTCCTCCAAGGAGCTCAGAGTGGTGTACATATTTCCTCCCCTCCTTTTTGTCCTCACAACAACCCTGTGAGGTAGGTGGGGCTGAGAGATAGTGACTGGCCCAAGGTCACCCAGGAAGCTTCGTGGCTGAGCGGGGATTTGAACCTGGATCTTCCAGGTCTAAGTCCGACTCCCAAACCACTACACCATCCTGGCTCCATATGGGTCGTCATTATAGGCAAGTCAGACTGGCCATTGCCTATTTTAAGATGACAGTGGTTATGTATTGCACGTTCCCTCTCCATTTCTGTTCTTCAATTAAGGAAGCAGGGTTCTCCTAAAGGGAAACCTCTTTTGAAAAGAAAACGAAGGCTTCCCTCTCTGCTTCCAAGCAGGAAAGTTCCCCAGAATCAGATTGGGTGGCTTCTCAGGACAACCCTCCCATTCAGAACCAGGGAAGGGAGCTCTTGGGTATCCCCTGCAAGCCCAATCACCCCAGCACAATTCATTCACACCCAGTGGAGGCACGTCAAGCATACCTCTACCTCTGCCTCAACGCCCACACTCCACATTCTGGGGGCTGCAACAAGAGCATTCAAAAACCCATGTGGAAGAATCCAAACTCACAGATTGGGGGGGGGGGGCGGGTTGGAATGAATGGCAAAGCGATACTTTGATATTTCATGGCACAAAACCCATGGGATTTTGCATCCCAACATGGACTTATTCAGTGGAAAATGCCCATTACCACATGGATTTCTGCATGTGTGGTTTGGGCCTCAGCGAGTTCATGACTGAGGTGCAATTCCGAGCTTATGCTCTTCGCCACTGAGCCACGCAAGTTCTCAGGCACCTGTATCCGAGGCCTAGAGTTTTAACACAGGACACTGTCTCATACTAAGTCAGGCTAGTGGTCCATCAGGCTACTGGTCCATCTAGCCCAGCACTGTCCACTCTGACAGTTTACCAAGGTCTCAGGAAGAGAGGTCCTTCTGCTCCCCAATATCAATTTAAAGTAATAGATTCTCAATAGAATTGAGAGATGTCCATCTGAGACTTTCTGTATGTGCTCTACTCACCAAGCTATGGTCCCTTCCCATAATGGTGCATGCCATGAAGTAGCAAACTAATACAAGGTATTGCTTTTTTTTTCCCCCGCTTGGAATCTTTCTTCCATTGGGTCATTTGTTGAAACTTTTTTTTAAAATATACCATAATAACACTCATTTTGTCTCCATCACTGCCTAGCCTCTCACCCAAACTATTGTCACCCAAGAGAATTTCCCCTCCCATGAAATAGCATCATTATTCTATTCTCCAGAATGTTTTGCTGAATACACCAAAACTAACTAACTGTTTTGATGGAGTTGCTCAGAGCCTCCCACTGCTGGAACGGGATAGTAATATTGCTTCTTCGCCAGTGATCATAACGAGCTCGGCTCTCTTCGTTGGCAAGAATCTCCTTAGCTTGCTGCAACTTCTGAAAATTCTCCACTGTAAACCAAAGACAGAAAGGTGCATTTGGTTACAACTATTAACTTTTTTTTTTTTTAAGTGAGATTAATTCCTTGGGGGAATGTAAATCACTAGCATCACAGGCTGCTTTCATTTCATTGTAGCAAGGCAGTTGGATATAAATGAAGTGAGGAAGCAGAGTACCAAAATAGCTTTGCTTGCCATGTCAATGTTTTAGAGATGCTCGCACTATGCAATATTTTCAGAAGACCATTCACATTCACTCTTAACTGAAATGCAAAGCCCTCATGTTTATAAAGCACTTTTAAAGCAACACTGACGGCGCAATCCTGTCGGGCTCCGCTGGCTGCTCCTGGCAAGTAAGGCGTGTTTCCAACACCCAGAGAGTAAGTGGCACAGAGGCCAACAATGCACACTCTGCCAGACAGAGGATGCCGCCGGTAGACACAGGTAAGTCCTGCGGTGGGGGGGGTGTGAAAGAGAGGAACGAGAGGGGGTGATTGGCCTGTTGGGCATGGGAAGGGATCCTCGGTGGCATGCTTTGCCGAATTCCCCATCCCAGGCCTGGTGAGCCCTACACAGGCTCTTTGGATTTGCACGTGCCATTTTGCCGGCACACATCTGAGGAGACCCACAGGGGCAACTGGTGCATTACCTGTGGGAAAGAGACAAACGTCCCTCTCCCCCCCCAAGACAGTAGCGTAGGATGGGATGGGGCAGCAGGCAGGGGGCATCAAACTGGAGGCAGGGGTCATCATACCAGTGCCGCCACCGGTGGCAATCCACATCATGTTTGATTTGGCCCTCCCTCCTGCCCAACCCCCGTCAGGCTCCAGCTGACGTCACTCGGGGGTGGGGTGAGTGATGTCAGCGTCACAAGGGGGGGTGGCGCAACAGCAGCTACGCTACTGCCCCAAGGAGGCCTCCAGCTGCATTTGGCACTGACTTGACCCTGGATAGGATCCAGCACAGCGTGCTTTTGCATGCTGCAGCAGACCTAGACAGGATTGGGCTGCCTGGAACATAAATGCTCAAAAGAATTTTTTTAAAAACATGTTACTTAAGAATAATCATTCAGACTGGAGATAGACAATAGGTATGTTTTCTTAGAGTTGATAGTTTGAAACAGGGCTTATTGCTTTCGCTATGTACATCTTATTTTTACATTTGTCAAACAGGTTTTTATATGGTTTCAAAATCCTGAAAAACTTGTTTAACTAGAGGTGACAGTTAAAATTAAATTAATGAGTACACACATACTACAGAAAGTAGTGTGTCTCAAACCACTTTCAGCTATTTTCAGTCTTCAATCATACAGCTAAATTATCTTATGCATGTTTACTCAGAAGTAAATCTAGTTTGAGCTCAATTAGACTTGCTCTTCAGTAAGTGTGTGTAGAATTGTAGCCTCAGGGGAGAACTAGGCCATGATGGTAACCTAATCTTATGAAGGACATTGCAAGACATTTGTTCAGACTAATCACAGTAAGATTTGTATCTGTTAAAGAAAAACAGCAAGTGTTGCTCTGAATACAATTAGCAGCAGTTCACAAGATGAATAGTAGACACCACCAACTTCACACTATAATCCATGACAGATTGTGGGTGCAATCCTGTGTAACTCTTACTGTGTAACAGTTGATCCCCCAGTGTAAGAGCACTTATGCCAGTGTAACTTGTCGTTCGCTGACTGATGCAGGATGGACCCCCTTGGACACTTAACCCCCCTTGGACACTGCACCCCCCTTGGACACTTCACATGCGCAGTTCGGATGCGGAACGGATGCCGGCACAAGGGGAATTCCAGGGGTGTCTGAATGCCCCCAGAATGCCCCCTGCACCGGAGTTGCACCGGTGTCCATTTTGCGTCCGAACTGCGCATGTGAGGTGTCTGAGGGGGGATCCTGCCTCCATCGGCCTATGGCAAGTTACACGGGCATAAGTGCTCTTACACTGGGGGATCGTCTGTTACACCAGTGCAAGAGTTACACAGGATTGGGCTGCCAATGCATGTGTGTATCACTCTGCCGATACAAGTATACTTAGCATCTTGAATACCGAATCCTTTCGTGCTGAAACCATTTAGGAAAGCAATGCCTAAAGGTTGTTGTAGTCAGATGCTAAAGGGTTATAAACACTCTCTAGGGTTCCCATCCTGACCAGCCTCACCCCATCCCCACTTGCTCGTGTCTCCACCTGAAACAATGCTTTCAAGGGCCAAGGATTTGATCAACATCACATCTAGCTTGGCCCTTAACCACCAATAGCAGTCATGCTGGGTACAGGGGAAGGGATCGCTCCAATGGCACCTCTGGAGCAGGAACCAGAGAATCTTCACATCATAGAGTGCACCACACATACCTCAATCCTGTGCTCAATTTGCATATTTTATTTACACAACACAATATTAACTGTCTCATCATGTCATGCTGTCTCATTTCTCCCAGGAGAAACACAAGTTTCCTCACTGTACTAGAAACACAAGCCACATCCTTGGTAACTACTGTGTGTGCGTAAAGGTTATGAAGGAGTTATATTTTATCTATGAGTCACTTTTCTATTATGTGTTCATTATTATTCATTCATTTATTCCACTTTACTGAAAGAGATATTTCTTTTGAAGTGTGCTGGACTCAAATACTAACTGAGACTGATAAACAAATTAAATGTCATACAGATTTTCCAGTTATGTTTTTTCCGCCCTGCTCCCTACCTCTTGGCAGTCCGATTACTCTTATAGAGGAAGCAATTTGGATAAAAGGGACCTGGCAGTTAATATTTTACCTTCTAGCAGTGTCGCAAATCATATGAACTAGATGCACACACTGGATGCACATCATATGAACTTGTAGCCGATCTTAGTTTTTTTGGTAGGTGAAACATGTACTATACTCACTTTTAACAACATAATATTAAATTCTGTTGTTGGTCCCAGCTTTATTTTACACTTGGGGTTAACTATACATTACACCTGTATGCATTACAAAGGGTTTACCTTTTTTAAAAGAAAAAGAAAAACACAAGGAATTTTTGAGCAGAGAAGTGGCAATCCTTAACCTCTTCCCTATCAACCATCTCTCTGTTCCAAATTGTCGTGTCTGACCTACTGCCTTTTTCTCCATAGGGTTCAAAATACATAGGGTTTACCCAATTTTGAACTCCCCTGTGTTAAAGGGGGAAAGTGGGATGTAATGTTTTAAAATAAAACACCTATGGGAGAGCAATTGGGAGCAGATATATGATGGGCATGGAAGGGGTTAAGCAATTTTAATCACCCCTCCCAATGCTTGTTTTCTTTAATACACACACATTTTTTAAATGTTATCAAGACTTCATCTTATTGCATATAATGTGGAGTTAGCCTTTTACAGAACAATTCATGCGGACGCAACTTCATAGAAATTAGGATGCCGTTACAAGCTTGCAACTGGTTTCATTGGAGCTGGGGCTGGTGCAGGAATCGCAGAGCTAGTTAGTGAAGGTGCAGCGATCTCTTGGTTTAGAGAAACGGTTTCAAAAGCACAAGAATGGCAGAGAGTTCAAGAAGTGAACTCACCGGAGGACAGGTAGTAGCTAATTTCAAGGAAGAGAAGCCTCGAAGGTTAGAGGCAGCAGGAAAGAATTATTGGCTTGCATTACAGACCCTGCCACTAGGCTAGTGGGCCCCTGAAGGTGCCTGTATTCAATAAGGTAAAGGTGACCCTGACAATTAAGTCCAGTCGTGTCCGACTCTAGGGTGTGGTGCTTATTCCCATTTCAAAGCCGAAGAACCAGCGGTCTCCAAAGACGCCTCCGTGGTCATGTGGCCAGCATTACTCTCCTTGCCGCAGCGCGTAGCATGCGGCTGGAACACGGAGCACTGTTTACCTTCCCGCAAGCGGTACCTATTTATCTACTCACATTAACATACTTTGGAACTGCTAGGTTGGCAAGAGCTGGCCAAGCAACGAGAGCTTACCCCATCGCGGATTCAAACTGCCAACCTTTTGATCGACAGCTCATGGTTCAGCGGTTTAACCCACTCTGCGCCACATACCATCAGTTTAATTTTTAAAAGAGAAAAGGGAAAACACTTACCAGCTTTAGGGTTTCCGGGATGCTTGTCAGGATGACATTCGAGCGCTCTAACTTTAAACTCTGAAGTAATTTGTTCAACCTAGCAAGAGTGGGGGGGGGGGAGAGAAGGAGCATCAATACTGTTATTAATACTGGGGCCATTGACTGAAGGATGGATGCACCTCTGGTTTTTAAAGGGCTGCACATGTGGTATTGTTCTGAAGTATTGTCTGCAGGTATAGGAGAAGTTATGTATACACTATCTTGTGCGAAGATCATACAAGTGTTCATTTTAACTGCATATGCATGTACTGTAAAACTGCAACTGGCACTAAGCTCTCAACAGGAATACACATAGCAAGACAACAGCTTGGGCGATCTTTACTTGATAATCTTCACACACTGAGTATATAGGTGCATACATCTCCCCCCCCCCTTACACTTATGTAGGCAAGATGTATGGAGCAACCCTTATTGTTCCACAGTTTGTGGTTAGAGCACTCACTACCTAGCAAATAAAGCCCCAAGATTACAATCCACATGCCAGTTATTCCACAACATTCCCTTAAGAGTCAAGATCCAACTTCACGGTTAAATAGTTTGCCACTCAACAAGGGTTATAAAAGAACAGACCACCATCTGTGCAAACATGAAAAAGGGACATGAGAACACCATATCTCCCATATACCCAGACTAATTTGAAAAATTACACTGTTTTGCTCTAAATAGCAGGCTCACATATGATGAGCGATGGTTCTCAGAAACCTTGTGGGTATGACCTATACTTGCAATGCGCAACACCAGTTTCTTCCTTATGTAAATCATTCTTGTGTAGTGGATCAGATTTCACAACTAGTAGGCAACTCATCGGATGAAATTTTCTTTCAGTTTACTTCAATAATCTCAGCAGGATGCTAGCCACTCATCTCAGTGGGAAATATGGTAACTGTTCTAATTAACCGGACAGAGCAACGCCTTGCATCAAAAGAAAGATAAACCAATCTGACCTTTTATAGGGCAAAAATTTAACATCCCTTGCAGGAAGCCATCCTGGCAAACTTTTAGGTAATTTCCTATACTGTGAGAAGCTATTTTCCAGTTATAATATGGATTTTGATATAGATTCAGACAGTCTGCAGTGCAGTCACATCACTTACAACTATAATAAGTATATTGTTTGTATCCACAAAAGAGGTACCTGTTGACTGCACCATACCATTAATTATTTTTGTAGAAATCCTATACTCCTAATATCACTACTGAAGCTATACAGTTTTCATGGTTTATCAAGGATTTCTATAAAATCAGTTAAGCACCAGAGCACCCAAGCCGCCTTGGGTCTCTTCGGGGAGAAGGGCAGGGTAAAAATACTGTACATAAAATAAATAAATAAAATAAGATTGCAATGGGGATGAAAGTCATTTCAGTTGCTCTGCTCAGAGGTCTTTGTTGTTTTCTTATGTCAGCAACCCCAAACACCACAATTTGAGGCATACTACAGGACCACTGACCTAATACAGGACACCTACAGAAAGTACAGGATTCTTTCAAATTATTCTTTCAAAGTGCCTAAACTGAATAATTTTAGGTGTACCTTCACTTCTGCAAAACAATAACCTCAAATAAACCAATATTTTGATCACCAGAGTGGTAATGGAAGACATATTTTAGCCTTATTGTACACATTTGCTTGAGAATAACCCCATTGCATACTGCGAGACTTTGTTCTATCCATACTTAAAAGGAAGTAGTTGTGCTGCAGGAGTTCATATTAAAAAGGGGTGTGCAAATCACACATGGTACAGATCACCATATCTGTCTTTTTTCCAATATTTGTGGTCTAACATTTGGAGAAAGTTGACAATACCAGACACATTTTGCTAACATCAGTCTTCAGCATAGCCTTCCTTGATGAACAGAACACCTGTGAATACCAACAATCACACATACCAGTAAATGGTTGTCAGCATTCACTGATGAATTTCATGAATATCCACAATCAAAAAACACATCTGGGATTGTCAACGTTTCAGATATTCATTCATTCTTTCTTACATATATCTTGAAGTTTTCCAGCAACCTTCACATTTTACTTTTAGAACGGTTTCCTGTTTACATTATGAAATGGTTTAACAAAAATCCTTACAGTAGCAAAACAAAGTCGCATAGACAATTACATTTAGTTAATTAAGCAGGTAATAGATTAGCTAGCGATACAAGGTGCTCAACTACGAGAGATAACTGAACAATTACCAGACCACCACCACAAAAGAGGGAGAGGGAAATGAAGAGTTACGGGGAGAAAAGTTTCTTCCATTTACACACACCCCGCAAATGATCATTAACAAAGGGGGAAAAAAAGAAACATTCAAGAAACACTCTTACGGTGGACAATTCATCACATCCTAGCAAACTGTAATAATCCTCCAAGTCCTCCTGTCTGCAGCTCAGTATCGTATCCATTTGTTTCAACTGACAAGCGCTTCTTCACTGTTTAGAAAACTACGACAGAGCAACCCTAAATATGTCGTTTAAACAGTCAGGGGTGTTAAAACCGAACTGTACGAAAACCGCTAGGTACATTGAGAATGAAGTGTCTCTACAGTTGGTTTTATATACCCTGAGATGTCACACGACTAAATTACAACCCTGAATTACTCCCCATTTATTGGTGGAAGAAAATGTTGAACACAGTTTACCGTTGCAAAGCTCCATGGGATTTGTAGTTTTCAAGATGATGTTAAAAATAATCCAAGAGTCCGGCTCATTTTTTCTCCTGCAGAGAGCCTTCGGGGGTACCCCAAAATTCTTCTTGCCATATTTCTAATTTTGCAAATGAAATGCTTTAATATAAATTGTTGTGCCTCGTTCCATATGGGTTAAGCTTCTGTCAGTAATTTTCTTTAAATTATTTGCAGAATCAATAAATTCTGTTTGAACTGTGGCTGCTCCCACATCCTAATCACACATCATCATCATCATCATCATCATCATCATCATCATCATCACACCATCAACATGTACGGCGGTGGCGAGCGATCGTGTGTGGAAAGAAAGAGCGCTACTGCTGGTTTCAAAATCTTCATGAAAGACATACACAAATCTCTGCAATCTAATGTTGTTGTATTATTTCCAGACATGAGACTACTGTAGTTTAGAACTACAAACAAAATCAGATCTTAAGGAAAGGGGACCAAAAGAAAGTCGTATTAACAGGGAGGGAAGGGTGTGTGGGGGTTGTGAAAGGAACCCTACCTATTTACATATACCTCAGCTGTTCCTATTTTCTGGTACCTGTTCCTGGTAAATGACCGTCTCCAGTGGCGTCACTAGGATGCGCGTCATCCTAGTGCAAGGGTGCGCATCACCCCCCTGGTGGGAGGTCGCCACATCATCCCCCCCACCCTGCTGCCTCTGCGCCTCCCCCACAGCCGCGTCACCCACGCCCCACTTCCGTGTCATCCCCCGGTACTCACCCCCCATCCCGGCACATCACCCCTGGAGCCGGCAGGCCGAGCCGCGTCTTCCTCAGTGGCTCGGCCTCTCTGAATAGGCCAGGCTTCAAGTGGCGCATGCGCACTACGCCGCTCGAAGCCTTGACCTCAGAAGGGCTGAACGAAGACCCGATTGGGGTGGGGTGACGCATCGAGATACGATTGGGGTGGGGTGATGTGCTGGGATGGGGGGTGAGTGTACTGGGGGGGTGATGCGCTGGGACTCCCAGCGCATCACCCCCCTGGTGCGTCACCCCCTCAGGCCGGGTCACCCTGTACGCCCTCCCCCCTGACACACTGCAGTGATACCAGTGGTGGGAACTGATGACAGTCATGGAGCACTGCCACCTCTTGCAGTGGCACTCCCCAAATGGCCGCCAACAGAGTACTCCATGCGCTGTTGCCAACCATTTTGCAACAGCAGAAGTGTCTTCCACTGTTGCAATGTGCTCTGGCTGGCAGCCCAATCTTGGATAGGATTGGGCTGCCCATGATTTGGTTTAGCTAGCAGCCAAATACCACCCGCTCATAGAATGTTTTTGTACAATCTTAATTTTTCCAGTGAGTTGAGCTGAAAAGCTATCTTTATGCCACCTTTCCCCTCAGACGTTAACAGAGCTAGAAGCAAAGTATGTACCTGCTCAGTGTAAAAATAGCAAAATAGAATTCAGAGACCAATCCTATCCCCCACCATTGACAACGATGCACCCATGCTGACGAAGCATGCACTGCATCCAATGGTGTGGGAGGGGGACCAGAAGGCCAACCTCTGGGTAGGCCTCCAGGTGGTCTACTCGAACCTAGCTATGTAGCTGGCATAGGTCTGAGAATAGAAAGGGGGCAGGGGGCTAAAAAATGGGGGATAGGATCCGCTGTGTGCTTTTTCCATGGAGATCCATCCTCTCCAACCCACTCTGCATCCCTTTCCCTCCCCCCCTCCCTGCCTTGGAATGCCCTCAAACCTCCCCCTCCCCATTGTCAACTTACTGACATAGCCTCCAGGAGCCACTGGCACACATACCACGCCTCTGGCCATTTGTGCCACTGCGAGTGACCAGGAAGCATGCAATCTATCCCTACTTTCCTGCCACTGCAAAATGCCTTGCGCTGCCAGAGTGCAGGTTCCAGCAGCACAATGCCCAGATAGAACTGGGCCATAAGCAAAAGAAGTATTCTTACAGGACACATGTTGAAATCTGAAAGAGCAAGAGGGAGGTTGCAGCAAAGAGCACAGGGTGGTAATTTAATGCCAAACTCTCAATGAATGTTTGTCATTAGCTTGCCCACATAGTTACAAAACATAGTCTACACTTCTGTTTACACAGTGTTGTTTACAACTTAGTGTACAATCGTGACGTAGAAGATGACAAAACCTAATATTTGTAGTTCTGACAGATGTGGACATTTTTTCATCAGCTTTCTTTAAAAAAACACAAAACTGCTCTATAAACTCTTGTTTATAGAATACCATCCCCAAATAAAATACTGTAATAAGGGGCAGATCAATTTAACTTCAACAGAAGTTGCAATAAGCATGGTACATCTAGGGCTTTTTAACACTGTTGTTGTTGTTGTTGTTCAGTCGTTAAGTCGTGTCCGACCCTTCGTGATCCCATGAACCATATCCAGCCAGGCCTTCCTGTCCTCCACTATCTTCCTGAGTTCACTCATTTTCATGCTCGTTGCATCGGTGATGCTGTCTAACTATCTCATCCTTTGCCTTCCCCTTCTCCTTTTGCCTTCACTTTTTCCCAGCATCAGAGTCTTCTCCAGAGAGTCCTCTCTCTCTTCGCATTAGGTGGCCAAAATATTTGAGCTTCAGCCTCAGTACCTGTCCTTCCAGGGAACAGTCAGGGTTGATTTCATTTAGGATTGACTGATTTGATCTCCTAGCAGTCCAAGGGACTCTCAGGACTGACTCCTAAATAAAACCTAGTAGTTGAAGTTCAGTCTTATTGAAAGTTCCCTACTGCAATTAATTTGTTATAATTTGTATCCAAGGCCACACAGCCTTGCTCCCACTCCCAGCTTGGATTCCTGCGTGATGAGCTACCAGTCTCCTGACTTTGCTGAGTGTACTCAGTGCTCCCCTTGGTGCTCATCCCATTTCCTACACTGGCAAAAGATACTTTCCTATATAGAGAGTTGCTCCCAAATCATCATAAGAGGAATATTACTAATGATGTCCCCACACGGGCAGCTGACCAAAGGAAGGGGAAAAATAGCACCCCCATATGGGCCTGCACACAGTGTGCCGGAAGCAAAGCAAGAAATGTGCCACGCACATTATGCTGAAGGTGTTTGCAAATAGGCAATAGTTACTTTAGCAAAAAAAGAAAAGAAAAGTGTAATGTCTCCAGTAAATTATCGTAAACTATAGCAAAGGGGATACAAAATTCACAGGGAAAGTTATTTTAGTCGATAACAGAGAACGGGGTATCTGAATAAATATGCCATTGTTACTGATGTCCTGAGGGGGGGGGAGTGATCCTGCTCATTGCTCCTTGTATTCCTTACCTAATTATGCCAATAAAAATTCTGACTTCTGACTTCTATTCCTTACCAAGGCAGTGACACATTTTATGTGTAAATTTGTAACTGTGCATGTTGTCAAGCTTGCATAGTACTATGAAATAAAGCTGTCTTTTCATCTATGTGCAAAACTTTGGATTAGGGCATGTGAACAGATGTTCTGAGTGAGTGACTGCTCCGGAACTGTGGAGCTAGCTACCTTCTGTCCTAAGAAATTGTCTAAGAAATCTGTCCAGACCTGAGCTTGGCTCTGTATACTACTTTCTGGAAGAACTGTGAAAAAAATGTCCTCTTAGGTCCATGGCTCAGAGATCAGGATTAAGTAGGAGTGGATTAACTTTTATTTAGTTGCTACTTTTACTTTGCTGTTTTAATATGATTTTATTGTTTTTACATTTTATTATATTGTTTTGTTGATTATTTTAATTGTTGCTAATTGCCCTGTTGAGGGATGGTATATAAAATAGATAGCTATTTTTGTTTTTATAATATACAAGTTAAAATATACAGTATAAAATAATATTATAGTTTACAATATATTTTGTTAGGTTTGAAAGTGTTTTTATTTGCCCTGCGTCTTTGGGAGGGGGTGGGATACCAATTAAATAAACTAAGGGCCCAATCCTATCCAACTTTTCAGCACCAATGCAGCCGTAATGTAGCCCCAAGATAAGGGAACAAATGTTCCCTTACCTTGAGGAGGCCTCCATGACTGTCCCTCCACCACAGGATGTTGCACACACCCTCTTGGCACAGCTGCATCAGCACTGGATAGGACTGGGTTCTAAATCACCTAAATAAATAAAGCTGTCCTTGCCTGGGACCACCTGACACAGTGGCAGGCTGGTGGAGCCCTCTGTGTCAACACAGATGCAAACTTGTCGTTCCTTTAATATAGTATTGCAAAAGAGAAGCACCGGGCAAACTCAGCAGGGCTGGACAAAAGACATGGGGAGGGCAAGGAGTGCAGAATTATATTTAGTTGCCCCACATAACTCTAATCCCAGAAGGCCTTCCCTCCCCCACTACTCAGGTACAGCCATTGCTATCCCCTTTCTTCATTTGTCTGCTGCCCTGGTCAACAACGTGATTCCATTTATGCAGCCCTGATGCAGCACAGGGTCTGTGTAGAACATCGCTATACCCTGAATCATCGAGTTGAGGTTGGAGGCAAATGTTAGTGTCTAAAGCAGAGGTGGCCAACCCACAGCACACGTGCCACTTAGTGGCACACGAAGACTTTCCAAGTGGCATGCACGGCCACCCCGGCTGAGTCCAAAATGTGCCGCTAGTCTCAGGCAGCAATCCTACACACACTTTCCTGGAAGTAAGCCCCATTGAACACAATGGGGCTTACTTATGAGTAGACATGTATAGGCTTGGACTGTCAATGTGCTTTAAATATTTATTTTAGTGGCATGCTCAAGATTATCTACATAAAAAGTGGCACGTGGCGTGCTGCGGGTTGGCCACCACTGGTCTAAAGGGTTGAAAGTAGTTTGAGAGAGAGGCATCACTTCCCATGATGTACATACATTGCTTCGTTCTGGTCAAACAGATTCTGCAAGTTTTTGCAACAATATAAAAACCTGATTCACAGAGACAAAAGTGGAATGAGCTTTCCACACACCACAAGCAGCTACTCTGTTTTCAAACTGCTTTCAACTTTCAGGGGAGGGGAAAATCCATCACTGGCTCTTGACAACATTTGTTCAGTGGTACAACCCAGGGCCGGCCCATCCGAGAGACCAGCTAAAGCAGTTGCCTCAGGCAGCAGGGTGATGAGGGGTGCCCACCTCCATCTGCCCACTTGCCTTCACTGTTTGTCCTCCCATTCCTTCCTGGATTGAAAAAGGAAGAAGAGGATGGAGTGGGAGAGAAGGTGCAGAAAAGAGGAGAGTGGTGGGCTGTAGCACCACTCCCTTCACCACCACTTCCTTTTTGGGTTATCCATTTCTGATGCTCTAGTCCACCACTTCCCTCTCCTCCAGACTTCTTTTTCAGTCTTCAGAATGGGACGGGCAGAAGCTGGCACATCACCAAGTAAGGGGGCAGCATTGGGCATGCTGCCTCAGGGGTCAAGAGATCTTGGGCTGGCCCTGATGCAGCCTTCCAGCATTGTTCACAGTGAGTATAGTAGTGCACACTGGCGTAGCTGCAGGGGGGCGGAGCTCTAAGTTCCGCCACGGCTCCGACCCTCCGTTACACCGGAGCACGAAGCGGCCCCGCCCCCTCGCCTTCGGAACCATTCAAGGCGGTAAAAGAGCTGCTTTCACCACCTTGAATGGTTCCGAAGGCAAGGGGGCGGGGCCGCTTCGTGCTCCGGTGTAACGGAGGGTCGGAGCCGTGGCGTAACTTAGACCTCTGCCCCCCTGCAGCGACGCCAGTGGTAGTGCAGATGTACTGGTGTAGAACAAACAGCATGGGACATGGTTGTATTGGAGGACTTTGTTACATGCTGCCAGTAGTTATCTTTGCAGAGCATGCATGCAGTCCAATGTCTTTCCACACAATTGTATCCACTTTGTTCAATAGGTCTGGAATAATTTGTCAGTGACGTAAATTACACAATAGGGACAATTACACAATTACACCAGCCAGATTGAAGCCACAGTTGTTGCATAACTTTAAAATAATTTGGCTAGCATGAGCTGTGGAAAACTGTTGTGTCCTTCCTCTCTCCCCACCCCCAGGGAGTGAACTCAACATTGTAAGAACTCAAAAAAGCCATCCTGACAGCACAGAAGGCACCTGCATATGTCTGGAGTTCTTCAAGTACTTTTACTATCAAGATACACAGGGCAGTTATGGTTCCCCTCCCCTGGTCTCCATTCCCTGTGCCAGGGTTCCTCGGCTACTCGAGCAGTGAGTTTTCCATTTATCCCGTCTTCTTCCTGGTCTTTGACTTCATCTCAGGTTGAGGTTTGCCTTTTCCCCCAGGATGGAAATTGGTGGTATGGATAGTGGAGAGCCCAACCTACCCAACTGCTGCACCACTGTACTTGTGTCTATCATGGGGTCTGAGTCCCTTCAGCCTGTCAAGGGCCTCCCTGTTTCCCTGCCTACCTATCTTAATCCAGTTTGCCCTGGCTCCATGCTAAAAACCCCTCTTTCCTCCCTCCCTCTCCAGCCTTTCCTCTTCTCCCTCTCTCAGATCTTTTCGTATGGGCTGGAACTGCTCTATCACCACCCTTCTGACCTCTTCTGCTGGGACTGGATTGTGCCTCTGTCCAATGGCGCTCCCACATGATATCAAATTGGGGCACCTGGGGCACCATTAACCCTCCCATCTTCCCATTGGTGGCTCTTCCCATCATTTTCAGGGTTCCCTGTCAGGAATGAGGGATGGGAGAGTCCAATTCACAGCTGTCTATATACTGCAGAAGATTGCAGAGACAGGAGAGGGCGAGGCAGCCCAAAGTAAGAATAGCTATGTGTGTCTGGATTTGTGTGGGTAGAGGTGACATTTGAACCAAGGAACTTCCATTCAATATAGTGTTAGCCACTATATTACAGTACAGCCCAATCCTATGCATGTTTACTCAGAAGAAGTCCCATTGTGGTCAACCGGGCTTACTCCCAGGAAAGTGTTATAGGATTGCAGCCCTAGTAAGATTGCTGAAAACAGTGTGGATGGAAAAACAGCTTCTAATCAAGATAGTACAGATTAATTGTAAGAAAAAAATGTATTAAAAATGAATTCACCAAACATTAATAAAGTATCAATTTGCCCTACAGATGTGTAATGTGTATTTCTAATTATAGTGGTGAGTGTGTGTATTGGATGCATCTGGAGAAATAGGAAATGTCAAGGGCAATGTGTAAGAGGAAGCGTTTTAAGGGGAATCCGGACTCTTTTAATGCAGTCCCTGCGCAGTGGGTTAAACCGCTGAACCATGAGCTGTCGATCGAAAGGTCGGCAGTTCGAATCCGCGACGGGGTGAGCTCTCATTGCTTGGCCAGCTCCTGCCAACCTAGCAGTTCCAAAGCATGTTAATGCGAGTAGATAAATAGGTACCGCTTGCGGGAAGGTAAACAGCGCTCCGTGTTCCAGCTGCATGCTACGCACTGCGGCAAAGAGAGTCATGCCGGCCACATGACCACGGAGGCGTCTTCGGACAACGCTGGCTCTTCGGCTTTGAAATGGGGATGAGCACCATATCCTAGTGTCGGACACGACTGGACTTAATTGTCAGGGGTCACCTTTACCTAAGCTAGGATGGGGAGAGATAGTGAGAAGGGATGTTGCAAAAGGTAAAGAGCATTCCAAGGCACATTTATAGCTACCTGAGTTCCTAAAGTGCTTGAGAAGCCTCACAGAGATCCAGAGTAGCATGGAGACTAGCTTGACACAGCAGACACAAAGGGGTGTTGTACCAAGAAACAATAATAGCTTGCTGGTCAAAATGCTGTAGTACAGTGGTTCCCAAACATTTTAGCACCGGGACCCAATTTTAAAAATGATACTATATTGGGACCCACCTAGCTTTATGAGACTTAAAAAACAGTGATCTAGAAAGAAATAATATTTTATTTATTTTCAAGTAATATTTTATTTACTTATTTATTTCCCCTCCAAAAAAATCTATCCATTTCTCATAATGAGGCAGCCCTAATGAATAGCCTCAAGGCTTGAGGGGCTTACTGCGCGATCCTCCCTAACTGTGCACCTGCAGAGCATGTGCTCTGCAGGTGCCGGGTGCCGTAAATGGGCCATAAAGTACATTTTCAGCACCCGGGAGCAAGGGCTGCTGGCGCAGAGGCCAGCAGCCCTTGCTCCACCTCTGGACCGACCCTGCAGCCGCTGGTGCAGGGGTGGGGGAGGGCGGGCCATTGGCTGGCCCTGGCTGGGAGGGGGCAGGGATATCAGCAGCAAGCTCTGCTGATATCCCAAGTCTTCTACTGGCCTGGGCCGCCCTTACCCCGCCACCCCAGATGTACGTTGGTTCAAGAGGAGACCCATTGGGGCTGGGCAGCCCGACAATGAGGGGAAAGGACAAATGTCCCCTTCTCCCGAGGAGTCCCCAGGCCTGGAAGGGCTCAGGATCCTGCGGCCGGCCATATGGACTGACCACGGATCCTTACACAGGATCAGGCTGCCCGTTATGTGACCCAGCCTTCACCTGCCCCCACTACCTGTCATTGATATTGACAGACTTGGGGGGAGGGGGAAACACCAGAAAAAAGATGCTCAAACATTTATCTTCCTATATTTACACAAGCTTGCAAATGGCAGGAGCTCAGTGTGAACCAAGTGGGTTTGAGAAACACTGCTCTACAGAGGAAGGGAGCTTTTAATCCTTTACCTCTGTCACTGCCCTCTGGATGGGGCCCCCATGGAGGAAAGCGCCCAAATTCAATCAAAAACAGCTGTGAAACCAAAGATAGCTAGTATGATCCTAACATGGTTAGGAGGATTTGTAGGGGGGGGGGGGTTGTTCCTAAGCTTGTCTGACAAGTTATGATGGCTTATGTTTAAATGGAATTATTCTGTTACGCTGTGTCAAATATTTTTGACAGGAAAGAGGCCTGCAAATCTTTTAAATAAACAAACAAATATCAATGGGACATTTCTGGGTAGGCTGCAGGCATGCTTAAAATTGATGTCATTTCCTTTATGAATGTATCTACGGTATTTGTTACATTGGGAAATATTTAGGTTTTCTTTAGTTCTACAAGATAGCACACAATAATATGTTGAATTCCGTCAGAGAGAAAACACAGTACAGGTATTTTTATATCGTTAAATACAGAACCATTTTTTGTTAAATCAGGGCCCGGGGCAATGCCAATGAATGGAGGAAAGGGACCCCTATTAGTATGCGGGAACCGACTGGGGTCCCTTTCCTCCATTAGTAATCTTCTCTACCAGACGCTTCTTCTTTCTCAACCTCTTTGTTAAATACGACGATCTCATCTTTTCCTCCTCTTGAGTCCTGCCTATTAATGCTCCTCCGCTCAAATGATCTCTGAGCTCCTCCGTCGCGCGCTCCGGTTTCACCAGAGACCCTTCTCCTTCGTCACAGCCCCCAGTACTCGCTCTCCCTTTTTGACGATTCCCTCCCTTACAACCCTCTTCAGGTTAACACGCTTTCTTTGAGACGTTGTCGTTCTCTTCTTATTTACACCTCTTCATTGCCTTTTCCCCTCTCCTTTTTTTTTTTTTGGTTATACTGTATCTGTCTTTTAGAAAGATTTGTTACAATTTTACAGCCCGATTCCATGTTTGCTCAGAAGACCGGCTGACTTAAATGACACCTACCGCCGCCACCACCCCATATAAAGGCAGCCCTAAGAAATTAACAGCGCGATTCTATGCATGATTACTCGGAAATAAGTCCCATATGTTAAACGTTGTCGGTTCCCAGGAAAGTTAGTGCGCACATGATGAATGCAGCCTAAAAGAACTAAAAATGCGTGTAATTTTTTTAATTAATTTTTGATAATATGCGCAGTCTCAATTCGCGTAGAACAATTTACGAACGAGTCGAACCAGGGGACGTCACATGACTGCAGCCGCAGCGGGGAAGCGCTCCTTTCTCGGCTGTCTTTCCCCCGCCAGGTCACGTGACCCAGTTTGTTGTTGTTGCGGCCTTCTGCTGGGCGGGTGCCCGCGTGGGCGTCGGCAAGGTCACGTGCCGCGTTTAAATCTCTCCCTGAGGTGGGGGGGAGAGGACTGTCTTTTCTGTATCGCGGAGGCGCCGCTGGCTGGGCCGAACGGGGGGGAGGGAGCGGTTGCTCCTGCTCCAAGATGGCGGACGAGGAGACGCCACTCCTCCAGCCCCGGAGCGGCAGCGGCCGCAGTAGCAGCAACGCCGTGGCAGCAAGCGCCACGGAAAACCCCGAGCCAGCTCTCAAGCGCCAGCGCCGGGGCTCGACTGACAGCGCCGAGCCACTGTGTGCGGCCGCCAAGGAGGGAACCGGCGGCGAGGCAGAGACGGCGACCCTCTTAGGCAGTGCCGCCAAGGAGGCCCGGCAGGAGGAGGAGGCGGGGGTCGCCGCTGTACCGGACGAGCCTGTCGTAGCGGTGGGAGAAGGAGAGGAAAGCTGGAGCGGCGGCGTGGACAATGGGCTGAGGCAATGGGGCCTGTCTCAAACGGAGCCGCCGCCACCTCCACCGCTGTACCAGCCGCAGCGGCCGCGGCCGAGCCAGGGGGAGGGAGCGGAGGCGGCGCCCGCCAGAGATGAACCGGAGACAGCCATTGGCTGCGGGCCGGCGCAGTGTTCAAACGGTGCTGCTGAGGCAGAGGTGGCGCCGCAACCCGGTGAGAAGCCACCCGGAGGAGGAGGAGGGCGCGTGCCGGGTGGGCGGGAGGGGGACCACATACAGGGGCGGAGACCAGCAGCACTAGTCTCTCACTTCGGGAGACAGTCGGTCGCCTAAAGTGACAGCGCTGTTATCCTGTTCCCTCTCTGCCTTTAGACCTGAAGCAGTGATGTCCGGGGTGGTGGGAATAGATGCGTTTTAATTCTCTGACCCTAGTGGGAGAACGAGACGCACGCCCAAACTAATCGCTAAAGGTCTGTCTGGGGAAATCGTTTCCTGCATCTTTAAATGATCACTTTTAATACATGACTGTTCTGTTCCATCCCATGTACCTGTCACGGGACAGGGGAGAGACAGGAGTTACATTTCGGGCGTGTTTGTTTGTTTGCTTGAATGTAAGTCTGCCTTTGAGGCTTTCCCCCAAGCAATTACCTTTGGATTGCACCCTTGATCAACAGAACAGACTACATCTGTGGAGGAGAAACTGGTGTAGCTAATTGGCTAAGAGAATCTGGTTGGAGTCTTGCCTTTTGCCATGAACTTACTGGTTGGCCCTATGTAAGCAACTCCCCAGCTGCGATATGGAGAGAATACCTTTCAGGATGGTTGTAAGGATATCAAAATAATATGTGTTAAGTGCTTTGCACAGTCAAAATGCTATATAGCATAGACCAGTGGTTCCCAAACGTTTTAGACTCACGGCTCCCTTGACTTCCCTTGCCGTTAGCCGTGGCTCCCCATTACATTGCACTGAAGAGACAGGCACTCTTTACATGCTCAGAGGCGTCGCTGGAGCGCGGTGGGAAGGGCAGACCACCTGGGGGCGACGCGCGCAATGGGTGATGCTGCGATCCAGCAACGCCTCGGAGGAGGCCTCAGAGCGTCCGCCCTCGGCGGAGCTCCAAGGCCTTCTGAGGGAAGCCCAATGCGACATGTCATATTTAGAAGGTTTAGCGCATGCGCAGAACATTTGAGGGCAAATCTGCCCTCAGAAACGTACTGCGCATGCGCGAAACCTTCTAAATATGACGTTTCATCGGGCATCCCTCAGAAGGCCTTGGAGCTCCGCCGAGGGCGGACGCTCCGAGGCCTCCTCCTGCCCAAGACAGCCGGCCGGAGAGGATGTCTCCGGAGCCGGCGGCAGCGGAGGCTTCGCTGCTGCCGGCTCTGGAGACATCCTCGCCGGCCGGCTGTCGGGCGGCACGGGGGTCATTAGGGCGGTGCGCACGCCCTTGCACAGGGCGGCGCGTGCCCTAATGATGCCGCTGCTCAGAGGCCCCCTTTCTTATATTATGTGTATACAGGTATTCCCAAAATGAGCCCTAAAGTGGATTTTCCATGCTTATGCTGAGCAGCAGCTAAGCCAGGAGCGCACAGGGTGGGGTTGGGATGCTGCCCTCCCTCCGTTGGCAGGCCTGGGGTGCCTACCTGGTAGAGGGCACTGATGTCGTCTGCATTAATCCTATTCATGGCAAGAGAAACATCAAAGCATGGAGGGAGGTAATTTCTTTTCATTGGTCATGCCCCACCCCCGTTGCACGAGAGAAAGCTCCTTTAGCATCTTTGCAAGATGAAAAAAAGATGTCGCATCTTTGCAAGATGAGAAAAGATTTGTATACTGCCCGGCAGTCTCCAATGGGGGGGGGGGGTTGTCCCAGCAAATAGAGTGGGGAACTAACTTAGAGCTGGGTCAAAAAGCAGCAAAGGAGAGAGATCCTAATAATTAATCAACCAAACAAACAAACATAGCAGCTGCCTCCTCTTCCTCTGGCTTAAACAAGGGAGACATCTCTATAGCTCAGTCAACAGCAAACAACTTAAAAGCAGGACCTGCTCAGCTTTCACCATTTTCAATTGCAGGTCTTGATTGCAACAATTGCAAACAATTTCTTGCTTGTTTGAAATTCCCTGCAGCTTGAGTTTCCCTGCAAAGTGCTTAGCGTATCCATTGACTTGTTAATTGCCTGACATTGACTAAGATAAGCAGGGGCTCTGCTCACCTCTGTTAAAAACAAAATGAGGAAGAGCTGACTGCAAACCTGAAGTCTTTTGAAGTGAACTTTGAATGACCTGATGTGAAGAGGCAGCTTTTTCTGGGTCTTTGTTTTTGCCTAAATTTCTCTCTTGCAAGCAAGAATATATGGTAATTAAAAGACTAACATAACACCCCTGGCTGCTTTCCACGAAGCACTTGGGAGTCGCGACGCACACTTTGGGAACCTCTGCCATAGACACTTGTTTCTTAGATGATCTCGTAGATATGTCAAGGGCACATTTTGAGCCAAAACTCATGGAATTTGCTATGACCTGTGGATATGTCTATAATGATATTTAACTGGAGTGATGGTTAATACAGAGAAGTGTTGCCAACTGAGCACCAGGGCAATGGGCACAGCTTCTTTCGCCACCTGGCATCAGGGGTTACAGTGGCATGGCGCGGAGTATGCCGACATGGAGAGATCTGATGCAACCTTAGAATTGTAGCACTAGAGCTGGAAGAGAGCTTGGGTCCATTGACCTGTGGATAAGTCAACCCAGGTTTTCACGATTAATTTTAAGACTAACATTTTAGACTTGTACAAGAGTATCTACAGTAACGGGGCCTTCCCAGGGATCGCGACAGCGCATCCGGGATCGCGACGCCACCACCGCAGATGATAAGGTCCGATTTACCTGCATTGGTGAGCAGTGGGTGTCCGGCGGTGTGTGTGGGGAGCCTGGGGACCCCTCCGCAGGCCTCCCCAAGTGTCGGAGCAGTGCTCCGACGCGATCGCAACCCACTTCCGGTTTCGCGTAAAACCAGAAGTGAGTTGCGATCGTGTCAGAGCGGTGCTCCGACGCTTGGGGAGGCCTGCGGAGGGGTCCGCAGGCTCCCTACACCCGCCGCCGGACACTCACTGCCCACCAATGCAGGTAAATTGGACCTTATTGTCTGCAGCGGCGGCCACGGCGGCGCAATCCCGGACGTTCCGTCATCGTCACTGCGGGTTGCCCGTCGTCACTGAAGGGTGTAGCAACCCTTTCTTCCTGGCTGGGGCATCGCGACGCCCCAGTTTGGGTAGCACTGGTCTAGGGGATCATAGTTGCTATCGCTTGATGTGGTGCCCAAGCATATTCATGTTTGCTTGAAAGCAAGTCCGACTTAAATCAGCTGGGCTTACTCCCTGGTAAATTCATGTAGAACTGCAGCCTTAAACTAGATCAGAGGTTCTCAACCTGTGGCATGGGTAGCGGGTGACACAGTGGGTTAAACCACTGAACCATGAGCTGTCGATCGAAAGGTCGGCAGTTCGAATCTGTGTGACGGCTCCTGCCAACCTAGCAGTTTGAAAGCAAGAAATTGCAAGTAGATTAATAGGTACCGCGTCAGCGGGACGGTAACAGCGTTCCATGTGCCTCAGTGTTGAGTCATGCCGGCCACATGACCATGGAAACTTCTTCGGACAGGCACCGCTCCCTAGAGTCGGACACGACTGGACTTGTCAAAGGATACCTTTACCTTTCGGGGTACACGGACCTCTTGCTGGTGGTACGCCAAGCCCTGCCCCTTATCTGCCCCATCAGTAGCTAATTAAGTGTCTAATAGAATAGTCTTAAATACTCTAATACAGGGGTTCTCAACCTGTGGTACGGGTACCCCTAGGGGTACGTGGACCTCTTGCTGGGGGTATGCCGTCACCAAGCCCTGTCCTTTATCTGCCCTATCAGCAGCTAATTAAGTGTTAATTAACATGGATTTTAAATTGTAATTATTTTCGGAGCCCTTCCGTCTCTCTAATTTTGGTTTTGGGCTTATTTTTGTACTTTGGAAAATGTACATTGGTGGGGTGGGGGAGGGAGGAGCTGATTTTGGGAAGTGTGACTTGGAGAAAAAAAGAGATGTCTGTCTGTCTGTCTGTCTGTCTCTCTCTCACACACACACACACACACACACACACACACACACACACACACACAAGTTAAATAAGGCATTTTTCACATTTAAAATTGTTTTAGTACTTTTTTATTTAACAATTAATTACCTAATTAATTGATTAATCAGCAGTTAACTAGCAGGGGGTACTTCAGAAAATTGGACCATGATATGGGGTACCCAGACCTCCAAAGGTTAAGAACTCCTGAACTAGATAAATCACTCTTCAGTGGTGTTGTCATGGTTACAGTTGTTAAAGGATGGGCTTTCTTCTACTTTCACCACAGCTGCAATCTGAAACACTTACTTGGGAGTAAGCCCCCCAATGAGTGCAGTGGAACTTATTTCTGAGCAAATATATGTAGGAGTAGTTTTTAAAAGTTTGACAGCAGAGATCTGAAGTCATGTTAGTAATTTGCAGGTTTAGAGCTAGAGGATAATTACTCCAAAGTAATCAGTGCAGAGGCCAAAGATGTGCATTTGTGAATGTTGTGTGTTATCTTATTTAAATAGGTCTGTTTCCAAGAATATGGGTAGAAATAACTGTTTCCACCTTGCCCTAATAAAATAGTGTGGGGTACAGACAGTTACTTAGATTAGCCTTCCAACAGCCTGATCATATGCATCACTTCAGAAGCAAGTTCCTTTAAGCTAGTAGGACTTATTTCTAAGTGTGAATGGGATTGCAGCCTTCAATTGGTTGCCCTGTATTCACCAGAGCTATGGATGAAGCAGAACATTTGTCTGGTGTAAAGTAGAAAGAGTGTGTGTATTCTAGGCATAGAGAACAAACACAAAATTACATGTTTGTTTACAGATTAAATATAGACTCAATAGGCTTGAACTGTGATACTTTGCTGGTGGCGTAAATGCTACTGATCATTGGTTCAAAAACTGGTTTACCTGGAGTGCCCACTCCAAAATGAACCTAACCCACAAAGTGATCCTGCCTAACTATCCTATCCTCGTTCTGGGCCGATCGAGATCGGCCTGGAGGTCTACTCGGGGGAAGGGGACCGTCCCCTTCCCCCGGTGTAGCGTGGCCCAGACCCAATGGGCCTCCTCGGATTTCTGCCAGCTATTTAACTGGTGGAAGTAAGAGGAGGTCATGTAAAGGCCGGCCCAGGAGGGGACGAGGACATGGCGGTTGCCATCCCCATCCCCTCCCAGGCTGGATCCACCAACCCCCAGTCTCCCTCATCGCCAGGGGATCTCTTACCTCCTCCGGCAGTCGCATGGGCGATCCGATGGCAGAGTAAGGACTGCCGGCCTTGCGCTGGTGGCCCATACTCGCGAGTTGTCGCGAACATGCTTTACAGCATGTTCGCGATGGCTTCCGGCGACGGAGCACTTGCGCCACCGCCGGATTGTTAGGCTGGATTTATGCCGCCAGTGTTTTCCAAACTTTGACATGCAGCTCCCTTGACCATTGGCCACAGCTCCCCATTACATTATGTTGATGCCTGCCAGTTGGCATTGCACAATTTCTGAGAAGATTCCGTAGCACTCCGCAGCTCCCTGGACTGGTTTCCGCAGCTCCCCTGTGAGCGGCGCCTCCCAGTTTGGGAACCACCTAACCTTTTATGGGTAGGGCTCCTGCTTCTGATTTTTATTTCTGTTGTGCTAACTTAAAAAGGTGCTCTGCACATTAAGTGTGGCTTAATAGATATGGTCTTAATTTGTTAAACTGCTTTAGAATTTTGGATGGATGATAGTATATAAATATTTTAATACACATTGGTCCTAATTCTGAAAATATTCATTTCCTAGAAAGATGTCTTATATTTAGCATTCTCCTGGAGACCCATGTGCTTGCCAATGTGATCTTGCTGTGTTTTACTCCCATTCAATCTAGCTATCTGTACCCTTTTATTTATCAAATATTTTATGTAATGAATAAGCAATTTATGCTTAAAATCAAGATGGAAGCTTTGTTTTCTCAACTTTTAATACCACCACCAAATTATTGAGGATTGCCAGGGTTCAATTTCCAAGTGCACAGGTTACGTAAGGTGACCAGGTTCAGTGAGAACAGTATCTTTTAATAGTTGCATAATGGCACCTTTACCTCTAATACCTGCCTGAAAAGCAGAAATTCAGCCTGTAGCTGGTACAGGTATAGGAGCTATGTGTGGGGAAAAGGTAGCAGCTCTATGTAGAAATGGAAACTTTGGCAGATATAATCTTTCTCACTTCTGCCAACACACTATAATGTGACACGGTGCTTCTGCAAAACTCTGGTCTACTATACAGCTGTTCAAGAGACAAAGGTTTGTGTCTTGTTGCATCTGGTCGCATCTGAATTTTTAACCCCAACTTTGCCTGTAATGTCTGCAGTTATACTAGCATCTCTGGGCATGTGTTTCTGAGCACAATCTTCATGTTTTCTTAAGTCATCTGGTTTTTCATAATACTGCTTGCGTGTCTTACCTTGCATAGGTCTTGAGGGGACTATGTTGTGCTTCTGTGATGAAACTAGTGATAAAGAGTTCTCTCTTTCAAATTTTATAACTGCAATTTCCTTGAGCTTTAAAACCAGTCGCCAGACTGTATATTTATACAACTATTAATCGACATAAACAATTATTGAGCATGTTTACATGGGAAGAACCCAATTTAAAAGGACACATCACTCCTTGTAAGTGTACAGTTTAGTTTGCTCTAAACATGAGCAACTGTTTTAACCTGATAACTGTTTTCCCTCTATTTTATGTTTTTTCAGATAATATCCTTTTTAGTGATGAAATTATTGCGAATGGCTTCCATTCCTGTGAAAGTGATGAAGACGATAGAGCCTCTCATGCAAGCTCTAGTGACTGGACTCCAAGGCCACGTATAGGTAGAAATTTAGGTGTCACTTCTTCTGTGATTATACTTGATTATCTTTAAGATTCCCCATCACCCTGGGTTTCCCTCCTTCTCTTTCCTGCTTGTGGCACATCTAGGTGCCTGTGATATATTTCCTTATATTAATCTGACACTGTGGGTGGTTTGTTGTAATATGATGCTCACCTGGCATGAATAATTATTGTCCCCAGGTGAGCAGCTGAGTGGCAAAATGCCATTGCTTCTAGCCTTCCTTGGTATGGAACTTTGGAGCTTTGAAGAACTTTCATTGTATAAATGCAGCTACTAAGGCTGCACTTTTGAAGGAAGAGACTAGCAAAAGGCGAGAGGAGCTTCTTAACCCTATTTTTTGGTTTTTCTGTTCAAAATTGCACACAGAAAAATATCAGTGAGGCAAAGAGCCTCCTTATTCCTGCATTTGCAATCGGATGACATCAGAATACAATTCAAAAGCGCAGTTATCAGGAGTAAAATGACATTTCTTCATGGGATATTGACTGTACAGTGGACCCTCACTATCCGTGGATCCCGCATCCGCGGATTTACCTCAATGCAGATACAGGGGTCCACTGTAAAAGGTGTAAAAAAAGAAAAAATGGGAAAAAAGCGGTTTCTTACCTTTTTAAATGCAAACCACTGTGAGTTATTTGTTGCACAAGCTGAAATTGTGCTCTGGAAGCCTCTTCCAGGTTGCACAGTTCCCCCTCCCTCTCCCAAAATAGCTCCAGAATGCATTGCAATGTGTTCTGGGGCGATCTTGGGAGAGGGGAGGGGGAGTCACACGACCCGAAAGAGGCTTCCGGAGCGCAATTTCAGCTTGTGCAACAAAGAACACACAGCGGTTCGCATTTAAAAAGTAAACTGCTTTTTTCCATTTTTTTCTTAGACCTTTTATAGTTGACTATATAAAACTATAGTTTTATAGTTGTATCCATGGATTTCAGTATCCGTGAGTGGGGGTTCCAGGATCAGAACCCCCATGGATTCTGAGGGCCAACTGTATTTAACCGAAACTTGGTCAGTAGGCAGTCAGTTGACAGGCATTCAGGTCCTTCATAGAAAAAGGTAAGAAGGTCTACTGCACTGAAAAATAAGTACACTGGATGGGATATACTATTGACATACAAAATCATAACTCTGCATTTAGCGAGTATTGTAAGCAAACCTAGGATGCTGGATAAATACTACAGAGCAGGTTGGACTTGTCTCCTCTATAGCATAGCATCCTCTGTCGTGTAAAAACTGCTACGTGGCACAGAAATTAATGTAGGCATGTCATGGAGGGAGGATGTGGGGAGGTTTGGATAGACGCCATCCTAAAGGCATCCCTGCCACCTCAGGGCAATCTGTGCTACAGAAGTCTGTACACCTAACGTGTAGTTGTAAACTATTAGTTAGATTAGTATTAGAATACAATCCTGTGGAGGAAACCAGCTATATTGGTTCCTCACAGGATACCCTACTTGTAATGTTAGTTCGTGCTTTTCCATGTGCAGCACGTTGCAATGTGTGTGTTTTTTCAGATTGGTTGTTTACTTGTTTTGAAACTAAACCAGCTCTGTTGAAAATGTGACAAGAGGATATAGTCCTAAAAGGATGTAGTCCGAAAAGTTTTTACAATGGAATTCTCACGTTCAAACTGAGCATGCCATGTCCACCAGATCACAGTTACTTTATTTTTTATTAACAGGTCCATACACTTTTGTCCAACAACATCTCATGATAGGCACAGATCCACGTGCAATTCTGAAAGATTTGTTGCCAGAAACTATTCCTCCCCCTGAACTGGATGATATGACTTTATGGCAAATTGTTATTAACATTCTGTCAGAACCACCTAAAAGAAAAAAGCGGAAAGACATTAATACTATAGAGGATGCTGTAAAACTGCTACAAGAGTGCAAAAAAATAATTGTCTTGACTGGAGCTGGGGTATGTACGTATTAGTGTAAATGGAATTCTAAATTATTTTGATTCGGCTGTGTACACAACCTAAATGGACTGCTCTGTGTTGTGTTAATATTAGGGGCGCTTCTGGGCAGATCTTTCACTATCTTAGCTAGCAGGGACTAAGTGATTATTTGTTTAGCCTCCAAGCCCACACATTATTAAAATATTCATATTTTTTTACCACACTATGTTCTATGGGATACATATTTCAGCTTGCAGTAATTACAGTTGCAGTCAAAATTTCCTCACATGCGTCTTTTTCAAAAGAAATGTAACATTTCTTTTGCCAAATGAAAACAACCTATGCAATTGGGGTGGGTGACCCAACATTACATTTTACAACATGTTGTCTTAATGTCCAAAATTATTAGCAAGAAGTACAAGCACATGTGAATATACCATTGATATTTACTATGGTGCAATTCATTTCAGGTATCTGTTTCTTGTGGAATTCCTGACTTCCGATCAAGAGATGGTATCTATGCACGTCTTGCAGTAGATTTCCCAGATCTTCCTGATCCTCAAGCAATGTTTGACATTGAATACTTCAGGAAAGATCCAAGACCATTTTTTAAGTTTGCAAAGGTGCTATTTCTCTCTTTATTATACTGGAAAGCAGACATATATAAACTGCCTACAAACGTACTGTATCTAAGACAGTTCTATCTTCCCTGTGTCTTGAACATAAGCCCAGAAGTTTGTGCTTTGGAAGGGGCACATTGTGGTGCACCACTGGAATATCCCAAATGACAGGCAGGTGTGTCAGAGCAGTAGTCAGATATACAGTATACACACAGTATATTTTTGTCGCCATTGACTTTTATTTTGATCTGATGCAATGTAAGGGAACTAAGTTAAGAAATTAATCTTACAGGACAGTGAAAAAACAGGACAGCGTTGCCTCTCATATTTAGAAGGCACAGCATTTTTGTTAGACCAGTGCTGCAGAAGCTACATTTTGTAACCAATGTTTACATTTTAACGTTTCAGTTAATGACATCACAGATTTCTATTCTGAATTTTTTAATGGGGGAACATTTTTTAATGGTATGTTCAGACATGGAGAGCAACACAAGTACTCATGGTATATCTGACACGCATTCCTAGGTGGGTATTAAGGTATCCACTGACCAGGACCAGGTAGCACAATGGGCAGCTGTTGCTATACCTGATATGAAAATTGAGTATTAGATAGCATATAAGGTGTTACAAGAACCTAAATTACCATAATTAGCATAATTCTGAAAAACATACTTCAGTCCCTATTCCTGTTTACTGGGAAGCAACTTAACACACACTTGGGAATAAGTCCCACTAAAGTTGATGGGACTTATTCCTAAGTAAGTGTGTGTACGATTGCAGCCTTAGTTGATGAATATGAAATTCAGATGGTGATAAGACTTTTCTCTTGGAAAGAGAAAATGTTTCTTCATCTCAGTTTAATTTTCTTATAAGTAGGCCTATATTCTTAAAAGCTGGAAATATATTTAGTTCATTTTAATATATAAAGCTACATAATTGTGAGTTTTAAGATGGAGAATGCTATTTTAAAGGAATAACATGCAAATTTTAATTGGAGTAAACTACCCAAGGTACTAACTTTGTTTCCATTACACAGAGATTGATGCAGACCTTTTAGTATTGACTTTGGCTGAGTTTTGTACCTTTTTTCAGTAGTAGTCAGAACCTTTATTTATTGGCATAGTTAAAACAACATACAAAATAGACATAACATACAACGTTAACATAAACCCATAACACTAACCATAAATGGGAGTGAGGAGTCCTAAAACCTAGCATGCACTTCCCACATAACTCACACTACGTCTATTTACAATCTGCTTTAAGTAGGTTGCAACTTTCTCCATTATTGCTACATCTACACCCTGTAAAATAAACTAGATTTTATCCTGATTTTCCCCCCAACCCCACCTATTTGACAAGATTGAAGATAAATATTTCAATCTAAGATTGTTATACAGTGGGCAATAAAAAAGCATGTGATGGAGTGATTCCACACCTCCCAAGGCACACAGACAACATCTCTCCCTAGATGAATCCCTCTGTATCTCCCATAGAGTAATTCTGATGGCATGATATTACACCTTGCCAATGAAAAGGCCCTGCAACTATGCAGGCGTTTTAGGAGATATGTATGGCCAAGGGGCAGAGTACCTATAACAGGAATCTGTAAAGCAGTGGTAGCATTCCATAGTTCTTGCTGTTCAATATCCAGAAGCCTGCCCTTTTTGTTCTGTATGCCTGGTCATGAGTTGGCGAACCTACTATATCTAATGCAAGGCCTATAGTTTGAATTTTCTTTTCAAAATAAGTTACCCCAAAACGGGGCTCGGAGTCCAGGAGAAGTCGATCAAGTAAACTATCCTGCTTTACTCTTAACCAGAATTTTAAAAATCTCAGCCACGCCAGTCTCCACCAGAGACTGACTTAGCCTCACAGAGCATGGCATTGTACCTTTTTACTACATCTTAGGATTCCAGTGGGACTATTTCTGGCTGTTAGATTATGGACACTAATTAGTTTTTATGTTCACTCATCTGCTTTTTCCTAATCCATATTTAGGAGGTTTGGAAGCTATACATTAATTCAGTAGTTCTTACAGTTAATTTATCTTGTTCAGTGGTGGCTTCTGACTTTTCCATTTGTTACTGATGTGTTGTAGTGGTGGTCTCTGTCTCTTCCATTTATGTTACTGATGTAGTAGCATTTAATGCAAGCCTGAGGGTAGACACAAGTTGGAATTGCTTAAAAAATTGGTTAGGATTCATTGGTTAGGATTCCTAATAACTAAGGCTCTAATCCTAAACATACTTAGGGTAAGTAATGAGTAAGCCTCATTTAGCATAGTGGGACTTGCTTCTAAGTAAACATGCATAGCATTGATTCATTTTTAACCTACCTTTCACAGGTTGTTCTAAGGCAGCTAACAAAGTCTTAAAAATAAAGACAGTTTACAATAAAATCAAAATTCAAATAGTAATTAAAACAGACAATATACATTTCTTCAACAGCATGTCACAAGCAAAAAACTTGGCAGAAGAGGTCCATCTGAAAATGCCTTTTTAAAAAGCAGGAGGGGGCCTTTGAACAGGAAGCTCTATCAGAGTAGATTCTGTCCCATGTGCATGCCAGTTGAACCTTTCTCAGTGAGGGTACTGGAAGCAGAGCCTTCCCTGAAGATCTTAAGCGATAGCTAGAGTTGCATGGCAGAAGGTTTTGAAGGCTTGAACCATATAGGGTTTTAAAGGTAATTACCAGCACCTTGGATTGGACTCTGGAAGGGAGATTGGCGTCATTCCTGCAGAATGGAAATGATATGCTTCCGCTATATGGCCCCTGTCAGCAATCTGACTGCAGCAGTTCTTGAATATTTGTTTTTAAGGGTAACCTTACATACAGCATGTTGCAGTGACCAAACACTCCTGGCCATGGCTATCTGCCTTTCTAGGAGCAGGGCTGGATCTAAAAGCACTCCCAAGCTCCATGCCTGCTCCTTTAGAGGGAGTGTAGCCCTATGGAGAATAGGCTGAACACCTATTCCTGAATCATCTCTCCAATTGACCATCAATACTTCTGTCTTTCTAGATTAAAAAACCCATTTCCTTCCAGCCCAAAGGTGTACGAATTTAACTCCTTTCGCTTATATACATCCTTGAGTAAAAATGCCTAAGTTTCAGCTTTAGTTGACATCCAGCCTATTGCCATATCCAAATTGTCTAAGTTTCAGCTTTAGTTGACATCCAGCCTATTGCCATATCCAAATTGTCTATGTCCACTGACTCCTTGGGATCAAATGACATAGTAAGGTAGAGCTGGATGTCGTTCACGTACTGGTGATGCCTCAGCCCAGATTCCTTGCCAACCACCCCAGCAGTTCCATGCAGAGGTTCCCTTGCTTTTCCACAAGATGTAGCATTTGTGGTACCAGCAGGGTTCCATGTTATGGCACTAAGCAATAACCTCCTACCACCAGCCCTGTGTCCTCCCCCTAGGACCTGACCGTGCATTCCAGTCCCAATCCTGAAAGGCAGTCCAGAAGAATACCATAGTTGATGGTATTGGTTCTGTGGAACCTCTCAGCAGTACTCAACAGAGACATACTTCCCATACCTTATGCCCACTGTAGGTCATCGACAAGAGCAATCAAGACGGTTTCAGTCCTGAACCCTGGTCAGATTTCAGAATGAAATGGGTCAGGATAATCTATTTCCTTCAAGATGTTTTGGAGTCAAGTCACCACCACATGCTCGGTGATCTTGCCCAAAAAGAAGAGATTAGAAACAGGCCAGTTGTTATCAAGGGTAGAGGGATCCAGGGCAGGCTTTTTAAATAGCACTCTCACTACTGCCTCCTTCAAAACAGATGGCATTTAGTCCTCCCCAAGGGATACATTCACAGCCCTCCTCCACCAACTAAGCTGCCTCTCCCCTCAGGCAGCTTTTATCAGTCAAGAGCACAGACGGACATTCCCATACTTCCTAAGATCTTATCCACATCCTTAGAGTTCATAAGTTGAAAAAATATCCAGTACAACAGGGCACAGTGCTTGGGGCACCTCTCCTGGTATTACAAATAACCTGGAGTCTAAATTGCTATGAATATGAGCAACTTTGGCTGCAAAGTGCAAAGTTCATTTTGTCACTATCACTGCCACAAAGTAGACCCCAAAATGGCTTCTAGCCTGTTCCAGGTTGGATTCACTGCAAGTCTTCCTCCGTTGCTACTCTAGTCACTGTTCAAGCAAGCTGTTGTTGCCCTCAGCTCTGTGGAAAATTATGGAGCTACACAAGCACCTCTAAACTGGAGAGGACATTTTGGAGCAATTGTTCAGCTACCCAGATCATTTCCTTATTCCAGAAGTCAACCAGGGCTTTGATAGAGTCACCAATCCTGGCAAGTGGAAAATCCCTAAGAACTGTCTGGAAACTGAGCAGCTCTATCAGTCTCCTGGCTTGGACCATTTTAACTGGTCCTGCAAAGATTAGAAACTAACCTAAAATCCAACCAGATAGTGATGTGTATGAAAATAGAGTTGTCACAAACTCCCCCACCAATAGATCATTTTCATCCCACCCAGAAAAAAACAGATCCAAGGTGTGCCCTGCTATATGTACAGGATATATGCAGTCTGTAATTGTGTACAGCACCCTATATTAATTGAGTTGGGCCCATGGTGACTGTGAGCTGCTACCACTGGGGTGACCTTGCCACAAACATTGAAGTCCCCCAAGATGACAACTTATGGGGAGCTCAGTGCCACAGCTGAGACCTCCACCAGCAGCTCGGGCAAAGAGACTGCTATACAGTGAGGTCATTGGTACACTAGACAGTCCTGTCTCAAAGGTCCACCAACAGGTGCAAACACTCCAGGATTGTTGGATAGGGATGGAATTGCAATAAATCATTGCAACTCCCCCCACCCAATCAGACCTGCTGCATGACACAAACCCAGAGGACAAAGATGGAAAAGATGAACTCCTTCTCCCTCATCCACCTAGGTCACTGTGGCAAACACCAGGTCAGCCTGCTAATCTAAGATAAGATCTTGCATTATTGGGGTCTTGCAATTCATCAATCGGGGTATGTTGCCAGGACATGCAGGATAAACTAGTCTGGAAAAGGACCCATGGGAAGGGGGGATAGACATTATATCTAACCTTCCTTCTCCCAGTAAAACCTGTCCTGCTTTCAGTGCCATATCTACCTCTACCCATCACTCTTTATATTGGAACCTGCCCACCCCTATTCCATTCCTCTCTCAAATATGGATGGATTTTTAAAAAAATCCAAAAATATACTGTGGCAATTGTAAAGTTATGTATGTGGTGATTGGTTTTTTTTTTTTAATTCTTCAGGAAATATATCCTGGACAGTTTCAGCCATCTCTCTGTCATAAATTTATAGCTTTGATGGACAAAGAAAGAAAACTGCTTCGCAATTACACTCAGAACATAGATACATTGGAACAAGTTGCAGGAATTCAGAGGATAATCCAATGTCACGGTCAGTCAAACTTAAGTTCTATTCTAGATCTAGGAGTTATGTTGATGTGCAGGATAGGTGGTACAATGAACTTTGCAGAGTTTCTAGCTCTCAACTTGTTTAATTCCTTGAGAATATGGATTCAGTATGTTGAATTGATACCATATACAGTAGACCAGAGGTTCTCTAAGTGTGAGGCGTGACTCCCAAGTGCGTCATCAAAAGCAGTGACTCCCAAGTGCGTCATCAAAAGCAGCCAGGGGCGTCGCATTAATCTTTTAATTAACACATATTCTTGCTTGTGCGCGAGAGCGAGAGAGAGCAAAAAGAAAGGTCCGGAAAAGCTGCCTTTTCACATCGGGTTACTCAAAGTTAATTTCAAAACACTTCAGGTTTGTTTCCATGTCTTGTTTTTAACCACAGCGTGAGGGAAGCCCGCTTATCTTATGTTAAAGAAGATTAACAAGTCGTTAAGTACTCAAGCTGAGGGAGAGGTTGTCTCTTGTATGTTTGCAGATAAGGTATTTTCATTCAGGTTTCATTCAGACATTGCAATTGGCAAGTAAAGTATTTTCTTTCCTTTTAAGAAAGCAAACACAAAACAAATGCAAGAACTGCAATTGAAAATGGTGCAGAGCAGGTTCTGCTTTACATACAGTCTTTGATTTCTATGTTTAGTTTGGTTGATTAATTATTAGGATTTCTCTCCTCCTTCCTTTCTGACCCACCTCTAAGTTAGTTCCCCACTCTATTTGCTGGGACAACCCCCCCCCCTGGAAACTGCCAGGCAGTATAAGAATCTGTTTTTCATCTTGCAAAGATGCTACCAAAAGGAGCTAGCTTTCTCTCTCTTTCTCTCTTGTGCAACTGGGGCTTCCCTCCCATGCTTTGATGTTTCTCTTGCCATGTATAGGACTAACACAGACAACATCAGTGCCCTCTACCCAGGCCTGCCAATGGAGGGAGGGCAGCATCCCAACCCCACCCTGCGCACTCCTGGCTTAGCTGCTGCTCAGCATAAGCATGGAAAATCCATCTTAGGGCTCATTTTGGGAATACACACATACATATACACATACATATAAGAAAGGGTGCCTCTGAGCATGTAAAGAGTGCCTGTTCCATGCACTGTAATGGGGAGTCACGGCTAACGGTGAGGGAGGTCAAGGGAGCCGCGAGTCAAAAAAGTTTGGGAACCACTGCAGTAGACCGTATTGGACCTCAGTTCCTGATAGTCCTGTTATAGGGCCTCCACATAGTCAGTTCTTATTTAATAAAGCAAAAGTTGCTAGTCTCTGTACTTATGGAGATAAAAGAAAAACATGAAAACTATGCAGGGATTTTACCCAACAGCTCAGCAAGAAGGAAACCTATTCTCACCTTCCAGAGTTCTGACCAATAAGTGCAAAAAAAAATCTGGAGTGAATGATGAGTGTTCAGCATTTTATTAATACAATTAAGTCTAGGTTTTTGCATTCTTGAATTAACATGGCCTCCTCCATCTATCCTTTATTATTTTTATTCATTTATTTTAAACATTTGTATCCCTTCCCACTTTGGAGCAGCTCAAGGCAGCTGATATAAAAATTAAAACCAATAAAACCTGTAAAGCGGAGCAAGTGTCTGATGTTCTTCATCTACCTCCACCTTTTTCTGCTTCTCCCTCACAAGACACTGTAAAATGGCCCTGTGAGGGGAGGGGGCGGAGGGAAGAAAGTCACAATTCAGCAGAAGATACATCAGTGCATCTCGCATTCTCCCATGCAGCATAAAGAGAGGAAGGAATACCTCATTCCTTACATTGCCTGCCTCTTCCTCCTCTGATTCCTTTGTCCCACTCACCACAAAATTTCTGACTAAGTCTGTAATGCTGAAAGGAATGAAGCCATGCTTAGAACTTGTACAAAGCTACAAAAAATGACAGACTAGGAGAGTACAAACTGAGCACAAGTCCTGATGGGGACCATATTTCATGTACTGCTGTGTCACCATCTCCCATTTATTACTACTATATCTAATAGCAAACTTAAAGTATACCTGTGTACTGGGGTGGGCTCCTAGGCTCCTCCAGAAAAATGCAAGTCTGTAAATGTGGTATAGGAACCCTTGGTCCGTGACCAGTGAAGATGGAGCTTTCTCCATCTCCTAAAACCAACCAGCTAAATTGTGTGTGATTTCTCTAATGAACCAAAGTTTGGCCTACCCTTAGAGGCCTGTGGAACCTGATGCCTCCTGCCATCAGCATAACTCAAAATGCCACAAGACTGGCATGGGTCGTACTCTCCTGGCCTGCATCCAGCATCATATACAGTAAAACCTTGGATTGCAAGCATAATTCTTTCCAGAAAGGTGCTTGTAATCCAAAACACTCGTATATCAAAGCAAATTTTCCCATAAGAAATAATGGAAACTCAGATGATTCGTTATTCTGCAAGAGATCTCTCTGTGTGTCTGCAGAGGAACAATAGAGTCTCCTGGGCAACAAACTGCCCTCCCCCCATCCTTCTCATGATGTCCCTGCCGTTTCTCTGCAAAACCCTTGCTCGTCAGCAATCTGTTCTCCCTCTGCATGAGGCTCCGTCTGCAAGAGGCTCAGACATTTGCTCTACAGAAGTTGCAAAGCAAACGTCTGAGATATTCTCTTTACAAACGGAGCCTCTTGCAGAGGGAGAACAGATGGTTAACGAGCAAGGGTTTTGCAGAGAAACGGCAGGAACATCATGAGGGGGATGGGGGGAGGGCAGTTTGTTGCCCAGGAGACTCTATTGTTCCTCTGCAGACACACAGAGAGATCTCTTGGAGAACACAATATACTCATATTGTAAGACCTTGCTCGTTTATCAAGTCAAAATTTATAAAACAGTTTTGCTCGTTTTGCAAAGCACTCGCAAACCAAGTTACTCGCAATCCAAGGTTTTACTGTACATGTGCAGACATAACGTGTCTTAACGTTCCGTCCTACCTCTAGCAACGCCATTGAGCAGGAACTGGAACTAGGCTCAGAGCTTAGAAATTCTGTTATATGGGGGAAATTGTCCAGTTGTATCTCCCTCATATGCAAACTTTCTTATGAGTACTCAGTTTGTACTTTTCTGTTGGTGTGGCTCAGAACAATTACTCTTGCATAACCATGCATCACCCCGCTGCTTTGACGTGCAGCCTGATCCTATTCATGTTTAGAAGCAAGTCTTGACAATATATGCAAGATTTCCACTCAGTTAAGGATGCATAGGCTTTTATATCAATAAGCCCAGGACAACCTCGGGGGGAGGGGATGTTTGTCCCCTTCCCCTGGTATAAGCTGGCCAGGGCCCTGTGGGCCTCCTCGGATGTACGCCGGATCCAGACCTTGCGTACATTTGGGGAGGCCGTGTAAGGCTGGAACGGACATAGGATATCGGCGGAGCGCACCACCAATATCCCCGGCACCTCCCAGCCCATCCAATGGCCCCCTCCCTCGTTGGCCCGTCCCCACCCCTGCGCCTAGTGGCCTAGGCCTTACCTGGGTCATCTGGTGCAGGTTCGGTCCACCAAGGGTGTGACTGGTGCTGGCCTCGGTGCCGGGACCGCTTTCACCTGAGTCGTTGTAAACGTGCTTTATGGAGCGTTTGCATTGCTTTAGAGCGGCGAAGCACGCATTCCGTTGCTCTAAAGTTCAGTGAGGATTGCGCCCTTATTCTCTGTGTGACATCTGAATTGGGCTAATGACTCTAAGAAGAGTTACAAAGAAATATTTTACTCCCTCTCCTAGGATTCCTATTTAGACTGTAATGTGGTAGACTGTAATGTGGTAGATAGGAGTTATCGTACAGGCAGAGAAAACTGTTGATGAAACTCATTCAACAAATAACAATGAGTTTAATCAGCAAACTAAAACATGTTTAAAAGCCAAGGCATCTACAACCTTATGCTTTCACATTCTCTGGTGAATAAGTTATCTTACTTGAAAAAGTTAGTACTGTATTTGAATTAATATAACATTTGTTATGGTCTGACTTTGTCATGTGCAACTATGTAACTGTTTCCTGGTTCTGTGGTGTTGTTTCCCAGGTTCCTTTGCAACAGCTTCTTGCCTCATCTGTAAATACAAGGTTGATTGTGAAGCTGTTCGAGGAGACATTTTTAATCAGGTAAGAACACTACTCTTTAAGGATGCTGGGGGGGGGGGTAAGATAAATGTTCATGTACATGTAACATGATAAATGTAATTGGTACCTTTTCCCTCAGGGATGGTCTGCGCATGTGCAAAAAACGTTATAAATAACGTTTGCACAGCGGGCCTTCCTCAGAAGAACCTGGCGCGTCGGCCGGAGAAGACGTCTCCGGAGCCGGCTCCCGGCCTCGGAACAGGCCGGGAGCTGGCTCCAGGGACGTCTTTGGGGGGTGACGCGCGCAAGAGGTGACGCGTCATGCGCGTACGCGCATCACCCCTTGCGCGCGTCACCCCGTAGCGGCCCGCGCCCGTCACTTGACGGGAGCGACGCCATTGGGCAGCCTCTCACACACACACACACACACACACACACACACACACACACACACACACACACACACACACACACACACACACACACACACACACACACACACACACACACACACACACACACACACACGGAGAAGGAGCCAGCAGCCAGATAATCTATTGGAGCCGGGCTGGGTGGTGCATGAGCCAGGTCGAGCGGCTTGTGCACGGCCAAGTGAACGAGCGGCCGGGAAGGAGCAGGGCCGGGAGGGCTCATGCTGTCCGGGCATGAGTAAAATCAAAATGTCTTGTATAAATTTGTCTTTCTACATAATAATCTCTTGCAGCTTATGATTCAACAAAATGACTTGTATGTCCATCTTATACAAGCTAAATGCTAACTAAATATGTATTAAAAATGAATGCAACCTTCTCTATGCAGGTTGTTCCTAGATGTCCCAGGTGCTCACCTGATGAGCCACTTGCCATTATGAAGCCAGAAATAGTTTTCTTTGGTGAAAATCTACCTGAACAGTTTCATAGGGCCATGAAATATGACAAAGATGAGGCTGATCTTCTTATTGTTATTGGGTCTTCACTTAAAGTAAGACCAGTCGCACTGATTCCAAGTAAGTATTGGTTGATCCCTTATTAGGGGGTGGAGGGAGATTTATTTCAAACTAAAATTTATGTGTAACATTTTTTAAACTGCTGTGCAATAGTCTTGGGAGTCAGAGGAGTTTAGAGAGCTTATTAGATTTGTCAGATCTACAGAAACAAGAAATGTATGTTTATATCTAATATAGTAGTCAGGGATTCTCAAAATTTGTTCCTACGTCAGTCCCCCCAACTAATTATGAATGTATACATACCCCCCAATATTATAGCTATTGATTTTATTAAGATTAGTTAGGCTGATAGGAAATAAAGCACACTAACCTTTGCGTCCGTACTTGTTAGTTACAGTTAAAATAATTACAATACTAATAAAGAATATTCCTGCAACAGTCGCTACATACACACTGTAGACCACCCAGTGTAAACTTGATCTCCCTACCCACTTGCCTCACCTGGAATGGGAGTGGAATGCTCTCCATGTTGCATGGGGGGGGGAGGAGAAGATGGGCAGCTGTGAGAGCTACCAGGTGAACAGGCTATTCACTTGCATAACAATATTTTACTTTTACTTCAGAGCTTTGTGACCCCCTTCCAAGCTGCTCACAACCCCCCTAGGGATTGCAAAACATGCTTTGAGAACCCCTGTTCTAAATGGAACATAAAAACATGAATTCTAGGTCAGGCTTCATATCATGTAGTTACAGGCTTATAAATGATAGATAAATTCATTAAATATTTGTGTTTAATACCTTTTTTCTTAAATATGTAGGTTCCATCCCACATGGTGTGCCTCAGATTCTAATAAATAGAGAGCCATTGCCTCATCTACACTTCGATGTGGAGCTTCTTGGTGACTGTGATGTCATTATCAATGAATTATGTCATAGACTAGGTGGTGAATATACAAAACTTTGTAACAGTTCTATCAAACTTGCAGAAATAACTGAAAAACCTCTACGACAGCACAAAGAATTTGAAATACATTCAGCTGAGTTGCCACCAACTCCTCTAGATATTTCTGAATATTCTAGTTCACCTGACAGAATTGCACCACAAGATTCTCAAGTAGCACACTCGGAGCATTCTTCTGAATATAAAGCAGAAGATTCTGATGCTATCCGGGAGTCTAAGGAGAACTGTGCAGAGGAGAAATCACAGGAAGTACAAAACTCTTTAGAAAGTGCTGAAAAGCTTCCTGACCAGTTGGAAAACCCAGAACATGTGAAAGAAAATGGATCTAGCCAAGGGGAAAACAAAGACAAAAGTGAAAGAACTTCATCAGTTGAAACACTAAGAAAGTGTTGGATTAACAGATGTGCAAAAGAGCAGGTTAGCAAGAGACTTGATGGTAAGTGCTCATTAATTTGTAGATCCCATGACTTTGAAACAATTCTAAGCATTATGGGTTCTTAATTGGTATTGAAATATAAGCTGTGTCTTGAGGGCTTCGATCAATACAGAACAGCGTTTTGCAACATCATCATGATTTTGGAGTTGGAAAAATTAGCAGAAATATGTCCATCCACATCAGTATTGGTACCTGTGATGGGCCCTTAGGATGGGACACAGAACAACCAAACTGGTTCCTTTGACTGAACCAGCTAGTCATTTTCACTTGCAAGCTTTCAGGTGATATGTAGGCAATGTGACAGAAACTGAACTGACAATCCTAACCAAATTTCCAGCGCAAGTGTGGCCGTGCCAACAGGGTACACACTGCATTTTGCAGTGCAGGAGCAGTCATGGAGGTCTCGTCAAGGTGAAGGAACATTTGTTCCCTTACCTTGGGGCTGCATTGCGGCTGCACCGGCGTTGGAAAGTTGGTTAAGATTGCGCTGTGTATTAACTACCTACATTAAGAGCTTTGCTGGATTAGGTCAAAGGCTTATCTAGCCCTGCATCCTGTTTTCCACAGTGGCCAGCCAGATACCACAAACAGGAAATGCAGGCATACCCCTCTCCTGTTGTTTTTTACCTGTAGCTGGTAGTCAGAAGCAGAAGCATGCTGCTGCTGAGTCTGGAAGTGTGCTTTCCAAACTAAAGTCCACAATCCTAGGAAAGCCCAGATTAGGCTACAATAATACCTGCAATAAAAACTATTTTCTTTAGTGCTGTTTTGCTATAATACTTTGTTATGAGTTGATTGATAGTACTGCAGCCAATGAGAGCAGTGTATTTTGGCCAAGCAGCACATGGTTTCCCGCCTTAGATAGTGCTTGGCTTTAGAGGAAAAGAGACCCTGTGTTGCTGAAGGTATTACTGTACAGATATAGTCTATACTAGACTTCATTTTGGTCTAAAACACAGCAGATTCAGCAATGTCATCTTTGTCCAAATTAATCATGAAGCATTTTATATTTGTATTTGCTCTAGATGACACCTATAGCTGCCCCCCTCTCTGGTCTGGCTGGCCAATCTCCCTTGCCACCCCAGCCGGCCCTCCCGTTGCCTGGCGCAGCACTTCCCTGCGTCCGGCGGCACAGGCATCAGACGGAGGTTGAGTAAGCGGTGCCGGCCTCGGCGCCGGCACAGCTTACTCTAAGGGTGCCATGAAAGTGTTTTATGGCACTTTCACAACACCCTAGGCTGGCGGAGCATGCACTCCATCGGCCTTTAATTGTGCAGGATTGCATTGTTTTGTACTGGCTTTCAAGGCACATGCATTACACACTCCTTTTTATCTGTATTTGTGCTGTGTTTATGCAAATTAGACTTGCGCAGGCACAGAACGACGAAGTTTCCAATTGACGTTCTGCGCCTGCGCGAACTGTGGAAAGCGCTGCTGGGTGCTTTACGGAGTTCGCGCCTGGCGCAGGCAGAAGAACATCAATGGAAGCTTCCGATTCAGCTCCTATATATAAGCTAAATGGGGAAAAAGCGCGCACACACAGATGCCCCGTTAACACTAAAAAACACCGGAAAACAGGGGGGGCCCGCCCCATATCAGCCGACGCCTCTGCAGAGAGGATCAACAAGGTTAACAGAAGCACTTCCTGTTAACCTTGCAGAGCCTCTCTACCACTTAGTCTCTCTCTACTTGCCTGCAATAAGCAGCAGAAGGCTGCTTATCGCGTTTGTTTAAGGAAGAAATGAACGTTGCTGCACTATAAAAGTAAGGGGGGGAGTCACGCGTGGGGGAACCGCAGAAGGGTGTTCGCCCCTATCTGTGGTTCCCTGGTAGAGAAAGGGGCATTCCTGGACCATATGGGATTAGCCCCCTCACGCATCTGCGGGGTGAGGGGCCTGGAACGTATCCCCTGCAGATACAGGGCCCTACTGTACTGTTATATAGTGTAGGGTGAATGTTTTTGTATGTCTCTGAATTCAGAAAAACAGCTACCATACAACGAGCCACTAAGGGGGATTCTATACATGTAAAATTAAAAATACTATAAAAATGCTATAGAACACTCTTAGGGAAGAAATAGAAGGTGGGCTGAAGGAAGGATATGTGTACTGCAGCACCGTGTTGTAGAAACCACTTCCATTGAATCCTGTAACGTTTTCACAAACCCCTCTGAGTTGCTGGGCATTCACTTGCAGCTATTTCCTTACTTGGAGACAGCAGAGTACAAAATATAAGAACTCAAAATCTTATTGGATATTCCTTTGATTATTAACACTGAAACAATTCTTCCTACTCAACATGTTTCAGGTACCCAATACTTGTTTTTACCACCAAATCGCTATATTTTCCATGGTGCTGAGGTATACTCGGATTCTGAAGATGATGTCATATCCTCCAGCTCTTGTGGAAGTAGCAGTGATAGTGGGTCCTGTCATAGTCCAAGTTTAGACATAGAAGATGAAAGCGAAATAGAAGAATTCTATAATGGCATTGAAGAAGAAGATGCTGCTGATAGAGAAGAGGATAATGGATTTGGGGAAGATGGAATTGACCTTCAAGAATCTGTTGATGAGTCGGTTTCTGTAAATGAGGCTGTAGGACTTGACCATTCAGTGGACAAGTTGTAAAGTGGTTGTAAACTGACTGGTTTCAGGAACGTTTCCACCAGCATTAGCAGTTTTGGCATGTCAGAATGAATGTGTACTTAAATTAGAGCAAGGAAAACAAGGATGTAATGTTTATAAACTAGAGTAGATTTTCATGCATAGTTTTCTAACTTTTCCAATCAAATTCTATAAAGGCATACTCAACACTACTCTCTTTTGTGTTTTGAATTTGAAGAAGGTACTAAGTATCTTTTACTGTCACTGCATTCACTCTTAATTTCATTGGTGTGATCTCTATGTGTATATATACAGTATTTTTGCTTAACAAATTTCAACCTATTTTATTTTTGAACAGTTTGAAAAAGCCATTGGAATGTTAATATAATATAAAGGGAACAGCTAATCTAGACCAAAGAATGGTATTTTCCACGCCTCTCTTGCTTTGTAATGCTTTATTTAAAATCTGCTTATGTTTCTCTTAACTATTACTGCATAGTCTGTTTAAACACTGGTATTTCCCAAAACAAAAGTTACAATGGCAGCTATTTTTATTTGTATTTTCAAACATTACTCTTCATGATAAGATGCATGTAAGTATATTGAAAGATAATTAGGAGGCATATTGAGCACCTGAAAGTTGCTGACAACTTAGATAACTAGAAAGTACTTTAAAAGACACTCAATGTCCTGTGGGTATGTAATAGTACCTTGCAAAACTGGAGCAAGAAAGTGCTTAAGTGCTGATAAGAAATCATCAGGCTTGTTTTGGTTTGACACGTAATTGATACACGGGGCAGGGTTAGTATACTGAAAGTGTACAAGTACAGAAAGAAGTTTATACACTGCCAAGTTGAGAATATGCTGCAAATGTACTAAAGGCTTGTAAATAAATCTGAAGAAGGAAGCAAACCCTACCCAAATACAAAAGTGCTTCTTTGCAGTTCCGTAAGGAGCTACTTAAGCTTCCAATATAATACATAAAATGCAATTTAGCATAATTTAAAAATATGCTGCTTGAGGGGTTACTACTTCTGTTCGGAGAACTTAACACCACTTGTTGGTACATAGTGTTGTTCAAAAAGCAGCTGTTGGCTTTGGCTGTCTTAAAATAGATCTCAGTTTTCCAGCTATAAATTTGTTTCCATCCTTCACAATTTGTTTCTTAATTGTGCATTAAATAGTAAGTTTGCATTTGTTCTTGAAACCACTTTTCAACTGTGTCCCAAGAGAGTTTTACCAGTTGTCACTCATCTGTATTGCTTTAATATTTATTCCATTTTGAAATATGTATAGTAGCTGTCCTTTTAAGCAATTATTGCATCTGTAACACAGCATAACAAAGTGTTAAGAATGGCCTTCTGTGTTCATCTAAAAATATTGGCATGTTTTCTTATGGTCCAAGTTCTAAATTACAGAATTTATTGGGCTCCACTAAAGAATGCAATATGGTTAGCATTGCTTGCATGTTAAAATGTATTTGTGCTATAGGAGATATTTTAAATGGAAAGATTTTGTTTTTAAATTATTTTTACAGTGTGAATTGTTTTCTGCTTTTATATTGTATATAGTGTCTTTTATGTAATCAATTGGCAAATGTTTTGTAGAAGACGGTTTTAAAATGACTGGCTCTCTTCCTGCAACTTTTGAAATACAAAACCAGTGTTTTATACTCATACAGTCTGTTTTAAAGTCTATTAAATTGTCGTTTAACTTTTGGGTTAGAATGTGTGTATAAAGCCTCTAACTCTTCTCACTGAAGGTTGTTATTTTGCCAGTAGATATGAAAATGAATTGATATTGTGGTGCTTCCTCATCACATCTGTCCAGTTAGGATTTCTAATTATGTGAATAGTGGTGCATTGGTAATCAGTGTATATGGGGGGGGATCCACCCTGGGTGCACACCATAAGGAGTGCTAGCGTGCCTGTCCCATCAAAGGCTGACCTGGTCTCCTCTGTGGGGAATCTTGAGGTGGAGGCCAGGTCTACCCATGGCTTTGAGCAGCCAAGGAGGGGGGCAGTGGGAACAGTTCTCCCCCCCCCCCCGTACCAGTGGCACTAGGTATGCTTAGACTTGCCATACATACCGGAATGGCCAGGACCCTCCGGATTTCAGGCTCTGGTCCCAGCATCCCGAGAGGTATGGCGCCATTTGCATGGTTGATCTTCAAACTAATTTGAGCTCTAAAAAAGAAGCAGGGCCTAGGAGAGAATGTGCATGTGAGGAAGAGCTTTCATCTCTTGACTATTTCATCTCCTAACTATAGTTAGATGGGGTACCTTTATGCCTACACTAAGCCTTGGTGATTTCCATTTCTTTTCAAATTACACTTTCCTCATCTATTACATATGCCTTAAAAGGGGGGAAGGGGTGATGGCAGTGGCGGCAGCATCAGAACCAGAACATGCTATATAACCCTTTGAAATCACTTTCTGCCATTGCTGTCTTGATGTAGCAAGCTATTGCTGTGTACTGATGCCTCATGGCCTACCTAGGCCCTCTTCTCTGTAGTATTAGACCAGGGGTTCACAACCTTTGGAGGCCTGGGTACCCCCTATCACGGCCCAATTTTCTGAAGTACCTCCTGCTAATTAACTGCTAATTAATTGGATTAATCAATTAATTAGATAATTGTTAAGTACTAAAAAGCCAGTGGGTGGTGCAGTGGGTTAAACCACTGAACCATGAGCTGTCGATTGAAAGGTCGGCAGTTTGAATCCATGTGACGGCTCCTGCCAGCCTAGCAGTTCGAAAGCAAGAAATTGCAAGTAGATTAATAGGTACCGCGTCAGCGGAACGGTAACAGCGTTCCATGCGCCTCGGTGTTGAGTCACGCCGGCCACATGACCATGGAAATGTCTTCGGACAGCGCTGGCTCTTCGGCTTTGAAACGGAGATGAGCACCGCTCCCTAGAGTCGGACACGACTGGACTTAATTGTCAAGGGATACCTTTACCTTTACCTAAGTACTAAAACAATTTTAAATGTGAAAAAATTGAGGGAGAGAGAGAGATGCAAGGATCTCTTTTTTCTCCAAGTCACACTTCCTAAAATCAGCTCCTCCCTCCCTCACCAAAGTACATTTTCCAAAGTACAAAAACAAGCTCATAACCAAAATCAGAGAGACAGAAGGGCTCCAAAAAGAATTACAATTTAAAATTCATGTTAATTAACACTTAATTAGCTGCTGTTAGGACAGATAAAGGACAGGGCTTGGTGACGGCATACCCCCAGGAAGAGGTCCACGTACCCCTAGGGGTACCCATACCACAGGTTGAGAACCCCTGTATTAGACTATTTTGCCCCAGAATCTCTCCTGTGTTTCAGTTGAACAACTTGCCAGTTGGAGATCGTTGCCAGAATAATTATTTTAAAGACCTCTCCCCGTGATGGTCTATGAACTTAAGTGTAAGGAAAGGGGAGTATGTATTCCACTGGCACTGCGTTTAGTAGATTGAATGAATTAAGATATCTATGCATCTTGCAGCAGTGAGGGGTAGAATCTGCCACAGCTGAGTAATGTATGCTTCACAGAAAATTACTCGTATACAGTATTGTATATAAAATTTGTCAAACATCCCTGCATCTGTAAGCAGTTGAGGCTTCTCATCTTCCCTTTAGGAATACAGTACAGTATACTGTAGGGATAATCAGCAGTTTGGTAGGACTTCTGTATCTTGACAATGGTGTATGAGAGCAGTTAGATATTTTACGGTACAACAATGCAGGGATGTGAAGAGCTTTATCTGTCTAAGTTCCCATATGTGCATAACTAAGATAAAGGAAACCTGCCTTAACCCTTTCAACTCATGACAAACGCTCCAGTATAAAGCACCCAATCAGGACTTCGCCTGGAACCCTTTTGTGACTAGGGCGTAACTCTGAAACTACAACTTTTGAGTCTCTCGCTTCCCTTCTCCCAGTTCCTGCTCTTCAGTTCTGCCACTAACCCAGTGGTTCTTAACTTTTTTGGGGGGTCTTGGACTCTTGGACCCCTTTGAGAGTCGACAAAAGCTACTGATCCCTCCCCAGAAAAATACACACAAACTTTTTTCCCATCCATTATGGACCCCGGTTAAGAAACCCCCAGCGACACTGTAGACACATTTAGCAAGTGCAGTTTCCTCAAGCTTAGAAAAACTGCATCTGTTTAATTGTTCTTATCCTAAACGCTTTGGGGTGATCTGAGTGCTGCCGCTTTTTTTAAAAAGTACAATATCGGATGTTAAGAGATTTTATACTGACTCTGACTATTTTATAGCGATAGTCTTTTATAGTGTTTTAATAATGTTTAAAAAGGTGCTTTTTTGGATGGGAGGTTTGACGTTGCGCTCGCCTGCGACTGTAAAACTGCCTTCTGAGTCCTGCTATAGAGTGAAATAATATAAATTGCTCCGGGTGCTGCATTTGTAAAGAGGCAGCGCACGTCTGCAGGGGAGGACAATCCAGACTGGAAGTGCAGGAAAAGAGCAAGGGTCTAAGCAGGCGCTGCGCTGCCGACCTCTCTCCACGGACTACCCACCACCACCACCAGCCTTCGGTAGGAGCAGCCGATAGTCTTCCTTCCCAGCGCCGGGTAAGCTCTGGCGAGCGGACCTTGAGCCCTCCAGAGGGCCCCGCCTCGCCTCGGGTGGGTGTGCGTTCAGGAGCGCCCCCTTCGCGCCGCCATCTCCCCTCCCTCTGGGCTGGCGTGCCTGCCAGCCCCGTGAACGCTGGCGGCAGCTGCACGACACCCTGACCTTGCTCAGTTGACAGTTGTTCTCGCACTACTGCCATGGCGGCCAGGCTGCTGCTGCTCCGCGTCCTCCAGCGAGCTGTGCCCCGCGCTCTCGGACGGGCCACAACAGCGCCCACCTCCGTCCGGGCCTTGAGTGCCGGCGGTGCGTACAGTAGGAGGAGGGAGAGCTTTCCTGCGGGGGCGGGAAGTGGGGTGCTCCTGAAGCTGGCTTGCGGCCCCCACGCCCTTGTGGAGGGAAACGGGGGGTGAGGGGTTGCCTTTGTGGCGCGTGCGGAGCGGGTCTGCATTGTGCATTCTTATAGCACCTCAAGCAGGAGCACAAGCAAACCCCCCCCCCCACTCGCAAAGCGGTGCCTCAGGGAGTCGGGGTTTGCATTCAGGTCCCACCTTCTGGACGCTGGCTCCCTCCTGCCGCAAAGGATGGTCCCGTGAGTCCGAGGACAAGTCGGGGGCCCCACCAGAAAGGGCCTCCCCCCCGCCCTGCTTTGAGACATGCCATATTGATGAGTTATAAAACGAGGAGGCCCCCCCATGTAAAAAGTTGGAGACAGTTGTTGCCTTCCAGCCACCCATCCCGGGTTGCACGTGAAGCGGGAGGGTGCCTGAGGGAGCCAGCGTAGCCATTTGTGCATTGGTGACTAGTTAATGATTAACAAAACTGACAATTACTAGATGCAACAGGGTATTTTCTGCTGACGTGTGTTGGTGTTGTAACATTTGCCGTCACTTTGGAGGAGCACTAACTACTTTGGGCCCTTTGGAGGTTCTGAGATTCTTAACAGTCCGCCTCCTTCTCATCTCTCTCACACGCACACGACCGGGCACCTGCAACACAGTTCAGTACTTTTCAGCCAGTAGCACTAGCAATGATATACTCTGAAAGGTGTCATTGGGGGCCCCTGCCATGGAGACTGCCTGGCCCTAGTGGAAGCAGTACTACACTGGTAGCAAGGTGTGGGTGTGCGGCGCCCTGCCTGGTCCTCCAAAAGAGATGTGATCAGACGAGTGCAGAGCAAAGGAGACAGCACCCTGAAAGCCTCTTCAAGGACAAACTACCCATTTCTGTCAAGGGGAGGAAGTGACATAAGAACATGCATCTATCACGACCACTAAGGTAGCACGAGTCCCAGCTTCCTCCTTATATTCACTTATCAGACAGGATTGTACTTGGGCTATCAGTTCAAATGATGTTGCAATTTGACTTTTCTGCTAGTGTTGCTAAACTCAAATTTTCCTTCCAGAGCATTGTGCAAATACTATGTAGCATAGATTTTTTTTTAATGTCACTAAGGCTCCAATCCTGAGCAATGCGTGTTTACTAGGAAATAAAGCAGTTTGGGACTTGCATTGTGGGCAAGCTGTTTGTTTTTTGTTGTTTTGGTCTGTTGCAGTGGAGTCGATATAACAGCTGTACATTTAACAGAGGTGCTGTTTATTAAACCAAAGGTCCATCTAGTCTCATATCTTGCTTCCCACAATGTCTCCCAGGAGCCCACAAGCAGGGCAGCCATCACTCTTGCTGTTGTTCTCCAGTAGCATTTTGCCCCTGCTTCTAGAGGCTCCATATAGCCATCATGAATAACAGTCATCGCTAAACCTATTCTCTTACAACTAATTTACTAGCATACTGGCCAACAAAGCAGAATAGCATGCTGGCCAATACAGTATTTGCATACTGTCTTGCAAATGAAAACTTATGAACCTAGGTCACCCTAGGTCACCCTATGTGGAGATTTTGGGACAACAATCACCAAATACTTGAATAGTTGATGGATTAGCTATGAAGGACTGACAGTTGGGGGTACTGACAAGAAGTCTTTAATGTTTTACTATGCATCCTGAATCTGTGTGGAGATAGCTACACCTCGTAATTTCAAATGGTTAAAGGATGGAGAGCTCTGCTGTTCATTCAGTTTTGTTTTTTGCATATACTGTACATTCTTTTCAGGTATCCCTACTGATGAAGAACAAGCTACAGGACTTGAACGGAAAACTCTGCTAGCCATGAAGAGAGGGGAGGTATGTGTAAGATTACTCCGTACACCAACAGGCCTGGCAACTTTGTTAGGAACTGTTAACTTTTAAGGGCAACTAGTAACAGGTGTAGTGAGTCAAACCGCTGAACCATGAGCTGTCGATCGAAAGGTCGGCAGTTCGAATCCGCGACGGGATGAGCTCTCGTTGCTTGGCCAGCTCCTGCAACCTAGCAGTTCCAAAGCATGTTAATGCGAGTAGATAAATGGGTACCGCTTACGGGAAGGTAAACAGCGCTCCGTGTTCCACGTGCATGGTACGCGCTGTGGCAAGGAGAGTCATGCTGGCCACATGACCACGGAGGCATCTTCAGACAACGCTGGCTCTTCGGCTTTGAAATGGGGATGAGCACCACACCCTAGAGTCGGACACGACTGGACTTGTCAGGGGCCACCTTTACCTAGTAACAGGCTACAGTCCTTAATTGGAGTACAGCAACTCATTGGGAACAGCTTGAGGCCACAGTTTGAAGCAGCAGGCTGGGAACGCTTGCTCAAAAGAATCCATTTCTCTCCTAATATTTGCCTTACACATACAAGGTATATGTTGTTGTGCATAAGATATACAGTACACTGTATTTTAAAAATGAAGCCTTGTGGCAGAGATGTAAAGTACACCCTCTGATTCCTCTTGGTCCAAAACAGTGTTGTGTGTAACCTTCTTAAAGTCAGAGATTAAGGTTCCAGGCTAGCACTGTCCTTACTCAGAAATGTGCAGTGAACCAGTCACACCCAACCCTTTGATCATACCACCAGCTGGTCTGGTGTTCCTGGCAGACAAGATACCTTGGAAACCTTATTCTCTTATAGATCCCAGCTGGGATGAGATTTATGTGCTATGTTATTTTTTGCTTGTTTGGGAACTGTTTCCAAGACTTTTTGATAATAGAACCTACCAATTGAAGATTGTCTTTAGAAACTTTAATTGCCAAGATCTTATGCCACAGGAAATGTGTTTGCAATATACTGGTAGCAAATATTTAGATTTGGTATGAAAGTCTGTCTGGCACATACAGATAATCAGTTCAAAGCATATATGAATATATACATTTTGTATGGAAAACTTTTTGTAACTTGTCTGTATGAAATTTTATATTAACTATCATCCCTATCTATTGACAACCTCACTGCTTTAGATTATTTTGCCATACAGTCAAACCAACCATTTGGAAAACTCTCACTGCACAGCATAACTCAGAGGTTCCTAATCTGTACACACATTCTGGGCTTTGCTCTGCAGCTTTCAACATTGTTCACTTGCATGTGCTACCAACTCTCCAATATCTCAACCCCACAGTTAAAAGCGGTTATATTATATGCTTCACCCCCAGCACCTGGTGCTTCACCCCCAGCACTGGAAAAAAGCGTATTTTCCAGTGGCTGTTGCTGGTGTCTCTTCTGGGTTTTTTTCCCTTAAATATTGGGAGCCTTTGGGGGACAGGGAACAATTGATTTTATTATGTAAAGTGGTATATAAGTATTCTTAATAACATATTCATGCAAGAAAGCCAGGAGCTACAAACTGTGAAAACTAAGGAGGCCAGATCTCCACTCTACAGTCATATGCTCTTAAATTCAATAGTTCATAATTCTAATTTTTTATTCTTTCCCTTATTATATACTAATTCTTACAAATACATCTTTGGTCACTCAGTATGGGAACAGCATAGCAGAAGGATGTCTATTTTTACTAAGCATGGAGCTTCAAACACCTTTGATGATGCTTCTAGCTAACACTATTCTTGGTTTTGTATAAAAGGATCCATACAGCATGTTCAAACCCAAGAGAAATTCTGGAACCAGAGAAGATCCTCATATTGTTCCATCGATTGGGGACAAGAGACTAGTGGGCTGTATCTGTACGTATCAAAATTAGCTTGGGTAAGGTACACGTTACTGTCTTTGATTCACACATTGCACAGTCTGGCTATGACTATATAAAAGTACAAGTGTCCCCCAGTTAACCACGGGATACATTCTTAAAACTCCATTGTAAAGTGAATCCATTAACAACGATCCGCATATACGATGGTGGTTCACCAGTACAGTATCTTACAAAAGGTCACTGCTGCTTGCCCCTGAACCTGCTGTTGATTACAAAATGGAGGCAGGAAGCACTCACAGCCCTTTTAAAATCCTCGTCTTTTTAAATCCCCAGAACATCAGCTGTTAGGCGCAAAAAGGTCTGGAGTACTTGCTATTCATTCCTTATTACAACTGCACATAGGCCAGGGGTTCTCAACCTGTGGTACGGGTACCGCTAGGGGTATGCGGACCTCTTGTTGGGGTACGCCAAGCCCTGCCCCTTATCTGCTCCATCAGCAGCTAATTGTTAGTTAACAATGGATTTTAAATTGTAATTATTTTCAGAGCCCTTCTGTCTCTGATTTTGAGCTTATTTTTGTACTTTGAAAAATGTACTTTGGTGGGGTGGGGGAGAGCTGATTTTGGGAAGTGTGACTTGGAGAAAAAAAAAGATCCTTGCATCTCTCTCTCTCTCTCTCTCTCTCTCTCTCTCTCTCACACACACACACACACACACACACACACACACACACACACACACACACACAGAGTTAAATAAGACATTTTTCACATTTAAAATTGTTTTAGTACTTTTACTTAACGATTAATTACCTAATTAATTGATTGATTAATCCAATTATAGTAATTAGCAGGGGGTACTTCAGAAAATTGGACCGTGATACCTGGGCCTCCAAAGGTTGAGAACCCCTGACATAGGCTATACACACTATACCAAAATCTGCCACTAGATGGTGCTGAAGACTCACTTAACAGAATCGTCATTAACCAGGGATACTTGTATATATTTTAACTAGTATTAGCGGCTTTGGGCACAATCCAGCCAACTGTGGCATAGCATCCGCACCGATTCCCACAGAGGTCATAGGGCTTTCCCCCCCATCTCATTTAGTTCATGCATACACTCCAAACATGATGTAGGTACAGTAATTTGCATTCTCATGCTGAGATGATATGGGAGGCCTGCTACCCCTCCCATTCCCATTCCTTACATGGGTCTGTTGCATTGCCTGCACCCGTGTTGAGGACACAACTATGGGAGTCCTCTGCTAACAGGCACTGCTCCCACAGCCAGAGTTATCTAAGTAATTCATCAACATTTTGTTATGAAATGCCTACATCAATACTTTTGTGAAATAGCTTTGATTGTAAACATTGGTTTCTCATCAGTTTGCATATAAATCAATATTTTTAAAAAATGGATTTACTTGAAAAAAACCTGGTTTAAAATGTAAAAATACATTTAACAAATCTACATTTACTTCTTAAACCAGAAACCATGGCAAATCGGCATTGATCCAAGTATAGCTGTATGCAATATATGCAGGTAGGAGATACACATTGTATAATGTTAAGAAGCAAACAGTGTCGGGAACCAAAGTTTGCCTCTTAACACTAAACATGGGAGCATTTGCAAAAGAGGTTTGGAGAGGGAGGTATACACTTTTGCAGGCTGTTTCCCCTCAGATCTTATTTCTTGTCTGAGACCAACTGGAGGAAGAAAGGGTGGGAAATAATCAGCAAGCAAGGAAACGTTAAGCCCCTCCTGTTGGTTTCCTCCCACATTCATGTAGTTGGGAATCCATTTGCCAGGCTAATATGTCATTCTGTCCTACAATGACAACTGCCTGTACAAACAATGCTGCAATATGCAAAACTTTCTTCCACTACTCTGCTAGCAAGGTGCCTCAACCCAACTTTAAAACAGACCACCTTCAAGGGCAAGAGATGGTTCGTGTTCCATTATCTTAGTTGAACCGAAAAAACTATTTTCAAATATAGCTGACCTTTCCATAAATCTCTGGAAACATTCGTTCTAAACCAAAATAAATGAATAAAATTTCTTTCTACAGGTGAGGAAGATAATTCTACCATTATTTGGTTCTGGGTACACAAAGGAGACAGTCACCGTTGTCCTCAGTGTGGAACTCATTACAAGCTAACTCATCATGAACTCCCCCATTGAGAGAAGAACCAATACTGGAAGAAAACCAAAGAGATTTTTAAAGAAGTTGTATAACAATTGTACACTTAATAAAAGTGCCTGACTGTAATTGCATTAAGCTTTGTTGGATCACTGCATCTAAAGCCAAATTAAAAATCACATAGGAGATCTGTGAACAGGATCTCTCATGTTTTTTCTTCTAGAATAGATCAAAACAGTCATGGAATTGTGGGCCAGGGTGTTCAACACTTTTCCCTGTGCCTTTTCCCAGATTTTAATCAAGTTCACTCCCCCAAAACTGCTATTTGCCCTGCTGGAGACAGAATACAGGTGGTGGCTGATATACAGCTTGACAGCAATGCATGTACTCTTAACATTCATATCCCACATCTACCTTCTCTTCCAAGACTGATAAAGAGCAAACAATTTATTCCAAAAGTAGTTCCAAAGTTTTCACTAGGACTACTCCAGTATAAAATAATTTGTAATCTATAGTGACAAGGATCCAAACTACAAAATAACTGATTTTTAGGTTATGCTTACTTTTTTTTTTTACAAGATTACTTTTAGGACCTTAACATTATTACAACACATTTGGTTATAAAATAAACATCTGCACGTGAACAAGTGTGTATTAGGGGGCTTGTAACAGTTTCTTAAAATGAGTGTACATGCATGCACATGCACAACACCTATTGCAGTCTGGCATATATATGCAGACTGGCATATATACACAACAAGCTATTAACGAGCCATTCAGCTGTAAGAATGACTTCTGCTGCTTGTTTCCTCATTTCTATTATAACAAGGGCTGAAAGGTCGAGGTTTAATACATAAACATACAGTATATTATCCAAGTAATGTGTTCCCTGGACAGCTATGCCCTGCCACATGGATATGTTGATATAAACTGCTTCAGAAAAATTACATCTAGAATTAGGGTATGCACTACAAATTGTCCATCCCCAAAAGGCTCATCTTACATAGCATCCACTCAATATTCTATGAGACAATGCTAGACTTACTTCAAGTTGTCAGTCATGTGGACTATAGATACCACACTGGTCTTGACAAATATGCAGACACAGCAAAGCATTAACAGGAGTGTGAGGCCTGCAGGAATCATACACAGTGTATGGACACATATAACCTTCAATAATGCCCACAGAAGGTCTCTTCAGAGCCTCTTCTACCTGTACACTATTGTGGAAGGAGAAGCAGGCATATTCTGCAGGTCCTGCCCCCAACATAACCTTATACCCCACCCCATGCATAGAGCCAAAAGTCTGAAAAGGGGTGCCAAGACATGCATAGCTGCCTGTTTCCAGACCTTCAGCTATATGCATGAAAATTGGAGGTGAGGCCAGTAAAGCACTTCTGCCTCCACATGTGGTACATTTGTGTCGAGGAGAGTATCTGAAAAGACCTAATGATAAGTAATACTTCTCTATGCTAATTCATAGAATCAAATTAAGATTTGCTGAAAGGACGACACATCTACATGCATACATGTATGTAATCCAGTATTTTCATTCAAGAATTTTTATTTTATGTTTGAATTATTTTCCCTGCAGTTTATAAATCTAAAAATATAAAATATTTGTTTCACAGCTGAAAGTCACATACTATCAATAACATGTAAACATTCAGAAATTTAAGTCAGTCCCAGCCATCCCACTCCATCAATCCACATGTTGAGTCAATGTGATCATCTCACGAGAAGTTCTACTGCAATCCCCCCCAAAGTCTTTTAAAAAGAGGGCATTAAAAATTACCTGAAAAAAGTGAAAATTCAACCAGAACTCCAAAACTGCTCTCCCAATATCTAAGAATGAGAACAAATGAAATCTTTGCTCTTTTGAATTTAAAGGCAAAACGTGGAGATTTTGCCAACTATGTTGGACAGAGGTACAAGTGCTCCTAGATTATTCAAATTACACACTGCTCCATAATTTTTATTCATAGTTCCTCCACTGGGTTAATAAGTGACCGTTGATATCATTTTGATAACATACGTTAAGAAAAAAACATATTTGTTCCAGTATGAAAGGGCTGCCATACAAACTATTTCTAGTGCCCTGGTTTTCATCTTTAGATTTTCCAAAGAAAACAGAGTTCTCCAACTTATCAGCTAAGATATTATGCGTTTTGTCTGTGTTCATGAGATAAGCCCCAATTCAACCACAAGCAATAGAAAGTCTATTGCTACTGGAGCATAACTAATTTATTACCAAAAAAGCTACTTATTTACAAAATGGAAAAATCAAAATGCGACTGTTGCAGTGATTGAAAAAAATGTAAGCACATCTTTCCACACACACAGCAAGTCATTCTGTAATATGTGAAATACTAAAATTTAGTTAATGAAACTTGTTTTTATTCCAAAGTTGCATTTTTATTGTTAAGATGGAAAATGTGGCTCCAGAAGTTCGTTGAGACAAGTTCATTGAAATCTTGTGTAAGGATTTTTGGCTGTCATAAGTCATCAGATGACCACACATGTTTACAAAACAACTTTTTATATCACCATCACTGTCAGCCTTTTTACTGAATGTGCTACTGCAAAGCAGATGCAGAAATTAGTTAAATGTCCCCAACTTCTACAAGTTATACTAAATTGAAGCCTTCATAGTGATCAATAGCTTGGATCAGCTTAGATTTGAGCATTTCCTTATCCGTGTATTTTGGAAGATCAAGAAGATTAAAACACGTATGAGATACTGGAAGATACTCATCTCCACCTCCTGTTGGCTGGATAACAAGACTAAGACTCTTCATCCCAAGAATAGGAATACGATCACTCCCTGTCAAAAATACTACCAATGGGGGGGGGGGAAGAGAGAGAGAGAGAGAGAGATGTCCAAATAAAAACGCCAAAAGAGTTTCACAAACAAATGCTACACAACAGACAGTTTTCTATACAGTATTCAGTTGCTTTCTAGATTAAAGCACCAGAGTTTTAAACCAAGGTGCTACTGAGACAATCTGGCAGTTAGCAATGTATACACACAAATTACATGCTTTAATCAACTGTTTTGCATTTAATTCTTTTTAAAGACATAAACATTTATTTTACCAGGCTCTAGCTCAGAATAAGAGCATGTGCTGTGCATGTAGAAGTGTTACAGCACAATCCTATCCAACTTACACCACCGGTGTAACCAGCGGGGGAGGCTTTGGAGGGGAGGGGAGATTTAAATCCCCTTTGGAGAGGATTTGAATCCCCTTTCTGTTCTGGAGCCTCCCGTTCTCACTGCATCGCTGGTTACACCAGTGGTGTAAGTTGGATTGGATTGCGCTGTCAGACATCTCCAGGTAGGTTTGAGAAAGACCCCTCCTGCCTGAAACTTGGGAGAGCTGCTGTCAGTCACACACACACACACACACACACACACACACGATTCTGAATCTGACATTTGAATACATTTGAACATACATATATACATTTTACATAAATACATTTTATATGTATTTACATACATACATTTTACAGTTCTCTCAGTAGAGAAGGTGGTTTCAAGCTATTAATTGAAGTTAACAGTTTCCACATAAGTCAATACAAATCATTCATTATTTAGAAATATGACACATCAATCAGAAAATAAGTACATAAATTGCTTAAACCAAGATGTGAAAGTTATATTTTCAACTTTCTGTTAGTCATATCAATCAATACATAATGCAGGAGTGCTTTCTGGTGTGACAAATATCTCACTAAAACCTGCTGTAACTAATCCCTTCAAACATGTGCCTGTATGCAAATAGGGTGCACCAGGCGTTCAAAATTCACAGTGTTTGACATGCAAAGCAAACCGGGAAAACATTCCTTACGCAGTCTCTCAACTACTGTACACTTCAAGGCCAATCTGGTGTTTTAAATGATTCCTCTTGTATCAAAGTCTATTCCTCTGTCCTGAACCTATTATACTTATATGTGGGTGTTGAACACAATTTGTAATTTGCTAGAAGGGACAAAACTATCATTCAGTTGGTTCTCCCCCAAACACACACCTCCCTTAGTTAAGGAGAAGAAAAAAAATGTTTATCTCCCCATAAAAAAGAACAGAAACTTTGCTTTCTTTGCTGACATCATTAAAAGTAATTTAGCTTAAAAATAGACCAATTTAAGAAGCAATAGTAAGATACAAAACGGAGGGATCCTAGTCCAATTTTAAGTGACAATTCTGTGTCTTCACAAAAGGTTCTTGTTTAGCAGTCTCTCCTTTCTTGCTCTGTATGGGCTGGTTTAGCCATGACATGCGACCATAGTTTAATTTTGTAGAACCATGGTTAGTCTGATCGTCCAAATCTAGGCTATGGTTTATTTTGGAGAGGGAAAACAAAATAACAATCTCAACCCATGGTTTGAAGTTGGTTAACCAGAGTTTGCTTTAACTGTGGTCCCACAGTGTAATGGTTTAATCCTGACTTGTTTCAGCAGTCCTGTCTTTGCAGCACTTGCATCTAGAGATACCAGTACAGATTGGCAGCAATAGAGACACTCCATGCTATAAGCTTCTCCCACTGACACTCTCATCAAAGAGTGTGTGCCCTCTTTGCCTACCTAGCAACAGGTTTGCTCACACATCTCCCCCCTCACTTTGAACTGCATAGGCTGGCAGTTTCTCTGCTTAGCTATCCTGCCAAACAAATGCAAATAGATCTCAAAGGCATTTTGTCTCCAGTATAATCCCTAAAAGGGAAAAGCTACATCCTGTAAATAAAGTTGTTTTTAAAAGACATTCTGTCTAGAGTTTTTAACATCTTTTAATGGGGAGTGGAATTGCATAGATACACTGTGGAGTGTATGGTTCCTTGGGGAAATAGGTAGAATAAAATCAGCTTTTCTGGGAAGGAATGGGAGCAAAACTATTGTTTTTAATTTTTGGCCATGCTGAGAGCACTGAGATCTCCAAAGAAACTTTCATGCCCCCTTTCTTCTCTCAACCAATGGTAAGGGTATAGCTGGGTAGAACGGAAGAGTTTTGGATTTAATCCATGCACTTTATGGGAGGACAGTGAGTGGGACCAGGATTGAAACAAACCACAATGAAATGAAGCAATTATAAAATCACTGGCGTCGCTTGAGGTGGGGTGGAAAGGTAGGTTCTGCAGCTTTCCACCCCACCGTTACTCTCCTGCACGATGTACCCTGCCCCCTCATCGTAGGAGCATGTCGGTGGATCGAAGGCAACGCGCAGGAGAGTCCCTGCGCGTTGCTTTCTCTCCGCTGACAGGCTCCTACGACGAGGGGGCGGGGCACCTCGTGCAGGAGAGTAACGGTGGGGTGGAAAGCTGCAGAACTAAGCTTTCCGCCCCACCTCGAGCAACGCCAGTGTATAAAATCCTGGTTTAATAAGCCAGGATTGGTGCCACAGGCTAAGCACAGTTAAAATGAACCATGGTATCACATGATGTCTAAACCAGCAGTTTTCCTTCACCTCAAACCTGTACTTTTTCTTCCAACATCTGCTCCTTTCTTCCCCCAGCTCCTCTCCAAGCGTTTACGGATGACACCAATAACTATTGCGGTAGAGCCTCTATTTGATTTCTTATATCTATGAAGAGGTCCATACTTACACAAGAACTGTTTTTTCTTTTCCAGCGGCAACTCATGGAAAACTTCCCAGAAAAATTTAATTGTTGGATGCTCTGCCCAATATTCTCCTTTGTATTCAGTATTCTAAGGAGAACAACCAAAATCACAGCATCACTCCCTCAAATTTATAAATACAATTAATCTGGATGTGCTGCATCCTGAACAACAAAAACCTAGTATGTGAACAAAATGTCTGTAAACTATAATACCTACATAGTAGGGTCATACCGTAACCTGCTTTTGTGCCAATTAAAGGTACTTCCACTCACTGGGGTGGAGATTTTTTTGCCTATCCCCCCCACATACCAATTCTGCCAGGGTGGGTACCCTCCCAACAGTAATTTTAGGGATCACAGGAGCCAACATGTGGAGGAGGGGGTAGGGAAGTTCTCATGTAACCACCTTCTGTGCTCATTAGGGTTAAGATACAACCCACTGGGTGGCTCTGTTCTGAACGCGTAGGAATGGGGACTACTGCTTTGAGTCCTGAACAAAACATCTGGCTCTGGGACAAGTATGTTTGCATGGGGTGGGGAAATCAACTGCCTGCCTTATTTAAGGCAGGTTAGAATACATTTGGCAAGGTAAACACCCGTGAATGTGTCACATTCATCTTTTAAATAGTTTTCATTTCCTAACTAAATTATAAAGTTCCATCACAAGTGCAGTAGTCAGCTTATGGGCATTAAAAACTTCCACTATTAAGCAACATACCTTCTCCAGTTCTTTCCAATCATAGTTTGTGTTCCCAATCACCATTGCCTGCAGCTCATTGGGCTGGAAGAGCTGAAGAACTTTACCTCCACACACCTTGTGAAAGCCTGCATGGAATGCATCATAGAGAGAAGCCACGGATTTATTGAAGATGTAGTCCACATAGGCATCCACAAACTCTTGCCTAAAAATCAGATGATTTGCAAAAGATGAGAATGTTCAGTCATATCACCCTAGAAACAAAACAGCAGCCAATTTAGCGCTGACTATTATTTATAGATAATCTCAGGTAAATATCATAATAGAACCACAGAGAAGACGCTTTGGCTAAAAGCAGAAGGATTTTTGTTTTCCTTTAACAGATCACTCCACAAGGCAGGCAAATGCCTTGGTGACCACAGTGGTAGACAATGGAGGGGAGGAACAACTTGTTTAAAAGCTTTTGTCCGTTTGCTGCTTAACAAAAGCATAACGCTTTTACAAGCTCTAAGCCTGTGAATGAGAACAAATATACCTGAAGTCAAGTATGGACGGACGGATGGACGAACGGACAAACACACATTTTAGTTCAAGTCTGAATTACAAAGAGACTTCCTCCTTGATCAAATTAAGCCAAAGCAAACTTATTCTGTCCACATATACCAAGACTCACCTATTTTGTTTCACAACAGGAATATCAGCACCATTCGGAATCAGCTCTTTAACTTCTGTTGTACCAAAGTTTTCAACAGTGATCTGTTTAGAATATGAGAGGATATTTTATTTTTCTTGCTACAAAGAACCCACCATTCACTACAGATTAGCAAAGCATGTCATGCGAAACGTAAGCCCAGAATTTTAACAGGAAAAAGAGAGCCAATTACATTTTATTAACCACCACAACTGCATATAAGATGCGGTGCCAACAGATAAACTTACTGTAAAGTTGAGGCAGAAAGTATCTTCTATATCATCTTCTGGATAGTCTAGTAACTGCTGCATGCTTCTGGAAAGCAAATGGGATGAATTATATCTCAAATTAAGAGAACTTATCTAGAAGCTTGCAAAATTAAAATGATTTGATATCCTTGCACAATAATTTTGTTTAGATTAGTAATATTTGTTTCAACAGTGATTGGAATGTCACTGTCTATTCAAGTTTCATTTATACTTTAAAAAATAGCTGCATATGTGCCGACATTTCACACTACGTTCAGGAAACTCAAAGTGAAACTAATATTACACAGCAACTATATGGAATGTCAGCCCAGTGGCCTCTTCTACTCTGCAAAGCACCCCTTAGGAGAGGGTGTTTTGCAGTGGAGAAAGCAGCATTCAACCCTTTCCCATCGGATGCTTTCCTCCCATGGGATTCCAGGGCTACGTTTACAAAGTAAACACTGATCTAGAACAGTGTCGAGGTAAAACAGAGGACATTAGGGAAATTAGAAGGAAATAGCTGGGTGGGGAAAAGTTAATGGGAAACACAACTAAGGAGGGAAAGAGTTGAGCACTCCCTTCTTCTCCCTTCTCCACTGCAAAGTGTCCCCTTTCCCGAGGGAGCCTTACAATGGAGGAGGGGCCATTTCGCTAACATTACTTGTGTAGTTTGACCCTTAACACTGTCAGCAACTATGGCAATTTTTCTCACTTCCTTTTTTACATCAATACAAAAATGCCAGTCCAAAGACATCACTATTTCTGGCTACCCTGTAAATGAATGTGACTGCATTCTTCCATGAACAGCTTCTTAGGGTTTATGAATCACTGTTCTGTCCCCTGAAAATCTACTCATTTTCAATAACTTATTATGTAATGGCATGTAAAGCTCATGGCATGAAGCAGCAGTCACGGGCATGCACACGGCTGCCATTTTGTGGGAAGCAGGCCCAAGTCTGTGATCCAGTTCTCTGAGGTGGTAAGCCTTTGCCACAGTTGCACCACACTTCAAATTGTGGGAGACAGCTCACAACTCAATGCTCCTTCATTAAAAAAAATCCCTAAACACAGAAAACAACTCAAAAAGGCTAGGCAAGAATGCCTCTTCCTGACATACCAGCTTCAATCTATGCAAAGGGTTTTTTAGGTTCTTTCTTCTTCTTCTTCTTCTTTTTTTTGCATATAAGTGCATTTAAAAATGTAAGCCATCATCTGTTGTCCGAAGTGGTACAGCCCAGATATAGATTAACCTCCTCAGTGATAGCTAGAGTGTATTATTAAAAAAGCAAAATGATAATTTGCTGTCCACTTAACACTTGCACAACCCACTGACTCCAAAGGAATACACCAGTGCAAGTAAACACCGACTCTCTCGGGCTGAATATTCATAAAGCCCTGCCAAAAGCTGAATCTTACAGAGATTGGTGGACTCTCATGACTGCCTCAGTAGGGCTAATGTGATTGCAGGCCAGCATCAGCTTGCTTCCTCCCCATGGCTGTCAAGGGCTAAGATAACGTGAATTGGTTCCAAGTCAAAAGAAGGAAATTCCCAAAAATCAGAAATAAGTGAGTTTTTAAGCATAGTTTTAGGATATCAGTCCACCAATATTTTTTGTTTACTTTTGTTTGCTCCATTCAACGCCACCGCTGTTGGTCTCTAGAGAACGATATCGAGTGCTTGAGTTGATGACACAACATGGTACTCTAGTCCACTGCTTGCATGTTTTGTTATGTTGAACAGAAACAGATTTACAGCACAATCCTGTCTAGAAACAGACCACTAGGGTGTCGCAAATGTGCCATAAAGCACGTCTGCGTCACCTGGCAAGTAGGCAGAGTCAAGGCCAGCGCTGCTCTACTCACTGCAGATCTGGAGCTGCGCCCACCAGGGAAGGCAAGTTCCCCACTGGGCAGCGGAGGGGCTGGGGAGGGCGGAACCAGGTGCTCCAGGGGGGTGGGATTGGTCTGCCAGGCCCAAGAAGGGGAGAGGGATTGTCGGCAGCCTCTGCCATATCCTATTCCCCTTCCTGAGTCTGGCCAGTGTTACACAGTCGGCTAAACTGTGCGCCATCAAAATTGCTGGTGCAATTCAAGTAGACCCATTGGGGTGGCTGGGGCTCTACTTGGGATAAGGAGATGAACGTCCTTTTACCCCGAGGAGGCCTCCAGCTGCGCCAGTGCAGACCCCATCTTGCACAGGATGCGGTGGGCACCATATTTGCGATACCACGTCCTGCTAGACACGATTGGGCTATAAACCAAGTACATCTTCTCAGCAAAAAGGAACAATTGTCCAAGCTGTGCAAATTAATTGAAAAGATTTATTTTAGGCATTATCTTCTTTCCAACAGTTTATTTTTATTTCTTTGCACCAATGAAGAAAAGCTATATTGCACAGAGATGTGTGCAACTCTGCTAACTGGGCAAGAGGCACTTTTTCAATTGGTGCTCCTCTTTTATTTAGCAAGGGGAGAGCAACTGCCCTCCTTTCACCCCAGCACAGTGTCTGTTCAGGTGGCTGTTTGCTGGTGTTCTTCTGCATCTTTTTTAGATTGTGAACCCTTTTGGGACAGTGAGCCATTTAATCATTTGATTTTGTCTGTAAACCACTTTGTGAACTTTTTGTTGAAAAGCGGTATATTAATTAATTAAAATAATAATAATAAGTATCTGTTTACTGACTTTATTCGTAATGTACTCACCTGCCAACATCAGGCATTAGCTCTCTGAGGTCTTCCAGGGAAGGTTTCTTGGTTAGGAGCTTCTTGTATAAAGCCAAAGGGAAGTGAAGGTCTACAATAGTAAAATTATATATTGCTAGCCCACAGACAACACCAATCAGATGAAATAAGTCACTGTCTTCAAAGGTCTGTGAATATGAAAAAACTGCAATTAAACTAAAATAACTGTAAATTGTTTCATGCTATGAAGGCATGTACAGTATATTGTTCAGTTTTGATTATTATTATTCATGCACATTTACATCAATTGTGGAAAGACTGGAATCTATGGGATAAACACTGTCCTATCAAGCTAATATTTTAACGGTTTAAAGAAATGGGTTTTACCCTTTTAGTATTTGTTTTCACAATCCTTTCTAAGGAGGTAACAACTACAGCAGGCAAGTAATTAGTTCGCACACAGTGGCAATATTTCAATCATAACTTGTTCTTTTTGCCATTCAAGTCTTAGCTTTGGGGTGGAAAGAAGAAGGCAGCTGCAGTACACTTTTGATGCTTTGCTGCCCAAACCAGAAGACAGGATCAGAAGGTGGCCAACTGTTCCAAAGAACCCCTATGTATCAGAACAGTGATCACAAAACATGAACAATGATCCAAAAATATGGCTACTAACAGCACAGACTCTTGGTCCAAACAAGTTCCACAACACAAAAGCAACTAACCAGGTATGCCTCATCACATATGAGCCATAACAGACACACACACATGTCCATGGACCAACAAAAGGAAGGGGAAGAGGTAAACACATTCAGGATATAACAGACTACACAAGAGACTGATAGAGCAAATGCCAAACCATCACAGAACACTGAATGACAGAGAGTGAGCGCAGTGTTAATGTAGCAGTCTCTTTCCACAGGCATACAAAGAATAATCTGGAAGACAAACCCAAAATCCTTCATTACCATTATAATAAAGACAATCAACAATTATATACCTTATCTGAGAACCAGATGAGCCTGGATTCTTCATAATACCTAAACATCCCATACTTGGGATCCAATAGCTCTCTCATAATAAGCAAGAAAAATTCTTTGCGGAGTCCTCCTGCATCAACAGCTTCTTCCCCTACAAAAATAACCTAACATTGGCAATGCAGTTAGCAAACTAGAACACACAGATACAGGCTTCTTAGTTGGATAACACATAAGAAATTATTGTATTAAAGGCCGTTTCATACATTACATTATACTTGTAAAATGTTTACACAATCACATAAAAATTTGAGGTTTGAACATGGCAAATACACTTTGAAAACATACATAATAGAAGCACATTTGCCGTGGACTTGATATTAGTCGTGACTCTCTGATGAATGTATGCCAAAGGACCGACTATATTTTACATGAAAATGTGTGTAATGAAGCAGAACAGGTTTTTGTGGTGGTAGCATTTGTGATCATCATGTGATCATCAATACACACGTGCAATTTTGAGTGGAGGCACAGCAGGAGGAAAGGGACACAAAACCCTTTCTTTGCCAGCCCTTTATCTCTGCAAAATCTTGTCCCGTCCCGTCCCGTCCTGTCCCGTGTTCTAGATGAGAATTTACAGAAAGGTAAACATGTAAATATGAGTACAGAGTATACCTTGAGAGGCTTCTTGTAATCTACATTTTTAGTTTTCCTTAGGACTTCCATGGCATCGCCCACAATGTTTTCTCTGCGTACTACTAAGATCAGACATGGATTGACAGATTCAAATACTGGGAGAAAAATAGATGAAAAATTCTGCCTGTGAGCCTGATCAACAGCCATCTGTGAAAAACCAAGTAAAAGGCTTAGTAGCAGCAGCAATTGCAATGAACACTGGATACATGATAGGCTTAATGCTCAAAAGAATCTGCCATTGGCTAGTAATAGTTCTGGCTCATGACTGCACCAATACAGAATTTCCCAAACTTTTGATACTCAAAGCATAGACTTTTCTGGATTAAGCTGGTGGCACTAAAACAAAAAAGTATTTTCTCAATCAGCTCCCAGAACACCAAGCAGACATCTTCCTTGCAACTGTGGGGCAGCTCCCATTATTACTGCCTCCTCCCTTTTGAAACAGTTGGGTTTTAGGGAAGAAGCCATGCTTTGGAGGCAAAAATGATGTTTCAGGGATTTCCCTGAATCTATCAGCTAAAGTCAGGCTGCATCAGGAAACCTCAGTGCATTTTATTCCTTCTCTCAGAATGTTGTCACTGCCCAGTGAGAAAGAGGGGATCAATTCTGCATGGGGTCTTCCCCACACCAAGCAACATCCAGCACATTGGCTTAATTTTTCAGGACACATTTCAGCTCTTTTTGTGACACATAAATCTTTTAAAAATCTATGCAAGTACTTTCTGACAGTAGCAAGCTTCAGTCATTCTGATCTTACGATATTCCTTTTGATACAGGGAACTTTTAGTTCTTTGATTCAAAGAACTAAAAGCAATGCAGGAGGGACTAGTGTGGCTTTTCCCACAGATAAATCACTCCGTGATTGGAGCGCATGTGTGGTTGCAAACCCCATGTGGGTTGACACTCACGGATGAGATTTTCCACAGATGTACTGCATGTTTGGCCTGGGCCTAAATCAATGTAACTAGTCCTCCAGAAGCTTTACTAACTCACCTATGTTAGACACACAGCCCAATTCTGTATAACTCTTGCAGCGGTGTAACAGTAGATCCACCGGTGTAAGAGCACTTATGCCAGTGTAACTTGCTGTACGTCGACGCTGCGCATGTGCAGTTCAGATGCAGGATGGATGCCGGCGCAGGGGTCATTCAAACACCCCCCAGAATGCCCTCTGTGCCTGCGGAGTTGTGCCAGCGTCCGAACTGCGCATGCATGGCGTCCGAGGGGGCTTATGTCTGTCCTGCGTCCGTCAGTGTACGGCAAGTTACACTGGTATAAGTGCTCTTACACCGGTGGATTTACTGTTACACCGGTACAAGAGTTACACAGGATTGGGCTGTCAGTCTCCTAAAATGAAAAAAATAATTGTTGTAGATTTCCCTCCCTGGTCTCCTGGTGGCCACTCTTATTCACCACAGGCAACCACGTGAACTATAAGTAACAGAAATATGAAGGGTATCATTCAGTCCGAAGCAATACTGACTTGAGGCCAGGGCCAAACTACAGGTTATGTTACATATCACTGGCCCTTCTGTAATGTTCTGTTTTTGTTTCTAAGTATCAGTTATGCGGCTCTCTGATCCAGGTTAAGATAGCGGTGTGGGAAGAGAGGGGGTTTAACACTTTGTCCTCGCCACAGTACTGGCCTAGATGAGACCCCTGGATCTACCTTGAGGGCAAATAGGAACGGTTGGAGAAATGGCTCCAGACTGGGACTGCAGCAAAGGCACAGGGTGAAATCCCCTCTTATGCTGTGGTCCCAATACTGATCTCTCTCCACTGCTAATTTAACAAACAAAAACCAAGCATACATGGGTAAATTACATGCTTACCATAATGTGCAATTTGGCCCTTCACAGACAAACAAAAAGTTAAGCAACATTTACATGATTAACAACTACAATTCAAATTGGACTTGAGGGTACCTCAGTCCAGTATTCAAAGTAAAAGGAACTCTCCCACTGTGCCTCATATATGACCATACACAATTTCTTTCTTTGTGACATATACAAAGCATCCCTTGCCACCATGACACAACCTTCTTAAAATAAAATATAAGATAAGAGACCCACTTAAAAAGATGAGTCCACAAACTGACATCACAGCCATCTAGGAATGACTAGATATGCTCCTTACTTAGTATTTTAAAAACATTAAAGCAAACTACTGCTTTACCTGCATCTGTAAAACTGCATCTGTTTGCAAGAGTGTTGTCTTTGCCTGTGCATCAAACACAAAGGGGTAGGTGCAAATTATAACTGGCATATCTGGTAGCTAGAAAGAACAGGAGAAAGTGTTAATGTGTGCAATTATCTGCAAAAAGGGTCTCTAAAACTGTTTTATTGACAAAATAAATATTAACCAATGGATGGAAACTTTTTAAAAGACACACATTACAATCTCAACATATGACATTTGCAGTTTTGGAATCTGTACTTAACAAAAACACATAGTATACGAGTGTGTTATCCAGCCCATAAAGGTGTTTTTTTTTTTACGTTTAAGGTACTAGATGTGCCTAATCAATGAATTCTATACACAATGTGTTCTGCTTACTGCGTAGCTCTACTACTTGCTACATCATTCAAGATCACACAATATCAAGTAGCTTCAAGGTCTATGGACAAACCTGACAAGCCATAGTTTTAATGTCTGATTTCCAGAATTTTAATGTGGAAATCAGATAACCCCTTACCTCATTTAATCCATGGCTGATATCCTACCCAGCAATGTACAAAAGGCAGCAGCAATTAAGAGGAAAAAGTAATTAGTTTCTGCATATATATCCCCCATTTCTCCCACAGAACCCTCCTCCAAATCTGAAGTACGGTATTTGTCTACATTTTTTTCTTTAATGGATTCACGTCAGTCCCCATACCCTATTCATAGAGAGTGTGCAGATCACCATATATACAAGTGGATCCCATAGAAGGCACATGGTGCCACCAGATCCAGAACCACGGGTAATACACGTGTGGCCTCCATCATAGTCACATAACCACCAGAACAGACTTTGGCCAAGCTCCTGCACCTTCGAAGTATATTACAGTACTCCTACTTGGAGCATGCAGACGGGTGTGTACTGTTCCCATACAACCCTTCTAGTAAGCATTATGCTTTTGGCAATTGCAACTGTTTCTGTGATTAAGCACTGATTGCAAGTTAATCTACATGCATCATGTGCTTTGGACTTGTGACCGTAGCAGGTCTGACATGTAGCAGTATGGACTCTGAATTTTGATATAAAATATGCTTTAATACGTATAATGTCTGGATTATCATTTCACTTAGAATTTAGAACATTTATTCAAAATATCTACCCCAGTCCAAGCAAGGAAGCTGCTATGGATAACAGCTTGTTAGTCATAATAAGAAAAATTAAATACAGTAAGTCAGTCAAAATACAGTATCCTAAAAACAAAACCTCAAACATAAAATGATAGGCTAACACAAGGGTGGCCAACCTTCCACCATTAGGACCTCTGTGTTCTTAAGACTTGTGTAGAAGACAAAATTTTGGCAGCTGCAAGTGCTGATGGTGCTGCTAAAGCAGCTGCACCTGTAGAAATGCCCTCACCTATACAACCATTAAAGGGCCAGGAGCATTCATGTTGAAAGGTTGGCCACCCCTGGGCTAAATACAGAATAGTTTTCAATGCTTCTGTTCATGCTCTAACCACCTGCTGGTAGCAGATATGATGCCTAAATGCACAGCTGACCTATTCAACTAAAAATTTATTTTGATCAAGCTGTTAAATAGAAGATGGTGTTTCTCCGTAACCAGAGACCCTATTTAACCCAGACTGCCTACTACCTCTGCTCCAAGTCATTACAAAAACACGTCAAGCTTGAGATATACAAGCTTGAGATATACAAGCAGGGAGACACTTCTGATCTAAAAGGAAAACTGATATCTTCAGGAGTGGCTTTAAATAATCAGGACAGCAAGGGGATGCTTTTTTTGGAATGTCACTGTTACTGATTGGATGAGTTCGAGGAGCAATCGTGGTGTGAAGCCAGACATGTACCCTCTTAAAAGGCAATATATATTGCGAGAAATTCATGAAGAGGGAAGTCTGAAGGCAGACGGTATTCTTAAGTATGTGTGTATTTGACCACTGTCATTTGGCGATGCAGGCAATCTGATTTCTGTAGTCTTCTTTGAACATTTTGTTAAACCCATTCCTGTTGCTACCCTCAGAATAAACTCCATGTTCTGACCTTGGACAGTATCTCAATTAGTGTTTGGCAACAAGAAGCAAACACAAACACGAAACTGAGATAACCATATCTGAGCAACAGATGCCCCATAACCCAGTAAGTCTCTCTCATTTCCAAGAAACAATCTACTTTTTCACCTGGCTTATAGATGCATTATGAAAACATATCTCTGCGTGTATCTTACATGTTTTTCACGTTTGTAATGCATATTAATCCAACTAATTTCTATAATTATTCTGACAGTGTTTGTATTTAGATTTTCATGTACAAAACAGCCTATGAACCAAACTAAACTTTAAAATAGAAATGAGGAGAAAATAAAAATAAAATATTTTAAGATATTTTTTGAATTTGAGAAAATAACTTTAGAGAGTAAGTGACTCAACAAAACTGCAACAAACTGGAACCAACAGAATACATTTTGACAAGTATGACACATCAAAAATTCTTGTGACTCAGTATTTCAGATTCATATCCTTCAGTTTAAGACAATAATCCCTTCCAAAACACTAGATGGCATGAATGGTCTCCGCTCCCTTGTTACCCACTTTCATTGTTTGCACAAAAGGAGGAGTATATTTTGCAAGAATAAGCTATAGTTCCACATTACATATGAACTCAAGGAACTGCAGTTTAACTAGAGCAGGGGTGGCCAACCTTCCACCATTAGGGCCTCTACGTTCTTAAGAGTAGTATAGAAGACAGAATCTTGGCAGCTGCAAGTGCTGATGGTGCTCCTAAAGCAGCTGCACCTGCTGAAATGTCCTCACCTATACAACCATTAAAAGATCAGGAGCATTCATGCTGAAAGGTTGTCCACCCATGAACTAGACATATGAACAAATCTAGATACCAAAGATTTTTCAGGGAGATGTGTTCAAAGTGACGGTGAGAGGACACATGAGAGAAACAGCACAATAGTAAGCCTAACCTACTAAGAGGTCTCAAAGGGCCAACGCTAAAGGCAGATGAGGCCCAGGACCATTGCAAAACTACGTATCTAGGAGTAAGAGACTAATCCTGGAGTTCTGCTTCCAAAGATTTCACCGTGAAGATCAGTTTGAGAGAAACAGTGCTGGAAGCTTCTGCTATCAGGGCTCCTCCGTGCAAGCATCAATATCCTCTGGCAAGATAGAGAGAATGTGTGCAATTGAAGCAGCTGCATTCATCTACATTTGAGACATTCTACGAGTCTGGCTGGGCTGGGCAATCCAATCGCCTACTCTTAGTTGAAAGCATCCTTGGCTGCTAGCCCTGGTCTATTCAGAAGTTAAATGCTGTGCTCTTGTTCTGCTCCATATCAGTGCTATGAGCTGGACTCCTGCCAAACAAGTGTAGATAGGCAAGGTGGCAGCAAGGGAGAAAGTGGTAGTAATAGTGCACGCTAAGCTATTACAGAAAACTCAAAGCAGATGGAAGAAAGCTGGGGGAGGCATGATTGGCCTGACATCACTTGGTGATGCACCAGTCAATCAACTCAAACCCATAAGGTAAAACTTCCCTGGGCTCTACCTCTTCAACTGGGGGGAGGGGGGGAAGAAAAGAATGTTCCCTTTTGGGGGGGGGACTCCTACACACAGAAAACTAATAGGAAGAAGGTCGGGACTTTAACTTGACAGCTTGTATTCTGTGGGCAGCAGATCTTTTATACAAGGGAACACTGAATCATGCAATTCACCCAGCAAGTCATCCAATTCAAGAACAGGTTCATCACGAAAGATATGCACTTATAACAAAAATGGCAACATTTACCATTCCATATGCCTGCTGCTGGATCCAGTTGAAATAGTCATTTCTTATATCTATCAAATCCTGTATTTCATGGATGTAAAATTTACCATACTGTATGATTTGCCCACCTCTTTCATTTACCTAAATTAAAAAAAAAATACAAATACACCAATAGCAAATGAAATTCAGGAGAACCGAACATGCACATTTTCTAGAAGAGGAGAATTATCACATGACCCCAGGCCCAAAATTGCCACCATCTGTACCAAATACAACTGATAGCGGATGCTGCTCTGTGGGTGAAAGGCCACATCAGGGTTTCCATGGATGATGTCAGTGCTGCTGGGCAGGTCGCACCGGCATTGCTGGGAGGACTAGGCTGGCATGGCATTGCCTGGACAGGCTTAGGATATGACGGACATCATGCTGGCATATGTGCAACATCGGAGCGGCATCCAAATAGGTTTGGGCCTTAAATCAGCTAAACACCCTGTCAAATTCCATTTGCCTTTCTCTTCATGAGAACAGAAGGAAAGCTCCCTCCAGTGGCAAGTACATGGATGCCAAACAAATTCCAAATGTCCAAATAGCCAGAAGAACGTTAACTTCACCTTTAACCAAAGAAGAGGATTAATAACGCACTACATCTGACAAAATGTACATGGCAACTTAAAAAGAAGAATACAAATTGCCAAGACATACCCGGTGCAAAATTTCCAAAACCTTGAGGGCAGCGTGTAGACAGCTAGTGAAGATTCTCTGCTCTGAAGGAGGGATTCCCATCTTGTACAATTTCAGAAGGTGGACCACAACATCTTTGTAAAGTTCTACTATTTTGAGGAACAACGGAGGCTCCAATACAGACCACCAATTTTCTATAAGTAAAGGCAAACATTAGAACTTGCCATTACATTAACAGGCAAAATATTGCACAATTTAACTGTACTTGTATGTAATAAATATTCTCTGTGTCTTCAGTTGTTTGGTTCAAAATAAAGGAAATATCCAATATCAAAATGGATATCCATTTATCCACTCGCTACATACATTTTCAATAGTCAGGGGGAGAGGCTTAGTTATGTGGTTGGGAAGTAATGAAACATCAGCAAGTTCTGTTTTACAAAAGATCTACAATCATGGTCCCATTAGGCTTCTCTATAGTTCAAGTTGTGACATGACATTGCTGTTAAAGGTAGGCTTACCAGATCGTTACCGGCCCCGCCCACGCTCCTCCCCCTTAAGGGGCGATCGCTATGTCCCAGTTGACGATCTGGTAAGCCCAGTTAAAAGGGAAGTCCCCTCTGGGAAAGTCTCTCAAAACAGTGGTAAAACTCTGCTCTTCAGAATATATTTTATTAAATTACAAATTCATAGAGGACTTCAATTAAAAAAAACCTACATTACACATGCTAGCAATTCAATGTTTATAAACAAGCAGGGCCCAAACTTATGAATCAATCAATATCTTTATTACAGTCAAAGACCAGCCCAAACTTATGAATCATGCAGTGCAATTCTATGCATGTTACTCAGAATAAGGTAGTATTGTATTCGGTGGGGTTTACTGCCAGGTAAGTGCATACAGGATTGCAACCTAAGGATGAAATCCAATACACTTACTTGGGAGTAAATCCTATTAAACTCAATGAGGTTTTCTTCTGAGTACAGTGGGCCCCCCATATTCGCGGGGGGTTGGTTCCGGAACCCCATGCGGATACCAAAATTTGCAGATGTTCAAGTTCGCAGATGTCATGCTGACAGAATTGTGTAAATTCATGCTGTAGTCTCATTCGCCTGGTGCTGCACCATTTAAAAGCACTCACCTCGTTCGCATGTTTAGGCAATTTACATATATCTTAGGCAATGTATGCAATTTGCATACGTAACTTGCCTAAACTTGCAAACGGGGCGAGTGCTGTGAAATGGCGAATGAGTATGTGACTATGAGAATTTTTTTAAAATACATTTTCAATCCAGTTGATTAAATCTGCCAGTACAGAGCTTGCAGATCCTTATAACTTCTTTTCCTCTCTATTTGTTTTTTGTATTATGCGCTATTTATTTTATTTGTTGTATGCATGTGTCTATTTGTGCTATGCCAATAAAGGTTGTTGTTGATGATGATGATGATGATGATGATGATAAGAGGGCCCACTGTAATCACATACAGGATTGCCCTCCAAGTCATTTTTATAGCTCTCAGAGATGTCAGAATATAAAGGCACCAATATTTCTCTTTAACAGCATATGAACAGAGGATGAAAACAGATTGTGAACACAGTTTGAGAGATTTTATGTCTACTGTTTTGCAAACTGCTACATCTTTGCCATTTGAACAAATTAACATACACATTCATTACTGATGGGTTTTTGCTTTATTTAAACATCTTACCAAGGACTCTCAGTGGCGCTTTTTCTAGATTTACAATAGCAGTTGCAAATGGAATAGCTAACGTCATGTAATTGTTTGCATCACTCATTAGTGGGCATTCTGGCAGTGTCAGAAACAGTCTTAGAGCTTCAACATCAGGCAATGAACTAGTCAGTTTAGGAATAAGGTTCTTCTCCAAACTAGCTGCTACCTGCAAATGTTGTGCAAGACAGATTCAAGTTTGAAATTAAAATAACTTTTGACAGAACAAAACCATCAAATGTATCACAAACAGGTGCATGCTACAGATTTTAATTAAAACAAATTTGAATGCAACCTTCATTTGCACAACATCATTTATTAAAATAAATGTTTAAAAATGTATTTAAAAAGAATGCTTCAATAAGCACAAGCACAGTAAATGTTTTTGAATGGCTACATTTCAAGAACAATGAAGAATGCATATTATAGCCAATAGATTATGACTGTTCATTTCTGTTCTAACACAAACACACATTAATAAAAGGTATACTTATTGTAATACTACAAAAGCAAAAAATATATTTTTAAAAATGAATCCCAAAAATTAACCACCACTCTAGAACTGATTACGGTATTTTTAAAAATAAAAATGAAATGCAAAAGATCTGCATTACAAACCTAGAATGAAGTGTTTCACAGTAAAAAGAACCACAAATGGTTTACTACAATAGAACCGAGTCTAGATTCATGGAGGATTTTCAGGACAAACCTGTTGAGAAATATGAGGATGCTCTGGCTGTATAAGTTTATGGAAAAGAAGTCGAGCAGCATTCATATCAACCCCTGAGAATCTGACACTAGTTCTGTAGTGATCATCATTGCTATGGAAAGAAAAGAAAAAAGTAAATTCTGCATTCAACTGGTTGTTTTCTATACTTAACTGAATATTGCATGGATTTTCAAAGTTTTCCCTGCCAACTCTGAGTGTTTGCGGAGGCGGGGCTAGCAGCGGTAATCCAAGGGATTGCCACCACCGCTGGGAAAAACATCCCTGAAAATGCCCTATTTGAACTTACTCGGACGGGGGGGGGGGGCTTCAGGGAGACCTGTGCGACCCTCCACAGGCCTCCCTGATCTTCAGATTGCCAAAAATAGCGATTTTCGAGCACTTCTGGGTTTTGCGAAAATTGGACGTTTTTGAAAATTGCTGTTTTTCGGTGATCTAAAGATAGGGGAGGCCTGTGGAGGGTCGCACAGGTCTCCCCAAAGCCCCCCCCCAAGCCCCAGTAAGTTCAAAAAGGCCATTTTAGGTCCCCAGGATCGCCACCACCACAATGCTGTCCCCGCCCCTTAAGGGGGCAGGAGGCAGTTTAGGTTCTCGATGGTGGGTCGCGACCCACCACTTTGAGAACCACTGGAATACTGCATTCTAAATCATATCAAAACTTTTTATTCAATTAGATAGCTTAGAAGTTTAAATACAACAAACTATATAAGACATGTTACTCACCTGATAGCCAAAAAGCTTCCATTCAGGCAGCCAGATGAGGAAAATGTTCCATCTATTTCACTATTTAAAATCAAATATAAGAACATGTTAAATAAATATTTAATTTAGATGGGGACAGGTCAGGCCCAGGAGGGGGGCGGGATTCTTGGGCCTTTTTTTTCCTTACATGGGGCTGCTTGGTTCTGTGCACGCGATTGAGCTGGCACAGATCCAAGTAGCCTCACTGTGCAGGCTGGAGGTTTATCCGACCTCCAGCCTGCTCCTAGCCGGCGCTGCATACAGTGTGGACCGCACGTCCCCACTGCATCAGAGCTGGATAGGATTGGGCTGCTTATTCTGTAAAGGGCAGACAGGAGTCAAGAAGCACAACTAAAATGGCCACATGAAAATACAATTTAATACACACTATTTGTACCCCAAATCAGACTTACAAGAGAAAAGCTTCTGTGAGGTCCAACTACATTTCACAATGAAGTTAGCAGACACCAACTATTGTGTGCATTTTGGGAATCAATTATCATGAACTACACAAAGGCCACATTCAGACAATCTTCCAGACCTATGGTTTGGAGACACGCTAGTAAACCGTGTGTGCATGTACTTCCTCATCTTACCCCCTTGTAGGATTTAATTACTTCCCATTAGAACCAAAACAAAGGTTGCCATGACATCCAAAATGGAGTTCGAACCATGTTTTTGAAGCACTATCTGAATGCAGCCATGTTATCCAGCTGGTAGCATCCAATGCAAACACAAAATTCTGCTCATTTTTCATGTTTTTGGTAGCCAGTTTGGCGCAGCTGTGTCACATCCTGCTCTAGCCTGAGAAAACACGGTTGGTTTTACAGGAAAGAAGTGTGGCAGTATGTGGTAATCCAACTCATGATAGCGATGCTACATCCTAATTCAAGCAGCAGTCTGGTGCCACTTTGAAAGAGATACACTCTGCATCCCTGTATTACCAGAAGCTTTTTAAAAAAATGCATTACTCCAGTGATGGAGTATACTAAACGTTTTCCCTGCTAGGCTCCAGAATTAAATTTCTGGTAACCACCGGCAATCTATTCTGTGGACCCCATTTGTCCAAATTTGTTCCAAATGGAGATGTTCTTTATTCCCTTCCCCCTATCAACATATGGAGGACTCCCAATTCCCATCATAATCCTTTACAAGCAGGAGTAGAAGAGAAGAAAGAAGCAGGATCAATACCGTCAGTTCATACCAGCACCACACAAATTTCCTGCCAGGCAACCCAGAAATAGATATGAAGGTATTATCTCATATGAACCATTTTGACCCTTGTTGAAGTAAGAAATTTAACATCACAGAATCATGTCAGAGAAGGATTAGTACATGCTACCACAACTCAACTAATCTGTACTCAGAAGCACTTCCTCAGCCATCCCACCATCATTCAGCGAAGAACTAACTATATGTACGTTCTTAGATTCTCACGACGTGTCCAGATTTTAGAGTTCAAAACAAACGTTCTGCCGGGAAACTCCGACGTATAATATAATTTTATTATTATAATTTGATGGTTAAAACTTTGTTTCGCCCCAACATCTGAGGATGCTTTCAATGTTGGGGGCAAAACGTAAAGTTTTAACCATCAAATTATAATAATAAAATTATATTATACGTCGGAGTTTCCCAGCAGAACGGTTGTTTTGAACTCTAAAAACTAACTATATGTTTTGAAAAGTATTGTATAATCTTTTAAAGGATTCTTGGTGTAGCCTGGAAGACCCACAAGTGTTTATTTCCTTTTGAACCTCATCTGTCAAGACTGAACAGCCACAAAGCCAGATTCATCTCATTAGACTTTCACACCACAACATCCTTACACTGTAACAGTTTCCTGAATGGACATAAACACATTTGACTCCTGGGTCATTCCGTGTCAAATCAACCAATAAAAAATACATTTTGGAACTTGATGTCACGGATTTTGCTCATTTTCGGTACATTTGTAGCTTACCATGAGATGTTTAAAAATTATTTTTTTCAGATTTTTTTGTCCATCCGTTTTTGAGATATTGAATGTTCAAAATTGCCAAAAAAAGGCCAAAATCCACTTGTCACCATACATTCAAACGCCAGTTACAGGATAACGATTGCACACCGGAGACTCACCAAGGGAGGTCAAAGAGACATTTAAGTGGGTTTGGACAATGTGTTTTTAGTGAAGGTTTCTAGGACATTTTTGTTGTGAAGCTGCTTTATTAGTCTTTATTAAGTTTAATTCATTAACTGTTTGATAATTACATGATTTGAAATATGGAGGAGAATAAGTGGTCAAAAAACTGTTGCAGCCCTTTTAAAAAAGGGGGGGGCACGGGGTTAGTAAAAACTTGAGGAATGTAACTGATTGGATGAACACATGAATAGAAGCTTTGTCAGATGGAAAACAATATACTTGAAAAGGAAATTCCTCCTGAGAATTATGAGATTCCTGGTCTTAGTCATATAAAGGAGTCTGAGTTTTTGGACCCTGATACAGCTTTAAGCCACTTAAATGCCTCTTTGACCTCCCTTGGTGAGTCAAGAAGAAAGTATCTAAAGTGCAAAGATGGGGAAGATTAAAAGGACCTACAAAGAATTATTTTTTTACTTCTGAAGATGATTTAGATGAGGAAAATATCACTGTGCTGATTCAGAAATTATTCAGCAACTAAAGGAAAATTTTAAAACTACGAACAGAAGTAAAAAGCTCATCATTTTGATAGTTTTACCAAAAAGCTGATCCTGTAAAAGAATAGAAAGTGAATTCATGCTCTATAAATACATCTTGAAATTTTGACTGATTGACTACAAGACATATACCTTTAAGTGTGATTTTTTTGAAAATTTTAAAAAAGTTCAATTTTTCAAAATTTCAAAATTAATATTATTTGAATATTTTTGAATTTCTTGAAAATTTACAATTTTGTCATGTTGTATATCAAATGAAAGCCCTATTCATAAGCCTTAAAACGACACCTGTCCCATGTCTGTAGCGTTCATCGTTATCCTGTAACTGGCGTTTGAATGTATGGTGACAAGTGGATTTTGGCCTTTTTTGGCAATTTTGAACATTCAATATCTCAAAAACGGATGGACAAAAAAATCTGAAAAAAATAATTTTAAACATCTCATGGTAAGCTACAAATGTACCGAAAATGAACAAAATCCATGACGTCAAGGATTTTTCATTGGTTGATTCGACACGGAATGACCCTTCTACGAAATTGCTACATCAAGTGACACACAACTTTCTGACAACAGAATGTGCATTAAAGACATGAACCAGCCCAAGAAAATGTCACACTACTGGTGCACATGTCATTAAATCCTGCATCGTATCAACCCTAGCTGTTTGCCTAAATCCATCTTGCAAGTCCACCTTCGTAGCTCTGCATACAGAGCTATCACCTGCCATATATCCAAAACCTAGGATTGATCTCAAAATGGTGATTCTGGCAAAGCACAGGAAGGAAGAGACAATGTTATAATCTAAAAGTTCTGCATACCCATGACCTGCCTAAGACCGGACAGGTATACATAGTCTACAGTGGTAGTTCCCACAGCCACGTTAATCTAGGGAGGACCACAGGTCTGAAATACATCACTCCACCAATGAGCAAAAATGCTACATATTGCTCAGTAGACATTTGGCATTAGAATGCCAAAAACTATGCAGGGGAACTTAAAGTTCACAATGAGCATGAAACAAGAGCAATTATCTAGCAATTGCATGCCCTGCAGGAAAAGGAAGAACAGGGGCCCAAACCAAAGGTTGAGCTCCTATAGAGAACAGCACTGGCCTGAGAGTTGTATTACTGTATTGTGCTTTTTAAGCGTAAGCTGCCTTGGGGTTCTCTTTGGAAGAAGAAAGGCAGGATATAAATACCTGAATGAATAAATACGTTCAAATACAGGAGCCACGTGGATGACTCAACAGGACAGAATCAAGCACTGTCTAGAAGACTTGCCACAAAATCAGAAAAATAATTTGTTCTTACTTTGCTATTTCAGCAGGAAGCCTTCCTGCTCCTGAAGATGAACAATTCAACGACCTCTGAATGAAGCTTTCACTCACAGTCCAAATTTGCTTTGATGCATTGAGACATCTGAAGTCATCTGGTGGCACTAAATCCTAAATTTAAGTAACAAATTATAAACATAATATTGCTTATCGAACAACCTTAGATCCTCTAGGTCCAACCTTAGAACAACCTCGAACAAAACATAATATTGAAATCCATGGTGGGGTGTGTGTATGTGCTACAATACTGTATTCTGAAGCTTTTCTGAGGCCTGCCAGTTTCTGCCTCCCATGTGCTTTGCAAAGCCTCTAAACTACAGGAAAAAAAATGTGATGCGAATCAGAAGGTCGTAGTTTAGAAGCTTTGCAAGGCATGCAGGAGAACCAGAAGCCTTAAGGGGTGTGGCTACCGCAGCAGCAGTGCTCCCAGGATCGTGCCACCACCGGGGAGGAAAAAGGTTGTTAACTTACTGAGGGTCGTGCCAGCCCTCTGGAGGGTGTGGGGAGGCCTGCAGCCCCCTCTGCAGGCCTCCCCACGCTTCAGATCGGCTCTCCACGGTGATTGCAACCCACTTCTGGTTTTCATCTGAAACCAGAAGTGGGTTGCAATCGCCATGGAGAGCTGATCTGAAGCCAAGGGGGCTGTGGGTCACCTCGTACACTCCAGAGGGCCAGCAAGACCCTCAGTAAGTTAAAAACAACCCTTTTCCCCCTGGCGGTGGAGCGATCCCAGGAGTGCCGCCGCTGCCCCGCACAGACTCATGGTTCTCCCCGACTTGTGAGGAGAACTTTGAGAACCACTGGAATAAGGTATTGTAGCGCCACCCCCCTACCTCCAGTGGGTCTTCCTCTTCTGTGGTGCCATCCGCATATATTCACATCTGCGGATGGCCAATCCACAGATGAGAAGAGCCCACTGTATTAGTATTTTTTATTTTATTATCTTTTACTGTTTTTAAGCATGCTCTTTAAGCATGTTCTTAGCCGCTTTGGGCTGTTTTCTGTTAAAAAGTGAGATATAAATATTTCAAAATAAATAAAGGTAACAATATGCAACTGAGATTATACCAGGTATGCTTCATTTTAGGAATACTACACTTAATGAAAGCATGGCAAGATTAGCTCTCAGCACCATACTGAACACAGAACCAATTATAGATTTCAAAAATAAGATGAAGTACCTGTGGAGAACAATAATGTGAAAAGCTTTGGTCTCCACCAGAGAAAATTCTTTTCACACAATAATATTCTTCACCACCTATAAGTAAATAAGATATGGTCAAGTTTATTGCTTTTATAGCCTGCCTCTCCTCTAAGGAACTCAGAACTGTGTACACGGTTTTTTCTCCCCTCCCATTTATTCCTGCCAAAATCTTGTAAGGCAAATTATGCTGAGTGTGACAGAGTGGTGCAAGGTCACTCAGCAAGTTTCACGACTCAGTGGCGATTTGAACCCAGGTTGCCAAGATCCTAGTCCAACACTCTAACCATACTGACTTTTTACATTAAGAAAAATGATTTGGCATTTTCACTGAGCAGACCTTCAACAAAGAACTAGAGTTCCCCCTCTTTGTTAAAATGTCCTTCATTAGTGATTAATAAAACAGAAATACAATTGCTAAACAGAATATCAGATGTAAAAAGAAAAAAGGGAAACAAAAAAGAGTAAAATATATCATCAGTGCAACATAATCATAGCCATATGTAAAATAGATATAAGTAAAGAATCTATGCATACATTTCTAAGAAGGGCTTCCAAATGTCCAAAAACGTATCCATATGCAGTTGTCTTTTATAAGCAACAGATTCAAATATTGACAGAAATAGAGTTCCCCTTGTACAGAAACTGCCTGAAAGAAGGTGCTGTGATTTATTGCTGTTATGATAAGCAATTGTAGAACCAATAGCAAAATGTTGGTGCACAGATATGCTACGCATGAATCCAATCTTTGACCTACAATCACAATTTTCCTCATTCGGAACACCCCCAAAACACTTTAAACAAATATATGTTTGAAGTATATGTAAGTTACCTGAACCTGGTGGGATCTGGCCATTATAAGGAAGCCAATTTCCTTTCACTGGGAAAGGGCTTTTCCTGTTACTGGTTGATCCTGTGCCTAATTGCCCATTTCCTCCAAGTCCAAAAGAATAAATTCTCCCAGTTGAAGGAACAAATGCAGATGTGTGCTGCCTAGAGCAAAAAGAGTTAAGAAATTCAAAAAGTAAGAAACTAAGAATTTCAGCAACCAACGATGAGCTATTCCAACTAAAAATATAAATACATTTTATTTGCCACTGGAAGCTCAGGTAAACCCAGATATTCCTTATCCCCAAGACAGACAATGAAACAGTAGCAGTTGACTGGAATGAGCAGCAGAATGGCAAAGGCTATTATTCCTAGGATAGTCAGCAAGATCTGTATGGCATCAATGAACGTTTACAAAGGGGGACATTTCTAAAATGACTAGATGTAATTTCTCTATTCTGTCTTTCCTAGATTTACAGTGCAGGAAAAAACAACTTCAGAAAAAGGATTAAGACAATTGCAATATTCAGTTATGACAGGGAATTATATGACCTCTAAAAAGCTCAGAGCTTGCAATCCAGTGAGACAAAAGGTTATTGTGCCTTAGCATCAATTCAATTAAACTATCATGTTGTCAAAACAGTAGCAGCCTTTTCTCGTCAATGGCACATCATCATGACACTGCACTGGGACACCCAACAGGGGTTTGAAAATGAGAAGTTGTCATCGTCTGCTGCTGCATGTGTCTGCTAAAGGAACACTTCAAGTGGCACTTTTCAGCCATTCAGAGGACAGTTTTATTCCATATCAGCACCTTAGTTTACCATAATTAACTGAACCTAATGAGGAAAAATCAGAGCCTTAACTTGGATAGCTATACAGTACTTAAAAGTCATTATACTGTCATTTAGCCTGCATGTCATATGCATGCACCTTGATCTGGTCTAATCCAGGGGTTCTCAACCAGTGGTACTTTGGCCGAGTGCTGGTGGTACTAAGATTCCTGGACCACCGGAACCCTGCTCTGACGCTGCACTTTCGGCAGCGTGTTTTCGCTCCTAAGAGGCTCCTGCCTTTGGCCAAGCCTCTCAGGAATGCTGAGAAGAGCCCTCACACCCGCCCAGAGCCTCCTACCTGTATTTTCTGTCCTCCAAAAACCTGGAAGTAACTGGTGATGATGTCATCGCCAGTCACTTCCGCTGGTACACAGCAGAAGAGTGGCACCGGAGGTGGTACTTGGCTGGAAAGGGGTTGAGTGTTATGGCTCTCATCAGAAGCCTTCCTTGAATTCAGTATAAAAGCATAAAGGAACACGGACAAGGACAGAGCCCAAAAGATATCGTACAGAGTGCTGCTCTATGCAGCACATTCTTGTTCAATATGACTCTCTAACCCCTCTAGTCAGGTTTTCCTGTCTGCTTTTCCTCACATCTGTTTCATCAACCAATGACCCTATTTTGAGTCAGTGATGGTATGTCATAGTAAAAATGTTGAGAAAGCAATTAAAATTAATTTAATTTAATTAAACAGACATTTAAAAGAAGCATAAAGTAGAAAGCTTTGAAACTGACAATAGCAAATAAGAGATTTATTAAAGCCACTACAGAAACACTTTGTATTTGCTTTGCCCTCTAAAACAAGGAATCCAAATCCCCAATTCAACTCTTCTCCCTTAATACTGTACTTTTTAAGGCCAATACATTAGGCAAGAAAAAAAATGCTCCAGAAACAGTTACTACCTGGAGTTGGGATACAGCTATTCCACTAGTATCTAGTGGACTAGTACATCTTTAGGACCATGAGATGTGATTAACTCTATATTGGACAACTGGCCACTTAACAGATAGCCATTAAGTTTAATATATAGCTTAAATGAATGAAATACATCTTAATTTAAAAAAATGAAATTCTGCGCTGTAATGCACCAATCATCTGTGGGGGAGAGAGGACTTAATCCAGACTCCCACACAAATGCACAAACACAAATGCACAAATACAGCAAACAGTATCCCATATGTAGCTGCAAGGCCTGAACGCAAGTTTCTAGAGCAAAACATATAGCATACTTCTGCCTATGCAGTTTCCAATCTAACAAGAGATCTGAACAAAGAAGGCAAGTTTCACATACTGCAGTAGATTGGGGAAAGGGTTATATTAATAATCTCCAAGTACTATTCCATAACAGCGACAAGATAAATTTAGATCTTCTACGTTTCAAGTTGCTGAACACTCACTAATTAAATAATATCATGTTGTAGTTCCATTCTAAGATAAACCTTACCTTCCACAGGCAATCTGAGTGACAATGCTCCCCATAAGTTCAAAAACTTTTCTTGGGTTTATCTCGTGGCCAGTAGAATTATGACCTAATTGCCCATAGCCTCCAGCTCCAAAAGTAAACACCCCACCTTCCTAAAAAAAATATTAAGTTAGAAAGCAACTTTTAGATAATTCCAATACTTCATATGCACACAAACTGTCAGTTATAACTAGGAGAGGAGAAGGCAATAAATAACTACCCTACATGTAGAAAAGAAATTGCTTTAAAACAATGCTCATCAGAGATCTTGGCACATAGACTAAAACTCCAATGATGTAAAAACATATGCCTCTACAGTATGTTATAACAGCAAAAGTTATTTGATTAAGAGTGCAATTCCTACTAACTATAGAGCAGCGGAGCGAGCACTCCGCCACTCTAAGCCGTCACAAACGTGCCATAAAGCATGTTTGCAATAACACATCATTAAGGGCCACCAGCGCAGAGGCCGGCAGCCCTCACTCTGGCACCGCATTGTCTATGCAGCCGCCGGAGAAGGTAAGGCTCCCACCAGTGGGGGCGGTCCAGGCGGCGAGGGAGGTTGGCAGTTGGCTGATCTAGGCTGGGAGGGGCAGGGATGGCAGCCGCCATATCCCCATCCCATTCCAGGGCTGGCTCCGCCATAATTACATGGCCTCCTCGGACTTACATCAGCTCGAGAGCTGGCAGAAATCCGAGGAGGCCCATTGGGGCCTCCCCCATGTTACACTGAGGGAAGGGGACGAATGTCCCCTTCCCTCGAGTAGACCTCCGGGCTGATCACAATCGGCCCACAACGGGGATACGATCCAGTGGGAGGCCCTAGGGCTGCCCGTGGAACTTTACAGTGGATTGCACTGCCCTTCACAAGTTTAAAAAGCCATGAACAAGTACAAATAAAAGTTAAAAACAACACCACCACCAAACAGAACTCCCAGAAGTCTTTCGGTAGGATGCAGTCCTTCCCCATCCCCTTCTCTTCTCCTCTTCTCTCCCCTTGAACTCTGCATCTGCATTTCATGCACACACAGGATGGACTGGATAGTCCCTTTAGCTTACACCAGCATGAACTTTATGTTACTGTTCTTTACCTTCTTTAAAGTTAATTCTTTACATTCTAACTTGCAACAAAATTAGATTAATGTTAGAAGTCATAAATAGCAGCATCCATGGAGAACAAAAACTGCCTCCGTTATTGAATTTCAGCAAAGTTCTCAGATTTTAGTATAAATCTGAACAGATACTCAAATTAAATTTAGGACTACATGTCTAGACTAACAAGTCTACATATGTCTAGAGAAGACTAATCACAGTACCTTAGGGAATTGAATTCCTATTTAAAGTTATATGATCAATTAAGAAAAAAAAGTCAAACCAAGTTCCCAAGCTGAAAACCCAGAGATACTGTAAAATGCTATTCAGGAACATAAGGCCCTGATCTGTAACAGGACCCCCATTTTCACATTCACACTGTATTTATTTTAAGTACATTTAAAGAACTACAGAGTACAAATGCATTGTTCCACATCACAAAGGGAAATAAGAGTGCAGTTTTGCCCTTAAAACCCCACATATTTTAGAATATAACCCTTATCTAAATTACAGAAAAGAGGAAATGGATAGTATTTAACACAAAAAACTAAATATAAAATTATATTAAACTAGGGCGTGTTTAGTAAGAGATGCTTAAATAAAGCAAAACATGTCATATAATAAAAATTGTGCTCCGATACTAGTAGAAGAGGACATCCATGAGTTGAGACAGCCACCCACAGCATTATTAGAATTATGCTAGATGAGAAGGAATCATAGGCTTATAAAGCTCTGAAATAATACAAGCAAATGCTGCTTTTTCCTCTTCACCACGTTAGGGCCAACTTACAAGTTACATTCACAGTGCAATCCTATCCAACTTACACCACTGGTATAACCAGCCGTGCAGCGAGAATGGAAGGCCCCAGAACGGAAAGGGGATTCAAATCCCCTCCAAAGGGGGATTTAAATCTCCCCTCCCCTCCAAAGCCTCCCGCTCTGCCCTCCTCCGCTAGTTACACTGGTGGTGTTAAGTTGGATAGGACTGCGCTGTCAGTCACTTTTGTTTTTTTCAGCTCATGTGAATATCATTGGGAGCATACCGATGTGATACAACTTGGGGATTCACAGTCTTCTTTTTTTGTTGATACACAAGGGGCTAGATGTAATGTGTAAATTGAACCTCAGATGAATGCTGACATGGGGGGTGGGGGAGGGGAAGAGCTCGCAGCCCAATGTTTGGAATCGGCAACCCACCACTCTTCATGAAGGGCAGGGTTAAAAAAAGGCAGACAACCAAAAACAATGGTGACAAAAGGTCCTCCTTCTCCCTTCCCTTTAGATAGCAACGTTGGGCTGACAAACAGTTATGCTACAGCTCAACTCTTGGACAACAGCCTTCATATTACCAACTGCTAAACCCTGTACTACTGGAAAAAGTCAGTCTTGCATGTGCAATGCTATTAAGAGCCACAACATCCCTTACCACTGGTCATGATCGAAAGCCTGAAACTAAAGCAGAAAATATATCATATATTTGAACAAAGGTCTTAAACTAATTAGCATGTGAAATGCATTATATTTCTAGCATTGTACCTTTGTAAGAGTTGCAGTGTGATCTTCTCCACAGGAGACATAAACAATTTTCTGGGATCTTAGTGACTTTAGAAGATTGGGAACATACCTATCTGAAAGTTGTAATAATTCAGTAAATGTAAGTTCCATTTTGTAACAAATTACACAAAAAGCATTTTTTTCTAAAATAAAAATCAATCAACTACTGGCCTCGTTTTCAAATACTGTTTACAATGAATTTTGTGGCTTACAAATTAGAATGCCACAAAATATAATGTCCAGAACAACAAGTGTGGTGCAACTAACAGTAATACTGGAGCTATGCAAGTCAACCAATATTTTGAAAGTAGCACTATTTTGTACAATGAATTCATACATAGCATTTTAAAGCCACAGAAGCCCAGTTCTCAAAGTTCCACATTACAGTGAGAGCCACAATTACTTTCAGAAACTTTGCGATTCAGTGGATCTCTCATCCATCAATGTAAGCACTATGAGCATCAGTGGAGCAAAGCATGAAAACAGTTTTTGTCAATTACAAAAAAATAAAAGCAAAGACAATAAATGATCTGATCATAAACATAAAAGAAAATAAAAATAGTTGATAATTCAAATTTTAAGTACTTACCATTTTCATCATTAAGTCCAAGTTGACCAAATTTGTTGCGTCCCCACCCAAAGACAGCTCCCGAAAGAGTCAGTGCAAAGCTATGTGCGCCACCTGCTGCGATCTGTGCAAAAGGTATCCCCAGTAAAGATTTTATCAGTTGTGGAGAAGTCTGCTTTTTCAATTCATAACCTAAACCTAGCTGACCATGTTTGTTCTGTCCCCAGGAAAAAACTTCACTCCCTGTTGGGGAAAAAAAAAAAAAACACCAAACACACATTTAAGATGAGCAGTCGTTTAAAGAAGACATGTCATTCTAAGAATGAAATTACAGTGGGACCTCGCTATCCATGGGGGGACCCCCCCCACGGATAGCGTTCCGGGACCCCACCACGGATAGCAAAGATTCACAGATAGTGAATCCGTGAATCCGCAAAAAAAAAAAAAACAAAGAAAAAAAGGCCTGCTTGACCTTTTAAAAGTGAAACCGCTGCATTTCCAAGGCTGCACAGAGCTTCTGCAGCCTTCCCGACCCACTTCCGGGTCGCACAGAGGCTCTTCCCACCTCCTAGTCTTGTCCCAGGGTGCATTCTGGGGGGGGGGGGGAAGAGCCTCCACATGACCTGGACGTGGGTCAGAAAGGCTGCAGAAGCCCTTGGAAACGCAGTGGTTTCACTTTTAAAAAGGTAAAGTGGGGCTTTGGGGGCTTTTTTTCTTTTTTTTAGCATTTACATTCGCAGGTCCAGGATCCACGGTGTAACAAATCCATGGATCCCGAACCCATGAATAAGAAGGGCCTACTACTGTATTCCATTATTACACCACATAATTCAAGAAGTGTGCCAGTAATGACTCGGCAAAAATAAAAGGTTCTTTTGAAACTAAACCAACAAAAATAGTGCTTTTGCAACTTAAACACATTGAGGAGTTCACTCCACGAACAGATGCTTCCCCCGTGAATGAAAGGAGTGTTTCACTTGAAGAGGCCCTTGAGCTTAAAGACATCTTACACAAACGGAACACCCTTTCCATTCATGGAAGAAGCTTCCATTTGTGGAGTAGGCTGCTAGCAGTGGAAGTACTGTCAGAATGCCATCCATAACAGTGAAAGCAATTTATGGTCTTATTGTAGCTCACAAGTTACCTCTACCCCGTACGTACACACAGAGCAACTGGTTCAACATGAAGCCCAACATACTACAGTTCAGAATTTTTTTGATATAATTAATAATATTTTATATTACAACCTTTTTGGCACATTGTACAATAAAGAGTACAAGAGATTTGGCACAGAAATTCTAAATAGTATAGTGCTATGTATTGTTTAATGCCTTTTTGTTATATTGAGTTTGTTTTCCTAGTATTCTTAGAACGGTATTAGTTGCCTTGAGAGCCTCCCTAGTGGAAAGGCAGGATATGAATATTTTAAATAAAGGTGCAGTTGGCCCCCCCGTAGCTGCAACTTCAGCATCCATAGATTTGTCTCACCATGGATGCTTCACGGATACATGGGGCCAGCCTGAAACGGTTTAAAAAGAAAAAAGTTAAAAAGTGGTTTCCTTACATTTTTGCTGCAGATGCATTCTGGGACTAACTTGAGAGAGGGGAGGGGGAAGTCGGGCGACCCAGAAGAGGCTTCCAGAGCGCGATTTAAGCTTGTAGAAGGAAGAACACGCAGCAGTTTGCAGCAAAAAGGTAAGGAAACCATTTTTTAACCTTTTTTTCTTTTAAAAACATTTTCAGGCTGTCCTCCCGGATGGAACCCCCACAGATACTGAGGGCCAACTGTATTCTGTACTTCTTAATAAACCAGTGGCAAAGGGGCTAACATATAATAAGAGGCATTGTGGTAGAAGCAACCAAATGGTGGACAACACTAAAGACACTTATGAGCACCAGTTAGAAAGATACATAGTGTAACAAAGAAGAAACTAGAATATAAATGCACTTAATAGTTTTATCTTCATAGCACAAACACTGCAGTTATTTAGCTCTATATAAAATATATCTGCACGCTCGAAACTAAAATAAAATACATTTTTATGACATGAAACCTTTCAAATCAACACTGCAACACATCTTAAAACAACACAGAAGAAGGTATAGATAGCCCAGAGAGACTGGTTACCTTTGGAGAGCGCAAGTGAATGATAGTAGCCACAGGCAACTTGCACTATTTGGATATCTGATAAGCTTTTAATGTTTCTGTAGGAACAACAAGAAATGAGTAGATGGGTAACAAAACAAAGCACATTTCTTTCTTGAAAAAGTATAGAACTTTTTAAAGAAAGCCAACACCATTTATCAAATTTAAATGCAAGTGTTACTGCAATACCTTCTAATCTATTGCTTTTCAAAGCTTGGAGGTCTTGCCTATAAAGGAATAAGATAGGCAAATTCTTTCCTGAAAAGTGAGTTGGGAAAGAAAGATGTAGGAGAGTACTTGTGTACATTTTAATTCATAGGTTTAGATCTAAACATGCCATTGCTTAAGCAGAAGACACGTCTGCTTGCTTGGGGGAGGGGGGGATTGCACCTGATGTTTGGCAATTGTTCCCTTCTAATGCAGCCCCCTGCACTACGTGCTATGCTGTGCCAGAGGTTCCCACACCTGTTAAGAGCAGTGGTTTGGAAGATGCAGTAACACGAGAGAGAAAAGTAAGGTCCTGTGAATGGAATGCTGGTAATGGACATTAGGATCAAGCTACCAACAGTACCAATAAGGTTCCTACCTCAAATTAGGCTACAAGCACTTGGAAGGTGGGTTGGCCACCCCTGATGTACAGGATTGTGTTATTAAGCATTATTTACAACACAATATCATCCCCATATTGGTGATTAGGGCCTAAGGCTAAGAGAGGATGGCTTGCCTATAGCTGAGCTAGTTTACTGACAGCTAAAGTGACATTTGAACCAGGCTCAAGCCAGCTTCCACCTCAAACTATTACTCATTACACTACAAATGCTCTCAAGAATCTACAGGTGAGGAACATTTTGTATTAATTTAATACAAAATGTATGAACAATCAACAATCAAAATGTATGAACAATCAAAATGTATGAACAACCCCTCAGCATCTGCGGTTTCGGCATACATGGATTTCACCATCTGCAGATGCTGAGCCAGAGGTCTCCGACTCCGGACGTCACTTCTGGTTTACCTGCTCTAGCAGGTGGCCAGCGATCCCCTGAGTGTGCAGCAAGTAACTTTGGTTGCTTTGGAGACGCGTTCTGAGGCCTGTGGAGGCCTATGCAGGCGGTTGCAGGCCCAACGTGATGCAGAAGAGGCCTCCAGATGCTCTCCCTCACAGGATCCGGTAAATAATTGTGGCATCAGGTGCTGGATTTCAGCACCCTCAGATTCGTGGTATCTGCGGTGGGCAGAACCAAACCCCACGGATACAGAGGGCAGACAGTGCAACACTTAGTATTAACTTTAAAAATTCCAAAAGCACACAGATGGAGCAAGAAAAGCTTTTTACAAAAGTAAAAGGAATAAGATCCAGGTTCAAATCCCCGCTCAGCCACGAAGCTTCCTGGGTGACCTTGGGCCAGTCACTATCTCTCAGCCCCACCTACCTCACAGGGTTGTTGTGAGGACAAAAAGGAGGGGAGGAAATACTGTATGTACACCACTCTGAGCTCCTTGGAGGAAGGGTGGTATAAAAATGTGAAAAATAAAAAAATAAAAATATGTCATGATTTAGTTTTACCTGGGCACTCTGATATATTCTTCAGTTCCCGGCAAGCCAAGCTGTCCATCTACAGCAAAACCCCAAGCATAGACTTGACCCTTATCATTTAATGCTAATGTGTGTGCTTCTCCACATGAAACAGCTACAATATTTTGAGCATCCAGGGCACCAACCTGCTCTGTAATAATCAAAAGACAAAAATGACATCATCTTGTACTGCTCTTGTCCAAACATTTCCAGAATACTATTCACAAATGAAATAACAAGTATTCCTACAAACGTACCAGACAGGCTCTGAGACCGGAAACAGTACAACCCCAAAACCATGGTTCAGAGATCACTATCACACTACCTAGAGGTAGGTGTATTTTTCTTTTTAACCAAGGCTAATTTGTGACACCTCCAAGATTTCATCTACAAGGTAAACAACAGCTGAGGTGTATATCTGATTTTAATCAGGAAAGCAGACCAGGAGGGAAAGGATTAAACCTCTCTACCTCAGCAGGGTAGTCTCCAATTTGATTTGGGGAGGTAAGCAGGGGCTCACCAGAGCTATTCATTTCTTTAAAAACCATGGGAGAGCTTAGTCAGATTTCCTGCATACCTAGTTGCATCCAGTCGCGTTGCGACGACGCGTGTCTCCCCAGAGCGGGGGCGCGCATCACCCCAGAGCGGGGGCACGCGTCGCCCTTAAGGGGGAGGCTCCACCCCCGCGCGTGACGTCACGCGCAGGAGCAGAGCGCCCTCCCCGCTCCGTTTTCGGCTTATTTTGGAGCCAAACGGACACAGGGGAGGACGGGCGGGCCCACCTTCAACTCGAAACTGTAAGTGGGGGGTGATCGCGCGTCACCCCTAGACGCGCGACGCCCCCCGGCGGCCCGCCCCCCCGCTTCCCCCCGTCGACGCCAGTGGTTGCACCACAAGGTGAATGACATACAATACATAGAAAGTTGCGGACTAAAGTATTGGCAATAAAACAACTTAGAGAGAGAGAAAACTCCTCTTTACAAAATCTAGTTTTTTTTCTTTTTTAGATTAGATTTCTTTTTTAACATGTTCATTTCAATACAAGTATGCTGCCAGCATCATAACAGTGCAAACAGATAAAATACAATGCACTTTGACAAATATCATCTTTAAACCCTCCTGTGGAAAAAATGACAACGGTACTCTTTTAATCCTGTTCCCAAATAGATGACATTCTTCAGGAAACAAAATAATCTAAAAAAGAAAAAACACAATAATATTCCCAAACAGCTACAACCACCACCTCAACATACAGTATTTGCAATTTCATATTAACACTAGATCAAGCACATTCCCCTCAGATATTGTGGTAACGAAGTCAGAAGGGTAATGAGAAGCACTGCTCATTTTCACATCATATTCTATATACTAATAGCAAACTCAGGTGACTGAGTGCCTATTATTATTATTATTAACAGTATTTATATACCGCTTTTCAACAAAAAGTTCACAAAGCGGTTTACAGACAAAATCAAATGGCTCCCTGTCCCAAAAGGACTCACAATCTAAAAAAGATGCAGAAGAACACCAGCAAACAGCCACCAGAAAAGACACTGTGCTGGGGTGAAAGGGGGGCAGTTACTCTCCCCCTGCTAAATATAAGAGGAGCACCAATTGAAAAAGTGCATCTTGCCCAGTTAGCAGGGGTTCACAGTGGTTCCCAAACTTTTTAGCACTGGGACCCACTTTTTAAAACGACACTCTATTGGGACCCACCTAGCTTTACAAGACTTTAAAAAAGGAAATCTAGAAAGAATTATTTTTATTTATTATATATTTATTTATAAATTGATCAAAAAACTTGATCCGTTTCTGCTAATGAGGCAGCCCTAACGAATAGCTTGAGGGACTTAGTTATGTGACCGAGCCTTCACGTGCCTGCGTTACCTGTCATTGACAGATTTGGGGGAAAAAGCTCCATTATCTCCCTATATTTACACAAGCTTGCAAACTCCAGGAGCTCAGCTGTTTGGAGGGCAATTAGCAGCTATCTGATTTTCAATAGCCTCAGGGATTGAGATAATTAGTTGTCTGATCTTTCCATCACCCATGTTTTCATTGGAGACTCTGCTCGGGACCCAACAAAAATCAGGTCGCAACCCACCAAGTGGGTCCCGACCCAGTTTGGGAACCACTGACATATCAAATTGTACAGGAAACAGGGTCACCTGGTAGGCAAAGTAGTGTGTTCCATGCACTCATAACTTTCTACCTATGCAGAAGCAGATAGTTAAAAAACAAAGAATAGCCTGATGTGGACTAAGCATGCTTAGTGGCCACCAGGAGCCATAGAATGTTGAGGTGTCAGTTGGGGGGGAAACTACCACAGAACACCATGGATGAAGAGACGAGGGAATTGGCCTGCCTGGACCAATGGGGCATTAGGATTTGGGAAATGCAACATTTTGTTGCACATCTCACTCATATACACCAATAGTGAATTCAAGTGGTGCAGCCTATCAGACTGCAAGTAAAATACACACCAAAATACAGTAGTGGTTCCTACATACTGTGTTTCCCTGAAAATAAGACAGCGTCTTATATTAATTTTGGCTCAGAAAATGCAGTAGGTCTTATTTTCAGGGAGGTCTTCCCAACCTGTGGCGCGACCCCCCCCCCGGCACTTTCTTTCCCGAGGGTGCAAAGCTCTGCAAGGCCTGGAAGGCCTGCACTTGAGTCCTCCACCATGGAGACAACGTGCTAGAGAGACTCTGCAAGGTTGCAGCCTCCTTGCAGGCCTCTCTAGCCTCTATGGTGGAGGACTGGCCTGGCAGAGCCTTGCACCCTCGGGAAAGAATGAAGCTTAAATCGGTCAAGTGCCAGGGGGGTCACGGGGGGGGGGGCCGCGCGCATCCGTCTGGCTGATGATCCTAGCTAGCTCTTATTTTCAGAGGAGGTCTTATATTTATGAGTGCCAGCAAAAATCACACAAAAATGACGGTAGTTCTTACTTTCGGGGGAGGTTTTATTTTCAGGGAAACAGGGTACTAGGGGGACTGTCTATGTACACAGAAGTACATACACTGTTAAATTAAAATATTAAAAAAGCCACCCCCATAGTCTGATGCAGACTGAACATGACTTGTGGACCCCCCCCCCCCCGAAAGCATAAAATGTTAGGGTACGCAACATGTTGGGGAAAGCAATAAAATGTTGGAAGGAAGGAAGGGGGGTATACAAGCGGGAGATTAATATTATTTCTGGCTACTTTTCAACAACAGAAGTTTCCGATGCAGTTTACATAGCAAAATAGATTAAGATTGTTTCTTGTTCCAGAGTGCTTACAAACTGAAAAATTAGTCTGCTTGAACACTGAATACAGTAAGGACCCTGGTATCTGCGGAGGATAGGTTCCTGGTCCCCTAGCAGATACAAGAAACGGTAGATAAGGAGGGGGGAATGCTATCCCCACGGCATGCTGCTTATAGCATTTTGGTAAAGAAACACTGGCTTGGCGCCAGCTCTATAAAAATAAAGGCAATGGCTGTAGAGGACTGGGGAGAACCACAGATAAGCGGATCCGCAAATGGTGGATCTGCGGTAAGGAGGCTGCATTGCATGGAGGGGAGCAATTTAGTGTTGGCAAGATACATTCTGTTGTGCGTCTCTCTGGTTTTCTGAAGCTCCACTAGTTCTGAAAACATTTTGATGTGGTAGTAGTTGCACAGATCACCCTCATGAAATACTGTGAGCCAAATTCAACTGACCATTTTTCACAGGCAAAGCCATCCCAAGTTTATTTCTGGTTATGTCACTAAATATTCCAAAACATCTGAGCACTAATTCATATATGAGATGTTGTACCTGACACGAACCTTACATTAACAAGACCCACGTCTTGTATCAGCTGTGACTATAACTTTCAAAATTCTTGTAATGGATGAATGAGAAAGGGTTTCACAATTATACCAAGGCAACATTACGGTGGGGGCGGTGGGCCTCAAGTGGCGGGTCGCGGGGGGTGTACCTGCCGTCGGATCCTTTCCTCCCCCCCCCCCCGCCGGCTCCATCTTGTGCAGCTGTTCTGGCTGCAAGTTTGGCCCTTCCACCCTCCCAGGCGCCATTTTGCTCCAAAAAGGAGCCGAAAAGCACCGTGTGTGTGTGTGTGTGTGTGTGTGTGTGTGTGTGTGTGTGTGTGTGTGTTTCTGCACGGCAGTGACGTCTCGCCCCCAGGGGCAGGGCGTGTGGCGTCCGTGGGGGGAGTATGGCGTCCCGTGGGGGGTGTCGCAGCCCACTACTGAGTAGGCCCACTACTGATATACCCATCGATGTGCATCCTGAAGGGAAAACGTCTGTCTGAATACACAGTGATCCTTCATATTTGACATAATACATACATACATACAGGTTCTTTCCAAAGCAGAAAATTTCTCATATGGAACAACCTTACACAAGACCACAGCTCATTATCCCCTGGCTCAAACCACATCTTAAAAATATTTCCAGGATACAACGTAAGATTTCTTTAGAAGTATATGCTCTTCCCTCTTTATCACTACGTTTGCTATAAAGATTTTCATTTATCTATTACCTATATCTATATCCATACCAAGATTTTTCAATACTGTATAAGGTCTAGGAATAGGTGGAAAAATACTGTATAAGGTCTGTATAAGTGGAGAAAAACAAAGGACCAAGTGTGGAGGCACGGTCTACCTCCCAATTTACCCAATTAGTAGACCTTCCCTCTACTTTGAGCTCTGGAAACCTACAAGGGGATGAATTTTCTCTTTTCTCATGTGTTCTCCAGCGGGCATTAGGGGAAGTGCTCTTCAGGACCCTCCTTTGTGTGAGACGCGTTGCCTGATCGGTAGCACGTCCCCATGCTTTCAAGGCACGTGCATTACACGCTCCCTTTTACACTGCTATCTGTTTTTGTGCCGTTTCTACAAATAGTGTGAATATGGGTCCTAAAGAACAGAAGAAGATGAAAAAAATCATGGGAAAAGTAAAAAAAACAGGTGAAATGTAAGAGTTGCTCATAGTTTGCAACTAAAGCATGAGTTGCTAAACCTCATTACGTGGTGCTAGTTCTGAAACATTGTCATTGTTGACGAACACTATTGATGCTGTAAAATGTTAATTGTTGTTTATTCTATTTTATCATGCCACACAACTTTTTCATTATGGCATTAGGCATTTAGGGTGATTTTTGGGCGAACCTGGAGTGGCTTTGTAACGAGTTAGAATTTTTCTCACTGAAATTAATGTAATAATTGTAATCTGGATTTTTTGCCATAAGGGCGATTTTCAGGAACGGTTTAGGTAAGGATAATGAGGGAAGAGCATATGTTGGACTAGGTAGGCCTTATAGATGTTACCTGAGGTATTTTCTAAGTGGATTACTCCGATACATGAAAATAAGTGCAAGTTCTAAAGCATGTAAAACTGGTACGTGCATACAGAACATAAAACCATATATCCATCAACCACTTTCTACTTACCTGGTCTTTTTCTGGATTTTTCATGTCCTAATTGTCCTAGATCATTACATCCACATGTATACACTGTCCCATCATCCAATACACACACAGTGTGCCTTAGTCCACAGCCTACATCTCGAATCTTTTTGTTTAGAAAGAAATTGCATCTTCTGGGTTCTAGCACAACCTCTTCATCAATGCCCCCCAATCCAAGCTGTCCAAAAGAGGCATTTCCCCAACAGAGCATGCTGCCAGCCTTCTCTCAACGATCTGCCAGCTTTGTTATTTAAATATATTCTTCGTGTATCACTGTTATAAGAGGAAAATATTAAGTTCAGTATCAGAAAACAAGATGCTTAGTATCTTCAGAAAGATGCATAAGTTTCAGCCTCCCATTATTGCCACTGGTAAAAATTAAAAAAAAAAATTCAAATCTGGTTATAAGTCTAAAGCTTTAGAACTGGGGGGGGGGGGGAGAGAGAATTATCACAACTGCTGTACATTCTCTAAAATATTATTTGTTCTCTGGTTCCAAAGAATTTGTATGCTATTTTTGGTATTGTCAGACCTCAAAATATCAGAACAGTCAACATTTCTTAGTAGGCAAGCATGGTTGGTGTACTACTAACTAGCAGCAAAAAGGGTGCCAAAAGGTATCATCTGAATCACTTATTGAAACATGAAAGCAGATTAGCAAGCTTCTGTTGCAGGTTGAAAAAAGTTCTATACAAGTAAAATGCAAGTGAGCTTACCATGAGTTGTTCTAATAGAAGACTTAATGTGAGCCATTTTATACTCTGCAAATATGCCCTGATACTGTGAAACAGCAAGACCAGAACAACTAATCTTCTATCCAGCATGGACACACAGAACTCTTTCCCTTTGTAATCACGTCAGCTTTGGGTGGCTACAGACTGGCTTAAAGCATTAACAAGTCCCAACAAGGCTGTGATCACAGAGGACTTGAATCCCACATACATTTCATCATATGTGATGAAATGCAGACTTTTCTCCTTTACCTTTGAACACATGACAAGTAGCCATCACCACACCTAATAAAACAGCTGATGCATGCATACACATACAGTACAACAAGACTTCGTAGGCAATGTTCTACACAAGTGAAGCAGGGCTTCACTGACAGCAAATCTGATAAAACCAGTGGGACATTCTTCTACATAAACATGTTAAAGCCTAAGGTGCAAACAAATCCAGTTTTTTGTTGGAGGTATCAAACAGGAATCCCCATTCAACCATCACTCATAGATCACTGTACACCACTGGCTATCTGTGCTGAGAAGCAAAATTCATTTGCATATTAGATCTCACCATTTAATCCGTTTGGTCAATAAAATCAAGCATCGCTTTCATTCATTATTACTTTTAACTTTCACTATAAGTGCCTGAAAAATGTTTGCTTAATTTCTTTCAACTAGAAGCAATCATTCTCAGTTAATCCAGACAAGTCCAGAAGTACTGATAGCAAGAGGGAAGACCAACTTGAGAGGAGGAATTCAACTGGTTCTGGGATTGTACTCAAAAAAACAAATACTGTACATCACTGGTTCTCAAACTGTGGGTTGCGACCCACCATTGAGAACTTTTGCTGTCCCCTGCCCCCTTAAGGGCCACTTTTCGCGAAAACCAGAAGTGCCTGAAGATAGCTGCAAAACAGCGATCCGAAGATCGGGGGGTGGGCTGCTGAGGGTCGCGCAGGCCTCCCCAATGCTCCCCAAGTCCCGGTAAGTGCGGGGCCCCCGTTTCGGGAGCGTTTTGGCAGCAGCGGTGGCGATCCCTTGGATCGCTGCTGCTGCTGGCTCCGCCCCCGCACACACTCAAGGTTCTCCCCGCCTCGCAGGGAGAACTTTGAGAAACGCTGCTGTACATAGCTTGGGAGTACTCCTGGATCCAGATTTCCTCCTAGACGTGGTGGCTGAGACAATTTTTTGCCAGCTTCAACTGGCCATCAGCTATGGTCTTTCCTGGGGCAGGCTGATCTTGCCTCAGTTACATATGTTCTGACCCTTTCCAGCTTAACTCATGTGTGAAGCTGCCCTTGAAGTGTTCAGAAACTGCAACTGAACTGCAAGGGTGCCGACGGGAGCCTTGTTGTTTGATCATTTTGCAATATCATCATTTTGCACTGACTCCCAATTGTCTCCGGGTCCACTTCAAGGTGGTGATTTTTATCATACCCATACTCTATGATCATTAAGGGAAGCTCTGTGTGCTTCTATAAAATACATTTGGAATTGGGCTTTTTGTCAGCAGTGCCGATTATGAGATTCATTGTCCTGAGAGATCTGGCTATCCACCTCACTGGGCACATTCAGACAGCAGGTTAAAGTTTAACCGTTAAACAACTTTGCTTTATTAACATGTGTTTCATGCACTGTTCTTTATTTTCTTGGCTGATTTTTGTTTTGTTTTTGCAACTGCTGCTGCTGCAGGTTTACATACGCTGAAAACCCAATTTGGGTAGAAGACAAAGTGGTATTTAAATATTTTATGCATCTATACTTTGCCTCTAAATATAATTTTTTCTGAAGTAGCTCCCAAGGTAAAGTTACAATATAATCAAATCAATCAAAATAAACAATTAAAGGGTTGTATCTTAAGTTGTTCCACAAAATGACAGACACTTCTGTTTGCAGAAGGAGACAGGTTTTTGTTGACAACACCCCCCCTTCCCTGCGCTCCTAAAAAATCTGCTCCTGCAGATTGGGGCCCCCTCAAGAGAAGGGTGGTATGAACCGTGGGGGGGGGTTTTGCAAAAGAAAGGAAGAAACAGTGAAAATCAGCACCACCTCCATCACAGAAATGAAACTGCCTTCTAGTCATTGAGAACAAAAAGATATAAATCAATATCAGTAACATGTTAAACACAAAGAATTAGATCACCATAAAATCTAAATGAAAAGCCAACCACTGTAAATGCCTTATGGAAAGGTTTCATCTATAAGAGAAAAGAGAAGAGGCCTGGCAGATTGCTCCGGAGAGAGAATTCCACCATTAAGGTGCCATCACTAAGAAAGCCCTGTCCCAGGTACCTGTCTCAAATAAGTCAGTAAGTAAATATAGCCTACCACATTTAGAAGGCACTCAAGATGGTGCTGCTTTGAGTTGGAACACACTTATCACAGAGTAGTCTTCACATCCACACCAATAACAGCACGTTATAACCTGTGTTATAAGAATACAAATAGGTCAAAGTTATGAGTCCACGTTTTTTCTCATATTAATTTTTGTATTATATAGAACCTAAAGAGAGGTTTTTAAAAGACCCACTAGTTTTTTAAAAAACCCACTAGTGAAAAGGCACTGCAAATTTAAGACTTTTCTTTTTATGTATCCAGAAATATGCAGGGGTGGGGGAATGAATAGCCATTCTACAAATGCCTTAGAGTCTGTAAACCTAGATAAACTTACTTGAACGCAAGTCCCATTGAACTGAATACTTCTGAATAGACATGCATAGGATTGTGTTGTTAAGCAACCGACAGCTCACTGCCCAGTCCTATCTTGAAATGGGTGCAGAGCCTTCCCCATCTTAATGATATTCAGACAACTCCAGAGAAGTTGAGCACAGTCTACTATGCAGCTGCAGAATACCTATTCATTTTACATTTCTAAGGTTCCACAAAATATGCAACATTTTCTAATGAATCATTCTTTGTGTCTAATAATAATGACAGTTTCTCAGGGCCATGATTGGAAACAATGCAAAGTTGACCTCATCAGCAGCACAAGGCAAATATGAACAAATCTAGAACACAGTAATATCAGAAAAAGGCACTTTACAATGTTATTGGAAGTAGATGCATTTCAATAAAGAGAAATTCCTGTTAAGATGGGATAAGGGCCAGCATAAAGACATTTCAAACTCTTTATTTGGGGAAAATCTGTACCTCAAAGTCTTCTCAGTATCTGAAAGAAAACTTCTAAACATAAAATACCAACAGCACTTAATAGTACCTTTTATAGATTGACAAAGATTTATAGGAAAGCAAATTGTTGGAGACGTCCTGACAATAAAACAGATTTTATCCATATCTACCATGTCCATAGGGAGCATCAGATCATGAAGAAATGCTGGGACTTAAAAACACAGGTATTGCAGGTTATTGTGTTACTTTAGACACAACTGTGATGCCATTAGGAAATCTGAAATACCTGGTTAAATCATCAGATTTGGAACTTGATTGCATTTAACTAAAGGCAGCTACTGCATTTTATTGGAAACATAATCTCCACTCCAAATCTTTGGTAAGTACTTAAAAGATCTGGGAAACTGCAAGAATGATAAAACTTTATCAACTAGATCAGTGTCAATCACCACAAGATGAACGCAGAAAAAAATGGCCTTCATTAGAAAAATGCAATGACAATCTAATTTCTCTTTTCTAATTAATCTGGGCTTTCCATTTTGCCATTCTGCAGTATACTTAAAATACATGTATTTATCTTGTTTTGTTAAAGTTTTAATAAAATAAAATATGAGAAAGCCTGACATACACGTAAAAGAGTCAGAGGAACTATTAGGTGAATGACAGCTTTCTTTCAGGCACACACCCAAGATCTCAGAAGAGATCTACGGCAGCAGGGTAGTCCGACCCGCGGGCCGCATGCGGAGCTTTCTTCTTGCCGCTCCCTCGGAGCCCCACCCTTCCCTCCCCCAGTCCCGATCGCAGCAAATGCACTCAGCTCATATCATAAACGTGACCGTTAGCTGGAGCGCGGGCGGGCCATGCTGCAGCGATCTCTCCCGAGGCTGCTGTCTCCTCCCACTCACTTCCGGAAGGCGGAAGCTCCGGAAGAGAGCGGGTCGGGCTGGCAACCTCGCGAGAGCTCGCCCCAGCATGCCCAGCGCTCCAGCTGACGATCGAGCTCAGGAGCTGAGTAGGCGTTCAGAGCTGCTTGAGCTGTGTTCCGATCGTCAGCGGAGGCGGGGCCGGTCGGCACTTCAGCAGCCGGCGATCTCTTCGCAGCGTGCCCTGCCCGCCCCCGCTGACGAGCGCAGAGAAGGCACTGAATATCTGTTGAGAATAGGAACTACCATTTTAAAGCTAGAATGCAATGCATCTTAAGTATCATTTTATAAACTCATAGGAAATAATAATTCTAGATTCCTGTCTGCACAAAGTAACCAGGAATATTCTGTACGGTTCAATTGTTTGTGGAACGGTTCACTTGTTTGTTTCTTCCATTCTGTTTCTTCCAGTTTTCATCTGTATGTGTTTTCATTCATATGAAATATAACCAGTGAATACAGTTAGAGTAAGAAGAGCCCCACAAAAGTTCTTAGTACTGTATGAATAATAATAATAATAATAATAATAATAATAATAATAATCCTTTCAAGTAGCAGTGTCTTTGCTTACAGGCAGAGGGAACCAAACTCTCAACCTTATGCTACAAAACCAATAGAAATTATGCTATCAGGTCCGATGGAAACAAGTGGCAGACAATGTAATAAAAACACTTTCCGTGTTGAACACTTTCTTTTTGCCAATCTAAAATGTCTTTACAGCGTTAATACAATCATTTGTCATTACAAGACAACAAGGACTTGCTTTACAATCTTGCTGAGTTTAGTCTTCAGTTTCAGTCCTGACAGTTGTAGAATTGTCTGCACTGACTACAACATAAGAACTGGTTCACATATTATATAGGTGTTCCACTTGCACCCTCCACTTTATATTGCACAATTTATGAACATCCAGATGGCTACACAAGTATCTCTTCTTTAAAAAAGCAACATTTTAATAGCTCTTTTCTATTAAAAGAATAGAAAAAGGACACAAGAATAGGATAGCATGATCGTCACCAGCTTGCTCATAGACAGAATATTCATAGGTCTGGGATACGGTTATGAAACCCAAATGATCCCTGGATCATCACATTATGCACTTTTGTGAGACACAGCTTTTTCCAATTACATTTTTTAATAAAAACGAACAATTTTATGACATGTTCATTTCTGCTAAAGGCTTAGAAAGGTTTTTTGCCTAATCAGTGCTTCATAGTTGCATTTGAAAATGTGTGTAAGAAAGCAGACAGGCCGGCCTTCCCAGCTCCGCCGGCCGAGGACTCAGGCCACCGCCGGACCCAGGCAAGGTAGGATCCGGCGGACAGCTCGGAGGCTCGGCGGACGGGGGGGAGGGACGGCGGAGCCGGTAGGGCGGCTATAGGCCCAGCCGCCCCAGATGGGGTGGTGACATGGCGTCCGCCATATCCCGGTCCCCACCGGGCTCCGTGGGGCGGCTGGGCCGTTACATGGCCTCTTCCGACTTCCGCCAGCAAAATAGCTGGCAGAAATCTGAGGAGGCCTACCAGCATCAGCCGCCTTTATACTTGGGGAAGGGGACGAGTTTCTCCTTCCCCGAGTAGACTTTCCGCCGTGTGCTGCTTGCTGCAGGCTGCCCACGGTGGAGAGCAGGATCTGGCGGGCGGCCTCGGCCGCCCAGCGGATCCTTATGTAGGATTGGTCTTCCCGTCATGTTCACCATCATCATCACACCATCTCCTCTATCATATGACTATGAAGGTCGAGTTATGTATTACACTATTATTAAGAATCTTTATATATCTATTATATATTAAGAATATTTATATTAAGAACACACACACTTCTCAACAGAAAAGCTCACAAAGTAGTTTACAGAGAAAAGCAAATATAGGTAGGACCTTTTTATCCACGGATTGGCCAACAGCGTCCCTGTTGATCCTGTTGGACCTCTCAGCAGCTTTTGACAACATTGACAACTGTGTCCTTCTGGACTGGCTGACTGGGTTTGGACTTGGAGCCACTTTTTTATGCTGGTTGCACTCATTTAAAATAATGTAGATGGGCACGATTGGGAGCAAAATTGAGTGGCGGCAAAGTACTAAAGTCACAGTCCCCTTGAGCCACTATTTTTTTAAAAAAATGCATGTTTAGTTCACACTAGCACAGTGTCTTTTCTAGTGCCTATTTGCTGGTGTTGCTTCTGCATCTTTTCAAACTGTGAGCCCTTTTGAGACGGAGCCATTTAGTTACAGGTCGGACCTTTTTATTGGACACCTGATGAGAGGCAGCAGAGAAATAGAACATGGAGCAGGCCTTGAGCTCAATGAAAAAGTAGTTGTGCCATCTTAGGACACCTCTGTCTTATGACAGAGTGCTCCTTTCAGGGTTAAACTGATATCAGATAATTTGTGATACAGTATAATACAGTAGCGCAGTGGGTTAAACCACTGAACCATGAGCTGTCGATCGAAAGGTCGGCAGTTCGAATCCGTGCAACGGCTCCTGCAAACCTAGCAGTTTGAAAGCAAGAAATTGCAAGTAGATTAATAGGTACCGCGTCAGCGGGATGGTAACAGCGTTCCATGTGCCTCGGTGTTGAGTCATGCCGGCCACATGACCATGGAAACGTCTTCGGACAGCGCTGGCTCTTCGGCTTTGAAACGGAGATGAGCACCGCTCCATAGAGTCGGACACGACTGGACTTAATTGTCAAGGGATACCTTTACCTTATACAGTTGCATATACTGAAGCAAATTTCTGTAGAAGACAAGGACTAAAATGCCTCACAGAAAAGGTGGGTTTTTGAGGAAGAATTTCTAAGAAGGGAGCGGGAGGTGGCAACTACTGGGTGTTCTGAGTGGACATTTCAGGCATATGGGGCAGTAAAGCAGAATGGGTGGTGGTTAAGAGTTGGCGGAGCAAAGTCATATGCAGGGATACTTTGGGTAGAGAGAAATATAGGGTGCCGTCACGGACTATGACAGCATGGATAAGGAGCAGGTGCTGTTTAGGAAACTAGTGCAAGGTTTGAAGAAGGGGCACCTGTTCCAAATAAATGTATCCCTAGTTATTTTCAGACACTTTCTTGAGGATGAATGAACGGTAATTAAAATACATTGCCATGAAATACATTGCAACAAGCAGTGTCCTCTACCATATATCAAAGGGAGACTACAATCATTCTCCAGTCAGAAAAACAGCAGCTCAACGCAATGCCACATACTGCTGATACTGAAATGACACCATGCCTTTCCATGGCACTATGATGAAGTATCCTAAAATTAGCCTTCTTACTACTTTGTCAGGACTGCATGCTGGCAGCCTGCAGTGAAGAAAGAGGCACAGGAGAGGACAGACCTGGGGAGACGCTCACACACAGGCAGGTCATGCCACTTCACGGTGAGCTGAGCTGGCTTCTATTCAAATTTCCACAATGGATTGTTTAAATACAATCCATTGTGACTAAATGTTCTGGAGCTAGGGAAGATATTATAGTGACAGCTGAAACCATGGGCACAGAGAAAGGAACTGTTCTCCCTACCTGAGAATTGGTGGGGTGGGTAGTAAGAACAAGGCGATTTAAATGTAAAAGGGAAGGTGTATATTCTCAGAGGTGTAGTAATGGTTGTGGGTGGTGGTGGTGCTGTGATACACACATTGTTAAAAGCCTATTAACATTGAACATACTATGAATGGGAACAGAGCTTGTATATGAGGAAGGAAATATGTATAACGATTACAGCTGCAAACTTACAGCTGGTCAATTAATCAACCAAAATTTTAGTTGATTAACTGGTGAAACTGAAAGTTGAGAGCATGCTTATTTTTCCAAAAATATTGTAGATTTGGTAAGTTAGTGTGATACAGAATAAAAAGTCTTAAAGATGTCCGGTGTGAAATAGGCTGTATTCACTGTTAGAAAGAAAGGATGTTAATTCACGTCTCCTTCAGTATACAGTATACTAAGGCAGCTGTGTAGAGCTTTGATAATATATAATTCATTTAAAATTTAATCTGCGGAAATACAGACAATTAGGCCCCAATCCTATCCAGCTTGCCAGCACTGATGCAGTCATGCCAATGAGGCGTGCAATGCATCCTGTGGGGGGGGGGGAGTCACGGACAGTGGCATCGCTCTAGGTGGGGCGGAACATTAAGTTCCGCACCACTCTGATCCTCCGTTTACACTCCGACATGAGGCGCCCCACCCCCTCGTTGTCGGAGCCATTCAGTGGAGCGAAGGTAATGCGCAGGGCCACACCTAAATGATGCCACTGGTCACGGAGGCCTCCTCAAGGTTTGTTCTCTTACCTCAGGGCTGTGCTGCAGCTGGAAAGTTGAATAGGACTGGGCCCTATTAACTAAATATTCTTTAAGGGGTTCATAGCCCTAGTGAATACAACACCAGGAATGTTTTCTGATATTCTCCCTCCCCAGCAGAATCTTTCTTCAGAGCCAACATATCCATTTGGAAATAAAGAGTACTGTAATACATTGTTTGCTACACGGAAAGACCCAAAAAGCACACAGGCTGTTTCCTGTCCCATGGCTGACAGCAGAAAAACCATGCTGTGACCTGGAAGACCTCTCTGCTAAAACTGCAACCAGAACATTTTGAAATGGCAGTAGTATGATATTTGTAATTACACAGAGAGAGAGAGAGAGAGAGAGAGAGAGAGAGAGAGAGAGAGAGAGTCACATGGCTGAGATTTAAAATCTAAAGAGGTTCGCAAGTAACTGGACCTGTTACATTATTAGACTTTACAACTTTCCTCTGAAGTGAGATTCAAAGGTTTATTGTGGTCACATGGGGGAAAGCCAAGATCAGGGTGGTGAAACAGCCACCCTTTGAAGTAACATTACTGAACAGCAAACTTATTTTTTTCTAACAAAGGGAGGATGGGGGAGAGATGATGGGACACCATTTGGATTACACAGCCCGACAAAAAATAATAATGTTTTTTCTGGTGCTTTGGAAGTTAGACCTATTCTTGAGTATATTTGGGGCACTGATTCCAAAAATGGCATCGTTTTTGCCCTATTAACTCTAGTTTTTGAGATATGGCATAGTCACCTTTTATGCTGATTCAATCAACTTTCTTGTGAGGAAGCTGACGCCATGGCTTGAATCAGTATATGAGGTGGCTATGCTATATCTCCAAAACTAGAGCTAATAGGGCAAAAACAATGCAATTTTTGGAATCAGCACCCCAAATATACCCAAGAATTAACAAGGATGACAAAGGACTTGCCCAAGACCATAGCCTGAGTATGACATATGATATTGAGCTCCAGACGTAAAATGCTTCAATCAATTACCCTTTAACTAATTTATCCCCAAATATTAATTTTCGCTCTGTCGTCCCCCCCCCCCAAGAAAAAATCCTACTTTTCTCCTACTCATGCATACCCAGAGTTGTTCTTCTGAACAGCTAGAACTTGTACAATAGCAACCTGATCCCCTCTCAGCGAAGGAGGCAGCTGCTGGGCACTCGGCAGCCATTTGATGTGCTAGCCAACCTAGTCTACTTTTACTACTACACTCCTCCTCCCCTACCCAACAACCACACATGTATCATCATGGTGCTTTGATTTCCACTAGAGCAGCAGTTCTCAAAGTTGCCGGGGCCACAACCCACCGCATCTTCCAATGGTGGGTTGTGACCCACCTTCTGAAGCTGCTCCCATGTCACACTAGGCCCAGGAAGGCCTCCAGAGGCCTCCACAAGCCTTAGAAAGGCCTCCCAATGTGACCGGAAGTCATGTCAGCGAAACCGGAAGTCACGTCCAGAAGCCTTCCGAGGCCCACGGAGGCCTCTGGAGACAGTCCTGGACCCAGTGCAACATGTGAGCAGCTGCAGGAAGTGAGTTGCAACCTGGAAGTGGCCTCTGGTTGCGTCCGTTTGGCTTTGGAGCCAGAGGCAGGGATGGACAGGTGGGCCCAATTGGCAACCCACCTCAGCATCGGGCCGCAACCCACTAAGTGGGTTGTGACCCATAGTTTGAGAAGCCGTGCACTCGAGGAATAGGCAGGGAATGAACCTTTTTTGCTGTCTTGTGCCTGCACATTCACACAGAACCAGTGCCAGAACCTCAAAGTCTAAAACAATCTCAATTCATCACAAGCAAAGAATTGAGTAAAAGGAGAGAGAGAGAGAGAGAGAGAGAGAGAGAGAGAGAGAGAGAGAGAGATGGTTATCTAATTTCCCGTGAGATGGTAGTTTGGTACTCTTTGTGCTTCATATATGTAGGCTTACCAGATGACCTGGTTTGGCCGGGACAGTCCTAGTATTGGGGGTCCATCCCGGGCGGGGTGCCGGAAGGCCCCCGGCAGCCCCACTTGAAAGAACCCCCCCAAAAAGTCCCCCCCCAAATTGCAAACAAATGGCCACCAAAAATGGCCGCCAGCCATTGCAAACAAATGGCCACCAAAAATGGCCGCCAGCCACACCGTATGCCTGCAGGCTTCGGACTCACTCAGTTCCCAGTCGGGAATTGGGCAATTTCAAAGCCTGCAGCCATTCAGGAGCATGACGTGACTGAAGGCTTTTGAGTTGCCTGATTCCCAGCTTAAAATCAGGCGACTCAAAAGCCCCCAGCCGTGCAGGCACATGGCATGGCTGGAGGCTTCGGACTTGCCCAATTCCCGGCAGCTGGGAATCAAGCGAATCCAAGGTCTGCAGCTGCGCAGGCACAGAAAACGCCCCTCCAGGGGAGCACGATGAAGACGCAGTGGCAACCCACGCACAAGTCCTGGCTGGCCAGAAGGATGCAGCAGGCCAGCCAGGATGGAAGCAGCAACAAAGGGCAGCAGCGAAAGGCAAGTGAAAGCCACGAAAATGGTGGGGGAAATAAACAAAAAAAAACAAAAAAAACCTGGAGAGCTGAAGAATCCAGAATCTTAAAAAAAAAAAAAATTAAAATGGTGGGGTAAAAAAAATGGGGGGTCCCGGTTTGGGTACCTGAAAATATGGTAACCCTCCATATAAGGATACACAAATGGTTCAGACCTGAAAGCAGATTGAGTCCTGACCCAAAGTCAATTGCACCAGTACCATTTTGTTGCTTTCTTTCTTTCTTTAAGAGAGAGAGAGAGAGAGAGAGTATGCACACAGAAGGATTCCCTGTTGCCAATTAGGGTTAAAGGTGGGTTCCGGGTTTGTAAAGGTTAAAGACTGCTGCTATAAAGAATAGATTGGGAAGAGACTTGCCTCGTAAAGCTCATTACTTCCACATCTTGCTCAATTTAAACTATTATGGGAAACTTCTACAATGTTCTTCACATACAATACTTCCTCCCTTCTCAGACTCTCCTAATGGATTTTCAATAAGAAGGAGCAATCTGAACAAAAGACTTCAGTTATCACCACCTGGGGCCTTTACATAAGAAATTAACAGAGGAACAATTCACCACATCAAATACAAAGCTACATATGTATGCAATCTGTCCCTGTTGAGGGTGGTGGTGTTAAACTAAAATACACCCCGTTTTTCACATAAAATGAAAAAGACAGTGAAAAATATAAGATAAATCCGTTATGTTCCTCAGATAAAAATCACAACATTGTGAGCTTTCCTCTTATAAATATCTCATAAGTTCCATACATGTGAATTAAAGAAACTTTTACGATTTTCAGCCTGGGAGCTTAGAATTTGTCTTAAATATTCCATAGTGATTTCTGAGAAATACCTGAATCTATAGAACAAATAATGCACAATAAATGATAGAGTTTTAACCTAACACTAATTATGGTTCTTGGACCCTTTGAATTTGTTCAGCAACCTGTTTTCTCTAGGCCAAACAGTTTCTTCAGACCCTTCTTCTCATCACACATGTTTACGGTCTTGGGTGATTTTCTTTGGACCTTTTTCCAAATTATTACCATGTTTCATAAGCAATACAATCTTAAATACATTTAATGTATTATTACACTGGAAGTACAGCCTATATTTTTAAAGCAATTCATTTCTAATAATCTGGATGTTAGTGTTGCAAATAGCTGTTAAGTAAGGATATTTTATTTTTATGTATTTTTTTTAATTCTAATAGCTAATAATAATAGCTAATACCCAAATTATTGAGGGTTTTTTTTATGTTGCCCTTTGTAAGCTTGCAGGCCAGGTTTATTCTATTGCTTTCCTCACTGAAGAAAATTGGTGTGCATATAACCAAGAAAAATAAACTTTATTTCCCATTTAGAGAGATTAAACAGATGTTTTTGTAGGCAGTCACTAGTCTAACAGCACAATCCTATGCCTGTCTACTCAGAAGTAAGTCCTGTTGAGTTCAGTGAGACTTATTCCCAGGTAAAATAGGATTGCAGCCCCAGTATATTTGTATTAATATGTGAACATAAGAAGAGCCCTGCTGATGGCCAAGGCCCATCTAGTCCAGCTTCCTGTATCACACAGTGGCCCCACCAGATGCCTCAGGGAGCACACAGCCAACAAGATACTTGTATCCTGTCGCCACTCCCTTGCACCTGGCACAAAGAAAACCTACTCCTACAACCAGGAGGTTGCTTATCCCCATCATGGCTTGTAAGCTGTGATAGACTTTTCCTCCATAAATCTGTCCAATCCCCTTTTAAAGGCTTCCAGGCCAGGTGCCATCACCACCTCCTGTGGCAAGGAGTTCCACAAACCAATTACACGCTGGGTAAAGAAATATTTTCTTTTGTCTGTTTTAATACTCCCTCCACTCAATTTGAGTGGATGTCCCCTAGTTCTAGTGTTGTGTGAGAGGGTGTGTGTTCTGTGGTTCATCATGTCAGACTACACTTTAAATGTGATTACCAGGGGTATGGTTGAGGGGGAGCGGAGGTCCAGTCCCTCACCTACACCAGAAGCACTCAGGTGCTACCTTTGAAACATTTCTCAAAGTACCTGAAGAGAAATATCAGGCTCAGCAGGAGACAGACTGAAAAAAATGCCTAAGGGCATATGTTCATGCCTAGGCCATAATCCTCCCAAAGGGCTACCTGAGAAACAGTCAGGGGCAGCCCATCCATGAGGAATTCTGGTTCCGTCACTGCCAGATTGTGGGGGACGGATTTGAGTTGCCCTCTAACCTTCCACCGTCAGCCACCACCACTGTCTCCTTATAGGCAGCCATATATGCAATCTTCATTGATCTACTTTCCACCCACTAATAGCAAACAGAAAACATATTATCTCCCTCCTTACCTTGCTCCTGGAGCAGCTTCTTCAAACATGGGTTTTGCGGTTTGATTTACAGGGACAGTGTGAATGAACGAGCTCCTTAATTCCTACTGTTCCTTTAACGATACCAAACCAGAAGTCCCACACTTTTGCATTTGAAAAAACCATGCTAGGAGCAAGGTAACAGGCTTCTTGCGTGTGTGAAGAGGTGGCAGTTGCAGACCCAAGGTAGCATCAGGTAGTGTTCCTGGTAGCACAGCCCCTGGAAACAGTATTTAAGTTTATTAAATTAATAAAGGCTACATTAAGGCTATAATCCTATATAAATTTACCTGGAAGTAAGTTTATTTAACACAGTGGGACTTACTTCTGAGTAAATATGCATAAGCTAGCATTCTAAATACTGTACACCTTTATATTTATTTGGAATTTTTTTAAATCCAATTTTTATAAGTTTTGTTTTAAGTTTTTATACATTTGTTTTAAAATGATTGCAACCAATTCCAAGAGTTGTAAACCAGAGCCAGCCTGATAGGCCTCCTCGGATTTCCACCAGCTAAATAGTTGGCGGAAGTTGGAGGAGGCCGTGTAATAGCCTAGCCGCCTGGTGGGGACGGGGATATGGCGGGTGCCATCCCCCGCCACCTCCCAGGCCGACTAGACCAATGGCCCCCTCCCTCGCCCGCCGGACCGCCCATGCGGCCACCGGCCAGGGGAGCGCTTACCTTCCTCCAGCGGCCGCTTGCCCAGTCCGGCGACAGACCGAGAGAGGCCGGCCTCCCTTACTCCTGAGGCATCGCAAACATGCTTTACGTTGTTTACGGTGTTTACGGTTCCTTTCTTCCAGTGGATTGCGCCCTAAGGCCAGTATTATTATCCCCATATTGCATCTGGGGGACTGAGGCTGAGAAGGAATGACTTGCCTAAGGCCACGTAGTAAGATTCTTGGCAGATGTTAGATTTGAACCAGGGAAATTCTGATTCATAGCTTACTGGTAGTTTCTTTGGCCACGACACTGCACCACCTCTCTCAGAGAAAAAACTCAAGTGAAAAGTTTTATACTTAATATAAAAATTGTTCCTCAAAATTGTTCCTTTTAAAAGGTTACTGTGACTTTAATGACAAAAATCAGTTACTTTCATTGAGAAAGTGGCCTTGGGGATAGTGTGCAACAAGTTGTTTCCACAATTAGTAACATATAGGGTAAGGTGGTCACATATGTATTTGTCCAGGCCATGCACTGCTAATGAGAACCACTGGTGTAGGATATGAATCACAGTTCAAAGTGCACATCCTGAGAAACAGCCACATCACATATGCCCTGCCTGTATGTCATAGGACCCAATCCTATCCAACTTTCCAGCACCGATGCAGCCGCAATACAGCCCCAAGTTAAGAGAATAAATGTTCCCTTACCTTGAGGAGGCCTCCGTGACTGCCTCCCCACCGCAGGATGCAGTGCACACCTTGTTGGCATGGCTGCATCAGACCTGAAAAGTTGGATAGGATTGGGCCCATAGTCAAGCAAAGAGAATGGTGTTTGCACAGACCCAAATGCTGGATGCAAACATCCAGCGACTTAGTTGGCATGAGAACGTGAAGAGCACCATATTGCATACACAGAGCCTAATCCAGCATGGGGTCCTCCTGTGGAAATATGATTTCACACATGGATCTCCCTTCTTGGATTATTTCTTGTGCTGTGACCATTAACAGCACCGGCAAGAGTTAAGGGGGTAAATGCCCCTCCAGACAAGCTGCTTGGCCCCCTAGCTACCACCCCCTACCATTTCTGGCTCCCTGTGGTAACTGAAGGAAAGGCACTTTTCACATCCTCAAAGTAGGCTTACCAGATCTCCAACCGGGACAGAGTGCTAGACCTTTAGGAGAAGGAATGTGGGCAAGTGCAGCTTGTTAAACCTTAGAGCACAATCCTAGGCTTCTTAAACCTTAGAGCACAATCCCATTGAACACAATGGGGCTTGCTTCTGAGTAGACATGCCTAGGATTGTGCTCTAAGGGTTTAACAAGCTACACCTGCCCACATTCCTTAAGGTCTAGCACTCTGTCCTGGTTGGAGATCTGGTAAGCCTACCTCAAAGCACAAATCTGTGAATGTCTATGAAGAAGTAAGTCCTATTGAGTTCAATGGGATTTACCGCAAGGTAAATGTGTTTAGGATTGACGTCTCAGAGTGTTTTTCTTCATTTTCATCAATCAAGCAATCTCCCCCCCACACACACACACACACAAAAGTAGCAATGTATCACAGTGTCCCATGGTTTCACTTCTGTTTACATTTAGGATGGGACTACTCTTAATGTGAAATTTATTTATTTTTCACATTTTTATACCGCCCTTCCTCCAAGGAGCTCAGAGCGGTGTACATATTTCCTCCCCTCCTTTTTGTCTTCACAACAACCCTGTGAGGTAGGTGGGGCTAAGAGATAGTGACTGGCCCAAGGTCACCCAGGAAGCTTCGTGGCTGAGCGGGGATTTGAACCTAGATCTTCCAGGTCTAAGTCAGACTCCCAAACCACTACACCATCCTGGCTCCTATGCACCATTAGTTCTCTTTCAGAAATCAAAATGTGGGCCATTTGTGTGTCCTATTTCCCCCCCCCCCCCAAGATGCACTTTGTTCTGTGTCCCTTCAATATATTTTTCTGGTGCTACCATTGCCTGTTGCAACATTATGGTTCCTTTGGTTGCTGACAGCTACCGTAAGGTTGGCAGACATGTCTAAGGAGCTATTTAAATATTTTTACAGCACACTTTTTCATAGAAGTCACCACCTGTCACTTTACATGGAAATGAATGAAAAGTCAGGCAAGAGAAATGAAATGATTCATTAACTTGGCAGAGGAATAAGAGAATTCCAGGCAGATGCTTTTACAGGGAGGGAACTTAAGCTGATGAGGTCATATTGGTTTTCAGCAGGGTTTGATGCATAAGAGTGTGCATGTGTGTAAGAAATTCTAAACAGGATTCCTCAAACTAGCATCTAGAGTGGATCAGGGTTAGATAAGTTTATATTTGCGTCTCATAAATTATATTGGCTACCAAGCCCATGAAAAAACATATATGTGGGATTTATGGTCAAAGAAAGGGAATTTCAAAGTCTATAAAAACTTCTCTCCCAATTTAGAATTGCTAATTGGTTCCACAATATCAGTCACGGTCAAAAACTGAGATATGAATATGTCTTCCGTGGAATTTAGCTATTGATTTTCTAATAGAAATATATCTTTATTGATATATTTATAAAATTAAATCCTGCCTTTCCACCCTTCTGGGAACTCAAAGCAAATATTCAATATATTTAGTAGCTCCTGCAAGTCTTTCAAAAGTTCTGTCATATTAATCATTTGGAAAGCTTTAAATGCAATAGTTTGAGATGGGAGGAAACATATACGACTGAATTCCCATGAGCATTAAGAACCATCTGGGGTGGGTACTATCTAGTACTATATTTGGTGGAGATTAGGTTAACCACTGTTAAGGGCAGGGCTTTTCTGTGGTGGCCCCAAAATTATGGCATTTCATCACTATTAAGATTTGATTATCCACAGTGCTTGCTGGATTTTGGAGACAAGCTAATCCATTTTTTATTCCAACAGGTATTCAAAATTCACATTTTGTGGCTGTGTATCATATTTTGATTATGCTACTACAGTATGTTGTTTCTTTTATTGTTTGTGTTGATTGCTTTATTGTTGTTTTTAGTGTTTTAATTTTAACTCACCCTGAGAACAGTGGTATATGAATGCAGTAAACAAATTAACCATAACAATTAGTCAGTCCACCAGGATGTCATATGATTTACTGATATATTGATCACATTTACTTTCAAACAACAGAGTTCCTAATTGTGTGAACAAATCTGTGCACAAACAGTCTGTATGTGTTTAAACTCTGTTTGGCTAGTAGACTGAAAGCATGAAGACTGGGGGTTGGGGCTGTCTCCACAATCCCATGTGCCCCACTTTCCCATGCACATTTGGTCTACTAAGATTGAACATCTGCCAAAGGATTACATTGGACTTGTTAGCAGAAGCTTGCTCTGCAGTAATTGAACATTTCAAGAGGTGTAGTACATGCTCAGGAACAGTAGAGGGAGCCTGACAAACAACCAAAATGAAAAAGGAGACATGTAGAGCTGTGATTTAAATTAAGAATCCTGTATCAACTGACTGTTTGTTTCATCCAGTATGCACCACTTGAGCAAACAATCAGTTTGGGGAAACTGAAAAGATTACACTCAAGAAATACATAATGTCAACTCTAAAACACCATTCAACTGTGCCCATTTAAGACCTATTATTTAATAACAATCTGTTTTTTCTTGGGAACAATTTGTGCTTAATTCAGAAAATCTGAACTTGTGCTTTTATGTGCAAATAAAACTGTTCCCATTTGAATGCTTTTTATTTGATTTTTTTTCTGTTTCCTGGGCTGTATATTTTAGAGTTAATGAGATGATGGTTACTGAGGGAATACCAGTTACACTTTGAGATTAATTACCCAAGAACATATAAATAGTACATCTGTATTAGGATATTGCACAAAATATTTATTCACTATGTTCATCATGCCAATTTAAATTCCAAATGAGTATTTAAGTTTTTCAAATTACAAAATATAAGTAGCATGAGAATATTATTGAATATTTTAAAGGAAAAAATAGCCCCGAGTCCAAGTCCAAGAGGAGGAAGTCAAGTCAGTGCCTCTCTAGGAGGCGCTTCAGTCTCGCTGGTGACTCACCAGCAAGACTAAACTGATATGTTACCTCCGGGAAGGAAAATACGGAGGGGAAGAAGCACAGTTCATATGATCAAACTTGTTACCTAGAATTAGAAGATGAGGGAGCTTGCTTGGAGAGTGGGAGATGATGAGGAAGAAGAGGGGTCATATATGAATTTTGGCCTTTAGAATATTTTAGTACGGTATATGATTAATAATGCTGGGAACTGAAGGTATTCCTGAATTAGATATTTGTGGTTCAGGCCCATTTTCATGGTTTCTAAGTAGCTATAATATTTGAGAATATGTATTTTATAAGATGGAGAATTGCTAGGAGAAGAGTGTGTGAGAAATGTGTGAAAAGTTGCTAGTGTGAGAAGAGAACACATTCATGCTTATCCGAGTAAGGGCATGTAAATAGCAGGGGTGTCAAGCTTGTTTAAGACAGTAGGCCAAATAGCATTCATGGCGCCTGCTGAGGGCCAGAAGAGACATCATTAAGCAGGAAGTGACATCATTAAGCAGATGATGGCCAGAAATAAGCACTTTTTTCTCACGTAGGAACTCATTAGCTGCAACTGACAGGAGAAATATGCAAATCTTGATCATATTTTCAAGATATGGGAGATCCCAATTATCAAGCTGAGCGAGCCCAATTATCACACGGACCACCCTTTCAGCAGCGCCACTTCTGCCGAGGCATCACTTCGCAGCTCAGCAGTTGAGAGGTGCTCTGCAAAGTGATGCCTCGACAGAAGCGGCGCTGCTGAAAGGGTGACCCGTGTGATAATTGGTCTCTCCCTCCCAGAACCTTGGCAGAAGTGGCGCTGCTGAAAGGGCGGTGTTGGGAGAGCCCAATTGTCACATGGGCTGAATAAAGAGCTTCCAGGAGCCATATCTGGCCCGCAGGCCTTATGTTTGACAACTCTGTATTCTATAGTAAGAGAGGTAAAAGGGCAGAATAAGTTTCAGGGCAGAATAAGTTGTGCTAATGAAATGAAGATAATGGCTCTGAAAGAAAACTATCCAAGTTAGGGGATGAGGAAATCACAGTCTAGAAGAAGTTTCTTTGATTTTATTCACATGAATGTGAATGGTCAATCTGTCTCTTCTTTCCTGACTTTGGCAGATGGATGTCTTTTACTTTTAAGGGATGCCCCCTCTTTATCAAGAGTCACCAGTGAGTGATGTAGACTAGAGTCTACTGACTCGGACTCAAGTCACATCAATGACTTGACTCCGATTGTAAAAGACTCGAAAGACTCCTCAAGACTTGGAGCCTTTTACGACAAGTTGCATTTTATTCGGGTTTAAACCCATTTTCCCCATTAAATAGATAGAGACTCACAACTCACAACCAAAGATTCGGGACTTGGACCCAGAGACTTGATACTTGACTCGAGACTTGGAGTCAGAGACTTGATCCACATCCCTGAGAGTCACCCTGAAAGTTGCAGTCCTATAGCAGTTACAGTCCAATCCTATCCTGGGCCAGTCCAGAGCATGCAGTGGCGCTGGTGCAGTCTCCACTGCATGCTATGGGGCAGTTGGAGAGCAGACAGTGACGGAGAGCTAAGTAAAAAACTCTGCCGCTGCCTTGTCCCCAATGGGCCTATTCAGATGTGCACAAGGGGGCATGTCAAGGTCAGGTTGGGGGCATAGGATATCGGCACTGCTGCTGCCACCAATATCTGCCCCCAGGCTGCCCTCGACTTGCCACCGGCCAGTCCCAATCCCTGCTCCAATCCTCCCCCGGAATGCTCCCACCATGACTTACTTGCTCCAGTGGGGGCTCTGGAGGTTGTTGGCACATACCTGTGGCCGCCAGCCAATTGCACTGGCAGCCTTGGCCCACTTGCCATTGCAGCATCTGCAATGCTAGTTGTCCAGGCCTTGCTCTGATTGAATCCAAGTTCCATCAGTGCAAGATCTGGATAGGATTGGATCATTAAATGCACATTTCACCACAGCTCCAAAATATCTTTATTTATTTAAAATTATCTAGTAATTGAACAAGACAAACTGATTTTTAAAAGGTAGCAGGATTCAACAACAACTTTGAAATCAAGGCTCTCTGTACCACCTTCACTCCAGACGTCACGTTTATACAGATATTGACTTCTACTTAAAACAAAGAAGCAAACCTACAGCACAGACTTGAGAGAAGTATTTTGGATTTATGAGAGTTGGAGTCTGTCTGTGTGTCTCTCACTCCTAAACCTTTTACAGTTTGAGGAGATATACATGTATCTTCACGGGAACATGGCAGGCAAGGAAGGTTATGATATATAGATTCACTATCCTCAAAAGTGGTGGGGTCATAGTCTTTGCATATGTTCTCACTTGTGTTCCTTCCTTGACAAGAATTTATAGAACCTGATCCTGCCAAGTTATGAGGTGGGGGAGGGATGCAATGCTACACAAATCAGATTGTGTAGCCACATCCGATTTGTTGTACAAGATCTGCAACTTCAGTACTGAGACCATTATTAGTATCACTACAAAAAGAGTAATTCTTATTTATTTACTTGTGTGATCATTTCTGCCTCACTTCACTATATAAGAATTGAAAGTGGCTTACAAACCCATATAAAATCTCTCTCTCTCTCTCTCTCTCACACACACACACACACACACACACACACACACACACTGTAGAATATGCATTTAAAATTAAGCAAATATGATCAGACTCAAAATACTGCTCAATAAATAAAAATATGTGCTGAGGGTTTCAAATGGAGGTCCCAATTGAACAGGCCCTTCTATGAGCCCCCATCAGTCTAACCTCACAAGTATTTAGACAACACTCTCTAAGCAAGCTTCCCCCCCCCCCCCCATGTTAAGGAAGATTTGGACAGACTTCTATTGAGAGAGGTGCTTTCTCAATATATTTATTTTGGAAGTAAGAAAACAAAGGATCCATCTATACATTCTTTATATGTGTAATTACATATTATATTGTTATATACTGTATACTATATAAGATACAATAAAAACATAACAGCTTATTACCAGAACAAAAATAACTTGAAATATCTTTCTGGCTTCCAATTTCTTGATGTTATTTCCATTAATATATCAAAAATAATTTCCTAATTTCATTTGCTTTTTCTTATAACATGGATCAGAAATTTATTCCCTGGAGAAATCTGACATTCCAAATCGAAGAGTTATACACTAGGAACTAAGTTCTACTCATGCCAATAGGACTTGCTTTCTATGTGCTCCAAATTTCAGCCTTAATCTACTCTACTGTATTTTGGGTTTCCAAAAGTGATTATCAATTTGTTTTTTGTTTTCGCTGATTGCAATCTTTAGGGCCCTGATCATTGTGAAAGATTTCTGGTGACTTCTGAGAGTGGGACCAATTCCTAAATGACTGTAACCTTACTCTATAACCATAACTCTGTCTTCAAGTGCTCTTTGTTGGAAGTATTTAAATGGTGCTTATGAATGGCTCTGTGATACCCTGATATATATTATTGGTTTCAAAAGACGGAATGTATTTATTGCTATATTTGTGGAGTGCTAATGTGACATAATCCATATCAGGATTCCATGCAGGATTTAAAACCTCCGGAAGAGTTTCTGCAGGATTATGAAACTCCTTAAGGGTCTCTCCAGATCTGCTCTTGGAAAGCCTGTACACACTCTTGCAATAATTAGAAAACCAATAGAAGTCCTTCTTTCTGTTGGGATGAGGGCAGGTTTGCAGACATTTAAATAAGCACCCTGGTTCTTCCTGAAGATAATGTTTGCAACCTGCTATACTACATGGTTAGAGATACATGCAATCAAAGGGAAATTACAGTATGTATAATCTACTAGGAATTTCTCCAATCAGGGGAGGAGCTGTAGCTCAGCAGAGCAGCAAGATGAATCAATACTCTGACTCAGTATAAGGCAGCTTCATACGTTCAGAATCCTGCTTACTTCTTTGAGATTACTTCCGCAAGCCTATGATTTCTGCAGACCCTTTGACTTAATCCCTTTTTTTTTGCTCATATTAGGTGCTGCAGGAAATGTGTGGCGGCTACCAACTGGCAAACATGTTTAGGATTGCACTTTAAGGAACCACACACTATGACAGTGTTTCCCAAACTTTTTCAACACGTGGTTCCCTTGCCCATTGGTGATCATTGGCTGCGGCTCCCCATTACATTATGGTGATGCCTGGCAATTGGCATTGCACTGTTTTCCAAGAGGATTCCGTGGCACTCCACAGCTCCCCTGGCTGGTTTCCAGGAGCCGCGACTCCCAGTTTGGGAACCACTGCACTATGGTTAATATGTATTTTTGAGATACTGGTTTTAGCTCTAACCCCCTCCCAAAAGAATGCAGACCAGGACAGGACACAGTATTGGGAGGAGACTGCACAACACGCTTTAACAAATAACATGATTACTGATGCAGACAGTTCCTAGCATTCAGTGCAGTCCTGAGTTCTAGGAACAGCAGCACCAAGGGGACAAAGGGGTAAAGCAGATGAATACACAAGACTTTAGTAGAACAATTAATAGTCTCCAGAATTTTTCAGCAGATAACGTAGCTTTGACATCTCTTTCTTGCCTATACAGTACTTATAATCAACATGAGAAATGCTACAGCTAAGTGATTGGTAGGGGTGTTTGTTTTTGTTGACATAACCGCATAAAAACACAAAACACCACCTTTTCAACCTTTTCAAACCGAATAAAAATGCAAAACACCACATTTTCAAACAGAATTGGAACCAAATTACTGTATTTCTTCAATTCTAAGACGCATGTTTTTTCCCAATTAAGCATTTCAAAAAATGGGGTGCGTCTTAGAATCGAAGGTCTCCAAAAAGCACCCCAAAATGCTATCTTGTTACTTACTGGGGCTTGGGGGAGCTTCAGGGAGACCTGCGCGACCCTCTGCAGGCCTCCCCGATCTTCAGTTCGGCAAAAAACAGTGATTTTCAGCCATTTCCGGGGTTTGCGAAAACCAGAAATGGCCAAAAATCGCTGTTTTTCGCCGAACTGAAGATCAGGGAGGCCTGCAGAGGGTTGCGCAGGCCTCTCTGTAGCTCCCCCAAGCCCAGGTAATGAAGGAAATGGCACTTTCTGGCTGGGCCAGAAATGCTATGCAAAGGCAGTGCACTCAGTCATCCTCAGCTGCAGGAGACATGCTGGGGAGAGTTGGTGCTGAGCGGGTAGATTCAATGAAGGGAGGTGAGTCCTACAATCGATGGATTTTTTTTTTCCCCTGCTGGTGGTACTGAAAGTAAAGGTGCGCCTTAGAATCGATGGCGCCTTAGACTCGAAGAAATACGGTACCAACTCTCTACTGGTTGTGGAATGCATCTGATTGAAACAGGTTACTTTTCCAGTTAGAAATACCGATAATTGAATAATTTGTTGTTTTTGCATTGAAGACTTCTATGTAATGATACTAAACCTGAAATTGATGCTTAAGAATTTGCACCTGTGAATAAAAACACAAAACACCACGTTCTGCATTTCAATTCAACAATTTTTCAAAAAAAAATAACACCATTTTCAAACACCTCTAGTGATTGGTTTAGACTCAGCCAACTTATGTTGAATGATAATAATTCTTATGTTTATTGCATCATTACATGCAATGTTCTTTAGACTTGATGAACTAGCAAACAGATACATAGAATGGCATCATTGATTAGCATCAGTGGCACCTCACAAACCATAATCTCATGCAACTGTTGCAGGCACTCTGGTGTTGCAGATTTATATTTTTCTTTGCCAGTGTTTACGATGTTTCTAGGATACAGTCTACAGCTCGTTAAGGTCAACCACAAAACTACAATGGACTTGAATGGATCTCAAGGGAGTCCTAGGAGCATGATCTTTTTAGATCTCATCAATTTCAATGGGCAAGATAAACACGTGCTTATATAACCTCCCACTGAAATCAATGGAACTTAAAAGTGCTTAATTTTGACAGGATCATACCCTACCAATTTAAACCACTTGCTTAAAAACAACAACTCTTAGCACTGAATCTACCCACTTCTTTAATATTTAAAATGTAAAGTGGAACTGGTATCTTTATTACTTGTATGTGGTCTTAAGCATCTCCTACATTCTGAGCATAAGAATAAGCTGGATCAACGAGGAAGAAAAGTCCCACTATTTCTAATTTTAAATAAAACCACCTGCTTTAAAATGATACAAAATTAATGTTGAATTTTCTTGTGAATGAGTCATGCCAAGAATGCATAAGCATCTATTGAAGACATTCTGTGAGGAGAGAAAACGACTATCCCCCTGTAGGTGCTATTACAGCAATGGAATCCCTTTGCTCAATATTATCCTGTCCAATGAGGTGGAATGTTTCACAGGCACATGGTTTATGTGTCTCAAAATAACTTGGGACCTGCAAACTGACAAATGCTATTGCTTCAGTGGTGACAGGTTGTCCAGCTTCTTACAGCCATCTTCACTAAAAACGAAGGTTAACGCCTTTTCGCTCGATGGACTCCATATCATTTCGGTTACAAAGAACCTGAAGGAGTACCATTTCTTTGGACATTTTAATCTCGTACTTTGGAATCATTGTCATTCTGATTGTGTACCAGGGTTGGATTTCAACATCTGGACAAATTAGAAAAGGTAACACCTTTGCTTTCAAGAGTTACCGTGTTTTGATGATAATATTGCACAGGTGCACAGAGGATCTGGGGATATGGTATATCTGAATGCTAATTACTGCTGATAAATCATATTAGGGAAGCAGATAACTTTTTAAATGTCTGTCTTAAATTACCCAAGGCACACAAGGCTAAAGAGAAACAGAATGTTCTACAGAATCATAAAGAGCTTGAACAGAGGAGGGGTGGTGGTTTCCAAATTCCTTCTGTGTCTGTTTAGTGTATTTGAGAAGAGTCAGCAGAAGACAGAAATGTTAGATTGCATGGGTGAAATATATTACTTTATAATGTCTAGCATTAAATAGTTTGTATCACTTCCTAAAGGGGAAAAAATAGAACCAAGTTTAATATTGCCCCATGTTTAAAGTCTTTCTATGTGTTTGTCTCTCTCTCTCTCTCTCTCTCTCTCTCTCTCTCTCTCTCTCTCTCTCTCTCTCTCTCTGTGTGTATGTGTGTGTGTGTGAAAGAGAGAGAGAGAGAGAGAGAGAGAGAGAGAGTATGTGTCATGTAAAATGACACTGCTGGCTATATTTAGGGTTTGGAGATCTGCTCTGTGGATTAATGTACACAACAGCTGCAGTAACAGTCTTGCTAGAAGGGCATTGCTCTTTCAGCCCCCTCCCTTCTCTCTCTCCCTCTGCAAAAAAAATTTTTTGACTGTCAGTAGCAAATGTTTGGCCTGCTATATTGCAACATTAAGCAGTCATCAAAAGTGTGTCATGAATTATAATAAATATGGTATGAACAATATAAAAGAGAATCTACTAACTCGTTAGATGCTTTCTTTGGAACAATTATTCCATATGTAACAGAGCTCCATATTTATGTATGGGCTACAGCTATGGATCTCTACAGACAAACCTTCATTGAAAACATTTCTAGATTTGCAAACTAAAAATTAAAACAAACAACAGTATAAACGGTAAATTTAAAACCCTTCAAATATAAACATCTGCATAAAATAAAGATCCTTGAAGGAAAAGTATATTCTTGCCACCTTTCCTTTAGCAAGAATCTTCAGAATTAAAATACTTAAAACAGTGATCATTAAGGCAGTTAAGATGTATTTTGCAAGACACTTAAGTTACTGGTACTTCCTGCGGTCCTACTGACCTGTGCGAAATGTCTCCAGAATAAAAAGTGAGAGATTTGCAGTGAAATCTTTTTCCTGGCAACCGATAATAACATCAGATAATAACAAAAGATAATAGATATTAAATTAATTTGAAGTATTGTACTTGGAATGTTAAAAATGGTTGCCTCGTAGAAGTCAACAACACTGGCTCAGTTTAAATTGTATCACTTCGGCTTGAACTTTTGTGGGTGGAGTGTTTTTATTATAAACATTTATTCACTATATTCAGTATATAACATTCAGAACTGAGGTTTTATATATTCTTAAATACGCACAGTTATGCTATCACCATTTTGAGGAATTTAATCAACATATTTTACATTTTTAGTTTTGAGAATACACTGATATGCATTGAATGTCAACAGGTGTCATAGCTATTAAATGAATGCTGGAGTGATTAGCAATTTAGGACTAAATAACCTGTCAGCACATTAAAAAAAATGAATAGACAGACAGCGGTCTATTTTGCTTCGCATTTATCCAGATTACAGCAGATTATAATCCTAGTCATTTGCTTGCTAGTAGTTCCATTGAATCAATGAATTTATTTTCTTTTGGATTATTAGGCTATAACCTAAACTCATTTATTTGAAAGTGAGTTTCAATTAAATCAACGGGAGTTTTTGTGATTAAATTTGTTTCAAGACTGTAGCTAGCTATGCTAGGTGAATGACAGGGAGAGCGAGAACTCTGTGACTGTTAACAGAATTCACTTCTACACTTATATCCTACCACCACCACTACCACTACATCACCCCAGTAAGAGGACCAACAGGCTTCCAATATACTGTATCAAACTCCACTTGTTGCTAGCTCATTCTTTCCACTAGACAGATGGTGAACTGAATTTTGCCATCAGACCTATGCAATACACCCCCCCCCCGCCCAACTCTGTGGTTGTACTGTACGTGCATAGCTGTAACAGAACAGAATGTAGTGCTGAGTTTAATAATATAAAAACTATGGTATAAAAATAGAGCTCGATTGTTTTTTAGCAGTCAGAAACTGTCCTTAATTGTGTGTACAAGGTAGAACTGGATAGAACACACTCCAGCTTGTAAGGAATAGAACTGCAATGAAATGCAGTATGATGACCTATATCTGAGGTCAATAAAAATCAGCTTCAACCACAGGGGCTACAATATTTTACTTACGGCAAAGTATAATTTGATCTGGGTTTCTTAGGGCTTGGCCAGATCAAGTCTAAACCCTGGAGTATGTTAAGTGGAATAATAATTCATTTGTATGAGTATCTGTTGCAAAAACAAATTATATTCTACCCCCTGCTAGCAACTATTTCAGATGTTGCTATTCCAGTTCTAAATCAATATACCAGCATATAGGGCAGAATCTACCTATTCTAGTGATAATAATGCCTAGCATTTATATAGCACCTTTCAAACATTCAAAGTACTGCACATGAACTATCTTGTAATCCTTACAACAACCCTGTAAGAAAAATGAGTACAGTATTATTATCCCCATATTGCAGCTAACAGGGGGCAGCTTGTCTAAAGACTAAGCTGCCTAGTGAGAGGTGAGATTCAAATCAGGTGTTCTTGATTTGTAACTGACTGTACAATCCCATGCAGGTCTTACTCAGAAGTAAGGCCCATTGAGTTCAATGAGACTTACTTCCAGGTAAGTGTGTTTAGGGTTGCCGCCTAAGACTGAAATCTTATACGTGCTTACCTGGGAGTAAGGCCCTTTAGGCCGGCCGCCGCATCTTACACAGGATTGCGCCATTAGCCATTACATACACCGATTCTAAGAGAACAGAAGCATTCAATTTGCTTGCCAACAATTCTTTTATGACTAGCCCACTTTCTCAGCTAGAAAAAAACAAATTGGAAGAGGTAGACACAGCTTTGGGTTTAATTTGAACTGCGAACTGCATTGACAATATTGAGCTTGTCTGACATCCTCCAATGTCAGAATGTCTTTTTAAAAAAGGGCAGGTCCTGGTATTGAAGCCTTATAAATTGTCACACGGAAGTGATTTGGAAGGACGCTCTACATGTGAGTGGTGCTATTCTCTTTTCTATCTGGCATGTACATAGGTATGTCACTTCCATGTCACTGAATCGGTATGGCCAGTGTGCAATGTTTCCTAGACCTGCTTCATTCTTTCCTGTGCTATTGCTCTATGCCAGTGTTTCTCAAAGGCAGGGAAAACATTGAGTGCTTGCAGGGGTGGGGGCAGTGGTGGCAGAGATCCCAGTGGGGAAACGTGAGAAAAGGGTTTTTTTGTACTACCAGGGCCTCCAGAGGGTGTGGGGAGGCCTGCGGACCCCTCCGTGGGCCTTCCTGAGCTTTTAGATCCGGGAAAACTGGAAGAATTGGTCATAAATTGCTGCGGAGTGACAATCTAAAGCTCAGGGAGGTACGCAGATGGGTCCGCAGGCCTCCCTATGCCCTCCAGAGGGACCAGTAAGTAAGAAACCCCCTTTTCCTCATGTTTTTCCCCTGGCGGTGGTGGCAATCCCTGGGATAGCCACCACCATGCTTTACCTTCAGGGGGCAGGGGAAGCATCCGGTTCTCATGTACCAGTTTGAGAACTGCTGCTCTATGCAACAAAGCAAGTCAAGTTCAACAAAGCATCCATCAAGTTCAATATTGTCAGTGCTGACTGGCAGAGGGTCTCCAGGGTTTCAGACAGGAATTTTTCTCTACCCTACCTGGAGATGCCAGGGATTGAACTTTCTGAATGCAAAGCAGAAGCTCTTCCACTAACCTACAGCCCCTCCCTTTGATAGATTTCATGTATGAATCGGCCATCACAGATCAAACTTCATAAATGGGGCTTTCCTGCCTCCTCATCACAAGCAGAATACTTTTCAGTGGAGGGAGTCTACATGTTCAGTTATGAATCATCAAGAGATATCATCAAGTGATGAGCTATTGAGTGGCATCCAGGAGCAGTCCAAGTCAATCTTCCACCCAAACCTATCCCCCCAGATTCCATCAACCACCCCCTGCCCCTGCCAACCCCCCTACCACCATCAGCACACACCTCACCATCTTTGTTCCTCCTGCCCCAGTTCTGCCACTGTTTTTCGTAAAGTGGCTGGGTGGACAGACTCCTGGGAGGAGAAACTCTCCATTCCCAACATTATATCTGGCAGCCACTTTACAAGAACTGGCAGTGGAGCTGGAGGAGGTGGTAAGTCCTCCACATCCTCCTCTTGCATGCCCAGAGAGTACACCAGAAGAGGATGGGGCAGCCAGGTGGAGCAGCCAGCCAGTCAGAGGGTTGGGGGAGGTGGCAGGCAGGCACAGGGCATCCCCTGCAAGCTTGCTACCTTCCCCAGCCTGCTGCCTGAAAGTACAGGTTCAGCTGGCGTCATGGCTGGGCTGTCCCTGGTGGTATGTTCACATATGTGAATCGTATGTAAACTGAAGCCATACTTAAAAAAAGAAGTTTTCAGAGCAGTTTACATAGGTAAACACAGAGGAAGATGGTTCCCTGTGCCAAAGAGACTCACAATCTAAAATGAAACAAAAGGATGTCACTAGCAACAGCCACTGGGAGATACTTTATGCTGGGCTGAATAGGAACATTTGCTATTTCCCTACCTACCTACTAGGCCAGCGGGTGGCACAGTGGGTTAAACCACTGAACCATGAGCTGTTGATCGAAAGGTCGGCAGTTCGAATCCGCGACGGGGTGAGCTCTCGTTGCTTGGCCAGCTCCTGCCAACCTAGCAGTTCCAAAGCATGTTAATGCGAGTAGATAAATAGGTACCGCTTGCGGGAAGGTAAACAGCTCTCCGTGTTCTGTGTTCCACCCGCATGCTACGAGCTGCGGCAAGGAGAGTCCACATGATCACGGAGGCATCTTCGGACAACGCTGGCTCTTCGGCTTTGAAATGGGGATGAGCACCACACCCTAGAGTCGGACACGACTGGACTTAATTGTCAGGGGTCACCTTTACCTTTACCTACCTACTAAATATAAGAGATTCACCACTTTAAAAGTTGCCTCTTTCCCCATTATGTCCTTTGACACAATTACTTTTTAGTGGATACATCTAAGAATGCAGTTGACATATACCATATCTTGAGTTTTTAGTTAAGCTATAAAACGTTATATTCTCCTAGAAACGTTAAGGGTACATTTTTTGGGATGCATGGCAGAAACATCACAGACAGGATGTGATCCCCTCTATTCAGCACAAATCACTCCTCAACTAGAATATTACATTTTAAAGCTACTAACAGCTTATCCTGCAGTTCAGCTGAGCCTGAATATTTGGACTGAAGCTTATCTCAGTGAAATTGATAAAATAAAATGGCTTCCTTGACAACCTCAGAGGAAGGACATTTCACAGCTTCTGTGGCCAAGTTATTCCACTGCTGCACCATACTTGACTGAAAGACTCTCCTCATGTTTAGCCTAATATGTTTACCGGTGGGTGGCAAGCTGTGCAGAATTGGTTTAGGCTTGCCACCCACCAGTAAACCTCCTACTGTTGCTGCCTACAGCAAATAAATAAATAAATATGGGAAGCGCCCAAATACCTGGTAGGCTGCAATATATGGCTGGAAGGTTGTGTTTGATTTAGCAGGCCACAAATTGTGCAGGCCTGGAGTAAATATTACATTCCTTTCATTTGAATCTTTTTATGTTGGGTTCTCAGCAGTGGAGTTCCTGGAGGGGGTGGAGCAAGTCGTGCAAGGCGCTGCACTGTGCCTTGCAAACTGGTGTAATGCGCCCCTCCCACTTGCCTCCGGAGCCATTCTGTCAGCGAAGACAATGCGCAAATCTGTTGCCTGCGCATTACCCGCCGCTGGAATGGCTCCGGCGGTGAGTGGGAGGGGCGTGTTACACTGATTTGCAAGGCACGGTTTAACACCTTGCACAACTTACGGTGCCGCATCACTTTCAGGAATGCCACTGCTTCTCAGTGGATGTGAACACTTGCCATCTTTCCCTTTTCTCACATTGGGGGTTCAATTTCTCCAGCTGCTTGAGGAGGGCAGTTTCCATCAGTAGTGACCCTAATCTAAACAGGAGAATTGAACATTGTGAAAAAGTCCTTCACCATGAAACCTGCGGTTGATCTAATGTGCCATTGTACATATTTTGAAAAAGATTGCTTGAGTGGGCATGCTGCTGCTTGCATGGAATTCTAAGCATTTTTGGCTCCATGACGTCACATTCCTCTATGATGTCAAAGCATAATGTTGTCAAAAATGTACAGAGCCAGATCTAGTGCTAGGTTTTTGAGAGACCTCAAGAAGCTTGTAAAGGAGGACTCTGTGACTATCTTGGAGGGGATGGAAGAAAAATGTGGGCACATGAACTGAAAGAACCTGATTTAAGCAATTTGGTTGATCAGTTGAGGTTGAGCAGGAATCATAGGTTAGGAGAACAAGGAAGAGTGGATGAGAAGTAGAGGCAGGGAAAGCAAGATTGAACAGCTGGAAATGGGGCAAAGTCATTCCAAAAGAAAAAAAACAATTAAAACTAAATCTCAGCCAAGCTGTCCTAAACTGTAAGTTGAACAGGTCCAGGAATAGTATATAGTCAATTGAAAGACCAAGCTAAAAGGCTGCTCTCAATCTGAGGACGCTCTATGACCATATGCAACGATCTCTAGGGTAGCACTGAGAAGGACCACATTCACTTCCGTGAATCAGCACTTCTCCCCACCCTCAGATCACATACAACACGCTCTGTCATACAAGATGCCACGGTCATTGGTCATACATATGTCTGGTATGCTTTTCACTACCACCAGGTCTGTGAGATGAGAACACAATGCAAGCCTTCCACCCAGCTGTGGGTCTGACAATCCACAAGCTGAGTTCCCTGAGGAGGGAGATGGGGGGGGGGGCATCTTGACCTTAATTCACTTCTCTCCCTCTCTCACCCACATATTCCCATACAATCACACAACATATTCAAGCCTTCTCTGGGTAACACCGTGGCTAAGTAAGGCACAGAGGATGGCAGGTGGATTGCTTTTCAGTTAATAATAAATAAATAATAAACCAGTATTTATATACCGCCTTTTCTTTGGTCATCAGATTTCTCCTCTGACTTTAATTCAAAGGCGGTTTACATGGGCAGGCTTTCTAAACCCCAAGAGGTTTTTACAATACAATAATGTTCTAGTCTTTCGTAGAACACTTCATTCTAGATGTTTCTTTCACAGTCCATCTCTCTCTCTCTGGCGTTCGCCTCACCACGCTTCAGCTGACAGGGCAACCTTGACTCTCACTCAAGTGCAGTTGCAGTTCCACTCCCCCACAGAGGCTCTGCAACTTATCAGCTCGGCGTGCCGGCAGCTCTCCAACAGACACAGACACTTCTGGCCGTCTTGAACTGCCGTCCTTCAGATCTTCAGGCATATATGAGACGGTCGCTCTACCAACTGAGCCAGACGTCCTGCCAGTTAAAGAACCAGGCAGGTGCGTTTGAAACCCAGGAAAAGGTTTGTTGTGAGTAAAGAGGGATAAGGAACACACATACAGACAGCCAAATTCTACACTTGAGATCAAGAGGCAAAATTCAAAATAAAAGTAAAAACAGACCAAATCAGACTCTCCTCAACTGACAGAAATCCACTTACAATCAGCATCCTCCTGATGCTGGAGAGAAAGATCTTTTAGGAATTAAAATTAACTCTATCCTAGCAGGACAGCATCACAGCTTCAATCACTGCTTGGCTGGAATTTCCCACATGCAATGTACACTATCTCACCCTTTACACAGCTGGACAACTCTCTTTTTTCTGTTTTGGAGAGACAGGTCCCCCTGGCTCTGACAGAATAGTTTGAAATTAACAGGCATTCAGATTTCATGCTCCTCAGACAGGTAAGTAAGTTACCAGTAGCCAGATGTGAGCTAAAGCCAGTGGCGATCCAGACTGTCAAGGCTATTCTCTGTTGAAGCCAGACAGCCACAAGACTCTAATATACACTACCATTTGAGGAATGCCAGTATATGTGATCTAGAGCAGGGGTTCCCAACCCCTTCCCAGCCGAGTAGCACCTCTGGCGCCACTCTCCTTCTGAATACCACCGGAAGTGACTGGCGATGACATCACCAGTTTCTTTTGGGTTTTCAGAGGCCAGAAAACAGAGGGAGGAGACTTTGAGCAGGTAGGAGGGCCTTTCTCAGTGTTACTGAGAGGCTCGGCCAAAGGCAGGAGCTTCTTGGGAACAAAAACGCGCCACCAAAAGTCGGAGTGGGGTTCCAGTGGTCCAGTGGTCCAAGTACCACCAGCAGTTGGCTGAAGTACCACTGGTGGTACTAGTACCACAGGTTGGGGACCCCTGATCTAGAGCTCTGAAGGGAGGATGGATGGGACTGGCTGATTTCTAGGTCAGCCTCGGTGTATACAAAGCACTGTCATTTAGGGGGGAAAGGGTTTCCTCAGGAGATGGTGCTTGTTCGAGGCACCATCTGATGATGCCTGGCTATTGCTGGAAAAATAGGTAGACATTCTAAGTTTATTTTCTCTACGTCAATGTGTGATTGTTATGCATAGGTTTTAATTTTATATTAAATGGCAATTAAAAAAAAAACCAGAAATACGTAAACATCTTTCTTGATTTCTGGTAAACTGATGAGTGACCAGTTAATATCCTGAAATGGAAGAAAATCAGTAAAGTTACCAGTTTTGTTTTGTTTTTTCCCCACCAGGCCCTCTGTGCCTTAAATAGTTGCCTCAGAGATAGAAATCAACAGTTGAAGATTTTCCCTACATAAACAGTCAGTAAAGAAAAAAACCTTTGCCTGCTAACTCCTATCAGTTAGTCAGCTCTCAAACGTACAGAAGCCTTGCCAGAAAAAAAAAGATGGCAATCCTAGACATGAGAGTCCCAACTGAACAGGTGCCACTGACAGCAACTGGAAGCTGAGGGAATGTCTTTTAGAACATAATAGCTCCAATACGTCCCGTCCCGTCCCCCCAAAAACCACACAGCTAAATCTTGGTTTGAATCAATTTTTTAATACAGTATAATAGAGACAATAGTGCGCTTGATAGAAAATTGGCAGGTTCACACGTTCATGGCACCAACTTTATTATAGGCTTTGTGAGGGGATCAATTTGTGCAGCAAAATACACTTCTAGCCCTCAGAGCATAGTTTGGAGAACAGGGTGGCTCCCAAGAATACAGAACTTGGCCATCCCAGACAAAGATCATGTCTTAATACAGTATAAAGGGGCTGTGCATATGGGCAGTAGTCCGTAGAGAAATGTCCCTGTATTCCAATTTGCAGAAACTTAACTCAGTACCAGCAACAAACTTTCTATTGATGAGGTTATGGTCCTATTTGTACTCTTTGTTAACAGCATGCAAGACAATACTTCAGAATCTTCTACTTCAATAACCCAACTTCTGAGAGAGAGCTATTTAGCTGAAAACAACCATCAAGGGAATAGTGAAAGAAGTCGATCAGAACCATCTCCACATTCTTTCCATTGTGGCAATACTTCTGGGACTTCAGATGAGGTGGCTGGCCAAGAAGACCTTCTAGATCTCTCTGCCTTTTTGAGCCAAGAAGAGCTAGATGAAAGTGTGAACCTGGCAAGACAAGCGATCAATCAAGATCCACTTGAGAACAAGCCGGATGAGCAACAAATCCATGTATTTTATCCCTCTGAGTTGAAAACCTCTGGAAATACAGTTGCAAACAAACAATTCCAATCTACATCACCAACTTCAGATAGCAATCTAAAGAAGCAGCAGTTTGGTACAGAGGCAGAATCCAAAAAGGAATTCATCAACAAGGCAGCAGATTTTATTGAGGAGCTTTCTTCTCTTTTCAAAGCCCACAATTCTAAAAGAATCCGACCCAGGACATGCAAAAACTACAGGAGCAAACTTGACTCTAAAAATAACAAGGCTACCCAGGACAGTAGTTCTGGTTTCACAACTCTGTCTGAAAACAGAGAACGGCCTTGTGTTCCAGTACCTCAAGATATAGATCCAATTGAGCACTCACTTGAAAACCCAGATAATCCTCAACAGGCAGACTCGGAAGCTGTACATGATAAATTAGAAAGTTCTGGGTTAACAACAGAATCATCAGCTGCATCTTTTTGTTCTGAGGACCCTATAGGCCAACAACCACATTTTTCTCAAAAGCTGAAGAGCAGAGAGGTTCCTGAAGGAACTAAAGTGCAGTTGGACTGCATTGTAGTAGGAATCCCAGCACCTGAAGTCAGGTAAACATGTCCCTATTGTATTTCTGTAGTAGTAAGTACTGTATACACAGGGTGGATTGTTGCATTCTAATGCCCTAACGTTTCCTTAGTGTGTCAAGCCAGAAGTTCCTGTTATAATCTTGCTTCCATTCTTTTTGTGACCTTGGAAAGGTCACATACCAACCTCTCTGCACAAGGCTGTGACTTAGACATTTATTCAAGAATAATAGATGGTTTGGTCATGCATTTACTAAGTCAACGGCCACTATCAGATGTACCGTATGTCTCTATGCACCATAGGACTTAATGACAACCTTAGAAGCAGAGAGAAAATTGGAGCCGTAGACATGGTAAATGCTCATCCGAATCTGGCCTGAATCTCAAAGAATAAAAGTAGCTGCAGACAGTGGTATAACAAGGGTGGTGCAAAGGCAAGTAGTTGTGCAAGACTCTGTTACACTGGAGTGAGCGGCCCCTCCTCCTTGCTGTTGGAGCCATTCTGGCAGCAAAGGCAACACGCAGGACACTCCCTCACTCACTCACTGTTGCTGCTGGAATGGCTCCAACAGCAAGGGGGAGGGGCCGCCGACTCCAGTGTAATGGAGTCTTGCACAACTACTTGCCTTTGCACCACCCTTGTTACACTACTGGCTGCAGATATGCATTAAGCACACCTACAACTCTGACAATTTTTGTACAAATGGTGCCTCACATCATGCACACAAGTGTGCACACATGTGAGTGGTTGTGTGCTTGTATCTATAGTAACCACCCTAAATCTCACAGAAAGCTAGATACTTCACTTGTATGCCCCTGTGAATGCCTAAGTGTGTATTATACTGACACATATTCAGTATTGAAAGTTCTTCTTTTAGAAAAATCAAATAGTAATGATTGTTTAGAAATAGGTATGAAATAAACTGACAGCCCAATTCTGTCTAACTTTGCGCCCTGCGATGCAGCAAGGCCGGTGCAGCCTCCACCTCATCCAGGGCACAAAGCATGCAGGTGGGGGAGATCACCTCGGGGGAGGGGAACATTTGTTCCCTTTCCCCGGGTAAAGCCCCAGCCGCCCTGATGAGGCTACTTGGATGTACACCAGATATTTTGCTGGTGCAAGTCCGAGAGCCCCATGTAGTGACGGCCAGGCCCAGGAAGAGGGATAGAATTTTGGTGTAGCCTTCACCAACAATCACTCCCCTTCCCAGACCCGGCCGACCAATCCTGCCCTCCCAGAACACTGCGTTCCGCCCTCCCCATGCCCCTCTGCCACTCGGCAGGGAACTTACCTTCCCCGGCAGGTGCTCCACTCCATCTGCAGTGCGTAGAGCACATCTGCGGCACCCTAGATTGGCGGAGTGGTCACTCCACCGGTCTAAGACTAGACAGGATTGCGCTGTAAGGCTGTAGGTCAAGATCGCTCCTACCACTGACCTAAAAATGCCTTTTTCAACGTACCTGGTTGTCTTGCCAGCCCCCCAAATGGTCTGGGGGGCTGCTGCCACCTCCACAGGCCTCCCCAAGGCTCTAAACAGCAGCAATTGCATTCTGAAGCCCACTTTCTGGTTTTCATCGGAAGTGGGATTTTCTATGCAATCGCCATTGTTTAGAGCCTTTGGGAGGACTGCAGAGGCAGCTTCAGCCCCCCCCCCCGACCCTTTGGGGAGCGGTAGGACAACCAGGTACATTGAAAAAAGCAATCCTGGAGCGCTACCTCCGACATCGCCCCACCCCTGCAAAGACTTTGAGAAATGCTGTTCTATGGGATAAGCTAAAAAAGCTGGAGTCATCAAGTCCTTGGAGAAAAGAAGACACCTGCTCCCTACCAAGGCACTGCAGGGGAAGATTTGTCCCTGTCTTAACCCTTTACCATCACCCAAATACGTGAATCACCATTTACTTCTATGGGACAAAGCGTTGGGACCACTATTGAGAAGGGGATAAAACCTGAGTATCCACTGACAGGGATTCCCTGGAAAGCATGATGCATACAGAGTATAAAGAGAACTCACCCAAAAGTTCCTTCAGTTATCTGTATCCCTGCCCTACTCAGCCAGTTTGCTTATAATAAATGCAAACATCTTTCCTAAGACTACTTAGGGTTTAAAAAGTATACATTTTCATTTATTTAATATTTATTTTATTGGATTTATATTCCATCCCTTCTCCAAGAAGTTCAGGATGATGCACATTGTCCCCCCCACACACACACATACATTTATTCTCATAGCAACCTGTACGTATTATATTATTAACAGAATAACAGAAACAGAGAGATTTAAGAAGTTGGCATTCAAAATGTCACCCCAAAAGAGATTTGTAAGTATAGTACTATATAACACATTGAAATGCAGACAAGCAATATCTTATGAGTTTTAGGGTTGATTCATACATGTATGTACGTCACTTGAGAATACACTACTTATGGCACAATCCTGTCTAAATCCAGACTGGTGAAGCGACTGCTCTGCCAGTCTAGGGTGTCGCAAACATGCTGTAAGGCATGTTTGCGGCGCCCAGAGAGTAAGCAGTACCAGCGGAGAGGCTTGTGCCACTCCTCCGGCGCTGCAGACCACAGCAGCACCATGGGTGAGAGGCGAGTCCCTGCCGGATGGCGGAAGGGTGAGAAAGGACGGAATGGGGCGTTTTGGGGGGGATGGGATTGGAGGATCAGACCTGGGAAAGGGGAGGGGTCAGCAGGGGACTCCTCTGCCATATCCTGTCCCCCTTCATGGGCCTGTTGGACCTTACATGGGCCTCTCAAATGTACTCTAGCTGGCGTGTTACTCGGGATAAAGGGGTAAACGTCCCTTTACCCCGTGGAGGCTGCTGGCTGCGCCTGGGCAGGCCCAATCCTGCATAGAATGCGGTGGGCGCCTTATGTGCTCCGTCGCGTCCTGCTAGACAAGATTGGGCTGCTCATGACTTGTATATGAATATGTGAATTGTCCCCACTGAAAAGTATAACGCTTGATGTCTGAGAATATGAAAGCTCAGTCTGGCGTGCTTGCTCTGAACATATGAATGAAACAATGCTAGAGCATTAGTCCATCTAGTTCTTATTGTCCACAATGACTGACAGAAGCTCTCCAGGGTTTCAGATGGGGTCTTTCCTAGTTCTACCTGGAGATGCCAGGAACCTAGGACCTTCTGCCAGAACTAGGACTTCTGAGTTACAGCCCATTCCCATCGATGAGAGCCGTTTCACACATCCAAGTTAGTCACCATCTGATAATGCAGTCATTGAGTGATGGACAGGCGCATATGAACTCACCCTTAGCCGTTCCATTTATTTATTTTTATCCAGCTCTTCCTCCAAAGAGCTCTGTGTGGTGTATATGGTTCTTCCCCCACTCCCATTTCATACTTTCAAGAATGTTGTGAAATCAGTGACGCCGAGAGACTGTGACTGACCCAAGGTCACCCAATGAGTTTTATGGCTGAATAGAAATAGAACTCAGTAAAGTCCTAGTTGGATACGAGTAAAGTCATCAATACATTCATAATTATAAAGGTTGGCCAGGACTTCACTTTATGTTTTTTTAATGATATCACAACTAATGTGTCTGCACGGTTCAGTCACTATAATAAATGTATGTATATTGAATGTAGTTGGGTTTCCTTAAGTTTCAAGTATATTTTAGATTGAATGAGTTCTTGATGAAGGGTCCAATTCTATCCTGCTTTTCAGTGCCGATTCAGCCAGAATGCAACCCTGAGGTAAGGGAACAAATGTTCCCTTACCTTGAGGAGGCTTCCATGACTACCCCTCAACTGCAGGATGCAGTGCATACCCTGTTGGCACAGTTACATCAGCGCTGGAAAGTTGGATAGGATTGAGCCCGAATTGTAGAATCCAATTTCACACTATGCTATATAGATAGTGAACAGATTTCAGAAAACACACAATATAAATTCATAGTGAATGGAAATACCCTTCTTTAGCTTCTCAGACTTCTGAGTCTTGCAGTGAGTATCTGAGCTTTTTCACTTCACTGTTATTATTAGCCACCTGCTTCAGGCAGGACCATTGTGATCTTATTTTGTCTCCATGGCGTGGCTCGGTTTTTCGTTAGTTCCCTACAAATGTTTATGTTGCAGTGAATATCTAAAATTTGATGCATGTCAACATTTGCATCTGAACGTTGACAGTCTGAGACAAATTTTGTGAATGTTCAAAAACTCAGGCACACCAGTAACATCAGCAATCACCTTTATGTGATTGTGAGCCCAATCCTATCCTTTCCTTGCTCCCCGCTGGTGCAGCCGTGCCAAAAAGGCGTGCGCTATATCCGGGGGGGGGGGCGAGATCAGGAGGTTTCAGAGGGGAAAGGGGATTTAAATCCCCTTACCCCCCCCCCCATAAGCCTCCTACTTTGCAGTGGGTCTCCTCGGACCTGCACCAGCTCTTTAGCTGCCATAAGTCTGAGGAGAGAAGGGGTGTGTGTAGGCTGTGAAAAATGAGAATAGAATCCACTCCGGATCCACTCCTTCCCGAATCATCCCTGTCCCCATTCCTCATGGACGTCACTAGCGCGAGGCGGGGAGGGCGGGACGCCACCGGGTGACGTGCGCAGAAGGGTGGCGCGCGCCCACACCCCCGTGCACCACCTCCCCTGCGCGCATCGCCCGGAGGCTTCGAGGCCTGGAGAAGGCCTCGGACCGTCCTCCCAGGCCAGCGCTCGTTTTTCGTGCATACGCAGACCGTTCCTGAGGGAAAAGGGCTGCCCTTTTCCCTCAGGAACGGTCTGCGCATGCGTGAAAAACGTTATAAATAACGTTCGACGCAGTGGGCCTTCGTCAGAAGGCCCGGACAGCCGGCCGGGGAAGACGTCCCTGAGCCGGCTGCAACGACTAAAGGTGCGGCCCGTCGGGGCGCCCCCCCAATCGTGGCTTATAGTAGAAGGGGGTGTGTCGGGGGGTCACTTGGGTGATGCGCGTGCCCCGTCCTGGGCCCGCACACGCCCTAGTGACGCCGCTGTTCCTCCTCCCTCCCTGCCCACTCCGTTTTATTTTTATTTTTTATTTATTTTTCACATTTTTATACCGCCCTTCCTCCAAGGAGCTCAGAGTGGTGTACATATTTCCTCCCCTCCTTTTTGTCCTCACAACAACCCTGTGGGGTAGGTGGGGCTGAGAGATAGTGACTGGCCCAAGGTCACCCAGGAAGCTTCGTGGCTGAGTGGGGATTTGAACCTGGATCTTCCAGGTCTAAGTCCGACTCCCAAACCACTACACCATCCCCCTTCATCACCCCCACTGCTGCCTTACCTGCTCCAGCGGGTAACAAGGGTGGTGCAAAGGCAAGTAGTTGTGCAAGACTCCGTTACACTGGAGTCAGCGGCCCCTCCCCCTTGCTGTTGGAGCCATTCCAGCAGCAACAGTGAGTGACCTGCATGTTGCCTTTGCTGCCAGAATGGCTCCAACAGCAAGGGGGAGGGGCCGCTGACTCCAGTGTAACGGAGTCTTGCACAACTACTTGCCTTCACACCACCCTTGTTACACCACTGCCAGGCAGGTCTGGTGACAGATGGTGAACTCTCCCAAAATGGCAACGTTCCCAAAATGGCCATTGACAGTGTGCTGTGTTCTCTGTCGGCAGCCATTTTACGACAGCGGAACTCAGTTCCACTGTCGTAAATGGCTGCACATGACAGCCCAATCCCTGAAAGGATTGGGCAGTGAGTCAGTGAGTGTTCACTTATGTACATCTGAAAAGCTGGGAAATATATAAACCTGGTTTCAGGCACTCCCAAAATTCATTTGGGATTGTTAGTATTTACATGTGAATGTCAACATTTCATTTACCAGACTTTCAGCACAATCCTAACCAACTTCCCAGCGCTGGGTACAAATGCAATGCAGCCCCGAGATAAGGGAACAAATGTTCCCTCACCTTGAAGAGGCCTCCATGACTGTCCCTACACTGCAAATTGCAGTGTCCGCCCTGTTGGCACAGCTACACCGGCGTTGGAAAGTTGGTTAGGATTGTGCTGTTTGGGTGTTTACTGCTACATGTGGAAATGTTTTACTGGGACTGATAATTACTGAAATCCTGTGGAAACTGGATCTATTTATTCTGGGATCTTGTCTCAGATCACATTAACTGGCTCTGAGCAAGTTACATGAATGATATTCCACTGGAGCATTTTCCACAAGGATTATTCCAGGAGGCTTCCTATGAATGCAACATACGACGTCAGAGCTGGCCCACTGAGACAGAATACAGTGCTAGATGGACCACGTGTGTAACTTAGTAAGGCCAGTGTTAAGATCTTATACATTTCCTCCATTGATCGTAAGTGGCCCATATTTGCCACCTCTACTCAGAGGTGTCTGCATTTTTTCCAAACTATTTAGCTCACCTCTGTTAGATTAATGTTACAAACAGCTATCCTGCAAGTGTCGAGAGGATTTGAAGCCCTAAAAAACAGGCTGTATGTCATACATTTTCTAGAGAGCATTCGTTGCCACAGGCGTATGAATAGTTGTGAGGAGCACATTCTAACATTCTTTTGTTTGAGACTCACACATTGGTTTCTTTCTGTTCACATATACAAGATCCTAAGAATGCTTACTCAGAAGTTCAGTGGTAAACATGGTTAGAATTATAGCCGTAGCCTTCATCAAAATACAAGATAAGTTACTTCTAGTTTCATTTCATTCACCTACAGTACAACAGCATGAAGCTGTAGGGACCATAGCTCAGTAGTGTGGCAAATATTTTGTATATATAAGGCCCCCCAGGCCCGCAGACTTTACCACCACCAATTAGAAGATTTCCAGCAGCAGGTCTGGAAAAGATCTATGCCTGAAACCAAGATCAGTGCCAGGTTCCAGGGCAGCTCTGTGGCAAAGCGCTGCACTGGGTCCCCTGATGCTGTTGTGTGGGCCCCTGTCTCCCCCCCCCCCCAGCATGTGCACATTTCCCTCTAGTGATTCCTGGCTGCTTGAGAAAGCTAACCAGGAATTAGATGGATTCTCTTCCTTCAACACCACCACCAAGATGAAGGAAGTGAGTATGTCCATTCCCTGGTTTGCTTCTGGGCAGTTGGTAGGTATGTAGGTTTTCAGCAGGTTCCCAGCAAGCGGGGTTGTGTCAAGGGGTGAGGCGAGGCATATAATGTTTAAAATGGCACTGCTGCTGAGAGGAGAGTACTGTATGCTGCTGCTACTCACTATTGCTTGGGAAGGCAGGCCACAATGGGGAGTTTTATTGGACAGAGGTTAGCAGCAATGGATGCTCCAGGGGCTTCAGTGGTTGGCCAGGTGGGCCCTCTAAAGAAGGACATGCCCTTGGGCCTGGGTCCAACCTTACCTGGCCACCTCTTGACATCCCTCCTGCGTGCCTGAGACCTTAGAGCTCTGGTGCTAGTTATTGGACAGAAAGTGAGTTATATTGACCAACAATAACATGATATAGTATGTATATTTTTGCTCCAACTATTTATACATAGTTTTGCTTTAGTTTACCCACATTTTAATGTATTGTTTTTATGAGTTTGTTTCAGAATATATCATTAGAATTTATTTTCATTTTCTTATGCATTTACATATAAACACATATACATTTGGATCAAGCATATTAACCAATCTTTATTTCTGGTTGCCACCAACCCCTCCTGCTCTCCATCTTTTGTGCAGAGGGCTTGAGAGAGTAATGGAGTCTTCTTTCATTTGCACTGGGATATCAAGACAGTTAGGACCAGGACCTCTGAGACCGCTTTGTGAACTTTTTGTTGAAAAGCGGTATATAAATACTGTTAATAATTAATAATAATATGGGAGTCATACTGTAGAATGGAAGGTGCAGCGCTTACATATTCTTATAAATAAATAACATTGTGGTGGTTTGTAATGAAGGACATCTGCTTAATTTTACCGATTCCTTTCTCTTGAGCACCTTGGGGTGGCAAACCCCTGTTTCCTCCTTCTCTCCACTTGATGGTAGATTTACACAACCACTGGAGTGGTAGCTGCTAGAAAACTCTTGAAAACTCTTGTACATGTTGGTTCCATGCCTACAGCATGACAATCGTGAACAGCTACCGCATGCAAGATTTTTCTTTTTGCATGTTACTGCAAATGCTAAAAATATATTTTGCAAGCCAATGTAAAAATGTTCTGCCAAAATGTGTAATCTTGCACATGAGGGCTGATGATGACCAAATGGCCACAAGTGTGATTTCCAAATTGGATTTCCAAGTACCCAGCAGTCAAGTGATCTGAAATTGTGTCACACTGTCATCTGGATATTCATGCAATAAACTGTTGGGACTCAATAACCAGTTCCCCCATCCTGAAGCTATGGTATAGCTATGACAGCAAACAGACTGGTTTGTTCAGGTGTAGCTCCTGTAGCTTCCTGTATACAGCAGAGGGAGAAAGACCGCCCTGTTATGCAGCTTGTTAGTTACAATATCATGGTCCAATACTAAGCATTAGGCATGACGGTTTGCACCCGTCCACATGTTTCTGTGGCAGCCAAAATGGTTCTAAGCAAGTCGTCCCCAGTTCAGCCCATTTAAGCAGCAGGTAATGACTTATTGCCATACCACTACATGCCAGATTTCATGACAGTAGCTATTCTCAGCCTGGCATGCTGTTGACCTGGCATGATAGGGATGGGCCATAGTAAGGGTGGGTAGAATACATGCTTTGCATGTATAAGGTTCCGGATACAATCTCTGGCATTTCTAGTTAAAAGGATCTTGAATAGCAGAACTGGGGAAGACCTCTTGCCTGAGATATTGAAGAGCCACTGCCCATCAGCATGGATGTAGGGCTAGTTACTACCATGGTCTAAGTATACTGCACTGTCACATGTGCATTTGGCGTCCTGTGCTGGTATGCAATGTGCTTAATGCAGCACTCTTGGTTAGGCATCAATCTAATCTGGCAAACTATGAACAGTCTCTAGCTAGTCACAGCATCAGCAAGGCAGATCAATGTATGTTTTCTGATCCACAATATAATCATGTTGTTTTAACTTATTGTAATGATTACATATGGAAAGAAAATTCCCAATCTGGCAACATTGCATCAATATGACACAAAGTGGGTGACAGTGTGTAGATTATGTTGTATCAAGGGAGGACATATTGATTAAGTCAGGCTATCAAAATGGTGAATTACAGCATCATTCGTTTGAAGTTTAATGTGATCCATTGGGATTTCATTTCTCATGAGAAATAACTCATGTGTTCGCACACACAAAATGCCCACAACTCAGTCCACAGCAAGTTTTTCCTTTATTGGGATCAGTGTTACTAAAATACAAACAATCTATACACATTATGAAAGGATGACAACCCTAAGCCATTGCATCTTCCCTTAATCATGGCTATGCCAGTGTACCAAACTGCAGGAGCAAATGTTAAATTTATTACAAAATATTTGGATGTAGAGCTCCTGCTGTGCAGATTAGAATCTTGAAACCCCTCAAGTCCCTTCCGGCCCTGTCATTCAGTCACAACTTCTGTCTTGCAGATACGCTCCTAAAACATCATTTGATTGTCCAGCATTATAGGGTGGAGAGAAAGCATTTCCTCTCGATACAGTGATGCCTCCAACTTGATCTTGAAATGCATACCGTATATGCCTATGCAGCATCTTGTGTGAAAACTGCATGGATGTCTATTTGGATACAGTTGAAAGCTGCTGCTTGCTATGCCTTCCTGCAAGGATTCATATAAGGAGGAAAAAAAGTCATGAGTAATGCTTCCCTTAATTTTATTTGACACCATTGCTATCTTCCATCCATCTCTGTGTTATATTAGAGATAAGCTGCAGTGAATCACTCCACCATCCTTGTTACATAAGAACGTATTAATTGCCTTGCTGCATCAGACCATGGGTCCATTTATTCCAGCATTCCAGTGGCCAACCAGATGCTTCTGGGAAGCCCACAAGTCGGGCATGAAGGGAACTGTCCGCTGTCCTCTTCTGTTTGCCCCTTAGCAGAGTTATACATTCAGAGTTATACCACCTCTGATCCAGGAGGTGCCACTCAACTGCCATCATGACTAATAGCTTTTGATAAATTTATCCTCCATAATTCGTCTACTCTGATCTAATCCCCTTTTAAAGCTACCCAAGCCAGTGGGTATCACCACATCTTGTGGCAGTGAATGCCATACATTAATTATATGTTGTGAGGAAAGGTACTTTGTTTTTGTTTATACTGATTCTACTGGGGTATCTCCCCCACCAACTTCTAGTGTTATGATGAAAGAGGGAGAAGAATGTCTCTCTATTACTTTCTCCACCCCAGACATAATTTATAACCCTCTAGATTCTCATCACTTAAGAATTGCGTCTGACTTCTTGTGTGTCACTTACTGTTTCTAGCCCTTTCAGCAATAATTTCAAACTAGTTCCATTTTATCATTCCTTTCAGTTTTCCTTGCATTTAGCACCTCTTAATGCTGCTTTGATGTAGCCCGACTCCGAACAGGAGCGCTAGATGAGGTGTCACACCTCAAGTGCTTCAGCTGCCCCCTCCCCTTCAATTGCGCCGCCACTGTGAGCTACAGCTGCAGTTTTTATAAAGGAGAGCCATTGCTACCTGCTCTGATGATACATGATTTGCTTGACTCTTCTGTTAGTGGGCAGAACTCATTTAGCTTCATGGACTGTCTGGTTTCCAGGTGTGCAAGGGGTTCTTAGTATAAGGGAATTGGCGTTCTTGCATGTGCTGAGGATCATGTTTTGCCTTAGGAATGTATGGGTTGCTCCAGTCTGGGGTGAATGAGCACCTGTGTTTTTCTCTCATTCAGGGGTGAGGAGAGATGCGTCCTCACCCTCACTTCAACTCATTTCTCAAGACCAATTCCAATTTAATGTGTTCCTGTGTGATGGCTTTAGAACAGGGGTTCTCAACCTTTGGAGGTCCAGGTACCCCCTATCACGGTCCAATTTTCTGAAGAACCCCCTGCTAATTAATTGCTAATTAATTGGATTAATCTCATGATATATTTAATTTTTATTAATAAACTACCAAACAAAACAAAACAAAACAATACAACATACTACGAAAGATTACAGCAAGCGCGAAGCAATAAATCCTACTTGTATACTATTATATATTTTCTACTTATACTATCTAACTAAGCCTATATCCCTAAGATACTATTCATTAAATTCACACTTCATCACTTCTTCTTCTCTCTCTCCCTCTCTCTTAAAGAATCTATAAGTGGTATCTAAACATTCACAAAAAGATTAACTTTTCCTTTATCATCTAAAATCTTAATTCATACTTCAAATATTTTAATATATAAAACCACCCCATTTTTCTCCAAATGTATTAAAATAAAAACCTTCCAAACTTTTCTGTTTTTTTTAAAAAAATCTATATCCCCTTTTTATATAAAATTCTTAAAAACAAATCACATCTTATTTAAGTCTTTTCAGATAATAAAACATTATTTTTCTTTTATTCACAAAAGGGTTAACTAACTTTTCCTTTATCATCTAAAAGTCTTAACTTCCCCTTCAAATATTTTAAATTTATTAAGTCACCCCATTTTTTATCTTCAAATTTGTTAATTTTCCAATTAATTAGCTAATTAATCATTAAATAAAAAGTACTAAAACAATTTTAAATGTGAAAAATGCCTTACTTAATTCTCTCTGTGTGTGTGTGTGTGTGTGTGTGTGTGTGTGAGAGAGAGAGAGAGGATTGCATTTAAATTCTAATTAACAAGTAATTAACTACTGATTGATGCTGATAAGGGGCAGGCTCTGGCATACCCCCTGCCGTTGGTCCACGTACCCCTAGGGGTACTTGTACCACAGGTTGAGAACCCCTGCTTTAGAACTATAACAGTGAGCTCAGATAGTATTCCAACAAATCATATGTGCATGATGGCGCAATCCTGTGTAGGCTTTGCATGTGGGCAGCATGTGCTGCCCTGGCGCAGGGTGTCACAAAAGTGCTGTAAGGCACTTATGCGATACACGGCCATTGCCCTGGCCAAGCGCCGGCCAGCGCAGGTAAGCTCTATGCCAGTTGGGGCAGGGGCAGGGCGAACTGGACGTCGAGGGAGGGCGGCCATTGGCTGCCTGGACCCTGGAGGGGGCGGGGATACCGGGGGCTGAGATCCCTGGTATCCAATGCTCCCTCCAGGCCCCAGATACACCAACATGGTCGTTGTTACTGTGCGCGAGCTCTAGAGCTTGCACACATGCGAGTAGGCCCATTGGGGCTACCGCCACCGACACTGGGGGAAGGGGACAGTCATCCCCTTCTCCCGAGTTGTTCCTAGGCTGCCCTGGGGCACCCCGGGAACTCAATAGGATACAGTGGCCGGCCCTTTAGGCTGGCCGCCGTATCTTACACAGGATTGCACTGCCAGTCCTTTCCTATGAAACATGGGATTCATGTTTGAATGACCCATGGGAATCATTCAAAACATTACCTGTGGGTGTAAAGTCAGAAGTAGTCAAAGAAGAACGGAACAGAGAGATTCAAGGAACAGTTCCATAACAACTTGCAACTTTGTGAATTAAGCCTTAAAACTTCTTATACGTTATTCAAATATGTGAAATGTTGTTTATTAACAATTTAACATGTATGCCACTTTGAATGCCTTATAGAAAGTTGAGATAAAAATTATCATTATTATTATTATTATTATTATTATTATTATTATTAGTAGTAGTAGTAGTAGTAGTAGTAGTAGTAGTAGTACAGAGAGAGTAAATTGGATACAAACAAAAAGACTACCAGGAAAGTATAAGAAATAGAAGATGAATTATAAATAAAAATCACTATTCTTCCCCCTCACCCAATCTCCCAATAATATAAAAGGTCTTCTCTTGTTCAACTTTGCTGATAAGCTAGTAGGAGCTACAGAATGAAGCTCCAATAACAGTTAAAGACAACAGGTTATTCAGTCTTTTGTTTCAATTTCATTTGCCTGAGGTACATTTCTACTTAGCGCACTGGGGCAGCTGTTTTTATTGTTGCAGCCTGTCTCCTGGTTGTCAGTGTTGTGACAAATGGTGCTCTTGCTTTTCAGGTGGTACTGTGAAGGGAAAGAGCTTGAAAACTCACCAGACATTCACATCATCCAGTCAGGCAACCAGCATTCACTGATCATCGTTGAAGCTTTTGAAGAAGACACAGGGCGGTATTCTTGCTTTGCTTCAAACATCTATGGGACAGACTCAACCTCGGCAGAGATTTATGTAGAAGGTAAAGACAGAAGTCTCTTTGTATTAAAACGGCATGATAAATGGCAATAGTAAGTTGTATTGTGAAATGGATTTATACAACTTTGCTGCATCATTGATTTAAATGGAACCCAATAATCTTAAATCATGGTATGCAAAATATTTCTTGAAAAATATTTGATATGTCCAGGTACTTCAATTTGCACTGTCAATTGAAACAGTGTGATGTTTAAAACAGTTCCTTGTATAACACATGGATGAGAAGAAAATGTATGCCACAGATAGGCTGGGGGGGGGGGGTAGACATGGTACCACAGAGGAGTGAGTAGCCTCCAAACAGTTTTTTAAAAATTAAAAGAAAAAGCTGAAACTGATAGTTTACAAATTAGCATTGGCATTGATGGGGGGCGGATATCTTACTGAGGGGGAAGTGCTACCAATAGTAGGCATGCAGGCTGTGATCTATGGGCTTAAGCATATTCAACTCTGTGTTGGATACATGCACACTTATTGCACAGAAAATTGGCAATATAGAACAGCCCTCTTGGTGTTTATCCAGGTGATAAATTAATACAGGCCCAAACCACACTTTTTCAACAATAGTGCTAAACTCCCATATGTGTTCTCTAACCCTGGAGAGGGGAAGTACACAGACATTGAAGGACTCTAAGGAGAAAGCTGTTGTGCACATCAGCTCACAGTGTGGACAAATGCTCCTCCAACAAAGAATTTAAAAAATAAATATATATCTCCACCCCCTCCCATCACACAATGGCACAGGGGAGCTGGTATGCCAGGAGTCATTTGTTCATGCTAAAAAGTGGCTATGACTTTCCACATGATGTTACATTTGCAATTATAGCAGTAGCTGGAGGAGAAACAGTATTTTCCTGGCTATGCCAGATTGCAGTTTCAGTGCTGGTAAATCACCATATCTCTGCAACAGCTGCATTGCCTTGAGGAACGATGTCTAGTTCCATTGTCCCAACAATTTACTAACGACTGCACTTTGGTTGAACAAACAATCGTACTCTGAAAAATAAATACCTTAATAATGAGGAAATCTCCATTGCCGTGAAATTAAGTAAATCAGTATGGTGCTGCATGAAGTAACTTTGGGTTTTCCACAGGAGCCTCATCTTCTGAATCTGAAGCTGACACCAGCAAAGACGAAATGGATCAGTAAGTGTTGTATGAATGAAGGTCTTTGGAACTGCCCGTCTAATCTTTTTCTTTTTGCAGTAAAGCATGTATGCATTTGTGAGAGATTGAGAGAGAAAGGTGAGAAGGACAGAAAGAGAGAGAGGAGTCTAATGCTGCAATCCTGTGTAATGTAACGCCTGCGAAGCGCATGCTTCGCAGGCGGAGGGTGCCATAAATGCACCGTAAAGCGTGTTTTCGGCACCCTTGGAGTAAGGCCCGCTGGCATGCAGGCCGGCAGACCTCACTCCACTGTGGAACCATCCTGCAGCCACCGGAGCAAGGTGTTACTCCGGTGGGAGCAGGGGTGGGGGAAGGGCAGGCCGGGCAGTGGGGGAGGGCAGTTGTTGGCCGAGCCAGCCTGGGAGGGGGTGGGATGTCTGCCACAATATCCCTGTCCCCATTCCTGGGCTTGGCGGCCCTTGCTCCGCTACCCCGAATATATGTTGGCTTGAGAGCCGGCGGCGTACATTCAAGTAGGCCTCAGGCAGCCCTACATTGGGGGAAGGGGATGAACATCCCTAGGGAAAAGCTATGAAATGGCTGTCCTCCGATTCAAAGGCACTTTAATCTCTTTGTAAATGCCTTTTCTGATTTTTTCCCCCAGGTACCAAAAATCCACAAAGAACTCTTCAAGCATGCCGCCACCTCCTAGTAATGCCACACCCACCTACCAAGAAGCACCCAAATCACAACCTTCTGTGGTACATCCTGTGTCGATACCTGTCCACCATGTAAGAGGAATGAATATGGTACATCATCCAAAGAAAAACTCCTAAAAAAGGAGCTTGTTTGCATATTGCTATAACTTTAAGGCACTGATCTTCAACTGAAGCACTACTGCCATTTTCTTTTGTCCTAATTGTCAGAGAATGAGAAAGCAGGCAGGGAGAGAGGAGGTGTCAAACTTGTGCAGCTGAGGGAGGAGCAAGGCAAAGGCAGAATAGGAGGAGGAGGAAGGCAGTCTCTTGTCAGCCAGACTAGGCCTTCTAGTTGCTGTGGCCCTGTTGGTGCAAGGAGGCTTCCCTGACTAGAGCCAGATAACCTGATGTCCCTCGGATCATCAGTTCAAGACCTGCTGCAGGTTCCTTTCAGGAAGGAGAAATATGGATTTATATGAATAACTAAAGTGGGCACCATGTTGCAGATTGGGTTTAAAGATGGGTTCCCTTACTTTGTTTCCCTTATATTAGTCCCTAATAACTACTACATTACATAACTGTATCTTCTTAACTTTTGGTTTTTCATCTCCAGAGTCAAAGTCCAACTAACTATTTACAAGGACTGGATGGAAGGCCCATAATAGCTGCTCCTGTGTTTACTAAGGTAAATTATTTTAAATAGCTTTTTGAAAATGAAAAACAAATGGATGTTATGGTAGGACCCTGACAATCTCCAGGCTCTTTTTTCTCATCATAAAATATATCCCTGATTGCCATAGATCAAGCTTGATTTCTATGGTCATTTGGCATGTCTAGAAATGAATCAATAAGTTTTAATGTACACCTATTTGAAAACTTTGTTTATTTCTGCTCTACAGAGTAAAAAAAGCCTCCAGTCCAGCATATGTTCAAAGGCATCTTCTTGCTATAATAGTGACAATGTTTTGCACACAACTGTACTCAGTTTTACTTCTTAAAAAAAGCAATAAAACAGCATTATGGTCTGTCTATTTTAGATGCTACAGGAGATATCAGCTTCTGAGGGTCAGCTAGTTGTATTTGAATGCCGAGTGAAAGGAGCCCCTTCTCCAAAGGTTGAGTGGTACAGAGAAGGGACGTTGATAGAAGACTCTCCAGACTTCAGAATACTGCAGAAAAGTACGTTTTACATCTGTTAGACATTTATCTGAGAAAGGTCAATAATACTGAGAGTTATTGTAATTTTTGCTGCATGGTGGATGCAGTAGCGTCACTAGTACGCGCGTCACCCTGGGGCGGGGGACGCGCCCCCCGTCGCGTTGCCCTCCTGGTCACCCTCCGGCCCAGGAGCCGGCCTCGGAGCGTCCGACCCCGTCGGCACTCCAGGGCCTTCTGAAAGTATTTCCTGGATTTTCGCGCATGTGCAGACCATTTTGAGGGCAAAAAGCCGACGGGGTCGGACGCTCCAGGGCCGGCCTCGGAGCGTCCGGAGGGTGTCGCGCGTCACGTAGGTGATGCGCGAGGGGGTGCGCGCGTCACCCCATGGCGCGCGTCACCCCCAGGCGGCCCGCCCCCCCCCTGCCACGCTCCAGTGACGCCCCTGGGTGGATGTAACTGCACCTGAAGGGGGCATTTCATTTGCACCTAAAGTTTACATTTCACAAAGAAGTACAGTACTGTATAGTACAGGTGGGCCCCCATATCCACTGATTCGCTATCCACGGTTTCAGTTATTCACGGGTCCCCCAGGCTTTTACTTTTTTCCTAGTAAGCTTCGTTTCTTCTTTAAAGAAACAAGAGAAGCAGCCTGGCTGCTTATTACAGGCAAGTAGAACGAGACTAAGTACTAGAAAGGCTCTGCAAGGTTAACAGAAACCTTGCAGAACCTCTCTAGGACTTAGTCTCGTTCTACTTGCCTGCAATGGAGGCTGCTTCTTTGTTTGTTTTAAGGAAGAAACAAAGCTTGCTGAAAGAAAAATAAGAGCTGGGGGGGGGGGCAAACATGCCTGCCTGCAGGGGAGGCAGGTGGGGGGGGCCCTCAGGAAACCATGGAGGGGGTGTTCGCTCTTACCACGGTTTCAAGTATCCACGGAGGGGCCTGGAACATATCCCCAGCGGATATGGGGGCCCACCTGTATTCACAACCCTACAGTTTTGCAGTACAATCTGAAAATACTGTAATAGCAATTAGTGGGTTGCATCCAAAGGTCCTCTTCCTCCACAGCAAGGCTCGTTCCAATGGAGGAAAGAAATCCTTGGCTTCTATAGTGTGGTTAAAATATTCACAGCACTTACATTTATATATTTCCTCAGTAATCTTTATAACAACCTCCAAGGTAGATCAGTATTATTAACCCCATATTGCAGAGGACAGTGGCTAAAGCTGAGAAAATAGTGGCTTGCCTTAGCCAGACATAAGACTAATAACAGACTAACAGGGTTTACATACAACAGCAAGTCACCAGATGTGGAGTTTGTTGTATCTTGTGTATACAAGCCTGTAAAATGCTGCTACATGGGGGGGGGGTGGGATGGGACTAAATCCAGAAACCTAGTACCACTTGCACAACACTATGCGCAATCCAGTGCGGAAGTCCATGCATAAAGAATTGTATAGGACAGCATATTATATGCCTGATACTGCAGTGCACCCATATGTTCCAATCCTATTGGGCCCAGCTGCCAGTGTTCCACTGGTGGCTACTGCTGTAAAAAAGCCATAAATGGCGCTCTGGCAGTGCGCAGAGTAGTGCACTGCAGGAGCACCAGTGGGAAGGCCAAAGCCCAACCGCGTCAGCGCATCCAGGAGGACCCATCGAGGCAGGTAAAGTGGCAGGGGAGGCAGAATGGGTGCAGGGAGGGGTGAAACTGGGCAGGAGGGGGAGGAATGGGCAGGGAGGCTGAGGAAGGGGGTGGATCTGGCGGCTATGGCACATGCTGGAACCTATCCCCTCTGGCAGCTGCCTCCCCACACACTCTTACTCTCCTCGGACTTGTGCCAGTGAAATTGCTGGTGCAGGTCCAAGTAGAAGCGGACCTGTGGAGCGGGAAGCTTACGGAGGAGTAAGGGGTTTAAATCCTCTTTCCCTTCTGAAGCCTCCTGACACGCACACGCACAGCCCGCGCGCACTGGATACAGCGCATGCATTTTGATATCTTCAGTCTTCTGGACTGCTGACTAGATTAGATAAATGCTAGTGAATTTTGCATTCAAACTGTGCAGCAGAATCCCAGCAGTGTTTTGAAAGAGCAGGTAATTAGTTCCAATTAACCAGGATTAGATTTTTCCACTGGGAAAAAAAACACCCATTTTGTGGTTCATCTTTTACACTAAAAATTTAGATACAATTCCCAACAGTGCTATGATCATGGGTATTACTGTGGCTATGCGTGTAGCCACACATCTGTGTGCAATTGAGGAAAATATCTAGCAAATCACCCCATGATTTTCTGATGAGACATTGGAAAAACATTGTGTGGATTGAAATAAACATTGAACTGAATAATATTTCTCTTCTTTTTCTTTAGAACCTCGCTCTATGGCTGAGCCAGGTAGGCATTGCTTTATAACAATAAGGTGGTGTAATAATAATAAGGTGTTATTAATCAGTTATTTTACTCTCACATAATCACTACAGTCAAACAAACCAAATGAAATAAAAATTATGATTGCACTCCAAAGTGTCCGTTACACATCTAGAAAGATATCCAGATCATGCACCACAATGATCATGGCTAATGTTCTCTACACAGACACGGTTCAAAATGGTTTTCATTTTTTACAAGGATATATTATAATAATCATATTAGACAGCCACTCACATTTTCCACAACATAATGCTAAATTGTCTACTTGCAATGTTTTCAGAATGCTGGATTGCCACTCATGTTTGTATTTGGCTGTGGTATGTTGTTGCTGTTTATACTGATTTCTGTTGACTGTAATAGAGAAATGTTATTTCCTATGAAGCTTTTCATATAAATTAATCTGCAAAAAAAAGAAACCCTGGAATGTCTACTGACAATGAATGCTTTCATTTTAGAAAGAACATGAAGGCCTGTGTTCTCTTCTGCAACTGAGATTGCTTATTTCAACTTATTTCAAACCTATGGTATTTTACCAGGCTAGAGGTGAATGAAATAGGCAGAAATTAAATCCCTTGCAGTATTTTCTTTGGGGCCAAAAGTACACCAGATGATGTTGAGTTGCAGTTGCGTAACTAGCCTGCCCTGAAGGGGGGGGGGGTTGATGATGCATTTCACATCATAGCCCTGCCCCCTGCACTCCCAGAAGGCTTTATTTCAAGCCTTCCAGGAACCAGGGCAGGCAGGAGAGCCCCCAAAACTGCTGTTTTTGGCACGATACTGCTCTGCAGCTGCAAATGCAACCCTCCGGCCGCAAAAACACAGCTACAGAGCTAAAAAATCCAGCCACTGCTCCTCCTCGTGAGGAGACCGCAGCTGTCACCTGGGGGCACAGCACCCCCCTGCCCTCCCTTAGCTATGCCACTGTTGGGTTGAACTATTTTTATCCACTTTGCCAGATGGAGAGTATTGTGTCACAGGCCACTCCAGTTATTCTCTATTAACCCTCAGCTCCCCACATCCCCCTGCCACTCATGAAATATGAGAGTACCACTTCAGGGATTCCACCTCTGAAATCTGAGAATGCCACATCGAGCATTCTACCTTTGAGAGGTGAATCTTGACTGTTACTAGATTTTTTAGTGATAACAGGACCAGTGCATACTATCTTTGGATTAGAAGGCTTAGGGACCCCAGGCAGTGCCATGCTCTAGTGACCTGTTCCTCTATTGACCGGGTACTCTGTGTGCCCAACAGAATGTGTTTGATGAAAATGAGCACACTGTTTTGTACATAGCTCCCTACAAGTGGCATGAAGAAGCTACTCCAGTGGGGACTGACTGACAGATGGCACGCCACCTGCCAAAGGATGTTGAGAGCTTTCACCTCAAAGCATAGATTTTCTTTTCCACTAAAAGTACATGGGCTGCTATCCACAGCAGCTGAGCAGGTTTAAATGCCATGAGACTCAAGCAGGTTTAACTGTGAACTGAACTGTACCCACATCTTTTTTACACATTGCTGCTAATTGGAAAAAACAAAACAAAACATGAGTTCAGTTTGTGTCAGCGCAATCCTACCCAGTTCCTCCACCAGTGCAACTAGCAGAGGAGGGCCGAACGGGAGTCTATGGAGGGGAAAGAGAATTTAGAGGGGATTTGGATCCCCTTTCCTTTCCAGGGCCTCCAGTTCTCACTGCACCACTGGCTGCACCGGTGGAAGAGCAGGATAGGATTGCGCTGTGTGTCAGGCAGACCTGGTTCCCCAATTCTGCCGTTTTTAGAGCATCAAACTGCAGTATACTCTCAAAATTAGTTCTAATTAGAAGTTAGATGAGGTACTGAAGGGGGATTCATTGATGTTCATTGATGGTTTTCTGCCCTGTCTTTCCCACAAATGAGGCACAAGTTGGCTTGTCCCACTTGCTAGTCTATCAAGCTATTCTGGCAGAAAATAGGTACATTTGAGGGTACCCAAGTGTATAGGTACAGACCAGCAACTAGTTCACAGAGAGATATGAGAAAAATAGCAGGTGCAACTGGAGAAAGTGCCTGCACTTATGAAGCAGCTGCACCTCAAGACAGGGGCCCTTTCCCTCTTCCATGAATCCCATACCTGGAATCTGTCTCTCACGGTTAGCATCAGGCTCAGCCCAAGAGGCAATCTGGTGTCTGAAGTTGTCATTGTAAGCCCCTTGAGGACTTCATTGAGATGGAGCATGATCACTGGGAATTCTGCACAAGCCTTGCTGAAGTGAAGGAAAACTGTACAAGAATATGGTTAATTTTAGTAAGGCTTGTACAGCTCACATCCTGGTCCACTGTGCTCTGCATGGTCTAGATCTGTCTGTCTACCACTCTGATGCCTTTAATAGTGCTTAGAATCAGCCCTCTCAGGCAACCATCTCACCTTTCCTCGTGAGAAGGCCTATACTCCACTTGCTGTGAAGGCTACCAGTTAGCTACATGTCTACTAGACCCCTGGCATTCAGTGAGGAAACAAACATCCTGTCAATACGTGTAGAATTTTAAAGCAGCCTCACGCACCGAGAACAGCAGAAGGACTCCAGGTGGCCATGCTTATTCTAAAGTGTACTCCATTGAATGGTTGGTTCAGACTGGATATGACGCAAAAGTGCTGTTTTTTGTTGTTGTGGTTTTCAGAAGAGATTTGCACATTGGTCATTGCTGAGGTGTTTTCTGAAGATTCTGGGAGTTTTACGTGTACTGCCAGCAATAAATATGGAACAGTCTCCAGTACAGCTTGTCTAACTGTAAAGGGTAAGAGATAATTTTAACACAAATTTCACAATAATTATGGACAGATCAGTATGTGCTATTTTTTATTTCAGACAATGTGTAAAAGATTTTAGATTCCACAAAGGAGCAGATGAGATTAATCCAGTGAGAATATTCAAATACTTTTTACAGATTATTTCAGGCCAAATCCTGTAGCATTGTGGATGAGTGTATTGGCCTGGAGATACCAATTTGATTTAAATTAGCATCATAATAAAAAAATCAAGTTTTTCAAAAATGTTGATGGGTTAAAAATATGTTTGTGAAAACAGAGTGGGGGGACAGGGAGGCATTGACCAAGCAAAAGGCTAATAATTAAAGGGAAATGTGATTAAAATTAAAAATTATATTAAAATGTTTGTCATGATCTACAGTTTCATGGGGCTCCCAAATTGCTCCCTCATTGGTATCAGTCAGGATCCTTTCTCTATTTTCAACCCACATATTTTCAATCAGGCTTGTGAGGCTATAGGAAGGTCTAGCCCAGTGGTTCCCAAAGTGTGCGTTGCTATGCCTTGGGGCATCGCGATGCACTTCCTGGTGCGTGGCCAAGTCGCTCGGCAGCAGGACCGCAACACGATGCAGAAATCCGCGGAGCAGAGGTTCTGCTCTGCCAGCTGCACATCACATCTTGGGTCCACCCGCTCACCCTTACCTCTTTTATGCCGATTTTCAGTTCTCAGGCCATGGAACCCAGACATAGGTGCCGATGACGTCATCACATCATGTGTTTTTGCGTCGTTAGCACTTACTTCTCGGTTTTGCGACCAGCGCCAGCAGAAGGGGGACATAACGTTGCAAGGCCCATAGGCTTGGGAACCACTGGTCTAGTCCATCTGTCTTCATCCATCACACCCACCACACATGGCTTCTAGACCCCAATGTCAAGGGGGTCAGGTTTAGAGCATTCTAGATCTCTCTGATTTGTACACTTACAGACAGCATTGTGATCCAGTTTAGGATATTTGAGTAATGGCACATATTTAATGCTTGCTATTCCAGGACCTGATGACCAGAATCATAATGCTGCTCTTCACACTATAAATTCAATCAGTTTAGTTGCTGCTGAGCACCAGCCTCCTGCTCCTGCCCCTTCATTTCCTTTGGTGGATCAGCCTCCAAAGCCTAAACTGGAAGGAGTTCTTGTAAACCACAACGAACCCCGGTCAAGTTCTAAAATAGGCCTTCATGTGCACTTCAAGCTGCCTGAAGATGATAAAGGAAGTGAAACATCATCAGAAGACGGAGGAGGACCTGCCAATCAGATCAGACCAAATTGTTTCCCAGAAAAGATCAATGGACAAACATTGAAAACGCAAGAGCCAAACTCACCTTCAAAAGAGCCACCTCCAGTGTTGGCCAAACCAAAACTGTAAGTAAGAAGGCATTTTTAAAGCCTTAGGCATGTCAGAAACATGTACCCGTGGGGGGGGGGGGATCCATGGATTATGCAGATTAACTTATCCACGGATAGAGGGCAGTCCCCCGGCACCCATTACCTTATTTAAGTTGATATCGCTGGCGCCAAGCAAGTGCAGGTCTTGTTTAAACCAAAGCACCAGCCTGCTGCTTATAGCACAGCATCTGACCGAGTAGAGCCGGCAACCTCAGTGCTAGAGAGGCTCCAACATTTAAAGGAACTTCCTGTTAACATCGGAGCCTCTCTAGCATTGAGGCTGCTGGCTCTACTCGGTCAGATGCTGTGCTATAAGCAGCAGGCTGCTGCTTATAGTGTTTGGTTTAAACAAGCCCCACGCTTGCTTGGTGCCAGCAATATCAACTTAAGTAAGGTAATGGGTGCGGGGGGGGGCAGGAGCCCCAGCGGGGATAGTGTTTGCCCCCATCCGCGGGTTCCCAGTATCCATAGGGGGACCAGGAACCTATCCCCCGCAGATACCGGGGCCCTACTGTATTCATTAATTATGTAGTGTATTCATATTTCACATAGAAATAGAAGTAACACATTTTGCAAATGTTAATATTCTGTAACTTCTTGAAAACTAAAAATTGTGTATACTGCCTGAATGTAAGAAAAGTCTAACTGGGTCATTTCCAACTTTCCAGGCTGTGTCCACTGTGTATTTTTTTTCCCTGGGGAACTCAGGGGCTAACTATCCATCATTGTCCCATTGTTCCTATTGCTGTTTGTAGATATGCAACCCATATAAACCAAGAGCAGCAGTTACTTGTAAGTTAGTATCGCAGCCTGCTGTGTCAAGCATCCAACTTACCAGGAATAATGTTCCTCATCCTCATGATATTTGATCGGTAAATCTAGGAAATGTCTTCAGTAATTCTACCTTGTGACAGAATTAAAAGTTGGGTTGTCCCTTGAAGAAGGATTTCTACCTGAAATGCTGAAGGATACAGCTGAATAAACTGTTTTCTAGTACCGGTTCAGGCCCTCACCACAAGGAACACCGTGGGGAAACTACTATCACTAACATGGGAGAACAGAGTCACAGGCATCTATGGCAGGCTTTAAAATTTCTGTAAAAAAAAAAAGACTTGCAAAAAATGTATATGTATGGGAATGGGGCTCCTCCTGTTGAGTTTCAGCACTTTTATGGATACATAACCTCCTCTATTGTACCAGGCAGGAGAAAGGTGGGTGGTTCCACACTCTGTCTGCTTGTTCATCTGTGACTCACACTTTGAAGGGTTTCGATGAAGATTCAGAGCACAGTCCAAACCTTACCTTATGCCGGCGCAGCAGCCCCTGTGCCGGCCTAGAGTGTGGCAAATGTGCCGTACTCTAGAGCAAGGAATGCCAGTGCTATATCCCAATCCCAGGTGGAGGTAAATTCAGTGCCAAGCGGCACAGGAGGAGCGTGGAATGGAGGTGGAGAGGAGGCGTTTCTGGGTGGGGGGAGGGCAGAATGGGGGGTGGGACAGGCCCGGGAGGGGGTGAGATCGACGGAGGGAGCCTCCGCCATATCCTATCCTATCTCTCCCAGTCCTGACCGCCCTATATGGGGCTTTCCCGGACTTGCGCCAGCTAAATAGCTGGTGCAGATCTGAGAAATCCCATCGGGCAGGCTGGGGCTTTACCTGGCGTAAGGGAGCAAATGTCCCCTTACCCCAAGTAGACCTCCCGCCTCCTCCTAACCAGCATAGGATACAGTGTGGGCAGCTCAGCCCCGCTGCACCAGCGCTGGTTAGAATTGGGCTGCCCATCTACCTGGAAATCTACTTCTGATTTGGTTCCAGAAGGAGTGCCTACAACCTATTCAGTGGTTTGTTATGCCGCATGAAATGGGTTACATTCATGTTTCCTTTTGTGCAGGGATCCTACTCAGTTGAAACAGCTGCACAATCAGGTCATGCTTGAGCAGCAGCAAGTGCAACAACCGTTTTCCCCACCTCCACGAGAGCTGCCATTCAATCTTGGCTCTGTGAATGCTGCTTCTGTGCCCAACCAGCAGCAACCACCACCACCGTCATCCACAGTGTACAAGCAGAACAAGGGTTCCCTGACACAGACATTCACCTACACTCGGCCTAAACAATTCCTGGCATCTCAGAACACCACCCCTACAATCAGCTCTCCTTCCAGTTCCCCTATGCCTTCGTTCAGCAATACACCTCAAGGAACCCAGAGAACAACCAGCAAGGAAAACCTCTTGGGACCTCCTCCACCAGTCCAGACAAGGTCTCCAGGAGGCTTTACAAACCAAGCCGAACAGCCTCTAACAAGTCCCAAGGAACCTGTGTTGCCCCCGCTATTGCTTTCTGTATCTAGTATGAACCAGTTCCAGCCTCAAAATGTGCCTCCTACACCCCTCTCTCCAACTGGTCGGATTCAGAACCCAGTAGCTTTCCTCAGCTCTGTTCTTCCTTCACTTCCTTCTACGCCCCCAACCAATGCCATGGGTCTCCCTAAAAGTGCACCAGCTGCGTAAGTGACACAAATCTTGCATGTCGAGGTCTGCAAAAGTAAGCAAGTCACTATGAAAGAATATACAAAAGTTTGTATACATAAAACGTCTTTTACTTGATAATGGTGGGATAGAGTGTGTTGTACTCATTTTAATTCAACCTGCATCGCCAAGGAAAAAGCATTAGCATTTCAGAGGAGAGAAAATTGTAGGACATGCAAAAACAGAAATGGTCCATCGAACGAAAGAGCTCTCTGGGGTCTTGTGTGCAATATCACAGATAATGCTGTTATTTTTAAGAGTATTTACGTTAGCGTTATTACACCAAGCCAAAGGCATACTTGCATGGGCATGTTGGGGTACTGTACAGCACAAGCTGACTCTTTTGTATAGGGCCCCATATTCCAGAAGAAATAACTTTTAATTTTTTGGGTAATCAAACAAACATATTTCTTTACGTAGCATGAAAGTTTTCATGGCATGAAACAATATTCAAAGAGATCGGGTATACGGGTTCAGAAGCCATGTAAAATTTAATGTTGAGGAAATAAAAGGTTTAAAAATACCCAGAGTGGTTCACAAGTTCTTTAAAAGTTTACAATTTAAAGGAATCAAACCAATAGGCACAAAAACTTTTAATCCCTTGCTGACGTTTCCTCCCTCCCACGGTACATTATCAAAGCACAAGCAGCACGACTGGGCTGCTGAAACATCAGCAAGGGATTAAAAGTTTTTGTGCCTATTGGTTTGATTCCTTTAAATTGTATACTTTTAAAGAACTTTTGAACCACTATGGGTATTTTTAAACCTTTTATTTCCTCAACATTAAATTTTACATGGCTTCTGAACCCATATACCCGATCTCTTTGAATATATTTCTTTATTTTAGAAAAATAACTTAGAAACTGAAAGGAACAAGAAAGAAAAGTCCAAGGGTGGCATCTCACTCCATCCCATAATAGAAGGTCCAACTCTTTAATGGTCATATGACTTACTACATAAGACTCCCAGCTCTATACCTTGTGAACTAAACATCCAGCAGTTGTTATTTCTGTCCCCAATGTTTGGAAGCTGTATACAGGCAAATTGAAGGTGATGCTGGTGGGAAATCCCTGTGCCCTTGGAATGCTTAAATATGTCAACAATTGATAGAGTGGTTGTTATCTCACCAATGCAGATATGCCGCCCTAGTGTAACTCAAATCCTGCCTGTTTTTTGATAAGCAGGTTGCTATGGCCTTTAGAGGAGCTTTTTATCAATTTCATCAGCTGTATAGAATGCATCTCTTCTGGAGGGATCTGTCTGACAGGCTTAACTATTGTAATGCACACTTTATGTAGATTTAACTTTTCCTGGATTTTCCTTTTTGTAAATTCAATTTTTAATAGATGTTTGTAGCTGTATCAGGAATGTTTCAGCTGAGAAACAGGAAATAATAACAACAATAACAGAAGTAAATATTTATAGATAATACCAAAGTACCGTATTGTCCCGAGTATAAGATGCACCTGATTATAAGACACAACCTTAAAGTTTGGTGCTATTAAAAATAATTAATTAAATCACTGGCATTAAATTGCAACAGCCTGATTATAAGACGCACCCCTAGTTTAAAAACTGAAATTAGGAGAAAAAAGTGAGTCTTATACTCAGACCAATACGGTATATATGCATAGAATTGCAGATTTGGTCTATTTTACAATTTTGTTTTTCTCTTAATTTCTAACTGGTTTAGATTATTGACCAAGATCCTGATTCAACAGCAACAAGATTCTGTGTTGCATAGAGCCCTGAAAAACAAACTGCAGTCACTTTTGGGGAGTAGGGAGGCAAAACTCAGCCTCCCAGACTCCCTCTACAGTTAATTGGTGTTAATGCCACTTCTTTTATAGACCTGGATGCATTCAGTCCCAGCTACTACATCAGACTGGAAAATCATATGCACAGACTCAGAGGCGTCACTCCGGTAGGGGCGGTACCGTAAGTTTCGCCCCGTCCTAGTCCCGTTTACCAAGCCAGCAGGAGGCGATCCCGCCCCCTCACGTCGGAGCCATTCCGTGCAGAGAAAGCAGCAGGCAAGAGTCTCCCTGCCCATTTCTTTCTTCGCACGGGAATGGCACCGACAGTGAGGGGGCGGGGCCGCCTCCTGCCGGCTTAGTAAATGGGACTAGGACACCGCGAAACTTACGGTACCGCCCCTACCGGAGCGACTCCTCTGCACAGACTGTACCTATTTGTACAGTATGTAGATCAGACAGTGAGCTATACTCACATGGAAGGGTACATCCAAGCATTGTTGGATCAGGGGTTTGGGGTTCAAATAATACCTTGGTAGAAAATTAAATATGGGCAGCCCAATCCTAAGCAAATATGTGCAGCCGGCCTAAAGGGCCGGACACTGCATCCTAAGCCCATTGTGGCCTGCACTGGCGCGGTCCGGGCTCACATTGTGGGTGTAAGCGGCACGGACTGCAATGGGCCTCCTTGGATGCGTGCCAACTCTTTAGCTGGCGCACAACCGGAAGGCCTTGTAAGACCGGCCCTGGCTGTGACGGGGCTCGGGATATCCGCGCAAATCAGCACCAATATCCCCACCCCCTCCCACCCCTGGCCAGCCAATGGCTGCCTCCCTCGCCACCGCCCGCCCTCCCTGCACCAACAGGCACAGTAAGCTGCGGCAGCTGGCGCGGGTCCAGGTAAGTGGTGTAGTAAGCAGTGCCGACCTCCGCGTCAGTGCTGCTTACTCACAAGGAGCAGCAAACTGCTTTCCAGCATGTTTGCAACTCCTTAGGCTGTTTGCGACTCCTTCGGTTTGCGACTCCTTAGTCCTTAGCAAGTGCTCCGCTGGCCTATACTTACGGTGGATTGTGCCGTAAAGCTACTTTTTAACAGAAGATTTGTTTTGTAGAGGAAACCAGGGAGCAATGAAGAAGAATCTCAGGCCCTTGCAGTTGGCCACAGAGGATTCAATTAGAGATCATAGAGCTGCTGTTGTAAAAGACCTGGAGAAAAGACTACATCTACGGGATGATGTGTTTCCACATGGTCAGCAGGTAAGAACACTAGCTACTATTAAAATGTGTGTGTTGTTCTGAGATCTTCAGGCCAAGCTTTGCTTCACCAGCACATAAGTACATATAACACACTATACAGAACCAGACCACAGAACTCTCCCACATCAAGTTTGGCCCATCTGTGCACAGAGTCGATGTATGGAGGGAGAGCAGGTTTGTGCTTGTCCCACCCACAAGGCATTCCTGTCCCACCTCCAGGTACAACGAACACCCTCATATTGGATGTGATGTTTCTATCAGGTTTATTGACATAAACTCCTATCTGCGTATACCTGAACTGCATGGTCATTTCCCAGATTTTTTGTGAGTGAACCACTATGTGGTTTAGGCAGTGGTGTAGTTTATGTGAAGTGGCCGGTGCGGTCCACACAGGGCTTCAGACTGGGGGGCATCAGGACCATGGCGGAGGCAGATGGCTAGTCCACCCTCCTCTCACACACCTGATCTGCAGTGGGGGACGACAGTCTGATAGCTACAGCAGGGACTCTATAGATTCCATGGAGGAAAATTATTCCTCATTTTCAAGGTTCTTAAGGATGAGTAAATGCAGGAAAGAGAGGTTAGTTGGAGGAATTCCCTCTTGGTGAATTATCTTTAGGGCTTTGCCCACTGCTAGCAAGATCCATTGCAGCAATATAATTAACAACAAGCATGCCAGTGGGGTGCCTTCCTCTCCCCGCCAGCTTGTCACACCTAGGCTAACAGGGCTCACAGTGAGAGGGGGAAAGGTGTTTTAAGAAGTTGAGAGAAAGGGATGCATGGTGGGGTGGAGCTGGAGTCAGGAGCAAAATATCAAGTGATAGGGATTATGTTTAGCAGTGAAGACCTTTTTTAGACCTAGAAATGCACCTCAACTAAAGTCCTACCTAGCTACCTCTGATTTCTTGCCCTTTTTGAGGACGGGTACTTCCTGCATGTCTTCTGAGGGAATCATGAGTTTTCAAAACTGGATTTCACTAATCCGAGTGCAAATATTTGGCTCCCATATCCTGGCTAAGATTTGGGATTCCATGCTACACATATAGAATACACAGAGTTTTGGCAACAGCCAAGGAGCAACTAGGATCTACAAACAGAATTCGTATTCCTTATATACACAAACATATGAAGCTGCCTTATACAGAATCAGATCATTAGTCCATCTAGCCCAATATTGTCTATTCTGACTGGCAGTGAGTCCCCCAGGGCCTCTGGCAGTTTTTTTTCCCCACCATCTGGTACCTTTTAACTGGAGACACCAGGGACTGGACGTGAGGCCCTCTGTATGCAAAGCAAGTGCTCTGCCATGAAAGCTGTGGGCGCTCCCAAACACACACATCTAAAACAGGTGTCAATTCACAGGCACCCATTTTCTTCATACAGTCTGCACAAACTTTGTTCATGTTCCAATGCCCTTATCCCCAGCCCACTCCATACATTTCATGCGCACCCTAAATTGAGCCTGTGTGCTAAGTCCCATGCGCGGAAGGGAAGCTGAAGGTCATCCTCAGCTGCACTTCCATGTAGCCCAAGGTATGATGTTGATTATGACTCCTCCCATGCTAAGGAAAACTATGAATGAATGAGAATAGTTTATTCAGAAAGTTGTTGGGCAACTTGAAAGAGGGATCTGTGCTTGTGCTATATCATGCATTCACCCCATTTTTGCATCTGGTAGTAGACAGGTTTTTCAGAGTTCTGTTCAAAAACCTGCAAAGCTTGTTTGACCAGAGGCAAAAAGAAATGTGTGTACACTGAGAAGCGATGCCTCTCTCAAACCACGACCGACTTTCTTAAAAACGCTGGTGTGTCTCCAGCCAGTAGAGATTCTGGTGCACTTTCCCATAGTCACATACATTTCCTTAGCTTTCTTCCTTCTTTGGCAACAGAAAGTCACTATGTTATAAAATTCAGGACAAAGCAAGGTCAGTGATTGGAGGCAGGCCAAAGGTTCTTGGAATGAATATATAGAACATGTAACAAAGTAGGTGCAAACTAGTTGAGCAGTCACCTGTTGCTTTATATTCCTTCCAGGCAGTTAGACTGAAATTAAATACAGGTGGGCCCCCATATCCACTGATTCGCTATCCACGGTTTCAGTTATCCACGGATCGTGGGGACACCCCCCCCCCCAGGCTTTTACTTTTTTCCCAGTAAGCTTCGTTTCTCCCTTAAAGAAACAGGAGAAGCAGCCTCTGGCTGCTTATTGCAGGCAAGTAGAACGAGACTAAGTCCTAGAGAGGCTCTGCAATTTTAACAGAAACCTTGCAGAGCCTCTCTAGGACTTAGTCTCGTTCTACTTGCCTGCAATGGAGGCTGCTTCTCTGTTTGTTTTAAGGAAGAAACAAAGCTTGCTGAAAGAAAAATAAGAGCTGGGGGGGGGCAAGCATGCCTGCCTGCAGGGGAGGCAGGGTAGGGGGGCCCTCAGGAAACCATGGAAGGGGTGTTCGTTTTTATCCACGGTTTCAAGTATCCACGGAGGGGCCTGGAACATATCCCCAGCGGGTATGGGGGCCCACCTGTAGTCACTCAGACACTGTATTCAAATGAGACTTGATTGTAAAATGTGTCTTCCTTGTACAAGGATACAAAGGTGTTTACCTGCTTAAGAGTGCAATCCTGTGGAGAGATTGGGCAGCGAAGCAAGCGCTCCGCTGCCCGAAACCAGTAAGGGCGGCCGGCGCAAGGCTGGCCACCCTCACTCCGCTGCCGTGACGTTCATGCAGCTGCTGGAGAAGGATAAGCGATCCCCCAGCGGCTGCATGGGTGGTCCGGGTGGCAAGGGAGGGGGGCCATTGACCGAGCCGGCCTGGCGGGGTGGGGATGGTGTCCGCCATATTCCCGTCTCCCACCGGGCTGGCTCGGCCGTTACACGGCCTCCTCCGACTTCCGCCAGCTATTTAGATGGCGGAAATCTGAGGAGGCCCATTGCAGCCTCTCAGCTCTACACCGGGGGAAGGGGACGAATGTCCCCTTTCCCTGAGTAGACCTCCGGGCCGCTGCACGGGATTCGGCAGGCGGCTCTGGGCCACCCGCTGTGTTTTCTCTTCTTGCTCTTTCATCAAGCTACCTGGAAACTGATTATTTTATGAACTGGTATATTAACTGTGGTTAGAGGATTGAGGGAGAGAGAGAGAGAGAAGACCTCTTTGCATGCTTTGTGCTCAGTAACTACAGATAGATAGAAATTGATTCTTTCTGGCGGGGGGAAGAAATGAGGGTCTTTTCAAACCCATTTAAATTCCACTAAAATCCATGGCAGGACAATCGTACTTGTCCCAAATTAGCACCATCAAGAGGAATTAAAATCTCCATGTAATAAGAGCAGTGCTATAGTGGTGTTAGTAGCCACCTCACAGTGAGGTGAAACTACAATCCCATTGGCTTTAAAAAAAAAAGCGAGAAAAGCTGGGTGAAGAATGCTCAAAAATAAAAAAAGCAAAATGGGAAAAGGCATTCTCTAACACTTTCAGATGCAGCAGAAGTGTTTTAAAACATTTTAAAGTTACAGTTTAACAGTACTCAGTGCTCATGATCTGGATCTTGTATAGATGCTCGCAACTCCTGTGCTCAATTTCTGAAGAAAAGTCCTAAATTCTATCAGCATTTCAGCCGTCGAATCTCAGGGCAGTGGAGTGGAATAAAAACAATCCGTTGCTATGCCAAGATCTTTGATGCACATGACATTTGCAAGCCGCCTTGGGCATTTGCCTTTCGGCATAGGAAAAGGCGGGATATAATTTTTTAAAAAATAAATAAATAAATAAATAAAACTCTTAATTGTATTAGAAGGGACTCAGAATTTCATGTCAGAAACTAGGGATGGCGTATTGGCAATGGAAGGGCATCTTGTCTAGGAGATGATTTTGCCCATCGGTCTACTTGTATTTCTAGGCTGCTCTATTCTGTGGACCCTTGGAGAATGTCCCCCACTTCTGCCTCAGTCAGTTCAGCCAGGGCCTGTTCATTTGTTACTTGGCCCGTAGGGTTCTACCCGTACTGAGATGAAGAGTGTGCCGCCTTGCGCTTGTACGTTCCCTCTCTTGCTGCTCCCCTCACCAAATGCAGGTGAACGGGAGACAACCTCCCCTCCCATTTATTTGAAAGCAGAGTCAGGGAGATTCTGGATTCAAATAAACTCAGAATCTCCCTGGTTCAGTTGCCCAAAGTCTCCTTCAATTGTGTGGAATGAATCTCAGTAAATGTCTTTAGCATTTCTGTGTAAAAATTATTCAGGGGTTAGTGCCTTATTCACTTTTCCAATTCATTATAATAATTTAAGGAACACACCAGTGTTTGCTGTTGTTTCAACCCATACTAACCCCATTTTCGTCCTTGAAGTTAGAGACACAGAAAAAAAACACAGACTTTTCTGAATACTTTTTGAATTGGATAGCTCTTTATTACTGCAAAGGAGAATTATTTGCAGGCCTCCTGCAGCCTTCCTAAGCAGCACAATTCAATGTTATTTCTCTCTGTCTTTTACCAGGGGCCACTCTAAAGGTTTTTATTACTCACAAATTTACTTGGCAGAAATGCCCCTCAGTTCCTCACTAGCCCCGTTGGGGAAATGCTGAAGAATTTTTCCATCAGTATTTGGCAAACCTTGCTTTATTTCAACCAGTGGGAATTTTGCAACTGATGTCACAGGAAGATAAATAGCCCCCTTGCAATATGTAAAATACTATCTGCTATCATAATTATTTAAATAGATTGTACACTGCAGTGCTAAGTGATTAATTAAATCACAGGTTTTGTTCCACCTCTGAAACCTCCTTCTATAGCTTATACCTTCATTTTGTCAAAATTATGCCCATAAATGTCATCATAACATTTTCCTAATCCCATTACTTCCCTCTACCAGAGAACAACATATGATGAAAATCTGGCTCGCAGGCTTCAGGGACCAAGCAATGATACCCCAATCTTCAACTTTACAGCTCAAGATGTATCCAAGGTACAACTGTGGTATCCCACCCATATGTACCCCATATGTAAATCTGATTATTAGCATTTGAAAACCTGAAATTCAGCTTTTGGCAGTTAACAGGATTGTGGGGGGGGGGTTGAGGTGTAGAGAGAGGTATCTTACGGAAAATCATTTTAATTATCACTTGGTCTCCTGCTTTTGTGTGTACTGTGAAGAAATCTATGCACTGAAACACACATGAGCCATTCACAACTGATACTTTCACAAATATAGTTTGCCGTTTAATCTCAGATACTTTTTTGTATTCAGATTCAAAAGCATCCTTTTTTGAGAACTGACACTGCATCTATGACTTGAGTTGGAATATGTCTCGTCGTTTCTGAGGCCCAACGATATCCACTCATTAAGACTGAGATTGGTTTGAATGATTTTGGAGGCTGAAAAGCACAAAACAATAAGCATAATGTTTGATAACTTTTCTACTGGAAATTATTGCCATGGAATACATGCTTTCAGCTGGTAACTATCAGAAGCACATGCCTTTCTATTTCTAAAAGCCTTCTGTGACAACCATCAGAAGCAAGTAACTGAGATGGGAATTTGGCCCATTTTGTAGAGCAATTTGCTGAGGCATGCTTCATGAAAGAGAAAACTAAACAAGGTGAAATTCTATAAGCCTACATTTTGCCGGCCAGCTGGTAAAATGCCATGAAGCATTCCTAATTAATGATACAGAAGATGAGGCGACCCCATCTAGTGGCTGGATTCATTGTTACTTACTGGTTGGATCTTTCCCAATTGTATAAACTTATGAACACAAATCTTTTAAAAGTCTGTTAAAGGACCACATTAAACATGATGTGAGAGAACCATGATTAAGATCTCTCATGGTTTCTTTTTTTTAAATCAAAAGCTCCTGTATTCTTTAAAAAAAATTAATGATGGGAGATCCATGATTAGGATCTTCTGCATCACACGTGGTAAACTGTGCCCCATGGGCAGGTGTCGTTTCCCCCCCCCCTCCAGTCCACACAAACAGTAATGCGTGAAGTGCTGGTACTCATTTTATGCTATTTCCTCTTCTTTGAAGAGGAAGAATTTCAGGAATTAGGCACTGGCACTTCACCTTCTTCCACTGAAATCAGCAGGACTTCAACATGTGTAACCTGTCTAACTTAACTCAAATTTCAACCATGCAGTTTTATTGTAAGTCAAGCAAAGCTGAAAATTGGCCCACAATTTATCTTCAGCAGCTTTTCTCTCTGTTAAATGTGAATCATATTAAGGCATAAATAATAACTAAAAAAAACTATTTAGCAGCAATAGAAATTGTTAAGCACAACATTAACAGCTGGTCTGTTTTGGACATGGGTGGATTGTTTATTTCGGGGGTTGTGTGTTGTTTTGCATTGTGTACCATCTTTAATATTTTATGGTGGAATTTTCCAAAAAGCTGAAAAGCCCACTTTTTTTTTTTTACAGGGAGCGCCATGAATTGTGCCAACTGCATGTTACTGCATGATGCACTAATTTCCATGGAATTTGCTTTCTTCATATATTTAATTATTTTCCAAAGTAGGAGATTGCTGGAGAAAGCACATGCTTCTCTCTGAATTTTCTTACCCAGTTGCTTAACTTGCATCTTGCTTGGTGGCCATAGAGACAGAAAAAAGAGCAAGCGCCAGTATAAAAGGGGGCACATCTGCTGCTTCATTTCAGTACTGAGATTGCAGGCCTGTTTAAATCAAATGTGACTTGGCCCCTTTGGATTCTACCTGGGATGAAATCAGGAGGAGGTTTGGGGATATCTCAGATCACTACTTACCTTCTTCCCATGGTGAGGAGCCACCTTTGTGCCATCAGATGGTTCCCCCACTTCCCTGATAATATCCCCCAAAGCCTCACTCACAGAAAGATGCTGATGCTTCGAGCTGGGTATCCTGAGCACGTTTGTGGTTGCTGGGGTGCAGAACTGGCAAACCTTCCTTGGCTAGGCACTCCTAAGGCAGCAGGAAAACCGCAGGGGTCTCCTTCTCTACCCCCGTTTTAGGGAAGCCCGAACATTCCGGGAAGCCCTCTGCCTGTGGGGGTTAGTCCCAGCTGGGTAATCCCTGTGGGGCTCTTTGGGGACGGGTCCTTCAAAACCTCTTCCTCCATTGCTTTCCTTCTGTTTCGCCTTTGTTTCCTCTCTCTTCACATTCTCTTTTCCTCCCTCTTTGCTTCACCATCTCTTCCTTTAAGGCTTTCCCCTCCTTCTCCAAGTTGTTCCTCCAACCTCCTTTCCTCCCTTCACCTTTTCCCATGCTGCTCTCATCTCTTTCTCCTCCTTCTGTCACCTCTCCCCACTTCATTCTCCCATCTCCCCCCCCCTCTCTCTCTCTCTCTCTCTCTTTCCTCTTTTTAAACTTTCCCGCTGCCCCACTGGGTCTTCCTAGCTGGGATCGGTCAGCTGTGATGTCAACACTGTCCCTCCAGGATCGAGCTCCTGTCAATTATGTAATTGCCTCGCCATTTGTGCCACAGCAGCTAGCCGCTAGTGCTTCCTGGGGCCATCCTTGAGGTTTGTGGGGTGGACACCACAAGTGGCTTAGCTTCAATTTGTACAGCTTCTCTGAGGTGAAAATGGAAGAGGAACTCTCCTTCTCTTGGGTGGGAGAAAGTCCATTTTCCTCCCCCCACCATTCCCCTTTACATTTTGACTGACAGGAATCCAGCTGGGGATAGAGGTGACTACCTTTGCCCCCTGCTTGTTCCTTAAGGGTTGCAAGGTTGCCATGGGGCAAACAAGAGGGGGTTGGTTTCCATCCTGTGTCAACTGTGGCAATCCTGCTGCCACAAACAAGGGCATGTGGCATTCATTTTCCCCACTCATATGGAGGGATGCTTAGCTTCTTGCATTGGAGGAAGCTCAAAGAATGTTAACCTTACCTTAGGGTTAACTATTTCTGGCAGTGGAAACCACTGATTTAAGAAAATGCATGCCAAGAGATATTTAGGAGTTTTAAAAGAGAGATTTAGACATATATTCCAAAACTATTTTGCAGGAATACAAGATTTCCAACTTTGAGCAGAGGTTAATGAATGAAATAGAGTTTCGCCTTGAACGTACCCCAGTGGATGAATCTGATGATGAAATTGAACATGATGAGATCCCTACGGGCAAGTGCATTGCCCCAATCTTCGACAAGAGACTCAAGCATTTCCGTGTCTTGGAAGGGTATCCTGCCACTTTCACTTGCAAAATTGTTGGAATCCCGATACCCAAGGTAGGTGGGGCCCCAAAAACCCAATGCAAGAGCATGGCTACTTTCCAGCTGTTTGTAGTGTGAATATGCCCAACATCTGTAAACGTTCCCTCCCAAAGACATAGTGCTTCAGACACTGTGACCATTTCCAATTCAGTTAAAATGGTAAGGGTCATGCCCCTAAACTGAAACTTTTGGTTACAGGACTGCCAGCTCATACGGACTCCATGCCCTCCTTTCCAAGGCCTCCACCATCTTCCCTTTATTTTGTGCTCTGTAGGAGAGCAAGAAACATGATACAGTACACAGATTATTTCCCTGCTTAATTGTTTGTCAGGGGAAATAAGATGAATACTCCAAGTATAGGACTGGAGTCACTGAACAGGCATTTCAGTGTAAACTAGTAATTTTCTCTTCCTTTTCTACACACTCAAGTGCTCTGGTCACTATCCTAAGTGCAGGTGTTAAATAAAGCATTGGTATTATAAATGGAACTATAATCAGCAGGACAGTTAACTCAAAAGAAGCAAACTTTATGTGGGTCTTTTAACCAGAGGCGTTTCTATAGTAGGAGCGGTACTGTAAGTTGCGCCCCGTCCTAGTCCCCATTTACAACCAGGAACGAGGAGGCCCAGCCCCCTGCCGTCAGAGCCATTCCGTGCGGAGACTCCCTGTCCATGCGGAGACTCCCTGTCCGTTGCCTTCACGGAATGGCTCTGACGGCAAGGGGGCAGGGTCTCCTCGTTCCTGGTTATAAACAGAGACTAGGACGGGGCGCAACTTAACAGTACTGCCCCTACCGTAGAAACGTCTCTGCTTCTAACAAGATGCCTAAGAAAAGATGTGTTCAAAACCAGACCAACAGTCTTTCTTTTTGCAATGCTAATGTTGCTGCTTTGATAGTGATGCATCCTCCTGGTTTATAAATTCATGCTTCAGCCCCTCCAGGGAAAACTCCTGGCTGACCCTCAGGAATGTCAGCTAAGGAACCAAGATGGAGTTAGGAGAGACTATACACATTTTGGAAAGTGAGGACATTGGCAGCAGTAGTTCTGTTACCCCCATCTTGCAGGTGAGGATGGGGGTTTGATATTGAGAGAACAGTAAATGACCTACATGCCAGAGATGAGATTTGAACTGGAAATGTCGTGATGCACAATTTGGTTTTGTAGCCACTATACTATATCGGCTCTTCTTTCTTTGCAATCGCTTCAGGTATATTGGTTTAAGGATGGCAAGCAGATTTCAAAGAAGAATGAGCATTATAGAATGAGCAGAGAGGGCGATGGGACATGTTCTTTACATATTGAAGTAACTACAAATGACGATGATGGGAACTATACATTCATGGCTGCGAATCCACAGGTAGGAGTTTGCTTCCTTTTGTTTAGGGCTCCGTGTTCCAGAAGAAATAATGTACTGACCGTTTATTACAATCAAACAAGCATGTTTCTTTATTGTAGGGCAGAACACAACTAAGTTGGCAACTAAAAGGAACAAGAAAGAACAGTCTAAGGGTGAAGCCTAGCTCCATTCCATAATTGAATCTCTAAAGCTTATGTTTAGTGGCCATGTTACTATACTTCCCTTTAAAAAAAAAACTGGATTTCCCCCCCCCCCCAAGCTGAAAAGATGTGGGCAAAGGAGCATAGTATTAGAAGGTCCAATTGGCAGGTACCATTGTTGTATATAATATTTTCTCAGTTTTAAATACCATAAAATAACAGCAGAGAAAAGTCATGCATGTTCAGTGAATAATGGTACTTATCTTCTGTGTTGTTTTTGACAGGGAAGAATCAGCTGCTCTGGTCACCTGATGGTTCAGACTCCCCCAATGCGTGGTAGATTGACAACAGCTATCCAGCCTCACAGGTAAAAAAAATCTGATGCATGAGATATAGATTTGTGAGGTGAGCAGGAGTGCACTTGACCATTTGGAGCTATTGTGAGTTCACTGCTGGCAGTGTTTCTAAACACATAAATGCCAGGGCTCAAGTTTGCTTGAAGACCATATCTACTAAGATCTACTAAGTCTGCCTACTGATCCCACCACATATTTACAGGATTTTGTATTGCAGGGGAAGGTCCCGTATACCAGAAAGAGATAAGGAACCAGTGCAAGAGCGGTTTTTCCGGCCATATTTTCTACAGGCACCTGGTGACATGGTAGCTCATGAAGGACGGCTCTGTAGACTGGACTGCAAGGTACTAGGATTAGCTGAATTGCTTTGCTCACTCTTTTGCGTTATTTTTTGATATAATAATGCAATTATTTCATTCCATGAAAACTGGTTTCAGACCAATTGCCATTCCAAAAAAAAAATAGTATCAACATGTGACTTTAATTTTTTTTTACTTCTGTGAAAAAATTTTACTGACAGAAAATCATAGGTCTGTTATAAAAAATGCAGAAGGTAATCAAGACCAACCTTCTCAACATACTTTCCCATAATGTATCTCTTTTTTCTCATGTTTTTATTTATCTTATGCTCCCATCTTATGTTTATTTAATTTATCTTATGTTTTATATTCTGTATGTTTAACTTTTATGTTGTACACCACTTTGAGTACCCGAAAAGCAGTATATAAATTCTATAAATAAATAAAACAATGTTCTCCCTCCCCCCAATCAACTCACATAATCCAAACTATTTTTTTTTAGATTGTGAGCCCCTTTGCTTCAGGAAAATATTTTATCATTCCTTTGCTATCTAAGCTGCTTTGAGAACTTTTTTGTATAAAAGCAGTACATAACATAAATATTCCAAATAACTGACTTAAGTCTGATGGGAGATTGCCTGGAAACATGATGTATATAATTTTGAGTTCCATCATGAAAGACAGGAAGAATATAAGTATAAAGAAAAAAAGATACCAAAGAGGATCAGAACATTCATTAGAAGAGATATTGGCCAGTCATGGCAACCCACTGGGGTGTGAAGCAACGGCCGATGATATCATCAGTCATCACCCACCTTTGACTGTCAGTCACCACATGAGGAGCAGAGCTGGTACCAGATGATACCGTTAAAGGCAGTCCCAGAGATGGGTCAGGGCAAAAAGAGGAGAGGAGGAACAAAGAGGAAGGGAGAAGGGGGGAGGGAAACACAGGAAGACAAAGAGGGAAGAGCAAGGGAGGCAGGGAAGGGGCTGGAAAGACCAAAAGAGGGAGGGAAAGAACCAATGAGACCAGCAGGCAGAACCCCAACCCAGCCATGGGAGAGCGAGGACGCATCTGTGAAAGGATTTGGCAGCCAGCTTAAGCACCAACCTGGGGAAAGCAGTGTGCCAGCAGGTGGTGCCCCTGGAGGCCATACCCTGGACCTCCACGCAGGAGCACTCTGCCACATGGGGTAAGGGTGAAGTAACCCTGAAAGGAGGTGGGTAGCCCCCCCCACGCTCCTTCTGTTGACGTTTGTTGTAATAAAAACCTCTGAGTTGCAAAACCGTCACCTTTTCTGTTTTGTCCATGGCTTTCCAAATCCCCCTGGACATAGAACTTCCCCCTTGGGAGGAGGAAAGGGACCTGACAGAAACATATTTAGGGATGATAATTTTTTACGTCTGCTACCAAAAAAAAATCATATGTGGAGTGAGCACAGTTCTTTGTACATACTACAATGTGCTCCTCTTTCTCTTTAATAGTGTGAAATTGCCCTTATTTCTAGCTAGCTCATCTCTTGTTTTCTCACATTGGTTCTATAGGGGAGCTGAATTTAAAAAGGTGCACCCAACAAATAAATAGGTAGATAAATAAATAAATAAAACAGTCATTCGATCATTTGCCTGTAGCTGTTTTTATCTGTTAGGTGAGTGGGTTACCACCTCCAGACCTGATGTGGCTTCTGAACGGCAAACCTGTCTTACCGGACACCACTCACAAGATGCTGGTCAGAGAGACTGGAGTGCACTCCTTACTTATTGATCCCCTAACACAAAATGATGCTGGAATTTACACTTGCATAGCAACCAATAAAACAGGACAGAATTCATTTAGCCTGGAGCTTAGTGTTGTAGGTAAGTCTGTTTTTGGTGTTTAATGCAAAGCCTATATAATGAATCGCAACATCACATTTCACATCTACGCGTATTATGAACATCTATCACATTCTATGCATTTGTCAAGTGTCTCCGTTGGCAGGAATTTGGTCATATGAAAATCCTCATTATCTGAATATAGTGTGTCCCATGATACTCTTAAAGGCGTGTGCCCACACACCGCCATTTCATGTAAAGAGGAGGAGGGGCAAGCTTTGTCAACACGACCCTTTCTTGTCCCAGTAATTTTCGATCCTGCTGTTTGTATGTAATTTACATGTAAAAAAAGCTTGTGACTTATGAATAGGCACCCTGCTGGGGCATTTACTCACAGGTAGACCTATTGCTGAGGGAGCAAGGAATGGGAATGGAGGCTTCAGTCTTTCCCAATGGTGGCTCTTTAAAAGAGATGGCAGCTTAAATCACAGGCAAGCAGCTGTGCCCTCCTTGAACAGAAATGTTTTGGTGGCGTCGGGACTAGGAAAGAGGCAACCTTTCTCCCCCCTTACTCCCCTCTCCCTCTGCTTCTGAGAAATGGGAATATCACTAGAAATTCTTCGCTTTGATATTGGTGAGGCCGTAAACTGGGGAGCCAGCCTTCCTACTAAAGATCCACTAGGGAAGAAGTAGAGGGTTGAAGGAAGGAGCCAAAGCTTGTGGCTGCCTTTCCTTCTGTGTGGAATGATGACAGAACTGAAGCTGGGAGGAGAGTGCCAGCCTTGCGTTGCTGGACCATGACAGATACACTTTCCCTCATCCAGTGGCGTTCCTATGACCCTCCCCCCCCGCGTCGGAAGTGACGTAATGGCAGCAGCCGTTATCATTCACTCAGAGGCGCAAGGAGGGCCAAACACGCCGATGGCTCTCCTCGCTCACCCCAGCAAATGGGACGATCCGTGCTGCCGCCAGCCGCCGTTGCACCACCACCCCCGCCCGCCTGCCTGCTGCCTGGGGCCCGATCCCAACACCCAGGGGCCCACCGCCTCAAGGCCCCCACCGCTGATGACACCACTGCCTTCATCTTGACAGAGATGAAAGACACTGGGGAGCTGGAGAGGAAATAGGAAGTGGATGTCCAAGGAGAGGGAGCAGGAAGTAGGTGTTGTTGCCTGAAAGGCAGGTAGGCCAGGAATTATTTCCTTGGAGCTAAGCTGGATGCCTGGAAGGAGGAGAAAGAAATCCAGGTGGTGTTTGACCTCTTCCCTCCTTCCAAGGCCTGAATGGGAGCCCGGGGCCAAGATCCTGCACTTCCTGTCAAATCCTGCGTGCTGAAGCACCACCATCACCAGCAGGATGAGAAGCTGCACCAAGTTCCTCTTAAAAGGCCTTGTTTGAGCTTTAAAAATTTTGTTTGAGCTTTTTTTGTTTTTGTTTTTAAAAAAACCTCTCAATCATTCCATCTTTATGAGAGATTATGAACCTTCTTCCAACATAATAATGCTACTGAGGGAATACCAGCTTCCATACGAACCTCTTTATCTCCTGAGATCATCTGCAGAGGCTTTGCATCCTCCACCATTGGAGGTTTGACCTGGAGCCGGGTTTTTTTTCTGTGGTAGAGTCATTTTTGTGAACTTCCTCTCCAGTTTACCAAACCTATCCATGGGAATATTAGATAAACAGTGAAGGTATTTCTGGCTTATGAAGTGAACTGGTGTTTTATTTATTCTGGTTTATTTGAACTGGTGTTTTATTTGTTCCATGTTGCTGAGTGATTGTACCTTGCTGGGCAGCATAATTCGTATCCAGGGCTTATGATGACTGATCTTGCGATCTGTCAGTGTAAGTTCTGGAACAATGGCATGAAAGTCATTCTGCAGGCCACAGCTGCCAGGGCAAACGACCTCCTCACTTGGGCAAAAGCAGCCAGCTGAACCTCCTCTGTCCTGCGCTGCCTCTGATAGGTCACCAGGGAGCAGAATGGGGGAGGATCATGGGCAATTTGGGGTAGGGATGGGCTGAGAGGGGGGAACTTGGCGGCAGCAGCAGCACATGCCAAGATTCTATCCTTTTCCTGGCCTGACTAAATAGCTGATGTGGAGGCCAGGCGGCCTACAGGGCGGTAAGTAGAAAAGATTTTTACTTAGGGTGTCTGGTCACCCACCCACCTCATCAAAGCATGCAGTACATGCTTCATCAGCAGCACTGCGTGCTGTATACTGGCAGGGTATACAATTGGGCCATTAGATTGATTAATTTTGTCTTATATTAATTGGATTATATAATATGTGCCTTTTTAGAATTTTATGTAATAAGCCTTGGGTTTTTAGTAGAGAGAGGTGCAATATATATTTAATTAACCAAATTAATTAATATACTAATATGAACAGTATGTGAACGACTTGAAATGATCAAGATTTTGCCTAATTTTAGCAGTTTTCTTTAAGGAAAGTACATTTTGCATCTACAGGGTGTCAGTTTTTATTGTATCCTCTCTCTCTCTCATATTCTCTACCAAAACCCACACACATTATTTAGGTGCTTGTAGAATTTTGTCTTAAATTGTACTGTTCTTTATGATCAACTGCTACTCGCCGAGTAAGATCAGAATCACATCAGCTTTTTCTCCCTTCTTTTATAGAAAAGGAACTTAAGAAGGCTCCAGTGATACTAGAGAAGCTACAGAACTGTGGAGTACCAGAGGGGCATCCAGTACGACTAGAATGCAGAGTGGTTGGAATGCCACCTCCAGTCTTTTATTGGAAGAAGGACAATGAAACCATCCCTCCCAGTAGAGAACGAATGAGGTGCTGTAGGCTTAAGTCTTTTGAAAATGAAATGGTGCATCCTCCCTTTACAAAAAGTCCCTTTTATCCTCCATAGACCTAGGGATTACCTATGTCCTTTACATGAAATCCATCTCATTCATGAAATGTATTGTTATCCTATGGAGTCCGAAGTAGAATATGAGGGTTTCTGGCCCTGCTCATACATCTCCTGTGTGTAGGAAGATGATGCTCTCCTGCAGCAGAAGCACACGTGCATATAAATCACTACATCTGCATACACTTGAAGCCATAGTTGGCCAAACGTCCTACCACATCCACATGCAGAAAAGGTACAAACATTACTCACGACAGTCTACATATGAGGATTTTCTTACACAGAAAATAATCCGTTCATAAAAAAAATTCCATATGTAGCACTGGCCAGGGCACAAGAGGTTATGGAGTATGTAGTTTCCAAGGGTTCTGGAGTTTTCACTATTTATTATAGCATAATCAAACTGTAAAGTACTGTCACGAACACACTCCCCCCCCCCCCAAAAAAAAATACAATTCACTCTATTAGACAATGATGATTTGAAGACCTGAGTGGACTGAAATATTGTAAAATGTGTCAGAGCCATTTAAAAGAACCATCTAGATCAGGGGTCCTCAACCTGTGGTACGGGTACCCCTAGGGGTACGCGGACCTCTTGTTGGGGGTACGCCAAGCCCTGCCCCTTATCTGCCCCATCAGCAGCTAATTAAGTGTTAATTAACATGGATTTTAAATTTTAATTATTTTCGGAGCCCTTCTGTCTCTCTGATTTTGGTTTTGGGCTTATTTTTGTACTTTGGAAAATGTACTTTGGTGGGGTGGCGGAGGGAGGAGCTGATTTTGGGAAGTGTGACTTGGAGAAAAAAAGAGATCCTTGCATCCATCCTTCCATCTCTCTGTCTCTCTGTCTCTCTGTCTCTCTCTCTCTCTCACACACACACACACACACACACACACACACACACACACACACACACACACACACACACACAGTTAAATAAGACATTTTTCACATTTAAAATTGTTTTAGTACTTTTTATTTAACGATTAATTACCTAATTAATCAATTGATTAATCCAATTAGTTAGCAGGGGTACTTCAAAAATTGGACCGTGATAGGGGGTACCCGGGCCTCCAATGGTTGAGAACCCCTGATCTAGATTATTACAGGCTGCATACACGGGAGTGACATTGTGTTAACTGAATTCATCCTCTTCTCCCCCCCCCCCCCAAACGCACACTCTGCTTTTGGATCAATACTATATAGAACGGTTATATTTTGAGACAGGCTGAAACATTGAGAAACTTTGGACTTTTTTTCTTTTCTTTTTTTTTAGTATGCATCAAGATGCCACAGGGTATGTTTGCCTTGTGATTCAGCCTGCTAAAAAAGTGGATGCTGGTTGGTACACTTTATCTGCAAAAAATGAAGCCGGTATTGTCTCCTGCACTGCTAGACTTGACATATACGGTAAGTACCTGGTCAAGTCCTCAAATCAGTGGTGTAACTAGAGTGGAGCGGAGGCAAGTAGTTCTGCAAGACTCCATTACACCGGAGTCAGCGGCCCCTCCCCTTTGCTGTTGGAGCCATTCCGGCAGCGACAGGGGAGTGTCCTGCATGTTGCTGTTGCTGCCAGAATGGCTCCAACAGCAAGGGGGAGGGGCCGCTGACTCCGGTGTAATGGAGTCTAGCAGAACTACTTGCCTCTGCTCCACTCTAGTTACACCACTGCCAATAACAGAATTGGCGTCCTTGACTAATACCATCTCAATGTCTGCAGCCTCCCCATTGTGTTTCTCCTTTGGGAAGTTCTCTTTAATTAGGTTGACATAGCCGGGGGAGATGGGCTAATTCAGGGCTGACCTGTTCTAGCTGAGCTGAGGAGTGAAGAACCACCCTGGAGCAGAGGGAGACCTGAATGCAGGTCTTGCTTAGCAGAGAGGCTGTTTATAAAGTAGAGGCATCCTGGTCAGTCAGGTACCGCAGAGAGGTGACAGAAGGTGCTCTGATGAATTCCAAAGCCCAGCTATGTCCGTATATCCTCCAACTCCTTTTTATGGTGGTGTTCAGTGCCAGATGAAAAATGGGGGGAGTAGAGCTGACACAAGACTTTTTGTCACACCAGGCAGCTGAGACGTATAATCCTAGAATTGCACTCCCAGGATCCTTTGCAATTTTCAGAAAATTCTCATCACAGTGGCCGTTTTCAATCCAAGAGATGTGCTCAGGATCCTCTTCATCTTGGGGTGAATTGTTGACCGCTTCTTTGTGCTAAAAAAAAATCACTACCATACTTGAGTTGCTTGTGCAAATGGGTCAGGATATGAAGTTGGAAGTTATTTGCTAAATGTCAGTTACAGCCAAATCCTAAGCGCACCACCCAGTGTGGTGCTGACTGCCATAAAGCAGTCTGCCAGTCACAAAAGCCTCCCTGACAGTGCACTGGTCAGCGCGCTGCCGGGGACGCCGGTGGGAAGGCTTGCGCCTTCCCAGTCATATCGGACGCGCGCCAGGAAAGGTAAGATGGCAGGAAGGCGGGAAAGGCCAGAACAAGGGTGGTGTGGGAGCGTTACGGGGGCAGGGAGGCTGCAGGAGGGAAGAATCTGTCAAGGAAGGCCTGCACCAGATCCTATCCCCCTTCCCTGTAGCCTCTCTGCTCCTCTTCTCTCCTCAGACTTGCAGTAGCAAAATTGCTAGTGTAGGTCCAATGAGACCCATTGTGGGCTGTGAGACTTATGTAGGGGTAAGGGGATTAAACATCCCCTTTCCCTGCAGAAGCCTCCCAGTTCCACACACACACACCCCGCACAGGATGCAGCAGCTGCCATTTTGGTGCCACTGCAATGTCGGGAGGGGGGTTGGCTTGTTAGACTCTACTAGGGAATTGCCTAAGCAGACTAACAGCCCAATCAAAATCAATTTTCCAGCACTGATGCAGCCACAATGCAGCCTCGAGGTAAGGGAACAAATGTCATTTCTCCATGACTGCCCCCCCCCCACTGCAGGATGCAATGTATGCCCCATTGGCACAACTGCCTTGGCGCTGGTAAGTTAGTTAGGATGGGCTGTTACTGGAGGAAAATCTGACAACTACATTGAGTTAAAATGAATCTATCCCAGACAAATGATGCAGAAACAGGTGCAGTTCTCACTAGTTCTTAGAGTTCCAATAATGAAACAGAGGTATACATTTTGCAGTCTTTATATGTGATTGAAAACAGATGTTTGAAATCTGTGTCTTATATGTTAATGTGTGTTTGTTGCTCTAGCCCAGTGGCATCAACAGATCCCTCAGCCAATAAAGATTCGGCCCAGTGGCACTCGATATGTAAATCTCACAGGACAAGGACTTGACATTTTTTCTGCTTTCCCGGCTGTTGAGAATCCCATGCGGTTTTCATCGCCATCCCAGCCTGTGGTGGAAAGTGAAGAACTTTAAAAACCTCTGGTTCCTACCTGAAAATAAATAAATACTAGAACTGTGAAAAAGAATGAAAGGTACAAGCCGGGAAACTCAAGGTTTACAAGCAACTTATATTTGTTTAGTAAGTGTACAGTTGCTGGAATTCCTGTAAGTGACATACTATATAAGAGTGCAGCATAGTACTTACTACGGGGTCATTGTGGTATAGAATGCAGTGCAATAAGTTCAGTGCTGTGTTATTTTTTCCCCAAGTATTAGGAAGAAGGAAGATCTAGTTTTCAGCCCTTACAAAAAAAAAAAGCTGTACCACTTTTTCCGCTTCAGTTAAAAAGATACTGTACCTAAAGAAGGCAATGGTCAGGATTTCTGGAGTGCAACCAGCAGAAGTAATGACACTCATAGTTCTGAAAGAGAGTAAACCATGTGACTTCGAATGTAATGGTTAAGAGGTGGCTGACAGTCACAAAGCACACGGCAAATGCAAAAAATGCTGAAAGGTCAATTTAATACGAATACACATCAGCAAGAGATCTGGCAACTCAAAATAAGATAAGCATAGCATTTCAAATAGGAAACACTATATACAGTTTAACTTTTCTTTTTTAAAACATTTGTGTGTGTTTATATTCCATGAAGTGTACCCATGGTGTACTGAATCATGCTTTAAGATACCATGCATGTATTTGGGACATTAACATGTGCAATTAAAGAGCCTATATCCTATGAAACACATATTATATAGACACCACAGCTACTATTGCTATATGCATTTTGAAGTGTTCTTACTTGCTCTTTTTCTATTATTGGAATCAAATTTGTGATTTGAAGCAAAAAATAAGGATCCAGATTATTTTTGTTTCATGGGTTTTAAGATATGAATTCCTTTCCCTTTCTGAAGTTTTTGTATGTGTATATAGTATGTAACTTATACACACAGAAGCGAAAGCACTTCTGCAGATCTTCTGTAGAGGACAAAGAGCAACAGTGACCTGGTCCAATCAGACCTATTTCAGCTTCATTTTGAATACTGCTGACCGAACTCCTAGTGTTTAAACAGGTATTTATTCATTCATGATTCTGGGACAAAGCTTTAGCACTTGGTTGAAAAGCAAAAACATTTTCTTAACAAGTGATAAAGTGAAAAGGCTTTTAAGGAAAAAGGTCTTTAATAGCACATCTAATTAACCAGTTTCTATGCATTTCTGGTGTAGTCAATATTTTAAGCAATGTCTCAAGGCTTGAAATATATGTTAGTATTTTGTTCCTGTTTAAACTATTGGTCAGATGTGTGATTCAGATTACACTCCCAGGCATGGGCATTGACGGAGGGAAGCGCGCGGGGCGGGCCGCCCCGGGATGGCGCACGCACAAGGGTGTCGCACGCCCCCCCCGTACTTACATTTTTGATGTTGAAGTTGGGCCCGCCCACCCGCCCTCGCATCCGTTTGACTCCAAAATGAGCCGAAAACGGAGCGGGGAGGGTGCTCTGCTCCTGCGCGTGGTGTCACGCGCGGGGGCGGAGCCTCTCCCTTAAAGGTGACACACGCCCCCGCTCTGGGGTGACGCGCGTCCTAGCGATGCGACTGCTCCCAGGGGATTAATCTGCTGCCAATCAAGTCTGCCAAAGATCATTCATATACTGTAAGGCTCGTGAATAATACTGCTGTGTTAGTAGAAGTGAACAGTCATGTTGACTTTGTAATCTTCATATAGTCCCAACCCTCCCAAGGATTATAATTAAATTCTGATTCTGATAGTCTGAAGGATCAAGACTGTGGTAAGTCAGCTGCAGATCCAATGATTCCATGTTGTCCAAATATAAGTGCCTGGAATTTTCTTTGGCTGAGAGGAAAACGGAGATACTTGGGGAGATGTTTTGACAGGAGTGAGTTTTACAGGATGGATACAAATGAAGAGAAGATGGATTATCCATTCAGTATGAAATTCCTGATGGCTTTTGATATGGTGAGTCAGAATAAAGTGGGTGTCAGTTGAATTCCACCATTGCTAGCTAGCACAGGGCCTAATTCTGATCTCAGCAAGCGAGGGTAACCTGGGAAGGAGTGGCATTGAGACCCATCTTCTCTACTTTGTTGTTGTGAGGCCAGAATCTGGGCTACTCTAATGCACTATTGCCACGAGATCAAGTTCTGTTACCTATACTTCAGCAAAATTCCAGTTGCTTTTAAAAAATCAGAGATTCTACCTTCTAAGGAGAGCAGAATGTGGTAGAGTGAATTTGAAATTGAATGATCTTCCAAGCTTTGAGATGTAGATTCAAATCTTGCTTAGAGTGTGTATGTGAAATTAATGATAATTTTTTACTTTCCATGTAAAGAAAGATTTGAGTACATCAGTTTTACTATTAAATACTAATGGTGTCACTGTATTGCTGCTATGAAAACTTTTTGTGAAGGCTACTGTTTGAAAAGCAATCCTGCAATTTTTGTCGGCTGCAGAGGACATCACTGAGGGCACAGTTATGTTACAATGAATGTCCAAATGTGATAAATGGTGACAGTCACATGTAAATGTTCCAGACAAATTTTGTGTGTGCCTTAAAACTTAGATATATGCTGGTGAATGTTGACAATTGTTTGAACATGATTGTCAGCATTCACTGGTGTATGTCTGAAAACTGTTGGAACTAAAAATAAAAATATTTATTTTCAGACTTTTGAAAAAATGTAAAATGATCAGCATTCATGAAGTTCAGACATGTCACTGTTAGAAAAACTAATTTAAGTCCAGGATTTTGAGATTTAATCATTACTAACTTTTACTGGATTGTGCCCAATATGTATCGGGGAGCCTTCAATTATGTGTGATATCAATCGAGATAATGTTATGTGAAAATACTATTTTAGTCACTGATGCTGCCAGAGCTTTCTTCTTATAAAGCATTATTTGACATTTCCTTTTTCTTTATTTCACCAAACAAACCCACTTTGCACTATATGCCGTCTTGTCTTATGCCGCAAAGAAATCCAAAAGGATAGAATATTCATGTTCACAAAATAAATTAATTAGCTTCCAACTCATCATTCAGTAAAGGCACTAGGTAGATACTCAGTAAACTCTAATAAACAAAAACAGGATTTAAAAAAAATTAAAAACAAGCTAGTACTTCCTCATGCATTTATTTAGCTTCTTGTTCCTTCTGACGCCGAATCCCATGTAATGTTCCGCCTGCGGAGTGCATGCTCCGCAGGTGGAGGATGCTGTAAACGTGCCATAAAGTGTGTTTTTGGCACCTGGGAAGTAAGGGCCGCCGGCACCCAGGCCCGCAGCCCTTACTCCAGTTCCTGGACGCCCCTGCAGCCACTGGAGCAGGTAGGATTTGCACTGACCAGTGCATGGGCGGGGGGAGGGAGGGCCGGGCGGTGAGGGAGGCTGGCCATTTAGCGAGCCGGCCCGGGAGGGGGCAGAGATATCAGTGGTGAGTGTCAGCAATATCCTGCTCCCGTTCCTGAGCAATATCCTGCTCCCGTTCCTGAGTGTCGGAGCGACCCGAGGGCACAGGATCCCGCAACCCTATGGGCTGGCCATGGATCTATACGCAGGATTGGGCCATGAGTTTGCTAATGCCACTAGGTCACCAGGCAATCCAGAATACACAAAAAAGCAGCATATTGTGTACAAGCAGGAAGTCAGAAAGTTGTTCCTTTACTTTGAGACAATTTCATATACAGCAGATTTGCTGTTCCTTCAAAAGGATGTTTTGTGGTATTTAGTTACTGCTGTGACAGCACAACGCCAAAAATATAGCTTTGTGGATGTGCTGTAGAGATGTACATGAAGGCTTTGTAGATATATTCACCAGCACAAATATTTAGTATTGGGAAACCAATGTGGATCCATCTCTTAGTGGCTCTCTTACGTAGGCAAAACATGAAAAGAGAGTAGCATTGACAGTTTCATATCTCAGAACTGAAAATACTTTTTTTAAAAAAATGGTTCAACTGAATAGTGACTGCTTTGAAATATGTAAAATGGAAACTATTACTGTACAGAGAAGTACAATGTGTAATATGAAAATTGATTTTAAAAAAAACTGTACTAATAAGGCCAGGGGATTGAAACACAATTCTCTGAAAAAATAATATATTATACCAACTATAAACTGTAACTGAGTTAAACCTAATTATACTTTCTGTCAAATTAAATGCTGCGCAAATCAGTGGCCTTATGTTCTACCAATACGAAGTTATTTTTTCCATTAAAATTGGCTTTTATCCTGGTGATGATGTACGAAGGTGTATACCTTCAAGAGGAAAGGGGGGGAATGAATTATGCATTTTTTAAAAAGTATATTTTAAGTGCACATAAAGGGAAATGCCAGACTGTTCAGCAAATGTATTTTCCCTAATCCATTAAATAAATGCTTCTGAGTTGCATTATGTGTGTATCTCTTCAGCTGTGACTTTGGAGAACTGTTGACAAGAGTATTATTTACCAGAAATATATTATCCCACCTTTTCAACCCTTACAGACAGCTTAACTTACATCAGAAAAACAAACAATAAAATGCAGCCAAACGCTGCCTCAGGATTTGTCTTTAGGAGCTGGCAAATGACTGGAAATGCCAATATGCACAAGGCATGAGGACTTGTGCCCTCAACACTTAAGAACATAAGAAGAGCCTTGCTGGATCAGGCCAAAGACCCATCTAGTCCAGCTTCCTGTATCACACAGTGGCCCCACCAGATGCCTCAGGGAGCACAAGACAACAAGGTACTTGTATCCTGTCGCTACTCCCTTGCACCTGGCACAAAGAAAACCTACTCCTACAACCAGGAGGTTGCTTATCCCCATCATGGCTTGTAAGCTGTGATGGACTTTTTCTCCATAAATCTGTCCAATCCCCTTTTAAAGGCATCCAGGCCAGGTGCCATCACCACCTCCTGTGGCAAGGAGTTCCACAAACCAATTACACGCTGGGTAAAGAAATATTTCCTTTTGTCTGTTTTAATACTCCCTCCACTCAATTTGAGTGGATGTCCCCTAGTTCTAGTGTTGTGTGAGAGGGAAAAGAACTCTCTATCCACTCTCTCCATCCCATGGATAATTTTATACGTCTTAATCATGTCCCCCCTCAACCACCTTTTTTCTAGACTGAAGAGCCCCAAATCCTGTAGCCTTTCCTCATAAGGTAGATGCCCCAGCCCACTAATCATTTTGGTCGCTCTCTTCTGCTCCTTTTCCAGTTCCACTATATCCTTTTTGAGATGCGGCGACCAGAACTGGATGCAATACGCCAGATGCGGCCTTACCATCGATTTGTACAACGGCATAATAATATTGGCCGTTTTATTCTCAATCCCTTTTTTAATGATCCCGAGCATGGAATTGGCCTTCTTCACAGCCGTTGCACACTGGGTCGACACTTTCATCGACCTGTCCACCAGTACCCCAAGATCTCTCTCCTGATCCATCACAGACAGCTCAGAACCCATTAGCGTGTATGTGAAGTTTTGATTTCTTGCCCCAATGTGCATCACTTTACACTTACTTACATTGAAGCGCATCTGCCATTTTGCTGCCCATTCTCCCAGTTTGGAGAGATCCTTCTGGAACTCTTGACAATCCCTACTGGTCTTCACCACCCGGAAAAGTTTAGTGTCGTCCGCAAACTTGGCCTCGCTGCTTATCCCCAACTCCAGGTCATTTATGAACAAGTTGAAAAGCACCGGTCCCAAGACCGATCCTTGGGGCACACCGCTTTTCACCTCTCGCCATTGTGAAAATTGCCCATTGGATATGTTGTATTCCTTCTCCTGCTTCCTACTATGCTGAGGCAGCAGGAGCTGCATGTTTTCCAAGCTTGACAGTCAGCTTTCATGAAAACACTAACCGCAATCCTGTCGAAGACAGGTGCTGGATGTCGCAATTGTGCCGTAAGGCTGGAGAGTAAGCGGCCTGGAGAGCAAGTGGCACAAGGCCGGCGCCGCTCACTCTACCCCGGATGCAAGCCGCCACTGGATGCAGGTAAGGACTGTGCCAGGTGGCCTGGGGGCATGGGGAGGGCGGAACGAGGTGGAACAGTAGGGGGAATTGGGTGGCCGGGCCTGGGAAGGGGGAGGGATCCTTGGCGGCATGGTCCACCGAATCCTATCCCCCATCCCAGGCCGGCATCACACGGGCCTCCCGGATTTGCGCCAGCCATTTTGCCGGCATACATCCGAGGAGTCCCATTGGGGCGGCTGGGCCGTTACTCGGGGTAAAGGGACAAATGTCCCTTTACCCCCAGGAGGCCTCTGCCTACACTGGCCCAATCCTGGATAGGGCAGCGTGCAGTGGGCCTAGACAGGATTGTGCTGTAACAGAGCCTGCCTGTTTCATGTACACCCACCTCTCGTTTTACATGTATTTGATTTAGACATTTTGAGAAGAACACACTTGTTTAATTAATACCAAAAACTAGTTTACACTTGCAAATTTTTGGAATAATGCAGTCAAAATTTCCCGTGAGCTCCTGCCTGTTCGGTCATCAGAGTAGTCACATCTTACGGTAAAAATATATATAAAATAATGTATGCATTTTTTAAATAGGTGCAGCTTTTCAAAAAGGTAATCCCCATGTAAAATGAGAGGTGGGTGTACTTTCTCGTCTGTTTTCGAGGGGTGGACTTACCAGGCTCCTCTCCCTCCAAATTCCCCATTGATGAGGCTCCCATCCTTGCAGCGCAGGCTGCTCTCAATGCAGTGGGTACCATGTGGCAAATTGAGGCTGATTCACCACATCTGGGAGCAGCTGCACCTGATGATGCACCTGATGGAGGAGGCCACAGCAGCCATTTCAGCCCCTGATCAGCTGACCTGCGGACTTGCTGCCACCTGCAAGGAAGGTGCTATGATGATGGCTCCTGGCCCACAGTGGCCACTCCCCTGCCAGGAAGCCCCTCTGATCGGTGAGGGTAGGAGAGAGGGGGTCGAGCTCCTGGGCTGGAGGGTGGGAAAAAAGGAAAGGGTAGGGCTGGTTTTGGAGACGGGAGGAAGAGGCCTCTGGGCATAAAAGGTGGGCAACATAAGAACATAAGAAGAGCCCTGCTGGATCAGGCCAAAGGCCCATCTAGTCCAGCTTCCTGTATCTCACAGTGGAACCACCAGATGCCTCCGGGAGCACAAAGGACAACAAGACACCTGTGTTCTATCGCCACTCCCTTGCATCTGGCAATCAGAGATAGCCTATTACTAGAACCAGGAGGTTGCTTATCCCCAAACCAAGGGACAAGCCCATGATGATAGGCTGACTGACAGCTGCAGGAACTGTTTTGATGCTAAGGCCCCAGGTTATACCAAGGATCCACCAGGAGAATCAGAACCAACCCAAGGAGGCTTTTGCCAGCCAGGTGGAAAGGCGGGCCAAGGTGCTTCCTGACCCCCTGTGTCATCTATCTCAGGTGCTTTTTAGGCTCAGGTAAGACCCTTTCAGAGAAGCTGCCTACCCCTGAGCAAGAGGTTGGGGGTAAAAGGTAGCAGATGTGATGCCTGACGCAGGCCCCCACATCTGCATTTGTTTATAATTGTTTGATTTTTTGCTTGCATTTGTTTGATTTATTCATGTCATTAGTAAAGGGACATGCTTTCCAGTGGTGAATGGGAGTGGAAACGAACAAGTACAGATTACCAGCAAAACAGTTTATTCCTACTTTGTCTCTATTACCGTAATATTAATAAGAGTAATATTGATTACTATTAATATTAATATTATGTGGTACTAGTAAATATGTTACCTATGTAGTTTAGATTACTGTATAACATTATGGAGGGGGTGGCAAAGCATTTAACTCACTTTCACTACTGCTGCCGGAAGCCTTTGGAAGCTCACAAACAGTGCGTGAAAGGTGGTAGTCTTTCATTCACAGTTGCAATTTGTTCCAAAATGTTTAAATGCCAGCTTAAACTCCACATGACACTAACCTATACATAGCCATTATTTTCAGAATTGTTCTTACGGTGGCTGAGCCAAAGGTAGACATTATACAGTACTGAATTCCCCCCCCCCATTTAAGAGATGGTTTTATCTGACCCAGAAATACAGCCACAACTGTTACTTTCACCACTTCTCCTGCCAACCTAGCAGAAGTAACAGCGTTCCATAAATCACCTATGAATTCCCACTAGGTAACAGCAATTACCTGTTTCTGTCCCCAAGAACAGCACTACAGATGCCTCAAATTTCTTGCAAATGGTGGCAAAAGTGAAGGAAAGTTACAGATTGGTAGCATCCAGCAACCATCATTAAAATATGGATACTCAAATGGTAGGAAACAAAATTATAGTATAGGAAACAAACAGCCCAATCCTATCCCCTGCCCTGGCATAGGCTCATCAGTGTGGGCCAAGTGGCCCACGTTGAATCCTATCTGGGGAAGGGACTGGCTGGAGGTCTACTTGGGGTAAGCGGGCAAATGCCTGCTTACCCTGGGTAAATAGTTTTTTGTTTGCTTACCCCGGCACCGCAATGGGGCTACTCAGTTCTCTGCCAGCGCTTTAGGTGGCGGAGAATCAAGCAGCCCCATGTAGCCAACAAGGACGCTGATCCCTCCCCCTCCCAGGCCCGATCTGCCACCCCTGCACCCTCCTCCTGCCCCCGTTACACACCCTCCCCACCCTCCTCCAGCTCCCGCGCTGCTTGGAGCAGCCTTACCTGCTCCAGCGCATGTGGGGCCTGGATTCATCACCGGCAGGACAGCACAGGCCTTCCTGCCGCTGCTGCCTCCTCTCTGGGTGTTGAAACGTGCCTTACGCAACGTCGGCACCCATAGGATTGCGCTGGAAAATTCACTTGCAGGTGGTATATATAAAAATTAGGGTCTATTTATTGTTTTAAGCAACTTCTTCAGTATTGTGCTCATCAGTTGTTACACTTTAAAATGGCAGAGGTATGACCAGGTTTTAGAGGATTTAAATCTTCTTATGATGCACTTCAGTAGCAAAGGCAACTCTGTTATCTCTGGTTTCCATTATGTGTTCATAACGTCTTTAAATTGTACTAACATTTGGGCATGATCCAGCCAAAGTTAAGCACTTCAAAATCCTATTGATTTCAATGGGAGACATTTAAGCATGTGTTTAAATTCCCCATAATTAATAAAACTTAAAAGTTGTTTTCAATATGAGATTGTGCCTGTCAGTTGCTTCAGGGAAATATGATTTTTAAAGCTTTATTTATTTTAGTGTCTGAGCCATATATGTCAGTTAAGGAACAATCCTCTGATTAAAGCTCTCATATACTGTACTCTAATTAGATTGTGTACCTATGCAATAACATACTTTGTAAAGTGGTGAATTGTGCCCTGCCCATTACATAACAAAGACTAACACTTTAGAATTTTTTTTTTCTGTGAACATGGTTGAAGAAAGATATCCACCTCTCTGCTCTTGAAATTCTCCCTTTTCTCCAATACTTGTTTTCCCTACTATCTCTTGTTTCAACCTTTTTTGCCTGTCTCTAACAACATGAACGAGAACAGAATTTAGAATTCTTTTTAGAGCATTGTTCAGACAGGAATATATCTATGTATCACATCCCACAAGCAAATATTTGTAGACCTACCTTCACTGCTGACCTAGTGCTATGGTACTGACCAAGGATTATGCCCATTTTATCTGAAGGTTATATCAGAGGCAGGCAAAGAAAGAGTCCCTATATTTGGGTTTGCCCTTTGCTTTTCACTCAATTTGATCTTATTGTTTGCCTGGATTGTATAATATGAAAAATCAAAGAGTGAAACTAGTTAAAGCATTGCTTATTATGGGTAGAGGTGAGAGAAAATGGTTTTATTTTTTCGCAGATTTCGGTGTTTAACCAAAATAAAATAGCAGAAAGTGGTGTTCAGTGTTTTTATTCCAATTTTCCCATTTTTATCAATTGTAACCACGTTAAAAGTGTACTAGGTAGGTGGTATAAGTTGTACAGTGTCAGCAGATGAAGAATGATGCAAAATTACATTATTTTAATTTTATTTTTAAAAAAATTGGCAGATTTTTTTTTTTAGCAGAAAGCAGTGTTATGTGTTTTTATTTCATTATCACCATTTTCTCCTGCCCGTAATTATGGGGCATGTGATGGGATAAATTGTTTCCTGACTAAAGGGCATGAAAATATTTTAGAAAACATTTTTTGTAACATTTACAATTCCAAATCAAAAAGAAGTCGTCTCAACAGAATTACTAATGATATATATTTATGTATTTAACTCCCATTGTAGGATGTCAACTATTTTTAAAAAGTGAAGACATTTTGTATGAGAAAAACATTTTTATTTACTGTTTACAAAAACAATGTAAAAAAATGCAGAATCAACATAACTCAAACTCTAAAGGTTAGATCTCTAGTTTCATGCAATTGTTTTACCATTATGTTACATGAACACATCTGTTTTTACAGTCAACGCAGAGAATGTATACACATTCTATACAAACTATTCAAAATTAGCTCTATTTCGAGCATACACCAGAAAAACTGTAAATTGTAGACCAGTAAAGCTATACAATTTGGTCTGGAAGAACCCGTTACGGCAAACTTACAAAGTTTAAGCATGTTACTTCTCTGAGGACTAAACCGTATAGTTTTAGTTTTCTATTTTATTATACATAATCAGGAAACAAAAATATATCCTCAAAGAAGGGATTAATAAAGTAGGATTATATTTATCTCAATTATAGCTTCAGAGAATGTATTACCGGTCCATATACTGGTCCAATACAAGTTTGGCTTGGCCAGCTTGACACATCACAATAAATACATATGGCATAAGGCATGAGTCACATGAACTATGAAAGAAGATGGCAAAAAAGTCAAAATGCAACACAAAATATGCCATGCACATTTCATGAGTAGGCGAGGAAGAGATACAATTGGCATCAATATATAGCATTGGAACACGTTCAAACACAATGTATCAGCATCTTACAGGCAGAGAACAAGAATACACAACTGAAGATTACCTTACAGAGCTGCTTAGTTCTTGTTCCCAATTTTTAAAAGAATGACTAGTCTGGTCTGCACAAACTCACAGTGATCTCTTAATTGGCAAGTTAGTAGTGGTCAGGCTGGAAGCTGAAAAGTCTCTGCGCATAAGGGTCGACCTCAGCGGCCACCTTCTGTCCTGTGTAAGCGTGGCAACTCTCCTGGTGGAAATGCTCACAGTGGAAGTTAATCCAGTCTTTCTCTGCACTGTATCTCTCTGCTTCAGAGAGGATCCTCGTTAGAGCCATGATGTAACTCAGGGCCATCTGAAGGGTCTCATACTTTGAGAGCTTTTTGTCTTGTCCCCACTGGGGGACCACTTTGCGTAGGCGGTCAAAGGCAATGTTAAGCCCTTGCATCCTTCTTCTTTCCCTGGCATTCGCAGCCAGCCTGCGCTTGGCCGCACTCTCCATGCACACCGTCCCACTTCTGCACTGGGTGTCAGCTTCCAAGCCAGAATCCATATTGCCAGTCAGTTTGCAGGGCTTCATGTGGGGTGCTTGGGGGGGGGGCGGTTGTAGTTAAGGTATATATGTTAGCAGCTAGAACTAGTATTCTAATTATGGGTTGTTGTTTTTGTAAAAGAGAAACAGTTTCCCCCAGAATTCAAGGAGATGGCCTTGTTTTCAAAAATAGCATCTCTCCAGATTCAAAACAGCCTGGAGGTCTGAAGTTGTCCCTTTCTTCTCAAATCAGAGCCTGAAAACAGAAGTGTGCCTCATAATCAATCAAATATTCTCATTCTTCTTCATTGCTCTCCGTTTGGCAAAGACAGGGAAACAAACAGCATCATCGCGCTCAAAAATTCAGGCTGTGAACTGACAAAAAAAGAAAAAGGCATAGAGTCCATATAATCCAAAAGTATGTAAGTAGCTAGCAAAAATAAAACAAAAAAAACTATTCCAATGGATTGTTCATTCAAAACGGATGGAGAGAAAGTCCTAGTCCTCTTCAGGATAACCTGAATTTCTTTATAGTGATGCTGCAGTAACCTAAAGCTGCTAAGAGGAAGTTGCTACTGCTGGTCAATGAGCACAAGTTACAAGCAAAAGGCAGCTTTATAGAAGCAATGGCAAAAGCTGAACAGGTGGCGGCAGGTGGGTGGGCGGCCCAATGTTTCCGTCCCAGCACCTTCCCACCCTGGGAACGACAGAAAAAAGCCCTTCCAACAAAATCCTGACATTGCAGGCTTCATCTGTTGAAAAGTCTCCCAAAGCCATGTCTGTCCAGCACTAACAACTTGCCATCTGGAGTAGTGTCTGGCTGGCCCCACAAGAATCACGACAGCTAAGCAAAAGGTCTTTTGAGTCAATAACCTTCTGCAGCTCAGCAAAAAACCTTTCCTGACACATCACAGTGTTCGCTTAACTTGCTCAAAACTGCTTGCTTGGGAGAAGAAACTGTTAATATAAGGATATCTAAACCCAAGAGGAAGGGAATTTGCTTAATGGTTTCTGGGACACACAAACCCGATGACAAAAAGAGGCATTTGGGGAAGCACAGCAAAGTTGGAGATTTCCACATGGTTGTCACACTAGGAAAATAAGTTATTTTAAAATATAGGTATAAAAGAATTATCGAACATAGTGCATAAAGCAGCAAAGAACCTTAGCAGCTTGACTTTTTATAAAAGAGACATGTTTACATATATCTGAACTTTTAACAAATTATTTTTTGTAATCTTCCAAATACTGTATAAAAATGGATTTGGGAACATACCCTACAGTAACCAAAGGATGCATAATGCAACTACATATAGGTATACATAATTAACTTCCAGCAGAAATGCATATGAAGATCCCGTTAACAGTACGTTACACATTTACAGCAAGCAAAGTATTGCCTACTGCTCTTATAGACATGCTTAATAAGAAGTCTGTCAAAACCAATTATAATGGAAAGTAATACTGAAAAACAAATTACTGTGAGGTATTGGTGGTGATGGTTAGTATAATAAAGAGGATAAGTAGTATTTTGTAGTTTTTAATCCTTCCTTTAATATCTTTGGAAACTATTTCATTTCTCTTGTGAGGATGTTTTGTAAAGTTTAGATCTTTTGTTTTATTTTGAAAACTTGCCATGACTTATAAAGCAAAACAATGTTTTCATTGATTTCCAGACTAATTAAACTGTTACCGAGTATTTATGAACGAGTCATGTTTTTATTCAGATTTGTAACATGGCATTGTGAGCTAAAACTATAGACCAATTGTTCCTGTTGTGACTCCAAAACATCATGTGGTTGCAAACAGTTGATTAATCCTTCAGAGAGGCAGTGACAATGAATGAGGTTGAATAATCTGCAAACAATAGGATGCAATTGAACATTAGAGGACTCCAGCATGACAGATGTTGAACCCAGGCTATTAGGCGCAGTCACTCTGCTCTTAATATTCTGCATCCTAAATGGCCTTGTTAAGGGGGGGGTTGTAAGTAGGGAGTCTATATTATTTCATTAGCAAAATGTCTCCTGCATTTTCTGTTTTTAAAGAACTGAAAGTTCCATCAGGACACCCTGCTTGTTCTGTTTACATCTTTTCCTCCAGCTTTGTATGTAATGTTTCTATATTGATTTCCTAGTGACCGTTTGTGATTAATTGCTCTGGTCCATGTGGGTTACATGTAAAAGCAGCAGCATCAAGACTGACAACGTTATTCATCTTTTCACTAAATTTCACATGACTAAATTTCAGTGAATATTCACACTCTGTATTTCACTTCTGCGCAGAACTGCACACATGAACACAATTTTCACAAAGATTTATTTTAAGTACACCCCTAGCTTCAGACATGGAGCAATTATGTTATTACCACAATTAATGCATCTGAAGTTTAAGTGCTGCCCCTTAAATGGTGTGATATTATGGTTAATCAAACTGCAATAGAGCCTTATTTACCCCTTGTGGTTTCTTTGTTCGGAGCAGCTTCTGAAGTGTTTTATTTCTTCACAGAGATTTCCTAAACATCCTGTGTTTGCAAGATCAAATCAGAGCATATTGGAAATAAGTCCATGATTATGATTTATAAAGGGTCATCAGTGTACACAGCATATTGTAGAGTAACTTAAGCAAAAAGAGAGAAAGAAAGAGAAGTCTTTGCTCCTATGAGCCTACACCCTAACAGCGCAATCCTATCCAACTTACACCACCGGTGTAACTTAGCTGTATCCTATCCAACTTACACCACCAGTGTAACCCAGCAGTGCAGCGAGAACAGGAGACCCCAGAACGGAAAGGGGATTCAAATCCTCTCCAAAGGGGGATTCAAAGGGGATTTGAATCCCCTTTCCATTCTGAGGCCTCCTGTTCTCGCTGCATAGCTGGGTAACACCGGTGGTGTAAGTTGGATAGGATTGCGCTGTAAATTTCAACTGTGTGAGGATAGGGAAGGAAAAGGGAAAGAAGAGAAGAGTGGGATAAGAAAGGCAAGGGTAATGGGATGCATGTGAGCAGATGCAGTTACAGCACAATCCAATTCATGTCTACTCATAAGTAAGTCCCCACTGTGTTCCAGGGAAAGTATGTACTCCTGGGAAATTACGTACAGTATAGGAAAGCAATCTTGATGTACTTAGGCTTAATTCAGCTGGGGATGCAAACAATTAAGTTTAGAGCTTACAGACTTTTTTGAGGGGTGGGGGAATCAGAAAAAAACCAAGTCTTAAAATACAGCACTATACAATTGCTTGGTAATTTGTAATGTATTGAAATTGATGTGAATGAATGCAAATATCTAACAGCACAAATTTATTTATTTAAAAAATTTATATCCCGCCTTATCCTATGCCGAGGCAAATGCCCAAGGCGGCTTACAACAAAAATTAAAAAAACATAGTTTAAAATACAGAAAATAAGTTTAAACAATACATACTTAATTTAAAAACAATAAAATCCACTGGGGACGATGACAGTATGGAGCACAAAAGCAGTATGGCAGAGCATCTTGAGACGCAGGAGGCAGACTACAACACATGTGCATGTCCCCAAACCTGTGCATGTCTATTCAGAAGTAAGTCGCATTGTGGGCAGTGACGTCGCTGGAGCGCGGAGCACGCCGCTGGGGGTAACGCGTGCCCGCGAGCACCCGCCCCGAGGCTCTGAGCCCCGCGCCTGCACGCCTGCATCACCGTCCGGAGGCTCCGAGCCCCTGGGAGTGTCCCGAGATCTTCTCCCAGGCTCGGAGCCTCTGGACGGGCGATGGGGCAGGCGATGCGAGGCTTCTCCCGGCCTCGGAGCCGGAGAAAGCCCCAGAACGTCCACCACGACCAGCGGCGTCCAGGACCTTCTGAGAAGGCCAATGGCGTCAGCGCGCTATTTATTCTTAATGCATGTGTAGAACGGAAATGGGCAGCCCTTGCCTCAAAAATGTTCTGCGCATGCGAAAAAAATAGCGCGCCGACTCCGTAGGCCTTCTCAGAAGGCCCCAGATGCCGGAAGAAGAGGGTCGCCTTCTCAGAAGGCCCCTTCCCCTGGAAAGAGCGTCGCTGGGCGGATTGTGGGCCCAATCCTATTCAATTTTCCAGTGCCGATGCAGCTGCAATGCAATCCCAAGGTAAGGGAACAAACATTCCCTTACCTTGAAGAAGCCTCCGTGACTGCTCTCCCACCGCAGGATGCAGCGCACACACCATTGGCACAATGCTGGAAAGTTAGATAGAATTGGGCCCTAAATTCAGTGGGATTGCTCCTAGTTAAGTGTGTATAGGATTGCAGTCCTCGTTTTCTTGCCTATATTTCCATCCCAAGTCAAGAGGTGGATAAACTAAAAGGGAACAGATGCATTTTCATGGGGGAGGTGCTAAATGTTGCTTGTCTGGGATTTTCAAACATGCCAGGTTAGAACTGCCATATTCAGGACCCCAAAACTCAGGTAACATCATGTATATTTTATGCAAATAAGATGGACCACATATGCAAATTTGTTCGCCATATGTGGCAACAATATATTTTGTTTAAGTTACAAACACCAAAGCTGATCGCAAATAAGAGAAGCAGAAGTAACAAACAACAATAAAAAACTTACAGCATTAAAAGTGTGTCCAGATTCCAAATCCTGCAATATCATAGGCTTTCTATAATAAATGATACAATCACCCCATTAAAAAAAATGCAGAAAATTAACACATAGGATGAAAGTAGGGCTAGAACTTCTCTCCTTGATGTGCTGTTTTTTTATCTGCATTGAAAACTAGAACACTCTCTCTCTTTCTCTCTCTCTCTCACAGTCTGAATCAATATAGTTGCGGTAGGACACTATCACATTATTTTGCTAACCATGTAAATAATCAGCCCTTACCTTCCTGGGGTGTTTTTAATAAAAGCTGAGAATCTGGACTGGTTGGTTCATGGCTAGCCACTTGGTAGACAATCTAGGGTAATTTTTCTCAGACTTCTTGTGATTGTGATTGTTGACAGTGACATATACTGTCAATGTTAGCAATTCTTTACGCTGAATCATGAGTCAAGAGGGGATATGTTGTCAACATTTCCCCAGACCATTATAATTATTATTAGACTGTGAGCCCCTTGGGTACAGCCCCAGGTGCAGGGGTGTCGAGCTCAGAGGGGGTATACTGCCACCACAAATTTCGGCGGCTTTGTGGCAGCAGTGCACCCTGGAGCTCGACATGCCCCCAAGCTCGACACGAGCCAGGGGGGGCAAAAGCAGCCAGGGAGTGGTGAACTCCAGGGGTGTGTGTTCTTCTTACCGTGTTTGATGCTGGAGAGGCTGCGCCTGTGCAAACTTGCTTCAGCCTCTCTACCTCCCTTAGCCTCTCCAGCATCGTCTTTGAAACTGCCGGCCAGCCAGGAAGGACGCGTCTGGCTGCCCGCTGCCCGGGGGGTGCACAAACGTGGTAAGAAAGAACACCCACCCGGAGTGCACCCTCCTCCCGTGCACCCTCCCGGGCGCTCATGCAGGACGCAAAAAACGGCCTAAAAGAGACTTTTTCAAGCCTCTTTTTAGGCAGTTTTTTCAAGGGTCTTTTTTTTGCCAATTACCTGAAGCAGGTAAGCCAGTGCAGGAGGCGGGAGGGGGTAGGAGAAGGGCAGCATGTGGGTGGGGAGGGGGAGAAGCTGGACGGGGAGGGGGAAGGAACTGGGGTGGAGCATAGAAACACTGCCTTCACGATTAAAGAAAATGCCCTGAATTCTCCCAGATAGAAGAGGAGAAGCCAAGACATGTGCACATCATGAGCGTATGCGTAAGGATGGTTGGGAGTTAAAAAATATTGTCCGAACCAGCCAATGCTTTTCAATTATACAGTATTTTGAAATTAGAGTAATAGACAATGGCCTTAACATGCTGTGGTTGTGGGGCCAACTAACAAGATTCAATAACCCTAGATGCAAGGTCAGCAGGCATTCTTAGGTCATAATGAAGACTAGATGTGGCCAACCACCAGTCCTCTTACATGACCACATAATGTCACTAGTGGCTCCAGGTCAGATATCTCTAGATTTATTGAATCTGCACTATGACCAAAAAAGAGAGTACCTTTTCACAATCTCCAGCTGGGAAGCACTGGTGGAGTTTATATTATATGCAGTGAGATTAAGATGTCAGACGTTATGAACAAACAGTAAGTAATCTTGGTACCAAGTGAATGTAATTAATGTAGTGAGGAGGTGGATTTAAAAGCATCATAATTACAAAAACTAATGGCTACAAACTGACCACTAATAATATTTCTGTAGTACCAGAAATGTCAGATTCAGAAATGGTATTCCTCTTGATATAGGAGCTAATAAGAGTAAAAGTTCATTTTAAACTGTAGGGAAAATGTAGGATGTAGGAAAAATAGATGTAATATTATTTGAGTGATGAGTCTGCTCTGGAAGTACAACAATCAAATAAATTATTTTAAGGGAGGTTTGGTGGACAAGTTTAATGTTCAGTGGAACCGATCACCAAACAGGAAAGAAAATTTTATCCCAGATCAAATTGGCTAGTGATCCCATCCTGGAATGTAGCAATATGCAGAATGAACATCTCATCACAAGCACTTCTTTACATCCAAGATTCAATATATTACAAGGAAGCTCTTTCAGACCAATTCTATGTGCTTGTCCCATTTATAACAAAGAACAAAAAAGATGCCTTTATAGTAATTCCGTCTGCCAAAATAAATGAGTTTTGAGGGAGAACTTTTTCAGCAGAAAAAATACAGAGAACACATAGTGTAATAAAATGCTGAACCGGTAGTGCCAAGCCAGGCTCAGAACTCCACTTTTGTTATTGCAGAATTTGTATTACCTTGGTGCAAAATTTTGATTTTGCAAAGAGTACACACAACCATGTGCAAATCTTGTGCCCCTCTACTGCAATCTACGCTATCAATGGAAACTTCCCTCCCAGAGGCGGGGCAATCCATATCGGAACCAAGGTGGGGACAAAGCATTAAAAAACCCTCTCCCCTATGGTCCCAATCAGGACTGGAGCCCCACACAGCTGCTATTTACATTTAAAAAACACACACCAATAATTCAGGCCTCAATCAAGCAATCAGCACATCATCTAGTTTGGCTTCGCACAACTTAGAATGCCTGTACCCTAGGTTGGCTGCTTAGACCTGGAGAACTGAAAGCCTCCCCAATGATGGCAGAGTTACATATGCATAGTAGCTACACTAATAACTATCCTCTCAAAATAGGAAAAATGACCAACAGTGCAATCCTACTTAAATTCCGGGCGGCGGACCTAGCGTCCGCCGCCCCGAATAGTCGCAAACGTGCCTTAAGGCACGTTTGATGACTACTTTAGAGCCGGGAAAGCCGGCGCAAGGCCGGCTTTCCCAGCTCCGCTGGCCGAGGACTCAGGCAGCCGCTGGACCCAAGAAAGGTAGGATCCGGCAGACGACTCCGAGGCTCAGCAGATGGGGGCAGGGACAGCGGAGCCGGGAGGGCGACCATAGGCCCAGCCGTCCCAGGCGGGGGCAGGGACATGGCGTCCGCCATATCCCGGTCTCTGCCAGGCTCCGGAGGGCGGCTGGACCGTTACACAGCCGCCTCCGACTTCCGCCAGCAAAATAGCTGGTGGAAATTCGAGGAAGCCTACCGGCCCCAGCCGCCATTACACTCGGGGAAGGGGACGAGCGTCCCCTTCCTTGAGTAGACTTTCCGCCACGGGCTGCCTGCTGCAGGCAGCCCACGGCGGAACACTGGATCGGGCAGACGGCCTCGGCTGGCCGCCCGATCTTTAAGTAGGATTCGGCTGCCCAGGCTTGAAAAAAATAAGTACATAGTGGAGAGTAATATTGTAAACAGGAACTTGTCTCAGAACATCAGTTACCAGGTGGTAATTTGCCAGAGATGGGGAGGCATGAAATCGTTTGGTAAACTGGGACTCTGTAATGCCCTGCCCATGAGCTGAGGAGAATGTTATTGGAGTTTTGATTCTGGGAGGATGTGCAGTTAACTACTTGGTCTTGCCACTTGGCAGGATATTACAGACCAGCTCACTAAGTCGTTACATACTCGCTGTGGTAAATTTACTGCTTGGTAAACGGTCTCCTGTATTCACCAAGAGTTTAGCATCATAAGCAATGTCAGTTCATTGCTTGGCCTGTCAACCAATCAACTGGCAGAGAAGCATTACCATAACAGTATTGTGATGGTGGTCGATGATGCTGGGCCATTATTTTTTAATTCAGTTATTTTCTTGTGCAAACAGCCATAAAATTATAACCTCCAACCCATAGTTTCTCATTGATTTCCAGTTGGCACAGTTTGCCAGATGCTGTTTGGTCTAAAGTGCTGCTTTGACCTCCACTAGTAACGCTGGCTGCCTTTTTCCTTTGTGACATAGTGTTTTCTCAGCAGGGGGCCCCCCACCTTGTGCTAAAGGCTTATAGGTTACCCATATGTTGTAGTGGAGTGGCTGGCTTGACTGGAATTAACTCAGAAGTGGCGTCCAGCATTATGGCTGGAGCTGGCCCAGAAGAGATTATAAACGCCCCCAATCTAATTAAATATTTTGCCTCCTGCTGATAAAAGAAAATGAAGGCCAAAAACATTATAAAATGTCCAGTTTCCCTAGGATCTTTAAGGAGATAGACAAAGGCAAACCCGGGGTCAGTAATGCATGCTCTAAAAGTCTCTAATGGGCCAACCAGACACATAAATGAGATGTTGCTATTTTTTGAGTTGTGTACTCACAATCAACATTCAACTTTCTTGTCATCTGACTTCTAATCATGGGAAAGGAAAGAAAGGAAAACAGCGTGTGACCACTTTCCATAAAGAATTGAAAGCTACTGTATCATTTGATACACACGTCTGACACAAGAGGGGTGTTTTCTCTTGCAAAGAGATATTTGTTTATATTAAAATTGTAAATTGTAGTTCTATAAGTATTGTATACAGAAGTATACAGTAAAAACAACACAGAGACATACATTTGAGAACCAGTATAGCATAGTTGTAGCCATGCCAATAGGTGTAGCCGTGCCAACAGGGCACACACTACATTTTGCAGTGCAGGGGCAGTCAGGGAGGCCTCTTCAAGGTGAGGGAACATTTGTTCCCTTACCTCGGGGATGCATTGCGGCTGTCGCGGTGCTGGAGAGTTCGCTAGGATTGCGTTGTAAGAGCCAAATACTGTAGTATCATGGGCTTATGCTGACGGATCTTGTGATTTGTCAGCATAAGCCACATTCTGGCAGTACAGAAGCTGTGCTGCTATCATGTACTTTGGAGTTGCTGGTGCAAATGGCCAGAGGCTCTGTGCATGCTCCAGCAGCTCCCAGACACCTTCCCTGAGCAGATAAGGTGGTGGTGGCTCAGGGCAGGGGGCGGGCCGAGCCTGAGGTAGTTCAGGGGAGGGAGGGGGAGGATCTCAGTGGCAGTGGCGCATGCAGTGGTGTCACTATAGGGTGCGGGGTGCGGACTGCACCGGGTGACACCCTCGGGAGGGGTGACACCATTACTGGCCAAAATTGTGGAAACATTTTGGAAAACTTTTATTTAAGAATAATACCATATTGTTATATATCATTGGAAAGGTAATTTAATGCAGAATGTAATGAAACTGTACTGTAAACTGTTTTGAATTATCTGTATTCTATCAAAAGTTATGGCCAAATAACCAGTAAAAGAAAACACAACTGCTTTCTACACAAAAAGTTGATTTCCTTAAAACTGACCAATGAGACTGTTCTTAGAGCCAACAAGGTGGTTATTATGCCACAACATGGAACCAATAAGGTGTTAGTATGAGTCAGCTCTTATTTCTATGTATCAGAGCTAATACTAGAACTCTTATTCCGTTGTGTGAATGTTATCAAGTTGACCACTGTTTTTTTGTTGGTTACTGATTTGTTGGGTGACCTGTACTGTTATATATTAAAATAAAGTTAATGGGGGTGACACCATGAGTTACCACTGGGGTGATGAGATGAGCTCTCGCACTGGGTGACGCAAACCCTAGTGGCGCCTTTCATGTACAGAAACAAAGTTTTTGTGGCATCATCATCATCTTGTATGACAGCTTTTGCAAGTACAAAAACTAAATGGTGTCCTATAAAACTTGTGCCTGGGTTGCCAGATGTCTACCCAAGATTTTACTCTTCCTTTAGGCATGTCATAACAGTATCTGAAGAGAGAGAACTTGTCCACCTCAAAATTCCTACAGGACTTATGGTCAGAGTCTGTATCACCAGGGTATAGATTGTTGTGACCAGGGTATCTCATATAGTATATTATCTTTTGCCTGTGCTTTCAATGGATCTCAGTATCTCCCCTAGTACAGGAGGTACAAATTGTTCAAGCTGCTTTTCTCCATACATGGAAATAAAAATATGAAGATCTCTATCCTTTTCCTTGCTGTTGGGGGAGTGGACCAGCTAGAGAACATCTTTAAGAGGAAAAAAAAGTCAGCAGTGGTAGGGTTAAGCACCTACGCCTCACCTGCACTTCCTTTGCTCCTAGGTGAAACCACCAGAGGCTGATTTTTGTTTTAAATCAAAGATGAACTTCACATAACACAAAAATGCCACTGGCCAGCTGAGCTCCACATGTTCTAACACCAATGACCCATTGGTCCGTAATGGTACATTTTGAGTGTAAGAGTTAAAACTAAAGAAACAGCCAGCTCCCTAATTAATTAGCCTTCTCGTTAGTAACCGTTCCAAGCCTGCAGAAACCTGGAACAGAATGTTCACTGCGTCCTGAAGTATCACTTGGTTTAAGATTGATGAAGGGCTGCTGAGGTCAGATTTGTAAATACAAACCATCTGCAAACTCTCCTGGGTTGGGACCTGCAGCAGAGTAATTTTACAAGAGCAGGTGCTAATTTTTAATATTCTTTTTTTTTCTGCTGAAATTGTTACTTTATCAAGGAGGTTCCTACTAATTGTCAAAGGTATCTTGTCTGTTCTTATTAGTGAGTATTTAAATTATGTCATTTTGCATATAAAGTACTAAATATGCAGAGTCTTTTTCATGTAAACAAATACAGCAGAGGAGTTAGTGTGATGCATTGGCTAGCTAGTCGGAGGGCCAAAGAAGACGTTGCATATAATTGTAGGTAACATTACCCCAATGGCTCTTTGGTGGGGAGGGGGGAGGAAAAGCAGCTTCCAGAGGGGAGAACAGGATTGCAGAAACAGCAGGTGGAAGGTGGTTCCCTGCCCATAGTTTCACTACTCCGAGCACCCCATGGTCCTCCCGTGGTGGAGTTCCAAAGGCACATTTGCCCTTGCAAATACATATTTGGAATCATCTGAGGAAAAGTTGCTTGGAGGTGATTTGGAAGGAAGAAACAGTTGTGGAGGCATCACTTCTTTGCTCCTAATCGCTCTATGATCCAAAAGCAACTTTCTTGTTTCAAAAGGGCCCATCTGGAGTTATGGACATGTTATGGACTTGGCTCCTAGCCAGGAAGCAGGAAATCCTTTGCCATAATGCCAATAGGGCCACATTACATTAACCTGCAGGGTTTGTTTGTATTTTTGAAGTTAAATAGCAGCTGTGGGGAAGATCAGGATCAGGGCTATGGTTCTCAGGAAGGGGCATTTATCCCTTTCCCACTACACTGCAGTCCTGACAAAAATCACATCCTCAAAGCTACTATTAGCCCCAGGGGAAAAAATTCAACAAACACTAATGAAAGGTATCTTGTAAATTTTACTGGACTTCTTTGACATAATATTAGTACAAGTGAGGGGGAAGACTCTCTAGGAATCGCTTCAGTTACTATTCCAACAGCCTCCCAAAATGCTTCGCCACAGAGAAATGTCATATTGGCATTTGCTCCTATATAAAAAGATAATTTCTTTGGAACTATCATAGCAGCAACTTCCTAACTTTCAAAATCAAGTCTGTGGTTGGGTGTTTTCTCAATTTCTAGAGAACAAGCCCGACTACATTACCAATTAGGCAGCTAAACTGAACTACCTGAAGCACCAGATATGAAAAGTTTGGCTTTCTTCTCTGCGAGGCCAGTATTTCCACGTTGCTGCTTAAGTTTTCATATTTGTAACTAAAGGCAAGAGAAGTCTCTCATAATCTGGCCATTATCAGCAAATAGCAAAACTCTGCATCTGTCAGAGTAAAATTTTACCAGTTTTCTCTCATGGGGCTCCAAATGCCCCAAACAATTACCGTATATTCTCTCTGTTTCCTTTCTAAAAGTTTGTGAAACTAACCATGTTTTCTGAATGTTTAGGGTAGCGCATTAATTTACACAAATGGGAAAACTATTGGGTATAATGCTTGGTTTATTTTTATATGACAAATCCTAGAATGTTATTGTTTGAGAAAAATGCCTTTTTCTGTTTTAATTCAATTAGCTAATTTTCTTGACTGCTTTGGAGTCACTGTAGATATTCATTTGCCTTTTTGTTCTTTCCTGGGAAAATAGCACAAGTTCTCCCTGTCACTTTATGGTGAATTATGAGACAAAGAAATGAGTTCGTTTCTCAACAATGTTTGCCTCAGCTGTCACTAAGCTTTTCTTCCCTTCCCTTTTGGGTGTTCAATCTAGCAACGGCCTCTTGCTGTGTAGCGATCAGTAGTTTCTTTTATTGGTTTTCTTTCCATCACTGACAATTATTGTTACTAATTTAGACTTTACTTTCATTTATGTTTTTGTCTTGATTTTGCTTAACTATCAATATGCAACAATTCAGTTTGTATATTATATATGGAAACAGCATTGTTCAGGAAATTGTGGCTTTTTCATGATTTTGTTTTTTATATACCGGTACTTTTCCAGTATGGATCACATTCTGACATCATTATTACTTTTATTTCACACATGCACACATGGCCATAATAGGAGGGTCCCCACACCCTTCTAGAGACAGCCCTGCTGATAACCATGGCCCCTAAAGAGAGCAGTAGGCACATTTTAAATCACTTTTTACAGAGGGAACTACAGTAGCTTCTGTGTCAGAAACTTCAACTTCTGAGGTCTTGGAACGAATTACCCAAAAACAATGTTTTACTGGGTTCACGGTACAATATTTTCACAACAGAATGGTGTCTGATTTTACCATCATAAAGTGGGGATCTGCTGTATTTTATTCCCTGTTCTGAACTGTACATTATAACAGACATGTGCAATGAAATAATGGTGCTTATTCCCACCCTGTCCTCCACTGCTTCACTGCAACATCTCACTAAAATGCAGTGAAATTTCCCAGTGTCACTGATGGTATCAGGGTTTATCTGGAACCAGGGCTTAGCTCCATTTCCGGTGTAATCTCTGAAGAGGAATAGTAATGTGTTTGCAGGGGTATCTCTCCTTTTTCTCAAGGCTGTGTTAAATTTATGTTAATAGTAGCAGTTTGATTTAACGTGTTTGATTTATTTATTTATTTATTTAATGTTGATGCTCTTTGCCTCACACTTTTGTTAGAGTTTGACTTCTTGGGCCTCAGCACATTTAAGATTTCAGTTATTTTATGAACTAATTTCTGAATGATATTGCACATATAAAGCATTCTACTGCTTGTTCTCTTTCTCTCTGTAGAAGCCTCGGCTTTAGAACTACATTTTGTTGCTCATATTGCACACTGGTTTTTCTGTTCTGTACAATGGCAAACTGAAAGATTGAATTGCATAGTTGTGAACCGATAAACATATGTACTGTACAGTCAATTCTCGCTATCTGTGGACTCGGTTCCCGCAGATTCACTTATCCACGGGAACAAAAGTGTAACTCACGTCGCACTATCCACAGCCTGTTCGCGACTATTCGCTGCATCTATGACCATTCTGAAACTATTTGCAGTGCCCATTTTAAAGGTATTCCCTATCTATGGCCATTCTACAGCTCTAGTCAATTTCACTAGTAGCGCTCCAGAATGCTTTGCTGAAGCTCTCTGCGCTGTTCTGAAGCTCTCCGCGCCATTCTGAAGCTATCCGTGGCCATTCTAAAGGTATTCTGCTGGGATTTCTGTCCATTAGCTACCCCTCCTCCTAACCCCATTGATCCCATAGGATCAGTATCCACTGGGTTTTCCAGGAACCTAACCCCCACGGATACCGAGAATTGACTGTAACTGCCTTCCTTATACCAAGTTAGGCCATTGGTCCATCTAGCTCAGAATTGTCAGTGCTGGGAACTGAAGCTGGGTTCTTCTGCCTGCAAAGTGGTACTCTGCTAGTGAGCAATGACCTTACCTGCTCACAGTGGGACCATCATAAAAGTTGCTCAATTTTGATTTGGGGAGCTGTGACCCATACACCTTGACTTTTGACTTCTGCACCAACAAACCCAGACAAAACACACTCTCCACTTGGGTCTGCATATCTATCTATTTATTTATTGATTTTTGCTGACAATTTTTAAAAAATGCCTTACAACAACTCTTGGCAACTAATTAGTATGGTCGGGTCAACACTATAATATTTCATGGGGAATAAAGTTTCATTGCTCAGAAAATGAGTGTTTCTATTCTTGCCACTCTCAGCAGCCAAAGCCTTGTTTTGCACACGGTTGCATGTTTAATTAGCAGTCCTTCTGTAAGTGTCTGCAATTAGCACCACGATGATTAATAAAATAACCTCTTTAAAGCTCCATTTAGCCAGCAGAAATGCAAAATCAGGGATAATTAATTCATCATTAATAAATCATGGCTGATTAACTAATCTGTTGATTACAAACACATTTAGAGCTCAGACTCCCACCTGAGCTCTGACTCTTTTTTTTCTTTGCTAAACAGAAATGGAGACACGGAAAAAATAAATTATACAAAAAAAACTGTAAGCAAGGAAGAAAAATCTGCATTAAGCAGCAAGTATATTGGTTTAGTCAGTAAGATTTAGATAAGAAGTGCTCTAAAAAGTTATTAGACATGGTGTTTTGTTTTTGTTTTCTAAATTCCCCCTGGATATAAAACTGCATTGTCTGTTTGTTAAATCTGGATAAGAGAACAGATTGAAGGAGTCCTACAAGGTACATTCTTGTCTGTACCCAGCCGCCTGGGTAAGTCTGCTACTATGAAGCATACAGCCCTAAACAATGCCATTAGCTACTATTCTGTCAGTCAGGGACAAACTGTACGTTGTAGGCTAGTAGAAGCCTGCCAGTCCATAAGAAATGAAGCCAGCCAGTCCATAAGAAATGCAGTTTCAGAATTCCATCCCGGGATGGCTGCTTTTCTTTGAATATGCATTTGTTCATAAACACCATCAAAGATCAAAATGTCTTGAACCTGAAGCCTGTAAATCTAGTTTTTGAGAGGTTTGCCCAAAGAGGGGCAATCAGTGGCTATAACAGGCCCAAGCTTCTCCCCCTAGCCCATCCAGGTACATTGTCCCTGGGTCATGTGCCTTCACTGGGTAATTAGGAGCTGTGAAGACATGGCTGAAATCTGCTGAACTTCATGGGAAGCAGTTTCATGTTAAGCCAGGGATGTGGATCAAGTCTCTGACTCCAAGTCTCAAGTCAAGTCCCAAGTCTTTGTCCCCAAGTCTTTGTCTATTGACTCGAGTCTCCATCACTGACGTTAACTACCTCATCTGTCGAATGGCACACATATGGGACGGCACTCATCCATTTTCAAATGTCTGCCATACATTTTATGGAATACAGAAGTAATACAAATTAACTGATTTAATTTCTGTGGTATGCAGTTCTGTACTGTAAAATCTTTCTGTGTACAGTACCTGAATTTGGGGGAGCTAGAATTATACTGAAAGGGGATTGGGAGGATCTACCATTTATTACACTTTGAGCTGTTTGAATTGTGAAACTCCCTTCCCCTAAACGTTTTATCAGTGCCAGAGCCTGTATACATCCTAGAGTAGGAGCTGCAAAAACCTTCCTCTTTGGGGCTAGCTAGGAATATAAGTATTATTTATTTTATTTATTTTTAAAAAATTATATCCCGCCTTTTCCTATGCCAAAGGCAAATGCCCAAGGCGGCTTACAACAGATTAAAATACATAATTTAAAATACATAAAATACATAATGATACTTAAACAATTTAAAAAAAACAAACACTGGGGGGGGCAACAGTATAGAGCAGAGAAGCAGCATGGCAGAGCATCTTGAGATACAGGAGGCAGACCACAACCCATCACCCAAACGCTAGACGAAACAAAAACGTTTTGAGCCCTCGCCGAAAAGTCATGAGGGAGGGGGTGGCTCTCAGATCCCCTGGCAGGGAGTTCCACAGTTGTGGCGCCATAGCAGAGAAGGCTCGCCCACGTGTTGCCACTCCCCTAACTTGCGATAGAGGTGGCACCCGCAGGAGAGCCCCCTCAGATGACCTAAGAGAACGGGCCGGAATGTATGGGAGAAGGTGGTCCCTCAGATACCCTGGACCCAAACCATGAAGGGCTTTAAAGGTCATTACCAGCACCTTGAATTGGGTCCGGAAACGAATGGGCAGCCAGTGCAGCCGCTGAAGCAGCGGCTCAACAGAGTCAAACCGCATAGCTCCAGTGACCACCCGGGCCGCCACATTCTGCATCTTCAAGGGCAGCCCCACGTAGAGCACATTACAGTAATCCAGTCTTGAAGTCACTAGGGTGTGGACCACCGTGGTCAGGTCCGATTGACTCAAGTATGGCCGCAGCTGGCGCACTAGCCAAAGCTGGGCAAACGCACCCCTGGCCATAGCCGCCACCTGGCTTTCCAGGGAGAGCTGTGAATCCAGAAACACTCCCAAGCTGCGCACCCGTTCCTGCAGGGGGAGTGCAACCCCATTCAGAACGGGCAGATGACTCAGTACCTGCATTGAAGCTTTCCTGACCAGGTAAGTAGGCTTACCATCGTCCCGGAATCGACGCTGGCTTCGGCCTAGAGCGGACCCAAGCCGCTCCCAAGGGTGCACTGTGGCTGCCCAATGGGCTTCCGGCTTCTGGACCTTTCGGTCAACGACGCAACAGAAGCTGGAACCCCGTTGGGCAGCCGCAGTGCACCCTTGGGAGCGGCTCGGGTCCGGCCAAAGTCAGCGTCGATTCCGGGATGATGGTAAGCCTATATAATATAAGCATGTACAGTATTAATTGGGGTTTGACTGTGTTTCATTTCATTTTTAACTCTGGGTATCTATCCTTAGTAGTTGTGAGGGGGCTGAATTGAAACACTTTAGAGATATTTAAAACATTTGCTTCTTATCTATTACATCTACCTGGAGCAAACAGGATTAGATGCCACCTGCTGGCAGTTTGAATGATTGCATTGCTTTTTGGGTTTTTTTTACAAGCCTTTCTTCCAAGTCATTTAATTCATTTGTGTTTTCCTTTTTAATTGGATTTAATTACCTCTTATATTTTAACCCTGAGCCTGCCTGGTCCCTAGTATGGGAAGTATAGTGGATTGTCACGTCTCCTCGCTCTGCAGGCACTATTGTGAGAGTGATTTTGATAGGAAATCCTAAGGTTCAGTACTGTTCTAGGAGAGGGGTTCTCCCCAAAGGGCCCCTCTGGCTAGCCTGATCTCCTGGGCTTCAATCTAGTGGATTCAATCTACCAAGGTGTTTCCCCATTCAGCTGCGTGTTCAAACAGGGGAGAGAAGGGAGCAAACGTGCTAAACACTAGGCCCTACTGCCCTGGATCAGCCTGCAGCTGTTGACAGCCCCTCCTTTGATCCTGACACCCCCTTAAAAATGTACACATCAACATACACAATCCACCACCCATCTCCCCTGTTGCCCTCACTGCCACATCCATGCCCACCCAGCCACTTCTTCAAAGAAGGCTGGGCAAAGCATAGTGGGAGTGGAATTCTCTCTTCCATTCCCATCATGTTTTGAAGAAGCAACTGGCTGAGCAGAGAGAACATGAGCCCTGCTGGATCAGGCCAAAGGCCCATCTAGTCCAGCTTTCTGTATCTCACAGTGGCCCCACCAGATGCCTCAGGGGGAGTTCATGGAGCACTCACACCACCACCACCACCACCACCACCTCTGTCTAGGCTGTGCTACTCCTCTTCCACTCCCTGCATGCTTGATCAAACTGTTTTGAAGACTGTTTTGGAGAAACAGCAGGAGAAGATGGCATAGTGGAGCAATAAGAACAGGATTGCAGGCACAGCAGCCCCCTGCTTTCTCCTATTGACCCACTACTACAATTGCTTGCTTGCAGCAGTGATTCTGGAAGAGGTGGGTTGTCACTGCTCCAATCTTCTTCTTGCTTGCTCTCAGTGAAAAGAGGATCAGACTCCAGGGTGACGTGGCTAGGGGAGGCAGCAGGCAGGTACAGGGTGGGCGGGGCCAGCCCACTGATGATGCAACCAATGCAGCTTACGTTGAGCAGCAGATTGTGGGGAACAGACTCAGTGTGCCATTCTTGTTGAACCGGCCACCGATGGAGCTGCTTGCTAAAAGCATGTGGAAAGCAGATCAGGAGGCAACAATCTGACCCCCCCACCCTCTTACTGTGCCCTTTCCTTGGTCCCTTGAAACAAAATAGGATGTACAGGACACAATGTATTGCTGCCAGCATGTTCTGCACTTCCTGATTTGTTTAAAAGAAGCAGTCATGAAGAAGGATCAAGGTGAGGGGTAGGGACCCTGATTGCTGCCTTCTGCAGTTTGCTTGGGGGGGAGCGGTAGCAGCCCCCCCCCACATAAGGGAGTAGGAAGAGGATCATGCCACACAGTTTCTTTTGTAACTTTGTACAGCGCTGTGTATATTTACAGCGCTTTAGAAATAAAGTTTAATAATAATAACAGCCAGATCACCCTCTTACCCCCTAGTTGGATGGATGAGGCAGCAGTAGTAGTAGGTGCAGCAAATTTTCTGCATCTCAGGCACAACCTGCCCTTGGGCCAGGCGTGGAGGCGGAGCACTCCACCAATTTGCCACCTCCCCCAGCTTGCTGCTCAAAGCAGCTACTTCACCCACCTAATCTGATGGGAGAGCCCAGTTTTGGCTGGCACCCTAGGGTGTCAGAACTGCTACCCCACGTCAGATCTCCAGTCAGTCCTCTACCTTTCAGTCAACTCACCACCCACTTTTGGGATCTTCCAAACTGCTGTTCCTTCCTATAATAAGCATCTTACATCTGCCCTCTCCCTTAGCTGGGGTGGGGGAATCATCATTCCCTTCCTCAGTCATTGAAGGCAATTCCCAACCAGCAGTTCCCATTGAGGAAACAGCACCAATGATTCTGAACGATTAACCAGCAATCTGCCTATGAAAGGAATACTAAGTCAGCAATTAACAATACATTTTAATAGGTAAATTTCCAAATGCCTTTCAAATTAAATAGCAGTATTATTCTAAATAAAATATGCATCCAAATGTACAAGAGAAAAGATGTTTGTAAAGATAAAAGAGCATTTATTTTCTTCAAATGGTCAAAAAGCCTTCTGAGACAATGACTGTCTGCCCACCAATGTCTACTCTTCCATCTTTCCGAAGCATAATCTTCAACTCTCCTCCACGAACAGAGCATTGAAATGCTAAACAAAGGAAAGGGGTGAGGAAGAGGGAGAGAACGTTGGTATCAATATTTCCTATCTGGGTTTCCGTTTACACTTAAAAAAATTTAATGCCTGCTACAATACTTACAGCCCAATCCTATTCTCTCCCCCCCCCCCCGCTGATGCAGTGATGCCAAAATGAGTAGTGCTAATGAAATCAGATGTTGAGCTGCCCTTGCTATCACCCAGCCCATACAGTTCAAGACTCAAGTTCATAAAGTTCATAGTGCATAGCGAAGAGGGTCTGTGGGAACCTAACCCAATTTTCCCCATAGGATCAATGATCCAATAACCGCGGTTTCCATATCCGCTGGGTTTTCCAGGAACCTAAACCCAGCAGATAACGAGAATTGACTATATTTGACATTACTTCAAATGAACATCACCATCTGGATTTGCCTGTGGTTCTTATTGTCAGAAGGAAAGCCACAGTAATTTTATTCTACATACAAATGCAAGGGAAAAGCTGGTATGCATTTAACATCTACATGAAACCGCTGGGAGAGGTCATCCGGGGATTTGGAGTGGGGTGCTATCAATATGCTGATGACACCCAGCTCCATCTCTCCTTTCCACCTGATTCCAGGGTGGCTGTTGAGGTTCTGGAGCGCTGCCTGGAGGCGGTGGGGACCTGGATGAGGGCTAACAAGCTGAAACTAAACCCGGACAAGACAGAAGTTCTCCTGGTCCGGAAATCCATAATGCAGGTGCTAGAGTATCGTCCTGCTCTGAAGGGGGTTGCACTCCTTCTGAAGGAGCAGGTCCGCAGCTTGGGGGTCCGCCTGGATCCGCAGCTGCTCCTGGATTCCCAGGTGGCGGCTGTGGCCAGGGGTGCCTTTGCCCAGCTTCGGCTGGTGCGCCAGCTGCGACCGTACTTGGATCGTGCAGCCCTGACCACGGTGATCCATGCCATGGTGACGTTGCGACTAGATTATTGTAACGCGCTCTACGTGGGGCTGCCTTTGAAGACGGTTCAGAAACTGCAATTAGTGCAGAATGCGGCGGCCCGTGTGGTCACTGGAGGTAGGCGGTTCGACTCCGTTGGGCCGCTCCTCCGACAGCTGCACTGGCTGCCAATTCGTTTCCGGGCCCAATTCAAAGTGCTGGTTTGGACCTTTAAAGCCCTATACGGCTTGGGGCCAGGATATTTGAGAGACCGCCTTCTTCTATATACTCTGGCTCGTCTCCTTAGATCATCAGAGAAGGCCCTTTTGCGGGTTCCGTCGCCCAAGGAAGTGCGAGGGGCGGCGGCCAGAAACAGGGCCTTCTCAGTAGTGGCACCAACCTTATGGAATTCCCTCCCCTTTGACCTACGAACTGCTCCCTCCTTGGACACTTTCCAGCGAGGCCTAAAAACCTTCTTGTTCAAAGAAGCCTTCTGAGCCCCTGCCTTTTTTAACATCGCTGGTACAGGTGGGGGTCCTGCTGTTTTTATGCTCCTGCTCTGATTGTAGCCATGATCTTTTTAATTGTTTTTAGACACTGTTTTTATTAATTTTTATTGATTATTTTTACTGATTTTTTATACTGTGTTTTTTTGTATGTATTTTTTTGTTGTTGTTGTAAGCCGCCTTGGGTCCCTTCGGGGAGAAAGGCGGGATAAAAATACTGTAAATAAATAAATAAATAAATAAATAAAAGCTAGCTTTAAAAGGCTTCTTTTTCAGCAACATCAGGAGGAGGAGGAGGAAATCAGTGCATCTGCGTAGCTTGCACAGCCCTGTAGTCATGGAGTGTCCAAAGTCTCTGCTTGTTCTTAGTTCCAATCAAGGAGGACATTTTAATCAAAGCTTCAGATGATTAATTTTTATCAATCATATTTGTATTGGTAAAGTTTTCAACCCAATACCGTATAGTATGTAAGAGAAAGTTCCTACCGCACATTTCGTTCTTTCCAAGGTGTTGTGACCAATAACTACTTAAAACGGTATGAGCAGATCCTTGAAAGAAAATGGAAATATGTGGTTAAAAACGATGATGATGAGTTTACAGGGATTTCAAATTATTACAAATCATAAATTAGGCCCCAAAATATATATATAGCACATCAACGTATATATAGCACATCAACGTTTCTAGAATGTTTACATTACAAAGCATCAAGCAGGAATTATTCACCTAAATTTAATTAAAAATCAGGAGAAAAGTTCAGTGTAAACATGCAAACACACCTGTGACAGGATCTTCTGAAACTCCATTCCACGGGGCAAAATAACGAGAGTAAAAGTCATAGCTTTCACGTTTTCCATGGCAGTTTCCCTTAAGTGTGACTATTAATCCTTTGACTTTCCCAGTCTTCTCAGCAAGTAAAAGTTCTTGGGCATTCACCTTTAGTTTCTCCAAATCAGACCTTGATGTTAAGCATTAAAAAATATTTTTCATTGTAAGTAAATATAGGGCAGAAAAAGGCCAGAGAGGATAAGTACAAACTCGGATTCATGGCGCAATCCTGCTTAAAAATAGGCTGGCGGACTGAGCGCTCCGTCGGCCTAAGGAGTCGCAAACGTGTCGTAAATCATGTTTGTGGCTCCTTTGGAGTAAGCAGCGCCGGTGCGGAGGCCCACTCCAGTTGGCATAGGGGCGTGGGGAGGGTGGGCAGGGGTGGTGAGGGAGGGGGCCATTGGGTAGCCCAGCCTGGGAGGGGGTGGGGATATCAGCGCTGGCTTGTGCCGATATCCTATGCCGCTTCCCAGGCCAGGCGAGCCGGCCTTACACAGCCAGCTCCAGAGACTCACATCAAGCAGTGAGTTGTGAGGAGCCGCGAACAGACTTGGGGTGCCCTTCACAAAAACAGGAAGTGAAGGACATGCTGGGATCACTGTCAGCGCATTCTGCACTTGATTTGTTTAAAAGAATCACATGAGGAAGGAGCAGGATAAGGGGGAAAGGAAGCAGACCACCACTATGCACACACTTGAAAAAACATGCAAAAGGTGGTGATCCATTTACCTACCCACTCACCTTGCTCCTTCCTTGCACGCACGGTCCCTTTAAACAAAACAGGAAGTGCACTACACATTCCCAGAATGACCCATATACTTTCCGTTTTGTTTAAATGGCAAACAAGCAAGGAGCAAGGAAGAAGCAAGGCATGGGAATAGATAACCAGATCATCGCCTTCTGCATGGTTTCTTTAGGGGGGCAAACGTGCAGCAGCCACAGCAGAGGATTTTTTGCCAATGTGAAGGAGCACTTGGGTTCAGGCCAGGCCTGGGGAGGGAGAATCTCTAGAAACAGAGCAAGAGGACTTTTTGTGTAATTACTTGGAAACATTTAAACCAAATCCAGTTTGGCATATCCAATTTTAACAAATTGTGCTTATCAAACTGGATTTTGGGTCTGTAACAATGTACAGTATTATCTGTGAATTTCACTCTAAATGTTAGGGTGATATTGGACAGATCTGCTTTTAACATTTATATCTACAGTCTGTTTTCTAAATGTGGATGCCTAGAGTCCAGAGCAGTTGCTCAGTCATGCAGCAGAAAGTGCAGTGATGCCATGCAGTCAGAGCATAAAAAGAACTGAAATAAGCATCTTAATATGTGGGATGCATCTGCATTTGCCTTCCATTTCGAGTGTTGTTACCTCTCTAGGCTTCACCACCACCAACAACAATTTTTTGTATTATGCTGCTGCTTATAGAATCCCTGCCTAAATATTAGATTTGTCCTCTAACCAAAGTGAGAAAGCAGCTCTCCGATAATCTTTGCTGTTGGGGGGGGGGGGGCAAAGGGTAAGAAAAAATAAAGGAGAAATGGACATGCCCAGGAAGGAAAAAAAGAAAGTTAAAACATAAACTGTAGAATCCAGAAAAACACATCTCATTCCCTTCTCATGGGTTCTTCAGTGTCAGACAAACAAAAGAAGTCACCAGTGGAGGGGAAGTGGAGTACATATTTATTTAAATATAACTACATGAGAAATGTGTAACAAAAGAACATGTACCTTTCATAAACATCACTGAGACAGACAAGGAGCTTCTTTGTGTCAGGAGAATAGCAAACATCTTGAACATTCATATTACCTACTGCTCCCTGGTGAATAAACCAAAAAGAAGCATAGTTTATTGCACTTCTTTATAATGTAAGTTTTTCAGTAACTGCTTTACTAAAGGTGAAGTTCACCTTCTAGTAAAGAGCACAGATTGCAGGAGAATTCACAGACGTAAGGAGATACAGGGTTAGCAGCAGGGACACTGTCTTTTCTGCATAGTTAAAAATGCTCATGCTTTTAAAAACAAGATAGCAGCTGCTAAATGACTACAGTCTAGAGACTAACAATGCAATCCTATGCAGGTTTATTTATAACTAAATCCCACTGTATTCAGCGGGGCTTACTCCCTGGTAAGTGTGCGCAGGATTGTGCTGTAAGTTACATGCAGCTAAATCTTACTAAAATCTATAGGACAAGAGGCTAAACTACACATCACAATACAAATATCTATCCTTCCTCCAAGGTAGTGTACATGGCAATTATCCCATCTTACTCACAGTAATCCTGTAAGGTCAGAATGAGAGAGGGTGACTGGCCCAAGGTAATTTACAGCCTAATCCTATGCTGGCCATGGAGGCCAGTCCTGCCAGCGTGGAGGCCAGTACCAGCAGGCCTCTGCTGGCGAAAGGACAGAACCCATTGGTGAGCTCTGCGCCGGTTGGCGGCATTTTGGGGCAGGGAGAGAGGGCACATCAAGCCCAACACGGGGCTGCTTGGAGCTGAGCCAGCCATTTTGCTGGCACGCCTCCGAGTGGCCCCATAAGGGCTGCTGGGGCTCGACACGGGGGAAGAGGACGATTGTCCCCTTCCCTCAAGGAGACCTCCAGCCCTGTGCTGGATACAGCAGAGCCTGCTCTGGCGCTGCTACATCCCAGTGCGGGGCTTTGGATTGGACTGTTAGTGACTTTCAGTGCATATGCATGTTTACTCAGACCTAAGTCCCATTCTGTTCACTGAGGCTTACTCCCAAGAAAATGTGCATAGGATTGAAGACTTTAATAACTGTACAGTTATTAGAACAATGTAATGTAACAACTACTTTATTACCTTAATTAGCTCTTCCATTTCTTGAAAATCCTAGATGAAAAATAAATAAATACATGATGTGTGCTTTTTCTCTTGTTTTGGAGAAATGTGGACAATTGAAAAATGTATAATTTAAATCTAACCTGCGGATAGGTCAAGTAAATGGGGAAGTCCAGAATAATATGATCTCCTCCTTGTCTGGCTTTTAATTCTCCACTCAGAGTTATGAAGGTGAGGGCCATATTCATGTTTTCTGTTTTTAAAATCAGAAACATGTAATTGTGATTTAGGTTAGAAAATATTTACCATTTCAAAAACAACAACAACCAAAACCCATGGCTAAAATTTAATTACTCTTCTTGTGGAACAGCACAGCAGCTGATGCCAGGGTAGCATGACCACAGAGAGGGACCTCATTTGTTGGTGTAAACCACCTTAATCCAAAACGAGAACCTAAGAAAGAACAGAGAAGCATTAATCTACCATCTTCTCAAAATCACAGATATGATGCAAAAGAGGTTGACCGACAATAGCATTATTATAAACCAATGGCTGTAAAACGATTTTTGATTCAAACTGATTCAAACTGGTCTAGTAATTTGGTACAATGCCCCCAAAGCAACAGAGAGACTTGTGTGAGTTAACCTAAGCTCACACAATCACACAACACACACAGAAGAGCATACGAATAAAGGGTTAACCAAAAGAGACTAACTAGGGTTACTGTAGGAACAGGGAGGGTAAAGATTGACAGTCTCTTGGGGAATTAAAGGATGCAGACAAAACTGGGGAAAGCAAAGAAACCAGGAAGTGACTTAAGCATGGTAAGAGAGTATCCAGAGAAGGTGGATTTTTGAGAGAGAAAAAGTCATTGAAGGAAGGGGAAAGGAAGCCAAGGTGGCAGAAAGCATGAGTGGCTACCTAATCCTGAAGTCCTAGAGAAAGTATTTAGTCATTAGTTGCCATCAGAGCCTAGGATAGAGATCCCAGGTAGCAAGCTCTCTGGGACAGGGACAGCTTTAGCCTGAGGCGCTTCTCCTCTGTGGTTCAGCATATTCCTGACCTATGGTCCCTGGCAGAATTGGTAGCCCGGCCTTGGTAGAATCAACCAAGGAGACAGCATCAAAAGGAGCTTAGGGGTTTCTTTGTGCTTCCATTGCCTCTTAGTTTAAAGGGAGAAATTCTCCAGAACTCTGCTGTAGGTTTGCTACTTGTAGGAAGGGGTAGCAGAGTCTGGAGTTTCGGTATCATCAGACAGAGTGTATAAGCTCGCTTCAGTTGAAGCCAACAACAAAAGCATTAGCACAACAACAACAAAAAGGGGGAGGCCTTACTTTTGGTAAAGTCATCAGTGGGATGCAGTTTTCTGATGAATGCTGTCTCTGAGAGGTTCATTTCAGCTGCAATTTTTTGGTATAAAACTTCTTCCAGCTCCTAAAAAAGATAGTTAAGTAGTTGCCAACAAGTGGATTTTTTTTTTATTGCAAAGAAACAGTATCTTCAAATATTTCTTGCCAATGTCTGACAAACGAAGAGCCCATCGTTAGACATGAAGTTAAAGCTGGTTCCTGGTTCCCAGTTCCTTATTCAGCACAAAGATATAGAACTGAAGCAGCAGGAAATAAGGAACTGAGGTGTGCACCACCATTCTCCCAAATCATCATAGTGCCGCTGCAAATCATACTCCTCTCCCAGCAGGAGACTGTCCCTGACAAGAGATGTCCTACTGCTATAGCTTGCTCAAAGCTTTGATTTTGTATAATAAGGTGCTCTCAGTACCGAAGGCCAACACAGTTGAATAAGGAACTGGGAGTTTGTACCTTAAATGCTGTTGTTTTTAAAAAAAAAAAAACAAAGGAATTTCCTGATGGCAATGGCTGCAGCCTGGCAGAGACTAGGAGGGGCTTGGTGCACCTCTAGGATGTGACAAATAGAGCCTGGTAGACAGGTGCACACAGCCTGGAGGGGCCACCACCAGCCATTTGCAAAGCATTGCAGTTGCTTGTTCCCTCTGCTGCAGCAGCTGCAGGCCAAGAGCAAGAAATTCACTGTATTTTCCCCTTCACCATCAACTGCTTCAACCCTTTTGCTGCTTCTCCTCTCTCCCATGCATTAAGGTGTCAGGAAATCCTTCCCGACACTTGTAATTTCCCCTCAGGCGGACAGGAGGTGACAGGCTAGCATTCTCCTCAGTTGGAGGACATCATTCTCGGTTGCCATGCCTGTACAAACTCTGTCCTTATTCCACCCTTCCCATGGCACTGCACCATCTTCTTGGTTGCTGAGTGCCAGATAGTGAAACTGATGAAAGTCAACACACTGCATGTGTGAAACAGCCATCACAGAGTAAGCACCACAGTCACATCGCCTCTGTTACCTCACTTTGCAAAAGAGACAGTTGACAAATTCGGCTGAGGGTCTTCAAGTAATTAATATGCAGGGATATATCAGTCTGTAATGGCATCTTTCCTTTATGCATGATCAGGTTAGATTAGCAAAAGTAAACAAAGGTATTCCATTGAAAAGCAATGCTCCTGCCTGTGAATGCCTGGTTCTTAGCATCTGGATTAAAAGGTAGGTGGAGGCCCTTTCCAGTTCTACAAAGATCGCATAAATTGTGCCAGTACTGTAATTTATACATTTATAAATTGTGCCAGTAATAAGCAAGACTAAGGACCCAATCCTATCCAAATTTCCAGCACTGATGCAGCTGTGCCAATGGGGCACGCACTGCATCCTGGGAAGGGGCAGTCATGGAGACCTCCTCAAGGTAAGGGAATGTTTGTTCCCTTATTTCAGGGCTGCATTGAGGCTGCAGCGGCTCTGGAAAGTTGGATAGGATTGGGCCCTGACTCTTGTTTCTTTCCTGAGTCAGGCAGCAATTCTATGTACACTTTCCTGGGAGTAAGCCTCACTTAAGCATAGGAGTGCACTGCCATTCTGTTAAACTTTTAGACAAAGCAATCTAAGGCAACATCATGTACCTATAGGCTATTTGAACAAGAGTTATTTCATTGGTATTTTCATAGCAAGTAAAGCCAAAACACACCCACACAAACACACACACCCCAACCTCCTAATCACTAGAACCATATATTTTTAAACACTGCCATCCTGTGGAAGGTTTGAAATATAACAAGCTTTATTTTCTCATTGTGACATAACTGAGCAATTACTGTATTTTATAGATCAAGGCATCAAAGTTATTCAACAGAAGACAAAGATAACATAAAAGTGATAGGTATGATTGATGGAGAAAAATACTCTCAGGAGATTCCCTATTTGTGAGCATTATCCTGCTCATAGACTAGATAGAACATGTATGGAACTTCATGTGTGTGTTGGTGGTGATACGTTTATGTTTAATAGCCTTTACTGAAATAACTGTACTGAAATAACTAGTTACTTAAAAATATTTTCTCATTAATTTCAGCAGAGGAAGCAGATAAACTGCACAGCACATGGGTCCCTCCCCTTTCATTAAAGCAAATGGAGCAGGTTGTATACATAAAAGCTCTACAAGTGCTTGAGAGTACAGTAGGGCCCCCATATCCGCGGAGGATAGGTTCCAGCTCTGTTACCTGGTTAATTGAAACCACGGAAAAGAGCAAACACTATCTCTCCTCCCCTCCCCGCGCCCATTACCTTCATTATGTTGCTATTGCTGGTGCCAAGCAAGTGTGTCTTTTTCTTCACCAAAATGCTATAAGCACAGAGCAGACAAGCAGCCTGAATACTAGAGAGGCTCTCAAACATTAAACAGGAAGCAGGAACTGTCTCCTGTTAACATTTGGGAGCCTCTCTAGTAATCAGGCTGCTTGCATGCTCTGTACTGGCTTATACATTTTGTATAATGGCTTGCCTTGCTGGCTTATAGCATTTTGTTTAAGGAAGAGATGGGCTTGCTTGGTGCCAGCGCTAGAAACATAATGAAGGTAATAATGGGCATGGCCTTCCCGAGAACCATGGATAAGTGAATCCGCGGATAGCAGATCTGCGGATATGGGGGCCCTACTATACACGATTTCTTGCTAAAGGTGCAAATGTTTTCGTTTGCTGGTATTTCCTTTAACAACGCTTTAGTTAACTAGTTTTTACCAGTTGGCTCCCCAAACCTACATGTATGTGTTTTGTGACACTGTCTCTGAGACACCAGTGTAACATGTTTTGTGGCTTTGTATTGGTGCAGCTGTTGATAAATCCCCATCCTCACCATATCAGAGGATTGTGCTGCCAGGACCAGCCCTACAATGTAACAGGACAAGCAGGCACCCCTGGAATGCCACCTCATGCAATTAGGTTTCCCAGTGTTTATTTTTAATGTTTAAATATTGAATTGCTTTGTGCATATGTGCACTGTGCACACATGTACTGAACAGGGGAAGGCTGGTAAAAACTGAAGTTTATGTGCATGCATAAACTGAAAACAGCATCAGCTAATCCTAGTCTCCAGTGCTGACAAGGGCGGAAACAGGCAAGGGAGTAAGTGGCAAGGAGGAGCCATTAGTGCATTGGCTGTCTGGCTGGTGCTTAGTCCAGCACAGGATGGCTGTGCAAGTAAGCAATGGGGAAGGGAAAGAGGAGATGGTGGGCAGCCACCAGCCACCAGCAGAGGTGGTGGCAGAGTGGATCTGCGCCCCCCCCCCCCGTCCTGCCCATGATCTGTGTGATGGTACTGAGGGCTCTTGGTAGAAGAGGCAGTGGCAGGATGTTCACAGTGGCGGTGGCACCGCAGTAAGTCTGGAGAAAACAGCCGGCAGCAGCAGCAAACAGTAGTGAACACCCTTCATCTCTCAAAAGAGAGTTCCTTTCCTTAATTGTCTTTGTGAGTGCTTTATAGTACAGTACGTGTGTGCATGTCAATGAGAAAGAATGATCTGGGTTCTCTGTCTATGCCCCGTGTCTATCTCTATGAGGTCCTTGTTTATCTTCCTTTGTGAAAGATCTGTCTTCCTGTAACCTCTGTAGCTCTCTCTGCACCCTCCATACTTTTGACTCTCTCTCTCTCTCTCTCTCTCTCTCTCTCTCTCTCTCTCTCTCTCTCTCTCTCGTGCTTCTCTGCTCTGTGTGTCCACTCCAGCTCGCTTTATATATACAGTATAGGTATGGTATCTGTTTTGCATGTAAGATTTATCCTGTTCTCTGATTGTGATATATAGCAGTTGCTGTTTGGATTGTGTTGGTGTCTATGGGAACTTGATATCATGTAAATAGATGTTATGCTGCCCAGTATATAAGAACACTCAGCAACGATAGTAGGAACTGTTTTTCTAACTTACAGTTTAATCCTGTCTACATTTTAGAATAGTGGAGCACCGTTCCACTGGTCTAAGATGTCGCAAGTGTGCCCTAAAGCATGTTTGCGGCACCTGGAGAGTAAGCTGCGCCAGTGGAGAGGCTTGTGCCGCTCCTCTGGCACTGCAGAGCTGTGGCGGGAACATGTCCCCAATGGGCGGTGGAGGGGCATGGGGTGGATGGAATGGGGCATTCCAGGGGTGAGTGGGATTGGTCAGCCGGACCAGGAAGGGGGAGGGATCGTCGTCAGCCTCCTCCACCATATCTTATCTCCTTTCCCATGTCTGGCCACTGTTACATGGGGCTCTTGGACTTGCGCCAGCAAAATAGCTGGTGCACATCCAAGTAGCCCCATCGGGGCAGCTGGTGCATTACTCAGGGTAAAGGGACAAATCCCATTACCCCGAGGGGGCTACCAGCTGTGCCAGGGCCCAATCCTGCTCAGGATGCGGCAGGCACCTTATGTGCACTGCCGTGTCCTACTAGACAAGATTGTGCTGTTAGAGGGACAGAATATCTTGAATCAGTGCTATGAGCCACAAGTTTAATTTACATCTATAAATATCAAATTAAATCTGTACACTCTAGTGTAACTGATTTGTAGATTATACATAGAAATATTATTCACATATAAATGTTAATAATAATGTCAGCACTCATAAATTAAGCTAAATCAGTGTTCAAATTGTGTTCCAGTTCCTAGAAACCCCAGAATCCTTTGAAAACTTATTAGAGTTTCCTCAGTGAGACCAGTAATGAACCTTCCTGAAAAATCTGTCACTTAATCCGCTCTCACAATGCACAGCTCCAGAGGAGGCACTCTCTCAGTTTGAACCGGGCAAATCATAAGGCCTTGGAGGCCTCTCTGACAACTCATTAACCAAATCAGCAATTTTCAACCAGTGTGCCGTGGCACATTGGTGTGCCACGAATAGTCTGCAGGTATGTCGCGGAAGTCTGGGGGATGGTCATTTATTAGTAGGACCATTGGTGAATGTGAGCCCTCCACCGGTAGTGGCAGTGCAGTGTGCCTTGACTGCCCGGTGTACCTTGACAATTTTAGCGCCTTGTTGTCAGTGTGCCATGAGATGAAAAAGGTTTAAAATTGCTGAACTAAATGGTTCCCAACAATGCACCGTAGAATTCCCTGTAATGTACAGGGGTTCTGAGATGGACACGTTAAGGTTCTTTGACAGACAGATCACTATGGAAAGGGTTCCTAAGGGTAGAAAATTTGGAAAACACTAAGCTAAATAAATACTACAGGAGATAGAATTCTCTGTACCCATGGAAAACTTTTTATTAGTCAAGTAAAATTTTCCTGAAATGAAGTGGCACCAGTCACATACATCAAAGACTAAAACTGCAATCCTGTAAACATTTACCTGGGAGTAAGTGCCATTGAACCAATGGGGCTTACTTCTGAGTAGACATGCATAATACTTAATAATCTTTAAGGTAAAGGCACATTTCAAAAACTTACATCTTCAAGAAGACAAATAGCAGCAGGATTGCCACGAAATGGTTGATCTGTAAAGGCATCAACTATGAAAAGAGAAATTTGCATTTTCTTCTTTTATGTTTGCTGCCGTTCTTTAAAATGGTGTTTTCCGAAGTCATGACTTTTGCTCTTAGTTGCACAAACATCTAAGTTAATATTAAACCAAATGAATAGCAAGAACTAGTAATTTCATTGGCACTCACCATTTTTCTTATCAGACTCACTATAGAGGCCCCGTTTTAAAGATGTTTGACCTTTGTTTAGAAGAAATTTCTTCCTTTTAAAGGTGAGAGACCTAATTAATTTCTGCTGCTCATTTCTGAGAATTTAAAGAGTTCTTTCCATTTAGTCCTCGCTGTATAGAAATGCAACATAGTTATTTCACACATGTAGGCCATCAATCTCCCATGCTTTAAACATGAGGGAGCCGTTATTGTTTGAGGTAATTCAGTAAAAACATGTGGACACTGCATGCATAGTCATTAATTCTTAATCCATTTAATATTGATAAGGCATACGTATTATATTGCCAGTTCTAAATATAATAAAATATAATCCTAACATTAATTTTAATATCACAAGTACTGTAGTTAAAATGTTTGGTTCTTTGCCCCTTCTCTGGACAATATTTCTGTAGGCTAGAGCAGAAATGTTCTGTGTGAGACTACAGAATATGGACATGCCACTTTGAACAACATTTGTCCTTCCTTAACAGACCAGGCCAGATAACAGATAGGCCAGCGGGTGGCGCAGTGGGTTAAACCGCTGAACCATGAGCTGTCGATCGAAAGGTCGGCAGTTCGAATCCGTGAGCTCTCATTGCTTGGCCAGCTCCTGCCAACCTAGCAGTTCCAAAGCATGTTAATGCGAGTAGATAAATAGGTACCACTTGCGGGAAGGTAAACAGCACTCTGTGTTCCAGCTGCATGCTATGCGCTGCGGCAAGGAGAGTCATGCCGGCCACATGACCACAGAGGCGTCTTCGGACCACGCTGGCTCTTCGGCTTTGAAATGGGGATGAGCACCACACCCTAGAGTCGGACACAACTAGACTTAATTGTCAGGGGTCACCTTTACCTAACAGACAATGACTATGACTGTACACCACTAATGTGCAGTACTTGGCAACAGTATTAATCCTAACAATTCTGATGTGTACTGAAATTTGCAAACAGTATCACTATTTACTCTCTCTGTTTACTTTCCCCTTACTGCTATTGCAACTCCTTTATATAAACACCTTTATATCACTGCCAATTCAATACACCTCATGCATTTAATGAAATGGACTCTAGTCCAGGAAGGCTAATGCTGAAATAAATGTGTTGCGCTTTTGATTTGTCCCTATTTTGGATGCTTCTCTCACACACATGGCTTCTGAGATACTTCAGCATCCTAAAATGATTGCTGGGTTATCAGTAGTAATTATCCTGGGAAGCTGAACTTTGTTTGTACAGCCTCACCTTTCCCTTTGACTGGTGAACAAGAATGTGACCTTGAGTTACCTCATTGGACCAGGAACCCCACCTGATGTCTAAGAACAAGAGATTCCAAAAGCCAGGTGACCCCCTAAATGACCTGGTCATGTTATACTTTCTGGGAGGAACCAGGAACCACATATACAGGGCTATTAAAAAAAGGATGACGTAAAAGTAAAGGCTGACGTACCACAACTGTCATGACATGAAAAGACAGAAAAACTGTCCAAATTTCACATACACATTACAAATTGTAACCTGTGATGGTCTTTTCCTCCATGAATCTATCCAAACCCCTTTCAAAGGCATCTAGGCCAGGTGCCATCACCACATCCTGTGGCAAGGAGTTCCACAGATGAACTACACGCTGGGTGAAGAAATATTTTCTTTTGTATTTTTCTAGAATATTTTCTAGAATTTCCCTCTATCCACTCTCTCCATCCCATGCATAATATTATACATCGGGCAGCCGAATCCACTGGAACTTTCCGGCACCCGAAGGAGTCGCAAACGTGCCGTAAGACATGTTTGCACCTCCTCGAGAGCCGGGAAGGCTGGCTCCGGCACCGAGAGGACCCCGCCGTTGCCAGACCCAGGTAAGTTTGGATTCAGCGGGGGGGGAGATCGCCGCTGGGAGGGTGGCCATTGGTCCCGTCGTCCCAGGAGGGGGCAGGGGACGGTCTTCGGCCGTATCCTGACCCCCGCTGGGCGCTGGAGCCTTTACACAGCCTCCTCTAATTCCGCCAGCAAAATATAATAATTCCGCCAGCCAGTCACCCTCAGACAACTTTTTTTCTAGACTGAAAAGCCCCAAACGCTGTAGTTTTTCCTCATAAGGGAGGTGCTCCAGCCCACAAATCATTTTGGTCGCTCTTTTCTGCACCTTTTCCAATTCAACTATATCCTTTTTTGAGGGTGTGGTGACCAGAACTGAACGCAGTACTCCAGATGTGACCTTACCATCAATTTGTACAAGGGCATAATGATATTGGCCGTTTTATTCTCAATTCCTTTTTTAATGATCCCGAGCATGGAATTGGCCTTCTTCACAGCCGCCGCACACTGGGTCGACACTTTCATTGACCTGTCCACCAGCACCCTGAGATCTCTCTCCTGATCTGTCATGCCCCTTTCTTCTTCACCAAGAGGTGCCCAAGGCGGTGTGGTGTTCCCCCTGCCCACATAGCAGTGTTCCCAAAGGGCTCACACTTTTAAAGGGGAAAAATGGTTTTGGGCAAATACAAATGTCATGTATTTCAATACATTACAAAAGAGGGCAAATACATAATTCTCCTTTTCCTCTCCTCAGGGCCACTGGCATTCCTATGGTTACTGTGAGGGGCACAGTCCACCCTTAAAAAGAGGCAACAGCAACTGGAGCTGTAATGGTAGATCTTTGCCTTACTTTTTTCTTTCTCCTCACACAGGACTGTTGGTGTTTCTGTAGCAGTTGTAACATCATGTATCATGGCCATCTCAGCCAAGATTGGCTCTGGTACGGAGAAAGCCCTCAATTTTACGTATGGGGGCTCTATTCGTACCTCCAAACCAAAATGAACATGCATGCATAGATTGAGCTAGAGACTGCTCCTCTCACCCCTAATTCATTTAGAATGCAATCCTGCACAAGTACATGGCGACGGAACGAGCGTCGCCGGAAGTAGTCGCAAACGTGCCGTAAAGCACGTTCGCGACTACTCTGGAGCAGGGAAGTTGCTCCGGCACCAGAGCGCTCCAGCGGCCGCCGGACCAGGTAAGACGGGATCTGGCGGGCATGGGGGCGTTTCGCTGGTGGAGGAAGGGGGCCATTGGCCCAGCCGTCCTGGGAGGGGGCAGGGCATCCTGGCTCCCGCCAGGTGGCTGGGCCGTTACATGGCCTCCTCTGACATCCACCAGCGATTTTGCTGGCGGAAATCCGAGGAGACCAGTCAGGCTGGCCAGCATTTACACCCAGGGAAGGGGACGTTCGTCCCCTTCCCCGAGTAGACCTCCAACCCTGCGGCAGCCTGGCCGCCGGTGCACAGGATCCGGCGGGTGGCCCTGGGCCACCCGCCGGATCCTTACGCAGGATTGCGCTGCCAATGTGCAAAAGGGGCTAGAGAGGGAGTATGTTAGGCTATAATAATACTGTACTCATGACAGGCCACCAGTCAGTTCCACAATCTGACTGATGGCAAAAGTAGAATAGGATAGCCCCTGCCTCACCCAGTGTACAGCTTGTTCACGTGGAAAGGTCTAGGTCCACTCTCTTTTACAGACCAAATGTGTGCATTCATTGCCTTTTTCATTTTCCTAACTAACTAGAATTCTAGAAACAGAATCGTTTCCATATTTTCCTTTTTATAATAACTATCTGAATTATTATTATATTTATTAAGGTACCAACTTCACAAACGCTGAAGCGATTATTGTAAAATATTTCTTTCTGACGTTGGAAGAGCATGAGCCCAACTTTTCGTAATGGCTTTAAGCCTTGGCAGTGGCTGTGCATTCACAAGCAGTTTAAATCCACGTTGACGCTGCTCGGCTCCCAGCTCCGGCGGGCATGATTCAAACGGAGCACATGCGCCATTTCAGTGTTTCGTTTGTGCGCATGCGCCCCGCCATCTTGAGCCCTTGTGCTAAACAGCTTTGCTACTGCGCCTCCCATTTTCCATAGTTGCTAACCAGCTGCGCATGCGGTGCTCCTCGCACCTGGGAGACGTGCGCGAGATTCCCGTCAGTAGAGTGTTGTCATCGCGATACGTGCACCACCAACGACGCCATCCTGTCTGCCTCAGCTGCGTAGCTTGGTAGCCTGTCGCCCGTTAAACGCTTCCTTGTTCTTTGTGGGGAAGTTCAGCGCTGTCGTTTGCGCGGATCGACGACTGGGGAAGTGGGTTAGGTGTTGACGGTGAGTGGGGTGGCACGAAACGGTGGGGCAGCCCTGTCGCTGATGTGCCGGGAAACTGAGACGAAGTGGGCGGGCCTGCCTTCCCACTTCCAGAGAAAATAGCGGACGCCTTGGGTAGGAGGCACGATAGCAGGGTGGTAAAGAAGGGAAAGGGTTAAAAAGGTTTCGGCGCGCGCGAGAGTAAGGTTTCTATTCTTTTCGTTCGCCATTTTGAATGTGATGCTGATGGATGGATGGTTGCTAGATAGATGGGGGGGCGAAGAGGGGCGCGACGCGGCTGAGCGAGATTCGCTTTGAAGCGAAGTGCCCTTCAACCTTCATTAGCGAATAACTGGCTCGTTCTCCAACGGCTACTGCTGCCGGAACTGACGAGAACGGCTAACAAAAAGGCAGGCTGGGAGCGAGCGAGAGGAAAATAACTCCGGTCTCCTGGGCTCGACAAAAGAAGAGGAGGCGGCTCCTCCTCCATTGTATCGGCCTGGCCGTGGTCTTCCTCTCCCCCCCCCCCTTTCGGAGAGCAGGCATTCTGTACTCCGCCACACCTCCTCCCTTTTCCCGCCTGCGCCTGCTTTCTAGGAATTTCTCCGCGCTCTGTATTGAGATTTGTATAAAGTGGTATATGTTTCAGGTCTGGATTTTTTTTTTTTGTCATGCGCCCTAACAGCGTGGTGTTAACGCTGCAGTATAGTATTCAGTTACTTAGTAGTTCGTTCCATTGAAGTCTGTGGAAATTACTTCCGAGGCGAGCAAACACGCGTGACATCAAGCGATGAAAAGGGCAAAAACCCTAATCACCAGTTAAATCAGACAAACGTAGGAAAACGTTACTAAGGTTAAGCCAAGGATATTTAACCATGAAATGTTGCAACAATGCCTCATCAGTAGTGATAATTTGGTATAGACAGTAACTGAGAATAAGAAATTAAAAATTAGTACAGGGATAGTGCTTCTGTATGATAGAGCTCAGGGACCACAAAGATTGGTCTGGTAAAACATCTTATCTACTTATATCTCTTAATCTGCTGTAAGGCATTGGTGCTGATTGACATCTGACAAGGTCATTACTGTTGCTAATCTACTTTTGCTAAGGAAAAGAACAGGAAGTAATCTCAATACATGTCACTTGAAATACATAGGCAGTTGCTTTTACTTGGACAAACTTTGAATACTAGAACTAAAGCCATTTATAGTAGGAAATTCTCCTTGCACTGACTGATATGTCCACAGAACTGTACTACAATATCAACAGGTAACAAACATGATGGCTTTTTTCCAAAGCATGTCAATGCGAGTAGATAAATAGGTACCGCTTGAGGGAAGGTAAACAGTGCTCCGTGTTCCAGCTGCATGCTACACGCTGCGGCAAGGAGAGTCATGCCGGCCACATGACCACGGAGGCGTCTTCGGACAATGCTGGCTCTTCGGCTTTGAAATGGAGATGAGCACCACACCCTAGAGTCGGACACGACTGGACTTAATTATCAGGGGATACCTTTACCTTTTAGTTAACTAAACCAAAATGCACCATTAATATAGCTGCATAGTATAGTTGAGACAACAAAATCAGTTAATCTTCAATTTTTGTCAGTTAATGTAATGCAGTCGTTCCCAAACTTTTTAGCACCGGGACCCACTTTTTAAAATGACACTCTATTGGGACCCACCTAGCTTTATGAGATGCTCAAACATTTATCTCCCTATATTTACACAAGCTTGCGAACTGCAGGAGTTCAGCTGTTTGCAGGGTAATTAGCAGCTATCTTGCAAACTGCAGCTCAGCTCTGTGAAGGGCAATTAGCAGCTGATTTTTGAATAGCCTCAGCGCTTGTGGCAATTATCTGATCTTTCCATCACCTGGGACCCACCAGAAATCAGTCCTGACACACAGTTTGAGAAACTGATGTAATGTTTATTTTTCCGGGAGATTACTAAATTATCTTTTGTACTGTTTGTACAGTGTTATTTCAGTGAAGGGCAGGCTTACCAAGTGTGCCACTAGATAAGTTAATAAGTGCAATTCTGTGCATGTCTATTGAGAAGTAAGTTCCATTGAGTTCAGTTGGGCCTACTTCTTGTTAAATATGCATGGGATTGCAGCCTTAACTTGCTTTGTTTTTAGACAGCTTGTTAATGGAGTGGGATTTCATTTACATAGGAAGACATAATACTTCTAATTGCAATATTCAATTATCTTCAAACTGACAATACTTCAGTTTTTTGTTTTGCTTGAAGGGCTGAAACTCATAACCTTCCATAATCTAACCTGCAGATATCCTTTAATAAGGGATATACCGTATTTATCGGCATATAACACACACTTTTCCCCTTGAAATTTAGGCCCAAAATAGTAGGGTGCGTGTTATATGCTGAAGCTGCAAAATCCCCCCCACGGTGGTTTTAAGCATTTTTGCGGCACTTGGCCGCTTACCATGTTGTTGTTGCTGCTGCCGCCTCCACTCGCCGCCACCACTCTTCGTTCCGCGGGCCTGCTGCATCGCGGCCCTGCTGAGACTGCTCCTGCTCAGCAGCTCCTGCGTTCCAGAGAGCTTGCACAGACGCTGCCTCACAGATGCGAGTCTCAAAACGTCCGAGTTACTTGGAAGTTTCCGGAGAGCTTGCAGTCGCGTTCAGCGCCTGCGCAAGCCTCGCAGATGCTGAATGCGACTGCAAGCTCTCCAAAAACATCCGAGTAACATCACTCAATGACATCACTCAACTTCTACCAAACATTTCCCACTCTTTTACTATTCTTAGGTAACGTTTACTGGTAAAGTCATTTGAGCTTTTCCAGGATCTGACCCAACAAGTCCTTAAGTTTTACCCTCGTCTTATCAAAGGGTCATAACAAATTCCAGGATTTTTTGCTCAAAACGTGCCCTCGTCTTATTGGTGAGATCGTCTTATTTGCGAGTGTATACGGTATTTATTTATTGAATTTATACCATGATTTTTCCCCATAGGGGGACCCAAAGCGGCTTACAATAAAAACAAATAATAAAATACAAATGTAATACATAGATATCATAAAAACAGTGAATGTATAATATAAAAACTCTTTAAAACATTAATACAATCTAAAAAAACAGGAATAAAACAGAGAGGAATAAAAGCAACAGTAAAAAAGGTCTTATGAGAGAGGGCTGGACCTCTAAAATGTTAGGCTGGGAGGTACCTTCAGAGGACTTGTGTAAAAAAGAAATGTTTTCAAGCCTCGCCGGAAGGCCTCTAAGGAGGGAGCAGTTCGTAAGTTTAGAGGCCCTATTTCTGGGTAAGTAATGAGACTTACTTCTCAGTAGAGATGCATAGGATTCAGGGTTATTCAAAAAGGATGGTGCAAACGTAAAGCTGATTTATTCTTAAATGAACTGACACAACCTGAAAACACAGAAAAACTGTCCAAGTTTCACATGTACATTACAAATATTCAGTGTGGTTGCCGTTGGTGACACGGCAGTTGTCAAGACAGTAGACCAGACGCGTCCCAGCATATCCTTGGATATCAATTCCACTATATCAGAGATGCGTTGTTTCAGGTCGTCCAGTTGTTGTGGCAGTGGGGGCAGATACACAGTGTCCTTGAGGAATCCCCACAAAAAAGACACAGGGTGTTAAATCTGGCGATCGTAGAGGCTAGGGCTCCACTGGCAAATCCTCATTTCCGGCACAGTTGATCCAACGTCCCGGTAGGGTGTCATCAATATCCGAAGATATGTGGGGATGCATTTGTAATGTGCATGTGAAACTTGGACAGTTTTTCCGTCTTCATGTCGTGACGGTTGTGGTATGTCGGTTCATTTAAGAATAAATCAGCTTTACTTCTGCACCATCCTTTTTGTATAACCCTATATATGAAAAGATGGACTCTGGTTAATTTGCTGTCAGTAGCTTCAAGCTGAGGTGCCAAGTTTTCTTATAGAAATCTTGGCTGGTGAGTTGTAGATCCCAGGCTAAAAATGAAAGGAGGCATCAATGTTGATAGAATAGAAGTGCTCTGTATATAACATCCAACATGGTCTGCCTGCTGCATACAAACCCTGAAGAATCTCTGGAGGAGTTTTTCAATTTGTAGGATAAATAGAAATTGTTGCAATCCTGTGCACAGGCTTTTTTAAAGCAATCAGTGGAGGCTGCAAATTTCCTCTCTGGAATGAAGCTCCTCCAGCTGCAGGCAGGGCCAGAATCTTCCAAACAAGGAGCAATCCCCCCTCCTTTCCAGAATAGGTATAACCACTTCCAGCCCACAGGATTGGAGCTCTGACAGCTAGGTGAGACAGTGGATGGGAAGCAAGGGACAAAAGCTTGAAGGCAGGGATTACAGAATAGACACAGGATAGAATTCAGTGAACTGGAGTTATACCTGTTCTGGAAAGATGAGTCAAGCACCAGGAAGGGAAGGCATAAAATCACCAAACTTGTAATAAAACAATATTACGAATATTAAATACAATAATATTGTAAATTTAATATTCAGTTTAACAATATTAAGTACAATATTGGCATTTTCAGGTCCCAAAGAGAACAAGGAAGAGGGAAATCTTACTACTGTACCTCTTTTGTTTTTGCTTTTGATGCTGCTGTTTTGTTTGTGTTAGAAATGTGTTTAGATTACTGTTGTTGCCTTGGGAGTCCATTTGAAAGGCAGAGTATGAAGTACCATAAATAAATATTCCACTCCCAGGACTTAGGCAAGGTAAGTAAACTGCTCTCCCCCACTAGCTCTAATTAAACTTCACATTAATTGTGTTTTTTCTTTCACAGTTGGTGGGGAGCAGTTTACTTTATGATATCTGAGCAGTATTATCCCACAGAGCAGAGGTCTGTTGTTTCAGGATATTTTGTAGCACCTTTCTAATAAAGGATATGGCGAGGAGGGTGTCATTCCTTCGTACACCTATAATGCAACTGTCACTTTGCTGAAGTGAGTTTAAGCTGCAGTCCTGTACAATGCTTACCTGGGAATAAGCCCCACTGAACTCTGTGGGACTTCTTTATAGACATGCATAGGATTGTACTGTTAGGTACTTTTTCTCCATGGATAATTCTTTAAATAAAAAGGATCTCTGAAAACATAGCTCATGTTAGAAATACAGGATGCGAACATAGGGCCTGTTGGACATTATACTGCTCTTTATCTCTAGGATGTACAGGTTTTGGACAAAATAGGATAAGATCTAGACACCTGTGACAGATGGAGTTGATTGTAGATATTAATGTGGCTGTCCCAAACATATCCTTGTTATTTTGAAAATGCAAATAGCATACCTGTCAGTTAAGTACACTATTTCTGAAACACTGTGGGTTGAGGACACCATCACTAGGAACTAAGTAAAAGGTAATTTAAGAGAACAGCCATAGGTTCAAATGGAGGTCCTATAAGAGTACATTCAACCTTCACATTGGTAATGTGTGAACCATGGGAGAACTGGTTTGTTTAAGTGTCTCTAAAGAATCTTTTAATGTGGAGATGTGGCTTTATTCAAGCTCAATCAAGCTTACTCCCCATGATAGACAGCTGTCTTTTAATAATACTAGTACTTTCTCTATACTTCTGAAGGCAGTCCAGAATGTCTGAGATCCCAGCTTTCATAAGTGAGACTTGGCAAAGAGATTACTGGGAAAGAATTATTTTTACTGTCATTACTGCTCTGAGTATATGATTCTCAGATGACATGAGATTAAAAAGAACCTTGTTTGAATTGCGAATTTGGGAGAGAGTATTCCACTCAATTTCCATGCATTCAACTGGGACTACATTAATTAGTGGCATGATATCATGCCCTGAAATAGAAGGTATTTAGTGGAAACTGCCATGGTTTCCCAGTTGATAGATTTATCTGGAGAACCATGTGCTCTGTGGCCAGTATGGAGCTATGAGAGTAGCTTCATGTTCTCCTTCCTAAATTTTCTGATTATTCTAGGAACGGGTGAAAGATGGTAATGGGGTGGCAGGAACATGTATAGCAGCTCACTTTACCGTTTTGCAGCATAAACACTGAGGCCTTCTCCCACTTCACAAGGAAACTTGCTAAATCAGATGCTTTTCTGGTTCTGTTGAAATGTGAAGAAATTCAGAATCAGTTGACCATTTCTTTGCATAATTTGTTGGCAAAACCTCCCAGTCCAAAAACAACTCTGCCTGGTCCACCTGTTGTCTGCCAAGTTAGTCACCTGTTGACTGAGTACCTTAAAGGTGCTTTGCTTTCAGGGAGCGAAAATGACTCTGTTCACTGGTATAGCCTCTTTGCATCCTGATGAAGTATTTGGGATCTGATTCCACCATGTTTTTGTCTATCCATACCATTACATGATAACTTGTATTCCTGGAAGAAAGTTCTTGAGCAAAGTTCAGGTTTTTCTATTTTGAGTTTCCACTAATTTTATGCTCTGTGCCTTCTATTGAACATCCCTGGGCTGTTCTGCCACTTTATTGGACTTCAGTTTGAAACTGGCATCTGTTCTGTCAGGCTTCTGTCTGGCGTTTGGACAGATTGGAAGGATTTGTTCACCAGGAAGAAAGATTACATAACTGGGGAGATGTAATTATATAGGTGCTTGTCTAAATCTGTGGTTCTATTTATTCATCAGGAACCACTGTGGGGTTCTTGCATACTACATGGCGTGACTCCATACAAGATACAGTAAAGCCTTTCAGTTGTGTAAGGTAAATTATCTGATAGTGATGATTGATAGTGCCTGAGGTACAATATTACTTTTGTTTGTTTCAGGAGAGAGGAAGAACCTATTTAGGAATATGCTCAGGATCCATTTATTAGAAGTTGAGAGGCTCTAGTCCTTGCTAAACAATTATATCCTTGCTCCTTGGAGGCTTCCTGGTGTCATGATGGGGGTCTGGAGCTACCCTTATGGAGACGTTTGAAGGACCAAGCTGGACTGTGAGCCTCCCATAGGGTTAACTCATGCTTTCTGTATGTAGATTGCCTTGATGAGTCTTGGTTTTTCCCTCAGTGGAGCATCTCCATTCTTTTCTCAATATTTGAAAAAGAAGTTTGAGAAAGGTACCACTGTGCCCAGCTTCGTTACCATAGGGAACACATTTGCTTTTCCTAGCAATTTATAATTAATCATTTTCTTCTGGTTCTTGGTTGTTGAGACATCTTGGAAGCTTTTGCTAAAAAGCCCAGAGAAAATATTCAGTGTAGACACATGTTCTTGCCTAGTCTCAGCAGTGCCATTCTCTTTCCTTGGTAATTGGTCCTTCTCTCTTTGAAATGCTTCTGAAGCCTCCGACTGAGCTAGTTCCTAAGGAGCCCTTTTCCCTGCTGTCCTGGGCTAGGGGGATCATGTAGAACTTATTTTTGACCCTCTGGTCAGATCAGCTTAGTTGAGGAATGGAACTTACCTGGTGGCTGCAAAGTCTGTCCCATCCTTTAGTCTTTGGGGCAGGTTTGTGGGAATTGCTGCTGCTAGAAGAGTGCTGGCTTGTGTAATGACTCATGTGGTTTCTTGGTTTGCTGCTTTTGCACTTCTTTACTTGCCTTTTCAAAATCTTAGCTGTTCTGCATGTTGCTGACTTGTTTCCCCAGTCACTGTGTGGGGAGGTCTCTCCCATGAACGTATGAGGTCTGGAACACCTTCTGTGCCTTAGTTCCGAAGAAGAGATTTCTCACACATGGTCTGAGGGAAGAATAGCAGATTCAGCAGTGTGTTTTTCCTCTCAATTTTTCCTGAGATAAAATTCTCTCTTCACTTTTGGGTATCAACAGTTCCACTCACTAGGTGTGATGCCCCTCTCCCCTGGAAGAAGGACTCACAGCAGCCTTTGTCAGGCTTTCGTTTGTGCAGTGGCTGAATTAAAAAATATGCAGGCATTTCTCCTGTGGTTTCCGTCCTGCCTGTGTAACAGAGGCAGGACCCTGCCTCTCTTTCAAGCCCTTGGAGTTTGCTGGAGGGAAGTGCAGGGAGCTTTGGAGAGGGCAAGAAGCTACAGGTGGGTTTGCCCCACTGTTTGTCTTCAAAGCTTGCTCCAAGTGAGAGAAGACCCCATCTTTCATAGCAAGCAGGAGTGTTTTGAAAGAGAGGTAAGGATTTTTCTCAGAAAAATCTCAGAGCCAGAACAAACATTCAGTTATTGTGTGGGAATTTACTCAGGATATGTTCTGTTGTAGTTTCCCACTTGCCAATGCAATCATATGTTCAGAGAATGAAGTTGCTCATCTGTGGGGAAATTTAGTCAGGTCACATGACTTGGATCAGGTGGAGACGACTGCAGTCACAGTTTGGGCATCATGGGGAAAGAATCTGGTCAATTGTGTGGAATAAAACATGGATAAAATATCCAAGTGGAATTGCAACTGGACAACGGTTAAAACAAAACCATGTGAAAGCATCAAAACCATATAATAAACGTAATCTTTGTTCTGACTCTTAGCGGAGATTTTTTTTGAATAAGAAAAGAAACTACAGGTATTTCTCCTCCTGTATCTTATCCACACCTCCAGGCACATGAAATAAGACTCTACCTCTCTCCCAAGGCTACTTGGAGGCAGAGCCCTGCTACTTGAACAGCAGTTGGGGGGTGGGGGTGGTTTAAAAAACACACAACACTCCTTTTTTTTTCTTACTTTCTCCATACTGCAGCATAGATCAGAGAAATTTCTGCCTCTTCTGAAAGCCCTCTGCACGTGTCAGAAGGGGCAAGGGAGAAACTGGAAATAGGAGGGGGGGTCAACAAATAGACCTTTGACTAAGTTTTCGGCCAATCAGAAGAAAGTGAGGGCAAGACGTGGAGTGAACCTATCACAGGGGGGCAGCAAGCGACCAATCAGGAGGGACAAATGGATAGACAACGCGTGGAAGAAACTGGTGGAGCCCAGGGCAGCATCTCCTGGCGGGGCGTCCTGTCCCGTACACTTGCAAGCCTCCAAACGCAAACAGAGTTGGTGTAGATCAGCCTTAAGTCAGCTGATTTCTGTGGATTCTAGTTTGCTATGAATTCTATTCCTCTTGCAGGGCCCATGAGAGGGGGGTAAATTGTGCCTGTGCCCAGGGTCAAAAAGGGGGCCCAGGAACCAAAGGAGGGACCCCAGAAATTTCCTGGGATCTCAGCTGGTCTCATGGAGAGTAAAAGACGAAGGCCGGGCCAACCAGGAGGCCAGGTCTACCGGGCAGGTAGACCTGGGTGCCGCATTGGGAAAACCTGGTAGACCTAGAGTTAGGGCTAGAGTTTTGCTATCTGCTATTAGGTGGGAGCTGGCCTACACTGAAGAAGGGAGGTTTCCTCCTCCACTATCTATTCCTGTTCTAGGATGGAGAGAAATTTAGTCCTGCCCGCAGCAGTAGAAGCTTCATCCCAAAGCACAATGCTTTCCCCCAATGCTTTTCTTCCTTCCATCAACTGTGTACTGCCAGCAGTCAGATAATAACTTTGTGAAGAAAAATATCAGCATAGTTTCTTAGATAGCACTTCTTTCACAGGGTTTGTAAGTCGATTTCAAATAGGTTTCCCTGGATATAACTATGTAATGAAGAATTAAAGTACAGGTGGGCCCCCATATCCACGGATTCGCTATCCACGGTTTCAGTTAACCATGGATCGCGGGGACACCCCCCCCCCCCAGGCTTTTACTTTTTTCCCAGTAAGCTTTGTTTCTTCCTTAAACAAACAGGGGAAGCAGCTTCTGGCTGCTTATTGCAGGCAAGTAGAACAAGACTAAGTCCTAGAGAGATTCTGTTTCTCTAGGACTTAGTCTCGTTCTACTTGCCTGCAATGGAGGCTGCTTCTCTGTTTGTTTTAAGAAAGAAACAAAGCTTGTTGAAAGAAAAATAAGAGCTGGGGGCACGCGCACGCCTGCCCGCAGGGGAGGCAGGGTGGGGGCCCCTCAGGAAACCATGGAGGGGGTGTTCGCTCCTATCCATGGTTTCAAGTATCCACGGTGGGGCCTGGAACATATACCCAGCGAATAGGGGGGGAGTACTGTATACTGAAGTGAAAGACTATCACTATGTTCTGTTGCGTTTGCAAGTGTCGGCCTCATTGCAAACTTTCTTTCCTTAATGTTTTCTGAACAAACATGCATGTACTGTAGTTCCTAATCCTTCTCTGTTGACCTATGCTCTGTTTTCATATTTATTTAGATGTATATCCTGCTTTTCCACTTTAAAGAAAATCTGCAAGCAGCTTACAGCTGAAGTTAAAAACTCATGCATCATTTGTTTCTCCTTTGCTATCATTTCATCTTACTAGTGAAGCCCTCCTTTCTCCCTGCCCGCTGTTTACTGAGTTTTGTCCTCTGCCCCTCAACCCCTTCCCCCAGACTCGGATCTCTTGTTTCCCATTCGCTGCCTCGGTTATCAGAGCTCCAGTCCTGCGAGTCTCTGCAGGAATATTGCCTTGGTTCTTAGCTGGCAGCAGAGAGAAGCATGCATGTGGCTTGTATACTGACAGCAGAGAGAAATGTGCACTTGGCTTGTATGCATGTTAGAAAGTAGTTTACAGTGGCTTCACCAGCCTCCAGCACTGTGAATTACCATGATTCAGCATACGTACTGAAAGTGTTAGTGCATTCCTGAGCTAAAGTGAGAGGAGTTGGGGAGGTTTGAGCACTTTCCCAAGCAGTAGAATTTGTTTTCCGAGAGATAGATGCATCTTAAATAGAGGACCAGAGATCTTGAGAGTAGCTATGTGGCAGGCAGCATGAGCAGGTCATGCTAGTTGTTCTGTATGTTATGAGTTAAAGACAGTTTGTAACTATCAAAAGCGTTGTGCTTCATGCAGCAACTGAACAGTTGTTGCATTCATTTTTAATGTTTCAAGATATTGCTAATGTATACAGTCCTGCTTAGGAAGGGGTGGGGGTGAATCTTGATTCTCAAATGCTGAATTTGCTGTTTATGTTTTTTATGGTGTTTGATTTTAAACAGCAAAATGGACTGGGCTGGGAAACATAATGGTCCAAATGATTCATCTAGTGATGGAACAGTACGATTGCGTGGTCTGCCATTTGGCTGCAGCAAGGAGGAGATCGTTCAGTTCTTTCAAGGTAGCTCTAGTGTTAATGTCAAGTGACTTTCAGTGTTTCTATGTCTGCAAGATTGATATTTGAAATAGTTTAATAACTTATATTAGCTATTTCTGGGGGTGGGAGGGGGTGGGATCAGTGTGTTTAAAATTTAGATTGCTAAATTTGGCATTTGTGTTAAAATACTATAAAAAAGTTTAGAGATTGCATTGGCAGTGCAGGATATAAAATTTACGCATTTAGATACCTTGCTATGAATCAGAATTTTGGAGTATTTAGTTATTACATCATGTAGTGTAGGTGGGCTTCTGTGATGTAGCTGTTGCTTTGTAGTTTGAACAAGAGATAGTAATAGAATGTCTAAACCCATAAAGTTTAATGAAAGATCTTTTAGTGTGTGTATTTGGGTTAGGTGGGGGGGAAGCTAAGCTATTTTCTTGCATTTGTGTAGATTTGCTTTAAGTATTTTCTACAGATGGGAATGTTTCAGCCTTTAACACTCTTCCCCTTGATGGGGTTATTTGTCCTTGGGTTAAAGGGTTGGAAATCGTGCCAAATGGGATAACATTGACGCTGGACTACCAGGGGAGAAGCACAGGGGAGGCCTTCGTGCAGTTTGCTTCAAAGGAGATAGCAGAAAAAGCTCTGGGGAAACACAAGGAAAGAATAGGGCACAGGTGGGGATGGAGAGTTTGGGATGGCGTTAAATATTTTTTTGGGGGGTTGGGGGTCAGTATTGCTTTTGGGGGGTTGGGGAACATAAATTAACTGGCTATTTAAAAAAAAAACCTTATCACCCTAAAGTTTAACTTGGGAAGTATCGTAGATGTGGTGGGAGGGGGAAAATGGTAATATTATGTAGCTTGCTAAAATTGGGCTGTTGCCATTTTTGTGGAGGGTGTTCTATGATAGCCAGATTTCAAAGAAATTCTTGTTGGGGTAGTGGGGGGGACTGTGGTTCAGAGGTTTGTTGTATTTAATATGCAGCTAGAATTATTAGTCAGTTAAAAAAAAATCGCAGAAATTCTTCCTTTTGCATTTAAATTCCTAATGTTTAAGTGACACTTGGAAAAATGGTGTACACTTTTTTGAATACTGCGTCTAGATATAGAATTCAGAGCATTTGCAATTTTTTACTGTAATTTTTTCAGACATCATATACGTGTATTCTTACATTTGTACATTGATGATCTTTTTTTACTCAGATATATTGAGATCTTCAAAAGTAGTAAGAGTGAAATCCGAGGATTCTATGACCCACCACGAAGAATGATGGGACAGCGACCTGGACCATATGATAGACCAATGGGAGGAAGAGGGGGTTATTATGGAGCTGGGCGTGGAAGTATGTATGACAGAATGCGTCGAGGAGGTGGTGGATATGATGACGGTGGTATGTGTATCTAATGACCACAGGCTCTTGTCATTTTCACGTTCCTGACGTTTTTGTCAAGAAATACAGAAATGACAGTAATTATAATACATACCAAGTCTGAAATCTGGATACGTATCAGTTTTTTTACCAGCCGTGTGACTAAAGATTGAAAAGGTATGGAGAGGCACCTGAAATTAGATTTTGAATGTGGATGAAACTTGGTTTGCATGTCTTTGAGCCTGATCGCTTTGATATACAAAAATCTGTATTTATATTGGATGTCAAGAAATCTTGATCAGATGCAATGTTAACATCAATGTATTTTAAAAGACTATTTCATAGTATGTTCACTTCTTAAATCTCACAGGATATGGTGGCTTTGATGACTATGGTGGATATAACAATTATGGTTATGGAAATGATGGCTACGATGACAGAATGAGAGATGGTAGAGGTAAGATCAAAAAGCTTTATAGTATTGTTTCTCATCCATCAAGCTGCTTCATATTGGCTTTCAAGAGAAAGAAAAGATCATATGTTATTTTCTAATGGTTAGTAAAAATGTGTGGACAAAACCTTAGATTCCAACAAAAGTGACAACTAGAAGTAGGCCATACCAGAGAAAAACCTTTTGAATTCTTGAACGTTGTGCAAGTTCAGGTTGTGCAAGTTGCAGAAAATAGTGTGTGCTGCTTTAGAGTTGCTATTCACAGCAAATGAGTAGGTGGGAAAGCAGTACTCTATAGCACCTCTCCAAAATACAGGAATAGAAGTACAATCTACCCTCTGTATCTGTGGGAAAATTGGGTCCAGGTCCCCCCTGCAGATACCGTGAATCTGTGGGTGCTAAAACCCAGCACCCAATGCCACAATAACTTAGCGGATCCTGCCAGGGGACCCTCAGGAGGCCTCTTCCGCATTGCACTGGGCCCACAACCACCTCCATAGGCCTCCACGGACCTCAGAACGCATCTCCAAAGCAACCAAAGGTCACTTCTGGTTGCTTTGGATATGCGTTCTGAGGCCCGCAGAGGCCTATGAGAGGGTTGCAGGCCCGGTGCCTCCGGCATGGCAGCTGTGGATGGTGAAATCCACGGATGCCGGGGGACCACTGTAGTAGTATGTGGTACTCTAATCCACTCTGGATTTTATGGGGAGTAAGCGTACATTGGGAGTGCATACCCTCTACTTCAGCAAGTAGTATACTTATGGGGATTATTTATTTATTTTTTTAGGAATGGGAGGCCATGGCTATGGTGGAGCAGGAGATGCAAGCTCAGGTTTTCATGGTGGTCACTTTGTTCACATGAGAGGATTACCATTTCGAGCAACAGAAAATGATATTGCTAACGTAAGTTGTGTGGGCATACATTTCTAGTTAATCCAAAGGTATCTAGTTGATCAGTGTATCACAGGTGTCTTCTCGTAGCAGGTTTACTTTTTTCACTTCTGAAGTAAACTGTATGTAGCCATATTTTAAAATGTGATTTACAGTGCAATCCTAGCCAACTTTCCAGTGCCAGTGTAGCCATGCCAACAGGGCACACACTGCATTTTGCAGTGCAGGGACAGTCATGGCACCTCTTCAAGGTGAGGGAACATTTGTTCCCTTAACTCGGGGCTGCATTGCACTAGAAAGTTGGTTAGGATTGCGCTGCTAATGCAGTTGCTGTATCCTGAACTCTCCAGATTAACATTTTCTTTTTTGATAACTTGTGAGGAGATGATAGAAAATTCATTCCATTTTTCAAACTCATGTTGTTCTATTGATATTTGAAAGGATTGTGGTGTTTGAAAGGACAGGAACACTATAGTAAACCTGAAACCAAGGTTGTATCCAAAGAACGGCATGACCAATTTCATGCGCTTAAGGGTGACTTGACAGTTTATGGAAAAGTAGTCCTTGTTCCATCTCATCCCCCATCACATATGCTGCATAGCAACATTCTATTGAAACTGGAGGATGTTTGAAAAACAGCTTGATGTTGCATAGGAATATGCCATTCAAGAAGGCATGCCCAAACAACTCTTTGGATCCAAGCTAAAGAATCTCATTTGTCCCTTTCTCAGGAGAGAAAGCAAAAGCACTACTGCAACAGCAAACATGAGTTTGATAAAATCTGTATATGAAATTACTGAACATACAGTATTTGCATTTTTTCAGTACTAGCAAATGGGAGTCTTAATTGTTGACACCATTTTATTATTCAAGCAGTTCGCTTTAGCCATGTGAGCTGTAGCAATTAAGCTAAACAGAATGTTTATATTCTTCACTTGTTTAATATAGAAACTAGCTGACGCAACTGTAAAAATGTATGTGTTCAAGCTGAGTTCAGGGTTGAATTTAATTTTTTATTTTTGATAATTGTTTTGTGACTAGTTACTTTTTGTGCTAAACTGATTACTTTGCAAATACTTATGTACAATGGACCCCCCACTATTTGCGGATCCGACATCCGTGGATTTGTCTCAATACTGATACGTGGGTCACTGTAAAAACCTGAAAAGGGGGGGGGGTTAAAAATAGTATTCCTTATCTTTTGGCTGGCAAATTGCTCTATTTGCACATTGGGGCGAGCCTGGGGAAGGGGAAAGTTGAGCAACCCAGAAGAGGCTGTAGGAGCACAGTTTCACTCTCTGCAGCTCTGCAAATGGAAAGGAACACTATTTTTTAACCTTCCCTCCCCACCCCCATATCTGCGCTAAAGTGATTTCACTTTACACGGGTTTCAGTATCTGCGGGAGGCGGGTGTCTGGAACGGAACTCCTGCGGATACGGAGGTCCAACTGTATTTGGAAACCTTCAGATGAAGAGTCACCTGTAATAGCATGGAGACTATGTACATCATGCAATACATTAGACCAGAGGTTCCCAAGCTGGGGAGTCACGATGCCCCAGTCTGGTAGAATCAGTAGCTACCCCCTTAAGGGGGGTGACGAAGTGCAGTGACATGTGAAGGCACTCCTGGGATTGTGCCAGCACCAGGGAATTTTTTTCCCCACTCACTAGGGGTCGCACCGGCCCTCCAGGGGGTGCAGGTCCCTCGCAGCCCCCTCTACAGGCCTCCCTGCACCCCTGATTAGCTTGCAAACGCAATTTGAAGCTACTTCTGGGTTTTCGTGTTTGGAAGGTAATCTGGGGTGCAGGGAGGCCTGTAGAAGGGGCCCGCACCCTGAAAAAAAACCTTTAATCCCAGGAGTGCCGTCACCACTTCCCCCCCCCCCCCCCCAACTACTTACACAGCATTCCCTACCTTGTAAGTTTGGGAACTGCTGCGTTAGACTAATATGGGAGCAAGTGCTTAAGGGTTACTACAGTGTGTTGTGCAGATAGAACTAATGGCTAAAGAGTGAGTTGTGAATGGGGACTTCCCTGGTTCAGATCTTGCCTCTGCCATGAAGTCACAGGATGACCTTAGGCAACTCTCAACCTTGTCATCCTCCACCAGTATGATTATATACATTACAGAGCTGTTGTAAGGACTACAGCAAGATAACACATGTGAAGCACTCTGCACAGTCTAAAAGACTGTACAAGTGTTGTGTGTATTTTGATCAATATAATAATCAGACTGCTTTTTTATTATAGTGGTTCAGAACAAATCAGCTAAGTCTGAATTGTTGCATCATTAGAATAAATAAATATGCATGGCAGGGTTGTGACATCCCCCTGATGTTTAGTTAATAAAACAAGTAAAATGGACCTGGTGCACTTAAAATATGGTTGGTAAAGTATGAAGGAAAGTTCCTGCCAAGTATTAACTTCTTGCTGTTCACATCTAGTTTTTCTCACCACTGACTCCTATAAGAGTTCACATCGATATTGGAGCGGATGGAAGAGCAACGGGAGAAGCTGATGTGGAATTTGTGACACATGAAGATGCAGTGGCTGCCATGTCTAAAGACAAAAATCATATGCGTAAGTCATAGCAAATATTAGAGGAATTAAAATGTCAGACTTGGTGCTTCTATACTCGGAGATCTAACTTTTTTTGTTTTGTAGAAATAACATGAGACAAGGGCTGTTAAGGAAATATTAAATGGAATCTTATCACTCATTGATGTGCTTTTCTTTTTCTTTTTTTGAAGAGCATCGATACATTGAACTGTTCCTGAATTCAACTGCTGGTGGAGGTTCTGGAATGGGAGGCTATGGCAGAGATGGAATGGGTATGCTGGGTTTCAGATTCTAATTTCAAATTGCATACGTACAGGGACCTTAGATGCTTAACACTTAACACTGTTTTCCAGATCAAGGTGGTTATGGTTCTGTTGGAAGAATGGGAATGAGCAGCAGTTACAGTGGAGGATATGGTACTCCTGATGGCTTGGGTGGCTATGGTAAGTGTATTTAGGTAGGCAAATAGCTATGTGGAACAGAATGATAAAAGTACTAGTTTATAATCTTAACAAGTACTTCATGTCATGAGGGAGCTAGAAAATGCTACAAAAAAGCTATGATAGTAGCCTATGCGGAAGAAAGGCATACTTAGTTGCTAATGATACTAGATGGTTACAGATCATTCCAATCTCGTGTTAACTTTTTAAAACAAATGTGACTATGAGCATAAACGTTTGTTATTCCTTTCCAGGTCGTGGCAGTGGAAATAGTGGTGGATACTATGGGCAAGGCAACATGGGTGGAGGTGGATGGCGTGGAATGTATTGAAGAGTGACGTGTCTACAAAGCATATTGGAAGGAAACTGTACCTGGTCTACTTAGGCTTTCTTACAAAACTTAATTTCTTTTGTATTGAAAACTTTATAATGACTGAAGGAATGTGTTTTCCCATTATTTGGTAAGCAACAGATTGTGATGGGGAAATCTGTTTTCTGTAGGTTTTATTTGTTGCATACTCTGACTTTAAATAAATTTTTTATATTCAAACCACTGATGTTGATACTTTTTATACTAGCTGCTCCTAAAGATATGTTGCATATTCCAGAACTCTGTTTGTTTGAGATTTGGTTCCTTAAAGCAGTTGTACTGTAGGTTCCCATTACAGCATTCCATATGATGAAACTACCGTTACGTTTATAGTTAATTTGTTGAGATTTGAGATGAAGCATAGATTCTTTTAGTTAATCTAATATAAACTGCTTCACAGCGAAGACTAATTCCCATAGCAGAATGTCTCAAAAGTGTGCTGGGCATGAAGGCCGTGAGTTTAAAGTTCTGGAATGACCTAATGCACAACTGCTATATTTAAAAAAAATCTGATGTCTGAACTGTATGCATGCCAGAAATCCTCTAACCCCTGAACAGTATGTTAAGTATTGGTACACATCTATGTATCAATCTTCATACGTGTCCTTGGCAATCAAATTTTCAGATAAGTTGTGAATAATGCTATATGGGGAGGAAGCATCTGGTGATTTCAGTGGGACAATAACATCCCGAGAGAAGTCCAGAATAGTTTAGTTTCCTAGAGATAAAACTTAATTGACTTAGGAATGTTGTTCCTACTGCTGAATAGTCCCATGTAAGGATTACTTTTGAGAAGACCTGTCTAGCAGACACATTAACAGAGCTTGGACAATTATTTCAATTACAAATATGTGGTCCTCTTGCTGTGCATTTAACATGTAAGATGTTTGGATGAAATATTGTTTAGACACTTAAGCATTCACTGTGTATTGAAGAAAGGGTACTAAATAGTTAAAACATTTTTCTTCATTTCAACTGCTTGTCCTCCAAATTCTTCCCAATGTCAAATGTGATCAACTCTTGAAAGTTTGTTGCCTGTTTTTGCTAGTAATGTTATGTATGTAATAAATGTCTTATTGTGGGAGATAGCAAAATAGACTTCATTCTAGGAAGTGTGTGTTGTGTCAATTTATCTACCAGGGATGTATTTTACCCCTCAGTTTACATTTTAAAGGTTATTTCTTTCCTGCTTTGCTTTAACAAGATGGCACAGGAAGTGACCTTTAGGATTGACATTAAAGTCATCTGGCCCCAGAGAACCAGGTTTTTTTTACTGAATTTATCATAATACTGCTTGACATCAAACTCTTGCTTCAGATGTGTGCTATATAAGCAGTACTTCTCAAATGCAGCTCCAGCTACTGCTTTGGCTAACCAGAACTTGATATGTGATCAAGATTGAGTGCATATAGGGATCTCCAAACGTATAGAGGAAGCAAGGGGTGGTAAGCAGTTTTCACAGATCTTCCTTCCCCCCGCACCTTCTGAAAATGTGTTCCTGAAGGTTGGGAATCCTCAAGATGACTTTTAAGATGCAACCCAGGGAGACAGAAAGGGCAAGCAGGTGTTGATGTAAAATAACCAGTGTCTAGCGATCTAGGATAACATTTGCAAATAACTCCGGATTGGAAATTGGCCATTGTTACAGCAACTAGAATAGAGACCGACCCTGGATCACCAGCTGCACTTGCCATTTTAGTCAGCCAGAATAGCTTTCTACCACTAGTACTTCGATTACTACCTGCCACACACAGTTACAAAACGTACGGATTAAGAGCCTACCAGATTAGCAATAAAAGGAGAAAGTTGGGAGACTCCACCACATCAGGGCAGAGGAAAGATCATGTTCATGGTACATTCTGGGCTGTGTACCCCCCACCCCTTTTGTGTAGTGTTTGGAAGAGGAAGGAACTTAAATTTGCCAGGAAGTAATTGCTTCTGGCTTGAATATTTCCTCCTAAGACTGGATGTTGTGAGGGATCTACTTATGCTCATATCAACTTTTAATTATGATTGTATCTCTTCCAGAGCTAAGCCCTGAAAGAGGTTCTAGAGCTGTGCTGTGTAGAACCTTAATACTAATCTTCCAAGAAAGATTTTTGGATAAATAAGAATAAATAAAAAGCTATGGTAAAGGCTAAATGTGAGGTAAAGGAGTATACAAAGAGGGCAATGCTGAAATTAGGACAAAACAAAGGAAAAACTGCTTTCTCTCTGCATTAACCTAGTTCAGCATTTCCTAAGCTGTGGGTCACAATTTGATGTTGCAATCCACAGGTTGCAGAGTCATGTCCCAATGCTCTGTTGTACCGCAAAGCATTACCGGAGGCCACTTCTGGGGTGAGCCAGGCCTGTGATGCATTTCATCAGCCTCTGTAGGCACCAGGATGCCTTGGGGAAGCGACTTCCGGTTTACTTTAGTGACTCTCTCTCACTTCTGCCTGCGGAGGCCAAGGGAGTGCATTACAGGCCCAGCATACCCTAGTAATGCATTGTGGTGAGATAGCACCCACCATGGCAGACAAGGTGGATCACTGGTAAAACGTTTGGGAACCACTGACCTAGGTGCTATGCCTGTGGAGAAGACAGTGTTATCCTTAGGCAGGGGTCTGGCCTACTTTGACAGGACACATGCAAGCTATCCTATGTCAACTAATGTTCTTTCTTCAACTTTAATCTGGCACCAGTGAAAGGAGTTTGCTTTCTGGGGCCTAATAATCAAATGCTATACCCCATAAACCTTGACTGATATTTTTATTCTGACCACCAAGGCTTAAGTTACAGAGGACTTCCAATGGTTATACAGGTGTCCCCCACATGATGATTTGTTTAACAATGATCCGCATCTACAATGGCAGTCCCCCAGTACAGTACCTTACAAAAAGTAGCTGCTGCTTGTTGCCAGAGTCTGCTGCTGATTACAAAATAGAGGCAGGAAGCACTCACAGCCCTTTTAATGCATCTTTTTAAATCCCCAGTCCATCAGCTGTTGGGTACTAAACATCAAAGCACTAATCTAGCACCCAATAGCTGATGGGCTGGAGATTTTAAAAGTGGCTTGTCTGGGGTAATTCATTCCCTATACAACTGCACTGTATTGCATAGTAGACTATATGCGCTATACCAAAATTGACCACTAGATGGTGCTGGAGACTCAACAGGCTCACTTTACAATGGCGTTTCAAGAACCTATCCCCAGTTAACGCTGGGGGCTCCTGTATTAGGTCTGTTGATTAGCAATCCTAAATGGGATAGAAACTTCAAACTGGTTTGTTTCTTTTTCCATGATCAAAGAATGTGAACATTCAGGGACACTGCAGTTTAGGAGCAGTAAACATGCACTTCAGCAATAAGCATAAAGAGGAAAAGTTGAACTAGTTGTTCAACAAGACCTATGGGTAACATCTATAGACTAATACTTCTTTGGCTACAGTTCAAAGGTAACATACATACCAGTATATACTGCACTAATAAAATCTGAAACAGTAATCGCCACACCAATTTGGCCAGAAAGCTGTGGTGGTAAGTAACCACATCTGCCATCCCATATGGGGTCTCCTTTATAGATGCTGCTCCTGTCTGGACACTAGTCATGTAGAAGCAGCAACAAATAGCAGTCCTAATTTGTTGGAATATGGATCTGTTATACTTTTTTACTGAATACAACTGTATACTTCTCTAGGTTTGCTATTTAACTGCTAATTATATGTAAAATTGCACTTAGAATAAGAATCAACAAGAGCAACAGTGGACTCAATTTTTAGTCTTACCAGGAGAAGCTGAAATCAAATTTAATTTTTTCAGACCACAAAATTACAAACATTTGTATATAAGAAGTTATGAAAGTCTCATGTTTAAAATATTACAACAGCTGCATTAGCAGTTAATTTAAAATCTTGGCACATGTACGTAGACCGAGAGTCTGTTCTGAGACTAGATATAGGAATGAATAATGTTTTGCTGAAAGATACAGTTCCCATCTCAGTTTTAACTAGAGGGCCTGTCAAACCCACTCTAGCCAAATGTAATATCTGACTGACTGCAAAGGGCTGTCCATTTAGAAACCTGCCTTCAACAAATAGTCACTGTTCCATTTGCCACTTTTGCTTTTTGTAGGGTAAAGAGTAAGTTTATAATAAGGAGTGTTGAGTTTGGAATCTAAGTGGATGAATAGCTGACAGTCAAAGCTACACTTTAATACTATTATCTTGCATCTGTCAAACTTGCCAAATACTATAAGATGGGGTAGTTGTACTGCTGCTAGTGGTACAGTTTCACTTTTGCATTCTTACTATTACAAAACACTCAAGTTCTCTGCTGTGCCAAGCTACATGCTTCCCAAAGCTTGAGGTGCAAGGACAACCAACTGCAGCATTGTAGTTCTTTTATAATACAGTAATCCTTGTTCCTAAGGTCTATTTGGAAGACTATCAACATGAATCATGAATGCATTCCTATGCCTCTAACAGCTATTTGTTGTTAAAAAGGCTTGCCTAGGTTTGACTGTAAGCTGCAATTGGATAATAAACTAGCATGGCAAATATAGTGGGTCCTACATAATACAGTGGGTCCTTCGCATCCACGGATTTAAGAGTTTCACCTACTGAATTCTCTCTCATATGGTTATAAGCATGGGGCGGGGGAGCCACAGTCTATAGCTGCAGTTCCCCCAAGGCAAGCAAAGAAAGGGTTTTTGTTCTTAACTCTAGGGCAGGGGTTCCCAACCGGTGGTACACGTACCAATGGTATGCAGACCGCCAGGAGGTGGTACGTGAGCCCCTGGCCGACAAGATGGCTGTTGCAAGGACGGCCACACCGTGTCTGAGCCCCGGAAATGGCAGCACGAGCTCTGCAGAGTCCGAACGTGCAGGTTTCCAGGGCTGGAAAAGGCCCTCCTACCTGCCCTTGTCTCCTTACCTCTGCTTTCAGGCCTCCAGCGAGGCCGAAAACCCGGAAGTGGGGATGACAGCGCCAAGTACCACTTCTGGTGGTACTTGGCCAGCAGTGGCCACGGAGGTGGCACACTGCACTGAAGGGGTTGAGAACCCCTGCTCTAGGGTATTCACATACTGTTGGCACTAGAAAATAATGCAGAAGGCAATTTGAAAAGCCCTTTAGTGTCAAGTGGGGTGGGAAGTTGCCACCACCTTTTCTTCTATTCCAGTCTTCCTTTCTAGACAGTAGTCATTTCAACAGCTATGTTGAGAGCATTGTAAGATTTGTTTAGAAATTTATCTTGAAGATTAAACAAATCAAGAAATAAAATTGAATTAGATTACAGAAAATACTTTCTGCTTTAATCCTTCTGCATCATATGCAAGAGTCAAACAACATGGCCCAAATAATTCAATCCAATATAAAAAGCACATGATGTTGTGCCTTTATAAAAACTGTAACATTCAACCATTCCAGCTTTTTAAATTAGTTAAAGCAAATTTATTGTGTAAATGTCTGTAATTATGCTTAAGTGTAGACTTTAGAGATTAATACATACATTGTCGTGTTCCCATTATCTGAACCTCAGTAATACAAACCTCTTGATTCCTCTCCCTTTTCTATATACCTCTCTGCCACACAACCTGATAGTACCCATATACACAGTACAGTACTCTCACTTATCTGACTGTAAAGTTGTTCTTCAGACTTGCGATGAGCAAAGTCTGTAAGGGAAAAAAGACCCTCATCAAGTTGTCCTGTAGCTACTATTCTATGGTGTGTATATAACTGTTACATTATTGCACACAGGTGGGCATATTCACCTCTCAGCTAGCCTTCCTTGTGCCAGCCCTTCTCCCTTTCTCATAGTCCTGTACACAGCATACAAGTCAAATAATCCCTCCCCCAGTCAAGCTATTGAGAGATCTCCCAAGCAAGATCCTTCTGCAAAGATGTTGGTTGGACTCTGTCCAAGGTGGCCTTCCAGCTGCTCAGCACCATGGAGTTCCCCATCATGCACAAGCCTCTCAAGCCTGTGTCCAATGCCTCTACCACCTCACTCTCACGAGTAAGTCACCACACACATAGTATATAGAAACTGCTGCATTAAGAGGATGGGGTGTTAAGAGAGCCCTGAATTGCTAGATTCTTACATCTAGTACAGTATATATTCTGTGCCAAAGAAAATCAAATTCTGTAACCAAAAGAGTTACATGAATTAAATTCATTTATATATATTTAATGTGCATGACTTAATTGTGTGTCCACAATGAAGCAATTCAACTTTTTTTTTTGTAAAATGTATAATGGCTTCCGAGCTTCTCCAGCCATGCCAACCTGATCCCAAACTAAGAATCCTTTAAAAAGAAATACAAAGTTCTGCACTAGGTACTGATATGATCCATATGCATGACAAATGGCAAATGAATGGCATACACAAAGTCCTACCTATACCTTTAAAGGCTGACCATATACTTTTTTTGCAGATGCCAATATATTCTTAGGATCTGGCACAGTCTCACAAAACATGATATGCTGGCACTGCAGGAATATTACAATGGCACAAGTTTTAAGATTGGGTATTGAGAGGATTCAGACAGTACAAAAGCATTAGTCAATGTTGCAGGAGTATGTACAGCAGCACTGTAATATTTACCATTGTAGTGAAGTAACAGTATTTTACAAATCTTCTGCAAATGATGCTTAGGGTACACTGGAAGAACACCTTTGTATGAGCAGCGCATGACAGGAATCACAGACTCGTACAGGCTTCGGCGAGGATGGCAAAGGCAGTTCATTGTCAGAGCAGGCATTACAGAAAATTTCACCACAGTTCCTACAGTGATGCTAAATCAAGATGAAAAACAAACCAAAAAGGAGACTTTGAAATCAGTTGTAATTAACAGACCAATCCTATCCAAAGCCATGCAGTGGCGCCAGGGCAGGCTCTGCTGTATCCACTGCAGGGCTGGAGACCACCTCAAGTTGACATTCATCCCCTTACCCCATGTCAAGCCCTAGCAGCTTCTATGGGGCTATTTCAAGCTGCTGTAAATAATAAAACAAAAAAACCCAATTCACAGCAACTTCTGATTTCGCATTGTAACCAGAAGTCACTGTAAATCGGGGGGGTTTTGGGTTTTTTTTTTACTCTTTAGAGCCGCTTGAAGCACTGAGAAGCCGCACAAGCAGCTCTGAAGAGTAAAAAAAACTGTTTACAGCGACTTCTGGTTACGGCGCGAAACCAGAAGTTGCTGTGAATTGGGTTTTTTAAAAAACTATTTACAGCACTTTGAAGCACTGGGATGCCACGTGGGAGCCCAGGACCAGCAGCGGTCCTCTGTGTTTTATACAACTCTGAAGTTAAGCTTTTAGATTCCATTTGCAAAGACAGTGTCAGACAACTAATTCACACAACCACTTGTACTTTTTTCTCCTGGTATTAGCAATTATTTGTCAAAACAGGTGGAAAGTATGAGCTGAGCAGTTCACAACAACAGATCAAAGTTTTGCTCCTAGGAATACTGAAACATCTGCAATAATTTGTTGCAATACAGTTGTACAACAAGATACAACTTGATTTTGACAGTAATTGTTGAAGAATTCCATATCATTGTGGGGCTTATAGTATGAAAACAGTGGTTTTTGAGTTGGTGATAATTGCTGAGCTTTACTATACATACAGAAATATACACATAATTGTAAATACTGTATAAAGGTAAAGGTGACCCCTGACAATTAAGTCCAGTCGTGTCCGACTCTAGGGTGTGGTGCTCAACCCCATTTCAAAGCCGAAGAGCCAGCGTTGTCCGAAGACACTTCCGTGGTCATGTGGCCGGCATGACTCTCCTTGCCGCAGCGCATAGCATGCAGCTGGAACACAGAGCGCTGTTTACCTTCCCGCCAGCTTTTTATCAGTATTTGTGAACTGGGCGCCTCTTTTTTAGAGGGAAAAGGCAGAGTAAGAATGTTTTAAAATAAAAACAAAAACTGAGGCCAATGCACCTTTGTATCAAATCTCACCTTCCTTTTGGATAGAGAAAACTCCTTTTCACATAACTTGCAGTGGGTAGCTTCTTTGTCCTTTAGCCACACCTGCCCCTAGTGGGGAGAAAAGGCATTATCTCAATAGAACAAATGCAGGTGAATAATTATGACTAAGACCTTAAAATATTGCCGTATTGTCCTGAGTATAGGCCGCTCAAGATTATAAGCCGCACCCTTAAAGTTTGGTGCTATTTTTTTTAAAAAAATTAAACTTTTTTTAACTTAAAGAAAATACACATTAGTAGAACAGTAAAACAATACAGGAAGTCCTCCCTTTAAGTTGTAGATAGGTTCCTGGAAACTGCAACTTTAAATGAAACAACTTATAACAAAACCAATTTTACCATAGGCTAACATACGTAAACAAGAGTTAGGTTCCTATGGCATATTTCTGGTCACAAAAGCATCACCAAACTTCTAAATAAAGACTCAAAACAGTTCTAATAATAAACATTGAAATAATGTTTACTACAACAAAATAGCAACAACAATAATGTATAAGTAGCCTTCCTCAAAGAGGGACAGAGTGCCTACCTTTAACCTTTGGAATTTGGGCAGGTGCAGCTTGTTGCACTCTTCCATGATGATAAGCTGTACCTGCCCAAATTCCAATGGTTAAAAGGTAGGCACTCTGTCCCCCCTTTGGATATGGTAAGTCTACGCAGGAGCATGATATAGCACTCTCTTAAGTGGCAAGCTCAATAACTTTCAAGCTGCAGGATCAATACTGTATCTTAGTTTCCAAAGCGTCCTGGGGCTGGAACTTAAGGGTTAATTTTTTCAACTGCTTGCTGAGGCTAGCTAGAGGGCTTAATTACCCATATCAGCAAGCTGCTGATAAGGGGCTAGAGAGATCATTGTTTTCAGCCAGGCCGAATAGCAAGGCACTAAGGTAAGCAAGGACTTACTGTATTTTATGTAATGAAGCCTTGTAAAGGCTTGAAAACAGGGCCCTTTGCAGTTTAAAAAAGGGGGGAAAGCCCCGTTTTACCTTTGAAACTGCAAACTGAAGCGTTCCAAGCATTATCTGGCTGCAGCAGACTTGGAGAGGCTTGAAAACGCTTTCAGTTTCGCTAATGCTCGGCTTTGCAGTTTTAAAGGTATTTTTATTGTGTTCTGGCTGACAACATCTTCCATGCTGAGGGTCCCTCATGGCTCAGGATTTCAGGGTCTCCATGGTTCTCAATTTCAGTTAATATCTGGTCCCACTCATTGTGCAGGGCATAGTATCAATTTGGTGTTGGCAGAATGGTGATGATTGGGATAATTCAGCCATGGACAGATCATTACTTGATAGGGTTTAGATTCACTGGGACTTTGTGCCTCCGCAGGCATAAGGGAACTATTTAGTTGGTCTGCCCTTGGAGGCTGACAAATCCAAATTGATTCCTGACCACTTTAGAGAAGCTTCCTGCACCTGCCACAATGACTAGCAGTTCTGGTGAAACCCGGTTCAATATCTAAAGTGAGGAAGTGGTTCAGGCACCTGAGATTGAATGCTCCTCATTACCCTTTCCCACTGGTTAGAGCAGTATTATGTTATGCTCTATAACATAAGGCCCGTGGGCAGGATATGGTCTGCAGAAGCTTTTTATCCTGTGATAATTGGGCTGTCCCAGCACCACCATCAGCTACAGAGCTGCAAAGTGGCACATTGGCAGAAGTGACACTGTGAGAGCCCAATTATCATGCAGGTCACTCAGCAGCACCACTTCTGTTGGGGTGTCACTACTGAAAGGGGCAGCCAGTGTGATAATTGGGCTCTCCCAGCACCGACCTTTCAGCAGCATCGCTTCTGCCAAGGTGCTGGGAGGGAGAGACAGGAGGCCACCTCAGAAGGCAAGAAACGGTACAAGGGAAGAGGCAGAGCAAGAGGGGTGAGAAAGGAAAAAGCTGCTGAGGCGCAAGGAGAGCTCAACTGTCACACGGGTCACCCTTTCAGCAGTGCTGCTTCTGCCAAGTCGTCACTTTGCAGGGCACCTCTCAGCTACTGCACTGCGAAGTGGGCCAGATATGGTCTGCAGAAACAGCGCTGCTGAAAGGGCACATGATAATTGGGCTCTCCCATATCTTCAAAATATGATCAAGATTTGCATATTTTCTCTTGTGTCATTTGCAGCTAATGAGTTCCTAAGTGAGAAAAACTTGCTTAAGGACATCACTTCCAGCCCTCAGCAGGCACCATGAACTGGCCTACTGTATGAAATGGGTTTGACACCTCTGGGTTAGAGCCTGATTGGTTTTCCAGAAAGCTTAGGGTATGAAACATTTTGAACAACGGCTAGCTCAACATTGAAAGAAGATGCACAACAAGTCCATGGTCTAGAGCTCATATGGTCTAGAGCTCTTGTTGTATATCTGAACCAAAAGGTGGTGCTGGGGGCAGAGGCGTCACTAGGGTTTGCATCACCCGGTTATCATGAATAAGTGGATGATGCCCAACTCTACCTCTCTTTTCCCATTCAAAGTAGTAGTGGAGTTTCTGAATCAGAGTCCAAGGCTGGTTATGGACTGGATGTGGACTCACAAGATGACACTTAATTCAGACTAGGTGATACACTCCATCTGAAGGAGCTCCTAGATGCCCAGACGGTAGCTGTGGTCAGGACTGCCTTTGCACAGATGAGTTCCCAGTCCCAATTTTTCTCAAGATTACTTTTTTTATTCTAGTGCCTATGGCCAATAAGTTTCATGAAGATAACCCTTGTCAGAAGAAACTATGCTCTAATAAGTTCTCCCTGCAAATACACACATACAAATGAAATCTTCATTTAACTGCTCATTTCTCCCCGTTACACAAGGTCCTGCTACAGCTCATCATTTCACCACCCCATATATCAAACTCTCCTGTAGACCAAATAACTGCACTTCCCCTCCTCACAAAGTAAAGCTCCAAACAGATCACATACATTTAAGTATTTTCATCACACACAGAGTACAAATTGTAGAATCAAGGTGATTCTTCCTCAGCTGCTATAGCCTGCAAGGAATATCCTCAGCAGAATCTTCAGCACCATGTCCAAACCTACTTTTTTCACCAAGTGGCTTTACATAATTTTTTCCAAACGTTCATCAATGGCTGCTGGTAGCCGCTTAGGGGTAGCTGATAAGAGATACCAAACATCCATCTGTCTGTCTGTAACATCATTGTCAGGTGATGACCTTATGTTGGGAAAGGAAATATTAACTGGCAGCTGAGCTAGAAAGTTTATGGGGGAAAGGCAAAGGCTTCAGGAGGACAGGGTAGGAGAGAGGAATTTGCTCTTCCAAGTATCATGTAGAAAAGGCATCTGTTTAGGACATTTGGTGATGAATGTTTTATAATATGTTTTATAGTAGATCGGTTTACTTAAATTGTATATCCCAAGTCTTAAAGGAAGCAGCAAAATAGGGAATGGACAGATAAGCTGCATGGTAAAATGGTTACAGGTTTGATGGGGGTGGGAGGTACTTTAAAATGTACCGCTAAGTCACATCTGAACTTATGGGTTAGGCCGGGTGAGGTATATATTAGCAATTCAAATTAAGAGAATCCACCATCTGGAAGCCCCTGCCACATTACTCACCTGCAATGTTTTATTTGCTTCTTTTATATCTTCTATTTTAAGCTTTGATCTAAACAGAAGACACAATTTCAAAATCAAGTATGAACAAATTATAAACTCAAATACTCCACTTCTTTTAGTGACTCAGGACAGGATTTAAGGGATGTGGAAGTTCAGTCTTCCTTCAACCCAGCACATCCGCAAATACGCACACACTCACTCACACACCTTGCCGTTATCCATATCCTGCAAAACATTTCTCTCTGACTGCCATGCACCTCACTGAAGGGAAGACTATGGTCAACAGCTTGGGAAAAGCTGCCAAAAGTCCTTTCTACACTTCCAATGCCACAGATGTAAGTTTATCATCCTACATACAATTCCTATACCTTGGTATCCTCACAAAACATTTCTGAAATTAGCTGCTTTCCTAGTAACAGTTGAGTATAGTGTGCATTTCCACATTCCCTTATCCAGATATAGGAATACTTGTAGGAGCTATCCCTGAACTAGATAATGAAATATGCAAAAACAAAACAAAACACCCCAAGTCTGTCTACAAACTGATGGTCCAGCCTTGCTCGGTGTGCCTATACCATGTGAAATGAGGATGTCTGCAGTGAGACACAGAGCTGTCACAGCAATTGCTCCAAGACTTTGAATTATCTTTCTCAAGAAATCCAGAGCTGCTGCTCTTTGATAGCCTTCCAGAAAAGGTACAGAACTCATCTCTTTTAAAAGGCCTTTGGTGGCTGAATTTTAAAAACACAGTTGCTGCTGACTTTGTTATTGTGTTGTTTTGCTTTAGTTTTATGGGCTTTTGAACATTATAAACTGTCTGGAGCTTGGGGGAGGCAGTATATACACATTTTAAATGTACAGTATAAGGGCTCCACGGATTCATTTATTCCCTGCCTCAGTGTTAGAGAGGCTCTGAACATTAACAGGAAGCAGTTAACAGCTTCCTGTTAACATTTGAAGCCTCTCTAGCATCGAGGCTGCTTGCTAGAATCATTCAGTCTGTGCTATAAGCAGCACGCTGCTGCTTATAACATTGTTTAAGCAAGAACTGTTTAAGCAAGAAATAAAGGTAAGGGCCACGGGGATAGCGTTCCCCCATCCGCAGGTTCCTGGTATCTGTGGGGGCCCACGGATACCGGGGCCTCACTATATATAGGCAGGCAGGCAAGCTAGGTACAAATGTTTATCCCATTCTCAACATGTTTAAAAGAAAGGAACATCCATGGTTAAGAAAAGAGGACTTCTGGGGAAATAGGCCGACGTTGATATTTCCATATTCCTTACAGAATAGAGTATTTTATCCAGTCAAAATTTTGATTATCATCAAAAATTAATTCCATTGTCTGTACCTGATGCCAGGCCAACTCACCTGGATAGGAATTGTGGATATACTAAAAATGAGAATGATTTTATCATGAAGTAAATGTACAACTACGTTGAGGCACCCGTGGCCATAGAACTTGCTTGATATGTTCCGATAAGTGTCAAACCATTTGAGAAGCTGTCAGGCAGCCCAATCCTATCCAGGGCTTATGTAGAAGTCCCAGAATGATGAAATGATGAATGATGAAATTTGTTCTTCAGGCTCCAGCCACCAGAGCAAATGGCCAGAGGTCACACGCGGGCAACAGCAGCCCACTGAACCTCCATCCCACGTTGCTGCCAGAAGTCAGCGGGGGGGGGGGCTGAACACGGGAGGACTATGGGCAGTATGGAGTAGAGAGCGGGACATGCCGGGGGAGGATCTTGGTGGTGGCAGCACATGCCAAGATCCTATGCTCCTTTTCCCAGCCCAGCCCGCCCCTGACTCTCCTTGGACCTACATCAGCCAAATAGCTGGTGGTAGGTCTGAGGAGACCCATTGGAGGCCTGGCAGCCTACGGGGAGGTAATTAAAGATGTTTTACTTACCTCTCCCAGGCCATCTGGTTCCGTCCCCTGCAACTACAGCATGCAGTGCACACTCCATCAGCAGTGTTGTGTGCTATGGGCTGGCAGGGAATAGCATTGGGCTGTTAGTTAATGTATTCCTATGTTCCTAAAAGAACTTTCATGTAGAAGACCTATGTGCATCCCTAGCAATATTCTTGCGTCTGTTGTTACACCCATGCCACTAGAGGTACATGTGAGAGAGTGAGGTGTCTTATAATGCTCATATTCATTGGGATTAATTTATATTGCTACTATACTGTTTGCATTGTAAGGAAATCAAGCCTTGACACCTCCAAAAAGAAAAAGAAAAATTACTCGCTAAGTTTGCCAGCCAATTCTTGGAGAGTTTCTTCTTGGTCATGACACAGGTTTTTCAACTGCTTGTTCTTCTCCTGTAATTTTAGGAACTCCTTTAAAAACAAATACTAGAATTAGCTATAACAAAGTATAGTATAATTAAGAGAGTTACATTTTATAGGACTTTCACATTATGAACTGCTAGATAAGAGAAAGAAAGGAAACATAACACTACACCGTCATCTCAACACCTGCTCTTGTTTATAATGTCTTCCTTATTAATTGCCAAAATTGTTGCTAACTATGAGCCAGAGATGACATGTAGAAAGCGAAGCCACAAGTTCTCTTCCATTCATGCTTCCCAATTTTCAACTCCAGCATTATAAAGTATCTAAGAGGCCATGTTTTCCTATTTGACTTGTACTAATCACTTAGGAGCAACCAAAAGCAATTATTCTCCTCCACACCCATATGCACTTCATTGGATCATAGTCCTATAATACAATCCTATGCATGTCTACTCAGAAGTAAACCCCTTTGTTTAATAGGGCTTACTTCCAAGAAAGCATGCATAGGATTGCAGGCTTACTTTATAAATAACCATTGAAGTGATTTTAAGAAACTGTGCCGCAAAATTTACTTTTTTAAGAGTAATAATTTGTTGGGTTTCTGTCTTCAGAGAAGATGACGTTTCTTTTTCCTTTTTAAGATCTTCTTTCATTGTTTGTTGCCATTCTCTTTCTATTTTCAAATCAGTTTCCAGCTGACCCCTAGAAACAGAGCTTTTTTTAATCACTCAATTATTTTTATGTTCTCCCATCAAAATTACATAACATATCCATTTACAGATTCAATAAGACAAGGTTTATATGTCATAACATTTTCCACACATTACAGTATTATGGTTTATTTTTTCTTAGAAATATGTTTTTGATTGTGTTATTCTGAACAGAAACTTTTGCAAAGAATATAAGTCACAGAACATTCATAAAACGTTGATTCTTTGATGACAGGAACGTGCAAGAAGGCAAAGTCTTTCTATTTGACTCAAACATCAACAGGATTAGTGCTCCAATCCCTCCTAAGGGAGGTTTGGGTAGTCCTATCCCTCATCTCCTTTCAGGGACAGGTTAAAACTGATCTTTTAGGGAGAATGGGGAGTAAGCTGTGCTTCTTTTTGTGTGAGTTTTCCTCTCGTGTGTATTGGGGGAGGGGAGGCACAGTAGGCAAGCACATATAGTAGCTCTCTGAGGCTTGTTCTTGTAGTGAGAAACCATGGTTTCCCATTAAGTACAAATCAGACCAGTGTTCAGTTGTCTACTAGAATAGAGGATCACGACTCTCAGGATAAGAAGGTAGCGAGTGTTGGACTCAATCCAAGCATTCCTCCTCCCTCCTTAATATGGTATTTCTGACTTGCAGCACTCTACATGCATAAAGTGTTTCTACTTCCATAAGATGTAATGGAGCAGCCTTTGGCGGGTAAGAGAGGTTTGTGCACATCAGGGCAAGGATCCCAAAAAACTGAAACTAGTCCCCCAGACCCAACGGAGAATTTTCTTGAACAGCTCCTGTCTAGGCTGGATGGTAAACTTAAGGAGGTGGGGCTCAAAAGCAGTATCTAATATGGCACAGGGATCAGGTTAAAAAAAAACCCACTAAGCTAGCACAAGTCCTTTTGGATTTTACTTCATGACTCTTGCAGCTGAACAGAAGTAGGCAGAGGAGTTTAGGGTCAGGGTCCCAATCTGCTCTTCTCAACATGCATCATGCATTTATCCTGTGGAACTACTTACAGCTTTTTTAAAAAAAAAATTCTGTAATGTTTTAAAACTGGAGTGTAATTTATTTAATTAATAGCACATTTAGAGGACATTCAACAGGAAAACAAAAGATCTTAGATATACCGTATTTATCGGCGTATAATACGCACTGGCATATAAGACGCACCTTCCTTTTGGCCCTGGGTTTCAAGAAAAAAACATTTAAAGCATTTTTGGGCCACTTGGCCACTAATTTACATAAATTGCACAAAAATACCAGGATCTCTTTTAAAACACACGGAGCTCTCCAGCTCCGGAAAAACCGGCAAGCCCAAAAATGCTTTAAAACGGGGGGGGGGGGAGGGATTTTTTAGTATTGGCATATAAAACGCACCCTATTTGGGGTCACAAATTTAGACAAAAAAGTGCGTTTTATACGCCAATAAATACGGTATTCTGGATTCCCCAAAGAACATAATTTACTTACAGTTGCTTCTCCTTTTGGATGATTTCTTTCTGCAGACTTTCAGATTTACTCATATAGTCTTGTTTAAATTTCTTGTCTTCACGCTCTGCTTCCATTTGAGCCTTCTCTGCTTGCTGCAATCTGGTGTAATTCAAATCAACTTTGGGTAAAACTGAAGCTAGAATTTGGGTGTAAAGGGTGAAGAAGACAAATAAAAGAAAAAAATGGGGAAATAGAAACATTTCTAAATGAAAATAAAGTTTGGGATAAACTCACAAACTCAAATGAGACCCAGACAATGCCTAGAAAACCAGATTCTTCTTCTCACTACGACAAGATCCACATATTTCTCTAATTTTTTTTTATTTAATGTTCAAGATTAACAATTGCCATCAATACAGAGTGAGACAGATTTTATGATTCACATGTACAGAACTTTGACTGCATTATTGTGTTATTTTAGGATTTGTTTAAAAACCTGTAACTAACCATACCTTAACTACACAAACCTATCAATACCACATAATGGAATAAACAGTGCACTGAACAACCTGATAAAGTTCAGAACACAAAGCATAGCAACGCAATCAAGGCAGAAGAAACAGGGCTGTGTTAAATCAACACAGCACATCCTGAAGAGGGGGTACTCTTGTCTAACATGGTGTGCTTGGTATAACTGAAAACATGTAAATCAAATGTATATTCATTTCAATAAAGCAGTTCAGGAGATGGGGGGACAGTGCAGACAGATGTGTCCATGTAATTCCTATTCCTGTAAGGATTGCCCCTCCATTTCAATAGGAAAGGTAGCTGTATGCTGTGTTCCTTTGCAAATGTGAAAAAATCCCCTTTGCTGAAATGAATAGGGAACCCTACTTATGTAGGAGTTCCACATACACATCAGAGTACACCCAAATATTTCAGTTATCTGCATTCTACAACTAAATGCTATAAAATAAAATAAAATGCACTTGTCAGTCTGTCATTTTCTGTTCCAGAAAGAAGACATTCTCCTGTTTTATACAGGTTTCTCTGTGCCTTACCACCCCACCACCATTTCATCACTGCTTCAGCCCCAACAAAAGCAGATTTCAAATTTCGTTTAAATGTTGAAAAACCAGATATGGACACAATTCCCCAAGCACTGATGTTGTGCATCCTCCAGGGTTTGTGAAAATATCAAGGGAAGTAATTCAAAATGAACAAATTTCAAGACTTCAATGTAACTGAAAAGACTTAAAAGACCTTTTAACCTATATAACTCTACCTCTTGCCATTATGTCTGGTCATGAAAATATCCATGCTACACTGTTTATCTTATTAATAAAGCTTAATGTGAAGTATCTGAATCATTCTGAATCTTATCTATAAATTTAGACAAAATATGTCAAAACTCACGCTAGCTGAATTTTAAAATAAATTTCTATCGAAACATTTCAAAAGATTTTTTTTAATGTTAGTGTTAATTCTGACTGGTAAATAACAATATTAAGATTTGGGACTGTGAAGTCATTTCAGAAAAACGTCATAGATGTGTCATAAACACGGACAAGTTAGAATACCAACTTTGTCAAAATGATTTTGCTACATTCACAGCCTAATCCACAACTTAACTAAACCAAAAATATGTGGACAATGGGACTAAATCCAGTATAATGGCTTGAAAAGTAGGCTGCAAGATGAAACTTCAATATCTAAAAAAAGGTTATCCCACTATCTATTTAAAGAGGCATGAAGTGGTTTTCAAAATGATATGTCCTTAACAAGCTTGTACTGATGCTGCCCTTCACTGCTGGCACATTTCACCAAGGACATTGCAATAGTCCTCGTCTGCGTTAACAATTCTTTGTCACTTCAGATGTGCAATGGACACAAATCAAATAAATAAAGATAACACATTCAAAAATGTAAAAGTTGGGACAAAGAAGAAAAGAAAAAGAAAAAGAAGAAAAAGGATGTCAATAAAAGAATAGTCATGCCACTAACGCTTTAATACATAATTATGTTTTTTTGTTTAGTAGGTTGAAAAGAAAAACAATGGTAAGACATGTCAACAGCCATATGATGGAGCTATGAATGTTAAACTTTTTTTACAATTAAAAAAAATAATGCTGCATGTCAACTATTGCTTTTACATACATCTGTGAATGTTATGCAATAAGCACGTTACACATAGGCCTGGTTAAAATGTCACAACAAATGTTGTGATAAGAATTTGTTGTTGTTGTTCAGTCGTTAAGTCGTGTCCGACCCTTCGTGATCCCATGAACCATAAGAATGAGCAGGCACAAACCTGGGCTTGTGCGCTTCCCCCCCCCTTGTGTGCGAAGAAAAAAAATTGGAAGTTTCCTGTTGTAGCTTTTCAACAAGATAGCTCAGGCAACGTCCTGCTCTGGGTCCACAATGGTGCCCTCTTCTCTCTCCCTGTTGGCACACTGGATGCCACCATTGCCACCAGTACTGAGCAGTCCAGTCAGGTGGGTCTTCAGCCACTGCCTGACCCGATGCCACCCCTAAACACAACCAGGAGCTTTCAATCTCTCTCCTTGCATGAGGAGCAGGAGGGAAGGGGAGAGGGGAGCTCACGAGCCCAAGGCTTGTGCCTTCCCATTCTCATCATAAACACCAGGTTATAATGTTACATTCATACACTGAATTGATGTACTTTGTTTTTTTAATATGCATAGGCACAATCCATACAGCTACTTCGGATGCATCCAGGGTCTTATGCACAACATGTCAGCCTTTTGACCTTTCTGAGGGAACAAAAGATGGCAACATCACAAATTGCTTTTGAAACTCACCCGAGTTCCAAATGCAGTCTGCTATGTAGGGAGGGGGAAGATGCTGTTCAAGACACACAAGCTGAAAGTGCTGTTGAACATATGGAACTAGTTGCAAGGTTCTCTAGGATTCTAGCCCGAGCACTTACAATTTAAACTGAAGAATGTTTCTCCAGATTTTGGCTAGAACTCCAGACTCAAGAACTGGCCATCCCAAAATATTAAGCATCTAAACGATAACAGAAGTTTGGATCTCCCACTTTAAAAAAAAAAAAAACAGCTGCGGGGGTGGGAAGGAGAATCAAATCAGGTTTGGGACATGGCTGGGAGTTTCACACATCCTCCAGTACCACTTCTCTCTATCAAAATCCTTACCACCTCCAAGTAGGTTTTTCCTGTAGGGCAAATAGCCTTCGCACAGGCAAAAGGGGCTGTGATCCTGACCCACTTCTGACCAACAACCCCACCCCTCACTGCTTTCAAGCTTTTAAAAGGAGACTCAGTCAAAGATCTCCTGCTATACTCATCTAGCTTGACTCTTAACCTTGAGTATATGAGTAAGTTAAACTGTACTTAAAGATTAGGTTAACTTTTTTTAATTGGAGTTTTACTGAATAGTGGTAACGGGCAAAAAAGATAGGAAACAAATGGAAATCTGGAATAGCCATCTAGCAGGTAGTCTTATAATCAGCCAGGCACAGGAATAATGCAATCAACACAAGCAGAAAGGTTTGGATTAGGACTGTATGCACTCTTATCTTGTACATACTATGTATCTAAAGCTTTTAAAAGTCAGCCGCAAAACATATTTTAATCCTGCTTCAATACCAAGTCATATTTCAATGACAGCTCCATGGTAATGAGGTAAGTGAAGGAAGAAATGAATGAAAAATAGCAAAATAAAAACAAAGCTGTACCTTTGCTCCAGCTGCTTCATAGTCGCAGTAATCTGACTGGTTTTATCCTCCAGTCGTCCAATTATCTCATTCTTTTCTTTCATGGCGTCATCAGAAGCCTATTAATATCAACAGATTTTGATTAGAATATAACAGAGTAATATTCAATTACATCTGTCTGTAACTTTGATGTATAATCTTTGGTTTCTCCCTTTCCTCTCCTTGTGATCTTGCTCCCTCTTATAAAACTTTGGATAGTAAACTCTCTGCAGTAAATCTGGTCTTATATCAATATACAGCAGCAGTAATTTCCAGCCAGAGGGAGCAGATAATTTTTTTCTTTTTCTCTTTTTCAAAGTACTGCTAAAAGGAGAGCAAAGGAGTCTTAAAAGAAGTGCGACAGGATACCAAAGCCTGAGCACTAAAACACTGCTTCTGCCCTGCTTTCTCTAGATCAAGGGTGGGGAACCGGTGGCCCACGCGCCGGATCCAGCCCCCGGAGCAATCCGGTCCGGCCCACGCGAGCCTGGACCCGATTCCATTCGGTCCGACACACGCGGGCTCGGACCGGAGGCCTCGTTCACCTCACCCGACTTTTCAAACCCTCCCGGCTGTTAGAGACATGTGCAGAAACAGCCGGGTTGAGAAGGAGTCGCGCAACTCCTTCTCAACCTGGCTGTTCTGCGCATGTCTCTAACAGCCGGGAGGGTTTGAAAAGTCGGGCGAGGTGAGAGCGGTGGGTGTGAGGGAGGTAAATTCGCGGGGTGTGTGTGTAAATTTGCGGGGGGGGGGAATCGGCCAGCCTACCGGCCGGCCAGCAACAAGTTTTCCCTATGGGAAAATGGCCCCCCACCGCAAATAGGTTCCCCCACCCCTGCTCTAGATCATCAAGAGGAGCAATCTGTGCTGATGGAGCCTTTCCAACCAATAAGTTCAGTTACTGTTGATCCTGCTGCCTGGTCCCAAGGACAGGAACTTCCATATCCCGTTGGACTTCCTATTCCCATCCACAAAACTGCACACCAACAATAACTGCCATTAGTTGCTATTCAAAGCTACAGTTCTCAAAATGGGACATGGCATTCCTTAGGAAAAAGCAGGCAAGTATTAGGGGAGGCAAGTGGGAAACACTAGGGAACAGAACCCCTTGGGAAAATCCTGGCAGTAGCGGGAGGGAAAGAGGCATAGGAAGGGAAATGCGCCTACACAAACCTTTCTTCCCTGACTAGCAGCAGCTGCAAATTTTTCTGTTCTGTTTTGGAACTGAAAGCACTGGCACCTTCTGTAATATTCTCCAGATGATTCATTCTTTCTTTCTTTCTTTCTCTTTCTCTCTTTCTCTCTCTCTCTCTCTCTCACACACACACACACACACTCACTCACTCACCTCACTCACTCCATTTGTCTTAGCATGCAGAACTGAAAGCAAGGAGCTCATAACTGTCAAATAGCTAAACGGAGATTTTTTTTTTAATCAAGAAAAATTCAGTTACATTGCAAGATATTACTGTAAGGGGAGAGTGTAGCCCTGTTGGTGTTTTTTGTGAAAAGGCAACATGGTTGTTTCCACACTGGGATAATATAGCTGGGAAGCACTCGGCTTCAAAAGAAAATGAAAAAACATTGAACGTTCATAGAATAGCACAGGCATAGAGGTGGGGAGAAGCTGTAGAGCACATTCATAGCACTGTCACAGCACTATCCCTGGGCACACTCATGGAGGGGGGGAATAGCATTTTCCACCAACAAAATCTTGAATGCAAGGAAAATGCAATATCCTCACAATGGAAGCTCTATTTTGAAACAATGGGATTTCCCTCATAAGTTAGTAGCAACTGCACAGTCATTGCATAAAATGACATTCCGACAATAAGAAAAGGCACCTTCAACCAGTAACCCTTCTAAAAGTAACAAACTAATCTAGAGAAATAGCAGCAAAGTAGCAATCCGCTTAAATTAAAAAAAAATCAAGATACTTATGTGTACATGGCTGCAAAGCGCAGAAACAGCTGACCTAAAAAGCAGAGGAAAAATAAAACCTACGAAACAAAGTCAGCTTGGCTTCAGAGTGTCTTTGATTTTCCAAAATACTGCAACATGTTCTAATTTCTGTAAGAAGAAAACATGCACTGATATCAGACTAGAGATATATATTACCTTTCAAGTAATTAACACTTTTACCTGCAGCTTTTGGTACATTTCTACATTTATAGCTTTGACTTCCTCTAATTGTTGTCGCAGACTTATAAGGGTGTCCTGTTTTTCATGTATATCTTTCTCCAGCAATTTCATGGCAAGTTCTATCTCATGCTTCATCCCAACTTGGACCATCAGTTCATTCTCTATATCCTACAAGAAGCCAAAATATATATTGTTTTTAAATGTCCACCAAAAGGGATCATTGGGTGCATTCATATATGAATAAAATATATACCCTTTTACAATTGAGTCATTAAATAGGATCCTCCAGTTCCCCTCAGGATGTTCCTCTTCAGACAACAGTGGGCTTGCTCAGTTCTGAGTTAGCGTGCAAATCTGCTTCCTAACTCAGAACAGTTTGTACGGTCATTCACTGAGGGATGCTCATAGGTACAGGCACCTCCCCATGGACATTCAGTAGCGTGCCGACCATACCAACATGCATACCCAGCCAGCTCAAACCTTTCCAGGCTCATCCTATCTTCTCTTCTTGCCTCACTCCCACACCATAATACTCCCACACCTGCAACCCTCTTTCTGCTCCCCACTGTCCTTCACATCTTCTGCCTTGTCCCTGTGCCTAGTCTTACACTCTGCACCTACTTATGCATACCCTTAGCTAGCTGTTTATCTGACAATACTGTACAGGTGAGGGATACTCGCTATCCACAGTTTCAGTTATCCACGGATCGTGGGGACCCCCCCAGGCTTTTACTTTTTTCCCCCAGTAAGCTTCGTTTCTTCCTTAAAGAAACAGGAGAAGCAGCCAGGCTGCTTATTACAGGCAAGTAAAACGAGACTAAGTACTAGAGAGGCTCTGCAAGGTTAATTGAAACCTTGCAGAGCCTCTCTACAACTTAGTCTCGTTCTACTTGCCTTCAATGGAGGCTGCTTCTCTGTGTAAATAAGAAAAATAAGAGCTGGGGGGGCAAGCATGCCTGCCTGCAGGGGAGGCAGGGTGGGGGGGCCCTAAGGAAACCATGGAGGGGGTGTTCGCTCTTATCCACGGTTTCAAGTATCCACGGAGGGGCTTGGAACATATCCCCAGCGGATATGGGGGCCCACCTGTATATAATTGCAGCAGAGATATAGTCAAGGGGGAGCAGAGCTCCAGAACATCTCCTATAGGAGGAATGGTGATGTCATCAGAAGGAGCACTCAAATGCTGCCATTGAAAAAAAAATTTCAAAGAACCTTAGGAAGAAGAAGCAGGTTCAGCAAGATGCAAACTGAGACATTTGTGTAGGGGCATATATTAATGTCTAGGTCAGGGGTTAACCTTTTTACCATTACAGACCCCCCAACGAATTGCTGAATATGTCCCATACCCCCTTTGCCAAACTGGAAATCATCATCAGTCCTATTAGGTACCAGTATGACTTCAAAATATGTCAATAGCTTGGTTTTACTTTACATATGGATAGCTAGAAACCATATCCGTATTGATAATGGTGATGGTTAATCTAATCTAACAAGTTTTTTTTAATTGTTCAGAGATAAGAGTCTCATACTCCCATCATTTGGTTCCCATACCCCTAGTTAAGAATCCCTGGTCTAGGCCATCATCTTTCCTAAGAGCTACCTGAGACACAGAATGTAGTTCATATTACACTGGCAGCCCAATCATGTCTAGCTAGGCTGCAGCTCGGACGTAGAGCCTGTGCTGCATCCTATCCAGATAGGACCCAGCACTGGCACGGCTTACCCCGAGTAGAGCCCCAGCCACCCAAATGGGTTTATTTGAATGTGTGCCAGCTATTTTGCTGGCGCACATTCGAGTTGGCCGTGTAACGGCAGCCAGGCCCAGGAAGGGGGATAGGATTCGGCGGAGGAGACCACTGCTGATCTCTCCCCTTCTCGGGCCCAGCCGACCAATCCCACCTCTCCCGGAACGCCCCATTCCACCCTCCCAACGCCCCTCCTTTGCCTGGTAGGGAGCTTCCCAGCAGGGTGCTCCTCTGGATCTGGAGTGGGGAGAGTGGACTCCCAGGGTGCTGCAAATATGCTTACAGGACTGCGCTGTAAGGCACTAAACCCCATGCATGGTTACCAGGGAATAAGTCCTATTTAACACAGTGGGACTTATGTCTGAGTAAGCATGCATAGGCAAGCATTCTAAAATACCTTCTATATTTATTCTTTTAATTCCATTTTTACACATTTGTTTTAAAATTATTGAACCCACTCCAAGAGTGTGGGATAAAATGAGCCAGATTTTTAAATGAAATCTTCATTTCAAAACTTTAAATCTTCAAAATAGAAATAAATGGCACGAGAAGAACACACTCTAATGAAGACATTTAAAGCTGATTTTCTGGTATGTTTATAGTCTTACAGCGCAATCCTGTGTAACTTTAAGCGGCCAGCCTAAAGGGCCAGCCGCTGTATCCTAAGCCCTTTCCAGACCATGCTGGCGCTGCTGAAGCGCACCTTCGGAGGAGACATTTGTCTCCTTCCCCGGGTGTAGGTGAGCCCAGGGCCTATGGGCCTCCTCGGATGAATGCCAGCTCCAGAGATGGGGTACATCCAGGGAGGCCGGGTAATGCCGGCGTGGGCTATGACAGGGCATAGGATATCGATGCCGATACCCCCACCCCCGGCCAGCCAATGGCCCTTGCCACCCTGTCCCCGCCCCTGCACCATCCAGTGCAGCACTTACCTGCAGCAGCTGGTGCAGGTCCAGGACGCTGGGGGAGTGAGCAGTGCAGGCCTCTGCGCTGGCGGCACTTACTCCCAAGTTTCTGCAAAAGTGCTTTACGGCACTTTTGCAACGCTTTAGGTCGGCTGAGCAGGAGCTCGGCTGGCCTAAATTTACACAGGATTGCGCTGTTAATGGAGCATATCTATGGAAGTATCATGATGAGCTACTGCACTTTAAAATGAACCACTACTGAATTGGAGAAATAATCAAGTGGAACTTACAGGAGTAATTAAGCATATGCATTTTTAAGGCCTCATAGCATATCTGATATACACTCACTTGTCTTAACTGCGATTCCTCTCGAAGCTGTCTATGTGCTTCATTGTACATTTCATCCAGGCTCTGTCTGGAATGCTTGTATGTGTGAAGTTCTGCTTCAGCATCTACTTTGTTCACCTTCAAAGAAAGCAAAGCAACCCTCTTATTCTTACATTACTGGCATTCTAAAAGTGAGGCATCTCCTTAGAGAGGCAATTGTTCCAAGCAGAGGCAATTGTTCCAAGCAGTGACAAACAATTGTTCCAAGCAGCGACAACACCTCTCTGACATCTTCAGTGATTAACTTGATAAAGGCAAAGTACCACAAAATGACACTCCTCTGAATTAACACAAGATACTGTGTATGTTCTATTCCAAGGGTTGACAGTCAGTTCTGAGAATCAAGAAGACAACATCTTCCTAAAACACCTTCTCCATATGCCAAGACTCTCTCCATTTTCCTCCTCTGCAGGTTCTAAAGCCAACAGACAAGAGCAAGTGCTACCTAACAAATCTTCTGTTTTTAATCATCTTACGGCATAATCTTAACTACCCCCTGAGCCAGTGCAGCACATCCTGGGCCCACCCGATGTTGTCACAAAAGCTGCTATTTTAGGCAACTGCGCCAGCTCCAGGCCAGTGCAGAGACCAGTGCCAGCGGCACAGCAGATGTTCAGGTCAATTGTGTCAACTTTCATTTGTAAACTAAAACAACATTTAAAGATTACTCAGTACTCCAGAATTTACAGCTGATTTGACAGTGGACATACAACTACACCTGCTCTTTGGACACTCACTTGTCATGTTTTATTTGAGTAATTTAGAGACAGCACAACAAAATCTGTGATGCCCTCTGGACTAAGACTACTTTGCAACAAAGAACTGGAGCTATACCCAATCATAATTCCCATTTTAACATTTAGTCACCACACAGGGTTTAAAAGCCCTTAGAACTATTTAGAAGCTAATTTAGTTTAGCTAGAATTACAGTAACAAAACAGCAGAGTATATTTTTGCAGTCAAAACAGAAGGACTGTTTGCCTTCCTCCCACTGCCTTTCTTTTCTTCCCCAGCACTGTGTGTATCAAAAATGTTTGCACTGGTACATGGTGTGGGACTTGAGGGCAAGTCTGCAACATTCCTTTGAGCATTGGAAGGGAATGCAACACATAATGACACCAGAGCTGGAATTCTGACTTCTAGACCCAGCATCTGCAGAAGTGGTGGATAAGGCTGTTAATTAGGACTGGAATACTACATAATTGCAGATCTTTGCAAAATATTCTAGTCAGTTTCACATCTGAGTTACCAAAATATCTTGTGAAGATCTGAAACTAAGCATGTCCTTCCAGTCCCAATTAACACCAATATAGCTATGTTCTTAGAGCCCTAATACATCAACTATCATTATATCTAGTAGAGAAGTGTCAATCAAGAAATATCTGCTTATTCCAGAGATGGGCATCATGCGCGCTCTCTCTCCCACCTCCTTCTATCATATATGTGCGGAATGCTGTTGAAATCATGAAAAATCCCACTTTCATTTTGTCTGAATGTGTGTTCTGAACCCAAACCACTGCAGAGAAACATATGAAAATATAACACCATTCAAACTACTACCAATTGAATTCTCATACCTCAAGATGATGCTGAGTTTTCATTAAAATTAGCGTGTTCTCACTTCTTAAGTGATGGTTTTCTTCTTGAAGTTTAATTATGTTGTTTTTGGCTATTGCTAGCTAAGAAAAATGCAGAAAAAGTATGAAGATTCAGGTGAACAGTAGGATAAAAAACACTGTAAAAGCATATAAGCAGCACTGGTCTCCCAAGAAAAAGTTTTGGTCCTCCTATGTATAATACAAAAAAACTCACACCTTACATTTGCAGGAGGAATGTGAGAGAAACTAGATTATCCAAAAAAAAGAATGAACTATTTTAGATGCTCATATAAATGAATGAGTTTCAGCAGAAAGTACAATCTGAGATCAAGTGCTGTTGCTGTATAAGAGCTATGCATTTCAAAGGGGACTCACTCCTGTACGAAGCTCCCACTACAATTAAACTGAAAGATAGTCTCCGAAAGATAGTGGTATTGGGTGAACTAGCTCCACTTTGTCCTGTTGTGACAAGTACATAGTGGGAAACAGGACAATAATTACAGCACAGATTTCCTGATCAACAGATGCTCTGGAATCCACAAAGCACCATGGATTCCATGGGGGAAGTTTTGTGCAAGTTGGTCCCCCCAAAAGTCCCCAAACACCATTAATCTCAAAATAAAATTAAACATTGCTAAAATGACAGTACCTCTTCAATTAGTTTAGTGTTTGACTTCTCTAGTGAATCAACGCGTGCATGGAGGCTGCTGACTGTGCTACTGAAAGTAACAAAGAGACCCTCATTCAAAATTATAGTACAAAGCCTACAAGATACAAGTACTTTTTCATTTTCAGAACATTCCAGCACTGTCTGAGTATCCACTGATAACTGGAGTTGGAAATCACCTCCTCCACTACACAAGCACATGCCTTTCTTCACAGTGAAGATTCTAACAGTAAAGTTCTGCCAAACTTTCCAAGTCCATCCACTGCTATCCAGGCTTACTTAGAAATAAGTTTCACCGAGTTCAGTGGGACTATGGCAGCATGGATAAACATAATTAGCACTGGTTTCCAAAATATAAGTACATGGACTTTTAACACTTCACACATTTCCTATGGAAAACACCAATGTTTCCCACAACCACTGTAATTTGTAGTATTGGTCATACTCTCAAGTAATTGTTTTTAGGAACATAGTCAATCTGCTTGGCAAATAACAGCAAGTATGGTACTACTAAACCTCAGGCAAAGCATAAAAGGGTTATCATCATGCTCACTGAACTTGAGCAAACAGCTGGCAAGATGTACTCCTCTTAGTTTGCCCTGGTTTAAGAGAAAAGATATACTTTTAATAGAAAAATCCTTTGAAATACTGCCACTTCCAATAACACTCTCCCCCCCCCCATTTTTCTTTGTTCTACAGTTATATGATGCAACCATTAAACTGAGTCAAACAGAATGACAAGGATTTAAGTGCCTGGTGCCAAAAAAGAATTACTGTACGTTTTAAACAGATGATGCCACTATGTACTTTAACATGGTTTTAGATATACTTACTTCAGCTGTCGGTTTAGTTCTTCAACATAATTTTTTTGATCCAATATAGCAGAAATATGGTCATTTCTAAAAAGAATTGGAAACCTATTCAAACAAACGTTTATCCAAGCACTTCAAAATGCAACATAGGGAACCAGGAACGTTTTACTTAAAGAAAGTTACTTGGTTATGTTTTACTTGGTTACTAAAATTTAAAAATCTAATAGCCACTGTTGCATAGTAACAATAAATTTCAGCATAGGAGGCTAGTTTTTCACCTCTATGCAATTTATTTATTATGATATTTATATACCGCTTCTCTCAACAGACTCAAGGCAGTTTACATAGACAGGCTAAACATAAATCCATTTTTCAATGAGATTTTTACAAGTATTATTCCATGAGACAATCTCATAGAACCTCCATTTCTCCAGGTGTTTCCCTTCATAGTGCAGTCATCATCCTGGCTGCCGGCTCTTGCGCTTTCCAAGCTCTCGCAGGCAGCTGCAAGCAAGCTTCAGACAGGCTTCTCAAGAGTGCTATCTGGTTTTTTGCCAACTGACTCCTCCACACTCCACTCCTCTGCACAGACACACCAGCGGCCTCTCAGTTTCTCATCCAAGCAACCAATCCTGCTTAGCTTTTTCAGGCAAGGTGACAGCTCAACCTCTAGACCAGGGGTTCTCAACCTTTTTCACCAAGTGTACCCCCTGGCATGGTCAAATTTTTTGAAGTACCCCCTGTGCCAATTAATTATTTAGCGAAAGCTTTCATGGCCAGCTATTACGCAACAGGACAAAAGTTTTATGGGTGAAAAAGCCATGTAATTAAAAATATAAAACACAGAGAACTCCAAGCACACACATATACAATCTTCAAAGGAGCCACCCGTAGACAGCAAATGCTAAGAAAATTAAAACAGTGAAAAAGAAGAGTCCGATATTTACAGGAACCAACGTTTCAACTTCTAATCTGAAGTCATTTTCAAGGTGTAAACAGCAAGACTGCAAGGATGGTATGAAGACCAATTCAAACTAATCTATTTAATGCAATTTAATGCAACAAGACTGTGCTGCAAAAGTGTTAAAAGGAGACATGTTGGATTTTTCAACAAACAATTTAGCTTAACATGCTAAATTCTAAAGTTCTCACACAACGCACCTGTCTTTGTTTTCAGCATCATCTTCATTCTTTAAATACATGGAGAAATCAATTACACCAACCTGAGAAGAAAGATGTTTATTCACATTTTGCAAAAAAAAAAAAAACAAAAAAAAAACGAGCTTAGTTTACTCCACTAGTATTATTTTTTAAAAAGCAAAACCTTATGAATGAGCACTTTGTGTTTCATTGCATTTCAATGGAAAAAAGTATGTTTCATGTAAGGAAAAACAACTCTTATATTTATAGATCAAGAGTTCTCAATCCTGGCGCGGCCGTGACCCACACGGTCTTCAGACGATGGTGTCTCAACCCACTTTCTGCATCTGCTCTGGGTCCTGGACATCCTCAGAGAGGCCTCCCGACTGAAAGTCGCATTGGTGAAACCAGAAGTGACCTGAAAGTCACTTCCAAAGGCTTTCTGAGGCCATCCATGGCCGGGAGCAGTGCCAGGACATAAGTTGTAACCCGAGTGTGGCCTCCAGTTGGGCGGGAGGGCCCAGCTTACGACCCACCTCTGCATCGGGCCACAACCCACCAAGTGAGTCACGACCCACAGTTTGAGAGGCCCTGAAGTAGATCAATCCCAACAAGGAAGTTATTCTCATCTTTTGGAGGAAGCCCATTAGTGATTTTAATGCTCTGCACTTTCATCTGCCAGCTTGGTGTTATCCTCTAGTACTTTATTCAAAATGAAATATATACGGCTTAGATCTTAAGACAAGTTATCAGATCATAACCTCATATTTACTTACTTGTGAATCCAAGTCTTCTCCTTTTACACACAGGTTTGCATCTATTACATTCAACCCAACAAGCAACCCAACAATAACTGCTGCCTCTTCTTCCATCATCAGCGCATGATATTCATAAAATTCACTGTAAAAATGAATAAAAAATAATTTAACTTCATAACACATTTTAAAGTGTCAATCTTAACTGCTTTATTTCCAAGTCTCTTAAAAATTGATTTCATTACTGGTACTCATACAGTTCTAAAGCTTGATCTATTAAAATGAACTCATAAATGCAGTATCTTATACAGTACTGAAGCTACTTCCATGAAATAAATAGAACAAGCTTTTTAAAGATTTATTAAAAGGGTGCAAACCAACCCAAGATTTAAATTTTCATAGAACAGTTGAACCCTTAGGACTAAAAAGTGCTTAACTTTAAGAATGATCTAAAACGCTCATGGCCAGCAACAATATTCAAAGAATTAAGAATGGGATAAAAAGCCATGTTGCTAAAAGAATTATTTATGTTTAAAGAACAAAGAATTTTAGCAACATGGCTTTTTATCCAGTTCTTAATTCTTTGAATAGTGCTTAACTTAGGCCCTAAGTGCTAAATTGTCTGGATGCACCCCAGGTTTCTAACTCTCATGGTTATGGAGAAAAGCCTAAACATGTTTGGTCCTAATGTTAACATATACAATGGTGAACAATGGGGGAGAATGAAATGCTTACTCAGGGGGTGATATTTTACTCAGTACAATTTCCTGACCTGCTGTCACACACAGCGCATGGCTCCCCATCTCTGTATTTTTACCACCCAATGTTCAGTCATCCAGATCTACTCTCCCTAACAGAAAACTGAAACAAAATGTTCCAAATTCCAAAAAGAGAAAATAAAGTTGTCCAAGCACGTTTTGCACAGCTTAGTTTAAGGCAGTGGTTCCCAAACTGTGGGTCGCAACCCGATTTTTGTGAGTCACAGTCCACCACCTGAGGTTTTGTTCGGTGATCTTCCACTCACTCTGAGCCTCGTCACGTCATGTCCTCGTTGACGAGCATGTTTTCATTGCTCATCAGTGAGAACATGACGCAACGAGGCCTAGAGCGGCTGAAGACCACCGAGCACAGACTCGGGAGGCAGGCTGTTTGCGTAAAAAAATGCAAAAGCTCAGCAAACTGGAAGTTTCAGCAGTGATGTGATGACGTCATCAAGTCACCGCCAAAACTTCCAGGTTGCTGATTTCAGAACCACTGGTCTAAGGTCAGAATCTGTGCGCTTTTTAGAGCCCTCCTACACTGCCAAATGGTAGTAACCAGATGCTGCAGGTCAACAACTTCAAGCTCTGAATAAGAAGCACTTTAGTTTTGAACCTACGAGCATTTTAAATAACTCAGATGAATAGGCTTACCAGATCGTCGACCGGGACGGAGCGATCTACCCTTAAGGGTAGATTGCTCCGTCCCGGTCGACGATCTGGTAAGCCTACAGATGAAGTAACAAAAGCAACTGATATGTTCAGGTATTTTCTTATACAAGCAAACGCAAAACATATTTTGCTTAATCTTTTCAAGAGAAAAATATCCCTGTGAGCTTAAATTATTTCTTCACTGACATATTACTAAGGAGTGGTTATAATGAAATATAATGCACGTATATCCAATTATGGTAGCAGTTATAGCACTGAACTCAATTTTCCTTACAAAAATCTAGTCAGGCACTCACCTGAGGAGATCCTTTCGAAAGACAAGACAAAAATCTAGTCAGGCACTCACCTGAGGAGATCCTTTCGAAAGACAAGACATCGGAGATAGTCAGCCATCTTTTTTTGCATAAGTGCCAATCGTAACCAAGCCCGAGCACGTCCCAACGGAGTCCTGACAAAGAAATGTTCAAGAAACAGCCATTAGCCTCTGAAGCCCTCATCAAAAAGTCTATTTGTGATAAGATCTTTCCAATGACTTTTGATAAGGCCCTTAAAGCATAAAAGGGAAGAAAATATGTCACACTGTGTTTGGCTTTGGCAAATATTTAGAATCACAGAGCCATAACCAAGATACAGTCTGAGGGCGCAATCCTATCCAACTTATGCCACCGGCTGAGCTCTGCTCAATCCTATCCAACTTATGCCACCGGTGTAACTCAGCAGTGCAGCGAGAACGGGAGGCCCCAAAACAGAAAGGGGATTCAAATCCCCTTTGAATTCCCCTTTTGGAGGGGATTTGAATCCCTTTTCCGTTCTGGGGCCTCCCGTTCTCGCTGCACCGCTGGTTACACCAGTGGCATAAGTTGGATAGGATTGAGCAGAGCTCAGCCGGTGGCATAAGTTGGATAGGATTGCGCTGTGACTCTTTAAGGCTTTGGAGAGTTCACAGCCTAAGCTTGACACAACATGTGCATATAAGAACCAGAATGTGAAATTAGAAACTACCATAGTAAAACTTAATAAGTGTTCCATAAATGGGGAAAAATATTGAATTTAGAAGAGATTACTGTTAGATACCATAGTAAAAACAGAGGAAAATGTTAACACGAATAAAGAATCTAGAAAGACAGTAGAAATTCCATTATCCATTAATTGTTTAGAGGGCATTTACAGACAGCCAAAAGTCATGCTTCTGTTTTCAACATAATAAACTAGTAAAACACTACACTTGAGAGGCTTTGCTTGCTTCTGACCCTCTTGAAAGTAAGCGTGGGGGCCAAGCATGGTTTGAATGAAGTGTCCTGAATATACAGAACAACTTTCATACCAATGTCTCAATGTTCAAGAGAGATCTCACAGGGTTGTATCCCAAGGTGCTCCTTCCATTTGCAAAAGCAGCTCCATGTGTGCAAGAGTGAGGTTTTGCCAATCTCCTCTTCCCTTTGTAGCCCTCTGTGACCCTGAATATCTGCTCTTAAGGGTCCCCCAAGAACAGAAAGAATTGGCTATGTGTGTTATAGCAATTAGTCACAATATTAAAAATGGTGATTAAACACAACTTGTAATTGACTGAATGTTTGGGGTTCTCATAGATTAATTTTGATAAATTAACAGGGATGTGGATCAAGTCTCTGACTCCGTCTCGAGTCAAGTCTCAAGTCTCTGGGTCCAAGTCTCAAGTCAAGTCCCAAGTCTTTGCCCCCAAATCCTGAGTCTTTGGTTGCGAGTTGCAAGTTGCGAGTCCCTATCTATTTAATGGGGAAAATGGGTTTAAACCTGAATAAAATTCAACTTGTCTTAGAAGGTTCCAAGTCGAGTCTTTTGAGTCTTTTACAATAGCTGAGTCAAGTCACTGACACGACTGGAGTCCAACTCATCTCGAGTCCAAGTCAATAGACTCAAGTCTACATCACTGTAAATTAATAAAGACCCTTTTTATTCATGGATTCAGAACCTGCGGATTTGTTACACTACAGGTCCCGAATCCGTGAAGGTCCGCCTAGAAGACTTTGTTAAAAGGAGAAAAGGCCCAAAACTGCCGTTTTACCCTTAAATGCCAAACCGCTGCATTTCCAAGCATCCACGGAGCTTCTGCAGCCTTAGTGACCCACTTCCGGGTCGCACGAAGGCTCTTCCCCCCTTCCAGCCTTGTCCCAGAATGCACCCCAAGACAAGGTTGGGAGGGGGAGAATTGGGTCACTAAGGCTGCAGAAGCTCCATGGACACTTGGAAACGCAGTGGTTTGGTGTTTTAAAGGTAAAACGGTGATTTTGGGGCTTCCCCCCTTTTAACAGGGTTTTCTAGGCGGACCCCAGTATATGCTATCCGCAGAGGGGCCCGGACCGGATCACTGCGGATAGCGAGGTCTGGCTGTACAATTTAGAAACAACTGGGCAAATACTTCAGAGAGTAATCAACAAGAATGTCAAACTGTGTCTCAGCTGCCTATGATGAGTTTCTCATTATCTAGTAAGTCCTCTCCTTCCCTCCTCAGTCATGGTTTCTGCAAAAGACAACAAAGAGCCCACTCCTCATCTTACGGTCATTTTCAGGGCTTAAGAGTCATAGTAAAACTGTGATTTTAACTTGCAGAGTTTTTAAGAAAGGCAACAGAAATTTTACGTATTCAAAAGATGAATTCTTGTTCCTGAAGTTCTCAGTCTACATAAGGAAAGTAGGGGATGGGGGTGGAGAAGGTATTTGCATACATTATGTATAATTTATATTATTAGATCTTTACAGGCAACAAAACTTACTTGAGACCAGGTAAGTCTCTAACGCTAGCAGCAATCTCCTCAGCTTCTGGGTACAACTTCTCCACAAGCTCCAGAGGGCCCCAGATTGTTTTATTATAACTTAGAAAAGATTTTTTTACTGGAAGGAAAAAATATAATAGTTTGATACTTTAAATTCTGTTTTGTTCTCTCTGAACATTAATATGATCCAGGTAACTGGATGGTTTAAAAACTATTTACAGACACTTACTAGTAAGCCATAAGAATGCAAGTAGTATAAGCAAAATATTAATTACCGTATTTATTGGCGTACAACACTCACTTTTTTGTCTTAATTTGTGACCCCAAACAGTAGGGTGCGTGTTATATGCCGATACTAAAAAAAAATTCTTGGAACATTAGGGCAAAAAGGAGGGTGCGTGTCACACGCCGGTGCGTGTAATACGCCGATAAATATGGGGTATATTTACAAATCAACACAGTCAATCTGATATACCATGTTCTTCAGTATTGCTGTTCATTAAACAAATGATGTGGGGCACACTTACAGCACAATCCTAGGCATACCTACTAAAGTTCCATTAAATTCATTGGATCGTACTCCCAGGTAAGGGTGCACAGGATCACAGCCCAAGCGTGACAAAATGCATCTGGTGGCTGAGCGCTCTTATTCCAGGTAGTTCAACAGAAAATGGAATTAGCAGGAGCATAAAAGCCAATACCAGAATTGAAGTCACCCCACAAGCTGGACTCCAAGATGCTGCAGGTCAACAACTTCAAGCTCTGAATAAGAAGTATTCAGAAGTAGGGGATTTCTTCAACTGCTCTAAAAAAATATTAATGAACCAAGTAGGAAACTATACACTTGAGGAAAGTCTACCATCATAGTACCGTCATACTAAAGAGCAAAATAAAACATTTAGATGCGCTGGTGACAAGGAAAATGCTAGTTGTACCTTTAAGACCATGTTTCAGGCAGTGCTCCATGACAACAAAGAACTGTTGTAAAGGTGGATAATCTGAATCAAGAGTTCGGCCAAAACTCAGAGCAGATTCAATAAGTCCTTTGATACTCAGCTTAGCCATATTCAATAAATTTGCTCGTTCAACAGCTATAGGATCTTTTGTTGCTTAAAAATAAAGGACACATGATTAGATAACAGCATAAACACCAAATTCAGTTAATGTTTTACAGATCAAAGCACTTCTCAAAGCAGTTTTGTCTTGTCAGAATATGGCCATAAAAATATAAGGAAAACAGTCAAAGCAACTGTGATGGAAGTACTGCTTTATGAAAATGTGGGAGGTGCCTATATGAAGTTTCTACTCTGCAAGACTAGGTAATATTTGTAGTACTGCAGAATTGGCAGATGCTCTGTTCTAAATCAGTACAGATAATATTTTAGCCTTGGAACATCTAGCGCTAGGTAGTCTGCAGTTTTATTGCATCTCATTTTGAAGAGGAAGCTATAAATACTATCCATAGCATTCTCAAGACACGACCACATTACATCTTTAAAATACAGTACTGTAATTGCATTTTCAAATTACACAAAATTAAAAGTTTTGGTTTTTTTTTTATCATTATAATATAGTGAATAGATGGCTCCAATGAACCACGGCTCTGCAAGTCAACATTTATGTTGTAAAGTAACTTTAGAAGAGCTACTCATATAAGTATACAAAGACTGACCTTAAGGGATACCGTACTCTTATTCCTTTTGCTTGGATGTGTGCCAATACCAAAGTTCACTTGCTAGTTTTTCAATGCTACATATTTACAAAAGATAAAACTATCCTACAGACCACTAATATAAACCAAGCATACAATAAAACTGCAGTGAGATTGTTACAGTTCTCATAAACTGAATAGCCCTGGCTAGAGTCCCTACATGAAGAGCATCCAACGGAGGCTTACTTATTTGTGGGGGCTCCATATAGGAGAAACCTAGAGCATGTGCTTATTGACCAGTTAGTCTTTAAAAGGCTAGATGCAAGCTTTCAAACAATACACCTCTTCTTCAGGATTAGGTAATTAGTGCAAAAAAAAAAATCAAAACGTTATCAGGTTGTTGCCTATATTTATTTTTCACATTTTTATACCACCCTTCTTCCAAGGAGTTCAAGGTTGTGTACATGGTTCCTTCCCTCCTTTTGTCCTCACAACAACCCTGTGAGGTAGGTGAGGCTGAGAGATAGTAAGCAGGGATTTGAACCTGGATCTTCCAGGTCCAAGTCCAACTCCAGAACCACTATACCATCCTGGCTCCCCAGGATATTATTCAGACTGCTGCATTTCAGTACAAAGCAACAAAGAAGTTGGAATAACACTATTTTAATTACAACCGGTATGGTCTTCTTGAAATCAGAAACATGATCGAACATTAATTCAATTGAAGATACTTTTTTTTTTTTTAAGATCATTGGCTTGTATTGTAATCTTTCGCAGAATACTACTCCATCATTGGACACTCCTTCCAGAATGGGAGTTGTCCTTCTGTGAGTGGAATATTTCTTCCATTCCCAGAAGGGGCTTTTTGTGGATCAGTTTTCCACAAAGGGTGAAGATGTAATCCATTGTGGCTAAAAGAGACACTTTTTTTCCTTCTTAGGTGACCATCATCCAGATTTGACATTAACAGAGAGCTTCCCACATGTCTGACTTTTTCTTCTTCCAAATAACATTTTATTTTACTTACAGTATATGAAAATACATTAATTTGGGGATACCTTACTTTTGACTTACGAACTGCTCCCTCCTTGGACACTTTCCGGCGAGGCCTAAAAACCTTCTTGTTTAAAGAAGCCTTCTGAGCCCTTGCCTTTTAACATCCTGCTGGTACAGGTGGGGTGCTGCTGTTTTTATGCACTTGTTTTTAATTGTAATCTTCTTTAACTGATTTTAGATACTGTTTTTATTAATTTTCGTTAATTGGTTTTACTGTTTTAAAATGTAACTATTGTACTGCACTGTATTCTTTTTGTTGTAAGCCGCCTTGAGTCCCTTTGGGAAGAAAGACGGGGTAAAAATACTGTAAATAAATAAATAAATAAATACCCAACAGTGTCATGCTCTGAACTTAAACATTTGCCCCAGACATATAAGTAACTACTTCTCTGGTTGCCATTAGGAATAAAGAATAAAAGTCAAGAAAGCATTATACAAGTTGGTTTGTCCCCTTTTAAATCACAAATGATTAACATAGCTCTGAAGGTATGTGTAAGCAGGCAAGTAGGAGAAATATTTGAGCTACTTTGGCGTCCTTGTACGCAGATCTAATTTGCACTCATATCTACCAGGTTTCTGAAGTAGCACTGGCAGGGTAATTGTGCTTCTTATCCTCAACAGTGATTTGGTGGCACAATAACCTTGAACTAAAAAACAGAAGTTTTAGTGTTCTTTTTTATTTAAGGTAATTGCATAAGCAACACAGTACAGATACAGATGCATTAACTACCTCAACCTGCAACAGGACTTCATAGTGGAGCCTATGATATTTTTACAGTCCTATTACCCACACTTTCAGCTGGCCCTCCCTAAATCAATTCTATTTTATCCTTTTACATATTATTTAAAACATTTATGTCCCACCTTTCATCCCTCAATGGGGATGCCCAAGGTGGCTTACAAGTTATATTAAAAATCTGATCAATAAAAATGCATTCCAACCCATGCATTGATACAGTGAGAAATTTAAGGCCATAGGTACAATCACTAGCAAGAAGAAGATCTGTGTGGCACACACTCTTTTCATGTAAATAAGAACCTTGGTGTACAAGAACCCTATCCTTGTACCTGCACCTGATCACTTACCAGTTCAATGACCAATATACCCGTACACTGATATCCTGTTAAGCACATGCTGCAAAGAACTTCTTGGAGTTTAGAAGTTACATCACCTGTACCCCTAGTACAGACACAGCCTCAGTCTATTTACACCAGAAGAAGTAAAGGCAGGTTTTATAAAACACTTATTTTATACCACCTCTGTATACAATTTTTTTAAAAAATCTAATCCATGATCTATATAGCTAAAATACTGTAGTATCTCCTGTATGTACATACCTGCTTTAGTATTTTTGTTTCCAATAAGAATTACACATCGTCTAATTTCATAAGTACTGCAGGCTACTTCATGGGGTTCTAATATCCCTCCCCCAGCCGCGATTACTATTTCTGCTATCTAACAATAATTTAGTGTCAAGAGAGTTCTAGGCAGTATACAGATAAGATCACAAAACCTCTTAAAATGCACAGTGCCAGATTATTTCCTATACAAGACAGAGTGGCTGAAGTATTGAGGCTAAAGAGTGAAAGAAAAGAAGCCCATAGTTCAAATATTGAATTTACTAGATGGCTTTAAACCCAAGCTACAACACCCACACCCACATCCACACACATACACAGTATCTTACAGCCCTTTTAGGTCAGAAAAGTTCCTTCCAATGGGGAAGAAAGCAGTGATGAAGACTAAGCACTTGACCCTTTCCAAACTCAAATTGTCTCTACCAAACCATATTTTAAAAACTGCAGGGAGGATGACGACAACCTTTAGTCCACCAGGAGCAGATTTTCCTGATCTAAAAAGGCCATGGGGAAAATAGTGGGCAGGGAAAGGGTTTAAACCCTCTATTTCTCCACACTCCCTTTGCTTCTGATCACTCTTACCAGCAATGTCCTCCTGATCTAAACAGGTTATGTGCAGTTTGGGCTTCAGAGAAGCTATCATTTTCCCACCTCATCTTTCCATCAAGGCTGATAGAGAATTAAGCAGTGGAGATAAGGTGAACAAATTCCAGAAGAGAAGTGAGTAAGCACATTTCTGGAGCGATGTTTTCCTGAGAATCAAACATGCTGATTCAGCATACCCAATGGTGAGTGAGAGCCCAAGTAAAAGACTAAGAATTAGCAAGATGAGTCATTTGGCACAGTACAAAAAGAGTAACCATCCCAGAAAATTATCAAGATGCTTGCTACTGCTTCCTAAGTATCTTCCTACTGCCCTCGGATCTTGAAGTACATTGTTAAGGCTGCAAAAATACACACTTCAGTGGGCCTTACTTCCCACTTAACAGGAGAGAGCTGTACTGTACATTCATATACGAGTGGGCTGCACATCAGATCAGACATTGGAGAAGCTGCTCTAGACACAGCCTTCGGTATATCAGATAATTATTACACTCCTAACAAATACATATGGAGACATGAAGAAGCTTTTTTTTTTTACTTGGGGGGGGGGTCATGATGCAGCACTGCTTCGTGTCAGGAGTTCGTGCCATGCATACCTCCAGCTCTTGACAGAATCCAGCATGAGCAGGATAGTAAATTTCTACCCCGTAGGAGTTTTCCTTATGGGGTTTCATGGACAGTAATCTCTCTGCTTCACAGGTTTTCATTTAAAGTGACTCTCTTACTTTCGAGTGACAAATTCAGGACAGTTAAAAATTATGCAGGAGAAGACGGCGTATGGAGGAACTGCTGCCCCAGTCAGAAGCAGGAATACCGTGCACGGCCACCTCGAAGCCATTTTACTGCCAACCCCGTTTCATTGTATGCATCCCCTTTAGTAGCAATCGACTTGGGTCCCGCAGAGGGCGAGGGGCTTCCAGGCTCTCAAGCCGGGGTGGGGGAGGTTTCCTCGTTGCTGCCTCAGTGACTAAGGGCTTTTCCCCATGCATGCATGCAGACCTGAGCGAAGAACTACTTGGGGGCAACAGACCTGTTGTCTGCATCTAGCAGCAGCAGCAGCCCAAGAGGCGGGCGGCCTTAGCCCGTCCAGATCGCCGCCGCAGAGGGAAGGCAAGGAGCGCCGCCTTCGCCGTAGTAGTCGAATACAACAAGCGCAACACCGCGGGGACCCAGCGCCAAACACCACCCGAGCCACGTCAGGAAAGCACGGTCCTGGTAGCCTTTTTTCTTACCCATGGCCAGCGAGGAGCAGCAGCTGCCTGAGCAGCTCAGCGCTGATCCAGTCTTTGCTCCTCTCACGGCCCTTCTCCAGCCCCCCTCATCCTCCATCTCCGCCTCCGCCCACATTCGCCTGGTTCGCGGCGCCCCTTGTGGCAGGAGGACCCCAGATGCGGCTCGGTGCCGCGGCTTTACAGGGCTTCGAAGGCTAGAGGTTGGGAGCTATTGTTCTCCGTTTGCCCTTGTAGTTCCGACTACTGAAGTGTTTTACGCCTCCTTTCTCTGTTAACAATTGCACCTTAATCCCCTTCCTCCGGTGATCTACTTTACTCCTCCTCTTAAACATGTCCTTTTGAAAAACGATACAATTCCTGTTTCATTCAAAAGGAACCTTACTGTAATAGGTTTTATTAAAATCAACTAAAAAGCTACAAAATAGTTGGCAAGCTTTTGAGTTCTGCAGCACTGTTCAGAAAAAAAGAGAAATATATATTGCAAACTACAATTGAAAAGCCCCAAAGTCTGGTTTGTAAATCCTAAAAATGGCACAGCGAGACTTAAAAGCTTACTCACTACTTTTAGTTGGCTCTAGTAAAAAGGTATTGCATCACAAGTGCTTTTGGATTCATTCTGGAGGTTACCTGCTTTTGTTTTTTTAAACCTTTTCACTGTTTCCAATTACAGACTGAATAACTAAATTGTATTAATGAATTGCCCAACCCAAGACTGTAACTTAGTTTAATGGGTCTTCTCATACAGAGTTATCCCTTGGATAGGGCAACTGGGGCTGTCACCCTGAGCCCCATGCTTTCATGACCAATATATAGTCATAAGGGGGGGGGGAGGTCACCACACTGGTTGACCTGGGCCCACACCCTTCTAGGAACAGTTCTGTTCTCATACCACTTATGCTCCAGGAACCACTTTCTTCTTGTCCTTAAAGTTGTAACCAACCCCACCCATAAATGTAGCATTAACACAATTGTCTTGTGAAGAAATGGAAATCTGATTTCTTGTTTTGGAGAATTATCCCACATCTCAAATCTCACATTTAAAAGAATGGCCTATATATGCCCTTAGTGGAAGGCCAGATAAATATATTGTAAAAAAAAAAAAATGATTTCAGGGAAGAGTTAAGGCGCCGGTTTAGCTTCCAGCCATTGTTACAATAATTTCACTTGTCTGTGTGTGTTGTAGGTTAGTGGCCTGACTCTGTCATTAACTACACTCAGAGGAAAAATCAAAAGGAGGCTTTATTCTGGCCAGAAGGGAGTGAACAATCAATGGCAAAACACCGTGCTTGAAAAGAACACTCTCCCCAAGGGACTCAAAACACTTTCATACAAACAACAGTTAGATTGTAACAAACAGGTATCATATGCATAAACTTCAGTGCCTAGTCCAAACATTCAAGTGCCATCTGCAATAGGAGATGCATTCATTCAATGTATTCTAATAAGGCCTCCTTTTCGGGCCATGTGCACAGGGTCTAGGGCTGTATGCAAAAGGCTCTAGGGACTGGCCACCTTTACAAGCTAACATACAAGACAAGATGGAGTCACTTTGGCTCTGTTTTTCCACACTTTACCATAAACAGTGAATACATTCTACTAGAGTCTTAAAGACAGACAGTGTGATTTTATGTGTATCTACTCAGAAGTAAGCCCCACCACGTTAAATAGAACTTACTCCTGGGTGTGTATAGGATTGCAGCCTCAGAAGTCTGGTGTTTGGAGGCTGTGTTGAATGAGCACAATATAAGATGATGGAATGTGTTTACATCTTACATAAAAGCACAGCAGTTAACTCCTTAGCTTACCATTTCTATGTTTTTTGTACATGAGGGAATTTAGGTCTTAACTCTTTCCTGAAACGGAAGGGGTTTTGACTCTAGAATTTCTCAGCGTTAGGGAACAAAATTATCTTCATTAATAAAGTTAAAATTTTCCAAGCTTAAGGACCATGGTCTTGATAGGTTTTTGAGTCTTAACGTTTCACCCATGTGTACAACAGGCATTTTCAAAGGATATCTATGTGGAAGACCACACACGAAAGTTCTAACTTGGGAAAGTTCAGTTATTTAAAGGCAACATGCATGCCAGTCATTAGGTCTTAAAGAAAGAGTGCACAATTCAGGAGGCAGGTTTTAAATCCGTCAGATCTCTATGAAGACTGCAGATCCTGGTACTTCTAAGCTCCTCTTTCCTGCTAATGTTGTTAGGATGTTTTTGAATATCTATTGCCTCTCTGTACAATCTTTGATAGTAAACGATTTGAGGTTTTCACGACTAGTGTAGATTACCGAGTTAAACACTTCCATATTCCAGGAAATACGTAGTTTAAGAGAGGTGACAGTTGTATTAACATTAAAAACAATTGATGTTTCACCACGCAAGTACTCATGGCTTCATCAGAATAACAGGAGCAAACAGCTGATACAAGCGTCCATTGGTCTCTTTAGAGCATGAATTGCCAGCTTTAGAATCTGGCCAGTGATGACATGAATGCAACCAATAAAGCCCAAAAGAGGGGTGCAGATTGACGACATGTGAATGTCTTGGGCAGTGGCGTCGCTCTAGGTGGTGTGGAACGCTAAGTTACACCGCGCTCTGACCCTCCGTTACACGCAGGCACGAGGCGGCCCCGCCCCCTCGCCTTCGGAGCCATTCAGGGCGGCGAAGGCAACACGCAGGGAGTCTCCTGTGCGTTGCCTTTGTGCGCCCTGAATGGCTCCGAAGGCAAGGCCGCCTCTTGCCAGTGTGTAACCGACGGTCAGAGTGCGGCGGAACTTAGCATTCCACCCCACCTAGAGCAACGCCACTGGTCTCGGGAGCAACTTGCTAGTCAAGACTTCTAGCTAAAACGAATGTAGAAATTAAAAGCACAGAAAACAAAACAATAAAAATAAAATTCATGAGAGAGTTCCTTCCTTTTTTACATGTCTGTTACTAACTTGAGTCTTCTTTAGGATTGGGAGCCAGACGTTACTGACTTTCAGTGATTCTTCTTTTTTGTTGGCAGCATCCTTATGTTTAAAAATTCTATTGCATGATGTAGATGAGGCAAATATTGTGAGACCTTCACTAGTAGTTCTGTCTGTTCAAACTCAATCTGATGATTAAAATTTAAGGCATGTTCCACTAGGACAGATTTCTTTTTTTCTCTCGAGACATCCATGTGTTGACAATCTGCACCCCACTTTTGGGCTTTATTGGTTGCATCCATGTCATCTCTGGTCAGATTCTAAAGCTGGCAGTTCATGCTCTAAAGCAGGGGTGGGGAACCTCCGGCCTGCGGGCTGGATCCGGTCCGGCCCGCACTGGACCGGCCCAATCCGGCCCGCAACCGGAGGCTCCGCCACCGCCCGCCGCTGCCTTCCCGCACCGCTTCCTTTTAAAATCACCCTTCCTGGACCTGTGCAGAGCGCGATGCCGGCCAAGAGGGCAATCTTGGCCTCAGCTGCGCTCTACACAGGTCCAGGAAGGCCGATTTTAAAAGGAGGAGGCGCCAAGGTGACGCGTCACCTTGGCGCCTACTCCTTCTGAAAGCGGCCTTTCTGTACCTGCGCAGATCGCCGCTGAGCCCAGCGGCGATCTGCGCATGTACAGAAAGGCCATTTTGAAAAGGAGGCGGCGCGGGAAGGCGGCGGTGGCGGCGGCCCGGAGCCCGGTAAGTTGGAGAGTGGAGGGAGGAAGGGGGGGAGCTGAGCAAGCACGAGCGGTGGGTAGGTGGGTGGGAGCTGAGTGAGAGTGAGTGAGCGAGCGAGCGGTGGGTGGGAGCTTAGCGAGCGGTGGGTGAGCGAGTGAGCGGTGGGTGGGCGCTGTAAATTCGCGGGGGGGGGGGGTCAAATTCGCGGGGGGGGGGTCAAATTTGCGGGGGGGGGTCAAAATTTCGGCCGGCCTGCAGCCAATTTTCCCCATGGGAAAATGGTCCCCCAACTCAAAAAGTTTCCCCACCCCTGCTCTAAAGAGACCAAAGGATGCTTGTATCAGCTGTTTGCTCATTATTCTAATGAAGCCACGAGTACTTATGTGGCAAAACTTCAATTGTTTTTAATGTTTTAATAAACCTGTCACCTCTCTTAAACGATGTATTTCCCAGAATATGGAAATGTTTAACTTTTATAGTAAGTTCCACCGGTCGAGAGTGCCTGCGTCTCACTAAACTTCATTTGATGACTGGTTCGTAGAATATGTTCAGCAATTGCAGATTTCTCTGGTTTGTTCCAATCGGCAGTGTCACTCATGTTTTTTTATTCTGGTTCTAATACTTCTCTTTGTGGTGCCTATGTAAACCCGCTGACAGCTACATGGGATCCGGTATATGCTTGGCAGAGTCCAAAGAGGTCTAGGGTCTTTAGCACTTCGCAAATAGTTCCAACCCACTAAGAAGGTTGGGCAGTAAGCCCAGCACGCCACAATATTTTTCTGATCTGGTCTGTAAACACCCCCCCCCTTTGATGTATGGGAGCAGAACGCTATGTTTAAATTCCCTCTCACCCCCACAGTAATGTTGGAACAGCCCTCCAGAAGCACATGCATTGTTTTGCTCTACAGAAGAAAATGAAGCAACACAAAGATGTTGACATACATTTTGCATTACTGAATTAAACCAGCCAGGAGAGGAAAAAAACCAAGACAGCCCAATGTGCACTGTCAAAGACGGACAATTTGGTACTTAGCGCCTAAGTTTTTTCTTCTATGGAAGCTACTATTTTCAACGGAATGTATATTTCAATTTATGTCCTACCATCACTGTTCGCCCTAAGCTGAAATCAGAACCCTGCATCAAGGGCATAGGAATGGGGGGGCAGTCCGCCAATGGGGGGTGGTCCGCCCCCAAGCAGCACGGCAGGGGGGCAGCAAACTCACCCCCATGGCGGCTACGGCTCCTTTGCATGCCACTTTTTTTTTAGCGGCCCTCGGCAGCAGCAAGCCTTGCAGCACTGATGCCAAGGTTTCCAGAGGACAGGGGGAGCGTTTTTGGCCTGCCCGCCCTGTGATCCCATTTTTTGGCCTCTGGTAGGCTTCTGGGTAACATCACGTAGCGGGGCATACGCCAGGGGCATCAGAATGGCCCAGGGGCCGCGTTCCTACACCACTGCCCTGCACAGCTTCCTTCAGGGCACTCTGGAGCTCAGCAATAATGTCATTGCCTACCACTCCTGAGCTGCCCCACACACAGTCACCATACCACTATGTGCTCTCCCTGTAAAAATTACAGGGAACACTGCCTACCATTCATGGTACAAAGCAGTTAACAAAATCAACGTTGGTAAATAGGGGGGCAAATAAGATACGGCCACCTTGCTAAAGCTAAGCAGGTCTGTGTTTGGTTTGTGCCTGGATAAGTAAGGGTTGAGCTCACAGTTCACTTAACTTCAGCAGGGTGGTTATATCTTGTGCCCTCAGAGGTTGCCAGGAGGAAACATTTACTCACTACTGGTGACCAGGCTAATGGCTATTTAGAAATGTGGTTTAAATGTGGTCGTCATTTCACCTTGGATGAAAATAAAAAATTAACATTTAGTTAAAACATTCATACTAGTAATGCAAATACAGATCAACTTTATTACATAACTATAAAAAAGTATTTAAAAGCTCAATGTATAGAGGTAGAAACATATATAAAAATAAATAAGTTTCATGTAAATGGAACTATTAGCAAAGTAGTGAACAGTACCAATACAATATGTATAACAAATTTCAAACTGTATTCAAAGTATCAAACATGAGGTAATTATCCATCAGAGTACCTGCTTACGGCAAGTTGTGTTTTTTACAGCGCAATCCGACTTAACTTTTGTGCCGGTTTAACCAGCGGCGCAGCAAGAACGGGAGGCCCCAGAACGGAAAAGGGATTCAAATCCCCTACAAAACAGGAATTCAAAGAAGATTTGAATCCCTTTTCCGTTCTGGGGCCTCCCGTTCTCGCTGCGCTGCTGGTTACGCCGGCACAAAAGTTAAGTCGGATTGCACTGTAAAGCACAGAGAACTGAATCTGTAGATTACTTTAAATTTAATATCACAATAGAATATGTAATGCACTCAGAATTTGTTCACAGTTCTTTCTCCCCAAACAATTGTCATATTTGTCATTACAAAAAGGTAAACAAATAGTTGCAAAAGTTTTCTGCCTAAATTCTAGTCAACAGTTGCATATAATATCAGCATTTCAAAATGTGAGGATAAACAAACATGTAAGAGAAAAGTGATTAGGTTATCATGACAATTCTAGGTGGTTTTTTTTAATGGTTAACAAAAGGAACAGGCTTTGAGAAAAAATTTCAGGAAAGTTTTCTTACCCAAATGGCACATGAGAGAACACATTCCTAGACATTAATATTCATATATCATGTTTAAGCAAAACACAACACCACCATGGTCCTAAATTTGTTGGGTTGTATTCTACATTTTTTCAGCCATGACTCAGTCCTACTGATTTCAGTAGGACCAAGTCATGACTAACTAAACGTAGGATACAACACATTGCTACTCAACAAGAGTAACATATAAAAAACAGTCAGTACAAACCTAAAATTGTAATTGAAACAAAAGCAGCTCTTTAAAAATGTCAAAATATACATTTGTGATGCCAACGTGGCAGTTATCAAAATCCTGATTTTAACATGTCCATCTTTGTAAGAGGTACGTAGAGTCATTGAAGTCGACAAGAAAACCTAGACTGAACATTAAATCCATTAAATGTTTCCGTCCAATGTAACTGACAGTTTCAGCAGCACAGGAATGAAGATTTCACCCTTGATGTCCTTACCACCTTGTCATAGAAGGTTACACCGAAAGACACTTTCATAGGCCCCTGCTGGAATATTGAAAATGTAAGAAACATTGAGGAAAATACACTTTATAATGAGACACAAAAATGCATACATTTTATAATGTCTGGTATCCCACTTCACATTCATAGATACATGGGATCCTTACAGGTCAAAGTACAGTGGGGATGAGTGTCAATGTCTTGTTACACCCTGGCTTTAAGTTTCCAATGTTTTAAAAGTTGCTGTTTTTAGGGCCCAATCCTATTGCACCACTGCAACTCTTATTCCAGCAGTGCAGTGTGCTTTATGGCTGTCGCAAAATGCAACACGACATCCAGCACAGCTGGGCCACCGACACAAGTGGTGACTGGCTTGCATGCCAGCGTCCTGCCAAAGAGCCCCAGCACCGGTACGTCAGCACAGGGTGTGGGAGAAATAGGATGGAGAGGGGGTAGGACAGGCGAGGAGACTAGGGCAGGAAAGGGCAAGGCTGGGAAGGGGGCACTATCGACGGTGCAGATATTCTATCCTCCTTCCCAGCCTTAATCCACTTTCCTGGGTCCACTCATACTTGCACCACCAAAATTCAGGCAGCAGAGGCTTACCCCTGGGCAAGGAACAAATGTTCCCTTACCTGGAGGAGACCTCTGGGACACCCCCCAGGATGCCCCGCAGCATACAATATGCACTTCAATGGCGTGGCTGCATTGGTGGGAGGGGGGGGGATTTAGTTAGGATTGGGCTGCAAGTTATTCTCTACCCTAGGTGGCACACTAAGGCACCTCTGCACACTTACCTGGAGTAAATCCAGAGGCGTCGCCTGAAATGGGTCAGGGGGTCGCTGCCCCCCGCCCGCCCTATTTTTTAAAACTTTTTTTTATTTTTCCGCATTTTTTTTTAACTATTTTCGTGAATTTTTAAGTCTTAACGGGGCATCTGTATGTATATGTATGCTTTCGCACACTTATCTTGTAAATGTAAGGCTTCCAGCGACGATCTTCTTCCAGCTCCCGGGTGCATCTTCTCCCTTTACGGGCGCGAGCTCCGTAAAGGCACAGAAGGTCGGCTGGAACAGCTTTGTTGTTCTGCGCATGCGCAAGGCTTTCACAGTTCGGGCAAGCGCAGAACAACAAAGCTGTTCCAGCCGACCTTCTGTGCCTTTACGGAGCTCGCGCCCGTAAAGGGAGAAGATGCGCCCGGGAGCTGGAAGAAGATCGTCGCTGGAAGCCTTACATTTACAAGATAAGTGCGCGAAAGCATACATATACATACAGATGCCCCGGTAAGACTTAAAAATCCACGAAAATAGTTAAAAAAAACGCGGAAAAATACAAAAAAAAACCCCATCCGAAACCGGAGGAGCCCCGCCCCACCCCCTGAGCCCTCCGCCCTGGGGCCCCCCGCCCCCTATCAGGCGACGCTTCTGAGTAAATCCCACTGACCTCAATGAGGTTTACTTCCAAGTAGATATGCCTGGGATTGTGCTATAAATGAAATTTTAGAATGAATTCACACTAAAGTGCTACTGATTTACCGATATAATCAGCATTCACAGTGCATGTATCGCAGTACAGTACTTAAGAGTTCTCTATAGTAGTTTGGTATTAAATCTCATTCCAATACCTCTGAAATATTCAGCAGTAATTCTTACTATCCCAAGAAAAAAAAATGCAGGGTAGACAATGCCAGAATTGTCCCCTTGAATGGAAACCACCAACTCAAATGCCCTTAATCAAATATAGTCCTCCATACTGTCTTGACCTAAATATCCATTGTTTTGAAAAAAGGTATTATGGGTTATGTCCTAACCACCATATGTTGAAAGAAGGTTGCACAAGTGACCTTTCCTACACCCCTTTCCTACACCGCCATACCAAGCCCCTAAAAGCCACTCTTGAGAAGCAGGGAACACCTTGGAAATGAAGTGGAATGGAGCGCAGAGGGAATTCCCCCCAACTAGGTCGAGCATTTCTATGAGCAGTTCCTTCTGCGTGTGGTTGTTGGAATGCAACCCTAAGAGATGTCATAGTATATGATACAAACAGGACAAAACTATCAAAAAGGTACAAAAAATTAGGAGCAGATGTATTTACTCTATGAAAATAAACATCTTAGATTAGGGCAGAGGCTCCCTAACTCCTGGGAAGGCCCTACGCTGCTCTAAGTGGCAGCGGGGCCTTCCCAGGGATCGCGCCGTCGCTGCCACCGCCGCGGTTGAAATAGTCTTTTTTACCTGCAATGTTGGGCAGTGGATGTCCGGCGGGGGGTGTGGGACGTCGGAGCAATGCTCCGACGCGATCGCAACCCACTGCCCACCAATGCAGGTAAAAAGGACAATTTCGGCCACGGCGGTGGCGGCGATGGCGCGATCCGGGCGTGCCGTCCACGTCACCGCGGGTTGCCATGCCCCTTAAGGGCATAGCAACCCTTTGTTCCCGGCTGGGGCGTCGCGACGCCCCAGTTAGGGAACCACTGGATTAGGGGATCTTTACCCACATACCACTAAATTAATGCATGCCTAATCACATTCAACACGATCAAAATTAACATATGGCTACATTCATTATGTAGTTTATATCACTAATACATACAAATGGGAAGAAACTGAGTTTAAGAATTATATAGATGAAATAGTATACAGGGCTGATACAGATCTGCAATGGGGGGGGGTTGTTGAGTCTGGTTTAGCTTCCCTTGTATGCGAGACGCTTTCCTGTTTTGTTAAATTTAAACCAGGCTTATACTTTTTAGCCACATGTTGATTGTGCTCTAAGTCTCTCTCTACTTAGATAAGCCTGGGCAATTTTAGCAGTACACTTACACTTTTCATTTTAACCTTTAATGTAACATGTTTATCCAATAAGATAATTGCATACAAGTAAAAGATATACACAAAAGGATATCATTGCTTCGGTCTTCAAATGGTAAAGTAACTTCTTTAAAGGAGGATAATGACATAGAGATGGTACACAGCCCAGCATGATTAATTTGTGTTTAGCTCTTGTAATGGCAACATTAAGACGTCTCCAATCCTTCAAAAGTTCTCCAAGCTATCAGAAGAAAAAACAAAGAGGTGATCTGATCTTCAGATTGTCAGGGCTTATATTTTTTAGGTACAGGGTAATACAGTCAGACACTGGACCTTCAAGAGAAAGTACCGTATTTTCCGGCGTATAAGACGACTGGGCGTTTAAGACGACCCCCAACTTTTCCAGTTAAAATATAGATTTTACCAGAAACTGGCTTCATATTTCTTTCTTCTTGCTGGTGTAGCCATGATGGTGTTTTGACTGTTGGACATTTGTATACTGTACTGTATGTACTGGTGCTGTACTGCCCAGCCCTCCCTGTCTGCAAGACTATCGCCTCTTTCACCCGTCTATCCTGCCCTTGTATCCTATTACCGATCTCCTCAGGAGCGAGATATGAGTGGTCTCACTGAGCGTCTCAGAGACCTGAGAGGAGCGAGATCTGAGAGATCATGTTACGTCACCTCAGAAAGCGGTGGGGGGAGGTGAAAAGAGAGAGAGGCGAAGGGAGGGGGAAAGAGAGCCAAAGCCGCCCCCTTCCAGCTACAGTGCAGGCGGGAGAGAGTCCCCTAGTCCGCCCTGTAGCCGAAAGGAGGGGACGGCGTGCGCACATTTCAGTGTGCCGCGCGCCGCTCTTCCCGGCTACAGGGCGGACTAGGGGACTCTCCCCCGCCCACCCTGTAGCTGGAACGAGGGGACGTGGCTTCGTGCGCACGCTGAAACAGCGTGTGCACGAAGCCACCCCCCTCCTTTCAGCTACAGGGCGGACTAGGGGACTCTCCCGCCCGCACTGTAGCTGGAAGGGGGGTGGCTTCGTGCACACGCTGTTTCAGCGTGCGCATGAAGCCACGTCCCCTCGTTCCAGCTACAGGGCGGGCGGGGGAGAGTCCCCTAGTCCGCCCTGTAGCCGGGAAGAGCGGCGCGGAGAAGGAGGATTTCCTTGCTCTCCGGAGAAAGTACAAGAAAGCTCTCCGGATTTCCTTGCTCTCGTCCGCCCCGTTAAAGTAAGTCCTCCGCCAGCCGGCCAGCCCTGTAACCCCGCTGCTCAGTCTCCCACCCTGAAACAGCGTGCGCACGACTGGGAAGGGGTTATGGTTTTTGCACAACAATAACGAACAGAAATTGAAACAACTGGTTCTAGGGCATCAAACAAAGCCAGATTCATGCACCAGAAAAGACTCCTAGTCCGCCCTGTAGCTGGGAAGAGCGGTGCGTGGCTCCGTATACAAACAGCCTAGTCCGGCTCGTTTCAGAACCTGCCCTATAAGACGACACCCGGCGTACACGACGACCCCCCACTTTTGAGAAGATTTTCCTGGGTTAAAAAGTCATCGTATATGCCAGAAAATACGGTAGTCTTTTTTCATAGCATAATAATCCATCAACAAAAGGAATAGTAATGTATTTCTGACCTTCTGCTACCTGTAACAGCGTAAGAAAACAAGAAAAGCCAGGACCCAAAGAGCTACTTTCTCAGAAGTTGTGTGCACTCACAATAGGATCTGGATGAAGTTTCTTTTGAAAAGATAAAACTACCCTCTATTTCAAAAGCAGTTTGCCACATAAAACTGGATCTGTTGTCCAAAGAATAAAAATCCACATTTTTGGGTCTATGGAACCAATTGTGTGGTTATTTCGAGTTCATACCCCTGCTAACTGGGCAAAAGGCACTTTTTCAATTGGTGCTCCTCTTATATTTAGCGGGGGGGGGGGACACCGACTGCCCCCTTTCACCCCAGCACAGTGTCTTTTCTGGTGGCTGTTAGCTGGTGTTCTTCTGCATCTTTAGATTGTGAGCCCCTTTGGGACAGGGAGCCATTTAATCATTTGATTTTGTCTGTAAACCGCTTTGTGAACGTTTTGTTGAAAAGCGGTATATAAATACTGTTATTAATAATAATACCATCAATGCAAAGATGGACAGGAATGGGATTATTTACTAGGGCTACAATTTAAATTGTGCAGGTCACAATTTAAATGGTCACTTGATTAGATTAATTTATTTTTAAAAAATTAATGAAGGGGTACTTTAAAGTACAAATACTTTTAAACCCTGCAGGTGGCACCATCATAAGAGGCATTATCCCTCCTGTCACACTGGAGGGAACCTCTCTAAGATGATGCTGTGACAACATGGGTACATTTTCTGAATCAAGAAGGATATGTTCATGCTTTTTAGATATATTGTTATTACCCATATGTAAATTTGAATGATCGACTGACTTTTAAAAATGATTTTTTTACCCTTCTCTTTATTTTAACGCAAGTTTAATTTGTACAATCAGTTCACCTTATCACTTATTTGAGTTAATAAGCAGCATGTCTTGGGCATCAATTTTCAGATGGGCAATAACTGAACTTTCAAGACTATGAACTGCTCAAGGATTCCAAAATAAGGTCTACTCACATTTCCTTCACAATTATTTCTTACAAAAGACACTATGATGATGCTTTTGTCTCTTCCTTGATATTTGTCCACAGTATTTACTTCTACTTTATGGATGTATGAACTTGCCATCAAGTCAGTAATTATCTTTAACTGACGTCTGTATGGAGATATGACACCAATATCTGATGACTTACAACCAGCCTAAAAAATAAACCACAAGACATTAATTTATGCAATCCAGCAGACAAGTCATCTTAAAATGTACTCTGTCTAGAAAACTGGTATGCCACAGACACAAGTATAAGCCATAAGTCAAAACAATAAAAGCACCAAGATTAAGTTGCAGTTACTAAAACAGCACATAAATGTGACGTGCACATAAAGACAAGAGATGGTAATATTGTTTATTTATAAATCACTTCAACAGCTAGACACTGTACAGTAATAATATTAAGACGAAGGTACCCTTTTTCAACAGTGTTGCACCCCTCATGGAGGAAGATGTTAGTAGCATAGAAGAGACAGTACTTTTGTAGACAGGATTTTGAGGTGTAGGCAGTGCCCATGATTTTATTTGCAGGTTTTTGCTTAAAATGCTCCCATTTTGGGGGTGGACATGGGAGCGAAGAGACAGAAGGAAAGAGAAGAACCGTTTTAACTTTTGGACTACTCTACCCTGGGCAATTAGCTCAGAAATGCACAACTCTTTACCCAACACGTGTTTGAGAGTAAATACATAGTGTTAAATGGTCAGGAATGTCTCGGTACTCAAGGCATTTTTTTTTTAAGATTCTTTCCTCCAGACAGTAGATACAAGACAGATACCTTGAGGAACATGGATGTCAGGAAGAGTACTAGTCTGGCTTCTGTCATGTTAAATACACCACCTTTTTCTGCATGTTCTGGTGCGGGAATCTATAACCAAAGACAAATACCATACATTTAAATAAATATATACCAGTGCACATTCCATTGTGTTTGCCAGTTTAGGAAAAAGACATACTGTACTTAAGGCTACAGCTAGTACGAAGTGCAGCTACGAGACTTTTAATGGGGGCATGAGATTACACCCGTGTTATGTTGCTGCTGTTCCAGCTGCACTGCTTTATTGTATTTCAAAATACTGATGTTGTTAGCCATCTCAAGTCTCTTTGAGAATGAGGCGGGTTATAAATCTTCCAAAATACAGTAAATAAACGAATATTAAACAACTGCATGTAAATGCTCTGCTTATACCATAGCAGGCAAAAACTATACTGATAACAAAAAGTAGCCATGTTGGAATGATAGTTCCAAAGCATTTCATTCATTAATATTCATTCAGTACTGTACTGTAACCTTGAGTTGTGTTTATTTTGAATTGTTTTCAAGAGAGAAGAAAAGCAAGTAACATCTACCTTTTCTGTGTTAAGAAAACAAACAGGATTGTTTGGATCAAGTGTTTCCTTTAGCCATGTTTCTGAAGAATATTCCTGCTCCAATTTCAATTCTTCTAATTTTGGCAAATCAACTACAGCGCTGGATACTCTCTCAGAGCCACACTCCAGTTTGCCATCATACACCAGCTTGTTACTTAGTGACATAATTTTGCTAAATGGTTTTAAAAAACAAACTAGGGTCAGTTTCAAACACGTATAATACATACGAACCAAACACAAAGTGACAGTTTTATATACCTGTTCATTCGGTACTGTACAGTGAGCTGCACAACAGCATCCTTGTTTTTTTCCAGTCTCTTGAATAAGCTTTCACTCATGCCAAGATCTCTGTTACAAAAGAAGTCAATCAAAGGTTTGAAAACATATTGTTAATGTGTAAGATACATTAAGCTCTGTCAGCAACATGCCTTCTTACCTTGCTTCTGCATTTTGCACTAGTGGGGGTAGTTGCTGATGGTCCCCTACCAATACAAACCGAAGTGAATAGAAGAGTGGGCCCAGGCAGATGGGCTGGCTAATTTGAGAAGCCTCATCCACTATGCAGAAATCAAATCTTTTTCGAGTAAAAATTGGGTGGTTTGTTCCCATGCATGTTGTTGCTACTACTGGCTGAAAAAGATCAGAAAGCATGATTTCAATATAATAAACCTTATATTTTGTAACTTTCGTCTGTATCATAGAAAGCATACATTTTCAGCTTGGCACTATAATGGCACAATCCTACCGGCGGAACGTGTGTTTTGCCGGCATGTGCTGTTGCAAAAGCGCTATAAAGCACCTTGTGGTGTTAGTTCCAGGCGCGCCAGTGGGAAGAGATCAGTGCAGACTTGCGCCAGTGTTATCGCTGGCGCAGGTCCAAGTTGACCTGTTGCCGCTGTTGAGGCTTACCCCCATGGTAATTTACCCAGACCTCCAGCATGCAGAACTACCCCGCAGGATGCTGCGCTGCTGCGTGTGAGTTTAGTTAGGATTGGGCTGTAAGTCTAAACAATCCAAGAGTGTTGACTATGTAAATACTATTAAATGCAGTACTCATCATTGTGGCTACCTATCCTGACAATTTGGAGTGAAGGAGGCATTAACCTTTACAAAAGAAAATGGGAGTTCTGAATGGTAAGATCTTGCTCAGCACCCATGCATTCATTCTTCCTTTATTAGTAGCATTTAGTAGCATTTAACTCCTAAGTGAAGACAAGGGAGGATGTAAATGAGACAACCTTGCACCTCTAATTTATTTGTGGTGAAATCTGGTGCCCGATTCCCCCCCTCCCCCCACGTTATGGGTCTATCTCAGGGTTGGCTAACTTCTGTTTTCTCTGGGGCCACTCCAGCTTCTATCAAACAGTCCATGGCCAGAAGTACATTTTGCCTCACAAACTAATCCCATCACAAGCAACCAAGCTCTATATATTGAAGCTGGCACCATCTAGTGGTAAAGGTTTCCCAGTTAGAGCCCATGCACTCTGGTATAGCATTATCTACGACGACATACATTGAAAATATTTACCAAATCCAAAGCAGCTGCAATTTATCTATTTCTTATAAGTTAAATGCTTTTGTAAAAAAAAATTCCTTTCATATAAAACTAATGTCCTGCTAGTGATTTTTCTCCAGGCAGACCTTTTTGAAATACATTTTGAAGCACTCTAGAACCTTAAAAGCCATTTTCCTTACCCGACTATGATACAGTTCCTCCAACTGAGCGACAGTTTTAATACTTTTGGATCTGCATATTTCTTCTTCTGTAAACTTCTGTATGTCTGGATGAACCTTCTGAGCTCTACCCAGTCGCAAAAAACCTACTTTGTGTTTTGCTAGTTTCAGAAGAATGTTGTCAACCGCAGTGTGAGTGAAGCTGGTTAAGAGAACACTGAAGCCGCAAGCATAAAGAATACGGACCTAGAATGGGGGTGGAGGGATGACATGAAAAGGAAGGGGAAATTATTAGCCTCTCTTAACATGACACTTTTTCAAGAAACCCAGTTGTCCAATCATGTAGAAGGAAATTTCCAGAGGTAGATAGTACATGCATTCATACATATAGCATTTAGCTATCAGGTACATATACATTGGTGGAAATCCTGAGTGTAGATCTGGGGTTTTCAAATATTCTAACTTCAAGAAACACTTTCCACATAGATTTGTCATAAATGCCCACATTAAGTCCAAAAAGTGATTTCTTAATTATTTCATTTTCATACACTTGCTTTTCAACACTACATGTACTTAAAGAAGGAGACAGTCCAAGTAAACAATACTGATTAGCAGTCAAAGAACTATGGAGGAAGGTGCATGCTGCTCCTAGCTGAGTGCAGGCCATCTCCCCCCCCCCCCCCCCCCCGGCATGTCCAGGCCCTGGAGATGTACACCTAAACCCTGAGGTTAAAACTAGAAAGTTCCAAATGAAGCTCTATACCAGGGGTTCTTACCCTTTTTGATTACAGACCTCCAATGGATTGCCCAATATGTCCCTATATCTTCGCCAGACTGTCGAAATCATCATCCTCACAAGTCCCATTAAGTACCAGTATGACTTCAAATTATGTCACTAACTTGGTTTTTATGTTACATATGGATAGCTAGGAACAGAATGCCTCAATCCGTATTGATAATGGCGATAGATTAGATTACTATCAACATTGTTTTTAATTGTTCAGCGATTGAGTCCCATACCCCCATTATTTGGTTCCTGTACCCCCAAGGAGTATGGATACCCCTGGTTAAGAATTCCTGCTCTATACAGATCCCATACATGTGCCCGCACAGGGACCAGAAACAATAATACATCAGTTTTCAAAACTTTTCTAAAAGCAGGGAGAGAGGGAGCCTGTAGGTTCTCCACAGGAAGGTCATTCTATCCATCATTTTTCCAATGGCAATACTAGTAAGGCCTCCTACGCTCTGATGGGCTTAGGCAAGTTTGTATGGAAGATGGCAGTTCTTGAGGTAACAAATAGGTAACCAGTGTAGTTGATATAAAACCAACTTGACCTGCTCTGCCAGGCTCCACCCAACATTCTGTCATCGTATCAATTACAGTTTCAAAACTGTCTTTAAAGGCAGCCCTGCATAGAGTGCACTGCAGTACAGTGGCCACTTGATTTAATGGACCTCGGTTTTAAAGACTTCAGAAACAATGGATGTTTTCTGCTCCGTTGAAAACTAATCATATGTTTTGCACATGCGTGTCTCCATTGATTTAAATGCATTTTAATTTTATGGGCTTTCAGCATTAATGGACACTCTTTCCAGAAGCATCGTTCGCCCTGGGCCCAAGGCGCTGAGCAGGCACAGCTTGGGAGGGGGCGGAATTTTGTGGCAGAAGGGGGGGGGAAGCATTCCTGCAGCTCCGTGTTGGGCCCTCCCGCCTGCCCTGGAGCCGTTTAGCTCCAAAATGGGTAGGAAAATGGGGGGGGGCGTGACTTGCGGCGTCACGTGGGTGACGTTGCGTCGGCGGCCCCCCCACGTGGGGGCGGAAACACACTTCTGATTCTTTCCCCCCATCAGTCCATTCAATTGAGGGTTCACTGTAATCCAATATCAATGCAATCTAGGGTGTGGTTCCCCCCCCCAGATAAAAGACTCTCACTGGTAAAAAGTGCTCCTAGCCACCATCACCACCTGAACATCCAAGGGAAAAAGTCTCAGGACTAGGAACTCTCCCAACGTACACATCCGATCCTTCAGGAATTCAACTCCACACAAAAGAAGCTGCACCCAGACCAGCAGGACCTCCAACCAACAGTACATCAGTCTTGCCTGGATTAAGTTTTTGTTTTGTCACCCCACTCACTCCTGGACTGACTTCTCCAAATCCAATGTTTTCCCCAACCATAATAGTGCAGAAATTGAATGTTTAATAGGTAAAGGTGACCCCTGACAATTAAGTCCAGTCGTGTCCGACTCTAGGGGTGCGGTGCTCATCCCCTTTTCAAAGCCGAAGAGCCAGCGTTGTCCGAAGACGCCTCCGTGGTCATGTGGCCGGCATGACTCTCCTTGCCGCAGCGCGTAGCATGTTGCAGCTGGAACACAGAGCGCTGTTTACCTTCCCGCAAGCGGTACCTATTTATCTACTCGTATTAACATGCTTTGGAACTGCTAGGTTGGCAGGAGCTGGCCAAGCAACGAGAGCTCACCCCGTCACGGATTCGAACTGCTGACCTTTCGATCGACAGCTCATGGTTCAGCGGTTTAACCCACTACTAAGGAACAACTGTCCCTCTATCTCAAACACACAAGCTAGCAATTTCCACATGTAAGCTAAGATAAAGAATTACTGAAAGCAATTTGTGTTGATAACTGCTTATACAGTTTCAACTAACACATTTCTATGCACCATTATATTTGGCCTTACCAAAGCACATATTGTAGTGGTCTTTCCTGTTCCAGGCATCCCAACAATGAGCGTGTAATCCTTTGAAAGCAGAACTTGTTTCATTGCTTGTTTTTGAGGTTTATTCAGGCCTTTGATTCAAAGAGTAAAGAATTTTGATTAACCCTGCACACAACTGAAAACCATAAGTTCTTCATCTTAAACATGATTAGAAGAAACAATTTCACCATATCAAAACATTTTAAAAATAAACGTCCAATTAGTTTTGGTTCTGTATACAGAGGCAGGGTACTGTATGCAGTCCATTCCTATGCATGTTTACTAAGTAAGTCCCATTAGGGCCCCAATAAGGGTTACTCTAAGCAAGCATGCAAAGGACTGCAGTCCAAAGAACAGATAGGACAATGCAACAAGGGAAGGCCATCACTTGTCCTTGCTTGTGAGAGGCACCTACTAATTCTACTGAAAAGTGCAGTCAAACACCTGTGTAAGTATGAATGGGAAGAGGATTGAATTCAGATCCGACTTCAAATCCCAGCTCAGGCAGTGACCAAGTATAGTTTGAACAAGTCACCCTCACCTCTCCGTTTGTAAAACACAATTCCAACTGACTTGCTTCATAAGGTTGTTGTGAGAATTAGGTATGATGATCTTACGTCCCGATTCTTTGAAATGTGCCAGTATGTGTGTCCAGCAAAATAAGTGTTTATACAGCTTGAGAAAAATATATCAGAGTGTGTGTGTGTGTGTGTGTGTGTGTAGTTTCAGACACAAGGTTTTGCAACTGAATCTTTAATCAAGAACACATTTACTGATGTGAGCCGCTTTAGAAAGTGAAATATGATTTTCTTAATGGGATCAGAGTTCTATCTAAAAGTACACCAGAAATTTTTAAAACCATGTACCTACAGTACCTTTTAGAATTTTTGCAACAGTATCCTTTGCTTCTGGAGGAAGGACAGAGCTCAAATGTTGGATGAACTGTGGTTTGTGAAATTCTATTATTAAATTACGAAGTTTTTCACTAAAAAAGAAAGGGTAGGAGGAAAGAATAAAGTTAAAATGGAGAACGCACACCTAGTTATAATACTAAGCTTGGAAATAAAATGAATATACCAAACCTGGCAGGGGAATTTTCCATCAATTTAGAAAGGTTTCCCAAGGGGGCATCTATACTGAAAGCTCCTTCTTCATGATCTAACCTAAATATAGTGTCCTTGGAAAGATGTGACAAGTTCCTGGAATAAATTATATACAGACAATGGTCAATTAGACTCCACAACCCTAAAGAGCTCCAAGATCCCAGTGCTCACATATAGAAGATATATGCTGAAGTCTGCTAGGCCCAGTGGCTATTTTACCCATCATACAGCAGCAATGCATGTTTCTAGCTTCCATGCAACTTGCAGCAGGGAGAGCAATCTGGCATAAGCATTTATATACATGCTTGACACATGCATTGATATTTGTATATACACACACACACAGAAAAACATATTTGTAAAATAGTTGTACTGATGCTAACTGAACTGACATGCAATAGCCCTTCTCCATCTCCAAGAAAGGATATGAAAACTGTAAGCCCAGGGAGGGCACAGCACAGCCCATGCCCAAGTCCAACCCAGGTCAGCCCCTTCAAGCCCCTGGGCCTTGGCAGGGTTTGACCCCACCGGCCCACAGAGGTTTGTAGGATCACACCCTTACTCTCACTAGATCTTCGCAGGAGCCACTCCCCTCTCCCGCCAAGTCAATCCAGGATGCGCTCCCGCCTAATCGCTATCCTTGGAAGGATCCAGCCCTCGTTAGGAAGCCAGGCAAGGGAGATGAAAGGATGGAAGGAGTGGAACAGGCAGGAGAGCTAGCACAAGCCTATTGGGGCTCCAGAGCATCCTGTTGCCCATGGAATCTGGTCGGGATCTGGGCCCGCTCGCTCCCCTCTCTCACGGAACCAGTCCCAGCTCGAGCTATGTGGTCTCTCTCACCCATCGACCACGGCAGGTGAGAAAGAGAGGCTGCCCCTTGGGACAGCCCCTGTGGTCGTCTGAGTTGTCCCTGCTGGGAACGACGGGTCCAACAATTGGAGGGCTCCACCTTACGGGACCTCCCCTTCTGCCTGTGTGTGGCCGCTGCAATCCCAGAAGACCCACACCCAACCGGGAGCATTGGAGCCCTGCCTGTGTGTGGCCGCCGTAATCCCTGAAAACCCACACCCAACCGGGAGCATTGGAGCCCTGCCTCTTGGCGAACCGAAGCCCGACAACCCCACCAAGGGAGCCCAAACCTCAGCTACATCCCCACCTGTCGACCCAGAAGATGCCTGTCGCCGCCTTGTGCCGTAATGAAGACGACCAGGGGTCTAGGGACAGTTATTTCTGTTCTTTACTTAAAACCCTACGTTCGTATTAAAGCTAACCTTTCACCTCACAAGACGCTCTCAGCTTCCCTTCTGTTTCACCTCTACCACCAGGTATGACAAATCATAACCCTTTGACGTTCCCTTACCACCATGGGCCCAGGTGGTCATCCGGGAGACGCTACAAAGACTTTTGAATTTTTATTTTAAAAAACTCACACCCCATCACTTCAAATTCAGTCTTCAATGAGGTAGGTAAGGACAAAAAATGCAGACTATGATGTCTGCCAATGTCGTCACATGCAAAAGAGATCAAATTAAATGCATTACATCCACAGCTGAAATATCTTTTTGCAATAAATACAGTATTTGCTCACATTCACTCTTGGCTACCCTCACTATTTTCTCTCTCCCTGCTGTTTTATTACCTGCCTGTCTTCCACCTATGGAGTCTCCTCTCCCTCTCCCCCAAATTTCTAAATTTAGGTCATAAGCTCTTTGGGGGCTGGAACCTATATTTTGCTTATGCTATTATGTAAAGTGTGATATTCACTAGTGGAAGAGATTTGTGGGAGAAAGTTTCTAGGTTTTCTATCAGGTGTGAAGGAAATACTTTCTTCAAGGAGAAAGGTTGTACAACAATTACTCTAAGTAAAACTTTAATAGCAGCAAGGCATGGCTCATTTTTAATGTTTGCATTAAATTACCTGTCCAATAAGCAGGATATTTTGGTTCCATTGACATCTTGAACGTAGCCAGTAGACAAGCCAAGTAAAGTGTTGTCTTCACCACTCACAATAACTCTTTCTCCTACCATCAGGGTAGTTATAGGCACAGAACCATTCTTACGCTGGAACCAGTGAAGATATTGTCCATCAGATACCTCCTGTACACATTCCATTCTGCTCATATTTCCAATGCAGTCTCCATGTTTCTCCCTACAAACATTGATAATATTTATATACTCGCTTCTCAACAAATTAAACACATGTAGCCTTGAATAACAATTGCTAGCTCTTTTATGCTTTAGCATTAGTGAAACTGCAAGGTGACTCACACACATTTTTCTAGCCCTTACTACTGAATGGACGTAGCAAAGTGGAACATGAAGCAATTCCAATAGCTAAAATGAAGTTTGTAAGTCACCCTACAAAAATCATGGTCAACCACCACTCTGATTTACCTTTCTGCAGCAGGAATCATCCAAATGTTTTTACAGGTCTTCTTCCCATCTTTGGGTTGTGACTCCAACGTTAGCATCAGATACCAGAGGCGGAAATACTCCAAGTGCAAGGGCTTCAAATGCTGGGTCTCTTTTTCAATAGCAGCAACCATATCCAGAGGAATCAAGTTATTTGTCTGCTGCTGCTGCTCTGCAGCCCTAACACACAAATCAATATGACTTATCCTGAAAAACCACTTGTAATTATAATTATTGTGACCAATGGAAATTACCAATGGAAAAGGGCTTTTTCTGCTAGTCATTAAGAAGCTTCAGACTGTCATTATTCAAACAACATGGTAACTTCACACAACTCTTAAGAAAACTCAAACATAAGAACATAAGAAGAGCCCTGCTGGATCAGGCCAAAAGCCCATCTAGTCCAGCTTCCTGTATCACACAGTGGCCCCACCAGATGCCTCAGGGAGCACACAGCCAACAAGATAACTTGTTTCCTGTTGACACTCCCTTGCACCTGGCACAGAGAAAACCCACTTCTAAAACCAGGAAATGCATCATCATCTTTCCACCCTCTGAGACGGATTCTACAACTAAGTTCCTTCCTATTACTCATTCCTAGATTTTGTTGAGAGGCTGTTGCCTGCAGAATCACCCATGCCTGAGACAAGCAACCATGCAGGTCGTTGTCCCGTCCCCCCATTTGAGCTCAGGGGCAGAACACTCAAAGCGCTCTGGAAGCTTTAGAGCGGTGGTTCCCAAACTAGGGCGTTTTACCCGAAACTGGAAGTGGGTTGCGATCGCGTCAGAGCACTGCTCCGACGCTTGGGGAGGCCTGCGGAGGGGTCCGCAGGCTCCCCACACACACGCTGGACATCCACTGCCCACCAATGCAGGTAAAACGGACCTTTTCGTCCGTGGCGGTGGCAGCACGATCCTGAACGCGTCATCGTGACCCCTGGGAAGGCCCTGCTGCAGCGACGGGCCTTCCCAGGAGTTAGAGAACCACTAGTTTAGAGGTTGTCTCTGCACATGCTCAGAATTCCACTGCAAATGGCTCCCCAGAGACCATGAAAAAGAATGAATCATTTCACAGACTAATCTATTTTATCCATACAAAAGCTTGATACAAGATTGGGCCTTAATTTTGACCTTAGTCTGTGGTATCAACCATTCTGAATTAATTTGCATAGAACAATTTATAACTCAAGAAAAACGTTTACCTGCTATAAAGTGCACAGTTCTGCTTCTGAGAGCAATAGCTGCATGCCTGACTGTCACTTATCAAAGGAGGCAAAGATGCAAGCTGTGTGTGCTCCGTTGTTGTGTCAGATCTACAAGTGCTATGAAGCAAATAGAAGGCCAACTGATTTCTTAGTTTGATTAGTTCTGCAGAGGGGAAACAAACATGTTCAGATTATTTCAAGCTAAAGAAAAAGGCACAATGAAAAATTGGTTATTTAGTTCATTCTAGTACATGCACGCGTCACAGTGAATTTATTCCCCCTTCCCTGCATACCAATCAGTTATACATGACAAAACAGAATTATATGGTGAATTTGCAACACACTTTAAATCTGTCCCTTGGTTGAATCTACATGGCTATCTTGAGTCTCCCCATGAAAACAAAGTACTATTTGTCTTTACTAGAACGTCTTATTTCAGCAGTGTACTGAAGGAGTGAAGGCATTCATCTGTCAATACTAAAATATTTTACAAATTCTAATCTTGAGTGGATGGTGGCAGCAGAACTGCATCCGCAATGTGTACAGAAGCTTCAACAGTTCATAATACAGCGGCCATGAAGTTTCTCAGACCCAACATACTGAGGACATTATTCCAGTGCTTAAAGATCTTCACAGGCTTCCTGTTCGTTTCCCAGCTCAATTGAAACGGCTGGCATTGACCTATGACCAGGGGCGTCCCCTGATGTGGTGCCCTGGGGCGGTGGGCCCCAGGGCGCAAGGGCGGGAGGTGGTGTGGGGGGGCGGGAGACATCTTAGGTTTCGTTTTCGTTTTTTGCTTTTTTCCGTTTTTTTATGGCTTTTCTAAAAGGTTTTTTAGGGTTAACGGGGCTTCTAGGTCTATGTGTTTGCTTTGCTGCACTTATCTTTTGTATCTAGGGCCTCCCGACGATCTCTCCAGCGACGATCTCGCTCCTCTGCTGCCGCTCTGCGCAAAGCAAACAGCCATCACAGAGTTCACGCATGCGTGATGGCTGTTTGCTATGCGCATGCGCGAACTCTGTAAGCCTAAGCGTTACAGAGTTCACGCATGCGCATAGCAAACAGCCATCACGCATGCGTGAACTCTGTGATGGCTGTTTGCTTTGCGCAGAGCGGCAGCAGAGGAGCGAGATCGTCGCTGGAGAGATCGTCGGGAGGCCCTAGATACAAAAGATAAGTGCAGCAAAGCAAACACATAGACCTAGAAGCCCCGTTACCCCTAAAAAACCCGCTGGAGGCCCCGTTACCCTAAAAAACCTTTTAAAAAAGCCAAAAAAACCCGAAAAAAAACGGAAAAAAACAAACAAACAAAGAAAGTAATTAGCATAATTATGTTAATTAGTAATTATGCTAATTACTTTGGGGGCGTCGAGGGGTGGGCCCCACCCTGTTCTGGGGCTAGGTACGCCACTGCCTATGACGGCCTAAATGGACCATGTTATTTGAAGGATCTCCATCTCCTGTATAAATATACCCACTTGCTGAGGCTATTGTCAGAAGCCTGGTACCAAGGTATATTCTCTGTAAGGGATTTGCACCGCTGCACAGACCCCTTCAGTGGCTGCACAGTAACTCACCAGCATTTCTGGATGCAAGCGATGACATCAAACATTATCGCCAGACTTCCAGAAACACCGAGCTCTGAGATGAAGAGCTTGGTTTTGCAGGGCTTCAAACTGCGCAGCCACACAGCTTAATGGGAACCTGGTGCCCCTGGCTGCAGAGATTAGGCAGGGGGGGTCATCAGAGACTGAATTTTTTCTATAGTGGCACCCAGGTGGTGGAATTCCCCCCGAGACATTCATTTGGCACCTACTCTTTTTCTTTTTTTTTCAAGGCAGGGCAAATCACTTGTTTTATAGGGAATTGAAATTTTAAAATCTGATGTTAGCTGTCTTCAAGAATGCATCATTAAAAACAATTTTAATAACAATGCAAGGATTCTTTCAAGCACAAAAGTTACCTCTCCTATCCATACGATTCCCAGGTACAGGAAACATATTACCAGTTTTAAGATAAAGGAGGAATCCAGCTTCAGGATCCACTCGCCTTCCCTGGCACAACAATGTGTACAAGATTACCTGAAAATGTATTGAAAACTATTAAAATGGAAGTTTTAGAGTAGCAGTAAATTAAGTTATAGCATTTCGTTGCGAAAGGTTTCATGGCCAGCAGTTACTTTACAATGTTTCAGATATACGGGCGCAGATGCCATGTAGTCGAATTCTCTTTGAAGTTTTAAAACACCTTCAAATACCGTAGCGCGGGTTTCCTTTGCAGGCAGCCACGCACAGACAGAAAACATTAAAATCCAAAAGAGTGCAGTACCCAACGTTTCGTTCCGTAACACCCCGGAACCTTTTCATAGGAAATGTACAGATTGAGATGGAAATCAGATCTCAATCTGTACGATTTCCTATGAAAAGGTTCCGGGGTGTTACGGAACGAAACGTTGGGTACTGCACTCTTTTGGATTTTAATGTTTTCTGTCCGTGCGTGGCTGCCTGCAAAGGAAACCCGCGCTACGGTATTTGAAGGTGTTTTAAAACTTCAAAGAGAATTCGACTACATGGCATCTGCGCCCGCATATCTGAAACATTGTAAAGTTATAGCATTTTACTCTGGTAGGAAAGGATTGAAAAAACTTGAGATCACCCCCACTATGACCTGACCAGCAAAACCATCACAAAAGAAAGCCTCAACTCCCAGAAAGGCATTCCAGAAGGATACCATGGCTATTGGTATTAAAAGCTGCTGAGAGGTCCAGGCTAATCAACAGGATCATACTGCCCATTTCTCTTCTGGCATACATCATTCACCAGGGTAACTAAAGTGACACTATCCCAAACCTAAAGCCAAACCAATGCAGATCTAGATAACCGACTATCGGCGCAATCCTCTCTAACTTTGGAGCGGTGTTGTCACAAATGTGCCATAAAGCATGTTTGTGATGACTTGGGAGCAAAGGCTACCGGTGCGGAGCCAGCGGCCCTCACCCTGCTGCCCTCCAGACCCCGCGGCCACCGATAGAGGTAAGTTGGTGCAGGGATGGGGGGGGGGGGAGAGAGGCCAGGGGCAGCCAGGGGGTGGTCATTGACCTGCTCAGGCTTGGAGGGGATGGAGCTTATCAGCACAGCAGTGCGCTCCACCAATATCCTCTGCCTGTTCCCAGCCCAGGTCAGCCTTACACGGCCTCCCCAAATGTATGCCAGGCCTGGACCTAGCATACATCCGAGGAGGCTCATAGGGCCACAGCTGTCATACCCAGGGAAGGGGACAAATGTCCCCTTCTCCCAAGGTGCTCCTGGGCTGCCTCAGGGCAGCCTGGGATAGCCATAGGATACAGCAGCCAGCCCTTTAGGCCGGCCACATAAAGTTAGGCAGGATTGCGCTGTTAATCCAAGACCATCTGGAGTTGCCCAGTCAAAGCAAACTGGCAACTGGCTTATAAGAAATTGGCAAAGTCAGCAGGACCCGACAACGATTTTGTAAGTAGGGTCTCACCATTGTCCCCTTCAAGGTGACAGAAAAACAGCACTCTACAAAATATGCAATAACCACCATGCTGACCAGTTTCCTTTGTTACTAGCCAAGAAGGGCAACAGTTGAAACAAGTATGTTGTGGCACAGACCTCTCCAAAAACCTGGTCAGTGTCCTTGGTTGAAATCAACTAAAGCTCATACAAACAACTGTGATTAGTACAGATCAAGGGAACTTCTAGCGCAGATCCTGAAGGTAACATGGCATCCAAATCAAAGAAGAGGTTTAAAAAAAATCCCTGTAAATTTTTCTAAGTCACAGTGCACTAAAGATGGATCCATAGCTTCACCAAAAGGTGGCTGTACAAGTTTTCTAACAATTCAGAATAGCTCTGCCAGAAATACACAATGCTGGTGGAAAAGTAAGATTTCTTGGCTACCAACACCATAATAAAATAGGCCTTCAAACGGGCTCTCGTTCACTTCCCACTTTTCTGAAAACAAGATGCCTGCCTTCACTCTAGTCAGCAAGAGGGTGTTGTGTTTGCTGCAACCAACTACTACAGCTACTCTTTTACATATATCTACTCCTCGCCTTTTTAGATGTCAGTTAAAAATCAGACTTCAACAATTCCATATGCATCCCTATTTGTACCTGGCTTCTGTGCTCAATGGAGTTAGATTCCTTGCCACTTTTAAGTTCCAGTGGCATTATCTTGGATTGAGTTGTAGATTTGTGGTGAATTGTTACTCCAGCTGTAACATCAATCTTGCCCTTCAAGCCAAACCTAGGACACCAGATGTTCTCTTCAACATCAAGGATTTCTGTAACTTTGACACTGCAGGAAATTTCTTTGCTATCTCTTGGACTATCAAAAAATACAGTAACAATATTAACAGCAATTACATTTATAGCTATCATTAAGAATCACTTGAAGGATTAAATTCCATTAAATTTGCTCAGTTGATACCTATTTGTTTCTCAGCTCAGTTCAAGGCCCCAACACTTTTAAAGGGGCTAAACAGTTTGGGACCTCTGTATCTTAAGGACTGCCTTCACCTATATGTGCCTTCTTATAAGCTGTGGTCATAATCTCAGGCCTTACTCACATGTGAGGCTAGACAGATGTCTACTAGGCACAGGGCTCTTGCAATGGTAGCACCAACATGACATTATACCCTCTAATTAGAAGCACAATTGGCCCCAACCTTGCACCTCTTCAGGTTCTGCATTAAAACCTGACTCTTCCATTGTGCTTTTGGGGGTGGTTGATGCACTGACTGATAGGTCTGTGTTATGTTTTGGTAGGTATGAGTTACGGTGCTATTTTGCAATCTGTCTCTTGGTTTAATTTTTTTTTTTTACTTTATTAGGCTTTATTACCAGGTACTTTTTAAAAAAACTCTGTTTATAGTTATTTCGTTCGTTGGCTCTCTTATATCACCTCAGTGAGACAGACAGGGCAGTAATCTTCTACTTTGAAGGCATTCTGTTTAAGGAATATGGGAAAACAAGGTTGAAAGAGCATTATATAGGTCACCCACTCTTATTGTCCCTAACCTTTTGAAGAAAATGCTTCTGAATAATAGAAACTTAGCTCTTCCTCTGTTATTTGTCTATACTCTCAGGTAACAAAGATTATTTCATTCTTCAGTGCAAGTCAGCTGGAATATTTCAGTCAGCTAATATGCACTGAAAGAAGATGTGAACGAAAAAAATTATAATGTGACGTATCTGATGAACTTCAGTAGAGATATAATAGGAAATGGGCACATCTTGGATGGACTTAAAGCTAAGAGGTTAAAAATATGTGTATACAAGCTTTAACAGTTACTGTTTTCCACAGTTGTAATGAACAAGTCAAGGAGAAAAACAAACACTAGAACTATTAGGAAGTATATTCCTGTTTGTTAATGCAACATACACTTCTGTGCCACCTTGCTTCATTTTAACCCATCTTTCCATACGGTATTCCCCCCCCCCCCCCGCTGCATTTTGCACATTAAAACAAATATGTAAATTTATCTCAAATGTCACAACTCAACTAAACATAGTACCACTAAGTACAGTTCGCCCTTGTTATCCGCAGGGATCTGTTCCAGAATCCGCGAGTAATGAAACCCACAGGGAGCATTTCCAAAAGACCGAAAGTGCTTTTCAGAAGCCCCCAGGAGGCCTTCTGAGACGTGGGGAGGTTACGCATGGCCTCAGAAGGCTTCCCGGAGGCTTCTGAAAGGCACCTTCTGGTTTTGTTTTGTTTTAAGAAATAAGATAGTGTTGCTATAAAGTAAACAGTGTCTTACAGTCTGAGCTGCATATTATGATGATTAACTTGGGTTTGTTTGTACATGAAGTCTTCTGCCCATTTAGTAAATGATGGAAGGTATTCCTCTATCTCTTGCATTATATCGCTTTGTTTCATATTTAACTGGTACCTGCAGTAGTAAAAAGGAAGGTATGTTAAATGCTATGCGGTAAATTGTAGAACAAGAAGTAGTAATGGAGAAAAAAAACTCTAAAGTACATATTCCTATATTCTATTTGTTTTAGACAGAAAAGTATACAAAGTTTTTAAAATATGCCCACACAAACATTTTCAGTTTCAGAAACTGAAACTGAAATACACAGAACTGTATTTTACTATTATAGTGTCTATATACTAAGCTACAGGAGACAGATATGCGAACTACTCTACTGAAAACTTAGCTTTAACTAAGGGCCAGTTCAGATGAACACAGTTTTAAGTTCCCTGAACCCATGCACTCCCTTCTTTCCTTACCTCTTCAGCTCAAGCACCATCAACATCCTTGTTTGTGTAAACCCTGGCTCTGCAGCTCATGTGAAACCAGGTATTGTGATTTAACAAACCAGGATGTGAAGCCATAAGAACATAAGAAGAGCCCTGCTGGATCAGGCCAAAGGCCCATCTAGTCCAGCTTCCTGTATCACACAGTGGCCCCACCAGATGGCTCAGGGAGCACACAGCCAACAAGATAACCTGTTTCCTGCTGCCACTCCCTTGCACCTGACACAGAGAAAACCTACTTCTAAAACCAGGAGGTTGCTTATGGCTTGTAACCTGTGATGGTCTTTTCCTCCATGAATCTGTCCAAACCCCTTTTAAAGGCATCTAGGCCAGGTGCCATCACCACATCCTGTGGCAAGGAGTTCCACAGATGAATTACACGCTGGATAAAGAAATATTTTCTTTTATCCGTTCTAACTCTCCCTCCACTCAATTTTAGTGCATGTCCCCTGGTTCTGGTGTTGTGCGAGAGGGAGAAGAATTTCCCTCTATTCACTCTCTCCATCCCATGCATAATTTTATACGTCTCAATCATGTCCCCCCTCAGGCGCCTTTTTTCTAGACTGAAAAGCCCCAGATGCTGTAGCCTTTCCTCATAAGGGAGGTGCTCCAGCCCACGAATCATTCTGGTCGCTCTTTTCTGTACCTTTTCCAATTCAACTATATCCTTTTTGAGGTGCAGTGACCAGAACTGGACACAATACTCCAGATGTGGCCTTACCATCGATTTGTACAAAGGCATAATGATATTGGCCGTTTTATTCTCAATCCCTTTTTAATGATCCCGAGCATGGAATTGGCCTTCTTCACAGCCACCGCACACTGGGTCGACACTTTCGTCGACATGTCCACCAGCACCCCAAGATCTCTCTCTTGATCCGTCACAGACAACTCCGAATCCAGTAGCGTATATGTGAAATTTTGGTTTCTTGCCCCAATGTGCATCACTTTGCCAAAATGAAACTCTGATTTCACACTCTGTTTTGTGCACCAGAGTTAAACTACCACAATTACCAGCTTTGCATGAACCACAGTTTAAACAAACCAGGATGCTGACATTAGAGCTTCATGTTGGAGTTCAGCAGATGAGAGAAGAGGAAAGAGCAAATGGGCTCAGGAACTTCTAGCCATGTTCTCAATCTAAGCAAACCATAGTTGCTTGCTGATCATGTGAGGCAGCTCTAAGAATAACTGCACACTCAGTTATGGTATGTTTACAGAGTAATTTTTGTACACATAAACAGTCCTGATCATTCTCCATATATATGCCGACATGGGACAAACATGGCAAACAAGCAAACACAGCAGCAACTCCTGTGATCACTGTAGCATTGCACAGACCAAGCTAAGAAAAACTCAGTTCTTGAGGCTACAAGACTATGCAGATATTCCTGGGAGTAAGCCCCACTGAACGCAGTGGAACTTACTTCTGAGGAAACATGCATGGATTGTGCTGCAAGAGATCTATATACTGTCCACCTCACCCCCAAGCCTGCAGTAACACTTACAGTTCTTTTAGATACTTTGGTCCATGAACAGTTGAGAAAGCAATTTCTTGCAGTTTCTCTTGCATAAAATTTGTTCCTGCTTTCTGGAATATTTCATGTAGGATTGTACCAACTAGCATTTGACGTGAAACAGGCTCGTGTCTCTGAAAAACAACAACAAAAAACACAACTACACATTTCATGTGCACAATGTACCCTAACTTGCTATGAACTCCAATTTTATTTCTAGAGAGATGTGCAAATTAATCACTATCAGTATAATCAGTATCACTGGCAGCAAGAAAAAAGCATATTGATTCAGAAGTCTGAGGTCCTTTGTTTTCAAGGCAAAATGCAAATATTTTAGCATGGACAAGCAGTCTATATAGGGAATGTTTCTGCCTACCAGGAAGAAAAGGAAAGACAGACACACCAAAGCAGCAATCCCATCATTAAACAGTTTATCTAAAATTTAAAAATAGGTGAGACACATTGTTTCTTACTTGAAAATATGGACATTCTACAGCATGGAAATGTGTCTATTATTTTAGAGTTTGCTTCTCACCCTCACACATAAGCTTAAGGTGGCTTACAAACTTTTAATATACAAATCTGCATTTTAAATAGATATAACTATCTGTTTATCACCAGGCAAATACATACCTAAATAAGAAAGCATGTTGCATCAACTGCAGACAATATTAGTTCTATCTACAGGGAAAAAGTCAGGAAGAACACATTTTTGCCTGTCTAACAATGAACCCAAAGGAACTATTAAGATCACCAAGGCACAGCATCAAGCAGACCAAAACTTGTATGTCCTGGCTAAGCAGTTTAGGTTTTTACAAGCCAAAACTAACATCCAAAAGGAAGTAAGAAGACAACAAAGACAATGAGCACAAAAGTAACATGCTGTCATTGACCCATTCCTGTGAAGAAATAGCTTTCCATATACAGTACCATACTATACTAGCTGAAGCCTTGGAACAGTCCTTTAAGGACAGTCTTATGTGAAGCGCATTCTAGTCAGGTTTCAAGGCTGCAAAGGCATGACAGCTGTCAGACCCAAATTCAACTAAGGTCTTAAAAAGGGTTGCACCCAAACCATTGCTTGCACAAGGAGCAGACCCTCAGAGGGTGCAGCAGGTTGGAGAGGAAAGGGAGAAACAGATAAAATGCCTCCCCCTTTTTGCACAAGACCCTTGTGTGAGAGGAAGGTAGATAGCACTTGCACAAGGATGCTATATAATTGGGGGGTGTGTGTGAATTTATAATGTAGTTTAGGCAAGAGATGAGTTATTTGCTTAGAGCAATAAATAACACTATTAATGTAACGACACAATTAATGTACTGTAGCTGTCCTAGTATAAACAATCAAATATTTTGTAAAGTGCTGTTTTCCTCACTTACCCTGAACTTCTCACTCAGTACAGCTTTCCTCATACACCGAATGCTATTTGATACAGTGGTGCCAGAAAGCAGTAAATCTGGATAGAGAATTAAGTAGCCTACATCTGCATCTATAATCCAGATACCAGAGTTGCATTCTCCTTCTAGATGAATTATATCACCAGGCTGCACCAGAACAGATATCCTAGAGAAAAAACAGAAAAGTGTGTGTGTGAGTGTATGTGTGTGTGAGAGAGAGAGAGCGATTAGGCTAGAAACATGATAGACATTTACTGTACTTAAAAAAAAAATCAAAGTTATCTCTTCTGTCTGTACAAGCTTGCATACACAGTTAATCATGGGCTATACTGGGGGGGGGGGAAAGGTAGGTAACAGCGCAATCCGACTTCACTTTTGTGCCGGTGTAACCAGCGGCACAGCGAGAACAGGAGGCCCCAGAACGGAAAAGGGATTCAAATCCCCTCCAAAAGAGGAATTCAAAGGGGATTTGAATCCCTTTTCCACTCCGGGGCCTCCCGTTCTCACTGCGCCGCTGGTTACACCGGCACAAAAGTGAAGTCGGATTATTCTGTAAGTCTTCTAAGGAAAGCTGTACTAACATTTTAGGGGGGGGTAATATTGCTCATCCTCTTTCTTAACCAGCAAGGACATCTATGGGAAAGCACTTAAAAATGAGAGAAGACTGGGAACCCGATAACAGCTACAGAGACCAAAATATCCCTCTTAGAGCCTGGTGACAACTGAACACATTTGCAACAACAAAACAAAATTGGATAACTCTTTGCATAACAAATTTCAATTTATGTATATTTCTACTGCCAAGCTGCCAACACTGAAGTCTGAGGAGATATCTGATGACAAGAAAGGCGGTATATAAACACAGGTTATTATTATTCTAATATGCTTTTTAATGTTCTATTTGATTATTTACTACGCTTTAATTCTTTGTACCGTACCTCTTGGTAGGAAAGGCAGGATATAAATATTTTCAAATTTGAAGAAAACTGCAACATGACTGGATGATTCTAATCATACCTTGCGGCAAACCATAGCATCGAAACCTGGAAAACTATTATCCCAAACCACAGTTACGCAAACCATAGCTTGCTGGATTTAGATGCAACTGCCAAATATGGTTTGCCGTTAACTGTGGCCAAAAGCTTCTGATTATGGCATGCAAGGGAAGAAAAGAGGATAGAGGGAAACATGCAAACCTGAGGCTCACAATTACTCATGCACACAATGCTAGAACATGGTTTAGAATTGCACCTGAAGACTACCTTAAAAACTGTACAGTAACCAGGATAACGAACACATTCCCCACTGCTCCCCATCACATTAAATATCCATGTTTACATAGCAGTTACCAGTCATTCCTTAGGATGCACAACTCAGTATCCAAATCATCAAGAGGACTAGAAGCTGTGATTGTCAGGTGTTTCTCAAGGTAGCCATGTTCCTGTACTTGTAAAACGCAGTATCTATTGTTCAAACCTTTGCTGAGCACCGTATCAGGGAAGCCAATTATTTTCTTTGGAAACCTAAATTACAGTTACATTAAGACATAAGTAGATTGGAATAAACACAATTCATAACAGAAGAAGGGCTCACTGTCAAGATCCATTAATCTCATTTACCGGTAATTATTATAACTTCACACATTAAAGCAGAAATACTAAGAAACTGCACCAGTAACTCTTACTCCCCCCCCACTTCTCATTAACATACAACCTATCTCCAAGTATCAACCATTCTACATTTTAGCTTTCTTTGCCAAGTTAGTAACCTGACTAACATTGCTATTAACTGTATCATAAAAAGCCATAATAAATGCCTTTTTATGATATAGTTGGGGGAGGTCATCCGGGGATTTGGAACAGGGTGTCACCAATAAACGGATGACACCCAGCTCCATCTCTCTTTTCCACCAGTTTCCAAGGGGACTGTCAAAGTTCTGGGGTGCTGTCTGGAAGCGGCCAGGGCCTGGATAAGGGCTAATAAACTGAAATTAAATCCGAACAAGACAGAGGTCCTCCTGATCCAGAAGGCTATTATGCGGGTACCTGATCCACAACTTGCTCTGGATGGGGTAGCACTCCCTCTGAAAGTTCGCAGCCTGGGAGTCCTGGATCCACAGCTGTCCCTGGATGCTCAGGTGGCAGTTGTGGCCAGAAGGACCTTTGCCCAGTGCCAGCTGGTTCGCCGGATAAGGCCGTACCTGAATCAGTCGGATCTGGCAACAGTGGTCCATGCCTTAATGACATCTCGCTTAGAGTACTGTAATATACTCTACATGGGGCTACCCTTGAAAACGGTTCAGAAGCTGCAGTTTGTGCAGAATGCGGCGGCTCAGTTGGTGACCGGAGCTAGGCATGACGAGTCTGCCATGCCATGTCATTGCTCTGAAGACTACACTCGCTGCCCATTCCTTTCTGAGCACAATTCAAGGTGGTGGCGATGACCTTTAAAGCCTTATACAGCATAGGACCAGGATACCTCAAAGACCGCCTTCCCCCATATAATCCTGCATGTCCCCTATGATCGTCATAGGATGCTTAGGATGCTTAGGATGCCACCGCCATCTGAAGCCAAGTGGATGGTGGTAAGGTGCAGGGCCTTTTCTAGAATCAGCTACCAGAAGACTACCAGCCCCCTTGTCTAGTGGGGTTTAAAGACCTATTTGTTTCGCTTAGCTTTGGAGGAGGGAAGGAACCTCCTATCCTAGGGACCCTTTTTTAATTCCTGTTGCTACGTTTACTGGTATCATAGTGTTACAGCTGTTTTACATTTTAATCTGCTCTTGTTTCATTTTTTAATTTTAACTATTTTAATTATTTTATTCTAATGTTTTTTTCTATGTTGTACTCCATCTGAAGTACAAGAAGTACCAGAAAAGTGGGTTTGAGTACCAGAAAAGTGAGTATATAAATATTTTAAATAAATAAATAAATTCACTCATAGTTCTGGAGCACAACCAGCTTCTACCATTATTATACTCATCTACAGCAAAGTGAAGCTCCGTTTCTTGTAGATTACTGGTGATGAGTGCTGGGTATTGGTAATGATGAGTGCTGGATAATGAAAGGACACTAATTCACTATCTGCTATAAGGCAAACTAGAAATTCTGAGGTTGTCTTGTAAGTCTAATAGAGGGGGAGGACAAGTCAGAACAGAACAGCGTTTTGCAAGAACTAGCAACTAACAGGAGGATGTTAACTTTTCCTCTACCTACGGTTTCCCCCTCCCTCCAGCATTTTAACTCCTCCCCCCTTCTAAGACCTGAAGCAAGACGGGGAAACAATCAATGGGCACGGGACGAATTAAGTGCCCACAAACAGACGGGGAAGGCGGAAAGGGGAGAAAAATTCCGTTCACGTTGCACGCGCTCCCCCTATTCGGCCTGGCAAGCACCTCTCCAACGGAGGCGGATCGTCAAAGAAGCTCCTCTCCATCAACTCTTCCAGCACCGCCTCATCTAACTCTCCTGTTCCGCTTTGCGCCGCCGCCATGCCGAAGACGCCAAGAATTCAGATCGTGGATGGACGGTGGGAACAGATACCCAAAATGAGCGTTCCATGGCCAAATCCCGAACGCAGGTAACGGCGCAAGCGCAACGACAGCGCTGGCCTATGAGGTGGTAGGGGCGGAGCAGATTCCTCTTCGTTTTTCAAGTTTGCGCGCGCCAAGCTGAGCAAATCTTGTCCCTTTTCTGAAGTGAATACATTGTAGCGCCTAAAAAAGCAAACGAATCCTGTACGCTCCGAACTGTGTTTATTATTCGTATAAAGATTTAATCATTTGACCAACACTTATACAATTAATCGGTTAAGACTGCAATCCTGGCTGTATAGACTTTCCTGGGGGCACGCGCTATTTAACACAATGCGACTTTTTTTTCTGAGTAGACTTGTATAGGATTGTGCTTATTATATTTCTTGTGTGACAGCCCACGTTTTTACTTAATTCCAAGTAGGTAAGCACCTTAGGCATGTATTGGGTTGCAGCCTAAGCCGCTGAAGAGGTTGCACATATTCAAGACAAGATCAGAATATAAGGATTACAGTTAGTTAGCCCAGAACAAGCAAAATAGCTTGCCAAGGGAGCCAGCCCTAGAGCATCAGTACTGCTGATGATAAGGCATGGAGATAAACAAGTATTTGTGCAAGTTGCTCCCACAGCAGGGAGCAGGCTAGGCACAATTACAGTATTTCACTTCCTCAAAACCAGGATCCCTAAAAGAAAATAGAGAAATAAAACACAAGGGAAGACTTTCCAAGTTAACCAGCTGTAAAAACCCTAAAGAAAAACCAAAACAGAACTAGTTCTGTTCTGATGGAAAGCCAGAAGGAGGTGGGTGTTGTATGTATATCCAGTGTATATAATAATAATAATAATAATAATAATAATAATAATAATAATAATAATATTTATTATACCAGTCTTCCTCAGGACCCCAGGGTGGTGTACAAAGTTCCTTCCTCCTTTTGTCCTCACAACAACCCTGTGAGGTAGGTGAGGCTGAGAGATAGTGACTGGCCCAAGGTCACCCAGGAAGCTTCTGTAGAAAGTGCCATGTGTATATGACTATTATCTTCCTGGTGGGTAGAAGTTATGGGCGTGTCCTTGGTGCACTGCAGTGAAGTCCTGGCTCCCAGGAAACAACTTCATTCCCTTGAAGCCAAGGTAGCTGACCTGGAGAAGCTGAGAGGTTATGTGGATGAGACAGTGCCAGATTAAGACTTGGTGAGGCGAGACCCCTTGTTAAAAAATTACACCAGAAGGTCTCACAAAACTTGAAAACATATATGCCTTTTTAATTATTTAATAGTAAGGCATTTAAAGTGTAAAATACAAATTATTTTCAAATGAATGCATCTACTGATTACATATTTATCATTTGGTTGCGGCGGTCAGCGCCGTTGCAGACGGTGCGCCAATGTCTGAATTTTTTTGAGGCCCCTGTAGATTGTGAGGCCTTAAGCTGTAGCTTGTTTATTTTACGCCTAATTCCGGCACTGGGATGAGATCTTCAGGAATGTGATAGTGGCATGCTACTCTTGGGCTGACACATCTCCTGCTGTCACCGAGAATGAGTGTCTCAGCCTGGGAAGGAGGACATCAGTCCAAGGAAGAAATAATGATCCTTTAGAACAGGGGTGGGGAACCTATTTGCGGTGGGGGGCCATTTTCCCATAGGGAAAACTTGCTGCGGGCCGGCTGTTAGGCCAGCCGATTCCCCCCCCCGCAAATTTACACCCCCTGCGCGAATTTACCTCCCTCCCACCCACTGCTCTCCCACCCACTGCTTGCTCGCTCCCACCCACCCACCCACCAGGCAAGCGCCCACCCCCATCGCTCTCCTCCTTACCTTCTCTTCAGCCACCACCGCCGCCGCTGGCAGTGGTGGCCGCGCGCGCTCACCTCGCCCGGCTCTTTTCAAACCCTCCCGGCTGTTAGAGACATGCACAGAACAGCCGGGTTGAGAAGGAGTCACGCGACTCCTTCTCAACCCAGCTGTTTCTGCACATGTCTCTAACAGCCGGGAGGGTTTGAAAAGTCGGGTGAGGTGATCGCGGCCTCCGGAGCCTCCGGTCTGAGCCCGCGTGGGCTGGACCGAATGGAATCGGGTCCAGGCTCGCGGGGGCCGGACCGGATCGCCCCGGGGGCCGGATCGGCCCACGGGCCACCGGTTCCCCACCCTTGCTTTAGAAAGAACCCATTTCTTGGATGATGCCCCTGTAGTTTCTTTTCTCTAGGGTAGCCTCCAGGGATGGGGGGTTCCTAGTAGAGTAATGAGTGATTTTATTATATATATAAAAAAAACAAATGTCCTGACTGACTGACTCATCAACACCTAGCCCAAACCCCTGGACCTAGAAACATGAAATTTGGCGAGTATATTCCTTCCATGACGTCAGCACCCACTAAGAAGGGATTTTTAGAAATTAAAAGGGGTAAAATGTGTTTTAATGGGTTCCTCAATACCTCTTAGGCCTGATGAGATATCGACTTGGCTTTTGCTTACAAACATTACCCATACAAATGCTTACAAACATAATTCAGGATTTTGCCCTAATCAACAAATGCTTACAAACATAATTCAGGATTTTGCCCTAATCAACCCCTGAAGGGGCAAATCTAGATTTGGGGGTAAATTATAGAATCCTTCTTATCGCCTGTGTTTGTTGAGTTATAACTTTTTTTTTTCGCATATAGGTGTCTTCTTAAAATATTTAGAAAGTGTTTTCATGGTTTTTTAACATTTCACCCCTAAAGGGGTAAAAAGGGGGTAAAAGTAAAAAGGTGTTTTTTTAATTCGATAGAGGACCTTTCTCCTCTGTTCAATAGAGGACTTTTTCTCTACTTTCTCTAGTTAAGGACCTCTTTGTAAACCCCATTGGTGGTTCTCCCCAGGTGCTAGGATCACCAGACTGCTGGGTGAACTCACTCTGGAGCAGGCCATAGAGAACTGCCCATGTGAGAAGCAGTCATGTCATTCGATGGAACCATGACTTTTAATAATTGCAGGGTGTTGCCTGACATGGGGTAGTAGTGCTACATTTAAATGGTTCATTGCAATCAAAGGAAAGTTTATGGGAGTCAAAATTATTAAAGTACTTAATCCCATAGTGAAGCACAGGTATTAAGCTAGTTAAGAATATAGAGAGGTTTGTGACAGGCTTGTAGATCATATGGTGACTTGCCTGCTGAGTGTAAAGGTTGCAGATATCACATTGTCCAAATGTGTTGGTAGACAGTGCTGGAGACAGCATGTTGCACCAATGAGGTCAGAACATGTTGTTAGAGGGTCTTGGAAGCCAAATTAGATTGCTAGATAGGATACTGAAGGCCAGGACCTCCAGGGTAGCATTTTCACAGCACAGCACGAGAGCCTGAGGCTTGTGGTCAGCAGCTAGTGAAGATGACTACACCATGGAGGAAACCAGCTGGAATTGTAGGGTTCTATACAGAACAATATTGTAAAGATCCTTATCGGATCTAGATAAGCCTGCCTATGTAAACCGCCTTGAATAACATCTGAAGAGCAATCTGAGGATAAGGAAGGCGGTATATAAATACAGAAATAAATAAATAAAATAAACTTACACCAACCAGCAGTGCAGCGAGTACGGAAGGCTCCAGAATGGAAAGGGGATTTAAATCCCCTTTCAATCCCCCTTTTGGGAGTGGTTTTGAATCCCCTTTCCATTCTAGGACCTCCTGTTCTCACTGCACCGGTGGTGTAAGTTGGATAGAAAAGCTCTCTGTTCCATGTGTAACGTCAGTGAGGCAGGCAGAACTAAGAGGTCTCAATGTGTGGATGAGATAATGGTAACAGCAGAAGGGTTTGTAATCAATAACTGTATTGGGACCCATGCTATTAAATTTGTTCATAAATGACCTAGACCAGCGTTTCTCAAAGTCTTACAGGGGAGTTTCGGCGAAAACTGGAAGTAAGCTTCAGAACGCGATCAACGCGGTTTAGAGCCTTGGGGAGGCCCGAGGAGGTAGCAGCAGCTCCCCCACTCCGTCCCTTTGGGGAGCTGGCAGGACAACTGGGTATGTTTACAACAGTGTTTTGGAGTCAAGGGTGGGCGCGATCCTGCAGCACCACCCCCTTAAAGGCATATCGCCCTCTTCCAGAAAAAGTGGTGAGTCATGACCCACCACTTTGAGAACCCCTGATCTAGATTCTAGAGTCAGTTGTGAACAGTGGGGTGGCCATGTTTGCAGATGAGACCAAACCATTCAGGGTGGTTAAAACCAAAGCAGATTGTGAAGAGCTCCAAAAGGATCTCTCCCAACTGGGTGAGTGGACAACCAAATGGCAAATGGAGTTCAATGTCCACAAGTGTAAAGAGATGCATATTGCAGAAAAAAAAACCAACTTCATTTATACGTGGGTGTTGGTGACAAACCAGGAAAGAGATCTAAGAGTCATGGTGGATAGCTCAATGACCCAACATGTAGCAGCTGTGAAGAAGGCAAATTCCATACTAGGGGGTCATTAGGAAAGGATTATAAAATAGCTCCTATATAAACCTATGGTGTGGTGATATTTGAAATACTGCGTTCAGCTCTGGTCACCCCCCCCCCCAAGAAAAATATTGCACTGCTGAAAAAGGTGCAAAAGAGGCAACCAAAATTATCAGGGGGTTGGAACATCTTCCTTATGTGGAAGTCCAAGGGTGCTTCCTCTCTAGTTGATGCCAAGGTATGCCTTTCTCTACCGCTTGTGGGCTTCCCTGAGGCAGCTGGTGGGCCACTGTAGGTGACAGGATGTTGGGCTAAATAGGCCTTGGCCTGATCCAGCAGAAATTTTCTAATGTTCAATATTGCCAGCTATATTTTTTAAGTTCTAGAAAACAAGAAACACCCATTAAAACTGCCATCTTGAGTACAGTGAGTTACTTGGAGGTAAGTTTCACCGAGTGAAAGTGGCAAGGACTGAGGTATAAAATTAGAATAAAACCTTTAGTGTCTTTTACACAAAGCTACTTTTCTAAGTTACAACCACATCTTTTTGGAACTTGGAATGTTTAAACATGCTATGACGCTAAACATGTATGTCTTCTTTAAATAAATCCAGAGAAACAAAATGTAATTGCAGTCACTTTAATATCATTTAATCAAACATCTTATATCTGCATAAAAGGAAAAAAATACATAATTACAAACATGCATTTATGTTTAAAATAGGTACATCTCTGCCAAATTATAAATATCTAAAAATACACCAATAATAAAAAAATCAAACCACAGAATGTTTAGATTATACACCCCAGCTGTAGACCATAAGCAATATTCATCTTATAGTCATTAGTTTTGGTAACATTATTGTTACCCGTTTCACACTCCATGTACAATATTTACAATAAATAAATAAGTTACATCATTTTACAGAAAATTAGTTAACTATACTGCCACAGTTGTACAATTTAAGATCTGGTAAAATTCTGATTTTACCGATGGAACTCTGTATCAATCAGGTAACCCGTTCAACCTAACATTGATTTGCTACCTACAACAGGAAGGTGAAAGTGGAGTATTGCTAGCAAAGGAGGGTGGGCAATCAGGAATGAGACTCATCCAGGCCTAACTATGCTAATCCAAGTTGCAATCATCCTGTCCTGTCGCTTCAGGCAACATGAGGAGGATTTGTTGTCAGAAGTACCCAGTGCTGGCTGTCCAATGCTGCCATATTGGGCCGCAACCTATCTATATACTATGATGCAATAGTTGTATCATGTAAAGACAGAATTAGGATGAAAAGCCCAATTTCCAATATTAGTAGCCTTTTGTGTGTGTGTGTTTTTTTTTGGGGGGGGGGGTTAGGTTGAGAGACAAACTAATGATTAATAAAGTTGCATCGTACTACCAGAGGAGTTGTAGCAGAAGGCCCAAAAATCCCTCAGTGTGGTAAAATATACTTTACTGTACAGCTGTGTGTGCCTGCATCTACTGCAAATAATTATGGCTGCATTTCCTGCTTGAAAATTGCCTCATGATTGTGACCTTATAGCTTTATCCTGCTGTTAGCAAAACTTTATTTTTCCTCCTCTTTGAGTAAAGAAGCGTGTATCTCAATCCACATGCAATATGTTGTCATGTTCAATGCTCTCTATCCGATCAAAATAATACTCATGCAAAGACATTATCCAATTTATGCTCATGTATTTTGTTTAGCATACTTGAAATTGCAAAATGGCCTCTTCATGTCACAGATGCGCACAGCATGCAAAGGGTATAATGTTTTCTGAATTGGACCCATTCTTTGTTCATGCCCTATCATTTATTTCATTTTAGGAGTTCAATTGATTATTATAAATCAGTCTATAATACTGAAAATTTAAAAAAACAAGCTAAAGTGAAATGTTTACTTTTTGAATTATTCACAGAAATAGTGTTTCTGTGTGTATAGAAATTTTAGTAAGATACAGAAGATTTGTTCATTTAACAGTATACAAATAAAATGACCAAAATCTAAAGACCAAGAAATTAGCTCCATGAGCCCAAGGAGGCTCTAGACTCCTTTTTCTTGAAAAACAGCTTCCCATGCTATATGGCAAATTGCTTTTGAAACTTAGGGCCAAACTAGCCAAGATACAGCAGTTATATTAGCACTCATGTCCTGAGGTTTCACTAATTAATGCGGACTCATGTGGCTGCTTTGATGATCAGTTAAGTCATATCTGTCCCCACAAAGCTAACAACAGTTTGGGGGCTGAGGTGGGATTTATAGGAAGGAAAAGAAAAGGGTTAAAACGGTCTTGCAGAGCACCTCTTGCTTGATCTTCAAAGCACCAGTATGGGGGGGGGGGAGCATTAGTTAGAAAACACACACCACCCCGGATGGATCTCCAGCAACAGGTCTAGTTTGACTATCTGGAGAATTTCAAAAACAGTTAGCAACATGGCACAAGAAGTCAACTGCTCAAAGAAAAAAGTCAAACATCCCATTAGGTTAGCACAAACCCCTTGCAAGAACACAAGTAGCACTTTTGATTTCAGTCAAAAAATTCTGTACAATAAAAATAAGATAACCTTTATGGTATCCGCTTTCTACTTTTAGAAAATCTGGAAAAAGGCTGGACTGCAATCCATGGATGAGACTTCAGTAAAGGACTGATCTAAGTACAGTAGTTCGTGTACTACAGAATGACCCAAACTTCATTTGCATGGAAGCAAGTCCAACTGAAATCAATGAAAATAGTTACCCAATACAGTAAGTGCTTTTACTTATATTTTTGGTGAGGCGTCTAGATAATTATTTAGAAAAGCAGACCTGGAGCTTTCTTCTTCTTTTAAGCCCTTGAAATGCAATATAAAAATGTAACAGTTTAGAACCCAGTTTGGAATCTAAAGTTTATTTTCTTGTTCATAATAAGTTTTAGTTTACCAAATGTATATTTTCAACACGGATCTTAGACATTATACAGGTAACAGATACATTACCCTACTGTATTGAACATCCTCCAATTTTTACACGATACTTCTTTGGGTAGAAGAAAGCACTATAAATATCAGTCATAATTACTTGAAATGGGAGAGGTTATAAAAAAACACAGCAAAAAACCCAGAACTGTTTTCCTATTAAAATGTAAGAGCCTTTAATTGAGGTGCAAGAACTGCTTCATAAGTTCATAAGTGGTGAAGGCAACAGCCTGTGAAGGAATACAACGAATGTAATTCAGGGATAATCCACGGTATAATCCTCTTCGTATTCCATGGTTTCCATAAACATACTTCAGTGTCTGTACCATAGTTCTAGAAATATGAACAGAGTAAGTCTTAATATACTTCAATGAAGGTATTTTGATCTTCTTTGGTTTTTAAAAAAGTTCTTAAAAGCAAAAATTGTACAGCACAATATTAAACTACTACCACTAACTCAGAGTTAAAAACTTTTTCACAGATGGAACACTGAGGAGACTGGACCATGCCATCTGCCGAAAAGATGCTAAATGATAGTTAAGTGAAGGTTCCAAAACAGTATATTATGAGGTGGATCAGATCTCTTCATTACAGCAATGCATGGAAAAGAAATGGAAATACAGCTGGAGGAAAGGCCCAAGGCATTTTGGCATCTGCAACTGAAAATCCAAACACCATCCCACTAACACAAGGAATAATTCAACAGGAATTTCTCCTGCACAAGCCCTGCTGAAACAAGCAAGAACTGCAATTGCTGATGGTGCTGCTAAAGCAGCTGCACCTGCTGAAATGCCCTCACCTATACAACCGTTAGTTCAGGAGCACTGATGTTGAAAGGTTGGCCACCCCTGTACTAAAGTACAGTTAGGAAACAGTGAGATTTAAGTTTGTTAAATTCATCTAATCAGCTGCTTGCATTTTTGCTGAGATCCACATCTGGTCACTGCCAGTGCCCAAGCCATTTTCCAAGCCTCCTTGCTATATTCTTTCCTTCATGAATTATCCAACACCCACCCCTTGCCTTAAACAATTTTTTTAATTAAATGTTTTAATGTTTTAACTCTTTGCCTGCCTATGATTGGCTGAACTCTGCCAGAACCTTGCCCAGTTCCCCTATATCCTTGGCTACATGCTACTAGGGATGTACATGTACTGGCTACATGCGTTTTAGGGAAATTCTCCACATAATTAGGAGGAAGACTTTTGAGAATGGTTTTCTTCTCCCTGGCTTTGTCCTCATGGGGGCAGACAAGTCTACTAGATTCTGGCCCTGCTACAGGCAGACACCAGCACCTGGAGTCCCCCATCCCCCCATCACCACACCCTGACATGCCAGTTCCAGTTCTGTTTGTTCAGGTTTTATGGAGCATTCAGTTATGCTCAGTTATCTCAAGTGACACAATCCAGAAACAGGTGTACCATTTTGTCCACTGTTTGTGAGAATTAGGTTCATTAAAGTCAATACTGTACAGAGTCTATTTGAAAGTGAAAGAATTTGGACTACTATAGAAATCTATTTGCCTCTACAGAGTCTATATCTCCAAATCAAGGGCAATAAACAACAGAAGGAAACCAATTACCCATTTTTGTTCCATATACTACTTCAGAAGGTCAGCAAGGGTTGCCCAGTTTACTCTTTTAAAAGGCAAAGGTGTCCCTTGACATTTAAGTCCAGTCGTGTCCGACGCTAGGGTGCAGTGTTCATCCCCGTTTCGAAGCCGAAGAGCCAGCGCTGTCTGAAGACACTTCCGTGGTCATGTGGCCAGCATGACAATACAGAACACTGTTTACCTTCCCGCAAGCGGTACCTATTTATCTACTCGCATTAACATGCTTTTGAACTGCTAGGTTGGCAGGAGCTGGGCCAAGCGACGAGAGCTCACCCCATCACGCGGATTCGAACTGCTGATCTTTTGATCGACAGCTCATGGTTCAAGTGGTTTAACGCACTGCACCACCCCGCGGCCCACAAGTTTACTCTTATGAAGTTTACATTGCCCTAACTTTGCAAACAATACATTTCTCATTGAATCAGAGAACAAGACGTAGACACCAAAAGTTGCTGAGTTAGCATTACGAAGTTGCTGGGTAGGTTTTTTTTTTACAATTTTGAATTTAGTTTTGAAACACACTCAAAAGAAGTTACTGACTAAACTTACAGGCACTTTTCAGAATCTGGAAGTATTGCTCCCAACTGCATTCGCCTACGTGTTACATCAAGAGGATATCTGAAAGGGGAAAAAAAGTGCTTTAAAAAAATTCACACACACCACTGCAACATATCAATGCAAGCATTTGTGCAATGAAGTAACAGTCAAACAAAGTTTGCATAAGAAATTGTGTGGGACATCCAAAGCTGCCTTCTACTGGGTCAAACCATTAGGTCCACCTGTCTACTCTGATGGGTAGTAACTCTCCAAAGTCTTAGGGCAAAGATATTTCCAAGCCCTACACTTAACTGTCTGTTGTTGTTTTTAAAATGGAAGTTGAACCTGGGACTTTTTGCATACAAAGCTTGTGCTCTGCCACAGAGTTATAGGTGTTCAATACAGGTGGGCCCCCATATCCACTGATTCGCTATCCACGGTTTCAGTTATCCACGGATCGTGGGGACCCCCCCCAGGCTTTTACTTTTCCCCAGTAAGCTTTGTTTCTTCCTTAAAGAAACAGGAGAAGCAGCCTCTGGCTGCTTATTACAGGCAAGTAGAACGAGACTAAGTCCTAGAGAGGCCAAGGTTAACAGAAACCTTGCAGAGCCTCTCTAGGACTTAGTCTTGTTCTACTTGCCTGCAATGGAGGCTGCTTCTCTGTTTTAAGGAAGAAACAAAGCTTGCTGAAAGAAAAATAAGAGCTGGGGGGGGCAAGCATGCCTGCCTGCAGGGGAGGCAGGGTGGGGGAGGCCTCAGGAAACCATGGAGGGGGTGTTCGCTCTTATCCATTGTTTCAAGTATCCACAGAGGGGCCTGGAACATATCCCCAGCGGATATGGGGACCCACCTGTATACTGTATTAGGCTTCCTTTACTAGGGAAAAAAAAGACTGCGCTTGTCTCAAATATTTACAAAAACCAAACATACATATACATATATAAAATCAAAATGTTATTATACAGTAATTTAGTTTTTTTAAATAAGACCACTAAACTTAATAAATTTAGTTTTTAAATAAAACCACCTAAAGTTCAGTGCAGTCTGTGCATAATGAACTACAAGGTTCAAAACCTGGAATTTATTTTCACTAACTGATCTAACAAAGGGTCTCAGCCAAAATTAAATATTTTTAATCTCTCTAATTTCAGTGTGAGAGTTAAGCACGTGCTTACATTTCTTTCACTTAAATCAATGGAACGTAACTGTGGCCTAGTCATGGCAGATATTTTAAAGGAGCATAAAAAAGTGTTAATACTACTTAATTGTGTGTTTGGGTGTGTACATGAAAAGCAACACATGTAGGATTGCGTTGTAAGTAAAGTTTAAGCTGCAGCTGCAAGCACAATTTCTTGGGAAAGAAATTGGATCATACAGTCTAGCTTTTATATTTGTTGTTTCTACTCAGCTTGTCCGCAGGTCCTCCTGTGTTTGCCCATCCACTTTACTGATAAGTCCATGTCTGCTTAGCTTAATCAATGCTGTGGTATCAGATTCTCTAGCTGCAATCCTTACACACTACCTGGGAATAAGTCCCACCAAATTAACTGAGTAAACATGTTTAGGATTGCACCATTTGACTATTCAGTGGTCCTTTCTGAGGTCTAACTTGACAAATATGGCTCAATGTGTCCTCTGCTGTGTTAAAGCCACAACTTTCCAACTCCCGTCTGAACAGAAGTACAATTTTACTCCAATACAAGCCTCATTTAAATCAAGAGAGAAAATATGTGTTCTCAACTGCACACTTAAACAAGTTCACCAGTTCCACTGATTTTGGAAATATTCTTTGCAGTGGGTAGGAAGTAATATTTTTGGAAGCATGAAGCTCAAGAGTTACTACCCTTCAAAATCTTGTACAAAACAGGATATGCTTTCAGCAGTACCTTGAAGCAATACACTGCCTCAAAAATACAAGTAAAAAGCCTTTGTTTGAGGGACATGTTACCAGTTTTAGACTGAGCAGTGGCTTTCCTTTCCAAACTAGAATGGTCGGACTGAAGCTCAAGATTATGAACAGGTTAAATGTCATGATTTCCAAGGTATCAGATAAACTGGAATTAAAGAAAGTTCTTAATGCATGGTATCCTAATCATTTTTCAGTAAGTGCAGTAAAATACTAAAAGAACTTACGATATTGTCTGTGCTATTGCTCCAGCTATGCCACCACACAGCAAATTTACATGAGTTTTCAAAACTAAGACATCAGGATTATCTAAGGAAGGCCTCCCGAGCAGGGCAGGCGCTTGGGCAAGTCCCACACTCTTTAAGGTACCAAAGGTAAAAAATGAGAAACCTGAAAGGCAAAATGTAACTTTATGGAGACAATACCTAAACAACAAGCTACACAGACACTACGGGCACAATCCAATGCAAAGTGTAAATACTTTTAAAGCCTACTGATTGCAACAGGAGAATTAAGCGCATGCTTAGCACTTTCCCATTAGAATCAATGCAACTTAAAAGTGCTTAGCTTTGGGTTGGATTGTGCCCCATACATTTAATGAAGATAATCATACTGTGGAATTGCTTTCAGATTTTTATTAGAGACTTGAACAAAAAAAGATAATTTTCATCTCTATAATCTTACTATGCAACACACACGCACAGAGTAGATGGCATAGTACAGCAGCCCTTCTGATCTGAACTGTATCATAATACTGCTGCAATGCCATCTATGATTAGGGTAGCAGCAGCAGAACTAGATACAACAGGGAAGCAAGATGTTTTTATGTTAAGGACATTTACTCATGGGGTACTGAGAGAGTTATGTAACTTCCCAGTAAGCTATAGCACTTGCAAGAACACCAAGATTATTAGAAAACATCTTAAAATGGTTATTTGTACACTTTTTCTTGGGAACACAAATTATCATCAAATGGTTAAAAGTACTTCCAGGTCACTGAAAATGTAGCACACAAGTAGCTCACTGATTGTGTGCCAACATTTTCAGAAAAGGTCAGAAATTGGCTATGAAGCTTACCTACCTCAAAAGAGAAGCAGGCTTTCCAGTACACAACAAGCCAAGTTACACATGGAACGTTAGTCTGTGGCCTATTCAGGCTTGGATTTGGAGGCACTTTCAGTGGCAGCCAGAAACACAGAGCTATGCTTGCAGAATGCAAGCTTCATTTCTTTATGCATGTATGTAAACAGAGGGGGAGGGAAGAGTTGAACTTTCCAGAAAAAGAAAGGAACACCATGCTACAGCTTTCAGTTTATCCCAGGTACAACAGCACTTGCCTTCATGGTAAGAAGTGCACCTTCCCCACAATAAATGAATAGAACAAAGCAGAAAGGCCAGGAGATACTGAAAAGAAATAAAGTTGGGAAAGAGAGTTGTATAATCTGTTTTCTTACTTTGAGGATATTTTTCCTTGTGCTGCCCTATGATTGTTTTTATTTTTTTTATCTTGTGAGCTGCCTTGGGCATTTGGAGAAATGGAAAGATGTGATCAAAACCCAACAAATACATAATGCCACTGTTACCACTAAGTTCCCCCAAATGTCATTATAGCACACTTTCATACAGTACCACTTGCCTGCTGATATCTGTGTAAATTAAGCGAAGATGAGATTTTGAGCTTAAGCAAAGCAAATGAACAGTTCTGTAAACAAATTAAACACCAAGAGTCACGTTTCAAATTCAACTCACCTGCATATGGAGCCATTCCTACTATTGTTGGTATAAGTCCTCGATAAAATCCTGACATACCACCTTCCTTTTGAGTAAGCAAGAGATGACAATAATAAAATTAAAGTATTATATTAAGTACCAAGTGCATATATATTAAAGTGATATTTTGAGCAGGGGAGAAAGCTGCCTTTCCCCTTTGTTCAGATACTCTAAGAGCCCAATCCCACGCTGGCGCTGACTGCTGTAAAGCAGTCTGCGCCAGTCGCATAAGCCTCCCCAACAGCGTGCTGGTCAGTGTGCTGCCAGGGACACCGGTGGGAAAGCCTGCACCTTCCCAGCCACGCCGGAGGAACTTCGGACGCGCGCCTGGAAAGGTAAGATGGCAGGAAGGGGGAGGGCGGAACGGGGAGGCTGCAGGAGGGGGAGGATCCGTCATGGAAGGCCCGCACTGGATCCTATCTCCCCTGCAACCTCCCTGTCCCTTCTCTCTCTCCTCGGACTTATGCTAGCAAAATTAAACCCATTGCAGGCTATGAGGCTTACGCAGGGGTAAGGGGATTAAACATCCCCTTTCCCTGCAGAACCCCCCCCCCCCCGCGCGCAGGATACAGCAACTGCCATTTCGGCACCACTGCAATGTCAGAAGGGGGGGGTGAACAAGATTGGGCTGTAAATGAGCATGTCTTCACCAGCAGAAATTCTAGCATCTGATCCACACTGGATCCTCTGAGGGGAAAAAAGAGAGAACTCTCTGGAGAAGACTCTGATGCTAGGAAAGATTGAAGGCAAAAGGAGAAGGGGAAGGCAAAGGATGAGATGGTTAGACAGCATCACCGATGCAACGAACATGAAAATGAGCGAACTCAGGAAGATAGTGGAGGACAGGAAGGCCTGGCGGGATATGGTTCATGGGATCACAAAGGGTCGGACACGACTTAATGACTCAACAACAACAATTATAAACAAATACAGATCTGGATTATAAACAGATATCATCACAAGGTTTGTGTAACAGGTGATATTTGCTGGCCCGGAGTTCCATCACATTGCATCAACCCTGCTTAACAGGCAAAACATCCTTTTGTACTCCAGCTACACCTAAATTGTTTATAAGAGAAATGCATGAAGCTTTGCAATGCCACCACAGAAGATATGGAAAAGCACAGCTTTGCACTCAGGGTCCCACAATGAACTTGTGTTAAGGCAAGCATTCCGTTTTAAATATATATGTAATTATGCTTATAAAAACATATCTTTTTTTAAAAAAAGAGAGTTTCTATATCAGCACTAGACAGAACTGTGGAACTCAAAGAGTGTCCTGCAAGGCTCTTTCTATACAGCACTACTGCAGTAACAATGCTGCCTATTTGCTCTGCCACTGCCCTCCCTTCCCAGTACAGTTTGCAGATTTCAACGTTTGTCTGCAAACACCAAAGATCAAAATGAGATAATGTCATGCAGAGCAGGTGCTTCAAGACTCTCAAAAGTTGGTGGTGCTGTGTTGTTACCTTCAAACATACACGCGGGCAAATTACTGACCTCACTAATCTTTCTCCTACTGTAGATACAACAATGTTAACGAAAGTCAGCAACATAGAATACTGGAACAAAAAGAAAAACCAACTACCTTGGTATAAATGGTCCTGAATGCATCAATAATTCCAGCATATTTGTAATCCCCTTTTACTTGGAATGCCAGACGTGCTCTCACCATGTCAAGCGGGTAGGTACAAATTACTGCAGTTATACCTTCAAAGACAAACACCATCTACTGAGTTGGGCAAAATAGTTTCACATAAAAATACCTATTGACAGTTTTTAATTGTCAGCTGAAGCATGGTGAGGTGAACGCCAAAGAGAGAGCTGGACTGTGAAAGAAACCATCTAGAATGAAGGGTTCTACGAAAGATTAGAACATATTATTGTATTATAAAAAAACCTCGAGGTTTAGAAAGCCTACCTGTGTAAACCGCCTTTGAATTAAAGTCGTGATAACCAAAGAAAAGGCAGTATATAAATACTGGTTGTTTATTATTATTTAACAAGAGTCAGCGTTAAAAATTCAACCTTGTATTCACACTTGGGAGGATTTGTACTTTTATACTAGTTAATTATTCAGAGAGATAGAAAACATGCATAAAAACAGCCAAAGTAATCCATGGAAGTCAGGCGAACTACTTAAATAGATCAAGTTCTCACACAGAGTCTTGAAGGACCCAAGTCAGACACTCAGGCTGTAATCTTGAATGTGTTTCCTTGAAATCAATAGGAATTACTTCCAAGTAAATTTGTTTAGTATTGCCATATATTAAAAAGTGATGTATAGTATATTATTATGTCTGTATGTTACGTTAATGTTTGTATGTTATGCCAATAAAGGTTTACGAACGAACGATATTAAAAAGTACACATTTCTAATGTGGATGCTAGTACCATACTCAATTTTTTTAGGGAATAAAACTAGCAAAATCATGTGGAAAAATCATGTTTGGGTACTTGTATTGGTCTTTGCACTTTGAAAGCTTAATCCTTAGTTTGTAAAGTCCCTTCTTATGGGAATGGGGGGATGAAGGGCACTTGTGTTTTAAATAGGTGAAATCATGTGTTTTCCCCCCTCTGCTTCAGACTATTTGTTTTTTCCTTAAAAGGAATCTGTAAAGCAATTATTCACCAATGAAGCCTTACCACTGAGATTTGAATTACACAGGAAATCCAGAGCTGAAAGTTTCCACCATAATGTTTGACTCTGCCTCCTCAAATATATGCATCACAATAGACATATCATTACTCCCATACTCAGTATTTTTTTTCTAGTGCTGGAAGGAGAAATCTAATCTTGCAAATACTAAGGAAGTTTTTTTCAAGGCTTCTTTCAATCCCTGTTCATGGCAGGAAGAAAACTGGGAAAAATCTTCAAGCTACAAACACCTTGGGAATCAAAGAGGGTCTTGCAAATTTCTCTAGGTTCTAATTCTTATTTCCTTCCTTTATATTTGATGTCTGTGTTACCTTTATACTAGGCCGAAAAACAAACAGCAACAGCATTCACAAGTTCATCCGATTCAGATACAGCAATTCTCCATCTGTACCAGTTCCACTCAACCAGCACTTTATACCAAGAAAAGCACTTCTGCTATCCATATTCTAGGCAGTCAATTTCCCTTGCATTTCTTCTCCTTGGCCCCATGCAATTTCAGTTTCCCCTTTCAAAAGGTCATAAATGTGTAGTTTCTCATAAAATTGTTCTTATGCTGAATTTCCATCTACCATGGACTGGGCGGGGGAGGGGGGAAGGAGAAATACTAACATGCATCTCAGAACCATTCATACCGGTAGTATTTTGATGTTTAAATGGTTTACATTAGGATTTTTCTCGGTCTCTCATAACATTGGGTTATTAAATTGCCCTGAAACACTGCCAGACAAACAGAAGCAAGCTTTTCTTCATGGAATGCATTAACATATGGAACCCAACACTACTTGTGTATTGGCACTACCTCAGACACCTTTTAAAAGCTTAGGCCAGAATATGACCTATAGTCAGTGGAAAGTCCCCAAACAATATTCAGCTCACTATTTTACAGTTTTATCAGATGTGGTAAATGTGTGACACTCTGCTGGACATGATTTTATTAACATTTATGTCAAATATTTATTCAAATGTATTGAAGATATTTAAGCTTATACTGTACTCCCAAAATTGCAGAAAGCAAATCAATGAATTAAAAATAAGGATCTTTAGTGTGGGCTTTAATTAAACTGAAAACAAAAAAGAACATCAAGCAGGGGATCACACACAACAATTTTATTAAGTAGGGTATATAGAAATGTACAAAATACCTGCCATGGAACCAGCCATTAACCGGTGTATATGTCCAGAAATGCCAAGCTTCTTCTTTATCATCTACATGAAATATTAAAGTTTCAAATATAAAAACCCATTTAATATATTGTAAATGAGATCCACTGTATAATGCAAAGGCCAAGAGGAGCACGGGAACAACAACAAGGAACAAGAGGGGGGGGCGCTTATGGCGCTGTGCTCACAGAACCCATGAAAAGGGTCTCACAGAGCACAGTTTGAGAAACACTGCTCTAGTTTATCACCAAGCTGTTTCTTTATAGAGTTCCTGACATAACTTAACAGCCACCCTCGTGGAGTTAACTGAAAAAGCATCTTAGGATTTCTGGTTTGGGTTTTTTGAAACATTTTGCCAAACTATTCCCCACCCCGAGTCCATAGCATCACCAAATATGGGGAAAATCTTTTGACATTTCCAATTTTTCCAGAGTTGTCACCATATATTTTAATTATTCTAGATGGAATATTCTAGCCACCGATATAGACAAAATATGCTGGTCCTTTAAAAAAAACATTATTCTGGAACAGATACTGGAACCTGTTCTTGTATATTTCTCCCCTCATTTTTAAAAAGTTATTTTCCTAGAATAGTGATCTTCAACCTTGGGGTCAGACTCCACAGCGACGTCAGGACGGTGGCGGCGTCACTGCCAAGTTCGTGCCACCGCTGACTAAGTTAAAAAAAGGGGGGTTGGACTTAGCAGCGGCTGGAGACACCGCACAACCCAGGTTCTCACCACCACTGCAGCCGGGTAAGTCCAAAAACCTCTTTTTAAAAATTTATTCGGTGGTGGTGTGAACCGGGAAGTGCTGTCACCGCCAGCACCGCAGAGTCGCTAAGACTTAAGCCCGACCCACACTGCACGAGTTCCAGCGCGTCCCAGACGCGTGCGGAGCTCGTGCAGCTGTGTGGCCACCATTTTTACGTGATTGCATCTGAACGTGGGAGACCTGCGCTCTCCTGAGTTCTGGTGCGATAAGAATTGTTTTATACCCAATGAGGGGCGGGGACGTGGAGCTACTGCTTTAACCAATCGGATTAGAGGGGGTTTCAGCCAATGTTTAATCCAATGTTTAATCCAATCAGCGATTAGAAGGCGGGACAATCAGGAGGGACTAACTGCAGGCAGAGAGCAGGGCAGCACTTGGAGGCGGGCGGCCAGGCACCTACGCTCGCAAGCCTCTGCACCTGATCTCGTGCGGTGTGGGTCGGGCTTTACAATGACCTTTACCTTTGGGTAAAGATTGAAGATCACTGTTCTAGAGGGTTCAAATCCATTAATTATGAACAGTAGAATTTTCCTCACTCAGAAAGGATGTTAATATAACATTTGAATGTTATTAGATTACTAATCATATCATAATCCCTCTGAAATTTTGTAATCAAGTTTCTGATATGTAGGATATGATGTAACCTCAGCAACTGATTAGTCGTCTTCCTCTTCACTTCCAGTCATCTTCCTCTTCACTTCCAGCCGAATTCTATGCATGTCTACTCACAAGTAAGTCATAAAGACTTACTCCCAGGTAAGTGTGCATACTGTACAACTGCAGCCTGAATATAGTAAGTCTGTTCTCCATGAAACATTATGACAGCCTTATAACCATATACTTTGCCCAGAAGCAATACAGAAAGTGGAACACCTTAAAAATTCCACTAGTTAAAAATATGTACAAAAGTCAACAAAACATAATATACTAGTTAAAATAAGAACAATTCTAACTCATTATCAATTGAGATAATGTAATATTACTTGCTTAGTTTCATCATTTCAGGCCCTTACTAACAAGATCCTACAAGATCTAACTGTCCAAAATACAGGCAGAGCAGTTGGTGCATACACATTTTTTAAAACAAGTTTAGTGCATGACAAGTGCTCAATGGACCGTGCAAGGCCCGCTAAAAATATTTATTTACAAATATTTAGTATTTACGCTTACCCATAAATACAGACATAGAATGTGAATGCAAAATTCAACCACACTTTTGAAGACAAAGAAAATGAAGGTAATTGGTTAAATACACTGATGGTCTGTCAATTTACCAATACCCATGGACAGCTGAAAAAGTAAATGAGATAGGTTGAGCTACCTTTTTATATTGACCAAATGCTGTAAACTGAATTGCACCATATGGAAAGATTCTAATCATCATTGCTCCATTTCCTCTATAGAATCCTAGATAACCCTCCTTTTTTGGAACAGCACACAGTGTAGAAAGCACACCTGTCACCAATAAAAAACACACACATACACAATTTAAGGGTTATAGCAAATTAATATTCACCCCAAGTATTACTAACTCTGAGATATTTAGGGCGCAATCCAAACCTACTTAGGGCACCGTTGTAAACAGTGGCCCAGCGAAAACGGGAGGCCCCAGAACACAAAGGGGATTCAAATCCCCTCCAAAAGGGGAATTCAAAGGGGATTTGAATCCCCTTTCCGTTCTGGGGCCTCCCGGTTTCGCTGGGCCGCTGGTTACAACGGCGGCCTAAGTAGGTTTGGATTGCGCCCTTAAATCTGTATAAATCTATCAACTTCCTCATTTGGAGGGGGGGAAGCCTGAAAATAATCAGAAAATAATTTTAGTGCTAATCTTTATCAGCATCACCTTAGTTTACAGCAAAATTCCTAGTGGACATCACACTTTTGAAAATCCTCAGAAAAGAAAATGCATTCTGTGCTATACATACTGTTGCAATCAATTTACAAAATACACATACAATGCAACCCTACCACATCTTGCACCCATAAATAAATACCATGATGACTGGCATAGTACTCATCATTCAAAATGCTCGTTTACTGATGCAAGATGTTCTAGGATCACAAAATTGTATAATACTCATTTACATTTTAAAAACTTAAAAAAACATCTCAATGGAACGAAAACTGTTATGCCCAGCAATAATATACCAAGAACGAAACATCTCCATTAAGGTAATAAATTATCAGGGATTAAGGTAATAAATTATCAGCAATAAATAGAATTTGGACTCCAGCACTAAGCAAGACTGCATGGACCAAAACAACCAATAGGGGCAGTAACAAGGGGGATTGAGGGTCAATGTTTGAAGTCCTAGTTCTGGTGCTAACAAGCTCCACTGCAAAATGTGCGCCCAAACTCCCTTAAATGGAGGCTAGCTACCTGCGTGCTTTTAACATCCTTTGCCCTTTGAAGGCTTTTACGCATCTGATTATATTCACGGCTCATGAATGAAACGTCATGCAGTGTTTTTAAATTGTTTTTATTGAATTTTGAAAGAGACTTTTTAAGTATTTTATTTGCACTTGGTTGCATTTTAGGAAGACTTTAAGTCATTTTAAAGCTTTAATTACATTTTAAACTTCCATTGTTTTATGACCTTAATTCTGATGGAGATGTTTCGTTCTTGGACATCTCTCACTGTCAGGTACACGATTGAAGACTGGGATTCCGACAGGAATTGAACAGCAGACTAAATGGGTCATAATTACTCCCACAAAGACTGCCAAATGGTTAATATAAAGAAGTTCAGACTGTTGCTGTTTTTCTGCTAATAGTGTGTCATTTTGCAATAGTTTCCTGACTTGTCTTACAGTGGAGAGGCATATGGTAAAATGACTATACAAGCGGAAGAGGAAATGTAAGTCATCTTAAATCACTGTAAATGCAAACCAGGCCAAGACTCTCATTAATTTATGTAAACAATATCCAAAGACAAGTTCTCTCTATTAGTCTAGGCAACAAATACTTTCCTCTTGTTCTAAGACAACATTTACATTTTTCAACACAATTGACAAAAAGAAAACCAGGAAAAAGAATAGCCACAATATCCACTAGAGCAGGGGTCTCCAATGTTTTCCGGATGTGAGCCAGACAGGCATGATTGACAGGCCCGCGGCCCTGCCTCTTCTGGCCATAATCAGACACAAGCGGCCATTGGGGAGCTGCTCGCTGGCCACAGAAGCCAGTGGGGAGCCGCTCACCAGTCGCTGCCACAGCCTCCCGCAGCCTCTCGCTGGCTGCCACAGCCTGTACAGGTAGGCGCGGGGAGCTGAAGGTAACCACAGGCCGGATAAAATCCGCCCACAGGCCAGATTCAGTCCATGGGCCGTAGTTTGGAGACCCATGCACTAGAGAACAAGAAGTAATAATGAGATCAAGAGGATGTCCTAGAACAGGGGTTCTCAACCAGTGATATTAGTACCACCAGTGGTACTTTGGCCGACTGCTGGTGGTACTTGGACTACCAGACTACCTGAACCCTGCTCCGACACGGCGCTTTTGGTGGCGTGTTTTCACTCCCAAGAGACTCCTGCCTTTGGCTGAGCCTCTCAGGAACACTGAGAAGGGCCCTCCTACCTTCCCAGAAACTCCTACCTGTGTTTTTTGGCCTCCAAGAACCTCAAAACCCAGAAGTAACTGGCAATGATGTAATCGCCAGTCACCTCCAGTGGTACGCAGCAGGAAAGTGGCGCTGGAGGTGGTACTTGGCCAGGAAGGGGTTGAGAACCCCTGTCCTAGGAAGATGGGTAGGAGGAGCAATAGAAACAAAAAGATTGAAAGAACTAAGACAAACACTTAACTAGATGGATCAGACACTAAATCAAAATTAAAATTGTCAAAGATAATAACTGGAACAGAAAATGAAAGAAGAGAAGCCATGTCTCAAGCTCAGGAAAGAAAAGGAGACCATAAACAGCAGCATGCCAAAGAGGAAATTAATCCAAATGCACTGATAACAAGTTATGAACAGCTAAGGAGGACTTTGCTCAAACAGACTACACTGATATTTGCCGATTCTGACCCTGCTTCACCTGGTTTCTACAACCCTCATTTTTTGTTCAGGGACACATGTTCTTAGAATGTTTGTGTGTCCAAGAAGCTGACCATTCAACAACAAAAAATTAACACAACATTTGATCCGTTCTTTCTTTTTTAACCTGGACGGACTGTGAGCAGTCTTAACCATCATTATATTATGTTACCTTTTACTGTTCCTGTCTACCTTTACTACTTTTTAAAATACAGTAGACCCTCACTATCCGCAGATTTGTCTCAACATGGATACGGGGGTCCACTGTAAAGGACTTTAAAAAAGGAGGGGAAAAGGTTTAAAAGTGGTTTGCTTAAATTTAGAGGCAAACCGCTGCGTGTTCTTCCTTTCTACAAGCTTAAATCGCACTCCGGAAGCCTCTTCCAAGTTCCACAACTCCCCCTCCCAAAATAGCTCCAGAATTGCAATGCATTCTGGGGCGATCTTGGAAGGGGGGGAAGTCACGTGACCCCGAAGATGCTTCCAGAGCGCAATTTAAGCTTGTAAAAAGGAAGAACATGCAGTGGTTTGCCTCTAAAAGGTAAGCAAACTGCTTTTAAACCATTCCCTCCCCTTTTTAAGTGCTTACTGCTGGTCCCTGGTATCCGTGGATTTCAGTATCTGCAGGGGTTCCGGGAACGGAACCCCCACAGATATGGAGGACCAACTGTAATGGCTCTTGACTTTATCCTTATGTAGACAAACCTTTTTGCAGGGATGTATCTAAGTCACTAGTCACGAGTGAGAGTCATTTTTTCACGAGTGAGAGTCCCAGTGCGAGTCAGTGCCAACATTTTGGGGCAAGTACGAGTCAAGAGCGAGTCATTTTTGCACGAGTGCAAGTAAGGCCAAAAACCACGAGTCGAGACACTTTGCAGGAAAATGGCTTCCCCCCCCGAAAATTGGGTGGGTGGGTGTCTGTGTGGGGACCTCTGAGGCTTCTAAAGCATCCACTTGGCTTCCCCTATGCCAGCGGTTCTCAAATAGTGGGGTGCGCCCCCCAGGGGGGGCGCGAGGCTCCATAAAGGGGGGCTCGTTGCAATAGTTAGTGTGTATGCTTTGCGCCACTTATCTTGATTGTAGGAGCCTCCAGCGACGATCTAGTTCACCGACGATCTCTTCCGGGGAGCAGATCGTTCCTCTGCTCCCCGGCGCGAACTCTGTAACGCGCCTAGGAGCGCCCTGCAGAGTTCACGCTGTGAATCACACATGCGCAAGATGACGATTGGCAACATCGTCGTCTTGCGCATGCGTGAACTCTGCAAAGCGCTCCTAGGCGCGTTACAGAGTTCGCGCCGGGGAGCAGAGGAACGATCTGCTCCCCGGAAGAGATCGTCGGTGAACTAGATCGTCGCTGGAGGCTCCTACAATCAAGATAAGTGGCGCAAAGCATACACACTAACTATTGCAACGAGCCCCCCTTTACATTAGTTACATTGCATTAGTTATATTAGGGGGGCGCGAAATATTTTCTTCTTCATAGGGGGAGCATGAGAGAAAAAAATTGAGAAGCACTGCCCTATGCCCTTCCCCTCACCTCTTAGTCTTGTCACAACCCATCTGGTTTGGGAAAAACAAGCGTGTCTACATTCAAACCATTTATTATTCCCTCCCTACCCCCTCCCCTTGCTGAGCCGAGCATCCCTTGTGCTCACAGTTTTGGCCAATGAGGAGGAACTGCTGTGGCAGCTTCGCCTTCCCTCACCCCACCCCCAGCGCTCGGAGTTGTGGCCAATGGCAAACAGATGGCAAAAAGGGGGGAAAAACTCCGAGCCAGCCTTGCTTTCCCACCCCCTCGAAAAAAACCCCTCCCTGTCGCCCTCCTCCTCAGAGGTCTCCACTGTGCCCGCCTGCCTGCCTGCCACCTGCCTGTGTTGATGCTGGCCATTAAAGGAAAATGACTTGGAAATGGTAAGTCGTTACCCACACGGAGTGCGAGTCCCATGAGAAGAAGCCTTTATCTTCAATTTTTAAACCTGATAGGTTTAAGGTTGAAACCTGATAAGAATGTCCAGAGACCGTGTGATACAGTAGTAAGATCAAGACCAAGGGCACTTGTGATCAAATCCCCACTCAGCCAGGAAATTCACTGGGTGACCTTGAACTATTTACAATTTCTCACCCTAAGCTACTTCACAGGATTATTGTGAGGATAAATGGGAAGGGGGAGAAATGATCATGTACACCACCCTGAGCTCCTTAGAAAAAGGGCAAGATATAAATAAAATAAATGTATTCTATAAAAAAGTCCCAGTGGATTTTATCAAACTTTGTTAAAGTGGCAGCCAGGCTTGAAAACACTTTCCATCTCTGCAACTTTTCTTCTTCCTAGAAGTTATCCTGATGGACTTTTTAATTGCTTTGAAGATTAACCAAAGTTGAGCCTATGGTTTCAGATCCTGGGTTAGAAGCAATACTGGTTACCCTTAACTGTAATGATGGTGTCAAACTGCTTAGCCCTGATTAATGAGGACAATTTGTTTCAGTGGACAAGTGTGTCTGGCTCCCAATCTATTAACGTAGTTAGCAAAAAGATCGAGATAAACAGCAGCAGTCATGGAGTCATACAAAACTATATCTATAATCATAAGCTTGTGCTTTTCCAAAACTTCAACTCATTTCAATGGGGGCTGTTTATACAAAGTTCCCAGTGTTTGTACCTTACAGTAAGTACCTCTGACAAAAGGCATTCTAAAGAAAGTCACAGCGCAATCCGACTTAACTTTTGTGCCGGTTTAACCAGCGGCGCAGCAAGAACGGGAGGCCGCAGAACGGAAAAGGGATTCAAATCCCCTCCAAAAGAGGAATTCAAAGGGGATTTGAGTCCCTCCGTTCTGGGGCCTCCCGTTCTCGCTGCGCCGCTGGTTAAACCGGCACAAAAGTTAAGTAGGATTGCGCTGTCAGTCACTTATACGTATTTAACCTACATAGCACAGTAGCTAAGAAGCTGAACTGTGAATCAGAACTTCCCCAGTTCAAATCTCATCTCTGCCATGCTCTCACTAAAGTGATTTTAGGCAAGCGAACCACTCTCACTATCAATTCCCCAGCTGCAGTATGGTCATAAAGCTTACCTTACACGGTTGTTGTGAGGACTACATCAAGATAATACATTTGAGTAAGCAAATCACTTCATAAAAGCAGTATGCAAATGTTTTTTGCTATGTGTCCTAAGGTGCTCCTTGATACCTAAGATTCAGGGTTTCGCTTTGAAACTTTTTAACACTAACAAGAATATTTAAAAAACACTTGTGTGGTGTATAGTGATCAGACTAGGGTTAAAGGTACCTGAGTTTGTTTCCAATTGCTGTATTATTATTATTATTATTATTATTATTCACATTTTTATACCACCCTTCCTCCAAGGAGCTCAGAGTGGTGTACATATTTCCTCCCCTCCTTTTGTCCTCACAACAACCCTGTGAGGTAGGTGGGGCTGAGAGATAGTGACTGGCCCAAAGTCACCCAGGAAGCTTCGTGGCTGAGTGGGGATTTGAACCTGGATCTTCCAGGTCTAAGTCCGACTCCCAAACCACTACAGCATGTATATGCGGATAAGAATGGTAGAACTCACTTGAAAATAAAATCTACTTTCCTCACAATTTAAATTGCATTAGAATTAATAAAAAAGTACCAAAATTGCCTTACCTAAATGTTTGTAATGACGATTATGAGCCTGCAACAAAATCTTTACTCGATCCAGTGGTGCAATGGTTGTTTTGGCACAACATCCTGCAACACCTGTCAAACAGATGAAAAATGAAAGATACTATTTACTAGCTGCCGAACACCACAGCCATGTCAAACATTCAGTCAAAGCTATTTTTAAACTTTATTTCCAAAGTTCAGTCCACACCTGGGAAGCATGACTCCCTTGCTCGGTGGTTGTGATCTTTGTTGACAGAGCAGTCCTGCTACTACCCAGAATCTCTGATAAAGTGAAAAGCACAACCAGAAGGGCAGGAGACTGCTGCCCATCTTCAACAGTTTTTCTAAATCAGTTTTAAGTTGATGGGATGCAGCGTACAATATAATGACTGAGGTGAGTATCCCTAGTTCAAGTTTCATTTCAGTAGGGTTACCAACTTTCTAAACAACCTACAGGAAGTAATTACACCTGTCAACAGTCCACAGCCCCCTATTTATAATGCAAGAACAATGACTGCCTGCATTACAGGATTTTTGTAAGAACTACTGAGATAATACTGTATATGCGACACTCCTTCAAAATTTAGCTAAGGTGCTGTATAAATACTGATTACTACAACTACCTTCCTTATGTACAGCACAATCTTGTGTAACCTTGCACCGGTGTAACAGTAGATGCACCGTTGTAAGTGCACTTATGCCAGTGTAAGTGCACTTACACTGGTGCATCTGCTATTACACCGGTGCAAGGTTACACAGGATTGTGCTGTAAATAGAACGTAGCCCTAATAAAAATTGATAATGGAAAATGTGTCCCAAAGTTTTAAAAGAGTTAAATTCATATCATTCAGAGTTTAATTCATATCAACTCTACAAAATAGATACTTTTTGTTTTTAAAGCTGTGGTTGCAGTTAGAAAGGGGAGAATATTTAACAATACTAAATTTCACAGGTTCTAGGACCAATAATAAATACTTTTGCCCTGGGTAAAACATCAGGTCCCTTCCTGTCCAATAAATTTGCAGTTCACAAGGATTTGTGTTTCAAGATGAACTAAAAATGACTCAGTGTTCTATGTTCTACCTAGGCTGTTCACCTTTCTTTGGCTACTGAACAAAGATATGATGAATCAGCTATATACACTGATCTGGACAGTGTTTTGGACAGCATTTAAGCAGCTGTGGATCAGTTTACAAATCTTCTACAATGTCTAATTATTGTTTCATTTTTGTAAAGGCTTTTGGAATTTCCTAATGTTTCCTTCACAATGTAAAAACTTAACACTCCTAGACAAGTGAAAAATAATTTTGTGAGAACTTAAGGGTGGTTTTTACCATAACCAGGTTACTCTTCTGGAATCTGGGTCTGTAGTTTAGCAGTCAGCCAGCCCTTTAGTAGGTTATTTTCTCTGGTAAGGTCAAGTTCTTACCACAGGGTCAAGTACATCTCTGAAGAATCAAGTCCTATCTCATTTTGAACAAATTACCAAGTCCAACAATTCCAGATAATTCAAATATGTTAGCATGGTTGTTTTTCCAAGGAAATAGGATCATACGCTAGATATTCTTCCTCCACTAGAGAGTGGAGTATAATCTTCTGCCATAAAACACTTCAGTTCCCAGGAAGAAATCATCATACAAACACACAGGGCCAAGTGAAACAGCAGATTGGTGGGGCAGGGGCACCCATCTTCATCTGCCCACTCACCTCCACTGCTCTTCCTCCCTCTCCCTGGACTGGAAAAGAAGGGGACAGAGCAAAAGAGGAAGTGTGGAAGAGAGGGGATAGGTGGGCTAGAACATCTCCTCTCTTCCACACTTCCTCTTCTGCTCCAGTCCCCTATTCCTTCTCCAATCCAGGAATAGCAGGGGCTGGCACATCACTAGGTAAAAGAGGGCAGCATTTTACATGCTACCTCAATTGCCAAGAATATAGGTCTTGGGTCAGAGACCTACCAATATGTTAACTCTTAATCACCACCGTGTCACTGGTCCCTACGCGTAGCATTTATACACTATCTCCCAACCCCACAGTCAAGATTATGTATTGTGCTGCCTACAAAATGGTATGTAGCCTAGAATGCAGTTTAGGATGCATTCGGCTCTTAAGTCTTCCCCTATGACTTAACACCTGTCATTTAAAAACTTTTAACTTCCTTTCAAAATCAACTCACTGACTCCAAATCAACTTTCTTGCGACGGATCTTTCAAGAGTAGGCGGAAGTCCTTTGTCCTCTATGTTTACCAAAGTGGTTGTAATTATATCAGCTCAACAGTCAGAAGACTTCTTTAAAATCTGCTTAAAAGAGACAAAGCTAAAGCCCATAAACACTGTCTCAGGAATGGGTAAGCCTTCTCTGAGTCAGGATTTTTGCCTGTAGTAAACCTTTCTCTTTCTGACACTGAAGCAAGGATAGAGGCATGCGTCTAGAACTCTTAGGAAATGGGTGCCATGTTGGTCAGGAGTGGTCTACACAGATGGCCACCCTAGTGTCCTAGTATTTAGGGGGGGGGACAGTTTCTCAAAACCCATCACTCATGCCAGGCAATTTCTGTTCCCATTTCATGAAAGGTGGGAGCAATGCAGAATGGCCACATTCAAATCCCATGGCAACCAGGAAGCAGCCCCCTAAACCCACCTGGAAAAGATTCTGGATTCTGGAAAAGAGAATCTTTTCCAGGTGAGTTTACTACACAGGGGGCGGAAGCAAGCGCGAAGTCCAATTATAAATAATAACATCCTATTCTGCATCAAATAGGAGGTGGTCCAAAATCATTACCAGCATTTGGATATCTCAAAGGACACCGGCTGCTCAGGCCCAGTGGGGCCGGCCAGCCAGCCCTCTTTCCTTTACAACTATCCCTGGACAAGCAAGCGCCCCTTCTCATACCGGAAAGAAAGCCTTGTTCTTTATTTACCTCCTGCTACGAAAGAGCGAAGCCAGTAGAAGTCCCTCCGCGCCGGGGATGAAGGCAGCCGGGCGCTGGGCCCCACCGTCGCCTCGCTGGCCATAGGACCGAGCTGGGTTTTCTGGGAAGCGCCGGAGGAAGACTCGGCTTTGCTTTGCTCAACCCGTGTCTAGTGCCTGCAGCACATGGTGCCGAGCGCGCTGTGTCTCCGCCCAGCCAGGCTCCGGAGGCGGAGCACTGAGCGAGGGGGGGGGCTGCTCCCCGACTCAGTACCCCAGAGGCAATTCTTTCAAGGCTAAGAGGAGGGTCTCTCTCTCACCCCATCGCCATCCTGCTCGTGGCCTCGCTGAGCCGCTCAGCCTGTGCTGAGCAAGCGGCGCGAGTTGATACCGTCAGAGACGGGGGTGGGTGGCTGAACAAGAAACTTGTTCTGCGCCCGGCGCGCCTTTTCTTCCCTCCTGCTTCAGTCAGGAGTTCAACTCAAGCTTAGGTGAAATGAGCCAGACCAGACGAGCCCGCTCAGAGCAGGCCCTGTGACCTTGCTGCCGAGAGAGGAGGCTCCAGTCTGCCACCTGACCTTTTCCGTGGTCGGATTCTTTGCTTTGAAAAGCTGCGCGATAGGCCGAAATTCGACCGGTAGAGCTTTCTGTATCATTACAGGCTCTTGCTAGCTAGGGGAATCTAGCTACGCACGAGAAATTCCTGTATATCAGCCAGGAATAAGGGGTGGGGGGTGCGTTTTATATACCGCAGACTACGTTCACGCACCCAGTGCCTTGTTAAAATATTGTTGGCTCAAACTTTTTGATGGAAAGGATTACGGGGTTTATTGGAATCCACTTGTTCATGTATGCTTCACTGAAAAACTGCTGGGGCAGAGAAAGATTAGATACCTAACAGCGGATTCCGACTTAACTTTATTCCGGGTTAACAAGCAGCGCAGCGAGAACGGGAGGCCCCAGAACGGAAAAGGGATTCAAATCCCCTTTGAATTCCTCTTTTGGAGGGGATTTGAATCCCTTTTCCGTTCTGGGGCCTCCCGTTCTCGCTGCGCCGCTGGTTAAACCGGCACAAAAGTTAAGTCGGATTGCGCTGTAAAACAAATAGAGTTTAATCTGTGTCGAGCTTTAGGCCCAGAAGAGATTTCTAGTGCTAGCAATTGCTTCTGGAACATGTGAACTAGTAAAAGGTGGTGTCAGTTTACACAAATCTGTTTGCTACATTTATACTGGTTTTCCCCTATGAAGAACATGTACAATGTGAAGTGGAGAGGAATATATCTGACAAACAAGAGTGCCTTTTCTCTGCCATTATGAACAACAGCCAAAGAAATATGGGAATACACTATTGAGGTTAACTTTCAGGTGTAACTTGAAAGCGCATAACTTGCAGTCTGTTTGGACCCCTTCTACCTCTGATTTTGAAATTATGCGCTATAGGTAGACAAAATGATACCCATGTTGGTCCATTAGACAAAAAACCAAAAGCTAAAATAGGGTAATTTCTTCAGGCTGGATGTTAAGGTGGGGGGTTTTTTTTTTGACAAAAGTGGGCATGATGGGAAAGCACCAAGGTCTGAAATCTGAACAGCCCTTAAATTGATTAGTCTCTGCTAAGTGTGAGACAGAAAATTGCCAGGACAAAAAGCTATTCTAACATTGGCATTAAGCATCCAGTCATCATTAGTGATCTTGAATATATGTACTCTACATCAACAACCTCAGATATGCAGACGATACCACCCTAATGGCAGAAAGTGAAGAAGAACTAAAGAGCCTCTTGATGAGAGTGAAAGAGGGGAGTGCAAAAGTTGGCTTGAAACTCAACATTAATAAAACTAAGATCATGGCATCTGGTCCCATTAATTCCTGGCAAATAGAAGGGGCAGAAATGGAAGCAGTAACAGATTTTACTTTTTTGGGTTCCAAGATCACTGCAGACGGAGACAGCAGCCATGAAATTAAAAGACACTTACTCCTTGGAAGGAAAGCTATGGCAAACTTAAACAGCATAATAAAAAGCAGAGATATCACCATGCCAACAAAAGTTCGTATAGTCAGGGCGATGGTGTTCCTAGTAGCAATGTATGGTTGCGAGAGTTGGACCATAAGGAAGGCTGAGCGCCGAAGAATAGATGCTTTTGAACTGTGGTGCTGGAGAAGACTCCTGAGAGTCCCTTGGACTGCTAGGAGATCAAATCAGTCAATCCTAAATGAAATCAATCCTGACTGTTCCCTGGAAGGACAGGTACTAAGGCTGAAACTCAAATATTTTGGCCACCTAATGCGAAGAGAGGACTCTCTGGAGAAGACTCTGATGCTGGGAAAGTTTGAAGGCAAAAGGAGAAGGGGAAGGCAAAGGATGAGATGGTTAGACAGCATCACCGATGCAACGAACATGAAAATGAGCCAACTCAGGAAGATAGTGGAGGACAAGAAGGCCTGGCGGGATATGGTTCATGGGATCACGAAGGGTCGGACATGACTTAACGACTCAACAACAACAACAGGCAAGTGGCAGGGGTAGTGCTTTATCTCTTTTTTTCAAGCATACCATGTTGTAGGGTAATTTCCTGAGACATTCTAAAGAAAAAAACAGCAGGAACTAATCACCAGGAACTTTAACAGCTCTTCCAGCACTGTTAAAGCCTCCACTGCTCATAGAGGTACAGCAAAAAAAAAAAAAAGTTTGAAGAGAAAAGTCCAGCTAGGAATGTTATCAGCACTTCTCAGACTCTTCTAAAGGTGCTACTGCTAACAGAGGCATGGCAAAACATGTTTTGGGGTGGGTTTTTTTTTTAAAGGACAGTCATCACCACTGTCAATTAGGGTGCTGTGGTACATGGGAATATTTCACCCTATTGGAAAAGCCTTTGTATGTAAGACGGAGATGGACTGGTTTGGAACGTATGTGCAGCTCCACCCTTATGAACTTGCAACCGTCACATCCCATGTTCAGACCAGGAAGCCTAGGATGACACCTTTAAATGGCCAAATGGGGAAAGGAGGCAGTGAAATAACATTACAATCGTGTACCTGTACCCTTCCAAAGGGCCAGGACATTCCCCCCCCCCCGGGGTCTGGTAGCACCTTTCATTGGCTTCATCCACCCAGTTGACTACAGCTAGGGGGAAATCCAGGGAAACCCAGGATTAGGTTTTCCCACCTCTGAACAAACCCAGGATTTGGTTTTCCACCTCTGGACTAGCTAGTAAGAAAAATAGAAGATCAATCCCCAAAACACATACACACCCAAAAAAAGGGAAGGTTGGTTTGAGAGAGCACGTGCTTTGAACCAGGATTACTGCTCGAGCTGTCACATTCCTCTGATCTAGAATTTATTTATTTATTTATTTATTTATTTATAGCCTGCCTTTCCCAAGCCAAAGCAAATGTCCAAGGCGGCTTGCAAAGTTCCATAATAAATTACAGTGTATGCAAACAATGAGTAAAATCATTAATAAAACAATAAAGCCATTTCTGGGGGCAGCTATTTGGTCCAGAAAGATACAGCAGAACCAAAACATTATTAAAGAGACACAGAGGGCAGACATCAACCCATCACCCAAACACCAGATGAAACAGAAACATTTTGAGCCCTCGTCAAAATGCCATGAGCGAGGGGGTAGTTCTTAATTCCCCTGGTAGGGAATTCTATAATTGTGGTGCCACTACAGAGAAGGCTCGCCCTTGGGCCGCCATCCCTCTAACTTGGGAGCTGCTGAAGCCAGGCAAGACAAGGAAGTGTCAACCCTCCCTGTGGCCTGCAGGGAGGGGTGACACCTTTGCTCGGCTGTCCTCAGCCACTACTTTGCAAAGATGCAACTCAGCTTCGGCTCGGGGGCAAAGCTGCTGAAGATGGGCAAGCAAAGGGGGTGTCACCCCTTCCTGCAGCCTGTAGGGAGGGGTGACACCCTTGCTTGGCGGTTTCTGGCCACTCCAAGTCACTTCTTTGTGTTCTCATGAGCTTTGCTTGTGAGAACACAAAGAAGTGACTTGGAGCGGCTGAAGAAGACTGCTGAGCCTGGGTGGCACAGCAGCTGTAGTGTCAGCCCCAAAATTGGTGTCACCCAGTGCACCCTGCACCAGCCACACACCCCTAGCGATGCCCCTGGTGCCAGCCTCTGCTCCTCCCACTTTCCAGGTTGTAAAAGGAAGAGGGAGGCAGAGTGGAAGTGGAGAGGATAGGAGAGTGGTGGGCTAGCTAGAGCATCTTCCTCTTCTTTTCCATCCCCCTCTTCCTTTTCCAATCCAGGAAGTGGGAGGAGGAGAAGGTGGAGGAACCATGGAGGGAAGTGGGCAGATGGAGGTGGGCACCCCCTGCCAATCTCTCTGCTACTGCAAAGGCACCCTCTGCTGGCCTTACGGGTGAGCCCATCCTGCTGCAGCTACCACTCTGGAAGTTATTCCAGAAGAGACTTTTACATAGTGTTTCATGGGCAAGTTGTACAAATGTTGCTAAAAAAATTTTTTAAAAGTGACAGAAGTACACACACCCTCCGCTGACAAGAAGGTGAGCATACCTTATGGAATGTTCAGGAACCTATCTTGAATTGGGTTTGATCCTCTTGTTTACCTCAATCTTTCATTCAAAATGAGGCAGTTTCTCATCACTTGCATCATCCTGCATTGTTTGAGAAAGTATCTCCCATATTTCCTCGTATTTTGGATATTACAACAGACCTTTGTAACTCTTCTCTTGCAGTACAAAGAGTTTTCAGAGGCTAGAAAGCGTATTATGTCTCCCAACAGTAGGCAGATTGCACAACTTCCTAGAGTGCTTTTTTTAATTGCTTTGCCCAGGGAACATATGTAAGTATGTAAATAGTCTCTTAAATACTTGGCTAGAAATGCATCAATTTCCTAAATCCCCAGCAGCTTACAACTCCCTGATCATCATCAGCCCCTCACCCCATATACCCATAGTAGTTTGGTCTATTACACTGGTCAACACACGTTTTCTGGCATAAGGTATTCCAATGGCTTTAAGGTAATTTTGGGGCGCTGATTCCAAATATGGCATCAGTTTTTGTCTATCACATCAGGTTTTTTGAGATATCAAATATTGCATTTGATAAAATCAATGAAAAACAGCAAATTTACAGTGGTCTACACATTTTTTTTCTGGCCTGGACTTTTGCAGCTGTTTTAGACTAATTTCAGGGTGCTGATTCCAAATCTGATCTCAGATTTGCTCTATCACATCTCATTTTTATGCTATCGGCATACCCCATTTTCCAAAGTACAAAAATAAGCCCAAAACCAAAATCAGAGAGACAGAAGGGCTTCGAAAATAATTACAATTTAAAATCCACGTTAATTAACACTTAATTAGCTGCTGATGGGGCAGATAAGGGGCAGGGCTTGGTGTACACCCCAGGAAGAGGTCCGCATACCCTAAGGGTACCCGGACCACAGGTTCTGAACCCCTGTTGTAGCCATTGTTAGATCACGCCCTGCAGAAGGAAAATATTAAATAAATGTGGATATCTACATAAAATATTACAAACACACTATCCTAAAAATACAGCACCATATTTTAACACTAAAGCAGTCACTGACTCGCAACAACTTGCAATCATAAGTGACAACGAGTTAATTTTGGGTAAAATCAATGAAAATGGGGTATGCCAATAGAATAAAAATGAGATGTGATAGAGCAAATCTGAGATCAGATTTGGAATCAGCACCCTGAAATTAGTCTAAAACAGCTGCAAAAGTCCAGGCCAGAAAAAAAAATTGTAGACCAGTGTAAATTTGCTGTTTTTCATTGATTTTATCAAATGCAATATTTGATATCTCAAAAACCTGATGTGATAAACAAAAACTGATGCCAGATGTGGAATGAGCGCCCTAAAATTAGTCTAAAATAGCTGCAAAAGTCCAGGCCAGAAAAAAAATAATATTTTTTTGTAGACCAGTGTTATCCAGCTCTGTTTTGGGTAGCCATAGGCATTGTGCGTGTTCGTTCTTCGCTAACTTTTTCCTTCCTTATCAGAGATCGCCTAAACACAAGCAACTAACTTCCTGCCCACAGAAGCAGAAACTGAAAGCTCTGCTAGCCTACCAATGCAGCCTGCCTGAACCGTTTTATATGCTATCTAAAATGTCAAAAAACCACCAGTAGACTTGTACTGTACTGTACTGGCTTTCATCACTGCCAAACTATGCACTCTTATCTTAAAAAAACAAAGTACAGCAGCTGGCTCTACACATTCTCCTTATGCCTACATTTAAGATGAGCTATAGTGCACAATACTAGGCATGTCTACTCAGAAGTAAGTCCCATTGAGTGCAATGGGACCTACTCTCAGGAAAGTGTGTATAGGATTGCAGCTCTAGCATAGTAGTTCAGAAGGTGCAGATATGACACCTCGGATTCATGATGTTGGCCCTCTTTTGCACAGATAGTTTGGTTAGGGTGCCCTTTCCATAGGCAAAGTATTTAGTTACCAGTACAGATGAACACAGGCTAGCCAAGGGCAAAGCAAAGAGGAACAATAGTACTTTAATCCCCATTCCCCATAAAAGAGTACAGAAGTTAAATACTAGTTTACTGCTGAAGTCAATGTGGGTATATAAACTGCTGCTGTTTGGAAAGGTGCAGTCCAAGTATGAGATATATTGCAATGAGGGATGCTAGGGAGCTAAGCTCTGAAGGCCTCTCACAGCTTTGTTGACTATATTACACTGTGCAGGGAAAGAATGGAGGAGATGCACTCAGAAATATAGCACTTGTCCTTACTTCTAGAGAAGTATCCAGTGCTGCTTGTCTTAATGTACAGTAAATGAAACTTAGAACATTAATCATATAATGGCAATAGCAAATCAGTAGGAAGTTCATAAGAACACATCCGTATATTGCTAATTTGGGGGATTGGATACAATTGTATGGTACATCGAACCCTTGTTCTCGAGAGCAGCACCACAGGTGGGGCCTGGAGAGGCATGTACCAAGGACCTATGGTAGTGGTGTCACTATGGGGGGAAGGGGGGATGTAATGCCCCCGGGTGACACGACTGCTTTTGCAGCTGCGAAGCATAAACATGCTGAAATTGGCGCGTTTTGTGGACCCTCTGCCCTATGTCCTGGAAGGCTTGAAATGAAGCCTTCCAGGAGTGCAGGGGGCAGGGCGATGATGCGAAACGCATCATCCCCCCCCCTCCGGCTGATGCTAGTAATGCAACTACTGACCTATGGCCCTGCAGGGGTCCATCTAGGATGATCTGTCCCCTTTGGGAACTGCTGTGCCACTTGCACCAGCACCTGAAGCCTCCTTTGAAAATCTAATTGCATTTTGACTCTAGACATTCATAAATCATATGCGAGTCACAAGTACACATGAAATTCTAGAGTAAGAATGCAACCCTAGATTTTCAAATGAGCTGTTGTGAGTCAAGTGGCAGCTCCCAAAGGGAGCTACTCCCAGAAGCCCTATGCAGAGGGCCTCTGGAAGTAATCCTATTGCCATCTAGGGAGGGGATGTAAGAAAGAAGTCCATGTGGACTCTTTCTTCCACACACACCAGTGATCAGGCCAAGATACTTTCAAGCAGTGGGAGACGCGCCCTCTGCTACTTAGGAGCATTCCAAGTGTTCTCTTCCACTCAGTGGTTGACTAGCCTGGCATTCAATAGGCTGGGAAGGTGTGAGGTGAGCACAAAGGCCCCAAACATGGATATGCCCTGGGGGCCAGGTGCACCTTGGCTGCCACTGACTCTGCTTGTTGCTTGCAGTGGCTTCAGCCTGCATAGGTTTTCCCCTTCTTGCTACACACTGAAGGTATGAGAGGTGGACCTAGATTTAGGAGACCTACATTCAAATCCCCATGTAACCATGAAGCTTACCTGATGACCTTTGGCTAGTTACTCTCAGACTAACTGACCTCACAGGGCTGTTGTGAGGATAAGCACAAGGGAACCACGTATAGTGCCCCGGGTTCTTTGAAAGAAGAAAGGAAAATTTGAAGAAAAAACACATAGCCAGTGTGGTTGACTTTAGGTGGTTGTGGTAAAAATGTACCTGCCTTTTCCAGAAACATATCCTACACTTCTGATTGTGGTGCTGAACTGCTGTTCTGTGTGTGCCCTGAGGTTGCCCACACAACTGCCCTCCCAGGCCTGCTTCCTTCCATCAGCACCCAAAAGTGAGGTTCACATTGCAACTATTCTTCCAGGATGTTGGGAATACACTGGGTCCCTGAATTACAGACACCAGTGACAGCAGCATTGGCACTTTCACACAGGCATAGCTTTCACACAGGCATTGTGGTGCTTTTGTGCAGGCACAAAAGTGCTGGGCTGGCAAGAGCAGACTGTTTCAATTTACGTACGTTCCGACTTCCGGACAAACCTCCATAACAGAACTGGTTCGTATCTTGGGGATTTAGTGTATAGATGTTTATCTAAAAAGTTAGTTCAGGGGTTCGCAAGATTATGGTCCACTGGTCCATTGCCTTTTTGACTGCTGGGATTTCTGCACAGAGTGTTGGACTACACAGACATTGCTGTGATCCAGCAAGACACTTCTTATGTTCTTAAGCAAGAGTGGGTACTCAGGACCACTTGACACAGGTTAGTTATTCCTTAACAGTTAACAGTTAAGAGATCTTGAATATGCCACTTTTGCTTTGTCAATTTAGATAAAACATACTGTAGCAGTGGAACATGGAGTTTCTAGTAAAAATAAAAGGTAGACCTTGGGATGGCCCATTCATGAGGCCAACTGAGGCGGTTGCCTCAGGCAGGAGATTAAAAGGTGCCCACCTCCATCCATTCACTCACCTCCACTGTTCCTCTTCGTCCCTCTCCCTGGATGAGGGGGATGGAGTGGAAGAGGAAGCGTGGAGGAGATGGGACTGGTTGTTCTCACCTCCTCACTTTCTCTTCCACTCCGTCCCCCTCTTCCTTTTCCAGCGCATGAAGGAGCAAAGGCTGGTGCATCAACAGGTAAGGGGGCAGCATGCCACCTTGACACCAGGTGGTTTTGGGTCGGACCTGCATCGATCAGGATATGGATTGTGAGCTTGAGGATAGAGGTCTGTGTCTTTAGCACCTAAACATTTTACTGCCCAATCCTATGTAGAGGTAGGTGTGTCTAAACCCATGGATTTAAATGCATGTAGTCACGCCTAATTCTGTATAGGATTGGCTGTTATACTCTTAGGGATTCGTGATCATAATATACATACACACATTTTAAAAATGTACTTGGAATTTGTCAAGACCTTAAGAGTCAGAGATTTTTCATATGACGCTACTGGTAACAGCGCAATCCTGTTCTAAATTTGGCCAGCGGAACGCTCGTTCCGCCGGCCGAAGACGTCGCAAACGTGCCTTACGGCACATTTGTGTCTACTTCCAAGCAGGGAAGGCCAGCACAAGGCCGCCTTCACTGCTCCGCCGCCCGGACTGTCTCCTGCCCGCCGCCAGACCCAGGTAAGGATCCAGCAGAGGGGTGGTGGTTCGGGAGCAAACGGCGGGGGCTGATAGGCCCAGCCACTCCAGGAGGGGGCGGGGATCGGCCTCGGCCGAATCCTGTCCCCCGCCTCGCGGCTGAGCCATTACACGACCTCCTCCGACTTCCGCCAGCAAAATAGCTGGCGGAATTCTGAGGAGGCTGATCGGCCCCAGCGCCCTTTACACTCAGACTTTCCGCTGCGGGGGAGGCTGCCCGCAGCGGAGCATGGTATCTGGCGGGAGGCTTCAGCCGCCCGCCAGATGCTACGGTAGGATTGGGCTGCCCAAAGCTACTTATAATATACTGTATTTCTTCAATTCTAAGACGCATGTTTTTTCCCAATTAAGCATTTCAAAAAATGGGGTGCGTCTTAGAATCGAAGGTCTCCAAAAAGCACCCCAAAATGCTATCTTCTTACTTACTGGGGCTTGGGGGAGCTTCAGGGAGGCCTGCACAACCCTCTGCAAGCCTCCCTGATCTTTCGCAAAAATCAGAAATGGCCAAAAATCGCTGTTTTTCGCTGAACTGAAGATCAGGGAGGCTTGTAGAGGGTTGCGCAGGCATCCCTGAAGCTCCCCCAAGCCCAGGTAACAAAGGAAATGGCAATTTCTGACGGGGCCAGAAATGCAATGCAAAGGCAGTGCACTCAGTCATCCTCAGCTGTAGGAGACATGCTGGGGAGAGTTGGTGCTGAGCGGGTATATTCAATGAAGGGAGGTGAGTCTTATAATCGATGGATTTTTTTTTCCCCTGCTGGTGGCACTGAAAGTAAAGGTGCGCCTTAGACTCGATGGCGCCTTAGACTCGAAGAAATACGGTATATAGCCTCTCTTGCAGTATTTCTGTGACATGTGAACATTGCTAATGGGGGTTAAACTGCAGAAAGAAATCTAATTGCATTCTAGCCAATAAAGTTTTTTTTTATTGCATCATATAAGATTCAAAGCATAGACCAGTTTTAAGCCTGGTTCTTTGAACACCCCAGAGGAAGACTTTTTATTCAGAACTTAGGATCTGTGCACAGCTAGACACTTGGTTCTACTAAAGGAATCTGTCCTTCTTTGGTACTTTTGTACTCTGTAGGCACATCTTGAGTCAGTGACATTTTTATACGTTGGACCAACCACTGGTCTTAAGAGGCCAGGGGGCGAGAGATAAGCAATCCCACTCCGGCTTGGAGATCCAGCTCGCGTTTTGCTTTTTGCTAGGAGGACTCGGTCCAGCTCGAGCACAGCCGAGCCTCCCTCCCAGAGGGTCTGGCCGGGGAAGATACTAACCTTCCGGGGAGAGCACGTTTTACTCCCCCATTGCTCGGGGGATGTTTCCATATACCACGTAGGTGTTTTATTTTTCCTCCTGTCTGGAGAGACCAACTGGATGGATGAGCCATGGAAGTTAACTTTCTGCAGTTGTGGATTGCACAGCCATGCATGGGTCGCCTTTTCCTGTGAGTATCTTATTATTGACAACGCAAGAAGCCTGGTATGTATTGGGGGATCGATTCCTGGAGAAGCTGAAAACGTGGGGAATCGAATGTGAAGAAGTGTTTTTAGCCCGTCAAATGTTTTTCATGGCTTGGTGGTGGTGCTTTTAAAGTTCGTTGCAGAGTTTTGGCTGCAGTTTCTTTAGGATATAGACGTGGAAAGTGAATTGCGAGGCAATTAAAAGTTGGTAAAACTTTACACTGCCGAGCGGGGGGGTGGGGTGGGAAGGAGGACGGAGAATTTTGGACTTTCCTCTCGTTAATGGAAGCTTCCTTCGAAACACCCATATTTGTTGTTAGCTAAAAATCCAAGCAGGTCTCATCTGTGACTGTAAGTTTGTCTTAAAGCAGCCGAAGCCTGCCTAGAAAAACCCGCCAGGCAAGCAAAGTTGCCTTAAATCTCTGTGCAATGGAAGGGAACAATTAAAAGGACACCGATCGCCAGCCCAGCCTTTCTCCCCCTCCCCCTGAGCTTTAGTTTTTGGAAGAAAGGAAAGGTTATGCAGCATCTTCCAAGTTGCCTTCTGAAAACCTCTTTAAAAAAACACTGAACTAATATATTTGTATTTCAAAAAGCACACTGGGTTAAATGTTGCTGGCTCTCTAGGTTTTGCAGCAGCAAAACCTTGGTGGATCTCAGTGGAACTAATTAATCATTGCAATGTCAATTAAAATAGAATGTAGCACTTGGTTTCGCCCCTCAGCAGCCCCTCGGAGGGCATTTCTACAATGGGAGTTCCAGACCACCACTGGCTACTGCCTCCTGCAGAAATAAATCCCACTCCAGGAAGCCATCTGTTTGAAACAAGAGCAGAGGCGATGGCTTGGTCCTCCCCCCCTCCGCTGATCATTTGCTTATGGGGAAAGGAGTATCTATGTGTCACTATTGCTCAACAAGGCGTCTTGCTTTAAGCGCCAGCTCGGAGAACTGGAGGAGGAAGGCAGTTTCTCTGCATACCTGCCTCCCTCACCATTGGAGCGCAGGAGGTTGCTCATTTGCATATGGACCCTCTTCGTCAGCCCCTGGAGTACGTGCGGTGGCAACAAGTCGTGAGGGAAGCCAGCTTTCTGGTCGCTTTTATGCCTGAGTCACGAGGAACCAATTCTCAGTTTTGCTTCCCTAAAAGTCCTCTCTGCAGGGATGAGGAGGGTGACTCTCTTAGGTCAGAAGGGTTCTGATATACCTAGGAAGGGCAGCAACAAAACTGGTCTCTGCCTCTGGGTTGTATTCTGCTTCTAAAAGTATTGGGACCTTACAGCAGCTCGAAAGGGGGACGCGCATCCCTCCTTGCAATCCACATAATGGCTGCAGATTGACCCCCATACTGATTTGCTTACCTGCACACCTGTCTCCCCACCATTCACACCAACAGTCAGTGGCAACCACAGGACGAGCACATGTTGCATGTCAGGAATTGTGCTTTTGAGCCAACCTCACTGCTTTTCAATGTACAAGTACTGAACTGCAGCAGAGACAGCTATTTTGGGCTTATTATTTATCCAACATAAATTGTGAAAGGCAAATGTGTTTGCAAACACTCTGGGAGAATCTTGATTGGCCATGGCTTTCTGTTTGAAGACGCACGCACGCCCCGCACCACTTTGCTACGGCACACGCCAGCCAGCGGAACGCTTGTAGTCTGCTGCCTAAATCGTGTAATGGCTTTTGCTTGCAGGATGACATTGCAAGTGGGATAATTGCGATTCAGCAATTCCATAAGTACCCTGAGCTGCTCTCATGCAGCTGCACAAATGTATGAATATCAGTAAGTGGCACTGCAGTGCAGGGTATATGTCACTTTCTGGAGGTTGTTCACTCGTGAGATAGAAAGTTTGCAAGTTTACATAATCTTTTCCTGTTAGATTATTCTAGGGTAACACAGTGGTTGTACAATGTAATGGAGTACTTTTCCTTTAAGGAGCGGAACTTTTCCTTTAAGGAGCAGAATGGCACAATGACATTCTGTGTCATTCTGCAACTTAGAACTACTATTCATCATCCACCGATCTGTACTGTGGCAAATACTTAAGGCGTGGAGGAAGATGTGTCATGTTTTCAGATAGGCAGTGGACACATGGCCATGGCAAATTGTGATTCCTTAATACATTTTCCAGAGTGTTTGAGAATGCACATTTTCTTGCATATTTGCCACAATGCTTACTGGTGGAACACCAGTGGAATGCTTGCGAACCTGCTGCATTCACTGTGAAGTGATTCTAAAAAACTTTGAAAACATACTGATCAGTAGGGTCGTAAGAGGCATACATTTGGCAAAACATCTCCCATTTCTAAAACACTACTACATAATTTGGGGAGGACAGAGCACATGCGTTGTATGCAAAAAGTCTCCGGCTCGGTTCAAACGCTGGCATCTCCAGGTCGGGCTGGGAAAAGACCCCTGTCTGGAAACCTGGAGAGTCATTGTCTATCAGGGTAGGCAATGGTCTGATTCAGAATAAAGCATCATCATATGTTCATATACTTTCAATTAGCAAATTGTAAAATCAAGAAAAGGATGCCATCATCAAGCTATGGTGTGGAAAACAGTTTGAGCAAGGTTTTAAAGCAGGGGTGGCCAACCTTTTAGCATGAAGGCTCCTGGCCCTTTAATGGTTGTCTAGATGAGGGCATTTCAGCAGGTGCAGCTGCTTTAGCAGCACCATCAGCACTTGCAGCTGCCAAGATTCTGTCTTCTACACAACTCTTAAGAGCGCAGAGGCCCTAATGGTGGAAGGTTGGGCACCCCTGTTTTAAAGTGTAGGCAACAAGGAAGTAATAAGTAATTTGTGGTGGTTTTGTGCATAGAGTCAGTGCTTCTACTGATGCACTGACAACAGAGAACTTGCTTAATGAGAAGAATATGTGTATGTCATTATAATCAATCTATAAATAGCCTGCAGTTTTGTATTAAGACTAGTGATTGTATTGAATACATGCAGCATACGGCAAAAGAGCACATTCCTTTGGTTCTTTCTGTGCTAGGATTTTATGGGGATCGATGAAAGATACCCATCTTGCCTGAGCTGATTGCACTGAGAACATCTGGGAATCTGTGCAAATATCATGTCTGCAAAATGAATATGTTGATGAGGCCGTAATAGAATAGCAGCGAATCTGCCTCATCACTTTAAACTGTCAACTGTTGACAGTTGTGATCCTGGATAACTCCTCTTGAGCGGTGCAGTGTGCGCTCTGCCGCTCTAGAGTGTCACAAACGCACCGTAAAGTGGATTTGAGACTACTTTGGAGCAAGGGCTGCCGGCGTGAAGGCCAGCAGCCCTCACTCCATCGGGGATCGTCCCTGCGCCCGGCGGACAAGGTAAGCCTTGCATTGGCCGGTGCAGGAGTGGGGGGAGGGGATATTGGCAGTGAGCTCTGCCGATATCCCAAGCCCTCTCCTGGCCCGGTTTGGCCTACCACCCCCAGCTCGAAAGTAGCTGGCGTACATTCGCGTAGGCCCATAGGGCCTTGGCCACCTTTTACGTGGGGAAGGGGATGAGCGTCCCCTCCTGCGGTCCTCCCAGGCTGCCCCAAGGCAGCCTAGGACAACCAAAGGATACTGCGGCCAGCCCATTTAGTACCTTGCTCTTCAGTCCAAAGTTTCTAAGAGTGGCTTACAAAAGTTAAAAATAACAGTAGACTCAAATAAGATTGTTATTGTACTTTACCACAAAATGGGAGCATGGAGAGACACCATCCAGAAATCGGACATCAGGACTATCCTCTTTGGGGCAACCTTGTTGTGTCTTTTTGACTCCTCCCCCCCAAAGGGGTGGTGCATCGTTTTAAGCCTCAGTAGTCTCAGTGAATGGAGATAACACAAGGGGGTATATAAGCAAGTAATCCTGGCATGAAGATATCAATTTTTGCATGGATAAATTAAAAAAAAAGTGGGTGAAGTCAGTCTACATCCAAGGGATAAGCCCAGTTGCCCCAGTATAGTTGCAAAGGCACAGAATGTACTTAAAGGAGCGCTGTGAGAACCAGATAACTCTTTAAAGTACTGTATTCAAAATATGCTGTAAGTACTGTAAACCAACAGGACAGCAGTGTGGTATCTTACCCAGAGCACAATCCTTCTGGTCAGGCAGCGGAACAAGTGTTCCACTGCCCGAAGTCGTTGTAAAAGTGTTGTAAGGCACTTTTCCGATGACTCGAGAGCAGGGAAGGCCTTTCCCTGCTCCGTCAACCGAGCCCTCGCCCGCCCGCCCGAGGACCCAGGTAAGGATCCAGCTGACGGGGGTGGTGGTTCGGTGGCAAATGGCGGGGCCGATAGGCCCAGCAGGCATGGGAGGGGGCGGGGATCAGCCTTGGCCGAATCCTTTCCCCCGCCGCGCGGCTGAGCCGTTACACAGCCTCCTCCGACTTCCGTCAGTGATTTTGCTGGCGGAATTCCGAGGAGGCCGATCGGCCCCAGCGCCAGTTACACTCAGGGAAGGGGACGAGCGTCCCCTTCCCCGAGTAGACTTTCTGCTGAGCGGGCGCCTGCCCACAGCGGAGTATGGGATCTGGCGGGCAGCCTGGGCCATCCGGCGGATCCTTAGGCAGGATTGGGCTGCCAGAGAGTGTACCACACTATAGACATCTCATCAGAAGAGCTCTTGTTTAATTTTCTGAGACAGGAGAGTTGCAGTTTGTTTTCACTAAGGTCAATTCTTTGTAGAGTGCAATTTGCGGTAGTGGCGGCGGTCAGGGTTGGTGTTAATATTTGTGATGGAATTACGCTTTGTAGGTTGTTCTTAGTCAGCAGATGAACAGAGCTGTTGTGTGCTGGGCAACAATGTGAGCTGTGAATTTGCTGGTTTAAATCTCACCTTGTCCATAACTCACTAGATAGCCTTAAGCAAGCTACCATTCAGCCTCAATAATCCATCTGCAATATGAGAATTTTACAGTGCTGTTGTAAGCATTACTGAGAGAATGTATGTGTGTGAAATGCTGTGAACGCGTGAACAGTGGTATAAGAGATGTACAGTATTGTTGTTTTTAGATCACTATCCAGAATTGGTGTCTGTGTTTGCACCTACCATTCAGGAGTTTTGTTTGTGGTGCGTGTGTGTGAGATTACAGTACTTGTTTCCATGGATATAGAGAAAGTGGCTAGAGAGAAGTGTCTCCCCCCCCTTATAATGCAAGAACTCTAGGTTATCCTGTTATCAGGAGATTCAGGGCAGACAAAAGGAAGTACTTCTTCACCCAGCACATAAGTTATGAGATTTGCTGCCAGAAGAAATGGTGGCCACTATCTTGGCTTCAAAAGGGGATTAGACAGATTCCTTGAGGACACAAGTCTATCAATTACTACTACTGAGAGCTATACTGTACATGATCTGGGGAGTTGCTGGGGAGCAACCCTGAGACAGGGCTATTGACTTCATGGAGGCATTTGGTTGGGAAACAGGATACTGAACTAGTATACTAGTTTATACTTTTGGTCCTATCCAGCAGGGTTCTTCATAAATTCTTAAGTCAGATCAAACCTAAGTATGTGGTGTTTTAAGGCTTTTTGAAACAAGGCAGTGGTATTCCACAGTAGCATAGTGGCTGCAAATGTGAGCTGGGAAGTCCTGGGGTTATTTTGGGTGGAAAGCGATATACAGTACTGTATAAATATTCATAATAATAATACTATAGCCCTTTTGAGTGTCAAACCACTTCACATATATCTCAGAAATACAGCTAATCCTGTAAGGTAGGTCAATATTATGCTTCCCATATGAAAGGTGGAGGGGAGGAAAGAACAAAGGTTTTTTTTTTTAATTTATAAGCTGCTTTTCCATTTAAAACCCCCCCTGCTCAACGTGGTGTACAATGAAAAACAAGTAATTTGGTTCAAATCTCACCTTGGCCCTGAACTCGCTTGATGGCTTTAGGCAAGCCATCATCTCTCAACCTTTGTTCTTTCCTCCCCTCCACCTCTCATATGGGAAGCGTGATATTGACCTACCTTACAGGATTAGTTGTATTTCTGAGAGATATGTGAAGTGGTTTGACACTCAAAGGGCTATATTATTATTATGAATATTTATACAGTATATCGCTTTTCAACCAAAAAATTAACACGGTGATTTACAGACAAAAGCAAATAATTAAATGGCTCCCTGTCCCAAAAGGGCTCACAATATAAAAAGATGCAGAAGAAACGCCAGCAACAGCCGTTAGAAAATACACTGTCCTGGGGTAAAGAGGGACAGTTACTCTCCCGTTGCTAAATATAAGAGGAGCACCACTTGAAAAATATTTATAATTTATAAATATAAATGCAAAGTAATATTATTCTGCTATAATAATCCAGGATCTGCAGTTAGGGTGAAAATGCGGATGTTGTATTGCCAAATTTGTCTAGGGTGCTCTTTTTAAAGGCCAAATTCCTTAGAAGTATGAGAATTTCAGGTTTTATTTAAAAAAATGCAAATTCTGGTGCTTACAGAAATAAAGACCATTGGAACCTTGAAGTTAAATGAAAAGAATCTTGTATTTCCCAAGTGATTGTTGTGGTTAAACCCACTTTCTGACTTTTGAAGAGAAACATATTGTTATGGCTAATGTGGTTACAATGTTGGTCTCAAACAGACAAGCAACTCCCTCTGTTTGATAATCTATGATGGTAAGCTGCATAGCAAGCTTTCAAGTTGTACAGAATGCTATTCAGAGAAGAAGTGTTCTGTGCAACTCAGATGTTTGCTATCTCCTACCAAGACAGCTGGTTAATTAAAATATTAAGGTTGTAGTCTTATACACACTTTTCCAGGAGTAACCTCCATTGAACATAATGGGGCTTACTTCTGAGTAGACACACATAGGATTGTGCTGTCACGTAGCCATTTTGGTTTATATTAGAGCAGTGGTTTCAACTTGTCAAAAACCTGCAGCCTGGGAAGCTGTCAAGTACCCATTGGCAAAGCTCAGTGATAGAGGAGCAGAGTTCATGCTCCTAGGGGTAAAGTCACTCTGAGAGTAAAACCTGTGACCCACCGCACACGTTGCAATGCATTGAGTAGAGCAGCATCCGTGGGCAGCTCAAAAATCTCAGTGCGTCTTGTCTTTTCACAGATCCTGCAACGCAATGCAGGAGAGCTGCGTTGCGGTGCAAGCAAAGTTGAACAAATCAAACTTCGGCCAATGAGAGGCTGCGTTCAGTGCTATGAACGTGGGATGCAGAACAAAGCGTTGGCCAATCAGAATTGAGTCTGAAAAGACTCGGTTCTGATTGGCTAACAGAGAGCATGGGGCCGGGCAGGACATCTTACACTTCTCAAATCCACAGGTAGACGGGATGCGGTGCGACACATCGGCTACTCTCGGGCTGTAATGTACCGCAACGCACCCCGACGCAGGCGGTCACAGGCTTTAGCCCCATTGAATACAGTGCGACTTAGTTCTGAATAAACATAGGATTGTACTGTCAGTAAGTTAACCTTCAACTGCCTGCTTGCGTTTCTCTAGGCTTACCAGATCTCCAACCATAACAGAGTGCTAGACCTTTAGGAGCAGGAATGTGGGCAGGTGTAGCTTGTTAAGTCCTAGAGCACAATCCTAGGCATGTCTACTCACTGTCACAGTGGGGCTTGCTTCTGAGTAGACATGCCTAGGATTGTGCTCTAGGACTTAACAAGCTACACCTGCCCACATTCCTTCTCCTAAAGGTCTAGCACTCTGTTACGGTTGGAGATCTGGTAAGCCTAGATTTCTCTTTTGTCCTAGTTTTTCATAGGGTCAATTCACATTTCTCTAGCTTTTAGATAATAAACCATGTGCAGGGGAAGTGGTAACATGCAAATAGCTTCTGCATCTCTTCTAAAGAATAGCAGTTTCCACAATTCCCTGCATAGACTGCACATTTGGGTGCCCAATGCTTATTTCCATTGTGTGTTTTTGCCCTCTGTTTTCCTACCTTCATTAGGGCAATAGATACAGCATTTCTCCATAAGCTTTTGTAACACAGGGAGAAGCTCTACTATCTCTCTCCCCTCCTCCACCTCCAAGTAAAACTGTTTTTGTAAAAATTTCCCCCCTCTCTTAAGCTTAGCTTGTCCCTTTATTAGGCAATTGGTCATGTGACCCTGGCTTAAGCATAGCATAGGGTCTACATCAGTAACAATCATTATCAGCACATCTCCCTTAGAGGCAGTGTGTTAACTCTTTCCTGGTCAGTCCCAGGGAATTCTATTGGACTCTTCATAATAAGTATGTTAAGTCTAGGAATCTAGACATAATTATGCATCTAGGAAACTAAGAACCTGCATAGCCACTATGAACAGACTACATTCTGTATTACAGAATTTGGTAGCTTTGTCAGAATCTCACCCAAATGTTAGCTTTTTAAAACTTCTTTCTTTTCTTTTTTTTTTAACCAAGAGCTTATTTTGAGCTATTGTGGTTATGGGGAATAGTCTTTAAACAGAGGAAATGCTTGCCAAAGTTGAAACAGGAGAGAGATCTGGGCTGTGACCTGGACTCAACCCAGCTCCCAGTCTCTGTCCCTTTGCTTCCTTTTTGCCTCCATCAGAAACACAGTGCATTTAACAACTGCAGACCGACCAAACATAGTCAGCTGGTGTGGTTTCTCTAGAATTGAGTTGCCTGGATGAGGAGGCTCACCCCTTGAATTTCTATATCTGTCTGTCTGTCACACACGTTAAAAATACATATGCTTTGTCACAGAAACAGTAGGAACTGTTTTTGTAAAATTTGTAAAATTGTAAAATGGAGCCAGGATGGTGTAGTGGTTTGGGAGTCGGACTTAGACCTGGAAGATCCAGGTTCAAATCCCCGCTCACCCACGAAGCTTCCTGGGTGACCTTGGGCCAGTCACTATCTCTCAGCCCCACCTACCTCACAGGGTTGTTGTGAGGACAAAAAGGAGGGGAGGAAATATGTACACCACTCTGAGCTCCTTGGAGGAAGGGTGGTATAAAAATGTGAAAAACAAAATAAATAAATAAACTTTGTTTTCTCCCCCACTGTCCACATTTAGAATGCGAACTGAGGCCAGGGATCTCCCTTCTTGCTGAAACAATTCTGTAAAGTGCAATGCTGGTTAGCAAGCCTGTATAAATAATACTGATGATAACAACCCTAAAATACAGAGGATTAAAGCTGCTGTCCTATGCACACTTACTTGGGAGTGAACCCCATTGAGTTCAGTGGGACTAACTTTCAAATAAGCATGCATGAGATTTGTCTCACACCAGTTTAATTTCAATTACTTGGCTTTAATCAAGCGAGTGGATTGGCCAGGTGCTATATTCAGTCATTGTAGATAAAGATTCTGTAGTTTTGGGGAGCACAGATAACTGAGGTTAGTATGCTCAATAAAAGTCAGCTTGGTACATGTTGGACTAGTTGATCCACACAGTATTTAGCCAAGTATTGGCTGTCTTTGACTGATGCAACTTTCCAAGATCTCAGACAGAACCCTTACCTAGCCTTTCACCAGAGATATTTTAAAAGAGCCTGAATACAAGTGTGTGGATAGTCACTGAGCTACTGTGACCCCTTATTTTGAAGTTTTGTGGATGCTCCATAAATGCTTTTAGAACAGTTCTTTGTTTAGGCAACAAAAAGCTCCTACCCCATGCTGCTCATGTTGCTAGTTGTTATGTTTTTATTCTACCCTTCCTCCTAAGAGCTGAAGACAGCACACCTGGTTCCTCTCTTTACCCTGCTCACAACAACCCTGTAAGGTAGGTTAGGCTGTGAGACAGTGACTGGCCCAGAGCCCAGTGAGCATTGTAGTTTAGTCTATTTTGTAATAAGTTCTCATGAACTAATAATGGAATGGTGTTATACATAATTATTTGCTATGGCAATCTCCTCCCCACATAACAGTAATGTCTAAGATTGTGTTTTCTTACACAAAATCCTATTTTAAAATTAACTGATATATTAGTCACTATCTTCAGACCTAAAGCATGATAACAGAGCTGCAATGGCTGAGTGGTTTAAGTTTTTTCAGTGCCTTTATTCCCCCCTCCCTAATTTAAACCATGTAAGTAAGCATATGGTACTGAACTGTTGTGTCTTAAAATATTTACAAATATTCCAGTAAAAATAATTTCTAATTAAAGCTTGGAATTTGTTTCAGATGTAAAAGTTAAACCACATTAAGTGTGCCATTGAATTGCTTTCCTAATCAAGTATTTCAGTTCAAATACTTTCAGCTGGTGGGAAAAAAATTTGAGATATTTATATAGTACATAAAATTAACATGGTGTACTTTTTCTTTTTTTAGCTTATCTTACCAAGTATGTCAGACATGCTACATCAGATCCCAGATGGTTTAGGGTGCTGAAAAAATTTACAATTTAGCACTTTCCAGAAAATTCACATCAGTGACTACACCTCTGTGGTGGATTATGGAGAGTGTGTGGAAGATCAGGGCATAGGAAAGAATGGATGCAATGCTCAAATGATATCAGAGGAAATATGGAGCCAAGATTGTTTATTCCGTAACTGCGTATTCCTAGAGTATTAGTGTCATCCTTACAAAACAAGACACATATCTATAACAGCAGTCCAGCAGCATTTTTAAGGGCTGGAATTCTACACTTGCAATCAAGTTGATCAAGTTAAGAATAATTCTTGTTTTTATCCTGATCAGATTAGCATCTGTCAGGATTGCATTGCCTCCATCAAACTATGGAGTGTATTGCCTGAGCATGAAGCTACTCTCAGTGATGTGTATAGGACTGGAAATCACAGTATTTGGAGTGTCTGCATGTGATCAGTTTCTAAATTCACACCAAAATAATTTTTGATCAAATGTTGGAAGGATAACAAATATAAGGAGCTGCCTTGTACTGTGTCAAACCAAAGGGACTAGTCTAGTACAGGGGTTTTCAACCAGTGGTACTTCGGCCGACTGCTGGTGGTACTCGGACCACTGGAACCCTGCTCTGATGCAGCGCTTTTGGCAGTGCATTTTCGCTCCCTTTGGCCAAACCTCTCAGGAAAGCTGAGAAGGGCCCTCCCATCCACCAAGAGCCTTCTACTTGTGTTTTCTGGCCCCTGAAAACCTGGAAATAACTGGTGATGATGTCATCAACAGTCACTTCAAGTGGTACGCAGCAGGAGAGTACTCAGCCGGGTACTCAACTGGAAATTAAACTGAGTACTGGAGGTACTCAGCCGGGAAAGGGTTGAGAACCCCTGGTCTAGTATACAATATGTGAAGCTGCCTTACACTGAGTCAGACCATTAGATCATCTTTGTTGTTGTTGTTCAGTCGTTAAGTCGTGTCCGACTCTTCGTGATCCCATGAACCATATCCCGCCAGGCCTTCCTATCCTCCACTATCTTCCTGAGTTCGCTCATTTTCATGTTCGTTGCATCGGTGATGCTGTCTAACCATCTCATCCTTTGCCTTCCCCTTCTCCTTTTGCCTTCAATCTTTCCCAGCATCAGGGTCTTCTCCAGAGAGTCCTCTCTTCGCATTAGGTGGCCAAAATATTTGAGTTTCAGCCTTAGTACCTGTCCTTCCAGGGAACAGTCAGGGTTGATTTCATTTAGGATTGACTGATTTGATCTCCTAGCAGTCCAAGGGACTCTCAGGAGTCTTCTCCAGCACCACAGTTCAAAAGAATCTATTCTTCGGCGCTCAGCCTTCCTTATGGTCCAACTCTCGCAACCATACATTGCTACTGGAAACACCATCGCCCTGACTATACGAACTTTTGTTGGTATGGTGATATCTCTGCTTTTTATTATGCTATCTAAATTTGCCATAGCTTTCCTTCCAAGGAGTAAGCATCTTTTAATTTCATGGCTGCTGTCTCCGTCTGCAGTGATCTTGGAACCCAAAAAAGGAAAATATGTTACTGCTTCCATTTCTGCCCCTTCTATTTGCCAGGAATTAATGGGACCAGATGCCATGATCTTAGTTTTATTAATGTTGAGTTTCAAGCCAACTTTGGCACTCTCCTCTTTCACTCTCATCAAGAGGCCCTTTAGTTCTTCTTCACTTTATGCCATTAGGGTGGTATCGTCTGCATATCTGAGGTTTTGATGTTTCTCCCAGCAATCTTGATTCTGGCTTGCGATTCATTCAGCCCTGCATTTCTCATAATGTACTCTATATATAAGTTAAATAAGCAGGGTGACAATATACAGCCTTGCCGTACTCCCTTCCCAATTTTGAACCAATCAGTTGTTCCATGGCTGGTTCGAACTGTTGCTTCTTGACCCGCATACAGGTTTCTCAGGAGATAGGTAAGATGGTCTGGTACCCCCATCTCTTTAAGAATTTGCCACAGTTTGTTGTGATCCACACAATCAAAGGGTTTGCGTAGTCAATGAAGCAGAAGTAGGTTTTTTTTGGAACTCTCGTGCTTTCTCCATGATCCAGCGCATGTTGGCAGTTTGATCTCTAGTTCCTCTGCCTCTTCGAAACCCAGCTTGTACGTCCGGTAGTTCTCGGTCCACATACTGCTGAATCCTAGCTTGTAGGATTTTGAGCATAACCTTGCTAGCATGTGAAATGAGTGCAATTGTGCGATAGTTTGAACACTCTTTGGCACTGCCCTTCTTTGGAATTGGAACGTAAACTGACCTTTTCCAATCCTTTGGCCACTGCTGAGTTTTCCAAATTTGTTGGCATATTGAGTGCAGCACTTTCACAGCATCATCATTTAGGATTTTAAGTAGCTCAGCTGGGATATTATCATCTCCGCTAGCTTTGTTGTTCGTAATGCTACCTAAGGCCCACCTGACTTCACTCTCTAGGATGTCCGGCTCTGGGTCATTGACCACACCAGCGTGGTCATCGGGAACATTAAGATCTTTCTTGTATAGTTCTTCTGTGTATTCTTGCCATCTCTTCTTAATCTCTTCTGCTTCTGTTAGGTCTCTGCCTTTTTTGTCCTTTATCATGCCCATCTTTGCACAAAACATTCCCTTGATATCTCCAATTTTCTTGAAGAGATCTCTAGTCCTCCCCATTCTGTTGTTGTCCTCGATTTCCTTGCATTGTTCATTTAAGAAGGCCTTCTTATCTCTCCTTGCTATTCTCTGGAAATCTGCATTCAGTTGTTTATATCTTTCCCTTTCACCTTTGCTTTTCGCATTCCTTCTTTCCACAGCTATTTGTAAAGCCTCATCTGACAGCCACTTTGCTTTCTTGCATTTCTTTTTCTTTGGGATGGTTTTCGTTGCTGCCTCCTGTACAATGTTACGAATTTCCATCCATAGTTCTTCAGGCACTCTGTCTACCAGGTCTAATGCCCTAAATCTATTCTTCACCTCCACTGTATACTCATAAGGGATATGGTTTAGGTCATATCTGACTGGTCTAGTGGTGTTCCCTACATTCTTCAATTTAAGCCTGAATTTTGCAATAAGAAGCTCATGATCTGAGCCACAGTCAGCTCCAGGTCTTGTTTTTACTGACTGTATAGAGCTTCTCCATCTTTGGTTGCAAAGCACATAATCTATCTGATTTCGGTATTGACCATCTGGTGATGTCCATGTGTAGAGTCGCCTCTTGTGTTGTTGGAAAAGAGTGTTTGCTATGACCAGCGTGTTCTCTTGACAGAACTCTGTTAGTCTTTGCCCTGCTTCGTTTTGCGCTCCAAGGCCAAACTTGCCTGTTGTTCCGTTTATTTCTTGATTTCTTACTTTAGCATTCCAATCTCCTATGATGTAAAGGACATCTTTTTTGGGTGCTAGTTCTAGAAGGTGTTGTAGATCTTCATAAAACCGGTCAACTTCATCTTCTTCGGCATCAGTGGTTGGGGCATACACTTGGATTACTGTAATGTTGAATGGTTTGCCTTGGATTCGAACTGAAATCATTCTGTCGTTTTTGAGGTTGCACCCCAGTACTGCCTTTCCCACTCTTTTATTGACTATGAGGGCTACTCCATTTCTTCTAAGGGATTCATGCCCACAATAGTAGATATGATGGTCACCTGAATTAAATTCGCCCATTCCCGTCCATTTTAGTTTGCTGATTCCCAAGATGTCAATGTTCAATCTTATCATCTCATTTTTGACCACATCCAGCTTGCCTTGATTCATAGACCTCACATTCCATGTTCCTAAGCAGTATTGCTCCTTGCAGCATTGGATTTTCCTTTCAACCTCAGAATGTGTCTCCACAGCTGGACGTCTTATTGGCTTTGGCCCAACCGCTTCATTCTTTCTGGGTCTACTTGGAATAGTCCTCCGCTCTTCCTCAGTAGCATATTGGACACCTTCCGACCTGAGGGTCTCATCTTCCGGCGTTATATCTTTTTGCCTTTTGGTACTGTTCATGGGATTTTCTTGGCAAGGTTACTGGAGTGGGTTGCCATTTCCTTCTCCAGTGGATCACTTTTAGTCAGAACTCTCTGCTACGACCTGTCCATCTTGGGTGTCCCTGCACGGCATAGCTCATGGCTTCATTGAGTTACGCAAGCCCCTTCGCCACGACAAGGCAATGATCCATGAAGGGGATTAGATCATCTAGCCCTAGGCTTACCAGATCTCCAACCGGGACAGAGTGCTAGACCTTTAGGAGAAGGAATGTGGGCCGGTGTAGCTTGTTAAGTCCTAGAGCACAATCCTAGGCATGTCTACTCAGAAGCAAGCCCCATTGAACACAATGGGGCTTGCTTCTGAGTAGACATGCCTAGGATTGTGCTGTAAGGTTTAACAAACTACACCTGTCCACATTCCTTCTCCTAAAGGTCTAGCACTCTGTCCTGGTTGGAGTTCTGGTAAGCCTATCTAGCCCAGTATTGTTTGCTTCAACTGGTGGTGGCTCTCCCAGGTCTCAGGCAGAGATCCTTCCCAGCCCTATTGCCTGGAGATCCTTTACCTGGGGAATATCTGGGGATTAAGTTTGGGGTTTTCTACACACAAAGCATGCACCCTAACCCCCGAGTTGTGGCTCCTTAGCAGCATGCTTTCACATGAGTTGCATCTTTGTACAGTTGTTGAGTCAGCAAGAGCAGACAGTTACAGTTACAGCTGAGAGGAAAGGATTCTCAGACTCTGACAGGGATGCATCTTTACCACAAAATCAGGCAAGGTTGCTGCGGTAGACAGCATATGGCAGGCAGGCAGATTTGATCCATATGGCACAAGCTGCCACGATGTTCTGCTGTGCAAGCCATTGGAATGAATGGGAGCTTGGCAAAAGCATGATGGGACTGGTGTAAGAGAACTTACTAGTAGATTGTGCCTGGTGTTAATAGGGGGAGGGGCCATTTGGATTTTTAGATTGAAGGCTTTGACACACCGCACGCAACGCGGTGCGAAGCGAAGTGAAGACTGCCTTCGCTTCACTTTGCACCATTTCCTGTCTATACAGGCCTGCCTCTGCCTGCCCTTTGGAGCTGAGCCCTTGCGAAGCCACAGAGAGCCAGGGAAGCAAAAGACGTCCTTCCGCGCCCCCCTCTGCTAGCCAATCAGAATAGAATCTTTTCAGACTCAATTCTGATTGGCTGTTCGCTTCCCTACTTGTCCCGCCCCAGTGCACTTAACTTGCCTGCTGATTGGGCGAAGTTAAATATTTTCATCTCCTCTCGCGCATTGCTGCGCAAAGGAGGAGAGTGCAGGACACACTTCGCGCCACTTCCCAACGCTTTGCACTACACTGCGTGCAGTGTGTCACAGCCTTTAGCCATTAAAATGCCTGGGGCCAGCTCTGGCCAATGGAGCCTTCCACAATCAGAAAAACAAGCAGTTTGGACCTTCCAGGGGTAACTAACAAAGATGTATTTTTGCTAGCAGATCTCAGCACTGTATTGACCTAGGCACAAGTCAGATAAATGGAGAAGTGGTGGAAAATTCCCTGCACCCAGTTAGGGAGCTGCTTCATTAGGTCTCAGCCCTGTCATCAACAGAAACCACTATGCTCATATTACACTGATAGTTTAAAAACTTTAATGATGGGTGGGGCTGTACTCTGCCTCCTGTCCAAAGCAGAGGCCAGGGTGGGGGATAGGTGCTTGTTTGTTCTTATCTCAACAGTCCCTGACAGATACTGGTCTACGATTGCTTTGCTTGAAAACCTTGCAGAAAAGAGATTGCTCAACACCCCAAGTAGCTTGCTTCATTATTCAGCTGCTCCTATATTTTAGGGGGGAGGGGATCAATAGTTGTATGGTTCAGCAATTCTTAAAATATATCGTATTGTGTTGCAGACTACTTGAGGAATATCACCTTTTCTTACTTTAAATCTACAATGTGATAGATTGTTTGAAGGGCTTCTGAATTAAAATGCAACTGTACTGTACTGTGTACTTCAGCCAAAATAAAGGGCATGCATCATGCATGTTATGATGGAGTTGCTATGTGGCAAGTTTTATTTTCACTCAAGGGAAAATAGCCACAGTGCACTGACATTTCATAAGTTTTATTGCTTCAACCAATGAGATCGTCATGGTATTTGTAAAACAGTTGTTAAAACTGCAGGTAACATTTTTGCACAACATACTTACGGTACCTTGCTTGAAAAATAGGTACAGTATATGAGTTTAGCTAACAGCCCACTCCAACCTAGGGCTATATGCTGCCATTTATGACAGCGGAGGCCTACTGCTGGCTACCTCCAGCAGCGAAGGTAGGTGAATCAGGGCAGGAAGGGGGAAGAACTGGGAAGTTTCTAGGTGAGGAGGGGTGCGGGTGGGAGGCAGAACAGGGGTGGATCCCGGTGGCACTGGCATATACACCAGATCCTAACCCCATTCCCTCTCCCTTACTCTCCTCGGACTTGCACCAGCAAAATAGCTGGTGCAGATTCAAGGAGACCCATTGGGGCAGCGGAGGTTTTCCCCAGGGTACGGGAACAAAAGTTCCCTTACCTCGAGGAGGCCTCTGGACTGCCTCCCCCTTGCAGGATACAGCACGTGCTCCATTGGCACATCTGCATTGGTAGGGTGACGTTGTTAGGATTGGGATGTATGTTATCTGCAATGATCATACTACTTATAAATATTTATTATGGCTTATTTTATTTTAAAATATTATACCCCATATTTCTTTCCCAATGGGAAACTCAAGGCAGCTTACAACAATTAAAAACAGTAAAAGTATAAAGCACTACAAAATAATAAAACAAGCTATTCGAATAGCTAAACTACGAAAAATAAAATCTTACAACAGCAATAAATAACAACAGATCAGTAGCCAGAAACAACCAAGTAAAATTGAGCAAATTAAAACTAAAAGCAAAGACTAAGGATGCAGTCCTATACAGACTTACCTGGGAGCTGTCTCATTTAACTCAGTGGGGCTTACTTCTGAATAGACATGCATAGGATTGCTACTGCAAAAGCTTGTTGAAAAAGAAAAAAAATGTTTAAAGACTTGCAAAATACCAACACAGAGGGGCTGTGCTGATCTCATATGGGCTAGAGTTCCACAGGCTGGGTGCAACAACAGAGAAGGCCCTGTCATGAGATACGACCAGAACTCTCTACCAAAACCTCCAAGGGTGATGGCAGCTGCAGCACTGCTCCCCGAGATGACCTCAAGGGGTGGGCAGATTCATATGAGGAGTTCTTCAAGTATCTGGGTCCCAAGCTGTTAGGGACGTTATAAGTCAAAACCAGCACTTTGAATTGTGACAGGAAATGTACAGGCTGACGAATGGCCTCAACCAGTAGTGTCTTAACAGACAAGTGTCTCAGCAACAGCATACAGATCATTACTAGTGAAAAGAGGAGGTGAGAAGGCATTGAATAGGATCATGGGAAGCAAAGTAGGAAGAGCCTACTTTGGGAAGATCCAGGATGGTGTAGTGGTTTGGGAGTCGGACTTAGACCTGGAAGATCCAGGTTCAAATCCCCGCTCAGCCACGAAGCTTCCTGGGTGACCTTGGGCCAGTCACTATCTCTCAGCCCCACCTACCTCACAGGGTTGTTGTGAGGACAAAAAGGAGGGGAGGAAATATGTACACCACTCTGAGCTCCTTGGAGGAAGGGTGGTATAAAAATGTGAAAAAATAAATAAATAAATAAAAGTAGCAACAATAGGAGAGACAACTTCCAGTGCACTGAAAATATGATTGATTGAAAACACATATTTTGAGAACATTCTTGTTCAAGAACATGGGAAATTCATGCACATAGTTCATCATTCCAAGTTCGTGGAACGCAAATTGAAGAAAAAAAGAAAAAAAGAGTTTTGTGCAGTTACTGGGCACAATCCAGAGGAAGTTGGGTACGCCTGAGGGTTGAAGCAGGCATTCTGGCCACCATGTGGCGGCCACTGTACTTTAATCGATATGGCGACTCTCTCCATGTGGTGAGCTTTGCATGTGCAGCCGCTCACCACATAGACAGAGTGATTTTATTAGTGGAAGTGCAAACAAGTAGCCTGTTATGGCATGGAGAAAAGTGTCAATTGGTAAGCCATTGCACATCAATATCTCGGCATGTGAGGACAGCAACCACATAAATGCATAGAGGTGTATCTGTGTGGCAGCCATAACAAGTGCACCAGCCATAGGCCCCCTTGAAATAAATGATATTTAGTCCCCTAGATTCTGCGTCTGCAGGATTTCCCCCCCCCCCAGTCTTTCTGGTTGCTATTTGTTAGACATAGTCAAAGACATCTTCAAACTTAGCTCAAAGGTTTGTTTTCCTCATCATAATGTATAATTGAAGTACGTTTAGATCTTTTTATTTTGAAAAAATAGTTTGCCACTTGGGCAGCCCAATCCAACCTAAATCCTCATGTTGCTATGCAGCGGTGCCCACATAGGCTACGCTGCATCCCACAGGGGAATTTTGGCTACTGAAGGTCTCCTCGGGGTAAGGGGACATCGATCCCGCCCCCTCCTGCCGATCCCACCCCCCTCCCGGGCCAAATCCACCCACCCCATCTCCTCCCTGTACCGCCCTCCCCCCCCCGTTCAGCCCCCTTCCTGCTCCTGCGCTGGACTTACCTGCTCCAGCGGGCCTCTGTTACTCCACCGGCGTCAGCGGGAAGGCTCTGGCATGCCTGCCACAAAGTGCTTTACGGCACTTTTGCAGCAGCGCACACAAACAGAATGCGCATTCTGCCGATGCAGGCTCTTGATAGGATTGGGCCGTTAGTCACTATGCTACTGTAGCACAGTGGCTAAACGAAACTGGCTGATCTGTGAACCAGGAAAGTCTCTGGTTCAAACCTTATTCCTGGAGCCATATAGGCAGCTTTAGGTAGACTCTCTCTCTCTCAGCACCCCCTCTCTGTAATAATATTGACCTTACAGAAATGTTGCAAGGACTACTGAGACACTGCATGTGAAGGACTTTCAACACTCTACTTTGCAAATGTTATTCATAATATGTATTTTTTTTCTATTTCAGCTCTGTATTATACAGAGAATACGAAGGTGAAGATGCAGGTTTCTACTGAAGTGAAAAACATTTGCCAGAATCCATGATCTTTAATTATACCCCGAGTTGCACGTCTGCTGCTTGACAGATATGGCTCGTGATGCCAGATCTTCACGATTAGTTAAAAAGGAGCAGATAAGCAAAAAGAAATCTAGCCCAGTCAAAAACAAATCTTTCCAGGTAACAAAAGATGCCAAGAAAACGTCCCCAAAGGCGGAAAGTTCTGCAAACTGCAAAAAGTTGATGGCAGAAAAGAATGATAGCAAGAAAACACCACAAGAGCAGAAATCACTGTTGGGTCCATCATGCAGATGTCTCAGGAGCACCGTTACCAAAGCTTTATCTGGAACATCATGGATGAATCTCGGATTAACTGAAAATGGTCCCTTTTATAACCAGCCTCCTTTGAGCTACAACGGCTTTACAATGACTCTTCGCAGAAAGCCATTTCCCCATAGACTGTTCCAGACATCGACAATCACAAGAGCAAAGAAGTCTAGCCCAGAGAAAAGTGTGGGAAAAAGAGAGAAGTCTGCATCAAAACCCTCCCATGAATCAGAAGCAAAAGAAGCTGTAGAGACTGCAAAGGTTTTCAAACTAGATTTAAACCTAAACGGTGAGTTATCTTCTCCCAAAGGAGCGGACGCTCTGTGTGACACAGAAAGAGACTTTTCCTCAGAGTGTGACAATCAAGCCAAAGAAGGAGAGACTCCTCCTGAGAACCGTATTTCCGCTTCCCATAGTGATATACCAGGTACCCACAATCCAGAGTTATTAAAGGAGGAATGCAGGTGTGAAGACCTTGTGCCTATGAAGCAGGCTCTGAACAGTCTCTCTACCTTTACCTCAAATGAAAGTTTGGCCAAGCCTGTTCTTCTATATTCACATCTCAACTCTGCCATCGCTTCAGAGGTATCTGAAAACAAATTAGGAACATTTGCGAAAACACATTTTAAGAGTAGCTTGGATTTGCCACCTGACCCCAGTCAACATTCTTGTTCACATTCCTGTTCAACTTTGAGACTCTCCTCTGAAATTAATTCAAAGGTCCTTGAAACAGGGTTTGAACCTTCCACAGAATCTCACTCCACAACTGGCTGTAGTTTGGTGCTAGCTAACAGTGAACCTGATCCTGCTATTTTGATTACCTCTGAATTAATATCAAAACTACGTTTAGATGATCCGTGTGTGTTAACAGAGTCCAACTTCGAACAAGATCCTGAACCTGTCATTAGAGAAGACCCCATTCCACACTGTGTCTGTGATTCAGGAGGTAGTTTCAAAGACCTTTGTGTGGAATCTCATGTACCAAAGGGCTCGGATTTGGAGCCAAGCAAGAAAGCACTTGATTCTTATTTCAACTCTGGACAAAATTATTCAGAATGTGACCCATCAAATAACATTTCAGTTTGTAAAACAGTTTCGAATACCTCGTTGAAAAGTTTTATCTTGGGAGATCTTGAGCGGACACTTGAAAAGATTGCTGCAGAAACTTTCTGCATAGATTCAGCTGCTGTGCCTGTTAGGTTGCTCAGCCCAGAAAAAAGCACAGTAGATACCACTTCTTTGAGCAGCAAGGTCTGTCAGGAAAGTTTTCCAACACCCCCAGAAGACTCTAATTCAGGACTGGCATCAAACGCTGCAGGAGGTACAGAGGAAAGGACAAGTGTGTTTGTTCAGAAGCCTCAGGACCCATTGCCACAATTGGGGAGTGAGGGCAAAGATGTGAACTGTGTTCAGGACAGCAGGAAATGTGAGAAAAATCCAGTTGCAGCTTCAGAGCCATCCTCCTGTGAAAATCCAGCTAGTGGTGGGCTTCCTGTCTCGTGTGCTGCTTTGCAACCTGTCCCGGAGAAGAAGAAGCGAAGGCGATGCGGAGTCTGTGAGCCTTGTCTGAGGAAAACTAACTGTGAGGAATGCAGTTGCTGCAGGAAACGCAAAACTAGTCACCGGATATGTAAGAAGAGAAAATGCGAAGAACTGAAGAAGCCCCCACCGCCAGCGCTGTCATTAATGCTACCTTCTGAACCCTTAGAGGTAAGCAAAGAATATTCATTTGAATAGTGTAAAATTTCTATGCCATTTTTTTTAAAAGTGAAGTAATTAACCCTGTGTGTATGTTCATGGGAAAGAGAATGTATGAAAAGCTCTCTGGAAATGAAGGTGTTAGCCTCCTCCCCCCCCCCCCCCTTTAGTGTTTGTTTGCAGAGGCAAATCCTGAATGCAGGGAGAGCTTCTCCCGGTGATTGAAACCTTTCAGGGGAAACTCTCCCTGTGCTCAGCAATTGCCTCTGCAGGCAAACTGTGAATATGAGGAGGGCAAGGGTGTGGCTAAGAGGCACCCCAGCAGCAGGGAGTGTGGCTAGTGCATTTGTCCAAGCAGAGCCTGCCATTTGTTCCCTCTCCATGGTAGTGAGAATGTCTGCATTTGGGCTATAGTGTGGCTTGATTTCAATGTTAGGAATATTGGCATTGTTAAAGATGAAACTTGTGTTCTAATTGCTGTGCTCAGTCCAACATTGCTTTTTAATAAAACGGGAAATGTGCTAAAACATTACCCAGACTTTGGTGAGGTCCATTCTGCCAGATTGATTTAAGTCATTTCAGATTTTAATTTCAAATTAAGAGGGTGCTTAATCAATCCAGCAGGATTTATTTCTATGTAAACATGCATAGGCTCAGGCAGGCTACACAACAAAAACAAGTCATTACACACACACACACACACACACACACACACACACACACACACACACAGAGAGAGAGGGGGAGAGAGAGAGAGAGAGAGAGAGAGAGAGAGAGAGGCACATAGCAGAGCTAAACATAATGTACTTCACAGAATTTTAGAATAAAACTAGACAGAAGGAAGGGAAAAAAACCGAAGGAATGGAGGCCATCCTCACCAAAACCTGGGTAATATTGTAACACACTTCCCATTTTATTAAAAAAAAGTACAAAAAAGACCACACATTATCACTGCTTATTTTTAAGCAGATGGTTAAACTTAGTTCTGTCTTGTCCTGAAGACTGAATTATGCTTGCTTTTTTTTGTTTTAAACAGCTAATACAGCTCTAATACAAACTAGATTCAGAAATAAGGAATTTCAAGTTGGTTTTTATGTATCCACTTCATTAACATAGATTTATCTTCATGATAGATGTTGTTGTATGTGTAATTTTTCAGAACAGAAAATCACAGCCAGGCACATAGCTCAGGGGGACTGTAAAGGATCCCCATTTCTCTCTCTTGCCTTCCCCTGTTCCCACCGTGATAGAATTAAGAATTTTTTTTCTTCTTGCTTTTGTAGTCTGAATGTTCTCCTATGAACGGAAATGTGACATTTCTGTATCTTTGCTCTGTCCCAGTGCTGACAATCTACATGCGGCTTCTTATGTTCTTGTTTTTCTATAGTGTTAATTTTTAGGGATATTGACTGGTAGTGTAGTAATGGAAGTAACTCCTCCCACTTGATCCTAGTTAATTGCACTGTTAATTTCTTTTTTTGTTGGGGGGAGACAAGTCGGATCTAAGAGATGTCAGGCGGAGATTCATGCTATGGTTTGTCACCCAGTTCTAGCCAGAGGATGGAGCTAGAGGAAAACAAGCCATGCCAGCAAAGAAGCAATGTTGTTTTACGAAAATCATTTCGCCCTAGATCATGATGACTGAAAACTGGATTACGGCTTGTTTCTTTTTGTCTGGTTATGTTATGGTGGTGTTAACTTGGTCTGATACGCTGCCAGACTCCACTGGGTGCTGAAGAACATTCCTTGGAAGTTTCCTGCCCAGCAGGGGATGTTCCTGTACATTGAGAGGGTGCTTAAAAACAGCAACAAAACAGCTCAGGTAGAGATGCTGGCACTACTATAAGACAGAACAAGCTTGGGAGTTTCCATGAATTGGGTATGTCATTAAAAATCAGTTTTCAAATAACGGTGAAGAAATGCCTTTACTGTAACGTTGAAATATGCATGGAGTAGGTGATTTGGTAGATGTTGCCATCTAAACTGGGACAACATTACTCATTTAATTCTGCTTGGCATCCAAGATAATATATCATTGAGCAAGACACCCTAGACCAGCGGAGCAGTGCTCCACCCGTCTAAATTCTAGACTGGATTGTGCCGTAAGGCTCTAATCCTAATCACATTTACTAGGGAGTAAGCTCCATTGAACTCTGATTGATTTGCTTTTGAGTAAATATGCATAAGGTTGTGTTGTATGGCTTTTGGGGGCCATATTTTACTTCGTCCAATCTGTAAAACCTGTTCCATCTCTTCATAGATAGGGCTCATTTTGGTCTGTAGTCTGTGCATTGCACAATTCCGTAATTTAAAGAGCCCCAACTGTTAAGAGCTATTCTTAGAGGTATTTTAACAATAGGTAAAGGTAAAGGTGACCCCTGACAATTAAGTCCAGTCGTGTCTGACTCTAGGGTGTGGTGCTCATCCCCATTTCAAAGCCGAAGAGCCAGCGTTGTCCGAAGACGCCTCCGTGGTCATGTGGCCGGCATGACTCTCCTTGCCTCAGCGCGTAGCATGCAGCTGGAACACGGAGCGCTGTTTACCTTCCCGCAAGCGGTACCTATTTATCTACTTGCATTAACATGCTTTGGAACTGCTAGGTTGGCATGGGCTGGCCAAGCAACGAGAGCTCACCCCGTCGCGGATTCGAACTGCCGACCTTTTGATCGACAGCTCATGGTTCAGCGGTTTAACCCCCCCCCCAATTCCTTGCAACTAAATCCCCCTGAGGTCAATGGGGCTTACTCCCAAGTGTGGTGGATACAGAGGATTGCAGGTTTACAACCCAATCCTATGCAGAATTAGCTGTGCCTAAGCATTGATTTCAGTGGATTTTGCTGCACAATTCTACAGAGGATTGGGCTGTTACTCTGCTATCTTATATCCCGCTTACTTGGGCTGTACATTTCATTGAAGCAGTGGCAGGAAATTTCCCAGTAAATGTAATTAGGATAGGTGCCAGACAGCAAAGCAGAGTTACCTCTACATTCTTATAAGCAGCTGCTTTGCTGTCTTGCTTAAACTGTATGCCAATGCCTCAAAATAATTTCTCTGGTCTGTAAACATTTCCCTGGTCTGGTCTCATCTGGTATTCTGTATCTTTTACACAAACTAACAAAACCCTGCCAGATAATAGCCGGCAGACTATTATCTGTCGGCTGTTATCTGCACATGGGAGTAGCAGTCTCAGTGGACAGATGAATCATTCCTCCCTTGGCTGGATACTAAGACCAGGAATTAAATAGCATAATTTTTAGTCAAATGAATACAAATAAGTGACATAATGAAACAAAACAAAGCACTTGACAGTTTACAATTTTCAGACAAGGCTTTTGAGCATGCCCTATGGAGACCTTTAATGCTGCAGCAGAGGAGTGCAAAATGTACAAAAAGGAGTACAAAAATGTAAGGTGTGTCAGGGCCTTGGGGAAATAGCCAGCGTGTCACCCAAAATGACTTCATACAAGTTTCAAAATACAATAGTGATTCTCCAGCAATTTTTGCATAATACAGTCCAGTATAGACAAGAAAAGGACTGATGTTAAGTGGACAGCTTTGGGTCATTCCTGATAGTAGGTTAGCAAACCACAATCATATATTATGGTTTCCCAGATGCAACTACCTGGGTCATCTGATGCAGCTGCTGAGGGGTGAAGGTGGAAGTGGGAGCAGACAGGAAATAAAGGGGTGAAGCAAGGAATCAGGAAGTGGCAAGGCTTCCGACAGGTGTGGCAGGGTATGGCTGCAGAAGGAGCAACTGTGAGCAGAGGCAGAGCAGGATAACTATTGATGATGGAGGCACACTTGATTCCAGCCCTGGACCTTGTGGACAACAGTAGGGGGCAAGCATGCATCCTCCCATTGGTTTCCATGATTCCTGATATCCGTAAGTGAAGGTAGTATTTAATACCGTATTGCCCCGAGTATAGGACGCTCCTGATTATAAGCCACACCCTTAAGGTTTGGTGCTATTTTTTTAAAAAATACATTTTTAACTTTTTTAACTTAAAGAAAATATACACATTAGTAGAACAGTAAAACAGTGCAGCTTTAGTACAGTTAAAGGCATAGGCACCCTGTCCCTTATTGAATATGGGCACCCTAGTATAAGTAACCTTCCCACATCCAAAGGGCCTACCTTTAACCATTGAAATTTGGGCAGGTGCAGCTTGTTGCACCCTTCCATGATGATGAGCTGCACCTGCCCAAATTTCAATGGTTAACAGCAGAATCCTATGCTTGTCTACTCAGAAGTAAGTCCCATTGCATTCAATGGGACTTACTCCCAGGAAAGTGTGCATAGGATTGCAGCCTAAAGGTTGGCACTCTGTCCCCCTTTGGATATGGTAAGCCTATGCAGGAGCTTTTGCTCTCAACTTTCAAACTGCAGGAAATATCTTACTTTCCACAGAGTCCTGGGGCTGGAACTTAAGGGTTAATTTTTTCAAATGCTTTTGGGCTAGAGCCTGCTAGAGAGATTGTGGCCATTTAGCAAGTGATTAAGAACTGAAAACACAGTGCTTTGCAGTTTAAAAAAAGCAAAAGTGTTTTACCTTTGAAAGAGACTTGGAGAGGCTTGAAAACAGGACCCTTTGCAGAAAACTCTAGTCAGAAAATGCCAGACTTTGATTGTAGGCGGCACCCCTACTTTAAAGACTTGCCTTAGGGCAAAAAAGTGAGTCTTATACTCAGGTCAATACAGTATATATCCTGCCCTTCAACATAAATATTTTCAGGGCAACTCACACAGTAAAGATAAAAACATTTCATTGTCTTCTTCCACTCACTACCTGTCTCTGTTATTAAGGGACCTCTAACCCTCTGGAACATGATTTGGGGGCTGCAGGGAGAAGGAGAGATCAGCAAAATTGCTTGTTTCCCCTTGTGCAAATGGGACTTCTTCCATAAGCAGAATACAACCCAGAATACGCACACAACAACAACAAAAGCAAAAATAAAAAGGTGGATAGGAACTAGCAGATAAAATTTACAGGTTAAAAACCTGGAAGAATAAAAGGCATTTGCTTGATGCTGAAAATACAGCAGTGTAGGCACTGGGGAGAATGTTCTACAACTGAGGTGCCACAGCTGTGAAGACCCTGTTCCCATTTGCCATTTGATTCTCCTCTGATGAGGAGGCACTTTCAAAAGGGCCTCTGTTGATAATCTCTGTGTATGAGCAAGCTGTTTGTGGGAGTAGGCATTCCTTTAGCTACCCAGGACTTTAAAGTTAAAGTTTGTTTCATGTACCGGTAGTTGTAAGGAGATGGGTCTGAAATTGGGAGGGTCATTGTTGGGGCCACACCTGCAGCCACTGTGTGTTTGCATCAATGCTTGCAGCGACAGGTAAAGTGCCAGTTTGTGAACTATTCTTTTATATGACTATATTTTAAGGATAAAAAATAAATTGAAGTCTGTGTGTCCAGGAGAAGATTGTGTCCTGCCTGGTTGGCAGGCAGGGGCAACCAGCCTGCCAACATTGGGAGCAGGGGAGGAATCCATAGAAATAAATGAATAAGGAAATGTTAAAAAGCAGTAAGGTGATGAGTTTTTGATCCAAAAATAGACCTATGAATGTGATGGGAACACGTGGGCAAATCCCCAGTCTCCAGAAGCAGAAAACTACTTTGGCTGCAATATTATCATGTACACTTATTTATTTTTAATTAACAAACAGACATCTGTCAAGGTCACCAGAAAAGAATAGCGGGTGTTGAGATGGGAAATGATAAATGCAAGGAGTAAAAAAAGGTTTCATCAGAGACCAGGTCAAGAAAAGGATGAATTCTAGCTTTTCTGTCAGTCTCTTTTCCAGGCTAAACATGCTTCCCTTTGATTCCTCCTGACCTTCTCATTGTATAGCAGCTTTGCTTCTTCACCCCTTTCTTTAAGCCTTCTCTCTGCCTTTTTAATGAGCTGCCCTCTATTCTTTAACTTCTTTTCCACTGTCAGTTTCATTTTCTTGGGCACTTCCGTAGGTGCAAAATGGTGTGCATATTGTATACAAAACAATGCTCTGTTTATGAATCTGCCTGTCTGTCCCAATTTGTATAGCAAAAAATGCTTTTCTTCTTGAGAATTCTAGACTGTTACACAAGTAAAATTATTGTCCCTACTTGGCCCATACGATGCACAAAGAGAGAGGGAGATTTCTTGTAAAAGTTATACTGGAGTAAAACATTTGTAAGCAAAATTTGTTCAAATATGTCTTCCCATTACAAAGTGGGAAAGTGAGAAATTGAAGATCTGTTTTGCAATGTAAACATTTGACAGACTCCTGGAGCGCAGCATAGGTAGGCAGAGATACAGTATGTTGATACTCTACTGTACACTCAAGCTGAACTCTGCATGCCAAAACCAAGGCTCCTGTTTTTTTTCCCCTAACCTCCTTTTGTCATCAGACAGGCAAATGGTGTTCTTGCACATTTAATTCAGCATCAGTTTCAGAATCTGGATCCAAATGTTGCAGATGCAGTTATACTCCGTTGTTGTTGAGTCTCGGCAACAACAACTCCCTGCTAAATGGGCGTAGAGGCACTTTTCAAGTGTTGCTCCTCTTATATTTAGCAGGGGAGAGCAACTGTCTGTCTTCACTCCCAGCATAGCGTCTTTTCCGTTGGCTATTTGCTGATGTTTCTTCTGAATCTTTTTCACCTTTGGGAACTGGGAACCATTTATTTTGTTTTGTAAACCACTTTGTGAACCGTTTTGTTGAAAAGCGGTATATAAATATTTATCATCATCATAAATGTGAACCTAAAGTTCTGGCGGTGAAGGGACAGCCACTGAAAATTCTGAATCTCTCATTAATACATTATAAGACAGCATACTAGATAAAAGCTGCAATCCTTACTGAGAAGTAAGCTCTGGTGAAGAAAGCAGAACTAACTTCTGAATAAACATGCATAAGACTGGACTGCACAAGTTCTGAAACTTTATCACAGTTATAGCCCGATCCTGCCTAACTTTAGCCTAAGGAGTCTCAAAAGTGCCATAAAGCAGTTTTGCGGCTCCTCTGGAGTAAGCGGTCCGGCACCACTTACTTACTCCACCTGGACCTCCACCAGTACTCCTGCAATTGCTCTGTGTGTCAGATGTAGACATGGGTTTCACACTTTTTCCTACCAGGAAATGCTTTTTATTTAAGAAAAGCAGAACTTGTGAAGTGACCCTCATTCAAAAATAAAATATTCAAACTACCTCTTCACATGAAATAATTCCCCCTGCCAATGGTGTTGCTAGCCCCCCTGCCGCCTGGGCTTGGGTGACATCACGCCACGTGGCGCTGCCCCCCACAGTCACGCCGCCCCCTCCTCGCTTCTGGAAAGGCTCCATTTGGAGCCTACTGGAACCAAGGGCGGGAGGGAGGGAGGGAACTGCGTGTGTTGCCTGGGGTGGTGCCCCCCATGACAGCTACGCTACTGCCCCCTGCCCAGAGCCAGCAGAAATCTGTGGTTTTAAGGTATCTGCTGCTTTTCTTTTCCCAGCAGAAAGAAAGTTTTGTGCCATAGATAAAAAGATCACACTTTGTTTACTTGCCTGGAATAAATACCACTCCTCACTTCTGTACTTGTTATCACTAATATAGATAACATATAACATTTTTGCTCCAGAAACATATGTTGAAAAGATGGGAACTCAGCCTTTCATCAGTGTTTAACCACACTGATTACTAGAGTGATAAGGTGGTTAAAGTTGTATGAAGTTTTCCATGATGTTGAATATGAGAGGAGGGATTCAGCACTTACTCCTGGGGTCTGGGGAATGGACAATAGTAGGAGCCTTCCTCCAGACTAGTAATTATAGATTTGATGCTTGCTTGATAAGAGTCCTGTGCCTAGGCTTGGAAAGGTCAGGATGAGCACCTGACCATACCTTAGGGAGCGTAGCTACCCAATCATAGAATAGAATTAAATATATGACATCATATGATGACATTTTGTGTGTATTTGGCATATCAATAACTTGCTGATTAAACTGTCATGGACTGTAAAGCCTTTTATGTGAAGATGGCATAGATTAGTAGTGAAGATGCCACTATGACTTCACTATGGCATAGTGAAGATGCCATAGATTAATAGAATTCATCTGGTTGCTCGTAGCAAACAGAACTTGCCTCTAGGTCAACCATGAAAGGAAGATTATTTTAAACTGGAAAAGTAGACCGTTTTCTTCAGACTGTCAGTGTAGCACAGATCATTTAATGTAAACATGAGAGGGTAGGGGGGACAGTAAAAATGCATGTGCACTAGGAACTTTAGTTGATTTACTTGCACAGCTGGATTAATACACTGGTGGCTTTTATGTTTTGAATAATAATAATATTTTGCTGGTCCCATACAACATCCATGACTTATATGCATAGCAGAAACAGAGCAACATTTGTTTGCTGATTTCAGTGGGGTTTTAGTTCAGGATAGATCCTAAAGTATCTGGTGGAATGTTTTTAAAAAGGAAAGAAAGTTATTCTAAATTGAATGAGTAATTTGTGTATCTCATGCAGGAAGCAGAAGATTGAGTTTATGAAGGGTTGGGTGTGTAGGGTGTAGCAAAAGGGCTTTGCTTACAGCAGTTGTTTTCAAAATATGTGTTTGGAGGGAACCTTACCTACATCAACTTGCCTGTTGAAGAACCCCTGCAAGTTGCAAAGGATTTTGGGGTACTGTATTTTGCAAGACCTAGTTGCACACCCTGGATAGTACTGGCCCAGACTCATAGTTGTCCCAGAAGAACTGAGCGTGTATCCTAAAGCACCCACAACATCGCCCTGTGGCTGAGCATTGCAGGGGTAGTGGTGATGGTGGGCAAGTTGTTTTCCAAGGCAGCTTGACAACCATTATACAGTATCTTCTCAAGGAGGAACCCTCCTGCTTGGGGAGGGGCTCAGAATACATGCTTTGCATGCAGAAGGTCCCAGGTTCAATTGCTGGTATCTCCATCTGAGGATGAACCGTCTGAAACGCTGGCGAATCACCACCTGTCAGTGCAGACAATACCAAGCTAGATGAACCACTGGTCTGATTTAGTTTGACCTGCATGCCAACAGTACCTTGCTGGAAACCCTAGTGGTGTTTATAGAACAAAGAAGTTCAAAGTGAAGTAAAAATGGAGGTGATAATTTACTTTGACTCATGAAGGCATCTGAACTACTTGTTAGTTTTTCTTCTATAGATATTTACTGTTAGAATGGATGCTTTATAATAAGCATGTGGTAGCTACATTTTCTGTAGATATTTTACTCCATTGAATCTTTAACTGATATTGTCTAAATAAAGAATTCACATTAGCTTGTACTTAAAACAAAACAGGGAGAGCATAAGAGCAAGCAGACTGAGAGACATCATTCTCTAGCAGTGCAGGACTACTCAGAGGTAAGCCCCATTGTGTTCAGTGAGGCTTCTTACTCGCAGGAAAGTGTGCCTAATAGGATAGCAGCCTAAAATCATGACAGAATGATGGCATGACATGACTCCAGACCTTAGTGACTCTGAGGGGGGGGGGGAGACAGAAATAAATCAGCAACTTGTTGAGCATACAAGACGAGATCATTTTTCTCCAGTGGCAATAGGTGGAGGATGTGTTACTAACAGTCTTTACTCTCTGCCTTCCTTCCTCCCTTCCCCCCCCCTTTCGCTTTTCTTATCATTAGCCATTCATTAGCCTCAAGGAGTGGGCATCACGCATGCTACGCCAGTGTGGGTTGCCCAGGCGCGGCAGTCCCAGATGCGTGTCCTCACATAACCCTCCTCTAAAAAATCGCCATCGCCAATATGTAGCCCTTACCTTATAAAGTCAAAATGCACAATACCTAGTTCCTGCAGGGTGGCGTTTGTGCGGGTGAGGGACCGTAGCTTTCAGATCGTTTCTCTCGCTCCCCCCCCCCCGATCGTTTCTCTCGCTCATTCAGACCAAACGTGTGGGTTCTCTCTCTCTCTCTCCCCCCCCCTTTTCTCTTTTTACACCTCGCTTCCGCCTTGGCCCCTGCCTCCAGACAGCGTTCCCCGCGGCCAGATCCGCGGTCGCAGAGAGTCCATGTCACAGCTTGCGCCCGCCCCTGTGTCCTCTTGCTCCGAGTAAAGCCCACATAGGAGACCCTTTGTTTGGGAAGGGCTAGGCAGGGAAGAGCACTTCGGAAGCTGCGGGCCTCGCTTTGCCATTGGCTGATCCTTTTCTGGAGCCTTTTTTTCCCCTCTCCTCTAAATAATATTTGAGAGGCATGCCCAGCACGTCCCTAGTGTTGGCAGGCAGCGCTTGCTGTGCTGTTTCTTGCTGCTGCTCCTGCGGCTGCTGTTCCTTTTAAAACACCATGATAATAATACCCAAAAAGCAGCGTGAAGAAGTGCTATACTGTAATAGAGGGTTCTTCTGCAGAAGGAAGCAAGATGGCTACCTTGTGGGTTTTGCTGTGAAGAATACAGAGCCTAATTAAACCCGACTTTAAGGGGGGGAAAAGGTTATTTTCCCTCCTTGTTCACTCTCTTTTCCGTTTTTGTTTTGATTCCGGTGACTTCAACATCTAAAGTCTCCATCAGAGCCTTTTAAGTTCTGCATAAGAAAGCCCTTATCGTTGTGTTTGAAGTCTTCTGATGTTACAAAAATTGCTTTTAAAAATAATAATTTATTTGCTTATTCACAAAGACTTATTCTGCAATTTGATGTCTTTCTTTAGGTGCTAACTGAAAACAAAAGGCCTCAGAGGAGAAAGCAAAGAGTTCTAAAGGTAACTGATCATTGCTTTATTAATAAAAACACCCCAGGCCATTTTTAAACCCTGCTTTCTGGCCATGAAAATGGAAACTAAAAGAGTAGAAATACTGTACTAGGAAGTTGTAAATTGTGTGTTAAAAGCACAGTAACATTTTGCCTTTCCCACTGTATGGTATAGTGTGTTTTGTAGATATTTAACTCTTTGTGCCCAAGGCTGCCGGTTAAATAAAGCCTAACCACTCCTATTAAAAATGCCTTGCATCAGCCTTGATTCATAAAGACTTGCATCAGCCTTGATTCATAAACACACCATGGACTAAGTCTGATTGATTTCTGTGGGAGTTACTTATGAGTAAATATGTTCGGGTTTCCTCTTAAAGTGACACTTCAGTTCTTGACATGAATGGGGGAGGGATTGTTTTCAGATCTGTTCAGGCTGTATGATCACATTAACTGTGGAATGTTGGTGATATTTGAATATTATGTGGGGTGTTCCAGATCATTTTTTCTACATGCAAGTTGCTACTTGTTTTATAAAACTGACACATTTCAGACAATTATGGTTTGAAATTGGTAAGTCTTTTAAGAATATTGCATATGTGTTTGGTTAATTAATGAATGTATGTTGACAATGTTGTTAAAATTCAATGGCACTTCCAAAGCAGTTTGGCAGTGGAAGTTGCTGGGATAAAAACAGAAGGAGAAAGTCCTTGTGAGCTCATTTAGTGTTTCTTGTGCACATGTAACTGACCCCATAAATGGCTACCCTGTTCTCTTCTGTGAGTCAGGGAATTCCTGTGCACGTGCGGAGGAAATCCCTGTTTACGGGGGAATCCCCAACCCATAGTAGAGGGCCCCTCCCTTACGAGCAGAGCTTTGTGTGTCATCGGAGGCTCTCGGTTTTCTGGATCATGACCGGTATACTTCCAGCCGGGATTCTAAAGTGAAAATGTTCATATATGTTGGAACACTTTTGCTACGGTGTTTGTCATGACCGGTATACTTCCAGTCGGGATTCTAAAGTGAAAATGTTCATATATGTTGGAACACTTTTGCTACGGTGTTTGTTTAGGATTCTAGCATAATGTCACATTCTGGGTTGTAGCCCTGGGATAGTTCATGGTACACCGTATTAAGTCCTAGGACTAGGGCTGGAAAAAATATGCATATACAGTAGTCGTTTTGTGATATGACTACTGGGTGTGAGTAGTGGAAGAGTTAACGTGTAATATGCTGGCTGTATTATTTTTAAAAACTGGACATAAGATTTGTTTCTATTTACAAAAATGGAATAAGCGTATTCTACAAACACTTGGGATAGTTGTCAGAGAAAATGAAGTGTCCTTAAATCACACTAAACTCAGTCGGACTTAAATACTTAAGCTCTGCTACAGTTTCATTCATGCCAAGGACAATGAAGTGTGTGTGTGCGCCTGGAGTTTTTAAGACACTGCTGTCTATCATGTTATCTTCGTGAGTATTTTATTCTTTCTTTTTGAGGGTTGTAATATTTGGTTGATTTATAATTGTTTAAAATGTGATTTTTGTTCTTTTTTTTACTTTGTTTTGTTCTCATGTTTAACCAACAATGCAAAAACTTAGACTATGATCATTGTTTGGAAATTGGTGCCTTCAAAATTAACGAAATGATTTTCCAAATATATTTAGGATACAGATTCTAATGTAAAACTAGAACTGATTGTTCAAACAGACCAATCTACAATCAGCTAAGTTAGAGCATTTGAGCAAATTCATTGTGAATATCTTGTGTGAGCATGCTCCATTGAGTTCTACTGTCCTCTTTTATCAGACGTGTATAGGAAAATGTACCAGTAGATTGTGGTATATATTCTATCACTGTAAGGGTAGTAGCACTTAAATACTGTATTAGTTATTCACTTTGGTTGTGCTGGAAGGGTGCAATCTAGTAAGCAATGCATAGACAGGATGGAAGGAGGTTCAGTGGGGTTGTTCAAGGCTGTTAAGAGTATAACTAATCTGGTTTAACTGATCTTGACTCTGTATCCTTATTGGCTGGCTAAATCTTGGGGGCTGTAGTGCTTCTGGTTATTGACTTGTAAATGTTGCCTTGTCTTGGGCATCTGTATTCATTATTGAAGTAATCAAATGTACTTTTTAATACGTAGATATTTTCATAGTAGCAGTACCTTTTTATAAGCTTGGAATTCAAAAAAATTGAGAACTGTCAGTTTGTCAGAGCTTATGTAGCAAACTGCTCTGGATAAAATATGTCTTTGAAAAAGATCCTGTTGAAATGCTATGGGAATATTTAATAAAAATAAATGCATCCGTTTGGCAGCTGTCTTTTTCCACTGTGTTTTGGTTGCAGTAGTCTTGATCCTCCTCCTTTTGTTGCTGAGATCAAAGTGGCAAATGCCAGGGATGGTCTAAGACCAACTCATGCCTGCGGCGGTATGCCATATGCTGCCCCTCCTTACCTGGTGATGTTCTAGCCTCTGCTCCTCCAACAACCTGGATTGGAAAAGGAAGAAGTGTGTAGGACAGGAAAGTGCAGGGCTAGGGTGCTTTCACCTTTTTCACGCTGTCTACATCATCCTTTTCTAATCCAGGGAGTGAGAGGAGGAGGAGGAGGAGGAGCAGCAGTAGTAGTAGTGGAGGTGAGTGGACGGATGGAGGCGGGCACCTTTACCTATCTGCCACCTGAGGCGATCACCTCAGTCAGCCTAATAGATGAGCCAGCCTTGCCCATTGCATGTGCCAAGCTAGGCACCGCATGTAGTACAACACAAAGTGATAACTTTGTAATAAGATAGGGCATCCTTTCATTTTGCACAGAGTCATTTTGTGGAGTCAGAAATGGCTTCTTACCCAAACAAGCAAGTTGCTATTTCCAACTTGGCAAGCACCCCACCTGAAATAAAACGGGATGCCCCATGGGCCTCTATGAAAAAGCAGAGACTTCATTGTGGAGGCCTGTGGGCATCTTGTGGCTTACCTGCTGAGTCAGAAATAATTCCTTGTTAGTTGCAAACAGTTGAAGTACCACATCCATCCTGATTGGTGCCCACAGCAAAATAAAAGCAAAAGAAATGCATGGGCCTCTAGAAGAGCAAACCTTCTTGCTCCACAAAGAAATCCAGAGTTTGAAACAGTATATTGCAAGCAGTGAACAAAGTGCTTTTTCCAGCTTGACGGATGTCCTATTTTAGGTGGCAAGGATTTGGGTAGACTCCTCCTTACCTAGGGAGAGGTAGAGAGATCCAAAAATGGCAGGATGGAGACCTGATGCAGCCTGTGGGCCTCCAATTCGCAACTTTGGGGTTTGGTCATGCCCAGTATTCTTTACACTGGTGATCATATTTTTTTTCTGAAAACAAGTTATTTATTGTAGTGTTGCTTTTTTCATAATGTGTGATCGGTGGCATCAAATCTAAATAGATGTTTTACTTCTCTCAATTTAGAACAAGCTAAATCATACCAAATAACAAACTAGATCTTATTTCATGTCCATTTTCATTGCTTGCTTCTTATCTTAGGACACACTACCATGTTTTCCATCTATTTCAACTTCTCTCCTTGTTCTCCCCCCCCCCTTTTCCTTTTTTGGTTCTTTGTATGAGATTTGTATGAGAAAATAAAAGAGCATCTTGCCCTAACATACAATCTAAGGACTATGATAGTTGGCCAAACGTCTCTTGACAACCAGCTCTAAAAACAAAGTGACCTTCTCCATTTTTCCATCCCTCACATCCAATAAAATATACTGAAGTATTCCTAAATCCTCCCAACCCCCCATATTAATCAAAATCGGATCCAAAAACGCCATTCGAAGATGGCAGCTCGGGGACCCATTACAAACGGGGAGTTGCAGACAATAGCATGGAAATTGCTAATGAAGATCAGCTGTGAGAAAATTAACTGTAACGCAAACATCCGGGGAACAGAAGAAGGCTTTTATTGCTGGTTGCAGTGTGTAGCTAAATACTTCTGAGGATGCTTCCAATGTTGGGAGCAAAACGTAAAGTTGAACCATTACATTTTAATTATTAAAGTGTATTGTACGGCGGAGTTTCCCGGCAGGATGGTTGTTTTGAACTCTAAAAGCTTATCAAGTTGCTAATTAAGTGTTAATTAACATGGATTTTAAATTGTAATTATTTTTGGAGCCCTTCTGTCTCTCTGATTTTGCTTTTGGGCTTATTTTTGTACTTTTGAAAATGTACTTTGAGGTGGCGGAGGGAGGAGCTGATTTTGGGAAGTGTGACTTGGGGGAAAAAAAAGAGATCCTTGCCTGTCCTGTCTGTCTGTCTCTCTCCCTCTTTCTCTCACACACAGAGTTAAATGACATTTTCACATTTAAAATTGTTTTAGTACTTTTTATTTAATGATTAATTACCTAATTAATTGATAGATCCAATTAATTAGCAGGGGGTACAGAAAATTGGACCATGATAGGGGGTACCTGGGCCTCCAAAGGTTGAGAACCCCTGCTGTGCAGTATATTCTATCACACTGTTCTTCAACCTTGGGGTCGGGACCCCAATGGGGTCACAAAGCCTCATTTGTGGGCAACGTACGGGAACCAAAATGGCCACTGAGGGGTAATGCTGGGGTGGTGGTGATGAACCTGCTTGGGGGGGGGGTTTCCATAGGTATTTTATCACCCCTCCTCCCCCTCCCTCTTTTGATTTGCTGGGGAGGCAGTGGGGAACTGTGACAGTGGGGAGGCAGTGGGGAACTCAGCTCTCCTGTTCCCCCCCCCCACACGAGTGGTGGTGTGGGCCTGGGCAAGCTTGTCAGGACGAGGCTGCCGGGATGGGGGTTGCGACAGGTGGAGGGTGGGCAGATTGGGTCCTGGGAGGGGGGCGAGATCAATGATGGGTCCCCAGCCTCATACTTTATTTATTCGGGGTCATGGCATGAAAAAGGTATCGCATTGCCTCTTTAGCCAAATGCACTAACAGCCCTTTGCACATTTGCTTGGGGCTTACAATTATAACACCCAAGTTTCCTTTTCATTCTGTTTTTTCTGCTATCTTTGAACAGTACTTACAAGAATCTGTACATGGTAAAAATAGATGGATGAAAAGGGGCATTGGAAATCCCATAGTCAGTTAAGGTGACCCGGAGATGGTAGGCATTACACCTTCTGAAATTGAGGGCTGTAATCTTGAGCACGCTTACTAGGGAGCAAGTCCTATTAATCTCAGTAGGGCTTGCTTCTAGGTAAATATGCTCAGGATCATATTTCTTGGGTATTAGTGCATTTTTCTGGATTGAGAACAAAGATGAATTTAAGACACAGGTTTTATGGGTGAAGTAGCCATACATAGTACCTGTGTCTTGTATTCTAGTAGCTGGCCATGAAACGTTCTATGAAAAGATGAATTTGTTTGAACACAAAGCACTTTACAATCTGCAGAAAGTTAGTTGTGCTTAAGTCCTATAAAAATTAATGTTGGCTCAGAGTACAGAGCTCAAGTTCTATTGATAGCAATGTGACTTAAGCAGTGGGGTGCACCCAAGTTTCTCTGGATTAATTCTGTGTAACATAATACTATTCAAAAGCAATGGAATAAAAAAAAATCCTCAGTGGATGTATTTGTTTCTGTTTACAAATATTTTAGTCTCTTGACATCATTTTGTAGGAAACTTATCTGACTACATATTGAAATATAATTTTAATATATTTCACTGTCACATAATACGTACTAACATTGTCTTATGAGTCATGTCTAATGTTTGTATCTGATTTCAGTCTTTTTTTTAAAGATCTAAGAAAAATTCACTTTTGAATCTGCAACAATGTATATAGATCTAAATCTTTTCACCTCAATTGACTTTATCTAAACACTCAGACAATGAGTTGTCTCAGTAAACTCTGGGAGCATCCTGTACTTTTTTACCTTTTCCCAAAGTCAGGGAGTTCCCTGCTTGGAAGTTCCTTGGGGATATATTGGTGGCCCACTACAATGTTGCAAAAGTAAACTAAAACAAAAAATGAAAACAATGATAGCATGAATTATCATATTGCACGTACAAGCAGCTGGTGTCAACTTTCTGTTTCTAAGCACAGTGATTTGTGCCTACAAGATGCCATGTGTGCCTGTCTTATATATGGACAAAGATGAAGTGATATATAACAAGTTTGCTCTTCTAAAGGTCTTCAGAGTCCCCGGGCACTCAACTGTCTGGTCTATCAGAGTAGCTAAGCCAATGGCAGTTGGAGGGGCAAAGACCTCCTGTGACATTGGAGAAGGTAATGTCAATAGCATTGAGCATGCTGAGATGGGAGAGGGTGAAGAAGAGAACACAAGGGGTCAGGGGTTAAAAAGGAGATTTTATAGAGTGAAAATGCAGGCCATTTTACTGGAAAAGCCACTAGCTAGTAATGAATAAAACTAGCATGTTGCCAAGGGCAAAGGCTGTTGGATGTGGATTGGAGAGTCTAAGGTACAACGGAGGTTTCCCTGTTGTAAGATAATCACATGGTCATGAAGGTCAAGTGTAGTGATGGTATCTGACTTATGTAGCCTCTTTGCTGTATCATGTTAATTGCTATGTAGCCTCTTTGCTATATCATGTTAATTGCTATTCACATTTTAACTAATTTTACAGTCAGCTGGTTTTCTTCCTTGAAGGTTGACTTGGAGTTATAGTTCTAATTTAATAGTACTATACTGGAGAAGGTGGGATTTTTAACATGGAATCCAAATGTGACAAGCTACCCTTGTAAAACAGTGCATTGTGATTTCTTCATTCAACAGATGCTACTTCTGATAATGGAATCATTCAAATGAAATTATCTGATAAAACAGTATTAAATATGCTTAAAATCTACGTTTCTGAAGGGAAGGCTTCTATTTGTGCAAGAGTGGAGCGGAGTGCAAACCGTGTCAGTCTTCCGATAACTCTGGAGAGTATGCAGAGGTCTAATGGGTTGAGGAAGGGACCAGGAAAGTTCACATGCATCCCTTAGCATACAACACTGTGTGTTACACTCTTCTCTAAATACAAGGAGATGTTCAGGCTTATGTGAACCTGGCATAAAATACAGCCACCAAAAGTGGTGGTGGTGGTGGTGGTAGGGAGAGCTACGTTTACTACTTTATATAGCTTTAGAACAAATTTTAAAAAAACACCAATTGAATCAATTGGTGGTGGTTGTTTTTAATTTGTTCAAATGTTGAACAAGGTAGTTGATGAAGTAGTGTGTTTCCTGGTCTTTTCAAAAAATGTTTAAAGTGTCAGAGTTACTTGTTGGAAAGCTGTTGCAGAGGTCGTCTTGCACAGATGGAGTTTTTTTTTAAGAAGAGGCTATAAGGGAGCTCCAGAATTCATAACAGCAGTCAACAGTAATAAATACAGTGCTAAATGAGTATTACAGCAGTATGCCCGTGCTCTATAATTCAGTTAGCTCTCAAGTTTCTTTATAAGCACTATACTTAATGCTTTTTTTGAGTGTCAGACAAGGCAGAGCCAATATTGTTGAGCATTGTAAATGCAATTCTATGCTACTTGAAAGCAAAAACTGTCTAAATACTGAGTGTAATTGTTTCTAGCATGATTAACATTTAAAGGGTAAGAGCAGAATATACTTGAAAGGGCTTACTGCTAAAATTCCCATGTAATAAAGAATGGTAACAAAATACATGAGAAACATTAATGGTGAAACGGTTGCACAGTACAAATTCGCTGGAAGGCAGAAGAATTCCTATGTGAAGAGCTGGAATCTGTTCAAAGTTTTGGAGTGGACAGCATAATACTAATCATGTGTCACTCATCTCCCTTTTTTCCCTCTAGGGCTTGATTTGGTCATATAGGCAGGCAAAGGAGCCGTGTAGGATGGCACAACTGAAGGGATTCCTGCCATCTTGTCCAAAGCATTTTTGGGCCTAAGCTTTCATGCTGCTCCGGATAAACTAAAAGTGCCCCACAGGGTCTTCTGTAGTGTCGCAGGTTATTCTGAGGTTATGTTCATTCAGAGGCATCCCTCCCTCAAGCAAAGAGAGCATTCAATTAAAAACCTTGAGTCTGCCTCATCTGAGGTTAACTGAGGTGGTCAATTCAGGTGGTCCTCCAAACCATGGTCTGATGAATCAGAAATTCTCCATGGGATTGTGTGGTCCTCTCGCTCTCTCCTATCTTTTATATGTCTTCCTTCTCCTAGGGCTAACTATAGTTTGCCATGATGTCACAGGTTACAAGCCATAAGCAACCTCCTGGTTTTAGAAGTGGGTTTTCTCTGTGCCAGGTGCAAAAGGGAGTGGCGACTGGACACAGGTATCTTGTTGTCTTGTGTGCTCCCTGAGGCATCTGGTGGGGCCACTGTGTGACACAGGAAGCTGGACTAGATGGGCTTTTGGCCTGATCCAGCAGGGCTCTTCTTATGTTCTTATGTTCTTATTATGATGTCAGAATCGGAAAACTATGGCTAGTGCTAAATGGAAAGAGAGAGGGAAGCCATGCTTGAGAGAGTGGACTGGGGTTAAGGTGTTAAAAATAAGAATTAGAGTATAAAAAAAGAAAAACCTGTATTCAGTTCTGAGTATTTTTCCCCCCTGTCTCTCCAGTAAGTGGGTTTGGGGGGGGGGGGGTCAGATTTTATTTATTTATTTATTTATTTATTCACATTTTTATACCGCCCTTCCTCCAAGGAGCTCAGAGTGGTGTACATATTTCCTCCCCTCCTTTTTGTCCTCACAACAACCCTGTGAGGTAGGTGGGGCTGAGAGATAGTGACTGGCCCAAGGTCACCCAGGAAGCTTCGTGGCTGAGCAGGGATTTGAACCTGGATCTTCCAGGTCTAAGTCCGACTCCCAAACCACTACACCATCCTGGCTTGATCATAGGGAGGGCTTTTCCACACCATTTATGTATGAATATGTATACACACACTGTTGTCAGATGGCATTATTGTTGCCATTTTCAGTATTTGTGTTCATATCCTCTCTTTGATGCTGTGATGATCAATATCTTGCTTTTTCAAGCCTGAGGTCCAAGAAGTTACTATGTATTAACTATTCTTGCATTGTGTTGCATGAATACATGTGGACTCCAGTCAAGAATTTTAACTCAAGGGAGAGAACGGGGGGTGGTGGTAAACCAGATTCCAAACTTTCAAGGAAGCTTCACTTAAGCAAACAGGAGATGACAGCCTGTCACTTAGTTCACTCCTCCTTGGGAATGTCCCACTGCAGGTGGGTGATAGGGTCTTCGTTGCTTTCATTTGTCATGGGAGAGCATTCAAATAAGAACAGAAATGTAGGATGTCAGAGACAAGGGCTCTAGTCTTTCTCCCATAAAGGAAAGAAAAGTGAAGTACTGTACTGCAACTGTTGCATAACAATGCAGAAAAATAATCGTTGGTTCCAAACTTGGCCCCAGAAACTGAAAAAGACCAAACGTTCCTAGGTAAATATAAAAAAGTTCTTTGTACAGAATGCACCTTCTGTACATTCAGTTCATCAAAATGCGCATGTGTGAGTGCAAACAGAGAGAGGTCCAAGAGAGTGGCAGAATTTGGGTGAACATTAAGGATGTTGGCTAGGAGAGAGGGAACCTAGAAGATGAGATGCTCCCAGAGTTTAAAGGTTAAGGTATCCCCTGCTCGAAAGCCAGTTGTGTCTGACTCTAGGGTGCGGTGCTCATCTCCGTTTCTAAGGCCGCAGAGCCAGCACTGTCCGAAGATGAAGATGCTTCTGTGGTCATGTGGCCAGCATGACTAATGGAACACTGTTACCTTCCCGCCGCAGCGGTACCTATTTATCTACTTGCAATTTCTTGCTTTTGAACTGCTAGGTTGGCAGGAGCTGGGACAGGAGACGGGAGCAAACCCCGTCATGCGGCACCTGGGTCTCGAACTGCTGTCCTACCGACCTTCCTGTCTGTAGTTCAGCATCTTAACCACTAAGCCACCGTGGTTTAAGGGCCTCTAATTGGAAAAGCAGTGAAAACTGGCTTAGCTGGATTGAAGAACATGGGGGCTTGGGGGGGCATGGGGGCTTAAACACAAGTGGCTGCTGCAACACCTTTTTAAAAATATAGGTCAGCATCTATTTTGTTCTCTGGTTGACAGAATACATTGGCTCATTTAAACTAAATTAAGCTTGCCCAACCTGCCAAAGAAATTCTTTGGAAAGTTGCCTGGTACTGTGCTGGCCGAGTAGTGTTGTGGTTTTCTATAGGAACCCACTCTGCAAGCTGTCAGAAGGGGCTAGGCAACTTTCATAGGGTCTGCAGCCACTTTTTTTTATACCTTCCAGAATGCTGATTGCAGTTTGTTTGTGGGCAAGTTAAAACGTGTGCATCGTGAAGTGTAAATTGTACTAGCTAGTCCTGCCTTTTTGTGAATGTGCTGAATGAAATTAAAATGCATAATTACATGTTTTAGTCATTTGAGTCTTCTGTTGCTTGATTTTGTAGGTTAGTGTTTGGTTGTGATTGTTTGCTTTTAAAATTGGTTTTGAATAATGTTTTTTGAAATGTTGTAAGCTGTTTTAATGAGACCAAAAGGCGGGCTAGAACTATTTTAAACAAATGTATGGCTCTAAGTCAGCCTGTTTAGAATCAACTTTAGATGATTATCTTTCCCCCCCCCTCCTCCCCTTGATTAGGAGCAGGCTTTGAATTCCTGTGCTCCCCCAACCCTTATGCCATTTGTCTCACTGCTGGGAGATGGGAATACCCAAACTGGGACGGTATTTCCCCAGATCCTGGAAGATCGAATCCCCCTTCACCAATTTTCCTCTGCTTGGGTGGGTGGGTGCACATATCTGCCTACTGAGGCTGTAGTTCACAGGCTTATGCTGAGATAAATTTGTTAATATAAGGTGCAACAAGACTGTCCTATTTGACTGCTATAGATTGACACTGGTTACTCTTCTGGAAGTCTTTAAAGGGTTTGTGTCTCTTTGAGAAGGGAAGGATGTAAGGCTGGTTCCCCTGTGAAGTAATTTCCAAACAGCTCTTGGAAACGCACACATGGTAATTCCAATGCATATAAGGGATTATGCATAAACTTTTAGTTTTTTCCCTATCATTTTAATTTGCCCTGTTTTTCTTCTTGGCATAAATGCCTGAACTGTACTTTTCTTTTCTTCCAGATATTAAGCTTGTGTGTGAACTTTGGGAAACATGCAGTATATAGTATGCATTTGGCTTGCATTCTAAGAAATGAGCTTTTAATATCTCTCTGAACACATGCCCAGAGAAATTGGAAGGGTAATTTTTACCATCCAGCTGTTCTGTGGAGACATTTCCTTGCAATGTTTCTTTGTGCAGATGGTAAAAAGAAGACAGACCAGTGCTCTGCAGGGTTATTGTGTCTGACCACGAGTGAAATTGTTATAGCTCTGAGTGACCTGGATTCACGTCTCACCTGAGCTATAACATCAATGGATGATGATTTTGGATAGCAAGCTGTTCACTTTCTCATTCATTTTGTCCAGCAATAAAATGGAAATTGGAATGATTGTCTTCATAATGTGAGTGTGACTATTTTGTTTGTTGAACCTGGTCTATCGGTATTAAAGTTAAGGAGCTGGATGGGAGAGGATGAACTAAACTTTTATGGAGAAATAAAAACTCTTGTTAAAATTGTATGCTGGGGTTATCCCAGCGTCTGCAATGGAGTTTACTCTCTTCCCTATTATTTATTTATTTATTTATTTATTAACAAGGGAGGAGGTAAAACATTTCAAACTGTTAGCCTTGTCAGAAGTCAGAAAATTAAATCGTGTAAAAGAGAGAACCCTATCTCCGTGCTCCTTACCTTTCTCTGTGCTCTAGCAATCGTGTATCTTGCTTTCACAAAACACTATAAGCAGCAAACTGCTTATAGGAGAGAAGCAGACAAGCAGCCTGAATGAAGCCAACATGCAGGAAGCCAACGTTCAGGCTGAGCCTTTCTAGCATGCAGGCTGCTTTGTCTGCTTCTCTCCTATAAGCAGTTTGCTGCTTATAGTGTTTTGTGAAAGCAAGATACATGATTGCTTGGGGCCACAGCTAGAATGCTGAGAAAGGTAAGGGGCGGAGGGGGAACCGCGGAAAACTGAAACCGCGGTTACGGGGACAGTGGATATGGGGGTTCTACGGTATAGTAGAAATTCCCTTAAAGCAGCATTTCTCAAAGTTGTCCCGGTGAGGCAGAGGGAACTTTGAGTGTGTGCGGGGGCGGAGCCAGCGGCGGTGATCCAGGGGATCGCCGCCGCTGAAACGGCCCCCGAAACAACACCCCCTGCTTCCGGTTTTTGCAAAAACCGGAAGTGCCCAAAGATCACTGCAAAATGGGGATCCGAAGATCGGGGAGGGTTGCGCAGGCCTCCCCAAAGCTTCCCCAAGCCCCGGTAAGTGCGGGGGGGGGGGAGGTTTTCCAGGCACTTCTGTGGCAGCGGTGATCCCCTGGATCGCTGCCGCCACTGCTGCCATGCTGTCCCCGCCTCTTAAGAGGGCAGGGGACAGCAAAAGTTCTCAATGGTGGGTCTCGACCCACCACTTTGAGAACCACCGCCTTAAAGCCAACAGATACGTACTGTCTTCTTAAGAACTAAAAGTACAGTATGAGAGACATGGGGCAACTGAGGGAACATTGTTTCAGGTTCGCTCTGGGGCATAAACAGAATAAGTGGAAAAATGGCGGGTGAATTGCTTGCACTATTTAAACTGTTTCTCTGGCTTTGGGTGTGTGTGTGTATACTTTGTGCGAGTCTCTCACGTGTAAGATGTGGGTTGGCTGTATAAAATGTACTTGGGTACTGCAACAGCACAGGAAACTAGACTAAAATCTGTGCTATGTAACACTTTGCTATGGAGGCCCTTTATATTTCCCTATTTTCTGATGAAATCAGTTTTGAACAAGCTGAAATGGATAAACCACTGAGTCCTTTCCTATTCTCTTGGGTTTGCACTCAGGATTCCTTAAGGATGAGCATCATAGGTGGTGTTGCATCATAAAGAGCTTTTAAAAAATAATTAGATTAATTGGTATAGGGAAGGTTAAAGAAATACAGCCTTCAGTCCCCAGACAGATGGTAACCCTTTGACTGCCAGATGCCAAGCACAACATAAGAGATGGTTCACGTTATCTTGCTTTCCTTGGTTATTTTTTGTGTGGCATCTAGCTTGCCACTGTTGAATCTAAGACTGCAATCCTATATACACTTTCCTGGGAGTAAGTCCCATTGAACACAATGGGACTTACTTCTGAGTAGACATGCCTAGGCTTGCTCTCTCTCTCTCTCTCCCACCCCTAATGGACAAATCCAGACTTAACTTTCTATGGCCCCTCTTCTACCAATGCAGTATTAACAAAGTTTTGAAAGTAATACCAAAGTATTTCCAAATGCCATCATATTAAGTAATTAGTAACTGCAGTGAATAGTGGCCTTTTTCTACAATCTTTCTAGATTTGTTGATGAGCCTGCTTGCTTGTCTCCTTTATTTCCTCGCTTCCTTCTTCTTTGCATCTTCAGGGCTGCGTAAAATCTTTTCTATTATTTCCGTAGCTGCTTCTGTCTTTTAATGACATTTTGTGTTTGGGACACTTATCCACAAAAGTAGCAAAGCAATTTTTACAAAGTGGGATTATTCTGAATAATTTATTATTATTATTATTATTAACAGTATTTATATACCGCTTTTCAACAAAAAGTTCACAAAGCGGTTTACAGACAAATTCAAATGATTAAATGGCTCCCTGTCCCAAAAGGGCTCACAATCTAAAAAAGATGCAGAACACCACCAGCAAATAGCCACCGGAAAAGACACTGTGCTGGGGTAAAAGGGGGGCAGTTACTCTCCCCTTGCTAAATATAAGAGGTGTTTCTGATCCTAGCATTATTGCATGTTGGTGTCATTTAAAAGCACAGAGATATGATTCAGTTATACATGGTTACTGGTTGAAAAGCATGAGACCAGCTAAGTATTGTGTACTTGTCTGGTCTAAACTACTGTTCTACTTAATTCTCTGTTTAAAGAATAGACGAGTTGACTAAACTACTGTTCTACTTAATTCTCTGTTTAAAGAATAGACCAGTTGACTATCGTGCATCAGTACACACTACTGCTTTGCTTATCATAGTTCCTCACTCACCAGAAAGCTCTGTGTCTATCAGCATATGCTAACTGCACAATGGTTCTGGCACAGCCTTTTTCCTGTGTTCAGATGTGGGGATGGCTGCATTCTTGCTATAATTTCCACTTTGCAAGGGGAGGCAGGATGTATTTTGAATGCAAGATTGAGTCTGAAAGTAGTTTCTCTTTTGTTCTGTAGTGATCCCAGAGGTTGTCATTTTTGGCAGTTCTGTTGAGACCCAGGCATACCTGTGTGTGCTTCAGGCTCTTTTTGTAGCTTATTGACATTTGCTTAGCTTATTTGTAGCTTATTGACATTTGCTCATAACTGTCCTTGTCAACATGATGACCCAATCACTATGGACCAAGACCAGCTTTAAGCAGTTAAGTGCCCTAAGACACTTTCCTGTCTCTCATACAGAGCAATCCTACGTAAAGATCCGGCGGCTAGGCTCATCCCCTTCCCCGAGTGTAAATGGCGCCCGGGCCAATCGGCCTCCTCAGATTTCCGCTAGCGAAATTGCTGGCGGCCTCCTCTGACTTCCGTGTAATGTCCCAGCTACCCGGCGGGGGACGGGATATGGCCGAAGCCATCCCCCACCCCCTCCTGGACTGACTGGGCCAAAGGCCCCCTTCCTGCTACCTCCAACCACCCTCCCCCCTGCCTGCTGGATCCTTACCTGAGTCCAGCGGCGGCCTGGCGAGGGCTCTGTTGACGGAGCAGGGGAGGCTGGACTTGCGCCAGCCTTCCCTGCTCTCGAGTCGTCGCGAAAGTGCCTTACAAGTGTTCCGCCGCCAGAAGATACATCAGGATTGTGCCATACAATACCTATTTGAATTATTTATGATATAAAAGAAAAAACGGAGGAGGATGGGACCAGTTTTGCAAAGCTTCCATGCCTGGTTGCTGGAGAAATTCATACTTGCCACGGAAGACCAATTGAGTGGATATTTACAAGCTTGCGTTGGGATTCTAAGGTTCATTTAGCTTTGTGCAACCTTGCAATGATTGTACAACCCATATGCTAACTGGGGAAAGAGGCACTTTTTCAATTGGTGCTCCTCTTATATTTACCAGGGGGAAAGTACGGGTAACTGTCCCTCTTCACCTCAGCACAGTGTCTTTTCTAGTGACTGTTTGTTGGTGATGTTCTGCCTTGTTTAAAGATTGTGAGCCCTTTTGGGACAGGGAGCCATTTAGTTATTTGATTTTCTCTGTAAACCGCCTTGAACTCTTTTTTTTTTTGTTTTGAAAAGCAGTACAGTATATAAATATTGTTGATGACGATGTTTAAAGGTCCCTGTGACTGGCAGGCAGTATGAAGCCTCTGGGTTGGCCAGGTCTGGAATACATTTTGGTACCCTGGCTTTCTGTTTGTCGTTGTACGCCAACCCTGAAGCACTTTCTCCCTGCTGCTTTCAAATTCTAGCCCAGCAGTTCTTGTAGATTCTGAATCTGAGAACCTCCAGTTTTAGATTTGGGTGTAGCCACCCAAAGCCTGGCCTGTCTTGACTATATGTTATGCTGTGTTTAAACCAAGGCAGCACTGGGCTGAATATACACATGGCTCCACTTCTCCTACCAAGGCCTCTGAGAGGAATTTTATCAGGGGGTACAAAGTTTCTTTTGGGCCCCTTCTGAAAGGGGGAGGACAGCAACAGCCGAAATAGTCTCCAGATCTCAGGTCTACCAGACTTCCTGATGTGGCACCCAGGTCTACCGGCCCAGTAAACCTGGCCTCCTGGTTGGCACAGCCTTCTTCTTTTACTCTCCATGAGATCAGCTGAGATCCCAGGAAATTTCTGGGGCCCTCCTTTGGCTCCTGGGCCCCCTTTTTGACTCTGGGCCCAGGTACAGTTTACCCCCTTTATACATACATACACACACAGAGAGAGACACACACACACACACACACAGGTGAACAGGCAAATACCCAATTACAAGAATGCCTTTGGACTATAATACCAGATAAGTTTTATAATTTCTCTCTAATAACACTGGACAACACAAAATTGGCCCTGAAATGGAAAGAGCTAATCTTTACTAATTTCAACATGCTGAAAATGAAAATGACAATAAAATCTGTCAATTGGCTCTAGTTTAGGCGAAGCAGTCCGCATTGCATACGTAAGTGTTGTAAGTGCTGTCGGGCATTTACCAGTACATGTCTATGGAACTATCTATTGCAGATCTCTCACAAACTAGCCATTTTTGCATTTTGTCATATTCAGCACCTCAAAATCTATAAGAAATCAAATGACTACATGAATCTTGGGGGCATGACTTTTGTTAAAACTTGTTGTCCAGTGTAATCAGATTCCCAATGCTTCTCACCCCCCTGCACTTTGCTCCTTGGATTGTATTGCTTTTATGTGAAAAACGAGTTGCTCTTTAAAATCCTCGAACCCTTGTATCAGGTATCAAGGTGCCAATCCTTGCAGCTTCTTGCTGTCTGGAGCCTTGTTGAAGTGACTGCCATACCAAGTACACGTGTTGATTTGATAGGTACTGATTGTGAAGAATGTTCTCCTGTTAACAAGCATTTTGCCGGTTCTCTTTTAAGTAACTTTACATCCATGTCCAGCAGAATAGCAGAAGCTCAGAACATGCAGAATTGCATTTAACTAAGATAAATGCAAGCATTCCAGAAATTCTTACAAGTATTTGCCATAGTACAAGTTTTTGGCATGGAAACTCAAACTATCACCCTTTTCCCCACCTTAATATCCAGCAGCTAAGTACGTACTTGTTTTCTAGATAAATCCGAAGAAGGAAGGGGTGGTGGAAGGTTAGTTTTTGTTATTTAATAGCCCATTGTACAGTACAGTGAATTTCTGCACTGCGGATGCCCAGCTTCTATGAGTTGGTAGCAGAGGTGTTTTTTTTTTTTTTTAAAAAATTGACTAAGGAGAACCCCTCAAATTTATTCAGTCATTAGTTCTACAAAGATTTTTTGTGTGTGTGTTTGTGTGTGTGTTTTGTAGTGGGCCTTCCGGAAAGGCAATGTGGTGATAGTCTTAACTTAATTAGAGATGATTGTGCAAAAGCTCATCCTTGTATAATATCTTTTAGAATCTTGTTGTTGTGATTGATAAATTGCATAGTTAGTTTAGATCGATAACTTTCATGGCTTGTAGTTACACAGCAATGTTGAATGAATACGGGAATCAACGCCATGGAAAAATAAAGATTTACTGACTTCAAACCGTAGCGGGTCTCCTCAAAGGCAGCCGCACACGGGTAAAAATACAATAAAATCCAAGGTAAAACAGCCCAACGTTTCGCTCTAGAAAGCCTTAGAGCCTCTTCACAGGAAACAATCCAAGATGATTGCAGTTGGAATTGTCCTGGGTTCACCCTTCTTCCAAATAAAAACAGAAAAGGGCGGGAATCCAATTCCTAGAAAGCGGAAATCACCTGCTTCCGCAGTCTGCCTCTGCAGCCGCAGCAGCTGTCTATTAGCTGATTAGCCTATCACCACTTTCCATTTCCCTCGTTACTGACCCACAGTTCTTGTGCAGGATCGGTAGCCAGATCCGGTTTGAAGTCAGTAAATCTTTATTTTTCCATGGCGTTGATTCCCGTATTCATTCAGAATTGCATAGTTGTTTTTTGGGGGGTGTACTCTTCTCATCAAGAACCAAGTGCCCTTATATTTTTTGGAAAACTGTTTGTGAGGTTATCTTATCCATGATGTACAAAGTTGCTTTAAGTGGAATTTGAAATTTGGAAGAAGTCCAAATTGTTAGCAGCCTATTTCATACGGCATTCCTGAATTGAGGCAAGCTAATTCTGTTTTGGTGCACAAGGTAGAGGGGTGTGTGTGTTGGTATAGCTGAACCCTAGACTTATTGATGGTGTTTGTTTCTAAAAGGGGGAGACAGGGTAATGGCTATCTGCATTCTGACTTGATACCTTTTTAGAAGGGTTCAGATGGGTTCAGATTTGAAGCCAGTTGGTGTTTTGCTATCGCTGATCAATACACTGATAACCCCAGCTAATAAATGACCTAGTTTTGCCCCACTGTCTTTCAATTGCTAGAAAGGGCATGGATCCAGCTTGCATGCCTCGCATCTATGCTGTCTACATTTGCAAGTGAGACCAATTGAAACTGATCCATATAAACAGGCAAGTCTGAGCTTCTGATATTTCAGATGCTGCTGAGGCGAGGAGCCCTAAGAGTAACCAAGTGCAGGTGATTTCTGCTTGCCAAGTAAATGGGGAAACTAACTGCAACTGGCGTAATCTCTGGGGCCTGGATTCATCAGGCCTCCCCTCAATTCAGAGCAGCTTTATTGAGCGACACTTCACAGGTACAATGGTGGTAGAAGAAAAAAAGATTTCATCCCTCCCAGTGGCTTGGTGTAGTCTTAAAGTGACACATCCTGCAATACACTGGATTTAGCTCAAATGAAAAGCCACCTGTGCTCAAGTAGTCTAGTGGTTTTGGAGGCAGCTTCTCTTTGCTTATTCTCCCTCTCCCTCATTCCCTCCCTCCCCCCCCACACACCTTGCATCCAGCATGCACTGAGTTAACTCCAATTCAAAGAGTATTGGCCTCTCAATGCTGCTCTGCTAAAGGGAAGGACCAGCCTAGACACTGACTGCTGGGGAGGAAGGGACAACAACAATCAGAGCATCAGCCTACTACTTGTGCACAGCAGGAGGCAACGAGTAAGGGAGGAGGAGAAAACCAAAAATTGATAGATGTAAAAGCAGTGCTTGTGTTGCTTGCAAGCATGCTGAACTAGCTTAATGATGATCCTAATGCTCACCTCCCCCTTTGAGTGATTTTTGTCAGGTAAAAGTAGTAGGGAACTGTGTAGAGAGCTAATTTTGGAGCCTGATCATTGAGTTGTGGAAAAGATTGTCTATGAGCATAAAGTACAGCCTGGAGGTAGGCACAATCTGTAGGCACAATCCTTGGGGAATCTGTTGCTTTATTTCTACCACCCGTGCAGGCTGGATTGAATACTGAAACTGGTTCTGCAGTCTGTTCTGAGGGCTGAGTGGAGAACAGATACATGCAGTAGCAGGACAATTTGTGTTGGCAGGCAGAGGCGTCGCCAGGTGGGGGCCGATGGGGGGCGGTCCCCCCGACACCCCCCAAACTAATTTGCATAAATTAAGTTTCGTTTTTGATTTTAAAATTTTCCCGTTTTTTAAAAGGTTTTTAGGGGTTTTGTAGCACTAACGGGGCTTCTGTGTATGCTTTGTCCCACTTATCTTTGGTCTAGGACGATCCAGCGACGATCCAGGGGCGACTATCTCTTCCAGGGGCGCAGATCGTTGCTCTGCTGCCCCGGGCGTGAACTCTGTAAAGCGCCCAGCAGCGCTGTACAGAGTACATGCATGCGCAGAGCGTCGATTGGAAACATTGTCGCTTTGCGCATGCGTGAACTTGTAAAGCGGCGGCGCTTTACAGAGTTCGCGCCCAGGGCAGCAGAGTAACGATCTGCGCCCCCGGAAGAGATCGTCGCCCCTGGATCGTCGCTGGATCGTCCTAGACCAAAGATAAGTGGGACAAAGCATACACAGAAGCCCCGTTAGCGCTACACAAACCCCTAAAACCTTTAAAAAAACCCGAAAAATTTTAAAATCAAAAACGAAAGTTAAGCAGGCCCGCGCCCCCCCAGAGCCTCTGCGCCCCTACGCCCTGGGGCCCTCCGCCCCATCGCCCCATATCAGCTGATGCCTCTGTTGGCAGGGGTGCTTTCTCTTTGGGGAAATCTGTTGTCCCCCAACCCTTGCATTCCTTACACACCATTAAAAGCTTTAAGGTGCTTTGAAACATCACTTTGCATTCATGCATGCATTTCTATTTTCCTTTTCTATTACTTCTGCATGAACCCATCTTTAATCTCCTTGAAGAATTGGTGGTGTCTCTCTGTGTTACATTTCCATATTTACACTCTCATCGCCCTGATTCCTCCCAAGATGTTTATGATTTGCTGGACTGTCCAATTTAAAAAGCTCAGGTTGATAAACAAAAGATTATCTTCCCTGTGACTTGTAGGTTACCAGAAACCACAACACAACTAATTAATTTTAGAATGACAAAGGTCAGAATATTTTTAATGCGTGAGGTGTTTTTTGTTTTTTTTACCTTTCAGTCCTTCATACAAAAAATTCAGTAAAGGGAATTTTTGTTTCCTAATGTCTGCATAGTTCTAAAATGCAGAACTGAGAAGGCCGAATATGCTTTAATATGACCCTTGCTCCCCTCTTTGTATTTTCCTAACAACATTCACCCTTTGCTTCTGGGCTGCTGGCACATAACGCCACTGCACCAAGCTGAAGATCATGCCCCACAGTGCAGATGTAAGACCATATAGTCCTGCTGTTTATTTTTATTTGAAATTGCAGTCACTGTCTCTGTGTAAATAAAAATCCCTGTATACTCTGTTCCCAAACATTTGCTACTAATGTACGTCCTATTGATTTTGGTGCAAGATAGTGGAGGACAGGAAGGCCTGGCGGGATATGGTTCATGGGATCGAAGGGTCGGACACGACTTAACGACTGAAAAACAACTGTACTTCAGAGGAAGCAAACTAGTTGTCATGGTCCCCAAGATCCTAACCTAATCACATGTACAGTGGATCCTTTCTAACCTCAGATCTGGGATCCACGGATTTGTCTCACTGTGGATTCCAGATCGCGGGGTGGGGGTGGTCCACGTTAGGGTTTTTTAAAGTAGGGGGGGAAAACCCCAATCCCCGATTTTTTAAAATCTTTGTGCTGGCAAACTGTGCCATTTCCAAGCCTCTGTAGGGCTTTTTCACGCTGAATGACCCACTTCTGGGTCGCTCAAAGGCTCTTCTCTCTTCCCACAGCCTTGCCCCAGGATGCATTCTGGGATCTGCAGAGCTTGGAAACTGCGCCGTTTGCCCGTGCAAGGGTAAAAACGGGGATTTGGGGACTTTTTTCACTTTTAGAACGTTTTTTAAGTGGACCCCGGTATCCGTGTATTTTCTGCATCCGCGCAGGGGGTCCAAAACAGAACCCCCATGGATACCAAGGTCCGACTGTACTTGCCGGAGACCCTGCTTCTTGGTTCTGCCGCTGACGGTGGTTTGGTTGGCCACTATCGGGCAGAGTCTTTTGGGTGGTGGCAACATACTTCCTGGCACTCCTTCCCGAATGAGGTAAAGTTGACTCCCTCTTTCCTTTGAAGGCTGCCTTATTCCTGAAAGCATTCAGTGTTAATTTTATATGAGCTGTTAATTACCCTGCTGTTGCTGTACATTTTCTATTGTTTTGTCTGTTGTTCTTATGGTTTTATATTCTTCAGAAAGCTCTTTACAATGTTTTAATGAAAAGCAGGATATAAATATAGGAAATCAATAGGGCTGTATTTCTACCTCTGAAGAGGCTCCCGGGGTGGCTTAAGACATTTTAAAAAGTACAATACAGTAATAAAACTCTCAGGCCAGTACTGGTGTTATATAGGAGCTGGTGTTATAAGCTCCCTTTGGCACAGGCACCTCTTTTTCTTCCTTTTTCTCAGGGCACACAGATCTTAAGCAGTCCCTGGGACTTTGTGTATTTGCCCGTGCTACTGTGTCTTGCTGGTTTGTTTTCTGCTGCTGTCCTTGAACTACCTTGATCCATGAAAAGGTTATTGGGGGTAGTTCCAATACTTCTGTATTTTCCAGGGTTCTGGCATTGGCTAAAATTATATTTGTATTGTTTTGCAGGGAGACTTAGAAAACAAACCAGTAAATGGCTGCAGACCAGAATTCATGGAATGCATTGACTATGGCCATGGTGAAAAATGCAGGGTGAAACCAAACCAGCCACTGCACTGGGAAAATGTTCAGGCAAATGAAAAGGGAAGTATGACTGGCTTAGAAACTGAGAAGTGGGCACAAAATGAGAAGCCATCGCTTAGCGTCCATGTGAATGGTGACCTCTGCAGAGCTGGAACAAAGAGTGAGGATTCAAAACATTTGGAGAAGGATGCAAGACCAGTCTATTCTTCCAGTGATTTAGATGAGCCCCAAAAGCTTTTTGCACAAACTGTTAGAAATGGCATTAAGAGCATACCGTATTCACCAGCAGAATGTGACGTGTCACTGAAAAAAACAAACGTGAGCAACAGTGCAGATTTGATAATCAGCTGCAAAGAGAGCAACTCCCATGCCTTTTGGACTGGTGCAGCTGAGTTGAATATCGCAAGCACTTTGTCAACTGGAACATGTGGTGCTCTTCCTGAAAAAAAAGATCACGTTCTAGTGAAACAGACTGAAAACGCGAATGCCATTCAGGAATCCGAGAACTCACTCTTGCAAATTGTTTCACGTTTAGACCTGCAGGACAAGCCATCCTTTACTCCTGCCGTTGAAAAAGACGGCTGCCTCAGTGATGGTGCTTCAGTCATACCAAGCAAAGACTTCCAGCCTGAAGATTTGTCTCTTCAGTCTACTTTTTTATCTCTGATTAAAAACAGAAATCTAAGTGTAGAGCAGGTTGTAGCTATTGAGGCGTTGACACGTTTGTCAGAAGTCCCTCTAGGAGCGTCTTCACCAGCTAAAGCAGAAAGTGCTCGATATACAGAGCAGCAAACAACTTCACGCTCGCTTAACAATTACAGAAACGATCATTCATGCGCTTTGACGTCCTCCACAGTGAAAACCATTACAGGGACTTGCCTGCAAAAAGACCAGCAGCTCTTTTCTCGTGCTCATTCACAGAGAAAAATCTTTCCGAAGAGTTTGCTTTACAATGGTCAAGGTGCTATTTCTGAATTCCCCAATAAATCCCCAGGTCCATCTAACTTATTACGTAGATTACATTTCTGCCCACGAGATACCAAGTCTCTCTCTGCGTTAGTGTCTGGTGGAAATTCAAGTTATGCTAGCAAGAAACATCCTCTTCATCATAAAGCTGCCATTGGGCCATGTTCCAAAAACTTGAGTACGGCAAAGCAACGAAGGAACAAAGTAGAGATGCTTGGGAAATGGGAGGGAAAGACTGTTCATGGTCTGAATTCAAAAAGTAATTCTGCAATTAAGGAAGGCATTCACAGCCAGGATGAAGAAGAGGTAGCTGCCCAATTAACTCAACTTGCCGCAATAATTGAGTCGAGCAAAGCAAGCCCAGATCAGAAGACATCACTTTTCAGTCGAATACCGCCCGATATGCAATCAAAACATAAACAGGATCAGTGCCTATTGCAGAAGAAACAATCGGTATTTGTAAAGAACAACTATAGCTCATTGTTGGTCAAGCAAAGGCAACCAAGGAAAAATGACAAGCCAGTACCAAGGGTAAAAAGGTTGAAAAAGAAGCCTCAAGTATTGCCTGATCAACAAAATAATCAGCTACCACAAGAATGCCAGCATAGTGAGTTACGGGGAGAACAGACAAAGAGAGCGTCCTCTAAACTCCGCAAGCTTGGTCGAGCTGTGTCGCAAGATTCAAAGCTGACTATATTGGGGAAAAAACCTTCCAAAACCAAAGTACCAAAGGCACGAAATCAGACTGCCTTGCCATCACAACAAAAATCAGCTGTGTTATTTCCCCCCAAAACTCAAATAATATTCCGTAGACCTTTACCTCCCTCAGCACAGGACAAAATGAAAAATAAGCTGTTTGGCCATGAAATGGTGCCTGAATACATCAAAGCTATGGGCTCCAGTGTTGCGCAGGGCACCAGTCCTCCCAGTGGTACCCCTGTTGTACTGCAACACAGTCGCCTACTCTCCAATAATCTTCTGACTCTTTCTCACTTGGAAGCAAAATCTTGTTTGAATCAAGGAAGTGAAAATGCGCAGATGTTTACAGAAAAAGATGAGAATTCTCAGGTACAGCAAACAATTAATATTGCTAAGATACATACTTTGCCTCAGATCCACAGTCAAAGAACAGATGAGTTGTGCAAGGAAAATGAATCAAATCTTCAGCAAGATGCTGTGGAGCAACAAAAGGGTCAGAAGCTGCAAGTGATGTCTATTAACTGTGGTGAAGCCTCTTCAGGGGATCCTGTGCCAGCTCTCAGGAATGCGGAGTATGCAAATGAAGTTACCATACCAACGTCAAGAAGCTTGATGGCTGAGAGCCAACAAAGTGCAGGGATCTTAGGATGTTCTCCAGCAAAGAACACACTCAGTAGCTTTCTTGAATCTCCTATGAAGTTCCTAGATACCCCTACAAAGAATCTAATTGATACACCCACAAAGAAAGGACAGACTGATTTTCCGACTTGTGATTGTGTTGGTAAGTGCCCTTTGGTTCACTGTTGCATAGAGTTCTGAAATTTTGTTCTCGTTGAGGACTCTTTTTCAAAGTTTATTTTGCAAATATTGACTCTAAATTGCAATGAGCTTTGGCAAATGGTGGGGTCTTCTGCTAACAAAAGGAGATGATCAGCTGAACACAGAACCTGGTAGCATCTGTATAGGTTGTGTGGTTCATGGTGACATCCAAAGGACTCTAGCAGACCTTTAAGTGGTTAAAAAGTGTGGGTGGGTGATGCATGAGATACAGTGTAATCTGAACATGAAATAATTTTAACAGCTATTTTTAACCTTCTCTGTAGAGCAAATTATAGAGAAGGATGAAGGGCCATATTATACGCATCTTGGAACAGGACCGAGTGTTGCTGCTGTCAGGGAAATAATGGAGGACAGGTGAGGAAATGTCCATGATTACAAAATACATAACAGCAGTAAAATAGGAAGGGTATATTAATTAGTATGAATGATGTATGTACCTTAATTTTTTGAACAGGACCTCCCATGTCTGATAGTGCTGGGTCTGATCTGCAGTAACTAGGATGCTGGTTCTTTGCGAGTACAGAATCTATGCTAGGGAAAAGGGTCTGAAGTACTCTTGTCTCGCGTGGATGTTAAATCGTGGTTGGTTTGGGGAGTTGATTAGGAAATAAATATATGATATGGTGTGCAGAGATCTGGGGAGGCTCTTGCCTTCATTGACTGTTCTTGTGGACTGAATTCAAGCCAAGTGGTCAGACCTTGGTGGTAAATAAAGAGTAGTCTAGCGAGCTAGATTCTTGGGGGGGGGGGGGGAGTTCAGGTATAAGCTTGATAAGGCTGAATAATTTCCTTCACATGATGAACAATAGCTGCAAGATGAATGTTTCCCCTTTCATGCCCAAATTACATATTCACATTTACCTGACACTGGCTACAATCCAGAGTGCTAATTTAGGCAAGCCTATGGAATTGTGTATGCCTAGCAGGGCTTGTGATCATTTTTCTTTGAACTGCAGTGTCTCGTGTTGCAGCACAATAGGCTTCTTGAAATCTCATGAGCTTGAAGGTTGAAAAACTGGTGGGGGGTTGAGGTGGAAACTTTTTTGTTCCAAAATCAAAATCTTCACTATGTGGAGCTAGTTGCACAGTTGTCTGGCTTGTGGCTGTGTAGTGTCATTCATGACTTTTACAAGTCTTTTGCATCTTGACTTCATATCCTGGTTTTTACACCATAGTTAAATCACAGCTCCCCAGTTCAGATGTGGAGCTGTTATTTAATAAACTAGGATTCTTCTATCACAGCGCTACACCAAGCTGAGAAGGAAAAGGGAGCATATAGGTTCAGCACTCCATTGGCTCACATTTCTGATTCAACAAAATTGATTGGGCAGTTGGGTTGGGCAAGGGGAATATTTTAATTAGGGCTGCAACACTGGTTGAGTCAATCAAATTAGTTGATGACAAGGTATGAACTAAGGTACTTGGTTAAAAGGTACCCCAATTAGTTGGGCAGTAGATTTTAAATTTTTAGATGCTTTTTAAAAAAGTATAGGTTGATTACCCCTTATCTGAACATCTGAAATCCAGACATTTTGGAGGCTATGACTTAAAAAAAAAACTTTTTCCAGCACCTGGCTGCACAAGGCATGCTGGGGCACAACATTATTAAAAAATATTGTATAAAATTACCTTCAGGCTATGTGTATAAGGTATATATGAGACATAAAAATTTCTATGTTTAGACTTGGGTCCCATTCCCTAGACATCTCATATTTATGCAAATATTCCAAAATCCAGACAAATCCAAAATCCAGACAATGTCCCATCCCAAGCAGTCCGGATAAGGGATACTCAACCTGTACTTGTGCAGACTGCAAATGGCAGGTGTCATGCTGGAGAATCAAAATTTTGCTTCCCTCTCACATAGGAGGGCTTATTCGAAGATGGTTTCTGCTGCATGGTTGCTGATGCACATGCAGCATCACAAAGAAACAAACTTTGCTTTATTCCTAGGCAAGCACATTTGTTGACTGATAAATGAGTATGCTTGATGAACGGAAGATTTCCTTAATCGGATGACAGCTCTGGCTTTAGTGCTAGTTATTGTAGGGGGGCACTCAAGAAGAAACTAGGATAGAGTGGATGATTTAGGACTGAGTTGAAGGTGGACTGAGTTGCAGGTTCACTTAAAGGGGTCTAGTCAGAATGGGGGACACCACCAATCATATAAGACATTCTTCCGTTGTTGGAACAAGTAGAAGTGCGTGGGGAAGAATTTTATGATTGCTTCATTCATGCAGAGGGAGTGGGGTTCCTCAGGGCTGAGGCAGGGGTTAGTTCCTGTAGCTTCTCAAGCTATGAAGAAGGCTTGTGTAGGGAGCAGGGAGGGACGCTCCTGAGTGGATGGAATGGAAAGGATTGGAAGAGGGGTGTTGAACTTGGCAAGGAGGTGAGGGAAAGGGAGAACCTCTGGGACAGACCTCCTCTGTCATTTGCCAGGGAATGATGATTGGCCAGCCTTGTAACCTAGGGAAGCTTGGGGAGTCCCTTTTGTTAAGTTTCAGATTTGACTGATCAGGTCCCCTGCGCCTTGAAGCCCAGGTTTCAGCAGTGACCAGGATCACCTTATGTTGCTTGTAGCTGGTGAGAAAGCTGTAGAAAAGCTTTGTGGTCATACATCATTTCGGGCAGGGGCATTGTGTTGTGGGTGAAAAATATATCTCTTAGCACGGCTATCGAGAACAGCTCTGGGCCATTGCTGCTGCTAAAGGTAAGCTTCCCCAGGCCTTATGGGAGCTCACTGCTGCATAAGATGGGACCACCAAGGGTTCCCTCAAACTTGGAACTACCCCATCTTGGTATTTAAACCCTGAAGTCTACCAAGTGGAGCTAGGTGCAAAGTAATAGAGACTAGAAATACGCTTGGATAAAGGATTGTGTTGCCTCAGAGTACATGGGTCAGCCCCAAAAATTGTTTTCAGTATCAGAACTAAGCGCACAATCCTTTCACACAAAAATCCATTCCTAGTTTTCCTCGCCAGCTTTCTTCATTTCACCATCTTAATGGGGGTCAGGTGGGGAGAGAGCCTTTTGTTGTTGCTACATGGTTAAACTATCATATAGAGATCTATCAGAAAACCCTGATGTACCTTTTTGACCACCCTTGATTTAAAATGCTGGTTTCAGGAATTAAAGCCTTAAACAACTTGTCCCTGGGCATGTCTCTGAGACTGTGTCTTCCCTTATGTGCCACTGTATATCAAAGATGCCCCCTTATGAAATGCGCCAGGGTGCCAAATTAATAGCATCATATGCTTGTAGGGCAGTCACCAAATGCACCTTTTCACACGTTTCAACCTTCCTTTCCCTGGAAGTTCACTTAAGGCCAGAGTTTGGACAGGTTTTGGAAGCTCAATTACTCATTGCTGTTTGAGCTGACATTTAAAACTTGAAAAGAGCCCTGCTGGGTCAGACCAAAAGCCCATCAAGTCCAGCATCCTGTTTCTTACAGTGACCAATCAGATCCCTCTGGGAAGTTCACAAGCGGGGCATGGCAGGGGTGATGGGTTAATGCTAGGATGGTCTGGAGTTGTAATACTTTTAAAAAAAATTTGTCTCTTTACATAATACTGCCTGAGACTGGATGGGCTAAGGATGTCTTTTCTGTAGTCAGAATATGTATTTTGTTTTCAAAATATTGTATTGCCTCTAGCAATTTCTTAGGTGCAGGATGAATTTCATAGTAGCTTTTGCTATTGCTTCCTCAGTTGTGGTTGGAATTCCTTACTAGTAAATTTTATCATCTATACTTTTTCTGATACTTGCATAATTTCCCCCTTATGCAGGTATGGAGCAAAAGGAAGCGCAGTAAGAATAGAGGTAGTGGTTTATACAGGCAGAGAAGGAAAAAGTTCCCAGGGGTGTCCAATTGCCAAGTGGGTAAGTTTTTTTTTTTTAATTTTATATCTAAATATATCTTTATCTGTGTTTGTGAAATCTGTTTTCATATTATATTCTTCTGTAATACATTTGGCTACAGAGTATATTTACAACTCTGTAAATTTACATCTTTTACGGCACGTAAAAACTCTGTATTTACAACTCTTATGGCACATTTACAACACCTTAGGCCGGCGCGGTGCAGGCTTAACTTAGGCAGGATCGCACCATCAGTGTGCTCCTTGATGCCCAAGTCACAGTGGTGCCAAAAGTGCATTTAACAACCCAAGGCTGGTGTACCAGCTGGTACATTCGGTGTACAGAGTGTTGTCATTTAGGAAAAGGGGGGATTTCCTGAAGAGAGGGGTGCTTGTTCATGACAGCACCGACCGTAGTTAAGAATTGGCAATATTCCCAATAAACAGTTTTTCCATCTTGTCTGGATTGGTTTGTTTACCCTTAATCAGTCTCTCACTTGAAGACATCTCCTGTTTCCTTAGACTCAGATGGAAAAGGAGAGACCCCACCAGACCAAGTGTCTGGACATTATCTTATGTTACCTTACAACAGCTCTATATGGTAATTATCTCCATACTACAGCTGAGGGTGCTGAGCGTGGCTTGCAAAGATCAAACTAGTGAATTCATAGCTGAGATTTTATCTGCAGACTTCTTGGGTCATAAATAATGTTCTTAACTGTTGTGTTACACTGGATAGAAACTGTACCTGGTGGTTTACAGATACATGTTGAGTTTATTTTATTGGTCCATTCCGTTATCTTATTAATGACCCAATCCAAATATTCTCTGAATTAGCAAATGAATCCTTGGGATAGGGCATACAAACTATTTTGTATTTTAGACACCCGTATCCCATCTTCAACCCCCCCAAAGGAACCCCAAAGACCACTCATTTTAAACCATGTAACTTTAAACCATTTTAAACCATGTAAAACAATATACAACAAAACAAAACGTGCCAGCATGGAGTCCTAAAAAACTATGATATCCTTCTGCATTACTCTGATGCTTACAAATATTTTGAGATTCATGTCTTTAAACACATTGTTTGTTTTCCTGAAATTGATTGGCAGTAGATTTTGGACAGACAAAATGAGGTCCTTAGTCTGTGGAATTTCTTGCTGCAATGGCCAATAGCTTGGATGGCTTTAAAAGGAGATTGGACAAATGGCTACTAATCATGATGACTACGCACTGCTTCCAGGTTCAGTGACAGTATGCCTCTGAATACCTGTTGCTGGGGAGCAATGGTGCCTGAGAAATATGCCTTTCTCTGTTGTTTGTGGGCTTCCCAGAGGCAGCTAGTGAGCCACTGTGGGAAACGGCATAAGTTTAGAAAAATTCTGCAAAGAACTGATATACATGAAAAGAAGCCAAATGAATTTTTCCGTAGATGTATATGAGGTGCCAATTTTGACCGTGGAGGATTGGGGATTGTGTGTGTGCGATGTGCACACAAGATCACTGCCCTTTCACTAAATGTAAGGATGTGGTATGTCCGAGCCCAATGCGGTGGGTTGAGCGTGAAGGTAGGATATGGATTTGTTATTTTGTACTAACAAATCATTTAACGCCATTGCTGTTGGAATGGGTCATTCTGCAGAGTTTGCCCTTGTACATGAACTGACAATCCTCTTAAGTGAAGCACTCTAAAGTAAATGCCATTGGTCTTATTGGCTTATCCATGCTCTGATGCAAACATTGTACCACTCAGAGAAAATGAATTACTTCATTGACTTACCCATTTTTCTGCTCACGGAAAGTGAAGAGCAAATTGAGATTTGTTCCATTGAATTCATTGTTTCATACAGTCAATTTATTATGTAACTATGCATATTGGTTAAGAGCTATTTGCTCAGAGCTTCATCTTGCTCCTCTAATACGAATGAGTGAATCTCTCTCCTGCTGATTTTCTCCCTCGGGTTGCACAATCCACCATAAGGATCTGGCCGGCAGCCCAGGGCCACCTGCCGGATCCTGTGCACGGGCTGCCCGGTGTGCGCTGGGCTGGAGGTCTACTCAGGGAAGGGGATGCTCATCCCCTTTCCCGGGTGTAAATCCAGGCCAGCCTGATTGGCCTCCTCGGATTTCCGCCAGCTATTTAGAGGAGGCCATGTAACGACGTGGCCAGCCTGTCGGGGACAGGGATATGGACGATGCCATCCCCTGCCCCCTCCCAGGCCAGCTAGGCCAATGGCCCCCTCCCTCCTGGGCCGGACCGCCCATGCGGCCGACGGCAAAGCTCTTACCTTCTGCTGCTGCATGGAGATCCAGTGCCAGAGTGAGGGAGGCCGGCCTTCCTTACTCTCGAGTCGTCGCGAACGTGCTTTATGGCATGTTCACGATGTCTTCCGGCGACGGAACGCTCGTTCCGTCACCGTTGGAGTTTCCAGGATTGCACCCTCAGTGGTATTATCAGAGTTGTGCAATCAGGACAATGACACAATAGCATCATTTATTTGAAATAAAGGTGCCTGTAAGAGTGATAAATTAAATACCATTTTATGTGTCACAAAAAAATCACTTCAGTCATTCCTACGACAGCATTCTTACGACAGCACAGGCTAAGAGCTGATTTGAAATGTAGGCTAAGAACTTTATTAAAATACTGAAACAGTAATGGCAAATTGTGTATGCATTTGTCCTTGGAACAAAGCATAATATTGTGCGATGATGGAAGAAACTACACATGTGGTCCTTGTGGTGTTTATTAAAATCTTTGAAAGACATTCAATTTTTTAAGAGACACTCCTGCATTTTATCATGGCATAAGTGTTGCATCCGTACTGTTTCCAGTACCAAGACATGTAAATTACTGTTGCTAGCTCTGCTGTGAGCTCTAGGACTTGTTAATACTGAGCTTTCTCTAGATTGGTACAGTTGTCATGTCTGCCTGACGTAGTGCCTGATTGCCCTTAAATTAAGAAATCAGCAACAAATATTAATGAACCTTGATTGGCTAGGGTTGGGCCCAGTGGATTTGGCTCATACTCCCAGCGCACTTAGCCACAGTCACTTTAACTTAGGAAGCAGTCTTGTACTGTGTCAGACTATTGCCTACACTGACCAGTAGTGGCTCTCCAGGGTCTTTGGATGGAGTCTTTCCCAGCCCTACCTGGAAATGCCAGGGATTGAACCTGGGATCTTCTGTGTGCAGAGCCAGAGGAGTTTCAGCTCCTTCCCTGAGTTAAGGGCTGAAGAGCAGAGTGCACTATAAGAGACTTTTCCTTGCTTCTCTGCCCTTCATCCAAACTGCGTTATAGCATGGAAGGGAGGGATCCAGTGCTTACCTAAGGCAGTCCTCTGGGCCAGCGGTCGCCAACCTTTTGGGACCACTAAACTTTCAATTTTGAATCCCATGGACCACCCCCACCCTCGTTTGGGTAATTTTTTTTCCTGCTGCACAGCGGCAGGCTTGGGGGGGGGGCGCGCTGCAAAGCGGCAGGCCAATTTTTTTTTTAATTTATCTTGAATGGAGATCCTTCCTCTTACCCTCCTTGCTGTCTGGGCCTCCTCCAGCCTGCACGCACCGACCCCAGCCTCTCTCTCTCTCTCTCTCTCTCTCTCTCTCTCTCTCTCTCTCTCTCTCTCTCTGGGTCTTAGCCCTTCTGCTTCCCTTCTCCTTTCAACTTCCCTGCAAGGCATGCCTCCCATTTCAGGTCACAATCCTATGGCACAGCAAGGCCGGTGCCTAAGCCCAGTGATCCCATTACAACCAATTAACCAATATTTTCTGCCATTCATCTTGTCCTTTCTTGGTCTCTCCTCCACAAACTGCCTTCCTCCTTTAGACTAAAATTTCAAAGCACTGTGTTTTTGTTTTGCACTAGCAAGGGGATCTCGGAGTTTGCTGCCACATGCAGGATTCTTCTCTAGTTAATACTTATTGTTATGATCCACTTTACAATGGATTTCTCACAAGGGGCTGCAGAGATTTCTCATTCAACACAAGCTGTTTATCAGTTCTGGCCCCACTCAGCCCCGTCTTTCCAGTAAGGACTCATACAAGACCATTTGCCGCCCCTGCAAATACGCACCCAGGCACCCCTACACAAAATATGTGCACTCCACCACTGCTCTTCCATCATCTCCCCCCTTCCTCCACTATCCAACTGGTGAGGCAAGAATCACTTGGGGACGGACGGACGAGGATGGGCCAGGCTTGAAGCTGGACATCCTCAAGTGGTGCTTAGGCAGAACAAGACTTCAGCTCACCTTCAGCTGTCCTCTCTCTTCCTCGTGCATCTTCCCTCGGGCACTGATCACATTACCTTACATCGATAAACAGTCAAAAGCGCAGCATGAGTTGCAAGAAAGAGAGCGCCGCTCCAGGACTTGGGGGGACAACACCATGATGCCCCAGAGTGCTAAGCCCCCAGGCTGAGGCCTGCATGGAGGGAGGAGCGACAAGTGGCTCTGTGTGCACCTGAGAAACTACATGGGGATCCAGCAAGCGGCTGACTAGGAGTCCTCCATTCTGCGCTGAAAAGTGCAAACACTTCTCCAAAGCTGAGCAGTCAGCTGCAGGACGTGGGAGGCAGTTCTGGCTAACCTCAAAGAGCAGCCGACTGGCTGGGACAAAGAGCAGCGTCGGTGTCATGGACCACCGGTTGGCGACCGCTGCTCTGGGCTGCTTAGTGTGCTCCTTCCCCTATCCATCAAAAGTTGTAGCCCCATTGCTAGTCTTTTTATCAGAGACCAACATGTGGTTGCAGGGCCTCTTATTGCTTAATTTCATCTTTTGAATTGGAATCTGTTGTTGCAAAGGTGTTGACAAGTTTCATTCCTTGTGCTGTATACATGTCACCCCACACGAATGCATGCGAACAACTACTCTGCTTAATGTACGTGATTGTATCATTGTATACAGTATATACGGTCGGAACTTTTCATGAGTGTGGAATGAGATTGATTTCTGTTAGTTGATACAGGAATTAATGTTGAAAGGTGGTAAGGACTTAATTGGTTAACTTATCTGTCTATATTGATGAAGAGAAAAATGGCACTTGAACTTCCAGAGTATACATGATTACAGGGTCTACACACCAGCACATTCAACGTAGTCAAGAAATGGACTATCCTTACTGCCTCCTCTACCAACTCCCTAGTGTTGTCTCCATGGGTAGAATCAATTCCAGCAAGCTGTGCTTGCTTGAAGAACTGAGGGGCAAGAAAGTAGAAATATGGCTTCTCCCCAGCTCTTAAGGCAAGTGGCAACTGCAGCTCCAAAGATCAGCTTCTTGGACTGTTAGCCAGCTTCCAGGCTGGAGGGACACAGGATGGAAGGAAGTCTCTTGTGTGTGGCTTTGAGCTATTACTAGAGTTATGTCTGTAAGTTTGATGGTACAATTACCATTTGAGAGAGTGCAGAAGACATACATTTTTACTGCTGACGAAAAACTCTTCTCCTCCAGAGCAGCGGTGTCCTGTCGGCAGTCTGAAACTGACAGACCTTTTAAGTGTCCTCTTGAAGTGGTAAGAGTTTGTGGAAGGAACTACAGGGGGAAGTTAAGGAGGGAAAAGAAGCTACAGTTGCAACCATTTTGAAGCAGGGGGGCTCTAAGCTTTCTAGCTTTTAAGGCAGAAGGAGGTGATCTTTGCACATCCACCTTGGAGTATCCTGCTTTAGATTTTACTGTATTCATAATTTGGGGGGGAAGTTCCTTTATATCTCATGCCACCCTATTCTCAATAGTGACTGATCCAGAGGTATAAATACTGTATATTTACAGTATAAATACTGTAAATACTTACGGTATACATACTGTAAATCTCATGGTTGTAGCTTTCTTTGATGATGGAAAAATAGGCTAGATTCTTTGGTCATAGTCACCATTTACCGTATTAGTCTGAGTATAAGACTCACTTTTTTCTCCTAATTTAAGTTTTTTTTAACTAGGGGTGCGTCTTATAATCAGGCTGTTGCAATTTAATGCCAGTGATTTAATTAAATTTTTTTAATAGCACCAAACTTTAAGGGTGCGTCTTATAATCAGGTGCGTCTTATACTCAGGACAATACGGTATATACTTACAGTGGGGCTAGCTTATGGCATACGTTCATCATTAGTTACTAATCATGGTTTTTTTCCCTTTCGGTTGATCTTGATGGTGGGAGCAAAACACAGTAAGCTATTATGATCTCAGCTGTTCTGTTTGTTGGGGTCTGACTTTTTACAGGGCTTTGTTTGCCTTGCATGCACGGTAAGCTTCTGTTCTGCAGTCTTTCATAGAGCTAACCTTGCATTTCTGGCATAATGCAGTTGGCAACCAAGGGACTTGCTTGAAAGATCTTCCATTTTGGAATAATTGCTCTACCTTAGAGAGAAGCTCATCTTTCACCTAATGTGCTGCGCTAAGTAAAGATCACTCCTGTATTACCGGTATTACATGTGCACGTTCTTATTTCGTTAGCTCGGCTTATTTTGAAGGGATAGTCTACATCAAATAATAGTTATTCACAGAGAACTTATTCCTTATTCCAGAGCTCCTGCCAAGGGTTGAGACAGTTGCTTCAGCAATCTAAAAGAGATATTTCAAGTAAGTAGAACCCAAGCAGCTAGATTGCTGCTGGATCTATGGCTGCCCATGACATACAGCATATCCTAGTCAATGGGTTATTATGTGATTTTATTAGAAAACAGACGTTCTTAGCATCAGTACTTCTATGTAAGGAATAGACTTTTCCATATGTAACTAAAAACCAATGATGGAATTGCCTTATATACTCGTGTATAAGTCTAAACATGCCTTAAAATTGACCCTGAAAACCTGGGTCGACTTATACACGGGGCTTCTAAGAACAGCTGCTTGGGAGACGATGACTGGGCTGAGAAGCGGGACACTTGGGGTGGGTAAAGAAAGAGCTATTCTACCTTGTTCTGAAGTACCAGTATACAGCAACGAGCAATTCTCTAAACAGGAAGAAAGGTGGAGAAGCTTATGGGAGTTGTAATTGTCATGAGGTCTGCTGCTATGGAAGTACAGTACTGTAGTCCTTACTAAGCCTACAACTCCCGTTAGCTCCTTCACCTTTCTTCCTGTTTGGAGAATTGCTCCGTTTCTGTGCTGCTTCAGAACAACGCAAAATAGCATTCTTCCTGTTCGGAGAATTTCTGTTGCTGCCTCAGAACAATCACTAGTCCTTTTCAAGAATTTAAAGTATTTCATACACACCTAGGTTTTACCCTCGACTTATCCATAGGTCATAGCAAATTCCATGATTTTGGCTTAAAACCTGCCCTTATCCTTGAGATCGACTTGTATATGAGATGACTTATCCATGAGATCAAATATATACGGTAAATATCTCTAGTGTATTTAATTATACTAAATCATATAAACGCTCTGGTGGTATTGTTCTTGTATGCTATAATCAAGCCCCAGCAAAGGGGGCAGGCATTTCATGTTTAGAAGATGGTATTGTAACATCTGTTCTCTGTTCACTTCACATTCGAGAGACCTTAGTACATGGAAAAAGTGAAGACAGAGCTCCTCCTCAAGATGAGCTTTGCCAGAGTAGGTGCTCTCAGTTGAGGTCATGTAATTTTGGTGGGAAAGCAGATAACCAACAGCAGTGGCGTCACGAGCCGGTGTGTCACCCTGCGCGGGGTCGGCCGGCTCTGCGCATCAACCCCCGCTGTCGCGTCACCCACACCACTACTGTGTCGCCCCCCCACTACTGCGTCAACTCCCCCAGTACTCACCCCAACCTGGCGCACCCCCCCCCCCCCCGGAGCCGGCAGGCCAAGCTGCGTCTTCCTCGGCGGCTTGGCCGCTTCTAAATAGGCCGAGCAAGCCTCCGAGCAGCGCATGTGCACAGCGCCACTCGAAGCCTTTCCCTCAGAAGGGCCGAACGAAGACCCGATTAGTTTTTTCGAAAACTGAAAGTGGTCCTAAATTACCGCAAAGTGGCGATCTGAAGCGTTGTAAAACGTGCATTTCAAAACTTTCCGCTGCTGCTGCTGCGCTTCCTGGGATCGCCGTCATTGCCATGCTGTCCCCGCCCCTTAAGTTGGCAGGCGACAGCATCCAGTTCTAGTGGTGGGTCGCAACCCACCACTTTGAGAACTGCTGTTCTAAATGAATTCATCTGCACTCATGTGAACAAATCTGAAGTGTGTCGGGTGGCATTTGTGTGGGGTAGTTCAGAAGTAAACACCTTTATGTCCATGCTACTCACACAGTTCTTGTACCCATACTTTTATTCCATAGGGAGTATTATGTGCTGTATTGTAAGAGTGCAATCTTCTGCAAGTCTACTCATAAGTCAGTCCCATTGTGTTCAATATGGCTTGCTCCCAAGAAGTGTATATTGCAGCCCAAATTTAGTCAGTCATGACTAAAGCTGCAAGTTGCAACACTATACACGCTCTCTTGGGATTAAGCCTCACTGAACACAATGGGACTGAATTCTGAGTAGGCACGCACAAATTTGTGCTGTAGGCTATATACAACCCTGTGAATTCTACTCCAGTAGAGTTGTGTGTAGAAGAAAGCTGATGTTAATAGATTTTGGGCTTGGTGATAGTTGGCTCTTTCTAAGAGTCAGCTGAGGTATGCCAGCTGATATGTCTCACTTATAGACTGAATACCAGCAGTCCAACATTCTTAGCTCTGCAGAGTTATCTGCTGGCAGAAAGCAGCTTTACATGAGGTGTTTTTTTTTGCATGGGGAAAAAATACTGGATGCTGCATTACTGGTTAAGGCACAGAACCTTCAAGAAATTTTCCAGTCAAGACTCCTTCCCACCCTGGAAATTGGTAATGTAGTTTGCCCTGTGTTTTGAGTAGTTCTACTGTGCAGTTCTCTGGCCCCACTCCACACTATTGGTGAGAGAGTATGGCTGATGCAAAAGAGAAGCAGATGAAGCTACTTGAGTTTCACTGACAAAATAAAACTGAGAACGTGTGTTAACAGTTACCTTATTAGAAAAGTTATAGACTGAAGACAACTGAAAAATCCATTACCCTCCTTCAGTGGCACTGTATTATATGTATTACGGCATTATTCTAGTCAGTGCATATACAAGGATGTAAATTCCAGCATTATATAACTCTAGGAGAATACAAGTGGTGTTGTATGTTTATCTTATTGTATTTGCAAGCTGCTTTGGGTACCCCTTTTGGGGGAGGGGGGAAGGTGGGATAAAAATTGATTGAATAAAATAATTCTTCTCCTACCTATTATTTGAATTGGCCAGGACTATAATTCTGCAAGTCAGAATTTTTTTAATGTTTTCACAAAGGAGAATTTTCATATTGTGCAATTTACGGATATTGAGTTTGTGTCCTAAGAAAGTGAATCCTGATTAAGCACTATTGAAATCAGTGGGGCAAATTAGTAGTTGTGACTAATTTTACTCCCATTAATTTCAATGGGATTTAGGAATCGTAACTCTCTTGGGATGCAGTCCATTACTTTCTCAAACTGGTTATATAGCTTGAGAAACCAAAGACAAGAGAGTTTATAGATCTCATGCTTTATGGAAAAAATGCACCACCTTTTCTCAAATTTTGTGTTGTTAAAAAAAAAAAGCTGCACTGCATATTATGATTGAGAATTATATAGCATTTATTTGTTACAATACAACAGGGGTGACCAAACTTGCTTAACGTAAGAGCCACTTGTGATAAACGTCAGGTGTTTGAGAGCCGCAATATTTAAGAAGCATTTTAATTCTTAAATATATTTACTGACCATGAACATTAAACTTACGTTTTAATCCAGTGGGCTCTCTGTTTATACCTGGTAAATAATTATAAAGCTTGAAAATTTCTTATTTACCTTTTATATTAATTGTGATGCAAAAAGGAGCTCAGCCAACATATTTCCAAGAGCCACACATTATTATGTCAAAGAGCCTCATATGGCTCAGGAGCCGCAGTTTGGCCACCCCTGCAATACAAGTTACTGCATCTCTTGCAAAAACCACCAGTGACGTGTAAAAAAGAAAAGGATGGGACAGAGTTCTAGTATAATCTTGAATATGGTACATGAAATTTTAGTTTTCATTGGATATAAAGTTTATTATTCTTATCTCCTGTAAAAGTAAAAAAAGTAGCTTACATGTACAAAAGCTGCCACTTGCCATTTTTAATTTTATTTTTAATCCCTGATATAACAAGCAAAACATAACCATTTATTTGTTTGTTTAGCTATGGAAATCATTTTGTGAACTACGTTTTGTTGAAAAACTGTATATATAAATATTCTTGATAATAGCCTCAACAAATAAGTAACTTTAACTCAGCTCTGTTGACTTCAAATTTGCCCTCTCTGATTACAGTTCGTCCCCAGCAATTAATCGGCTAGTTGACAGTTGCATGGCATGCAGAAATTCAACAGGTGTGGCTTGTTTCTGCCAGGGAGAGCCAATGGTTGAAAAACCTAAACCTGTTGAATTTCTTTGTTATGCATAGCTTAAAGAAAAAGCACTGTTTCTCTGTCAGGCGCTTCCTCTATATACTGTATTTAAGGGATTTTAAGTTTTCATGGCCCGCAATAATTCTTGAATTTACTGGAGCAAATGGGTATAGAGCCATGGCTTTTAAAATGGTATCAATAAAAAAACAAGGAAAACTTAAGTGCAACTGGAAAGTAGTAGTTTAAAATATAAAGTATTAAAAACACGCACACATTGACACCTAAAAGAACACGTTAAAAATTAAAACCATCAAATACACATTGCAACGTTTCGCTTGTCTACCACGAGCATTATCAAGCAGTAGCCCTCATGTAGTGGGAGGGGACCAACTATCACTAACATCTTCCCTACAGTACTGTAGAAAATAATACTAGTGTGTAAGTGGTAGAGGTCATAATAGTATATCTAGAAGTAGGGGTGTTTGGTTTTTGTTAACCGCATAAAAACACAAAACGCCACCTTTTCAACTTTTTCGAACCGAATATAAACAAAAAACACCACATTTTTAAACAGAATTGGAACCAAATTACCAACTCTCTACAGGTTGTGGAATGCATCTGATTGAAACAGATTACTTTTCCAGTTAGAAATAATTGAATAATTTGTTTTTGCATTGAAGATCGCAGTGTAATGATATTAAACCTGATATTGATGCTTAAGAATTTGCACCTGTGAATAAAAACACATTTCTATTCAACAATTTTTCAAAAAAAAACACCACACCATTTTTCAACCACCTTTTTCTAGAAGGAATCTAATATGGCAGCTTTTTTTGTCAGCAAAGAGATGGAGTCAAGATCTTACATCCTTACAGATGAATCTACATGTATGTTTTGCAGGTGATACGAAGAAGTGGGGATGAAGAAAAGCTGCTGTGCTTAGTTCGACAACGTGCAGGACATCATTGCCAGACTGCTGTCATTGTGATCCTTATTTTGGCTTGGGAAGGGATTCCTCACCTTCTGGCTGACACGTTGTACAAGGAACTGACCCAGACGCTCAGAAAATATGGCTGTCCAACAAGCCGAAGATGTGCACTAAATGAAGAGTAAGTGAACTCCATAGCACTGGTATTTTGATACATGAAAGACTAATGATGTAATCTAATTACGTGTGTGACTCTGATTTGTCTTTTACACTTCAAATTATAGTCATCATACGTACACTTGGAAAGAAATGCAAAGGAGTTGTCATTTGTAGTGCTGTGATATTCCTCCTGTTCAGTAGGTTGTAGGCAATTAATTGCCATTCTAAGTACAGTGTGGGAGAGCCAAATGAGCTTTCTGCTCCTACCACTTCTATCCCTGGCAAAGAGAGTATTATATGACAACAAGTTTTCCCTTTCATTTTCTCAAAGAATGCCCTTTATCTGAAATGCAACTTACTTGTCCTGTCAGAAGGTCATAGATCTCTCAAGCTTCCTGAATCAAAGCATGCTGCTTTTCGCTACATATCTCAAATGCAAGCCCAGTGTCTCTCTTTTCTAGTCAACTGACCTCTTGATAACATCAATAGCTCAGTGAGACCAAATGAATTGGACTGCATTCATGTTAATGTATATTAATTATAATTCATATTAACTCATGGAAGGAAACTTCCTAGTGAGAATTGATTAAAGTTAGAGTCAGAATCCTCTATATGTTCATAACCAGTAGACATGCATGTCATGTTAAGTGAATGACTTTGATGAGGGAAAGTATTGTTTTATGTATGCTTTATTATGTATGTTTTAATCTTTTTATAAACTGTCTTGAGCGCCAGGCTTGTAGCCTGGGAAAAGTCAGTACAGAAATCTTATAAATAAATGAAATTAAATTCCTCTTCAAGAATACTTTGCTCACATTCTTGCTAAGTTTGACATGAGATTATTCTTACACAGCCACTTTTGAAACTGGTACTGTGAATAGTCACATACACTTGGAATATTAAAATGGAATATATGCTGTATGTCACCTTCCTAAGGGCTTCCACACGTGGGATCCGGTAGCAATGTAGGAGTTTCTACTGGGAAAGTATCGTAACTTGGATGACCTGTTTGGTGTAGTTTTTTTCCATGAGCATGTGCTCAGAGTTGCTTCAAAAAGTCATTGGATGATCATCAAATGTTACCCTGAAATTGACTTTTAGTGGTGGGATCTTAATATGGGTAGGAGTTGTCACTGCAGATGGGAGGCTATCTGTGCTCACTCAAAGCTGGAACAACTGTCATAAGAATTAATGAGGACAAAAAGAGGGGGCCAATAATTAGTGCTTCCCTGTGGGCCCCAGACTAACGCCTCAAGGAGAAGGCAGACGGGTCTACTTTTGCTCTCACAAAGAGTGAGTCTTCCCATTAAATTCAGACATCATTCAAAGTTGGAACAACTGTAGACTGTCGTACAAGAGTTAATGAGGACAAAAAGGGGAGGCCAATAAATAGTGCTTCTCATATTGCTCATTAAATTTCACGAAGACTTTTTCTAATCTGGTCTTATGTAGGTCTACCTTTTGGACTTATGTGCGCATTTGTATAGTGATAATGACCATATTTGATCAATGAAAGCAGTATTGGTGGAGAAAAATGTATTTATTTATGAGACTAAAAATAATCACAGCCTATATATCTTGCAGCAGCTAAAACATGCTTTCTCCTATGTTCTCTCCATGACACTTCGTTTGTGCCTCTCTTACATAGCTGGTAGCCTGGTATGATACCATGCATTGGCTTTGTTTTGGAATTCTGAAGATATAGGATTCTGGGATATATTGCAGTAATTGTAAGCTGTCTTGAAGAAAACCTCTGGATCTCTTTTGGGCTCAGGTGGAGCAGTTCTTAAATTGGTTACTATCAAAAACAACTGGTAAATGATTTTTTTGTATGTTTGGCACTGTTTTGTTCAATTATACAGGGTATGTATTTATAGAATTTTGCTATATTGCTAGCTGATTGCCACTCGTTCAATTCTTCCACAGTCGTACTTGTGCCTGCCAAGGTCTTGATCCAGAGACATGTGGGGCATCTTTCTCATTTGGCTGTTCATGGAGTATGTATTACAATGGCTGCAAGTTTGCCAGAAGCAAAACCCCCAGAAAATTTAGACTCCTCACAGATGATCACAAGCAAGTAAGTGATCCTTGCCTCACCTTCTTCCTCAAAAGGATTTGTAATATTAAATACTTCAAGGCAGAAAGGGTACAAGAGCACAGAGCTTATGAAGCCTTTTTTTTAATTAAACCGTAAACATTCAAATCAAGTTGCTCTCTAATAGAATGCTTGCTTCCCTCTCCCCCCCCCCCCCTGTTGCTGCTACATGGTTTCTGTCTACATACAGTCAGTTCTCACTACCCGCGCATTTGCTGTCCACAAATTGGTTTATTCACGGGGAGCAGGATTGCCACCTACCTCTCTGTATTTATTTTCATTTATTTAAAAAAATTATATCCCGCCTTATCCTATGCCGAGGCAAATGCCCAAGGCGGCTTACAACAAAAATTAAAAAACATAGTTTAAAATACAGAAAATAAGTTTAAAACAATACATTCTTAATTTAAAAACAATAAAATCCACGGGGGGGGGGGCGACAATATGGAGCACAAAAGCAGCATGGCAGAGCATCTTGAGACACAGGAGGCAGACTACAACCCATCACCCAAACGCTAGACAAAACAAAAACGTTTTGAGCCCTCGCCGAAAAGTCATGAGGGAGGGGGTGGTTCTCAGATCCCCTGGCAGGGAGTTCCACAGTTGTGGTGCCACAGCAGAGAAGGCTCGCCCACGTGTTGCCACTCCCCTAACTTGCGATAGAGGTGATACACGCAGGAGAGCCCCCTCAGATGACCTAAGAGAGCGGGCCAGAATGTATGGGAGAAGGCGGTCCCTCAGATATCCTGGACACAAACCGTGAAGGGCTTTGGGCTTATATTTGCGGTCTGTTCTCACTATCCACGCCTGTTTGCTGCATCTGCGGACATTCTAAAGCCCTCTGCAATCCTCATGAAGCGATTTGCAGTGGCCATTTTCAACTCGATCCCTCTCATTGTAAAGGTATTCCCTGAATCCGCAGGCATTAGGACCACTCAGCAGTCATCCTAACACTATTGGAGCTAATTAGAGCTCTCTGTAGCTTCATGAAGCCATTCGCGGCAGCCATTTTCAGCCCTATCTGCACCGTTCTAAAGGTCTTCCCTGCATCCAGGACCTCTCCACAGTCATCCATACACTACTGGGGCCACTTAGAGCTCTCTGCGGCCATCCTGAACCTGTCCACGGGGGGCATTCTTATGCTATCCGCACCATTCTTAAAGTACTGGGAAGCTTTGAGCTTCGGGAAGGGCTGTAACTCAGTGGGAGAGTTCCTGCTTTGCATGCAGAAAAGGTCCCAGGTTCAGTTACTGGCAGCATCTCCAGGAATGGGAAAGATCCCTCTTGGTGCTTATTTTAGAAATCTAAGCCAAGTAGGAACTTAGCAGGGGAGTGAAGCTTTTTCTGGCATGGAGATACAGTGAGTGATAGGCAACTGCTTTGCCTGCTGAATTTCTGCCTGCCAAGCCACTGCTTAAGGAGTAAGATCTTTGCAGGGAGGGGGAAACATTGCAGAGAGGTTGTGCTGTTGATTGGTTTTGCTGCTACAGACTATGGGTGTGTTCAGATGTGATGCTAAACTCTGGTGTAAGAGCATCAACAACAGGGCTCTCACAGTAGCTTACAATAATGCATTGCAACCAGTTTAGTTCTGAACTATCACCCAGCCCATAGATGTTCCCTGGTGAAGAGGGTCCCCTGGAACCTAATCCCATTTTCCCCATAGGCTCAATGATTTGGTATCTACTAATTCGGTATCCACTATGTTTTGCAGGAACCTAACCCTAGTACAGGGGTTCTCAACCAGTGGTACTAGTACTAGCAGTGGTACTTTGGCCGACTGCTGGTGGTACTCGGACCGCCGGAACCCTGCCCGACGTGGCACTTTAAGCGCCGCGTTCACTCCCAAGAGGCTCCTGCCTTTGGCCGAGCCTCTTGGGAATGCTGAGAAGGGCCCTCCCACCCGCCCAGAGCCTGCATTTTTCTAGCCTCCAAAAGCCCGGAAGTAACTGGTGATGATGTCATCGCCAGTCACTTCTGATGGTACTCAGCAGGAGAGTGGTGCCGGAGGTAGTACTTGACTGGGAAGAGGTTGAGATAATGAGAACGGACTGCATTTAACATCCTTGTGAATATCAAAATACTCCTTACATTTTTCCAAATTTTTAAAATCTTTTTGTGTCATTGACTTTCAACTCTCACATAAGTTATCCTTTCAAGCATTAGCTGTCCTTTAGTTTACTGATCTCCATGCATGATATGCCCTCCCAATAAAAAAATAATAATTCACTTTCAGCTACATTCAAAGTGTCTATTTAAATTATGTTGCTCTTATTTTAAGGTTGAAAAAGGTCCTGGAGCAATCACTGCATGAAGCTATTTCTCCCTCTCCCACTATGCTTGTTAGATTTATTTTAGCTAAATGTTTAATATTGATCATTTTGCAGATGACAAAAAGCTAGGATGTATAGCACTGCAGATGCAGAAGAAAATAGATTCAAAGTACAGACAGATATGGATCATTTGAGGAACTGGACGAAGTAAGATGAGGTTAAATGTAAAGAAGTGTAAGATAATACCTTTTAGGTAAGAATAGCATGTAGTATAGATATAACATGAATGAGGTCTATTACCTAGAAACCAAGAAGAAATACTAGGTAGATTACAACCTTTTTGATGCACATTTGTGGTACCAGATGAATTTTATATCGGCATACAGTTTCTACAAAGTATGTATAATTACGTTTGTGCTACACACACATACTCTGGGAATAATCTGAAATTCAGTGGGTTTATGTGCACAAGGAGCATCACTGGGGAATTGACTGAATACCAAAGGAGCGTCCAGGGTACATGCAGAGTATTCCCCATTTCATAGAAGATAGTGGACAGTCCTTACATATGTCAAACTTCCTGTGTAAACCCTGTTTCTGTACTGCAGCCACTTGTCGAAGTGTTAAGTGTCCAGCATAACAAATATTTATTATTTCCGTCATTATGGTCATTACACATCTAGCAGTGGGCCTTTGGTATCCGCATTAAGTCAAATCTGCGGTGAGGGTGGTGGGCGGTGCTTCAGTACCTTATTTTTCAACTGTGCCGGCCCGCCACCCACTCCTTAACTCCCATGCGCCTTCTAACTCGTCCAAACGGCTGTAAAGAGGTTTGTTGGTTTTTTTAAAGCGATCAAAAGCAACTTCTGGTCGCAATGAGAAACCGGAAGTCGCTTTTGATCACTTTTTTTTTACTCTTTACAGCCGTTTGGACGAGTTAGAAGGCGCATGGGAGTCGAGGAGCGGGCAGTGGACACTGTCCATGTTTCACATGCACATTACAAATGCACATTCCAGCATATCCTTGGATATTGATGACACCCTACTGGAACATTAGATCAGCTGTACCGGAAATGAGGATTTGCCAATGGAACCCTGGCCTCCACGATTGCCAGATTTAACACCCTGCAACTCTTTTTTGTGGGGATTCCTCAGGGACACTGCGTATCTGCACCCGTTGCCACAACAACGGGATAATCTGAAACAATGCATTTCTGATGCAGTGGAATCTATATCTGAGGATATGCTCGGATGTGTCTGGACAGAACTGAACTACCATCTTGACATCTGCCATGTCACCGATGGCGCCCACATCAAACATTTGTAATGTGCATGTGAAACTTGAACAGTTTTTCTGTCTTTTCATGTCATGACGGTTGTGGTATTCAGTTCATTTAAGACGGTCAGTTCATTTAAGAATTAATCAGCTTTACTTCTGCACCATCCTTTTTGAATAACGGTAATAGTGATCTGACGTCCTGAGCTGCAAGTTGGGACTTCCCCAGTTTGAATCTTGTCTCTTCTGTGAGCTCATTATGTCCCACCACGGTGAATGGAGTTTACTTCCACGTAACTCTGCATAGGATTGCAACCTAACAGTGCAATTCTATTCTTGTCTACTCAGACTTCCCATTTAGTTCAATGGGACTTAGGGTGCAATCCAAACCTACTTAGGCCACCATTGTAACCAGCGGCCCAGCGAAAACGGGAGGCCCCAGAACGGAAAGGGGATTCAAATCCCCTCCAAAAAGGGAATTCAAAGGAGATTTGAATCCCCTTTCTGTTCTGGGGTCTCCCGTTTTCGCTGGGCCACTGGTTACAATGGCAGCCTAAGTAGGTTTGGATTGTGCCCTTAGTCCCAGGTAAGTCCCATTCCTAGGAGCAGACTTTGAGAAACACTGTTCTAGACCAGGGGTTTGATGTGCCACCACCAGGATCCCTCGGCGTACCACTGGGAGTGACGGGTGATGATGTCATCGCCTGACACTTCTGGGTATCTGACACCGACAGAGCTCAGGAGCAGAGGTTTCTGATGTTGCAGAGCTCAGGAAAGTGCCGGTAAGAGACTTGGGATGGGCAGACCTTTTTCGGCACTCAAAATGTGCACGCTTCACCTCCACTAGCCAACTGAGCCTCTTGCCAGTGCATTCCTGAGCTCCACAGCGTCTGAAACCACTGCTCCTGAGCTCTATCGGAGGGTGGTTTTGGGGTTCAGACCGGCCACATACCACCAAATATACCCCACAGTACCACTGGTTGAGAACCCATGCTCTAGACTACTATAATTATTAAGTATTATGTAGCAAATCCCCAAATATGATGTTCGGCTCACAGAACAAATATCTGTCTTTTTCTATTATGAGCGTGATCTACATTCCAACATTTCCAGTAACCATTGGTTTCGGAAATGGATCCTGTGCAGGGGAGAAGGAAATAGAAGCTAGTGTTGAGGTCATTTTAATTCAGTTTTTGAGACTGTTAACACTTCTCTTTGTTTTACTGACTAAAAAGGTTGCTGTGTTTTATCATTATGACAGCAAACTTATATCTGGGTTACAGTGCAATCCTATCCAACTTACACCACCAGTGTAACTAGGGGGGAGGGCAGGGCGAGAGGCTTGAGAGGGGAGATTTAAATCCCCTTTGAATCCCCCTTTGGAGGGGATTTGAATACACTTTCCATTCTGGAGCCTCCCATTCTTGCTGCACCGCTGGTTACACCAGTGATGTTAGTCGGATAGGATTGCACTATTAGTCACCAAAGCCACAGGATATTGAATCAGTATCCGAGTGAAGCACTGTTAATGTTGGTTTCCTTGTTTTACTGGTATGCCTCACAAACTTAAAATTTATATGATGATTTTTCTCCCTCTGTCTAGGAAGAAAACCTGGAAAATAATTTGCAAACGTTAGCTACTGATGTGGCTCCGCTGTATCAGAAACTAGCCCCTGATGCTTTCCAGAACCAGGTAGATCTGAGAACATGATTATTTAAATATACAGTATTCCCTGTATCACATGCATAATTTTTAATACTGCTAATTGCACAGGTTTGAATATGTGAAGTAATACAAACACTCATATCTAGATATCAATTCAGGTGGTTGAGTGCCTCTCAGCTAGTACAGAACAGGGCCACTCGCGTGCAAGATAGTGGTTTCTACATACTCTGATAATTCCTGGGGTACACAGGAACGTTTAGATACACAGGTACATTTTAATTTAAAAGAAAATGGGGAGGGGGGGAAACCCAAGACGGCCGAATGTGGATTGAGCATGCTCAGTCACACACACAGACCCTACCTGACACCATGGAATGTTGAGGTGCCTGTCGGGAACACACAGCAGAACACAACTTTGGGAGGAAACAAAAGGAATTTGGCTGCTTGAGCCTTTAACACATCCTGCATCCTAGAGGTGGGCATTAAGAACATAAGAGCCCTGCTGGATCAGGCCAAAAGCCCACCTAGTCCAGCTTCCTGTATCACACAGTGGCCCCACCAGATGCCTCAGGGAGCACAAGACAACAAGATAACCTGTTTCCCGTTGTCACTCCCTTGCACCTGGCACAGAGAAAACCCACTTCTAAAACCTCTAAAACCAGGAGGTTGCTTATGGCTTGTAACCTGTGATGGTCTTTTCCTCCATGTATCTGTCCAAACCCCTTTTAAAGGCATCCAGGCCAGGTGCCATCACCACAGCTTGTGGCAAGGAGTTCCACAGATGAATTACACGTTGGGTAAAGAAATATTTTCTTTTGTCTGTTGTAACTCTCCCTCCACTCAATTTTAGTGCATGTCCCCTGGTTCTGGTGTTGTGCGAGAGGGAGAAGAATTTCCCTCTATCCACTCTCTCCATCCCATGCATAATTTAGGTTGGCATTGGGGTTGGAGAGATGCAAGATATTATTGCAGGTCCCTCTTGCACCTGTGCATTTTATTAGTTGGACTTGAGCCTTTGATTATCAGTATGAGGGGAAAAAACCCTGTGTAAAATGACATTTATGAGTTGGACTTGAGCCTTTGATATCAGTATGGGGGAAAAAACTGTAAAATGACAATCACAAGGTGTTTATGATGAGTAAATTACATCTTAAAGTAATTTACCTGTATTGTTAACCTGTATTGCACCATTAGTTTACTATCTGGTACCTAGTTCGTTTATATCAGTTTTGTACCTGTTTTCATATGCTCACCTTTTTGTATATTTTTCTGACTGCAGCAAGACTCAAAATGTATGGAAATTAAAATGGCAGGAAATGTATATGTTGTGAAAGACTACTTTAACATTCCACCTTTGTGGCTCTAACTACAAGGTGGTTGACTCCAGCCAGACAGTGAGCCAAACATTGCTGTGCTCCTACAGCAGGTAATGTCTGAACCCACCCGTTGTGTGGCCAGAACATATACTGGTAGCTCTTGATTTACACAGTTTTAATTTGCACTTTTTTGAAATAGCATAGTTTGCAAATTAAGACCAGAAGTGTGATTTGCACAGGCTTGTTTTTGAAATAGCTCAGTTTAGCTTCATGCACTTCCGCATGTGCCAAGGTCCATCCTAAATTTGGCGCATCTCTACAAGCCAATTACATTCACTCCACCCCCTTTTTTTGTTTCTAAAGTTCCCTCTCCTAAGCTTCTTCAAAATTCCCATCCCCCTGAGGACCAGGCACGCCTTCATTATGTCTCTTGCCAGCGGGTCCTTAGTCAAGTAGACGCTCCCAACGTGCTTTGCCCCCACATAGAGCTAGCCTGTGATACAAGGGAAGACTCAAACTCAGCTAATACACCATGGGCTGCTTTCTTCGTCACAGCTGCAAGAAGCAAGCTAACTCTGATTATTGAGAAGCTAGGCAATGTCCCCACATACTGCCTCCATAGCAATTATGTACTGTTTCTATGTGAGTGAGTCCTTCTTTGCGGCCTGTCTCTACTTTCCAGACCTATCATTGTCTCACCTTCTGTCCTCCTGCTAAGGGCACTGCCCTGGCGCAACACTTCACACACTCTTCTGCTAAGCATTTCTTGTTTGGCTTGGAAGCAGCCTTTCACATTCCCTTCTGGCTACTTCCTACTTGCAGCTTCCTTCTCCCAGCCGGGCATGTCTGTCAGCAAGGAAGCTGGCCTCTCACTGGTTCTGAAGGCAAAAGTGGAGCGGCTCCAACACAAACGTTCACATTGCGGTGCAGATCGTCTCTCAATGGCTGCGGAGCCAAGATAGGAATCATGTTGTGTGCCTACTGCTGGGTGGTGGTGGTAGAGGAGTTTGGCTCTGCCTCTGCAGATCTTGAGAATTCTACCTTGAGGGTGATTTTGACAGTGGCAGCACCAAGCAAGCTCCCCTAACAAATGCCAATTCCATTGTTCCTTTTCCTTATGGGAAAATCTGTTTTAATTTACGCATTTTTTATATACATGCCATTTTCCTGGAACGTAACCCTGCCCCCCCCCCCATGTAAGTTGAGAACTGCCTGTATAGCCAACTGGATCTCCATGTGGTTGCAGCTATTGCGGGTTGAGGGGTGTGTTTTTCTTAAGCAGCCACTTCACGCTAACATAAGTGCACTGTTTTGTAGAAACAGCCTGATACTCAGCTATGGCATTTGAAGAAATATACATTTTCCCAGTCAGAAAGTGTTTGGCTTTTACTTGCTCTGAAAGTGGTTGTAATGGGGTTGTAATGAAAGTGGTTGTAATGTAATGTAGTTGAAAGAGGCCTCTTGCTACTCCTGGGTAAGATAATGTGCTGCAACTCTTGGATTCCAGTTTCTAAGTCTCCTATTTCCTAGCTGTGCCATTTTGTCCCCTAATAATCCAACTTTGTACCACACATAGCTAAACTGTATTACTCATCTGCACTGCTGGGCCAGTGTAGTACCTGAAACTTGTAGATTAATAATCAGAAATCTAGTTTTTAAATTCAACGTTTTGATTCATGCTACAACAATGAGCAGCAAGTAAAAGCCAAACACTTTGTAATTGGGAAAATGTGTATTTCTTCAAAGATTTGATTTTGTCTTTTTCTTAGAACTGTTATTTACTCAGAATGAAAAATGCCCCTGAAGCTAATTGTGTCTGACATAATGTCATGTCATCTCCAACTGAGATCTAGTTATCTTATTTTTAGGTGGAAAATGAACACCTGGGTCCTGACTGTCGGCTTGGGGTCAAGGATGGTCGGCCTTTCTCTGGGGTCACAGCTTGCATTGATTTCTGTGCCCATGCCCACAAAGATACGCACAACATGCACAATGGAAGCACTGTGGTATGTAAAGTCACTGGAACGCTGTTTCTAAAGTGCTTGTTAGGTCTCGAGTTCCTTTTGCAGCTATTCATGGTTTCCTGCTCATTTAGGTCACATAGGTTTTCTCCACTTCCTAAATTTTTGGCACTCTTCCCTACATTTTTTGCAATATTCCAATTGCAAAGTTTAGCTTTGGGCCACATTTATACAATTCGGGGGAGTATTAAATGTACAATTAAAAATTGCATCCTTACAGTGCAATCCTGTGTAGAAATCTGCTGGCGGAATGACCGCTCCACCAGCACCAGGTGTTGTAAACGTGCTGTAAGGCATGTTTTTGACACCCAGCAAGTAAGTTGCGCCAGCAGAGAGGTCGGCGCTGCTCATTCTGCCCAGGGCCGCAGCCACTGCCAGCAGACGTAGGTAGGTCCTGCACCAGCAGGGGTGTGGGGAGGGCAGACTAGGGTGGAAAAGGAGGGGGCGTTTGGCCAGTCAGGCCAGGGACGGGGGACAGATCATCGGTGGCGCGCTCTACTGAATCCTATCCCCCGTCCTGGGCCTGGCCGGTCTTACACTGGTTCCTCAAATTTGCAGCAGCCATTTTGCTGGTGCACATCTGGGGAGGCCCATTGGCTCTACCCAGGAGAAAGGGACAAACGTTCCTTTTTCCCAAGGAGCTCTCCAGCTCCGCTTCCATGGGCCCAATCCTGGCTAGGATGCAGCCGCCGCCTTGGGTGCGCTGCCGCTACATTCTAGACAGCATTTGTGCTGTTAGTTTACTAAAGTTGAGACCTGTAAACAGTGCCTAACGTAGCTTTAGTGTTTGGATGTATGCAACACTATACGCACTTTGGTTCAAAATCTGAGGTTATTTGCAAGGACCCTTCAAGTTGTTGAAAGTGTTAAATTTAATGAGCTCCTGCAGCTCCACATAAGTTGCGGGAGTCTGTATGATGTACAATGCCTTCAAGAGTTGTACGGAAGGGATAATTTCAGCAGTCAAGCTTCTCCCAGTTACAGTGCTTAAAACTGCACCCACTGTAAGTCTTATACACATCACTTAAAAAGCAAAGAAGCTATCAATCCTATGTAAAGGCCAATTATCCAGTGAATTTGGGAAATTCAAGTGAATTTGGGAAACTCAAGTGTCTGTGCAACTGGACATTCAGAACTTTACTTTAAAATAATAAAATTTCTGCTATATCTATACGTTTTTAAGTATAGACATACATATTTATACGTTTTTAAGTATTTGGGTCAATGCAAAGTACTTCTCTTCCTCTACAGTGTAGGAAATATAAATACTGAGGTAACCAGTAACCAAACGTAGAGGTCTTTTCTACTGGACCTATATGTGGGAGCTGGGGTGGAAACAGGCTGTGGGTTTGTGGGTTTCCTCTTTCACTCCTTCCCCCCAACCAAATAGAGACGTGAACAACGATACTGGGAGCATCAGCCACTTTGATGTCCCTTAGAAGGTCAAAAAGTTTAAAGGTAAAGACAAATTATTAAAATCCCAGCCAAACATGGGATTTCTCAGTTTAGTTGTTCACTTCTTCCCAGGGCTCTTTGAACCAAGGCCAGTTTTCTCCTCAAGTACAGTCACAAGGGGAGAATGTCATCAAAGTATAGCCTGAGACAAAGACCTTATTATTATGAGATGATGATGTAAAGAGGAACAATGGTCAACTTAGTGCCTTTCAGTGGAATATAAGATTCTTGAGTTAAGCATTCCATTTGCATCTTTCTTGATACTACACAAAATCTTTGCTAGGTTTCTGTATACAATATTTTCCACTTTGTCTGTATAGGTTCAAGCAAAAGTGCTGTGACAGAATAGATAGAAAACGGTGTTATAAATGAAATTAATGAGTGTGTGTGTGTGTGTGTGTGAGAGAGAGAGAAATCCTTCACTTGCTGAGCTGTCAAAGATTTAGAATTTTGATTTTTTTTATAGAAAGCTCAATACCAACGGATCATCATTCTTCTCTATCCAAATCAAGCTTATATTTCCTTAAAATATTTTTAAGTGACTGTGGAACTCTTATTTCCAGTTTCCTCAGTTTACCACTTGAGTGTTTGAAAATTGTGCCATGAGGCACATGTGACATGAGGCAAGTCTGTATAAGCTGGAAGTGAATGTTGTGCACTCATGCCCATACATATACTGTAAATGAATTCTTCATGGTAAAGTGGGGAAGGGAAAAAGGAAGGCTGCTTTGTCCTTTCGTACTCTGAGTCTAAAAGACATGTCAGTATGTTCTGCAATTAATTGTATCAATAACACACAACTTGAATTTATTGTCCTATTTTTTTTGTTAGGTTTGTACTTTAACAAAAGAAGATAACCGTGTAGTGGGAGTCATACCAAACGATGAACAACTGCATGTGTTACCTCTTTACAAAATTTCACAAACAGATGAGTTTGGCACAGAGGAGGGGCTGGAAGCCAAGATAAAAGCTGGGGCAATACAAGTGCTTACTGCTTTTCCCAGAGAAGTAAGAATGTTAGCTGAGCCACGTAGAGCAACAAAGAAGAAGAAAGCAGAAGCAAAGAAAACACAAGAGAAGCAAACTGCAGCAGAAAAGAAGCATTCTATAAAGGGGAAAAATGGAGTGCCAGAAAATACCAGTAAAACTTCACAAACTTTAGGTAGGTAAAACATGCTGAGTTTCAATTGGTTGCTGATAGAAACCCACCACTTTCAGTATCGAGCCTCTTGTAGGAATTGGCATCAGTATGTTGGATGTTCAGTATCCAAGTGAAGCAGAGCAAAATATTGAAAGGAATATGGCACCTCAATAGTGCCATAATAATAGTTAATTGCTGCAAGCATGCAGTAAAAGACAGGATGGTGGTCATGTTGACTGTGCTGATTTTTATCCTGAACAAAGTACTGCATGAAGAGGGGCAGAGGAGTATTAGTTATGGTAGTAAACATCAATTCAGTCTTGAAAAGGATGTAGGTCTCTTGTGTGTATGATGTATGTCTGCTGTGATTTGCATATCACTTAGAAGTAGTTCTCCAACTGAACATTTTAAATAAGATATTCTCAAATTGCAATAAGCAAATGACCCAAGACATTGGCATCTTGGATGCCTTCTTATCTATCTTGTCTCATGTCCAGGGAGTCCTCATTTCTTTTCCTTCCCCCCCCCCCCCAACATCTATAAGATTTTGCAACCTCCCTCCTAGACATGCATGCACATCCCATTCAACTGAGTGCTAACTGCTAAAATCTTTGTCCAAGATCTGGTCACTTCTCATCTGTACCACTGCAGCATCCTCATTGCTGACCTCATTCCTTGGTATATCTACTGTACCTTCTTCAGTTCAGTCTCTGGTCAGGTCGTCTACTTGTCTCACTTCATAATAATTTTAAGATTCTGGTCCTTCTATGGTTCTTCACTTCTCAGTCCCTGACTATGGGCAACTTCACATGTGTAACATTTTCCTACCCCAAGGTAATTTCAGTAATACTTCTACCTGTATAAGTATCTACATTCACGATCTAAAACTGTCATGACCAGCTAAAACATACAAAGATTTGAAAATGCCCAAAAAACTAGTACCAGAATCCAGTTTTAAATTAAGAGTGGTGATTTCTATGGCTTCGTAATTCAAACACAAGTGTCAATTTATTAAACAGACAGCAAAAAATGACTTTGATAGATAAAATATGGGCTCCCGCCTCCCGCTTTAAGTAAAACTATCTGGACAGTTTGTAGCGATCAGTCAAGATTACTGCAATATACTGTATAATCGGTGCTGACCGTGGCTGAGGTTACTTATAGTCGTCAGGCACACGCTCAGTTTCCGGCGATAATTGACTTGTGGTCACAATGAGGCTGATTGTATATAATGGTATCTGTTTCATTCTATGGGCTAACATCAAAGCAGCTTTTGTTGCTCCTTCGGTCCACCTGACGAAGTTCACAGAAGTGAACGAAACATAGTGGTTTGAGTGTTTGTTTTTAAAACGTGTTTTTAACATCTGGATGGTGTTTTTTATCTGTCTCTTTAAAGAGAACTGGTTTTTAATCATGTGGATTTTTAGCTTGTATTTACAACATAAATATATTTTTGGAATTTTACATGGCTTCTTATCCTGTATGCCAACCGCAATCTTTGTAGTATCTACGTACATTGCTGCAATTATATTGCAGCTTTTCTCTTTATAGCCTTGTTAATAACAAAGCCCATTCTCAACCACCCTCACCTTAATCTGCCTCTCAACAATTAACATGGTATTCCTTGTTCCCATTTTCAATCTCTGAGCTCTCACTTTGCAATCCCAGTGTTACCCATCTATTATAGAATGCAAGTTATCTGACTGGTGCAATGTTGCGTTTGTGTTGTATACAGCCATGTGCCTATTGCTACTAAATGCTTTGTTGTAATAATGGATACTTGTTGAGCTTTCAATTACTATACAGTCTGTTCAGTACATACCACAGGCAAGTGTTTTGAAATCATGCGTGTTAAATCTGACTTTAGAGCTAGATTTAGGATGTTATTCTATCATGTATTCACTAAACAAGTTAGAATTGATCCAGGCCATGGGTGGACAGCAAGATCCAACGGGTATATACATATGGCTTCCAAGGCACTTCTGGATTATCTGCAATATCTTGTAGGAATTCTGGTAATCCTAACTATTTTTCGTGGAAAAACAATCTTTGAACGGTCGAAGACTGTTATAACCGGTTACGATGCACACAGAACGAATCATCTCCAGAATTCAGGTTATAAAATGGCTTCATAAAATGTAAAAACTGTATAATATTGATGATTTCAAAAGTCAATTAAAACACATATGTGAATAAAATACCTTTAAAATTCATAGCTAAAATACAATAAAACATTTCAAAAAGCTTCTATCGCATGACGTATCATTCATTTGAACTTTTTCAAATGCAAAAACACTGTCTCAGTAGACAGGAAGATGGAAAAGCTTTTTGAAATGTTTTATTGTATTTTAGCTATGAATTTTAAAGGTATTTTATTCACATATGTGTTTTAATTGACTTTTGAAATCATCAATATTATACAGTTTTTACAGTTTATAAAGCCATTTTATAACCTGAATCCCGGAGATGTTTCGTTCTGTGTGCAACCTTTGAACGTCTTATGGTTAGAGGAATACATTTTTAAAATGTGATGGGGGAAAAAATACCAAAGGCTTGGAAACAAATCAGTACTGAAGAGAAATTTGAATTGTCATTTTCATAATGTCATGTTTATAAATTGTGGAAAAATTAAACCTTATATTTGAAATTTGTCTGTGTTTTCCCCTTAGGAAGCAAAACAAATACAAAAATGGAGACTGGTGGTCACCTTTCTACCATTAAACATAATTCAGACACTACTAAGAATTGTTCTGTGTTAAAACAATATGCTCCTTCTTCCCCTTTGAAGTTGGATAGTTTACATTCATGCTCCCCATTCACTCATAAAGCTGGTGGTATAACGCCAGTGACAAGTAGTCAACAAGATTTTTCGACTTCCTACGGGTATTTGCAATGCAGTAGCAACAAACCTCATGTGACACCTAAAGGTAAGAACTTTGATGGGTCTGTCAGTGATCATACTGGAATTTTGCTGGATGAGAAGAGGAATAGTTTGCCCCCATTTTTTCAAGACCTTACTATTTCAGAGTCCACAGCCTACAGGGACACCCTGCCCTGCACACTTGAACAGGAAGTAGACAACAAGCAAAATTGTGGAATTAAGTTAGAAAACTCTTCTGCCTCACAGTTGGCTAGCTCTTTTGATTCATCCAGGCCATTGAATATTCTGGAAGATGTAATCAGAAATGAAATTAGCTCTTCCCTTGAAGGTCCAATGCAAAAAGATAGTTTCAAGCAACCCTCAAATTATGATCCTGCCACAGTGGATAAAAAGCTAAGTAGTGAGCCCCTAAAATGCACAGATTCTGAAGAAAAAGCAGAGGAAATGTGGTCAGACAGCGAGCATAATTTTTTGGATAATGACATTGGTGGGGTAGCCGTAGCACCATCTCATGGCTCCATCTTAATTGAATGTGCACGCCGAGAACTACACGCCACAACTCCTATTAAAAAGCCAAACAGAAATCATCCTACAAGGATCTCTTTAGTCTTCTATCAACACAAAAACTTAAATGAGCCAAAACATGGGATAGCTCTATGGGAAGCAAAGATGGCTGAGAGAGCAAAAGAAAAAGAAGCAGAAAAAATGGGCATGGAAAATACCAATCTACAGCCCAATGACAGGAATACACACCAGGTCAATGCAACCAGAGAGATTTTCTACGAAGATAATGAATTTAACCAAATTCCATCCCGCCGAGCATTAACAGTAACTCATGATAACATCATAACGGTATCTACTTATGCCCTTACACGAGTTGCAGGGCCATATAACCATTGGGCATAACGTGTTGGTTTTTTTTTTATAGCAACTATACAACTTTGCCTTGGAGCAGTGTTACACAATAATTCCTAAAGGTGCTGTTAAAGAACAACTTACTCTTTGTTCATCTCATCCATGTGACGGTTGAGGTAAAAAAAGAAATTTGTTTTTCCTAAACTGTGACTTTATATATATTTTAACATCTGATGATTCTCAAGCACATTTTAAGCAAAAAAAAAAATTGTATAGTTAAGATGATTTTGGCTAGGCTATTAACCCTGATTGAATTATTCAGTTTATTACTTTTTTGGAATTTATACTTTGGTGCTTTGAATCGTCTGTTTACTACAAATAGGCTTTTTATATAAATTTTAAAAGATTTCACCTTTTATGATATAAAATCAAGTTAGACAGTATTACCTATACCACAGCTCTTGGTGCTTAAAATCACATCAAACAGTTAAAGATAAGCTGATTTATTTCTTCATGGTGCCATTGCTTCAACAGCTTCCAGTCATTGCTGTGAAGTTCAATTTAAGGATAAAGAACCAATGATTTATTTGTGTATAGATTTTTCATGTATGTAAAGTTGTGTGTCTGTCTGTCTGTGTGATCCCCACACATACACGCATACACACACACACAAACACATACAACATCACTAGTGATGGTTGGAGGTTGTAAACTGTAAATATATATATTTAAAAGCACTTTCTATTTTTAAAGTTAACTTGAAATAGTGTAAGGATCACATTTGTCTAAGGTTTGTGCATTCTCTACAAGGAATTTATTTTTTTCTTGCTGTGTAGAGTTCCATATTGCTACAACAAAAGTACGTATATACTAAGAATACCTGGTTTTAAACTTCCCCCTTTTTTCCATTGAAACTTTTGGTTTGTTTCTTTACAAAATGTTAATAAAATGCAGAAAGTTCAATGTTTGCAAATATGAATTAAGACACATGTTATGGTATTTTGTTGTAAGAATGGATTTACTATGGTTTATTTGAGCAATAAGTTCATAAGTCTCTCTCATACAGAGCACTGCAAGTTACGTAGAACAACCAAATGTTCCTCTAATGCCTCAGGGGTAGAATTGTTATGGCATCAGAAACTGCCCCCTAGAGTTGCCTTATTAATATTTTGGAAAGTAGAACTTTAAAAGTTTTAAAAGAGAGAAATTTGCAGTATCGGCTGTTTTGTAATACTTTTGAGTTTATTGATACTTCCAGAATGTTCATCAACTGTTAGTTGAAGAGGATTTTATAAGTCTGTTCTGTAAAAATATCTCCCCCTTATTAAAAGAGAAAGTGGCAAAGGGCTGATTCTCACAAAATGTTTCATAGCTCAGTAGCAAAGCACAGGCTTTGTATGCAGAACTTTGCAGGTTCATTCCCTGGCACCTTCAGTCAACAAAAAGAATCTACGATAGGCAGAGGTCTTTCCATCCCTGCACCCTTGAGAAATGCTTTCAGTTCATATTGAGCTAGAATGACTAATGGTCTAACTCGGCGATTTTCAACCTTTTTAATCTCATGGCACACTGACTAGGCGCTAAAATTGTCAAGGCACGCCATCAGTTTTTGGGACAATTGACAAGGCACACTGCACAGCCAGTGGGGGGGGCTCTAAACCCCCAATGGCCCTACTAATAAATGGCCCTCCCCCAAACTCCTGCGGCACACCTGCGGACTATTCGCAGCTCAGCTCACCAATGTGTGGTGGCACAGTGGTTGAAAATTGCTGGTCTAACTTAAGGGCTGTTCATTTGCTCAGTTCCCAACATGTTCAGTGAACACATGGAGGGAAAGTGGGACTGCACTTACGGGCCACGCCTTACCAGCATCCATGTATTCAGCATTAGTGTGAAAGGGCCTTGTGTATCTACGCCACCTCCATGCGATCAGGAACCTTGGAAAATAACCGGGTTCCCAATCGTGTAGAAGAGGTCCTACACATATACGGCTGTAGGTGTGTAGGGTTCTTTCACACTAATACACTAGTGTGTGAGGGATGAGGCCACAGTACTCATGGGTGTTGGGAGCAGGGCCAGAGGGCATAGTCATCTCTGCATATTCAGTAAACACACAATTGTGTGAAAGACCCCTTTTAGTGAATTTGAGACCCAGCTATATTGCAATTATCCTGCCATAGGCTCACTAATTTTAATGTTACATACACTCTCCCTCCTTGATTCTTCGGAGTTCAAACCCACATACTTTTCCAGGCATTATACATGAAGAGCTTTTCCAAAGTGTTTACCAGCTCAATACCACATAGGAATAGCAGGATGTCTTAATATTTCTGTGGGATCTTGCTCCTAAAAGAAGACTTTCCATTTGCAAAGGTTGTGCCAGAACTGTCTTTTTTTTTTTCATCCTTAAAGAATAGTTGCAGGATTGACCAGTTCATTTTCGTGATAGAGAGCCTCGAAAGAAGACAACGGAATAGGCATAGCAATGGAAATGTGCGATAACTGCTATCACATACCTTTTACACTTGGAACAATCTAGCAAAGACCTGACAGTGTCAAATCTGATATCCTGAATACGGTACCCATACACGAATGATTATATCCCTGACACATCTCCATGCTCCTCTTCTGATAACTGATGGAGAGTCAAGGATGAAAAAATACTTCATGTTTCTAGGGACCAGCTTCAGACCTGACTCAGGTCTGGGGGAGGGGGGAGTTAACTTAGGTGGCAGCATCAACTTTCTAGCTAGCTAGGTTCCAGGGATTTTTCCAGCCCTGATGATGTGGATGCCCAGACAGAGGGGAATATTAGTTAACAGGTCAAACACGTGACTGCCAAGATCCAGTGAATGGTCAGAGAGCGCCTGATGGTGCAGCACTGCTGAAACTAAGTGGGTCCTGTTAAAATAATATTTAAAAACAAAAACCTTAACAGCTATAAGCAAACACATTGTGTGAATCGGACCTCAGCGTCAAATAATGAATTAACCAATTTACCTTGTCACTATGGTGGTGTCCTAATTGAGCATTTAAGAGTACACATTCCCTGATTGGAATACTGTAGCATCCCGCTCCTTTTCTCCCTTTTCCTCTTTTTGTACAGTTTGGTTATTGAATAATCCAATCAAAATATCAACCCTGATAAGGGTCATACCCTGCAGTTTATATTCAAGAGATGAGAAATTTGTTGATGTTAACCAGTCCAGCTAAGATCAGTGGGCTCTGACTTTGCACGGTTTGTATGAACAACAATTGCAGGTGATAAGGGTAAGCTCTTCGGTTACATCTCTCCATGATGTATATAAATTCCACAGATATAACCAGAGCTTCAATTTTTACAACAATATACTTGATAATATTGTAGTGGTGCTGTAACAAATGTAACTGAATTGTCTAGATTTGCCAGAAATACTAGACATGGTGCTTTATTTTTTTAAAAATGTCTACCATAGTTGTGGTAATCTGAAATGGTTGTTAATCTGAAATTGTTTTGATTTGAAAAAAATATGTGAATACTATAGTTTACCCTGAGTCGCTTTACAATTCTGGTCCTGCAGAAATGTAAATGTGAGATTCATACCAGTTATCTCACTGCAGCTGCTTTGCATAATATTAGATGTGTATCTAGATTCAGGGAATCAAGAGCACCACAAGAGACTGCACACCCACTGCTGCACCTATTGAGTGGGATCCCCCCCACCTCTCCTACCAAACAGATGATCACCATTGTCAACTCTGTGGGTCTAAATAACTCATTAGGCAAGGTGGAGAACCAGAACAAGATGCTTACACAACCTGGCACTTGCTTCTCTTCTCCCCCCCCCCCACTTGACCTCACAGATGATTGGTCATTTTAGAGATTACAGTGCTGATCGTATTATGTAATCCATGCCTGGTGCAGGAGCACTATGTGTAAAGTCTGGTGCTGGGTGCAAGATATTATTTTTCCCTCTGTCAGTAGCCATTTGCACTCCCAGTAGGGCAGCTGAACAAGCAAAAAACCATTTCTTCTTGCAGATAGATGTTAGAGTTGTGTGCAAACGAATGCACATTAAACTTTTTAAAACGTATCATTGAAATCAGTGCTATGTAAACGTATAAGCAAGTCCCATTGATTTCTGTGGGGCCTGAATAAGCCTGACTTGTTCTGGATTGTGCCTGTGATCTGTGGTACTATAAACATTTGCGGAGTCTAATGTACATCAAGACTCTGCCGGCATGATTGCATTTTGGATCCTATCTCTATATCCAACTGTTAATTGCAATGTGATGCCATTGAGACCTGTTCTACAATCCTTGTGCAACAGCCCATTGAATCAACTGGAATTTCAATACAGCACATAAGGAGAGGAAGATTTCAACTCGGTCTTTCTATTTTTAGAGCAAACTTTGTAAAAACCCATATGCTGCATTTTTGTTAGTTAAAAGCTTATGATTAGTTTCAATAGAGGCTATGAAGGGATTGTAAATAACTTTAAAAGTCAATATTATAGCATCATTTTGTACCAACAGTTTTCTGCTTCTTGAATATCTATATACATTAAATTGTTATGGTATTTTTGTGTGCCTTAGATCTACATTTAAAAATTTGTATATTTTTGTGAGCCTAAGAGTTATTAAAAATAACAGCTGTTTATACAGTAAGTAGGGTTATTAATTCTTCCAGCTACTCAACTGCACAGTTGTTTTTGAGTAGCAATCTTTGTTCAGGCTTTATAGTAATCCTTCTGTAGAAATAAAACTTTGCTGGAAGGGTCACTGGCTACTTCTGAAGTGAACTACTGACTTCACTTTGCCACAATTGTATCCAGTCCAGAAGCAAATACTTTTTTTCAGTCTTTAATACCTCCATGATAAGAGTATCACTGTTCCTTGTAAATTTATCATGTAAGATTTGTAGAATATGTATTACTACAAATACAACAATGGCGGATACATTTCTGATTTGACTCCTTTTCAAATACAGTGATGCCTCACAAGACAAATGCCTCGCACAACAAAAAACTCGCAAGACAAAAGCATTTTGCAAGTTTTTTGGTGACTCGCAAGACAAATTTTCTTGCAAAAACAATTTCGTCTTGTGGAACACTCAGCTCCTAAAGCCACAATCTATTCAAATGTTAAAGTATTCAAGAGGGTTAGCAGACTGCAAACAGTACAGCCCGAGGCCACACCGATTATCACCCGACAAATAGCTAACACCAGCAGAGATAAAGGCAAAGCAGAGATAAAACTTCCCTTCCCTTCCAGAAACGGTGTGCATTACTAGAGCGGAGCTCTGGGAACTGTGAGTACTGTAAATACTTAAAAGTAAATAGCACGGCAGGGGAGGTGACTCGCAAGACAAAATTATTCGCAAGACAACATGACTCACGGAATGAATTAATTTTATCTTGCGAGGCACCACTGTATACTGGACCCTATATTAGACACGAGAAGCTCAAATGTTCTGATCTTAAAATCAATTGATTCAAAAGCGAGCATCACTAAATCCTGAAGATCATGATAGCTAAATTTAATTTGTATATCTCTAAACATCATTCTTGTGTGTAGTACAAAGTTTTCAGTTAGCTGTCAGAAACCCTGTTGCTCCAATTGGAAAAGAGCAAATCTGAAAATGACAATGCTAAATAGGAAAGCAACATGTCTTTAAAGTGTAACTGGCAGCTTCGTCTTATTGGGTTATATATTAAGATGCTACTTCCATTTTGTTTATGCAAAGGTGGATAGCTGGTCTTCCCTGTGCCCCATGAGGGTTCCCAACTGTCAGAAATAGATATTCAGGGGGCACAGGGCTGCAGAGAGAAGGGAAAATCAAAAAACCTCCCCCCCCCTTTCACAAATGGTAGAAGCACCGTAGGACATAACCCATTAATTTCAGTGGAATATACTTCCACATAATGAATTTAAGACAGGAATGAATGATCCTTTTTAGCAGCTAATACAAGCTTTGTTAGGTTCAACATGTTATCAGAGCTTTAAAATATACTGTTTTTCAAGTGTTTATAATCATTTATCATTTTGTTCTGATTCCTACAGTATATTTTAGAATAAATTTGTTAAACGGTATTGCTTATAGAGTAACTGTTGCACCTAGAAAACAATGTTGCGAACTGTGTTTTTATCTTTCTTGATTAACTGCTGCTTTACAAGAAAATGTAATCTATCAAGCATGCTTGCAGAGTAAGAATTGACAGCTACTTACTGTACATACAGCTGTGTGCTATTTATTGTAGCATTTCAGAATATTTATCATTTTTACATAGAAATCAATGTAATTTTGTGAATGAGCTTATAGATACAAAGGTTTGTAATAATATAGTTGTCTTGTAATCGTGATTCTTTAGGGCTGTGACAAACATCGGAATCCTTGGACAGCTGCAGTAACAGAAATCCCTTTCAAATCAGTGGTGCTTATGTAGGCAGTGTGGCAACTACTCTTATTTGGAGATAAAAGTAGTTTGGTCTCAGATTCCCTGTTTCAGCAGTGTCCTTCCAGACATGACAGTTCAGGAGCTAGAGATGATGAAATAAATGAGGAACTTTTTAAAAACTCTGTTTCCCTGGTCTGTTGTAACAAACTCTCATTGATGTTACCCTTGAATTTCAGCCCTGCAAGATGCTTGAGGCATATGATTCATTTTGGTCCTACAAATAATGACTTCCTTCCCTGTTCAAATTCTTAGCTCAACTCATTGAGTGCTATGAAAATATACCTCAGTAATGTGAAGAATGTAGTTGGTTATAAGTAGCTATGTTAACTTTGGGGAGAGGCTTGTTGGATTTAGCTCCTGCTCACTTCACTCATTCAAGCTAGGATGTGTCATCATGCCTTGCTTTATCATGCTTGTACAGAAAGCACCACTTGTAACAGTATTCTCTGTTTGAGGTTGTGTGTGCTTTTACTGCCCCTTCTTGCTTGGGCTCCTAGAACTGTTATTGTCTGGCATGATGCACCTTTAACTGCCCATTAGGGAACACTTCTGCAGCAACCAGAATCAGAGTAAAAGAAAGGATGCTTTCTCAAGCAGAGTTCCTTATATCATGACATGCAGGACTCTCACAGAGACCACTTCCTGCATTACTGGTCTGCTTTTATTCTTAGGAACACAGTTGCTATAGAAAGGATTATATATGCTTCTGGAATACGGAAGGCCAGTATTTACAGATCTTTTGCTTTGTTTTGCCTACTACCCTGTGGAAACAACTAACAAGGCTCTTTAGTGTGGCGTCCACAGCCTAGGTCACATACCATCATTCTGATTCAGAAAAATTTTAGTAGTTTTCACTAGCTACAACTACCAGGTGCTGGGTGGTTCTTCTACAAATTATCCTGGATTTCATGGTCCTAATCTAGCCAAATGCTAGCTGTGCTTCATGGAAATCAGTGGGATTTAAGTAATGACACTATTTCAGTGGGACTTGTACCACAACTAGCATTCCATGGATTGAGGCCAACATATTAACAGTTTGACTTCTGAGTGGCTTCCAGTGTTTGAATATCCCAGCTTTTTTACATTTCTTGTCTAGGTACCTTACATTTTTGTAAGGTGAAGTACCTTGCCTTACAGCGCAATCCTATCCAATTTACACCACCGGTGCAGCGAGAACAGGAGACCCTAGCACGGGAAAGGGATTCACATCCCCTCCAAAGGGGTTTTAAAAGGGGATTTAAATCTCCCCTCCCTTCCAAAGCCTCCCGCCCTGCCCTTCCCCGCTGGTTACACCAGTGGTGTAAATTGGATAGGATTGTGCTATTAGGTACTTAACTACCTAAAGTAAAAGTAGTTTACTTATTAAAGTCAATCTGTATTTTAGCAAAACATTGTAATATTTGTGAGTGTATAATTTTAATTCATTGACTGAACCTTCATTTTTAAACAGTACCAATAAGTAACCCCCAATAACATAATACTGGTTAAGTAGGACAAGGAAGCTTATTCACACTTATTCAATATTACCATCAGTTACTCAAGAGAATGTTGCTGTGTAAAATCAGCACACCTTGACCAAGGCTTTTTATATACCACCTCTTGTGTAGCTCATTTAATGAGAGATATTTCTATTCCACTGCAACAGTTAATCCTGACATTTTTTTCATCAGTGAGGTCTGTGGGACAACTGTGGGACAACCCAATAATAGGGTTACATTGATTTTTACTGTGTATGTGTGGAAGAGATTATTCCCTAAGTACATACTTATAATGGTGTCCCACATTGTGAAAGACATCATAAATCTGGCAGAATTCCTTTTGCTCGAGTGTTGAGTGCAAAGAGGTATAGAGAGAAACTGAAAGGGCTTTACCAAGAGACACAAGTAGTAGTTAGGAGAACATTAGACCAGGAAGCCAGTGAGTGTCGCTTTACCCATCACAGAAGAAATAGGTGCATGTTAAATATGTATTGCATTCCTGCTTCTGTTCTGTTAGGCAAGTTTTCAACTTCCTTATTTGACCACATGTATACCATCCATTAGGGATCTTGGGTTTGTTGGGTTCCTTCTCAGTGTTTTTCCATAGTATCTTTATTTAAAAATACAGTACAGACATACAGCTGACTTGCACATTATTTCGAAAGTGCCTAATACTGCACCGGGCACTGCAGATACAAAGGGCTACACCTAAATGAGTTGTTCCTTTGAAAAATCAGGCTATTGAGGAATACTTCCTAAGATATATACTGGACTTTTTTCCCTCCCATGCAGTAGGTTGTTGGCTCATGAAAACTCATGCCACAGTAATTAGTCAGTCTCTAAAATGTCACAGCATTTCCTGTTATTTTCACAGTTTAAATATTCAATCATTTTAGCATATTGGCAACAGCTTCAGGATTCACCTACTAGATGGAGAAGAATTTTCCTAGAATTGGAGGCTTGACCCTTCAAATTTAGCTAGCCACTTACTGGTAACTCATCTCCATCTTTCATGTAACTAACCAAGTGTTACATACAGAGAGAATGCAATGGAGATGATATTTGAAGTTCACAGGTGGCACTATTATATAGCTAATCACTCACACAAACTGTGCTATAGCATATTTCCTTTGGACCCTACAGCTATTACTACCTGACGTTCTAAAACAATCTCAAATGCAGTGAACCATAGCTTAATAAATGTGAGCCTCTTCTCACAATTCCAACAGAACGAATGAATGAAAAATAAAGGCAGATTATAAATGTAGGACCACCAATCCTTTATTTGAACCTTGCAGGGTAAATTGGCACTAGAGTAGTTATGAATAGCATTTTCACCCAATAAACTGTGTCCAATTTGACAGTTTCTGCTTTTAGTACCAGAGCAACATATAGAAGCCTTGTTATAAAGGAGTATCCCCCCTTTTACAGCATTGATCACTGAGATAAACCATTATGCTTTTTTCCATTTTGAAAATTAGATTAAAACTGTATAGCTCAGGACTTCTGTCTACTGCTATAAACCTATCTTGCCTTGTTTTGCCAGCAGAAAGAACATGGTAGGGCCTACCAGGTTGGCATTTTATAATTAATCTTGATACTGGTAGACTGGACAATTTTTCCACCTGGGCAGTGGTTGATTAAACAGCTGTTTACAAATTGTTTATCTTATGTTTCTTGGTCTCTTGAGGTAAGAGTGATAGAATTTTACCCAGTTCCATTCCTTGAGTAAAATCCAAGACATATAATTAGTCATTCATTCATACTAATTACAGACTGATTTCAGTTGAAGTTAATAATGGTGATAGGACTGAAGATGCACACAAGTCTTGCAGGATTGACATCTTAATGTGGCGATGCTAGAGAGCAAAATTGATGATTAAAAGCTGTAGTTCTGATAAGATGTTGCACGTAAAAGGATTTCAGAATAATCTCCATGATAGCGTGTGCGCGTACGTATGTGTGTGGGAAAGGGCCTCCTGCACGAAACTTCTAATAGATTATTCTGTGGCTGGATTCTGGAAGATGCCAGTTCATGGAATTGTCTGTTGCAAGCAAGTTGCAAGCTGCCTTTATTTTCACACAACTGTTTCTACATGCTTGCAGTCACAGACATCATTCCAGGATTACAAAACACAATCATAAAACTGGGGAGGGTTTTTTTCTCACAATTCTTTATCAAAAGGTCATCAGCAAACATATTGCTAGAAAGTGAACTAGAATTAAAAGTTGTACTGGCCTAGATTGCAAGAACAAACTTGCTTAGTTAAATGGCTTGGGATACCCAAAACATTTGGGTAATTAAAGCTCATCTTTTTTTTTAAAAAAAGTGTCTTGTAGGGTTACACTGGTAGGTAGTTACCAGTAGGCACACACACACACTAATCAGACAACTCAGATAACCTGGTTTCTATATATGATATCCATATGTAATAATGCTTAAGACATGGCAAGAATACACATAGTTCTTGTATTTTGTGAATGCCATTTAATAGTTCTAGCAAATTATGGCAGCTTTGAGATTCTGTATGTGTGTCCTTCAGTGCTGAATGTAGCTACTGCTAAGGTTTTGAAGACTTCAAAGTCAGAAATGTTGGCAATGCTTTGTAAAATACTACAAATATAATCATCATAGTTGCAAAACCACAAACATTTGATATTAGACATTAAGATCTTATATTGTTCTGTTCCAGTTTTTGAAGACATTAACATGGCAAAATATTTCATTAGTGTAACAGTTGTAATCCAGAGGTGCATGAGGAGAGAACTTCCCCATCTCAAATTTCAAAAGCAGCTTGATAATGTGGCCAGGATTGTGAGAGAGAAAGGACTGCTGTTTGAAAAAGGAAGGAAGCTGTTGAGGGTATAACTTGGCTTATTGGATCATTGCCATGATAAGAAACTGAGTGAAATCAAGTGAAAGTTGAAATCAAATGAAAGCAAGCATGGGTCTTGTTTAAACCAAGCACTATATAACCAGTAGCCTGCTGCTTATAGCACAGCTTGTGACTCAGTAGAGCTGGCAGTCTCAGTGCTAGAGAGGCTCCAATGTTAACACCTGTTAATGTTTGAGCCTGTCTAAGCACTGAGGCTGTCGGCTCTACTGAGTCACAAGCTATGCTATAAGCAGCAGGCTGCTGCTTATAGCACTTGGTTTAAACAAGACCCACACTTGCTTGGCATCAGCGAGAGCAATGTAAATAAGGTAATGGAGGGTGAGGAAATTCGGCATCTGCGGCTAAGTGAATCGGCGTACGCCGAATCAATGGATTCGCCCCTCTCCCCCCCTGTACTTCTGAGTAAAAATGAACAGGCTCAGATTCAACCTCCCATTGATTTCAATGGGGATTAAGTTGTGACTGATATTCACTGGATTGTGTCCAAAATGTAGTATGTAAGGGTGTCAAAACAGCATGTTCCATGAATTCAGTTTTAGTAACCTCAAAATAAAAATAGGAAAATACTTTAGCTAAAACAGAAGTAACATGAGTTCTACTGTTGACTAATATTCTCTGTACCTTTCTTCCTTTTTAAAAAACAGGGATGCATACAGTATTTATTTTTCAACATTTCATTTGATTTTAGTGCATTTTTTCCTATTAACAATCTACTGTATTTAGATTATCTGATGGAAAAATTAAAAGGCAAACACATTTTTCATAATTTTTTTAGTTACTAATAACTGGGACAAAGGCACTTCACTATTACACAATACTTACAGGATAAAGAATAAAAAGCTACTTCATTTCTTTTGGGAGAAATACATTTGAATATTCTTTCAGACAAGGGAACGCTTACCAGCAGTACTTGAAGACTTGTGAGTTTTGACTGCATGTTACTTGAAAGATCTTACTAAGCTACTCTTTTTGGTGCACAGCAGTTGTTGTACATGATTTCATGTTTATGTAGCAAGATACATTGAAATTGTATTGAAACATATGTGTAAAGATTGTTGTTGTGGAGATGGTCTGTTTATTTTTCTTGTATGTGTCATATGTTTAAACCGTAAATGTTCCTTTAAAAAAATTGTCCTAATTGAATATGGCGAAGAGTTACTGTCATTGAAAATATATTTTAAATTTGTCATTTTTTTTCCAAAAAATATTATTAAAGTGTATCATTCCTGATAATACAAAACATTGTGGATGGCTTCAAATAAATTTTATACTTCTATTTTGCACTCAGTTGTCTTAATTTTTCTTTTCTATATAGATTCTAGAGCAGGCGCGTCACCAGGACGCGCGTCACCGGGGAGCAGGGCGTGCGCGTCACCCTTAACGACGCAGCCCCGCCCCTGCCCGTGATGTCACGCGCATGCCCGGAACACCTCTCCCCCGCACTGTTTTCGGCTCATTTCAGAGCCAAACGGACGCGAGGGCGGGCGGGCCCAGCTCCACCGGCAAAAAGTGGGGGGTCGCGCGTCACCCCTATGCGCGCGACACCCCCCGGCGGCCCGCCCCCCGCGCTTCCCCCCGTCGACGCCCATGTTCTAGAGTAAGTTTGCATATTCAGAACACATTTGCTGGGGGTGGGGTGGAATTCAAAGACTTTTGTCCATAGGCACAAAATTGTACCTTTTCTTGCAAATGGAACAAAATGCATCATAGTAATAGCTAGATTATACAGCTAGAGTTAACATTTTTGCGGCTCCTGTGCCATTAACACCACCTTGATCTCTAGACATGAGGTGCAAAATGCTTATATAAAAGCGTAGATGGAGGGCAAGATGGGCACAGTGTCTAGTGGTGGTTAGTGGCTGGCATCCACTTTCCTGCTCCCTCTTTTAACTAGGTGAACTGGGACTATAATAGGAAACAGTGGTTCATTTCCACTACTCAAAGTTAGGGAGCCCAGTCAGAAGGAAGCTACTTTGAGAAAACCTCTCTCCCAGATTAACAGAATCCCAACATCTGGGGGCCCTCCTTAAAATCACGCTGTGGTCTGGGAGATCTGTTCCCTCCTAAGTAAAATGATTGGGCCAGTAAAAAAAAATGCAAGCAGCTTATTTAAAAGTTGTAAAGATATCAAAACAATGGAGAGAAAAATGCAAGGATAAAGAACAAGCTACTGGTTAACAAACGGAGAAAAGGGGTGTGTGGGCAGCTGAGGTTGGCAAGGATGTTAATATTCAAGTCACAAATAAAAAAAACTGATGTGAGTCTCTGGGTACTTTGCCAAACATAGGCTGTTCTACACTGTTTCCCTGAAAATAAGACCTCCCCCGAAAGTAAGACCTACCATCATTTTTGGGTGATTTTTTTTTGCTGGCACTCATAAGACCTCCCCTGAAAATAAGACCTAGCTAGCATCATCAGCCAGACAAACGCGACCCCCCCCCCCAGACCTCCCAGCACTTACTTGGACCGATTTAATTTAATTCTTTCCTGAGGGTGCAAGGCTCTGGAAGGCCTGCACTTGTGTCCTCTGCCATAGAGATGATGTGCTAGAGAGGCCAGCAAGGAGGCTGCAACCTTGCAGAGTCTCTCTAGCATGTCGTTTCCATGGTGGAGGACTCAAGTACAGGCCTTGCAGAGCCTTGCACCCTTGGGAAAGAATGAAGCTTCAATCGGTCAAAGTAAGTGCTGGGGGGGGGGTGTCGCGCCACCGCCACAGGTTGGGAAAATAAGACCACCTGCATTTTTTAAGCCAAAATTAAGACACTGTCTTATTTTCGGGGAAACATGGTAGGTTCCTGATCCTTGCACCCACTCTTGAACAAGATGGGTGGATGAGCTCCTGTCGAACAAGTGCTTCCAACGCTGGACCACGCTCACACAACACCAGAACCAGGGGACATGCACTAAAATTGAGTGGAGGGAGAGTTAGAACGGACAAAAGAAAATATTTCTTTACCCAGCGTGTAATTCATCTGTGGAACCCCTTGCCACAGGATGTGGTGATGGCACCTGGCCTAGATGCCTTTAAAAGGGGTTTGGACAGATTCATGGAGGAAAAGACCATCACAGGTTACAAGCCATAAGCAACCTCCTGGTTTTAGAAGTAGGTTTTCTCTGTGCCAGGTGCAGGGGAGTGGCAGCAGGAAACAGGTTATCTTGTTGGCTGTGTGCTCCCTGAGGTATCTGGTGGGGCCACTGTGTGATACAGGAAGCTGGACTAGATGGGCCTTTGGCCTGATCCAGCAGGGCTCTTCTTATGTTCTTATGACCTGGGCAAATGTGTACCATGGGGTGTGGGACCCTGCTTATAACAACATGTAGTGTCAACCAGGTTTCATCTGTGGGATTTGGGTGAGCTCCTGAATGCCTGCTCCTGGGTCAATGTCAAGCTTGCTAAAACAAAAATGTTTTCAAATATTCATGGAACACTGGTGGTGATGGAGTCAATCTGATCTATTGCTGGGGCAAGGATTTCTACATGCTGGATGCCACCACAGAGAAGGCCCTGTCATGGGCCATAAAGCCGCGAAGGCATTAGAACATGCAACGGTATCACCAAATAATGTTAGTGGGCAGGTATGGTAAGTTCATGGGGGGGTGGTGGACAGTTTTTCAGGTACCTGGGTTCTAAGCTGCTTGAAGTAATTTGCTAATTTTAGCTGCACATTTTAGGTAAAAAGCTGTTTAATGGTGATAACCAGCATCTTGAATGGCACTTGGAAATGGACTGGCAGCCAATGCAGCTGAGTACAACAGCAGCATAACCTGACCACAAAACTTGGTGCTAGTCAAAACCTGATTAGTAGCATTCTGAACAAGCTGAAGTGTTGATATTTATTTATTTAGATTTCTATACTGCCTTTCCCCAGGCTATAAGCCTAGTACTCAAGTCAGTTTACAACAAAATTAAAACATACATAAAATGGCCTCCAAGAATGTATGTTACAGGAATCTGATCTCAAAATAAGCAATATATTGATAACCATGGCTAGGTCTAACCGATTCAGGAACAGACACAGCTGGTGCACCTGCTGAAGCTGGGCAAAAGCACTCCTGGTCTCAATTGCCATCTAGGAGCAAAGCCAGGTCTGGGAGCACATCCACATTTATGTCCATTTTGAACCTAAGAACAGCTAATAAGCTTTATAAATGCAAAGCGTATGATCCAGCCAACACACTTAGTTCCCATTAAAGTATGTTAATCATGCCTTTTGAACTCTATGGGACCTAGAAGTGCTGAGCTGTGGCTCAGGTTTGGGTGGCATGGGTATTTATGGTATGATAAGGTCAAGGCTAATGCAGAATTTAATAATCATTATGTTAGAAGTGTGATTCTGAGAGTTTGGAATAAATATAAATTTAGGTTCTGTTTAAAAACACCATTGTGGTTATCATCACAAGAAGCTCTTCATAAAAGAGAAATGTTAGGTACACATAATTGGTTGACCTACCGTGATATATTAAAATTCCCACAAGGAGATTGTGTTTTAAAATTAAGAGAAGAATTATTATATGAGGGTCATGTATGTCAGTGGTTTTCATATTTACAAATGCAAGAAAGGTTTAAAGTAGATAAAAGACTTTTTGGTATTGAACAAACTAAATCAGAATTTGAAAGGGAATTATGTTTAAATGATGAAAAACTTATTGCTAAAATGTATAAATTGTTGTTGAAATTTGAAATGGAAGATGAACAAGTGAAGGAATGTACAGTAAAATGGGCTCAAAACTTTGGTTATAATATATTAATGGAACAATGGACAGGTATGTGGTCAAAAGGATTGAGATTTACGTTGAATGTTAACCTTAAAGAAAATTTTTATAAGATGATGTATCGCTGGTATTTATCACCTGTAAAATTGTCTAAAATGTATAACATATCAGGAATGTGCTGGAAGTGTGAACAGAAGGAAGGATCATTCTATCATATGTGGTGGACATGTAAAACTGCTAAAAAATTTTGGATACAAATTCATTCGCAAATCCAGAAAATTCTAAGGATAAATATACAATGGAAACCAGAGTTTTTTTTGTTAGGTTTGATGGACAATCAGTTGAAAAAGAGATATGGTACTTTGATTTTGTATATGGTAACAGCTGCAAGACTACTTTATGCACAGAAGTGGAAGTGCTCCAGTATACCATCAATAGAAGACTGGACAATGAAGATGTTGGAGTTAGCAGAGATGGCAAAGTTGACATCCTTCTTAAGAGATAAAACAACAGACCGATTTTTGACTGAGTGGAAGCCTTTTATTGACTTTCTGCAGAGCCTAGATAATAATGACTTGTATATTTGTGGATTTGGAGAATGAGAAAAATTGGATTTAATAGAATACTATAATATTGTTAGTTATGTCTGAGGTGGAGATAAGTGGAAGTCTTTTTAATAGTTTGTTTTGTGTTGTGGTTGCTTTTTTGTTGTTGTTGATATATTTGTGTTTGTTATAAACAATAAAATATATGAACCAGGGACCTAGAAGTGCTGAGCTGTGGCTGGATTGTGCCCAAAATATTACAAGATAGCGCATAACTACAGGATGTTACATAACCAGGATAAAAAAAATGCTGATTGGATATGCTTATCTTAGAACTATAGACATTTAATTAAATGTACAACAGGTTTAATATATACTTTTAAATCCAAACCAAAGTTGACCCAGAAAGTTTTCTAACAGCACAATCCTATGCAGGCCTACTCAGAAGTCTCATTGAGTTCAATGGGACTTGCGTACTCCCACATAAGTGTGTATAGGATTACAGCCTAACATTAGCAATCACAATGGCAAGTAGTACAACTGTGTTCAAAAGAGGACTACATATATCCCTGAAATAGAAATACAGTACAGTACTGTATTTGGACGCTCATCTTACTGCCTCAGGTGTTTAGCCTGATTCCATATTCCTTTGGTTCTCTATCCGTAACATACAGAAATTGCATTTATAGTAGATGCTATTAGGTGTGAGGTGTAAGAGAGAATTTTGCAATATACCTGCATCACTATACCTGTTTTTCTTATAATAGCACGATGTATAATGTCTATTTAGAATTTACCTTTGGCTTTTAAGCAAGAATATTAACTGGCTATTTTAGCTTCTGTAAAACAGCTGACACTGCAAAAGGAATGTAGCATGATCAAGGTCAAGGGATGAGGCAAAACAGACAGACATCCTTTGTATGTAGTATCACTTCATAACAAGCAAAATGGTTGTATGGGCCCCCTGAGGAGATAAGAGAAGTAGACAACCTTGGGAGTAGGGATACAGAAGTCTGCATTCCAAAGGATACCAAGATTGGGAGAAACAGACCCAAGGTCTCGGCTGCCCAGACAGGGCAGAGATATGCAAGAACAAAGGCCCAAAGTCTTAGTTGTCTGAGCAGGGCAGTGCTGGGAAACGAAAGTTAAGGACAGAGGCCTATAGTTGGGTGGACGAAACTGATCCAGGAAACGAAAGCTAACTAGTTGGGATGGTCGGGGGGGGGGGGGGAAGACAACCAACGTATGTATTCCAAACGCAGTGACGTGTTTTTCATGTTTTTTGTAAGAACTGGAAGGTATAAAAGCTCATGCTCAGGCTATGCTCAGGGCCGTAGCCTTCCCTTTCGTCTCGGAGCTACGCAGCCAGTGATTAATCACTTACCAATAAAGCTGTATCGTAATCCCTCCTCCTGCCATCCAGAGTCTGATTTAATTAGCTTCAGGTTACATTAGGCACACTCAGGATATAGTTTTGCAGGATAGGTGATGTTTGTGATTACTTTGTCCACTGATGTCCTCAGTTGCTGAATTTTTCCATTATGGTTATGCTGTGCCATTCGTTCCTATTCAAGCGACTGGTTGAAGTTTTTTACTTTGAATTATTGTAGCATAAAACCCCATACAGTTGATGTACCGAAGGGTGTCTGCTGCAGCCTTTCAACCAGCTATATTTTGTATCGATGACATTGTTGTCTTGTATAAAATAATTATGATTTATGCATTTATATTGTTGATTAGTTAACTTTTTTCTTGGTAGGATTCCTGAACCTTTAACAGCTGCGTACCAGATCAAAACCAACAGCTTTTTGTACAACTGCAAGCAGTGCAAGTTGGGAAAAAGTATTCCTGCCTGTCATTGCTGTTGACAACTCCTGCCTGAGCCTGCTTGCATATAAGAAATAAATGAAATAATTAAAAACCTAATATTATTAAAATATAACATATGGGGTCAGGATAAAGTGTGAAGAGTCCGGATAGAAAGTGCAAATTCAAGAAATCATTAGGTAAGCAAAAGCATATAACTTACTGATATTACAACATTTTGAGGCTTCTTCTTAAACCCTAACTCATTATTTTTGAAGACTTGAGTTGTCTAGGGAGCTTCAGGTAATAACGTGGGGTTTGCTGTTTGTTTTAGACATGGAACCTCAGTCGGACCAGTTTGATTCCATTAGGCCCAGATCCTTCCCACACTCCGATAGTCTGCTACTGCCCGAAAGTAAAATGGCGTGAGTGTCATCCGCCTCCAAGGAAGATGGCGAGAAATTGCGGCGTCATGCAAACCAACCTTCTGCCTTTCCCTTCTGTTCGTTGCTGCTTTCGTAGGATTCGCCGCTTGTCGGGAGAGAAAACGCTCCCTGTGAGACATGCGCACTACGGCCCCCTTAATTGTTTTGGAGAAGCTGATTCCAGTTTCCCAGAGCACGTGTGCACGAACCAGGAAATCGTGCTTTGAAACGTCAGCAATGTGCGCGGCTGCCGACTAACCCCACATTACTTCGTGTTTTCTTTCTGACGCATGCGCTGTGGTTCGCGCGCCGTGTGTGGGGGCTAGAGGAGTTTGAAATGGCTCCTGGGAGTCCCTATTCGGCCCGGTTCAGGTAAAGAGGCTGGGGCGAGGTGTGCGCGCGGGGCGGTAGAGGTGAGGCGGGTTGATGGTTTCTGGAGAAAGGGGCCCCGGTGATTCCCAGAACCCGGTTGAGCAGGCCCTGAGGGACGGGTTCTTCTGGTGGTTCTCCTTGGGTGGCAGGCCTCGGCCCCGCATTGTTGTTGGGGGGAGGGGCGGAGTCAGTGGCACCGCTCTCTCCTCGGAGCCGGGCCCTCTCGCTCCTTCCCCCCCCCCCAGGAAGAGAGAAGAAATCTGGCAGTTTAGTGCCCGAGAGAGGCCCGTACCTGTGTCTGAGCCGTCTCTCTCCTACCCCCTGCCCTCTGTGGGTAAAAGGGAAAGGAGAGGGATAAAAAAGCAGCACAGTTTCCCTCCCCCGCCTGCCCCTGCTTTGTTTCCTCTCATCTACTCCCTCCTCTTTCGTCTCCTTGTTTTGTGTTTTTTTTAGGCATTGTCTTAATATATTCTGTTCGCATTTCACAGATACAACACGGTTTTTTTATTCTGGTGAAACTTTTTGTGCATCGTGTATTTTGTTCATTCCGAAGGAAGTTCAAAGGGTTTGCGCTGCAACTTAAATCTGTTTTCCATCTATACATTTCCAGTGGATGTTGTATTTGGTCCTCTAGGTGCTGACGTCTTTGGAAAATTTTATTTTATTCAGGGATTGTTTTTCTCCCTGTTCTCCTGACTTTTGTTAGAGATGGACAGAGCCACTGTGTGGTATCTGAATGCACAGTCTCTGTGTATGTTGTATATTTTAGGTTTGAACTTTTGTACTTTAATTCACCTGGTGTGTTTTCTGCCAGACTCTGCATTCTTTTGTTCAGCAGCTCACTTCATTTGTCTGCCTAGACTGGGAATCTTTGCTATTCAATAACTAGAAAGCCTGAGTTTTAATTGCAGGACCATCTTAAAATCCACAAGACAGCTTAATTTCTGTGAGTTAAATAGTAGCACAACTGTTGGAAGTGTTAGCATTGGATCATGTTGCAGGTGGATCCATTTGTCAAAAAGACGAGCATCAATAATTTTTTTTGACATATGTGTTCAGAGATATGTGTTGAATTTTGCCGTAAATCAGGCTTCTGACTTCTTTGCTCAGAGCATCCAAGTGGGTTACTTTTTTGTGTCTTCTGTGAATTCCACTCAAAACGCAAGTTACCTTAATTGTGTTTCTTGTATATTGTGACCTTTTTCTGTAAACCTCCATTTGTCAAGGTGTGAGACTTATCACTCACTCTATTAGTAAGTTCCGTTGTCAAAACTACAGTTTATATATGTTATAGCGAAACCCAGTCCTTCAAATTTAGTTTGTGATCCAGGAATAGATTGCTTATGAAAGTGTTAGTGTGGCATTCATGAAGCTGTTTATTTTATTAGATCACAATTTTAGAAGACTAAAACAGCAAAAGGATTTGCTGTTGCCATGGCTCAGTTCGGAGGGCAGAAGAATCCCCCTTGGGCTACCCAGTTTACAGCCACTGCAGTATCTCAGCCAGGTCAGCTTTTACATTTCTTCTTAACCAACAACAACTGCATCTGTATCAGTCTGATATCCTGCAAGGTTTCATATTGTTTGTCCTAAGTAAATACAGGTTGAGTATCCCTTATCCGAAATGCTTGGTACTAGAAGTGTTTCGGGTTTTTCTGTATTTTGGAATACTTGTAGATTATGCTTTCAAAAAGACATTTAATTAAATAGTTTTGCCTTGTTTCCTGATGGTTGGAGACTGTAGTTTCGCAGAGTAATGTGGGGGAATGCACTCTTCACCTGCTCAGGGGCACTTTCATCTATGCTTAGTTAACAGTGATCCCTGACACTGGGAGCGGAGCATGCCAAGGAGCCCCGTGACCCGCTGTCGGAGCACGCAGTGATTGCCTAGACAAGCTTCTCATTTTGTAACAACATAGGCAGCAGTTCACACCATGCGAGAAGCCCAAGCTCTGCAAGTTGACTCATTTAGAGACGCTGTTTGAACCACTGCGACTGAAATCGTTGCAAAGGGTGGAGCTTGTCAAAGAAATCACTGTGTGCTCTGACGATGAATCGTGGGGCTCCTTGGTGCCTGCCTGCAGAGAGAGACCTTCTGTGTGTGGAAGTCGGCTAGCGTTACTGCTGCTGCTGCTAAGGGGCGACTCAAGCCTCTCTGTCCCTGCCTCATCAGCAACTAGTTGAAAGGCTAAAAAAAATTCAGATGTTTGAACACTTCAGAATCCCGGATATGGGATACTCAACCTGTACTGACATAAAATAAGTATAAAATTAATAGATCTGAAAGGTATAGTTGACTTATTGGTTGATAAATATTTCATCGATATTTTAATGAAGATGGTCCTGATCAGACAATAGTTTTAATTTCTTACATTATTTTAATATAAGTAGTCATAATGGTTCAGACAGCAAGCACCATCTTAAAAGACATTCCCTCTAATTTATATGAGCAAGCAAAATGCCTCTTTGAAGATGATCCTTGCTGTGATACATGCTTTCATCATTATAAAAAGAAATGGAATACAACATCATCTCCAATAATGCAGGGGTTAAGTTTCCTTGAAAGTCTAGTCCTGCACAAAACGGCACTAGGTAATACACATTATTTTAATATGTGGGAAATGAGCACTGGCCCAGAATGCACTGCTCCCATTGACTAGAATGGCTGTTGTTCATGTCAGGACAAAGAATACTATAACAAATCCATGCTTCAAGGAAACTGCTTTATCAGAAATATGACTGTGTGCCTTTTTCTGTAGTATAGTACTGTTTTTCATAGGCAGAGTTAATCAGTTTTTTTAAGGAATGACGGTTCTTGTTTGTAGTCTTCTGTTTATATGAAGAAATGGCAGCAAAGTTGCTAATAAAAAGAAGCAGTAACGTATGTGTTACCTGAATACAAAGACTCCTGCAAATGGTTCCGCCCTTGCTTCTTCCTTAAGCATGGAATTACCTCCAAGAACACTTCCGTAACGCCAACTTTCTTCCTTTATATTCCACTTCAAAACTCTCCATTTTTATGAACCTTCTCTCTCCCTGTGCCATATTTAACTAAGCCTAAACAATGACACTTGCATCTTCTCTGCCTTGTTCCCCCCCCTTTCCTATGTGCCACTTTCTAATCTAGACGGTAAAACCCTTAGAGCAGAGGCCTTCGTTCTTGTTCTTTGTAAAGTACAAATATTAATAATAAAAATTTAAGTGTAGAGTACTTTCACCAAACACTGACCTCTGCACTTAGAGTAGGAATTCTAGGACAGATAGCACCTTTCTTTAAACGAAAAAAAGAAATTGTCTTAAATTCAAGTTTAAATTCACTCAAGTTCGTCTGTTATCTCTATTGGCCTTTGAAGTGTCCAAAGATGAGAATTTACCTCTTAGGCCTGAGCCAGCAAGTGGAAGTAACTTCAGTCCATTCACCATCTCCTGCCCCAAGTCCAGATGCAATCTCCTGCTCCCTGTCTCCCAATCTTGAGTCCTGTGTTGCACAGAAAACTAGTAATAACCAAGCACTCATATTGGAGTATGCACCTTCCATGACCTCTGCTTTCACTCAGATGCAACAATCCCTTCCCTTGAATGCTCTTGACTTTCTGCTTTCCCCACCATTCATGCATGCGGTGAGAAGGAGACTTCCTCAGTGCTCCCTCTATCCACCCATCTAAGGGCAGCAGTTGTCTCACTTTACATACCTGATCTGTCAAAGCAAAATGTTGTAGTCTGCAGAGTGACAGCAGGAGATACTGTGGCAGTCCAGCTCATTTGCAGTAGTTCTTTGAGCAGACGAACTACTGTTTTCTGTGATGTCATAATCATGTTGACCAATAGGGGAGTGTGTTCAGTCTTCTGGTTTGCAGTTTCCAGGCAATTTTAAAGTACATTTTTGTGAATAATAGCTACAACAGTGGTTCCTGTTGACTCTTTGACTGATATTGCAGTCTAATATTTAGGAAAACTTACCTAATCTACTGCGTACTACTCCTTTACCGGATTAGTGAATAGTTTATTCGCATTACTTAACTTAGCATATGAAATAGATCAGAAAGTTTAAATAGAGTTTAATTTCTACACAGTATACTTTTATGTTCTGTACTTGCTGAAACCAGTGTCTGAGATTCATGCCCCAAAGTATGCCATTGGTTAGCCTTACCATCGTCCCGGAATCGACGCTGGCTTCGGTCTAGAGCAGGGGTGCACAACTTGGAAGCAGGTAGGGGCCAAAATGAATAGACTAAACTTCTTTGGGGCCGCACCGGGGGGGCGTGTCAAGGAACCGTGGTGTCACTTCCTCAGGAAGTGACATCACAGGGGGTGTGTCCATGAGCTGGAAAATATCCGGAAAAGCAACATATTAATGAATAAATAAAGATATTTACAGAATTAAAAATTCGGATTTGCCCTCCCGCCGCGAATCTGAGCCTCCTCCTCACACGGAGCAGCGACAGCGCCAACGGGACAAGCCCCAAAACCTCCGCTCCCGTTGGCACACAAGAGGAGATGCGGCTCTTTCGGCTCCTGGCCGAATGCCAGGAGACTCCAGCTGATCGGCGGCGATCAAAGCGCCGCCTTCAGCAACGGCCTCAAAGCCTCCAGGCCAATGGGCTCGCAAGGCTCAGTGACTTCGTCCTTCTCACTCGGCGACCCGAGCAATAAGGCTGCACAGCTACGCGGCTGGAGCGAAGACATCAGAGATCCCTTGGGGCTCTCTTCATAAGCAACGCATACCAAGGGATCCCCGATTTCTTTGGGGGCCACCGGAAATCCTTCAGAGGGCCACAAGCGGCCCTGGGGCCGCATGTTGTGCACCCCTGGTCTAGAGTGTATCCAAGCCGCTCCCAAGGGTGCACTGCGGCTGTCCAATGGGCTTCCGGTCAACGATGCGACAGAAGCCGGAGCCCCGTTGAGCAGCCGCAGTGCACCCTTGGGAGAGGCTCGGGTACGCTCTAGGCTGAAGCCAGCGTCGATTCCAGGATGATGGTAAGCCTACCATTGGTAGACAAGGTGCTTTAGCCAGCTGAGTTTGAAAAGAAATATTACTGCAGACAGATCTGTGATATTAGGAGAGAGTGAGCATAACAGTAAATCACAAAAAAAAAAATTGTAGCTGAGTTGGGAAACCTCAAATATAAAACCAGTTTGACCATTTTGGTCTGTTTTAGTGCTACCATAATATACATAAAAACTCCAGGCTTTTTCTTAAGCAAAAGTGATAGGAGTGCTTTATTGTCTCCAGTGTATATTTGAACATGTTGACCAGATTCATTGTACTAAGACTTCAGTTAAATCTGAGATTATGTATAAAAGGTGTGCAGAGCAGAGATTGGCACTGAAACACCATGTGAACAGAGATATTGTGACTTACAGCGCAATCCAGTGTACAATTGCGCCAGGGGAGCGCACATTCCCCCGGCGCTAGGTGTTGTGAAAGTGCCGTAAAGCACTTTTGCGACACCCGGAGAGTAAGGGCCGTCAGGGCTCTCTCCGCTGGCTGCGACCGGCCAGGGCAGAGGCGGGAGGAGGGCAGACCGGGTGGCGAGGGGGGGGCGGTGGCCATTGACCACCCTGGGCCAGGAGAGGGCAGGGATATTGGTGGCGAGATCTGCCGATATCCAAAGACCTCTCCCGGCCTGGTTTGCTCTGACATGAAGGGCTCAAATGTATGCCAGCTCCAGAGCTGGTGTACAATTCACATGAAAGTATGTGTGCTTATATGCTGGAATATGGGAGAGTTCCTTTCTTATGAGCTCTAGTTTACATGGGGAAATGCATGGGTGCTGTTAAGATCTAGGTCCCATCATGATGACGCCCCACTACCCTCAGATGTCCTAATCCTCAACTCTTACATTTTCAGCTGCTCTTGGTGTTCAGCAACCATCATTACTTGGGGCATCTCCGACCATATACACACAGCAAACAGCATTGGCGGCAGCAGGCCTCACTACTCAGACACCAACAAACTATCAGCTCACTCAGACAGCTGCTTTGCAACAACAAGCTGCAGCTGCAGCTGCTGCATTACAGCAGGTAAAGCAAACTGGATTTTTTGCAGATTCCATCTCATGCATAACATGTAGTGGAAGACCAACTTCAGAGTCTGACACATCTACTCATCTGAGATTTTTCTCTTAGTGTACTGACTGAACACATGCTACATAGTTTTTGTGTAGTTTGCCACAGCTAGAGCTTTCTTTGTAGTGGCTATTCTGCGTGTTGCTGCTTAGCTAATCCTTTATTTAGTGTTCATATTTCTGGGAGTAGGCTACAAAACTAAGAACATTCTTTTACTATGGGCAAATTCTGTCTCAGTCATATTTGGGTGTGGTTCTTCTAACCATGGGCACCCAAAGCAACATTCAGGAATTGAAAAGCCATAAATACCAAATTACAATTCAATGAAATCCATTGAACATTAGCATTGCATCAAATGTTCACACTTTAATGCTTTTGAGGAGAAAAGTAGGCTTTCAAGGGGTGTATAAAGTCTTTCAAGAAAAACTCATATTAGTGGTGTTCCCTGGGCTTGGGTGCACCTGTTCACACCCAGAATGTACTGCTGCTTTGACACAATTTTTAGGCTTTCTTCACTGTGTGATTCCAGCCAGTTGGGGGTCATGTAATGAAAATGCAACCAGATTTGGCTGTATTATTGGTTACATTACTGAGGGGGACAAAACCCTTACGTTTTCCTCACTTTGAATAAGGGAAAAGAAGCAATGCATTTCCATTGTCTAGGTGACCAGGTTAACACATCCTGCTGTACCACACTGCTGGTTCGTTTGTTGCTTGCCGGTGTTGTGCAGCAAGATTTTTGACCCTTTAAACATGATTAGCTATGGCAGAATGTGGATCAAGGGAATAAGCATTTAAATGTTTAACTCATTGATAGCAAATCAATGCTGATAGATGACATGCACACTCAGAAGCAGACACCATCCATCCAGATTGTCAATAGGATGCACATACAAATGTGTATTCGCATCCCATGCATGTTTTGTTGTTACTTGCAAACCATTCCAGTCCTGTTCCACGTAAGGGAACGTTGGCCTAGGTGTTTTGGCATTGGGTATATGTACCCTCTTCCTTCCCAAAATGTGTACCTTTTTGCAAAAGGATGTGAAAAATTGCAGAAAAGTGGGGGCACTTTTCAAAGGGAATAAAAGGGTTTGAGAAAAATCTTCCTTTGCTCATATAGGCTCTCAATGGTGTAATGTACACCTTGAAACTCTGATGAACTAGAATATACAATGTGCTGTAAGGATATCTGTATATTGTACATAGTGGACACAATCAACTAGGATTGGTGCTCTTATGAAGCTTCCATCCCTTTAATTGAGACTTGCTTAGAAGTTGTAGATAGTGCCCAGTATACATATGACAGTTGTTCATGTTGTGGGGGCTAAACTGGCAATTCCTTTATAATTAGAAGTATTACTTACGGGTGATCCAGGATAATTTTAAGTAGCTCTGTATCATTTTGATCAACTGACAAATTATTAAAAATTATGCTAGTATGATATGGAGTTTGTCTTAAGTATTTGATGATATTGTTTGGTTTTATTTATATTTGTCTGAGGTTATTGGATGGGAACACTTTTCTCTTTTGAGGAATGATCTTCTAGTTTTGACTTTGTGTGTTTTATGATTTTCAGCAATATTCACAACCCCAGCAGACCCTCTATAGCGTACAACAGCAGGTTTGTTTAACTCTTTGTATACATTATAAATATCTTTAAATCTGTTCATTAAAAGTATTTCTTGCAAGAAAATCCTCTTCCATAGGCCATCAGGTTTCTAGAGGTAATTGTTGTTCTGTGAGACATGTTGTGTGAGGACTTCTGTTCTAAATTGTAGAATTATCAGGAATCTCAAAAAACTACACTTCCCTTGGTTCTTTGAGAAAAGCCGTAAATAAAGGGACAGTCTTAGGCAATGTGGGAAGCAGATTGACCTTACCCCCTTATCTAACATACTGGCCACTGTGAAGGGTGGGGTGATTGTGAATTTGATGCAAAGGATAAGAACATAGAATTCCTGCAGCCATTGGGAAAACTCAGCAAAGAGTGGAGTCCTGCTGCAATCTAGAATTCATTACTATGGCAACTAAATTGATAGTCTTGGAAGGTAGTATTCAGGGTCACTGTCAACGTTTGGTTAATAGAACACATGGATTTTTTGCAGCTGCTTCAGATGTGCAAATGTAATAACCAGAAAGAACTGCACAGTGTGTTTAAAACAACTAATTCATGATCTTATTTATTTTTTAAGTTGCAGCAACCTCAGCAAACTCTCTTAACACAGGTTAGTTTGTTTTTATTGATCTTTGTCACGATACTAAATCTACACACGGTTTTGATCAGCCCAGCTTTTCTTTGTTTTTTAAACAGAATGATAATCTTCCTATTTAGTATTCTGTCTAATATGTACAATAGACATACTATGCAATGTACTTTTGGGATCTCTTTGAAAAAACTTTGCATATTTTTGTGCATAGTGTCATAGAGAAAAACCTTCATCATTTAGCTTCAGAAGGAATTTTTTGTTGCATAATCTCTACCAGACTTGGGTAGGTGCTTTAAGTTTTTAATTACAGACAAATCCTAAGCCTGTTTACTTAGAAGTCAGTTTCATCGTTATGTACTTCCAAGTATGCATGCTTAGGCCTTCACTCAGTAGTAGTGTTACTTGGAGAGATGTTTTTAGGACAAAAAACGTTTTGGGGACTTGTAAGGATAATAGTGAACAAAGTGGTATCTTTTTTTTTTCTAAAGCAGCCCATTTAAGCTTGAGATTTCCAAAGCCTTTTATAACAAAGCAGTTTTGTTTGTGTTGGTCTTTCAGAAAAGATAATATTATAAAGGCAACATTTACAACAGAGCTCAAGAAATTGGCTTTGGATCTAGGAGCCAAATAATTTTTTCAGGTTTTTATGTTTTAACACTGGCCCTCCAAAAATCTGACATGCCACTGTTGAATGGTATAAATCAGATTTTTAATATAAATAAACCTTTAAAAGCACATTTTCAACCCCTGTGGTGATAGGAAAACTTGACAAATGTCAATTTGAGAACTTTGTTCCAAAAAACAGTGCTTTGATCTAAAAAACAAAAGAAAATCTTGATACAACTTGTTTGTTTAAGTTAACATTAAAGGTGTTAAGACTTTGATTCCATACACACTTACCTGGGAGTAACTCCATGTGCTTACTTCTGAATAAACACGTGCTGTAAACAAGTGCTCGCTCCCCCCCCCGCCACTTTCCTTTCCAGCATGTTGGAGAGAGAGTGCCTCTGGGAAGGGGAGGGTGTATGCTCCATATGATTTCCATTCTCGAGAGTGTGTGAGAGAAGCTCCCTCCATAACTAAGTCCCATCTCCCTCCTTCCAATTGTCCCTCTGGTGGTAGCTGCTCCAGCTCTCACTTCTGCTGCTCCTGTTGCTACTTTTTCAACTATGAAACCCAACTGCTCCCAGCAGCTGAGACAGTGGCCGCTGTGCTATATAGCAATGGCTGCTCCTCAGTTGTAGCATTACAGCCATTCCTTAGGCTCCAGGAACAAATTTTGCCATGGCGACCTGAATTCGTCAAACCCTATCTTAAAACATCAGTGTGCAGAGTCTCTTTAAGGGTCAAAACAACTAAAGTGATGGAAAAGAACATGAAGTGTTGAAAAAAAGACTCTCATGACCCAAATATTAGAGTCAAACAAAATTTGGAAGCTGAGAAGATTTGTTTGAGAAGGTTTGATTGAAAAAATCAATCATGGAAAAATGATTTCAGCCTCCTGTTCATTATTTGGTTCTAGTCCAAAGTCCTTTGCGTGCACTGATGTACACAATCAACTCTCATGTATGAGGCTTCCCTGTTTCTGTATGAAAATACTAATAAACCAATAGTTTAAGGAGGTGGCTTGGAAGAAATGGCTACCACTATAGGGAGATGAGGTTTCAGGTACATTGGTTGACCCAGCTGATGCAGTTGCAGTTTGACAGGAAAAATCTGGGCTGCATCCAAACTAACAGCACAATCCTAACCACCTTTCCAGCGCCGGTGCAGCCGCAGTGCAGCCCCAAGGTAAGGGAACAAATGTTCCCTCACCTTGAAGAGGCTTCCATGACTGCCGCTGCACTGCAAAATGCAGTGTACACCCTGTTGGCACAACTACATCAGCGCTGGAAAGTTAGTTAGGATTGCGCTATAATTCTTACCCAACAGTGCTCATGCAAGGAATCTTCCCTTCTCCATCACTACTTAGCAGCTTCCTGAGCCACCACCCCATCTGTTCCTGAGGGTCAAGGGACCCATGGGAACATGATATGATGTGGTCTATGATGTGTAGAGCAGGCGTTCCCAACCTGTGGTATGCGTACCCCGGGGGGGTACACGTACTGCAGGCCGGGGTACGCAAGACGCTGTCCCTTAGCTACTGCAATCAGCAGCTGATAAGGGACAGCTGTCAAAGGGGATTTTTTTTTCTTGGTCGCGATGTGGGCGGGCACGTCCTCCCGCTCGCGTCGCAACCCGGAAAAAAAGGCTACAGCCCTGCCAATTCGGCAGGCCTGACGAATCAACACCCCTGGTAGCTCCTCCTACCTGTTCTCCTAGGTGCCGCCATCTTGGATCTCACGAAATCTTGCAAGATCCAAGATGGCAGCGCCCAATTCTTGCAAGATTTAGAGAGATCCAAGATGGCGGCACCCAGGAGAATAAATAGGAGGAGCTACCGGGGCATCAATTTGAAAAAGGGGGTACGTAGGGAAAAAGGGGTACACGGGGGCACCGGAGGTCCGGGGTATGCGGGGCAGCTAGAGGCCCACGTAGGGAGTACGCGAGCCTCTGAAGCTAGGGAACCCCTGGTGTAGAGGGCTTTAATGGGAGGAGGGAGTCTCCCAGATGCCAACACTAGTTTGGATGCAACCCTTTAGTTTTAACTGATCTCCCATTTCCCTGAAATACTTCTGTAGTTCCTTAACAATGCATCTTTTATTAAAAAATTTTTTTCCAGAAAATGTTAAATCCTTATTGCAGAGGTTCTCTTCTAAGTGTGAGGCGCGACTCCCAAGTGCGTCATCGAAAGTTGCGTTAGTCTTTTAATTAACACATATTCTTGCTTGCAAGAGAGAGAGAGAGCAAAAACAAAGAGCCGGGAAAAGGGGTCACTCAAAGTTAATTTCAAAACACTTCAGGTTTGTAGGCACTAGGCAGTTTCCACGTCTTGTTTTCTTATGTTAAAGAACAATTGATAAGCCCGCTAACTTAACGACTGAACAACAACACTCAAGCTGAGCTGGAGACAGCAATCTCCAGCAAGAACTGCAATTGAAAATGGTGCAGAGCAGGTTCTGCTTTACATACAGTCTTTGATTTCTATGTTTTGTTTGGTTGATTAATTATTAGGATTTCTCTCCTTCTTCCTTTCTGACCCACCTCTAAGTTAGTTCCCCACTCTATTTGCTGGGACACCCCCCCCCCCCGGAAACTGCCAGGCAGTATAAGAATCTGTTTTTCATCTTGCAAAGATGCTACCAAAAGGAGCTAGCTTTCTCTCTCTTTCTCTCTCCTGCAACTGGGGTGGGGCATGACCAATGCTTCCCTCCCATGCTTTGATGTTTCTCTTGCCATGAATAGGACAAACACAGACAACATCAGTGCCCTCTACCCAGGCCTGCCAATGGAGGGAGGGCAGCATCCCAACCCCACCCTGCGCACTCCTGGCTTAGCTGCTGCTCAGCATAAGCATGGAAAATCCACTTTAGGGCTCGTTTTGGGAATATACACATACTTATACACATACATATAAGAAAGGGTGCCTTTGAGCATGTAAAGAGTGCCTGTTTCTTCCATGCACTGTAATGGGGAGTCACAGCTAATGGCGAGGGAGGTCAAGGGAGCCGCGAGTCAAAAAAGTTTGGGAACCACTGCCTTATTGGTTAATTTATGCTTCTTAAATTGATGTAAATGCTTATATAATTTCCTGTTTCACTTTGCATGCAGCCAGCTGTGGCACTGCCAACAAGCCTTAGTTTGTCTACTCCTCAGCCAGCAGCACAGATAACTGTTTCTTACCCAGCACCACGGTCAAGTCAGCAGCAGACCCAACCACAGAAGCAGCGTGTCTTTACAGGGGTAGTTACGAAGCTACATGACACGTTTGGTTTTGTTGATGAAGATGTATTCTTTCAGCTCAGGTAAGATGTTTCTGCTGTCTGTAGACAATTGGTGGTAGTGATAAAAAAAAATCAGACATGATACAGAAATATGATTCTGTTGAAACCATTATTGGCAAGCCAAACGTAGACTCAAAATGATAATTCTGTAAACTACTATGTGCACTTAAAATAGCCTTTATAACAAGCCTCTTAAGGTGGGCTGGAATTATCCCTATATTGCAGACTGGAGTCCAGTCCAGTTGGTGATTTCTGCTTTATTGTGTATAAATTAAAAATCCTAAATAGCCTCCCTTCTATTTAATAATTTTCTGAAAACGTATTTCACAAAGCAGATTAACCCAGAATGTCTCCTCTAGGATCTTCTGTTTTGGTAAGATGACATTGTCTAAGAGTGTGCCCATTTTCAATTTTGCAGTGCTGTTAAAGGAAAGACTCCACAAGTGGGAGACAGAGTTTTGGTAGAAGCAACTTATAACCCTAATATGCCTTTCAAATGGAATGCACAGAGAATTCAGACACTACCAAACCAGGTATTTGCAGCTTCTCAGTCAGACTCTTGTTGGTGCCTTCGGCATCGAGCTCATTCACGAGGCATTGCTTCTGTTTCCCCATTAGAACCAGACACAGACCCAGCCTTTACTCAAGACTCCCCCACCTGTACTTCAGCCTATTCCACAACAGACTGCATTTAGCGTTCAGCCCCAGCCCCAGCCACAATCACTGTTGCAGGCGCAAATATCGGCAGCTTCTATTACACCTTTGCTTCAGACACAGCCACAGTCTTTGTTGCAACAGCCTCAGCAGAAAGGTATTCATTTCCTCATTATATAACATTTGCTGTCTTTTTTAATATTGGGTGTAAAACAAGGAAGCTCAAGAATATAGCTGAATGAAGAGTAGCAAGCCTGTATTGTCTTCAGTTTGTAGTTATATCAAAAAAGAGAATGAATACAAAATTCTGCAGGATCAAAGTAAACAAGACCATGGACATCCTGTCATTTTGCTGTTTGACTGTGATCTTCATAAAAATTAAATGGCATAACGTCTAAATTGGTTTTGTGTTCTTTGAGGTCCTTCAGAAAGATAAAATATGTTTTTGTGTGTAAATACTGTATATACAGACAACCACCCCCTAGGATGGTTCCAAATTTGAAGGAATGTTTAACGGAAGATTATTGGAACCTATAACTTTTCTACTAGTATGCATCTGAAATCTTTTATACTTGTGGGCAGTTCCCATGCCCTGTCTTTTTGAGGAATAAAATTGATCCTCTTTTGAAGGGGCATCTGTTAACAAGATTAACATCCTTCAAGATGTTACAATCCTTCAAGATTTTGAAGGGGCATCTGTTAACAAGATCTGCTTAGTCATTGTAGTCTTTAGGAAAACACCACATTTCATAACCCCTTCATGAATACTTACTGGCCAAAATAGGTTGGCAATAGGGCTGACACACTGAGCAGTTCTGTAGTTTCAGAAGGAGTACTTGGGGAAACTAGGGCTTCAACCACTGTTCAAGATAATTTGAACTGGCTGTTCAAGATAATTTGTTCAGGGTCTGCAGTTGTTCAGTGGTCAGCACTTTCCATATATTTTAGGTTTTAAATGCTCTATTTGTATAGAGGAATTTGGGCCCATGTGTTCAAACTGTCTTTCCGTTTTCCAGAAATGAAAATAGCTCCAACAGTGGCAGTAGTACATATTCCAGTATGTTGAGACTTTTATCAAAGAAGTAAAATGCTAGTTGTATCTTGCTTCTATGATTTGAAGTGTTAAATGACTGCCTTCTATGACTGACCCGAGTATGAGGCACCTTCTGTTGCTTACACTCATTGTTCTCAGCTGATAATTGCATTTTTACCATAATTGTCACTAGGGGAAAAATGGAGCAATGGTTGTAGAAAACTTGTACTTCACAAAAAATTAAATTGATAACCTAGCAGTTTTGTGTGTTTTATTACATAGTTGGCTTCCTAAGACATGAAAATAGTTTAAGAGCATGTGAGTTTTTTTCCCCCCTAGCTGGTTTGCTACAGCCCCCTGTTCGAATAGTTTCACAACCTCAGCCAGCACGGAGACTAGATCCACCACCCAGATTTTCAGGGCGGAATGAGAGAGGAGACCCCATGGCTAACAGAAAAGATGACAGAAGGTGTGATATAAACTTTCCATTCAACTTTCTATGTATAGTAGAGAATAAATACTTTATCAATATTTGGAGTTTTGATTTAAGCACTATGCAGTTTTGCTATGAAGCTTTGATAATGGAAGTTCTGTGTGTGTTGGAGCTTGCTGCTATTGGTTCAGGAGTAATAGGCTTGTCAACTCTATGTTCATGATGCAGAAGCTAAAATGACACATTTACTTTTCATTTACGGAAAAGTCGCGAAAGAGAGCGTGAGAGACGTAGATCACGGGAGAGATCACCCCAGAGAAAACGCTCTAGAGAGAGGTCGCCTCGACGAGAGAGGGAAAGATCACCTCGAAGACCCCGGCGTGTTGTTCCCCGTTACACGGTCCAGTTTTCTAAGTTCTCATTAGACTGGTATGCTACTTGAATGTTATATGCATTTTCTTATTTGTTCATGGAAAGAACCTTTGTAGCCGTATATGTGTGGGATAAACTCAAGAGGGCGAGACGTAGCTTAAAGAAAATTAACTGTAAGCTATAAAGTCAGTGGTTCTGTAATTGAAATTACACACACACACACACACTCCATGTCACTGGAATTCCTCCACTCCCCCTGACCCGTATAAATTCTTCAGCAATGAAATTGGGTTGTGTGGCGTGGAGTATACTATGCAAATCAAAGGGATGATGCACTTTTTTAATCCTAGTTGTAGAATGCCCATAATTTTGTGTTCTTTTTTTTTTTTTGCAAGAACTTGAGTGGATGTGGGTGTCGTGCACAAATATTGTGATGGGTTATGTGTTGCAAAGCAAAAGATTGAAAGGCCTCTTTAGTAAGACGTCTTATTGGCAGCACTGTATAGGCTGCAGTTCTGTGACTGTAGTATACAAGTATAACGTTTGGTGCATAATTCAGTATTTTGAGCATCTTACATTGGAAAAAGTTAGTTTATAGCTCCTAAGATTTTGAAAATGAGCTTGACGGAATGCAAATGCCTGGGGGAAGGGGTTTTTTAAGTTGTAGAATTCCATGTTCTTTGGTGCATACGTTTTATTCTTTTAGTTTACAATATACTAAAGGTACTGGTCATGATACTATGCTTTACAGTGGGGCAAAACCAGCAGGGAGTTTCTGCCTGTCATATCCCGTAATTCAGGGTTTCTCAACCTTTTGGGGTCCGGGTACCCCCAGTGAAGGTCAAAATTGCTCGAGTACCCCAGATAATTAGCATAATCAGTTAGCTAATTTGCATAAATTACACAAAAATACACAAAAATGCTAGGATCACTTTTAAAAACACACACAGTAATAAGTTTGATCTCAAAATGCACAAAAAAATTACCAGGATCTCTTAAGAAAACACAATTTCCTCTTCCAACTCCCCACCCCACCCCAACAAAGCACTTTCCCCACGTTAAAAACATAATCCCCATGTATAAAACTCACCAAATTCCACTCCTGCTGCAGTCGCAGCCCGAAAAAATGTGTTGCAGCCCAGGAAAAATTAAAAATCCCCTGTTTCTCGAGGGCTGCACCCCGGAGGGTGAAGGCAGGGCTGTAGCTTCACCCTCCGGGGTGCGGAGCAATCGGGAGAAGCCGCCCGGATGCGCCACAGCCCGCAAAAAACCGTGAAATTGCCCCATTAGCTTCCCTCACCTTGTTCCCTGGTCGCCTCCATGTTGAAACTCACGAAAATCCCGCGAGATTCAAGATGGCGGCGGCCAAATCTCGTAAGGGTATGAGAGTTTGCGAGTTTCAACATGGAGGCGACCAGAAAACAAGGTAAGAGAAGCTAACGGGGCAATTTCGCAGTTTTCCGGTCCCCGTTATCAGCTGCTGATCGCAGCAACTGATAACCATCCTGCGTACCCCCAACCTGCGGTCCGCGTACCCCTGGGGGTATGCGTGCTACAGGTTGAGAACATCTGCCTTAATTCAACCCAAGAGGGGCTTGGTCCTAGCTGTTGAAAGTTACTGGGACAACAGATTGTGGAGAAATAATAAATCCTAACATGAGTTTTAAATTACCGATATTTAGTTTTAGTTGACTGATTTAAAACAGTGGTTGGTCTGTCTTGGTTTGACCCTTGCACAAAATAATTTGCATGATGAATTTGTAAATTAAGTTTTCTGATGCTTAATATTTGTGATATAATTTTGATAGATCTGTTTAATGATCTTGCTACTGTAATATGTTTAACTGTAAAGTAACTTCTACAGCAGAGGTTCTCAACCTGTGGTACGGGTACCCCTAGGGGTACGTGGACCAACGGCAGGGGGTACACCAGAGCCTGCCCCTTATCAGTATCAATCAGTAGTAAATTACTTGTTAATTAGAACTTAAATGCAATCCCCCCTGTCTCTATACATACATACATACATACATACATACACACACACACACACACACACACACACACACACACACACACACACACACACACACACACGTTGCTGCTGCTCCTGCCTCCTTTTGCAATGCAGCCACCTGGTGGCAGGAGACTTCACAAAATCCGTCTCACGCAGTGGAGGCTGTTGCCCCAGGGAAAGCATGGGGGAGGAGTGGTTGTGGGACCATTCATGCAACGGCACAGGGACTCCTTGAGCCTGGGCAGGCAGCTCTGCTGTTCCCTGCCTGGCGCACAGCAAATTGGGCGGGAGGTTTCCCAAGCTAAGCTCCATGTGGGCCGGATGACCTTGGGTGGCAGTCCGGATGCAGCCCACGGGTCATAGGTTGCCAATCCCTGCCCTTAAAGTTGCAGGAAACTGTGTGGTCCTTCAGCTTATCCACAGGGTAGAGCTCAGAAAAGCTTCCAAGCCTTGGTAATAACATTGCCATGCAATCCTTGAGCTTGTCTGACCAGTCTCGGGAGCTCCTTTACCAGACTGAGCTAAAGCTTGAATAGAATTCCTTTAGATATTCATTGTATGCCTTACTCCCTCAGCCTGTGAGACTATAATTAAAGCTGGGGGATGGCTCTTCCCTAGTGTGGACTGGCATAAGGCTCTTCCTAGTCATGTGGGCAAGAGGGGGAAGGCTTATCAATTAGATTTGGCTCATGTAGGTCGGAATTTTTCTGAGCTAGGTCAGACAAGGTCAAGGATTGCATTGCTTCCTGGTTTTGAAAGGTTCCTTGAACTGCCCAGTTGGCTACCTCAGATTGTCCTGTTTCCTAGAGTCTTAAAAATCGACATTTGTGGGCTTTTGCTATTAGCACTCTCTAAGCTATGTTTAGTGGGGATAGTCAGAAGTTCAAATAAACAGATGACAATACTGTAAGTGGAAGCAAACCTAAAAAAGCTTTTTTCAGACCTGGCTCTTTTTACCTTCTGTGAAATGTTTTCTTATTGTTTCAAAGCCTTAATTGTGATATGATGGAACTGAGACGGCGTTATCAGAACCTGTACATACCAAGTGACTTCTTTGATGCTCAGTTTACATGGGTGGATGCTTTTCCTATGTCAAGATCATTTCAACTGGGAAACTATTGCAATTTCTATGTAATGCATAGAGAGGTGGATTCTTTGGATAAGAATACTGCTGTACTAGACCCACCCGATGCTGATCATCTTTATAGCGCAAAGGTGTGTAAAAGCTCCCTAGGTTTCTTAGCTAAAAATCTTTGAAAACAAGAATATGGGCTTAACAGAATTCAGTTAGATCTGGATTCAGTTCTTTTACAGAAGTTAATATTGGAAAATAAAGTTCAACTGAAATTGGGAATGTCCTTTCTGTTTTGACCATTTGCACATAAATTGTTTTTCACATAGTGGTAAATTGTATGTACCCTTTGTACAATAGCTTGCAAAGGCTATTCAGTGAGGCCCTTAATACATGTTGTTGGTATGTTTTTAGAACATCTTTGCAAGATTGGGGCCTAACTAGAAGTATCGGTATGGGTACTGAAGAACATTGGACCTGAACAAACCACATTATTATTATTATTATTATTATTATTATTATTATTATTATTATTATTATTATTATTATTATTTAGACTTTATATTATGCTTTTCAATGTACTCTGCAATGAAACACAAGAAGATAATATAATTGAGGTTTTTAGACAGTTAACTTTTATATAACTGTTTACCTTTATGTATTGGGATAGTCACACTGAATTCAGCAATGCAAACTAAACATGTGTAGTGTTTGTGGGATACTGACCTTGTATTATTGCTTCTTTATATTGAGAGTTTGTCTAATTACTTTTTACAGGTGATGCTCATGGCCAGTCCTAGCATGGAAGATCTCTATCATAAATCATGTGCCCTTGCTGAAGATTCACAAGAGGTTCGGGATGGGTTTCAGCATCCTGCTAGACTTATAAAGGTAAAGTATACATTTCTAGCAAAAAAATATATTGCTATAAAATTTGTAGAAGATCTAAGCCAGGCATTCTAGCTAAGAACACTGAACTCCAAAATTGACACTTCGATGAACACTTCAAAAAACTATTACATTTATATTGAAACTTTATGGCTTTCCCATCCATATTACTAATCAGACCCACACCAGCCTAGTTTCAGTACTGCTGCAGCTTCTGATGCTCTTAGACTATATGTTGGATCCATTTACCACATTTTCTGAAATATGGACTTGATTCAGAGATCCTGCTCCATGCTTTCACGTGGCATTGTGGAGTTGAGTGGGGGTCGTGAATTCCCCCGCTTTCTTCTCCTAATAACTTCTCTGGGGGATCTTTTGATCCTCTGGAATCAGTTTTCATTGGTCTGCAGTTGGAAAGGAGAGGAACTGACAACCTCTACTGCTCATGCAGTAGAATCCTTGGATTCAAGCTACTAAGGTTCTTTTTATAGCTTGAAAGCAAAGGACGCTGCTAGAAAAGTTAAGTGAATAAACCAAGGGGAGAGAATAAACCAGAATGCAACTATCTCAAATGTTACATTGGTAACACATGTTACCAATTGGTTTCAAATGTTACATTGGTTACATTGTTCGGAAGTCTTGCAAATTAGAATGAGTAATGATGTTTAAACCTATTCCATTACTGAAATGCTCTGTGGAAAAAAAAAAGCTGAACTCTTTCTTGAGCAAGACTTTAACTTGCAGATTGGGGAGAGAACGCCTTATGATGGCTTGTAAACTGGCAGAAGTGAGGTGTGTATTCAGACAATATGATTTTACAATTTAGAGTATCTTTTTTTTCTTTCCCTCAGCAAGGAAATGCTAAGCATCCTTTTTATTATATAGTTTTTAGTGGGTATGAAAGGCAAAGATGAAGCCATGGCTATTGGAGGACACTGGTCTCCCTCACTGGATGGACCCGACCCGGAAAAGGACCCATCTGTGCTGATTAAAACTGCTATCCGTTGTTGCAGAGCCCTAACAGGAATTGATTTAAGTGTGTGCACGCAATGGTAAGTATATTCTCAAAAATATTCTGGAGAAATCAAAGCATGCGTAAAATCTGTATGTGAGTGATTTTGGCAAAACCAACTTCTTCCTTTCTTTATTAGCAGCCAGTAACCGTGCAGGTAAACACCTCAAAAGTGTTGTCCTAGTTGGCAATGCAAATGTGATTTGGTGCCAAAAGGTTTTGTATTGTGTAAATTATATAATGGTTGTATGTTAAAATATTTTTCATTTCACGCATAGCTGGAGGAGATCGTCAAGAAAACTTCATTTCATTATACTTGTGTAATGCATAAATGCATAATGCATAAATGTTTGGGGCAGCCATATTTTCTCTTGGTGGATTTATTTAATCATCAGTCAGTTACTTATGAATGAAGCACCTGCTATACACCAAATTTAAAAAAGTATTCAACTTTCTTTTGAGACTCAGATCAGCATAGCACATTTTTAATACGAAGTGGAAAGTGCATTATTTTCAGCAGTTAGTACATATTTTATTTCCTAACTGCCTTAAATTGTACAAGTTTTTGAAAGAGAACATATGGCTTTCATATTTTTTTCTTTAGAAAAAATTCAGGTTGTCGCAGCAAAGTTTCTTTACTTGATGTGCTACAGTGATCTAGGCTCTGTAAAATGTATTGTAGAATTTTTTTTCCAACATGCTTCTTCCCTTGCAACAGGTACCGTTTTGCAGAGATTCGCTACCATCGCCCTGAGGAGACCCACAAGGGGCGTACAGTTCCAGCTCATGTGGAGACAGTGGTTTTATTTTTCCCGGATGTTTGGCATTGCCTTCCCACCCGCTCAGAGTGGGAAACCCTCTCCCGAGGATACAAGCAGCAGCTGGTCGAGAAGCTTCAGGGTGAACGCAAGGAGGCTGATGGAGAACAGGCACTGAACGCTAATCCCTTTTTCTATTTCTGCTTCTCACAGGCACAGGAACACAGGCACAAAATGCACATCACACGCTACACAACAAACATACATAGGAGGAACATAACTGGTAACAATGACTGGTAAACCAGCTTTCAGCAGGGTAGAATCTGTTTTTGTTTTAATTACAGCTAGTGTACTAACTTAAGTGTGTGTTGATACAACAGGTGGAGTTAATACTGTGCTCTCAACGTACACATCTCTATAATCTTAGAACTAGTTGCTGGAATCTGGGACCAGTTATTGAGTGAGATTCAGTTTTAAAAGTACTTGAAAATAGACAAGCTGTTGAAATAACAGATTTTTTTAGGCTATGTGGCTGATTGGCATCTTGGTACGTGTAAAAGGTCTAACAAAATAAGGAGCATTTTGGGTGGTTTGAAAATGGGGGGAGATCACAGACTGTGTGGTTGGTGATGACCAGCAGTGTCTGTGTGTCCCTAATGGTCTTTGTGTTGTTGTTTTTATCACCCTTTTGTGTTTCACAGAGATGACTCTTATTGGCTGATGAGAGAGGCACTGTGATCCATTATAAAGTAGTAGAATGTGTGTGTATGTGGCTTTGTTGAAATGGTAACTTTAGGAGAAGACTGTCTGATGAAACAGTTGTGACCTTGCCCAGATCAGCAACAGAATTTAAGAAAACAAGAATCTTAACTTATTTATGTTTTCTGAAGGATAATGTTCTTATTTCTTTCTTCAGGATGAAGAGGAAAAGGATGATGGGGAAGCAAAAGAGATTTCTACTCCTACTCATTGGTCTAAACTTGATCCAAAGGCAATGAAGGTATTTGTGGTTGAAGACTTCAGGGCACTTACATTGACCTGTTCAGAAATGAGGCTAAACCATGGTTTAGCATTATGTGTACAAATAGGCATAAGTCTCAAGCTTGTGCGTTCCCTCCTCCCTCTTTTACACACATGGGGAGGAGGTTTTAAAAGCTTCTATTTGCAGTTTGGAACAAACCACAGTTCCCTGTATTCAGATGTAATGTAAAACTGGAAATTGAGGCTTTAAATGTCTTCCCTTTGCATTTGAGGAAGGGAGGTGAGGGGGGAGGCCAAGGTGAGATTTGTTCTTATGTACATAATGTTCAATTATGGCTTATGTTATGGCTGAACTAGGCCTTTATCAAATATTACAGTATTATATATTTCTCTTCTTAAAAATTCAATAGGCCATCTTTATCTTATACATATATCCCACCCTTACTCCAGAAACATAGTAAATTATTGATTACATGATATTACTGGGAGAAAATATATAATGAGTAAAGATCATGGCTATGTCTTTGCCTGCCTACATTTCACTAGTTGACAAGTTTGTTTCTTAAATAAATGATATATTTCTGAATTTGCTTATTATAAATACTAACTTGATTAAATGTACAGCATGCTATTTATCAACTAGGTTAATGACCTGCGCAAGGAATTAGAAAGTCGAACTTTGAGCTCCAAAGGTCTGAAATCTCAACTGATAGCCCGGCTAACAAAGCAGCTGAAAGTGGAAGAACAAAAAGAAGAGCAGAAAGAATTGGAAAAGTCTGAAAAGGAAGAAGAAGAAGAAGAAGAGAGGAAATCTGAAGATGACAAAGAGGTGGATGTTGAGCTCCTCTGAATATATAATGTTCTATGATAAACACTGGATTCATAATTAAGCTGAACTTCAAGGGCCAACTTTGACCAATACCTACTTTAAGTCTTCGTTTAAATGCTTTTGAAAGCTGGCCAATGTGTACGTTGAATTCAGTAGCATGGAGGCTGCTTCCCTATAGCTTCTTCTCACACCACTACAATAATATGTGGATGAAATAACCCCAGGATGGGGAAAACGAAGTGTTTCCTTCCTGCACTAGCGGTGCCTGCTCTCTTCCTCCTCCCTCTCCTGGGAGGGGGACGTCAACATGGAAAGAAAATAGCCAAGTCATCTGTACCACCCATGAAGTTCTCTGTATTGCTTCCAAAGGTTTTGAGGTTTTAAATTGATGCAACTCCTGCATCCTGTCTAATGTATATCATTTGATATATTTCTTTTGCTGGAAGACTGTTTTGTAGCATGCCTTAATTGTTGTTGTTGTTCAGTCGTTAAGTCGTGTCCGACCCTTCGTGATCCCATGAACCATCTCCCGCCAGGCCTTCCTGTCCTCCACTATCTTCCTGAGTTCGCTCATTTTCATGTTCGTTGCATCGGTGATGCTGTCTAACCATCTCATCCTTTGCCTTCCCCTTCTCCTTTTGCCTTCAATTTTTCCCAGCATCAGAGTCTTCTCCAGAGTCCTCTCTTCGCATTAGGTGGCCAAAATATTTGAGTTTCAGCCTTAGTATCTGTCCTTCCAGGGAGCAGTCAGGGTTGATTTCATTTAGGATTGACTGATTTGATCTAGCAGTCCAAGGGACTCTCAGGAGTCTTCTCCAGCACCACAGTTCAAAAGCATCTATTCTTTGGCGGTCAGCCTTCCTTATGGTCCAACTCTCGCAGCCATACATTGCTACTGGGAACACCATCGCCCTGACTATGCGAACTTTTGTTGGCATGGTGATATCTCTGCTTTTTATTATGCTATCTAAATTTGCCATAGCTTTCCTTCCAAGGAGTAAGCGTCTTTTAATTTCATGGCTGCTGTCTCCGTCTGCAGTGATCTTGGAACCCAGAAAAGTAAAATCTGTTACTGCTTCCATTTCTGCCCCTTCTATTTGCCAGGAATTGATGGACCCAGATGCCATGATCTTAGTTTTATTAATGTTGAGTTTCAAGCCAACTTTTGCACTCTCCTCTTTCACTCTCATCAAGAGGCTCTTTAGTTCTTCTTCACTTTCTGCCATTAGGGTGGTATCGTCTGCATATCTGAGGTTGTTGATATTTCTCCCGGCAATCTTGATTCCGGCTTGCGATTCATTCAGCCCTGCATTTCTCATAATGTACTCTGCATATAAGTTAAATAGGCAGGGTGACAATATACAGCCTTGCCGTACTCCCTTCCCAATTTTGAACCAGTCGGTTGTTCCATGGCCGGTCCGAACTGTTGCTTCTTGACCCGCATACAGGTTTCTCAGGAGACAGGTAAGGTGGTCTGGTACCCCCATCTCTTTAAGAATTTGCCACAGTTTGTTGTGATCCACACAATCAAAGGCTTTTGCGTAGTCAATGAAGCAGAAGTAGGTGGTTTTTTGGAACTCTCGTGCTTTCTCCATGATCCAGCGCATGTTGGCAATTTGATCTCTAGTTCCTCTGCCTCTTCGAAACCCAGCTTGTACGTCCGGTAGTTCTCGGTCCACGTACTGCTGAAGCCTAGCTTGTAGGATTTTGAGCATAACCTTGCTAGCATGTGAAATGAGTGCAATTGTGCGATAGTTTGAGCACTCTTTGGCACTGCCCTTCTTTGGAATTGGAACGTAAACTGACCTTTTCCAATTCTTTGGCCACTGCTGAGTTTTCCAAATTTGTTGGCATATTGAGTGCAGCACTTTCACAGCATCATCATTTAGGATTTTAAGTAGCTCAGCTGGGATATTATCATCTCCACTAGCTTTGTTGTTAGTGATGCTGCCTAAGGCCCACTTGACTTCACTCTCTAGGATGTCCGGCTCTGGGTCAGTGACCACACCAGCATGGTCATCAGGAACATTAAGATCTTTCTTGTATAGTTCTTCTGTGTATTCTTGCCATCTCTTCTTAATCTCTTCTGCTTCTGTTAGGTCTCTGCCTTTTTTGTCCTTTATCATGCCCATCTTTGTGCCCATGCACAAAACGTTCCCTTGATATCTCTAATTTTCTTGAAGAGATCTCTAGTCCTCCCCATTCTGTTGTTTTCCTCGATTTCCTTGCATTGTTCATTTAAGAAGGCCTTCTTATCTCTCCTTGCTATTCTCTGGAAATCTGCATTCAGTTGTTTATATCTTTCCCTTTCACCTTTGCTTTTTGCATTCCTTCTTTCCACAGCTATTTGTAAAGCCTCATCTGACAGCCACTTTGCTTTCTTGCATTTCTTTTTCTTTGGGATGGTTTTAGTTGCTGCCTCCTGTACAATGTTACGAACTTCCGTCCATAGTTCTTCAGGCACTCTGTCTACCAGGTCTAATGCCCTAAATCTATTCTTCACCTCCACTGTATACTCATAAGGGATATGGTTTAGGTCATATCTGACTGGTCTAGTGGTGTTCCCTACATTCTTCAGTTTAAGCCTGAATTTTGCAATAAGAAGCTCATGATCTGAGCCACAGTCAGCTCCAGGTCTTGTTTTTACTGACTGTATAGAGCTTCTCCATCTTTGGCTGCAAAGCACATAATCTATCTGGTTTCGGTATTGACCATCTGGTGATGTCCACGTGTAGAGTCGCCTCTTGTGTTGTTGGAAAAGAGTGTTTGCTGTGACCAGCATGTTCTCTTGACAGAACTCTGTTAGCCTTTGCCCTGCTTCATTTTGTGCTCCAAGGCCAAACTTGCCTATTGTTCCGTTTATTTCTTGATTTCCTACTTTAGCATTCCAGTCTCCTATGATGTAAAGGACATCTTTTTTGGGTGCTAGTTCTAGAAGGTGTTGTAGGTCTTCATAGAACCGGTCAACTTCATCTTCTTTGGCATCAGTGGTTGGGGCATACACTTGGATTACTGTAATGTTGAATGGTTTGCCTTGGATTCGAACTGAAATCATTCTGTCGTCTTTGAGGTTGCACCCCAGTACTGCCTTTCCCACTCCTTTATTGACTATGAGGGCTACTCCATTTCTTCTAAGGGATTCATGCCCACAGTAGTAGATATGATGGTCACCTGACTTAAATTCGCCCATGCCTGTCCATTTTAGTTTGCTGATTCCCAAGATGTCAATGTTCAATCTTATCATCTCATTTTTGACCACATCCAGCTTGCCTTGATTCATAGACCTCACATTCCATGTTCCTAAGCAGTATTGCTCCTTGCAGCATTGGATTTTCCTTTCAACCTCAGACACATCCACAGTTGGACGTCCTATTGGCTTTGGCCCAACCGCTTCACTCTTTCTGGGTCTACTTGGAATAGTCCTCCGCATTTCCTCAGTAGCATATTGGACACCTTCCGACCTGAGGGTCTCATCTTCCGGCGTCATATCTTTTTGCCTTTTGGTACTGTTCATGGGATTTTCTTGGCAAGGTTACTGGAGTGAGTTGCCATTTCCTTCTCCAGTGGATCACTTTTAGTCAGAACTCTCTGCTACGACCTGTCCGTCTTGGGTGTCCCTGCACGGCATAGCTCATGGCTTCATTGAGTTACGCAAGCCCCTTCGCCACGACAAGGCAATGATCCATGAAGGAGATGCCTTAATTAGGTTTATAGTAATATGCCTTAATTAGGTTTATAGTAATATTAACACTTAACATTTATATAGCACTTTCAGTGTTGAAAGCAGTTCATATGCATTATCTCAGTAATCCATATACAGCCGTGCAAGGCAGACCAGTATTGCTACGCTCGTATTACAGATGGAGACCTGAGACTAATCGACTTTCCTAAGGCCACCTAACAAGTTTGTGGCTGAGATGAGATGTGAACTGGCAACCACATCTCATTTTTGTAGCCACTACTCCATTGCTACATATTACTGCACGTACTTTGTGTAGAGAGCATTGCCGCTATTGATGATGATGAATGGCAGTTGTTGTTTGGTACTGTTAAATTTCCTAGCCATATAATCTGACCCTAGACCCTACATTTAATAGACCTGCAATTTGTAGAGGAGGTGTGTAGTGCCCTCCCTGTAACCACCCGTGTGATGACCAATACACACAATCTCTCATCCCCATATCCTTATATTTTTTATGCCTCCAGATAGAACAGAGTGACCAGCAAGTAAGTCTATACTGTGAGGGAAGTCCAAAAACAATCTGGGCTGCTTGTTTTGTGACCTTTCTCACTACCACCATCTATAAGTTATTCATATGACTGTCTCCACTAAAGCAATGCTATGTATACCTTGGGAAATATTTGCTTATGATCCAGTACTGAATAGAGTGGGATTGGCTATTGGGATGAGAGAACCGCAAAACTCAGAAACTAGGGTAGAAGAACAATAAATGTTTACTAGAGACTTTGAAATTTCAATTACAAGGGAAAAACATTTTAGATCACTTGGCGGGGGGGGGGAACAAGCATTTAGGGATAGAAAAGAAACAGGAATAATCGCATCCAGCTTAACCCTAACTACATTTCTTCCCTGTCGTGGCCAGATTCCAGACTAAAACAATATCCATACATGATTCAGGTTTCCAGTTGAACTTCTTGCAACAGTCTTCCTGGCTCTCTTTCAAGCAGCACTGTTTCCTCTGGCTCTTTCTTTCCAAGCTAGCTTCCATGCTCTGTCTCAGCCCAACGTATTTAAGAAACCATAGACCCTTATGCCTAGATTTTACCTAGCTAGAGGACCAGTGTTAAGTTTCATTTCTCCAAAGAAGTATGTTTGGCTTACTGTTTCTCCAAAGAAACAGTATTTTGTGGCTGATCTTTTAACCTTTCTGCCTAGAACTGAAACTTCCAATAATACTTTTTTCCCCTTCAGGCAACCATTTTACAATACAGACCATAATACAAAAACACAATGGAGGAAACAAGTACATTCCTTCACAGTGACATATATTCTATTCCACCCACCACATTTTATCCTTGCAACAGCCTGTAGTCCTGTGGGGCATGTTCTGTCATGTATTCAATCAGCACATGACGGGGAAGCAGAATCCCAGCAGCTGATCCCATTCTCAACCTTGACATGTCCACTGCCTCCCCCCCCCCGACCTCCACGTGTAGGTAAGAACAGGCTCAGTGGGTAGCATCCTGACTTGCGCTTGTGCAACTATGGAAGCAGATGCCACCTGTCAGCTTTTGATTATTCTCCTTTCCTTGCAGCCTGCCCACAGGGTGTGTCATACTACCATCAAGGGTCCCCTGACCCTTAGCAGCACTTTTAGGGGCTTTGGAAAGGAGTGGTAAGGTTGGGAATGTGGCTTGCACAGTTGTGCAAATAAGTCAAGTTGTAACTATGCATATGGAATCCATTTTCATCTTCTGAACATGCAGAAGCTGGGGGCTGAGCTTGCCCCCCTATATGTTGATTAAATGTGTGAACAGGAAATGAGAAGTGTTTATACCTAGGAAATATGCATCATGAAGCTGTGCGGATGTGCTAAAACTCATACATTAACAGTCCTGTGTGTGTAAAGTTTAAACTAAAGAAAGTGCATTCTATTGAAATATCATGTCATGTTATGGGGAGGGTGACATTTCCTAATGGGATATTTCAGTTCAAAAACTTTTGACTGTTTGAAAAAATTGAGATAATTTTGTATGCTATATAAATAGCATCACATGTGTTCTTACTTTTGTTCATTGAATAGAAGTCAAACATGCTAAATTGAATCCAAATCCATTTAGAGCAGGGGTTCTCAGCCTGTGGTACGGGTACCCCTAGGGGTACGCGGACCTCTTTCTGGGGGTACGCCAAGCCCTGCCCCTTATCTACCCCATCAGTATGGATTAACATTAGTGTTAATTAACATGGATTTTAAATTGTAATTATTTTTGGAGCCCTTCTGTCTCTCTGATTTTGGTTTTGGGCTTATTTTTGTACTTCGGAAAATGTACTTTCGTGGGGTGGGGGAGGGAGGAGCTGATTTTGGGAAGTGTGACTTGGAGAAAAAAAAGAGGTCCTTGCATCTCTCTCTCTCACTCACACACGAGTTAAATAGGACATTTTTTCACATTTAAATTTGTGTTAGTACTTTTTTAATGATTAATTACCTAATTAATTAATTGATTAATCCAATTAATTAGCAGCAGGTACTGCACAAAATTGGACCGTGATAGCGGGTACCCGGGCCTCCAAAGGTTGAGAACCCCTGATTTAGAGCATTGGAAAATTTTCCAATTCAAAATTTTTGAGAAGTGCCATGTTGCTGCAACCAGGTGAAATAGGTTAGGCTGTTAGTGAGGGATTGGCTCAGATTCTCGCCCAGGAAGTGTATGGCTTAGTGGAGATTCTCTCCAATCTTAAATCTGACACTCTGGTATTCCCACTGGTTCTCCGGATGCCAGCATGAAGTGTCCAGCTAGTATAGGACATCATCTGTATAGGGAAGAGGAGCAAATCTCACCTTCATATTGCAAAGATCATCTGAGTAAACATCTGTACCAGGGCTTTGTCCTCTCTTTTCATAGGTTCCAAGAAGTAAGTACATACACTTCATGCTCTATGTTTTCTCAAATCTTTAGGAAGAAGAAAGGAAACGATTAGAGGAAGTGGAACGTCAGCGGCGTGAGAGACGGTATATTTTGCCTGATGAACCAGCAATCATTGTACATCCCAACTGGGCAGCAAAAAGTGGAAAGTTTGACTGCAGTATTATGTCCCTTAGTGTTCTTCTGGATTACAGGCTGGAGGATAACAAAGAGCATTCCTTTGAGGTAATTTATTTACAAAATTTCTTCATGCCGCCCCCACCTCAGTATTTCTGGAGGTTACTTTCCTGATTATTTTATATAGGATCACATCTGGTTAGTATGTTTTTTAAGAAACAAGATCATGCACTGTTAAATTTCAGCTGTTGTTGAGGCAAACTAAAATGTAAATAGTAACAAGTCAATAAATATACTTGTTTCTTATCTATGATTTGAACACTTTTGTTTTTTTTAAATTGTATTTTTATAAATATTAGCTATGAATACTCTTCTTAAATACAAGCATTATACTTGCTTTCTTTTTTCCAATCTAATTTCCTCAGTATGCCGTGCTGTGTTCCTTACTCAGCTCTGTGCCTTGAAACCAGCCTTATAAGGCTGAATACATTGTTGTGGCTAAGATTTGCAAAATTTTGGCTGGGTATACTTTTATACGACCTGTCAACTGGCCAGCGGGTGGCGCAAGGCCAGCGGGTGGTGCAGCGGGTTAAACCGCTGAACCATAAGCTGTCAATAGAAAGGTCGGCAGTTCGATTCCCGCAACGGGGTGAGCACTCGTTGCTTGGCCAGCTCCTGCCAACCTAGCAGTTCCAAAGCATGTTAATGCGAGTAGATAAATAGGTACCGCTTGCAGGAAGGTAAACAGCGCTCCATGTTCCAGCTGCATGCTATGCGCTGCGGCAAGGAGAGTCATGCTGGCCACATGACCACGGAGGCGTCTTCGGACAACGCTGGCTCTTCGGCTTTGAAATGGAGATGAGCACCACGCCCTAGAGTCGGACACGACTGGACTTAATTGTCAGCGGATACCTTTACCTTTATACTTTTTAAAGCGACAAATGATAGTCTGGTTTACCACCTGCTATCAGACACATCTTTGCCTTGTGGGGTTTCCAGTCTGCTTACAAGGCTAAAACTGATGGGGCTTGACAGTGAGACGTTAGGCATGATGGGGCTAGCTGCAGCATTTAGAACTATTAGGGAGAGAACTCTTGACATTGAGCGCAGTACAGCTAATACAACGTGCTCTCCATTACATCTTCATCTGCCTATCAAGTTTGAGAAGCTGTCAACTTATCTATATCAATTGCATAACTCACAGCTAAGAAGGGCTTTCATGCTGGCGAGGTGCAACGCTCTCCCTTGTGCCCTTTTATAGGGTCGGTATCTACAGGTGGACCCCCATATCCGCTGGGGATATGTTAATGTTGTAAGCTGCCTTGTGAATTTTTTTTCTTTAAAATTGAAAAATGGGATGTAAATATTCTTGCTAATGAAGCATGTTGGGATGCTAGCAGTGATATCACCGCTATGTGATGCTGATTATCCACTTCTTTTTGTTCTTTCTTATGCAGGTTTCATTATTTGCAGAACTCTTCAATGAAATGCTTCAAAGGGATTTTGGTGTCCGCATCTACAGATCACTATTGTCTCTTCCGGATAAGGAAGATAAAAAAGATAAAAAGAACAAAAAGGATGAGAAAAAAGATAAAAAGGAAGAGCGGGATGATGAAAATGATGACCCAAAGCCTAAAAGAAGAAAATCTGGAGATGAGAAAGATAAAAAAGATGAGAAAGATGATAGGAAGGTCAGTCACCATTTAAAACAAACACAAAAAACTTTAGCTGTCTGGATTGAGTAGCTTGTCTGCATGGGGGACAGGTGTTGCTAAAGGTTTTATTCTTTGATTTTGCAAAACTTTTTTTCCCTCTGATGCTGTGCTAATATATTCAGATCAAAACTTTTTTATCTAGTTATCAAAACATTGTTTTACCTGGATAAGTGGTTTGAGGATTTTTAAATGATTGCTGCCTAAAACTGGATTGTGTTAAAATTTGAGAATTAATTACAGAGAGAAGATAAAAGAAAAGATGATTGTAAAGATGAAGATGAAATGGAAGATGACAATAACCAGGAAGAATATGATCCAATGGAAGCTGAAGATGCTGAAGATGAAGATGATGGTATATTGGGGGTGATTATTTAAAAGGAGGCAGGTGCAGACCCTTGATCTTCATGGGCAATATTGCGGAACGTTTAATTCACGGGCAGTCCAATCCTGTCTAGCAGGATGCGGTGGCACAAATAAAGCACCTGCCACGTCCTGTGCAGGATGGGGTCTGTGTTTGCACAGCTGGAGTCCTCCACTGGGTGTAAAGGGACGTTTGTCCCCTTTTGCTGAGTAGAGTCCCAGCCGTCCCATTGAGTCTACTCGAATGTGCACCAGCTATTTTGTTGGCACATATTCAAGCCGGCTATGTAACACTGGCCAAGCACGGGAAGGGGGATAGGATTTGGCAGAGCGCACCACTGCCGATCCCTCCCGGGCCTGGTGGAACAATCTGGCCCCCCAGAATGCCCCCACTGCACTGCAGTGGCTCACCTCTCCGCCATGGCAGCGTCCCACAACACGAGTGGAGTGGCGCAAACCTCTCGGCTGGCACTGCTTACACGTCAGGTGCCGTAAATGTGCTTTGCAGCATGTTTGCAACATCCTAGAATAGCAGAGTGATTGCTCCGCCAGTCTAAATGTAGACAAGATTGTGCTGTTAGTCGCTTGTTATATTGTGGTTGAAACCTATAATTAACTGAGCAGTATTCTTTATCTTTTAATATGAAAGTCTTACCTGTAAAATTGCATTTTTAAAAATTTTTAGGGTATTTTGCCAAAATGTCTAGAAGAAGGAAACTGCCTTTTTTTCCATTTTATAAAAATAGAAGTCTTCAGTACTACATTGAGAAATGTATATAAATGTATATACTTTCTCTCAGAGATATGTACAATAGCAATATGACTCTCTAATGTGCTTTGAATATGCTGAAAGTAACTTGTTTCCATAGATAGGGACGATGAGGAAATGAACAGGCGAGATGACAGAAGAGAGGGAAACCGGCACTGCAAAGAGAGGGCTTCTAAAGATAAGGTATTTAATGCTGTGAGTTCTTTATCATCAATTAATGAAGACGCTGGAGAAGATGTTTGTTGCTTAAGTAGTTATATAGGAGAATGCCAGCCTATGTCTTCATCTAACTAGCAGGAAGCATGGTATGAGCCCTGCACTCTGGACCTATATTTGTAGCTTCTCTTTTCTGACATGGTGGTTGTAATTCCTATCCAGATTCCTTCATGGAAATGCTTTTGTATGTTGGAGATCACCAATCCCACATTATTAAGTACTGTATTGGAGGTGTTCAGTTCCTCCTTAAAAGAGGGTATGCGTCCTGCTGCTATAAAGGAAGCAGTTGAGAAACCCATTATTTACAGTGGTAGGCTTACCATCTTCCTGGAAATGGCCGGGAAGTCCCGGCAACGGCCCTTTGTCGTCCCCCCCGTCCCCCCCGAACTATGTTATAATCCCGGCCCCGGCCCGCCGGCTGCATCGCGGCAGGCCGGAGCTCTTCTGAGACTCTTCGGAACAGCCCGAGTTTACTCGGGCTGTTCCAGAGAGCTCTCAGTCTCGTCGCGTATTTGCGCGACGCTGGGAGCTCTCCGAAACAGCCCGTGTGAACTCGGGCCGTTCCGGAGAGCTCCCAGGCTCGTCGCGTATTTGCGCGACGCTGGGAGCTCTCCGGAACGGCTCGAGTAAACTCGGGCTGTTCCGGAGAGCTCCCAGCGTCGCGCAAATACGCGACGAGCCTGGGAGCTCTCCGGAACGGCCTGAGTGAACTCGGGCCGTTCCGGAGAGCTCCCAGGCTCGTCGCGTATTTGCGCGACGCTGGGAGCTCTCCGGAACGGCCTGAGTGAACTCGGGCCGTTCCGGAGAGCTCCCAGCGTCGCGCAAATACGCGACGAGGCTGGGAGCTCTCCGGAACGGCCCGAGTTTAATCGGGCTTTTCCGGAGAGCTCCTGGCCTCGAGGGAGGAAGTCCCCGCCCCCGGCCACACCCCCAGTCCCGGCCGAGTGCCGGGCGTATCTGGTAAGCCTATACAGTGGTGACTGCTCAGTGTCGGATCTTCCATTCTTGGGCAAGGTGTTGGAACATATTGTGACATCTCCAGACACTTATGAATGAAACCAATTATATGGTTCCATTACATTTGGAGTTCAACGTAGTTTGAAGACTGAAATGCTCTGGTGGATGACCTGTGCCAGAAGATGGACTGGGCAGGGGGTGGTTGCAATCCTGTTGATTCTCCTGGGTCTTTCAGAGCGCCAGATACTATCAACAATGATATCCTTCTGGATTGCCATGTTAGGGGGCACTGCTATTCAGTGGCTTCCGTTTTTCCTGGAGGGATGTTACCAGGAAGTGGTGCTGGAATATTTCAGTTCCACCAGAAGACCTTTGATGTGCAGGTGACTACAAGTATCCATCTTATCTCACGTGCTTTTTATGATATGCGTGAAACCACTGAAATATGTCATCCAGGGGCCTGACCTGAAGTGTCATCAGTATCCTGATGACATACAGCTGTATCTCTCATTTTCATCTTCTAAGTGACCATTTATCATTTTTATGCAAGTCACTCTTGGAGCCCTGTCAGCCGATGAGCAGTATAAAAATGGTTTAAAGCAGTGTTTCTCAAACTGTGGGTGGGACCCACTTTGGTGGGTCACGACCTGATTTCTGGTGGGTCCCAGGTGATAGAAAGATCAGATAAGTAATTGCCACAAGCCTTGAGGCTATTCAAAAATCAGATAGCTACTAATTGCCCTTCAAAGAGCTGAGCTCCTGCAGTCTGCAAGATACAGTAGCTGCTAATTACCCTGCAAGCAGCCAAGCTCTTTACTTGTAAATATATTTACGAACATCCATCAGGTAAAAATGATGGTGTTCGTGGACATGAATGAAAAGTTGTATTTTAGTATTTTACAATCGTGTCTTTAAGTATTTTTATGCTTTTTAAACTTTGATTTTAACTATATATATTTTACATGGCTTTTAATCCCGTAATTTTACAATCTGTCTAGAATAAATAACGTTATACAGCATCAATAAAGTGTTGAAGATGATGGAAATGTTTCAAAAGTTCTAGCATCACATAATGAAGTTTAGCACCGCAAGCTTTAGTTGCAAACGATGAGCAATCCTCTTACGTTTCAACTGTTTCTTCACATTTCCCATGATTTGTTTCATCTTCTGTTATTTAGGACCCATATTCACAGTAATTTGTTGAAACACAGCTCAAAAACATATACGCTATAAAAGAGTTTATGTAATGCACGTGCCTTGAAAGCGTGGGGATGCGCTACCCATCAGGCTGTGCATCTCACACGGAGGGTGCCTCTTCCTCAGCTGTGCTCAATCCTCCGAGGGTCCTGAAGTGTGCTTCCCCTAAAGCCCGCAGGAGTACATCCAAGAAAAGGGGTGATTCTGAACCTCTGTCCTACCAGGAGGAGAAATCAAAATTTGATCCGATTTCCTGGTACAGTACTCCTTCTTGGGCATGGGAGGCAAATTTGTCCCCTTCTCTGTCCCTGGAGATCACAGCAGTGTGGAGGTGTACCCATTGGGTAAAATGGGGGGAGAGAGAGAGAGCTTGCCTCGGCAAGAGACTTGGTCCTTCCCCCCCCATCCTTGGACAAGGCTGGGGGGGAAGAGACTTTGCGCGGACCAGGAAGTGGGTCGTTAAGTTTTCAGAAGCCCTGCAGAGGCTTCAGAACGACAGTTTGCTGCTAAAAGGTTTAAAAAAGTGTTTCCTTTTTCCCCCTCCCCTTTTTACAGAGGACCCCCATGGGTCCGGGACCCGTGAATAGAAAGGGTCCACTGTAGAGGGTAATGGCCTTTTTATTTTGACTAGCCTTCTGCTTATGGGTTTGCTTTAAAAGAAAAAGAATCTAACATTCGTATTTTAGAGATGATCTCCTTTTAAAGATTTATATAAATGTGGTTTTATTATATGATGTTCGTTACATTCTCTGAGTCTAAATATTTGTTGTAAAGCTGCCCTGGTGGCCCCTGTGGGAATGAGAGAGTGGGATAGAAATTTTAAAAATAAATCTAATTGCTTTTATCCATCTGCTTTTATCCATCTGCTTTTTATATTACTTTGTTCCTGTTTGTTTTCTTACTGTGTTCTTAATTTATTGTACACCGCTTTTGAGTGCACCTTGCTATAGAAAAAGTATGCGTTGGGCGTGTTCAGTACTGGCCAGTGGCCCATGCCCATCAGGGGCCCCCACTCAGGCTGACCTATGAATCCCTGGTACTGGTGGCAGTAGTAGCACCCAATGTACCATTCGTGTGTGCGCGCATGCACGCGCTGTGGTGGGCCCAGTGCAGGGCTTTGTCCCAGGAGGGGCCAGACCATTTTACACCTGGTGCCCAACCCTTTACGCCCCCCACCCATTTTTGACACACCCCCCCAATGTCCCCAAAACACCTTCTGGCGCGGCCTTATAGCCGCGCAGCAAATTTTTCGGTGTGTGTGTGTGCAAAAACCGGTTGGGAAGCCTCCTTGTCCACTTTGTACCTCCTGTCTCCATTTCCAGCAGCACACATGATGAAGCATTCATAAGAGATGAATGAGGGGTGAAAGGGGGGCAGTTACTCTCCCCCTGCTAAATATAAGAGGAGCACCAATTGAAAGAAGTGCCTCTTACCCAGTTAGCAGGGAACCTTTACTTTGCATCGTTACTTATGCTCTTGGTGCCTGCCTGGGCGACAGAAGAAAGAAATGGTGCCTATGTGAGCAATCCCTGCTCTTGCCTCTCTAATAGTGCAGCTGCCTCATGTTCTCCCCCCCCCCCCCGGGTGTGTGTGTGTGCTTTCGGGTACTTAACTTGTCTTTTCGGGGCGCAGGGCAGGCAGCATTTTTCATTCCGGCTGCTCCGGCATCCCTCTTGAATGGGCGGGACTCTCTAGGACTCTCTCTCCAGTTTCACTGATCTGTCGGTCCTCCAGGCCTCCCTAGGGCTCTGGAGGACCGACCAGCGAGACGTTCGCCCTAGAGAGGGCGTGCGATCAACAATACTAGTCCTAGAGAGTCCCGCCCATTCAAAATGGATGCCGGAGCAGCCGGAATGAGAAATGCTGCCTGCCCTGCGCCCCGAAAAGACAATTTAAGTACCCGAAAGCGCACACACACGGGGGGGGGCGAACACGAGGCAGCTGCCGCCCTGGGGATGCAGCGGGGGGCGGCAGCTGCCCACAAAACAGTAAAAAATAGCCAAAAAAAGTAACAAAAATGAAACCAGAGGAGACTCCCGCCCCCCAAAGCCTCAGCGCCCTGGGCCCCCCGCCCCCCCACTTTGCTACGCCTCTGCAGGTACGTTATATAGGATCTGTACCTACAGTTGTAAGTACTGATACCTGTACCAACCTGCCACCAGCACTAATTGTAACTATGCTCTAAAACTGTAAGTACAGGTCCAGACATCAAGAAGCAGTGCTGAAATAATGCAAGAAATACCATTGTAATCTTGAAACAATTCACAGATAACATAGAATTATTACTAATAGCAAACTCTGTATAAAATGTATTCTTTAGGAGAGAGACAAAACACAGATAACTGTTAATAGAGATCTTCTGATGGCTTTCGTTTATTTTGATCAATGCCATTGTGGGTACCTTCTGGAAAAGGACTTGGAAGAAATACTGTACACCCTTGGACTGCATCTCTCACGTGCTCAGGTTTGTTGCTGAAGTAGTCTATAGTAGTGAATCTTGTAGGAATGCAGGGATTTGTAGCTTTCTTTGGACAATCTAAAAGTATGTGGAGCTAGAGTTTGTAGTTTCGGCTTTTAAGTTAAGCCAGTATTGTGCATCCACCAAGAAAAACTTCTCCCCATATGTGCCTCCCTTTTCTGCTTCAGCAGGAGTGTGGGGTATATTTGTGTTAGTTTGGCTGAAATGCTCTGAGCACCACTACCAAGCAAGACTTGCCTTCCTGCTCAAAAGTGGGAAAGGAAAGTGCAGGGCTTTATCGTTTGGTCCTATGTGATCATGGTGCTTCAGGTGCCTTGGCAGTACAGCAACCAAACAACCCCCACCCTTCCTTCCAACATCAGAGTTGGGGAAGAAACAGAGATTGCTGATTAGGTGTTGGGATGATCTCTATCCATTTATCCTGCTCAAGAGTTGGCAGTGCCACAGTAAATGAAAATGCTTGGGTGGAGCATGTGTTTGGCACATCTCTACAGCATAACATCGCTCATTCTTCTCTGACAATAGTGTGATGGAGGGAATATTTTCTTTATATTCCTCTAACGCAATCTAGAGTCATTGTTTCTTCTTTTTGTCTACATTCTTCTAATAAGTTACCAAAGTCTCCATTCAAATAAGTTGTCGATTTTACTTGTAATTGTAGTACATTATTGCTGTAAAACATTTGTATTAGTTTATTTTGATATCCTTGGATTCTAAAATATATTTTGCATTTTATGCACAAGAAACTTGCATATTACCACTTTGTGTTGCTCAAGAGGTATCTGGCGTCTCATGTTGTTTCAGGTTAAGAAGCTACTTAGTAAGGTAGTACTTCGTGAATCTTGCTTTTATAGAAAATTGACAGATGCTTCTCAAGATGAAGAAAACCCAGAAGAAGTGGAAGCTCCACAAGAAGATATGCTAGGTAGGTACTGGTTTTATTCGCTGTAAATATATTTTATGCGTATCACAGTGGGAGTGGGTGGTGCGATGTCTTGTTTCCTTGCCAGTTTAATAAGATATGTCATCCTCCTTTAAAACAGTAGTAATCATGTGGCATTAAGGTGTACCCCATTCAAAAGGTAGAATTGGTAAGGAGGTTCTTGTATTTTCCATCTTCTGAAGTGGTGAAAACATAGGGGAATATGAGTTGTATGGGCTCCACTTGTTCCATGAGTGGAAAGGCACTTCTGTTCATGCAGAACTCCTTCCTTCCCCCGCCCATTGCCAGCAGTTCTATCCTCTTGCATCCCAGTTTGCACTTTCTGGAACAGATTTTGGGTGTACTGTATTCTCAGAGGGCTATAGTGGTGGGGAAGGAAACCCTATTATGCAAGTGGAACTCTGCTTGTTCTTTTGGATCCAATTCATTGTCAACATCAGAAGCTATCTAATTTTTTTTCTTTTTATATGTTGTGGAGGAAGGGACTGATATGTAAAACGAGTCAATTAACATTCTTGAGAAAATATGGAATGGAATAGATAACATTCTGTTGCAATAGTTTTGAAGCTTACTAAACTCATTTGGTAACAGTGTATTTTCTATTTTTTTCTTCACCCACTATAGGAAACAGGCTGCTACTACCATCACCTGCTATAAAACAAGAATCTAAAGGCTCAGAAGAAAATGTTGGTCTCATTGTGTACAATGGAGCCATGGTGGATGTAGGGAGTCTTCTGCAGAAACTGGAGAAGAGCGAGAAAGCCCGGGCTGAGATGGAACAAAAACTTCAGTCATTGGAAGAAAAGACAGGTTGGACTGTGAACTTCAGATTATTCCTTTATACATAAAGAAAGGGTTATTGTAAAAATCTTTTAAAGTGAAATACCTGTAGTGATTACTATCCATGAGATGATGGAGATTCATGGACTCTTTGAAGCTACCCCCAAAGCACAAAAAGCTACACAAGGCACTAGTGCATCTGCTGTTGCAACTTCTGTGCCAGGTCTACAGGGTCTCCAAGTGCCGAGGTTGCACAGATACTTCTATGCTAAATACTATCAATCAGCTTTAAAAAAACCAAATGACTCATGCAGTATTTTCTTTAAAATGCCGAAGATTGTCAAAAGAGAATGACTTAATGCATCTAGCAAAACAGTATAAAACATACAGATTTATTATTTTTGAAATGCATACTGTCAATATAGGGGCCCCCATATGCATGGATTCGATGTCCGCGGATTCACTTCTCCGGGGGGCCCACATACACACCCGCCCATTACCTTAGTTAAGCTTCCAGTACTGGTGCCAAGCAAGCATGTCTCTTCGTTTACAAAAATGCTATAAGCCAGAGTTTATAACACAGAGCAAGCAAGCAGCCTGCATACTAGAGAGGCTCCCAAACATTAAGCAGGAAACATGCTGGCTTATAGCATTTTTAAAAAGAAAAAGTGCTTGCTTGCTTGGCACCAGCGCTGGAAGCTTAACTATAGTAATGGGGGGGGGGGCAGGGCATAGTGTTTCCCCTTTGTGGATTCCTGATATCGGGGGGGGGGGGGAGAGAAACCTATCCCCCGTGGATACACGGGTCATACTGTATAATGGTCTTCACCTAACAGTCAAACTGAGTGGGCTGGTTGTTGTGTTGCAGTGGGCGAGTGCAGCAGTTTCACTATGTGCCAGCCAGCCTCCTGATAGGCAGAGGTAGCACTGAAACCAAAACCCATCTGGTGATTTTAGCATATGGGGAGGCTTGTACCGTTTGAGGCATTCCCTGTGAGATACTCTAAGCTCCATATAATATAAACTGTAAAGGTCAAAACTAGCATTTAAATTATGCTTGGAAACTAATTTGGAGCCAGTGCAGTTTTTTCAACACACATTTAATGTGCTCTCTGAGGCTTGCTCCAACTAACAAATGGATCACTATTTTATGAGCCAGATAGTGTGTTTAAATCTTACCTTGCAGGTGTAAATAAAAAGGACATAATTGATCATCAGTAAGTTATGTTAACTCTGGTCTGTAAAACATTTTCAGAATTAGGTGAGAACACAGCATTTGACAATGTGTAATCCATATTTTCTATATGATCATGGGATCACGAAGGGTCGGACACGACTTAATGACTGAACAACAACAACAATCCATATTTTCTATATACCAATGAACTCAGATGCTGGAGTGCTTAATGGATTGTAAACAAAATGCGGCCTCCCACAGACAAGTTAATGGTTTCTACATACTCGGAGGCCTCCCTTGATACACATAAATGGAAAACTGATAACCGCACCTTTCCATCCAAAACAGCCACATGCAATAATGAGCATGTTCAGTGACCCCCCCCCCCAGGAACCACAGGATGTTCAGGTGACAGTTGTGGGGGGAACAGCAGTAGAACACCAAGCATGACTGGAGAGGAAATCTGTCTGTTTGAGCCTTTAACAGCTGGAGGATGGCCATTAGGGTTGGGGAAGATCCCTTGTATGTTATATGAAGTAATATAGACTGAAAGTGAGAGAGATGAAGTAACTTTAAAATTATGTGTTTTCAGATGAAGATGAAAAGACTATATTGAATTTGGAGAATTTGAATAAAGGCCTGTCTACAGAACTTAAAGACGTTAAAAAGGACCTCAGCCAGCTACAAGAAAACCTGAAGGCATCGGCAGATACAAATTTGCAGTTTGAGGGGCAGCTGAATAAGACAATCAAAAGTTTGGCTACAGTTATGGATGATATACACACTGTTCTTAAGAAGGTTAGGACTATGTAATTCTGTCCTGTGAAATTCCATTTAAAACAGGATGGAGAGGATAGAACATGCTACTTTTTAACTTCTGTATACATCTTGTTTACAGAAAAATGTTGATTGGTTTAAGGCAGTGGTTCCCAAACTGGGAGGCGTGGCTTCCAGGGGAGCCGTGAAAACTAGCCAGGGGAGCCACAGAGTGCCATGGAATCCTCTTGGAAAACAGTGCAATGCCAATTGGCAGGCATTAACGTAATGGGGAGCCGCTGCCAATGATTGCCAAATGGTCAAAGGAGCCACAGGTCAAAAAAGTTTAGGAAACACTGGTTTAATGGCTCTGTTGAGAACCATTAAGGTTAATGTAAGTTTTGACATTATCAGGAGAGTACGTGCTCCTTTAGGCCTCAGAACACATGTCCAATATTATGAAATCCAGCTAATTCGGGTATTGGAAAACACATTGAGAACCACTGTCTGCACAGCTTTTATTAACAGACATAATGGAATAGTATTTACTGTTGTCTCGCTGTTTGTGAGTAGGACATGTTTGGCTGTTGAAATTTAGTTTTCTTGTACATTCAGATGTACTGTTTTAATTAAGTGGTAGCCAAAACATAGTACAGTGGACCCTTTCTATCTGCGGATTCAGGACCCGTGGATTTGTCTCATCGTGGGTCTCAGACTCACGGGGGTCCACATGTAAAACGCTATAGAAAGAAGAAAAAACACCTTTTTTTACCTTTTTGAAGCAAACCGTGCCAGTTTGAAGCATCTTCAGGGCTTCTGGAAGCTTAATGACCCACTTTTAGGTCGTGTGAAGGTTCTTCCCCCTTCCCAGCCTTGTCCCAGGGGCTGGGGGGGGTAGAGCCTTTGCGTGATCTGGAAGTGGATCATTAAGCTTCCAGAAGCCCTGCAGAGGCTTCAAAACAATGCAGTTTGCTTCAAAAAGATTTTAAAACCGTGTTTTTTTTTCCTTTTTTCTTCCTATAGCATTTTGAATGCGGACCCCGGTATCTGTGGATCCTCGCTATCCACTGGGTGTTTGTGTCCGGAACGGATCCCCTGCAGATAACAAGGACCAACTGTAAACCTCTTCATTTGACATAATTGCAAAGCAAAGATCCTTGATCACCAATCACCCATTGGCTGATGACAACTGTTCCACATGTTCAGTTGTCCATTAATACCCGCTGTTACCCTACGAACAATGCAGCATGTGACATGAATGTATGCACACCTTAGAACTTCAGGAAACCAGTACGACTGCGCCCTTACTCTATTGTCTTGTCCTCTTCTTCCACAGGATATTGTGAAAATTGAAGATAAAGATCAAAAATCCAAAGAAAATGGAGCAAATGTATGACTAACTTGCTGCTGTTGAAAATAATGGTGTTACATAATGTAATATAAATCATGCAACTGGAGTGTATGAAAGTGATGCATGTTTGATTTTAGTAGTATAAATACCTTAGTCCAAGCAAGGATGTACAAAGTTTTATAAATGTGTGAGCCTGCTTCAAAGGATTGCTTGTAATTCATAGCTTTCAATTTACTAGACACTCTTTGAGTGAAATAATTTTGCATTGCAAAATGTTTTAGGGTAAACTTCGTTATAGTTTGAACGCTAATAAAATTCATCAATTTAATGGAAAGTAGCAAGTATTTAATTACCAAATGTTTTCCTTAAAGTCTAGTGGGAACTATTTTTCATTATTTATAGAAATACCATTCTTAGATTTTTATTTCAGTCTAATTAGTCTTTTTAAATTCAAATTTAAATCATAGCATGCTGCTTAATTTTGCAAGTAAAGATTTTTAAAGAAAACCTTCAACTTCTTGTCACTTTTTTTTCTTTTGAATCATGACTTTTTTCTTGCAACCTATTACTGGCATGATTGCACAGTAATTTACTGTAGTTTAACAAAAATAGTAATGAAGCCAACAGAACCTTGTTAAATTGGGACTGATATGAGAAAACAAATATGTTATACTAGACCTATTTTGTATTCCTTGAAATGTTCTAAATCTGTTCATTAATATAATTGCTACTTTAAAAAAAAAGCAGCATCTGACCATGTACTATTGCACCCTATGCCAGTAGATGTCAGTATAATGCATTTTGGACAAACTGCTACTAATTTTAATTACATTGACTCTTCCCCAGTGTTAATTTCTTAAGATTTTAACACTCAAGATGTGCAAGTAATGCTTAAGTTGTTTAGAGCGTGAATAAGGTATCTGTACTTCACATAGGTTTTGATATCACATAGGTTCTCTAAATTTGAAAAGTAACATAGCACATTTGTCATCATAATCAGGTAATATATTTTGGCACATCCATTTTCCTTAGTATAGGAGAAGTAAGTTAATAACTTGAAATCAAAGGTTAGAGAGTGGCTTTTGTGCTAGATGTAACTAACAGCGCAATCCTGTGTAGGACTGCACCGGCAGATCGAGCGCTCTGCCAATGCAGGGTGTCGCAAACATGCCATAAGGCATGTTTGCACCACAGACGGAGTAAGCGGCGCCGAGGCTGGCACCACTCACTCTACCGCTGGACGAGGACCCAGCCTCTGGACGCAGGTAGGTGCTGTGCCAGGTGGTGGGAGGGCGGGCTGGGGTGGCAAGGGAGGGGCAATTGGTTGGCCAGGGTGGGGGCAGGGATATCGGCGACGCGCTCTGCCGATATCCCTAGCCCCTTCCTGGGCCTGGCTAGACTTGCATGGCCTCCCCAGACTTACGCCGGCCATTTTGCCGGCGCACATCCGAGGAGGCTCATAGGGGCCTCTGGGGCTCTCCCCATGGGAAAGGGACAAACATCCCTTTCCTCCGAGATGTGCCCCATTTCTCCTGGCACGGGCCCGATCCCACGCAGGATCTGGTGCGGCACACTGCAGCAGACCTTATGCTGGATTGAGCTGTAAGTACAGTCAGTTCTTGCTACCTGCTGATACACATCCATGGCGAACAGGAATGCCACTTAGCTCGTGCCATTCATAGTCTGTTCTATCCATGGTCATTCTGAAGCTCTCCACATCATCTGCGGCCTTTCTGAAGCTCTCCGCAGCATCCGCGGTGGCCATTTTAAAATCTGCAGCAGTCATTTTGATGGCCACTGAAGCCATCCACGGCTATTCTGAAGCTATCCATCGCCATTCTGAAGGTATTTGTGCCAATTTGATTTGTGCCAATTTGATTTCCCCCCTAACTCCATTGATCTCATAGGTTCAATGCTTCAGTATCCACAGATTCGGTATCCCTTGGGTGTTCCAGGAACCTAACCCCCCCTGGATACCAAGAATTGACTGCAGCTGCCTGAATGCCATAGTTTGCAATGATGGCAGGTATGCATTGCTGGTGGAAGAAACATCCAAATATCTGAAATTGTTCTATCCAATAAGGACATTTAGTACTTACTATCAGTTTGAGCTCTGGTTCTTTGAAGTCTAGCTTCTGTAGCATTCTTGGTTGTGAATACGTCTCAAATAAGCACTGCCCAGTCCTAATCGTATTGAAAATAATATGTATCCCCTTGTTTAAATTACTGCAGCTTCAAGCAGATCATTGGGAATTAATATTTCCACCTTCTAATCATAAATTTTGACTAATAACTCAATAAATTTTGTTTTTACATTTAGTAAGCAATTACAAATAGTGATACTCAAGAGCTTACAGGTGACAGTGGCAATGAGTTATCTTGGGACTAATTTACATAGGTTACTTGACTGCAGGATCAAATGATGAATTATACGTCTGGAAGAGTAATCATAGGTCAAACACCATTGATTAAAAAAAATTGACATTTCACCTTGCTTCATTTCTCACACAATGCTTTTTAGTTAAGTTGGGGTAAACATTCAGCTGCAAGTCATTGAGTTTTTTGAGTAATCAAGAGACATGTGTTAACTAACCCTGAGCTTGCATCCAAATTCTAATAGTTTGTATCTGTCAATTCACAGAGCCCCTCCTTCTCCATTTAGGCCTTTAAATATATCCTGATAACGGCTCTGTTCCCTCAACACAATCCAGAAATCTTAGCTAGATTTTTTGGCCTCTTGTGTGCCTCCCACCCTCAGGTGAAAATAACAAGTCAGTAAGGCTGCAAAACATTTTGGATATCGCATCCACAGCTCACAGCTTTGGATATCCCATCTACATTGTGCTGGAAAGGAATAGGGATTTAGACTACACAAGACCTAAAACTCACAGAACAAATCAATTGTGGCGATAAATCTGATGGGGAAGACATCTGAAGGCAATCTGGTAACAGAGGCCTGTGGAGGAAATGTGAATGAAAGCAAAGCTGAGAATGTGCAGGGGTCATGTGATAGGTGGTGAGAACGGGGTTGGAGCTGATCACAGAAGGCAATTGAGTAATTTAAAGGTAAAAACATTTAATACTGGAATAGAGACATAAAGCTTATGAAGAAGGTACATGTGGCAGAAAAGACAAGTGTCCTTTTGAAATATTGAAGGGGTGAATGGGAAGGACTGATTGTACAGTTTGAAGGGCAAAGATGATTTAAAGTAGTAGCAGCCCTATGGGTAGCCCTGAGAAGTAGAAGCCTGTATTATTAGGGATGGGGCTTGGAGTGAACAAAGACGGAGTTAGATGCGTCACAGCGCAATCCTACCCAGCTCCTCCACTGGTGCAGCAGTGGTGGAACGAGAATGGGATTCTTTGGGAGGGAAAGGGGATCCCCCCCTTTAAATCCCCTTTCCCCCTTTTAATCCCCTTTCTCTTCCAAAGCCTCCCGTTCTGCCCTTGACCACTGCTGCACCAGTGGAGGAGCTGGGTAGAATTGTACTGTCAGAGTTGTGGCTTGTAGCTGGGTGGCCAGTATTGAGAGTCAGGTTGCTACGTGTTCTATGGAAGGGTTTGTTGATAATTGCCCACAATAACCTAACCACTGTTCAGAGCTATTGATGGCATCACAGAGGCAATCAGCACATTGATCACCTAGGACTTGCTGTGACTGGTGGGTGCAGTATTCCTCAAAAAGGATACATCACTGGCATGGATGTACCTAATGTAGCTCTGATAAAATAAAGTATGGGAACAGAACTGTTAGCAATTTACAGGGCAATCCTGGCTACCATTAGAGCAGCGCACCTGCCCCTGTGCTGCTCCAGGGTGTTCCAAAAATACCATAAGGCACATTTTCAACACCCTGAGAGTAAGCTGTGCCGGCAACAAGGCCAGCACCTCTCCAACCAACCCGGCTCCTGTCCTGCACTGCGCTGATGTGGTAAGTCCCCACCAGTTGGCAGAGAGGCAAGGGGAGGGTGGAACAGAGCATTCCGGGGGGGAGGAGTTGTTGGTCAGCCAGGCCCAGGATGGCGGAGGGATCAGCAGCAGCGCGCTCCACCAAATCCTGTGCCCCAGCCGGCATTACATGGGCCTCCAGATTTGTGCCAGCCATTTTGCAAGCACACACATCCGAGGAGACCCATTGGGGCGGATGGGCCATTACCTGGGGTAAAGAGACGGACGTCCCTTTACCCCAAGGAGGCCTTTGCCTGCGCCGGCCCGATCTTGGATAGGATCCAGTGCAGCACGCTTTTGCACGCTGCAGCGGTCCTAGACAGGATTGGGTTATTAATGACACTAGTTTTTACTATTGAATACAGACAAGACCTATTGTCTTTGTCACTTGACATAGAACATCGTGAAGCTAAAACAAATGTGGAAGAAATCTATGAGCAGAAAAGCAGGGAAAGAGTCGGAGAGACTCCTCTCTCTATTAATTATCCCTTCAAGTGGATGCAATTACTGTACTCAGTGGCCTAATTTCTTCTCTGGAACCATATCTGAAGCAATAGCAGACGCTTTCGTTGTTGACCTAAATAAAAAGGTCTGGTACAATTGCAGCAAATAACCAAATAAGAGGGGGGAAGGGAGAAGAGATTTCAATCTAAAACCCTTGATTATCACTTTGCTACCCCTCTAAAATTGTCTGATCCCCCGAACACAGACTGTCTCTTCTTTTGAGAGATTAACTTCATTTACAAGCAAATCAAATGTCTAAGGACGTTCGGATATACTACTATAAGGACTAGTAATGTTAGTTGCAGCAAAAACAACAAACATTAAGAACATAAGAAGAGCCCTGCTGGATCAGGCCAAAGGCCCATCTAGTCCAGCTTCCTGTATCACACAGTGGCCCCACCAGATGCCTCAGGGAGCACAAGACAACAAGATACTTGTATCCTGTCACCACTCCCTTGCACCTGGCACAGAGAGAACCTCTTAAACCAGGAGGTTGCTTATCCCCATCATGGCTTGTAAGCTGTGATGGACGTTTCCTCCATAAATCTGTCCAAACCCCTTTTAAAGGCATCCAGGCCAGGTGCCATCACCACCTCCTGTGGCAAGGAGTTCCACAAACCAATAACACACTGGGTAAAGAAATATTTTCTTTTGTCTGTTTTAATACTCTCTCCACTCAATTTGTCCCCTAGTTCTAGTGTTGTGTGAGAGGGAAAAGAACTTCTCTCTGTCCATTCTCTCCATCCCATGCATAATTTTATACGTCTCAATCATGTCCCCCCTCAACCGCCTTTTTTCTAGACTGAAGAGCCCCAAATCCTGTAGCCTTTCCTCATAAGGTAGATGCCCCAGCCCACTAATAATTTTGGTCGCTCTCTTCTGCACCTTTTCCAGTTCCACTATATTCTTTTTGAGTTGCGGCGACCAGAACTGGACGCAATACTCCAGATGCGGCCTTACCATTGATTTGTACAACGGCATAATAATATTGGCCGTTTTATTCTCAATCCCTTTTTTAATGATCCCATGCATGGAATTGGCCTTCTTCACAGCCGCCGCACACTGGGTTGACACTTTCATCGACCTGTCCACCAGCACCCCAAGATCTCTCTCCTGATCCGTCACAGACAGCTCAGAACTCATGAGCATGTATGTGAAGTTTTGATTTCTTGCCCCAATATGCATCACTTTGCACTTACTTACATTGAAGTGCACCTGCCATTTTGCTGCCCATTCTCCCAGTTTGGAGAGATCCTTCTGGAGCTCTTCACAATCCCTGCTGGTCTTCACCACCCGGAAAAGTTTAGTGTCATCTGCAAACTTGGCCACCTCACTGCCTATCCCTGACTCCAGGTCATTTATGAATAAGTTGAAAAGCACCGGTCCCAAGACCGATCCTTGGGGCACACCGCTTTTCACCTCTCGCCATTGTGAAAATTGCCCATTGATACCCACTCTCTGTTTCCTAGTCTTCAACCCGTTCCTTATCCATAGGAGGACCTGCCCCCTTATTCCCTGACTATGGAGTTTTTTCAGGAGCCTTTGATGAGGGCCCATGTCAAACGCCTTCTGAAAATCCAGGTATATAATATCCACGGGTTCTCCCGCATCCACATGCCTGTTGACTTTTTCAAAGAATTCTAAAAGGTTTGTGAGGCAAGACTTACCCTTGCAGAAGCCATGCTGAGTCTCCCTCAGCAAAGCTTGTTCTTCTATATGTTTTCCGATTTTATCCTTGATGAGACTTTCCACCATCTTCCCTGGAACAGATGTTAGCTGACATTTATTGTAACGTAAGCTTTTGCCCTACAAAAAAGGCTATTAAATGTCTATGGCTGCAATCTTATCCACACTTAACTTGAAGTAAGTCTCATTGACTACTCAGGATTTACTTCTGAGTAGACATGCATAGGATTGGTCTATCATGGGATCTTGAAAGCTCTTGGGTGATACCTATCCTCACCCTTGGCCTTTACTGACTGATGCCTAAACATTTGCTTTTTCTACTTCCTGTGTTTAAGCCTATCTCAAAATGCTTTAGCAGCAGCTAAACAACCCTTTTTGTAGGTAGGTATTGTGAAATGTAAGGTTTCCTACAGGGGCAGGGAAATTATTCTCGGAGTCCTGACTACTGATTCACATGTGCATGTTCATTACTCTGTTGTCACATCTGAATTGAATGTATGCAATGCCCATCAAAAATCAAGTCCCACACATGGCTTATGTCAAAATATCAAATAAAATAATTTCCAGTTGAGGCAGGTACTGTTCCAGCTGTAATTCATTATGGTTCACTATGCAGAGGCCAGTGGGTTAAACCGCTGAACCATGAGCTGTTGATCGAAAGGTCGGCAGTTCGAATCTGCGATGGGGTGAGCTCTCGTTGCTTGGCCAGCTCCTGCCAACCTAGCAGTCCCAAAGCATGTTAATGCGAGTAGATAAATAGGTACTGTTTGCGGGAAGGTAAACAGCGCTCCGTGTTCCAGCTGCATGCTACGTGCTGCAGCAAGGAGAGTCACGCCGGCCACATGACCACGGAGGCGTCTTCGGACAACGCTGGCTCTTCGGCTTTGAAATGGGGATGAGCACCACACCTCAGAGTCGGACACGACTGGACTTAATTGTCAGGGGTCACCTTTACCTTATGCAGAGACACCTAATGATTATGCTAAGTTGGGTCCTCAATTTATGGCTTTATATACTGCAAAAGAACAAAATGATGAATTTAGGCCTGGCTGTGAACCAAGATGTCAGCTGCCTTCAATATATACTGTATAATCTCCTAGGTTGCTGCTCCTAATCTATTTTTTTAACCTCTCTTCCTGATGCTCCAGTTGGTGCTTTATGTGACAGACTTGTTTTATGAAATGGGCTTTCCTAACTTTTAAAGCAAACAATTTTGCCTGTCATATTTTAAAGGGAAGAAATGTTGCCGAAACCATTCCAGATGCTCAGAATGTAAAAAAAAAAAAAAGCAAAGCACTGCTCAATCAGGCAAAGGTCCATCTAGCCTACCGGTAGCATCCAGTTTCAAACTTGTGGCCACCCAAAAATAGCTAGGAAGCCCAGAAGCAGGGCGTGAAGACCACAGCTCTCTCTCCCCCAGCAACTGATTTTCAGGAAATAATGTCTCTGAACCTTGAGGTTCCAGTTTGTGATCATAGCTCATATCCTTTCAATAGGCCAGTGGTTCCCAAACCTTTTTGACTCGCGGCTCCCTTGACCTCCCTCGCCGTTAGCCGTGACTCCCCATTACAGTGCATGGAAGAAACAGGCACTTTACATGCTCAGAGGCACCCTTTCTTATATGTATGTGTATATTCCCAAAACGAGCCCTAAAGTGGATTTTCCATGCTTATGCTGAGCAGCAGCTAAGCCAGGAGTGCTCAGGGTGGGGTTGGGATGCTGCCCTCCCTCCATTGGCAGGCCTGGGTAGAGGGCACTGATGTTGTCTGTGTTAGTCCTATACATGGCAAGAGAAACATCAAAGCATGGGAGGGAAGCCCCAGTTGCAGGAGAGAGAAAGAGAGAGAAAGCTAGCTCCTTTTGGTAGCATCTTTGCAAGATGAAAAACAGATTATTATACTGCCTGGCAGTTTCCGGGGGGGGGGGGGTTGTCCCAGCAAATAGAGTGGGGAACTAACTTAGAGGTGGGTCAGAAAGGAAGAAGGAGAGAAATCCTAATAATTAATCAACCAAACTAAACATAGAAATCAAAGACTGTATGTAAAGCAGAACCTACTCTGCACCATTTTCAATTGCAGTTCTTGCATTTGTTTTGTGTTTGCTTTATTAAAAACATTCAACAGAAAGAAAATACTTTACTTGCAAACCTGCAATGTCTCAGGATTTGGAGAGAAACGAGCTGCTGTCTTTGCAGCTCCAACTCCAAAGTTTATCAATAGAGTTGTTAATCGTTCTTTAACATAAGACAAGCAAGGGCTTCGCTCACGCTGTGGTTAAAAACAAGACATGGAAACTGCCTACAAACCTGAAGTGTTTTGAAATTAACTTTGAGTGACCCGATGTGAAGAGGCAGCTTTTTCCAGATCTTTCTTTTTGCTCTCTCTCTCTCTCTCTCTCTCTCTCTTGCAAGCAAGAATATGTGTTAATTAAAAGATGAACGTGACGCCCCTGGCTGCTTTTGATGACGCACTTGGGAGTCAGTCGTGCCTCACACTTAGAGAACCTATGCAGGCATATTCTCTACAAATACATCAAATACCATTTTAAGGCCATTTAAACTTGTGGCCTCCTAATTGCTGATTAATTATCAATTAAAAACCAACTAGTGACTCCTTAATTGCTAATTAATTACCAATTAAAAACCAATTAAAACTAATGTAAATTGTAGAAAAATGGACTTGAGGGGGTTAATTCCTTGTCACTGCCAACAAGAAAAATTATTTTTTTTATGATACCATTGAGATACCACCTTGAAATTTTGACTGATTGGCTACAAGACATATATCTTTTAGTGTGAGTTTTTTATTTTTTTTTAAAAACCCATTTTCCAAAAATTCAAAATAAATATTATTTGAATATGTTTGAATTTCTTAAATTTACAATTGTGTCATGTTGTATATCAAATGAAATCCCTATTCATATGCTTTAAAATGACACCTGTCCCATGTCTGTAGCGTTCATAGTTATCCTGTAAATAGCATTTGAAGGTATGGTGGCAAGTGAATTTTGACGTTTTTAGGCAATTTTGAAAATTCAATAACTCAAAAACGGATGGACAAAAAATCTGAATTTTTTTTTAAACATCTCATGGTAAGGTACAAATGTACCAAAAATGAATAAAATCCATGATATTAAGTTCCAAAATGGATTTTTCATTGATTGGTTTGACATGAAATTACCCTCCAGTGTCCTAAGTTGAAGTTTCTTTTGATTTGGTCTGATTGACTTTGAATTTGTCACAACTGGCAGGCTTAGTGTGAGTGGGGTGGGAATTGAGTAAGGATACACTGGTGAGCACCCTGAAGCAACAGCATGCTGAAGGATGGCTTCCCTATCAAAATCTCAAAGCTGATTGGTTCAGAGGGTTACAGGACGGCAACAACCTTTGGGCATTGGCTCCCTTGCTATATCTAGGGCTGACCAGCTTAGATGTAGTGTTGGACCTGGGCCTGAAGACTGCCAGAAGCTAAGCAGGAATAGTCTGTTTTCATGCTGGAAGAGAGACCAGGAAGTTTCTGATAAGCTGTCGTGACCCTTGGTGGCAGAGAGGAGTTGCTGTTGCGTGCCATGGTGAGAGAACAGACTAATGCTGAGAATGTCAGTGACAGAGCGATTACAACTGGAAAAAAGTTCAGCATGATCTGTGGTGTCCTGCGGAAAGCTCGAGGCTTGTGTTCAGCAGCTAGTGAAGATGACTACACCGTGGAGGAAACCAGCTGGAATTGTAGAGTTCTATACAGAACAATATTGTAAAGATCCTTATCAGATCTAGATAAGAATGCCTATGTAAACCACCTTGAATAATATCTGAAGAGCAATCTGAGGATAAGAAAGGATAATATAAATAAATCAGCTGGGATAAGTATAGGTGAAGTGATCTTGAGCCAGGGTGGAGATGCCCATGCAAGACTAACAATAGGAGTCGTGTCTCCCAGCTCTTGCCTTCAACTAAGGAAGCCCACATGGCAAGTTTAGGGTTAGGATGTCTTAAGCCGACTATTGCTCATTGCAGATTCCATTTGTTTTAACAAAGTTGTGACCGATTGACAATGTTTAAGGAATACGGGAATTAAAGCCATGTAGTAAAAGAATCTTGAACTTTAATTGGAATAAAAATCACATTAAAATCCAAGGAACTGAGCCCAACGTTTCGTTCCAGCCCCGTGGAACCTCTTCATAGGAATCTTGAAAGATCATAGATGGTGCTGTCCTCAATTCATCATAGTAAATTTAAACCAAAATTTACTATGATGAATTGAGGACAGCACCATCTATGATCTTTCAAGATTCCTATGAAGAGGTTCCACGGGGCTGGAACGAAACGTTGGGCTCAGTTCCTTGGATTTTAATGTGATTTTTATTCCAATTAAAGTTCAAGATTCTTTTACTACATGGCTTTAATTCCCGTATTCCTTAAACATTGTCAATTGATAGCTGGCCATGAAAGCTTTAGAATGAAAGTTGTGACCCTTTCTTTCATAACATGTCTTGTGTCATCACACCAGGGTGATGGGTCAATCCATTGCTGATTAGTTTTATTGGGTAAACCCAGATTCTAGCATTGTTGGAGAAAGAATTTTTCTCTATCAACTCCAGTATGTTCATAATTTTATAAACCTAATTCATATTCTCCTTTCAGTTCTTGTTTTTTCTAACTTAAATAGCCCCCAAACACTTCAACCCTTCCATGTAGGGAAAGTGCTTCACACCTTTGAGTACTTTGGATGCTCTTTCTTCATCTTTTCCAGCTCTCTGAAGTCCTTTTTAAGATGATGCGGTGATCCTCCTTCCCCAGATCTACGTTTTTGCCCATGGCCAAAACAGTAGACTCCACTGCTACTGTAAGGCCAAAGCCAGGCAGGCAGGGAGAGGCCATCCTTGAAAGACTCCCAGTTATAGAATACTAGAAAAAGAAAACCTAGGCTGTAACAGGTAACCAGTGGTCCAGGGGGAATAGGGCTAAGCTTTAGCTGAGCTTCAGCCAACAATAGGCAGGTGAAGAGTGAAGACATTAAGCAAGCTTATTCAAAATACAAGGTGAAAGCAGGATAGTACTAACTGGGCAAAGAGGCACCTTTTAAAGTGGTGTCCTCTTAAATTTAGCAGGGGGAGAGTAATCATCCTTCACCCCTGTATGGCATCTTTTCCGGTGGCTGTTGCTGGTGTCTCTTCTGTTTGTCTTTTTAGATTGTGAGCCCTTTGGGGACAGGGAACCATATATTGATGTATTTTGCTATATAAACCACTTTGTGAACTACTTCTTCTTCAAGAATGGTATATAAATATTATTAATAATATAATAATTAATAAATTCAAGCAGGAAAGAACAGAAGAAGCAGACTCACAAAAATGGCTTGGACCCTGGGGCAGTCCATCTGTTAGGCGAGGTGATGCAGATTGCTTCTGTGGATTGCGGGGGGGGGGGCAAGAGGGCAGCTTAATGCAGGGTGCCCTTCATCCCAAATCTGCCACTGCCTCCCTCCAGTCTGCTATGGATGCAACCTGCACTGATCTGCTGTCTGCCTGCTAAAAGCAAGCAGAAAGTGGATCACACGCCTCCTTATCTTGCTCCTCATGCAGTTTCTTCAAACATGGAAGTGCAGGACATCCGGTTTGATTTACAGGATCCGTGCAAACGAAGGTGCTCCTTCATTTGCGTGGTCCCTTTAAACTGAATGTGGAAGTTCTGCACTTCTGCAAGTGAAAAAACCGCGTAAGGAGCACAATAAGTGGCTGCTTTTTTTTTTTTTAAACTGTGCAGAGGCAAGTGGACCTCAGGTGTCATTGGGCAGCTTTCCAAGTCATGCAGCCACTGCCTGGCCATTAGATGAGCAAGCATGCAGATTTTAGCAAAGTATAACAGGCAATTATAGGCAAATCTTAAAGCAAAATTAATAACTTGTGCATCTACAGGAAGTCCTCACTTAACTATAGGGTCCTGAAAACTGTGGTGTTAAGTGAAACAATGTATAACAAACCTATTTTTCACTGGCGGGCTCTTTGCGCACTGCAAAGCCGCTTCTGGGTTGCTTCGGGACTGCGACCCACTTCCTTGGCTTTGTTTTTGCCTCAGAATGCCTTGCAGAAGCTACCTGCAAGGCATTCTGGGGCACGAATAGGAAAAGGAAGTGGGTCGTGAGCCCGGCGTGACCCGGAAGTAGCTGCAGCCACAGAGGATTACGTTAAAGCGAAACAACGGATACCAAAATGATGGTAAGTGAGGACTTACTGTATCTCATTGTACTTTGGTAAGTAATCTATCTCCATGTTTGTTAATACTTTCCAAGTCTTCTATAAGGCAGCTTTTCCCTTTGCTGAATCCATGGTGATCTTTCCTCAGCAAGACTTGTTCTTTTGCATCTTTAACCATTCTGGAATTATGTTTGTACCCATGTACCTGAGACAGGCATTAGGTTAATAGACCTGTCATTTCCCGTGTCTTTCTCCCTCAGGTTTTGGACTTCAAATTGGCATGTGTGTGTCAGATAAAGTAGTAGCTCTCAAGGGCTAGAGGCACCCTGTGTTCTATTCATCTTCATGTGCTTTAGTCATTGTTTGAATTGTAGAGCTCATGGGAGTGAAGTCAAAGAGCTGATCAGACATCATCTCACAGTTGCAGGTGGCCTCACCGATTCCAAACATTCTAAGCCTTTTGCAGTCTTTTCCCTGTGAAAATCCTTGTCGTTTGGCAAAGAGATTACTTGAGACATCGTAACTTATTCAGGTTTTATTTAAAGGTTAAACTAAAACCTATTCTCATGTAATAATTGCAAAAATTAACACAGCTCTAAGGATCTTAAGATTCTAAACATTATAATTATAACATTATAAATGATGCTAGTATTACCAAGAGTACAAACGCAGTGCAAGAGACACAAGCCAAACTCCTAGAAGAAAATATTGTTCATGGTGTTTTTCTCTCAAATTCATTTGCTCCTTTTATGTGAGCTATCAGGCCTAAGCAAAGTCCAGATAAGTAACAACAGGAAATCACTTGAAGGTGGTCCTCTCTTCCTCTTGGCCTCCCCCCCATGCTTTGTTATGCAAGACACACAGCGAAAACAACTTTCTCAGAACAGTATAGGCATTGATTTGCAGAATTTGGCTACTTTCTCTTGGGTGTTTGAAGTGTTATATCCTTTGTGTGAAGAACCTAAAGAATTCTTTTACTTATCAGCCTTTACTGAATACTTTAGAATTTGCACAATGATCTTAAGTGTCCATCCTTTTAAGGGAAAACTTGGTGGACTTAATCCAGGGGGTCTTATTATCCACACAATTAAATAATGTTCTCTGATAAGCAATATTTTACATGTCTGTGTCAGAGTGTTTTGATGCAAATGTTAAAAAATGATATTACAGTAAATGCTGGGCCCTTGTAGACACAATAGAGTTAGCTCATGTTCGGTATGGCTCTCATATGATTAAAAGAAACCTATGGGGAAAGAAATTGCGGAAGGAGGAAAAGTGGAGGAAATGTTTCCTCTTTTTGGCCTCCTACTCCCCCCCCACCTGGTTAAATTAAGGACATCTGTGGGTGTAAGCGGTGAATAGAATATGTATCAACGTGTTGGATTCCAAACAATAGGCCTAAATCATAGGAGTGTGCCGTACTGAGTCATACCATTGGTCCTTTTAGGTCAGTATTGACTGCAGTGGCTCTCCAAGGCTTTTAACAAGAGTCTTTCTTAGCTCTACCTGGAGAAGCTGTTGAACCAGGGATGTTCTGCATGTCAACCTTGTGCTTTGCCACCAAACTATGGACCCTTAAGTGTGCATGTCATCTGTCTTCAATGCATTGCTTTCAATGGAATGCACCCTTTGAGCACATATTGGTGTGGACAGGAACATGCACCTGGAGGGTGCATTCCATTGAAAGCAATACCATGTGTCTAACTCAGTCTGCACTCAGCTGTGCGTCCAATCCATTCCTTATTTCTTATAAAATGCGTAGACCTCTTTCAACAAAAATATCCCAGGGTAGGAGACAATAACATTACAAACCATATGTGTAAAATTAAAACACCATCAAAACCATTAACACACACCAACCAGCCAACAAACGAAATCCAGCAGACCAAGAATGTACAACTGCAGTAAACTAGAAACAATTTCCTTCCAGGCCTAAAGGCTGGCAAAACAAGGTGGTCTTGACAAGATGCCTGAAACTGGAGATTAAAGGAGCCAGGCTAGTCTCCTGGAGAGAATATTCCAATTTATCCTGTGATCCCTTAAAATTTGACAAGCATTTCCCCTCACAGTGTAAAGGATCTGAATGTGAGTGAGCAGATGGGCTTGGAAAGTGCATGCCTTCTGCAAGATGTCATCTTCCCCTCACCTTCTGACCCTTTATATTGTGAAGCGAGGCAATCCCCTCACAATTTCAAGGAATTTTGGGAGAAGTTGAATTGGGCTCCAAGGGCACACGTTCTCCAAGCTTGATCCTTCCTCCATTAGATCCTATGCCAAATGAACCTGACCCTCAACTCCAAAAGATAAAAACTTGCACCTGTGCGCTGCTTTCTATTGTCAGTGTTTACAGTGTGTATGAAAGCAACCTGTACATACCACTCTCAGTTCCTGCCATTTTGGGGGGGGGCAGGGGGCCTTTTTCTTTTAGCAGAATTTTCCTGCATAACTTGCCTGTCCCTCTCATCTGTAAGGATACAGCTCATCTCTAGCCTTGTAATTTCTCCCGTTTTGGTATCCAGTGTGTCTGCATGTGGGACACCCACTTTTCAGGTAGTAGATTTGCATCCCAAGGTCAGAAAAGTCGGTGGAATAATTATCCTAGTTTCCTCAGTCCTTTGGAGTGGGATTGGATGGCAGCCAAGCCATATTTGCATAAAAAAGCTTCAATTGTTGCCACAGATTTGCATTTCAAATGCACAATTGTAGAGCAAACTGGCAGGAAAAAATATACACAACATTAATAGTACTGTATATCCAAAACAAACAAATTTTATAGCAATCTATACTATACTTAATCCATAAATGATAAATACAGTACATTGTGCATTTATATCTAAAAATGGCTTCCAAACCTCCAAAAAATGTCAATTCCTAGTTGTTGTCTATAAGCCATTCATTCAAACAACATTAAAAGGTCCCCAATCCATTACATAAGAGCCCGCCTGGATCAGGTCAAGGGCCCATCTAGTCCAGCTTCCTGTATCTCACAGTGGCCCACCAGATGCCTCTGACTGAGCATTCAAGACAACAAGATACCAGAGGATTCTAAAGGGCACTTCTGTATTTTCCAAAGTTGCCCCCTCCCCCGGTGGGTTTCATTACCCACAGATCTCGTTATCTGCGGGGGATCCTGGAACATATCCCCAGTGGATAACAAGGGCCAACTGTATGTTTAGGATTGCAGCCTTGTAATGATTATTCAGGAAAACAGAAGTTGCTTCTTTCTATTCAGTTTGAGTTGCTGGACATGATTTAGGGCACAATTCTGCACAAAGTTAGGCCGGTGGAGCGAGTGCTAAGGAGTCACAAACGTACCGTAAAGTACATTTGCCGCTGCTTCAGAGATAAGTCCGAGGCACACCGCCCACGGTTCGTGCGTGTTGCGCACGTCGCTCAGGGTGCGTCGCGCAACGTGAAAAATGCACTGCAATCTGGCCTTGTCTAGGGGAGGCATCGATGCATCCATGGTTTCCAGCAGCTCCCGGCAGCCAGAATGAAGGCATGTCATACCACAAAAATGCGTGCGCACCCAGACGCACCTTCCGCGACGCACGCGAAACATGAGCGGTGTACCTCGGGCTTAAGCTGCACTGGTGTGGAGGCCAGTACCACTCACTCTGCTGCCAAACCGGAGCTGTGCCAGCTGACGCAGGTAGAGCCCGTGCCAATCAGCACAGGGGTGTGGGGAGGGTGGGCAGGGGTGGGGAGGAAGAGGACCATTGGCCAGTCCGGCCTAGGAGGGGGCGAGGATATCAGCGCTGGGTTGCACCGATATCCAGCACCCCGTACCAGGCCGGGCTGGCCTTACACGGCTTCTGCATGCCAGCTCCAGAGCTGGCATGCATCCATTGAGGCCTATTGGGGCCTGCGGCGCTTACACCAGGGAAAGGGGATGGAGTAATGACCCAGCTGCCCTAATAGGTCTCCTCAGATGTGTGGCGGAAAAATGGCTGTCACAAATCCTATGTAACGCCGCAACACCCAGGAAGGGGGGATAGGATTTGGTGGGGCATGCCACCAATGATCCCTCCCCCCGTCCTGGGCCCAACCACCCAATCCCCCCTCCTGTTTTGCCCTCCTCATGCCCACCTGGCTCAGTCTATAACCTGCATCCTGGGGGAGCGAGCGGTTCTGGCCTTGCCACCTGCGCAGCTTACTCCCAGGGTATCGAAAACGTGCCTTATGGCACATTTGCAACAGCCTGGAGTGGCGCAGCAGCAGGCGTACTGCTCCATCGTTACATAGGATTGTGCTGAGTGAGTGAAAGTAAAGCTTTCTAAAACATATCCTCTAAACAAAGTAGAAAAAAAGTGATGAACAGGAATATGATTACCTTCTCATTTCTTCCACTGCCCTGACCTTTTGTGAATGTTTAAGGCTGATCTACATCCACTCCGTTTGCGTTTGGAGGCTCATGGGTGTAGGGGACAGGACGCCCCGCCCCGAGACACTACCCTTGCTCCACCACTTCTTCCAACACAGTCGGCAAGCTCTCAGATTGGCTGAAAGCCTCCCTTTCATCCCATTGTTGAAACAGTTCGCTCCACGTCCCACCCTCACTTTCTTCCGATTGGCCGAAAACGGCCAAACATGAGCATGGTGCATGACCAATTGCAACGGAACTCAGGTGAGCGCCAATCTCCTGCGTTCATTCATTCATTAATTCATTCACATTTTATACCGCCCTTCCTCCAAGGAGCTCAGAGTGGTGTACATATTTCCTCCCCTCCTTTTTGTCCTCACAACTACCCTGTGAGGTAGGTGAGGCTGAGAGATAGTGACTGGCCCAAGGTCACCCAGGAAGCTTCGTGGCTGAGCGGGGATTTGAACCTGGATCTTCCAGGTCGAAGTCCGACTCCCAAACCACTACACCATCCTGGCTCTGATGCAATCTGATAAAATGGAAGCCACACAGCTCCACACTCGCTGCACGCCCGGGATTCGTGCGGTGTAGATCAGCCTTTATACAGGATTTTGTTTTAACATTTGTTTTATGTTTTGAAGGCAATGAGCTCTCTAGGGTTGCTACTTTTTATCTGGCAAGGCTCCTGCACCTTTAACAGACACTTGGCATCCAATGGATGGGCAACTTTCTTGGGCTAAGCAGTGGTAAAAATGTCAAGACCTCCTCGGACCTTGGGCTGATATGCAAAATGCCCCCCATCTTGTGATGCTCCTGAACTGGAAAATGAAAGGAGGACAGAATGGAAGAGGAAGTATGAAGGAGAGTGGTGGTTCAAACTGTTTCTGAGGCTGTAGAAATGGAGAGAAGCAGCGGAGGAAGTCAGTGGGCCAAGGGAGGTGGGCACTCTCAGCAACCTGAGTGATGCCTCAGTTCGCTTTTTGGATAGGCCAAATTGGCCAACCAACCCTCATAGTGAAATTGGTTCTTTTGCATCCATAGAGCGTTTTTCTGCACGTACTCTTTATTGTATTGACTTACTTGTGGCCATTTAACACTCTTCCTAGTTTACAAGCGGTATTATTTTCTTTTGTTCTCTTGTTGGGATGGTTCTTTGCTTTGACTCCTTCTGTAAGCCACTTGGAGTTACTTGTTAAGAAAGGCGGGACATAGAATTTTAAAAATAAACCAACCAATACAATATTTTAACACGATGTTCGGCGGAACACGAGTTTCCCTATTCGTTCTTAATCTGATTGGTGGGTGCTGATATAGCTATCCAGGGTCCTGCAGGGCTTTGAGAGAAGGCCTTTCTTAAGCGGCGTCCTTTAGCTCTCGAGGAGAGTGATGAGTTTTAAATTGGGTACAAATTCAGCAACTACAAGACCGGGAGGACGATGAAGACCGAAGCGTTGCATCTGCATGCAGGGCGGCCAGGAGCAGGTGGCTCTCTCCGCCTGGTCCTGGCCCTGCCCCTCTCGTGGAGCCGGGCCAGCTCTTTCCCCGCCCCCTGTCTGGAAGAGCTCGGTTCCCTTGGCAGCGAGAGCAGCAGCGCTTGAGCGGAATAGCGGGGCACAGCCCGAGCGGCTGGGGGCTGCGGGAGGCGTAAAGGATGTCTCCGCCGCTGATGCCCCGCCGTGCCGTGCAGCTGGCGCCGAGCTCGCTGGCTCTGGTCTTGCGCCGCCTGCAGCAACAGCAACGCAGGGAGGATGTCGCCGCCGCAGCCCCGGAGGAGCCCGAGCCGGAGTGCGACGAGGCGAGCGGTGCGGCCGTCTTCCAGGCGTTCCGGCGCGCCAACGCCGCCTGCTACTGGAACGCTGGGCTCGCGCGCGCCGTGGCTCGGGTCTGGCTGCAAGGCTGGCTGCGGGGCGGCGTGCTGCTGTTGCAGGGCCCCGCCGCCCCTCTACAGCTCCTCCGCGACGCTTGGCTTCGTAGGGCGCTGCGGCCGCCCAAGGGCTTCCTCATCAGAGCTGTGGGTGAGTGAACGCGAGCAAGCGAGGGTGAGCAGGAGGTCGGCCAACGGCCGGCGACCGGCTAGGATCTCCGCAGTCCGGTCTGTCGGCTCACCGAGATTGGAGTCTGCAAAGCTCCACCGATATCCCACCAACTTCTGCCCTGGGTCCTCCCTTTATCCTGCGGATCTGATCCTGGCTGGCGCTGCCCCCTGACCTGCCAGATTCTTCTAAAGACCAGCCTTGACCTGCTCACACTTTGTGTAACATGGTTGTGGCTGCATCAAAAGTTGGCAAGTCCAAGACTGGGCTTAGCCCCTGAGCATGTGGTGTACCAATAGAGTGCTTCTGAGCACATACAGAGTGCTGTCTCCGTGCCACAGTGTAACCTGACCCCACACACACTCTCACCTTCCACACGTCTGAAACTTTAAAGTGGGTGGAGCTTCTGACTTGAGTTTGAGTGCTCGTCCTTCCTTTTTAAAATTTAAACTGCTGGTGAAAGTTGAGGAACTCTTGGGTGCCCATTTTTCTTTTTCATAGGTGCACGGCTGGGGGGGGGGAGAAAAGAATCTGCACTTTTGAGGATTGCCTCTATGGATAGTACAACAGCACAAACTCAAACTTCTTTAACTGCACATTAAGTTTACATGATACAGAGAATTATGCACTTTGTATTCAGGATAGGGTTGGTTGTCAGTTTTCCCCCCTCTTTATTGCTTTGCTCCTGTGTGCCCCAATAGCACACTAATGCAGGCATTTTGTTGGTTAAAATTTGGAGGAAAATGCTGCTTAAGTAATGTGTGTCAAACTGCTGTTGATTAGAAACAGGAAAAAGGCGATGAACCTAATCCAGGCTATTTGTTGTGTGTTACTAGGGAAGGGACACCTTGTAAACATTTATCTATCAGTAATTCTATAAGTTGCCTCTTAGTTTGCAGATACCTGAAGTGACATATAACATTTAATTATATGTTAGGTGTTTTTTAATACATACGCGCGCACACCCACGTGCACACACACACACACACACACACGAGTGTGTATAAATAAACATCTAACATATACGGTAATTAGACGTTATATGTCATTTTAGGTATCATGCTACATGGTACCCATACCATGTGAAGCAAATACAGTAATCATCTTTAAAAAATAAAGATGCAAATATTTATTTGCTTCACATGTTGCAGGATGCACATCAGGTACATACTACACGGTAAAGTATGAAGCAGCCTTTAATTTAGAGTACTAGCAGTCTCCTTGGTCTTTTGAAATGAGGCATATACCATGTCACTGGTCTGAGATAGGTTTTGCTAGTCACATTACAAAATTGCCCTCCCAAAGCAGCTGTCTGGCAAGTCCAGTTACCACAGCTGCATACTTGTTTTTTTACCTCTGAGTTGGCAAGGGTGGTAGGGGTGACAACACTCCTGAGTGGACTTGTTTTGTTCAAGACGTCCAGGTTGCTGATTCATACATTAAAGCAAGTGGACAGTTACACTATATCACCCAATTTTAAGACTCTCTAATAGCAACAGAACTGTAAAACCAATAGCGTCGCTGGACTCGTGCCAGTCAGGCAGTGAGCAGGGTGACGCATCGTTGCCCTGCCTGCCCAGCCACCAGAATGGCCCTGATCCGAAGCCAAATGGATCAGGGCCATTCCAGTGGCGGGGCAGTTGGGGCGATGACGCATTGCCCCGTCCACCGCCCCACTGGCGCGAGTCTGACTATGCTACTGTGTAACACACTTAAAAGAGCTATAGAAGTTAGCACTGACTGTTAAAGGCTGTAGTCCTATACCCACTTTCCTGGGAGTGAGCCCCACTAAAAACACTGGGACTAACATCTGAGTAGACATTCATAGGATTGTGTTCAAAGCATTAACTAGTTGAATTTCCCCTTTATGTTTGTAATGCATAGTTGAATTCTAAATTGCAGCATCAAAGGATGGTAGAACTGGTGGTAGATCACATCTACCATGTGGAAAACACTTTAAATTTCTCAATATGGTGAGATGTATGCCTGTATCAGTAAACCATGTGGACCGAACAACTTCTTCTGTGTTACTGCAAACAGCTTCCCCATGTGCCTTCAGTTTCTTTAATTAATCTGGAGTAAAAGGGTGTGATCTTTATGCATTTAGGCTTTCTCCATAATTTCATTCATAATTTTGAGTCCTCCTGGCCCCATTGTGCACCTTGCTGGAGGGTTACAATCACCGGACAAGTGATCACCTCTTACTGGTCCATCTCGTTTTAAAAAACTGGAAGGGTGCACTTGAACTGTGCGTTTGTTGCTAGGCTTAGGTGGACAAAGCAAAAAACTCCAGTGTTTTCTGCTAGCTCAGGCTTTGGAGGCCTGTCATTTTGACTTCAATATCTTCATTGCTACCCTTAGGGTTCCTTAGCTCATCAGAAAGAGCTTTGTAGTCAGGCTATTGTGTGTGGAGAGCTAGGGAGACAGTAAATAAATATTTGTTAGGCGATTACATAGTGCAGGGGCCCCAAAGGTTAATCTTTCTCATTTTTGCTGGCTCTGTGGGGCTAACAGGAACATACTACTTTGTAATTGAAAAAGAGGGTGGGTCTCTTACTTCAGAGAGAAATAATCTGCATTGGGGGCAGCCAAATACCCTCTAGGTAAACAACTGAGGATGTTTTTTTTTTTTAGGGGAAAACATATTCAAGCTTATTTTAGCCACTGGGATGTTAGTAATCTTTGCATTGCCTCAGTAAAAGTGCACTCAAATAATTTTTGTACATTTCCCAACATCTTGGAAAAAAGTGACACTTCAACATCTGTATTTGTGTGGTCTCATTTTTGTTACTATTAATCTAAGAAGCACTGCAAAATGGGGACATATGGATTTTGTGACACCTGCATTTTGGTGAAGTTTGGCTGTTCTCATTTGTATAGCAATTTTCTGTAGTATCTTTCCTCTGTGATACTCTTGGTTCTATATGTTCTATAAGTGAAAGCCAACACATAAAGGAAATGGTTACAAATATGCTGTATTCTATAAACACTGTTGTAAGTTTTCACTTAGGAGCTTTCCCCTTGATCCTGCAATTAGATCCATATGGGGAGACCTTTGTGAGTGCTGTTAACCGCCAAGTAGTACAATTACTTCAGTGTTGTTAGTTGGTCAGGAATTTCTTGCAAGAGAGGATGTCAGTGGTCTCATATTCAAATGCAAAAGAAGATTGCATAAATTCTTTAGCAGAAATTTTCCTGGTCAAAGTAGCTGCAATTTCTCATTTTTGGGATCACTACCTTGTAGGGTGACTGAGTTTAACATACTGTATTTTAGTTCTCAAATTTGAAAGAACAATACTGGTGTTTACATGGTTCCTTATCTTCAGATCAAGCAGAGGGAGAGGCAAGATTCCCTTCATTATTTTTCTTCTCCTTTATTTTGCTTGCTAGCTTTGGCCTCAGATTACTCCTTTGACATTAAGAGCCAAATTAGCATTGGTGGAATCTCAACTCAATAATATCTCTAGGGACCTCCTAGGGTGGTAATAAAGTTCTTTTAAAAAGTAGTATATATTAATTAATTAAAATATTTATATGTAGGCTTACCAGATCTCCAACCGGGACAGAGTGCTAGACCTTTAGGAGAAGGAATGTGGGCAGGTGTAGCTTGTTAAACCTTACAGCACAATCCTAGGCATGTCTACTCAGAAGCAAGCCCCATTGTGTTCAGAAATGGGAGAAATCAGAAATCAGTTGAGAAAACCTACTTCTAAAACCAGGAGGTTGCTTATGGCTTGTAACCTGTGATGGTCTTTTCCTCCATGAATCTGTCCAAACCCCTTTTAAAGGCATCTAGGCTAGGTGCCATCACCACATCCTGTGGCAAGGAGTTCCACAGATGAATTACACGCTGGGTAAAGAAATATTTTCTTTTATCCGTTCTAACTCTCCCTCCACTCAATTTTAGTGCATGTCCCCTGGTTCTGGTGTTGTGCGAGAGGGAGAAGAATTTCCCTCTATCCACTCTCTCCATCCCATGCATTATTTTATACATCTCAATCATGTCCCCCCTCAGGCGCCTTTTTTCTAGACTGAAAAGCCCCAGACGCTGTAGCCTTTCCTCATAAGGGAGGTGCTCCAGTCCGCGAATCATTCTGGTCGCTCTTTTCTGCACCTTTTCCAATTCAACTATATCCTTTTTGAGGTGTGGTGACCAGAACTGGACACAATACTCCAGATGCGGCCTTACCATCGATTTGTACAAAGGCATAATGATATTGGCCGTTTTATTCTCAATCCCTTTTTTAATGATCCCGAGCATGGAATTGGCCTTCTTCACAGCCGCCGCACACTGGGTCGACACTTTCATCCACCTGTCCACCAGCACCCCAAGATCTCTCTCTTGATCCGTCACAGACAACTCAGAACCCATTAGCGTATATGTGAAATTTTGGTTTCTTGCCCCAATGTGCATCACTTTGCACTTACTTACATTGAAGCGCATCTGCCATTTTGCTGCCCATTCTCCCAGTTTGGAGAGATCCTTCTGGAGCTCTTCACAATCCCTGCTGGTCTTCACCACCCGGAAAAATTAAGTGTCATCCGCAAACTTGGCCACCTCGCTGCTTATCCCCGACTCCAGGTCATTTATGAATAAGTTGAAACACACCGGTCCCAAGACCGATCCTTGGGGCACACCGCTTTTCACCTCTCGCCATTGTGAAAATTGCCCATTGACTCCCACTCGCTGTTTCCTGGTCTTCAACCAGTTCCTAATCCACAAGAGGACCTGCCCTCTTATTCCCTGACTGTGGAGTTTTCTCAGGAGCCTTTCATGAGGGACTGTGTCAAACGCCTTCTGAAAATCCAGATATATAACATCCATGGGTTCGCTCGCATCCACATGTGACTCACTAAGACAATATCTTCTGAATGGATTCTGCCCCAAGTCAGGAATCTGGCAGTGTTTGGGTAAGCCAAGTAAAAGGGTATGTTTAGCACCTTTAATCTGATGACAGCATGCTGTACTTTAAGAACTCAGAAGGGCTGATGGAAGAACTATGTCATGTGTTACAGAAGATAGCCTTGGTTGGCCCAGAGAGCCATCTCCTCCTTCTACATCTGCTCCTTTAATGTTTCCCACTCCCTGTGATGCCTTTCATTTCTCCCTCATTCCATAAAAATGTCTAGTTGCCTGTTGAACACATTCATGTGATTTGCCTTTGTGGCATTACCTGTAATGTGTTCCATATGTTCATTGGGCTTTGAGTGAAATGGTTTCAATTTAAATGTAGCGGTTCCTTTCCCTTTCCACCCCTGTACCAAATAATCTCCCAAGGGTAAGAACAAGGCCTCTGTTATATGAGCACCAGGACCACAACCATCTGCTCCTCCTCACTTTTGTTCCTCAAATTTTGATTGCCAAACCAAAATAATCCTTTCTTCCTTTGTAGTTTTAACTGTTGCTCAATATCGTTTTCTAGGTATTTTTTATTAACTTTCAAACTTTGAATAACCGTTTTCCTGCATACTCTCTGGAGTATTTTTGGTTTTATATTTCTCCAAAATCAATGGCCTCTTTCAGTTACTGACACGGTAATTTGGAAGCTATCAGCCCCACTATGTCCCTTGAAAAGTCTTGTGCTTCATTTTCCTATCCTAATCCAGCCTATTTTACTCAGGGCTGTTTCATATGATCACTAAATGCATGACTGTTCCCTTCCTCTGACAACAGTGGTGACAAACTAGTTTCCTCAGGTCTCCACCACAAGTCCCAATTGTGTGTTGAAAATGTGGCCAAAATGGACCTGGACTTGTGGTAGAGCCCTTAAAATATCAGTTTGCCACAGGAGAATGGAAATTAGAGTCCTTACAAAATATCTAGCAATATGCTCAGTGGTTTAATAAATCACCCCTTTTTCAGAACGTTTGTAAAACCATACACTATCATTTTGGATCTACAAAATAATACTGTTGTTAAATTCCTCTGTCCTCCACCCCCAGGCGGGGTTGCCATGACAGGGATGTGCCTTGCCAGTGTCTGGACCCTGCTTGGCCCTGAGGTAAAGAAAGGTAGGAAAAGAGAGTTGATGTCCAAGCATCCAGAACCCCAACCAGGCTTCAGAGTTCAGTAGTAGGGATGAAGTTACTTCCTCCTCCACCCGTCTCCTGAATCTTTCCCTGGGCTTGGCTTGGCTTGGCCTGGCCTGGCCTCAGCCCCAGGGGAGCAGATACTGAGCAATCCTCAAGTAGCCTGTCCAGACTCATCATAGGCCCTGAGTGCCATATAGCTCTGGGCCCTCCCCTTCCTGGGCTGTCTCTCTCCCACTCCCACTCCCACCCTTTGATTTACCAGGCTCTGCACTGCGGTTAAAGGGGCAGCTTGTTCCAGGGTAGCGAGGCCTTCATCCTGCAAGGAACAGCTGAAGAGGTTTGGAGCTCCTCCTTTTGGGACACCAAAGATGCCCTTAAGGTTCTCTCCCTCTGCTATGGTGTCTACTACCACCAGCCCGCTATCTTCAGGTGGTTTGGCCTCTTTCCTGAGACTTGGCCTGTCCTTGTGAGGATTCACAGGAAGCTGAGGATTGTCCCCAGCCTTGTGCCCTGGTAGGTTGGGGAACAGTGAGTGGACCCATGAATCTGTGTATTGACAGCCTGGCACCAGTAGCTGCTCCCCCACTGGGGTTGTGATGGGGCTCCTAGAGTCCCCAAAACACTGGGGCGAGTCCAGAATCAAACAACTGTTATATAATAGAGCCCCCTTCAACTTTTTTGTATATGAAGGACACAGTTACAGTAGTAAAAAATTGTGAGGGCATGCACTAGCATTTTTCAGATCCTTGCTCCCTGTGGAGAGCAATTATGTGACCACTTCTTCTTGAACATACCTCTTAACGTGCCCTTTCTGGTCATGCATGCATTAGCCCCACCCCCTCACACTTCACACATTCAATGTTTGTCTACACAGTTTGCCTGGACATGAGACATCAATAGGGCATCCAAGCAAAAATATCAGAGTGGTACTTAAAAATGCAGAATGTAGAAGTGGAGGGAGGGAGAAAGTTTGGGATGGAAAGGTAGAGCTGGGTGTCATCAAAGCCCTGGGATTTGATGAGATCATCCAAGACACATAGAGCAGAGGTTATCAACCTGTGGTACGTGGGCCACTGGCTGGGGGTACACGAGATGCTTTTTCGTGTACCCTTGCGTACCCCCTAAGGGTGCGCATACCAGAGAAAAACCGCTTTTTTCGGCCATGCGGCGTGGCCGAGTGGGTCCTCTGGCTCGCACCGCAAGCCGAAGAGAGAGGCTTCAGCCCTGCCAGCTTGCGGCGCGAGCCGGAGGACCCGCTCGGCCGCGCCGCAACCCGAAATTGCCCCCGGTAGGTCTCCCTTACCTTAGTTTGCAGCAGCTGCCATGTTGGATCTCCCGAAGTCTCATGAGATCCAAGATCGCAGTGTGAGATTTGGGAGCCGCAATCTTGGATCTCACGAGACTTGGCGGCGATCCAACATGGCGGCGGTTGCAAACTAAGTTAAGGGAGACCTACCGGGGGCGATTTCGGGTTGCGGCACGGCCGAGCGGGTCCTCTGGCTCGCACTGCAAGCCGGAGGGAGACCCTTCGGCTTGCAGCGTGAGCCGGAGGACCCACTCGGAAGCGCTGCATGGCCGGAAAAAAGGTAAGGGACAGCAACGGGGGACGATTCCAGCCATGCGGCGCTTCCACCTTTTTCAACTTTTTTGGGGGGTGCACTTTTGGGGAGGGGGTACGCGGGGGTACGCAGGGCTTGGGGGGAATCGGGGGGTGCTTCAGGGGCTAGGGGAGGGGGTATGCGGGTGGGAAAAGGTTGAGAGACGCTGACATAGAGAAAGAATGGCAGGGGACCAAGAACAAGACCCTGAGGGACCCCAACAGAGAGGGGGAAAGCCGAGGAAGAGCTTCCCCCATGGTAACATTTTTGAAGAGCAGTTAGACAGGTAGGAAGAGAATAAACTGAGGACAGAACAAATATGTATTGAAATGTGTTGTGTGGTGGTTTCTTTATCTGCCACAAAATGCAGATACAATTTCCTGAAGTCTCATGTAAGGAATGAGCTGCTTCAAAAGGCCTCAAAATGGAAGGGCTTTGGCCCATTGTCCAGTTACACTGTATGATAGCCAGAGCTCTGAATGCCAACATAACTAAGTTGTTCGTGGGCCCCACACACAGCGCAATCCTAACGCTGTGGCGGGCTAGATTTTCCACCAGGCGGGAGTCTGTGCGCAGCGGAGCACGGGATCCGGCAGGCGGCCTGGGCCGCCTGGCGGATCCTTAGGCAGGATTGGGCTGACATGTAACTAAATTTCTTGGAGAGGGGTAAAACCTTGACTTATAGTTTAGATTACTTTAAGTTTAGATTATAGCTATTGCTTTTAGGAAATCTTTACATGGTCATGCGCCTCACACCTTATTTATTTGCCTTTCTGTTAAAGATGCTTAGAAACTTTTCACCTGGTTAAGAATGAATCAGTTTTTAATGGTCAGTGGCTTTGAAATTAAACTTCTGTCTACACTGAATAAGAATAAAAAGTTAGGAAGTGAATTAGTGCAACCTTAATGTAACTAGTGCTTGTTTCAAATGTAACCCCACTTCCCCCGTCACAGCTTCTGGTTGTTGAGGTTGAGGAAGAGACTGTGGGACCTGTGTTCTTAAACAGTAAGGAACTGGATGAGGGGGGAATGATCACCAGGTCCCAAATTAACAAGTGGAGTCTCCAGCCTGTTAGCTCCTCATTTCCTTGAAGAATGCAAGGGGGGGCACTATTCTTTAACAGAAGATGAAGAGAGGGAAATCAGGAAGGAGGAAGCAAGGGGAACAGTACAAAAGAACTTTACATTTTTACATGAATCCTTACACAAAGGAGAGGATGGAGTTCCACAAATCATTTGTTCACAGGTGAATGGAGAAATAAATCCTTTTGACCTGACTGCAGTTATTCTAACCCAGGTTGGGATTTGGCCGCCATTTTAAGTCTGTCTTACTGCTGGCACTGACATGGCTGCTTGTTAAACGATGTATAAATACAGGAGGCTGCAGGTCCGGGAGGGCTCAGTCTCCTAACAATCATTCTCTAAGTCCTCCACAATCTCTCTTCTCCTCCTCCCTCTAGAAACTCCTTGGGGGGCTTTCCAGTGGCAGCTGCAAGAAACAAAAAGAGTTGCCATGTCTAGGGGGTACACTAACTCCATAGCGGGCTACATACATACGTCCTTGATTACTGATTGTATTTGTGGTATGCTGTGTACCTAATGAAGACTGTTCTCAAAATACTGTACTGTGAAAACTGAAAGGAATGCTGTATTTGGCATGGTGGTTAGTATTCTAAGATTAGGACCATGGGATCCACATTCAAGTCCCCACTCAGCCATGAAGCTTACTGGCTGACTTTAGCCCCCCCCCCCAGCCTAACCTTCCTCACAGCATTGCTATATGATGAGGATAAAAGGGTGGGTGGGGGGTGAACCATGTATGATGTCCTCAGCTCCTCACAGAAAAGGCAGGATGAAGATGTAATATATAAAGTAAGGGTTTGCTCCTGCCAGTAAATAATTGCAGTGCTGTTGTTTTTACAGTTGTCTTTTGAATTTCATTTTGAAATTGAAATATTGCCATTACCCATTAGTCACTTTTTAAATTATGACATCTCCTGCAGACTTAAAAAAAATGCACATAACGATGGAGATATATTTTGCCTTGCTGTCTTCTACCCCGGGTGGGAACTACTGGTAAGGAGGGAGGCAGAGAAATAACAAAAAAAAAATGTGTCTTTATTTTGAACATTTTAGCAGCTTGCACAGTGTGTATCATGTTAATACTCACTTTTAACAATATGTTAAAGGTAAAAGAAATATGTACTTACTTTGTAAGCTGCACACCTGACCTTTGCTTAAACACCAGAATGTTGAGTCTTATTGTGTAGCCACTTTTTAATCCCTCAACCAACACCACATAAGTCTAATGAGGAATGGCGACTCAGCAGGGGGTTGTGTGTTTATATGCTGCTTGGATTCCTTTCCTGACTGCCTGTCTTTCATCTCTGTTCCATGTTTTGATCCCATCTGGCAACTGAGCACAGGTTTGAAAACTCAAGACCCTGTAATGTTAGACTTGAGAAGTACTGACATGGATCATGCATAATAACTGTATGCATTCATACTTTTCAGTATAATGTTGAAAATGCTTGGATGGTCTGAAACAAACAGAATTTTTTTTTGTGTCGGATCAATTATTTGTTAAAACAGCCTTACAAATACTTTTGCTAATGCTGGCTACTTCAGTCCAGTTCAGTGGCCAGTCAGATGCCCCATGTGGGAAGCTTGCAAACAGGACAGGATAGCCATATATCCTCCCCCTATTTCTATATACCATCTGGAAGGCAGAGATATACTGCATTTTTTCGCTCCATTAGATGCACCGGACCTCAAGACGCACGTAGATTTTACACTAGAGTTGTGCTCAGGTGAGTGGAGTGTGAGTGCTTCCATGTATACGCTGGCGCTGCTCGAGGTGGGGCAGAATGGTAAGTTACACACTGTGCTAACCTCCGTTTACTCCCCGGCACAATGCGGCCCCGCCCCCTCGCTGTCAGAGCCATTTAGTGCGGCCAAGGCAACGCACAGTAGACTCCCTGCGTGTTGCATTTGCCGCACTGAATGGCTCCGATGGCGAGGGGGCAGGGCCGCCTCATGCCGGGGAGTAAACGGAGGTTAGCACAGTGCGGAACTTACCGTTCCACCCCACCTCAAGTGACGCCACTACATGTATATACAGTATACAATCCCTGGAGTGTCAGTCCAACTCAAAACCTGAATTTTGGATTGCTTTCTAGTTGACCAGCGTGATGGTTATGTGTTTTGGAGAATATAAAAAAACTTTTTCTTATCAAAACTGACCTCAAATCAAAACGTTAGATATATGGAATTCAAAACCAGCAGAATCATTAAGGGAATCTACCGTATTTTTCGCACTATAAGACGCACTTTTCCCCCCAAAACATAGGGGGGAAAAGTGTGCGTCCTATGGTGCAAAGCCTAAAAAAAGCGCTTCGGGGGTGCTTCGGGGAGTCCTGTGGGGGCTTCGGGGAGGCCTGCGCGAGCCATTTTCAGCCATTTCTGGAAATGGCAGAAAATAGCTGTTTTCAGCCGAACTGAACATCGGGGAGGCCTGCAAAGGCTCGCACAGGCCTGCATAGCAATTTTCGGCCATTTCTGGAAATGGCCGAAAATCGCTGTTTTCTCCCGAACTGAACATCAGGGAGGCCTGTGGGGGCTTCAGGGAGGCTTGCGCAAGCCTCTGCAGGCCTCCCCGATCTTCAGTTCGGCCGAAAACAGTGATTTTCGGCTATTTCCGGAAATGGCCGAAAATCGCTGTTTTCGGCCGAACTGAAGATCGGGGAGGCCTGCAGAGGCTTGCGCAGGCCTCCCCGAAGCCCCCACAGGCCTCCCCGAAGCGCCCCCAAGCCCAGGTAAGTAAAAACCTTTTTTTCTCTATTTTATGCTCCATAGGATGCATGCGTCCTATGGACCGATGCATCCTATGGAGCGTAAAATACGGTAACTTGCAAACAATTAAAAAAATCAAGATGTGTCTTGTACATCTAAAATGAATGATTCTCTTTTAGGACATGCTCCTTTTCAAAATCATCCATAAATAAATTTGCTGATTTCTGGGCTAAACTGCAATTTATAGTTGCTGCTGATATTCAAAAATACAGTGTTTTAGTTAAACTGAAAATAATTTCTTTTCAAGGCCGGTAATATCTCAACCAATCTTTCATCTTGGGGAATATTAGTGCAGTATACAAAGTCTTTTCATCTTGGGGAATATTAGTGCAGTATACAAACCTTCTGAAAGTGGCCATTCTGTACATGCGCAGAACGCCGCTTAGGCCAAGAGATTCCCCTCTCTTGGCCTTAGTGGCGTTCTGCGCATGTACAGAACCGCCGATTTCAGAAGGTGGAGGCGCCGAGGTGACACGCGCGGAGCCCTCGGCGGTGCCTCCTTCTGAAACTGGCTATTGTGTACATGCGCAGAACACCGCTAAGGCCAAGAGAGAGCAGTGTTCTGCGCATGTACAGAACCGCTGATTTCAGAAGGTGGTGGCGCCAAGGTGAGCGTGGAGCCGGCAGCGGCGGCGGCCCAGAGCCTGGAAGGTAAGGAGAGCGGCGGGGGGGGGCAGTCTGCAGGGGGACACACCAAATTTGTGGTGGGGGGGCAAAATTTTCGGTCGGCCTAATGGCCGGCCCGCAACAAATTTTCCCCATGGGAAAATGGCCCTCCACCGCAAATAGGTTCCCCACCCTTGAACTACAATGTTACCAGATCCAAATGCATCAATATTATTGATCAATCTCCAGTTGTTAATGTGTTTCTCTCTGTAAATGCTTCCCGCTAATCTGGACCATGGGGATTGAAACTCCCTTATTTTTGTAATGATTTCTTGGAGATGATTTCAGGAAATACGTCCATATCCTTTGAAGATGAGTAACTTTGACAGCTTGCTGCTGATTGTTCACTTCCACATTTTAGCCTCTCTTTGCATGGTTTCAGAGATTTTTAGAAAGTAGTCTGGATCTAAATAAGACTGGAACATTTGCAAAGTATTGTAAGGAGGTTGTTTGAAGCTTGTGTATATTGATTAAAACAAAAAGAACAGATTATAGCCACAGGGAAGAGTGAGGGGATGAAAAGGGTTGGTTGGAAATTAACTTTGAAATGGAATTGGAATTAGTCATTATTCAGCTCTTTAAATCCCTGAGTTAATCCTATACTGATGTTAATAGGGGATAATGATTGATTTGCTCCATTTGACAGGTAAGGCAAGGGAAAACTATCACCTAATAAATATCCTGTTACCACCAGACACATATGTTAATGTTCTCACAGCACCCTTCTGCTCTCTTCCTTTTTTAAATTTTTAACGTTTTACTTCAGTGATGTTTGTAGTAGGATTAATGTTACAAATATACACAACAGTTAGGGACACAAACAAGTACAAAAACGACAGAATGAACCAGACTCTGAAAATAGAGACATAAAAATGCTGGTTATAAATGTTAAAGCATATCATGCTAGACTTACCTATGTGAATAACACTGAGGGGGGAGGGGATAGCCAAAGAATGAAACACTCAGAATTACAGCGCGTGCTCTGCAGGCGCCGGGTGCTGTAAATGCACCTTAAAGTGCTTTTCGACACCCAGGGAGTAAGGGCTGCCGGCGCGGAGGCCGACAGCTCTTACTCCACCTACCAACTGACCCTGCAGCCAATGGTGCAGGTAAGATTTGCACTTGTCAGTGCAGGGGCGGGGGGAGGGAGGGCTGCGCTGTTGGCCAGCCTGGAGTGGAAGGGCGGCCATTGGCTGGCCCAGGCCAAGCTCTGCCGATATCCCTCTCCCGGCCTGGGCCGCCCTTACCCCGCTGCCCCGGATGTATGTCATTTCAAGAGCCGACTTACATCCGAGGAGGCCCATTGGGGCTGGGCAGCCCTACACTGGCCATGCTGGAGTGGCCCAGGAAGGGCTCAGGATCCTGTGGCCGGCCCTATGGACTGGCCACAAATGCTTACACAGGATCAGGCTGTAGATCAGTGGCAGCTGAATAGCTGGCCTCTTGTACTTCCATTCTTTAGAGTCAACTTCTGTTTAGAAAGGAAAACATTTCTTTAAGAAATAATCTTTCTATCGTTAGATACTTTTATTTGGGTTGATATCTTAGGTCTGGTAAGTGTATCCCAAACTTTTCTCTCTTTCTTATAAATTGCATTTGGATTAATAAAGGGTTCATTTGTTTTTTAAAACCTCTTCAGCATCTCAAAAACTAAGATTTTGAGAACTCTCTAAAATGGAAAGGACAGATTATTTCCACCATATGAACAGAGAGAAGGATTTGTTGAGACAGTGTCCAGTAGAGCTTAGAATCAAAACCTGTTTACAACACAATGGCTTTAGTCCTGGAAATGTAGAGTAATAAATCTGACCATGTGCAGAGTACCATTCACCACTGAATCATCACAACCAGGTTTCATATGTCAGTCTGGGACTGGGAAGAATGCTTTCCAGGTTTGGGGAGGATAGGGTGTTGAGTGGCATTCAGACAGGCTCGAGACCTCACATTTTCATTTTAAGGAATTAACTGCAAACAGTCCCTCAAAGTCAAGAGACCCTCAAGAAAACCGGCAGTACAAAGCAAGCTTCAGAGTCCGTCTTGCTTGTCACCACTGAAAATCACAGTTGGGTTTTTTGTCCACATTTCAGGTATGGGATTTGCAAGATATTCCCCACCACCACCACCACAGAAAATGAAACTCAGTGCAAGGTGATATCTCCCTTACTTCGGGAGATTCCGGTAAACAACAAAGACTCATGAACTGGAACACAGGAGCACTCTCAATTAAGAAAGTGAACTCAATATCTTTCATCGAGATGGGAGTCAGGGTCTGGTTGCGCAGCTATGCAACACAGGGCAGGAGAGCGTATTCAAAAACTCTGGCAGGCTGAGACAATCCCTGATATATCTCCCTCATGACTTTTCAGCGAGGGCTCAAAACGTTTTTGTTTCGTCTAGCGTTTGGGTGATGGGTTGTAGTCTGCCTCCTGTGTCTCAAGATGCTCTGCCATGCTGCTTTTGTGCTCCATATTCCCCCCCCCGTGGATTTTATTGTTTTTAAATTAATGTATTGTTTTAAACTTTTCTGTGTTTTAAACTGTTTTTTAATTTTTGTTGTAAGCCGCCTTGGGCATTTGCCTCTGCATAGGATAAGGCGGGATATAATTTTTTAAAATAAATAAATAAATAAATATCTTTCCAGTCTTTAAGATCAGGTTCAGAAAATTTATTGACAATCCCACTGTCTATTAGACTGGTGGCCACTTTGGAACTGGTACTGTATTTTCTGTGGTCCCAAGTTGTTGGAATCAGTTGTTGGCTGAGCTTCAAGATCTTGTCCTGTTTACGTGGGAACTGCTTATTTTGACAGGTTTTTAATAGATAAACTGTCCCCCCCTCATTTCTGCAAAATTGTTTTATTTTCATCTTTCATTTTCATGGTTCGTTTTATTGATTTTTGTTTATTTTTACTTTAGTTTAATTCCTTGTGTTGAGAATTATTACTATTGAACCATGAGTTACAAAATATCTAAATAAAGAATATGCCGATCAAACTAAGGCAGGGGAGGAATCATGTGATGACTCTCGCTTTGGAATGGAGCCAAAACGTTTTCGATTTGCCTTGTATAAAACACGTGAAGCTGCCTGAGTCAGACCATTGGTCCATCTGGGTCAGTATTGTCTCTGCTCTATGCTACTGGAGGCAGCTTTACAACCTAGACAGAGGTCTTCCCAGCCTTGCTACCTTCTGGTCCTTTAAGCTACAGATGTCGGGGATTAAACCTAGGACTTCCTCATGCAAAATATGTGTCATTTACTGGAGAACTACGGCCCATCCCCTTTGTAGGGGCTCCTGCTTGCTGCTTCCTCTCATCATGCTTCTGTGTTTCACTCCGTCCCATGTGAGATGCGTGGTGTTCCCACCTATTACTTCTGGATATCTTACATGGTATGCTACATGGTATGTACATGTACAGTCAGACCACATCTTATGCGCAATTGACTTGCACAAATTCAACTATACATGCTCACTGTAGGGAAAATTTAAAAAGAAAACCAACAGTTTAAACAGTGCAGGCAATTCTGCCTGCCATTGGGCTTACTCTGTTTATGCTCCGGAGCAAGGCTGAAGCTTCTGTTCTCTCAGTCCTTGTGTGTCTCCTACTGTGATTTTAGTCCTTAAAGAGACAGCACATATTTGTTGGATTTAAGGGAGTTTTGACTATACAGTACATGATTTTGGCTTTACACACCGACCTCAGAACCATCACACAAGATGCAGGCCAACTGTACAGTATAGCCTTTACATTTGTGGGCATCAGCACAGGTCCTTTAGTATTTCGTTAATTGCTGTTTAATATGGGCTGGAGGGAAACCTAATTTGAAGAATTCTTACATTTTCATTGGGTTCTGAATGTCACCAAGTGTTCTAAGTTTCCCCCATTTGTCTTTGTATGCTAGATCAGGGGTTCTCAACCTTTGGAGGCCCGGGTACCCCCTATCACGGTCCAATTTTCTGAAGTACCCCTGCTAATTAATTGCTAATTAATTGGATTAATCAATCAATTAACTAGCAAATTAATCGTTAAATAAAAAGTACTAAAACAATTTTAAATGTGAAAAATGTCTTAACTCTCTGTGTCTGTGTGTGTGTGTGTGAGAGAGAGAGACGGGGGATTGCATTAAAGTTCTAATTAACAAGTAATTAACTACTGATTGATGCTGATAAGGGGCAGGCTCTGGCGTACCCCCTGCCTTTGGTCTGAGTACCCCTAGGGGTACTCGTACCACAGGTTGAGAACCTCTGTGCTAGATGAAAAGTAAACAGGGCAAGCAGCAATTCTGGGGATGATGTAGGTAGGTTAGGAAAATGGTGCAGGAGAAAAAGATTCAATCCTCCTTCACTGCACACCACTACAATGATCAAATTGGAGGCCCCCACTGCAGCTGTAAAGTAAACATGGAAATGTTAGGAGATCCAAACACAGATCCTCTGCATCTTGTGCACTTTGACCCTAAGTATAATCAGTAACATGGCCTGCCAGGTATATTCAACTACTCTAATAGTGTAAAAGTAAAATTGAGCTCCAGTGTGCAACAGATCAGTGGACCATGACAGAATTGCAGTGACTTGCACCACAACCAAATCTGAATGTCAAAGGAACAGACAGAAATGTGCTACCTGCCTAGTAAGGGCACCATTAATCCAGCAAAGCTCAAGTTACAGGGACAGAACAAAACATCCTTTTATGCTGGTGAAGCGTATCTGAAGACTTTTTGTTCACTGTGTTTTGTTATCTGACTCTTGTATTGCAGATGACTTTCCCACATTGTGTTTCAATATGTATTCTGAAAATGTGTTCTCAGGTTTCACATGTGTAAACAATTAGCTGTGTTTGAGTAGACTGGTAAAATCATTTGAGGGTCAATAATACATGCATTTTGGCAGGCTGCTAGGCTAGAGTTTGGTCAACAAAATCTTCTAAGTTCCTTTTCCCAGTATGGAAGTTGTGCTGTATTTTAGCAATCTATGCTGCCTACATTTGCTTTATGTGATGGGTGACAAGGGTCTTCTCTCTGGGCCAAAACAAATATTCTTGTTTGTTTGCCTTAAATATATTTTATGATAAATATCTTTTCTGCAGCACAGAATAATAAGTGCTGTATTCCAGTGCAGTTGGCAACCAAACAATAGAGATGCATGAGGGTTTGGGATGCTAGGTTGTCAAGCTTATAGGACTATTTAGGTCCATAGTTGAAGGGTGGGAAAAATATGTTTAGGGCATATTTGCAGGAGTATTTGAAGAGCACTAGAACTAAAGGAGGTCCCTCTCCCAGAAAGCTGATTGTACAGAACATAGAATTGGTGCTGAGCCTTGGCTCCTCTAGTGTGGATAACAGGAACAGAGGAGTCAGGGTAGCTAACTCTGTGCACATCACATATGTTGTTTAGCAACTCTTTCAGACCCTCCTGTGAAATTCTAAATACTGTATGCCGCTAGCAAACATTTCCTTGTCTATTGGGCTGCCCCACTGGCAGAACACACATTCCACCAGCGCTGGCTGCTGCAAAGTAGCCGTAAAACGTGGTCTGGCAGGATAGGATTGGGCTGTGTATTATTATTTTAGATCTTAACCTTTTATATATATATATATATATATATAATTAGGCTTACCAGATCTCCAACCCGGACAGAGTGGTAGACCTTTAGGAGAAGGAATGTGGGCAGGTGTAGCTTGTTAAACCCTTAAAGCACAATCCTAAGCATGTCTACTTAGAAGCAAGCCCCACTGAACACAATAGAGCTTGCTTCTGAGTAGACATGCCTAAGATTGTGCTCTAAGGTTTAACGAGCTACACCTGCCCACATTCCTTCTCCTAAAGGTCTAGCACTCTGTCCCGGTTGGAGATCTGGTAAGCCTATATAGAATAATCCTGACATTTCACGGTAGACCCATTCCTGCTGTTAATTAAATAGAAAATATAAGAGCTTGAGAAGTGTATTTACAAGATAGTTGAAGAGAAGCATGATTCGTGGGTTGGAGCACCTCCCTTATGAGGAAAGACTACAGCGTCTGGGGCTTTTCAGCCTAGAAAAAAGGCGCCTGAGGGGGGACATGATTGAGACGTATAAAATTATGCATGGGATGGAGAGAGTGGATAGAGGGAAATTCTTCTCCCTCTCGCACAACACCAGAACCAGGGGACATGTACTAAAATTGAGTGGAGGGAGAGTTAGAACAGACAAAAGAAAATATTTCTTTACCCCGCGTGTAATTTATTTGTGGAACTCCTTGCCACAGGATGTGGTGATGGCACTTGGCCTAGATGCCTTTAAAAGGGGTTTGGACAGTTTCATGGAGGAAAAGACCATCACAGGTTACAGGCCATAAGCAACCTCCTGGTTTTTAGAAGTGGGTTTTCTCTGTGCCAGGTGCAAGGGAGTGGCAGCAGGAAACAGGTTATCTTGTTGGCTGTGTGCTCCCTGAGGCATCTGGTGGGGCCACTGTGTGACACAGGAAGCTGGACTAGATGGGCTTTTGGCCTGATCCAGCAGGGCTCTTCTTATGTTAAGCATGTTTGGGAAGTAATTACTCCATTGTAAAGTTTGATGTTGGACTACTTTTTGCTTGGTGATGACTTCTTTTTTTTGCCCCTGGAAAGTAAACTTTGCAATACTGGCAAAGATGAAGTAGAAAATTCCCCCTTTAAGGTATGCTTTGCAAGAGGTTGTAAAACCAGCTGTTCTACTTACAATAACTAGCCAAAGCGGTGTGCTATTCAAAGTGGTTTTTCTCAAGTTCTCCTATTCCCCACAAAGCAAGCTGACACTGATTTATACACCTGCTGGTTGTAGCTTAGCAACATCATTGTGCAAATAGTTCTTAAGAACTTCTCGAAACACATTCTGTTAAACATAATCATTGCCAGTTATAAAACTGAGGTCAAGCACTGTTTAACAACTTCTTCAAAAGATGCCTTAGAACTCATCTTGGATAGATTGGTTTTTTCCTCTAGCTGTAACAGGAGACAATACAAAAACAACACAGCACAATCCTATGTGTATCTACTCAGATGTAAACTTCAGTGATTTCAATGGGACTTACTTCCAGGTAAGTGTGTATGGGCTTGCAGCCTTACTCAAGTGGCATTAGAGGCATAAATTAAGCCTAAATTATATTTTCTTACTTTGAATCGCACAAGTGTTTCAGTTCTGGAGTCCTGTAATAACCTTTAATTTAAAATATCAGGCTATACCTTTTCTGTAGAGAGGTGAAACTTATGTTATTGAAACTTACAGAAATGTGCATAGACAGAAGTAATGTGTTATATGAGCTGATGTAGTGTAGAGGTTGAGCTGGGAATAAGACCACCTACCTTATAGGGCAGTGTTTCTCAAAGTTCTCCCCAAGAGTAGGGGAGAACTTTGAGCGTTTGCGGGGGTGGGGTGAGGGCAGCGGCGGCGCTCCTGGGAGCACGCTGCTGGTGGGACAAAGGGGTATTTTTTTACTTACCGGGGGTTGAGTCACCTTCCGGAGGGTGCAGGAGGCTGCAGCCACCCCCAGGAGCCACCCCAAGGCTCAGAACACCTCTCCGAGGCAATTGAATCCCGCTTCCAGTTTTCAGCAAAACCAGGAAGTAAAACAGAAGTGGGCTTCAGTTGCCTCAGGGAGCTGATCTGAGGCCTGAGGAGGTGGCTACAGGCCCCCTGCACCCTCCAGAGGGCGGTGCAAGCCCAGCAAGTAAAAAAGACCCCCTTTTCACTGCATGCCACCCCCAAGGGGTAGCAACCTACTCCTTCTCAGAGTGGTGGGTTGTGACCCACCACTTTGAGAACCCCTGTTTATAGGGTATTGTAGGGACTGCATTAAGATAATACATGTGAATCACTTTGCATGTTCAGAAAGTGCTATACAAATGTTAAGTAGTAGTATTAAGTCCTGACATGACAACATGGTGGTGGCTATTGGATGTGGAAGTCCTTCTAAGGCTTTTTTCTTCAGGGAACCTCCCTCACCCAGGCTGAGTGCTAGCAATAAAAAAAAAACCTGAGGCAGTGGTAAACGTTAACGAAACATAAGTTTACTCACATATATCCAGTCTCAATATATATACACACATCTTCTGATTAGTTTCAGAGGTTTCACTAATACTTTGTGATAGCAAGCCCCTAAAGCTGGCTCGCCCTGCAGGCCTTGGTCTCTACATGTCTTGTCACAACAACAGTCAGGAGAAGAAGAGCAGCAAGAAAAAGGAGGGAAAACAGAAAAAGCAGTTAGACCACACCCCAAGGATCACAGTCTGCCCCCTTCTGGATGCAGCCGGAGTTGTGCCAATTCCAACACCCCTTCTCAACTCCGGATGCGTGAGTCCAGCAGATTCATGCTTTCTCGTAGACTCTGAAATTTATCTCTTGCTAGTGGCTTAGTCAAGAGGTCTGCTATCATTTCTTGGGTTGGGCAGTAGTCCATCCTGACAAGCCCCTTTTTGATTAGGTCACGCACAAAGTGGTTTCTGATATCAATGTGCTTTGTTCGGGCATTTTGGCTTTCTGATTCTCCCAATCTTATACAGCTCTGATTGTCTTCAAACATTTGAATTGGCTTTGGTTCATCTATGCCCAAGTCATTTAATAAGCATGAAAGCCACATTATTTCTCTGCATGTTTCCGATGCAGCTATGTACTCAGCTTCTGTGGAAGAAAGAGCAACACTCGTTTGTTTCCTACTTGCCCAGCTTATTGCTCCTCCTCCATACAGAGCCAAATATCCACTGGTTGACTTGCGTTCAGTTCTGTCTTCTCCCCAATCTGAGTCAGAGTAGACTACTAGTCTAGGGTTTTCACTGGCTGTCAGTTTTAGTTGGAAGTCTAATGTGCCTTTCAGGTATCTCCCAACCCGCTTAACTCCAAGCCAGTCCCATTGTGTGGGAGAATTAGTTTTCCTGCTTAAAATTCCTACCGCAGTGGCAATATCTGGCCTGGTTGTGGTAGAAAGATAAAGCAACTTGCCTATTGCTTCCCTGTACTGCTTGTTGTTTGGGAGAAGTTCACTTTCCTCTTTTTGCTTAAGAAAGTTGGCCTCCATTGGTGTTGCTTTTGGGTGTGCATCTTTTAGTCCTAGTGACTCTACTAAGTCCAAAATTTTTGTTTTCTGGCTTAGAAGAAAACTTCCATCCTTTTCTCTATTGATTTGCATACCCAGGTAATAGTTCGCATTTCCCAGTTCTTTAATTTCAACCTCTTTGTTCAGGTGATTTACTATGTCTCTATAGTCTTGTTCTCTCTCATAAATGCACAATAAATCATCCACGTAAACTAAGAGATATGTCCATTTTCCATCTTGGTACTTTGTGTACAGGCATTGGTCTGCTGTACTTTGAGTGAAGTGTTGTTGGGTTAACAACTTGTCTAGTTTTTCACTCCAAGCTCTGGCTGATTGCTTTAAACCGTACAGCCCTTTCTGGAGCTTGCATACAAGGTGAGCTTTCTTGCTGTCTATGAACCCAGGTGGTTGTTTCATGTAAAGCTCTTCTTTAATTTCTCCATGGAGAAATGCAGTCTTAACGTCTAAATGTCTGACATGCATTTTTCTTGAAGCAGCTATGCTTAGGAGCAATCTTATAGTGGTGTATTTTACTACAGGTGCAAAGGTTTCATCATAATCTTCCCCATATTTCTGGGAGTATCCTTTGGCTACTAGTCTTGCCTTGTATCGTTTTATCTCCCCTTCTGCATCTGTTTTGGCCTTGAAGACCCATTTACAACTTATTGCCTTTTTCCATGGTGGCAATTTGGTTAATGTCCATGTTCTGTTTTTACGTAATGCATCTATCTCTTCTTGTGCAGCCCTTTTCCACTTACTTGATTCATCTTTAGTCATTGCTTCCACTTCCTCCCAGGATTCTGGTTCATGTTCTGGTGACGACCTTGCGAGGTAGGTGAGTGTAAATCGTGGAGGTGGTATACCTTTGTTTTCTCGGGATGAACGTCTGGGTTCTGCTGGAACCTGGTCTGTTCCTGTGGTGACTTCTGGCCCCGGCAGTTCTTCTTCTCCATCAGTCTCCCCTTCTACTGCTGCACTGGTCTCAGACTCTGGTGATGAGGGTCTTGGTATGCTGTCATGGAAAACTGGGACATACATGAGCTCCCCATCTGTCTGTGGTAGACCATCAATGAATGTTTTATTTTTGTCAACTCTCTCATTCTCAGCAAAATATAGTCCATGCCTAATGGTCACCTTTCCGGTTTCCATATTCATAATTTTGTAGCCTTTTGTGCCTGGAGCATATCCTATGAATAGACCTTCTTCAGCTCTGGCATCCAACTTGGACCTTTTTTCTTTTGGGACGTAAGCATAGACTTTGCAGCCGAACACGCGAAGGTGCTCCATGGTGGGTGCTCTGCCATGCCATAGCTCAAAAGGAGTTTTGCTGTTTAAAGTACCTTTAGTGGGTAGTCTGTTTTGTAAATAATTAGCTGTGACTATTGCTTCACTCCAAAAATTTGTGGGTAGCTCTGCATCTGTTAGCATGCATCGAGCCATCTCTAAAAGACTTCTGTTTTTGCGTTCTGCTACAGCATTCTGCTGAGGAGTGTATGGTACAGTAAGTCTGTGCAGGATCCCTTGGCTTTCTAAAAGTGTCTTAGTGAGATGTGAGGTGTACTCACCACCATTGTCTGTCTGGAGTGCGCCAGGATTCCTTCCAAATCTGTTTTTCACCATAGCCAGATATTTTCTGAGCATCTCGTGAACTTCAGTTTTCTCTCTCAGCAGATAAAGCACTGTATATCTTGAAAAATCATCCACAAATGTTAGTACATATTTATAGTTTCCTAGAGAGTGACTAGGCATCGGACCAATTAAATCACTGTGCACAATTTCTAAGACCTTGGTGCTGCGCTGTTCAGTCCTCTTTGGAAAGGAGGGACTGACCGCCTTGGCTTTGATACAACATACACACCTGTCTGGATGATTTTCACAGTGTTTTACCTTTAGTCCCTTTGCAAGATTCTTGTTCTGCACGTCCAGGATTGCGTTAGTGTCTCTGTGTCCCAGTCTGCGATGCCATAGGTCTAGGCAGTCGTTAGTGCAGGTTTGCTTGGCATACATCAGCTGTTCTTCCTGGTGTAAGTCTAGGAAATAAACTCCATCGTGCATATAGCCTTGAGCCATTAAAGCACCATCACTGACTCTTGTTATGGTACTGTCATTGTCAATGAATTTTACAGCATATCCACGTTTGGTTAAAGCTGATACACTAATCATGTTGCCACTTATATCTGGGGAATATAGAACCTCATTTACTGTAACTTCATTTATTTGATCTTCTGCCACACAATTTAGCTTTATTTTCCCTTTTCCATGGATTTCAATTTTCTTTCCATCTGCTACAGTAATCTGACCTCCTATGCTTGTGTCCATTTCTTGAAAATAACTTTGGTTTGAACACATGTGCGATGAACAACCCGAATCGATAATCCAAAACTGTTTTTCTGAGCTCTGTTCCTTTATGCAACAGTTAAAATCCTGTTTCTGCTTTGGATTGTTGCTTGTAAATTGGTGAGTGAACTGGTTACCCCCTTTTCTCTGGCTCTTCCCTTTGTTTTCTCCTGAGCCTGAGTGGGAGTTCCTGTTTGGCTGTTTAGCATAACAATTGCGAGCTAAATGCCCTTGTTTGCCACATTGGAAGCAGATCAGGGGCTTTTTGTTTGGTTTACTCTCTGCCCTGTAATTTGATCCACTCTCAGTGAGGTCCTGTTTTCTATAAGGAGTACACTCTGATCTTAGCTCTGCTAGGACGTCTTTAAACTCCTTTTTCTCTCTTCCAGCTATCGCTTGCTTAAAACTGCCAAAAACTGAATCACTAAGGCACCCAACAAGATAGGCCACACGTTGATCCAGTGAGAAATTAAGACCAGTGAGCGCAAGATCATTGAAAATCTGGATCATTTTACTACAGTATTTATCACAGTCCTCTTTCCTTTCCAATTTGAGCCCACACAAATCATTAATCAAACTGAATTGATCTTTCATTCCTGTTCTTGCATAGGTTTCTGTCAGAATTGTCATCATCTCCTTTGCTGTCTTTGCCTCTCGCACATAAGGCATTTGAAGCTCTGTTAAGGATCTTAGAATTAGGCATTTAGCCTTTCCATCTGCCCTATTCCAGTTCCGAATTCCAGTTCCGAATTGCAGCCTCCCCGCTGTCTGGGCGACTTTCCTCTAAGGCATGTAAGGCATCATACATCTGTATTTCTGCTGTTATTTTACAATACCAGTTGTGGAAAGATTTGGGGTTTAATCTGATCACTGGTTGGAGAGGCAAGGCCTCCACATCTAATCCTTCTGCCATTGTTCTGCTAGCTAGCAAGCAACTTCAGCCTTTCACAAGTGAGTGGGGAGAGAACCCAAAAAACAAAAATATCTTCTTAGGTTAATTAAAGCCTTTTAGTGTTCGTAAGCTGGGCCCATAACCTATTGGATGTGGAAGTCCTTCTAAGGCTTTTTTCTTCAGGGAACCTCCCTCACCCAGGCTGAGTGCTAGCAATAAAAAAAAAAACTGAGGCAGTGGTAAACGTTAACGAAACATAAGTTTACTCACATATATCCAGTCTCAATATATATACACACATCTTCTGATTAGTTTCAGAGGTTTCACTAATACTTTGTGATAGCAAGCCCCTAAAGCTGGCTCGCCCTGCAGGCCTTGGTCTCTACATGTCTTGTCACAACAACAGTCAGGAGAAGAAGAGCAGCAAGAAAAAGGAGGGAAAACAGAAAAAGCAGTTAGACCACACCCCAAGGATCACAGTCTGCCCCCTTCTGGATGCAGCCGGAGTTGTGCCAATTCCAACAGTGGCTATGTATAGATTTAAGAGCTAAGTGTTCTTTGTGACATCCTGGTCTTTTCTTCCTACTGTCTTTGTCCATTTCTGATCCTCCTCTGCCAGGGAAGAAGATTCATGTACTGTACTCAGAGTTTGGTTGGGTTTTTTTTTGGGGGGGGGTATTTTTTAAGTAATGGAGTTTGGTAGCTTCAGCAGGGTCAGCTTGAGATGTTTGGGTACCTGAGGCAGAAAAGCTACCGTAGATTTTCTGGACTAGCCCTTCTCCCCATCAAAATATCATCAACATCAATTTGTCACTGTTAGTAGTATACACAGTTTGATACCTGGGGTAGCTGCTTCATTCTGCCTCATGGCAGGGTTGACCTTAGGTTCCATGCTCATTTCTGAAAAATTGTAGCATGACATTCATTGTACCCACACTGCCTTTGTACCCCACTTCTTCACTGTGATTGGAATGCGCTATTGTTTTTGAATGGTGACCTTAGTGGCTTAGGCATGGTAATAATCTGAATTGTGCAGACATTGTTCTTGATTTGTCCTAAGCTTGGAATAAAATGTCATCATTCTACAACTGGTACCACATTTGAGTCTGAACATAGCAGTTTTGGTGCCAAACAATGTTTCATCAGGGATCTTTCATGGATATGCAAAATTCTCAAGGGTCAATGAAACAGTGTTTACAAAAATAATATTGGTAATAGCAGGTGTGCTTGAAGGGAACAAGATAAAGAAGTAGCTGCTCTATCTGGATCTCTTGGAAGTGATGCAGTCCAAAGTATTTGTGTACAAGTAGTGGTGGGGGGCATGAAAAGAATCTCACAGGTGAAGGAAGAGCAATTTGACTTTGGAGGAAGCATTGCCTCCATAGTCCTTTAAACTGCAAGGGGAAACCTTCCTCTCTCAAGGGTTCTTCTTTTGCGAGGGGGGGGGATTGTGCTCCAAGGAGACGTGCCTGAGATAGCACATATTTCTCAGCCTAGTTCCACCACCACCCTTAGGGAAACAAGAGGCTCCCTTTCAGCCTAAAGGCCAGTTGAGGATCTGAGCCACACCTACAAACTGTTGCCAACATTCTCTAGCACTGCAGTATGAGGGTAATGCACATATGTGTTACCTTCAGCCAGGGCCAAATTAAGACCTTTAGAGGCCCTAGGCACTGAAAAGAATATAGTGCCCCCATGTATATTTATTAGTTAATAAATATAATTATAAATTAGTAAAAAATAAACTAAAAAAATGATAAAATCTATTTCAAATTAATGTATTTTGGGTTCAGTGATTCTCCTTTTTCCAGACTTTGTTTTGGTTAACTCAGGGTTGTTGTTGTTTTGCACCATGGTCCATGGTAAATCCAGCACTGCAAAAACAAACAAACAAACAACCTCTGCAGTGTCCCCCTTCCCTTAATGCCCTAAGCACGTGCTTATTTTGCTTAATGATTAATCCAGGGCTGCCTTCAGCCCTTGCAATTTCAGTTTTGGGAGGAGGCAGAAAGTCGTTCCAAACATCTCAGGGTGTGTGTGTGTGTGTGTGTGTGTGTGTGTGTGTGTGTGTCTGTGTGTGAGAATGTAGGGGGTCTACCTTTTGTGACATCTACCTTGCTCCCCCTTCTGGGCTCCCACTGTGTCTGCATATGTCACATCCAATTTACTAATGTACAGAGTGATTGTAATGACACACACACACCCAGTGTAAGCACATTCACTCCCCCTCTTCTTCGGAGTTATTCCATAGCTTTTAAACAAGATTTTTTGTGGTTTTTGTAGATATAATTCTTCTTTGTGTGGTTTTTGAACTGGCTGTTGTGCTGGCTTTTATAATATTGGAATCATTATCTACCCATCCCTCTCAAGCTCACTTTAAAGAGGTTTTAAATATTTTGAAAAGGCAACTGGAAAAAAAAGAAAAATATTAACAGTAAGCTTACTTATTTTTTCTCTTCCCCCCCCCCCGAATGTTTCTTTTAGGTGATGTATCGCCAGTTCACATGAATACCATTTCGCAGTCCCAGTTTGTACCTCTGGCAGAAGTCTTGTGTTGTGCTATATCTGATATGAATGAAGCTCATGTTACTGTTACACAGGAAACCTTACTAGATCATTTGGGAAAACATTACCCAGGTAATCTGTTAAATCACAGCTTGTCAAAACAATGTAAATATTCAACTCAAAGTGTTTGCATCTGGCAATGTTGAAAGAATGCATGGTATCTGGGAACTGGAAAGCAATTTGAACGATCTTTGTAAATTGACATATGAAAAATAAAATGCAGAATCTAAAGCTGCAATCCTATAACACTTACCTGGGAGTAAGCCCCATTAAATATAATGTTTCTGAATAAACATGCACTGTATAGGATTGTGCCTTAAGTGTTCCAACTTCCTCTGCCTTGCAGGTAGGGTCTGCCAGCTTGCAGCCGTCAAAAAATCAAAAACATGAGCAAAATGACTTTAGAAGTCTGAGCATAAGAGTAATAATATGGAAACATGGGGGGGAGGGGGAATAAAGAAGGGCATACCTGGCAATAGCACCTGTATAATTCACCTCTTTACAAATACATTAGTTAGTGATTAGCCACAATAATGATTTACATATTTAGGTACACACTTAAAAGATATACCGGTATTAGGCGTGCATACATGTAACAATGTAAAGTTGTCCTTAAGTCAGTGTGTGCAATATAAATGAATATAAATAAAAATTTCCTTATTAGGCAGCAGGATCAACTGCCTCCAGATCTATCAAGATCTATCCATCCCTATTTCCCACATTTCTTCATACTGTAGAAATGTAGCAGGATCAAGAAACTAATCCCAGAAGAAGGGCACGTGGAATAGGGGTGAGGTTAAGCAGGTATCATATGAGGTTGATTCTCAACTGCTGGGGTCACCAGGGCAGGTTTTCATTTTCTCCGGGACAATGGACTGAATCTGCCTAGCTGTTTGCGTAGCATTCTTAATGCCATCACAGAGAAAAAGGCAAATGCTTTGTAGAAGAAAGAGGAACTTCCTTCGGCATCCTCTGTAGCGTTCTTTGAGTGTTAGTTTTTCCAATTGTTCACAAACATCTATGAAAGCTTGTTTAATGAATGGCTCAGAGGTTTAGCTGTGGACTAGGACATCCCCTGGTTCAAATCCTCCTCTACAATGAATTTGCCAGGGGGCCTGATACAGGCAAGCTAATATCTTTCAGCCTCCCATCTTCAATATGGGGAATTAGGGTTGTTGTAAGATAAAAGTGTCAACTCGCTTGGAAAGCTACCCGATATTTTTTAAATCTGAAAAATCCTCAATTTTGATTGAGGGAACAAGTTCAGTTGTAGGACTGGTAGTAGTTAGCTTCCAAAAATATCCTCTCTCTTCCTATCATAGTGTGTCACCTCTTTCCTTCACCAGTATCCTGAGTTGCCACCTCACTCCTGGGCACTCTTGGTTGTAAGTCAGGCAAATGGCTAATTCCGTACTCCACCTTGCTCTGCTTCAGTGCAGAACATTACAAGCCATTCTTCACACTCCTTGGCAACTTTGCTGCTAATTGGAGGGATGGAGGGAGATGCTGATGATGAGTAAAACCATTTGGCCCTACTAAAGGCATCCACTTTCTAGTCTTGAAGGATGTTCAGTAATTTTGTGTGGAGTGCGGTGGAGTGCTGTGAGCCTGATAACGCTCCTAGGCCATGTTTGACATTCCTCTTGTAAGGACTAGTGAGAGAATGATGGTGAAATATTTTGAACACTCTAAAGCTCTATACTAAACATATTATTTATTGACTGCCTAAACTTACTTATTGGAAAACATAGTGTCTATGTCAGGCAACACGTTTCCTGGAACTGATGTGCTGTAGCACTACTCTAGAACTGTGTAGGGAAGAAAAAACAAATAAAATATCCTAGCTAATATGGGGTTTTGTCCAAGAAGCAGGCTTGTTGCTGCCAGCAGTCAGCATAGGAACTACACAATCCCAGTGTAACTTATAGGAGTCAGGTGCCAAGGTCAATATGCCACACACTCTGAAAGTCTTCCCTCTAGAAGTGCCCTAAAATGTGACTCTATTGCAATCCTATTGTATTTGCTGCCCTCTGCTGTATGAGTGGTAGAAAGCATCCTGCTATTAGTATTAGCAGAAGACAATGGTTCCATACAAAAGCCTGTATTCATAGGATACACTGAGCTCAGGATTTTACATGTATAGTTCAGTGTCCCTGTGTCTGGCCTTATAACAAAGTTTAAGACAGTGGATTCCAGAGACGGTGCCATCTTCCTGCCCCAGCCCTACAAGACTCATTTCCATTCCAGATCAGAGTGGTAGGGATATTTTTTCTTAATGTGTAGTCCCTAAAAATATTACACTTCTTTGTCTTTAAAAACTCTCCCACTTATTTGCTGGATGTAATTTGAATATAGAAGCGAGTCACAGATTACACTCAGGGCCAACCCAAGACACTGTTGTCTAAGTAGTGCCTCTTCTCCCATTAACAATCTGCAGTCCTTTAATGGAGTCATAACTTAGTTGGATGAAATGGCTTCCTCATTCTGCTTAATAGTAGGGGTGGGCACCCTGATTACACCCTGATTACCTCCTGGGGCAGCATGTCAAATGCTGCCCCCCCCTTAGCTGAGAAAGTGAATTGCTCATGGCCAATGAACATGTCCGTTGCTGACTAGAGATAAAACCTTTCAAAATCAAAAGTCCAAATGAAAGTCCGTCTCCTCTGAGCTACTTTCAGCTCCTTCTATATTTAGAAACATATCGCTATAGAAATTGGAATAAACACATTTGTGAAATAGTAAAAATAAAACATGTACCCAGAATCTGAAATCTGAGCAGCACAAGTTCCATTTTTAAAGATCCAATTGAATGGAGGCACTCAGGGCTTGCCCATCTATGAAGCCAACTGAAGCAGTCACCTCAGGTAGCAGATTGGTGGGGAGTACCTGTTTCTGTCTACCTTCACTGGTCCTCCTCCTTCCACTCCCTGGATTAGTAAAGAAAGGGGACAGACAGGAAGAAGAAATGGGGAGTGGAGTGGAGTGCTGAGCTACAACACTGGAGCAGAGATTGGCATAGTCTCTCAACCTCATTTTCCCATTTGTAAATGATTAACAGTGCTTTATCTCATAAGTTTGTTCTGAGGCTGAACAGGAAAAGGATTTTAAATATTTTATATAGTGGATATATTAGGGCAACAAATAAATAACTCCTATCTTTACCATCCTAGGCATTGCAACTCCCACACATGATATTCTATACAGTACGCTTGGAATTCTAATTAAAGAGCGGAAGATTTATCATACTGGGGAAGGATACTTCATTGTGACTCCAAATACCTATTTTATCTCTAATAATGCTATGAAGAACAACAAGAGGGCCCTGTTACAGGAGAATTGCCCTCTGGAGCCTTCTGTCACCTACCTTGTAAACATGGAGGACTCTACAGAGGTTATAAGAGATAATTTTCCTATCACGTCACATTGCAGATCCTGTCATTGTTTCCCTGAGCAAACTGCAGTGAACGAACAGAGACCTCGGCAGCTAGTGAGCAATGACCGGAATGGAAAAAGTCAAAAAGGGTCTTGTGAGTCCAGACTTTCAGTTCACAATCCAACCACTGATTCCATCATTGGCAACCATTCTTGTGAAACTGCTCATTCCACACATACAATGAAAGAAAAGGAGAAGGTTAAAAAATTTGGCCTTAATCTTTTCTGGCGCCACACTTCTAAAAAAGAAAACCCCAAAAAAGCACACTCATTTTCAGCTCAGTTTCCTCCTGAAGAATGGCCAGTCAGGGATGAGGATAATTTGGATAACATCCCACGTGATGTTGAACATGAAATTATCAAGCGCATCAACCCAGTGCTAACAATAGACAACTTAAATAAACACACAGTGTTGATGCAGAAAATCGAGGAGGGAAAGAAATATATTAGTAAAGGAACCTCTACAGAAGTGTTGACAATGAAGCACAAACACCTTTCCAAAGGGAGCACTCGAAAAAAACAAACTAAGGCTACAAAACATCACAGGAAAATGCAGCCCAACAAAGAAAAAGAAATCAGTACAACGGACAGAGAATTTAAAACTGATGAATTGGAAAACTATGTAGAACTTCCAGTGTCATGTATTATAAATGAAGCCATAATTTGTGATAAACAGCTGTGTGAGGATGCAATAGATGCAGAATCTCACTTCATATACAAAAAAGAAATTAACAACCCATTTCAAGATATTCCATGTAGAGGAAACAAATCTACAAAAGGACATAAAAGTCAGAAAAATGGTGATGTAAAGTACAAAGTTCCTAGGTCAGGGAGGCATTTCCCAAGGTCCCGGTCTTTGGATTCCTCAAGAACTATGGACTACAAAGCCAAACAGGCCCTCTTTATGAAATGTGATGATGAAGGTGAGGAAAAGGAACGATTGGCCACTGATTATGCTAGTCACTACAATCACCACCATGTCCAGGACCATTGTGCTGAATACACAGATTACGTACAATACCATGCTTTACAAACAGATGGCAAATTCAGGTACTTGAGAGACGGTGTAGCCTGTAAACATAATTTGCAGACGGGGACAAGCCAGAATCGTATGGTGGAGACCCACGTAGCGTCTAACAATGATGTTGTACTTATGGATGAAGGAAGTGCAGAAAGAAAGTGTCCACAGACTTTCAATCAAAGTCACCCATGTGATCGAGCTGCCACGAATGGCTTACTGGGTCAGAATTCAGATTACCTGAAAAATGTTGGTCTTTCTAGCGATATAGATACTGTTCACCAGTTGAAACAATCTGAAAACGTCAGTCACAGAGATGGTGATTGTTTAGAGAGTGAACTAAAATCTAATACTACTAGCAAATGTCTTGAATCTCTTAACCCACAATATAAAAGATTTACTTATGATGAACAGACTGTGTATCAAAAAGTGGATGATAGTGGTGCTTGTAGTTCTCTGTACCATGACGATGAACTGCAAGAACAACATATGGAACTACCCAAATTCCAATCCATCCAACTCCCATATAGTTCCTCTGAACCAAGGAAGTGGAATGACATAGAACAAGAACTGGGTACGGATGCATCGGCAAGCAGAAGTGTTCATTCCCATAGCCCAGGCTACAAAAATGATTCAAACAAGTTTGATTCTTGTGAACATGAAGGAAACGAGTTTCCTAATCTTAGTAGATCAAAGGATAGTTTAAAAGAGTATCACAAGCTAAACCTTGAAGGAGAAAGTTGCGTCTGCCATCCGGTATCTCAATATGCTTACAAAAACAATGAGGGGAGAGCTGACGTTGATGAACGTGGGCAAATATCGGATGTTGGTAATACCTGTGTGTTTGACTTATGTGACATGCGTGACACGGAGGCTAGAACTTGGCAGAAAGCACTCAGTGAAGCGGGTGAGAAAGCAGCATTCTTGACACTGCCACCAAAAGGCAGGGAAATTAAGACAAACCTTGTGGGAAAGCCACAGGGTGTTGCAGTTCTAGAGCAGAATGTCCCGCATGAGCAAAACCACTTGGAAGAGATGGGAAACCACAGCATAACAGGGGACAGCGGAATAGATTCTCCAAGGTAAGAACAAATATTAGAGTGACATTATTATTAGATACTAAATATTAGAGTAGTATGTGCTGTATATACCGTTACCATATCACACATATATCATAAGTATCACACTTACTTAAGTTATTTTAAATTGCCTTCAGGTAATGTGTGTTGTAAAACTGCTAGTTTTTTTTTTTAATACAAACATCTATTTGTAATACAATGTTTTAATACAAACGTTTTTAATACAAAAATTAATATACAAACATCTGTCTCTGTTCACATGGCCTCCCATGAGTGTGTTTTGACCTTGAGAGATTGAGAAAGCACATTCCTATAATGAAATGTCATGTTTTCCTTCCTTTTCCACTCAAATGCATTGGTGTGAGATCCTAATGAATGTTTGGATGACTTAACCCACTTCATTTTAATATGGGTTTTACAAAGGATGAAGGCTTTTTGTCATGGAAAAATGTATGCTCTCCGATCGTGCAGAGCTACAGAGCTAAATCTATAAAAAGGCATGCCAATTATTATTATTATTAACAGTATTTATATACCGCTTTTCAACAAAAAGTTCACAAAGCGGTTTACAGACAAAAATCAAAAGATTAAATGGCTCCCTGTCCCAAAAAGGCTCACAATCTAAAAAAGATGCAGAAGAACACCAGCAAACAGCCACCAGAAAAGACACTGTGCTGGGGTGAAAGGGGGGCAGTTACTCTCCCCCTGCTAAATATAAAAGGAGCACCAATTGAAAAAGTGCCTCTTGCCCAGTTAGCAGGGGTTAAAGCTCATACCTCTTACATGATTGTATGTACCACTTGCAGTAATGAGTGGTTTGCTTTGCTAATGTTGCGTCTAAAATTCTAAATTATGAAGATAAGTAGAATGAAATTTATTAACAGTGCAGTCCTATGCATGCGTAGTCAGAAGTCTCATTGTACTTAATGAGGCTTACATCCAGGAAAGTGTATGGATTGCAGTCTAAGTCCACTCTAATGTTGAGAACCTAAAGGGGTAACTGCAAAACAAGCCTGGGTGACTGTAGTAGACAACAAATTGTAGGATGAGTGCTCTTGCTGCAGCACAGCAGATGGAATGAACTCTCTCTTCCAGTATTTTCATTAATTGGGCACTTACTTCTGCTGCACATGAACAGGAGAGATAAAGGAGGTCTGAAAGGTCCGAGGTTACAAAGAGGCAAGGAAAGACCAGACAAGAGGTCCTAGTGGGGGGGGGGGGAAGAGTGAGCAAGGCATCCAGTAGGCACAGCAATGAGGTGAGTAGCAGCCGCCTTTTATGTCACGGCAGAAAGAACATGCTGAAACTATGGAGGGGTGGGATCAATGCAAAGAACCAGCAGTGGGCAGCTGTTGGGAGGAGGAGGAAGCCCTATCAAGTTCAATACGCCATGCAGGGTCAGGCAGGATGGACACAAAAGGGCAACTGTGTACAAGAACTACTGAATCTTATGTTATGCATTCGTTAGTATTTTGCCCTTTTGGTGGCAAAAGCTCCACCAAGTCTTTTGTCCAATGGTGGCAAAAGCTCAGACGTGAAAATATAAAAGAGCCTATTAGTTGATCACCCCATGTTTCACCATTATGGGACATGCTTCTTTGGGAAAATTCAGCAGGGATAAATGTAAAGTTCTGCATTTGGGTTGGAAAAATCAGAAGCATATATATACGATTGGGGATACTTGCCTGGATAGTAGTATGTGCAAGAAAGACCTAAACAGGAGTTGGCAGTATGATGGGACAGCAAAGAAAGTAAATGCAATTCTAGGCTGCATCAACAAGTGTAGTATTCACATTGTGAGATGTAATGGTACCACTGTATTCTGCTTTAGTCAGACCTCACCTGGAATATTGTAGTCAGTTCTGGGTGCTGAAAAGAAATATTGACAAACTGGAGCATATCCAGAGAACGGCACCTGGGATGGGGAAGGGGACTGGAGACCATGTCCCATGAGGAAAGGTTGAAGGAGGTTGGGCATGTTTAGCTGCTCAGTGAAAGAGGCGACACAACCATATTCAAGTATCTGAGAGATTCCCATGTGGAAGATGGAGTAGATTTGTTCTCACTTGTTCTGGAGGGTAGGACAAGAACAAATGGATTTAAATTACCACAAGGGGGGAGATTTTGATTAAATGTTAGGAAGAACTTCCTGACAGTAAGAACTGTTTGGCAGTGGAACAGTTTGCCTTGGAAGGTGGTAGATTCTCCATTGTTGGAGGTCTTTAAGCAGAGGCTGGATGGCCATCAATTAGGGATGTTATGGATTGCCTGCACTGGCATAGGATTGGACTTGATTGTCTTTTAGGTCACTTCCAACTCTATTTCTATTGTACTATTTATTTATTTATTTATTTTTATTTACAGTATTTTTACCCCGCCTTCCTCCCCAAAGGGACTAGCTGACTTTAATATATAAAGAATCAAGTCTAATATGTGTTCACACAGTTCTTTCTGAAGAAGGTCACAGTCACAGAAGAAGGTTCAGTCACAGAGCACATACCTTGCATGCAGACTGTCCCAGGTTCACAGCGCAATCCTATCCAACTTCCCCCATCTGTGTAAGCTGTGGGGGAATGCAGGGGGGGAGGCTTTGAAGGGGAGGGGGATTTAAAGCCCCTTTGAATCTCCCTTTGGAGGGGATTTGAATCCCCTTTCCGTTCTGGGGCCTCCCGTTCTCGCTGCACCGCTGCCTGCACCGGTGGGGGACGTTAGATAGGATTGCGCTGTCAATCTGTGTCATTTCCAGGGAGGGCTTGGAAATATCTGATTGAAAAACCCTGCTACTCAGTGCAGATAATACTGAGACACACCACCAGTCAGTACAGACAATACTGAGCTAGATGGACCAATGGTCTGACTCAGTATGATGGCAGCTGCATGTGTTCACAAAGTCCAGTCTTTAGATAGCTAAGTAGTTTTTGGATCCTAAACAACATCTAAAACTGCATAAAATTCTATGTGGAAAACTTGCTGATTGTTTGAAGTAATGATTACATTACTCACCCTCAAAATGAAAGAAATACTCTCAGTAATACTTATGAGCTGTTGCAAAGTAAGAATAATTTTTAATTTTCTTCAACCAGTCAATACCGTATTTCTTCGAGTCTAAGGCGCCATCAATTCTAAGGTGCACCTTTACTTTCAGTACCACCAGCAGGGAAAAAAAAATCCATCGATTGTAAGACTCACCTCCCTTCATTGAATCTACCTGCTCAGCACCAACTCTCCCCAGCATGTCCAGCACTGCAGCTGACGATGACTGAGTGCCTTTGCTTAGCATTTCTGGCCCCACCAGAAAGTGCCATTTCCTTTGTTACCTGGGCTTGGGGGAGTTTCAGGGAGGCCTGTGCGACCCTCTGCGAATCTTCAGTTTGGCGAAAAACGGTGATTTTTGGCCATTTCCGGTTTTCGTAAAAACTGGAAATGCCCGGAAATCGCCGTTTTTCGCCAAACTGAAGTTCAGGGAGGCCTGCAGAGGGTCACGCAGGCCTCCCTGAAGCTCCCCCAAGCCCCGGTAAGTAAGAAGATAGCATTTTGGGGTGCTTTTTGGAGACCTTCGATTCTAAGACGCACCCCATTTTTTGAAATGCTTAATTGGGAAAAAACATGCGCCTTAGAATCGAAGAAATACAGTATTTATTTTAAAGTTTCTTAGTTAATATTGATTTTTACAAAACATTTATCTCTAGAACACAAAGTCTAGCATCTGCTAATTCTGCAATCCTGGATGGACTGAAAAAAAGAAGAAGCTTTCTGATGAATTTGGAAGGCATAGAGAAGACTATACAGAGTGGAAAGGCTCTTACAAGAAATTCCTTGCTTCAGTTGACTCCAGTCATGAATGTTTGATTTTTTTCATCAAAACTTGGTGTTTCAAGAATTTATTGTAAATATGTTAATATAATCACTGTAAATGTCTTAAACTATCAAATATATTAAAGATGTAGCAACAGCCATGATATGCTCCTCATAACATGTATGAAAATGTTGTAATAAACGGTTTTCAATGTGTTTTTCTAATATTTTATTGGTTTTGTTGTTTTTTATAATATTCCCCCCTCCCAAAAAAACCCCACTACATTTCATTTGAACTATCTCCACTAGCCAGCGAGGATGTCAACTCTAATTGTTATTGGGCAATTGCATAAATAAGTCGAAGGCTATGATCCTAAGACGCTGTATAAAACAGAAACGGAATTCTTACCTTGTGAATCTCCTGTTCTGGGTAGAGGAAGAGGGCATTCCGAGACACGTGGGTAGTCCCTCCCACTGTAGAATGCGGGGCCGGCGTTAGCTGCAAACGTCTCCTCCCGGTGGGAGGGGCTTCCCAACCCCCAGTCTCCGGAACTGACAAGCTGAAAAACACTCCTCCCGAAGAGAAACCTCGCTCCTAACTGAAGCTAGCTTCCTTAGAAATAAACTGAACGACATCAGGTGAAAAAACTGCGCAAACAAGGCAGAGAAAAAACGCCCAGAAAGGCGACAGATAAACAGTTAAACAGAACAGCGTGTGAAAAACACCTAAACAAGAAGCAAACAGTTAAACAGAACAGCGTGTGAAAAACACCTAAACAAGAAGCAATCCCAGTCTCAGAAAGAACCAGGCAAGAACCAATCGTGCCACCCAAGAAGAATCCGCACATGTCCCCATTGCCCAGGAGCACCAAGCTGTGAAGAGGCGGGGCGGAATGCCCTCTTCCTCTACCCAGAACAGGAGATTCACAAGGTAAGAATTCCGTTTCTCTGGATAGAGGAAGAGGGCATTCCAAGACACGTGGGATGTACAAAAGCCATACTAGTAGGGTGGGCAGCGACCAGTGCGCCATTTACTGTGGCAACACCGTCTGAAGGACCCGCCTACCGAACGCGGCTTCAGCGGACGCCAAAGTATCAACTTTATAATGACGAATGAAAGTGTGAACGGACGACCAGGTGGCCGCCCGACAAATGTCCCCCATAGAAACATAACCGTCAAAAGCAGCTGTAGTAGCCGCTCCTCTAATTGAATGAGCTGTGACTCCCAAGGGAGCCTGCATCCCCAAGGACGTATAAGCCAGATTGATGGCGGATTTGAGCCATCGGGAGAGCGAAACGGAAGGAGCCCTCAAACCAAACCTTGGACCCTTGAAATAAACGAAAAGGGACTCAGTCAGTCCTTCTAATGTCCTTGGTACGTGTAATGTAAAATTTCAATGCCCTTCGCACGTCCAGGGTATGCCACATTTTTTCGCTAGGGTGCTTAGGATTCGGGCTAAAGGAAGGTAAAATCAGCTCTTGCGCCCGATGAAAGAGGGAATTGACTTTGGGAATAAATTTGGGATCAGTACGCAAAATGACCGTGTCTTGATGGAAAATACACAGTTTGGGATTTACTGACAATGCCCCCAATTCCGACACTCGCATGGAGCTAGTGACCGCTACTAGGAGAAGCGTCTTAAAGGTAAGTTCTGCCAGGTGCACCGTAGCCAAAGGCTCAAAAGGGGGAGCAGTCAGGGCGGACAGGACCTTATTCAAATCCCAAGTCGGACACCTATGCACGGGGGGTGGGTTTATGAGAGAGACCCCCCGGAGAAAACGCTGAACATGCGGGTGAGTTGAAATTGGGACTCTTAACGTTTCTCCCAAGACGCTATTCAACGCTGCCACCTGCCTGCGTAACGTACTCGTACTCAGACCAATCTCCAGACCGTCCTGGAGAAATTCAAGAATATGAGTGATACGGGGCTTGGTAGGGCGAACCCCTCCCTTCTTACACCACTGAGCGAACCTCCTCCAGGTGTTAGCATAGGCTTTCTTAGTAGAGGATCTCCGAGATGCCAACAGAGTCTGAACTACCCTAACAGAATACCCCCGTTCCCTTAACGCCTCCCTCTCAACTTCCAAGCCGATAGTCGAAAAAGTTGAGGGCGAGGGTGTAGCAGGGGCCCCTGACGTAGGAGATCGTCCCGAAGGGGAAGGGGCCAATACCGATCCACCGAGAGATTTACCAGGTCTGGAAACCAGGCTCTCCGGGGCCAAGAGGGCGCTATCAAAATCACCTCTGACGCCGAGGTTCTGATCTTGCGTAATACTAGAGGAAGAAGAGGGATCGGTGGAAATGCATAAAGAAGCCCCAGGGGCCACTGGCACTGAAGAGCATCCACCCCTTCTCCTCCCTCCCCTGGCAGCCTTGTAAAGTATCTCGGCAGCCGCGCGTTTTCTTTGGACGCGAAAAGATCCACCACCGGGAGACCAAAACGCTGGGTCACCGAGAGGAAAACCTGCGGGGGTAATTGCCAGTCTTCCTCTCTCAGGGTCTGCCGGCTGAGCCAATCTGCGGCGACATTTTTTACCCCTGCCAGGTGTTCCGCTCTGCCCAATTGAACAGCAACATAGCCTCCTTGTGTAGACCCGATGACCTCGTTCCCCCTTGACGATTTACGTAGGCTTTTGCCGATGTGTTGTCGGTTCGAACGAGAATGTGGGATCCTTTCAGCTGTCGGCCGAAATGAAGGAGAGCTAGACGGATTGCCTGGAGCTCGAGGCGGTTGATACTGTAACGAGCCTCCTCCTGTGACCACCTCCCCTGCGCAAACTTCCCCGAGAGGTGGGCCCCCCACCCAAGAAGACTCGCATCTGTCGTGATGATCAACCGCTGACAGCAGCAAAGACTCGTTCCCTGACTTGGCCGGTCTTCCATCAACCACCAAGTAAGGGACGACTTGAGATCGGGCGGGATGGTCACCGGTACATGGACCTGCTGTTCTATGTGACTGAGATGAGGCATTAGGAATCGCTGAAGAGGCCGCATGTGCAGCCTCGCCCACGGTATGACATCCTGACAGGAGACAAGCACTCCCAGGAGAGATGCCAACACCATCACATCCAACGACTCCGCCCCCAGAACTCTCTGAACCAGCGTGTGTAGTGAGGCCTGTCTGTCCCTGGACAGAGAGACCACAAAGGCCTCCGTGTCCAGAAGAAGACCCAGGTGCTCTATCTGCCGGGATGGACTGAGGGAACTCTTTTTCCAGTTCACCAGGAATCCCAGCGATTGCAGAAGATCGGTGGTCCGGCGCAAATCTAAGAGCGCCTGGTCCAACAATTTGGACTTGACTAGAATGTCGTCCAATTAGGGGTAGAGATAAACTCCCTCCTGTCGCAGGAACGCGACCGGCGCCACCAGCAGCTTGGTGAATACGCGGGGAGCCAAATGTCAAGCCAAATGGTAAGGTGCGGAACTGCAGATGTCTGCCCGCGTAACAAAATCTCAGATAGGCCCTGTGCCGAGGCCGGATAGGGACGTGGAGGTATGCTTCTGTGAGATCTATAAATGCTAAGAACTCGTCCTGGTCCAGAACCGCCACAGTAGTCCTCCAAGTCTCCATCCGGAACCAACGTTTGCGGAGATACCGATTCAGGGCCTTGAGATCCAGAATGGGCCGCATGTCCCCATTCTTTTTTGGTATCAAGAAGAGGATGGAGTACACACCCCTCCCCTTCTGAGCCGAGGGCACCGGTTCCACTGCCTTGATGTCCAGTAAATGCTGGATCGCTCGCAACATGCTTAAGTGTTTCGTGTGATCCCTGTAGGCTGGAACCCTCAGGAACCTTTCCCTGGGCTTGCGACAAAATTCCAGAGCGTAACCGCTCGTCACCGTCTCCCGAATCCACGCATCGCTGGAAATTTCTTCCCAGCGATGCGCGAAGAGCAGGAGACGGCCCCCGACGACGTCGTCGGAAGCAGCGGTAGAGGAGTCATGTCCCGCGCTGGTCCTTATGTCCCTTGGCAGAGTTACTGGAGGGGTTCCCGTGGGGTTTGCCCTTAGGGAAAACCCTGGCTTTGTTCCATCTGCTACGCTGTTTATGGGAATAATCCCGGTGGCGGTGATCTGGCCTGAAGGGGCGAAAAAACTGAGTCTTGGTCTTGGGCTGATCTTTCTTACCCGAGGGTAACACTCGCCTCTTGTCCTTGCCCTCCATCAAAACAGGTTCAAGGGCCTGGCCAAAGAGCTTCGAGCCCTGAAAAGGGACGCCCACCAGCCTAGTCTGGGACCCAGGATCCACTTCCCAGTGCCTCAGCCAAACGTTTCTGCGTACCACCACGTTCGACGCCAGGGATCTAGCATCCATCTGAAAAGCATCGAAGGATGCGTCAGCAGAGAAAGCGGCCGCTAGAGCAATCTTAAGAATTCCTAGCTGTCTTGGAAAGACTTTGGTCAGAGGCAGCGAGTTCCTCCGCCCAAATGTAAGCAGCCCTAGCAAAAATAGAGTTTACCGCAGACGCTCGAAGCACCACAGAAGACGAGTCAAAGTTCTTCTTTAAGGCAATCTCGATCCTCTTGTCGCACGGATCGCGTGGTCCTCCTTCCCCCTCCGAAGGAATGACAGCAGACGTCGCCAGAGGTGCCACCGGAGCATCCACCGAGGGCACCTTTAACGAACTCATAACCTGCTCAGGAAAGGAATACAGCTTAGTTACCAAACGGGTGGGATGCCTGGTTGCTGTGGGAGCGCCCCATTCCGTGTCCAACGCGCGCTGAAAGGCTTCAGGAAATGGCACCGGGTCTCGCTTAGGCGGACCCTGAGGAAACATGGCCCTAGAAACCGACTTAGGCTGTTCAGGACCCTCAGCTGAACCCAATTCAGGGACCAGATTCAAAGCCTGAGTGACCTTTGTAAGCATTCTGTGGAACAAATCATGAGGAAATAATCTATCCACCTTGGAATCCGGGGAGACCTCCTCATCCCCAGATAACTCCCCCTCCTCCTTACTGGACCCCTCAGATGAATCACCGGAGGACAGCGAGGGGGAAAGCTCTACCAAGATCCGCCTCTTATGTCTCCGTGAGGAGCTACCACCTCTGTGGTGCGAGGAGGGTCTGGAGCCCTTCTTTGATCGTTTTGCCACCACCACCTCCTCCTTGGAAGAAAAGGAAGAAGCCAGCGATAGAGGGCTGGGGGATCTTTTACGTTTTCGTTTGGGCAGGACCTTTTCCTGTGGTTTAACTACTGGGCCCGGGGCAGGCTGACTGGATCCCTGTACCGCATCCCGAACCACTTGGAGGATTAGGGCGTGCAATATAGGGTCAAGGACCAGTTGTTGAGTAGAGGTGCCCTCCCCTGGAGGTACATCCACGACTTCTTCCACCCTTTCGTCCTGAGGGTTAGTCGCCATAACAGCACACTCTCGTCTCCCCACCCAAACATGAAGTGAGAAAACAGACCTTACCCTCCAAAACGGGCCTCTGAAGGGCGAGGGGGAGGGAGATCAATCCGCTCCCTACAGCGCGCGCCGCCTCGGGGCCTGGACGGCCTCCCGAGTGAATGAGCTCGCGCTGTATGCGCCAACGGCCGCGGCCTCTTGGAGGTCCGCGCGCCGAGGCGTCAGGCGATCCCGCCGGTGGAGCGATGTGCTGAGCGATGCTGGAGCGGCCGCCGCCTCAGCATGAAGAATAACACAGCGCCGCCTCAGCCCTAAGCGAAAGGGGCTCATCGACAAAAAGGCGCCAAACGACGAAAACGCGGGCCGCAGCCTCCCGGCACGGCGAGGCTGTCAGCAGCATGAGGAGATTCCGAGTACCCCCCGGTCTGAGGTGAAAAGGAGGGGGGGGAAAGGAAGGACACACAAAGTACAAAGGAAACACAGAAAAAACAAGAAAGATGCAGGCTGCAGCCTCCCGGGCCGCCGATGCTGCCAGCAGCGCTGAGGAGAAACCGCTTCCACTCCCGGCCTGAAGAGAAGGGGGGGGAAGCGGCGAAAAACACAAAAAGGGTACACGAATGAAGGGAAAATTTCAGTTAGATAAAGGAGAGAAGACGAAAGAGAAAACACTAGGAAAAAACACTAGATCTGAGGTAAAAAACCCAGAGCAAGCTAACTGCGACCTGTCTACAGGTCGGAGAACTGGGGGTTGGGAAGCCCCTCCCACCGGGAGGAGGCGTTTGCAGCTAACGCCGGCCCCGCATTCTACAGTGGGAGGGACTACCCACGTGTCTCGGAATGCCCTCTTCCTCTATCCAGAGAAACTGATATTTGGTAGTTTTTCCCCTCCTGCAGTGAGCCTGGCTATCCCTTGCACTATAAATATCAGGTGTATGTAGTTCTGATTCCCACATTGTCTTAGCCTTCAATTTTGCCCCACCCTCAAATGCTAAGCAATCTGTCTGCTATTTTGTTGTTCAAAGTACTGCTTTTACTTTTATATATTTAAAAGTTCATTTAGTGCCTCATTTTTTAAAAAATCAGATTTTTTTTCCAGTTGAAACAAATGCAACTTATAAATGCCACAAATAAATGAAAACAACAACAACAAACACCACCACCAGTATTTATATACCGCCTTTTCTTTGGTCATCAGATTTCTCCTTTGACTTTAATTCAAAGGCGGTTTACACAGGCAAACCCCAAGGGGTTGTTACAATACAATATGTTGCAGTCTTTCATAGTACCCTTCATTCTATGGCAGTGGTTCTCAAATGTGGGTCGCGACCCACCATAGGAACCAAAAGCTTCCCCTGCCCCTTTAAGGGGTGGGGACAGCATGGCGGCAGCAGCGGTATCTGCACAACCCTCTGCAGGCCTCCCCAATCTTCAGATTGCCAAAAACTGGTGATTTTCAGGCGCTTCCGGGGTTTTTCAAAAACCGGAAGTGCCCAAAAAATGCCGGTTTTCGGCGGTCCGAAGATCGGGGAAACTTGCAGAGGGTCACGCAGGCCTCCCCGAAGCCCCTCCAAGCCCGGGTAAGCACAAAAATAGCTGTTTCAGGGGCTGTTTCAGTGGCGGCGGCAATCCCCAGGATTGCCACCGCTGCTGGCCGCGCCCTCGCAAATACTCAAGAGTTCTCCCCACAACTTTGAGAAATGCTGCTCTATGGTTTCTTTCACAGTCCAGCTTCTCACCTTCTCATCACACTTCAACTGACAGGCAACGTTGACTCTCACTCAAGGTGCCAGCTGCAGCTTCTCTCCCTCACAGAGGCTCGGCAGCTTATCAGTGACGTGCCAGCAGCTCTCCAACAGACTTCTGGCCGTCCCAAAGTGCCATCCTTGAGATCTTCAGGCATATGAGACGGCTGCTCTCCCAACCGAGCCAGACCTCCTGCCCTGACAAATGTTGCTGTGATATTGCCATCTCCTGAATCTTTGGCTAGTCAGGTCAGAGGCGTCGTTACGGTGGGGGCTGTGGGCCCTAATGGGTTCCTCATTTTCCACAGTTGTAATTCAAACCTGGACACTTGTATTCCTCAGTTACTGCAATCATATGCATGCCTCCTTGGAAGCAAGTTCCATCTGAATGTCAGTAGACCTACTACTGAGTAAATGTGCATAGAATTTGGCTGCCAAATGGTAATCCTAACCCAATTTACTTGAACCTAGATTCCACTAAAATCCATGGAATGGACATCTAATTAAATATATTTTAAATTCAGGCTGTGACTTTAGAATGCGTATATAAACATTGCATCCAAAGGAATCAAAGGAACTTGCTTCCCAGTAAAATGCCAGGAAGTAGATTTTTTTTTTTCATTTATTTGTGGCATTTATAAGTTGCATTTCTGTTTCAACTGAAAAAAATCTGATTTTTTTTTAAAATGAGGCACTTAACGAACTTTTAAATACAGTACATAAAAGTACAAGCAGTACTTTGAACAACAAAATAGCAGACAGATTGCTTAAAAGCATTTTGGGGGGGGTCAAAATTGAAGGCTAAGACAATGCGGGAATCAGAACTACATACAGAAACTACATTTATATTATACTACTTATAGTGCAAGGGATAGCCAGGCTCACTGCAGGAGGGGGAAAAAACTACCAAATATAAAATATCACGGGTGGATGCAGCTTGGATCCTCAGAGGTAAGAGATTACATGAAGCATCCCACTGGTATATAGTGGTCAGTAACACCACACCATTACCAACTCCTATGCACAGGGTGTAGAATGAGGCACAAATTATGCCGTCTTGTCTCTACATCATTGGTCACTGGGAGTGTTCATGCTTTTTTCACTAGATGGTGCCCTGAATTCCTCCTATTCTGGGATCAGAAATGGATCAGATAAAACCCCATTTTAAAGCCACCTAAGCCTGTGGGCATCACCACATCTGATGGCATCAAATGCATTAATTATGCATTGTACAAAGGACTTTCCTTTGCTCACTCTGAATTTACTGATCAATTTCATTTGGGAAATTCAATTTCACCCCAACTTTTAATATTATGAGGAAGTAAAGTTCCACTCTGCTCTGTAATTTTATAAACTTGTCATATTCCCCTTTAAGTCATCTTTTTTTCTAAGCTAAATAAGCCCAAACACTAGATTTTCTTCGTAGAGATGATACTCTGACCTCTGTGGTTGCCAAAGGTCTGATGGGTCTCTCAACCAAGAGTGGGGTCTTTTTGTTGATGGCCCTGACTTTGTAGAATGCTCTTTCTGCAGAGGCTGTTAGCCATACTCTTTTCTTCAGTGCCTATCTGCTTTGGGGACTGTCATGCATAGGGGAGCAGAACCCCCCCCTTCTACGCTGGTAACGTTGCCAGGGCCAGTTTCTATTTCCACTGGATTTGGCAAGCTAGTGCTTATTCCCCATCCACAAGCACCGTAGGATTGCTTCTAAATAAACTTTTATTTGAAACTTTTTATAAATAATGAACTAAGCTCGAACTGGTTAAGACAATTTTTGAATTCCCCTACACAGTACCCTCTAGGCCAGCGGGTGGCGTAGTGGGTTAAACCGCTGAACCATGAGCTGTCGATCGAAAGGTCGGCAGTTCGAATCCGCGACAGAGTGAGCTCTCGTTGCTTGGCCAGCTCCTGCCAACCTAGCAGTTCCAAAGCATGTTAATGCGAGTAGATAAATAGGTACCACTTGCGGGAAGGTAAACAGCGCTCCGTGTTCCAGCTGCATGCTACGCGCTGTGGCAAGGAGAGTCACGCCGGCCACATGACCACGGAGGCGTCTTCGGACAATGCTGGCTCTTCGGCTCTGAAATGGGGATGAGCACCACATCCTAGAGTCGGACACGACTAGACTTAATTGTCAGGGGTCACCTTTACCTTACACAGTACCCTCTACCAACTCAGCTCTCAGGAAGTTTGCTTTTCGGTGTTGTTCCTCCGATGGTGCTCTTTCAGGGATAGGGTTGATCTTCTCTTCACTCACAGCATCTGACCCGCAGGTTGCCTCAGTGAAGCCCTCCTCTCTTTTCCACAGTGGAGTCCTCCCTCCCTCAACATTCTATTTCAACTGCCTTTTTAAACTGCCATTCTCCACTGCTTTTCCCTACCACAGGAAAGTTCTTTTAACCCTATAGTGTCCTTTTTCTCATCCCTGTGTCCCTGGTGTGGCATCAACATTATTCCCCACTGTCCCTTGGCGCCTTAGTGGACAGTGTGGAATAAGCAGCACACAGCCTTTTGTCACAAAACCTCAGAGAGCTTTTCCTCCCTCTCTCTAGATTCAGTTGGATCACTTAAGTCAAAACAAAGCAAGGCGTCCCCCTGTGACCCAACTGTTCCTTCTTCACCTATCTGACATTCAATATCTTGACAGGGACAGTGATGTTTGACTGGTGGTTGGGTAGTATTGCTTCGAGGAGGGGTTAGTTGTGATTAAGGTTTGTTTTCAGCTGCCCTTTAAAATTGTTCATCTTTGAAATGCAGAGAGAAGGGCTCTTTTTGCTTAACAGCGTAGCTTTGAAGCTGAAGACAGTACAGCTAGAAACGGTCTGTTTCAGTTTCACTCCATCCACAAAGTTAGGTTTCTGCTTAGTATGAGCAGAACGACTCCACCAATATCAACAGGCTATTGTGTAAACATTATTTATGGACACGAAGACACATCAGCCACACAGTAAGTGCTGGCTGTGTACAACAACACCGGTGTAATAGTATAGTAGCAACCGTGCCCGTTATGTAAGGTCGGGGGTTCTCACCTTCCCCCGTCCCTAGAGGGCAAAGACAGTGACGTCTGAGATGACTAACACGAAACCAGCCTCCCCTCCCGCGCTGGCGGAGTCAATGCGCAGGAGCGAGCAGTTCGCAGCGGGGGGGGGGGCACCACGCGTCACAGCTAGAATTTGCCGGTGGGCGGAGCAGCAGCCGAACGCCTTGGCCAGCGCCGCATGAGGGAATGGGATGGTCGCGCGGCTGCCTGGCGCAGCGGATTCTCTCGCCAGCTCTGCAGCTCTCAGGCCTCCGGTCCCGGGCGAGGCTCCTGGCTCGGTTCTTCCAGGCGAGCCCCTCGACCTTCTCTCCCGCGCCTGCCCTTTCCCCGCTCCGCTCCCCCTGTTGGCGAGGCTTGGTTTCCCCCTCCGCCTTCCCCAACCAAGCACCGCCTCGCTTCCCCCGCCTCCTCAGCGCCGCCGGGGCGGGGCTCTTTCCTTTCACGTCGGCCTCGGCCCGAAGCAGCCGCTTGTCCCACCATCTCAGCGGTGAAGAGTCCCAGGAAATGCCCACAGCCCCTCGACCCGCCTGTCAGAGCGACGACGAATTCGAGCCGGAGAGCCCCATGCAGCCCGAGACCGCTATGGAAAGCAGCGGCGGCAAAAAACGCAAGGTGGGGAAAGGGTCGGGCAAGGCCTCCTCCTGGGCCTCGTGGCTGCGCGCCTGGAAGCGAGTGGCAACGCAAGCCCGGCCGGCAGGGAGGAGCCAATGGCCGAGACAGCAACAGGAAAAGGAACCCAGCCGGTTCTTCCACGCTGCTTACGAGGCTGCTGCCATTGCTGCCTTGGTCTACAGTGGTTCAATCTTAGCTGTGTCTTTGGAGTCGAGTTCTCGGGCAACGCAAGCCTAAAGTAGCTGAGAGGGTCCACTGCCACGCGAACAGGCCTGGCTTGTACTTCGTTGAGAGTATAAAAAGGGCCAGGGCTGGCGCTTGATTGAGCAGACAAGGTTCTAGAAGTGGTGTTGTGTAAGTGACTAAAAGTGAGCAGGAAGCTCCCGAGTTAGATTGTCGCCGCGGATCAGGAACGCAACTCAGTAATCTGATATACACGTGGGAGAGGCCGATTGATCAGTGGTACAGTACTTAATGTTTGGGTAAACGTACATAAGATCGTGTTGTAAAGTGGAAGGAAGCCACTCAGGCTTACCACTGTGCAATTTTAAAAAAGATATATTGCGTCTTTGGTATCCAGACTTAACAATTTTTCATAGAAACCAGTAAATGACTTGATGATGAGGATTTGGCATGGATCTGCTGAATGTTCATTAAATTATACTGCTATAAATGATAAGATATCAAATATAAGAGAAAAGAAGGGCCTGCAGGTTCTGTATAAGACATCTTAAGATCCAGGAAGCTGAAAACTTAATAATTTGTATTGTCAGTTACTCATCCCCAGCTATTGCTGCTTCATTTTAAAATCTGTAGTTGAGGGGTGGAAGGCACCTCATAGTGTTGTTCCCTGTGTGCAAGTTGACCATACTAGCAAGTGAGCAAAAAGAGGCAAGAAAGTAATGCAAGATTTGTGCCTCAGCACTGACATCAGTTCTAGTCATTTCCAGTGGACTGCAAGATAATGTTTGTAATTAAATAATGAGAAGTAATGGGGAGGGGGAGAGAAAAGCATTGTTTCCTGTGAGGGGGAACCCTAAATGTATCTATTTTAAACTGAGGTGGTTTTTTCTTTCTATTTGTGGCTTTGCCTTTCAGAAGGATAAAAAAGATAAATCTAAAGAGAAACTGAAAAAGCAGAAGTTTCAAACAGAGGAGAATGATCTGTCTGATGCAGAATTGGAACCTCCTAAACCAAAGAAAATTAAAAAAAAGAAAGAAGTGTCTGACGATATTGAAAACATAATAGAGGGAAATGAGAAAACATATCATGTGAATAATGGGATTGTACACTCAAAAGTTCAGGATAATTCTGGTGAAGAATCAAGTATAGAGTGTGAGAGTGACCAGGATCCGGTGAGTTTGTGTTTTTCATTTTATCTACTTAATTTAATCAATTCTCTTGAGTGGTAGTATGCAGCAGAAGATTCTCTGATTCCTAGTTTTCAGATGGCATTGTAGTGCTATGACTGGATATAGATCAATGAATTAATCCATGTGCCAAGGCAAGGTGTAATCTTCAGAATACACTCTCTCTGGTGCATCTTTTCAATATTTTTTTCATGGTGTGCTGGCTCTGTTCAAAAATGTGCATTGGAGATGCGAGGACATATTAATCTCTTAGGTCTTGAGATTCACAGGTGCAATTCTTGGCATGCTCAGCAGGGATTAAGCTCCATTGAACTCTGTCGTGTATTGGTAAACTTGCATGGAATCAGGCTGAGCACCTCATTTTCCGAGTTTGGAAATGAATATGTGAACTTGGGGATAAAGGACTATTTCATTAGGGATAGAAATGTTGGAACAATAACTGCGTGATCCTGCGCAGGTCCAGGGCAGTGGAATGAGCAGTCCGCCACCCTAAGCCGTCACGAAAGTGCTGTAAGGCATGTTCGCGACGACTCAAGAGCAGGGAAGGCCGGCGCAAAGCCATCCTCCCGCCAACAGAGCGCTCCCAGTTAAGGATCCAGCTGCCGGGGAGTCGGTTCGGCGGGGGAAGGAGGGTGGCCATAGGCCCAGCCAGCCCGGAAGGGGACTGCCTCGGCCGTATCTCGGTCCCCGCAGGATGAGCTGTTACACGGCCCCCTCTTATTTCCGCCAGCGAAATCGCTGGCAGAAATCCGAGGAGGCAGATCAGCCAGCCCCAAATTTACACTCGGAAGGGGACAATCGTCCCCTTCCCCGAGTAGACCTCCGCCCGAGTGGCAACCTGCCCGCTGTGGAGCACAGGATCCTGGGCCGCCCGGCGAATCATTAGGCAGTATTGCGCTGCCCGTATTGTAACATAACACCTTCCTTATAACTATTTTGCTTGGGTTTTTTCCATAATTTTAAACAATTTTTAGCTGGTTGTATAGTTTACATACTTGCTCATATCTGTAGAGCTAAACATTTTTTTAAAAGGCATATATACATCAGAAGAAGGTAAACAGTTTTATCTATCAACTTCTATATGACACCTATTTGCTGAATATGTAATGCTATCTCTGAGCATAATTGTTGTGTTTCAGCCTACACTCTGGTATGTTGTATTTTCCTATTTTTTCTCGTAATGAATTTTGTTTCACTAATATATTTTGCATATAATTTTGTTACAATCATGTTTGTATAGCAATTACTGTTTATAGATGACATCAGTTTCCCTTTCCCCAGACTAAGGATTCTTCCTTCAATGAAGGGAAACTATGGATGCTACGCCAGTGTTGTTACCATCCCTCTTGTTTGTATAACAGCATTATAGAAGGATCCTTATATAAGATGTTACTCTGTGTGTGTGTGTGTGTGTGTGTGTGTGTGTGTGTGTGTGTGTGTGTGTGTGTGTGTGTGTGTGTGTCTATATATCTATATACCGTATTTCTTCGATTCTAAGACACATGTTTTTTCCCAATTAAGCATTTCCAAAAATGGGGTGCATCTTAGAATCAAAGGTCTCCAAAAAGCACCCCAAAATGCAATTTCCTTACTTACCGGTTTTCGTGAAAACTGGAAATGGCCAAGAATCGCTGTTTTTCACCGAACTGAAGATTGGGGAGACCCGCAGAGGGTTACACAGGCCTCCCTGAAGTTCCCCCAAGCCCCGGTAAGTAAGGAAATTGCATTTTCTGGCAGATCGCAAAGGCACTGCTCAGAGGCAGTGAGGAGATCGTCAGCTGCAGCGCGGGGCATGCTGGGGCAAGCTCTCAGGTTCAGGAAGAGAGAGCTCGCAGCTGAGCAGAGGGGGCAAAATGGCGGGGTAAAAATCGGATCATCGTGGCAGGCAAGCTGGGGAGAGTTGGCGCTGAGCAGGAAGGAGGTGCGTCTTGCAATCGATGGTTTTTTTTTTTTTTTCTGCTGGTGTTCCTGAAATTAAGATGCGCCTTAGAATCGAAGAAATACGGTATCTCTCTCTCTCTCTCTCTCTAATATATATACCATATTGGTCTGAGTATAAGACTCACTTTTTTCTCCTAATTTAAGTTTTTAAACTAGGGGTGCGTCTTATAATCAGGCTGTTGCAATTTAATGCCAGTGATTTAATTAAATTGTTTTAATAGCACCAAACTTTAAGGGTGCGTCTTATAATCAGGTGCGTCGTATACTCGGGACAATACGGTGTGTGTATATACAAAATTCATGTTTATAGGTAATATTTTTATTTTCATCTTATAGGAATTGACTGCAGAACAAAAGGAAGGAGACTTTTCAAATTTTGATATCTCTAAAGCAACTATTGACCTTCTCAAAGGTAATTCTTTGTTTAAAATCTGGAGCAAAACATTCCCCCTGCCCCTTATTTAGATCTCTGTAGGACTGTGATCCTATGCACACTTATTTGGGAGTAAGTCGCATTCAACTCATTGGGGCTTTTGAGTAAACATGCATAGAATTACACTGTAACAACCTGGTCCTATGCATTCGGGGGTAAGCCCCATTGAGTTGAGTGGTGCTCACTCTCAGGTAAGAGTATATAGGATTGCAGCCCTAGTCTAGTGATATCTATGTTAGTTGTTGAGAAGGCAACAGTAGTAGATGAGGTATCTAGAAACAGTGCTAGAAATGATACAGAAAAGAACCCTTTTCCACCATATTGTATCCCCCTTCCCGGGCCTGGCTGGCATTACACGGCCAGCTTGGATGTGTGCCAGCAAAATAGCTGGCATGCATTTAAGTAGACCCATTTGGGGTGGCTGGGACTCCACTCAGCGAAAGGGGAAAATGTCCCTTTACCCAGAGTATGCCCCCAGCTTAGACACAGGCCCTATCCTGCACGGGACGTGGTGGGTGCTATATTTGCGCTGCTGCGTCCTGCTATACATGATTGGGCTGTGTGAGTTTAGGATACAAGCCAATAATACTCAGATTGCCAAATAATGAAGACAAACAGGTTATAGGGCAGTCATCTTGTAAACTTCTCAGAAGCATCTAACTGCTGTTGGAGATAGCATCTTGGACTGAATGTATCTTGATCAATACAATTTAATGATGTATTTACGTACGTAAGTACTTACTGCTTTTCCAGTGCTCAAAGCGATGTACAAGAATAAAAATACAATAAACCATATAGTTGATAAACATTAAAAGTATATGATGTTTTGCATTTTTCACCTGTATGTGGCTACAAGTACTTGTATTTTTTTCCATGTTTAAATTTATTATATAAGAACATGAGTGACTATCAGCTGTTAAATCATACTGAATTGATTTCTTTCATCAAAACCCTATTCTTCAGGTCGTGGAGTTACCTACCTGTTTCCAGTACAAGTAAAGACTTTTAAGCCTATAAATGATGGCAAAGATGTGATAGCCCAAGCTCGCACTGGAACTGGGAAAACATTCTCTTTTGCCATTCCTTTAATTGAAAAACTTCAGAGAGATCCCCAGGAAAGAAAGAGAGGCCGCACTCCAAAGGTAGCTAAGACACCACATAACTGTGAAACTCATTTTAAGGAAAGGGGGGGGGGGTTCTTCAAGACTTTTATAAATAAGTTGATCACCCAGATGGTATTTTAATAAACTGCATTAGACTACTGTAGATTTATTTTCATTACATTGTTGTTATTCAAGTGGAATTTTTCTTTTCTCTTTGTGGACCCATAAATGGTTATAAATTTGTTTTAAGACACCATGCTTGTTCTGTCTCTGAAAAATCAAATCTTTCTAGCGACAGGAAATGATATAAGGGGCCATGAGATACTTGGATATCACAGTGTTGAGTGTCCAAAACTAAAGAGATTACAAAAAGAGATGGTTAATGTAACATGGAACTCTTAGAAGTGGGAGTGAGTGCAGCCTTTCTACTTTATACAATAGAAGTGCAAAGTATTCTGGAAATTTTGGGAGGCAATCTCTTTAATGATTACAGTGATAATAAGAATAGAATTTATAGTTCACAAATCCATTTTTCTAAACTACTTGAGCTGTGTCAGGAGAAAAATTTAGACACCTAGTGGGCAATTTATTAATGATGCCCAGGATAATTGGCAAAAAATTAGAAATATATTTTGAAGGACTCACTTTATAACTGGATTAGGAAGATTAGACATATGTTAATGAATAAAATGACCGTAGTTAAACATATCTGAACAAGAAGATTTAATGTAATTTTTTGATTACAGGAAAGTTGATAGCAATTTATGGACTAATGGGATAGAACTAAGTGGTTGGAAGTAATTTGGGATGAGGTATTATGCACTTAAGTTAATTTCTTTAACCAGCAATAGAAGATGAAAATTAAAAATAGATATCTTGCTTCATTAAACTGAGTATTTTTCTTTTTTGTGTTCCTTTTCTGTTGGTAACTTCCTTTTAAATGCAGTTTTGTAGCTATAGAATTGAGGGTTTTGTGCTGTTGTATAGTAGCAGCATGTAAATAGTGTGTCATGTAAATTCACAAACCAATCCTGAAGATTGAGATCAAAATAGTATTCAGCTTGTGGTGGTGTAGTACCACACTCCACTACCAGAAACTGCATTTCTGACAAAAGTATTTTATTGTTTAGGTGCTAGTTCTTACTCCAACCAGAGAGCTGGCTATGCAAGTAGCCAGAGACTTCAAAGACATCACAAAGAAACTCACTGTGGCTTGCTTCTATGGAGGAACAGCATATAATGGACAGCGTAAGATATGACCTCAAGCTGCTTTTTGATACTGTCACATTTAAGAAATAAAGTTTGCTCCTCTCACTGTAATTCTTCAGAGATTTTTTTTGGGGGAAAAGACAATGGAAAAAGTGGAGAAATAATGTTACTTTGGAGCCAGATTAGGATGGAGCCAGATTACTGTGTGCTGTTAGCATTTATTTAGTAATGATAGTGGGTGCTGAAGAGACATTCATTTTGTAGTCTCATTAAAAAACTTGAACATAACGTGTTCTTACAGTCTTATTTCATTGTGCTTGTTAAAGTATTTCACTAGCTTCTGTGTTAAATATAAAGCAAAGGGAGTGGTGGAAAAATATCTAAATGAGAATCAAAGTTCACATTTTGGAGAATGATACAAGGGTTTTAGCTTTTACAAAAGCAGTCTCTGAGAATTTTGGAACGTCATACAGTAAAGCTATTTACTTTCTGGAATATGACCTTGCCTCATTACAGGCAAAATTCTAAGATATATTTAGCAGTAATATTTCAACTTTGTGGAGCATTTTGCTGTAATCCTTAATGCTCATAATGCAGCAGTTTTATATGTAAACATTGACTTGTGTTTCAGTTGATCTAATTCGAAATGGCATTGACATCCTGGTTGGGACTCCAGGGCGAATCAAAGACCACCTTCAAAATAACAAGTTGGACATTTCTAACCTAAAGCATGTTGTCCTGGATGAAGTTGACCAGATGTTGGACATGGGCTTTGCTGAACAAGTAGAAGAAATCTTAGTTTATACTTATAAGAAAGGTAATTGCTGCACCTGTGAAGCTATCAGCAAACCAGAGAGGGGTCTTGTGTTTGGAGCCATTGGTTTGCAGACACCTGCAGTGCACCTTGTTGTTCTGTTGCCTGAATTGCAATTCCTGTGTATGACTGATGTCAGTTCTTGTGGTGGAGTGTTGAATTTAAGAGCTAGTCTGTCCTTTTTAACACTGATGCATGCTATAGGACTTTTATTCTAAATCACAACTTGAGCCCTTAGACTCCATTATTAAATATATGTGTAAACGTTGACTTAAAAAAAGAAAAATCTGGTCTTGCACATTTGCTTCTGAAGTAGAATGACATTTTGAAAATATTTGTTTTGGGTTCATGTTTTTAGAAATGGGAATGGAGGAAAGTACTCCAAAGTGTACAGTATGGGCCAGCATACAGAAAGCGCCCATGTAATCAATAGATTCTCATTATCTCTTCTATACCTATTTTTGTCCAAAAGTACCTTGAGAAAGATATGTGAAAATTGACAGCAGGTGTGAGTGCATCTAACATCTCTTCCCCCCCCGCTCTGTGTGCGTGTTCTTTTGTTCTTTATCTCATCACTATTATGATTTGGAAATCTCGTTTTGGAAATCTCTTTGTTTTTTCACTGATAGTGGAGATAATTTAAATTGCTTTAGCATCGTTTGATACAAGTTGTATATCTTATAGATTCTGAAGACAATCCCCAGACGCTTCTGTTTTCTGCAACTTGTCCACACTGGGTTTATGATGTAGCAAAGAAATACATGAAATCCAAATATGAGCAAATTGACCTTATTGGAAAGAAGACTAAAAAGACTGCTATGACTGTAGAAGTAAGTAATTGTTGAGTGTCCAAGACTAACTTTCTGGGATTTAGCCCAAGACTAACTTTCTGGGATCAGTATAACAGCGCAATCCTGCCTAAGATGTGGCATCCGGCCTAAAGGACTGGGTGCTGCATCCTAGGCAGAATGTGGGCCGCGCCAGCTTGGCCTGGGCTCACCTCGGGGACAGGGACGTTCGTCTCCTTTCCCTGTTGTAAGTGCTGTGAGCCCCGGTGGGCCTCCTCAGATGCACGCCAGCTCTGTAGAATGTAAGGCTAGCCTGGCCTGGTCTCGGCACAACTCAGCGCTGATAGCCCTTTCTGGACCAGCGAGTGGCCTCACTGGGACGAAGTGGCTCACTGGGACAAAGTGGCAAGGTAAAAAAGACACAGCGAGTTAAGCAGCTGGGCGAGTAAGCCAGGCCCCACACACTGCCCGGCACTTCTCCTCTGTGGAGAGGAGAGAGGAAGAGAGGAGAGCTCCAACAACCTTGAAGAGAGGAGAGCTCCAACAACATTAAGGTACCCAAACTTTGATAAGTCCATAACTTACACTCAAAAGCTATGCAGTCAGACAGCCAGCAGAAGGGTGGGGGCTATCCAGTGTTTTGCACTGAGTGTCACGTGTATGACTATCTGCCTCTTGGGCACAAGCCATGGGTGTGTGCTCGGTGCAAAGAGCTCCAGGCTCTCAGGGAACGGGTTCCCTCTTGCACAACACCAGAACCAGGGGACATGCACTAAAATTGAGTGGAGGGAGAGTTAGAACAGACAAAAGAAAATATTTCTTTACCCAGCGTGTAATTCATCTGTGGAACTCCTTGCCACAGGGTGTGGTGATGGCATCTGGCCTAGATGCCTTTAAAAGGGGTTTGGACAGATTCATGGAGGAAAAGACCATCACAGGTTACAAGCCATAAGCAACCTCCTGGTTTTAGAAGTGGTTTTTCTCTGTGCCAGGTGCAAGGGAGTGGCGACTGGACACAGGTATCTTGTTGTCTTGTGTGCTCCCTGAGGCATCTGGTGGGGCCACTGTGTGACACAGGAAGCTGGACTAGATGGGCTTTTGGCCTGATCCAGCAGGGCTCTTCTTATGTTCTTATCCCTGCCCCCTCCCAGGCCGGGGCAGCCAGTAGCCCCTTCCCTCGCCACCCTTGCCCGCCACTCGGCGCAGCACTCTCCTGCGTTGGCTGGCGTAGGTCCTGGGCGACGCTGGAGTGAGCGGTGCTGGCCTCCGCACTGGTGCCACTTACTCCCAGGGTGTCAAACATGCATTACAGGCCATGGTCGGGCTGCCCATATATGATGCATTTAATTTAGCGATTTTCAACCAATAGTTCGCAGGTGTGCCGTGGGAGCTTGGGGGAGGAGCATTTATTAGTAGGACCATTGGGGGGATGTGAGCACCCTACCTGTAGCATGGTGTACCTTGTCAATTGTCAAAACATGGATGGTGTACCTTGACAATTTTAGTGCTTTGTCAGTGTGCCATGAGGTGAAAAAGGTTGAAAATCACTGATTTAATTGAACATGTTGCTAGAGGTTGGTCTTTTTTCCACTGCTAACCAGCATTAACTATTTCTTGACAGCATTTGGCTATTGAATGTCATTGGTCCCAAAGAGCAGCAGTCATTGGAGATGTTATTCAAGTCTACAGTGGTAGTCATGGGCGGACTATTATCTTTTGTGAGACAAAAAAGGATGCAACTGAACTGGCTTTGAATGCCTCAATAAAGCAGGTACAGTTACCCTCTGTGTCTGAAACAGATTGTTACTAATTTGAGTGGTTGTGGGGTGAGCTGGGGAGAGTTCAAAACAAAACAATCCTTGAATCATAATATTGTCTTGTTATACAAAGTCTTTGGCATATTTTTAAATTAATTTAGCAGACTTAATTGATCCTCCTTATAAAGGACTTTTTAAACTCATTTTTAACACAAAATGAATCAAGTTCATAAATGCAAACATTCATTTTTTTGTATTTCCTGTAAATATTTGAAACGATTCCATGAAGCAACTTTATGCTTTAGAAGAGCATGCATATAACCTTAATCCTAATTCCATTAGATCTTTCACTGCCTTTGCATTTGTGAATCAGATTCTCTCCTCATTCTGGCTTCCAGTCTGATTTTAAATTTTGTATACGACAAAGATAGACATCCTCATGACTGATACCAATTTAGTTTTCGTAGTTTTAGTCTCTGGAAAAGTGGTGCCATGACCAGAGAATATATTCCAATTGTTTTGATGAAGCTATAGGTCTCATAGAATTGTGTTAGCAGACAGAGTCCCTGGAAGTCATGGGTGCCCCCCTGAGAACGGATGCCATTTGTATCATAGATACATCTGGGATGTCCTGCAGGAATACAAGCATCTGTAGAAGATATTTGTGGATATATTTTAAAAATATGGAATTATATGTCAGGAGTTGGGACTCTTGAAACTCTGGTATTCAAAATGTGTGCGCTTTTTTATTATCGGGGGGGGGGAGAAAGTTGTGACTAACTTGGACTGTGCTGCCTGTACTTTTGTTTCATTAACTCTGTTTTGTGTACTTAGGATGCACAGTCTTTACATGGTGACATACCACAGAAGCAAAGAGAAGTTACACTGAAAGGGTTTAGAAATGGTTCATTCGGAGTTCTGGTTGCAACCAATGTAGCTGCCCGTGGTTTAGATATTCCAGAAGTTGATCTGGTAATACAAAGTTCACCACCAAAGGTAATTATTGTTTGGGGGGGGGGGAGAGAACAAAGGTTTATACTGGGACTAAATACTGGGCAGAAGAGTCTGGCTCAGTCGGGAGAGCTGCTGCCTTGCAAAGCCCGAAGACTGGTGAACTTGATAAGTTCCAAACACGCCTCCGGCAAAAAGCTGTGAAAGCCTCCAGGAGGTTCCAGCTGCGTCGGTCGAGTGTGGGAGGCGCCAGCCAGCAGAATTGTCAGACTGTAAAAAAAGGTCCCACCTGGAAAGTAGCCGTTCATGAAAGATCGGACATTTATATATTGTAAAAAATCCCAAGGGGGGTTAGGACAGCCTGCCCATGTACCCATTAAAGTCGGAGGAGAAATCCAATGACCAAGAAAGGCGGAATATAAATACTGAAAAAAATAAAAAAATGTTTTCTTATAGACAGTAGCAAATTACTTGCCTAAAGTGATACAAGAGACAACTAGTTTTCTAGTTTGTACAACCTGTTAAACATTGTAATTCTTTGAGATCCTTATGAGGACTTGCCTGCTTTCTTTCAGCCTAGAAATCAAATTCCCTACTGGCAACCTGATTACAAGAGCCCTGTGATCTGATGGGTCAAGCAGGGTTTTATTATAGATGTTGTACTAGAATTAAACATCAACTTCCTTGTACTCCTCCTTTAAAAATACATTTCATAATCATTTGGATGTTTCATAGCCCCATTTCAAATCCTGTATTTTCAGATACAACATGCTCAGAGAGCTCAATTTCTCAGCCTTATAGGCTTGTATGCGGGATGGGATAGCTAATTGCCTGTTGAGGCAGTTCATAAATCTGACTTCCACATAGGCCTCCATCCTTTTGTGCTGTTTGTGTTCTTGGCAATCTGTCTGCCTGTGGATTGTATCCAAATAAGGTTAGTCATGACTGACCACCATTGAAATTAGTGGGACTTAAGTTGGCCACGATCAACTTGACTCATTGATTTCAGTGGTGCTTGGTTATAACTTTCTTCGGATACAACATTGTAGCTGAATAAATGCTTTTATGTATCGGTCAATGTGAGTATTTTTGTTTTACATTTGTCCTACCAACGAGTGGCAATCCCAACTATTTCTCATGAATTTTCATTTGTAAAGGATGTAGATTCTTATATCCATCGTTCTGGGCGCACAGGCCGAGCTGGACGAACTGGGATTTGCATTTGTTTCTATCAACGTAAGGAGGACTTTCAGCTAAGACAAGTAGAACAAAAAGCGGTAATTATCTTTGAGTTCCTTACTGTTTTTAATACCATTCCTGTTTTTGAGTACCTAAGCCACAACATCCCTTTTTGAGGGTACCTTTTATTTAAATGATATAAATGTTAGGGACTTTGTAAAAATGTCCACAGTACTCAAAATACAGTTTCTTTACAGGTATGATTAAAATGTTAGCTAGATTTGTGCCCAACTTAATAAGCAATATGCCTTCTAACTTTATTTTAACTTTAGGGGATTACATTTAAACGCGTAGGTGTCCCTACCGCAACGGACATAATTAAAGCTTCCAGTAAAGATGCAATCAGGTACGTTCATCGCTGGTTTATATCACAAAAAACTTGTTGTAGATGTAAAATATATTTAACACAAATTTATCTTATATTTCTAAGCAATGATGAAATTACTTTATCTCTCAAGATATCTTGAAAATGGAAGTGAAGTTAATTAAAACAATAAACCCACACATCAAACATTTATTAGCACTTTAAAATTACAGTGTACTCTTCATATGACAATCCTGGCAGTTCATTGCTTGGCAGCGTGTGGCATAATTCATCCAAATATTAAAGTTTTTAGATACTGGCTATGAATTGAGCAGCTGTTGTATTGAAGTGTTGATTTCCTGAGATCTAAAATTTTGAGAGGCCATTTTGCTGAGGATTCACAATGTAAAAGTTAATCTGAATAAATTAATTCAATGAGTCTGATGTGTAACTGAATCATTGAAGGCTGCAATCTAGTACATGTTTACCTGGGAATAAATCTCAGCAAACACACATTTGGACTTCTGCGTATTCCGGTAGGGAAAATGCATTCTTCTGTATGATGATGGTCTGAGTTGATACAGGTTGATTTCTCCTTATCTGGACATCTGAAATGCAGACTACAGGTGTCCCCCAGTTAACAGCGGTTCGTTTAACGATGATCTGCATACATGGCGGTCCACTTGTACAGTACCTTACAAGAAGTTGCTGCCTGAGCTTGCTGCTCAGGCAAAATGGAGGCAAGAAGCACTCGCAGCCCTTTTTAAATACTTTTTAAGGCATCTTTTAAAATCCCCAGCCCATCAGCTGTTAGGCGCTAAACAACAAAGCACTAATCTAGCGCCAAAGAGCTGATGGACTGGAGATTTAAAAAGATGTGTCTGGCGTACTTGCCATTAATTCCCTATTACAACTGCACTGTATTACATAGGCTATACGTGCTATACCAAAATCGGCTACTAGATGGTCCTGAAGATTCACTTAATGACGGATTCACTTTACAACCAAGTTTTAAGAACGTATCCCCTGTTAACCAAGGGACATCTGTGTTCTGAAATCCAGACATTTTGGAGGCTATGACTTTTTTCCAGCACCTGACAGGCATAGTGTAAGGCATGCTGGGGCACAAAATTATTACAAATATTGTATAAAATTACCTTCAGGCTGTGTATGAGACATATGACTTTTGTGTTTAGATTTGGGTCCCATCCCCAAGATATCTCATTGTATTTATGTAAATATTCCAAAATCCAGACAACTTCTCATCCCAAGCAGTCCAGATAAGGGATACTTAACCTGTTCAAGACAATTCTGTTTGATCTGAATGTTTATTATATACAGCAACTTCTTGGACAAGGGTGGTCAGAGTTTTCACATGATATGGAAGTATTTTTTTAGGATAATGTAGGGGTTTTAAACATTTTACTTTGAATATTTATGTTAATGAAATATACACTGCATATCAGTGGTATGGTATATAATAATTTCTTAATTTTTTACACAGATCCTTGGATTCTGTTCCTCCTTCTGCCATTGACTACTTCAGACAGTCTGCCGAACGACTGATAGAGGAAAAAGGAGCTGTGGAAGCTCTAGCTGCAGCATTGGCTCACATTTCAGGAGCTACTGCTATTGAACAGCGTTCTTTGCTCAACTCTGATGCGGTAAATACTCTATGGAACGTATAACACTTAATCTTCCTGAAACAGTTTACTGTGACTTGTATGAAGATACAAGAAAATTGCTATGCTCTAGAATTGTTTTTTTCATTCATGTATTTGAATGTTAGCATATTGACATGTTCTGTATTTGATCTTCTTGACTAATGGCCAACATGGACTGAATTTTCTTCCTCCTCTTTTTCTCTTCTCCCTGCCAAACTGGCTTAATCAACATATTGGAACTGCCATTAACTGTGGTTAAGGCTAATGAGGATTCTCATTTTATCAAAATTTGGGCCCTGCTTAAGAGTATTTGCAGCAGCCCCAATTATATGGAAATTATTCTGTCTCTCACTGACAACTATTGAAGAGTATTGAATAAATTTGGATTTTATTAAAGCTGTAAATTTACTCAATAATTGTACTGAATCATGGTTGAATGATTTTCTGGTTCCCTATATACTTTTCCCAACATCATTAGTGCTTTAGACTTTCTCTCATGTTATGCTGGCAACTCAGGAATGCTTGTTTTGTGTAGTGGTTTACTGTGCCTGTGGTTTACACAAAGGTAGATGAAAACAGCTTATAAGTAGATGGAATAGAACAAAAATCAGAATACAATGAAAAGAAAGGTAGAACAAAAATATAACAGTTAAACAAGAAAACAGACAGCGGAGTAAAACTACAACACAGTGGTAACATTAAAATGGCAATTAGATAAAAGCTGACTGGTATACAAAGGTTTTCTCTGGCCTTCTAACACACAGTGAAGAAGCCTGACAAACGTTCACTGGAAGTTCCTTAATAATCTTGGCACTGCCACTGAACAGCCGCGTTACTCATGCCTGCTTGCCTGATTTCATGATTGTATAGCAGTGCTTTTCCATCTTTATGTGAGTGCCAGTGTTTGGAAGTACCACTGCCTCCAGGAATGGCTGTTGTTTATTGGAACAAGTGTTTTAGCACACAGTTGTTTCTGCATAAGACTTCAGTTAGTGCTACCTCCTGGTTTCTGCACTCTCCTTCCTCATACTTCACTTCTTTTGAAGGCTGGGATCTGGACTGCACCTTACCGCTGTTGGCTGTCTCCCCTGCTGGTGGAGTCAGATCAATTGGAGGAGTGCTGCATGGTGCGTGTAGTAACGGTGGCACTTCACTCTGTGGAGTATACTATTCTATGTGTGTGTGAAATGCCACCAGTGGTACTTGTACCACTGCTTGAAAATCACTGGTGTGTGATGGAGAACAGGAATATTTCTCATGTTGGGTGTCTTTGTTTTGTATTAGGATGATGTCACCACCCTGTTTTCCCGAAAATAAGACAGTGTCTTATATTAATTTTGGCTCCAAAAATGCAGTAGGTCTTATTTTCAAGGAGGTCTTATTTTCCCAACCTGTGTCGCGACCCCCCCCCCAAGCACTTACTTTGACCAATTTTAAGGTTCATTCTTTCTCGAGGATGCAAGGCTCTGCAAGGCCTGCACTTGAGTCCTCCACCATAGAGATAATGTGCTAGAGAGACTCTGCGAGGTTGCAGCCTTCTTGCAGGCCTTGCTGGCCTCTCTAGCACATCGTCTTTATGGTGGAGGACTCAAGTGCAGGCGTTGCAGAGCCTTGCACCCTCGGGAAAGAATGAAGCTTAAATCGGTCAAAGTAAGTGCCGGGGGGGGGGGGGGTCGCGTCCGTCTGGCTGATGATCCTAGCTAGGTCTTACTTTCGGGGAGGACTTATATTGACTAGTGCCAGCAAAAATCATGCAAAAATGATGGTAGGTCTTTCGGGGGAGGTCTTATTTTTGAGGAAACGGGGTATGTCTTCAATACAAGTACTACGGTATGTCACTGGATAAAAGAAAAATGGCCTCAACACAACTGTTGTTTAAAGATAATCCAGTGAATAATAAGCAGACCTCATGTGTTGATGAAAAAATGGTTGCATGCTTTGATTGCAAAATGACTTGGTCATCAGTAACAAGGGTTGTTGGTTGACTGCAAACATATTTCTCTGGTCTTCTTTTAAGGGTTATGTGACCATGACACTGCAGTGCTCAGTAGAGATGCACACCATTGGCTATGCTTGGCGAGGTCTGAAAGAGCAGCTGGGTGAAGATATTGACAACAAAGTGACCAGAATGCGTTTTCTCAAGGGGAAGACGGTAAGAAATATTGTCTTTTCTGTTCTGTAGATATCTCTAACTAAGTTTTTTTTAAAATATCATGTGCTTTTATTCTTTGCCTCTCTGGTAGTGGTGATGTGGGTGTGTTTGGAAACCAAAGTGGCACTAGTATGGAATGAGTGGAGGATTTTTGGAGATGTAGAACATTGGACTTATATTGGGAAGACCTGGGTTTGAATTCCTGTTTAGGCATGGGTTCATTTGGGGGGGGTCATGAACAAGTCAAGGCCTGGTTTCCTACACTGTAAAAAAGGAACATTAATCCATTTCCTCGGGATAGTTGTGAATGTAGAGGATTATAAAGTCTGTTATACGTTTTTAAAAGATCTAAAGTAAAGGTTTATTTATTTGATTTTGTACGGAAGAGACAGAGTAAAATAGAACTGCTTTTGGAGACGTTCTAGTAGTTTATTGCTTGTGATTAATATTAATGAGAAATCCTTTTCCTTTTGGCTTGTGTTCTGTTGTTTAAGAATAAATGCCCAATGTTGAGACAAAGTAATGGCCTTTTCTGGCTCTTCGCCTTGACCTCTAAAGTAAGTAGAATTCACCAGTATGTAGACTAATTCCCTTGACTACTGCTCTTCATAGCATTCCTTTTAAAAGGATGTCAAGTGCAGGTACCTTTGTAATAAAACAATGTTGTCTTAACATGTGAATGGATAAAATAATATTTTGTTCTCCGTGGAGATTGTTTCAAATTTCTTCATTCTATGACTGACACTAACCATATACCTTTCTTGTACTTAGGGTGTATGCTTTGATATTCCTACAGCTGAACTAAGTAAAATACAGGTGAGGTCTTACTACTGAATGGCTTTTATACGTTTTTTGCACATTTCTTGATATTTAAGTGAAAAAAAGCAGGCTTGAATATCAAACTTAAATTGAGAAGATTGCTTTTGAATCCATGTCAAATACTCAATATCTCTATCATACACTTCTTAAAATAACAGTTGTTTTTGGAAAGAGTTGAAGTGCTTTTCATGCTGACCTGATTTGTCAGTTTATTAATACATCTTGAAATTGAGTAAACAGATTATAATACTATGTAATATATTTGAGTAGTAAGATGGTATTCATTTTATTAAGCAATAACCTCTTCAGGTTTTTCATTTAATTTTAGCACAGCTCTATCGTATGTGGATAAAATCTTTATTATCAGGATTATCTTTCCAGTATGTAGGAGGAGTGTCCATTATTGTTAACTTTGTAAGGGGTAAATGATATGATCTATTAGAGATATTAAGGAGAAAGTTGGGTTGAAGTAAAAAACAATGCTTGCTTTTGGAAGTTTGGAAAGGCCATTTAAACATATGCAGGTTAAAACACACACAAGAAGAGGAAAGAGTACCTATTTATGTGGAGGAACAAGGTGTGAGATGATGGTATATTCATAACTATTACTTATTTTGCTGTCTTGATGTGTATTTTTGATGGAGAAAATGCCTTTTGTATATCTCCTCAAGGTATTTAAAGTTCTGTGTAGGCCTAAAACTTATTATTTTCGTTGTGAACATGTAAATGTATGTGAGGCATGTAAGTTCAGTGTTCCTTTTTTAATTAGCAAACATGGCAAGATTCAAGACGCTGGCAACTTTCTGTGGCAACAGAATTACCTGAGCTTGAAGAATCGCCACGTGACAGTGGCCGAGGTGGTGGCTCAGACTTCAGGAATGGAAGACGAGGTGGCTCAGACTTCAGGCGAGGTGGCTCAGATTCCAGGAACGGGAGACGAGGTGGCGGCAGAAATGACAGATTCAGAAACAGGGGCCAAAAACGAAGTTTTGACCAGACTTTTTGATAACTTGTTAACATTTATATGTTCATGGGACTAAATCTCTTGTTTTAACTGAAGTAAAATCAATTACACTTATGTTTTATTATCAGTTTGGACTTGTCTTATTCATAAAATTCTAATAGGCTACAAAGCATATATGTTGAAAAAGATTAAGTTGTTGTGGTGCTGAGTGTCACTGTGTTGAATTAAACTTAAGTGCCACTATGGCCACTAGCACTGTAGACCAAACCTTTACCAAATCTCAGAGTTTGGGTGCAAGTGGATGATACTGCAGGGTCCGCGACCACCCATATGGAATGGAGTAGTATTCAGAGTTGATATTACAGGTGTCACGCCATATGTGCGGGGGATAGGCTCCTGCTGCTACCACGGAAATGTGCGTAACAGCAAACCCTACAAGAAGCAGTTCACAAATTCCCCCATCATGCAAATGACTTATCTGCCTCTGATTGCAGCACAACACTATCTCCTGTGTGTCGTCGTCTGTGCTGTCTGCAAACGCTAACAGTTGTTTTTCAGCTCTTCAACCCGCTTCCTGTTAGCGTTTGCAGACAGCACGGGGGGGGGGGAATTTGGTGGAACCACAGGTGTGGAGGGTGCTTGTATTGCAGAAGTGGGCAGAGATAGTGTTGTGGTAGAACGAGAGACCATTGACACACTGTTCTTGCCACTACAGAGCCAACAGCATCATAAACTGAAATGCCTGCAATAGTGTTATGTGCTTACCTGGAAGCACTTAACAGTAACAGGACAGTTTTACCCTACTAAGGCTGGCTTAGAATGACACTTCAAACAAGCCACTAGCTTTCCATATGTAGCTATAGCAGTGGTTCCCAATCTTTTTAGCCCTGCAACCCACTTTAAGTATGGAGTTCGGCAACCCGGAATCTTCCGGATTGCCAGGCGTTCTCATTTTTTACACAAAAAGCCCACTGCCTGAGTCTCTGCTCAGCGGTCTTCGGCCTACTCCGGGCCTTGTTCCATCCTCGCTGACGAGCAACAAAAACATACTCATCAGTGAGAACACAATGCAGCGAGGCACAGAGCGGGTCGAAGACCACTGAGCAGAGACTTGAGCAGCAAGCTTTACATGACTCACCGAAAATGAGGTCGTGACCCATAGTTTTTGAACCACTGAGCTAGAGTAATGTGGTCTGATCAGCTCTGTTCAGGAAGTCTCTCCCACCCATGGTCTTTGTAAGTTTACAACAACCCTGTGAAGTAAACTAGGCTGAGAGAATGACTTCCCAGACCCACCTAGTAAACTTGACTGGGAATGATGGCCTTTTTTTCAGAGCTAGAGTACAGGCTACTAATCTTCAAATACTTGCCTTTGTATAAAAAGTCACTTTCCATAAAAATACTGGAACAGATTTATCTTAAACTCATAGATGTCTATATTTCACTATGACCTTTCATAGTGATAACTTTAAAAGCATAGGTAACAGTTTTAATGAGGGATGGGGTGATATTTGTCATAACTTCTAATTCAGAGGGGAGAGGTCCAAGATGGTCATAATCTGCTGTGTCTGTCAGCACCCCTCCCCTCCTCAGTAGTGTATGCCTCACTGTTGTCTTTGTCCTGCACTTGTAAAGTGGCTGGCAAAGAGAATCCTGAGACTGGAATCTCTCTGCTCCCTGCATATCTCTCTTTGGTCATTTTACAAGTGGCTGGAGAAGAAAAGAGCCTGCAGTGATGACTCCAGCTCTGTTCCTGAGAGTTCAGGAAAAGATTGCAGTGGCAGTGCTTGGGGAGGAAAGGTTCCTCTCTGTGCACTCCAAGAAGAGCAGATGAGAAGAGGATGGAGCTACCATCCACAGTACACAGCATCCCCCCCCCTCACCATGTTGCTGCCTAAGCAAGTTCTTAAGCTGTCCTCCACTGTGGGCACATCCTTTTGGGTTGTCATGGCAGTCCCTAGGGTCTTGAGGCTTAAAAGGAGCTTTGCCTAGTCACTGGCAGTTGCCAATGTCGTCCTTTTGTGCCCCTTTGTGGCTTTACAACCTCTGTGGGGAAGGGATTCTGTTTGCACCCTCTTTCTCCTTCACTGGGCTGCCACTGTTTGGCATCCCTGTACGTGCTGCTGGGAGCCCCCTCCCCCCGGAGGCTACCTGGTTGGTGGTTTCCCTCTGCTCTTGCCTCACAGAGGCAGATAAGTTTCACAGTGTTCATCAGTAGCAAGTGTCAGGGCTTTTGAGCCCTGACATGACTAAGGTCTGCCTTCTCCTTTGACCCTGCCACTCCCCCTAGCACACTTGGCTGTAATGCCCAGGTGGCCATGGCCACCAGGCCATGACCCAGGCTCCAATCAAACCACAGAATCGGTTGGGTGTGGCTTCTGCCTGGAGTGCAGGCAGCACAACTGGATGCTATGCTGTGCCCTGCAGCAGAGCTCTTAGCCCTGTCTTAGCTGAATGGGACTATGAAAGAAATGTTAAAGAGCAGGGGGTTTGGAGCTAATTGTAGAAACAGGCTGAATGTATTTTCTAGCAGCCCTTCTGCAAGGCTTAGATTAGAACAAAGTGTACAACACTGATATCCTCTTTCCCCATTACTTTTCAATATACCAGTACGTTGTGAAAGAGAGGATAAAAAAAGATATACATGTGCAAGGAGTCCGGTATGAAGAAAAAGAAACCAAATTATTGGCTTACAGCGCAGTCCAGCGCAATTACAGGCTGGCGGAGCGTTGCTCCGCCGGCCTAAGTTGCAAATGCATCATAAAGCACATTTGCGACTCCCTTCGAGTAAGCAGCTTCACTCTGCCTTCAACCAGGACTCCCGCTGGTCGATGAAGGTAAGGCCCGCACTGGTCGGTGCAGGGACAGCAAGGGAGGGGGCCATTGGCCGGCCTGGGCTGGGAGGGGATATCAGCACTGTGTTGCACCAATATCCTGACCTTACACAATATCCGACCTTACACAGCCTCCCCAGACGTGTGCCAGCTCCAGAGCTGGTGCACATCCGTGGAGGCCCATCAAGGCCCGCACCGCTTACACCAGGGGAAGGGGACAAACGTCCCCTTCCTCCAAGGTGAGTCTGGGCTGCACCAGCGTGTCCCGCAATCGACTTAGGATGCAGCGACCGACCTTTTAGGCCGGCCACCGCATCTTAAGCAGAATCAAGCTGTTATTCAGATCACATAGTTTTCATTATGAAAGACCCTGTAAACTCAGTAACTATGTTAATCCAGTATTTAGAAATTTATGAAAGGGTTTTGGGATATAAAATTAATAGGATAAAAATTAACAGAAATAAATCGGAGATCATGGGTATAAAAATACAAAAAGGGCTTATAGAAGAAGATTTAAAACAAAAGATGTCCTTTAGATGGAGAAAAGAAGGTATTAAATACCTTTAAAGATATAGTTAAACAATCAGAATCCCCTTATTAAAACAGCTGAATAAAATGTAAAGAATGGACAAAACAGAAAATGTCAGGGCTAGGAAGAATTGCAACAAAATAAAAATACTACCTACATTTCTTCATATATATTTTTTATATTTTCTACCCCATTGGGGATAGCACAAAAAAAATAATACTTGATGGTATGTATCAGTTGGACATACTGTATAATAAGCTAAGAATAAAACAGAAGACTGCAGAAATGAATAACGAAAGGGGGCCTGGATTTTCTGAATACAGTACTGCCCCCATATCCGCTGGGGATATGTTCCAGGCCCCTCTGTGGATACTTGAAACCGTGAATAGGGGCGAATGCCCCCTCCATGGTTTCCTGAGGGCCTCCACCCTGCCTCCCCTGCGGGCAGGCATGTGCGCCCTCCCCCAGCTCTTATTTTTCTTTCAGCAAGCTTTGTTTCTTCCTTAAAACAAACAGAAGCAGCCTACATTGCAAGCAATTAGAATGAAACTAAGTCCTAGAGAGGCTCTGCAAGGTTTCTGTTAACCTTGCAGAGCCTCTCTAGGACTTAGGGAGCAATCCTATCCTACTTACGCCACTGTTGTAACCAGCAGCGTAGCGAAAACGGGAGGCCCCAGAACGGAAAGAGGATTCAAATCCCCTTTGAATTCCCTTTTGGAAGGGATTTGAATCCCCTTTCCGTTGTGGGGCCTCCCGTTCTTGCTGCGCCGCTGGTTACAATTGTGGCGTAAGTAGGGTAGGATTGTGCCCTAAGTCTCAGTTCTACTTGCCTGCAATAAGTAGCCAGAGGCTGCTTCTCCTGTTTAAGGAAGAAACTAAGCTTGCTGGGGGGAAAAGTAAAACCTGGGGGGGGGGTGTCCCCGTGATCCGTGGATAACTGAAACCGTGGATAGCAGATCAGTGGATATGGGGGCCCTACCTAAATATTCTGCTATCTTGGTAGCTATGTTTCAATGATGGGATATGGAACAGGGGTTTCAAGATATTGAATGTCAGATAGGTGAAGGAACAGTTGGGTCACAGGGGAGGGAGCACTGTGGGGGACGCCTTGCTTTGTTTCGACTTAAGTGATCCAACTGAACCTAGAGAGAGGGAGGAGAAGCTCGGTGATAATTTGTGACAAAAGGCTGTGTGCTGCTTATTCCACACTGTCCACTAAGGCGCCAAGGGACAGTGGGGAATAATGTTGATGCCACACCAGGGACACAGGGATGAGAAAAAGGACACTATAGGGTTAAAATAACTTTCCTGTGGTAGGGAAAAGCAGTGGAGAATGGCAGTTTAAAAAGGCAGTTGAAATAGAATGTTGAGGGAGGGAGGACTCCACTGTGGAAAAGAGAGGAGGGCTTCACTGAGGCAACCTGCGGGTCAGATGCTGTGAGTGAAGAGAAGATCAACCCTATCCCTGAAAGAGCACCATCGGAGGAACAACACCGAAAAGCAAACTTCCTGAGAGCTGAGTTGGTAGAGGGTACTGGGTATTCAAAAATTGTTTTAAAGTTTGATCTTAGCTCATTATTTATAAAAAGCTTCAAATAAAAGTGTTTTTTAGAAGCAATCCTATGGTGCTGCGTGATTGTTGATGGGGAAGAAGCACTAGCCTGCCAAATCCAGTAGAAATAGAAATTGGCCCTGGCAGCGTTACCAGCGTAGAAGTGTTCTACTTGCTGGTGGCTGCTTCTCCTGTTTAAGGAAGAAACGAAGCTTGCTGGAAAAAAAGGTTAAAGCATGGGGAGGGGGTGTCCCTGCAATCTGTAGATAACTGAAACCGTGGATAGCGGATCAGTGGATATTTTCATTTTTTTTCCACATTTTTTATACCACCCTTCCTCCAAGGAGCTCAGAGTGGTGTACATATTTCCTCCCCTCCTTTTGTCCTCACAACAACCCTGTGAGGTAGGTGGGGCTGAGAGATAGTGACTTGCCCAAGGTCACCCAGGAAGATTCGTGGCTGAGCGGGGATTTGAACCTGGATCTTCCAGGTCCAAGTCCGACTCCCAAACCACCTAAATATTTTGCTATCTCGGTAGCTATGTTTCAATGATGGGATCTGGAACAAGGGACATCTGCTTAGAGAACCACACAGATGGGAATAGAAATTCCATTAGAGGCATAGATACAGTTACAGAGGAATCGAGAAGGGGCGCGTGAGAGTTCCACGCTGCGATGCACCGCCGCGGCTTGCTGCCGAAATTCGGCGGCAAGCCGAACTGAAGAAAAAAAAATGGTTCAAGTGCAACAGGTGTTACCGATGCCTTCCCAGACCTGGGGAGCTGCCTGCCTGCTTGCCGCTACTCTTGGGGGCGACGGGTGGGGTCTCGACGCTGGGTCTGGGGACTTTATCGGTCTGTTTCAGCTTGCAAGTGTCCTCACTGCTGCTGTTTGCTTTCTGGATGAGGTCACATGACCATTGCTGCCCAATCATAGTTCAGGAGTTCAATTTCTTCTGTCTGTCTGGTCAAACTCTTAAAGTTACAAGTGAGTGATAATTAAATAATTATTTCTTAAATCTTTTTCAATGTGTGTGGGGGGTTTTTCAATGCAATTGCATGCTTATTTCACTTACTTTACTTTTAAATTGTGTGTGAGAGACATTGTGTTAATTTATTAATGCATTTATTGCATTGTATTTATTTGGGCACCAGGTGTAAAATGCCCTGGCTCCTCCTCTGAATCAGATTAGGAAAAATGTATCTAGGGGAAGCAATTTATGTTGGATGTTGTGCAAAATCCCTCTGAGGAGAGTCTGTGAACTGATGGACACAAGGCGGAACAGTAAGCGCACAAGAGCATAGTATAGAAGTAAAAAGGAATTTATTTAAATGAGAATCTAAGTAGAATGAACGGACATTACTATCCAACTGGCAGGAACTATAGTTTAACCCGGTCTAACTAAGATGTCTCTCCCAGGTTGAGCCCAAGCAGTCTCTGACTGGATGGCAGATTTCTTTTCTGAGGTAAGTGTTCAGCTCCAGTAGATGTTTCAGCCTTCTCTCTGATGTTGAACCTACCTTCCCTGGCGGGTGCTTCAATCAATTGGGGATGGGGAGAGCGGCACTGGCCTCTTTGTTGGCACAACCTCCTTGACGGCTGACACACAAATGTGCCTTATGGCACGTTTGCGACACCCAGGACCGGCGGAACAGCACTCCACTGGTTGAAGAGTTAGACAGGATTGGGCTGTAGATGTGTTAATGGAGTTGGAATCAAAATTGTGTTACTGCTTCATTGGGTTACACGTGACATGATTATCAATATAGGCTAAGGCTATAATGAATAAGCATCTAACAGACTGTGCGTGTGCCTCAAATTTTCCCAATGGGAGACCTTTTATTTTCAGTTAATCTTTTTGTTTAGCTTTACATTCTTTTTGTACATCCATTTTATACTTTGCATATCACTCAAAACTCAAGCTATGAATAATGTGTGACATGGGGGAACTTTTTTACTCTTCATTATTTAAGTTCTATGAGGATAAAAAGAGTTTCTTTTTCTGTTTTCTTGCCCCACAACACATAATGTATAACCTATGAAATGGCCTCGCTCCCACATTAACTGCGTTTAATGGAAATTTAAAAATGTACTTTTTAAACTCTTGCTGAATATAAAAATATCTTCAAACCATTGCTGTGGTCACTTGGACCTTAATTCATTTTTTCTCTGATGCAGTGTACAACTGTGTGTGTGTTTGTGTATGTGTGTGTGAGTGTGTGTATATACATACACACACACAGAGTTGTTGTTCAGTCGTTAAGTCGTGTCTGACCCTTCGTACATATACTTGTATTTTTTCTTATTTTTTCTCTCTTAATATTTTTTTTACATAAGCAGGACAAGCTATCTTGTCCTGATATTCCTAGATATCACAGAACACCCAAATTCCTATATCCTCTAAATTTTGATCATGTAACCCTCCCTAAGCTTAAAACCAAATTGTTTTTACTCACATGTGTTCATGTAAGAGCTAAAGGAAGTTTCAAGGAAGTTGCTCTTTAAAAAGAGTTTCAAGGAAGTTGCTCTTTAAAAAGAGTTTCTCTCGGCCTCTCTATACTCCAAACACTTCAGTTTTATTTCAGGTGATGGCTTCGCTCAATTTGGGAGCGATTGTTCGCTGAGGGTTTCAGCGACCTCTAACCTCCATCACAGAACTACAGTTCCCAGAGTTCTCGGGGCAAAGAACGAGTCTGTACGTCGATCTGTCCAATGAATCCGGGTTTCGTTACAGCTCATGCCTGTTACGGATTTCTGTGGCGCACACCAATTGTTTCTCGAGCGTTGCCCTGACATTAGCGATAGTTTGTGTGCTGTCGCGTCCCCAGCCGCCTTTGGTGCTCCCTGCCTGTTGTGTCTCCATTAAGCAACGAAGAGGCGACTGTGAGGCCGATATTTGCTCGACTCGCGCGGCTCTTTCCGCGCATGCGGACTAGCGGCGGTCGAGTTCAGCCAATCAGAGCCCGTTTGAACCTGGGGTCGGGACACCTGACGCGTACGCGCCTAGACGCGTTCGGTGTGGATCCGTGAGAGGTTCGGGTGTGTGCCGAACCAAAGAGAAGGGAGAAAGATGGCGACCCCCGCCGACTGGGCCGAGATGTGTGAGAAGTTCCGCAGCGCCATCAACCTTTCCTACGTGGAGTCCAAGAAAGACTTGGAGACTGAGCCGTATCGCTCCAAGTATGGCGCGCGGGAGCTGCTCGAAGGCATCAAGCAGCTGCTGGGCTCCGAGGAGGCCGAAGGTGCCCCTGGCGATGACGACGAGGCGGATCGGCTGCGCGCCGTGCGGCTGGCTGTGGTCGAGTACGAGCTGGGGGTAAACCACACAGACACCCAGGAGTGCTCCGCCGGCGAGGAGCACCTAGTGAAGTGCACGCAGCTGCTGGAGCGGCACCGACTCTCCCGGGAGTGCGTCTCCCTCTACATACAGGCCCAGGTGGGGAAAGGGCTTCTTCGACCGGGCTGCTTAGGACTAGGGTTCCCTACGTGTGGAGGACGTGCCTAGGGCCCCGAGGGGTTCTTTGGCAGCCCCCACGGTTGTGGGCTGCAGCGAGCTGATAAGAGCTGCTGCCGCCCGTCGTCTTGCCTCGCTGAAGGCCGTGGGGATGGGACTAGTAGAGAAGCAGCCTCTCCCTTCTTGGTGTGGCTGCGCAATAGTTAAAACTAACGGTAACAATGGGGTTGTTTGGTACCATTAAGCCCAACAAACACATTGTGAAATAAGATGTCATGAATTGCTGTCAACTTTGTCATAAGCGTTATTCTCAGTTGACTGGTGGTATATGTAACACGTGGGTAAAGTGAAAAAGAACATTGTAACCACTAACCAGTGGGGGTCAGATCCCCCCCCCCCAAGCTTAAATTTTAGAAGTGCAATAAAAATTCACAACAGCAGTGATTGGTAATCTATCGCTGTATACTTGTCCCTGCCATCCGATGAAGTGGACTGTGTTCCACGATAGCTTATGCTACAATAAATTGATTATTTAAACGATTTTAAATTTTCTTGGCCCACAATAATTCTTGAATTTACTGGAGCCAACGGGTATAGAGCCATGGCAAAAAAAAAAGTTTTTTTTTAAATGGTATCAATAAAAAGCGAGGCTGCACTTAAGTTTGCCTCATTTTTTATTGATACCATTAAAAAAAACTTTTTGCCATGGGCTCTCCCCATTTGCTCCAGTAAATTCAAGAATTGATTATTTATAAATTGTTAAAGTGTTATAAGATTCCTTGTTTTGCTACAAACTGACTAACATGCTACCCCTCTAGAAGTCTATACAGTATGTTGCGTACATGCACACATATTCGCTATCTTACTTTAAGTTATCATAAATGTGTATAATGTGTATAAATGGTGTGTATGTTGTGTGGCCTCTTAACATTTTGAGAAAGAAATGTTTGTTTTATTTGAAAATATCATTTAAGTGTTAAACTCCATGGGATGGAATTGACATAGTGGGTTACCTGGTATATTGCTTGATAAGAATGCTCAGGTAACTCATAATTGGTAACAAAATGTATATTGTTGTTGTCCCTTTTAATAAAGGAATTGTGGTTTTTTGACATTGCAAGAGCTTCTACCCTAGTTGGTTGGTTTAGAGAAGACATTTTATTATTGACTCTTTGTGAAGTTGGGGGCTGCTCTTGGGGTGGAGGGCAAGGCTATTGGGTGTTGATACCTATTCTACAGTAAAGGGCAGGTTTTAGAGGTGGGACCTGGCCCACTATGTGCCTTGGGGACCCACACCTGTGCCCATCTGACCCTCCCTCCACTGTCTGCTGCTCCCTATCATCCAGTAAGCCACAGAGATGGTTACTAGGCAGTGTGGAGGAGTAGGCGGTGGGCAGACACAGCAATAGAATGTTCTCTTCCTCCTTTGGCTGGTGCTGTCCTAAAATTTCCAGATGCCCTGTTCCTGATGCAATGTTGGGGGCCAGGAATTTGAAAAAAGCACCCGCCAGAGAGAGAAAAGTGGGGAGGTTTACCAAGAGGTGGTAGCCATCAGCAGCGGACAGGATTTTTCCTTTGTGTTGCTATTATAGCAGCAGTGTGAAGGAGGACTATTTACAGTATTACTGTTCAAATACATATCAAATCAAAATTAAGACTTTGGAGAGTACCGTAAGATAGATGACGTAATAAAGTGTTTATACTACAAAAACAAAAAAGAGTAATCTAGCCAAAACCCATACACATTGTGTGAAGAGTGAGCGGAGGAAGTTTGTGCATGGGAACCTCTCCCACTCCTTCCTGATAGCAGACACCTGGGCTTCCCAAAAGCCTCTTGAGTGTAGGATGGCGCACAGGGGGTTTCAGCAGGAAGGGGGATAGGTGAACATTGTCTCTTGCTGCCCATGCAAACAAAAGTGCCTTCTGCTCATGCAAGAGAAACTTGAGATCTAAGCTATTGTAATTTTATTTTTGCATTTCTAGCAGTATTCACCACATTTTCCTACTTGCATACTCCTATGAGGCAAAAAACATTTGGCTCTGCTTTGTTATGCTATGGCAGTGAGGACAGGGGCAATAATCACTACTTGTTTCAGTCTTAGGAAACTCTGCACTGTGACTGCTGTGCTTTCCAGAGGATGGAGTACTGGCAATGAGAGATTTTATCACTGTATAAATATATATCACCACTGTGTTGCACTGTATTTTGCCAGCAAGGAGACACAGTGCTGCTACGGTATTATCAGTAAGAATATTTATATACCACTTTTCAACAAAAACATTGCAAAGCAGTTTACATAGATAAATGGTTTCATGTCCCAAAAGAGTTCACAATCTAAAATGATGTAGAAGAAATACCAGCAAACAACCACTAGAAAAGGCTGTTGCTGCTCCATATTCTCTCTTCACTGTGCAGGAGGCAGCTGTGACTCTGTTTTATTTCTTCTGGCACTAAAACAGAGAGCGGGCAAGCGTGCCAGCATGCTAAGTGGAGGAAATGAGTGCTCTGTGATGGTAGGAGGCAGAGAGGGGAGCATCTGGCACAGAAGGGAAGAAAAACATGAGTCCTTTGCTAGCAGTGTGTAACTTCTGAAGATGTCACAAGTGCTTGTGACAAAACGTAAAGTTTGTTAACATCTGTAATATTTTTTGAATAAATTATACCAAAATGACTGGAGTTTTCCCGACAAGATGTTGGTTTTTAAGATTAGTGCTGAGCTGGTGGTCTTGGACCATTCTCTGAATACCGGTATTTGTTTGCAAGGCAGTAAAATGCTTCTGCTTGATTTGATTAAAAACTATACACTCTTTGCTCACTCACATTCTCCACCCTGATAAATAAGTTGTTATTTCAGGACAGAAACTGCTAAAGCCCTGGACCATCAACATGGAAGAGGAAGTAATGACAACTAGATCCATGTGGTTTCTCTTTACAGAAGTTAAAGTCGATGTGATGTGGGACTAGACCATGCTAGTGCTCATTTTGCGACTAGACCATGCTAGTGCTCATTCTGCAATTGTAACACCTGTACCAGGCCTTAGAATTAAAGAATTTGGAAAGAACAGGAAGGGTACCTACTGCACAAAGATGAAGCTTTTTCAGTTCCTAACACCCAAATAGGGTTGATCATAGTGGGATGATTAATAATAATAATAATAATAATAATAATAATAATAATTCCAGTATTTATATACCGCTTTTCTTGGTCATTGGATGTCTCCTCTGACTTTAGTTCAAGGTGGTTTACGCAGGCAGGCAATTCTAAACCAAACAGTTTTTACAATACAATAAATGTTCTAATTTTTCACAGGATGCTTCTTTCCAGGTGTTTCCTTTCACGGTCTGGCCTCTTTGCTGGCATTCACCTCCCACGCGTTGATTGACAGGCAACTCCCTCTCACGGAGCACCGGCTGCCGCTTTCTCTCTCACTCACAGAGGGCTTCTGCAGCTTTGTCAATAGCGACGGAGTCTTGAACTGCCGTCCTTGATCTTCAGGCATGTAATGCTGCAGCTCTCCCGTCTGAGCCAGACCTCTTGTGGATAGTATGCCACAATCACAAAACAAGTCACTGGTATTCCCTTCCCACGAGGTGCCTGTAAGGCATAGAATAATGTTAGTATTCATACTTGTTGCAGTTCTTATATTACTTGTTCTAGATCTAGAGTGACCCCCCCCCCACATTCCTTCAAAGTCAATGGGGCTGTTCTGATACTAGTGACTGTAGATGTTATCCTCTGCCTTTCATAGCTTTCAAAATACATGATGATGTAACCTTTTCCTCCCCCCCCCTTTTTTTTTAGAACAATCTGGGTATCCTGTGGTCAGAAAGAGATGACATTAAAACAGCACAGACTTACCTGGAATCTGCAGAGGCTTTGTATAATCAATACATGAAAGAGGTAATGTGCAGAGTGAGCTTGTCTTATATTTCAGCTGTGTTATCTGCAATATGGTGGTATCTCAAGGCACAGTCAAAACTAGGGTCTAATGGGGTGTGTAGGGTCTAATGGGGTGTGCTGAAATTAAAGGCAAAACGTCCTGGTTGTGTTGTCATTGGCTTAGCACTTCTGAGGGCATGTCTTATGTTGTGAAATGTTAACCTTTTTGAGGAAATATCTCATGTTGTAACCAGCAATTTTTGATGTCTTGTTCATGGATGCTGTTCATTTGAAAAGTGACAATTGATAATGCTATCTGGAAAATATCTGAACGTATTATTTCATTTTTGGATAACTTCAAAAATGGTTAACATTTAAGTGTTCAGTGCAAATGGTTGATATAAAGATGGGCATCATCTTTATATCAAGAGCTTGTTTCTGTACAACTGTGTAAGCCATATCTATAAAAGAGCTCAGCAATTTGATTATTAGTTATAATCACTACAATAGGAATAGTCTAAGCACAAACTTACTGTATGGCTATAATCCTGCACAGAAATGAGTGGGTTTAGTTTTCTTTTTTAAAAAATTCTTGTAATAGGTAAACTCTTTATGCATAACAAGCAGCCCTTTAAGTTTGTTGACTCTGCTGCCTGATGGTAGCACAGGCACAATGGGGCCTTTGTTACTGCCTCTGAGGAACTATTTGTATTCTGAGCTGCCTCAGGGGGTGTTTTCAGTGCTTGTTAGTCCTCTGTCATGGATTTTATGAAAACAGTGGAATGCTGCGCTTGGCACATCCTGAAAAGTGATGCTGAAAAGATTTCACTTGCTTTGTGTTAATGTTGGTCTAGTCTTAATTTAACTAAATGTGTCTTAGACTAGAGATTATGATGCTTCACTCCATGAAGAGGCATTTCAAAAAATTGCAGTCCTCAATTTATACCACTAACATTCCTCTTGGCTTCTGAATGGAACATAGCACTGTGTATTTAATGACAACTTAGGAATGAATGGAGAGCAGGTGCATAGTAAGCATATACTTACTAAGAAGAAGACTGTAGGAGCTTTTTTTGCCAGTGATTCACCAATCGCATGAAGCAGGCCTGCACAACATAAGACTAATGGTGTAATGTAGCCCCCTCCTTGATTTTTGTTGTCCACTGGGGGAATTTCAAATACTCATTACCTAGGTTATGTAGGAAACTCCCTTATACTGAGGCAATTCGTTGGTCTACCTAACTCAATATTGTCTACTATTCTGTCTGGCAGTGACTCTCTGGGATTTCAGGCTGGTATTTCCCTGTTCTTCCTGGAGATGCTAGGAATTGAACCTGGGATCCACTCCTTTGTGGGCACATCAAAGGCTTACTACAGTCCATGGATAGTGAGCCTGGGGAAGGGAGGGTTCCTTCATCACTAGGTCCACATTTCTCCTATTCTCTGTGGATCCTAAAGTACATAATGGAGTTGCTACCAGTATTTACAGCCTGTTGGTAGTTAACCAACCATGTCTTATCTACTTCTGAGACTCCTTTGTTGGTTGGAATTGCTAGGAGAATGAAAGCCTTGTGAATGTTTGCCACTGGATTTACCAAAGAGAAGTAGAGACATAGGGAAGGAGATAGAAACAGAGTTCCAAAACAAAGGCAAGGGGGAAACTGAGGGGTGGGTATAAAAGTGTGGTGTTTGACAAGAGAAAAGGGGGGGCTACTACTGTAGAGAGACTAATGGAGAAGAGGAGATATTGTAGAAAGCTAGGGAGTGTAGAAAAAGAGGGGGAGGTAAAAGATGGTGGTGCAGGTAGAAGAGAGACTGCTATGCAATGGAAAGAAAACGAGGGAGTATTGCCAGATGGAGTTAGAGACCTGTGGTTGTGCAGAGTAAGAAATAAGCAGCTACGGGGAAAAGAGAGAAAAGGTCTGTTAACAGAGAATGGATTAGAACAGTGTTTCCCAAATATTTTTTAACCTGTGGCTCCCTTGACCATTGGTGACCATTGACCATGGCTCCCCATTACATTGTGTTGATGCTTGTCAACTGGTATTGCACTGTTTTTCAAGAGGATTCCGTGGCACTCTGTAGCTCCCCTGGCTCGTTTCCACGGCTCCCCAGGCAGCTGTGCCTCCCAGTTTGGGAACCACTGGATTAGAAAGAATGTCAAAACATTTATCAAATGTTTTCCATAGTTATGAAATGATGCAATCCTCTTGTTAGTGTAAATCACCCCAGAATGATTTCACTTGTATACTCTTGGTATAAAGCCAGGTGTTGATCAGACATAACCATTTTAAAGATGTATATTGGGGGCTGAGGTTGCATGATGGCAAATCCGTCCGTGAGTACGGAAATATGATTCCCACTCCCCTTAAAAATGTCTTTAGCATGGAATGCCTTTATTTGGGGGGGGGGTGTCTGTTGGCTATTTTGTGCAATGAAAATGTTTGTTTGATTTAAAGTGCTTCCTCTTGACTTTATATTCTGTGACACACCCAAATGCAGCTGGCAGAGAATGCAGACTTGCCATATCTTGTGCTTTGCAGATTGGGAACCCTCCATTTGATTCCAGTGAACACTTCATGACCGAAGAAGAGAAACTTACTGACCAGGAGAGGTCAAAAAGGTATGTGTAACTAGAGCAGAAGCTAGGGATGAATGGGGAGCACCTGACTTTTTTAAAAAAAGTTAAATCTAATGCCCCTGTTTCCTCAGATTTGAGAAGGTCTATACTCATACGCTATATTATCTGGCCCAAGTCTATCAACACCTGGAAATGATTGAGAAGGCTGCGCAATATTGCCATACCACCCTCAAACGGCAGCTTGAGTATAGTGGCTACTATCCAGTAGAATGGGCTCTCAATGCAGCTACTTTATCTCAATATTATCTCACAAAGGTAACTGTTTACATTTTCTCTTCAGTGTACAGTACCTAACCTGCTAAGGTGCTACCATAGTCAGAGTTGCTGTTTGCCCAGCTATCAAAATGTTTACATCATGATTCCTATTCTTACTGGTAGGCATAGGCTTACCATAGTCCTGGAATCGAGGCAGGCGTTGGCCTAGAGTAGACCTGAGCCGTTCCCAAGAGTGTACCGCGGCTGCCCAATGCAGTCGCGTCGTTGACCGGAAGCCGCATTTGCAGGAAGCTTCTTCAGCAGGATATGACCATTAGAACTGAACATGAAACAACTGCAGTATTTTCCTGCAATGTCTTCTATTGTAAATTTAAAAAAATGCGTTCTGTTCTCTAGCAACTTTATTCTTATGTTTATGAACATAAACATACCAGTAACATGACATGTTTGGTATTTTAAACAATGTAACTAGCCACCAGTAGGGAGTGGCAGTTTCCCTGACAGAGTAAAGAGAAGCTGTGAGGACCCCCATTCAGGTTGGGAATGTGGTGGGGGCAAAGGGTTAAAGCCCCTCACCCCCACATAGCAATCCTAATTTAGATTCCCCCAACCCTTTGCTCCTGCTGTTCACACTCACACACAGGACTGAATGATGTAATTAACATCACATCAAGTTTGGCCCTACAAGTGAGGATCTGCAGTGTTGGTGCACATGCAGCATTCAGTTGAGGGTTAATGTGTCAGCTTTGGCTTTTTCTATCTTTGTCTTAAGTAGCTAGAACATTAAACAAGTCTATATTAATAAGCGTATTTATAAAAAGCAACTGGGGGAAATATTTACTTAATGTTGAGGTCTGTCTTCACAAATTCAATAGGAATTGAACAAATTAAGCCTTTGTGTTCCTTGCTAGGAGCAGTCTAGCATTGATTTTATCTTCTGAATGTATTTTGGAAGATACTATTGAAGAATGTCTCTGGTTAACAGTTTTTCTTAACAGTGAAGTAGGAATTGATATGCATATATGTGAGTTGTATCAACACATCTTCTGCATTTTAAATCCATGTCTGGTCAGCATTACCTCTAGAAGCAGCCCTTACATCCCAGGAAGTCAGGCATATTTAGAATTCCATCAAGGTAAATGTCTCTCAATCAGCATTCTTTTACAGCAGTGTTGGCAGTTAGAAATATCAAGGTAATGACCACCAGTGTAAATAGTCTTGTTTCAGTCAAGGAGCGTAGCAGAAATTCACAATATTATGCCTTCATTTTGCTGTGATGGCAGTGCCTTTTTTTGATTGAGATAGGAAAGTTTTGAATAGACAACTCCGTTTGCTGTTAGATTTCCTATCGTACGGTGTTGTCAGATCATGCCTCTGGGTCCCAGTGGCGTTACTATGACCACCACCACCCGCTCGCCGGAAGTGACTTAACGGCAGCAGCCGTTATTGAGCACTCAGAGGCGCAGGAAGGGCCGAACACGGCCACAGCTCTCCTCGCTCGCTCCGGTGAGCAGGACAATCCATGCTGCCGCCGGCTGCTGTTGCACCCCCCCCCCGCCAGCCTGGGTTCCAATCCTGACGCTCGGGGGCCCACCACCCCAAGGCCCCCACTGCTGACGACGCCACTGCTGGGTCCTTCAGTGACCACACATTCAGGCAGGAGTAGATGCTTGGTATATGCCAGGAGCAAACACCACTCTGTCCTCTCTCCACAGCAATGTTTCATGGAGTCCAGGCATTGTTTAGCAGCTGCCAGTGTCATCTTTGGCCAAGCTGGACAGGTGCCATCTGCAGAGGACAGTAAGTTGTCTCACTTTAATCTGAGCTATAGTGGCTTTAAGTGTGTTAGCATGGATGTTGAATGCTCTGCTTACGTTTGGAGTTCTAATTATTCTTCCCTTTATTTCTTGCTTGTGATCTGATCCGATCAATTTCATTACATTATCAATTTCATTGATTTGGGTGGGACTTGAGAAAGAGAGAGAAAAGAGGCTTTGCTCCCTTGTCCTTGGTTACATTTGTACAATAGTCAAGCTATTGGTGTAGAATCTAGGCTAGTGCCATGGGTAGTGGTGAGAGGGAAATACCCTTTAGTGTTTTGCATTTAGAGAGATGGAAGATGTACAAAGCTGGTGAATTCATTCCTGTCAAACGCCGGGGACACTGGGGCTCACCCCTGCAACCCCGTCGTCTTACTGGCTAAGCGCCCCCCTGGTCAACTTCAGCCCACCAGAGCACCAAGGCGGCCTTAGCCTTCTGATTTACTCACAGTCGAGCCTGTTAAGATGTCTTTACACTCACAACAAGCAGGCCTGTAATTCTTAGATGTTTTACTCAGGGAAACTTCTTCCAGACTGGCCTCTGCTCAAGTGTGGAAAAAGGTCCCTTTGTTATTGTCCGGGGTTCTAGTTCTCAGGGCACAATAACTCCAGAGAAAAGGAACCCTGGGTTCTTAGTCGAATCAAACCAAATCAATAAGTACAAGTTTACCTATTCAGTTCCGCCTGACTTAGTTCCAACAGGACTGACCAAATCAGAGGAATAGAATATTCTTAGCTTGGGCAACAACCCAAGGGTAGAATAAGCTGCCACCACCCTGGTACGCCAGTCCCACAGATCCAGGGAAAGCTGGGGTCTCTAGGCCAAGTCTCAGTGCTTGCAAGGCTGGCCCCTCTGTCCGACAGGAGAACCAGACTCAAGCCTCAGAGTCTTCAAAATGGTATTACTGGTAGCACTGGTAGTAGTGAACCAAGCAGCTAGGCAGGCTGGGTAGAATTCCATTTCCTTGTACTCAACCACAGACACACGAGCCTGTAAAATATATTTCGTTTATTAAATTAAATATTACATATAAGAAGGCATAAGATTCTTTGTAAGGCTTTATAGGCATGGTATGCAAGACAGACAGACATAAAACAAGAAAACTATTCTCCTAAAACTTACTGGTCCTAACACTCGCCCAATTAGCTCTCATAGCACGGATAAGGTGTAGATGTTAAGCTATCCGTCCCAATAAGCGTGAAAGGGGCATGGCTCCATACTGGAGGTTCAAAACGGTCTGAAGTCCCCCCCAGGGATCTTGAAAACTGAAATCTCTATCTCTAGGCAAACTTTGGCTCCCTTATACCTGGTGACTGGGGAATAGCCAATCAGAGGCTTCAACTAACCGAAGCTTCTAGGCCCTTACATCATGGTCACTCCAGGTTCCCCCTCCCAACTGGAAACCACAGGTGCAAATAGTTTGCAATTAAGATGTCCTTGATGAGTACCAGGATCCACCAGCACGGAATGAGAAACTGGCCAGACTTATCAGTCTGAGATAATGGGTCCTGCTCTCAGGCTTGCACTAATTAGCTAGCTTCCCAGCAGCTGAACTAACTGTTCAAGTTGTTTTCGAGACATCAAAGATCTTATTTTCACCTCAGGCCTTCAAAATGGAGTCAGGCAAAAGGCCTTGTCTTTCACAATTCCTTCTGGTAGTATGACTTGAATTGGCAGTATAGTTTTGCTCCTTTGATTTATCTCCTTTGGTTTTTTTTAAATGTTATAATTCAGACAATACTTAAACTATTCTTATTATATTGGGGAAATTGTGCTCCAAAGCACTGCTATATTCTGTATCTCTTAAACAGAATTTAGATTCCCTATCGCCAGGAAAGGAAGTGCCCTGAAGCTCTTTAGTCCCTGATAGTCTCTGAATAAAACTTTAGGCTTAGAAAGATTTCTTATCGAATGTGACCTTCTTTGTAACCATTTCGTAAAGGTGACCCCTGACAATTAAGTCCAGTCGTGTCCGACTCTAGGGTGTGGTGCTCATCCCCATTTCAAAGCCGAAGAGTCAGCGTTGTCCGAAGACGCCTCCGTGGTCATGTGGCCGGCATGACTCTCCTTGCCGCAGCGCGTAGCATGCAGCTGGAACACGGAACACGGAGCGCTGTTTACCTTCCCGCAAGCGGTACCTATTTATCTACTCGCATTAACATGCTTTGGAACTGCTAGGTTGGCAGGAGCTGGCCAAGCAACGAGAGCTCACCCCGTTGCGGATTCGAACTGCCGACCTTTCAATTGACAGCTCATGGTTCAGCGGTTTTCATTCTCTGCAGTATCTCACGGATTTTGGGGTGGCTAATTTCTCTTCCCCCCAATAGTTGCTATAATATAGCTGTGAACTAGCCTAATTAATAGAACTTTATAAACATTTCTGATACATTTTTAATCAGATGACACAGAGCAAGACCAACAAGACCTTCGACAGAGAAAAGCTGAAATTGCAAGATGTTGGATTAAGTACTGTTTGAATTTATTGCAAGGAGCTCGGAAGTTGCTTGAGGTAATTGAGAAGTGGACTGTAAATAAGTTTTTAATGTTGTGGTAGTGACTGACCCCAAACAGTTGCACAGCAGAAAGTGAGGCCAGCGATAGTGAGAATCTCTAGTGTGTTAATTAAGTCTTAAAGCTACTTCACATGTAGAAAGATGGGAGCCAAACATAGTGGCTACATCATCTTTTCAGCCTGCAAGCAGTCTGAAGTAGACCCTTAATTTTATGATCACTAGCCTTGACTTCCCAGGGGTTAATCACATCACTTTTCATTTCATCATGGACCCAGGTGCGTTTCTGCTTTGGTGTCCAAATGGTTTCTGTTCTAGGAACTATGTTTTCACTAACAAGGCAGAACTGTCTTTTAAAGCTAAATTCCCATTAGCATAGGTACAGATGTTACATTGACTTGTATCCTAAGTTGCACAAGTGCTTTGTACAAGCAATCTTTATTGCCCTGTTTCCCGGGTCAGCTTCCTCAGTTCCCCCAAAAGCTGCTTCAGTGAGTGAAAGGATTCTTTGAAGCAGTATTGGATGTGGCACAGAAGGCTATAGTGGGAGGGGGAAATTCCTGGAAACAGTGCCAAGGCAGCTTCTGCAAGCTCTACATTTGATTGCCTCTGTGCAGTTCTGGGGAATTTCCCCTTCTCTGTGCTGCATCTCACACCACTCTCAAAGGTTCTCCTAACCCCCAGAAGTGACTTTCGGAGGGAGAAAGCAGGGCAGATGGCTTGTGCAGATACCTTTGTGCTTGTGTTAGGATACAGCCCATTGCATGTATAACTACATACATGTCCTTTGGCCTCTTTTAGTGCTTTTCTCATTGCCATCCTCTCAGACCAGTAGATAGTTAACAGCTATGACCGGGAAACAAGCAAGCAAATACTCCCTGATGCCCCAGATGACATGTAGATTTCATTGTTCCACCCATGCTTAAAAACTGGCTTTGTAATATCCACTCCCTAGCTGGGTTTAGCTTTGTATGTGGGTTGTAGATATTTTCAGTTCAAGAAAGTATAAACTAATACACAGTGGTATAAACAATGGATAAGAATGGGTAGACAAAACCTTTTAGGGCAGACAAAAGGCAAGAAGTGCCAGAAATATATTGAGGAATAAGAATCAAATGACATGAGTGACATTTAGCATCTGTACAGCCCCTTGTACTGTAATCGTCAAAGCACTGTCATAGTTCAAATGAAGTCAGAGAAACTATCCCAGAATAAGTAGTTAAAGAATTGTTGGGAAATCTTCAATATGTTCTCACCACTATGTTGTTGCTTTAAGTTTAGCCTACTGTATGTTTTTATTGAGCGGCCACCATACATGAGATATGGTGACCTCTTCCAGGACCTTTGCCATAGGAAAGACAGGCTAAAGAATTTCTGAATTGGTGCATTTAAAATTAGAAATGTAAAGCAGATGAGATCCATCAACTCATCTTTAGTTTAGACAGCATAGAAGTAATGAAGGTTGTTCCAATGAAAGTGATCACTTTGTCAGCTTGTGTTTTTTTTTAATCGGTGGACTCATTATGGCAAAATATTTTAAGATACTGTATTCTTGTTTTAGGACAACATTGGTGAATTGGATCCGGACAGGCAGTTGGAACTTAAAGCCCAGCAGAAAAAAGAAGAGGATGAAAAGGAGAAGGGCAGGAAGAAGGCTGTCCTCTTTGGGACTAGTGATCTGTGTGATTCTATTTTGGCCATGGAAGAGAAAGTGAGCTGTGTGTTTCCTTTAGACTTTCTAGAAGCTAGAGAAGTCTTCTTAGTGGGTCAGAATTATGTCAATGAAGCAAAAGAATTTTTCCAGGTAGATGGGTATGTCACTGACCATATTGAAATTCTTCAGGACCACAGTGCCTTGTTCAAGGTGCTGGCTTTCTTTGAAGAAGATTATGAGAGACGTTGCAAGATGCATAAGCGCAGGATAGATATGCTAGAGCCCATATATGCCGACTTAAACCCTCAGTATTATTTGCTGCTCAGTAGGCAGCTTCAGTTTGAACTTGCAGATACCTATTACGAGATGATGGATTTAAAAGTGGCCATTGGTAATAGACTAGAGGAACTTGATTCCCATACAATAAAGAAAATTAATTCGCTTGCTCAGATGGCAATAAAATACTATGAACTCTTTTTAGATTCACTGAGGAATCCTGATAAGGTTTTCCCTGAGACCCTTGAGGAGGATGTTCTTCGTCCTGCAATGGTGGCCAAGTTTCATATTGCACGCCTATATGGCAAGCTTATTACTTCTGATGGTAAGAAACAGTTGGAGAACATGCAGACTTCATTGGAATACTACTCTTTTCTGGTAGATTACTGTGAGAAGCACACAGATGCTGTCCAGGCCATTGAAACTGAACTAGAACTCAGTAAAGAAATGGCTGGTCTTCTCCCGACAAGAATGGAAAGGCTCAGAACAAAACTTTCTACTTAAGCTCCTTCCTTCAGTGGAAATGTGCAATATTACAATGATCTCTGTCCAAAGAGACAGTTTCCCTTGCAGCAGTTGCCTCGTAATAATCGAACACCTGCTGTTGTGAGCTCCCACTGTGACAGGCAGCATAGAACCCGCATAAGTCGGAAAACTGCCAAATGTAGTTGTTCTCCCACACTTCTCGACTAAATATACAGTGAATGGTCAACTGGTGCCCTGTATTGCTTGCTCCGTACTGAATACAAACCTTCCTGCCTTATTTTTCTCCTTCTGTTATGTGATCCATTTCTGACTATAGTGCTGTTCTATTTCTTCTATTCTTCTGACTATTTCTTCTGAAAGGGAACTTCTTGGGTAGATTTGTTCACAGTCCAGTGCAGTCCCACAAAATAGGCTTTAGGCACTGTGGTGTAGGCAGAACTTTAAGGTTCCTACTTAACTTTAAGTAAGTCACTTTAAGAAATGCTTTTTTGTTAACAAATTCCTAATTTAATGATGTCATATTTATTTTGTATATGTTAGTTATTTGTCCTTTTTTAACCCCTCTGAAAAGGAATCTATAAATAAACGTGTCTGACTGTAAATTCGTTTGTTGTCCTTTTAGTTGTTTGTGTATGTATTTAAAGACCTGTTTGGCAATGGTTGCTTATAATCTTGCTTGTAATCCCTTCTGATTACATTTTGATGTTGATGAAACCATAGGTCAAGATTCAGTATACAGGCACCTCTTGATTTACATTCTCGAGGGTTACATTCTCAGAAATCAGCACATATATTAAAAATGTGTAAATCTAAAAAATTTTTCTATAGGAACATATGTAAATGGTATAGGTTAGAGAAAAGCCATTGAACACTTATGCTGACAACTGTAGTTGCCCAAGATGGCGTGGGGGAGGGTTGAGGAGGGATGCGCATGGGAGTGATTGCTGGTGTGAGGGCTGAGAAAGCAACAATGAAAACAAAGCGGGTACGCAGCAGCTCTGTGAATACATTTTCTTTCTCTATTGTTTATCTTCTGGCTTTAGAGGAGACTCCCCCCGCCCTGCCCCCCGGAAGCCCAGCGTCTATTGGGTTTGCTCGTAAGCTGCTAATTGATTACTTTATTTAAAAATTTGCCAGCATAAATTAGACTTCCAGTATTAATTTGCAAATTGTGCTATTTTGAAAACATGTAAATCAGGACCACATAAATTAAGAGGTGTCTGTACTCTGTACTAAAAAAAATCTACTGCAAAGTAATCAAATATTGTGTATGAAAATCTGAATTCTGTGACTTGTATAAATTATGCATATTTGTGCTAGTTTTACATAATGACTCAAATTTTATTCATGGAGAGGGTCAAAAGGTGTGTTTTTGGTCACTAAAGATCCACCCTATAACCCTTGGGAACTTTATTCAGCCTCTGAAACTTCACAAGGCATTTTCCACACACTTTGAAGTTTTCTTGATAAAAACTAGAAACTTGCTTTTTAAAACAACATAAGCTGAAAATGCTGTAGAAGCTGCTCTTTGTGCCCAGTGCCACGTTCTGATTTATGTTGGCACGGCATCGCAAATATGCACAACTCTGCGGTAGATATGTCGTAGGACAGTGTGAGCTTCATTTCTGTATCCATGTGATGGTCTTATGAAGTACACTAGACAGCTTTCAAATCGGGTCTGCGCATGCATGCGTGCTTGTACACTGCCTTAAATGCATGTCTGCAAGGTATGTTTACAATCTCTTTACATAGAATACTGAAATTTGAAGTTCTGTGGAGATGTGATATTAAGACATTTACTAATGTCCCAAAAAGCATGCCATATTTTGTTTTGCTTAATGTATAGTGGTTTTGAAGGGGAAAAAAATGACTTGCTTACAAACGCCAAAACTCAAAAGCATATACACCATGGTATGACAAAGCTTGCAGCTATTAATGGAGTTTTGAGGCGGGGGGAGGGGGCTTCTCTTCTTGCTTGCTCAACCTACAACTAATGGGAGCTGCCAGAGTAATCCTCTGAAAACTTCACATCTTGCCACTTGACAGGGCCACACTTAGAGCATTAGGGAAGTGCTCTCTTAAACTTGACTGGCAAACCTAATGGTTAAAGGAAGCTTGTTTCCTTACATTGAAGACTTCTGTTCTGAGAATACTTTGAGTGAGGGAGGTAAGTGTGTGCTTAGTGTGGGAAAAGATACTATAAAAGAAAAAAAGTGCAAATCTTTTGCCCTTCCACTTGATGATATCTTGTTCTTGAGCTCAGTCCACTGTGAAGATATCCACATATCAAGTTCTGAAAAAAAACCTTGTGTTTGAAAGTTTAGATTTGTTGCAAAATAATAACCAAAATTGACCCTGCCAATACATTTCCCCTTAATTAAAAACAATGGACCTGTGAAGTGGAGGAAGAAAATAAGACAGGCGAAGATTCGTCATTGCTACCTCCAGCTGCTGCTGCCTCATTTTCTTTTCAAGATTCTTAACTCCATAGAAACAGGACTTTTACTAAAATGTAAAGAAAAAAATATAAGCTGTCTTAGGCACCTCCCGATGGAGGGAAAAGATGGGATATGATTATTTTAGATAAATGTTCCCCTTTGAGGCCCAAGGTTTGCATTTATTTCTTAATTTGAGAGGAATGTGGAAGGTTTAATTTGAACTATCCCATCTGTAACTCGCTTGTCTATGTCTCTAAACTCCAAATTTCCTTGTGAATTGCCACTCTGACTAATTTCTGTTTTGGCTATAAATTTCATGGGTCTCTTTAGGTTTCTAAATGGCATTTAAGGTCCAAACGGTATATTCACAATGGAATGATATTTTAAGTTCTGGAAAATAAAATCCACAAAGATTCAGCCCAACTATGCACTAGTGCAGGGGTGGGGAACCTTTCTACCATGGAAGGCCACTTTTAATTTTGAAGATAGTAAACAAGCCGCATATTACCATCTTTCCTAGAGTAGTCCTCGCTGACTGACTATGAAACTGACTCTGCAGCCCACTGTTGCCAGCACTGTACTGTCACCCATGCAGCGTAAAGGGTTATTTATTTTAAAAAATTATACCCTGCCTTATCCCATTCCAAGGCAAATGCCCAAGGTGGCTTACAACAAAGATAAAAATACATAATTTATCCGGGTTATCGTGCTTGTTGAAAGTGGGTTGAAACGTGCCATAAGGATCATGATTAAATTTCATGCACGCTGGGACTGTGGAGTTAGCACACTGTGCAGCAGTGGGCAGCAGCGCACAGGCGTTAGCAGTTAAAGGTTTAGGGCGTTAAGTATTCTAGGGCAGGGGTTCTCAACCCCGTCCCGGCGAAGTACCACCTCTGGTGCCACTCTCCTGCTGTGTACCACCAGAAGTGACTGGCAATGACATCACTGCCAGTTACTTTTGGGTTTTTAGGTTTTTGGAGGCCAGAAAACGCAGGTAGGAGGTTGGGAGGACCCTTCTCAGTGTTCCTGAGAGGCTCGGCCAAAGGCAGGAGCCTCTCGGGGGCAAAAATGCGCCACTGAAAGTGCCGCGTTGGAGCAGGGTTACGGCAGTCTGCTGGTCCAAGTACCACTGGTGGTACTAGTACCACTGGCTGAGAACCCCTGTTCTAGGGAATATTACAGTATTTAGTATAGTTAAGGGGATTAAGGTTAAAGTGTGCGGGGACGACGACAAAAGTCTATGTACACAAACAATATGAAATATATGATAAGGCTGCAAAGAGAACTCCAAAAGGCCGCATGTGGCCTTAAGGCTGCAGGTTTCACACCCCTGCACTAGTGTATGATTGCTTTGTAAGTTAAGACACTTTGTGAGTGTCTGGCCCATTTTCACTGTGTGTTCCTGCTGTTCTTCAGAAAACTGCATTGGTTGGTCTTTCCAGTTTTCTGCAGAAATGCTGCCAAATGCACTCATGACCTTGTTGCCCACATGCTATATGTGTCAGATTTTTGAATTAACATGCTGCTTATCATTTGAAAGATCTCTCATGCTCACATATTTTTGGTTAGCAGTTGAGCAATGCTGTGGGGTGAAGGTGGGTTTTTTTTTGTATGTTTGCTTTTGTGAGCCCACCCAGTATTCTTTGGTGGTTCAGTTTTTCCAGACTTATGTTTGCAGGATGGTAATTTTTGTGCTGCATGCCCACTCATTGTGGAGGCACAAATTGCCTTGTTCTTTGTCTTGTTTTGTACTGTACTGGGATCCTACATGTACGCTTGGGAGGAAGCCCTGCTCAAATCAGAGCCACTGGCTTCTGAGTATACAAATGCAGAACAGCTGTATGCAAAAATGTTTCTAGGTAAGATGGAAATATATGGGCAAGGGCTCCTTATGCCTGCAGAAATGCTTTCTGACAAGTGAAAAACACCTGAGTCTAGGCCAGAAAAAAGACTCTCAAATCTCTTGCTTGTAAAAGGTAAATTTTGAACTCAAATGCATGATGTGTTTGGTGTTGTTGTTCAGTCGTTAAGTCATGTCCGACCCTTCGTTATCCCATGAACCATATCCCGCCAGGCCTTCCTGTCCTCCACTATCTTCCTGACTTCGCTCATTTTCATATTCGTTGCATCGGTGATGCTGTCTAACCATCTCATCCTTTGCCTTCCCCTTCTCCTTTTGCCTTCAATCTTTCCCAGCATCAGAGTCTTCTCCAGAGAGTCCTCTCTTATGTAAGCTATTCACAACAGCCTGTCTCTAAGACATCCTGGGAAGTTCCCCAGCCCTCCTTCTCTTGATGGTTGGATAGGTCTTTTAATTAGGTTGACATAAGCAAATGCAATACCTAATTCCACAGGGTTAGGAGAAAAGCTAGGAATGCCACTTGTGCAGGAAAGAAGCATAGCTCTAGTATCAAGCTGAAACAAATATTTTAAGTTTGGAAAACTTTCCAATTTTGCCATTTGAAAAATTGAAACAAAGTATTATTATTATTAACAGTATTTATATACCGCTTTTAACAAAAAGTTCACAAAGCGGTTTACAGACAAAATCAAATGATTAAATGGCTCCCTGTCCCAAAAGGGCTCACAATCTAAAAAAAATGCAGAAGAACACCAGCGAACAGCCACCAGAAAAGACACTGTGCTGGGGTGAAAGGGGGGCAGTTACTCTCCCCCTGCTAAATATCAATCAAACCTTTATTGGCATCACAAACAGACATCCAAATTAAATATACCAATACACAGCCACTATCACTCCAGTGGTGCAAGTTACTAGTTAAAAGAAAAGAAAGGAAAAACAGTATTTTTACATCTCTGAGTCGTTAGTGGGGCAAGAAGTCCCTGTAATGCACTTCCGATGACAAAAAATTAAATACAGGTATTTAGCCACTATCTTGGTGAGCTCCTGGTCTTTCCCATGTAATAAACGTATGACCTCCATTTCTGGTTTCCAAGTGGGAATGCAGAATTGATCCATCTAGGTATTGTTGGTGGAGATCATCATACAGTTTGCATTTAAGAACCATGTGTGCTAGAGTTTCCACCAAGTGACCATCACATGGGCAAATCCTATCTCCTTCTACCATGCCTGCAAACCTACCCCAAAGGAGGTTTGGCGGGTTAGAATTGAACCTAGCCAGCGAAAATGCCCTTCTTTCTTGTGGGTTGAACAAAAATTGGAGATAATTGTGTTTAGTCTCATGTGCCCAAGAGAATTGAAAACAGAGAGGGGAACGTGTTTGCTGCTACAATTAGTTCCTGGCGTTCAGTGTCCCACACCCTAGTCTTTAACATAGCCTTGGCAGATGGTAATGACACAATATAAGAGGAGCACCAATTGAAAAAGTGCCTCTTGCCCAGTTAGCAGGGGTTAAATATAAAGTCTATTTTAAATGTGAAATTTTAAATTCCTAATTTGAATTAAAAGTTGCTTAGATGTAGTGACATCTCTTGATTTGGCAGGCCTCAGCAACTGGAGGCTTTGCAGTCGGGAGTCTTCCTGAATCGTAAGGCTGCTTGTTGGCCACAAGAAGCGAAACAAGAGGGTGCATCTGGCCCCAGGTGCTATAGAAACAAAGTGTTCAAATCCTTCCTATAAGTTTAGAGGTGTAATTTTAGCCAAAACGCAGGACTCTGGATGATGGTGCTCAGTAGCCGTCTTAACTTGCACTGTAGGCATCAGGCCACGAGGGGGCTCCCTACCAAAATCCAACATCATGGAAACTCAAGCTAAGTTTATTTTCCAATGGAAGGAGCAGTTTACAATTCCACAGAGTTCTGGCTCCTGAGCAGCAACAAGCTACATACTTGTGCGCTCGGACTCAGCTCTTCTAATAGGTTTACATTTGACTGGCATAGAGAAGCTGCCTTAGGACATGCTTCTGGAAAGAGGGGAGGTGCAATATGTGAGTTTGCCTCTCTCTGACACCCTGGATTCGGTGAAGGAACCAGATACTTCCATGTTCCTAAGGCTATCTATGTGCATCATGTTCTCCACAGACTCTACATTCACCCCTTCCGGTTCCTTATTTGGCTTATGGTAATCTCTGAGGGTTTCTGGCTCCATCCTCTAAATAAATTACAGGGATCTTCCTTCACAAAAATGGGATTTGTTTCAATAGTTTGCCCCCATCTTGAGAGAAGTCTATAGCAGGGGTGGCCTAACCGTGGCTCCTGAGCCACATGCACCTCTTTTTTGACATATACTGTGGGGCTCTTGGAAATATGTTGGCTGAGCTCCTTTTTTGCATCACAATTACATATAAAAGGTAAATAAGAAATTTTCAAGCTTTATAATTATTTACCAGGTATAAACTGAGAGTCCACTGGATTAAAGCATGGATTGTTGCGGCTCGAAATGTCTCTGGTGTTCTTTTTACCTTTGCTCCTTTTCATGGAATGTGGATATATTGCTTTAATGATTGCTAAGCTGAAGAGATCTGCTGGTAGTTTGTTGAGAGTAGTTGTGTACAGTATTTTACAAATCTCCTGGTTTCCATCATTAATTGGGCTAATTTCCCAGGATTCCTCATTGTGATCCCCACCTAATGTCTACTTAGTATGCTGTGCTTTGGCATGGAAGCATTCCAAGGAGACCAGGGGGGGATAAGGCACCCTTAACACATTTTGGACATTCTCAATTGCTTGCCCTTGTTCCTGGATCCTGAGGGAGCTACGGGGGTCTGGAGCTGCCTGCACAAGTTTCTCATTAGCTTGTTGTTGTTCAGTCGTTAAGTCGTGTCCGACCCTTCGTGATCCCATGAACCATATCCCGCCAGGCCTTCCTGTCCTCCACTATCTTCCTGAGTTTGCTCATTTTCATGTTCGTTGCATCGGTGATGCTGTCTAACCATCTCATCCTTTGCCTTCCCCTTCTTTTGCCTTCAATCTTTCCCAGCATCAGAGTCTTCTCCAGAGATTCCTCTCTTCGCATTAGGTGGCCAAAATATTTGAGCTTCAGCCTCAGTACCTGCATCTAAAAGCACAGATGAGCATGGTATTTTCCCCTGGATCTTTTAAAATGTGCCAAAATTTATTTCTCTCGGCTTGGGTAAAATGGGGGTCATACTGTGGAATTTCTGCTTCCTGCTGTCCCTCAGGGCAGTTAAAGGAGGTTTGGTTCCCCTGGTTCTGGAAATTGTTCCAAGGATCACGCTGTTTAAGAGGATATTATTGAGGAGCAGGAGCCAGTGTTGGCGTAAGTCATTGGTCCTTTGGGCTCAGGCTGAGCCTGTTTGGATGTTTCTTTCAAAGCTTCTGTTTCCTTGAGCCTGGCACTTGTCTGTGTTATTCCAGCCATTAAATCTGACTACACTACAGTGCTTCTGTCTCTACTCATCCTATACAGTAGTAACTCATGTTGATATGGATTGATGTGGCTCAGATTGACCTCCGTAGACAGAATCTATAAAGTGTCTCCAATTATAATCTATAATTTCCTTCCCATCTTCAGTATTAACCCCTTTTACTTCCTTTTCCTATTGGCAGAGGCCTTGGAAAGTTCTCTTGGGGCCTGTGACTCCATCTGCCACCCATAGCTGTCTCATGGTGTTCTCTGGGAAAAAGACTTGAAGCACTGCTTTCATCCAGGTGCAGCTTGTTGCCTCTGGGATGTTAAGGGTGTTAGGCAGCCTCTAAAAGAGGAGCATAAATTTGAGAAATACTTTCTCTGGTGGGCAGCCCGATCCTGCCTAAGATGCGGTGGCTGGCTGAAATGACTGGCCGCTGCATGCTAGGCACTAGGCAGGATGCAGCCTGCATTGGCGCGGCTGGGGCTCGCCTCGGGAGAAGGGGACGTTTGTCCCCCTTGCCCCGATGTAAGCCCCGGAGGCCCCAATGGGCCTCCTTGGATGTGCACCAGCTCCTTAGCCGGCACACGTCCGGGGAGGCTGTGTAAGACTGGCCCGGAACAGGGATATGGCGGACCACGCCACCGATATCCCTGCCACCCTCCTGGGCCGGGCTGTCCAATTGCCCCCTCCCCTGCCACCCTGGCCCACCCTCCCCATGGCCTCCTGCCGACCAGTGCAGGACTTACCTATGTCCGGTGGCGCAGGTCCTGGAGGATGGCGCAGTAAGCGGTGCCGGCCTCCGTGCCGGTGCTGCTTACTCTCTCAGTGCTGCAAAAGTGCTTTACGTGAAACTGAAGGCCAGTGAAGCACACCCTAAAATTAGGCAGGATTGCGCCGTAACTGGGTTAAATCCACTCCATCGACTGTGGGGTACAATTGTTAAACCTGAGTTACCAAGCAATCTCATTGTGTGAATTTAGGATGCCTTAACTCCTGGTCAGCTATGGTTCGCCGTTAGCCTTGGTGAGCTTCCTCTTCACCATTTCCTGCACATTTCTCTTCACACTGAACCATCCTATCTGGCATTAGTGACAGATCTGGTTGGGCTATAGGGGTGATCGAGTCCGATTGGGACCAGGCTGGGTTGTGGAGGACTTGAAGGACAGTGTACTGGTGTGTCTGTGTCTAAACTGTGTGTCTGTGTCTAAATCTGGATAGCTCAAATCTAAATCTGCTAATTTAGCTAGGCCCACAGTGGCTATTACACCTTCATGAACCCAAGCTTCGTGATCCTAGCCTTGCCCACCATGTGACTTACTATGACTTTTCCTCTTGGCTTTGGTGTGATACAAATCTTGTGGTTGCTTGGACTACTAGCAGCTGTCTTTCCAAATCTATGATTTTCCTCCTAAGTTCCTCTGTGGCTAATCTCATTGTACTTTTTTCTTTTTGTTCCTGATTCAGCAGCTACATGTGAGGCTAACTTATCTGCAGTCAGGTTGCTCTGGTCTAGTCTGAGCCTTTCTGCTTGTTACCACCAAATTTCTTCCTCTGACATGTCTTCACTAACTCCTGTCACTCAAAATACTATCACTCAAAAGCTTGTATGTATATAAACATGCACACTAAACTGTCCTCACTCTGCAAGATCTTACTGTCTGCACAGGGCCTAACTTCCTCACAATTTTCAAATTCTTCAGTATTGCCTAGGAGGTTCTCAATTTTAAAGCAGCCTGTCTGCCAGGGACAAATGCCTTTTGTGTTCTTAAACTATCCAACATTATAATTTGTTATACGTCTTCCTTCTGTTTACAGTTTCCCTATAAATTGGTTTCTTCCTGTCTACCGGGAGAAAGGTCTATCATATACACTATGAATGTCTGAAGGTCCAGTAAAAGCTGGAGTTCGGTCCTTACGTTCCAGAAAGGGGGGGTACATGTTGGCCAAGGAAAGTGGAACTACTTTTACTGTCTTTGAAAAAGCGATGGGGTGAAATCTGTGTTTCCAATCCTTTTTGGCTAAAGCACTAGGACCAGAAATGATATTGGGGCTGTCGGTGCAGTCCCAAGACCTACATGATCTCAAGTCTTCTTTACAGCTTCAAGATCCAAAAATTCTCGAGATTGTCACACAGAGTTCCAAGACAAAACTTCCAAACATCTCAGAAGTACCCATGCATTTCCAAGACCTACAAGTGAGGGGGGGGGGTACTAGTATCTGTAGGATAGCTGAATTCTCTGGCTATGGTGGGTTTTGCCAGTGAACCTTTCTCTTGTGAATCCGAGCTTCCGTTCATCTGTATGAACACTTGCTTGGTGCAATGGGGTGCTTGAGCTGAAACTCAAAGGCCACTGGAGAAAGGGGATAAGGACAATGAAAAAGGAATCTCACAATGAAAAAGGAAAAAGGAATCTCACACGACACTCACAACGGTGGGGTTCTGAGATGTTTAAAGCAACTGGCTGAGCCAGATTCCTGCCCCAGGAAGTGCTTATGTTAAAAGTTTTCTGGTACAATTTGCATGAATCAACACAGTGGGTGGGGCGGGAGGGAGCCTACAAAACCTTTTCCACAACAATGGGGATGCTCTGGTTTCCAAAGGGACAAGGCTGCACCAAGATGTCCCACTTTTGTGCTTGCTGAGCATGATGATTAATTATAACCCCAAGTCCCAATCCAGCACAGGTATCCTCCTTCACCAGTGCTAACATGGGTACCCAGTCTGTTGGCACTTAAACCAGTCTTCTGAGCTATACGTGGGGATGAGGGCAATAGATGTGAACCGCACGCTGCCTAGCCATTAGCTCAGAGATATTAAACCATCTACAGAACTGCCTAGAGTCACCCAGTACAATGGTGGATCTTGAGAACCACAGAGAGGGTGAGCGAGAGATGCAACACAAGGGAGACAAACCCACAAAAACAGCGTTTCCAAAAGACCAGGCATGTTTGTTTTGTTTTCACTGCCAATCAAAGAAAGAGTTTCTGGTGCCTGCCTATGACCCTGGTGAGTTGTTTCCACTCTGTGGTCTCAGGGAATCTCCTGCACCAATTAAAAAATGTGTTTTGTTTCCATGCTACTCTTTCCTAGGGCAGTGAGTTTCCACAACAATTAAGCACTTTGTTTCCACACCTACAGTACGTGAGTTTCTAGGCTTTCCCAGGTAAGGTGCTGCTCCCAGTTTAGTCTTGAACCTGACCAGGCCTGGGCTGCTCAAGAATTCCCAAGGTAACATTTTAATGTCCCAATGCTAACAAAGACACTAAACGAAACGTTCTACATACAAATCTGAAAAGTCCCACTCACCCACACTGCTAGGATGCAAAAGTTGACTCACTGATACAGTGTGGAATTCAGACCACTCAACACAAAAAAGCATATGCTTTTTTAAATTATGTATTTTAATCTGTTGTAAGCCGCCTTGGGCATTTGCCTTCAGCATAGGAAAGGCAGGGTATAATTTTTTTAAATAAATAAATAAATAAATATGCTTTCTTAAACCCAAACATTTCCCAAGTACTTTAAGTCCAATGTTTCTCCAGGTGGGGTCAGACCATAATTCGGAATTATGGGTAAAACTACTGGGCTGTGAGTTTTAATAAATTTACGACTGTATTTTAATAAATACCAAGACTACTGGGCTGTGAGTTTTAATAAATTTTCTGTCTGTCTTGTGAGCCCCAGCAACGGAAGACACAAGCAGAATTGATTTTTGTTTTTATTCTGGCTGTCCTGTTAGCTACTACATGGCTATTTTACCTGTAATTCCGAAATCGCTACTGAGAGAGTGCTAAGCCCTAAATGCTAGTGGTTGCTAGGAAGACTAAGACAGGAAAAATCATTGGAAGGAGGAGGGACATGTACACAGGCAAAATGGAGGAAGAAGAGGGGGGTATAGGACATGAACAACAGGGACTGCAGCGAGATGTGGCTGACATCTCTAGAGAGCGATATGTGTCACAGAGTAGGAATTGTCAATGCATCCCCCACATCTTTGAAGACACAAATGAAAACTGTTTAATTCAGATCCTGGTATAGTGTTCTGGATTTCACAGTTCAGTGAGCAACTCAAGTTTGTATGTTACCAATAATGTTGTTGTTGTTGTTGTTGTTCAGTCGTTAAGTCGTGTCTGACCCTTCGTGATCCCATGAACCATATCCCGCCAGGTTACCAATAATAGCATGCATGTAATATTCGTATGGAAATCTAATCTGAGAAGGGGGAGCAGGTTGGGTCCTATAGGTTTCCATCCCCAGTATTTCCTGCATTTTGGCAGAAAGTGGGGAGTGGAGAGACACATTGATGTAGACTTGATGACACCATTCTGCTTCCATCTGCTCTTCCTGTAAGAGAAACCGGTTCTACACCACCCTAAGATAACTATACTCAGAGGAAACTCTGTAGCAGCAGAACGCTAAAACTGTATGTTAATTGCAGGCTTACTGATAAATGTTGGTTGTATTGAAGCAGTGAGGTATAATTGTGAAAACTATATTTGATGTCTGAGATTCATTTCCCCCCCTCTGCATTCCCATTGGTGGTCTTTGATCTTTGTCTGATCAAATCTGATCAAAGCTATGCTGAAATTCAAGGTCTTTATTTTGCAATCTACTTTTTCGATGCATTCTGGGAAATTATTAATAAACTAGGCAACACCAAGAGGCTTTTGTGCAAAGCCCTTTTCAGCAAGGGGAAAGGGGTGTTGCAGCTCCCCAGCAAGTCTTCATCATAAAGACATGCTGCTTCATGGGCCGCTGCCAAAGCTCTGACTGTTTGGGACCATCTATAGAATAGTTCGGAAATGTGTTCTTTATATTGTAAAATTGTAAATAGTTGTCTGTAAGCCACCAAGAGCCTCAAGCATAGGATGGGTAATTGAGACAAAATGCAAGCTTGCTAAGACCTCGTTTGACCCTGGATTTTGCTACAAACCAGTAGCTTGGGTTCTGCCATGTATATGCTACAAATTCAAACCAGGTGGAAGCAAGTTTAATTGACTTGGCTTTCCCCAAGGGATTCTCAGAACTGTCATTTTGTGAGAGTGCTGAGAATTTAATAGACCTTTCCTAGAAGCACACCTCTTTCTAGGGGGCCTAGGTAGAGTGTTATGGACATTAAACACTTTTGAAACTGGTTTAGAATAGATGCACTAAGCAGGCATCTGCAACAGCTATTTTTCCAGGAACAAAAACTTGATGCAATCTTCTCGTCATCCCAAGTGTATTTCTGGTCAGGGCTCCTCTTCTGTTTTTTTTACCAGACATCTTCCCTTTGTTGTTTACAGTCTTGACTGCAACAGAAAACCATCTATGTACAACAAATGTGGCTGCCAGACATCGTAAGAATTGGCCCTGAGACCCAATTAATGGTAGTCCGTAATATTAAATGATACTGCAGCAATATCACTTTGTAAATTTGATTCTAGTTTTGTTAGTCATAGGGAAGGGAAAGGAGCTACTCCAATCACTTAAGCCCTGTCTGGATCAGGAACCAGAGGCGGAAGAAGGACGGAGCGCGTGGAGCAGCTGCTCCAGGCGGCGGGCACAGGGGGGGCGCAGTCAGCGTTGGGGCGGTTACTTACCCGCGCGATGTCTCGGCCCTCCCACCCTCCCTGGACCTCGTTCGGCTCCAAAACAGTGCCGAAACCGGCGGGGGGCGTGTTCGGAGTCACACTGGGTGAGATGACGTCACGTCACTTAGGCCCCACCCCTTGGCCCGGGCGCCGGGAGGGCTAGTGGCATTACTGATCAGGACCATGGTGTGTGTGTGTGTGTGTGTGTGTGTGTGTGTGTGTGTGTGTGTGTGTGTGAACCCTTTGCCCCTGTCATGGCCCTGATCCAGATCAAGCTCCCCCGTGGCCAGGGCCACTCAGAATAATTTTATCAGGGGGTACAACAGCTTTTTTGGGGCCCCTTCCCTTCATGTGAATTCGGCTCCTGCCTCCTGGGCCCCCTTTTTTGCTCCAGGGCCCCCTTTTTGACCCATCTTTGGCCGTGGGCTTGGGTACGATTGTACCCCCTGAACCCCCCTCTCAGAGTCCCTGCCTGTTGTTTGCCTTGCAAGAGAAACTTCCATTGGCATAAGATGGATTTTCCTTTCTGACACAATTACCAGCCATGGGAAGCCTGATATTGGTTGGGCCCATGGTGGGAACAAAGATTTAAAAGCGATTGTGTCCCACACTGCTGTTCCACTGCCGATTGTTCCTCTCCCCTGTGCCTGCTACTTAGAGGGGGGAGAAAACCAACATGCAAGGGCTGGGCCAACCACATGCTTGGTATGATGACGAGTAGTTTGGCCTTTATTCAGCCACCCCTCTGACTCTGGAAATTCAGCAACTTTTGCCTACACATTTCACCCATCATCACAGCTTTGTGGAGAAGAAACTTGCTTTTTATTTTTGGTGAAATTCTCAGTAACCTGAATTCTGCAGCCAATGCCATTTTTGGTGCTTTTTTCTATGTGTCTGTGCCAACCTCAGGATTTGCATAGCCCTTGGCTATTATTACTGTGGAGTAAAGCAGGACACAGAGGCAGGTCCTCAGTTTTATTTGCAACGTTTTGGGGACTTCTGAAACCAGAACTGTTACATTAACGTTCAGTGTACCAACCTGTGGTGAAAAGTTATGGAGCAATTTTCCCACTTTCTTCTTGCAGTGTGATGGACTGTTCTGAGGTGGACATGCGCAGTGTGCCTTGTCGTGAAAGGTAGCTGTGAATGATTGGAACCTTCCATAAGACCAGCTTCCAAGGAAGTCTTGTTTTGAAATAAAAATGAGAATGATTTGATGCTCTTGGTCTGGGGCAGAAAATGTTCGCAGCCGCACACAAAACAACCACACTGTTTCCTCTCCAGGCTGGTAGTGATGTCAGCTGCGATGGGTTGCTTACGGAAACTGGATGCTGATAACCAAGATTAATGAAGGCCGTTTGAACTGGGACATGCAAACCATATTGCTGCTTTTAAAATGCTTGGTTAAAAGTTAACCACTTGGTGTGCTATCCAGCCAAAGTTAACTATATGGATGTCCCATTTTTTCCCCACAGGAGAATTAAATACCATATTTGACTCCTATTGAAGTCAATGGGACTCAAACATGCTTATTTATTTTTATTTATTTTCTGTATTTATATCCCGCCTTTCTCATCATCAGATTTCTCATCAGATTTTATTCAAGGCGGCTTACATAGGCAGGCTATCTTTGGTCTTTACAATATTGTTCTATTCCTATATAGAACCTTCCATACTCGAGATGTTTTCCCTTCCGAGTGCAGCCCTCCTTCTGGCTTGTGCTTTACACTTCCAAGCTTCACAGTTCACTGCAGTTCACCCTCGGACGGTTGTCTTAGATGTTCTCTCTCTAACTGACTCCTCCGCATTCCACCCTCTCACGATGCCTTCTCAGTGTCTTTGCGAGGTTTGTCAGCAGCTTCTGTCCCCATCCAAGCGGGAACCAAAGTCAACCCTGCTTAGCTTCTTCAGGCAGGGCACCGGCTCAAACCTCCAGGCCACACCTCATGCTTAGCTTTGCTTTGATTACACGTAGTCTTCTTCTGACAAAACACAGCAGCCCTTTTGGTGTGGGCTCATTATTTCCCCAAACCAATCCTCTTTTCACATAATGCGAAGGAGCAAGTCACATGAAAAAAAGAATACAGCTTTCTCTTTTGTAAGGCCATGTCACAATAGATTTCTTTATTTTTTGTCTATCAACGGTAGGGTTTTGAAGTATCTGATCAGACACTTAAAAAGAGCAGAGCCTCTTTTAGGCAGAGGCGCCTCTGGAAATGTTTTAAAGCAATAAATTGTACAGTGGTGTCTCTCTGATGCGACGGTACAGCCTGAGATGCAAGTGAGGCCAGGAGGAGAACTTGGTCCAGCGGAGTGTTAAGGCTGCTGCAATTCTATGCATGCTTACTCAGAGTCTTGCATAGGATCAGGTCATAAGTGGTTAATTCTGTGTTGTTTTATGTTGCATGGCTTTGCAACATGTCTAACGTATACTGTGGCCTCAACATGAAGCAACTACCCTGAGAAACAAGGGAACTACTGAAGTCACGCTCCAATCCACAGAGGACAGAAGTTCATGGCAGACAGCACTATACAGCTGAGGACTAGTTCTCAGAAACAGTAGATGATGTGACAGAACTGTTTCTGGACTGTGTCACTTCAGACTACAAATGGGGCTCAATTGCTTGATTGTATTTATTTTGCATGGATGAACATTTGGACATGAAGAAAAAAATGACTTTGGTTTTTGCATGTTCTGTGGTATGCACATGCAGTATGTGCACAGTTTCCAGTGTCTGAAGAAAAATATTCTGGCGGGGTGTGTGTGTGTGTGTGTGTGTGTCCTGGTCCAGGTCCAGAACAGGTCCAGTGGTGGGGCCTGGGGCTGGAACCCAGTGGCTCTGTGTTTTTGGGTGGATCTGAGACAGAAGCCCAGATTTTGGGGGTAGGCCCACTAGCGTCGCTGCAGGGGGCGGAGCTCTAAGTTCCGCCATGGTCCGACCCTCCGTTACATGGGTGCACGAAGCGGCTCCGCCACTCGCCTTTGGAACCATTTAAGTCGGTGAAAGCAACGTGCAGGGAGTCTCCTGCGCGTTGCTTTCACCGTCTTGAACGGTTCCGAAGGCAAGGGGGCAGGGCCGCTTCGTGCACCCGTGTAATGGAGGGTCGGACTGTGGCGGAACTTAGAGCTCCGCCCCCCTGCAGCGACACCACTGGGTAGGCCTGCCTGGTGGCAAAACCAGGACTGTAGGCAACCTTCCTTGTTAGGTAGAGTCATCCCATTTCTAGCTACACTTACATGGTCAATATTTTATTTCTATTTATTTCTTTTAATTCAAGGCATGCAGAGGACATGCATCTAAACACATGTACTGCCTGGAGAGCAATGGACCAGAGCATTAATAATGGGTCTATTTTTTACAGGATTAATGGCAAGAGGCCACAAGGCTCCACGTTTCATTTGAACCATGTAATCACCACCCTCCTGCATGGGAGTATGCATGGGATGGAGAGAGTGGAGAGAGGGAAATTCTTCTCCTTCTCGCACAACACCAGAACCAGGGGACATGCACTAAAATTGAGTGGAGGGAGAGTTAGAACAGACAAAAAATACTTATTTACCCAGCGTGTAATTCATCTGTGGAATTCCTTGCCACAGGATGTGGTGATGGCACCTGGCCTAGATGCCTTTAAAAGGGGTTTGGACAGATTCATGGAGGAAAAGACCATCACAGGTTACAAGCCATAAGCAACCTCCTGGTTTTAGAAGTAGGTTTTCTCTGTGCCAAGTGCAGGGGAGTAGCAGAAGGAAACAGGTTATCTTGTTGGCTGTGTGCTCTCGGAAGCATCTGGTGGGGCCACTGTGTGATATAGGAAGCTGGATTAGATGGGCCTTTGGCCTGATCCAGCAGGGCTCTTCTTATGTTCTTATGTTCTCCTCCTTAATTAATCTATGGAGCAACGCTCCAAATTTGAACAAAGCCTTGTTTGCTCCTTAAATATAAATGCAATTTTCATGCCTCCCAAATTCAGATGAAGCTTTCCGGGTTCAAATCCTTCCAGAACAGGATATTTGGGGAGGTGGTTACGTGGACCTGGAAAGAGGAAGGGACAGGAAAAGAAATCACGTTGACAAAATAGGGCAACTTTGGGGACAAGGCTTAAGTTCATTATTTTGTTTTACAGTACTGTAATAAATGAAGCAAGCCCACAGCAAGCAGGGAGGCAGTAGCCTGCAAGGGAGCAGGGCGAGGTTGCTGAGCTGCTTTTCATAGGGAGGAAGGAAGGAATTTCCCCAAATTCAGGAGTTCAGGGAGGTGGTTATTATGGTCACAACTTAATACTTATGGATGGTCACAGGACTTAGATACAGGGAAATGTATAACAGGAAGACTTGCGTAATGGAGACCCGCTGTACAATTGTTCCTGTTCTTAAAACTATTCTTTTTCTTTAAATGAGAACAATTCTCGTTCTTTAAATGGAAACTATCATGTCACAATCACAAATTAAAAAGCCAATTCCCCACCCCAAAAGAAATCTAGATGAGGCAGAGCAGTGCTTTAGTGGAGCAGTGCATTGACTGGCCCCACCCTTCCTGTCTAAGCTCAGATTTTTTGGTGTATTGGGGCAGGCAAAACCTAGTTTTTGTCTGGTCAAAGGGCAAAGTCTAACAAAGGCTGTCTTGCCATCTTCTAGATTGTATAGATCTTTTTAAAAAAAAGGTTATGGAGAAAAACAACCTAGGGCACTTCTGCTTGTGTGGCAACTGACCCAAAAGAAAGAAAGAGAAAAAAAAACAAGCACTAGTCAGGTCATCTTGTAAAAAAAGAAAACAAATATATATTTGGCAACCTTAGATGCATTGCATATGCAGGTTACTGTTAATTTTTGTAACATGTGTAGGATCACTCAGAGGGGAGATTATCTATATCTATATCTATATCAATGCAGAAAATGTTTTTCAGTGTCAGTTGTTGTCAGTTTTTTGTCACTCATGCTGAAACTTTAAAAAGTGTACAGTTCAAGACACATTGAAGCTGCTTTTGTTCTGTTGCAGAAAGATGTATCAGTTTTACAATATTTTACATAGATTAGGCTTCTGTGGAGCAGTTGATGCTGTTCATTTTACAAACATCCTTCAATATAGTTCATTTGTGGTTTTTACACTTGGAACAGTTTGTACTCTGCTGAAACTGGTCTTATGCGTTTTTTTCTATTACAGACCACATCATGTAACACATTTTGATTTAACATGAACAAGAGTGCAGCAGTCGGTATATATGGGTAGAGAGGATATACCGTATTGGTCTGAGTATAAGACTTACTTTTATCTCCTAATTTAAGTTTTTAAACTAGGGGTGCGTCTTATAATCAGGCTGTTGCAATTTAATGCCAGTGATTTAATTAATTTTTTTAATAGCACCAAACTTTAAGGGTGCGTCTTATAATCAGGTGCGTCTTATACTCGGGACAATACGGTATATTGCCAGTCCCATAAATGTCTGCATGAGGCTAGCTTCAGATTAATGTACATTAACATTCACACTGAAATTCTACAGATCTTCATCCTAGGAAAACTCATCAAGATCACTTCACATCACTTCTCTGCTTGAGGTTCACTACTCCCTCCACCCCACCTACACCTGTGTGGGTAACTGTCTGAATAATTTGCCACAAGTGGAAACTACTATATTTGGTTAGCTGTTTGCCAAACATTTATTGTGAGCTAGGCACACACAAGCAAAAAAATCCATCCAGGAGCAGAGTGATCAGAAGACACGTTACAGAGTTTTGACAGCCAACCGATACCATCTAGTTGGCATGCGGAGAAGCTGGGTTGAGTCAGTGGATCTCTTCAGAGCTCATTACGTGTTTCAGCAGTTACACCTTTGCTTTAGTATAGGCCCAACCAGCAACTTCGCCTGATTGCAACTCACCAAAAGTGAGTTGACTTGTGGCATCATCACAAATGTGGACTGATAATCTCTGGAGGGATTTGGAGTTGACAAGTGGGTTATAGTATACATGTACAAATAAGTACAATCCAAATTCTCCAGAAAATAATTAAGCACACCTAATTCTGCACAGAATTGGGCTCCTCCTTGCCATTTTGCTTCTGTGTCCTGAAGTCTGGCATGGCTGAGAATGGATTCATGTCCTCTTGCTTAATTGGCTTGTATCCAATATTTCCCCTAAGGGGTCCGCACCATTGCGCAGACCCCTTTGCTGGCTGCACAGCAGCTTGGTGGCATTTCTGGATGCACAGCAATGACATCATATGTCATTGCCAGACTTCCAGGAGTGCCAAGCTGTGCAGAGCTTGATGGCTGGAGTTTCAGCTGTGTGGTCACACAGCAAGTTAAAGGGAACAATGCTGGCAACTTGGACTTTCATCCATGTATCTCTGGATTTGTGTCATGCTGATTGTCCATTTCATAAGCCAGCTGACTTCTCGTAGTTCACATGCAGTAAGATCACAAACATATTTAGGTAGAAATAAGCCCCACTGAGTTCAATGGGGTTTAATCCCACATAAGTGGACACAGGATTGCAGCCTTAGAAGTAAAGCAATTCATTATACCTAGGCTAGTCACATGCTTTTTGAAAATTCAGAGGTGTTTGCCTAAAACTGACCCCAGCAATGATTAATTTAATTTTAACAGCTGTTTTTATTATTAACCACTCAAATGCACAGCAATAACTTTGAAACACTTGTATTGCCTAGGCCAAAATGGCATTTGTTGCTATTATGGAGCCTGTTTTAGCATTCCTAGTCATGCATCTCCTTAATGAATGGAGTGCACTTTTTGCAGTGATTACTGTGAATTTGGCACAGTCAGTATATTATTACTTTGTCTCATTCTTCTAAGACCTGTGTGTTATAAGCAGGTGAAATCACCAGGTTTCCTAATCTGTTACAGTGTTTGCGCATCAAATGCTGATACCAGTGTAGTAAAACTACTGACTCAGAATTTTGGGTGAGTGGGTGGGTGAAATATGTTCCAAAGATAGTGAAGATCCAATTCTACTGTCATGATATTTTTGTCCATGGAGGAATAAATGTGGAAGAGTTTTGTGGAAAGGTTACACCCTAGAAAATGTTCATGTGGATTTTTTGCTTGGAGCCCTAGTGCATATTTTGGGTGGGGGAGATTTCAATGTGCAGAGGGATCAGAGGAAGATATGCAGCAATATTGAATGGCCCAGTCTTGGCTAAATTCAAGATTCGACTGCACAAAGCAAAGCAGTGTATGTTAAGAGGGTGTTGTGCAAGGCTAGCCCATGCATGAAGCCAACTAAGGTGATTGCCTGAGACAGGAGTTTGGCGAGAGGGTGCCTGCCTTGGTCCACCCTCCACCTCCATGGCTCCTTCTCCCCAATCCCAGGATTAAAAAAGGAAGGTTGGGATGAAATGGAAGAGGATGTGACGTGTGGAGGAGAGGAGTGGTGAGCTAGAGCTTCTCCATCTCCAGGACTCCAGCCCACCATTCTTCTCTCCTCAACCCTTTCTCTTCTGTTCTGTCCCACTCTTCCTTTTCCAAACCAGGGACTGAGAGGAAGAACAGAGGCTGGCACCAAATAAGGGGGAGATGAGCATTTGGCATGCCACCGCAGACTCCAGGAGGTCTTGGGCTGGCCCTGATATTGTGCTCTTTTCTTCTTTTTTTATACTTCAAAATCACTACAGCAGTTACCAACACAGGTCAAAACAGTCACACTCACACTAAAGTTTTGAAAATAAAGGGGTTTATTTATTTCTGTCATTTATATTGAGTTGGAACCTAAGGTTAGTTGGGGGCTGATCCACTCTCCTCCTCACCCCCGTTGCCGCCCCATTCTGCCCACCCCCTGCTTCCCTCCCTCCCCCTGCACAAACTTACCAGTGCCAGCAGGCATCTGTTGTCAACTGGTGTGTGGAGTTTGTGGCGGCAGCCAGGCCGCACGCATTGGTGTGTTGTATTTTGCAACAGCTGGAAAGTGCTTTATGCTGCCGGAACACTCATTCCAACAGTGTAAGGTCCGGCTAGGATCGGGCCATAAATGTACCAACATTTAACTGATTTCAGCTTTCAAAAACTTAAGTTGCATTGAAATGAAAAAGACCATTAATTATGGGTTATAAACAGCCTTTTCCAGAGTGGGCCATGATAACCGTCTGGTACAAGATTGCTACTGTGGCAATGAACTTTATCAAGTAAGAAGATTTACAAAATAATCTCTAACTGTGTGAAATGATAAAGTGAGCCTTGCTGGTAATCTGATAATGTGAACTGTTATCACTGCTGGTACCGGGTTACTGGGGGCTCTTGGGCAAAGCCCTGTACTGGGCTCTACGTGGCACCCAACACCCATCCCCTGAGGGCACATTGGCTGCCACCACTGCTCCCAGTACTGAGGATTCAGGGGTTGGCCCAGCTGGATAAGCCCTCTGATGGGTGTGGGCCCTCAGCCAGAGCCCAATGATGTGGCTGACCACTGAGGTGACTCCTGATTATCGTTTCCAAGTATCCCACAATGTTACATTGCTCAGTATTACAGCTGTGCCAACTGCCTTGTTGCAGATCCAGCTGTGCTGTATTCAAAATATTTGCAATTTTAACTCTAGCCTGCTAGGAATACTACTACAGCACCTTCTGTTGCCTTGTCCTGCTGATATCCAGGCAGCCTAGATCTCTCAGAGGAGTGGGTATACATACAGTGTCTGTGGTGCTGGCAGGAAAGTGAATGAAACCAGAGGATATGGAATGGCCCATTCCGAATGGGTGTTAAAAGGTGAAAAGGGTTAAAAGCTCCTCTACCCCTGCCATGGTTCCAGTCCAGATCACTTCCCACTTGTAATTTGTGAGTGGGAGGGGAAGAGAAAGAATACAAAGGCTTGTTAAGATTGCTACATCTACTTTGGGCCTTATATTAACATTGTTAACATCCTTACGCTATGCATATGGGTCATGGCAAACAAACACTAGGTGCCAGCCCAGGCACCCAACAATAAGCCATATGTGTTTGCTTGGATAGCCAGACTCATCATAGCAGAAAAACAACCTCTCTTCCAAAATTAATGACTTGGAAGAATGCAAAGCTCTTAACTTACTTCACATGTGTGGTCTGAAAATGATGTTTGCATTTTGGTCCAAAGGGTAAGAAACAGTTAAGGAGGAATGCAACGGACTGGGCTTTGGTTATTTATTGTGTTTCTTCTCACAGAATATACTATACATTTCTGAGGACCCAATCCTAACTAGGCTTTGTGACGTCAAAGCATACATGCCTTTATGACGTTGCAAACAGCATGATGCTAGTGGCCATTTTGGGGATGCCACCGCAAACAGTGGTGGTGGCCCCAGCACACTGCCACAGAGGGTGATGTGCTGAGGCAGGTAAGCTGCTGCAGGAGGTGGGTGATGGGCAAGGGGGCAGAATGGGGCGGGGATAGTAGGAACAGAGAAGTTTCTGGCGGGGGGGCAGATGGGAGGAGGAATGGGGGCAGGAGGGGGTGTCCTTGTCAAGGAAAAAAAAAGTAAAATGATGTTATGCAGAGTTCACTTGTGCTTATGTTTAAGACCCTGGTAAAGGGTTAATGACAGGGGAAGACAGTTAATGCTTCTGAAAAGATTACTACTGAATGGCAAGATATGTCTTGAGGAAGTTATCAAACCTTTGAGAGCAAGGCAGCTTCTTTCAGGGAAGTGTTCGAGATAATCTCCAAAAATAATGTTAGTTTTTGTCTTGGAAACTTAAACTAAACTCTGAATCACATGATGCAGAACCTTGCAGAGCCCATGTCCGATCTCTCCCTTCCCCTGTCCCCAAACGTAAAAGATTTTTCATATACAAGATTTATGTTTTTTGCTCAAATCAATCTGCAATCAATGAGTTAATAAACATAATAAAAAATCATGACACATTTACATTGGCAAGGATGAACTTATGCAGCCCAATCCAATCTGTTGAGCTCTGCTGATGGAACACGCATTCTGCCAGCAGAGCAGGCAGGATCCAGGTAGAAGTGCCTGGATCCTGTTGGAAGTCACATGACGGTGTTGTTGGTGTGTGTGGTGTGTCCGTGTGTGTGTGTGTGTGTGTGTGTGTGTGAGAGAGAGAGAGAGGGGGGGGGGGGAGAGGCAGGGAGGGAGGCCTAAAGTTACCAGGCTGCAGAGGGGAGGAAAAAGGAAGCAGATGGAGGGATTTGCCCAGAAATCCAAGAAGGGAAGAGCTCAGTACAGCTGAGCAGGATTCCTTCCCTTGTGTCCAGTGATTGGCGTGTGCCACCAAGTATGCTGAGCTGGTGACTGGAGATTTTGGCTGATTAAGCAGTGAGAGAAAAAGGGTTAAGCACCTCTCCCCCTGTTCCTTCTGCATTTCCAATTGCCCTTTCCTGAGGTGACTTTTCCTATGGAAAAAGTGCTATTGGGCAGTTATTTCTACGCATGTTTGTTTACAATGTATAGTTTGGCCTTTAGTGTTTCATGTGAAAATTGTCATAGTTTGTTGCTAGTCTTCTTTGATCTTGCCAGACTTACTAATTTGGTTTTCTTTCAACGTTGCCTTCTTCTGAAGAGTCTCTCCAATTTTTTCCTATTTTCTTTCTCACGTGCCTTCCTGTCAGGATTTTTTCATCAATCCTTTGTACCTGTACATACAATCTCTAGCTCTGCTTTTGCGTCCTCTTACTGATAGCACATTACTGTAATTCCTGATGTATTTCCAGGGGACGTGACATTTCTCGGAGATACCATCAAACAATCTTTTTCATTGCCTTGAAACATCTGTCTACAAAACGTTTTGTTCACTGTCGTATCTATTGCCTAAAAAGAAAAGAACAGACTTTTAGGAAATTATTTTTACTGGCCACAGGAAACCAGAGAAGGAGCTTTTTCCAAGCGTGACTTCACGTTTTCTCACAAACTTCTCTTTCTATTATTCATCTTATATCCCGCAACTTGAAGAAGGATTCTCATTGTGGTTTAATGTAATGATGATGATGACAGCGACTGCACCATACATGTGCATGATGCTGCAGTAGAGTGGAAGAAGCAGGTCCCTGCCCTGAAGGCTCACAATCTAAAAGATGATGATGATGATGATGATGATAATAATAATAATAATAATAATAATAATAAATAACATAAACTAATAGTTATACAGTATACCTCTTTTCAAAAATGCTATTCTCTCTGAACATCCATCTTTTTATCATAGAACTCGAACTTCACTTTAATTAGAACCAGGCTTCTTCTGCACTCCACTACTCTGCCTGGTGCTTAGTTCTCCATTTGTCATTTACTATTCCGGCAAGCATCTACGTTTTTAAATAACATGTGGGAAAGATTTTGTCACCCATCTTATTTGTACTGGGACTTGAATGTATGGAATGGACAGTGCAGAGGGTGGTAGCTGAGAATCTGTTGAATGACCTTGTGTAAGAGGGGGAGATTCATTAGAAAGAAGACCTCTGCTGTCATGGCTTAACTCACTGTACATGTGGGGGAAGAGGGAAGAAGTGGGGCGTATGGGTCAGAAGGACCCAGAATATTGTTCACATTAAGGTTCCAGGAGCAAGGACGGCTTTGAGTGTCATCTTCTCTTTGGGAATGTTCCTGCCCTTAATATCAGACTGCTCTGGAAGACTGCTTTTCCACAAATTGGATGTAACTCTCCTCCCCCAGTAACAATAGGTTTGGCATCCTTTTTTTCTGGAAGGACTCTTGTACCTTTATGTACTTCATATCAGGCAGAAATTCAACAGTTGAAAAGGTGCACAGCGCAATTCTATCCAACTTACACCACCGGTGTAACCAGCGGGGGAGGGCAGGGCGGGAGGCTTTGGAGGGGAGCGGAGATTTAAATCCCCTTTGAATCCCCCTTTAGAGGGGATTTGAATCCGCTTTCCATTCTGGGGCCTCCCGTTCTTCCTGCACCGCTGGTTACACCAGTGGTGTAAGTTGGATAGGATTGCGCTGGCAGTCATCATGGGGAAAGTTTAACACTCGGAATTTCACCTTGTTTTGCAGTTGTTAAAGTACGGGAGGAGCTCTAAGGAAACAATGGCATCCCTATCAAACAAGAGTTATAAAAACAGTCTGTGGTTCATCCCTGTGAGGTACATCCAAACACCTTTATAACCTAAGGATGTCGTGTTTATCCTGGTCTGACCAGAAGGCGGCTCAAAACCGAGTATTAATCCGAGTATTAATCCTAGCCATGTGTTCAAATCAATTAAGAGTCCTATAAAGTCCTAAGAATTCCTGTCGAGCAGGGACGGAGGATAGGGGTAGTTGAAAGCACAATCTGGGTAATTTCACTAGCAGGACCAAAGTGAGATAGGCCACCATGAGATGGCTAGCATATGTTTGGCTTCAGAAGGCAATTCTGCATGTATTTATGCTTTAGTAGGAAAGTTTTTATTTCTTTAGTAGTTGAAAGAGTGTACGGAAAGTTGATATTGTTATGAAAGGAATGTCATTTTCTGTGACAAAGGAAGTTGCAGTTGATAACATTCTAGGCATTCAGGGCATTAGTTTCCTACTGAGGGTGATTATCTCCTGTTACCAATACATAATTTTTTTTAAAAAAACACTGTTAGTAATAGGAAGTAGTGAACCTTCCGTGTGGTCAGTCAGTTCCTTGAGGTGTGCTTCACATTAATAACCCAACTTATACAGCTCCTTAGTTACTTACAGCACAATCCTGTGTAACCTTGCACCAGTGTAACAGTAGATGCACCTGTGTAAGTGCACTTATGCCACTGTAATTGCACTTACACCGGTGCATCTGCTGTTGTTACACCAGTGCATCTACTGTTACTCCAGTGTAAGGTTACACAGGATTGCGCTGTTAATGGAGGAAAAAGATGCAAACTAAAATCCAGGGAAATAATTTCAGTGGCTGGGTGCAACATCTTTAAAAGTCTATCTCTCTCTCTTTTTTTTAAGATAGTATTTTTTTTAGACAAGGAACAGGGATATTGATTGTGAAGCCCTTTTGGGAAAAAACCAGGATAGAAATTGAATAAATAAATAGATAGATAACTACAGTAAAAAAGGTTATTGACAAATGACTTCTCAACCAACAATGAGCACAATTAAACTAAATGAAGAGAACATTGGATCAAATACCAGTACTGTGTTCTCCTTGTGTAATAGTGGCTGATCTTCTGTTGATCACTAGTTGATCTTCTGCCTAGTGAAGTATCACCAATCAAAACTGGACCATCAGCTGTCTAAAATTCAGCATGTTACAGCTTGTTGTTCATTCACCTGGTTTACACTATGATTACTATTTTACTTACACAGCACTGTCGGTGTACATGGTACTTTAAGAGGAGAAGGAGGAGGTGAAACCCTGGCCTGAAAGTGTAGAGACAGACACAACACAGAGAGGGGAGGAATGGGAGATGCAAGAATAACAAGGGGTTGTCTATTATTAACTTCTGCCAGATTAGAAGTGTTATTCCTTGCCAAAAGACTGGACTGAGTTCTTGCCCAGGCTGTTGGTAGAGGTCCCTGGTCTTTCCCTCAAAATGCTGGTGAATAGCCAGATAGCCACAGATAGCTTTCCCCAGATAGTCCCAGATAGCTTTAACACTTTTATTATGTAGTAAGTGCTTAAAGTTTATATTAGATGCCATACAATCAAGTTGAAAACAAACTGTGCCCTGCCTACTATGGGTAACAGTACAAAAGAATGAACATTCTTATCTCATAGTAGAGCAATATGCAACTGCATATTCCCAACATACTAAGACCACACACGACCTCTATAAATGTGTGGCATAGCTCGGCAATCAGAAAAGAAAAACATTCCAAACTAGGTGGGAACCAGTTCACTAGGATGCATGACCCTCTTTTGTGCTAGACGATGGCCAAAGAAAAGGAGGGAAAAGACAGGCAGCGCAATCCTATCCAGCACCGGTGCAGCGTGGACGGCAGTGCTGGAGAGGGGCAGACTGGGGGGGTCTCCTTTTGTCCCCTTACCCAGAGTAACACCCCAGTCTCTACTATGGGGCTACTCGGGTCAGTGCCACCTAATTCGGTGGTGCTGACCCGAGAAGCCCAGTGTCAGGCCTGGGAGGATAGGATATGGCATCCGATCCCACCCCCTTCCAGGCCTGACCCACCTCTCTGCCCTCCCTCACCCCATTATGCCCCCTCCCAGCCCTCCCCCACCCTCCCCCAGCCCCCATGCCTCCTGGTGCAGAATGTATCACACTCGCTCTGGCGCTGGAAGTTTGGACTAGATCTTGCCCTGAGTCTCTGATAATCTTTCAGGAGGGTTATAACTACCAGTGGCATTTCTATCCTGCCCTTCCTTCAAGGAGCTTGGGACAGCATACAAGTCCCCCCTTTTATCCTCACAACAACCCTGTGAGGTAGATTAGGCTGACAGTTGGTGACTAGCCTACATTCACCCAGTGAGCTTCAAGGCTAGGTGGAGATTTGGGTCTGGCTGCATTCCTATCCAAACTTAACTGGGAGTACGTCATCCCATTGACTATAATGGGACTTATTTCTGAGTAGACATGCATAGGATTGGGCTCAGAATCTCCCTGGTTCCAGTCTGACATGCCGACTGCTAACCAACATGGGTAACTCAAAGGTTTCTCTTTGGAGCTTTGGTTAGGGTGCCTATGAACCATAAATAAATTATTGAAACCACAACCCTCTGCTCTCCAGATAGGAAACTGCCCCTTGAAAGCTTAGTAAGAAACACCCACTGCTCAAAAGAGAGAAAGAAGCAATATGTTTCCACTCATTAAAAAATATATGGGTCAGTGTAAAACTGGTCAGAGGGCATCCTTACCTCCAGCTCAAAAACATACTAAAAAATAAACAAAATGAACTGCTGTATATTGTATTGACTTCTCTTTGCAAATTCTAAAGATTAATATTTTAGGCTGCTTTAGCTCTTGTTCAGGCAACGTTCTTCCTGTGTTAACTGGATAAAGAACGGTCGCATTAGGCTCTCACTTCTGATGTTAGATGTTTCACTTTTCTGTACTCAGGATGTTGTGACGTAAGTTATGGGCTGGGTTTGAGGTTTTGGAAACCTTGTCTAAAGGCAAGTGCTCTTCTTGCCCTTGCAATTCTAAAGTGGCAGTGACGGTTGGCAGACTGTGGAGATATGCAGGCCAAAATGCAAATGCACATCGGATGGAATGGGAGGATTTTCATGGCTCTTTGCGTAATCCTCTTCATGGGATGCACAGTTCAAGGTAAAATTGCAACACGGCTGTTCTTTCTGTAATCTCCCCATTAAGCTTTAGTGCTCTATGTAGTATTAACTAAATATGAGGCTATGAAGCATAGGGCTGTTCAGGATGTTGCCTTCTTCCCTAGGCTTTAGTCCTAGCGCTTCTCATGTATATATACTACACATCTATGTTGTCATATCCCCATCATATAATGAATGGGGAGATAGCCTTGCTACAAGAGCCCTAGTTGTAAAGATAGCCTTTGTGACACATTTTTTTTATTTTTTTGGTTAAAGGAGGAGATATGCATTCCTGCTCTGGTTAGACAGGAGTGCTTGGGTCTCCAAGACTTCAGTAAGAAAAAGAAAAGAAAAGCAGCAAAGGCTCATAAAATGACAGGGCATTGCTGTATAGAGGGTGGAGGATTGTTTTGCTGGTATTTGATCCCCTTTTGTCTTTTGTTGGCTTCATGTGCACTCCTATGCACCTGTGGAAGTACTCCAGCTTCACGGTTGGTTTTTTTTTTAAGATTCCAAAATGAAGTAGGCATAGGTGGAGGGAGTAGTGTCACATCAGTGGCATCATGGGTATTATGACTCTCCCTTCAAAAGGAGGGGCTGTAGTTTAGATCCCAGGTTCAATCCCTGGCAGGCACCCTTAGGTAGGGCAGAGGAAAAACTCCTGGTTGAAGAACTGCTTCCAGTCAGTGTTGACAGACAGTACCGAGCTGGCTGGCCAATGGTCCGACTCGTTATAAGGCAGCTTCCTGTGATACACAACTATATTCCACACAGCATTTATAGTTCTGAGGGTTGGGAGAAATGGCATGTTCACAGCAGCTAAATGTTGCTTTTAGAATGCTGGCAAGGCATACTAGAGATGGGGGAAAACAGCTGAGTAAAAATTACACTCATTCAGTAAAACGATCATTAGGAAAGACCTCAGAGAAACATTAACATTTAACTATCAAGTAATAAGTACTTCCATAATCTTTTACGCATCCCTCTGCCGTGAGGTATGGAGACACATGATCAAGTCGTCTCAGCAGTGGCACTCTTGATCTGTGCTACTCTTTATCCTAGACTAGAGGCTCAGCCTAGCACATTCAGGTTGATGGTAAAGACTGTCTTGTTCCAATGCCTTTTTTATGGTCGCAGTGGGTGAGGCTCAATATTTTTGCTGCTTTCTGATTTCACTGTTTTTAAATTGCTGTTGCTACAGAGGTCACTGCCTGAGTCAGAGCACTGGTCCATCTAGCTCAGAATTATCAACGCTGACTGGTAGCACCCCTCGATCCTGTTGCAGATAGCGTTTTTTCTCTGCTCCACCTGGAGATGCCAGGGATTGAAATTTCTGCATGCGAAGAATATGCTCTATCCAGAGGCAGCGTGATTTAGAACCTCAGATCTGCTGTCTCTACACAGTCATAGTTAAAAAAAAATAGCACCCACTTACCACGTTCCTCACGTGGTTGCTTCATCTGCTGAAGTGCAGGACTTCCAGTTTGATTTAAAGGGACTGTACAAATGAAGGGGCTCCTTTGTTTGCGTGATCCCTGTAAATCAAACCGGAAGTCCCACATGTCCGCATTTGCAGAAACATCAACAGCAGCAAGGTAAGGAGGTGGGTGATCCACTTTTTGCTTGCATTTAGCAAGTTGAAAGCAGATCAGTGTACAATGCATCTGCAACAGGCTGGCGGGAGGTGGCAGTAGTGGCAAACTTGGGGTGAAGGTAAACCCAAATCTGCCACTCTTTCACCCCTCTCAACCTCACCTAATGGATGGGCCGCCTCTGACTCTACCACCGAAATACAGTCCCTCTTCTCTTTCAATTCTTTTTTGTTTCTTATGTTCATGAGTGATGACCCTTGGTAGTGAAGAATGCAAGATAAAAATGATTTTAACAACAAGAAATGCATCTTAGGTTGCAATCCTAAATGGGCTTCTTTCCAAGCAAACACATTCAGGATTAAACTGTTAATTCCACATAGAAGTGATACAAGCTAGTCCTTTGAGCTTATTTCTAGAAAATTGTTGCACCAAAGTCTTCACTGAAAAATGTACAAAATGTTAGTTTGAAGAGGAAAAAGTATGTGCTGCCTGTTTTCCCCTCTTTGTTGCATCTGCATGGCATTAAAAATAGCAAGATATTTGAAAAGTCATTCAACTTCCTCTGTTAGGGTTTGTCTTCTGGTTCACAAGGTAAGTGTGAAGAAATGGAAGGTTCTATACCTCAGCAGTTACCACACAGGATATTTGAAAAGCTAAAAGGAAATGCAATTCACAATCACAATTCATAGATATATCTATGATACCTCTAATTTTCAAGTTACCATTTTCTAACTGGCTAACGAAATAATGCTTAGATGAGGTGTGTTATGTGAAACTGTCACTGATCTTGTGGGGTTACAGTCATAAATGTTTATAATTTTATTATATATAATTATAATCTTTTTTGATTATATATTATAAACTTCAAACCATTAGGCTCCATGGCTAGGATCCAAAGACCTGTAAGGACTGGTCTGACATTTCCCCCTTGAATGGTAGACTCTGTGCCATAGTACAAGCTTTTTGAAACTCTTTTCAGTTTTACAAAAAGGCTGCTGTCCAAGAAAAAGCACGTGCAACATTCCCTTGAGCTCATGGAATTTTGGGATGCTTCTTAGATGAGGTATTTGTTCTGGAATTGCCCGTTTACTCACTTTTTATAGGGCATCCACATGACAACAACAGCAAAGTATTCCTCTCCTGTGTTTTCTCTGTGCTACATCTGTCTCTTTGTAGGCCTTACAAAGTAAAAATGTATATGATTGATCTATAATTTATGTGTTTTTATTTATTTTTCACATTTTATACTGCCCTTCCTCCAAGGAGCTCAGGGTGGTGTACATAATTCCTTCCTTCCTTTTGTCCTCACAACAATCCTGTGAGGTGGGTGAGGCTGAGAGATAGTAACTGGCCCAAGGTCACCCAGGAAGCTTCATGGCTTAGTGGAGATTTGAATCTGAAACTTCCAGGTTGAAGTCCAACTCCAGAACCATTACACCATCCTAGCTCTCTTGTGCCTCTACTTTTCTCTATCCTCTTATGAGTTGCCCCTTTCTAGGTCATTGCTATTTGGCTTAACAACCATTCCTTCACTATTTGCCTCCACCAAGGGTCACTGCATTTCTGAGCATTGCTATAGTGCAGGCATATTTCAGTAGTCTCTGTGGTGAAATGTTAATTTAACATACAACCCAACCCTAATGGGGCCTTGTGGGGCTGGCAGCTCAAGGTCCTTCATGGCTGTTGCAAAAGGCAACATGCCGTTTTTTGCAGCTGGGCCGCTGCTGCAAGTGGTAACAGTGTGCCAACGGCCCATCCATGAACCCCTGCGCTGGTAAGTCAGTGCAGGGGTGGGTGAGCAGGGGGTGGGTGAGCAGAATAGGGCAGGAAGGGGGAGGAATGAGGAGGAGATCAGGGTGAGGAGGAGGGAGGATTGAGGCCAGGAAGCGGGTGGTATCGGTGGCAGCAGCGCTGCCAATACCCTGTCCTCCTTTCTGGCCTTAATCTGCCTTCCTGGGTCCACTTGGAGTTGTGCCAGCTACATAGTGAGGCAGTGAGGGCTTATAAATGTTCCTGTACCTGGAGGAGATCTTCGGTGCAGCTGCATTGGCAGGGGGTTAGGTAGAATTGGGATGTAATAGTTGATAGCCTCTCTCTGATCCATGATTGGAGAGTCAGCAGAGAACAAAACTGAATGCAGGGGGACTGAAACTTATTACACCTGATGAAAGAAAAAGGAGGCTTGCAGGGCTGAAAAAAAGAAATGAGAAAGGGAAGCAAACTCATTATGAGATAGGGAAGTAAGCACTCATTGACCTTTGTTTTGATACTGAAGGCTGAGAAAACAGCAAAATGCAAACGCTGAAGGGAGTGCGACAGAAAAGAGACCCTGCCAGACAGAGTCAGTGAAACTTGGGTATAAATAGCAACAGGATGAAGACAACTAAAGGCTTGCTCTGTAATCAGTTAATATTACTAAAGAGAGGAATGAAAGGTTAAATCCGCAAATAGTTTAGCATAGTTAAAAATGCTTTTTCTGCTTCATTGAACTTCATGAAAAAAGAAGGCTTAGATTGGAATGTAGTTAACCAACACTGAAAAGAGTTGAATTGAAACAATTCAAAGCGTAACCCTATCCAACTTACACCATCGGTGTAACCCAGCGGTGCAGTGAGAACGGGAAGCCCCAGAATGGAAAGGGGATTCAAATCCCATTTGAATCCCCCTTTGGAGAGGATCTGAATCCCCTTTCTGTTCTAGGGTCTCCAGTTCTCACTGCACCGCTGGGTTACACCGGTGGTGTAAGTTGGATAGGATTGCGCTGTCAGCCTCTTAAGGCAGAAAATAACTAGAGAACATCTCCCAGCAGAACTGCTAAACAGGCATTCATTATGATGAGGGTATTATTTGCTTTATTTAAAGTGCCTTCCCATCCTTTGGATCAGCGGTGGGGAACCTCCGGCCCCAGGGCCAGATCAGGCCCCCGAGGCCATCCGGTCTGGCCCCCGGAGAGATTGCCGGGAGGCTGCCCAACCGGCCCCTGGAGGCTCCGCCGGGTCCACGCGTCACCTCCGGAGGCCGGGAGAGGGCCTTTGCATGTCCTCCCCAGCTGCCGCCTTGACCCCTTCTCACCAGGCCGTTGGCCATTTTGCACATGCGTACCACGCCGATGCAGGCAAGCTCTTGCTCTCTTGCCCTCATCGGCATGGTACGCCGGAGGTGACGCATGGACCCGGTGGTGGCTTTGGACGGTGATCGCGGAGCCTCCGGAGGCCGATGGGGGGGCGGGGGCAAAAATTAATTAAATAAATAAAAATGGCGGCCGGCCTTACGGCCGGCCCTCAAACAAATTTCTAATATTTAAAACAGCCCTCGCCAGGGAAAAGGTTCCCCGCCCCTGCTTTGGATTAATAGACCTGATGACAATGGGAGTTCTGAGGAAATATTTGCACAGTCACCGAGAAAACTAGATAGTGATATGCCTGAACTGAGTGTGGCAAAAGCCTGCTAGGCTGTCCTTCCCTGCCACTAAACACCAACTGTCCTGTGAAGAAGCAGCAGGAGGGGGAGGAAGGAAGAGCAGCAGGCAAAGACATCTAGACCCAGCTTCTGTTTCAGCAGGATTGTCGCTATCCCTACAACTGCAGGGCCACTGCACATCAAGTTCCCTGTGAGAAAGCAGCAGTTCTCCTTCTTGAACTGTCATTTTAATGTTGTTATGTGCTGTAGTGTAGTGCATTTTAGCTTGTTTTAATTTTTAGCCAACTTGTGAGCAAGGAATAATAAATAGCATGCATCGGTTCAAACTTCAAGTTACAAGCAACCTCCTGGTTTTAGAAGTAGGTTTTCTCTGTATGCCAGGTGCAAGGGAGTGGCCACAGGATACAGGTATCTTGTTGTCTTGTGTGCTCCCTGAGGCATCTGGTGGGGCTACTTTGAGATACAGGAAGCTGGACTAGATGAACCTTTGGCCTGATCCAATAGGGCTCTCTTATGTTCTTAAACTGAGGCAGGAAAGTAACAACAGTTTAGTTGAGATTAGACAGGGGTTGCCAAACACACTTCCCTTGACCCCATCAAGACTTTGATTCCTATCTTCTTACATTGGCACAGATACCAATTTAAACCATGGATGTCATATGAAGTGAATTAAGTAGTTTTGTGAAAGACTTGAGGAAATTGCCCATTGCTTTTCTTCAGGCCTTGGTAAAGGAGACTCTTGCTTGGAACTTTAATACTGAATTTTTCTGTTGCCTATGAAGTATAATCATCATATTGATAATTATGGTGTTTAATATTGAATACAGAGATATAATGTTGATATTTAATTGTTAAGGTTTATTAATAAACCTGAATTTAAAATATCTAAACATTTTCAACAGGGCGTCCTATTCAGAGAGGAAGATATATGAGGGTCAGATGCAGACCTGATGCCCATTCTTCGAACTGTGTTGAAGAACAAGGACCTCTCTTTGTAATTCCTAATGGGGGTGCTAATATGGTCCCTCCCAAGGATGATCCAATGCTGTAAGTAAAATTAATTTTCACCTACAGTACTTATTGCTGGATTTAGTCAATCTTGAAAATCTTGACTCTACTTAAATGCGTTATTTACAATTTTTATAGGCTGATGGTTAAGTGAGATTTTAATGTCTCCAGAGGCAATGAGAAATATCTCAATTAAAGCAATCTAGATCTGTAGAAATTATGTTGTTTTTATCCAGGTATTTATTATCCATTACCTACGTTCTAAACACACACATGCTGCTGCTTTTTCTGGCAGGGTTCCAACACTTCTAAACATTGCACGACAGCTAGAAATACAGCAGGTGAAGTTTTTCCCTGAATGGAATAGGAAAGCACGGACACAATGCGCAGCCACCCAATCTAGTAGATATCAGTGAAAAGTAAGGGGTGGATATATGCCCAATCTTGGTACTACCCTGGTTTTTTTTAGTACAGTAATACCTCCAAATAACATTGGGGCTCCATTCCTGAAAAGCTTGGCACTATCTGAAAGAGAGCTATAGGAGACGTCATTGAAGAAAGCTAGTGCTAATTGGCTAGAATGAGAATAAAATAATACATCTATTTATTACATTTTCTTATCCTTCCCTTCCACCTCAACTTCTCTCTTTTTGGGGTGCTCTTTGGTGTAACTCTTTAATCCTCATATCCAACTACAAGCGCAATCCTGAGGACGTCGCAAACATGCCGTAAAGCACGTTCGCAATGACTTGGGAGCAAGGAAGGCTGGCACAGAGACCGGCCTCCCTTGCTCCATCGCCGGAGCGTCCATGCATCCGCCGGACAAGGTGAGTCGGGATCCGATGGTCCGGCGGCCGAGGGAGGGGAGCCATTGGTCTAGCTGGCCCGGGAAGGGGCGAGGGATGGCCTTGGCCATATCCCCATCCCCGCTGGGCCGGGTAGGCCGTTACACAGCCTCCTCTACTTCCGCCAGCTATTTAGCTGGTGGAAATCCGAGGAGGCTGATCGGGCCGGCCTGGATATACACCTGGGGAAGGGGACGAGCATCCCCTTCCCTGAGTAGACTTCTGGCCTGGCGGCAGAACGGCTGCCAGGGCTCAGGATCCAGCAGGTGACCCTGGGCCGCCGGCCGGATCCTTACACAGGATTGCGCTGTACACCAGAGACCTGTCTTCTCTCTCTCTCTCTCTCTCCCCCCCCCCCGATAAAACTCTGTAAAAGCACCATGCACTCAGGCAATGTTGTATAAAGGAACCATAGTGTACATGATGTCTACCTTTTCTTGCAACATCTCTGTGAGGTAGGTTGGGAGAGAGAGTGATGTCCCAGTGAGCTTGCTTTCCAACATGCTATCCAAAATGATAATTGGGCTTGCAAGCACCTTTCCTTTTAGTTAGAAAACAATAGCAACTCTGTGCTGGGAAAAACATGATCATACTTCTCAGCCATTCAAACAAGAAACACTGATGATTTCCAAGGATACCATATCCTGGGATGTTAAAAGCACATACAAGGATTCAGATTCACGTGTCTTATTTGAAGAATACTCATAATTCAATTGTTAGTCACACACTATGCACACTAGGGCTGCCAATTCTGACTGAAGCTATTCCTGGAAATCTTTTTTTCCAACATGATGTCATGTCATTAAGCTAAGGAGGAGGCCCAGTTAAAATCTCCAAGACTGTGTTCAGCAGTGGTTACACTGATTTTAATCAGAAGTCATCTAACCATGTTTCTAATGGTTCTACTGAAAACAGTGGGATGTAAAAATGCTTAACTTTGGTGGGATTGCGCCAACAGAGTTGGGGACCTCTTCTTCTTAAGTACATAAGCAATTTTTTAAGGGTGTGCAGGTAAGAAGAAAAAAAAAGGACCACATAGGTGCCAGTAGGCAGGGTTCTTTCTCCACTACCTCATCTTTGACTTTATTGGCATTTATTTGCATTCCTAAAAATAAGCAAGCCTGAGCATGGAAGTGCTTTCCTTCTGGAAGCACATCACGGCTAAGTGGGAAGAGTAGGAAGCCGATGTAAAATGGTATCGGAAAACTGATTCAGTTCATCCCATCATCGTAATTCTAAAGTCTGACCCTACAGTATGTCAAAGTTTTATGATTGTTTTAATACTGTATTTCAGGGTGAAGAAATTTCAAGACCATCCTGATACCTTTGTTCTTTCTGGAGAAGAAGATGGATCAGGAATTGAAACTGAACCAGAATCTGGATCAGGCACTGAAAGTGATTTAGATGACCTTCAAATGTCTGAGTTCGTTGTGCGCCAACCAGATCAGGATCTAACACTTAAATTAACAGATGAAAGTTTATTCCTGCAAAATCAGAGGCTGTGATATCTGTCAAAGTAATTGTGATATTATTGCTTGTGTGTGCCTTTTGTGTTTGACTAAGTGGGATTGTACTCAGGAAAAAAATGTAACTATAAAAACTAACTATAAATGCCTTTAAATTTTTAATGGTTTTCTTAAATATAATACAATCTGTTCCCTTTAAAAGATGTAGAAGACTAACCTGCCAAAATGTAGAATCCCTTCAGCTATGGGAAAGCAGAATATGAAAGAGTCAGATTTTTACTTATATAGAAGCTAAATTAAGGGGGAAATTATGACAAACAAAAAATAATAATAAAGCATCAACACTGGAATCAGCCATACCAAGTAACGAAATACAAGGCAAATCATACATTTTTTTCTTTTACTTGGATCTTAATTTAAAGTTGTCTCCTTCCTTGTTTGTTTGTTTTGTTCACATAGCATGTGGGAGAGAGTTTTCCCCACAAACCTGCCACGGCCCACCATTTGCACAGAATGTTGGATTTACTGGAAGCAATGCGTGAGCTTAGTTTTGTGCATTGTTTCCAATTTGATGGACATCATTTGAATTGCGCCACCCTAGGCAGCTACCTAGTCTGTATTTACAGTACAGCCCAGTAATGTTTGCATTAGTTAAAAAAGTGCTATTCCAAGTCACAAACGCTGGAGCCTTTGATGGCAGTCTGAGTAACTACATTGTTTTAATTGCCCAAATCTTTTGTATTACTCTAGCTATATCCTAACTTGGCTTTGTGTTTGCAAATCTACACATCTTGAATTCTTTGTTCTTCTTAAAGGCAGATACACCACTTGTTTCATAGTACTTTATGCTGATGGGAGGACTTTCCCTGATATCTGCATTTATTCAGCTATAATTCTATTAAAATGTAGGTGCAACTAAAGACTCATTTTTTTATTTCTTAAATATTAGACTGAATATTCTTAGTACTGTGCCAGAAATGTCTTGTTAACATGCCATCCAAACTGAAATGCCTGCGAAATAAGTCTTTCACAAATGCTTCACATATAGAATAGCTTGCCTGGGTGGGAAAGGGGTGGATCAGATGGTGTGTCATTTTCTCTCGGAAGGCTGGTTGCAGGCCTGCCATTCTCAAGTAGGGATTATATCTAATTACTGTGGACATTACAGTTAAAGAGCCCAATCCTATGCATGTCTACTCAGAAGTAAATCCCATTATGGTCAATGGGGCTTATTCCCAGCAGGTGTGGATAGGATTGTGGCCAAAGTTAAGCACTTTGCCTAAGGCTGCAGCTTAAGCACAGGTATTGGGAACTATATATCCCATTTAACTCAATGGGACCTACACTTCTATGTAAACATGCATAAGAATGAACTGCATGTCCCTTTTGCTAGTGCCAGATTGCTGGGGGCCCTGGTGCAAAGTCATGCATTGGGCTCCCCAACCCCTAATGGCACATTCGTGCTACCACTTCCATCAGTACTGAGAGACTCCAAGGATTGGCCTAGCTGGGTGGGCCCTCTGATGGGTGCAGGTCCCACCTAGCTGACACCACCCCTGCATGTTGCATTGATTTCAGTAGAAGAATGTAAAGCACAGGTTTAACGCTCCGAGTGAAATCAATGGGATTTAAAAGGGCTTAACTCTGGCTGGATTGTGCCCAGTTTATATTGTTATGAACTTGGAACTGGATGTGTGCAAGAGGCACTTGGGCTTGCCCTGAGGCAATGTCTGGCCAGTGTGCCTGGCAATTTGACAAAAGAGTTAATGGCTGTTAATGGCCCAAGTGGTCCAGAATGGGGAAAGCCATGGAAGTTTGCAAGCCCCTTGCTTTAGATTTTAGAATCTACCTGATGGGAGAGATTGACTGTACGGTGACACCTCCCTCCCAATTGGTGTGGGCAGCACAAGAACACAAGCACCCAAGTCTCTCCGAGGCAAGGATTTGAGTCTTTGTGGGGGCACTCGCCAGCTGGAAGGAACTCTTTTGCCAGGGGAGGGATGGGAACAAGTCACAAGGGGAGCCTGACAGCACAGCAGGGAGCTGGTGGCTCACTGCACAATGGTGCAGGCTGGGAACCAGGCAAGATGAGTTTGAGCCTAGCCACAGGACTGGCTCTAACTAGCAAGGCACTCACGTTTTGCATGACTGGCCAGAAACACCCATGGCAGGGAAAAAGAAGAAAGGGAGGCAGGTCTAGAATTCACATCAGCTACTCCACAAAGCTGCTCACTAACCACCCAGCCACAGCAGGAGACAGGCAAAGAGCACTCATCCAGCATTTAACACAGGGGTGTTAAACACGCATTTAACACGCAACGCCCCAGTCCGGGAATCAAGATTAATGGTCGCTACCCCCTTTTTCGGGGGCTGGCAACGTGTGATGATGGCGGAGGCACTTCTGGGATCACGCCGCCACCACCGAGATGAAAAAGGGGGTGTAACACTCACCCGGTGGTCGCACCGGTATGGCAGGGCTGCGATCCCCTCTGCAGGCCTCCCCACGCCCCGAAACGGCTCCGATATGATCGCAACCCACTTCCTGTTTCAAAACCGAGTTGCGTTGCCAGGACAGGCTTGGCATATGGCCCTTGTTGCGCTGCTATCAGTGTTTTGTCGGTGTGGTGGGCCGCGGATTCCAGGATGGGCTTAGGATGACAAACGTGCTAGCATCTGTGCACTGTTGGTGCAGCATCTGAATAGGAGTGGGCTGTAAAACCTACTTTTGTCGAATTGAAAGTGATTGGTTTTTATCAATATGCCCTTTTTTCAATTCCCTTTTTATTTCTGTCTTCCCCCCCCCCCCCAGCTCTTCCAACTTTTATGCGATACCCTTTTCTATCTGTTCAGAACAAAGTGCTATCACCCGTTGCCCCTGACAGCTGCTTAGTGCTTGTGCTACCCAGGGCACAATTCAACCAGGTTGATGGGTTGTGGTTAGCCTGCTCAGTTTGCTTCCCAGAACACTCCTCAACTCACTAGCATTTGTGCTGAGAGAACCTGTCTTTTGGGGCTCAGCCAAACAGGAAGTGGGATGAGAATGGGCACCCCAGTTTTACCCTGGTTTCAGTGCAAGGCCCCTTTTTTGGTGGCAGCAAAAATTACCTGGCTTTGAAGAAATATTCAAGAGTATGTGGGAATGTCAGGTTCACAGGTTTGAGCCAAATCCACCGTAAGTATCTGGCGGGCGGCCCAGGGCTGCCCGCCAGATCCCATCCCCTGCTGCAGCCCACCATGCGGCGGGCTGGAGGTCTACTTGGGGAAGGGGACATTTGTGCAAGAGGGACAACCGGGGACAGCCCTATCGGCCTCCTCAGATTTCTGCCAGCTAAATAGCTGGCGGAAGGAGGCCGTGTAATGACCGACCCGACCCAGTGGGAACGGGGATATGGCCGACGCCATCCCCGCCCCCTCCCAGGCCAGCTTGCCCAATGGCCCCCCTCCCTTGCCACCTGGACAGCTCATGTTGGCACCAGCGGGAGCCTTACCTGCCTCTGGCACCTGCATGGTCGTCCCAGTGGCAGAGTGAGGGAGGCACTTATGGCACGTTTGCGACAGCTTCTAGTGCCGGAGTGCTCGCTTCGGCGCTGGACGTTGGGTGGATTTCACCCTTTGTCTTCTCCTTGCATCTCTTCTTGGTGAGCTGTGGAAGCCACACTGGATGCCCACACATTCATAGTTTGGTGTTCTATCTGCTGCTTTAGATTTGCTTTTGGTACTACTGATTTATTATTGTATTTTTAGTTATTTTATTATTGTTGTTTTTAACTTTGTGCTGTAAGCTATCTTGAACACCTCTCTACTGGGAGGGGAACGTGAAAGACAGAATTTTTTGTGCTAATGAAAAACCTTATTGGAAGAAACCCATTTTATTACACTGGCTGAAGTTATCAGTTATAAAATGTGATGAACAATTAATATTAAATCTATCTCGGTAAATCCTTTCAGCTGTAATCAGATACACACTCAACAACGAGTCTTGCTTCTGAGACAGCATAGGATTACGCTGTTCAGCACAGGATTACACTGTTCAGCACTATCCGAGAAAAAACAATGCTAAATGTAAGAACACCACCCAGCCCAACCCTATGCATATGTTTATGTAGAAGTTAGTTCCTTGGAAATTAAGCTTTATTGGACACAGTACAGTAAGACTTCCTCCAGAGTAAAGACACCTGGAACCGAGCACGACGTGCAGAAGTGTAGAAGTAGACGTAAAAGAGATTAAAGTAGGTGAAAGGGGCGGGGCTAGACTTGCGTCTTCCGGGTTCACCTGTTCCTCCCACTCGATGCGTTCCTCGCTGTATGAACAGCGCCCTCTAGTGACTCTTCCCTTTCAAGAGCAGTTCCTTTTGAGCTTGCGACGCTTACTCGCCGGTCTCTCCTTTCACCGCCCCGAGGGAGGGGCGGTCACGTGCCGGGGGCGTGGAGTGAAGCGACAGCCTCTAAGATCACATGACAGGGGAGCGGGCCGGGGCTGCTACTGTTGCTTGGGGAGGGGGGCTGGAGTCTGACTGACCATGGTAAGTAGAGCGGTAGGCAACGGGTTCAAAACAGCGGGTAGGGCACAGGGGTTGTTAGCGTTCTGTCGCTTCGCAGTGCTGAGGCCTGGGGAGCGTTATGTCCTGAAGGGTGCCGCCTTTCCGCTGTCTGTTTTCCCCCCATGAGGCAGGCCGGGCCTTGGGGGCTTTTGAGACAGGGAGGTTGAAGAAGACGTTCCCATGGTTACCGTACTCTTCTCTGTTCCTTTCCGTTGACTCCACCCCCGCCCTTGAGTCGTTGCTCGACGAGTGAGGGGCTTCCCTTCGACCCCCCCCTTCCGTTCCCTTCACGTGCCCACCCCACCTTCCTTGGTGACGTTGGCGACGTGTTTTAAGTTCCCTTCTGAAGAAAGTTTTTTTTAAAAAAGGCTCGCGGGGCTCTTCTCTCGTGCTACCGTCTGGTGGTCGCTGTCCTTCAGCATGGCTCGCGCCTCCTCTGTCTAGCGGCCCGTCCTCAACTCTGGTAGCCAACGTGGAGGGAAAAAAGTAGCGGAGATTTTAATGGGCGGGAACATGTCTGAGTCACCTGGCCGGGCAGTGGCTGCCCTAAAAGCAGACCTACCGGGAGCGCAAGTAGTATGCCTCCATGTTCGTACTCTCTGGCCTCGGAGCTGTGGCTGCTAATCTCGTCTGTCTAAGAATTCTGCACGTCCTCAGTGCACCTTGTTACTTCACATGTTGCAGAACAACACTGGCATAATTAAGGAAAAAAATGTAACCTACCTCGTAGATAGGTTCATATGAGGATAAAATGGAATAGCTCTATTAATACTCATTCCTGTTAATAAAAGTTAAACTGTACAGGAGACCCAGAAAAGTAAGCTGGAGGATGATGTTATGAGGCTTTTTGTTGCTGTCTGCATAACTACAGGAGGGTTGTGTTATAGTAAGCAACAGTACAATCACTTCTGGTGCCTGTTGCTGTGAGTTCCAGACTCACTCAGAAGCTGGACCACGTCTAATCAAAAGTTAACATCAAAAGTTAAACATGAAGTAGGAGGATAACACTTCAGCAATAAGAACTGCAGTGTACAGGGAAGTGAGTCTTGCTCACTGAAAGTATTAAATATAGAAACAATCCCCCACCATGCGGCAGGCCAGTCTACTTGAGGAAGGGGACGTTCGTCCCCTTCCCCGGGTGTAAACTGGGCTGGCCCTATCGGCCTCCTTGGATTTCCGCCAGCTAAATAGCTGGCTGAAGTAGGAGGAGGTCGTGTAACAGCCGAGCTGGCCCAGTGGAGGTGGGGGTATGGCCGACGCCATCCTCTCCCCCTCCCGGGCCGGCTTGCCCAATGGCCCCCCTCCCTCGCCACTGTTGGCGCCACTGTTTGTCGGACTGCCCATGTTGGCAAAGTTGAATGTTTTACCCCTAGTAAATACAATTTTGGCACACGTTGCTGGATTCCAGCATCTGCGGATTCGCTGTATCCGTGTGCGGGCAGAACCGATCCTCCCCCGGGATTCCAAGGGACAACTGTATAGTCAAGAGCAATAGTAACAGAACCCACAGAGCTTGTCACTCATTCTGTTTCCTGACACTTTGTGGCTGCAGTATTTACTTGATAAAGTTTGCTGTTTATTCTGTCTAAGACAATGTGTATTTTATTACAGAGTTTTCTTGGAGGCTTTTTTGGTCCCATTTGTGAGATTGATGTTGTTCTTAATGATGCGGAATCGCGAAAAACTGCTGAAATAAAAACAGAAGATGGTAAAATAGAAAAACATTATCTCTTCTATGATGGAGAATCTGTTTCAGGAAAGGTAAGGTTTCAGTATTCGGAAATCTCTAACAAGCATAAATATCAAAAACATACATGAGGCGGGGGTGTGTGCAAGTGCCCCGAGTGACAGCCGCGGTCTTCTTGCAAGGAAACCACGGCTGTTTGCCTCCCCTTGCCCCATTGTAGCTACACAAGTGCCCACATCAAACATTTTTTAATGTGCATGTGAAACTTGAACAGTTTTTCTGTCTTTTCATGTCATCATGGTTGTGGTATGTCAGTTCATTTAAGAATAAATCAGCTTTACTTTTACACCATACTTTTTGAATAACCCTGTACATATTATGAGGCTGACCTCATACTTTAACTAGAACTATATGAAAACATACAGTACAGGTGGACCCCCATATCTACTGATTCGCTATCCACGGTTTCAGTTATCCACGGATTGTGGGGACCCCCCCAGGCTTTTACTTTTTTCCCAGTAAGCTTTGTTTCTTCCTTAAAGAAACAGGAGAAGCAGCCTCTGGCTGCTTATTACAGGCAAGTAGAATGAGACTAAGTACTAGAGAGGCTCTGCAAGGTTAACAGAAACCTTGCAGAGCCTCTCTAGGACTTAGTCTCTTTCTTCTTGCCTGCAATGGAGGCTGCTTCTCTGTTTGTTTTAAGGAAGAAACAAAGCTTGCTGAAAGAAAAATAAGAGGGGGGGGCAAGCATGCCTGCCTGCAGGGGAGGCAGGGTGGAGGGCCCTCAGGAAACCATGGAGGGGGTGTTCGCTCTTATCCACGGTTTCAAGTATCCACGGAGGGGCCTGGAACATATCCCCAGCGGATATGGGGGCCCACCTGTATTTGGAATTTTGATATACAGGTTAGTTACCACTTATCTGGACATCCGAAATCCAGACATTTTTGGTGCTATAACTTAAAGAAAAACAAAAACCCAAACTTTTTTCCAGCACCTGACTAGCATAGCGCAAGGCATGCTGGGGCACAAAATTGAAACATATTGTATAAAATTACCTTCAGGGTATATGTATAAGGTGTATATGACACATAAATGAATTTTGTGTTTAGACTTGGGTCTCATCCCCAAGATATCTCATATTTATGCAAATATTCCAAAATCCAGACAACTTCCCATCTCAAGCAGTCTGGATAAGGGATACTCAACCTATATAACACTTCTGTTGTATAGTTTTTGTAACTTAAGCAGTTGACACTGTAATTTTAAATGATTTCTATTTGCAGGGAAAGTTTACTTAAAATCTTTGCATTTTCTGATAGACTAGTCTATGAATGTCAGTGAATTTGGATGTCCTAATACAATGGTTCTCAAAGTCACTGCTGCCATGACCCACTTTGTCCTGCTGTTCCCGCATCGTACCGGGCCCGGGACAGCGTCCTGAGGCCTCCACAGGCCTCAGCAAGGTCTCTGGATGCGACCAGAAGTTGTATCTACGAAACCGGAAGTGACCCGGAAGTCACTTCCGGAGGCCTGTGGAGGTCTTCCCGGGCTCGATGCGATGCAGAAGCAGCAGGACGAGATGAGTTGCAACCTGGGAGCGGCTTCTGGTACTTCCGTTAGACTCCAATTTGGAGCCAAATGGAGACGGGTGGGCCCAACTGGCGACCCACCTCAGCATCAGGCCGCAACCAACCAAGTGGGTTGTGACCCACAGTTTGAGAAACCCTGTCGAATGCCTTTTGGTTCCAGGCTTGATGTGATAAGCAGGAAAGAAAATATCTTATAAGTGACTTTTGGCCCAATCCTATCCAACTCTCTAGCGCTGATGCAGCCATGCCAGTGGCACTTGTGCTGCATCCTGCGGTGGGGGGGGGGGGGAATCATGAAGGCCTCAAGGTAAGTGAATGTTCGTTCCCTTGGGGCTGCTTACCTCAGGGCTGCATTGCGGCTGCACAGGCGCAAGAAAGTTGGATAGGATTGCGCCCTTAGTAGTAATACTAAACTGATATGTTCTTAGATTAAATCACAAAGTGTTCTGTAGCACCTGGAAAACTAACATGATGCTGAACTGAAGCACCTGGAAAACTAACATGATGATGAAACAAATTAGTATCTTAAAATACTACAGAATTCTTTGTTTTTGCAGCTACATAGTTAGCACAGCTACCCCTCCGGAACTTAAATCAGGCTGAGATTTTCACTACACTATTCCTATAATATTTGGTGAACATAGTCATTAATACAAGTTTTTCAAGGTTGCATATCCAAGTTAACACTCAAACATGAATGGAGTCATTTGCAAGTTAAACCCATGTTTCATATTGCTAGAAAGGATAAGCAAATGTTGCTACATCTAGGTCATGTTTCACAATTGTAATGGTTTAAAATCTGCTTTAAGATTTTAAGATTATGCCTTAAATTTAGGGAAGTAGTTATAAAATGGGTGGGGAACCTTTTTTTTCTGCCAAGGGCCATTTGGATATAACATCATTCACGGGTCGTACAAAACTATCAACTTAAAAATCAGCCTGCTATATTTAGCCAAACATTTAATTAACTCACCGCTAATGTGATGGCTGGAACTGCTTCTCTTTGGTGAGGCGTGTGATGTTAGCTTGTATTGATGATATTGCTACTCGCAACTGCTTTTTCAGGTTTGCATCGGTCAGTCTGGAGCGTAGACATTTTTTGTCATTTTGGGAATGTTATTTCATAGAATGGAACAGAGCAGCATCTATAAACGTATTAGGGATCTGGGAATCGGTGGTATTTTATCCCACTCACTCTCATTGCTCCTTAGGAATGTTATGGAAAATTCTATATTTGCCTCCACTTTGTGCTCTAAACTCGATTTTTGTCTCCTGTCTTCCTGCTTTTATGTTACCAACTTGTGTGCCCCTGTTGCCAGATAGTTGCTTCATTAGTTTCTCTTCCTACACTCTTAAGCTTCATGCATGTCTCTTAGCTTTGTAAAGGATTGCATAAGGAGGAATGGTGATGGGTGGGGAAGAGTACTGGCGACATCCAGTATGAGAACAATAGTTTAAATATAGAAGTTCATTGAATTGAAGTTAAAAGAAACCAAAAGGCCAGCTTTAAAGAGCAGAAAAGGGCAATGGATGTAATCTAGTTCAGTCTTTTTTGTACAGAAAATGGATGTGTACTCTTGTGCTCAAGGAAAAAGTTTTTTCTATAAGTAACTCTGTTTTTGTAGGTGAACATAGTCTTTAAACAACATGGAAAAAGACTAGAGCACCAAGGAGTTAGAATTGAATTCGTAGGACAAATTGGTAAGTTTCAGAACTGTCATTGAGCATGACTAGCAGCAAAGTTCTGTAAATCATGGTTTGAACAATTGTGGTCTGTAAATCATGGTTGTGAACAATTGTGGCCCACTGGAACCATATTAGGGTGGTTGAATAATTACCTTGAATATATCTGGCAGCCCAATCCTTTCCTATGCTCTGCTCAGCGATCCAGCTATGCTGGCAATGCTAGATCCTCAGCGGAGTAGGCGGGGTTGGAGGTCTCCTCGAGGTTCCCTTCGAGGAAAAAAGTTCCCTTACCCCAGGTAAAGCCCCAGCCTCCCAAACGGGTCTCCTTGGATCCACGCCAGCTATTGAACTGTCGTAAGTCCAGGAGGCCCGTGTTGGGAGAAACGGGCCTGGAAGGAGGACAGGAAGGAGGACCTGTTCTGCCGGTCCCACACCCTTCTGGGCCCGATCCACCCAACCTCCACCAAGAAACACCCCTGGAATGCCATCTCCCTGCCCCCATGCTGTGCGGCCCACCCATAGCTTACCTGGGCTACACGCTGTCTGAATACGGCCTGGAGGGGCAGGTGCAACTGCTTTATGGCAGCTTTCGCAACAATCCTGGGCCGATGAAAAGGTTCTGTGCCAGCCTAGCGGCTGGATAGGATTGCGCCCTGAGGCATGTAGTAGTTGGGATGGTGGAATTATTCTTCTGCCTGACTTTTAAACAAATTGTGTTTTCAGTAATTGCTGCTTTACAGAATATAGCACAGAAAACTGCATCTGACTTTAAGAAAAAAATCTAGGTGAGGTGCTATGTTTCTGTCTCGGAGATTAAGCTGCAGTAACTAAAGGTGATAAGGTTTATTGCAGAGAAGTTACTGCTTCTTTTTTCTGAAGAGCTTTAAGCTTGTGTATTCTGTTTTATAGCAAACGTTTTGTGTAACAAAATATATCTGTTTACATTGAAATGTAAAATGACCTATATTTTGAAAAAATGTACTACAAGACTCTTGTATTTTATTGACTACAGACTTAAGATATCTGCTTGTTGGTCAGATTTGCTGTGTTGATGTTAAAATATGGTGGACTTTGTGCAAATTTATTATCAAAACATTTGTATTCTCTATTGAAAGGAATACAACTGACGTAGAGGAGGAGAACCGAATTCTTAAGTCATGCTGCAAAATGCTAAAGTCACTTCTTTAAATATGTATACTTAAAATTTTAGTGTTGCTTCTAGTTCAGTAGAATCTTTTGTTATCAATACCTTCGTTTATTATTTGCAACAATCCTAGCATCAATCTACAGTCAATCCTTGCTACCTGCGAACTTGCTTATCTTGGGGATCAAGAGTGCAATTTACCTCATTTCATTCACGGTCTGTTCTCGGCTATCTGTGGCCATTCCGAAGGTATCCGTGGTGGCCATTCATTATCCCCGACAGCCATTTTGAAGCTTTTTGAAGCTATCCACAGCCATTCTAAAAGTAGTCAATTACGGGTAGTACCCCAGAATGTCTTGCGCGGCCATTCTGAAGTGATCCCAGCATCCACAGTGGCCATTTTGAATCTCGCGGCAGCCATTTGTTACCAGTGGTGTGAAAAAGTACCAGTGGTAGAAGAGCTATCTGCAGCCATTCTGAACTATCCATGCCATTCTGAAGGTATTCGCACCAATTTGATTTTCCCCCTAACCCCATTAATTCCAAAGGATCAATGATTCTGTATCTGCGGATTCGGTATCTGCTGGGTTTCCAGGAATCTAACCCCCATGGATACCAAGAATTGGCTGTATTAGGACTGTTGTATCCTCTTCAAGAAAATGTATGCTCTTTCTGATTTCCTAGAAAAAGGAATTTCCTGATATCATTTTCCTGATTTCCTTAATTTCCTAGAACTTTTCAATGACAAGAGCAATACTCATGAATTCGTAAACCTAGTGAAAGAGCTGGCCTTGCCTGGTGAATTAACGCAAAGTAGAAGTTATGATTTTGAATTTATGCAAGTTGAGAAGCCATATGAATCCTACATCGGTGCCAATGTCAGATTGAGGTATGAAACTAAAGGACGTATTTTTCTCCAGCTTTAGTTGCAGTAGTCTGACTATAAATTTTCTTTAGTATAAAATTAGTATGGATACAATTTTAAAAACAAATGCACATTTTTCCATGGCTTGATGGCTTTGGTAGAAGATATATTCTGGCTTTCAGAAACTGGGCATAACATTTGTCAGAGGCATTGGACTGCCTGGTGTGGGGGTGGGTGGGCAGTTCGCCCCTGGGTGGCACGCGGGGGGACGGGACACGACAACTGCGCAGTAGCTAAAAAGATGAGTGGGTGGTAGTGAAAAAAGGTGCGTGCTGTTTGGCTTGCCCGCCCGAAAAGAGGGCCTTGGAAAGCTTTGAGCTGCGTCGTCACCTCTGCTGGGGGGGGATTTTCGTTTGCGGTCCCCCCTCCCGCCAGGCGTAGGTATGTCACTGACATTTGGCAAATCAAAGTCCTTGTGCTTTTTTTGGTTATTAGATGGTTCAGTGTCTTCTGCAAAGATGACTGTGTGCAATTTGCATCCTGTAGACAGAGTACTGTAATATCTGGTTTGTCAGAGAATCCTCAGCAGTGGCATAGGATGTGGCAGATGAGGTGCTGGAGAGAAAAATGTTGGGAACAGTATTAAAATTAGAGCTGAAGAATTCAGGAAGCTGCAGATTGTGTTTGTATAAATGGGCTCACAAAATACAGTTGGACCTCCGTATCCGTGCGGGTTCTGTTCAGTATCCCCGCGCGGATACTGAAATCCGTGTAAAGTGAAAACGCTTTAGTGCAGAAATGGGGGTCACTATAAAAACAGGGAAAAAGAGGGGGGAAGGTTAAAAATAGCATTCCTTACCTTTTGGCTGGCAAATTGCTCTATTTGCAGGGTTGTAGAGAGTGAAATCGTGCTCCTACAGTTTCTTCCGGGTCGCGTGACATCCTCCCTCCCTTCTCCAAGGTCGCCCCAGAATGCATTGGGGCATGCCTGGGGAAGGAAGGGGTGATGTCGAGCAACCAGGAAGAGGCTGTAGGAGTGCAGTTTCACTCTGTACAGCCCTGCAAATGGAGTGGTTTTAACCTTTCCCCTTTTTTCAGGTTTTTACAGTGACCCCCCATATCCCTGTTGAGACAAATCTATGGCTGCCGGATCTGCGGATAGCGGGGGTCCACTGTATCCTATCCTGCCTCTTAAGAGGTGTGGCTGGGGGTGGTGGTTGGTGGGTCCCTGGGCAACAAGCGGGGGGGGGGTTTGCACAAGCCGCCGTGCTGGAGGCGGCAAAAAGTGCGTTTTGCGGTGCGTGGAAAGGAGTTGCCCGCCTGCCTGCCTGGGCCCCTAATAAGCTTTTTCTGGTGAAAAAACGGCAAGAGGGGCGCTTTTTCACTGCAGGGGTGGGGATGGTGATATCATGTGCAGGGCTTGTGACATCACGGGGTGCCGCCCTTCCCCCCGCAGAGACTAGCTACACCTCTGCTCTATATTTGCACAGAAATAATACAATAAATTAATAGTGTTCTCGTTGCTTTGAGAAATATTACTTCTGTGAAGTTCCTAGGCTGGTTTTTGCAACAAAAATAGCTAGAATAGTGCATAGATTGATTAGAGCTGCATTAACTAATGCAACTTGCAAAACTTGATAGTGTCTCCTGGTTTTTAGCAAATTTGGTTGAAATTGTCTCTCTGTTTCTGTGTAGAAAGCATTCTTTGTCTATCATTTTCACGAACATCCTTCTTTTATAGGTATTTCCTTAAAGTGACAATAGTAAGAAGATTGTCAGACTTGGTAAAGGAGTATGACCTTATTGTTCACCAACTTGCAACATACCCAGATGTTAATAACTCTATTAAAATGGAAGTAGGCATTGAAGATTGTCTACACATAGAATTTGAATACAACAAATCCAAGTATGTATGATTCTGAATAAGCCAAACATGTGATTTTGAAAAAGGCAATCAGGGTAGATTTTTGTTGAAACATAGAGCACATAGCAGGATTAGCAACTAATTGCAGCTGAACTGTACGAGGGTCATACTTGTCCCTTCAAGCTTGTCACAATTGATGGGAGTTCATATCTTGAAGCAACTACTCTTGTGCATTCTTCAATTTCCCACTTCTCTGAATTAGTCTCCTGCTGATGATGGGGTCTTTGCTAAGCACCAGAAAGCACAATATCACTATTTGGTCTTGAGTGGTATCAGCATGTCTCTACTTGCTTATCTCTGGAGTGTATATGGACAGGTTGTAATGACTACCAGCATTCATTTTTAGCATATGCTACCAGCCTGCATTTTTAGCATTAATATGCTAAACTCGTGAAAGCACTCTAATCTTTCAAGAGCCACATGGAGTGTACTGCTTCAGGAGTGTACTGCTTGCATAAGGAATGAAACTTTTTTACAGTTGGAACTTTCCAGTGATGCAGCCACTTTGAGTTAGTTCTTGAGTGAAATGTGTATCCCAGCTCAGCAGAGAACAATACTGTATTTCCTTATCTTTTTTCAGAAATGAAAATATAAACATGCATTGTGTATCTGTATGCTAGTTAAAATGTATGGAAAAAAAATCTTGTTTCTGATAGTCTTCTTCTTTTGTCTCCTTAGGTATCACCTAAAGGATGTGATTGTTGGAAAAATTTACTTCCTCTTAGTAAGAATAAAAATTCAGCACATGGAATTGCAGCTAATCAAAAAGGAGATCACTGGAATTGGTAAGTTGAGTTAGAAAGGAAAGGATGTGAGAGGAATATTTTTAACTTTGATGCATTTTGGATCTAACTTTTCTAATGGACCCTCCTTTTTAGTTTTTAATGGATTGTGCTATAGAATTCCGATGGTTTAGGTCAGGGGTGGGGTACTTGTGGCCTTAAAGCCACACACAGCCTTTTGGGGTTCTAGTTGCAGTCTTAATTAACTAATCTTTACAGAATATTATTGTTTCTCATATTAGTAACTACGTTGACAAAAATATAACATTTTGATGTATATATTAAATTCTCAGCATGCAACCCAATAGGATTTCATCTAAATAAAATGTGGCCTTCTAATATAAAAAGGTTCCCCACCCCTGGAGATGTAAAACCTGTAACTTAAAAGTTGTTGTCTAGAGTGAACTATTACAGAGTGGCAATGAATTATTGAAATAGTGACCACTACTAATTTGCAGAGAGCTTTTTTATTTTTTTGCAAGTGGCCTGTATATTGCTGTCTGATACATTTTTCTAGGGATGGTCAGTACTCCTTTGTTGCTATTTCTGAGTGTACAGGGAGAAGTTGGAGACCTTGTATAGTGACTCTTGATTTTAATATGCTGCTGTAATTTAAATTGCTAATGTTTTTAGTCAAGAAATAACCACTATTGGCCTTTGGCTCACAAAAAGAGTTGCATTTGTCTATACATTGAAAAATAATTTTGAAATACTTTAAAATAAACAGCCTGATTGTTTAACCAGGACCCAGCACCACAACAGAGACTGAGACCATTGCAAAGTATGAAATAATGGATGGTGCACCAGTAAAAGGTGAGTTGATACATGCCAATGACAGTGGACAATATTGTAATATTAAAACGTAACTACTGGTGGCATCCCAATCCACTGTTGGGAGCTCCCTCTGCAAACGTTTTCCATGAATGCAAGGAGCCATTCTGCTTGTGCAAGGAATTTATGATGGTCTAGTCGTGATGCTGCCCACTGTCTTTAAAAGGTATACTGTCTTTAAAAAATAATTGGGAACATCCTATTTTGGAATCCTGAACTAGTACAAATAAGACCCCTAAAGCAATAACCTGCCACTTGTTTGCTGCCCCTTCATCAAAAAGAGATTTAGTTTAGGGAGTTCAGTCCCTCTTCTGTTCATTCCTAGAGTAGAAATTGGCTCTTTCCTACAGAGCCTTTATAACACGCAGGAATGGCAGAGCTCCCCAAACTGGTCTTCAGTTACGTATATCTGTTGCCTCTGACCATTCTTTCATTATGAAATTGCTTTGGCAACACCCTACTTGTATGTTAGATTCTATTGGGGAAAAGATAGGGTCAGAAGTAGCATTTGGAATACTTTCAATTTGCCCAGTTTGTCTCTTACTTCTTGGTTATCTAAAATAAAATTGGAGAGTCGCATCTCTCATGAGACAGACTATTTAGCAAGCTGTTTACTGTAAAGCATCAGGCTCTTACTGTAAGGCTAGATCATCCTTACAGTCTGAACACACTTGCTTAAGCATTGTGGAAGAATAATTAACTCGTGGAAAAATGTGTTTTCTTCAGCACTTTCCAGGTGTGTTGGCAGATGTTTCTTTAAGCCTGCTCCCATAAGAGGATGTTTGGGTACTCAATTATGAATCCACTTGGCCTAGGACCTTTTTGTTCCTTTAAACTACTTCATGTATGCCTAAGTAGTAATAGTGACCATGAAAATGTTTCATGAACGTCTGATGGTGTGAAATTTGCTACTTTGATGGTGTGTTCTAAAACAGGTCCTTTCAACCTTTTTTTGCAAGTACCACCTTTTACAGATATCACTTTTGCAAGTGCCGAAATGGCAACTGTGAGCAGGAGTGAGCAGCTTGCCCAGCACTTCCTGCATCCTTGCTCTGCACCATCCTTTTCCAAACCATGCCTGTTTTGAAGAGCCACATCTTGCCCACAGGTACATTACTGCCTCAACCATCTCCATAAGAACATAAGAAGAGCCCTGCTGGATCAGGCCAAAAGCCCATCTAGTCCAGCCTCCTGTATCGCACAGTGGCCCCACCAGATGCCTCAGGGAGCTTCCAGCAGGGCTGGGCTAGGCCAGATGGGGCAGTGCCATGTGATCACTATGGCAGTGAAGCCAAGTACCACCTGCCATAGTATAAAGTACCAGTAGTATTACCACTAGCTGAAAAGCTAAATACACACACTTACCATGACGAGCAGGTTCCTAGTTATAGATACTGCTTCTCTAAACCTTTTACACAAAGTGGTTTACCATTAAAAACATAAAGATAAATCATAGATGAGTAGCAACAAATACCATCTGTGTAGAATGCAGCCATGGCAGCTAAAACCATAAAACAGCATAAGACTAAGATCTTTTGAAAGCCAGTATGGCAAATAAGGCTTTGTTTTATTCTGTGTGGTTTTGATTTATCACAAAATAAGTTGAGAAATAGTTGGAAGGGATTTCACAAATGGCTCAGTTGACAATATTGATTTCAAGATTTCCTGAACCTCACTGTAACTTTTCAAATACCTTGTCATATATATACTGTAGCTAGGTACTGTAAAGTCTGTACTGTACAGTACTCTTTCTAATGGTTGGGATGCAAGAGGTGGTGGTTCTCAGACCATTTCTTTCTAGCTCATACCAGCGTTTGCCAGATGAACTGTTCAGAACTTCAGTTGAACTCTGTCTCATGGGTATGTGCTCTGGACCATGAAATGAAGGTGTGCACATTTGCAGACAAATATTGTGGTGTTTTCCTTTTTGGAAACTGCCCCCAATGGTCTTTAAGCTATCTCAAGCTCCAAAAGGTGTGTTGAGACCCCTCCCCACCCTTTGAAATTATGTCAAGTACCCAAACTTTTTTTTTTTTTAAACTTGGGGACATTTAAAGAGTAGTTTGGGGATTTTGTGGACTGGTTTCTGAATAGGAAGCTCTGCAGAACATAATTGGTGTGTGGCCGTGGATACAGAATGACAACATAACTTTGACAGACAAGTGTCTTCTCAGTATCCTAAAGTTCATAGGAACTATTCTAACCTGTTAATTTCATCCACAAATCTAATTATGACTTATTTTCTTTAAGGTGAATCTATTCCCATAAGACTCTTCTTGGCAGGCTATGATCCAACTCCTACAATGAGGGATGTAAATAAAAAGTTTTCAGTAAGATACTTCTTGAATCTAGTGTTAGTAGATGAAGAGGACAGACGGTACTTCAAGCAACAGGTATAATGCTTTGCATACTGGAGCATTGCAACAAAGTGGATTTATATATCTTTTGTGTTGCCTTTCTGTTAAAAAAAATTCAAGGTGACAAAGTACTAAAACCAAAAACCAATTAAAAAAAATAAAATGCTCACACGCAGTCCTGTAAACATGCAATCATGTAGATTCTTTCTTGGAAGTGATTCTTTCTTGGAAGTAACTTCCACTATGTTCAGTGGGACTTGCTCCTAGGAAAGTTGTGCATAGAATTGCAGCCTAAATCCAGCAGCACAACACTCTTACGTCTATCATTATTTTCTTAAGGGAATATTTTATGAAACGAAATTGTCTTCATCTGCTGGCAAAAACTGTCTAGAATTGGATTAAGGCAGGCCTTATTAGGGAAGAAGTCCCACAGTGTGGGCACTGTTACTGAAAGACTAAGTTTGGAAGTACACATACTTTTTCAAAAGCTTACTTAGAAATTTAAAGAGAAGTAAGAGGGTTTAAGTTGAGAATGTGCTTCTAAAAAGCAAGGTAAAACCGGGGAGGCGGCATGCGTGCGCGCAAGATGAAGATGCACTTGAGAACAAATTCATGGTGGTTAAGGCAAAGTTCCCCTCATGGATCATTGCCTTGTCGTGGCGAAGGGGCTTGCGTAACTCAATGAAGCCATGAGCTATGCCGTGCAGGGACACCCAAGACGGACAGGTCGTAGCAGAGAGTTCTGACTAAAAGTGATCCACTGGAGAAGGAAATGGCAACCCACTCCAGTAACCTTGCCAAGAAAATCCCATGAACAGTACCAAAAGGCTAAAAGATATGACGCTGGAAGATGAGCCCCTCAGGTCGGAAGGTGTCCAATATGCTACTGAGGAAGAGCGGAGGACTATTCCAAGTAGACCCAGAAAGAGTGAAGCGGCTGGGCCAAAGCCAATAGGACGTCCAGCTGTGGATGTGTCTGAGGTTGAAAGGAAAATCCAATGCTGCAAGGAGCAATACTGCTTAGGAACATGGAATGTGAGGTCTATGAACCAAGGCAAGCTGGATGTGGTCAAAAATGAGATGATAAGATTGAACATTGACATCTTGGGAATCAGCGAACTAAAATGGACGGGCATGGGCGAATTTAAGTCAGGTGACCATCATATCTACTACTGTGGGCATGAATCCCTTAGAAGAAATGGAGTGGCCCTCATAGTCAATAAAAGAGTGGGAAAGGCAGTACTGGGGTGCAACCTCAAAAACGACAGAATGATTTCAGTTCGAATCCAAGGCAAACCATTCAACATTACAGTAATCCAAGTGTATGCCCCAACCACTGATGCCGAAGAAGATGAAGTTGACCGGTTCTATGAAGACCTACAACACCTTCTAGAACTAGCACCCAAAAAAGATGTCCTTTACATCATAGGAGACTGGAATGCTAAAGTCGGAAATCAAGAAATAAACGGAACAACAGGCAAGTTTGGCCTTGGAGCGCAAAATGAAGCAGGGCAAAGGCTAACGGAGTTCTGTCAAGAGAACACGCTAGTCGTAGCAAACACTCTTTTCCAACAACACAAGAGGCGACTCTACACATGGACATCACCAGATGGTCAATACCGAAACCAGATAGATTATGTGCTTTGCAGCCAAAGATGGAGAAGCTCTATACAATCAGTAAAAACAAGACCTGGAGCTGACTGTGGCTCAGATCATGAGCTTCTTATTGCAAAATTCAGACTTAAACTGAAGAATGTAGGGAACACCACTAGACCAGTCAGATATGACCTAAACCATATCCCTTATGAGTATACAGTGGAGGTGAAGAATAGATTTAGGGCATTAGACCTGGTAGACAGAGTGCCTGAAGAACTATGGACGGAAGTTCGTAACATTGTACAGGAGGCAGCAACTAAAACCATCCCAAAGAAAAAGAAATGCAAGAAAGCAAAGTGGCTGTCAGATGAGGCTTTACAAATAGCTGTGGAAAGAAGGAATGCAAAAAGCAAGGGTGAAAGGGAAAGATATAAACAACTGAATGCAGAGTTCCAGAGAATAGCAAGGAGAGATAAGAAGGCCTTCTTAAATGAACAATGCAAGGAAATCGAGGAAAACAACAGAATGGGGAGGACTAGAGATCTCTTCAAGAAAATTGGAGATATCAAGGGAACGTTTTGTGCAAAGATGGGCATGATAAAGGACAAAAAAGGCAAGGACCTAACAGAAGCAGACGAGATTAAGAAGAGATGGCAAGAATACACAGAAGAACTATACAAGAAAGATCTTAATGTTCATGATGACCACGCTGGTGTGGTCACTGACCCAGAGCCGGACATCCTAGAGAGTGAAGTCAAGTGGGCCTTAGGTAGCATTACTAACAACAAAGCTAGTGGAGATGATAATATCCCAGCTGAGCTACTTAAAATCCTAAATGATGATGCTGTGAAAGTGCTGCACTCAATATGCCAACAAATTTGGAAAACTCAGCAGTGGCCAAAGGATTGGAAAAGGTCAGTTTACGTTCCAATTCCAAAGAAGGGCAGTGCCAAAGAGTGTTCAAACTACCGTACAATTGCACTCATTTCACATGCTAGCAAGGTTATGCTCAAAATCCTACAAGTTAGGCTTCAGCAGTACGTGGACCGAGAACTACCGGACGTACAAGCTGGGTTTCGAAGAGGCAGAGGAACTAGAGATCAAATTGCCAACATGCGGTGGATCATGGAGAAAGCACGAGAGTTCCAAAAAAACACCTACTTCTGCTTCATTGACTACGCGAAAGCCTTTGATTGTGTGGATCACAACAAACTGTGGCAAATTCTTAAAGAGATGGGGGTACCAGACCACCTTACCTGTCTCCTGAGAAACCTATATGCGGGTCAAGAAGCAACAGTTCGAACCGGCCATGGAACAACTGATTGGTTCAAAATTGGGAAGGGAGTACGGCAAGGCTGTATATTGTCACCCTGCTTATTTAACTTTATATGCAGAGTACATTATGAGAAATGCAGGGCTGAATGAATCACAAGCCGGAATCAAGATTGCCGGGAGAAATATCAACAACCTCAGATATGCAGACGATACCACCCTAATGGCAGAAAGTGAAGAAGAACTAAAGAGCCTCTTGATGAGAGTGAAAGAGGAGAGTGCAAAAGTTGGCTTGAAACTCAACATTAATAAAACTAAGATCATGGCATCGGGTCCCATCAATTCTTGGCAAATAGAAGGGGCAGAAATGGAAGCAGTAACAGATTTTACTTTTCTGGGTTCCAAGATCACTGCAGACGGAGACAGCAGCCATGAAATTAAAAGACGCTTACTCCTTGGAAGGAAAGCTATGGCAAACTTAGACAGCATAATAAAAAGCAGAGATATCACCATGCCAACAAAAGTTCGTATAGTCAGGGCGATGGTGTTCCCAGTAGCAATGTATGGTTGCGAGAGTTGGACCATAAGGAAGGCTGAGCGCCGAAGAATAGATGCTTTTGAACTGTGGTGCTGGAGAAGACTCCTGAGAGTCCCTTGGACTGCTAGGAGATCAAATCAGTCAATTCTAAATGAAATCAAGCCTGACTGTTCCCTGGAAGGACAGGTACTAAGGCTGAAACTCAAATATTTTGGCCACCTAATGCGAAGAGAGGACTCTCTGGAGAAGACTCTGATGCTGGGAAAGATTGAAGGCAAAAGGAGAAGGGGAAGGCCAAGGATGAGATGGTTAGACAGCATCACCGATGCAACAAACATGAAAATGAGCTAACTCAGGAAGATAGTGGAGGACAGGAAGGCCTGGCGGGATATGGTTCATGGGATCACGAAGGGTCGGACACGACTTAACGACTGAACAACAACAACAACAAGGCAAAGTTGCTTGTGTATAATGCAGTGTTTTACTTTTTCTCTAAGATGTTTAATGAATTAACAGGTTGTCTTAATATGTGGTCATATTGGATAAAAGGAGGAAGACGGATCAAACTGTACAACAAATATAATGTGTGCAGAAGCAGCTGTAGAAAAAATAACTTGTTTGGGGCATTAGAAGTCTTGTTTGAGCCAATATGCTAATTAAAATAATGCTGGTGCACTTCTTGGAGCAAATTTCATCAAATTGGAACAAACATATAAAATTTCCTTTAAAAATGTCAGTTGACTGAAATGTATGAAGGCCTTGAAAGACATCTGTCTTGTGGCCTTGATACAGTTCTGTAAGGCTCCTTTGTTCAGGGGGGAAAAGCTTTTGGGCACTGAACAGTGTAAATCTTTTCCTGAATTGCTTAGGTCGGGGGTTCTCTCTCCCGTTGTGGGGGCTAGCCGACTGCACTCGTGGGATCATGCCGCTACCAGGGAAAAAGGGTTTTTACTTACTGGGGTTATGCTGGCCCTGCGGGGGGGAGGGCGGTGTGGCCCCCTCTGCGGACCTCCCAACGCTTGATCGGCTTCCTGAAGCGATTGAGACCCAATTCTGGTTTTTGTCCAAAACCGAAAGTGATAGCTTCAGGGAGCTGAACCCAAGTGCAAGGAGGCCCACAGAGGGGGCTGCACCATCTAGAGGGCTGGCGTGGCACTTGGGATTAGTGACCCCCGTAAGTACTCCCCCTTACTTACGGGGGAGCATGTTCCCCTTTACTTACGGGGGAGCATGTTCCCCTTTACTTACGGGGGAGCATGTTCCCCTTTACTTACGGGGGAGCATGTTCCCCTTTACTTACGGGGGAGCATGTTCCCCTTTACTTACGGGGGAGCATGTTCCCCTTTACTTACGGGGGAGCATGTTCCCCTTTACTTACGGGGGAGCATGTTCCCCTTTACTTACGGGGGAGCATGTTCCCCCTTACTTATGGGGGAGCATGTTCCCCCTTACTTACGGGGGAGCATGTTCCCCCGTAAGTAAAAGAAATACCCCTTTTCCCCAGCAGTGGCGGAATGTCGCCACATGTTGCTACCCCCCATAAGGGGGTAGCAGCTGCTTCCAGTTTTGAGAACTTTGAGAACCACTGGCTTGAGAACCACTGGCTTAGGTTTAGGAATGTTTCAGTTTTATATTCAAAAATGGATTTGTTTTTTTTATTGTTGCCCTAATGTTACATTGTAAGCCACCATGAGCACATGAGAGAGCTTGCTGGAAAAGTCTTTTTAGTAAATGAAAGTAGCATAACTGGATCCAATGTATGCATGCTTGAAGAATTGGGCTGCTTTGAATTTTCAGTATAGTCGTTTCTGTCTGCAACATATTTGAACAGATAAATATCAAGCTTCTAAAATGTATGTTTCCTTCCACTCTTAAATAGGAAATCATTCTTTGGAGAAAAGCTCCTGAGAAACTGAGGAAACAACGAACCAACTTCCATCAGCGGTTTGAAAGTCCAGAACCACAGGCATCTGCAGAGCAGCCTGAAATGTGAACTTGGTGTAGGGGGTGAAAGAACTGTTGATAGATCAGCAGGTTAAAGGTGGCAACAGCCTGTAGGGAAGAAGGCCAAAACTCGTATTACAACAGTCTTCCTTCATCTTACAGTGCTGCATTTCCCTCACTACTAAAACATTCTCAAGTGTGTATATACATTTAAAATAAGTGCTTTCTCAAAACACTGGAACTTTTCTTAAGCTATTTTATACTGCACATTTTACTTTCATCTGGTGTGATGCACTCAGATATACATAAAGCTTAAAAATCTAGTTGTTTCCATGCATGTAGGCTGGTACATTTAAGTTTTGCTTAACACTGATGGTAGACTAAAGCATTTCTTTTTCCTCTGCCACACTTCACATTGTACTTCTTCAGTGTCTGTTACTTGTATTCTTGGAAAATAATAAAAATATGCTGGCCTAAAATGACACATTCAGGGTTTATAATGGGATTTTGTTCTGAAAATACTTTAATGCTCATCCCAAGCAAATACATAACATGTACAAAACATTGTCGTTGGATAGTTGAGCTCAGACCATGGTTTTCAGACCTTGTATCTTTGAGAAGTGTGTGTACTGTATAAGCAGACTTCTAACTGATACTAGTTTTAGAAGAGGGGAGGCTGCTCTATATTTCCATCCTAATGGATTCTATTGTGTTCGAGTGCCCTACAAGCTCGAGCATCAATATAGAATTGATGAGCATCAATATAGAATTATAACTTCTTCCATTTAGCCTTGTTTTGATAGAGGACATGTGAAAAATGTTTTAATACAGGTGTCTCCCACTGAACAACATTCCGCCTAATGACACCCCCCCCCCCCGGATATACGACAGCAGTTGTTAGGTAGAATGTTGGTTACTTTCTCTACCTTTGAAGTTTGAGGCCTCTCTGGAGACCTGTTCCTTGTCTCTGTGAGCCTCAGAATGGCATGCAGTGGCCTCCGTAATGCGCTTCTGGTTTTGGGAAGCAAACTAGAAGCTGCTCCCGAAAACGGAAGTGCCTTATGGAGGCCTCTGTATGCCATTCTGAGACCTGCAGAGGCCAGGAACAGACCTCTTTCTGAAGAGGCCTGTGACCCTGAAACTGCCTCTGGAGAGGCCTCAAATTTCAAAAGGGTAAGATAGCATCCATTAACGATGGGGCCGCTTAACGAAAGGGATTCAGGAATATATCCCTGTTGTTAACCGGGGGGGGGGGACGGACGGACGACGACGGACGGACGACCTGTATATCTTTTACTGATTACACTGTTGAAATCTGGGTCACATGCACAAAACTGTTCTCCTTTGTACATTTCATTTTATCACCCTCCATCAAACTTCCCTGAATGTGGGGAAATGGTATTTCTGAACCTTCTTTTTCCTTGTTGATGCCTCCTGTGAGGAAGGCAAACCTAGGCTTGTAAAGTATATGTTAAAATCAACAGAATTGGAAATCTGCATAGTAAAACATCTGATCATTTTTTTTATTTTTTCAAGATTGAGTGTCTTTAAACAAACCTTGTTAGCCTTCTGTCCAAAATTAAGCATGTAGTTTGTTTTTTGGAAACACTGCTTGTTTGGGCACAATATGGAACCTGCTGAATTAGAAGGCAACTCAAGTTTGTACTTCACTTGGCCTCTATACCAAGAATGTTTCAAAACTTCAGTGCAAGTGTTGTTGGTTACCTTACTTTATGAGTAAGTAAAACTACTTCTGTAAGAACTGTTTTATTACTATGGCACTTTGATAAGGCAGTCAGAGATGCTGCGTGTTGGGATATTTCTCTTGTGGATCCCTGTGACAGAGAACTTTACTCCCTCATGTAAGTGCCTGTTCAGAATTTGAAAAAGCCAAATATTTTCATGGACACTTGCATGTTGCAATCTGGAAACTATTCCAACAAATTTTGAAAACTGATTGTATTTAACCAGCCTCAAATTGTGCAACTGTATAATAGACATAATGAACTGCTATTTGAATTATTAAAAATAGCTGTATTCTCACTAAAACATCTGGATTGTTTTTATTGTACAGCATGCCATAATGAATCCCACATCAAGATATATTTTCAGAATTGTTACTTGATATGATTAACTGGAAGCCAGACAAATTGCCCTTAATAGTGTTTAATACCTTGTGTATGAGGTAACATTCTAGTCTTATCTGTTTATAGTGAAAACCAAAACTACCACAACCTTCTAGTGGAGAGCAAGTGTAAATGAGAGCAAGAGAACATGATGTTTACGTGATGTATCTCCAGATTAGACAGAGGAAATTCTTGTCTAAACCCCTGGAGTGCTGTTGCCAGCCCAGTGTTGCCAGTATTGAGCTAAGTGAACCAATGGTCTGACATGATACAAACAGGGCTGGTCCAACCATGAGGTGACTTGATGTGGATTGCATCAGCAGTGAGGTGGCAGTGAATTTGGGTGCTGCTCTTCACCCAGAGTCTGCTACCTCCTTCCAGCCCTCCACAGATGCAAGTTGCATTTATCCACTTCTTTGCAAGTGGGAAACCATCTGCTTTGCTAACCCCCTCCCTTAGCTCCTTCCTTGTGCAGTCTGACTGCAATGAAAGAACGAGGAGAGGGTGTAGCAAAGTGCTGAGCTGCTGCCTGTGTGGCTTTTTTGTTGTGGGCAGTGGTGAGCTGCTTTGCTACCCCCCTCTTGCTCCTTTCTCATGTGGTCTGTTTAAACTTTAAAAGGAACCACACAAGGAAGAAGAGAGGGGAAGGAGCCACTTGCCTGGCTCCTTCCTTGCTGCTCTTTTAAGTCACTGTGGTTCCCAATGGTCCTGAAGAATTGCCAATTCTACGAACTGAGAATATAGAATACTATAGCATTAAAAACAATTGCTCCAGTTCTGAATACGTTTAAATTTCTGAAGAACTTCAAAACTCTGTTAAGAGTCTGCTGGGTTTTGCTGTTAGACAAGAGTGACATAAAGGCAGACCTTGGGTGGACTAGTCTTTTATTCCTATGATCTCCAAGCGTTACCAATATGAGTGTGTTTACAAAACAAGGGGTAGCTTAGCAGGATCTTGTACAAGGCATAAATCTGTCACAGTGGTTTTGCTTTTGCTTGAAAAACGTATCTTACTGGATCAGATAAGATTGTCCTCTAGTCCAGGATTCTTTGAAACTTTCCTAGCACTAGGTGAGCTATATTATACATACATAATAATACCAACTCACTGGTTGGTAGGCCTACTTATTATACTCACCCTTGCATCAGAAGCTGGGTGGGATAGTCAAAAGCAGGAAACAATGAGTATGACATTTTCTGAGGAGGGCAGATTTAACGTTCTTGCAGGACAAGGACAGACCTCATCTGCTTATATCACTGGTCTACAAAAAAAAAACTTTTTTTTCTTACCTGAACTTTTGCAGCTGTTTTAGACTAATTTCAGGGTGCTGATTCCAAATCTAGCATCAGTTTTTGTCTATCACATCAGGTTTTTGAGATATCAAATATTGCATTTGATAAAATCAATGAAAAACTACAAATTTACACTGGTCTACAATTTTTTTTTCTGACCTGGACTTTTGCAGCTGTTTTAGACTAATTTCAGGGTGCTGATTCCAAATCTTATCTCATACCACATTTTCATTGATTTACCCGAAATTAACTCTTTGTCACTTAGGATTGCAAGATCCTTGCATCTCTCTCTCTCTCTCTCTCTCTCTCTCTCTCTTACACACACACACACACACACACACACACACACACACAGAGTTAAATAAGACATTTTTCACATTTAAAATTGTTAGTACTTTTTTACTTAATGATTAATTACCTAATTAATTGATTAATCCAGTTAATTAGCAGGGGGTACTTCAGAAAATTGGACCGTGATAAGAGGGGGTACCTGGTCAACACATTTTTTCTGGCATAAGGTATTCCAATGGTTTTAAGGTAATTTTGGGGCGCTGATTCCAAATCTGGCATCAGGTTTGGCATCATGAAAATGGGGTATGCCGATAGCATAAAAACGAGATGTGATAGAGCAAATCTGAGATCAGATTTGGAATCAGCACCCTGAAATTAGTCTAAAAGAGCTGCAAAAGTCCAGGCCCAAAAAAAAATTGTAGACCAGTGTAAATTTGCTGTTTTTCATTGATTTTATCAAATGCAATATTTGATATCTCAAAAACCTGATGTGATAGACAAAAACTGATGCCAGATTTGGAATCAGCACCCCCAAACTACCTTAAAACCATTTGAATACCTTATGCCAGAAAAGGTGTGTTGACTAGTGCATTTAGACCGACGGAGCACCCAAGAAGAAGTTTGTATTGCCCATGGGGCCGTCTTCCCTTATGCTGAAGGACCGGTGTGTTTATGCGAGGGAGGGAAACTCAAAGTGTTCAGTGACTTGAAAAGGGGAGGTCTCTCAGAGCACTTCTCACCTTCACGAAGGACGAGTCAAGATTCCCGCCTTCATTTAAACGGAGATAAGAAGAAAAGCATACTGATGCTGAAAGCTGCATCAGCACCTAAACGCACATGGTCGCTTTCGTAATTGCGAGGGACAGGCTGGCCCTCCCCTCGCCTTGGCTGGGGGGAAAGCTTTCCTTTCTATGGATCAGTCAGTGGTCTTCTTGGGAGATGCGCTCGGTGGTGGGGACACTGCTGGAGCTCGAAATCCCATTTTCTATTTGTTCCGCTGAGCTGACTTCGACAAACAGCGCTGAGCATTTACCCGGCTCCTCCGCTCCGCTCAGGCATTTGAACTAGACATCCCTGAGGGCCTGGGTCGCCCAGCGATGACGCAATAGCGGCGCGTCGGCGGGCTGTAGGCATTGGTCAGGTTATTTCAATGTCTGTAAGCAACTGCGTGCGGCTGTTTTCTCGCCTGCCGCCTGGCCCGCTCCGCTATGGGGGCTCCTCCGTTGCTCTTCGGAGCCGGCGGGGCGGCCTGTGTCGCGCAGCCTTTCTTCGAGCGACAGCAAAATCCTTCTCCTCTACTTTCTCCGACGGAGGCGGCACAGGTGCTAAAGCCCCGGACACTTCCTTGTTCGTGCCGCTCCCCGTGGCGCCTCTGCCGCCTGGCCCGGAGGGAGATGTCGGCGCCGAGCTCACGCGTCCGCTCAATAAGAGTAAGCGATGGTGCTGCTGAGATTACTTAGGAACGAGAAACAGGGTGTCTTGTCGTTCTTTCATATGAAAAAAAGTGAACGCCTTTCCAAGACCGAGAGGGATGATTCTGTGCCTCTGCACATACTGTGCCATTCCAGCTAGTTGTCTCTGGGCACGTATATCATGTGCTTTAGGCTACTTTTTGTGTTCATGCTTGGAGCACATGCCTACTCAGAAGTGTCCAATGGAGGTTACTGCTCACAGGAAAGTGTCTCGACAGAGTCATTCAAAAAATTGCAGCCATAGGGCCTGGTCCTGTCCAACTTTCCAGTGTTGATGTAAACAGTTATGTCAATGGGACATGCACTGCATCCGGTGGTGGTGGTGGGCAGAGGCATTGTTACAGGGGGGCCAGGGCAGCGGGGTGCCAGGTGGTGGTGGTGATGGGGGTGTACTTTCCTCCAGATTTGCTGCCGGGTTGCCCGCTCCACCGCTCTTTCTGTTGTCTTTGCCGTCGCTTCGCTGGTTGCGAGTTTGGCCCTCCTGCCTGCCCTGGACCCAGAAAGTGGTGTGTGTGTGTGTGTGTGTGTGTGTGTGTTGCGCTGTGCTGTTGCCGAAATTCAGTGACGGAAGAAATGTCACGCCCCCAGGGGGCTGAACATATGGCATATGGTGGTGTGGCAGTTATGGAGAGCGCCTCAAGGTAAGGGAAGATTTGTTGGGAAGGTTTGTTGGAACATTGTTGGTGCTGGAAAGTTGGAGAGGATTGAGGCCTTAAAGTCAAAGAGTTGGAACAGACCTACAAGATCATCAAGTCCGACCAGTGGCGTCGCTGGAGGTGAGGCGGAACGCTAAGTTCCACACTGCGCTGACCCTCCGTTACTCACCGGCACGAGGCGGCCCTGCCCCCTCACCTTCGGAGCTATTCAGTGGGGCGAAGGCAACGCACAGGGAGTTGCCTGCGCGTTGCCTTTGCCGCACTGAATGGCTCAGAAGGCGAGAGGCGGGGTTGCCTCGTGCTGGTAACGGAGGATCAGCATGGTGCGGAATGTAGCGTTCCGCCCCACCTCCAGTGATGCCACTGAGTCCAACCCCCCTGCCAACGCATTCTGTCCTCAACTGTAACTTCCTCAATAGTTGGCTGTCTGCTTAAAGACTGTCAACAATATAGATTCCTAGAATTGGAAGGGGGACTTTTTGGGGATGTCCCATTTGAACTCAAGTAAACAAGCGTAGGCTGGCATAACTAGAAATGCCTATTCTACTCCCCTGTTTTTGTTAAAAATGATAAGAATTGTGGGAAGAAGTTGAAGGGTTATAAGAAAGGAGTTAGTGGCATGCTAGTACAGTATGTTTTTACAGAGATCTAGTACTGATAGTCATTCAAAGCAAACGGCTTTTCATGGTAAGAGAAAACTCACTAAGCCAAACTGACCCGTTTCTTTCAATGTGTTGTATCCTAAGTGAAGTTAGTGACTGAGGGCCGAATCCTATCCAACTTTTCAGCACTGATGCAGTCATGCCAATGGGGCATGCACTGCATCCTGCGGTGAGGGGGCAGTCATGGAGGCCTCCTCAAGGTAAGGGAACATTTGTTCCTGTACCTCAGGCCTGCATTGTAGCTGCATCGGTGCTGGAAAGTTGGATAGGCTTGGACCCTGAAGCCTATTGATTTCAGTGGGTAATGAAACTCAGGATACAACTGTATGTTTTTTAGAAACACTGTTGCGTCAATCTGGCTGTCCATGTCGGATGTCTATAACTCGGGGACCCAGTGTTATGACACTGTTGTTATACACATTCACAGATTTTTAATTTTTAAGAGATCTTTTATCAGAGCCTGACGTTTGAATGGTTTCAGCAAGTAATTTACAGTTTATGTTGCAGGCTGATGAATTCCAATTTCTATGCTTCGATCTGACGATTTAGTAAGCAATCAACTAATTGTACGCATTAGGCAAGAACTCCTTTTTTGCCTGTTTTGGAATGTCTTGCATTTTTTAGTAGTCTAAACCAGAAGTGGCAGGGTCCTCAAAGCTATTTTATCTTACCCTTATCCTTTCCACATTACTTTCCATCATGATACTTCTTTTTTTAAATATATTTTAATATAATATTAAAACATAAAAACAATACATATTTCGTAAAGATGGCAAGCGCCAAGCAATACATCCTACTAGCACACTATTCACGATTTTCTACATATAATATCCAACTAAGCCAAAATATCACTAACATTCTATTCATTAAATCCGCATATCATCACATCATTCTTCTCTCTCTCTTAAAAAAATCAATAAATGGTTTCCAGTTATTAAAAAAAAAGTTAACTGACTTTTCCTTAATTAAAATGGTAAGTTTATCCATTTCAGCATAATCCAAAACTTTCAACCAATCTTCCAGCGAAGGTATATCTGAATTCTTCCAATATTGTGCATATAAAATTCTTGCCGCACTTATATATAAAAACAAATTTTGAATTTTTTGCCTACCTGATCATCCCTCATACCCAACAAAAAGCTTTCTGGTTTCATTTGAGCCTTAATCTTTAAAATCAACTATCTGTTTATGAATCTGAATCCAATAGCTCTTTGCTTGAGTACATGTCCACCGCATATGATAAAAAGTTCCCTCTTGCTTTTTACATTTCCAACAGCTGTTTGACACCTTCTCATAAATTCTCGATAATTTGCTTGAGGTTATATACCATCTATACATCATTTAATGTATACATATTTTCCAACATTTAATGTAAATTTCAACTCCATCATGATACTTCTCGTGACAATTGCTCTTTAATCATATTTCTGTAATTTATCTCACCAATGAGCATGATATCTATGTTTTGTTTTCTAGGTGAAGCCTTGAAAATGCTAAATAAATTTTACAAGAGAAAAGAGATACAAAGACTGGGGGCAGAAAATGGACTAGATGGTATGAAACGTAGTTCTGGGGCTAATTGGAAAACGTTTGGATGCTTCATGCTTTGGGAGGTGTGCTTATCTTGGATTAACCTGGGTTGGAGGTTTAAACTATTCAGAACAAATTTTGCTTCTGAAACTGGCTACTTAGGGTAGATATTCTTAGATTGATTGATGGTGTTTTTTTTAACTTAATTTGAAATTGGGGGGGAGTGTTTCAGTGACCACTTACATTGGTGTACTTACTGCATACTTATTAAATTTTCACTAAAAAAGAACCCTTGATGTATTTGACTGTAAATTTTAGAGAATTGGAACTTTATGTGCCATACTGAACTCTTGTTGGTTTGGTTCTCTCTCTCTCTCTCCCCCCCCCCCCCCTTATAGCTCGTCTTTTTCATCAAGCATTTATAAGCTTTAGGAAATACATTATGGAGTCTGGTTCTTTGAGTCCTGATGTACACATTATTATAAATGATATATGCTGTGGTGCAGGTAAGCATATAGAATATCAGATTACTTTGAAATCCTACTTAGAGTTTTGCTTATATTACTGGTTAAATATTATTGGTCTTACTACTGTTTGTTTATGAGATTTTTGTAGGATTGGAAGCTTTGTCGCTGTAATGTAGTGACCAGGAGTGTAAGTCAGGAACAGTCTTGTTCAAATCTTACCTACTTCATAAACCAGTAGGTGGCCATAGGCAACCTACTGTTGCAACATCTGTTGAAATAGATGCAAGTATTGTTTAAGCATCTGGACTCTGATTCTGAGAGAGACTGTCATGCCCCGAAGGTATGATGACTATTGCTCACAACTTGTGAAAGCCACCTTTCTTGCTGAAGACGATGCTTCTCCTCGTCTTGATCTATAATCATGAGCCTTCAAATCTGGTGGAGAGGAAAATGTGGGCTTTGCCTGTTTGGCTGTGTTCGGCAGTGGCACCTTGGATGCCTTTGCCAAGTGCAGCCAGAGATCTACTTCTTAAGCAAAGCCAGCAACTTTCTCTCCTTCCTTTCCTGCTTTGGAGCAAGAGAGAAATGCATGAGGCTCATCTGTTTGGTCAAGTCAAGTGTGACCAAGGACAACCCCTCTTCCTTGCATTCCCCTCCTGCTTGGAAGCAGGAGAAGAAAGCACAGGGCTCAGCCAAGACATATGGGAGTGCAGCATGCATGGGGAGAGGAATTGGCTGGCCCAGACTCCTATTATTTATTTATTTTATTTATTTAAAGAATTTATATCCCGCCTTTCTCCCAGCAAGGGCACTCAAGGCGGCTTACAACATTAAAATAAACATGTACATAAAATAAGTAAAACAAATAATTAAAACAATTAAAATAAACAACCCCAGTGGGTCACCTGTATTTACATTTGTTAAAAGCCATTTGTTAAAAAGCCACCATGTCAGACATCGAAAGCTAACCTAAATAAAAACGTCTTTAGGCCCCGCCGAAAAGTCTCTAAAGAGGGAGCCGTTCTTAATTCCAAGGAGAGTGTATTCCTCCCCCCCCCCATTGCTCATTCCTTGTTTACCTGGCTTCTATCCTCCACATGTTGAACTTTTGCCCTTCGTCTTGGGAGAGCAAAAGTGCAGCCCCAAACTCTTGGAATGCTTTTGAAAGGGATTTCTTCAATTAAAACAACTGAAAGAATATAAGCATTCTCCTTTTGAGACTGTGCTTGAAGCTGTGTGTTTACTGTTGTATAAGATATATTGCAAGTTGTATCTCCAAGGAAGAAAAATTTGTATAAAAGAAATCCTCAAAGCATGTCAATGTAATCCCAAAGTGTCATTTGTTTTTGTAGGCTATTTATATACCTAAAAACAGTGACAAATGTCTGAAGTTTAATTGCATATTCAGGTTTTCTTGTGATAGATCAGTAGTTTAGAAGGAGTTTCCCAGTTAATATTTTTTTATGGATGTGAAGAATTGTCTACTGGCGAAACCCATCTAGCAAATTAAACAGGGTTATAGATTGTTGTGAATGCACCATTGGGTGGTACTTTGCTAGCTTTATTTCTTTCTCTCTTTTCCCAGGGCATGTTGATGATCTGTTTCCATTTTTCATGAGACACGCTAAGCAGATATTTCCTATGCTGGAGTGTATGGATGATCTGCGTAAAATCAGTGATTTAAGATTGCCACCCAACTGGTTAGCTTTTCTAAAATCATATATTCGTCTTTGTTGTTTTTGCAAATACAGTAATGTCTGTTTATGTGCTGAAACAATGCTTGTTTCACGTTCCTATCAAGTGTTTAATTCTTCTCATTTGTGTTTAGCATTACCTTTTTTAGTAATATGGATTAACTTTTATTTGGTTGTTTGAAATATACTAAGAGCTGCAGACTTCAGTGTCAAATCTTGGATGCTGATATGTGAAATACCGTATGTGGTTTGAAATCTAAAATATCTACAGGTGTATTCTCAAATTAATGGATTTCAGTGACACATAAAATGTTTCTGGATTGTGCCCTAACATTTCTATCCTGGGCATGTTTACTTGTAAATCCCTCTGTATTCAGTGGGGTGTTCTCCTAAGTAAATGAACATAGGATTGCGGCATATGTCTGAACTGTATCCTGTATAGGGTCTGATATAGTGATGAGGGGATTGCACATGCTTGTGCTACTTGATTTTTTTTTAAAGCTCTGAAATGTGAAACCGGGGTCATAAATCTTAATTGCATTAACAAGTAGAGCTGGTTTCTGGACAGCTGCTCCTGTAATGCTTTGATCTGACAGTGATATGGTGGCTCATTCTCAGAAACCCATTAGAAACGTTTTGTTCCACAGTTCTCAGGAATCATAGTACTATAATATGAAAGGTAAAGGTAAAAGTTCCCCTTGCTCGAAAGCTAGTCGTTACCGACTCTAGGAGCGGTGCTTATCTCCGTTTCAAAGCCAAAGAGCCAGCGCTGTCCAAAGATGCTTCCGTGGTCATGTGGCCAGCATAACTCAACACCGAGCGCACAGAACGCTGTTACCTTCCTGCCAAGGTGGTACCTATTAATCTACTTGCAATTTCTTGCTTTCGAACTGCAAGGTTGGCAGGAGCTGGAGCCGAGGATACCGTCGTGTGGCACTCGGGTCTCGAGCTGCTGTCCTGCCTACCTCCCGGTCTGCCGTTCAGTATCTTAACCGCTAAGCTACCGCAGCTCCAGTATAATATTAGTATTGTATAAATACTAATTATTTAGTATTAGGAGTATAATATTAGTATTGTATAAATAAGCCTAATTAATCTAGAAGTAAAAATAAAGACACGGTACTGTTCCCTTTTTGTCTACTTGGCCATCAGCTTATTTGGTAGTACTTTGTGGAGGACGTTCTACATTATGTTTGCAACATAAACCAGTAAGCATTGGATTGTATCCTGAGATAGTTACAATTAATCATCACTGAAATAGTCCCATTCATTTCAGTGTCACTTAGGAATCCCAGCTTTCTTAGGATATGACCTATGAACAGTAAAGAAGCAAAACAGCATGCCAGGAGCAATAGTGTTGCTTGGCCAGTGCAGGAGGCGTTGGCCATCCCCCCCCCCCCCCGTGCAGTAGGGGTGGTGGAGCGCTTGTCGGTCAGAGCGGCAAGTGGAGCACTGGAGGTTCCGCCCGCCTGCCTGCCTTCGCCTCCATTTGACTCCAAATTGGAGCCATTCCCGAAGCGTGGGATGACGTCAGGATGCGTGGGGTGACGCAGTGATGCGGGGGGAGGGGATTGCACAGCATCATTACGTCATCCCCGCACTGGGTGTTGGCTGACTAGGAATAAGCTGGAGCAAGAATGTTAGCAAGGAGCTCAGTGGGTCTAATTTAAATACAGTTACTTGTGAACAAATGCCACTAATTTCAAAAGCTTCAAACATAAAAGTGTTTAGGAGTGACTAATATATTTTGTTTCAGCTCAGTCTTGAATATTTGAGAAATTTTATTGTTCATCTATAATGAGTGCATTTTAGGGTATAAAGAGACTGCACCTCACAAAAAGCAAGAAAAGAAAGAAGAGGAAACTATCTTCTTGATAAAGTGAACAACTTATTTTCTCAGTTTGCTGCTGATCACCAAGAAGATTACTCCAGAAGAAGAGCAATAGTTGTCAAAATATGCATATAGCTTCTATACAAATCAACTTGTATTTTTAACCTTTTGGAGCTTCTTTCTTAGATTAATTTTTACAGCTAAGTAATAAAAATAACTGTTTAAAAATAGACTAGGGTAATACAGTGCTGCAAACACAGTGCTGATAAAGCTGTTTCTGTGTGTTTTGTGCTTGTGTTCTAGGTATCCTGAAGCCAGGGCCATCCAGAGAAAAATTGTGTTTCATGCTGGCCCTACAAATAGCGGGAAAACCTATCATGCAATCCAGAGATATTTAGCAGCAAAGTCGGGAGTATACTGTGGCCCTTTAAAGCTGCTGGCACACGAAATCTTCCAAAAGAGTAATGATGCTGTCAGTATGTTGGTGTATTTCATGCTTTTGTAAATCCATGTGATTGTTTGTGCCGTTACACAGAATATTTTGATGATATGGTACTGGAAGGCAATGCAATATAATGCTTGCATAAGCAAAAACAAAAATAGATATTCTAGGGAGCTTGTAGTCAAATGTTGACAATGGGGTTATAATTGAAGTAACAGAATCCAAACCCTGGGGCAATTATAACAAATTATTCTGTTCTGTGTTTTCTGTAGCTCTTTTGCATGTGTGCTTTTAAGTATTGGTGAAAGGCAATTAAAATAACTGTGAGCTGCATAAAATCACACTCCAGAAGATCCTTTTGACACTTTACAGGCCCTTTTAAAAATGACATTTTTAAGAGTGATGAAGCAAAACACACCCACAGCGCTCAGCTTTCCTTGACTCTACTGTGCAGATTTGACATTTCAGGTTGAAACTAATAAACCTTTTCTACCCATTAACATTTTTTTTGCCATAATATGTACCGTATATAGCCATGAGATCTGGAAATCTTTTCAAAGCTAGTGTCACAGGAATTCCTTGGATAGTGAAACTAAACAAATTGGATAAGCCTGTTGGAGCAGTGGCAAAGGTCCCTTAGAACTTACACAGATTTCCCAAAAATGTGTATTGGAGATTGTGTATGAGAATTTGCCTCTCTCTAAAGCAAAGCTGCAAGTTTTGAGATGGAGAAAGGACGTGGGAGGTAGAATATCAGCTGGAGAGAGTGAAGGCTGTTGGCCAATCGGCAGCCAAAGTTCGGTGCAGTGGGGGCAGGATGTTTAGGGAAGCGAACAGCCAATCTGAACCAACTTGATTCTGATTGGCTGAAAGGCTAATGACAGAGAGAGCCATCCAAGCGCCCCCCCCCCCCGAAGCTAGTACAGACAAGAAGTGGCACGAAGCAAAGGCCAGCTTCACCTCGTGCCGTACCATGTCGCCTGCGGTGTATCACAGCCTTGACAGTGAGAACGGAGGGAGAAATCTAGGCTGATGGAGACTTCAAGGGTTTTCAGAGGGAAGGTGCTTTGCTTGAACTCTGTATCTGCTCCAGCACCAGATGGCCTCCTCCAGAAGCTGTCCACTGAACAGGATTTGGTATTTGGCACAGGAAATGCCAGTGGTTCTCTTCCCCCAGGGTGTCTCTTCCCCCATTTGAGCCTTTACTTGTGCATCCAGGTTTTTTCTAGATCTAGTTTACAATGAGAATTGTAGAGTTCACACTTTAAAAAAGATCCTATGTGTTGCATCAAATGCTTTGTTGAGCTATATGTTGCTGACCCACATGTTTCATCACAGTATCTTGGGTATCCTTCTATTGATGTTTTCTGAGAAAATCATGTGTTTTTCTCTCTCCTTGTAGAAAGTACCGTGTGACTTGGTAACTGGGGAAGAACGTGTCTGTGTCGATGCTGAAGGCAGGCCAGCTGCCCACGTTGCTTGTACTATTGAAATGTGCAGCGTTACTACCCCTTGTATGTATACCTTATTTTGTTTTTTTTGCAAAAAATAAAATATTTGCCACGCAGTTCTTAAACTGTGTGGGTATCCTGTTCAAAGAATTAACATTGGAAATTATTGCTTCTGTATTGTACCTTTTTTAAAGTTTTATAGGTGTCCTTTACCACATACCACACTTTTTGTCTTTTAAGATGAAGTGGCTGTGATTGATGAAATTCAGATGATCAAAGATCCTTCCAGGGGCTGGGCCTGGACACGTGCGCTCTTGGGTATGTCTTCTGTGAGCTTAATGCTACTAAAGCATCTTTCCTTAATTGCTGACCTTTCAAAAAGTACCATAAGAGAGGTGGTTTAGAATATGGACATAACCTGTTCAATCTGTGCATTTTTGAATCTTCCAAAGTGAAGAGTTTGTTGTTCTAGCATTCTCCACTCTATGTGTGAGATTCTACTGGTGGCAATTTGAAGGTCCAGCTAAGAACTTGGGCATGCCCAGTGGGATTTGTACCTTGGTTTCTCTGAGTAGTGGACTCCCATGCAGTATTTCAAGCTGAGTTTTGAAAGCCCCTTCATCTTCCAAAGTGGTTTGCCATGTGCAATGGCGGGAGGGGCTGCTGTTTTGAAAACCCAAGTCCAAAGAGCCTTTCGGTTTGTGTGGTCCTTTGGATCCCAGTCATTGCTTCCATTCTTGAACTGCTGTTAGAAAACTGGAAACATAGATGAAGACTGGGACCGAACCCATAATACTCTTGGAAATTAGCTTTGAACAGATGGCTCCATTTAACCTACATAACATTTAAATGAAGTGGTGATAATTCAAAGAGTAGCACAAGGCAAGACTTGCTGGGTTTTGCTACCTACGTATGAATGTCTGCTTAATTTGCAAAGTGGCTATTGCATTGCCACTGAATTAATTGTAATTAATATCTCTGTGTTCAATATATGATCATGTGTTCATGATCTGTGTTTAATGTGATCCATGCAAACTATGTTATGATACCTTTTTAAATGCATTTTTTTCAGGACTCTGTGCACAAGAAATCCATGTTTGTGGTGAAGCTGCTGCTATTAACTTGGTGACAGAGCTCATGTATACTACAGGGGAGGAGGTTGAGGTAGAGGCATCTTTCTCTATACAGTATACTATTTCCCTAAAGATACTAATTGGAGCCAGTATATTAAAATTGTGTCTCTTCCATCAAGAGTTGATGTAAAGGAAAGCCTTCTTGGAGATGTTGTTGGTTAGTTGCATTATATACTATGCAGTAAGTGTCTTTGTAATGGTTGCATCACAATTTATGCTCTGGAAATAGCAGTTTACTAATGACCCAGGCACACAGAAATCAGTCAATTAAACAAAAATAAATAAATACAATCGAGTGACAGTACTCTTCTGTTCTTGGTAGACACTAGCTTTTCTACCCCCACCTCCGAAAAGAAAAATCTACTGAACAATGTCTCGGTGCATGTTTGCTGCCTGGTGCACACCTTTAGAGTAGCTGACTCTTAAATGTTTTCTCCTGGAAGAGGTGCACTCGGAGAATGTCCTTGCCTAGGAAATGGAGTGTGAGTTATGCTCCTTCATTTCCTTCAGGCCAGATTTATGACCTGTGGCCATAAATAGGTGATTTCATGTATGTTCTCTTCTGATCTTGGTGTAGCAAGATCTGTGCACTGCCGCCTCCTTTCTCATTGCCGCATGACAAGCTCCATTTTGAAATGTGCGGGAGTTTCAGAGTGACTTTGCAGCACAGGGGGTAGCTGTCTGAGCTGGTGAAGGAGGAAGCATCGCTGCATGCACACAATTCCTTGTATGTGCCAAAGCAGCTGGCTTGATCTCTCTCCACCGTGTCTCCTATTAATTACAATTCTGTCACGATTATAACTGTAAGTCGTGTTGTCTGTCCCTAGGTGAGAAACTACAAGAGACTTACCCCTATAAAAGTGCTGGATGAGGCACTTGAATCCCTAGATAAACTTCGCCCTGGAGACTGCATTGTCTGTTTCAGTAAGAACGATATTTATTCAGTGAGTCGGCAGATTGAAGCACGGGGACTGGAATGTGCTGTCATATATGGAAGTCTTCCACCTGGTAAATACTCTTAATATTAGTTTGGGTTAGCAGAACTACCTCCTGTGACATAAATGCAGAGTAATGAGCAAATGCATGTTTTGTATTTGGTGTTTTGAATTATCTACAGCAGTAAGGAAAACCATCTTTGCCTAATGTGTAGTGTGCATTTTAGGTGTGCATTTTTCTCTTTTGTACATTATCCTGTAACATTTTATTTTCACATCTCATTCTTGTTCAGTGATTTTTAATGGTGTGTGTGTGTGAGTAATTATCTTAAATTTATAGAGGCTGTGTCTGCACTTACCACTTGTAAGGCAATCGAACGATATGCAACCCAACCTATTCCTGTCGGTTGTAGTTTTGTGTTAACTATGCTGCCACTATAGAGTTTGCGCTTACCAAAGTGTGTGTTGTGTTCTGTACTTTTTCTCCCATGGATGCTTCACAATGAGTGTGGAAGGAATGGAGTGAATGTTGGCTTTCCCTATAGTTCCTGCAAGGCATGACACAGGAAGAGCAGCTGTATTGCTCAAGAAGCTGGCTTAGGCAGATCGATGGCTACCCTGTAACTCTCTTGGGAGTGGGCAGGACTATCTACTTTGCACAGAAGCATCATTTGCCTGAACTGGCAAGTCCCTGTGAGATGGTATATGCATGGCTGCTGTGACGTCAACAGTGGTGGCAGCTTAAAGTTCTGGCATTATCCTTGAAGTCACAGTGGCCTCATGTATATAGATGCCATGTGGAGATACCAGTTCACACAACTAAGGCCTCCATGTGATCACAACGTGCATGCTCTTGAGGTAGGCTGCTGTCATTTCAGAACTGGTCGTAAGCCATTTTTAATATTAATCACTATCCATGGCGTAAGGGCAAGTTAAAAATGGTACATGCCACACAAAGTGAAATAATAAATACAAATTTAAACTATTTGGTTTTCAACAAAGTTCTCCAAGTGGTTTACATAGAAAAGAAATGAGGTGACAGTTCCAAATGCATCCTTTTTTGGAGTGTAGACTATACTTGTGATTCAATCATTTCAGGGACAAAACTTACCCAGGCAAAGAAATTCAACGATCCTGATGATCCATGTAAAATCATGGTTGCTACTGATGCTATTGGAATGGGACTCAATTTGTAAGTATCCGAAGTGAGTGAGTTAAAGATTATACTTCAACAAATAGTTAAACCACTTTCGCCCCTGCAGTCAATAGAGTGCTGCCATTGAACGTAGCACTGTACACCCCCCCAGTGGATGAACCATGACTACATATCCAAGTTCTCATAAAGCCCAGAATGGAACTTTGGGTAATTGGCAATTTATTTATTACAGTAGTAGAGAGCCAATATAAGACAGGTAGGTTGGAAAGCTTCCTTTGTTGCTATTTACACTGTATCACTTCTGAAACTTCTCAGAAGATATTTTGCTGAGCGCCGAAGACACCTCTCTGGCAACGTTTTTTGACTTGTGCTCACATTCCCAGTTATATACTTTAATTTGTTTTAATGGTTTGTTTTAATTGCTTTTAATTATTTTAATTCTTGATTTTAAATGTATTCATGTATTTTAATGTTTTTATTGTAAGCCGCCTTGGTTGCCCTGGTGGGAGAAAGGCGGGGTAAAAATTCTATAAATAAATAAATAAATAAATAAATAAATACTGGCTTGACTAGGATCATATTTGTTGAATTATGGAGCAAATGTTATATACCATTTTTTGTGTGACTTCACTTATCACTCATTATCTGTACTCCTCCCCCCTCCCAGGAGCATAAAAAGAATCATTTTTAACTCTCTAATAAAGCCCACTGTCAATGAGAAGGGAGAGAAGGAAATGGATACAATCACAACTTCTCAGGCTCTACAGATTTCAGGAAGAGCTGGAAGATTTAGCACTGTGTTCAAAGAAGGGGAAGTCACTACCATGCATCGTGATGACCTGGCACTGCTCAAGGATATCTTGAATAAATCAGTGGATCCCATAGTGGTAAGATATTTTTAACGCTCTGCTTTTATGAAAACAACTTGTACCTGTGTGATCAGTGCCCTCCATTTGCAACATTGAATCACCTTAACGTGAGTTGGGCAGTGAAAATATAGGGGAGGACCCCAGCTCAGTGGCAGAGCCACATGCGCTGGTTGTCAAAGGTTGCAGGTAAGCCCCCTGGCATCTCCAGGGAGGACAGAGGAGAATTCCTGCCAGGAACCCTGGAGAGCCCCCGCCATGCAGTGCAGAAAGTGCTGGCCTAGGTGGACCAATAGTCTGACTCATTAAAAAGGCAGCTTCCTATGTTCCCGATGTCACTTTGGGAATTTGCAAGTTGTATAGACTTCAGACCATGCTGTGTTATGCTGTTTTATTTGTTCCAATAGGTGAGCAGTGTAGCCTGGAATAAACAGTACAGTAAAAGATCTAGCACTGATCTAGCACTTGGCGAAACGACAATCTCTGTTTAACCGGAATCTTCATCCACCTGAGCCCCCTTCCTCACTTAGCTGGCAGGGCTCCCTCTGTGATGCCGCTCCACCATCCTCCTTTCTTCATGAGCGCCCTCTAGGAATGGAGATATTCCTCTTCCTTCCTCATGAGGTCCCTGTCAGGTGAGCGAAGGAGCAGAGGGAGCCCTGTCAGGGGGGTCGGCTTGTAAGCCTTGTGAAAGCTTTTAAGTGGCATAATTGGGTTACTGGGCAGCCCCATTCCCTGTGTCTGCTGGATAACAAAACGTTATCGGTACTCCCATGAGCAGAGCATTCGGGGAATAAGGGATCCCTGCGCATGTAAATTGCTGCTGCTTCCATGAGTGCTCTTGTTTGACGTTAAACTCCTAGCGTGATCCCACCAAGATCTAATGTTTGAGGAAGTTACTTAGCGCATGAGTTCCAGAGAGCAGTTTGGCTTTTTCTGTTTGATATTATGTTCATGCTGTAAAAATTGCTTATGGCCTCATGACCTTAAAGGGTCACCATGTTCTCTTGCAGCTTATTGGGTTATGTCATCTGATGGACAGATAAAATATACCTCTTATTTAAATCTTGTTTTAAAGAAGAGAGATTTTTTTCCCCTTTTTCTTTTTCAGACCGCTGGCCTGCACCCCACTGCTGAACAGATTGAAATGTTTGCATATCACCTTCCTGATGCCACTCTATCAAATCTCATTGTAAGAATCACACTTGGTTAACTTTCATTCACCTGAGCACCGCAAGTTTAAATGTTTCATTATTGTAGTTAAGGCATCTAGCTAACACGTAATCAGCACAACCAGTCCTTTCTCCCAGTTGCGTTGGTAGCAGGGTCACGTGGGGGGGGGGGAATGACGCGTTTTGCGTCATTGCCCTGCCCCCTGTACTCCCGGAAGGCTTCATTTGAAGCCTTCCAAGAGCCAGGGTGGGTGGGAGGGCTGGAAAAACACACCCATTTTGGTGGGTTTCAGCTCTGTGGCTGCAAAAAAGCAGCCGCGGAACCCCCAAATCCACCACGGCTCCTCCTCGCAAGGAGACCGCAGTTGTCACCCGGGGGCATTGGGTCCCCCCGTCTCTGTTATAGCAGTGCCACTGCTTTCTCCACAATGTTTGCTTCTGCAGCGGATGGAGTTGCAGTGTTTAAGACTTAACGGAGATCTTAACTGCCATGATAGCAACGGGAAAAGTGCTGGCAGCATGTGTGGTTTCCTTACTTGTGGGTCATCTGCTCCTTCGAATCTTTGTGTTGGTTTTGTGTTTTCTTTGTAAGAGTTCAAAAGCTAAAAACATTGCTGTATGATCAATTTTCATTAGTTTTGACCTCTTGCTATTATAGCGTATGTAGAAAACCTGGTGTGCAGATTGAGCAAGTTCTTTTGCATGCCCATAGGTGGATTTTTCTTCTTCTTCTGAAGAGTAGGTTCCTTCCTTCCATCCATGTCCTGGTGTGTTTGTCTGCTTTTGAAACTGTCCTGGTGCACGTTTCACACTTTGAAACGGACAATGATGCTTTTATCAGTTTTCTTGAGATTTGGAACATTGGCAGGTTTCCATTTTGAGTGGCCAGAGCTTTGTCTAGTTAAGAACATTTTATTTTTATTACAGGATATTTTTGTGAGTCTTTCTCAAGTTGATGGCCTCTACTTTGTCTGCAATGTTGACGACTTCAAATTTCTAGCTGACATGATCCAGCACATTCCACTTAATTTGAGATCAAGATATGTGTTCTGCACAGCACCTATCAACAAAAAGCAGCCTTACGTGTGCACCTCTCTGTTAAAGGTAAGCAGTTTGCAACTGTTTGGTCGTAGCTAGTGTACCTGCATCTGTATGTATTTTGCAGGTGTAAATTATATTATACTTGCCCGCAGTTCAGCTTTTGACTGCAGCATACAAGGAAACTAATGGAAAAAATTATTTGGCTTTTGTATGCCTGACTGTCAGTTGGGGGTACTTGTTAAGCACACATTGTTGGGGGGGGGGCTGTAAGGCAAAGATAAAAACCTCTGCTTGGACGCTCCAGTTCAACCCTTTAGTGACTGTTTATCTATTCTATTATAATTGTAAAAAAGCTTTAAAGCAGTTCTGCACAAATTTGTCTTCATTGGTTACAACACACCCCACCAGTTATTTAATGGCAGCTCACCAGGAGCTGGGTAAGCCTCCTGGTTTTGCTGTTGGTCTGGGACTGCAAAAATAGGATTGCGAAGCACTAGCAGCTGGTGGGCTGCATTCAGCTTGGTAGGACACAAGTTATGCAGAACAGGTCATATGTATAAATGCTTGACCAGTGGATGGAGGTAAAAAATGGAGCTGTGCAACCTTAGGAAACCATTGCTTTCTTGCAGTTAGCTGGAGCCAGTCTCTGGGCATCCAACAGGTAAGCGTGAGAAAAAAGAATTGTTAGTGGGGAGGGAGATGGGGAAAAAAAGAGGTGGTACATCACTATTTCACTATCTTACTTTATTTTATTTATTTTATTTAAAGAATTTATATCCCGCCTTTCCCATGCCGAAGCATTTGCCCAAGAGGGTATTTATTTATTTATCCTAGGGTGTTTGAATTTGGGTCTGTACAATGACTTTTGCAAACTTCCAGCAAAACAAACAAAAAACCATCTTTGGGGTAATACTTTATTGTAACAAGATGTCCCAAGAGAGAAACATGCTTTGCAGCGAGCATGTGAAACTGATCGGAATCACCTTAGTGAAGAAGGGTTGCTCTGGCCTCATTGCAACTAGAGAAAATGGTTGACTTTAAGGAGTTTGCAGCATATCCATTTTTATTTTGATTCCTTTATGCTTGATTGAATCAGTAAGTCTATTATGGAATCCAGCAGCACTCACTGACCTTGGCTCATTAAACTGTTTTTAAAACATATTTGTGATCAATCAAAATGAAGGCCCCAGCTGTGAGGTTGAAACTTGTTCTAACATTAACAGGGAAAGGTCACTACTTAGGGATCATGTGATTTTTCCCTTCCTCCTTATTTCCCCTACTTCTCTTTGTAGTGGAGCTAAGGCTGAATGCTTTGGCAATATGACAGTTGGCTAAGAGCCAGCATCATTCAACCAACCAACCAGGCTTTACTGACTTTACCACCTCTCCTCTATGAGTGACCCATGTAATAATCTTGCTAATGAGGTTTAGGGGAGCATAGACATCCGATTCATTAACTGAATCCAAGCATGCTTGACATTTGAGGAAAACCTTTTGTATTCCACAAAGCAAGAGGGATTATCTGAAAAGTTTATGGAGAGGCAAATGGGAAACTAACTATTATAAAAACAGAATATTGTACGATGAACTTTATTTTTATTTGTTCTAAATATGTGGAGGGATTTTTTTTAAAAAGGTAAATACTTTTGCTTTTGTATGCAGTTTGTTCTGTATTGAACCAAAGCATTGTATAAAACCTATGCTATAAACTGTTGAAATTGCTGCACTTGAACTTGGCAGAGAAAGGGCAATCTGTTGCAAATGACATTTGGGAATGTGAAAGATTAATTGGTCATTTTTAACTGAAATAATAATATTTATTGCTTAATGCATTTTGTCATTTTCTAGTTTGCACGGCAGTTCAGTAGAAATGAACCTCTGACATTTGATTGGCTGTGCAGGCATATTAACTGGCCTCTGACCCCACCCAGGAACATAAAGGACCTTGTACATCTTGAAGCTGTTCATGACGTCCTTGATCTCTATCTTTGGCTAAGGTAATGAAACGGGTGCTGGGTTACTACTTCCTCCTTTTCTTAACGTGGTGTGCTTTGGAGCATAAGGAAGTCTCCACTTTCAGTAAGAACACATTCAGGCAGCACATTAATAAACGTGGTACAGTCCCTTGTGGGACTGTACCACTTCAGAGAGCCTGTAGGGAAGTGCTTGTTTGAAAATGCCCCCTTGTCAGAAATTCTGTATATGCAGAAAACCCATGTACCTGAGAGAAGGCTTGTAGCTTAGCCTTCTCTTTTGTGTTAGCTTTCCGCATATTGGAAAGTCCTCTTGGCGTCAGATGGGAGATGAAAGCCAGTGTGGTGTATTGGCTAGCCGCGTGTTGGACTTGGATCAGGGAAATTTAGAACCAAATCCTGGTTGGCCCTGAATGTCATTGGGTGTCATTGGCCCAAGTCAGTGCCCCTCAGCTTCACTTACCACTCACGCAGGGTGTTGGCTAGTATATAAAATGGGATAGCTCCCAAGTCCTACCCTAAGGCTGAAATCCTGTACACACTTTCCTGGGAGTGAGTCCCATTGAATATAATGGGACTTCTGAGTAGCATAGGAGTGTGCTGTAAGTTTCTTGGGAAAGGGTAAGTAAATATGTCGTACCTAGATCAGGGGTTCTCAACCTTTGGAGGCCCGGGTACCCCCTATCACGGTCCAATTTCCTGAAGTACCCCCTGCTAATTAATGGCTAACTAATTGGATTAATCAATTAATTAATTCATCGTTAAGTAAAGTACTAAAACAATTTTAAATGTGAAAAAATGTCTCATTTAACTGGGGGGGGGGGGAGAGGCACACATGCAAGTATCTCTTTTTTTCTCCAAGTCACACTTCCCAAAATCAGCTCCTACCTCCCTCACCCCACCAAAGTACATTTTCCAAAGTACAAAAATAAGCCCAAGATCAGAGAGACAGAAGGGCTCCGAAAATAATTACAATTTAAAATCCATGTTAATTAACACTTAATTAGCTGCTGATGGGGCAGATAAGGGGCAGGGCTTGGCGTACCCCCAGCAAGAGGTCCACGTACCTCTAGGGATACCCGTACCACAGGTTGAGAACCCCTGATCTAGATAGTTTAAATGTGTATTTTCTGGAAGGTGACGCATAAGATGTGTGTGATTCTGGGAGTGTATGTCCCTTAAAAATGGCCTTGCTTGCACTGGTTAGCAGTTTTATATTTTGGCAAAACTGGCAACAATTTGCTCTAAACAGCTATATATTTATATTTTGGGCTCTATCTTCATGTGGGTGACAACATAAAGCAGATAAAAATAGGAAAAATGATCAAGCAACATTCAAGACTACTTGGATCCAAAGAAATCTGGAGTAAGAGGAAGTGCTATTAACCTTTCAAGAATTCTTACTTTGAATGTGTGTGCTTTCTTATAGCTATCGGTTTATGGACATGTTCCCAGATGCTGCCCTCGTAAGGGACATCCAGAAAGAACTGGATGATATTATACAAATTGGGGTGCTCAACATAACAAGACTGATCAGAGTTTCAGAAGCCAGTTCTGGGGCTGTGACTGTTCCAGATGATTTTCCTCTTCAGAGGGCTTGCGTCAGCGATGGGATGTTGAATGCAGAAGACCTTCCAGAGGCAAAGAGAGAGTCTTTCCCAGATGATGCAAAAGCCCACGGGCAGCGAAGAACAAGGGGATCTAAAGCAATAGGCAGTAGGCCTGTGGAAGGACACATGGACCCTCCCGCTCGAGTCCAGGGTGCTCTGGCTGCCAGATTATTACGGCAAGGACTCCTCACCCAGGATATGCTGAAGCAGCTGGAGAATGAGTGGCTTGCTCATCGCAACGGAGATGCGGGGGATTCTGCTCAAGATGCAGGCCCCAACAAATACAAAGGGAAAAAGAGAAAGTGACATGCAACAGCTTGCAAAATAAACATTATTGAATACGCTTCTGTCTTTTGATCATGCCATGGAGGTATATATTTGTTGTTCTGATTGGAGACTGTGAAGAAATTATCTGTTATGAAAGTTTTATAATTATTTGTACATTGCCTTAAATAGTGCTTTTACTGTATAAGCATAAAAGGCAGGCTCCTGCTTCAAGCTGTGTACCAATCTAAAGTTTTATTTGTGGTGGGAGAAGCAAGGATACCACAAGGGACGAATGTGAGCAAGTGCTATTACATGGGTGTCAGTCCACTTGGAGTGGGATCCTTGGGGCCCTTAAGTAAGAGCGTTTTTAAGTGTCAAGGCTATAGTAACTGTATTTCTACCCCATGTGATAAAGTTGATCCAAAGGCGCAGCACATAAAAGTTGAACCTCGGACAGCTCAACGCACACTGAGTCACATCACAAAGTTCAGGCACACTTCGTGAATAATGCAGCGTAACTTGTCATTCAGCTCCTGCCACAAGGTACACAGTTCAGCAGATAAATGCATTATAAATGGTAATATACAACTTCACTAGAAATCAGATTAGTTGAACAGTGAAACAAATCTCTTGTCTTTTGACTTGTACCTGCCTTGGATGGAAAGCCAGCATCTTTTAATTGTCCCCCACGGAGGAAAGTTCATTGGTTTCTTTGGAAGGGAGTTCTGGAGGATAGGTCATGAGGTTTCTCAGTTATAGCTTACAGAGTTGTCTTTTTAAAAAAAGAAAAGAAAAACAGCTTTTGGTCTTTTTGAACGAAGGTGGTCTAGGGAAACGTATAAAAAATATAGAAGACCTTCAATATTTCACAGAATCATGGGATGGTAGAGGTCATCTAATCCAACCCGCTGCGCAGCACAGGCAACTGCTCCACATTCCTAACAGGTGGGCATCCAGCTTGTGCTTGAAAGCCTTCAATGAGGGAGAGCCTGCAACTGCACAAGGCAGACTGTTCCAGTGTCTGACATCTCTCACAATTAGAACATTTTTCCTCCTATCTAGCCTAAATCTATTTCCTTGTAATTTCAACCCATTGATTCTAGTCTTGTCCTCAGAAGCCATGGGGAGTAAGTTGTCTCCTCCTGACAGTTTTTCAGACACTTGAAGACGGCTATTGTATCTTCCCTTAGTCTCCTCTGTTCCAGGCTAGATGTACTAACTAGGCTCTTTTAACTGTTCCTCGTAGGGCTTGGTAAAATCAGGGTCTTATCGCACCAAACGGTACCTGTTGATCACTGCAGTGGGAAAGAATCAGCACTACCTTGGCCATCCTGGCTGTTAACTTTGTTAAGAGCGATGCCGTGGGGTTTGGAAGAGGTCCATCGGTAGCTGGCAGATGCCTATATGCAGTGGGAAAGATGACACAGGACTCCACCAAAGGTAGTGTGCCGAGTGCTCTAGTCACTGGGCGACAGCACCGAGGCAAATGAGGATTGTGCTGGCTCCTCACCTCCCTTGGTCTCAAAGGGCTAGCAGCCCTATAAGGCTGGAAAGAGAAGTAAAGTTGCATGCAGAGGCAGCCAGAAGGAAGAAAGGGGCGATGCAGCAGCAGCCATATACATGAGCAAGGTGAGAGGCCCTTAAAAGGGTGGAATGGAGCGTTTGAGGTGCTTGTAATCCTTTGAGTGTAGGTGCTCAAAATAAAACAATTTAAAAAAGATTTTGATTTGACTACTCACAAAATTCTTCACCAAACAATCCAGTGTGCCAGTTTTGAACATTGCTTGCTAACCTTTTTAGATATGCACCTAAAATATAAATGTGGATGTGACCAACCGGTATTTGAACCTGCAGGTATGCTGGTTTGTCAGGTATGCTGATCAGACAGGAATGGCTGGGGCACCTTCCTGAGTGTGCGCTTGGGGAGAACTGGCCCAGGAGAGTTTCGGCCCTTTGCTCGGGGTTTCTGGCACAATATTGTCGGACAAGAGGGTCTTGAGCTGTGCTCTTAGAAGGTCTATAATGTGTGTGTGAGAGCCTTGAAGGATTAAAACACTAAGTCTAGGGGACATTCTTTTGGATTTTGCTGAGATTAGCATTTCCTTCAATTCATTGCTTGTTCCCATAGCGACTCCATAGTAACTGTTGTGACACTCTGAAGTTTGTTCAGGCGTTTCTAAGGCTGATTTGGATGAAAGTTCTCTTCCATGCTAATGATGTGGATGCAATTAGACTTGAAGAGTACTGGTTTCACGTGATCTCAATGAATAGGGTGTAGTTTACTGTACTAATCCTATCCCCCACTAAAACATTCTGGAGCTAGAAGTCTTCATATTATCACAGAATTTTAGAAGCATAATAATAATAATAATAATAATATATAATATACAGTATTTATATACTGCCTTTCTTGATCATTGGATTTCTCCTCTGACTTTAATCCAAGGCGGTTTACATGGGCAGGCTTTCCCAACCCCACTAATGGGGTTCTTTACAATCATATACAGTATATATTATATAAATGTTCAATCTTTCATGAACAACTGCATTCCAGATGGTATTCTTTGCAGTCTGGCCTCTCCCTGGCTATCGCCTCCCACGCTCGGCCAATGCAGCTGGCATCTCTCCTCACAGAGGCTTTCACAGCTTTTTTTGTCAGAGGTGTGTCTTGAACTGGCCATTCACCGATCTTCACGCTTACAAGGCGGCAGCTCTACCAACTAAGCCAGACCTCCTGTGCCCATAGCTCCTCCCCTCATAGCAGTATGAGACTGTCCACAAGAGGTTTTGAACCCTCAGTTTACTCTTGAGTAGGTGAGTGAATTGTGCAGTGTGTTTCAGGAGACAGAGTCTGAGAGGTGCTTACATGCTGTACACTACTGCCCAAGGTATCCACATGTATAAAACCAGTCCTGCACTTATAAGCAGACGATCTGCTGTTTGCAGTACTCATTGAAGGGGCTTGCAATTAACCACTCTTGTTGTCTGTGGTGCGTAAGATATTGTGCCCCCCCCCCCGGTGATCAGGTGGAATCCCCATTCTCTCTTCTTGTTTCAGAGCACCACAGTGCTTAGGGCCTATGCACAGCCTCCTAAGAGCAGCCCTAATGCAAGCTTGAGGTCTGGAGGTTGCATGCAAGAGAGAGTACAGCTCTCAGTAACAACATGCTAGGAAAACCTGTGCTCCTGTTGGCTGCCCCTCTGTTTTCAATAGACTTTGAGATCATAGGAGACTAGCAGAGTACATGACAAGTGTGGTGGGAAGAGATGTACAGGACACAAAGCCTGAAAGGCATAGTGGACAGAAATGCTCAACTTGACTTCAAATCCTTGCTTGGTGACCTGGGGTACCTCCTTGTCTTGTCTTCAGCCTAACCAACCACACAGGGTTGTTGTGGGAATAAGGTGGGGGGTAACCAGGGTGTTCCCACTACCCTGAGATTGTTGGCATGGCATACAAATGTAATAAAATCTGCACCTGGGAGGAGGGACCATGTGTACCTCAGGTGTATGGAGCAGGGTCTGAGGTTATATTCACAGCCTGACGTACTAGGTGGTCCATTTAATTCAGTATTGTCTCTGCAGACTAGCAAAGGGTTTCAGACAGGAGTCTTTTTCAGCCCCCACCTGGATATGCCAGGAACTGAACCCTGGATCTGCTTTCTGCAAAGCAAATGCTCTACCAGTGAGAACAGCCTGATCACCCTAACATTTTTCCTCCAGATCTCCTTATTCTCTCGCCTCTTTCAGGAGGTCAACTGAACAAAGATAACATTGCTGTAGAGTCATTGTTGCGTCCTCTGTAGTTGCTGGCCTCCAACGGAGGATATGAGGGCAGGGGGAATGATGATGTCATTGGTAGACAGTGAAGCCATTGTTCTCGATTTCTGTGCGCAATTGTGTGGTGGTGGCCTTCCAAAGGAGGTGCAAGGAGGGGACTGAGAAAAATGGAAGGGGAGCCTGTATCACTGTATGACAAGCATCGGTTTGAGGAAACTGAGAGCTGCTTTTCACGTAATGATGTGCTACATGCCGATGGTCTCTGGGGAAAACCTTCACACAGTCGCATGGTGTAAAGGTCTGGTAATGCCACAATTACACATTGTGTAATTGGGAAGTCCTTGCTTGCATTGTCTTGCCAGCATTGTTCTCCCCCCCTCCCCACATTTTTATACAGCCCTTCCTCAAAGGAGCTCAGGGTTGTGTACATAGTTCCTCCCCTCCTTTTTGTTCTCGCAACAACCCGGTGAGGTAGGTTAGGCTGAGAGATGGTGACTGGCCCAAGGACACCCAGGAAGCTTCATAGCTAAGCGGGGATTTGAACTTCGAATATGTGGAATTGCGGCAAAATAAACACCAACACTTTCTTCACCTATTACCACAGGCACCTTTTCATCAGAGATGAGCAGAGGCATGTGACTTGACGGAGGAAATAACTGGAACAAGGCACTTGGTGAACGTTTGTTTGAATTGTGGTCCCATTAATGTGTAGTTTTAAGTATGATGGGTAGAATCTAGTAAGCTAATTTAGGTGAACTCAAGGGCTTGTTTTTGCAATGACTCCAGTTTTGAAAGCCTTTTGTCATGCTCCAGTATGGGATGTTGCTACTCCCAAAGCCCCTGTGGGTGCAAGGAACCGTAATGAGCAGCTCTTTGGATTCTGACTATCTGCTGCCAATAACTGTGAACACAAGCTGTTCACTACACTGTGTTGTCTTTGGTGCAAATGTCTGTGGCTGTTGTAAAGCTGCCTTCCTGGGGCAGAGGATGTGTGTGTCTGTATCTTGTAGGACTGCAGAAAACCTGGCAGAGATCATGAATTCTTCTTGCCTTCCTGATCAAACGAGAAAGATCTCTTGCTTACCATCTGTCCTTGCTTAGGTTGTCCTGAAAACTACATCTAGGGTCCTTCACTTTCTGAAACCTTGAACACAGGTCTGGACATGGCTATCCCTGGATCAGAGCCAAAGTCCACAACTGATGTTGACCATACGAAAGTATAGTAGTTATCCTGCTACTGGCCGATGGGCCAAACCATTTTTTTCCATCTGAATCACAACTCTAATACTAAGTATTTGGGTTAACCCAGTGAAATTGGCAGTACGTTTGAGACTTGACAAACAGGCATGCTTTTTTATTCAATGCAGAATTAATTCACTAGCTTGGATGGTGGTGTTAGAAGATTAGACAGATTTCTGGGAGCTGGTATAGTAATGACTACTAACTGTGAAGGAACCTTCATGTGTAAAGGCAGAATACCTCAAAATACTAGATGCTGGGGAGAAATGGGGAAAGCCATCACCTTTCTACAGTACATAGTTTCTGAGCTCCCAGAGGCATCTGGCTGCTGTTTGAAAGAGAATGCTGGACTAGGTGGATTATGGTCTGATCCAGTAAGGCAATTCTGATCGCCTTGATTCCTAAAGAGATATATTTTCTTCCTTCACTTCCCAAACTCTTTGACTGAGACAATCTGGGAATTGTGTGGCAGATGATTTACTTGGCTAAGGTGAGGCCATTGGAAGACCATTCAGGAGAGCAAACTAGACAGGACAGGAATGAGTAAAAGATATACAAGTGCATGACATGCTCAACTGAGAAATTGCACTGGAAGGTTTATCTAACCGCGTTACAGTGCCAACCAAGAAAAAAAAGGTGTCTACACTCCCAAGTAGAGTTTCCAAGTGAGATAATGTGCATTGAATTGGCTTCCGTTTATGACTTTTTTCCTACTGGAAACGTGCCATGCTGTGGAAGATCACGCTGGGTTGGGTTATGCACAGAGTCCTCCATAGCAACTGGATTGTTCAGAGGTAAAAATGGCAAACTTGGGCCAGGAACTAATCATGTCTGTTCTCCACTCTTGGCAGGGAGCCACCTGCCCAGTATTCCACCGTACCAAGTGGCGGGAGGGACTCTGGGGAGAGTGAGAGCCAGAGGCTGAGGTTTAATCATTGAACCAGCCAAACAGAATGGATTTAGTTCAGGGCTTGCAGCACTGAGGAGTGGACTCTTGCATCTCTGCTGGGAAATGGCACTACTGAAGGACTTCTCCTTTGTGCTCAGTACATGAACACGATCTGGAAGGAATTGGAAGCTCTCAGCATTTCTGTCGACAAGAAGGCATCAGTCTGAGAAAATGTTCGCTGTACACTTAGTGGCTTTTTATTTCACAAAGCTAAAGGAGGATCAGATCAAAAAGGTAAGCCTGCTTGTGCTGACTGTTTTAAGTTTAACCCTATGACAGAGAATGTTTTTGTCTTGGCAAAAATAAAGGGTTTCCTGGATGATGTTAGCATGTTCTTAGCAAACACTGGCAGAGGGTGAATTTGGGCTAGTTCAAATTTAATTGCACCCTCTCGTACATGAAAAAAATTGATGCCTACATGTGTAAGGAAAGAGAGATCCATTCAAGCACTGTGTAAAAGTTTAGAAACTCTAAGGAACTGGAAGGTTGACTAACTTGGTCCTTTCCCTACTGACTTCATTAATGGGTCAAAATGTGTGCTGTTTGAGTTGCTACTCTGGATTATAAACCTGAATTGAAATCTAAGGGGCTAAATTGGTGACCGGTAATGAAATCTCATTAAAATCAGTGGGCTTACTGGCAGAAGCAAGCAGTACACTTAGCAAAAGCAGGTCTTGTCCATGACCATGACCAAAAGAGCTGATCCAAAACCTATGACAATGCTGGGAGCATTCCAGCTACCTTGGAGGAGCAACATAAGCGCCTCAAATATTTTGCCTCCCAGTTCCCCCCCCTTTTTTTTGATAGGGAAGATGAGTTGTGTTTAGATCCAATGAATTGTTTTTCACATCCTGTGTCAGTGTGTGTAACGTTTACAACTTTACACTTTGAGAAATAAGCTAAGGTACTTCATACGAGGACAAACCAGTAATTATCTTTCCATGAGTGAGGCAGCAAAAGCTCTAGTTTGAAACAGAATGATTGCGACCGATGCAATACTATCTTTGATTATCAAATGCACTCATTCATTCAATGCAACTGTAGGATCTTTCATCAAACGTCCTATCATTTAATCAATTTTGGAAAGACGTTTGACATCTAGTTGTTCTGTAGTATTTCCTCTGTAGGCTTATGTTCATCTTTCACTACCTCTTCTTAGACGGTTGTCTCTCCACCCCTCCTATTTTTTTCATAACCTTTTAGCTATTATCCCACTGAGGCACTGTCCTAACAGACCCCACAGAGCATTGTGTAGATTGTCACGATTCTCCCTAATCTCTAGAATGGCTGTTAAATGAAGCAATTCCCTCTTCTGGAACAATCAGTCAACAGATTACCTGAGAGAACTTGAGGCCCTAAGAGGAAAGAGATGTTTGCTTTTCAGTTAAAAAGCAAAAAAGGCACAGCTTTGTTTTTTTTTTTTAAATAGTAATAATGAATGGTTCCTAACCCCCCACCCATTTATTTCACTTCATTTCACATTTCTATTATAACCTTCCCCCAAGGAGCTCAGGACAACATACTTACTTGGGGATTATCCCATTTTACCTGCACAACAGCTCGGTGAGGTAGGTTATGCTGAACTAGTGACTGGCCAAAGGTGGCTTCTTTGAAGCCTGGTCTCCAGTTCAAGTATGAGACGTGTTACATGCTGAGTTAAATGCAGTTACTGCTCAAACTTGAAGAGTGCAGGCCTCAGCAGCCCTGCAGTTTTAGCCTCCTTTAGCTTCACCCTGAATACATTAGCTTGCTCCAAAATCATCTTCATTGTGTGGCTCAGAATGCTCACTTTCAACAATCTTAGAACTATGTTGGTGCCATGAAAGGTCACATCTCACACTTGCTCAGTTTTTATCCATCACCAGTTCATTTACCGGTAAGTAGCATTTTTCTTTTTAAAAGGATGACTTGTTTATATTTTTTCAAAAATAATTAAATTCCATTATTTTTACAATGTAGAGAACAGGGCAGATGGTTGAATATTATCACTGAGGTTTTCAATCAAAAGTAGACTCCAAGGACCCACTGTTCTATAAACCTATTAACCAGCTGATGTCCTCCTTTGATCCTTAAACAGTTAGTAAACTTAGTTATCTTGACTATCTGCCTCATTCTTTCCAGGTATACCTTTAACTTGGGGTCAAACACTAGATGGGATGGTGGCAGCTGAAAACCTGTTTAAGGGCCGAATTCAACATGTGGGAGATACAGGAATAGGATGTCCCATATTTTTTAAAAGTGCCGATAGCAGCTATGGGGTGAGATTTAAATTGAGACCTGTTGGGGAGTAGGAGGGTTTAGCCCTTTCCTCCTGCACCATGTTCTTGATTTAATATCCACCCCCACCCAAGCAAATCATACAGTCACTCAAGCTGGGACAAAGAAACAGCAGCAGTGACTTCAATCAGGAAAACAGCGTTGGCCCCTCGGCCCCTCAGGTGACATGGTTTTATCATCTCAGCGGGGGCCTCCTGCAGCTACTAGACCAGTTTAGATGGTTTTTGTTTGTTTGTTTAAACCAGTATTTATATACCGCCTTTTCTTTGGTCATCGGATTTCTCTGACTTTAATTCAAAGGCGGTTTACAGGGGCAGGCTTTCTAAGCTCCAAGGGTTTTTTACAATGCAGTAATGTTCTAATATTTTGTAGAACCCTTCATTCTAGATGTTTCTTTCACAGTCCAGCTCTCTCTCTCTCTGGCGTTTGCCTCACCACGCTTCAGCTGACAGGGCAACCTTGACTCTCACTCAAGTGCAGTTGCAGTTCCACTCCCCCACAAAGGCTCTGCAACTTATCAGCTCAGCGTGCCGGCAGCTCTCCGACCGACACAGACACTTCCGGCCGTCTTGAACTGCCGTCCTTCAGATCTTCAGGCATATATGAGACGGGTCGCTCTACCAACTAAGCCAGACGTCCTCCCCTAGTCCTGCCTAGTTATTTGACTAGTCCTGCCCACCCTGTGATGTGGAATGTGAACATGCATGTCCCCTGCCCTGCTGCCTCCTGATGCACCAGTCTGCAGCCTCATAAACATGGAAGATGCTTTGTCTGAACTGCAGTTTGCAAACAATTTAAATACTACATTAACGCTTAAAAGAAATTGTAGGAAATTGAACCCCAGGCCTGCTTCAATTATGTATAATACAGATGGGTTGGTATGATTTTATTAGGACAAAAAGGGATAGGGGTGGTTAATAACCCCTCTCCACCTTTAGTTCACTTCTTTGGCCTGTCCCTCAGGTGCTTTTCTTCTCAGCCAAACTCCTGATACTGGAAGTAAGGTTGGCTGGGAGAAGTGTGCTTTTGGGGGAGCGGGGGGGGGGGGAGGTAAGCAGTAGGTGTGGGGGAGGGTTCAGCACTCACCTGCATTGCCCTCTTTGTGCTAAAAGACACCCCATCCCCTGTTTTATACGTAGAGTTGGCCACCGTCACTTCTCATTTTGCCCTTAAGGAGCAGTTGCTTTGTAAACTCATTCTGCCAGCACCTATGAGATGATAAATGATACATTTCAAGATTATATGTCTCAACCTTCCCTACTGGATCACTCAACAGATAGCCAGGGACCCAACAGCTAGTGGGTCCCTTTAAGCATTTTATTGTTTCCCAATGATTCATACAAATAAAAGTACCAGATCTCCAGCATTTGGTAGAGCAGGTCTTTAAGCTTCAGAAAATATATAAAAGGGTGTCAAAGTTTCAGAGGCATACCGAAATACTGTACTGCAAAAAGGGTGATCTTGCTTTAGACATTTTTGTCTATTTCTTGGTATGACAAGGACTCACTTAATTAACACAGAAGTTTCTCCTGGTTTTATTAAATTATGGTGCATGTGATTATCAACAGTGTGGGTGCATCAGGAGCAATCCTATCAAGTGCTATGCTCTCTAGAGTCTAGCTCATTCAATCGTGTGAGCTAAATCTAAGCATATACATGACCAGTGGGGGGGGGGGGGAAGGAAAACTCTGTCATTCTTTTTCATTTCTGTGACATGGACAAGTTTACACCTAACTCATTCCTTTGTCGTAAATCCCTGTATGCCAGGCAAATGCACCTGTAGATAGGGAAATTTAGATCTTGTAACTAAGGCTCTGGTTCTTAAACTAGGGTCTTGGAATCCTGAATGGTTCCTGGCCAAGTCGACAATAAAAACAAAAGATGAAGACATGGAAGGCTTGGCTGAAGTTTCTACCACATGCTAAAGAGGCAACCCACTTTTCAGTTTAAATGTTGATGCAGCATAACTTTGCAGTGCAGTCAGAAACCTCAAAGAAATTCCCTGCTATGTGCCCAATTCTCCCAGATTGTAATGGATTGCAGCCACAGAGAACAAGTGCAGTTTGTTTAAGTCAAAAGTCTTTCAAGTGAGCTCCCATGTGATGGTACAGTATAAGATCAATTTAAGATGGTCCACAATGATCAAGGATACAAGAATAGTGGTTCACAGCATAGGAAAGTTTAATATTCACTGAAGCAAAGAGCTTGATCCTGACATACATTTTTTAAAAATCTGCTAGCTAGACAATATACTAGCAGTTGGCTAATGTTAGAGCTGCCAGGTAAACACACAAATCCAATTTAAGACTCAGAAAATGCAATCGTGTCACCTGATCTTAATTTGATTTTTCTAGAGGTGACAAAAATTCAGCACATGGCCTCTAAAGAAACAATACAAATGTTAGTGTTTTAATAAAGTGACAATAGGGGAGATTTCACCAGCCCATCTGATATAAAAAAGGGGACTCACTTTTAGTGTGTAAGCAGGGGTGTAGTTGCCGGCCAAACACCCCTGGAATGCCCCCTGTAAGGAGTTGTGCTGGCGTCCATTCTGTGTCCGAACTGCACATGCGTGCCGTCCGAGGGGGGTTACGCCGGTGTCTGTATTGTGTCCGTCGGTGTACGGCAAGTGACACTGGCATAAGTGCACTTACACTGGTGGATCTACTGTTACACTGGTGCAAGTGTTACACAGGATTGGGCTGTAAAGCTACAGTCCTGTGCACACTTGCTTACTGAACACAGTGGGACTTACTTTGGAGTAAACATGCATAGATTAGCACTCTAATATTTATATTTAAATCAGATTTTTTAAATTCCATTTTTCAATTTTTATATTTTTGTTTAAAATTATTGCAATCCATTCCAAGAGTTTGGGATGTTCCCGGCTGAGTACCACCTCCAGTGCCACTCTCCTGCTGTGTAGCACCGGAAGTGACTGGCGATGATATCATTGCCAGTTACTTCCAGGTTATTGGAGGCCAGAAAACGCTGGTAGGACGCTCTGGGAGGGTAAGAGGGAGGGCCCTTCTCAGCATCACCGAGAGGCTTGGCCAAAGGCAAGAACCTCTTGGGAGCTAAAACATGCCGCTGAAAGCGCCGTGTCGGAGCAGGGTTACAGTGGTCCGGCGGTCTAAGTACCACCAGCAGTTGGCCAAAGTACCAACGGTGGTACTAATACCACTGATTGAGAACCCCTGAGTTAGAGCTTTAAATGCATAATGCATTTCAAAGCAAAAATAAATGTTAACAGAAGAAAACTCTCAGGTGAAGAAAATTTAAAGTTGTGTGTTTTGTTATAGTCTGGTGTGTGTGTGTGTGTGTGTGTGTGTGTGTGTGTGTGTGTGTGTGTGAGTGAGTGAGTGAGATGATAAGCCCTTGCATTTTAAAATTTACCACTGCACTACTGTCAGCACAATCTTATCCAACTTACACCACCGGTGTAACCAGCAGTGCAGCGAGGAGGCCCCAGGATAGAAAGGGGTTTCAAATCTCCTCAAAAGGGGGATTTAAATCTCTCCTCCCCTCCAAAGCCTCCCGCCCTGCCCTCCCCCGCTGGGTACACCCAGTGGTGTAAGTTGGATAGGATTGTGCTGTGTGTGAGAGAGCTTTGGCTGCTGCCCACATTAGTTTTGGGAGCTATGGAAGATCACCACCTGGAGTCAGCATATGTTGAAAAACATATTGTGAAAGTGAACTGTACTCCAGTCTGGCTGTCCTAGAGTCCTGTGAATTTTCTGAATGGCTTCCAGAGTTTTCAGTTCATGGGTAGGTAAATAGTAAATCTGAGAGCAAATAAATATAGCATGGAAAGGGACACTGACAAGCTCATCCAGGTGGTGCTTTCCAGGGCTGGTGGTTTGGCATTCTAATGTCCAACTGTGTACAAGAGAAATGTCCAAAGGAAAAGCTAGAGCCTTTTCTCCCCATGTGCCTCTGATGGCACATTACTGTCTTGTCCAGGGTCCTAACAGTATTTGATATGTTTTCAGTGATCGTTATCTGTGTTTACATGGAAGTGCAATGGATCATTTCTGCTCATTTGGTTTCAAAAGGGATGGAGAATGGGCAATATATCCCAAATGTGCCCATGAGTACAATTGATGTTTGGCTGAGCGCAGAACAGACCTATTTGTTCAACACCCTTGTAAATGGCATTCCCTTCCCATTAGGTCACCCACATGACTTGCTTTTACCCATGATTTCCACCAGCACTAGACTACCGTGTCTCAAATCTATTCTGCTTTGTGTAAATTTCTATTCGCAAAGCATAATTTCATTTTAAAATGGAGAGCTATAAACATCCTAAAGCTAGTCCTTGGCTCTGACACTTGGCATGTTGGATGCTGCACGTTCCAAGCACAAAATGTCCTTTTTCCAACTAGGGCAAATAAGTCACACTGACTGAGATGACACTTTTAACCCAAGGTCCTGATCTTATTCAAAATCTGATTTCAATGGGAGAGTAAGCATGTGATTACCCAATCAGTGGGAATCCAATAACTGCAGGCTTTTATAAGTTCAGCAGAAGATCAAACTGGTCTATCTGTCCCTCTAGCCTTTGGTAAAGGCTATACTGTTGCACCAGTATGGCCTAATGCCCTAACCTAATGGGCAGCCCAATCCTACCCCCCCCCCGCCTGGGCCATGCAGCGTGGGCCACACAGCCCACACACACTGCATCCTATCCGGGGAAGGGCCCAGCTGGAGGTCTCCTTGGGTAAGCGGACATTTCTCTGTTTACCCCGGGTAAACCTCCAGTCACCACAATGGGGCTACTCAGTTCTCCGCCAGCTCCGCCGTATCAGCAGAAAGGGCCTGCAAGCAAGGCGGATAGGATATGGTGTGCCGCAGTGTCGCCAATCCCTCCCCCTCCCGGGCCCGATCCACCCCCCGCTGTTGCATCATTTTTCTTCTCCCTTTTATCTGTTTATGTCTAACATTCAATGAGATGAAGAATCTCTATGCGTGAAAGCTTGGTTGTTTCTTTGTAATTGTTCTACTGGTCCATTACCCTGCTGTTTAGATGTGTACATATACAGGGAGTCATACATGGAAAATAAACCGTTAATCCTCCGTAAGTGAACTTGGTTAGTGAGCTGTTTAAAAACAGGAGAGAAAAATATCAATATACTGTACTGTAGCAATGGCTTAGGTGGTAGAACACGAACACAGTGCAAAATGCTAAACCTTTAATTTTCTTACTTACTTTGTCTTTTCAGCTCTCCAGCTTTGTAATATAATCAGAAGAGGGAAATGTGTTCCCCATAGAACATCTATGTTTCAACTCTTCTAACTTTTTTCTTTTTTTGGAACATCGCGTTCTTGCTTGGGGCTAGATAAGAATAAGATGATAGCCATGCATGCCTCTCATGTGAGGAAGGGTGCATTGTGCACATAACTCTCCCTCCTCACTTAAACCAACCCTAATTGCAGTTTCAATACTGCTTTAAAATGCTCCTCACATGAAATGTTCTGCCTGATACCATCTCAACCAGCCCATTCTCAACCAGGGATGGGAAATTAGTTACAGACCTGTAGGCCAAAACTAGGCCTTGCTAACCAGGCCCATGCTCTCTAAGAAGAGTTGGCATCCAAAAAAAATCTGCATGGCCCAGGGAAATTGGAGGACACCATGACAATTGTGGCATAGATACAGTATACCTTGGTTCATGGGGGGTTCATGGTTCAGTAAGATAAACACAGAGGGATCGCTCACCCCTCCCATTCCTATTACCACTTCGCATTTTGACAGTTCTCTATGCAGGATGCAATTAAGCTGGTGCTGATAGTGAACACTGCGTGTGAAAGAGCCAGTGAGGATAAGTTAATGTCGGTATATTTATGGGGATTGTTGTGGCTATGTGTGCATATGTTAATGGGTGTAAGTTCCTAGTCAGTGTAAATGTTTCAGCCTTTTGCTGCAGAGTCCTGCACTTATTTTCTAATAATATTTTCATCCATGTCCTGCCCCAGGTTGATCGATACCTCTACCACATGCGTCTCTCTGATGATGTCCTCCTTGACGTGATGACTCGCTTCCGGGCAGAGATGATGAAAGGCCTGGGAAGAGACACCAATCCAACAGCTACCATAAAAATGTTGCCAACATTTGTGCGATCAATTCCTGATGGCTCAGGTAAGCAGCCATTTTGGATTTCTTCTGGGGTCATTAAACTGAGAAATAGGTGCTTTATGCTACACTGAGATTTCACCACAGTAAGGAGAAATTGTGGAGGTAGATTGAGGGGAGAATGCAGCTGTTGGGCTCTCCGTGGTGATGTGAATCAGGTTGCATACAGGCGGGCATATTGAAGCACAGTGAAGGAAGGTTGGGCAACTTGACTCCATCTGACTTCACCTTGGGCAGAATGATGCATTACAGGTGGGCCCCCATAGCCACTGATTCGCTATCCACGGTTTCAGTTATCCACGGACCGTGGGGAACCCCCCAGGCTTTTACTTTTTTTTCCCAGTAAGCTTAATTTCTTCCTTAAAGAAACAGGAGAAGCAGCCTCTGGCTGCTTATTACAGGCAAGTAGAACGAGACTAAGTACAGGTGGGCCCCCATATCCACTGATTCGCTATCCACGGTTTCAGTTATCCACGGATCGTGGGGACCCCCCAGGCTTTTACTTTTTTCCCAGTAAGCTTTATTTCTTCCTTAAAGAAACAGGAGAAGCAGCCTCTGGTTGCTTATTGCAGGCAAGTAGAACAAGACTAAGTCCTAGAGAGGCTCTGCAAGGTTAACAGAAACCTTGCAGAGCCTTTCTAGGACTTAGTCTCATTCTACTTGCCAGCAATGGAGACTGCTTCTCTGTTTGTTTTAAGGAAGAAACAAAGCTTGCTGAAACACAAACAAGAGGCGGGGGCAAGCATGCCTGCCTGCTGGGAAGGCAGGGTGGGGGGGCCCTCAGGAAACCATGGAGGGGGTGTTCGCTCTTATCCACGGTTTCAAGTATCCACAGAGGGGCCTGGAATATATCCCCAGCGGATATGGGGGCCCACCTGTACTAGAGAGGCTCTGCAAGGTTAACAGAATCCTTGCAGAGCCTCTTTAGGACTTAGTCTCGTTCTACTTGCCTGCAATGGAGGCTGCTTCTCTGTTTGTTTTAAGGAAGAAACAAAGCTAGCTGAAAGAAAAAGAAGAGCTGGGGGGGGGGACAAGCATGCATGCCTGCAGGGGAGGCAGGGTGGAGGGCCCTCAGGAAACCATGGAGGGGGTGTTCGCTCTTATCCACGGTTTCAAGTATCCACGGAGGGGCCTGGAACATATCCCCAGCGGATATGGGGGCCCACCTGTACTGTGAAACAAGTCTTTGGCTGCAGCAGCTGCACATTTCCTCTTCTGTCACTTTTTTTACCACTGTGGTGTGGAAGCCTCTTCCGACTAGGGTTGTTGACTCTGAATGAAGCGACTCTTGGATATTTTCATTCCAACATGATGGAATGTTGAAAATTCCTGGAGGCCCTGTTAAAATGTTCAGGATTGCTTTCTGTAGTCACCCAGAGAGAGAGATCAGTGCTGATTCTTGGAGACTCCAGAGCAATCCTGAAGGGTTGGTAACCCAACTTTCTTCAGGTGTGCAGATGGGAAAGGGAGATGGACAAGCAACAACTGTGTTGCATTGTTATGATTGGGATGGGGTGGGGTGCCAAGCCTGCTGAATTTGACTTTTGTCTTGGAGTCCTTTACAGGAATAAGAAGCCTATCCAGTGGAAGGGGGCAACCATGTAGGCACAGTGGGACTTAAACAGTTTTAATTGTTATGGTTGCTCCAGAGTCTGTGGGAACTATAGTTCTGTGAAGGTGCTAGGAATTTCTACTACTGTACATGATTCTTAAATTAGAACTGAACTACTGTACTTGTTCAGTAGTATCGCATGATACAGCCCTTCTCAGACTGTAACATACCAGAATACTGACAGAGGATTCACACGTTTGAGTGCTTCCTTGCATAGAAAATCAGAGCTTTAGGGAGGAGGATTCTTTCCTTGCTTCCTTCATGACATGCTGGTTTTCTATATGCAGGAAGTTTTTATGTGTGAGGAAGTACACGTTTTTGTTGTAACTCGTTGTTGTAGAAAAGCAGTCTACAAATGTTATAATACACAAAATAAAGCTTCCTGGAGAAAACCAAGGTAATTGTCTTTTAAGAAGCTCATAAGTCATTGAATACCATCATTTCTCGAATATCTAACTACAGCAATACCTTGTAATTTCATCTGCTTAGGGACCAAAGTGAAAGTAAAAAAGGAATGAATGTCAAAACATAACCTTATTTAGCTTGCAAATTTATTTTGGCCTGTAAAAAAACGTAAATAACTATATAACACATGCGAATGCATGCAAAATCGAAATAAACAGAAATAAAAGAAAACTAAACATAAGAACGTCGACGAATACCGTGGAAGGTTGGATGAAATCAGACGAAAGAGGAAAGTGGACATAATTTGAAATGTGGTTATAATTGAAAACGGCTGAAAGAGCAAAGCAGTTAAAGTCAAGGTATTGCTGTATACGCTGCGGCAAGGAGAGTCATGCCGGCCACATGACCACGGAGGTGTCTTCGGACAACGCTGGCTCTTCGGCTTTGAAATGGAGATGAGCACCACACCCTAGAGTCGGACACGACTGGACTTAATTGTCAGGGGATACCTTTACCTTTTTATTGCTGTACAAAGAACTGTTCTAAAAATGGCAGTGATACCCATGTTTGACCTTCAGAATTGAGGTCCTGCAGTACAGTTCTTCACAGTGTAGACTGTAGGGAAAATATAACCATTTTTGTCCTTTGCTTGTGTTATAGAAAAGGGTGACTTCCTTGCTTTAGACCTTGGGGGCTCCAAATTCAGAGTCCTAAAGGTCAAGGTGTCTGAAAATGGGAAGCAAAATGTTCAAATGGAGAGTCAATTCTATCCAACACCTAAAGAAATCATACATGGGAATGGGACAGATGTAAGTAGAGCATATTTCTTTGAGACTTTCTCTTAGTGATGAAAGTGCTTGTCATATCATGGAATATGTAAAATTATGTATTTTATTGGGCCAATTTTAATTTGTAGTATTTGCAAGCTCTTAAAACATACAGTGTTCTTCTGGTGTAATGGTTCAGAACACCTCAGCCCAGGATGGTCTCATCTGAAAATTAGTGTGGTTTAGTGGGGGCTAAAATGGATGGGACTTCAGTTATGTCACTGGACCTGGTGAGCTTGTTTTTCTTTATATAAAGAGCGTGTGCAGAGGGCTGATCTCGATCAGGACTGTAGTGAAGGAGGTAGGGGGGGCTTTAAGTCTTACCCCCACCATGGTTCTTGGATCAGTGGACCCTCATTGTGCTATTTGTCCTGAAATAACCCCCATTGGTTCCAGACAGTATACTGTATATACACCCTTCCATCCAAGTCACGACTGTGGCAAGAGGTAGGTTTAAAGCCCCCCTACCCAGGTTCAGTCACCCCCCCCCCACATGCTATTTATGTAAGAAAAAGCAAAACTGCTAGGGCCAATGATGTGATTAAAATTAAATCTAGTTTGCTCTTAAAAATAATGGTTAGGTAGGTTACCACATGCTGAGAGGATCCTGAGAATGTCCTCATTTTTTTCCGTTGTTAACATAGGCATTGTTCTTCTCCAGTTCTGTTTGAGTTGCGTAGAACTCTTATATGAGAGAAAACGTCAAAAATGTAATAGACTGTGGTACTATATAATATGCAAATAGTTATAATTGCCGCATGTTTCCTTTCTGTTTGATATAGCTGTTTCAATACGTAAGTGATTGTCTCGCAGACTTCATGGAGACCAAGGACATAAAGCATAAGAAATTGCCTCTTGGTTTTACATTTTCGTTTCCTTGCAAACAGAATAAGTTAGAGGAGGTAAGACCATCACTAATCTTCAACTACAGCAGTACCTGTGGTTTCCCAGCCAGGGTGAATCTTTTGCAGAATTATTAACTGTTGTTCTAGAACTGAGTGGGTTCCATTTCAGGGGTGTAGTATAGTAGTATGTATGCCAGTATTTTCTTGCAATATGTTGGAGTGTTCTAGAATTGATTAACCAGTATAGTTTTGCAAAATTGTGCATTCTTTCTGTGAGCTGCAAGCCTGTCCTCCTTGTTAGTGCAAACAAGATTTGTAAAATTCACAGTTTAGGACATTAGGGAAGGTCTGAAGGTGTGAAGGGACAGGAAATGGAACCATGGGGTGTATGTGTCACTGGGGGCAATAGATATGCAGAAACAAGAATATAAGGACCCAGAGTATACAGTATTTACTCCTACTGTGTTGGATTAAGCTGTAGTAGAAAGTAAATCTTGTCTTAAAATCTTGTGGTGACATTTTAACATAGTTGGCAAAACTCTTCTCTTTTTATTATGTCTCCCAACAATAGTTCTAATAATTAGCATTAATGTTTTTTAGGGTGTGCTGCTATCTTGGACAAAAAACTTTAAAGTCCGAGGAGTACAGCAAACAGATGTGGTGAGCTCTCTCCGAAAAGCCCTCAGGCAACACCAGGCAAGTTTAGAGACAAGATGAGGTCTTCATCACTTGATAGTATTGCAATATGTGTTCCTTGAAATAGCTAGCAGCTCTAGGGTATATCACTTGATAGTATATATAGGACTCCATTGTATCCAGAACTCTGCATGAACAGGGAGTGTCTTGTTTATCCTTTCACAAAATTGTTCACGAGAGTATTGGCCTATACTGAAGGAAATGGGAGTGGCCATATTTTTTTTACAATTAATTATTAACATGAAGAAAACACATCTATTTGTGTATTCCTTCGCAGTGCATGTCTCAGGTCTGACCATTAATTGAAACATATGAGTGGGTGGGTGAGATACAGATCTATGGCTACCTGTACAGTAATTCTAATTATTTTGTTAAGGGATTTTTAAACACCATATAATCAAAAAACACAAGATCCTCATCTCATTGCTAAACACAAATCAAGCAAGTTACATCAAATGGTTTTACAGATACCGTACATGGTTATTTCAATACTTAATTAAGCTTAAATATGCAAGATCAAGACCCTGAATTGAAAGCTCAGTTGTTAAATGGTAGTGTGTTCCTGGGCCCCAGATTTTGCTCACAGGTTGAAATAGCATTGATGATTTTAAGCTTTAATATTTTGATGATTTCCCATGGTACAATACTACTTAACTGGGCTCTTCTGTGCTTGGTATTATATCATGACCATAACAAATTATTACTTCATTACACGTTACAAATTACATGGTCATTGGGAGGGGCGCGTTGCACCAGTTTGCAAGGTGCAGTGCAGCACCTTCCCCGACTTACAGTGCTGCACCCCCTCCAGGAACGCCACTGCATTTTTCTATGAATTAGCTAATAACTATGTGAAATAATTGTGTATATATGTCCAAAGTTTAATTTTTGTAAATGTTTGAAAGTCAGTTCATCTTAAATGTGTGCTTAATTGATTTGATGAATTATTTGCATAAAAATCTATACTTATTTTTAATTGAAACATTATTGCTTGACTATAAGTATCTGAATAGAACACATTTTATCTTCTGATCTGTTGCATTTGCTCTGTTAGGACATTGATGTAGATGTCTTGGCTTTAGTAAATGACACAGTGGGGACAATGATGACTTGCGGATATGATGATCAGCGATGTGAAGTTGGTGTAATCATTGGTAATTCTATATCTATAATTCTTCTATATCTATAATTTTATAAGAGCAGGGTTGTAGGCAAAGGGGAGGCGAGCAGATGGGTGAAATCTTGAGGAGGGGCACAATTTTTTTCAAAGGACTTTAGCAGAGAAGAAGCATCAGGCTCAGCAGGAGACAAACTGCCTAGGGATTTAATATTAACATATATTAATGTTTAAACCATTATCTTTCCCAAGTACTATGTGGGAGACAGTATGTAGCTCATGTTATACTGAAATCCTATACAAATTGACTTGGGACTATTGAATACAGTGGGACTTTCTTTTGAGTAAAAATACATAGGCTAATAACACTATCTTTTTTATTTATTTGGGATATTTTTAGTCCCATTTGTCAATTTGTATACGTTTTAAACTATTGCAACCACTCTAAGAGTTTGGGATGAAATAAGTTATATCTTTAAATGAAATATGATGAATTTCAAAGTAGAAATAAGCGGCTGGAGAAGAAAACACTCCACTCCAATGAAGAAACAGTAAGTCATCGTTTCTCAAACTGGTGGTTTACGACTCACCAGGAGAACCGAATGCTGTCCCCTGCCACCTTAAGGGGCCGGGACAGCATGGCGGTGGCAATCCTGGGGATCGCCACCGCTGTGAAAAAATTGACATTTTCGCACTTACCGGGGATCCTGACAGCCTCTGGATGGTGCAAGGAGGCTCATGGCCCCCTCTGCGGGCCACCCTGATATTTAGATTGCCACCCCGTGGCAATTACGACCACTTCCAGTTTTTGGAAATGCGTAAATGTCATTTTTTCCCCAAGATCATCACCGCCACACGTGTCACTGGAGCGTGGTGGGGGGCGGACCGCCGGGGCCTCGGAGTGTTCACCCCGGGCAGCTGTCCGGGGCCTTCTGACGAGGCCCAATGCGGCAACACGGTATTTATTAGGTTTTTCGCGCATGCGCAGAACGTTTCTGAGGGCAAAAGGGCAGCCCTTGCCCTCAGAAACGTTGTGCGCATGCGCGAAAAACCTAATAAATACCGTGTTGCCGCATTGGGCCTCGTCAGAAGGCCCCGGACCACCGGCCGGGGAGGATGTCGTCGGAGCCGGCAGCAGCGGGGCCCGGGGGTAAGACTTCTGCGGCGGAAGTCTTACTCCCGGGCCCCGCTGCTGCTGGCTCCGACGACATCGTCCCTGGCCAGCGGTCCCTCCGCGCCACCAAAGTTTGGGATCATTAGGGCGGCGCGCGCCCTAGTGACACCACTGACCGCCGCTGTCCCCACGCCCGCAAATACTCAAAGTTCTCCCCGACTTGCAGGAACATTCCCCGCCACTGCTGTAAGTTGATTTTTTTTGTTGTATAGTTTTAGTGGGCCATGGTTATAAGGAATGTCATGATGAGCTCCTGCACAGAAAAATTTACCACTACACCACTGTATAAGAGGTAGCGTTAGCTTGGTTTAAGTTAGTATTCTAGAATTGTAACCAGAAGTACTTGGAGACTAGATTTCAGAGGCAAAGTAAATTTTTCTTAGAAAAAACACAGATCTATACTAAATAGTGTTTTGGAACCATATAGCTGTATAAACTACTTTTTCCCCTTCCACAAACTGAATCTGATGGACACAGGAACGGGCACAAATGCTTGCTACATGGAAGAAATGAGCAATATAGACCTAGTGGAAGGTGATGAAGGAAGGATGTGCATTAACACCGAATGGGGAGCCTTTGGAGATGATGCATCACTGAATGATATCAGGACAGAGTTTGACAAGGAGATTGACTTGGGATCTATAAATCCTGGAAAACAATTGTAAGTTGTGTAACTGAGTTGGTACAAGGCATCTTTGTAGTAATGTGGCTATTAGGCAGGTGTACAGTCTTTTTATATATATATATAATATATATATATATAAATGAGGTCTTTTGGAACAGAAAGAGAACTGAACAAGTTCTGGGGCAGACATTCATAAGTGGTAGGTGATCACTGTGTTCAGGGAGAGTTATTGTCCCACCTGGAAAGAGTGCTGGGCAGAGAACCTGGTATGACCTAACTTACCCAACAGGAAGTTGCAGGTTAATTATCTGAAGAAACACACCATTCTAAGATGTGTATCTGCTACATATGGCTGGGGTTGGCCCATCCATGAAGTGGTTGATGCTCGCATCAAACGTGGGTGGCGGGGGAGGGGAGTGGCAGATTTGTGATGCCCTTTACCCTGAGTCTGCTGCCACCTCCATGGAGCCACGTTGATTTGTGGTCCCTTTAAACTCAGCATGAGGAAGAAGCGCTTCACTACCCCCTCACCTCTCTCGTTCTTTGTGCTGTCACTTTAAATAAAAAAGGAAGTCTTGCACTTCATGTTTTTGGAAAAGAACCACTCAAAGAAGGAACGAGGGGGGATTTGAAGGGGAGCAGCACCAGGCAGCAGACCCAGCTGGGCCACAAACTCCTAGAGAAGTTGCCCTAAAAGCTTGCTCCTGTTTTTGGTCTACTTCAGGTTGATTTTTCAGAAGGCTAAAAAGAACAATGTTCAGAATCAAAACTGAGCCAGAAGCCATACAATTTCAAACGTTAATTCATGCATCCAATGTATTTGTTTAGCTAAAGTATGTATTTTAAATGACATCCTTTAAAAGAGGAGAAACGTGGTTTGAAGTATGATTTTTTAAAAAGTCTATATCAGGGGTGGACAAACTTGCTTAATGTAAGAGTCGCATACGATACACTTCAGATGTTTTGAGAGCCGCAATATTTAAGAAGCATTTAAATTCTTAAATATATTTACTCACCATGAACATTAAACTTATGTTTTAATTCAATGGACTCTCAGTTTATACCTGGTAAATAATTAAAAAGCTTGAAAATTTCTTATTTACCTTTTATATTAATTGTGATGCAAATAGGAGTTCAGCCAACATAATTCCGAGAGCCGCACATTATACGTCAAAGAGCCGCATGTGGCTCAGGAGCCACAGTTTGGCCACCCCTGGTCTATATTAAACTCTGGGGTTCCTAGAAGCAGCTGGTGGGCCACGGTGGGTCACAGAATGCTGAACTACATAGGCCTTTGGCCTGATCTAGCAGGACTTTTCTTATTCAAGGATGGGAGGGAAGGGGAAGAATGGGGCAGGACTATGGGAAGGTAGACAAAAACAGAAACCCTGTCCTTCTTACATTGGAGGCTTTGTTTACTAGATCATCATTATCATCATCAATTTGTAACCACGTTCCCCCCCCCCACCTGCCATGGGGCAGGGGGATTGTACTGTAGATAAGCACCTCATGCACCGGGGAATCTCCCTGACAGCAGTGGAACTCTGCATCTGTGCTACCCTCTGTCCTCTGGGACAGGGAGTTCTGCTGGCTAAGACGAAGCAAAAAGTTTCATAAATTCAAATTCTGAACAAGATTTTAGATTTACTGTCATATATGGCACATTGGTAGACAAGTAGAATACAAAGAGGCTTTCATATTTTTTGTTGCCACAAGAATGAAGCCCAAACAGTGGCTTGGATCTAACTATCCTTCTGTGGAATGAATAAATGGAATCCTCATTTATTCCTCACGGAATAAAGCTTTTCTGCTTCCCCCTTCCCTCTGAAGCCCTCCGTATTCCTCAATTTTTGCTCCAGTTAGGGGGACTTGACAGCCCTTTAGATCTAGAACATGCATGCTGGTAAGTGGTGTGGAGGAGGGACTTCAGCAGTGAAGGCTGAGCTACATTACAGGCAGAGGCTCTGCCGCCGCCTCTGCCTCTGCCTACGCGCTTGGAGCGGGGGAGTGTCTTCCCTCCTGTTGTCCCGCCTTCTTAAGAAGGTGATTGGAGGTAGTTCAGATTGGCATGCAGCCACCCTCCTACGATTGGCAGGCTGCAGTAGCTCCGCGAACCGCCCCCTAGCTCTGCACGCCCGCCCCCTGAAAAGTTGGATTCCAGCTTGAGGTACGCGCCAGCCGTGCGGAGGTCGCAGCGGCTCCGCTTGCTTCAAAAATCAGGTCAGAGGCTCCGCGACGCGTATAATGTAGCTCTGGCTTGAGGGGAGATCAGTGAACATCTCACCTTGTGCAAGTGCTTTCCTCTTGTGCAAGATCCATATCATATTTTCAATGACCACCAGTAAACCATTTAGCATTTAGTGACCAAAGCAGGTGACTATTATTGACATGTTTTCCCTTTCTACTAAAATATATTGCACGTATATCTATATAGTAGTATCATCAATGGTTTGTAATTCAAATTACATTCATTTAGGTTCCCTGGCATTGTTTGATTACTGTTTTTGTTCCATTACAGGTTTGAGAAGATGATTAGTGGATTATATTTAGGAGAACTTGTAAGACTTATTATTCTGAAAATGACAAGGGAAGGTTTACTTTTCAATGGAAAATTATCAACGGCTCTCTGTACTAAGAGCAAGATTGAGACAAAACATGTAGCTGCTATGGAAAAGTAAGAAATAGTAGTCTATTCATCAGATGGGGCTTTTTTGTAAGTGCAACTAGTTTGCTTCCATTTTGCTATGTAGTAATCTATGTGTGTGTTGAAGCTGGTTGTTGGGCAGCTTCAGCTGCCTCCATGGCATTCTCACAGAAGTGTGGGGTGGAAGCAAAGGCCAAACTCAAGAATGCTGTTTAGGTAGGGTAGAGGCAGGTTGTGCCAGACTGGGACATTTGATGTTTTTGGGCCCATGTCCACACATTCCCTCCCCCCATCTCCCTATCTCCAGTGTGGCTTCCCTCTCATTCCTTCCCTCATTCCTGCATCAGTTTTGCTTCCTACCTTCCAATCCATTTGTTTACTTGTGGGTGGGTGGAGGCAGCCATCCTTGGAGGTCAGAAGGAGGAGCTGTTGCTATTGCCAGCCATCCTGGCTTGCTTGCAGGAATGAGGTCCCTAGGAGCAATCCATTTCGATAGGGGAGGAAGACAGGCCCATGTGAAATTTGTGCAGGCACCTCTGCCTACTTTTCCCACCCCTGGCCGGTCAGGGATGCAGTGGTGGGGCTTTGCTGGGGCATGGGCCCAGGGCCTTGCAAGGGCCCATGCCATGTGGCACATCCTACAGTATTGCCATGCAAGTTGCATCACACATAGAGTTAAGAAAATCTAGGCACTGTTCCTGAGTAAAGGGACCAGTCACCCCCTAATTTCACCCCATAGTTCAGGTCATGTACGATCCCATTTCAGGAGGGAATATACAGTACACTGATTCTATAGGAAAAGGAGCTGAATTATTCCCCTTCCCCCATTTCAAAACCTGAAATGGCATCTCTTGGCATGTTTCTGATTACTTTGTTTTGGGTTAGATATAAAGAAGGCCTGAGCAATACTAAGGAGATTCTGACAGAACTGGGTCTGAGCCCATCTGAAGATGACTGCATTGCCGTTCAGCATGTCTGCACTATTGTTTCATTCCGCTCAGCAAACCTTTGCGCCGCAGCCTTAGCAGCAATACTGACACGTCTTCGTGAAAATAAGAAATTGACAAGGCTCCGAACAACCGTTGGAATGGATGGAACGCTCTATAAGACGCACCCTCAGTAAGTCTGGGTTTAGTAACACAGGGGACAGGTCCCAATCCTAAACAACTTTCCAGCGCCGATGCAGCCGTGCCAATGGGGCGCACACTGCATTCTGTGCTGGGGGGGGCAGTCATGGGGGGGGACGTTCACAGAGGCCTCCTCAAGGTAAGGGAATGTTTGTTTTCTTACCTCGGGGCTGAATTGCAGCTGGATCGGCGCTGAAAAGTTGGATAGGATTGGGCCTTCAGTATAGTAAGTAGAATTGACACCTCTCCTAGAGGGTAAAAACACCATTGGACACAAATGTCTCCTAGCATAAAGATGACTAGCACTGCTGGCACTGAAAAAGAATTTGAGGATGGCCTCTCAATGCCTGTTAACCATGATAACTATGTGTGACTTTCATATTCGTAATCAGTGTGTCTCTGATTACAGTTGCTGGGGTCAAACAGAGGACATGCATGCTTACCCTGCTCCTGAGGTTTCCCAATGATATTTAGCTGACCAGTGTTCAAACACTTGACAGAATGTTGAGCTAGACAGGCCTTCAGAATCAACCAGCAAAGATTCTTGTTCTGGTATAAAATTGCCCGTTATCAGGTGCTGAGGGTGAAACAATGGCAGGGAGTCAAGAAGAAATATTCAACTTGTTTAAGTTGATATAAAACCAGTGAAGGAACAAACCGAGAGGTTTGGCTTTAAAATTATTTAGGGCGCAATCCTATCCAACTTATGCCACTGGTGTAACCAGCGGTGCAGCGAGAACGGGAGGCCCCAGAATGGAAAGGGGATTCAAATCCCCTTTGAATTCCCCTTTTGGAGGGGATTTGAATCCCCTTTCCGTTCTGAGGCCACCAGTTCTCGCTGCGCCGCTGGTTACAACGGTGGCATAAGTTGGATAGGATTGTGCTGTTAGTTTACTAGTTTCAAATTGTAGCCTACCCTGATCCTAGAGTTTGGGATGGGTTGGGACAATGGGCTGTACCTTGAAAATGACAAATAATGCATATGCAGGCCAAATAAGACTAAACATATATCTAAATGCTCAATCTCAAAAACTAGGCTACAAAAACTACAAAGGTATCCTCCGGCTTTGGGATATCTCCAGGCTGAACTTCTAATGCAGCCATATTGTGTCTCTTCTTGTGCTTGTAGCATGTAGTCTGTGTTTACGTGGCATAATCCAAAGAGTATTCTTTTTCTAAGAAATTTTCTAAAAAATGGCAACCATGACATAAGGAAGGAGACAACATAGCATGATGGTGTGGATTATCATTTGTATTTACAAGGTGTAAATAATGCACATAGTATTTGCAAGGACTAAAACATTTTTTTCTTTTAGGTACGCTAAGCGTCTCCATAAAGTGGTTAGAAGGCTAGTCCCAAACTGTGATGTTCGGTTTCTGCTCTCTGAGAGCGGCAGCGGGAAGGGGGCTGCGATGGTAACTGCGGTGGCGTACAGGCTGTTATCTCAGCGCAAGCAGATCGATGAGGTCTTGGCGCATTTCAGATTAACCAAGGAGAACCTCATAGATGTCAGAAACAAAATGAGGGCAGAACTAGAGTACGGCCTGAAGAAAGAAACACAGCCGACCGCATGTGTGAAAATGCTTCCGACGTTTGTCTGTGGGACTCCAGATGGAACGGGTAGGAGCCTGTAAAAGGCTGTGTCATTTGGTATATTTAGTAACATGTTTGCAATGAAAGTTTGTTTTGGCTTTTCAGTGACCAAAAATGATTATGGCCCTTGAAAAGCTAGTGTGGAACAGATTTTTATGAGGACTTTCCCCAGATAACAAATTGTCAGAGTGACTATAAAGGCTAAGGGAGGGTGACAGTGTCCTGTCCCTCCCTCCTCACTGAAACGTGCATGTTTTGAGGCAAAGCTTCACCACCATGAGTCAGAAACAGTAAAGGGTGGATGCTCCAGCACAAATCCTTTGAATCATATTTTTGAGCTAAAGTGCCTGATCGTCAGAGGTGTGAAGCAGTAATTTTGTTTAATAGTACCTGCCTCTGAAGTTTCCTTATTTATTTAAAGAATTTTTTTTTATTTAAAGAATTTTTACCTCGCCTTTCTCCCGATAAGGGCAATCAAGGCGGCTTACAATTAAAATATGTTAAAATACATAATAAATTACAATACAATAAAACAATTAAAACAGGTACTGTACTGTATTTCAAACAATTAAAACAAACAAACCCAGTGGGTCACCTTATGATTGCATTTATTAAAAAGCCAGCCCACCATGTCAGCCATCAAACGCCAACCTGAATAAAAACGTCTTGAGGCCCCGCCGAAAGGTCTCTAAGGAGGGAGCCATTCTTAATTTCAGGGGGAGGAAATTCCATAGTTGGGGCGCCACCACCGAGAAGGCCCTATTCCTCTCTGCTGTCCCCCTCACCTCCGTCAATGGTGGCACGGTTAACCAGGGCCCCCCTGATGACCTCAGAGTACGGGTTGGATTATAAGGAAGGAGGCAGTCCCTCAAATACTCTGGTCCCGAACCATAAAGGGCTTTAAAAGTCAAAACTAGCACTTTGAATTGTGCCTGGAAACGAACCAGCAGCCAGTGTAGCCACCAAAGCAATGACCCGACTGAGTTGAACCGACAAGCCCCAGCAACAACCCGGGCAGCCGCATTCTGCACTACTTGCAGTTTCCGAACAGTCTTCAAAGGCAGCCCCACGTAGAGTGCATTGCAGTAATCTAATCTAGATGTCACTAGGGCATGGGTCACTAGGACATGGGTCACTTATTGTGAGTAACTCACTGCAGTTGTGGCATTTCCCCCCACTTTTCCTTCAGTACTTCTACAAATTCTGTGTGTTTATAAGTCTTAAGATTTGAGGTATAGGCAGAAATTTTGTCAGATGCTGGAGTAACTTTTCTTTTTCTGTGGCAGAAAAAGGAAAATTCCTTGCCCTTGATCTTGGGGGAACAAATTTCAGAGTTTTGCTTGTAAAAATCAGAAGTGGAAGAAACAGATCTGTCCGAATGTACAATAAAATATTTGCCATTCCTTTGGAAATTATGCAAGGCACGGGGGAAGAGGTACGTTCAAACAAACCAGTCCTTTCATTATTTTTGTTCATCTACATTCCACCAAAAATATTGGTTTAAAATCTTGCCTTTCTTTTTCCTAGCTGTTTGATCACATCGTCCAGTGCATTGCAGATTTTTTGGAGTATATGGGCATTAAGGGTGCACGACTCCCTCTTGGATTTACTTTTTCTTTTCCCTGCAGGCAGGCAAGCATTGATAAGGTAAGAGGCGGAATGTAGTTTTGGTTTCCTCCTGCTGTTTGTCTTAATCTTGACCAAACTTTGTACAGAGACTCATTGATTCTGTTACTTTTTACCCCCATTGCTGGAGTTTTATCTATAAACCTATAAAATAAAATTAGATAAAACATCATGTTCTTACATCTAGATTGACTTCTGTTCATGAAACACGTATGCTTACATGTTTTTCAGGCCAAGTTACAGAGACCACGCTAACAAAGCCCCACGTGGTCTCCATGCTCTCTAGGGTAGATTGGACACAGGAAGGGTGGTCTCCATTGTGCCCCTTTCCTGCCATTGAATGCACTCTGTTTCAGGAAGCATCATCCTCTGGCACTGGCAGGAAGTTACTTTGGGGTATTTAAAGTTTTTTCCTAAACATGTAGTACAGTGGGCCCCCTGTATCCACAACTTCATCATCCACAGATTTATCTCAACACAGATGCTTCGCGGATATGGGGGGGGGGAGATTTTTTTAAAAAAAAGGTTAAAAAGGGCTTTTCTTTTTTGCTGCAAACCGCTGCATTTTCCTGCTTGTACAAGATGAAATCGTGCTCTGGAAGCCACTTCTGGGTCGCGCAACTCCCCCCTCCCAGGCTCGCCCAGAATGCATTGCATTCCGGAGCGCGATTTCACCTTGTACAAGCAAAAAAATGCAGTGATTTGCAGCAGAAAAGTAAGGAAAGCTCTTTTAAACTTTTTTCCTTAAAAAAAAACGTTTTTAGGTTGGCCCTGGTAATGGCGATAGCGAACTTCACTATCTGTAAATTTCAGTATTTGCAGGGGTTCTGGGAACGGAACCCCTGCAGATACTGAGGGCCCACTGTATATGAAGCAAGCTACTCTTAAGAGACTATCTTATATCATATTGGTAAATGTCTTTCAGTTTTCAGTTTTACTCTTGTCCACTCTAGGGAGCTCTTGTTGGGTGGACAAAAGGTTTCAAGGCAACAGACTGTGAAGGAGAGGATGTTGTGGATATGCTAAGAGAAGCTATTAAACGAAGGAATGTAAGTATAGTAGAAATCTCATTAACTGAGCCTCAGAAATCCAAAGGGTAGTCCCATGTCAGTGTAATCCATTTTGGAATGTTTCTATAAGGGAACTTTTAATTTTTCAAATGTTTGGATTCCATTGACTGTTTGGATAAATGAGTACGTGAGGTAGTCCTCCTTAACCATGTTCTATCTCAGGACGAGCAAAGTATCTAAGTACATTGAGAAGGACCCAAGTACATTGTAGGACAATGAGAATGCCATGCATCATTTCTTAAATTGTAAACATTTAGGCATCATGTCTGTAAGGAAAAGATTGAGGATGTGATTAAAAATATTGCTAAAGGAAGCATAGGGAAATGGGTGGAATACCGATGTTCATAGGTCTCCTTGGATGACATCGTCCTTTCTCCTTTGTTGCACCTTATGACTGGAACTGCACCCAGGTCCCCTTGAGATGTTGTCTCACTTTCTTCAAATCCCTCCTCGTGATCCACCTTTCTGAAGAAGGCTTTGTCCTCATTCCTACTGAAATGGTCAGCACAATCCAGCCTACCTTAACGCCAGTGGAGCTCCTGCTCCGCTGGCGTTGTGTGTCGTAAACGTGCTGTAAGGCACTTTCATGACACCCGCAGAGTAAGCGGCTCCGGTGCCGAGGCTGGTGCTGCTCACTCTGCCGATGGCCTTGGACCCAGCCACTGAACACAGGTAAGACCTGTGATGGGTAGGGGGAGGGCGAGCCGGGGTGGCGGGGCGGGGGACAGGGCGATTGACTGGCCAAGCCAGGGGGGGGCGGGATATTGGTGGTGCTCTCTGCCAATATCCTAACCCCCTTTCCGGGCCTGGCTGGCCTAAATAGCTGGCGCACATCCAAGGAGAGGCCCATTGGGCCTGCTGGGGTTTACACCAGGGGAAAGGGACAAATGTCCCTTTCCCCCAAGTTGTGCCCCAGCCCCTCCGGCACGGGCTGCCTAGGATGCAGCGACCAGCTGTTTAGGCTGGCCAGTGCATCCTATGCAGGATTGCGCTGTAAGTAGGTGTAAGTAATCTGAATGAATATTCTTCCCCTCTTTACTGTCTCCTCCACTTCCATGTTTTGTAATTCCATTGCTTCTAAAATCACAGCAAGACTCAACTTTAAAGGGCTGACTCAACTCAGTGTTAAGGTTACCTCAGTGTTAAGTTTCAGAATAACAATACAGTACTATGTAGAACCTTCAAATTATCACATCAGTGATTTAAATTACACTTGAATAAGTATGCAAATCCTTGGGCTCATGGTTCATTTTTTTTGTATAGATCATCCTTGGTGCAGAACAAATTGTCCATCCCTATTCCATTTGGAATATTACACATTACATTGACACATTATAGAATCTTTCCTACTCCTGACATATTCACTTAATGAACTTTCTGTTGCAGGAATTTGATTTGGATATTGTAGCAGTGGTCAATGACACTGTTGGGACAATGATGACATGTGGTTATGAAGACCCAAATTGTGAAATTGGACTTATTGCAGGTAAAAACAATACTGTGCAATCAAATACTGTATAAAGAGCATTCCAGTGTAACTGGCAATGAAAATACGTGATCGAATTCCTGTAAAGATGGAACGTGAGTTGACTTCAGACCCAGTCTGAGCCTAATGGCTACTGCAAATTCTGCCTCTCCAAACTCTTCTGCACGTGTATCTGCTATTGCCTTAGGAAAGCAGCTGAAGTGTGGGCAAGGAAAAGGGAGGTCCCATAATCCACCCTCTTACCTTCCTGGAGCTCTGAATTGCTGCCTCCTGCTTCTACATCTGTTCTGTTTAAAATAAACAGGAAGAGCATTCCCAGCATGCTCCACTCTTCCTGTTTATTTTAAATAGGATGGGCACAGAGGGAGGAGATCCAGATGGCACTCCAGATCGCTACCCTCCACCTTTCCTTGCCCATTTGACTACTTTTCTAAGCAGCTGGGTGGGCAGGGGGAGTGAGGAGGTGATGGAGGCAATGGCAGTTTTTTTTTTTCTCCCTTCCTCCAATGAAGCTGGAGGAAGAGGTGGGCTACCACTGGCTCAGTCCTCTTTTTGCTAGCTCTTAGTGAGTGAGAAGAGGCTTGGGGTGCTAAATTAAGCCATTCTGTTGGTGGCAAGGCAGAAGGGGGTGGAAGGCAGGTGGCAGGTTGTGGTGGGGTACCCCTTGTCAGTTCTCTGTTCCCCCCAATACACTGCTTGATGCGAGCCTTTCAATTGGCATCATGGGTGAGCTAACTCTGGTTGACCTGATAGGCCATCAGCTAAGATCAGCACTGTGACAGCTAAAAATATGACTGTTCAAAAATGTTGACTTAGCTTACTAACCATCCATTATTTGTGGTTACCACTAGTCCTCTTCCATTACCTGAAAGGACTTGGAAGAGGAGGAAACCCTGTTAAAAACTTCAGGATTGATTTCAGTAGTTACCTGGATACTGATGCCAACTTCTGGAGACTCCAGGGTAATCCTGGAGGGCCTATAACCCTAAAGAGAAGTGAGATCTTCTCTCATTTCTGCTTGGGGTCTAGAGAAGTTCCTAACCATTGTGAAACTCCTGCTGTTTCTTAGCTTCTCCAAACCTCAGCACAGATGCTGCCTTTTCCCAGGTTCCCTGGCACATGCGGAGGGCTTGATATTGAGGTAGGATCTTCTCTCATAGGTAATGGGACATGGAGAAGATAAAAAAGAACAGGAGTTTGGAAAGAGATCCATGCAGCTGTAATTCAAGTGAAAGCTCTGGGGAGGAGTTGTATGTGCTGCTGGGTGTCCTGCTCACTAGTGGACCACAACAGTTGCCCCTGGCAAGTAGATTTGTGGATGCCAGAAAATTCGTCTCATCAGTTGTTAATTCTTAACTAGCATCATAACCTGTGACTACTGTTGGGAAAGAGCCCTTGGAGATTACTAGTAATAATACTACTACTACTTTTGTGCAGCATGCTCTGAGTGTGCAAAATGCTCTTGTCCTTACTAGAACCCTGACAGATAAGTATGATCTTTATATTGCAGCTGGGGAGCTGAGTGAGGCCAAGAGGGGAGTGGCTTTTGTTTAATGCCACCTAGTTAGAATTCATGGCAGAAGCGAGATTTGAACCAAGGAAGTCCTGATTTGCACTGTAGCTCAGCCGCTATGCTACACCAGCTCTCTAAACTGCTTGCATTGTTAACAGTCCATGATTTAAATCTCATAATCTCGAATTAAAGAGTCTCTGGTATCAGGAATGAGGGATTGACAATACAGTCAGATCAGCAGCTGGTTTGACTCAGTGCAGCACCATGAATTCAGGATCCTTCTCCTTGACCTCAGTTTTGCAGGGGAAATGGTCTATAGCAGGGATCGCCAACTGGTAGCCATTGGGCCTAATCCAGCCCCAAAACATCCAGGCCCTGATGGTCTAATCAGATTTTAATCCAGATGTGGTAAGAAATAATTGCTCTAACTTTTGTAGAAAGAAGCAATGAGCTTGTGTGTGTGTGTGTGTGTGTGTGTGTGTGTGTGTGTGTGTGTGTTTCATACGCTTTTGTAGTGCTGTCTCTACTGGCATTCCGAGGGTGGTGTGGAACCGTAAGTGGAGCAGGACACTGCTACGTGCGTGTAAGCGGCTCTTCCCCCTCACCGGTCAGAGCCATTCCACCCGCGTGGTAGCTGTTGCCTGCTGAGAATGACTCCAACTGGCGAAGGGGAGGGACTGCTTACACGCACATAGCGGCATCCTGCTGCTCCAGTTATGGTTCCGCACCACCCTTGGAACACCAGTGGTGCTGTCTCATGAGTATTCTGAAAAGGAAAAGGGCCTCTGCCAACCTTCCTTTTGAGATGTTTCCCACCAGTGATACTGATAACCTCATCCAAATCAATTAATTAATTTATTATTCATTTATATACTGCTTTTAAAAGATGGCTTCACAAAGTGGGGACCATAAGACAATAAAAATGATAAATATTTAAAACAACAACAACAAAATTTTAAAAGGCAAGAAATGATCAAGCAGCACAGCTGCTCTGTCTCTGCAAAACCTTTAGTGCCAGGCATTGGCATTACTGTACAGTATATGATACAGCTTGACCTATTGAGCTAGAGAGGGATTGGATTGTGTCATCATCTTGCCACTCCAATACAGTTTGGCTGTACCTGGTGGAGGAATCTTGTGAGCCTTGATAGGAACCTTGGGAGTTAATGATGTTATAGGAAGGACTGGTTTTGGTGCTATAAGCAGAGGAAGGAAACCAAGGAAGTGTTGTATGCCACCTTGTGGTATGAGGCATGTATTTTGCTCCAAACAAAGCTCTATGAGGAGTAGCAACTTGGGGGGGGGGGGGGGAGAGGTTTATCAGGAAAATAGCAAGGGGAAAGGTTAATGGTAAGCATGTGCCCTGTGCTTTGGTTCTGATCTGGATGAGGATCCCCATGGCTGCTATTTGCAGAAGTTTAAGAAAGGCAGAGATGCATCTATGGATTTCTGTCCTCTCATCTAGTTTGGCCTTAAACTCATGGCCAGCAATGTAAAGACCATGAGTTCATGGGAATCATTTTAGCCCATATGGGAGGGGAAAGTCCAAGCATGGTCACATTTTTCTCACATGGCTTTTAATCCCGTTAATTTTAAATAGTTATACAATGTGCTCATTGTTACAGTTTTCTAGATTGGTGGCCAGAGTCTTTTGCACCTAAATTTAACTCCCATTAACACTAAAGATTTTCAGGGAAAATTTTCCCATGTATGGGCCTCATTCTTCTCCTAACACTCTTCCAACTACTTTATCATTTCCACCAAATAAATTACACAAGACTTTTGATTTCTCCCAGGGACAGGCAGTAATGTGTGCTACATGGAAGATATGAAGAATATAGAAATTGTAGAAGGAGATGAAGGCCGAATGTGTATCAATACAGAATGGGGAGGATTTGGTGACAATGGCTGCATAGATAATCTCAGGACAAAATATGATAAAGAAGTGGATGAGGGGTCATTAAATCCTGGGAAACAGAGGTAAAAAGATGTTTTAATTGCTATTGCAAAGTATAGTATTTGGACTAATGGGGTATATGTGAACTTTGATAATAGTTTGTGTGTGTGGGGGGGAGTATATTCTAGAGGTGCAACCAGAGTACTAGATAATCAGAAGTGTAATATAATAGCAGGGCTGTTCTCCATAATTAGTGTTGACACAGAGCTTTGTGGAGTGCATATCTTCAGTCATTATTAAGACTTGCCGCTACTTTCAGGCTATAGATCTGCCACTTGAGGCATTTCCAGAAGGTTCTAAGAGCTGGAAAAGCCTCAAGTTAGTAAGGGGAGATATATTGTACATGATGACACCAGAGACCCTGGTCCTCAAAATGTGAGTTGCCGCTGAACACCTGTAAAGTGGCAGTGTGTTGTGCGTTTGTGTGTTTGGGAAATTTCAAGTGGAAATGTGGTTGAGGTGAAGGAGGGTGCTGCTGAACCTCTTCCTCCATCTGTCATTTTTCCTCTGCAGTCCCTTCTCCAAGTTATTTTCAGTCCCCATCGGGCTCCTTTATAGTCTTGGAGACCAGTTGATGGAGGAGTGCTGGGGGGGGGGGTTGAGGAGAATTTTGCTAGCAGAAGAAGGGTTCAGTTTGACAACCCCCATCCCCCATCACCAGTCAGTTTTCTACTTGAACTCACCACCACTGCATCGCTTTACAGGCATTTTCAGTGTGTGGCTCTGCCCTGAGAACCTGTTCAATAGTCAACATGTTGTGCTGTCCATGCCTTTGGAAATGCTTTGAGATATACAGTGTGTGTGTGTGTGTGTGTGTGTGTGTGTGTGTGTGTGTGTGTGTGTGTATTGATATATATATGAATTGTTGTATTATTTTGTTGTTATATTAACTATTGGATATCTTTGTGTGTATTGTTTTTGTCCAGTAGCCGCTTTTTTTTAAAATTAAGAGAACTGTATTAAATCTAATCTAATGCCGTGGGCCCTGTTTTAACAGGATGTGTATTGCACAACCAGCTATATGTTGAATATGTTGTCCAAATTAAATACTTTTCTTTTGTTCAAAGGTATGAAAAAATGACCAGTGGAATGTATTTGGGTGAAATTGTGAGACAGATCTTGATAGACTTGACCAAGCAAGGACTTCTCTTCAGAGGTCAGATTTCAGAATCGCTGAGAACAAGAGGAATATTTGAAACCAAATTTCTGTCTCAGATTGAAAGGTAAAATGATTGGTTGTACTCATGGTGTGTGTTTGTCCCACTGTCTGCCACTTCTGTGCATATACAGTACTGTCCACCTTACAAGGCAGTTGAGGAGATGAATATGTGAAGGACTGTAAAATAGTGTACTTGATATACCATAAGAAAATAGTAAGATCAGGAAATAACACTGGTCTACAATTTTTTTTTTCTGGCCTGGACCTTTGCAGCTGTTTTAGACTAATTTCAGGGTGCTGATTCCAAATCTGGCATCAGTTTTTTGTCTATTACATCAGGTTATTGATATATCAAATACTGCATTTGATAAAATCAATGAAAAACAGCAAATTTACACTGGTCTACAAATTTTTTTTCCTGGCCTGGACTTTTGCAGCTGTTTTAGACTAATTTCAGGGTGCTGATTCTAAATTTTCATTGATTTTACCCAAAATTAACTCTTTGTCACTTTTGATTGCAAGTTGTTGCAAGTCAGTGACTGCTTTAGTGTTAAAATATGGTGCTGTATTTTTAGTATAGTGTGTTTATAATATCATTTAATGTAGATATCCACATTTATTTAATATTTTCCTTCTGCAGGGCGTGATCTAACAATGGCTACAAGAGGGGTTCTCAACCTGTGGTACGGGTACCCCTAGGGCAGGGGTGGGGAACCTATTTGCGGTGGGGGGCCATTTCCCCATTGGGAAAATTGGCTGCGGGCCGCCCGTAAGGGCGAAATTTTTGGGGGGCCCCACCGCAAATTTGACACCCCCCCCCGCGAATCTACCCTTCTAATCCACCCACGGACCACTCTCCCTCCCACCCACCCACCCATGGACGCTTACCTGAGGCTCCGGGGGGCGGCGGTGGCGGCGGCAACTGCCGCCACCTTCCCGTGTCAGCTCCAGTTTAAATCGGCCTTTCTGCAGCTGCGCAGATCGCCGTTGAGGCCGAGAGATTGGCCTCAACGGCGATCTGCGCAGCTGCAGAAAGGCCGCTTTCAGAAGGAGAAGGCGCCGAGGTGACACGTCACCTCGGCACCTTCTCCTTCTGAAAGCGGCCTTTTTGCAGCTGCGCAGATCGCCGTTGAGGCTGAGAGGGCAATCTCTCGGTCTCAACGGCGATCTGCGCAGCTGCAGAAAGGCCGATTTTAAAGAGACTAGGCGGGTGGGCGGTGGAGCCTCCAGACCCGCGGGCCGGATAGGTCGGGTCCCGCAGGGGCCGGACCGGATCGACCCGCGGTCCGGATCCGGCCCGCAGGCCGGAGGTTCCCCACCCCTGCCCTAGGGGTATGCGGACCTCTTGCTGGGGGTATGCCAAGCCCTGCCCCTTATCTGCCCCATCAGCAGCTAATTAAGTGTTAATTAACATGGATTTTAAATTGTAATTATTTTCGGAGCCCTTCTATCTCTCTGATTTTGGTTTTGGGCTTATATTTGTACTTTGGAAAATGTACTTTGGTGGGGTGGGGGAGGTAGGAGCTGATTTTGGGAAGTGTGACTTGGAGAAAAAAAGAGATCCTTGCATCTCTCTCTCTCTCTCTCTCTCTCTCTCTCTCTCTCTCTCTCTCTCACACACGTTAAATAAGACATGTTTTCATATTTAAAATTGTGTTAGTACTTTTTTACTTAACGATTATTTACCTAATTAATTAATTGATTAATCCAATTAATTAGCAGTTAATTAGCAGGGGGTACTTCAGAAAATTGGACAGTGATAAGGGGGTACCCGGTCAACACACTTGTTCTGGCATAAGGTATTCCAATGGTTTTAAGGTAATTTTGGGGCGCTGATTCCAAATCTGGCATCAGGTTTGGCATCATGAAAATGGGGTATGCCGATAGCATAAAAATGAGATGTGATAGAGCAAATCTGAGATCAGATTTGGAATCAGCACCCTGAAATTAGTCTAAATCAGCTGCAAAAGTCCAGGCCAGGAAAAAAAAATTGTAGACCAGTGTAAATTTGCTGTTTTTCATTGATTTTATCAAATGCAATATTTGATATCTCAAAAACCTGATGTGATAGACAAAACCTGATGCCAGATTTGGAATCAGCGCCCCAAAAGTACCTTAAAACCATTGGAATACCTTATGCCAGAAAAAGTGTGCTGACCAGTGTAAGTATTATTGGATCAGGTGACTAGCCCCTTGCCCAGGAATAACAGCAGTTTTATCCCAATCCTTACTTCTTTTTAGGTTTTTTGGGGGGAGGAAGGGGGTGTTTACTCCTGTCTTTGCAAGTAGCAGTAGTTTACATTACAATTCTAACCATCATTCCAGCCCCGAGGTAAGGGAACAAATGTTCCCTCACCTTGAAGTGGTGCCATGACTGTCCCTGCACTGCAAAATGCAGTGTGTGCCCTGTTGGCATGGCTACACCAGCGCTGGAAAGTTGGTTAGGATTGCACTGTCAATCTCAGACCGGCTCTGGAACCAACATAAGGCTTTATCAGTGAGATAGAAGTGGTACCATAAGCTTTAAAAATCCCCCCCCCCCCCAAGTTGCACTATATTTTCAGACTGCTGTCAAGGGAGGCAAGAATAGTGTTTCGTTTCTAAAATGAGAAATGCCAGCCTTATGTGGTACCCCTGCCATCTGCCCTGGAAGAAAGCCCTGCTTCTTAATTCTGTACACTAAGGTAGACTGTGGTTGCTTAGTGGTGAAAGTTATTTTATTCTGTAAGATTGGTTATTTAAAGAAGGTGGTGGCAGGCAGGGGTTAGTGCTAACTGGGTATGCCCATGGGAACTACAAGAGAGTCTTCCCTGTGCTACCTTCAGTTCCTTCTGCCAAGAGCTACATCCTAACCATACATGTCTGTTGTGTTTTGGCTGAGTGTAGTGACCGGCTTGCCCTGCTTCAAGTGAGAAGAATCCTGCAACAGCTTGGACTTGACAGCACTTGCGATGACAGTATTGTTGTCAAGGAGGTGTGTGGCTCTGTTTCGAAGAGAGCAGCTCAACTCTGTGGTGCTGGACTGGCTGCTATAGTAGAGAAGATCCGGGACAACAGAAACCTTGAGCACCTGAAGACTACTGTTGGTGTGGATGGCACCTTATACAAACTACACCCACAGTGAGTACTTGGCACCACTGTTTTTCCCTTCTGGTATTGATTACATTTTTGGGGGAGATAAATGGAATATTTATTTAGGTATTTACAGTAATACCTTCCATAGCACAGGGGATATGTTACTGGAAAGTTGAGTGTGGTGTGAAACAGTGCTGTAGGAGACATTGTCATGATGAGGCAGGCCTGTCCACTGCCCTGTTGGCTGCCTTTTCTCCTCCTCTTCTTTCTCTTCACCATCACTGTTTTTTGACCCCTTGTGTGCCCCCCTGGGGCAAACCAGAAACGGAGAGTGGTGGCCTTACAGCATCTCTCTGGAGGCACTTTAGGTCACCCCTCTTCTCTCCTCTCCTCCACACTTCTTCCACTCCATTCTTCTGTTCAATATTGTGTGCTGAGGAGGAAGAATGAAGTACAATAGTTTGTTCCATGTTGGAGAAGAAGGAAGTGGAGGGGAAGGTACTGTGGTGAGGAGAAAGGCAACAGGTGAGGCAGGATGGCATTTGGTGCCCCTCCTCAGGTGTCCAATGGTCTTGGGCTGCTGTTACTTTTTTTCACCAAACTATTCACTCCTATGGGGAAAAGGGGTGATGGAAAAACAAAACCAGCCCTTGAAACTGGATATCTTGGCTCTCCCTGATAGGGATCCAATGTGCACTGACAAACCCCCCCCCCCAGCCTTTGCAAAATAAAAGCCCTCCTGCTATATAACCCCACACCTCCCATAACGATGGACATTTTTTTTAATGTGTTTAAGTTAGCAGTATATAAAATTTGCATACAACATCATCTGTTTGTTTGTTTTGAATATCAGTTTTTCTCGGATCTTACAAGAAACAGTGAAAGAACTGGCACCTCAGTGTGATGTGACGTTCATGCTGTCTGAAGACGGGAGTGGAAAGGGAGCAGCCTTAATTACTGCTGTTGCAAAACGAATGCATAATGTTGCTGAAAACCGTTAAGTGACCGTACAGCCATACACGTACGTGGTAGAGATTTGTTGTGGAAGGTCTGGCAAAAACCTGAGGTGGTAGACCTTCTAAACTTTAGAATGGTCCTCGCTTCTAATGACCAGAAGTCCAGTGGTGACCAGCTGTACTAGCAGAAAGAAGTTTGTTTTTTCATAACTGATGTGTTTGGTCAGTCTGATCGTAGGTTGTTCTAAGTTGCCTTATGTTGTGAGATTAGATATACTTGATATTTCTGTGCTGTGTCTAACACTGTTCATAATACAGAACAGTCAAGTCTCAAAACTATTTTTTCAAACAATCTGCTTCTTTAAATATATTTATATAATCACCATTTTCCCATTCAGTACATTTCTCATTCATTTTAAATGGCCCTTGCACTGTGTTCGTTGTCATAACTTGGATAGCTGAAGTATGTGTGATGTTCTGTGTAGCCCATCACTGACTTCTTTATTTTTTTTAAATAAAACGAAATTGCAGATGTGCAAAATGAAATAAATTAATCTTGTTTTTCCAAGAAAATGTACTCTTTAGTGAATTGTTTATTATATCCTTGTTTCATTTACATTTGTTGCTGTTGATGCTGTTCTTAATGTGTGCACTCCATAGTAGATGCCATTTTTGGTTAGTTATGGTAGACAAAGCAAATCCATGAAGTTATATTAATTAGAATTTAACTTGTGCATTCTCATTAAAAAAAAAAAACACAACCACCAGTATAATGTTCAGGTCACTTTCTCTGCATAAATAAGATCAGGTTAAGTTGCTATTTTTCATTGGATAGTCAAATAATTGAAGCACGTATGCAGAGGCGTCGCCAGGCACCCCCCGATGGGGGACCGCCCCCCGACGCCCCAATTAATTTGCATAAACTAATTTGCATAAAGTTTCGTTTTTTATTTTGATTTTTTCCGGTTTTTTTAAAGGTTTTTAGGGGTTTTGTCTTATCTTTTGTCTAGGAGCCTCCCGCGATGATCTCCAGGGGCGACGACCTCTTCCAGGGGGCGCAGATCGTTCCTCTGCTCTGCCGCCCCTGGCGCGAACTCTGTAAAGCGCCCAGCAGCACTTTATAGAGTTCACGCATGCACAGAGCGTCGATTGGAAACATCGTCGTTCTGCGCATGCGTGAACTCTGCAAAGCGGCGCTTTTACAGAGTTCGCGCCCGGGGGCAGGCAGAGCAACGATCTGCACCCCCGGAAGAGATCGTCGCCCCTGGAGATCGTCGCGGGAGGCTCCTAGACAAAAGATAAGTTGGCGCAAAGCATACACACACTGTTAGAAGCCCCGTTAGCGCTACAACCCCCCTAAAAACCTTTAAAAAACCCGGAAAAAATCAAAAACGAAAGTTAAGGAGGCACGCGCCCCCCCAGAGCCTCTGCGCCCCTGCACCCTAGTGCCTGCCGCCCCACCGCACCATATCAGCTGACGCCCCACCTGATCCTTCACTGATTCACCTGAGCCTTCACTGATTCCTCTGCCTATTTGCATGGCAAAAGAGGAGCATAGTAGGGTTCCAGAAACCACATAACCCCCAAATGTGGTATCAGTGTAGTTTATCCCAAGCCATGTTCTACTTTTTGGGGAAGGGGTATTTTTGGAAGTATAAATTACAGTAGAAATTGAAAACACCTAGCTCTGCTTCTGTTTACATGTCTATTTTTTATTCAAAAAAAAATCAATGGCATCTTTTTGCTGTCATATGATGAAGGCAAGGTACATAATAACACATAAAAATGAATGAGTCTGAAAATGACTTTTGGTTCTTTCTGCCCTAGATTATAAAATCTGCAAGACAGTGATCAAGACATTGTTATGACCTAACTAATGTTCATAGAATCTGGTGACTTTTGCAAAATCTTGAGTCAGTGTTGTTGTTGTTTTAAAGCCCCACAAACGTTTTAGTCATTATTTCTGGAATACAATTCTGAATGTATAAATTGTGATTCTGAATGAGGAGGTCTGGATGATAGATGGGAGCTCTGCAGTACACACACATTCCTGCCCTTCCCCTTTGTGTCCTTCTGTCCTTATAAAGCTTTTTCTTCTTTCTCCTCCATAGTCCCTTCCTACAGCATTTTTGTGTTTGCAGTAATGAAAACATTACAATTATTACATTTGCATTACAATTACAATAAAGACTATGCAAAGTAAATATCTATAAATTGCCAGTTTATCTTCTTTATGAGAGCCACAGAATTTGGGCTGTCTTACTACAAAATTCTAGACCATTCCTACTTCATTATCAGGGTTGGCAACTAGTCTATCTTACATGACGGAATGAATGTGTACGATGTCATTTAGCCACTGTGGGTCACTGAGGTAGGGGATACTTTGAGGAAAACTGGTAAGAAATGGTGGAGGATTACTCCATGCTGTACGTTGTTGATTGGAGGGTATATTAAGCAATCAGATTGGGTGAGAACAAGAAGTGAACATTTATTTCTGTTCTACTTACATTGCAATACTTTGTGTGTGAGAGCTGACGTATGCACTGATGGTCACTGTATGTGGCCATTTTAAACCGTTCCAAGTGGTGGCTGTTTAATATGGTGAGCTGTTGGTATTGACTCACCTCACATGCCACTTGATTTTTCTCTTGTAGTTCACAGACATTTATGCTGAAATAAAAGGTGCTACAAGACTCTTCATTGTTTTAATTTTCTCTGTCACTGAAAACTATTTTTTATATATATACATGTTAACATGGATAAATGGTCTGAGCTGCTTTGTGAATGGCTCACCGCCTGGAAAGAGCCACCACATGGAATTAATTAAACTTTAAGATGGCATCCACAGCTGTAGCATATCCACTATCACAGTTAAGATTAATTGTACATCAGTGGCATCACTATAGCGGGGCCGGGGGGAGCCAATACCATGGGTGACAACTGTGGTTTCCTCATGAGGAGGAGCCGCGGCGGGTTTTTTTGGGCTCCATGGCTGCTTTTTTGCAGTCAGAGGGCTGCGTTTGCAACTGCAGAGCTGAAACGTGGCAAAATTGGTGTGTTTTTTCAACCCTCCCACCCACCCTGCCTCTTGGAAGTCTTAAAATTAAGCCTTCTGGGAGCACGGGGGGGGCAATGATGCAAAACGCATCATCGCTCCCCACGTGACCCTGCTAGCAACGCAACTGTTGTACATCACTTTAACATATAAAAGTGCCTTTACAAAGCCTACAGGCAACTTGTGTTAGAGTAAAATCCTCCCCAATGTGTGTTAGAAATGTTGTTGTGGACAACATGATTAATATTCTCAAAGGAATCATGGATGGAACTACTCGACTGGCATTCAAGAGACAACCTTTGACTACTTGACTGGCATTCAAGAGACAAAAGATACTCTCTAAGAGATAGTGGAAAAGTGTCCTCAACAATGACATCTTCTTGATACCATCAGTCCAACCCAGAATTATTTCAATGTTTTAAAAAACTAGATAACATTCTTAAAGGAAGCTCCTCTTTGGCATCTACTTTTTAATACCAATCAGTTTAATGACCACAGAATTTCAGTAACACTTGTCATTTACATGTTATTGTGTACAGTTGCCAGCATCTTTTTTTCCTGGCAAAGCTCCTTCCTGTGCCTTTAAAAACAGTGACAGACAGGGTGGTGAAAGCTTACAGTTAAATTTCTGGTTTCATAGATGGAAGGAGATGGAAGGTTTCATAGATGTTAAAGGAGCCCTGCCAGAAACACTAGTGTTATAGTTTTGGTTCCTATGATTTGCAGAATGCCTCTCGTAAATTTTACTAAATTATTATCTAAATCTAATTGAAAGCGTCAGTGCAAGTTTTTCAGCTTTCAGGTATTTCCAAAGTAGGGTTGCTAACTCTGACGGAAGCAATCCATTTTCTGGATCCCCCCCCCCCAACATGACAGAATATCCCTACGTCAAGGAGATCCTGTTAAAATCTCCAGGATTTCTTTCAGTAGTCACTAGGAGATTGAGGCTGTTTCTTGGAGACTCCAGGCCTACCCTGGAGGGCGGGCAGGATGATTATCTCAAAGGACAAATATTTTTGACATTTTAGGAGGTTATAAGGAAAACAGAAGTTCTACAAGTGCAGCTTTTTCCAAAGCTAAAGCTGTAGTGGGAAGGAAAGCTGTACTTTTTGAAGGCAGCCTGGCTTTGGCACTCTGAAAGGAATGGAAACACCACCTTAATTCTTAAGCTCTACAAAAGAAAAGGAGGAATGTTTTCTCAAGAAAAGTCCATCTAGCCCAGTATCTTCCTTCCACAGTGTTCAGTCAGAGGCCTCTCTGGAAAACCCATAAGCCGTGCCCTTTCTGGCTATTTTTCCCCAGCAGCTGGAAATCAGAGAGGCATACGGTCCCCATGCCAGATGTTCCAAATAGCTTTCATAACTAACACACAGCCACTGACACATCTGTCCTCCATGCTTTTGTCTAATTCCATTTTAAAGCCATCTAGGCTAGTGGCTATCACTACATCTTGTGACAGCAAATCCTACAAGTTATGCACAGATTTGGGCCCGAGTCAAGATGGTGCCTGAGGTGGTGCCCAAATTCCACCCCCTCTTTTTTTTTAATGTGTGAGACACTTTTTCTACTCCCCCACATCTTCAAAGCAGGCAGGCAGGCAGGGAGAACCTTGAGAATTACACTTCCAAGTTCTTCCCTACCTGGCCAATGATGGCATTGAGGAGGAAGAGGAGGGAAGTGGCAATCTGCTTGCCAATTGCTAAAAAGTGACCGGGAAGAGGATCACAGCAGCCACCCCACACCTAAGCGGCAGCCTCCTATTCTCTTCTCACTCACTCTAAAAGGAGAGTGAGCACATAAGAAGAACCCTGCTGGATCAGGCCAAACAAAGGGCCATGTAGTCCAGCTTGCTGTATCTCACAGTGGCCCCACCAGATGCTTCAGGGAGCACACAAGACAACAAGATACCTGTATCCTGTTGCCACTCCCCTGCACCTGGCATATAGAGCACGAAGAGGATGGAGCAGTGGCTGGGTTGAGCAGGCAGGGGCTGGCTGCAGGGTGCAAGGCATCCTTTGCCAGTTTGCCACCTTCCCTACCCTGCCACTTGAAGTGGGTTATTCAGTCCACCTCATGGGTGGCCCACTCCTGGTTAAGCATTGTATGAAGAAGTACTGTACTTCCTTTTGTGAGTCCTGAAACTCCTCACAATGAATTTCCTTGGATAATTCTAAATTTCTCAAATTGAGAGAGGGAGTAAAACTTATTTCTGTCTACTTTCTTCACACCATGCATAGACTGTTGTGAATTCAAACAACTCCACGGATTTGATTAACAATTAGCCAAATATTCACAGTTTTGCAGACAGGATTAAAAGCCATGTATCTTTAAGAAAATTATGTTTTTAAAACAAGTAAAAGGTTAAAAAGTTAAAACAAATTAACCTTTTACTTGTTTTAAAAACATAAATAATTTTCTTAAAGATACATGGCTTTTAATCCCAGCTGCAAAACTGTAAACATTACTGCTGGCCAGGAGAGTTTTAGATCTTTTTTAATTAGCCAAATAATGAAGTTTTCAGAGAATGCATCTGAATCATGTGAGGAGGAAGGGACTGAACAGGCTGGCATATCAGAACAAGGTTAGCAACTACTTGTCCAAAAAATGTTTTTTTCTCAAAAAGACTAAAGTTTAGACAGGTTTTCTCTCTGTCATTGGCTGCCAGGGCAAAACATGAGAGGAATTATGTTGCAAAAGTTGCAGTTCTACATACACATATATAGTGAGCTGAACAGAAATCTCCTTAAAGATACAGTAAACCTTTTCATTAGCTAAAAAAAATCAACATGTCAGATACCTTAATATTATCTAGCATATAAAACAGAGAAAATCCCTGGAGCCCCTACCATCACAAAAGGGGAGACATCTAGAAACGAGCATGAATGTACTCTAAGGACTTAGTCGTCATCTAGCTGCTTGTAAGTAAATTACTTCTGAATTTCCTTCAGAAACTTCACAGGTTGTCACACCCATCCGTGTTGTTTTCATTTGGGGAGTTGCCATGAAGGCACAGTGTTCAGTATACTGTATGCTATAGAAAGCAGTTGTGGGAGATTTTAAAAAATATCAAATTTCTAGATTTTGTGGCTGCTGTGAAGAGTTTGAATGAGTGTGGGCAAGATCAGGTGTTCAGCAGTTGAAGTTTAGACCGCAATATACCAGGAAGTTCTCCTGCACAATCCCCATTCCGCCTGTGAGCAACTGTGCCTTTTGTATTCAGCTCCTTATCCCTGCCCCCTGCCCATGCTACTATTATGGTCAGCTTATCTCCAGCTTCCATACCATTGCATGCTCCCTCCATGCCACTGATGACAGATATACTATTGTACATTTTTTTAAAAAAATATTGACTCTTGAAAAGTGTGTGTGTGTGTGTGTGTGTGTACACACACATATATTTCTAGTATATACACAAAATAGAACATATACTGTATAAAGGTGCATTCATATATCATTACTGTATATTCATATATAATGATATGAAAAGTCACTATAATTGGAATAAGAGTTATGGATGCACACAACAAGTGAAAAGTAAAGAATGAGAATTTCATTCAAGTGTTGTTCATTTTATGAGATTTTTACATGCTTTTTTTTGTTCTAAATTCAACTGTTCCCCTTTAAGATCACTCCTCACTTGCATTTTTAGAATGACTTTTGCAATTCATGCTATGTGGTACCCAGCCCTGCAACTGCAAGCCAAAGCACAGCCACAGAACAATGAGAAGGCCTGGCACATGCCATCTGCAGCATGCAGTTCTGCTAAACTGGCTTTCTGAGCCACACTTAACAGGTTACGAACCACCACAAGCCTGTGATCAAACAACAGCTGAAGAGTAAGAGGCAAAGGTACAGATTTTCTATCTAAAAGTTATAAGGATGTTGGTATAAAAAGGCAGTGTTCATAAGAGCAAAATGTTGGGTTTTGTAACACACTTTTACCTGGAAGCAGGTTTGGCTACTGTTTAGAATACTTAGTAGAATTACAGTAAATGGTAACTCCAAGAACTTAATGAATGCTTGAAATGTCCTATTGCTTGTGTGCTAAATAAGTGTGAAGGTTGCTGAGCTTCAAATAGTGTTTATGACCTCAAATCCCCAAACCATGGCTGTGATTGGCTGAGGTGCTGCTGTGATGTATGGATGTTTAGAATGTTCAAACTGCTGAGTTTGAAGGCATCAGTAATAAAGTGCTGATGAATTCCTCTGTGAAGAAAATGAAAAAATAGTTTGGGAAAAAACTATAGTAAGAATAAGCACAGCTTATGTGCTCTTGGCAGGAATAGAGTAGATGGGGAGTTCTGGCATGAGGATTGTAATCCAGGGAACTAAGGGGGCGGAGAGGTAGGTCAAAGAAGTGCTGTAGGAAAAGTGAAGGAATACAACTGACATCTAGGAAGCTTAAATATGAAGTGGTTATTTCAACATTCTCTCTCTCTCTCTCTCTCTCACACACACACACACACACACACACACACACACACACACACACACACACACACAATGATGTACGAAGCAGTATCTCACAGATCTCATTAGCAGATAGCTCTTATACATACACATGCGTGCGCACACAGAGTATCTATCTATCTATCTATCTATCTATCTATCTATCTATCTATCTATCTATCTATCTATCTATCTATCTATCTATCTCATATAGATAGAGCTGTGAGTTTATTGTTTTCTAGACTGCACTCTTTCTATATGTGACTTAAATTTATGGATCTCATTTCCAAGAAAGTGGCTGCTGCTGCTTTTCAAATAAAACTCTCTCCATTTGGAAGGAATACAATATATCTCTATCAAATTTATTCACCAATGACATTCCTAAAACTTTTTTGTTGCTTTCAAGTTTGTGTTTTCAGAGCTGCATTGTCTCCATAAAGCCCGGCCAGTTAGTCTGAAATTTAAATAATTGCATGGTCATTAAATTTTATACAAAAAAGGAATTGACTCTAAAACCAGCTGCTATGTTATCATGATTTAGAGCAAAAGCAAAGCCATTATTCATTGCAGCAAAGTTACATTGTTGGAGAACACAAGCCACAATTTTTCTTTTTTGTGCCTGAAAGATTAAAAAGAATCTGTCTTCAGACAAAGAAGTTTTAATTCAGCAAAGTAGATGGAGTGTGCAGTAAATAGCAGTTTTATCCAACAAGTATTTAGCTCTTTCACTGTGGCGTGAAACTAGAAGCAGTTTATAGCTGTGTATTCTGCAATGTCAAGGTTGCACCATCCTGTTAAACACCAAGAAGTTATCACCATGAAACACTGCGTGTGGCAACCCAGAAAACAACCTAATGATGCCTAGCATGCTTTGAGAAGACATGCTTTGGGTTCACACAGGTTTTGCTGTCTTTCTTACAGTGCCACCAAAATGCAACAATCGTGAGGGGCCAAGCCTTCACCGAGGATCCTTCAGGATGATGCTCATCAATTTACAATAATGAAGGTACTCGTTCTATTGTATGGGATGAACTCAGCTCTTGAACAAGATTGTCTATTAAAGTATAATGTCAAGTACTGTTACTGTTAGCTGATCTCTATGACAATGATGTTGCATCTCAGACTGCACAATCCTGTGTAACCTTGCACCGGTGTAACAGTAGATGCACCGGTGTAAGTGCACTTATGCCAGTGTAAGTGCACTTACACCGGTGCATCTGCTGTTACACCGGTGCAAGGTTACACAGGATTGCACTGAGAGAGTTGCTACCTTTGCTGTGTTAGCCATGAAAGTCGGTAAGTAATGTGTTCATATCAAATTAGTGTTTGTAAACGGGTGGTGCAAGATATATTTTTTAATATTTTCTAATCTTAGGTTGCATGAGAGTTATACGTGTAATTACTGACCAAATTATTTTATTAATATACTGTATAATATACACATTTGTGTGCATGCATGTGTAGGTAGCACTAATGAGACAGCTGATATCCTTACCAGTTAATACACTTTACTGACTGGGATTAGTACTATATAGTACCATGGAATCTGCTACTAAATTGTGTTAACTGGTAATTTTAATTTGAGCATATTTGGAATAATATAAAATACATACTGAACTGCATTGCAGCACAAATACATGTTTGGCCTATGGAATACAGCCTTATTCCACACTGTGTCTTCCAGTTTTCAGACATATGATTGCACTTTGAACTGCACTGTAGTATGTTTTTTTTGTGCTACCATTCACACATTCAACCTAAACAGGCACACCAATATTATATATATTTCTCCTCAGATAGATAAAATAAATTAGCCTTCCACAAGGTGACAAGTCTCTTCTTATCTGAATCAGAAATGAAAGCAAACTGGATATTTTTTAAACCAATTTTTATAGAAAATGTTTTGTTGACATGAATATGTATGTTTGTGTTTGAAATGGACCTGCAAATCTGTGTTTCGTTCTCCTGTTTTATAGAACTTTGGCATTCTGATGCAACTGCAAGAAATATTCCAGATATGGCCACGGAAGAGGAACCTGTTGAGTCTGAATACAGTTCTGCAGAATGCAAAGTAGGTAACTAGTTCAGATAAACAAAGGCTAAAAATGTTTGGTACAGGGGGTAGCTCAAACTCATACATTGGACATTGGAGGCAACTGCATCTGAGGAAGTTGTTTTGGGATCTTTCTGCACCATCACCAGAGATGGCTTCAGGGGCTGACCAGCTTGGCTGATGCTCAAAGAAAGACCCATGTTCATCAGGGGGCTTACCTAGCCTTGTGTGCTAGTGGTAACAGTAGTGCCCAACACACCATCAGGAAGTAGGCTGGGCTACCCAAAAGGCCCAGTGCAGAGCCCAAAAACCAACAACCTGGTGCTTGCACTGACAACCACCGACAGTATGTCACAGTATGTTTTATTGTGTAATAAAAGAACCTTTATTATATGTTTACCCACATATATTAAATTGTGGATAAGGAAAGGGGATAGGAATAGCTATGCTGCTGTTGACCACTTTTAAAACATCTGGATCTTTGTGCACTCTCCTATAAGAGCTGTATAGGGGAAGGAGAGGGAGGGACATAGCTTTAAAACCATTAATTAAAATAGATCAAAAGCTTCCCAATATGTCATTGGCATTACATTGAGTGGTGGTATGGGGGAGAACCTTGGGGTTGTTCACTTTTTTAAAATCTGCCTAGATGTCTACTGTGGCCTGTGCTTATCTATCTTCTGACATGCTAGTTTTCTACATGCAGAATGTGATCCTCACCTGCATGTTTTTAATGAACATATATTTCAACATATAATCCTGAACACAATTACTTTGAAGCACCATAGTAGCTGAAATCAAGGATATACTGTATTTATAATGCAGGGTCCATGATGTCATCTGTTTCCAAAAAATAAGTAAATGTGTTTACGGCTGGTTTATTATAAGTGGACTGGATGCAGAATCTGTTGAGATGAGAGAAAGAGTACAAGTTTTCCAGGCAGAAACCTTGATTCTTTTTGAAATACTCACTGTCATTCTACAGATCAAAACTACCGGTACTCTCTTAGGTATGTTATTTCATCTTCATGAAGATAGGAGACACCTGATGCTGTTTTCTTCTAGATCAGCTAGAGGGCACTAGTGCATAAGTACAGCTGTTAAACACTTTACCTCTAATGAGCTAAAATCAGCCATCCCCTAGGCTATTTTCATAATTAATCAAATCTATTTAAATTGATCATTGCATTTACTACATCTGTAATCAAATTTCAAAAAACACATGTACCAAATAGCTAGAATGTACGCTTTACTTAAAAGTGACTCACTTCTGCTTTCTCTACCACGTTAATAACATCCACAAGTGTTTCAGGTACTGATGATGTTTGTGAGGTGTTAGGCAAATTGAATTAGATTTGTCTTTGCTAGGTATATAGAGTTTTTAGGATGCACCAAGGGCTGTGGGACAAAGGACTGGTTGTTCCCCCATTTTTAAACTTTTTTTAAAAAAAAGACAGAATGGTTGCTATTGTTTCTTGTGGTAGTACGTAAGGTAAAGATATCCCCTGCTCAAAAGCCAATTGTGTCCAACTCTAGGGTGCGGTGCTCATCTCCGTTTCTAAGGCCAAAGAGCCAGCGCTGTTCGAAGACGCTTCTGTGGTCATGTGGCCAGCATGACTAACGGAACGCTGTTACCTTCCCACCGCAGTGGTACCTATTTATCTACTTGTAATTTCTTGCCTTTGAACTGCTAGGTTGGCAGGAGCTACAGCACTTGGGTCTCGAACTGCTGCCCTACCAACCTTCAGGTCTGCAGTTCAGTGTCTTAACCACTAAGCCGCCGCAGCTCAGAGTCTATCTCCTAACAATTAATCCCCATAATGAAACATCTACTGACCATGAAGGACTCTCATTTTTTACCTCCCTGTTCTCACATCGTGAGGAACTCAGTTGGGTTTCCAGGTGGTCTCATCTATGCAGGCACTCAGCAGACCCAGGCCTGGTTAGTTTCAGCCCTTGCCTGCATGATCAGCATCTGCCCTCAGGCCATACTCTTCATCTAGGACCATTAACATTCCTTCCTCAAATCTCAGACTCTGATCATCAGACATAAGGCAAACTGTAACAGTAAAAGATGAAATTCTGGTGAGGCAAATTGTGTTTGCCTTTAAGCTTAAACTGAGCACACTTTTGCTACTTACTCACCTTTCTCCTACCTAAACCAACAAAGACTCTTTGTTGCTTTTGCTGCACCAGACTAGTCTGGAAAGTATCTCCTATCTGACTCAGCAAGGAGCTGACCTTCATATGGAGAGTTCAAAGCCTCATTTAAACAAACAGTAAACTTCACACCCTGTGAGATATGCTGGGAGTAACTAGGGCTGCAATTCTATGCACACATTCTTGGGAGTAAGCCCCACTGAACACAATGGGGCTTACTTCTGAGTGAACATACATAAGATTGCCGTGTTGGTTAAGTGCATTAAAATAAGAAAGAGATTTGACCTAGTTGGTAGAAAAAAGGACAAGTTCTAAGGTCTGCTGGGATGAACAGACTGCACTTCTTACCTTTCTAAGATCATGTTCCACAGGTACTTTCTTCACTTTTCTGCTGTTACAGTAACCACTATTTACTTATGATATAGAAACCCTTAACAGTGGAACAGACTGGCGAGTACAGACAGCCTCATAGTGACATTCATGTAGTACTGGTGTGACACTGAGAAGTAACACATACAGCAGTAGGGCTATATATATGTATCTATTGGGCTAGATACAATTGTGGAACAGAGTTCCACCATCATAACAGGCCATACAACAGTGCGCCTCTGACAGTCATTTTGGAGCCCAAATCGCAAATGGTGGTGGTGGTGGCAGCGGTGGCCCTCTGCCAAAGCCAGCAACCTGATATAGAGCAGGTAAGCTGGCAGAGGGAGCAGATTGTGGGCGGGGTGGGTGTGGAACTGGGTGTTCTGGGGGTGGAACTGGCGGGCAGGGAGGAGGTGGGATGGGATGAATCTGGTGGCAATGGTGCATGCTGAATCTTATCCTCTCTTTCAGAAACATCCCTGCCCCTTTTCCCTCCTTGGACATATGCTACCAAAACAGGTGGTTGTATGTTCGAGGAAACCCATAGGCAGCCCCAGGGCTTATGCGGAGGTAAGTAAAAATATTTGTACTTACCTCCTGTTTGCCTTTGTGTCCCCCCCCCCCGCCCACCATATAGCATGCAATGTATGCCTTTTGGTGCGGCTGCACTGGCATTGGTGGTGAGGGATAGGATTGGGGCCAAAGACTATTTTTAGGGCTGCGGTGTTGTTGATTAATGAATCAAAACTGTTTGATCAATTACAACAGTTAAAGATGAAAGAAAAGCAGATTTTAAAAAATAAAAACTAATTTCTTACTCAAGTATTTAAAAACACAGATGACAGAACTATCTTAGAAGAGAGATTTCCCCTTCTCTGTAACACAGGTGGAAATGCCTCTTCTGAGATAGTGACACATCTTGGTCTCCTCTGTAAATAAAAATGCTTTTCTCTTTAGAACTATTGTTTTTACTTATGCAAATGTTTGCAAATTTTATCAATGACTTAAAAGGCATACAATTAATCAATTAAGATGTATTTAATTGGTGGCACCCTACTATTATTTGCTACTAAACCCCACCAACTTATTTTAATTACAGGGATTTACCTGAGATTATTTCAATTCATTGCTACTTAAAAATCAGGTTACTGAAAATGTAAATTTTATATTGCTTCTGTTGTCTGTAGTGCAAATTATTTCTTACATATATATTCCACCTTTCCTCCAAGTTACTCAGGGTGGTACACACCATCCCATTTTACAACTACCCTATATGAGGTAGAGAAATTGTGACTGGTTCAGTGTCACCCATTATTACGCTTCCCCAGCCTAAGTCCAAAATGCTATTTAATACACCACAGTGGTGTCAGATCTAAAACAAATATCCACTTCAGTCTTCTTATCTGTGTTTACTCAGTAGGAAATACTAATGGCCATAGCTTCCCCTCAAGATGCTCTGGGAACCCGAGTACTGTATTTTAGAGGCCAGGCTCTCTGTTCCCACTGTGCTCAGAAAGCAATTGTTTCCAGGGTTGATTTTAAAGTTGCCCTCATAGGATAAGTTTCTGAGGTAAAGATAATAATATGAGAGCAGTTTACAGCAAAACTCCAAATCATTTTACATTTTCGTCTGTTAAAGGCATACATTTTCCCCTCTGGTTTTCAAATATTGTGATAAATTGTTGCTCATTTTGGGAGTAGAATATACTGACTCCTGTTTTCATGACAACAAAGGTGTCTGGGTCATTTTAGTGGAGTCATTTTTCACCCTGGCAGGCATTAGCCCGGTTCCCTGGAGTGGTGATGTCAGTGTCGCTTCAGCCTCAGGCCGCGGAGGGTTCTGTCACTGACACTCTGATGATGCTTGATGCCAGCTGTGTTGCCTCCAGTTTTCTACTGGCATCAAGCCTGAGAGTTCAGTCTCTCCCTGTCTACACTAACACACCCTAGCCTGAAAATTAGAACATTTCTGAGCTTGGGTTTAAAAAACAAAACAAAATAGTATTGTTGGTTTTTAGTTTGGCTTGAAGTTTAAGCGACACATCTATTGGTTTCCCCTTAGTGTTATATTTCCTATGTTCACTTATCACTCTTACTGTAAAAACTTTAGTAGCCACCAAGGGGGCAGGACTCCTTCTGTCTTCGCTGGTTTCATGTTTCTCTGAAGTATGACTTGTCCTTCTCAGGCACACCATCTTGGTGTTATATGGTACACAAAAATAGTTCCTCCAGTGAGTGCTCTTTCAAGTTGGGGGGTGGTGTATGACCTTTGAGAGAATCCCCTCAGGCCAGACGTTGGCTTTAATGACTGATAAAATCTCCTAGCTGGGAACATGAGTAAAGAAAGCACTGAGGTCTGCCATGTGCAGTGGTCTCTGGTTCTTCCCCTCTGCCATTCACTTAAGGTGAAAATTGTGTCTAAATGCAAAGCAAGATTTCCTTGCCATTTTTTCACTTATTCTTGATTTACAGACACATGCTAGCGACTGGGAATACTGACACAGAGCCACACAATGGAAAGTTAGGCTGTCCCCTTTGTACTAATCCTGTTATGTGTGCCTGATAGGATGGTGTAGTGGTTTGGGAGTTGGATTAAAGGCTGATCTACACCGTACTTCTCCTGGCGCGTCCTGGGCGTGTGCGGAGCAGTGTGGCTGTCTTTTTAGCCAATCGCCATGGAACGCGGGAGAGCTGCGCTCTCCCGAGTTCTGTTGTGATCGGCCATGGACCATGTTCATGATTTTGAGAGGGCAGGACGCGGAGCTAATTGTTTGACCAATGGGATGAGAGGGGATTTTCAGCCAATCAGAGCGCACTTGTGTTTCAGCCGCCTCGAGATGTACCCAAGCTGCCCTGGGGCAGCCCAGTACCTGGACTGAATACGGCGGCTGGCACTAAGGCCGACCACTGTATCTTACACAGGATTGGGCTGTCCATGTACTAAATGAACTATGCACAAAACAGCTCTGAAGATGAATCCTAGCAATATTGTTGATAGTAGCAATAAGTACAGATGACCCTTAAGATATAACTTTGGAATACAAACTTATCACCATTCATTTACAGCCCAATCCTGCATAACATCTGCTGCAGCACGCAAAGTATGCTGCGGTGGATCCTAATCAGGATCAAGGCTGCACCGGTAGAGCTGGGGCACACATCGGGGGGGGGGGAAGGGACGTTCCTCCCTTTCCCCCGGTGTAGGCCCCAATGGGCCTCCTCGGATGTGTGCCAGCTATTTGCTGGCACACATCCGAGGGGCTGGTGTAAGGCTGGCCAGGCTAGGGTAGGGGCGTTGGATATCGATGAACCATGCTGCCGATATTCCTGCCTCCGCCCCGGGTGGCCTTACATCGGCCCCTCAGATGTGCACCAGCAAAATAGCTGGCGCACATTCGAACAGGCCCTTTGGGGCTGCTGGAACTTACACAGCTCCACTGGCGCAGCCTTGATCCTGCTTAGGATCACGTTTGATCGCGGCACATTTGTGACACCCTGCGCCAGCAGAGCGCTCGTTCTGCCGGTGCAGCAGATCTGGGCAGGATTGCGCAGTTAAACATCTCTGTGAGGGGTTGGTGTCTAAACCAGCTTCTGGGAATAGGTTTTCTAAAAATAGATTGCAAAGGTGCCTGACAATTTGTGTTGCATTACATAGAAGTAGCAGCTAGTTATCCATTTTAGGGAAAAAGAAAAAAGAGGCCTGAAAGGGCAGAGGGACTGGAGTGGTGTATGAATTTTCCTGTAGCTAAGGTTTAAGGCTCAGTCAAGGATTTGGGGTCAAACAGATGGCAAGTGTATTGCTATTTTTATTTTAAATATGGGTTTTTAAAATAATGGTTGTATTTTCGTTATAAACTCCTTTGAGGATTCTAGTTGTGATTCTTTGAGCCCCTTGGACTTGCTGATGATTGGGCTACTTTGCACTTTTCTAACTTCACACAATCATATGCTGCAAATAAGGACTGCAGTAGCTGGCAATCACAGGTAAAAGGAAATTAAAACAGAGATTTTATCTCAGTTAATGTTTGCTTTACTTCCCAGGAGCTTGCACACACTGTCAATTCCTTGTGGTTAGAGGCTCTGTACCTTGAACAGATGAATAACAAGGAGAAGCTTTTTCTTTCATAGTGATGAAATAATGAGGAAATATGTCAAGGACCAGATATAATGGATAGGACCATTCTATGCAATTAAAGTGTTTTTTCAGCATTCAAAAATAATAATCCAATTTCTGCATTGTATGCTGATATGGATAATGTTAATTAACTGATGTTTGTTCATTGAAAGCTTTCAATTTTTAGAAAACCCTATTTGACCATCAACTTACTATATATATTTGTTTATAACAATAATATTTAAACATTTTGCTAGAATACTTTTTTTAATAGTTGATTTAGAAGGGTGATGATAGCCTGGTCTATAAAGTTCTGGCCTTGATGGATCTTTACCTTGTTTTCTTAATACAATAATCTTTGTCAGGTCCAAGTATCTGCATTTGTATCTTTTTGCATAATCTCATGTAATACATTTAGCAGTGGATTACTCAGTGATTCAAAAAACAACTTACAAATTGTCCAATGTGAAGCTATCCATGCCGGAAATGAATCACAACACCTCTCAATTCTTCCATTGTTACTTGACCTTGCACATGATATACTCAACATCCTCATCTGGGGGGGGGGGGATATTTCATAGAATCAAAGAGTTGGAGGGGGCTGGAGCATCCTCAGTAGATGGTGTTCAGCCTCTGCATGAAGGTCTCCAGTGAGGGAGACCCCCCCCCCCTTCTCTCTGTCTCTGTCGCATTGAATCCTCCTGGCTTGTCTGGTCACTTTTTCAAAACAGACTGGACAAGCACATTGGGAGTAGAACAGGAACTCTTATCCAGCAGCCCCACTGCTGCAATTGCTTGCTTGGGGAGCAGCACTGGAGGAAGAGGTGAGTTGCCACTGCTCCGATCCTCTTCTTGCTTGCTCTCAGTGAATGAGAAGAGGATCTGAGTCCAAGGTGAAGTGGCTGAGTGGGCTGGGGGGAGACGGTGGACAGGTGCAGGATGTGGGGCACCATCTCCTTTAATACAGTAGTCTGTCACACTTGAAGTCGATTCTTCGCCTGACCATATGGCTGGATCAGCCCTGTCTACTAGGGATCCCCCTTCTACCTTTCTCTGGTATTCAGCTGAGTGCTAGCTTTTGGCTGCCATTGTTGCAATCTGTCATTGTTCAATTCAACTGGAACCAGGAGTACATGACTCAAGGGGCAGATTTGGCCTTCGACAAATGGAATGATTCGCTTAACATGCCTGTTCATGCTTTCCAAGAACATTTTTTAAAAATTCATTGTTATAATTAGATGAACTAGAGCCCAATCCTATAATTACTGTGCAATGTCAGTAGGGCGCCTCCACTGGTGCTGACTGCCGTAAAGCAACCAGCGCCAGTCATAAAAGGTGCTCCAACAGCGCGCTATACAGCGCGCTACACAGCACACTACACAGCGCAATGCTGGGAGTGCCAGCAGGAAGGCCTGCACCTTCCTGTCTGCGTCGTTGGCGGCTCTCCTGCTCACCGGAGCAGGTAAGATGGCAGGGGAGGTAGGCGAGGCAGGAGGGGGAGGGGAAGGGCGACGATGGGGGCAGGGGATGGGTGGATCCAGTCCTGGAGGGGGTGGGATCCATGGCACTGGTGTGCGCTGTATCCTATCTCCCCTTCCTGGACCCAATCCTGTTGCACAGGTCTATGTTCACCTGCGCCAGCTATTTAGCTAGTGCAGGTCCGAGTAGACCCTTCCTGCATCGCGGTGGCTTACCCCCGGGTAAGGGAATGATTGTTCCCTTACTTGGAGGAGACCTCCGCAACTCCCCCCCCCCACCATAGGATGCAGTGATCACATTCTGGCGCCACTGCATTGGTGGGTGGGTGGGTAAAAGAATAGAATTGGGCTGTTAGTCCTAGATATGAAAACGTTTCCTCTTGATATGAATTGGAAAGGATTTTTTAAAAAACAGATGCAATGGTGGTGATGTGACCTACTGTACAATCTAACTTTGATTCATTTCACTATATGAAATCTTATTCTCTGAGTTTTTTCTGCAGCAGCACCCCTCTGCACTTCTTCATGTGTCATTTCTTCCTATTGTTCATCCATTTCCCTCTTCTGCTGTTTGTGTACTTCCCATCAATATGTGCTTCTCTCTTTTGGGTCTATTTTTCAGGACAGTTTAAACACTATTCACTGGTGCTTTACACATACTGATCAATTTTCTGAAGTGAAAATTGTTTAACAAAGCTATTAGCCCTGTCACCTTTCATTATGGAAGGACAAGGATATTGTTTCAGATAGCTTGAACTACTATGGCTCTGAAAGTCAGCCACACTACCCCATGACACAGCAGTGCGGGTGCCAGATTGCTGAGAACCCTGGGGCAAAGCGCTCCCCCCATGTGCTCCCTGCCTCCACCCTGATGGTGCATTGGGTGTTACCACTGCCACCAGGACTGGGGTTCAGGGGTTGGCCTGGCAAAGTGGGCCCTCTGATGAGTATTGGGCCCTCAGCCAGTGCCCAACCAGGCCAACTTCGTATGAGACAACAGCCTTCATACCCCTCTGATGCAATAGATAATAGGCCATCCTCCCTGCACCGTTTTCCTGATCTAAATTGCCCTCACATTGAAAAAAAGAACATAGGTTCCTGTCAGGTGAAGAGCAACTTTGGGGTAGGGGGTAGAGGAGCCTGATTTAGGTTGAGAAAATGACATGAGATGAAAGGGTTAAAAACAATGGAAGGGTTAAAAAAACCCATCACTGCTCCATTTTGATGCAGAGCCCTGCTCCCAAAAAATAATTGGGAGATCAGAGTCCCACGCTGCATGTAGTTTGGCCTTAAATGCATTCTGTTTTCTGCCTTCCTACCACCACCTGAAGGGATTAAAAAAGCCACATAAGGAGTTGCAGATGGGAAAGGAAATCCTAAAACTTCTAGTGCATGCACAAAAGTGTGCAGATGAGAATAAGAGACTCTTTTTTCATTCTACTCTGAGATTTTCAGAATTAAAATTTGTGAATTGATGCACCGGCAGAAGTGGTACTGCTGAAAGGACGGCACTGGGAGAGCCTGAAGGCTGATCTACACTGCACGAGTTCCGGCGTGACCTGGGAACGTGCGGCGCATGCGGAGCGGTGTGCCTTCCATTTTAACAGATCGCAACGGAACGCGGGAGAGCACCGCACATTTCAGACATGGAACATGCTGATGTCTGGCCATGTGGGCGGGATGTAGAGCGACGCGTTTCACCATTGGGAGGAGAGGGGGGCTTTCAGTCAATCGGAGCACACTTGTTTGAAGCACACCCAATCACAGGGACCAGCAAGCGACGAATCAAGAGGGAAACTACGAAGGGAAACTACGAAGGGAAAAATCTGGTGGAGCCAGGGCAGCGTCTCTGGGCGGGGCGTCCTGTCTCCTATGCTTACGCGCCCTGAACGCAAACGGGTTCGGTGTAGTTCCGGCCTTATTATCATGAGGACCACCCCTTCAGCAGCACTGTTTCTGCTGAGGTGTCACTGCTTAAAGGGCAGCCTGTGTGATAATTGGCTGGGATTTCTTAGCGCTGCCCTTTCAGCAGTGCCGCTTCTGCTGAGGCGCTAGGAGGGAGAGATGTAAGGAGGCCTCAGAAGGGCAGGAATGGTACGTGGAGGGGGGGGGAGGCAGACCATCAGGGATGAGGGAGAAGCTGCCAAGATGATGGGAGAGTTCAATTATCACACCACAGACCTCTCAGTAGTGCCACTTTTGCCGAGGTGTCACTTTGCAGAGCACCTCTCAGGTGCTGAGCTACAAAGTGATGCCTAGCAGTAGTAGTGCTGCTGAAAGCAGTCCATGTGATAATTGGGCTCTCCCATACCTTGAAAATATTATCAAGATTTGCATATTTTCTCTTCTATCATTTGCAGCTAATGAGTTCCTAAGTTAGAAAAAGTGTTTATTTCTGGTCATCACTTGTTTAACAATGTCACTTCTTCTGGCCCTCAGCAGGAACCCACTGTATGAAACAAGTTTGACACCACTGGTGTACTTCGTTAGATGCATGCAGGGATCCTAGTCTCACTGCATTGTTAAATAACTTTGTTCTGCCCATTTGGCATCAGTAAGAACAATCACCCACTGCATTTCTCACATTCCATAGCCATTTGTCCCTTCCTTTGCAAGTTTAGGCTCTAGAGGTAGCTATTGTTCCTGCCTCAATACTTTAATTAACTCAGCACAGCCAGGGAGACTTCTCAGCTCCTGTATTGTTGCTGTGAATCCTCATTGTACTTTACATAATAATGGTCACAGACTGCTCCTCTTCCATCCATATTTAGCCCTCTGACCTCACCTTTTACAACTTTTTCTTATTTTGCTCTATGCCCATATGTGTAGGCCTGCATTTTACATGAGTTACGTTCCAGAGTCAGCAGATAAAGCTAAAATCGCATATGCTCAAAATTACATTGAAAATCCCTGATGACTATATGCAACCTCCGGGTCTTAGAGGTAGCCCTTCTCTGAATGCCAGATATAAGGGAATGGCAACAAGATACAGATATCATGTTGTCTTGTGTGCTCCCAGGGGGCATCTGGTGGGCCACTGTGAGATACAGGAAGCTGGACTAGATGGATCCTTGGCTAAGCGGCATCGTTACATAGGGGGCCCTGGTGACCAGGGCCCCCAGCACCAGACTGGGGGGGCGCCGGGCCGGGCACCAGGCGAAAAGCAGCGACTCCGACTCGGGCCAGAGTCCGGCCCAAGTTGGAGTCGCTGCGGAGCTCGGACGACTCATCTCGGATGGAAGAGGAAGTGTGCCTCTCTAGGAGACGCCTTCTAGACAGTCTCGCTGGTGATTCACCAGCGAGACTGGGGAGGTGCCTAGAGAGGCACACTTCCTCCTCTTCCATCGGAGACGAGTCATCCGAGGCTCCGGTGACGTGCACGTCACCCTCCACTCCGGAGTCTCTCCGAGGCCAGGAGAAGGCCTCAGAGCGACCGCCCCGTCCGGCGGTCTGGGGCCTTCTGAGAAAGCCCAATGCGCCGAGCGTCTTTTATAGGTTTTTTCGCGCATGCGCAGAAAGTTTGAGGACAAACGGGCAGCCCTTGCCCTCAGAAACGTTCTGCGCATGCGCGAAAAAACCTGTAAAAGACGCGTCGGTGCATTGGGCCTTCAGAAGGCCTCGGACCGCCGGATGGGGCGGATGTTCCGAGGCCTTCTCCCGGGCCCAGCCTTGGAGAGCCTCCTCCGAAGGGTGACGAGGAGGAGGGGGGTTGCCCAGGGGGTGTCACTAGGGTGACGCGCGATGTCGCCTAGGGTGGGGGGTGATGCCCCCTGCCACAGGGTGGCGCACCCCCTAGTGACGCACATCGCCCCCTTAGAAATCGCCAGCGGCGCCGGGGAGTTCAAAGGGGGCAAAAGGGAGGGGGCGCCAATTTGAGGATGGTGCCCCCTATAGAGTTAGCGCTAGCGACGCCTCTTGATTTAGCAGTGCTTTTCTTATGTTCTTATGACATCCAGAAAATGTGTACTGTCTCTTTAAAAACAATGAGACATAGGCGGGAACTGAGACCAAACAGCAGCTGTTCTCCAGTCTCATGGTCCCTCCAGGGTGTGTATTTGCTTAGTAAGTAGAATGGTGGGCGGAATTGCCTATATGTGCTATTTGAACTACTGGTTTTCTGTTTTTGGTTTGCCAACCATGTGAAGCTGAATTCACGCAAGTCTATTGCACGCAAGATGCGGGCCAACTGTAGATTTCACTTCATGCATCTGATGAAGTGGACTGTAGTCCACAGAAGCATATGCTTAAATAATTGGGTTACTCCTTAAGGCAGAGGCATCGCTATAGCGGGGCTGGGATGCAATGCCCCTGGGTGACAACTACAAGCCTGACCCATACTGCACGAGCTCAGGCGCGGAGTCGAGCGAGCGTAGGTGCCTGGCTGGCCGCTCGCCTCCATGTGCTAAACTCATCTGTAGGGTAGGAGTGTCTTCCCGCAATTAGTCCCTCCTGTTGCCCCGCCTTCTTAGAAAGCGCAGCGGTGATTGGTTAAGCACAAGTGCGGTCCGATACACGAGAGAAGAGAGAGAGGGGCAGGAAGGAGAAAAAACTAACAAAACAATTTGTGCCGTTAATATAATTCATCTTGCTAACTTTTGTGAGAAGGAGAAATGGATCCATGAGAAATTGGAGACTCAAGTGAGTTCCGAATGATTAACAGCTCCTTTCATCCCACCCTCTCATCCGATTGGTTGTCTGCAGTAGCTCCGCAAACCCACCCCCTCAAAAGATGGGCAAACAACTTTATGTACGCGCCGGAAATCGGGAGATCGCAGCTGCTCCGCTCGCTTCTGCAATGGTAACCAGACACCTCACCACAGGCTCCGCGCGGGTCTGGGACACGCCGGAAATCATGCAGTGTGGGTCGGGCTTCATGAGGAGGAGCTGCAGCGGGGTTCTTCCGCTCCGTGGCTGCTTTTTGCAGCCGGAGGGCTGTGTTTGCAACCGCAGAGCTGAAACACGCCAAAAACGGTGCGTTTGTCCTCCCCACCCACCTCAGGTCTTAGAAGGCTTCAAATGAAGCCTTCCGGGAGTGGTGGGGGCAGGACGATGAGGCGAAACGCGTCATCGCCTCCCCCCCATGTGGCCTGGTAGCGATGCAACTGCTTTAAGGTGTTACAGAAAACCTTTATTATAGAAAACACTGTAAAGGAGAAGACTTCTAACCTAGCCTTCTCTTGAACACCAAGTTCCCTCCATGTGGAGGGACTTTTTTTATATACCTTGAGGAGCATTCCATCATGTGAGCCCCCATCCACATCTCAAGTGGTAGGATCTGCAGGTTTACGACCTCAAAACTAGGTCCTTGTGAATTGTTATTTAGGACAAAGAATGCAGTTTTCCTGTTTCTTTATTGCACTGTGAAGCTATTAGCAGCTGGCAGTAACACACCTTTGATATATGAGGGAGCAAAGGAATGTGGTCCAGCAGCTAACTGGCCTTAGCAAAGCCACTTGGAAAAATGTGCTACAAACTTGCCAAGACCTGTTGCTTCAACCAAAAGCCAGCATGCTGCTTTTGGATTTGCATTCATGAACTCCTGCATGAAAATATTTGTTTAGTGGGGGAAATGCAGTTTCCCTGCCAAAGAGAACCACTATCTTGAGGAAAGATATCTGAGTTCTGCATAAATAGCTAAGTAAGGCAGTACAAACAAACAAAAAAAGAAAATCCCTAGGCTGCAAGTCCTATGCACACTTACTTGGGTGCAAGTCCCACTGGACTTCGTGGCATTTACGTCTGTGTAAATGTGCGTAGGACTGGGCTACGAATGTGTGTATTTTTGTGAGGCTTTATTTATTTCCATATTCCCCAATATTTCAACAGGTAGATAGATAGACCCATAGATCTTTATTTGACATATTTTAACAGGAAAAACCACATTTTCCCATCAGCATATCAGTTGTGATATAGTGTGATGTGGAATGTTATGTGGAATGTTAGTTTATAAATGTAATAGGAAGCTAAATACCGTATGTGTGAGAGACCGCCTCCAGTGGGAGGGATGCACATTTCTTGTGTTTATCGCTTGCTCTAAAAAAACCAAGGTGTGTGTAAATCACAGTTCCAAATGTTTCTTTATATAGAAGAGTCCTGTAAACACAGGAGCACAGTATAAAGCAGGCTGGGCCAGACCCCTGTTATTTTCTCATGTGCTAGGATTTTATTTTATTTTTTTAATGGCAGGTAGGATTTTTTTTTTAACATGGGGAAAATATTTTTTAAAAATGACATACGTAACCCACCAGCAGCTTGAAGTAGTACATCCCATACTATAGTACCACACAATATTATCACCTTGCATTTCGGCATGGTCTACAGTAGAACGTGGATAGAATGGACGACATCACTTCAGACGAGGAGGGGGGATCACATTTTTTAATGCTCCCTCTGTCAACAAAAAAAAGAAGTTCCAGGCTGGAACTTCCAGCAAATGGAAAGCAGCACAGCGGGCAAAGGGCTGGGATAGAATCGTTCTCTTTTATTGTGCAAGCAGGCAGGTTTATTTATTTTGAAGTGCAGAAGAGCATTTAAAAATTGAATGTTCCACCTACAGTTTGAAGTGGTTCAGTCTACTATTCTACCGCCTCATTTTGCTGCTGCATGCGATCCTAGCGGCGCCGTCGTTCGAACACTTTGTGCCTGCTAAAGCTCTTGGATCACGGCGCACATGTTGTGATTTATCGGTTACAACACAACGTAGCCTATTTAGCCTACCTGCAAAAGCCGGCTCCCATTCGCGCCGGCGAGTGAAAGCGAGGGGAGGTAGGATGCTGCTGCATCATTGGAGGACTCGTTCGTAGGTCACATGACAGCGACTTGGGCACCGCCCACGTTGCTCAGCAGACGCTGTCTAGTCTGGGGAATCGTGTTGATGTGTGTCGTCGTTTTACTCGATTCCAGTCAATAATGCAAAAAGAGCAAAGCAACACACGAAGGCACTGAAACCTTCTTAGCAAACACCCCATGAAATGTCTGTATAAAGGAGAAAAAAAACCTTTTTTTTTTGGCCAGCAAACCCATCGGAGTCTGATGGTGCCTTAAGCTGAACCAAATTTATGATAGCTCTCGTGGACTCCGCCTCTTCATCAGATGTAGCTATTTTTAAACTGGGTGCATTGTTCGATTGTCATTCTTAAAAAATGCGTGCCCACTTTGTGCTTTCACAAATCCTCTTATATGCAGGAAACTACAGGAGGAGGGTTGTGTAGGAATTTCCACACGACTGGTTTCCTGTAGAAAAACAATTCAACGCATGCCATTTGCGGGGCAGTGATCAAAGCCAACTGGCTCTCGGGGTCTCTTTCCGCAGAAACCTTTGCCTTTGGGCATGATGACCCCACGCACTAGGGAAAATAAGGGACGTGAAGAACGTGCACGGATGCATGCCTTTCTGGGATGGCCACAACTGAGGGACCTCCTCCTCTTCCTGTACATGATAGAAGGCAAGGCAGGAGAGGATGTCCATCAGTCGCCGACTAGAAAAACGCTTCTCCCCCAACGCTGGCGAGCTCTCCTTGAACAGCCAATAGCAGCGCAGGAAGTAGGCAGGTTTTATAGTCACTATCGCGTGGAGGGAAAAGGGGAGGGAAAAAAAGGCTGCATTTCTTTTTCTTTACCTTGTGGAAGGTGAAGAAAGGATCTTTAACATCTTTTACTTGCAAGAGAAAAAAGAAGAGATAATCGGATCGTTTTGCGTCCTTTTCTTTCTTGACCAGGAGAAGCACTGAGAGTTTATTTAACCAGTCAAGATGATAGCTGCCCAGCTCCTGGCCTATTACTTCACAGAATTAAAGGATGATCAGGTCAAAAAGGTAGGACACAAATGGACCAGTTTATTGTCTTAGGAGATGCGTGCATTTCCACTGTGCTCATCATCCTCAACGCTGCTGTGGGAAAGTTAATTTTTGTGGTTGCGCAATTTTATTTTATTTTTTGGGTATGTCGTAGGACTGGGAATATTAAATCTGTATACAGTAATGGATTTTGTTCTTCCTTGATCGTAGAGGTTATTAAAACAAAGACTGAAACGTGTTGACTTTTTATAATTATAAGCACGCTGCAGTGTCCTTGAAAAAGGAGGTGGAAGTCATAGCGTCGATGAGTAACAGTCGTGGTTTCCTTTCCTCATCTTCCCCCCCCCCTTTGTGGAATTAGTTATCAAGCATAATTACTATAAAACAGCAGATCCTCTACTAACAGCGCAATCCTATCCATGTCTATTCCAGAGTAAATTCCCTTGAGTTCAATCGGGCTTACTTCCCCATAAGTGTGCAGAAAATTGCTGCCTAAAGTCACTGGGAATTGTGTACTGACAATGTCTTTATGAATTTGATTCAGGGCCTACTTGTATCTAAACCAATTTCCTGGTGGTGTTAAAAACATAATATGGTATATATACGGTGGTTTTCTTTCTAGCTAGTAATGATAATCTTGGAGACCCAAAAGAAAGTCATGCAATGCCTTAAAGTCTTAAAGACTAACGGATTCATTGTGGCATCAGCTTTCTTGGACTAGAGCCGAGACCATCAGGTGCATGAAATGCTTCTGAATTTGTCAGGTAGGCTATCCCTTTGGAATTAGTGATGATAGTGGAGGTAGCAAGATAGGGGAAGAAGGCCCCATGATTTGACCTGATATGGTTAAGCCTGTTAATTGGATTCAAAAGATGTAAATCATTTGATTAGTGTATAAATTCAATTTAATCTTTTTTATAGCTCTGTTTATTACTCATTTCCACTTTGTCCCCATATTGCCCAGTAGGTCTCCTAAAGAGATAATCTCTAAAATACAGGACAAAATATCCTGTTTTCAGGACTGTTAAGATGCATGTCTGTAGGCCTCTTCCCAGGCACTGGGCCAAGATTTTAACATGCTAATTTCTCCTGTGCTAGAGACAGAGCTAATGAGCAGGTTTTGCAGAAATAATATTTTATAAAGAATAGCAATGCAGATATTTGTCTTTTCATTCTGTCAATGCTCATGATTCTGGAACACGTTACTGATAATACATTTAAGATACATACTTACTTACAGTATTAGGAAAATGAAGCAGGAATTAATAGGAAATTAATTATTTTGGGTATAGTCTACTACTCAATGGACATTTTAACATTTACGGTATTTTGACAATGTTTTCTAGTTTTCTTTCCTATGATAGGTGTCTGCGAAGGAAGGTTTAGCATGATGACTATATTTTGTTTGTAAAAATTTTTTAAGCAATGTTGTGAACTGCAAACAAATTAGATTCATCAACTTTATGTGTGGTATTTCATAAATTTTGTGGGAGGATTTTGTTTGGTATTTGTGACACCCTTTTGAATTCTTAAGTTTTTTAAAAATGGAAATATCTAGTTCTGGTGATAATGAAGATGCACCTGAAAATGTGCAGGCAATGTTTACAAGAAACTAAAAAAACATTTCCTCTAGCCAAGACATGGGTCTACCATGCCCTGTATGATTCAATAACCCCTTTGTGGGCTCTAGAGCCTCTATCCATATTCTCCCCATGCTCTGTTTCACCATATTGTTTGTTTCTGACCAGGCATCACACAGCATCACTAAAAAATCTAAACTGCAAAGTGGTGACTATGGGTTTAAAATAAGCAAAACAGAGTGGGAAGCAGTATGTACAAAGAAGCTGCATAATTTATAGACTTGCATACTTTATAGAGGAAATTTTTGATTTATTTTTATTTTCAGTTGCAGAGTACAAATACATCTGTTAATTGCAAGCACACTGGGAGAAAAAAAACCCTGCTCTGTTTGATGAATGTACTTTATATTGTGGTGTGCTGGGGTATACTTGCATTGTGCTTTTCTTTTTGAAAGCATGGTGTAGTGGGTGTGTCAATCAAATGTAAGTAGCATTGTGAAATAACTGACTTACCTTCATAAAAGATGTTATCAGCTGCATGGAGGACTGATGAAAATTCAACAGTGATGCCATAGTTCTCAAAATATAAGGTGGGTTTCCCTTTTGGGTGGGAGGATGCCATCAGATGGGGATGACCCTTGCAATTGCCCCCGTCTACATGATTGTACTATACACATGCCCTCCTGTTTTGTGACATACACATGTAGCGTGGGACTGTACCCAGGGAGGCAACTTCCACTCTGTGTGCAAGACTGAAGTACTGCGAGTGATTTTGTTGGTTGAAAATACTGAAGCAGTCAGTGCTCCAGGGTGAGAGTTGCCATGCACTCCATTGTTGTTTGTTTTGCCTTATATACTGTATCCAGAACCTTATGGATAACAGACTTCAGGCAAAGGAGTGGTGCAAAGCCTCTTTCTTCTGCCCCACTTTCCAGGAAACTCACTTACGTTCCATGAATGACGCAGCTTTGTGCTAGCCTACAGCTTCTCTGGACTGACAAGGCCTGTGAGATGCTGTGTTATAGGAAAGGCCCCCCTAATGATCACATGGGTCTTGCCAAAGGACTGGCAAAGACCACTGGCCTATCACAGTGTGAACACATTGGTTTAAAAATGCCTACTGTTTATGACAAAGTTTAGAGGCTTTTCATAAATAGATGCCTTACAATTGGAGTATGCCTATCAGTTTCCTTTTTGCATTTGTCCTTATTGTAGTAATGTTTTTACGGGGGGCGGGGTGAAAGACTTTGCCGTTTATCCTTACAACAGTCATGGGAGGTAGGCATGCCTGAGATTGTCTCACTGGCCCAAGTGAGGTTTCAGGAGAATCTGAACCCAAATTTCCCTGCTCCAAGTCCAATATTTCAGCCAGCATATCATGCGGATAGTATGGATGATGCTGACTCATGTATCCTTGTCTGTCTCAGTGTTATTGTGGGATATTTTGTGACAATACGAAGTCACGTACGGTATTGATAAAAACTGTCATGATTGTGGTGTTAGCAAGTTCGGTGATCACGCCAGTACAAGCATCTAGATTACATGCAGAATGTGACTTTCATGCTTTTATTTTACTTGTGTGAATCACAAGGCCTCTCAAGATGTAGCACATTTAAATTTGTCCTACAGTTGCATCAACATAGTACTAGCTGCTACAAGACTTTAGGAAACAGTGAAGCAAGGTATCAAGAATGTACTTTGTATAAGTCCTATAATGTGAAATAGATTTGTGCATCTTCTGGCTACACTCATTTGATTTCTACAGTATCAGTTGTTTTACTTTGGTACTAGTTTTCATAAAAGTTGCTAAGTCTTGGCAACGTCAGTACAGTACTTGGAAGTTTTTATGTGAGAGATGTTTTGTGACTGTTGAATATAAAGCATGCATTTTTGAAGTGACGGGTAATATATTTTTGAAGTTAGCATTTGGGGGAGGGCACCACTTTATGAAATTGATGGGCAGCCCAATCCTATTGTAAATTAGGGTGGCGGAACAAGTGTTCCGCCGTGCTAAGCCGTCACGAAAGTGCCATAAAGCACTTTCGCGATGACTCAAGAGCAGGGAAGGCCGGCACAAGGCTGGCCTCCCCTGCTCTGCCGCTGGAGCCCTCGCCGGATCGCCGCCCAACCCAGGTCAGGATGCAGTGGCTGGGGTGTGCGTGTTGGTTGGTGGTAAACGGTGGGGGCCGATAGGCCCAGCCGATCGGGAAAGGGGTGGGGCCTCGGCCGAATACTGACCCCCGTCGATCGGCTGAGCCGTTACACGGCCTCCTCCAACTTCCGCCAGCAAAATAGCTGGCCGGATTCCGAGGAGGCCAATCGGCCCCAGTCGCAGTTACACCTGGGAAAGGGGACGAGCGTCCCCTTCCCCGAGTAGACTTTCCGCCGCGGTTACCCTACCTGCGGCAGAGCTCAGGATCCTCAGTATCCGGTGGGTGGCCCTGGGCCGCCCGGCGAATCAGTTAAGCAGGATTCCGCTATTAGTAATGTAATGAAAGGATACAATATCAGTCCAACAGCATTTTCAAAATTATTATTACTGTATATAATATTAAAACACAGCACATCTCTAACACACTTGTAGATGAGTGATCTATTTATTTGTAAATTAGAAGAGAAGCGGGGGATAAAACCAAAAGTATATGCATAATAATCCAAACAGGCTTAATCAGATCCCAATTGATTTCTGAATACAGAATTTTTTCTGATTCAAAATTTTATAGAAAATCTACATCACTGCAACTCCCCCCCCCCCCCAAGCAGAATTGTAGCTAGCACTTTTTGTGCCTTGGGTGGACTGAAACTTCAGATTATACAATGATTTTTTTTTTTGTCAGGCAGTATTCCAGGTCCATTGTTGGAGCTTTCACCTTGGACAAGAGCCCAGGTTGGCCAGCCCTAGTAATGCTACTGCTGCCAGGTGGCTCACCTGTTGCATCATAAGACGTTCATTTGCTTAACAACCAGTGTACCTATTTTCTTTTCTTTCTTTTCTTTTTTTTTTGTAAGAATGTCCAACCTCATGCTTTATTAACTACAATGACTTTTAGAAAGAGAGAGGGAAAAGGCAAAATTCTATAGATCGTTCCTTTGGATAAAATTCTGTAACCAGACGTTTTCTGGTGGGGATCATGAAAGTGCACTGGCAGAGAATGTTGCTTGCAAGTCCATGTGAAACAGCATAAACACAAGTAGTCCCATATGTTCAAACTTACTTAAAATACTTCCAATTAAATGGGAAAATGCCAAATGTTGGTTGATCATAGGTAAAGGTATCCCTTGACAATTAAGTCCAGTCGTGTCCGACTCTAGGAAGTGATGCTCATCTCCGTTTCAAAGCCAAAGAGCCAGCGCTGTCCGAAGACGTTTCCATGGTCATGTGGCCGGCATGACTCAACACCGAGGTGCATGGAACGCTGTTACCATCCCGCTGATGCAGTACCTATTAATCTACTTGCAATTTCTTGCTTTCAAACTGCTAGGTTGGCAGGAGCTGTTGCACGGATTCGAACTGCCGACCTTTCGATCGACAGCTCGGTTGATCATACCAGGATACTTATAGAGCACAAGAAGGTGGGAGTAGGTATGCTTCATACTGAGCAATGGGTAGAATAATGACTGCACATTTTATTCTTATATCTCCACAAATAAGAGGTCTGGATTTTTTTTTTAAATGAAGTTTAAATGTTCAGAGGCTCATTCCTTGGAGTATTCTTGAGTAGGGCAGCTGCTTGTAGCCCCCTGTCTACCCTCCAAATTATGAGGAATAATTTCACAACCTCACCCCCGGTGCATATGCATTCACGTGTGTGTGTGTGTGTGTGTGTGCGTGCGTGCGTGCGTGCACCCATTCACAGAGTGTTTGAACTTGGAACGATGCTTCTTCCTCAGCATGGCTGGGGTGCTGAGGATGTCCAGCAGCCTCCTCTCCTATGAATCCTGCCTTCCATGAATGGACTTCCTCAGAAGAAGTCAAATTACAGATGTTGGGGGGGGGAGGAGAAAGCAGTGCATGAGTCAGTCAGTTGAGTGATTCGAGTCACTGCTGTCTGTTGTAGGGGGTCAGCCAGTTGTGACAGTGTTTGATTGATCAGTCTCTGATGCTGGCCGTGGATGCAAAGAACCATGTTTGATAGAGTCCTATTTACTTATACATTAGGACAATTTTCAGAAAATGTGTATGTGTAAGGCATTTTTGAGAGAACGTTGAAAAACCATGTTTTTCCAGAGGACTTGAGGATGCTGAAACGGGTGCTGAAATCTGTTTGCCAAGCTGTATTTTGAAGCTCCAAGGTCAAAATTCTCCAAAAACAAAATGGTTGCCAACCAAAAATGCTGATGGTAATAATTTCTAAATGGAGGATAGCACAATTTTTGCATCTACATTACAACTACTCTGTTTTGAACGCCCACTAACACAATTAACATGTTGGGAAGAGACTTTTTTTTTTTTAAAGCAAAACCCCTTTTGGAGTTTGAACTGTGTTGAAAAAGTATGGTTTTTCTTAGAATCTATTCATTTTTAGGTTATTTCTGCCCTAAGAGGTGCAAACAGCATATTAGGCTTCAACATACCAAAATTGTGTAGAAAAAGTGGCTTGCAAATTATACTATAATTTAGTCCATGAAGGAAAAGAATGTTTGTGGAAGGTAGCTATGAATCATAGTTCAGGACAGGGAAATGAAAACAGAATGGTATGAGCAACTGAAGAATTACCTATATGTGCTTTTGGAGTGTCAGCTACTGACATACTTATGGACTATAGTCCACTTCATCACTTGCATGAAGTTAATTCCTTTGTATGTGAAATTATGTCCTGACCTTTATAAATTTGCATAATACACTTATAATTGTTTTGTTGATATGCTATTAAAGATTGTGGCAAAATTGCATGTCCCTATAAAATGGGATGCTATTTCCAGAAACTTGTTATATTTAGAAATTTGAGATAAAAGTGTTACAAGCAGATACTGGCGGTTACAGGCTCAGATAACAGTACATTACATGATAGGGGCATATGGGGAAAGGTCAAAGAATACCTTTGACCTCAACCACATTTTGAAAACCAAAAGGGCCTGCTCCATTTGTAAATCAGCTGAATCTCACTTTCAAATTACTGAAAGTCTCTCACTTGCAAATTATCTATCAGTGGAATGCTGAGAAAGAATGTTGTGGGACTCATTGAAGAAATACCGTATTGTCCCGAGTATAAGACGCACCTGATTATAAGACGCACCCTTAAAGTTTGGTGCTATTAAAAAAATTTAATTAAATCACTGGCATTAAATTGCAACAGCCTGATTATAAGACACACCCCTAGTTTAAAAACTTAAATTAGGAGAAAAAAGTGAGTCTTATACTCAGACCAATACGGTATATGTAGATGAGTGAACTACAGTATAGAATGGCAAAGTTTGAAGCTTCTCCAAGACCATGTAATCTGCCTGCTGTGATAGCCTATCCACCCCCCCAAACTGTCGTCATAGTAGGCAATAGGCATAGACAAAGCGGGAGCCTGCTGCAGAGAAGATAGCCATGGGAAGACTTGAGCGTGTCATCTGAGGGTAAAGCTTTGATTTTAAATCCCCTCTCCATTGAAGAACAGCATCTTATCCGTTTCATAAATAATATGTAGGCTTTATATGGTGCACCAGCATTTCATGTGTTTAGAGTGCTTTACATTTTGAGTACCAGTGGTGTGTAGTGGTTAGAGTGTTGGACTTGGACTAGGACTAGGAAGGCCCAGGTTCAGATCCCTGCTCAGCCATGAAGCTTGCTGGGTGATCTTGTGCCAGTCATCATCTCTCAGTCTAACCTACCTTGCAAGGCTGTTGTGAAGATAAAAGGGGAGAAGCCATGTACACCACCCTGAGCTTCTTGGAGGAAAGGTGGTATATCAGATGTATTTTTTTTTATTTTTACCTATCGCACCTCTGTTAACTTTACAACAATCTTGTAAAGTAGGCTGGTATTGTTGTTCCCCATATTGTAGGTGTTGGGGAGTGCACTGAGAAATAAGCATGTTTCAGACACGTATCTAAACAATGTTTTGATTCTGGTTCACTTTAACCAATTAGAATAAATCTAAGTTCCCTGAGTTTATATACCGGTATATAATTGCAATTTAGTCAAAAGCAGAAGCCTTCCCATTCCAACTCTTGCCCTGAAAGGGGAGGGAGAGCCCCTTTCTTTGTCCGTTTTCCAAGGCCAAAAATAGTAGACCCTCACAAAGACTGAGCCAGACGGTGAAAGAGGGATCATCCCCGAAACTCTTCCACAAAGCAACCTGTCTGCCTGGCCATGTGCTGTTTCTGCCGTGGTACTGGTTTCAAATCTTAAATGGAGAAAAGGGAGCAAGGGGTGCTCAGTCATCATCGCACTATGGCTCATTTGCAATAATGCAAACTGTGGTTTAGATGATCATCTGTACCTGCAAGTGAGTGGCTTGCCTGAGGCCACTTGGTGAATTTGTTTTTAAGACTAGATTTAAACTGGGGACTTCCCTGCATCATGCAGCCTGATCCTAAGCATGCTTACTCAGAAGCAAGCTTACTCAGAAGCAAGCCCCATCTGTAATTGCAAGCACAGAATCCTAGTGGCTGCTTCTTTTTCCCTCAAGCAATTTGTGAAATTTAAATTGAAGTATACATTTTCTGATTGTGCAAATGTATACCCAAGAATCTTCATTCCATGTGGCTATGTCAAAAGTTGTTCAGACAGGTGACTGTTTAGGTTTTCTCAGCTGTATCCAACGAGATGCAGTTTGCCTTGTATTGGATTTCTCTCTGTATTCAGACTGTTCAACATCACGTGGTAGGTACACAGTAGGTAAGGTGATACCCTTCAAGCCTCTTCACCCATAGAAGGTGCCAAGGTCTTGCTTGGTCTAGTTTGTGTGTTTAATTTTCTGGGGCAAGCCTAGTAATTATGTCACATGTGAGATGCGCATTCTTTCACAGTTTCTGCCACACAACATCTAGCAATTATAAACTAATAGTCACATATTACACTTCCTATTTGGAAAGCGGCTATGCTTTATTGATTTTAATAATTTAGTATTTATTGTCTGGTCAGACTTGCTGGGTTTGACCACTGTGTGACCCAATGGTAGTGATTTCAGTCTTGTCTGGGCTCTGTTTTCTTGGGTGCAAGTTCCCTTTAATGTGAAATATGGTGCTAGTGTGGATTAGGGTTCTCCAGCAAAGTGAGTTCCAGACTGCTTAATTTTTTGAAAATTTCCAAATTCTGATACTGACCACAGAAGCAAAATTATTTCACATTCCTGGGCACTCATGGAACTTGGATACTCTCACCTGGGCTCCTTCTGACCCTGCCTGTATACTGAATATCCGCCAGGCAGAAGAACTGTAGTAATGGGCAATGCTTTCCATGTTTTTCGTGTGCTTGAACAGTTCCAGTAGAGATATATAGTATCTTATTTTTAAAATTCCTCATGTTTTCTTTAGTTTGGGGGCATTCTTAATAATGCGAACCAAGATTGCAAACTAGCCAGGATTTGGCCATATTGGTGCCTTCACTGAAAACCGTAGTTTCTGCCTGTTCATTGAATTAAAAGTTAAATAACTTCTGGCTCTTACTAACTAGTCCTTACAAACGAAGAGCCTGATCATTATGTTCTGCTGTGGAGTAGCAGCAAAGGAACTGGAGTTAAGCTTTTGACTCCTGTAAAGGGGGGATTTTCCCCCCCTTTGGTAGGGGCAACTGTCCAGCACCAAAGTGAAGATGTAGAACCTGTTTTTGTGCAGGAGAGGACAAACGGGGTCACCCACCAATCACCTGTCCCATCTTAAAACTCCTAATATTTGGGTGGGCCTGGACCATTCATCGGAGGGGGGTGTCCTTTTATTTTGTGGTGATTGCAAATAAACAGGGTGCTATTTATTTTATTTCTTGTGGCACAAGGTTCTTCTAACCTTGTGGATGCAACTGGGCAGTGCAGTTGGATCCCAGTAGCTACGGTATATACTGTCCAAACTTGTTTTTATGGAATGTTAAGAGGCTGTAATTGGTGTAATGTAAATGGATTTTAGAGGGTTAATGTGTGGAATGTAATGGCCAGTAATTTGTCTGATAACTTTTCTGGCTTTCCAATTTTCTTTTCTTAGGTCCTAAGAGCAGGTGATCATAAAGGACAATACAGTATTGAAATTGACAGATTACACTGGAACAATGTCAGGCTTTTAAAACATAAATTTCAACTGCAGTTTTAATGGGGATTCCTATTCTCCCCCCCCAAAAAAATGTTTGCTGTTCATAAAATATGATAAATAAAAGAATGTGTGTTACAATTAAGGCAATGATGAAATACATCTTGGAGTTTATTTATTTTGTTATTGTAAATGCTAAAAGACAGAATTTGGGGGAATGAGCTTTGTAAACCTCTAATGCTACAAAGCCATGTGCAGTAGAGAAGGGTGTTGAGCGTTCTGGTTTATAAGGATTAAACTGTTTCTTACCAAAATCAAATTTATTTATTTTATTTTTTCACATTTTTATACCGCCCTTCCTCCAAGGAGCACAGAGTGGTGTACATATTTCCTCTCCTCCTTTTTGTCCTCACAACAACCCTGTGAAGTAGGTGGGGCTGAGAGATAGTGACTGGCCCAAGGTCACCCAGGAAGCTTCGTGGCTGAGCGGGGATTTGAACCTGGATCTTCCAGGTCTAAGTCCGACTCCCAAACCACTACACCATCCTGGCTCACCATCCTGGCAAATGAGGCAGTGCATTGTGGAAAGTGCTGCTGTGGGCAAAGCTGTCTCCATTCCAGTATGTCAGGGTTTGGCAACCTTCTTCCACATAAGGGCCAGAGTTCCTGTCCCAAGAGGCCCCTCCCCCTCGACGGTTGCTCAACAGCCCCAGGGAGGAGGCATAGCAGTGGCGAGGAAAGCTGCTGCTGCAGCTTCTCACCACTCCAGAACTTGCCCTGAACAACGCATTGCCCCCGCGTGGTCCCTCTCCCTCTCTCCAGTGGTGCCAGCGCACTTCTAACATGTCATCTGAGCCACCCACTACTCCTCTTTTTGGACACCTGGGCTGGATGATTTCGGGTGGTGAGCTGCATCTGGACTGCAGGCCATAGGTTGCTGACCCCTGCAATATGTGATTTAAAGAAAAAAAGTTAGCTTGTGAGTAGACAATATGGAGAGGTTAAGAGTTGTTTGATGCATGGATTAAAAAAAGATGCAAGAAATTTTAATTTTTGGACATATTTTCGTCTGCAGTCAAAGGGAAAACATTAAAGGGGGGTATTTTGATTTTTTCGAATCATGTAGCACCTGAACGTGTGTGCTACTTATATGCTACAAAATCTGAATACGAAGCCAAAATTTCTGGCTATATCTCCTGTTAAAAGGTGTGATGTTTTCTTGTTTTAACCCTGAGGCTGCAATCTGATCCACACTTACCTGGGAGTAAGTCCCATTCAACGCAATGGAATTTACTTTCATATAAACATGTATAGGATTGTGTTTCAGAAACACAAATGTTTGATTTAGATTCATTTTACAAAGTTCTTTTTAAAATTAAATTACTGAATTGAAGGATTCTCTGGGAAAGGAACATTCTCAGTCTCGAACAGCCTTCTGCACCAATTTGGAATTCTCATTTACCTAAATGCACCTGCCAGATTAATCTGTAGTAATTATAGTATGACATAAACAGAGTTTGGAGTATCCATGGTTCAATGGGTGTCTGTAAAACACTGAATAAAGTGAACTTTATTCAAGATGGCGATATACCATACCCCCTTTTACATTTTAATGAAGACCCCTCTCTACAAATGAGATATATTTCAAAGGGATTGAATGCTCTTCTCTATTCCAAATAAAGTTGGTTCAGTAGCAGCTCTTTCTGTTATCCCTTTATGAGTGCCGTTGGTGTTACCAGTAAAAGGAAGGAAATTTTGCAATACAAGATTTTTCATGGCATTGTAGCTTTTTTCTTTTTAACTTTTTTCTTTTTTTAGAACAGCGTTTCTCAAAGTTCTCCCCAACAGTAGGAGAGAACTTTGAGTGTTTGTGGGGTCGGGGCTCCCAGGATCATGCTGCCGCAGGGAAAAAAGGGTCTTTTTTTTTTTTTAAACTTACCGAAATTACCAGTAAATTACCAGTAAACTTACCGAAATTACCAGTTGCACTGCCCTCCGGAGGGTGTGAGGGGGGCTGCCCCCACCCCCGCGGGCCTCCCCAAGCCTCAGTTCAGACATAAAACGGAAGTGGGCTTCAGTCGCCTCAGGGAGCCGATCTGAGGTTTGGGGTGGCCACGCACCCCCACACCCTCTAGAGGGCAGTGCAGCCCCCAGTAACGTCGAGAGCCCCTGAACCACTTTGAGAACCCACCACTTTGAGAACCCCTGTTTTAGAAGGATGGTTGGGCTGTTTGCCTTAAGTTCACATCATTAATGTTGATGAACTGGGTAAGTTTCAGGGCTCCTTCCTCCTTGTGAGGTGTGCTTCATTTGCTTGTGTCTGCGGTCATCCAACGTCTTCAGATCAGGCAGTTCCCTGTTGTGGCAGACAGAAGGTCCCAGTTCCAGCTCCTGGCACCTCCAGGGAGGGCTGAGAAGACACTTGTCTAAAACCCTGGAGAGCTGCTGCTAGTCAGACTAGCCTGTACTAGAGGGTCCAATGGTCTCAAGATAAGACAACATCATAGGATTCCCCTGAAAAACAAACCAAAAAAGAAGATAAAATCTCCTTGGGCTGAGTCCAGTGTGATACAAACTGGTACTTACCATGAAGCCAGTCAAAACAGAGGAGCACTACCTCCCACTCCCAGTCATAAGCAAAAGTGCTTACTAGGAAGCTGTCCAACTACTAAATGTTGGAATCTGGCTGCTAGCCCTTGGGCTGAGTATCATAGGTTTTTTTTTTATTACTTGCCTTGCTAGCATTTTTTGTGTTAACTTTTTATATTGTATGGTTTTTCACTTTTGTGGTAAGTTGCTTGGATCCGATAGGAGAAAGGCGAGATACAAATCTTCTGAGTAAATAAAACATACAGCAACCATCTCTTTTAATGGGAATGAGAGCTTGTGCCCTCTTCTTGAGCATCAGGTGCCAAAACAGAACCTTGCGATCTGCGTGCAAAACAGAGCGATCTGCGCAAATTGATTCTCGGTGATTGGGATCAAAAAGAGCATGAAACAAGTTGGCTTCCTTCCCAGTGGTGTGAGTGGAGGTAAATGCTTGCCCTTGATTTGTATGTGGAAAAGTAAAGCGCAGCATTTGAGGATGCTGTTGTGTTAAAAGCAAAGCGGACTCTCAACAGCAGATGGCCTCGCCCTCATTGGCATGGGTCTCACAGAGGGTGCAATATGTGTCTGTGCACATGTAGCCAGGTGCGTCCCTCTCTACATCTGTCATAATCATGAGCATGTTGTGTTAATGCTTGTGTAGCCCACCCCCTCAGTAAAACACTAATGGTGCAATCCTAGGCATGTCTACTCAGAAGTAAGTTCTGTTATGTTCAAAGGGGCTTACTCCCAGGAGAGTGTTATAGGATTGCAACCTAAGGGATGTGGATCCCACAGACTGGTCTGAAGGTATGTTAGACAACCACCTTGCTGAAGCTAAGCCAGCCTGGATCTGGCAAGTTCCTGGATGAGGGACCTCCTAGGAACCAATATGCACCACTGTATACAAGCTGCAGCATGAAAGAAAGGTGGAATATAAATATAAGAAGATAAAGTGAATTGAAGCAGCAGTTTCTATTCGCCTAACGGCACTAAAAGTACCTACAAAAAACTGGTGTGGTTGCTGGAAGTTCCCTCCAGGTTTTTCTCCTCCTTTAACTGTGGATCTTTTTGTACTGTGAGTAGCATCATTTGAAATTGGAGGGGTGGTGGTGGTTTGAAGGTTGTACATATGTCTGCCCAAACATGGGGCAGAAGTGCCTGGATTTGGTGGTTTCTCTGGATTATGGACATTAATCGTTTACTGGGAGAATGAAAGAAAAATTATGAGGCAAAAGGACTGACATAAGAGAGCGAAAGGAATAGTCCGACTGTCCTCCAGAAGGGAGAGCCTGTAACTGTCAGAGAACATTCTTTCCCAAAACTTGAAATGGAACTGATGTCAGCACTCTTCTGCAGGTGGTAAATAGCGTTGATCCCCATTTGGAAAACACATCTCCCATCCCCTCTAGTGGCTGATGCACACGAAATGTCATAAGCAACCTGCTGCTGTAATTGATAGTGTAGTGGGAATACTGTAGTCTTACAAATCAAGACTCCAATTCTGCTCACGATTCACGGCAGTTCTATACATTTGGGATGCTGCAGGAAGCATTGGTGTTACATACTCATAGAGCTAGATGCATCAGAGATCTCGCTTGTTATAAGACAGTTCCGTGTGTTCATATTAATTTCACCTTGTGCAAAATGCTGTGGCCTGCCTTCTGATGGGTGGGTCATTGAGAGCACATTACACCACTACTGTAGTGTGTATGTTAGTTCTCTGTTGCTGTCTGGGCTCAATTCAAGGTGCTGGTAGCGATCGACCAGGCCCTAAAAACCTTGGGATCGGTGCACAGTATCTTTTATAGCTTCCATCCCAATGTTATTATGCCAGTAAAGGTTCTTACTACTACTATCCTCCCGATGTTGCATCATGGCCTTTAAGATCACCTGGGAACACCCACTTAAACTTGCTATCTGTACACCATTAGAACCACATGGGCATGTGGAGAGGAATTCTTGAGTGTTGCTGTCCCTGATCTCAGGAATTTTTCTCCCAGACTGAAGTCTACAGGTCTTTTGGCAGTGATATATAAATACAAATTAGCTTATGGTAGTCAAGGATAGGCTGGGGATAGAACAAGCTGGTATTTACCGGTAATTGATTATGCCAGTAAAGGTTTTTGATGGATTGTATTTAATTGATGTGATTAGGTGTTGTGATCATCATGTTTTTTTTAATTTAAAAATGTGATTTTAAAATTTTAAATCATATTTTAAAACCTTGTGCTCAAGCAAGTGCTCATCTAACCGCTGAACGTTGTGTTCTGCTCTCTACCTCCTCCCCAGATCGATAAATATCTCTATGCCATGCGGCTCTCTGATGAAACTCTGCTGGATGTTATGGCTCGCTTCAAGAGAGAGATGAAGAATGGACTTTCCAGGGACTTTAATCCAACAGCCTCATTAAAGATGCTGCCTACATTTGTAAGGTCAATTCCTGATGGCTCAGGTGAGGATTGTGATTACCATGATGTGCCATTGAAACTTGTTACGGAATTTTGACTTCCTGAAAAGAAAAATGTATGGGTTATAACTTTCAGTGTAATGAGAAACATTGCTACACATGTGTTCATATAGAGGTCCAAATATTAATAAACGTAGATATTACCTGTAGCAGTATTTGTAGCAAAGAGGATTACAGTGCAATCCTATGCATGTCTACTCAGAAGTAAGCCCCTTTGAGTTCAGTGGGGCTTACTCCCAGGTGAGTGTGTATAGGATTGCAGCCTTACTGTTTTAAAATCCCTTGCAGGTGGCAAAGAAGTTTGGCTTATGCTGTCATTGTATGTTTCTACAAACAACACACTCTTTTACAAAGACAACAGTGGATTGAAAACACACACAGGCACACAATCTATATTCCACAAAGGCAGTGTGCGAACAAAGTCCTGGCAAGGAGTAAATAGTGTGGTGGCAACCATGAGCTAGTAAATTATAACAAAAGCCGTGTTTTGTGTTGAGAAAAGGCTGAAGGTCTTGCAGTGTTGCCTCTGCCCACTGACTCGGTCCTACGTGCGCCAAGACTTGAGAAACACCTTAAGGTGGGAAGAAGGGATCCCTGTCTGCTAACAAAGAGGCAACAAGGTTTTTTTATTATTATTATTGAGCAGTATTGGTGATAGAGCAGCATCTGAAAGGGAAACACACAAGTGGGGTTGCCAACCATTTCTGCCCAGCAGGGCTGTTGTGCTATTGCAAGTTATCCAGCAGACAGCCAAGTAAGAGGTGCCAGTGAGGTCTGGCTGCACCAGTTGGTTCACTGTCACGGAGTCTGCCAAGCCACAGGGGCCCCCACTTGAAGGAGTAGGTCAGCAACCTCATTGAGCAGCAGTTGGGCTCACACTGGTCACGGCAGGCAGGCTGTAGGCATCCCTTGGGGTCTGCAGTGTCTTCACCTGTGGCGTAGCTGCCTGTGTGGAGCAAGGAGAAACGCAGAGGGAGTAATTGATCACGGCATCAGTCACACCTGCTCTCTGGATTGAGATGCATATACTCTCAATCCAGGGTTTGAGAGGGAGAGTGGTGCCACCAGAGTGTACATGCTGTGGTTCCCTGTTGGGGGGCAAGAGCATGGTGGGTTGGAACATTCATTCCCTCTCCTGGGTGGGGCTGCAGTGGAACTCCGCAGAGGACCAGTGTTCAGCCCCCGGTGGCAATGATGCAGTCCTAAATCACAAAAAGGATTCAGATGAGTGTTTGGCCAGCAGTACCAATGGTTGGAGCCCCTGGTATTTGCTGAAAGGGAGCAGATACTCTCTGCTCTTAGCTGTTGCAGAAGGAGGGAATGGTTAGGCAACATAGTTCATAGCAGAGACACATTTGATAATCCTGAAGGGTCAGACAGGGGTGTGTGTGTGTGGGGGTGGTAGAGACATATGACAGAGATGCAGCATCCATGTGTTGCTGCATGGAATCCCCTCTCCCCCTGTACTTTTCCTGTGTGGCATGGTGGTGAGGTAGAGGTTCTAGTTGGTGTTTGCATGTGGTAGATAACCTGCAGTAGATAACCTGCAATAAGAATTCTGAGAGGATAAGTGTTGACACACAATATTTTGTCATACGTGTGAGGGCAAGAAGTTGTTATTGCAGCACAGTGGCGTCACTGGGTGGTGCGTCACCCCTGGCGGGAGGTCGGCTGTGCTGACGCGTCAACCCCCCCGCTGCCGCGTCACCCCCTCAACCTCCTGCTGCTGCGTCACCCCCCCCGTAATGAACCGCTCGCCATCTTCTTCAGCGGTTTGGCCGCTTCTAACTAGGCCAAAAGTGGCGTTCTTCGCGCATGCGCTCGCCGCTTGAAGCCTTGCCCTCACAGGGGCCGAACGAAGATGCGATTTGGGCAAGGCTTCAAGCGGTGTTGTGCTCATGCTGCTTTCAGCCTTGACCTGGCGGCTGGCCTAGTTAGAAGCGGGCGAGCTGCCAAAGAAGACGCGTCTCGCTGAGCAGGGTCTGGACGCACCACCCCCTCCTGGCGCGTCTCCCCCGGCGGCCCGCCCCCCGCCACGCCTTAGTGATGCCACTGGTGCAGCATGCTCCCTTTGTGTGCTGAGTGCCCTTTCATTGTGATTCTCATCACGAAAGTTCCTTTTGAGAGACAAGGGCGGTATAGCTCCATACTGCGCATTCTCATCTGATCTGTAGACTCCCTGGCAGGGGCTTTAATACTGGGGTTGGTGTGCTGTGATTGGTTGCCAAATGTAGTCTGTATCCTATGCCAGTGGAGTTGCACTGGCGTCCAAGCTATGTCTGAGTTATGACAGTGTGGCATTTTTACGATGTTGTGCTGTCATCTGTGACATGTCTGTTGGCGAGTGGACTTCTGTGTCAGTGGGACTTCTGTTGCACAGATGAGATGTGCTGGTGTATCTTGAAGATAGGTTTGGGGCTATTTAAATGTTGTAAACTGTGTAGCTAAATTTTTTTTTACAATGATTTCAGGCAGCTCGTTAGGGAGAAAGAGCTTCTATCTGATATTCTCAACTTAATTTTCTGAAACTTGTTTAACCTGAAGAAAAGCATAAGTGTTGACAAGGGATGCTTGTTTCAGTGTGTTAATTTGCAGCATGTTACTGGAGTGGTCACTTCTGAAGTGCCATATTTGTTTGAAGTGTATTCCAGGGTTCATTTACTCTGGAAATAAGGCCATCTGTTCTAGTGTGTGTGTGCCCTTTTTTAATGTGTCTGTTTAAACAAATGATGAGCTATAATGATAAATGTTTATTTGTATATTAGAGTTGATGTGAGGTGATATGGAACACTGATGCATAATTGGTTTCACCCATAGAACATTGTAAACATGATGCTTGGGTGTGGAATGATGTTGGCTCAAGGTATTTGCTGCCCCAGACTATTGCAATGCTCAATCAGAGATTTATTTAAAATATTTGTATGCTGCCTTTCCCCTCCTACAAGGGAGGCATTGAAGGTGGCTCACAATTTTTTAAAAAGCACAGTAAAATAAGATAAATGAAGCAACTAACAAAACAAAATATATTAAGCAGTATATAGCACCCGGGGGGGGGGGAAATCACCCCTGGCGGCCCTCCGGAGGGCGTGGTGAGGCCTGCAGCCCCTCTGTGAGCCTCCCCACACTGTAGATCACTGCTCTGTGGTGATTGTGACCACTTCTGCTCGCTGAAAACCAGAAGTGGTCGCAATTGCCATGGAGCGGCAATCAACAGTGTGGGCAGGCCTGAAGAGGGAGCCACAGGCCTCCCCACGCCCTCCGAAGGGCCACCAGGACCACTGGTAAGTAAAAAATGAACATTTCCCCCCAACGGCAGCACAATCCCCAAGATCACTGCCGCCACTGCTGTCATGCTGTCCCCACCCCTTAAGGTGGCCGGAGACAGCATCCGGTTCTCCTGGTGGGTCACAACCCACCTGGTGGGTCACAACCCACCGCCGTCGCTGTCCACGCCCTCGCAAGCACTTATAGTTCTCCCCGCCATGTGGGGAGAACTTTGAGAAACAGTGCTCTAGTCTACAGGCTGTCGCCTATGTTGGTTTGAAAAATAGAAAACACTACCTGAGAGAGGGAGAGTAAAGCTGCCTTGCCAGTGGGCTGTGAGTGGGTGATATGGAGATTACCTATCCCTGTCTGCTGAGATGAGTTTGTATCTGGAATGCTGAGTTGCATTGCTCAGGCTTGTTAAGCTGCATTAGGTTCGGGGTCAGTGACTAGGAATATTCAAGGGAAGGAAAAGAGAGCAGGATAGGTGTAGGAGAGGAAGATGATCAACCAAGCTCCCTTGAGTGATGATTTTCAGCTTTGGTGACTAATTGGGAAAAGGGGCAATGTGGGACTTGATGAGTGGGTCAGAGGGGGAGAAGAGCAGAGAAAGGGAGAGTTCTGGTTGGTTCTGTTGCCAGGCAGCAAGGCCTGGTGTTTTGAGGGAGAGAAGAAAATTGCCATTTTAGTAGGGATAAGATAAAAATATGGTTGGAAGATGTTCTGCTTTGGAAGGGTAGTAGAGCACCTAGAAAGGTAAGAAGAAACGCCTGGGGTATCCACACTGTGTTCGATATTTCCTGTAGGTATGATATTGGTGCCAACATTAGAAGTGATGCTGTTTTAATGGAAGAAAATGGCAGTATTGCAAGATGGTTGGCTTGCCATGGTACCCAAGGCTGATTTTTATGGATGAAATTGATTATGCACAGGCAGCCAAATATGTCAGTGGTGAGATAGTGAGAATGAGTGACTCTTGTATTGAACTTGAATGACATGCCCGCCAGTGTGCTATATACCATCCAGCATTGTAGTTTGCTTATGACTGTTCCCACATTTGCCATTTCTAAAGCTTCATAAATGTTTAGAGATCCATGAAGAATTGCAAAGTAGGTCAGGAATTGTAGCAACTTGCTACTGTTGAAACAACTTGTCTCGGTCTCTTCTGGGATGATGCAGTGTCTGAAAAGCACTTTGAGGTGCCGATCTCTCTCTCTCACTCTCTCTCTCTCTCTCTCAAAAAGCCATCATTGTTTGTGTTTGCACCCAGGTATCTGATTTTCAGTATTTGTCTATGCTTTGTGTACCCATGGATTTTTATCTTGTTTCAAAGATTGCCTTAATTGGTAATCTCTTCTTCAAGCCAAAAAGGATTGCTGTCTTTATTTGCCTGATTAGATAGTATGGGGCAAATGTCACCGCTTGGATTGATCAAACATATTTGTAGTGCCAAAAGATAAGTGTTGCTTGTGTCACAACTTCCAGTGCTATATATGTGTTGTTTTATTTAGAGGGCAATGAAGTTTCATTATGCAATACTGTGACTTGATGCTTAAGTGATGTCTTGTCTCTTCCAAAACAGAGAAAGGCGATTTCATTGCACTGGATCTTGGTGGCTCTTACTTTCGTATTCTGCGGGTGAAAGTCTCCCATGAGAAAAAGCAGACAGTACAGATGGAAACTGAGATTTATAACACTCCAGAAGATATAATGCATGGCAGTGGAACACGGGTAAGGTTCCTTCTTAAGAACATCCTGCAACATTCTTAAGAACACTGCAACCCTTTGCTTCAAGCAGCCAGCAGCCCTGGCCTCCACCAAAGGAATCTTGAGGCAGAGGCCAGGTCTACCCATGGCTTTGAGCAGCCCGCCCCGGGTGTCAAATACTCTAGGTGCGCCACTGCCTCTATGAGAACCAAAACGTTTCAGAAGATACGTTGTTTCTTTCTGGTCCTCCTGAAATAAAGCTGTTCTAAGTTCTTTGCTTCCTGTTTTGCTGCTGCCTATATTTTAGTATAATCTTTCCTTTCTTGCTCTATAGATGTTAAACAACTTTTCTGTAATGTGTATAGTAATCAATAGCTGATAAACCAGACGATACACATGTAAGGTGCGTGTTTGCAAACAGAATGTTGAAAATAGGAAGCAAAGGTGATATCGGGAGTTAGTTTTAACTACTGTGCTACCCCAGCCTCAGCTGTGAACTTATTAGGTAGCCTTGGTCCAGCCCCCCCCCTCTCTTCCCCCCCTTGCCTGCAGTAGAGGGATACCAATATTGCCTTATGTTATCTCAGTGATCCTTATAACATTGTAAGGCACGCAAAGTACTCTGGACATTCAAAAAGTGCTATATAAATGTATTGTCATCTTGAAATAACAAACCTGTTAATAGCATTTAATGCCCTTATATAGTACAGTACCAGGAAAATATAAATTATTGTTGTGTATCACTGGGACCAAATCCAGCCCCTTCAGTGGATTGCCATATTCATTGTACAGCAGAGTTCCTATATATATTTTAAATGAAATATCTTTCTGTCTCTTACTCTTACATTTTGCTGCCAGCAACTCAGTCTGTAGAAGGTTGTTGGATGGGTGATAAAGCCAAGAAAGGCTGGAGGAATTTCTCCTATTGCCTCCACTAAAAGCTCTTGTGTAAGTTACAGGTATTGGAATATGCTATTATTGATGCTGCCATTTTTTAAGCCCACCTTACACCATCCATTGCAATTTATTTTGCTTTTCCCAGGATAAAAATAAATTGAGATCCTGGACTCTAGCAGCATGGCTGTTGAGCCTAAAGAATGGTGACTGAGCATGTGAGGTGCTCTTTCAGCAAGGCTGTTTGACATTGCTATTGCAAAAATCCCCACTTTGAGCCAGCAGATCCCAGGCTCACCTGTGCTCTTCTTGCTATTTGGCTCTTCAGGACATCAACCCAGCCACTTCAACATGCAGATGTGGCATTAGTTAAATGTCCTAAGTGGTCTTGTGCATTGTGGTTGAATGAGAGAAATACATTGTAATGAAGCTATGCTCAAGGCTTGGTTTGTGTCAATATCTGTTTTGGACTGAAGACCAAAGTCCCATGTGTTCCTGTGATAAACACCTATCTTTAACTCAGTAGTGAGAACTGGCTGGTAGTTTATTTACATTGGGTACATCATGAAAAATATGTCACAATCCTAGGGTGGAAAATACTGTTTTAAAATCCTAGGTACCAGAATACATTTTTAGGAGCCAGAGCCAAAATGTTCACTGGAACATGATCCAGATCTATTTTCTGGTGGGATTCTACATTGAATGTTAGGTTTCTCAATCAGTTGATCTGGTCTTCCTATGTGTGAGTTTGACAAACCAGTAAGATGAGATACTTCACTTAGCACTGGATGGTAGTTTAACACAGATGACCACATTATACGTATGTTTCAGACCTTTTGCTCTGAACTCAAGTCATAGAAGACTTGGTTGAAAACCAATTCTTAAAACCGGAAGTGGAACCTTCATGTTTCCCTATTGCATTGACAACAAAATGTGAATGGGCAGGCATTAAGGCAATGGTTCCCAAACTGGGAGCCGTGGAAACCAGCCAGGGGAGCCGCGGAGTGTCACGGAATCCTCTCAGAAAACAGTGCAATGCCAATTGGCAGGCATCAACATAATGTAATGGGAAGTCGTGGCCAAAGATCGCCAACGGTCAAGGGAGCCGCATGTCAAAAAAGTTTGGGAAACACTGCATTAAGGCATCAGAACTCATAGCAGCAGTGTAGTCATTTCGTGCATTGGTACTGGCTGCAGAGGCATAGCTAGCCTCTGCGGCACCCCCCCCCCCGTGTGTAACATCAGAAGCCCTGCCCCTGCCGGTTGCGCCCCTGCTGCGTCACGATGAACCCCCCATGTTTTTTCGCCGTGCGGCTGTTTTTGACCGCTGCCGCGGTGCTCATGTTACCCCCTCGCGTGCCGCCCGGGGGCCCCCCGCCCCAGGAGGCCTACCACTACTGGGCTGTTGTGTGACCTGTAGTGAACTTTTGTCTATTAAAATCCAAAGAAAGGGTTTGCATTTGAATGTAGTGAACTCCACTGCTAGGGGACAGAGCTGGTCAGCAACCTCCTGTTTGCCAGGTATAAGATGCTGCATTAATTTAGATGGCTCAAGCTACTGTTTGCAGCATCACATGAAAAGCATAAAGGTGAGATACTGAGCTCTACTACTTCATTGTTCTCAGTACTCATTGTGGGCAACTTGCTGATCAACCTCTAATCCTCTTGGGATATATTGTTCAGTTCCAACCTGCCATTTAAGGCTTGCTGAATTTTGGGTTGTCCCCCTGAAAGGGTTTTTAGAAATAAATTGGTGTGTTTTCTGTGAATCTTCTGTGTATCTTCTGGGAAGATAAATTAGAACAACCTGATGTTGATGCGAAGGACTTTTTATAAGCATTGAAGTGTGTTTGGTTTTACTGGATGAGTAGGTGAAAGTATGAAGTATTGGAGGAGCTCTTTTGATGTGCCATAGTTTGCCCACATGGTTGTGATGCGCTGCCATTTCCCACATTGGCTCTGTAGTGCTTGGCATATCTGTTCCATAGCATGGAAAGAGCTGCAGTATTGAAGCCATAATCTGGTCACAGAGTTGTGCATAGTGCTGCATTTTCAAAGTATTCCTGTGTATATTAAATATTAAACGACTTCTGGGCATGTGCTTTTAAAGAATGAGATAAGATAGTTTGCTCTGCATGGGATCAGCATTCTAGTTGTGAATCGCCAAAGCGTTTAGGAGCTGTAAGCTGAAAACGCATGCTTTAAACCAGGGTGGTCCAACGTTTCGTACCTCGAGGGCTGCATGCAAACTTCGACATGAAACCCGGGGGCCGCACAATAAATTAAATTATTAATTAATTAATAAGAATGACCGATGCATGCCCCGCCCCGCTGTCTAGCATGCCCCGCCCACACTCCCCTGAATCTCGAAAAGGCGGTCGGCAGAGGCCTTCGGGGGCTGCATGCGGACCGTGGGCCATGCGTTGGACTACCATGCTTTAAACAGTAGAGTTGGGGAAGGAGGGCTGGGTGGAAGATCCTAATGACTAGTAATCCAGAACAAAAAGTTGTTTTTAAACTGTACTAACATTTTATGTTCAAGACGCTTCTAAATAAATATGAAAGAAGCCCAGAGCAACTCCATGATGTCTAGAAGCATTGTTAAACAAGGGGCAACTACGATATGAGAAAATGCTTGATGAGCAAGAATTTTCAAGCATCACAAAATCAGTCCGTAGTAGGTCAGGATTAAATTGCGAGTATCTAATTTGGAGTACTGTTTTGTGATATACAGATATTGTTTAGCCATGTTAATAAAGGTACTTGTTTCATAGAGGCCAAACATCATGGGGGGGGGGATCCTAGTACAAACATGTAGCAATGGCCCTGTCCCACATGCATACCATGATCCCATATCATAAATACAGTCTCATGAATCAAGAAAGGTTTTTGTTTTAATTCTGAAATTACATTTTCTACAGTTCTGAAGTTACATGACTTGCACAAGGGCTTTTCTCCCATGCCCCCAACCCCTTCCCTTTTTTGTTGTTCTTGTTTAACATAATGTCCACCCTGAAGAAGAGTCCTACAAAGTTTGCTGACTATTTTGTAGCTTTTTGGTCGATCCTAATCAAGGTATTATCTTTTTGATGTTTTTATTCCTCTGTTCTTTTAAAAGATTAAAGACTTTTGATGTTTTATTCTAATAGCCCAATGTGACTGCAGATACTTTTTAAATAAACCCATTCACTTCAAAGCTGTATCTTTCTGGCCTTTTTCATTGCAAAACTACTGTATCTCCCCAAAGTCCACGTCTTTTCCAAGCTCATACTTGTTAGACAAAATAGCTAGGTGGTTTAGGCTGCAATCCTATACACATTTACCTGGAAGTAAGTCCCATTGAACTCAGTGGATCTTATTTCTGAGTAGACATGTGTAGGATTGGGCTGTTAATCACTTCCTTGCCCCAAACTAGATTGCCTGCAGTTTTTGAAGAGTGCTAGTTTACTGAAACTTCTTTTGACTTCTACCACCATTATCAGTGTGCTAAAAATCCATAGGGCTATGTACGCTTCTCTGAAAATTTGCTGTCTCTCAGACTACAAGCCTTACAAGACATGCAATCTTAGGCATGTCTACTCAGAAGTAAGCCCCATTGAGTTCAGTGGGATTTACTCCTAGGTAAGTGTGCACAAGATTGCAGCCTTAGTTTAATATCTGCACAAGCACATACTCTCTGTTCTAGGGGAGGGCCTGGGCCAACAACTCACTGTTCAGAATCTAGCTTGTTGTGCTCTAACACTTTTCAGCTGGCTCCAACAAATCACACAAAATCTGGACAATATGTACATAGATACAGGGAAATAAGTTTTCATAAATATCCTCAAGCATAATGTACAACTCGGTCTCAAATTTTTTTTACGTGATAATGAGGTTGCAGCCTGGGCCTGACCTCCCTAGATCTGTGAGGCCCTGGTAACTGTATCCTCACTCCCATGCTTGGACCCTGCAGGGAGGTCTTAACTTGCTAAATGTTTACCCCTACCCTAGTTCCAATAAGGTATTCTGTGTGGTGTAAAAAGGCACTGAATAAATTCTATCAAGGTTTTCATCCTAAACTCAAAAACCAATGCAGATGTAATGTTTTCTAGTCTCCTAATAGTGGCTAGGAGATCAGCAACATGCCCTAGGCTCGTGTGTTTTCTTCTCCTTACATCATGAATTCCTCCTCATCTTTTTGGACCTAACCATTGTTACCATCACATATGCATCAAACCATGATCAGCACAAACCTGGTTCTAATCATGATTAGAACAATATATTGAAGGTAACTATGGTTAGTGGTAAGATCAGTGCAGATAGAGCACTGACTCTGGAAAGCAAAGAAGAACTTCAAGAGGGGAGGGGGAGTAAGCCCAAGGCACCTTCACAATCTCCTAACCACAGAAAGAAAATCAGGAACATTATGCCTGTACTGGGTTTTATTCCCTAACTAACCTAATCATGTTTATCATCCTATTGATTTCAGTAGGACTTCTAAGTAAGTGTGTCAGGATTGCTGCAGCTTATTTGTAGTAAAAACTGTGAGAATTGTTCGCAAGGAAGTCTGATGGGGATCATGGCTTAAAAGAGTTTTAAGGCTAGTGACATGTATTTTCACCGCATAGAAAACAATATTTTAAAAGTTTTCTACGTGGTGAAAATACATGTCACTAGTCTTACAGTAATTCCAAAACAGGTTCATAGTGTAACACCAAAATAATCTTTATTCAAATAATCTTTGTTGGTATGAATTCTCTATTTTTTCCCATTCTTTTCAGTGGTATTTGTGAGGATGGAGATGTACTTACATTTTTATTTGACTTTCTAATGTCTTTTTTTTTCTTTGCTTCTCAGCTTTTTGATCACGTTGCTGAATGTTTAGGAGATTTTATGGAGAAAAAAGAAATCAAGAACAAGAAATTACCTGTTGGATTCACATTTTCTTTCCCATGCAGACAGTCCAAACTAGACGAGGTAAGAGCATATTGCAGCTTAACTTAATTGCTACTTTAGGTTATCAAGAAATAGTTATTAAAATGATCGCTGCAATATTTTATATGAAATATGTCAGAAAATGGCTGAATTAGTTGCATCTCCTAGTGGTTGACTAAAATAGTTGCATTGTAGGAGCTGAGCGAGTATAGACCTGCTTCATGTCTGAGCGAGAGGTTGCTAGAAGTCTTGTATAAGCTTCATGTGGAACAATTGAATTTGTAAATTGTACATGCATACCTCCTTAAGCTTGATTGCTGTAATCCCATGAGCCTGATGCCTCTGAAGCAGAGTGTTGCAGTTGTACCCATGCAACTGGGTATATGTTGCCCACATTCATTGGAAGAAAATTGTTTATACAACTTGCCTTGTGGGAATTTCGGTAGTGCTGCCTCAGGTGTGCAATTGGCACTAAACTGGTTTTTAAAGGAAACTGAAAAGGTGAGTCTTGATGTGAGATACAAGTAGAGCATATTAATTTGGACTAGTATTTTAATTGTTTAATTTTATTTAGGGCTTTCTGATAACCTGGACAAAACGCTTCAGAGCAAGTGGAGTTGAGGGAGCTGATGTAGTGAAGTTGCTTAACAAAGCGATCAAGAAACGTGGGGTAAGGGTGTCTTCTTTTTATTTTATATATAAATATATGTAGAACAAAAATGCAGCTTCCTACTTCCAGTTTAATGGAGACTTTCTAGCACACAGGCTGCTTGCCTGCTTCGTCGCTATAAGCAGCTTGCTGCTTATAGCATTTTGGTTAATCAAGAACCCCCTGACTTGGTGCCAGTGATATCAGCTAAAGAAAGGTAATGGGCGCGGTGGGGGGCATGGGAGATGGCGTCCCCCCCCTCTCCGTGGGTTCCCGGTATCCGTGGGGGTGGGCAGGACCATATCCCCTGCGGATACTGGGGCCCTACTGTATAACAAAGAGCATTCTTATGAATGCCACTGAGTTAGATATAAACAGTTAGTTCTGAGTTAGAGTAGACTGTTTTTAAATCCTGAATCCCAAATTTTATATGTATTTACTTGGGGACTAAGACCATTTGAGTATAATGGGACTTTCCTTTGAGTAAGTGTGCTTAGAATTGAAGCCTAAGGTGCAAGTGTACATAGCTTCTTTTTATGCAGCTATATGTCGTGTGTAGGGGTTCTTGCATTGGTCCAAAATTGATTCAGTCACAAATTGAAGAGGCTGAGTTTTAACTAGGAGACTTCGTAAGAAGAAAATAATAGAAGATTAAGCAACATGTTCAGTAAATAGTATTTACTGAAATGTTATGCCACAGTGACAGAGTACACGTATTGAAATGTCTTAACATTGTGTGATATAAGAAGTATCTCATTTCATTTTAAAGGACTATGAGGCAGACATCATGGCAGTTGTCAATGATACTGTAGGAACAATGATGACCTGTGGCTTTGATGACCAGCGTTGCGAAGTTGGCTTGATCATCGGTATTAACATTTGGTTTCTTTGCTAAGCATAATGCGTGTTGATATTTTATGGTTTTTTAAACGTTACATTGATTAATCCCACTCCCTTCTCTTAAGGTACTGGCACAAATGCCTGCTACATGGAGGAACTGAGACACATTGACCTGGTGGAAGGTGATGAAGGGCGAATGTGCATCAATACTGAATGGGGAGCATTTGGAGACGATGGCTTGTTAGAAGACATCCGGACTGAATTTGACAGAGAGATTGACCGGGGTTCCCTTAATCCTGGAAAGCAACTGTAATTTTATTTATTTATTTATTTTCCCATCCTAATCCAAAGACTCACGGTGAAGATTCAACACTGTGACTTGGATCTAGAGAACCATGAGTGGAGTTCTGTTCATGTAACAGGATATTTCTGCTTCCTTTCTGCTACAGTCTTTGTGCTCCTCAGAAAGCTATCCTGTAAAAAGGGTGTGTGTGTGTGTGTGTGTGTGTGTGTGTGTGTGTGTGTGTGTGTGTGTGTGTGTGTTACAGCTGGATGGGAATGGTCGATGGGAATAGTTGGTGACTTTTCTACAAGTGAAAATGCCTTCTGTTTGTGCAAGGAGCTCCCTGGATCCTGCCAATCATTCTTTTCTCAGTTCATTTTTTCAACAGCTCTGGGGTGGGTGGGGAGGCATCTGTAGATTAGACAGAGAGAGTGACTTGCTCAAGGTCACCCAGTGAGCATCACAGCTGAAAAAGACTTTGAACTCTAAGGCTGGGTATGCCCACTTACTTGGAATCAAGTTCCATTGACATTTGTGTAGGATCAGACTACATATCTGCGAATTAATCACAAGGGTGTCAACTCGTTTTTTGTGTGGTCTTTTCTCTTATCAGATTTGAGAAGATGGTCAGTGGTATGTACATGGGTGAACTTGTCAGGCTTATCCTTGTAAAAATGGCAAAGGAAGGTCTACTGTTTGAAGGACGAATCACTCCAGAACTTTTAACCAAAGGAACATTTGAAACTAAGCACGTTTCTGCCATAGAGAAGTAAGTATTTTTGGTGCTTTTTCTTGGCTTCCAAACTGATGTAATTGTGTAAAATGACTAGAAGAGTGGAATACAGTGAACCCCTGATTTAAAGAGGAGAGAAGGGGGGTAAGATCAGCTTCTGGATGGACTTTTAAAAATGATCTTTGTTTTTGTTTTGCTTGTTTTAATAGGCAGTGATAAAAAAAATTTCCGCTTCCAAATGTCACCAAAGATCTAGCATGGGTAGAAGACCTTTAGCTCATCTGCATATTTTACTTGAATTAATATAATCTGCATATAATATTTAAAATGTCGTTGCATTTAGTCTGCAGCATTTTTTTTATTATGAAGAACATCATCCACAGAAACAATCTTGATCTACGAAGCTGAAGTACAGTGAATTTTCATTCTCATATTTGCTTCTCAATCTTTATTATTTTTGCCATTGTCTTTTCAAATGCATCTCTGCCACCATGAGGGCCAGAACCCTGTTTGTTCTTTTTAAAGTGACAGCTGGAATTCGCAGAAGTTTTTAACAAGACCAGAGGGCTATACTCAAATACCTTGAGGACCATGTGTGTCCTGCTAATTGTATTTTATTTGCCCCTAAAAGACAACTTCACAGTCATTCTGAAATAAGGCTTAGATTTCAGATCAGCTTGGTCATCAAATTACATTTTTAGTTTACCTCCGCATTTGCTCATTCGTTCAACGTTTTAGCACCCCTGCAGTTATTTTTATTGGGTGCATTGCAGCAGCTTTCGAGTGTCTTTAAGCCATTATGGTTTACTCCCTCCAATGACTTTTCCGTGAAAACAGTACGATACCCTACCACCACAGAATTGATTCTGCAGAGCAGACAATCTGACTGAAGTGTAGCTGTGCTGCTCTTGCCCTGCCATTCCCCTCCACAAGATTTGATCCACTGTGCACTCCTGCTCTGGAGTTGTACAGCAGGGGGCCCTCCAAACAATTTAAAATTTTAAAACTAAGAGGTTTAAGACAAAGATTCACAAAATGACGAAGGGGGTGAAGGAAAAGAAATCGGTGATAAAGAGATTAGATTCTATCAGAAACAATATCCAACAGATGCTCGTATCCCTTGTCAGGGCCAGTCTTGCCGTGAGGTAACCTGAATTGATCACGTGGAGTGACATCCTTGGAGGGGTGGCGCACGGATGAGTTCCAAACCCTTTTCTAGCAGTGCTGGAGGGGGGGGGGACAGCTACCGCAGCTCCAGATCACCTCTCCCTGCCTATTTGGTGATTACCAAGTAGGCAGAGAGATTCACCCCCCTTCTCTTCATTGATGAAGAGCACAGCATACAATCTCCCTGCTCCACGCCTCTTCTCTCCCAGCACCCCCTGCTCCTGTTCGACAAAGAGAACAAGTGGCATGGAGTTGGGAGGCTGCGCGTCACACTCTTTATAAGTAAAGGGGGGGGAGGGATGTGGCACACCCGCTCATTCACCCACCCGCCCTCTCCCCTCATCCATGGGGGATGTGTGCACGTGCAGAGGTGGCATTTGGGGAGGGGGATTCAGACAGTGTGGGGGCACATGCCAGCCCTGCCCCTTGTGCAACCACGTGCATCAATCGCAGCAGCAATAAATCTACTCGATAAGAGAAATATTTTCTTTTTCTAAGTATAAAACTTTGTGCTTTGCATACTGGGGACAAGAGGAAAAACAATATTTTCACCACCACAGAATTGAGGGAAACAATTTTGAGTGTGTGCAAATAAATGTTCATTTGCTGTACAAAAATTGGATTGGGCAGAAAGACCTTTATCCAGGAATTATATTGCTGTACTGCACCTATGTTAACTATGCTCATCTCCTCTATCACCCCACTACATTGCCACACGATAATACTCCTTACTGAGTTATTCCTGATTTTGTCTACCGGAAAGAATGGCAGAGTACGCTTCCTCTGATGTTACTGAAAACTGCATGGATATCTCCAGCAGCCATATCTTTGACGTAACGTTGCCTAGCTTTGCACTATGTAGCTTTTTCTAAGTCCGCACTCAAAAATGTGGCCTTTAATTGGTCTGATTGACTCCGAGCAAAATTCCGACAACGGGCTGCTTCCTGGATTTACAATGTTATTTTGTTTTGAATGGTAGAAGCTCATAATAGGTTTCACTCTTGTGATTTCTGTTAGGAGCAAGGAAGGTTTGCATAAAGCCAAAGAGATCTTGACACGTCTTGGGGTTGAGCCGTCCCATGAAGACTGCATCGCTGTCCACCACGTGTGCACAATTGTTTCATTTCGCTCTGCAAACCTGGTGGCTGCTACCCTGGGAGCCATCCTGAGCCAGCTGAAGGACAATAAGGGAGTTGGCCGACTGCGGACCACAGTGGGGGTTGATGGCTCCCTTTACAAGATGCATCCACAGTAAGTTTCATGCAGTTTCCATAATTATCCCTTGGCACCTGTTAGGGATCGTCTCTTGCAAAGGTCAGATATGTAGTACCTCAGGCTGGCATTTGGATGTGAGTGTTGGACTTCAGCTAAATAAACAACTCTCAGCACAGATGAAAGTGGGCTGTTAATGTCATAGGCTAGAACTTAAATAAGCTAGGTGGGGAATACTCTGTTTCCTTGATGCATTCTTAAATACAGATAGCTGCTTATAGCAGAGAATGGGATCCTAGAAAGTGCAAGCAAAGGAAGGTCACTCAAGGAAACATTTCTCCCCCCCCCCCCCAAGAAAAGCCGCACCTTTTGGAAGGGTGTGGGAGGGTTGCTGCGGAGGGAGGTGGGAATTGCCAACAATCTTGAATATTTCAGGAGAGTGAGCAGTCTGTGGAATACTGAATGGGTAGATAGGTGGGTGTACAGTATGTGTGGACTGTCTATGCATGCAGATGAACGGCTCATGTTTTTATATATGTTTAGTAACTGTGGACTGGGCCCTCATGCTATTCCCATTGCTGCTTCCATTAGGTATAATCATATGTTGCTGGTGTGATGTAGGAGCCGCTTTCTTGTGGCTGTTTCCCACTTTATAGATATCAAAGAGGAACCATGTAGGTCAACTGAATAATGTGATTCCTTCCAGTACTGGCATTGTCTTTCCTGGTGGTTTCAGAAGGAACTGTGTCAGTTGGCCTACCCACATGATTCCTCTGTGCTCTTCTTGCCTGTGTGGTGAGAGACCAGACCTCGGGAAAGTGTTTCCCACATTTCTCAGGCTGCAGCCCTATCCACACTTACCTGGGAGTAAGCTCCATAGACTGACTATTATTATTATTACTATTTATTAAAAGTATTTATATACCGCTTTTCAACAAAAAGTTCACAAAGCGGGTTTACAGACAAAATCAAATGATTAAATGGCTCCCTGTCCCAAAAGGGCTCACAATCTAAAAAAGATGCAGAACACCACCAGCAAACAGCCAGAAAGACACTGTGCTAGGGTGAAAGGGAGGCAGTTACTCTCCCCCTGCTAAATATAAGAGGAGCACCAGTTGAAAAAGTGCCTCTTGCCCAGTTAGCAGGGGTATAAGAGGGAATTTTGGCAGGTGCAGCTTTTTGCGCCCTTCCATGATGAGCTGCCAAAATCCCCCTCTTCTATATTGCCTGGTGCTGTTATATCCTGGCAATATAACCTGGTTCACTCATTATCAGAGAGCCTACTCCTGTGCATGTCTTTTCAGAAGTAAATCCCATTGTAGTCACTGGAGCTTACTACTGTGCCAGATGGACCGTTGAACTAGGGTGACCAGACACAATGGAGGACAAAGTGCCTATACCTTTAACCATGGTATAGAAGGGGAATTTTGGCAGGTGTAGCTCATCATGGAAGGGCACAAAAAGCTGCACATGCCCAAATTCCCTTTTCTATACTATGGTTAACGGTATAGGCACTTTGTCCTCCATTGTATCTGGTCACCTTACCTTGACTTGACCTATTAAATACTTTCTTACCCTTAGATTTTACAATTGATGAAATGCTTCTTTTCTGCAGATACTCGCGACGCCTGCACAAAATGGTGCGGCGCTTAGTGCCTGACTCTGACGTGCGGTTTTTACTGTCTGAGAGTGGCAGTGGGAAGGGCGCTGCAATGGTGACCGCAGTGGCCTACAGGCTGTCTGAGCAGCACCGTCTCATCAGTGAGACTCTGGCAGAATTCAAGCTCACAAATGATCAGCTGCTACAGGTGAAGAAGAGAATGCGCCTGGAAATCGAAAGTGGCCTCAAGAAGAAAACTCACGAACATGCAAAAGTCAAAATGTTGCCCACCTTTGTCCGCAGCACACCAGACGGGACAGGTAGCTCTCTTACGCCCCCTGTGGCATTTCTAATAGTTAGTCCAGTTTCCTTCCAGCCTCGTGGGATTTTGCAAAGTGAGGGGAAACAAAAGTCGACAGTTGGAGGTGCATGCTTTCCACACCATGCATCTGATATTTATTTATTTAAACATTTTATATGCTGTTTTTCCAGCAAGCTTTCAAAGTGGTGTATGGTCATAAAATAAAAATACAATCTTTATAATATTAAAAAAAATAGAATAGAAAACACAGTAATAAAATTGATCAGGGAGGAATCTCAAAGGTCAGACGAAAAAGGAAGATTTGATAGTCCTTGTGAAATAGAAGCTGAGTTCCCTTTTCAATTTTTTTCCCATACCCTGCCAACCGTCCCCCACATGCTCTTGAGTTCACAAAGCAGTTTCAGATTAGGTGTAGGAGTGTTTCAGAAGAGAAATGGAGAGAAAATACCTAATATACGCACACCTTTCCTTCTCTCCTCCCATTTTGGAATGTCCTTGTGTCTAGCTAACAAACTGTTTTGTGAAATGGAGGGATGTTAAAGAGCAGTTGGGTGGTTCTGAGGGAAATACAGTCTGAAGACATAACAAGCTAGATAGCATGTTGAAATCCCATGTTTAGGATTCCCCATATCTTTTTCTTAACAAAAAGCAGTTGTGGGGGCCTGATGTGGATGAAGCCCATAGCATGGGGGTAGGTGATTTAACTCCTTTGACCTGTGTTGTTTCTTGCTGAAAATTACCCCCAAGCTGTTCTTTTTAGCAAATGGCAGCTTCAGGGGAAGGGAAATTATTTTTAGAGGTAAAATGGTGCAGAATAAATGGTTTAGTCTCTCCTTCTCCCCCCCCCCCCCCCGGTACAACATTCCTGAGCCAGATCAGGACTTTGCGCAACTGCTTTTGGTAAAAAGCGAGAAGGTGGGGTGTGCCAAGCATGGGATTGCACAATGTAAAGTAACATCTAGATTGGCCCTCAGGAAAAAAAAAAACGTGAGGTGTATCCAACCAACCTTTTAGATCTTGGCCCAAATTTAAAAGTTGAAAAGGTTTTAAATGCATTAAGTCTAATGAATATGTTCCATGCTGGTTCTTAATAAGCACAACTTCCTTAGATGCCCTACCACAAACCATCGGAAACAGAAAAATCAATTCGCAGTTGTTTCTACCATGTTTTGCATTGTCTTTCATTGAGAATGGTGGGTATATAGGAATATATGTGCAGCTTCTTACCACATCATAAATGGTGCAGTTTGGCTAGGGATTGGAGGGCTTTTTTCAGGTTTTTTAAGGTGGGCCCCAGTATCTGCGGATCCTCGTTATCAGTGGGTGGTGGTGGTTCTGGAATGGATCCCCAGCGCATAGCGAGGTCCAACTACTGTATAATTCCACTGTGAGAAATTCACAACATTAAAATGGGCATGGGAACCAGCAGGAGGGCCTGGCTTATAGCTTGCACATTAATTGCATTGGTCCTACGACTTCCAGCGAGTTTTTGATGTGGCACTGTTTGTTCTCATTCTTCCAAATGAAATTATTCTATCCAGTGCCCTGTCTGTTGTGAGAAATTGTACCTTTATGTCTTTTTATTGCTTCCTTACTGCTAGTTCATTGTCTTATTTTTTTTTAAACTACATTGGCATTATTTGGAAAAGCACACCCCTTAAATGGAGATGGAGCAGCAGTACCATCTGCTGGCAAGTATTCCACTGGTCATGCAACCCAGCTCATACAACCCAGCATTTCCAGACATTGTGACCAATCTCTTCTGCAAGAGTACTTGCATTAGCATGTGTTTATTCTTCCTCTTTTTTTTCAGTAAACCTTTTAGATTTGCACACAAAGCCTCTATAAAGGGACCCAAATCCTCTTCTTGCAATTTTGGGTAAATAAAAAGTGGTGGAGAGGCTGAAAGTGTGAATATTTAGAAGCTTTATTCCTAAATATTTACATGTTTAAAAATGCTTCCTTTGCAGAGAATGGAGATTTTCTGGCTCTGGATCTTGGAGGAACAAACTTTAGGGTTTTGCTCGTAAAGATTCGAAGTGGTAAAAGGAGAATGGTGGAAATGCACAATAAAATATATGCAATTCCTGTAGAAGTCATGCAGGGTACTGGAGAAGAGGTAAATGTTCTAGTACTGCAGGTTTTATATGATGATGAACTTTCAAAAAACTGCAGAGTGCGTGTATTTTTAAAATAACATATACCTCCGAATTAAAAATCTGCATATTGCCGGGTAAACTCCGTCGTTGTAAGACTTATTTATTCAAATAATAACAAATAAACAAGATGTTAAAAGGTAGAAACAGGTATAACATTCAAATAAACAAGATATTAAAAGGTAGAAATAGGTATAACATATACCTATTTGTGACAGATATTTCTCTTTATTCTTTTCAAGCTGTTTGATCATATTGTTTCCTGTATCTCGGACTTCCTGGATTACATGGGAATCAAAGGTGCACGACTCCCTCTGGGCTTTACGTTTTCTTTCCCTTGCAAGCAGACCAGTTTAGATGCGGTAAGTTGTTGCTGCTACTATTATTTATCATCTAATTATACTTTTAATTATGCATTTTGAAGGTGGATTTTCAGCGGCAATTTATGGATTGAGGAGAGTTTTATGCGAAAACAAAAACCTGCTTGGGAGCAATCTGTAATTATGCGGGGGGGGGCAAAGCAAAGCTTTGCAGCAATGGGTGGTAGAGCTTTGCACATATGCAGATAGTTGACACAGGCATAGCATGAACTGGGCACGAACCCTTCCTTTATTTGGCATGCAGGCATAGCAGCCAGTAGTGTGCTGCAAACTGCTTCCGGGATGAGTCTAGATCAGTTGTAGTTGTTAAGTCCTGATATGATGCTGAAATTGAGGGCTACATGTTCCAGGGAATGTGCGACTGCCACTGACTTGTCTTGCGGGCCCATATTTCCCTGGTGACATCTAAAGAAAGAAGATGCATAACGTGAGCCCAGAATTTGCCCATCCCCTTTCCACTTCATTGGCTGGTCCTTATGGTGGTCAAGGAAACTGTGAACATGATGTCCCACTATGTATCTTCTTCGAGTAGGTGTTACTAGGGAAATGTGGCTTGGTGACAGCCATCCATTCCCCTCAGGCCTTTGCCACATATAACCTTCAAGGGAAGACCTTTTGACACCATCGTGGGTTCATCAGCTAACTAGATCTGGTGTTGCTCCTGGATGCCCAGGTCTGATATGATAACGAATGGAGGTGGAAATTGAGCATCCTTTTTCCTTTTCAGGGCATCCTTGTGACTTGGACCAAGGGCTTTAAGTCTACTGACTGTGAAGGAGAAGATGTAGTTAATTTGCTGAGGGAAGGAATTAAGAGAAGAGAGGTGAGGCTTTCTTTGTTGATAGAGTAAAATTAACAGGTGGTGTTGATCATTTAAAAATTAATGTAGTGTTGGTTGTGAGTCACTAATGCATCTTCACATATCTCCTCTGTGTTGCTAAAAATAGGGTATATGTTTAAAAGTCAACGTAGGAAAATGCTAGTGAAACAAAGATCCTCTCATTTCACCAAAGCTCCAACAGTAGTTGCTTGTCCCTAAAACTGATTCAAGGAAATTCTGATACAAATATTGGAAGAATGTAGGTCGATGTGTCCAGCTGTTACTCTTGGTAATAATAGTACCTGCCAATATGCTTCAATTTGATGAAATTAGGGCTGCGTTTGTTTTTCACATTCCAGCAACTTGCTGGAAGGAGGGAAAAAACAGCTCCAGCACTCCAAGTGCTGGAATGTGAAAAAACAAATGCAGCCCTAATCACATTGAAGCATATTGGCAGGTACTATTATTACCAAGAGTAATAGCTGCACACATCGACCTACATTCTTCCAGCAGCAAGCTCATGTCGCATTCTTTCTTAATGTTCTAGCATGCTCACCACGCTAACAATTTGAGCAGCAAGCTTGAAGCTAGAAAAGATGGCGGCCTCATGCACCAATAGGAAGGTTGTTTGTCTGCAAAGGAGCTTGGGAGATGTAGTATGACTGGGACCAGGAAATAAGAGCTATTGTTTCAACAGAGGCTTATGGAGCCATTCAAAAGGAGTCATTCAAAAGAGCTAAGGTGACTTGCAGCAACACTTCGTCATCTTCAGATTTCCATCCAGTTCTTGTAAATAAATATTTAATGCCACAAAAGCACCCTGAACTAAAGTAAGATGTCATCTTGTTGTTTTTAAAATGAGCCACATAGAAGCATGCTAGAGGCATGCAAGAATCGTCACTTCCTCCTATTTGCTATTAGAAAAACAAACAGCCTAATACTAATCTGTAAGCAGTATAATGGGTCTGAAAGTATTTTTCAGCCAAACCTCTACTACTGAGGGCTACATGTTCCAGGGAATGTGCGACTGCCACTGACTTGTCTTGCGGGCCCATATTTCCCTGGTGACATCTAAAGAAAGAAGATGCATAACGTGAGCCCAGAATTTGCCCATCCCCTTTCCACTTCATTGGCTGGTCCTTATGGTGGTCAAGGAAACTGTGAACATGATGTCCCACTATGTATCTTCTTCGAGTAGGTGTTACTAGGGAAATGTGGCTTGGTGACAGGGTTAGATTCAGAGGGATCCCAGTGCCAGTCAAAGGCACTTCTGCTTGTGAGGGTAGGGCAAGGAAGCAGGGGCATCATAAGGGGTGTGTGGTGGGTGCCACCACACGCCATAATGGGTGATACCCATTGAGGGGGGTGACAACATGGGAGAAGCCCACGACACTGCCCAGGCTCAGCGGTCTTCAGTTGCTCCGACTTGGCGACTGGACTTCTTCCGTCTTCGGCTGCTCCAACTCGGCGACTCAGGGAGGAGTGTCACCCTTGCTCGACCATCTTCAGCCGCTCTGACTCAGCTCGGAGCAAGGGTGACCCCTTCATGGAGGGGTGTCACCCTTGCTCAGCCGCTCTGACTTGACTTCTTCTGTCTTTAGCTGCTCCAACTTGGCTTCTTCCATCATTGCCTTCTTCGGCTGCTCCGGCTCGGCTCAGAGCGGCCAAAGACGGTTGAGCAAGGATGATACCCCTCCTTGAGGTTGTCTTCGCTGTCTTTTGCTGTTCCAAGCCGCTTCTTCATGAATCCACAAAGAAGCGGCTCAGATTGGCTGAAGACTGCGGAGGAAAGGCTAGAGCTTTTCCTTGGCAGTTTTCGGCTGCAGAGGCTTGCAAGTTGGAAGTAATTGGCAGTCATGTCACTGCCAATTACTTCTGCATCTGTGCAGGTGATGCAGGAGTCACCACACCAGTTGTCACCACAAGGTAGCGATGCCACTGCAAGGAAGAGTAGCAATGACTCCCTGTTTTGAGTTTCTACTGACAAACGTTTGCCCACCCATGGAGAATTTTGCTTGCTCCCTGGGATGAGAGTTTCCTGCAAAAAAGCAATTGAAGCATATACTTTTCTCAAATTAGTGAAAATGTTTTGCCTTTTATTAGGTTTTCCCAAGCCTTTAACATTCTGTGTCACAATATCATAGGCCAGTGTTTCTCAAACTGTGGGTCGGGACCCACTTGGTTGGTCACAACCTAATTTCTGGTGGGTTCCAGGTGATGGAATGGAAGGATCAGATAAGTAATTGTCACAAGCCCTGAGACTGTTCAAAAATCAGATAGCTCCTGCAGTTTGCAAGATAGCTGCTGATTGCCCTGCAAACAGTTGAGCTCCTGCAGTTTGCAAGGAGCTGATCTCCTGCAATTTGCAAGTTTGTGTAAATATAGGGAGATAAATGTTTGAGCGTCTCATAAGCTAGGTGGGTCCCGATAAGAGTGTCATTTAAAAAAGTAGGTCCCGGTGCTAAAAAGTTTGAGAACCACTGTCATAGGCCATTAGTCCATTCTCAAGTGAAAGAGGAAGCCCAACAACAATTCAAAGTAGTGCTCTTCATTTAGGGTCAAAATGTTAGGAAGTCAATGGTACCATTCAAAAGTAGTAAGGAGGGAGGAAAGCAGACAAGACCCAAACAGGGGACTAAAAAAATTAGGAAACACTTGAAAAAATGTGTGAAACTTAACCATCTCATGGCTCCTGGGTCTGGTGATGACAAACCCAAACAGTAACTCAAGTCTCTTGTTCAAATGATGGCTGCTGCCATTGTATGATTGTCAATTAGCAAGGAAAAACTGTAATTATGTGGGACAAGGGAGCATAAATAAGTTTCAGCAGCCTTGGCCTCTCTGAATGTATTACGTTGACCCTCATATGAAGCTATGAAGGCTGAAGGATATTGAAGTTAGAAGACTAGGCCATGTCCTTTCACCAGTTGGTATGCTGTCGAAAATTGGTTTTTGCTCCACCATAGCATAGGAATCTTGAAATATCATATATTGTACATGAATTTGCAACTCACTCCAGAATAGAGAACTCTGCTCATGAGCTTGGTGCTGGATACCTTCCTTCATTGTAAGTCAGAAGAAATTTACAATGAAAGGGCTTGAACAGACTGGAATTTTCGAAGGGGGACCCGGGGAGCGATGTACTTCAGTTCAAGAGCATAATCAGCATGCAGTGACAGTAGCAACTTTAATAATGCTGTGATACATTTCATGGGGGTTGCCTTGTTCTGTGTTTTCAGGAATTCCTACAGTCTGTAGGTTCCGTTGGCAAGAACACCCTTCCATGTCTGCCATTTTGAGCTTTTAAAGCTTGATTTTCCTTGGGTAGCTCTGAAATGGCTGCTGCTGAGGATTGGCTCCAAAATATATACATTTTCTTATCCCATGGTGGGAATGAAGGCAACGGAGGGGAAGCTGGAGCCTCTGAAGGTGTTCAGGCTGCCATAATGATTTTGGCTGCCTGTCTCTTCAACTGTACACCATATCAATTGTATTGAGAGTGTAGAGGGAAAAAAGTAATCTATCAGAGGATTATCCAAAGAAAACAAAACTCCAATTCTAAAGAGGACGCAATAAAAATTACCCTCAGTTGGACAGGGTCAATCCCCTGAAATTGATCTGAAATTATTGATAGAAGGCTGCAGCAAGGACAAGCTCACCGTGTGACTTGTTGCACCCGCTATCTACAACTCTGTTTTTAAAGAACGTTTCGACTCCTACAGAAAACAAGAAAAAAAGATGTTGCACTGATAATAGCAGCATAGAGATGTAGAGCAAAGTAAATTTATTCTCGAAGGTAATTAAAACTGAGGTTGAGATGCATTTGAATTTGTGTAGCAATGAAGAACTGTAATGTGGGGGACATTTCCTGAAACATACTAATAAATTGGGATATTGGCATGAAGGTAACGCTGCTACTATTTAAACAAAACTGTGTTTTCTTGTTTGGGTATTTGTAAATGGCCAGCATGAACTTGTTCTCCAGAACTATAGGAGATTGTGGTGGTTGTTCTGACATATTGCTCCAAAGTGCAGTTGTGGTTTCATATTGTTGTTTCTTCAAAGGAATTTGACTTGGATGTTGTGGCAGTGGTGAATGATACAGTTGGGACAATGATGACCTGTGCCTATGAAGATCCAAATTGTGAAATTGGACTTATTGTGGGTAGGTATGAAAGTTGGGTTAAATTTCTGTTGCAGATGAATATTATTTAAAACCACACACAGTAGATCATATTTATTCAGAGTGACTTCACCGGTTGAACATTTATCTAGAACAGGGATTCTCAGCCCCTTCCTGGCCAAGTACCACCTTCGGCATCACTCTCCTGCTGCATACCACCGGAAGTGACTGGCGATGACATCCTCACCAGTTACTTCAGGGTTTTCAGGTTTTCGGAGGCCAGAAAAAGCAGGTAGGAGGCTCTGGGCTGGTGGGAGGGCCGGGAGGGCCCTTCTCAGCATTCCCGAGGTGCTTGGCCAAATCATACAAAAACATACAATCAAAAGGGCTGCGTCGGAACGGGGTTCTGGTGGTCCGGCAGTCCGAGTACCACCAGCAGTTGACCAAAGTACCACTGGTGGTACTAGTACCACTGATTGAGAACCCCTGCTCTAGAAGATACAGTATTTTGTGACACAAGATCATGAAATCTAGGAATTCTAATGTTGATTAGTTCTCTTACAGCCCAATCCTAACTAAATCCTGTCCCCACTGATGCGGCTGCACCAACAGTGTGTGCGCTGTATCCAGTGCGGAAGCAGTCACCGAGACCTCTTCAGGGTAAGCCTCCACTTCCCTGATAGGTCTACTTGGACCCACACCAGCTCTTTGGCTGGCACAACTCCCAGTAAACCTGGGGAAGTGGATTGAGACCAAAGCGAGATAGGATATCGGCGGAGCTGCTATCATTGATAACCGCATGTCACGAGGGAACCAGCGGGTAGGAGAGGATCAGGGCAACTGGGTGCTTTTTTCCTCAGTGCAACCACTGTCAGCCCCTCTAGCGACCACCCAGTTGTTCCACCCCACTACTGTCATGGTTCTCCACTTAGCTGCAAGCACTTCCAAATGGCTCCTGTGAGTCACCCAGCTAAGTGTGCCCCTCCTTTCAGCCACTGCACCTCCACGTAACTCTAGTGCTCCTGCAGGTGAAAGGGGGAAATGGGAGCAAATACTGCCCTCTACATATCCCCCAAGGACATTCCAGGGGACCCTCCCCAGCTGGTAGCTCGCCATCCCCCCCTTCAGTAGAGCACCTCATGATCACCAGGTTTCCTATTCTGAAGGGGCAGCAAGGCGAGCCCTTTCCTCAGTGTCTTGGCACTGTAGCTTAAGCAAGCAGCCAAGGGTGGGCTCCGTAGATCACTGATTTCTCTTACCCCCAAGCAAGCAAGGAAGCGCGCACACGCACATGCACACACACAGGGCAGTTCATTATAAGAAAGTGTCATTGCTTACATTTGCCCAGGAATTAATAAGAGTTCCCCCCACCCTAAAAGGGGGGAATCTTCAAGAGGTTGAGTAAACAGTAGCAAGGCAATAAGAAAATAAAGTCTTAACTACTTACTACATTGTCTGTTCTAAAGTCCCGCCGCGCAGGGTTGTCCCAAGCAGTTTGGATAAGGGATGTTCAACTTGTACTACTTTCAGCCTGAAAATGGATGTGGAGAAATGCTCAGTACATTCCTGCATAAAGCTCATGTAAGCCACCCTAAACTACATGCAGGAAGGGTGCAATACAAATGTGATGGATAAATATAAATAGGATGTACGCTCACATTCAGCTTCTACACAATGAGGAAAATTTGCATGGCATGAAGTCTTGTCTGTTAGCTGCAGTAAGTTTTGAAATAACTAGTCTGGCACCAGAATAGTATGACTGTTTCATTCCAAAATAACTATCATTAAACATGATTTCTGTATTTGAATTCCTGTCCTGATAGTGGCTACTGAAAAGTGGCTACTGAAAGGTTAACAACAAATTCTGATGTTCTGGTGTTGAACGTAATCCTTTCCTTTTTCTAGGAACTGGCAGCAATGCATGCTATATGGAGGAAATGAGAAATATAGAGATGGTCGAAGGAGAGCAGGGAAGAATGTGTGTGAACATGGAGTGGGGTGCATTTGGGGACAACGGATGCCTAGATGACATCAGGACGATCTATGACAAACATGTGGATGAATACTCATTAAATTCTGGCAAGCAAAGGTATTTCTTACTGGACTGTGGTGAGAGACGTGAACTGATCCTTGTTGGATCAGCAGGGTCACCTGTTGCCAACCGTATGTCAGACTGTGCCAGAACAGTGGCTCATAAGATTGGGTCATAAGAGAATACAAACATACAACCTCTGGCAACGCTCGCTCTTGGAAGCTTGATGCAAGGAGGCAGCAAGGCTGGTGGGGCTGTGGCATACTTCTTAAAGTCCCAAGGAAGGAACCCAGAGAAACAAAAACCCACAAGAAATTAGAACTTAGCCCACTGGTTCTGTGTGCCACTAGTAAAGAGGGGTGAAATCCACCCATCTCAATTTGAAATGGGCTAGGTCTTTCTGATCCTTTTGGAGAATTCTCAGGAAAATCTTCAAGCAGATCCTGATCCACCATGCTTAAAGAGAGTTGTGCAGTGCTTTAAAAGATCCACCATGGGGGGACTTCACCACCCTCACAAGACTTCATATCTGCAAGTTTAGTGGTTCTCAAAGTGGTGGGTCATGACGCACCATTGGAACCACTAACTGCCCCCTGCCCCCTTAAGGGGCAGGAATAGCATGGCGGTGATCCAGAAAATGATTTTTGTACTTACTGGGGCTTCAGGGGGCGGGGTTTGGGGAGGCCTGCACAACCTTCCTTGATCTCCAGATTGCCGTGGAACACAAGTTTTCACAAACCCCGGAAGTGGTCAAAAATCACTGTGGAGTGGCAATGCGAAGGTCGGGGAGGCCTGCAAAGGGTTGTGCAGGCCTTACCGACTCCCCCCCACAACCCCGGTAAGTTAAAAAAAACCCGTTTTGGGACACTTTTTTGGCAGCATCTGCAGCGATCCCTGGGATCGCCACTGCTGCAGGGCATGCCCTCACAAGCACAAGTTCTCCCCACCTTGTGGGGAGAACTTTGAGAACCACTGAGCTAGTTCCTCTCCCCTATCACATGCCTTCCCAAATTTACAGGTGTGGGGAGGGAGGAGGAAAACAGTACTTGAAAAATAGCTTGCAGAAGCCAAGGGTTTGTCCCTAAGTTGCTGTCTGTTTACAATGAAGGTTTATGGCTAATGTAGTAACAGTTATTTGATTTGAAGTTCTCTGAGCATTCTTGAACTCCTCATTGTCCACCAGAATTCTATGAATTGTGATTGGTGAGTGGTGGACTTCGGTCATAATGGCAAGATTTCCAGGCTGGAGGAGCTTAAGAATTCTCCATGTCCAAAATTCTTCTGCATCTCCATTTCATTCTTCCCCAAGGTAACTTCCCTTAACATTTGCAGAGGCTTTATCTGATTAAAAATTAGAAATCAGATTAATCTCCCGGTTGTGTTTGTCCACGTTGTACCTTCTTGAGAAACTAACTTTCTGAACGAGTGCTCCTGTCTGATTGCAGGTATGAGAAGATGATCAGTGGAATGTACTTGGGGGAAATTGTCCGCAACATCTTGATTGACTTCACAAAAAGAGGATTCCTCTTCAGAGGCCAGATTTCAGAGACACTGAAAACTAGGGGTATTTTTGAAACCAAGTTCCTTTCACAGATTGAGAGGTAAGTGAGCTCAATAGACCTACACTGAGGCTTATCAATCTATTTAACAGTAGCTTTTCTTGGAGATCTTATTTAACAATACCTTCATTAGTACAATAGTGCTCCATAATTTACAAAGCATTACAAAAATGCTTAAATTTACATGATTAACGTGCGGTTATCTTTTGTAGTTTCTTGCCTGTATTTTGGGTGATCTATGGCATCTATTTCAAATTGTGTTTTCCCTCTAATTGGGCGCATGAATATTGTATTACCCCTCTGCCTTAACGGGGAGGGAGGGGCAGGTAATACCAGGTGCATGCTCCCAATTACAGGGGAAGCACAATGGTTGGGCTGTGCCACTAGCTGTTGCCATAACATTGCTTTGATTCAGCACACATGGAGAAAGAAAATGACACTGTAGCAACATATAATGAGAGATGGATGGAGTGCAGTCTGGCCTCCAAAGTATCTGACTCTCTATTGATTATGCTGGACAACACACAATTTTGCCCCTGAAATGAAAATAGCTAATCTTTACTCATTTCGATATGCTGAAAATGAAAATGGCAGTAAAAGCTGTCAATTGGCTCTAGTTTAGGAGAAGCAGTCTGCATTATGTACATAGGTGTTGTGAGTTTCATTGGGCATTTACCAGTACATGTCTATGGAACTATCCATTGTGGATCTCTCACAAACCATAGCTAATTTTGCATTTTCAATGTCATATTTGGGTTCAGCATCTCAAAATCTATAAGAAATGACTAATCCTTGGGGGCATAGCTTTTTTGTTAAAATTTGTTGTCCAGTGTTATCACTAGGGATCCAGTGTTTGTTGTCCAGTGTTATCAGTAGGGATAAATCTCTCTTATCAGACTACACTTCTTACAAACCGTACAAGAACTAGGATAGGTTATGCAGTGAAAAAAGGACTGCTCTAAATGTGGTGAGAATCACATGGGTTTCAAAAGACTTGAACAGTCGCACGGGCTACAAATAAGGCAAACAAATCCACATGGGTCTTGGACTATGGGAATACTCAACTACTGTATTGTTGTTGTTCAGTCGTTAAGTTGTGTCCGACCCTTCTTGATCCAATGAGCCATATCCCGCCAGGCCTTCCTGTCCTCCACTATCTTCCTGAGTTCGCTCATTTTCATGTTCGTTGCATCGGTGATGCTGTCTAACCATCTCATCCTTTGCCTTCTCCTTCTCCTTTTGCTTTCAATCTTTCCCAGCATCAGAGTCTTCTTCAGAGAGTCCTCTCTTCGCATTAGGTGGCCAAAATATTTGAGCTTCGGCCTCAGTACCTGTCCTTCCAGGGAACAGTCAGGGTTGATTTCATTTAGGATTGACTGATTTGATCTCCTAGCAGTCCAAGGGACTCTATAAATAAGGATTTTTTTTCTATGCTTATACAATAAGCATTTGGACACCATTTTTCGTTCTCTATACTTTAAATCTGAATAATGGAGCTGTTTAGTTGGAGAGAATATGAAGATCACTGAATGCACTCAGGCAGGATTCTCAAAGTCTAAACACACCTAAAAGATTTGTTGATGTGATGCAAAATTGGATTAGTCCGTGTAATCCAAAAGATCATGTAAAAAGTAGAACATAAAACCCAAAATGATAGATATGATTATGGCCAAATATTAATTTCTTATAAATGAGTTTCTCAAAGTCTCAAGAATCTCAGTGAGTTTGAAGACCAACAGCATAATCCAGTGGTTCCCTAACTCCTGGGAAGGCCCTTCGCTGCTCTAAGTGGCAGCGGGGCCTTCCCAGGGGTTGCAACGATGCACCTGGGATCCCACCGCCGTGGCCGAAAATGGCCGTTTTACCTGCATTGGTGGGCAGTGGATGTCCGGTGGGGTGTGTGGGGAGCCTGGGGACCCCTCCACAGGCCTCCCCAAGCGTCGGAGCAGTGCTCCGACGCGATCGCAACCCACTTCCGGTTTTACGGCGAAACCGGAAGTGGGTTGCGATCGCGTTGGAGCGCTGCTCCGATGCTTGGGGAGGCCTGCGGAGGGGTCCCCAGGCTCCCCACACACCCCGCTGGACATCCACTGCCCACCAATGCAGGTAAAACGGCCGTTTTCGGCCGCGGCGGTGGCGGCAGCGGCGTGATCCCTGGCGCGCCGTCGTCGTCACCGCGGGTTGCCACGCCCCTTAAGGGTGTAGCAACTTTTTGTTCCCGGCTGGGGCGTCGCAAGACCCCAGTTCAGGAACCACTGGCATAATCCTATGCATGTCTATTCAGAAGTAAGTCCAATTTAGTTCAATAGCACTTACTCCCAAGTAAGTGTGTATAGGATTGCAGCCTAAAATCCTTAAGGGAATTGTGGAATGAGTTTTTTAAATAAGATTTTAATATATTTGGAATAAAGACCACCATTTTGGACTTTTGTGTTCTACTTTGTGAAATGTAGTATTTGTTTGTAGCTAAATGATAGTGTGTATAAGTAGAGAATTGAAATCTTCAATTTCACTTCGACAGAGGTGGTGATAGGGCAATTTTTGTAAAACTGACCTAAATTGTAAAACATCCTTTCATGTCTGTAGTTTCATGGTACTGAGAGAGAAGAGAAGCTGAGAATGTAAGCAGTATAAGGGCAACATATTTCCTAACTGAATGTGCTATAGTACAGTGGAACCTTTTTTCCGCGGATCCGCGGAGTTAACTCACAAGGGTCCACATTAAAAACTGCAGGTTTTTAACCTTTTAGAGTGAAAACACTGTATTCTTGCTTAAACATATTGAAATCATGATCTGGAAGCCTCTTCTGGGTCACGTGACTCCCCCTCCCCTCTCCCAAGGTCGCACCAGAATGCTTTGCTTATATACACCCTTGGGTAAAAATGCCTTAAGCAAGATTGCACAGCATTTCCACTCCAAAAGGTAAACCCCCCTGCTTCCCCACCTTTTTTACAGTTTTTAACACGGACCCTGGTATCCACGGATCCTCGCTATCCGCATGGAGGGGGAGGTCCGGAACAAATCCCCCACGGATAGCGAGGTCTGACTGTATTACTAAATTGGTATGTTATACCAGAAACAACAAACTGTCCTGTAGTACCTTATTATAAATTAACAATTTATTGTGGTACAAGTTTTTGTAGGCCAAATGCAAAAAATGGATAAAGTGGGCTCTGATTCATAAAACCTATACCACAACAAACTTGCTAGCCTATAATATTTCCGTAAATCTTCCCTGATCCTGGACTGGGGCAAATGTGCAAAGTTATGTTTGGCACATAAAAGCAACTTACCTGTGCAATATCATGTGGGGCTGATGTTGCACTTAAATCAGGTTGCCAGCATTGATCATTATGCTGTCAGGAATCCATAGTTTGGCTGTATACCACAGTGGTGGGCTAATGTATAGGAGCTGGTGTCTGAGTTAAATAAAATGCCAGCTGCATGCCATCTTGTACAAGGAAGTTACTTTTACAATATGTAATGTGGGAAAGGGTTAGTCCCCCTCCTCCAGAGCCTCTGCTTGTATCACATTTCAACTGTTTAAGTAAAAATCAAAATATTGAGAGATCCAGTCGTAGATTATGTATGTAATGTGTAGTTTATCTCTCAATGTGGCAAAAGGCTGCCAGGCCTGTTGCTCTTTTCAGAATTATTACCCATCCAATAGTGGAACTTCTGCAAGTGCTTCATTTAGAAACTAATCCAAGCATCTGTTTTTGTTTTCTTTCTCCACAGTGATAGGTTAGCACTGCTTCAGGTTCGTACAATCCTCCAGCAGCTCGGTCTAAACAGCACCTGTGATGACAGTATAATTGTCAAGATGGTGTGTGGAGCCGTGTCGAGAAGGGCCGCTCAGCTGTGTGGAGCCGGAATGGCTGCTGTTGTAGATAAAATAAGGGAGAACAGAGGATTGGACCACCTGGATGTAACTGTGGGAGTAGATGGTACACTGTATAAACTTCATCCACAGTAAGTATTGAGGACTTTATGTTTGCATACTGCGAATCATTTTTGATACCTAGTGGTACAAGTACAATTAATTGCTTGCAAACTCAGATTTAAAGGTTTGTGAAAATCGATATGCTTTTTCTACATCCGTGGTTTGTGGGAGTTGGGAATGCTGCAGGCAAAGAGACTGGGGGGGGGTTGCTCCCCCTCCTCCACCATGGGCAGGGCCTCCGAGAGGGGGGTTAAGGGGGTAAATAGTACCCGGGCCCAGGTGTCAAAAAGGTGTCAAATGTGTCAAAGGGGGCCCAGGAGCAAAAACGGGGGGGGGGAGAGCCAAATTCAATGAAGGGAAGGGGCCCAAAAGAAACTTTGTACCCCCTGATAAAATTCCTCTGAGTGGCCCTGACCATGGGGTAACCAGAACCAGCATTGCAGTCCAGAATGAGCAGTGATTTGGGTGAGGGTGGGCAAGGACTGCATGGAGCCTGTGAACAAGGCATCACCTTGCTTATTTTTGCTGTGTGATACCCAGTTTCAACCTGCAGGCAGGGCTGGATTTCTAGCCAATTGGAAGTCTTGTCTGGATGAGTCAGTTTCTAAAGTAGTATGTATATTTTCATGGCTTGCTACAATAGAAAGTGAGACAATTTGTATGGGATTTCCAGCCATGTATCGTTCTTTATTGAGGAAATAAAGTTGATGTTAAACTTGCCTGTAGAAAATCTTCTTCAAACGTTTCTGCCATGATGTATGCGGCGACTTGAGAAAGATTATGTAGGGTAGGCAAGCAAAAACTTTAAAACCTCCGCTTAACGTTTCCTCCCGGCACTTCGGGACCTCCTCAGATGCAGCACTGAGAACAAGACCAGTACCAGTACTGGCAGTTGGATACAGTTCCGTAGAACACCACACAGATGTTAAAGCAAAACTAACGTTAAAATGCGCAGGAAATACTAAAATGGTTCATTAAGAGCGGAAGATGCGGTTTCCGGGTTGACCGGGAGTAAACCCTCTTGTGCGCTGACCGATATTAACCTAGCACAGCGTTGTTTGTACGATTTATTTAAGAATGGCAGCCAGATCCGATTCACAGATTTCAATTCTTGTTGACGATTCATAAGTGCACCAGGTTTTTGGGCGATGGAAATAGCTTCCAGGTTTTGACGATGCCTAATGTTAGTCTCATGAAATAGAGAGCGGGTGTTTCTAAAATCAATCCAATGTCCGGTAGCTGCCGTGTGTGTAGCTAGCGCAGATTTTTCTTCTTGCCCAGCTTTGACAGCCCGTTCGTGTTCCTGTATTCCTGTTTTAATGCATCTCCCCGTTTGTCCTATATATGAACGATGACAAATACCACATGGGATTTCGTATACCCCCGGGTTTGAGAGTTCTGGCCTCTTATCCTTAGGATTACCCAGCAACTGTTGGATCTTCGTTGTAGGCAAAAATATGGTTTTAACGTCATGCTGTCTAAAAATGTAGGCAATTTTGTCCATAATGCCCCTCAAATAAGGTAGAGCTAGCCATTTGAATTCCTTATTATTTGTTTCCTCCTGTTCTTTCTCCTTGTTTTTATTAATTTCCTCTATTGTAGGGATATATTTCCCATTATCCTCTATGGGGAGGATGTTATGCGAGATTTGAGAACTTTGGAGAAACACAGACTGCGCAAAATGAAAACAAAAAATACTTTAACATTCCTAATAATGTGCAGAGATGCGGGGGTTATACCCAAATTCCTAAGACATCACAGGAAAAGAAACACCAGGAGAACAGAGAGGATTTATGAAAAAATGGAATCATCACTATTAAGAGACTATGTGAAATCTACCAGATATGATTTATGTAAAATGGACGATCCAATATATAAATTACACATTAAATTGAGTAACATCATGGAAATTGATGATTGGAATAATTGGGACACCAGAACTAGAGAATTTATATCTCACCAGGAAAAGATCATTAAAGATAGGCATAAGAAGAAGTTACATGGCCTGGTTAAATGGACCAATGAAACAACCAAACCTCTTAAAGAAAACAAAGTAATTGTTAATTTATCAGACATTGAATTAACTCCAGCTCAAACATCCGTGCTAACTAAAGGAGGAAATTATGCGTTGGTCCCTAAGACCAAAAAATCATTGCCAATATAGAAACCACATTGGCAGAATTTGATGGGGACACTGCAGAAGAAATAAGGATTAAGTCAGCCAATATTTTGTTAAAGGCAAAACCCCTCAAAAGTAATATTACACACCAGGAAGAGGTAGCAATCAAACAACTGAAGAATAATTCAGATATTGTCATACTCCCCGCAGACAAGGGGAATGCAACAGTGATTTTAAACACTTTGGATTATTTTAATAAAATCACAGAGCTGTTAGATCCTGAGACTTACAATGTCCTGAAAAAGGACCCTACCAATAAAATTTTAAAAGAAACCAATATCTTAATTGAAAATTCTACTCTTGAGCCAGAAATAAAGAACAAATTAATTAAATCCACCGCCTTACCTCCCAGACTCTACGGCCTCCCTAAGATCCACAAGACAAATGTTCCTCTGCGTCCAATCGTCAGTAACATAGGTGCTCCAACTCATGGCCTATCCCAGCATTTGGCAAAAATCTTATTACCATATATAGGAAACACCTTTCACCACATAAAGAATACCTACCATTTTATGGATTTGTTGTCAACAGCCAAGTTAACGCAGGACTCCATATTGGTCAGTTTTGACGTGGTGTCACTTTTCACTAGGGTTCCACTAGTAGAAGTGATGAACCTGATAAGTGACTTAACATTACTACGCGACTTAATACCGCTATTTCACCACTGCCTTACTTCCACATATTTCGTATGGAATAATGTTTTTAGAGAGCAGAAGGAAGGCGTAGCAATGCGGAACCCCCTGAGCCCCATTGTGGCGAACCTGTTTCTTCGAACACAAGTTCTTCGAACACAAAGTTCTTCGAACACAAAGCATTGATGTCTGCAGAAAACAAACCAAAAACGTGGCTACGATATGTGGACGATGTGTTTTGTATTAGGGATTATGGAAAAGAAAAATTGGAATCCTTTCTACAACATCTAAATAATCTCTGTCCCGAAATACAATTCACGATGGAGATAGAGAAGGATGGCATATTACCTTTCTTGGATGTCTAAGTACAGAGAAAAGAAGATCTTACCTTTGGACTATCAGTATATAGAAAACCCACATTTACTGGAAGATATCTGCACCAGAATTCAAACCATCACCCTGCACAGAAGAGCTCGGTAATTAATTCCCTGGTGTACAGGGCGGTGCATGTGTGTGATGAAGACTCTTTAGCCAAAGAAAAATTGATGATTATGGACACGTTAAAAGCTAATGGATATAAAGAAAAACAAATTGAGGCAATTTGGGAAAAACAATTGAAAAAAGCCAAATATATCTCTACAATAGAGGAAATTAATAAAAACAAGGAGAAAGAACAGGAGGAAACAAATAATAAGGAATTCAAATGGCTAGCTCTACCTTATTTGAGGGGCATTACGGACAAAATTGCCTACATTTTTAGACAGCATGACGTAAAAAACATATTTTTGCCTACAACGAAGATCCAACAGTTGCTGGGTAATCCTAAGGATAAGAGGCCAGATCTCTCAAACCCGGGGGTATACGAAATCCCATGTGGTATTTGTCATCGTTCATATATAGGACAAACGGGGAGATGCATTAAAACAGGAATACAGGAACACGAACGGGCTGTCAAAGCTGGGCAAGAAGAAAAATCTGCGCTAGCTACACACACAGCAGCTACCAGACATTGGATTGATTTTAGAAACACCCGCTCTCTATTTCATGAGACTAACATTAGGCATCGTCAAAACCTGGAAGCTATTTCCATCGCCCAAAAACCTGGTGCACTTATGAATCGTCAACAAGAATTGAAATCTGTGAATCGGATCTGGCTGCCATTCTTAAATAAATCGTACAAACAACGCTGTGCTAGGTTAATATCGGTCAGCGCACAAGAGGGTTTACTCCCAGTCAACCCGGAAACCGCATCTTCCGCTCTTAATGAACCATTTTAGTATTTCGTGCGCATTTTAACGTTAGTTTTGCTTTAACATCTGTGTGGTGTTCTACGGAACTGTATCCAACTGCCAGTACTGGTACTGGTCTTGTTCTCAGTGCTGCATCTGAGGAGGTCCCGAAGTGCCGGGAGGAAACGTTAAGCGGAGGTTTTAAAGTTTTTGCTTGCCTACTCTGCATAATCTTTCTCAAGTCGCCGCATACATCGTGGCAGAAACGTTTGAAGAAGATTTTCTACAGGCAAGTTTAACATCAACTTTATTTCCTCAATAAAGAACGATACATGGCTGGAAATCCCATTCGAATTGTCTCACTTTCTATTGAGTCAGTTTCTGTTTGTTTGCTTCTGTTACATTGATGTGTAATGTGTTACAAAATCACATACACAAAAAAATTACGATAACCAGAATAATTAATATAACACAAAAAAGAGGGGAAACAGGATCAAAAAAACAGAACACAAACCTGCAGACAGAATAAGGGGAGAGAGATCATCCTAACTCAGAGAAGACAGAAAGAAGCACCAAGGGTTTCAAGCACAGCCAGAATACTTTCAGAGAGGGGCCAACCCAAGGTCTGGGGGATACCATTCAGTGCTGGTGGTTACCTTTTGAAGCCCTACCTGGCTTAAGGCCAGGGTACCTAAAGGACCATCATTCATACATAATGAACGGCTGGCTCTCTTCACTTGCACAAGCTGCTAAAAGGGTCTTGGGTTTAACATGGTGGAGATTTCTTCTCCGTCTGGAATGCTGTCAGAATGGATCTGTAATTTGAGAATCCTGTCGTGATAGTGCCATCTATAAAATGGCAGAGACATTTCTCTTCACTTCTTGTTTTGTTTTTTCATAGCTTCTCAAGAGTTATGCACCAAACTGTAAAGGATCTGGCCCCCAAATGCGATGTGACATTCCTTCTTTCTGAAGATGGCAGCGGCAAAGGGGCCGCTCTCATCACTGCTGTAGGATGTAGACTCCGTGACGCTGAGCACAACTGAACTCTACTGCACCGGCTTATTCTGCCTTCTGAGCACTTTCTGATAAAGCAGCAGTTCTGTAGTCTGAACTGGCAGGGAATCCTCAGAATTCGCTGCTTTATGGAAGAGTTGGAGTTAAACACAATAGGATACTGCATAGCGTGTGCTGTTGCTGGTAATGTCTCCCACCTCTGAACCCTTGTCTGCATGTGTCTTTTTCTGCCCTATTTGGTACATTCCCCGTGTGTAGGTCATTAAAAAGGAAAATGGATCTATAATTTAAACAGATGTCAAAAATAAGTTTATTATTAAAATTACAGCCAAATAATATACATGAACGAGAGAGCAGGTGGTTCTCTGTGTCAAGTGTATTTTTTCCAGCTGCTACTACATCCGTGTTAAATAAATATACCACCAACGATGCTGAATATGAGACAAATGCTTATGCAAAGGGGACTTAGCAGTTCCCTTCTGAATTTTTAGCCTAACATTGTTTAACTTTCGAACCTTGGAGCTTTCACAGCTGTTGGGTAGCACTGTGTGCTCATGTAACCCTCTGTAGCCAGATTTTCCCTAAGAACCTGAATTGTCTTCTCTTCATATTCAGTCATGGAAAACATAAATAAATAAATGACTGCCCCTGTGTCTACCACCACTGGCATTTCTCATTGCTTTGGTGAATGATGATGTATTTCCAAGTAAAATATGTTGTTTCAAAAGGCAAGTCTTCTAGAAACATCAAGAGTGACTGACCAAGGGTAATCCAAATCTCCAGACATGGGGGGGGGGGGGGCGGAAGAGAGAAAAAAATCATGGATTTATATGCCCTTATATTGGTTTGGCTATATATAGAGCAAAGGATTTTCTTTTTAAATAAAAGGGGATTTTATTGTCCCTTGTCACCTTCCACCTTGCTGAGAGTCAATTCCGGTGTAACATTCTGAGCTCATGGACAGACTCTGTGAAGCAACTATCTGAGTACCTTAACATGGAGATATATTATGACTGCTGCATTTTCCAGATATGTCCAAAGACAGGATCTTGAATTTCTGTCGGGTCCTATTCATGGATGCACTTCAGGAAAAACTGCATCAATGGCTAATCCTCGCATACTATTTCCATGCAGTAGGGCTCACATGGTTGCTTTGAAGATTCTTTACATCGTTCTGTGTCTACAGCCAAACTCTGTGAAAAATTTAATAAAAATGCATTTCATCTTCCATTAAAATCAGTGGCTCCCACTGAGGAAAAATCATGTTGATTTTTATACCCATGGTGTTTTGGAAATTACACTTCCATATGCTTTTTTAAAATGGTTTTAACTTCGGAACCAGACTTGTTCATAACTCTTCTTAAGTATCATTGAACAATTACATGAACATCTGGCTTCAAGTTCAGGTTGTGGATCCCAATGTGCCTGGAAAAGCAATGTGAGAGGGGCAGCACTACAAAACGTGTCTAGGTGCATCAGCCAAGCAAATTGCAGTTAGGTGGCCAGATTTAGCTATACTTGAAATCTGAACCGACCGTTAAAAAAAAAAAAAAGTAGGTATACAAGTAGATGCCCTTCTCTACCTGTATAGAAGTGTGTAATATCAAATGAGTGAGCTGGTGTTCAATTTTATTAAGCTGGAACTCAATTTGTCCACCCAACAATTAGGCAGTGATAGCCCGCTGCAATCATGGTTCTGTCTGTTCTCCAAGCTATGAATTGTTGCCATTTGTTAAGACCCACCTCATGATTAGTGAACACAACAACACGATATTTCCAAACTATTTCTCTTCTCTGTTCCTCAAGATTTGGATTGCCCTAGCGACTAATACACATTTCAGTATGCATTATAGTGCTCTGTGATTGAATGTTGTGTGGTATCATGTTGAGTCACAAGCAGTCCTCTCCGCTTAAGCGTGTGTGTGCGTGTCTCCTGAAGCACTGCATGATTACCCGGTTTTGCAATGCTAGAAAGTCTTTTTACATTGCCCACTAGTAGCAATGGTACTAGTGCAAAGTGGATGATTTGTGACAATATTAAACTTTTATTTTGATGTGTGTTTACTGGTGTCTGGTGATTCTTTTTGGAAAAGGGATGATTGTTGCTTTGGAAAAGGGTATCTATGTGCTATAAAAAGCCACAGAAAGAAACTAGGACATTTTAAAACCAAAATTCCTAGACACCATTTCAGTTTAGACAATTCATGTGGAATGTGGAGGCCTAGCAAAATGTTGGTTTTATAAAACCAAAGTTATAATGTCTCGCTAGATTTCAAGCATTAGTTATGACTGCAATGCATTGAGTCAACAAAGTCCTGTATTTGTCTGTTTTTGTAGCTATCGGTTGTAAGTTACTAATCTTCCAATTTGTACATGCTGGTTGGTAATATTCCAGTACCAGGCTTTGTGTACAAGCATGGGGATTTTGCAGTGTCCCAATGTAATTTATGAACTCTTCACACTGTCAATTTGATAGGATTTACATGCATTGTGACTTTAATATGGAGGGGGAAATATAATCCAAATACTGAGTTAAACACTTCCATATTCTGAGAAATACGTCTAAGAGAGGTGCCAGGTTTATTAAAACATTAAAAACAACTAACGTTTCGCCACGTTAAGTACTCGTGGCTTCATCAGAATAAGAGCAAACCGCTGATACAAGCGTCCGTTGGTCTCCTTAGAGCATGAACTGCCAGCTTTAGAATCTGACCAGAGATGACATGCATGCAACCAATAAAGCCCAAAAGAGGGGTGCAGATTGACAACACATGGATGTCTCGGGAGCAACTTGCTAGTCAAGACTTCTAGCTAAAACGAATGTAGAAATTAAAAGCACAGAAAAAACTACAAATCGCTAAAATTCATGAGAGAGTTCATTTCTTTTTTACGTTTCTGCTGTTATTAATTTGAGTCTTCTTTAGAACTGGGAGCCAGATGTTACTGACTTTCAGTGATTCCTCTTTTTTGTTGACAGCATCCTTGTGTTAAAAAATTTCTATTGCCTCACGATGTAGACAAGGCAAATATTGTGAGACCTTCACTAGTAGTTTTGTCTGTTCAAACTCAATCTGATGATTAAAATTTAAGGCATGTTCCACTAGGGCAGATTTTTCTTTTTGGCCCAATCTAAAGTATCTCTGGTGCTCTTTTAGTCGTGTACCAATGCTTCTTTTTGTCATTTCAATATAGCTCTTTCCATAGCCTACAAGGGATTTTGTAGACACCAGGATTGGACCATGGATGGACCATGGTTCTTTGGGGTTCCTCAAGATGTTCTCTATTTTTGTGGTGGGGGCAAAATTTGTTTGAACACCAATTTTTTTTTAAACACAAGGATGCTGTCGTCAAAAAAGAAGATTCACTGAAAGTCTGGCTCCCAGTCCTAAAGAAGACTCAAATTAGTAACAGCAGACACATAAAAAAGAAAGGAACTCTCTCATGAATTTTAGCAATTTTTATTGTTTTCTGTGCTTTTAATTTCTACATTCGTTTTAGCTAGCAGTCTTGACTAGCAAGTTGCTCCCGAGACATCCACGTGTTGTCAATTTGCACCCCTCTTTTGAGCTTTATTGGTTGCATCCAACGGAGGCTTGTATCAGCTGTTTGCTCTTGTTATTCTGATGAAGCCATGAGTACTTACGTGGCGAAACGTCAATTGTTTTTAATGTTTTAATAAACCTGTCACCTCTCTTAAATGATGTATTTCCTGGAATATGGAAGTGTTTAACTCCGTAATCTACACTAGTCGTGAATCTCAAATAATATATAATCCAAATAGTTTGTGATGGTCAACAAGCTGCCTTGGGTTTGTTTTTCTTTTAAGTATAAATGACATCTTTGGCATTGGAATTTTAAGGCCATTAATGCCAGCAGACAGGCTGAGACAGAAAATGAAGATGAGGCTTGTCGTTTCATCCTCTTGTAAGATGAGTAATAAATAGAATGTACTATGAAATTTATACTTCAGTCTTAGTTCTTAGGTTTGTGCTTGGTTGCTTTGACATGCCCAGTATATGGAGGTGAGTTTGCTCTTATAAACTGTGGGCATAGCAGTCAGAAGTGCTAAGCCACCCCATGTCGCAGATCTGCCAGCAAGTCTTCCTTATCAGAAATGTATTAAGGTTAAAACTGAAGTCATGATTGTCTTTCTGAAATACCTTAAGTTCCACGTTGACTCAGGCACTGTTGATGTGTTTGGAAGTGTGTTCCAATGTATTGAATATGATTAACTTGGTAAATAATTAAAAATAATCGGACACAGCTTTTATTTTCTGGGGAAAGGTTTCATTTATGTATACACATGCTGTCCGCTGCATATGCTGTTGCTGATCAGGTTCTAATCAAGATTTATTTGAGTAGGTCTTTACAATGTTTGCATAATTTAAAACAATTTTTTTGTTCTTTTAAGCTTAGGCAATTTTTTCTCCTATCTACTAATTTAGTAGTAAGATAATAAGCATTTTTATTTATGAAGTAGGTATTCTTGTTACCTCACAAATCACAATACATATTTAAAACCTGTGCTACAGTGCACTGTTTTATTGCTATGCCTATTGAGGTATAATGAGTGTTGATTACAGGAATTTAGAATTCCATTTTTCAGAGTTCTGTGCATTAACATGAGCATAATCCAAAGAAGGGGCCAATCCTTGCCAACAGTGCAATCCTAACCAGCTTTCCAGCAGGGTGCACACTGCATTTTGCAGTAGAGGGGCAGTCATGGAGGCCTCTTCAAGGTGAGGGAACATTTGTTCTTTTACTTCAGGGCTGCATTGTGGCTGCACCGGCGCTGCTTAGGATTAGTTAGGATTGCGCTGCAATCCTGGTTTCCAATCCTAGAAAGTTGGTTAGGATTGCGCTGCAAATTCAGTTGCTAAGGCAGTGTGGCTGCACATACATCTTGATCAGATAATGGGCAATATAGTCCTGATCAGCTGTTCAAAAGGGGGAGGGCTTGGCTGGATCTAATTACCCCTCCCTTTGCTCCCTGCTAGATTTATACTATCACCAGTTATCTGACCCAAGTTATTCATCCCACGCTTCTGTACATGACGTGTGTAGCTGAATTGGGGCTCTAGAGTAGGAAATGTCACTCTGACGTTTGCACATAATGCCCAAATAAGATTTGAAAATGCACTTCTTCCATACTGTTTGAACAGTAACATTTGCTTGGCCCAATGTCTTCCTTTCTGAAGTGGATCGCTATGTTGGAGATTCCTCACATGCCATAAGGCCACAGATGGAATAAATAAGAGTGGCTGTGACTATGACTATCCCTCATTAATGCTCAGTGGTCTGGTTTCTTTGCCTGTAAGTTTATTCTTCACTAAAAAGGCACTAACCTTCCTGTAATTAATTTGGACCAATATCTCATGATGAACCCCACCCCTACCTTTTGGCTCTCGTTCAATAGCAACCCACCCACCCCTTAAAACAAAGTTGATCTTAAGCAATCTAACCATTTGCTAGAAGCACCTCATTCACTCGTTTCTTTTTGAAGAGGATGGAAGGATATGTTTCTGGCCTTTCGCAAGCCCAGCTGTTTCACAGTCCCATGGGTATGTTTCCCATTCCCTTATCTACTGATGCTGTGTGTTCATGAGTGCAATTGTACACATTTTGGTTTATTTTTCAAGGCCACATTTGAAGACTGCAGTCCTATATACACTTACCTGGGATTAAGATCCACTGAACTCAGTTGGGGTTTATTTCTGAGTAGACATGCATAGGATTGTGCTGAAAGAGGAGGAAGTGTATGTGTAGAACTCATTCAAAGATCAATGCCAGGATAAAATGAAATGGAAAGAAAGGCAACAAGAGTGTGGGTGCAAAATGTCCTTGTTGAAAAATGGAAAAAGAGGAACATTTCTAGAGATAATTTTTTTCTTGTGATTAACATTTTTTGATGATTCAGTTAGGTGACCAAATAGTGCCTTTTTCCACTTTCATTTCAAATGCTGAATTGCTCTTTAGAATAACTTCCAAATATGGATCCATAGTAGTTGAAATCTTAAATGGACTCAGAATTGCTTTGAATCAAAACAGTTCTTTATACAGAAAACAATGCACTAAACAACTGCCAGAGGGTGGAAGATCGATTGATTCATGTAGTAAAGTCGGGGCAGTCCAACCATCAGGCCACTTGAAGTGTTCATGTGGAGTGGCACCCTTGGGCACCCTTGCAGGGGTGGCAAACGGACAAGCCCCCATCCCACCTGTCCGTCAAACTCTCCAGCCTGCTGCTCCACTGAGCACTTCAATCCTCTTCTGACTTTCTGGAGGAATAAGTAGAAAAAAGAAGTTGTGGCTCCCAATCACGTCTACCCGCCTACTTGGTGCTTACTTACACCAAGTGTACAAAGCACCAAGTAGACGGGGAAAGGCAATTTGGAGCCCACCTGCTCCTTCCTTGCAAAGATCGCTGCATGCAGCCTTCTTGGTCCTCCCCTCTTCTGTTTGCAATGAGCATGAGCTGAGGGTGCTGGGTTCCCATCATCCCCTGCGCCTGTTCATTTCAAAGCAAAGGGACACGGACTAAGGAAGCTGCATGCAGCAATCTTTGTAAGTAAAGGTTAGGGGAGATGGAAGACCACCGTCCTCCACAGGAGGGGTGAGCCTGAGCAGAGGCAGCAGTGAGTGGCAGATTCAGGTGGTGCTAAGGCATAACCAGAGGACTTCACTATGTGGGTGAAATTGGTCATTGTTTGAGGAATCTGCTGATCTGAAACTCACTTTTGGAATTGATTTGTGAGGGCAGGGAAAAAATGCATGAACTGCTTGATCACAGGGTAAAACCAAGTAAGCTTGACTCCATTGTTGCATAAAAAGTGAGCTGGAAACGTAGATTTGACATTGACCTCTAGAGTTGGGGGCATCAAGCCTAGCAAAGAACCATCACAATTCTGTCACAAACTTCTGGAGGAATTTTAAGTCTACACTGAAATAGCAGTATTAGAAGCAACATTTCAAACCATTTGCATCAAAATCAAAGTTCCAAGTACATGTTTGTGACTGATAGCTTGTCAATATTCGTTGTGTGTGTTCCTGTGCTTGTATGGAAGTTGGATAGTTGCTCTCTTGGGATCTTCTGGAAAGGCAATGGGTGAGTAAGGTTCAGTCTGTCTCTCTGCGTTGCTTTGATGCAGGGGCACCACTGAAAAGCGATCCTGAAACCAGAGCGGAACCTGTCAATGGGCACAAACATAAGCCAAGTGTTAACATAGTGTTAACATAAATATCTCTGTGTATAGAGCTGAGCTATGTTTTTCTGTGGAATCAATAAAGAAATGAAGGGCGTGCAAAGGACCCTTGTGCACTTATTGGAAAAGAAAGTTTTTTGGGGGGGCTAAAGGCACAAAGAGAGTCTGCTGGTTTCTGTGCCATATTACATGAAGGAGGTTTTTCTGTGTTTCAAGCAATAAATTAACCAGACAACCCCACAGGGTTCCTGTTCAATGCGGCAGTAGATTATATTTTTTAAAAACTGCAAGCTACTGTATGTGTGTCAGCAATTTCCTTCTCATAAATCAGCAAAGGGATGAGCAATATATGGAGCTACTCTGAAGTAGCTGAAATATCAAATGACATTCTTAAATGGTTTTTCTTCTTTCGGTAAAACCTAACAAGAATACAGTGCAGAGACCTTGAAAACAAGCTTCTGTGTCCATATTTATTTATAAAGCCAATTTTTAAATAGTTTGTAGTAGCTATTACAGTAAGAGTACAAAGAAGACCTGCAACATATTTCAGTCTTCTGTGTAAAGAGAAGTCCACTTGTTCCAGCTAATCAACATGGGGAAATTCCCCATCTTTTGCATATGGGCAAGAAAATTACAGTAAATAGCTGCCAAAGCATTCTAGTGACTAAAGCGATGGCCATTTGGCAATTTAAGGCCGGAAACTCCCACCAACACATCAGAAATCAAATTGTAGGACTAGAGTGTCTTACGCTGGGTGGGTGAGTGGAGCTTTGCTGTTGCAGACCCCACAGTATGGAACTCGCTGCTTATAGATATTTGCACTTGTTCCGTCCTTCAAAAATGGCTTGGAGGCTTTTTATTCTTCATGTGCTTTTAGATCTACTGTTGGTTCTTCTTCCTAGTGCATCTGTGTGCCCTTTTTAACCTCTCAAGCAAAAATAAAACTTCGCACATGCAAATGTATCAAACCAACTCAATCTATATATTATAATCTAGCATGCTCTGCCGAAGGACAGAGAAAAATCATAGGTATTTTTCAGAGGCAAGGAGAAGAAAGTTTGACGTTGCTGGCAACGTTGATGGAGATGAGCGTTTCCCCTCCATGCCCCTATGCTCACTGGTGACTGCAGGTGCTACTGTGCCATGACCAAGTAGTCATTTTGGGAGGTGCAAATATCTCCCCCACCCATGGGAGTAGACTGAATATACAAGAATCTGTGACTGCATTGTTCTTGTGGACAACCGGGTTAAGAGAGATGTTGGCAAGTGAGGTGGCTCTGTTTGCTAAGCACAGAAATCAAAGACAATGAAAATGGGCTTTCTGCCATTCTGTCAAAGCCTAATCTTACACCACAGTCACCCACAAGTGCTCCTACTGCTATGACTATTTGGGTTGAGGAGTCACTCCTCCTCAGCCATGACCGGTCTTGACATACTCACCTGCAGCCACTTGAGCTTCCCTACTTCCTATAAAATGAGGCCGGAAGAGGCTGCTCAACAGCTCCAGTGAGAGTTTCTGGCCTGTGCTTCCATCTCCATCTCACCTGACCTGACCTGTTGCCCTTAGCTTTCCCATCTTTTCAGGTATGCTGCCATGTAGATCTTGGCTTATCCTTGACCCTCTACTGCTGCTTGAAATTGATTTAGAATGAAATGCCTACTGATCTGTAACAAATGTTGAGAGAAAATGGAGCCAGAATTATTTGGTGTCAGTGACTGTAAAAGGTAAAGGTACCCCTTGCTCGAAAGCCAGTCGTGCCTGACTCTAAGGGCGGTGCTCATCTCTGCTTCAAAGCCGAAGAGCCAGCGCTGTCCAAAGACGCTTCCATGGTCATGTGGCCAGCATGACTCAATGCCGAGGCACAAGGAACGCTGTTACCTTCCCACCGAGGCAGTACCTATTAATCTACTTGAAATTTTTTGCTTTTGAACTACTAGGTTGGCAGGAGTTGGAGTTGAAGATGGTAGCTCACACCATTGCGCGGCACTCGGGTCTCGAACTGCTGTCCTGCCTACCTTCCGGTCTGCAGTTCAGCGTCTTAACCACTAAGCCACGACTGTAACTTCCACCTAATATGCGCCCACAATACTTGCACAACTCACCTTTGATTAAGACAGCAATAAATAATTGGGCTATACATTGCTGAGCTCATGGCAAGCAAAAACACTGCCAGATATATTTGTTGAATGTACTTCTGCTCGTAGATGTCTTTCTGCAGGTTTCCCAAGAGAAAATAGAGATGAAAAGGAAACCAACAGATGGCAAATGTGATCACGACGGCCACCATCGTCCTGACAAACTGCAAAAATAAAAGGAACACCTTACTGTTTTGTCGTCCTTTGAATCTCTGACTTTGCACCTGCACTTGCAAATGGAGTCAATCTTCTATCTCTCGTAGAACAGGCAGCCCTTTGGCCAGACTAATTTTTACTGTTGTCTGATGTGCCTTTGGATCCATGGAGAGAAATGGTGGTACCATGGAGAGGGAAGCTGGTGAGGAATCCCTGTTATGGACACGGGAGCAGACAGGAAAGAGCCACTGGAGTCTTTTACTCTGCCTGATCCCAAAGAAGGCCAGACTGATACATGGAGGACTCTAATGTGAGTCAATGGGATGTGACAGGATAATAAGTTGCTTGGCACTAGCATATTAAGGGCCTAATCCTAAACTCAAAGTCACCAGCTATAGAGGTTGGTGAGCCACTACTGCTGCCTGAATAACTGCAGTGTCATGGGTGGAGCATCCCTGAATTTTAAGTCTTTTTTTTTAAATATAAATACAGTACTGATCAAAGCTACCACCTCTCCTCCCATTCACACCCTTTCTCATTTGCTCCAAGTGCTGGCAACATGCAGATCCCCATACTTCTTGTTACTTTTTCTGCTTTTACTTGTTTACTTTTGCATAGAAGCAGCTAATGTTAAGGCGAGTGGTAAAGGTAAAGGTGACCCCTGACAATTAAGTTCAGTCGTGTCCGACTCTAGGGTGTGGTGCTCATCCCCATTTCAAAGCCGAAGAGCCAGCGTCCGAAGACGCCTCCGTGGTCATGTGGCTGGCATGACTCTCCTTGCTGCAGCGCGTAGCATGCGGCTGGAACACGGAGCGCTGTTTACCTTCCCGCAAGCAGTGCCTATTTATCTACTCGCATTAATATGCTTTGGAACTGCTAGGTTGGCAGGAGCTGGCCAAGCAACGAGAGCTCACCCCGTTGCGGATTCGAACTGCCGACCTTTCGATTGACAGCTCATGGTTCAGCGGTTTAACCCACTGCGCCACCCGCAGTAGTATCCTTTAAAAGCCCTTTTGAAGGGTGTCAACTTCCTATCCCTGAAGAGAGTTCAGTATTGTATGTCCATTTGGGGTGTTGCAGGCCCATTGGGGACTCTAACAGGCCAGACAAGACCCTCAGGCCTTAGGTGTGACAGCCCCAGTCTACTGTATACTGTAAGTTGTAACGGTAGGAACACTGAACAATAAAATGTTTGGATTTCATGATCTATTTGCTACAGATCATGCAGCAACTAGTTTTAGGCCCACAACCATACTGTAAAGATAATTGTCATCGTAACAGTTTTCTATATGTGTACCAAAATTAATTTGGCACCACCGTGGAGGGAGAAGACTTAAGAAACTACTATTTTCTATAATGGCCTTGCCTCGATTAAGCAAGCAGGTGCTTGATCTTTTTTGAGTGGCTCAGTGGTTGCAATCGGCAAGATGCAAGGTCCAATGTTTGCATCTCGTTTCCTTTTTAAAGCACTGGAACATATCTGGAGGGGAATACTCCACAAGTCCCTCACCACAAATGTGATGATGATTATTGGTTAAAAGGGATATCCCTGTAGTCTCTACGCAAGACAGCAGAGGGCACTTGCTGAAACTGAAGAGATGGTTTGCAAAACAGGATACTGAAGTACAACTCGTTTGACATCCTCTGAGAAGGACAGCAAAACTGTCAGGCAAGTCCTGGCATGAGTTCCAGTTGTGACTTCACAGGAGGCAGCTGCTATTAGTAAGTGAAAACTAACCTTCTTTTTGGCCATTATCTGATGCTGGTAGTAGACTTTGTTAGTGTGATCTCCCGGAACAGCATTATTCCACAGAGTCATTCCTATTACACTATATGTGATAAACATCATTGTGAGAGGCAGCAGGTAAACCAATACAATAACTGCAATGTGGTACCTGAAAAAGAAGAGCAGAGGATGGATTATCACAGAGTTTGTTTACCAGTACATCCCTTGAAGGAACTGCCTCAGTAAGAAGACTCTCCACAGTATACCTGGAATATCATTTAACAGTCATTCACTCTCTCTTGAAAAGCCTGGGAATTGTAGGTTGGCGGATGGCGGCAGTGAGATCTTGCAGAGAGAATTCCCTGCACCAGCAAGCTGTTACTGTTCCTATGAGTCTTTAGGGAAGCCATAAACTCGTATAAAATGGATTAGGACTGTGGTCCGATCTGGAATTCAGCGGAGCTTATTTCTGGGTACACATGCATAGGTAAAGGTATCCCTTGACAATTAAGTCCAGTCGTGTCCGACTCTAGGGAGCGGTGCTCATCTCCATTTCAAAGCCAAAGAGCCAGCACTGTCCGAAGACGTTTCCATGGTCATGTGGCCGGCATGACTCAACACTGAGGCGCATGGAATGCTGTTACCGTCCCACTGGCACGGTACCTATTAATCTACTTGCAATCTCTTGCTTTCGAACTGCTAGGTTGGCAGGAGCCATCGCATGGATTCGAACTGCTGACCTTTCGATCGACAGCTCATGGTTCAGTGGTTTAACCCACTGCGCCACCTGCTGGCTCACACATGCATAGGATTGTACAATAAATTTGTGACGTAGATATCCTTTTGTTGTGTAATCCTAAACATGTTTGCTTGAAGGAACTAAAATAAAATTCATGAAACTTACTCCCAGGTAAATATGCTTAGGACTGCAGACTCGCAGCCCAATCCTACTTAACTTTCTGCACAGCGATGCAGCAAAGCCAGTGCAGGCAATGCTGCATCCTGTGCAGAAAGTGGGAGGTCTCTTCGAGGTAAGGGAACTTTTGTTCCCAGGGAAAGCCACAGCCCCCGCAATGGGTCTCCTTGGATCCGCACCAGCTAGTTTGCTGGGGCAAGTTCAGGAGGCCCCGTGTAAGGAAAACGGGTCTGGGAAGGGGGATAGGATTTGGTGTGCACCACTGCTGCCGATCCTGAGTCCTCCCGGGCCCATCCTCTCACCCCCCCCGCCCCATCATCTTGGAATGTTGGATAGCTAGGATTGGGCCCTTAGGCTAATGCAGTGCTTTTTAACCTTTTTTGGCAAGTATCACTGTTCCAAGAACCAATTTTTGGGGTACAATGTTTTGGGGAAAGAAGTTATTAATTGTGTTAATTGTATTACAACAACCATTGATATTTGTAGAAACCTATGTTCTTTTGAATTATTTACCTATTTCATAGAAACTCTAGGACAGCGAAAATGAATACTCTGTGCCCTTACTGTAGGTATAAGACTCATATTAAATCATTGGAAGGCAGTACAGTACTGCCTCTTGTGCCCTCACACAATTTGGGCACCGTCATCTTGGACCTCGCGAGATTTCATGAGATCCAAGATGATGGCGCCTGAAAAAAAGGACACTTAAATCGGCGGCGGCAGCATCAGCAGCAGCATCAGGGGACCTGGGAGTCCTAGCCGGCCTGGATGTGGCCGGCCAGGCTCTAGAACAGGGGTGGGGAACCTTTTCCCTGGCAAGGGCCGTTTTAAATATTAGAAATTTGCTTGAGGGCCGGCCGTAAGGCCGGGGGCCATTTTTATTTATTTATTTAATTTTTGCCCCCGCCCCCCATTGGCCTCCGGAGGCTCCGCGCTCACCGTCCGAAGCCACAACCGGGTCCGTGCGTCACCTCTGGCGTACCATGCCGATGAGGGCAAGAGGGCAAGAGCTTGCCCTCATCGGCGTGGTACGCATGTGCAAAATGGCCAAACGGCCTGGTGAGAAGGGGTCGAGGCGGCGGCCAGGGAGGACATGCAAAGGCCCTCTCCCGGCCTCCGGAGGTGATGCGCGGACCCGGTGGAGCCTCCAGGGGCCGGTTGGGCGGCCTCCCGGCAATCTCTCCGGGGGTCGAACCGGATGGCCTCGGGGGCCTGATCCGGCCCTGGGGCCTGATCCGGCCCTGGGGCCGGAGGTTCCCCACCGCTGCTCTAGAAGAAGCCTTGATGACGGGGACAGCGGGAAATGGCGGCATGACAACGAGGACAGCGGCATATGGCGGCACGATGATGGGGACAGCGGCAATGGCGGGACAGGCAAGTCAATTTAATTAATTAATTCTAACTATAAATAAATAAATAAAAAATTGGGGGGTGCAAAGTGTCCTTTTGCCGGCTGAAGGGCACCTGAAAATTTTAATTAACATTTTATTTATTTATTTATTTAATTGTGGGGTGTGTGTGTCCTGATTTAGGACCGGGAAAATCTGGTAAGCCTATGTATAAGGTGTATGTGAGACATAAATGAATTTCGAGTTTAGACTTGTGTCTCACCCCCAAGATATCTCATTTATGAAAATATTTCAACATCCAGACAAATCCTGTCCCAAGCAGTCCGCATAAGGGATACTCAACCTGTACCACCTGCCACACTGTGAAGGACCACTGGTTGAAAAGCAGCAGTCTAATGCAATAAACACTGTAATACATTTCTAATCGTTCCACAAGCACTCAGTACAAAAGTGGCTGAGAACCAAAACAGGCCCAATCCTGGCTCCTGCCTGGCAATAACTAACATCTGCTAACAACCAGGACAGAAAGTGAAGCTAAATGAAAGCAACTGCTTTGCTCTAAAAGGGACCATGCCAAAATAATTACCGTATATAATTCGGTAAGAGCAAATCACCAAATGCCCCATTATCACCTGCGAGGGTTATCTGTTATGCTATAACGAGATGTTGTACACAGGAAAATCATACAGAAATGATTGATCATTAGCAAAAAAATTTATGGACAAGGGGAATACGGGTACAGAAACCATGTAAAACACACACAAAGTCCAACTGGAATAAAAAACAAAAATCGATCCTGCTTACGTTCTTCAAGTTTCCTTGACACCGCAGGCAGGCAGAAAGTCATTAAAAATCCACAGCACAACCTTAGAAATCCGACGTTTTGCTGTGGATTTTTAATGACTTTCTGCCTGCCTGCGCTGTCAAGGAAACTTGAAGAACGTAAGCAGGATCGATTTTTGTTTTTTATTCCAGTTGGACTTTGTGTGTGTGTGTTTTACATGGCTTCTGTACCCGTATTCCCCTTGTCCATAAAAAATTGTGGCTGGCCATGAAAGCTTCCGTTCGAAAACATTAGCAAAAACTTTCTTTACACTAAATAGTAACATTGCAATGTTATGCTTAGATGGGAGAGTCTATGCAGGTGGAATGTAGCATGCTGAAATCAGAGAATAGAATCTTCAAGGAGATAATCTACTAGGTCCTACTAGATGATGAGAGACATAGCAGATATTGGAAACAAATGTTGCTTTACCCTGCCTTGTGGTCATCCACGTTGTGTAAGAGCCAAGCTCAAAAGGCCTTAGGACGAGGGAAGCCATGTGAGAGAACGGAAGAAACAGTTTCGGTTTTGTAGTGTAAACCTGTGTGAATTATCACCTCAAAGGGCTGAACAGAGCTAGACCCAGATGGACTGGATTGGAAACCACAGACTGATAAATTTTGCTAGCTTTTCTCTCCCCCCACCCCGCTAAGTCTTATGTACTGAGCTTTTAAGGTGAGAAGTTAGCAATACATAGCTGAGCTATTAGGTCTATTATATGTCACTGATCTGAAATAATCCCTAGGAAAAATCACTTTACAGCACAAACCAGAACTAATAAACGCACTTGCTAACCATTCTCCTAGGCAGCAATGCAGGTGACTTAGAAGCACAGACCAAGCCCAGTGACAGCTTAATCTAGTTTATACAGTATAGTTCACTCAAGATTGCATGAGCGAGAAACTTCCTCCCTGCAACTGTGTTGAATGTTATCCTTTGGATTTTTTTGGGGGGGTTGGGGGGGGGAGTTGGGCAGACTGACAACCCTGGGGGATGCTTAAAGCATCTCTTCCAGGAAGGTCACTGAAAGCTGCCTGTCATTTTGTCAGAATGACTCATATATTACTTACAGCAGCTGTTGCTTCTCCACATTCATCACTATGCTTTCTGGCAGCTAGTCTGTACCTATGATGAACCATACATCATGTGCTTAAAAAAAAAAAAACTTTTCCTGAACTATACCGCTTCAGTTTACAGGAGGAAGCTTGCATGATTGAATGCAAACTCCCCCCCTCCCCGGTCCATAGAAAATTAGGGTTTGAGGTGAAGAATTCTAGCGCAGCTGAGGCTGAGCTAATTTCTTGTCTCTAGTCTAGGGAGTTTTGTTTATGTGGGGGTGCATTCAAGCATGTAACTAGGGTTGCTAACCCTCCAAGATTGGCCTGGAAGGAATCTCTGGGACTCAGAATCAATCGCCAGGGGATTGCTACAGGGGCAATCCTGGAGTTTTTAACAGGGTCTCCAGGAATTTCCAACAATACAGCACATCGGAAAACAAATGTCCAGGAATGGCTTCAGTCAAAGTTGGCAACGGTACATGTTAACCCCACCTATAGACTAAAGTGATAAGAGTCCAGGAACCATTTTACCATATGAGCTATTGTTTGTATAGAATGAGACAGAGATGTAGCTTATACTTTTTTGCGTGCTTATCCATAGACAGACTGCTGAACAGAGCTACATGGGCACACACATGCATGCTTTTGACCAGCATTTTTTTTTTTAGTAGCACATTGGAGACAAGGCTGGGGCCAGTGACTTTGTCTCAGTTAGGGTCTGGAGAGAAAATTGACTGAATTAAAATATTCATGACATGACAAACTCCCCCCCCCCTCTCTGTGAGTGAGTGAGTGAGTGAGTGAGGAGAGAGAGAGAACATGTTTTAAGAACAGGAACAACTGTAGTTTAAAAAAAATCTAGCGAATGCAAAGTACAAAGTTAGAGATGTTGGAAGAGAAAGATTTGATTGCTTCACGGAAATACTGTAGTCATATAAAACGAGCTTGATACCAGACTATTGAATCCAACAGAAAGTGCAGTATTTGTTTAAAATTTACTGGACTGACGTTTTAACAAACCTGATCATCATTGTTTGCAGATAAGGAGGAGGCAAATCCATGCCTCTATCAAATAATCATGTTCCACTCCTGAGGGGAGATGGAAATTGTTCCCAAAGCCCATAACCTTCAGACCCTTGACTATGATAACCCCAGCATCATACACAGAAGAATAAAGCCCTGCATGATTTGAGATACTGGTTCTCCCTGACCCAAAGGGGAAAGAGTGAGACAAATGCAGGAAGAGATAAGCACAGCTGCAAACACTCTGAAGATTTAAAAAGTTCCCTTTTGTCACCATTAGCCAAACTAATTGTTGTGAGGTTTCAAGTCACCCCTGCACTTCCCTTTTGTACTGAAAAGGAGAGGAACAACAAAAATTTCTGGAACCAAACCTTGCTTTTTGAATTTGCAGTGCAATCCCCCTTCACTTTGCTTTCAAACATTCCAAGTTGCCCTGTTCTTTACTGTTTATTCACTACCTATATAGGTAAAGTTAAAGGTATCCTTTGACAATTAAGTCCAGTCGTGTCCGACTCTAGGGAGTGGTGCTCATCTCCGTTTCAAAGCCGAAGAGCCAGCGCTGTCCGAAGACGTTTCCATGGTCATGTGGCCGGCATGACTCAACACCAAGGCGCATGGAACGCTGTTACCGTCCCGCTGACGTGGTACCTATTAATCTACTTGCAATTTCTTGCTTTCAAACTGCTAGGTTGGCAAGAGCCGTTGCACGGATTCGAACTGCCGACCTTTCGATTGACAGCTCATGGTTCAGTGGTTTAACCCACTACGCCACCCGCTGGCTCAGTACCTATATAACCACATACCAAAATAAAATAAAATAAATGATCTTATCCAAAGAGGTTTTAGGGGCCTTGTTAGTCACATAACAAAATCATGTTTTATGTCACAATGAATGCATCGCACTCAAGATAGGATGCTTCAGGGTCACAGTTCTGCTGATGTCCCTTTCTCCCTTTTTGTGTGAATCTGGATTGGGCCAGAAGATTACTCACCCACACTTTTCAATTGAGGGCATTGCAAATGGGGATGGGAGGGAAATGTTTCACCTTTTGTGTTTTTGATAGTGCTGGGACTGAAGTGACTCCTGTCACAGAGAGCCAGGAACTTTTAAGAATAAGACAAGGAACGCAGAATGGTCTTAACAAAAGGCAGGGTTTAATGCTGAGGTTCTTTCTCTATATGGCCACAAACAAACTGCTATCATTCCTTAGAAGCCTCCTTGCCCTTTCACCCTAATGTAAGTCCTAGAATAGATGTCTAGTCAGTCACTAACCCCGGGCATTCTAAACACTGTCCTGGATTAAGGAATGGCTTACTTATAAACATAACCACTCCTCCCCTGTTCCACATATAGAAGGAGCTGGGAATTAGACACGACAGCATCCCTGGGCCCCCTTTCCCCTTGTAATGTCATCACTCAATGTGTGCTGTGATGTCAGTGCAAGTTTTCCTGCCTGCATCTTCTCACTTCATTGGCTGCCTTTTGTGGAGATGGAGAAACTCAGTCAGGGCAATGACAGAATTGTAACAACCCCAAGAAAAACAAAAGCATCTTTTAGTTTTTGAAAATTACAGCTGCTCTGCAATCCATAGAAGAGGCACCATAAATCTGCGGTGTCCTTTTATGACAAAATGGATGTTTATTTAGTAACCCATTTTCTCCCCTTTATCCTGCTCCATTTAATGCAAAAAATGATGGCATTTTTGGCTCTTTGAGCCACTAGTCCTGACAGCGGGACTTTCAAGCAATGTTTTTAATGACGCTGCATTCTGGCACTCTCTCTTTCCCTTAAATAATGAGCATCAGTTGCCAAAATATATTTCTGGTTTAAACATTTGGGAAGTTCTTACGTGAGCAGATGCTTCTGGTCAACATCATCTGGCCAGGCAACGATACACTTGGTCGTTCCGTCATCAATAATGATTTGCGCGTAAAATAACTGTGGAAAGGCAAGTCCAAAAGCCACCAGCCATATCACTCCTATGATCACTTTGGTGTTCCCAGCAGAAAGTTTTCTTTTGAAAGGGTAAATTATAGCCATATACCTAGAAGAAGCAAAAAAAGGAATTATTCACTTGAAGGAATTTTACCAAAAAGATAAATACATCAAATATTATAGTGAGAACAAAGTACAACCGAGTCATTTTTTCCCACTTTAGTTTCTTCAACATTCTTGTTATTACGTTATTCATTTATATAGAAATGTCAGGATCCCAAGGGCCATGTGGTAAGTAAGCTCTGTATGAGGAATGGGACTTCTGAGCCCCCCCCCCTTCAGGTTGCTTTTGAAACTCCGGGAATTTCAAGTGTGGCATCGAATGTATCGAGCTAAGGTCAGAAGAGAAAAAAGTACCCGAACCTCCCTTGTGCATGCATGAAAATGCTTCTTTACACATCTGAGGCTCTTTGAATCCCAACCGAAGTGTTTAGTACCTCACAGAACTATCTCACCTGCAATGTACTCATTTCAGAAGGCCCCCTCAAGCCTCTTTCCAACTCAAACTTCAGAAGGAGGAGGTTTGTCTAAAAACCATCACCCCAGGGGTAGAGGAATTATATTGTGCTAGGAGAAGGACTCTCTGGAGAAGACTCTGATGCTGGGAAAGATTGAAGGCAAAAGGAGAAGGGGAAGGCAAAGAATGAGATGGTTAGACAGCATCACCGATGCAACGAACATGAAAATGAGCGAACTCAGGAAGATAGTGGAGGACAGGAAGGCCTGGAGGGATATGGTTCATGGGATCACGAAGGGTCGGACACAACTTAACGACTGAACAACAACAACAAAGGAGAAGGAATCCAGACAAGATGGAGGCGCAGTCGATAGGTGGTGTAGTTGACCATGGAAGTGATGCTCAGCAGCCTGTTCTGTGTGGGGCTGCACATCTCCTTAAGGATCACGCTTGCAGCTTGTGGGTATTGTTAGATCTGGCCTTGGCTATGTATGGCTGTCTAACTGGTGTCTGTGGCACTCAGCAACTTTACCAGCTTTGGCTGATGTGCTGCCAGTTGTGCTCTGACATGGAAAGAGATGATTGTGCCACAGTTCTTCATGCCTTGGTAACGGGCTCAATCAGACAATACAGTCTGAGCCAGCCTCCTCCATGTAATTAGGGCAGGGAGGATCGTGCATGGCACACCCACCATCCTGGTGCAGCTTTTCCCCTCTTGACGGGCTGGTTCAGACTATATTTTGTTTGTCCTAATCTGCCCCTCATGATGAACATGCACATTCATGCCATGCATATGTCCTGGCCCCTCCCATTACCTCTGGGTGAGTTTGTCTAATCATGATAAGGTGGGGGCAGTTCATCTGAATTCCCCTCCCTCCATGATTAGACAAACGTGCCCAGAAGCAACAGAATGAGTCATGATGTGTGCAAGCCATGAGCGCGTACTTTCTTCATGACATGAGGTTGGATCAGACAAAAAAGTATCATCCATACTGATTCCTAATCATATGTATGTGGGTGGTTCATCTGAACTTCCCCCTCACATGCAATACGTCTATCACTGATTGCTAGTCATGATGGGCATATGTCACCTCCAGGACTCAGAGGGGGTGTGCTTCTGAATACCAGTTGCAGGGGAGCACCGCTGGGAGGGAGGTTGCCTTCATCTCCTACTTGTGGACTACCCAGAGGCTACTGGTGGACCACTGTGGGAAACAGAATGCTGGACAAGATGGCAGAGGCATACCTAGGGTATTTGACACCCGGGCAGCAAAGGGTAGGCCTGGCCTCCACCTCGAGATCCCTAGGGGAGGCCACATCTATTGGCTGCTCAGTGGTGCATTTGATACCCCGGGTTTGACATCCGGGGTGGCACTTCTTGTTTTCTTATTATATTCTAAGAACTACTTTAAAGTCCTACTAAAGTTGCATGTGAGGGGGAGGTTTGAATAGCATACAATTAAGAGAATGGGATAGCACACCACCAGGAGAAAGTTTGGGATGTGCGTGATCCTGCCCTAGAGTGGTAGGGGGTCAGCTTGGGCAGTGTCATCTGAGCGGGCCTAATGCCTGTGTTAAATATAACAGCAATGTATCATGCATATAGCTGCCTTTGAAGAGCGTTCCAAAATTTCATCTGGTTGAGAATGTGGTGGCCGCCAGGTTGCTAACTGGGACCTATTATCAGGGCCAACCCAAGACCTCCTGAAGCCGGAGGCGGCCAGCCGAATACTGCCCCCTCTTACTTACACGATGATGTGCCAGCCTCTGCTCCTCCTACTCTCAAATCTTCTTGCTCAGCACTCTCCTCCCTTCTACATTTCCTCTTCCTCTCTGTCCCTCTCTCCCCTTTCTAATCCAGAGAGTGGAAGGAAAGGGGGGGGGCAGGGGAGGAAAGTAGGTGGACTAGAGATGGGCCCTCCCCACTGATCATCTGCCTGAGGCAACCGCTTCAACTTGGTCTCATGGATGGGAGACTGGCCCTGCCTGCCATTGAAGGCACTTAAAGATCTGCACTGGCTTGCTGTTTGTTTCTGGGCACAATTCAAAAGGCTGATTCTGTCCTATAAATCTCTAAATGACCAAGTAGTAGGTGTCTCAGGTCCGCTACCTCTGTGCTACAAAATCCTTCCCCCCCCCCCCCCCCACACACCTTAACATGCTTCTCGCATGCTGTTGTCAAACCCAGAAGTGTGGGACTTCCGGTTTTATTGACAGGAACAGCGTGAAGGCTCATGCTGTCCCTGTAAATAAAACCAGAAATCCTGCACTTCTGGATTTGACAACAGTGTGCAAGGATCAGCTTCTCGCTCAAGCAAGTGGAAAGCAGATCATTACAACTTGCATCCGTGGCTTGCATTGGTGGCAGGTTGGAGGGAGGTGGCACCTTCTAGTGGCCAGAGGAGGGAGTGCTGGGAATGGAAGTGGCAGCTGGCAGAGGTGGTGCTGGAGGTTATTGAAGGAGGAATGCTCTCCTCATCCTCCTTGTGCTTGGCAGAGGTAGGGCGATAGAATTGGGGGGGCTGCAGAATTGGGGGGTGGGTTCAGGTGGCAGTTCACCATGATTCATTGGGGTTCAGACCACTCCTAGATTCCTAATACAATTGAAAAGTCAGAAATTGCTTTATTCTCTGTGCTGCTTCTGTGGGACAGGAGGGCAGACTAAATGGCAATTTGTATTGTGTGAAAGAGTTTCTCTTATTTTCCTGTGTTTCATGGTACTGCATTTTACCATGGATCTGATTTGTTTACTTTGCAGTGGAACTCTTTTGAGCCACTTTCCATTTCCTGTAAGCCTCTCCAATACTTGTGCCTTGCAGTTTAAATGACGTGTTGTTATGCCTTTCAATCTCACACCTGTTTGCAACAGTCATATCCGATTGCTCACTGATACATTTCTAGGAGGGCAATGTCCTGGGTTATTCCTGTGCCCTGTGATATTAACATGCTCTGACTGTAGCAGGCCACATAGAAAATGATTTTTTTTACAGTAATTGGTGTCAGATTGTTGGTGTTGCTTCCTTAGCCAGTATTTTGTAAAGGTCAAGATAACAATTATGACTTTGTATACCTAAGCACATACTGTAGCTCTGCTGAGAAGACACTAACAGTGCAATCCTGTGCATGTCTGCTCAGAAGTAAGTCTCACTGAGTTCAATGGAACTTACTCCCATGTAAGTGTGTGCCTAAGACTGCAATCCTGTACACAGTAACCTAGGAGTAAGTCCTACTGAGTTCAATGGGACTGACTTCTGAGTAGACATGCACAGGATTGTGCTTTTAGTGTATTTTTTTTCTTGTTATAGATACAATAATTATTTTCTTTTTCCACATAGTTCCTCTATAGTTGAAAGAAGTAAGGCAATGCAGTAATAATACTTGTGTTAGTTAGCTAGTGTGTCCTGGTGTCTTTTGCTCAATTTATGACCTTGGAGATGTCCTGGCACTTTACTTTCTTGCCAGGTTGTTAAGAACTTTTAACAGTCCAAAATCATGCACAAGCTCCCCCAGTTCTACTTCCTGACTGTCCCCACAGTATGCATTTTCCTGGCCTCTTCCCCCACTCTTCATATAGACCTTGCTAATCATGGGGGGAAGGTGTTCCTGTTCCTGAACCATCTCCTTACATGCGCAGTTTTTGAGCCACCCTCCCACATGATTAGGAAGATTGATAAGGAAAGCAGGGGAAGTGAGGGGAGGGCCAGGGAGTGCGCACACTGTAAGCACATACATCAGTAAACATGTGGGGCCAGTTAAATGGGGCATTGATTACATGGGAAGGGCCCCTATGATTAGCCTTACCCATGGAGGTGGGTAGGCACCACTTTGCAGTATGGGAGTGCAGCCCTGTGGAAGCAGTTCCCATGCAGTTGGGAATAGATGTGAAGGTAGGGGCCTCGGTGCCTGTTGTGGAGTGAAACTGGAACAGGATGGGTGACTATCATTCACATGTCGTTTCAGTGCTAATTGCCACAAAAGTTGAAGTGAGCAAATGTTTATCCACGGCAATTATTAGGTAACAACAATAATGTCAAGATGAATTTAAAATTACAATACTGTATTGTTTTTGATTACCATTACTGTACAGTGGTTCCCAAACTGGGAGGTGTGGCTCCCAGGGGAGTTGCGGAAAGCAGCCAGGGGCAGTAGCGGAGGACCGGCTGGGGCGGGGGCGGGGGCTCCCCGGGCGGCATGTGGGGGATGAGAAATGCGTTGTGGCGGCAGCGGTCGAAAACGGCTGCGTGGATTGGAAGATTGGCCTACCCGCCCGCCCAGGCTCCTAGGAGCTTAAATTCAGCATGAAAAATGCTGGAGTGTGTGTGTTTCCACTGCAACATGATGGGAGCAGGGATGCCACCGGCGGGGGCAGGGCTTGTGACGTTATGTGTGTGGGGTTGCTGCAGAGGCTAGCTACGCCTCTGGTCAGGGGAGCTGCAGAGTGCCACAGAGTCCTCTCAGAAAACAGTGCAATGCCAATTGGCAGGTATCAACATAATGTAATGGGGAGCTGCGGCCAATGGTCAAGAGAGCTGCAGGTCAAAAAACTTTGGGAAACACTGCCATAGTACAATCTAAAAGTTAAGTGGGAGATAGGAACAATCCCCTCACTTTTTCTTTAACTAAAAAATAAGATTAGAGGCTGCAGTTGTGGGTGAAATGGGGAAGGAAGAGGCAGCACAACCCTTTCCCTTCCTGCTATTTACTCCCCCTTCCACAAACTGCTTTCACACCTGCAAGAACAGGGGCGCCAGATCTTTTTCCCTGTGTGGAGAAGAGCAGCTGGGGGAAACTGATCTTTAGTGAAGTGGTCCTCAACCTTTTTCGTGCCACGACCCCAATAAATAAATAATGGGGTTGGGGACCCACCATTGATCCTGTCCCCCTATCGGGACCCGGTCTTCCCACCCCCACTCCTGTCGCCACCCCCCACCCCAGCACCAGCAGCCTCATCTTGCCGAGCTTTCCCAGCCAGCACCACCAGCGGTGAGGTCATCATTCCAGAACAGGAGAGCTGAGCCACAGTTCCCCACCACCTCCCCAGCAAATCAAAAGAGGGGGATGAAATCCCTGTGGAAGCCCCCCCAAGCAGGTTCCCCACCACCCAGCATTACCCCCAGCAGCCATTGGTTCCCATAAGTTGCCATGACCCCACAAATGAGGCTTCGCAACCCCACTGGGGTCCCAACCCCAAGGTTGAAGAACAGTGCTTTTTTTTAGTGGACCAATGGAATAGAAAGAGTTAAGTAGCCCCTCTTCCACCACTTCTCTATCCAATATTGCAGCTTCCTGAAACCACTTTTCAGTTAAAAAAAATGCTGACGGATGTTCATGAGTCTCTCATACAACATCTAGTCTGACCTTGAGACTGGCTTGACCTTTTGTCTACAATCGTTAAAAAATTGGATCTTTCTGTTTCTGGGCAACAGTGTCAGAATTCCATGTTAGTTAAGGGTATCTCAGCAGGGTTATGATACAAACTTTACACTTTATAAAAATGGAAGTTCAACTTTCATTTATAATTGAGAAAAAAAATCTGTTTTTTAAATGTTATTCCAAGACCCCCCAAAGAGTAAATGTAGAGAAAACAAACTGAAGCAGAGGATTGTTTTTAAAGTAGATTGTTGGCAAGCTTTAAGAATATTCACAATCTACCCATTACCAACAAGCCTTGATTCTAAGCCAGAAAGAGCTATTTCTAAACTAAGGTCACTGCACTGTCTCAAAAACAGCTTTACTTTTTTTTTTTTTTTGCCCCTATTAACTGCTCCTATCTACAACACCAGTCAGTAGCTTTCTCTGCCATTTAGTAAAGACAGTTTGCCTTTTAAAAGCATAGTTTTTGGGGTTTTCTTTGGCCACCCCCCCTATGAAATAACCCCCCTCCCTCTTGATCATATTTTCAAGACATGGGAGAGCCCAATTATCATGCTGGCCGCCCTTTTAGCAGTGCCACTTCTGCCAGGGTGTCACTTTGCAGCTCAGCAGCGGAGAGTTGGTCTGTGAAGTGACGCCTTGGCAGAACCAATGCTGCTGTAAGGGTAGTCCGGATGATAATTGGGCTCTCCCATCACCTCAGCAGCATCTCCCTCTTCTTGGTCTGCCCCTTCTCTGGTAGCTTTCCTTGCCTTCTGAGACCTACTTCCGTCACTCCCTCCCAGTGCCTCGGCAGGAGCAGCCCTGCTGAAAGGGCACCACTGGGAGAGCCCAATTATCATGTGGGCTGAATAAAGAGCTTCCACGGCCACATCCATCCCATGGGCCTTATGTTTGACACCCCTGCTTTAAAGCTTGTTAAAATGTGGCCACTTGGGAATTCAAAGTGCATTCAAATACAAGAGTTATACAGTATTAACACGACTTTGTTTTATTATTTTGAAATCAATCTCTGGTGTTGTATGAGTTGGGTATTTTCCAGTTTTGTTCTGTCCCTCTAGGTGAAGGATGTTTCTGATAAAATTGGCACAACCCTGCTAAATGCAACCTTGCTTCTGTCCTTTTACAACAAGGGAAAAGGGAACCGAATTAGCATTGTCCTTGCAGTAACAATAGGTGAACATTCAGATATTTCCCACATTGTGGGTTATGAATCACTGCCTTTAAATGATGGGCATACAGTCATCATCAAAGGCTCAATGCAAAATTAAAACAAACAAAAATGCTAAGAGTGGAAAGCTGCCAAAGCTAATTGCAATGTCTGCTGGAGATTACAAATACCTAGGGAGAAGAACGGAACTTTCCAAAAACGATCAAGAAGATTATTTATATATTTGAGCGATTTCTCTCTCACTTTTTGATCAAGAAGGATCCCTAAGGTGGTATATGGAAAAGAATAAAATATTGAACAAAACATCAGGGCTGCTTTTACCCCTCTGACATCCTCTCTGCCTATAACATGTTGAGATGGTAGAAACTACAGAACGTGTGTAGTCGATGCTTCTGTAGTACCATCTTTTTCACTATTGATTTGATGGTAAGAAACAATTTCCATTAGCATATTTTAAACTAAACCAGGAAATACCTTTAGGATGTTGACATAGAGGACTTTGAGCTATTCAATCTCAAGGCCATGGCTGGCCTACTGATGAGCCGCAGTAAGGCAACTGCCTCAGGTGGTGAATTGGCAGAGGCAGCAAGTGCCCATCTCTGAAGTCTGCCTCACCCATTGGCTGACCAGTTGGCTGCCAGCGCTACTGGAGAAAGTAGATGGGGAAAAAAAGCTGTTGCAGCTCTCAATCGCTTCTCCCTGCCTACTTGGTCCGTATGAAGGGTTCCCAGAATCCCTTGCTCCTGTTCATTTCAAAGATAACCAGTTCAGAGCAGGGAGGCTACCCACTGCGCTTGTCATAAGGGAAGGGGCAACGGGGGAACACTGCTGCTCATTTCCTACCCTCCCTCTCCCCTCATTCAAGGGGGGGGAGTGCGTACATGCATGAGTCAGTGTATGCAAAGGTGGCATTTGGGGTGGGATTCAGGCAGTGTGGGGGCATGTGCTGCCCCTGCTTAAATAGCAAGTGTGAGAGAGGCACCAACCTGACCATGGCAAAGGAAGGGGATAATAACCCTTTCCCGACCACAGTTCCAGTCTGGATTGGGCCTCTGCAGCTGTTATTTCCTCTGGGAAGTAAGCTGCCATTTTTCCCAGGGGCAACTTTCCTCCCAAGGGAAAATAACAGCTGTAGGGTGTCCCTGATCTAGACCAAGACCATGGTGGGGGACAGAGTTAATAACGCCTTCCGCACACCATAATCCTGATTCATATTGGGGCCTTCTGCACCTGCTACTCACAAAAGTACAGACAAGAGCAAATTATGGGATAATCGTCATGTCTAATCTGGCCATCAGTGTCCTCTCTCTCTCTCTCACTTTGAAAGCAGAGTGGTGGCTACAAACATAGACTTGAAAATATATAGGTAATATCTGATAAAATATGAGAAAGCAGAAGAGGGGGGCAGAAGTAATAGTTCTAGTAGTTGTGAAGTGTGGCTTCAGCGCCTGGAAAAGTCCTTGCCCACCCTCATGACTAGCAGAAACTGAATAAGCAGATTTCCAAAATATAGTCATTGAGTTTGGGACATCTTGACACAGAAGGTTTCCTTTTTAATGATCAGTGCGGAGTGTGGATAATTTAGAAGGTGGGATGTCTCATAATACCCAAAAAATTAAGATAGGGTTAAATAACATGCAGCACAATCCTATACGTGTTCACTTAAAAGTGACTCTCAGTGTGTCAATAGGGCTTACTCCCAGGTAAGTGTATAGAATTGCAGCCTTAATTTACACATCCTAAAAGTACATGTCTGCCTAAAACCGTATGCATGGGTAAATAACTTTCCCCTATAAAATGCTGACAATTCAGTGACTTTTCTATTTTTATTAATATTCCTTCATTCAGCAGCACTACCACAAAAACAAAGACAATCTGGCTCAAGTGCAAAATTCTGCAGCACAGCATCTCTTACCTCTCGGCAGCAACAGCAGTCATAGAATAAATGCTCACAAACATTGCCGTAATAGGAACAAAGTTATGAAACCGACAGAATCCCTCACCAAAATACCAGACATTGTGGCTGGCATAAACAAAATTGAAAACTGTGTTCAGAGCAGCCATGAGCAGGTCAGAAACAGCCAAATTGACAATAAAATAGTTGGTCACAGTCCTCATCCGTTGATGAGATAAGATAATCCAAATGACAGTTCCGTTGCCCACAATGGATGCAACGACTATGGACAAATAGGGGATAGCCCAAAGAGCGATTTGCCAGGCAGGCTGAGAAAACGCAGTCACTGCTGTGTAGTTGCCACCATCTACGAAAGAGCCATTCACAGAAACGTTGGTGTTTGAGGAGAAAGCTGCCTTCATATCTTTCTTCAGCTCGGTGTTGGAAAAACTGCTTCAGGCTGGATGGTGTTCTTACCGCAGTCATAGCATTAGGGCCACGAACTCATGGCTTGAGGCATTAAAAACAGAGATGCTCAATACATCACACGATGGTTTTCAAACATGTAACGTCGTTCCAGAGAGGAGTGATGATTGCTCTTCTACGCCCATATCCGCCACAAATTCATTTATATACTGTATATCTCATGAAAATATTTCTGGTACTAGTGATGATCAATGATCATTGATGGGGAGGATCTTCTTAAAAATCAGTGTCAAATTACCGGTATTATAGTTCTAGTAAAAAAAAAAAATCCTTTTCTTGTTTTTAAATTTTGAGGTGTGTTTAGTAGACAATACAGCACAGAGTTGATGGATTTTAGTTCTCTCTTCCTTTGTAGCTGTGAAACATTAAATAGGCAGCCAAACAGGAAAAGTTTTCTACAGAGACTTAACAAGTTTTTGATAGGAGGTGGAGAGGAACTAGTATATACAAAGCTAACAACTATCAAATCAAATTTAATGAAGCCAGTTGGTGTTCCATTTTTTTTTTTTGGCTTGTGTAGTAATCTTCATGCCTTGGTTGTTCTCAGGCTTTGTGAACAGCATAATAGATTTTACCCTATTAGGACCCCGACCTTTATTCCTAGTACATTCACATCTCATATTTGACTTCAGTGGGAGTTTTAATAAGCAAGGAATTTAGAACATGGCCTGTAGAATGCCATAAATATTACACGGAGGGATTGAAAATACAGTAGAATGCTTGAGTAGTAAGAGCGATACTTTATTTTAATTTTTTTTAAATCTGCCTAGTAACTGCTCTGTGACCTACACATCTGTGTAACTCAGTAACTTGTATTGTGAACAATAGCTGGGATCCCAACTGCCATGTTGTTATGGGGGCTTTTCAGTCTCTTTCCAGAAGCAGCTGCCTCCACCTTCTGAACAGCCCCACCCCACCCCAAGAGCCTGGAGCTCTATGGAATAGCACCCCACAAGGTACAATGAGCTACTAGGGGGAGGAAATATTACCCATCCCCCCTGCACTGTACATGAGTAGGTACTTTCTGTTCATGTATGAGGGTCAGCTTGGATCTCATCCACTGCTTTGCTGCAGCTGTAGTGGTATTTTATTGATGCTGTGAATTTCCTTTGAAGTATTTTGACATATACTTTGACAGTATATCCATAGTTTTTTTTTTTTAAACTTTAAAGTAAATTGTATAATCCAGAGGATAATTTCATTGACTGTGCATTCAGTTTTCATGTTAGTTATAAGTGATCTCTCGACTGGAATTTCTTGGATTATTATTGTCCAAATAGACCACTGTCCTGAAAATGCACTTACGGGTTCTCTGTAGTTAATTCAATGATTCAAGTTTAACTGCAGAAATTTCTGCAGACATTGTAGCAAGATTGCTTCTTAAAAGCATCTGATGATCAGGCAGTGATAAAACAGACATAGTACAGGAACAGAACCATTATTTCAAGAATTATGCGTTCAGTTTCTAAATTCACATGGGCTACTTGCAATCCAAAATTAGTTTGAATTGAAAGTGATTTGAGTTTGTACCAGACATTGTCTGAACTAAGTTTTAACCTGTGCTGCAAGACACAGGCTTTAAATTAAACAGTGCCCAACCTTAATTCAACATCTTATCACCCCAGTTTCTTCATGTTAATTCACATCAGTACATTCCCATACATTTGATTCAAGTTCTGCTCTAGTGTCATTTTTGAAATGTTTCCTGCTACAGACACTGAAAAGTGTAATTTATCTGTCGTCACTACTTACAGAAAAAAATCTATATACTGTACTTTGGAGAAAGTCAATTTCCCACCTCAATGCAATGTAAACTGTGAAATATGCTAGCATTAAGTGGACATTGTTTAACGTTACCCTGAGATGACAACTAAGGCAAAACAAACAAACAAAAACCCCTAGAAACCCAACTCAGTGCATTTTCTTTTTGGAGTACTTGAGATTTCCCAGATTCATTTAAAATGTGCATGAAAATGTGTATGGATTTCAAGACATACTTGAGACGGGAGAGATTTAAAGAGCTGTCATCTCAGAACCAATTTCATGTAAATACATCTGTAATGGATAAACAAGTTTAAGAATGCAATGCTTAAACTATGATGAGCAGAAAATTAATCTTTTAACTTTTTCATACATACTAAAACCTCTCTGCATATTTGCATATGAAAAATGTAACATACAAAAAAAGTACTGAGACTCCTGGACATTCTTCTTCATGTGACCAAAGTTAGTGCTTCGTTAGACCCAGCTCTACTAATGAATGCAGTGTTTAATTACTCTTTTCTATAACCATATACTATTTCTAAGAGTCTTTTCTTCTGACAAGTGGAATATGTGCAATTACATTCTTTGCGCTTAAGTTCCACAACTAGAGTTCTTGATGCTCTCTAGGAGATGAATAAATATTTATACAAAAGAGTATTTATGAAAGGGATTTGTTACGTTTTACTGTTAGATCCTTATAAGGGGATGTGCTCCTCTTTGGCTAGCCGATCAGTTCTGTTCTCTTCCTAGAAGCCAAGCATGCTGAAAGGTCATATGTAGGAAGACCCACAGAATTCCAGGCAAATCCACTGCTCCAACTTTACATAATGGAACACTTATAACAAATGCAGCATAGTTAGCTAGTGAGCTTGTTCTTTAAAATACTATTTACCAGTGACGCATACAAAAGCAAATATAAGTCATTAATAAATACAGGTTGGTTTTTTTTATGTCAGCCATAGGATGCTTGAGGTATGAGATGCTTGAGGTAGAAAGTAAGACAACATGAAACACCACTGGGGCTTCTTAATATCGGACACTGACACATTTCACAGCTTGTGTAATGTGAGCCATTTATCCTCAATTCGTTCATTCATTCGCTTGCTTGTTGGCAAGTGGGCAAGAACAAATTCAGTAGTCGTTGGCAATGTCAATGAGCTATTCTCCCTCAAGAAAATAGCTTTTTTGTGTAGCATTTGCAAGAATGCATTTCTTGCTCTCTGGCTAGGTTGATAGCAACCATATATATTTCCAGTGTTTACTAAATAATACTGAACAAGAATTCATATTTATTCTTGTTACTTTAAGAAAAGTACATTCAGGCTGCAATCCTATACACATTTTCCTGGCAGTAAGTTCCATTGAACTCAATAGGGCTTACTTCTGAGCAGACATATGCATAGGATTGTGCTGCAAATGAAACAGGTGTTGTAAATTCATTGTATTATTCTTATTATTACCCTGCTAACTGGAGAAAGAGGTACTTTGGTGCTCCTCTTAGCAAGGGGAGAGTAACTGTCCCTCTTCACCCAGGCACCATGTCTGTTTGCTGGCCTTTCTTCTGCATCTGTTTAGATTGTATCCTTTCAGGACAGGGAGCCATTTAGTTGTTTGATTGTTTTCCCTGTAAATCGCTTTGTGAACCTTTTTGTTGAAAAGCAGTATATAAATATTGTTAATAATAATTATAACTTTTACCATAGATCAGTAAGCAGAGTCAGAACAGAAGCAATAAAACTGTAGTATCTTTTTTTATAACAGAATAAATCTTTAGTAATGTGAGAGATTCTGAGCCTATTTGATTCTAGATGGGAAATAGCTGCAAATGAAGAGCATTGCACCATGTACTACCATCACCCTCCAACAGTGCAAAACTGCCGTAGCAATACCATCCTGATCCTAAACCATCCAGAAGCGGCCTGTGACACTAGTGAGATCACATTCCTCCAATGGGAAAGACGTGTTTTGGTCCCAGTTGCCAAGGCGAGTAATTGCAACATAGGATGGAGACAGGGGTGGTGTAAGAGTTTTGAGCAGTCATTCGCTGCCCTGAAAGCAAGGGCCTCAAAATGCAGCAATCGTGCATTGAGACCACTTCCACTACCCTTCGACAGTGGCGTCGGAATGGGGGGTGCAGTTCGCCCCCAGGCAAAAAGTGGCATGGTGGAGGCAAGGGAAAAGCGTTGCAAAGTGCCGCAAAAAAGGTGAGCAAAAGGCGGGAGTGTCCTTGCGGGTGGGTGGCGGTGCCTAAGAATGCCCCCTCCCGCCCATCCCCAGTTACCAGTTTACGGGGGTACCGACGTTACCGGGATGGGCCTGGTAATGTCACTTCTGGTCACAGGGGGGTTTGACATATTTTGGTGCCGCCCCCCCATGCAGGGCGTTGCTACGCCACTCCCCTTCAACTGTCTTCACCATAATAGCTGCCCTACACCGTGATCAGGGCTGGCCCAACACCTCCTGACTCCTGAGATGGCATGCCAAATGCTGCCCCCTTTACTTGATGATGTGCCAGCCTCTGCTCCTCCCACTCTCCAGTGTTCTAGCTCAGTAGTCCCCCTCCATATTTCTTCTTTCTCTCTGTCCTCCTCCTCCTTTTCTAACATAGGGGGTGGAAGGGGCAAGGAGCAGTAGGGGCAAGTAGGTGGACAGAAATGGGCACACGCCACCAATCTGCTGCCTGAGGCAACAGCTTCAGTTGGTCTCATAGATGGGCTGGCCATGGCTCTGATTGTAGAATTTCCCCCTCAATAGGAGAGCTCCTTAAGCTACCTGCTGGTTCAGCCACAGCCTTGTGGTCCTACTGTTGTATCAGTAGGAGAGCCTTCAGTTTAACTTCCTTCATAGAGTTGTTTCGTGGTAAGCATTCTACCACTGATGAACACAGAAACAGCCTCAAGTGGTTTTTTTTAAGAGGTTAGTGTGTCTTAGAAAAATGTCTATTTTGTTTGGAATGTTCTTCATTGCCTGTGTATTCGACTTCTACCATGGACATAGGGCGCTTCTTGCATACACAGCAATATATTTTGCTATGTGTATATTGCCAAGCATACTACACACTCATACACACGTTGTGTACTCCAACATACATAATTTGGTGGTACAGTCAGTGTTGAAAGTGGAAGCACATCGTGTCTCAAGGGTATGGAGAAAAAAATGGCATACTTCCTATAGATATTTTCATTAAAATACAATATTATTGCAAAAATACAAATGGAACAGTTCCACCTACCATGTTAACGTCAACAACAATAAAACAACAATAAAAGTGCAGACAGACTAGACAGTCTAGATATTTATAGACTAGACAGCATAAATAGTTCCCATAAGTTCATCTCTTCTTGGTATATTCACTCATTTGTAAAATGCTAATAGGGAAATGTAATTTCATAAGTCAGTGTTGATCTATGGGCATTTTCACAATAAAAATGCAGCCCAATATGTACTATGAACGATTGCTCAAGTCCAAAGTAAGCTTGACTGAATTCAGTGAGGTGTACTCCCAGATAAATGCGCTCAAGAATTGCAGCCTTAGGCACACTTATTAGGGAGTAAATATCCCATGAAGTTTAGTGATACAGTACTTACTTCTGAATAAGGGTTGTCCTTAGGCTTGCATTGTTAATCTTTTAAGCACAGTTTTTTGCCCTTCATATTGTCTGCCCAAAGTCCTTGGGATAAGATACAAATAAAATAAATGCATGCGTCACTTGTGAATTTTAGCATGAGGTAGAAAGTGTAAGAAAGTCATTCTCTAACCTGTGTGCATGTTTCCCATTCAATTTTACCTACAGCTTTAGTTTATGCAAATAAGTACATAAATAAAAATACTGTAATGCATTAATTGACCACAAAAAATGGAAATGGTCTTTTGCTTGTTTTTGGAGCGACTTCCAGATAATCCTACTCATACTTAGAACTGAGTCCAGTAAGTGTCTACAATCCTATGCTATGCAGGTGACGGTCTACTCAAAAACAAGTCCTATTATTGTGTTCAGTTCAGTGTGAGTTCAGGAAAGTGTTTATTATCGCCGGATTGCAGCCTGAGAGCGCAGTCCCCCATGTATGTTTGCTCAGGAGTCCTACTGTGTTGAATGGAGCCTACTCACACGTAGTGGGCCTTGCTCGCAACCAAACACTTAAGGGGTCGGGTTGTTAGTGCGGCTGACTTTGGTCCACGGCGGGGTTAAACGGAGGTGCTTCGCCCGGCTGCGCCTGCTGCGTGTCTCAGGGCCGTGGCGGGGTTATTTGTGTCCAGACGACCACGGCATGGCTTTCGTCGTACTCTAGCGGGGTGTGTCTTCTTTTCTGTCGCTGCTGCTCGGACGCCTCGGCGACACAGGCCCCTCCCGCGTACGGGGAAGGCCAGCCGCTCGCAGCGAGGCTCAGGCAACCATCGCTGCCTCTTGGCACAGGGAATCGCAGGTGCCGGGAGAAGCAGGAAGCGCGGCGGCTCCAACCAAGGGGAGGCGCCAAGGCCGCGCCTGGCTAGGAGAGGTGGGGGAGGATGGCGCCGGCTGCGGGCTCGGAGAACGTCCGCTACTGCGCCCGCTTCTCCTATCTGTGCCTCAAGTTCACCCTCATCATCTATTCCACCGTCTTTTGGGTGAGTGCAAGCAAGCCTGGGATCATGGACCGGGCTCGGCCAAGCGGGGGGCGCTCGCGGGGCGGAGCAGGGAGTGTGCGCTGCCTGGAGGGGACGTGGTGGGAACTGCGGTGACCACCACGCGTCCCTTCCGATCTTTGCCCGCTGCTGGAAAGGTGGGAACTCTTCGGTAGACAACAGTGCCTAGAAATGCGCAGGAAACCCCCCTCTGTTTGTCATGCAGTTCTCCTGAACTGGGACAACCTGTTCGCAACAAGTGCTTGTGGTTTGTGTGTATGATGATGATGAGATGACTAAAGAGAGAGGTGTCGAGGTCTTGGAGTAACTGGAAAGGCGCACGCCTTTCATTGTGATGGCTGGAAAGGTGGTTTTGAGGAAGTTTAAACCACACCTTTGCTTGCTCAGGAGGCGATCCAGTTGCAAGCTTTCAGTAGTCCACCCTGGCAGTTCAGCAAAGCAACTACTGTATTTCTTCAATTCTAAGACGCATGTTTTTTTCCCAATTAAGCATTTCAAAAAATGGGGTGCGTCTTAGAATCGAAGGTCTCCAAAAAGCCCCCCCAAATGCCATCTTTTTACTTACTGGGGCTTGCGGGAGCTTCAGGGAGGCCTGCGCAACCCTCTGCAGGCCTCCCTGATCTTCAGTTCGGCCAAAAACAGTGATTTTCAGCCATTTCCGGTTTTCGCGAAAACCAGAAATGGCCCAAAATTGCTGTTTTTCGCCAAATTGAAGATCAGGGAGGCCTGCAGAGGGTTGCGCAGGCCTCCCTGAAGCTCCCCCAAGCCCAGGTAACGAAGGAAATGGCACTTTCTGACGGGGCCAGAAATGCTATGCAAAGGCAGTGCACTCAGTCATCTTCAGCTGCAGGAGACATGCTGGGGAGAGTTGGTGCTGAGCAGGTAGATTTAATGAAGGGAGGCAAGTCTTACAATTGATGGGTTTTTTTTCCCCTGCTGATGGTACTGAAAGTAAAGGTGCGCCTTAGAATCGATGGCGCCTTAGACTCGAAGAAATACGGTACTGGTATCTCTTGATAAGCATACAGCTCACTGAGGTGGTGGCTGTAAGAAAATTAAACATGAGGCCAAACGTGTTATAACTTGATCTCTCTATTTTCATCTTCTAATTTGGTAAATTAATGACATTTGCACCTCATCAGTAGAGCAAACTTAATAGGTCACCAAGGGGTTTTATTTATTTGATTTTTTTTATGCCTTCTTATTCTAAACTGGTCAAGTGGCAGTGGCTCCTAGGAATGAGAGACCTAAATTCCCTGTAATCGTGAGGGTTTTTTCTGGGAAGTTTCCTTTGTATAAAATTGGACTCAAATTTCTCAATACTAAGGGAAATTTTCCTAACTGGCACAGAAGTGATATTTTTGATGGCATGGAATGTCAGGGCTCCCCAAAAGGGGGGGTGTCTTGGGCTCCTACCTGGCACTGGGGTCCCTGCTGCCGGTATAGACTCCACAGCCTGTGTAGGGCTTCCCAGGCTGCATCCACCTGGCTTGTCTCCCTCTTCCTCCCCTGGGCCTCAGAGCAAAGGTATGGACGGGGGGTGACAGCACCCTACTCCTCCTCAGCCTCAGGGCCTTCTCTAGCTTCCCAGGGCTCTGGAGCCTCTCTTTCAGTCAGCTTGTAGCCCTCAGCCAGCCCCTTCTCATCCCTAGCCCACTCCTTATATTTTCCTGGCCTTGGCTGGTCCCCCCCCCCCCGGGTTCTATCCTCCCTGCCTGGTCACCCTCTTGATCCTATGCCCCCTCTTCCAGGGAACAAGAAGGTTCCTGCAGACACTTGCAGCCTGGGTAGATGCACTCTGCTCAGCTGGCTGATAGCCCACACCCTGCCCAGCTGAGGCCTTCCCAGCTCCTCCTGGCATGCACCTGGCCCTGGGCTCGCCAGGCAGGCTCCTCCCTGAGGTGGGTAAGTCCTGCCCTGGACGTGGAGATTACACTGTATTGATCAACTGAATTAAATAGTTGCCTTCTATCAAAATGGTGAATATGTTCATCAGTGACTCACCGCTGTCTACATGAAATTTTGTTTCTGGTTTCAAAAAAATGTACAGACTCTGCCCACTAATACTAAAAAATTTTTGCAGTAAAAATAATACAAAACAAAATCATGTCTAATTTGAAACTATTACATGACTTCGAATCTCAAAAGATTTTATTTCTCTGAACCGTTTGGCCATGAAAACCTATGGATATATTAAAATCATGTCTGTTCATGAGTTTCATATAAGTGAACTTGTTTTTCTGTACTGTCATTCAGTTGGCATGCTACAACCAAATGTCAGACACGTGAGTTTGTCAATATTTGTAAAGTTCAAAGAGGGTCAGATCTGTGCATTTGTGTGACTTGCATAGCAGCCTTTAAGAATCTAGTCTTTGAGCTTTTGGTTGTGGTTTGCCCCACTGGGAGGCAAACCTTAATGTGCAATTAAGGCTTTAATTAATTACACAGATAATTCAATTAGAGCTTACAGACATAATTAAACCCTTTTGATAGCAATAAAACTTACTTGGGTGTGTATTTAGAGAACCCCAAGCTCTCAAGAGGTTGTGAATGCAATCTGTAGTAATATCCCAGATGCATTCATATTATCCTAGATCAGGGGTGGGGAACCTATTTGCAGTGGGGGGCCATTTTCCCATAGGGAAAATTTGCTGCGGGCCGGCCATTAGGCCGGCCATTTTTTTTGCCCTCCCCGCAAATTTGACCCCCCCCCGCGAATTTACCTACCACCCACCCACCCACCGCTTGCTCGGCGCCTCCTCGGTTTAAAAGCGGCCTTCCTGGATCTGCGCACAGCGCTGCTGAAGCCGAGATTGCCGAGCGTCCCCTTTGCCCCAGCCCAGCCTGTCACCCTACTCACCTTGCCATTGCCTGAGCAGTGCCGGTGGGGGCACATGTCACCCCCTGAGGCCTGTTTGGCGTGGCACCCGGGGCATAGCACCACCTCCCCCTCCTAACTACGCCATTGTGTTCTTAAAAATTGGGAATTAATTATCTGATACATGTAGTACCTTTTTAGCAGGAATAGTCAGAAGGAACAATTTGTCTTTAGGGTGCAGTTGCGATTTTCATTAGGCAATCATAGACTGGTTTAGCAATGAGTAAGCTGAATAGGCGGACATGTAGGTATCAATTGCTTTAGTAAAAGAAAAAAAAATACTCTTGTGTTTCACAGAAGTGAGCTGAAGAGGTAACTGGGGTTATGGAAGTAAGACCAATGAAATTCAGTATTATTGTGTGTCAATAAGTTAGGAATGTCGCTGTTCTTGTATCTGCATTCAGGCAGTATTGTTTGGAGTTTCAACAAGTCCGAGCAATTGATTTAGACTGCAGTCCTATCACACTTTCCTGGGAGTAAATCCCATTGAATTTTAATGGGACTTACTTCTGAATAGACATGTATAGGATTTTGCTGTTAAACATCATTTGATTAATTAAAATAGGTTCCTGGTTACTCAAGCATCAGATGTTTTTAAATATGTTAATTATTTTTGATACATGGTTGCAAAAACCTTGGGTGACAGAGGCCATTTTTGGAGGAGGAATGCATCTTTTCTCTTCTACAAAAGGGAATGCCTCTTTTAAGAGATGACTGCTGTAACAAATCTAAAATCAGTACTTTTGTAGCATCCACTGAAGTCGATGAAGGCTGCAATCCTATGCACACTTTCATGGGCATAAGACCCATTGAACACAGTGGCACTTACTTCTGAGTAGACATGCATAGGATTCTGCACATCCTAGTGGACTTTATTGAAAAATAAATAGAGTCCCATATTTATAAGAGTCAAGCATACACCCAAGAGCCAAATTTGAGAAGATGCAGGAGATCTATGATAGAAGCTCCTGGTATTTTCTTAAAAGCAGCTGTCAGGAGAGAGGTGCCCACATTGGATGTGAATCCCTTTGCCATTTTCTTGATCTAAATTGCCACTCTAAAGCAGTTGTTTTCTCTGCTGAGGAAGACACACAGATATGTACTACCTTGAAGAACCAGAAATAGAGAAGAAACATATAATTAAGATAATTCTTAGACATGTTCAGCTGAGGTAATTGCTGCAAGCAAAATTACTTCAGTTTCAAATGTAACTATTTTTAGAAACATTTCTTTTCTGAGAATATATCTTTAGCTTTATACTAGTTACCAACTGCACTTCCCTACATTTAGTGCTAGTCCTAACTGATTGAAGTTTTCGATAATGACATTGGATAGCTAAGTGACTAGATAATGGAAGCATAAAAACTCCCTGCCTTCTTAAATGAGCCACCACCATAGCCATAACATTTGTAAAAGATCCTTAGACCCCTGTTGCTGTATGAATGCATCTGTTACAAAGTGTAGGTACCGGTACTTTCTCTAGAAATGTAAAAACCTGCATCTGTTAAATTGAAGTCACCTCATGAAACAAAGTACCGTATTATAGTTTATTTTCAATTAGATAGTCTGTGTTGTGAACTTATAGTTCAGTTGGTAAAAACATAGTTATGAGTTCTCCATTCCCAGCCCTTTCTTGTTCTTTTACTCTTGTTATGCCAATAGAATTATTATTCCCCTAGAACAGAGGTGGCCAATCTTCCACCATTAGGGCCTCTGCGTTCTTAAGAGTTGTGCAGAGGACAGAATCTTGGCAGCTGCAAGTGCTGATGGTGCTGCTAAAGCAGCTGCACCTGCTGAAATGCCCTCACCTATACAACCATTAAAGGGCCAGGAGCATTCATGTTGAAAGGTTGGCCACCCCTGCTCTAGAAGGACTCCTTCACTAGACCAAAAGGATCAAACTAGACATGAGTGCAATGTTCTTTAACAAATGGCGCTTGCATGTGTGAGTGAGTGAGTGAGTGAGAGAGCGCCCAAAACTATAGCTAAGGGAACATTAAGCACTTAGCCCCTCTCCTATGTGCTATATATAGTTTAAAAGCTTTTATTGACTTCAATAGAAGCTCGTGTTATTGTTTGTTTGCTTGGTTTTTTTTTTTACTGTAAATAGCATGCAGTGGGCATGCAGTCTGGCTAGGAGCTAACTTAGAAGTTAAGTGCTAAAGCAGTCTGCTGCCCCACCACATTGTAGGCAATTTTGCATGCTTCCCCCATGCTATTTGTTTAAAAAGACATTAATTCAAGGGTCAGAAGTGCATACCTGTGTGCACATCTAGTTTGACTGTAAGATTCTCACTGTTTCTGATCAAGGACTGCGAGTCATTTACAGCACGATCCAACCCAAGGCTTATTCCGGCCTAAACGGTGCTATTCCATCCTAAAATCGGCCTAGAGTGACTTAGGAAGGAATAGTGCCGTTTAGGCTGAATTTGTGCGAGTTTGGGACGGACGTAGGACAGACATAGGATGGGTGGACCAAATGTGCCGCGCATGCACACAACGGGCGCCGTGAGTTATTCCGTCCTAAGTTCGGCCTAAGAGTGGGTGTGTCAGGGGTGTCACGGGGGCGTAATGTTCCTGAGTTTAGGTCCGTATCCAGACATTGGCGAGCTCCGACACGCCCCCTCGAGCTCTGAAATGGACCTAAAATTTAGGTCCACCAAAAAGGTGGTTCTAAATTTGAGGAGACCCATAGGCGCCATTTTACCTTACCCACTCCAGCCCTCTCCCAAAAATTTCAAACACCCCACCTCCTGAGTTGGGCCAGAGTTAGGCCAGAATAGCAGCAGCAATGTCTGGATACGGCTGAAGATAGGCACTCAATCAGCACCCAGCAGCACCCAACCTCTTTCCCACAAAAGCCCAGCCCCAGACCTCCATTCTCCTTCTCTCTCAGAGCACGTGGCGTGGGGCTCTGTCCCCCACAGTCACAAAGTGGGACTTTGGTGCAGGGGAGCACTTGGCTCCAAAATTCACAAACACCTCACTTCTCTCTTCTCTTCTCCTCTCCTCCTGTCTGCTTTCTGGACTTCTCCTCTCTGCTCCCCTCAAGGGCAGAGAGAGCTTCTCTGGCTGTGGCCACACTGTTAACAGCTGTGCCTGGGCAGCTGTCTCCATGCAAGCTCTTACTAACCATGTCTCTCTCCCAGCTTCTCCCCCCCCCCACAGGCAACCACAACACCAGCAGGTAAGGCAGGGTCTGTGCTGAAATGTTATCTGATATCTGCCTGTTTGCCAATATATCTGACTTCTGCCTGTTAGCCAATGTGTTCTCTGATATCTGCCTGTAAGCAAATGTGTGATAGGATGTCTGCCTGTTAGCAACTGCGTTACAGGATTTCTGTCTCTTTGCAACTGCGTTATAGGATTTCTGCCTGTAGCCACTGTGTTCTCTGATATCTGCCTGTTTGTCATGGTAACAGAACCCTCCATGTTTGTGGAAATGTTACTTGCCTGTAGACAACAGCTGTCTCACTCTCTCTCCCCCTTGCCCCCACAGCGTCTACTGACAGGTGAGTGTTTGTGTATTGCCATGCCATGTTCAATGCTCCACAGTTGTGTTGTGTTCTCTCTCTCTGACCTTTTGTCCCTTACAGGATTATGCTCTCCTTATGTCCAGGTAAGCACCTCAAACCAGGCCATGAGTGTAACCCTTAGCAGCTGTGTTTTGTTCTCTCCCTGCAGGCTTTTGCCCAGCTGGTGTGATCTCAAAGGCTATTGCAAACAGACACCAAGCGGACTTTAAACTCCCCCGTGTTTTTTTGTCTTCCCAGGAACATCCTCTGCCACCTACCTTACTGGGAGCACCCCAGGGGCTGCAGGGAGGGAGCCCCACGTTTGCCTGCCTCGATGCTGCCACATGGCAAGGAGCCAGCCCTGCAACGATCCTCAGCAACAGCTGCTGCTGCTCCACCCCCTGGCTGTCATACTTGTTTCCCCTCCCCTTTTGTTCTGCAGGCTGCAGTTCCACAGGGGAAGAGCCCATGCCTCCAGGTCCCTGGGCTGCTGCTGCTGCTGCTTTGAGATCAGCTGCTGGACCTGTGACCACCCATGCCAGCCTCGCCTGGCCAACTCTGCTCTGGTTCCAGAGCAATAAAGACGCCCCTCGGGTAGAGCCCCCTTGAAACACATGTGCCACACGTTACACAAGCAGTGTCCCACATACACAGACAGCCCCCACTAGTCAAGCCCCTGCACGAATCCCAGCCAGGCACTGCCAAAACCTTCCCAGGGAGATTGCAGCAGGAGGGCAGCTAGACCCCCAAGCCACGGAGGGGGGGAGTCAGGGGGCGGCCCGGGCAAGCAAACAGTGAAAGCCGCTGCGGCACCCATAGTGGAACCGCTCGCGTCCGCCTCAGCCGGGTCACACCCGCAACCGGGGTTCACCTGTTCGACAGCCGGGTCAGACCCGCAACCGGGGTTCACCCGTTCGACAGCTGGGTCACACCCGTTCAGCAACTGGGGTTCACCCGAATGGCGCCTGTCGCGCATGCGCCGTTGCGGACGCCATTAGGTTGCTGGCTGGGTGCTGGTCCCATGACATCATTCCGACGCAAAATGGCGGCCACGGCAGGGGTGAGGCGACGGTGGTCGGCTGAGGGGAGGTCTGCAATGCTGGCTGCAGTCAGCCTCAGCCCCCACCTGCCCACCCTGATGTCCAGCACCAACGCCCCCAATTTGGCAGCCTGGGGAGAGGTGGCCAGCATGATGGCACAGGGTGCCCTGTGGCAGTTGGCACAGTCATCACAACCATCCTGCGACCATCCTGCGACCATCCCGTGACGGGTGCAGACCGAGTGCCAGCGCCTGCGCCTGCGCCCAGGCCCCTAGCAACCAGGTTGCTATGGTCACGGGCCGGCTGCCAGCACCTGCGCCCAGGCCCCTGACGACTGGGTCGCGACGGACGCGGCAGCAGCTGTAGTCGATGAACACTGACGAGCGCTGGAAGGGTGTGGCGCATGCGCAAGACGGACGCCGAGCCGCGGGAGCCTGCCTGCTTCGGAGGTAAGTTTTGCCTTGATCTTGGGCTGGTGCTGGGCCAAAGATATTCTGGACTACCTAACTCAGGAATAGCGGCGGCCTAACTATGGCCTAGCTTAGGCCGGAATAGCCAGAGAAGTTGGGTTGGATTGTGCCCTTAGATAATAAAAGATGAATTGACTAGATAATGCACCAGCTGGTGCACCCTGTCTTTCCCCTGTCTGTAACTTGGGGGAGCCAATGTAGTAACATCTGTATATCTTTATATGATCCTGTGGCAAATGTGCACGTTGGTTAAAAACCAATGGGCTTCATGACAGCAACATTTTATGTAAAACTTACTAGTAATCTGAGAAAGACAGATCGATGGGATGCAACCAATATTCTGACTCTCTATACTAGCCTGTGAAGGCCTTAGGCAGCAGAGATGTTTCTTCAGCACTGCTCAGTGCTGAGCCTCTAAAAAATTGTGAAGGCCTGGAGAATCTACTCGATTGGCTCTTCTTCAGCAGCCACTAAGTTGATGATAATAAAGGGACTGATCTTCAGCTGCCATCTGAGAGCGACTTTGGTAGTTCTTTATAGTGTAACATAATAATTTAGGGCAGGCCAAAGACAAAGTAGGACTATGTAGTTCTTGCAAATGACCAAGACATCTAGATCTTTTTTACCCCATAAAATATTCTTATCCTATAGTGTAATGTCTTTTAAACGCATACTAATGAACCATAATTGTTAGATTGTTATGATAAAAATGGATAAGCAGACTCCCCCCCCCCCCAGACCTAACTGTCCAGTGGTTTGCCTTCATAGTCAAATGGGGAATTTCATTCTCTCTTTTTTTCCCCTTCTGCTTTTCAAAATCAACAGCCTGTTACTACTGAATTTGGTTGCAAGTATTTAGGAAATATTGATAACTGAAGGAATCATTTGTGTGATAATTGCAGGAAATTGTGCAAGAGATTTCCAGTTAATGTAATTCCTGCACTGGGGCACAGTTCTTAACAGCCTAATAATTTATTCATAATTCCAAAAACCTTTCTAGAAAGAATATGCCTAACATGTTTTCTATAGCTTCAGTTTAGCTGGAACTGTTTTAGGCTTCACAGCCTGTAAATCCTGAGCTAGAATATCACTGAGAGTTTATACCATTCTTTGCTGTAACAGGGAGATTCTTGATTGCCCTGTGACATTGCTTGATTTAACATATAAGTTTAACATTGTGTTCTGAACTGCTCAAATATGAGCACACAATTCCTGTTTATGGTTGGTGGCCTCAACCTAAAGTCAGACTTTTTTTTAGAAAGAAGTGACCTTTAAAACTCAAAAGGAAGGCCCTTCCCAGCCAATGTAGGCTTCTGCCATGCCCAGGGGGTGGGCCCTGGAAGATAGAAGGGGGTATCTCTGCCTCCGTTTATTTTAAATAGCCTACTTTGGCGCTTCTTCCTCAGAGGAATTTTTATTAAGACAAAAAGTGACCTTCTGAACGACTGAACTTATTTTTAACATTGGTAGCTGGAATAATTTGTTTTTCTTTAGCAGTACATGTTGGCACTTCTTTAGGCTGGATTTTGGGGAATGGGATTTTCCCCTTTTGTTTTTTTTTGAAAGAAGTGGGAGCTGTAAAAGGACAATGTCTCTGGAAGATTGGCCCGTATGCTATTATGGTTATCCAGAGCCTGGGCTACCGGGGCCCACCATGTGGTGAAGTGGGGAAGAAGCCAAGCATGTGGCCTGTGCACCTGATCTTCCCACATGCACCTTTGGATGACTCCTCACCACACGAAATGGAATACTGGTAGGTTTGCTGCCAGCAGCAAGGAAAATAATCAAAAGGGGTGTCCTTCCTCACCCCGTGTTCTGCCTGGGGTATGCCCAGTTTAACAAGGTCCCCTCAGCACGGGAAACAGTTGCTGTAGGAGTGATCCAGTAAGACCAGGGGTGCACAACATACGGCCCGCGGGCCGCATGCGGCCCCCCTGACGATTTCCCGTGGCCCGCGAAGAAATTGGGGATCCCCAGGTTCTTTGCGGGCCACGGGAGATCCTCCGTGCCCGCTCTTTTCATTCAAAAAAAGAAAAACGGTCCGTAGCGGTTTGCCGCCGAAATTCGGCGGCAAGCCGAGAATCTGAAAATGATGCCTGGCAACAGCTCCTCCCGCCTCCCCCGTTGACCAATGGCCGGGTCAGAGCGCCGCCGACGTCGTTCTGGCGGCCGCAGCAGCTCGGAGCGATCGTCAAGCCCCGGCCGGAGTACGAGAGCTTCCAGCGAGGCCTGCTCCGCGGTCCTAGACGTCAGCAGGGCTCCGCTGCCCGCAGCAGCTGCTCTGCAGGGACGCGCCTCCGCAGCCTCATGGTGGCCACGGAGCCCGGGCGAGAAGCGGACGAGAACGCGGGGCAGGAAGGCGCTCGTCTAAATTTTAGAGTGAGTCTATCATCATAGCAAACGCAGAAGTGAGGGAAGCGACTGTGGGGAAGCTAATTGTATGAGTGGGCCAGTGGCTGTTGTGGGAAGAGTTAAACCCCTCTCTTTTCCAGTCTTTTTTTCTGTTGCTCATTACATATTTACTAAAGACTGTGACACACCTCAGGCGACACAGTGCAAAGTGAGGTGAAGCCAGCCTTTGTGTTGCTTTGCTTTGTGTCTTCCTGTTTATACTAGCGGGGGGGGGGGGTTGGCTCCGAGTGGCTCACAATGAAGAACTGGCTCCCTTCGCTCTGCCTGCTCTTCGGTGGCTGCACACTTAATGTGGCAACAGTGAAACTGCTACCAGTAGCTATAGTAGCCCTCGAGGCCAGTATCCTGTTGTCTTTCCCAGTCCTGTGTGCAAAGAAACTCACATGCCCTCTTGGACTCTGCAAGGGACTTCCAAATGAACTGACTCCCACTACAAAATCTGCAGCCCCACTAGTGGATCCACCTACCCCATTGGATCCACCTACCCCAGGTGTATTTTTTAATGGAGCTCATCTGCTTTCAGGATTTTGTGGGAGATGTCTTGTGGGGCACGGGGGTGTAGAAAGAGGTGTAAAATAAAAAAAAATCTAACTGGTCCATGGATTCGGCTGGCATCACTACAGTCAGAGCAAAATGGAGAATGATCCAATGATCCAGAAAGCAAAATGGAGAATGATCAGAAGCTGGATGCAATAGGACCTAAACCCCTCTCTTTTCCAGTCTCTTTTTTTCTCCACTGGACTGAACTCTGCTGCTGATTGGCCAAAGTTCAATAACTTTTTGGGATATTTTCATGGACACGCCCCCTGTGATGTCACTTCCTGAGGAAGTGACATCACGGTTCCTGGACACTCCCCCCGTGCGGCCCCGAAGAAGTTTGGCCTATTCATTTTGGCCCCCGCCTACTTCCAAGTTGTGCACCCCTGAGTAAGACAGTCGATCTGGCCCTAGCAGCCACATGCCCTGGGTAGTGCTAACCCTGCACCATCCATCAGAGAGCAAGGGGAGGGGGGGAACAGCTGTAATTGGGTGCACTCATGTATTTTTTTTTAAGGTGGCAAAACTAGCAGGAATGGCAGATCTACCCCAATTCAGGCAGCAAATTTGATCAGGCTGCTTCTGTCTCAGTGTCATGGCTAGACCCATTTCCTCCCAGCCCACAGGTGTACACATTTTTAACTCTTGTTGCGTATATATACACCCTTGGGTAAACATGCCTATTAATAAGTGTTCACAGAATTGATCGTAGCTGGGCAGCAGCAAGGGTAGCTGCCCATTCAGTGACCTTTCTCAGAAAGGGAACGTTGGAAATGGGTTGAAAGCTGGCTGAGGAATCTGCATCTGTAATAATAATAATAGATTTTTTTATTTAGAATAAGCCTCTACAGGATCCTGCTTTACTTGGGATTTGTAACCATATTTAGCACCAGCCAGGATGGACTTGGTCCAGTTTGTAAATGGTCACTCTCTGCCTCCAAACCCACCCTCTAATTTGGCAGATGAAATCAGTTGAAACTGATTAAAAACGTAAGAAGAGGCCTGCTGGATCAGGCCAAAGGTCCTCTCGCATACTGGATTTTATGTTTAACACTAGACTTGGGTGATCTGGTTATTGGAAATGTCAGGACAACACCAACATATAGTCAGATGACTACCATATAAAAATCATGGCCTCTTATGCCTACATCTTAATGGCAAGCTACTGACAGCCCAATCCTACCTAAATCCCCATGCGGTGACGCAGTGGCGCCGGGGCAGGCTACGCTGTATCCCGCAGAGGATTTTTGGCTGTTGGCGGTCTCCTCGGGGTACGGAGACATTTGTTCCCTTGCCCTGGGGTAAGCATCAAGCAGCCGCAATGGGTCAACTCGGACCTGCGTCCGCGATATCACTGGTGCAAATCTGCATTGATCCATGCAGGCAGATCAAGCCCAGAAAGTGGATCTGGATGTGGCATGCACTGGCGCTACCGATTCCGCCCCCTATCCAGCCATCCCTGCCCTCATCACTGCCCTGTTCCACCTTCCCCCACCCCGTTCAACCCCCGTTCAACCCCCTCCCCCACCCCGTTCCAACCCCTGTGCTGGGGTTATCTGCTCCGGTGGGCCTCTGTCGCTCTGCCGGAGTGCACAGGAAGGCTCCAGCCTTCCCACCAGCGCGCTGGCTCCTTCCCCTGCCACAAAGTGCTTTATGGCACTTTTGCAGCAGCCTGCACCAGCACATCATACGTTCTGCCAGCTCAGGCCTTAGATAGGATTAGGCCATTAGATTGCTCCACACTGAGAGATCGGACCCGAACACTCTCAATGGCCTTCTTGATCTGTAGAATCAAGTATCTTTCTCAGCACAGATTGCCCTGGTTAAGTAAAGCAAACTAACAGAAAGCAGGGGACACACTACTTGTGTCAAAACCAACCAGAATGATCTTCAAGACTGGGACATGGTAGTGGCAATGAAATCTTCCTTCCTTTACATCTGCAAAGGGTCATTCAGCAGAGCTATTTCTGGTGGAGAGCCCTGATGAACCCAGTCTGTAATGCCCACTGTGATGCACTGACAACCCACTTGGCTGATAAAATTGCCTGCGTTTGGTTTGGTTGGAGTTTCCCATTTCAACTTCAAAATAATACTTTGATACTTCAGAAGGTCAGTCTTGTCCCATTGATACTACTGAGTGACTGCCCCCTCCACCGCAGAATGCTGCGCACACCCCATTGGCACAGCTGCATGAGTGCTGGGAAGTTGGACAGGATTGGGCCCTGTGCCTGTGGTCCTGTTTCTTGGCAGATGTTGTATTGAATATCCTGCTAGAATGAACTGGGCAAATACTGGCTCAGAAACACACTGTAGCCACATCTCAGTCGTGCAGGCAAGGCTGGTGACGTTGTGAGTTAAGTAATGAATTTGTGATGTTTTATTTACCACTGAGCTCAGGTTAAATAGCAGCAGCCAAACTAACAAACCATAGGTGTACAATTGACCTCAATTCCTTAATCCCCTGTGATGCAACAGTAGAGCAGGCGTCAACAATTCATTTTCACTACCTCTTACATTATTTTTTTTATTTCCGCAACCTCCTGTCATTGTCCAGTGTTGACACTTACCGGACTGGGATTAAAATATTTGTGTTTTATATACACAATATATATATATATATATATATATATATATATATATATATATATATATATATATATATATATATATATATATATATAGGGTGGGGGGCGCAGGAGTTTAATCAAGTAAATTATCCAACTGCTGTTAAAATGTTTTGTTTTGAAGGTTGTCTGGGCCCAGGTTTATACCTGTGAGTCAGGTTGTGACCCACCACTTTTATTGGAAGTGGACGATATGCCCTTGAAGGGGGTGACCAGCTGGAATGGTGGTGGCGGTGCTGGTGCTCCAGGATTGTGCCCACCGCCAACAAAGAAACAGTGTTTTAAACGTACCTGGTTGGCCTGCCAGCTCCCTGAAGGGTTCGGAGGGCTTGCAGCAGGCTCCAAAGGGTGCCAATCGCATTGTGAAGCCCACTTCTGGTTTTTGGCAAAGCTGGCAGGGCAACCAGGTATTTTTAAAACAGTGTTTCTTTGTCAGCAGTGGGCACAGTCCTGGAGCGCTGCCTCCGACATTGCCCTGCCCCCACAAAGATTTACAGGGGAGTAAACTCCCCTTAAACCGCTGAACCATGAGCTGTCGATCGAAAGGTCGGCAGTTTGAATCCGCGATGGGGTGAGCTCTCGTTGCTTGGCCAGCTCCTGCCAACCTAGCAGTTCCAAAGGATGTTAATGTGAGTAGATAAATAGGTACCGATAAACAGCGCTCCATGTTCCAGCTGCATGCTACGCGCTGCGGCAAGGAGAGTCATGCTGGCCACATGACCACAGAGGCGTCTTTGGACAACGCTGGCTCTTCGGCTTTGAAATGGGGATGAGCACCACACCCTAGAGTCGGACATGACTGGACTTAATTGTCAGGGGTCACCTTTACCTTTAAACTCCCCTGTAGGACTTTGAGAACCCCTGGTCTAGGGTATCCTTTGTGGGAAAAGAATTGGAATGCTAGTTCCTTTAGGACAAAGTGTCGAAGGAGTTAAGACTTTACCCCTAGTAGGCCTCTGCCTGCGCTGGTGCTGGTCCAATCTTAGATGCTTTTGCATGCTGTGGTGGTCCTCGACAGGATTGGGCTGCCCGTCTCTTATACCCCCTGATACAGTTGCTACTCATTATTGGAAAAGTATAACACACACTTTCCTGTTTTCTGTTGCAGTTAATAGGAGCTTTTGTCCTAGCTGTCGGCATTTATGCAGAAGTTGAAAGACAGAAGTATAAAACCCTTGAAAGTGCCTTTTTAGCCCCGGCAATTATTCTAATTCTCCTGGGTATCATAATGTTCCTCGTTTCCTTTGTGGGTGTACTGGCTTCCTTAAGAGACAACTTATGCCTTCTTCAAGCTGTAAGTACTTTTATGTAAGGGGATTTCCACTTTTAAGTTGAACTTGATGCTTATAAGGTTATTTTGTTCTTCATTCTATAAACAGTTTTATGACAGCTCAGCTTGTAACTTCCTTCTTCAATAAATAGCAGAGAGAAATTGTAGTGCAAGATGGATTATTATAAAACCAGTGCAAATGAGGTTTTGAGAAGTGAGCCCTTGACTTCAGTGGGAATACATGCGGTCAATGCTGAATAATGTCACTTTGTTTAGTTTAGGGCAATTTTTATAGCTTCTATTGTGATTTTAGAGACATTCCGGGGGGCAAAGAAAGTAGCGGGCTGAACAAAAGCATGATTTATTTAGAGAAAGAGGAATGTAAATTCAGGTGTATAAAAATAGAATGCTATTCTACATTTAATTAATATTTAACTCATGTGTTTACATGGCTCGATTAAATATTAGAGTCAGGATGTAATACTTCCAGTTCCAGTCCCAAGAGCACATTGATTTACCTCCCACTGTGTTGGCAAGGTAGGACAGGGCACGAATCTCACAGCCTGTATGTCAAAATCGTGTTTGTGTGCTTCGCACAACCGACAATACTCTGGTAAAAATTTTCCTCCTCTTTTAATGCAAGGAGCTCTTTTATCTAGAGATGCCATGACCCCATCTGAGGCAAAACCAATCACCAGCATTCCTTGGGCATTTTCAAGGTAATGGTAAAGCCAGTCGGTAGGCAAATGAAATAAAGAGATCAGAAATGAGAGGTGAACAACATCTGATGACAAGGGAGGCATCACTACTAACAGGTGCTAAAGCTGACTAAACATGACCCAACAATTTTACCCAAAGATCAATCCAATCGTGAAATAAGAGACTGAACATCAGGAAGAACTTGTGCAGACCACCAACTTCTGAAATACTATCATCTTCTGCAGTATGCCAGTACAGATGGCTACTTTTTCAATGCCATGTCTCAAACGTTGTAACAGTGTAGTGCAGATATTACAAATCTGTCTATGCTATAGTTTTATATATACCATGTAATATTTGCCATAAAAGTGATTATTAGATTAGTAACAGCATTTCAAAGTATACACAGTCGTGGGTAATTTGCTATAGTTGGAACAGAGTACAGGGTCTCCCCATATCTGCGGATCCGCTATCTGCAGATTCACTTATTTGAGGATAACGGGAGGCCCCTGCGCCCCCCATCGGCCATTGTTTTATCTGTTGGTCTGTGTCTTCCTTTAAACAGAAGGCAGCATAAGCAGCTTATAAGCATGCTGCTTATAGCGCTGAAGCCGGCTGAGTGCTAGAGAGGCTCAGCCAAAGAACAGGAAGCAGTTCCAGTTCAGCTGAGCCTCTCTAGCACTCAGCCGGCTCCAGTGCTATAAGCAGCATGCTGCTGCTTATAGTGTCTGTTTAAAGGAAGACACAGACCAGTTAATAAGGTAAAATAATGGCTGGTAGGATGCGCTGGGGGCTGCGGGGGTTGGGGGACCATGGAGGGAGCATTTGCCCCTATCCTCAGTTCTTTTGTATCCGCGAGGGGCCCTGTATAGTTGCTGGAAGTGGACAATTTTTAAAAGCGTAATGGAGAATGTATGGGGGTGAGGATTGAGAAAACTGCATCCTCCTGAGTTATCTTGTAAGTATATTTAAACTTTCATAAAGGAATTCCTTTGTACATAACATCCTTTTCTGAATGTGAAAAGCAACCCAAGTATTCAGCTATTGTGATGATAGGACATAGAAGACAAATATCCTAGGTTGTATATTTCTTGATATAAATTAAGAGTAATCTTACAACATCCATATTTCCCCCCAAATGTTCTCTCTTCCTGATTTGGCTTACTTTGAATGAGTGGCGCTGATGTGGCAGGAAGAGTCTGTTCCTTAGAGTCTTAAAAATGCTGTCCTTCCATTGCCAAGACATTAAAACCCAACAAATAGGCCATATCTCTTCCGGAAATGCAAAAACATAATGTTCCGTGGGTTTTTTTGTAGATGTTTATTAGTATGCTGTTCCAAGAGCTATGCTGCTGGTGAAATGAGAGAGGTACTTTGGCATGAGAAACACAACATGTGTTGTATGTATCAAAAAGCCATGTTCACGTCTGTACTATGCAAAACAGGGAAATGATCAGCACTTGCCAGATGCATAAAATAAAGAATTGGTTAAGGGAGAGAGTTTCTGCCAAGACCCATGAAGAGGTTTTCACATGAGAAAAGAGGAGAGGGGAGTCATCTGTGGAGGCTTCTTTTTCTTTGGCATCGCGAGACTCCAGAACATAAGCGGTCAGTGTGCAACACAGGTGGCACACCTGACCTGGAGAGGATGAAGAGGGCCTGTGGGTGACCCCTGCCTACTTCTCCTCTGCTCCTGTGACTGTGCCTTCTTTCAGTACACCTGAGACAAAACTGTACCAAGGCACATGGTGGGGGCTGAATAGTTATGAGATGGTGCACATGGGTAGCACTGTCTCCTCTACAACTGTTCTAAAAGTTGCTTAAGTCATGAGTTAAATATAAAGGATGTTGAAAGTCTACATAAGATTTGAAATTGTTTTGCAGTTTATGTACATCTTGGGCGTGTGTTTGCTGATTGAACTGATTGGTGGAGTTATGGCATTAATCTTCAGAAATCAGGTAAGAAGACAAAAAAAATAGCATATTTTTTTTCCGTTAGTACAGACAAGGAGGGCATTACTTGCTTATCTCGAAATCATTTGCACAGCTGAAGTAAGATCAGAGCTGCCCCAAGACTTTTTGCTGTCTGAGGCAAAAGACAGGATGGCTCCTCCCCCTAACCTGTGCCAGGTTGCAGGACGCCATAGAGAGGAAGCCCTGCATTCTGTGCTCCTACCTCTGAGTGAAACACTTTTTTAAAAGAGTGTTTTAAAATAGTATTGTCAGAACGTTTAGAGCCAAAATTCAATGGTGGTGACGTTAGTGACACTATTTTATTTATTTTATTTATTTATTTTATAGAATTTATACCCTGCCTTTCTCCCAGAAGGGCAACCAAGGCTACTGCATTTTTCTGGATTAGTAAACATATTTATCCTACCCCACTATATATATATTTACAGCTCAAAATTAGCCTCCCCATCATGTGAAATGTGCAGACTATGGACTGCATGGTGCCTTCGTGTTCATATGTATGCATGTGTACCAGGGACAAGATGCATCCATTCCCCACTCAGAGCTGGAGCACTCAGAGACTGGGAGAGGGAACCTAAACCCCGCAATATAACAATTCACACAAACAAAATTTTGTCTTGAGGGTTCTTTCTGGGGTGGAAAGGAAAAATATACCGTATATCCCAAGACAGATAAATAAAAACTAAATTTGATGTGATGTGTTTTCTTTTCAGTATGGAATGATTAAAGGTATTTTCAAGACAGTAGATGAAAAATCAAATATTAGCTTGCTTGGAATGGCAGTTTAGCAAGGGCAGCAAGCCAGGCAGAGTGACACCATTACAGTGTCTCATTGGTCCTCTGCCGGCAGCTTAACACAGCCAAAGCACACTGATAGCCCAATCCTATGCTGGCCTCTGCCGACGGTACTGGGCTCTGCGCTGTCGCAAACTTGCTGTAAAGCACATTGTGACGGTGTGGAGGTCAGTGTCAGCAGGCTTCCGCCGGCAAAGAAGCAGCACCCGCTGGGGCAGGTGAGCTCCGTGCAGGGTGGCGTTCAGGGGGGAGGGTTTGGAGGAGGGCGAATCAGACCTAGGAGGGGGGCAGACTCAGCGGAGGAGGCCTCCACTGAATTCTATCCCCATCCAGAGACGTCGTCAGGGAGGGGGCCTTGGAGTAACCAATTTACCTATGGAGCCATGCATTGTGTTCATTGCAACTGGGCCTATGAGGCTGGAGGTGGAAATGTCTCCATTCCACCAAATGTCTTATTTTATATCTAAGCATTGGCCAGCCTGTTGCAAGGGCTGGTGAGAAATTCTGGGCAATTGTTTGGGAGTTTCCAGGAGCATGAGAGGTGTCCCTTCCTGCAATATAAATTAGCCTGTTAAGCCTGTATTGCCGCAAAAGTTCATGTACAACTTTCCTGATCAACCAATGCTTGTCTGTTCTGTACTGTGTTCATGAAAAATGATAGCTTGTTAATAGCGACGTGAACAAAAGTCTCTTGAGATAATAGGGTATTTTTTTCCTGCACACACAGTAAACAATCAATTGTTATTAATTTGTTGTGGTGGATCGAGGTGTCTTTCTTCAAGGTCATGCTTTTGTGGTGGGGCTGTTGCATTTTCCCACCATTCAGACTAAAATATTTTGTCTACATGAAGCAGGTGATGCAGTAATGAGGGTGACTTTGTGTTTGAATAAGCTTAGCAATATGAAAAGTGAATTTATTTAAGCCCTCGGGGTCTTTCCAGATGAACCCTGGATTTTATTCTTGGTACTTGGTGTTGGAGTGGTATGGCCTGTCCACTGGAGTGGGGGATAGTGGTTTGCTGTGTGCTTCACTGTGAGAAGTGTGGAAAGACAGTTTTCAAAAATAAAATATTTTTAAAGAAATAAATTGTTTTAAAAAGCAAAAAGTCCACAACATAATTAGATGCTTATTCTAGTTAACATGCTACAGTTTCCCAAGTTTGTATGTTACACAGAATTTTGGTTTATTCTAAACTGAAAGCAAAACGTTTCGCTTTGTTCCTTTCGCATACAGAACAGCCAAACCAGGATTTAGCATTATGTCTGAACTGGGCCACAGTCTGACCTTAATTCTCAGCCTTGCTAATTAATCAGTCAAAGGGCTAGTTGATTAACCTGCTGATTAAAGCTTGCAGTCTAGTATGAGTGTGTGCTGATTTGTCTGTCTTTAGAAATATGCATGGTACTCTTTAATTTATTTCTCTCTCTTAGACAATTAACTTTTTAAATGAAAATATCCGAAGAGGAATTGAGAATTACTACGATGACTTGGACTTCAAAAACATAATGGATTTTGTTCAAAAGCAGGTTTGCTTTTTGTTATCAAATTAATAACATAATAAGAGGCAAACATTCATTGATCCCCTATACTGTAATATAATGCAGTCTCTCTTCCTAGTAGCAGGAGGAGTATATGCTAATTTTGCTAATGAAGTACATGTAGGCTTCCATTGAGTTTTGGCAGAACCCCAGGTTACTCATCTCAACGTTTTCTTTGTGTAGATGTGTTTTGAGTTTTGGCAGAACCCCAGGTTACTCATCTCAACGTTTTCTTTGTGTAGATGTGTTTTAATTTGCAATCTATCACTCTATAGAGCAGTGGTCTCAAAGTGGTGGGTCGTGAACCGCCGTTGAGAACCCTAACTGCCCCCTGCCCCCTTAAGGGGCGGGAACAGCGTGATGGTAGTGGTGGTGATCCCGGGGATCGCTGTTGAAAAAAACACCTGAAAATGGCCTTTTATTAAACTTACTGGGGCTTCTGGGGGGGTTCAGGGAAGCCTGCATGACCCTCCGCAGGCCTCCCTGATCTTCAGATTGCTGAAAAATGGCGATTTGCAACCACTTCAGGTTTTCACGAAAACCGAAGTGGTTGAAATTTTTTTTCAGCGATCTGAAGATTGGGGAAGCCTGCGGCGGGTCACACAGGCCTCCCCGAAACCCCGGTAAGTTTTTAAAAAGCCATTTTGGGGTGTGTGTTTTCCCAGCGGTGGTGGCGATCCCTGGGATTGCCGTCACCACCACTGACCCCGCCCCTGCAAGCACTCAAAGTTCTCCCCGCCTCACGGGGAGAACTTTGAGAAACGCTGATATAGAGGTTACTGTCTCCTGAACCCCTGTTCCATGAGATATTGTAGATCAGTGGTTCTCAAACTTTTCATTCTCTGAAGCCCTTTACACTCCTAAATGGAGTCTCTGGGAGCCCTGCTGGCACATGCGCGGAGTCTTGGGGAGTCCCAGAGCACAAGCACACGTGCAAAGTGTTGCAGCCCAGCCCCAACACCGAGTAGCCAGAACAGGACGGGAATGAGGAAGGAGAGGCACGAAGAGGTGAGATGAGAGGAATGGACGAGGAAACTGGGCAGGGGGCAGGTAGTCGCCACTTCTGGACTTGGAGCCCCTGAAGGGGTCTCGGGGAGTCCCAGGGCTCCTAGGAGCATACTCTGAGAAACACTGTTGTAGATGATGCTTAAAGGTATTTGTTCAAGGACGTCAAAGGATGGTGGGTTATACATCAATTGCATATAAAACTAATGCTTTAGTCAGTAAAGTGTTTCTTGAAATTTGAAATCGTTGCTGAAGGAAGTATGTCATTAATGGCCCTGTCCTATCCTCACATTATGCTGGCAGAGCTTGCGATCTGTCAGCATAATGCCAGGGCTGCAGAACCTCCACTGTTGCCGGTACGTTGGCAGCAGGGTGGATCAGGACAAGAATCAGGCCGGGCTGGGTTGGTTCAGGGCAGAAAGGGGTGGATCTCAGCTGCAGCTGCACATGCTAGTTCTTATCCCCCTTTCCTAGCTGGACACGCCCCCCCCCCCGAGGGTGTATGCCAGCCAAAGAGCTGGCCTAGGTCTGAGGAGACCCATTGGGGACCAGGCAGGCTATGTAGAGGTAAGTAACATTTTTCTTTACTTCCCTCTCCTGACTGCCTGGTCCCTTGCCAGCCCATAGCATGCAGCACATGCTATGTCATCGGCGCTGCACGCTCTGGGCCAGACCTGGATAGGATTGGACTGTAAAACTTTGAAATTGCCTTGAATCACAGCTGGGTATTGCTTCTTAGCCAGTTTAGTTGTGTTAGGATTCCCTGTTCCAAATCTGGGACCTATAACGCTTACTGAGATGACATGCGTATGAATTGTAAGTAAAGTGTTTTTCTTTGAAAACTTTTACTGCCACTGTTGCTGTTTCTTTGTTAGCAGCAAACTAGCAGGGGATGGTGGGAAGCAATTGGACAAAAGATCTTCTGCTGAGCCTTGTTTTCCTTTGCAAATCGTGATTATACAGGGGAGGGATTCAGACTGCTATGGTGGCGCAATCTGCCACACCCCTGTTCCACCGGGGTGGTGGTGATTTCTCAATCCAGTTGCTACTTAAACTTAAAAAAGGCAACTGCTTACAAAGCTTTGCACATCCTTAAAGCAACATCGAGTTTTATCCCAAACCTCTCATTTTTTTAATATGTATGACCACTGAATTCTTGTGCATACTGTATGCAGCACAAGAATTCAGTGGTCTTGTTATAAGTTTCTGGTTTATCCTTGTTTAGATAGATGTCAAGAAGATGTTTAGCTAATTAGATTAATGATCAGTTAACAGTGTTTAGTTTTCTGGAGCAGGCCACTTTTTCTGATCATTAAATTGAATTTGTTGAGCACTATTAGTCTTTGACTCTGCAAAGAGTCGCTCTGATAAAATCTGTGAGACAACTCTGAGTAGCCGTAGCAGAGTGGATTAAAATGCAGCGGATAGATGATATAGGTCAGAAATGATGTAAGCAAATTTTACTACTGAATTTATTATAAATAACTTCAGAAATGAGACTTTTGGCAGATCGCAGCTTTTGGCTTTGATGATTTTACATGCCATCCTCACCCCACCCTGGGATTTTAAGGAGATGTTTACACAGGAGACCATAAGAGATTAATAATTAAGCATATTTGCGCAGTATTCTGATCTTTGAATTGATTTGTGCTGCCCTTTTATTTCCATTTAAAACTTTCTCCCTAGTTCAGTTTGTCCTTCTTTGTTACAGCAAGATGATGTCTGGTCCAATTGCAATGTACCCTATGTATTGATAATCTATAGGACTCTGGTGTGCTTTGAGTTTATTTATTTATTTAAATAATTTATACCCCGCCTTTCTCCCAGCAAGGGCACTCAAGGTGGCTTACAACACAGACATTAAAATACATATATACACATTAAAATAATTAAAAACAAATAATTAAAACAATTTAAAATAAACAACCCCAGTGGGTCACCTGAATTTACATTTGTTAAAAGCCATTTGTTAAAAAGTCAGTCCACCATGTCAGACATCAAATGCTAATCTAAATAAAAACGTTGAGTTAAGAATAAACTCAAAGTACACCAACCCCATGGATTATCTATGCACACAGGTTTAACTCAAAGTTTTAACCCAACTAAATGGAAATAAAAGAGCAGCACAAATCAGTTCAAAACCAGGTTAACTGTGCAAATATGTTTAACTATTAATCTCTGAAAAATCTCATGAAGTCTCCTGTATAATTGACATCTTCTTAAAATCCTGGGGTGGGGGGAGGGTGGCATCTTCTTCATGCAAAATAATCAAAGCCAAAAGCTGAGAGCTACCAGAAATCACATTCCTGAAGAAAGTCATTCCTTTCCTGCCCTTCCTCCAAGGAACTCAGAACAACATACATGGTTCCCTCTTCCTTTCAAACCATAACTCTTGTGAGTTATGTTAGGCTGAGAGAAAGTGACTGGTGCAGAGCCTCGCCCAGTGAGAGTTTCATGACTGAGTGGGATTTGAACCCAGGCCTCCCTAGTCTGAACACTCTAACCATCACACCACACTGGCTCTCTTGAGTTGGCTTTGGCAATTTGGTTAGGAAGTAGGATGAGCCCTTATTTCCTCTGCAGAGTTCTTTGTAGACTCTTCCTGCTCCTGTAAACCTCAGAAACTGCAAGCCATTTCAGTTCTTTGTACTTGAATCAAAATACGGTATGCATACTCCGATTCCAATATTTAGAAAAAAGAAACTTCATCTTTACATTTGCTGTCTACTTTGTGAGCTGGTAAGATGTGTCTCTTGCTGTCATAAGGATCAGAAATTATTTACCATATATACTCGAGTATAAGTTGATCTCATGGATACGTCAAGAGCAATTTAAGCCAAAAATCATGGAATTTGCTATGACTCATGGATAGGTCGAGGGTAAAAGGGGTGTATGAAATTCTTTGAGTTCTTGAAAATGATCAGTGATTGTTCTGAGGCAGCAACATAAATTTTCCAAGCAGGAAGAAAGCAAGCTATTTTACCTTGTTCTGAAACAGCACAGAAACAGAGCTACTATAGTCTCCAAATAAGAAGAAAGGTGAAGGAGCTTATGGGAGTTGTAGGCTTTGTGAGGAGTATAGTACTGTGTTTCCATAGCGACAGCCCTCACAAAGATTACAACTCCCATATGCTCCTTCACCTTTCTTTCTTCCTGTTTGGAGAATAGATCTGTTTTGTGCTGCTTCAAAGCAAGGCAATTTTTTTTTACCCATCCCCATGCGCCCTGCTTCTCAGCCCAGCCCCCCCAGCAGCTGTTTTAGAAGCCCCGTGTATATGTCGACCCAGGTTTTCAGAGTCAATTTTAAGTTATAATTTTTTAGACTTATACATGAGTATATAGGGTATGTAGTGCATCCCATAGTGCACTTTATTTGTAAGGAATAGCATTGGGTGTCTCCACATGTGTTTATTCTGAAGATCAGAAAGTAGTATGTGAAGAGGGTATATTTATTATCAGTAAGGGGGGAAAAGGAAGTAATCCGTTTTTAAAAGAACTCTTACATTCTGCAATAGCGGCAAGAATACTCTCTTTTGAAATAATAAATGTTCTTTCTTCAAGTTTAAATGCTGTGGTGGAGGAGATTTTACAGACTGGTCAGAAAATGTGTACCATGCCTGTTCTGCCCCAGGACCACTAGCCTGTGGAGTTCCTTACACATGCTGTGTCACAAATAAGGTAAAGACTACCTATTTATAAGGTAAAGATGATCTATTTTGAAGTCTGATGATGTTTTATCCTACCTGCTGGCTGGTACCCACAAGTCAAATAGCAATTTATTTGCATTTATTAATACAACAATGTAGAGATTTCCCTTTCATATGACAGTTCTAGATTAACATAAGTAGGGATAATAGACAGAACCATCAATATATTTTATTAAATAGATAGTTCACTGTGGTTATCATGTGGTGGAGATATCCATTTATTATGCTTGTCTCTGGGTATTGCTCTGTGTGTATGGGTTGGCTTATGGTTTTAGGGTACTGTCAGTTTGTTATTATCTATGTTTGTCTGTTTTTAATGCCAATAAAAGTTTCATTCATTATTTAGAAGTCTCCTGTTCGTTCCTCGCATTTCATAAAATGTGTAGTTTGTCTTTGAAATAATGTCTATTTGGCAAGCTAAAATTGTTGTCAGCAAGGATGTGCTTGGAAGGTGAGATTCAGTGTACATGTCGCCTTGCTTGATGTCGTAGACTGGGTGGTAACAAAGGGAAAATGAGTGTATATGTATTAGACCAAAAAAAAAACCTAATCAGTAGAGAAAGGGACTTGGGAGGCTAGAGGGTGTTTTTCTAAATTCATTTGTATTCTAGTTTTTCTCCAGAGCGCTAACCGTGTTAGTCTGTTGCAACAGAAACAGCAAAGAACCTTAAAGGCCAATTCTTTTGTTGTAGCATAAGCTTTCATGGACTAGATTCCATTTCAACAGATGCATGAAGTTGTGTCCTTAGTTGACAGGTGTGTATGCTGGCATTGATAATTGTGGCAGTCAATTTATTTGTGCCCACAAGGTTCACGTATAGATTAAGAAAATCTGGACAGCAACAGACAAGTTGGCAATGATTTACACCCTTTCGGTGATTTTTACCTGTGAACTCTTTATGTTACTGAGAATAGAAAGTGTCTGCTATATATAGTGGAAAATAATTTTTCTAAGGACAGCAGTAGCATTTGGACTTCAAGTTCTTAATGCATACAGTGGCTTTAGTTTTTCTGATTTACTTACTATCTCAAGTCAGGTAAAAATGAGGTAGAAAAATGTTACGATATGCAGGCCAATTATTGTATGATTTTTCTCTATGCTAGTTTATTAAATACTCTATCAGATTATTCATATTACATAGTATTCATATTTTGAAATACAGCATGTGTTTTTTCCCCCCTCAGACAGCGGTGATCAATACCATGTGTGGATATAAAACTCTTAATGAAGAGGTATGTTTTTTTTTTTAAATAGACTTTGTTTGACTTTGAGCCAAAAGAGCTACTGGTTTGAGGCTGAGCGGTTTTACATCTTGCATTCTCGAGCCTGCACCAGTGCTCCAGACAGCCTTTCTGTCAGAGTCCTTTCCTGTCTTGTGAATTGAAAGGGACAACAAACATGTGTAAAGATCAGCACAGGGATGACTTGTAAGGCTGTAGTAGTCCTCCTCGCAGGTGGATCTGGTTGTGGGCAAGTGTGGCAGCCTCAGACTGATGGCTGAGGTGACTTCCCATGAGCCGATCTACTTGTGAGTAATCACCCCAGCAGGTATACATGCAGGTTTTCATGGCCATTTGTTATGCTCAAGGTTACAATATTTAAGGGATTTTCAGCCATGTGATTTCAGGTCTTAAAATTGAAGAAATAAAGATCGATCTTACAGTTGTCAGTTGAAATTCCACTTCCTGATTCTACCGTACCAGGTCGCGGTAGAATCAGGAAGTGGAATTTCAACTGACAACTGTAAGATCGATCTTTATTTCTTCAATTTTAAGACCTGAAATCACATGGCTGAAAATCCCTTAAATATTGTAACCTTGAGCAATCACCCCAGCCTCCACCTTGGGGCGGGGGGGAGGAATGATTCTTGTGATTTCTTGTACATTGTGGATCAGTTAGTACCTCTTTAATGACTTGCTAACTTAAGTGGATCAAAGCATAGATGTGGACCCTAATCAGGAATCTGAACCTGGATGAATTTTAGTCTGTCAGATCAGCTGTTCCTGAGATATAACTCAGGAAAAACAGCTAACACAGAAAGCCCCCTTGCATTTGCCACCCTCTTGCAGCCTTGCAAGAAACTCCAAGGCAGGATAGCTTTTCATGTCTCATTTAGTAGTGCTAGGAATATCAGCCTGAGAATAGGAGTGAGTTCAAGGTGTTCGTGATGACCTTTAAAACCCAATATGGCATGGGATTGGAGTATCTTAAGAATCTCCTTCTCCCACATAATCCTGCACATCCCCTATGTTCATCAGATAGGACCATAATGAAGATACCACCACCATCTGAAGCTAAGGGGGTGGTGGCAAGGTGCAGGGTCTTTTCTGTTGTGGCACCATGTCTGTGGAATCAACTCCCAAAAGATCTGAGGACAGCCCCCTCTTTATATGTTTTGCTGTGGAGTTTAAAAACACATATATTTTGCTTGATGTTTGAGGAGGGAGGATGCTCCTAGGGACCCCTTTCAGTTAGCATGTATAGTTTACTCAGTGCTGGTTTTATTGCTGTTTGTATATCATTTTACCCGCTCCTGTATTGTTGTTAATCGTTTTGATCTTATTGTATTTTTGTTTTTAAATTATTGTTATACACGTTTTGAGCTTCGGGAAAATATATAAAAATATAAATTCAGGTACAGTATATAAATCTTTTAAATCAATAAAGAACAAATCATCATCTGCAAATGAGATAGAAAAACCTATCAGATTTAAATGCCCCCCTCCCCATAAGAGTCTACTCCAGGTCATATAATCAACAAGGCCACCCAACTCCCAGCATTTTCCCTTATCTTCCCAAAAATGAAAATCAAGCTGACTTGGAGGGGAGTTTCTGAGAAGGTAGTTTCACAAAGAGGGTGAAATGGCCCTGCTACTTGTCATCAGACTTGCCTCAGATAAATATGGAGCAACTCCCTCAGATCAGTTTTATGTTCAAAGAGGTTTGCAGATGTGAAGTTCTGTAAGAAACCAGTCCTGCTAAATAAATCCATGGAAATATAGCTGTAAACTCCTTATGCAATGTTGAGTGGAGCTGTCAGAATTTAAGCGCAGGCCCTTGTTGTCAGGCAGCTCGATCCTGTGTAAAGTTAGAGCGGCGGAAAGCGCACTCTGCCACTCTAAGCCGTTGCAAACATGCCGTAAAACATGTTTGCAACGACTTTAGAGTAAGGGCCACCGGCGCGTAGGCTGGCAGCCCTTACTCTGCCGCCCTCCGGAACCGGCACCCACCAGCGGAGGTAAGTCCTGCACTGGCTGGTGCAGGGGTGAGGGGAGGGCGGGCAGGGACATGGAGGGAGGGGGGCCATTGGCCAGTCCGGGCTGGGAGGGGCGGGGATATCTGGGGCACACTGCATCTTACACAGGATTACGCTGTCAGTGGACTTGTTTTTTCTTTAGTATTGATACCCTGCCTTTCCCCTCTAAAAGAGGCATCCAAGGCAGCTTCCAACAGAGTACAGTGGTAATTAAAAGTACAAAGCATAAAGTACTATAAAACAGATAATCAGATCATTATTTGAAGCTTATTATTTATTGTACCTTTTTACAGCGCTTGACTGTTCAACACATTATATATGTCAGAGGATGCACAAATGCAGTAATCATTTGGTTCCTGGACAACTATACCATCATGGCTGGTGTTCTGCTTGGTATATTGTTGCCACAGGTAAGATTAGCTGATGTTTGTGAAGGGTGGTGGTGGTGGTTATTGGCCTTCAGGACATTGCTATGGTCTTTGCCTGACCGTTCTTCTTTAAATAACGCTTGTTTGTGCGTTTGTGCGGTTTGTGAGCAGTGGAGTGCAGCTCTGATGGGATGGCACATGAGGTCAGTTCTTTTATGTATTCTGTTTTTTAACTTGCCCCAGAAGGGATTAAGGATGACCCACTCCTGTATTTCTTATGGGCCAAAAGTGCAGTTTGCAACACAGTCTGACCCCCTTTACAGGTGGTCGGTTTCTGTAATATCAGTGATTCACTCACTGGGGAGGGGGGTGGACTGTGTGGTAGTTGACACCAAATGTCACTCTTTTCAAAGTGGCTTTTTGTTTCTCTAAATGTGAGAATGGCACTGGTCTGACAGCTGTTTCTCTTGCTATATTTTATACATGAGCACAGATACTCAAACACAAATATGTGTTGTCTTTGTCAGGGGGGGGGGAAACATCAAAGTGCAAAACAACACATTCAGAAGCAGAGGCCCTGACTTTTCACCGTTGACATTTCCAAGGATTTTAAGGAGATTTGTGGCAAATTGTATATGTCTGAGCCCCTCCAAACTTGGCAGGAGGGGTGAGTATTTTGAAATTGGGTACTCAAGTACAAAACAAAGACTCATCCCTCCAATCCAGATGAGCAATAATTGTAAAAATGTGTAATCTACACAAAATGCTCGTGAAGAATGAGATCAGCAGCTCTATCTCCTGGTCATTGCTGCCACTTTATTTTACAGTTCTTTGGAGTGTTGTTGTCTTTGCTTTACATCACCCGAGTGGAGGATACAATTGCAGAGCACAAGCTGAATGAGACCCTACTTGATGGAAGGCAACAGAAGGCAGACATTGAATTTTCAGGAGCTGGGTGCTGTATGTGTTATCCTGAGTAATGCCCAGGTAGTCCTCCGCATAATGCAAATGACTAATGCCTCTGTGTGTTTGAGCCTTGAATGTTGTCCAACATAATGTGATTTGTGAAAAATAGTACAGTACTTAGGAAACAGCCTCTCTTACTCTTTCTAGACCTGCGAACGTGATTCATTAATACATAAGGTTTCAGCTCGGAGCTTTTTGCTTTGCGTATCACTGGATCTACTCCTGAAGCGTGTGGAGTCTCTTGTGGCATCCTAACAATCGAGCTAGTTTCCTGTTTGACTGTAAAGCTGTATAGCTAATTCAGGAGAAAATCTGTTGTTTAACCTAATACAGTAATTACTGTAGACAAACTGACTGTATAGCTTACCTGACAGTGCTACTAACAAGATATACGGTAATCATATCTGTGTCCACCCCAGCAGAGTGTCTCTCCTGGTGGCTGCTTGATGGAGTCAAGATTGTATCTTTTTTAAGATTGTGGGCCTTCTGAGATAGGGAGCCATCTTCGCCAGCCTTTTTTGCTAGGTGTAAACGGTTTTGTGAACTTTTTGGGTTGAAAAGCGGTATATAAACATTTTTAATAATAATCTTTATTCTGGCTATTTTTGTAGTGACTTTCAGGACAAAGAAAGTTACTATGCTGTGTATGGGGTGCCTTCTCAAAGCCACTTTACTACATTAAAAATGATCTTGTGGTGACTTCCCCACCTCATCATGATTATTCTCTTTAATTGGCCCTAACTGTTTCCTAATTTTATCAAAGGGTAATCTCCTGCTATGTTTTATTGGCTGGCTGAATTCTGGTGCTTTGAACTAAACAAAACAAACATCTTAACATAAACGTTTTTGGATTTTTTTTTTACATGGCTTTTAATCCCATTTGTAAGTTTCAATCATTGTAAACAAACATCTTCAGTTTCATGCCTGTTCTTTGGTTTTTCATTTTCAAGGCTTGGACCCAACTGTTAGGCAGATTTCTTATATGGCAATCCTATGCATGTCTACTCAGAAGTAAGCCCCATTGAGTTCAATGGGACTTACTCCCAGGTGTGTGTATAGGATTGTAGCCTTACGGCCCAATCCTATCCTGGATCGGCCTGCAAGGTGCAGCACCGCTGACACAGCATCTACAGGCTCGGGACCAGGCTGACTGGGAGATAGGTAAGGTACGGAAACTTTTACTCACCTCTTTTGCCGCTCCGTATTCCCCTTTGGGCCTACTCAGATCTACGCCAGCTCTTTTGTAAAGGCAAAGGGAGTATGTCAGGCCTGGGATGGGGGTTCCGGATCCTCCAGATGCTGCTGCTGAGATCTGCCCCCTGGCCTGACCCCTGCTCCAACTGTCACCATGAGCATGCTGACGGCTAGTCTACGCGGTGCTGCTGAAGTGTGTGGCCTCCCAGCCTTTGCACCGGTGGCTGCGCTCCACAGACCGTCGGAGAGGTGGCCATGATGACAGACTGTGCCATAAGCTGATGGATTTTGGGACCCACCAGCATACTGCACGGATAGGATTGGACCCTTAATCTATTAGTTGTAGGTCAACTGAGGAATTATTTTGCAAGAATGTTCAAATGAAACATTGAATTATATAAAAGTAATAGTCTTGCAGCCCAATCCTGTTTAGCAGGATGTGGTGGCACACATAAGGTGCTTGCTGCATCTTAACTAAGATTGTGCCTGCTCTCCCTCCCCCTTCCCGGGCCCGGCCAACCAATCCCATCACCCGAAACACCCCATTCTGCCCTTCCCCACACCCCTCTGCCACCAGGCGGGGACGTGCCTCTCCACTGCAGCGCTCCACCATTCTGTGGCTCTGAAGGAGTGGCGCAAGCCTCTCCAGCGGTGCCACTTACTCTTTCTTTGACGCGAACGTGCTTTATGGCACGTTTGTGACCGGTTACTCCACCGGTCAAAGTCTAGACAGGTTTGTGCTGTTAATTTTTCAAATTGTGTCTTCATATTGATTCCTAAGTAATGAATTGTCTTTTCATACTTTAAGGAAGTTATTTCCAGTACCTGTGCAATCATGTTTTTATACTACTTCTAAAGAGTAACTGAAAACACTACGGGGGCCTTGATGATCTGTTTTTTGTGCCTTTCTAATATAAGCCACTATCTGACCAAAGTTAGGTAATGACTGCTTGCTTTGATGCCAACGTTTTTTAAATTACAGTTTATTACTGTACAGACTTTTGTATGATACATTTGGTATTCCTGATTAATTTGAGCCCTGTATGTATTATACTGTATTTTTGTCTTCCTTTTGCCCACTGATTTAGAATTTTGAAATGTACAGATATGCCATTAGAAAAAAATGGATTGTTTATATGGAAAATAAACTTTATGATTTTGTAAAAAATAATAATCTTGCAGCATCTTTTTACTGTGAACAAAAAGTGTTTTGGATACAGATTTTAAGACCAGCGGTGCCCAAAAGAAAACCAATTCTTTAGGTTGATAACAAATGTGCAAAAATCCACATGGTAATTGGCATTTCCCCTGGGTATAGCACACATTTGGATGCAAAACCTACATTTTGGTTTCCCTATCCGTGAGTTTTTTCCTACAGAATAAGTCAAGTACCCTTTTCACATTTTAGTCGGTGAGTTTGCCATCTTTCACATGAGTTTTGAATGTATGGTCGTAAAAACTCACTTGGTTGTCCGATATCTGCAAGTTTTGGAGGAGGTGAGCTGATGTCCTAGACCTAGACTGTCTCCCAGGGAGGGTTTGCAGGACAAGGAGGTTTACTGCCTTGGAAGGGCGAATGCTCAGGGGGAAACTCCCACCCCTTTCAGCAGGCAAGGGCTGCTGGGATATATGCAGAAACAGGAAGAAAGAGGAAGGATGATTGATAGCGTTGAAGGATGGAGTAGTATAGCTTTCTCCACAGATAACCCCCTGGATTGGAGTGAATGTGTGGTTGCAAATCCCATGTGAGTTGACACTCACAGATGTGATTTCCCATTGATATACTGTACGTTTGGGGCGGCCTTACTGTTCATAGCTGACTACTATAGTACACTTTGCGTGGAGCCACCCTTGAAGATGATCAGTAAGCTTCACTGAGTTCAGAATGTTGCTGCCAGTGTTTTGACTGGGGCTCTTTTACCAGACGATATTACCCTGACTTTTTTTTTTTAAAATAAAGCTGCTCTGGTTGCCAATTTGCTTCTGCATTCAATTTGTGTTGATTTTGACCTTTAAAGCTCTCAATGGCCTGAGTCCAGAATGTCTCAAGAGTTGCTTCCTTCACTCCCCCCCCCCCCCGAGTTACCTTGGTGTCTGCAGGCCCAGCTACTGTATCACAGCATCGACCTTTAGCTTCTTCTCTGCATTGCTGTTCTTATTCTGTGGTAGCCACAATTCTCCCGGATGCTGACTGTTAGAATATCCTCTTGCAGGAAATGCAGATAATTTAAGAAGGTGGAGGAGATTGGACAATAAAACTGACTGGGTTGGATTTTGTTTTCATTGGACACTAAAAACACTGATGCCATGTTGAGGGAATCAAACTTTTAAATAATGCTCTGAGAGAATTTGTTGGACATTGGACAGGATTATGTATCCGATTCATTAGTGTATATTATCCCAGTAATTCTTGCAACAACTCTGTAAGATAGGCCATTATTATAATCCCCTTATTGTGAAGGGAAGGTCTGAGGTGGTGAGGGTAACTTGCCTAAGGGCTAACCCGGTTTAGGCTTACCAGATCTCCAACCGGGACAGAGTGCTATACCTTTAGGAGAAGGAATGTGGGCAGGTGTAGCTTGTTAAGTCCTAGAGCACAATCCTAGCCATGTCTACTCAGAAGCAAGCCCCATTGTGTTCAGTGGGGCTTGCTTCTGAGTAGACTTGCCTAAGATTGTGCTCTAAGGGTTTAACAAGCTGCACCTGCCCACATTCCTTCTCTTAAAGGTCTAGCACTCTGTCCCGGTTGGAGATCTGGTAAGCTTAGCTAACCCACACATTATGACAAGTGATCCAATTGGGACTGTGGAATGGTGGGAGGGGGGCTTTAACCCTTTGCTTCTCCATGATCCTGGATCAGCTCTCTTGCTGCTAGGTGCTCCAGGAAGGAAGCTCCCATTGGTGCCTGTGACAACTGCGGTGGGTGGGTGTTGGTTTGAAACAAGCACATAGTTGACAAGCATTGTCTTGTTCTAACATCGAGTTGGCCCTATGACCCCCTGCTGAGTCATGCCAGAAGTGAGATTTGAACTAGGGATCTTCTTGGTCTCAGCTCAATGGTTTTCATAGCTCTGCTCAACATTTAAGTACAAATGATATTTTAACTTCAAATGCTCATTGCTTTACCTGGCATCCTTGAGAATCTCATTTTCTTCTCTTATTTTACAACAAAATGTCGGTGTGTGTGTGAAAGAGTAACTAACGTTCTGGAAAGCCAATGTGGGGCCATTTAGCTGAGTAATAATGTCTTGACCATGTATTTTTCTTAAAAGGAACAATAAAACTTTTAAAACAAGGCCCGATGTTGCAGCTTTTTTCTTAATCCAAACACATACCCGTTTTAAAAGTACACAAAGGAACAGCCAAAGTGACAGCCAAGATAAAAGTTTTTGTTTCCTTGCAACAGTCAACGTTTCCTCCTAATATTCCTAGGACATTGTCAAGACAGGCACAGACAGGTCATCTAACAGTAACCTGTACTGTGCCTGTCTTGACAATGTCCTAGGAATATTAGGAGGAAACGTTGACTGTTGCAAGGAAACAAAAACTTTTATCTTGGCTGTCACTTTGGCTGTTCCTTCGTGTACTTTTAAAACGGGTATGTGTTTGGATTAAGAAAAAAGCTGCAACATCGGGCCTTGTTTTAAAAGTTTTATTGTTCCTTTTAAGAAAAATACATATTGCCTGTTTCGTTGAACATCGTATCTGGCCATGAATCCTTTCACGCTACAATGTCTTGACCGTTTGTGAGTTCCATTCCAGGCAGCCAAATCAAATGGGTGGGGTCAATCTTTTAATTCACCAGTGAAATGGAAAAGACACACCCACACGTGCACGTGAACGCACGATCTGACTGTATTTCTTCTTTTCAAGTCTCTCTTATGCTCCTTTGCTATCTCAGAGCAATCTCTCTTTTATCTACAACACATGCTGGAAGGTTGTGATTCAGGCAAAGTCCTTCTTGGTCTAGCCTTGTGCAAGCAGACTTTTATGAATGCTGATAAAATACTTCCCCCATTGACTTGAGGAAATAATGGACCAAGTTTACTCCTCAGGTAACAATATTAGAACATTCTGCATCGGACTAATGGGCCATTGAGCCCAGCTTTTCACTTCCTGACAGTGGCCAGCTACCAAGGCGCTGCACTCAAGGCCGGTGCTATCATTAGGCCAGCTAGGCAGCCACCTAAGGCACAGACCTCAGAGGGGTGTAGTACTGACCTTTGAAGGGCACAGATTTATACAGATTAGTTATTTTAACCAATGTAAAAAATGCAACTGTCGATTTATATTTTTTATTTTAAGATTAATACCATAACATACATAAAAAGTGAAAATGTGCTTAATTTTAAACCTGACAGTCACATTTGGGGGGGCGGGTTGCAGGTAGCCTTGTTTAGGGCACAAAATAGCCTGGCACTGACCCTGATTGTACTCATCAGGTGCAGAGCTGCTTCTCTGTCTAGGTGTATGACATACACATGGTTGGGTGTGCTGTGTGAAGGCTCCTCTAGAGAAGCAGCGAATTTGTACTTGCATTGGTACAAGCATGGATATGTGTTGAATAACAGTCTTCTATCATGTTACAATTTAAAGTCGACCAGTTACTAACATGACCTCAGTTTAGTATAAACCACAGTTGACTTCAGGTCAGTGAGATCCAGCTGCTTGAGACAATATAGGAATCTGGAATTTAGGAAGCTGAAGTAATTGCGTTTGCCCAGTTGTCGTTATACCGTTTGTGTGTGTCATAATAAGTGTAACGTGAAAGGCTGATGGGTGATTTTGTGATAACGTGAAGTTATACCAGGAATCATGTGGAAGTGAAGGTAACAGTGCATTTCTCCCTTTGGAGCAAGCAAGAAGAAAAATGTCCTCAGGAGTTCTCTGCATTCATTACTAACTTGGTCACTTATCAAGATGGTCCAACTCCAAGCCAGAAGGCAAGCGGGAGACATTGTTGATTAATACATTATTCCTTTTCAGTGCAGTTTTCAGTGGAGCCAAATAGTTTTCATTGTTGAGGACTCTTGACATGTCACCTGTAATGAGATGAAGTACCATTTTTTGTACTTCATCAATTATAACTGGATAAAAGCCAGAAAGGTAAACGAAAACCCTATGCCATTTGAGTGCCTTTATTCTGAGTTAAAGGATAAAAGGTGGTAAAGGTGACCCCTGACAATTAAGTCCAGTCGTGTCCGACTCTAGGGTGTGGTGCTCATCCCCATTTCAAAGCCGAAGAGCCAGCGTTGTCCGAAGACACCTCCGTGGTCATGTGGCCGGCATGCGGCTGGAACATGAGGGGGATAGGATACGTACCGTATGGCATCTGCCTTATGGCAACTTCTGTGACGGTCCTCGGATGGCGCAATCATCCTACGCCAGCCTAGCAGCCAGGTAGGAATGCGCCCTAAAACTCTTATTGTAACAATGTTAAGTCAACATTTCAGCAGTAAGAAAACCCAAACAAATTAAAATCTAGACAGTCACAAAACAGTGTCTTTCTAATCACAACAGTTTCCAGAAACAGGAAGATAGGAAGTAACTAAAGCTTCAGGTGTTGGAATGAATCAAAATACTGTATAAAATTCAGGCTTGTGATCTGAACCCATTGGCAAACAGCTCCTGAGTCAAAATATATTCAGCACTTCCAGAAAATATAGAATTGTCATGTCCAAATTTGAACACTAGATGGCACTGCTTGCTCATAGTTATCCTACAGGAAATTATGCATTGCTCCTGTTTTAATTGTGCTATGATCTTTTTAATCCATTTTTAGATACTGTTTTTATTAATTTTCATTAATTGTTTTACTGTTTTAAAATGTGATTATTTTTTGTATTGTATTGTATTTTCTTTGTTGTTGTTGTAAGCCGCCTTGGGTCCCTTCGGGGAGAAAGCCGGGATAAAAATACTGTAAATAAATAAATAAATAAAATTATACAGTATTTCCTGCTTGGCTTAACATCTGAACTTTTGATGATTTAAGGACGAGTTAGTGAATTGAAGGAGCTCTGTAGCTTGAGAGATGAGTGTTTCACACATACAGAGATACAATTTTTTAAATAGTTTTCAAATTTCAAACACCAGTTTCAAACACACAGCTCAAAAGCTAGTATTCACTCATACCCAATAAAAATCAATGGATGGCAGACTCCCAGAAGATGGGTGTTAGCACAAAAGAGACGAGTTAAGATGTTACAGTGGGATGGTGGCAGGATGACCAGATACAAAGGAATCTTGTCTCTCCCTTCAAATCCCACCTTTTCGGAGTGGCCACCTGCTTCACACTTAATCTCTACTCGCAACTGTAACCGAGTTCAGTATGTTTGCTCGAATTTATCCCTACTGTGGTGGTTTCTTCCTCTCTGTCTGCATTTTCCTCACTGTCAATTCATCCCTACTGTGGTGGTTTCTTCCTCTCTGTCTGCATTTTCCTCACTGTCAATTCATCCCTACTGTGGTGGTTTCTTCCTCTCTGTCTGCATTTTCCTCACTGTCAATTTTAGGGTGTGAATTGCCTTGGAGGGCAAGGTCCATCTCTGGGCCTGGGCTGATTGACTAAATTCCTTAGGTGTCTTTTGAAGCCTTCTCCCTGACAACTTCTCTCATTATGGCCTCTGGTTCTGCTTTTGGGGGGAGGGAGCACCTCCTTCTCCTTAAAAAAAAACCCCTGACAGTTAAGTCTAGTCGTGTCTGACTCTAGGGTGTGGTGCTCATCCCCATTTCAAAGCCGAAGAGCCAGCGTTGTCTGAAGACGCCTCCGTGGTCATGTGTCCGGCATGACTCTCTTTGCCGCAGCACGTAGCATGTAGCTGGAACACGGAGCGCTGTTTACCTTCCCGCAAGCGGTACCTATTTATCTACTTGCATTAACATGCTTTGGAACTGCTAGGTTGGCAGGAGCTGGCCAAGCAACGAGAGCTCACCCCGTTGCGGATTTGAACTGCCGACCTTTCGATAGACAGCTCATGGTTCAGCGGTTTGACCCACTGCGCCACCCGCTGGTGGTGCTTTAGCCAGCATTAGTTTCAGCTGCCACCCAGAGCAGGATTCTTCAGTGACTCTCCCTGGCTGCTTTTCCCAGAGGTTTAACCACTTACTAACCAGGGCAAGACCTCCACCACTGTGCCAAGAAGCCCTGCTCCTTTGGAGCACATCCTGCAGGGTCAACTTAGCAGTCAACCATCAGTCATGGGGGGGGGGGCTTGAGGACCTTATTTCTAAATGGGCAGTCAGAACGCAACAAGTCTCTGAGAACCTAGTAGTCAAGCTTCATAGAACATACAGCAACACACCCACTTTTGTCAGGAAGTTGTGTGCTCAACAGGAAACTGACCAATCCCAGCTGCTCATAGAAGTGTACCTGCAGGTGATCTATTTGTATTTATTTCAAACATATATATCCTTCCTTTCAACAGTTTGCTCCCAGAGAAACTGATAATAAGCATTGTTAAAGTAACCCATCACAATGGTAATTAAATCAGCCTGGAAAACAAACAAACATTGCTTGAACCAAATTCAAGCAATGTTTAAAATGGCCTGGGGAAAGTTTTCGCTTGGTGCCCAAAATATGGAAAAGTGCTAGGCCAGCCTCCCTGGGCAGAGTATTTCAGAGATGAGGCACCAGAGAAAAGACTCTCTCTCTCTCTCTCTCTCTCTCTCTCTCTCTCTCTCTCTCGTCATGACTTTTTAGAAGGTGGGAGCACTTGGAGAGGGACCTCCAACTATAATCTCAAGGCGTAGTCAGGTTCATGTGGGAAAAGATGGTTCTTCAGGTACTCAGGTGGTGGCAAATCATTTCAGTCTTCAAAAGTAACAGACCAGCAGCCAGCAAAGTTGCTTGTGGACAAGTTTGCAAACCTGATTTTGTCACATTACCTTCTTAGATGTGTATGTAAAACCTCTTGGGTGTACACCCCCCCCCAAGTAATGACTCAATCTGCACCCTTCAAACCACGTTAGTCCTCTGAAGACACCCCCCCTTTCCCCCACCTGGGACAAATGAAGCAACAGATGAGAACAGCAGGCCAGCATCAAGCCATGATTATTGTTGGGTGTTGATGAGTATAAAGGAAAAGAACGAGGGAGAGTTGTGAAGAGGTCACTTTAGAGACGCTTTCCTTTTTATTTTCTCCTCTGAGAAGGAAGTTAGAAAAGCAGAGCCCTCAAAGCAGCATTGAAAGAGGGGCAGGAGCAAGATAATGTGCCGGGCCGAGGAACGGAATCCCCGAGTGCGAACCACAGTGTCTTAATTATCTCTCAACAATTACCCCTTTCAGGGTGGAACATATGGTAGATGGTTTACTTAAGAAAGAAAACAAAAATACTTTAGAAACTTAAATGGTGTTGGAAAAATAGTAGAAATTGCTTTAAAGGGATATGGGGGGGGGTTTGGGAGAGACACACTTGGGACACGCTCTGCCAGGAGTCAGCTGGGTTAGGTTTTCTTTGGCAGTGTTGATCCCACTGCACACAGCCAAGATCTGCTCTCTTTCTCCGCAGGCCACTTTCGAAGGATTGTTCTGTGCTGCTGCTCACAAGTAGATTCTTAGAAGCAATCACAGGAACGCCTTGATGTGGAGACGTGAAATGGGGGCAGCTCCCAGGTGGATCCATGGACTGGATCCTAGCGGTCTGTTGTGTTTTGTTCATGGTTACATCACTGCTTCCCCTGCAAACAACAACATTGGCATTAGATGAATGCACTTGGGGCAAAGTCTTGTTGACTCATAAAAAAGGTGGAATTTCAGGCAGTGAATCCACAAATGAGTAGACGACTCATGCCAGTGGGGTGGTGGGTGTTCCAAAAGGCGCATCCAAGTGTAATTCCTCCCATGCAATTTCCCATTTCCACCACCAGAGGGTGAAATAGGAAGTTTGCTTACAATTGTAAGGGGGTCGAGACAGAGCCATCACCCAGGATTTAAGAGAAACCCCCTGGGCAGTATCTCAGCTGGAATTAGCAGGTGCCCCCTACTTCACCCCACCATGTGCACTCAGAATGGGAATTTGATTCTGTTTTGCCATGTTTCCTAACCACCAGAAGATTGTAACTTTCCTAGGAGCAAGTCCCATTGGCTCCTGTTAGCACCCTGGCATTGGCACACTGTTTTTACTGGGTTTGAAAGTTCATTGAAAACTAATGGAAGCTCCCTCTCCCAATAAAAAGTTTGTGTGTGTGTGTGTGTGTGTGTGTGTGTGTGTGTGTGTGTGTGTGTGTGTGTGTGTGTGTGTGTGTGTGTGTGTGGTGCAACTGGAATCAGAATCATGACAGGTGAAAAGTACTAACCCCCTCCCTATAGTTTTGCTATGTCCCCCCTCCTGTGTTATTTATAAAGCAAAACAAAAATGGCCGGGCCACGTTACACTCAACACAATGTGTAGTTTGGCTCTTTGTGCCTAGTTAACAGTTCTCACCAACAGTAGAAGAGCTTACAAACCTCTCTCTCATCTACCACTTTAGACCACAGGTGAGCGCTCACATGGTGTTGGCCTCTAAACATGTGGGCAGATTGGGCATTTTTTTACCCAGATCTTTGAATTTGATGCAGTGGCGTCGCTCCGGTAGGGGCGGGGCTGTAAGCATCGCTCCGTCGTAATCCCTTTACCGAGCGAGCAGGAGGCGGCTCCGGCCCCTCACTGTTGGAGCCATTCCTGTGCGGAGAAAGCAGCAGGCAAGAGAACCTGCCTGCTGCTTTCTCTGCAGGGGAAAGGCTCCGACAGTGAGGGGGCGGGGCCGCCTCCTGCTCGCTCGGTAAAGGGATTACGACGGAGTGATACTTACGGCCCTGCCCCTACCGGAGCGACGCCACTGATTTGATATCCCTTTCAAAACACATGGAAGACTCACTCAAATCTCTCTCAAATGGGGGAAAAAAACCATCAATGGTTGTACTAGTCCTGATCATGCGGCCATAATGGGATGAACACATGTGCAGGGCAGCGTGGAGTCTTGCTGCAGGGGAGTAGCCTTGCTGAGTTGAAAAGCCTGTTCATCCCTTACCATCTCCCTCAAATATGAGATGGGTGATCCACTGCATGGAGGCTTCCACGGTAGCGGTTTTCTCTAGCATTGACATCATGGGCAGCCCAATCCTAACGTAAGGATCGGGCGGCCCAGGCCGCCCGCTGGATCCTGAGCTCAGCTGTGGGCTAGAGCGAAGAGCGGACCGCCGGAGGGTGACGCGTGCAGAGGGTGACGCGTGCACCCATGCGCGCATCACCCTCCGGGAGGCTCCGAGACGGGGAGACGGCCTCAGAGCGACCCTCCCCGGCCGACGCGCCAGCGCCTTCTGACAAAGGCCCAATGCGTGATACGTAATTTATAACATTTTTCACGCATGCGCAGAACGTTTCTCCTGTGCGCATGTGCAAAAAACGTTATAAATTACGTATCGCGCATTGGGCCTCGTCATTAGGCCTCGGACAGCTTGGATGTGTGGAGCCGGCCGGCTGGGGGGGAGGTTTTGAGGGGGGGAACGGGGGTGGTTACAAGGCTGGTGCGCGCGCCCCGCTTTGGGCTGGCGTGCGCCTAGTGACGCCACTGGTCCCCTTCCCTGGGTGTAACTGCGGCCGGGGCCAATCGGCTTCCTCAGACTTCCACCAGCTATTTTGCTGTATTTTGTAACGGCTCAGCTGATCGGCAGGTGACAGGATATGGCCAAAGCTGTCCCCTGCCCCCTCCCTGATTGGCTGGGCCTATCGGCCCCTGCTGTTTATAGCCGAAACTGCCCCCCAGTCTGCTGGATCCTTACCTGGGTCCGGCAGTGGGCTGGTGAGGCTTTGGGTGGCAGAGCAGGGGAGGCCGGCCTTGCGCCGGCCTTCCCTGCTCATGAGTCATCGCAAATGTGCCTTACAGTACGTTTGCGACATCTTCGGCCGGCGGAATGCCTGTTCCGCCGGCTGAATTTAGTATAGGATTGTGCAGTTAGTCACTCAGCTATTATTATGGAGACCCTGGGTGACATCACCAACAATATTGTTGCAGCACAGTGTTTTCTGTGTTGTCCCCTGTCAGGGAAGCTAGAAAAGGCAGGCTGACTGAGGGGAGCAGTGCCTACTGGTTAGTGCTCATGCCGCCTTTCCCTCCCAGCTTCCCCTCTTTATTGAGTCAGCAGCTGAATGGGGAGGGAAACTGGCTGTTCTATCTGCTGCCACCATCCCAGGCTAAAGAGAAATATTTTTCTGTGGAAATTGTTCTATTTCTCAAAATGCACTGTTTCATAAAATTGATTATAAGAAGAGCCCTGCTGGATCAGGCCAAAAGCCCATCTAGTCCAGCTTCCTGTATCACACAGTGCCCCCACCAGATGCCTCAGGAAGCACACAAGACAACAAGATAACCTGTTTCCCGTTGACACTCCCTTGCACCTGGCACAGAGAAAACCCACTTCTAAAACCAGGAGGTTGCTTATGGCTTGTAACCTGTGATGGTCTTTTCCTCCATGAATCTGTCCAAACCCCTTTTAAAGGCATCTAGGCCAGGTGCCATCACCACATCCTGTGGCAAGGAGTTCCACAGATGAATTACACGCTGGGTAAAGAAATATTTTCTTTTGTCTGTCTTAACTCTCCCTCCACTCAATTTTAGTGCATGTCCCCTGGTTCTGGTGTTGCGCGAGAGGGAGAAGAATTTCCCTCTATCCACTCTCTCCATCCCATGCATAATTTTATACATCTCAATCATGTCCAGGCGCCTTTTTTCTAGACTGAAAAGCCCCAGATGCCTTTCCTCATAAGGGAGGTGCTCCAGCCCACGAATCAATCTGGTCGCTCTTTTCTGCACCTTTTCCAATTCAACTATATCCTTTTTGCGGTGTGGTGACCAGAACTGGACATAATACTCCAGATGTAGCCTTACCATCGATTTGTACAAAGGCATAATGATATTGGCAGTTTTATTCTCAATCCCTTTTTTAATGATCCCGAGCATGGAATTGGCCTTCTTCACAGCCGCCGCACACTGGGTCGACACTTTCATCGACCTGTCCACCAGCACCCCAAGATCTCTCTCTTGATCCGTCACAGACAACTCAGAACCCATTAGCGTATATGTGAAATTTTGGTTTCTTGCCCCAGTGTGCATCACTTTGCACTTACTTACATTGATTATCATTAGTAACATAACTAATAGACACAATACTTGTCAAATTGGGCAGTTTCAAAGTTGAAATTAACTTTTTCCAGGTGACTATCCCTAGGAAGCATGTGGTATGTATAATAATTATAAATGAATAGGTTGCTGGGCTTGCTAAAATGAGCATGTTGATATTCTGTGTCTTTGTTTCCCCCCATGAAATGTAAGCAGTATAAGGAAGGGTAAATATTCTAATAAAAATAATTTCCAAGTAAAGCTTGGAATTTGTTTGAATATAACAATAACAATAACAATAACAATAACAACAACAACAACAACAACAACAACAATAATAATACCCAGTATTTATATACCGCTGCTTCTTTGGTCATCGGATTTCTCCTCCGACTTTAATTCAAAGGTGGTTTACATGGGCAGGCTTTCTAAACCCCAAGGGGTTTTTACAATGCAATAATGTTCTAGTTCAGGGGTTCTCAACCTGTGGTACGGGCACCCCTAGGGGTACGCGGACCTCTTGCTGGGGGTACGCCAAGCCCTGCCCCTTATCTGCCCCATCAGCAGTTAATTAAGTGTTAATTAACATGGATAACATGGATAACAGCGCTCCGTGTTCCAGCTGCATGCTACGCGCTGCGGCAAGGAGAGTCATGCCGGCCACATGACCACGGAGGCGTCTTCGGACAACGCTGGCTCTTCGGCTTTGAAATGGAGATGAGCACCACACCCTAGAGTCGGACACGACTGGACTTAATTGTCAGGGGATACCTTTACCTTTACCTTAACATGGAGTTTAAATTGTAATTATTTTCAGAGCCCTTCTGTCTCTCTGATTTTGGTTTGGGGCTTATTTTTGTACTTTGGAAAATGTACTTTGGTTGGGTGGGGGAGGGAGGAGCTGATTTTGGGAAGTGTGACTTGGGGAGAAAAAAGAGATCCTTGCAGGTCTCTCTCTCTCTCTCTCTCTCTCTCTCTCTCACACACACACACACACACACACACACACACACACACACACACACTCACAGAGTTAAATAAGACATTTTTCACATTTAAAATTGTTTTAGTATCTTTTATTTAATGATTAATTACCTAAATAATTAATTGATTGATCCAATTAATTAGCAGTTAATTAGCAGGGGGTACTTCAGAAAATTGGACCGTGATAGGGGGTACCCAGGCCTCCAAAGGTTGAGAACCCCTGTTCTAGTCTTTCATAGAACCCTTCATTCTAAACGTTTCTTTCACAGTCCAGCTCTCTCTCTCTCTCTCTCTCTCTCTCTCTCTCTCTCTCTCTCTGGCCTTTGCCTCACCACACTTCAGCTGACAGGGCAACCTTGACTCTCACTCAAGTGCAGTTGCAGTTCCACTCCCCCACAGAGGCTTTGCAACTTATCAGCTCGGCGTTCCGGCAGCTCTCCAACAAACACAGACACTTCCAGCCATCTTGAACTGCCGTCCGTCAGACCTTCAGGCATATATGAGACGGTCGCTCTACCAACTGAGCCAGATGTCCTGCCCTATATATAACAGTGGCGGCACAATCCTATGCTGAGCCAGAGCTGGCGCTGCAGCCTCAGTGCTGGCGCTGGGTGTTGCAAACGTAAAGTACGTTGTGACACCCCTCCAGTGCTGGTGGGAAGGCCTGTGCCATCCCACTGGCGCAGCATCCATTGGCCTGCGCTGCGGAGTGGGTGAGTACTGCTGCAAGTGGCGCAGGGGCTGGGGGAGGGCGAAGAAGGGGGCGAATCAGGTTTGGGAGTGGGCCTCAGGACACATCGAATTCTATTCCCCCTTCCAGGCTTGAAAGCCCGACACAGCACTTCTTGGATCTGCGCCAGTGATTGAGCTGGCGGAGATCCCAGTAGCTCCATTGCACAGGTTGGGGGTTTACCCATGAAGGGAAAATCGTTCCCTTCCCCCAAGGAGACTTGCTCCTAGCCAGCCTTGGATACAGCGTGGGCCAAACGGTAACGTAGATGGGTTGGACTGCCCATCTGTGTTACAAGTGCTTTATTGCCCTTTTTTCCTAATCAAATATTTCAGTTCAAATACTTTTGGCTTCCTGGAATACTTTTAAGATATTAATACAGCACAGAAAATTACCATGACATAGTTTTTAATGTTATGTGCTAAATATATCAAATGTGCTAAATAAATCAGATCCCAGTTGATTCAAGACACTGGGAAACTTTCCAGTTCAACATTTTCCAGAAAACATGCATCATTGAAAACAGCCACCACCAATACCTACTGGAACGGTTGTTCCACAGAATGTAGACCAGTGACCAATGCATATGTTGTGGACAATGTCATGCAGGTTTGTACAAGAATTTTGTTTGAAAGTGTTGCAAAAACAAATACACACGTGAACGATATAGTGGTGTTTGACAGATTGAAACCCCAAGATTGCTTTGCTGACATTTTTCACATGCTGTTACTCCTTCAAAAACCAGACCAACAGGTCCTTCTGTTCCTTTTCCCCCTTGTCCTTTTCCCATTAGCCCAGTGGTTCCCAAACTGGGAGGCGTGACTCCCAGGGGAGCCGCGGATACCAGCCAGGGGAGCCGCAGAGTGCCACGGATTCCTCTTGGAAAACAGTGGAATGACAATTGGCAAGCATCAACATAATGTCATGGGAAGCCGTGGCCAATGGTCGCCAATGGTCAAGGGAGCCGTGGGTCGAAAAAGTTTGGGAAACACTGCATTAGCCTGATGAAAATTTATACAGAATTTAAAAGCTTGCTGTTTTTTGCTTTATTTTTGGATACTTCAAAATAAAACATTGCCTGACCCTGGATTGTAAACAGTGAGTTCAACTGGCTATGAAATGCAAAGGTTTTCAAAAATGGAAATAGTTCTGAACATTCTCCCCATGTCTGCGTGGGTTTTCTCTGGTCCAGAAAGCTCACATTTATTTCAATGTTTAATATTAGAAGTGTTTTGGGTCTTTACTTAGAAGTTTGGTGATGTTTTTGTGATCAGAAATATGCTGTAAACTCTTGTGTATGTATATCAATTAGCTTACGGTAAAATTGGTTTCATTATAAGTCGTTTCGCTTAAAGTTGCAGTTTCCAAGAACTTGTCGACAACTTGAAGCAGGACGTGCTGTAATTTTTGGGCCTTGGTTGGGCCTTAGATATTCTCACAAAGTGTTGGAAAGGGCTGCAAAGAATGGTTATTGGAAATTTCTCCAGGTGGTCCAGGGAGGAGGCCAAATCAGCTCTTGAGAGAGCATGGCTGCAGAGCATGGCTAGATGGACCAATGATTTGGCTTAATCGAAGGCAAGTTCGAATACTTTTTTGTGGATGTTCTGCACTTGCCTGTGCTCACCCACTGCTTCTTGTGTCCTCTGGCTGTGGCATCTACTTTCATGCCTGCCACAAGCCAGAGTATACACAAGTCTGAAGCACAACATTGGGGTGACCAATTGGACCAGGCTCATGATGACTCATGAACCAGGTTCATGACTCACTTTTATAAGGTCCCTCAGCAGCTCTACTGAATTTTAATTAAACTGTGGTTTAAAAAAAACACCCAGCCAACAAACAAACAAACAAACAAACAAACAAACAAACAAACAAACAAACAAACAAACAAACAAACAGTCATCAGATAAAGAAGGTTTGAAAGTTGAGCATGTGCAATGGAGAAATTCTGTCCTTCAATATTACTCTCCACTTGGGCTTTTAGAGATGTTATTATGGAGCCTGACCATCTGCGAGGAGGTTGGGGTTGCACAGCAAAATACCCTTCGGCCCCCCAGACCACCATCTGGAGAACAGAGTGGCTCCTCGAGCGAGAACACAGAAGTTGGCCGGAGCATATTTCCGCACTACTTATGCTCCTGTATGAAAAACACCAATGAAAAAAAGAAGAGCTTTCAGCAGGTGTTGAGCTCTGGACAGACCTACCCTATGCTATCTGTTCTCAACATGCCAGTTTGGCCATGGGAACTGGCCTTGAGACTCAGCCAGCAACCTTCTCCTCCTGACAAAATATTTACAGAGTTGATTCTAATGGCTGGTGGAATAAGAGGCTCGAGCCCCCAGGAGTCAATAGCCCTAGTTAGAAAACCCAGCTTGCATGGTGGGGTGGGTGAGGAGTGTGGTGGTTGCTAACTAACCCCCAGGCATGTGGATATGTTGCTGAGGAAGACCCCAGAGACCTTTCTCTATGTAGACAGCACTGTTTTCTCTTGTTCTTTCTTTGGACTGTACACACAAAGGGCACCATTAAAAAGGGTAGAAGATTTACTGTGCCAGAATTCAACTTGCTGGGTTTTTATAACAGCCTGTTGCTGCTTTCCCCATTCATTGAATTAGTGACTGATTATGCCAAAGCATTTTAAAGTTAGCTGAGTAATTAATTATTTCCCTTTTAAATGCACCATAGATCTTTGTGTGTGTGTGTGTGTGTGTGCGTGCGTGCGTGCGTGTGTGTGTGTGCGTGCGTGCGCACACAAACTGGGAGATGTGGGGAAAAGAGAGTAGGGTAAAGAAAGGGCATATAGCCTTTCAAAGACATGCAACATTGTTTTATCTTCCTGCAATCAAGCCAAAACTGGAACCTTTGCATATCTCGAGGTTCTGCATTGGTTACATTGGAAACAAATGGCCAATCTCCCTTTAAAAAGGTAAAGGTATCCCCTGACAATTAAGTTCAGTCGTGTCCGACTCTAGGGTGTGGTGCTCATCTCCATTTCAAAGCCGAAGAGCCAGCGTTGTCCGAAGACGCCTCCGTGGTCATGTGGCCGGCATGACTCTCCTTGCCACAGCGTGTAGCATGCAGCTGGAACACGGAGCGCTGTTTACCTTCCCGCAAGCGGTACCTATTTATCTACTCGCATTGACATGCTTTGGAACTGCTAGGTTGGCAGGAGCTGGCCAAGCAACGAGCGCTCACCCCGTCGCGGGAATCGAACTGCCGACCTTTCGATCGACAGCTTATGGTTCAGCGGTTTATCCCGCTGCGCCATCCGCTGTCCTAATCTCCCTTTAGAGGAACACAAAGTCAGGGGTTGATTTCACTGATCTTCTTCGTAATATTGTTTCTGATGAGATCTCTCTGAACTGGACTGGAGGAACTGCAGATCTTCCCTACAGAAGTTCACATCAGAGATTGTCCAGTGCCTGACTTACCTGACCCAAGGAACATCCTGCTTGGTGGGCACAGGACCAGGCTGGAAAGGCCCCAGCAAGGCAGGGCATGGGCCATTGGCCTGTTGAGCAGATCATGCCTGCACACGCTGGAGCAGACAAGGAGCAGCAAGGCATGGTAAGCGTCTGCAGGAGCTTTCCTGCCTCTCAGCTGAGGAGGCTTAGGACCCAGAAGGTGACCAGGCCAGTTGGGTGGAGCCAGAAAGGGGGAGGATTAGCCAGGCCAGAGGAATATAAGGAGAGAGCCAGAGATGAGAGAGGGCTGGTGACAAACTAGAAGGGAGGCTCTAGAACCTTGTGAGGAAGGACCAAGGCAGAGTAGGATGCTGTGAATTATTCCCGGTCTCTGCTTTGAGGACCAGGAGAGGAGGAAAACAGCTGTGAGGAGACATGCCAGGTGAGTGTGGCCCTACATAGGATGCTCCCCCCTCCCCCTTCACAGCGCCCCTGATAATTTTATTGGAAAAAAGTAGCAGATTCACATAAACCATTTTAATAGCAAATGTAGTCCTATTTAATTTTAAAATTGCAAGTTTCTTTTTTAAAATGAGGATGTTGGTTAAAAGTAGGCTTGCCATCTGTTTTGGAAAACCTGGGATGGTCCTGGGATCTGGGATCCGGTCCTGGATCTGTCCTGGGCTTTTTGGGCCTGGTGAAGCACTTGCTGCTGCTGCTGCTGCTGCTGCTTTTAAGAGGCTTGAAAATTTAAAACGTATCTTTTTGCCTGTCGGTGGCCATCTTGGATCTCACAAGATCCAAGATGGTGGTGCCCAAATCTCATGAGGGCACATGAGGCAATACCGTACTGCCTCATGTCCTCATGAGATTTGGGTGCTGCCATCTTGGATCTCATGAGATTTCGTGAGATTAAAGATGGCGGCGCCTGGGAAAAAGTTGTTTTACCTTTTTTGAAGCGGCGGTGGCAGAGGCTTCCACTGGGCCCGGAAAGCCTGGGACCAGGGGCACCACTAGATGCGCGTCACCCTAGTGCGGGGATGCGCGTCACCCCCCCTAGGGGCGCGACGTTATAGGCGCAGGGGGAGGGGGCCACCCGGCTCCCCCCCCCGCATCGCGTCGCCCCCTCCGGACGCTCTGAGGCCGGCCCGGGAGCCGGCCTCGGAGCGTCCGAACCCGTCGGCGCTCCAGGGCCTTCTGAAGGCCCAGGCAGCGCGTCAATCCGGGTATTTTCCGGATTTTCGCGCATGCGCAGACCCGTTTTGAGGGCTTTTTGCCCTCAAAACGGGTCTGGGCATGCGCGAAAATCCGGGAAATACCCGGATTGACGCGCTGCCTGGGCCTTCAGAAGGCCCTGGAGCGTCGACGGGGTCGGACGCTCCGAGGCCGGCTCCTGGGCCGGCCTCGGAGCGTCCGGAGGGCGACGCGCGTCACGGAGGTGACGCGCGAGGGGGTGCGCGCGTCACCCCATGACGCGCGTCACCCCCTGGCGGCCCGCCCCCCCCGCCACGCTCCAGTGACGCCAGTGCCTGGGACCGATCCAGGACTGGAGCCTGGAACCCAAGACAGTCCCGGGAGTTCTGGGATGGATGGTAAGCCTACCTATAAGCACACAAAGCACATATTGGATTTTTAAACTGGGCTGCATTTTATAAATAAGCCAATTCAAGACAAAATATATATACTTCGGTGGGTCCTATTTTTCATAACTCTTCCATTCATGTTCCTTCCCCCAACTTCCATTTAATGTTAAAGCAGTCCATCAGGTTGGTGAATTCATCAGTACGCGAAATGGATCTGGGGCAATAAGCAATTATCTAGAGGGGAAGAGTCGGTTCAACCGTGAGCCTGTTTTGACTGAAGGTTTCTACAAGCTGTTGACTATTCTTCTACAAGCATCAATGTGGCATCAAGGCTTTTTTAACTTCTAAAAAGTCTGATCTCTACACCTCAGTGTACTTGGGCTCACAAGCAAAATAAAGGACAATCCCTCATGCAGCTCAGAGTCTAAAATACGTGTATAACGCCCCAGTGCAGCCAGTCCAATCTCTCCTACTGGCACTAATGTTTTACGATCATTGGTTCTCGGAAAAATCGGTCTCATTGGTCAGTTTTGAGTTAAGGTAATCCACTTTTTGTTACATAAAGCACTTTTCTTTTTCCAGTTATTTGGCCATAACTTTTGATAGAATACAAATTCAACATGGCTTGTTTTACATTTTGCATTGAATTACCTTTGCAATGATATACAACATTATAGTAATCATAAATACACATTTTTTAAAACATTTGCACAATTTTGGGAGCATTCTGGGACAAGGCTGGGAGGGGGGAAGAGCTTTCATGTGACCAGGAAGTGGATCTTTAAGCTTCCAGAAGCCCCGTGAAAGCTTCAGAATGGCGCAGTTTGCTGCTAAAAGGTGTAAAAAAAAAACCACCCCACAACACTGTTTTTTTAACCATTTTTTTTTTGCGCTTTATACATGGACCCCCACGGGTCCGGGACCCATGGCGAGACAAATCTGTGGATCCTGAATGTGCAGATGGAAAGGGTCTACTCACTGTGTATCAATTGGCCTTTGGTAAAATTGGTTTCGTTATAAGCTGTTTTGCTTAAAGTTGCAGTTTCCAAGAACCTATCAACAACTTTAAGTGAGGACTTGCTGTTTAGACCAGGCTTGAGTTAGGGACTCCCAGCCACCAGTCTGTTTCACCTACTTTTCCCAGTCTTGCGCTCCACTCATTTTGTACCAGCTTGGGACTCTGAACCCCCCAGTCTGCTTGTGCCGTGGCCCAAGGCCTCTTTGCTGGAGAGAGGCAGCAAAGTGACTATTCTTGGGATGAAAATGGCAGACAGGCAGCTTCTGTAATGGGATGTGACATTCCAGTTCAATAGCATTGAGCAGGGATGATGGCACAGCTGGGAATGCTCAGCTGCACAACTCCACACTGCCCTGGGTCTGCCACTGCTGCTTTTGCCACGGTGTACATAGTTTTCACAAATCGAGGAGTGCAGGGCTTCCAGTTTTATTTAAAGGAACCATGCGCACAAAGGAGTTTGCACGGTACCTTTACATAAATCTGGAAGTCCAGCTCTTCCTGGCTTTGGAAAACTGTGTGACGGAGCATGGTAAAGAAGAGGATCATGTCCATGGCAGGCTGGAGGGAGGCAGTGGCAGTCTTGGCGTGAAGGGCACCCTGAATCTACTGCCCACCTTCTGCCACTGACACAAGCCACACCAGCCTGTTTCATGGTTAGGTTGGCCCTGGCACTGAATATGCACAAGGACTTTCCCAGACTAGGTTTGTTTGCTATGTATTCTGCACTCAGCACCTCATCCAAATATTCTGTTTTCTGCTTGCCTTGCAAAGCTGCTAAGTGTTGTTCAATATATGAAGTATAGCTCTATGAATTGAAGGCATTCACAGGTGTGAGTGAGTGAGTGAGAGAAACCTGTGGAGTGAATTAATGTAACAACACATTCCTGTATTTGATCCAGGCATGTCACCTGTTGGTGAGGAAAGCAAAATATCACTACTGCTTGAATAGCCAATGACCCCTAGGGGGTTGCCAACAGCACTGGGTCAAAATTGTGACATCTTTGTCTTTATGAATAATATAATCAAGTTATATATCATTCGATGTGTAATTCCATGTGGAATACAATGAAACAATGTGGAATACAATGAATTATCTGTATTCTATCAAACGGAATTGCCAAATAACCAGAAACAGAAAACACAACTGCCTTATGTAACACAAAATGGATTTCCTTAACTCAAAACAGACCAATGAGACTGATTGTTCTGAGAGCTAAGTTGGTTAATGATTTGTTGGGTGATCTGCACTGTTATATGTTAAAATAAATGAAGTTAAAGGGGGTGACACCATGAGTTACCGGACCAGGTGACACCAACCCCAGTGACGCCACTGACCAGGAGTAATCTGTAGAAATACAGGTATGTAGTCCTGCCTGATGGGCATCTTTTGTAGAACCCAGCTCAGCCCAACCTTGTTTCTCCCTGTTCACCTCTGGGGTCCAACATGGGGGTGACACTCTGAGCTGTCACACTTGGTGACACAAGCCCTAGTGACACCTCTGTTTAGGCTTGTTGTTGTTCAGTCGTTAAGTCGTGTCCGACCCTTCGTGATCCCATGAACCATATCCCGCCAGGCCTTCCTGTCCTCCACTATCTTCCTGAGTTCGCTCATTTTCATGTTCGTTGCACCGGTGATGCTGTCTAACCATCTCATCCTTGGCCTTCCCCTTCTCCTTTTGCCTTCAATCTTTCCTAGCATCAGAGTCTTCTCCAGAGAGTCCTCTCTTCGCATTAGGCCAAAATATTTCAGCTTCAGCCTTAGTACCTGTCCTTCCAGGGAACAGTCAGGGTTGATTTCATTTAGGATTGACTGATTTGATCTCCTAGCAGTCCAAGGGACTCTCAGGAGTCTTCTCCAGCACCACAGTTCGGCTGTTTAGGCTGCAAACATACATTTAGGCTGTGTATAATATTGTAATTTAAAGCTGTAATTTTGATTATGCAGGAGGTGAGGTAATGATGTGGGGGGCAGGGGAATGCTGCGTTGCCCTCCCACTGCATGGGAGGAGGGCCATCATGGGGGTGATGCACTGACCTCTCGCACCAGATGATGCAACTCCCCTGCCAACTTAAGCTGTTGTATCAGGCAGCAGTTTGGTGGGGGGTGCTCTTCTCTGTCAACATACTTGCATCCACTCCTCCTCCTTTTCCTTCCACTCCCTGGTTTGGAAAAGGAAAAGGGGGACAGAGAGGAAAAGGAAATGTGGAGGGGAGTGCTGAGCAAAGACATTGGAGAATGCGAGGAGCAGAGGCTGGAACAGCCTTCCCTGTAAGCTGTGCAGTCATGCAGCTTGAATCAAACCCCCATGCAGCTTGCAACTCCATGGCTGCCAAGCTCAGCAATGACCTCATCACTGAGTGCTCCAGATGCCAACAGCCATGTCTGCACAGTCACCGTAGAGCTCACTCACTCAGGCAACAACAAAGTAGAGGGAACACTGGCTGGCACCTCATTAGGTAAGGAGGGGCAGCATTTGGCAGTCTGCCTCGGGCCTCAGGAGGACTTGGGCCAGCCCCATATCGAAAGATCTAGCACTGTTTCCTTATCTTCATGTAAAGGTTGCCGTAGTCACCTACTTAAATTGTCATTACAACATTACATTGTAATGCAATGATATGATAAACCAAATGCAATTTGAGAACAATGATGGCCCTTTTGCAAATTGACTGGGAAAGGAGAATTGGCTGCTTCTGTGATGGCTCGCTTGAGTTATCTAGTTGGTTTTAATGAATTTAAGACCAATTCACACAACTCAGTTGAGATGTGCTGAGATCAAAAAGTGACTCCCCCCCCCCGCAATAGATGTTGGCATGTTGAAGCAGTTCTGATACTCTGACAAGGGTCCCAATTACACCCACCACCCACCGCCCACGATTAGTCACCACTCACTTTCCAAGTTGCTAGCTCAATCCACCTCAAAGATTTTCATCCAGGACTGTGTGAATTGCAGTCAGAACACAATCAGACTATTCAGAAAACTAATTCAATGCCAAAAAAAAGTCCCTGAAAAGTGCATTTGTGTTGATTTTAACCACTTGTTATTCATCACCCTATGGGCCATTCTATGGAGTATTGCCATCCATACCTGATATGAATTTGAGCCCTGTCATTAATAAGCAAGAATCGTATTATGGAGGACACTACTTGTCCATATTTTTGGTGAAGGTAATATTGTGCATCTGAACAAATATTCAGTTTTGTGGTAGGTTTTTTTAAAAAGGCATTTGAGGACTTCTGGGCAACAGCAAGTGGGATGAGGATTTGAATGAAAGAATGATGAGATACTTCACAGAAATATGCTGCATTGTGATACTATTTTGTCTCATACCCTCTCTGAAAACCAAAATTGCTATGCAAGCTGATAAGAAGCTATAAGATTTGTGCATTCACAACTAAGGGGGGGCAGTGATGCGGGCTTCCCCAGGGCGACACGTCACTCAGCCAAAGTGGCCACAGCTGTTTAAGTGACTGGGGGTGGTAACGTCTTTGGCTTTTCTTCCCTGCAATCGAGGGAGAGAAGCCAAATATGCGGCCGCTGGCAGACTGAGGTGCCCGCGTCTTAGGCTTCTTTTCCCCAGTCGCGGGAAAGAGAAGCCGAAGACGTGGCCGCCCCAGTCCTTACCTCCTGATTCGTGGCTACTCCGAAGTGATGTCACTTCAGGGTGTCGCCAGGTGCGGAGGGGTGTGTGTGACACCCATCCTTGCTGCCTCAGGTGGCAAGGAAGCTGGGTACACTGCTGTTCACAACAGAATCAAGTAGTGAAGCTTTTCCTAGACTGTACTACTTCAAGCAGGTGGGGGTTGCATATTTGAATTTCCTCCATGAGAAAAAGCTTCCTGCATGTAGAATGCTAACATATCAGGAAGAATTCAGCTTAGTCGTCTACATGACATGTTAGGTTTTTCATGCAAGGATGGGGGGAGAGGGGATCATCACTTGCAATCCGAAGTGATATAGTCTAGGAAAAGCTTTACAATTTGATTCTACTGAATTTATACTTTGCATCTGGGGCTCAACTCAAATGTGATGTTAGAGGGATGGTAGCCATGAAAACCACTTCCACGTGGGTGGGGTGCCATGCATCTAGCATTGAGTATTGCATTTATGAACAACAAACCCATGTCATTTGGTACTATTGTATGGAAATATCCTCATGCCAGTGCCAGTGGTCTCGTCTCCCTGGAGGGTGTGCCATTCTTGGGGCTATTTTGTGTGATAATGCACAAATGCACATGGATGCATTTTATGCACATTATAAACATGCTACTAGCTGTAGGGAGGCCATCCCTGTCGAGTTGGAAATGGCTTCAGAGGCTACCATGCCATCTCTGACATATCAAAATTAGGCCTCAAATAATTACAATCAGCTGCTGCTGTAATTGCAAGTTTTCACTGCTCGGATAGATTGCGTATGTTGCTTGCAAGTTGCTGCTCTGCAGTGAGTGAGATTGATTTATATTTTGAGGTCTGCATTGTATTCAAGGTGACTTACAGTAAGGTGAATTAGAACACTGTGGCTCACTTTGCTCCACCGTGTAGGTTGTGTCCCTATTGACGTACTCTAGTTACTCGGCTGTGCTGAAGCTGTTGAGAAACATGTGAAGCTGCCTTGTACTGGGTCAAACTATTGGTCCATCTGGCTCAGTATTAGTTGCACTGCCTGGCAATGTTTTTTCCCAACCCTTCTCAGAGCTGCCAGGGACTGGACTTGCATGTCAACCATGTGCTCTTAGCCTCTTCCACTGCGCTGTGGCCCTTCCCTAAAGCTGGCTTGCATCTTGGCATCCCTGCACTTGAGTTCTGATGCCTGGAGAACAGCCAGTAGATGCTTCCTTGTGTTGGTTTTGAGGAACAGCAGAGATGACCTGGACCTGGGGAACCTAAGTGAGGTACTTAATGAATGGGGTCCATGCAGAAGGCTGGAAAAGCTGTGAGGCATATGAATACATTCTCACAAAGGGAAGAGCTTGAAACCATTGCAGGTAAAACACTCTTTAAAAGAACTGAATTCAACTCAGAATCTTCGTCCCCTGCAAGACCTTCTCTCATTTGACTTGCAAATGTATAAAGAACAATTTTTCATCTCTGCATTGACATCCTGCATTATAATGCTGCCTCTCCTCTCATGATAAACAGAAGTAGGAACAGTAATTTGAATGAGTGTTAATGTATAATAAAATATTTGAGGAATCAGAGGAGTTGAGGGGTAGCAGTAGCCCACAGGTCACCTGGTTCAATCTCCCTTCACTGGAGTAGGACTTCTTACCCACCCCCTTGTCTGGCAACTCACAGTGGGGCAGGTGATGTCACCAAGCATGCAAGAGTAGAATACATCTAGTAGCCAAAGTCAGCTGCAGGGTCAGAAACCTGCCAGCCAAGGATGTGACCATTGGTGGTGGTGCTGAGTTCCTTTCCCACCCCACTCTTGAGCTTTGACTCTGCTTATCTGCAGGGGAGGAGACTTGGAGGGAACAACTTCAGATGTGCATTTTTAGCATTGATCAACACCACACATACAAGCAGCTTTGCCTAGTGCACACTTCAAGGTGAACTGTGCTCCTTTTTTGAATTTCAGAGGTGCTATTCGTAGCACCTTCAATCACTGTTATTGGGCTTTTGTTGTTTGGCTTAATAATTGTTGTAAGAACCAGAATGGTTGGGACAATAAATACTCATTATATATCCAGCATGCTAAGGTTTCGTATACCACTGAAATAAGAGCTTGTGAACAAAATGAGCCCACTGCTCATATATTTATTTTATTTATTTATTTAAAAAAAATATATCCCGCCTTTTTCCTATGCCGAAAGGCATATGCACAATCACCATGTCTACAAAAAGACTATAGATGGTGCAGTGTCAATCAATCACATGTTTATTCCACACTTCTTCAAAGGAGCTGACTGTGGCAACTATGATTCTCCCCTTCCATTTTCTCCACACAACAACTTTGAGAAGTATGAGACTGAAACATAATGACTGGCCACTTCCTGTGTCCTTCCAGTGCATGTCTGAAACCATCACCAGTCATTGTGAGGGCTGGTTCAGACATGTATGCCCTTCACGGGCAGCATAATCCTGCCTAAAGATCTGCGGGTGGCCCTAGGGCCGCCCGCTGGATCCTATCCTCGTTCCAGGCTGATCATGAGCAGCCTGGAGGTCTCTTCAGGGGAAGGGAACGTTCGACACCTTCCCCCAGTGTGGCACTGGGAGGCCCCAATGGGCTTCCTTGGATTTCCACCAGCTTTTGAGCTGGCATAAGTCCGAGGTGACCGTGTAATGGCTGCGCCAGCCTGGGAATGGTGCAGGTTGCAGCCACCGCCATTCCTACCCCCTGGGCCGGCTCGGCCAACCGCCTCCCTCCCTCGCCACCTGACCCCCCATTGCAACTGCTGGCAGATGCCGTATCTTCCCTGGTGGTGGCTGGATCGATCCGGCGAGTGAGGGCTGCCGGCCTCCACGCCAGCGGCCCTTACTCAAAAGTAGTCGCGAATGTGCTTTCTGGCATGTTTGCGACACTTTCGAATGGCGGAGTGCGCGCTCCCCCCTTTGAAAGTTAGGTGGGATTGTGCTGTCAGTCACTCAAGCATCAATTGCCACAGGCTGAACTTTCTGGTCACCTGATGTCAACTCAAACTAAACACATTTCAGTGGAGACCATTCACACATTCAGCAGGGATGAGTCATCTAGTGTTGAGCAACCAAGTGATGGCAGACCATTTGATGTATGCGTGTGTTTGCATGTGCATATCACCAGCCATGGCATATGTGTCCCCTGCCTTGGCAGCCTGGCAGACTTATACATAACATTCATATCCTGACTTTCTGTTTAAGCAGGATTCACTGCAGCTTACATAAGAAATGTCACAACAATCCAAAACACCAATAATCAAACCAAATAATAGATTAACTTTTTGTTAGTGAATGTTTCAAGTTTACAAATAAAGAATCGGCAAAATAGCAAATACAAGGACCCGAAACATGGTTACATACATTGGGAAGATATTGGTGATCACAAGTACAGAGCATTCAGGCATAGTATGCAGTTCTGTTTCAGGAGGTGAGCTAGTGGTGGATTTTAAGTCCATAGGTAGCTAAGTCCAAGCCTAGAGAGCGGGACATGCCCGGTCTCGCCTTGCACGTGGGCAGCTGTGCCAGGCCAGCCTTCTTCTGCCAATGGCAGCCTCCGGTCGTGGATCCTTGGCGGCAGGGGGTTCTCCTCTGGTTCCAGGGGGTCCTCCATGGGTTCTGGTTGTGTTTAGTTTAGGCATGCATTACAGCTATGGGACCAGAGTGCAAGGTGACATACAAAATACAAGTTCATGAGAGACAGCCAACGACAAACCAGGATTCAGCAGGCTTAAAAACTCAGGTCTGAGTTTAGAATGAAAGGCAAGGGGGAGGGGAAAATTTAACCTGATGCAGTAACTAGCAGGGGGATGCCAAATTGGAAGGGGGGAAAGATGTAAATAAGTTATGGAGCTTCTTCCTTAGTTTTCTCATTTTGATTAAGATCTGGATTGGGGGGACACAGCGATTTTCCTTGCTTCTTTTTGAGGAACAGTTTCTGGAACCTTTTCTAGATTCTCCTAAGAGGTGCCATTTTGCAAAACAGTGTCTCCCTGGTGATTTTCTCCAGACTGCTTTGTAGTAGTAACTTCTTCAGAGCGTTTCCTCCCTCTTTTCTGTTAAGTGTATAACCATTTCTCTCTCCCACAAAACTGAACAATCTCTTCCCTTTCACAATATAGTAGCTCCGTAAGGAAGCTGCCCAACGAGGAGATTCCATTTGATCTGAACGGATTTGTCTCCAGATAGTTTTGGATTCCACCATTACTAACGGAGATTCCTGGGAAGGGGTGTATTTTCAAATCAACCCCCTGGTAAGGCGCGACCCTTCCTATTCCAGTAGGTCAATAGTGAGGGGCGCAGAATCCCAGCAGGGAAGCGAGGGTTCTGGGGGATGTCATGTTTGCCTCCCTCTGGGGCGATGCATCTTCTTCTAGAATGGATTAAAGATTGTAGTGTGCGTTTGCTGTCTCTTTGGAATGGGGAAGACTGAGAGATCTGTGCGGTCAGTGCGCCTAACTACAAGCTGGAGATTGGGGATGAGGAAAGGGAGGGAAGAAAGAGCATCTGTCGAACTCGACAACAAAGTCCCTCTCTTAAACGAACCCTTGTTTGCAGCCAGAGTAGCGGAGCTGTGGTTGCGTGTGCGTCTGTGTGTGCGACAGAAAGATCATCCGACAAGTTGGCTGCCCAGCTATCCGCGCTGGGTAGGTATGTCAGGAGTAGCAGCTGTTCCTTCTGTGTGCTTCTGAAGAGTATACATATGTGGTAGCTCAGCATATGGCCCCACAAATCACGGTTTCTGGCTAATGGCTCCCCCGCCCCACAGGCTCCTGACTTGTGGGAGGGGGGGAGAAAAGCAGGGTGAAGCAGGACGCTGAGAAGTCTCCATGGGCGCAACAGGTGTTGTGGTGCGCGCTTGCACCTTTCACGCATTGACTCCGCTCCTCTGAAAGGTTCGTTTGTCATTTGCTGAATGGGACATTTGGTGCGTGTGTCTGTGCATAGAGCGGGGATGTGTCAATACAAAGCTCTGCGGCCGTTGGGCTCGCCCCCATCCCTTGCCTTGTGTTTTGTGTGTGGCTCTCTTGCCTTTCCCAAGTGCTCCACGTGCGCCTTGGGCTACCCCGAAGGGTGACATATGGTGTCCCTCTCACCTCTCCAAAATTGAGAATAAGAAACGTCTCCTCCGGCGAACGGGGTTTTTAGAGACCCGCATAGCTTAATCTTATTTTTTTTTAATGGTGTGTGGATCTGGGTGTGTGTGCGTGCGCGCGCGCCTGCGATTGTATTGACTTTGGGAGTTTGTGTGGGAAAGGGAAGCCAGGCGGCCCTGTTATCTCCCCAGGTCCTCCTCAAATTAAACAGCACCAGTTGGTCGCGGCAGCCTGCAAGCAAAAGCCCAGATTGTACAAACCCTTCCCCGACGCCTGGCAGGCGAAAGGTGGGATGCTCAGCTCCTCTGGTTACCATATGGTTTCAATAAAATAAGACAAATAGGACAGGGCGATAGGGATTGTAGTAAACCTGTTATAAAATAGCAGAAGGGAGGCCAATGTAAACGCCAGAAGGGCCCCCCCTGGAAGGGCCATTTAATGCCAGCCAGGCATTCAAGCTGCCCAGACAGGTGTGAGGAAGAAGCCAAAGCAGCCCCCCCTCCTTACCCCGGTCGATTTTTATCACGTTTGTGGTAATATTGTGCTTGTTATGCTAACTATGAGTAAACAGAAGCAACCAGCCAGTTGTGGCAATTGGAGGGAAGTTATCAGAAAATGGCACAAAGGGGGGAGGGCTGGGGGGAGGAAAAGAAGGTGATCTAACAATAAAGTTGCCTTGTTTTTCCGAGCAGGTGATGGCTGCCCCCAACCTCATGATTAATGTTTCCCCAAAGCACTCCACTTTACAATCTCTTGCCATTATTTATTAAACGAAATCTATTTATTATTATTTTAGCAAACAGTGCTACCAGGTGGGGCTTTCTTTTCCCTCTTCAGCTTTTGTTTGAAGGACGTTTGAAGTGGGCAGTCTAAGGGGTTGGTAACTCGCTCACCAGATTTTTGTCATCCATTTGTGTGCAAGCAGAAAAATCTGCCAGGGCTATTCAGTTCCCTTTCCCTTCCCCCCTTGTCGCAAATCAAAAAGGGCACACAAAATTCGAGAGGGGAGAAAAGTCTCCCCCCCCCCCATCTCCGGTGGAAGAAAGAAGGGCAAGTCTTTCATACCCCACTTTTGAAGGAAAAAAAAAGAAGGGAATCGACCGGCTGTCGCCAGATGCACACCGCTCAGGTTAAACTGTGCCTCTCCCCTGCGCTTTTGGAGACAGCCGTGCGTAAAAGGGGTCTCTGGGGGCCCCCACGATACCTGGCGCATGAAGCAAACTGCAGACTGTCTGAGGTCTCCGTCCCAGCTCTGGAGAAGGAGCTGTTTCAGCACCACCGCTTTGCACATAGGGATCTTTTACAGACCTCAGCCAGGATTCCCGCAGCCGAACCCAACTCCAACTGGGAATGGTTTTGGTGAAGGGAAGTGGAACCCAGAAAAGCATTCAAATATGACCGTTTTGCTCAACAAAGATTCCAGCCCCACTTCGATTCCAGTTCAGGCGAAACCTCTCAAGATGGAAAAGGGATCCCAGAGTTTCTCACTCCTTCCCTGTGACAGGAAAAGGGACTTGCGGAGAAGCAGCTCCCCAGGCTCCGAAGAGCCATTGCGCAAAATCCGAGGCACTTTTTGCGCACTGAAGTGCCTCTTTTTTCCCTTTGTCCCGGACAACTTTTTCAAAGGAAAAGGATGTCTAGACTTTAGGGTACCCAGCACGAACTCTCTCTGGGACTCCCAGCCCCCTGGGTACTCCAAACCTTCTCCTTCTCCGTGTGTGTGTAGGGAGGGGGATGTCGGACGTTTTCTTTTGGAAAGGAAGTATCTTTTTTTTTTTTTTTTTGCTTTCACTTTACTGGAGAGCTGGAATGGAGGAGCTTTCTGAGCAGAATTCCTTTCCGCGGCGCTTCCCCAAACGAAAACACTCCATCCTGGGTCACCAGAAGGGGTATCTGACCAGGCTAGGTACCGAGAAAATTTTCATGCCGGTCCGTTTGAGACAACAGAGGCCACCTCATCCGCGCAGGCTGCTGCAGGTGTGCGCAAAAGAAACGCAACTGTTACATCCTCCTTCCATTGTTTCCAATCCTCACTAGCAAGTTCTTGTGTGATTTCTGGTTGGATCTCTGTACGTGGCACTGTGCCAAAACCTTTGTTCGTTCCTGGCTAGGTGTAACTTTAAACACTCCCTGACAGCCGTGTTTGGCCAAAGGCTTTTACAAAACAGGGTCTATGCAAAACTAATTCTAGCGGTTGTTTTTACAAGTCAGAAAAGCTGGCTTTTACACAAGGACGGAGAATGCCAGTGGAGGGAAACCAGTGTACAGGGGAGGGGGAGGAACCCAAGGCCTCTCTCCTCAGTAAAACTGCCCCCTTTCTTAGGGTCCAGTGCGGATATGAAGGGCATAACATTTGTTTGATAATGAGTGGGTCAGATAAGAACATAAAAATATCCCTGGCTGGATCAGACCCACGACCATTGAGTCGAGAATTCTGTTTCCAACAATGGCCAACTAGATGACTCTGGTGACTCACAAACAGGGTAAGAAGACGATAGCATTCCCCTCTGCTGTTGCTTGCTTGTCCCCAACATCATTTGGTACTCCAAGGTACACGGCCTATGTATATGGAGGTTCCATTTTTTCTGTCATCGCTAATCTCTGTTTATAGGCCCATCCTCTATGAACGTGTTTACTCCTCCTGTTTAAACATTGAAGGCTATCATCATGTCTTGTGCTTGAGAATTTGGTACAGAGGTGTTGTTATGGTGGGGGCAGTTGGGGTGGTGGTGTTGGGGGTTATTATATTATTTCATAAACCTTAGGGGGTTCAAATATGCAGAGTTTGCAAACGGAAGAAGACCTTATATTTATTTAACCAGTAGAGTTATCCCAGCACCCAGGCTAGCTAGCTATCATTACCATTGAAATGAGACACGGAGTCTGAGGCTTGTATAGTAAAAGGAAAATAGTTTTACTTACAGATCAGCATTCAGTTTACATTCATCTAGTTGTGACTAGAGGTACTCTATACATTAGTGGTCAGTATGCCCCTATAGCTGGCACACCCATGTGGGGAAAATGGCTTCCAGGCAAGGAGCCCAGAACAGCACGTCCGTCCCCATGTAGAATCAGATGCGAAGAGAGGGAACCCATGTGGTCAGAGAGAGAGGATGTTGGGAAAGGTCAGGGTCACGCCCCTTCCAGGTCAGACAGGAGGGGCCAGGTGAAGGTCCTTGCAGGTGACCGGAACACACACTACCCTCCCAGGTCCTTGCAGCCAAATACTGCTCATATCCAACAGGTGGGCCCCAAGAGGTGGGTCACGGGTGGGTGTACCTGCCTCTGGATCCAGCACTGGCTCCTCTTCAAGTTTGGTCCTCCCACCCGCCCAGGCGCCGTTTGGCTCCAAAAAGGAGCAGAAAGGGCGTGGGGGTGTTTTCGTGCCGCAGCGGCGCGTGAGGATGACGCCATGCCCCCCCAGGGGTGGGGCATATTGCATCCCATGGGGGGTGTCATGGCAGTGGCCCCCTCCCACGGGGGTGTGTGTGTAGGGACACTACTGATTTGGTAAACTGATTATCCCTGGTATGGATTGGTACTTCCTTTTGCCATTATGGAACATAATGCCAGTTAGCTTAGTGGTGGGGTTGTTGCTCAGTAGTAGAGCACCTGATGCACATGCAGAAGGTCCCAGGTTCAATCTCTGCTCTCTCCAGGCAGGGCAGAGAAAAGTTCCTGTCTGCAACCCTGGAGAGCCATTGCCAGTCAGTGTTGACAATACTGAGCTAATCAGACCAATGGTCTGACTCAGTATGGCAGCTTCCTTTATTCCTTACTTGGTTGAGCCTGCCTCCCCCCCCCCTTGAAATTCTAGTATTAGGAGAGAAGGGGAAAAGTCTTTTCCTCCACATTACCAAAAAACAATTCTTAATTTTACAAACCTCTTTCCCTTTTTTTCTGAACAAAAAAGGCCTAAATGCTCTTCCAAGTAATCCTTTCATCCTGCTCAGATCTGTGGTTTCATGCCAGCCCAAGAGATTGAATGCCGAGTCATACTGGGATGTAGAATGAGCAGGTCACCATTTTTTTTTTCAGTGTCTGTCTCTTCATCTGGCATCTCTTTGGAGTGTTTGTGCCTGAGAGATCCTGTATGGAGAGAGTGGCCAACACAGTTCAATTGGGTCGTACCAGGGCTCCACTGAACCCAATATCCTTTCTCTGTTTATGTTCAGAACCAGAGAAAACAATTGCAAAGCATGTCTATGTGGCAGTTCCCTCTTTTCCGGTTTGGGGCCGGAGCATGAAACTGAGAGCAGAAGAAATATCCCTGGGAAAAGCCAAAGGCCAAAGAACCCAGAAGACTGGACAACAGCAGTAGTCCTGAATGTCATCCAGGAAAAAAATGTCTTAGTAATCCTTAAAAATCCATTGACTTCAATGGAGGAATTGAAGCACAAAGTGGAATACGTCAGCTCCACTGACATCAGTTGCACATCAGCATATTCATGTTGTGCATCAGAGCCCACTTAAGGGTGCACTGACCTGCAGATGTGTGCATGTGTATATTCAGCCTAAAATCTGTTTTGCACCTCCTGGGTGGAGAGGGTGTCTATGCTGGGCCAAGAGCCCTTGGGAAAAGAGTACCTGGGAAGGAGAGTGTGCTGGTGTCATGGGACACGGGGGGGGGGGGGGGGAAAGTATGATGGACATGGATATCTGAGGCCAGGATGGGAAACCTTCTCTCTTGGCTCCAGCACAATGCTGCCGCTAGCGGATAAAATTTTGCTTCAAGGATTTGACCCATAATGTTTCTGCAAGTTTACCTATCCATGCTTATTTTGTAAAATGTGCATACAAGCTATCCATAGAACATTTCAAGTGTGTGGCATTTGGCTTGGTGAGCAAATTTCTTTTGCAGAAAATCTGAAGGTGCTGATATATTTGGAACTACAATACAGATAAGAACGAGCATTCTGTTCCAGCAACCCCTTTCATCAGACGCTGCTCATACGGAACTCTTGTATTTGCAGGGCTTTTCATTCAGTTCAACAGAGGGGCAAGAGTGTCCATGCAAAAGGATGTCTCCATGGAGGTGCTCCCCATTTAAGTGAATGAAGAAGCCTGAATGCATGGAAGCTTCTTGCACACATGTATGAAGTGCTGGATTGGAGCAGGGGGGCTTCTAGATAGGCTTTACAAGCATCTTAAATTTTTTTTTTAAAAATAAAAAATTACTTTATTTTTTTCCATATTTGCCTGTATTTAGTCTGATGTTTAGAATTCGACTTTAAACAGCCACTTCAAAGGAGGATTCAAACTGGGTATTATAACTTTTTACAATTAAAGTCATGGCCAAGGGTTAAAATCTTGCTTTTGGTAACAAAGTGTTTTGCCAGTGCAACCCCAGTAGATCCATTGAAGAGTGTGCTGAACTTGGATATTAGAAGTCATGTGTCTGTTCAATTGAGTTGGATTGGATTGGGTTGGCTCTAAAACGGAAATTGTAATGTTGCTGTTGGAATGAACACATAGTAATAAAGTGTTTTGCATATCCAAAGCACTAAAACAATGCAGGTGATTCTCATCCCTACACAATTCTTGAGCAAACCATAATGTACCTGATTACAACAGGCTTTGGCTGGAGATCTGCAGTGTCAGGCAGCCCAATCCTACCTAACTCCCCCAGCATCGATGGAGCCACGCCAACAGGGCACACGCTGCATCCTGTGGGGCAGTTTTGGGTCCTGGAGGCCTCCTTGAGGTAAGGGAACATCTGTTCCCTTGCCCTGGGGCAAGTCTCCACTGCTCTGATCTGCACCACAGCTATGGATCTGCCCTGATGGGTCTACTTGGATCTGTGCCAGTTATGGGTAGGTGGATCGAGCCTGGGAAAGGGGGATAGGATATAAACAGCAGTGATGTCGCCGATACTGCCCCCCTTCCTGGCTTTGACACCCCCCCTGCCCTGGTCTCCACCCTGTTCCTCTCACCCCCGTCCACCCACCCCCATGCTGACTTACTGGCACCAGGGTGGCCACTGTTGCACAGAAGTGGCCACTTGCTGCTTGCGGCAGCAGTCAGGCTGTGCTCTATGGCATGTCACCTTTTGAGACAGCCATGAAATGCATTCTACGTTGCCGAAATGCGCATTCCAGAGACATGACAGCCCAATTGGATGGGGCCATAACAGTCCAATCCTAAGTAGGACTAGGCTTCCCTTTACAACAATGGAACACAGTTCTGCTGTTGTAAATGGTCATATGGTGGCATGCACAGCATGCCGCTGGTGGCCAGTTTGGGTCCACCACCACAAATAGCATTGGTTGCCAGAGGGAGCCCGCTGCCAGCTACCTCCAGCAGTGAAGGTAAGCTGGCAGTGGGGCCAGGGAGTGGCAGGGGGTGGGTGGAATAGGGTAGGGAGGGGAAGGAATGGGGATGTTTCTGGACGGGAGAAGAAGGGGGTGGGTCTTGGCTGCACCAGTGTGCGCCAGTTCCTAACCCCTTCCAAGTCCTCTTCCCTCTCCCTTACTCTCCTCAAATTTGTGCCAGTAAAATAGCTGGTGCAGATCCAAGGACACCCATGGGGCAGTGGAGGCTTGCCCTGGGGTAAGGGAACAACAGCTTCCTTACCTCAAGGAGGCCTCTGGACTGCCCCCCCCCCCCCCTGCAAGATACAGCACACGCTCCATTGGTGCTGTAACATGGATATGCATGGTTGTTGGTTTTTTTTTAGTAAGGATTAGGCTGTAAGTTATCCTGTGTAGAGAGACGGTGGAAGAAGAAATGCACCATCAAACTGTTTGCACACTGCAAAATTATGAAAAGGTGATCCAACTTCTTGATGTAACTATGAGACTGCATTTGCGATTGTACTTTGTAGCTACAGTGATGCTGTTGGCATCAGCCCCAGCCAGGAGAGGCAATTTAAAGCAGAGAAATGAGGCTTTCTTTTCTAAATTCTTTCTTTTAAATGTCTATGTTTCAAGACACATTTACATGATGCTCCACGAACCGAATAATTTGATGTGTCTTGGCTAGCTTTGGAACTGTGCTACCTCCAAACATTCCAGCGTGGGGTGATCTACATGAACAGTTGGTACACAGCAAGTCCTCACTTAAAGTTGTTGCATTATCCTGTGGCAGGAAGTTCCACAGATTAAAAAATAAAGTAATTTCATTATAAGTTGTTCGTTTTAAAGTTGTTGAGAAAAAAAATCAATTCCTGGCAGGGGCCAATGTCTGTGTGGAGTCTGAAGGTTCTCTCCATGTCTGCATGGGTTTTCTCTGGCCCGGAAAGCTCATATTTACAGTATTTCACTATTTAATATTAGAAGCGTTTTGGGTCTTTATTTAGAAATTTGGTGATGTTTTTGTGACCAGGAATATGCCATAAACTCTTATGTGTATCAATTATCCTACGGTAAAACTCATTTCATTATAAGTCATTTTGCTTAAACTTGCAGTTTCCACAAACCTATCGACAACTTTAAGTGAGGACTTGCTGTATTTGATTTGGACTGGTGCTTTTCAGCGTGTTCAACTTGAGGCTGCGGACTGACTGCATGGAGCTGTGCAACCAGCCACCTGTGTGCTCAACCTTTGCCCTTCCTGGCTAATTAAATCAGCAGGCCAGAATGTGCTGTTTGATGGCACAGGTAATTAATGCCTCTTAGAGAGAAGGTCATTAATCATCTGTATTGAAGGAGGCAGTGGCACACCCTTTGCTGAAGAAACTATCTTTTAAAATAATGACTGTCCAGTTTCAAATGTGTCATTTGGGCAAGGTGTTTGAGGGTGGGGTGGTGCCCCCCCAGATTTTTCTGGAGGATCTAGATCAGGGGTTCTCAACCCCTTCCCGGCCAAGTACAACCTCCGGTGCCACTCTCCTGCTGAGTACCGTGGCGATGGCATCATCACCAGTTACTTCTGGGTATTCAGGTTTTTGGAGACCAGAAAACACAGGTAGGAGGCTCTGGGTGAGAGGAAGGGCCCTTCTCAACGTTCCCGAGAGGCTCAGCCAAAGGCAGGAGCCTCTCGGGAGCGAAAATGCAGCATCAAAAGTGTCGTGTCGGAGCAGGGTTCTGGTGGTCCTGTGGTTCAAGTACCACCAGCAGTCGGCTGAAATACCACTGGTGGTACTAGTAACACTGGTTGAGAACCCTTGATCTAGATCCTTTTCAACCTGGCTTTTTAACTGGTTTTGAGACTGAAACTGCCTTGGCTGCCCTCCTGTGCCAGGAGATGGGCAGAAGCAGAGTGACGGTGACCTCTTTTGATTCTCCTAGACTTCTCAGCAGCTTTTGGCACAATTAAACAGAGTATCCTCTGGGATGCCTAACAAGGATGAGAGCAGGGGGCACCATGGGACAGAGGTGGCCTCCCTTGTTCCTGACTGGTAGGTCCCAGAAGGTGGTGCTGGGGGACTTCTGTTCTACCCCTTGGTCTTTGGTCTGTGGGTTCCATGAGGTGGCATCTTGTCTCCCTTGCTTTTTAACATCTACATGAAGTTGGCGGGTGAAGTTATCTGGAGATTCGGGCTTAGGAGTCAAATATACTGATGATACCCAGCCAGCCAGATCTCTTGGTTTTACTGAATCACAGGGAGGCCGCGAAAACAGTGAATTGTTGTTTGACAGATGTGAAAGGCTGGATGGGACCAAACCGAAGCATAAGCCAGCTGCTGGCGGTGCCAAATGTGTGGAACGTCCTCCCTGTGAAGGTCATGTCCCCCCCCCCCAGTGTTCTCCTTCCGATCAGATGGCAAGTGAATGCCTGGTTATTGGAGCGACTTCAGTTTCTTTGCTGCTGTACTGCTATTGTTACTGCTCCCATATTTGTTATTTTTACTGGCGTTATATGATGTGAACTGCAGGAGGGTGGAATTACTTGTGATGTTACATTTTTGGTGGCTTTAATTCTGTTTTATTAAGATATTGTTAGCCACTTTGGTTCAGCTTAAAAGGTTAGATAATACAGGTTTTTTAAAGATATTATTATTATTATTATTATTATTATTATTATTATTATTATTATTATTATTATTCACATTTTTATACCGCCCTTCCTCCAAGGAGCTCAGAGTGGTGTACATATTTCTTCCCCTCCTTTTTGTCCTCACAGCAACCCTGTGAGGTAGGTGGGGCTGAGAGATAGTGACTGGCCCAAGGTCACCCAGGAAGCTTTGTGGCTGAGCGGGGATTTGAACCTGGATCTTCCAGGTCTAAGTCCGACTCCCAAACCACTACACCATATATACAATATATATGTAGATATATACAATATATCTATTGTATATATTTATATATAATATATATTTATATAAAGTGTGTGTGTGTGTGTGTGTGTGTGTGTGTGTGTGTGTGTGTGTGTATACATACATACACAATAGATATATTTAATATTGTCTAAAAAACACCCTGTATCCAACCTTTTTCAAGCTGAACTAAAGTGGCTAACAACATCTTAATAAAACAGAATTGAAACATCAATACACATCAATATGGAGGCTGTATTGTGCAATGTGGAGAGATGAAATGTCGGTGGAAGTGATAACTTGTTTTTGGTACAATGTTTAAACATGGTCTAAGATTGTACAAGCTTTTAAGTTACACAGGACTCTTCATCAGAATTTGAGAAGGGACGGTCATACTCCATTGAGTGCAGTGGGAGCCTATTCAGGTTTACTTGGAAGTAAGTCCTATTGAGTTAAATGCGAACTGCTTCCAAGCAAGTATGCGTAGGTTTGCAGCCTTGGGGGGGGGGGTTCAGTACCAGTGCAAGTAGCTTTGGTCTCTTTGAGTTGCCAATGGAGCCAAGTTCAAAATGTTTGTTAAGCATGTGAAAAAACAATGACTGCAAGATGTCGCCCATGGAAGGGTTGTCATCTTCTGCGATTCTGTGCAGGGAGGCTTAAATCATCTGGTTTGAAAAAGCAGGAGAAATACAATAGTAAAACAACATGGGCTGTCAGAAGTTCCACAAGAGTTTCCGTCCCTGCTGTTGAGTCCAAGTCGTATATGAACCTGTTTTATCAAACGTTCGCATTCCCACAACTCATTCTTTTTATGCCTGGGAAAGACCCCTGTTCCGTTGCTTCTCCCAACTAGCAGCATGGCAAGGTCCGAATGGGTGGGGATCTTTAAGGGCAGTGCTACTGAAAATCACGTTCTCAGTGTCCAGATCAATAAACTCCTCCTACTGTTCAGGAGCTGCAGTACGTAAACTCTACTGGCAGCGGCTGCTGTCCCGTGCCAGGTGTCTCTGAGGTCCTCTTCCCACTGACTGAACTGTCTTCTGACATTCACTCTTGTTTTGCTTTTTGCTCATCATCACAAAGTTGGATAACACTCTTAAAATCATGCTTAATTATTCTAAACTTGAAAACGTTTTTATTTCAAATAGCTTTTGGTGGTGGGTAGGGTGGGAGGAAGTTTCTGATAGTTGACGATACAGGGGGGACCTGCTGGACTTTTTATTTGACCTGTTACCTGCGGTTTGTTTTGATATTTTGCTTTGATAATAATACTGTATATTATATATTATTATTTTAATCTGATGCTTTTGGCCACTCTGACATTTAGGTCTTGTTTTATGTATGTTTTATTATGCTTTTAACCTTCTTGTACACTGCCTTGAGCGTCACACTCTTAGCCTGGGGAAAGGCAGCACTGTATATAAATCTAAATAATAAATAAACTGAAAAAATTGTGTCATCTAGTGTTGTTGTACATGGCACCATTTGGGTGCTTGGTGCTTTCCAAAGGAAATAGCAACCTTTTATCCACTGTGGTGCCAATATACCAACTAAATCATATATTGATTCCTACTTTGTGCTCCTATCCCTGGTGTACCTGAGCCACATGTCTCTATTGCTCCATCTTAGATAGGATACTGAGGATTTGTGTTGGGAAACTATTAGTTCAGGTCATTTGTGTGAGTTGCTTAATCTGTCTCTGAAAGAACACACAGACTGCTGCATCTGACCTTAATGTGAAAGGGATTCTCTAGATATGTTTTCTCCCCCCCCCATATGCACAATTCTGTTTACATGTGTACAGGTGTGAGCATGCACACACAAGCATTCGAATACTGAAACATTGCAAATCATGCTTTTGTTGGAGGAAACCTTCTACAAATGAAGATTTGCTCATGAACAAGTGCTAGGTTGCCATTTGTTGAAAAGAGTATTTAAACCTTGTGCTTCCCCTGAATTAATTGGCATCCCTTGTTGGGAATGTTGCAGCAGGGGGTGGGGGTGGGGAATGAGACTCAAATTAGAGAGTCACAAGTTAGCGTTTTGCAAGCAAATTTAGGCACAGAGAATGTGCTCAAGATCTCTTCCCAAACAGTTTCCCACCTGGTTCTTATGCAGAGCTTGCTTCTTTCTCAAGGCAGACAGAAGACAAAGGTATTTCTTCACTGTGTGCAATAAGAAACACCTGCAATTCACTGTCACAAGATGTGGCGGTGCTGGCGAACAGGTTTAGTCAACCTGTTAGGTTTAGACAACCTGGAGGACCTGTGGACAGGTATATCCATCCTGCATGGATAGGTTCATCTGCATAGAGGAGGCTGGGTGTGTGTTTGTGGGGAGCTTGCTTTGCATGCAGAAAGTTCCAGGTTCAATCTTTGGCATTTCCAGGCAAAGTGGAGAGAGCCTCTTGTCTGAAGCCCTGGAGAGCCACTGCCAGTCAGTGTTGGTGGTACTGAGCTAGATGGATCAGTGGTTTGACTCAGTACAAGGCAGCTTCCTTTGTTCCTATCAACAGTTGTACCTAAATGGAGCCTCCATGTTCAATGGCACTTTGCCTTTGAACATCAGCTGATTTGGGGGGCCATTAACAAGGGAGGGCTTCCTGGCTGGCTAATGCGGGGAAGAGGCTGCTGAAGGAGAGGAAATCTTGGTCTGATCCAGCAGTGTTCTTCTTCCCTGTGCACCCAACTCTTTCAGCCCCCCCTCCCAGAACTCACATCTCACCCCACAATGGACTCAGAGGTGCCATTTCACATCTCTGTGTGTGCATGAGGGGGAGAGATTTCATGACTGGAGGAGCCCAGGTTCAAAGGGTTCAGACTCCAGGCCCTTCTTGAATGTGTAAAAAATAAAAAGCAGCGTCTCCCTTCTGTTGTGATTTGATTTCCTTCTTGGAAGTTATCCTTCTGATGGCTATGTTGTCAGTGCATGCCAGCTCTTCCCTTCCACTTTGCGTGATGGGGGGGGGGAGGGAGGAGAAAAGGGATTTGCGCCTTTGGCATGCATGCTTAGTGTTGTCCCTGGGTATTCTTATGCCCCCTGGAACTGCTGTTCCTGCTGTTGCTGCTGAGGCGAGCGCCCCGGGCCCCCACCCCGGCAGGCCTTTGTTGGGCCGCCAGCTGTGCGAGGGGCTCGCGTGGCTCAGCCGCAGGCGCCTCACTGATTGGCCTCTTGCAGGCAGTAACGAGCCAGGCACGCTCCGAGTTGGCCTGATAAGATAAAGCGTGCCGAACTGCGCGGCGGGGGGGGGGGGCAGAGGGGGAGAGCAGAGAAAGCCTCACACGCTGCCGCCTGAGCAGGAAATCCCGCATTGTCTCCGCGCGCTATATATAGGGGCTCAAAGGCAGTCGTGTGCCCGACCTGCAGCCTCCACTCTCCTGCCGTCGGGGAAGGCGCTTCTGCACTCCAGCTTAGGCTGGTCTGCCCCCCCTCAAGCTCTCAGCCTCCGACTCTCTAGCCTCCAGGTAAGGTGACCTCCCTTGTTATCTGGGGATACACGAAAGGCACACCCTCTTATCTCTAACTTCATCTACATGGGCACAGGTGAAGGCGCTCTGTACATGCCCAGAGGCTCTCTCGTCTTATTCAGTCTATGTTCCAGGTTCTTCAACCAACCCGGACACTGCAAAGAGTGTCTGGGACTAGAAGCTTACAGCTTTTCTCTCCAGGGGCGGAGGGAGGGGGCACTTCGTTGCTCGACCAGTGTGAAGCCCTCCCAACTTTCTCTGGGGCGCTTCTCATTCCCCCCTCTTCCCCACTCCCAAGCTCAAAAGGCCGCCTGTCGCCGGGGTCGGATGCCTCCCTGCAGCGCCTTGCGCCCCAGTTCTGACCCCAGTGCCCCCGGAGCTCGTACCATGGATTCCTCCGCCGAGGATCCCCCGCCCCGCCCCGCTGAACGGCTCTCTCGGCTCTCCCCGCAGGATGTCTCCCGAGACGGCCTCTTCTCCAGCCTCGCAGGGGACCAGCGAGGGCGGGCCACCCTCCTACTCGGGCACCTCCGACGACGACGCCGCCTCCTCGTCCTCCTCCTCTACCTTGCTGGCCGCCTGCAGCCTGCCCTTGTCTCCCAGCCCCCGCCTGCTTCTGCTGGAGCCCCGAGAAGCAGCTGCCGGCGGCTGCCCCAAGAAGGCGAAAGGCCGTCGGGGCCGCGGCAAAGGCAAGAGCGATGGGCTGGGGCTGAGCAAGGCGAAGCGGAGCCGCCGCATGAAAGCCAACGACCGCGAGCGCAACCGCATGCACAACCTGAACTCGGCGCTGGATGCACTGCGCGGCGTCCTGCCCACTTTCCCCGACGACGCCAAGCTGACCAAGATCGAGACGCTGCGCTTCGCCCACAACTACATCTGGGCGCTCACCGAGACCCTCCGCTTGGCCGATCAGAGCCTGTTCGCCGCCCCGGGCCAGGAAGGCGCTTTCCAGCCGCGCAGCCCCAGCCCCGACGGCATCGGCGCCTGGCCCTGCCACTGGGACTCGCTCTACTCGCCGCTCTCGCAAGAGGGCAGCCTCAGTCCTACGCTCGACTCTGCAGACGACGGGCGCCCTCCCGGCCTCAGGCCCACCTTCCCGGACTTCGTCTGAACTGGCCCACCACCACGTGGCTGATGCCAGCGCCCAGTGCCTTTGCCCCGGCCGGGACAGGAGGGAAGGAGAAGGCGCTGCCTTCTCCGTGGACTTGCCCACCCTTTGCCTTAAGTAGGGGGTCTCCCTCGACTCGACGTCGCTATGCACTTTCCCCGACCCCCCTCTCCTTTCTAGAGGCAGGATCCACTAGCGCGTATAGCCCACCTCCGAGAGCAACAGGAGGTTGCCTGCCAGACCAAGTGTGGGGAACGCAGCGAATGGATCATGTAGCCCCGCCTGGAGCCCCTCCATGACGGGAAATCACATTTCCCCAGCACTTATAGGGCAACAAGGAATTTCCCGAAGAAAGGAAAATCTAGCCCGTCCCTTCCCCAGCAGCGGTGCAGTCATCTGCGTTGTGGAGTCTGGTTAGCTGAGTGTCATCCTGGGATAGTGCCTGTTTCATCAGGAACCCAGCAGCACCTGGCCCTGTCTGATGCTTATGCATTGGATTTCATGCTTTTCAGAAGCAGAGATCTTTGAGACAGAGTGCTCTGCTCCCTGCTGCCACGAGGCAGTGTGTGAAGTGTGCTCGTCTAGTCCTTGACATCCAGTCCTTGACTGTATGAAACACTAACTCTCCTGCAACAGTTCATGCCCCTGCTCTTTCTCCCTCCTTTTGAGCCTGACTTTTGAAAACCCATGGCTAAAGATCTCTCTCCCACTGCTTTGTGACCCCCATCTGTTTTGTCTGCCTGTGTGAGATAATTGCGCTGTACTGCTTTGGGTCTAGCATGTCGAAGAGCCCGCTAAGACCAGGGCTGGCCCAAGACCTCCAGCTGCCTGCAGCAGTGGGCCAGAAGCTGCCAAATGACATGGTGATGTGTCGCTTTCAGTGCCTTAGCTCACCATTCTTCTCTTCTCCACACTTCCTCTTTGTCCCCTTTTCCAGTCCAGGGAGTTGGAGCAGAAGGAGCTTTGGAGATGAGTTGGCAGACAGGGGCTGGCGATCTGTTGCCTGAGGCAACCGCCTCAGTTGGTCTCCTGGATGAGCCAGCTCTGACTAAGAGTAAAACATGGGTGTGCAATCCAGCCAACCCAGCATGCACTCAATTCTCCTTCCAATGAAATCAATGAAACTATGTGCTTGACTGGATTGCTCTTTGATCTGCTTTTGTAATCTCTTGGAAAGCCCCCAAGCTGTATAGCATCCATGGAGATATTGAAGTTGCTGACTTGAGCCTAGTGTTGTGCTTAGCAGTTTAACTTCAGGCTCCTTGCAGGTTAGGACAACATACTGCATATATACTGCAGATTATGATTTGACTCTGGAGTGATGCATCTGAAGTATCTACCACACTAGATTCTGTAGTCACTGATACTGACTTAAAACCTCATTCATAAGCATGTCTTGAAGAAAGGGATAAATCTGAAACCATTCGCACACCATTCATCATATTCAAAAGCACATGCACTTAATCTAGATTAGTTATCTCCCCACAATCTTTAAACTGCCAGGTGCTTGAGAGTGGAAAAGGGTGGATTCTCCTCCCCCCCTTTCAGTGTATGCTATGGATGACGTGGAGATGCTGATTTGTGTCACTGAGAATACACCGTAGATCCAGTGAGGCAATTGTGAGCACAGAACTAGAACATGAAGTTCTTCTGGGTTAATCAAGCAATGTACAAGGGTGTGATTTTGTGTGTATGGTGTAAGTGCAGTTGGAAAAGGGAGATGCGATGGGTCAACTGGGGGACTAATCTTCCCCAGGGACTAATCTTCACAGCATGCCTGTGATTATGGAGGGAGCAGTAGCTTAATAGGAGAGCAGGTGCTTTGAATGCAGAACATCCCAGGTTCAGGCCCTAGCATCTCCACTAAAAAGAACCTCAGACTGCAGACAGGGCCGGCCCATGTATGAGGCTAACTGAGTCAGTTGCCTCAGGTAGCAGATTGGCAGGGGGGCATCCACCTCCACTGCTTCTCCCACCCCCCAGATTGGAAAAGGGGATGGTGTGGAAGAGGAAGTGTGGAGGAGAGGGAAGAAGTTAGAATGTTTCTGAGGGTCTAGCCTGCCACTTTCAGCTCTATCTCCCTCTTCCTTTTCCAGTCCATGGAGGAGCAATGACTGGCACACATTACCAGGCAAGGGGGGGTATAATTTGGCCTTAGGAGGTCTTGGGCTAGTCCTGGCTGTAGAAGAGACCCTAGTCTGAAGCCTTGGAAAGCCACTGTCAATCAGAGTAGACAGGCCTGGCCTAGTCTGTAGGCGGACCATAACATCCTCTCAGTATAAGGCAGCTTCATATAATAGTACACTTCTCTGAGAAGGAGGAACACCAAACATATGTGAAATTTAAGTTACTGTAGTGTACATTGAAGCTCATTCCAGAATGAACTATTTTAGAAAGAAGCAAGTGAGAAGGAGAGAGACACTTTGAACTTCAACCCATCCTGGGACCCTTTTCTAACTAGGATAGCATGTGTGTTTGTGTGTGTGTGTGTGTGTGGGAGGGGAAGAGTGTATGGATGTGTCCACGTAATCAAAAATGCTCACGCCTTTTCCCTGTACGATGGCAGCACATCTGTAAGAAAAAATGGTTCCTCTTTTTTGTACTTTGAGATGGTAATTTATAATAATTTGTCACTATTTCGTATTTATTGATTATATCTCAGAACAAATATATATATTATATGTTTAGTACCTAAGATTATTTTGTGTCTGTTTTGGAGTTGGGTTGCAAATACTTAATTACTGTGTTGGAATTACATTTTTTTAAATGAACTTGTCTCCTTTTAAGCCTGATGAATACAGAGAACTTCCCAAATACAGTCATGAAAAAGGGAATCCATCACCCTTTGCTATGTTACTACTTAGGCAAAATTCTGCTATTTTTGGTACACAGGGTGCTCCCCACCACTTGTAAAGGTCCACCTTGAAAGCCCCATTCTTTTGCTACTTTTAATTGAGGCTTTGTTCCTCAGTAAATTCCAGTAAAGGCAGTAACTTCCACTGAACCCAGCAAGGCTTACTTCTGAGTGCTAGAAGTGTGTTCTAAGAGAGAGTTGTTTCGAGCCCGAGAGGTTTCAGGGGCCCCTCCATGAACTGCCCTCTATGGGCCCTTTCCTAATTGAATAAAACGAAAGTAACTTACTTAAAACATTTATTTGCTACATGTACACAGTACAATCTTATGGATATGCATTGAATGTTTTACATGTCCTTCCAACATAAGAAACTAACACCTTATTGGTTCCATGCTGTGTTATTACAACATCTCATTGGCTCTTGGAACAATCAGTCTCATTGGTCAATTTTTGAGTTAAGGAAATTCACTTTTTATTACATAAGACAATTGTGTTTTCCAGTTCCAGTGTTTTGGCTATAACGTTTGATAGAACACAGATAATTTGGCACCTGGGGACATGGGTTCCCCTCTAGCTATGTCACTCACTGCATGTATGCATAAAAAAAGCTGTGTGTGTACCAGCGCTGAAACTTGCCTCACATATGTGGACCCTTACTCTTCTCTCCCCCCCCCCTGAAATTTTTTTTGATCACAGTTCATATCATTTATTGCCCAGTTCTATTTGTCCGTACCGCTGTTGGAACTATGTTTCAGTGGTGCAACGTGCTTTATGGCATCATAAATGCTGATCTAGAAGCGCATGTAGCCATACGCTTCCAGGCCGCCACTGCAGATGGTGGGGAAGACCCCATGTGCGGTGATGGCGAAGAAGAGCCCTGCTGATGCTGGTAAGTCAGCAGGGTGGGTGGAACAGGGCAACAGAAGCGTCATTTGGGGGGGGCAGAGGCGTCGCTCCGGTAGGGGCGGGGCCGTAAGTTTCGCTCCGTCCTAGTCCGGGCCGCCTCCTGCTCGCTCGGTAAAGGGACTAGGACGGAGCGAAACTTACGGCCCCACCCCTACTGGAGCGACGCCTTGGGGGGGCTGGTGCCCTGGGCCCCAGGTGCCGCTTCAGGGGGGCGCAATTTCGTGGGGTGCTTACCTGTTGTCCCGTTGCTCCTTCGCAGCCAAAACGGCTGTGTTTTGGCCCTCCCGTCCACCCGGTGGAAGCCAAATGGCGAAGCCAAATGGTGTGTGTGTGTGTGTGTGTGTGTGTGTGTGTGTGTGTGTGTGTGTGTGTGTGTGTGTGTGTGTGATTGCAGCCACATGTTGACATCACGCCCCCACGTCACGTGGGCGTCGTCGCGTCAGCGATCCCCACCACATGGAGGCGCAAATACAGCACTGCAGGGCAAGAGGGTGGGAGGAGCTGGGCAGATCGAGGGAGGGCCAGGGCATGTCAGAGGTGGGAGGGGGTGGCACCTGCGTGAGCAACTTGGGCCGGATGCTATTCCCTCCAAAGTCGGCTGACTCTACTTCGACCAGCGTCAGCTAAAGAGCTGGCACAGGTCTGAGGAGACCCATTAGTGGTTGAGGGGCTTATGGAGGGCAGCCTCTGATAACATGTACAGCGAAACAGGACATGCTCTACTGTCTCCACTTCTCCCAAGTCGCACGGGCAAACCCTTTCAGATATTGGGGTCCTTCTAAAACAGCCCTCCAAAAATGCAGAAGGGAGGGCTCCTCACCTGGCCAAGAAAAAGACCCTCCTATGCATAGGGAACTCTAGCAGTGACAGATAAGCTGCCGGCGCTACTTTATATCTAGTGTCCTCTGCAGCTAAAAAGTGTGGAGTTTTACTGATGTCCTCTTGCCGGGTACTACATCCCCATAAAAGATCTGCACATGCTAAATGAAGCACCATACTGTAATTCCCTTTCTGTTTGCACCATGATTAGCACTTAGCAGTTATCAGAATGCCAAAAAGAGGGGACAGATTGTTTGAAAACAGTGATGTAACTCCTTGCATATTTAACTCTCATTGAAGAACACTGTGGTCTCTGAATCTGGTAGATTCAGAAGCCTGCATAAAATTGGAAACCTCCACCTGCTTTCCTTGTTGCCAAGTGGTTTCTCTACTGGATACATTCCCATTTCCTTAAAATCAATGGCAATTTTACCACTAGCTAACTTCAGTGGAAGTTGGATTGAACTCGGTGACTCTCAGTACAATATGGTCTCAGATGACATTTTAGGCGCCTTTCCAAGGCTGTATTTCTGATCATATACATGCACATTCTCTGCCGAATCAAAGAGATGTAATCACTTGTTTGTTGACACCTCTCATCTCACAAGCAAACTGAGCCTGTCCTCTGGAGCAGGTTCCCACCTGATTTCAAAGATGATATATGGCACTAATCAAAACCTGGTTGAAGGTTAAATAGCAAACACAGAGACGAAGGACGGTGTTGTTTAATTCCAAGGGATTTGATTGAATAGCCTGAGATTAATGCCTTATTGGTGGTGTTTTGCAGAGGTTTGCAGGAAGAGTGAAGTGTGCACCTGGAACCAGCAGCAGGCTGAGCGGGCTTTGTTTACAGGGGAAAGTCCCAGGAGCAGGGAGGGCTGACCTTTTTACATTTCAGAAAGTCTTTGGGGCTGAAGTTCTCCCCACATGTGGGCATAGCAGTGAAAATGCCATGGTTATACAAAACTGCCCCATTGGCCATTTTTGTTGCCTCTAAAACCTATGAGGTAGGATACTCGGGAACTTGCAAGGCACATGTGGGGGTCTGTGAATGCTGGGACATGGGGTGTGATTTGCTGCTGCTGGAAGACAAGCAGAAACTGGGGGTTTGCAAGCCACTTGCTGGGGACTGCCAGGGCTGGGTCACTGGGAATGATCCACTGTTGCCAGAAGACAAGCAGCAGCTACAGATCACTCCCTCCTGGGACCATTTCTCCCTCTCCCTCTCTAGGCTGCCCTTTTGCCCTCAGAAACATTCTGTGAAGGTGCGAAAAACCTAATAAATACCGTGTTGCTGCATTGGGCCTCGTCAGAAGGCCGCGGACAGCCGCCCAGGGCGGACGCTCTGAGGCCTTCTCCTGGCCTCGGAGCCTCCAGAAGTGTGATGCACAGCGCGCACGCGTCACCCTTTGCGCGCGTCACCCTTTGCGCGCGTCACCCCCCGGCGGTCCACCCCCCTGCCACGCTTCAGTGACACGCGTGAAGATACCTGTATCCTGTCGCCACTCTCTTGCATCTGGCATTCAGAGATTAACTCCAGCCACCATATCCTCACACACAGCAGTGGGACATACACATTCAACTGTGCTCGGGGATTTCTCCAGCAAACCAATGAAGACTACTGAAATTGATGGGCAGATGCTTTAAGACAAACCAGAAGAAAGACTTCAACTAGTGCATGGAACTCATGGCCACAGGATGATACGATGGCTATGAGTTGGGCGGCCTAATCCTATAAAAAGGGCCTACAGTAGCTGATCTCCCGATTCACTGCTGTAAGTCCTCGTATGGCGTTGTAAATGTCGTACTGCTATCGTGCGCATCAGAGCCGCTGGAGCAAATGGCCGGAGGCTCTGCGCACCTACCAGAAACGGACCCAGCCAGCATTGGAGTAGGTAAGGTCCCTGGCATTGCTAGAGGTGGGGCAGAAAGTAAGTCTTGCACAGCGGTAACTGCTCCGTTCCATGGTGGCCCCGCCCACTCGCCGTCGGAACCAGTCCGAGCGGCAAAGGCAATGTGTAAGTCCTGTGCAAGACTTACCATGTAACGGCCAAGGTGGCCCAGTGGGGACAGGGATATGGCCGATGCCATCCCTGCCCCCTCGCAGGCCAGCTCGCCCAATGGCCCCCCTCCCTTGCTGCCTGGACTGTCCACGTGGCCGGCGCCGGAGACTCACCTTCCGCCGCTGGCTGCATGGATGTTCGGGTGCTGGAGTGAGGGCGGCCAGCCTTGCACCGGCCTCCCTTACTCCTGTGTCGGCCCAAACGTGCCTCACAGTACATTTGCAATGGCTTCCGGCGCCGGAGCGCTTGCTCCGGCGCCGGAAACTTACACAGGATTTTGCCATAAGTCATTAATATTCCATAGGAAAAATGCAAGCTCCCTTGAAATGGATAGGAGATACACAAGAACACAGCTTGGTGGGCATGATTCCCAATAATTTGAGGTTTGCACAAGGCAATTTTTGTTCATTTCGTTTTTCAGTCTACAAAGGCTCAGAGTGAGTTGCAACTTTTAAAACAAAAACACAATGGAGTACAGTGGCACAATGTGTATGTGTGAAAAATGTGAAGAGATGCTCCTTTTCAACCATGTCTACTAATGCAAGAATTAATTAAAGAAGGGGAGAGGTCTCCCATACTTTTTTCTAGTTCAAATTTAATTTCAAAATTGAACTGTTATACCCCTAATCTGATTTTTTTCAACATTTATATTTTTTAAAGTATTTCTCAAAGTTAACTGTTCAAAGCAATATCTGAAAAACTAAATTTCAAAAAAGTCACATTTACTGAAATTTTGCTGAGGCTTGAAACTGCAAAATGTTTCTATGAATGCTTATATAAATAAAATGCACACTGTTTTCAAAGGACAACTTGGGTTCTGGTGGAGAAGAATACTCATTTCCAAAGCTGAGGACTTGCCAGCAAGCACTTGCATAGGTGTAATGATCAAGAATTGGCTGAAGAATGCTTTGCTTTGAGAAGCAGCTCAACTGAATATGTAGCAAACATTTGGCCAGGGATGCATGATGTGGCTTTGTATCTAGTTTAGCAGAACAGTCCAGTGTCTTGTAGCCTAGTTCTGGATAGGTGATATATACATCTGAAATTAGTCTCTGAAATAAAACTTGTGTAGCATACATTTTGCTGGTGTTTCAGCTGTTGAAGTATTTTGCAGGATGAAGATTCCAGTGAGTTGCCATTCATTTCCTACTGCCCTCTTTTTCTATAGAATCATCTCAGTTTTGTCCAGTGATATATAAAAAAAGAGATTGCTGACTGCCTTGGACAGATTTCCCCCTTCTCCAACCCCAGGGGCTTTGTCTGAGTGAAAGAATGCACAGCCTAAAACCCATGAATCTTGGATTTTTTTTTTCTGTCCTCCTCCTCCTTCCCAGACTCAGTTTGCAGTAGGTAGATTTATGGTGCCTCCCTTTTCTCTGCATTCTCCCACTGGCCCTTGCAATGCAGCCCATAAACAAAGGGAGACTTCTGGGCCAAAAGGCAATTGTCATGCTAACCTGATGTCAGCGGGGTGCATTTGCCACCGAGCAAAGAGAGGCTATTGAGGCAATTTGTAGAACAAAAGAAATTTGGTTATTTGGGAACAAAAGCACAGGCACACCCCCTACCCCCACTCCAACAGAAAAGGCAATCTTGCTAAACAACAGCCCAAGCTGGGATCACTGTCCGCTTGGGATTGTTGTGGACCCTCCCCTTGGAGCAACTCTCGCTTCTCAGCTTGGAGCATTATTCTCCTTGACCCCAAAGGTCACGTTAAATGAGGTTCCCTGCTTCCTGAGGGTGGCTGAGGCCACTCTCTGCCCGTCCTCTTCATTCCATGTGCAGAGCAGAAGGTGGGCCTCAGTCTCTGAAGTCAGGAACTCAGCCAAAAGTTAATGAAGAGGTAGAGGGTTTTGAGAGGGGTGTAGGATTCAACTCACAAACATGATCTGACCCACCTAGGAATGGTGGGTGACATTTACTGTCACTATCTATGAGTGGCTGTTAAGTTGGGGAGGAAAGGAGGCCATTTTGGGTTCCTTATACTTTGGCAATGCTTGTCCCCTTCTCTAGATTCTACCTGAAGACCCAACACACATTTACGGAGAAGTGCTTCTAGCATCCCCTCTCTTTCTCTTCTCGAATCCTGTGCCACTCCCTACTCGTGCTTCTCTCTCCTGCAAGCCTCTTTTCCTAAGTCCAAAGCTCTAGCCTCTCCCTTTCTCAAGCACCAAGAATCTGTCCTGTCCTATGCATCTCAATCTCACTATCCAGGATTGGGCTGGCGCACATGGGGGTTTATGACAGCAGAACAGACTTCTGCTGTTGTAAAATGGCTTCTGGCGGCATGCACAGCACACTGCCAGCAATCATTTTGAGTGTGTTGTTGCAACTGGTGACAGCACAGGAGGCCCACTGCCTGATTGGTGCAGGTAAGTGTGATGGCGGTGAGGGCAGAATGGGGTGGGGAAGGGGAGGAATGGGGGTCATCCCAGGTGGGGCAGAGGGCTGGGAGCGAGGCGGACTGGGGGGCTGTATTGGTGGTGAGGTGATATTGGCAGAACTTGTTGTTCAGTCGTTAAGTCGTGTCCGACCCTTCGTGATCCCATGAACCATATCCCGCCAGGCCTTCCTGTCCTCCACTATCTTCCTGAGTTCGCTCACTTTCATGTTCGTTGCATCGGTGATGCTGTCTAACCATCTCATCCTTGGCCTTCCCCTTCTCCTTTTGCCTTCAATTTTTCCCAGCATCAGAGTCTTCTCCAGAGAGTCCTCTCTTCGCATTAGGTGGCCAAAATATTTGAGTTTCAGCCTTAGTACCTGTCCTTCCAGGGAACAGTCAGGGTTGATTTCATTTAGGATTGACTGATTTGATCTCCTAGCAGTCCAAGGGACTCTCAGGAGTCTTCTCCAGCACCACAGTTCAAAAGCATCTATTCTTCGGCGCTCAGCCTTCCTTATGGTCCAACTCTCGCAACCATACATTGCTACTGGGAACACCATGGCCCTGACTATGCGAACTTTTGTTGGCATGGTGATATCTCTGCTTTTTATTATGCTATCTAAATTTGCCATAGCTTTCCTTCCAAGGAGTAAGCGTCTTTTAATTTCATGGCTGCTGTCTCCGTCTGCAGTGATCTTGGAACCCAAAAAAGTAAAATCTGTTACTGCTTCCATTTCTGCCCCTTCTATTTGCCAGGAATTGATGGGACCAGATGCCATGATCTTAGTTTTATTAATGTTGAGTTTCAAGCCAACTTTTGCACTCTCCTCTTTCACTCTCATCAAGAGGCTCTTTAGTTCTTCTTCACTTTCTGCCATTAGGGTGGTATCGTCTGCATATCTGAGGTTGTTGATGTTTCTCCCGGCAATCTTGATTCCGGCTTGCAATTCATTCAGCCCTGCATTTCTCATAATGTACTCTGCATATAAGTTAAATAGGCAGGGTGACAATATACAGCCTTGCCGTACTCCCTTCCCAATTTTGAACCAATCGGTTGTTCCATGGCCGGTTCGAACTGTTGCTTCTTGACCCGCATACAGGTTTCTCAGGAGACAGGTAAGGTGGTCTGGTACCCCCATCTCTTTAAGAATTTGCCACAGTTTGTTGTGATCCACACAATCAAAGGCTTTTGCGTAATCAATGAAGCAGAAGTAGGTGTTTTTTTGGAACTCTCGGGGTTTCTCCATGATCCAGCGCATGTTGGTAATTTGATCTCTAGTTCCTCTGCCTCTTCGAAACCCAGCTTGTACGTCCGGTAGTTCTCGGTCCACGTACTGCTGAAGCCTAGCTTGTAGGATTTTGAGCATAACCTTGCTAGCATGTGAAATGAGTGCAATTGTGCGATAGTTTGAGCACTCTTTGGCACTGCCCTTCTTTGGAATTGGAACGTAAACTGATCTTTTCCAGTCCTTTGGCCACTGCTGAGTTTTCCAAATTTGTTGGCATATTGAGTGCAGCACTTTCACAGCATCATCATTTAGGATTTTAAGTAGCTCAGCTGGGATATTATCATCTCCGCTGGCTTCGTTGTTAGTAATGCTACCTAAGGCCCACTTGACTTCACTCTCTAGGATGTCCGGCTCTGGGTCAGTGACCACACCAGCGTGGTCATCAGGAACATTAAGATCTTTCTTGTATAGTCCTTCTGTGTATTCTTGCCATCGCTTCTTAATCTCTTCTGCTTCTGTTAGGTCTCTGCCTTTTTTGTCCTTTATCATGCCCATCTTTGCACAAAACGTTCCCTTGATATCTCCAATTTTCTTGAAGAGATCTCTAGTCCTCCCCATTCTGTTATGTTCCTCGATTTCCTTGCATTGTTCATTTAAGAAGGCCTTCTTATCTCTCCTTGCTATTCTCTGGAAATCTGCATTCAGTTGTTTATAGCTTTCCCTTTCACCCTTGCTTTTCGCATTCCTTCTTTCCACAGCTATTTGTAAAGCCTCATCTGACAGCCACTTTGCTTTCTTGCATTTCTTTTTCTTTGGGATGGTTTTAGTTGCTGCCTCCTGTACAATGTTACGAACTTCCGTCCATAGTTCTTCAGGCACTCTGTCTACCAGGTTTAATGCCCTAAATCTATTCTTCACCTCCACTGTATACTCATAAGGGATATGGTTTAGGTCATATCTGACTGGTCTAGGTCTTGGCAGAACTAGGCATATCCTAATCCCATCTGTCTTCCTTATCAACACCGTTACATGCCTAGGAGTTATGCCTGCTCAACAGCAGGCATAGATTCGAGGAGTGGCAGTGGAGACTTCCCCTGTGGCAGTGGAGACTTCCCCTGCGGTAGGTGAACAAACATTCATTTACCCCGAGGAGACCTTTATGACTGCCCCTCCCCCCGCAGATACAGTGCACACTCTATTGGTTTGGCTGCATCATGTGTGTGTGTGTGTGTGTGTGTGTGTGTGTGTGTGTGTGTGTGTGTGTGTGTGTGTGTAATTTGGGTAGGATTGGGCTGCCCCTCTCCCATATAAAGTCTACAATTGTAATAACCCCCTCGCCTATCCTCTGCAATGTATTGCTGGCTCAAATAAAAATGTCTTACATGGCTTCTAAAACATATTTAGGCAGTGGACCCTTAAGCAGGGAATAGCCACTGGGAAGGACTCTCTGTCCTTAGTGGCCATTCCTTGATGTATGGAGGATCCTGTGAAGACGTTGCTCTCAGCAGGTTGTAGTGACTGTAATGGGACCCTAGGACCAGATGAGGCATTGTCACGCTCACACAATTGCTTTGGGAGTATGCAGGGCTCCTATCAAGTTTTGCAGCCAGATCAGGTGAAAGTGGAGGAAGCAGTTGTGTGAACTCATGCCTCCAGATGGTGATACTTCTCAAGTAAATACACAATAACACATCTTTCTTGTGACAGAAAGCTTATGATCTGTTAGGCCAAGGTCTTCCTGCCCCTATCAGGCTGGATCATAAAGGACTCGTGTAATACCCACTCTCAAGGCTAATCAATATTTTTTGCATCTCATCTAATTTTATTTTACTTATTTAGGACTCTACTATTGGTACATATTTTTTCCACTGATATACTCTGTGAATATTTGGCCTTTTTCCTCTTAGTTTATATATTACATAACACTTGTCTCTTTTTCTTCCATCTATGGGTGAAATATTTTCACCCATTTCATCCATGCTAGGATGTTCTTTTAAAAATTATTCTACTTACCTCGTTCACAATTATCCTGACATTACCTTTCTGTAGTTGGTTAATAAAAAAAGGACTCATGCAGGAGCAAAGGGAGCATCCGTATAAGATATTTTAGATCTAGCTTTGATATCTAGTCTGGACATTTGTTGTTGATTGAACCTGGTATTCCCTTTCATCAAATATGGTATAAGGGACGTACCCTTACACCATATTTGGCAATGCTTGCATCATGTTATGCCAACAAGCTAGCTTTCACCCCCTCTAATGTAATGCTTACAGAAGCCCCCAGATTCAGAAAACATATGCAATCCCTCATCTTCCAGCATCTGCCTCTGAAAGTGCTCTCTTTTGCTTTCAGTAAAGAACGGCTGACCATTTATCTTGGCAATGAGCAGGAAAAAAAATGAACTGGATGGTGTGGAAGAGGACCAAGAACTCTGCACGCTGCTCTGGTCTTTGGTTTTGTAGTATGCAAACTCTTCCACCAGTGTGCATTACAGGTCCATGATGCAGAGAGAATTTCCCAGTGAAGAAATGCCAAGAGTAAAGGCTGTTGAGGGAACAACTGCAATTCACAGGGATGACAAGCCACTGACCATGGTGCTGAAAGATGAGAGCTATTGCAGGGAGCTTTCACAAGTGACAGAGAACTGCTTTGGATGTGTCCAACAAGCACCGCCAGTTACCTGCACAGTTGCTTCAGCTATTCATTGGTTAGATTTGTTTGTAATGCCTAAAAAGAGTCTTGCAGAAGAAAGCTGCCTCTGCTGCATGTCCCATCGATTGCTTGTACAATACAACTTTTCTGTGCAAGATCACTTTGAATATTACAACGAACACCTATGCACCAGCAAAATGTGAAAGTGATTGTGCAGTCAGTCAGCAGCACTTGTTTGTAACATATGAAGTTTCCTAAGGAAATTTAAAAAAAATCCAAATGCCCATTTCAGTCAGTGTAAGTTCTATGTTCACACTGCATATGTAGAACATGCACAAGCAGACTTTAGCATCACTGTAAAAATGACTAAAGAAGCTGGGCATGCAGAGAATTCTTGGAGGAACTGGTTCAATATTAAACTATTGTGTTGCAGTGGCAAATGCCATGTCAATATTTACACCCACTATTTACACCCACAAATGTTCCCTTACCCCGAAGAGACCTCTGGATGCTGAAACTCCCTCGCGGGATGTAGCAGGCACCATGTTGGCACTGCTGCATTGCCACACAGGGAGCTAGGTAAGATTGGGCCGTCAGGGCCCAATCCTAACTAAATCCCTCCCTGCCCACACAGCCATGCTGATGGAATGCATGCTGTATCCTGTGGTGGGGGCAGTCACAGAGATCTCCTCAAGGTTAGAGAACTTTCATTCCCATACCATTCCCATACCTTCGCTGCCCCAACGGGTCTCCTTGGATCTGCAACAGCTCTTTTGCTGGTGCAATTTCAAGGAGAGTAAGGGAGAGGGAAGGGGACAGGGGATGGGATTGGAATCTGGTGCATGGTAGTGCCGCCCAGATCCAGTCTTTCCTTCTCCCATTCCACCTCCAACTTTCCCCCCTTCATGCCCAGAAATTCCCCCATTCCTCCCCCTCTCCACCTTGCTCTGCCCACCCTCCACCCCTGGAGGTAGCTGGCAGTGACAGCGGGCCTTCAGTACCGCCGCCATTTGTGGTGGCAATCCCAAAATGGCTACCGGTGGCATGCTGTGTGCATCACTGTATGGCCATTTACAACAGTGGAACTGTGTTTCGTTGTTGTAAAGGGCAGCCTAATTCTAGTTAGGATTGGGCTGCCCATCCTCTTGCGTTGCTCAAACTATATCCGGCAGCATTTGGGTGGAATAGTAATTGCAAGTTACTTTTCGCTGGGTGCAAAGTGAAGTAATCACCTGACTGCTTCGCTTTGTGTGTGACTGCAAGGTTGTGTGTGTCCAGACCTACATAGTCAACATACCAATTTATTAATCTCAAAGGAAGACCCATCCCCACCACATTCATCATGATAACCACCAAGCACTTTCCCCTTCATATATTTGCATACTTGCCTCTTTTCTCAATATCTCTCCAGATTCATGGGTGATGAGAATGGACTTTCATGCTTACATTTGCAATTTAAAGAGCAAGACTCCATCCTCCATGGAGTAAAGGCCCCCAAGCCCCTTTCACTGTAAAAGCTAAGAACCAGAATTCTTTCACATGGACAGAATTCAAAAGTTTTTCTCTCTCTCTGTTTCCAGTTATAATGACAATCCAAAGAGTTCCTGATAGGGTTTTAAAAGATGCTTATTCATTCACTGTCCACCAAGCATGAAAATTCAGCTCATTTGTTTCTATTCTTCACACAAACGACCTCACAGGGTTCAGTTCAAACTAAAGCCAGTCGCTGAAAACTTGTCACTCACACTTCTTTTTGTGGGCCTCTTTCTATTTTGTTCCCCTTGGTCTCCGCCTCCTCCACAACCCCACCCCCTTTTGCAGTGACAAAGAGAAGTCTGGGAATCTCTTTAAAGCTGCAGCGCCCTCTTTTAAAATCGATACAAAAAAATCCGTAGCTGAAAGGAAATTGCGAGTAAGTGTAAGATAGAAACTTCATCCTGTCTGGTCAGTGGGCTCTACATGCTGTTTAATTTAAAAGGGAAATTAGTTGGGCTTGAAAATCGAGAAGAAATGGCAAAAGGACAGTCTCCCTTTAGGCATGACTCAGGTGTCATCCTATTGACATGAAGTGGGTCTTTTCCATCCTATGTAAAAGATGTCCAGTGGAATGGATAAAATGAAGGAGGTTGATTGGTGGTCTGAGGAAAATAAAGAGGATTTGAAATACGGGGGCAAATGTAGAAGTGTATAACATGCCACCCAAAAAATGTAACTGTTCTGACAGATATTTTTTTAATTCCCTAGGGTTGCTTGATCCCAACAGGACCTGCCAGTCCAAGCAGGACCCTCCAAATTTGCTTTAAATTTGCACTTAGGCAACATTGGATAACAACATAGAAATGTGCAAAAACAGTGAGAAATTTCACTGCTCTTAGGATGAAGACAGCAATCAAATTGCAAGAGGAATAGAAGAGGGTTGATAGTCTCAAACTGTTCCCAGAACACCCATTTATTTTATCCTATAAATATCTTTGAAAAACCCAACTCTGGGACTGTAGGTTTTTGATGGGGTTCAGGTTGGAATGTAGAAAAGCCAGGTCCTTCTGTGAAACAAATTATTTCTGATTCTTGATGACAGCTATGTAGGCACCTACTGGCTAGGACAAGGAACATCAGCTCCCCCAGTGTAATCCCCAGAGCAATTTTGCAACTGTTTTTAAAAAGGGTTTGAATTTTTTTTGAAAGATCAATGATGAATGTGTGTATGCATGAACATATATGCGCTGTTTAACACACACACACACACACACACACACACACACACACACACACACACACACACACAGCAAAGCTACCCATTTGTCCCATAATTCAAACATTTTTTAGAACATTTTTCAGCAGAGAAGATACATTCACCCTCTTCTGGACAGGGTTCTTTTACATTTAGTAGTTGTATAGAAATGGGGATTTTGACAAAATGCAACTTGTCATGCTGCTGTGAGAAAAGTCACACCTGATGACATTTTGTCTATTGTACAACAATTAAAGGTACAGGATCCTCATCTCCTTTGCATCTGCTCACCCTACACTGAATTCTGCATTATGATGTCACTCGAAGCCACAAAGCAAGTGGACATGAGACTCATGGTCACAACTTTACATCAAGAGAAGAGGATGAGAAAGTGGAGTAATCAAAAAGGGTGGTTGAAAAACAAATGAATAAATATTCACATCATCGAAAAATATTTTATAAATTTAATGTAGTAATACAATTTGCATCCCAATCCAATCTGTGCAGTATGCTGTCATGGCAGCCTCTCCACTGGTCTGCAGAGAGCTGCCAGTGGGGCGAACTGGGGCAGGGATCAGCTGGGAGGGGGTGGGACAGGGGGAATCGGGGCTGGGCTGGGGCAGATCTTGGTGGCACTGGCAGCTGCCAATTCTTATACCCCTGTGCTGGGCCTGACATACTCCCCTCTGTGTAAAAGATCTATGCCAGCATTAGAGCTGACATAGATCTGAGTAGGCCCATATAGGGGACCAGGCAGCAAAGGCCAGATGTAAGTAAGGTAAAGGTAAAGGTGACCCCTGACAATTAAGTCCAGTCGTGTCTGACTCTAGGGTGTGGTGCTCATCCCCATTTCAAAGCCGAAGAGCCAGCGCTGTCTGAAGACGCCTCCGTGGTCATGTGGCCGGCATGACTCTCCTTGCCGCAGTGCGTAGCATGCGGCTGGAACACGGAGCACTGTTTACCTTCCCGCAAGCGGTACCTATTTATCTACTCGCATTAACATGCTTTGGAACTGCTAAGTTGGCAGGAGCTGGCCAAGCAACGAGAGCTCACCCCGTCGCGGATTCGAACTGCTGACCTTTTGATCGACAGCTCATGGTTCAGCGGTTTAACGCACTGCGCCACCCGCTGGCCTAGACGTAAGTAAGAGGTAAGTAATTTTTTTCTTTACTTACTTTTCCTGGCTGGCCTGGTTCCCAGCTGGCCTGCAGGATGCAGCGGACGCTATGTCAGCAGCCCTGCACGCTGAGCGCCATTGCAGGATAGGATTAGGCGGTAAGTTCATTTCTCTCTAAAAGCTTGACTATATTAGTCAAGCTCCAGGGCTGGGCAGATCAGGAGGTAATACGTTACCTTTTATCGACGGAGATGGATGACGTAATGGAAAGATCGCAGCCTTTGTTAATACAATCATTATAACACGTAAAGCTGATAGTATTCCCTATGATGTTTAAGCTGTAATTTTGTTGTGTTTGTAGTTTTGTTTGTTTGTTTTAGATGTTTGTAATATAAATATTATGTGTTGTGTTAAATGTTATATGTTATGTTTGTTTTTGTTTTGTTTTTATGCCAGTAAAGGTTCCTATATCTATATCTATCTCTGTAAAAGTCTCTGGTCTTCTGTCTTTCTGTAGTCAAATACAGTACATTTGATTAATTTCAACATCTCAGTCAATCTCCATATCTTCACCACACCAATCTTTCAGTAAAAGGCTGGATGGATCACACCATTTCTTAGCAACTAACATGGCATTGCAAATGGTTCCTATTCATATCCAATACCATTTGTTCTGAAAATTAATGCACCTGCCTACCCAACATGGGTAATGTCAGATGCTGGCCATGTTGAGCACTGGCCAAGGGCCCATTTGCCCCTGAGGGCTACCTGGATAACCCCTGACGTTCCATTTCTGGTGAACAGTGACAGAGCGATGCACTCAGTGGATCAGAGCGATGCACTCAGTGGATACTGTAGCTCCATTGCTGCCAAGCATGATTGACAAGGGGACTTGACTGACAAATGATATATCATTTCATATGTCAGTGACAAGGGGATAGGGGAAGAAGGAAGAACCTGTGTCTCATGTGGTTCTTCTTGCTTCTTCCATCCATCCCCTGGTCCGATCTCAGCACCAATCCTCCCCCACCACCAGCAACACTGCACCAAAGGCTGTTCAGTGCAGTGCTGCTGCTGGCATCTGGCCGTCTGGCCTTTGCACTGGTGGCAGCGCTCCACAAAGCATTGGATAGGCTGCTGTGATGGCATATTGTGCAGATAGGATTGGGCCATTAATTATCTATTTGGCCTTCCACCTATGAAGTAGTCATAAGAGGCCAGCATTTAATCCATTTCTGTGTATAACAAAAAGCAGCAGCTGTACATTCATGAATTTCTCTTTCCCAGACAAACTGTCAACACATGCACACGCATACACACAATCCCATCGCTTTTACCCCCCAGGTACCAATCCATCATTCAGACATACTTCAGAAAACCAGTACTATCAATCCTAGTTGCTTAGCAACAGCAGGTAGAGAGGACAGAACATCACACCTCTGGTCTTGTTCAACCTTTTTACCTGGTCAGCATATCACCTGCTTTAATACAGAGACTTCATGTACATGGTCAGGAGATTAATGAATTAAAACAGGTGTTTTAAGGCCGAAGCTGGAAACACTGCTGCTGATAACATTTCAGCCAGAGATAGGGCTGCATCTGGTTGTGCCCACCTGGAAAATGGGCCAGTCTTTGAGGGACAGGAAGGGAGAAAGACAAAGCATTCCATTATCATTGGCTGCTGACTCTTTGATCTATCAGGCTTTCTCTAATTTATAGAATGCCTTTCCTTCGCCCCATCAGCAGTCAGTTCAGCTGGTGTTCATGTTCAGTGTGTGACAGTAAGGAAAAAAGAAAGACAAAAAAACAAAACTATACAAAGAATAAATCACTCTTGAGTGGATTTTCATGGAATTAAGAATTGGCACTCTTTGGCCTGGCAAAGCTCCAGCAAGTTGGCCTGGTTACTAGATGCTGGTTAAAATGAGTGTCTTGCCCTTGGCATAAGCATCTGCCAACGTTGCACTGCCTTCAAGTAGAACACAATTTGATTCAAACTGCTAGCATTTATTTTATTGCCTGTTTTATGTGCTGTTTTTCTATGATTTTTACTGGGCATAATTTCATAATAGAAAGGGGGGGGTTATAAATGTCTAACAGCGCAATCCTAACCAAAGCCCCATGATGGAATGCAGCGGCACAGGGACAGGCTCTGCAGTATCCAGCATGGGGTTGGAGGCTATTGGAAGGGACATTCCCCCCTTTTCCCCATGTACAGCCCCAGCAGCCTCTATGGGGCTACTTGGATGTGCACCAGCTAAATGGCTGGCACAAATCCAGGTAGCTCCATTGATCATGTCAGGCTTTCAAGCCTGGGAAGGGGGATAGGATTTGGTGGCACCCTCCTTCTTGGCCTGATCCACCCTCCCCCTGCCTTCCCCTGGAATGCCCCTCCCCCGCTCCACCCTCCCCTGCCCCTCTGCAGCCCAGCGGGAGCTTACCTGCTCCGGCGGGGGCTCCAGTGAGATCTGGCGCTGGCAGACTGATGCAGGCCTTTCTGCCAGCACCATGAGCCTCTGTGCTGCCGCAATGGGCCTTACGACTCGTTTCCTAGTTTGGATTCCAAAAGGGAGTCAATGTTTTGTGTTGAGAAGACAGTTCTTCAAAGACAAGGAAATTCCGCTTACTAACATACTTGCTTGTGCAATTGATGGAGCACCATCAATGACTGGTCACTACTGTGGGTTTGCTGCTTACTCGAAAAAAAGCAGTGCCAAATGTCTTTATCACATTCACTGTGTCATTCATCGCCAATATCTGGTTGCAAAAACCCTTAGTAATCGCCTACACAAGTCATTATACACTGTCATTAATGAAGTGAATAAAATTAAAGCCCATAGCCTCAATGATAAACTATTCTGGTAGCTCTGTAATTAGAATGATGACGATTTTGAATATTTTGCTGCATCACACTGAAGATCTTTGGCTATCAAAAGGCAACTGTATGAGACACTTTTACAATCTTTTTGACACTGTTGTGGAGTTTTTTGAAGACAAAAATGCTTTGCTCAGTGGTTACTTATTTATCAGAATCATTTGCAAAGTTAAATGAAATGAATTTGCAGTTGCAAGGGAATTAGGTCAATCTTATTAAGGCCAAATCTGTCATCTCTATGGTTATTTCAAAGTTAACTCTATTCAAGCACAAAACAGTTAACTCTATTCAAGCGATACTAATTTCTGAGCCTGTCTGAGCTAGAAGAGAAAGGTGGGGTACAAGATGATGATCTGCGAGTTTTTTTGTGATCATTTGGATATGCTGCATGAAGATTTGTCTGAGCAATAGAAAATTTCTGATCACCATCCTGCACTATGGACAGTGGATAAGAAGCTCCTTGTTGCATTTCCAACATCATAATTGGTGGAATGTGGTTTTAGTGTGGTCATCTAACTTCTCTTCAAGTAAAGCAATTGACTCCAGATTACTAAATGTGGTGATTTAAGACTCTGCTAAACCAGACATTGGGAAAATGGTATCACTTCATCAAGCCCATCCATCGCATTAAGAATTTATTGAACAGTGGAGTATTGTAGTTACCCAATCCTAAATGAAATCAACCCTGACTGTTCCCTGGAAGGACAGGTACTGAGGCTGAAACTCAAATACTTTGGCCACCTAATACGAAGAGAGGACTCTCTGGAGAAGACTCTGATGCTGGGAAAGATTGAAGGCAAAAGGAGAAGGGGAAGGCAAAGGATGAGATGGTTAGACAGCATCACCGATGCAACAAACATGAAAATGAGCGAACTCAGGAAGATAGTGGAGGACAGGAAGGCCTGGCGGGATATGGTTCATGGGATCACGAAGGGTCGGACACGACTTAACGACTGAACAACAACAATGTGGTAGCAAAGATTCTTGCTGAATGACTATCAGACTTTGAAAAGCTGATATCATTGAATCAAGTTCCTCAAATTTGTTGAAGAAATTAAACTAAAAAGTTTTCATTGAATTTTGAATAAACGTTTTTGAATTTTTTGAACTGTTTTGAATTTTATTGGTTCTATCCTCCTTAGTTGGTCATGCAAACCGCTATAATGAATAATGCTTTTTATAGGGTAGGGTAAGGAAAGGGGCACTGGTGATGAGTTTATGGAACTGAGGGGTGGTGGCCGGAAAAAGTTTGGGAACCACTGATTTATGGTAATAAAAGCAGATGTATTAAAATGGAGAAAGCAGTGATTTTTTTCTGGGCTAAAAGAACCGGGATGGCACTGGCAGTGTTTGGTGTCAGAAGAACTTTTGCATCAGACAATCTGAAAGTGCGTGCATGCTAGGAAGCCAGTAAGCTTAATGGTATTTTCTACTGAAGACAACAGCTCCCCTTCCCCTCCCCCAAGTGCTCATACAAACAAACTAAGAAAAAAGTCGATTTAGACCTAATGTGAGGCAGGCGGCAAAGTGTCTGACCTTGTAGCTCTGGTAATGATTTAACAAGACTCCGTGTGTGTGTGTGTGTGTGTGTGTGTGTGTGTGTGTGTGTGTGTGTGTGTGTGTGAGAGAGAGAGAGAGAGAGAGAGAGAGAGAGAGAGAGAGAGAGAGAGAGAGAGAGAGAGAGGTTCTTGTTCCCTATCGCAGGGGACTCCATCTCGGGGGGAGGGACAGAAGGGGAAACCTTCAGCTTCTGCTTATAGGCTCTGTCCTGCTCAGTGTCCCCCCACCTGGCCTCTCTTCAGCCATCTGCTGTGGCTGGCTGGTTCTATTGATCAAATGCCACTCAATAGCTCATCTTCCCCAGCTAGACCAGGCAACGCCAAGGTTTCAACCTCATTGTCCATTAATAATTCCACTGGGGCTGCTGCCTTTAAATTTATTACTAGTCCTTTAAAAATAAACCATTCTTCATGTGCTTCACTTCTTTCTCTCCCCCCCTTTAATGCTCTGGTATTTCATCATTTGGCACAATGACTTCTATACACCCCCCTCACTGTTTGATCATTCTTGGTCCCCCCACATCACTCCCTGGATAAATGATTGCTGTCTATTTTTACAGCCACTGATACCAGTTATTTCTTGTGGCTTGTTGTCTTTTCTCCTACCCTGTCTCATTAGCAGTTGCTCTAATAAAGTTAGCGGTTTGGAAAATAAAACCCATTTTCTTTTTTAAGAGAATTTAGGATATAAGGGATATCTTCTAGCATCAGAATTTATCTGGGGGATTTTATCTGGGGGGATGAGACTAAATGACCTCCAAGCACTAGGTAATACTACCCAATTTGGCTTCTGTTGGCTCTGTACTCACTACTCAGTGTACCATCTAAAATTAAGCTCCAGATTTGCTAATTGAAAGACTGCAACGTTTCTCTTTACCTCTGTTCTTTGCTTTAGAACTGTGCTTCAGTTAAGTGCTGGAGAAAGAACCGAGAAACTGCTAGGATTTATATTTTCTAAAAAGGGGGGAACCCTTATTTCTTTATTCCAGTAGTCCTGGGTGCATCTTGACTAGTATTTAATACCTAGTGAGCCTAATCCCCTTGAGCCTGCATAACTCCTCCGGCAGGGCATCTTATTCTTAAAGTTGTTATGAACAGCAGGCTTTGGGGCTAAAACACCATGCTCAGGCCCATTCCCTTAACATCCAGCCTGACAAAGATGTCTGGAGAATCTGAGAGGTAGCTGGCGCTGCTCAAGACATTGTGTGTCATTTTGATTGGTCCTAGCATAAAGTATTTCTAGATTGTAGCACTGGGATTTTTTCCCCTAGTGGACCAACACTGCTACTACAATTTTATTTAACAATAGGTGAGTCTCCTGCCTTTTTGGATGACAGATTGCACTTGTTCCTTTTCCGTAAATTAATCAACCAATCAGTTGTTGTTCTCAACTTGTGAACTGCCTCTGCCTGTCTCTTCAATTGGCTAGACTTCCAGGTTGCTCATCACTGGCTGTTACTAAAGCTGCTAGTAAAGCACAGGAGCAGGAGCTGGCTGACACTTTGGCAACCCTAGCCATGAATTTTGGTTCTAATTTAATCATGATGCAGAAACTGTGCTTGGTGCCAAACAAGAGGCAGAAGAAAGAAAGTCTGTCCAGAGGTATATGAGTAGAGCTGTCTATATGGGATGAGAGCGCAGAAGAGCTGCTGGGCAGACCAACGTCTGATGAACAGCAGTCATGGCTTTTGCCTGGTTGATGTGTCAGACACGTCTATAGAGTGTAGTGACTAATTGGAACTGAAAGGGAAGCAGGATGGTCTCAGGACGGAGCACATTGCAGGCTCTAACTTGGCCATCTAGTTTCTAACCTTTTGACCTTAGAGATGCTGTTTGGGAATCAAAGTTCATTCATTGGGTTGAAAAAAGGATCCTTTCTCTCTCTCTCTCTCTCTCTCTCTCTCTCTCTCTCTCTCTCCCCCCCCACTTTCTTTTATGCCCCTTCACCACTGCCCTTCACGGAGAAACCCTTGTTCAGTCCTTCCAGAGAAGGAGAGTTCAATTAGCTCAGTCAATCGTCAGGAGAAGAAAAGGGCTCAATGTGTGGGCCTCATTCGGGCCTGCAGTGGCTTTGAAGATATGATTTGCTCAGCCCAGGCAGAACCAAACAGATGCTAATTCACCTGCAGCAGTGTGCAGAGACCAGGGCTCCATAAATGCTTCTCTCTCAGGGCAGCAGCGGATGGTTGAGCAGGCTTGTCTGACTTGACCGAGTGACTAAAAAGGAAACCTTGTGTGAGAGAGTACTAGAATCCCATTCATTTCTCCTTCTCTCACGTCTCTCTTTTTCTGGCTTCCTTTTCCATTATGTCGAGTGATGATACAGCCGTCCTTCCTTTTCACTCCTCTTTGCTGGCAGGAGGGGAGGGAGATGGCAGCCAAAGGAATACTGAGAAACCCTGCAACAGAAAGATGGAAACTCTGGACAAGATCTTAGGTTGGGCTCCCCTCTCTTCTCATTCCCCCACTTCTTTCCTTCACATCTGTTGCTGAAGTCTCAAGTTGTGCAAATTTGGCCCGGTTTGCACCACGTTTGTGACCAGTTCACACTGCTCAACTGTTCCTGGTCCTTCCTGTCCCATTTCTAAACGTAGGAAGAGCCCGGCTGGATCAGACCAAGCTCATCTTGTCCCAGTGACGTAGCTAAGTGGGGCCCCAGGCCTCTGGGTGTGTGTGTGTGTGTGTGTGTGTGTGTGTGTGTGTGCCACAGGGGTGTGTGTGTGCCATTTAATAATAATAAATTACTATTTATTAAATTATGTATTGAATGTATATCCCACCTTTCTCCCCCGTAGCGGGACCCATTTTTATTAGGATGTGTACAGCACTGTAAGGGTCTGTGTGTGTGTGTGTGATATGTTACATTTCTGAGAACGTTTTGGGGATTATTATCAATTAATTAATTAATAATTATTATCATAGTTAATATTATACGTAATGAGTCCTGCTTCCCACAGTGGCCAACCAGGTTGCCTCCAGAAAGATAAAAATGTCATCCCAGTCTCCAAACACAAAGCAATTTTTTTTTTGGTCATCCTTTTACAGTTATGTTTCTTTACCTAGAAAGCCACGGCTCCTGGTCACAGTACAGTTGTTATTTTACACCTCGTCCTAAACGTGTTTACTGTATTTGGTTACTTTCCCAGTCTCGCTCCCAAATATACATGTTTAGGATTTCAGCCTTTATCATACTTCTGAAGGAAGACAGCCTAGGGCCTATGGGGGCCTCCCTCCTCCTGGAAGGATATTCCAAGTTCCTCCATAGAAACAAAAACAAATAAAATTAAACAAACAAACAAAAACCCAGTAAGTCTGTAGCTCTTTCCCTTGTTGAGACAAAAGGAAAAATATGCAAGTAGGATTCTGCTCCATTTTAATTTAACTTGGTTTTATTGTTAGCTGCCTTGTCCCCATGTGGAACTGAAAGGCAAGATACAATTTTTTTGGTTAATAAATAGAACATGCTTCACTAAGAAGATCGAAACTTGCCCTCTCCTTCCAGACAGTGCTCTGGTGAATGGATGCAAAGGCACTGGGATGACAAACAAGCCCTAGGCCATCATTTTTCAGTTGAACAAATATTGTATTTATTTATTTAAAATATTTTTATACCGCTTTTCTAATATCCAAAGCGGTGTACCATAAAATAAACGTCCAAAATTTTCTCTTTTATTAATATTTAAACTCATTTGTCTGTGACCTGCATTCTCCTGTGGTGGCATGGCAAAGTTGCTGCTGGGCTCCGCTGGAGCAAGCAGCACTGTTTCCCGGGCTCAGCAGTGATGTCAGTGGGAAAGCAGGAGACGCTGTTGGCCTCGCAGCTGGTAGTGATCTATGGGGGGGGGGCAGGAAGTGTGTAAGGGAAGTGCAGGAGGGATTTAAATGAGGAAAAGGCAGGCAAATGGGGTGGGAGGGAAGCGGGAACGAGAGGAAGCAGAGGAGGAAAATGAGGAGGACGAACAGGGTATTAGGAGAAGGTGAGAAGAGAGGGGAAGGATCTTCAGGGGAGAGAAGGGGGCAGAGGGAGAAGGGAGAAAGGCCCTAGGAGAAGCTGAAGAAGAAACAGAGGACGGGGAGGCTGCGGGTGGGGTGGATCTGGCGACAATCTTATCCGTTTCCGCAGCCTCCCTACCCCCTTCCTCTCCTCGGACATGAAGAGCTGGCACAGGTCTATGGAGACCCATTGCGGGGCAGGAGACTTATGGAGGGATTTAAATCCCCTTTCCCTTCCAAAGTCTCCCGCTTGGCACAACTGCACCAGTGGGGGGGGGAGGGGAGGATAGGTTCGGGCCAGGAGACTTGCTTTAAAAAGAGAGTGAAAGATCAGATTCTTTATAAATGCAGCTACTGAGATTTGTATATAACAGATTTACATCTGGATTTATGTCTTGCAGTGTCCATTGTCTACTGTAGTAGTTGTATCTTCTTCCTTCAGTTCCTCCTCATAGCTGAAGCAGGCAAGTAGAGATGTAAACTATGATTCTGATACTACCCTGCTGGGAACCATCTCCTGCCTGTCTGAATCAGGGAAACTGTTCCCAGTTCTCCTAACTGTCCTGCCTCCCCTGCTACCTGGGGGCAGAATGGACGAGAGACATTTTAATGCTTATTTTTATTTTTCAAAATATACTTTCCTTTACCAAAAATAGATATAAACGTCAGGAGAGGCCGTGGACAATTTCTCTTCCTCTTTAAACACATCATCATCTCTTTGGATGTTTAACCACTCCAAAATATACATCACTGGATGATTCTCATGTAAATGTTTGAGCTATTTCCGTTAAAAAGTGTTGTGTTTGAGTTGGCATCGGGGGATATGAAAATTCTGTCGGTGGTGATTATTTACACATGGCTCATGCAGTTATGTAAATGGGCAATAAACATGCATATGAGTGATCGCCTCACCTGTGCATCAGTTGATTGCCTTCCAGCTGCATAATAATGTAGAGAGCAAAATGCTGGGTCATCTTGCATATGACACAAGTCACTTCGCACACCTATTTTCTATTTTTCACAAGTTACGATCAACTAATTTACGCTTATATTAAACTTTGTTGAAAAGCGGTATATAAAGATTCTGAATAGTGATAATAATTCCAGCATGCTGAAGGGGTCAACACACGTTTGATAGGTGACTCACAGCGCAATCCTGTGTAACTTTGCACCGGTGTAACAGCAGATGCACCGGTGTAACTGCAATTACACTGGCATAAGTGCAATTACACCGGTACATCTACTGTTACACCGGTGCAAGGTTATACAGGATTGCGCTGTCACTCACCACATCCTGTGGAAAATAACTTTTCAAAGATTTTGCTGAACACCTGTGGAAAAACACACACGATTGGTTCAGCATATCCAAATCACTCCTGGTTTGTTTGCTTGCTTTGAAGTTTTATATCTCGCACTTTTGACCAAATGATCTCCAAGGCAGCTTACCACAGTTTACAATACAAAAACCTACCCAGCCGTTCTTGTTCTTCAGGTTTGCGACAGAGGCTGAAATGTTCTTCCCCTCACTTCAGTGGCAGTTAGAGAAGAGGGTTTTTTTCTGTCACAGGAAGTAGCTGTTCATTTTCTGGCCAATGGCTTGGGCCAGAATGGCCTTTTCTTGCCTGGGAGGGATGTGGGGCAGCCTTCTAGTAGCCCTTAGTCCTCTGGCTGGTGGCACAGGTCAGCCAAGAGTACCCTTCTCCTCACTTCTGTAGTCACAGGACAATTCAAGTTGACTTCACCCTGTAAAAATTGTCCTTTGAATTATCCTCGAGTCACTTTCAGAAGAACTGCAGAAGATACCACAAGGCAGAATCAGGATATTTATTAATCTGCTCCTTGCACTTATGTGTTCAAATGTGACAAATGAAAAAAATTACATTTTTCTTGAATGATGAATAAAGTACAAATGAATACAATACATTTTTCTTCCTTTTATAAAGCACATGTAGCTATCCCTAAAATCTAATTTCTTAAAAAAACAAAAACAAACCAAAACCTCAGCCCAGAAGGACCTCTCTCTCTCTCTTAATACAAAAACAATACAGTATATATTGTAACACACATTGAGGTTCAAAAACCCTGGCCTGATCCAGAGGCAGTTAATTTCCTTATTGTCTCATTGAAATTAATGACACTTACAGCGCAATTCTATCCAACTTACACCACCAGTGTAAACAGCGGTGCAGCGAGAAGGGGAGGCCCCAGAACGAAAAGGGGATTCAAATCCCCTCCAAAGGGGGATTCAAAGGGGATTTAAATCTCCCCTCCCCTCCAAAGCCTCCCACCCTGCCCTCCCCTGCTGGTTACACTGGTGGTGTAAGTTGATACCCAGTGTCCTTTAAAATGAAAACTGTTTGGTGCCATGAGACTTTTTGAAAAGGATTGAGAGCAAAACTGAAACATGTGCATGACCAGGACTGTAACAAGGAAGGACGTGATGTCCATGCCACGTTTGTATTCCTGAACCAGGAGCCATGCTGTAAGGACTTCCCCAAGGCCAGAAGATGAACCAGAGGGAAGGTATACCTGAGCAGCAGACTCCATTTTAACATGTCTCCAAGCTGAAAAACCTGAGCAGCTGCCATGTGTCCAAAAAAGCTCTCACAGAATCTACTCTGCATCCCCCCCCCCCCACTGTGATGTTCAGAAGACAATACAGGGCTACCTGAGATGAGTCATCCCAGCCTCTCCTTTGTCTCAAGCCAGCTCCCTAACGGTTGGGCCATCAAAACACTGATCACCCTCTTCCATGTCACATGGTTTACCCAGAGGTGCACTGAGATGTCCCTTCTAGGAACTCTTTTTCCTGTTTTTCTGTGTACCTGGGGATCTTCCCCTTCTCTTGGCCATGTGCTCTGTTCGCTATAAAAGGCAGGAACAGACTGGGAGGCCTTCCTCTTCCCTTCTTACTCCTGCCCTTCGGACTGGTACTGGTGAGCTCCCTCTGCTCTATCTTGTTTTCCCTTCCCCCCTCCTCTTCCCCCTCTCTCTTGCAACCCCCCTCCCTTCTCTTTGCATTACCCCTCAGTTAATCACTGATTTGGTTCCTGAACCCAGCTTGTTCAGAACCTTAGAATCATTTTATTCCCCCCCTTCTCCTCCTATCCCCCACTCTTAATTTGACTTCTCAGTCATTCCTACAGACTGCTAGTCCTACTTTTCATTCAATGCTACAGCATTGCAAGCCAAGGTGAACTCTAGCAAGAACCCTGCTAAAACTCTGTACCTAAGTTCCTAGATCTGTATGCTTTGGGAGTATGATTGAAGTGATGCATATTGAACTGTATTTTCTTTTTGTATGATTCTTGCCTGAACTATTTAGTAAATATTGGAAAGTAACCACGTGTGTTCTCAATATTATTTAAAATGGAATTCTGTGAAGCTGGACTCTGGTATACATAGGTAAAAGATCCCAGAACATGCCAAATTGCCATATTTAAAGCTATTCCCCAAAATAACAGGGCATTTTGGCTAACAAAGTTGGATAGGATTGCACTGTTAAGTGAGTTGTTACTAATTTCAATACGATGATAGGTTTTGCTGGACTTTTACTGTGCAATACTGTTTAGTTTTGGACTGGCAGAGCAATTGCCCGCCTAGCTAGACAGGATTGGGCTGCCCAACTATGATTATTATTGAGGACTGCTGCTCTTTCTTGCTGTGTGAACTAACTTTAGTCATGCTATATCGTATTATTTTGATTGCTAATTATTTGATTGTTATTGTTCTTATATGGTGCTGTGAGCTGCCATGGAACCATATGGTGAAAGGTGGGATATAAATGTAAGTAATAAATACATATTCCTTCTGCCACATCATTTTGTAGAATTTTGCATACCTTCATGTTATATATATATGGTTGTGCCTTCTCATTTCTCTGTGAGCATTAGTGCCCCTGGAGAGAAAATTTGCAGTAGTCTTAGGAACAACTGTTCCATGAAATATCATTCAGTTTTATGTGAATGTGCAAAGTTTTATGTGAACAGGTGCTGAGATCTTGGAAGGATAAAAAGCTGGTGTTTGAGACATTATTATAATCACTTTAGTTTTTGGTCTTCAGTGGCCCAGAAATCTCTCACAATGTAGATCCAAGTTTATCTTTCCAATATAGTGAGGGAATTTTCCTTCAAGTTCTCTTCTTAAAAGCGTGACCCTTGGCATCTGTCTGGCGTCAATCCAGCGTGGCTGTAGCAGGCAGTCTCTACTATAGGCTGTTTTCCCTTCTGCCGGAACGCTGCCCACATTGTATCTGTCCAGTATACTATAGCTAAAGAGACCCTTCCCAGACTTGGGTTTGGAGAGTGGTTCCATGCCTCTTCACCTTCCCTACACACACTCTCCAAGCTGAATGGCCTATTAGGGAGTCCCTTTGTGATGTAATTGGATTTCTCCCCTTGTTAGTTTGCAATGAAAATGTCATCTAGATCTAGGAAGGCGTCCATTCAGCTCAAATTAAATTCAGTCATCTCTTCTGCGAGCTGTGAAACTATTCACACTGCAGCAAGCAGCTGCAACCGGAGGCACCCTTGACAATACCCCTAAGCTACTCTCCAACCAGAGCCCACTTCAGTCCTGCCAAGCTGGTTCACTTCCTGTGGAGAAAGTCACTGGGGCCCTTTCAATCCCAAAAAATGAAGGCTTGTCCCATTTTCAAGATGGGAGACTCTATTTTGATAGTCATATGTTCCATGGATTCTGATGTGCCATTGTGGCTTAGAGGCTGTTACAAATCAGGATGCTTCTGGTTCAATTGTTGCCTCTGCGATGAACGCACTAGATGGCTGTACACCAGTCATTCTTCCTTGGCCCTTCCTGTTGCAGCCCCCGAGCCCATTCCACTCCAATCTTGGGGACTCCCCCAACGCTTAAGAGTGGTTTTTTAGGTGGCAAAGGTGATGCAGTGCAGATAGGTAGGAAACCCCCTTTACACAACTGGAGTTCCACTCATACATCTTAGGACCCAAATCTACATCTTATTGCTTGTATGTTATTATCTCTTTAGTATAACTTTGAAGAAAAGCTACAAGTTGCTCAAAATGCATTGGATACTCAGATATTTCTCATACTAAAACTGCATCTGCATCTATTTACTTACACAGGCCTGCGCCCATTTTGCTTTCTTAAAAGTTAGACCTATTCTCAGGTATATTTGGGATGCTGATTCAAAAAATGGCATTGGTTTTGCCCTATCGCATCTAGTTTTGGGGGTATGGCATTGTCACCTCATAATGCGAGTCAAGAAGCTTCCTTGTGAGGAAGCCGATGTCACGGAAGCTGCTTGACTCGCATTATAAGGTGACGATGCCATACCCCAAAAGACAGACGTGATAGGGCAAAACCGATGCCAGTTTTGGAATCAGCACCTCAAATTCATATAAAGCCACCATAGATTTTGAAAAACTTTTTTTGACCCTCAAATTTGCGGACCTGTGTTGTTAGTGAAATCCTAGGCATGTCTACTAAGAAGTAAATCCCATTGCTTTCAATAGGGCTTAATCCCAGGTACGTGTGCATTGGGTTGCAGACTATATGAAACAGGAAAAGCTCTTAGTCCTGGTTTTATCAGACATCCGTTGACTTGAATTCTGAGTATTTTGATGGATGCATTACATGACTTGCCTCACGTAAGGCATCAAGACCACTGCTGCAACTCTTCTCCCTATGCTTTGCATGCATTGACGATCTAACATTTACAGAAGGGTCTGGGCTAAATAGCAAATAGAGGTGTAGATACAACACATGGAAGGGGTTGAAAACTCAGGATGCTCGAAGATTAAGTTGTTCAGCAGCTCCCTCCAGTGCATGGAGGTATCTCTTAATAAGAGATAAGAGACTCTTCTTATGCCATGGTGTTCTGGGTGGGAGAGGAATTCCCACCTCCTTAGTGAACAGTCTGAGGAAAGGGAGTTTTAACTTCTCCACAAGAAAGGTATTTCCATCAAGGTATTAATATTTGTGATGAAGCCTCCTTGGAACTTGAACGTCATACCATCGTGGACTCATTAAAAGCAAATGGCTATTCCAACTCCCAGATCACCAAATGCTGGTCTCGGCAGCAGGACAAAATTTACAAGAAGAGATATGGAATCATCAACACAGAGACTAAGTCTACTGAGAGTGCCCCCGCAGAAGAAATACGTTGGATTGCGCTACCCTTCATTAAAGGGGTTACAGATAAGATAGCACGTATCTTTGGTCAATGCGAAGTGAAAACTATCTTTAAACCCACCCTGAAATTAGAACAACTGCTCCGTAACCCAAAAGACCCGAGACCACCTCTTTCCAGCTCTGGTGTTTATAGTGTGCCATGTTCTTGTGGCAGGTGTTATATTGGTGTCACCGAACGAGCTATCAAAACGAGGTTATCGGAGCATGAGAGAGCAGTCCGTCTTAAACAACCAGATCTGTCCTCTCTTGAGGAACACGCTACATCTACCGGCCACAGGATTTTGTTTGAAAATACTAAACGTTTAATTAATGGCACTAACAATAGAACACGTTTTAATTTGGAGGCTGTGGAAATAAGCAAGAGAAATTCACAGGAACTCATTAATAGGCAACAAGATCATTCCTTCATTGATAAAATTTGGTTTCCTGTTTTACACAAGATCCTGCCTGATGGCCCTTTAAGAAGATCGATGAAGAGGTCTGCCCCTTGAGGTCATCTGCGGCCTTTTCTGCAGACGATCCTAGCGTTGCTTGCTCGTTTCCGCTGCAAATTATTTCGAAGCCCTCGCATGCCTGTGCATCCTTTGAACTTCCGTTTTGTTTGTTAGTTTTATAGTATGTGTTTGCCGTATGAATCTGCCTGATGTTTCTTTAAGATCGCTGTAGAGTTCTGCCTAGTGTTTTCCTTTAAAGTTCCGTTCTGTCGGTTGGTTTTCAGTGTCATCCTAACAGCCACGCTGTCACTACCTAGAAAATGTCTTAGGAATAAGATGAAACGTCGGTCAATTTGCCTGTGTGATTACAAGAGATCTGTCCAGTGTTGCTATGTTTACAGCTTTTGGTAACCTGGATTAAATTGTTTTTAATCGCATTTTGGCTTTGGTATATTTTAATTTTTTAACATGGCTCTAATACCCATAAATCCTGTGTTTTCTAAGATAGTATTTCCATCTATATACCATGAATTTAAACTGGATTAATAGTCATCCCCTTTTCACAGGAACTGCAACAGGCAACAGAGTAGGGGGTTAAAGAAACAGAAAATACTCAACACCCTCAATGTCTCTACTGGTAGAACATTTTCTTTACTGCTCTGCACCTTGAACTATAACTTGACATACAGAAATTCAGCAGATGAAGTTCTTCTTGGAATAGAGATAATTGAACAGCCTCACCTGCTACATGCCTGTGTGCTCGGCTGCCATTGAAGGGATGCCAGCACAGCAGAGCCTGTAAAAGAGCTGATAACCCTTGCTTGACACAGGCAGAATTAATGTGTGGGGTCTCTAGAATACAATTCAGGGATTAATTTTAAATTCTCTAGAATTGCACAAATAGGTTGAAAAATAAATCCCCCCCCCAAAAAAAATTGGTCAACAGACCAAAGAGTCTTTAGCATTTTGCTCAGCTTTAGAAGGAAGTGGAATGGGTGGCTTAAAGTGCTCAACAGTGTCCCTTTAAATGATTGTTTGTTTCTGAGGCAGTGGAAGGGAAACGGATTATTGTTGCAGTCCCAAACTTTGAGCCTGATTTCCCTACTTTTCTTTTTCCTCCCCCTTGTCCATTAGAAAAGAAGGCAGCCATCTGTTAAAAGGATTACTTCTGTCACTCAGGCTCACACTATGGGCCTAACAACACGGATGGGCTTTCTCAAAGCCTATTTTTTGGGAGCTTGTTTCACTTCATCCTAAGGAGGAGAGGTGAGTTACAGAAGAACCCCAAAAGATGGCCTGTGCTATGGATGGTCAGGCTTCAGCTGAGTGAATGAGAGCTATAGAACTGAGAAAATGTACTATGCTATGCCCTCATGCCAGCTCATGTAACGTTGCTTCCTGCTCATGTAATGTTGCTTCCTGCATGAGGGGGGGGGGCAGTGGCGTCACTAGGGCGTGCGCTGCCCCAAGGCGGGGCGCGCACATCACCCAAGTGATGCCTCCCCCAGATATACCCCCTTGGGGCGCCCGACAGGCGCCGCTCCAGGCGCCACCTTAATCGTTGCAGCCGGCTCGGGGATGTCTTCCCTGGCCGGCTGTCCTGGGCCTTCTGAGGAAGGTCCGCTGCGCCGAACGTTATTTATAATGTTTTTTGCGCATGCGCAGACCGTTCCTGAGGGAAAAGGGCAGCCTTTTTCCCTCAGGGACGGTCTGCGCATGCGCAAAAAACGTTATAAATAATGTTTGGTGCAGCAGGCCTTCCTCAGAAGGCCCTGGCGCGTCGGCCGGGGAAGATGTCTCCGGAGCCAGCTCCCGGCCTCGCAAGGCCCCTCTGAGGCCGGGAGCCGGCTCCCGGGAGTCAGGGACGTCTTCGGAGGTGACGCGCGCAGGGGAGGTGACGCGCGTCACACGCGTGCGTGCGTCACCTCTATGCGCGCGTCACCCCATAGCGGCCCGCTATGGTCACTTCACCATAGCGACGCCATTGGGGGGGGGAGCATACTGCTCAGGATGACTTAAACCAGGGCTGGCCAACCTTTCAACATGAATGGCCCTTTTGTGGTTGTAAAGGTGAGGGCATTTCAGCAGGTGCAGCTGCTTTAGCAGCACCATCAGCAGTTGCAGCTGCCAAGATTCTGTCTTCTACACAACTCTTAAGAACACAGAGGCCCTAGTGGTGGAAGGTTGGGGACCTCTGACTTAAACTGTAGTGGAAGCTAAGGAATTTCTTTCTGGGCTTCATTTCATTCAGCTTTCACACAAGCCTGCACAATTTGAGATTCACCAAGACAAATGCAGCCCACCAATCCCCTGCATTTGCTTACCTGCCTAGTACTAGACAGTTCTGTGTGACAAACATCTGGCAAGTCGTAACATGGAAGCCCCAATAGGCTGGTGGACTGCATTTGACTTACTTACAGCACAAGCCTATGCATGTTGACTCAGAAGTGTCGCTGAGTTCAGTGGGTTTTACTCCCAGGTAGGTATACACAGGATTGCAGCATGAGTACAGGTCTGTTCTTAAGGCTGGACCTCAGCCTTGGAACACAGGAAGTAATGCCTTTGAGCATTTGCAGACAGACCTAGTGCCACCGTTTTTTTGGACAGCTCTTGCAGAGGGGTCCACGGTTGCCACCTTTTTACAGAATGAAGTTTTCTGCGTTTAACAAATCAGTGGGTGCCACTGTTGCAACCAGTGTACTGTAATGTGATAATAAATTAGTACTGTCCTGTCCTGGAGGCAAGTGCTGAAGGCCCTTCAGTATTGGCAGCCTCTATGCTAATACTGGTGGGCTCCAGTCACTCTGACACCTGGCTAATAACTATAACAGATGACTTAATAGTGAGGTAAGAAGGAAAGCTTGCAAACTTGAGGTGGGATCGGTGGGCCACAAGTGCAGGATCTTAAAAGGGGACTGAACAAAGTCTCCTGCTGGGTCTCTGTGGTTGCTAGTAATTCAATACCGGTAGTAGTCCTCACAGGAGCCACAGCATACCAGGCCCTGTTTTCCAGGACTTCCCCAGCACAGCCTCAGCCTGTGTAACAATAGACCCAGGGCTATCTCTTACTCCAGTTCCTCACTGGCCCTTCCCCAGCCTTCCCCAGACTGTTCCCAGGCAGTAACTCTCTCCACCTCTGTCCTTCAGATTCCCTCCTTTTTACCCCCTCACCTCTCCTCTCTCCAGCAAGGCCTCCCTCACCCTTTCCAGGACAGTCACAGGTCACAGCAGGGGCTGTGGGGAAATGGCCCCATTATTACAATATTTTCATGCCAGAAAAAGTAGCACTTACTGATGCCTCCTATGAGAGCCAGAGACTTTGCTAAAAAAAAAAAAAAGACAACCCTAACTAGGTTGTTCGCTCCTTTCTGAAGTTCTGAGTAACCCCAGACACACCCACCCCCATCTAGGATCAAAAGATTTTCAATCAAGTCAAATTGTTAATTGTTTATTGTCTTGTTTTCGAAGGAGGAAGGGGGAAGCTGGAGATTCACAGCAAGGTTGGCCTCCTCTTGCACATAGTTAATACTGCTTAGAAAAAAAGCCCTTGTGATTATTATATCAGTCTCGCAAGCAATAAGTGGAGAGATTGAGATGCGAGCCCTGCTCTAACGTGATGATGATGAGCTCAAGTATTCGAGCACGTCCTCCGCTACCCACGATTAGTGTTTGTCTGCAGCGACAACTACTGTGCCAGAGAAGGCGACCTCCCTGTGATGAAGGACTCTGACAGCACAAGCCCCAATCCTATGCATGTCTACTCAGATGTAAGTCCCATGATAGTCAATGGGGCTTACTCCCAGGTAAGTATGCTTAGTATGCTTAGGATTGCAGCCAGGGAGTCCAGCACCCCTAGTCACGGTGCGCTTGTTTTTTTCCTAGTAGGTTGGTACCCCAAGGCATGGCGTGTGCCTGGGTATGAGGCAGAGAGAAAAAGCACAGAACCAGGAGGTACAGGAATCGGAAAAACGGCTACCCTGAAACTGGCAAAACAGGCTGCAAAGATTAGAAGAAGCTTGTTGCTTCTCGAGAAATTTCCTCCTAAAAAAAAAAAAAAATCTCTCTGCCCTGACCCCGCTCCCTACACCTCCGTCTCTCAACAGCCTGCAGTTCGTGTTGGCGCCTGAAGTGGCGGGTGCTTACTTTTGCTCAGCCCTTCGCGGGAAGACAACCCGCCTCCTCGCGTGCGCGTAACTTCCGATGACATCAGGTTGGAGGAAGTTGTTGTGCTTCGGATGTTCCTGGTTGAAGGAAGAGCTAGAGGTCTGACGTCAGGTCAAGCGCGAGGAAAGTGGTGAGTAAGCGTATTTTATTTGGGACGCTTCGTGGCGTTGCAGCTGTTGCCGTCGTCCCTCCGCGCCTCTGTCGTTAGAAAGGACCCCGTTGCTAGGAAGACATCCAGGAGAAGCAAACGACGAATGCAACTCGCGGTGTTGGAGCCAGGCTGTCGCTTCTTAGGCAGCTTTCTACTGAACGCGAGAGGCTCTGCTCTGGAACAGGCGGAGTAGTGGTCGAAGGAGGCACTAGTCTCGAGTGACTCAGGGCTTCTCCCTTGTCGTGTCATCGTGACCAGTCTTAGCCGTAAGGATTTCTAGGCCGGAAGGTAAGAGTCTTCTCTCTAGCTCCTCTCATTTTGGAAATTGAACTCTGGCAGCAGGGTGTGGAAACTAACTTCCTGAAGTAAACCTGATGATCATACTCCTTGTTTGTATAGAACCTTCTACACGTTCAGAGTTCTTCACGTTTTCTTTTTAGGGCACGGTTGGTGGCAGCGGTGGAGGTGAGACTGAGAGATAGTGGTTTGTCTTCTAAGCCTAAGGCCACCTAGTGAGTCCATGCCATTGGTGAGATTTGAACTGGGGACTTTCTGCTTCATACTTAGCCCTTTATGCTGTCTGCATCAATCTGATTGTTTTTCTGCACAGTACAGATTTGACTGGGTCTTCAGTTGGTGCTAGCTGCTTTTACTGCAGTGGGGTAGAGTATGGTGCCAGTGTGAGGCATTCGTGCACCACATTGAGCTTGCTTTTATGGGAATGTTTCCCAGGCTTCCAGTTTAACATTTCAACTGGGATGCAAAAAGCTGTGCTGTGCTTTGGATGCAGACAGAAGTATCCATTCTGGAGTCCATCCTAAGACTTGGAGCTGCGTCGAGAACCTGTCTCTTATGCTTCCAGCAGCCATGACTGATCAGGATGGGGTGATGTTGTCTTCCAAAGAGTGCGAAAGAAATTGGTTTTCCTCAACTTTCAGTTAGATATTAGGCTGCAATGTTTAACCAGATTAACCTTCTGGTTGACTAAAAAAGGTGCCCCCTGGTTAATCTAAATGCTAGATTGTGGACACCATTTTGAAAGAAGCATTTCTCCTTTTGCATTCAGAGTCGATTCTTTTCTAAGATGTTTGTTGCATCATATGCATACATCCTAATGGTTAAAGAACATTTTTTCATCAGAACTGTTGATTTCATTTGTATGTATTTCATGCAGATTTAATGGATTTAGCAGTGCAATCCTATGCTGACATCAGTGCAATGTCCATCATATCTTGTCCAGTACAAAGGGGGAGGGGGAAACGAGCCCAAGCAACTCCCTGTTGGCATAGCCCTCCTGGTAACTGCACCAGCATCTATGGAAACCCTGACACAGCCCACCAATCATGGGATGGCAGCCTGACGTCAGCTTGACATTGGTCCATCATCAGCCTGACATGCAACAAGCCAATCACTTCAATTTACCTAATCTCAATGGTGGTGGCCAGAGAAGCACTACCAAGGTGAACCAAGCAGGGGGTGGTGGCAGGCACAGGTCCAATGAGTGGCCACCGTTGGGATGAGTAACACAGTAACACCCACACACATACCACAAGTATGCCATAGCAGCTCCCCTTGTAGGAACTATTGTGGCACAGACATCAAGGAGGCAGAAATAGAGAACTTCTAGGAATTCTAGCACCCAGAGTTAAAGTCTCCTCATTCTAGATCAGTGGTGATCAGTGGTGGCCAACCTTTCAACATGAATGCTCCTGTCCCTTTAATGGTTGCATAGGTGAGGGCATTTCAGCAGGTGCAGCTGCTTTAGCAGCACTTGCAGCTGCCAAGATTCTGGTTTCTACACAACTCTTAAGAACGCAGTAGCCCTAATGATGGAAGGTTGGCCACCCCTGTTCTAGAGTAACGAATACAAAGGAAAAGGATTTTACTACACATATATGGAATTGGTCTTGTCCATGCCCATATCCCTATAGAAATAGCTGGTCTCATTCAAATCTCTTTTTCCCTTACGTAGCAGGTGTGACAAGACAAAAACGGTACAGTTCTCAGGATGGTGCGAATTTTGGCCAATGGAGATATTGTACAAGATGATGACCCTCGAGTGAGGCAGAGTGCTCGGAATAGGGAGAACTCATCCCGACCGGTGAGGAGAGATGTATGCCTTTTGTTTTGAAGTTGTGTAGAATTACTCTGTGGGGCATGTGAGAGGCTTCAATATTTATTTCAGGAATGGATGTTTCATTATGCAGTTTGGTTTACTTTTCTAGGCTAGCAAGGGTGAACCTTTTCAGAGCTGATGCACCCGACACACTTTCCATGTGGCCAAGCATAAAATTGGATATGGATCATCAACTATGATGATTCTAGTAGCATGATTTTAGGCATGCACAGTGAAATGCACACATGTGCAATCATCACGACAATCTACATTTGGATTTTAAACTCTCTTTCTCTCTCTTCCCCCCCCCCCCCCCGGTGTTCCTTTTTATGAATGAAAATCATAATATGTGAAGTAGTCCAGAATGTGTCATGTTATAGAATACAATGGAACTGTGTGAAAGGTTTCACAAGGATTAAAGCATTGGAATTGTTAGCCTGAGTATCAACAAAGTCTGATGACCGCCAGTAATGTCTTCTCATTGCACAAAGATGCGGCATTCATATTGGGAAAAATTCTGTTGAGTTCTGGTGTGTTACCATGGAAACTAGGGCCGTCCCAAGACCCCCTGACACCTGAGGTGGCAAGCCAAATGCTGCCCCCCAATACCCAATGATGTGTCAGCCTCTGCTCCTCCCAGTCTCCAGTGTTCTAGCTTGGCACTCCCCTCCCCTCCACATTTGCTCTTCTTCTCTGCCCCCTTCTACCTTTTCAATCCAGGGAGTGGAAGGGGAAGCAGTGGAGGCAAGTAGGTGGACAGAGATGGATGCCCATCCACGTCCTGCCTGAGGCAGCCCTGATGGATGCTCTGGGGACATGTGTACCTACCATACATGTGCCCATAACACACGTCTTGAGACTGTTGGCTGAGGTGTATTCATTCGGTAGATTGGTACTGTGAAAAGGAAACGGGGAAAGAGGGGACCTGGAGCCCCAACTCATGCAAAACAATGGCAAAAATTTTACTGAAGCAATTAATTACACTGAGCAAGGAATGGGGAAGAATAGCACATAAAACAACACAGCTGCCAATAATTGTAACTGACCATGAGGTTGATGCCTCTCAGGAATACAAAAGGGAGGATAATGGTGACAGTGCAGGATTAGTGAGGAGATGCTTAAGGAAGGGAAGACACAGCATGTAAGTACACTGGGTCCCCTATGTACATACGGTCAGTTCTGGGGGTGTATATGGCAGTTGGAACATACATAACTTGAAACAGCCAGCTCTTGCTGACCCAGTGCTTACAGACAGCCTGTGTGAAAGCACCAATGCAGCTGTCTGTAACTCAGATGTCTGTAACTCAGGAATCCAGTGTAAATGGCTGAATCTCCGGGGAGCACATGGGGTTTCTAGGAGAGGCAAGACTCAAAGGTGATTAAGAGAGGCCTCCCTGTTATAACCATACAAAACTTTCTGGCCTGAGTGGCTGGTCACCTCATCCTGATTAGAAAAACAAAAGGGTTGCTGGGTTGAAGCAGAGGTCCCTTGATTGAGTCAAGTTGTTTCTTTTGGTTGGTGCAAGGTGCCTATTCAAATTTGTGGGCAATGCAATCGAGGGCTGTGATTGTGTGATCAGGACGTAGGCCGGCATTGGACCGAGGCTGCTGCTGATCAGATTTTACACTGGCTGGAAGAGGAGTAAACCCTCTTTACCAGTTTACTTGGGGCACTTTTACTGGCTGCATTTGACCTTACACATTTGCTGGGCAAGCATCAGGTTGAAGCAGGAGGTGGGGAGACTTGGCAACAGATGAATACCATATATTGACAAATCATGGGAAATTGAAACCATGAGGTTTGAGCCTCATTCACACATGCATGTTCATCATGTGACTGCAGTATGAAGTGATAATTTACATGTGTGAATAGGCCATCACAGATATAAAAGTATGGTCACCACACAGTCTTTAATTGGTGGAGTCACTTGCTTGTGTACAAGCCTTGGGCAATGCATTGTCTCTTTCTTACCGGAAAAAAGGATGTTTGTTAGTGTGCCTGCCTTATGGGGATGGTTGTAAACATTAATGGCAAAGTACTTTGAGCACTCTAAAGCTATGTGCTTTAGTACTGTAAATACACATATTACAGGGCAGTCTTGTGCCTGTTTACTTGCAAGTTAGCTACTGTTTAATAACTCTTTGCCTTAGTTATTCATATTATGTAAAATGCTTCTGTGAAAGTGCTAAAATCCAGGTAGCTAATTGATAAGGGCAGTGGTTCCCTAACTGGGGCGTCGCGACGCCCCAGCCGGGAACAAAGGGTTGCTATGCCCTTAAGGGGCATGGCAACCCGCGGTGATGTCGACGGCGCGCCCGGGATCGCGCCGCCACCGCCACCGCTGTGCCCGGGATCATCCTTGTTACCTTCATTGGTGGGCAGTGGGTGTCTGGCGGGGGTTGTGGGGAGCCTGCAGACCCCTCCGCAGGCCTCCCCAAGTGTCGGAGCAGTGCTCCGACATGATTGCAACCCACTTCCGGTTTTACGCGAAACTGGAAGTGAGTTGTGATCGCGTCGGAGCGCTGCTCCGACGCTTGGGGAGGCCTGCGGAGGGGTCCGCAGGCTCCCCACAACCCCCGCCGGACACCCACTGCCCACCAATGAAGGTAAAAAGGGCGATCCTGGGCGCGGCGGTGGTGGCGGCGGCGCGATCCCGGGTGTGTCATCGCGACCCCTGGGAAGGCCCCGCTGCTACTTAGAGCAGCGGAGGGCCTTCCCAGGAGTTAGGGAACCTCTGGATAAGGGTATTGGCTTATTGCTTTCAAGTGTGTTGTTTTACTTAGCTGATTTTATGTATTCTATTGTAATTCCTTAGGTTAGCTGTATTTTTCAGAGTAAGGTGGAATATAAATATTTTAAATGAAAAGCAAATATCAGCTAATCAGTGTGCTGATTAGTGTTCTTTAGACTAGAATATGCACTTTAGACTAGAGTATGCTTTCTTTCTTTCTTTCTCTTCTTTCTTTCTCTTCTTTCTTTCTCTCTCTTTCAGAATTACCTCCATGGCAATAACTGTTCCCCATAAACTACCATAATCCCATAAATAAAGGATCTTATAAATTACCTTAACAGCTAATTTCTGGTTTTTACATTTTACAACTCTGTGTTCCATGAAAAATGATATACAGTAGTTCCATGAATTCACTCTCTTTTCTATGGATTTTCTCCACAGGGTTTTTTCAACACAATGACTAATGCAGGCCCTGCCCCACAACAGAACTACCAGCAGCAGCAACCGCAGCAGCGGGGTGCCAGGCCAGGGGAACGCTCACCATTTTCAGACATCAACCAACAGTTGGTGAACATGGGATTCCCAACCTGGAACCTTGGCAACCAGGTGGTGGAGCCAGTGATGTCCATTCTGTTGCTTTTCCTCCTCATGATGGTGGGCGTGCGTGGCCTGCTCTTGGTAGGCCTCATCTACGTCATTTCCCATTTGAGCCAGCGATGACCAGAGCTTCTATACAGGCTGTGACTGCTGCCCAGCTAGGGCAGAAAGCCAGGTGTGTGTGTGTGTGAGTGTGACAGAGAGAGTATGTTTGTCAAAATGAAAATATGGGTTGAATGCCCCCATTGTGTGTATGCTTGTTTGTGTACAACCATCTCTTCTGAGAACCTTTGTATATAGAATTCATGAGGGGCAGAATTGAGCAACTGGGGTGTACATAGTGTCTGTGTTCATAAGGGTGCCATTACTTCCACACAGTGGCGTCGCGACGACGCGCGACACCCCTGAGCGGGGGCGCGCGTCACCCTTAAGGGGGAGGCTCCGCCCCCGCGCGTGACGTCATGCGCAGGAGCGGAGCGCCCTCCCCGCTCCGTTTTCGGCTCATTTTGGAGCCAAACGGAGGCGAGGGAGGGAGGGCGGGCCCACCTGCTCCGCAAAAATTGTAAGTAAGGGGCATCGCGCATCACCCCTATACACGCGACGCCCCCCGGCGGCCCGCCCCCCCCGCTTCCCCCCGTCGACGCCAGTGCTTCCACATCAGTTGCCTCCTTAGTGGCCTGAAGACCTGCACCGGGAACACAACATTTGTTTTTCTGTCCTGCGCAGCATGTAGCTGACCGTGGTGATGACCTATGCTGAGAGATGAAGCTTGCCTTTTTTCGGCTGAAGGATTGAAAGGGCAGTAGCCGGATCCCTGATAAGCGGCAACAGAGGCACACCTGGGAATCTCCTTGAACCTAGTCACAAAAGACCTTCCCTCTTGTCACTGTCTAAGCAAGTGTTGGCAGAGCTCTGAAAGAGAAAGTAGGTGGTACACAGCCCTGAGGCAGCAGTGATAGGTAGCACATATTGCTTTGGATGTGAAACTGCGCAGATGTGTGGAAGTTAAATCAAGGCAGACAGGAGACTGGGTACAGTTGAGAGGATGTGAAACATGCTTAAGTCCTCTCATGTGTGGGACTTGTACTCTGTTTCTCAACTTATTTACACAGAGGTAAGTCCCACTGCTTACAGCAGAACGTACTTCCAAGAATGTGTGCTCAGGATTCCAGCTACATTTTTATTTATTTAAATGGTTTCTATCCTGCCTTTCCCTCCAAATAAACGGCACACTCAAGGTGGAATTATGCGATTTATATTGGCCAACATGGTTCAACAGAACCCTCAGGATAGCTGCAACACATAATGTAGCAGTAAAATATCAGATCAGGTGACGTACTTTAAAATCAAAAGAACAGCACAAAGCAGTAAAGACTATAGTGCTACAAATCCACAGCAGCAGGAGCAGCAGCAGCAAAAAAAAAAAAAAGTCCTCTGTTGTAACTACAGAACAATGTGGGGAAAAAAAATTAAGCTTTGTCTCCTAATGCTTGCTGGAACAGGCCAGGCTTCGCTGACCTAAAAATGTATACCAGCCAGACCTGCCAAACCTCTCTGTGGAGGGAGTTCTATAACATGGGTGCCATCACTGAAAAGGCCCTGCTAGCCAACCTGACATCAGGTAATACCAGTACATGGAGCTCTGGATTGCAGCCAGTGTTTCTATTTCACAGGCAGGGAAAAGTTTCCCTACTTTTCCCTGTAGAAGTTGGGAAACGGGACACAGAACCTTTCATAAAAACATGATTGCACTTTTAAAAGATCCAAAGTTGGGGGAAAGTTGCCATCTTGCTTGAAAGCCAAGCTTCAGAATTCAGGGCAGTCACAAAAGCGGGCTATGCTGGAGCCCCGAACTGAATCCCATCTCCAAAGGGGAGGTAGAATTTGTGTGTAAATTCAGACCTTGGAACCACACTAGGCCAGTGCACACTTAGAGTGGCTCCCACATGTTGGGATGGTGAGGGGGTTGCTGGACTTGTGCCTAGGCAGTGCTCATCCAGAAGGACCATTTGTAATTCTTGAATTTACTGGAAAAAATGGGTGTAGATCCATGGCAAAAAAGTTTTAAAAATGAGGAAACTAAGTGCAACAAAAAATTGTAAGTTTAAAATATGAATTATTAAAAACACACACACGTCCACACTTAAAATAACACGTTTAAAAATTAAAAACCATCATATTTTTTAATGTTTTAAGTGTGGACGTGTGTTCTTAATAATTCATATTTTAAACTCACAATTTTTTGTTGCACTTCGTTTCCTTGTTTTTTTTATTAGTACCATTTTAAACTTTTTTTTGCCATGACTCTACCCCGTTTTTTCCAGTAAATTCACGAATTATTGCGGGCCACGAAAACCAGTTGTGTGTTTGTGAGAGTACTGCTCAAAAGGCAGCCCTTGTGGTGTGTGGGGGCTGCCTGAATTGTGAGCCTGTGTGTGTGTGTGTGTGTGTGTGTGTGTGTTATAGTGGGGGTGCCTTGCTGAGTATGGGTGCAGTGGGCATGAGTGTATTTCTACTAAACAAGCTGGATTAATGGAATGATGCCTCTTCAAGTGACTGCACTTTGCATCCTAATATATAACATGGTGGGAGTTTGCCCCAAACTGCTTCCTCTGTTAATGACTGTTCCCTGCTAAAGTGGTTGATGGAATAGAATTCCATCAAGGAAAAAACTGTTTGTAACACTCTTCCTCAACTCTTTGGAATACTGGTTGCAAATTGTTCCATAATACATTATTTTTCTCTTTCTGAACAGGCTCTAGCCTTGGTTCTCTTCCTTTTGATCTTGCTTTAGTAATAAACAGCCCAGGTGTAATGAAAAATCAGAGACCTACCTAAGTTTATCTATTTTATTTCAAGTTTATCCTGAGGACTTGGGAGAAAGTTGCAACATTCACAATCAAAACAAATCTGTGAAAAATATAACGCACACAGAATGTCTGACTGATTAACTCGTATTTATCTATAATATAGTCTAGATCTATCTTTATTTATAATGACTATCTCCTGTCTATAAATCGCAACAGTTCCAACTGTGGCCACCAGAAGACATGGTCTAGGCCAGAGATTCCCAAATATTTTGATACTTTGTAAGTGTTTGCGGGGTTGCTGCTGCTGGCGATGGCGCTTCCAGAATCACGCCGGCGCTGAGGGAAAAAAGCATTGAATGGAGTGTGGACCTTATTTACAACTCTTGTGTAGGGAGTTCATTAAAAAACACAACACCTAAGCATTTTCTAACATTTTAAACATTCACTGAGAGATTTGCTAGCTTTTGGATGTGGAGCAACAATATATCTAGCATTTTGGTCAATTATTTGAACAAGCACAGGGTTACAGACATTCAATAGCAAGCCATCACTGTGGCTAGGATCCAAAGAGCCACTTGATCTGCTCAGCCCCCACAGTGGGACTTTGGGCTTGGAACAGCATCTGCTGTTCCAAGAAAAAAGTACAAAATCTCACCAGGTATATTCAAGCTCCTGGCCAGTCAGTTAAATGGCTCTGTCAGCAAAGGGTTGAAGCAGTATCTCTCACATTCTTCCCTAAATAGTGCTGGTGATGGAGCATATTATCAGTGCAGTGTTTCCATAATGCGGATGCACAGCTGGGACACTCGCTTCAGACTGTGTTTCTCAACCAGAAGTTCTATGAATCCATAGAACGGCATAATAAAAAATGGAAGCTGAGATTTCCAAGATGGTGAATTCAGCACCTTGTGCGTTTTGCGCTTCTGTGGAATTACAGAGTATTCGCATAGGTGAAGGTGTGTGGATTCAGTGTTTGGATGCTGGTAAGTGCAAATTGGACAGCCAGGAAGGTGCAGAATGAACATATTTTTTTCTCTTCCCCCCCCCCCCTGGAGAGAAGCTTACTGTAAAAAAATACACACGGATATCTTTACATGGGACTCATTGGCCTCCCAGCCAATATAGTCTTAAGAGACCAAGATGTAATCAAGTCCACACCTGCTTAGCTTCAGCAATGTTGCATTATTAATTACTATATTTGTGCCCCACACTGTTTGTCCTAAAGAACAGTCAAGTCAGTTTGACAATGTGACATCAAAATATTAGCTCAAGACAGCCAAAGTCAAAGATGGGGAAAAGGAAGTCCTACAACAATCTAAATGATCAGTGCCAGTGTATCGGATAGTCTTATCAGGTGGTCTCAGACTGTTCACTGTGGTCTAGGGAGACAAACCTGAAAGAGGCTGGTGAAATGACAAGCCTATCCATGCCCCTAAGCAGATTTATGTGCGAGCTGGGAGTTCATGGAACTTGGACATAGTAGCTTGTAGAGCCCCTGCTACTGTGAAATCTGTGTTGTGGCTGAGAGCTGTGAGCTAGCAGCTTGCACATCAGGTAGCTCATGAAAGTGGATGACTTCTAAGCAGTGGAAAAAGTTGGCCCACAGTGATTGGCAATGTATTGACTGGTGGATGTCTTCCCAGTGTTGTTTTGTCACATGGTTTTTATTGACTTGCATCTATGGATTGTCCAAATTTCTGTAAGGAAATGCTTGCCAGAGATGGGCCTTCAGTGCTGGGGGCCCTATTGTGAGTTTGAGTGACATAACTAATCCTATTAGCAACTTGTTCTTGCATTTACTGTGGAGGTGATGCTCCCTATAATAAAAGAACAATGAGCATGAGTGCAAAGGGTGAGGGTGCCTCCTCTGGGAGTGTTAATCTCCAGGCCTAATCTTCTAAATAACTGTTCCTGTGGTAGGTTAAATCCAAAGCATGACTGTTCAGAGTGGGGGCCCAATGCAACAAGGGTTTTTATGCAACATGGGTATTTGCCACTTATACACCATACATACTGTATATGTGCCGCAGGTTTTTTCAAGTCATTGTAATTTTCTAAATAATACAAAAATGTCCATCAAAGAAAGTGTTACAATGAGAACAAGAAATTTACAAAGCAACTGCTAAAAATTAGAGTAAACATGATTAAATCTTGGCAAAAGAAAAAATCAACACAGCGCATCTTTGTAGAAGGATGCCCAAATCAATGGTGAAGAAACAATCACCAATGTTAATGAATTGTATAAAAATGCACCATGCTGGGGTGAGCCAGGGCCAAGGGAGGGGGGTTGTGTGACCCGGAAGTGGCTTTAGGAACGCTGGAGACTGCTCTGCAGCCCTGCAAACGGAGTGATTTTACTGCGTGAAGGTAACACGACCTGGAAGATCCTTCCTGGGTGACCTTGGGCCAGTCACTATCTCTCAGTCCTACCTACCTCACAGGGTTGTTGTGAGGACAAAAAGGAGAGGAGGAAATATGTACACCACTCTGAGCTCCTTGGAGGAAGGGCGGTATAAAAATGTGGAAAATAAAATAAAAAATAAAAAAGTGGTCCCTGTATCTGTGACAAAGCAGATTTCACTTTATACAGATTCATGGTATTTCTCTGTCCTTTATTTGGCAATTTGTTTATATTCGTGCAAGTAATGTGTAAAGCAAGGAAAGCCCCTTGCTCTGGCAAATCTGGGGAATAAAGGGTTAAAGTCTAGGCTTTAGCAATAGGCATGCTGCACACCTTCGGCCACTAGAGGCAACCAGGTCTTCAGGGATAAAAGCAGCACCTGGAGGAAGGAAGGGTGTGTGTAGCAGGAGGAGGGTGGGCAGGCTGACAGACAGACAGACAGACAGACTAAACCAGCCAATTGACCTATAGACTCTGACTTGGCTCACGGACTATGACTTGGCGTATGGATAGAGGTGGGAGAATTATTAGTTTTTTTGCAGATTTCGGTGTTTAACCAAAATGAATAGCAGAAAGCGGTGTTATGTGGTTTTATTCCAAATTTTCCCCATTTTTATCAATTGTATCTGTTTTTAAAGTGTACTAGGTAGGTGGTATAGGTTGTACAATATCAGTAGATGAAGAATGATGCAAAATTACATGGGTTTATTTATTTTATTTTATTTTTCACAGGTTTTTTTTAGCAGAAAGCAGTGTTGTGTGCAGTGGCATCGTATAATGGGGCCCCCTGTGGCCTTGTGCCCCAGGCGCCATGTGGGTGCGTTGCTTCCGGGGGGGGTGCCGCCATCACGCCGAAAAAATGTTTTTACATTACAAGTAGCTCTTCGCTCCTGCTCGCTGTTCTGCCGCTCTGCATGCCTTTGCATGCCTTTCCCTTGACGAGACAGATGAATGCGGGCAGGCGCCGCGCTCCAGCTTTCGAGTCCGACTCAGAGGTCACCTTGTGACAGACTTGTGAGTGGAAAAGGTGAACTAATTAGCAAAAAAGTAGGCCTTTACCTCTTAAAGGGGCAAACTGGGAATTTGGCGGGACACTCCCCTCCCCATTTCTCCCCCTCCCTACCACTGCCATACCTGCTCCAGTGGGTGTAGGCAGCTCCATGGGCGCTTCTGGAGTGCTGCCACCTCATGCGACAGTGCTCCTAAAATGGCCACTCACAGAGCACTGTGCGCTCCATTGGCAGCCATTTTACGACAGCAGAAGTGCTTCCCGCTGTTGCAAAGGGCTCCACGTGCCTACGGAGTGATCAATAGGATTGGGTCATAAGGCTTGGTTATAATAGCTGACTTCTTTATCTGAAGATCAGGCTAGAGCAGTGTTTCCCAAATGTTTTTAACCATGACTCTAAATACATTTTTTCTCTCAGTCCAGCAAGTTGGAGTTGGTACATGTTATTAATAATAATAATAATAATAACAATAATTCCAGTATTTATATACTGCCTTTCTTGTCATTGGATTTCTCCTTTGACTTTAATTCAAAGTGGTTTACAATAGGCAGGCAATTCTAAACCAAAAGGTTTTTACAATACAATAAATGTCCTAATCTTTCATAGGACACTTCTTTCCAGGTGTTTCCTTTCACAGTCTGGCCTCTCTCTGGCATTCCCCTCACATGCGTTAACTGATGGGCAACACCCCCTCACAGAGTGCCAGCTGCAGCTTCCACTCTCTCTCTCACACAGAGGGGTTTTAGCAGCTTTGTCGGCGACGATGGAGTCTCGAACTGCCGTCTTTGGCCTTGATCTTCAGGCATGTAAGGTTGCAGCTCTCCCAACCTGCCCAACCTCCAAATTTATTATTTGATAACAATAAAAATGCTCCAGAGTGCTTAGTGATGTCATTGTCATCATCAAGCCGAGCTCTGAAGCACCGAGAGGGAAGCTGCACGGGGCTTTAATTCCGCATGGCTATGCAACTAACGCTGCATCCTATGACCTTCAGGAACATTCACATGACCCTTGTCTGGGTCGCGATCCCTGGTTTGGAAACCACTGGGCTAGAGGCTGGTATTAGCCTATCACAGGGGCTGATGTTACATACCATTTGTTACCTTGTGAGACCTGAGAAACAAGTCTCTTGTGAGAAAGGTCTCTTGTTGTCTTGTGTGCTCCCTGAGGCATCTGGTGGGCCACTGAGAGGTACAGGAAGCTGGACTAGATGGGCCTCTTTGGGCCTGATCCAGCAGGGCTCCTCTTATGTTCTTATGAGAACAGCCAGGCCATAGGTGTTTGCTAGGACAGGTCCCAACCTCAGGCCATGAATGATAAGCCTGGCTCATCTCCCAAAGTCTGTGACATTCCCATTTGCACAAGGCTTGGAACCCCGGGCTTGAACTTTCAGCTACCATATGCTACTTTGGGCTGCTCTGGGGATGTAAGCAACCAAGGGAGCAAGCTACTTCTGTGGAACAGGGTGGGGAGTTGCACTGAGAGAGCCACATAGGAGTATTGTCAAGAGTGCCTTCGGTTGCAGCTGCTTGCTGCTGTGTGAATAGTTTCACAGCTCACCGAAGAGATGACTGAATTTAATTTGAGAAGAATGGGCGCCTCCCTCGATCTAGATGACATTTTCATTGCAAACTAACAAGGGGAGAAATCCAATTACATCACAAAGGGGCTCCCTAATAGGCCATTCAGGCCTCTGTGTGTGTGGTGGGACTTGTGCAAAACAACAACAAAACCCCCTCCATTGCTGAGGAAAGCCACACAGGCCATCCATCAGCCGCACAAAGCAAGGGGTGGCAAGGGAGGGAAGCACTCTGCCCAGCTTTGTATGTGCAGGACTAAAAGAGAGCATCATTTGAAAAGTTCAAGAGACGCAGAGAGAGAGAGAGAGAGAGAGGGGAGTGAACAGCTCTCTGCTGAGATAGGGTTTAAAGTGCCATTCCAGCCGGCCGGTTTGTATGTGCTTGCATGAGTGTGTGTTTATACTTGAGCCCCTATATTGATGAAACATGGCTTTGTGATTCCTAAAGTGCTGGGTTTGGGAAGCCAGGCTGTGAGGGTGCTTTGGGGTGTTTTCACAGGTGATGTAAAGAATGCCATTTTTGTCTTTCAGGTGGTGGTTGCATTAATCTTACCATGCTGCACTAATCATATTTATAACACAAGAAACATGCCAACTTAATTAAAATGATTGTTCCTACTGGTAGCAATGTGGTTATGAAATTGCAGAACTGGAACGAGTACGCCTGCCACATGTCATCTTCTCTCCGCACCTCCACCCTCCCTGGGTAACATGTACCACATGTAAACATATGAAACTGCCTTGTACTGAGTCAGACCTTTTCATCCACCTAGTTCAGTCTTGTCAACACAGACTGGCAGCAGCTGTCCAGTGTTTCAGGCAAGGTCTTTCACAGCCCTACCTGGAGGTGTCAGAGAGTGAACTCGGACCTTCTGCATTTCTACAAACCAGCATGCTCCCTACCACTGAGCACAGTACACAGTACCCATCACTTCCACAGTAAAGCAAAATGTAGCATGTGACATGATATTATTGTGTTGAGAGTTTCCCCAGCCCTACAAATGCCAATGGAGGTACAGTGCTGGAAAAGACACTCTTAATGTCATTGTGTCATGTTGTGCGTTCTTGTTTTCCTAGTTGTTAATGGGGGAGGAGAGACACATGGCAGGTATTCTCCATATGTGTGGTTCTGCTCAAATATGAACAGTCTGCTGGATGCTGGTTTTCCTGTTCCAGTTGTTTGGAAAAAGGGATTTATTATGGGTACAAGTTAAGCAGAGTCATATAGCAGAAGATCCTTTTCCTGATTGCTCTCCATCAACCCTTGCTAGTTTGCTTCAAGCTGTAAATCAGGAACGGTGTAAAAAGGTTTCAAAGGGAAAAACAACTACTACTATACTGTACTTATAGTTCATAAGCAAGTATGGCTCTGCTGGTGGTACAGGTCCTGGACTGTAGAACAGGGAATCTAAGAACTGTCCCCTTTGCATGAGTGTGTGAGCCTTCATGGCATGGTGGACTCCATGCAGCTGGTAGAGCTCATGGAGGGATCTCCTACACGTGGGGAGGCCAGGAGATGGAGAGGAAGGAAGGAAGGAAGACACCTCCACAGGTCATAGAGCAGGGGTTCTCAACCTTTGGAGGCCCGGGAACCCCCTATCACAGTCCAAGTTGCTGAAGTACCCCCTGCTAATTAACTGCTAATTAATTGGATTAATCAATTAATTAGGTAATTAATCATTAAATTAAAGTACTAAAACAATTTTAAATATGAAAAATGTCTTATTTAACTGTGTGTGTGTGTGTGTGTGTGGGGGGGGGGAGAGACACACACATGCAAGGATCTCTTTTTTTCTCCAAGTCACAGTTCCCAATATCAACTCCTCCCTCCCCCACTCAACCAAAGTACATTTTCCAAAGTACAAAAATAAGCCCAAAACCAAAATCAGAGAGACAGAAGGGCTCCAAAAATAATTACAATTTAAAATCCATGTTAATTAACACTTAATTAGCTGCTGATGGGGCAGATAAGGGACAGGGCTTGGTGTACCCCCAGCAAGAGGTCCGCGTACCCCTAGGGGTACCTGTACCACAGGTTGAGAACCTCTGTCATAGAGAATAAGAATAAAGGTCTGAGACAGGTAGCCTCTGAATCATCTACTTCCTGGCAATACACTGCCCCCCCCCCCCAGTGTCTTGCAGACAGTATTGTACCTACTTTCCAACACACAGTGAATTGACATGTTCTTATCCAAATGCATTATTGATCTGCATTATTGATCTCCAGTTGCTATAGGAAAATGTAGCACCTGAACTCTCCCGCTTGGGGCATGGCCTCTCTTCTGTGCGAAAATAACAGATGTGGTCTTTTTTAAATGCTGTTTTTTTTTTATCTGGGGCTCTTTATTTTTCACATTTTTATACTGCCCTTCCTCCAAGGAGCTCAGGTTAGTGTATGACTACAACTCCTTTTGTCCTCACAACAACCCTGTGAGGTAGGCTAGGCTGAGAGATAGTGACTGGTCCAAGGTCACCCAGGAAGCTATATGGGATTTGAACTGGGATCATCCAGGTCTAAGTCCAACTCCAGAACCACTACACCATCCTGGCTCTTGTCATGACTTTTTTTTTGCATTGTTTAGTTGTTTTTGCATCATATTGCTGTAACTTGTAAAGCACTCTGGAAATATTTTTACTGAAGGTGGGTGACATATTCATTCTTAAAATAAATAAATGGGAGGCTGAGACTGGGAGGCTGAGACTGGGAGAATAGTGACTTGGGGCTGACTCGCAGGTAGGTGAGTTTAGGATTGCAGCCTCATTCCATGGACCTGAAGCCATGACTGAATGTAACCTAGAGCTGATGGCGGGTGCGGGGACATCCTTAAGTTAGCTCTGCTTCCACATTTCAAATTCATACTCTTGTAACTTGGATTTTCCCCTCCTGCCCCAATGGTCTCTGTTATAGATTGCATTTTCTTAAGTTTCCTTTTCCTAAGATATACACTTTTCTTAAGATATACACGTAAAAACACTGAATGTGACAAGCTGATGCTTAACATTGTCTTAAAACTTGCCAACAAGACTGTAATGTTCTTGGGAATATAAAGTTCCCTTGGTTGCTCTCTCCTTTCTGAATCTCTGCTATGCAAGGAAGGAACTTGTGAGTTTTTCATGTTAGTGCTGGAGATTGGTCTGAACTTTAGTTCCAGAATATTGGTGGGAGGGGAATGGACATTTTTGCTTCCTTTGTTTAAGCAGCCCTGTATATATAGAAAACCGTCTAGCATCTTTCAGAGGCTAATTCAAGTTTGCAGGAAACCTCCTAAACTCCATCTTTAGATCTTACAGGCTGCAGACTGTTGGGACTTCTCCATCATGTCCTCCGTTTTCCCCCCACCCCCCATCCTTCCATCTTACCTGATGATGATAAAGAATTCTGTAGAATCTGAAAGCTTGTTTTTTTTTTTTTAACTTTTAGTTGGTCCTTAATAAAGCATTGCCTGAACTTGGACTGTGGATTTTTGAACAGGACTTAAGAATAAGTTGGTTAAAGTTCCAGAGGGGCAGTCATGTTAATCTGTTGCAGCAAAAACAAAGAAACTTGTAGCCCCTTAAAGACTAACAATTTGTTGAAGAGTAAGTCCACATCATCACCAGTCTGTGCATCTGATGAAGTGGACTACAATCTGCAAAGGTTTATATTGGAATAAATTTGTTAATCACTACAGCAGTCTAGTTTATTTTAAGCATGTCCCTTGAAGATGAATTTCAAAGAAACATTTTAAAATCTTGCAAAATTCTAAAATTTCAATTCTACTGTGCTGAACTTGTGACATGTTGCTTCAGTTGTTGCTTAAAACTATTTTTCCTTTCTCTTCCAACCCTTCCTCACCTCTTATCTTCTTTGTTTTCTTAACTTGTACCTGGTCCATCCATGTTGCTTCTTCCTCCCCTCTCACTTTCTGTTATCCCTATAATAAATCTCTTACATTATTTTCCTAACAGTTATAAGGTTCCCTCTGCTAGTCATTGCAGTGATAGACATTTAAAAGGCTGAATGCAATTGGAGACATTGGAAGTCATGTTGCTACATAAAAGATTCTGCTGAAACACCTGCTACCTTCTTTGTTTACATGTAATGAAAATGTTTTGGTACATCTCAATAAGTCAGTTATCTGAAAAGTTTGATATGTCAAAATGTCGACACCCAAGTCTAGCCTCTGTGCATGTGTTTGAGGTGATATGTCATCCTTTTATTTATTTATATGTAAACTATCATCTATATAATATTTAATTGTCAAAGTGCTTTCCAGGGTTGTCCTCGTGGCATCCCCTTGTGGTAAGGCATTTTGTTCCCATTTTATACATGGAAACAGAGGTGTCACTAGGGTTGTTTGACATCTGGGGTGAGATCTCATGGTGTCACCCACATGGACCTCCTCCCATACCAGATCACATGATGTGGAGGCCTCCTGGGAAATGCGATCCCTGCACGAGTCGCAGCAGGGATAGGGAAAAACCCATTTTCTACCAGTGGTGCATTTCCGCACTACCAGTAACAAATATAATAAAGTCATTTTGCCGTCACCCCTTCCTGGGGTGTCACCTGATGTGGTCCCCAACCCCCCCCATGCCCCCCACATGATACCCCTGCATGGGAAACTGAAGTTGCCTGGCCTTGGAGATCTGTTACAAAGTCCCTTAAAATTCACACACAAGATTTAAACTTCAACTGCAATCCTATAAACACTTATGGTGCAATCCTATCTACTCTTCGACCAGTGGAGTGATCGCTCCGCCGGTCCAGGATGTCACAAACGTTCTGTAAAGTACGTTTGCGTCACTCTAAGAGTAAGCGGCGCCAGTGGAGAGGTTTGTGCCTCTCCTACAGTGCTGCAGAATGGCGGAGCGCCGCAACGGAGAGGTGAGTCCCTGATGGGAGACGGGAGGGCGGAATGCGGTGTTCCAGGGGTGTGTGTGAGATTGGTTGAATGGGCCCAGGAAGGGGGAGGGATCAGTGGCAGCCTCCTCCAAATCCTATCCCCCTTCCCGGGCATGGCTGGCATTACACGGTCAGCTTGAATGTGTTCCAGAAAAATAGCTGGCACACATTCAAGTAGACCCATCAGGGCAGCTGGGGCTCTACTTGGGGTAAGGGGATGAACGAAGAGAGCTCCCCCCATGCCGGCGCTGTGTCCTATCTAGATGGGATGCAGTGCGGGCTCTACGCCTGTGCTGCAGCCTAGTTAAACAGGATTGGGCTATTAGTTGGGAGCTTAACTCTCACTATGTTCAGTGAACTGGCCTGCATTTTTTTTCTTTTTTTATTAACTCTCAAACCTGAGTTTCAAAAGTCAAATTTGAATTTTGAAACTTTATCAAATTTGTTCTACATTTGGTTTCAATTCTAATTGCTTCCCATTATCAGAATGATCCTCTAATTGAAACCATATCTGTTATGATTAAATGGCTGTCGTCATTACTCATTTCAGGGAATGTAAGAGAAAACAAAAAAGAAATGTCTGGGCTGTCTGGATGCTGTAATAAACCATATATGGGTCACATTACTTTCTGAGAAGGAGTCAATTTCAATGTGTAACATCTGTTAATCTGATGTTATTGAAAGACTCAGTAACAGGACCTTGGTGGCTCCAATATGGTGGCACCAAGTGCTATCTGGTGGACATTGGGAAATATAACACTTTTTCTCCATAAGAACAGGGACCTTTTCTCTAAGAATATATCGTATCCCCTTGCTAATGTTGTACTTCTTCTAGTCACATGGTGCCAGGGATGTATTTAAGTAACTAGGTCATGGGTGCGAGTCATTTTTGCACAAGTGCAAGTCGAGTGCAAGTAAGGCCAAAAACCACGAGTCGAGTCACTTTGGGGAAAATGGCTTTTCCCCCTGAAAATGGGTGTGTCTGTGTCTGTGTCTGTGTGGGGTGTGTGTGGGGACCTCTGAGGCTTGTAAAGCACCCACTTGGCTTCCCCTATGCCAGCGGTGCGGACCGACCCGGCCTGCGCGAGACCGGACCGGAGGCTCCGCCGCAGCTGCCGCGCATCAGCTCCTGTTTAAATCAGCCTTCCTGCAGCTGCGCAGATGGCCGTTGAGGCTGAGAGATTGCCCTCTCGGCTCAGCGGCGCTCTGCACAGCTGCAGGAAGGCTGATTTCAGAAGGAGGAGGCGCTGAGGTGATGCAGCTGCAGGAAGGCTGATTTAAACAGGAGCTGACGTGGGAAGAAGGCGGCGGCGGCGGCTGCCCGGAGCCTGAGGAGCTGAGGTAAGGAGAATGGATGGGTGGGTGGGTGGGTAAGGGAAGAGCGGGTGGATGAATGAGCAAGCGAGAGCGAGCGCGAGCGGGTGGGTGGGACGGAGGGAGCGAGAGCGAGCGGTGGGTGGGTGGGCGAGCGGTGGGTGGGTGGGAGCGTTAAATTTGCGGGGGGTGTCAAATTTTGGGCGGCCATGAGGCCGGCCCGCAACCAATTTTCCCCATGGGAAAATGCACCCCACCCCGAATAGGTTCCCCACCCCTGCCCTATGCCCTTCCCCTCACTTCTCAGTCTTGTCACCACCTGTCTGGGTGGGGAAAAAACAGTGTGTCTACATTCAAACCATTTATTATTCCCTCCCTGCCCCCTCCCCTTGCTGAGCCGAGCATCCCTTGGGCTTGGAGTTCTGGTCAATGAGGAGGAACCGCTGTGGCAGCTTCGCCTTCCCTCACCCCTCCCCACCCCTCGCGCTCAGAGTTGTGGCCAATGGCGAACAGACAGCAAAAAAGGGGGAAAAACTCCAAGCCAGGCTTGCTTTCCCACCCCCTCAAACCCTCCCTCCCTGTCGCCCTCCTCCTCCGAGGTCTCCACTGCGCCTGCCTGCCTGTGTTGGTGCCGGACACTAAAGGAAAATGACTCGGAAATGGCAAGTCATTACCCCCACGAGTGTGAGTCAAGTGCAAGTCCTGTGGGTCGTGAGTGTGAGTGAGTGGGTCACGAGTACGAGTCAGGGAAAAAAGTGACTCAGTCACACTTGCGAGTTGAGTCATTTGACTCGAGTCCCCATCCCTGCATGGTGCTAAATCCTTTTGCTCCACATATTTAGCAAGAGTTAAACCTGCTAAGACAGGGAAGCCTGTGTGTGTTTGTTTTTAATTACACTGTAGAAGGCCTGTGCTCAAGAAGACAAGTGCATAGCCTCTGAGGAAACAACAGCAACCAATTAGAGGAAAAAAAGGCCAGACAAGGAGGCCAACTGAAATGGCATTGGGAGCTATGCAAGGTAGGACGAATGGTACAACTGGATGACAGAATTGCCCACTTCTGATCTTTAAAGTGCTTGAAATAGCTTGTGATTGTCTCCGGTGGGGATCATTAAATGAGGACACATCCTTCTTACAAAGGGTTACCTCATTTTGAACTGGGCCCAAGCCTTTTTGAGCTGGGTCTCTGACTTGAAATGCAGTTTGTACCCCAGCCCTGCTATTACCCAACCCTCCTTGGACAGTGCCCCCACCCCCCGCAAAACAAAGCAAGTGAAAAAGCCTTACCTTGGGGAAGGGTAATGGGGTAAGAGGCAGGGCTCATCACCACACAGGGGAGGCCTTGTGGGGAAATGACACCTCTGTGGCAGTGTCTTGAGCAACCACCCCTCTTCTGGGAAAACTCCTTTCCTCCCCCTAAAAGACGGTTCCCTGTGCATACTGAGGCTGACCTAGGAAACAGCCGGTCACACTCTCCATTCTGATCAGAGCTCTCCTCAGGTGTCACACAGAGCCTTCCTCTTTCAAATGTAAATTGGAGTCCCAAGACTGCCAGGTATCACCAGAGAACAATACCTAGCTAGCTCATACTTGGAATGATCTAATTTTGCTCACCAGACTTGGGAGTGGGTAATTTTGAATGTTGGTTAATTTAAAACTAGCTTGTCAGAGCTGGGGGTGTGGGCTCAGCTCCCAAAATGGGGATCAAGGAGAGCTGTCCAATTGGGTTGAGGAAGAGCCTGAGGATCCAGATCTAGGGCACAAGAAGATGGATGCTAGAGCCAGAGAGAGCAAAGTGTGAGTTGGGTCTTGCAAGATGCCAGCCCAGTAAATCTTTTCCTTTGGATTGGATTAAAAAAACCAACCTGTCTTGTGCTTTAACCCACAGATCAATTGACTGATCAAGGCATCAGCCTTGCATGCCACCCAGAGAAGGGTTGAGTGAGTCTGTGTGATTGTATGGGGATGTGTGTTTGAGAAAGGGAGAGAAGCGAAGCAGGGAGGTGGGTCAAGATGCTCTCCATCCTTCCTCCTCCTTAGGAACTTCAGCATGAATGCTGTCAGTTGGTAGACAGACACCCAGCTGGGGGAAAGGGTGGAAGGTGACCCTGATTCTGCGTTTCTGGTGGCAGTGGGACCCTACCTCAGTGGCGTCACAACGGGGGTATGACTGGTGCAGGCCGCACTGGGTACCACCCTCGGGGTGGGGGGAGTGCGCCACCACATAGCCTGCTCCAGGCCCAGCCGCCTCATGTGCTCCCACCGACAAGCATGTTTTCATCACTGGCCAGTGAGAACATGAGAGTTCTGGGGCGGGCTGAAGCCTGCTGAAGGGAGGCGAGCTTTTTGCATAGAAGCCATGCAGAAAGCCTGGTAGGTCAGGGTGATGTAGTGACGTATCGCGTCACTCCCAACCTTCCTCTTCCTGATAGGCACCACACTGGGTGTCACCCTCCCAAGGGACGCTGCTGCCCTACCTCATATGTGCAGCTTGGGAAAGACTGTACATGTGGTTGTGATCTTTGGGTGGGGAGAAGCACCAGATTTCCCAGAGTGGAACATAGTCCTTCTCTATACATAACCCTGGAGACTGCCATAGGCAGGGAACCCTGCCTGTCATCTCCTCCTCCTCTAAAATACTAACAGCGTAATCTTGTCGTATTTTCAGCCAGCAGAATGAGCATTCCGCTGACCGAAGATGTCGCAAACGTGCCGTAAGGCACATTTGCGATGACTCGCGAGCAGGGAAGGCTGGGGCAAGGCTGGCCTGCCCTGCTCCACCGCCCAGACCGTCTCCCGCCCACCGCCAGACCCAGGTAAGGATCCAGCAGAGGGAGAGGGCGGTTCCTATCGGCCCCAGCCGCTGTTACACTCGGGGAAGGAAACGAGCGTCCCCTTCCCCGAGTAGACGTTCCGCTGCAGGGAGCCTGCTGCAGGCTGCCCGCTGCGGATCTTTATGTTAGGATTGGGCTGCCCGCCAGACAAACCAATGGTCTGCTGCAATACCTATTCTAGATGTTTATAAGCTTAGAATGTACCTATTTCACAGTATGATGCAGGTTGTGTCTATATTTTACTTTAAGAGCTTGCAGTTTTCGTAGTTTGCAACACAGCAGGACTAATAAAGTATATTTTGCCTATGTATCATTGCTCTCTCTCTCTCTCTCTCTCTCTCTCAAAATAAAGAAATAGTAGCCATGGGGGGGAGGAGGCTGATCTAGATTGGGACCCCAACTTCCTACAAGGTGGTTGGCCATTTGGTTAATCTAAGGAACAAGCAATTATGCCTAAATGTGGTTGCCAAGGCTACCAGGCACTGTACATGAGCATCTTAAGTGGGGTGGTGTCAGGGTTCAGCCAGTTGGGGTACTGTCTGAGGGTCCCTGCCCAGCAGAGGGCTTTCCGGGCCTGGCTGACCCCTGAACCCGAGGCATCACCCAATGTATTAGCAGGGGGTGTTGTGAGCTACATAAGGGATGCAGTGCAAGACTTCGCCCCTGGGGCTCCAGCAATTCGGTGCCCTCATCCAGACTGGAAAGGTTTTTACATGCAATATGCTACTGATAAATCATGTGAGACGGTGCTACAATCTATGGTGCAACCCTGGTTTGGGAGTCGGACTTAGACCTGGAAGATCCAGGTTCAAATCCCCGCTCAGCCACGAAGCTTCCTGGGTGACCTTGGGCCAGTTACTATCTCTCAGCCCCACCTACCTCACAGGGTTGTTGTGAGGACAAAAAGGAGGGGAGGAAATATGTACACCACTCTGAGCTCCTTGGAGGAAGGGCGGTATAAAAATGTGAAAAATAAATAAATTTGCTCTGATGCCCTGAATCAATAGAAAATGTGTGGTACAGGGATAGAAAAGGAAAACAAAATTTTGTTTTCTTATTTTATATTTTTATGTTCTTATCATGAGCTGCTTTGGGCAGATTTTATTCTGGAAAAGTGGTATATAAATGTATTAAATAAATAGATGACATAATTTGCTTTATATAGCAATCGCCCAATGAACATCTGCTGTTTAACAATTTGCGGCTTCTATCTGGATCAGTCCCATGCTGCAATTTTTTAATTAAAAGATGCACACACCAAAAACACCACCAGGAATGGAAAAACTCCTTTAACCTCCCACCCAGTTTGACCTTAATTTTATGTCAATTTAAGCAAAGGATGGGCAAACTTGTGCTTTCCAGTTATCACCACTAGATGACACCGGCTAACCGGTTGCTGACTCTTGTGGATGACAGAACAAACAAGACAGAACAAACAACTTCACAGGAACACAAGGGAATTTTAGGAATACAAATAACAACTGAAAGCGAACTACTATTAATACCCTTTGCCTGGGATAAGCCTTTTAATTCACGCAATAGTCTACCAAACAAAATCAGGTTTGTTTTAACCAGTCCATGGACAGGAGGAGAAACGACAAGTAGGTAACAGATTGTCTGCCTCGGAGGGGGGGTTGAAACACAAAGTATTGTATAGATATGTACATTGCAATGTTTTTGAATTTCATATCAAGTAAGTGTTGAAAATTGTGGTGGAGATTTGTCTACACCTCCTAGAGGACAGCTGTGTGCTGACAATTTGATGCACTCCTGATTCTGTTTTTCCTTCATGACAAGTTCTCAGTTGCCAACAGAGAACCATAACAGTCAAGCTTTCTTTGGAGTCTAACTTAACCTTGTCTTGAAGAGATCAGAATTGGTGCTTCCATAAGTAGAGAAAAAGACACATTTTCAACAGTGTGGGTTGGCACAATATGGGTTTGCATGATGGTCTTGTGCAGATATGAGAACTCCAGAAACAAAATATAATTCCAAAATAAGCAGTTGAAAAGTTACAAATGGTTTGGGGTTGGAAATAACTCCCATTCCCAACACCATAAATCGCAGGCCCAGTTCACTTGTATCTGGTTTTAAGGTCAGAAAACTCTTGTGGTCAAGAGTGTTCTGCCGACGTCTGAATTGTTTTTAATGGACTTTGTGTAAAGTGGTACCTTGAAGGCTGAGCCATTACACAAGAGCATAGATGGCTAATTTTGGATTGCTCAGACCAAGATATGTGGTCTATATGTGTGTAACCAACATTACTGGGCTTTCTGTAATCAAATAACCAAATGACATTACAGTGGTGAAAAACAAAATATTGTCCTCGTCTAATGATATCTCTGTAACTGCAGAGCAGCCAGCAGATGTGACTTCCCTTTCTGCTCTTAAGGATTAGTCCAGTGCTCTTGTATTTGTTGGCATGACAGGGGTGGGACAATGTGAAACTCTCCGCCAAGCAGGATGCAGGATTTCATTTGCCGTTTTGAGTCACAGGAAATGAGAAAGGAGAGGTGAGCCATAAAAAAAGGCCAGTGGGCAGTGTTAAGCTTCAGAAAGCATGAACTGTTCTGAGAGAAGGCCAACACGCTGTTCCACTTATTCACCTTTTTCTTGGCGCAGAAGTCCTGGAATATATGAGTGCTACAATCTAATGTTCAAATCCTTCCCCACCGCATACGTGGATGCTAAAGGGGGAGGCAATCTGGAAGCACTTGTGCTGTGTTCAGTCCAGACGTACCAATACCTCTTCATCTCCTGGGCCAAGTTCTGGGGGAAGAAAAGGACATTTCTGAAAGTTTGCAGTAGGACTTCAGACAGCTATGCACAGAGGTGATGGGCCAGCCCTCATGATGTCATCAAGAAGCCTCCCCCCCCCTAATCTCAGGAATAATTTTGCACTTTAACAGTTTCCTTTCTAAATTAACAAGGCAGTGAAGGGACAAAATCTGGTGATTTTAAAAATGAAAAGGGTGGACAGCTTACTGGAAATATGGGTGGGCAGGTGGAGGGGGGGAGATTTATTTAGTTAACAGCGCAATCCTAACCAACTTTCGAGCACCGGTGCAGCCGCAATGCAGCCCTGAGGTAAGGAAACAAACGTTCCCTCACCAGTGGCGTTCTTTCATGGGGGGAGCTGGTGTGCTCCACCCCAGGCGCTGAGTGGGTGAGGGGGCGCGGCAGCCGGGCTCGGGGCTGCGCAGAGCGGTGCGGCACCGGAGCCCGGCTGGCGCACCCCCCCCCCGAAGCAGCGCGCCCACTCGGCGCGTCCCTGGCCTCCGGAGGCTCCGCTCCGAGGCCGGGGATAAGTCCTCCTTAGAGCAACCGCCCAGTTCGGCGGTCGAGGGCTTTATGAGAAGTCTGAACACGTTGCCGGCTTGTATATGGGTTTTGCGCATGCGCAGAACCTTTCTGAGGGCAAACGTCTGAGTGGGCGCTCAGCCCCGAGCCCGGCTGCTTGGGAGGGCGCTCCAACCCCCGCCCCCCCCGGGCGCCGGGAGGGCTGGGAAAGCCACTGTCCCTCACCTTAAAGAGGCCTCCATGACTGCCTCCGCACTGCAAAATGTAGTGTGCATCAGAGGCGTATCAGCAGCGAGTGCTGCAGCGCCGCTCTGGGGGGCAGGGGGCGACCCGGCTTACGCGGGCGCTCCAAGGCCTTCTCCCCCGGCCTCGGAGCCGGAGAAAGCCTCGGAGCGTCCACCACGACCGGTGTCCAGGGCTTTCTGAAGGCGGCCGACTGCCACGCAGCGCTATTTATCCTTGTTTTGCACATGCGCAGAACATTAAAACGTCACCGGGCGGGCGCGTGCGCTCCGTGGAAAGACTGGAGCGAGTGGAGCAGCGCCACCCGGGGCCGAGGAGCCGCCCGGAGCTGCTGCTCCGCTCGCTCCAGTCCTTCCACGCCTCTGGTGTGCACCCTGTAGGCATTGGTACATCAGCATTGGAAAGTTGGTTAGGATTGCGCTGTAAAGTACTTATATCTTACTTTTCAGGTTTAAAGCCTCCCAAGAGGGAGGGAGGGAGGGAGAGAGAGAGAGAGAGAGAGAGAGAGAGAGAGAGAGAGAGAGAGAGAGAGAGAGAGAGAGAGAGAGAGAGAGAGAGAGAGAGAGTGCAATAAGTGCAAACCAACATGAAGAACATAAAAGTGCCAGTTTAAATCGTTCAAAAGCTTGTCAGAATAAAAGTCTTTGTTGTCCACCTAAAAGCCACCAGGGAGGTCATCTGGTGGATTTCCTCAGGGAGGGAGTTTGAAAGGCATCGTGTCACCACAGAGAAGGCCCTGTGTCTCTGGTTCCAAACAGCCAAGCTTGTGTCAGTGGTAGACCAGAGAGCATGTCCTGCGAGGCAGCTTGTAGGACTCTGGCAGGCTCATCTGGGCAGGCTCATCAGGTCCAGACTGTGTAGGGCCCAAAACATCAAAGCAACACTTTGTGGTGGGCCCAGAAATGCACTGGCAACCAGTGTAGCTACTATGTCAGACCACCAGGCACCTACCAGCATTCTGAACCATGTGCAGTTTCTGGGCTATTTTCAAAGGTAGCCTCACAGAAAACACATTACAGAAATTCAGTGCAAGACTGATAGCTGACCCAGCATTCAGTTTGCTAGAATGCCTGTCTGCCATTGCAATTATGAGACTAGGCTCATCTCTCTTTTTCTATCTACAGTATTCTCACTGTAATTCAGAATATTTCTGAAATTTCTGAAACATCCCTTTCGTCTTGGAACCCCCAACATGGCATATTGCCTGATTGACATTCACCAAATTTGCAAATAATTTGTGGATTTGGAATTCCTCCAAGGAACAGAATGTATTTTTTCATCAGGACCAGGATGTTTTTAGAGACCCTGATTATTAGATGAGTCTTGAGGAGATAATTAAGAGCAGAAAGGGTGTGTGGATTTTTTGCTTACTTGCCTTGGGGGGAAAAATCCTCTTCTCTTTCAGCACATCATATGAAGTCAATTCATGGTAATTTTGGGATGGCTAATAAAGTAATATACATGGCATTGCAAAAAATGTACACACAATTTGAAGTGTCAAATTTATTACATTATAATACACACATATACTGCATATGGTGTACACAGAAGCAGTTGCTTCACAGAGTCAATTAATTAATTAGACCAAGTGTTCGAAATGTTCCCCATGCACCACTGACATAATTAAGGGATCTGCAGACATCCACCAATGTGTGTGCTGGAATGGTTCCACACATCTCTTCAATTGCTTCTCTTAAGTGTTCAAGTGTTGCAGATTTTCGACAATGAAGTGTGAATTAGAGCTCATTAAAATGTGTGTACATTTTTTGGAGACACCCGGTAGTTTTGCATTCTCAGGGGGCCCCTTCAATTACATACCGGTATATAACTCCAGGAGTGACCCATCCATTAGGCAAGGTGATGCAGGTTGCATCAGCAGCAGATTGGGGGGGGGGGATGAGAGGGCAGTGGATTCAGGATGCCATTCACACAGCTGCCACCTCCTGCTGCAGATGCAATCCACAATGGACTGCTTTCTGCCTGCTAAAAATGAGCGGAAAGTTGGTCAGCTGCCTCCTTACCTTGCTCCTGGCACAGTTTCTTCCAACACAGAAATGCAGGGCTTCCAGTTTGATTTACAGCCTGGGACTGCACAAACGAAGGACCTCCTTCATTCACATGGTCCCTTTAAATCAAACCGGAACTCCTGCACTTCTGCAACTGAAGCAACTGTGCAAGGAGCGTAGTGTCTGCTATTTTTTTTATTGTGTAGGAGTGGCAGACCTGGGGTGGCATTCCGGGTTGTGCCTCCCCTGTATAACTCTACTGTACATATATAACTGTTCATATAGTACAGTACTAGTAAAAATCTTTGCCAAATTAGATTAAAGCCTTCTGATCCTTTTCATCAATGAACTTGTTTTCCCAGTTTCCTGCCCCTCACTGCTACATTTGGCTTGAGGGAAATTTATTCACAAGGCTATCTGAACCAGAAACGTTTTTGTGGCAAACGTTTTTGTGAAATCCGTCCATCTGCTGGTATTCTAACTAGATCAATTAGGTAACAAATAGCATTACTCAAAGAACTACTAAGAAAATTAAGCAGTAATTTTGCAATGTTGCAATGTCACCCCAGTAGGGAATGCAGGACAATATACAGCAAGTCCTGAAGTTGTCGACAGGTTCTTGGAAACTGCAACTTTAAGTGAAACAAATTAATGGAACCAATTTTACCGTGGGCTAATTGATATACATAAACAAGAGTTTACGGCATATTTCTGGTCACAAAAACATTACCAAACTTCTAAATAAAGACCCAAAACACTTCTAATATGAAACACTGAAATAAATGTGAGCTTTCTGGACCAGAGCTTTCTGGATGCAGACATGGGGAGAACATTCAAACTCCACACAAACAATGAACCCAGCCGGGAATCAGTATTTTTTTCCCCAACAACTTTAAAATGAAACTACTTATAACAAAATGACTTTAAGTGAGTATACTAGTCTTTATACTAGTCATATACATTAAAGTATATACAATACACTATATCGTGTAGTATAATACACTGTATACACCATGGTTTCTCAACCAGTGGTACAAGTACCACCAGTGGTACTTTGACTTACTGCTGGTGGTACTTGGACCACCGGAATCCCTTTCGGTGGCGTGTTTTCGCTCCTGAGAGGCTCCTACCTTTGGTTGAGCCTCTCGGGAACGCTGAGAAGGGCCCTACCACCTGCCCAGAGCCTCCTACCTGCGTTTTCTGGCCTCCAAAAACCTGAAAGCTCGGAAGGAACTGGCGATGATGTCACTGCCAGTCACTTCCAGTGGTACACAGCAGGAGAGTGGCGCTGAAGGTGGTACTCGGCCGGGAAGGGTTTGAGAACCCCTGGTATACACTATATACTAGTGATGAACATAAACATATTTTCAAAAGGTGTTTAAATCACTTCTTGCCTCACTGAACTCTACACAGACTCAAAAATCAAAGGCTCAGACTTGACAGGCATAAAATTGTGTGCTATCCCAGTGTGCTTTCAACTGGAAGCTCCACGTTTTCAATAAAAACAGCTGACTACAGTGCAGTGGCAACCTCAGTTGGAACCAGGACTTGTGGAGAGAGGGAGATTTGCTCTTTCTCCACATGCTGTTTTCCAATTGAAAATCCGCTCCTTCAAAGTGGCGATTTGAGAAAATTGTCATGGGGGGGGGGGGATGAGGATGGGACAACAACGATAACGACAAATTATCAGATTGAAAACAGTATTGGGGGGGGGAGAAAGTGAACTCCCCCCTGCTCACATGTCCTGGTCCCAACCAGGGTGCCCCCATTGGCTACTCTTAATGAAAAAGTGGAGCTTGCAGTTGGAAGCAGACTGGAATGACAAAGAATTGTATGTCTGTACAGTTTGACCTTAATCGACCCACTTTGGGTGCCCATTTGGGAGAAATGCAGGGTATGAATTGAACAAATAAACCGGAACTCAGGTTGCCCTAGACCAGGGGTGCCCAACCTTCCACCATTAGGGCTACTGTGTTCTTAAGAGTTGTGTAGAAGACAGAACTTTGGCAGCTGCAATTGCTGATGGTGCTGCTAAAGCAGCTGCACCTGCTGAAATGCCCTCACCTATGCAGCCATTTAAAGGGCCAGGAGCATTCATGTTGAAAGGTTGGCCACCCCTGCCCTAGACCTAGGTAAGGCAGACAGACCGTCAATAAGCAATCCTTTGAGGAGGAGCTAACAAGTCTGCATGTTGATCGCCTTTCTGCTTTAACTGAATGGTGACCTGACTTTCAGGTCTAGGCCAATCCTAGTTTCAAGCTTGCTCAATAATGATCCTTCAAGACTGAGTGCAGTGCCATAAAAAAACCCTCTTCTGCTAGTTAGCTTTATTCCCTTGTGAGAGGTTAATGAGAACCAGACTCTGAGTTAAGGTTCATGTACTCACATCAAGGGTCACTGAGCAAATTTTGCTTCCTGTGTGATGCTGCTCATGAAGACTGGCTGTCAGTCACAGCAGGAACTTTATCTCTTCCAAAATAAGGTTCATGGATATTAGCATAGCTATACTTAGTCCCATAAGTTGGCCTGGTATGTGACAACCGTATCTGTATTGGTTGTCTAAGCCTGCCTAGTGCACCAGAAAATTAACATGTTTGAGTTAAGGAATGTACATACTATTCCATTAAGAGATGCTATATGTTAGAAGATGTAAAAGCACAGTTGTGATGAATGCCCTGGTTTCCCCCTTATTTTTTTGCCTATTTGTTATCAAAATCAAAATCAGATTTTTATTTGATAGTATCTCTCTTCATATCCAACAGTATAATTTCCTATCAATACTTATGACAGCCGGCAAAACAATTTGCAGAGTGACTTGGGATTCCATCACTGCTGCTACTGATTTTGCAAATGATGTCACTTTTCAGCAAGACGACCACAGACAGCAGGAGGCTAAGAAAAAGACACCACATTTTCCAGGACTCTTGCAAACAAGAAGAATCCCTTGGCTAAAATAGGTAACCCCATCCCTCAGTTCAGCAAGAGTCTTTCATGGGGGACCGGAAACCTGGAAAAATGGGCTCTCTTTTGATCATACCCCCAGATCATTCCCATGTAAGTGTCTCATTCCCTGTAGGAAGAAGAGTACATGCCGGTATCATGTGGGAGGTGATGATAGGGCACCTACTGCTTGATAGTTTGAACTTGTACTTAAAGAAGGGGGAGGGCATTTGTGAATGGGGAACTTCTTAAACCACACTTTGTAAAAATCTCCTGAGATGTGTGTTATACTTAAAACCAAGAGCAGTTTGTTTTGGGACAGCCAATATGTTATATTACTACTAATTAAGGAGAAAAATGTAATGGTTGTGAGTGACAAGGAGAGATTGGTTATCAATTAAAATGGAATAAAGTAAGACGGGAGGATGAGGAGAGTACAAAGCTTGGTGCTTTTCTTGCTGCTGTTCTTATGGATGCTATGTTCTTTGTTTTTATATCGATAGGTTGCTTTAATGTCACGTGCTGCTCCTTCATTGGTTATTTTATATGTAGTTTTATTTTATTTTTTATCTACTATGTATATCAGGTGTTCCAAACATGTGGTACACGTACCCCTACACAAGACGCTGCCTATTATTAGCTGCTGCAATCAGCAGCTGATAATGGGCAGCTGTAGCCTTTTTTCTCGGGTTGTGGTGCGTGCGGGAGGACCCGCCCACCCGTGCCGCAACTCGGGAAAAAAGACTACAGCCCTGCCAATCCCTGTAGCCTCCCTGGTAGCTCCTCCTACCTGTTCTCCTGGGCGCCGCCATCTTGGATCTCACAAAATCTCACGAGATCCAAGATGGTGGCGCTCAAATCTCATGAGGGCACATAGTTACCTTATGAGATTTGGGCGCTGCCATCTTGGATCTCGTGAGATTTTGCGAGATCCAAGATGGCGGTGCCCAGGAGAACAGGTAGGAGGAGCTACCAGGGAGGCTACAGGGATCGGCAAGGCTGTAGCCTTTTTCCTGGGTTGCGGCGCAGGTGGCTGGGTGCTCCCGCCTGCGCTGCAACCCGGAAAATACATTTTATGGGGGGTACATGTGGGTACCTGGGAGGGTACATGGGGGTACAGGGGGTGGCAAGTCTGGGGGTACGCGGGGCAACTGGAGGCCCACATAGGGGTACACGGGCCTCCAATGGTTGGGAACCCCTGATGTATATTTTATATTACCAGCCTTCGACACCCAAGTTGGTAGGGGAAAGGCGGGATAGAAATATTATAAATGAATGAATGGAAAAGTGTGACATACTTTATGGATTATCCCCTTTTTAATTGTAGGGTTGGTTCATACGTGGCTTTTGATCCCTTATCCTGGGTACCCTGGGTTCCCTTTCCCTATGGGTCTCCTTAGTTCTGTGTCAGTTATTTTGCTGGTGCAGAACTGAGGAGAGTAATCATGGAACCCCTGAAGTTCTTATTTAAAGTCAAATCACAGTAGCACCCATGAATGATCAGATGTAACAACCTACTGCATTACCCATGAACAAAGACCAGGCAAGCAAAGAGTCAAAATATAAGTCATTTATTAATAACCTAAAAGGAAAAGGAATGGGAAAAAGGGAGGTAGAAAAAGTACAACAAGCAGGCTGATGGAAAATGCCTGAACTTGGCTGGATAGGCACAAAGAAAAAGCTTGACTAAATTGGATGCAGGAATACCCAGCATTATAGCAAGCTGGGCATTATAGCAAGCTGGGTAGCTACTTAAGAACAAAGCACACAACCCCCCTAACACAGTTGCCAAACTGCTGGCTTGGAGTGAAAATTAATTAATTCCCTAAACATGTCAAGCTGGAAATACAATCCCTATTGCTAGCTACTTACATTGTCACAGGAATCCCAGTCTCCGCACTTAACTGGAGAGTAAGTTTGCCTTCCACGAACCAGCACTAGATTTCACAGCAGACCTGGCAGAAATGCACATGAACATCCCTGTGTTTGAATATAATTAACTAGGTTTGATGATATCATAGAATTACCTGGTTGGAAGAGTGTAACCCACTTGGTCATCCCATCCCACCCCACCCCCCCTTACTGTTCTAGACAGACAGGTGTGGCTTCCCAATCAGTAGGTTCATGCCAATCTAGAAGGCTCGACCACTCCAGACATGAACAAGGACCCACATCTAATCCACATCTAGCACACAGCTGTCTGGGAATGACATTTTGAAACGAAGGACAAAGGCAGCTGTAGGAACATGTCCCAGCAGCTTTTATGCTGCTGAGCCAGCACAGAAATGTCTGGGGGGTGAGAAGTGTCCAAAAAATATGGGGAAATAGGCAAAAAACTAGAGGAAAAAACTGGGCATTCATCATAGCTTGTCATCACAAGTTCTTGAGACCTCTTAGTCTACCATTTGATCTTGTCCTTCCTCTACAAAGCTCATTTTTTAGTCTCACAACAACCCTCTGAGGTAGCTTCAGCAGAGAGATGGTAGTCCAAGACCAAACATGAGTTTGGCAGCTACAGAAAGAGATCTTGGGACTTGAATGTCCAGTGAAATGGATATTTAAAGAGCTCATTCATTGCTTTATTAACTGTGGCCAACACTCTAACATTACTCTTTCCGACAGAAAACAACATATTTCCACCTGGAACAAGTTGGATGGGTTCTGTACTATGGGAGAATAGCGAGGCTTGTAAAGAGGCTGACAAGCGGACTTATTGGCAGCAACCATACTCCAAGCCTGAGTAGCCCATACAAAGTTGGACGAGACTTCTAAGAACTCTCCCACGCTTAAACGTCTACTTCATGCCCATCTGGACATTTTTTTCCAAATAACTCTCAGGAGGCTACAAACTGGCCTGTTTAATCTTGCAGGAGAATGCTAAGCTTTTATTATCACATTTTATATTGGAACATGGTTCTTTTCCATATGGAAATAAATTGGAAAAGAAATTCAAGTGGATCCCCTGTATTTCAATCATTCATGCTAATTGCTCCAAGCCTTCCTTCTCCTTTTTGATTTCATCCTGCCGGATTGTTTTCTAAATGATGAAAGGCATTTTAATTCTAAAAGGAAAGCAGGCACTGGAAATCAAAGTCTCTCTTTAAGATTTCCCAGAATTACAGCAACTGGGGCTAATAAAACCAAGGTTATGAAGTGACACGAAGCCTGGGACTGCCGGCCCCCTTCCATACCATGCAGCACAACAGAAATCTATTCATAATTGGGGGTGGGGGAAAATGTCATATGGAAAATGACTCATTTCCCATAGAATGGCGCTGTGGCAAATTGCATGCAAATATTGATATCTGTTTAATACACTACAAAAATGTGGCCAATTTTTATGATGTATAAAATGTGCATGACACAAGATGCAGCCAGTACAGTTAGTTATTTGAATGGACACTGGGGCAACATAGCCTCAGGTGCAATTCCAGTGGCTTCAGTGGCCTTAAACTTGGGGCAGATCTTATTTTGGAGTCCTGTTTCTGTTCAGAATGGCTTGTTTTGTGATTGCACTTCCCTGACTGGTAGGAAGTTCCAGTGTCAGCTGTTATAGGTCAGTTTCTCTGTAAGGAGAGTAGTGGAGACTTACGGTTTTTGTTTTGTGGGCAATTTCCCCTTGACACAATTTGGAATCACTTTGGATTTATGAGCCTAAAGTTGGCAAGCATTTGAAAAAAGCTCATCTGTTTCTCATGAGTTCTCCCCCAGCCCATGCCTGCATGCTGATGGTGTTATTACCTTGACTTGTAGATTGGTTTGGTACCACAATTAAGATTTAAGTTGTGCCGAATACAGATTCCACAATACGCCAGTGATAGAAAGAAATGTAGTATATTGCATTTGCAGCAGCTCTTTTGGGGTCTCAGAGTAGCTTGGGGATGATTTTCATCAGGAAGAAACTCACAGAGAAAAAAGAGCACCCCCAACAATCTCCATGATGCTGTCCTGATCCTTGGGTCCCATGTAGCTATTGTTTTAGTTAAAAATGCTTTGAAACTCCCTCTTCTCGAGACCTGTTTGGCCCTCTCTCTGGTGACTTTTTGCGGATCAGTAAAGGCTTTTTTTTATTTGTGTTTCAGGTGTTTCAGTTAAATTAATGCCCTCATTTATAACGGTTGTCCCTGTTCTGCAGTTGGTCTCTCAATTCAGTTGGAAAACTTACAGTGTAATCCTGTCTACTGAAAGACTACTGGAGGGTGTGCTTCGCTGGTCTAGGGTGTCACAAATGTGCCGTAAGGCATGTTTGTGGCACCCGGCGAGTAGGCAGCGCTAGCGCCAATGCCAGCTCCTCTCTACTCACCCCAGATCTGGAGCTGCGCCCGCTGGAGAGGTTGAGTTTCCCGTCAGGCGACGGAGGGGCGTGGGGAGGGCAGAACGGGGCGTTCTGGGGGTCGGTGGGATTGGTTGGTCGGGACCGTTCTGATTGTGCTGCCAGTTTGGGAAAGGCACATATCATACGACATCAAATGATGTAGAGCCTTTTTACATTTTAAAATATTTTGTTCCTTGGGTTACTATTAGGAAACTTCACAAAAGGGGATAAGAACACCAATCATTTCCTTTTGTTCCTCATTTTTATTCAGGCCGTGACCTAATGTCTAAAGTTTATCACAAATGGGTCCCTACTGTCCTTCCCTCTGGCTGTTTCGAAGATTGTGGGCCCTCCTGAGCCATGTGCAGTAAGCAGCCTGCAGGAGGAGCTGTCTTTCAGCACTTAGAAACCATGTGTGGAAAAATCATTAGGAGCGGAGGAGGGGGGATGAGTGGCCACAGAATTCATTTCCTGGCAGAAATGAGGAAGACAGAGCGAAATGACTGGCAGTATCTAGCTCACAGCAAAGTTACTAAATAGCCTGATGGACTGCACACATTTGATTTGGATGGGAAGCCATGAGCCACCTAGAGATAGTAAGACAATATCACATTAGTCCTCTCGTGGCTTGTCTTAGGGTGAAAGCAGATGTAGACTTTATAGCGAGCTGTGTGAGGTTGGTTTGAAAAGTGCCCTCACCCATTTAATACAAACATGCAACAGAGTGAGCTTTTTTTTCTGTCCCAGAGTGAGCTTTGATAAACCAGTCCTGCAAGTTTTCAACATGGTCACTTTAAACTGGGGAAAAACTGGCTATGGACAGAACCTATTGATGCTGGTGATGTCACCAACACATCTTCCCTATATCCCTGAAGCAGTTTTTAAAATGTTGTGAGGGTTTTTTGATAATGTGAAGGATGGAAATATGACGCTTGTACTCTTAAAAAAAATAAAGAAGTGGACAGCTCAAGGTGAAGGACCAAACTGCCGCAGATCAATTGTTCAACTTGTTAGACATCCATAATGCAAATAGTATAGATGGCATCACACCATGGTAGAAAATGCCTCTGTGACTACCAGGGATGTGGATCAAGTCTCTGACTCCAAGTCTCAAGTCAAGTCCCAAGTCTTTGCCCCCAAGTCCCGAGTCTTTGGTTGTGAGTTGTCCCTATCTATTTAATGGAGAAAACTGACCCTGAATAAAATTCAACTTGTCATAAAAGGCTTCAAGTCTCAAGTTGATTCTTTCAAGTCTTTTACAATCACCAAGTCAAGTCCGAGTCAAGTCATTGACATGACTTGAGTCCGACTTAAGTCCGAGTCAATGGACTCAAGTCTGCATCACTGGTGACTACTCTGAAAATCTTGTGCTTGGCTTTACCCTTAATATGAAGGTTAAGATCAAGGGCGTCATTGAGCCAAGGAGGGACACTGCCCAAAGAGCTTTGTATCAAGAACATTGCTGAAAAACCTTGATCTGAAAGAATTAGTTGGTTTGTGTACTTGATAAATACATATATTTTTACTGTTACTGGGGCCAGTAACAATGCATTAAAATTGTTTTAGGAGCCCAATCGCAGTTACAAAAAAACCTTTAGTTGGGAACTTGTTCGCAACCCCAGCATCTTAAAGTGTCTTTCTTTCTTTCTTTCTTTCTTTCTTTCTTTCTTTCTTTCTTTCTTTCTTTCTTTCTTTCTTTCTTTCTTTCTTTCTTTCTTTCTTTCTTTCTTTCTTTCTTTCTTTTGACCCTCACATGCTGCACTTTGTGGTTCTTTTTATTTCATCAGCGGCAAACCAAACAGGTTGTTCAGTTTAGTCAACGTGAATGGCTTCCATTAGCTTGTGACTTCTATCCCAATCTAGAGAAAAGGCAGTTCTCACATGATATTGTCCCCACACAGCTCTTACCATATGTGGTAGGGAGTGGCAGCCCTGTAGCTCTCCAGCTGCCCAGGCATTGATTATCCCTGGCTGTGAGCTCTCTCTCTCTCTCTCTCTCTCTCTCTCTCTCTCTCTCTCTCTCTCTCTCTCTCTCTCTCTCTCTCAAGAATTTTCCTCAAAGGGTTCTGGCTGATATGAAATCAGAGGCCGTTCAATTTGAAGAGGTAAAATAAAAATGATACTTTTTAAAAAAGGAAGGAAGTTGTTCCCAATATTTTCACAGCATGAAACAGAGTGGAGACTTAAAAATCTTTTGAAGTATCATTTAATTGCATCATTTTCATTTACTATGGCAGCGGAAAACAGTGAGTATGGTTTCAACATTGAGCCTGAAGATGACACAGGAGATCATGATAAATTGCCCCTCCCTGCTAGAGGAGCACCAGTAGCAATGCCACGGGAATTTCTAATAACAGATCAGCTTCCCAGCAAAGCCACAGACAGGCTGGAGGGGCGACTACCGTTTTGTGACTCAATCCGACATTCCATATGTCCAGGCTGCTTTTTGGCAATTTGTTATTCCCATTAAGGAGTGCAGTTTTGCTGTCCCGGTGGACATAACTACTAGTCTGAGGTCAGAAGTGTGTTCTTATAATAAGTGGTCTGCATTTGGAGGATTCCAAAGGTGACCTGGGTAAAAGAAGGTTTCTGTTAGCTCGGTTACTCCTCTAAAACTCATGCTGAGCTTTGTACATAAGAAAATTGAAGTATCCTACGGAGGTTTTCTTTGCATCTGGAAGGAGATGTTAGCAGCAGTCCTCAGCATGATAGAGATAGTTTGGCTAATCTATGTTGTATACACACATTCCAGAATTCTGCATCCAAATGCATAGCAGACAGTCATTGGGACACAATACATATCAGCTTTTCATGTGCCTCATTTTTCATATGCCTAACCAGCAGATCTGAACAAACACCCCACATGCTGTGACTGAGTGTATTGATGGGCTTGGCATTCTTGCCTTGAGCACCTAGGAGGCCAGGCAGGATAAAATCTAATAAAATAAATACAATGCACATAAAAGTCTGTGCTTGTGTGAATGGAGATTGAAATTCTACAGTCCCTCTGAATGGTGGGATGCTGCTAGTTGCCCTGGGATCAGGGGCTAAATAGATTGACCTCCCCCTGCCCCCCAGTGGCAGGAGACAAGACACACAGGGAAGAATAGGGCCTAAATAGTCGCACCTTCTTTTTCCCAGATTGAATTAGGGGAATCAGAGGGAGGAGGCCCAGAAGCCTAGGAGAACAGACAAAGACAATACTGGGGCTAAGTAGACCAGCTCCTGCTCCTAACGGGTAAGATGCCAGAGGACCTGCAGGGGCTTTCATAGAAGAGAAGGAGATCTTTCCCCAGACGTTAGGAAACCAGAGGTCTAGGGAGGGCAGTGACAAAGGAGACAGGCTATTTGCAGAATAGCACATCATTGTAATCTGTTGCGTAAAGCCCGACCCACACCGTGCGAGTTCCGGCGCGTCCCAGGCGCATGCGGAGCTCGCGCAGCTGTGTGGCCTCCATTTTTATGAGATCGCATCTGAACGTGGGAGACCTGCACTCTCCCGAGTTCCAGTGCGATCTGAAATGGCCTCGCTCAAGATTTTGAGGGGGCGGGATGCGGAGCTAGTTTTGTCACCAATGGGATGAGAGGGGGCTTCAGCCAATTGGAGCGCACTTATGTTTAATCCAATCAGCGATTAGAAGGCGGGACAATCAGGAGGGACTAATTGCAGGACGACAGTGGTGGAGAGCAGGGCAGCGCTTGGAGGCGGGCGGCCAGGCACCTATGCTCGCGCGCCTCCACGCTGGAACTCGTACGGTGTGGGTCGGGCTTAATTGTAAGCCACAGAAGAAGAGTTTAAAACCCATAAAATGTGTGTTAAGTAATTGTTAACATGGCCAAACGTTTGAATAATATAATCAATAATGGACTTTCTGCATTCATGATTTTGCAGGAATAATACAGTAACAGGAATTATTGGGTGGCTTTTGTTCTGAAGTGATCATACAGTTCCATTTGTATATACAATTCTAATGTCAGTGAACCCTCAGTGGCTCTTGCTGAGGACCAAACAGCAGTTACTGTGTTTGAAAATGCAGTTCTCCTGCACTATGATTCAGGGCCTTGTATGTGCCCAAACTCAGTACTTTTACAGGTTTTGAAAATCCCCCCCCCCTTGTCTGTGTGGATAATCCATTAAACAGACAGATGATTCCTGCTGGGCATAAGAGAACCCTGTGGTCACGAGAAACTGTTCTCCTGTTACGTCTAGGCAGGTGGATAGACTGTCTAGCCAAATGTAAACAGTCCATGTTTTCATTTTCTGCTAACACCTGAGAATGAGTACTCCCACACAACTAAAAATCCCTAGGAGGTCCAGGGGATCTGGAATCCAAGTCAGCTATTGCCAAAGAAAGTCAAAGACAGGATAACGGAAAAGAAAAGAAAAAAAATTCCTCACTGTCAGTTACTGCTAGAATAGTGCCCAGGAGCCTGAAGAAGCACCTTTCTCTGTGCTAAGGTTGGTTAGCTATTCTTGAACATACATCACCATCTGAGAAAACATTTCTCAAGAAGCCTGTACTACAACTGTGATGTGAAATATCCCTCATATCCTACCCTTTGTAACTCTGAACCAAGGCAAATAAATATTACACTCTTTCCAATATATAATGTCCTTTCATCAACAATATTTTCTAATGTAAGTTGCTATCAGTGTGAAGACCAATACATCATGAAAAGGATGTTAAGGTGAATTACTAGAGTATTATGGTCCAAACACAGATTAAAATGTGGGTCAAAGTTACTGAAATGACGATGAGCCTGAAGAATGTCAGCCCACAAATGCTGCTGTGAAGCAAACTTACGATGCTTTAACACAAAGGACTGTGGGAAACCAGGAAATAAGAAGCAGCATACCATTACCTTACCTCCAGCAACTGACTGGCAACAATAAATGGTTCAGTCTCCCCAAAGGGCTCACACTCCCCCCAAAATACAGAAGAGACACCATCAACCATCACTGGAAAAGATGCCATGCTGGGGTGAAGAGGGACAGTTGCTCCCCCCCTGCCAAATATAAGAGGACACCACTTTAAATGGTGCCTCTTTGCCCAGTTAGCAAATGCCATATACAGTATACAGTACTATGAACACCACCACCCTCTCTCAAAGTCCTGTGTTGTGAATTCTTTTTCCTTTCAAATATATTGTTTTATAGTCAGCAAATGCGTTCATGGGAAGAAAGCTTGAGAAGCTTCTCATCTGCTTGAGAAGATTGAATCTGACATGTCCTCCAGAACTCTTTATGGTTTCAGTATTTCCCCCCCTCCCTTTCTCCTCCATTTGCTTTGGCAGTGAAGAGGGAACATTGTCTGGACATAGCCAGAGAATGCCTATTGGCACAGGTCACCTTTCTTCAGAGCAAACTGGACAATTCTGAAGAAATACGTACAGCAGAAAATGTCAGAGGGGAGATTATCCCTTTAAAAAAATGCACATGTACAGATTCACCAAGTCCTACAAAGTAACATTTCCATGGCTGATCAGCAAATGGCAATACCAGAATGTTCGGAGAGTAGTAAGAGTTGTGTGGGATGGACAAACATTTCGTCTTGCGTGGAAGAAAAGTTCCAGATAATAAAAGGCTTGGGAGAGGATAGCTGCAGGGGAGGAAATGCTAAGCATTTTTCTAATTTATTAGGCAGGCCAATATTTCATGAGTTTGTTTTCTCTGTCTCTGTGAAGACTAGCACTGTGCAGGTTCACATCCCTTTTCGGCTTGAAAGCTCCCAGCACACAACTCTGCCAACACAACTCAGTCTTGACCAATAACATTCCCTTCTTTCATCATTCTGCATCCTAGGGGAAGTTCTTTTGAGCTAAGGTTGGCACCAAAACTTTTAAAAGTGAAATTCAAAGCAAAGTTCAGGGTTCCTCCCATGGAGAAATTTCTGAGAATTTTCAAGAGAAGTCAAAAGAGCTTCTATAAGCCAAATGAAAGTTCTCCAGGGTTTTTAGTATATCTAACCAAATTGTGCCAGTGACAGACTGTACCACTGACAGTTGGTCTTACGCTGCTACCCTAACCCTAACCCTTAGAAACCTATGATCCTACATTAACCACTCTTCACTTGAACTTATGAATAAATTTGAACATATAGATTTTTTTCTTGGGGCATCTGAGTTTACCTCCATGATAACTATAAGGTAAAGGTATCCCTTGACAATTAGGTCCAGTCGTGTCCGACTCTAGGGAGCGCTGTCTCTAGGGAATCTCCATTTCAAAGCCGAAGAGCCAGCATTGTCCGAAGACGTTTCCATGGTCATGTGGCCGGCATGACTCAACACCGAGGCGCATGGAACGCTGTTACCATCCTGCTGACGCGGTACCTATTAATCTACTTGCAATTTCTTGCTTTCGAACTGCTAGGTTGGCAGGAGCCGTCGCACGGATTCGAACTGCCAACCTTTCGATCGACAACTCATGCTTCAGTGGTTTAACCCACTGCGCCACCCGCTGGATCTATACTAAACCTTTAACTGAACATGACAACAACTGCTTCTACAGGGCGTGTTAAAAATGTAAGCACATTTTAATGAGCTCTAATTCATACGTACATTGTAGAAAACCTGCAACACATGAACATCTAACAGCCCAATCCTATCCTTCCCCCCCCCCACTGATGCAGTGATGCCAAAATGGCTACAGCTGCATCCTGCGGGGGGGCAGTCCTGGAGGTCTCCTCTACTTGCCCCCATTTCCACCCCATTCTGCCCCAGCCCCATTCCACCTTCATTCCGCCCTCCCTGCCCTGGTTGGGATTGTAATACCCCACATGCACATCAAACGATGATCCCATTTAATAGTGCTTAGAAGACTATCATGAAGCAGCTGAGGATGTGCATCCAAATCTTTGTTTCCATTCACACTGGCAATGTGTGCGGATTGCAGAAGGCTATCTGGTGGTTTTCTCATTTGGTTCTCATGGTTCTCTCATTTGGGATTGGGGAAAATGTTGTTGTTTTTTAGTTCAGCACTTTCCCCAATATTTTTTCTTGAGCAAGTGACCAGTACAAGATTATATTTAAACAAGCTTTTTGTCAGAAAACACACTACCCTCACAACACACTATAATAGGTTGTATATAGCAGGAATTATTATCAGGTGTATATCTGATAATGTATGTCTGCAGGGAAGCAATGGTGGAAGAGAAGTATCCCTTTCTCTTCTGCTAGTGGGCTTCCCAGAGGCAGCGGTTGGGTCACAGAATGGTGGATAGGCCTTTGGCCTGATCCAGCAGGGCATTTCCTATGTTCTTGTGTTCTTATTCCAAATGATGAAATTTTTTGTTTAAATGAGTATCAATTTAACTTTAAGAGAATATCAGTGCAATCCTGACTAAGGATCCGGCCGGATCCTGTGCACGGGCTGCCCGGCACATGCTGGGCCGGAGGTCTACTCGGGAAAGGGGATGCTCATCCCCTTCCCTGAGTGTAAACCTGGGTCGGCCTTATTGGCCTCCTCAGATTTCTGCCAGGAAATAGAGGAGGCTGTGTAATGGTGTAGCTGGCCCGGCGGGGACGGGGATATGGCCGACACCATCCCTTGCTCCCCTCCCGGACTGGCTAGGCCAATGGCCCCCCTCCCTCACCCAGCTGGACCACCCACATGGCCGGCAATGGAGCGCTTACCTTCTGCCGCCATCCGCGTGGAGATCCGGCGCCTGAGGGAGGGAGGCCGGCCTTGCGCCGGCCTCCCATATTCCTGAGTCGTTGCGAAAGTGCCTTTACGGCATGTTCACAATGGCTTCTGGCAACGGAATGCTCGTTCTGTTGCCGACCGGATTTCCAGGATTGCGTCCTTCATCAGAACCTCAGTCCTCTTATAGTAAATGGCTATCTTGATCAGACATTTATACTGAAGCTTAAGTTCCTTATGAGGTGGTTACGCCTGGGATCTACATAAGGATCTAAAGATCCAAAATGTCATTTAACCTTTGAGGTGTTTGGCTATTCAGTTGTTAACCCCATCTAGCTTCTCAGGAGTCCATTGTTTTCCTTAAAACATTTTTTTTCCAATTGCCACCAAATGACCAGTTTTTAAGGCAGTGAAATTGAATCAATTGAAGCTTCTGTCTTACTGAGAATAGTGTTCCAGATATGTTCTCCAAATCTCTTCCTTAAGCTTCTGATTGTTTTTCCTATATATAATCTATTACATATTATGTAACAGGTTCCAAAAGTTGTACAATATACATGATAAATTTCTCATAGACAGTTTTTTTTTCCTATCATCAACTGGATTTACAAACAAACACAGTTTTTTTTGGGGGGGGGAAGCATTTACACAATGTGCAGTTGCTTTCTGTGTGGGGAATGCCCCTTGGAGATCCTTGATCCTGTTAAAATGTGTTAGCATTTATTTTTATGGTTCCTCCTTGAGGTGTCACTTCTCATAAGCCAGTGTTTTTAGTACATTTGAATGTTATAATAAGCTTATGTGAACAACCCAGAATATCATTCATTCGAGGATATCACAACAAATCTTTTAAGAGACATGTTAACAAGGCAAAAAAAAAAAAAAAAAAAAAAAAACCAGACCGATTTTGGCTTGTTGTGGACTTTTAACAAGTCTTCTCTATCCTGAATCTTACTCTCCTTTCTGCTGTTATCAATAATTTGTATGGGGATCCCCTTTGTTTCAAAGCTTGACGTAATACTTTAGAATCGTTCCTCAGTGTATGTGCAGTTGCATCTAATCCATCTCTATTGTTACTATTGTCCACATGGCTTCTTAGTTTTACAGCACAATCCTGCACAAGTTGCGACAGCTGGCCTAAATCCATTTAGAAACTCAGAAGTTCCTCACTGAGGAGATCAGTAACAAAAGTTTGCTTACAGCCCAATCCTCTTTACAATTTAGCCGTAAAGCACATTTGCGTCACCCGGCAAGGAGGTAGCACCGGTGCAGAGGCTGGCACTGCTCTCCCTGCACCAGATGCAGTGGAGCGCTCGCCGGGGAAGGGAAATTCCCCACCGGGTGGCGGGGGGAGGATGGAACGGTGCATTTGGGGGGTGGGATTGGTCAGCTGGGCCTGGGAAGGGGGAGGGATCGGTCGCAACCTCCTCCGCCGAATCCTATCCCCCCTTCCCGGGCCTGGCCAGCATTACACGAGGCTCTCAGACTTGCGCCAGCCAAATAGCTGGTGCACATCCGAGTAGCCCCCATCGGGGCGGCTAGGGCTTTACCCTGGGGAAGGGAACAAATGTTCCCTTCCCCCGAGGTGACCTCCCAGGCAGCCTTTTTGTGTCCTGGATGCAGCGCAGTCATACCTATGACTGTTCACAGTCATATGTTTTATTCCACTGTCATCTCTGGCCAAGAAGGTTTTACAGGGGTTTAAAAGCTCCAGAAAGGTTTTGTAGAGCTTTGAAATTGTGCAAAACCTGTTTGACCAGAGAGGTGAGCCGTACTCAGCCATGATATGTGTGAGGGAGAAAAGTGAAGCATAATGTGCTGTAATTGGAAAATAGAATTCACTCATAATACATTTTGGAGGCATTTATTTATTAATTCATATATATTTATTTATTTAAAGAATTTTCACCCCGCCTTTCTCCCGATAAGGGCAATCAAGGTGGCTTACAATTAAAACATGTTAAAATACATAATAAAATACAATAAAATAAAAACAATTAAAATAGGTATTTCAAACAATTAAAACAAACAAACCCAGTGGGTAACCTTATGATTGCATTTATTAAAAAGCCAGCCCACCATGTCAGCCATCGAACGCCAACCTGAATAAAAACATCTTGAGGCCCTGCCAAAAGGTCTCTAAGGAGGGAGCCGTTCTTAATTCCAGGGGGAGGGAATTCCATAGTTTGGGCACCACTGCCGACACAGTAAATCCCCCAAGTTACAAACATATGAGCAAAGCTCCATAAGGTATTATTAGTTCAATCACTGGGGCATGTGAACACCAACCCAACATGTGAACAAGCTGTCACTCTCAGGAACTACTAAATAATACATACTTAGGTTGCAATCCTATGCACACTTTCCTGGGAGTAAACCCCACTGAACTCAGTGGCACTCCTGAGTAAACATGCATAGGGTTGCACTGGAAGTAGAGTATGTACAAGCTACGTGGTTGCTTTGTTCTTAGTTGTGTTCTGAGTGCTAAAGGTTCCAACCCACTTACAAATGAACTTTTGGAACACAACCCATTTGTAGGTTGGGGACTTCATGTATAGCACTATCAATGTCTTCATGGAAAAGGTGGGTTTTAAGAAGGGGTTTGAAGGAAGGAAGGTGTTCCAGGAGTTTTTCTGTACATAAAGAAATGGAAGGTATACCTATCTGGAAACTGACAAAAACTAGGCTGCTTGTTGTTTCTTGGAAGATTTCCCTCTTTTAAAAGAAAATTCCCTCTTGTTTCTCCATCAATCAAAGTTTCCCTACACTAAGGGCAATTTTGTTCCACCTGTGAACACTGCTTCAAGCCCCTGAACATTTTGCCTCAACATGGTAGGTTGGAGGCTTGTCACAGATGCCTGAAACTGGCCCTGAACTGAAGTAAACTTATGGCACATACAATTCCCTAGGTTTAAAGTACTGTATGTTCCTAGGGAAAAAAACCCCAGCAGTGAAAGTTTGTGTTATCTCTCAAGATGAAGAATGGGGAAGGTGGAGAGGGGAAAGCTCTCTAACCAGGACCAGGAGTCTGGCTTCCAATCAGCAGGAAAGGCAGGTGCAGCTTCAATTGAGCAACATATGTTAAATTGCTCTGAGGAACCTTTCAAGCCTCCCTTGTAAAAATCCACATCTTTCTCTCTGTATTTAAAGCATCTTTGTATGGACACTAATTCCTCAAGTATCCAATCCGGGATTGACTTTTAGTGTGTTTGTCCAGGCAGACTGCCAGCACACCATTCCTACAAAGTTCCCAAGCTCTGACATTTTTGTTAACACTGCAGTAAATCACAGCAACTTTTCGAGTTAAGTTTTTCACAGAAATGTAGAAAGAGATAGAGGCATGGCAGAAGCACAAACAGCTTTTCTTCTTAAAAAAAAGCCAGTCCAAAAAGAAATAATTGAGAGAAAGAAGAACCACCAGATGGGAGACACGGGGAGTGAAAGAACTGCAAAACAGTCCATTATCACCAGTGTTTGGTGGCCTAAATAACTGTGAAATACCTCAGATTTACTTCTTTTAGGGAAAAATGATGGTGTAAAGATGAGACATGAGATAAAAGTACAAAACGTACTTTGGAGTTTTCTTAGACTGACTCAGTGAAATAGAAAAAGACTGGGAAAACACTATCAGGCTGTGGTGAAGCCTCCGGAATTTTGTAATCTGAACTCTTGGTTTACAATCTCCCCCACGCACCTAAGGCATCAGGGGAAACGAAGTGATGTGGTCCATTTAATTTGCTGGACTAACAGTAGCAGCAGCTCTGCAACAGATTTCAGGTGGGAAAATATAAATGTGTGGGGAGGATCTAAATACTGGTGTTATTGAATACCACCCACCCACACACTGGACGTGGGCCCATAACCGAGGACTTCTTTAGTCTTGCCAATATTTTGTCTCCACTTCCAAACCATGCTAAAAAGCATGTATATATTTTATTTTATTTATTAACAAACATATAGCCAACTCTTCAATACAAGATTTTCCAGGCCAGATAACAAATGAAATTACAATAAAACAACAAAGCCAAATAATTGAACACTACAACTAAAAGAGCATAAGAATAAAAACAGCAGACATCATGGGTGCATATAAACATCACAGGAAGTTTAAACATCTGGGAAAATATTAAGGTTTTCACTTGGTGCTGGAAAGACATGAGTGTGGGTGCCCGGCAAACCTCTCAGGGGAGTGAATTTTCAGACAGACACCTCAGCTGAGGCGGCCCTCTCCCCAGTCACCACCCACCTCACCTCAGATGGTGACAGCACTCAGAGGAGGTCCACTAAGATGACTTCATCAATAGGAGTATGTTGATGTGCAAGTAGGCCACAAGCCATATAGGGCTCTAAAGATAAGAGCACTTTGAATTGTGCTAGTAAACAGACAGGGAGCTAATGGAGCTCTTTAAGGTACAAGATGTATAGTCTTTAAGGTACAATGGTGTAGTTGTTTGGGAGTTGGACTTAGACCTGGAAGATCCAGGTTCAAATCCCCGCTCAGCTATGAAGCTTCCTGGGTGACCTTGGGCCAGTCACTATCTTTCAGCCCCACCTACGTCACAGGGTTGTTGTGAGGACAAAAAGGAGGGGAGGAAATATGTACACCACTCTGAGCTCCTTGGAGGAAGGGTGGTATAAAAAAAATGTGAAAAATAAATAACTGGTTCCAATTAGCAGCCTAGCAGCCATTTTTTGAACTAACTGCAGCTTCAGAGCAGTCTTTAACAGTAGCCCTACGTACCATTACAGTACATCTACAGTACCAAATTACAGTAGTCTAATTTGGAGATTACCAGAGCATGGATAACTCTGGCAAGATTGTCTTTGTTTAGGAGGGGCTGCAGTTAGTGCACACAGCTAGTGAAAGGCACCCCATCATGCGGTGGACAGCACTTGAACCTCCAGTGACAGAGTTGGATCTATGATCACCCCCAGAAATTGAATCTGATGCTTGAGAAATGGGTTTTAAAAAACAACTCCTTCAGGCTAGGGGGCAAAGCTGATGGACTTTTTTGTCTACTCCTGTTGCTAGCGTTGATAGACACAATGGGCTGAGCCTGCACTTGGGTTCTAGTGTACGGTGGAGGAGTCTTCCAAGGAAGCAGGTTTGTGAGCAGCCTCACAGTTGCTACTGCCACACAGCTTCCTCTTTTTTTCTTCTGGTCTTCAGCTGCCATGCTCCCCTTAGTCAACAGAGCCTGTGGCAGGGGAACCAGCACACTCATGCATGTTTCTGTCTCACATGCAGAAGACTGTGAAGTGGCACCTGTAGCTAAGCTCAATAAATCTGTGCATTAGTGCACATATATGGGTCACACAGTTCAAGCTTGCACACTTCAGTGAAAATGGTGTTGCTGGTTTCTGCTCAAAAATTCAACCAACTCAGTTTTCGAACTAAACGCTATTCTGGCAACTAGTCTAGAGGTTAAAAAAAATCCAGCTGTTTATATATACCGTATAATTGTTTTATTTATTTTTTCTGGCCAGAGGCAACCCTAACTAGATTCCGGCATTTTTACTGTCTAGCTGCCGTCTGTCATTGCTTTCTCTCAGTTCTCCTTTCCTTTAGCTCTAATTTGCCCTCGACATTTTGTTCAGACTGTTATGAAGTATTACAAGATCACGGTTCTGGATATGCCTTATTTGTTATTGGTTTTCTTCTTCCCTTGGCACACACGAACCAAGCCAAAATAAATTACTGATCGGACAACAGCTTGGTTAGGTCCACTGGACTAGTGCCTGCCTCTGATAAGGCTGAAGTTGATGGCATGTCTCTACTCAAGACACTTTGAAAAGGGAAAGTGCCAGACAGAGGCTAAAGCTATGATTTTATGACCCATGCATAAGGTATGTAGTTAGGGCTTAAAAGTGATATAAGCAGAGGATGTGCTGGGCTCTGGGGCAAGACCAGCATCTGCTTACCTGACTGGCTGGCTGGTGGGTGAGCTGGGCACCTTCTTTCTTTCCCCTCTCAGAGGGTGGAAGAGGAGGAGCTGCTGCCATGACGGGCATTCTCCTAGGATAGCTCTGTGAGATAACTCAGAGCCATCTGGGACTACTGTAGGAGAAAGATCAACTGGCCAGGGGGAGGAGGAAACACCTGTGTGAGTTGAGGCGCGTGCAGACACTTCCTTCACTGGCAAACTAGGTTTCTCCCAGGTGGGTCTGTGTTATCCCAGGGTCCTCCTGAGAGAAAACCCATTGTATGTTGTACAAGCTATGACCGTATGCAGGTCTACAAAATATAGAGTTGTGTAGTTAATATATATGCCAGCGGGTGGCACAGTGGGTTAAACTGCTGAACCATGAACTGTCGATCAAAAGGTCGGCAGTTCGAATCTGTGATGGGGTGAGCTCTCGTTGCATGGCCAGCTCCTGCCAACCTAGCAGTTCCAAAGCATGTTAATGTGAGTAGATAAATAGGTAACGCTTGCGGGAAGGTAAACAGCGCTCCGTGTTCCAGCTGCATGCTACGCACTGCGGCAAGGAGAGTCATGCCGGCCACATGACCACGGAGGCGTCTTTGGACAACGCTGGCTCTTCGGCTTTGAAATGGGGATGAGCACCACACCCTAGAGTCGGACACGACTGGACTTAATTGTCAGGGGTCACCTTTACCTTTACCTTTAGTCAATATATATGTGACTCTATATTTTCTTACCTGTATATGTGACTCACATATAGCAGTAAAACAAATATGCAACTCTATATTTTCAAGTTTGATGCTGCCATTAGTAGCATGGCAGCTACCTGTCAGGGTTAGCTCACAAAATGATCCAAGAAATTTCCTGTCTGAATAGTGCAGGGCCCTGATGTTTGGGCAAGCATGGCTACCATAGACTCTGTATGTATATATCTCTAATGTAATGTAAAGTGAAAGTGAATTGAACAGGAAAAATGCTGAATCACTGTGACAAAGCACCTGTGGAAAGAGCTGATGCAATAGATAATGAGATACATTAATCTCCACAGTGATTGGTGTAAAGCACTATATAAGGAGGCTGGCAGAATCTACCTGTGTGGGTTGTTGTGTGGAATTTGTGAGAGCTGGAGTCTGTGCCATGGAGTTGGAGTTGTGTATATAAGTATTGCTTTGTTGAAGCTGTTATCTGTAAATTTGTAAATACAGTCTTGGTGGTGGACATCTGCCTTGTCTGTTTTACTTTCGTCGGCGGAGAACGACCTTGGATCAAGTGTGCCGCTGCACTCTGCTAAAAGCAAGCACATTAGACTCAGCATCTCTTAATACTACCACTAGGCTGGATCCAACCTGGTACACCCTTGCATTGGTGTGGATCCTTGGGCCTGTACCCCACAGGTAGGTTCTTGTACCTGTGGCACTGCCCTTGGATGCATGCCCGGATGCATAAATGGCAGACAGACATAATAATAAATGAAACCGCTTTGATTTGCAGCCTTGCCCCTTCTCCATGCTTCGGGCAGGCTGCCCGCCATTTTTATTTGTTCTAAAATTGTTGCCTACATGAGTACCCATTTATCCATTCACCAATAATTATATTATTTCAAAAAGTAACATTCCTTTAAAAGAAGTAACATTCCTTAAATTGTAACATTCCTTAAAAGTAACATTCCTTAAATTGTTTTTAGACACTGTTTTTATTAATTTTCATTAATTGTTTTTACTGTTTTAAAATGTGATATTTTTTATACTGTGTCTTTTGTATGTATGTATTTTTTTCCCTCTGTTGTGAGCCGCCTTGGGTCCCTTCGGGGAGAAAGGCGGGATAGAAATACTGTAAATAAATAAATAAATAAAAGTGAAAACTTGCTCCAGGTTTCTTTGTGACATCTCGAATGCTACCCAATGAGTGTCCTACACAGCTGAAAACTTGCAGAGCCATTTTTCTCTCACAACTGAGTCCTGGCAAGGAAACATATATTGGATTCAACACCTATGTACTAACAGGGCTTAAAATAATACTAAGTGTAAAAGGAAAATGTACAAATGACTAATATTAACATCTCTTAAATCAGAAAGTAGACATTGCATGGTTAAAAAAAAAAGATTATGAACACCCACATGCAGAAATGTATCCAGAAGGATGCTTTCTTCAGCCTAAATGTTCAGAAAAGATTAAAAGAGTGCAGGATTAAGAACTGATACGGGAAGTATTTCTGCTAAGCTGAGCAAGGGAGATCATGGCATTAAAAGAAGAACAAACTTGTATTAGTGGTAATCTGGAAGTTCCTGGGACTTCCTAAAAAAACATGTAGCAGCTGCACAAGAGTAGGAGTGAAGGAAAGAAATAATAGGACTGAATGAGGACTGAAGATTAGTATGGAGTGACAAAAAGAAAGGGAATCAAACAGAGAAAAGAGAGAAGAACAGCAGAGTCTAAGAAGAGAAGAAGAGAAAGGAATTGAAAGGGTAAATAAATCAAAAGACAAAAATGTTATAAGTAAGTTTTCTCCTGATTAGATATTTGCTTGAGAGAAAATATGTAGCAACCACTATAGGCCAGTGAAAAAGCTGCTACACAATGTATAGCAATGTAATACAATGTAATGTGCAATGACAGAGCAAAAGCAGCTACAGCTGCCCCATGTTTACCTCTAGAGTGGCTAACTTTGGTGGATTCCATATCATCTGTAGGAAATATAAGACAAGAGAACACAAGGGTTAATTTTGATAAGTTGTTCCATAACATTGTTAGGAAAAAATAGATGGTTCAAGTAGAGATGACACAAGTTAAGTAACCATATTTAAGGGGAGACCAGGAGCAACTATAGATTTTACTTCTTGGGGGAAATTAAATTGCTTCTGTTTTTGTAATACTGTATTTCCAAAGAAAGGAAGCAAGATAATTCCAGGGGGACTCTTGCAACATTATCTGCTTATTTCTGCAATTTCAGATGGTTTGGATGAAATTCAGAAAAAAAAAAACTTTGGGGTGTCTATGCAGCAAAAGGCATCTCCAAATCTTTTGGGAAACGAAAGAAAACCCAAATGTTTTAAAAAGGTGGAACTGGCTCATGCCTATAACCATCTGGCTTTATCTCACACAAGTCACTGCTGCGAATTAGAGACTGCAGGATGAGTTCTAGCTCCCTATGATAATTGCTTTCAAATTAGAACCTTTTCTGCATTGACCAGTCTGCCATGGAACCACAGAATGCCTGCTCTGATTCTGGGACATGCTCTAGGTCTAGGATACATAGGTAATTTGCGCAGTTAATTAGCCAGGCCTATTACATCTCCCTGCTGTCCTGTACAAACCTAGAGTGTGCCCTAAGAAGAAAATATATTCAACACTCTTCTGATGTCGTATATTTTAAGGGGTGATGGGTAGCGGCGTGGCAGGCAAGTTGTTTTTAGGGAAACTTATCTGTCCAAAGAGTTTTCAAATCTGGTTTGAATCTTGTCTCTCCCACAAATTTTCACTAGGTGGTGTTGTCAACATCCTCTCTTTCCCAACATGTGTACAGTCTATCCTAACTCCATTTTGGTTTCTAGCTGGCAATCTTAAGAGCTAGGCAGGACTTTGCCCTGGAGGGGGTGAGGTAATGCTGAGCTTTCAGGAGAGGTCATGCTAATCATGGCCATTAAGAGGAAAGAAGGCTGTAGCACTGTGGGGCATCCATGTGCTTCCTTTCCAATAAGGTCTTGCAAATTTGAGCACCTTTTTGATTGTCAGCTGGAGTGTGGGCAGGGTCGGCACTTCAGCCGATGAACTCTCCCCAGAGTGCCCTGCCCTCCCTCGCTGATGAGCGCAAGGCACTCGACTCTTGAGCGTCATCATCAGCTGGAGCACGGGGCATGCTGGGGTGAGTTCTCAGGCTCAGGAAGAGGCTAGCTGCCGTGAGAGAGCTTGCTGCTGAGCAGAGGGGGTGAAATGGCATGGTAAGAAACTCTGCTCCTGAGCATCTTTCCAATCGTCAGTGGAGCATGAGGCAAGTTGGGGAGAGTTGGTGCTGAGCATGTAAATTCAAGGAAGGAGGGGCCAGGGCGTCACAGGGGAGTGTACTGAAATTGTAAGATTGTAAGGCGCATCTTATAATTGATGGTATTTATTTTTTTCTGTTGGTGGTTCTGAAATTAAGGTGCGTCTTGCAATCGATGGCATCTTAGAATCGAAGAAATACGGTATTTTAAACCTTTTTCTTTTTTCTTTTTCAACTTTTTACAGTGGACCCATGCGGGTCCAGGATCTGTGGTGAAACAAATCTGCATGTCCCCAATCCACGGTTAAAAAAGGGTTATATGCTAGTCCACCTAGATTAGAATGGTAATCTCTTCTCCCACCCTTCTCTTTGATCTTCAGAACAACCCTCTCTTCTGTTTAAAGCCTCCATTCTCTTGTGTGTGTTTCAAGATAAAAGGTAAAGGTTCCCCTTGCTCGAAAGCCAGTCATTATTGACTCTAGGGGCATTGCTCATCTCAATTTCAAAGCCGAAGAGCCAGAGCCGAAGACGCTTCCGTGGTCATGTGGCTGGCAAGACTCAATGCCGAGGCACATGGAACGCTGTTACCTTCCTGCCGAGGCGGTACCTATTAATCTACTTGCAATTTCTTGCTTTCAAACTGCTAGAAGCCTCTTGCTAACTTTCTCTTTTCCACTGACTGGCTGAGGAGAAAACTCTCCACAGAAGAAGTCTCTGGCTCCTTCACTTTCACTCCTTTCCTCTTTCATTTCACTCCTGTTGGTCCAAAACACAGCTATTTACTAGTGTTTCTATCACTCGACGTCACTAGGGTGCGCGCTGCCCCAGGGCCGGGTGCGCGCGTCACCCTAGTGACCCCCCCGGGACACACACCCTTTACTAATCTTCGGCTCGGCCATAGGCGCGGGTCACCATAGGGAGGGTCACCCGATGGGCCGCCACTCCCGGCGCCCCCTCAATCATTCCTTTTCCCTCAGGAACGGTCTTCACATGCACTAAACACATTATAAATAACGTTCGCGCAGCGGGCCTTCCTCAGAAGGCCCAGGAGTGCAGGCCCGGGAGGACGGTCCGAGGCCTTCTCCCAGCCTCGGAGCCTCCCGGGTGACGCGCGCAGGGGAGGTGATGCGCGCGTCACCCGGGGCCCTCAGCCCCGTGGGCCACGCTACAATGACGCCTCTGCTCGCAACCATTTAAATCTCTGTAACCAATCTCCTAAGCAAAGTAACTGAAAGTAAATGTGCCTTTTCCTTGTGTCTATATTGAAAAATGGGAAGAAAAATACTTCCCTGTCAGGGTTGTTGTAAGAATTACATCAAGGTAATACATGTGAAGCACTCTGCACACTACAAATGTTAAGTATTATTATTGTTATTGAGGGACAAACCCCCCCCCCCCCCATAAGAGCTCCAGGCTTTCTAGAACACAATTTGAAAACTACTGCTCCAGGGTCAAAACTGCCCCACTTCCCACACTGAGATAAGGCATTTGCATTTGGGTGGGTGGGAAACAAGGGAGAGTGCTGCTTGTTTTCCTCACTGATATCTTTGACCTCTGTGTGTGGGGCCGCTTGACGTCTGTATGGGCGAGGGCCTTACAACAACTCAATGATGAGGCCTCAAGACAGGGACCAAGTTCTGTGTCTTCCTGTCCCTTCTGTTGCACGTTCCACAGGGCTGGCAGGACTCCTGATCTTTCCACTTGATTTTCAGGAAATATAACACTCCCCGCTCCTTCTGTTCCCACAGGCCTGCCTGTATATTTCACTGTCAAAGTGCAGGTATTTATTTTTTGCCAACTTTCTTTCTGTTTTATTTTCCTCATCTTATTTATGGCTCTTTCCTTTCAGCTCCGTCCTTGCTGTCTCGTCCTGAACTTCTGCATTATGCTCCTTCTCATCTAGGAGGCATTAATCTATTGGACCAGTGCGTGGAGTGATGGACTTCCCTCATCATCATTAATTTTCCCTCCGCTTCTGGCTTTTCCTCTGGATCCCCAGCAGCTGTACGTGTTCTGCTGGTGGCCTCCGGAGCGCTAATGCCATACGCTAGACTCGTATTCACAGAGGCCTATTGTTTCATTCTCTGAGGCATCAGAAGTTCCTCAAAGGAGGGCTGCCAGACATACAAATAGCACTTGGCCAAGACTTTAAATGAACATTCCCAAATCTGTTCTCTGAAAGAGTTGTTTTATGCTAAATGAGCTCCATTACGGAGGCTCTAATTCAAAAATATGTAACTATTACCAGAATCATTTCTTGTTTTATTTCTTTTGTGTTTACCCTGCCCTTCCTAAAGGCTCGGTTGCAGTTAAAATATTTTTGAAATCCCATAAAACATAAGCAAGAAAGAGTCTTAAAGGTTAAAAGATTTATATGTGGTGTAAGCTTTCATGGACTAGAGCCTACTTTATCAGATGCATGAAATTGCAGATTATATATTGTACCTCTTGCACTTCATGGCCTTTTGCCCCACCATTTACATTTCTTTCTATACCACTGTGTATGTTGTATGTGCAACCATGTATGTGATATGAGTGTGTGTGACCACCCTAGACAACCTGTCTCCTTTGGCTCAACAAGGGCCTGTGAGGGGCCAGCTATGAAAGAATCACAGAGATAGATCCTGCAGTCTCATATGCAGCACTGCATGAAATGTTGCATTGGGACCCAGATCAACTAGGTGTCCTAGTGTGCACATGTTGGCTACATAGTTCAAGCATCATACTAAGTGCAAATGGTCTTCTGAAGTTTTGCTCAAAAATTTCTGACAACCAAGCCAAATGTCGAGATTATTTTTTTAATTTTTTTTTAAAATCTGACAACTTTCTTTCCTAATAAGTACCCCAAACTGGCCAGTCTGATTTTTTCTGGCTAACTAGCAAAACTATGTGTGGGTAAAACAGACTGAACTTCACCTATATTGGGTACCGCCCCCCCCGATCTTATTGGCAATTGTCCTCTACTTCACCCTAGACTGGTTGATGTAACTAGCTCTCTTCTGGTTCCTCAGTATGGGTGTGTTTTCACCCTCAGCATGGGTGTGGGCAGATTTTTACAGAGGTCTGACAATGATGTCAGAAACAATCTAGAAGAAGATGGAGACCAGCTGTTCTCCATAGTGGCACAGAGATGAAGCAGCAGCAATGGATAACATGCCAGTCATTTATTATAGCAACAGGGACAGAGAAGTGGGAAAATACATTCTGATGGGGTAAAGCTCTGTATCATATACTAGAATCTTCTCAGATGGAAACTTTTTTATTTTATGTAATACATGTTTACTTGAGTCCAACTAAAATTACCTAGGAGTGCAACCTTAGTTAACATTGTAATTAAACATGCTATTTAATTTTGCATTTAGTTAATGAATGTATTTATTTATTTTATTTTATTTACAATATTTTTACCCCGGCTTTCTCCCCGAAGGGACCCAAGGCCCTTACAACATGAAGAAAAAAAAAATACAGTGCCATTTGTGATCACTAAGGGTGCAATCCTCCCTAACACTGGGCTGGGCAGGCATAGCGCATCTTGTGCTGTTGCAGAGGCTTGTACTAGACCCAGAGTACCAGATCTGCGCGGTGGGCAGTGAGGAGCAGGTAAGTCCACACTGCTCGGCGTGGAGATGTTCTGGGGCAGCGGAGGGCGGTGGCGACGGGGGTGGATTGGACCAGGGAAGGGGTGGGATTGGCGGCAGTGGTGCATGCTGAAACTTAACATAAGAACATAAGAACATAAGAAGAGCCCTGCTGGATCAGGCCAAAAGCCCATCTAGTCCAGCTTCCTGTGTCACACAGTGGCCCCACCAGATGCCTCAGGGAGCACACAAGACACCTGTGTCCAGTCGCCACTCCCTTGCACCTGGCACAGAGAAAACCCACTTCTAAAACCAGGAGGTTGCTTATGGCTTGTAACCTGTGATGGTCTTTTCCTCCATGAATCTGTCCAAACCCCTTTTAAAGGCATCTAGGCCAGATGCCATCACCACATCCTGTGGCAAGGAGTTCCACAGATGAATTACACACTGGGTAAAGAAATATTTTCTTTTGTCTGTTCTAACTCTCCCTCCACTCAATTTTAGTGCATGTCCCCTGGTTCTGGTGTTGTGCGAGAGGGAGAAGAATTTCCCTCTATCCACTCTCTCCATCCCATGCATAATTTTATAAGTCTCAATCATGTCCCCCCTCAGGCGCCTTTTTTCTAGGCTGAAAAGCCCCAGACGCTGTAGCCTTTCCTCGTAAGGGAGGTGCTCCAGCCCACAAATCATTCTGGTCGCTCTTTTCTGCACCTTTTCCAATTCAACTATATCCTTTTTGAGGTGTGGTGACCAGAACTGGACACAATACTCCAGATGTGGCCTTACCATCGATTTGTACAAAGGCAGAATGATATTGGCCGTTTTATTCTCAATCCCTTTTTTTAATGATCCCGAGCATGGAATTGGCCTTCTTCACAGCCGCCGCACACTGGGTCGACACTTTCATCGACCTGTCCACCAGCACCCCAAGATCTCTCTCTTGATCCGTCACAGACAACTCAGAACCCATTAGTGTATATGTGAAATTTTGGTTTCTTGCCCCAACGTGCATCACTTTGCACTTACTTACATTGAAGCGCATCTGCCATTTTGCTGCCCATTCTCCCAGTTTGGAGAGGTCCTTCTGGAGCTCTTCACAATCCCTGCTGGTCTTCACCACCCAGAAAAGTTTAGTGTCATCTGCAAACTTGGCCACTTCACTGCCTATCCCCGACTCCAGGTCATTTATGAATAAGTTGAAAAGCACCGGTCCCAAGACCGATCCTTGGGGCACACCGCTTTTCACCTCTCGCCATTGTGAAAATTGCCCATTGACTCCCACTCGCTGTTTCCTGGTCTTCAACTTACCACCCTTTGCTGACTGGTTTGTCTTACACGGGGATTTGCGCCACCAAAAAGGTGGGCACAGATCCAAGGAGACCCATTCAGGTGACTGGGGTCTTTACCCGGGGTAAGGGAACAAACATTCCCTTCCTCTGAAGTGAACTCCCACCCTCCTCTTTGCACCCTGGATACAGCATTGGCTGCACCGGCCTCGTTGCAGCACCGGGCGTATAGTTAGGCAGGATTGGGCTTCCCCATGTTACTAAAAGTGTACATCTGAACAGTTAATATTAATGGGAAGACCTACAGAAGTAGGTCTTGCGCATGTTGATAGAATTGCCACCTTTCTCCCATCTGAGCTGGGTCTGTGTGACAGGAAGACATTTAACAATTCCTGGCATAGAGATACAGTGACTGGAAAGTCCCATCATGTTGAATTTCTGCCTGTCCACTGTTAAAGATAATACAAGCCCAGCCAGGAAAAAAGATTTACATGATTTTCTTGCAAAACAGTACATGTAAGATAATATTGCAGGTAATTATATGTCATTCAAAAACAAGGAGATCATGCAGATTTGAAATGGCATATTTTAAGGTACCATACGTGCCTGCCACAGAAACCCCATCACTCCAAGTAATGTACCACATGGAGAGAGAAGAAGTGATCAAGAGACAACATTGTGTCAGATGGTCCTTAATGAGGAAAAAATGGTTTGAGATAGCCTGAGTGAGATGAACTCTTATCACAGGGCACATGGGGCAAGAGAGGTTATTTCACAAATCCAGAAAGAGAAGAGGAAGCACCAGTATTGAGGGGGGGAGGGGGAGGGGGAGGGGGAGGGGGAGAGAGAGAGAGAGAGAGAGAGAGAGAGAGAGAGAGAGAGAGAGAGAGAGAGAGAGTTTTCTGTCTTTGTAAACCTACCATTAGAATATGCCCGGGTGGAGGAAGTTGCCCTAAATTTGATTAAAGCTGGGGTTTTGATTAAAGCTGGGAAATTTGATTAAAGTTGAGACCCTTGTAACAGATCAAAGATAGAGAAGCTACTGGCTCCATTGCTACAGGTTTAGACATAGTGGTGAATTCAAGAGTAAGGGGGGACAAGGCAGTGATGGGGGAATACATTTCTGTGATGTGGAGGTGAAGGGAGGGGGATACTACCGCAGGCATAAACGACAGCCTCAGTGGGCAATTTCCTAGTGTGGTCAAATGACTAGGGCCAGCTCTGCTTAAAGTGCCCTTTTATTCTTAAGGGGATGGGGAGTCTAGGATATAGACTTGCCAAGAATACATTCATGTGGAATCAGCCTCGACCATTTGGCTTTCAGCTTAAGCCACTTGTCCACCCAAAGCCAAAATATACACCACCGTGTCCCCATTTGCATGCAACAGACATTTCTGGGAATTTGAGAAGTCCACATACAACAGCGGGTGCTGGATCAGAAAGATCTTTTAGGCAAATCTCGAGAAAGATCTTTCAGGCAAATCCCCAAGGTGGCCATATGAGCTGTCCTGCAGGGAAGTATCGCAGATGAATGGAGTCGGAAGCCTGGAAGGCGCAGCAAGTCCACCTCCCTCCCATCCTCAGGAATCTCACTCAGCTGCTGCTGATGTCAGCTGTCTAGAGATCCACCTGCTACCATTGTGTCTGAAAAGAAAGCCACGCTCACAGTTTTAAAGCCCACTGAAATCAGTAGTACTACTTTGCATTTGTGTGGCACTTTTTTCTAAGTGTTTCGCACATACATCATTTCAATAAATCTTTGCAAAAACCCTGTAAGGTAGACTGGTATCATCCCCACATGACAGATTGGGGGTGGGAGGTCTAAGACTCCCCAGTAAGTTAATGTCTGATGTGAGCCTGGAACAAGGGACTTCTTGGCTTGAAATTCCTCCTCTTGATCCCCAGCTTTAATCAGATTTAGGGCAACTTCCTGCACGCCTTTAAAATGGAGGACTATGCACAGGTTGCCCGCGTTGGACGACACATTTGTGATGTTTGGACCCTTTCAATGAGCAACCCACCTTGACTATAATATACAGTACCCAGACATCTACTGTAGTCAGGCTGGCTGGATGCCTGTGTTAGGAGGTACAGGGTGCCCTCTTGTGGTATGATTTGTTGAGTTTCCAAGAAAGATAAACAAAACAGGACAAAACACAGGGTTAAGCTAAGCTATTGATGTTCAATATAAACAATTGTCATACTTACAGCACAATCCTGTGTAACCTTGCACCGGTGTAACAGTAGATGCCCCGGTGTAACAGCAGATGCACCGGTCTACTTACACCAGTGCATCTACTATTATACTGGTGCAAGGTTACACAGGATTGTGCTGCTAATCACATTTGCCAAATCCAAGTTTTTAACCATTAAAAAGATTATATCTTTTTGCGGTAACTGGTTGGGGGTGGGGTGGGGTGTCCTAATGCAAACAGACAGTGGCGTTCTTGGGGGGGCCCTGTGGCCTCGGGCCCCAGGCGCCATCTTCCAGGGGGCGCCATCTTCAGCCTCCTCGCCGCCGCCACCGCCGGCCCCGCGCTCACAGCTGAGCCTGTGCTGGGTTGCCATGGCATTTCCCCGGTGCGCCTCACATCTCCTTAGTTTCCATGCCAGCTCGCAGTGTGTTCCGAGCCACGCTACATAAGGAAGGGCCGATGGGTAGTCTGTCAGCCTCCTGCAAACAGTTCGGCAACACTCCAACCAAGGCTGCCGGGCCGGAGCCAATGCTGCGCACTGTGGGAGGTCGGTGCTACTTTTAAACAGCCACGCCGAGGTGAGCGCGGGGGCGGCGGCGGCGAGGAGGCTGAAGAAGGTAGGGAGAGTGGTGGGGGTGGGCGCGGGGGCCGTGTGGGGGCGCTCTTCTGGGGGGCGCTCGGGCAACCCGTGCCCTGGGCGCCGGGAGGGCTAGCGACGCCCCTGCAAACAGAGGAAAAAGTGTCTCTATTTCCTATCACCTGTAGGACAGAGGGAAACTACATTTAAACAAACAACATGAATAAATTTGGCATTTGTGCACCAGACTTTTGAAGAACCAGAGTTTATCATTTTTATATTGTGGCCTGTTGGGCAGCTCAGCTGGAACGAGATATTTAAAGGCTCTCCCACTGCAACTGTACCTGTTGAATGATGATGCATAAGCATTTCAGAAACCAGGTTCTTAAAATGTCAAGGGTTTATTTGTAAAATATTGCAGCTGATCAGGACAAATGCTGGTAGGGAAAAGGGAGGGACTTTGATGCAGTTCCCTCTTGGGCACTAATGTACATGACACAGACAGGCATTCGTTTTCTGAAACAAGTCAAGGATTTCAGCTGTACCTTGAGAAGGAAAGAAGAAAGCCTTTGAAAAACCTCCACACTCCCACCAATGCCATTATTATTCTGCAATACCTTTTTAGAAAGTAACCAAGAACTAGCCATGCATTTAGCTGCAGTGTTGAAAAATCTGAGGTCAAAATCAGAAGGACAATACTTGTTTTGACTCTAACACAAATGCTTTTTCTTCCAAACACGACCTGTATAGAAAAAGAAATTACCGGTATTTGTTATTTATAATGTGAGACTTCCTTCCAAGCAAGTATGTACAGTACTGAACTTTAAGACTGTGAATTGTAATGCAACTTACTTCTGAATGAAAGCTTGATTCACAGCTTATATTTTGGTAATCCTTGAGTACTTATACTGTACCTGACCACAGTATAATGCAGCTCCAGTCTGAAGGTCCGTGCATGCGTGTAAAATGGTGCCATGATTCCCTCTGAAATACTTAGAAGCAGAGGCTAGGAAAGGTTGTTTATTGTAAATATTTTCAAATATAACATAACTAAACCAAACAAAATTTAACATATAAGTTCAAGGAAGCCCAGAGAGTACAAGAACATATCAAAAACAAAGTGAAACGTTCACATCAGTTATGACAAATCTTCACAAAATTAGGAATCCCTGCTGAGTGTTTTATGGTGGCATGCACCAGGGTTTACAATATGCATGTTTCAGACTCAACAATAGGTCCATGAATTTTGTCTGAACACAAAATGTAATATGAGAATCCCAAGTGTGTTGAGAGGAATGAAGATGTGGTGCAGACATAATATTTCCAGTCAGTCACCATGGTTGGCAGATTGAGAATGGACTGTGGAACTCTCTCTCCCCCTCTCCTTAGTGAATTCTCCATATATACCTGCAATACCTTCCCCCAATACCTGCAAGCATGGTTAAGTGTTACATTGGCACCATACTTAACCATGATTACAACTAGGATATCTCTTAACTGAAATTTGCAAATCAGTTTCCAATCTTGGTTAGTTGGAAACCCTGGTTAACCATATAAACCATGCTTAAAATTAATACAGACACAACCCCTACATTGTAAACCAACTTCGGTAGGTTTACTTATAAGTAAGTCTCATTGTGTTTAATTGGGCTCATTCCAAGATAAGGTTCCTTAGGACTGGACAGAAATGTAGGTGGAATTCATGTGTGAAAGAGGTTATTTCTTTACCAAAATCAAGTATGGCATCAAACATTGACACATTATTCTCTCTGAGTAAAGGGGAGCCCAAGACATACTCTAAGGCTGGCTTCCGAATAGCTGTCTTTGATTTGTATCTTGCTGTATGATGTATTACTTTTAAACCTGCTTCAGAAAAGCTAGGACTTATTAAAATATACTATTTTATTCTGTTTATAACAATCTGAGCATTTTTAAAGTGTAAAACCACTCCAAGGATATGGGGCGGAGGGAGGATTCTCGGAGACATCAAAAGTTGTGAGATAAGTAGCACCTCTCCATGTGTGATATCACACCTATCCTACCCCAGACCCCCTGCTAAGTGGGCAAGAGGCACTTTTTCAATTGGTGCTCCTCTTATATTTAGCAGGGGGAAAGTAACTGCCCCCCTTTCACCCCAGCACAGTGTCTTTTCTGGTGGCTGTTGCTGGTGGTGTTCTGCATCTTTTTTTTTAGATTGTGAGCCCTTTTGGGACAGGAAGCCATTTATTCATTTGATTTTGTCTGTAAACCGCTTTGTGAACTTTTTGTTGAAAAGCGGTATATAAATACTATTAATAATATAAATACTGTTAATAATGCACACTCAAAACCCACTCAGACCAGACCACTAGCTTCTGACTCTGGATCTTAGTCAGTTATTCTTCCCACTTTACCCCAGACTTCATAATCCAGAAGACCTCCATCACTATGCCCTTTGCCTAGGCATGTATAGGCAGTACATGGCTGTAATTCTATGCATTCCATTCCAATGCAGAGCCATGAAATTGTTATAAACAGCACAGCCATCTGAAATCTAGGTTTCCTGCAAGTGTGCAATTTGACTTGATCAGATTTACACACACACGTGCACACACATGCGCGCGCACACACACACACGCACGCACACACTCAGTAATTAGCCTTGTGCATGCATCCAATGGATGACAACTCAGTTACTCCAACGTAATATGGATACATATAAAAAAGAAAAATGCTTCATAAAGACACATGCACAGGAAGCAGAAGTTAAGGCAAATGTGAGCAACACAAAACCAAACTGCCCAATGCAAAACAAAAAACCCCAAAAGCAGTACAAGCCTAAATACAGACTATTTTCCCCTACTCCTTCCATGTTCATGATGTTGGGAGGCTTGGAAGGAGGGGGGGGAGATGAAAGAAAATGGAATGACTTCTGTAGCCTCAAGTTACTTTCAAGAAGTGCCCTCATTCAAAAATAATCTGGCAGACTGTGTGGGTGGGAGAGAGGAGCAGGGAAGGTTGTTAGCATACTGCAGCTTCCCAGCTGTATTTTTAGGCCTGGCATTTAGACTTGGCTCAGGTACAAATGGCCAAGAAATGTATGGCATTTCCACTTCCTGCCAGATGATATGCTTGCTGTATGCGTGTATGTAATATCCTAACTCAGAAGATTCATTTTGCTCCATCAGGTAGCACAGGGTACAGGTGTAGACTTTTGTTTCATTGTTCTCTGTCTAAGCCAAATTTTCACTGAGGAGGTAAACCTGTTTCTAGACGGAATCATTTTGGACTACAGGTGGGCCGCAGCGGCGCCAGAGGGGGTCAATCATAAGAGACTCTGCAATGCACCACATAAATGGCCCCTCCCATTCGCCATTGGTGCCATTTGGCGTAGACCAGCAACACTCAAGGAGTCTCCTGCATGTTGCCATCATCTGCCCCAATGGCTCTGACAGCGGGTGGAAGGGGCTGCTTACATGGTGCGTTGCAGCATCTCTTGCGAGCCGCTGCAGGTGGGAGCTCACAAAACTGAACATTCCGCCATACTAAAATAAAATTTAGCAAATCGCTGCACATAGAAAACAAGACGTGAGGAAGAAGGCTAGGCTGTGCTAGGCCCATTCCTCCTGACATCTTGTGTTCTATTAATGATTAACAGCCCAATCCTAACTAACTTTCCAGTGCCAATGCAGGGGTGCGTGCTGCATCCTGTGGAGGGGGGAGCAGGCACAGAGGCCTCCTCAAGGTAAGGGAACGTTTGTTCTCTTTAGGGCTGCATTGCGGCTGCATCAACGTTGGAAAGTTGGTTAGGATTGGGCTGTAAATCACATACTGTAATTCCCGTCTTGCAGTCCACAGTGGTACAGCCCACAGGTTTGCCATCTCTGTGAGAACTACTGTCTTGTTCACATGGGCCAGCTGCAAGTGATAGTTTTTCAAAGATCTTGGAAGTAATGCAAACACCTGCAAAACTAGTTTGAGCAGAAGCCATAATGGGACAGAAAAATAATGAACATGTGTATTTGCAGGCAATGATTGCTCTATACGTTTTATGCCACTTTGAGATCTCTGAAAAATAATCTGAACTCAGCTACACACCCTCAAATCTTATATGACAGCAGGGCTGCTCTCTTATTTGCACTGGTTGACTGGTCAGCAGCCACAATTGAGAATGCTGAGGTGGGGGGGGGGAGGAGACATTGGTAATGTGTGACAATCACATTCATGTGTAAAACTACAGCATGTACTTGCGATGGGAAGCTATGAGTGGAAAATTAGTTTTGCAAGAACCATTGACTGCTGTTTCTAGCAGGGCTGACAAAACATGGAGCACCACAGGAAGCACAGACATAAAGGCATCCTAGTGAAAACTAAGTACCTTTAGTCAAGACTGTATACATGCCATGATTCTGCACAAGCACAGAAATGCAAAGGCATATTGTGCAGAATTCAGCTCACTCTGAATGTTAACTTTTATATTATAATAATAATAATAATAATAATAATAATAATAATAATAATAATAATAATAATAATAATAAACAAGGTTCTAGCCCTTATGGTTGGGCAATGTCTGGTAAAGTTTCAAAAACCAAAGCAGTAGGTGACTAACATTTTCAGTCCAGGCTTTGGTGCCAGCCTGAAGAGCTCCTTGCATCTCCTCATGTCATGATTGGAAAAAGCAGTATAATTCTGTAAAATAGTATAAAATGCAAAATTATGCACATCTGTTCTGCTGCATCATCGATACTGGACGTGATTCTTCTTGGCACATGATTTGCCTGACCTGGGTGCAGAACTGTCAGAAAGTTCGGCACCCAGAACGCCTTGCCTATGGAGTCTGCCGTGATTTGCTCTCCGGTCAGGCCGCTTAACAATGGCCTGGCAAAAAGCTTGCAACACCAATACAAGGTCAGAGCCAAGTTTAAATAAACATGACTCCTGGACAGGCTTCCTCCACAGAGGGATTTCCTCTGGCTTTAAAAAAAATATCTTGCTCTGAACAAGGAAAAAGCTCCTACTGTGCGTCTGGCCAAGGCTGTATAAGGGTCCTATCACTTGCCAACAAGAGCAAAGCCACCTGCCAATGCTCCAGGTTTCACATATTCACCATAGGAAAAAAAAATGGGCCCCTCAGACTTGGGCCCCACCCATCTCCCCTTGTTTGAAATCCTCCCATTCACCTGAAAAAAGCACAGCATGAAAAGTTCAGCTGGGGAAGTCTTTTACTGGGAGAAGCTCATAAATCTCCATCCAGCCTTCTGACCTTCAAGCCCCCAGGGAGCCCTAGAGGGAGAAAAGAAGCATTTTTCCTGCTGCGGTGACACACAGGACGGAGGTCTCTCCTTGTCAAAGCAGATGTTATATAGATAACCCAGGGCCAGGCTGTCAGCTGTAAAAGTTGACCAAATCCTTCCACTAGAGAAGGGGATATTCTAGCTGGAGAGGAAGAGCTTTGATGATAAGGTGGGGACTAAGCAAGATTTCAAGGTTCAGAAAGAAAAGCCCAGGATGGGAACTTAGGGGTACTCGAGTCAAGAGTTTAAAGTTTCACTGATATTTAGGATTTATGGGTTGGGATGCAAGAGGACCTCCAGGTCAGGGTGGGAGAAGATTCTTCGCACTATGGAAGCCTTTGAGGCATCAAACTCAGCTTTCCCATCCAGTTAGGGAAGGTGGCAGATTAACGATGGGTTAAGCATGGGGTTCAAGTGCAGAGGTGGGTACAGGACAAAAGCCAGAATCATTTATCACTGAACTCCACATGGAACTAGAGGTACAGCAGCTGGAAGACGGATGATGAGCAGCTTTTTGACTTCACACACCAGCAAATATCTGGGTTTGGAGATGAACCAGCCATATACAGGATGCACACCTTCTGAGCCGAGGAGTTCTTGGGTGGTGAAGAGAAAGGAGAGGGCTGCACTGGGGGAAAGGTAGGAGAGGATTCTCTTTAGGTAACAAATCACAAGGTGCATGCTGGTACCTGGTAACAAATCACAAAGCCTTTATAGGGACACTGAATGCAAGCAAGGCTATTTAATCCTGAATGTGCTATGGCAGTAAGTGAGCAGCTAGAGGAAGGATCATAATATGAATAATACTAACCATCTATAAGGCAATTCTAAGTGCTCAAAATATATGACCCCTCAGAAATGCTTAAAACAACCTTGTATGGCAGGTCAGTAGTATTGGTAGCTCTCGATTTACATGGTTTTAACTTGCGTGTTTTCGAACTAGAGCAATTTGCAAATTAAGACTAGAAATCTAATTTATGCTGACAGTTTTTGAAATAATGTGGTCAATGAATAAATAAATTCACCATGTGCTTCCGTGCTTGTCTGTGAGGGGACTCCCTTCACAGTCCCAAGATGGCATAGCGGGGTGGTTTAGGAAGGAAGCTACAGGGAATGGAAGTAGCTTCTGATTGGCTGAAAAAGCAGTGAGGAAAACAAAGATGCATTTCTGCTCCACAGCCCTTCCTCTGAGGCAAACACTCCTGAATGCTCAGCTTTTCCACATCCATCTCCCCAGGGTCCGCTGTGCAGTGCGCCCTTACCTGAGGGCTTCCCGTCTGCATGGAGTCTCCTTCCTTCCTCCCCCCCTCATCCAAGCTCGCACCTGAGCACACAGTCCTGTGCTTTTGCTGCCGCCTCCCCTTGACTGCTATTAAAGAAGGTGGCACCAGCAACAGGAGGAGAACGACAACTGAGAGACACACACAGTGCATGCCCTTGCTTATGCTCATCCTACCTGTCTGTAGGGGAGGACGGAGTGAACTGTGGAACACTTGTGAGTCACGGGCTCAGGCAATGGCTGCTACAGCTGCTGCCATGGAGAAGGCTGAGCATGCACCTGCTTAGTGCACAATGGCATGGAAGGTGGCAACTCCTTGCAGGCAGGTAGCCCTCAGGTAAGGGCGCACTACACAGCTGACTCCTGGGGAGGCGGAGGCAGGAAAGCTGAGCAGACCAGGAGTATTTGGCTCAGAGGAAGGGTTGCAGGTGGGAAATGCATCTTTGTTTTCCTCATTGCTCTCTCAGCCATCAGTAGCCACCCCCACTCCCAGTAGCCATCCCCTACGCCATCTTGGGCAAGCAGAAGTCATCAGTGTGAGTGTGAAATGACATTTCCTCTAACCCAGGGCAATCCCATTGTTTCCTAAGGGGAAAAATATTTTAAATTAATATAAGTACTGTATAATTCAATATACGTGCAGATTTCTGGGAACACAACCCCCACATAAATTGAGAGCTGCCTGTATTATCCTCCCGGTACTGAAGGTGGGGGAACAGCTGACAAATAGTGATTTGCCTGAGATTGAAAAAGGAAAACCACTTCATGATTCTTTTGGTGTGGGGCAAGATTCACAGCAATATACAAAATATAGAAGCGGGTCCTGACATTATAATGGCAGAAGAGTTTGGAGACATGGAGAGGACTTCATATGTGGCTCTATTTAACATTTCTCCGTGTTAAAGTTAAAGCCTGCCTGAACTGAATACTGTAGTAAGAATGATGCTTCTTGGGTCTAATGAGGGCAGATTTCCTGTAGGTGTCACTGTCACCCACGGCCTGCCAAGTTGTTCTTGGGATCTGTAATCTGTTGCTCCCCCAAAAGCAGCTCTTCTACAGGCACCACCTAGGTCTCACTGGTTGACATTCTTCAGGTTAAGCCTCTCTTCACATTCTCATAAGTAGCAGCAGCCCTTTGGAATGTCTGTGAGTAAAAACACATAACAGCCAAAATATGTAATGACAAATTTGATGTGCAACAGCTTGAAGCAGCTGGTTGAATATCTTTATAAAGATATATAAAGATATATTGTATTGTCCCGAGTATAAGACGCACCTGATTATAAGACGCACTCTTAAAGTTTGGTGCTATTAAAATTTTTTAATTAAATCACTGGCATTAAATTGCAACAGCCTGATTATAAGACGCACTCCTAGTTTAAAAACTTAAATTAGGAGAAAAAAGTGAGTCTTATACTCAGACCAATACGGTATATGTATTTTATTAATATAATATTAAAACATAAAAACAATACATATTTCATAAGGTTATAGCAAGTGCGAAGCAATACATCCTACTAGCATACTATTCACTATTTTCTACATATAATGTATTTCTTCAATTCTAAGACGCATGTTTTTTCCCAATTAAGCATTTCAAAAAATGGGGTGTGTCTTAGAATCAAAGGTCTCCAAAAAGCACCCCAAAATGCTATCTTCTTACTTACCGGGGCTTGGAGGAGCTTCAGGGAGACCTGCGCGACCCTCTGCAGGCCTCCCCGATCTTCAGTTCGGCAAAAACCGGTGATTTTCAGCCATTTCCGGTTTCCGTGAAAACCAGAAATGCCCAAAAATCGCTGGTTTTCGCCGAACTGAAGATCAGGGAGGCCTGCAGAGGGTTGCGAAGGCCTCCCTGAAGCTCCCCCAAGCCTAGGAAATGGTACTTTCTGGCAGGGCCAGAAATGCTATGCAAAGGCAGTGCACTCAGTCATCCTCAGCTGCAGGAGACATGCTGGGGAGAGTTGGTGCTGAGCGGGTAGATTCAATGAAGGGAGGTGAGTCTTACAATCGATGGATTTTTTCCCCTTGCTGGTGGTACTGAAAGTAAAGGTGCACCTTAGAATCAATAGTGCCTTAGACTCAAAGAAATACGGTAATATCCAACTAAGCCAAAATATCACCAACATTCTATTCATTGAATCCGCATATCATCACATAATTCTTCTCCCTCTCTCTTAAAAATCAATAAATGGTTTCCAATTTAAAGTCAAGTCCCAAGTCTCTGGGTCCAAGTCCTGAGTCTTTGGTTGCGAGTCTTTGGTTGCTATCTATTTAATGGGAAAAACGGGTTTAAACCTGAATAAAATTAGACTTCTTGTAAAAGGCTCCAAGTCTAGAGTCGAGTCTTTTGAATCTTTGACAATCGCCGAGTCAAGTCTGAATCAAGTCATTGACGCGACTTGAGTCCGAGTCAATAGGCTCAAGTCTACATCACTGCTTACTCCCAAGTAAGTATGTATAGGATTGCAGCCTAAATTCCCTTCTTTTAATCCTCTTCCAGTGAACATAGATCTCATTTTAATTATGACTTCATAGGGTTTAAGTTACAAGTAGCACCTCTCTGCATGACAATTTTGTCTTTTCTTTTTAACACAAAAGCAAAAACAAATGGGCTATAGCTGGACATGCAGTAGAGGCCCAGACCCAGTGGTATAAACCAGCTTTGTCCCTTTCTTCTTCCCACTGAGGTCAATGTTTCCAACAACACAGAAACTACATTTTTCTACCAATGAAATGGTTCCAAATTTTTGGAAAAGGGGTTCCCCCTCAGTGGATCACAACTGTACTTGTGAAAAGATAGAAATTAAAATATTCCAGCCTGGACCCACTACTGCAGGGTTTGAAAAGGGGGGCAGGAGTGTGTGCTGGCATATTCACCCCCAATATGCAGAATAGATGTGCCCCACACGGTCATGGAGCTTGTTTTGCCTATGCACAAAGAAAATCATATGAAATGGGTGCATGTGGAAGGTGCAGTTTTGTGACACTTTCTTTCTTTGGGACACGTTCCCCATCAAGAAGTCCTCCATCTTCGCTCTTGTTGTGGCCCCCTGAACCTGTAGTGTGTGTTTTTTTTTGGGGGGGGGGTGAGGCAGAGGCATGCTTAACTTGCCTCCACTGGGTGCAAATGAATTGTGCTTAGGGTAATTGATTGCTTGATTGCTTGCTTCCACAGATACCCAAGAGTTCCCTCCCTGGATCTAAACAGGAATGTTGCCCTGGACAACTGCCCAGTCAGTCCCCCCAGAAAAGAACTTTGATGGATTCTGGGGCAGGGGCATGCACTGTGGGGGTGGCAGGCAGTAGCGTCACTAGGACGCGCGTCACCCTGGGGCAGGGGGCGCGTGTCACCCTAGTGACGCTCTGACATCGTGGCGCGGGGGGTGACCCGGCTCCCCCCCGCGCGTCGCCCTCCAGGCGCTCTGAGGCCGGCCCCCGTCGGCGCTCCAGGCCTTCTGAAAGAAGGCTCACACAGCGCGTTCATCTGGGTATTTTTTGAATTTTCGTGCATGCGCAGACCGTTTTGAGGGCAAAAAGCCCTCAAAACAGTCTCTGTGCATGCGTGAAAATTAAAAAAATACCCGGATGAACGCGCTGCATGGGCCTTCTTTCAGAAGGCCCTGGAGCGCCGACGAGGTCGGACGCTCCGAGGCCGGCTCCCGGGCCGGCCTCGGAGCGTCCGGAGGGTGTTGCGCGTCAAGGAGGTGACACGCGGGGGGGTGCGCGCGTCACCCCCTGGCGCGCATCACTCCCTGGCGGCCCGCCCCCCCGCCACACTCCAGTGATGCGGGAGGTGGCAGGTGAGGTAGAACTGCTCTGTCATCTGTGGAAAAAGAGATGGAGCCTGAGATTGTGCACGCGCGCCATGCACTTTCACCTGAGAATACCCACTTTCTCGGGTGAAAGCGGGTGAAAGCGCATGCACAATCTTAGGGTTAGGCTGCGGCTCTTTTCTATAGACAATGACAAGGCGGTTCTGCCTCACCTGCTGCCCCCACCTTGGTTGGAAGCAGGAAGGGGAACCCATTTTTTTTTCCCAAAAGGTCTTCCTTTCAGCGGAATCCTGTTTCCTTGATTGAAGAGCAATACTGCAGAAAACATGGGGGAAAGCTTGGGAAAAACTCCCCTGTGAAAGTCGGGTGGGGAATCGCAGTACAGTATATGCCCGGACCAGGAAGTATTTTGTTCTGAGAAGGGCAAAGTCTCAAGGTAAACTCCTACGCCTTTCAGCAGGTAAGTGCTGCTGGGATTTCTGCAAACCCAGGAAGTCTGCTTAGGTATGATTGGCAGCACGGGAGGAGGGACTGGCATAGCTTGTGCCTTGAAGGAAGCCCTGGATTGCACTGAACGTGTGGTTGCAAAATCTCACATGAGTTGAAACTCAAATAAGTGACTCACACATCTATTTTCTCACTGAATAGCTGCATGTTTGGTCTGGGTCTACTCTGATCAAACATGGAAACATGTTTTTACTCCTCATTTCACAATATATCTGACATTTAGATGAACATTACTAATGTATCATTTGTGAATATATTAGTACAGATATTTACTATCTGCATTTTCTACAGTACATACAGGGTGCAGAAAACTCTACTCAGTAGAAACAGCTTGCATGAAAATAACAGAACACGAAGCATCTGTGGTTAGACAGATTTGATAAACGTACAGTTCAAAATTTGTACTGTTATAGATGGGACTTCAAAAAATGACTGAACCAGATGCAGCATATGGAAACAACATAAAGGTATCAGATAATCTACGACAACGGTTGTCCTTTAAAATAAAAGCCACTTGAGACAGAGCGGATGGCCCCCATTTCAAAACATGGCAGCTGAGAAGCATAGAAAACTTGCCAGATCTCTGCAGTGTACCTTACTTTGGTACTTTGTCTCAGATCCCCTATATAACAAAGGTTAAAACAATCCATTACAGCAGAAAACAACATCCTTGTGTCAAATTCTCACCCTAACATGTAGTTTCAGTTACCTTGTGGTAGGCTTACCATATCCAAAGGGGGACAGGGTGCCTACACCTTTAACCATTGTAAAAAGTGGGAATTTGGGCAGGTGCAGCTTGTTGCACCCTTCCATTATGAGCTGCACCTGCCCAAATTCCCTCTTTTTACAATGGTTAAAGGTGTAGGCACCCTGTCCCGCTTTGGATATGGTAAGCCTACCTTGTGGCATCATATTGTCACAGTGACCATTTCCTGACCCCACCTTCAAAATATTGACTGGGGGGGGCAGCACCAGGTAAGCATGTCATGGAGATGCCTTTTTGGGGGGGGGGGTAAGTCTCATGTCAGCCATATAACACATAATTTCACCCAAGTGTCTTTCAGGCTTTTAAATTGGAAGGCATGCTTGCCTGAAAAACCAAGGAGGCCTCAAGTCTATGCATTCTTATTGAGGAGAAAACCCATTGAACTCAGTGAGATGTGCTTCCAAGTCCACACAGACAGGATTGAACTGCAAGTAATTCACTAAACTCTGGCTTCATAGCAGCCCTATAGTCTTTCAATTACCAGCAACATTTGCACTTAACAATCTCCAGCCTACTACCCACTTACAAGGAGTGGGTGAAGCTAGGCTTTCATTCCATGACTTCCTGGTGAGCTCACACCTGCAGTTCAGTTTTATATGCTGTCTTTGGCTAGCTAGGAATTGGCTGCTTCCCACACTTCTCACCTGGCCAAGTGGCCAATTACAGCATGAGTTCGTCCTTTTTGCCTCTGTCAGTACATAGGGAAATCTGTTAAGCTAAGGATATTCAATTTCCTTCAAGGGGAAAATGATGGCATCTCCATTGGTCACACACATTTTAAGAACTGGCCTACTACAAAATGCTGTTCTTCCCGCCCCCCCGCCTCCCCATACGAAGGATCACATTCAATGAGGTTGTTTTGGAAGTCCCTACATTTCTTCTTGCCGCTGCTTCCTGCAGAGCAAACATCCATATTCTCTACTATGGACAGAGGCATCCTGGGAAGGAGAAAAGTTAGTCCTCCTGCTGGGATGTTCAGATAAACAACAAAAATGTTATAGCATGAACGTAGCAGCATCTCTTCGGGATTAAAGGCCATACAAAAGTATACAATGAAAACAATTTAAAAACACATTTAATAATGCAATAATTTCGTTCATTCCCATGAACTTTTTCAAGCAGAAGAAACAAAGTCAGGTGGCAAAAGATGTAATGGAGTGAGCTCCACAACTGGCATATGTATGAAGAACATTCTAACTGCCATTTAAAGCTACAGCAGTCCTATTTAGCGAGGATGTCCAAATCTTATTAATAAACACCAGTTCTTGTTTCCTGTTCATTAAAATATTCCTGTGTTTAAAGATCTGAATTGCCTCTTGGTGTCATCTTTGTCTATAGCCACACTCATGCACTAATCTCTCAGTTCCATCCAAGTTAATAACATGCCTGGAAGAAATCGTATGATCAGCCAGGGCAGAATGATCTTGGTGTTCCAATGATCTTGTGGAGCTCATTCAACATCTTTTGCTGGCTGGCTCTGTTTCTTCTGCTTGAAAAAGTTCATGGGAATGAACGAACCGTTGCAGTATTAAATGTGTTTTTTAATTGTTTTCATTGTATACTTTTGTATGGCCTTTAATCCCGAAGAGATGCTATGTTCGTGCTATATTGTTGCTGGTCAGAAAAGCTTTAGATTTAACAAAATTCTTATTACTTTCTTTAAAGGAAGAGTCTAGTTTTTTGCTCTTTTGTAGTTTAATTCTTACTGTTAACTGGAGAACGGTAGCTGTAAAAGTGTTGAGAACTTAATACATACACTGAAGAAACGTTTTGCTAGGTTTAGATCCTGAAAGGGCTCTTTCTGTATCTTTAAGAGTTTGATAGAAAACAAAGCAAAATCAGGTGTTGGGATTCTTTCATCTTTGTGGTATTGTGATAGGAAGTTGTGTCTTTGACATAATAATCACTCTCAAGGCTGAAGAAGTTTCTTGGAATCTGCATATGTCAACCCTGTGTCCGCAACAGAACATGTACAAACAGTGTGACATTTGCCAGGGAAATGAAAAACAAAAACAAAACAGCTTACATTTAAGAATAGGGATTGTTGGCAGGAACAGGAAAGACAAGCTAGGAAAGACAAGCTAGGTAGGGGGGGGTGATGCGTGCCCCACCCTAGGGTGACGCCACTGGTTCTGCATCTTTTTTAGATTGTGAGCCCTTTTGGGACAGGGAGCCATTTAATCATTTGATTTTGTCTGTAAACCGCTTTGTGAACTTTTTGTTGAAAAGTGGTATATACATACTACTACTACTACTACTACTACTACTACTACTACTACTACTAATAATAATAATAATAATAGACATGCCATTCATTAACAAATGCCTTTGACATAAATGGCTAATAGTGATTAGACAAGCCAGCTACCAAGTTTCACTTGCAGCCCAACACATATTTATTTACTCAGATCTAAGTCCCACTAAGTTCAAAGAGGATTTTTGCAAGTAAGTGTGCATATGACTGCAGCTGTGCATTTTACTTGGAAATAAGCCCCACTGGTTTCAAGGGAGCTTAGGGCCCTACTGAATGCAACATGGGAGACCTGGGATTAGATCTCCCATTGTCTTTTTCTTTGAGGGCAGTTTGGATTGGCATCATGATGCTGGGGAAGGGGCTTATAATAATTCCCTGACTAGCAGCGTAAGGATCTGCGGCCGGCCCATTGGGCTGGCCGCAGCATCTCACGCCTTTCCCAGGCTGCATCAACACAGCCTGGGAACACCTCGGGAGCCTGGGAACATCTCAGAACATTCCCCGGGTGTAGGGATGCCTGACCCCAATGGGCCTCCTTGAATGTATGTTGGCTCTCGAGCCGATGTACATCTGGGGCAGTGGGGTAAGGGCCGCCAAGCATGGGAATGGGCACAGGATATCGGTGGAGCTCGCCGCTGATATCCCCTCCCCCTCCCGGGCCAGCTCACCAACTGGCCCACCCTCCCCCCACCCCTGCACCAACCAGTGCATCTCTTACCTGCACCAGCGGCTGAGGGTTGGGTGGGAGGCGGAGTAAGGGCTGCCGGCCTGTGCGCCGGCGGCCCTTACTCCCCTAGTGCTGAAAACACGCTTTACGGCACATTTATGACACCTGGTGCCTGCGAAGCATATGCTCCGCAGGCGGGACTTTGCGCAGGATTGCACAGTTAACCCCCTTCTTGTCTTGATCTCAAGGAAAAAGACTGGGACAACAGTACCTGTCAGAGGTGTTGCTAAAGGGGGGCATGGGGGATGTAATGGCCCCGGGTGACAATCATGGTCACCTCGCGAGGAGGAGCCGCAGCAGGATATTAGCACTCTGCTGCTGTTTTTTTCAGCCGGAGGGCTGCATTTGCAGCCACGGAGCATAAACGCACCAAAAACGACACATTTTTGCCACTCCTGCCCGCCCTGAGTCTTAGAAGGCTTGCAATAATGCCTTCTGGAAGTGCAGGGGGTGGGGCGATGACGCGCAACGTGTCATCGGCCCCCCCTCGGTGCGGGCTAGCAATGCAACTGGTACCTGTTTCCTCCTCCCAACTGCAACTGTCAGGTGATTTAAGATGTGGATATGGTACAAGGGGGAAGGGATACATCCACCTTTCCTCCAGTGCCATGGCCCCAACCCAAGTATTCTCCTTGCATCTGCTTTGAACTAAAGAAAAAAACCCTCAATTTTGCTTCATGAAACCTGGTTATTTTGGCCTAATAGTACTCTCCTAGTCAGGGAACACAGGAATTGGAAGCACTTGTCTCTAGTGTCTGGTGAGATGAAAACCTTTCCTCCCTTGTTTTTGTTTAAATCACTCTCTCCTTCCTTCTATGGTCTCTCCTGATGTACACAGATGCAAAAGCAGATGCTCCAGATGGGATGCTACAGTCACACCTGAGGCTGGACACTGAACAATACCCACTTTCTTTCCAGAGAACTATGTGAAAGTTGAGGCTCGTGTTGTCTTGGCTTTGGTAAGGGAAGATTTATGAGGTGCTCCAATCCAGGGGATGTTGCCAAACATTAATTGCTTCTGTTCCAGGATTGTAGAGCAGAAAAAAGGAATTTTCTGAATAAGAACTGCTGTGTTTGAGGTTCATCATCTGTAAATGAAGTATCACTTTAGAGTAGACCTTTGTTGTTGGATCTATAGTCACTTTTGCTTGCACAAAATCACAATAGTTTTGCCTGCCTTTAAGCCAATACAAAAATATATAACACAACTGATGCTGGAGTCCTATCCATGTGTATCTGAGAGTAAGGCCCATGGAACACACTGACACTTACTTCTGAGTAAACATGCATAGGATTGCACTGTGAGAAACCTATCAGATGAAAAAAAAATACAATTACACAACCTCATGTGATAATTTGTTAAAGCATTTGTTACCTGGTTAATTTTTATACTCAAATGCCTGCTAGAAATATAATTTGAAGAACTGATAATCTCTTTAATTGGAAAAGATGATGACATTAGGTATTCTTAGGCTGCAGTCTTATACAAAGTTTCCTGGGAGTAAACCCCATTGAGCACGATGGGACTTACTTCTAAATAGGCACACATAGGATTGTGGTCTTAATTTTTGTGGAACTATTACATATGATAAACAGATGGTGTTTTAATCTGAGAGAATTGGCTTGACTGTGGCAAAGGCCTATTTAGACATTCTGGCAGCTCATAGCATGGCATTCTGTCAGTTCGTTTCTTGCATGTTTTGTGGGGTCACGTGAGTAAAGCACTAGAGTGAGAAGGGGGGAAAAAGACTCCAAAAATGAGTGATTGGTGTTGGAAAAGCGGGCAACTTCCGTCTGCTGGACGCTGGGGGGGGGGATGTATTGTGTGATTACCTAAGTGAGTCTCTTGTCTTTGACCCCTCTTTGTCTTAAGGAAGGGGCGTGGCCCCAGACCCAAATTTCCTCCTTCTTCACCCTTCTCACTAATCCTCTTCTGCTTCTGACTACTGAACTGGGAAGACGTGCCATGCTGCCTCCAGCAGCCATCTTCCAGCATGCCTCCATGCAGAGAACCCTAGCATTTAGGAGGGTTCTGTCCTTTAAGTTTAGTATATCCTCTTGTCCAAATCAGACGCTGTACATATGAATGAAACTGTGAGTAAACTTCTTTTTTTGCAACTTCAATCAACTATGCCTAGTGTGTTTTATCTAGCCAAGTAAGCTAAGCAAGTCTGCCACGTGGGTGGGGAGGAACAGAGTAGGGAGAGGGGAACGGAGCGACGAATAGCTACCCCCTCCCACTATTTCCTACAATTGGGGTGTATGTGGAAATGGGACAGATTGGCTCTTTTTCTTGAATGGAAAGAAAATAGATTTTTCCTGAAAGCATTTAAGGAAGGACCAGGAGAAAATGGCACTTTGTCCCTGAGGATATTGAGGCAGGAGAGCGAGGGAAGGTGATTTTAACTGGCAAGACCTAGGGAGAATAGGGAATAGAAGCTAGATGGGTATATAAATAGCAATTGCGTCTTGAGGAGACAATCTTGAGGAGGGTTTGCAGTTTGGTTTTGAAGGGATAAGAGGGGAAAAGTTAACTGTTGCTGTGATCTTGCACCATTACACTTCATGGATTTCCAACTGATTTCATAAAACTTACTAGTTGCATTATCAGCAATGGAGCAAGCTACTCAAAGAGGTTCTAGACCTATTTCTCCTCGGATATTTTTTTCAAGGTTCACCAACAGACTCAATTTCTCAGGCCTGTAATTATATTTCTGACCAGCCTATACAGACTACTGCAAAGTCTTAACCTTTGGCTTTCCAGCTCTTCTTTTGATCAAGGGCTCCATTGTGTACCAAGCATTGCCTTTATTTCAGTGATAGGGATAGTCAATTCAGATTGCAAAAAGAGGAGGCTGTGGCTGCCCTCCTTGGTGGTTCTGTTGAATAAGAAATTTGGCTCGAGGAACAGGTCAGTCCCATTTTTACTTGCATATTGCAAAAGTACTTTCAAAATATACTTGGCTAGGTGGTTTAGTTTTCTAGCACAGCTTTACTGAATCAATGCCTCAGGAAGAGTGATGGGGCAGCTGAGTAAGGTAGATTGATTCCATCATGTGTTGCAGCCTGTTCAGCACAGGTGCATGCAAAACCCCAGGAGAAAGAACCCCTCCTCTCCTTATCGGGTCCGTCTTTGTGCTAGGAATTAAATGCATAATGCTGATTTAAAGGGTTCAACTCCAGTTGCTCTCCTTCAAGACTATAACAAGTTGACCCTCGTATAAATGAACTCCTATTATGCACCTTCTGTGGAGTTCCTGTTGGTTCTCTCGGCTTCTCTAGCCACATGCGCTGTTCAGAGCCACAAGCAAGCTATTCTGTCCCTACAGTTCTGTGAAGCCTTTGTCTTTATTGTTGCAGCCCAGCAGTATTAATCTGTAATTTCAGATAGCTGGATTTGTACCTCTCTGATCAGCTCTTGCCTTGGCTCGTAGAACAGAGGGAACATTCTTGGCCACTGCATCATAGTTGACTTTGCACCTGTTTCTCTCCGGTGGCACCATGGGAGTTTAAGGCATAATAAAGGGATATAAATAATACACTGACATTGCTTACACAATCCATTACGGTAGTGCATGCAGTCTGCAATGAGATCCATCAGCTGTTCCCTGGCAAACGCCTTGTTGCACAGTCACCGGGTCCTTTCAGTAAAGCCAGCCAACAAATAAAGCTTTGGCTTTGTTTCTGTGTAGGAAATAGGTGATTGCGAAACTACTAGGAACCTCGGCATCTAACTACTCAAAGATTTTGCCATCATTTGTATTCCAAGGCAGGAAGAACTTGGGTACAGCGAGTTCTCACCTTGTGAGGAGGTGCCATTTTAGACAAGGCTATAATGCAGTATATTGTTACCATCATGATTCCTGGGTATTCAGAGTCTCCACTACCTCATGCAAAACACATTATCTTCTGCTTCAAACTTTCCCTGGGACTGACTCTCTTTTGGTTGTTTGGCTGCTAGTCCAGGGATTGAAGAAGAAGGAACTGGAGATAGGTGACAAGTGCTTGTAATAATACACAGATGCTGTTTTAACCACCTTTGCCTCTCACTTTATTTGCCAGGTAGATCATATATAAATCCCACTCAACCCCCTGTAATACAAAATACAAAATTCTCATGAATACAAGACCTCTCTATATTTGCACAAAGGATAAGCAATAAATAATCAAGATTAGCCATCTCCTCACAAAAGGTATCTAAAAAGCAATAGTCAAGTCTACTAGGTGAAACTGTGGAGGATGCAGGTTTTGTACAGAGATCTTCCACAATAACCCAGTGCATTATCTTACAAGATGACCTAAAGACATAATTTATGCCTATTGAGAGTAATTTTATATAGTATAAAACTCTCTCTCTCTCTCTCTCTCTTTCTTTCTTTCTCTTAAGTGGCTACTTATAACAGGGAGTGCTCAAGCTCTAACTGTTCACAATGTGCCCTTGAATGAAATTCAAGAAATGCAGGATAATAGGCCTGGAAAAGATCTCTCAGATCATTAGGGTTCCTGTTCTCCACACTCGCTGCGGCTGAATTAATGGCTTAGACTGAAAAACCACCCTGGCAGACACTGTACTGCCTTTTGATCACAAGGAAGCAAAAGATTACCATTGCCTTGAGAAGATGATTGTTTCCTTTCCCAGATAACTTGTTCAATTATCTAACATACAGGAATATGTTCCGAACATGTCCTTGATATTCTAAATCTATCCAACTGTCCTTTCCTTTGTGGCACTGAAGACTTACACTATTTTAGAAGTACTGGGGAGAAGTTAGTCCTTTGGTGGTACCTCTACAGATACACACAGCCAGTCCCCAGGCAATGGACAAAGATCACTTTGATGTGAGGGACACCAATAATCATATTTGTTACTATTTTTTTAATCAAGTGATAAATTAAAAGGACACATGCTTTTCAGCACTAGGGAGGAGGAGTATGCTGCCACCAAATAACTACTGTACATGTTTTGAGAAGTTAAAAAGAAATATATTCACAAAAATGATGAGCATGGCAATTGTGGGATGGTAGCTTTTCTGACATTTGTGGTTTTTTAAGGGCCATATCACTGTTTCCATGCATCAGTATTTGTATAATACAGACATGGAGGATTTATATTGTTTGTTAGCTAGCATAGTTGATGGCTAAAATACCGTACGGGCACACCTGGAACTCCCTGGTTCAGATCAAATCTCACCTCATCCATAAACTCACGAGCCTTAGGGTGCCATTGCACCAATGAGAACTTTCCTCCTGGGAGAAATAACAGTCATTGGAGGGGGGGGGGATTGGAATTGACCACAACAGAGGGAAAGGGTTAAAGTCTCTCTTCACACCTACCATGGTCCCAATCTGGACCCCCCCCAGCTGATATTTAACAAAAACAAATCAAGTGTGCAAGGTACGCTTAAAAGTAATAGTAAGTACATGTTTAAGTACATACCCTGTTTCCCCGAAAATAAGACCGGGTCTTATATAAATTTTGGCTAAAAAAAAACACGCAGTAGGTCTTATTTTCAGGAGATGTCTTATTGCTTTTTGGGTAGGTCTTTTCCAAGGTAGAAACAGGGTATTAATGTTTCTACCCTTTTCCAGGATAGAAACAGGGTATTAATGTACATATTAATGTACGTATTAATGCCCCCTTTCACCCCAGCACAGTGTCTTTTCTGGTGGTTGTTTGCTGGTGTTCTTCTGCATCTTTTTTAGATTGTGAGCCCTTTTGGGACAGGGAGCCATTTAATCATTCGATTTCTCTGTAAACCGCTTTGTGAAGTTTTTGTATATAAATAATAATAATAATAATAATGTTTGATGCTATTGCATGTGAAGTGCTTTGAACACTCAAAAGTGCTATGGAAATGCTATTTATTACAATAATAATATATCACATTTTTATCCCACTGTTTTTCTAAGAACCTCAGAGTGTGATTCATGTTCCCTCCACATCATTATCACAACAACCAAATGTGATAGGTTAGCTGAATAGAGAGCAACTGGCCCAAAGTCACCCAGTGAACTTCATGGTTGAGTAGGGATATGAGCCCAGGTCTCCCTGGTCCTCATCCAGTACTCTAACCACTACACCACACTGTCTCTCATAGTAATACATTTTCTACATGAAATATTGCTGTCTGAATGCTGCAAAAATGTGATAACCCTGCAAAAAGAAGTGTGTCACCTTGACGAAATACATCTGGCTCTCCCACAATTATGCAGTTATATGAAACAAAAGTCTGCTATGACCCCTAAGAGATAAGTGTAACAGCCCAATCCTATTCCCCACCAGTCCATAGCATGCAGTTGTTATTGCAGTGCCAGTGCACGCTGCATGCTATGGGGGGGGGGTTAGGATTGGGCTGTTACAGACAGACTGGGAGAGGTAAGTAAAAATATTTTATACTGACCTCTCTGTAGGCCACCTGACCATCTATGGGTCTCCTTTTTTACCCATGTCAGCTCTTTTGTTGGTATATGTCCGAGGAGAGTCCCGGCTTTCTGGGGGATCCGACGCACACTGCAGCCACCGAGATCCTCCCTGAGCCACTCACGACCTGCACCAGCCGCCACCTTACCTGCACTGGTTTGGCCTGGGTGGGCCATTGACAGGCATGTGGAGCCCCCGGGCATTTGCACTGCCAATTTGGGAGCACTGGTATAATTTTTTCTGTTGACCTGGGCAAAGTTCCAGGGTCCATGGCAGGTAGGAAGGCACACTCAGTGCTTTAAAACGAAACAAAACAAAAACAGAATTAGCATGGAACTTGCTCCAGAGGACGGCGGCGGTAGCAGCAGATGCGGCGGTGGCAGCGATGAGGAGGGCGGTGGTGAGGAGGAAGATGGCGGCAAGGAGGAAGATGGCGGTGGAGAGAGGGCGGCGGTGGCAAGAGGGCGGCGGCGCGACAGGTAAGTGGCAGCGGCAGCAAAACGGCCATTTTCATGGCCAGAAATAAATATACAAAAATTAAATAGGTAAATAAGTAAATAAATAAATAAAAATTGGGGGAGGTCCCGGTTTCAAACCGGGAAATATATGGTAAGCCTACTTAAATTGCATTTGAGCTCCTAATATATTTGGGGGTCTTTTATGATGGGAAAACATTGTATTAACTTTGATTATTCTGTGTTTCCTATCAAAAATGGCAGCCTGACACCATCTTAATGGCTACCAAAGAGAGAGAGGGAGGGAGGGAGAGGGAAGTAGGAACTGTATGCTGGTGTTTCCCAGCTGGAAAATTTGTTTAACAATCAGGACGTGAGAAAGAAGAAAGGCTGTAAAACATTAATTTCATCACTGAAATATAGGTAAAGGTAAAGGTGACCCCTGACAATTAAGTTCAGTCGTGTCCGACTCTAGGGTGTGGTGCTCATCCCCATTTCAAAGCCGAAGAGCCAGCGTTGTCCGAAGACGCCTCCGTGGTCATGTGGCCGGCATGACTGTCCTTGCCGCAGCGCGTAGCATGCGGCTGGAACACGGAGCGCTGTTTATCTTCCCGCAAGTGGTACCTATTTATCTACTCGCATTGACATGCTTTGGAACTGCTAGGTTGGCAGGAGCTGGCCAAGCAACGAGAGCTCACCCCATCGCGGATTCGAACTGCCGACACTTATATGCAAATGTTTGTTAGTTTTTTGATCAGTAAACTAGATGGGCTACAGATTCCTGGGGATAAAGGAAAATTGCCAAACCATCAAATTAGTTGTATGGGTAGAGACCAGCATGAAGTTCTTCTGTTTATTTTAAGTGATGTGTACAGTATATGTCTAATTCCCACCAGCATATTGCCTCTGTGGAACAAACTTCTTGTGGGTGGATTTCTGATCCTGTAAGGCTAGATTGCTCTCTTTGGGAGATCTTCTTTAGCTGCCTAGAGTACTTCCATAGCACAGAGCTCTGTTGCATACTGATCTATGACACAGTTATTGTGCCACCCGTGTGTTCCTTTCTCATTGCTTTTCCTCTGGTTTTTAGAGCTCTGCGTTTCTTTTGAAAGTCTAGTGATTTCATTTCCTGTAATAAGCACGGAGTGGTGGTAGGTTCTGTGGTCATCTTATCATCAACATATAGCAGAATCATAGAATGTGAAGGCATCAGTGTGGCCCTGCCAGAATAATTTGACTCTTTATGTATCTATAGGACACTGCAGTGGCCCTAGACAGGATTGGGCTGCCCATCAGCCATATTTTTTTCCAGTCATAATTACATACAATTACCTTCATGTCAAAATGATGCACAGTAGACATTTTAGCTCTTATAGGCTCAAAACTGGCTAGAGTGGCCAAGGGAGCATTAAAGACTCTGCAGGATTCAAGGCTCAACAGGTGGTAAGAGTTACCATCTAACAGTTGTTGTTTGATGATCCAATATCTTATTCATTGGTTATATCAGCCCACATCCTGAGAGCACAACAGGTGAACACATCTCTAAAACCACAACTGTTTAGCAATTTCAAATAGAGGAGTCATGAAACCCACTGACTAATGGGAGATGGTACTTGGCCAAGCCTGCATAGACAGTCTCCACTGGCCAATACTAAGGACACTGGCAGGGGAATCTGGAGAAAAGTGAACTGCTACTTATTGAGCATTGTGAGAAGAATTAATGACTTCTGCCTCGCCAGGGTTACATTCAATGAAACATCTTTCATCAATATTAAATTTATTTAAAGTTTTAAATGAAAGCACCATGAAACTTCTCATTTTCCCCCCAAGTCAGTTGTTGGTGAGATGCTTAGGCGCCAGAAAGATATGGGAGGCAACTCTCAAGAACTCCCAAGAGATGCAGAAACTCAGCACATGGTGTTTGCTTCCATTTCCAGGCAAACTAGTAAATATTACTGTGGCTTTGAATTCACTTGTCATCATCTTCTCTTTGGTGTTTGGATTCTTTTTTAGTCTGGGTGGGAAGCTCTTAGTGTAAAATGAGGAGTTCTTGCTCCTAATTAAAAGCTGTTATACAATTCAGAGTGTCAAGTGGTCTTAAGCTATTTATAAAACAAGGCCAATCTTAAAAGGTCATTAAGAAGGTGTATATTGCTAATGTATGTTTCACCTTGAAATATTTTTTTGCTGTAAGATCAAGACTTTAGCTAACATGCACTGTCCGTGATCCAAAACACTACAGTGCTACTGGGATTTTGCTGATACTGGTGCCTCTAGGTCTGTATCAACATTTCATTACCTAGAAGTAAAGCTGGTAAAGTCTATTTATTGACAATAAAGGCAATATAATCTTTTATTGGATGTCTGAGTTGAGAAAAACGGGTCAATGTGCTCACTTCTGAACATGTAGCTGCTTCTTGCCTTCTCGACTTGGAGACATGTAGAGCACGCTTTGAAAAACCAGATGTGAATTCTCATTATTAAGCAGAAGATTATTTGGTGGGATCCACACTATTATCACCATTTCATAGGGGCTGAAAAAATGTCTAAATAGGGGGAAATGTCTAAATAGCTATTCGAAATTAGTGACAACTCTTGGACATCACATGGGCTCTGCTACTGCCCTAATATGGGGTTTAAAGGTCTACTTCCAGGAAGTAATAGTAGGAAATGAATGCTGCAGGAGGTAGTCGTTTTCTTGGTCACATGTCCCAGGCAACCTACATTCAACTCCATGACTCCACAGAAAATAACAAGCTGAAGAGGGGCATATCTTAAAGAGCTACACCCCAAGATAACATTTCCATAATACAAGAAATGGTGGCTTGTAAAAGTTAACATCTCTGATAGATGAAAGCTTTGGTGTGTGCACTTTAGAATGAGATTACTACTGCCAAGGTTTTAGGTGGAAGAACGTTATTACCAACAAAGACTGAATATCAGGACGCAATCCTGCGCAAGTCTCTGGAACTGTTCCAAGACCGTTGTGAACGTGCTGAAAAGGATGTTCGTGATGCCTCGGGAGTAAGGGAGGCTGGCCTCCCTCACTCTATCACTGGACCGGGCATGCGGCCACCAGAGGAAGGTAAGCGCTCCCCCAGCGACTGTGTGGGCGATCTGGCGGGTGAGGGAGGGGGGCCATTGGTCTAGTCGGCCCAGGAGGGGGTGGGGAATGGCACCTGCCATATCCCTATCCCCGCCGGGCAGCTAGGCCATTACTCTGACTTCCACCAGCTATTTAGCTGGCGGAAATCCGAGGAGGCCTATCGGGCCGGCCCCGGTTAACACCCGGGGAAGAGGATGAATGTCCCCTTCCCCCGAGGTAAGCCCTGGCCCCGCTGGCATGGGCTGCATCCTGCATAGGATGCAGCAGCTGGCCATTTAGGCCAGGCAGTGCATCTTAGGCAGGATTGGGCTGCCCACCTGGCTATTTGTTTCTTGGTCACACCAGAATGTGACAAACAGATAGAATCTAGAAAGTGTCTTTTTTATATGACTAGCTAATACTAAAAAAAAAAATCCAAAGAGTGGATAGATGCCACGTTCCACTTTACACATTATACTGCCCACTTGAGTACTCCACTTAACATGAGCTGAAGAAACGACAAATAAAGCAGCCAAACATAATGTGCAAATTGGCTCTGCCTCTGTTGCGCATGAGCCCTGGGAGTCCTCCTTCTGTTTTCTTCAGTAGATCTTGGATCAGGGCCTAGGTGAGTATGGATTGCTTGCCAAACATCAGAAAGAGGTCACTCCATGCTATTTTACTTTTTGCTTTCAGTGGGACTACTCTTAAGGAATGGAATACTCTTGATGGGAAGAAGGGTGGCTTTCTGTGGGCCTATAAGCCATTGGCTACAGAGTGTTTCCCATTAATAGAAGACTGGGTTCAGCCTCTACCTCTCATGCCTGGTGGGTAGATCTCAAGAGCGGCTGAATGCTTGAGAATCCCAAGCCAAAACTTATGATCCTTGGCTTTGCTTTGTCTGATTTCCGTCTTGTCACTTCTCCTGCTTTATTACTTCTGCTGTGTTTTTATTCATTTCTCTTATTTTACAAGCAGGTCCCTGAAAAGCTTTCTCTGGCCGCGTCCTTCCTGCACTCCTGAAGAATCAGTTACTGAAATCCCAACTGGACCTCTTGCCAAATTGCTCCGAGTAGTGAAAAGCTGCTCCTCTCTCCCCCCCCCCCAATGTGCCTTGTAGGCATCTCTGCTTTTCCTCCCTTTCCACAGATGTTTTGCATTACTGCATAGTCGCGAACAGGAAAGCAGGGGACTGTGGAATATTTTGCTGGATTAAGTAATGCAGGTCAGACCCGAATTTGTGTAGGAGACAGATAAACTTATAAAAGACTTGCTTGTTGAAGTCTTGATTTTGTGGGCTTCAAAGCAGTTGCTGGGCTGAGCAGAGGATGAAGGCTGACATTTGGACAAGCAATAAGGCTAGGTTTTTGCTACCTTCATTCTCCCTGTACCCAGACTCTCAAGAATGGCTCAGGGCTTCTTTATGTATTTAGGATTGCCCCTGGGGAAAAAAAAAAGCAACCTGACCATGTTTTTGACCCCTTGGTCAGTGGAGCAGAATTTCTGGGGTCAAGTTGGACTTTTCTGAGGAAAAGTCAGTGAGATTTTTGCTTGGCATGTTTTCAGAAGGCGATGCATGAGTCATAGCATGCCAGCTCGTTTTGCTCAGTCCCAGGACACTATTTCACATGCTACACAGAAGACCACAAGGTGCAGATATGTGTCATTCCTCCATATCTGGCTCAGTTATGCTGAGGGAGCCTGGGCAAATGATGGCAGAAGAATATAGTGACATGAGGACCGCTGTGAGGATTATTCCCATGACCACTTTCCTGTATGGCCACACCTGCTGACCTGCTCCAACCTCCACCCCCTGGCCCTGACTAGGTACAAGAATTTTCAAAATCAAAAATTGGTGACACTACATATATTACCACTCGAAACAAAAAAGAGCGTATGTGGGACAGTTGGGGCTTCACGAATGGAGTGTGAAATATGAACAGTCCATACAAAATTAGGAACAAAAGGCAACCTTCCAGACAAACAGGATGAAGCATTTTATACCAGGTCCGGAGACATTCTGCTACAACGTGGTGTGTGAGAGATTAACAGGGCACTACAAGTGTTGTCACAACTTATTAGAAACAGTTTAAATACAGTGTATCTGATGGAAGCCTGGCACACTCAATATAAATAAATTGAACGAACTTGGAATTATTATTATTAATGTTGAGGGGATAACAAATATTTTCTGCACCACGTTTAAATGATAAAGCAGCCTAGAATTTGGCAGGCACAACAATTTCATATTGAACATTTTCTCCATCTTTGTGGGGATTTTTGTTTAGTTATAACCATAGTGCATAGTATGCAGAGGATAACATGATACGGTCAGCATTTCATTTTCTTTCAAAGATATATTCTGCTAATTGTTCACTTACATTACCTGCTTGTTTAGCTGAGGCTCAAACTGTGTATGACACTGGGAAATCTGTGAGAATCTTCTGGCATTTTTCTTTACATTCAAATGCAGGCTTGGAGTTAGGGGGCTGAGAATTGGATTGCAGCAGTGGTGCTAGGGAGAAATGGAACGTTGCAGGCTGTTTTTGCAACCACAATCTCCTGTGATGTCTGTGGGGACCACGGCCTCATCCCAGAGTGGGAGCATCGCCTCACAGGGGTTCTTGAGCGACACACCTTAGCTGCCTGCTGTGTCCCTTCAAGCTTCTGCTCCTCTTTCTTGTTCTCCTTCCAACCTTCTTCCCTTCCTTCTGCTCTGTCCTCCGCTTTCCCCCTGCTCCTTTTATCCCCCTCTGTCCTGCCCCCCCCCCATGGCAACAACTGCCATCTTGAGGCTCCCATGGTGTCATACCAAATGATCTCGCATGATCTCGGAGTTCCGTCATCAGCCCCATGCTCCTGGTGGATCCAGGTGTTGGAGATCCACCCAGAAGCTTTTCCACCTGCAAGGGAAAAATACAAGAAGGATTCCACAGAAGTCCTTGTATGTTTTCTTCCAAGGGTTGGAAAGCAACTGGAAGGCTGATTATTTTGATTACGAAACATGACCCACAGGGAAAGTGTTAGGTCACTCCCTTTAAATAAAAAATTGCAGTCGTTCCCCCCCCCCTCCCGCACATAAACATATTTGACTAAAAATGGAAAGCTTTGGGAGATTGACCATGGGCCTCCTAGTGTCATGTAGTTTGAGCTTTGTGTACACAGGCTGACATTACAAGATATGTCTATGACATGCAACTGGTGCAGCGCAGTTTTCCAAAAAGCTGAGTTAGTCTGGCAAAGAGCCAAGGCAGTGATCGTGTGTACTGCAGGTCACTACTGTCCTTCCACAACATTCTGGGAGTACATGCTTTATATAATTTTGGGAGAACAGTAAGGAGACCAGTTTGGCCTATCAACCCTATTCTTTGTGCTTAAGTAGAGGACCAGTTATGTACGTTCAGAATAGTCTCATAGACAAACACTTCCAAGGGAGAAAACTCCTGGAAAGATTAAAGGTGGGGCATGTAGAAGACGACTGCTATACAAATATGTTACTTGACTCTTGGCAGTTGCTATCATAAGGGATGAAACATGAATGTGCCCAATCTGAAACAAGAATGTATGGTCACTGTCTTTACATATCAGTGTCTAAAACAGAGGTACTGTATTCATCCATCCACAGGCAATGTATTATATTAGCAAAATGCCTTTTATTATATAATTAGCAGGTGTGTGTGAAAGGAGAGCTTGTATGGCAGCCCTTCACACATATGAGCAGAACAAAAGGAGCACTCTTTGGAATGCCATTGGGGTGCTAAACCTACTCCAGAGACCCAATGACTCCAGCAATTGAGAGTCAAGGCTACTCATATCTGCATGTGGAGGTATTTTCTTGGTTGCTCTAGAGCAGGGGTGGCCAACCTTTTAGCATGAAGGCTCCTGGCCCTTTAATGGTTGTCTAGGTGAGGGCATTTCAGCAGGTGCAGCTGCTTTAGCAGCACCATCAGCACTTGCAGCTGCCAAGATTCTGCCTTCTACACAACTCTTAAGAGCGCAGAGGCCCTAATGGTGGAAGGTTGGCCACCCCTGCTCTAGAGCGTGGGGGAAAGTTGGAAAGTGGTCTGAATTTTATATAAGATATATTTTTTTCTAACCAAGATGGATGGAGCAACCATCAATCTGGAGAATGAAATAGCCACTTGGCAAGAACACATCAGATTGCCTGACCAAGGCCACTTGGAATGTGCACGTCCTCTTCTTTTCACCAAAGCTTAAGTAATTCATGACAATGTAACATCCATGACATCATGCCTCTGGCATGCCACTGAAAAAGAGCAGAGCAAAGCATCTCCAGAAAGTTGCGGTACCCATTAAAGTGTTAAAAATGAGGATATATAGCAGGTAAAAATTGCTGCTTTTGACCTTTATGAACATATATAACCTAAATAAAAAGCAATCCTCTCTTCAAAGGTTTCAGGATATTTATTTTTAGGAATTCCAGAATGTTCATAAATTGAGCACTTTGTCTGAGCCTCTTAGAGGAAAACATGACCTTATTGAGAAATCATGTCTGGGGCTTCATTTCACAGGGCTTACCTCTGGGATCGGTGAGGGAGAAACAGAAGATTTCAACTCCCAGCACTCCTATGGTGTAATTTGTACTGGAACGGCAAAACAGCAACCTCCAAAAATCACAGCAATCTGGAAAGAGGTGAAGGAAAGAATGGGCACTTGAGCCAAGAAGAGGAAATGGAAAATGTCTACAGTCGTACAGTATAGATAAGATCTACCACCTTTTTGTACTGTAGCACATACTGAGTGCCCTGTACTTGGGGAAAAAAAGGTTCAAGAGACTCTTCTCTAGAATATAGTGCAATCCCACTGTAACCGGTCATCCCTCCTCTTTTTGAAAGATGGTTTGTTTTGGGTTCCATTTGTAAAAGCGATCCACTCTTCCTCACTGGCTGTGTGAAGATCTATGAGCTTATCAGCGCAATCCTGTACCCAGCTCCTCCAGTGGTGCAGCAGTGGTGTAGGGAGAATGGGAGGCTTTGGGAGGGAAAGGGGATTTTAATCCCCTTTAAAGGGGGAATGTAAAGGGGATTTTAATCCCCTTTCCCTTCCAAAGCATCCCGTTCTGCCCTACACCACTGCTGCACCACTGGAGGAGCTGGGTAGGATTGCGCTGTATCAGATATGCCTGGAGTGTGGGATATATACAGTATCTTTTTTGGGCCAGATTTCATTTTGACAATCCTCATACTTCAGTGTTTATTGCTTATTTATAGCATTTGTACCACATATTGATTTTCAATATTCATTCACAAAGTGGTTTACAATATAAGAACATGAACCAACAGTAAGACTGTAATCAATTAAAACAAACACCCAAAGAGCTGCAGAACGTTTCTTCAATCTAAAACAGCAACAAGTTCCAGAATGTGGGTTTGGTGTGCATTTTCAGACATGTCAAAAATGAGTCAAAAATCCAGACTTTCGAAAATGACACAAAAGGCGTGCTAATCTATGGGGATAATGCAGGCATCCATCTTTGCGAAGAGTTACGTAGAACAATGAGGCACAAAGAGTTTTAGTGCTATTGCTGCTGATGTATGGACTTCTGGAGGGCACTTTTTAAGTGATCAACGGGTGGCGCAGTGGGTTAAACCGCTGAACCATAAGCTGTCGACTGAAAGGTCGGTAGTTCGATTCCCGCGACGGGGTGAGCGCTCGTTGCTTGGCCAGCTCCTGCCAACCTAGCAGTTCCAAAGCATGTCAATGCGAGTAGATAAATAGGTACCGCTTGCGGGAAGGTAAACAGCGCTCCGTGTTCCAGCTGCATGCTACGCACTGCGGCAAGGAGAGTCATGCCGGCCACATGACCACGGAGGCGTCTTCGGACAACGCTGGCTCTTCGGCTTTGAAATGGAGATGAACACCACACCCTAGAGTCGGACACAACTGGACTTAATTGTCAGGGGATACCTTTACCTTACTATGTGTGGACAAGTACTGCCATAATGGTTGATCCATGTGGGAGTAGAGACTATTCATGGAGTTCTGTTAATGTTTCATTTTTTTTAAAAAAAGCCAAATACATACTGATTACATAGTTCTTACATGCCACCTGCTCGCCTTAGTTGTGATGCATGAGCAGTACTTCACTTCTTGCCTAGTGGTCAGTCTGGCCCTTGCCCGTTCTAAGTTTACAGTGGTTATATCCTGCTCAGGTCATTAACTGTTCTGACTAGTGTGTGTGTGTGTGTGGGAAAATTAGAGTGAACATTGCTTGTCATGTAGGAGGGAGAGCAGCTTTACCACCTAAAATTGCCTCGCCATCACCACACAAACGTACAGAAGCCTTGTCCTTCTCCTGTGCATCTCTACTTCAAGCCTTAAAACCTCATAATGAACTCCTCCTCTCAAAACAACTGTAGTAAGGTGCACTATTCCAGGTCGCCAGCTTTTGCTAGTACAGCTGAACTTGGTGCTCTCTGATCAATGCTCTGATAGAATATGTGCACATATGTATAGAATGCCCATCTTTGCTCACATGTGACTGACTCCAGAGTATGTTTGTGAAATGCATCTGAGTGGTGTTAGTTTTTCTTTGTGCTGGTTCCAAAGAAATCTGCCTTGGATAGGTAGTGATGGTGCCAGGAGAGTTAATACGAAGCTGTTCTCAACGACTGCCCTTGAGTCGTTGAAATTCTTGAGTTCATTTGTGCCGAGATCAGCTGTCGGCCTGCTGCTTATGTATAGGTATGCAGATCCCACACTCTCAGTGCTATCTGATGGCAACAGTAGAAGTGAAAGTGCTGTGTCTAAATACTCATGTGTGCTTCTATGTATTTGTTTTGTTCACATGAGAACCTGAATGAACTTATATCAGAAACCCAGTGTGGCAAGAAGTCACCATCACTACCTCCAACTGTTGCTGCTTTTCAAGCTGTTTGGGCCTCCCCCCCCTCCCTCAGAGAGGCCACAGAAACATCAACTACCCTGTGAGAAGGAGGAGAAGCCAGTGAGGCATAACCCTCCCCCCACCTCACCTTTTCTGTTGCAATGATTCCCCACGATTTGATTTTATGAAACCCACTCTGGGAGTCTTGTCAGCTGAAGGGCAGGGTTGTTGTTGTTCAGTCGTTAAGTCGTGTCCGACCCTTCGTGATCCCATGAACCATATCCCGCCAGGCCTTCCTGTCCTCCACTATCTTCCTGAGTTCGCTCATTTTCATGTTCGTTGCATCGGTGATGCTGTCTAACCATCTCATCCTTTGCCTTCCCCTTCTCCTTTTGCCTTCAATCTTTCCCAGCATCAGAGTCTTCTCCAGAGAGTCCTCTCTTCGCATTAGGTGGCCAAAATATTTGAGCTTCAGCCTCAGTACCTGTCCTTCCAGAGAAAAGTCAGGGTTGATTTCATTTAGGATTGACTGATTTGATCTCCTAGCAGTCCAAGGGACTCTCAGAAGTCTTCTCCAGCACCACAGTTCGAAAGCATCTATTCTTCGGCGCTCAGCCTTCCTTATGGTCCAACTCTCGCAACCATACATTGCTACTGGGAACACCATCGCCCTGACTATGCGAACTTTTGTTGGCATGGTGATATCTCTGCTTTTTATTATGCTGTCTAACAGCCCATTCCAACCCAAGTGCTAAGCAGCCCAAGTCAGACCTAAAGTCAGCCTAAGTCGTTTAGGTCAAAGTTAGGTCTGGAATGCAACCATTTAGGGCGAAGTTAGGTCAAAGTTAGGTCGAACTTATGACCAACGGACTAAGAACAGCCCATTCCAACCCAAGGGCTAAGCAGCACAAGTCAGACCTAAAGTTGACCTAAAAGTGGGCGTTCCAGGGGCGGACCGTGGGTGTAACGGGGGCGGCAACCAATTAACGTTGGATTCCAGACCCTGGCAAGCACAGACACGCCCCCTCCAACACAAATGCTGACACAAAATTTAGGTCAACCAAAAAGGTGGACCCAAATTCGAGGAGACCCATAGGAGCCATTTTACCTTACCTAAGCCAGCCCTCTCCTGAAAATTTCTAACACCCTACTCCTGAGTTAGGTCAGAGTTAGGACGGAGTTGGGCCTGCTAGGTCTGGAAACTGACAGAGTTATGCCTAAGATAGGGAGCCTATCAGCACCCAGCCCCACCCAGCCTCATTCCCACAAAAGCCCAGCCCCAGACCTCCAGTCACTCTCTCTCTCTGAGCACATGGCGTGGGGTTCTGTCCCTCACAGCCACAAAGTGGGACTTTGTCGGTGGAGGGCAAAATTCACAAACACCCCACTTCTCTCTTCTCCTCTCTGCCTCCCTCTAGGGCAGAGAGGGCTGTTCTGGCTGTGGCCAACCTGTTTACAGCTGTGCCTGGGCAGCTGCCTCCATGCAAGTGTTTGCTAACCCATGTCTTTCTCCCAGCCCCTCTCCCCCCCCACAGGCAACAACACCAGCAGGTAAGAGCAGGGTTTGTGCTGACATGTGGTCTGACTGCTGCCTCTTTGCATTTAGAAATATAGGAAGGATACATGCCTCTTTACCAATGTGTTGTCTCATAGCTGTCTGCATAGCCTGCTATGACATGCCTCTCTACCAATGTGTTGTCTCATAGCTGCCTTCTTTGCCTGCTATGATATGCCTCTTTGCCAATGTGTTGTCTCATAGCTGCCTGCTTTGCCTGCTATGATATATAGGATACATGCCTCTTTAGCACTGTTGTGTCTGATTGCTGCCTGTAGTCATGTGAGCAGACAATGCCACAAGTGTGGAACTGTTAGCCTTATGTAGACACCAGCTGTTCCCCCCCCTCCACAGGGTCTACTGACAGGTCAGTATTGCTAGGTTTGCCATGGTTGTGACCCCCAAGTTGTGTTGTTGTCTCTCTCTTTGACCCTTTCCCCTTACAGGATCATGTTCTCCTTACACCCAGGTAAGCAGCTCAGACTATGCTATGTGTGTCACACCTATCAGCTGTGTTTTATTTCTCTCCCTGCAGGCTTTTGCAACCGACACACTGGCTTGTCGTCAATGGTGACTGCTTCCACATACCAGCTGACATGTAACTCCCCCTTGTTTTTTCGTCAATGGTGACTGCTTCCACATACCAGCTGACATGTAACTCCCCCTTGTTTTTTATCTCCCCAGGAACGTCCACTATCACCTACCTTCCTGGGAGTACCCTTGGGCCTGCAGTCTGGTTGCCCTACTGTCGTCTGCCTTGATGCTGCCAGAGGTCAGGGAGCCAGCCCTGCAACCCTCCTCAGCTGCTGGTGTTGCTGCTGCTCCACCTCCCTGGCTGTTGTTCTTGCTGCCCCTCCCCTTTCTATGGAGCAGGCTGTGGTTCCACAGGGGAAGAGCCTGCATGTCCAGGTCCATGGGGCAGGTGTGCTGCTGCTGCTTTTTGATTGGCTGCTGTGACTACCCCTGGCAGCCTCGCCTGGCCATCTCTGCTAACGTTCCAGAACAATAAAGATGCCCCTTGGACAGAGCCCCAATGAAACATATGTGCCCACTGTTTACACAAGCATTGCCCCCCCCCCACACACAGACAGCCCCCAGCACTGAAGCCCCTACATGAGTCCCATCCAGGGACTGCTACGGCCTTCCCTGGGAGAACCCAGCAGGGGTGCTGCGAGACCCCCATGGCACAGAGGGGAGGGGGGAGTCAGGGGGGCCTCTCAGGCAGGCAAACAGTGACAGCCAGAGCGTCCGCCCGTAATGCAGGCGCTTCCGTCGAAGGTCCGCCTGTAATGCAGGCGCTTCCGTCGAAGGTCCGCCTGTAATGAAGGCGCTTCCGTCGAAGGTCCGCCCGTAATGAAGGTGCTTCCGTCGAAGGTCCGCCCATAATGAAGGCGCTTCCGTCGAAGGTCCGCCCGTAATGCAGGCACCTCTGTCGAAGGTCCGCCCGTAATGCAGCCACTTCCGCCCAAAGTCTGTCTGCATAAGAGGCGCCTGTTTATGCATCACCTTCATCTGCGGAGCGCCCCCTGTGTCCCTATCGGTCTCTGCAGACCCCTCTCTCGGAATCTGTCTCCCACCAGCCTTGTTGTCTGTCTGTCTGTCTCTGACCCACCCATGCCCCTCCCCAGCACCCCGTCTGCCTGCCTTTGTGTCTGCCTCTCCTCCCACTCCCTGATGATGGCTGCTGGCCACCCCCCACCGTGCTAGAGCACCTGCCGTGAGGCGCCGTCATTGCCCCATCTGGGGGTGTGATGAGCTGTGTGAGCCCTTCACGCTCGCAGCAGACAAGCCCAAGGCATCTCTTGGTCTTGGCCGGGGCACAGAGCAGCAGGCACGCCGGGATGCCTTCTTTGTGGGCATTGCCCCGGCCTTGGAGGCCCAGGGCTTCAGGCAGCGCACGGGCGAGTCATGTCAGAGGCAGTTCCAGTCCTCATGAGCCCCCCCTTGTGTGTGACGTTCCCACCCCCCTCCCCTTCCCTTCCCTCCCCCGCTCACCCCCCAGTGCAGCCTCAACGTGGCTTGGGGGTGGCATCGCCTTCTGCAGGAGGGAGGGGACGGCCACTCTCCCCTGCAGCAGGTGGCTGATGCACAGGGTGCCCTGTGGCGGCTGGGCTCAGGCACCTCGCTCACCTGTCACCTGCCCTGCGCCCACCACATGACTGTCGCAACCCCCATGCCTGCGGTCAGCCCCTTTGCGACCGGGCTGCGACAGACCCTGCGGCAGCTGCCATGGATGGACGCTGACACATGCAGACAGAGGCCTGCACATGCCTGAGCCAGACACGGAGCCTGGAGAAGAGCCTGCCTGCCTGGGAGGTAAGTGTTGCCTGGATCCTGGGGTGGTGCTGGGCCACAGAAACTGCAGCCTGCCTAACTCAGGCATACCTCTGACCTAACTCAGACATAACTTCTGCCTAACTTAGGCTGCACTTAGGCCACACTTATGCCTGACTTGGAGAGGAGTTGGGTTGGAATGGGCTGTAAGTTTGCCATAGCTTTCCTCCCAAGGAGTAAGCGTCTTTTAATTTCATGGCTGCTGTCTCCGTCTGCAGTGATCTTGGAGCCCAGAAAAGTAAAATCTGTTACTGCTTCCATTTCTGCCCCTTCTATTTGCCAGGAATTGATGGGACCAGATGCCATGATCTTAGTTTTACTAATGTTGAGTTTCAAGTCAACTTTTGCACTCTCCTCTTTCACCCTCATCAAGAGGCTCTTTAGTTCTTCTTCACTTTCTGCCATTAGGGTGGTATCGTCTGCATATCTGAGGTTGTTGATATTTCTCCCGGCAATCTTGATTCCGGCTTGCGACTCATTCAGCCCTGCATTTCTCATAATGTACTCTGCATATAAGTTAAATAGGCAGGGTGACAATATACAGCCTTGCCGTACTCCCTTCCCAATTTTGAACCAATCGGTTGTTCCATGGCCGGTCCGAACTGTTGCTTCTTGACCCGCATACAGGTTTCTCAGGAGACAGGTAAGGTGGTCTGGTACCCCCATCTCTTTAAGAATTTGCCACAGTTTGTTGTGATCCACACAATCAAAGGCTTTTGCTTAGTCAATGAAGCAGAAGTAGGTGTTTTTTTGGAACTCTCGTGCTTTCTCCATACTGCTGAAGCCTAGCTTGTAGGATTTTGAGCATAACCTTGCTAGCATGTGAAATGAGTGCAATTGTACGGTAGTTTGAACACTCATTGGCACTGCCCTTCTTTGGAATTGGAACGTAAACTGACCTTTTCCAATCCTTTGGCCACTGCTGAGTTTTCCAAATTTGTTGGCATATTGAGTGCAGCACTTTCACAGCATCATCATTTAGGATTTTAAGTAGCTCAGCTGGGATATTATCATTTCCGCTAGCTTTGTTGTTAGTAATGCTACCTAAGGCCCACTTGACTTCACTCTCTAGGATGTCCGGCTCTGGGTCAGTGACCACACCAGCGTGGTCATCAGGAACATGAAGATCTTTCTTGTATAGTTCTTCTGTGTATTCTTGCCATCTCTTCTTAATCTCTTCTGCTTCTGTTAGGTCCCTGCCTTTTTTATCCTTTATCATGCCCATCTTTGCACAAAACGTTCCCTTGATATCTCCAATTTTCTTGAAGAGATCTCTAGTCCTCCCCATTCTGTTGTTGTCCTCGATTTCCTTGCATTGTTCATTTAAGAAGGCCTTCTTATCTCTCCTTGCTGTTCTCTGGAAATCTGCATTCAGTTGTTTATATCTTTCCCTTTCACCCTTGCTTTTCGCATTCCTTCTTTCCACAGCTATTTGTAAAGCCTCCTCTGACAGCCACTTTGCTTTCTTGCATTTCTTTTTCTTTGGGATGGTTTTCGTTGCTGCCTCCTGTACAATGTTACGAACTTCCGTCCATAGTTCTTCAGGCACTCTGTCTACCAGGTCTAATGCCCTAAATCTATTCTTCACCTCCACTGTATACTCATAAGGGATATGGTTTAGGTCATATCTGACTGGTCTAGTGGTGTTCCCTACATTCTTCAATTTAAGCCTGAATGTTGCAATAAGAAGCTCATGATCTGAGCCACAGTCAGCTCCAGGTCTTGTTTTTACTGACTGTATAGAGCTTCTCCATCTTTGGCTGCAAAGCACATAATCTATCTGGTTTCGGTATTGGCCATCTGGTGATGTCCATGTGTAGAGTTGCCTCTTGTGTTGTTGGAAAAGAGTGTTTGCTATGACCAGCGTGTTCTCTTGACAGAACTCCGTTAGCCTTTGCCCTGCTTCATTTTGCGCTCCAAGGCCAAACTTGCCTGTTGTTCTGTTTATTTCTTGATTTCCTACTTTAGCATTCCAGTCTCCTATGATGTAAAGGGCATCTTTTTTGGGTGCTAGTTCTAGGTCTTCATAGAACCGGTCAACTTCATCTTCTTCGGCATCAGTGGTTGGGGCATACACTTGGATTACTGTAATGTTGAATGGTTTGCCTTGGATTCGAACTGAAATCATTCTGTCGTTTTTGAGGTTGCACCCCAGTACTGCCTTTCCCACTCTTTTATTGACTATGAGGGCTACTCCATTTCTTCTAAGGGATTCATGCCCACAGTAGTAGATATGATGGTCACCTGACTTAAATTCGCCCATGCCCGTCCATTTTAGTTCGCTGATTCCCAAGATGTCAATGTTCAATCTTATCATCTCGTTTTTGACCACATCCAGCTTGCCTTGATTCATAGACCTCACATTCCATGTTCCGAAGCAGTATTGCTCCTTGCAGCATTGGATTTTCCTTTCAACCTCAGACACATCCACAGCTGAATGTCCTATTGGCTTTGGCCCAACCACTTCATCCTTTCTGGGTCTACTTGGAATAGTCCTCCGCTCTTCCTTAGTAGCATATTGGACACCTTCCGACCTGAGGGTCTCATCTTCCGGCGTCATATCTTTTTGCCTTTTGGTACTGTTCATGGGATTTTCTTGGCAAGGGTACAAATGCTTTAAATAAATTACGGGGTGGTGGTGTTTATCCGCTGATCCGCTATCCGCAGATTCACTTATCCGCAGATAGCGGATACCCCCCACCCACACAACCCCACTTACTTTTCATGAAGCAACTTCATGTCTTCCTTCAACAAATGTGATAAGCAGCCTGGCTGCTTATTGCAGGCAAGCAGAGTAAGACGAAGTTGCTAGATAGGCTCCTCTGAGAGCCACACCCCCAGTTCCTTCCTTCTTTTCAAACTTCTCCCCCTTCCAAATAGAAAAAGGGGATGAGTAAAAGTACTGTGGTGTGATTTTGTCTTTCTTCCTGTGCAGTCCATCTATGGAAAGATAAGACAAGAAATGTCTCAAGGCTGTGACTATGTCTGTCCCTGAACGTTTGTGTGATGACGGCCCAATTAAGGCAGGCACTAGCTCTAAGTGTTGAAAGCCTGCCAAAACCTTCACCGATAAATTAAACAGGTTTTGTATACAAGTCTCCAGAGGAGGCTGGTTATTGCGTTGACCCTCGGTATGGCTGAATCCAGAGAGAAATGACCTTTTTTCATTCCTCATCTCCAATCTGCATAGAGTTGACAAAATGGCAGATGGTTTACATAAAGCAGGGTTCTCCCACCCAAAGCTCTCCTGGGCTGCTGTCTGTCTTAACTGCATTCAGGCCATTGGTGAAAAGGTGTGAGTGAGCTCAGCTTATATGTGAAGATCCGAGAGAGTAAAACGTTTGGCCATTCACTTCTGGGCTCGCAGATCCAGACTGTTGTAAAGATCTTGATGATGGAGTGCTAGGTTTGTGCTGACACCATGATCACTCACGTTCATACTATTACCAAACAGGCGCAAAATTGAGCACCTGGCCATATTTATTAAAGCCCTAGAACTGAGCAACTACAAGGTGTGAACTTGTGAATTCCAACCTGATTGTAGGAAAGGGACAAGGTCGTCAATAGGCCAGTGAGGAGGGAGGTGCATGTGTATGTCTGTGTGTGAGCTCTTTTTCCAAGCGAAAGAAAGAACTTCTAGTCAACCATGCTTATGGTACATGCAGTATAATTACCTCAGAACCAGGGCTGCATTGAACCTGTGCATTGAGCCTCCAGGGGAGAAGGAATGGAGTTGGTGGCCAGTATTCTGTATTCTCCTGTTATAAGCCCACAAGGAGCTGTAAAATGACTCCACCATTCCCAGGTTCTCATATTATGAGCTCTCTTGACTTGACCATTCAAAAAATCATGGGCAATATCAGGTTAAATTGAGGTCAAAGCTGATATTTATGAAAGCAACTGGAAAGTGGAGATACGTAAATAGCAGAGATGTGCAGTGCAGGGGCAGCAGATGAGGCAGAACTGCCCCGCCGTGGTTCTCGGAAAATAGCCCCAGCTGAACCCTGTGATTGCACACGCGCTAAGTGGGTAGCACATGCACAACCACAGGGCTGGAGGGGGTGCAGCACTGCAGCACACCTTGCAAACCGGTGTAATGCGGCCCCTACCACTCCCCCCCCCGGAGCCATTCCAGTGGTGAAGGCAACGCGCTGTGCACTGTCTTCGCAGCTGGAATGGCTACGGGGGTGAGTGGGAGCGGCCACGTTACACCAGTTTGCAAGGCATGGTGCAGCACCTTGCACCACTCATGGTGCTGCACCCCCTCCAGCAACGCCACTGGCCCTACCTCAAATCAGAATCCCCGTCTCATACCTTGATATTTTATAATCTGAAGAAATTTCCTAGTTTATACTTACCCTATGTTATACTTCCAATTACTCCCCTGAAAATTTCTCCATTATTGCCAGTAGACAAGCTGTATGTGCTAAGTTCATCCTCCTAGCATATCTATAAGATGTCGAAAATGTAGGTATAGCCTCCTAAGACCCAGAGCCTAGAAATCGCTTTTCTAGGTCAGTCCAGCATCGATCTAGTTGAATGTCCTATTTCCAACAGTGGTTATCTGAATGTCTCTGTAAACTAGCGAACAGGATATAAAGGTAACATCCATTGGTTTGATGCTTTCACTGAGCTCATCTCTCCTTGGTAGTCAAAGACAACTTAGACCCTCTTTAAGGACATGGAGTTAGGAGTGTGCATCACCCTCCACTTTCACTGAATCTGCTATTCTTTCTGTTTAAAGAGATCCTTGTGGAGCTGAAATTTCGCCTGAGAGTTTGCCATCCTGAATAATTTGGTGTTATCTGCAGATTTGGCTAATCACTGATCACTTCAGTGGCAAGGAGCACCAGTTTCAATTGGGTTGGCGACCAAGTCCTTTCCTGGATCAGATGGACCTGGCTATGCTTACCTATGCAATGGCCACATCTAGATTGAACAATTATAATGCACTCTGTGTGGGTCTGCCTCTGAGGACTGCCTGGAAACTTCAGCTATACACAGTGGCATTGCCAGGGACAGCTACGTTACTTTTGAGTTCTCCCAGAGGAGGTGGTGGTGGTGGCTTCGCAATCTGGCCACCACCTCCCCCATTCCTTCTCCCCTGGAGGCTCAATGCACCGGCAAAGCTAGAGCACACCTCAGGGGAAGGGGACATTCGTCCCCTTACCCCCAGAAGAGCCCGAGCTGCCCCGCTGGGTCTACTTAAATGTGCACCATCTATTTTGCTGGCACACATTCAAGCTGGCCATCACACGCGTCACTGGAGCGTGGCGGGGGGGAGCCGCTGCAGGGTGACGCGCGCAAAGGGTGACGCGCACACCCACGTGCTCACCCACGCGCGTCACCTCCGCTCCGCACGACACCCTTACGTATGCTCTGAGGCCGGGAGAAGGCCTCGGAGCGTCCGCCCTGGCCGGTGGTCCGTGGCCTTCTGACGAGGCCCAATGCGGCGACACATCATTTATTAGGTTTATCGCGCCTGCGCAGAACGATTCTGAGGGCAAAAGGGCAGCCCTTGCCCTCAGAAATGTTGTGCGTATATGCGAAAAACCTAAAAGTTCACGTATTTCTGCATTGGGCCTCGTCAGAAGGCCTCGAACTGCCGGAGGAGGACAATGCTGGGTGCCGGCAGCAGCAGGGGGTAAGTCCTTTCTTAAAGGGGCAAATTTCGGGGTGGGGGTGCACGGGGGGCGGCATGCGCGCCCCCTGCTCAGGGCGGCACGCGCACTAGCGAAGCCACATGGCATCCAGGCCCCGGATGGGGGATAGGATTTCAGCAGAGCTGCCGCCAATCCTTCCCCTTTCTTGGGCCCGACCAACCAATCCCCACTCCCGGAATTCCCCATTTCACCCTCCTCCTGTATCACTGTATCTCCTCCCCTGTATCACCTTCCACTGTATCACCCTGTATAACTTACCTTCCCCGATGGGCGCTTCACTTCATCTGGGGTGAATAGAAGCAGCTGCCTACTCACTGGGTGCCGCAGATGTGCTTTGTGGCACATTTGCGACACCCTAGGCCGGTGGAGCGGTGCTCCGCCGATCTAAATTCTAGACAGGATTGTGCCGTAAGTCTCTCCTTTCCACGTTAGCAATTGAGGAGCATGTAGGGAGTCTAGGTTTCTGGTATTAATGGATGCCATCACACGAAACCTCATCTTGCTTGATGCCTTGGCAGGATACCTGAGGCATGATTATGCACACTAAGATGTGTCATCCTCTTTACAACAAAATAATGCTGCTTCTGATACACCAAATTACAACGTGGCACAAATTGATATAGAGTTCATCAATGTCAGAAGTACCTGAAGCACTAAGAGCAACTATAATAGGATGTAATATGGGGTCACAAGAACAATAAGCTTTTTCACTTCATGCAGGGAGCAGTAGGTGATATTTTGCATCATGCCCTGGAAAGAAAGATGCAGTGGGCAAGACTTGAACACCAATAGGCTGTATTTTTGCTGATTGTGTTACAGCTTTTGCTTGTTTTCTTTCCTCCTTACTACTTCTCTCTAAGTCTAACTCCTCCTCCTTCATCCTACTGCTGCTTCTCTAGGGAGAACCTTCTGAAAAACAAACTGGAACAGAGTGATAGAAAGCCACCCTCCTGAAACAATGACAAGAAAAGAAGATAGTCCTTCTTACACTTGAAGGACTATCTTCAAGAAGTCCTGAACATATCAAGAAGTCCTGAACATATACTTTACTTGATAATGCAGTTCCTGGAAAGGCAGCTATTTCCCATACAAGTCTAAAATACAATACGGAACATATAACTAGCTTCATGAAACAACTCAGCCAAAATGTCTGGGTTTTGCCTGGTTTCAGGATGAAGCTGCGCTGATTGAAGGCTTGAAGCTGCTCATGATTTCAGCCATCCAAACAATAAACTGAAATAATAAATTATAAATTGGCTCGGTTTCATTTGAAACTCAGCCCAGTCTTGCTTGAAACTCAGCCCAGCTTTGCCAGAAGACAGAATTTGAAAGCAAGCAAACCTGGGTGTCAGAGAAGGGATGGAGGCCACTTGGAAACCTCATAAGTTATAACATGGGTAGCATGCAGGTAGAAATCTGGAAAAGGAAGGTTTAGAAAGAATACAGCAAAAGCCTGTATTTAAGAACAGCACCAAGGTGAGAATGATACAGTAATTGTTTGTATTTGGGTGCAATGGGTCCTTTTTCAAAGGCAATATAGCAATATCAATGGAAGAATAAAATGAAGGCTCTTAGTAAAAGCACTAGTTTTGTTATTTAACTGATCAAAATCCAGACGGGCAGCGCAATCCAGTGTAAATGCGCCATGAAGCACCCAGAGAGTAAAGGTAAGTCCTGCAAGGTAAGTCCTGCACCGGCCGGTGCAGGGGCGGGGGGAGGGCAGACTGGGTGCCGAGGGGGGGGCATTGCCCGCCCTGGACCAGGACAGGGTGGGGATATTGGCAGCGAGACCCGCCGATATCCAAAGCCCTCTCCAGGCCCAGCGTGACCTTATACGGAGGCCTCGGATGTACGCCAACTGCAAAGCTGGCATACATCCAAATAGACCCATTGGGCATGGGCTGCCTTGCCCCCGGGAAAGGGGACAATCATCCCCTTCTCTCGAGGTACACCTGTGCTGCCGTGGGGCAGCCCAGGACCTGGATAGGATACGGCGGCTGGCCCTTTAGGCTGGCTGCCGTATCGTACACAGGATTGTGCTGACGTACTGTATACTAGATATGTCCTCAAGACATAAAAGCAGCTGGAAGTGCAAGTGTATTTGCTTCCAAGTAATAATCAATACAGAGGCCATAAAGTTCAGGATCTCCAGCTTCCATGATTATCCGCTTTTGCCTATTTCATCTGGTCTAAATGTTTTCATGTAGCTTGCAATCCAACAAACATCTGGAGGGTCCCTAGTTCATTGACCTTTCCAGAAAGCAGTGTTGAGTATAAAAAATGTAAAGTTATTGCTATTTTTGTTTTGTTTTGGTCACATTCCCATCTGTCTTCGATGTTTATCAACAGATAAACTGGTATTCTGAACAAGGCAATTATGAACTTTGCTGACATCACTAATTCCAAATCAAACTGGGATGGGGTAGGGGTTGCTCATCCAGAGTGTGCTGGTATTTGGGGGAAAAGGCATTTTTATATATAGATCCTTTTTGGCTACAGTCCTATACACTCTTACCTGGGAGTAAGGCCCACTGAACTTGATGAGCCTTACTTCCTAGACTTGCCTAGAAATGCACTGTTTGTGTATATTCTCTGAGAACATAGGGACAAAGAAAGAAGAACTTTGATCCCATTCCTACCCCCTACTAGCCCATAGCATGCAGTGCCACCCATAGAGCATGCACTGGATACTATGGGGGTGGGTGGGTTTGAGATGGCCCAGGGAGAGAAAAGTAAAAATATTTACTTATCTGAGAAAGATATCTTGTCTGTGTGCTCCCTGAGGCAGCTGGTGGGTGACTGTGAGATACAGGAAGCTGGACTAGATGGGCCCTTGGCAGGGCTCGTCTTATTTTTAACCTATCCATAGGCCACCTGGCCTCCAGTGGGTCTCCTCGGATCTATGCTAGCTATTTAGGGGGGGGGATAGGATCTTGGCATGTGCAGCTGCTGCTGAGTTCCTTCCCCTTCTGCCTCTGGCCTGGGCCACCCCCCACTCTTCCACTGTAAGGCCCCGATACAATTGGGTCATTTTATCTCTTGCACATATCATGTTAGCAGTGATGTAGACTTGAGTCTATTGACTCGGACTCAAGTCGGACTGAAGTCGCGTCAATGACTTGACTTGAACTTGACTCAGCGATTGTAAAAGACTTGACTCGAGACTTGGAGCCTTTTACGACAAATTGAATTTTATTCAGGTTTAAACCCATTTTCCCCATTAAATAGATAGGGACTCGCAACTTGCAACCAATGACTCAGGACCTGGGCAAAGACTTGGGACTTGACTCGAGACTTGGAGTCAGAGACTTGATCCACATCCCTGCATGTTAGTGATATTTCATTGGGTACCTATGTGAAAGCATTGTTTGTTTAAAAGATATATACCTCGTTTTTCCTAAAATGATCAAAGCGACTTACAGCGCAATCTGACTTAATTTTTGTGCCAGTGTAACCAGTGGCGCAACGAGAACGGGAGGCCCCAGAACGGAAAAGGGATTCAAATCCCCTTTGAATTCCTCTTTTGGAGGGGATTTGAATCCCTTTTCTGTTCTGGGGCCTCCTATTCTTGCTGCGCCGCTGGTTACACCGGCAGAAAAGTTAAGTCGGATTGTGTTGTTATAATATTAAAATACCTAAAATATAACATCAAAATGTGCATAAAAATGTATTAAAATATATAAAGCAAACACACTAAATAGGTGTTTAAATAGCCAGCATACTTCATATAATAAAAACTATTAATGGAGCATACCATTTAATTAAAAAAATCCAGCACAATAGAGAGAAGTCATCAGCAGCAGTCCCACAAACACTATAACCCAACCTAAACCTCCCCCTACTCTCTCCAAAAGTCTTGCGAAATAAGTGTCTTGAGCCATCGCCCCATTAGTTGCTCCATTAGTTTTTGGCTACCTGTTGGTCTGCTTAGCACTCCTCTCCAGGAATTACCTAGTAAAAGTTCTCTTTGACAGACAAAGAGAGTGATGGAGCTCAACAAGCAAGATCACGAGGCTAGAGAAAAACCAGCAGTCTGTAGGAAACAAAGACCATTCCACACATATACAAATCCCTGTCTTCCATTTTGAAAGCCAAGGTTCTTGATTGTTGTACAGTTTACTAATCAGGCTTTGAAATATGTTATAACTCGAAGGCAACTAGCTGACATTTTCAAGATGTCCACAAACGAAGAAAGCTGGACAGCAGCATTAGGCCCAAAAGCCTTCTATGCCAAGAAAACTAGAAAGCTGCCAAAAGGACAGCTTGTGCCAAAAGGCTACTACTGCTTTAGGTCCTTTGTACTACTTGACCCAAGAAAGCTATTTTTTTAATTTTTTTTTGTGTCTGGGCTTCAGGTTCAGTGCAGGAGGTAGAATGGATTTAGGATGAAATCAGAGAGGATATTTGTGTGTTTTTAATGTCTAGCTCTGGGATTACTATGTTGAAAAGTAATCCATTTCACTTTCCTTTTCCAGCTCTCTCAGAATATAGATTGTTCAGATTTAGGTTTCTCCATATGCTTTTGTAGGAAGGAATAATTCTGTCCCAGGCATTCTTAGTCATTTGTGCCTAAACTGATAGTACTAAAAGGGCATTTCCCAATTCCCAACCACACTAGCATAGAGGGATGAGAATTAGCTATTCTCCCTGCATCATTCATTTGAATTAGCATGGACAATGGGAAAGCTCTCCTATACTGGGCTTCCCTGATTGGCCTTGATTATTCCAGTCTCTGGGACCTACAAGCTACTGATTGATCCACACCATAAGAATGATTGATCCACGTTGTTCCGTGAGCGTTTCACCATTCTCAATGGACCATGTTACATTTTCCATACACTGTGTTTCTCAGATGCAGCCATGCTCCTAGATTTCAGGCTTCATAAATCTCTCCTGGGGAGCTCATAGAACATCACTCTGAAAACTGCATAGTTGTGCTCCCTGGTCAGAATAAATAGCTAAATATCAGGCTTTGGGGACGCTGAGCTTGTCAGCATACACAGACTTCCCATAGCAGCTATTACACTAATGAAGCTCCTTGGAGTTCCAACAGGACTATTTCACAGCCTGGTTTCTGCAGTAATTTAGGTTTTATTACCTTGGGGACAGAGCTTCTGCAAGTCAATGAAACACTCGCTACAGTGGTAAAAGGTGTAAATTGAACGAACTCCATGGAGTCCCCAGGAAGGAGCAGCGGATGAAGGGGGGCTCTCTCCCTCTCCCCTTCAGCAGTATTTCTACCTTTCTACCTACCTAGGAAAAAAAGGGTTTGAGGTGTTGCTGTAAGAAAAACAATCTTTTATGGAAGTTGCATGCTGACCGCCTGAAACTACCCCCCATAGAGTACTCTGTGGATTGGTGTGTTCTGTTTATTGCACCTCCTGTCTGCTCAGACCTGGTTTCCTGCTGGCTTCCTCCTTTCCCTGTCCTCATTTCATTTTGCTTCAGTCACTAAAAGCATTTCCAGTGTTGGTCTGAGCTTCTGCGTATTCCCTTCTCTTTCACCCTCCAACATTTCAGCTGATGTCTTTCCCCCCTAAAAGGCAGCTCTCTGCGCATACTGAGACTGTCCTAGGAAGCAGTCTGTCACCTCACCGTGTCACACTCATCATTCTGAACAGAGTTCTAGTCAGGTGTCACACAGAGCCTTCCTCTTTCAAATGTAAATTGGAGCCCCAAGACTGCCAGGTATCACCAGAGAACAATAGCCTTGACCAAAACCTTGCTCACACCTGGTCATTGGTCTAACTGGTCACTTGACTTGAGAGCGGGAAATTTGAATGTCAGTTAAGAAGCGTAAATAGGGTGGAGCGAGCGGGGCTGACGCTTCCAGTGCGCGCGCAGCCGACAGCCCACTCCGGGCACCAACCCGGTCTCCCTTTTGTGGCTTCATGTGCTGATTGCTGCTATTAGGTTCACCGCGGCGCAGGGACTCTCCTCCTCCTCCTCCACCCGCCCTGTAGCCGGACGTTCCTTCCCGGGCTAGCTGAAGCCACGATCCCTTCGTGGAAGACTTGCGCTTCCTCCTCACCCGCTTTCCGAAGGAAGCTTGCTCCCTTCTGATGCTGGTCGGGGGGATTCAGGGAGGGAGAGAGAAAGATGAAGGCCGCTTGCAGCGCTTCATCTTTGCCAAAGTTGCTTCTCCAGGTGCGCCTTCTGTCTGATGCAGGTTATTATTACAAGACACATTACCAGATACATTTTTGAAGAGAGCTCCCTGTACAACCCCACCCACCGAGAGAGAAAGAGAGAGAGCCGCGCCAGGGTGTATTTTTTTTTAAAAGGGGGGAACTGTGCGCCATGTGACGTGATGTCATGACGTCACGTCACTTCGGCCACGCCCTTGCTCCAGTCACCGGGAGGGCTTCAAATAAGAAGATAAAAGAGAACAGCCCAGCTAGGCTGAAGAAGCCAGAGCAAGAAGTCAAGAGCCATGATGCTGTCCCACTAGGTAAGACTTAAAAGTCCTAGGAAGATCTTTTCCTCTGGTGCCAGGATGCTGCTGCAATTGTAAGTGGATGCTTTTAGTCAGAGAAGTCTTAATTGGACACGGTTTTTACTTTATTTTGGATCTTTCCCTCATGATCATAAGTATATAATTTGCTTGTCTGGTTTTTTTTCCTTTGCTCCATTTTAATCCCCAAATACATCTTCCTTTCCCCCCTTTGATTGGATTAAAACCAACCTCCCTAATGCTTTAACTCAGTGGTCTTCAAAAGATCCAATACCTTTTTTTGTGCCACAACCCCCAAATAAAAACGTATGAGACTGCCAACCCACACAGTACATATCATAAGAACATAAGAAGAGCCCTGCTGGATCAGGCCAAAGGCCCATCTAGTCCAGATTCCTGTATCTCACAGTGACCCCACCAGATGCCTCAGGGAGCACAAGACAACAAGATACCTGTATCCTGTCGCCACTCCCTTGCACCTGGCACAAAGAAAACCTACTCCTACAACCAGGAGGTTGCTTATCCCCATCATGGCTTGTAAGCTGTGATGGAATTTTCCTCCATAAATCTGTCCAATCCCCTTTTAAAGGCATCGAAACCAAAAGCATTAATAAAACAAACTGTCCGGGTGGGCATGTACCTGCCTTGACTGCTGCACTCTGCGGTCTCCCTGCAGATTGTCTGCCAGCTCCCGGGCCTTTGGTCAAGCCTCTCAGGAACGCTGAGAAGGGCCCTCCCACTGCCCAGAGCCTCCTACCTGCAGTTTTTTGGCCCCTGAAAAACCATTAGTATTAACTAGCAATGATGTCATCACCAGTCATTTCCAGTGGTACACAGCAGGAGAGTGACACCGGAGGTGGTGCTCGGCCAGGAAGGGGTTGAGAAGCCCTGGCCTAGTCTCTTGCCCACTGGCTGCTCCCTGTTGTGTCAACATCCTTGTACTCTGTATATACACTGAACACTCTTTTTCTGTCTCCATCTGGGTCTTTTCTGGGTCATTCCTGGTTCTCTCCCCTCCCTCTTCCCTTCCGTTGCAATCTAATCTAACACCAATCTAACTTGGAACCTTAAGCGCACTTATCAAGATCCCCTATATATCCCTCTTGTAAATCTGTCTCCCTGGCTACTCTTCCTCCAGGCTTTCACACCAGTTCATGTTCCTGATGCTGTCTGAGTGACACCACGGCCTTCTGCCAGTTTTTATTGGCTAATACTCAGATTTATGATGCAGTGAAAATAGCAGTTTATATTCTTTCCCTCAAATATTTGGGAGAAGGAGCCAATGTAGGCCATTCAGAAAGCATGATTTCTGTAACCATACTCCTTTGGTCCTATTAATATATGGCATGGGGGTGGGAAGTACACAGATCTGTAACTTGGTAGTAAATACAGTTAGGGCTTTCTGTTGGTACTGCTTCACTAGCATAATGAATAGGTTGCTGACAAAGGCTAACAGTGTAATTCTTGGTAAGAACACACTGCAGATGTCACTTTATTCAGAACCTGAGTAATATCCATGAAGCTGGAGAAAGGTTGGAGTGAACTGTGATAGCATGAAAGGAATGTGAAGACAAGGTTCTTCAGAGTTGTCCATGATGAACAGAAGCTGGCACTACTCAGATGTAGGGTGCTTGGGAAAGAGGGGTATAATATAAAAAGTCTGAGGGAAGCCTACCAGAGCTGGATGGGCTGAGGAACATCGGTCCCTTTCCTTGTTCCAGGAGGAGAGTGGGTTGCTGTCAGGGCTGGTTCTTCTGCAGGCAGCTTGATCTGTGCCCGAGCAATGAGTTGCTCCAGCCAGGGAGCCAGACTTGAGTAGGCAGGTATATAAGGCTGGAATGGGACCCTATTGGCTCCTTAGATCACCTGATCCTTGCTAGGTTGGTAGCTGTGGCCATCTGCAGGGGTGGCACTTCCCGTCAGCAGTGCCCTCCACTCTACCTACTAGCTGTCACGGTGGCCCAGGAAATTAATACAGAGCCTGACTCTGAGCCTACTGCCAGGGTTCCCAGTTTGAGACTCCCAGTCGCGTCGCTACAACGCGCGACACCCCAGAGCGGGGGCGTGCGTCGCCCTTAAGGGATAGGCTCTGCCCCCGCGTGTGACGTCACGCGCAGGAGCAGAGCACCCTCCCCGCTCCGTTTTCGGCTCATTTTGGAGCCAAACGGACGCAGGGGAGGGCGGGCGGGCCCAGCTCAACCACCAAACTGTAAGTGGGGGGGGGGTCGCGCGTCACCCCTATACGCGCGACGCCCCCCGGCGGCCCGCCCCCCGCGCTTCCCCCTGTCGACGCCCATGGAGACTCCAATTGCCTTACAAATGAAAAAGAGGAAGCAATTATTTTGACCACATTGCTGAGACTGTGGCTTGCTAACCTAGCAGGTGGGTGGGCAGGCCTGAGACTGTGAGAGAGGAAGGCAGGTGCAAGGAGAGAAGAGCTTTCTTTCCAAGAATTCGCAACAGGGTGAAAAATGAAAAGGGTTACTGTTGTGTAACTCAGCGTCAGTCAACCTTTTCCCTCCCGCGTACCCCCTGTCCTACCCCCAAGCACCCCCGATTCACCCCTAGTCCTGTGTACCCCCGCGTACCCCATCCCCAAAAGTGCACCCCCCAAAAGGAGGGGGAAAGTGCTTTTTCCATCCATGCGGAGCTTCCGAGCCCGCTCGGAAGTGCCGCATGGCCAGAATCGTCCCCCGTTGCTGTTCCTTACCTTTTTCCGGCCATGCGGTACAGCCTCGCGGGTCCTCCGGCTTGCGCTGCAAGCCGTAAGGGAGAGGCTATAGCCTGGCAGGGCTGTAGCCTCTCTCTCCGGCTTGCGGTGTAAGCCGGAGGACCCACACGGCCGCACCTCAGGCTGAAAAAAATCACCCTTCGGGGGTATGCGAAAAACCATCTCGCATACCCCCAGCCTGTGGCCCGCGTACCCCTGGGGGTACGCGTACCACAGGTTGAGAACCTCTTGTGTAACTCATTTCAAAAGTGTCTGAGCTCCTATGCTATTAGGGTTGCCATCTCTGATTGAAGTTATTTCTGGATATATATTTTCCCCTAACATAATACAGTATAATGTTAGAAATTCCTACAGGCCCTATTGAAATCTCCAGCTTTCAATAGTCACCTGGATATTGATGCTGATTCCTGGAGACTCCAGGCCAATCCTGGAGGGCTGTCAGCCCTAAGGGTTATTGATCCATGAGACACCTAAAGCAGTGCTCAAATTATGGGGGACCGTAACAAAACCCTTAAAAAGCCCTGTCCCCTGAGCCCCCCCCCCAGTTTTAATTTGATTATGTCTCCCTTGTCAAACAGGAACTTGGGAGACGAGCACGTAAGGGGGGGGGCATGTCCCTTCTGGATCCCAAGCACTGACTTGAACCATGATGCACGTCCCCTGGGAGTTCCAAGTTCATTTTCCATGGTTTGAAATTTGACTGAAATGTCTCCTTGATGCTCTCCCAATCAGTTCTATCCAGCCCTTACTGCTTTTTATCTAACCGTGGCTCTCTTGGTTCCTTGAAGGCTTCTACAAGGGATTTGTCAAGTTCTGGAAATAACTAGAATCTGTTGGTATGTTTGTGGGTTAACTCATGGTGTAATCTCCCAGAACTGGATTGGGTTTACTGGAATAATGCAGGGTTCTGCCATGGGTCCAAAGGCTTCATTGGAATAGTTGCACCATATCAGCACAACAGGGCTCTTGGTATGCATGGCCAACAATTCTAAAGGCTTCTCCAGAGCCATCAGAACCTGCCTGTAGGTTCTGCTTTTGATGAAATGAAAACTATTTTCCGTCAAACTATGTCTGGAGCAATACCCCAGAGTTCTGGCCATCTAACATCCACAGTCATGCAGATTTCCATGTTTAGAGGGCGCAGTACTTTCAAATGACCTGACAGCCCAATCCTACGTTTTCCCCCTCCCACTGATGCAGCCATGGCAAAACGGCTCATGCTGCATCCTGTGGGGAGAGCAGTCTCGGAAGTGCTGCATGGACGGAAAAAGGGCTTTCCCCCCTCCTTTTGGGGGGTGCACTTTTGGGGATGGGGTACGCGGGGGTACACAGGACTAGGGGTGAATCGGGGGTGCTTGGGGGTAGGACAGGGGGTACGCGGGAGGGAAAAGGTTGACTGACGCTGAGTTACACAACAGTAACCCTTTTCATTTTTCACCCTGTTGGGAATTCTTGGAAAGAAAGCTCTTCTCTCCTTGCACCTGCCTTCCTCTCTCACAGTCTCGGGCCTGCCCACCCACCTGCTAGGTTAGCAAGCCACAGTCTCAGCAATGTGGTCAAAATAATTGCTTCCTCTTTTTCATTTGTAAGGCATTTGTAAGCAGTCCTCTAAGTAATGTTAGACAAGTGGCAGCTAGCTGACTCTGCTGGAAAAAAAAATGACAAGTATGGAACTCTGTCTCACAGAGGCATTCCTACGGTGGGGGCGGTACTGTAAGTTGCGCCTCGTCCTAGTTCCCGTTTACAATCTGGAACGAGGAGGCCCTGCCCCCTCGCCGTCGGAGCCATTCCGTGCAGTGAAGACAACAGGCAGGGAGTGTCCTGCCCGTTGCCTTCTCCGCACAGAATGGCTCTGACAGCGAGGGGGCGGGGCCTCCTCATTCCGGGTTGTAAACAGGGACTAGGATGGGGCACAGCTTACAGTACTGCCCCCACCGTAGGCACGCCTCTGCTATCTCAGCCTGTTCAGGTGAGTCCTTGGTCTAATATGCCTCTGTGTCCTGTATTCAATAATATTCCCATTCATCTGAAATTATTGAGGCGAGGTCAATGTTTCATTGTAATGGACTATTGCTAAATGCTATCAAAGTGACCTGAATCTCTATCCTTGTCCAGACTTGCCATGAAGGAAATCTTGCTTTAATAACGTTTGCTGTATGTTTAGCCAAAGTTGTGTCAACTGGAATTAAGAACCACTTCTTATATTCAGATGACAAAATGAAAACTACATTCAGATTCAACACAAGAGTTACTATGCTTTGGGCTCTGTAGCTGCTGCAGGGACTGCAAATTTCCTAACTTTTATAGGATGCATGGGAGAATGTGTTTGAACTTTTTATGTTTGCCTCTTTTAAAATATCATAATCATACGTTGATTTAATTCTCTTGGGCAAACTGCGATCCAAATAGAATTTGGTTGGTTGTAAAATAAGTCTTTTGCATTCTCAGTCATATGGATCTCTGGTGAATTTATTCATTCACTAATACAAGGGGTTTTAAAATAGTAAACTATGTATCTGTATTACTTAAACAGATTGAACCATCTCCTCAACAGGGACTTATCAAGTACATGGATGGTTTGATAGGAGAAAATTCAGCAACAAGTTATAGTTGCCTTCTAATGCAGAAAGCAGTATTTCAAACTTGTTTGAAGGCTTCTGACTACAGCGAACCCTCTATTTAATGGACCTAGATTTAACAGACTTAAAAAATAATGGATGTTTTCTGCTTCATTAAAAACTAATTAATGGTCCAGTCCTGTGCAGGGCCTATTGCAGCAGATCACTTGATCCACTGCCATAAGAACAGTTATGACGGCGCAAAAGGTGCACTGCCAACATGTGTTGTGGACTGTAGCGTCGTAACGCCTGGTGCCCTGGGCACCAGGTGCCGCTTCGGGAGGGGGGGGAATTTCGCGGGCCACTTACCTTTTCTTTTGTTGTTTCTTCGCAGCCGAGAAGGCTGTGTTTTGGCCCTCCTGCCCGCCCTTGCTCCGTTTGGCTCCAAAAACAGAAGCCAAACGGCGGGGGGGGGTTTTGATTGCAGCCGCGCGCTGACGTCACGCCCCCGCGTCACGTGGGCGCTGTCGCGTCGGCGGCCCCCACCACGTGGGGGGCACTAGTGGGGCACCCGTTGACACTCCCTTGCACCTGGCACAGAGAAAACCCACCTCTGGTTGTGGAGCCACCAGTGCAAATCTCCAGAGGCTCCGTGTGCCAACCAGCAGATTTCAGATGCTGTACCAGAGCAGGTATGGTGGCAGCGGGGTAGTTTGTGGGCACTTCATGGGAGGAGTACGGTGGGCAGGGGGTGACTCAGGGGCTGGAGGGGATGGATCTCAATGACACTAGCATGTGCCAAGATCCTATCGCTGTTTCCCCATCCCGACACACCCTAAAAGCTGGCGTAGGTCCAAGGAGACCCATTGACAGCCAGGTGGCTTATGGAGAAGTAAGTAAAAAATATTTTTACTTACCTCTCCTGGGCCATCTGGTGGTGTGTTCCCCCCCCCCCCCAATCATGTAGTGCATACTCTGGCAGTATGACCGCATTGCATAAACTGGTGCGGGATAGGATTGGACCATTAGTCTTCTCCATCAACTTAAATGCATTCGGATTTAACAGACTCTCGGCATTAACAAACACCCTTCTCCCCCACTAGTCTGTTAAACTGAGAGTTTACCATACAGGCTTCTCATACTATCAGCCTCATTTTCATCTTGCCTTTCTTGGAAACGATAGAGCTATTGACCAAAAACTCCAAAGCTTTTGAATACTTTTAATATTTGGCATCCAAGTCAGATTGAGGCAGAGAAATCTATATGCTATATGTCTGCTATCCCCCCCCCCCCCCGGCCCGGAAATAGCTTTAGGAGGTGATTGAGTAAATGGCAGAGGGAAAGAGTTAACTGCTCCTCTGACAGCACCACTCCCCCAAACTGATCCTTCCCACACGACTGCTTTGAACTGACGGGGGGGGGGGGGAACCACACCCCATGAGTTCAGATATGGGCCTCCAAGTGCCTCATCACATTTGGCTATTTCTACTTCATTTGACACATTTCTACTCCCACATTGGATAATAACTCTACCATTTACAATGTAACTATCACTATTGTTCTTTCCTTTTTGTGCTAGGTTAGTTTTGGAAATGTTGATTTTTTTTTCTTTGTAGTGTGATCTGTTACCTCAGTCAAGGACTCGTGTACACCTCCTACAGTTCCTACTACTTTAGTCCTATATTTTCATGTAGGTTCTTGATTGTTACAGGCTAGTACCATTTCAACTCTCTTCTGTCCCTCATATTCCCCAGCTCAGAATTTTTACACCACACCACACCACACACATACCCTTCAGAGAGATTTGCACATTGCTTGACTTCAGGTTTCTAGAGGTCCTCAGGCAAGATACCTTCACAGGACACTTCAATATAATGAGTGGTAAAAGAGCTGACGTGGTGCCCACACATCTCTCTCTAACAGCCCAACCCTAACCAACTTTCCAGTGCTGATGCAGCTGCAATGCAGCCCCAAAGAAAGGGAACAAATGCTCCCTTACCTTGAGGAGGCTGCCATGACTGCTCCCCCCCATCTCAGGATGCAGCATGCATGTGGCCCATTAGCCCAGCTGCATTAGCATTGGAAGGTTAGTTAGGATTGGGTTATAATATGAGGCACTCTGCAAGCAGCGGCTGTAGCTTCCTCACTGACACTTGCATTCTGCACAGCTCAGCAGAGCCCTCCTCTGAGTCCTCCTCTTCTCACTCTCCTGTCTCTTAAAAAGGATGTGGCCTGCTGACCTTATCAACCAAGATTACCTGAGCTTTCTGTCCTTCTTTGCCTGCCTTTGGCTTCATTTTTAGCAATGAGAGGGCAGATGGGTGAATGAATGAGCAGCAGTGCAAAGAGGAGAGGGTGGTGGTGGTGGTGGCGGCAGCAGCAGCAGCAGCAGCAGCAGGAGGTGGTGGTGTTAGCAGTTCATTAGCAGTGAGCCCCCAGCTGGGACAAGGGTCTTCTTGACAGATGCCTCGTCTTCATACCAATTTCTGATGCCAGGCCTGGATCTGGAGCCTTCCGAAAGCTGATTTTAAAAGTTCCTTTTCTGCAAAGCTAAAACCAGAAGCCCACGTGGCAGCGTCACATTTGGCCTCAGTTCTCAGAGGTTGCTACATTGGAGAGTTATTCTTTTAACAGAGTTATTCTATTATATTTAAGGCTAAATCCCTGGGATCAGGAAGAGTTCAAGTTATACACCATTAATAATAATAATAATATTATCGCCATTGCAGTTCCTTGTATGTTTGGAAAAAGATTCAGATCTGGGCTTTTTCATGTAAAAGTTGAGAATCCGTAGCATCTGTGAAGTACCTGGAATCTTGAACACTTAAAAAAAATGCTACTATGCCAGGGGAAGGAGGTTGTAGCAAAAGGCACATTGCACACCAACAGCCCTCTCCAGATGTAAAGAGATTTTGCATCGACATGTACATGTGGAAGAAAGATATGGGTGGTGATGAGAAGCCAAGCAGGGGTCTGGAGGATATGCCCCGGAAAACGACTTTGCATTTTTTTTCTAAAGTCATCCCAGCTAGAATATGGAAAGGTAGATCTGTTTCAGGACTTAGTATATTGAAGAGAAAACCTGATGGCCTGCAATAAAACTGCTAAAGAATTAAGAGAATAGTAAAGAGAATATTTGGAATAGATGTAACATTTTATTTCCAGAGTGTTTTAATTAGGGCTTGCCAAATATTTACTGGTTTTGATTTCTGGGTCAAAAATAACAATTTTAGTGAGGTGTAACTTTCTCCTGAAAAATGGTTAAATCGTGTCAGCAGGCCTCTTTCGTTCTATCCTGTTTGGCGCAATTATATCCCACAGCCGTTGCTGCTGCTTTCTTGGTTCAGTTTTTCCAGTGGTTGCTCTGTTTTCCTCCTTCCAGAATGAGTCACATGGAATTAATCCCAGTCAGGGATTGCATCGTGGACAGGATGACATCACAACACCATGTAGCCAATAATAGAGAGAGCATTTTAAATAAATGTGTGAAACCTTTTTTTGCAAAGAATAATGAAAAATATCACTGGAAAGAGGAGGTTTTTTCACTACAGAAAATGTTCTGTTTTTAACATTCATGTTGCCCAAAACAAGGATATAGATCAAAGCCTAAGGAATCGTATCTTTTAAATGATTGTGATGTTAAGGCTATCTATCTCACAGAGAATATAGAGGGAAACCAATCTGAGGCCTCTTTCCATCTCTCCCTCCCAAAGCCTCAGCAGAAGCAGTGCTGCTGAAAGGGTAGTGCTGAGAGAGCCCAGTTATTACGTGGGCCAAATAAAGAGCATCCAGCCTGCGAGCCTTGTTGGGTTTGACACCCCTGATCTAGTGAAGGTAAAGAGTCAGACAGAATTATCATGCTAAAGGGCAGCTAAAGGGAGAGCCCAGTTATCACTGGGGCCAGATAAAGAGCTTGCAAGGGCTATATCCAGCCCACGGACCTTATGTTTGACACCCTTGTTTTAAAGCAACTTCTGCCTCTGTAATTTGTTGCCACCTGTTCATTCACATAGCTGCAGCATTCCTGGATTGTCCCTTTATTAGTCATTTTGAATTTGCACTCATAAAAAATAAACTAATAATTGCTCTCTGGCTGCAAAGAGGAAACAAGTAACTTCCCCCATAACAGAGAACAATCGACAAATAAGTAGTAATCAGGGATGTATCTAAGTAACTAGGTCACGAGTGCGAGTACGAGTCATTTTTGCAAGAGTGTGAGTCCGAGTGTGAGTCAGTGTCAAACTTTTTGGGCAAGTACGAGTCAAGTGCGAGTCATTTTTGCACGAGTGCGAGTCGAGTACGAGTAAGGCCAGAAACCACGAGTCACAAGTCGAGTCACTTTGGGGAAAATGACTTTTCCCCCTGAAAATGGGGAAAAATGACCTCTGAGACTTTTAAATGGGGAAAAATGACCTCTGAGACTTTTAAAGCACCCACTTGGCTCCCCCTATGCCCTTTCCCTCACCTCTCAGTCTTGTCACCACCCATCTGGTTTGGGAAAAACAAGCGTGTCTACATTCAAACCATTTATTATTCCCTCCCTGCACCTTCCCCTTGCTGAGCCAAGCATCCCTTGGGCTCGGAGTTTTGGTCAATGAAGAGGGACTGCTGCGGCAGCTTCGCCTTCCCTCACTCCTCCCCACCCCTCACGCTTGGAGTTGTGGCCAATGGCAAACAGACAGCGACAAAAGGGGGGGACTCAGAGCCAGGCTTGCTTTCTCACCCCCTTGAAAACCCTTCCTCCCTGCTGCCCTCCTCCTCCGAGGTCTCCACTGCGCCTGCCTGCCTGCCTGTGTTGATGCCTGCCATTAAAGGAAAATGACTTGGAAATGGCAAGTCGTTACCCCCACAAGTGCAAGTCAAGTACGAGTCCCGTGGGTCACAAGTGCGAGTGCAAGTGCGAGTCAGTGGGTCACGAGTACAAGTACGAGTACGGGAAAAAGTGGCTAAGTCACACTTGCGAGTCGAGTCATTTGACTCGAGTCCCCATCACTGGTAGTAATCCCTGAATATGGGGGGTGGGGCTTTATGTTCTCAGGAATCAAGCAATTACATGGATAGAACCCACTTTAAAAGAAAGTGGCAAGATTATCTTATTTAATTAGTTACTCATTAGTTATTAATTAAAAGGACAGTGACAGGTAGAAGTGGGGCCTTTGCTGCAACTGGGCCTACCTCTAAGTAAACTTGTAGTAGTATGATCTTGCGTACCGGGATGGGCATTGCCAATTCCTGTAAATATATATACAATGTGAAGTATGGCACTTAATATCATTAGATATTTCCCATGATAAAAACTACAATTTTATTCTTTTTCCAGCTGATGACAGAAAAGCAACGTTTAAGGATCCTCATTAAAGTGTAAGTATACTGTATACTCAACAAGAAGCTGCAGCCAGTTACAATTCCATAATGAACAGGTACATGTGTTTGCAAACATAGGTTCGTCACATGTACACCTAAAATGTGAAGTGTGGATATCTATAGCAGTGCTGGCATCAGGCAAAGCCCTCCCCTGGGGCCCCCTTGGCACTAGTGCTGCTATTGGTTCACGGCACCTTCTGATAGATATAGGCCTTTGGCCAGTGTCTGACCTGATTGACTTTGGTCTTTGATCTCAGACCTCGTTCAAGCTTATGGCGTGGGGCCTTATCCCCTACAGTTTCTCCAACATTTTGTTACTTTTTGTTACTTAAAAAGGTAAAGGTGACCCCTGACAATTAAGTCTAGTCGTGTCCGACTCTAGGGTGTGGTGCTCATCCCCATTTCAAAGCCGAAGAGCCAGCGTTGTCTGAAGACGCCTCTGTGGTCATGTGGCCGGCGTGACTCTCCTTGCCGCAGCGCGTAGCATGAGGCTGGAACACGGAGCGCTGTTTACCTTCCCGCAAGCGGTACCTATTTATCTACTCGCATTAACATGTTTTGGAACTGCTAGGTTGGCAGGAGCTGGCCAAGCAACGAGAGCTCACCCCGTCGCGGATTCGAACTGCCGACCTTCTCTTGAGAAGGGAGCAATTGCCAAGGTAGGGCTACCAATTACTTGAATCTCTTGATCTTGATCTATTAACTCTGTGATGACAATTCAGATGCAAAGAAATGGTTAAATTGCATATCTTTACATTCTGAGGTGTAAAGATGACAGTACGGCAAAACAAGAATGTCCTACCATTTGTCTCCCCTTCTGTGTTGGTCCAGGGGTTCTCAACCGCCGGTACGCATACCAGCAGTGGTACACAGACCACTGGTTGGTGGTACTCAAACCCATGACCGGCAAGATGACTTTAGTCCTTTCACTTTGCATTTTGTGAGTATTTAACTCTCATTTGTCTTACAGAAGTTTTCTCAGTTTGTATAAGCGTGTATGTTGGCCGCAACAGCCAACTGTGTGCAGAGATATCTTGCTGGGGTCACTTATGGAGCCAATTAACTTGGAAATTTCTCCCAGTTTGGGTGTTTGTTTGGTATTCTGTTGTTATTTTGTCTGCGAATTCCAGGGTGGTTTCATTTATGAGTTCTTGGTCAAAAAGGCAACTGAGAGTGAAGAGTAACAGAAGCAAGTCAAGGTGCTTATTCCCCACCCCCCTCCTTCCAACCATCAAAATGTGAAATAAACTGAAGTGCCAGGTCAACAAAATCCAAATATACCAGCAGACGGAGACAGGAAACTGTAATGAAACAATAAAGACTCACCCTTAGTTTTGAGACATCAAAGGCCTTGTGATGAGGAAGTGTATGACAGGGAGCAGGAGTTTATAAATAGTAGAACTGTGGGAAATTTCACACTAAATGTAGACTTGATACTCCATAAGATTACATTTTGTTTAAACTCCTTGCTCCACAGGGGCCAGTGCTCCCAACTCTGGCTCCAGCAGAGTTCCGAATTCACTTCTTCAGTGTCACTCCACCAGATAGGGTGAGGTAGAAGTATGTGGCAATTTTAAGGAACCTTTTAGCAGAGGCAAGCTGATTGTTAGCAAATACAAATATGTCAAGTAAAAAAAGCACAAAGAAGAAAAATTGTGTCTGCTGCACAGAGTTGGGATGGTGAATTATGAAGAATGGTGGCAAGAAGCCAAAGTTAGCATGCAGCAAAAGTGGGAATAAGGTAGGATCCAAAGAGTCTCATGAGGAACTCCATAGAGTACAGTCCTTTATTTTAGAGAGCTGGTGTAGCAGAGTAGCTAAGAAACTGGCAGCCCAATCCTGCCTAAGATATGGTGGCTGGCCTAAAGGGCTGGCAGCTGCATTCTAGTCAGGATGTGGGCCGAACTAGCGTGTTCGCTCCATTCCACTGGTGTAAGCGCCAGAGGTGCCAATGGGCCTCTTTAGATGTGCGTCAGCTATTTAGCTGGTGTGCGTCCGGGGAGGCTGTGTAAGGCTGGCCCAGCCTGGGAAGGGCGTTGGATATTCGTGCAACCCAGTGTTGATATCCCTGCCCCTCCCAGGCTGGGCTGGCCAATGGCCCCCTCCCTCCCATGCAGAGGCGTGGAAAGACTGGAGCGGAGCAGCGGCTCCGGGCGGCACCTCGGCCCCGGGCGGCGCTGCTCCGCTTGCTCCAGTCTTTCCACGGAGCGAGCGAGCGAGCACGCGCCCGCCCATCCGGTGATGCGGGCGGGCGCTCCGAGGCCTTCTCCCACGGCCTCAGAGCCGGAGAAAGCCCCGGAGCGTCCACCTCAACCGGTGGCCAGGGCTTGTTCTGTGCATGTGCAAAACAAAGATAAATAGCGCGGCGCGGCAGTCGGCCTTCAGAAAGCCCTGGCCACCGGTCGAGGTGGACGCTTTGGGGCTTTCTCCGGCTCCGAGGCCAGGGGAGAAGGCCTCGGAGCGCCCGCGTAAGCCGGGTCGCCCCCCGCCCCCGGAGTGGCGTCCCCCCTCCGGGAGCGGCGCCCCCCCGGGCGGTGCCGCCCCTTTGGGCCGGCGCAGCAGCGAGTGCTCCAGGCAGCACTCGCTGCTGATACGCCTCTGCTCCCATGGGAAAGGATTGTGTTTTGGGGATACTGGATTCCATAAAAGTTCTGTCTATGGTGGGTGAACTGTGATGGCAGTCTGTCACAAGCAACTCCTCACTAAGTGATGAACATACAAAGTGAACCTACCCTTAGGTAGAAAAAGAGACCTTAGAATCACTGATCCACAATCAGTATTGCACCTTTCTGAAAAGCAAATTTAATCTAACTTCCTATAACAGTTTGAGCAGTTTTTAACAATCGGTTAAATAAAATGATCATTAAAAAGTACTCAAACTATTTCAGTCTCCATATATACCAGGGGTGACCAAACCATGGCTCGGGAGCCACATGTGATTCTTTGATACATAATGTGCGGCTCACGGAAATATCTTATATAATAATAGCTGAGCTACTTTTCGCATCGCAATAAAAAGGTACATAAAACAAATTTCATAATTTGCCAGGTATAGATTGAGAGTTCACTGGATTAAAATGTAAGTTTAATATTCATGGTGAGTAAATATATTTAAGAATTTAAATGCTTCTTAAATATTGCGGCTCTCAAACATCTGAAGTTTAACGTATGTGGCTCTCACGTTAAGCAAGTTTGGCCACCCCTGATATATACAATCGAGGATGCAGTCAGGCACTGTGCTTTGATCCACACATTGCAGGGGATCACTGTTGCAACAGTACAATGAAAGTACAATAGTACAGGGGCAATGCAACCAGGGGTGCTGCCCAACGCTGCCATCCCAAGTTCACCACTGCTTCAGCAAGCCAAAAAAAAAAAAATCCCTTACCATGCTCAATTGTGTGGCATTTGCAAATTCGGAAGTGTGGAACTTCCAGTTTTAACGGGGATGAAGACATGAAGGCGCTCCTTCATTTGCACAGTCCCTGTAAATAAAACCAGAAGTCTCGCACTTCCGGGTTTGTGAACATTGCAGAATGGAGCACTGTAAGAAAGTGGATGATCCACTTCCTGCTCGAGCAAGTGGGAAGCAGATCATGTGGCTTGTGTCCATGGCAGGCTGGAGGGAGTCGGCAACAGACTTGAGGTGAAGGGTACCCTGAATCTGTCGTCCCCTTACCATCCTGTGGCTCCTGCAAGCCACATCAGGTAGCCTCATAGCTGAGCCAGCCAGGGAAGAACAGAGCAAGTTGCTTTTCATTCTTACATCTCAAATGGCTTTCTCTTAGCATGCACAAGAAAAATACTGTACAACCTGTTCTCAAAGGAGCCCACCATCTTTGCTTTTGTGTGAGTCACTCTGTTGGGCATGATGCTTCTGGAAATTGGACTCCATAGTTCAATCACATTGTAGAGACGCAGCAGAAATTTCTTACTCCAGCAACGATCAGTTTAAATGAGGGCAAGAGCAGTGAGTCATGAGGGTCTGCAATGGGGCAATCTCCTTTGTGGATGGGGTCTTTGGGCTCACAAGAGCCTTTAGTTATGGAATTAATTTATCTTTGGTGGCGTACTAGCAGTTCTCTCCCAGAACACACAAAAATGAAAAACAACAACTGTTCCATTCATTGCCTTTTTTCATGCAAGGGGTCACTGAATGGACTGAAGGTAGACTGGCAGGGGAGAGTAGAGGATACACGCCCCATGTCAATCTCCCCTCATTCGATGCTGTATTGCTCACTTCTTCAATTGGACACAGATGTCAAGAAATATTTCTGCTGTTAAGTCTGAAGTGAAAACATATGGGGAGGAAAAAAGCCACATTTACAGTTTAATTACAGTCAACTCTGTACGAGACGGCTGGAGAGACCTTTGCACGAAGCGCACAAGTGTGCATGTCTCTGTGTGTTCATATGCATGTGCATGCATTCAGGCATAGCTATGTATACATGGAATATACCAGATTCAGCAGGTCAGTTAGTAATTATGGCTGTAAACCCAATACACCACTTTATGTATGTATTCATAAGTAAGCAGTTTAGTTTATATTTACTAGTGATGAAACACTGACAATTCCAGTAACAAGGATGGGTGTGTGTGTGTTTTTTCTTAAAACATGCACTGGTTTTCTCAGACTGATGCCCCAATCCTATTCCCCACCATTAGCGCTGATGCAGCCATGCCATGGAGGTACACGCTGCATCCAGTGGTGGTGGGTGTGATCAGGAGACCCCCTTGAAGTCTTACCTCATGGTAAGTCTCTTGTTGCCCTATGGCTCTATTCAAATCTGTGCCAACATTTTGGCTAGTGCAAGTCAGAGTGGACACAAGGAGGCGTGCCAAGGCCAGATGGGAGGCATAGGATATCGGCAGTGCCATTACCAATGAGATCCACCCCTTCCCTCCCTGACATACCTCTTGGCAGCCCCAATCCTCCCCTCTCTGCCTTGTTACTCCCCCTTCCCAGCCACTGCTCACCCATCCCCTGTGCCAACTTAGCAATGCCAGGGGATCCAGGAGAGCCGCTGCTATGTGGCTGATGCCACTCACCGTTTGTGGCAGTAGCCTGGCAGCGCATGACGGCGTTTCACATTTTGCAATTCTGCAAATGACGCTACACTGCTGGAAAGCAGTTGGGGGATACGATTGGGCAATATGTTTGGGAAACTTACAGCCCGGTCCAGCCTAAGGCCTCAGCGGCACAATTCAGGCACAATTGCAGCCTAAGCGCTTTAGGCTCGAGTTGTGCCTGAATTGTGCCGGAGAGGCCGAATTTGTGCTGCAATTGTGCCAGACGTAGGACAAATTTACGACGGACGCCGCGTGCATGCGCACTACGGGCGCCGGCACAATTGCGGCACAACTGCGGCCTAAAAGTGGGCATTCCGTGGGCGTCACGGGGGCGGTAACGAAATTTGTTCCGGTTCCAGACACTGGAGAGCCCCTGACACACCCCCTCGAGCACAACTCAGGCACAAAATTTGGGTCGACAAAAAGGGTGGACTTAAATTTGAGGAGACCCATAGGAGCCATTTTACCTTACCCACTCCAGCCCTCTCCTGAAAAGTTCTAACACCCTACGCCTGAGTTGTGCCTGAGTTAGGACGGAACAGTTGTGGCCTAACTCTGGAACCAGACCAAATAGTTACCCTATCAGCACCCAGCCCCACCCAGCCTCTTTCCCACAAAAGCCTAGCCCCAGGCCTCCATTTTCTCTCTCTCTCTCTCTCTGAGCACGTGGTCAGAGGCGTCTCTCCGGTAGGGGCGGGGCTGTAAGTATCGCTGCGGTCATAGTCTCTTTACCGAGCGAGGAGGAGGCAGCCCCGCCCCCTCACTGTCCGAGCCAGTCCCCTACGGAGAAACCGGCAGGGAAGAGACCCTGCCTGCTGCTTTCTCCGTAGGGGACTGGCTCGGACAGTGAGGGGGCGGGGCTGCCTCCTCCTCGCTCGGTAAAGAGACTATGACTGCAGCGATACTTACAGCCCCGCCCCTACCGGAGCGACGCTAGTGCACATGGTGTGGGGTTCTGTCCCCCAGCAGCCACAAAGTGGGACTTTGAAAAATTCACAAACACCCCACTTCTCTCTTCTCTTCTCCTCTCTCCTCTCTGCCCCCCTCTAGGGCAGAGAGGGCTGTTCAGGCTGTGGCCAAACTGTTTACTGCTGTGCCTGGGCAGCTGTCTCCATGCAAGTGTTTGGTAACCCATGTCTTTCTCCTAGCCCCTCTCTCCCCCCCCCCACAGGCAACAGCACCAGCAGGTAAGTGCAGGTAAGAGCAGGGTACGTGCTGACATGTGTTCTGACTTCTGCCTCTTTGCATAGAGAAATATAGGTAGGATACATGACGCTTTACCAATGTCTTGTCTCATAGCTGCCTGCAATGCCTTCTCTGAAATGCCTCTATACCAATGTCTTGTCTCATAGCTGCCTGCATAGCCTGCCATGACATGCCTCTCTACCAATGTCTTGTCTCATAGCTGCCTGCAATGCCTGCAATGATATATAGGATACATGCCTCTTTACCACTGTTGTGTTGGATTGCTGCCTGTAGTCATGTGAGCACACAATGCCACAAGTGTGGAACCGTTAGCCTTATGTAGACACCAGCTGTTTCCCCCCCCCCCTTTACTCCACAGGGTCTACTCACAGGTTAGTATTGGTAGGTTTGCCATGGTTGTGACCCACACGTTGTGTTGTTGTCTTCTCTCTCTTTGACCCTTTTCCCTTACAGGATCATGTTCTCCTGACACCCAGGGAAGGAGCGCAGACCATGCTATGTGTCTCACACCTCTCAGCTGTGTTTGATTTCTCTCCCTGCAGGCCTTTGCAACCGGCACACTGGCATTTCTTCAATGGCTATTGCTACCACACAGCAGCTGCCATGGAACACCCCTGTGTTTTTGCCTCCTCAGGAACGTCCACTACCACCTACCTTCCTGGGAGCACCCCTGGGCCCGCAGTCTGGTTGCCCCATGTCGTCTGCCTCGATGCTGCCAGAGGTCCTGGAGCCTGCCCTGCAACACTCCTCAGCTGCTGGCACTGCTGCTGCTCCACCTCCCTGGCTGCCTACTTGCTGTCCCTCCCCTTTCCATGGTGCAGGCTGTGGTTCCACAGGGGAAGGGCCTGCATCTCCAGGTCCATGAGGCACGCCTGCTGCTGCTGCTGCTGCTGTGGTCCGAGTGGCCGCTGTGACTACCCCTGGCAGCCTCGCCTGGCCATCTCTGCCACTGTTCCAGAACAATAAAGATGCCCCTGGATACACATGTCCCCAATGTTACACAAGCACTGCCCCATACATACAGAGAGACAGTCCCCAGCACACAAGCCCCTGCATGAATCCCAGCCAGGGCCTGCCACAGCCAGCCCAGGGAGACCACAGCAGGGGGGCTGCCAGACCCTCAGGGCTCAGAGGGGAGTTGGGAGTTGGGGGGCCTCTCAGGCAGGCAAACCCTGACAGGTGACATGGCACACGTCCGCCACGTCCGTGAAGAGCCCTTTTGGCAACCGGGGCTCTCACCCGCCCTCGGTCCGCCCGTCAACGGTGTCTGTTCTGCCCAAGGTCCGTCTACATAAGAGGCGCCCGTTCCTGCATTGCCTCCATCTGCGAAGTGACCCCTGTGTCCCTATTGGTCTCTTCAGACCCCTCTCCCTGTATCCCTCTCCCACCAGCCTTGTTGTCTGTCTGTTTCTGACCCACCCGTGCCCCTCCCCAGCACCCACTGTCTGCCTGTCTGTCTGCCTCCCCTCCCACTCCCTGATGATGGAAGCTGGCTACCCCCACCCCGCCAGAGCGCCTGCCGCGATGTGCCGACGTTGCCCCATCTGGGGGTGTGATGAGCTGCGTGAGCCCTTCCCTCTCGCAGCAGACAAGCCCAAGGCATCTCTTGGTCTTGGCTGGGGCACGGAGCAGAAGGGACGCTGGGATACCTTCTTTGTGGGCATTGCCACGGCCCTGGAGGCCCAGGGCTTCAGGCAGTACACGGGCATGTCATGGCAGAGGAGGTTCCAGACTTCATGAGACCCCCCTTGTGTGTGCCGTTCCCACCCCATCCTTCCCTTCTCTCCCCCGCTCACCCCCCCATGACTCCCACGTGCAGCCTCACCGTGGCTTGGGGGTGGCAGCGCCTTCTGCAGGAGGGAGGGCAGTGGCACTCCCCCCTGTGGCAGGTGGCTAATGCCCAGGGTGCCCTGGGGCAGCTGGCACTGGCACAACCTCTGCCCTTCAGCTGACTGTCGCACGCCCAGTGCCTGCAGGCCCACCTGTAGCTGCCCATCTGCTGCGAACGCTGCAGCAGCTGTGGTAGGTACACACAGACGAGCTCAGGAGGGGGCTCTTCACTTCCACAAGACGTACACCTCCCCACAGGGGCCTGCCTGCCTCTGTGGTAAGTGTTGCCTCGATCCTGGCCCTCTGCTCTTGCCTCCTGCCTAACTCAGGCACAGTTGCAGCCTAACTCAGCCCTATTTTGGGCCTCAACTGTGCCTCAATTGTGCCTGTGTTAGGCTGGACTGAGGCCTCAGTTCCTAACTTCCTAACCTTTTTTATTGCTTCTTTCTGTGACAGGTGAAAAGTGGAAATCTCTCTCTCTCTTTTTTTTTTTTTTAAGGTTTCAGGGTACTACCTAAGAAAACAGGATTATCACTCCATGGTGGAGGGAGGTGCTGTTCTAAGTAGAATCAAACCGTAGTCTAACCAACTGAACCTCATTCTGTCAGGCTGTGAAGCCATTCAGTTTAGCAAAATGGGCAATGGGAAGATACTGGCCCTCAGTAAGGCGCTGATTTGGGTTCCTTTCATCAGTGGAACATTCAGCTCCTGGCAGGTGTAAGAGCCACTGGTCTAGTTTGTATGGTCTATGTTTGGTCTATGGTCTAGTTTGGGAGACCCGCAAACCAACATACTGGATGGTGCAGACAATATGGCCTGCTGCTGTGTAGGCCCAGCCAGGGGTGGTTAGTGCTAGGCTTACCATACGTCTTGGAATGGCCATTGGCCACTCTGGGTCTGGAGAGGGCAGGGATATCGGCGGCAAGATACGCTGATATCCAAAGCCCTCTCCAGGCCTGGCCCGGCCTTACATGGAGGGCTAGAATGTACGTGAGCTCCAAAGCTCGCGTACGTTTGAGTAGGCCCATAGGGCCTCCAGCCGCTTACACCTGGGGAAGGGGACAATCAGGTAGCCAGGGACCTGGATAGGATTGGGCAGCCAAACACCTTCATCCACTGAGAAAGGCATGTAGAATTGAACACTTGCAACTAGCAGGGTTTCTTGCACAGATGCTTCTGAGCTGGAGCAGTGTGAGCAATGAGGGTAGGACCATACCCATTCTTTTTATCTGTTACAACTTTTTTCAATCATGCATATCCCTTCTCATCATTAACAGTTCTCAGGATGACATATAAAACTAGTTAAAACAAATCAAATGATTAGTTAGTTACAGCACTACAGTCCCAGAAGCGAAGCCCATGCAAGTTGACTTATTCCCTGCCTAGTTTCTTCTTGGTGATGTCACAATGGACTGTAGGCATTTTGTGACATCATTCTCAGCAGATCAGCTGATTGCTCTTTTTGTAAGCACTCTAGAAGAAAGTGGACAGGAGAGAGACAGAATGTTCTGGCAAGGAGTTGGAAGCCATATGGTGTGTGCAAGCTGCCAGGCAAGGTACCCTCTGCCGTGGAGGGAATCTGAAAAGGAGCAAGTCTAATCATCACTTCAGGCAAGGGTGACCTGAACAACCCAGACAAAATATGTAGATTTCTTAACCAAGATAAAACCAGATGTACAGTATTTAGAGAAACAAAAAAGGCATGTAAAGCAAACACACTGATCTCAACAAGTGAGCTGTCCTGCTGTCATAAATCAGCTGCTGATGACATGCAGAGTACGTTGCTGGCGGCCATTTCTGAGCCGCCACTGCAAAACAGCGGTATCGGAGGCCCACTGCCACAGCCAGTGGCCTGCGCCAGGGGAGGTAAGCTGGGAGGGGGAGTAATGGGGCATTTCAAGGGAGGAACCAGGGGACATGGCAGGGGAAGGAGGGGGTAGATCCAGCAGCAGTTTTGCACGCTGGATCTTGTTCAACACTTTGTTGAACGCCCCCGTCTTTTGAGACCAGTGTGTTTGCTTGTTTTTTACACTCCTTTTTTGTTTCCCTAAATACGTACATCTGGTTTATTCTGTATCCATATCTTCATATGGAGTAAGTTAAGAGAACTACACTAGTTTATTAACCATCTTAGAAAAAACATCCTTGTTGCTTAACTGTTAACACAGTGTTCTTTTGTTATAAACTGATCAGAATGTATCTGGACACCTTGATAATGCAGATTTATAACAGCTGATACAATTCAAGGCTATGGGCAGCATTCTTAGAAATCTCTATACATCTCTTTCTCTACAGAAAGCTGATCTCACCCAATAACACTGCCATAGCCAGCACATCCTCTCCTTCTTTCTTTGGAAAAAGAGAATCAGAATGGGTCTGGGTGTCCAGAATAGGCATTTTAGTTGTTTTAGGGTAACACCACCTTGAAAAAAAAATGGTATCACTCAAGGGCATGTCTGCTCTGGGCACCTAACTATGGCACTCTTAGAGGAGGCAGCAGTGTCCCAGTGAGGCACCAAGGCAAGCGAGAGTGAGATGGGGGAGTGAACACCGGGGGATATATGGGGCAAAGAGTGAGGAGGATATTGTGGGGAGAGAAGCAAAGCATACAGGAGCTATTGAGGTACAAGGAGCCGAGAGTGAGCGGAGAAGCATAAAGAGCTAGCAGATTGTGACGCCCCATGAACCTGAGGCATCCTGCTGAGGCTAGACATGCCCAGAAGTGACAAATGCTTCATCCCAAGTCACTTGGTGGTGACACCACCACACTGAGCGCTGGTAGAAAAAAGGACCGCAGCTGGCCTCCATATTGGGAGAGGGTGGGGCTTCCAATGGCTGGGAGATTTAAGGACAGAGGAGGAAGCAGTTGAGTGGGGAGATGGAGTTGGGGCAAGGGAGAGAGCCAAAGGAGACCTGAGAAAGAAGAACAGAGAGGCAAAATGAGCAAGGATGAGTGGGGAGAAGGCAAGGACCAGAAATGTACAAGGGTACAACAAAGGAGAGGTCTGACTGGTGAGGGAGACCAGAGGGGAGAGAAGAACCATAGGAGGGGTTGCTGGGAAGATACAAGAGGCAGAGAAAGCTGGAAAAGATGAAGGGGAGAAAGGAACAAGAGATGGGGGAAGGGGGGAAAGACTGCAAGCTGCTCAAGTTGGACAGGGCACCTTTGCTGCATAGGCAGAGGTTACAGGGCAATTGCACAACCCTTTTCCCCTGGAAGGCTTACCCGGTATTAGGATTGCCCAGGAAAGCCCCAAGCCAATCCCAAAGGCTTTATAGCTGGATCCAGAAGATCTTGGCCTTGTTATACCCTGTTGGGGAACAAAGAAACTCCCCTTCATAAAATCATAGACATCGGAGTTGGAAGGGACCTTCAAGATCATTGAGTCCATCACCCTGCCAATGCGGGCTGTCCAAAACTATGACATCCTTGATAGATGGCTAGCTAGCCTCTTCTTAAAGACCTCCAGTGATGGAGAGTCTACTCCCTTCCAAGGCAGACTGTTCCATGGCCATGACTATTCCATGGCCAAACAATTCACATCAGGGCTGGACCAGGTGGAGCTGAGGGTGGGGATGAGAGAGAGAGAGAGAGAGAGGAGAGAGAGAGAGAGAGAGAGAGAGAGAGAGAGAGAGAGAGAGAGAGAGAGAGAGACAACCCAGGAACGGAAGGGCTCAGGGCTTCATAAGGCATTCAGGGCCAGTGACGAAAGGTCTCTGGACAGGCTACCTGAGGACTGCTCTGGGTCTGCTCCCCTGCAACAGGCCTGAGAGGGTGAAGCAACCACCTCCTCACTGCTAACCTCTGAGGTCTGGTTGGGAGATCCTGGTTGTTGGGCTGGCAGCTCTCCCCCCCTTGTTTCTACCCCTCTTTCCCTGGGACTGGGAAAGATTTAGGCACCACGGAGAGCGCACCCCTCTCGCTGCAACCTTGCCGGAGTGGAGTATGGAGAAACTCACAGTGTGTTCTTAGGAGTTTTGTAGCGTTGCCCTAAAAGTTTCTTTCCCAGTCCACTTTGGATTCCAAAAACTGTGGCTGGCCTTTGCTCTTGGACAGCCCACACAGTTGTATGCAGTGGCTTCTGTGTGTATGCAGGTGTCAGGTGCAGATGGAAGCTACTGTGCAGCAGCCTTCAGACTTTTCTGGTGCAGCGCAAAGGAAACAGCTTGGGAAACTGGAAGAGACAGAGAAAGTGCTTGTTTAACCTTCCTGATTTTTAAGATTTTTGGTTTTTAATTTCCTGTGCTCCAAACAAAGTGCAGAGGAGAAGTTGTTCTATACAGGACATTTTCACATCTAGAAATACTATAATTTGACAAGTCTCAAAGAGCTGCCAGAGGCAAAGAGATAGGTACAGTATATTTTCCTGCATAGGTTCTATTATCTGGACTAGAAGACTCTGAATTTTCACTTAGGCTATAGAAACGCAACCCTCTCCCCACCTCCCAATTGTCCCACAAACCTGTAACAGGTTTGGCTTCTCTGAGTAAAGTTATATGCACTTCTCAGTCTACAGTCCAGTGATGGGATATTTTCTAGCCTCCTAGGGTTACATACCATGTTTAACAGCAAGGGACACCATGGCATTGAGCAAGACACTCTCAGCACCACCTTCTGGAACATACCCTCCAAGAAGAACTGCAGCCTCTGCAACACAGTAACCCCACCCCCACCACCCAGCCAGGCGATCAAGAAGGATACCAGCTGGTAATTATCCAGCACAATGGGGTAAAGGGAAGGCTTCTTCAACAGAGGGCCAATACCTTATTGGTCTGAGTATAAGACTCACTTTTTTCTCCTAATTTAAGTTTTTAAACTAGGGGTGCGTCTTATAATCAGCCTGTTGCAATTTAATGCCAGTGATTTAATTATTTTTTTTAATAGCACCAAACTTTAAGGGTGCGTCATAATCAGGTGTGTCTTATACTCGGGACAATACGGTAATTACCAATTCTAGCAAAGTGCTAATTACCCTCTCTACCCACTCAGTCAGCCCACCTATGTAACTTTTTTCAGCCAAATTGGGCAAGGGTCACTCAAGAGTGCATGTGAAAGACCTCACTTTTCCAAGGAACCTGTTTGCATCCTCAAAAGTGAACAAGCTGAAAAGAATCCGTAGTCACAGGACATCTAGGTGCAGATGCTGAGCTGGGGGTTGGAGTAGATGACCGCCAAGAAAGATCCCTTCTAATTCTAGCATTCTATGATTCCATAAGAAGGCACCTCATCTGGATCTGCTAACGCGTGGAGTCAAAATTGCTCACTTCTGCCACAAGTTAATCTGCAAAATGCTTTGTAAAGTGGTCACAGTGGACACCCAAGGTGTCTTCTCCATCTTGTGGGCCAAGATGTGATGGACCCCAGGCCTCCTGCAAAAGCTCTCCTGGGTGGCTTTACGTGGATGCAACAGTGGTGAAGCTTTCTTTGCTGCACGGAGTAGGCCTGCAGATGAGCTTTCAGACTCATTGTGAATTTTCCTCTGCCGTTGCTTCAGTTGTCTCTTCAACTGTTTCATTGCCTGCAGCTCTGAGGAAAATCAAGAGTTCATCCAGGACTGAGGAACTGGGAGCACACAACACCTATGCTAAGAGGCCAGCACTGGCTGCCAATTTGTTTGCAAGCATAATCGAAACTTCTGGTTTTAACCTTTCAAACCCTAAAATGGCCTTGGTCTAGTTTAGTGTAGAGAACATTGTGCATTGCCTTGGGTACAATTGTTGAAACTTTTTTTGCAGTCTTAAATGTTTTTCCTCTGTCACTGCTGGCCTTTACTCTATGGTGTTTATTTGTGTATGTTTCTTTAAAAAATGATATTTATCTTGTTATTGTTATAGTAACTACCCTGAAGGCTCCATGGAGCCATGTTGGTATGGTATATATTTTAAAACAAACAAGAGACCAAGGCTGGAATCCTATGCACACCTACCTGGGAGTAAGACCCGTTGAATTCAATGGGATTTACTTCAGAGTAGGCATGCATGCACAGGATTGTGCTGTAGGAGTGATCACAAATATAAAGCACACATATGGGAACAATCCTGGTTATACCAGTTGAACACCCTTTAGTTTGCTGGTTCTGTACACAGATATGTTCTCTCATCTCCCCCACTCCCCCATTTTGATAGGGCAATGCATAAATGCAGGTTTCTTGAAATGGCTTGATCCTAGCCTTTTTTCCCCCAAGGCCATTTCTTCCCAAAATTGGAAGTGCAGATCCATGTTCTACTACTGTATATAATGTACTCATAATCGCACACCATTCCTATTTCTCAACTTATTTCTATAACTTGGGCAGTAGTCAACGCTGTGATCTATCATAGTTTAGTTACCAACCAATTTGGTATTTGCTCAGTGAGACTCTTATACAACAAGTATCCCTCTGAAGAAAATGCATCTTGAGCAGAGTATCTCAGCTCTTCTGCAGTGCCTTGCTGAACTGGGGCTATAAACTTTTTTTTTTTAATCTTGTTAGATTACAAACACTTTCTTAAACCACAAAGGAATGCATAAGATTACACCTACTGTATTCTGCTCCATTAGAAACAGATATGAGGAAGGATCATGTTTCTCCTAAAAATGGAGGAATGTGTCAGCCAGAATGTTTGTTTCCAAGACATTAATAAAATTCTAGAAAAGTCATGTTTGACAACACTTTCCAAAGCTACCGAGGTTTCCTTCTGTACAGTATTACTTGAGGGCCTGCTTCAGTGATCCGTGTGGCATGGATCCAAACCGTGCTTTTACTAAACATTTCTTCCCACAGCTAATTTCACCCCAGCACATGTTATGAAGCAAAAAAACACACAGCTCGCTTACCCTGAAATATGTGGAAACACATGTAAAACAACATTGAGAGTGTTTGATATAGGATGTTGGGCTGTAACACTAACCACGGGGGAACAGTTCGTATCAATGTCTGGAATGTTGTTCCTGAGAGAGCCTCGACCTCATAGACCTAAAAACTCAATTTGCTCCAAATTACAGGTAAAGAAATAGAAATGCCAAGATTATGTTTCTTAACATCCCTACTTGGCTTCCACAAAACAGTTTCCTAAACACTTTTTAGCTGTAGCCATATGCACTTAATTGTAATTCGGCAAACAGTTGAACTGGAGGGGATGGGACCCTACAAAACAAATAGCCCCTGATCAGTGTGACTATGATTGTCACCATGTGAAAATTTCAGACACCACAACATGGACAATATTCATTAATCAGGTTGAAAGTAATATGCGTATAGTGGCTCTCGTTTAGTGACTTATATTGCATTGGCACTGCCTGAATGAAAAACACTATTTTTATGCATGCAACTGGGAATGATTTGAGGTCTTTATGTTTGGCAGACGCTGGCTGAAAAGTTGGAGAATCTCAAGCTCATTCTGAACCACAGCTGTGATGAGGAAGCCACAGAACCCAGGTTTGTCTGCTGTATTTCGTGAGCTTTCCCAACCCCTTCCTATGGTTCAGATAATGGAACTCTTCCAACCATATTTCCTTGAACATTAATAACAGCAAAGAACAAGCCATAGGCATTCCATCTGCCTGTGCAAAATGGTTTCTATCGTTCAGACAGGAGTTCTGTTCTTAAGCAATCCCAAAAATCAGCTTTGCAAAGTCTGGGGCTGCTTTAAAAAGGCTGCCTTTGTTCCTTGACCTGCTTGGTAAATATATCAAAGAGCATAAATCAATCTGCAGACAGAGTCTGCGAAAAGTGTCTGATGGCAGCTTTTGGATTCTTATTCAAGCAGGGTCAGCTTTTTGCTCTCTCATGATGCTCTATCCATGCAGGATCTTAAAGTGGAAATGAAAAATATCTGTCATTTACCCTGATTCATTATACTGGGCACATCTGCTCTCACGTTGTCAATTTCTTTAATAACAATCATAGCAGCAATAAAGTGGATTAAGTTTTTTTTAACATACATTTAATTTTTCACGTATTAGACACAGAGAATTACCATATAGCTAGAATTCTTCTGGCTGCATCAGAAATGTGCTTCTCTGATTTAGCTTTTTAAATGTTACCCAAGCCATGTGAGAGCCTCCTTTTTGTGAGTAGTTCCTGCGTGGGTGACCCAATGACTCTTGTGGGGTCCAATCACACGAGGCACCCCCACAGAATTGGCACTCCTCTTCCTAGTGGGCTGTGATTCTATGGTTGTGACTCATGTGAACAGCGCCTGCCAACGTGATTGGTTGGGTCATCCCAGCTGTATAGGACTGCATGGGACTCCTACTCACAGAAAAGTGGCTCCCATACAGTTGGGATAACATTTCAAGGATCTCTCCCTTCCACTCTTTTCTTGCAGCATATGTAGCTAGAGCAGGAAGCTAGGCCAAAGAAAGGGCTCCTGATGATGCCATGAACACTCCCCAAGTAGCCCTTCCATAGTTGGTGGCTCTCCGTCTCTTTCCAAGTCTGAGGAAACAGTATGAGAAATAAGTAGCCTAGGTTGGATTCCAATTTTAGGATGAAGAGATGTAACTCGATGTAACTTCTCTCCCTTGAAGAGATGTAACTCGAGCGTGGTCTCAGTTCACTGCTTTAGGCAGCAGAGTGAATGAATCTGCTAATCTCTCCTTGAAATCACTGGACCTTAAAAGTGCTTAACCCTGGCTGTTAATAAAAACCTCTGTCATTAACGGAATATTAACTTGATATCCAAACTGTTCTGCTTGGACATGTTATAGGTATTCTGTAGTTTATAATCTTAAAAATAATATTCACTGCTTCCTGCCAGTACTTTTCAGGAATAAAAATATGCTTCGATTCTTCCAAGCATAAAGAAAAAGATTGGGAATATGAATCTATGGGTTTTCCCACTGCTGACTCCAATATTTCTCTACAGGCCTGGCTCTTCCCATTTAATAGTGACATGACTTTCTCTCATCCTTCATTCAGAGTCATACCCAATGGTCTTGTGGTTGTAATGATTGGGAGCATTTTTGGCCAGAAATCAGGGACATTTCAGCACTCCCGGTGAAAGATTAATCCAAAACTCAATCAAGGCACATGGGCTGGAGGAGAAACAACTCTTGGGATATTAGCCCAAGTGAGTCTCCATGTCCCGTCTGCTTCATGTTGATTGGATGATTCATGTCATCAGCTTCCTTTATCAACTTCTCCAAAACTATACAAAACCTGGAGCCAGAAGCATGTGAATTGTGACAGTTTTTTAAAGGATTTCTTTAAAAAAATACCCAGAAAAGTTTCCAAAATTGAGGTCCTGTAAATTAAAAAACACACACACCCAAAAACCTTCCAGTATGTTGAAGAATGTGAAGACTCTCAACAGGTTTCAAGGCCCAAGGAATTTCATCCATATGATCCCATCGAGATGTGTGCTGCTATTCCTGTACATCTTGAAAGGAACCTGCTATCAGATCCTTTGCTATTTTCTCTCCATATGGCCTTGCTGAAAGGCATGATATTTCATTCCCCACTAACCCATGCACTCCAAATATTTCAAGACACTTGTGCTTACATAGGCTCACAATTGTCCACTATGCTTAGGTTTTTTTTTAAGAACCAAGGGGAAAAAAGTTAGAGGATGAAACAGATTTGTCTGCAAGCATTCCTAAGCATTTAGAGAGATTCTCTGTCCCCAGAAGCTATAAAATCACACTAGTACAAATGGGTCAGGAGGATTGTTCTGCAGTATCAGTAACTAACCATGGTAAGAGTATCCTCCTGTTGTATTTGTAATATTTCATTTTTGCCATGCTAGATGCGTCTTCCCAGGACTTCAGTATTTATCTTAGTTTATTCTCAGAACAACCCTGAGAGGTGTACTAGGTTGAGAAACTAAAAGCCCAATCCTATACTGGCGTATCTCCACATATACTGGTGCAATGACAGTCCATCTGGTGTATAAGTCTGCCCTCCAATGAATGCACCAGAGGCGCTGGCACAATGTCAGAAAAATGCTGTACCGATGTAGTTCGGAGTTCGGACGTCACTCTGACGGCAGTACATTGGAGAGGCCAAAACAGGGAGGATATAGGGGCATGAAGTGGGAGGGATGAGGAGGAATCAACATATGTCATATCCTAAGCCCCCTTCAGACAACGGACACCCCCCATGCCAGAAAAGTGCTACACTAATGACAGAGCTGGCATAGGTAGGACTAAATCCATAAGGAACAATGGGGAAGGGAAAAACAGCAGAAAACTGCACCCCCTGACGGAGCATAATGTAAGTAAAGGAGGGGGAGGGAATCCCATCCTGCAATGTATTGATGCTGCAACACCCTCCCATGTCTCCACCCCCTTGGACCCTACAGGATTATCAAATGTGTCTCTGCTATCAACTTTGATGCCTAGCCTGTAGGAGGTAGGAATGCTGCCGCATCCTTGTGTCATGTTGTGTACGTGTGTATATTTGTGTGTGTGTGTGTATGTGTGTGTGTGTGGGCACGTTTGTGTGTGGTGTCCTTGGAGCATCTCCCTATGGTTGAGGTGGTGCCTGTTGCTGTGTTGTTCTTTCCTAGTGGCTGGTGGGGTATGTGTGTCCTCCCAGCATTGGCTGCTCATTTGCCCCTTACCTGTCCCACCCCCTGCTCAGTTCATCCTGGTGGCATTTCTCTGGTTGCCAGTGTTGGGGCTCGGATGCAGTTGTTGTCTCCTTGGACATCACACCAGTGATACCTGGATGATGTGCCAGTGTCATGGCAATGGCATGTTGATGTCACAGTGATGATGTTCTGCCATCAGGACAACACTCCGTGGATAATGGGGCTGTGTCAGTGTTTCCATGGATGTTGCGGGTGTTATTGGGAAGGGCTGAGCCAGTGCTTTGCCAGCACAGGCTTGGCATTTGGCCCTTGTTGCACAAATGTTGGTGTGTCATCGGTGCGGCATTGCCAGGACAGACTTAGGATATGACATGCGATGTCAGCGTGGCAACCAAATAGGATTGGGCTCTAGGATCACCTATGGTGCAATCCTATGCATAGCTAGTCAGACATGCGTCTCAGTGAGTTTAATGTGACTTACTCCCAGGTAAATGTGTAAAGCATTGTGACCTAAGTGGGCTTCATAGCTGAACTGGGAGAACACAAAAGGCCTATGAAAAGCCCTACCTCTCACACATCTTTTTCATGTCCTTTAGTGGCTAATTTTGCCCTGCTCTGGTGCTGCTTTGGCATCATATATTTTTACTTGAAAGGGCTTCTGCACTGTAGGACTCCAGCCAATCTGGGCTCACATTGTGACATCACAACACCATGTAGCCAATTGGACAGGTCTACGTAACAATGCCACTGATGATGACAAATGAAGCCCTTCTATTGCTCTTTCTCTGAATGAAAGAATAAAGAGAGAACATGTCCCCATTGCCCAGATCAGAGGCCTCTGAGAGGAAATTTATCAGGGGGTACAACATTTGTTTTGGGCCACTTCTCAAAGGGTAAGGGGGCAAATGGGGTGGGGGGCAGCAACGGCCGGAAACATCTCTGGAGCCCAGGTCTACCAGGCTTCCTGATGTGGCACCCAGGTCAACCTGCCCGGTAGACCTGGGCTCCCGCCCGTCCTCTGTCTTTCACTCTCCATGAGGCCAGCTGAGATCTCAGGAAATTTCTGGGGCCCCTCCTTTGGCTCCCAGGTCTCCTTTTTTACCCTACAATTTATCCCCTTTACCCCCCTCTCATGGGCCCTGGCCCAGATAAGCAGGCTGGCAAGACATATGTTGCTTAATCCATTGACAGTTTCAACTGTGCTGCCAATCTTTTGCCCTGATCTATCTCTAGTCATGCAGAGTTATGTATAATGACTATGTGGGACAGAATGGGAATGAAGATGCAGATCCTAAATACACGTCTCCGAATGTGCATCCTTTTGACAGTATTGCAATGCAGATGGATAACATATGCATATCTCCATGGCACTGCTGTCCACCTGCACTTCAATGTTCCTTCCATGGGACATGCATTCAGATGTGCAACCTCATCCGTATCTCGCCCTCCCAATTAATCAACTGTAAGCAAGTGGATCGAGGCAAGAGATCTTCAGCCCAGTTGCCTTGGCAAACATAGATGCATCATTTTTCTACCCTTATATCCACCCCCTTGTGAACAGTTTGGCATCCTTTGTAAAGGGGTGCAAAAACCAGATCTAGTTGATGCTGGTCTGGTGCCTGAAGCAATGTTCAAATTCCATTACCCCTCTTTTTTTTTTTTGCTTTTCTGCTCCCAAGATCCTCTACACCAGAGGTTCTCAACCTGTGGTATGGGTACCGCTAGGGGTACGCGGACCTCTTGCTGAGGGTATGCCAAGCCCTGCCCCTTATCTACCCCATCAACAGCTAATTTAGTGTTAAATAACATGTATTTTAAATTGTAATCATTTTCGAAGCCCTTCTGTCTCTCTGATTTTGGTTTTGGGCTTATTTTTGTACTTTGGAAAATGTACTTTGGTGCGGTGGGGGGGAGGAGCTGATTTTGGGAAGTGTGACTTGGAGAAAAAAAGAGATCCTTGCATGTGTGTGTGACTCTCTCTTCCCCCCACACACAGTTAAATAAGACATTTTTTCACATTTAAAATTGTTTAGTACTTTTTTATTTAACAATTAATTACCTAATTAATTAATTGATTAATCCAATTAATTAGCAGTTAATTAGCAGGGGGTACTTCAGAAAATTGGACCGTGATAGGGGGTACTCGGGCCTCCAAAGGTTGAGAACCCCTGCTCTACACCCAACCTGTTTTGAAGAATTGCCAGGTGCAAAAGGAGGTAGGGAAGTGGGGGCGACTCTGTCAGCAATGATCTTTCACCCCTGCTGCTCCCCCATCGCAGTGATCACCTCTTTACCTCCTCATGGATGGCACTTCTTCAAAACTGGTTAGGCAGGGAGGGTTCTGGGCCTCCCAAGATCCTCCTCATCCAGACTATTCTTTAAAAAGTGCTGGGCAGCAGAAGAGGTAACATCCCCTTCTGCCGAGGTGCTCCCGGGCTTCCCCGGGAACTACACAGGATACGGTGTCCAGCATCTTAAACAGGATTGCGCTGTGACTTACTACTTCTTCTGCTTGCTTAGGTTTTTTTTTTCCCAACCACAGATTTGATTTTTCTTCTTATATTATTTATATTGCCTTCTTTTTCCTTTTCAAATTCAGGCCAATCCTCTATGGGAGACCCGTGGTGAGAAGCCAGCTTTACTGCACACAGCCAATACTGACGCAGGGGTACATTTGCATCCACATTGTAATGCTTTTGCTGGATGTATTTTGGTGTAGCTGGAGAGGCACGTCTCCATCCAGGGCCACTAGTTGTTGTGAGTTGCTTGTAAGTAGAGCGGGTGGCGCAGTGGGTTAAACCGCTGAACCATGAGCTGTTGATCAAAAGGTCGGCAGTTCGAATCTGCGACGGGGTGAGCTCTCGTTGCTTGGCCAGCTCCTGCCAACCTAGCAGTTCCAAAGCATGTCAATGCGAGTAGATAAATAGGTACCGCTTGCGGGAAGGTAAACAGCGCTCTGTGTTCCAGCTGCATGCTACGCGCTGCGGCAAGGAGAGTCATGCCGGCCACATGACCACGGAGGCGTCTTCGGACAACGCTGGCTCTTCGGCTTTGAAATGGGGATGAGCACCACACCCTAGAGTCGGACACGACTGGACTTAATTATCAGGGGTCACCTTTACCTTTTTTCCTTAGAGCGGGACTGAAGCTCTTACCTTCAAGTGCTTCTAACTCCTTTCTCTTTCTTTTTCTTCATGTTTTATTTTATTTTATTTTCACATTTTTTATACCACCCTTCCTCCAAGGAGCTCAGAGTGGTGTACATATTTCCTCCCCTCCTTTTGTCCTCACAACAACCCTGTGAGGTAGGTGCTCCTCAGTATTTTCTCTTTCCCAATACTCCTCTTTTAGTTGAACCAAAATGATCCTTTTCTGTTCTCCACTTTTGTTCCTTTTCATTGTACATCTGAACTTCCTTACTACCAGAGATATTTAGATGTTGCACTTTTTAAAGCTTTTTCAAAAGTAATCCATTTGTTTACACCTGCATATTATCTGGTTGAACACTAACATTTTGCTCTGATCATGCTTGGGTATTTTTTTAAAATGGTCTAATTCTCTCTTGTTGTTGGTTCTTTATTTTTCTCTTATTACTCTTTTCCTGTGCTTTTCTCCATCCTTCTTTCTGTTATGTTATGTTATATATTTCTAGATTGTAAACCTACAGCCCAATCCTAACCAACTTTCCAGCACTGATGCAGCCGCAATGCAGCCCTGAGGTAAGGGAACAAGCATTCAATTACCTTGAGGAGGTCTCTGTTACTAAGCCCCCCCCCCCCAGAATGCAGCGTGCACCCCATTGGCACAGCTGCATCGGTGCAGGAAAGTTGGTTAGGATTGGGCTGCTAATTTACTATTCTGCATTGGTAGCACAAAGACAAATTTGTTTAGATGTTTTTATCCTTGCATTTGGTTATCAATGTTCAAGTAATTATATCCATATTGATGAATTGGTTTAGAAAGAGTTTGACATATATGTAAGACTCCATCAGCAAATAATGTAAGTGGCTGTCAGCAGGATAATCCCTGTTCAGTCTCGGGGAAGTTATTGTATCTCAGCTTAATGTACCTTACAGAGCTGTTGCGAGGATAACATCGGATGACCCTAATGTTCCCTGTCCTGAGTTCCATGGAGGAAAAGCAGGATACAAGTATGATTAATTATTATTAAGTCATTATTCGGAAACAAGAAGCCATATGCTATGCGCCAGGAAAGAGACCATGAATAAACTACAATAGAGCCAGAGGAAAAGTGTTGATTTAGAGAGTGTCTTTACCTTTCTCCCGAAATGCCAATTCATCAGAGCCATGATAAGGAACGACATGTTGGAAGAGGTCTCACAGATGGCTGGGCTAATTTTTTTCCTCGCTGGTTGACTTTAATAAGACAGGTTAACCCCTGCCATTGAAAGATTTACATCATATTGCAGACACAAGGATGCTGAGAAGCCCGATACAATAAGAACTGTGTGTGTTTAACATGAGCCATCTAAGCAGCAGCAGCAGCTGCTACCTTATCAACAACTAGCAGCTGTAAGCTAGAATGACTTCACTGGACGTCTCCATGCAGGCAGCAAGAAATCTCTTCCAGGAAGGCTCTGCTGCTGCCCTCCTCCAGTCAGACATTTCCAGCAGCCACTGACCCAATCAGTAAAGTAGAGATCTAGGCCAGGACCCTAATAGGAGACAAAGGATGCTGGGAATGTCATCATTTCGCTGAAACTAGAGCTGAAATAAGTAAAACATGCACTTGCTGACTTTTCTGATCTTGCCAGTCAAGTTCTTGAATGAGAAATTTCCAAGCCAAATTCTATCACATTTTGAATGTAAGTTTTTAAGCATCTAACAGCGCAATCCGACTTAACTTTTTTGCCCGTGTAACCAGCGGCCCAGCGAGAATGGGAGGCCCCAGAATGGAAAAGGGATTCAAATCCCCTCCAAAAGAGGAATTCAAAGAGGATTTGAATCCCTTTTCCGTTCTGGGGCCTCCCGTTCTCACTGGACCGCTGGTTAAACTGGCACAAAAGTTAAGTCGAATTGCGCTGTGAATGCTTTAGATTTGTTGGCATCTCTTGACTGTTTCAATTTTAGCAGTCTTCAAATATGAAGGGGGGATAGGATTGGGCAGTTTGTCTCTCAAGTCCCAGCTGCCATAGTCAGCTCTCAGGTGGCTAGAGGCCTACTTTAGGAATGGAGGCAGGCATCACCAGAACCATGCCATGTGGGTATATATAGGCTTACCAGATCTCCAACCAGGACAGAGTGTTAGACCTTTAGGAGAAGAAATGTGGGCAGATGTAGCTTGTTAAACCTTAGAGCACAATCCTGGGCATGTCTACTCAGAAGCAAGCAAGCCCCATTGTGTTCAGTGGGGCTTGCTTCTGAGTAAACATGCCTAGGATTGTGCTCTAAGGTTTAACAAGCTACACCTGCCCACATTCCTTCTCCTAAATGTCAAGCACTCTGTCCTGGTTGGAGATCTGGTAAGCCTATACGGTATATACTATTTGCTAGATGTATCACCTACGTTACTAGGGTTGCCAATTTTTTATTAGCCTTCTGGACAGGGCTAGGCAGCAATCTGAAGAAATCTGGCACGTTAGAGTGCAGCCAGGGCCACATCTGGTGTGTTGGAAATACAGCTAGGTCTGCAGGTTATGGGTGAACAAAACCCAGAAGAAAATATCCAGAGGAGAGGTGCTCTAGAACAACATTTCTCAACTGGTGGTATGTGTACCACTAGTGGTACACGAATCGACAGTAGGTGGTACATGCACCCCTGGCCACCAAGATGGCAGCCGCCAGGGCAGCTGCACCGTGCCAGAGCCCTGGAAACGGCAATACAAGCTCTGCAGAGCTCAAGTGCACAGGTTTCCAGCACTGGGAAAGGCCCTCCCATCCACCTTTGCGCCCTTACCTTTTTTTTTCAAGCCTCCAGTGCAGTTGAAAACTGCTGATGAAAACCACTGACAAAAATGACATCATCACCACTTACGTCTGGTGGTACTTGGCATGGCGGTGGCCACAGAGGTGGTACGCTGCGCCAAAGGGGTTGAGAACTTCTGCGCTAGAAGAAATCACTGTATTCTTATCCTCAGAAATATCCTGACATATTTTGAGCTTTACAGCTTTTTTTCAAGAATACTCCTATACAAAAACAAACAAATTCACATGGAACAAATTATTCCCCCTGCTATTTTAGACAATGTATTCAGCACTATACAGGAAGCAGGAAATCTTTCAAAAGACAATGCTCCCAATCCAGCTGAATCTAATCGTAGCTGTCCCAATGTGGCTTAGTCACAACTCATTTTAGCTGGAGTAGGGCCAATGTGATTGCAACCATCATTTTCACATTAACTACAGCATTGTTTTCCTTAATTTCTGTTTATCTATTTATCTATCTGTCTTTCATGGCGACCCACCTTGGGAGAATCCTGCATGAGACTGATTGATTATCTAGGCTCATTTCAACTGGCTTCTGGCTGGAGTTTTGGATGGAAACAGCCTGAGTTGCCTTGTTGAATGACCTATGCCAGGAACTAGACAGGGTGAGTGCATGTCTGTTGGTTATCCAAAACCTCTCAGAGGCTTTCTGGAACACCTTGCAGGAATGGATCTTGAGGGTACTGTATTGTGCTGGATTCACTCCTTCCTTTGGTGTTGGGGGAGTCCCTCTCAATGCTGTGGCTTTTCGGGTTTTTTTTTTTTTTTTTTTTTTTTAGCATCCTGCAGGGATCTATTCTGTCCCTCATGTTATTTAACATCCAAACCACTGGGAGAGGTCATCAAGGACCTTGAACCAGCATGTCACCAGTATGCACATGACACTTAATGACCCAATCATAACTAGGATTGGGCTGACGCATGGGGTGGTGGTGGTTACAACAGTGGAACAGTGTTCTGCTGTCGTAGAAAGGCTAGGCTGTCGATGGTGTGCATAGCACACCACCAGTGGTGATTTTGCAAGTGCCACCGCAAGAGGCAGTGGTGCTGCAGCCGCACTGCTGGAGTGTGCTGCCCCTGCCGGAGCCAGTAAGCCAGCAGTGTAGGTGGCCAGGGGTGGGCAGAACAGGGTGGGGAGGGGAGGAACAAGGCAGAGATCGGGCCAGGGAGGAGGGTGGATCAAGACCGGGAAGAGGGCGGTATCGGCGGCAACGGTGCTACTGATATCCTATTCCGCTTCTCAGCCTCAATCCACCTTCCTGGGTCCACTCGGACTTGCTCCAGGAAAATTGCTGGTGCAGGTTCAGGTAGACCTATTTGGGCAGCAGAGGTTTACCCAGGGGCAAGGGAAGAAATGTTCCCTTACCCAGAGGAGGCCCCAGGAACGGCACACCCGTAGGATGCAGCATGTGCTCCGGTGGAGTGGCTGAATCAGTATGGGTGTGGGGGATTTAGTTAGGGTTGGGCTGTTAGTTCTATTACCCTATATGCATATGTTCCCGTCTCTGTGGTGAGAAAACATATGAGGGCCTCCATGGGAACAAGTGTGCTAGCCACACACCCCACTAAAGATGCTGTACTTACCCCCCCCCCTTTCACAGCATTCAGCATTTGTCTGCAAGTATCTGCCTTCTTATCTTGTTACACAAGGCAACACATTCTGACTGTTTCATAGGTATCCAGTTGGGCTCCTGATGAGCAGAATGGCCACTCTTGGTCCAGATCACTACAAATATCCAGAGCTCATCTTCATCTCTTGGATAGTTCTATGGACAAGGCAGTGGCCCATCAGGCAACAGACACATGTGGAAGTCTTGGGAAACGTTATCTGCCATGCTGTTGTGCCACATAAAATGACCACCCTGCCTACCCACAAATCCATTTGCCTTTTTAGTTTCGCATCCTCAGCAATTGTGTGACCTTGTGTGGTTCTTTGTGCATTTCTTGCGCTTCCTTGCCGTGTTCTCACGTCTACCCATAACCCTTTGCCCACCTGTAGTACTGTCCTGCTGAACAGATGGTTTCCCCCTCAACACACTGCACACATTGAGTTTCTTCACCTCTCTGGGCTGCCTATTTCTGAAAATTCAGAGCTGTCATATGTGATAGCGACAGCGTGGGAGGATGGAGCCCCAGCGTTGTAAACCAATTTCCATCCGGCTATAACCACGCTGGTTTTGTAATCATAAAAATAATGTCACCACTGAAAATGTAAATAAAGTGCACCATGTTAAACCGTTTAGGCCTCTCTCTTTCTTGAGCGCTGCAGGGAGGGCCCAGGTGTTATTGTACACAGAAGCAAGCCTAAAACCAATACTGAGGACGCAGAGTAACAAGCTCTCCCTCCTGGCTTATAACACCCAGGATGATCTTTGAAAGTACAGGGAATGGATTTTAAGACTGTGTCCGGGAATGCTGGAAATGATGCAGCTCCCAAATGACATTAGCAGCATTCATTGTCCCCAGCTCTGCTTTGCAAACACTGCGGAGAGTAATTGAAAACGTCTCTGGTCCATTAGCTGTGAACCTCACAGCCACCAGGCCTGTCTTTTGCATTATCCCAGAGTACAGCTGGGCTTTGCCAAAACCCTACACTTCGCTGTCAGAAGGAGAAGGAGCTTTGATAAAGGACTAAGTGTTTGAGGCATAGGAAGTTTTTACTAAAGTTGTTTTCAATTTCCTGAGCTAGCTGTCCATTCCCACTTCACTGCTGAGCTCTTATGCAGTCTGTCTTACTTCAGTGATTCTCTTTTCTTTTGCCTTCTCTTCAGTTCACAATCAGACACTGCAGTAGCATAGCAGCGGGGCCAGGGGGGTGCTGTGAGCTGGCTGACAGCCGCGGTTTCCTTGTGAAACCGCGGCAGCAGCTTTTCACTCCGCGGCTTCTGTTTTGTATTTTCGGTGCTGCAGATGGGCCCGCCCTTTTGCGTCATTGCCCCGCCCCTCTGGGGCACACTAGCAATGCCACTGAGACACTGGGCATTTCAAGGCAGGGTGATTAGTCCGGGATTGTTGCATATTGTCCACCCACTCTTTACTAAGGGCTCACATGCCATACTATAAGGGCTCACAGGCGTGCAGGGAGCCCTGGCCGGGTGGAACGCACCAGCCAGGCTCAGAAGAGTCCCGGCCTACCGCAATGCAGCCGGTGGGTCGGGAAAGGCTGGAACAGTCTCAGTGTCAGGGGGGGGGCGCCGGGGGCCAAACTGGGACTGTCTCGACGAATACCAGGACTGGCCCAATCCTAACAGGGCTTTGTAGGTTTTTCTCCCCCCCCCCTTAAATCAAGGGTGGATAAATCCTTTGTTCCTCTACAAAATATTTTCCATCAAACATTAGAAAAATAACACAGATTTTACACATGCATTTCATTACAATTTCATTATAATTTTTCTTCCTCTGTACTTTGTTTTATCTCTGTTTCCTTCTCCACCTGTTTCACCCTTTTGATTTTTTCTCTCATTGTTCTTTCTCTGCTCTCACCCGCCTCTCTGCCCGAAATCTTATATTTCTTCCTTCATGTGCCTTTGTTTCCTTCTGAAGCTTTAGTCTATTTGTTAACTATAATTGCTTACATGAAGAATTTTGTATTTTTTATAATCTATTATTATCATTTTTGTTGTAACATTGTCTAATATGGTTTCCGTCATACAGGAAGCAATTGTGCACTATCATGTAAAACAAGGATAAATGCATACTCTCCCCCGCCTCCCGTATCCACATACAGACCTGGTGTTTGAGAGTGTGCCTTGATATCTTTTCTGAACTGATCGGTCAGTACTTTCATGTTCTTCTTCAGCATTTTCTCACTGAAGAAATATTTGATTCATTCTGGCAATTTTGCTTTTGAAAGTCTTGCCACCCAGGATGAACAGGAAGTGAGATCACTGTGCTGCTCCAGCTGGAGAAGATGGCCATCTCGGTGACCTCCAGTTGCAGAGGGATATGCTGGGTAGGAAATCAAATCCAGGCACCACAGAAGAAAAAAGAATTGCTACTGGTTCGATGAAACAGTGAATTTTCCTTCTCATGCAGCACTGTGAACATCTGGATATTTGGGTCACCTCTGTAATGGTAACTAGAACACGGCTTTGTCCAGGGAAATGCTCCTGCATTTGTCTATTTTGACTAGAGTTGTCAACTATCCAGTATTTCACTGATACAGAGCGCAATCCGCTCAAGTTTAAAATGGCGAAGCAAGCACTCTGCTGTTCTAAGCTGTCGCGAACGTGCTGTAAAGCACGTTCACGGCTACTTTCGAGTAAGGGTGGCTGGCGCGGAGGCCGGCTGCCCTCACTCTGCCGCTAGATTGACCCCGCAGCCACCAGAGAAGGTAAGTGCAGCACCGGCGGGGGCAGTCTGGGTGACGAGGGGGAGCATTGGCTGAGCTGGCCCAGGGGGGCGAGGATGGCAGCCGCCATATCCCCGTCCCGTTCCCGGGCCGGCTCCACCATTACACAGGGGCGTAACCTGGACAGAGCCTGAGGAGCAGCCACTCCGGGCGCAAGCCCAGAGGGGGCGCAAGCCTCAGGCCCCATCAACAGAGCCTGCGCCAATGTTTCCCGGTCTGTGGTATGGGTGGGAGGACGGACCCTCCCGCCCGCCCTGCAGCCTGGGAAACAGCGACGCGGGCTCCATGCACTTGAGCTCTCCAGATCAGCAGAGCCCGAGTGCAGGGAGCTGTTTCCTGGGCTGTGACGCATATGGGAGGACCCTCCCCCGCCTGCTCTGCAATCCAGGAAACAGCAGCGCAGGCTCCGAGCATTCGCAGAGTCCATGCCACTAACCCGGAAGTGATGTCACATCCAGGCGCAGCAATCGCCCGTGGCTCCTGGGTGCCACGGGAGCTTGTTATGCTCCTGATCCCACACACTCTTGCTTGAGACTTGTTAGCCACTGAAGAAGCTGCTACCGTGTTGCCCACGTTGATACTACATTGAGCAATCCTGAATTCTTGTACAGGTTGTGTACAAGAGCGCAAAGGATCTCCTCCATTATACAGGGGTCTTTACATAATGCAAATTCTCACGCATTTGACAAGACTGTTAACATTCCAGCAGTTTCTATTTTCCAGCCACCAGATGTCTCTTCATTAATCCTCAAATACCCAAACAGTTCTTATTTCAGAAACATTCCGCCTGTTAAGGGTTTGTCCCATATTCCAGAGCACTGCAGTTCCATGACATCTATTATAGATGTGTAGAACGTTGCAGCACCAGAACCCTCAAAGGACAAAGATAGTGAGAAACATTTCCAAGTCCCATATATTTCCAAGTCCCAAAAGTGATATCTGATAAGCACACTTTTACACCAAAATAATATTAGGCTCAAGTGAGTATCATCGTTCACTTTAGACCAAGAGGTTGCTTTATAATAAAAATCCAGCATATTTGTTATCCTTGTTGGAAAAACTATGGCACGCAAGCTAGACCTGCACAATAACAGTGGGTGTGAATCCACCCACTGTGTTCAGTCCCACCAATAGGGGGAGCAGTTACCTATTCAATTTCTACTTTAAAGGATTATGGGTTGCACTCTCCTACTTTGACTAGACTTCATATTAGTTTCCTTTCCTGTCTTGTTGTTATGTCTCCCTGCCCAAGCAGTCATGACCAATTGCTTCTATTGTCCATTTTGCAACATATAAAAACGCTTTGTGTAGGCTTACCATATCGCTGACCGGGACGCTCAGTTTTGCCCTTAAGGGGCGGGGCAGGGGGGAAGGGAGCCAGAGCGTCGCTCTGGCTCCCTTCCCCCTGCCCCGCCCCTTAAGGGCAAAACGGAGCATCCCGGTCAGCGATATGGTAAGCCTAGCTTTGTATAACTCAGCTCCACCGTGAATGAATTTTTACTCTACACCTCCACTGACAGTCCTAACAGGAACTGTTCCCTTTAGCTATATGATCACTCAGCAAGCTCCCCAGGACTTTGAGACAAAGGATACTGAGGCAGAGGGCCTATCCAACTTTCCAGCACTAGTGCAGCCACAATGCAGCCCTGTAGTAAGGGAACAAACATTTCCTTACCTTGAGGAGATCTCCATGATTGCCCCCGCCCCACTTCAGGATGCAGCGTGCACCCCTTTGGCATGGCTGCACCGGTGCTGGAAAGTTGGATAGAATTGGGCTGTCAGAGATACAGTATTTCCAAATAGCTTTGGAATTATATTTTGATCAATATTTGGTGACAGCTCTGAAGTGGGTAGTTCATGCAGGAATCTGGGAGCAGGAATTGCAGAATGTCAAATGATATTAAGTTGGTAGTCAGAGAGGAACAGGACAAGTAGTGAGGAGTGGAGCAGAAGCCAAGGATGAACTGAAGCCAAAGCCTTGATGACTAATGCAAACACAGTTGTATGCTAATGATCAACATTTTATTGTTACTATCCAACATGAGAACTCCATAACAGAGAATTGTCTTGCTTCTAAGATGATGTCTCACCTCCCCGACCTTTCTGCCCTTGGAACAAAGAGACCTTCTAAATAATTTTCACCTCTGTCATAGGAAGCAGCAGCAGTGTCTCTTAGTGAGTAAAAATAAAATCACTCTGTTGGTGTCTGGAGGAGCTAAGTCAGCACTGGGCGATTTTGTACCAGCCCAATCCTGTTTTATATGACACAACAAGTACGTTGGTCTTCTTTCCTTTTTTTCTTTTTTTTTTTTGCTGTGCTGGATCTGTGGTTCTTCTTAATTGTAGCGACATGGCATAAAATATTGTTCCCCAAACAAAACTGCCATTTCTTGGTAATGCTGTTAGATTCTCTAAGTTGTAGACATGATTGCCTTTCTTAGGCATCAGGGGTCTCAAACCAGGGATCCTGGCAACAGGACACATGCATGTTACTCTGTGCACCATTGTGCTAGTTTGTCAGAGTGGGGAGCTGCTTCAGTGTTACCAACAGGGATGACCAGAGCTTGCTATTGCAGCTTCTAGTTCAGCAATTGTGATGGGACACAGGAGTCCAATAGGGTTCCACCAGTCTCCCTAAAGCTGATGAGTCACTCTGGCCTGGATGCTCCGTCTGATTCTTGCTCAGGTACAGGCTGGGCAGCCTGCCTTGATGCTGCCATGGCAAATAAAAATAAGACACCAGCAGCTTCAAGTCTTTGTTATTAAATGCTAAATTTGCAAACAACAGTTTTTGACTACTTCCTGTTGTGACCTGCAGTGTCTAATCATTGACAGACTCTATTATTGCTGTTCTTTGCCTTTTCACTATTAATAGGAGCCTTTTATGTTCTTCTCTGCCTTTTACACTGCCTCAGAAAACATCTGTTTCCAGATGTTATCCTTGAGTCTAATAAATACAAATTATTGAGCTAATATATTTACAATAGCTTGGGATGTTGGCCTGGTGGTTATTGACAGCAATGGATCACCCAAATAAGCCAAGATCTTTTCATTTCCTGACCAAATAGAAAAAAAAACCCAAGGGGTATTTTTTTCCTCTCCTAAAATGGCTGTTTGAGACAAAACCATTACTTGGTGTGGTTAGTAAGACAAGCTAGGTACATAGCTGTGTGCAGTAAAGTGACACTTGTTACGAGAAAACTCATAGATCAATCAATCAGCCAAAGGCCATGAACACGTTCACTCAGAACTCCACTAAAATGGCTGTCTCCTTGGCCCATAAAAGAGTGCGGCTGTGATGGTACTGTTCAACATATTAACTGGGATCTTTGGAATATGAAAATTGCATGCTATGGATCTAGGGAACTGGCAGAAAACATTATTACCACATTTGTAGCCTGCCCGTACCATTTTGTCCTCACGAGAAGAACCGTGTCAGGTAAGTTAGGCTGATAGCGATTTACCCAAAGCCACTCACTGAGTTTCGTGCCTGAATGGGGATTTCAGTGTAGGTTTTTCTCGTTCAAAGCCAACACTCTGCCTGCTACCCAGCACTGCTAGTTATTAAGAAGGACTCAACCTGATTGTCAGAGTGGATTAGAGCTCCTATTCTCTGTTTATATAACAACAGCTGTTAGGACAATGACTTAAATTGGTTGGGGTGCATGTGATTGGGGGTATGATATTTTTACTGCTTCAGACAAAACAGGAGTACAGCAGCTATTTAGTGTAAAGGCAAATAAACACGATTAAGATCATATTAGTAGTCCATCTGTAGTACTGTAAATTCACAATTAGCAGTCCTAACTAACAACCCCCCACACACACACACACTGATGCATGCAGCTGTGCCAATGGAGCGTATGCTGTTTCCTGCACCCCAGCGACCCAGTCCCAGAGGCCTCCTGGAGGTAAGGAAACAAACATTCCCTTACTTCAGGGTAAGCCTCCACTTCCCCGATAGGTCTACTTGGACCTGTGCCAGCTCTTTTGCTGGCACAACTCTGAGTGAACCCAGGATGGTGGTTCAAGGCCAGGAAGGGGAATAGGATATCAGGGGCAGCAGCTCTGCTGATAACTGTCCCCTGCCCTCTCTCGACACCCCCCCCATCCCTGCCATAATCCTTGCCTTGTTCTTCCTCTTCCCTGCCCTGTTCCACCCACCCCTGCCCACCATCCACACCCCGCAGCAACTTACCAGCAGCAGGGCATCTTCACAGGCCAATGTCGTGTGGCCGCTACTGCTCGCTGTTTCCGACAGTGGCCCAGTTGCACATGGCAGCGTGTCACAGTTTGCGACACCTGAAAGGCTACTGCACCACCAGAACATGAGTTCTGTGGCGCAGCAGCCTGATAGTATTTGGCCCTTCGCTAGTGAAATTGCACCGTTTGATAGCATTTAGCCCTCTGCTTATCTTTCTCCCACTTTCAGACACAGGCAGTCACAATCCCACTTCAGGGACAGGGACACATACTCTTGTCCCCCAGCACTTGGGCGTTTTACAGACTATCAAAGAGTCAGGAGGTGATTTCAAATGTGGGGGCAGAGGAGGGGTGGTCTCTGGAGGCATTTTATTAAAACAGAGCAAGTCCGCTAATTCAAAGTATACCAGTTGGATGCAGTCCGCAGCTAAATTAGTCTGTTGATATTGGCACAGGATTATAAGACTCCCTAATGCCTCATGGATAAAGAAATTACCCTCCCTGCACATCTGCAGCCAAAGTTTCTCGTCTGACCTAAACTACACTGACATGGAGCTCCCCTGGGCCCACAGCAACTGTGTGACATAGCCAGTGAATGAACTGATGGGGGTGGATAGGAGGCAGGAAAAGGCAGTTGTAAGATCACTCGCCCAGCTCAGGGGTGTTGGCTTGGCTATATCACAAATCAGGAAAGAATTGCAGAGAATTCTCTCTGGTTAGCTTTGAGGTCTGATGAAGAATAGATTTGGGTTTCTGAATCAACTCTCACTGGTAGAGGCAGGTAGAGGCCGATGATTGTTCAATCCAGGAAGCAACCTGGAGTCCAACTGCTGTGTCCTGTGGACCGGGGGTGTCACAAGTCAAGCGTGGGATCTAAAGCCCCCAATATATATGTTTCCAAATCCCCAATTAAGTTTTACAAAGTTACTTCCCGGCATCACAGAGTTATCACTCCACCACCCAGGAAGGGTGAGGTGGGATGTGTCAAGGATGGGAAGGGGCAGTTATTGGCGGCAGCAGCTCCGCTGATATCCTATTCCCCTTCCCGGCCTTGATCCATCAACTGGGGTCCACTTGGACTTGCGCCAACAAAATCACTAGTGCAGGTCTGAGTTGACCCATCAGGGCAGTGGAGGCTTACCCCAGGGCAAGGGAACAAACGTTCCCTTACCTGAAGAAAACCTCCAGGACCCGCCACAGGATGCAGCACACGCTCCAGTGGTGGTGGGGGGATGTAGATAGGATTGAGCTGTAAATGACATACTATTTGCTGTTTGTTTATGGTGCTCCAAAATCTGATGAGAAACAAGCTACCTCACCCTGCCTAAAGGCAAGGACAGCCCTCCTTGTGGAACTAAGTGAAGACTTTCGGTACTGCCACCTGTTTTGATATGTGACTTAACAACCCCAAACTGGCAGAAAACCCTGTCCTTGAAGAAGAGGCGGGAAGAATGAGGCAAACCATATAGATGGTTGCCAGGTAACCACATCTGTTCTCCTACCTACATTTCACACACCAAACACGATCAATTTGAATGTTTCTGTGACTTAGTATCTGTGTTGATTGAAGGCAATGGGAGCCAGTTGAGTGGTTCCTTATTTTTGAGGGCTTCTTTTTCTCTATTGCCCTCCTCCCCACCATAATAAGAGCAAGCTCAGCTAAAATCTTAATTGCTTTTGGAGAAACTAACCATTGACATTGCTTGGAGAGTGATGGGGGAAATATGTATGGCATTTGTGGAGAAGAGTTTGCTAGAATACCACTGTCCAGAGCATATTGGCACATGACAACAGTCTACCTCTGAAGTGCGTGTTATTTCCCACACAGAAGTGCCTTCTAGGTACTGTACAATATTTGTAACATGTGAAGCAGCTCACTATCTGCACATGATGTGAATGCAAAATTAGACCTTTTATTTGGAGGAGGTTTGATATTTTGTGGTTTGGCAGTTATTGGATTGTTTTAGATTAGCATGTTTCAGCATATTTGGCAATGGTCTATATTACCGACAGTAAATATGATCTCGAGCCTAGTCAGCGACTGAGTACAGGGTGAACAGTTTGAAGAGGATATCAAACTATTCAGGATGCAGACAAGGAAGAGCTCCAAAAATACCAAATTGGGAGAATGGGCAACATGAGATTCAATGTAAGTAAATATAAAGTGATGTATGTAGGGCAGGCGTTCCTAGCCTGTGGTATGAATACCCCTAGGTACGCATACCCCTGCGATCAGCAGCTGATAAGGGACAGCTGCTAAAGGGGATTTTTTTCTGTGTTGTGATGTGGGGCGGGCGGGCAGGTGCCCGCCTGCGCCGCAACACAGAAAAATGTCTCCGAGATGTCCCCAGTAGCTTCTCTTACCTGTTCTTCTGGGAGTCAGCGTCTTGAATCTCATGAAATCTCACAAGATCCAAGATGGCGGTGCCCAATTCTCATGAGAAGTGGGTTCTGCCACCTTGGATCTCATGAGATTTTGTGAGATCCAAGATGGCGACGCCCAGGAGGAGGAGCTACCAGGGAACATCTCGGGGACATTTTTCCAGGTTGAGGCGTGGGTGGCTTGGTCCTCCCGCTCACACCGCAACCCGGAGGGAAAGGGTACATGGGGGTACGTAGGGGGTACGCAGGCTTCCAAAGGTCTGGGGGTACACGGGGCAGCCGGAGGCCCACGTAGGGGGTACTCGGGCCTCCAAAGATTGGGAAACCCTGATGTAGGGTAAAAAGCCTTACACAAATGGAAGCCTGAACTGGTGTGACTAATCAGGAAAGAAACTATGGGGTCATGCCTCACTGAGAATGTCGACTCAGTGTGCAGCTGCAATTACCCCCCCCCCCATATTCCATGTTGGAATTATTGGAAAAGTAATTGAAAATAAAATTACCAGTGTCATAAAGCCTTTTTAGTGCAGACACATTTGGAATACTGTGTATGGTTCTGCTTGGTCCATCTAAAGGAGGATATTGTAGTGTTGGAAACGGTGCAGAAAAAGGCAACCAAAATTATCAATGATTTGGAGGCACCTTTTATATGATAAAAGGGCTAAAGGTAAAGCATTTAGAATTTTTTTTAAAAAATGATGCTAAAAGGGAGAGTTGACAGAGGTATTCAAAAATATGAATGGTGTGGACAAAGAGGAGTTTTTTCTGTTGAGGTCACCCAGTGAAATTGAGTGGCACAATAATGCATAGTTAATAATGAATTCACTGCCATGGGACATGGTGATAATCACTGGCTTGGATGACTTTAACAGAGGATTAAACATATTGGAAGAAAGGTCTACCAATGGCTACTAGCCATAAAAGCTACATGGAACCTCCATGTTCAGAGGCAGTGCACCTCTGAACACTTGTAGTTAGGGAGCAGACAACAGTTTGCTTTTATGTTCTTCTTACAAGTTTCCCAGAAGTCCATCTGGCTGGCATTGGTGGAAACAGGATACTGGAGTAGATGTACCTTCAGTTTGATCCAGTAGGGCTCTATTTATGTTCTGAAGTTCTTACCTATAAATTTTCTGTAACCCAACCAAGTGTCTCTCAGGCTACAGTCTATAGGCTATATTTTGGCTATATTTTGTTCAGAGATGTGAAGGTGGTATGATGGAGGCAGGCAGTGTTCCCCATCCTCATATATACACTCAGTCCATTATTTTCTCTGTTCACAGGTTTTGTAGGTTTTTATAGCCCTTCAAATATCTGCAAAACTTGTCTGACTGAAGACAGCAGAGTGCACACCACAGGAAACAATGCCTTTGATAGCATCTTCAAATCTCTTAACGACTCCTGCCTATCTCAAGCGTAAATTGAATTCAAGTTCTGCATTAATCAGAATCCCACGTGATTTTATTTATAGACTACAACACAAGTACCATTAACACAAAGATTTATTTTTGTATGTGAGATAGGTTTCTATCTGTCATGTTTTCCCTAAAAAACATTAAATTATATGTTATATTGTACTTTTGGGGGGAAACCACAGAACAAATGTCAGTTAAGTAAGCCAACTTTTACTTAGTGCTATCTGAATGAGGTCTAATGTTCAGCACATGTAAATATAGCCTTACCTAACAGCACATATTGGCAGGGTAACCTGTTCTGGTTTAGTTTGGTTGAGGCAGAAATTTTCTCTTGGAAGCCATTTTGAACCACTCAGATACCATTTTTTGAAATAGGGATAGCCTACTCAAAGATAACATTCATTTTGATTTATCTTTGATGTAGTGAATTAACACAGACTCCCCTGAGAAAATATGTAATCTGTTGATGATGTCATAGGCCCATCTGATTGGATGGTTTATAACTACTTAGGCATCCCTACCAGCCCTTTGACCTCATCAGGTGACCTTGGATGTCCAGTTGGCTGGTGTATGCATGCCAGTCCCTGCAGGTGGGCTAGCTAGGACCTATTGTTCTTGGAGAAACCAGATGAGAAGACAGCAAGCTCACAAAATAACTACCGGTATCTGCTTGGCCATGTGATTTTTCTGCCATGGTACTGATTTCAAAGTGTTTCAGGGAAGCATGCCAGGACAATGACTACTGCAACAGGAAGTCTCAGTAGTCTTTTTAGGACAGACTGAGTCATAGCAACGCGGGTCCCCCATGACGGCTGACATCACTCACTCGCCCCCAAGTGACGTCAGCCAGAGTCTAACGTCCCTCAGGGGCCAGGAGGTAGGGTGGGCCCATAACAAGCCGCGGTGCGGAGGTGGCAGGAGCCTTCTCATGGCTCCTCCAAGCTGTTCCGCCGCCACCTTGATCGCTGTGTTCTTCGCAGCAGCAGCCACGTTTGTCACTGCTGCCATTTTGCTGCCACCATTTTGCCACTCCCAGTTGCCCGAAAGATGCCCCTGCATGCTGCCCGGCCCACCGCCCCCCTGTCCCCACTGTTCCTACGTCACTGTTTTAGGACACTGAAGCATCACAGAGTCTCTGGAGAACTAAAGGGGTCCGAAATATGAAAAAATATGCATAAATTGGAGAACATTTTCACTACAGACTTCACAATCTAAAAAAAAAACCCCTACAAAATATGTGCACTGTCTTTGATGTTGTCTTTTTCCCCAACCACTTCCTCCACTGCTGCTTTCACTTTTGAAATGGCCAGGCCAGGAGGATCCTGAGAGTGGAACCTCTCCACTCCCACAGCATCCTCTTCAACTGGCCAGTTTAGAAGATGTGGTGGGAATGCAGAGGAGGTGCAGGAAGCCCTTTTCTAAGCAGTCTCTTGAGAGCACTTGAGAAAAGGATCACAGTGGTGGCTACTGTAGCGGAATTTTAAGCACATGAGAATTAATAGGACCAGGAAGACTGTTGAGCAAAGAAAAAGTATGGGTTTATTTGTTACGCAGCGCAGTGGACAGCCCCCAGTTGGGGAACTGACCCTTTGCTCCATGTGAGCACAGTTTTTATACATTTCCAAGCAGAACATCACAGGGTTGCTGAGAATGTGCATAGTTACAGAGTCATACAGAAACACAATGGGACTTTGGATTTACATTTTACAGAAGAGAATGGGAGCAATAGTGGGCTGAGCTGGGTAGAAGATTTCTAGATGGTCCTTGATGGTTCGATCGTTGAGTCCTGGGAGACTTGATTGAATTAGTTAGACTTGATTGAGTTAGCCTCCCTTCCCCCCAGAATCAGCCTAATGTGTGTGTTTCTACTGAGAGGAGAAAACAAAAGGAGGTTGCCAAATGTGAGATTTCCCCCTTGTGACTTGGGGAGGCAGATATGGAAGTGTGTAACAACAAGAATATTACCAGAACAAAACCAAGAATAATATTTTCTGCATCACTACCTTCTCCAGTTCTGCTGCCACCTAACATCCACACCAAAACACTGTCAATGCCCAAGCCATCTTCCAAACCTACTAGTTTTATTCTTTCCCCTTCCCCCACCCTCCCCCTTTTTACATTTCAACCCTTGATCTGCCTGCGATTGCTTGAACTCAGTTAGAGTCTTGTCCCTGTCCTCCTAGACCAGTGATGGCGAACCATTTGGGCTTGGTGTGTCAAAGATTTTGAAAATGCCTAACTTGACTCTGCTGGTGTGTGTCCCCCCCCCCCCGAACGTTTAACAGTAGTTTGACTATTGCTACTTTTAATAGTAATTTTGAATTGAACTGAACTGAAAACAACTATAGAACACATTGCATTTTATTCAACATCAATTACTGACTTCTTTTGTTGCTGAGTTTTACTAGAGAATATTTTGAAAGAGGTCTGCCTAAATGTTTAAGACAAGCCTGTGGAACTTTTGCAAAAATATAAGGTGTGTCGGGGCCCTGGGGAAAATGTTGGCGTGTTACCCAAAATGACCTTGCGTGTCACCTGTGACACACGTGTCCTAGACCCTAGGTTGCACCTTAGAGGTATGGGAATTAGCTCTGTGTGAGGGTGGCTTTTGAGGATGGTTGCTCTCTGCCTGGCCTTGTCCTTGTGTTGACAGTAGAGTCTTCTGATTGTGGCACTGTGATAGAGGCAGATCTGAGGAAAGAAAGGAGGCATCGGCATCAGGGCTCCTTCCTTCCCTCCCCCTGATCACCACATATGGAATAAAAAAGTAAGCACTAACCACTCTCATAAGATGGATCCCATTCTGAGAATGCCACCAGACAGGCAAGCCCAGAACATCTCTGTGGATGGATGCTTTGGGTTCAAAGTAACCTTTACGGCGTAATCCTGCCTAACTATAGACCGGCGGTCCTAGCACTCTGCTGGTCTAAGGTGTTGTAAAAATTTATTCCTGGCCCACGCCACCCTGCCACCGTCTCAGCAAATGTACGCCAGGTCTAGACCTGGCATGCATTCAAGGAGGCCCATAGACTCTGGGCTCACTTACATCCAGGGAAGGGGACGAAGGTCCCCTTCACCCGAGGTGTGGCCTAGCAGCCCAGGGCAGGCAGCAATCTTGATAGGATACAGCGTCCGGTCCTTTAGGCTGGCTGCATATACTTAAACAGGATTGCACTGTAAATTATTTACTTAGTTCTTTTCTAGCAACACACTAGCAGTTATCTCCTGGTACACTTTGGCCACTTTGGCCAGCGGGTGGCGCAGTGGGTTAAACTGCTGAACCATGAGCTGTTGATCAAAAGGTCAGCAGTTCAAATCCGCGATGGGGTGAGCTCTCGTTGCTTGGTCAGCTCCTGCCAACCTAGCAGTTCCAAAGCATGTTAATGCGAGTAGATAAATAGGTACCGCTTGTGGGAAGGTAAACAGCGCTCCGTGTTCCAGCTGCATGCTACGCGCTGCGGCAAGGAGAGTCTTGCCGGCCACATGACCACGGAGGCGTCTTCGGACAACGCTGGCTCTTCGGCTTTGAAATGGGGATAAGCACCACACCCTAGAGTCGGACACGACTGGACTTAATTGTCAGGGGGCACCTTTACCTTTACACTTTGGGAATTACTGAATTGAGCCCACCAATGATACAGCAATGGGACTGTTTCACTGACACAAAATCCATAGTAGCGGCCTTCTTTGTTTATAAAATCAAAGGAAGCACTGGGAAGCTCAGTAGAAGTCCACGAAACGTTCTTTTATAATTAATGCACATTTTCTCTGTCCCTCATTACATATTAGGGTGGTTCGTATATATGAAAAGCTGTTGAAAGAAGATATCAGTTAATAGGAGCGTGTTTGCTAAACACACCAAAGGCACAGCATTCATTTGAGCTGTTAAATGACAAGAAACCCATTAGAAGAAATTAAGAAAGGATTTCCTGTTAAGCAGACACCAAACTCTCGTTTCGGAAAACAAGTGCCTTGCAAAAGGGATATGGCTGTTCAAAGAATAAACGCCGTGTACTCCTGGGCCCTTCAAAGGTTTATTTGACTGAAGGGTAACAGATCTCACTCTCGCTCTTCAACCGGGTCCCAAAAGGTCCATTTCTTCAAAACACTGTGAAACTGAGCTCAGGCCGGAGACAAATATGAGCTTCCTTTGCCAGCAATTTCCAGCACAGAGTGCACGCAAAATGTTCATTTAAACCGTGTAAATGACAGGCAAAGAGTCAGAGGGGAGCTCCGTTTAAGAGGCCAATTTCCAGCATGTGTTTTAGTAAGCACGCTTCACAGTAGCCTTCGGCTGGTTTCTTTCAGCAAGTCTGTATGAGGCAGACTGACCAAAGCTGTGGTGTCTACCAGTATGTTCTGAAAGAGGGCATGTCCATTATGGTCCTGGGGAATTGCAGCATTTTAGAACAAGGCACATTAACCGAAACAATTTCAATTTTTCTCCATTTAGACAACCTTTTTCACATTCACTTGTCTGCCAATGAATCCCTACACATAGGCAGAACACTTTGGACATGTTCTCAGGTGCATATTCAATCGTTAGCATAACCAGAGGGGGGTGGCGGTGTGATGTGCTGCATGGCATTACACGGAGGTGCAAAGTGGCCCCTCCCACTCGCCATTGGAGCCAGTTTGGCAGCGAAGGCAGCTGCTGGACTGGCTCCAGTGGTGAGTGGGCCACTTTGCACCTCTATGTAACGCCATGCAACACGTGACTTACCACGCCGCCGCCGCCACCCCACCCCCCCAGCTACACTACTGCATTCAGTTCAAACAAGGCATCTGCCTAGCCTATCAAGTGTCACTGTCACCCCACACTAATAAGGAGGATGATCTAGAATAGTCCCAAACCATCATAGATAAAAGCCATGGGGGGGGGGGAGCTGTCTTTTGTCTTGTCTGCTGCCATTACTGATTTTCCCACTGAGGAACCCCTAAAAGGCTTCCAAGGACTGCCAGGGTTCCCTGGGGAACAGTTCAAAAACCACGCAACTAAAAGAAGGGCCATTTTACAAACTAGCCCTCAGTCTTCATCTGGAAATCACTTGGCCTGGGGTTGTTTGGAGAGACAAAAGAGCCATGTACTGAAACAGCAGTGTCATTTCCTTCAGACATCCATTAAAGCAGAGACCCCCAGTCCTTTCAGTGGCAGACAAATGCATTGCCTGTGCCCAGGACCCCTTTTGACTGATCCTCTGTCTTTACCTGCAGCTTTCATATTACAATTATGGGCCAAGCTACACATTATGATGAATGCATAATTTGGTCTTACCTGTGTTTCTTTTTAAAGTTAAATAGCTGCTACATGGGAGGGGGGGAGTGAATCAGGGCTGTATCACATAGGGAGGGGATATTTAACTCTTTCACCTTGCACTGTGGTCTTGGCAAAAATCCTCCCCTCCAAGGTTGCTGTTGGCTCCAAGAGAGAACATTCCATTTGTATCAGTGGGAACCTCCTTCTAGGGGTTAATAAGGAAAATAGTCATTTTCATCAGGACCAGGGCATGAGGGTTAGATATGCTCTAGTTCTGAGCCTGATCCCTCATCCCTCCCCCATGACTGCATATTTTTAAAGGCTTTTTTTAAAGTTAACACCGACATGGGGCCAAACTATGCATTTAAGGCGAACGTGTAGTTTGACCCTTAATGACATGGGCTGGCTCCCATATATTTGAAAATGTGTGAGCATCTTGTTGGCACAAAAAAAAACATGCATCTGGGGTCTGATTCCTACTTATCGTTTTTCTCCATGGGAGTGCTGGGGAATGATTCCCATGTAAGAATACATGTGGAAAACATATGATGGAACAGAAGCAGCCATCAAGCAGCTTCCCCATACATGGAATGAGAGTCCTTTGGGTCCAAGCATAGGATTTTCGCCCAACCTGGAATGCTTGGGAAATTGTGCCACATTACATTTGGTAACCTTTAATGTGCTACTGGAGAGCCAACGGGTGGCGCAGTGGGTTAAACCACTGAACCATGAGCTGTCGATCAAAAGGTCGGCAGTTCGAATCCATGTGACGGCTCCTGCCAACCTAGCAGTTCGAAAGCAAGAAATTGCAAGTAGATTAATAGGTACCGCGTCAGCGGGATGGTAACAGCGTTCCATGTGCCTCAGTGTTGAGTCATGCCGGCCACATGACCATAGAAACGTCTTCGGACAATGCTGGCTCTTCGGCTTTGAAACAGAGATGAGCACCGCTCCCTAGAGTCGAACATGACTGGACTTAATTGTCAAGGGATACCTTTACCTTTACCTAATGTGCTACTGGACTCTTTGTTGTTTTAACTGAGGAAGTGCTAGCTTTCCCTACCTTTCTCCATTCCCTCCTCTTTTCAGGGTGGTTTCAGTCCATGATTGGCTCCAGCAGCTTCGCTACGCCCCCACATGCTGGGGGCCATTGCCCCGCCCCCACATAGTCGCCCCCACATGGGCGGGCGCGTGACGTCATGCCCCGCCTCCGGACACCCCCCCTCTGCTATTTTCACTACCTTTTGGGGGCTGTTCAGACGCATGGGCGGGCGGGAGGGCCGAAACACTGCCGTCCCGCCTGCGAGGAAGAACATAAGAAGAGCCCTGCTGGATCAGGCCCATCTAGTCCAGCTTCCTGTATCACACAGTGGCCCCACCAGATGCCTCAGGGAGCACACAGCCAACAAGATAACCTGTTTCCTGCTGTCTCTCCCTTGCACCTGGCACAGAGAAAACCCACTTCTAAAACCAGGAGGTTGCTTATGGCTTGTAACCTGCGATGCTCTTTTCCTCCATGAATCTGTCCAAACCCCTTTTAAAGGCATCTAGGCCAGGTGCAACCCTGTCTAAGGTAAGTTTGCGCCCTCCAGCCCGCGATTCTACCCCTTCAGGGGTCGGCGCCCAGGGGCCCTGGGCACCACTTGGTGCCCGGGGCACTAAGGCACCCCCCCCCCCGTTTGACGTCTCTGATTGGCTCCAGGTTAGGCCCTTCTAATTAGCCAATAGTTTTTCCAGGCAGATATTTTCCAGTCCTTAATGTTCTTCTGGTAACCTCTGACCGGTTTTCTTCAGCCAACTTGATCTTTCTTATCCAGCTCTTGGTTCACATTACCTTACTTCACCCCATCATGGCACTGCCTCCCAGGTAACAACCTATGATCTTGCCTTTATGACCACACAGATCTTGCCTCACTCTGAAGCTGACTAAACTTTTAAGACTTCATCGACTCAAACTGGCCACTTGCCTGTGGACCAGAGCTGGCTGGGTTCCTGCCTGTTGGCCAAACTCCTGACAGATCAGCATGGAGTTTCAATTCTGATTCAGCATTTTACACATATGATTACTCCACAGGAATAATTCCAGAGCACTATGTTATGGAGTTTGAGTGGTATGTTAGAACTACTCCTGGCCACTGGACAAACACAGAAACTGCCAGATCAGTTCCTGTAGTTTTGAAGTTCATGAATCTGCCTGGGAAGCAGACATGCCTGATATCAGGAGCCTCAAAGTGGGTTCTAACTAAGGCAATTGTGTACCACCATAGAAGTCTGTTTCTGGACCAGGGGTTCTCAACCTTTGGAGACCCGGGTACTCCCTATCATGGTCCAATTTTCTGAAGTACTCCCTGCTAATTGCTAATTAATTGGATTAATCAATTAATTAATTAGGTAATTAATCATTTAAAAAGTACTAAAAGTTTTAAATGTGAAAAAATGTCTTATTTAACTCTGTGTGTGTGTGTGTGTGTGTGTGTGTGTGTGGGGAGAGAGAGAGAGAGAGAGAGAGAGAGAGAGAGAGAGAGAGAGAGATAGAGATGGATACAAGGATCTCTTGCATATCTCTCCAAAATCTCCCACCCCCACCCCACCAAAATACATTTTCCAAAGTACAAAAATAAGCCCAAAACCAAAATCAGATAGAAGGGCTCTGAAAATAATTACAATTTAAAATCCATGTTAATTAACACTTAATTAGCTGCTGATGGGGCAGATAAGGGGCAGGGCTTGGCGTACCCCCAGCAAGAGGTTCGCTTACCCCTAGGGGTACCCATACCACAGGTTGAGAACCTGTGTTCTACACTATGCTATTACCATAGGTATTGGAGAGAATTTTCAAGAGGTCTTGATAATGAAGCAAAAAATTTGAGTCTTCATGTCCACTGGGCCCTGGGGCACAAAGAATTTTAGGGTCCTTTTGTGAATGCATGTGCACCAATCCCCTGGCTCATCCCCCCGCCCCCGTGGACTCATTTCTGCTCCCGCCATTTACCAGGTAGCAGGTGCGGGTTTAGCAGCAGTAGCAGGGATGGGAGGGTGGACAATTCTTCCTACTGTTCCCAGCCTTCCTTGTCATGCTCCCAGCAGCAGCAGCAAACGTACCACCACTGCTGAGAGCATCCCAGCTGCATTGACCTCTGAGGGAGAGAGAGAAGTGTCCTGCTGAGCACATTTTCTTCCCTCCTCCCAGAAGCCACTAGAGATTATTTTAGGGGGTCTTAGAAAGCTCCTGGAAGAATCCCTTTGGCTGCGGTGAAGGGTGTGGCAGCCTCCAAGTCTTAAGAAAATTCAGAGTCTGCGTGTGCAGTGGCGTAGCCAGAGGGGGGGGCAGCGCAGTAATTGCTGCACAGCATTACATGGAGGTGCAACGTGGCCCCTCCCACTCGCCATCGGAGCCAATCCAGCTGTCTGCAATGGTGAGTGGGAGGGGCCACTTTGCACCTCCATGTAATGCTGTTCAGCAATTACCGCGCTGCCTCCCCTCTGGCTACACTACTGTACATGTAATCTGCACAGAGTTAAGAAAATCTAGAGTTACCACGACACTTTGAGGCTGCTGTGACTTCTGTAGTAGCTAGTAAGGTGGAGCAGCTGGGCCCCATCAGAATCATGGACACTTGGCACATGCCCAGGTTGCCTCCCCAGTCCCCACCCCCCAAGTCAGCCCTGTTATAGTTATCTACAGTAATATTGTGATTTGGGAGCATACCAGGATTGCATCAATGAGAGTTTATTAAGAACTTTTCTTCCAGTTGTTTGCCTCTCAGCAGGGGCATCACTAGGGGAGTGTGGACCATATCAGGTGACACCCCAGGAAGGGGTGACACCAAGGTGACTTTCTATTCTATTTGTTACCAGTGGTGTGAAAATGCACCGTTGGTAGAAAATTGGGTTTTTCCCAATCCTCACCGCGACATGCTTGAGGATCGCATTTCCCAGGAGGCCTCCACATTGTGTGGTCTGGTATGGGAGGAGGTCCATGGGGGTGACGCCATGAGATCTTGCCCCAGGTGTCACCAACCCTAGTAATACCCCCCAGAGATTACTTCTTGCTTTGAGTGGTGATCTCTTTCAGAGGGAGACCATCCTTTGTGTCATAGTCTTTGTTGGTGGAGTTGCCATTTCTAGGCCACGTTTCCATCCACGTAGGAATCGGCTACCGCTGACTAGGACTGAAGCATGAGTTGAGAGTACAGAGGAGGCAGGCAACAGATTCCTGAGGGAAAGCAGCAGACGAGGCATCAGAGAACGGCAATGAGCCAAGGAATAAACAGATCAGGGGCCAAGGGAAAGAAATGAAGAACAAAACCAGCTCAGAATAAGGGAAAGAAGCTGGGGCACGTTCCTGATGACTTGGTTCAATCAATGCCATCTTTATAGCCATATATCTATACACATTTCTGCCATTTGGTGGGCAGCTTGCTAGGTTTTGCTTTATAAGGCCCTCAAAAGACAAAGAAATAGGTACCATAAGACTTCACATGGCTCACTCTCCAGGTCCACAGACCAGATGAAAGGGTGTGAGAGCCTTACATTGTACCATGATCTAAGGCCCCAAGTGCTTCTTCTCTGCCAGCATTTACACAGAAGCTGCCACCCACACATGCTGCTGCTCCTGAAATCTGCAACTGAATATAGATACTACTAACCATTCATATTGGGAAGTCTACTGAGATTTTAACTGACCCCGTATCTGCTATTGACACAAGTAGCAGCTTCCTCCCTAGGGTACATACATAGAAGCTTTGGGGGGATCAATTTTTGTTGGGACTACTGTACAATGAGAACGTATTCACACACGCATACACGCGTGCGTGCGCGCGCGCGTGCGCGCACACACACACACACACACACACACACACACACACACACACACACACACACACACACACTGTGGTCTCAGTTCAGATTGGGAGCTTCTGCAGCTGCTGTTTAAAAAAGAAAGACAGGAAGTACTGTATAATAACTTTTACAGCGCAATCCTATCCAACGTATGCCACTGGAGTAACCAGCGGTGCAGTGAGAACGGGAGGCCCCAGAATGGAAAGGGAATTCAAATCCCTTCCAAAGGGGGATTCAAAAGGGATTTGAATTCCCTTTCTGTTCTGGGGCCTCCCGTTCCCACTGCACCGTTGGTTACTCCAGTGGCATACGTTGGATAGGACTGCGCTGCTAGTCATGTAGTCTTCAGATGTTAGTGTGACGTGTAGTTAAACTTACAGCCCAATCCTATTGATGTGAGCTGCCGAAGGGACTAGCGTTCCAGCAGCAGAACATGGTTTCTGGTCAGTGACCATCTTAAATAGTGATCAGGGAGCTCGTGTAGCTATGCGCTTCTGAACCGCTGCCGGAGCTGCCCATTCCTCAATGGTGAGAAGTGGAACGCCCATCGAAGAAGGTGAGTTGATGGAGGCAATGTAACAGGGAGGGGGAAAGGGCAGAATGGGGTGGAACAGGAGACGGTGGAGGCATGAGGTGGTAGCACCCAGTGTGGGTGACTTGTGCTGGATGTTATCCCTTCCAGTGGCAGCCGCTCCCTTTGTCTCCTCGGACTTGCAACAGCTAAAGCGCAGGTGCAGGAGAAGACCCATTGGTGATTGATTGGAAGGTTTACTGGGAGGGTAAGGGAAAATATTTTCCCTTACCTCTCCCAAGCCTCCCCATCAGCCCCCCCCCCAGCATGTGGTGCAGCCCATTTTGGCATGGCTGCATGCTATGGTGGGAAAGACCATAGGATTGAGTTGTTAGCCACATTCTGATCTGTGTAGCAGAGGACCAGGTCAGGATTAAATATCCTCTTCTGCATATCTCGTTGTTTCATTGGGGTAAGGACTTATGCCTTAACGTATTTTGCATAATTTTTAATCCATTCCATAACCCTACTGTTCTTAAACGAGGATTATTATGAAATCTATTCCAGCAAATCCAGATGAAAAGACTGGAGTCTGTAGTGGTGCATAGTTAGATCCCAGACGGACATGGCCCTTGGCGTTGGCTTCCTTACCTTCATTAGCAATGTGCTTCATGTGGTGGGTGAAACACAGAGTCCAAGGAACCCAAACATTTCAGCAGTGGAGCCACTTCACAAAGAAAGGAGTCAGCTCAGCAAAAAGGTGCCGTGTAAATCAACTGACTGGGAATCGAGTGAGCTTTCTGAAGTTCTTTGGGTCCAACTTCGGTCTGAAAAACAGCAGACCTGTCTGGTCATAATGGGCCAGTCAGTCCTATGCTGCATATTCTATAAAGTCTTCCATAGAAGCAATGAAAATCAAAACAAAACCACAGGCCGTCAACCCATCGTGATGTGTGTGTGGGGGGGGGGGAGTGAGGGGACAGCAGCACGAGTCCTGCCCGTCTACTTTACAATCGCTTTGCTGCTGCCATAAACGACTGCACTGAGTGTCACTTCAAAGGCGAGCTGATGAAAGGCGCTTCAGGGACCGGTGGGGCTTTGGAGGGGGCGGGAGCCCCCGAATCCAATCCCACCCAGCACTTTTGCATAAATAAATAAATCATCGCGGGGAGAGAGGGCGAGCAGAGGAGGTTGCTTGGGGAAGCAGTGCAGCCAGCTCATCTGAGAGCGAGAGCGAGGGAGCGAGAGTGTATGTGTGTCATGTTACAGAGAAGTTAGTCAGGAACAGCCACAGTGCAACTAACTTCCAATCAGTTGAGACTCACCTCTCTCTAAGGGGGACCTGCTTGCTTGCTTCACGTGCAATCTGTGACCTACTCTTCCAAGGAACTGAAAACCTATCAAACAAAGAGGGAGGGCGAACAAACAGCAGCAACATTTTCTGAAGGACAAAAAAAAAAGCAAGCTTGATTAGATTGTTTTCCCAAAACTTTTTCTGAAGTTTGATTTTTTTCTTTTTCATTAAGGGGGGGGGGAATAATCCCTACCACCAGCCCCATTTTTCCTCCTATAATTTTTTGTTTTGGTTTTGCTACCTGTCCTCCTTCTCCAGTGCAGGTGGGATTATTCCCAAGTTGGACATCGCTCTTCCATGCAGCATTCTGGATTGGGCTTCTGAGAGGAAGGCTGCAGCTTTATTTATTCTCTATTTATTGACTATTTATTGCCTCAGGCTCAGGACAGGGAAGGAATGGTGGAGGAGAAGGTCTGGAAGGGGGCTGCTGCTGCTGCTGTTGCTCCTCACGGTGCCTTGGAGAGCGGCTGCCTCACACAGCCCAGGACGGGGGATGCTGCTGGGGAAAGATGCTGCAAGCCGGTCCCTCTCCTGCTGGGCTCTGGGCTGCCCGGCGTGTCTTTACTGTCTTTGGTGCTGAGTCTCCTGCTCTACTTCAGGACATCGGACCTGCAATCCCGGGTTTCACATTTGGAGGCGGACAGATCCACTCAGCTCCCTGCCTGGCTCTCCGCAGACCAAATGGAGACAGCTATTTTGGGAAGAGTTGACCGACTGCTCGCTGAGGTCTGTGCGCTCTTTCATTTTCACGTATACATGCTGCTTCTGTCTCCTCCTTCTTCCTACAAAATAAACGTTTCTCTCTGGTCCTCCTAAGCAAATGATGAGCCTTGAGTTGTCAAATGCGGAGGAATTCTTCTGATCCTTTCTTTCCTCCTCTCATGCAGTTGGGGTTTCATTTCTGTTTGACAGTCTGCGATTTCTCTAAGCCCTCCTTGGCAGCTTTAAATCGGAGTGGATTTCTTTTCTTTCCCGCTAGAAATAGATGGGTAGGTAGGTAGGTTGTTGACAAATAGACGAGGGCTGCAATCCTATGCAATCAAAGTAAGTCCCATGGGACAGTGAGTGAGACTTACTTCTGAGTAGGCATGCATAGGATGGTGCTGTAAAGAGATAAGCTATGTAGAGCTAACATCACCTGTTTTTACTATGCAGAAGATTATTCGTTAATAATTACTGCAATTACTATGCAGATTATTAATCTGAGATTAATCCTTGTCTACTTGGAAGCAAATTCAGTCAGATTTCTGCCCAAGTCAGTGTGTACAGGAATGCAGCTGCAGCCGCCCCCGAATCCTATGCATCTTTACTTAAAAGTATGCCCCACTGGTCAATAAAATTACAGTGCAACCCTATGCCTGTTTACTCAGAAGTAAGTGCCACTGTATCCTATGGGGCTTACCCCCAGGTAAGTGTGCATAGGATTGCAGCCTTACTCCCATGTAAGTATTTGTAAGAGTGCAACCATAGTGTGTAATTAGAAATTGCAGATGGATGTGATGAGTTGAAATCAACCGGAAGTGGCACATGTCAGGGGGTACATTTGAAGAGGATGAAGTTCACTAGAATAACTGACAAGAGAATTGCTGGTGGCAGAAACAGAATACAGTACAGACTTTAGTTAGAGTATATCAGGTAAATGGGAAAGTCTATTGGACAGAGCTGAGGGGGCATCTTGATTCTTCACAGCTTGTGTTAAGTCTTTTAGGAGAAACAGCTCTGCATTTCAACCCAAGTTTTTTAAAAGATATTGGGTGTGTGTGTGTGTTTGATATATCCTGGCAAAAAGCACTGTATTAGCTTAGCAAGGCACTACAAAGAAGAAAAGCTAGCACTGTTGAATCTCTTGATCAATGTGTGTGTACAAATAGCAATGAAATTGGAGAGGGTCTGTTTACTGACTTTTTTTTTGGGAGGGTGCACTTCATAAATAAATGCCATTGCCAGGAATTGGCAAGACCACACACAGAGAGTAAAGAAATCTCAAAACTCCCGCACAAACCAATCCAATGGTGTGAGAGCGCCTGTTACTTCACTGCAATGTGCCCACCTCTAGTGCCCCTCAATCTTCCTCTTAAGTATTGCTGATGGTTCCATTGCATCATTTTTGCCTCATGAAATACATGAGCAAACAAAGCTACCGTATCCTGATGTTGGCTCATTGGTCCATCTTGCCCCATATATTCTCCTTTCCAGATGGAAGTGGCTCCTCAAGGAATCAAGCAGAGGCCTTTCTTAAGCCGGAGCTACACCACACGCGTTTGTGTTCTGTATGTGTCTGGTGTCCTGCCCCAGGTGCAAACAACAGGCTCTGATTTGCCGAACGAAACACAAATGCAGCCAAAGTCGAGCCCAGCACGACTTTGTCCATGTTTGCATTTCATTCGGCCAATCGGAGCCCGTGGTTTGCACCTGGGGCGGGACACCAGACTCATACGGAACGCGAACGCATGTGGTGTAGGTGTAGCTCCGGCTTTAGACCTGCTTCTTGAAATCCTTTTAACTAGAGATACCAGGATTAGAATCTAGTATTTCTGCATGTGCTTCTGCACTAAACTATGGCAGGTCTTCATATTTATTTATATATTTCTGCCTTGCAACAGCTCCATCAGCCTTTCTGCCATTTCACAGATATGCATGTGAGGCCCTGGATCTGTGCAGAGTTTTATAGGAAGCAGGAACAGAAGACAACTCTCCAGAATCCCAGCCTAATGACTTTGCCAGTAGCTTGTACATCCTTGCCTTATGTTGTACAACCTAGTTCATACAAACCTCAAATATTATGTTGGCATGTACAGTAGGATCAGAATGACCCCAGGTGAGACTTGCCATTTGTGTAGCCCACATTATTGTCCTTGGTGAAGCTGATTCCTGGTCTTGTTTGTTAACCTTGCAGAAAAATCTGGAAAGGCCAAAGCAGTGCCTTCAAAACAATTGATGTGGTTGCTGCAGTTTACCCCAGTAGCCTGACCCATCTGCACAGCAAACCAATAGGAAAGTAAAGGAGGGGTGGGATTTTTTTCCTTTAAAATGGCTCTTTTAGTGAACAAGGAATAGCATGATTAAGAGCTGGCCAGCGGGTGGCACAGTGGGTTAAACCGCTGAACCATGAGCTGTCGATCGAAAGGTCGGCAGTTCGAATCCGCGATGGGGTGAGTTCTCGTTGCTTGGCCAGCTCCTACCAACCTAGCAGTTCCAAAGCATGTTAATGTGAGTAGATAAATAGGTACCGCTTGCGGGAAGGTAAACAGCGGTCCGTGTTCCAGCCGCATGCTACACGCTGCGGCAAGGAGAGTCATGCAGGCCACATGACCACGGACGCGTCTTCGGACAACGCTGGCTCTTCGGCTTTGAAATGGGGATGAGCACCACACCCTAGAGCCGGACACGACTGGACTTAATTGTCAGGGGTCACCTTTACCTTTTAAGAGCTGCTGCATCAGCACATAATTGGGTAGGATAGGGGATACCAACAGATATGCTGATATAAGACCAGAAAGTGTGGTGTTATATTGGCAATACAACCATGGTGCACCATCACCACAGACAGGCAGGCACAAATATTTCAGACTGTGAGGCTGCAATCCTATCCACACTTACCTGGGAGTAAGCCAAATTGACTGTAATGGGACTTACTTCTAAGTAGACACGCATGGGCTCCGAGTGTCAGTAAGCACCAGCAAAGAGCCAGCTGCAGGAGTATGTTCTTGTTTCATTGTGGGCTGCCACTGGGAGCCTTTTAGGACAGGTTAACTAATTAAGAAGCTGTTCTAGTCCACTGTGCAGAGTTGGAGTCTCTCTCAGTGATATGTGCCAGCAGTTTGTTGATTGCCTTGTGCAACCTGTGCATGACTTTAGTAAGGAGTGCATGACTTTTAGTAACTGCTGCTTCTAAGAAAGCTATTCTTGAGACACTTCTTGCTGGAACTCATCCTGTGTTGCTTATATATCCTGGGCATGAACTTCCGTGAAGCGGATCATATACCACGTTGTTTAGAATCCAAACTTGGCACCCATAAGGCTGGCACACTGTGAAGGGCTCCGCTGTGCAATGCAAGTGGGTCAATGAGCTCCCGTCCTCACCACAGTTTAGGGAAATCCAGTTCTACACATGCTGTCAAAAGCAAATGGAACTTACCATAAGGAGTTAAGAGCAGAACAGTATGGGGGAAAAAAATTGAAAAAAGATCTCAGTAGGGATTGCATGTGCAGATAACATGAGCATGGTGGGGGACAGGGAATAATTAGCAGAATTAATCAGTTCAGTAATGCACATAAAAAGATAAGAATTGTGTTGCTGGATCAGACCATCTAGCCTGACCAGGATTCTGTTTCAACAGCTGTCAGCCAGATGCCACTGGGACAGGTGCTCATGAGCAGGGCGTGAGGTGATAGCCTTCCCTTATTGTTCGACCTTAGCACCAGAGGGATACTGCTGCTGTACATGCAGGTTCTATTTAGCTTTAATGGCTAGTTTCCATTGACAGACCTATGAATTTGTCCTCTCCTCCTTGAAAAAGCCATCTGTGCTGGTGGCCACACCCATACCCTATGGTAATGAATTTCATGCATTCTTTGCATGTTGCCGAATAACTCATTTGTAGTAACTCACTTTTCTATCAAGGCCTGTATTTCTGAAAGAGGAGGAGCACCTTCACAACAGGCCAGTCTGAGGGGGCTGCATGAGATATGGAAGGTAGGGATATGCGTTCACTTCTGGAACGCATGGAACCTGATACCTGCAGGCCCCATTCGTGTCGGGTTCCATTTGTTCCGAAACAAATGCGCCAGGGAATGAATGGGATGCATGGCAACAAATTGGGGAGGATGTCTGTTTTTGGAACACTCATTCATTGCCATTGAGTCTCCGCAGGGAGGGGGAGGGGATTAAGATAAAAAACTCTTACTTGTAACTCTAGCTTTGTGCAGGAGCTCTACAGTGCAGCTGCTTCATTTCAGGATGCAGTGTTGTTGTGAGACACAGCAATATCACAGGACAGTGTGCAAAAAAAGAGCTGCTGCCATTTTTTTTACCCATACTGCCTTGTGATGACACTGCATCCTGGGGAGCAGTGGGTATGAAAGATGGCACCTGCCAGGTGGTGGCTGCCAGTGATGTAGACTTGAGTCTATTGACTCGAACTCGAGTCTGTCTGACACAAGTTGCATCTATGACTTGACTCGGACTTGACTCGGCGATTGTAAAGGACTCTACTTGAGACATGGATCGTTTTACAAGTCGAATTTTATTCAGGTTTAAACCCATTTTCCCCATTAAATAGATAGGGACTCACAACCAAAGACTTGGGACTTCTCGAGACTTGGAGTCAGAGACTTGATCCACATCCCTGGTGGCTGCACATTTGAGCTCCTGCAGAGAGCTACAGTGTAATTTTTTTTCTTTAAAAAAAAAATCAAAATGAGATGGTTACAAAAACAAAATGTACAGAAAGGGGCTCAAATGGGCCTCAAGCAAAATGGAGCTCCTAAAACGGATGGGGTTCTAAAAATGAAAGCGGCAGCAATCACTTGCATTACTAATGGAAAGGGGCAAATGCCACCCTACATCTCCCATCCCTTTTGATGCTTTGAATGGTGTACGAATCCTAACCTTAATATCTCATCTCAACATATGTGAAGTATTAAATACAATGAAATATTGATTCTCAACTAATTATTGCTATTTCCTGTTCTCTAAAAACAGCAATGTGGTACATTAATTAATAACATATTTTTAGGAAGCATGAACATATGGCAGATTTTGAAAGCATATAGATGGGGGGGGGGGAAACAGACCAGAGTTGGGCAACCAGATTGTGTGGTCAAGATTGCTGCAGCGTTTGGGAGTGCCTCACTGGGATAGTATGTCTGAGTCGGTGAGACCTATATATGCAACAGAATGAAGTGGTCAAGTTCTGCAGAGGTACAATAGACTGTACTACTTCAGATTGCAGGTGGAGAGTGCTGTTTTTAAAGCTCTCTTGCATTTTAAAAAGAACGTTCCTGTAAGTAGAGCATTAGCACAGCAAGGTGTGGGCTGGGCTAGTCTCTTGATGAGCCGCTATACTTTTTTTGTTTTTACATCTATTAGCATGGTATGAATCATTATCTCTGAAGTATGTTGTTTTTTACACAGAGGATCACTCAGGTCAGAGGGCCTGCCTGGCTGGGCTGATCCTTGAGCCCTCCTCCTCATTAACAGTAATGGTGCTCAATACACCATCAAAAGGCAAGCGGGTAGGGCCCTAGGGGGCTCAGTGCAAGGCTTTATTCCAGGGGCCCCAGCAGCCTTGCTCCAGCTCTGAGTGACACAGTTCATCCTACGGCTGCAGGATTCTACCACCTCATTCTGTTGCATATGTAGACCAGGCTCAATCCTGTGATAGGAGGGAGCAGCACACAGACAGTTTGAAAATTCTAGAAAATATAGGAAATCTGCTTTTGTGATGGTTAACTGCTGATCCCTATTTTGGCAAACTAGTGTAGTGACATGATGTTGAAGTTAACACAAAGGATGTTTTTGGCTTGGTGGTAGAACTGGTAATATTCTCTGGTATATTAAGATCACAAGCCGTCATCACCTTCTGGAACACATTTGAAATGTAGGTTGAGGCAGGTAGCCACAGTACACACACATGTCCAAGTACTGTATTCACACAAATTTTGTGTGATGGCCACAAAGTACTGGCCAGAAAGTTCGGGTATTGTCCCTTTTATTGCATTCACTGAATTCTTACTTTTGCCTCCTGAATATGCTGATTTTGAATAATCTTTCCTTTAAGTCATTTGCAGCAACCTGCTAACACTTTAGCTTCCACTGTTGAAGCCCATATGATAATAACTAACCTTACAAGCTGGCTATAGAAGCTGCATCAACCTGAATCATAGTGCAAACTTATGCATGTCTACTCAGAAGTAAGTCCCATAGTGTTCAATAGGGCTTACTCACAGAAAAATCTGTATAGGGTTGCCTCCTTCATGAATAATACCGGTAGTTACATAACAAAAACTTACAACAGCAAAATCAGTGGTACCACATCACAAAGCTGAATGAAATAAAGAAGAATACTATGGCACAAAGAGATACATAGAAAAGTCCTATGTCTTGGTCATGCCCCAGTATGGTCATGAGATGGGCTTTAGCCCATGACAAACCAGGTGAAACTGCCATGATTAGAGAGGCCTGGTATCGGTGCTGGGCATGATTATTACATTCATCCTGCCTGTGCACTTCCCAATACATGTGGCTGGCCACTGTTGGAGACTGAATGCTTGACTAGATGTACTTGTCTAGAAAGGCAATTCTTACATCTTATGCAGGTGGGAGGCAAGGCTATGAAGAAGGGTGGGGGCAGAGATCTCTCTAAGCCAGCGATCCCCCTAAGAAATCACTGAAAAACTGTATAAAATTAAAGATACTGTATTAAAAAAAAGACCAGCCTGCTTCCCTTCTGTAACAGGGAGGGGGGAATGTAAAGTGCTCAGCTCAAGTGCAGTTTTGTAGTGGTAACTTGCTCCCTCACACACAAGGCAGCACAGTCTCCACTGATGGAGGTTTCTGCAATATACCTGACCAATTTATGCCCCCCCCCACTTCTCTCCACCCATCCTCATAATGATAGCTATTTAATTACTCCAGTGAATACTGAGCAGCCACTGTTTGAGAAATTTGAATGTGAAGTGTGCTCTATAATGTATTGTTGTTGCCATGTTCAGTATTCATAGATAGCCCTCTTCTTCCTTCTTGTAGAAATTATGACTGCAAACCTATGCACACTTTCCTGAGAGTAAGCCCCACTGAACTCAGTGGAACTTACTTCTGAGTAAACATACATAGGATTGCACTGTTACAGTGCAAGCCTATGCATGTCTACTCAGAAGTAAGTCCCATTGTGTTCAATGGCACTTACTCCCTGGAAAGTGTGTATAGCCTAAATCACCTTGATGAATGGTTTTCACACTTTCTTCTGCTAGTTTATCTACTAATGGATCTTGTGCACCACCTGCCATGGCACCCCAAATGTTTCCGGGATCCTCGGGTGCATTCCAGCCTGGGGCCATTCTTAGTCTATACAGGATACCAATATGTCTTGTTGGGCGTCACCACTGTCTCGGGCAATTGGAGTGCATGTCCTAGAAAGTGCCCACCTTGCTGTGATGGGAAAGACTTAATGCATTCATTGCTGGGAAAGAGCGGTAATGGTGGACAAGATCCTTTTGTTCACCATAAGTAACCTTCTAATTGAGTAAACCCAGATGAGATAAAAAGGAACACCAGGGTTCCAACCTGTGGTATGTGTACCCTCGGGGTATGTGGCAGGACCTTTAGGGGTACGCCAGAAAAAATTGGGTAATAATGGCAGAAAAAAGCAGGTAGCATCCCAGAATGTCTTGCGGGGCTGGCAAGGCAGGAAGGCAGGCAGCTAGCTGCCTTCCTTCCTGCTTTGCTGGCTCAATCAGCTAACTGCTAGCTGGCTGTAAAAATGTGCCTGCCTTGCTGGCTTCCTTCCTGCCTTGCCGGCTAACCTGCGCTTCACACACTTTTGTAGCCAGCCAGAAAGGAGCTCCAATGAGGGCCACCAAGTGTGCCGGTCTCCTTTGGACCTGCACTGAGGAGCCTGCTTGTGTCTTGAGGAGCCGGATGAAGCCACTGCAAGCGGGCATGATGCAAGCGTGAGGTGATGCTGGGTGGCAATCAGACAACCCCACCAGGCTCGCAGGCTGCCAAGGGATAGCTAGGCAGCTGCCCCTGCTGCCATGCCCCCTTACGTGGGCCAGATGTCCCCCCACCCCCTTGGCTGCTAGGCTGCTTCATCGTTGTCATTAATAGAAGGGGGTACAGCTTATGGAAATGGGCTGTCAAGGGGTACATGAGTGAAAAAAGGTTGGTAACCACCACTGCCCTAGATGAATAGAAGCAGTATGTTTTATTAGATGGATCCAGATGCAATTTCAGTTGCTTCACGGGAGTTACCAGAGTAGGTGAGAGGAGAAGGCTGTACAATAACGAGCCCTTTCTACATTGTTCCCCATGAGTGTCAAAGGAAAGACTGTCAAGCAATATGGAGGAAAGAGGCATGGGGGCCATCCTGAGCCTGTAAGATAAAGGAGAAAAGAAATGCAGGCTAATCTGGTAAGAGACGGGGAGAGAAATGGAGAAAGCCAGAAAAGAGACTATTGGCTAGGATGACAAGAGAGATGGATAGCAGAACAGAACCAGGAAAGAAAGCTGTAAAAAATGACTCGCCCCCCAAGCAGAGTATTAAGTCTCTTCTCTCTTTCAGGTTGTCAGTGCATCTTACCACCACATTCTCATGAACAAACTACAGTGGCTCCTGATATTCTAACCCTAATGAGTTTTACAGCTGCAAAGTTCACATCATTCAGCAACAACATAGCATAAAACACAATGTGGATTTTCAGGGAGACAAAGGGAGGCAAATGCACTGAGTTTGCAAAGCACCTCCCTCTGCTTTCTCTCAGTGTTGTGCCGTCTTTCTGTTTCTCAGTCTTTTCCCCCCTGCTCTATCCTGCAAGCACAGGACATTTTAAAAACTATGGACCCAATCCAGCCAAGGGTAAGCAATTTAGGATCTCATTGACTTCAGTTGAAAAGTTAAACATCTCCTGAACAGGCCCCCCCCCCCGCTGAAATTAGTATGACCTACAGGTGCTTCTTTTAGGTTGGAATGTGCTCCACATAATGAAATGCAAAGGACATTGATTGGCCTATATGGATGGATTTCTCTTCCTCATCTGATATGTGTGTGTTCAGCCGGCATGGGTATGTTTGTACATCTCTGGCCTCGCATGGGATTTGATGCAGCAGTATTGTGTCACTCACTGGTGAATGCCAAAGTATTTTCCTAAAGCCGTAGAGAGTAGATAAAGGATCCCCCCCATTTATCAATGCATAGAAAGGTATTATCCCCTTTATGCCGTTTGTGGGCTCCCCAGAAGCTACTGGCTGGCTAAAGAGGATGCTAGACAAGATGGACCTTTGACCAGATTCAACCAGACTCTTCTTTCATTCTCACTCTTGGAGATAGGTGGCAACAAGAGAATCTCCGTCGTCCTTTAAATTGTTAGTGGTCGATTGGCGTTAAAAGTGCGTTGTCCAGAGAAAGTGCATTTAAGTCCCTGTGAAATCCAAAGGTTTTAAGAACATATTTAAGAGCTGAAAAGTCAAATTTGCCAAAAGGTTTGGGGATTTGCCTGTTGTGGTAATGGTAGTATTTTCTTTCTTTTTTTAAAAAGAAGTTTTAACATAGTGTCATCCCAGGGGCACTGTGCAGAGGAAAATGGTGGCTGCCTCCAGGCAGGTGCTGAGGGGCTTTGCTGCTGGCGCTGCCATCTGTGTTGGCAGCAAAAAAGAGATTTTTTTAAAAAAGCAAATGCCATCACTACCATGACAGGTAAGCCCCCAACCTTTGGGCAAATTTCACCCAAAGTTGTCAGAATCCCCCCCCCCCCCCCCGCGATTTCACTGTTTGCAAATAGGCTGAGGAATGACAAGGAACTTTTTTGTTCAGGCCTAGTTCCAGCTAGAAATGTTGCTGAGTTTTGAAATTCCTTGGCTTATAATAGGAACCTTGGCAACTCATAACAATGCTTGCCTAAAATACTAGCATTGTGATCCTCCCCCCAAAGTACTTTTCTGGTTCAGATTTTAATCAGCTCATTTTTGATGAGCCAGCAGTGTGACGCAGCTGCAAAAAAAAAACCCAACTGCATTGTTGGGCTGCATTAGCAGAGGCATTGATCAGCAGTTCTCAAACTGTGGGTTGCAACCCACCATTGAGAACCTTAGCTGCCCCCTGCCCCCTTAAGGGGTGGGGACAGCATGGCAGCGGCGATCCAGGGGATCACCACTGCTGCCGCCAAATTGCCTGAACCCACCGTTGCTGCACTTACCGGGGCTTGGAGGAGCTTCGGGGAGTCCTGTGCGACCCTCTGCAGGCCTCCACGATCTTCAGGTTGCCGCAAAACGGTGATCTTCGGGCACTTCTGTTTTTTGCGAAAACTGGAAGCGCCCGAAGATTGCCGTTTTGCGGCGATCCAAAGATCAAGGAGGCCTGCAGAGGGTCGCACAGGTCTCCCCAAAGCTCCCTCAAGCCCTGGTGAGTGCAGCAACGACGGTTTCGGCAGCGGTGGTGGCGATCCCCTGGATCGCCGCCACTGCTGGCCCCGCCCCCGCAAACACTCAAAGTTCTCCCTGCCTCGCGGAGAGAACTTTGAGAAACGCTGATCTAGATCATGAGAAACAATTCTACTCTATACTGCACTAGTCATCTTATTTGGAATACTGTGTCCAGTTTTGGGTCCCATGTTTTAAGGACAGTGATAAATTGGAGCGGGATTAGAGGAGTTTGGGAAATGGAGAAGGGTTTGGGAGCCAAGTCCTATGAGGAACAGTAAAAAGAGCTTCATATGCTTAGCCTGGAGTAGAGAAGACTAAAGGGAGATAAGACAGCAATCTTCCAGTATCTGAAGGGCAGGCATGCAGCAGAATGTGAGAGCTTGCTTTTCTGGTGGTTCCTGAGGGCAGGACTAGAACCAATAGGTTGAAAGTACAGAAAAGTAGATTTAGGCTAGAAATGAGGAAGAATTTCCTGATTGTAAGGAGCTGTCTACCATTGAAACAGTATGCATAATGCTCTTGTGGACTCTCCCTCACTGGAAGTTTTCGAGCAGAGGCTGGATGGCCACCTATCAGGGTTGCTATAGTCACCTGCACTGAGCAGGAGGTTAGACTAGATGACCTCCAAGGTATCTTCCAACTCTAACGGTCCATGATTCTATGAATTGGATGTGAATAGCCCCACAAAAAAACTCTAATTGTGCAGAGTTTATTTGCGTGCATAATGTTTTATATGTGTTCTCGGCAACCAAAGACAAAATAGGTACATCTTACATTCAGAAGCTGTCCCCAGGTGCCACTCTGTGTCACTATGCAAATCCAGTTCAGGTTTTCCACTGGTGTTTGCTGTTTTCCTGCTTAACATTAGTGCAATCCTCCATTATAAGTGCTGTCAGTGACAGGAAGCAATGGACTGAAGTTCTCTGCCAACTAGGAATGCGTACAGAATGTGCCCCTGACAAATGTGTTTGCTGACTAAGAATGATGTGGAAGGTCCTGAGAGATCCTTGGCTACAAAGCCAAATTCCTCAGCATTTATGGGACATTTAAGAAAACAAATAGACACTGGCCTTTAAGTTTGCAATGAGAAAAGTCAACTTTCTTCCAGCAGATCACAATTGGCCCCATTTCTCCTGTTAAAAGAGCTGTGGCCAATTATCACTTAGCATCTGCACATATGTGGACAAAAGTGACTTGGATATATACACCAAATCCCAAAAACTATGTGATATCTTTAGAGCCGTGGAAGAGGTTTTAAGGGCAATATATGGAAGGGCAATGGAGTATTGCCCTCAGTTATGAATGCAGACAACTTTTGGCAACTGAACTTGTGTTTGGAATTTAAAATTCACTACCTTGCAGAACACAAAGAAAATACTGTACTGTAGTCTGTATCTCTTCCTAGCATCCCAAAACATCAATGTTTTACAGCAGCGGTTCCCAACCTTTGTTGGGGACTGCATCCCCTGTCATAGTCCTGCAAGGTCCAAGTACCCCCTATACTTAATTAGCTAATTAATTGGATTATGTAATTAATTAATTAATTAATAATTGTAATTTTTTATTTACATAATTAAAAAAACGGGGTGTTTTGCCTGTTCAAAGCTTTCCCACAAGGCAGGCATGAAGGTTGGGATGGAAGAAGATTCAAGGATGCAAAGAAAAAAAATCAAGGGAGACAAAGGAGGCTGTAAAATGTACAGTATATGCTCAGTGCACATGACAGGCTACTCAAATGTTGCTGCTGCTAACTTGAAGTGGAGAATTGACTGCCTCTTCGATTTTGTTTGAGTAGTATTTCATACCTCATCATCTATTTTATTTTGTACAGTACTCTTACAGTCATGTTCAACACATTTTGAACATGCCTGGGGGGGGGGCAGTTGTGGAGGTCTTCTCTGGGTAAGGGAACAAATGTTCTCTTACCCCAGGGGTAAGCCTCCAAAGATCTGTGCTAGTGAAATTGCTGGTGCAAGTCTGTGTGAGCCCAAGTCGGGGATCAGATCTGGGAGAGGGGCTTGGATTTCATGGATGCCTCTGCTGCCAAACTCACCCCCTTCTTGGACTCTATCTGCTCCCATCACCGTCCCAGTCGCCTCCCCATTCCGCCCATCCTCCACGCCTGTTCCGCCCTCCCCCCGTCCGCCCATCCTCCACCCTTGTTCCGCCCTCCCCCTGTCCTGCCTCCCCTGCCATCTTACCTGGATCAGCGGGCCTTCACTGGTCCACCAGCCTCCCTGCCGTAATGTGTTTTACAACTGTTATAAGGCAGTTAACACTGGCGGAACACTAGTTCCGCCAGCGGGGCAGCCCACTAGGATCAGGCTGATAGTCAAATGGTATATATTTCCTATATGTCATTGCAGTAGTATGCTATCAGAATGTTTGCCTCTTTCACTTCCGCTACCATCCTTTGCGGAGAATTAGCAAGCTGTTTGTTAGGCGGAGCTTTATCTCCACAACTTGAAAACACTGCATTTTCACATCTTGACTGTCCTCCACATTTTGACCAACTGCCCTTTTTGCATTTGCCATATTCTAGTGCTATAAACAGTACATCAAAGAACTGAATTCCAAGCAGAGCATTAGTTTTCAGTTGTTAGGTGATGACTTGTCACAGAGTCCTTCTGACCATGCAAATCATGCAGCATGGCCTCATCGCTGAACGCGCCAGAAGAAATGACATATGCTTCCCAGCTTCCTAATGGAGTAACATCTCGCTGAGATAGCCAGTGTCTGTAGTAAGATGTTTAAATTAACACTTGTGGGAGCATAAAAGGTGGCAATCATGTCTTTAGACACCAGGTAACAAATAGAACCAAAAGATTCAGATATCCCATTTGAGGCACTGCCTGAAATGTTATACACAGGGTTGAGATAAAAGATACACAACTAGAATCTCTATTGCCAGTGGTCTCGAGGTAAGCGTCCAGACAAGGATACAGATCTGAATGTTCCCAGAGCAGAGATGCATTTGTATCAATTCAAAACATTTTGTTAATGGACACATATAAAGGCCGCTTCAGACCGCACGAATCCCGGATCTTAGCGGATCTTAGCCGAGGCGTGCTTGGGTGTCTGGTTAACACAGCGGAAGTGAGCGGTCTCCCGACTGCCGGCACGCTCAAACATCCCATGGGCCATGTTTTCAGGGGGATGCACAGCGACGCTACTGGAGCCACCAATCAGAAGAGAGGGGGAGGAGTGTTAGCCAATCACCGTGGAGGTTTCTTCCAAGAAGGCGGGACAAAAGGAGGGACTATTTGCAGGGAGACACTCCTACAGACAGGCAGGTCGGTGGCCAGCCTCTTGCACTCGCTCGTCTTCGTTCGCTTCCGCAAGCGGTCTGAAACAGCTCTAAAGGTGATTCTTGCCTTCTCTGTAGCCTCACGCAGGCTGTGGAACGCCTTTCCCCATGAGGCCTACCTAACTTTGCAGGGCCCGTGGCCAGGGATAATACCTTTGTGAAGTTACTTAGATTAGAAGATACTGGGGGGGGGGGGGGTGTTGCTCAGCAATGTTATGCTGGTATGTGGTATATTGATTTTTTATTATCTTCATAACATTTCGTTTTATATTGTTCACCACCGTGTGACCCCAAAAGGTAGAAGGATGGTATACTGTATAAATATTTTACTAAATAAGTATAATTGCATCCTCTTCATCAGGGACTCTGGGTTTTGAACTAGAAACCTCTGAGCTGTTAGCACAGCTGGTTCACACAGCAGGGTTGGGAGATTTCTGAGATTTCTGAGAAGAAGAATGCTTCAAGGCATGTGGTTATAAAGAAAGGAAATACTTTATTTACAAGAACTTCACAGTTGGATAGAGAAAGAGAGAACGAGAAAGAGGGAGGTCCTAGACGGGGTGGCCCATACATTAGGTGAGGTGATGCTGATGGCATCCTTCATTTGCACGGTCCCTTTAAATCAAACATGGGAGTCCTGCCCTTCCGCAACTGAAGGACCTGCACGAGGAGCACCATAATAAGCAGGCTGCTTTTTTTTATTGGGCAGAAATGGTGGACCAGAGACAGCATCACAACATGGCATTCCAGGTCACAACACTGCTGGTCCTGCATGTGCTTTCTAGCTAGAAAGGGATTCTGGGAAGAAGGAAGGATAGCTTGAGAGATGAGCCATCTGCATACCCCAAAAAAGCACTTACTGGAAAAGTACGAGGGGAAACCATCCCATCCCATCTGGCTAGTTTGCTAGCTATCCCCCCCCCCTTTTCAGGTGCAGGATTCTTGTGCAGTGTTGTTGCTCCTTTGTCCACTTCCAACAAGAGCACAAGGCTAGTACCTAGCCTAGGACTTTGGACTGTTTATTCTTATCCCTCAGAGCCTTCTTAGGGCATAGAAGGGAATAATGCCTCTGCAGAAGCATCAGCCTCTGTAACTGGCAGGCAATGTGAAGGCCCTGAATCGGCCAGGCCTGGTATAAAAACTGTACAGTACTAGGAATCTCTCTGGCTGTCTTCCATTGCCTGGCTAACTGAGTGAGTCATACCTTCTGCACAGCCCAGCAGCTGACTTCTCCCTGGGATGGAGAATGCATCTTTTCAGACTAGATATGGTCTCCTACAACCTGCCCTGTCTGTGATAATATGTTCTGTAAAAAGGTAAAGGTATCCCCTGACAATTAAGTCCAGTCGTGTCCGACTCTAGGGTGTGGTGCTCATCCCCATTTCAAAGCCGAAGATCCAGCGTTGTCCGAAGACGCCTCCGTGGTCATGTGGCCGGCATGACTCTCCTTGCCGCAGCGCGTAGCATGCAGCTGGAACGCGGAGCGCTGTTTACCTTCCCGCAAGTGGTACCTATTTATCTACTTGCATTGACATGCTTTGGAACTGCTAGGTTGGTAGGAGCTGGCCAAGCAACGAGAGCTCACCCCGTTGTGGGAATCGAACTGCCGACCTTTCGATCGACAGCTTATGGTTCAGTGGTTTAACCCGCTGCGCCACCCGCTGGCCTTAATATGTTCTGTACAACTATCTAAATCTGCATTTGTGAAGGTTAAGAGAGAAAGGCTTTTAGAAAGACATTTTACTGGCATTTACTTTAGATTTACTTTAAATCTTTCCTGGCACTGGCCCAATCCTAGAGAGGATTTAGCTGTGAATCTAGGTTTCAAATCAGTCCAGTCCTCAACATGTTTGCTTGTAACTTAAGCCCCAATGAATTTTAGAAAGTATGCTTGGGGTTGCAGCCTTCTGATTCTCAGAACATTTACTGAAAGTAAGCCCAACTGAGTTCAGTAGTACAGTACTTACAAGTAACTATGCATAGGATTATAGCTCTTGGATCTTTAGTACATTGCCTGACAATTTAGCAGTTCTCCCTGTAGTTGTGAGTGAGTGAGTGAGTGAGTGTTGGGGAGGGAGTTGTTGGACTAAGTTGGCAGTATATTTGAAATTTATGTCACATAAATTAAGTCTTAAGAACAGATATAGAAGGCTAAAGATAGCTTCCTATTTCTGACCATCTTGGCTCCTCTTATCAGGAATGTGGATAAGAGAAAGTGAATATGATACATTGATGGATTTGAAGCTAAGCTCCTTACTAAGTGGCAATAGTGTACTCAAACTCTCCATTGACTGTGGTAAATGAATTTCATGCAGTTTTTGAAACACTGAGTTGTAGTCTCTGGCAGTGCTTGTGAAGTAAAATTGGTGGGGCCTACAGTGAAATATTTGTCCTTAGAACTTTAGGGAGTCAAATCTCCCAAGAACAAAATGGCCACTCACCCCATAGGCTATCTTCATCTTCATCTTCATCTTCCCCCCTTGAAACCAATATGAGAAATTTATCCTAGTATCCTTCATTTCTTTACCTATTTCATCCTCACAGCAAGTGACTTAGAGATTCTTATTCCCATTTCGCAGACAAACACCTGAAGATGGAAAAAAAAAACTTCACATGGATGTGTTTCTTACATTAGTTTTTTTAATTCACAAACTGCCCCAATCCTCCCCCGAACTGCCCATGATGACCCGCCCCCCACCTTACCTGCTCTGGAACAACCTGGGTGGGGCCATTGGTGGGTGCATAGAGCCTATGGCCATTTGTTCCGGCAGCTGCAGAACACCAAACAGTGGTGTGCCTTTAGAGCTGCTGTAACTGGACATAGCATTGTGAGATCTGCTGCTGTAGGCCTGGGAAAGGATTGGGCCATTCGACTGCAATCCTATACCCACTTACCTGGGAGTAAATCCTGTTGAACTCAATAGGGCTTACTTCTGAGTAGGCATGCATAGGAGTGCACTGTTAATCTATGAGGGGTTAAACCCCTGAAATTATATCAATTTTTCCAATAGTTTTCTTAGTTTTAGGTCTGCTGAAGTCAACACTGAAGGAATATTTCCTCCAACCCAATTCCAATCTACTAAATTTTCTGGCCTTCCACTCATAACACTGGTATGATGCTATTCCAAAACATGTAGACTACGTTTGTGGGTTGGGAGGGGAGAGAGCTATGGAAAAACGTGTAAACTATGTGTGTGAGATCTGTATGAAACTGGGCCACAATGTGAGTGGCTTTTTAGCTCTTCTATGTTTGGCAAACTGTACAGTATTTCTACAGTTTTCTGAACCAGTGGAGGTAGCGATGCCCAACGTGTTCTGTACCCTTCACATTAGACAAGTCCACGTGTGCATCACCATAATGTGACAGTAGCTGAGGTCCAGCGGAAGGTCATCATATGGTGAGATAAAACCAGTCACGTGAATCCATCCTGAGACTTAAGAGAGTTGCATAGGAGCAGCTCAACATATGCACCTGATTCCACAGTGCAAAGAGCTGAGCAAATTAGATGCTAAAGACTACGCAGTCATGAAGGCTAAGCTGTGTGTCCCAGTCATGAAGGCTAACCATATTTAGAAATGATGGGAGTGCTTCAAAACTAGCATTATTTTTCTGGTAAAAACAGAACTCCTTTAGACAGCAACAGCAGACAGTTGACTTTTCAGTCCCTACACAAGGGATTGCATTTAGAAATTCTGTCAAACTTTCTCTGCCTGCTTTCAATCAAGCAGATTTTGAGATTAAAGTTGAAGGCAACTGTCTGTCTTCAACTCAGGACCAGATGTCTCTTCCTAACTGTATTTCAGGGCTGAATTCCTTTCAAAAGCTGTTTCCTAACATGCACAAGTCTTGGGTTTCATCATTTTTAATGTAACTTCTCTTCTCACTCATTTTATAGAGATTAAAGTTCAACTTGCCAAGACATCGGGAAACTAGGGACATCCACCAGCGATGCAATTGCCCAGCAGGTAAGAACCCTAGAAGATGATGATGAGAGCATAGATATAGATAAGGAGCATCATTTCAAATATTAGTGGGAGATAAGGCAAGGGGACGGAGAAGGCAACCAAAATCCAAGGTCCTCCCTTGGATTCATTGGAAGTTATCTAAAAAATAGAACAATACTTTTTAGGAGCATTTGTTAAGTGATTATTTTCTAAGATGCTCACAGTCTCTGTCTATGAATATCATCATGTACTTCCCTCCTCTTTTCACTCTTGCAGTGATCTGACTTTTCTTCATAAACTGCCTCTCTTGACATGACCCGCAGATTTTGCTGTGATGTCACAGTCACTTGGGAAGACAGTGATGTCACAGCTGTTCTGATTTGCATTGACATAGCTACTCTGACATCAAAGAGAGATTGGATAGCCATGGACCAGGCTGCTAATTGGTTCTGCGAAGTTCTTTACAATTTGATTTCTGATCAAATTTAATTACATATCCACTGCATGCAAGCCATGTGCTTTAAAGTGAAAACCTATGTGGTTTGGTTAAGCAAAAGACTTGAGCAATTCTTTGTACTTTTAGTGGAAATGTGACCCCAAAAATGATGGAGGATACTTGCTTCTTATAAGATAAATACTTGGAAAAATATAATCCATATCCTGGTAACTGTAAGTATTGTGATTACAATAACTATGAACCCAATCCTATTCTCCCCCCCCCCCCGTTGATGCAGCCGCGCCAAAAAGGCATGCGCTGTATCCAGTGGGGGGCAGATTGGGAGACTTTGAAGGGGAATTACTTCCCCTTACCCTCCGTAAGCCTCTCACTCCACAATGGGTCTCCTTGGATCTGCACAAGCTCTTTAGCTGGTCCATGTCCCAGAAGAGTGGGGAGGTTTGAAAAAGAGGGGATAGGATCTGGCACATGCTATTGCCACCGGATCCACCCCCTCCCGCTGCCTCCCGGCCCCCTGTTCTTCCACTCTCTACGCCCAGTTTTGCCCCCTCCCTGCTACCCCCACCTGCACTGCTGCCTTACCCTGTCTGGTGGATGCGGTGGGGTCCGTCAGTGGGGTTGCAGCACTGTCAGCTCTGGCAGAGCTCTAGGAGAGGAGAGGAAACGGGGATAGGATTCTGGCACATGTCGGTGCTGTCAGGATCTACCCTTCCCTCCCCTGTTCTGCCCCCTGCCCACCCTTCTCCCCACCCAGACACTCTCCCATTCCTCCCACTGCCCACCCCTTGCCTTGGCTTACCTGTGCTCACATGGGTAGCCAGTAGTGGCAGCGGGCTGCCAACAAAGCCGCTGTTTGCAGCGGCAGTTCCAAAATGACTACCTGCGGTGCATTGTGCATGACCATTTATGACAGCAGAACCCGTTTCGCTGTTGTAACTCTTAGTTAAGATTGGACTGTAAGGTTTGTTATAAAATAGTTCAGGTTTATAGGACAATAATTAAGTACACAGTGAATGACGTCCATTGCCTACTCTTGCTTGTGATTGTGATATTCACAAACTTAAGTGGTTTGGGACCTGGACACCGTAAGGATCGTCTCCTCCCATGTGTGCCTTCCTGTGTGCCCTAATGGTCAACTCAGGCCTTGTATCTACCAGGAGTAAGGTATTTTTGGTCATGGTGCTGTTTCTGTAGAATGGGCTCCCTAGTTGGCTCCTGCTCTACTCTCTTTCAGGAGACTGGTTAAAAACTTGCGTTTGGAAGGGCTAAGAGTTGTAGTGGGACTAGAAGGATGGCCTCCAGTTTGAATGTTTTCTAGTAGCCACCTTCACATTGGCTTTTGTTTTTTAATTATTTGTTTTGTAAGTCACCTTGGTTTGCCTTTGTGGCAAGAAAGACGATGCACGCATGCACGCACAATTGCATCAGAGTGAATAGGGAAGTGGGAAAAATGTGTCTGATAAATCTACCCAATCAATAGGATTCTATTTTATGTTGCATTATTATTATTATTATTATTATTATTATTATTATTATTATTATTATTATTATTATTATTATTTATTGGTGAATGTGCACAACTTTGGGTACAACTGAAGAACACCAACTTAGAACTTCTAAAATGCATAAAGTTACTGAATGACTGTCCAAAATACAGAGACAGTCAACAGTCATGAGGAACTGTTACCAATTCTTCACGCATCTGATGAATATGTAAATGTTTAATTTACACAAAAAAATGATTGCCATCAGGAGAATTGTCAGGAATATTCTGTTTAAATGAAACTGAATGCAAATTTGGCGATTCCATCACAGGAGAAACAACTGAGGAATTTTGAGGGAAGCCAAAAGGCTTTTAATAAGGGCCTAATTTTAAGCCCAATCCTATTCGGGCTCTGCACCGGCAGAACACTCATTCCAGCAGTGAAAGGCTCTTTTACGGCTGTTGCAAAAGGCAACAAGCTATTCGGTGGAGCTTGGCTGCCACTGCAACTGGCTAGTAGCCGGGTCCATGTGCCAGTGGACCAGAGTCGCCTGCCGGCACCAGAAAGTTAGCACAGGTGGTTAGAGTGATGCGGTGAGGGGGCAGAGCAGGGTGGGAAGAGGGAGGAATGGGGAGGAGATGGAAGCAAGGAGGAGGGCAGATTGGGGCAAGGAAGGGGGTGGTATTAGTGGTAGCAGTGCACACTAATATCCTAGCCCCCATCCCGGCCTCGATCCCCAGACCTGGGTCCATGTGGACTTGCGCCAGCTATAGAGCTGGTGCAGGTCCAAGTAGACTCAGAGGGCCGGCACAGACTTACCCCAGGTCAAAGGAATAAATGTTCCTTTACTCCAAGGAGGCCTCCAGAGGCTGAAACTCCCCCATGGGATTCAGCAAGCACCACGTTGGCACAGCTGCATAGCTGCGTGGGGAGTTCAATTGAATTGGGCTGCCTGTTACTATAAATTTGTGCGTTGGTCTGGTTGGTTTATTTTTTTAAATTTTGGTTAATAGCATGTACGTGGGGAGGAACCTATGTGCTGCAATGAAATGGGGGAGCAGGAGTTTTAACACTTTGTGCCTGCACTGATCCAGATTGTGTGTTCCCCATGCAATATTATTAGCAAAAAAATATTAGCTGAAAGCAAACTGAAGCTCCCCCCCCCCGTCAATAGTGCATAGAAGAGGGGGGCACATTTCAGATTGGAACTGTGGTGGGGGCAAGTGTTAAGGATATTTGCTCTTGCTACAGTTTTGCTAGTTTGTGGCTCCCCCCCCCCCAATGTTCTGGTCACTAGCGTCGCTCCAGTAGGGGCGGGGCTGTAAGTATCGCTGCGGTCATAGTCTCTTTACCGAGTGAGGAGGAGGCAGCCCCGCCCCCTCACTGTCCGAGCCAGTCCCCTACGGAGAAAGCAGCAGGCAGGGTCTCTTCCCTGCCGGTTTCTCCGCAGGGGACTGGCTTGGACAGTGAGGGGGCGGGGTTGCCTCCTCCTCGCTCGGTAAAGAGACTATGACCGCAGCGATACTTACAGCCCCGCCCCTACCGGAGAGACGCCTCTGGTTCTGGTTACCAAAAACAAATGAAAAATACAGAGCTAACACACAAATTTAAAGCAATGTGTCTTTGGGCTCTAAACTAGCAACATTTTCTTAGGGGAGGTTCATGCATCCCTACCTATCTGTGAGTGTGTGTGCATGCATGTGTATGGGTGAGTGAGGCCAAAGCACCTTTAGGTGGGTGTATATAAGAATTTATTTTCTTGTATATGTTGATATATCCATATGGTGGTGATCCTAATTAAACCTGGGTTATTAAATATTTGGGGGACACTTGCTACTTTCCCCTAGACCAATGGTTCTCAAACTGGTGGGTTGCAGCCCACCACGCTGTCTGGAAGCAGTCGCTACCCCCTCTTAAGGGGCGTGAATGATGTGTGGCGATGGCACTTTCATGTGTGGTGATGGTCCCGCTGCTGAGGAAAAAAGGTGTATTTTCACTTACACCTTTTTTAATAAGGGCCAGTCATGTCAGCCCTCTACGCCCCTCCCCCATATGCCTCAGAAGAGCTTTCAATCAGTGAAAACCGGGCTTCCAAACGTGATTAGAAGCTCTTCTGCGGTACGGGGGACGACGACGGCGTAGAGGTGGCCGTTCGCAACCCCCTGTAAGTGGAAAAAAAAAACCTTTATCCATGGCAGTTGAGGGATCCCGGAAGTGCCATTGCTGATGTTGCCGCAGAGTCCGCGATGACTTACAGGCTCCCTTAAAAGGTGACCCCTGACAATTAAGTCCAGTCATGTCCGACTCTAGGGTGTGGTGCTCATCCCCATTTCAAAGCTGAAGAGCCAGCGTTGTCCGAAGACGCCTCCGTGGTCATGTGGCCGGCATGACTCTCCTTGCCGCAGCGTGTAGCATGCAGCTGGAACACGGAGCACTGTTTACCTTCCCGCAAGCGGTACCTATGTATCTACTCGCATTAACATGCTTTGGAACTGCTAGGTTGGCAGGAGCTGGCCAAGCAACGAGAGCCCACCCCATCGCGGATTCGAACTGCCGACCTTTCGTTCAACAGCTCATGGTTCAGCGGTTTAACCCACTGTGCCACCCGCTGGCTCCCTTACTCACCTGTAAAAGTTTGAGAACCACTGCCCTAGACCAATAGACCTGCTACAGCTTCTGGGCACCTTCATATGTCCTATAGGAATTTATTCTATTCTACATTCTTGACAACTTTCTTAAAGCATTGCAATATCTCATCAACACAATGGATGAACCGGAGAGAGAACATCTGTGGTGTGTAAACTATAAAACTGCAAACACCATACATGTAGGCTGAGACAATTAGTTGCATAATTACTATGAAGGATGTGTTTGAAACAAACTCTTCAGAACATAAACACCATGAGCAAGAACAGACAGCCAGAGTGATGTTATGCTGTCTGCCTACGTACCACTAGGTCAGTGAAAGCGTGACTCTCGCAATGCCTCAAGGTCTACAAGCAAACTGAGACATCTTGTAAAATTCCATCTCTTGACATCTGTTGTCTTATTTTACGCTGGCCACTGTTTGGAGCCACAAGCAATTTTTGCAAGTGGTGGCTTGTCTTTCAGTGGGGGCTGCCCCAGCTCAACCCAGCAACTTTCATGGTCAATATAAACCATTACAAATTTTGGCATGGCACGACTTCCAACCATGATGCCTTTGCCAAGAGCTTTATGCAGCTACGTCTTCAGTTGTTGAGCCATATTTGAGGAGGTTCAGCCATCAAGAAGCTATTATGAAGACTTTGTGTATTCTGTAGTTGCAGAATTGGGTCATGATCAATTTTTTTTGTTTCCTGAGTAAGTCTGATCAAATATTGTTTTGTCGCTGTTCCCCTCTCTCTTTGTCAACATGTTGTTGAAAGTAGTGGCAATCTAACTCCCCACCCCCATTTTTGAGCAGAGAACAAGCCAAACAAAAGGCTTTCTGGATGACCTTGGGCCGGTCACCGTCTGTCAGCCTACCCTAACTCACAGGGTTGCTCCGAGGACAAAAGGAGGGAAGGAACCATGTGCACCACCCTGAGCGCCTTGGAGAAAGGGTGGTATATGTGAAAAAATAAATACTGTAATAAATAAACCAAAACCAAAGTGTATCTTTAAGGAAAAAATACAGACCCATTACAAATGGGAAAAGCACAGATTTGGAAACTGAAGCTTATAAATGTATAATAATCGTTTTGGAGTCCTGTGCAGAAGTTAATCTAACTGGATTCTTGCTATAGTTAGACAATAGGATACAGTGGACCCTTTCTAACCGTGGATTTGGGACCCGCAAATTTCTCTCACCACGGATCCCAGATCCGCGAGGGTCCACTGTAAAACGGAGGGAGGGAGTTTAAAATGGCGTTTCTTACCTTTTTGCATGCAAACCACTCTGTTTTCAGGGCTGTAGAGAGCGAAATCGTGCTCCTGCAGCCTCTTCCGGGTCGCTGGACTTCCCCCCTCCCTTCCCCAAGGTCACCTCAGAATGCACTGGGGCAAGCCAAGGGAAGGAAGGAGGAAAGACCAGTTAATGTTCATGGTGAGTAAATATATTTAAAATTTTAAATACTTCTTAAATATTGCGGCTCTCAAACTTCTCTCTTTCGGCTCTCAAACACTTGAAGTTTATCATATGTAGCTCTTACATTAAGCAAGTTTGGCCACCCCTGCTATCTAGAGTCCACTTTGCCTTGAATGGATGATGATGACCTCCTTAACTAAACAAAGTAGGTGGTGTGCATTCATGTGTGCAAAACTTTCTTTTCCTTTTCCTGTGGGCACCTCTTTTATCATCACTGAATATTGCACAGGCAAACATTCAGTCTACAAAATTTCCACTCTCCGCCCCTTTCAATCAGCTTCCTCAATTCAGTGGGGGATGTGTAGCCATGTTCCATAATTGGTGGCATTCTGGCTAGTGATTAGACAACTCAAGAGTGCTCTTTCAGTGTGCTTCTTAAAACCAGACAAAGACCTGGGAAGCCATTTCACCCTTGACATTTGTTCTTGGTGCCCAAGATGCCTGTGGGCTAGACAGACTCTTGAGTCTTGGACAGTAGGGTCCTCACGGGCAGCCCTGAGGCTTTTTCAAGCAGCTAGGAGAATCAACATATTTTGGGAGGCTCCCTTCTAAAACTGGCCTTGTCTAGTGCCTATAAACAAGTGGACATGATGTTCCTTGCTGAAAATAAATGTTTATCACAAGTGACATTGCATTACATCACCCACAGATATTTCCCCCCAGGTCAAGTTCTGCCTGGTATACAGAAGAGCAAAAAGAAACACAAGTTCATCTGCAGGCTCTCTGAAAGCAGGATGTAAAGTCCTTGGGGCAAGCAGGAAAATATCACTTCTACCTAGGAGTAGTATATAGTGCAAGAGAGTTAATTTGTACTTTTATAGTGCAAACCTAGGCATGCTTACTCAGAAGGAAGTCTTGTTGAGTCTAGTGGAACTTACTTCCATGTAAGTGTGTATAGGATTGCAGCCTTATGGTACAATCTTGTCTACGTTTTCGACCTCCAGTCTAGGGTGTCGCAAATGTGCCATAAGGCACTGGCAAGTAGGCAGCACTGGGGCTGAGGCCAGTTCTGCTCCCCCCCACTCCAGATCCCAAGGAGCGCCTGCCAGGGAAGGTAAAGTAGAGGGGCAGGAGGAGGGCGGACCGGGGATGTTCCGGGAGGGGAGGATTGGTAGGTTGGGGAAGGGATCGATGGTGGCAGCTCTGCTTGAGATCCTATTCTCCTTCTTGGGCCTGCCCAGTGTCACTGGTGTTGCTAGGGGGGGGTGTATGTGGCGTGCCCCACACGAAGTGACACCAATTTGGGTGCCACATGGGGGTGGCAACCACGGCTGGGCAGGCTCAGATGTGAGCGGCATTTCTCATCGCTGAGCCGAATCCGAGCCTTGGCTTCTTCTTGGCTTCTTCGGAAGCCAAGAGGGTGTCACCCTTCCCCAGGTTTATCCGGCTGCTCACCTGCATCCTGCGAGCCAAGCCATGTGCCTTTGGCTTGCAGGCATAAGCCACGAAGAAAGCTGAAGACCGTGGAGGGGCTGTCACCCCTCTGTTGCCTTTGAATTTCTTTGTGGCTCCCGCTGCAAGCCGAAGGCAGCGGAGGAACTGTCAACCCCCAGCTGCCTTTGGCTCGCAGGCGGGAACCGCAAAGAAAGCAGAAGATAACAGAGGGGCTGTCACCCCTTCGCTGTCTTCGACTTTCTTCGTGGCTCAGCGACCCAGAAGTAATTGATGTGGCATGATGCCACACGCCATGCCAGTTACTTCTGGGTTGCTGGGCTACACTGCACCAAGAGGAATTAGTGTAAGCTACACCACAGTCCGGTGTTACACCGCCCTCTCAAATGTATGCTAGCCAAATAGCTGGTAGACAGTCAAGTAGACCCATCGGTGTGGCTGAGGCTCTACTCGGGGTAAGGGGACAAACGTCCCTTTACCCCTAGGAGTCCTCCAGCTGTGCCGGTACTGGGTCCTATCTGGCTAAGATGCAGCGGCACGAGCTCTATGCTAGACAGAATTGGGCTGTTAGACCAGCAGAAGGCTGAGGAGTCTGCAACTGTGAGGAGGACGTGTAAGGGTGTGTATTTCTCAGTTATCTTGGTTCCGAGGATACAACTAATAATGACAGGAGAAAAAACAGGATTTTAATGTTATTTATAGACATGATAAGGAAATCTATGTTTCCTTGGACTGCGGAAGTTGACAGTTCTAATTTGTCATGCTTTGAGATAGGTGTGGCCACCCACTGTGAGTGGAGTTTCTGTGCAGGGTCACTGAATGTCGAAAGATCACAACAATCTGGAGCCATGATTGTCAGAAGCTGTGGTCTTGACCACTGTTCCTATCAGTCTTGGGTCTTATGGATGTTATTGTGAACCTTGTCAGGTTCCAGTTTTAGAAGAACAAGGGTTGCTGCATGTTGTGTAACATGCTGACCTCACTTCCAAAGTAATAGTTCACCCCTAGTTTTGGGGAAAAAAACTGAACCATGGGTGAACTTAAGCATCCTGTTAAATGAGAAAGCCCCGTGGCTCCTTAAAGACTAGAGCTCTGTTCTCACAACATATCCATGGAGCGAGTGAATACATGTTGAGGGGGAAAGCCAGGGTCACAGCAGTAGGCCCCCACCCCCAGATCTATATGTGTTGGTGTGTGTCTGCATGGAATATGTGTACAGTACGTACTTGCATAGGGCTTTCTACACAATTGGGAACTCTGGGATCCCAGTTGTAGGGAGAGAGCCCTACATGCATACTGTTGTACATACGCTGACTCCATGCAGTCATTCAAGTGAATGTGCCTAGATCTCTCTTCCATGTACATTCACTCATCCTGCAAGAGTCATTAGAATAAAGTGTAACACATTTACAGTATTTTGGTTTAAGCTTTTGTGGATTACAGCTCACTGTGTCAGGTGAAAATGAGAACAGCTATTTTGGGGTTCCACAGGCTTTCATAGTTCATGAATATATTTTCTTGCCCAAATTTTGCCCATGTTTAAACAATTTAAGAAATATAATGAGGAAGGAGGAACCAAACACAAATCAATAACATCTCATTCAGCAATGCTTTAAGACAGCAGTCCTATGCATATTTAGTTCTGAAGTAAGTTCCATGCTAAGTGTGCTTAGGATTGCAGCCTAACTGATGTTGTTGCAGGATATGCCTGGACCTCATCATTAACATTTGGCAGGGGCATCCACTGTCCCTAATCACAGGGACGCTCTTTCCCCATGGAGAGCAGTCGCGTCGCTAGGACGCGCGACATCCCAGAGCGGGGGCGCGTGTCGCCTTTAAGGGAGAGGCTCCGCCCCCACGCGTGACGTCACGCGCAGGAGCAGAGCACCCTCCCCGCTCCGTTTTCGGCTCATTTTGGAGCCAAACGGACACAGGGGAGGGCGGGCGGGCCCAGCTCCACCGCTAAACTGTAAGTGGGGGGGGGCGCGAGTCACCCTTATGCGCGCGACACCCCTTGGCGGCCCACCCCCCGTGCTTCCCCCTGTCGACACCCATGAGGGAGAGTGTTTGTTACTGCAGACAATGGAGAGAACAAGGGGTCCGGCTAGGAGCACGAGGGTGGGGCTCACTGGGCATTCCCACAGTATTCTGTACGTGTGAAGACTCATCATTTACAGAACATCTGAAAAGGGCTTTAGAAATGTTCAAATGTAATCTAGCAAAGGAATTACTAATGAACTTGATTATACAGCTGCCCCCCCCATTATCTGCGGATCAGCTATCTGGATTCACTTATCCACGGATAGTGGATGGCCCCCCGCTTCTCCCCCACGTGTGCAGGGGGCGGGGCCCCTCAGAAAACTGTGGAGGGGCGTTCACCCCTATCCGCAGTTTTCACATATATGGGGACATATTCCCCGTGGATCCGGGGGCACTACTGTATATTGTTCTGCCTCATGCCCACATTTGTAAAGAAATTATTGCCCACATTTGCATGCCCACATTTGTAAAGAAATTATTTTCTAGGTATTATTTTCTGTGAAACGTGATGCTCGAAGGTCTCAAACCGCCCTAAGAAGCTTCCCTCAATTAAGGTATATATCCTGTTTATGAACCACCCCTAGAGGATTTACCTAGTGATCTTCACTTTCAACCTAAACTTGTGAATGATAAATACAGTAGTGACTTCTCTCACTGGTGGCTAGCACCACCAATGAACACGTAAAAAGGCAGGCTATGCACAGAACTTGGGCAAAGGGGACGGGAATTGTGTGACATCTTCCCTAGCAGCCTACTTTGAGAAATAAAGGTATTCTCATAATACCCTTAGGCTGCAATCCTATACACACTCTACTGGGTGTAAATCCCTTGCAGCTCCATGGAATTTACTTTGGACATGTACAGGATTGGCCTGCTATTTTCATTACGAGAATTATCTGGTGCTGGATGGGAGGAAAAAAAATCCGATTTCTTCAGCAATGTGTTAGTTTAATATTGTTACTGTACAATAAAGAGTTGGTAGCTTCTAGTACCTATCAAGGAAAATGACAAAAAATCATCCCAAACTCTAGCCAAACTATGATCAATTTCCGAGAAACACCTTTTTTGTGGTCTATGGATGCACTGAATATTCTGTTTTTATTTGGGGCCAAAAATAGTGCAAGAATAGGGTGAAAATATTTCTTGAAAAAAGTGTTTATTATGAGAATAATTTCATGGGTGACACCAGTCAATCTGAGATCGTGTAGTGAATGGAACAATATCATAGTGTAAATAGCCATTGAGATCTGGTTGTACGCCAAAGTCACTGAGAGCACAATCCTGCATAACGCAGGAGCAGCGGAGCGAGCGCTCCGCCGTTCGAAGCCATCGCAAATGTGCCGTAAAGCATGCTTACAACGACTCTAGAGTAAGGGTGGCTGGCGCGGAGGCTGGCTGCCCCCACTCCACTGCTGGATCGTCTCTGCGGCCGCCAGAGAAGGTAAGGGATCCCCAGCAGGCGCGGGGGCAATCCGGTCAGCAAGGGAGGGAGGACATTGGCTGAGCCGACCCGGGGGCTTCCATCCCATTCCCGGGCTGCCGTGGCCTTTACACGGCCTCCTTGGACTTGCGTCAGCTAAATAGCTGGTGGAAATCTGAGGAGGCCCATTGGGGCCTCCCCGCGTTACACCAGGGGAAGGGGAAGAATGTCCCCTTCCCCAAGTAGACCTCCAGGCCGATCAAGATCGGCCCGGAATGCGAATAGGATGCGGCAGGAGGCCCTGGGCCGGCCACTGGATACTTATAATAATAATAATACTGTATTTCTTCAATTCTAAGACGCATGTTTTTTCCCAATTAAGCATTTCAAAAAATGGAGTGCGTCTTAGAATCGAAGGTCTCCAAAAAGCACCCCAAAATGCTATCTTCTTACTTACTGGGGCTTGGGGGAGCTTCAGGGAGGCCTGCGCAACCCTCTGCAGGCCTCCCTGATCTTCAGTTCGGCCAAAAACGGTGATTTTCAGCCATTTCCGGTTTTCGCAAAAACCAGAAATGGCCAAAAATAGCTGTTTTTTGCCGAACTGAAGATCAGGGAGGCCTGCAGAGGGTTGCGCAGGCCTCCCTGAAGCTCCCCCAAGCCCAGGTAACGAAGGAAATGGCACTTTCTGGCGGGGTGACTGATGACTCAGTGCACTCAGTCATCCTCAGCTGCAGGAGACATGCTGGGGAGAGTTGGTGCTGAGTAGGTAGATTCAATGAAGGGAGGTGAGTCTTACAATCGATGGATTTTTTTCCCCTGCTGGTGGTACTGAAAGTAAAGGTGTGCCTTAGAATCGATGGCGCCTTAGACTCGAAGAAATACGGTAATAATAAATGGTTGGTTGGTTGCCCTTGTGGGAGAAAGGCGGGGTATAAATTCTATTAATAATAATAAAAACCAGTATTTATATACTGCTTTTTCTTTGGTCATCGGATTTCTCCTCCGACTTTAATTCAAAGGCGGTTTACATGGGCAGGCTTTCTAAACCACAAGGGTTTTTTACAATACAATAATGTTCTAGTCTTTCGTAGAACTCTTCATTCTAGATGTTTCTTTCACAGTCCATCTCTCTCTCTCTGGCGTTTGCCTCACCACGCTTCAGCTGACAGGGCAACCTTGACTCTCACTCAAGTGCAACTGCTGTTCCATTCCCCCACTTAGGCAGGATTGCACTGCCTGTCCAAGTGAAGCCAGTTTAGATGCATAGCAAAAGAAGACATTGCAAATGAATATGTACACAGACATATTTGCATATACTGGCAAAAAAATATTGAAAAGGGAAGTACTTTTGACTCTACTACAAATATTCTCAAAATAGACTGAGTTCCTTCAACTCAGCCCTTTTATACCCAGTTCCCCTCAATTGCAGAAAACTTTTTTAAAAATAGAGCATATTTGTACCCCACCTTTTTTTTGTCCTGTGCAATTTTTAAATTAAATAATTTCATGACAATCCATATCAATATCAATCACATTCTAACATCAATACTTTATATACATATAACAATACATTTAACAATACTTATAATTATAATCCTAATAAATAATTGACCAATATATCAGTGGATCGGTTCTATTCATTTCTATATCTGTTTCCCTATCCAATTTTAACAAGGGGTACCAAATTTTACTAAAGTAAAAAAAAAATTATACCCCACCTTTCCTATAAAGCAGGGGTCCTCAACCGGTGGTATGCGTACCACCAGTGGTACTTTTGGGCTCATCTGTTGGTACGTGGCTGGTCTGAACCCCAAACACACACACACCCTCCGACAGAGCTCAGGAGCAGAAGTTTGGACGCTGCGGAGTTCAGGAGAGCACCAGCAAGAAGCTCAGCTGGCGAGCGGCGGTGAAGCACGTGAGTTTGTGCATTGAAAATGGCCTTCCCACCTGCCCCAAGCAACGTACCGGTGCTTCCCGGCATTGGAAACCTCCGCTCCTGAGCTCTGTCAGTGTCCGATACCCAAAAGTGACAGGTGATGCCGTGATTGCCCGTCACTTCCGGTGGTACGCTGAGGGATCCCGGCAGTGGTACACCGCTACCGCCAAGGGGTTGAGAACCCCTGCTGTAAAGCATTCAAGCTGGTGTATGTGAGGTTATCCTTTTTCAACCCTCATAGCAATTTTACTTGCTGCAAATTGCTATGAGGATTGAAAAAGCATAACCTCATGATTGTTTGTTAGTTACAGTGTTGTATAGTGGAAACAGTTGCTGCACTTAGATTTGCTGACCCAGTTTCATATCCCTGCTCAGCCATGAAGTTCACAAGCAAGGGATATGAAACCAGGTTTGCAATCACAATGATTTTCTGGAATCAGGCAGCCAATCTATCTTTACTATGGGACTGTGGTTTTTAGCACCTCTAATTTTCACTACTGCCTTTCATTCATTTTTTTTTCACTCTGCTGGAATACAGCTTCAGTTTCCTCCCCCCACCCTTCCAATATCAGCATTTTTCTTTGTCTCCTCACAGCTACTCTTAGACAGAGCTCAAGTCGAACTTTTGAACTCACAAGAGGGTTCAAGACAAAAGCAAAATGAGTTTTCCATCTTTCAGAGTAGCACATTATTATTCCTGTGAATTGTGGTAACGCCTAAAGGCTGCATTTGCAGTCAGGTTCAAGACTCCTGGGTGTTGGGCCCAGTCTATGCATGCAACGAAAGGAAAGTCCTGACCTCTTGAGCTCATGTAATCTTCGCATTTAAAGGGAGACAGACAACTGGCCGATATTTAAATAAGAAAAGAGCAGATGTGGTAAGAAAAGGGAAAAATAAAATTGAGACATGTTATTAATAAACAGCAATTATCAATCAAAACGCTCTGTGAACATGCTGTTGATTGTGTGAGAGGATTCAGGATTTCCATAGTTCTGGAAATGTTATGTTTGAGGAGACTCGGAGGTAACTCTGTGCTCATACGAGGGGTGAGAGGCTGCTCGCACGTCTTCTCACGCTAAGACACAAGGAGCTTTGCATAATCGACATCCAAAGTGCAGGAACCTGACCCCACCCTGCTGTCTGTTACGTGAGCCGGGTGTTGGCACAACCTGATGAAATGATTCTACCATCTGTCAAGTGAAAAAAGGTTCTGCTGTGTGGAACATCTTCAGGCCTGTTTTAGAGGCGTTCTTGGAAATCCCTTGCATTAATGACTTCCTTATTTCCCCTGAACATTTTATTTTTCACTGCGCCGGTGTACATGGAGAGCAAATAGCGCAGCTGTAGCATTCAACTCTTGCTTTCTGAAGAAGCTCATGCCTCTGAACATCTGGGAGGTGGCAACAGTAGGCACATTTCCTCAGGTCCAGAGAAGGCTGACTGGCAAGACGGTGGTGGGGCTGTGTGTATTTGGAGTGTAGAGTTCTAGTTTTTAACCTGGCAAATGATGGACAGACCAGAAACTCACTCTGTTGGTGGGGTGAAATAAGTATTACTTCAAAGGGTTATTACAACTAAGTATAATTATAGGCATGTGGTAAATACCACTGGTGAGAGGCAGTGACTAAGGGCTCAGTCCTGTCCAACTTCCCAGCGCTGATCAGCTGTGCCAATGGGGCATGTGCTGCATTCTATCGGTGGGGGGGGGGAAGTCACAGAGGCGTCCTCAAAGTAAGGGACTCGGGGGGTTGGTAAAGGGTTTGTTCCCTTACCTCAGGGCTGCATTGCGGCTGCATTGCAGCTGCATCGGCACTGGAAAGTTGAATAGGATTGGGCCCTAGGTATGTGCAGGGTGTTGGGTGCAGGCCACACTGGGAGACACCCATTGAGGAGATGACACCACAGAGAAGCCTGCACCATGTGCACCCAGGCTCAGTGGTCTTGGGCTGCTCTGAGCTGCTTCCTGTACTCGCAAGCAGAGCTTTGGCCACTCTGACTCAACTCGGAGCAGCTGAAGACGGCCGAGCAAGAGTGACACCTGGCTGTCTTTGGCCACTCCAATTCGGCTCGGAGCTGAGTTGGAGTGGCCCAACACAAAGAAGCGGCTCGGAGTGGCTGAAGATAGTCGAGCAAGGGCCACAAGCAAGACTTGGTGACTCATCATCACATCACTGCCAATTACTTCCACGTCTGCACACTCGGTGGGTGACGCTATGAGTCACTGCACCAGGTGACACCAGCATTAGCAACACTGCTGAGTGTGTGAAGTGTAAGCTAGGACATTTCTGGTTCAAATCTTGCCTTGGCCATGAACTCATTTCTGTCTTGCAGACTCTGCCCCCTGACTACAATATGGGGATCTAAAATGTGTACAGCTGAGAGAAGGAGGATTTGTAAGAAGCACGGCACAGGCTACTAAAATATCTAAGGCATTGTTTTCTCCAGAGACTGTCTGCTAGCTAATGGAGGCATAGCCATTTCTAATAGATCCATTTGTGGGCTAGGTGCAGAAGAACAAGGCACAGCATTATTCCTTTCAGATGTACAGAACAATCTTCCACATAGAACTTTACAGTTCTCTTCTGCTCAGGGTGTCGTCTTTTCCTACAACTTTTTATACATGTGGTATAAAAACAGAGTGCAAAATATATGCACATTGCAATTTGAGAGGAAGGATTCACACACAAAAAAGATGCATGTTTCCTTTTAAAATGGCAGAGGTGGCCATGAAATAATTGGGTTTTCAATTCCATGGACTTTAAAAAAACAAATGCCGTTATTTTTACCGCACGAGATACCCTTCACGAACGTCAAAGTGCCTATGTAAACTGTACATGGTTTCTGAATCTAGTTACAAAATCTAGTTCTAGCGTTAGAAAGCCACTCTCAGTTAAGCCACTCTCAGTTAACACAACTATATTCTTATTCAGAACTGTGGCAATCCACACCTTTGCGAGCAGGGAATGCTTTGCTGCAGCAAACAGAGCAGTCCATGGTGCTCAGGCACCGGGTGATGAGTGGGGAGAATCGCTGGAGGATGCCAGCAGCTGGGGGAGGTGGGCTCATGGAGGCAGTGGAGAAATAAGGGGGGGATGGGAGGAAGAGGGACAGATGGAGGAGGAGGCAGCAGCCACACAGAGAGACGAGAAACTGTGAAAAATAACAGAGGAAGTGGAGACAGAAGGTACAAGTGGGGAAGCTACAGAAAGAGCAGGAGACACAGTGAACCAAGGGGAGGAGGAAAGAGAGAAAGAGAAAGTGAAAGTGAGAAAGGGGTGAGGAGCCAAGGGGAAGAGAAGAAGAGAACAGAAGCGACAGAAGCAGCAGCACCAGAGGGTGTGAAAATGGAGGATAGCCAGGGAGTGGCCAAGGAGGCAACTGGGCCCTGACCTCAAGAGAGCCCCAGGACCCCTCCAGGAGTTGCAGGGGACAGCACCCCTGTTCCCAGGCTACAGGTGGACAGCCAGGGCCACCAGGCCATCTTTTACCCTCTGCCACCAGACCACACTGGGAGAGAGGGATTAGTGCCCCAACCCTTACCCTAGGTGAGAGGGGTGGCCAGTTGACAAAGCTCCTGGTGGCAGGAAGCAGGGGGAGGAAGGTTTGACCGCAGGGGCAGCACCCCTGAGAAGTATCATGGACTGCTGCTCCCACCCACAGTATTGTGTGCTGTAACACAATAAAGAGATGGTGCAGCAGCTTTTTGTCCATTGCACAGCCCGGCGAGTCCGCCATGCCCTTCCCCTCCCCTTTCGATGTGGACCTGCCAGCCTGGGATGAGGTAAGCAGGGCAGAGGCCCCTAGAAGAACATACACTTCATGGTGGAGCCCAGTCTTTGAATGAGTCCAATATGCACCTATCACCACCACCACCTCAAGCCTTAGCAGGTAGTGTTGAAACAGCTATGTTGAACAGGGTCCACAAACACAAGTTTCACGTGACATAAGTCTCTGTCACAAGAATGACTGCCAAAAAATACACCTTTCATGAGAAAATAGTTTTGGAATATCTCAAGAAGTATCTTCACATAGGACAAAGTAATTAGTTTACAATCTCTTCGTGAAGATTTTTTTCAAAAAAATCTGAGGCCATAGCCATTCTCTGTCTCTGATATTTGTGCTGTTTGTGGACATATCTACTCGATAATTTTATATCCGTTTTATACCAGTTTAACTGTCATGGCCAAAAAAATCCAAAAGTTCCAAACTATGATTCATAGGGCTCTTTGGAAGACACCATGATAGTTAAATTGTTATAAAGCTAATATATTATAGTGGAGATATACCAACAGAGGGCACCAGTATCAGAGAGGTGGTACAGAACTGCAATTCCCAGGGTATCCTGGTAAGAAGGCATTATTATTAAACCAATTTGTCTGTTGTATAGATTTGCGTGGTTTCATAGAAGTGTAAATGGGATACTCTTTGTTCCATAAGTGGAAATTACAATTTTGCCACCATGATGCAGTTGAATTCTGTATAGTATAATTAAACGATCCTTCATGAACCTTACTAGGCAATAGTACTGCATAGCATGCCAGAAAACCAAGACATGAGTGACTGCTATATTCTAGTCACTGTACCAACATTTGGGAATCTGGAAATGGGAAAAAAAGACCCTCAAACAAACTTTTTAAAAAAGAGTAAAGAGTCTTGGCCTTGTCTTCACTAATGTTTATAACACATTGATCTAAGTCTGAGTGGAAATTACTATATACCTCAGAGGTCAGCACTTGTCTTTGCACTGCCCTTTACATTTTCCAGGACGTCTCTCCAGGTCTGGAGGAGAAAGAAGGGGCCTTCACAAATCCCACATACAGGAGTCAGGAGCACTATTTCCATCAGATTAGGGTTTCCATAGACGAGTATAGTTCAGCTCCTTCTTCACATACAAAATGTGTGTATACCAGGATGGTGTAGTGCAGAGGTTCCCTAACTCCTGGGAAGGCCCTATGCTGCTCTAAGTGGCAGCAGGGCCTTCCCAGGGGTCGCAACGACGCGCCCGGGATCACGCCGCCACCGCCGCGCCCGAAATCGGCCTTTTTACCTGCATTGGTAGGCAGTGGGTGTCCGGCGGGGTGTGTGGGGAGCCTGCGGACCCCTCCGCAGGCCTCCCCAAGTGTCGGAGCAGTGCTCCGACGCGATTGCAACTCACTTCCGGTTTCATTGGAGGCTCTCCGGGACCCTCCAGGAATCGGGTCGCGCCCCACCAAGTGGGTCCCAACCCACAGTTTGAGAAATACTATTATAAGTTATTGTTTTGCGCTTGCTGTACTATACATTCATTTTATAAATGGAAACCTCTTGGAAATAATACCAACAGCAGGGTTGGGAAGGTCCTTTCTATGCGTTGTATGAACATAAGGAACTCAGCAATAAATAGCATGGCAAGATGATCTGCCATGTTTGCTCCACAGATACAGACTCTTGTTTTGTAATCAGTCTTCACATGTTGACCTTCAATAACCATTGTTTGCGTGGTCTGAAAACAGAGAGCCACAAATGCCATTCCTAACCCGTAAGAGGTGTGAGCTCATGAATGTAGCCATCGCAACAATGAGACGGCTTTGCCAGCCTAAAACAAGGTGTAAAATCTGCCGATTGCATGGCAGCTAAATCAGGCTGAGCAGTAGTTCTTGGAAGTGTGAAACACACAAAACAATTAAAATGATCAGAAGGTTGGTACATCTTCTCTGTGAGAAAAGGCTAATTTGTTTCAGGCAATTTTGTTTTGTAAAAGATTCTAAGGAGAGATATGATAGAAGTTTATTATTTTTATTTTATTTATTTAAAATATTTGTATCCCTCCTTTCCTCCTATAAAAATGGGATGCCCAAGGCGGTGAACAACAAAGATTAAATACAATACAATAAAAACGAAAAGTCATAATAATAGCTATAACTCCCCTCCCCCCGAGTACTAAAAGCACAAAAAACAGCAGAGCAATAAAAGCAGCAGCAGATGATAAAAACATAGCAACCCAGTAATGGAACAGCAATTAAAATCACAAAAAAAGGCTGGGGGAACAAGAAATGGAAAAGGAATGTCTTTAGCCCCCACTGCAACGCTAACAGGGAAGGTGCTGATCATGACGCAAAAGGGGGGGATCCAAAGTTGAGGCACAACAACTAAAGAGAAGGCCCTGCTCCTTGTGGCCATCAACCTGGTCTCAGCCAGGGACAGCACAAGCAGCAGAGCCCCCTCTGATGAACTTAGAGGGTGAGCCAGAAGGAGGTGGTGGTCCTTCCGGCTTGATTCCAAGCCGTAAAGGGCTTTAACGGTCCAAACCAGCACTTTGAACTGTGCTCTGAAACTAATTGCAGCCAGTGCAGCTGCTGGAGCAGCAGCTGAGCACCACCCCCACCCCAGCCATCATATGGGCTGCCGTGTTCTGCACCAACTGCAGTTTTCGGACAGTCTTCAGGGGCAGCCCCAAATAAAGTACATTATAATAATAGTTGAGTCTTGAGATTACCAAGGGATGGAAATGATAATGATGTGGATAAAGTCCTGGTGTAGTGAAACTTGCCTTTGCCCAATGATTCTAGTAGGCTAGAGGTTCAAGATTTACAAAAGGAAGTACTTCTTGACACAAAGCATCATTAACTTACGAAACGCGGGCTCAAAGTCACTTTCTTGGGAGTAGGGCCCACTGAACACAATTGAACACTTCTGAGTAGACATGCACTGGATTACGCTATCAGTACCTTGAGATCTGGTGATGGCTAAGGTAAAGGTAAATGTGACCCCTGACAATTAAGTCCAGTCGTGTCTGACTCTAGGGTGTGGTGCTCATCCGCATTTCAAACCCGAAGAGCCAGAGTTGTCCGAAGACGCCTCCGTGGTCATGTGGCCGGCATGACTCTCAGCGCGTAGCATGGAGCGCTGTTTACCTTCCCGCAAGCGGTACCTATTTATCTACTCACATTAACATGCTTTGGAACTGCTAGGTTGGCAGGAGCCAGCCAAGCAACGAGAGCTCACCCCGTCGCGGATTCGAACTGCCGACCTTTTGATCGACAGCTCATGGTTCAGCGGTTTAACCCACTGCACTACCCGCTGGCTACATTGCTTTAAAATTGATTCAAATTTGTGGAGGATAGGTCTGTCGGTGCCTATACACCATACTATGGTTTGCAATAAAGTACATAGTAGTTAAGTAGAACTTCTGTGTATAGGGGCAGTATACCTCTGGAAGCCACATGTTAAAGACAGAAAAAACATCTGGCTGCTATTGGAAGCAGAACGGTAGACAAGATAGACATGGTCTGATCCAGCAAGACAACTTTTATGTTTGCCTTTATGGTCTTAATCTTAAATTTGGCAAGTAGATGGCCCATCTGTGCTAAATATAATTCTGAGAACACAGATTGCTACATCATCTACACAGCCAGGGATCCTGATAAAGACCACATTTTCATAATTGTTCAAATAAGCATAACTTGGGAAGCCATCATTCAGAGCCAGAAAAAAAAAACCATTGCGTATTTGGAAAGCAGGTTGTCTGTCCACCCTTGATTGTTCCTTCTCTTCTCCTTTTTTAATGGATCCTTTTATGTCCTCTTAAGGGGCCTCAGTTGGCTCTGACATAAGACACAACATGACAGACACTGGGGCTCCTAACCTGCCTGTTAAGATTAAAGGCCTGGACACCCAGCTTAGCTCTTGGCTTTGCCTTGTGCTCCATAGGGATGCAGAGGGATGCCTTGGATTCTTGGAGGTGGGGGACTCCGAGTGGAGTGGTCTGACTATTTCAGGGCAGAGACTGTGTTGAGAGGAAGTGTGATTTGTCAGCTTGTCTGGCTTTGGGCCACCGACAGAGCTAGGCAGGGGTTGTAACAAAACACCCTATCCGTTGCAGTCGCCACAGCCATGCCTGCTTGTCATACATAAAAGCTTTTGGGGAAGAGCCAGAGGGAGAAGGGAGAGGAAAGACGAAGGTTATGTTTAGTGACAAGCAAGCACCATCCCGGATGTGAGACTGCAGTCCACTGTGTATGCTAGCCTCTAAATACAGTGATATACAGAATTATACCCGAATTCCCAATAAAGTATATTTATTATTATTATTATTATTATTATTATTATTATTATTATTATTAAATAATAATAATAATAATAATAATAATAATAATAATAACACCAACACCAACACCAACAACAGTATTTATATACCGCTTTTCAACTTTTTGTTGAAAAGTCATCATATTGGGAGCATAGCGTTATTAACAATAAAAGGTTATCACAAGCAAGATATGTTTCATGAAGCATTAAGATGACAAGAGCCTATTGTCTCTGACCATTGAAAATGTTCATATTTTTGTTTCGGTTACATTAACATTCAGCTTCTTTTTCACACACCACTCTGTCTTCTGTTGATCAAAGAGAGGACACTTTAATCTGAGTTACAGGATGCAATATTTTAACCTACCCATTATTAATCTATGATCATTGACTGTAAGTCAATCGTAACTACGATCGTTTTCCTTTCACAGGCATACATTAGTACAGGAAAATAGACTTTGATGTGTTTATTTATTGTCCATTTTGCCTGATGCACACTCTTTGAGAATCTTGATTGGGGGTTGATGATACTGACTAGCGGACCATCAGTTGTCCTAATTAAAACTGTATACTGTAGTGTGAAGAGGAGATGTACCTATATCCACCACATACAATACAGTATTTAAAGACTCACATCTCCCTTTCCACCTTTCTCTTATGGTTTCATTAGGAGAGAGTGGTGTACACATGGTAGACATACCTGCAGCATAAAGAATTATTTGCCACAAATAGCAAGTTCCCACTGAGTACATTCTCACTCTCAAAAAGTAACACATGCCAGAAAGATGGGTGATCTTTTCACATGGTGGTGTATACCTATGCACGTAGGTTTTGTCTTACATTACTGTACCCTCGTACATGACATGAGTATATATTTGTCCTACATTAGTGTACTGTCCAAAAACTATCAGTCTCTTGGTTTTTTATTCTTCTCTGACATCTTGCTTTAAGTACTGATATTCTTAACCACTGCAAATTCTGTGGTCTTTAGGAGTTTTGAGACTATACATTTCTTTAAGGATTGTGAATTATTAATTAAAGACATGATTTAACAACATTAATCTAATTTGCAACCTACATCAGTGGCCTACTACTTCTTACTGAGGTGGTAACAATATGGCTGGGCTGTACCACATCAGACTGCAGGTGGAAGATAACATGATTAAATGCAGCTCTTCATTAGAAAAAAAAAAAAAAGAAGCCCTCCACATAAGGACTGGTTTGGATGATGCATTCACCAACCCCTCTGTTCATCACATGGAAAGGAGCATGGGGACGTATCGTGTTTCCCCCTCTCCATCCACTGTGCCATCCCAGCATTGCATAATTGCATGGGGAGACAATTCATCTGCACTTCCCTTCAACGTATGAATTAATTTATATGTTGAGAGGTGGTTTGGCCAAGATGCCTCCCATATGATTATGTGGTGGCAGGATGGTGCCCAGGCTTCTCCATGTGACGCGGAGGATCTGGCACATGTATAGGCTGAAGTGGAAAGCTGGATGTTTGGGGAAAGGGTTAGAACATAGCCTCATCTATGGTATGTTACTTTTGGGGTGCCCTTTAATGCAGGGTGTCGCTTTTTGTGTATGGAGTAGCATCTGTTCTGTGAACCCTCGCAGTTCAACTTGCTAACCTGCTAACTGGACAAAGAGACACTTTTTCAAATGATGCTCCTCCTATATTTAGCAGGGGGAGAGTAACTGTCCCTCTTCACCCCAGCACAGTGTCTTTTCTGGTGTTCTGCTTCTTTTTAGACTGAGAGCCCTTTTAGGACAGGGAGCCATTTAATTAATTTGATTTTGTCTGTAAACCACTTTGTGAACTTTTTTTTTGTTGAAAAGCGGTATAGTATTATTAATAACAATAACGATAATTCCCAGAAGCAGGTTTATCAACTTAGTAAGAAGCAGGCCAGTGACTATGTGGCAGAAACAGAATAGGAATGAAGAAGCTGCTGATCCAGGCTCTTAGGGTCTCCTTTTAAAGCACCTTTTCCAAGTGAACTACTCTTAAATAAGCCAGTGGCACAAAAGCTAATTAAAAAAATGAACCAAAACACCTTCTTGCTGTGGCACATCTGGTAACTGTCTCAAGATAATTTTCCACTGTATTTGTCTTATAGCTAACTACTATAGTAGTAGTAGTAGTTTCTGGGCAATAGTAGTTTCTGGGCAAGAGGCTATAACTTTTCTTATAGCTATAACTAGCTCCTTGGAGTTCGTTTTCCCTCCCCCTGATATTTGGAATTGAGAACTGCTGGTTACTTTGACTGCTGCAAAAGCCTTACTCTCCCCCTGCTTATGTAAACAATGATCTGTGGGGTTATTCCTAAGTAATGGGTTGCTGGCAGACTGTATTCAAGATGGAGGCCCATTTGTTTTAGAAATACCAGTGACTCATCTGTTTTCATCATACAAATGCATGCAAAGGATTCCATGGGTCCTTCAAAAAGGCCGGGGATGGTGAGTCAAGGGGTAAGTGACCAATTTCTAGTTTATTTGGTGGTTTATCCTTTGTTGCATTGATAAATTGACTGGAGCCCTGTTTAGTTAACCTACAGCGCTATCCTGCGCAAGTATGCGCGGCCAGCCTAAAGGACCGACTGCTGCATCCTGCACAGTTCCCAGGCTGCACTGGCACGGCCCAGGAGCACTTCGGGGGAAGGGGACATTCTTCATCCCCTTCCCCCGGTGTAGGCAGGCCTGGGCCAAATGGGCCTCTTTGGATGCATGCCAGCTCTGGAGCTGGTGTGCATCCAGGGAAGCTGTGTAAGACCGGGGAAGTTGTGTAAGGCCGGGCGGCCTGGGCTGCGCCAGGGCGCTGGATATCACCGTCGATATCCACACACCCTCCCAGCCCGGACCAGCCAATGGCCCCCTCCCTTTCTGCCCATGCCCACCCTCTGTCCACCCCCGCGCTGACCATTACAGGACTTTACCTGCAGCATCTGGCACTGGGTCAGTCCTACGGCCGAGTAAGCGGTGCCCGCCTCTGCGCCAGCGCCACTTACTCGCAAGGTGTCAAAAATGTACCTTACAGCACGTTTACAACACTTTAGGCTGGCACGGCACTGGCCTAGTGCTACACTGGATCGGACTGTCATTCTGCGATCAATGAATACGTGCAATGGGAGGGGGATCAGGACTGCACTGGCTGGCATCTCCCTCGGCTTCTGCACAGAACATGAGTGCGTACAAAAGCCAGTGTGATGTAGTAGTTGCAGTGTTGGAATAGGATAGATCTAGTGAGTCTCACATTCAAATCCTCATTTAGACATGAAGCTCTGCGTGTGACCTTGGACCAGTCACCCCCTCTCATCTCACACTGTTGTTGGAAGGATACTTTGAGCTGCTTGGAAGAAACATGGAGTCAAACATGAATAATAGTGTAGCCTGTGTTTTTGAAAAGGCTGGATGAAGAGCCAAAGATTGGGATGGGACCAAAAGGCATGATCTCACTCCCCCCCCACATCTTTATTGACCACAGATTTGGTTAACTAAACAGGGATTGTGGAGAGACTGCATTTTCCTCAACGTCTTCAGCACGTTTGGAAATAATGAGGGTGAAACTGGGTCTATGCTGTTGCTCTTGTGACAAGGCATTCCATGCTGCAGCCCATGGGTTTCCTCTGACGGGTATGGCAAGGAAAGCTTCCAGGTGAGGCTTTGCCTTTCCTTGGATAACAGGAAGCCTTGATCTTGCCTGATTGGCCCACAGACTCATGCCTGCTGTTCCCCAGGCTGCCTACAACTCACCACTAGGGCAAACATGCATTACAATTTTGATGACAATTACATGTGAACGGGTTTCAGCCTACAGAAGTTTCAAGTACGTTAAAAGGTACAAGCCCAATTCACCCTGACATGCTGAGAATGTGAATTGGATTAGGGATGATCAGAAATGTCTCACCTCTCATGTTCTGAGTGGAATTTAGCTGTCTAGCCAAATGTACACTAAGTGAAAAGACACTCATTGTCTCTCTTGATTACTAGATTAATTTGGAATTAGATTGTACTTCCATTCCTCTTCAATAAAGCTTCAAAATGCACAGTCCATGAGGGCATGGCTGATGGCTGGCACAGCCCTGAAGTGACCTGATGAAGCTTGCCTCAGCTGCAGATGGCGGGGGGAAGTAATGGGGCGGTGGATTTGGGGTGCCCTTCACTCTTAATCTGCTGCAACTTCCCTCCAGCCTACTACAGATGCAAGGCTCTCCACTCGCTAAAAATGAGCAAAAATTGGATCATCTACTTCCTTTCCTGCACTCTGCCTTTTTGTTCCTTTAAGCCTCACATGAGGAAGGAGCACTTTGCTACCTCTCCGCTTGCTCCATACTCGCATGGCATTTAAATTTAAAGGAATGCATTCCCTTTAAACTTTAAACCCCATGGACGGACGGCACACGGCAAGAAAGGAAGGAGCTTTTGGGGGCATGTGTGCCCACACATGTCCCTGGCGAAGGTAGCAGTAGCAACTAAGGGGTCGGGCAGCAGACCCATTTGGGCCGGCCCTGCATGAGAGTGCCACTGAAAATGCCCCCTCCTGTGACAAATAATCCCTGCCTAGCCTGTAACATTTAGATGTGCCACATGGGCATCTGCTTGGAGTGCCAACATCACATTATGAACATGGTGCAGGGGTGGGGGGATCGTACGTTTACCATGTGGACAGAATCTTCAGTGGGGCTAAAGAAATCTGAACCAGGTCAGGTTTTTTAGTTTCATTTGAAATCTAGGTTGTGTAGTTTTCAGCTCAGAGTGAAGCACTTGTGCAGTGCAGTCAATGTTGAGTTGCCTGCTTTGCAACTGTCAACTTTCCCAGCATACCACTGAGTCATATGAATGGTCACTGCATATTCTCTTCCTACATCATTGTATGGTCTGTGTGCCACATGTTTTGATGCAACTGCATATTCATTTCGTCTGGTATCGCAGGTGGTCCATATTAATAGGCATCTTTGGAATGATTCATCATCCATTTTTTTTACCCATTGGAAGCGAACACAAATTGACTGGGCCTGCACACGTTGCATGTGTCTTTTGAACAAATGAATATGTGTGCCAACTGGAACTCAAAATATCTTTCAAAGATGTTTGAAAACGTCTGTGCATCTGAACAGGTCTTGAGCAAGTCCAATTCAGGAAGCACTACTACAAATCCACTGAAAATATCAGTACATGTTCGTTTGGACAGTTGCTGCGTCAGCCGAGCTTGGGAGGCGGCCAGTGAGAGGCCAGCCTGCAAAAGGATACAATCTGGAATGTAGTTATTCAAGAAAGATTGAACATTTATATATTGTTAAAAAAAAAAACAACCATTAGGGGGTTTGGGAAAGCCTGCCCATGTAAACCGCCTTGGATTAAAGTCAAAGGAGAAATCCAATTACCAAGAAAGGTGGTATATAAATACTGTATATTAGAGCACAATCCTAACCAACTTTCCAGCACCGGTGTAGCAGTGCCAACATTTTGCATTGCAGGGGCAGTCATGGAGGCCTCTTCAAGGTGAGAGGGCATTTGTTCCCTTATCTCGGGGCTGCATTGTGGCTGCACCGGCACTGGAAAGTTGGTTAGGATTGCGCTGTTGTTGTTGTTGTTGTTGTTGTTGTTATGTAAATTGTCTTTTTGAGAAAAGGATGGATACAATTTTTGTCCCTTCCAATTCTCATTCAGTTACTCTAAACACAGTTAATGAAATCAATATATGGTTTAATCATATCCTAGTCTAGCCTATGAATATCCTGAGCAGTGCTTTGATGGCATAGACTTACTTTCTCTCCATGCCGACAAGTGATTGAGTAGCTTTCTCTTTCCAAGGCAGTTCTATGTGTGTGTGTATATTTCTGTATAGATACTTAGTCAATGTGTTTACACCAGTGCATGCCTGTTCAGGTTTACGACATGCTCAGTAGCACACACACACATACATAAATCAATACCTTGTCCAAGCAACAACATCCCAACTACAGACGAGGAGCTGAAGAAATTCTTGAAAATGTTACATGCTACTGAGTTGAATTAATGTAGCATTCCTGACACCCTGTTGTGGACAAAGAATTCCTTGTATTATATGATTTTGCAAACGTATATGCAAAAACTTGATTTATTTCAGGCATGTATACCTGTTCTCTGTTGCTCAAACCAGTTACATTTGGACCTTTTTATCTGCTGAGGTTCTTTTCCTGGAACCACAGTGGATAAGAAAATCAGTGTTATATGAAATCTGGGGTGGGGGGTTGGAAGCGGTGCCACATAACCTTTTTCCCCAGTATCTTCACCACTTCCCTCCTCCTGACTTTGTTTAAACTGACTCAGCGGCGTCACTAGGATGCGCGCTGCCCCAAGGCGGGGCAACGCGCGTCACCCTAATCCCCCCATCCCCACCCCCTAAGTCTTAATCTGGCGCGGCCATTAGGCCGCGCCGCGATTTTGGGGGGACTGCCCCAGGCACCCCCCGGGCGCTGCCCCCCCGTTGCAGCCGGCTCCGCTCCAAGGCCTTCTCCTGGCCTCGGAGCCTCTGAGGCTGGGAGAAAGCCTTGGAGTGACCACCCCAGCCGACGCGCCAGGGCCTTCTGACGAAGGCTTTGCGTCACAACGGAATTTATACCATTTTTCGCGCATGTGCAGACCGTTCCTTTTCCCTCAGGAACGGTCTGCGCATGCGCGAAAAATGGTATAAATTCCGTTGTGACGCAGAGCCTTCGTCAGAAGGCCCTGGCACATCGGCCGGGGAAGACGTCTCCGGAGCCGGCTCCCGGCCTCGGAAGGCCCCCCCGAGGCCGGGAGCCGGTTCCGGGGACGTCTTCGGAATCGGAGGCGACTTGCGCAGGGGAGGTGATGCGCGTCACGCGCGTGCGTGCGTCACCTCTGTGCGCGCGTCACCTCATGGCGTCCCGCTATCCTCGCTTCACGATAGCGACGCCACTGAACTGACTGAAAAAACAAAAGTCACTACTGGAAGCAACCTGTAAATGGTGCCAGAGACTCCTGGCTGCATTTTTCAGCAGTTTGGACACGTGCAGGAGGTTGGAAGTGGCTGGCAGGCCCCCGACAACGCTGAAAAAAGAGGTAATGTAGAGCGGTTGGACTCCCTCTTCCACAGTTTTGCCATCCATGTTGAGTCAAATCTGTGGATAAAAAAAAATGTGGATAAAAAGGTCTGAGTGTACCTGGAATTTGCAATTTGAATGAACAGAGAGTTTCACTAGTGGCTGCTGTATATATCTGTATATTTATGTACATCTAAAATGCTTTAGAAGATTTCACTTTCACAGATTACCAGATCAAAGTTTGGGATGCGGTATCTCTTCTGCCCTCAAAAGCAAACAGACAGTTAAAATAAACATAGGCAGTCGACATATAAGCCAGTGGCATTCAAAGTGTCAGTCACCAGGGAGCAGTTTCCACATTGACCTATCTGCCAAGTAAACCCCCCTCCGTGTTGCAGAAGATTCTGGGACACTTTCTAGAGTGCACGTTCAGTTGAAGCCGGGTGCTGGTTAGTTGGGCCTTGCCGTCGTTCTGCTTGAACTGCAAGATGACAACAAATATTCTTCTCTATGTCAAGGGAAGATCAGTAATGAAGAACAAACAGTCTTGTAGGAAAGTATAATTGATCCATTCACTGGGGGAAGCCATTGATACAAGCAAGGGTTGCTTTGCTTGCTGAGAAGAGGAAGGAAGTTGAAAGGTCCATTTCTTCTTTGTGTATGTTTGATTTATTAAAATGTATGCAGTTTTATGGTTTAAACATCGAAGCTGAGAAGCTACACATTGCATTCAAAAGTGTGTAGTGGTAAACAGACAGCTCATGTAGATCAGTACAAGCTGCTTCTCTGAAGGGAACAATCAAGAGTCGAGAAGTGGAGGGAGCTCTTAATTCATTTGACACCCATGATTAAGAGTATAAGAAAAGCCTTGCTGGATTGGCCAATGCCCTATCTAGTCCAGCATTCTGTTTCCCAAGAGTGACCCACCAGCTGCCTCAGGGAAGCCTAGGAGTAGGGCAGAAAGGCAAACTTATGTCCCACCATTGCTCCCCTGCAGCTGATATTCAGAGGCGTACTGCCTCTGATCTGGAGGCAGTACATACCTATCATGATTAGTATCAATGACTAGACCTATCCTCCATGAATTTGTCCAGTGCTCTTCTAAAGCTATGCCAGCTGGTGGCCATCACACTTATCTTGTGGCAAGGAAACCCGCAGTCTAAGTATGCATGGTGTGAAGAAGCAACTCTGTCCAGATGCTTGTTGACTCTCTCAAACTTGCTTTTTGACAAATACTCAGTGCTTGTTGACACTAGAAGATTAGTGAGGCAGGATTTGGGTTTGCAGAAACCATGCTAATTCTCCTTCAGCAAGACTCGTTCTTCTGTATGTTCAATAATTTTATCTTGATGTATGCTTTCCACCAGTTTACCTGAAAAAAAAAATCACGTTAAACTGTCCGGCCAGTAATTTCCTGGATTTCCCCTAAACCCCTTTTAACATTTCAGTGTTGCATTGGCTACCTTCTAGACTTCGGGCACAAAGTCAAATTTAAAGGACAAGTTGCATACTTTTGTTAGAAGATCATCAATGTCACATTTGAGTTCCTTAAGAACTCTTGGATGAATGCCATCTGGACCCAGTGATTTGTTAATTTTTAATTTGTCAGTACACTTTAGAATATCATCTCTTGTCCTCTCTGTTTGACCCCTCCCTAAGAAGGTCAGTTCTGGCATGGGTTCTGTAGTGAAGACAGGTGTAACGAATTCACTGTGTTCATGCTTCAAATTGCCCCCAAGCAGCTTCCCCCTTCCAAATAGGATATTAATGTGTATAAAACTTTTTACACACTTTTAAAACCCTGTGAGGGGCAAAGATGCTTGAAGAACCTTTTGGAGTCGGGAAACAAGGAGCAGGAGTTAAACACCCCCTCAATTTCTCTGTTTCTAATTGCCCCCACGGGAAACAGCTTTTTCTGGTCTTAACAGATTGCCTGGCTACTGTTACCCATCTTTGCATGTGATGTGTAGTTTGGGACTGAACTAAAATAAAATACAAAGGCCAGATGCTTGGGCAGTCAGTTTAAAACTGGACGATTCTGGCATGTTAAAACATTAGAAAAAACTTATAGGAAGGTTCACACATGCATCTTTCTTGCTCGATGACTGCAACGCAGGGGCGTCACTGGAGCGTGGCGGGGGGGCGGGGCGCCCCCAGGTGACGCGCGGACACCCTTCGGACGCTCCGAGGCCGGCCCGGGAGCCGGCCTCGGAGCGTCCGACCCCGTTGGCGCTCCAGGGCCTTCTGAAAGAAGGCCCAGGCAGCGCGTCCATCCGGGTATTTCCCGGATTTTCGCGCATGCGCAGACCCGTTTTGAGGGCAAAAAGCCTGGCATAGGCATTGCTTTTCTGAGGGCAAAGGGCTGCCGGGGGGGTCGAACGCTCCAAGGCTTGCTCCCTGGCCTTGGAGCTTCCGGACTCCGGAGGCTCTGAGGCCGGGGGAGCCGGCCTTGGAGCGTCCGACGGTGACGCGCGGGTGACGTCACCCCTTTGCGCGCGTCACGCGCGCGTCACCCCCTGGCGGTCCGCCCCCCCCGCCAGGCTCTGTCGACGCCTCTGCTGGGGGCTGGGAGACAGCAGTGGTCTTTTCTATTATAGAAGAGCAGGTTAGCAACAGTTTGTTACAGAGATAATGCATAGTGCACTGTGTTAATGTTAAGTGTGATTGATGTAAGATTGCACCTTGGGTTATGCAGACATCAGGGATGTGCAGTGCGGAGGCAGCAGGTGAGGCAGAATCGCCCCATCATCATCCATGGAAAAAAGCCACAGCCTAACTCTGTGATTGTGTGTGCGTGCCCCCTCTTGCACCCAGGAAAGCAGGTGGTGCGCATGCGCAATCTCAGGGTTAGGCTGCGGCTTTTTTCCATGGACTACAACGGGGCAGTTCTGCCTTACATGCTGCCCCTGCACCACATGTCCCTGGCAGACATCATAGGTCTTGGTAGGCCCAGTATAGGTTTTTTCTGCCATGAATGCCAATGTGCATGCATGCATGTCTGTGTGTGTGTGCGTGCTTGAGTGCATGCGAGAGAGAGCGAGAGAGAGAGCAAATGAACATATTAAATAAGTATTCTTTTTTTTTTAGCACCAGGCAGATATCTTTTTATTCATTCAAGCTTTTAAAAAATTTCCTTGAACTGCTTATAATCCTTCTGCTGATGTGTTTATTGCACTGCTGTTCTCAACTGTGCTAGACACTCTGGTTTGGAACCAGCATTGCCTTTTTTGGTGCCTGCTTACTTGTTACCTGCTCAACCTGAAAACAGAACCAAAGCTATTCACTGTTTTTCAGGAACATTTTCCATGTGTTGAAACATTCTCCTTTGCCATAATTTTTGAGCACTGCTTGAAAATTCTCCTCTTTGCTTACACTTCCCTCTCCTGCTCTCTCAATTAACTCCATTTACCTGTGGTGATACCATCACATAACCAACAGCCCAATCCTATCATCAGCCAGCCAATAGCATGAAGTGGCGGCGGCGTGGGCTTCACTGCATGCTATGGGCTGGCTGAGGACTGTGATATCATGGAGAGGTAAGTAAAAGAAATGTTTACTTACCTACTCTGCCACGCCATGGTCCCAATGGGTCTACTCAGATCTGCACCAGCTGTTTGGCTGGCACAAGTCCGAGTAGGCCCAAGGGGTGTGCGTCAAGGCTGGAAAGGAGGTATAGGATATCGGCAGAGCTGCTGCTGCCAATATCCGCCCCTTGCCCTTCCCTGACACACCGCTGGTTGGCTCCGTCCTCCCCCTCCTGGCCCTCAGTTCACCCCCGCTACCATCTTACTGGCTAGTGTCCCACTTGTGCGCATCATCGCTGCATCTGCAGCGCTGACAAAGAGGGCCTTCTGCTGTCAGAACGCTAGTTCTGTCAGCAGAAGGCGTCCATAGGATTGGGCCCCAAATCTGATTGGCCACATACTGTAGTAGTGATGTCCTCATTCGGTATGTGATCTCTAACTAGCAGGGATCACTATTTGATTGATGCAGGAAGAAGAAAGTAGTAACAGGGAAAAGAAATGTTGCTAAAGCAGCATCAGTTAGGAAAACAGGATTGTAAAAATTTGAATATTTGTACAATGTGTTTTTTTTGGGGGGGGGAGGAAATAGTCCTACCCCAATCTTAATAACTCTTTGACACCCCGCCAAACCAAAGTCTGAAAACATTTGGCACGCACAGCCCTTGAAAACATGATTGAAGGAACCAGTATTCTTTCTTCTCTTAATAAAAGATAAATAAAGGAAGTCAACACCATAACAATCCAAATCAGCATTGGGATTGTGCTTTCCTTGCAATGCTTGCAGCCTGGCAAATCCAGTTAAGATGAAAGACCTAGAAATGTCTACCATATTCACCTCCAAGGCTGACCTTGGACAGCATTTTCAAACCTGTCATTTGTGCTTTTTATTGTATGTGGGAAATGCACATATATTTTGTCCTTTCCACTCTTGCTTGACTCTGCCCTCTATCCTTCCTACCTGCATTTAAAAAGAAACACAGCGAAACTCCTGTCTCCGGCAAAGACTGGGAGTTATTTCACTAGGAAGCATTTAGTTGCTGGATTAAGACAGATTTATTTTCAGCTGCTCTGATCAGTCTTTGACCAGCCTTTTCATGCAATCCTTGGAGACAGGCAGGCCTGAGGATCTGCTGCTGGGACCAGCATCCAAAGGGTGTCCTTAATGCACTGATCAACAGGAAGAGCAGTGACGTTGCCGTCTTCCTCCTGGATCGTTTTTCTGCCCAGCTGCCAGGACACATCTTTAGCTGAGGGTCTCTCGATGTTAGGTCTGGGGTGGGGGCTGGGAGCAGCAGAGAAAGGAAAATGCTGCTGCGTCTGCTGGGAAGGACAGTTTAGAAGGCAGAGCTGGTAGGGAAACTTCATCTGGTAAACACATAACACTCCCAGCCGCCTCCATTCCTCCTTCCCCCACTACTGTGCCTTAGGAACATTCAATCCTCTCTTTGATGGACGTCCAACAAAATACTTCTTCCACATCCTAAACTTGTTAGCACCAGTTAATCATCTTAACCTTCTTCCCCTCCAAATACATGCTCCAATAAGTTTCCCATCACCAACAATCACTGAAGACCAGGCAATATTTTTGAGATTAGGTTTAGTTTTGATGTTTAAAACTTGCAGCAATTAATGATTAAGCTATTGCCTTCACCTTCAAGTAAACAAAGGTTCGCTTTTCACTAGATTGGCATTCCAACTCATGTTATGAAACGTAAAGAAGGAGGCATTCACTTCTGTCACTCTTCAGGAGCAGTGGTCCATGGGGCTGTTATGAATACAGTACATCTTTGCACAACTGTGGGTCATGAATTTATTGAAAGAATCAAACTTCTATTCTGGGAGCTACCTGAAATTCAGGTAGCGTATTCTGCTTATTTTCAGACAAATATTTCAGTTTAACGAACCATTTGCATACTTTGACTCTTGTTCTATCCTCACTAAGGCCACAGTCGTACACACACTTTCCTGGGACTCACTGAACACAATGGGGCTTACTTTGTTCTGAGTAGATGTGCATAGGATTGCACTGTGAGAGATCCCATACAGAAGACCAAACTAATCCTGGATTAGCTCTGTATCATTTTGCAAAGTGGTAAAGAGAATTTTACACATTAGTGCAGATATGTTATAAAATGGTTGTCAGGGTTCGGAGAGAGAAATTAAAATGAGAAGGAAGCAGGATTATGGGCACCTCCTGAGGGTAGCATCGTTGATTGACGAGAAAAGGTGGAAAAAATTCTGAGGAATAATCTGCACTAACCTCCTCCTTGTGAGAAAGACATGGGAAATGTGCTACTCCTTAGTAGTGGTGGCCCTTTTCTATAGAACTCTCTCCCCTGAGAGGTTCATTGTGCTCCCGTTCTCCTTTCATTTTGTTGCTCTCTGAAGGTTTACCTTATTTGTTTACCTTATTTACCTTATTATCTCAGGCTTTTCCAGATTATGTTCAGTTTCTGGTTTTGCTCGTCTATTGTGTTGTTTTAATGATGTTTTTGTTTAATGCTTATTTTTAACGCTTTATTGTATTTTAAAATATGTTGTTAGCCTCCTCGAGTCTCTTTGAGAATCAGGGAGGATATAAATCTTTTAAAATAAATAGGTAAACAGATGTGTGAGATGTAAGCAGATGTGAGCCTCTGAAGCAACCCTTGCAGAGACACCTCACATTGATTGAGCCCATAAAGATGACAAAACGGGAAGTAGCTTATTTGGATCATTCTGCTAGGTTTTAAGGAGCATGTTACCACACATCAAGTGCAGATGTCGGTACATCTGTATCTGTCCACTGTGCCTTAATCCATGTGAACAGAACTTCAGTGAAAGGAAGATGAGAATTGAATCCTTAAGGAGTAACAGGAAGGCTATGGACATTCTCAGTCTGTCAACTCATGTGTAAAATAAATGAAGTGAACCAAAGCTGGACATGCCTGTTTGCCAGGAGATGACCTGACCCTCATTACCATCTCTGTATCTGTTTCAGTTAAACATCAATTCTGTATATACTAGCTCTGCAACATCTCAATCCTTAAAAGACCAAGGGATTTAAATGCCAAACTTCTAACACTTCCATTAGACGGAGGATCAGCATTGTGCAGGCCTAGGGCAAGCCTGCAAAACACAAGACTGGGTCAGACCAAGTGTCCATTGAGTCCAACATCCTGTTTCGAGTGGCCAGCCAAGTGCCTCTGGGAAGCCCTCATGAAGGCCTGACAATAGCTATGGTCTGTTGTTTGTCCCCAGCATCTGGTGTTCAGAGATTACTGCCTCTGAGCTTGGGGGGTTTCACTGAACCATCATGGCTAATAGGGCCATCCTCCAAGAACTTATCTACTCTTTTACAAATGTTCAGATGCTACTTCTCTGGTCTTCATGGCCCCCCTGAAGCCATTTTTTTTTGTTTTGAAAAGACTTCAAAACCACTTGTAACCCATCATACTAAATGCAGCCCATCAGTCAGGAGAACATATGCCAAACCCTACTGGATTGTAACCAAGGCCCATCTACTGTAGTCCCGTATTCTGTTTCTCACAGTGACTAGCCAGATGTCTCTGAGAAGCCTACAAGCAGGAGCTGAAGCATATCCCTCTCCCACTGTTGCTGCCCTCTACTGGTCCTGTTTAGCCCAATACTGCTGACCTCTGATGCTGTCCCTCCCCACTGCAGTTGCATACAACTTGGAGTCCTGGGGTGAAAGAGTGAGACGGAGGTGGGTCTCAAACAAAATAAAACGGCATTGTTGGGTTCTTTTTAGAAAACACTTGGAAACCATTTGGCGCAGGCTCTGTTGATTCCTAGTTATGGATTTGGCTTTCACATCACAAAAAGGAAGGGCATACCTCTCCACCCACATCTAACATATTTTTCATTGGGTTGTTTGCCTTAATTATCTGAGACTTGTTTGAACGATGGGCATGACCTCAAAGAGACGCATACTGTTGCATTTGCAAAACTGTGCACATCTTTGCGCACTTCCACTGGTGCCTGACCAGAGCCCATCTGAACCACACTCTTGGGCACTTCTGAATCTTAGAGAGGAAGGAAAGCACTCACTGTAGTAATGCACAATCCACAAATCTTTCTGGCATGTACACTGTGCAGTACATGTCACACATGTTTTGCTTCTGAGTCAGTCTCTCCATATGTGCTTTTTCTTCCTTTCTTAAGATTTGTTTTTGTGGTGTGGCATCAATCAGTATATTCTCATCTAATTCTGAGTTGGTTTTAATTTTCTTGTTCTAATAAGACTGCAGAGCTTTAAGGCTGCCCTTCTTTTATGATGTCATCACTGAGTTCCTTCAGCACTGGCCCCTCAATCAGGACAGTGTAATTAAATCAATTTATTCCCCAAGGAAGCTTGATGGGGGAGGAGTAGTATGGGAAGGAAGCTGAGGCTGATGAATAGCACATTTTCACACACACACACACCCAGTGTAAATCACATTGCCAACAGGGATATTACCCATACATCACATGTCTCTTTTGCCTCTTTGAAAGGAAGTCTGTCTTATCCCCCACCCCTTCATTTTTCAAAGAGAAAATGAAGATTGTATCAGTCTAAGTGGAATTTGAACTGACAGGGGGTTGTGTGTGGGACTTGTTTATTATGTTTTTATATTGCTCCAGGCAACATGTGTAGTACAGAAGAGACCACCCAGCCAATTTCCTCTAAGGCGACACACACTTCACCCCTCTTCCTTAAGCATCACAGCTGTGTGGGTCAGGAAGGACCAGGTAGGGATGCAGTGAGAGATTAGAACAGTGTATGTGTATGGAAGAAGTTAGGAACCACATGGGTTGTATGATGTAGTCTCTCATAGAGTTAAGCTGATGGACAAAGTTGAGCCCCCTCTTGTTTCAGAGAGAGAGAGAGAGAGAGTTTGGTTTTACGTGAGGAGGTACTAGCAGCTGCTGGGAATTGCAAGCATGTGATGGACCTGATAGAGCTGAGGGGAATCCCTGACTTAAATATCCTCAATTAAGGACAGCTACTATTCCAGCATTACTATAATCAATGGTTCTTAAACGTTGGTCCAGCAATCAGCATCAATTCCTGGTGTACTTTCAGGTGGTCCCCAAGATCATAATGAAAATAACAGAAGGAAATTCTGAAGAGATCGGTGTTTCTATGAAGTTTCCAACATGTAATAAAGAGGCAACCCATTTTATATTTTAAGTAACTTGCCTCTTCAACAAGGCAACAATGAAAACAGCTAGAATAAAAACATTCAAGAAAGTTCCAGCTGTGTGGATAGCTGTGTGGATGATTCTCTGTTTTATAGCTTTGTTTTGATTGCACCCACAGAGGACAAATTCAGCCTCTCTCTCTCTCTCTCTCTCTCTCTCTCTCTCTCTCTCTCTCTCTTGTGCCTGCTGAAAATTAAGAAAAATTCTTGAATGAGTAAGTGAAAAATGATGATAGTCTTCAATACAACAAAATTTAAGAGCCACTGATTATAATACTACTACTACTACTACTACTACTACTACTACTACTACTACTAATAATAATAATAATAATAATAATAATAATAGGACTCCTCATACCATTCTGAGGAAACCTCATACAAACAATCTCAAATTGAAACTGAAAGTTGAAGTTGAAATTTTGATCTCATGAGTTTTCAGCTGCTACAGAGGCAGGTTGTTATAATGCTGAATGTGAGCCAGATATTTCAATCGGTTCTGAAATCTTAGGCCAGGTTTATAGGGTTTCCAGACTGGTAACGTTCTTTGTATGTCAGAGGAGCAGGTGCACACTTTCCCCCATGCATGGTGTGAGGCAGACGCTCCACACAGATGCCCATACATGTGTTAACCAAATGTGTGTGATCTTTCCTCTTAAAAAAAAAAATCAGTCCTCCATATGCAGCGACCCCATCACACATTACATTGTGCAGAAGGGGAAGGGCAGAGCATTTCTGGTGGCTGTTTGCTGGTGGTGTTCTGCATCTTCTTTTGATTGTGAGCCCTTTTGTGACAGGGAGCCATTTAATCATTTGATTTTGTCTGTAAACCCAGAGGCGTTTCCACGGTAGGGGTCGCACCATAAGTCGCACCCCGTCCTAGTAACATGTTTACCAACCGAAGCAAGGAGGCCCTGCCCCTCCTCGCAGAGACTCCCTGCTCGTCACCTTCGCAGCGCAGAATGGATCCGCCGGCGAGGGGGCGGGGCCTCCTCGTTCAGGTTGGTAAACACGGTACTAGGACAGGGCGCGACTTATGGTGTAGCCCCTACCGTGGAAACGCCTCTGTGTAAACCGCTTTGTTAACTTTTTGTTGAAAAGCGGTATATAATAATAATACACTCCTCCATCACATGAACAGGATTAGCACTTGGTAGGTCTATGAAGTTGACCGGTAGGTCTATGAAGTTGACCATAGTGATCAATTTATAACAAACTTCAAGATATATTAATAAGATGATGGCATGTTTGTGTTCTGGTTCCTAGCACTTGGATAGAGTTCAGCAGAAGCAAAAATACAAGGAACAAATTTCTCTTCCCCTTAATTATGGAGGTTTGGAAGACACTGCTAGCCATTTGCATCTGCCTTTTAGGTAAAAGATGGCAGGCTCCAGAAGATAGCAAACCAGCTATTTGAGGGACAGAATTATGACTGAGCTAAAATCAGTAATGCTAATTAGTGGCTTTGGGAGATAGAAGTTATCTCGAATGGAAAGGGAATGAGATTGGTTGGAAAAAAGCCCTCCCATATATTTAAATAACACAAATATGGATAACAGGGCTGGGAACCAATTGCATGAAAGAACAGAGATCATTAAAAACCCACAAAACAACTGTTTTGTGATGTCAGTTGTCCCAGATAAATGGTAATTAAAAAAAGAAAGAAAATCAAATACTGTGTAAGAAAAAATAGTGCTTCATCCTTGAAAACTGAAACACAAGATTATTCAGAATTTAGATGCCACTTTGCAATAGTTTTGTCAGAAACAGACCATATTTGGGGGAAGATGTAAAATGGTATACCTTCACTGGCATTCTGACATCTCTTACATTTTATAAAGACTCCCTTGTGTATACCCTATGGCATAAGGACCATTGTAATACACAAAGATGATGCATACATTACAGAACAGAGATAAGAATTTTGGAAGACCTGGATTATGTTGATGAAAATAATGTGCAAACATTCAGAATATCCAGCATTTAGGAAAATGAAACAAAGCACTTCTTCACACAGCACAACTTCTGGAAACCACTGCCACAAGATGGCTTAGGGCCAAATTGCATGTTACCCAAAATGCATAAAGTGGCTTGGTGGTTTTGTGGTGGTGTTTGTTTTTTATTTAAAAAAAAAAGAGAGCAAAGGGCAGGCTGCAAAACAGGGTGGAACCATGGCAAGGATAGAAGGATTTTAGGGAAATTCATGGAGGACGGGTCTATTATGGCCCAATCCTATGGGGCCTTTACGACATCAGATCCTTTTGTCCCCGGCAGCGGCACACTCCCCAGATCGCTACCGCTGCCATCGCCCCACCCCTGCAAGCACTCAAAGTTCTCCCCTACTCACAGGAAGAACTTTGAGATCTAAATGCATGTGGAATATGGTGCATTGGATACAACAGAATGTGAAATTCAATAGGGACTTTCTATCACTATTACAATACTATGATCTGTTCGTGTACTCCTCAACAGCTGAGCCAAAAGTACTGGGGTGCCAATTCACACTGTTGTTACTGGGAACACTCCTTTAGAGCTAATATGAAAGCCCATTTATCTTTTACCATTCTACTCTTCTTCTGAATTCTTTTTTGTTTGTTTGTTTGTTTTTAGAAGGGTGCTGGCTAACTCCTAGGCTATAAGTATCCAGACTAGAATAGGTTAGGACAGGAAGAGCCTTTGGTGCCAGAAAGGCCCATAGTAGATTTATACCATGTGTGTAAATGCTAACAAATGTTTGAGATAATATCTTGCTTTGAAATGTAGAGTTGTGCCAGTTGACTCAGAGAGATGAGGTGTATTGGCAAGAGCATTGCCGTTGTGTCTAGACCAGGGAGCCCCCATGGTGCTCAATAGGTGGGCTTGGCAAGTCACTATCTCTCAGCCTAACATACCTACCAAGGTTGGTCAGAAGAATAAATGGGATGTCTCAATATATGCTTTACTGAGCTCCTTGGAGGAAGGGTGGGATACAGTATGATGAATAGCCATGTTTGTAGAATACTCCATGGGATGAAAAACCATAAGAACCCACCCTTTGTGAACAGATGTGTATGTGGATCCGAAAGCTGATGTATATGAAAAGAAGACATGACACTTATAAACTGTTCCCCATGGCCAGTGTCTCCACATAACAAGCCATCATGGGTGGCATCTCATGGGGAATCATCAAGATTTCTCTTCCATGGCATCAGAAATGAATTTGTAGTGTTGGGAAGATCTTCCCGTTACTGCTGCTGCAGACAAACAGCTTATTTCCTGCATTTTGATGCACTGGCTCTGTGAATGGCAAGATTAAGAACACGTCACATCTCAGCCTTTATTGTTTCTCCACTCCACCACTTACAAGAAGATTATCATTCTGTTTGGAAGCAAAAAGTCTTCTTCTTTCCCTTTCTCCTGCAGTCTCTTTTTTATTTCCGTGAGTCCACAACAAGGCACTTCATTTACTTGATTTGTGTTAGAGGGCTGTTGTCCAGAACTTTATACGTTTGGCCAACTTGTGTTTCTCACTTTCATTGTCTGCCAGACACTTCATGAAGTCGAATTTGAGTTGTCCAAGTATGAAATAGATTTTTTCATGTAACTCATTGGTACATGAAAGTTATATAATTTTACTCATACAAATTGAAAAAAGAAAAACCCCCCCCAAAAAAAGGGATGAATTTCAGTACTTTTCAAGGAGTTGGTCAGTCACTATTGCTCACCTCAAGCTACCTCACAGGTCAGGGTTGTTGTGTGAGAGTAAAATATGAAACCCCAGTCAGTGTAAGCCACTCTGGGCTTCCTGAAGGAAGTATAGGATAGAAATAACAGAAGAAGAAAAAAACTCTTTTCTTAAACGTGTAAACAAAGACATAACAATTCAACCATTGTTTGAAACCAATGCACTGTTCTAGAACATTCTCATACCATGAAAGTTCCATTTCCTGGCTCTGTTCTAAATGTGCCCTAAGGGCACAAGAAGGAAGACATCTCTCAACTAGGTGAAGGTGAGCTTTAGGGCTGTTGACATTTTAATTAGCATTTCATAACTAATTGGCTTGCCAGAACTATCTTATTATCAATTAACATAGTCCTGAATTTCAGAAAGTAATTGTATCTCTCTGGCCTGCCATGGTTGACTCCTCCTTGGTCAGTTAAGGGTCTGGATTTCCCCACAGGGGTGGTCATTGGCCATTTCCTGCTTGTATTCTTAGCTGATGAATGCAAGGAATGGCAATAAAAGGGTTTTACCACCCAACTCCACTGCAAGGCAATGTGGGGTTGTGGCATGTATTTGTCTTATATCAGAAGCGTCGCCTGATATGGTGCAGTGGTGCAGCGGGCCCCAGGGCGTAGGGGCGGAAAGGCTCGGGGGGGGCGAGCCTCCTTAAGTTTCGGGGGTTTTTTTTTGCTTTTTTTCCGTTTTTTTAAAGGTTTTTAGGGTTTTTTTTAGCGGTAGCGGGGCTTCTAATCATTTATGTATGCTTTGTGCCAACTTATCTTGTCTATAGGACCCTCCCGCGACGATCTGCAGGGGCAACGAGCTCTTCCGGGGGCGCAGATCGTTCCTCTGCTCCGGGCGCAAACTCTGTAAAGCACCCAGCAGCGCTTTACAGACTTCACGCATGCGCAGAGTGACGATGTTTCCAATCGACGGTCTGCGCATGCGTGAACTCTGCAAAGCGCTGCTGGGCGCTTTACAGAGTTCGCGCCAGGGGCGGCAAAGCAGAGGAGCGATCTGCGCCCCCGGAGGAGATCGTCGCCCCTGCAGATATACAAGACTTGTATAATACAACACATGGTTCTCAAATTCATCCATTAACAGTGTCTTTTCATTCAAACTATGACCACATTCCTTTTTGTACAGGCCTTAATGGAAGAGAAATGTTACATTTCGTAAGCATCTTTGCACAAAATAAATATTTATCATTCTGGAACAATAATCAAATTGAATTAGAAAGAGTAAATGTATTTAAACACAGATTCCTCCTTTAATAATCAAAAAACAGAACAGACTTTGAATCCCCTGAGTGCTGTTGCTAACACTGCTCATTCACACATACATACACACACACACGTCATTTCCTACTTGTGTCATGCTGCACACACACACGGCAGCCCAATCCTACCTAACTCCCCCAGCGCTGATGCAGCCATGCCAATGGGGCACGTGCTGTATCCCGCAAGGGAGCTTTGGGTCCCGGAGGCTTCCTCAAGGTAAGTGAACATTTGTTCCCTTGCCCTGGGGAAAGCCTGCCCTGCCCCGATGGGACTGCTCGGACCTGCACCAGCACGTTTGCTGATGCAAATCCGACTGGCCTCGGGTCAGGCAATTGAGGCTAGGAATATCCTAGGATATCGGCCGCATTCCCAGACCCTCCTGGTCCGGGTCTCTGCCCTGCTCTGCCCCCTTCCTGTTCCTCCAGTGTGCATGCTGCTGATAGAAGCACCAGGGTCCGGATATAAGTGTGTGGATCCTGACATGCATTGCACGACATTGTCGCACTTGCTGATGCCACTTGTGAGTGCAATGAGGCCTACATCCACCAATGCAAGATGAGTTAGTGTTGGGGGTGGAAAGTGAGCATAGAGGGGGAGGAAGTGGGAGGATCAGGGGCATTTCTGGAGAGGAACTGGGGCAGGGAGGGAGGGGCTGGATCTGGCGGCAATGGCGCGCACACACACTGAATCTTATCCCCTCCTTTTCAAACCTCCCTGTCCCTTTCCTCTTCTTGGACATACACCACCAAAATAGGTGGCATATGTCCAAAGTGACCCATTAGTGCTTGGGCAGCCTACCAGGAGGTAGGTACAAAATGTTTATATTTACCTCCTGCAGGGTGTCTGATTGCCACCCCTCCCCCACTATAGAATATGCAGCACATGCCTTTTTGGCATGCATGCATTGGTGGTGGTGGAGATTTGGATAGGATTGGGTCCTTATTCAGGTTAAAGTGTGTCCTTCCAGGTGGACACAAAGGCCTGTTTACACAAAGGCTTAATTTGAGAAGTACCTGAGAGACAAAAGGCAGGGCAGGGTATGTGCTGCTGCACCCAGACTCAGGTTGTTGATGGGAGAGGTGTTTTGGCAAAGGAATCTGAAAAGATTGTCCAAGGTGGCCTGGCTGCCGGACAGCTGGAACTTATTATGCAGCAGGACTTGTGCTTACAGCAACATTCTATCAGGATGGGGCACACAAATTTGCAAGATCATGGAGGAAAGGAGACAGAGATGCACAGCTTTTCTTCCTCTTGATGGCCCTTGATTTGTGTGACCTCACCTAAAGGCCGTGACAGACCACACACCGAGGCGAGCGAGCGAGCGAGCCCCGGAGCGAGCGAGCAAGCGAGGCTGGCCGCTCTCCTCCGCGCTCTGAGCTTGTCTGTAGGAGTGTTTTCCCGCAAATAGTCCTTCCTTTTGTCCCGCCTTCTTGGAAGAAACCTCCACGGTGATTGGCTAACACTCCTCCCCCTCTCATCTGATTGGTGGCTGCAGTAGCTCCGCGAAGCAGCCCCCTCAAACACTAGCGTCGCTCTGGTAGGGGCGGGGCTGTAAGTATCGCTGCGGTCATAGTCTCTTTACCGAGCGAGGAGGAGGCAGCCCCGCCCCCTCACTGTCCGAGCCAGTCCCCTACGGAGAAAGCAGCAGGCAGGGTCTCTTCCCTGCCGGTTTCTCCGTAGGGGACTGGCTCGGACAGTGAGGGGGCGGGGCTGCCTCCTCCTCGCTCGGTAAAGAGACTATGACCACAGCGATACTTACAGCCCCGCCCCTACCGGAGCGACGCCTCTGCCCTCAAACATGGGCCAGGAACATTTTCGACTGTGCTGGCAATCGGGAGAGCACATCTCCTCCACTCGCTTCCGCTATGATAACCAGACACCTCATCGGGACGCGCCAAAATTCGTGCGGTCTGCAGCGGCCTTTAGAGTTCAGCATACATCACCCCTTCCAGGGCAAAATCCTACCTAGCTCCCTACATTGCCAGCTAGAAACCAAAATGGAGTTAGGATAGACTGAACACGTAGGGGAAAAGAGGACATTTATAACAGCACCCAGCAGACACTCTGGTCTTGCCTTCCAAATCTTATCCCAGCCTGCTGTTTATTCTACATATTCCTAAAAGACTGGCCCGCCATGTGATCACCTCCCTGTTTTGTTTTGCTTTTAAAACAAGTTTCTGGCACTTATGGTTGTTGTTGGGTAGCCCTATTGTATACACAGAACTGCCCCAGCATTCTAGGGAAGCCTGGAGAACCATGTATGTATTGGGCTGAGTATTATTGTTACAGGAAGGTGTGTGTGTGTGCGTGCGTGTGTGTGTGTGTGTGTGTGTGTGTGTGTGTGAGTGAGTGAAGAATATGAACAGCTGTGCTCTTATCTCCTGTATTCCAGTTTTTGATATTTAATTCCCTGCGTACAAAGCCTTGTTCTTAGCAGTCATAATAGGTAATGTTGCAGGCAGAAATATTTTATGTTGCTTTGCCTGCCAGTCTGAGTTACCTTATGTTATATGACTATGTTACTTCCCCTCTACATTACCATTAATTTGATAGAGCCTGGTATAAAGAAGATGAACTTCAGAGATGCCTTTGATCTGAATATCCTAATGAGTACAGAGCTGCAGGCATTACTAGATTTACTGTGTGTCTTAGGATGTAACAACATTGCTGAGTTAAATCTGTGAAGATGATAAGATGATAAAGGCGCATATACTGTATATAACATGTGCGTGTAAACAGACAATCAGTTTTTTTGGAGATCAAATGTTTTTGTAACTTTTTTGCAGGAGACATGGATGCTGGGAAATTTGTGGTAACATGAATTTGCCATGAAAAATTTAGTCAAAGATGTGTGTATCTTGTCTTTTGACTATCATTGAGTAGTTTATGGGTGTGTTTTTATTATTATGTGTATTTGTTTTGGTGCTGTGATACCACATAGCTATTATGTATCAATTTTGAAAAAAAAAAATCTGCAAGGTTGACCCTCCTCAACATAGCAATTTCTTGCCAATAGGAGCCCTATTTGGTATTGTTTTCTTCAGCCGGATTGCAATGTCCTATCTCTATATGTGGAAATCCGTAATGCCCTTGTGCAATGGTTGGGTGGGGAGCTTCAAGATCACATGTGGAGAAATTCTTCCCATCCCAGTGGGTCACAAATGAGGCATCTGGAAAAAATAAAACACCTCTTAACAACAGACAAATGCAATGCAATACATCCAATCAGATACACATATATACATGTTGAACTGCCTTCTTCCATATGAACCAGCTCATTCCTTGAGGTCATCTCAGGGGGCCCTGCTATGCATGTCATCTTTGGCGGAAGCCAGATTGGCGGCAACAAGGTGTAGGACCTTCTCGTGATGGTGACATTACTTTGGAACTCCTCCCTCTTGATAGAACTATGCCCTCCCTGTTAGCCTTCCTGTGCGGACTAAAAACCTTTCTTTTTCATCTAGCTTTCCCACCCAAGTTCGGTTGGTTTGCTTTATTATGCTTACTTCGCTGTATTTATAGGATTGCACTGTTGGCTGTTTTTTAAAGGGATCCAATGTATTACTGTGAAGCTGCTTGTACAGTACTACTTTTGATTTTTATCTTTATTGCTGTTCTTTGTGTTTTCATGTATGTTAAATTGTATGATTATTTCAGTGTGATTTTATGAAAAAATGTAAATTTTGGTGGGATATAAATATGTGTGTGTGTGTGTGTGTGTGTGTGTGTGTGAGAGAGAGAGAGAGAGAGAGAGAGAGAGAGAGAGAGAGAGAGAGAGAGAGAGAGAGAGAGAGAGAGAGATCGGTAATTATTTTGACCAAGCATAGTCAATTTGTCCATTGCAATAGGGTGGTTTAATAGGGTGGTCCATTGCAAATGAGGTTTACACACACACACACACACACACACACACACACACACACACTGTATATTTTCTTTCATTTCTTTAAGGTGGTGCCAAATGGAGTTTACCCCACAGGAAATTTGGATCCCCCCCCCCATGTAACTTTTTGGTTACTTTTGTGTTTGCACTCCATGTAATTTTTTCTGAACACTACTCTTCAATCTCAGGAAGATGACTCCGGCTGCAATCCTATGCACACTTTTCTGGGGCCTATTGAACACAGTGGGACTTATGTCCAGGTAAATGCGCACAGGATTAGGTTGTCAGTTTCAAGTGACCTCATCTTTGCCAGTTGCCTAGGCAGGGAGACTGTTCACCTGTTAATTGAGACCATTGTCTTTCTCAAAGTCTACCCAAGAGACAGCATGTAGGCAATAGAGAACCCTAGCCAGAAATGTCTGTTTTGAATGGATTAAAAGCTCCCAGGAAGATAAAGAGGTGCGGTCAATATATATACACACACACACACCTCTCTTTATACACACACACCATATTTCTTCGAGTCTAAGGCGCCATCAATTCTAAGACGCATCTTTACTTTCAGTACCACCAGCAGGGGAAAAAAATAATCCATCGATTGTAAGACTCACCTCCCTTCATTGAATCTATCCGCTCAGCACCAACTCTCCCCAGCATGTCTCCTGCAGCTGAGGATGACTGAGTGCACTGCCTTTGCATAGCATTTCTGGCCCCACCAGAAAGTGCCACTTCCTTCGTTACCTGGGCTTGGGGGAGCTTCAGGGAGGCCTGAGGAACCCTCTGCAGGCCTCCCTGATCTTCAGTTCAGCGAAAAAAAAAGCGATTTTTGGCCATTTCTGGTTTTTGCGAAAACCAGAAATGGCTGAAAATCACCGTTTTTTGCCGAACTGAAGATCAGGGAGGCCTGCAGAGGGTTGCGCAGGTCTCCCTGAAGCTCCCCCAAGCCCCAGTAAGTAAGAAGATAGCATTTTGGGGTGCTTTTTGGAGATCTTCAATTCTAAGACGCACCCCATTTTTTGAAATGCTTAATTGGGAAAAAACATGCGTCTTAGAATTGAAGAAATACAGTATATATATCCTACAATTTTTTTAAAAAAAAATCTGCAACAATCTGGGCCAACTTCTGAAAACATCTCAAGAAGTCTGTATGAGTTTAGGTACAGGAGGAACATTTATTCCAATTTAATTTATTTTGCTCATGAGCTTGTATAATATAATTCTTTTGCATGTTTATTTTTTAATCCTGGGTAGAAACATATTCTTAGTAAACTTTTACCCTGTTTTTAAAGAGAATCCTGATGGGGTGATGCTTTGATTTGGCTCTTGGTAATTAAACCACACCTATATATACTACCCTGAGATTAAAGAGAAGGGAAAGAAAAATCCTTCTGTGCTGTAATTCCTTTAGCCTGGAGAACTCCCAATTGATGGATCTTCAACGTCACATGGCTGGATTTATCCCAGGGAAGCAACCCTAACAGGCTAAGGGAGGCTGTGTAGTCTCATGAAGGGGCATTTAATTGATAATACCTTATTTTCCCTTCTGGTGGCAGGGACTCTAATCTTGGACTGACAGGGTGCGGGAATTAGGACAGGGGAGCAAAGGAAAATCCAACTTGTTAAGTTGAAACTCAAGTGTCTGTACTTATCTGGAATTTCCCTCACCAAACATAATGGGCACATGCAACCCATTGTGTCACACAGGTCAGTTCCTATACAAGAAATGAAAGGCTGTCACCATGTTACATCTCTTCCCCACATCTCCTCAGTGATGTGGTATTCCTGTTCTCCGAAAGCCGCAGCCAATGAAGCAGAGTGGGGCCCAGGGAAATAGTCATGCATTCCACATACCATTTAGTTTTGACAATTTGGAGTTGATGTGATGTAATATGAAAGCTCTGTATGTGCTGGTGTATTTTTGCTGATCCCACTCACACATGCAAGTCATCACAATGTGTTTCAGTCATTCGTGATGAACGTGCATGGTGTACTAGCCCATTGGAATGATCATGCAACACCACCACTGATGTAGCTGCACTGGTTTCCAGTGTTTCAGGGTGCAATTCAAGATGCTGGTTATGACCTTTAAAGCCCTACACAGCTTCAGACCAAAGTACGTTACTGCTTTCTTCAACATGAATCTACTCATCCTGTGATATCTTTTATGGAGACCTTCTTGTGGGTTCTTCCTCCTGTGGAGGTGTGTTTGGCAGTAACCTAGAAGAGGGCATTCTTGGTGGCAGCCCTCACCTTGTGGAACTCCCTACCTTGTGAGGTGAGGCAGGCACCCTTATTGTTGGTATTTTGTCATGATCTGAAAACATATTTTTTTCAGCTGGCTTTTGATGCTCTTTTATGGGGTTATTTGACTGTTTGATCGATGGTTTTACTTTTGCTGGTGGCTACAGTTTTATATTGTATTGTTTTATATTACATCATTTAAATTTCTTCTTGTAAGCTGCCTTGAATCCCTAAAGATAGGGTGGGGTATACATTTTAAAATGCATAATACTGTTGAGAATGGCTGTTAATTGTGGATCATTATTTTGCTTTTAGTTTCCCATAATGTGGCTTCAGAAATGTGACATCCCACATAACAACTGGATTTCCCCATACCTGGCAAAGACTTTCCTTGTTGTAGTAATGGCTGTATGAGCTGGAATCTTCTTCTACCCTCAGTTTAGGTTCAGATTGAGAGGTGCCAAAATCATACAGCATGGCCTGATTCAATGCTAGCCAAAGATATTGGAAATTTAATGAGGATGACTCATCATTTACATATGTCTCCATCTTTGGGAGCCAAATTGTCAAAATAATAATTGTTCTCATAATATTTCAGCTTCATCTAATCTGTAACAAGAAAATTCTCTCTCTCTCTCTCTCTCTCTCTCTCTCTCTCTCTCACTCACTCACTCACTCACTGATTGTGTATAAGAACTGAGAAAATCATAACAGTAAGTTTAAACACATGAATGCGAATCTGACCCAGTCCTTCTGCCAACTCCAGAGGTTTCTGATTTAAAGCTCTCTGATTGTGGTTCACCTCCAGTTCTAAGAGCTATGTAATGCAATACAGATGTTGTAAGGGGGTGACTGACTGACGGATGCAATTAATTTCCATGTCCCTGTTGAGATAGAATATTGAAGTCTGGTGAATGTATTTGCCATGGTCCATCAAATCTAGGAGGTAAAAAAGGTAACTTGATCTTTGACCTTTCCCTGACAGGCCTCTATAAATTCATCAGTCTTTCTAATCAGGCTATTACAGTTAAGTAGCCCCCAGACTTGTAGTCATGGAGCAATCGTTTATTACGGTCTACTGGTTAAAGAAGATAAAACATTCAATTTGACATTTTTAACCAAGGTCAACAAAAAGTCATATGTTGGACCGCTGTTTTGGAGGTAAGGATTGTTCTATCTGCCATGAGATAAATGGTTCCATGGAACTATTCCCAGTATGAACAAGAATTAAGAAAGTCTAAATTACTGTATTGTCTTTCCTATGTGTTTTCACCAGTGGAGCCAATAGCATTTACTTCAGGGATGTGATGATTGACAGCCCAATGCTAACCAACTTTCCAGCACTGGTATTGCTGTGCCAACAGGGCATGCACTGAATTCAGGGGGGGGGGCAGTCAAGTGGGTCATTGGGGTGGGGGGCCAGTAAGGGAATTTTTGTTCCCTTACCTTTGGGCTGCATTGCAGCTGCATCAGTGCTGGAAAGTTGGTTAGGATTGGGCTGTGAGTTCCTCTTCCCCCCTCTCTTCCCATCTAAGGCTTCACTATAACACTTTGAAATCATCACCATTACAGAAAGAACACATGACCAGAGAGGCGGGTCAGTTTGTAGATTGCTTGTCTCCTTTGGCTGGCATCTGAAAAACAACAGATCCTAACCAGCCCACCTGCTGAGGTTGGCATGTCCATTGGACATTCCAGCCCACATGGCAAGTCAAAGGGTAGAGCAGGTTGGGGTGTCCAGGTAGCCATAAAACACCCAACTGGATGGGCCAAGGTCAGGACCTCATCAAACCTAGGTTGTTTAAGATCAAGCCTAGAGATGCTCAGTTGTGTTCCACCCACCTTCCTGGTTTGGAGAGGAGAAACAGCATTCAGAAGCTGATGCCTGAGTACGTACAGTTTGAAATTGGTGAGACAGACAAGTGAGGGGTTTTATTCTGTTCTAAGGTTTGCCTATAATCACCTACTTGTACTATTACTAAGGCTGCAATCCTATGCACACTATCCTAGGAGTAAGTCCCATTGAATGTAGTGGGACTTACTTTGTAAGAGCTACACCTGGGCACTTCCAGCATACAGAAGTTTGCTTCTTTTTCTTCCTCTCTGGGCTATCCTGCCCACTTTCCTGTAAGCCTACACACACACACACACACACACACAGAGAGAGAGAGAGAGACAGACACAGACACAGACACAGCAAATCTGAGAATAGAAAGGGGGTGGGAAGGCTGCTGCCGAAGGGGATAAGATCCGGCGTGTGCCATCACTGTCGGCTCCACCCCCTCCTGCAGCCTCCCCACCCAGTTTCACCCCCTCCTTGCCCCTGTTCCACTCTCCCTGCACTCCATCCCACTGGCCTACCTGCTCCAGCGGGCGGCCAATGGTCCAGCAACACTTGCAGGAAAGCTCTGGCCTTTCTGCTGGCATTCCAGTAGTGCGCTACTCGGCACGCTGCTGGAGCACGCTTTATGGCTGCTTTTCAACAGCCAGCGCTGACAGAATATGTGTTCCACCAGCGGGGCAGCCCAATCGAATTGGGCTGCCCAGCCCCTACCACAATGTCTCTGATAGTGGACTTGGACCCATTTAGTTTTTGCAGTTTGTAGCTTCTGGTCTGAATGTTGAAAATTCCAGCCTAAATGGTTAATCTTTTAAAAGTACAAAGGTGGTGTAAAAATGATGTAAAAATGCTAATCAATGGAAAACAAGGAAGGAAGTAGAAGGAAACAGAAGTAGGTTTTATTCTTCACTAATCATGGTCTATCCTTTTGTGCTGCTTATGTGGGAAGGGATCCAACTAGGACTCTGTGAAACCCTTTTCTTTCTCTACCCCCCTTTCACAGTTGACCTCAGCCAGGACCACATGCACTGCAGTACACTGGCCATTGCCTGCGATGAGAGTGTTATGTATTGCTTATTTATACAAAATACACTCCACACTTTCAGTAAAGGTTATTTCCAGGAGAGGTTGCAATCTATTAACAATTTAAACAATAGAACAATGAAAAACACCAATCAATAAAAACAACAAGAATAAAGTGGCAGACACAGACTAAAGCACGGCACCGACAACAGAGGAGAGGGGGGGGGGAACTAAAACAGCGTTCAAGTGATATTTTAAAAGGTGTGGTAAAGTAAAGGACACCCTGGAGTACATTGGAATGACAGTCTGTCATGATGCATCGTGTCAAATGTCACTGAGGGAACCAAACAATTCAAACAATTGACAATAAGTAGTTATTTCAAAAGGAAGCCAAAATGGTGAGGAGATTTTCAGAAGGAGTGAAAACAACATTGAAAACATGACAGCAGTTTTAATATCTATTTTGTTCAATTGTTTGAATTTTTTTAAAAAATGCTTTCAGAATCTAGGCCGTACAATTGGAGATGTTGGCAGATGTCATCCATTTACAACAGTGGGCCTCAGGTCTGCCACATTTGACATAACACCTAGCTTAAGGGGGCAGGTTGTCTAGTAGCTCTTGCCTTGTACAGTACTAGGGAACCTCGTTTGTGGCCTCCTGCCTTTAATAAAGAGCCTAGAATATATGAAAAGCCCTTACAGCTTTGACAGTTGTATTGAGTATCCCATTTCCCCTCCTTGAAAGGAAACCACAAAAAGGTATTCAAATCTGCTTTCCACAAGCAATATCCGTAGACATTTTGAGGAAAGCATGGGAACCTGATGAAACAAGCCTGTCGACTTAAGCTCCAGATATTTCCGCGCAGTTAATCAAATATTTCAGTACATGAGCTCTTCAGTTCTACACACCGGCAATTTCCAAAGGGTGTTTTGAAAGATATAGACTGAAAATATAAAGGAAACGTCTTCTGGATTGATTGACTGCTGTCTCTGGAGTCAGAATATGAAAATAAACATACAGTAAAATGAAAACAACCAATGGTCTTGTGAGAGCGCCACCTTAAGGATTCAAAATATACTGGGGTGTAAGATTTTACCACAAAATATTTGTTAGTCTTTGCAATGGTGAAAGACTCTCTAGTTTTTTCCTGAAACACAGCTTGCTCTTTGAAATTTGTTACACTCAATGAAAACTTATCTAGTGGATTTGAAGGGGCAAGTTTCCACCAGACGCAGCCAAGTGGATTTCTTTTAGGAGTATTTTAATCCTGGCCGGAGCAAAATAATCCTGCCCTGCAGCTATCACATAATCAGTCCTCCTTCCCAAACTCCTCAAGGAAAATTTTACTTCCTGGTTTCTCCCCTGCTAACGACCCAGGCCAAACTACAGCAGCTTTGCCTACCTAGCAATTCCTAAGGCATACAAGACACAAGTTTTATGGGTGAAGTAGCCATGTAATTAAATATAAAATACAAAGAACTCCAGGCACACACGTGTAAGATCTTCAAAAAGTGCCACTCATAACAAGCAGCAAAACAATGAGTGCGGAGAACTCCGATGTTTACAGGAACGGACGTTTCGTCTTATTTCCTAAGACATTATCTAGGTCAGTGGTTCTTAACCTGGGTTCGATCGAACCCCAGGGGTTCGGTGAGTCAGTCTCGAGGGTTCGGCGGAGGACTACTCACGATTGAATCGTGAGTAGTCCTCCGCCGAACCCGCGAGACTGACTCACTGACTAGCGGCGTCACTAGGGCGCGTGCGCCGCCCTAATGACCCCCGTGCCGCCCGATGAGGATGTCTCCGGAGCCGGCAGCAGCGGAGCCTCCGCTGCCGCCGGCTCCGGAGACATCCTCTCCGGCCAGCTGTCTTGGGCAGGAGGAGGCCTCGGAGCGTCCGCCCTTGGCGGAGCTCCAAGGCCTTCTGAGGGAAGCCCGATGCGTGACGTCCTATTTATAAGCTTTAGCGCATGCGCAGTACGTTTCGGGGCAAATTTGCCCTCAAACGTTCTGCGCATGCGCTAAAGCTTATAAATAGGACGTCGCGCATGGGGCTTCCCTCAGAAGGCCTTGGAGCTCCGCCGAGGGCGGACCCTCCAAGGCCTCCTCCGAGGCGTCGCTGGAGTGCGACGGGAAGGGCGGACCGCCTGCGCGCGACACGCGGGTGCACGGGCGTGACCACGCGTCACCCATTGCACGCGTCGCCCCCAGGCGGTCCGCCCTTCCCGCCGCACTCTAGCCACGCCTCATTGGCTGTAGGTGATAATGTGGCGTGGCCTATCTGTGCTGCAGGGAATTTGGTGCGCCCAGTAGTCGAAGTGTGTGATTTCTTTCTTAATATTTATTTAATTTAATCCCTTCATACTATGTCGAGCAAAAAAAAGAAAGTGGTTGGACGAATATGTACAATATGGATTCATATGTATAACGGAACGTGATGGGAGTCAGCGTCCTAGCTGCATGATTTGCAATGCCAAGTTGAGCAATTCTAGTCTAGCACCGGCAAAACTAAGAGAACACTTCCTTAAGGTAAAACCGCGCATTTCTGAACTGGTCTCTGAAAGGCAACAGCAGAAGTCACACTGATTTGCAGTAAATATTCATTATTATGTTTTTGTTTTTGCATGAAAATCATGTTTTAATATTTGTTCTTAATGGTTTTGTTCTTTAATGGTTTTGTTCATTTTGTGCACCTATAAAAATATACCTATGTATATATACCTAAAATATATACCTATGTTTTGAATTTGAAAAAATCATATTTTATTTTTCAAATTAAGAAGGGTTCAGTGAATGCGCATATGAAACTGGTGGGGTTCAGTACCTCCAACAAGGTTAATAACCACTGATCTAGGTCAAGACAGCTTGGCTGTTGGGATGGCACTGAAAACCAACTGACAGAAACGGAACTTAAAGGGAAACAACAGGCAGAGCTTAACAGAGATCTTAAAGCAGGGGTGGGGAACCTCAGGCCCCAGGGCCGGATCAGGCCCCTGAGGCCATCCGGCTCCCGGAGAGATTGCCGGGAGGCTGCCCAACCGGCCCCTGGAGGCTCCGCCAGGTCCGAGCGTCACCTCCGGAGGCTGGGAGAGGGCCTTTGCATGTCCTCCCCGGCCGCCACCTCGACCCCTTCTCACCAGGCCATTGGCCATTTCGCACATGCGTACCACGCCAATGAGGGCAAGCTCTTGCCCTCTTGCCCTCATTGGCATGGTACGCCGGAGGTGACGCACGGACCCAGCAGCGGCTTCGGACGGTGAGCGCGGAGCCTCCGGAGGCCGATGGGGGGCGGGGGCAAAAATTAATTAAATAAATAAAAATGGCGGCTGGCCTTACGGCCGGCCCTCAAGCAAATTTCTAATATTTTAAACGGCCCTCGCCAGGGAAAAGGTTCCCCGCCCCTGTCTTAAAGGAACATCAGACAGATTCAAAAGGCAAACACACATCTTATAAATCTTGCAACGAAAGCTTTCATGGCCAGCTACTAGACTAAAACAATACCAGGTATCAAGGTATCTAAAACATCTGTCAGTACACTAATCTTATACGGATACAGAATTAACACGTATTGTTCCCTGTATATTTGTGCAATATGGGAAACCATATTTTGTCAATAAATGTTAATTCTTGTTGGCGGTTAATAAGATTTTGTGATCTTCTTTTACTAATCTCAATTGCTTCCAGATTCTGGCGCATTCTATTGTTCGAATCATTAGCTAGACATTTAGTCTCATTGAACAAAATACTATGGTTAGTTGTCATTGAATGTTCTGCGAGGGCTAAGACATCCTTATGTCGTAGACGAACTGCGCGTTCATGTTCCGAGATCGTTGTTTTGATCATTCTTTTTGTAGTACCAATATATTTTCTCCCACAATCACAAGGTATACTATAAATTCCAGAATTGGACAGCAATGGTCTGGCGTCCTTTGGGTTGCGGAGCAGTTGTTCAATTTTGGAGGTTGGTTTAAAAATTGTCTTGATATTGAAGTGTCTAAAGATCCTGGGGATTTTATCAGTAACCACTTTTATAAAGGGCAAAGTAACCCATTTCTTTTCCTCTTTTGCTGTCTCCTCTTCCTGATCCCTGGGTGGTCTTATGGTATTGATTTTCTTGTATTGTTTAGTCCAGGTCTTATCAAACTGTGCCGCTGTATATCCATTGGCTTTCAGATAATTAAGATAATTCCTAAGGCGTTGCCTCAAACTCTATTGCAAAGCACGTTTGAGATAACCATCCTGTTTTCTCAATTTATGATTCTTCTAATGGTTATTTTTATTGTTTAATCTGAGATGACCAACTTCTGTATTGAAATATTTTAAACCACCTGGTATGGGAATGGTATAATCCAATGGTCTTGTGGATGCCCAAGTTCTGTATTGAAGTTGCCACTACCTAGTACTGCAGAAAAGGCTTTATATGGGTGTATGATGGAGCATGTGCACTCAGCTCGTGTGGGGTCATCAATTGGTGAGGAAATTTAGGAATTGATGTCCTTCCTGAAAGACCCTTTCAAAAGGTAGACTGGCACCTTTATAAACATGAAGACTCAAAGCTTATTTTCTATACAACTGCAACTGAGCAAAATTATTTCCCCTTTATTAAAATTTGCTGGAGGCCCCTAAAAATCAGATAAACTTGCTTTGGGGGCTGACTGTGGCTCAGAAGTGACTGGTTGGTCAGTCAAGTTGTGCTTTTGTCTGTGTACATTTTATGTGTACAGTTTGTTTTGGTCTCTGGCTTTGAACAATAAAATCAATCAGTCAGTCATTTGAAGAAGAGAATCCCAAGCAACTGCTACATTAATCCCTCTGCCATAACTGAGCTTTAAACCTCCCTGTTTGTGTAAATGCTTGTGTGCCAGCACTCTCTTGATTGAGCAGATACTGAGTACAGGGAGCACAGCCAGCCAGCCAGGCCATGAGGTGACCTGATGTGGCTTGTGCTGGCAGATGGCAAGGGGGAGGTAATTGTTGGCAGCAGTGGCATAACTAGGGTGGTTCGAGTGGTTCAGCCGAACCAGGCACCACCTGCTGCGGAGGCGTCGCGGCGTCGGACTCGAGGCGGGGAATTGAGGGGTACCCCTTGTTACGCCTCTGTTTGGCAGGGGTGAGGGGCAGTGTTTGCTGTAAAAATTACAGGGACTGTAATCTTTGCTGCATGGGGGCAGCTCTGGGGCACTAGGTGATAATGTCATCATCAATCTCCGGAGCACTGTGAAAGAAGCCACATGGCTCAGATTCTAGCTGCACAGCTTATTTTTTAATTTATTTTTTTAAAAAATTATACTCTGCCTTATCCAATGCCAAAGCAAATGCCCAAGTGGCTTACAAAAATTTAAAAAAAAAGTTCACAAAATATAAAACAATAAATAAGATAAATTAAAAACAATAAAATCCACTGTGTGTGTGTGTGTGTGTGTGTGTGTGTGTGTGTGTGTGTGTGTGTGTGTGTGTGTGTGAGAGAGAGAGAGAGAGAGAGAGAGAGAGAGAGAGAGAGAGAGAGAGAGAGAGAATATAGAGCAGAGGAGTAGCAGAGCAAAACTCCATGAGAGAGACCTGGAAGTCAGACATCAACCCATTACCCAAACGCTAGACAAAACAAAAACGAAACAAAAACAGCTTAGAGGGAACTGCTTCTTTACCATGCTCTGTTGCATGGTTTTCACAGACCTGCAAATGTGGGGCTTCTGGTTTTATTTACAGGGATCACAGTAACAAATGAGGTCCTTCATTTGTGTGGTCTCTTTTAAATAAAACTGGAAGTCCCACATTTCTGGGTTTGTGAAAACTGCACAGTGGAGCACAGGGCTTTGTTTTGTTTGTTTTGTTTTGTTTTGTTCTCGGTGCGTCAGATCAAGGCAGTATCAGGTAGCATCCTCAGTTGTGCTGCCCCTGGTAGGGAGCTTTAAAGTCAGACAGGATGGCCAGGCATAAGGTGGAGTCGCCACAGAGTGAGAGTTGTAATTTCGCTACTGATCATAGTGATTACAAACAAAATGACTTACAAATAGTTCCCTGGAACCTAACACGTTCCTACGTACAGGAGCTTCTGTATAGGTAAACAAAAAAAGTGTTAATCATTACAGATGAATAGATACATCACCCAGTATCAATCCAAAAACAATACTTTTCAGGAGTGATAATGAACACATATCTGTTGGGTTTTTTATGGATGTATTTTACTGCTGCTCTGTATTTTATTTGCTTGCTCTTTACTCTTTTATCACTGGGGGATTACTGCTGGGTTGTTGTTGTTTTGATTGGTGGTTTCAATTGTTTTATATTTTTCATTTTTTAAAAAAAATCATTATGTATTTCATTTTATGTGGTTTAAATATTTACTATATTGTTTTATACTTTATAAGCCACTTTGAATGTCCATTTGGGAGGAAAGCGGGGTATAAATTGAATGAAAGAATAAATACACAAATAACAGCGCAATCCTATCCAACTTACACCACCGGTGCAGCAAGAACAGGAGGCCCCAGAATGAAAAGCGGATTCAAATTCCCTTCAAAGGGGGATTCAAAGATGATTTAAATCTCCCCTCCCCTCCAAAGTCTCCCACCCTGCCCTCCCCCACTGGTTACACCAGTGGCGTAAGTTGGATAGGATTGCGCTGTCAATAAGGCTGAAGTCACCAAGTGAGCAACAGATATGACGAGCATGCCTGTGTGAAACAACCTGTTAAGTACATTAAAATTATATCTTAGAAAACTGTGTAGACAAATGCTTCTATCAAATAACTCTTTCTCAGGCATATAGATGGTGCTTCCACATGTCACCCTAATCAGCAGTAACAATGGAGAAACAAAAACCACAAGAGGAAGTATTTCAGTGAATACAGAATCGTAGAGTTGGAAGGGACGCACAAGGTTATCCTCCTAGACCTAGAGCATCTCCAGCAGGTACCTGTCGAGCTTCTTCTTGAAGATCTCCAGTGAGGGAGAATCCAAAATCTCCCTCAGCAATCTGTTGCGCTGCTGAACTGCCCTTACCATCAATAATTTCTTTCTGATGTTCAACCAGAATTTCCTCTCTTGCAGTTTGTAGTACCCATTTGATCTAGTTCTATATAAACTCTTACTTCCTGTTGCCAGAGTTTAGAGCTACCATCACCATTTTAGTGTGACAGTAGCTCTTTTGTGCTGCTCATAGTAGTCTGTGTGGGCAAGTACATTCCAGTTAAAATGGAATTTTCCCTTCCCACCACCATGTGGATAGTGGGTGATTAGTACTCTGATTAGTACTCTGATACTCTAACAGCCTAATCCTAACTAGGACTAGACTGCCCTTTACAACAGCAGAACCCAGTTTTTCTGTCGTAAATGGCCACATGGCGGCATGTGCAGTGCACCACCGGTAGCCATTTTAGGTCTATGCTGCCAGCTACCCCTGGCAGCAAAGGTAAGCCGGCAGTGGGGACAGGGAGTAGCAGGGGTGGGTGGAACGGGGAGGAGAAGGAACGGGGGAGTTTCTGGGCAGGGATGGGTGAGTGGAAAGCGGAACGGGAGAGGGAGAGGGTGGATATCGGCAGTACCGGCACTCACCAGATCCTAATCCTGTCCCCTGTCCTCTCCTCTACTGTCTTCAGACTTGCGCCAGCAAAATAGCTGGCACAGATCTGAGGAGACCTCGGATTGGGGCAGCGGAGGCTTTTCCTGGGGTAAGGGAACAAAAGTTCCCTTATCTTGAAGAGACCTCTGAACTCCCCCGGCAGGATATAGCATGTGCTTCATTGGCACTGCTGCATTGTCAGGGGGGATTTAGTTAGGATTGGACTATAAATTCCCCCCCCCCCCGCTTATACATACATGCCAAGAAGTTGTGCACTGCAACCTCTTGTGGGGGGCACCCAGAAACTCACCCGTTCCTCTTCCTCCCCTGTCCCTCACTCTACACGCCCCCACCGCTGCCTTATCTGATGCCGTTGGGAAGGCGTCTTTGCCACTGGCAAGAGCTTGCGGTCACTTGCAAGTGTGCTGGCAGCCTCATTGTGCTTGCCGGCAGCATCTTTGAGTGTGACAACATCATGCATCGTGCACCAGGATCCAGGCATTGCTGGTGGAACATGCTGGTGCTCAGGGGAGCACTTTTAGTAGGATTGGGCTGCCCGATCACTTCATACCTGCAAATGTGTTCACGTAGAAGCACCCAAAACACAATCTTCAGCACTCTTTTCTGCATCAGGTTTCTACGTGGTCAAAAACTGGAGACATAATAGTTAATTAGCAGTAGCTGTAAACATAGTATTTTCAACCTTTTCTAGTTGGTATTTTCTAATACACTTTGACATTTTGCATCTGTCTCAGATTAGAGGAATTCTTTGCCAAACTGAGAGACTGTCTCTCCAATATGTAAGCCCCTCCTCCTCTCATCAACTATCTATTGTTAGAGAACTCGTTCCAGGTCATGCCTACTATAGGTACTACAGATTGGCATCATTATTTCCACTTTTAATCTGCAAATTGTTTTCCAGTCGTTATTCTTCTGGGGAGTTGTTTACATAAACAATTAATGATATATATTTAATGTGTGTTAATTACACCTACTTGGATCAGATAGAGATGCACATCTCCATGTACATCAAAAGATACAGCCAACTAATTCAGTGTGGCCCCACTGAGCACTGAAGTGGGAATGTGAATCTACATCAGCTACATATACAGAAGTCAGTGTCTGTATTTGCACACCCCCCTTGTGACTGTCTGTTATTAACCCTGATGCCTTGCATGAAGCTAGCTATTAAAAGTCATACTACTATCATGTCCACAGACAATTTTAACAGCTCAGAACTATACCTTTGATACACCCACTCCATTCTAGCTGGATACACAATACAGGATGGAAGTAGTCCCAGTAGCTAAGAAATGGTAGTAATGTATGAGTGGTAATACAATTAGAGGCCCCAATTCAGCTCAAATTATACTTTATTGTATGCTAGTGATCCTAGATGAAATACACATGCAAGCATGCACACACACACACATGCGCGCGTGCACACACAGACACACTTTTATCGGGCAAATTTGTTAAGTTCAGTGGGAACTGCATGAGCATTGGGATGAGCATCAGTGTCGGTTTAATGAACAGATGTCCCTTGCTAGACTGTTCAGGGAAAACATGAGGTGATGGCAGGGCCTCTGAGAGGAATTTTATCAGGGGGTACAAAGTTTCTTTTGGGCCCCTTCTCAAAGGAGGGGTGGAGGGCAGCAATAGCCGGAAAAGTCTCCCAAGCCCAGGTCTACCAGGCTTCCCAATGTGATGCCCAGGTATACCCACGTGGTAGACCTGGCCTGGCCAACATCTTTCACTCTCCATGAGGTCAGCTGAGATCCCAGAAAATTTCTGGGCCCCCTCCTTTGGCCACTGGGGCCCCTTTTTGACCCTGGGCCTGGGTACAATTTTACCCCCTTTACCCCCCTCTCATGACCTGGGTGGTGGTCGTGTTTGTGTGAATGGAAAGGTAGATTGGTGAATACACCACAGTCGGATGAGTATTGAATGGTGAACGTGTGTAAGAAGTTGGGTAGGCTTATATTCTGCACAGCATTTTATTCATTAATCTCATGTCCCACCCTTCCCACAAGGAGCTAACGATGCCATGTTGGGGTTATCCTATTGTATCTTCACAATCGTCTTAGGGGGTAATCTAGACTGATTGATCTAGCCCATGGCCATTGAATGAGTTGCATAGCTGAGCAGAGATTTGCACCCCAGTCTCCCTGATCCAACTAAATAGTCTAACTACTGCACTGTTTTAACTACTGAACTTGTTTTGGGGAAACTGTAAAATAGATTCTATATACAGTGGGTCCTCCTTATCCGCAGATAAGCCATCCGCAGATTTGACTATCCACAGATGGCCATCCGTGGAGGAGGGATACCACTGGGGACGGGGCAGCACCACAGTACCTTAATTAACAGCCGCGTGGGCCTCCTGCCAGCTTCTTGTCTCTTGCGCTGCTTTTTAACTTGTAAAACACCACAACTTCCAGTTGTGCGCACAATCAGAAGTTGCTTCCAATCGCGTTTTTTTCCTTTTAACAGATATTTTACAAGATAAAAAAAGTGGTGTGAGAGACAAGAAGCCGGCAGCGGGCCTGTGCGGCTGTTAATTAAGGTACTGTGGTGCCACCCCTATCTCCCCATCGTGGAGCATCCATGGATTTTTGCATCCATGGAGGTTCTGGCAATGGAACCCCCGTGGATACGAAGGGCCCACTGTACTAAGAAATAGCACACAAATTATGGCTTTCAATAATATGTACATAGAGTCAGGGAGGGAGAGGGGGGGGAGATAATTTTTTTGCCTGTGATATGCACACATCCCAGCAAGGTGGGATGAAGTTGGGTTGTATTGCACAAGCTGTGTTGGGAAATGCATTTTACTGGCAGATAGATTGTGTTGCTGCTTTAGCTGATGACAGAGGTCTGGCATGCGTTGCTGCAACATGATCATATCAACTTCCAAGGTGTCTGACAGCCCCCTAAGAATGGATGAGGTTTCTGAATGGCAGTCCAAAATTCCCATATGATGTCACTTAGCAGCTACTGTAATGGATTATGACATCACAGTATATGGTATCACTTTGTTTTAACAACAAGGAAAAAAAAACCTTTCCATTAGGGGTGAAAATGCTTTCAGAACTATAACTATCTCTTTGAAAGCAGAATAACTGCACGCACACATTTCTCTGGATTTGATGCTGAGAAAGGTTGAGGAAATGGTCCTTCAGTTTAGAAAGGAAGGAGAAACCAGAATGATGAGTAGCACACTATACATACCTCTCTAGGCACAGCCTCAGGATCACTAGCGTCGACGGGGGGAAGCGGGGGGGGCGGGCCGCCGGGGGGCGTCGCGCGTATAGGGGTGACGCGCGATGCCCCTCACTTACATTTTTGCGGTGGAGGTGGGCCCGCCCGCCCTCCCCTGAGTTCGTTTGGCTCCAAAATGAGCCAAAAACGGAGCGGGGAGGGCGCTCCGCTCCTGCGCGTGACGTCACGCGCGGGGGCGGAGCCTCCCCCTTAAGGGTGACGCGCGCCCCCGCTCAGGGGTGTCGCGCGTCGTCGCGACGCCCCTGCTCAGGATGGAAGTACACATGATAGGATTGCTATAAAAATGGTAGCCCTATATTCTTCCTGCCTCCTCTGTAATACATCCTACAATTTGCCCTGTGTTCTCACATCATTCTGTTGAGTGTTTCCCCACTCCACAAGTGGTAGGAGTGGGAAAATGCACAGCATAATGATGTCAGGATATGCCATTATTTGTTCTACCTGTTATAGAGGAGAAACTGACTTAGGACTGCCATTTGTGATGGTAGCCATCTGTTTCTTATAATGTGTAGTAGTCCTACCTTCACCTACCGGTAATTACTGAAATGGGCAGCCAAATCCTGCCTAAGTATCTGGTGGGCGGCCCAGGCCGCCCGCCAGATCCTATCCGCATTCCCCAAGGTCTGCTCGGTCTACTCAGGGAAGGGGACATTTGTGTAATGCGGGGAGGCCCCAATGAGCTTCCTTGGATTTCCACCAGCTATTTAGCTGGCACAAGTCCAAGGAGGCCGTGTAATGGTGGAGCCAGCCCGGGAACGGGACGGGGATATGGCAGTCGCCATCCCCACCCCCCTGGGCCGGCTTGGCCAATGGCCCGCCTCGCTGCCCAGACCACCCCCGCACCTGCTGGGGGATCACTTACCTTCTCCGGTGGCCGTGGGGACGATCCAGCGGCAGAGTGAGGGCGGCTGGCCTCCACACCGGCTGCCCTTACTCTAAAGTTGACACAAATGTGCTTTATGGCACATTCGCAATGGCTCAAACGTTTTAAATTTGAGCGGGATTGCACTCTCAGTATCTGGAACAAACCTGGTGTCATAGTTGTAGGGTACAGTGGTTTGCTGCCTTACAATGTCCAGGGTTGCCAGGTCCAAACCCTGCAAAGATCCCTGTGTCTTTCAGAGTTACAACTCATTCCAGTTCTGCATTCAGGGCTGGCCCAAGAGCTCCTGATGCCTTTGCCCCCCCCCTTATCCAGTGATGTGCCAACCTCTGCTCCTCTTCACACTCTCCAATGTTCTAGCTCAGCACTCTTCCCCTCTCTACATTTCCTCTTCCTCTCTGTCCCCCTCTTCCTTTTCCAATCTAAGGAATGGAAAGAGGAGAAGAAGCAGTGGAGCTAAGTAGGCAGATACAGATGGGCGCCCCCACCAATCTGCTGCCTGAAGTGACCACTTCAGTTAGTCTCATGGATGGGCAAGCCCAATCTCTGTGCCCTTCTTCTTTTTCCAGTCTAGGGAGTGGGAGGAGAAGGAGGCAAGTAGGAGGACAGAGATGGGTAAAACTGAAAACAAGAGGATGACGAGCTGTGGCAAAAAAAGGGATCTGCTGTCTTGCCTCCTCTGAGGACTCAAAATTCAAGATATCAAAACTCACATGAGTGTTGTGACCATGTGGAGCATATGGAAGGCTCTAAACTCATGGATCAAGAGGTGAAAAAATGGGAAGAGGTACAGTAGGCCCTTGTTATCCGTGGGTGTTCTGTTCCAGGAAGCCCTGCGCATGCCAAAATCCACGGATAATCAAATCTGCGGTGGTGGGCCCATAGGGGGAAACGGTCTTTTCCATGTGGGTTTTTGCACTTTGGTCTGGGTCTAAGATTTATGCTTAGTTATGCTCAGTTATCTTCAGTTATGCTCAGGGTGTCTCCAAACTAGCAGTTTTCAAACTGTTTACATGAATCCTAGCATTCCAATAATAATGAGATTAATAGCAGAAAACATTCCAATCTACAATTGCGGGGAAGCATTGGGTGCACTTTGGGGCTTACCACTACTTTGAGGCATACCAGACCACTTGAGTTGATGGATAGAACCTGTGGACCTCAATATTGCTTAGTATAAATTTAGGTTGTATCCCAACATCCTCTGTAGTGCGCAGGGCAGATGCATCAGTGTAGATGGATTAGTGTGGAGAGTTATTTGACAGTTGGAAATTTGAATTCTATTGCTTTAAACTGCAGAGAAAACAGTTATTACCCTACATTAAATGATTTGCTTATCTTTTGGTGTGTTACGGTAATTGCCACTGTTGTAGACTGTTAACACACATTTTATACTGTTAACTAAATTTTCTTTCTCATTTCTTTCAGGCCCCCCTGTAAGTACCAAAGTTTGTGTCTATGTGTGAAGAGTGCATCTAATGGTAAGATGACTGCCAGACATTGGGGAAGAGGGAGGGAGCAGTTCTGATACATTGGAATATGGGCATCATTCTCAATAGATAGAAAGCACTTTACCATCACTCAGGTACACAGACTACAAAACATCTGCTCCTTGCTCTTCCAGTTTTTTTATTCAGTACCAATTTGTTCTGTTGTGGGAACAGCAGAAACAAACTGAGACACTCCCAAGTTTAGCTAGGAACTATTTATTTATTTCAGGGCATTCTGAAAGATCCAGGGCAAAAAACCTAAACTGGAGTAATCGAAATAAACATTTAACTCATCTCAGCTTCTGTCATTGTGCATAGATCACTCCTGCATCCTTAAGATGATGCAGTAACTGACTACTACCTGAAAAAATATTATGTATTTTTATTACATCCAAGTGTTGCAAAACTACTTCAGTACTACAGGCATGAAACCGTCTGCAATAGAGCATTCCTGCAGAAAAATGCAGTAAGACACAACCAGTGGTGCGCTAGGCAGGTCCTCTCAAAGGTCCAGAGAGGCCCAGACCATTTCCAGCTTTTGAGGTCCCTAGCCATAATAAAAATGAAAAATGAGGACACATGTAAGCAAAATAAAGCACCAAAAGACATCATTTGAATATGTATGCATTTTACCAAATCTCTTATTTGCACTTCTAATATGAGAGTGTGTGTCACATTTTGGTCCAAAAGAGATGCAGGTAACAACAAGTTGAGAAACTTATCAAATGCCCAAAAACCAAGTGTTTAAATGTGAACCCCCCTTTGAGCTTGAGGCCCAGGCTGGATGGCCCTCCTGCCCCCCCCCCATTGGCCCTGATGCTAGATGCTGTACAGTAAACATAAAAGAAACTGTAGTTACACCCAATGTTCCTTTTAGGCTGCAATCCTAAACACACCTTCCTGGGAGTAAGCCCCAATGAACACAATGGGACATACTTCTACGTAGACATGCATAGGATGGTGCTGTTTTCTGAGATGTGCTGATTCGGTGCATTTGATCCCAGCAAGCCACTGGGTCACGATATTTCTGACGTGGAGGAGTATTCAGTCATCTGATTCCCCACACTTGCTGATGTGGCCTAGACAGTGGCGTTCTTACACTGGGGGAGCAGGTGTGCTGCGCCCCAGGCGCCGAGTGGGCACGGTGCTTCTGGGGGGCGCGGCACCGGAGCCTGGCTGCCGAGCCCCCAGGAAGCAGCGCGCCCAATCGGCGCGTCACCGGCTTCCGGAGACGCTTTGCTCCGAAGCTGGGAAGCCCTCCTCCTTGCGACCGCCCAGTTCGGCGGTCGAGGGCTTTGTGAGCCGGCCGAACGCGTCGCAGGCTTTTATTTGAGTTTTCTGCACATGCGCAGAACCTTTCTGAGGGCAAAAGGGCTGCTTCCGGGGGGGGGGCAGCCACACTCTGGCGCGATGGGGCGCTCCAGCCCCCGCCCCCCCGGGCGCCGGAAGGCGTTAAAACTCTACTGGGCCTAGTCACAGGAAGGCGCACAAATTGAACACATAACTTTTATGACTATGTGGATTTGCCTTGAGACAGGATGTGAAGAATAGATAGAGTCACTACATTGAAACATCAAGAGGAAATTGGGAAAAGAGTAATTTTACCTGGACACTTTTTACACAAAGTCTGGAATTAATTGCATTATGTTTTCATGGAAAATGCCAACCGTTTCAAATTAACTGTGCGGTATGTGTACGTGGTAGCAGCATCAAAAATTAGCATAACGGTTTCATATTAAGCAAAAAGCTTCGTGTTTATGTTGTCAGTTGGAACTTTTCTTTTGTACACCTGGTCATGGATGTCTTATTTTCTTGGCTGGTAGGGTAGCCTAGGCATTGATTTTCCTGGCTTGAAGCCAACATAATGGGCACATAGTGGCACTTATCTTCCTGACATCAGAACAAATTGATGTGTGCTTGGAATATGTTTTATTTTATCCATCATTTATTAAGTTAAATTGCAATAAATGTATTTGAATACCTATACCAGGTTTTTTTTTTAAAAAAAATGATTGACTTACAATGCCCCCCTCCACCTCCAATTTTTCACACAAGTTGTTTCCAGCACAGAGCTGTTAGAATATTGATACTGTACAACAGTAATGTAGGTTTTTAGATCTTCGTGGTTGGCATAGATCAGTGGTTCTCAAACTTTTTAGCATTGGGACCCACTTTTTAAAATGACACTCTATCAGGACCCACCTAGCTTTATGAGACGCTCAAACATTTATCTCCCTATATTTACACAAGCTTGCAAACTGCAGGAGCTCAGCTGTTTCCAGGGTGATTAGCAGCTATCTTGCAGACTGCAGGAGCTCACACTGGCGTCACTGGAGTGTGGCGGGGGGGGCGGGCCACCTCGGGGTGACGCGCGCCATGGGGTAACACGCGCACCCCCGCGCGCGTCACCCTCCGGACGCTCAAAATGCCCTCAAAACGGTCTCTGCGCATGCGCGAAAATTGTAAAAAAATACCCGTATTAACGTGCTGCTTGGGCCTTCTTTCAGAAGGCCCTGGAGCGCCGACGGAGTCGGACGCTCTGAGGCCGGCTCCCGGGCCGGCCTCGGAGCGTCCGGAGGGCGACGCGGGGGGAGCCGGATCGCCCCCCCGCGCTGCAATGTCAGAGCGTCACTAGGGTGACGCGCACCCCCTGCCCCAGGGTGACGTGCGTCCTAGTGACGCTACTGGGAGCTCAGCTCTGAAGGGCAATGAGCAGCTATCTGATTTTTGAATAGCCTCTGAGCTTGTGGCAATTACTTATCTGATCTTTCCATCACCTGGCACCCACCAGAAGTCAGGTCGTGACCCACCAAGTGGGTCCCGACCCACAATTTGAGAACCCCTGGCATAGATAATCGAGTTAAAAATGTCAGGGTTTTCTGACCGTTTATTAAAAGATAAATAATATAATTTTAATAAACAGTCAGAAGACTTTGACATTTTTAACTTGACTGTACAACAGTGTTTCTCAAAGTTCTCCCCAAGAGTAGGGGAATCTGTGTGGACTACTAATGCCCATTAAACCCAACCTAGAAATGTGCTTGTTGAGGGTACAGTAGAAGGAACAAATAGTGGTAATGTGACTGTGATAATCCATGGTGACGTGCAATGAGCTACTTATCCTGCTTTAATCCCTGTGAGTGAATCCCAGGTTGTCTTCGAGGATACACAAAGGTGATTTGTGCAGAGTCAGATCATCAGTCCATCCAGGTCCATATTGGCTACTTTGATTGGTGGCAGTGTCTGGCAACTCTCAGTTTTGCTATCTCTGTTCATTCAACTGGATATAACACACGGACTGAAACCAGGACCTTATAGGTGCAAAACACATTCTCTCCCAACACTGAGGAGTGGCATTTGCCATGACCAAAATTCAACTCGCTTATATCAATCAATCAGTCTTTATTAATACAGTCCAAGACCAAAACACAAACCTTTTAGTTTGCTAGTTATACTCAGCAAGCTTATAGGCCTGTAATTGGCAGGGTCATCCCTCCTACCCTTCTTGTAGAACGGATCTATGACCGCCTGCCTCCATCCTTCTGGAATATGCCCTGTCCTATCAATGTTGGTAAAGAGGGAGGCCAAAAGTGGGACCCACCAGTCCTTATAGTTCTTTAAAATTTCAGGGGGAATGTTATCTAAGCCTGGAGCTTTTCCATTTTTAAGTTGGAAAATTAATGCTGACACTTCTCCCACCGTAACTGGTGGCCATTCAGGAAGATCCTCTGACTGCAGGGGAGAACTCATACCTGAAGAGTCAGCATATAACCCTCCAAAGTAGAGTTCCCAAGCACTTGCTGGAATAAGGGAATCCAAGGGGGAGGACTCCTTAAAGGAATGATTTGAAATTAACTTCCAGAAGTGGGCTGAATTTTTTTCTTTGGCTGCCTGAATTAGATGTCCCTCTGATGATTTAACAGCTGACTTCTTACTCCTGGCCACTATGCTCTTATAAGATTTTTTTAACTCGAAGATGTGTTGGCGAAACAGTGGTGTGTCGAACTCAGGGATTGTTCTATATTTGTAGTAGGTCTCTCTGAGCGCTTTCTTTGCTTCCCGACATTCCTGGTCAAACCAACTTTTAGAATGCCATCGAGATTGGTTGCCCTGCAATCTAGATTCATTCTCCAATAGAGAATTCCAGCCCAGCACAATTTCATCATACGGGGCCAAAAAATCTATCTCATTCATGATGGCATTTTGAGACAAGATATAACTCTTTCCTATTAAAAGGGCCCTAGCCTGTTGCTCAAGCATAATGGATCGTTTGGCTCTACACCGCTCCTGTTTAGAAGGCTTAAGAGAAGTATGTGGCTTATTCAGATGAACTTGTAAAGCTGGTAAACCTATACAAAGGAGAAGAGGCAAATGGTCGCTTTCCAAGTCGGGAAGCACCTGGAGACTTTCCACCAATGGGAGTAATCCATTAGTAACCAAAAAATTATTGTGCTACACCTCTCTCCTGCCAGGAATGTAAATTTCCCTGGGTAGTCCCCCACTATTGTCCCATTTAAAATACAAAGGTCAAGACTTTGGGTCATTTCGACGAAGCAGGATCCAGCAAAATTAACCTTTGTATCCTTAGAGAGGTGCAGGAGCCGAAGATGACTATTTCCGTCCCCCTATTCTCCCTCCTGCACCCCATCTTCTGTTCAACTCGTATATTATTGCTTCTCTGTGCCAATCCAACTACCCAGTGTTTTTTTATGCCAATGTGTCCTTTGCTGTGTTTCTTTTCAGGGACCTACAGGAAGACCTGGGCTTCCGGTAAATAGTTTGCTGTTTTTTTCTCTTTGTGTTTTTTCTATCTCTCTCTTGCCTTCCTTTCTTGCCTGCTGCAGTCCAGGCCTAAAGTGCTAGGGAGGAGGAAGTCAGTTGCATATGCTAAACAAACATGTTGCACATAAATTTCAGGGAGATGAGTCCAAGTTGGCCCAGCATCAGGGCAAAGGTCCTAGATACAGAATGATCCCTCTTGCATTGGCAATCACATGTTTCCTTTAAGAGAAGCTTTCATATGAATGTATATTGTTAGAGTCACGGACGTCACTGTAGCGTGGCGGGCGGGGCGGAGCGCCCCAGGGTGATGCGCGCAGAAGGGTTGACACAGGTATTTCAAGAAGCATCCAGATTTCCAGATTACTCAGGGTTGGTTTATGAGCAGGCACAGATGTAAACCTTTCCTATGTTATTTCCCTTATGGTGGAAGTACTGGCAGGCACAACTGAACAAATACCGTCTTGTGGAAAAGATGCTTAGTTATACATGAATATACCGTTGAACAGTTATGTCCGAGTGGTCGTGTGAGGTTTCCGTTAATTAGATTTTACAGTGGCTTGAGTTAATTTATCCATGTTAATTTCCTTGTGGAACATGTGGCATATGACAAAACTCCTCCAACAAAAGCATCAATTTTATGACTTGGTTTTAGACCAAACCAAGTAGCAGGAAAATGTAATAACATGGAAGGGTCACACTTCCAGGCCACATTCAGACATTGGCATTATAGCAAGCCATCAGTCACATTTATAAGACAGTTAAGAATACAGTATAATAAGAAACTTCCTTGTTGAGGTCTGCTCTATAGTACGTGTAGTAGCCTTGTGTTCTGAACCCTGATTGGAAGTAACTTGTGAACAGTAACGTAGCTGGATGCGCCAGTGGGGTGGTGGGCAGGGTGATCCATCAGTGCCTTGCCACCAGAATGATTCTGATCCATTTGACTCCAGATCAGGGCCATTCTGGTAGCGGGGCAGGGCGATGATGTGTCACTTTGCCCACCGCCCCACTGGTGCAGGTCCAGCTATGCTACTGGTTGTGAACCCCACTTTTTAGAATCTCAGGAGTTGACCAGCCCTGTAACCCAAGCTCTCTTCAACTGGTGGTTTTACATGGGCCCTGATACATGCTCTACCAGCTGTGACATAATAATTGGTTCATGGCAACTAGTCAGCTGCCTACCTTAACCCCTTCTTTTCATTCAACATTTTGCACTTCACTTGCAGCAGAAAATCTGTATGCTTTCACCTATAACACAACAGCAGTAAAAATAATAAATTAAATAGCTGACCACTTGCTGACCTTTAATGGTGTCTAAGATTCGCTGCCTGAGGAAATTGTCTCATTGTGCCTAGTGCTAGGACCAGCACAGCTCTTACTGCATTCCTTTATGAGAAGCAATTATTGATTGTTCAGAACTCTCCAAGTTGGTAAAGAGATTGTGACTCAATTGCATCATTTACTCTCTCTCTCTCTCTCTCTCTCTCTCTCTCTCTCTCTCTCTCTCTCTCTCTCTCACACACACACACACACACACACACACACACACACACACACACACACACACACACACACACACTTCCTCTTTCTCACTACATGGCAAGAATGTCTGAGTATATAAGCAGCTTTAGGCCAAATGATGTTTTCACAATCACTTACGGAAAAACGTACTGTTTTCACAGACACAGTCAGTAATGGTGATCATTTGTGTCTCCTTCCTTTCACTCATTCTTTGCTATCCACACAAGAACCAATGTTCTGTTATCAGAAAGGGCATATCTGCCTGCTGCAGCTTGTGGCATGGCCCCACAACCTCAAATCTGCATAGGACATATCAGTGCAGTTTATCCCAGCCACAATACCCCTGGTTTTGAGGTGCATGTTGTGTCCTTGTCACCATTCATTCCACTTCCTGGAAAGGATGCAATGGTGGCTGGTGAGGCTCGGTTGAGTGGAAAGCAATCAATGCCTGCTGCAGCAGCTGAGCAGCAAGCAAGAGGAAGGGAAGCCCCTCAACCTGACTAGTGGACCTCTAATGGAGGCAGTCAGGCCAGAGGCAGCTCATGCAGCATTACCAGTACCAGGTACCAGGATCAGTGATGTGAATCTTCCATATGCACATGGGGCACTACTGGCCATTCACTGGTAGCATGGCTGCACGGTGACAGTGCTGCATGAGCCACCACTGCCTTGGCTGCTTCCAGCACTTGCTGACAGGGGTGAAGGGCTCCCCTCTCCATCTCTGCTCCCCAGTTATGGCCATTCATTGTTTTCTGCCCCACCTCACCAGTAGCTACTGCTGAAAGAGACAGTGCCGCCTCGCCTGCCTTAGAAGCTAGGGCAGTGCCCACTTGCTCGCCTGAGTCCCACTTGGCATATGATCTGTGCTTATATATTGTAATCATTTTATCCCCACTCTGCATGCAACAAGAACCAGAGTTGGCTCATGAGACCTCTTCTTGAGTGACCCAGACTCCGTTGCCTCCCACTGTATCTCCCATTGAACAACCAGAGGACGCAATTCCTCTCATTCTTCATCTTGTGACAGTCTGAATTCTTCTTTTCTTTCTAAGCTTCTTTATATGAATAGTCTTATTACCATAGATTAAAAACTAAACCCAACATGGTGCCAGTCACTTTTTATGGGATTTGTAAACACATACCTAACACTAATCCATATGAAAAGCAGGTATTAGTGAACATCCATAGACAAGATGAGATATGAACAGAATATCAGAGGGGCTTTATATTCGAGGAGTGACACTTTTTTTTCTCCAGTTATGAAGCTTCTGACACCAGAGATAGGTTTACAGAAGCCAGTTCACCCAGGGGAAATCTAAGGAGTCTTTCTAACTGAACCACTAGTAAATATGCACCAGTTTTTCAATTCAAGTGAGGAAATTTAACTATTAAAGCCACCTCCCTTTGTCAGCACAATCCTATCCAATTTACACCACTGGTATAATCAGCGGTGCAGCGAGAACGGGAGACCCCAAAACAGAAAGGGGATTCAAATCCCCTCCAAAGGGGGATTCCAAGGGAATTTAAATCTCTCCTCCCCTCCAAAGCCTCCCACCCTGCCCTCCCCTGCTGGTTACACCAGTGGTGTAAGTTGGATAGGATTGCTTGTGTATCTCAGGGAAGTTCCTCAGGGCAGAACTAGACATTATGCTCAACACTGGGCTTCCAATGAAAACAATAGTCTCATGTGAGTTCTTTTCCAATAATGTTTAAACACAGTTACTCCTGCGATTTCTCTACCCCTGCAAGCAGTGGTGTCACTAGGGGGATGGAGTGTGTGGACTGCACCTGGTGACACTCTTGTGTGTGTGTGTGTGTGTGTGTGTGTGTGTGACACCAAACTGTGGCCCAAACTGTGGAAACCTTTTAGAAAATGTGTATGTACAAAGAATACCATAGTGTTATATATCATTGGGAAGGTAATTTCATGCAGAATGAACTGTAACAACCCGTGTTGAGTTATCTGTATTCTACCAAACATTATGGCCAAATAACCAGAAACAAAAAACACAACTGCCTTATGTAACAAAAAGTGCATTTCCTTAACTCAAAATTGACCAAAAAGACTGATTGTTCCGAGAGCCAATGAGGTGTTATTGTGACATGGCATGGAACCAATAAGGTGTTAGTATGAGTCAGCTCATACTATACAGCTCATACAGCTCATACTATCAGAGCTAATAGTAGAACTTTTATTCAGTTGTGTGAGTGTCATCAAGTTGACCACTGGTTTTTTGTTGGTCACTGATTTGTTGTATGACTTGCAGCGCAATCCTGTGTAACCTTGCACTGGTGTAACAGTAGATGCACCAGTATAAGTGCACTTATGCCAGTGTAAGTGCACTTACACCAGTGCATCTACTGTTACACCAATGCAAGGTTACACAGGATTGCACTGTTGTACTGTTCTATATTAAAATAAATGTAATTTAATGGGGGTGACACCATGAGCTACCTCACCGTGTGACAGGAACCCTAGTCACACCACTGGGGTGACGCAATGAGCTCTCATACCAGGTGATACAAACCCTAGTGACACCTCTGCATGCAAGTAATAGCCATTGATGTGGAGAATGCACAACATGTTGGTATCATGATACTGATAATTATTCCTAAATGTTACATGAAGCGGGAAGAACCTAACACCAGGCTAATATTTTTGGGTACAGCCCTGTGCAGAACACAACATCTAGTTCTGTTTTCACTTGCTGTTTTGTACTTGTGTAAATACCCAATGTGTACATTAGTCTCAAGGGCAAATGTATCTGTCTAAAATGCTGCATTTCCTTGTAAAATACATGGCAGTAGTAGTGGGAAAGGATAGGGAAAACCTGGCTATTTATACAGGCACAAATGATGGGGTGTGCATGTATCGTGTATTCGGATATTTGTTCAATACATCAATATGAAGTGTTAAGTGAGAAGCTGTCCTGCTATTTATTTCCTGAGATCAATTTATATTGTAACCCATGAGTTCTGGGATCCACCTATCTCATAGTGCATATAAATCCAGGGTAGTTCAGCTTCTGTAAGTGGAAAGATTTAGGATTAATCTCTTGAGGCCCTGGAGCAAAGTACTTTCAGCTACAGGAAGCCTATTCTGAAACTTCCTGCTTGAAAAGTTAAGACGAGGATCAGGCTGAACTGCATAGACTTAGCTCAGATCCAAAGTCGTACACCTTTGGATAAAATATTCATCAGTTGTACCCTTCCTAAAACCTTAAAGGAAGGAAACAAATATACAGATCATACTTTTTTCCTGCTGTTGTGTAGTGTTTGGCTGCTCTGGTGAAATATGCTTTAGAAACATGATAGGTAGCCTGCCAGGCAAACTATGCTGACTTATTAAGCTATGAAGATTGAGTCAACACACGGTGAGAGGTAAAAATGTGCCCACATGTGAGTGTGTTTCTTAGTATCACATTATAGCAGTGGTTCTCAAACTTTTACAGGCGAGTAAGGGAGCCTATAAGTCATGGTGGACTCTGCAGCGACGTCAACAATGGCACTTCCGGAGTCCCACCGCCATGGAAAAAAGTATTTTTTTTAACGTACCGGGGGATGCACCTGCCCTCTGGGGTTGCAGGGGGCCCACGGCCCCCTCTACAAGCCCCCCGCACCTCAGAAGAGCTTCCAATCATGGTCGGAAGCTACTTCCGGGTTTTGCCAAAAAACAGAAGTAGCTCCCAAACGTGATTGGAAGCTCTTCTGAGGGAGGGACACATAGAGGACTCTGGAGGGCCGGTGCAACCCCAGGTAAGTGAAAACACCCCTTTTCCACTGTGGCAGGACCCCGAAAGTGCTGTTGCTGACATCAACGCACATCACCACGCCCCTTAAGGGGGTAGCAACTGCTTCTGGATTTCATGGTGGGTCACGACCCACCAGTTTGAGAACCACTGCATTACAGACATTCTGCTCTTCTGGCAGCACAATCCTATACATGTCTACTCAAAAGTAAGTCCCATTATGTTCAATAGGGCTTACTCCCAGGAAAATGTTATAGGATTGCAGCCTAAGCACCCATCAGATATTCTTAACACCATGATAAGCAGGGCTGGGTGTATGATGGGATTCCATAGGAGCACAAGTTGCAGTATTGAGTTCAGGATTCAATTTATTGAGAATGTCAGCTGTCCATTTTTTAAGAGCATATTTCTAGCATGTTTCTAGGTTGAAAATATATGTTTGAAAACATGTGGAGAATCCATGCTGGAATCACAGAAGCCAGAAGCGTTGCTCAGAGGCATTGTTAGGGTGGGGCGGTGGGCCCCCAGGCGGCGTCTGAAAGCAACCCCCGGCATTTTTGTCTGATTTTAGGCCATATGAAGCCTGGGAGGGTGGGAGGATTAGCCCTCCTGGGCTCCGTACGGCCCAAAAACAGCCCCCAAACCGCTGGGGGTGCTTTCGCACCGCCGCCAAATTTCAGCGGCGCCACGGAAAAAGTGATGTCACACACACCCAGGGGCGGGGCTTGTGGCATCACGTGGGGGTGTCACGTCGATGGCCACCTCATGGGGGGTGTAGTGATGCCTCTGCCTTTCACACCGCCACCCGCCCTCCAGGAGCTTCCAAAGCGGCGCTAAACACACTGCTGCCGCTGCCTCCAATGGCAATGACACCACCCCGCTTGTCACCCTGGGTGGTCTTCCCCCCCGTCCCCCCTAGCTATGCCTCTGGCTAAGACGTGTTTATTTTGCCAGGCATTTCTGTTGGTTTGATCCTTCCTGACCCTCTGTGCTGGGTTTGACAGTACCTCCACTGCTCTTGAATTCTCTTTTGCATTTGCTTTATAGTTATTTGTTTTAATTATGATAACTTAGTTTTTTACTCTGACTGTTAACGTTAGTATTATTACTATTTTGAGTCATCTTGCAACCCTTTCGGGGATCGAATGGCAGGAGATAAATTTCTAGAGAAATAAATAAAATAAATCTCCAGTGATCAGGGAGTATGGCTTCAGTGCCCCGTATAGCTCTTTGCCTTGCCCCATGACTAGCAAAACACAGAATACATTATGCAAAATTGTTTTTAAAACAGCAGAATTAGGGGGAAAATACGAGGAATTTTGCAACAGTTCTTGATTGTCATAATTTGTGCAGATCACAAAATGGAAACTTTCGAATCATGACACAGAATTTTGATTACCTTGATGCACAATTTCTTTTTCTTTATCTTTTTTTAATTACACAGGCCTGACTGTGAGGGCTAGATTTCTAAACTAGAAAAGTGGTCTCTAAATTCATTGTTGCCAGTGCTGGCTGGCTAGTACAAACAGGCCAGGAAGTAACTGGAGACCTTACTACTGAGGAATCTTCCAGACCTCCTTCCTAGTAAATACTGAGGTTTCATTACAAGAACTAAAGTAAATATCTAATTCCTTTACTTACAAGGTGGAACATGTGGCAGTATGAGCACAGAATCATTGAGATTATTAACAAAATCTTGCTTACTACTGAATTAGTACATAAATAATTTATCAAATTAATAAAACTGAAAAGGTCACAGAACTACTGAAGGTATAACTCTGATATGTAGTGTAATGATACAAAATGTATAAAATGCAACTATGCATATAACTCATTCCTAAATTTCATACACAGCTACATTGGCATACTTATGTATGTTTTTAAAATGTTTGCAAACAAATACCCACACATACAGTATATAAATATAAAAGAGATAACACGAATTTATAGGCAGCTGCAGTTAACTTCAAAGCATTCTATAAAATATACAGACCTCAGCAGTATCATCCATAAAATGATAAACGAATTAAGGCAGCTGCATAAACCCTGAAATGAATATTCATTTGTGTCACTTTATAGTATCACATCTGGTCAGTTTCCAAATGCCCTCTGATTTTGCATTAATTGTTAGGGAGACAAAGGCGCGATGGGGATCCGTGGACTACCGGTGAGTCTGAAACCTCTTCCAGCTACCTGGCCGCCTGCTTCCAAACCTTCTGCCACCTGGGCTCCCTTTGGGGGGGGGGGTGATACAGCCATTATTTGAGGAAAATCATGACTCCAGTTCCATTTTAAGTGCCAGCTTTGGCTGTGAAAAAGGAAAACAGCAATTATTATTATTTTAAAAAAATACTAATGTAATTACTGAGACCTACTTGCCAAGAGGCAGAGTAACTCTCAACGGTTAAGTGTTTCTTGGGGATCCTCAATCAATACAGAATATTGAACTTTTTACATGGAAACTCAGTTAGCGTAAGCTGATGTAGTGCTGTCAGACAGAAGCTCTCTGATATGTTTGGAAGAATTCCTATAGCACCAGATTTTCAACTGGAACAAGAATGATGGGGTGCTTATGGAAAGAAAGAGTGGTTTCTAAAATGCTTTCATTTATTCAGCCTTTCCCAGAGTTGGAAGAGGATGTATAAGGAATGCATGGATTAAGTAGTCATTTCAGACAACTTTTTGGCCTAAGAATGAGCATTGTTTCTATGGGACAAATGGCAAGATCTGCACCACAAAGCTGAAACATCTTAAACTAATAACTGACACCTTGAAAAGGGGTTGTATGGTGCCTGTTTTATTGTCACATCACCTCCCAAAGATGCCTCTGCATCCTGCCTTTTAGCCTTTTCTTCCATATGCTTTCTTTGTGCCTACACATGTGGTTCTTTAATATGATTATTCTATTGGGATTTTTTTTCTATTTCCAAAGTGAACTAAGGAGTGAGGGTGAGCTCTGATGCATTCCCATACCTAAGAAACATCATTGCAAGAATGGATTGGTGCATTCACTTACCTCGCTAGAGTCCACGCTTGTCTCAAGCTGTGTTGTTGGTCACCATTCATACAGGTGAACGTGCAATGGGATCCACTTCCTGTTACATGTATAAAGACACAATACCAATAAAAAAGAGCTCCACAGCTTAATTTCAGTAGCATAATATTTCTGCTCCTTTTATTGGAAATTAATCAAATGAACTCCTTGTCTGTGCACCTAGATGCACTGTAGGTGACAGCATGCCTTAGAAAAACATGACCATGTCAAATTTTCATCTCAGATGCTGACATAATGGCTTTCCCCCAGGGCAAGACCACGGCCTTCCCAAATATGCAAAAACAAACAAACAAAACAAAAATACAAAGGCATCATCAGTTTACAATAGCTATGTTAGTTTTTAGCAGGCAGTTAAAAAATGCCTGGTATGCTGCCATAGGGGCTCACTACATGGCAGTAGGCCTGGTGTGAGGACAGGTCACACCTGAGGACAGAAATTCACGTCCTCTTCCATCTGGCTAGGAGGGGGTCAATCTGGTGGTGTTGCACTGTGCCATCCTCTTCCCACCCTCTTTCCCCTCAGTGAAGGGGGCCACCACCACCCAAAACCCACAAGGAATCAGCAATCAGGCTCCTTCCCCTTCACCTTGTCCCTTCTTCACAGCTAGTCTCTTTTGTAAGGGGCTTTTAGTGAGCAGAAAGTAGACTGGAGTAGGCTTGGTCCATGGTGGGCTGGAGGGAGGAGGTGACAAACTCTGAGAGAAACACATGCCGAGTCTGTTCGCCGCTCCCTGCAACCCACTGCTCAATGTGAACCACATTGCCCACATCAAAATATTGTGCTGAGTTCTGAGCAGTAGAATTTAAGGACTGTATTGAGAGATCTGCAGAACAGGTTCAAGAATGAGAAGTGGTCTAGAATACCAAGTCCATATGACTTGGGAAAAAGGCTGAATGAACTGTGTATGTTTAGCCTACACTAGAGAGATGCATTAACAGATATCAAATATTTGAGAAGTTATAATGAGAGGGAACAAATTGCCACATCCACTGAAGGCAGGAAAAGAAACAACAGATTTAAATTAGAGGACAGTGGCTTTAAATTGAATGTTGGGGGGAGGGGTTTATAAGTCTAAGGCCCAGATCTAATGTGCAGTTATTCTGTGGCAAAATGCATCCAGAGGCGTCGCTCCGGTAGGGGCCCTACCGTAAGTTGCGCCCGTCCTAGTCCCGTTTACCCATTTACCTAGTCCCGTATTCCATGTGGAGAAAGCAGCCTGGTGCTTTCTCCGCACAGGAATGGCTCCGACAGTGAGGGGGCGGGGCCGCCTCCTGCCGGCTTGGTAAACGGGACTAGGATGGGGCGCAACTTACGGTAGGGCCCCTACCGGAGCGACGCCTCTGTCTGTGACATCTGTGAGAGTCACCTGATGTGGGATTTTCAACTACCTGTTCACTGCAATCCAGGGGTTTCTTCATGGCAAAAGCTGCTCTCGTTCCTCCTCCCATGTTGCCAATAATCTTCCTGTGTCTGCATATATCCCAGCAGCACCTGCTAGCTTCCTCCTAAGGATTTGCCCTTGTGAGGGCAGCAAACATCCTGTTCTTCCCAGTGACAGCAGGATTCATGTGCTGTTTTTTTCTATGCCAGCATGCACAGAGATGCTGCCGAGGCACTGGGAGTGCCCGATCACATGATGGGCCACCTTTCAGCAGCATCACTTCTGCCGAGGTGCAGAAGTGCACAACGCTTCTGCAGACCACTTCTCAGCTGCTGAGCTGCGAAGTGACACTGTGGCAGAGAAGTGGCACTGCTGAAAGGGCGGCCAGCGTGATAATTGGCTCTCCCATATCTTGAAAATATGATCAAGATTTGCACATTTTCTCTTCTGTCATTTGCAGCTAATGAGTTTCTATGTGAGAACAAAGTGCTTATTTCTGGCCATCATCTGCTTAATGACATCACTTCCTGCTTAATGATGTCACTTCTGACCCTCAGCCATGAATGCTACAGTATATGAAATGAGTTTGACACCCTGGTTTAGAGCTTCTGAAACAACAAACAGTGCTACTCTTCCCAAGCCTCTAAAAACTGGGCATGTTTTCATACAAACCTGCTTGTACCACTGACACAAATTAATGAAACTACATTGGTGAAATGCTCAAACCTAAATGGTTCAAGTACAGTAATTTTCACCTATCTAAAGCAGTTGTGTATGTCCGGCTGTTTGTCACTGCTTAAAGAAGATGTCTTTATTTTAGTTGTTATGGCACTGGCTGGAAGGATGTTTCCTAGTTAAGCAATGGAGGCATTCCTACGGTGGGGACGATACTGTAAGTTGCGCCCTGTCCTAGTCCTGTTTACAAGCCGGCATGAGGCGGCCCCGCCCCCTCACCGTCAGAGCCATTCCGTGCGGAGAAGGCAACGGGCAGGGAGTCTCCTGCCCATTGCCTTCTCCGCACGGAATGGCTCCGACGGTGAGGGGGGGGGCGCCTCGTGCCGGCTTGTAAATGGGGACTAGGATGGGGCACAACTTACGGTACCGCCCCCACCGTAGGAACGCCTCTGTTAAACAAGGCCATCAGAACTGATTATGTTAAAGAGTCAATCTTTCTGGAGGGTAGTGGGTCTAAGGATCTTTGCCAGGTCTCTTCCTGCTTCTGCATTTCTGGCTTGTGAACTTTAGGTAAGCTTAGCTAACCCTGTGAGCTTACTGCTAACATGTGACACTTGTTTTGCTGTTGTTGTGTTCAAGAATTGGTTCCAAGCTTCAGCTGCAACTGCCTCCTCCCGCAGCTTCTCTAGGCAGCTAATCTCAATGCAAAGATATCCCACCCTAGACCGTACCACTTAAGAATGCGGGTTGCATGATTGAATGTTGCACAAACACACACCCACACTTCTTAAACATAAAAACTAGCATATCAGGATGATGGCAAGCTGGAAGCCTTCTTCTGCACATGATCGTTTTCTATGTGTGGGGATTTATTTATTTTTAAATTTGGGGAAGTGTTGGGTTATCTAATTCCTCACCTACAGTCTGAAGTGGTAAATTCCAAGAATAGATTTTTTTTCTTGTGGTGAACTATGGCTGTATTTGTTTTTCAACTTGGAAATATCAGGAAGTGACATTCCTAGCATGCTTGATATTGCTGCTACCAGGGGCTCCCAAAACGAACAGAAATGATCAAAATCAGAACAGCTGCTGCTGCTCCTCGTCCCTCCCACTATATCTCCCACCTTCCTATTGGTGCATGAAGCTGCCATTGTTGTTACCTCATCCCTCGTACTACATCTCCCAAGCTCCTTTGCAGCCAAGCAGCCTTCCTATTGGTGCAGGAGGCCGCCATTTTTTCTAGCTTGGAGCTCGGAGTTGAAACTTCTAGCATGGTGAGCAGGCTGGAAGGAGAAAAAAAAAACGTGATCTGAGTGCTCTACAAGGCGAAAAAAAACATGGCTCTCAAGCGCTCCTAGCGCTAGAAGCCAAAAAACAAACACAGCTATTTGTCTAGAGAGCCTTGAGTTTCCTGTTCCTGGCACAATAAAGTGGAATTGGTAATGATGGTTTAAGTGGGAGGAAGTCAGAAGCAAAGGTCACCATTCACTGTTCCTGTGTGCAAGCATTAAAGCATGTGTCAATGTTTACCACATGGTTCGTTCGTCTTTGTGTGTGCCTGTATGTTGTTTGGGGGTTTAGTGTGCCTTAACACTGACTCCTGTGTTTGTGTCTCTCTTTCTCTCCTCCTTCACCCTCTTGCATGTGGCTGCTGCGACTGGTGTAATGGTGGCCCAGGGACTAAAGGGGCAACCTGGCGAGAAGGTGAGTCAGCTCTTTCCAGCTCATAGCTTCACAGTCTGCCCGCATTTTACGCAAGGGTTACATTTCAGAGTCAGTGCTTAAAACCAAAATTGTGTATACAGTAGGGCCCCAGGATCTGCAGGGGATAGGTCGGGAATGCCGAGGATGCCGGGAACCCGTGGATGGGGGCGAACACTATCCGTGGATGGGGGCAAACACTATCCTCCACAGGACCCTGCACCCCCCGTGGCCATTACCTTATTTACGTTGATCTTGCTGGCGCCAAGCAAGCGCGGATCTTGTTTAAGAACCTATAAGAACCAAACGAAACGCTACAAGAAGCAGCCTGCTGCTTATAGCACAGCTTCTGTCTGAGTAGAGCTGGCAAACTCAGTGCTAGAGAGGCTCTGACATTAACAGGAACTTCCTGTTAATGTTGGAGCCTCTCTAGCACTGAGGCTACCAGCTCTACTCAGTCAGAAGCTGTGCTATAAGCAGCAGGCTGCTTCTTAAAGCGTTTGGTTTGGTTCTTATAGTGTTTGCTTGGTGCCAGCAAGATCAACATAAATAAGGTAATGGCCGTGGGCGGAAATTCAGCATCCGTGGATAAGTGAATCTGCAAATGCCAAATCAGCAGATACGGGGGCCCTACTGTACTCAAAATTACAGTATGTTGAAAATCCCTTACAGCCAAAAAACACGTACTGTCTCTTTAAAAACTATGAGAAGCAGATGGGAACAGAGACAGAATGAGGGAATAGCTGCTTTAATTTCAGGCTCACTCTGGGGCATGAATGGTGGGTGGAATCGCCTGCACTATTTAAATTGTTGTTTTTTTCTGTTTGTTTGCTGAGTGTGTGTAATTGAATTTGCACAAGTAAAATCTGCGTAAGATGTGGGCTGACTGTACTATCATTGTGGATTACATTGCTCTGCAGTGACAGAGCGATTGCCATACTTGGAGGGCTTTGCCCTGAAAAATAGGTTTGCCATTTGGTTAATTTTAAACTAGTCCAAAGCGTCTCCTTCCCCACTGAATTTCAAAATAGTACAAAAGAAAACTCCTCTACAGTGTGAGTCAAAGGCCAATTTTAGAAGTGCATACGTTACACAATTTAATATATGCAAATAAGGAATAGCCGGATGGTTTGTTTTTTTTTCCACTCTGTGGAAAGAGCCCAATGCATTCTAATTTTTGATTTGTTTATTCTAATTTATAGTAACATTGCCAGAGCTTATTTATAGGGATGGTCAGGCAAACTCAGTATTTGCAGCTGGATCTTTCTGGTATTCTTTGGAACCATTTTCTGTTTCATTGCTGACAGCTGTGCTTGGCGTGTCCAAGAAACATACACGTGGAAATATGGCTAACTGCACCAGCTGTGGCCTGGATGGACCCATCCAGATGTTTTCTGATGGGGTCCAATCTGCCCTTTCCTGATTGCAGACTGTGTGGTTGAACCCCTCTATTATCTAAGAGGAAAGTCTTATAAAAATCATTGAGGAAAATGGGTGAGGGGGTAAGCAAGGGCAACCCCATTAACTTTAATCTGTGGTTGACTTCTCTTTTTGCCTCTGTTAAAAAAAAACAAACCAAAATGACATCAGTTCTTTCTTTATTTGGGCTGAGCTAAGTGGTAGCCTGAAACATCTTGAAATGCAAAAACCAAATTCTGTATTTCATTTTGCGCCCTAGAAAACTGGTGCTTTTCAAGTGCCACAAGAATGCTGCCATGCCCCACAGGCAGCAGCATGATGCTTTCCATGGCTGCAGCATCTCAGCAAAGAGAAGCAGGAGAACATTTGCTGGGTTTCCTTGCTCCCCCAAGGAAATATCACAAAGCAGTTGATTATTTAGAAACCCTGTCAACCTGCTGTAAAGACAGCAAACAACGTGATGTATTGTGAAGCAGAGAGGTAGCAAAGCAGCTTGTTGACATAGGCTGCTGTTTCCTTCAGATCATACGAGGCAATCTGTATAAAACCTTTTTCCAAGCTGGGCCTTGAGTTTTGGGTGTGTTTTTTTAGATAATATGTTAAAATGTGTGCACCCCTGCCCTACTGGATGTGACACTGGTCCCTTTGCCATATGGATCTCATGAGTTTTATGTTTTATCTTGCCACACTGATGTGACGAACAACAGCTGGGCTTTCCATAACGTGCCAGGTTAAAATTTGGTAACTGCTGCTGCACTGGTCTTCTTGTTCATCCTCTCACACTGTTGCAGAAAGACCTTTTGCCTACCCTTTTGGTAGATTCTTCCTTGCACTCCAGCAGCATCAAGCTCTCACCCTTTGTCCATTCCCTGTTATTAATGATCAGAAGAAATGAAATGTTTTACACTCCCCCAAGCTGTGAGAAGTCCAGGATAGCCTTTGAAGGGTTTGTTTTATTTGGAGGAGAGATCACTGGAGATTTGTGATGTTTCTGTAATAATCATCTGCTTGTTTACAAATGTGCAAACCAAGCAGACATTACAGGGTCACCGAGGCAAACACACAGGTGGTCCTAGATTCACAGCATCATCAACACTGTGGAATCTCCCCAACACAGCTTGTCTGCAGAGGCCTTCCTGGCACCGATGTACATGATGTCTCATATACTCACGAAACAAAAATGGGACCAGTTTTCCAGACCTAGCTGGGCAGACAGGAGTGAATAACAATCCAAACAGTTGTAACAACAAATGGCCTTCTGAGTCCCTGGTGAATGAACCAGTCACACTAAGCTGAGAAAGGATTGGCGTAATATAAAAATGTGACGCAACATCACTAGAAAACAAGGTGGTGTTGGGAAGGAGAAGGCCCACTCACTCACTGGTGCTGCAAAGTTACGATCCCTGTTACGTGCTGCTGTAGACAGTCATCTAATGGCCAAGTCAGCCCTGACATTTACTGAAATCTGCCCAACAGGCACAAATGACTCTTTTCTGTCATTGTTCCATTTGACCATGTAGTGGTTAAGTGTTTGATGGCATTATGCTACAGGCTACCACATTTAAATGCTAGGAACCTGCAACTATGGAATGAACCCTTGAACCAAAATCATAGCAAAAAGTAGTTTGGGTGATAAAGCATTTTTGTTCAATCTCTCTGTTACTTATTTGATAATATACAAAATCTGTGTTTGATGTCATGGTCAGGAAGTGAGCTGGAAGTCAGGGAAAAATGAGCCACAAACCAAATACAGTCGGACCTTTTTATCTGCTGGGGTTCTGTTCCTGGAACCACAGTGGATACAAAAATCAGTGTTATATGAAATCCGTGCGTGTGTGTGTGTGTGTGTGTGTGTGTGTGTGTGCGCGCGCGCGTGCGCACACACACACTTCCCTCCTCCTGAGTTTGTTTAAACTGACTGAAAAAACAAAAGCCACTACTGGAAGTAACCTGTAAATAGCGCCAGAGACTCCCAGCTGCATTTTTCAGTGGTTTGGACATGCGCAGGAGGCTGGAAGTGGCTGGCAGGCCCCCAACAATGCTGGGAAAAAAAGAGGTAATGTAGTGTGGTTGGATTCCCTCTTCCACAGTTTTGCCATCTGTGTTGAGTCAAATCCGTGGATAAAAAAACCGTGGATAAAAAAAGCCGACTGCATACACCTAGCAAAGCAAGCCAACAGCTAGGACCCAGTGTTTGCCTATAAATTCATTATAGACAGAATGTAATTAACTGCATTTGGTTTTATGCAGGATACAGGCACCATTTCAGTTTTTGGAAAAAGAAAAAAAATGCTGCAGGATTATTTGTGCTGTCAGAATCAGAGACCTGTGTAGCATCTTATTCCCAAATAAAGTGTGTGTGTGTGTGTGTGTGTGTGTGTGTGTGTGTGTGTGTGTGTGTGTACATATGCGCGCGCGCGCACACACACACACACACACGAACACAAATTGGTTTGGCTGTGCAATTCCCTTTCAAAACATGGTAGCTTAACTAAAAGTTATAATAAATCCCCCAGATTAGGAGAGGAGGTTTCCCAGTGGACAATAACTGGAATCGATACAAATCTGGCATCAGAAAATATATTTCTAGCTACATGGTGAGAGTAGACTTTCCACTTTCAAGGAGCCTAGGGTGGTGCTTTGATCTGATTTCAGAATAGGCTCTAAATGGCTCCCTGTCTTGGTTGGAACAGAAAAAGGGGGACCTGCTGCTTCAATTGGAAGAAATATGTTTTTAATCATTATCTCTCGAGAGTATGTGTATGTATTGTTGATTTTAATCCCTTTTATAAACTTTGTTTTTCTCATTGTTTCCTTGGCCAAACTTTCCTTTCAGCCCTCTGTTGTTGTTCCCTCCAGTCTTACTTTAAATCGTCACTTTGATGCTGCTTAGTAGTATCACGTACATTCACAATTCTCTCCCTCTTTTCTTTCCTACTTCTCTTTCTTTAATATTCAGGCCCAACCCATTTCCCAGTATTATTTGAGCCTTTCTCTTCACATACATTTTCTGTCTCTCTCTCTCTCTCTCTCTCTCTTACTGCAGGGAGCCCCAGGAGAAGCTGGCATGTCCATCATTGGTCCCCGTGGCCCTCCGGTAAGCTGCTGACTCTTTGCTTTTTTAATTTAATGTTGTAGGGTGTGGATGAGTTACAAAAAAAGATGAAGAAGTTGGAAGATGCCACCAGGGTCAGTTCCTAAGGGACTGTAACTCTATGATGTGGTTTCTCCCAATGCCCAGATTTGTTTTTATACTAAAATTACAAACTAGATTGGTTAGAAAGCACATCGATCTCAGCAGAAAATCCCAAATTAGACTTACCAGTGGCTTTTCCTCCTATGTTTAAAAGGAAAGGAAATATTTCCTGGTCCAAATGGAAAAACCAACAGCATTTGGCGTACTATATACCCTTTTATTTGAGCAAACATATTTTTTTTGTCTTGAGTGTTCCTTGCATCCACTTTTAGCTGTACTGTACATTATTTTGCTCTAACTTTATGTGAGAATATAATGTGTCGATTTCACACAACAATTACTGATACAATTGAAGGGGTCATCATGGATCATGTCTGCTTGCCCAGCCACTGCTCCCCATGTGTTAATCTGAGCTTGGACACAGTATCTATCCACATATAAACTGTGGCTGCGTTTGTTTTTCAACTTGGAAATAGCAGGAAGTGATGTTCCTAGCATGCTTGATATTGCTGTTACCGGGGGCTACACTACAGATGCTCCTTCATGGATCATTGCCTTGTCGTGGCGAAGGGGCTTGCGTAACTCAATGAAGCCATGAGCTATGCCGTGCAGGGACACCCAAGACGGACAGGTCGTAGCAGAGAGTTCTGACTAAAAGTGATCCACTGGAGAAGGAAATGGCAACCCACTCCAGTAACCTTGCCAAGAAAATCCCATGAACAGTACCAAAAGGCTAAAAGATATGACGCCGGAAGATGAGCCCCTCAGGTCGGAAGGTGTCCAATATGCTACTGAGGAAGAGCGGAGGACTATTCCAAGTAGACCCAGAAAGAGTGAAGCGGCTGGGCCAAAGCCAATAGGACGTCCAGCTGTGGATGTGTCTGAGGTTGAAAGGAAAATCCAATGCTGCAAGGAGCAATACTGCTTAGGAACATGGAATGTGAGGTCTATGAATCAAGGCAAGCTGGATGTGGTCAAAAATGAGATGATAAGATTGAACATTGACATCTTGGGAATCAGCGAACTAAAATGGACGGGCATGGGCGAATTTAAGTCAGGTGACCATCATATCTACTACTGTGGGCATGAATCCCTTAGAAGAAATGGAGTAGCCCTCATAGTCAATAAAAGAGTGGGAAAGGCAGTACTGGGGTGCAACCTCAAAAACGACAGAATGATTTCAGTTCGAATCCAAGGCAAACCATTCAACATTACAGTAATCCAAGTGTATGCCCCAACCACTGATGCCGAAGAAGATGAAGTTGACCAGTTCTATGAAGACCTACAACACCTTCTAGAACTAGCACCCAAAAAAGATGTCCTTTACATCATAGGAGACTGGAATGCTAAAGTAGGAAATCAAGAAATAAACGGAACAACAGGCAAGTTTGGCCTTGGAGCGCAAAATGAAGCAGGGCAAAGGCTAACGGAGTTCTGTCAAGAGAACACGCTGGTCATAGCAAACACTCTTTTCCAACAACACAAGAGGCGACTCTACACATGGACATCACCAGATGGTCAATACCGAAACCAGATAGATTATGTGCTTTGCAGCCAAAGATGGAGAAGCTCTATACAGTCAGTAAAAACAAGACCTGGAGCTGACTGTGGCTCAGATCATGAGCTTCTTATTGCAAAATTCAGACTTAAACTGAAGAATGTAGGGAACACCACTAGACCAGTCAGATATGACCTAAACCATATCCCTTATGAGTATACAGTGGAGGTGAAGAATAGATTTAGGGCATTAGACCTGGTAGACAGAGTGCCTGAAGAACTATGGACAGAAGTTCGTAACATTGTACAGGAGGCAGCAACTAAAACCATCCCAAAGAAAAAGAAATGCAAGAAAGCAAAGTGGCTGTCAGATGAGGCTTTACAAATAGCTGTGGAAAGAAGGAATGCAAAAAGCAAGGGTGAAAGGGAAAGATATAAACAACTGAATGCAGAGTTCCAGAGAATAGCAAGGAGAGATAAGAAGGCCTTCTTAAATGAACAATGCAAGGAAATCGAGGAAAACAACAGAATGGGGAGGACTAGAGATCTCTTCAAGAAAATTGGAGATATCAAGGGAATGTTTTGTGCCAAGATGGGCATGATAAAGGACAAAAAAGGCAAGGACCTAACAGAAGCAGAAGAGATTAAGAAGAGATGGCAAGAATACACAGAAGAACTATACAAGAAAGATCTTAATGTTCCTGATGACCACGCTGGTGTGGCCACTGACCCAGAGCCGGACATCCTAGAGAGTGAAGTCAAGTGGGCCTTAGATAGCATTACTAACAACAAAGCTAGCGGAGATGATAATATCCCAGCTGAGCTACTTAAAATACTAAATGATGATGCTGTGAAGGTGCTGCACTCAATATGCCAACAAATTTGGAAAACTCAGCAGTGGCCAAAGGATTGGAAAAGGTCAGTTTACGTTCCAATTCCAAAGAAGGGCAGTGCCAAAGAGTGTTCAAACTACCGTACAATTGCACTCATTTCACATGCTAGCAAGGTTATGCTCAAAATCCTACAAGCTAGGCTTCAGCAGTACGTGGACCGAGAACTACCGGACGTACAAGCTGGGTTTCGAAGAGGCAGAGGAACTAGAGATCAAATTGCCAACATGCGCTGGATCATGGAGAAAGCACGAGAGTTCCAAAAAAACACCTACTTCTGCTTCATTGACTACGCAAAAGCCTTTGATTGTGTGGATCACAACAAACTGTGGCAAATTCTTAAAGAGATGGGGGTACCAGACCACCTTACCTGTCTCCTGAGAAACCTGTATGCGGGTCAAGAAGCAACAGTTCGAACCGGTCATGGAACAACTGATTGGTTCAAAATTGGAAAGGGAGTACGGCAAGGCTGTATATTGTCACCCTGCTTATTTAACTTATATGCAGAGTACATTATGAGAAATGCAGGGCTGAATGAATCGCAAGCCGGAATCAAGATTGCCGGGAGAAATATCAACAACCTCAGATATGCAGACGATACCACCCTAATGGCAGAAAGTGAAGAAGAACTAAAGAGCCTCTTGATGAGAGTGAAAGAGGAGAGTGCAAAAGTTGGCTTGAAACTCAACATTAATAAAACTAAGATCATGGCATCTGGTCCCATCAATTCCTGGCAAATAGAAGGGGCAGAAATGGAAGCAGTAACAGATTTTACTTTTCTGGGCTCCAAGATCACTGCAGACGGAGACAGCAGCCATGAAATTAAAAGACGCTTACTCCTTGGAAGGAAAGCTATGGCAAACTTAGACAGCATAATAAAAAGCAGAGATATCACCATGCCAACAAAAGTTCGTATAGTCAGGGCGATGGTGTTCCCAGTAGCAATGTATGGTTGCGAGAGTTGGACCATAAGGAAGGCTGAGCGCCGAAGAATAGATGCTTTTGAACTGTGGTGCTGGAGAAGACTCCTGAGAGTCCCTTGGACTGCTAGGAGATCAAATCAGTCAATTCTAAATGAAATCAAGCCTGACTGTTCCCTGGAAGGACAGGTACTAAGGCTGAAACTCAAATATTTTGGCCACCTGATGCGAAGAGAGGACTCTCTGGAGAAGACTCTGATGCTGGGAAAGATTGAAGGCAAAAGGAGAAGGGGAAGGCCAAGGATGAGATGGTTAGACAGCATCACCGATGCAACAAACATGAAAATGAGCGAACTCAGGAAGATAGTGGAGGACAGGAAGGCCTGGCGGGATATGGTTCATGGGATCACGAAGGGTCGGACACGACTTAACGACTGAACAACAACAACAACACTACAGATGCAGTATCCGCATCTCAGCTCCCAGAACATGTTTTGCCTATGGATATGGACGATGAGCAAGCTAGACTAGAAGTTATCCAGATGTTTGGGGGATTGTCTAAAAATGAACAGGAGACATTTATTGGGAAGCTGGACACACTGAGTTCTGATCTTCGATTGATTTCAGCCGGAGACCAATCAGAAATTTCCCCAGAAGAAAATACAATGCCAAACTTGACGGATGCGCCACGGATTGTCAATCAACCCGCTCTTCCACCTGTGTTCCATGACTGCTTGATATTGCTGTTACCGGGGGCTCCCAAAATGAACGGAAATGACCAAAATCAGAATGGCTGTTGTTGTTCCTCGTCTCTCCCACTACATCTCCCAAGCTCCTTTGCAGCCAAGCAGCCTTCCTATTGGTATAATGATGAAAAACATAAAACAGTATAGGGAATAGATATGTTTCTCTACTTTTGCACTAATATGCAGTCATTCCATATCATGCCTCTAGACTGACCTGGAGAACTTTGGACGATGAGTGATTGTATACATGTGTCTGCATAATTATAGGGGTGAGTCAGGGCTGGGTCATCATCCTGTATCTTTGGAAGGTAAATGTTTTTGGAAGGTAAATGTTATTTTCTTACATTATTTATTTTGCATTTCTGGATAAGAGAGGTGGGGAAAAAAGCAACTGAATATTTTGAAAACACAATATAAAAAAATGTTATTGCATATTGTCTTTGGATACAGTGGACCCCAGCTTTATGATATTAGTCCATTCCGGAGACACCACTGTATTGTGAAAATATTGTAATGTGAACCTATAATGCATTGTTTTTTCATAATTTGTTCCGAGACCTCAGAAGCTGAAGTTTCTGCCACAGAACTAAGCTATTTCCCTTTCTAAAAGGTGATTTAAAAGGTGCCTACTGTGCTCTTTTTAGCCCGTGGTTAGCAGTTTACACAATGTTGTAATTTATAAAACATGCATTACAAGGTGGTATCCTTCCCTTAACCCACACAGCCATGATGTTAAAAACACTGCTACCAGCTGGCTGCAATGCTACCTAGAAGGATTGTGTTTGCATCAGCATTTGCATCGGCTATATCCTTCATACACTCACCCACAATGTTAAAAATGCTGCTGACTGAGATGCTACCAAATGCTTGCATTCGCATCGCTGCAGTGGCATAGCTAGGGGAGCGGTGGGGCAGACCACCCCAGGGCAGCAGGCTACCCAACCAAGGGGTGACAAAAAAGGCCGTGGCGGCGGGAAACTTTAAAAAAGATGGGGATTTTAAATGATGCTAATCTAGTGCCGAACAGTTGTTTGGTGCTAGATTAGTGCTTTGGAGTTGGGGGGCTGGAGGATGACTGGTGGGGGCTAGGGCTGGTGCTGGGGGGCAACTAGGAGGTGGAGGAGGAAGGGGACAGTGAGCAGCCACAGACATTTTCGCCGCTGCCGCCTCCAGAGAAAAAAAAATTGGCGAGGACACTTGGGAAGGGGAGAGAACTACAAGTCCCAAAAGGCATTTTGCAAGGGCCGACTTTTCCATAAGGCAGTGCAGCAGCTGAATGTTAGCATATAGCACTACAAATCCCTGGGGTGGCAAAGCGATGACAGGCGTCCCAGAGAGGATGGTGTTTACAGACGTATGTCACAAGCTACAGTCCTAATCACTCCTCATCAAAACCTGGTGTCCGATGCAGGAAGGAGGAACAATGCAAATGATGTCGCTGGAGGCGGAGGCAGTCTACTGACAAAGCTCTTCTGATCTGCTATTTCTTGCTCCTTCTCTGAGAATCAGTTTTATACAATAAAAGGAACCATCCATTTCATCTTGAGACCACTCACTACAGAACATTTTCCTAAACTCTCTTAGAATGGAACTACTTGGGAACAAATAGGATGGTGGTTTTAATAAGGCATGTATAGGTTGCTGCCTGCCATAATCATCAGTACTGGAAGAAAATGCTTTCTTTCCCTCTCCAAATCAATTGCAAAGATGATTTACTTTAATGGTGACCTGGTGATAAGAGTTAAGGAGCACCTTGATAGCAAAGACACACAGCGGGCCACTGGAATAACAGCATGCTTTGGACAGATGTGAGATGACAAATAGTTTCCAGACTGTCTGTTAAAGGCAAGATGATGTTAGCATTTGCACATCCAGAGTTTTTCAGCTGCTTAACATTACTTTGGGCTTGCTGGCTTGAGCAAAGCACCGTGCTGAGCATGGCAGAAACAGACACTCTCCATGATCTGGCAGTTCCCAGAGTTCTATTCTTGCAAACCTGATACAAACAACATGCGGAAGAGAAAGCTAAATGCTTCTTGGAATCTCTAATGGCTAAACTTTTGCTCTGGCCTTTTATTGTCTTCAGCACAAAAAGCCAAAAGGAGCAATTTAGCAGTTTACACAGAAGATAGCAAAGGCTACCTTGCACCCCTTCCAGGTTTCCTCCTCTATTCTTTTCTTAGCACTATTTTTTATGGGAATGGTCAAAGAGGGCTCAATGTCAAGAGATTTATTAATGAAATCCTGTCCTTCCTTGCCCTTTTGAAAAACTATGGAGTGGACAGGCCTCTGAATTTATAGCAGATCATCTCCCCTTGGTTCCTGTCCAAGAGCTCCAGGTGGTTTTATATGTTCTGCCAAGGCAAATATGACTGAATGCAACACTGCAACTTTTTTTAAAGGAAAAAAGCAAGACTAATCGAGTCACACTAGCATTCCGTGTAACCAAGTGGTATTTGGAGCAATATAAGTTATTTTATAGCCACTATCATTCTCCAAGGGACTTCTAAAAAGATTTTGGTCTTTATGCTCTGGCTTGTGAAAGCCCTTCTGTAATATGAAGTAAGGAGGTATTCCTCAGAGCAGCGTTTCTCAAAGTCCTACAGGGGAGCTTACTTCCCTGTAAGTCTTTGAGGGGGCAGAACGATGTCGGAGGCAACGCTCCAGGATCGCACCCACCCCGCCCCAAAAATGCTTTCTTAAGCATACCTGGTTGTCCTGTCAGCTCCCCGAATTGCCCGGGGGGGGGGCTGCTGCCACCTCTGCAGGCCTCCCCAAGGCTCTAAACAGCAGCGATCGTGTTGAAAAGCCCACTTCCGGTTTTCGGCCGAAAACGGACACTCTGGAGCTATTTTGCCATTAAAATGGCTGTAATGCAGCAGTTCTTTTGCCACTGTTTGTTATGTATCTTATACCTCTCTAAGAATTAAAGGGAGAGAGATGAACCTGGAATTTTCATCACCTTCATTTGAACACTTCTCAGTCCTTAATGAGATACAAGAAATTGTAATATTCCCCTTGAGGTAAACTGAAGACATAAATATAAACAGCATGCCCAAAGTCACAAGGGGCTAAGCTAAGTAGTGAATAGCTGCCTTCTGCTACAGTCTTTTTAGGCTAGAATGATGACATACAGCCCAATCCTAAAGGACCAGCCACCGTATCCTATTGAGTTCCTGGGCTGGGGCAGCCCGGGAACAACTCGGGAGAAGGGGACGAGCGTCCCCTTCCCCCCCCCCCGTGTAAGCCCCAGGAGGCCGCACTAGAGCTCGGGCACAGTAACGCCAACCGTGTTGACATATCTGCAGCCTGGAGGGAGTGTTGGATACTGGGGATCTCGTCCCCTGGTATCCCCACCCCCTCCAGGCCCCGGGTGGCCAATGGCTGCCCTCCCTTGATGGCTTGTCCACCCTCCCCCTGCCCTTGTCCCGACCAGCATAGGGCTTACCTGTGGCGGTCGGCGCGGGGCCAGGGAAACGGCAGGGCAAGCAGCGCCGGCACTGCTTGTTCTCTGGGTGTCGCTTAAGTGCGTTACGGCAGTTTTGCGACACCCTGCGCTGGGGCAGCATATGCTGCCCTGTCGCACTCCGTGCACAGGATTGCGCCGATAATGATACACTTTAGTTACCATTAGGTCAGTGGTTCCTAACCTTTTTTCACTTGTGTACCACTTGGTAGCCCAGTTCCATAAATTGTACCCTTCATATTAGCAATAAATTTGTAATTAATGTAGTTGCTGTTATTTCAAATGTACATGTTGTAACTGTAAATAAATGGCCCAATAATTGGATTAAAAAGCAATGGAATAGTTAGGTGAACAAACAGTGCATACATATAAACGAAGATAAAAACTACCATATGTAGAGGAGACCTGGAAAAACTCACTCATTGAACACTGCTCACTGGACTGACTGAGGTGCCCGTTTATATATACACCGGTATTGGCGCAACGGCACTCAAATGTTTGTGAAGCAGAGGAGAGTGAGAGCTGAGCCTGTGAAGGGGTGTGATGCCAAGCATGTGCGCTGCAGTGGCATATTCACAATACACTGTTTAGGGAGGGACTCCTCACCATTCAACAAAATAACAAAGCAAGAGAATGCGGGCTTTTTTTGAGCTTAAATAACAAAGAAAACTCACACCACTACTCGTCATAATGTTGAATTTCACAACTTTTGACTTGTATCTTGTCTTACATTGTTGACATATGTACCTTTTCCCACCATTATTCAATATTTTACTTACCCCTAAATGTCCTAGAAGGTACCCCCTCAGGGTATGTATACCCCAAGTTGGGAACCACTACATTAGGTGAACAAGGAAGCCTCCACTCACTTGAATGGTAGGAAGCTCTAAAGATAGCTTTACAGATTCAGTTTCCTTGTGAAGAGAGGGTAATGAAGACTTATAGTATGTTTGTCATATTGATATACAGTATATACAGATACACTGACTGAGCAGATGGAATGTCATTTATGTGCTTATTTACTACACAATCCTGCTTAACTTTAGGGCGCCGGAGCTCCTGCTCCGCCAGCCTACACTGTCACAAAAGTGCCGTAAGGCACTTTTGCAGCACTGGGACAGTAAGCAGCACTGGTGTGGAGGCTGGCGCTGCTCACTCCGCTGCCTACCTGGACCTGCGCAGGCCGACCCAGGTGGGGCTGTGCTTGTCGGCACAGGGGCGAGGGGACGGCAGGCCAGGGTGGTAGGGGAGGCCCGGCCTGGGAGTGGGCAGGGATATCGGTGCTAGGTTGGGCCGATATTCCAAGCCCCTTCCCAGGCCGGCCTTACACGGCCTCCCCGGACGTGCACCAGCTCCAGAGCTGGCGCACATCTGAGGAGGCCCATTGAGGCCTCGGTGCTTACACCAGGGGAAGGAGACAAATGTTGCCTTCCCCCGGAGGTGAGCCCCGGCTACCCCAGCGCGGCCCTCATCCTGGCTAGGATGCAGTGACTGGTCCTTTAGACCAACCATCCAATCTTAGGCAGGAACAACAATTAAAAACAAAATAAAATCAGCAGTATTAATTAAAACAGGAAAGCTGCAAGCCAGTTCAGAAAACATTTTCTTAAGGCACAAATGCTAGTAACTTAAAAAAGGCACTAGCCCACAAAGGCCATTCATTAATCAAGATCCTACTGTCCTTCATCAAGTAGCAGGCTCTACAAAGAAGGCCATTTTGCATTATCAAGGAACATGCTTATAACAGCAATGGTCATCATTTGGTGACATCATACCCCAATCAAGTATTTAAATATTAACTCCCAACTTCTCATAATATATATATTATTTTCTCATAATATATATATATATTACCCATAAAAATGCATTGTTGTCACACATCACACATAACATGTTTCCAAACACTAATATTTTCCAGAATTTCAAAATTAAATACATGCTAGCAAAGTTGTGAGATCCATTTCCCCAAATCAAACAGGCCACAGTGTTCCAGCCAGAAAGGTACACTAGGCAGGCAAACTTTAATATTAGCTACAAAGTCAATACATAGGAAAGTATTAGCTGTGTACAGTTGAAACATATGGAACCTCCAGAAAGGGATTATTGGGAATAGACATGAGAAGTATGAGTTTGTTGTTCCGTCATGCTGTTGGCATTCCATACCATCTTTGTTTAGGTCTGTTCTGGCAACAATTTCTGCTTCAACGGTTTCCTTATGGGTAAAATGAAAGAAGAGATATGAAAGCCAGACAAATGGGTCTGGGTGATCAAGACCACCATCACTCTGGAAGCTCTGTATACAATACACAGCTGATTGACCAGCATTACATGCCTCATTTTATGGCAGTGTGATGCGGTAATGTAAAGAATTCTTATAAAGTGATCCCAGGCACAGCAAACAGCACCAAAAGGACTGGCGAGTGAACTTGAAGTTGTAGCACACATGTAATTGATTCAGAAACTTCAGACAAACTGTCTGGAATCCAGAGTGAACCCTTCTGCAGTGCTGATTAGGCCTCTTCATTTCCCATCATTCACACAAAACAAGACCGAGTGGCTGTTGCTGAGACCAGTTGAAGAGAAATCAGAAACCCCATATTTTCCTCCACCAAACTGATTTCCTGCATGATCCTCCCACACCAGTTATTTGTGTAGATTGAATTTAGACCTATACCCTGATGGTGGGGTGTACTGTAACTACCTATTTCAGGAAGAGAATACAGTACTACACTGGCGTCACTGCAGGGGGGCGGAGCCACGGTCAGACCCTCCGTTACACATAGTCGCGGCACTGGACGCATGTCACCCCTGGGCGGGTGACGTGCGTCACTCCCCCCCCCCCCCGCCACCCTCAGGAGGCTCCGAGGCCGGAGAGCCGGCCTCGGAGCGTCCGGCCCCGCCGGCGCTCCAGGGCCTTCTGAAGGCCCAATGGCTTCGTGAAGTTTTACGTTTTTCGCTCATGCGCAGTACATTTTCTAAGGGCAAAGGCTGCCCATTTGCCCTCAGAAAAGTACTGTGCATGCACATGCATGAAAAACGTAAAACTTCACGTTTTGAGCCATTGGGCCTTCAGAAGGCCCTGGAACGCCGGCGGGGTCGGACGCTCCGAGGCCGGCTCCCCGGCCTCGGAGCCTCCGGCGGGTGACACGCCTCACCCCTTTGCGCGTGTCATGCACGCGTCACCCCCTGGCGGTCCGCCCCCCCCGCCACGCTCCAGTGACGTCCGTGGTTACACAGGAGCACGAAGCGCCCAAGCCCCCTCGCCTTTGGAGCCATTCAAGTTGGTGAAAGCACCGACTTGAATAGCTCCAAAGGTGAGGGGGCGGGGGCGCTTCGTGCTCCCGCGTAACGGAGGGTCTGACCGCGGCGGAACTTAGAGCTCCACCCCCCCCTGCAGTGACGCCAGTACAGTACTATCTCCCTTGAGTTTTCCCAGCTCCCAAGGCTTCTAACACTGCAGCTTGCTTCTGATTGGCTAGTTTAAATGGCACGTTTCCATCACGGAACCAAGGACTACTGGCAGTTGGTTGAGGAAAAGCAGCTGGTGACGTGGGCTGAGAAGGAATCAAAGCAGCAACAGAAGTTCATTGGAAAGACTTACTAATAGTTGTTGATGAGTGGATACCCAGAAACCTCCCGCTGGCGTGGAACATGAACCTTGTAGCACTATTTGAGGTCTGAAACCTTTCTGTGTTATGCTATATAGCACTTAAGTACTCAGGTTCAAGGATGGCAGCCAGCTCCAAATTTGAGTCCTTTATTGCTATATAGCAGAGGTTCCGAACTTGTGGAATGCGTAGTACCACTAGTGGTACACGGACCACAGGCTCGTGGTATGCAGGCTGCTGGTGGCCAAGATGGCGGCGGGCTGCTGGCAGCCATCTTGGCTGTGTGGCGCTGCAGCCCAAAAAGCAGCGGCTAAACCGGCAGAGCTCGAGTACGCGGGCTTCCTGAGCACTGAATGACCTTTCCGCCTTCCCTTTTGTGCCTTACTGTGAATTTCTGTGAACACAGCTGCAAACCCAGAAGTAAGTGCCGATGACGGCATCGGCACTTACTTTCGGTGATACGTGGTGGGCTGGAGGTATGCAGAGGTGGTATGCTGAAGAAAAAGGTTGGGAACCTCTGCTATATGGCATGGACTGGGGAAAAAGCCTTTTTTGTTTGTTCCACTCTCCTGAAATTTTCACTATATAGCACAGGGAGGAGAATTTTTCACCTCATGATGCACATCCCTTCCTAACCCTAATTTCCCCTACAAGATTCTACAAGCTGTTGGGGATTTCAGTAAGCCAGTTCCCTCTCCCACCTTTTTTCTGGTTTCAGACTCTCAACTGCCCTGAACGTTCCATAGGTCCTGGAAGCCACTGAAAATCCATCCATGTTGAGCTATTTGTTTGCTTTTCTTCTCTTTTAATTCATGAATTATTATTTTCTGCATATTTGGGGAGTCTTCTGAGGCTGCAGAACCCTTTGGCTTGTTTGCAGGTAACTCTGTTTCACTACCAAACACAGGACTACCAAATTCAATACTAGAAGACAAATATTGTTATATTTGTCTCTGCTCCCTCTGCCCATTCAACAATATTAATGACAGTTCACAACAACCAAAGATCATATCCATTTAAAATCTAAACTGCATGGAGAGTAAGGTTGCCAAATGCCAATTATTTTACTTGTTTAACCAGTAAAATTGTCTCCTGGCAAGTGACCAGTACCTGAGTCTGAAAGGCCACTAACATTTTTAGGTGGCTATCCTCAAGGGTGGCTCCATCCCATTACCCCATTACCTGGGAAATGTTGTGCAGTGGTACCTATGGTCCAACAAATTCAACTTATGACCCAGGGTTTGGCATCAGGGGGTTGCCAGGTTGGGCACCAGTGAAGGCTCCCCACCCATAAAAGGGCACCAGTGAAGGCTCCCACCCAGCTGACCCAACCCCATAACCCTCAATGTAACTGGCAGCAGTAGTACCCAATGCACCATCTCAGTGGATAGGCATGGGACACCACAGAGCACCCAGTGCAGAGCTTTGCCCCATGGCCCCTAGTAACTAGGTGCCAACATTGCTATGACCTGTCAAATTCTGTCAGGCCCTGCTGCTGCCAACTTATCAGATTCACCCTCTGGACACCCTAGCTCTACCATGGGAAGCCACTATTTTTGAAGTCACAAGTTGGGAGCCCTTGTTCCATGTGGTGAATTTCAGCACAACACAGGCTAACACAGGGGTGGCCAACCTTCCACCACTAGGGCCTCTGTGGTCTTAAGAGTTGTGTAGAAGACAGAATCTTGGCAGCTGCAACTGCTGATGGTGCTGCTAAAGCAGCTGCACCTGCTGAAATTCCTTCACCTATACAATCATTAAAGGGCCAGGAGCATGCATGTTGAAAGGTTGGCCATCCCTGGGCTAACATATTTGGTGGTTTGCAAAGGTGTGTTGAAACCTGCATGGTATGGTGACAGATCCACACTGTGAAGAGCTTTACACGAGTGCTTTGCCACATGAAGTAGTCTCCAGATGATTGGTATTTCAAGTGACTAACCAACCCAGATACCACCATTCCAGGCATGGTTGCTACAGCTTCCACAGTTACTCCCACACTGACATGGATTGGCGTCATGGTTTGTTGTTTACAAACTACGTAAACAGTGCCCAGATCCCCTTGGATCTTTATAATTTGTATAGCTTGTTGTAAACATGTCCTGATGTGGAAGCACATGGATCGAAGTATTTTCATAGATCCAAAACGGCATGGGAGCAACAACATCAGAAACAGTATGTGTCAAGGGAGGTGGGTGGGTCTGAGGTTAGTAATTCAGAACAATAACTGCTTTGGGGGACTATGCTTCAATGACTCACTAAAAGTGTACAGATTTGTGATGCCTGAGTAAAAAAATACGTGTTTTCTGGGTGGCAGGGAAATATGCATTTTGAATGAACAGATTCATGTACTTTATTCTTTAGTGAGCTAAAGATTATTTATTTTTTTGTGAACTGTGCTAGAAATACAGTAGCTTGATCTTATGCTACTTGTTCTTGATCACAATGCCAGGAAAGAATCCCTCTGGTCATGTAAAACAAGTGTACCTATTTTCATCTGGCAAATGATGGAGGGTAGAAAATCATGTTACCTCATGGAGTGTTTAGTCACACATGTTGCTGCTTCATCTGTTTCTTCTAATCTCTTTTTCCACTTCATTCTATTCAGGGACAGCCTGGAACAAGAGGTTTTCCTGGGTTTCCGGTAAGTGACACTGTTAATACATACTGTTATGTATGAATGATATATTTCCAACTACAGCATCACTAAAGCTAAACACCTCTCAGCTCATCTGTACTAAAAATGGCTGGTTTGGGATTACATCATAGAGAAGAGATTTTGCTATTTCATTCAGTTCTTTTGTGACCTTTTCATTATTGCAAAATCTCTAAATATAACAATCTTGATGTTGCCATTTTTTCACAAATAATTCAACAAATAAATACCGTAGCATCAAACTACAAAAATGCAGAGTAATTTAACTTCCAGTTCAGGCTGTGCAAACAAACAAACAAGATTAAAAGCTAATTCTGTAACTCAGATTAAAGATTAATAAGAAATCAAGGAATCATTATTCAGACATATGTGAGCATATTGCCTCATATGTAATGGTTTATTGATATCCTCACCTTTTTCTACTGTTTAGTGGACAGAGGCAGCCAAACTATAGAATAGTTTGGAGTCTGCGATAGGAGACTGGGGCGGGGAGGGGGGTGTCAAGGCTGTGAAGGGGGTGGTATCAGCGGCGGCAGCGCCAATTATATCCTAGCCCCCTTTCCTGGTCTCAATCCACATCCCTGGGTCCACTTGTACTTGCTCAGGAGTAGACCCATCCGGGCAGTGGAGGCTTGCCCCAGGGCAAGGGAACAAATGTTCCCTTACCTTGAGGAGTCCTCCGGGATTCGAAACAGTCCCATGGGATGCAGCGTAAGCCCTGTTGGCACAGCTGCATCGGTGGGGAAAGACTTTGGTTGGATCGAACTGTGAAAGTATCAGCAGACAAAAAGGAGGGAAGTGTATGTAGTATGTTTTACAGCATGCAACACCATAAATTAAAGATAATTAATAATGGGCATTCTTTGAGGCTTCTGTAACGTCGTCCTTTTATATAATTATTATGGATTGTTCATATATCAGGAGCTCTTTCTATAACAAACATTATTATTTGTCTAGGCAGAAATGTGTATCTAAACAAAAACTGTTAAATTGCCTTAATATTCTGTTCATATTGTACTTTGGCATCTTGATGATAACTGTACTGTTTTAACAAAAAAGGAACTTTATTAATTGAAAGCTAAAACAGCCTAACTATTAAGTCCCTGATCTAATGGTCAGATCTTATACATAGCCAACTGTTACACAGCTCTCCAAGATTCTACTTCTCTAACAGTGCAATCGTTTGCCTGTCTACTCAGAAGAAAGACCCATTGTGTTCAATGGGGCTTACTCCCAGAACAGGGTGTATAGCGTTGCACCCTAAAATATGCAGTTACTAACATAGTAACAAAAAGGTTGTAATTTTCTTTGTAGTCGTGGCTTGCCTGTTTAAGGACATTCCTTATCTCTTTTTTTTTTCTCTTCTTAATTTCAGGGCCCAATTGGTTTAGATGGCAAACCAGTAAGTGAAGCTGTTCCCCCACCTCTATTTTTTTAGTCTCACTCTTGGCCTTATGGTCCAATAGTTTATATATGTTCTAAATGATTCGTTAGGAATGTTTGATAATTGAGTTTGTGAAACAACAGCAGTGTGTAAAATACCACAAATCTTGCCTTAAAGATTAAACACCACAAATATTCAAAATTAAGCTGCTTATGTTGCCTCATTAGTGACTTTTTATTCATCTATAATGTGCTGAATGTTAAAACTCTCAAATTCTTGAAAGCTTGTAAGTATAGCAGGATATACAGTTAACCTTCAATTTAATGGATGTCGATCAGACTTTGGAAACAATAGACATTTTCTGCTCCAATAAAATAAGTCATATACATGTTTAGTAATATACATATTTAATATACATAGTCATTTACATATTTAATGAATTTTTGACATTAATGGACATCCCTTTCCCTCTATTAGACTATTACAGAGGTTCCCAACATGTGGTACATGTACCACTGGTGGTACATGGGCTGCCGACGGCCAAGATGGCGGCTGCCATCTCAGCTGCATGGCACCGCATCGGAGGCCCAAAAACAGCATCTCGAGCATTCTCATTCATCTTCCCCATGCAAAATAGTGCAATATATGCAATATATGCTCTTCCTGCAGGAAAACTGCATTGGCTTTCTTTATGAACCTTACAGAAGGATCTAGTTCACTCTCTCGTATCATAATATCACCTATTATAGTCTAGCTGCTCAGTAATAATACTGAACATTTGTATAGCACTTTCTCAGTGTGCAGCGTGCTTCATATATATTATCTTGATGTAATGCTTACAGCAACCCTGCATGAAAAGTAGTATTATCCCCATATTGCACCTGGGGGGCTGAGGTCGAGATGTTTCCTAAGACCACCCAGTGAGTTCATGGCAAAGGTGAAATTTGAACTAGGGAAGTCCTGATTAACACAGCTCACAGCCCACTCTAACATTGCAGTGCCAATGCAGCCCCGAGGTAAGGAAACAAAGATTCTCTTACCTTGAGGAGACTTCCATGACTGCCCTGCCACTGCAAGATGCAGTGCATGCTTCGTTGACATGGCTGCATCAGCGCTGGAAAGTTGGTTAGGATTGGGCTGTCAGTCTCCCAGCCACTGTACTATACCACTACATTAGTGTACCACTAGCCTAGCCGCTGTGCAACATCATCCACCACCCACACCGCACCCTGTTGCATATTTCATTTAAGACAATGAATTAATTCCTGTCCATTTGTGTCATATTCATAGATTCCGTGCACAGCAGAGGGAGCAGTGGTCTTTTCTGTTTTAAAGAAAAGAATTTGTTCTTCCTGATAACACACATTTACTTCTCTAAGAAATTATTTCTGAACTTCTTAATGTATGAAGCAACTACACATATTTCATTACCTGTGGATTATAAAAACAGTATATCTGGACGGAAACTCTGTGGTCAAGAAATGTGGACAAATGTACAGCACCATAAGCTGAAAGTACACTTAATGGTGCTATAAAGAGTAGAAAATTACTGAGATTGTCATAGAAATATGGACAACAGTCCCTAGTCCTGGTCATTGAAATGGCAACATTTGAAATACTCATCTTTTTTATTTCAGGGGCAACCAGGACAGAAGGGGGAAATGGTAATAAGACCTTGGTCTGCATTTACATGATATTCTTGCTGTATCTTGTGTCTAGAGGCTCTCACGGGACAGGAAGGCAGGGAGAATTTGGGTGGTCTATTTTTCAGAAAGACACAAGCATGTACCTGGAAAAGGCCACCACTTCTTTTCTGTGCCTAGCAGCTTGGAAATGCAGTGAAAAGTGGTCTGTGCAGGCAAATTTGTAAATTACATTTATTTACCAGAAAACAGCAGTGTGCTATTATACAATTGGGTGGCTTTTGCCATTTCTGCACATCCCCAGAAGCAGCCCAGTGCATGCATACACAGGAAGTGCTTCTAATTCTTTAACACTGAAAAGAGCAGTTGATTGTATGCTTATGATGTGCTATCAGCAGGGATGGAGGGAACTACAGCATTCTGATCTGGAAATAGTATGGGAAATTGGACTTTTCACATGGATTCCAGCAAACGTTCAGAAATGCATTCTAGAACAGGGGTGTCAAACTCATTTCATACAGCGGGCCGAATAGCATTTATGGTGCCTACTGAAGGCCGGAAATAACATCATTAAGCAGGAAGTGATGTCATTAAACAGATGGTGGCTTATATTTGACACCCCCATTCTAGAAACTGTTTCAAATTCCATATACCCACTCTACCACCAAATGTGGCAGGTTCTGGCAGCTCCAGAGGCTTCTTTGAAACTGTAGGCTGCACCATGTATGGCAACATAGCACAACATCACTGCACAGGACAGGAGTTCTTTGTGCATGCATAGATCCATGACAGAATGCCACCAGATACTACTTTCTTTTCTTTCTTTCTTTTCTTTTCTTTTCTTTTCTTTTTAACGATAAATATTTTAGACGCATGGCTTCTTATCCCGTAATTGATGTTCATTCTTTGTTGATTACTTGTAAACAAAAGTTCTGGATGGTTTTACCATGACTGGATCCACAAATGAAATTATTTGTCAGATTCGTTATTTTGGAAAGTCAGCTGCACCTGTGGCTGTACCAAAGACAACTAAGCATCATACCCAATATCAAGTGCAGTAATCCAGATCTAATGTCATGCATGTGTGTTGCTTGATTTCTCAATTCTTTCACCTGGTGCACACATGCAGCAGATGGATTGCACCACTTCAGAATACAGATGTTACCTTTTTGAATACTTTGATGAAGGAATCTGCATATAGTCCCATTCATTTCGGTTACAGTGAATGTAGTTACCTTCATTACCTTAATTTGCATTTACTGTTCCTAGCACTTACTATTTCTTTTTATGGCTACTTTATTAATGCATAAAAGCTCCCAGGGTTAAGTCACACAGTGACAGGGGCAATCTACAGCCATGAGAGACAATGGGAGTTTACTATTGACTTCATTACAGTGTTGTACTCTCATTAATGTCAGTAAGATTCACGCCTACGTAAGGGTTGTTAGTTGCAGGCCAATGAAAGCCAATAGAAAATGTTTGTTTAAACAAAAAAAAATGCATAATTGGGATCTAAATTGTGTAGGGGCAAAGTACAAAAGCCTTGTTACCCCCACCATTGTTTTGCTAGATTTCATGGTACCTCCTGTACACCACTAATAAAAATGTACATGCACAGCTGCATTTGGCCCTATTGTGTGTTTAGACCTAGTTTGGCCCTTAGACAGATTTTTTTCTGTACGAGTAGGATGCAAATGGATTTATGGAATTAGCATATACTTTATAGAAGACTGAATGTGTGCTTTCAACACATCACAAGAAGAATTGGGTTGGGAGGATTGGAGGAAAATAAGATGTTTTAGAGTGAGTTAGGATATCTATTTTCATTCTCTCTCTCTCTCTCTCTCTCTTTATACACACACACACACACACACACACACACACACACACACACACACACACACACACACACACGTATACCATACATTTGTGTCTGGGAACCCACAAGGTTTTGAAAATCAACTGTTCACAAAATTAATCAAGTCAGTAACTTGGAAAGTACAGTTAGTAAAAGGTAGACGTTGGCTATTAAGCCTATGTTGCTTGTAACGGGACACACTTTGACATACTTGATACCTGGTCCATAAATTCTCTCCACCTTGTTAATTCTGCTGCCACCCTGTCTGTCTTGGCATGTTCTAACAAAGTATCTTGTTTCAGTATATGGTTGAATTCCTGGTTCTGCTAGTGTTATGCCTTTGCTTTCAGTGAAGCCAGAATTTTACCCTCTGTCTAAAACAAGAGTGAACCACAGGATATACTGTGTACTTCTCTTCCTCTCTGAATTAATGAAATAATCCCACCCTACAATCTATCAAATACTGAAGGCCTGTGGTCTGGCAAGCTTTTGCTTGCTTTGGCATAAAGCCTATGGGATTCTTATTTAGCTCTACTGCTCAAATTAATTGTCACTCTGCTTCCTCTTACTCTGTTAATCTACTACATGTTCACTATTTTTGTGTGTTGAACAGACAGCCCACCAGCCATGTGTGGTGGCCTGCCAGATGCTTGATAAAACTTTGTTTTTATGGTCCCAGGCAGGCAGCAAAGACAGGCAGTTTAATGAACTATTGATGGGCTTTTCCAGCAGGGCTGGCATCAGACGTTGGTCAAGTAGGGCACTGGCTGAGGTCCCACCTAGCCCTGAATCTTCAGCACTGATGGCATTGCTTGTACAGTACTCAGTGTGTCATAAAGGGGTGTGTGAGGGATGCCATGGGAAGACCCAGTGTAGGGCTTTGCTCCAGAGCCCCTAGCAACAAGCTGCCAGCACTGTTTCCCACAACCTAAATGCAAAGTACGTAGGGTCCAACTATGGTGTGCTACCTGACAGATTCTAAATAATCACAACGGAAGATTCAGCCCATCTCTATTTCCTTTTTATTACACCAAAGTTTTATCCCAAGCTACGTATCCTGTATTGCCATATTTGTCATATTGCACATTTTGTTTCTTACTCTGTAAAATGTTTGCTTGTTTCCCCTTCTCCCCCCCCCCTTTTAGGGCTCAGCTGGTCCAAAAGGGCAACCAGTAAGTACTTAACATTTGTGTTCTGTTCATACTCTCTCTCTCTCTCTCTCTCTCTCTCTCTCTCTCTCTCTCTCTCTGTGTGTGTGTGTGTGTGTGTGTAAAAACATAGCTATTTATTTATTGTTGTTTTTTTAATAGGGACTCCCTGGACAAAAAGGAGAAAAGGTAAGATTGGTCTTCACATAAGACCACAAAAGAGGATTTTAATTCACTTTACAACACATTTTTTCAGAAACTGACAAACACATCCTGTAACTCCCTGCTCATGTAAAGCAGAAGGACCTAAAATCAACAAATTAAGACCCACAGTTGCTTTATTTTAGCAATACCCTTCAAAATATTGTCACCTTTATACATTTGAAGCCATGAATGGTACATGGGAACATTCCAGTGAGATGTCTCATTGCTAGTTAAGAAAATACTGATTACAGAGAAACGAGGAGCTAAAAGATAGATAGGGAGGCCCAGAGTTTGGTAAGGGAGCATCAGAGTTCATATTGAACCAAATACATGGACAATTAGTCTAACAAAAAGTGTCAGGACAGTAATTTTGAATCAAAACAGTCCACAATTTTTTAAATTGTACAACAGCAGCTGTGGGGCAGGAGAGGGTAGTTCTGTAGCAGGCCCGTTCCCAGTATGTTTAAACCAGGATTATCCCTCCTGAAACTGGTATAATCATGCCAACAATGCACCTGCTATGAACCTGTCCCCTTGAATCTATTTTGGTTTACAATGTTCATGATTTAAACTATTTTCTTTTTAATCCTCTCCTTTTGCAGGGTCAATGTGGAGATTATCCACACAGGGTAAGCAGGCTTTTTTTTTTTTTTAGTGACCTTTCTTATTCTCTGTGTATTACTCCTTGTTTATTTGAATGGCTTTTATGGAAATACAAAACATGTCTACTAATAAGGCCCATTGTTGGCTCCTGCAATCCTCCCCCCCTCCCAAATATTTTATTGCCTAACTTACCTTATTGGCAGAGAGGGTATAGTGTTTTCCAGGAGGTATTTAACATTGCTATTTAACTATCCTGTGCTCTGGGGGACATAACTGACCCCAAAATAACATAACATATATGTAAGGTACATAATGAAGCGGGTGGGGGATAACAAACCCACCAGGTCATGTTACATGTTTAGTGTAACATCTAGTTTGACTCTAAGAGAGAACACTGGAGAGTATGAATAGAAAGAACAATGAGACTTTCAGAGACAGTTCTTAAATTCTTGGGGTGGCATGGCTCCATCCTACGCTGCTACTCCAGTAGTGTGTGAACATGAGAAATCACGTGGACTGGGGGGCAGCAATGTGGTTATTTCTACATGAAACTTACAGGTTTAGATGTCACTGGAGCAGTGGGAGACAGAGCCATAGCAGAGTTGCAAGGAAGATGAACTGAATGGGTCTTTGGCCTGATCCAGCCACTTCCGTGCAAATAAACTGGGTTGCTGTCTCTAGGTCGAGAAGCATAAAATAAGAATTGTGGGGTCTAGTGGTGATGATAAGAGTTGCCAGATGCAATCCTAGGCAGGGTTTCTGTGCCTTTGAAGATGCATCTGTAGAAACTGATGGAATGGAATGGATGCTTCAGGATGGAATTTTATAAGTCCAGAGTTAACAGCTTGCCAGTGAAGGGGATAAAAGTGTTTGGCACCAGCAGAAAACCCAGAAAATGGTTAAAACTGTTCAGTTCCTTGTGGAAGTTCCTACGTGGAAGGGATTCCTCACCAAGGGAATTAAGCTGTACTACAATCTTCTGGGACAATTGCTATGCAAATCTGATTGTTTTGTAGATGCCAATTAATTTGCAGCCCTTGGCTGCTAGAACTATGGGGAGAGGACATTTGTGTGTGGGCGGCGGTGACATTTACTTTGCAACTAATATCACTAAACTCAGGGAGTGCCCCATTTGCTTTCTTATCCTGCTGTTATCCAGCATGCAGTATCAAGGAGCATATCATGAGATCCAGAGGATAAAAAGGATATATTTTAATTTTACCAGGTGTAAACAAACACAAATATTCATTTCTGGGAAGCTATTGAAAATACAACATACATGAGGCTGCATTGATAATTGGGACAGAAGCTTAAACAAATTCTGTGTTAAATTGATATAAGATATGGCCCTCATCCCATAGAGAGCAGTGGTTCCCAAACTCTCGTGTAGAGTTTTGGTCGCTGTTAGCTGCTGCAGGAGGGCCTGACAGCAGTCACAGCACTCCCGGGATTGCCGTGGAACAAGGGGGAAAGGGTTTATTTTGGACTCACCAGTTTTTGCTCACCGGTTTTTGCCGAAACCAGGAAGTAAACTGAAAGTAGCTTTAAATCGCCTTTGGAAGCTAATATGGGGTGCAGGGAGGCCCGCAGAGAGGTCCGTAAAAAAAAACCCTGGTGAGTAAAAAAAAACACCTTTCCCCCCTGGTTCCTGCACGATCCTGGGTGTACTGTCACATGTCACTGTCAATTTTAAGGGGGTAGCAACCAATTCTTCCCGACTGGGGTGTCGCGACGACCCCAAGTTTGGAAACCTTGTCATCAGCACTTCTGTCTTTCCACCGCACCAAAGGCCTCACAAAGTGTCAGTAGATTGCTATGGGTGGGTTTTTTTGCTTTTTAAAGAAAAAGCTAAAAGCATTGATTGCTTAAGCAGCATGTTGGGTTCAGTTACAGCGCTTGGCTTCAGGCTGTCCACACTGACTAAGGTGAAAAGTCGTAGTAGAACATACTATAGGATGACAAAGAGTGTGGCAACCTCAACTTATGATCACTGATGGATACTGGAATAATTATTTAAGAAATTTTGTCATCCCACAGAATACAGGATGCTCTTCATTCTTGGGGTTTCAGGTGATAAGAGTGGGAAGTACATCAAATGGATCATAGGTTGAGGTGCAGAAGCTCTAATGAAGTTTTGCAAGGAGATTGTGGCTGCAATCCTATACATGCTTATCTGAGAATAAGCCTCATGGAATACCATGTGACTTGCTTCTACGTAAAAATGCATAGGATTGTGCTGTGTGCCTTGAGCTTTCCTGTGCTATGCTCGACACTAACCCACAACCTGCTCTGTTTCTGGGGGTGAGGACTCCGAGGCCTATGAACTGCAGCCAGCAGGGATAGAGATTTTATTTTAAGACTTTAATCAAAATTATTATGGAACTTCAAGTATTTTTCCTGTTGTTTTTAAAAGTAAGTTGCCAGACCTCATGATAGTGGTGAAAAATGCTTTGTGAAAGTATTTTGTGAAACTTCTACACAAAGATACTTGTTTAAAAAGTCATAACATTTTTTTAATTAATGTCTTAAAGGGGCTTCATGATTTTTGGACTTTGAGAAATTCAAGACACAGAATCCTGGTCTCTCTTGCTAGTTGTGTAAGACGTCTTAGATGAACCATGGCCACCCATTGACAATAATTTCCAACTTCTTGACTGTTGCCTTTAAAGTTAATAATATTGTGCAAATTGCTGATGGCCTCCATGATAAATTTCTTCGTGGCTCTTAAAATTGAATGAATTTTCATTTCTTTGCTCCTGAATAACCATTCCTTTTTTCCAAACAGAGAAAGAAAATGTTTTAGCCTGCTCAGGATTTCTGAATCCTGCTAACTGGACAAAGAGGCACATTTTAATTGGTGGTCCTCTTACATTTAGCAAGGGTAGAGCAACTCAGTTGCTGCAACTGTCCCTATTCATCCCAACACAGATTTTTTTACCAGTGGCTTTTTGCTGGTTTGTCCCTTGTGTCTTTTAAAATTGTGAACCCTTTTGAGACAGAGAACCATTTTTTCATTATACTTTGTAAACCATTTTGTGAACATTTTTTTGTGAAAAGGTGGCATATATTCTTACGACTAATAATAAAATGCATAGTCTTCTGACTGCTGTGTTTGTGACAGAGGTTTTTATGTATAACTGATCCATGGCCTGAGTTACCCTTCTTCTTCTCCACTGCCAGCAAAGCAGGGACTAAAAATCCAACCCCACTGTCATGTGGTACAAATACTTTCTGGTGGGCAACAAATTGGGAAAGCTGATAGTGTTCTCTCAATGAAAAAAATGAACGCATCAAGAAGTTATGTATGAGTTATATAATATATGTTCTGAGGACAGATGAGGTAACCAAAACAGGTAAAAAAAAAAGACAATTGCCAGTGTAGTTTGGGCTGGGATTGCAAGCTGATTTCACAGTAGAGCTAGGACAGTAAAATTTATTTTGCTATTGATGGTTTAGTGAATCTAATTGATCCAGTTCTGTGTCACTGTGTCTTCACTGTCCCCCTAGGAATACCTAAGTACTACACTTGCAGCTCTGCGTTCTAATCAGATCCTTACACTGAAGGTTTGTGGGTAAATAGTTTAACTGCATCCAGTCCTGTTGCAAAAGAACAAGGAGATGGATCCAATATTGCACACTCTCAACAGCAATAAAAATCCAATAACATGTCTGTGGGATGCTGAGGGACACCATTGAGGCAGTTCTAGGGAAAAGAGGAATAGATGTAAAATACAGCACATAGTTCATAATATACTGCTTAACAGACTTTCACTAGGAGAGAAGGCAAGTGTAGCATCCTCTACACATCATAATCATGGCAGTTCAATCATCCTCAACCTCGTTTACCAATGCTGGTAAATGACAGGGATCTCAAAATCATCTATCTAGGCAGGCCTCATTCTCGGTCTTACATTATGTGTGTAGGTACTTTGTATAAATTACGTGACGAGAACCTCTCAGGAAGCACATCTGTAAAATTCAGCATGTATACCTTTTTTACGAGCTCCCTCTTCTCACAGTTGGTGAGAACCTTGTTTACCCAAGTACCAAATGCAAAGTGAGAATTTATCTTAAGGGTATGTCCAAACCAGCTGGTTTTCACCTGACTTGGATCTAAAAGTACTGCAAAAGAGCATGCACTTTGCTTCTGCTGACACCCAGATGAAAATGATCACCATACACTTACCACCAATCCAATTTAAAGTAAATGATAAATAATATTTTTTTTCATTCTGGTTGTGACAGTGCATTTTAACAAGTTCATGGAGATGTACATCCTTATGAAAGAGGGGCACTGGAGTCACATCCTAACCCACGTCTTTCAGCTTTCCAGATTTGGCTTGGAAAGAGAATATGCTCTTAAATGATACATTCATTATTTTAGGTGTTAGAGCCAGTTTTATTCCTTAGAAATAAGTATATACAGTATAGCCATCTGTCTACCACTGAAACTCCACCTGTCCCATGTGTTCAGATCCTGCATATCATACGATTTGACCCAGGAGTCCCTTGTTAGACCATTCTGGCGCTGAATGGATGTGGAAAGAAAGGACTCTTGGGGCACAACTAGATGTGACAGCAGGATATCTGTGTTTGGCTTGCCCCTCTGTTTAAAAAGAAACTGAAATGCAGATGTATCAGTCTGTATCAGGGCCACAATCCTGGGGATTAACGCTTCCCCCCCCCCCCCCGCTATTTCCCTGATGAAAATCAAACATCCTCTGGCTGGTGGTTTCCCCATGGGGAAAATCTCAGAAGTACCAGGATGTTCCTGTGCTTTCTTTTTAGGAGTGGCATGACATTAGAAGAAAACAGTTAGATGTAATCATAGCTGGAATCCCGTGGTACAGGGCTCTATGAGACTGAATGGCATTCCAACGTCTCATCATTGCCACGTGGTACCTTAACCAAAACACATGTAGTGCAGACTTTCAAACATCCATTTGGCTTCATCTCATATTAAGAGCTACAGGGATCACAGTGACTTTTTATGTAGTTCACTGTGCCCCTCTGTGGTCTTTGAATCAGCTGTTAATTGTGGCCACCTTAATCAATGGGTCACAGTTCCAATTTTTCCACCACAGCATAATTCCTATTTTAAATCAACATCCCAGAATGGCTGGGTAGCAATGCTGCAATATTGTGATGACATTTCAGTTTGCAACAAGACTGTAACTTAGATTGCACTGAAGGAACCACATTACAGGGGGAGAAAGGGTGCTCTCTGGATATACACATTCGCTGTCATGGGAAACCTGCAGGCATACCTCTCAGCCTCAAAAGAAACATTATAGACACCTGCATTTTTTTTAGCACTAATAAGACCAGATTGTCCTTGCATTTATATTGGTGGAAATAAGGAGCGACTCTAGTTGTGAAAATAACAGTTAGTGAGGAAAAAACATATATAGTGATTGGAATAGTGCAGTGAATTTTTGTAGAAGCAGGTCCAACTGTACTGTATATATGTTTGTTTTCTAAGAGCTTTTTTGTGAGAGAGCAGATTTTTTTTTTTTTGCATGAAACACATGACTTTTGATTTTAAATGAGCAAGCATAGAGATGTGCTGAGAGTTGAACTTCTGGTATACATCATGTTAAATATGTAACATGGCCTGTTGGGTTTTTTCTTTCTGTTATAAACTGAAAGGGGAGGGCATGAAATATGACAAACCACAGCAGGTTAGGGAGCATTAGTACTTTGTCCCTGCCGTGGTTCCAGTCCCAACGCAGGAGTTCCTGTGTGCTATTTTTACTGGGGAAAAACACTTCCATAGGTTTTCCCCTCAGTATAAATAACACAGAAGGGCTGCAATCAGGATTGGAACTGTGGTAGAGGCAAAATGAAAAAGCCCCTCTACCCCATGCTGTGATTTTGCTATGTTTTGAAAAACCTTCCCCACATGCTATATTTATAACAGAAAGAAAAAAACCTGTGGGACCACGTTACACATCTAGTACAATGTGTATTCTGCTTCTAAGAGGCAACAAGTTGAAACACATCCAGAGTAGAATGCCATGGACTTTGAAACCATGTTGAGAAATGCATGTCATGTGGCTAAACTAAGGTCTTTTGTGGGGTCAGGGAAGGTAAGAATTGAAGAACAATCCTAAAGGAACAAAATGGCCCCAGGTGAAGCTCTTGTGTGCTGCAAAGGAGGGATGAATTCTAAGAATAGTCTCCTAGAGTTGCAATTGGCAGGGAATAAAATCTATACCAAGATATGGAGCTTTACCCCTTTTGGGAAGTTTGCCTTCATATTACTCTACATTCATCCCTTCAGCCAGTTTTTATTCTTATATTTATAAAAAGCTGGCTCAGAATTTGGAGGATGATCAAATAGATAGGATCTAATAGGGAGTACATAGGAAGGTACCTTCTACTGAATCAGAAAATTGGTCCACTTAGCTCAGTCTCGCCTGCACTGACTAGCAGTGTCTCTCCATGGTTTCTAATAGGAATTTCGTCCCGCCCTACATGGAGATGCCAGGGATCAAAGCTGGGACTTGCAGCCAACAAAACATGTGCTCCAGCCCTGAGCTATATCCCCTCCCCTGAAATAAGTTAAAAAACAAAAAAGGCTTAGGTGATGCAAGCGGAGAACAACAGAAAAACAGCATAAATAACTAATTGAAAATAAATTGAAAGCAAGGGTGCTGTTGCCAGAAATCTCAGGGAAGAGGTAGAGGGAGTATCTATGCTTTCTTGCAATGAAACATAACAAAAGGTGTCAGCTAAATCCACTGGTAAGTTTTACTTTGTTTATTCTAGTTTACATAACTAGAAAGTATTTTTAAAAGAGTAAAATCTGAAGGGCAAAAGCAATATTACAACCAAAGCCAACTATAGATGTTCCTATATGAATATGGTTTTTATGTTTAAAATGGAACATAGAAGAGCTCAGAGGTTTGCCACGAGGTCCTTTTCCATTGTCCCTCATTCTTGTCTTTCAGCTGTGACTTACTTTCCTTACATCCTTTCATTGTTTTCCTTTTTTCCCTCTTTCCATTTTCTTCATTGGCTGTTCTGTATGACTTTTGATGCCCTACTGACCTCCTTTGCCTTGCGATCTTTGGCCCTTGCCCTGTGACCTTCTGGTTCGATCTTCTTCAGCTGCTGCCTCTTCTCAATTCAGTGCGGCTGGCTCCACCCCCAGTCATAAAGAGACGCACCTTTCAGGTATCCTCCTTTACCTCCTTTTCCTAGTTCAAGCTTTTTTTTTTCAGAAATTGGTGATTAATCAGCTACCATTCTTACAGCGCAATCCTGAAGTTCGCTCCGGCGCCAGAAGCCATCGCGAATGTGCTTTATGGCACGTTTGCGACGACTCAGGAGTAAGGAAAGCCGGCGCAAGGCCAGCCTCCCTCACTCCGGCACCGGATCTCCACACGGACGGTGGCATAAGGTAAGTGCTCCGTCGCTGGCCGTGTGAGGGAGGGAGGCCATTGGCCTAGCTGGCACAGGAGGGGGCGGAGGATGGCGTCGGCCATATTCCCGTCCCCAGAAGGCTGGCTATGCCGTTACACGGCCTCCTCTACTTCTGCCAGCTGTTTAGCTGGCGGAAATTCAAGGAGGCCGATAGGGCCAGCCCGGGTTTACACTCGGGGAAGGGGACAAGTGTCCCCTTCCCCGAGTAGAGCTCCAGCTCGGCGCTTGCCGGGCAGCCTGTGCACAGGATCCGGCGGGCATCCCTGGGCCGCCGGCCGGATCCTTAGTCAGGATTGCGCCCTTACTTAGAGAGGGGTTTCATTTAAACTAGAAGAAGTATGGGTCTCTGAAAACACAGTCAAGTCCCCCATTTGACATGCCTTTGCATGAATAAAAACAGGTTAGTTGTTTGTCCTGTATTTTTTTCCCCCAGGGCCATAAGATGCTTTTCAAAAGAGTGTTTTGGAGGGCAAAGAAGAATGTATTGGAGAAAAGCGTGTACTCTTTTCTCCTTGCAGATCTATAGAATGTGTACTAGAGATTACAGAACAGAATCAAAAAGCTTATTCACAGCTTATAGTGCTATTATGTTTGTCATCATGTTCTACAGGTATTTCATGTAGTTAAACATGTAAAGCACAACTTGTTACTCCCCAAGCAGAAAACAGTCCACATAAGCCAAGTATGGTGACCTACCAATGTTACAACAAACCTGTTTTGCTGCCAGCCTGGGATTTCAAAAGGGAGTTAAGCACTTGGTAGACTACATTGCTGGAGGGCCCTTTTCAACTTGTTAGATTTTAGAGGCCTGTCAAAGTGTGGAGGGCAGATGCTTATCTCTAAGGGGGCACAAGGGCCCAAATTGGCCATGAGGAGTGTAACAATGGTGGGGCCTGAGGAGCAGCTGCCCAGGGCGCAACACCAGAGGGGGAGCAACCCTCAGACTCCACCACTTAATGGCTTCCCTCGCATTCAGCTCGGAACACTCTGAGCCAAAAGCAAGAGCAGCCATTCACCTGCTGCCTTCTCGCACCACTCCTTCTCACGATTGTGAAGAGAAGGGGCGGTGCATGGAGGCAGTAGCTGTCGTGTTCCACTTGAACCACTCCGAGCGGAACGCAAGGGCTGCCGAGTCCTCCCACCTCTGTGTGCCTCCCCTTCTCTTCACAATTGTGAAGAGATGGAGCGGTGTGTGGAGGCAGCTGGCAATCTGCAGTCCTCGCGTTCCGCTCAGACCACTCCGATATCACATGATGTCACTTCCGGGGCGCAGCAAGCTCCCGTGCCCCAGGCGGCACAGGAGCTTGTTACGCTCCTTTGTATATCAACTTTTAACACTAACAGTGCAATCCTATTTGTGTTTACTTGGAAGTAAGTCACATTGTGTTCATTGAGGCTTACTTCTAAATAAGTATGTGTAGGGTTGTATTATTAATTTGTTGGTTTTGGGAAATGCTGATTCTTCTAGTGTAGTGAATCCATGGTAAACACAATGGCCACATAAAATATGAAGTTGTTCTGAATGCCCCATGACCAAGTTTGACTCCATCTACTTGAGCATCCAAAACTGGCCCAAGTTTCTCTGGACCTTGAGGCAAAGCTTTGCCCTGTTCTCCATGGTGCCCCCTGCATGCCACTTGATGGCATATATTGGCAGTATCACTGCCACCATATTGAAGATTCAAGGGTTGCCTAGCTAGGTAGGTCCTCTGATGAACATGAACCCTCATTCAGTGCCTGAACTGGCCTACCCCTGATACTACATCTGAGAACACCTTTTGATTTCTCAGGTAGCCAGATTATATCAACAGTAATGGGATTTATGCTGAAAATCTCTATCCCAGATATAGTTATGGCACGTTGGATTAAGACGCTGGAGTAAATTAACTTGTAAATCTGCAGATTGATAGGTGGGCATTTTCAAGTACCAGTTGCCTACTACATCCTTCAGAAGATACTTCCGCACATTGTATTTCATTTACTGCCCTTGGCATTGTTTGTGGACAGTATTATGTGTGTTTGTGTAAATGAGTGCAGTTGGTTAATCTCAGCAAGAGCTCTCCTATAGATATCAACCCACACAAAGCCTCTTGGTCACAGTAGTATTATGATATGCTTATGAATACTCCTAGCCTGGCCCTCAAGAATTCATCTGGAATGTAACTGGATGGAGGGAGTAAGCCAGAGATCAAACACCATACTTATCTCAGATATCACATACTATTTTTAACCATTAATTGGAGCAATTTTTAAAAAAAGTTTTGTTAAGCACCAAGTGGCTTCATTATGTGGATTTAATGTTCTGCTTGGGTTCACTTAAAGCTATCTCACACAACTACTTTGACATGGTGTAAACGTTTACAGGGAAATCAACAAAGCTGACAGCTGGAATTTGAAAGGACACACTAGGGCAGGGGTGGCCAGCCTTTCAACATGAATGCTCCTGGCCCGTTCTATAGGTGAGGGCATTTCAACAGATGCAGCTGCTTTAGCAGCACCATCAGCAAATTGCAGCTGCCAAGATTCTGTCTTCTACATAACTCTTAAGAATGCAGAGGCCCTGATGGTGAAAGTTTGGCCACCCCTGCACTAGGGGTTTGTATGGAGCAAAAGATGCAATCAGGGTTTATAGATTCTATTTTGGGTTCTGCTAGTAAGGTTCAATATTTAGTGGCCTTTTTATTACTGATATTATTGTATAACACCTAACACTAAGCACGTTTAAGAAAAGGAAAATGTGAGGGATATGGAGTTAAAAGCATAAGTTCAACAGTAAGAGAATCACAGTGCAATCCTGTGTAAGGATCCGGCCGGCGGCCCAGGGCCACCCGCCGGATCCTGCACTGAGGCTGCCCATCGACTGGTGGGCCGGAGGTCTACTCGGGGAAGGGGATGCTCAGGTATAAACCAGGGCCGGCCTGATAGGCCTCCTTGGATTTCCGCCACCTAAATAGCTGTAACCACCTAGCCAGCCCGGCGGGGACGGGGACATGGCCCCCCTCCCTTGCCCGCCGAACCGCCCCTGCTGGATCCAGACTTACCTCCTCTGGTGGCCTCCTGGGCTTTCCGGCGATGGAGTGAGGGCGGGCGGCCTCTGCGCCGGCCTCCCTTACTCCCGAGGCATCGCGAACGTGCTTTATGGCACGTTCACAACGTCTTGGAACGGTGGAGCACTCACTCCGCCGTTCCACCATTCCAGAGGATTGCGCCCTTTGTCTGGGAAAGCATAAGAAGAATTATAAGTTTTTAAAGACTTTCTGAGTATAGGAAAAGAAGTAGCAGTAATAAGAGGATTCCAGAGATAAGGAATAATAATAAGATAACAAAGAATATGAGATGGAGAAGAAGTGTGAGCTGTAGCACTTTTAGAGGTTTGTTGTAAGCACCTACTACATGTCACACACAGATGTTTATGCAGTGGTCATTTGGAACAGGAAAAGTTATTTCCAGTGGTACAATTTAAAGTGGTGGGTGGGGAGGAGTGCTTAATTCTTTCCTGGCCACTGTTTTCCCATTCCAAGTCACCCTTCCAAGCAGCTTTTACCTCCATGAGGTTTCAAATGTGTGTTTGGAAAAAGGGATGGGTTAAGTCAGTGTCTCTCCTGGCCTGTTGTTTCTCTACTCCTGATCCTTTGGAAACAGGCTTTTCTTTTCCAAAAGAGTCATTGGGCACAGTTATATGTGTTATTATGTGTCATTTGGCCCTAAAAGTGATTACAATGAGTCATCTGATGCGGTTTTAATATTTGCACTCACTTGTCCATCCCAAGCTTTGATTGTTATTTTTTCATTCCCTTTGATGGGCACTTTAAAACAAAGCCATTTGGAAATTCACACAGAAAGCCCATCTGCGGTTGACCTTTGCCTGAGTTTTGGAAACCCCCTTCAGGTACTTACTAACAGTAGCTTGCTTGGCTTGTTTCTTCTCCTTTTGCTTGGGCTTTGCTTGCTATATATTACACTGCAGTGTAATTATGCTACATTTCAAATGACATTTGATGGTAATTGTGTTTTCAATAAACCTCAGGGTGAACAAGGGCAGGCAGGGATCCCAGGGCCACCTGGGCCACCAGGTCTTCCAGGGACTCCAGGACTACCTGGACCAGCTGTGAGTATCTTGTCTAATTGCTTGCATCTCTTGTTCTTTCTTTCCCCTGAATATGGTTTGCCCTTTACTTCCTGGCTGTTCTCTGACCCATTTCCTCCCCCACTCCCAGTACTGATTCCTGTCAACCTCCTGAAATGGGGCAAGAAAGGAAGTTTCCATGCAAAGAGAATGATATTGCCCCAAAGCCCTTATTTTCTTCTCTCATATGTCTGTGGGAAGGTCACACAAGAATGTCATTTCCTCCACTCCACTATGTGTAAAGTGCCACGGTGAGGAAGTCACACTCTAGCTGCAGTTATTTCGTTCTCAATACAATCCCAAGTTTTAAAAGCCTCTGAAATCTCTTTGATGTTCTGCTCAGACTAGCATTCCCAGGAGAATAGTAAGTAGTTTCCAAAGGTGGAAATCACTCAATTGAAATAAGAACCACCAAGCTAGTATCTCAAAAAGGCACATTTCTTTGTTGCCATAGGGGAAAGCAGGGGAACCAGGGAAACCAGGCAAGGATGGAAAGGTACCTATTTAATATTTTTTATGCACACTGTATTGGCTTGCATGAAGATGTTTCAGTTCTCACTGCATGAGAATATAACAGGCGTTTGAACAGTGTCGTACAATTGCATGGATTGCTGAAAGGATGGACAAACTGCAAAGTGTTTTGATCACTCAGTATCCATGTTTCTGCCTCCTTCGTTTGCATGTGGTCAAGTAAAGGCCCAATTACGCAATCACGTATCCTAGGAAAAACATCTGAACTCATTTCAATCTCTGATTTGTTTGCAATTTTGAGGAAATAACTTGAATGGAAAGAGATTCAACAACTCTTGTCAAGATTGAATGCTCTTAATTCTGGGATAAATTATCATGAGCACAATAGCAAGGTTGTTATATCTGTATCTGATGGAGGAAACAGTTGCCTGTAGATGGCTTAACAGATAGTTAGCAAGGGTGCGTGAATTCCAGCACTCTTGAATGTTTCTGTGCAGACAAGGAGTGTTATATCAAGAAAACATCCTTCAGGCATCCACCATGAGCAACATCTAAATTGGGATTGTGTTACCTAGCTCTGAAGTAACTCCAGAGATGAAATCAATTTTGTACAACCTTTAAGTTTTTACAAACTTCTGAATTTGAAAGGCACAAGGGAAAAAAGTGATAACTAATAATGGAAGTGATAATAAGGAAATGTCACACTGTGCGGGCACTTCACGCCATGCCACTAACTTCTCCCTTCTCAACACAATAATTTACTGGTCTGAGTGTATAGAAACATGATTGTAATATTTGCTGAAGTGGTTATTTAGGACCTATATAGGAACAATCATACCTCATGGATGCTTGTTTGTACTACTGTAAAAATAAATAGATAATGCTAACAGTAGTAGAGATAAGTTTATGGTTGATACTGGCCTGCATTAACATATGATTGAGAATAATTTCTACAAACTTGACAGGTAATAAAAGCCAATGTATATGATGTTGTATAAGTAGAAATAAATGAAACACAGGCCCTAGCATATTATCCAATGCTGTGGAGAGTTCAGTGTTTTACTGCCTCATGATGTCGTTTGCTTTTACCTTCAGGGCTTGCCAGGACCACCTGGACCAAAGGTGAGTAAGAACTCAGAACAAATACCAAATATTATGACTGGCCTCTAAAATTGAAAGTACTTTGTAAGTGAACATGTGAAATGCAGCAAAGTCTAGAATATGGATATTAGCTGGATTCTCAAGATGATGTCAGTGTACAATAGTGTACAATATAATGGAGTCAGTCAGCCTTGCTTTGCAAATGAACAAATGAGAATCCTGCAACAAAGCAATGAAGGTTCATTCATCTTTTTTTTTAGCCCCAATACTAAGCAGTCATGTAACTGAATCTCAAAACACAACCCATAGCAGGTTTATAGCAAAGACCCAGATTTTGGATATATGTACAAGTACTTTGGAGGGATGTAAGAAATTGGGGACTTAGTCATATGCGTATTCACATCTTTTTCATTGTGTTTTTATATATTGGGTTCCTCGACTTTTAGGAATCTTGGACACATCTTTTAGAAGGAAAATGTGGGATATCATATAAATAGTTTTAAAAAATAAAATATATTAGTGTGAAATGTGTTAACGTATGGAGGACTCGTGTTTGGCCCACTCATATCCCTTACATTCCATATCAGACCAGTTCTGAAAATCAGGCCCTAACTGATTTAGCACTGTGAAGAGGTCTAACCAGAAGGAATTGTGGAGTATATGCCAGGCTCTTGCTAGAGAACCACAGAGTGCTTCCTCCTCTGCTGGTGCAGATGGGAATATTACAGTGTAGTCCAGTGGTTCTCTAACTCCTGGGAAGGCCCTTTGCTGCCCTAAGTGGATCGCGCTGCCAGCACCGTCGATGAAAAGGTCCGTTTTACCTGCATTGGTGGCAGTGGATGTCCGGCGGGGTTTGTGCGGAGCCTGCAGACCCCTCCGCAGGCCTCCCCAAGCAGTGAAGCAGCACTCTGACGCGATCGCAACCCACTTCTGGTTTTGCCGTAAAACCGTAAGTGGGTTGCGATCACTTCGGAGAGCTGCTCCGATGCTTGGGGAGGTCTGCGGAGGGGTCTGCAGGCTCCCCACACACACCGCCGGACATCCACTGCCACCAGTGCAGGTAAAATGGACCTTTTCGTCCGCGGCGGTGGTTGTGGTGGTGCAATCCTGGACACGCCGTCGTCGTCACCGTGGGTTGCAACGCCCCTTAAGGGTGTAGCAACCCTTTGATCCCGGCTGGGGCATCACGATGCCCCAGTTTGGGAACTACTGGTGTAGTCCTATGGATATCTACTCAGAAGAAAGTCCCAGTATGTTCAGTAGGATTTACTCCTAGGTAGATGTATATAAAATTGCAGCCTAACTATATTTGCTGGCATACAGTTCTCCTTGTCACTGCATGTAACAATTATCTCTTATCTGGGGCTTTTCAGTCTAGAAAAAAGGTGCCTGACATGATTGAGACGTATAAAATTATGCATGGGATGGAGAGAGTGGATAGAGGGAAATTCTTCTCCCTCTCGCACAACACCAGAACCAGGGGACATGCACTAAAATTGAGTGGAGGGAGAGTTAGAACAGACAAAAGAAAATATTTATTTACCCAGCGTGTAATTCATCTGTGGAACTCCTTGCCACAGGATGTGGTGATGGCACCTGGCCTAGATACCTTTAAAAGGGGTTTGGACAGATTCATGGAGGAAAAGACCATCACAGGTTACAAGCCATAAGCAACCTCCTGGTTTTAGAAGTAGGTTTTCTCTGTGCCAGGTGCAGGGGAGTGGCAGCAGGAAACAGGTTATCTTGTTGGCTGTGTGCTCCCTGAGGCATCTGGTGGGGCCACTGTGTGATACAGGAAGCTGGACTAGATGGGCCTTTGGCGTAATCCAGCAGGGCTCTTCTTATGTTCTTATGTTCTCTACATGCTGACCCCTAAAGGCTAGAGCCCTCTTTGGATATTATTAATCTTGTACTCAGAGAAATGGCCAAGGTTCTAACAGCGCAATCCTGATCTTCGCTGGCGCTGTGGCCTCAGCGCCATCCTAGGGTGTCAGAAATGTGCCGTAAGACATGTTTGCATCACCCGGTGAGTAGGCGACGCCAGCACTGAGGCCTGCACCGCCCACCAGCGAAGACTTAGGCCAGCACCAGGGAGTGGGGAAGCCCTGCTCTGAGTGGCACTGGGGCTGGGGGGGGGGGGGCGGGGAGGTGGCGTGCCTCACAGCCTTATTTCAGTTTTCTTATTATTTATTATTAAAAGTATTTAAAATATATATAGCCTGTCTTTCTCCTCTAAAAAGAAGTGTTCAAGGTAACTAACAATTGCCAAAAATTATAAAAACATAATAAATATCACATTAAAACAAAAAATAGGAGCATTTTACTGAATGTGTTCTTTGGAGTCTTTATTTGTGTTCATGTTTCTGAAAGGGAAAGTGGATTTAATCAGTGTAGTCTAGCTCAATCATTGTTTTATTTTCTCTCTCTTTGCAGGGAGAGCCTGGAATTCAAGGATACCATGGCAGAAAGGTATGGACAAAACATTTGAGAAGCACAGAACCAAACCTAAAATAAGTGCAGCAGTATTTTAAATGCATTAAAGTGGACCTGAGCCATCTGGGAACATGCTGGCAAAGATACACCATCCTCTCCTTACTCATACACATACACACTTGCACATCCTCGCCATCGCACTTCCATCATTTCCTACATTGAGTAACTTTGGCTTGCAGTGACTGGGATTGAAGTAAGTGTGACTTCCCCTTGAGCCATCACAACCTCTACCATTCCCCTTGGGTAGAATCTGTAATAAGAGGGTGGGACTGGAGATGTTTCCAGATTTGCAAGAGCTATTGTTTTCTCAGTTGCTTAGGAAAGTTCCTGCCAGGAGATTCTGGGTACAGAAAACTGTAAACCCCTAAAGATTTTACAACTTCCTGCTAGGAGTCTATTTTGCAGTCACACTCACATACAAAATGTAACAGTTCTAGATATCCTTTAGTGATTCTGCTCCTGATGCACTCTAAATGAGATCTGATTAAAATGTTCATAGGGCACATGGTGCAGGCCTTATGACTGTACCACCTCACCATCCATGTGGGGGGCATGTCACATAAAACCTCCCATCACATAGAGAGCTAATACACTGGGGAAAGAGGTGCAGAGAGCACCCTAGGAGCACTTTCAAAGAAGCAATCCCCCCATGAGTCTTCTGAGATGGTTTAAGTCCTATGAGAGGCCTGTATCATCTGTTCCCCTGAAACATTTGAATAATCTCTTCTCCACTTGCTTAGTATTGATGATATTTACCTTACCTTTCCTATCTCTTCCATAAGATGTTTAGTAAAGCTTGATGCTGCTTCTGTTTTTACTATGACTATTCTTGGTTATGGGGGATTTGAAGCTTTTGGCATGAATAGTACATACTATATAGCTTCCCTCTTGATGTAGCCACTCAGGGCACCTGATCCAAAACAGTGATGAAGGAAAAGGTTCAATGCCCCTATCCATCCCACTACAGTCCTGATTACATCTCTCTCTCTCTCTCTCTCTCTCTCTCTCTCTCTCTCTCTCTCTCTCTCTCACTGACTGACTGACTGACTGACTGACACACACAGTGGCAACTTTTATTTCCATTTTTTAATGCAGGGTCAAAATAATAGCATGACTGATGTAACCTCTAGTTTGGCTTTGAGATCTAGTGAATTCAGCTTTAATTTAGGAGTTCAAAACATCACAGGTCCCTGGAAAATGTAGCTGTACGATACATGTTTTTCCAATTGTGTTCATATCACTCACACTTCACATTTTTAATGTGTAATTAAAACAACTTTGGTGTATACCTAAACAAAAAATGTAGTACAGTATGTGATATGGCCCTCAAGGTCAGTGCACAAAATAAAAAACTTCCACACAATACTTTCTGAAATAAATATGCCTCTAAAAAGAAAATTGGCACTGGGAAGCTGAATCCATGGAGGGCCCAGGCCCTATATTATGACCTCTACAGGAATGAATCCCCAGGAATAGTCTAGTCCCCACTGCCGCAACTCACCTTCTGCAGCTGCTCCCCCATCGCGACCCACTGGGACGGCCTCTGCAGGCCTCAGAAAGGCCTCTAGATGCAACCAGAAGTCGCGTCGGCGAAACCGGAAGTGACCCTTCCAGAGGCCTTCCGCCTCTAGAGGCCGTCCCGGGCCTGGCGCAATGGGGGAGCAGCTGCAGAAGGTGAGTCACAACCCAGAAGTTACCTCCAGTTGCTTCCGTTTGGCTCCAATTTGGAGCCAAATGGAGGCATGGGCGGGTGGGCCCAACTTACGACCCACCTCGGCAGTTTGAGAAGCCCTGGTGTAGTCCCATTGTGGGAGGAAGATGTGTGTGAAACTGCCCTGTGATTTTTTTGCAGCTAGCTATCCCTGAACCTATCAAAGGTAAGTCAAGAGCATTTAAGTGAGAGTGAAAAGAACAGAAAAAAGAAGGGCAGAATGAGATAGGAATACAATGCTAAGAAAAAAGAGAAAAGCAAGAGAGAATAGTTGATATTTTCAACAGGTGACAGTTACGCTCATTGTGCAACAGAACCCATGCATGGGTTTGTTTGCATTCTGTGGTTGAAGTGGCAAGAGCTGGCAGCCTTCTTCTTACTAGTTCTGCATAAAACAAGACGTTTGTCTTGTGTGAGGAAGTGAAAACCATAGTCCCTGTAGCCCAGGGTCCATTCCATTATTCACATATGCACTATAGCCTTAATTTCAGTGAAAATGATAATTTCTTTATTAGCTATTCATTGAAATAGTAGAGGCTCCACAGCTTTCCCAGGTACTAAGCATGCAATTAATATGTTGCTGTGTGGGTGTATTCCAAGGAAAGGTTTATTTTCTTACAAGTGTTGATTAATCTGTCTGATTTTTTAATATTGTTTATAATTATTTAATCAATAATGAATTTCTTTCATCTTCTAAGAAGGGATTCCTAGGGAGGGCCATTAATGAGAAAATATGTGAGAAGGCGATGGTGAAAGCTATACTGAGGTGGAAGTTCTCACTAAGTAGGCAAAGGCATCTTGTCTAATGAGAACACTAAAAATATTGGAAACCTTTCCCCAACTTTCCATGACAAACAGCAGCCTGGGGTTGTTTTCACCTGTCTGCCTCAAAGTAGTTTTTGCCTTAATGTAGTTTTTGTAACGAGCATGTAAAACTTACATTGACCATAATGTACATTCAAATTATAGGTGTGTCTTCTTCCTTCTACTCATTAACGTTGCTCTCACAACCACCACCATGTGAAGGAGAGAGTGGCTCAAAAGAGATTAAGGGCGCAATCCTGCCCTGAATTAGAGTGGCGGAACGAGTGTTCCGCCACCTGGAGTAGTCGTAAACGTGCCGTAAAGCATGTTTGTGACTACGCTAGAACCAGGAAGGCCGGCTCAAGGCCGGTCTTCCCAGCTCCACCGCCGGAACCCTCAGCCTGCTGCCGGACCCAGGTAAGTCTGGATCCAGCGGGTGGACGGGCTGGGTCGGCAGACAGGGGGGAGGGACGGCAGAGGCGGGGGAGGGACGGTGGAGCCGGGAGGGCGGCCATAGGCCCAGCCGCCCCGGGCGGGGGTGGGGACATGGCGTCCGCCATATCCCGGTCCCCACCGGGCGACTGGGCCATTACACGGCCTCCTCTGACTTCCGCCAGCAAAATAGCTGGTGGAAATCCGAGGAGTCCTTTCTGCCCCAGCCTTGGGCTGCCCGTCTACTGAGACAATGTTTGAAAAAACAAACAAATATATGTTGAGGGAGTGTTTTCACGGTCTCCAAAATATTTAGGCAAAGACAACAACCCAGCTTAGATGCCAGCAAGGTGGTAATTTTTAAAATACTGGCCCTTTTTCTAATACTTAACTGCATTCACTCAGCAACTATGTCCTGGGATATCTGCCCATCACATCTCTAATAACATTTCTTTTTATCCAGGTCTTTTTAAAATGCTCCTATCTGTATTTGCTTCTTCTTCCATTTTCTTGCATCTCTTCCTCAGGGTGAGGTGGGTGAAGCTGGCGCACCAGGTGCCTCTGGCCTTCCTGGTCCTACTGGCCAAAAGGTAACTGTTGTATTGCACTAACAACCTATGATATTTGGAATCCATTTGATTACTAGTTCAGCTTGTTACAGGACGTGTGATATTGATGTTTAAGGAGGGTAATTGAAATAAGTCTTCTCAGCTAGAGGAAAGGGGCATTCCTATCTAGTGGGATTGCCCTCTCATTGCTTGGAGGCAGGGTCCGTCTAAGCCATGTGGTCTCCTCTGCTGATAGTCTTCTGGCTGATAATAGCTAAAAGAGGATGCAAAAGAGGACTGCACAAAAGGGGATTTTGGCAGGTTCAGCTTGTCATTCTGACTCACTATTATCGTGCTTAATTTCTAGAGAGATGCAAATTGGTCTGGAAACACCCCTCTCTGTCCTGGGCCTTCTTTCCTCTAATCCTTGTCATTACACAGGGTGAAGGAAATGTACTCTGCAATTCCTAAGGGATGCTTTCATCTATTTTTACCTCATATGTTCCAGGGTCAAGTCTTGGCATTTAAAATAGATGGCAGGGCTGAGCCCTGGCACACATGAAGCTCTGCATGCACTATCATCTCTGGTCATATAGTTTTATAGGGTTTTGCAGTGCTTAAAAAAGCCTGTTTGACAAACAACAATAGAGGAACAAAAGGAAAGACCTGTGTATTGTGGGTGAGGATGGCTCTGTCAATACCACTTTCAATTCAAGAAAGAGCCTCCAACCTACATGTTTATCAAGAGCTTGTCTCTTTCCTTTATCTTCCATTCTGCAACAATTCTACCTGTGTTTCTTCTCTGTCTCTGCATTTTCTCTTGAACAGGGTGAAAAGGGGGAACCTAGCATGAAGGTAGGCATGGAAATTATTTTGGGTCAGTTTGGCATGGGAAATATTGTTACAGAGAACACTGTATTGTTATAAAAACCTGGAGCCAAGACAGACCTATGGCCTATTTAATAGCATATACATCTGTGTTGTGATTAACCACAAGCAGACGTTCTGTGTCCCAGCTCCACTAGGCACACACAGAGACATACTGTGAAATCTATCTTTATGAGCCTGGTGAAATTTGATGCTTACCAAAGGCATGTCTTTGACTACTCAAACTGGCTGATGATTTCTTACTTTTCTGAATCTTGTGAGATGGTTTGAAGTTTCTTCACAATGTCTGGCTAGCTGACATATCAAATCCACTCAGCATTGGCAGATCTTGATGTTGAGGTCCCTTTTCTCCCTCTACTACTCAGAGCCTTTTTGAGAGGTTAAAATGATTTCATGCCCATATGTTATCTGTTCTATTAAAATGGACATTGAACCTATAAATTTTAATATATTACTTTGTTCTTTAAAGGGTATTACAATTTGGCCAAGATTTACAGAAGATGAAGCAAACTGTGTCATGCCATACATTTTAAACGTCCCAGGGGCTGATTCGCACATTGCTTAGTGTAAATGAGAACATGTATAAGCTAATGTATTGTGTGAATAATGAATATGTATTTTCATTTCAATATACATGTCAGGCTGCTTGGATTAGTTTTCATTAGTTTTCCAACGCATGTATTGGGATAAACATGGATTTATTAGTGGCCATTTTCTTCTACTTCATATATTTTTTTAAAATAGATTTTCTGTCCTTCCTTTATCCCTTAGTGTGCATGAGCAACAGAAATATATGAACCAAGAGATTAGTAGGCAAGGAAAAACTTTGCCCTAATCTGCTGTGCAAAAGTGCTACCCCTTACAAACTGCTGCCCTGGGCAGCTGCCTAGATTTGCTTAATAGAATGCCTGCATTTATTCTAACTAGATTCCAGATCTACATGTTCAAGCTAGCTACTAATATCTGGTAACGAAAGGCTGTATAACAGCCTGCATTCTAAAGTTGGAGCATGAACCCATGGATTGATTTGATGCGCAAATCAAACAGAGCAAGCCGTATCATCATCATAGGGAGATCATTGATATGAATATGTTGCTTTATTGTGGCACTAGATGGCCTTGATCTTCATTTGCACAGAATTTCTCGATTTCTTTATTGATCAGGCACTCTAGAAGTTGCAGCCACTTTGGGGAAATTAGTATACTCGCTCCTCTTCAGCATTTTCTCATAATAACAAGGGGGGGGGGAGAGAGAGAGAGGAATATTGGAGGCAATGGAAGCAAAAAGGTACTTGTCTGATTCGTAGGATCACGTTGGCTTGGCCTTGAGCAAGTTTAAAACAGACAGCTAGGTTTGCCCCATTGCCATGGGTGCCAGTTCATAACACCACCCTGATCCTTCTTTGAAAAAAATAGAGGTTGTGGTTACACTGAACACATTCTAGTCCTCTGATAAGGAGATTGTTGAATTTACAAATAAAATATGTATCATCAGTAAAACCAGTTTCACATGGAGGAGGAGGTTGTTGCCATCTTACTTTGATTCCCCCCCCTTTTAAAAACTTATCAAATAGTTATCAACCTTTGCACTTCATCACTTCTGTTTGACATATGCATGTGTAATAGCTACTATTTCAACCAGCATTTCCCCAGAAAAGTCTAGTAAAAGAAGCACATGACACCATCATATTCAGTGTTTTTTTTCACCCCCACTACAATTCATTGGCTGCTGCTTGCAGGGCTAGAGAACCACTGTACATCAAATTACATGTTTGTTTTTTACTAGACATTTAGTGAGATGCACGGGGGAAATGTGGGTTGGTGGTATCCAGGTATTCTCTGCAATCTATTTAGGTACTATATGTAAAAAAAATACATATATGAAATACAGCTGTGTCTCCTGAAAGTAAGATGGGAAGCTGTCCAAGGCAAAGTAAAGGTAGAGGGCTTAGGCTGCAATCGTATACACGCTTTCGTGGGAATAAGCCCCACTGAGTACAGCGTGGTGGGGGGGCCGGGCCGCCTGGGGGTGATGCGCACCAGGGGGTGATGCGCGCACCCCCTCGCGCGTCACGGAGGTGACGCGCGACACCCTCCCGACGCTCCGAGGCCGGCCCGGGAGCCGGCCTCAGAGCGTCCGACTCCGTCGGCGCTCCAGGGCCTTCTGAAAGAAGGCCCAGGCAGCGCATCGATCCGGGTATTTTTCGGGTTTTCGCGCATGCGCAGACCCGTTTTGAGGGCAAAAAGCCCTCAAAACGGGTCTGCGCATGCGCGAAAACCCGAAAAATACCCGGATCGACGCGCTGCCTGGGCCTTCTTTCAGAAGGCCCTGGAGCGCCGATGGGGTCGGACGCTTCGAGGCCTTCTCCCGGGCCGACCTCGGAGCGTCCGAAGGGCGACCCGAGCGACGCGACGCAGGGGGGAACGGGGTCGCCCCCACCCACCCCCGCGCCGCGATAACAGAGCGTCACTAGGGTGACGCGCGTCCCCCGCCCCAGGGTGACGCGCGTCCTAGTGACGCTACTGAGTGGTACTTACTTCTGACTACACATGCAGAGGATTGCACTCCACAGACACAATCTGTACTTGGGTTTGGGAATAACAAAGACAAATAGATGGGGGCCTCTGTTTGATTTTAGTTCTATGAAGAAGGAAGGGCCCAGAAAAGCAAAATAGTAGAAATATTTCTACTTTGGAGAAAATAGTCGGTTATTCTGTTGGCCACAGCCCCTATCAAATATTCACACTGCTTTAGCCATCAACTCCTGCTATGGCCCAACTGGAGCCAGGGTGATACCTTTGCAGTTTGCTTGAAATTAGGTGTGCTGCTTTAGAGAAAGATTTGGAGAAATGCTTTTTCTCTTCTTGGCCTGTAACAACCAGTAGGCAACCATATCTGTTTGCTTAGAATGGGAGTTTCTTTATACTTTCTCTTTAATGTTTGAGTAATTTTTAATCTAATTTGCTAATTTAGGGAATACCGTATTTATCGGCGTATAAGACGCACCGGCGTATAAGACGCACCTTCCTTTTGGCCCTGGGTTTCAAGAAAAAAAGATTTAAAGCATTTTTGGGCCACTTGGCCACTTACCGCTTGGCTGCTTAATTAGCTAATTTACATAAATTGCACAAAAATACCAGGATCTCTTTTAAAACACACAGCAATAAGACACATGAACAAAATGCACAAGAACATAAATCCCAAGTACAAAAAAAACCCAGACTCAACTCTTTTCCCCCCAAACCACCCATGCACAGTTTCCAAAGTAAAAAACATTTACCCCAAGTACAAACCCCCCCAGACTCAACTCCTTTCCCCCACCCCACCCATGCACAGTTTCCAAAGTAAAAAACATAAAAGTACAACAAGAAAACCCAGACTCAACTCTTACCCCACCCCACCTATTCACAGTTTCCAAAGCCTCCCCAACTAGGCCCAGTTCAGAAGCTTACCCAAGCTGCATTCATTCACCATCTGAGGAGAGCTGGGAAGACCACGCCCTCTGCAGCTCAGCTGAACTGAGGAGCACAGCGCCCTCTGCTGGCTGCTGAGAAGCTCAACTCATGCACGTGCATAAATTAAACCCAACAAACAGATGTAGATCGGATAGATTAGTCAGGGAAGAAAGCACAAGGGAGCTCTGGCTCCGGAAAAATGCGGTAAGCCCGAAAATGCTTTAAAACGGGCGGGGAGGGGAGGGATTTTTAGTATTGGCGTATAAGACGCACCCTACTATTTTGGGTCACAAATTTAAACAAAAAAGTGCGTCTTATACGCCGATAAATACGGTAATCCATTTCCATTTTGGTTTTAGTATTTTATTAGGTGAAAGGGTGAAATGTGGAGTGCCATTTGACAGTTTTACATCACTTGGGATAATTTCTGAAACATGGCCAATTAAGTAGGTATTTTGGGGGTTTACTTAAAAAGCAAAAACTAAAATTGCTGGTAATCAGTAAGGAAATGGAATATGGATGGTAAGAAAACCATTCCACTGTCTTCAGGAATATTCTCTTTCCTTACCTTGTGTAGGTTTCTTCAGTCCATGCTTTTCACAGGCCAGACTCTTATACATATATTTCCTGTGGCACATCATAATTTGAGTTAATTCACAGGTGCTTGATCAGTGATAGGTTTGAGGTGGGGCTCAGTAGTGTAGCTAAGCTGAGGCCGGGGGGAGCACAGGGCCCAGGTGCTGCCCGCAGTCTCCTTGTGAAGAGTGGCTGTGGCTGCTGCTTTTGCAGCTGCAATGGCTGCGGCAGTTGTTTGGACCAATTTCAGGGCAAGAGATGTGCCTTCCCTCCCACCCTTGCCCCTGTAAGGCTCCAAATGGAGCCTTTCTGGGTGCAACGTAGCAATGCGGGGCAATGACATGAAACGCGTCATCACCCCGCCCACAGCACCTCCCCGTCAGCAATGCCACTGGTGGTGCTAAAGGTCATATTCGACTGCTATCTCTGAGTAGACTGGGGAGGATGTCCCCATGTTGACACATGTCACTTGGAAGTGGAAGAGGCAGGGTGTAGATGGGCAGCACCACATGGTTATTGAATGACCAGCAGCACCCGGCATAGACCTATGATGAAATGAGAGAATTTTTGAAGACCTCACAGTTATAAATATATTTCAGTTGTCTTCATCTAAAGTCACGAGTTATTAAGATAAAGATGGGTCAACATTAGCAAGTAAAATCAATATTTAGCAGCATACACTAGAGTTGTTATCCACACCCACTTATAAATCTCCTATAATTTTCTATATCTGTTTCATCTTGAATGTGCAGCTGAACTAAACATCAGAAGTACCGGTAGTTCTCAGAAGTAGACTCAGGGATGATTCATCAAGATTTTCATACCTTATCTATCAGCACAACAAACCCGTCAGAAGAGATATAGATTCTTTATTAAGGGTTTCAGATCATCTAATGATCAAAATAAATGTCACATTTCACAGTTAAGAAAAATCAAATGCTCGTTAAAACTTGTGGTCTAGAGAGGCTACCAGCAGGAGAGGAGACCCTCCTGGTGGGCAGAACTAAAAGCATGTGTCTTCTGAGCTTTGAACTAAAGTCTTGGACTGCCCTCTGGTGGCGTATTGGAAGACATCTTGTTAACAACAAATTTTAATATTTCAAATTAGGCTGAGCTGAAACATCAAGTTTGCTTTTATGAATGTCAAAAATATTTCCCATTTTGGTGGTTTTTTGACACATTGCAAACATATTTGCTTAGTTTCTATGTTGCTTTATGCCCTTTTGTACCCCTAGTTGCCCATTTTTCTCAGAATTATTTTTCTTCTTCTGAGGACAGTGAGGTTCTTTGCCCTCACTATCCTCAGCCTCATTTGCCCTCATTGCTATTGAATATAATTCTGTTGAGGAGAGTATAACACTACCTTTGAAGTGATGATGCCTCAATCATCTGTACCCAAATCATGTGGATTGCCGCAGAGAAACAAATTAAATAATTGTGAGAGCAAAGAAGGCAAATGAAACTGAGGACAGTGAGGGCAAAGAAGATCAACAGTAGTGTTGAGAAGCAGCAATCAAAGGGACAAAAAGATACTGAATAGCATAGCAAGAACTTTCATTGTAACCCTATTTCAAATCCATTTATTTCTCTTGATCTAGTTTTCCTCAGAATGAAAGCTACCTTTTGCTTTCATTTTGCTTGCTGTGTTGTCTTGCAGTTCATGGCATGAGAAATATTTAATTTCCTGCTCATTAAAAAAAGCAAGACAGAGTACAGCTGTTTAGGTCCCACAGTGCAAGACTCATGAGGTGTGCCCACATCCACATCCCTTAGCAATTATAGCACTGCTGCTTAACTGTAGTGTGGCTCAGGCCAGTTGTGTTGCAGTTGCTCAGGCTGATGGCAAGACAGCATCAGGTCCCACAGATCTTTGAGTAAAAAGGCCAACTTTGGCTTGTTGGAGCAATACACACACTCTCCCTTTGCTAGCTTAAAAAAGGCTCTTGGAAAATTCCATGATCAGTAGAATCTTGCTTGGCCAGCCTATTCAGACCTGCAAACTGTGCCATATCCTGGGACCTTAGGCTGAAATCCAATCCACACTTACCGGGGAGTAAGCCCCATCCAGTATAATTGGATTTACTTCTGAGCAGACATTCAGAAGGTTGGGCTCTCGGTGCTCTGAGATGAATAGGACAATTTGTGGTCATAAAACACACATTTTTAGCGTGTGACTTCCCTCACTAACTTCATTGACAATTCAGTCAAGAGGGGGCATTCTGGGGCAGAGGGAGGGCAGTGAAGTGGGTGGTCTGGACCAGAGGGCAGGATCGGCAGCTGCAGCACATGTCTCGGATAATCCTTGGACACTGTCTCCTTCGGCTTAATGAAGGTGCTGTTACTATCGTCGAAAAGGAATTTCTTCAGACAAATTTGGTATAAGTATTAAACTTTATTTCTTCAACAAAAACTTACATGGCTGGAAAACCCATAATTCCGATCTCTTTACAAGTTACAACAAGCCATGAGAACCTCCATACCACATTTTAGTATTGTTTTATGGCTTTGCTGGATTTTAGTGTTTTTGCTGCTGCTTCTGTGATTTTATTGTTTTATGGTGTTGTTTTGACTTTGTGTTGTGACTTATTATTGTATTATATGACATTGTTCTGAGAATTTGGTCGCTGAAGGGTGGCTTATAAACTTGTTAATACCTTTGCTGCCTTTGCACCACAGTTGCCGCCTACACTGATCTTAGTAGTCAGTTAGGACCTGCAACTATTATCACAGAGATTGGTACAACTTCTATATGGTTTATAAGTACGCTTACCAGATCGTCGACTGGGACGGAGCGATCTCCCCTTAAGGGGGCGGGGCGCAGGGGGGCCAGAACACGTCGTGTTCTGGCCCCCCCGCACCCCGCCCCCTTAAGGGGAGATCGCTCCATCCTGGTCAACGATCTAGTAAGCATATTTATAAGCATCTGAAAGCACCCATAGAATGGCTGAAATACGTATTATTGGACTATCTATTTGAAAGTATTGAAAGTTGTTGAGCCTTATAGAATTCTTCTCCAAGTTTTACTGTGCTGAGCAATATTATAATAAAACAAAAGAAGATAAGTATATAGTCTTATTCCAGTTACCCATCCATGTTAGGCTGTTAGTTACATGGAATGATGTGAAGGGGAAAAAGGAATGGCCATTCAACTGGAGTTCATTTGAGATATGTGGGCAGCAACTTAAAATGTGTTCCATGAACTTACCGTTACATTGCTTTCAGTGGCAGACATCAGCTGTTTGAGAAGGGTGTCTCTATTTCCACGTCAGTCTCACTTCTTTGCAATGATTTTGCAGTAAGTTCAAAGAAATGCAACTAATTCCGGAAGAGCATGCAGTCTGCCCGAAACCACCCCCACTGCACTTAGTGGGGCTTGGGGGAGCTTCGGGGAGGCCTGTGCGACCCTCTGCAGGCCTCCCCAACCTTCAGATTGCTGTTTTGTGGCGATCTCCGAGCGCTTCTGGTTTTCGTGAAAACCGGAAGCGCTCAGAGATTGCCACAAAACAGCGATCCGAAGATTGGATCTCTAAAGACCCTTTAGAGGGTCGCACAAGCCTCCCCGAAGCTCCCCCAAGCCCTTGTAAGTGCAGCGGGGGCGGTTTCAGGGGCGATGGTGGCGATCCCCCGGATCGCCGTTGCTGCTGGCTCCGCCCCCACAAACACTCAAAGTTCTCCCTGTCTCGCGGGGAGAACTTTGAGAACCGCTGCTCTATGCTATAAGCAGCACACTGCTGCTTATAGTGTTCTGTTTAAATAAGACCCATGCTGGCTTGGCGCCAGTGCTAAAGAAATAAAAGTATGGGGCACGGGGGGGAGTTTGCCCCATCTGCGGTTTTCAAGTATCCATGGGAGGGGGTCTGGAACGTATCCCCTGTGGACCTCGGGGGGGGGGGTCTGTAAATGCTGCTTGCACCAATTAGCTTACAACCCATTTAGGTTTTTTTTCCACAGCAGCACAAACCTGCAAAAGAACAGTGACCCAGGCATGTCACTGGTCCGCGGCGGGGAGGGCGTGCCGCCGGGGGGTGACGCGCGTAAATGGGTGACGCGCACACCCCTGAAGGGGCGGGATCAGGAGGTCTGGTGCTCACGTTTTTGCAGCTGCGATTGGGCCGGCCCGCCCGCCCGCTCTCCCTTGTGCTCGTTTGGCTCTGAAATGAGCCAAAAACGGCGCGGGGGGGTTGTTCTGCGGCTGCGTGTGACATCATGTGCGGGGGCGGGGCCACATCGCGGGGGTGCGGGGCTGCGTAGCGACGTCACTGCAGTGACCTATGAAATGTCAATGATATTAAAATAAAACTTGGCCCCTAAGTTTTAGTTAAGATGGAGTTCTGTTGTGTGCTCAGTCACTACAAAGACAGATTGTATGCTGCTGTTTCAGAGCAAGGGTAGGTTAAAATGTAGCAAACAAATAATCAAATAAATAAACAAACAAATAAACAAATATTTTCGCAAGTTGTCACAACATGACCAGATTGCAGAATTAAAAATGTGCATGCTGCCGGGGAACTCTGTCGTTTTAAACATTTTTAGTAAAATAAACTCAACAGATGTTACAGGCGATCTCCCTTAAGGGGTGGGGACAGCAATGTTTTGCAATACATCCAGGTTTTAAGGTTGTCTCTTGTTAGTGCTGGGGATTTCTGATGATGCCACAAATGTATGTTGGCGAAACGTCAAAAAGCCTGTAACATCTGTTGAGTTTATTTTACTAAAAATATTTTTTTTTAAACGACAGAGTTTCCTGGCAGCATGCAAATTTTTAATTCTGCAAAATAAGCAAAGTATTTTACTTGAGACATAGCACTGTCATTCAATTAGGTATTCACAGCTTATCTTTGTTTATTGCATCTTAATGAGGAAAACTCATTCAAATGCTGCAAAATCAACCTGAGCTAACCACTACCCTGCTCACTGATAAATTTGAAAGCAACTCATTTGTTCCTATGAAGCCGTTCTGGAAAATATAGGAACAATATTCATATACAAGGAAGCAGTTGATATATGCTCCCTGAGGCATCTGGTGGGGCCACTCTGTGATACAGGAAGCTGGACTAGATGGGCCTTTGGCCTGATCCAGCAGGGCTCTTCTTATGTTCTTATGTCCTACTTCCCCTGCCCCAGGCAACTGCTTTTGCATGCCACAAATTCAGCCTGGTGAGGCTTTATGGGTAACCATTTGACAGCCAAACTACGCATAATGCTGAATGCATCACTTGTGTTTCTGACTTCTGGGGGAAATTCCGCACACACCCTGCACTAACGACAGCTTGTGGACAAGATTTTCACTGGGACTCTGATGCAGGGGAAAGGGGTTAAATAGCCACTGTGCACTACAGTGTTGATCATAATCAGGCCTCCATGGCGCCTATTTTGATTAAAACAAAAACATAAATAATGTGTTTAGCATCACATACAGTTTGATCCTGAGTGGCATCTGAAAGAACATCAGATGATGTCTCCTTCTGCATGGATCATTAATATACCATCTCTGCAACACTGCATAATGCTACAATCCATGTCACAGCACTAAGTACGTAGTTGTTAGCATAGCCAGTCTCTAGTCTGATTTTGACATTAGCTTTTGAGATTCAGGAGAAAGGTTCTTCATATAAGGAAAGTCATGTTATCCTCATAGCTAACAATCAGGGTTGAGGGATTAGGGCTAGGCTGTAAGACATTTCTTCTTAAAATTAAGCACAGGGAGGGCTGCTTCTATTCATATGCACACTGGATACTATATACTCAAGCGTCTTAAAATCTTATGGAATATACTGTAGAAAGAGTATCCTGCTATTTTAATGGTCACCAACGAAAGTCATATGGAGATTTATATTTGCCCCCATCTCTTTCTTCTTCATCTTCTTTATTTTGTTTTCCTCTTCCAGGGGGAGAGGGGCATGCCAGGGCTACCAGGAAAACAAGGAGTTCAGGTATTCTGCAAGAAATGGAATCTGATTTATTCAGCCACCTTTACCCATACTTCTCAACTGTCCCTCTGAGATTCAGAGATTACACCAGTTTGGTGTCTATAATGTTTTCTGTCACATTCATTATGATTTTTTTTCCTGCTTTTCAAATATAAAAACATAGAGCCCAGTTTAGCAAAGAAAGAAAGAAGCACCAGGAAGAAATGTTTTGCTGAACAAATGGCATGCCTGCTCCTGAACTGTGTTCCCGTTATGGGATATAGAGAAGGAAAATTTGCACCCACAGAATACCATTGAAATTGCTGTGTGACATATTAGCTTTTGCTTTATCCAGTGGATAAATACAGCACTTTGAAAACAGAGAGAATGCATTTGCTTCCTTGCTAGAAAATTGAGGTTCAAACTTGTATTACATTCTCAAGAATGCAGAAGAATTACACTAAAGGACATTCTTAAATTTAAAGTTTTGCACACTTGGCATTTACAGATGTGCATGTTTTACGACAGAACAAACATTTAAAAATGACTGAAGCATTAAATTAATTTACAAAATAAAGGACTGACATGCCATCTCTTCAATGAAATCCATCCTCCAATATATATTTATCTGTATACAATCCCCTTCATGTCTCTAGCCTTATAGTTACTAAACATTACTCACATCTGATGCATTTCTGAATGTTTCTTTCACCTGTTATTACATAGATTCCCTGATTGCCATCTTCTGTCCTTGTGTTTTTTAGCTTTACCCCGATTTCTGTTTCAGAAAGTTGAGAGGTATGATCCTTCTCCCTCTTCCTCCACCCCTAGCTGCTTCACACCTCTCCTTGTTTGAACTTGTTTGCAAGCCCTTCTTGGTTATGATCTCGTTTGTTTCTCCAAGTAGCCTCTTTGTTGCTCACCTATTGAACTAAATTCTTCACACACATTATTCCATTTCTAACCATCTTTCCATACATTCCCACTTCTCTCCCTAGAACTTGCTCTTATAATTGAATGTTCTCACTGAAGAGCCTAACAGATACTAATATTTAGAATGTACAGATCTTTAGCCTTTTTATTGACAAGACCAAGTCCTTTATACAACCAACAATCGGTCACCTCAAGGCTCCTTTGCATAATTACATACTGTATTTGCCTAGGAAGTTCTTCCCACTTGGTTTCTTTCCCGGAGGCTTTCTTTACCCTTCTTCTTTCACTGGGCAGATGTTAGTTTTGCATACTTTGTGGTTCTATGAGCTTGTTCCCCATCTGCATCGCTAACGGTCATCAACAGGGAACAACCAAAGATGACTTATTGGAGCAGACATGATGCTTGCCAGTGGGAATGCTGCTGAATATAGCCTTCTCATGGTGACTGATCCACTTCCTTGCCATAACATTTGTAAGTACCTTTCACATGGATTGAGCCATTATATACTAATTCTTCTTGGTCTCCCTAGAACCATCAGGAGGGGTGTGTGGAGACTCATGAGAAGGTCCTGATGCATGCAATATATGCTTCCAAACGTTATGAGCTGGGCAGAGATCACATCATGGGGAGGCCTGTTTCAGTAGCATCCCCATGACAACTGTAACATGTGCTTCAGCCTGCACATAGAATTGCCTCAAGTTGCCAGCTGAAGTAGTGAAAGCCACTAAAGGACAATATTTTTCATTTGCAGAGTGCTCTTTTGAATGCTCAGATGTATCAGATATTGAAGCTCACTATCTCCTGAAAACCTTGTGAAGCTCTGCATTTAGAAATCTCAATCTGGGTGGTGTCTTCACCACCTCAGCAGTTTGTCTGAACTCTGAATCCATCTTAAGGTTCCAACTGCAAAGGAAAGTGAGATGTAGTCAGCAGAGGTATGAGGGCAAACATCTCAGAAGAAACCTCTGTTCTTCTGTTTTCTTCAGATGTGGCTGCCAACATTTTTACTTCTGAATCATCAGTTTTTCTTTCACTTTTGTGTATAAAAGGACCCCAAATGAAATGATAACAGTTGAGAAGTCAGGGGAAAATACAATGAAAATATAAAGTTTCAGTCTTCAGGGAGATAAATTTCCCAAATTTGTTAGTTATTTTAATACATTGTGCAGATAAAACCAAATAACCTACATACGTGGGGTTTTTGTTTTTCCCTACTATGCAAGATACATAGGTCTTCTGACAAGTGTCATGAATGTTTATTCCTAAATATGCATCCAGATTAGCATTCTTGTGGCATCCCATTTCATGAGAGATTTAGCCCTTAGTGTCTCAGTACTAACCTTTGTGTATTTCCCAGACAAAAATAGTGCTGAATCTGCACAAGTACAGTTGTGCACTCATGAAACCATAAATTCCCAAATAAAACTTATAGTGAAACATAAGGTAAATTGGTGACACAGCCAAGTTTAACTTCTGGTAAAACAAATTACCGTAATAGAAAACATTCACAAGGAAAAGGCTGTACAGGTGCAATAGTACAAATTCTCTTTTTAAAAAGTTAAGAAAAATAAAAAAGACTGACAAAGGATGGGACAATGGCCTGCAAATGGATAGTGAAACACTTTAATCTATTCTAGACCAGTTTGGTATCAAGCTTCCAAGCCTCATAAAATATTTCTACATTGGATTTGTGTGTTGAGGAACCCTTGCACTTGCTGAGGAGCCCCATGTATGCTACATAGGAATTTAGGATACACCCAGTACCCCAATCCAGCGACATCGCTCACTATCTGGGCACCCAAAACAGTGACTCTGGCTTCACCCATCAAGTGTGCAGACGCGGACATAATTGGTGATGATGTGACTGCCAATTACTTTCAATTCGCCCCCGGCCAAAAAGCAGCTGCTCGCAGCGCTCCAACTTGGCTGCAGCTTGCTTGGCTCCGAGCCAAGTCAGAGCAGGTGGAAGTGGCCAAGCAAGAGTGACATGCCTCTCGGGGAGGGGTGTCATGTCACCCTTGCTCAGCCGCTTTCGCCCACTCTGGCTTGGCTCTGACCCAAGTCACCAAGTTGGAACAGCAGAAAGGGGCTGCGCAAGGATGACGTGCCCCTCAGGGAGGGGTGTCACCCTTGCTCGGCTGCTTTCACCTCCTCCGACTCGGCTTGGAGACAAGCTGAGTCATAGCGGGCAAAAGCAGCTGAGCCTAGGAGGCACAGTGGGCTGTGGCGGGCTTCTCTTCTGTGTGTGTGACCCTCAAATGTGTCACCCAGTGCAGGCCGCACCCCTGTAGTGATGCCAGTGCCCCAATCAAGTATTTTCTCTGTTGTCCTACATGGACTGAAATGTGCTCCATAATGCATCTAGCACTCCGTGATGCATTTCAGAGGACAGTCAGTCATGGCAAGCAAACTGTTTCTAGGAAACTTGTCCACCATTAGTGATTTTCTCATTAAGGAACCTATAAAGGCCAAACTAGATGTGACAGGAGCAGACTTCTTTGTTTGAACCTAGTCTGCCCCAGTCATATACAGTCAGGGGCAAGGTGTGGTTTTTTTCCCATGAAAAAGAAGCATGCAAGTAATGGTTGTGAAACCCTTTCCTCTGTCCATAGCTTACCTTCCTGCACTGTGCCTCCCACACACCATGGTGCTTTTCATAGCCAAGCTTTGATTCTGAAAGTGAGCTCTGCTGGGTTAAGCACTTGAAGGAAGAGGCTATAGGAATGTAAGTGGCATGGAAAGTCTTCAGCTCCTGTTACCTGTGCTCCCACACCTTTGAACTAAAAGTAAGCCCCCACACAATATCCTCCTTGCTGTACAGGGTTGAGGAAGATCTGGGTTTAAACAAAGGTACAGTACTACCATCTGATCTACTGTGACCCTGATACATTTCCAAGGCTTCTGGCTTTTTTTCCTGTTTTACATTGTCTTATATGTGTGCTTTGGAAAAAGATACTTTCAATTTCTGTTTCTATTAAACTTTCTGAAAGAATGCTTGTTTTCACTTCAACCAAACTGTTCCTGTCTTTCCTTCCTTTCTATCAGGGGGTTCCTGGAATAGCGGTGGCAGGGATAAAGGTTAGTTCTCTTCTCAAGTACCTCTCTTGGAGCAAAGGCATAAATAAGAGGGAGGGTCTACAGCCATGATAGGAGATGGACTCAGAAGAATGGTGTTAACCTAGTGCCAAATAGTAGTTTATGGGGACCAAAGAAAACAGGAACAGCAAGATGTCCTCAAAGCGATTTCATAAATTAGGCAAAGGCAAATTCTGTAAAGAACTACAGCAGCCACAGTTCCCTGATGATTTTCAGAATGACGGTTCGTTGAGGGGCAGTGAAATAGGTCCTAGGTAAATGTGATGTAGAAAATAATTATCTTTTCAACAGAGAGCAATTTGGTCATATTAAAGCTAAATAAAAATTCCAGCAGGAGAAAGCATATGGTGCAGCCCTAAGATTTGGGCTTCTTTCTTGAGTCACAGATAGACAGGCAGACATCACTCCAGTTACCATTTAAATGCTAACATTTTTGCACGCTAAGAAGCATCATGCCTACTGTTTTTCAGTATAGGAGAAATAATTGCTTGGATACAGAGTACTGCAAGTAGCATGCTGCTTGTGGAGTGGGACTTTTCAGGCCCTCCTTCATCCTGTAGCCCCCATCACCGCAAAAAGCTGATCCTGAGTTGGGAACCAAGAATAGTGTGAGGGTTGGTATATAGGGGGTTGCTGATGGGGGGGGGAAGGTCAACAGAAATCTTGCCACCCCACTTGTGTGAGCAGAAGTGCTGTTCCACATGCCCAAAGGCTAGCTGGGATCCAACCTATGGTGAGGGAAGAATTTGAGCTCCTTTTCACCTACTGATTGATTCTCCCTAGCAACTATGTTAGTGTTAAAAGAATGTGTCATTGGGAATCCTGTATATGTGTCTTTAGTTTCACACTCACACCTGAATATAAACTATTTTTACAGAGCAATCCTATGCAAGTCTACTCAGATGTAAGTCCCATTTTCTTCAGTAGGGCTTACTCCCTGGAAAGTGTGTATAGGATTGCATCCTTAACCATTTGTATTGTTATGTCTACAGATTCTGTTTGTTAAGATAATTTGGCAGTCCAGTTAAAACTTGGTAAAATGTTACATTAGTAACTTGCTCATTAGTACACTCAGCTGTCTTGGGTGAACAGTAGTGGAAGCCTTAGAACAGATGCAAATGCAAATTCAGATAAAGCTAAGGTGGTGCTTTGGCATGAAGCCTTCAAGGAACGCTCACCTGCTCTGCCTGTTAGCTCTGGAAGGAAAAGGATCACTGTCTCCTCTTTCCTTCTCACAGTTCATTTTTCCTTAATGCAGGGTGAGCCAGGGATTCCAGGAGCAAAGGTATTGCACTTAAAGAAACGGGTGTCCTAAGTCTGCTTTAGTCTGTTTTCTTTTCAGTCTCTTAAAACGATTTCTGATGTTATCAGTATATGAATATCTTGTCAGTAAAGATGTTGGATACAACTGGCATTTATTCTATTTTCCTTCTTTCCTCTCCCCTCTTTAGTTTCCTATCCTTTTGTCTGTCATGCTCTGCTTGTGTCTTAGAGGCAGATCGATTTCCCAACTCATTATTTTCTTTACCATACCCATGCTCACAATTCACTGTGGTTGCTTCCACACTAAGACCCTTTAGTGTGGCCAAAACATTGCTCTTTTTTGTTACAATTAGCTAAAAGTGCAATTAAAACAGTGGTTTCACATGGCACTCAATTTAGTACTATGCTCCCCATACAAATTCATTCCCATGGTCAATATCCCTACTATACCTTTACTCAGAAGTAGGTAACATTGTAGCAAAAGTCCTGCTTCTCCCTGACCTGTCTCTTTAATTAATATAATAGCTTGCCTCTTGCATAAGTGTAAAAAATAAAATAAGGAACAGTTACTCTGGCTATAAAGAGTAAACTAGCAATTAAATTCCACCACCACCTCCAATAGGGAACAGGAATCAACTCATTAAGGGTCAGTTGAGGAATGTTATTGCTATATACCGTAGGTAGCTAAGCTAAAAAAAGGCCGGGCTCTGCTTCAGAGGTTTCCGACAATGCTCCGGTCCCTAACCCGTCAAATAAGTGGGAGATGCCTGTAATTGTAGGTGCAGAAGTTTGCCCGCCCTACAGAATTGGCCTGGAGTTTCCAGAAATCACCATCAGTCTCCAGGATACTACTGAAAACAATCTCAGAGATTATATAACAGGGCCTCATTGGCTTACAGCGCAACTGGTGTAAGTGCACTTATGCCAGTGTAATTGAACTTACAGTGCATCTACTGTTACACCGGTGCAAGGTTACACAGGATTGTGCTGTTAATGACATTATGTCATGCTGGAAAAGAAAATTCCAAGAATTGCTTCAGTTAGAGTTGGGAACCCTAGACAGAAGTTGCTTTCGCTTCCCTGAAAGGTTCCGAAGGTGAGGGGGCGGGGCTGCTTCGTTGCTCCATGTAAGGGAGGCTCCGATTTCAGCAGAACTTACAGCTCCGCCCCCCCCTGTAGTGACGCCAGTGGACAGAAGCCAACTTAAAAGGCAATGAGAAAGCAACTAATTAAGAAGGGGCAGTAGCCTTGGAAAACCTCAATAGCACTTTGCCAGCCCACGCTTGACAAGCTGGTGCTGCAATTGTGTTTCAAGACCACAAAAGTCACAACACATCAAGTCAGAAAAAAGATAGGACAACTTAGGAAATGGTGGAATCCAACAGTTTGGCAGCTTTGTCATTTGGATTCTCTGTAAAACATGAGCAGTTGAATGATATTCATTCTATGGAAAACAACTAGTGTGATGCTACCTTTATTAGAACCCAAAGACGTTTGTTCACTGGCTTATGACCCAAGCCTGCCATTATAGCATTACTGAAGGTGGAGCCACACAGACCATTTATCAAGTCAGAAAGTGGGTTGAAGTGATCCAGGTTGCTGTTTTCATGTGCTAAAGTGATTGCCTCAAGACTTGCTACTGTGATAAGTTGTAAGAGCTACTGTAGTTTAGCAGTTATGAGTAGGCTTACCAGATCTCCAAACGGGACAGAGTACTAGACCTTTAGGAGAAGGAATGTGGGCAGGTGTAGCTTGTTAAACCCTTAGAGCACAGTCCTAGGCATGTCTATTCAGAAGCGCTGAGGAGCAAGCCCCATTGAACACTTCACCAAGGGAAGTGACTGGCAGGCGGTAGGCAGACATAGAGCACAGGTGCTGTCACAGGTAGCCCCCAAGAGTTTGCAGGGTGGTCTTCCCATGTCCTAACAAGCATTAGTGGACAGTGGTGACTGCCTGAGAAGAGGTGAAATTTGCCTTGGAAAGAATAGAAGAGTAAGAAAGAAAAATAAGAAACCCCTGTCTGATTTGAGATATAAAGGGCACTTTTCTTGTGAAAATGGTTAGCAATGTGTGGACACGAGGACAATGCCTCACTCTTCTTCAGATGGATAGCAACTGGGGGGGGGGCACATGATGAATCAGTCAGTCTTCTAGCAGGCAGCATCAGCATGAGGTCACAATGACCAGTCTCTCCCTTTCAGTTGTTATCAGAATTACATCACAATGGTCTGTCTTCTTCAGTCAGGCAGCATCAGTAAGGGGGCTATCATAAACTGTCTATATCTTATGTGTACCTCTGTGTATCTTTTGTCTGTTTCCTATGTTGGAAGCAGGCTTAAAACTCAATTGCACCAGTCTATCATTCAGAGCTGGTGTGCAAATTACAAAAGCTGCTAGACAGCTTGAGTGGAGAGATGCAAATTGGAAGGCAGCTAAGACAAGCAAAACTGGTTCAGCCAGTTTTGAGGGGGTGGGCTGGAGTGGCCAGGCAGCTGACAGTCCTCCAATCAGAGAGAGAGATGGCATCATTCCAGCTAAGAAAGAAAAATAGTTCCCAGCCAGAAGCTCCCGCTCTCGTCCTCCAGCCATCTACAGGGGAGAGCCCACCCACCTCGCTGGGGATGTGAAGGGAAAACTATTGGTGGTTCCATCACCCTGGTAAGATCAGATAAAGACTTGTGTAGTTAGAAAATTGTTAGGATTTTCTGTTGTTTAGGGGTTGTCTCCTTTACAACTGTCTCCTTTTGTATAAAGAAATTCATGAGCAGCAGCCCTGAGTTAAAAACGCATGTGTGAGATTCAGCAGTGCCTCAGTGCCATCTGCTGTCCGTTTGAATGATTGCAGTATCCCCTTTTCTGCCAAATTCAATTCTTTTTTTTCCTTGTTCATTTGGTTTTGTTACTCCCCCTTTTCTTTTATTAGACTTTAATAAACCTTTTACTTTTTACTTCGGTCTGCCTGGTCCCTGGTGTGGGAAATACAGTGGATTGTCACGTCTCCTTGCTCTGCAGACGTTACTTTGCGAATGATTTTGATAGAGACCCCTGAGGTTCAGTATTGTTCTAGGAGGGGGATTCTGCCCAGGGAGCCCCTCTGTACTAACTAATTTCACATCCTTAAAATTAGAAAAGAGAAAATGAGAATGAGAAATCTAGGGTAATTGGAGCATGTTACTGGACTTGCTCGGTTTACTCTAGATTCTAGAAGGTGTGCTTGGTAAGCATTTTTCTGAACTGGGAAATAGTCCAGATGCATTGTAATGGAGTACTCCTATGCTATAAGTATAAACGGTGTAGCAAAACTCCCTATTTCTCCTTACCATTCTGCATAAAGTCATTTGAACTACAATGTTATGAGGCTGACATCAGAACTGTACAGTACTACTTGCCCACACTGTGAGTTTTTTTTTTTAAATGTGCTATTTAGTTTCTTATTTTCTCCTTTGCTTTGGTTAAACAGTGAACCCTCAATTTAACAGACTAATGGGGGAAGGAGTGTCCATTTATGCTGAAAATTCATTAACCCACCCACCCCCATTGGTCCATTAAACCCTACCTTAGCTTAGCTCTGTCAGTGCTGCCGCTCTGCTCCCCACCAGAATGCTCTAGGAATAACCTGGTGGAGAGAGGAGCTCTCTGGTAGGTAATGGTTGGGAGAAGGCTAGGGGGCAGGCTTACCTACCTTCTAGGGCTGGTGCTGGAGCTCCATTCTGCCCCAGAATTCCATTCTTGAGGCCTTTCTAGGAATGCAGAGTTCCTCAGGAACTGAATGAGGAACTCTGCATTCCTAGAACAGCCTAGGAATAGTGTGTATTCCTAGAGTGCCCTGCTCTAGGGCAAAATAGAGAATTGTCCTAGAAGGTAGGTAAGCCTGTTCCCTGCACTTTCTGACCTTTAACTGGCTTACAGAGCCCCTTTGGCACTGCTGAGGGAACTCTATAAGGCAGGGTTTTTAATTTTCAGAAGTAGTCCGTTATTTCCAAACTCTGTTGAATCAACACCTGTTAAATTAAGGGTTCATTATACTTTCTGCAGTTGCACAAAATTGATCCTCACTAATCACTGAAGGCTTGCTTAATGACGATCCGCATATATGATGGAGGTTCCCAAAGTGCAAACAAAGAATTAAAGCTACAGTACTGTATTTTAAATGCAAAAAAAAAAAATGTCATCTTTAACTCTGTGTGTGTGTGTGTGTGTGTGTTTCTACCTCCATTGACAGGTAGAAATCTTGTTGTGCTTTGTGTTACACTCATAACGTACACTGTGTTTGCCATTCATTTCCTATTACAACTCCACTGTGTTACACTGAGGACTCGCTTAATGACGGTTTCACTATATGACGAGTTTTCCAGAACGTATCCCTGTCAAGTGGGGCACGGACGTCACTGGAGCGTGGTGGGGGGCGGACCGCCAGGGGGTGACACGCGCATGACACATGCAAAGGGGTGACGAGCGTCACGCTCCAGAGGCTCCGAGGCCGGGGAGCCGGCCTTGGAGCGTCCAACCCCGCCAGCGCTCCAGGGCCTTCTGAAGGCCCAGTGGCTCAAAACGTGAAGTTTTACGTTTTTCGCGCATGCACAGTACTTTTCTGAGGGCAAATGGGCAGCCCTTTGTCCTCAGAAAATGTACTGCACATGCACGAAAAACGTAAAACTTCATGTTTTGAGCCATTGGGCCTTCAGAAGGCCCTGGAGTGCTGGTGGGGCCAGACGAGCCTCCGGAGGGTGGCAGGGGGGGGTGACGCGTGTCACCCGCCCAGGGGTGACATGCGTCCAGTGACGCCAATGAAGTGGGGGACACCTGTATTGAGAAATCACTGAACAAAAAAAGTCACACTATCAAATCTTGGAAGTGGTTGCTTTATAAAATTGGTGGGAGCGTTCAAAATGGTACCGTGACAGAGGAAACATCCATAAAGTATGTCACACTTTTAAAGCTTTCTAACCCCACCCAAAACACACACACACACCATTCCTATTTTAATAATCGAATTTACATAGTCCTTTGAGTGTTTAAAGTTCTATCTAGGCATTTATATGCCACCTTTCCATCTCCTCAGAGACCCTCAAGAAGACTCACATTTAGTTCAAACCACAATTCCTCTTCCTCCTCAACCTCCTCCTCCTTCCCACAAAGGCAGGGAGTGGCTCTATGGGGGGGCACAGTTCCTTTAAAAAGCAGAACAGGCTGTAATTGCACACACTGGTAAAAATAATGCCTTATCAACACTGCTAACCTAAGTTGCTGATAAATAACGATCATCCACAATATGAGTATTAGAGCATTGCCATCTGGGTGACAACTGCACAGTGTCCACAGTTAAACAGTAATGACTAGAAAAAGATCTAACAATGTTGCAGGAACAGCACAGGCTGTGCCTTTTGCAATACTGGCTTCCCAGCCTGCTTGTCCGGAGACTTTTCTCATGTTTCTGTTTGTCTGCTTCAAATGTATGATATATGTGCAATGCAGACACTTGCCTCAGTTTGCTCAGTGTTGTTATGCACTCCCCGCTTCCCTAACTGATGAGAAATTCCAAGGGCAGCACTACCATATTTCATTTTCTTAGAATGAGAGTGCACTGGAGACTTATGGTGCTTTTGTCACAATGGTTTTATTTAGAGAAATATACAAGCAAAGTATGACAAGAAGCCGCAAAGAGGCACTCCTGTTTCCTCTAACCCCAGCATGAACTTCCAACTCTCTCAATTTAAACTACCAGCATCCTTTGTTTTCACACACAATCTGCCAGGTGCTTCTCTTAGAGCCCATCTCTGCAGGCGAATTGCTTATGTAGGGGACCATCCATAGCCATGAAGGAATATTCATATTCAAATTTTAGACTGTATTCAGGCACCATTTTAAAGTTCATCCATAGCGATAGACCCATTCATAGTAATAATCAGCAAGCAACCTGTCAACAGTATTTTTGCCAGTTCAAATGCCGCTATTCATCTAACTGTCATCTTGCTTCATTCCCTCTGATTTGTTCATGTTACAGAACAAACTCTTGAGTGCCTCCTGTTCCGGGTGTGAATTCATTCCTATTGGGAGATATGATTCAGTTATTTGTTATGTTGTGCTTGGTGACCACCAGCCATGTGTAACAGACATTATGCTTTATTTCTCTTTTCTTACAAAAAAAAAAAAAGGGAGAACGTGGAGTTGCAGGGAAGATGGGCCCCCCAGGTTTGCCAGGGAAAAGGGGGCAAAGGGTAGGATATCATAAAATATAGGTTGAGTATCCCTTATCTGGACTGCTTGGAATGGGAAGTTGTCTGGATTTTGGATTTGTCTGGATTTTGGAATATTTGCATAAATATAATGAGATAAGTATAATGAGATATCAAAACATGAAATTCATTTATGTCTCATATACACCTTATAAGCATAGCCTGAAGGTAACTTGATGCAATGTTTTTAAAATGTTGTGCCCCAGCATGCCTTGTGCTATGCCAGACAGGTGCTGGAAGAAGTTTTTTTAAAAAATAAAATAAAAGTCATAGCCCCAAAAATGTCTGGATTTCAGAATAGTCTGGATTTTAGATGTCCAAATAAGGGGTAATCAACCTTGGGTTTGGTTGCTGCTCTGCATTGTCCTGTCCACCAACCTCATCCCTGGTCAGGTTGCTTTAAGCTGCATTTCCATGCTTGTAGAAGAATGATTTTATCCCAGTACTTACATGTGTGGAGTGTGCTGTGTATGGCCAAAACTTACCCAAAAGACTGGGTGGGGGGCACTTTTTGAAAGGCATGAAATAAATGAGAAGGGTTTGGGGCTGCAGGATTTTAGCTGTGATAAATCAAATCAAAGTATTCCTGTTCCAAATACACAAAACATCAACATACTTCTCAAAGAGATACTCCCAATATATGGAATTCCATAGTCAGCAGCACTCCTTGAACTTAGCATATTGCAGAAGGGTAAGGGACCAGCTCCCCAGTACTATGTTAGTCTAGGGCAGTGATTTTCAACTGCTGTGCCGCAAATGGTCCGCAGGTGTGCCGTGGGAGTTTGGGGCACAGCAGTTGAAAATTGTTGCCGTAATGTAAAGTCCAATCTTCACAGCCCCTGCCTGTAATAGGGGTGGCAGGAGGATGAAAGAATAGCCAACATGTTTGTAATGCAGTCTGAATACATATACTGTAATTTTGCCACCACCTCCACGGCCAAATTGGCACCTCAGACATATTTTGTCACCAGAAACATATGTGCCCAAAGACTTTCAGTTCTTATCCACTCCCAGGCAGAGAACAAAGGAAGTCCTAAGCATTCCTGGAAATTAGGGGTTGTAAGTAATTTGTCCCAATCTCTTCGCTTAGTTCCATCTTTCTCCCTGCCATTGTGCATCACACGTAATTACATCACAGACAGGTGGCTATAAAAACGTGATGGGGGGAGGCACGTCATTTTGAATTGGTTACTACCTGGCAAGATGTAGTGATGAGTTTCCAAGGGGGGGGGAAGCTGTCGTTGGGGCATGTGTGCTGTACTGGGTTGCCTTAAACTGGGAACACCCCTTGATCAGGGTGCCTGAGTCTTGTGTTTGCGACCCTTGCCCTGACCGCCACCGATCTTATTTGTCTGTTTGTTGATGAGTTTTGCTGTAGGAAACAAATTGGCCAAGGCTTCCAGGCATGTGTGTACATGATGAAGCTGAAATGTGTACCTTCTTCAGACATGAATGTGTCTTACCTGTACTCTGTCAGTCCCTTATGTGGCCCTCTGCCAATTTTGACTGAATACATAATTATAACCCCCCCCCCCAAGTTGATCTTGATACTCATTTTTTAAATGATAAAATATATCCTTGAAAAAGTGATGGTGTGCCTTGGCAATTTTTGTGCCTTATCAGTGTGCCATGAGAGGAAACAAGTTGAAAATCCCTGGTCTAGGGTTAGGCTGCCGAATGGATTGGCTTGATCCGTGTCAGAGACCAACCCTAACATTATGACTGCATTACTAACACTGCAATCCTGTGCATGTATCATGTTGTTCACTGGGATTTACAGTACTCTCTTGAAACTGTGTTGAGTATTGTAGCTTTAAATGTGTTAAGAATGATTATGGGCCAGGCTTATAAAGAAAATACCAGTACTTTGAACTATTGGTTAGCAATTCACTAAACTTATCCTACAATCCAACAATGGACCCTCAACTGTAGCAGTAGAAAGTGTGTCTCATCAACATGTGCTGCTTAGACATACTATCTAGAATTCCACACAAGCTGAGACGTGTTTAACAGACTTCAATTTCGAACGGAAGCTTTCATGGCCTGCAGTAATCACACAAGATCTCCAATTTACGGGTTATGATGCCATGTATTGTTTGTTAAATAAGCCAAAAACCGATTAAAACAATAATAGACCGATTACAAGAGTGGTAATAGACCGACGTTTCGTCTTAACCTTAAGACATCTGGGTGGTGACAGCTTGGCTGTAAGGATCCAGAAGCACCCAGATGTCTTAAGGTTAAGACGAAACGTCGGTCTATTACCACTCTTGTAATCGGTCTATTATTGTTTTAATCGGTTTTTGGCTTTTTAACGAATGATACATGGCATCATTACCCGTAAATTGGAGATCTTGTGAGACTTCAATCTTTTACCGTTCATTCCTTTACCTCTGCGCTGTTTTTCTGCTGAAAACCACCCCACTGCCCATGGCTATTTAACCCTAAAAGTGCTATTTGCTACCTCCACACTTCAATCCTGATCTAAATCATGACCCCATGTGACTGCTACTCACAACTAAACTTACAGCACAATTTTATACATGTTTACTTAAAAGTACGTCCCCCTGTCTTCAACAGGGCTTACTCTCAGGTAAGGACATGTAAGATTTCAGCCTTGGGCCTATACCTGTACACTGATGCATTTAACATCATGTGTAGTTTAATCCCAGGGTAAAGGGTAAACTGTTTCTCAGCTTAAAAGTGTCCTTAAAAAAAATTAATGAGGTGATAAGCAAATAAATGCATGAATGCTTACATGATGCTTTTAAAAATTAAAAAGGGCAGATAGCCTGCCTGAAGCATGGTAAGAAGGACAAACAGCTGAGTCAGTATTTGAGTCACTGGTTATTTCATATGCAAAGCTAAGCTGAAGGCCCCGCAATGAGCAATATTTTTATGTTATGTCTATTTTCACTGTTAGAGTACCAAATGGGATGAACAAAGTAGGAAGGTGGGGGCATTCAAAAGACTGCTGTGATGCTAAAATAGTTATGGGAGGATGTACCTAGATATCAACATGTATGCACACTGGTTGCTGTTAGCTCTAGATACAGTTCACTAACTCTTTGTGTTTCCAAGTCTAATTTGAAAACAGAGCACTCCATAGGCAGTGCAATCCTCCGTAGATTTCTGGTGGCAGAGCAAGCACTCTGCCGCCGGACGCCATCGCAAACGTGCCGTAAGGCACATTAGCGATGACTCTAGAGTAAGGTCCACCGGCGCTAGGCTGGCAGCCCTTACTCTGCCGCCGGATCTCCATGCCATGCGGCCGCTGGAGGAAGGTAAGGAATCCCCCGGCGGCCGCATGGGTGGTCCAGGCGGCGAGGGAAGGGGCCATTGGTTGAGCCGGCCCAGGAGGGGGTGGGGATGGCGTCCACCATATCCCCGACTGGCCAGCGCTGCCGTTACACGGCCTCCTCCGACTTCCGCCAGCTAAATAGCTGGCAGAAATCCGAGGAGGCAGGCCTCCCCCGGTTTACATTGGGGGAAGGGGATGAATGTCCCTTTCCCCCAAGTAGACCTCCAGGCCGCTGCAGAGTGGCCCAGAATGGGGATAGGATTAAGAACGGGGATAGTTAGGTAGGATTGCGCTCTTAATGACTTTACGTGCATTTCAAAATAGGTCAACTCTAGCTTTCCTTTTACAATGCAGATAGTAGATGAAAATCCCCCCTCCCTGGAGTACCCTTTTGTTACCTGTACTGTACTGGATTAGTGGTTAAAACGCTGAACTGCAGACTGGAAGGTCAGTAGGACAGCAGTTCGAGACCCGAGTGCCACGTCCCACGTGACAGAGTGAGCTCCTGTCTCCTGTCCCTGCCAACCTAGCAGTTCGAAAGCAAGAAATTGCAAGTAGATAAATAGGTGCCGCTGCGGCGGGAAGGTAACAGTGTTCCATTAGTCATGCCGGGCCACATAACCACGGAAGCGTCTTCAGACAGCACTGGCTCTTCGGCCTTAGACACAGAGATGAGCACCGCACCCTAGAGTCAGACATGACTGGCTTTCGAGCAGGGGATACCTTTACCTACTGTAATAATGTTATTAGCATGGCTCTGTAGCTTGTGTCCATTATACACATGTACCATGCAAACATAGAATATGGTTATATAGAATAGAAGGTGGGGTCTCGGCTTTCATGAAAAGCTGCCTGAGTGTAATGAAGTTCAAACATTAAAAGGAGAAACTAGGCAGAACATTCTGCAGTCAGCAAATGAGTTTTTCAGTATCCTCCACAGCTTCCTCTTCCTCATCCATGATTTCTCTTTCCTCCTTTTCCCAATCCCCATGTCCTTCCTTCTCATAGGATTTGTTCTCATGACCACTTCAGTCCATGATTGTCATGGATAAAACCTCTCCAACCCACTTTATACATTACTGAAGTAGTGTGGTAACCATTCTTCCATGGCTGTTTTCACTGCACTTCTGATAACATCTGTATCTGTCACATACTTGTTATGTACAGTTACGTAAGACATAGAGGCACCCCCATTAAGAAGCATGTCACTATCATGGTACATATCCATGTGATCCACCCTAACCACGTGAACAGAAATTGCCAAGAGTAGCCTCTCCTTGAAGTTCATGGAATGACTTTGGAAATGCAGCTGCTCTGTTATAGACTGACCTTTTATCAATGTGAATTTCTTTCAAAAATAATCAGATGTTAACACAAGATGATGTTGTGAAATTGAACCAAAAGGGAAGAGTTGTGATTTTTCTTCCTGTTCTCTGTAGAATCACACGTAGTGGAGTTCTGCACATGCACACAACCAACCTTGGAAGTTTCCAGAGCTTTGTCAAGCATTCTGCCCCAGCTCTTGAGCGGGGAAAGCCCCATCCACACCATGTGACTTGCAAGCAGGAAGAATGCCTGATTTCTCCATTGTCTGCCGTGGAAATAGCTTCATGAGGAATTATTATTTATTTTTCACATTTTTATACCACCGTTCCTCCAAGGAGCTCGGGGTGGTGTACAAAGTTCCTCCCTTCCTTTTGTCCTCACAACAGCCCTATGAGGTAGGTGAGGCTGAGAGATAGTGACTGGCCCAAAGTCACCCAGGAAGCTTTATGACTCAGCAAGGATTTGAATCTGGATCTTCCAGGTCTTGTCCTTTAGAAAAACATTTAACAGACCTTTGCCTCAGTTTCATGTTTATTCTTGTTAATTGTTTATTTATTGAAATGATTGATTTATATCCTGCAATATAAAATTTAGTCGTTAGTTGATTACTTAGCCCTGTCTCATCATAGGCCAAGCTGGGCCACTTTTTAAAGGTGGTGTTGGGCAAAACTCCCCTGCACTGACAGGCATGATGCATTGTCTCCTGTGTTTGGGGGGGAGTCATGTTGTAGAGTAGACACCTGTGTCCACTGTAACAAAATGTGACAAGGAAGAACAGGGAGCTTCATCTCAGGTCAGCATTCTGGGAGTTGGCATTCACTCCTGTTGCAGCTGTGTTGGCACCTCCTGCAGTCCTGCCTCGTTCTCCTCGGCTGCCAGCAGCTTCCTCAAAGCCAGTGAGTTAGATCGCACACACATCTTTGCGACAAGGGAATGTGACAAGGGCATGGCAAACAGCACATGGCCTAAGTGAACCACCACCCGTCAGCTACAGTGTCTATGTCACCTATGGAGACAACGGCTACAACTCAGTCTCGCATGGTTCCCACCTTGACACTGATTCAAATGTTGACATCAAGTGTAGTGTCAATTGCTGTTCCACCACCTGTAACATCAACATTGACCAGAGTCCCACCAACTTCAACATCACTGATCTCCTCGGGATGTGCATGCTCAGAACTCCACTATGTATGTTTGCATACATGACTGCTCAAACTACTATAGTTACAGATAGTCAACCTGTGAGGAGAAGCAGGTTGCACCAGTTTTGAAAGTCTTGAACTTCTGCAGAAAGACGGTGGGAACAGGTGAGTTTTCAGCATGTTTGATGCATTGTGCCTGTGGATACATTTACTACCATTCAGCTGGCCCAACAGTAAATTAAACAGATCACTCTGCAGCTAGTATCTGACCATGTCTGTATTTTACCAACAGGGTGAGAAAGGAAAACCTGGTGATGCTGGGCCTCCTGGAACCTTGGGACAGAAGGTTTGTTTTATTAAGGGACAGTATTACTAATTACCAGGTACATCATTTCCCTGTTAGTAAAAAAACAAATGCATTGTTCGCATAACAATCTGATATACTGAGAATATTGGACACCTCCGAAAGGATACACCTGTAAAATTAAAAAAAAGTCTAATAAGAGATTTCACAGATAGATATTGTTTCTGTTTGAACTCATGTTTTTGGGCCTATGAAACCACACCATAAGGGAAATGATGCCATTATGCTTTGCTCTTGATACCATTCCATACCATTCCATAAGGATAACACTGTGAAGGATTATACTGAAGCAATGTCCAACCATTTGAATTCAGGAGGAGGAAACACTTTCTGTCAGTAATGTGTGGCTTCTGGACCTTAAGCAAACCAAGATCTGAGGTTTTGATACTTGCAGAACTGATCAGGGGACAGTCTTGAGCCATGAAAAAACTCAGAGCCTTGATAACTGTGGGACTGATTAGAAGATCATATAGGGCAGCGGTTCTCAACCTGTGGTACTCGGACCCCCGAGATTTTGGGAGATCCAACATGGTGGTGGCTGTGAGGAAAGGTAGGGAGAGCTACGGGGGACAATTTACCCATTTTTCCAACTTGCGGTGCAGCCGAGCGGGTCCTCCGGCTTGCGGTGCGAGCCGGAGGACCCGCAGGCCGTAAAAAACTTTGGGGTGCACTTTTGGGGAGTACGTGGGGGTACACCAACCTTTGGGGGGGCCCAAAGGTTGAGAAACCATGGAATAGCCTATCTGGAATTCTCATTTTCTCCTATAAGGCAATTGACTTGGGGTGTTCCCAGTAAAATTTCCTGTGTCTCTTTCTGTGTACCCCACATCCATTATAAGACCTCATTAGGGAAAGATACAAGTACGTACAGTATAATAATCATTTGACCATTGTTCTTCCTTTTGTGTATCTAGGGAGAAAAGGGAGATTCTGGCAATGCACTTGGAGGAGGAAAGGGGGAACCTGGACCACCGGGATTACCTGGGCCTCCAGGACTCAAGGTGAGTACAGTTCTCTGCCCTTTTATGTCCACATATACCTAGTGAAGAATATTCCATAATGAGTTAGCATTTGTTTGTTTTTTTGTGCTGCTTTAACTGCGCTGTGAGGCTTCTTGTATGGCATTCTTAAACACTGATGGTCAGCAAATAGCACTTCCAAGAGGGAAATAAAACCTGCTCTTAGTCATCCCTAACAGCCCAATCCTCTGTAAGGATATGTGGCCGGCCTAAAGGGCCAGCCACCGTATCCTCTGGCCATCCCGGGGCAGCCCAGGAGCACCTCAGGGGAACGGGATGCTCGTCCCCTTCCCTAGGTGCAAGCTGTCCGAGGCCCTATGGGCCTACTCGAATGTACACCAGCTCTGAAGCTGGTGTACATTCGATCCAGGGGTATAAGGCCAGCTCGGGCTGGGAGAGGGCTCAGGATATCGGCGGAGCGCACCATCGATATCCCCACCCGCTCCCAGCCCAGGCCGGCCAATGGCCACCCCCGTGGCTGCACCGATCCACCCTCCCCCCGCCCCTGCCCCAGTCGGCCACCTGGCACAGTTCTGGTCTCACCAGTGGAGTGAGACCTGCCGGCCTCTGGGAGTCGCAAACGCTTTATGTCGAATTTGCAACAACTTAGAGTGGTGGAGCACACTCCACTATTCTAAGGATACACTGGATTGCGCCGTAAGTTAAATAGTTGATCAATACTCAACACTGCATTTACCTAAGTGGTAAATGTTGACAGATTACACTGGTCAACACACTTTTTCTGGCATAAGGTATTCCAATGGTTTTAAGGTAATTTTGGGGCGCTGATTCTAAATCTGGCATCAGTTTTTGTCTATCACATCAGGTTTTTGAGATATCAAATAGTGCATTTGATAAAATCAATGAAAAACAGCAAATTTACACTGGTCTACAATATTTTTTTTTTCTGACCTGGACTTTTGCAGCTGTTTTAGACTGATTTCAGGGTGCTGATTCCAAATCTGATCTCAGATTTGCTCTATCACATCTCATTTTTATGCATTACATAGCCCCGGCCAACCGCTCGTGTTAACATTCTGACTTAAAGGAACACAGCTGCAATTCCTCTTTATTAAAAGGACTCTGCATAATGTAGGCATCCAGGCTTTGTCGATAAATGTCATTTCCTGTTGTCTGTTTAATAAATTTGATGTTTTTAAAAATGGCAATCACTTCATGGTGACTTCTTTGCCTAAATGAGGGTTCATGGATCTGTCTACTTGTCTCTTTGAAGTTGATTATGTGCCCCGTGGTAATGAAAAGGTTTCTTAGCTTCTAATCCCGTTGTTACTCCTCATTCGATCTCTGTTATCGCTGGCCATGATAACTTTAATTCATACCTGAAAGAGGAACGTTTTTGGCCTTTTACCTCTAACAGTCAGGAAGGCTTGTGTTACAGAAATAGCTAACAGAATATACAGGTAGTATAGGTGATTATGCAAATTAACTAATAGCAAAACTCTATGTCAGTTGTATGAGTTGAAAAACCTATCACTGGGAGGAGTGTGTCCAGCTCCTGACAGAAATTTAAAGTGAACAAGTTCTTACATGATAATAGCAAGTGCCATGTGAAAAACCAATCCAGCCTTGGTTATGAACATTCCCTGTGAGTTCCCTATAAAGTCTGCCAGCAAAACATGTGAGGGATCTGAATGAGACTGGGAAAAACCACACTAACTCAATAGTGCCTATATTACAGGGAGAACCTGGAGCCCCAGGGGAGCACGGGCCAGTGGGTCCAAGGGTGAGTGTTGCTTTACTCTTTGGTTGGGGTCTATATTACCCATTTCCTCTAAGCCCACAGGTGTACGCATTTAACTCCTGTTGTGTATATACCTACCTTTAATGAAAAGCTATTACATTAGGAAAAAGTATCATTGTTGGCAACCTGTAGTAGATCATGCTTTTCTTGAACTACCGCATCCTTTCCTCCTTAGTTATAACTAGTCTATATCTAGAGTGCACTGCAGAAATGGTTTGCATATGAATGAAACTAGCCATCATAATTATATTAAGAAGTGCACCCCCAAATATGTTGCATAGAGTTTTTCTGCTGCTGATATTGTTCCCTGTGAACACTGTATGTGCAAGCACTGATTTGAAAATGATCATTTGAAAATGATCATCATTTGTTTTAATGGTTTTAATTGTTTTAATTTTTGATTTTAAATGTATATATGTATTTTAATGTTTTTATTGTAAGCTGCCTTGGTTGCCCTTATGGGAGAAAGACGGGGTATAAATTCTATAAATAAATAAATAAATAAATAAATCATTCTAGGTAGGCTATTGGCAAAAATCTGAAAAATGTCCCTGTGCTGGTTTTTAATGTCCTGTACTAAGCTTATTTATTTATTTATTTAAAGAATTTATAGCCCGACTTTCTCCTGAGGGCACTCAAGGCGGCTTACAACATATTAAAATACATATAAACACATTAAAATAATTAATAAACACATTAAAATAATTAATTAAAACAGTTTTAAGTTAAAATAAACAACCCCAGTGGGTCACCTGCATTTACATGTATTAAAAACCATTTGTTAAAAAGTCAGCCCACCATGTCAGACATTAAAAGCAGTCCTAAATAAAAACGTCTTAAGGCCCCGCCGAAAGGCCTCTAAAGAGGGAGTCATTCTTAATTCCAGGGGGAGGGAATTCCACAATAGGGGCGCCACAGCCGAGAAGGTCCTTTATTTATTTATTTATTTATTTATTTATATTTTATTGATATATTAAAACATAAAAACAATACATATTTCATAAAGTTATAGCAAGCACGAAGCAATACATCCTACTAGCATACTATTCACTATTTTCTACCTATAATATCCAACTAAGCCAAAATAACACCCACGTTCTATTCATTAAATCCGCATATCATCACATCATTCTTCTCTCTCTCTCTTAAAAAAATCGATAAATGGTTTCCAGTTATTCACGAAAAGGTTAACTGATTTTTCCTTAATTAAAATTGTAAGTTTATCCATTTCAGCATAGTCCAAAACTTTCAGCCACCAATCTTCCAGCGAAGGTATCTCCGAATTCTTCCAATATTGTACATATAAAATTCTTGCTGCCGCTATCATATATAAAAACAAAATTTGAAAATTTTCGCCTACATGATCATCCCTCATACCCAACAAAAAGGTTTCCGGTTTCATTTGAACCTTAATCTTTAAAATCAACTCAATCTGTTTATGAATCTGAGTCCAATACTTCTTTGCTTGGGGGCATGTCCACCACATATGGTAAAAAGTTCCTTCTTGCTTTTTACATTTCCAACATATATTCGTCACCTTCTCATACATTTTTGCTAATTTGCTTGGGGTTATATACCATCTATACATCATTTTATACATATTTTCTTTAATATTAACATTCAACGTAAATTTCAACTGTTTTAACCATAGTTGTTCCCATTGGTCCATTAAAATAACATGACCTACATTTTTCGCCCAATGAATCGTACATTCTTTAACCTGTTCTTCTTCTGTCTCAAACTTCAAAAGCAATTTATACATTTTTGAAATTATCTGGTCTTCAGATTTTAATTGTACCTCCAATATTGATTCTTCTTCTACAAATCCATATGCCTTCTTATCCACTTTAAATCTCTCCAAAATTTGAGCATATACAAACCATTGGCAATTAAAGTCTTCTTCCATTAATTTTTCTCTTGACTTCATTGTACAGTCTCCTTGTGAAAAATGTAATACATTTCTGTATAGTAGTCCTTTCTCTTTTGGCACGCTACTTCCACCAAAGTGTGCTTCATATGGTGTAACCCATAATGGTACTTTCTCATAAAACCTCATTTTATATCTATTCCAAATTCTCCATAATGCATGTCTAACATAATGATTTTTAAATTCTAAATTTGCTTTCACTTTATCATACCACAAATACCCATGCCAACCAAATCTCAAGTCAGAGCCTTCTAACTCCAATAATGTTCTATTTTGTAAATACACCCACTCTTTCAACCACACAAAACAACATGCTGCATAATATACTTTCAGATCCGGTAGTCCTAATCCTCCTCTCTCCTTTGCATCTTGAAGAATCTTATATTCCACCCTTGGTTTTTTCCCTTGCCAAATAAATTTAGAAATGTCTTTCTGCCATTCTTTAAATGGTGCATCAGATATAATCACTGGTATTGTTTGAAATAAGAACATCATTTTTGGCAATACATTCATCTTAATCACCGATATCCTTCCTAGTAAGGACAATTTCAATCTTTCCCATCTTAACAGATCTTTCTTAATTTCATTCCATACTTTAACATAATTATTTTGAAATAGTGTACAATTCATACTCGTCAGTACAATTCCCAGATATTTAACTTTTTTTCCACCTTAAATCCTGTTTTATTCATCAGTTTCAGTTGATCTTGATTCTTCATATTTTTAGTCACTATTTTTGTCTTCTGTTTATTAACTTTAAATCCTGCAAGAGATCCAAATTCTTTTAATTTACTCATCAACAACTCTATATCTTTTAACGGATTTTCCAGCATTAATACCAAGTCATCCGCAAAGGCTCTTAACTTGAATATTTCTTTCTTAATCTTCACACCATGTATTCTTTCATCTTGTCTAATATTTCTATTCAAAACTTCTAACACCAATATAAACAGCAATGGTGATAACGGACATCCTTGTCACGTACCTTTTTGAATTTCAAATGTCTTAGTCAGCTCACCATTCACTAATACTCTTGCAGTTTGTGTCACATAAATTGAATTTATCCATTTATTGAAGTTTTCCCCGAAGTCCATTTCTTGTAAAACTTCTAATAAAAAAGACCAGTTCAAATTATCAAAAGCTTTTTCAGCATCTATAAATATTAATGCTAATTGCTTATCTATACGTTTGTCAAAATCACAGCCGAGAAGGTCCTATTCCGCGCCGCCATCCCCCTCACCCTCTGTTAATGGCGGCACGGTCAACAGGGCCCCCCCTGATGACCTCAGAGTACGGGAGTTGTCAGGTTTTTGGTAGAGAAACTATCTTCCAGACTTCTCTGATCTAAGCAGAAACTCCAGGTCCTAACTGCTTGTGTGATTTATTCAGGGTCCCAAGGGGGAAGCAGGAAAGAATGAAATGGTGGATTACAATGGCAATATCAATGAAGCTTTACAGGTAAGAAACTGTCATATATAAACTAGATGCCATGTGTTTATAGTTTTCTTATGATTTTCTGTGTCAGGAGGAACTTGCTACTAACTTACTACCACTATAAGCACATATATGGAGAATTAATTAGACATCATTTTTATACGGAACCAATGAAGAAGACTTCTTCTACAGAAGACGTTTCTTCTAATTTGAAGAAAAACTTGATTATCTGAATTGAATTTTTCCTTCTAATGGAGATCTTTTGCTAAAAATACATTGGATATCCTGTGTGGCTAAATTCTATTTTATACACATGATTGATTCATTACCATGAGAGCTCAAGTAATTTCTGTATCTGTCTTGCGATGCAAGTGGAGGAGGAGAGGTTTGGTATGGTCGGATGTTTGATGGGGACAGTGTGCACTAATATACACAATTTGGCTATTCTTTGTCTGAAGCCTTATTGGAGCATATCTTGAATCATATCCACTCAATGTGGTAGGGAGCTGTAGGCTTGCCCTGTCTGAGTTTTCGGGTCATGTGCACAAGTACAGCTGCAAGGAAGTTGTTTCTTGATTTGTCTTGGAAGAGGTGGTTTTGGATTTCAGGGTATCTGCCTGAATACTTTTTTCTGTACACCTATAATGCCTACTCAACCTGTACAATTGTAAATTTATAGATTATTTCATAACATTATAAGGTTGTCTCCACCAGAGAAAACAGAGAACCTTATATTTCACACTGATTTTGATTTCTCTCTTTAATGCACGACATGGACATTAGTTTTCTGTTGAAAGGAAAAGAAATAATTACTAGGATCTTTTTTTCTATTTTTCCAGGAAATACGGACCTTGGCCCTCATGGTGAGTCTAATTTTTTTTCCTGTATGCATTGTGGTCCCAAGCAGGGACAGGCTATCGCTGGTGCAGGCCACATGCTTTGCTGCGCTGGAAGGGGTGACACACAAGCCCTCCAGCAGGTGACAAACCCGGTCTGAAGAGTGCCAAAATTTGCTGCTTAGCTGCCACCAAAGCCAAAGATAGTGCCAGAGTGGCCTAGCACACTTGCGCGACCCTCTGTTCACGCAGGCATGCCAGGTCGCTCCAGCAGTATCTTCAGCCTCGGTACTGTCGGAGCAGTACTGTACTGGTGCGCCTGCGCAAACAGAGGAAGGCTTATGCAAATGCGCCAGGCCGCTCTGGCAGTACCTTAGGCCTTGCGTTGCTTCTCTCTTCGCCCAGAGGACTCCCTGGGGGGTCGCGTTCATACCCACGCGGAATAAGAAAAGTTAAAATGTTTTTAAATGAAAACAGGGTATTTTATTATAACTTATTTTTAACATGAGTTTTTCTTTCCCCAGGGACCTCCAGGACGTCCCGGTGTTGCAGGGCCACCAGGGCTACCTGGACAGAAGGTAAGTCAACCCTTATGAACCATAAAAATCAACATTTCTTTATTTGTCAGATTTATACCTTGCTTTTCAGCCAAGACAGGCTCCCAAAGCAACTGACAATTTAAATAATAAAAAATATGCCATATACTAGTTGAGGAGTGAGGCAGAAGGAGCTGCAGATGGGCTCAGCAACTGGTTGATGTTAAAGACGCCAGTCCACAGAAGCAACCTCTGCTCTGCAAAGTCTTTGAGTCTTAATTCTGGTAGATTTCATGCAAAGGATTTTGGCATATGTTTAATTAGAGTGTTTAATATGACTGAAAATGTGCTTAACATTGGATAGTGCTCCAACTCTACAAAAAAAATGGCATATTATTGTATGGCACAACTAGTGGAGTTATTATCTACCCTGCATATGTTCCTCACAACCTAAATTAGAGAGCCTTCCTAGGGTAACTACAACACAAATAGTTAGCTGGTTATAAAATTAATTTGCCTGGGGAAAATGACTTAAAAAAAAAACATGCGCACAACCTCTAAGATTATTTTTAGGTTGTGCTTCTGGGTGTGATCAAGTACTTCATCCCCAGGAACTATAAAAAAGACATACCACAAAATTAGGGGCTGAACTTAATTACCGTTTATCATTACATGCCATCGACACCTGGATGAATATTACGAATACTAAAACACAGTTGGAAGAGCAGCCTACATTTCCTCACTGGCATTCGTATCTTGGCAATGTTAATCCAATATTTTAATAACCTTGATTGAGTCCCTCAATGAAATGTAATATGGAACAGGAGCTCTATGACATCATTATTGTGTTGCAGATGGGGTTGCCAGGTTGTAACCAAAGATTCCCCAGTGCAGCAGGAGACAAGTTAGTTGCAGCTTCTTCCACGTGATCCTCCCTTGGTCTTGCCATCTGCCCACTCCTCCCTGATTCAAGCAGTCTCCAGGAGTGGTGCATAGCAGGCACAGAAAGGGAGCAGAATGACAGCAGTGGTCATGTATATTGGTCATTTTGTTGAAAAACGGAATATAAACATCATCATCATCATCATGAAGAAGTCTGCCTCATCTCCCTCTGCATCAGGGAATTAAAATTATAAACATGTTGTAGATTTTCCAGTTGGAACCTGGCAATTCTAAATGTAAATTTGCTACATGTACACTGTGCTGTTAGAAGTAAAATAATGAGAGCTATGAGGTGACACAGTGCAGGAAGGAGATGCAAGTATTTTATTACCTCATCACATGTGCAGGTTTACTTGCAATAAACCTTTTAAATGTTTGCTTGGTATTTAATCAGCCTGTTAAGCATTACTGTTCCTCTTTTACCCTAGCAAGTTTCAAGAGTCATGTTGATGATAATAATAATAATAATAATATTTTGCTAGACACCCCCCCCCATCAATAGCACATTATTTCTATCCATACATTTTTGTCAGTTCCCTAGCTGCATTTTTGAACAGGTGAACTAGCTCTTAACAATTTGTTTTCCATTTCCATTGTTTTCCATCTATTTCTTAGGGTGAAATTGGCCTGCCAGGCCCCCCAGGACACGATGGAGAAAAGGTAACGGGGGGGGGGGGACGACAACTTGCAATGTGTCATTTGTTATTACAGAATCTGATTTGGATAACCAATAGAAGAGACAAAAAGAAGAATCTCAGTTTTGAATTAGAGATGAAGTGAGTCTGTTCTCCCTGAAGCTGGAGTTACTATACAAAGGCTGTGAGGGCAAGATTTAAACTCTTGCCCTGAAACAAAAATGCTTTTGATGGCTCTGTTTTGCAAAGTGCTTAACAGCGCGATCCGACTTAACTTTTGTGCCAGTGTAACCAGCGGCGCAGCGAGAACGGGAGGCCCCAGAATGGAAAAGGGATTCAAATCCCCTTTGAACTCCTCTTTTGGAGGGGATTTGAATCCCTTTTCCGTTCTGGGGCCTCCCGTTCTCGCTGCGCCACTGGTTACACCGGCAGAAAAGTTAAGTCGGATTGCGCTGTAATACTCTTAGCTTGATCCAGTACTGCAGCTGTTAAGTATGTGCCTGTCATTAGTCATATAATATCAGAACTTGTAGTGTAGCCTTTTACCAAGCTTGGCCTAGGTCAGGACCTCAGCACCTTGTGAGATTTATGTCAGCAGCATTACAAATTCCTCCCTTATCTCAGTTTCTCATGCCTCTGCCTGCCTCTGCCTTTACAAGTCACTGACACAAAGGTTTATTGCAGGGTGGGTTTTGCATGCATAAATCATATGCACATTTACTTAGGAGTAAGTGTGGGAAGACTGGCTTTTTTCAGTTCAGAGCAAAGGTGACAGAAGTTTGAGGGCTTTAAATGTATTTTCATGCTTACAATTTTTAAGGGCCCTGTGATAATTTGTTGGTGGAATGGGACAGATAAATAGATTTACACAAGCTTCCTCCATTCATTGTAAACATACACAGTTTCTCACCAACATGCATGTGCATAAACACACACTTGCGCTCATGTGTACTCAGTTGTACACAGGTTTGGTGAAGGGGATGGGCGGGGGGGGGGGGAAATCCTCTTTTTATTTATTAACTTATTTATGGGATTGATACCCTGCCTTTCAACAGATGTATTCAAGGCATTTTTGCAAAGCAAATCCATATAAAACATGTTATCACACACACACACACACACACACACACACACACACACACACACACACACACACACACACACACAAATTAAACCTACAAAAGATAAAACAGCAACAGTAGAAATAGCAGCTAAAACCGGTATAACAGATCCTAAATACCACTTCAAACCCAGGAGAATAGGCCGTACTTCATCTGGCACCTAAAAGAGAGCAATGAAGGTATCAGGCACCCATGCCTAGGGTGAGAGTTTCTGAGTTGGGGTACTACCACAGAAAAGAGCCTCTCTCTGATTGTTACCAACATCCTCTGCAAAAAGACAAGGAACACATGTAAGGGCCTCTGAAGATTATCTCGGATCATGGGAGGAGGTGGTTCTTTGCCTACCCCCTCTACCCACCCACATGCACATACATTATATAAACATACATACATACTGTTGGTGGGTTGGGGTAGAAGGAAAAAAACTTATTTTACTTTCCCTAGCTACCAGCACAAACGTGTTATATACATACATAAACATGCACATTGGGAAACAAAAGAATCCCTTCATACATTTCCTCCTTCTCCTGCTTTCCTCTTTTCCATAGTGCTTCTGTTCCCTTCCTTCCCTAGTTCCCATTGCCCTTCTGTTAGTCTGATGAGACCCTCCACCCACCCAAGGAGGCTTCTTCACAGTTTGAAACCTAAACAAATGGTTGAAATAATGGCTTGTTTTAAGATTTTTTGCATGGATTTCTTTTCTTCAGTGAGTAGAGGAAAATCCAGCATTCTACTGACTGTTGGAAGAGTGTTAAATAAAGCTGTAGCTGACTATAATATACAAGTTTCTGGAGAAGTTGCACTGGCCACAGTTAAAAGAAAATTAGGCACACAGGTCTGATTAGATTTAAGCATGATCCTAAACTGCTACCTGAAACTATTGTTCATTGAAAAGAAATGGTTCCAACTTTCAAGTAAACATTATTAGAATTGGAGCACTAAGGACTAGGAGTTAATTGTTTAACAGCCTAATCGTATCCCCCCCCCCATGCTATAGCATGCAGCTGCACCAGCAGAGCACACACTGCATGCTGGGGGGGGGGAGATGAGAGGTGACGGGAAGGCCAACGAGGGGTATGTGAAAACGTTTTTAATTACCCCACAGTAGGCCAACGAGGGGTATGTGAAAACGTTTTTAATTACCCCACAGTAGGCCTTCTGGTGGCCTATGGGTCTCCTCAGACCTATGGCACCTATGTAGATGGCATACGTCCAAGGAGAGGAAGGGGCAGGGCACGCTGAAAAATCGGAGATAGGATCACAGCACATGTCGCTGCCATTGGGATCCACCTTCTCTCTCTCCTGAACTGCCCCCTGCCCTCCCCCTCCCTGCTCACGACCCACTCCCCTTACCAACTTACCTGTGTACGTGAGATAATGTGGAATAGGATTGGCCTGTTAATGTTATTTTAGTGCATATAGTCTTTTAATGAATTGCACTCATTGATGTTGAGTATACTCCAGAGTATATATTTGCAAACTGCAGCCTTTATCATTAAAAAAGAAAGAATAATTAGTCCCATGGATACTGGTAAACTGGTGTGGCAATGTTATATTCAAAATAATTTTTGTAGGGACCACGAGGTAAACCAGGAGAGGTGGGGCCCCCTGGTCCCAAAGGACCTCCTGGAAATGATGGACCTCCGGGAATGAAGGGAGAAATTGGCTTCATGGGAGCTACAGGAACAAAAGGAGAAAAGGGGGAGACTGGAAAGGCTGGCTCACCAGTGAGTAAACACCGCATATGTGGCTACTGTGAACTATTTGTATGCAAATATTCACAGCAGAGAAATCAATAATCCAAATTTTAAATTTCAAAATCACTGTGAATGTTGAGGATGAGTCCTTTCACCTTTAAGCTATAATACATTAAGATCTGCATAAATGTATATTCATAAGGTCTGCATTGGTCATTTTCCTGTGGATATCCCGGCTATTGTGTAAATGACATGATAATTGTTTCTCTGAACACAGAGAAAGCAAGCTAATAATGATGGGTAAGAAAAGGTCTCTTAGCTTTAGTTCCCAAACCTAAGAATTCTTAAAGAAATTGGTTTGAGGTTCTCTCTTTGTGGCCTCTCTTTGTATCCTTTTCTATTTTGTATTTCCAAAAGGTTGTTAAAAATGCTCATAATGACATTTAATATTGGCATCAGTCCCAATTAATATCTGAAGAAGAGGCATGGGCATTAACCAAGTTCACAACATTCATTGCCCACTGATTTCAAGCTTAACAATAGAATGCGGCATTCTATTTTTTGTGCTTCTTGGGATGAAGTTGATAATCATTGATACTAGTTTAAAAGCATTACAAGGTTAGGTTGTGCCCGTGGTATTATTGGGAACCATCATAACAGTATGACCAGCTGACATGGCCATCCCATTCCCAGGTTGGTGTAGGTCCCATGCAAGAACTTAACTGAGAACTGTGGAGTCATAACCCTCCCTACCATCTTTGTGACCGTATTCATGCCCTCCCCCTTGTTATTATGCTTTCTTCTCTCTGTATCTGTTGCTTCTCCTAAATCAATGACGTCATGCTATTGTCAGGATCCCGTGTGAAGTAAGGAGAAAGCACTTGATTGATGCCCAACCATTGCCCAATGTGTACTTTAACAAACACTTCCAGGAGAGAACAGGAGAGAAAGGTGTCAGAGAAGTGAACTTTCTCAGGAAAGACTGCAAAGAGTTCTATTTTGGACCTGTAATAATATTGAAATAATCTCCCAAGACACTTGAATGTCAATACTGGTCCACTCTAATAAAGCAAGCAATTACTGCTTTATTCCTCCATTTATTATTTAAAACACAAACAAAAATCCTTCTTCTTCTATAGGGTCTTGATGGCATAACTGGAGAAAAGGGTCATCAAGGGATGCCAGGACTTCCAGGTCTAACAGGTCCAATCGGACTTCCAGGTTTTACAGTAAGCGGTCCAAAGAATGCATTATTTTAAAAAATAGAAACCATGGAGAAGGTCAAATTACAAAATGGTGCATGCTATTGAAAACAATCTGGCTTGGGTTCTTAAAGAATAACAGTGAGATATGCATTTAAAAATGCATACAATGCCGTTGCATCATATGTGCATTTACCTTATGCAAATTTGAGTATACATACTCAGCAAAAAAAGAGAGAGAGAGACAGAGCTATCACGTCCGGACCCACCCCCTCTTGCAGCCTGCCTGCCCCCATTCATCTCCCCTCCCTGCCCAATTTTGCCCCTGCCCCCTCCACAGCCTTACCTGCTCTGGTGTGCGTGGTGGGAACGGGTGATGTCCGGGGAGTGTTACTGCCTCTTGCGGCAGCGCTCCAAAAACCAGCTGCCAACTTCCGCTGTTTTCCGCTGTCACAATGCACTCCAGCCGGCAGCCCAATCCTATCCAGAATCTACTAAATATTGAACCAGGGTGTACTAAATATCAGTTCTCACCACTAGCCTCTACACTCCAACAACTGATGTAGGAACCCAAAGTTTCAGCACTTCAGCTAAAGTCTCTGCTGTTTGCTTAATGAACATGCTGCTATCATCACCAATACTTGAACTCTTGATTATTTGGAGACAAAAAATGCAGCAAATTATCTAAGTGGGAAAAAGTGAAGGGTGTGTGCAAACTTGTAAAATGGGTTCCAGTTAGTTGTATGCAGGAGACCCACCATTTCTGAAATATATGTTTCTTAAGAAACCAACAATTGCATATTTCAAAGGTTCCCAAAGTGGGGCGTCGTGAGGCCCCAGTCGGGTAGAATTGGTTGCTACCACCTTAAGGGGAGTAACGACGTGCGGTGACATGCAACAGCACTCCCAGGATTGCGCTGGCACCGAGGAAAAGGTTTTTTTTTACTCCCTGGGGGTCGCATCGGCTCTCCAGAGGGTGCAGGGGGCCCACGGACCCCTCTATGGGCTTCCTTGCATCCCGGAATAGCTTCCAAACGCAAATTGAAGCTACTTCCAGTTTACTTCTGGGGTTTGGCGAAAACCATAAGTAGCTTAAATTTGGAAGGTAATCTGGGGTGCAGGGAGGCCTGTAGATGGGGCCGTGCCCCCGCACCCTCTGGAGGGTCGGCACAACCTCCACTGAGTGGGAAAAAAAAACTTTTTTCCCCCGGCGCGATCCCGGGAGTGCTGTCAACAATGTCCAACCCCCTTTGCAACTACTTACAGCGTTCCCTACCTTCTTGTAAAGTTTGGGAACCGCTGCCATATTTCCTTATTGTTCATACAATTCTGTATAACTATTCTGACAATACAATAACTATTCTGACAAAAGAAGTGCTGATTTAGACAGTCTGGTACTTGGGGGGAGGAAAAAATGAAAGTGAATCATGCTTTTCAGTGACTTTTGTTCTGTTTTCTCCTTACTGGATGTGTCTTCATATACACTTTCAGCCATCTGAAAGTTGCTTAGAATAAATGAGCAAGAAATAGATCTCTAACTGGTACTGAGATTCACATTGTACTGCTTGCTGCATTTACAGGGAGAGAAGGGAGAACCTGGAGCAAAAGGAGACACTGGGGACTCAGTAAGTAATCACTCCACAATTTTAACAGGGTGATCACCTGTCACTGACATAGCACAGAATATCACCCAGATCCTTAGACTGTGAATCTCAAACTGTCTACTCCAAGGTAGTTTCACAGAATTAAGGGCCAACCTTATGCAATTCAACCTAGGCTGCAATTCTCAGCACATTTAAAAGAAAGTAAAGCCCATTGTACTCAGTGGGCTTACTTCCAAGCAAATGTTCTTGGGATCAAGATGCTGTTTTCAGTTATGCCATGGTCACAGAAACATAGGACGCCGCCTTATACCAAGTCAGACTGTTGGTCCGTTCAGCTCAGCATTGTCAGCACCGACTGGCAGCAGCTCTAGTCTAGGGTTTCAAACAGGAATCTTTTTGTACCCTACCTGGAGATGCCAGGGATTGATCCTGGGACCATTTGCATGCAAAGCAAGTGCTCTGCCATTGAGCTACAGCCCCTCCCAGGTCACATCATTCACATCTCCCATGCACTTATCTTCCTGAAGGCTGGGTACCATATTTTTATGTAAATTGCTTTTATGGCAATGGCACATGTTTTTCTCTTCTGGATTTAGGTTACTGGGCCACCTGGGCCCCAAGGCCCACCGGGAACACCAGTAAGTCCTCTTTGTAATATAATACTGTACGTGGTTGGTTATGTGCTGCTAGAAATTTTGGACTTCTCAAAAATATTACAATTATTTTGGCTCTTTTTCATGGGACTGTTGACATCTCCAGTTGCCTGGTGTAAACAACTGCAGTGGCAGCAGCTCTCTTTGCGTTTTTATACATTTTGAGGCTCCGTGGCAGCCCAAGCTGAGCAAGTGGTTAAGAAATAACCCTGCACACAGTTTGCTGCATTCTTCCACAGCTCAAAGTGCTTTATTGACAAATCTAAAATTAACAAAATAAACCTCTAAAAACATGAGTGCAACACATTAAATTAGTAGACATAAAATGTCTAAAATCAAACAGCATTAAAAGTAAAGTATAGGGTCATTCCGTGTCAAATCAACCAATAAAAATACATTTTGGAACTTGATGTCACGGATTTTGCTCATTTTCGGTACATTTGTAGCTTACCATGAGATGTTTAAAAATTATTTTTTTCAGATTTTTTTGTCCATCCGTTTTTGAGATATTGAATGTTCAAAATTGCCAAAAAAGGCCAAAATCCACTTGTCACCATACATTCAAACGCCAGTTACAGGATAACGATGAATGCTACAGACATGTGACAGGTGTCATCTTAAAGCTTATGAATAGGGCTTTCATTTGATATACAACATGTAAAAATTGTAAATGTAATAATATTAATTTTGAAATTTTGAAAAATTGAACTTTTTTAAAATTTTCAAAAAAATCACACTTAAAGGTATATGTCTTGTAGTCAATCAGTCAAAATTTCAAGATGGTATCTCAATGGTATCATACAAAAATTAAATTTTCTTGTTGGCAGTGACCAGGAATTAAACCCCTCAAGTCCATTTTTCTACAGTTTACATTGATAAAATTAGGTGGTAAACTGAAATGAATCCAAAAATTTATAACAGGACTTATAGAGATAGATTTATAGAGCATGAATTCACTTTCTATTCTTTTACAGGATCAGCTTTTTGGTAAAACTATCAAAATCATGAGCTTTTTACTTCTGTTTATAGTTTTAAAATTTTCCTTTAGTTGCTGAATAATTTCTGAATCAGCACAGTGACATTTTTCCTCATCTAAATCATCCTCAGAAGTAAAAAAATAATTATTTGTAGGTCCTTTTAATCTTCCCCATCTTTCCTTTGCACTTTAGATACTTTCTTCTTGCACACCGGAGACTCACCAAGTGGGTCAAAGAGGCATTTAAGTGGGTTTGGACAGTGTGTTTTTAGTGAAGGTTTCTAGGACATTTTTGTTGTGAAGCTGCTTTATTAGTCTTTATTAAGTTTAATTCATTAACTGTTTGATAATTACATGATTTGAAATATGGAGGAGAAAAAGTGGTCAAAAAACTGTTGCAGCCCTTTTAAAAAAAAGGGGGCACTGGGTTAGTAAAGACTTGAGGAATGTAACTGATTGGATGGTTTCACTAAATAGTGAAATTAAACCACACATGAATAGAAGCCTTGTCAGATAGAAAACAATATACCTGAAAAGGAAATTCCTCTTGAGAATTATGAGATTCCTGGTCTTAGTCATATAAAGGAGTCTGAGTATTTGGACCCTGATACAGCTTTAAGCCACTTAAATGCCTCTTTGACCTTCCTTGGTGAGTCAAGAAGTATCTAAAGTGCAAAGAAAAGATGGGGAAGATTAAAAGGACCTACAAATAATTATTTTTTTACTTCTGAAGATGATTTAGATGAGGAAAAATGTCACTGTGCTGATTCAGAAATTATTCAGCAACTAAAGGAAAATTTTAAAACTACGAACAGAAGTAAAAAGCTCATGATTTTGATAGTTTTAGCAAAAAGCTGATCCTGTAAAAGAATAGAAAGTGAATTCATGCTCTATAAATCTATCTCTATAAGTCCTGTTATAAATTTTTGGATTCATTTCAGTTTACCACCTAATTTTATCAATGTAAACTGTAGAAAAATGGACTTGAGGGGTTTAATTCCTGGTCACTGCCAACAAGAAAATTTAATTTTTGTATGATACCATTGAGATACCATCTTGAAATTTTGACTGATTGACTACAAGACATATACCTTTAAGTGTGATTTTTTTGAAAATTTTAAAAAAGTTCAATTTTTCAAAATTTCAAAATTAATATTATTTGAATATTTTTGAATTTCTTGAAAATTTACAATTTTGTCATGTTGTATATCAAATGAAAGCCCTATTCATAAGCTTTAAAACGACACCTGTCACATGTCTGTAGCGTTCATCGTAATCCTGTAACTGGCGTTTGAATGTATGGTGACAAGTGGATTTTGGCCTTTTTTGGCAATTTTGAACATTCAATATCTCAAAAACGGATGGACAAAAAAATCTGAAAAAAATAATTTTTAAACATCTCATGGTAAGCTACAAATGTACCGAAAATGAACAAAATCCATGACGTCAAGGATTTTTCATTGGTTGATTTGACACGGAATGACCCTATAGCAATAAGTATCAGATAAAATCCTCATTGCTGGTTCTACAGTTATCTCTCTTTGCCATATTAACTGGACCAAGGTACCCTATAGTTTTTATTAAGGCCACATTGAGCACCTCCTTAATGAGAGGGGAAAGTGTGGGATAGAATTACCCAATATTAATCTAGCAGAGAACGTAAGAGAAGAATGACGGGAATACAGAAGCAGTGTGCATTTGTGTGCTTCTAGCATCCAGACAATAAAGCCAGAAAAATGATCTATCACTTTTTCTTGTTTGTTTGAAATACAGGGTCCTCAAGGCCTTCCAGGACCTAAGGTAAGAATGCAGGATGATAACACTGGATCAGATTAGACAGTTTTAAAGGCAATGTGTAAAATGTTGATCTGGAAGTTATTAGTTTTGCAGTTTCTACAAACGTGGCAGCCCTAGCATACCCCATATTCCCACTTATTAGGTAATTATTGTAAGGATATCATGCAACTTAGCTTGTAAAATAAATTAAACCCTTTGTCTGTTATATACATTGGGTTGTATTCTAAGTTTAGTTAGCCCATTCCTACCAAGACACACACACCCCCTGCCAATGCAGCCGCACTAACAGAAGGGGCAGTCAGAAAAATTTCCTCGTGGTACATGAACTTTTGTTCACTTACCCCAGGGAAAGCCTCCACTGTCACCATGGGTCTTCTCAGATCTATACCTGCTGTTTATCAAGTGTAAGTCCAAGGTGTGTAATGGTGGCGGTAAGGGAGACGGATGGGGTTAGGGTATTGGCACATGCAAGTGCCGCCGATACCACCCCCTGTCTGCCTCCCTCCCCTCCCTATGCCCCGCTTGGGATGACCCCCGTTGCCGCCATCACACTTACCTTTACCAGTCTTGCGGCAGGCCTCCCATGCTGCTGCAGTTGCGACTGTGCACTCAAAATGGCCACTGCCATTGCACTATATGTATCGCCAGAATCCATTTTACAACAGTGGAACTCTATTCCACTGTTGTAAACCCCTGTGCTCACTGTCCCAATCCCAGATAGGATTGGGCCATAAGGAAGTTAGTCCATTGGATTAAGTGCTGTTTCAAAGTCCATTGAAATCAATGGTCCAATGATATAAATGGGAGTTAGTTATGGCTAACTAAACTTAGGATACTACTCATTGCATGCCAGTCAATATATTAGAGCCCTAATGCTGATAGTGTTGTGGGGGTGTTTGTTTTTACAGAGGCTATTCATGGGGATTATTTGGAATATATATTTTCCTGTCAGGATTATTTTCCTGTCAGGGAAACAAAAAGATTAGGTTCCCTTCTGCTCAAAATGGCCTCCTACCAAAGCTGCTTTTTAAAAGGGGGAATAAGGGTTCTAATACATGCATTTCCATGTAATGTGTAACAGGCAGCCCAATCCCACCTAAACTTCCCCACTCCGATACAGCGGGAATACACAGGGAGGCCATAGAAATCATAAAACATGAGCAGAATCTGAATAGAAAGGAGGAAACCTTAAATGTAAATAAGACGTGGTTACCGGCTTTGAAGAACGCTAAAATATGGAGGGTGAAAGCAGTAGTGTAACAAGGGTGGTGCGAAGGCAAGTAGTTGTGCAAGACTCCATTACACTGGAGTCAGCGGCCCCTCCCCCTTGCTGTTGGAGCCATTCCAACAGCAACAGTGAGTGAGTGAGTGTCCTGCGTGTTGCCTTTGCTGCCAGAATGGCTCCAGCAGCAAGGGGGAGGGGCCGCTGACTCCAGTGTAATGGAGTCTTGTACAACTACTTGCCTTCGCACCACCCTTGTTACACCACTGGTTGAAAGGAGAAAGTGGACACGGACGTATATGTCTTTAAGACACTAACAACTTAATATGATGGCATTTATATAACTGATCTGGAACAGGAAGATCAGAATGGAACTTCTGATGAAGCCTCACAAAGTATAAGGTGAAACATCAAGTGATAAGACTTTGTTTTAATTACCACCGTCTCAAACCCGAAAACTGAGATGATATTGTCTCGTAGTGTGAGAATGAAATTGGGTGCAAAATGTCCTTTTGCCATTCCTTGTCATCTTGGATGCTTCTGGGTGACTTTACTATGTAATTAATGTTTGTGTAGAAATATTCCAGTGAAGTGTTGGGCTTTCTTCTGATATAACTAGGGGGAAGCAGGCATTGATGGAACAAAAGGTGAAAAGGGTGCCCAGGGTGAGAAAGGAGACCGAGGTCCTCTGGGATTGCCCGTAAGTATCTAGAAAGCAAAGAGAACTAAGAAGCAAGACTTAACTACAGTTTATGAGGGACTGTTATGAGGCAATGAGGCCTGTATTACATGTGAAATAGAAAACTTCAAAATACAATATAACAAAGCACCCAAAGCTGCAAAAAAATGTTTTGACCCTAAAAACTCTGATCACTGAAGCAGCTTCCCCCAGGATTTGATTGCTTTGGAGATACTGACAAGAGGGCATTTTTCTTGTGGCCTTTTAAGATGCGTTTCTTACTTTAATCATAATGTTCAAATGCCAAGTCATGTACAACAGAAACAGAAACCATTTCCAGAACTCTCTTTCTTCATCTACAAAAAAGGGGCAAATCGGCTCAAGTGTAAAGCAAAGGTCTCTGGCATGGTTGTTTTCCCAAACAAATCCACATTGGTCCCCATCACCCTTGCAGTATCCCCTTTGTCAGTTATAAAATCCCTCGCCAGGCAACCTTTTTCCTGTCTAAAATATGGATGAATTCACATAACTAAGCTCATCCCACACATTCGCTTTTTATCTACCTGGATTACAGCTCACTCATGGCAAATGGATTCCAACCCTAACCCAGACCGCCAGTCAGGCATAGTACTGCTCAGTCCACAGGAGATTTGTAACGATCTGCCCATCCAACTATCTGGAGGCATTTTTTTTCCATAAGCAAAATGCAAATCTAGGTTGAGATGGCTCACCTCATCATATATTTATGCAGAGCCCACTACTATGATGTTCAGGTGAATGTTGTTATGGATGCTTAACAGCCCAATCCTAACTAACTTTCCAGCGCCAATGCAGCTGTGCCAGTGGGTCATGCGCTGTATCCTGCAATGGGGAGGCAGTCATGGCAGCCTCCTCAAGGTAAGGGAACATTTGTTCCCTTTGGGGCTGTATAGCGGCTGTATCAGCACTGGAAAGTTGGTTAGAATTGGGCTGTAATTCAGGGATGTTCACCTTGTACAATCATGGGGCAATATTAGTCACAGCTAGCAAGGTAAGGCAGAGGGTCATAAGAGGTCATAGTTACTGAGACCAAGGAAGAGCCCATGCCGTACAGGAGACACGGAGAACAGCTAGTGGAGCACAGGGATGACTGGGACATTAATGTTTGCCACCCCTTGCCATTGTTACCACCTTGCTACACCCACTGCTATGTGGGTGTTTGGACCCCCTCTTTCCACTGCCTCTCAGTGTCACCCAATATCCACCTTCACCATATCTGTACTTTTTAGAATAGCTAATATTAATAACTGTAGTAATACTTAGCATTTATGTAGCACTCTGAATGTTCAAAGTACTTCACATACATACAATTGTAGATTTTCACGACGTGACCATATTTTCGAGTTAGAAACCCACATACTTCCGGGTAAGACTACGTCGTTTCCAAATACTTTATTACAAAAACCAGATGTTACAAGTAACTTTACGTTTCACCCCTGACATTAGGGGCATCATCAGAAGTTTGACACTGTTGGAAAGACACTCAACTTATACTCATACTACCCGGTCTAACTCTCTGCGCAAACACATTCACCAAACAACAAATTTACATCTAAAGGAGAGAATGTAGATGTTTGGTGAATGTGTTTGCGCAGAGAGTTGATCTATTGGGGTTGCTTGTTAATGACTGTGAGAAGCACTGTCTTCAGTAATAGCTGACACTGGGTCACTATTAGGACACCTGTTGCTAGTTAGACTGGCTAGTATGAGTATAAGTTGAGTGTCTTTCCAACAGTGTCAAACTTCTGATGATGCCCCTAATATCAGGGGCGAAACGTAAAGTAACATCTGGTTTTTGTAATAAAGTATTTGGAAACGATGTAGTCTTACCCGGAAGTATGTGGGTTTCTAACTCGAAAATACTTCACATACATTTTGTAATCCCATACTGCAGATAGAGAGCTTGGGGCTGAAAAGTAATGGCTTAACAAAAGCCCCCTAATAAATTAATGAGATGAATTTCTCATGAGATGGTTAAGATGAGATTTGAACTGGGAATGTTCTGGCTCACAGCCTGCCTGCTTAGTTATTAGGATACAACTCAAACCATAATGCTGGAGTCAACTACATGATATGCTCCTCCAAAGGTACTGATGTTAGCATATTGCATAGGGAATAAGGCTGCCGGCTTGGCAATTTCCAGTTGCCTTTGGCAGACGTTGTAAGCCAGTGTCAGGGGGGTGCCTGCTGCAGAGATGCATCCTATTCATACTTCACTATTCAGCTGCTCTGATTCCTGCAGTCTCACTGATGTTGACTGGATTGCAGCTGCTTTCTTTTACTGTCATTGCACTAATCATCAGCTGTAGCGTGATAATAGAGCAATAGAAGAGGGGATGGCAGCTCAGGAAGATAAACATGGACTGCACGGTACAGGAAGGATATAGTCACGTAGAGCAGAAAGGAGAATCTGTGTCTAGATTATGGGTCACATATTCATCATGCCTTATTGTCATAGCTTTCAGTGGCATTAAGAATGCTAGACAGCAAAACAAAAAGGACAGGAAGGAACAGGTCTTATTCAGAAATACACCTGAACATGCGTTAAAGCAGTTAACTGATAATCTGCATTATTTGGTGCCTGTCATTGCAGAAAACTCATATTGTGACTTGTGCTGTTGTTTTCTCATTGTTTCTTTTCTTTTTAAAAACTTTCTGCATCTGGTACATTTTGCTGATGATTTGCATGTTTTTGTTTAATAAAATATCAACATTTTATTATGTTTTTTTAAAGTCATGATTTTAACGTGATTTCTAAAGCAGTGACATAAGCCTTCCTCTGGACCAATGTATAGGTGAAAATACAAAAATAAACCAAGCTTTTAAGCTTCAGAGACAGACACAAGAGCTATGTGGAACTTGAACAGAAGAGAAGAAATGCCCAACAAGATTATCAGTGCAATCCTAAACAACTTTCTGGTGCCGGTGCAGCCACAATGCAGCCCCGAGGTAAGAGAACAAATGTTCCCTCACCTTGAAGAAGCCTCCATGACTGCCCCTGCACTGCAAAATGCAAGCATGGCTACACCGGCGCTAGAAAGTTGGTTAGGAGGATTGCACTGTAAATTTGATAATATAGACGCTCCCATCTGTATCAAAATGTTCATCCAGTCAGTTCAGTGAAGTCCCAGTTAAAATTGCAATGTAGATACAATGAGATCTACCTCTGTATTGGCTGCTTGAACAGAAGTTTGCTTCCTACACATGTCTCTCTTGCTGGATTAGCGTACTAGTGTGTATTCACAGAATTTTGAGTGTATTAATCAGATGGACACATCACAAGGGCTAACTTTTCAAGATATATGTCCCATTGTTCTTGCACATGTTCCAGTCTGTTGTATTTATGATTCAAAGTTGGTGCCAAAGACTCTTGAGGTAGCCCTGGTAGTGTGTATTTGTACAAAAAAATTCACAAAGCAATTTACACTGAATAAAGAATTAAACGGTTCCCTGTCCCAAAAGGGCTTCCAGATAAGATCATGCAGCCACCTTCCAAGAAGACTAAAGCACAAGATGTTATACAAAAACTGCATGAAGTTCTTGTTAGGTTGATGTGGGAAATTAATTTCAGAGTCAATTCATGTTATGTTTTTAGGGTTATATACACTATTTAATTATTTTTTAATTACAAATTGTTTGGAGAAAGCAAATAGAGATAACGTTTTTCTCCTCCTAGTACTAGATCTCAGGGTCATTCACATGAGGTTGACGTGAAAGAATCCTCAGTTGCACAGTCTGGCTTATTTGCTGAGCACTTTGTGGACAAAGTCACTCCAACATGGATGCCACCAGTTCTACAGTAAAGTTTGTAGATGACCCCAGGGTACAGTCTAGTTCTGTTGCGTTAGATGGATTCCAGTTGCTCTGATCTGATGATAATGGACAAGATGCTTGGTGTGGGGTGCAGCTAACCACTTCTTTGCTCAACCTTTGCTCTACATGGCTTATTACTTTTGGAGGGTCACAGAGTAAAGCCATATACAGGGACCCCATAGTGCCTCCTTCATTCCTGTTGATGGTGTATTGGATGGTATCACTGCCACCAGAACTGAGGGTTCACAGGTTTGCCTGACTAGAGGGTCTTCTAAGTGGCCCTTGGCCAGAGTCTGATCTGGCCTATCTCTAACACCATCCCTGAAGAAAATGGTGGTTGTGAAACTACTTCTAAAGAAATCCTTCTTGGAACCCAAGAATTATAACAACCGTTGGCTGGTTGCAAATATCCCCTTCTTGGCAAGGTGTTTGAGCAGGTTGTTGCCATACAACTGCAGTCATTCTTGAGTAAAACTGATTATTTCTAGACCCATTCCAATGTAGTTTCAGTCTGGTTTTGGAACAGGAACTGCGTGATCAGCCTGCTGAATATCCTGTGCCAGGAGAAATATGTGAAGTGTGACGCTACTAATTCTCTTGGACTTCTTGGCAGCTTCAGTCCCATTGACCATCATATTCTTCTGCATAGGCTGTCCTGATTAGGTATTAGGGACACTGAACTCCAGTGGTTCCACTTATACCTGGACTCCAGAATGTGGTGCTAGGAGACTACTTGGCTCCATAGCATTTATGCTGTGGGGTCCTGCAGGTTTCTATCTTGTCTCCAATGCTTTTCAACATCTACATAAAACTACTGAAAGAGATCATTTGCAGCCCAATTGCAACATATGTTATAATAGATTTTTTAAATTGTTTTTGTTGTTAAGAATATTTATATACCGTTTTTCAACCAAAATGGTCACAAAGCAATTTACTGAGAAAATCAAATACAGTTGGCCCTTATCTGCGAGGGTTTGGTTCCTGAACATTCTGCAGATGGCAAAAACCGTGGCTATTGGAGTCCATGGTTTGGGTCGTGGGGCCACAGTACCTTATGTAGAAGCTGCATGGGCCCGCAGCCCACTTCTCCAGCTGCCCCCATACTCCAACAGGTTTGGAACGCTTGAAAAATGTGACAGGAAATGACTTCTGGTCACGTGTGGGAGGTCTTCTGAGACGCGCACCTCAGTATACATAGCACAGCGCGCACCTCAGAAGACCTCCCACACGCGACCGGAAGCAATTTCTGGTCGCATTTTTTCAAGTGTTCCAAGCTTACTGGAATGATTTACGGAGCGCGAGGCAGCAGAAGTAGGCTGTGGGCCCGCGAAGCTTCTACATAAGGTACTGGCAGCACTGCAACCCTCCCCACCACAGACTCAAACTTCCGGGGTGCCATCCATGTTGAGTCAAATCCACAGGTGGCTAATCTGTGAGTGGGGAGGGCCAACTGTAACTAAATAGCTCCCTGTCCCAAAAGGACTCACAGTCTAAAGAAATGCAGAAGAACACCAGCAAACAGCCACTCGAATAGACACTGTGCTGGGATGAAGAGGGACAGATAATCTCCCCCTGCTAAATATAAGAGGAACACCAGTTGAAAAAGTGACTCTGCCTAGTTAGCAGATTTTAGTGGCATCTTATAATTTTTCCTGAATGTTTGCTGCTGCTTATGTGATTTTTATTGTCTGGTATGGAGCTTAATTGTATTTGTTTTCATTCTGCCCTGTACGCTGTCTTGGATGTCTGGTACTGAAGGATGGCTTATAAATAGACTAAATAAAGTATTGATTGTAGGTTCAGATCAGACAGACAAATGAAAACAGATTTTATAATTAATTTACAGAATTCAGAAACCTAAAGTCCTGGGAGTAAGCCCCACTGAACACAATAGAATATAATTTTAAAATAAGCACACATATGATTACACTGTAAGACCACTTATTAAAATATTGCACAGATTCATGAAGGATGTCTATTGATAGTAATTAGCCATGAATTTGAATTTCAACTAACCAGTCAATTCAATGCAATATAAAATTGTATATGTATCTTTCTTAATCAATCAGAGATTGGCCATTAACAAATTTCTGTGCTCACAATCACACAGCCCAATCCTAACCAACTTTCCAGTGCCGATGCAACTGCAACGCAGCCCCAAAGTAAAGGAACAAATGTTCCCATATCTTGAGGAGGCCTCCATGACTGCTCCACCACCACAGCCATACCTGCCCCCTCCCAGGCCCAATCTGCCCACCCCACCTCCTCCCATTCTATGTTCTCTCCGCCTCATTCAACCCCCTTCCTGCCCTTCCCCCCGCGCTGGACTTACTTGTTCCGGCAAGCCTCCGTCGCTCTGCCAGCACACAAGGGAAGGCTCTGGCTTTCTCACCAGTGTGCTGACTCCCTGCAATACTGCATGCTTTTGCAGCAGCCAGCGCCTTTCAATAGGATTGGGCTGTCAGTCTGATAACTCTTACTTTGACCCAATATTCATTTTGGAAACCACTTTGCACCAAAGATGTAGCTTCCTGATGCTTCTGATTTTCAGACCTGGTATCAGGTCAGTTCTAAGTCTCCTAGCAACAATGTCCACTTAACTATAGTCTCTTGAGTAAGTAGTGGCATCATTAGGGGAGTGTGGGGGTACAGACTGTACCGGGTGACACCTTCAGGGGGGTGATATCACTAGTGGCTAAAATTGTAGAAACCTTTTGGAAAAGTTGTATTTATGAATAATTCCATCAAGTTATAAATCATTGGAAAGGTAATTTAATATAGAATGTAAAGAAACAAACCATGTTGAATTATCTCTATTCTATCAAACGTTATGGCCAAATAACTGGAAAAAGAAAACACAACTGCCTTATGTGAATTTCCTTAACTCAAAACTGACCAATGAGACTGACGGCGCAATCCTGCTTAAGTTACGGGTGGTGGACCTAGCGTTGAACCTCATTATGGTACACATGGTGAAGTGTCGTTAAATATGCCTGAAATGTTAAATTTCTCCTAACAATAAAAGTAAAGAAGATCCCAGTTTAGAAATAATGGATTATAATTCTAGCTATTATGCCCATGTATCCAGTTTCTAATTAGCAAGATAGCATTTTGCCCTATATAGCCAACCTGTGCATGGACTCAAGTGTACCTTTGTGATTGAGTATTTCTTCACAGCTTCTTAATACTTAATAAAAGCTCATTTCTTCAGTGTATATTTTACTAAGAAAATTACTACTATTATTCAAACTCTAGACTCATTAGATACACCACCTGAATAAGGTTAAAACTGAATTTTTATCTCATATCTGATTTCGACTTGAGATTGCCGGTTTCGGACTTACTGTTTTCATAGGTCTTTGATACCTCCTTGGCAGAGAAATGGTGAAGAGGCATAGGTTCTCCAGTTGTAATGCTATAGTAAAATAGATGCCATACCTGCTAAATGTGTCCCTGCCATGTCACTATTGAAGGCACAAAGGAAACCGTCCAGCAAAGGTTTATCGAGACTCAGTCCCAGCTAAGTGCCATTGACGTCAGTGGAAAGTACCTGAAGTTAGCCAAAACTAAGCTCCAGTTCAAGTGCTCCACAAACCCCGTGGTGTGCCATGTGATCACCTTTCAGAGCATGTAGGGCTGGGCCACCAGTAGACTAGCACCCCAGGCTAGAGTGCAAATAGTGGAAGACTCCAGACAAATGCAACAGAACATAGGTTAGAGCCCATATTGGTTCCTTCTCTGTGGTGGTGATGGTACAGAGGAAATCTTACTTCTGTACCATTTCATCCATGCAATGTTGCCCAGCAGAGGTCTTCCAAGAAGTTAGAGGATTTTTTTATATTTTGGCCAGTGGATAGAGTAGCCGACTCAGGTGTCTGCTGTGACCAGTTTAAAAAGCACTTTGCAGATAAAATCACTTGCACCAACTCTGGTTTAGATGCCATAGTTGTTTTAGACCTGGTTCCAGTTGTCACTGGGGTTCCATCAAAGCCTTTGATGGATACTTTTCATTTTATGCACCTGAGGATGTAGGACAGATTCTTGAAGAGGTAAGACCTACCATAACCACTCTTGGCCCGTTTATGGGCAGTCCAATCCCAACTAACCTTCCGTGCAGCGAGGCCAGTGCAATATGCTGCATCCTGAACGGAAAGTGGGAGGTGGGAGTTTACTTTGGGGGAAGGGAACTTTTGTTTCCTTCGCCCAGGTAAAACCCCAGCCTCCGCAATGGATCTCCTCAGATCCACTAGCTCCATATGATCCTGGCTTAGTTGTAAACCCACCAGTGGCCCTTCAGGCTCCTGGAGGCCATCACGCTATGAGCTATATATGAACCCTAACTCCCATTCATCTCATATTTTCAATGGTATTTTGATATTAACATTTATTGGATCATGTCCAAAGGCTTTAAAAGCCTTCAGTGTTGGGCACCATCTTCCACCATTTATTTAACCACAAATCCATTGAGTTATTGTAATGTCAGTGGACATAAAGCCTAATGAAGAAGTGATTGTACTCCTCTCTCGGTTGATCCTCTTTTCACTTGAAATCTATTGCCCATGCCAAATCACTCCCATTATTGGCTAGCCTACCTGCCCTTGACTTCACAAGTATGATCCTGCTGTTGCAGTCACAACTTCCACTACAGAGGATGAGAAAGCAACAATGCTCTCCAAATTCTGGGGAATGTTCTTTCTTGTTCTACTATAGTATGTTGGAATGCTGCATTCTCACAAGCATCCTAAAGCAATCATGTTATGTTCAGTGTCTGTTTCTTGTTGGTTTCCTTGTAAGTGCCATCACCTGTCTTTGAGATCCAAGTTTTGTTGCTTTATTGTGAGCATATGTTCGTCTTGAGTCACCGCTTCTCTCACCTCTTCCCTCCCTTCCTTTCCCCCATTCCTCCTTGCCTTTTGTTTTGTTAACCCTTCCCTGTCTGTCCAGGGTGCTTCAGGTTTAGACGGCAGGCCTGGCCCACTGGTGAGTTCCACTTCTCCATTACCCTACATTCCTGTCCCCGAGTATTGTGATTCATCTTCTTTGTCCTGCCAAATCCTTATCTGTATAATTGTCTTTTCAAAAATGTAGGGAATGAAAACTGAAGATACTATATTTTGAGGCCAAAAATCATAATTGTGATTCAGTTCATTACATATTCACAAGGGTCCAAGGATATAGCCCTAAAGATAATCTGCTTTTCTCTTTTTAACCTGTAATATGTTGACAGTTATAAGTGAACCCTTTGCATGTACTCATTATCAATGCTTCCCCCCCCCCTTTACTATGAGTTGTCCACCGTCGTCTTTTCTCTCCCCATGAAGTTTGGCTTAAAGCACTTCCTCATGCTTGTCTCAACCATAGTAATGCTTTGTGTGTGAGTTATATGAGCAAAAGGCATTCTAGTGCATTTTTATGCCAAGCAGAATTAAGCAATGCTTGCAACCAATTCCTTATACTGATCTCACAATAGCCTGGGATGCATATAGCAAATCACACATAGCATAGGAAATCTGGAAAAATATTCTCCCACTATTTTGTGAACAATGTTATAACATATTTTAAAATGGGCTGTCATGGCTACATATGTGGTCTTCTCAATTCATACTTAAATGGGCAATGATTTTGAGTTTCAATATATTAATCCTTCGAGGAACTAAGAGAGAGGCTGATGGCTTGACCTTCACCTCCAAGGGTCTTCCTCAGTTCTGTTCTATTCTTCTGAAATATACTCAGGACATATGACAGCCAGTTCACAGACAGTTATCCTGGGATAATATTTCCTGAATCATTCATTCACATTCATGTAATAAATCAGGAAGTGAAATGAGTTGAAAGATAACCAATTCCACCCAGCAAAAATATGGTACTCTTGACACCTTTCTATGACCTTGGGATAACTTCTTATAAAAACAATCTCTGGTATGTAGAAGTTGGTGCGGAGTATTTACTCTGCAGTGCAGAGAAAAATCTATGAAGTGTAGCTAAAATACCCTAGTATTCCTTGCCTATGTTTACAGGGTTTGCTCTCTCAGGGTAGCAATATTGAGTTAACAATCTCAGAATTCTGTTGATAAAAGTTATCATTGTGGAAGATGAAGTAATATCAATCCATTTAGCAAAACATTTCAAAATTCCTAGATAAAAGATTGAACATTATTATTTCCACTAGGTCTTCATATCATGTCACATAGTCTCTATAACACTGAATTATATAAAATCACAAGGGAACCTCAATGTCTAAGTTGTAGCAAGTGTTTTCTTTTAAAACATATATTTGTTCATTTGGATTTGTAGGGCCTTATTTATGTGGTGGGGAGAATGAATGTGATATTATGCTAAGCATACCATTTTACGGTCCTGAATAGATGAGGAAGTGAATTTTCTTCCTCATATACTTGGATAAACCATGGAGGTTTTCAGTTTTATCTAGCCCAAATGTGCAGACTTCTCATTCTTACAGATCTTCCATTCAGGGCGAAATCCTGTGTAAGTATCCGGCGGGCAGCCCAGGGGTGCCCGCCGGATCCCATTCCCGCTCCAGACGCCATGCGGCGGGCTGGAGGTCTACTTGGGGAAGGGGAAGTTCATCTCCTTCTCTGGGTGTAAACTGGGACCAGCCCTATCGGCCTCCTCAGATTTCCGCCAGTTAAATAGCTGGCTGAAGTAGGAGGAGGCCGTATAACGGCTGAGCCAGCCCGGTGGGGACAGGGATATGGCCGACGCCATCCCCGCCCCCTCCCAGGCCAGCTCACCCAATGGCCCCCACCCTCGCCGCCCGGACAGTCCGTGCAGCCGGCGGCAGGAGCCTTACCTGCCTCCGGCGGCTGCATGCTTGTCCAGGCAGTGGAGGGAGGCTGGCCTTGCGCTGGCCTTCCTTACTCCAAAGTAGGCGCAAACGTGCCAGAGCACTTGCTCTGGCACTGGAAACTTCGACAGGATTTCACTGTCAGTCAGCTTAAAGTTGGTAGCGTCCCACACCACCAGTCTAGTGAGTTCCTTGAGTAGGACCAGAATGGAAACAGAAGCAGCAAGTAACAAGAGGCAGAAAGTTAGAAGCAGAGTTTGCAAAACCTAGGAGAGTTTCCCATGAGCACAGGCATTTCTTCAAAAAGAGTCAGAATCTACAGTAAAGTACTGGAGTAGGCCTGATGACATCCTGAGCTCTGCATGTCAATTGTGAGCTTGAAAGGTTTTCAAAAGGAAGAGTTGTGGCTAGGAGCCTCACGTTCTGATGCTTCTGAGATCTGTTCTGCCATCTCAGGTGAAAAATAAGGAGCTTTTTGTAGTGAGTGCACTGAAGAGGCTCAGGATACAGGTCTGAGAGATCCAAATCACTGACCTTAAGAGGTTGGATGTTATGTTATTCCCCCCCCCCCCCAAGGAGGCCTGAAGGTTGTTCTTCCTTGGATTGAACATTGGGCAGGCTTGGGAAACAAAAGGCTTCCAAGGCAGTTTCCTCCACCTTAAGATGTTTCTAGGTACAATCACTGTATCTATATAACTTATGGTTATAAATATAACTGAATGGATAATTTTTGCTTAAGTTGTTACTTTGAAATCTTCCAATTTTTACCAGTTTGAAAGTATCTAGAGACTGCAAAACGTGAAGAATGACACTGAGCATTTGACAGTATTATTCCATACATAGCATCACCCTGACCTCAGACTTAGCACATAATACTTACTGTACATTGTACTGAAGTTCCAAATAAACTCCCTTCAAGATATCCCAATCCCAACCAGAATACCTATGGTTTAATATTATTGACAAAAAAAAAATGATCCAGCCAAAGTTACATCCCATTTGTTTTAATGGGAGAGAGGTAAATACATGTGTACTACTCCCAGTGAAATAAACTAGGCCAGGTCGGGGGTACACGAGATGCTGTCCCTTATCAGCTGCTGCAATCAGCAGCTGATAAGGGACAGCTGTTAAAAAGGATTTTTTTTCCCGGGTTGCGGTGCAGGCAGGCGGGTCCTCCCGCTCGCGCCGCAACCAGGAGGGAAAGGCCACAGCCCTGCCAAATCAGCAGGCCTGCTGAATCGATGCCGCCAGTAGCTCTTCTTACCTGTTCTCCTGGGCATCGCCATCTTGGATCCAATTATTAGGCCTAATACTGCTTAAGAAGGGCTTGTTCATACAATCACTTTATTTGACTAGGGGGTGGGTTGCATATGTAGATGTTTCCCAGGATAAAATGTCCCTGCAAATTAAAAAAATAAAGTTGCATTTCAGGAGAAAGTCTAGGTTTAATTTTTGTTTTTTCCCCAAAATTCTGTTTCCCTGAGGTTTTGGGGGGGAGTAGGGGGGATTCAGATTTTAGTCTCTTCAGATCAGATGCAGCCTGAAATGGCATAGTGCACAGAAAGCTTTAGTACTTGATTATTCTGATTGTATGTGGCCAATAGGCTGGATCATGACCAAATTTGTCTAATTAGTTAACACAGCAAAATCTATTTGTTTTTAATTTTACTATGACTTGTAATAAAAAGGAAAATGCTTCTGAGCCAGAACAAGAGCACCCCTTCTGGATTTTTCCTTTCATTGCTTTTGTGGAATAGCACCCTGTATATACATGGCAGCTGGATAAACAGAGGACTTGAAAATGAATGATGGCTTCTCATGTCTTCTGCTGTGTATCTGTACATCTGCATTATTGCCTGTGGCATGGTGACTTGTCAACCTGCATGATACTGCCTATATAAAAAGCGATGCAAACTTTCCTTAACCCAGCCCTACTGCGCCTCTTTTAAAGGGCTTAAAGTATGATAATGTATTGCCTTTATTCTGCTACAGCTTTTAGTGTTGTTGATAATAGAAACTCAGGGAAATAAAATATATTTTCTAATGTGTTTAAGAAGTGTCTTTGGCTTTACTATCATACTAACTGCAGTTGCTTGGACAAGGTCCCACTTTGTATATACTGTATATAGCAATTATCTTCAACTCGAAAAGCTGTAGTGTTTTAAGTGAATACTTTGCATAACCAAAATCTCCTTCTCAGTGCTTCTTTTTCTCATGAGGAACCATGCTTTTCTCCAATTTGAATGAGTAAACCGCTTCATGGGCTTATTTTCCCCTAAAATTGCAGGGTACTCCAGGACCAATTGGAGTTCCAGGACCCGCAGGACCAAAAGGAGAGAGAGTGAGTAGTCTTTGACAAATAAGGACTCTGCTGGTCATATATATAACCTTACCATATATAGCCTTATGATGGTGACAAAGGGTTAAAGCCCCCTCCCCCACCACATCCCAGACTTGATCAGCTCCCCCCCCCCGTACTATTAGGGAAGAAAAAAGCACGTCAGAACCAAGCATTTCATTAACATAACATGTATTTTTTATTTTATTTTTATTTTTCACATTTTTATACCGCCCTTCCTCCAAGGAGCTCAGGTAGCTAGCCCTAACAAAGAAGCTAAATATTGTTTTAATAAATAACATTTCATTTTAATACATTTATTTATTTTTCATATTTTTATACCACCTTTCCTCCAAAGAGCTTAGGGTGGTGTAAATAGTTCCCTCCTTTTGTCCTCACAACAACCCTGTGAGGTAGGTGAGGCTGAGAGATGGTGATTGGCCCAAGGCCATCCAGAAAGTTTCATGACTGAGTGGGGATTTGAACCTAGATTTTACAGGTCTAAGTCCAACTCCAGAACCACTACACCATAATCTTTATGATGATCAATTATGTATTAAATTAACCCCATTCTGTTGCCAAGCTGTCAGCCTAACAAAACACAGTTTCACCTCCCCTTTTTAGGAGCCTTTATTTGAGGGGTAGATGGAAAATAAATCTGCCCTCTCAAATCTCATGTTAACTTGATGAATGTTTATAGTGTGGCTGAAAATGTGCTTCTTTGGAATTATGAATAACAGGTAGATACCATAACAGATGCAAAGTTGGTCTATCTCCTGAGTCTCTTCAGTACTCTTTCAGAATCAGGAAATTCTTCTCTTTTCCCAATACAATTTTAGGGCAGTAAAGGGGACACTGGAACTGCAGGACCAATAGGGCCAGCGGGGCTTCCTGTAAGTATAGAGGCATTTTCAGTTCCCCCTATTTTTCACTAAATTTCCTGCAAGAGAATATGAACCTTCTGCTGTGGTTGACTTTTTTTGAGGAAAACTAATAAAAAAGTAATTATTCTGTCTACAAAAGTGAAAAGGATAATAACAGCCCATTCCAACCCAACTCCTCTCCAAGTCAGGCATAAGTGTGGCCTAAGTGTAGCCTAAGTTAGGCAGAAGTTATGTCTGAGTTAGGTCAGAGGTATGCCTGAGTTAGGCAGGCTGCAGTTTCTGTGGCCCAGCACCACCCCAGGATCCAGGCAACACTTACCTCCCAGGCAGGCAGGCTCTCCAGGCTCGGTGTCCGGCTCGGGCATGTGCAGGCCTGTGTGTCTGCACGTGTCAGCGTCCATCCATGGCAGCTGCTGCAGTGTCTGTCTCAGCCCGGTCGCAAAGGGGCTGACCGCAGGCAGGGGGGTTGCGCCAGTCATGTGGTGGACGCAGGGCAGGTGACAGGTGAGCGAGGTGCCCGAGCCAGCTGCCACAGGGCACCCTGTGCATCAGCCACCTGCTGCAGGGGAGAGTGGCCATCCCCCCTCCTGCAGAAGGCGATGCCACCCCCATGCCACGTTGAGGCTGCACGTGGGAGTCATGGGGGGCAGCGGGGGAGGGAAGGGAAGGAGGGGGGTGGGAACGTCACACACAAGGGGGGGCTCATGATGTCTGGAACTGCCTCTGACATGACTTGCCCGTGCGCTGCCTGAAGCCCTGGACCTCCAGGGCAGGTGACAGGTGAGCAAGGTGCCCGAGCCAGCTGCAACAGGGCACCCTGTGCATCAGCCACCTGCTGCAGGGGAGAGTGGCCGTCCCCCCTCCTGCAGAAGGCGATGCCACCCCCATGCCACGTTGAGGCGGCACATGGGAGTCATGGGGGGGGAGCGGGGGAGGGAAGGGAAGGAGGGGGGTGGGAACGTCACACACAAGGGGGGGCTCATGATGTCTGGAACTGCCTCTGACATGACTTGCCCGTGCGCTGCCTGAAGCCCTGGACCTCCAGGGCCGGGGCAATGCCCACAAAGAAGGCATCCCGGCATGCGTTCTGCTCTGTGCCCCGGCCAAGACCGAGAGATGCCTTGGGCTTGTCTGCTGCGAACGGGAAGGGCTCACGCAGCTCATCACGCCCCCAGATGGGGCGACGACAGCGCCTCTCGGCAGGCGCTCTGGCAGGGTGGGGGGTGGCCAGCAGCCATCATCAGGGAGTGGGAGGGGAGGCAGACACACAGGCAGGCAGACAGTGGGTGCTGGGGAGGGGCACGGGTGGGTCAGAGACAGACAGACAGACAACAAGGCTGGTGGGAGAGAGATTCCGAGGGGTCTGCAAAGACCAATAGGGACACAGGGGTTGCTCCGCAGATGAAGGCAATGCAGAAACAGGCGCCTCTTATGCAGACGGACTGTGGGCGGAAGCGGCTGCATTACGGGCGGACCTTCGACGGAAGCGGCTGCATTATGGGCGGATGCCCTGGCTGGCGAGATCCCCGGTTGCTGAGCGGCCACTACACAGATGCAGCGGCCACAAGCGGCCCCGCTATGGGCTCCCTGGTGCCTGTCACTGTTTGCCTGCCTGAGAGGCCCCCCCAACTCCCCCTCCCCTCTGTCCCATGGGGGTCTGGCAGCCTCCCTGCTGTGTTCTCCCTGGGAAGGAAGTGGCAGTCCCTGGAAGGGATTCATGCAGGGGCTTCAGTGCTGGGGGCTGTCTGTGTGTGGAGGGCAATGCTTGTGTAACACTGGGCACATATGTTTTAAGGAGGCTCTGCCCTAGGGGCATCTTTATTGTTCTGGAACGTTAGCAGAGATGGCCAGGTGAGGCTGCCAGGGGTAGTCACAGCAGCCAATCTGAAAGCAGCAGCAGCACACATGCCCCATGGACCTGGAGACGCAGGCTCTCCCCCTGTGGAACCACAGCCTGCTCCATAGAAAGGGGAGGGACAGCAAGAACGACAGCCAGGGAGGTGGAGCAGCAGCAGCGCCGGCAGCTGAGGAGGGTTGCAGGGCTGGCTGTCTGACCTCTGGCAGCAGCGAGGCAGAGGACCGTGGGGCAACCAGACTGCGGGCCCAGGGGTGCTCCCAGGAAGGTAGGTGGTAGTGGACGTTCCTGGGGAGACAAAAAACAAGGGGGTGTTACGTGGTAGCAATCGCCAGTGAAGACAAGCCAGTGTGTCAGTTGCAAAAGCCTGCAGGGAGAGAAATAACACAGCTGATAGGTGTGACACACATAGCATGGTCTGAGCTGCTTATCCGGGTGTAAGGCGAGCGTGATCCTGTAAGGGAAAAGGGTCAAAGAGAGAGAAGACAACACATATATTGGGTCACAACCATGGCAATCCTAGCAATACTGACCTGTCAGTTGACCCTGTGGAGAAAAAGGGGGGGGGGGACAGCTGGTGTCTACAGAAGGTTAACAGCACCACCACACTCGTGGTGTTGTATGCTCACATGACAACAGGCAGCAATCCGACACAATAGTGGTAAAGCGGCATGTATCCTATATATCATAGCAGGCATTGCAGGCAGGCATCTGACTACTCATTGGTAAAGAGACATTTCAGAGAAGGCATTGCAGGCAGACATGAGAAGGCACATTGGTAAAGAGGCATATCATGGCAGGCTATGCAGGCAGCCATGAGACAAGACATTGGTAAAGAGGCATATCATGGCAGGCTATGCAGGCAGCTATGAGACAAGACATTGGTAAAGAGGCATATCATGGCAGGCTATGCAGCCATCTATGAGACAAGACATTGGTAAAGAGGCATATCATGGCAGGCTATGCAGGCAGCTATGAGACAAGACATTGGTATAGAGGCATGTATCCTACCTATATTTCTATATGCAAAGAGGCAGATGTCAGAACACATGTCAGCACAACCCCTGCACTTACCTGCTGGTGTTGTTGCCTGTGTGTGTGGGGGGGGGAAGAGGCTGGGAGAAAGACATGGGTTAGCAAATGGTAGCATGGAGACAGCTGCCCAGGCACAGCTGTAAACAGTTTGGCCAAAGCCAGAACAGCCCTCTCTGCCCTTGAGGGGGGCAGAGAGGAGAAGAGAAGAGAGAAGTGGGGTGTTTGTGAATTTTGCCCTCCACCAACAAAGTCCCACTTTGTGGCTGTGGGGGACAGAACCCCACGTCACGTGCTCAGAGAGAGAGAGAGACTGGGGGCCTGGGGCTGGGCTTTTGTGGGAAAGAGGCTGGGTGGGGCTGGGTGCTGATAGGCTCCCTATCTTAGGCATAACTCTGTCGGTTTCCAGACCTAGCAGGCCCAACTCTGTCCTAACTCTGACCTAACTCAGGAGTAGGGTGTTAGAACTTTTCAGGAGAGGGCTGGCTTGGGTAAGGTAAAATGGCTCCTATGGGTCTCCTCGAATTTGGGTCCACCTTTTTGGTTGACCTAAAATTTGTGTCAGCATTTGTGTTGGAGGTGGCGTGTCTGTGCTTGCCAGGGTCTGGAATCCAACGTTAATTGGTTGCCGCCCCCGTTACACCCACGGTCCGCCCATGGTCCGCCCACTTTTAGGTCAACTTTAGGTCTGACTTGTGCTGCTTAGCCCTTGGGTTGGAATGGGCTGTTCTTAGTCTGTCGGTCGTAACTTTGACCTAACTTTGACCTAACTTCACCCTAAATGGTTGCGTTCCAGACCTAAAGTCGCCCTAAACGACTTAAGCTGACTTTAGGTCTGACTTGGGCTGCTTGGCCCTTGGGTTGGAATGGGCTGTAAGTTTACTGTCTGGTTGCAAAATTCTAAGGCTCATAGGAGAACCTTACAAGCCTGAACACGTACTGTAAATCTGGCCCTACTGGAGCACGAAGCAGGGAAAATATTCATATTGACACTATCCCAATATTTTAAAATTAAAACTGGTTAGCTTACAGCTCGCCCAGTAGAGTAGCTAGAATGTTTAGATGTGAGAAACTTGGTTTCAGTTGCCCACTCAGCCAGTCTTAGGTAGTAAGCCACTGTCTGTCTCACAGAGGTGCTATTAGCATAAAATCCCTCGGTGATACTGTGTGGAAGGCCAGGACATAAACAACACAATAGATCAGCAACAAATCAAACCCCAGCTAAGTAAAATAATTATTTAACTACTTAAAAGGTTAGTTTTTAGAGTTTTTCTTCCTTTCAGACTAGCATCTCTTCAGGAGTTTAGTTTCCGCTGGGAATTTAATGACAGAAAGAGATTCTTTGTGTTTGGGAGCAATTTAAAATAGATAATTTCTTAAAGCTTTCATAAATATATTATAGGGTTTACAAGGCTCACCAGGTGAAAAGGGAAGCCGGGTAAGTCTTGAATTAAGCCTTTTTAACTACTTTTTTAAGAAACTACTTTTAACTACTGTTTTTAAGAAATGGTGGAATGATTAGTTTTTTGATCAAATATATGATGATAATAATTGCTTAACAAATGTTTAACACAAATGCTTGCACTTTACAATGACAAGTCTATAATCTATGGATTACTGCATACCAAAGCAATGATTATACCATTAAAGGTACACCATTTAGGTAGACTTACCAAAAACATACTTCCAAAAGGATTTTCCCAACCTAATTTGCCTAGCTGGAATCAGTAGCAAGTGTAGTACAAGACCAACAAACTTTTGAAAGATTCCATTTCTCACAGTTAGTGTGATGCTCTGATAGATGTTCTAAGATTTAGATGCATGGTTTCCATTAACTAAACCAAAGATGGCCAAAAACACTGCACAATTTGCTAGCATTTGAGGGAAAGCTAGAAAAGAATAGGAGTCTGCTGCACTGCAACAAAACATATTTCTGAAGTTTCCAGGCTTATATTTTATGAGATAAATTTCAAGATTTTGGGAGAACAAGTTATTAAACATTAAAAGTAAAGGAGCCTGTTGAGCAGCCATGACCTCTGTTCTAGAACGTCCACAAAAGTTGCTGGCATATTTTCACAATGATTTTTCATTGTGAAGAAACTATATGTATAGTGAAAGTATGCCATCTCAGACTGAAGGTGGAGGGGTGAATGTTCTAAAAATAATAATAATCAAAAACCTCCCTACAAATTCAGAAGTAGTATTTTATTTTTATTTTATTATTATTATTTAAATTTCTTGACTCCTTTTTGCTAAAAAGCCCTAAAGTGGCGTATTCTTATTATCATCAATGTTGTTGTTTAAAAAAAAAATCCCACCTTTTTCTCTTTAGAACTCAAGGTTGCTTACACTATAATAAAAACACATCATAAACATGGCTGCAGTAGGTAAAAGAAACACAAGGGCATAAAGCAACACAACAGAGTGTAACAAATCATGAAAACTCAACACGTGCAAGAATAGCCAGGTCAACTTCCAACAAACTGCTAAACTAGAAGACAGTGTACATTTCACAGTGTGGAAACAAATCTACAACAATAAAACATAGTAGGATCTATCCAAAGAAAGTTGGTCATCATGACTAAATACGTACATTGTGTAGGATTCAGTTAAGTTACTGGCCTAATTGAATTTCAACAGTGCTTCGTCATGACGAACCCTATCTCCCCGCATCCCCCCCCCCCACGCACCCCGGCTATTACCTTTGTTGTGCATGTCTTGCTTTAACCAAGCACTATAAGAAGCACTATAAGAAGCAGCAACTGCTTCCTGTTAACCTTCGGCTGAGCCTCTCTAGCACTCCGTTGGCTTGTCTGCTTCTGTGCTATAAGCAGCATGCTGCTGTTTAAACTGTTTGGTTAAAGCAAGACACACACAACAAAGGTAATGGCCGGGAGGGTGCGGGGGCATGGAGAACCACAGATACGTGAAACTGCGGCTACTGAATACGCGGATACGGGGGTACACCTGTGTTTGCATTTTTTCATTCAAGAATAAAGTTGTTATATTACACCTGCTGAATAAGATTTTGGGACTTTGTTGCTGATGAGACATGATCATTGATGAGTTGTACCTTTCAGTTCATGACTGCTCCATGACTGATATCACATACTTAATCATTCCACCATTGGTTTTGCTCAATAACTTCCGCTTGATAAAAATATTTGTAAATTCAGATTTTTTCTACAAAGGATAAGCTAACAAGATCCTGAGACTTTTTCAGTTGGTTTTAAATGTGGACAGAGTATTTACATTAGAAATCTCTTTGTTGACTAATAACAAATAGAAACAACTGTAGCTAGTTCCCCCCTCCCCCCAGCAAGATAGTTGATGGATGAGAGCCATTGAAACAATCAGATCCAAAGTGCCATACATTAATATATATTTTTTGCTGACTGGCAACTAATATTTTCAAATAAACAGCCTGAAAAATCTGAGTTAGAATGAGAAACTGCTGTACACAGAACTTCAGACCAAATCCTAGAAAAATATTATTTTAGCCATGAACAAAATAGGTGTTTTCCCAGTCCTTTTCATTCATCATTAGCAGATAATTTACTGGTTTTGCATGATCATTACTTGGGGGAGTTTTTTTGAGTCATGGATATGCTATGGTGCTCCAGATCTAATGCCTAATTCAGAAAAGCACCTAACATGTTGAACAGATTGTTATTTAATTTCTAGCACAATTTGGCTATGAAATGTTCTCTGCAGTCTTTTCAGTTCCAGAAACTATCAGGCATCCCAATCCTGTCTAGAATGCAGCGGCAATGCACGTAAAGCAGCTGTTGCATCCTAGGCAGAATTGGGCCCGCGCTGGTGGAGCTGGAACGCTCCTCGGGGGAAAGGGACATTTGTCACTTTCCCCAGGTAGAGTCCCAACAGGCCCAATGGGCCTCCTCGGATGTGGGCTGGCAAAATGTCCAGCTCAAATCTGAGGAGCCGGTGTAAGACCGACCAGGCTCGGGAAGGGGGAATAGGATTCAGCGGAACACACCACCGATGATCCCTCCCCTGTCCCTGGCCTGGCTGGCCAATCGCCCTCTCCCTTTCCACCCCAGTCTGCTCCGCCACCCCACCCCACCACCTGGCACAGGACTTACCTGTGTCCGCCATTACTTACCTGTGTCTCCTATGCGGGGGGGGGGGGCTCTCATGCCCCAGTCCGGCCCTGCCTAGCTGACAAATGGTCGCAGGTCGCTTCACTCCCTCGATTGAGGGAAAAGATAGGAACGTTTAGTTTGGTCTCCGGGATTTCTCTGAGGTTTCTTGGTTATTGTGTCACTGTAGGAGATACAATATAATACAGTCAGGGAAATGTGGTGCCATATGATGATGATAGTTAATGAAAGCAGCATGTACATTTGGGCAAACCAACTGAAAAAGTGTCAATGCTTAATCTGTGCATTAAAACAGAACTTGCTATTGCATTAAAGCAGAACTTGCTATTTTAATTTCAATTTTTTCTTCTTCTCCTGTCTGTGTGTGTGTTTGCGCGTGTGTGTTCCTTGCCTCCACAGGTCTACCTTTGTCCCCTTTATCCCTTCCTGCTCTTCTGCCTTTTCTCCTGGGTCCTTCCTCCTCTTCCTGCTGCAACCCATTCTGCATTTTCTCCTGGATTATCCTTCCTCTATGCCAGCGTTTGATCCTGGGTGACCTCCCCTCTCCCATCCATTTCTCCTGTCAGCTTAATTTTGTCAAAAACCCATTTATTTCCTTTAAAGAAGATACCTATACTGCCTGATTTTTATGTTGTCTACATGCACCACCTAATCCTTATACCAATTACTAAATGGAATTTCCTCTCCAGCAGTCCCACTTACATTTTCCACCCAAAAGCACCTATCAAAATGTTTTCCTCTTTGTATTTAGCTGACTTTTCTAAATAGATTTAGAAAGATTTTGCATTTTTGTTTTCTTATTGAACATGGTCCTTGACTTGATGTACAGAGACTGGCCTCCATGGGGCATTCAAAGCATCTTTAGTTCAAGAGGATAACACAAGGCCTATGGCTTCCATTTCTGTTCCTTTTGAGGTTCTATTTTAAAAACACAAGTAGGACAGATCAGCTTTATCCTGCTTTGCCAATTTTACCTCTCCTATTAAATGAAAATAATAGCAGAGCCTAGGTGATGTACCACTTAAAATAGTTTAAAAGTTTAAAAGTGTTTTCCAGTTTTAAAAAATACAGTATTGAAACTAGCTTGTATGATTTTTAAGGAAAGAAACAAGCTTAAGAAAGTAGACATAATTATTGTTATTATTGTTGTTTGTTTGTTGTTATTATTATTAAATAAGTAAAGACTATCTTTAAAGTTTCCTTCTAGAAAGAACATGTTTCAAAAACTAACAGTGCAATCCTGAGCACTCAGCCGGTGACAGAACAAGCGTTCTGTCGCCAGCAGTAGTCGCAAATGTGCTTTACGGTACGTTTGTGACTACTCATGAGCAAGGAAGGCCGGCGTAGAGGCTGGCCTCCCTTGCTTCAGTGACGGAGTACCCCTGCGGCCGCCGGCGGACCCAGGTAAGGGTCCGCCGGGCGGGGGGGAAGTTCGCCGTGCGGTGGAGAGGGCCTATTTGCCAAGCCGGCCCGGGAGGGGGCGGGAGATGGCCTCGGCCATGTCCTGGCCCCTGCCGGGTGGCTGGGCCATTACACGGCCTCCTCCGACTTCCGCCAGCAATTTTGCTGGCAGAAATCCAAGGAGGCCAATCGGCCCAGGCAACATTTACACTTGGGGAAGGGGACGAGCAGCCTGGCCGCCGGGGAACAGGATCTGGCGGGCGGCCCTGGGCTGCCGGCTGGATCCTTACGCAGGATTGCGCTGCACGAGAGCAAAATGTAAAGGGTATATGCATTCTTGCCACATTTTGCCCTTGCCCTGGGGTAACATCCAAAATCATTCTGTGACAGCATAGCTCTGATCCTAGAAGAAACTGGATTGTAGTTCATAGGATTTCACAGAACCAGTTGGAGGTTTGCAGCTTTCACAGGCACGGCTAAAATCCCACCTGCCAGATAATAACCAGGCTAGGAGAGAGTTCCAACAAAACTGTGTGTTTCATCCAGTTCTTTTCATGGAAGGGCCTGCTATTGCTCCTTGCATATCTGCTGCTGGTATGAAACAGAATTACCGGTACTTGTGCATAAGCTCCTCAGCCTGCTAACTGAAGAGGCATCTTTCTTGGGGCATTTACACACAGTGAGTGGGGAAGGCTCCAACACGTTGCTTGAAGCAAGGCATTCCTAAGCAACACACCACTCAGATGAAGAGATATGGCAAATCTGCCAGGTGGGAAGGACTCAAGCCCTCCTTATCACCAGATCATAAGTAAGACCCCCAGCCTGCCACTCGATTGATTTCTTTAGTAGCTTTATATCCCATCTGTTTAGGACTTCAAGGCAGCTTACAAACATATTCAGTCACAACAGTAGGCTACACTTCCACATATAGATCTTCTACCCTAAAACAAAGAAATACCCTATTCTGATGTCTCTTGGCCTTGGTGGTAGAGCAAAGAACAAGCCCTCCTCAAAAGCACTTGTCCCCCTTCAAGACCAAACCCAGAAACTGAGCACAATAACAATGTCTAGTCAGGAGGACAGGGCTACTGTTCTTCCCACCAGTCATTTTATGCAGTAAGCTTAGTTGTTGTCCTCTTATTGCATCAGGCCAGAATTGTCCATCAAGCTCAAAGGGAAATACAGAATTAGCCCTTCTTAGCAAGTGTGAGTAGCTCAAGTTCCCTGTGCCAACTCATCCAGAACATTTTGGATTGCTGGTGATTATTTTATTAACAAATGTATGAGAGCAGAGCCTTTTTATCTTTGAGATAAACACTTTGAGATTTTAATAACAGCTATACATAATTTAAATTTAAAATGCAAGTAAACATAAGCAAAACTTTATTCAAGAAAAATCTTAATGGAAGAAAATCAAGCCTTTAATTCTATATTGTTATAATTTATTTTTGCTTCTGACATCGATTTGAAATGGATGATCCTAAACCTTCTTTATATTTTCAATGAACTATTATTCACAGGGGGAAAGGGGCAAGAAAGGCTCTAGAGGGCCTAAAGGGGATAAGGGAGACCAAGGAGCACCTGGATTAGATGCACCCTGTCCATTGGTATGTTGTGTTTTATAAAACATATTGTTTTAAGTTAAACCACTGAGGAAGAAAGAAGGACAAATGGTATGCATGCATCACTGATTACTGATTGAATTGTTTAAGGGGGGGGGGGCTGCTGTGCTCCCATTGAAGCCAAAACTAAAATCAGAGCAAGTGCTGAAAGCAATTGGACTGTGGAAAATTAGAACATTGTTAATAGTTCTAGTTAAAGCTTATACTATCTTTATACCCTATTAGAACTTCTTCTTTAGGCTACAGGCCAGTTCCTATTGTGTGCATATCACTTGATTTCTCATCACTTGGTTATTCACTTGACTCACTACTAAATGGGTTAGCTGTGAAATGTATTGCTTTGAAGAGTTATGAGATAATATGAAAGTTCTGTCTGTGGGATCTGATCTGCAGTGACTCATCCCCAAGTATATTGTCACTTTATGTTGCAGTCATCAAGTGAACATGCATGCATGAACAGAGCCTAAGATCCAGCAGAACCAACAGTGCCTTCTTGGTCTCCCCTCAGTGGTGATCCAATGATGTGTTTTTTCAAAAAGAGTGTCAGTTGGTCATGATGCAGGGCACTTGGCTTATGATACCCAGTGGGAAACAGACTGATTTGAGACAAAAAAAAAAAGACTTTCATCTAACACAGGATTGGTTCATTTGGTGTGCTTAACCTTTATGTTCATTTACATCTTCATGCGGCCAGAGAGAAGAGAGCACAGTTGTTTTAGAAATCACATCAAACCAATCAATACTGCAATAAGGTATTTTTAATATCCCAGTAATGTTCCAAAGCCCCAAAGTATTATCAACAGTCATTTCCTAAACGCTGTATCATGTTCAATGACAAAGCTATCGATCCAGCTACTGTATACCTGCACCCAAGGTACTTTCGCTGTGAATAAAAGCCACCTGAGAAGTCTTCTAAACACTAGGATCTTCTTCCCAATCTGTAGAATCTTCTACCCTCTACAGGGCTTTCTAATCTTGTCAAATTCAGAGAAATATCTTCCAAGTGTTTGAGAATACAGAAAGAGAAGCAGTATTTGCTATCTTTGTGTGCATTTGTACATAAATACATTGGGTATCTAACCTGAGTGCCCTTGGATACATCACTGTTGTACTGAGCTTCTCCACCCATAAAACAGAGATGATCTGCACTGACTAAAGTTAATTCTAGTGGTTGATTTCATGAACAGGGACTCCGAGGTTTTAAAGGCGAGAAGGGTGAGCCGGGGTTACCAGGGCTGGACGGGCTGGATGCCCCTTGCCCATTGGTATGGTGTTACCTTCCCTTTCCTGCATGTTTCAGATTGCTTCCCCTCCCCCCTCCCCCCCTCCCCCCCACTATTGCAAGTTCCTTTCCAGATCTCCACTTTCCTCCCAAATGCTTGATGTAATGATCCACAGCAAATGATCCACAGCAACACTTGTTGTGGCCTGAGTCACTTCTTGCTACTGCTATGTGCCTGCCAATTCCTAATATGATGGATTAAGGATAGCAGAGTGCCTGCTTTGGTTCCTCTTTAACATTTCATAATATCTCTTGTACTGATTCTTCCATTATCCGATTTCACACAAATAAATCCTGATTCACCCATGGAAACTGTGTGAACGTAGTCATTTGAGAACACAAATACATTATTATTAACAGTATTTATATACCGCTTTTCAACAAAAAGTTCACAAAGCGGTTTACAGGCAAATTCAAATGATTAAATGGCTCCCTGTCCCAAAAGGGCTCACAATCTAAAAAAGATGCAGAACACCACCAGCAAATAGCCACCAGAAAAGACACTGTGCTGGGGTGAAAGGGGGCAGTTACTCTCCCCCTGCTAAATATAAGAGGAGCACCAATTGAAAAAGTGCCTCTTGCCCAGTTAGCAGGGGTTACATGAGTTGCTCTCTACAAAGTTCTGGCAATTTTTGTCATTGATCTTGCCCTTCACCACATGATCTCACCTCCCTGCTCTTCTCCTCCATCTGCAACATATTTGTTTCCATATACAGCTTTCTCTATACTGAATTATAACCAAAGAATATGCATATTTTTCTAATTCTGAAATGTGTTCAATATTTTAAGTATTGTTAAGCTGAAGTTAAGAAAATATGTAAATTCAAAAGGTTTTGCTATTAAAGGTAAATGTAAAAACAGTTAAAGTCAAGATGATATATGATTATATATGCACAGCAATGATATTCCAAGAGGGATTGTAGCTACATACATGCTTTTTAGTTGTTGAGCAAATTGCCAAGGAAACCCAAATTTTACATTAAAAATTTCAGATCATATTTTGTATTCTGAAGAAATTATTCAAATCCATAAAAATGTGTAAATTGACTCGCTTTGGGTATCATCCACAATTTGCCTTTGTCCAGATGCAAGGATTCTTTTTCTGGAGCAAGAAGTCCTTGCTGGAGGAAGGAAACCTGTGGATGCTACCCTTTTGTCCTCGGGTTCTGGACCCCCCCCCCCCGGGATGCAGCACATTCCTTTTTGGCACAGCTGTATCAGCGGGGATGGGGGGTAGAGGATAGGATTGGGTCCCAAGTTGACTAATCTAGAGAAAGTTAAGATGCAATATTACACACGTTTACCTGGGAGTAAGCACCACTGAAATAAATGGGACTTACTGTGTGTATGTGCATAGGATTTTGCCATTAGGCCCATCTAACATCAGTATGAATGAAGTTAGTCAAATCTGAGATTATTACGGCCCAGTCCTTTGGGTGCCTTCCAGTGGCGGATGTCACAATCAGCCACCATAAAGCCTGGGACGCTCATGTGAAAACCATGCTGCCACTGTGCACTTTGGGCCATTGACACAAATGGCTGGAGGCCCCACATGAGCAACAGTGGCTCCCAGATGCCCTGCCAGAGCAGCTAGGTCAGGGGCAGTTCAGAGGGAAGCGGGGGTGAGAGAAGCATACACTAAGATCTTGACAGCAGAGCCATACACCAAGATCGTACCCCGCCCCAAAACGTCCCAAGTCTCCTTGGGCTTACGCCAGCAAAATAGCTGGCGTAGGTCCAAGGAGACCCGCTGGAGGCCAAGTGGCCTACAGGGAGATAAGAAAGAAAAAGGTTTACTTCCCTAGGGCTGTCTGTTCCCCCCCACCAAAAAAATAGCATGCAGTACATGCTCCGACAGAGGCCCTGCATGCTTTCAACTGGCGGGGGATAGGACTGGGCTGCTAGGATTCTATTTTAGTTAACAGTTTCTGTCAAATTCCACACAGAATTTCATCACGGTTGTTTTTGTAAAAGGTGAACTCAAACACACAAATCTTTTGACAAGCATTTACCAAACGTTGCCATATGCTCACAGTCAAAAAGCCTGCATTATTAAAAACAAATGGTTTCATTCTGATTCAAACATGCCAAAAACTTACCATTTGCCTGTCATCCTGCTGCAATATTTTCTTGATTACCCCATACTCTGAGCATGTGTGTGGAGCTTCTGCTTTTCAAGTCTGGTATAGCAAATTCTTCCTCCTGACTAACGAGCATGCTTTTCCTCCCAGCCTCTGCAAACAAACATACTGTTTTGATCATGTCTTCCTATTGATCCCTCAGTTGTAACTCCTGTCCTGTTCCTATCACACTGGCCCTAACTTTGGATTTTAATTGCAACGCATTATACAAATCATTCCTGCCAACGGGACCATTGTACCAATGGGAATTTCTCCATTTCCTCTTAACGGATCCTTGATTGTTGAATGCTGCAGTTGTATACAGTGGGAAGTTATGCTATCAGGAGAGTGTCATCATGAAAATTGACTTAGAAAACAATATGGTTATGTCAGTACCAAATTACGGTATTGTTAATTTACCACACCATACTCCTTATCACTATATTTCAAGACAAGCATCAAAACGTTGATATTTCTCATAAGAACTTTCTAGACGGCTCCATTTTGAAATAGGAAAACATATTAGGGTACCCCACAGGAAGATTTCACCTGAAATTAGAAAGATTCACAGACTTGGATACATCTGCCGGATCTGAAGATCAAACTAGATGTGCATGCAAATGCATGCTTTTGACGCTTTAAGATATATATCTTTCAATAGCATGATGGTGGGGGCATATAAAATCACCCCAAATCTGTGGTTGGGGCATCAGGGGGCCATAGCACTCAGCCCCTATCTTGGTTAGTATCCTGATCACATGGGTTCTTTTTAGTTTTTAAACATTCAACTGAAAGCGAATTGAAGCTTTAAAAAAAACTATAAATAGCATGCAGGGTGATGTACGATCAGGATTCTAACCACAACGGAGGCTAAGAGCTAAGGCCCTTCTACCCCCCCCACCACCATAGTTGAGCCGTTTCACACAACCCTCCATGTTGTTGTTTATGAAAGGTAAAAAATAAAGGGTCAAAAGCACACATGTGCATGCATATCTAGTTTGGCCCTAAGTGTGCCAAATAAAGATCATGTCTAAATATATATACACACACATTCAGTTGTATGAATAACTGAATAACAGTTATGTGAATGACCTCTGGTCATCCAGTGAGGAGTCTGAATTATCAGGAGTACAGTTTGTTGAGATTAAAGAATACACTGGAAGACACAAAAGGCCTTTCCAGATATTAACCTTGCTCCTCTCAGGTTATCATGGACAGATGAGTGTAAGCTTGCTCCAGAAAATAATTCTAGTTGTGTTCTCAGGGAAAAAAAAGGTGTACACTGCAATACTTGAGAGATGAGTGAATACATAGCTGGCAAATAACTAAATAAAAATATTGTTTTAAATGCAAAACGTTCATGAAATGGTAGCGCATTTCTGTACGAGGGGGATAATCTTGCTTGCTGGTGTTTCTTAAAGAAAATAGTTCTTAAAGAACTTTGAGCACTCCCAGGCTTAAGTGGAACAGCAGGGGGATTCTCCACTTTCGATTTTGTTGTTGTTGTTGTTCACAAAATGGGATGAACATAGAAGGATTACCAGGGATGTGGATCAAGTCTCTGACTCCAAGTCTCGAGTCAAGTCTCACGTCTCTGGGTCCAAGTCTCGAGTCAAGTCCCAAGTCTTTGCCCCCAAGTTCCGAGTCTTTGGTTGCGTGTTCCTATCTATTTAATGGGGAAAACAGGTTTAAACCTGAATAAAATTCGACTTGTCGTAAAAGGCTCCAAAGTCTTGAGTCGAGTCTTGAGTCTTTTACAATCGCCAAGTCGAGTCCAAGTCAAGTCATTGATGCAACTTGAGTCCAACTCGAGTCCAAGTCAATAGACTCAAGTCTACAAAACTGAGGATTACGCTGTTTGTGATGAGTGACATCAAATGCACTGTCAGATATTGTCTGCTATGGCATTCATAAAGTCATATTGGTGCAACTGATTTACTAGCTGTCAGTGGCAGAGAAGCTTGTATTTTCTGAGCAACAAAGTACTGTACGGTGGTGTGAAGGCTGAGAAAACGTAGTGTCACCAACAAAAGAGCTACCTTGAGGAAAGACTTCCTGATTTCCCTCAACAAATGAGTCAACAACTGCAAAGTAGTTGACATACTATTGAAATTAGAGATTATAGGTTTCAGTAGATCTGGAGTTCACATGTACTGCAGAGTAAACTGAACATCTGGAAAGATCCAAAGTGAATGTAGTCATGATATTCTGATAGCTGAAGTTTAGCTCATGTGAGCTTTGCTGTTTATGTATAAGGCAGTCCTCTAATAAGGCAATCCTGGGGATCTTAAGAACGGCGGAGTGAGCGCTCCGCCATTCTTAGTAGTCGCAAACTACTACCGTAAAGCACGTTTGCGATGACTCGAAAGTAAGGGAGGCCGGTGCAAGGCCAGCCTCCCTCACTCCGTCGCCGGAACAGTCAAGTGGCTGCCGGAGGAAGGTAAGCTCTTTCACTGGCGGCCGCGTGGGTGGTCCGGTGGGGGAGGGAGGGGGGCCATTGCTAGGCCGGTGAGGGAGGGGGGCCAATACTAGGCCGGCTAGGCTGTTACACGGCCTCCTCCAACTATTTAGCTGGTGGAAATCCGAGGAGGCCTATCAGGCCAGCCCCGGTTTACACCCGGGGAAGGGGATGAACATCTCCTTACCTGAGTAGACCTCCAGCCCGCCATAAGACAGGCAGCCTTGGGCTCAGGATCCGGCGGGCAGCCGGATCACAGGATTGTGCTGCCCATGTATTTATTCAAGCTACGTACAGTATAAGAACGACTTATACGACGAAGGATGAATTGAAGGATGAATTGCGTTAGGCTATCTCAGCTGATTTTAAACGTAAACTGTTTTCTTCAGCTGTATTACCGGTATTTATTTTCCCCCTAACGTATTACTTTAGGTTCTCTCTTTCCTTCTACCTTGCCAACTAAACTTCTTCCATCATTCTAGGGGGAAGATGGCTTGCCTGTTCAAGGTTGCTGGAATAAGGTAAAATCTTAAAATATGGCATGGTTTTGATAAGTACGATATATTGCTGCATGTTATGAACATATTCAAAACAAGCGTAATCAAACATGAAGGACTTGCAGTGACCTATTCCTTTCCCAGTTAGCAAATGTGTATGTGATAGGTACAATAAATACACATATGGTATTGTTAGCAGAAACAAAGAGACTTGTGCCACCTTAAAAACTTACCAATTTATTTCAGTATAATCTTTGGTGGACTACATTCCACTTTGTCAGTTGAATGAAATGAATATATGCACACATATATGCTGAAATAGTTTTGTTTCTTGCGGCAATGTACTGACACAGCCATCCCTCTGAAAGATGTTACTGATAGGGTAATGAGATAAACACCTTAATGGTGCATATTTTATAATGCAGACAAACCAAATTCATTAGCATTCACCGTATCAATATACAGACATTAGGAAGCATCCACACATATCTTCCTTATGTTCAGTGTATTTAATTTAGAACTCAAAATTTCGAATGTGAGAATTTTACAGTGCAGTCCTGTCTAGAATTTAGCAGCGGCACACCTAAGGCGGCCGCTGCATCCTAGCCAGAATTGGGCCCGCACCAGAACTGACACACTCCTCGGGAAAAAGGGACATTCGTCCCTTCCCCCCCCCCCCAGGTAGAGCCCCAGCAGACCCAATGGGCCTCCTCGGATGTGCGCCGGCAAAATGGTCGGCCCATATCTGAAGATCTGGTTTAAGGCTGGCCAGGCCCAGGACAGGGGATAGGATTCAGCAGAGCATGCCACCAATGATCCCTTCCCCATCCCTGGCCTGGCTTGCCAATCGTCCCCTCCCTTTCCACCCCAGTTCACACTCCCCACACCCCTGCCCCAACTGGTAGAAAATCTACCTTCCCCGGCATGTGCAGCTCCCGGTCTGGAGCAGAGTGAGCAGCACTGCTGCTTCTGCCGGCGCCGCTTACTTGCTGGATGTCAAAAATGTATGTTACGGCACGTTTACAACACCCGATGCCAGCGGAGGCATTGCACCACCGATGGAAAGTTGCGCAGGATTGTGCTGTTAGACTTTTAAATGTCTTTTGTGCTCTTCAAGCAGAGGCTTACAGGCTTGATGCCAGTTTGCCATGTACACAGAAATTCCAAATCTACTCTCAGGCTTGGTTTGCAATGTTATATAAGAGCATTTGTGAACATTTACGCTATAGTGATCCAGTGAGGCCACCACAGTCCACTGTGCAGAGATGGGGATGGAAGCGAGGCACAGAGCCTCTGCACCTGACCTTCCCACGCACCCTTGGGTATCTCCTGGGTGGCTAAGACCTGCCTGAAAAAGGGGTAGGTACTGCCACCAGGAAGGGGAAAGGCAAAAAGGGGTGCCCCTCTTCACCTCACCTCCCATCCAGGGGGGTTTCCACAACTTGGAAGCCAGTTGCTAGAAGAGCAGTCTGGGACACTAACTCACCTGGCTGATCCCACTCCTTCATAATACCCACCCTCACCCTGTGTAGCCTTAGCCTTGAGTGACTTGAGTGGAAAACTAGGATTCATCTAGCACTCTACAGTACCCTCAAGAAATGCCTGCTGACAATGGCCATGATCCAGCCAAGACTAAATATTTTCATGTCACATTATATGTCCCACTAAACTCAGTGGAAGAGCTAGGCATATACACACATCTTCTCCCATTGAAATGGATGGGACATTCAGTGCTCAGCTTTGGCTGGACTGTGCCATTATTACCTGGCTTCTCTACCTTAGAGCAGATTCACATAACAGTCCACCGCACTTCCTTCATTCAGAAAAACCCTTTACCAAAGTTTGATGTGCGATACTAACTTAATTCTATATTTTTCTTTTGCAGTGAATATTCTAACCATGGACTGACCTGTGTGTGCGTGTGTGTGTGTATGTTTGTTTGTACAAAGAATATTTATTTTTATACAGTGTTCTTTTTGGAAGTGCCGAAAGATATGCATTTTGCGTATGATATTGTTGTACAGAAAATACTAAATTCTCCTTTTTACCTGATTTGTCATTTGTATAATTATATGTATATCGATATTGTGCTTCTTGCATTGTGGAATACAGCTGCAATATTTGCATGATATTTGTGCACTCATAGTAAGTGTTACAGCTTCATAAGTTATTGCATTAAGGTACCTTAAAGAACCACCCGATGTAGATATGAAGCTCAAAGTACTGTATTTGACAAGGAATGCAAGAACAGCTTAAAATACTATGGGCTTTCATTTCTAAAGTAAAATGAAGTTACAAAATTTAACTTTTGTAAATAAATCATAGATGGGAAGTCTTGACACAAATGGAACCTTTTTTAAAAAAGACAAAGCACACTGGGGAGAACATGATCTGGACCTTGGTGGACATGATATGTTAAAGCTCACACCCCGCAGTTCTGATCACTTTGACTCATCCCCACAATTGCCACTTACCACTGGTAAAAGGAAAACAGCAGGGTCAACACATGCAGCACAAAATATACATTGGGGGTTAACTACTGTATGTTCAGCCTAACTACCAGCAGAGGGCACTACTAATACAAATTAAAAAATTTGTGAATGATAAAACTTGAAAATATATTTAACCTGTCTTCTAGACTTGGTTAAAACAAAGTCTGACTTCTTCCACGAGACAGTAAATGGGGGGGGGGGGGGAGAGAGCAGGCATCTGGTGCATACCTGTAACTAAAATTATGGTTCTGCTCAAACAGCACAAAATAGAAACTTCTAGCATTCACAAAAGCCCTTTTCAGACATTCAGAAACCATGCACAATGAACATTTGGAAGGAAAAGCTGGGTCACTGTGGCTGTCCTCACCCCTGACCTCTGTGTATTTATTGCTCCATTGTAAACAGAGCCTGTGTGCATAAATGTTGTACATGCATGCGCTCGGTTCACAAAGGAGGTTGGGGCAGGGGCAGCAGGTGCAATGCTGCTCTCCCTTCCACATGCTCATTGTATACATACAGTTCCTGGACACTTGAAAGGGGCTGTTTGCTTTTTCATCTCTCCTGTATTGTTGTTCTCCAAATTTCATTCCAAGTGGTATTAAGTGGTTTTCCAAAAGAAAGAATTGTTCAGTATTTCCTTTTAGACCCCTACAAAGATCTCACAACCCAAATAGTTTGTTCTACTTCTGAGCTGCTTTTATGTTTAGGGCATTTAACTAGTACTTAATCTAAATATACTTTTCTTTAGCTGTAACACATAGTGCTTCTTGTCCCAATCGTAGAGTAAACCTAAACACAATAAGGGAGATCCATGATTAGGATCACCTACTGTTTTGGGTTTTTTTGTTTTAATTCACAGCAGATAGGGGGAGAGGCAGGTATCAGGTTGGGATTGCTGGAGGAGCAAATTTTAACAGTTTCCCCTGTGCTGTTTTCTCAGTGAAAGCTGCCACCACCACCACCCCAAACTTTTTCCCCTACAGAGGAAAACTTACAGTGCTGTATGGATATTTTAAGTTTCCTCCATAGAGCAAATAGCTTCAGGAATTGATGGTTTTAATTGGGAAACAGGAGGAAAGGCATAAAACACACATCTCTCTACAGTCCCAGTCTGATTCAGGAGATGGGGAAGATCCTGATCACAGAACTCCCAAATCCCATCTAATTGCAACCTCAGTTAATTGAATTCAAAATTGCTTTCCTTCTCTTACTCTTGAAATGGTTAGCATATCTTAGGTTTTAACCAGATGAAACTACTTGCATATACCAACCATTATTTGCTCTATCCACTAAAATTAGGACACACCATGGCAGGCTGTTTTGGCTTGGTGAGTTATAGGTTGTACAAGCTTGGGTTTAACATTTCCAGTCGTTTCCGCTTTTTCTTATTACTTGTCATCTCTTCAACTCATATTCCAATGAATGCCTTCTCATTTCTCAGCATACTTCTTGAAGTGTAATACATAGTACTCCAAGTGAGATCTTAGCAGTAATGTATTTCTCTAATCTTGGAAGCAATGCTAGAGTTACATACAGATATACTATTAGCACACTTACCTGTGTTGAAAAGATGTCATTTGGATCATACAACATGAAATTCCTCCCCCTTCATTACATTCATCACCAAAATCCACAGTAATTCTGTAGCTCACAGCCTCCAGAAGTCAACATGTGCATTATAGCTCTGATTTAGATAGTTCATGCTTGCAAAACTGCAAGACTACTTCTGTGATGATGTCTTTCTGTTTGGAGCAAATGATTGTAGAATTAACACACTAACTACAATCCAGCAACATTAAAATGAATGGGAGTTTTACTATTGACTTCAGTGGGAAGTGACTTGGAGCCCAATCCTATCCTCCCCACCCTCCACTGGTGCAGCTGCAACAGACGTGCTGTATCCAGCCGGGGTGGGGGGTGGGGTGGAGGATCAGGAGGCTTCAGAGGCGAAAGGGGATTCAAATCCCTACACCTCTGTAAGTCTTCAGCTTGGCAATGGATCTCCTCAGACCTGTGCTAGCGATTTCACTAGCACAAGTTCAAGAAGAGAAAGGGTTTGGGGAGGCTGCAGGAAAGGGGGATAGGATCCAGTGTGCACCATCACCATCAGATCCACCCCCTCCTGCAGTCCTCCTGCCCCCCTCCCAGCCCAGTTTTGCTGCCTCCCTGAAACCATACCGCCCTCCCTCCCACCTCTCCCGCTGACTTACCTGCTCTGGCGGGTGGTGGGAGAAGCCTTCCCACCAGCTTCCCTGACAGTGCGCTACTCAGCGCTCTGCTGGAGCGCCTTTTATAACTGTCACTGACTGTTTTACAGCGCTAGCTGTAGCTTTACTGACTGCTTTACTGCTTCAGCACTAGCGCTAGCTGAAGAGGAGCTCCAACAACGGCTGGCCCAGATAGGATTGGGCCATTTGTCCCATTATTTTCAGAAGAGACAGGGTGCACATACAAAACCAGAAATGGCTAAGTCAGGAGTGCTTTAATGGAACAGTGAAATGCAGACTGAAGTGACGTGGAGACTTGCTGCTGCTGTAAACCAGGGATTATAGGTACACCTTGAAAATGTTTGTTTACCACTGAAATGACATTTCTATATGAAATCATTTATCTGTCACTTAAAGGGTCAAACTCCTTGGCTGATAGCCAAATAATGAAACCAGTAAGAGTGGAGACACTTGCGGAAGGCCTACAGTGTTGAGAGAAGAACATCCTGCCTGAAGGTTTGCTCAAGTTATTGAATGAGTTACCTCCAAGGAGCACAGAAGTATTCCTGAGCCATGCACACCAGAGAAAATGCACACCACTATTTGTTCCTGAATAGTGGGCCTGGTGGGGTTACAGGCGATGAACACACCAGTGGTTTTTGCTCTTTCCAGAAGTCAGCACCTGTGCTAACAGTGAAAGAAATTGGCCTTTGCTTCATTCTTTTCATTCATTCTGATGAAATGTTGGAATCCTTCAAGTAAAGATCTGGGCATGTTGGCCAGCAGTTGGCATGAAGAGCATTAAGACACAGACAACAGTTCTCTGTTTTTGGGTTTTTCAAAGAAGTTATTTTCTCATATGTCTAAATAAGAAACTTGAACAATGATTTTTAAAAGCAGCTCAATGAAGAAGTAGCAATGCTTTCACCATCTTTCCTGGTTACCAGGTGATGAACATTTATTCATTCACATTTGATGATTCCATCCTTAACCTTTTTTTATAGCTTCTCTGAAGCTATCATTTATTTTCTGCAAGAAAGACAGTTATGTTTTTGATGGTAATAGAAAATAATTTTAAATTTGATAAAACGTTAAGACAGGCTCTTTGGAATAATTTTAGTCCTATGCAGTTTGATTTTTCATACACAAAACAGTTGTGCTACATGTTTGTCCTAAATAATTTTACTGTTTTGATAAACCTCTTCATTAAACAAGTTTTTCCAGAGGATACTTTGCAATGAAACTATCCCAGTGCTACAAAGCATACAAACAGGGTGCTGCTTTTAACAGATTGAACTATATATAACAAAGAAAAAAGTGTGTATGTCACTTGGCCATCTTTTAGTTGAAGATAGGTGTTGAAGATAATTTTGATTTTTGTTAGCAGTTCTGCAGCACTACCTGAATTCTTTAACAAATCTAAGGTGAATGCAACATACCGTAGTCCCGGTAACATACTATTTAATTTATCAACAGTTTCTAAAACATTTTCTACTGATGCCTGTATTTCCTGTAGTTCTCATGTGTTATATTTAAATATGCATAGGTACCAGTATCTTTGCAGTGTATTCTGCTGAGAAGACGGATGACAAGAATTCATTCTCTACAATTTCCTTGTTTTCTCTGAATGGTTTTTTAAATCTTCACTATTGGACCCAGGGCTTCTCTAGCAGAATTAAACTCCAGTCCTGCAGCTTCTTCCACAGAAGGGTATCCCAATGAAGACACGGTGCTCCTAAGAGCTTCCCCATTTCTTGCAACAGAGGAGTTAACTTTGCACATGCATCTCTTTGCACAAGCAGAGGTGCCTTGTAGGAAAAGTGACACATGCAGGAGCTCCATGTGCACATCAGAGCATCCACAAGGTCTGGATTGGAGTTTTTAGGTGAAAGTAAATCCCACTGACAGCAGTGCAATTTATTTTCATATAATGTGTTCAAGGTTAGATTATCTGGTAAGATTTTATAAATGTTCCACTACATTTTTCACTCAGTGAAAACTGTCAAAGGACCTTGAACACTTTAAAAAATAAGAAATTTAAAAGATAAGATTCTTTATACAGTGATATTTGTTCTGTTGACTTATATTGTTGGTTTATAAATCAAATTTCATATGTCCGAATGCAGGGCCTGAACTATTTAGTGAGACTATAACGCTTACAAAGATTTTACAACACAGAGATCAAAGAGTATAGACTGGTTATTGGTAGTGGGCACCACTTCATCATTAACATGATTTATGTGAAGCTTTACCTGCAGAAGAACCAGGATGCAGGACAGCTGTTTATGAGATCTGCCTATCTTTACATGCAGCACCCATAATGCTATTGGAGATTTCTACACACATGGATCACAATGCAGTGCAGTTATGCATAGTTAAATGCCATTAAAATCAAAGGAACTTAAGAATGAATAACTGTGCTGGATTGTGACCATGATGCAGAGGTCCTGATGGTTTTCAGGTTTTTTCACAGATACAGAACCAAAGATACAGAACCAAAACTCCACAAGTACTGTATTCCCAAATACACACTGAGCTCCCATATGCACAGGAGATAATTGCAAAGTTGGAGGTAATTCCACAAAGATAAGGAAAATGCTCCTGTCAATATAACTGCTCCTGACACTGCAAGGAAGGTGAATATTATTGCATTTGTGAGTGCTCCATGTGCACTTCTGAGGCTCCATGAGTGCAAAATGTTGAACTGGGTTGAATGTTTTTTAGGATCAGAGAGGCTATGTAGGAAAAGCAAAAAGAAATCGACATATCTCAATATTTGATTCACATTTTAGATTATTCAGTGTATACGTATTAACAGGGAGTAACATTTTTACATATCAGGTTTGTTACAGAAGTTCTGTTCTTTTCTTGATCGTTGAAGTAAGAATGTGACCAGAGCTGCAGGGCGGTGTGCCTTTTTGTCATAAAAACTATGTATATTAGTTCACTGATGTTAATTTAACTACAAATTGTTCAGTCATTCATATGTTAGTATTACATTTCTTTTTAAATTGTATTGCATTTTCTTTACCTGTATTTTAATGTGGTGTTTGGAAAGCAAGAAAATTGTATTCCTAATCCAGTTGTTCATGTGTATATTGTTTCTTGCCTCCCAAATGCAATATCTAACTGGTGCTTTTTTGCTGATGGTCTGATGTTCAGCTCACACATGTTCTTTTTCCACAGGCTACCCTGGGGACCAAATAACCATGGCCTCCCTAAATATAGGGACCCCAATTAAGTTCTACTCACATATATGTGACCAGTAGCACCAGAATGTGAATGAGGAGGACACATAAGAACACTGAAAGTAATGCAGTGAGGACAGACTACGTACATTGGATTGTACCCAAACAGGATTGTCATCTATCCACCCTGCTTTCAACTGGATATACAGTACCTCCAAATGTGCATTCCCATCAGTATTCTGGTGCTACTAGCCATGTGTGGTTATGCATGTCTAGAACTGGATCAGGTCATCAAAATGGTCTCTCTAAACAATAGTAGCAATTTACAAAAATAAAAATGTTTTAGGGACCAGGAAGGGAAAAGAATGGTCTCCTTTGATGACAGGTGGTCTCTCTAAAAGAAAGTGGGCCAGGATATTTATGCTAGCTTTCTTTAATGTAGTGACTGTCCAATGATGTTGAAACCTTTGGTGGTGGTTGGAATGAAACAGACTTTTCCCTAATGCCACATTTTTCCCGTGATCCATCAAAACACTTTACGATTTAACCTTGAAGGTGTAAATTGTCCAGTGTAACCCCTCTTTGTTCAGAAGGATTGGACTTCTAAACACCAGGTGCTGAGGGAGAAACTAGAAAAAATGCCATCGCCTTCATGCCCTACTTAGAATTTTCAAGAGGCACATGGCTGACCACTGTTAAAAACAATGTTGGACTACAGTAGATGGCCCTTGATACGATTCCCAAGGCTATTCTTATGTACTAATGGAGCCACTAACAGGCTAAATTCATCATAAGCTCTTGAAGCCTGTTTCTACAAGCATTTACATTTCTTCATAGTCTTTGGGGCATTTTGGTTGCTTTCATATTTTAGTTAGTTACCAGTGTTGAAAATCCAGATAATAAAGACCAGTTTAGTTTCATAAATAATTCATGATTTGGAACGGGATAAGGAGTTATAACTTTTAACATGTGTTAATCAGGTTTGGTTGTTGCTGTTATTTTTCACTAGTCACTGTATTAGAGATTTTATAGTTAGTAATGGAGAGAATGAGAGACTGATGGTAAAGCTGTAACTATCTTAAGAGTTTTGGGTTTGTTTGTTTATACCATTACTAGTGTCCCTAGCATAAAACATGCTAGGGAGTATGGAATTCCATTTAGAGATAATTCCATTTTTTTTTCCAGCGATACACCTCAACACTTTGCTTCAGCTATTCAGCATATCTTTCCTGTTAGAGGAATATTATTCTCTGTAGTAGAATTCTTGGAAGTAAGCTGTACATCTTTTTCATACAAACATACTCCCATAAACATATTTAACCACCTACTAGATTGTAACTAATGGATATACTCTAGAGGGGGCAAGTACATGTTCTACAGCGCAATCATGTCTAATTTTAGACCAGCAGAGCGATCGCTCCGCAAGTCTAAAATGTTGCAAATGTGCCGGAAAGCACATTTGCGGCACCCGATGAGTAAGCGGTGCCGGCAGAGAGACCTGTGCCGCTCTGCAGGCACTGCAGAATGATGGAGCACTGCGGTGGAGAGGTAAGTTCCCCCAGCACAGCAGGGAGGGATGGTGTTCTGGGGGGGCCAGATTAGTCAGCCGGGACGGGGGAGGGATCATTGGCAGCACGCTCTGCCAAATCCTATCTCCCTTCCCGGGCCTGGCCGGCGTTACATGGCCAGCTCGAATGTGCGCCAACAAAATACCTGGCACACATTCGAGTAGACCCATTGGAGCGGCTGGGGCTCTAGACCCATTGGAGCGGCTGGTAAGGGAACGAACGTCCCTTTACCCCGAGGCCTCCGGCTGCAATCCTGCGTAGGATGTGGCAAGTGCCTTATTTGCACTGCTGCATCGCAGGGGCGTCAGCTGATATGGTGCGGTGGGGCGGCGGGCACCAGGGCGAAGGGGCGCAGAGGCTCTCGGGGGGGCGCGTGCCTCCTTAACATTCGTTTTCGATTTTGATTTTTTTCGGGGTTTTAGGGGTTTTGTAGCGCTAACGGGGCTTCTAACAGTGTGTGTGTGTATGCTTTGCACCAACTTATCTTTTGTGTAGGAGCCTCCCGCGACGATCTCCAGGGGCGACGATCTCTTCCGGGGGCACAGATCGTTGCTCTGCCTGCCCCCGGGCGCGAACTCTGTAAAAGCGCCGCTTTGCAGAGTTCACGCATGCGCAGAACAACGATGTTTCCAGTCGACGCTCTGCGCATGCGTGAGCTCTGTAAAGCGCTGCTGGGTGCTTTACAGAGTTCACGCCAGGGGCGGCAGAGCAGAGGAACGATCTGCACCCCCCCCCCGGAAGATCGTCGCCCCTGGAGATCGTCGCGGGAGGCTCCTACACAAAAGATAAGTTGGCGCAAAGCATACACACACTGTTAGAAGCCCCGTTAGCGCTAAAAAACCCTAAAAACCTTTAAACCCCCCCAAAAGCAAAAACGAAACTTAAATTATGCAAATTAGTTTTGGGGGCGTCGGGGGGTTGGCCCCCCATCAGGGGCGCCTCACGATGCCTCTGATCCTGCTAGACAGGATTGGGCTGATGGTCTCCATTCAACTTTTTTTTTTTTCCAAATCATAAACTTATGAGTATCACACGAAAGTGCAAAACACAAAGTTCTATCCAAAGGTGCTCTTCTCCATACAGAAAGCATCTTCCACACACAGAAGAGTTGTCTTAGGCTGCAATCCTATACACACTTTCCTGGGAGTAAGCATCATTGAGCACAATGGGACATACTTCTGATTTGACATGCATAGGCTTGCATTTTGCACTACTATGTTATACAGGAAAAGTGAAATTACATCCAAAGACTCTTCTGCTTGTATAAGTTATTGCACAAGAGTTTGCACTAGCAGTTATTTTCCTCCCCCCCCCCCATGGTTCGTTAGATCCAACCCCATAATTTCCAAGTAGATTTATTTCAAAAGATTATGTACATGAAGAATAGCATTTAGAACGATTCCTGTGGGTACGTACTCATGAAAAGCTTTTGTCACACAGCGTCATTCATTCATCTTACTCACTCCCAAACTGTGGTTCACTGGAATTAACTAAAGGAAGTTATCCCATTCTAATTAAAAAAAATTAGGTCTACAAAAAATATTTTAGGAGTCATGAATGCAAAATGCTAATTTAGAGTAGACCCTGCATGAATCATTCCAAAGTCCTGGTAAGCTAGATCAGTGCACAAATTCTATGAACTTCCATAAGTGGAAGGTTGAGATGTTAAAATCTGGATAGAAACATACCTCTTAAAGTTATTTTTAAAGATAGCCTACCTCACAGTAATCAACAAGAGGTTTGAATTGACTTCAGAGTCAACATTTCATTTTAAATACAGTACCTAGAATATCAGCCCCAAACAATTCTTTTCTAATTTCTGGGTTGCAAATCCTTTGAAATATTATTTTGTTTTTTTGGGGAAAAAACACTATTAAAATTAGTTATGGAATCAAATTGTGCAAAAGAATGATGTACAGAGGCAATCTGATGTTGTGTTGCTGATTTTGTTGACTTTACAAGATAATTTGTTTTTTGTTGTTTATCTGGTGGTATTTGATGTATAAATCTTTAAGCACTACTTTATCAAAATGATTTATGGATGAGTGTTGATGGGGCATTGTTTCTATATTCTCATGTATACAATAACTGATGAGGGACTTAAATCCATGTATTTTACATATGTTAAGCTGAAGGTTTCAAGTTTGTTATATGATTGCTTGATATGCTATCATAAATGCTTTAGGCTAACTTTTAATAAGCTTTTTGAGAAAGCAGTTGCAACAGTTTTGCTTAGAACAGATAGAATTATTTATCAACTTAAATCAAATTCTTCACATGAACATTTACTGCTAACCTATTATTATTATTATTATTATTACTATTATTATTATTATTATTATTAGTTTTCCTGGTTCTTCAGACAATCCATTCTTTATTTATTATATGATACAAAACCAATCAATTATATATAATTTTGACCTCAGTCATTCTGACTGTAGTTTTAATAGCACTGTATGCAAGTATGAAATTCCATTTTAAAAGGTCTGCATGAAAAATGAATCTCATACTTCAATACAAATTTTTACTTTTAAACATAAGTTTTAAATCTTGACATTAAATCTAGTTTTAATCCTGACATTCCCCACTCACCCAATTTACTTTTTGAAAAATTAAGCAGGCATGTCTCCATTGTGCTATAGAAAAATGTAGAGAGGATATGATGCTCAGCTTTTCAAGGATGAAAAGCATTGTTCTGTTTTTATAAAGAAATATACTAATTTAAGGATAAGAATTGTTTTCCTAGGCAAAGTAGGTTCATGACAACATTGGGAATATATGATCAAATACATTGGATATTGACTAGTTGTCCATTCTATATAACACTAACTATGGGGCAAAAAATGGCTCCATTCCAAGAAAATTACAATTGTTTTATTATTTCTGTTTGGAGATTTTAATTTGGACTGTGCTGTATGCATTTCTGTACTGTGTTGTAGTATAGGATGTAAATATTTTCCTTTTTAAAATAGTGTTTACTTTTTATTATTTCATCTGCCATTTGTAAAGGGCAGCTGATTTAAAAATAAAGTGTGGATTCTCTTACAAACCCTGTTTTTGTTTATAGATTATTTTTAAATATTTAATGAGATTTTTCACCATCTGTACTTTATTTCTCAGTGAAAACTTAGTATCAATATGAAACTTTAGGAACGAAGAGCCCAATCTTATCCTTTTCCCTGCCATAAAATGCAGCTGCACCAAAACAGGCAGCACTGTACGGTATGGTGGGGAGGCAGATTGGGAGGCGAAAGGGAAAATATTTTCCCTTACCCCTCAGTAAGCCTCCCGATCACCAGTGGGTCTCCTCGGACCCATGTCAGCTCTTTAGCTGGAGCAATGACAAAGGGTGTGTGTTGGCTGCGCTCCATCCAGCACAAGTCGCTCATGCTGGGTGCCACCACATGCTGCCTCCGACATGCCTCCTACTCTCCCCCAGTCCCATTCTGGCCTCCCTGCTGATTCACTTTCTCATGTAAGCAGTAAACACTTTGTACAGTATCATATTACGCTGACTTTGAAAGACAATGATTTGCAATCAGGTTCCATGCATCCACACTTTGCCATGGTCTTTCAATTTGACATTGGGCTAGGGAGGGATGCGTTCAAACAGAAATTGTGTGTGGATCTGACACTCGACTCGCACTCATGCAAAAATGACTCGCACTTGACTCGTACTCATGCACAAAATGACTCGCACTTGACTCGTACTTGACCCCCCCAAAATTGGCACTGACTTGCACTTGGACTTGTGCAAAAATGACTCGCACTTGTGACCTAGTGACTTAGATACATCCCTGGGAATGAAACAAATGACCCCAAACCTTTAAGATGATCAGAAACCATGCCCATTTCCTGTGTTTCAGACTGTATATCAATATTTCTCAGTCAAGAGCAACATTAATAAGAACATAAGAACATAAGAAGAGCCCTGCTGGATCAGGACAAATGCCCATCTAGTCCAGCTTCCTGTATCACAGTGGCCTCACCAGATGCCTCAGGGAGCACACAAAACGACAAGATACCTGTATCCTGTCGCCACTCCCTTGCACCTGGCACAGAGAAAACCTACTCCTACAACAGGAGGTTGCTTATCCCCATCATGGCTTGTAAGCTGTGATGGACTTTTCCTCCATAAATCTGTCCAATCCCCTTTTAAAGGCATCTAGACCAGGTGCCATCACCACATCCTGTGGCAAGGAGTTCCACAAACTAATTACACGTTATCTCTAGATAGGACGAAGTGTGTGTGTGGGGGGATGTGTATGTATACACATGCATGCACACAATCAATGCCGTTAATAAAAGTTTCTCCTCCATTTAATCTTAAAAATATTCACGAGCAGTCCTTCGAATCTTGTCAGTCTTTGAAATATCTCCCCCCCCAACCTGAAATGGTGTCCCTAAAAACATGCAAGAAAGATGAAAAAGTAAACGTTTTCCCATAACAGGCAAAATCCAGCATGGTGTGGATGTGTGTTTCATCACCAGGATGAGGCTTGATGCATGTTGCAGGGCAGGGGGAGGCAAGGAGGAGAATGAGTAATTAGCTGGTGGGAGCTTTCGAGGTGAGATGGGGGCAAGTCAACTGGCATTTGCTGGAGGGAGAAAAGAGGAGACTAGGGGGCAGGGCTGCCATGCGTCTTAGTGTTTTCACGGGCTTCGTTCCAATTGGAGCAAAGCCGCCAAAAACACCAAGAGGAGGGGTGCCCCCTCGGCAAGCACCGCCCCAGTCACCCCACAATAACTACGCCACTGCTTTCTCTCCTGCTTGTGGGTTTCACAGAATCACATGGTGGGTTACTGTGGAAATCAGGATGCTGGACTAGATGGGCTTTTACTCTGATTCAGCAGAGCTTTTCTTATGTTCTTAGTGTGGGCTCCAGGCAAAGCTAACAGTTCTTTCTGATCCATTACACTTATGATAGGCATAATACTTTGTGATGTGGGCCTCCACAAGCCACAATGAACTGGAATTGTGACCATCAGTGTGTGGGGGGAGGGGGGTTAGCTGCACAGTGGAGACTCCCACTCTCTTCTTTTTAAAGAACTAGCAAGTACTGACACCAAGGGATAAAATAAAAAAAAAACTGAGATAAAAGTATCTTTGTTTTGGAATTACGAAGGAGAAAGAACAAGCCAGAAACATTCCTCAAATTTTTCAGTGGAGGTCAAAAAGGAAATGAGGGATTGGGCATTCTACACATGCTCAAGGCATACAATGCACATGGGTTTCCCCTCACTCGAGTACAGGGACATAATGCTTAATAAAGCTCGAAGGTTCCAAAACCAGCTCTGTGCACGTGCAGAACTCCACTACATGTGTCCACACAGATACAACAAAATAATGGGGAATGCCATCTAGTTGTCTCAGCATTTGGGTGAATATGTTCTCTCCTTGCAAGTATCAAAAAATCAGGGTGCTTTGGGAGTGGACTTCTCTGAATACCAGTTGCAGGGGAGCAATGGTGGGAGAGAAGTACGCCTTTCTCCTGCTTGTGGGCTTCCGTGAGGCAGCTGGCGAGATATTATAGAAAATGGGATGTTGGACTAGATAGGTCTTCTTTGGCCTGAGCCAGCAAGGCTTTCCTTGCATTCTTATGTAAAATTCACACGGATGTTCTCCAGACACATGCTATTATTTGATGTAATACTATTTTGCTCCAGTTAGTTATGCATTTCATATTGCTGTCATCCAAATGTTAAATGTTTATATGGAATTGTTATAACTACTGATCAATGCAAACAAAAACAAATTACAACTGGAAGTGTCATGGAACGAAGTCAGCCTTTCACGTAAACATATGCTCAGGCTGCATGTTTTTTTTCCAAAGTAACACATACAGTACTGTGCCTTGGCCCTTCCTCTTATTTGCACACAAGAAACTCACCTTAAGTCAGGAAGGTTTGAAATGTTTCATAACAATTATTCCACTTCAAAACTACACAACTCCAATGTAAACTAATTACCCCTTAATATGTAGTTATCTGTATTCCATAGTAGTTAATAATGAGTGGTGACAATCGTTTGTCTGTGCTTTCAACATATAATGGGGGGAAAGCAGTTATTCCAATCTGCATTGGTGGTTATAAATACATAACGGGGTAGTACCGTACTTATTATTCTGGATGAAGGGTTTGTAAGGTGTAAACAATTAAGAAGAAATTCTAGGAATATAACTCTGACTAACGCCCCCCTGAACCTAAAGTATAAACAATAATGCATAATACAAAAACCTCGAGCAGCCTGTGAAGATGAGTAATTTTGCAACTTGCTAGTTTAACAATATTCCACAATATAGCCCCACCCCCGCCTTTATCTGAGCAGGTACTCAGTGGAAGGTATTTCTTTTAGCAGTGTGTTTTCACTATACAGTAGTTCATCATCTCTTGTGTTTTACTGTCATTACTGTGAAGTGCCCTAAGCATTCGGCAACAGAGCGTGCTTAAAATTTAAATTACGGAGGCAGGAACAAAACCCGCCGTGTTTGGGTACAATGGTATGCTGGTTACAAGAGGCGTCGCAAACGAAGGGCAAGATAAAGCCTACTGTTTTGTTGTTAGCATCCTTATTTTCTACGACCGAACCCGGCCTCGCTGAGTTCTACCCAAAGAGGCACAAGGAGGAGTGTGCCTATGCCAGGGCTGGCGGCGGGGGCGCTCGGCGGACCGCGCTGCCGTGACTCCTCCTAGAGGTGGTATGTGGAGAAGGAACCCCCCCTCTGCTCCCTACCACCGGCCTCCAGAGCTGCCGCCATTGAAACCATACAATACAAGCGACGAAAGGGAAGAAGGGAGCGCGACAGAGGCACTGCGGCATTGAAGCGGCAGGCAAAGGCGGCGGCAGCCGGGCAGGTGACTGGGAGGGGGGTAGACAGCTGAACTAAAACACCCCGAGCAGACAAACCGGCGGGTGGGTTCGGAGGAAGAGGAGGCGGCCCTTCGCCGTCGCTCACCCCCCCCCCAAAAGCGGCGGACCGCAGTAAGGGGAGCGGCCGCCCCCCGAAGACAGCCTCATTCTCTACCCCTTTGCCCCGCACGCAGCAACTTGGGGAGAGGCGCACCGTCGTCCTTGGGGAAGCGAGATGGGATGGGGGTGGGAGAAGCGCGAGAAATAAAGGCAAAGGCGGCAGAGACAGTCTCTACAAGGCGGCAGGCCGCTGAGGTGGGAGTGGGATGCGGCGGCGCCTCAGCGTGCGAGGGGAAAGCTTTTCCCGCGGAGGCTTATTTTTTGTTTTCCTTCACAAGCACCGCAAAGGTCAAGCAGGCGCCGCTGAGGGGACCGCCACCAGCCGCCGCACCGTTTGTCTTTCCTCGGGGGTGTGATCCCTCCCCACCGTGCTCCTCTCCCAAGGGGGAGTGAGGTGAAGGGAGGTCACACCCCCAGCGCTTCCCTTTCCGGGGCGCCCTATCGGCTAGAACGGGTTAATAGCAGATAGATGCATCTCTCAACCACTCCCCTCGCCCCGGGCTAGGACGCATAGAAGGGAAGGGGGGAAATTGTGTCAAGGTAACTGAGAGGGGGACGCTGGTTTTTTTGTGAGGCTTTCCACAGTCTGAGGGGAAAGAATGGGAATTGCGCGGGAAATGAACGACATTCATTTCCCACAGTTCTGCGCGCCTCGCTCGCGCACCAAGGGCGCGTGCTTTCCCTCACCACCGTCCCCGTGATACGAATACCTCCCTTTTTCAAAGCTGCCAGCGCGCGCCTTTCAACCGCCGGGTTGGAGCCCGTGCTCCAAAAGGGGAGGGGGCAGATCCTCTTCCCCGAGTTCTTCAAGCGAATACTACTGTATATTCCTAGGCTCCTCGTGGTCACCCGTTACGCAAATAAATTTAATGCTTTAGCGGTTTGAATTTGACAAATGAAGAATTCCTGCTTGAATAAAAGACCTGCCCCTTAAAGGGGCAGGCTTCTCTATATCAGGGTTAGGGAAAACCGCCCCGCTCGCCATCGAGAGAGAATTCTGTGGATGGGGGAGGGGAGAGAATAGTTTAAAAAAAGCATGCGCTATGTATGCCACGCAGTTTTGTACATATGATAATATAGTAAAATCTGATTCTGTATTTCTTCAGAGTTACAGTTGCTGATAAAACAGCAAAGAACCTTGCTGGGACTTACGCTTCATCAGACATTAGTCCACGAAAAATCTATGTTGGAATAAATGTGTTAGTCAATGTGCTATAAGACTCTGTTCTTGCTATAACAGACTTACGATTTCTGATTTCATACTAATTTAAGTGTTATATTTTGAGTCAATCAAGTGAATCCTTGATTCATATGGAGAAGGATTCAGAAAGTCCGTGCATGCATGTAGAAAACTAGCATGCGAGTTCGGAGAAGGTTGGCTACAGTTACAGTATCATCTTTCTCTGATGTCTGTCTAGTTTCTGAATGTGGAGGGCTATTTCTATATATCATGAGCCTCCACCTGCAGGCTTAAGTGGTCACAGACACACGTTTACCACCTCAATGAAAACTAGGTTTTAGAGCCTGACCATGAAAACAGTTTTTCAGAAGCTGCCACATCATCTAAATAATGCATGGATTACATTCCAGAGCTGCAGACACACATTCAGTTAATACTTAACATTGTTTGGACATAATGGTGAGCTCTTCAAAAAAGAAGTCAAAGGGGAAGTTTTCAATCACCTCTCCTTATTTGTGAAGGAGGAAGGATGCTCTCTGATCCCAAGACTCCGCTCCTCCTGCTAACACCATATCCCTTTGGTCAAACATAACCTTTGATTTGATAAACAAACCAGATAAACAATTTGATAAACAAACCAGAGGTTAAAATTCATTGAAGCGTATTAAAAACAGCCCTGAAATTACTATTACTGATGCTAGAACAATAGGCAGGTACAAAAATGACGAGCTGCCTTTGAGCTTTTTCTTTGCTATAAAAATTGGAGCATATATGAAAATTAGAATCAAATTCTCTATTTACAGTTTAAGCAGAGAAGCTCAAATCAGTGGGCCTAAACTGAAAATTCATTTGAGGTTTGATATAAAAATAAGTTTTCACCATTGTGGTCACCATCACTGACCACTTGACGCACAGAAATTAACAGCCCAATCCTATCCAAGGCCAGCCCAGATTGTGGAGCAGTGCTGACACAGCCTCCACTGCATGCTATGGGCCGTCCAGGACCAGGCAGTGGCGGAGAGGTGCCACTAAGTAAAGGTATTTTATACTGACCTATTCCGCCGCTGCTTAGTCCTCAGTGGGCCTACTCGGATCTGTGCCACTCCAGCTCTTTTGCAGGCATAAATCCAAGTCGGTACAAGGGAGCGTTGGGCCTAGGCTGGGGGCATTGGTGTTGCTGCCAAGATCCACCCCAGCCTCCCTGAGCTACCTCCAGCCGGGCCCAATCCCCGCCCAAATCCTCCCATGCCATGGTAGCTCCCTTTGCCACCTTACATGCACCAGCAGAGCATCTGGGAGGTTCTGGTGCACACACAGAGCTTCCTTCCATCCATTTCCGCTAGTAGCTCCATCATTTCGTGATTGCTGCACAACCTTTGTGCTGTCGCAAGGTGAGTTACAGCAGCGGATTGCCAGATCCACTGCTGCAATTGGCCCATTGGATTGGGCCATTGTGGTGAACAGCCGACTCCAGACATACACTGGCAAGCCGGCTATTCACTTTGCAGGGACGCCGCAACCCTCTGGAGAGGCACAATGCAAGGCCCCACCACCAGACAGGTTGCAGTTCCCTGCACACTCCTAAACAAGGAGAAAGAACATACTGCTCTGGGCCAGAGAGACAGTTAAACGGTAGGTGCCACCAGGGGGTAAAAACCTCTTTGACTCCTTTAGCTCCCCCTGCCAAAGGGCCCCAGAGTGAGAACCTTGGTAGCCACTAGACTCCATGCATACAAGGGCAGTCAGTGGCACCAGGCAAATACGAGAATGGTAGCGTTTATGGCTTTAGGCTAGGCGGTCTGGATTTAGTCCCCTTAAGTTCCCAAGAACCACACCAGGTTAAACAGAATGATGGTTTATTTTAGACTATGCAAAATAAGCATGAATAGAACGTACATGAGCAGTAAAACTGCAAGCATATTAGGCATAACAAACCAGATGGAAAATAAAAGCACAAAACAACAAAGAATACCTCCTGTACTAAACATTTGGGTTCCTAACATTCACCAAGATATCAAGAGAGATGTTACAAGGCCCTCAGCCGTTTGCCAGGACTGAGAGATGGCATCAGAGAAAGGACAGGGAGACTAGCTCCAACCAAAAAAGTTAGAGAAGTAACAAAATGGTTCCCCCCAAGGGTCAGTTAAATAGATAATTTGAAAGCATATGATTGCCACAGGTAAGATGACCAATAAGGTACAGCTGGGTGGGTCATCCCATAACCGATGACTTCACTCCTCCTTGGCCCCCTCCCCACCGGAGAAGCTCGTGATGTTCCCATAGGTGCTGCAAACTAATGAGGGAAGAAAAGCATTATCATATTCCCATGCAGATAAGAGGAACTAACAAGCACCAGTTCCAGAGATGGTACGACTCCCCAAGGTCGCTGGCCACCTGCCAATTACCAAGGCTCTGCAAGCAGGCAGAGAGAAAGAAGGAAGTTGAAGTTAGAATCCAAAATGGAGACAGAACCAAAGTTTAAGATTTTGACTTTCACTACAGCCATGAATGAAGCTTTTCCCACCATTTCTCCATATACAAGAAAAAGTATTGCTTGCTGAATTCCGTTGTGTTCAACTGTTGTTAACTTCGGAGCAGAGTCAGTAAAAAAAAATGGCAATCTTCATTTAAAAGAAGCCTATGGATCTTTTGCTTTCATGGACATAGTTCAAAAATATTGATTGAAACTATAGGGTGATCAGATGCAAAAGAGATGAAGCACTTGTATTTTCAATAGTTGAGTAGCAGAGAGAATAAAAGTGCACCTTTACTCCATCATGGCAAAAATTGACCTTTCAAAATTCCTTCTTCTCCACAATTTTTAAAAGTACAGAAACCCTGTCTTATTTTGCATCTTGTCACCCAAAGAAAATATGAACTTGTGTTCAGTGATTATGATTGGTTTTAAAAACAGAAAGAGAAATAATAATCTCTTGAGACAAATTGATATCTTGCAAAGCCAATAAAAGTACTGTATAGAAGAAAACCTTCCCTTCTTTGAAGCACTGCCATCAATATTACCTAGGAAACTGGCTGTTCCAACTTCATTTCAGATGTGTTGTGGGTGTTAACTCTCCCACCATGAGCTTCTTTGCATTGCAGTCCAGTTGGTATGTTTAGTACTACAAACTGTATTTTTCCCAATATTAGTTACATTATTATGTGTTAATTATTTTTTGCAGTGATGCTTACATTGCAGTCCCCAAGATCTATTGAAATCAGGGTGACTGTTATAGTTCACACTCAACATCAATCCCTGTTTTCACTCTTTATAGGTTTTGTACCAGGATAAGCAAATAAGGATAATCTGCCAGAAGAGTGAGAAACACACAGCGACAACATGTCGGCCAGAGGTGGAAAGAAAAAAATGTCCAAAATGTCACGCTCCAGCAGAGCGGGTGTTATTTTTCCAGTTGGGAGAATGATGCGATACTTGAAGAAAGGTACATACAAGTATCGGATAGGAGTGGGAGCTCCTGTCTACATGGCAGCTGTCATAGAATACCTAGCAGGTAAGTACATTTTTAATTAAAATGCTGAAGTGGCAAGGCCAATTGCTTGTATAGCACCTCTTAAAATTAGGCTGTTTAATGGTAAAGAATACTCTAAAATTGGATATTTTAAAATTGGTTGGTTGGATATTACTGGAATAAATCTTTTAACAAAGCAGTGGCAAGTGAGAACTGTGGGAAAAAAATAGTCCAGTATGCTTTATCCAGAACTGGAAATCTTGTTTGCTAATTTTGAAGCATTAAAGCATAGGTTTTGGTGGGTTTTAATGGAGATCACATCTGGCTTTTATCGTCCAAAGGAAGGGCCTAGAAATGTTCAGCCCAAGAAAGGGTAGGGCTGGCTCACACACAGCCCAAATTGTAGATGAACATGTGAAGCACCGCAGGAATGATGGTGGAACTTGCATGCTCCCCCCCCCCCCCCGAATCTACAGTAATCTTTAATGAGAACCAGGGTATACACTAAATGCCTATGCAAGTACGGTAGGTCCCACTTGCACAGTCGGTCCACTCCTGGGGACTTACATGAGTATGTTTTGACTCACATGAAAACTTATATGGGCAAGAGCTCATAGCTCACTCGCAAAGCCCTTTGTATATATAACCTAGCTGTTTGGACTCATAGAATCCACAGTATAGTCAAACTATTGAAGAGTTTTCTATAGTTACAAGGGTGTTGCATTGAAACTGGGTTACATAAAGCTGCTTTATAGTAAGCCTCATATTAATACTAATGTGAAATCTCCAAATAAATTAAAATGGCTCAAAGCATTCCACAAAAAGGAAAGATAACATTGGTTTTTCTGGAGGGGAGCAAAACTGCAACTTTATAGTTCATCTACGTAAAGGTCAGATGACTTACAATGTGATCTTCCAGTTTTACTGCTTTTGTCAGAAATATGTAATTTGTAATAAATTACAACAACATTGTTCTACACTAACAGCCCGATCCCGTGTAAGTTTAGAGCGGCAGAGCATGTGCTCCGTTGCTCTAAGCCAGTGTTTCTCAAACTGGGTCGGGACCGACTTGGTGGGTCGCAACCTGATTTTTCGTGGGTCTCTAACTGTCTCAAGTCCTGAGGTTATTCAAAAATCAGATAGCTGCTAATTGCCCTGTAAACAGCTGAGCTCCTGCAGTTTGCAAGCTTGTGTAAATATAGGGAGATAAATCTTTGAGAGTCTTCTTTCTGGTGTTTTTTTCACGTCTGTCAATGACAGGTAGTGGGGGCAGGTGAAGGCTGGGTCACATAACTAAGCCCCTCAAGCCTTGAAGATAGGGCTACCTTATTATTAGAAATGAATTGATTAGGGCTACCTTATTACAAGAAATGGATTGATTTTTTTGCAAATAAATAATTTGTATATATTATTTCTTTCTAGATCACCTTTTTTAAAGTCTCATAAAGCTAGGTGGGTCCCGATAGCATGCCATTTTAAAAAGTGGGTTCTGGTGCTAAAATGTTTGAGAACCACTGCTCTAAGCAGTTGCAAACGTGCCTTAAAGCACGTTTGCGACGTTAGAGTAAGGGCCGCCGGCGCAGAGGCCAGCAGCCCTTACTCCGCCGCTCTCCAGACCCGGTACCGACCGGTGGAGGTAAGTCCTGCACCAGTCAGTGCAGGGGAGGGCGGGCAGGGGCGTGGAGTGGCCGACCTGGGAGGGGGGCGGGGATATCAGCGGCGCGCTCCACTGATATCCTGGGCCCATTCCTGGGCCTGACCGGCCTTACATGGCCGTCTCGAATCTGAGGAGGCCCATCTGAGGAGGCCCATAGGGCCCTGGCCAACTTATACCCGGGGAAGGAGACGAATGTCCCCTTCTCCTGAGGTGCTCCCAGGCTGCCCCAGGACAGCCCAGAAACAGGATAGGATGTGGTGGCCACCCGTTTAGGCCGGCCGCACATCTTTACACAGGATTGCGCCGTAACTTACTTTTCTACAACAACTACTACACTCAGACAGCAATCCTTTACACACTTACCTGAGAGTAAGTTCCATTAAATTCAGCGGGACTTACTTCTGAATAGACATGCATAGGATTGCACTGTAAAGCTTTTCTGTTGCTAAGAGTGTTTGGGGCAACTGGCAACTGCTCTGACTTGTTCACTGTTTTAAAGTTTTGACCTTGTTTTTCATGTTTTTATTTTGAGTCACTTCAAGAGCCAATATGGGTCAGAAAGGTGAGATTAAAAATGAAATGAATATACATAAACGAACTTGTTCCTGAAGAGCTCAAGATTTACTTTAGACAAAGGGACCATGTCCATAGTTGACATAGGTCATTTAAACCAATAAAATCCAGATACACAGCCAAAACGTATCTGTGTTACTTGACTTTCCTGCTCAAATTTGGAAACAGGGCAACGTGTGATCTTGACTCAGGAAAATTCATAATGGGGATGTTACGCTGAGATTGTGCATTGTATTTCTTGTTACTGAGCTTTACCCCAATGTATTTGTAGCAGAAATATTGGAATTAGCTGGTAATGCAGCAAGGGACAACAAGAAGGGAAGAATTGCCCCAAGACACATCCTTCTGGCAGTTGCTAATGATGAGGAATTGAACCAGGTATGCTTTCCAGGTTATTTTGCAGAAGTTATTGAGTTACGTGCTTCATTCTGTAGTCCAACAGAAAGACTGGTTGTTAGAATTAGCAGTGATGATTTAAATCAAGGCCACTGGAACAAAACATACTGAAAATCTCAGAATCAAAGAATAGTATTAAAACACTTTTATAATTGTTTCTTTTAATTTTGCTCTGACTTTGCCAAGCAAGGTGTGGCATAGTGTGCAATCAGCCAGCTTCCAATATTTGTTGTTTCCTCCTCAATAAGGATAGTCTATTTAAGGAAGGGAATAAAAATCAGCAGATAATAAACATGGTGGCACTTGGCATCTACTTCTAACATCTGTAACAACTCACAATAATTAAAGAGTAGCTCTACAATCATTTGTGTAGAGCTTATATACTACATATTCAGTATTCAGTGATAAGGTGCATTGCACCTGCACAGAAGTGTTTACACTGGGGAATACTAACAAATATACTGTTGCATTGCCGCTAAACATAATGAGAATATGGTGTTGTAGGCAAATAATATTGGTGCAAATACATATAATTGTATTATTGGTAACCTCATTCATAAATTGTAGCTTTCCTTTTTCATTAAAGTAGAAAATATTGCTTTGAATTTCATTACTGCTACATTGTTGATAAATCTATACTTTCCAAATCAAAAAGCCACCCTAAAGGGCCGGCTGCTGCATCCAAGTCGGGACATGCCAGCATGTCCACTTTCGTCCCCTTCGCATTCGTCACCTTCCCCCGGTGTAAGCCCGAGGGACCCCAATGGGCCTCCTTGGATGTGCGCCAGCTCTGGAGCTGGCGCATGTCCGGAGAGGCTGTGTAAGGCCAGCCCGGCCTGGGAGGGGGAAGGGGATATGGTGGGGCGTGCCACCAATATCCCCACCCCTTCCCATGCCCAGCCGACCAATGGCCCCCTCTCCTGCCACCCTGGCCCGCCAACCAGCGCAGCCCTTACCTGCAGCAGCCAGGACGGGTTCAGGTAGGTCCCGGAGAGAGCAGTGCCAGCCTCTGTGCCAGCGCCACTTACTCCCAAGGTGTTGAAAACGTGCCTTATGGCACGTTTATGACACCCTAGGTCGACAGACCACGCACTCCACTGGCCTAAAAATAGACTGGATTGCACTGTCAGTTTATGAATTAATGTTATGAATTTTATTTGAGGTGTATTCAAATTATTTTTCTGACAATAATAAAGGATAAGTAACAATGAAGCATGCTCTTTATTTTTACTTTGCTTATATAATCACATTTCTGCTCCATCCTTCCTCCAAAGAACTCAGGGCAAGGTATTTGTGCTTAGCCCATTTTGTATAATGAACTGTTTCAACAGAACCTATATTCAGAAGTGTCTTGTCTCTGAACACTGCTTTTTTCTGCAGTTGCTAAAAGGAGTGACCATTGCAAGTGGAGGTGTTCTTCCCAGAATTCACCCAGAGCTTCTTGCCAAAAAACGAGGCACCAAAAGCAAATCTGATACTATCCTTTCACCTTCTCCAGAGAAGAGAGGGAGGAAATCTTTGGGAACCAAGAAGAGTGGAAAAAAAGCAAAGGCTGCCAAAGCTCGGACACCCAAAAAGGTAAGCTGAATTCAGACCAAGCCACTCTCCCTATTTAGAAAGTAAGTTACCCCTTTTAGGACCAGTTTGACTCTCTCCTGATAGTTTGTTTTCTTTGTGGTCAGGACAGGTTCATTTAGATCAGTGGTTCCCAACCTTTACTCGAAAGGAAGGGAACCAGTAAGTGCTCGCGGAGGGGTGGCGACCCGGCAGGAGGGCAGCATGGCTGCAACGGCACTTCTGGGTTCCCGCCACCGCTGAAAGAAAAAAGGAGGGTTTAAAGTCACCCCCCTGCGGCGGCAGCAAGAACCCCAGTTTTGCATCGTCCCCCTCCACAGACTGGTGAGTTGAAAACTCCTTTTTTTATTTTGGCGGGGGAACCCGGAAGTGCCATCGCCGCCCTCCTGCCGGGTCACCACACCCCTTAAAGGGGTAGACGGTGGTTCCTACTGGCTGGGGGGGGGTCACAACCCCCAAGATGGGAACCACTGATTTAGATGTTATCAAGCATTTATGTCTTTATTGAGGCTTCCTAGACGTTGATAATGGTTGTTAAAAGAAGCAAGGTAGGCTGTGTAAGAGCAGTGGCATTGCTAGAAGAGGAGCGGTACCGTAGGTGCGGCAAGACGCTCCTACATGTGAGTAAGCGGCCCCACCTACTTGCCAGGCGGAACCATTCCGAGCGGCGACAGCTAACACGTGGTGGGCTCCGTTCTGTGCCATCGCTGCTCGGAATGGCTCCGACTGGCAAGTGGGGGCGCTTACTTGTGTGTAGGAGCATCTTGCCGCACTTACAGTACCGCTCCCCTTCTAGCAACGCCACTGTGTAATAGCAAACTTCTAAGGGATCTGTCCTTCTGCAAGTTAAATGTTGAGCAAGTGTTTCAAGAGTTCAGCTGCCAGTTTAAAATGTGTAAGAAAAGAACCCTTAAATCTCATCATATCAGCCCTAGCAAGTTTACAGTCTTAAAACGTCTTACACTTCAACTGTAAAAAAAATAATTTGGAAATGTATTCCAATTGATTCCAACTGAGCTTATTTCCAAGTAGTTATGCATAGGACTAAATCATTAGACTGGTTGAAATCATACCAATGAGTCGCATATGCGAATGAATGTCAACTTCGTTCTAATATTCTCAGAACAACCAAGTCTGTCTTGCAAAAAGATGTTGCTCAAAGGGCTACTTTTGATGTTACATTTCAGGAGAGAAGGCTGAATATAGCCACATACACTTTTTTTCAGAAATGTGGGCAAAATCAAACACTGAATTGTATTACTATCTCAGACTTAGATGTGATCAGTCCCACATCTATAGCCATGTTCATGCTTTCAAAGCATAAATAACAAAACTGATCACTAAAAGCAGTGATCCTTACATTACAATTTTCATTATAGGAGTGATTTGACATACCCTGCTATGGATGAGATCTCCTCCATGCCCGGCATGCAGAAATGTTCATTCATTAGCCATCTTGCAAGCACAACTCATTATGTAGGAAGGTGGACAACAGGGAGGCAGGGGGTTAGTGAGGGGAGAGAGGGTTGTGGCAAGGGACTGGATTGGATTGTCTTATATGTCCAGCATGAATTTAACAAACAACGGTGGTAGTGACCTACTCTTTTTGGTATAACTGATTGTTGGCTATGCTTTTGATCTTCAAATCCTCATGACTTTTTGTTTTCATCAAATTGTTGCATCAAAACTATAAGGTTGATGAATTGAAATAAATACATTTGTGCTCTGTCTGATCTGCTGGGTGGTGTAGATTAAAGTAAACCAGACTCAACACAGTTATAGGATATTTATGTGTAATAATAGCATCAATATCCACAGTGTCTATTTGAGAGCTGTCACACATTTACTTATGAGTTTGCAAGGTGCTCACACTGTGACTTTTCTTTCTCATTTTCATGCAGTAAGCTTTTGATGTGAAATAGTCCCCATATGGAAAACGGATAGTTCCCACATCAGAGGAAACACTAACTGTGGAAAGCTGTTTTGTTTTTCTTCCTTACATAGTAACTATTCAGTTCCACGCAGGGACTATTTCACATAAAACATCTTCCCAACCTGAAAATGAGGTGTACAGCCACTGCATGAGGATCTTCCCACCAAAAAGTAAATGTGTGAATTGGCCTTGAATATAGCCCCCTTGGTGTGTTTACAGAACATCCCTCAGCTACAGAAAATGTGGTCAGCTATAGCTATATTCTGGTAAGGAACCATTTGTGTGCATGTTTTTTAAAAAAATTATGGACAATATATTTGATCTTCTGAATGATTGGTTTTTCTTTTCTGAATGTTTCTATTTTCAATAGAACAAACAGAAGGAGAATGAAAAAGAAGGAGCATCAAATTCAGCAGCTGATGATGGACCTGGAGATGGCTTCACCATCCTTTCCTCCAAGAGCCTTGTCCCAGGACAGAAGGTACTAACGGCACGCTCCTGCATAGATATCCGCCTGTGGAGCGCGCACTCTGCAGGCTGAGGGTGTCGTAAATGCGCTGTAAAGTGCGTTTACGGCACCCGGAGAGTAAGGAGTGTGGTCACCCGCACGGAGACCAGCAACCCATACTCTGCTTCCCCCAGGACCCTGCATCCACCAGTGCAGGTAAGATTTGCACCGGTTGGTGCAGAGGTGGGATGAGGGAGGCCTGGGCAGCGAGGGAGAGTGGCTGTTGGGCTAGCCGACCCGGGAGGGGGCGGGGATATCGGTGGCGAGTGCCACCAATATCTTGCTCCCATTCCAGGACTCAGCGGCCTTTTCCCCACTGCCCCGGATGTATGTCGACTCAAGAGCCGACGTACATCCAAGGATTCATTACTCTAGGATTCATCCAAGGATTCATCCAAGGATTCATTACTCAAATCATTACTCTAGGAACTGCATGTTCTACAGCATGAATTTGTGACCCCATGTAAAATGAAGCACGCTCCTGCTTCCTTATTTCTGTGAATATTTTTTGGGTGTGATGCATGAGTAATATGACTTTTCCTTTCTTCATCTCTCTAGCAATCCATTATTACAGCTAAGGGCACCTAAACATGTTACTTCCCAATTTGGCTATGCTCAATCCTAGGCATGTTTACTCTGAAGTAATTGTTGCTTGGTAGCTTTTTTTTCTTTTTATTTTGCTGTGTGCAGGAAACACACATGTGCCCGCATCTAAAAGGTGTTGACTGCCTGCCAGAAGAACACAGGCCAGGCTAGTAACGTGATGCTAGTTCTAGAATGAATGGCAAGAGGTCTCAAATCATTCCAATAGGAAGACCACACTTTTAATGATCAGACCGATCACATCCCCCCCCCGCACACGCACACACACATACAGTGTATCAGACTGACTTAGAAGGAGCCTTGCCTGCTCCAAAATTCCATGAGCTGCCACACCTTGCTGGCACAGCAAGTTTGACCCTGTGACAAAAGCCATCTCCTTGACTTTGGAAAAACAAGTTGTTAACAAAACAAAGGACGGAGCCACAATCCTAGTTGTCTTTACCAGTTCCATAGCTAAATATCATGTTAATGAACAAGTGAACCTCCTTAAGCTAGCTACTGCACCTCAGCCAGGTGCAAAAACAAAATAAGCCCTGATCTAAATCTGGGGAAAGGCCATCAAGGACCAACAACTAACAGAAAGGTCCCTTGATGAGTTCATCCCACAAAAGATCCTATTGGATTCTGAGTGAAAAACATAAAAATTTGGATCCAAGATAAAAATTTGGGTCACTAGTTCCTCATGTCTTTCATTCCTTGCCTTCGTCCTGCCTTGCCGTCGGTCTGTTGTGTGTTTGACCCACTGCTGGTGTGTTCCAGCTGCAATCCAAGGTCCACTGAGCCAAGTCAGTGCCCAGGATCAGTAACCATTGCTTCCCTCCCCTTCCTAGCCTTTCTCCAGACTTCTCTCCCTGAGCACTCTTGAAGCCTCTGTGCCAGCATGGGTTGGACAGTCATCCTCATGAGCCACCTAACGGCATGCCCCTTCTCCCTAGGAAAGCAGCTCCAGCTCTCTTGCACTGCTTCCCTCCTTAATTTAAACTAACTAAAGACTACCACTTAGATTTTGGGGCTTGCTTCAAAGCATTTTTCCTACTGTTTGAACCCCACTTTATCTCAGGAGATTTGCCTGACCTAGATTTGCCTGACCTTGACACCCTTGCCCCACAACTCCTGCAATGCAACATTCCCTACACAGCAGATACAGATCAGCAAACTTGGTCTTTGGCATAGCGTCGCAAAAGACCCACAAACTCCTTGCTATCTTTTGTTGTCTGTTTTGTTTGCAGTCAAGTTGACGACACACTTGATGTGTGTGATTTTCCTCCTTTGTGTGAATGTATTGTGTATATGTGCGAATCCATTCTATTTTGGGGAACTACTTTGAGGGAGGTCCGAGATCAGCCTCAGGCCTCCATCGAACAAACCCACTTAACTGGTCCATCAAGAATTCTGAGGACAAGGAAAATCACATATTTCAGTTGATTCCCTCTCAGAAGCTTGGGACATCATTTCAGAGCAGTTACTTGGTGGAAGAGACTAGCTCCCCCACTGCGAGTGAAGTGACTTCATGGCCTGCTAAGGGGCGCACTCCTTGTCTGTAGCTCTTGGGGAACTGCCACAGACTTTTGTCATGCCCTGAATGCACACCTGGTAACATAAGTCCCACTGTGTTCAATGGGACTTACTCCCTAGTAAGTGTGCTTAGGATTCAGCCTTAGTAAGCATTTTAGAATGCCTGTGCTTGTATTGTGTATATATAAAAGAATAAAGGTCCTATGTGATAACATTTCATGAAGTAGGTATGGGTTCTTTGGTAGGCGTCGTTCCCAGGAATTTGGGACAGCATTTTTTCTATGTTTGCTTTGTTTTTACTGGTTTTTGTGATGGTTTTTTTGTTTGTAGTATCTTGAGAGAAAAATAGGGTATACATTTTTAAATAAATAAGAATTAAACATATGTAGAGGATAGGTCTATCAAAAGCTATTAGTCACAATAGCTAAACGGAGTCTACGTGTTTAGAAACAGTTCACTTCTGAATACTAGATGCTGGGGGTGGGGCACATAATGCAGGAAGGTCATTGCCTTTGTGCCCTGTGTTCTTATATATTCTTTTCCTCCCTTGGAATTTTGTAGCTGTCTCTGACACAGAGCGACATCAGCCATATTGGTTCTATGAAAGTAGAAGGCATCGTGCATCCAACTACTGGTGAAATAGACCTCAAGGAGGAAGTAGGTAAGATTTAATTGAAGCAGGTGGGGACCTTGAACATCTTAATGGTAATTCTTCCAGGAAGGCTGTTGAAATCCAGTCATCTTTAAGTCCTTGACCAGAAATGAAAACTGAATTTGAACTGTTCTGGAAAGCTACGCATGTTACATTCAACTCAAACCTTCCTAAGGATAGGCAACAGAGAACTGATTTGACAGATAACCAAACATTTTATAGGTTTGGTTACCGTTCTCTCGTTTCAGGTTAACAGCATAATCCTATGCATGTTTACTCAGAAGTAAGCCCCACTGTGTCCAGTGGAGCTTACACTGAGGTAAGTGTACATATAGGAGTGTAGTCAAGAGTGATTTTCAGCACAATCCTGCGCAAGTATGCGCGGCCAGCCGCTGCATCCTGAGAGGATTGCAGGCTGCGCCAGCGTGGCCCGGGCTCACCTCGGGAGAAGAGGATGTTTATCCCCTTCCCTTGGTGTAAGCAGGGCAGGGCCCAATGGGCCTCCTCAGATGCATGCCAGCTCCAATGCTGGCATGCGTCCAGGGAGGCCATGTAAGGCCGGCCCAGGCTGTGATGGGGCTTAGGATATCGTCACCAATATCCCTGCCCTCTCCCGGGCCGGCCAATGGCCCTCCTCCCTTGCCACCCCTGCCTGCCCCCGGGCCAACTGGCGTGGGACTTACCTGCGGTGGCCGGCGTCAAGTGGGTTCCATGGGCTAGTAAGCAGTGCCAGCCTCTGTGCTGGTGCCACTTACTCTCCAGGGGTCTCAAACATGCTTTATGGCACACTGAGCCGGCCTACCGTAAGTTATGGAGGATTGGGCTGTAAGTTGTATGTAACAGCACTTACCCAGTCTTCGTGATGCACCCCCCAAGCCCGGATGCAAACCACCACCCCCGTGTGTTGCCGCCCATGAGCGCCCCCCCTAACAACGCCACTGCTCTGAACTGCCTCCCCCATGCAATTGAGAAAACGTCCTTGGAATCAAGGGGCGTGGCTAGAACATGCAGATGCCATGCTGTAGCTGCTGAACTGGCTTTTTATCACATGGGGCCAGTTCAGCACATATCATTCAACCAGTTCCAGTAAAGTGCATGCACTACTATTAGTTATTTTCACTGCAATGTCATTAAGTACTTTGCATATGAGTTATACTCAGACTTGTTCCTTTTACCAGTGTTTTAAGACACAATAGCATCAGTATTCATATTTCAAATGGAAACCTGAGACACTAGGAGGAAAAATGATCTCCTGCCACTTCTGTCAGTAGTGAAGAAATCTCCAGCTCAAAACAGGTTGTTGAGGCAGTACTGCTTTTCTTTAAAGTTGTGAATCTCTGTTTTTATTTGACAGCTCCACCCAGCCTCTAAATAGAAACATAGTTTGTTTTTAATGCTTTTCAGGCAAAGCACTGGAAAAGGCTGGAGGTAAAGAGTTCTTAGAGACAGTCAAGGAACTCCGCAAGTCACAAGGGCCTCTGGAGGTTACAGAAGGTAATATCTTTATTTACTGTACTATTTTTATTAATCACTCAACATTTCCTCCTCTCAAATACTGTCCTTTCTTATGTTGTTCCAATGTAACCCAGAATTAAAGTTCTGTACTGGGATTTTAAGATTAAAAATACTGTACTTAAGAAATGAGGGTTACATGGCTGTCTCTTTCCTGTGTAGCAATGCAGGTTTAATTATGACCCTCTATAGCAGTATGCAAAGCACATCATATGTATATTTGTGATGCTGCCCTTACAACACGTGTATTGTACCTGGAGAGCTGAGACGGAGGGGCTTGCCCAAGGCCACCTAGTGAATTCATGGCAGAAATGGGATTTGGAGAAGTCCTGATTCATAGCTCAATCTCTTAGCCACTATGTTATACCTGCTCTTTCATTTTATGCTTTTGGATGCAGGCACATATCAAGATCTCATTTTGTTCTGTGGAGACCAGGATATGGTGGATGCCATGTCCCTGCGCAGGACGGCTGGGCCTATGGCCGCCCTCCCGGCTCCACCATCCCTCCCCCCCTCCGCTGAGCCTCCGAGCCATCTGCCAGATCCTACCTTTCTTGGGTCCGGCGGCCACCTGAGTCCTTGCACTGGCCTTCTCGGCTCTAAAGTAGTCAGCAAATGTGCCTTACGGCATGTTTACAACTATTCTGGGCGGCAGAACGCTAGGTCCGCCGCCTGGAAGTTAAGGAGGATTGCTCAGTAAGTTAGTTTCAATAAATAGCAGAGATTTTCTGTAATATTCCATCCCAAGGTAACTGCTGTGCAGTAGAAGTAAATACTGGGGGGGGGGGATTCACGGGGTATACATTCCAGGCCCCCCACAGATACTTGAAAACAGCAGATGGGGCAGAAGCCCCCCATGCCCCTTAGCTTTATTTATTTAGCACTGGCGCCAGCGTAGGTCTTACTTAAACAGAACGCTATAAGCAGCAGCGTGCAGCTTATAGCACAAAGCCTGAATGATTCTAACAAGCAGCCTCAGTGGTAGAGAGGCTCCAAATGTTAACAGGAAGCAGTTTCCACTTCCTGTTAACATTCAGAGCCTCTCTAGCACCAAGGCTCCTTGCTAGAATCATTCAGGCTCTGTGCTATAAAGCTGGAGCTACACTGTACGCGTTCCGTGTGTGTCTGGCTCTGCTGAGACGTAGCCATGCCGAGACATAACCAAGCCACACTATTCCAGAGCATGTTTTGAAAATCACTGCCCAACAAATAATCATGGCCCCTTCTCTTGCCGCCCCTCCTCCTCCAGTTCACTTCAGGTTGCTTATTAAGAAGAGTCTCTTATTATTCAGAGACTGAGATCAGTGAGTAACTTGTCAGAAGTACTTGCTTATGTTTGGTTTAGAGTTTTTCTGACATCTGCCCTCTGATTGGCTACTGCGTGAAATGCATACCGCCCCCCCCAGTACAAAGCACCGCCTCTGATTGGCTGCACGTACACGAAACGGACAAAAGTCGAGTCAAGGTAGACTTTGCCCATTCGGGGACGTTGCTATCCGACAGGCCAACACCATCAGCTGACGAGAGACCACACGGGATGCCCGTGTCATGCCGGACACTTGCCGGATGCGTACAGTGTAGCCCAGCCTTAAGAAGCATGCAGCTGCTTATAGTATTCAGTTTAAGGCATTTTTACCCAAGGGTGTATATACACAACAGGAGTTAAATATGTACACCTGTGAGCTGAGAGGAAATTTAAGCAAGACCTGCACTGGCTTGGTATCAGTGGTTAAAAAAAATAAAGCTAAGGGGTGTTGATCCCAGATCTGCGGATAAGTGAATCCACAGATAGCGGCAGGGTGGTGGCGGTGGTGTAGTATACTTAGGATTATAAGTACAGTTATTTTGGTCTCTAGAAAGTATAAGAAAACAGAACATGCAATAACATGCCATTTTTAAGCCTACACTTTTCTCTTATTTTAGCTGCTCTCAGCCAGTCTGCTGGTCTAGCAGCAAAGTTTGTCATTCACTGTCACATCCCACAGTGGGGTTCAGACAAATGTGAAGAGCAACTGGAGGAGACTATAAAGAACTGTTTAACTGCTGCCGAAGACAAGAAGCTCAAGTCTGTGGCTTTCCCACCATTTCCCAGTGGCAGGTATGTGTTTTCTCTGTTAAGTGTCCCATATAACAGGGGTATCTAAACTTGCTTAACATAAGAGCCACATACGATAAACTTCAGATGTTTGAGAGCCACAATATTTGAGAAGCATTTAAATTCTTAAATATATTTACTCACCATGAACATTAAAGTTATGTTTTAAGCCAGTGGACTGTTTATATCTGGTAAATTATAAAGCTTGAAAATTTCTCATTTACCTTTTATATTAATTGTGATGCAAAAAGAACCTTAGTCAACATATATCTGAGAGCCACACATTATATGTCAAAGAGCCTCATGTGGCTCACGAGCCGCATTTTGGCCACTCCTGCCATATAATAATTCATGGAAAGCCTCGGGCTTAGATTATGAATGTTTCAACACCTGGATTTGTTTTGACACATTTTGAACAGGAGTTGCTTGTGAGGTTGTCAGTTTTTCTGGCAGGGCCCTTGGACCTTTAAGAGCTGCATAACCTAGAAATATAGCAGGTGAAAATTTTCCAATCCTTGTGTGTCCATATTGAGGAAAGCATTGCTTACTGCATGTGTGTTTTATACAGCTGTTAAAGGCATAATAAAAGCATTGCTGAAAAAAATTGGCCACCCTAATGACTGCTTTTTTCTGTCAACTACGCCCCTTGCAGCATTGGTTCTTCCATTTTTGCATCCTTTCATTTTGTTTCCTCAGCAGCAGAAGTCCTTGCCCTGAAATGTTACATTGAAAGAAAAATTGTGCTACAACAAAAGCACTGGCTCCAACAATATGTTGTCACAAGGTGGGGTTGTCTAGTACTAAGGCACAGAGTAGTGGGTTGTATCCAGAAAAAGGCATCGTAAGAACCACTGAAATTATTAGTTAAATTAGTGACCATTAATTTCCAATCAAACTTAGCAATGGTTAAAGCTGCAATCCAATACACACCTGACGATGACCCATTGAACTCAATAGGGCTTAGTTCTGTAAGTAGAACTTATTTCTACTTCAGATTGCGCTGTAAATTCCTTAGATATTACAGTTACGACAGTTGCAGGTTAAACACTGTATAGTATCTAGCTCCGGAAGTTTGAGGCTAACACTTTACTTTCAAGCTTTAATGTTGATCTTTTTCCCCCTCTGTCTAGAAATTGTTTTCCAAAACAGACTGCCGCCCAAGTGACTCTCAAAGCAATTTCTTCCCATTTTGATGACTCCAGCCCTTCCTCCTTGAAGAACATTTACTTCCTGCTTTTTGACAGCGAGAGCATTGGCATCTATGTGCAAGAGATGGCAAAACTAGATGCCAAGTAGCAACAGAAGCCAAATGAAATTTTATTTTTCAACATGAATATGAGTAGGAATGAGAATTAGAAGTGGGTTTTATTTTTAAAATATTGTGAGGAAGGAGTATGTGAGTAGCTTTGAAGTTTTGTGGTGGGTGGAGGGCTTTTGTTATGGAAAAAGAGAAAAGCTGTTTGGAAGAGTTTGACTTGCAATTATACCATACTCTAGACACCCTCTACCATTTTGTATCATCCCAGGAAATTAAGTTGCCAGCTCTCTCTACATTTAATATGTCTCAAGCTATTTTAGTTTAGGCCTTTTAAAGATTAATCTCATTTTAGAGTAGCAAACAATTCAACACACACAAAGGCTGAAAAACAAAATGTGAATTGTTTGCTTCACTTCCTTTTCCCAATGGTAGTTAGAAACTTTATGTTGTGTCTACATTCCATGTTGGAGAAAGTAATTTCAAAAGAAAATTCACTTGGTGCTTTACTGTTTTACCCCAAAACAATCTGTAATTGCTGAGAATATTTCATCTTATTTGTTTTTATAAAAAAATGGCATCATGCTTTTTTAAAAAACTTTATACTCCAGCTTTTTCACTCATGCTCATTTCCTTAATAGAGGAAAGCAACTCTGGATATATGTTTTAGGATAGAGCTACAAAAGGCACCGGGAACAACGAGAGAGAGTTCCCCTTAGTGCCTCCACATTGCTATGACTTTGGCCACTGGGAGCTATTCAGAATCTAGATTTTGAGAATCTAACTACGTTGGAATTTTGCACACTTAACTCTACAGAACCATTTGGTTGCTTGAGGAGGAGGTAGGTATTCCCCAATAGAATCTAGAAATTCATAGCAAATTGAAGGGAGAGATAAGATATAAATTCACCACAAAAGTCAAACATTCTGGTAGACATTTTTGCACCATGAGTACAGTCCAGCCAAAAGGTTCGCATATGCTTAACTTCCTGCTGAAAACATGGGACATAGAAGTTCCTAACTGGTTGGATAGTGCTCCATATGGTTTGGGCCACTTCAAGAACCCAGGACCAACTGCCCCAAAATCTTAGGATGAGACCTCCTAGAAGTTTAACAGAGCAATCCTATTCATTTTTAATCAGAAGTAAATGTCATTATGTTCATTAGAGTTTACTCTCAAACATACAATTTAGAGGTATTCTAAGCCAACAGTACATGCAGAAAAAAAGGTAGGTTAAGGCCAATATAGAAAGAATATGGACATGTCAACACAGCATCTCTGCACACACATCAGCAGACCACATAGCTTATTTTAATTCAAAAACAAATTTCAGTCCAGTTTTACATAATCCGTATCAACTTATCAGTTGGATAGTAAAAACTTCTAAAGTTACAGCGATGAACATGGCTTCTGCCGAGACCTACTAAATAGAATACTGATTTATTAAACATACACCCCTCAGTGCAGTTCTATTAATTTATGAAAAGTACAATATACTCTTTGGCATTGGTATTGCATTCCTGTATCTTTTCTTACCAGCTCCCCATCTAGCAAGGCATAGTTTGATGCATGTTACTCCAGCTCTTGCAGACAAAAAGATTTCTGCTTTTCACAAGAGTCACTAAGAGATGTCCAATATAGATGTTATTGACCTGGCCCACTCCATCATTCCTGCCCAATGAAATCAGGAAGGTAAGGGATCCTGATGAAGGGGGAGGGGGGAAAGAAATAATTATTCCAAAAAAACAAACACCATGATTCAACTTAGCTGAAAATGTCAACACATGAAATTGTGTCTGCCTTCTCTCCAGGCAATGGATTATGTCGAGAATGTATTGCAAGCTTCAGCAGTACAAATTACAAACAGTGTATTATGACTGCAGGAAATCACTGCATAAGAATAACCCTGTAATGCTGGTTCACAAATTTAAAAAGAAACACCACATTTAGACAAATTGACAGAAGTCCTCTTTTCTTCCCAGTTATACGTAGCCATCAGTATAGATCGGGGTAGCCAACCTTCTACCATTAGGGCCTCTGCATTCTTAAGAGTTGTGTAGAAGACAGAACCTTGGCAGCTGCAATTGCTGATGGTGCTGCTCACTGGCGTCACTAGACGCGCGTCACCCCCCCCTAGTGGTGCGACGTTATAGGCGCGGGGGAGGGGGCCACCCGGCTCCCCCCCGCGTCGCGTCGCCCCCCTCCGGACGCTCCGAGGCCGGCCCGGGAGCCTGTCTCGGAGCGTCCGACCCCGTCGGCGCTCCAGGGCCTTCTAAAAGAAGGCCCAGGCAGCGCGTCAATCCGGGTATTTTCCGGATTTTCGCGCATGCGCAAAGACCGTTTTGAGGGCTTTTTGCCCTCAAAACGGGTCTGGGCATGCGCGAAAATCCGGGAAATACCCGGATTGACGCGCTGCCTGGGCCTTCTTTCAGAAGGCCCTGGAGCGCCGACGGGGTCGGACGCTCCGAGGCAGGCTCCCAGGCTGGCCTCGGAGCATCCGGAGGGCGACGCGCGTCACGGAGGTGACGCGTGAGAGGGTGCGCGCGTCACCCCCTGGCGGCCAGCCCCCCCGCCACGCTCCAGTGACGCCCGTGGTGCTGCTAAAGCAGCTGTACCTGCTAAATGCCCTCACCTATACAATTATTAAAGGGCCAGGAGCATTCGTGTTGAAAAGATTGGCCACTCCTGGTATAAATCAACAGTTTCTGGAAAATAAAGATCACCTAAAAAGTGTGCTTGTCATGCTAAACTCCAACTACAGATCTCGCATGAGTTTATTTTGAGGTAATTATGGGTACATACATATCACATCCTATTTTGCATCCGTTAATTGTTAAAAAGGAAGATTGTAATGTGCCTTCACATCTCATCTCACCTGGCTTGTAGGTTTTCAGAGGTTTCTGCATCAGGCTGTTGGCAATGTTGGTTGCCACAACTTTTGCGTGAAGTTCAGCATGGTATGCCATCTTCGGTTCCTTCACATCAGCACAATCACCAATGGCATAAATGTTATCATATCCGTTAACCTGGAGGTGCTCATTAACTTTCAAAGCACCATTAGTTGCCAGCTTGTCACCTAAAAACAGAATGAAGTCAAAGGATCCAAGTAATATTAACACTGCAAGAATGCTGTGGTCAATTATGGATTATAGCCCTCTATGTTCAATTTGTCGAACAAATAAAACATACTTCAACCATTTCTGCCTCTGTCAAAAGCAGGTATGACAGATACTAAATTTTCCTGTGAATTCCAATTTCAGACACAGAGTCCATGTACAGACACTGTATACTTTCAAAACTAGAGAATTAACAGAGGCTGAGGTTAGTCACCAACATTCCTCTTACAGTGTAATCCTATCCAACTTCCCCCATTGGTGTAAACAGCAGTGCAGTGAGAATGGGAGGCCCCAGAACGGAAAGGGGATTCAAATCCCCTTCAAAGGGGATTTAAATCCCCCATCCCCTCCAAAGCCTCCCACCCTGCACTCCCCCGCTGGTTACACCAGTGAGGGAAGTTGAATAGGATTGCACTGTTTTCAAACACTGCTATTGAAAGTAATTAGAAAAAAACATGTTCTATTATTTGTTAGGAATTAGTTCTAATATCCGAAATGGAGAGTGGATTAAAAGCATTTGGATCAACCTTGAAAATAAGCTCACAAAATTTATAAAACACTTTCCAATTTTATTTACCATATATACTTTAGTATAAGTCGATCTCATAGATAAGCAGAGGGCAATTTTCAGCCATAAATCATGAAATTTGCTATGACCCATGGTTACATCGAGTGTAAAACTTAGGGTTGTATGAAATTCTTTGAAAATGGCTTACCAGTAATTGTTTTGAGGCAGCAACAAAAGTTTGGGTGTGGGTAAAAAAAATAAGCCATTTTACCTTGTTCTGAAGCAAGAGCTTGCAAAGACCTCAGCTCTTGCAAAGACAGCTGAGGTCTTGCACAGACCTCAGCTGAGTTCTTTGCAGAGCAATTAGCACCTTTGAATAGCCTCAGGGCTTTGCTGGGAACATCTGATTGTTGGGGATTAGCTTGGTTTTGATCACTGACCAGTGGATAAGTCGACCCACGTTTCAGGGGCTATTTTGAGGCATAAATGTCTCGACTTATACATGTGTATATACGGTACTAGTCCTGGCTTGCCATATCCAAAGGGGGAACAGGGTGCCTACACCCTTAAAGGCTTAAGCCATTTTTAGAAGAGGGAAGTTGGGCAGGTGCCGCTCATCATGGAAGGGTGCAACATGCTGCACCTGCCCAACTTTCCCTCATCTAAAACTGACTTAAGCCTTTAAGCGTGTAGGCACTCAGGTCAGTCATTTGTGGCACACAGACAGTCAAAGAATAAAGGTAGGCTTTCTGGTCACATGACATCAATAACGCCACCATTTACAAGCCTGATCTGATGTTCAGTCTACAGATGGACACAGTGAAAGAAATGTTCTGTAGTCGTTCCAAGTGACCTCTTTTTTTTTCCTCTGAAAGCTTTGATTCGGACATGATGAAAGTGCTCTTGGCCAGGACTATTGGCTCACTGATACAGGTTCAGCCTGTTTTAAATGGCAAACCACTCCCCTTGAAGAGTTAAGGTTACAGTTTGGGAGTCCTCCTGGATTTCCAGGTGCCAGTTGTAGCCAGGAGTGCTTTTGCCGGCACATGAATGGACAGACATGACCACACTCACATTTGTCTTGGTTCCATCACAGAGTATTAGGTATAATGCACTCTGTGTGGGCAGTCTCTGAAAACTATCCAGAACTGCAACCGCTAGTCTGCAGATTGGGGCTGGGGGGGGAGGGGGGAGTGTTGGGCAGGTCACTTCTGTCTTTCATCAACTGGCCCATTTCCAAGCACAATTCAAAACGTTGATTGCCCAGCCACTATCAGCTGGAGAAGACTTCTTGTATATCCTGCCCTAATCCGAGCCGCAGTTGATGGGAACACCTCAGAGGACACTCTCAGTTGTGGCACCCAATTTTTGGGACTCCCTACCTTGGGAAATCTATATCTTGTTATACCTCACAGCATTTTACCACCTTCTGACTTTTTGGGAGGGGGCTCACAGAGGCTTTTGGTTGGCATATTGGTACATTTTCTGGTTCTCTTTTTATAAAAAAAAAAACTTGTTGATCTTTTGCTGTAATTTTTATCTGCCACTTGTTACTTTAAAAAATGGATTTTGTAGACAGATTTTAAAATGGAATGAGCAATTCAGTTTTAGACTATAAAAGCAGGACACAAATATTCCTACTAAATAAAATTGTAGCAGGGGGAGGGGAGAAGCCTACCTATGGGCTCCTTCTACTGCCAAACTTGCATTTTGTTAACACATACACAATCCTAACCAATTTTCTAGTGCCAATGCAGCTGCAATATAGCCCCGAGGTAAAGGAACAAACATTCCCTTACTTTGAGGAGCCCTGCGATTGCTCCCCCCCCCCCCCGGCAGCATGCAACCCATGACCCACTGGGATGGCTGCACCGGAGCTGTAAAGTTGGTTAGGATTGGGCTGCAAGTGCTATCCTTTAATCACATCCAAACACTTTTATTGGAGGTGGGTGCTTCAACACACCCCACAAACAAGCCCTGCGAATGACATAATCCAGAGGTTCTCAACCTTTGGAGGCCTGGGTACCCCCTATCACGGTCCAATTTTCTGAAGTACACTCTGCTAATTAATTGGATCAATCAATTAGGTAATTAATCGTTAAAGTACTAAGACAATTTTAAATGTGAAAAAATGTCTTAACTGTGCGAGAGAGAGAGAGAGATGCAAGGATCTCTTTTTTTCTCCAAATCACACTTCCCAAAATCAGCTCCTCCCTCCCCCACCAAAGTACATTTTCCAAAGTACAAAAATAAGCTCAAAACCAAAATCCAAGAGACAGAAGGGGTCCGAAAATAATTACAATTTAAAATCCATGTTCGTTAACACTTAATTAGCTGCTGATGGGGCAGGGCTTGGCGTACCCCCAGCAAGAGGTCTGCGTACCCCTAGGGGTACCTGTACTACAGGTTGAGAACCTCTGACATAAATAAGGATTATAAATAATCCTTTCCCAAAAGGTCCTTCTAACAAGGCACCAACATGAGCCGACAATGAATACAGATAGTCTCTAAAACATTGCAGAGTTGATGGACAATGCAAACTTAGATCCGAAATACCAATATTGGAGTTCGTAGGAATTGTGTTTGTTTCCGCAAGTTGAACGAGAGGAGAGGGTGGGAAATAGCTTACTGAATGCACTGCTGTATGCTGATGAATTGATCTTTATTCCAGTGCAGAGAACCACCATGTCAGTAACAACTTCTGTGCCTTTATCTGTCTTCACTACCATGTTCTCCTTGAATTTATTCAAAGTCAGCGTAGGCAGGTTGATGACTTTCTCACCTGTTTCAAACAGCCAAAGCAAAAAACCAAACACAAACCACAACAAACTGAGCCTTCAAGACAATGGTACTATCTCGTTAGATAAAGGTACTATTCTAAAGGGCTCACTGAGTTTAAACAAACAGAGTTCACTTTTAAAGCAATTGGTAATTCAGGCTACAATCCCATCATCCTCTGTAGGACAGTGGGTTATCAATATCTGCTGTATGGCCAGTTATGCCAGCAGAACCCAATAGGATTGGGCTGTGAAGCAACTGAACTCCTGGAGCATGTTAAACGGACACATGATGCAGCCACTTCACTGAAGCGGAGGACATTTAGGTCTGGACAGTGCCTAGAAGAGCAACCATGCACAGGGTGACACCAACCCTAATGACACCTCTGATCATACCACATACAAAGACTTCTAGTCTGAAGCACCCTTCATTGGTCTGAAAGTGTCTATATAGAAAGGTGCCCTGGAAAAAAGCCATCTTCAATCTCTCTTGGTCAGAAGAGAACACAAGATTCCTTGGGAAATACTGCACACATGCAACAAGACCTGCTATGTACCTACTTAACAAGAGATGTACCCCCATCCGTAGAAGAGTCTCCTTCACCTCCTGCCGGACACATGGAAGGAGTTCTACATCGGCCAATGCAATTTTTGAGTGAATGAGTATAACCTGAAGGCACAAACAAATATCCAGATGGTGAAAGTTATCAATGAAGACCCATTTCCAAAACACACATATGTTACTGCATGCATCGGTATATATTTTTGTTTATATACATACACACACACACACACACACACACACACACACAGAGTATATATGTGTGTGTGTATATATGTGAGTGTGTGTGTATTCACACACACACGCATTATATGCACGTGTGCACAGTAAACATGAATCTGAAAAGTTCAATGATTTCTAATCTCATATTACATATACACAGGGCGCAATCCAGACGAAGCTGCCTGTGTGAGTGCTCTGGCGCCAAAAGCAGTCGCAAATATGCCGGAAAGCACGTTTGCAACTACTCAGGAGCAAGGGAGGCCGGCGCAGAGGCCAGCCTCCCTTGCTCTGTTGCTGGAACGCCCGGGCGGCTGCCAGAGGAGGAGAGTCCGGATCCGGCAGACACGGGGGTGGTTCGGCAGGCGAGGGAGGGGGGCCATTGGCCTAGCCAGCCTGGGAAGGGGATGGCTCCCACCATATCCCAGTCCCCGCCGGGCTGGCTAGGCAGTTACACAACCTCCTCTACTTCTGCCAGCTATTTAGCTGGCAGAAATCTGAGGCCGCCAATCGGGCCAGCCCCGGTTTACACCCGGGAAGGGGACACCTCCGGCCCACCATTGGACGGGCAGCCCAGGCGCAGGATCTGGCGGGCAGATGGCTGTATCCTTAGTCAGGATTGCACTTCTCACACACACACACACACACACACACACACACACACACACACACACACACACAACCTGCATAGTCTCCCTATCCTGCAATTAACACATGATGCGTGCTTGAGAGAGAGAGAGAGAGCATGCATCATGTGTTAATTTCAAGGTAGGGAGATTAGCTCTAGAGATACAAATCACTGAACTTTAAGATCCATGTTTACTGCATTGCCATAGTAATTAAACTGTGACTGGCACACCTCACCACAGTGAGAAGAGATACTGTACTTGCAATCCTCTTGACTAGATCAAGAGGTCTTCCAGGAAAAAAAAAAACCTTGGTGTGGAGATACAACATGTTGTAGGTCAATATTGCCTATAGATACAGAGAGAACAGAGTTTCCATGTTTCCATTCTGCAGCATAATATAAAACATGGCTTTACGAAAGAAAATTGCAAACAAAATTACAAAATGTCTTTGTGAGAGAGAATTGTGCAATTTTATTTTGTAATTTCTTTCATAGCTTTTGCAATGTTGAAAACTATAATTAACCTCTCCTGGAACCTCTCTTGGTATCCTTTTCCTGGACAATTTCATGCATTGCAAACACCTTGTTTGCAACTCCTCCTCACCTCAGCATTTATGAACATTGATAACACAATCTCCATCATCAAGTCATGGTTCATTTTGGCATGATGTTCTCAGGCAACATTCCTCAGACTGATGTAGCCTAGTACCCTGGTGCTGCCTCTAGTCTTTTGGTGAACATTTTGAATTTTGGTGGCTTCAAATCTCCAACACAGTATGAATCTCCAATTCAGTTATAACAGACAAGTGTTTATAGTTTCTCTTTTTTTCTTTTTGAGGGGGGTGGTGGTGGTTTGAAGTTGATAGTGGTTGTATTTGTTGTATTTGTATGTTAATGAAAAAACAAACAATTTTTAAAAAGAAAAGAAATTACCTTAAAATAATCCAGATCATAATCTTCTAGATCATAATCTTCTAATTAAAACAAAACTTCTCACAATAAGACCAAAAACTGGAGTTAGACAAACTTGTAGCACCCAGCATATATTTACAGACCAAGAGAGAGAGAGAGAGAGATGGATAAAAAGAACAAAGTCTCTTATTTCTGAAAAAAAAAACTTTAGAAATGAACAATAAAAAAGGGGAAAGGGCAGCTAAGAGGCTGTAGATATGCAAGATCTTACCTACTTGGAAAGCAAAAGAGCCCCATCTTATGCATATCTACTCAGAAGTAAGTTCCATCATAGTCCATGGGGCTTACTCCCAGGTAAGTGTGCATAGGATTTTAGCAAAAATTAGTCTGACATTTCTTCTCCCCAGAGAATTGTGGTTCTGTAGAAGGGACAAGGAATCCCTAATAAATAATTCTCACCATCCTCATCAAATATACAATTTCTAAGATTCATTGTAGGAAGCAATGATAGCTGAACCAGTAAAGCAATACATTTGTAGCAAAAATGTATCCTAGAACAGTGGTTCTCAAACTGGTGGGTCATGACCCACCAAGAAAACCAGATGTTTCCCCTGCCCCCTTACGGGGCAAGGGAAGCATGCCGCCGGCAGTGGTGATCCGGAGGGGGGGGGGAATCCCTGCTGCCACTGGTCCCGCCCCACAAGTACTCTAAGTTCTCCCCGTCTCACGGGGAGAACTTTGAGAAACACTGTCCTAGAAGTATACTCACCTTCCTTTGAGAGTCAGTGTCCACACATTGTAATCCTTACCTGCTCTGACCCTATGGAGCAGTGATAAATTTAAGCTACCAGAACACTGAAGTAAGTGGCAAATGAACTGTAGGGTAATTTGTGCCTTGTACCTCTTTGGTGGGATACTCCGTCTTAACCTCTGCAGCCATCTCGACACCAGCAGAACCGCCACCCACGATTACTATGCGAGAGGCTTTCTGAACCTTTCAAAGGCCAAAAGCAGAAACAGGATGAAGTCACAGCAATATAGCATGTTACTGTGATTTATTATTCTTAAGAATATTTACAGTCACCCCTCATCTTATGCACAGTTGTGCAAATTCAACTACACACACTCAGCAGAGAGAGAGAGAGAAACAGCAGTTTAAATAGTGCAGGTGATTCCACCCCCATTCCACTTACTAAATGCATGCCTGAGAGTGAGCAGAGAATGAAGCTGCTGTTCCCTAGTCAGTTCCCACTCCCACCTGCCTTTTGCAATTTTTAAACAGACAGTACCTATTTTTCCAATGTAAGGGATTTTCAAGGAAATTAAAACGCGATATACGCAATTTTAGCTTTACGCACCAACTCTGGAAGTAGTAACCCTCACGTAAGGTAAGAGGTGTCTGTATATATTGCTTTAGAAAAGCAGTTTACAGAGAAAACAAACAAACAAACAACTGATTGAATGTAACTTCAGAAGAAACATTCAGCAGCTCAGTATTCATTTCTTTTTCACCTAGTCCGTGTGGGGAGGGGGTCAAAGAGCAACTCCTTTCTTAAAAATGGCTGGCAGTGAGAACCTCTCGTGAAGATTTACATTAAAAAAAAATCCTAGGCAATGTGGCTGTGGCAAAATTAGATTTGAACCAGAGGCTTCACAATTCAGTGTGAACCATTAACCATGATATTCCATCACCAGAGTTAACCTTTTAATTCCCCCAGCCTCTACTTTGCCACAAGGCTCTAGGGCCGAAAGTGGACCAACGCAGGAGCATGTATACAATGCAAAAAACACAAGCAGGCAAAGAACACCATCTTTGACTGAACATGATTTTCTATCTCACCTCCTTGACCATATCCTCATAGGTCTGAATAGCTGCTTGCCTGTCAATAACTCGGTCAAACTTCCCAGGGAAAGGGCCATCACTCCCTGTAGCAAGGATTAGGTGAGAAAAGAAGAGCTCCTGCAAAGAATATAAAAAGAGGGTCAGAGACTTGGGTCTCTCAGCGAGTTAGCATGCATCAGATGCCATGAACTTTAATCTAAATGTGCTTACTTCACCATCATTCAACAGGACACATCGTTTTCCCAAGTCAAATCCAACCACCTTGCCTTGCCGGAAATTTTCTTTAAAGGTCACAGAGAAGGAGATGAAAGTTTTCTTAGCAAATCCTGCAAAATTATGCACCATACATTTAAGCAGTTAACAGCATATATCTATTTACTCACATTTTAGACCACTTTTTCAAGAGATCGCAATGGTTTACAAAAATTGATGGGAACTAAAAAACAAACAGTATCTATAAAAACTTTTTTAAAAAAATAAAAAACCCGAAACAATTACAAAGTCAGGAAGGCCTTGCCAATAAAAATGTTTTAGCTAAAATCCTAAACTCCGCAAATGTGGGAGCTGTCTGGGTCCCTTCAGGAAGGGAATTCCACCATTGCAGGGCCACATGCAAAAAGCTTGTCTCTTGTGCCTGCCAATCAGATGTCCATCAGTAATGGGTCAAACAGAAAGATCTCCAAGGCCAGGCAGGCAGATATGGGACAATGCAGCAGCCCTTCAGGTAACGTGGTCCCAGGTTGTTAAGGGCTTAAGGAGGGTATTACAGTAATTAGGGGGCAAGATTTGGAACTGTTAGTCCTAAGTGTATCACTACAATACCAAGTTTAACGTTCACCAAACCTGACCTCAACTGAAAAGAATTCAGGCAGCAGAGAAGTTTGTGTGTGCCCAAGCCAACTGTACTCACTTATCTCAGTATTCCAGGTTGTTGTTTTTTTTAAGTGGCTGGAGATAATATACTAAAAGCAAAAGGGGAAGGGTTCCAGTGGAACCACAAAACCAAAAGCCACAGAGCCTAACGAGAGGTAGAACCAAAATGTTATAGTAGTAGTAGTAGTGGATACGTAACAAGCCTACACCAGCAACTCAAAACAGATAGGAAAATATCAAAAAATCAAAAACCATCAAACAAGGTACTACACTCTGTAGTCTATTATGTACTCCGAGAGGCAGCGGGGCCCACAGATCTTGCTTGGTCCTGCTGATACTACATTTGAAGCAAGAGTACAACATCCTCCAGGCTTCACTCCCCAGTCTCTCCCTCAGCAACTGAGGGACACTCTATACCAGTGATTCTTAACTGGGGGTATCCATACCCCTTGGGGGATGGCAAGGCAACCAAACGATGGGGGTATGGGACTCGATCTCTGAACTAAAAAAATTCACCATTATCAATATGGACTGAGACATTCTGTTCCTAGCTATCCATATGAAAAGTAAAACCAAGCTATTAAAATATTTTGAAGTCTTAGTGGTACCTAATAGGACTGGTGGGGATGATGATTTTAGCAAAGGGGGTATGAGGACATATTGGGCAATCTATTGGGGTCTATAATTGTAAAAAGGTTAAGAACCCTGTTCTATACTGAGGGGTACCCTATAACAACTGAAGGAGATCAGCACAGTCTGTCTGGTTCACCAGGGTTATTTGATGTTACCAGCTATGGATATATTGTATTTAAAGTAGGAACCACTTGTGTTTTGTGGCTCTTCCCTTTCAACCTGGAAAGTGGAAGGGCCTTGGTCTGTTGTGGTGTCTGGCTTGCGGAAGTTTCTCTCACTGGAGATGTAAATTTCATGGTGTCTCAAAAGGAAGATGTTATGCATATAGCATCTCTCCAACAAGGGGCTGGGTTTGTGTGCGTGTACTACTAACCCATAACAGTTTGCAAGTACACACACAAACTATAAAGAGAGATGCTATGTGTAAACACAGAGAATTTGGCCACAAAAGGGCAAGGTGGGTCCAATAAAAAGAACCCCAGAATCATTACTCGAAGGTGGGCAGTATACACACAGAAGAATCCTTACCCCCCACCCAAAAAAGAGGCCATATTCAAAAGAGAAAAGGGGGGTTGACACAAAATTTTCAGAACAGTGAAACTGATCTTGAAGTGCCCTTAAATTCCATTCAGTCAAACAGAAATCCCTTCCAGGGCTGATCTTTGAAAAGAAAAGAGTTCTGCAAGTTTCAAACAGAAGCCAGCTGTGCATGGAGCTGATGGGATGCTCTCCTCCCATGTCACTCACCAAACCCCTCCTTCCCTCTCAATCTCTGGATCAATTTTGCACTTTTAAGAACAAAATCCTTTTTTAAAAAAAATGGTAAGCTGATGAACAAAGAGAGAAACATTCATGCGGCATTGAGCCACCCACAAAGCAGTCTGACAGAAGCATGACAAGACTAACAGCTGAGCCAGCCTTCAGGGTCCTTTCCGTGGTGACAACGGCTGGTGAAGAACTTACTTCGGAGCATTTCAATCTCCAAGCCAAACCCAAGGAGAGGGAGAGGAGAACAAGAAATTGAAGGCAAATCAAACAAGAAATTAAGTTACCACTGTCCACAGAGGCGCGGAGGGCAGCAACATTGTGATGAAAAGCATCTCTCATGTCCACAAGCAGAAAGGGGATCCCCCAACACTTCAGCAGGTTGGCAGCCGCTATCCCCCCAAAACCTCCTCCAACTATGACCACATGCACAGAGTCATCCACAGAGACCTTGGACCCCATCACAAAAAGCAGCACTTCTTCAGCAGAGGAAACTAAAGAGAAAAGGAAAACAAGGGATTTTGTTAACTGTTCAGGCAAAACAAAACAATTATAGATTACTTATATTGATGTCTGTCTAAGTCTAAGAGATTACTTAGACTCTGCTGCTGCTATATTATGTCGTTTTATGTGCGCATTGCATAAACTGTCATCGTAATAATAGAAGACTTTTGAGGGAGTTGAGCAGCACACTAGGCGTGATTCAGCAAAACCTGTCATATATCCCCTCTACCTCGCACGCAGTTAATTTATTCGGATGCTTCCGGGAAGTTTGTAAGCAGCACCGTTCTCAAACCGCTGCCGCGTCTCAAAACTTTGCTACTAGAAGCCGAGATAACCGAGCGGGCGGCTGCTCCTATTCAGCTCCTGGGGGGAAAGGGGAACGTCCGTGGTCCGTCCCCATGTCTCTTACCTGAAGCCTGTGCGGGAAATAGAGGGAAATGTTTGCCAGCTTCCAGGATTGGCAAGTTTGTTTGTGTTTCTGTCCTTACCTGCCAATAACCCGTCACGCCAGCGGGCGAGCGACCCGACCCTAAGAGCAAACAACAACTTCTGCTACAAACGAGCGATAAGTGGTTGCATTTTTAGCCCATTTGGGCTAGTCAATCAACAACCCAAGATTAAGAAACCGCATACTGATGATAGTATCTCTACAACATGATGCAAGCCGCAAGCGTAACTCGAGGTTATACTCGGAAAAAGCCAAAGAAAGATGGTTGAAAGCGCGTCACTCCTTCGCTTGTCCGCTGCTCTGCCACCTAGCGAGCTATTGTGAGTATCGCAGGCTGCAAAAGGGGTGTATACAGTACGCAACGATGCGTACACCTGTGGGCTGGGAGGAAATGGGATTATTACTGTACTTAAGAAGGGTAATCGTCAAAAGAAGCCTCCCCCTAAATTCCCACAGGGGACAGACTGACAAGTGATTTATTTTTTTTAATGACAGCGCAATCTTATGAATACAGAAGTTCAGGTTCTGCAGTTCCTACCAAAAATTATGAAGTGGAAATCAGTGGAGCCATGACCTACGTGGGAGAAAATATGCGGATCCTTTTTGAGGATGAGCAAAACCTCATCCCCTGTCACAGTCACTGAGTGATCCCATTGTCTGGAGCACAATGTGTTGGAACTGGCCACATATCATGAGACTGACAGCACAAGCCTATGCATGTCTACTCAGAAGTAAGTTCCATTGTGTTCAGTGGGGCTTACTCCCAGGAAAGTGTGCATACCATTGCAGCCTGAATGAGCTTCGAGGTTTTCCAGAGGCAGCTACTGGGTCACTGTTGGAAACAGGATGCTGGACTAAATAGGCTTTTGGTCTGACCCAGCAGGGCTTTTCTGTTGTCCTGTCTCAAAGCAATGTGTCTCACCTGCTGCCAGCCTCAGATCAGTGTCTCTGTATTCACTTTCCCAGGTGAATCTTGGCCACCAGCATAGTTATGAGCCGAGGTTTTATAATCCACCTGTCACAACACATGACATTGTTGAAAAGCAAATTACAAAACATAATTCATAGTAGGGCATGTCCTATATCTTAGGGAGTTTTGTAATGTCCAAATATTCAGAGGGCAGGAAGACAAATGGTGTTCTAGCTCGTTTTTGGACTCTGCAAACAGAAGGTGGGTGTTGATCCTGACACGTAGAATAGGGGCAAACCTACTCCATGAAAATTTGGGTAGGAGTTGTTTTGCCCACCCTTTGAAATTGTTAGCTATTAAATGGTTGAATAAAGATGCAAATTCTGCCTCTGATGAAATCCCAGCTCTCTGAAGTTGTGACTTGAAGGTTTATTTCCCCCCCCCCCAAAAAAAAAAAACCAACACTGTTCTGGGACATACTGACAGTGATTGACTCTGGACTTTTTCTGGAGGCAATCTTCACCCTGCAGACAAGGACTTTTTAAATAAAAAATGACCACTGTATCAAATCAAGGAAATTAAGGCTGCAATTGTACGCTCATTTGCTTGGTTAACACCATTTAAATCAGTGGTACTAACCCCCAAATAAATACATGTGTAGATTCTGACTTTAAGATAGTCAGAGAAGAATAGTCAGGCCATGGCCACCAGGAGTTGCAATGGATTTGATTCAAAATCAAGACAGAAAACCCTTTCTGTGTGGAATACAAGCTATCAGAACTTGGCAAGTATAAATAGAAGGCAACTATCTCCATCTGCAGTAGCTGCTTAAAGAAGAACCAGGGGTGGTGATTTTGCAACTCAGTTTTGCAATTCAGTGCTTAACTAAACTTGTAAATACAATAATAAATAAAAATACTTCAGGGAGACCGCTTATTAAATTCACACCTTCTAGATTCCTGTGTGCAACATTATGAATTGGATGTGCCCATGAGGCACCCCTCCCATATTGTTGCTCACTTGGAAGGTGTTCTAAAGATTTGCATATAAATGAGGCTGGATGTCAACCAGCCAGCCTCCTTACTTTCACATGTCAGAGAGTTCCGAGTGGTTGAACTGGCAGCCAGGGATCACCTGCCTTTAATATGTTGTTTTGCTTTCAAACTAAGCTGAATATCCTTACCCTCAGTGGATATCCAGCAGGGTTTAACAACAAAATTACCCAGAATTAAGTGGGATGATCGGGCCAAACATCTGTTCAATAATACTGTATAACTAAGCATGAACCTACAGCTCACGTTTTGGATAGTCAACCTTCCTTAGTGAATCTGGCTGCTTGTATTACAAAGTTTGAGGGATTACTTGAGCATTTAATAGTTACTTTAGCTCAGGCCCATACAAACCATCAGGGCACTTTGGCCATAGGAGCTTGGACTGGTCCTGATATGAGATACCTCGCCCTAAAGGCTGATATGCGAAGGATATATAAAGAGGATAAAACATCAGGGTCTTTGAGGCTCCTGACCCAATACTTGGCTCTGAAAAGTCAACTGCATGGAGCCTTAAGGGAGTTCTAGCCACCATTGTCTCAACTGGGATTGATGGATTTGCCTATCTCAGGCGATTGAGGCTAGAAATAACAAGATCTTTGGGGAGGTGGTTATGGGTTTTTTTCCATAGCCACCCTCCTGACCTCTCTGCAATCCCTGTTCTGATTTAGGAACAGCATTTGAAGGCTATTTTTTTATGATAACTGTAAGTCATCTTTTCTCACTGATAAGGCTCTACCTGTAGATCTACCGGAATGCCCCCCCCCCCAGTCTCTATAGAGGAAATCAAAATTCTTATTGCCCTACTAAAAACTGGGAAGGCGCTTGGTCCAGATGTGCTTCCTCTGGAATTAACAAAAGCTAATCCAGAGTGGTGGGCCCCTCTTCTCACCAAGACGTTTACATCAGTTGATCGGCTGTGCTGGAAACATGGACCCAGGCGATAGTGGTCCCTATTTTCAAAAAGGGTGATAAAAAACTTCCCACTAATTACATACCCATAAACCTTTTATCCACTATTGGGAAAATGTATGCCAACCATCCAGATTGTAGTTGTGTGAGCAGGATATTCTGGCCCCGGAACAGGCGAGGTTCAGGAAAAGCAAGTCTATACTAGATCACTGCCTGGTCCTCTCACATTTAATATTTAAACAGATTTCCCAGGTGAAGGTCTCGTCTCTTTGCTGCTTTTCTGGATCTCAGAGCTGCCTTCGATATGGTTGATAGGGATCTTTTGTGGAGTATTGGTGGTGCATCAAGAACAATGGTAAAAAGAGCTTGAACAAATATATTTGGGGGCACATCACATGTAATTGCAATGCACATGTCTTAGAGCGATGCGTGGTAACAAGTGTGCCACAAGCCCACGGCCCCCAAACCTGTAGAACATGCATATGAACATAAATGTGTCTCTGAGCATGTGTAGTAACACTGCTATGATACAAACACAGAGGGGTGTGATAATAGTGTAGTAATTTCTAAAGCAAAGGCAATGCGTAGTGATGTACTAATCTTAATCTACTTGCACATTAATAAGTGATCTTATCTACTTGCACATTAATAAGTGATCTTAAGTGATCTTAATCTACTTGCACATTAATATATATATATATATATATATATATATATATATATATATATATATATATATATATATATATATATATATATGATGTGAGAAACAAATTGATCTTCACAACAGATGACTTTTTAGATCAGTTTATTTAAACACACACACACACACACACACACACACACACACACACACACACACACACACACACACACACACACACCACAGGATTTCTTTCAAACATTTGGCAAAAGTGAGTTCCTCTTCACTCCTAACAAATTTTAAAAGCTAGTCAATTTCAAATCTGGACCCAAATCAAGAGAGATGTTTAGCTAATATTTAAAAAAACAAAACACTTGCGCCCAAACGAAACAGTTGAACTAAAATAATGTTTTATGAAAGGAAGAGGAAGTGAGGAAGTACAAACTACCAGCTTGTGGAAAGTAACTCTGAATAAGAAGCCAATGTGGTTACGGTAAATTACACATGTTTTTTTTCTGTGCAGACCTGCTTTATAAACATTGCTGCAGACCTTCTTGTTTTCCCCTGTAGCCTGCAAACAGGCCCCTTCAGTAACACCTTCAGAACTTCAGGACTTGTTTTCCTTCAATGGACTAGATTGCAAAGATACATACAGTATTTAGCCTTCAGAGGACGAAAGGGTGTAAAAATGTTGGTCATCTGTATTTAGTTCATATTTAACATGCTTATAAATTCTTGAATTCTTCAATTACTGCACAGAATAGTTCTACTGCTCCACCAATTTATGAGCAACAGGACCTCAGTGTGTCAAAAGTAAGGGAAAAGAGAGCCCACGACGCACAGAACACTTGCCCTCATGTGGCCAACTCACAGGACCAGGTGGCTGTATATATTTTTTACACTGCAGGGCAAATAGCAGCTTGGTGGAGGTGATTTACAGCCCAGTCCTACCCTCCCCCCCCACTAGTGCAGCCGCACCAAAAAGGGTGCACTGTATCCAGTGGGGGAGGGAATCGAGAGACTTCAGCAGGGAAAGGGGATTTAAATCCCTACCCCTGCTTACGTCTCCTGCTTCGCAATGGATCTCCTCAGACCTGAGCTAGTGATTTTGCTAGCGCAAGTCTGATGAGAGAAAGGGGGTGGGGAGGCTGCAGAAAAGGGGGATAGAATCCAGCGTGCACCATCGCCGCTGAATCCACCCCGTTTTACAGCCTCCCCATCCCCATTAAGCCCCTCCCCGCCCAGTTTCACCCACTCCTCGTTCAACCCTCCCCCACCCCTTTCTGCCTTCCCTGCAGTGGCATCGCTGGAGGTGGGGCGGAATGCTAAGTTCTGCACCGCGCTAACCCTCCGTTACTCACTGGCACGAGGCGACCCCACCCCCTTGCCTTCAGAGCCATTCAGTGGGCAAAGGCAATACGCAGGAGACTCCAGGAGCTCATGCCCAAACAATGGCTCACATCCACACCTGGCTAACTCTTGAGGCACTAGTGATGCTACTGCTCCCCATCACTGCTTTGGTAAGCTAAGGCCCATGAGGCTGCTTACAATGTCACTGTGGGGGAACAGTGGTAACAGCAGACCATCCTCTGCTTCCCAGGGTCATTTTGCAAATCCTGATGCTACTGCTGTCCACCATCACCTGGTAAGCCAGCCAAAGCCAGTCCCAACACTCGGGCAAGGCTTACCAGTGGGGAGTAGGTTGCAGCAGCCATGCAGGGGCCCAGTCCAGATCAGGACCATGGCACGGAGATAGGAGGTGTTTCACGTTTAACCTCTGTACCAAGCTCCTGACAAAAATCTGACAAAAAGCGACAGCATGTGATCTAGATCTGCACAGTAACAATGGGTGTGGATATGTATTAAAACCCACCAGTAGGGGGAGCAGTCACCTATTCCATTCCTAACTGTAAATGCTTGTAGGTTGCTCTCTCCTGCTTTGTCTAGACTTCTGATTAGCTTCTTTTCCTGTTGTTTTATGTCTCCCTGCCTCAGCAGCCATGACCAGTTGCTTTTCTTGCCCTTATTTTTTGCAGTGTGTGTGTGTGTGTGTGTGTGTGTGTGTGTGTGTGTGTGTGTGTGTGTGTGTGTGTGTGTGTGTGTGTGTGTGTACGTACAGCTCTTTGTGTAACTCAGCTTCTCTGTGAATGAGTTGCTTTCTCCACAGCTCTGCTGACAACTCCCCCCCCCCCCCGCAAGTTGCTGTAGGCTCCTACCTTAATGGCATGATCCTGATCCAAACTGGGGACCTGTGCAGCTGCTATTTTATAGGAAAAACAGCCCACAACTAGATATTGTTGTCAGGTTTAACATCCTGTCTAGTTTGGCTCTGTTCTGCCTAGAATCTGGCTCATCTCTGATGCAGTGGCCTGGCAGGAAAAGGATTTAGAAAGATCAAACGATCTGAATGAAAGGCATGTTCTCAGCGTTAGGCCAGGAAGACTGACTGCGTTCGGCTTTAAACAGAAACTGATGTATTTACAACTGTTGCTGACTTTAAAAGGATGACTTTAAAGTTGGGAGACTTTTTATGATACTAGCAAGGGGTGCCTAGAACTGTCTTCTAATCCCAGCCAGCTCAAACAAGAATATTTGCATGGCAACGCTCCGTATGGCCAACCCAGTCAAGCCCACACAGTTTCTGAACAACATAATGTACTGAGGAGGAGAACTGTGGAAAAAACAGGAGCTGTTTGCTAAGCAGCAGTGTCGTCAACTGTGGCTTACGGGGCAAAGCATGGAATCAGTGTGGTGTAGTGGTTAGTGTTGGCCTTGGACCAGGAAGACCCAGATTCAAATTCCCACTCAGTCCCACTTAGTGGGTGAACTTGGATTAGTCACCATCTCTCAGCCTAACCTTCCTTGCAAGGTTGTTGTGAGGATAAAAGGGAGGGTGGAGCCATGTACACCACCCTAACTTCCATGGAGGAAGGATGGTATATACATGTGAAACAAAAATGAATACAGTGGAAAATGTCTGATCTCTCTTTCAGCATAGCAAGACATCAACATTTTGGCAAGGTGGCTCACTAATGGGAAAAGCACAAAATGCCAGTGACAAACAATGAGGTACAGGGACGTAATGAGCACTGGTGTTGCTGCAGGGGGGTGGAGCTCTAAGTTCCGCCACGGTCCAACCCTCCGTTATACCGGTGCACGAAGCGGCCTCGCCCCCTCGCCTTCGGAGCCATTCAAGGCGGTGAAAGCGTTGCCTTGAATGGCTCCGAAGGCGAGGGGGCGGGGCCTCTTCGTGCACTGGTCTAACGGAGAGTCGGACCACGGCGGAACTTAGAGCTCCACCCCCTGCAGCAACGCCAGTGGTAATGAGGATCCGCCTTCCCATGACAGGAACAATGGGTGTGAATTCCCACAAGGCACCTCCCAGCGGGGAGGGGGCACGGCCCCACTGATCAGCTGGGCGGATCATGCAGATGTGCGAATACGTCAGCTGGTACACCAATGTAGCAGTGCCGCTAGTGCAACTTGGCATAGGATTGCACTTTTTTTAAAAAAAATCATGTATTCCTTTGTTCCAGATTTTTCAAATAGTTCATTTTGTTTCTAACTCAATCATCAAAAGTCAAGGAACATTATTATTAACCAAATTTGAAAGCCTTTTGTTAACTACTAGTGGTGCGGCCATACACTTGATACTGCAGATAAACCATTTGAAGGTAATTCATTCAATAGTAATATTGATGACATCAGCTCAGCATGGGGGGAAAATGTACAACCCCAATCCTAACAGGGACGTACAGTCAGGGAGGCAGAGCCTCACCAGACCCAACCTTTTTTTTTTTAAAGTACCTTGCATGCACATACACCAATGCATGGAGGCAGCTATCAGCGCTGCTTCAGTCAAGCTGCAATCATAGCTGGCTTCCAATGAAAAACAGGCAGGGTGCCTGTGTCAGCAATTGCTGGGGAGGCAGCAGGCAGGGCTGCCTCCGATCCCTGCTTTGTACTGTATACCAAAAGAAACAGGCAGGGAGGGCACCTGTGCAAAACAAGACCCCAGACTCCAGCTTAAACACCAGTGAGGCAGCTATCCAGCTGCCTCGGGGGGGGGGGCAACACGTGATCCTCAAGGAAGAGAGCTCTGATTGGCTGAAAGAGGCAAGTTATAATTGGAATTAATTTCCTGTTCCCTCTGAATTTATTTCCCTCCCACCGGTGGACTTGCATGGGTGGGGATGGGGATGGGTGGGATGGAGGCAGAACAGGAGAGGGAGGGAGTGGATCCTCCTGGTGGCACCGGCATGCTCCAGATCCTAACCCCTTTCCCAGTCCCGGTCCCTCTGGCAAGATCTTCTGGGTTAGCCAGCTCTAATAAAGTAAAAGACAAACTGAGAATTGGGCCAATTTGCAACAAAACATAGACATCCCTGAGGGTCACACACACATGCTTGGTCCTTCTTCCTTTGTGAATTGCATAAAAAGATTGGGAGGACTGGGGAGAGAGAGAGAGAGAGAGAGGTACACAGTGGGCATCTCATCTAGGTTACGTGATTGACCTCTGGGAGCAGTTCACAAGCAGAAACATTCATGTAGTGAAAAGCTGTCTAAAATCTTTGGTCTGTCTCCATTTTGGATTTCCTGTCTTGGTTTTTCTGCCTGCCTGCCTGCCTGCCTGCTACAGAGCCCTGGTGATTGGCATATGGCCAGAGGCCTTGGGAGCCTTTCTTTCAGCTGCCTGTTTATTCCTTATCTTCATGTGAACAGTGATACAGCAAATTCTCCCAATTAACTTCCCACACCTGTGCATGGGAATCAGGCGCTTCGTGGATCTGGGAGGGGGAGCAAGTAGTGAGCTCATCTTCGAGAACTTTCGCTTACGTCTTACCTTCTGATTGGTCTGCTCCCCCCTGTCACTCATCTTACCCCTAAAAGTCTACTTAAGCTACTCTGTGGCATCCATTTTGGGTTCTTCTTTTCATTCTCTAACTGACCTTTGTTGGAGACACTTCTCCCTGTCTATGCTACTCCTATGGCCTGACTTTAGCCCTTGCCTTGGGCGAGCCAGCCCTACACCATCCTGCCTGGGATGGCTGACTATCCTTTCCCTCAACTTGGTGAGTGTGTAGGGACATGTATTAGCTGAGGAGTTATTCCTTTATTATTTTGTGCTGTGTTTTAGTATTTGACTGTTATGCCTTTAGAGTTGCAACTTAGTTGCTCTTATCTTTTACCTGTATTACTATGCTGGTTTTGCGTAGCCTAAACCTAAATAAACGTCTCTCTTTTTACCTGGGAGTGTTCTTTTGAAACCATGGAGTCTAAGTTCTGAAGCCTTAGAGGCTTGGTTACATACTACCTGTGTCTGCACGTTGCATCCCCTGGCTGGCTTGGTCAGACAGTCCAGTGGGACCAATGGTTCACTCTGCACCCCTTCCCAGTAGCCTGGGACTGGAAGGGATAAGAGGTACCCTGGCTGGTGGCAAATTCTACCAAGTACTATTCCCTTGGTCAGGGATAGTTGTTTTACTTCTCCTGTGGCTCAGGAGTGCCTTCTCTCCCCTCCTTGGTCAGGAGTGGACACCCTAAAACATACAAAGAAGAGACAAACCCCTCTTGCTAAGGTGGCGTGGCCTTGGATTGTGCCGGCATCGAGGCTCGGGGGGGGGGGGCAAGCCTCTTCGTCACAGTAGGGACTGGAAATGAGGCAGAGAAGCTTGTCTTTGAAGTACACCTAGAGCTGGTGGAAAAGCAGTACATGCTGTCCCTCATCTGAATCTGACTGAAAGCAAGACCAGAGTCACCCCTTTTGAATACAGGGTGTAACAGCTGTAGGGCAGGTTAACACCACCTCCTGGAAGAAACCAATCAAGGAGGAGATATATGAGGGGACCTGAAATTTAAAACAAGGAGCCAAACAAAGAAAAGGAAGAAAGAATGGAAACATAAGGAATGTGGGTTTCTTAGATTCTCTTGGGTTTGTGGCCATGCCAAATGTTATGTTAGAGCTTTATTTTGGGCTGGGCTACACTTTGAATTTTCTTGACAGGCATTTTGATTCATCCAGAAGGCAGCCTTATCTCCACTTTTTCCAAGGGAAAACCTCAACTGTGTTTATTATTGACTTCCCTGCATCATATGCCGACCAGGAAGTTCTGAGAGCGAGAGCGAGAGCGAGAGCGAGAGCGAGAGAGAGAGAGAGAGAGAGAGAGAGAGACTCTCTTCTTTCTTCACTTTGCAACAGAATGTACCTTTCCTCACATCCCCGTCGCAGCCATGAAACTGCTGGGGCATAGTAAGAAACTGCTGGATCTTACAACTGTTTTCAGCAATTAAAATAACTTTTCCAGGACCTTGTATAACATCTTCTGTGTACTTTAATTTTGGCTGTGAGGAAACAATCTTGCATTTGTATTGAGACAGACCATACTGATCTGAGTCTGTGTAATGTCTTTGTTTTGCAACCAATTCCTGGGACTTGCCTCCTATAACATTCTCACACACTTGAAGAATATATTTTTGTTTCCTTCAGAATTGTTCATACTGAGAATATTCACAGAGCTGAGGAAATCAATAATCCCCCACTTGGGCAGAGGAGCTGCATTTTTGTAAGATCCTTACTTACTGCAACAACAGAACTGCAAGCAACAACACTACACTATGAGCATTCAGGGGGCCTTGTTACACACCTTGGACTTTCCAGCAGAAGAACAGGAACAAGATGTTAAAAAGAAGACTACTTAGATCAGAAAACAGAAATACTGTACTTCAGACTGTGCAAGTTGAAGTCAGGGCTGGCCAAAGCAAGAGTTTAGTTTTCCTAAGCTCCTTGACAAGTTGCATCCCACAGGCTCTCTCCATGTGATCAGGGACCCTTGCAAAAGGCAGCGTCCCTGATTGTCCATACGAAGCCTACACTCATACAGTTGTTCACATATAGCCTCTGTTCAAACCTGCAGATGGGATGACACAGCCAGTAAGTAAAACCGACCCCACCGCCCTCCATGCATTAGCTTCTTGGCGCACATTTATTTGCATGCTCCATGGTGGAGCTATTTTGCCTGCTCTTCTCCTCTTGGACACCAGAGAGCACTGTTCTGCAGTGCTTCTCAGACAACATGTTGGACCCAGAGGTTTCCTAATCGTCGTCATCCTAGTTTTGTTCTCTGCTCACCCTGTTTGTTTCATCAACATAAAGCACTTGCAGACATAAGAAAGGAGGTAAGGTATCATCTATCTTTATTGTGTCTCAACTCAGCTCCTGCAAGTCTGCTGTCCTCAAGCTGCAGTGAGAAGAACCTGCAAATCTTCCCTTTGCAAACCTTCCCTTTGGCTTTCTCAACTGATTTCCCCTCTCAGTCTCCTCCACATAGTTTGTTACTCCCGATTCTCGGCTGACTCAGAAATTATGGGGCAAGGCAGGGTGGTCCATTTAGCCCTTTGATCTTGGCAGCTATCCAACAACCTGTCAGAGCTGCCACTGGACAAACTAAGGTAGCAACCTGTTCGATTTGTGTGGTTTTTTTCTTCCAGCTCAGTCTGAGAGTTATTTGAAATGTGCATATGTTGAAATGTGTTGATATTTGCAGGTGCTTCTGGTAAGCCTGGTTCTGGCATGTATCGCTTTGGACTGCAGTGGTGGGCTCCCATGTCTGGATGTTTTTACACACAAAGAGGCTGTTTAAAGGTGAATTAGAGTTTTTAACTAAACTTGGCACCCTCACAGGTTTGTGCGCGTGTGTGTGCGTGTGTGCGTGTGCGTGCGTGCGTGTGCGTGCGCGCACGCGCGTATGTGAATTGCTTAACTGACTTAGCATTGCAAAGAGGTAATTTATTACTAATTGTGAACTGTCCACTGTGCTCATCAGCCTTGTTTCATTCCCTCTTGCTAATTCACTTTGCTGTTTTATTATTTTCTTTCTTTTATAGCCAAGTGCAATCCTCACCTGCCTGCTGAGGCTTTCATTTAAGGCATCCGATGAAGTGGACATCCACAAAAGTTTACACTGAAATAAATGTGTTAGTGTTTAAGGTGCTACAGGATGCATTGTTTTTGCTGCCACAGACGGGCATGGCTTCCCCTCTGCAACTTGTTCATGTGTCAGTGGGTGTATTTGTGTGGTTGAACACCACACTTACTTCTGCTTTATCTGTCTGCTTTAGTGGCATGGAGGCCGTTCTGAAACCTGAACATGATGCTATAGGGTCTGCTCATTTGACAATTCAGTATTTCTTTTCCTTATCAGGAATGTACTAATGCGTTGATTGAATGATAACTGCGCATGCTTGTGCAACTGGGGAAAACTTAGGGCTGGTATACATTATGCTCATCATAAGGATGCCACCAAAAAACAATTTCCCCCATGTCATATGTCCATATCCCTGGTACAACCTTCACTATGTGAATCAGTGTCACCATGTCAAGAGTTTACTATGTGGATCAGTGCCATCATATCAAGAGTGTTCACTTTCCCACCAGTATCCTCCAGGAATGTCTAGCAGGGATGTGGATATTCTCTGTGGGGGTAGGAAGCTTTAAATGCTACAGCAAACTCAAGTGAACAAATACACTGGTTTGGAATTATAAACCACCATTTAAAAAACTTTGCTACTGTGACCATTTTGCATCCTGACCAATCAACCATCTCCAAATCTCAAAAGAACCTGAAAACAATACTTGCCAACAAGTAAAGAAAGTTGGGAGGGGGATGCCCTGCTGCTACTTAGCATTTACATTGCACTTTTACTTTGCGGAGTGGCAATTTCAGTTTTTCACCTCAATCCAGCAAGGGCAGATCTGTACATGAAAGCAGTCTTCCACATGCACAGCCAACATGGATGCATATTTCCATCTGCGTTGCAATGCAGACATGCACAGCTGTGTCTCATTGAACTGAACTGGTGCATCTTCCGATATAGATTGGGATGAACATCTTGTAGAGCCACTATCTCTTATGTATGACTGGTTGCAGATGAGTACATCTGGATTAGGGACCTTTATCGCGTCCAAACTCATGACATCTCTACAAGCAAGGTCATTGTTATTTCCAGTGAAACCGAGGTTGAGATCTGACTTCACCAAGAACACATAATGAATCTATGGTGGAGATGAGAGTTCACATAAATTCAGCTCTTTATTCACTGGAAAAAACCAGAGTGTGCAGCCTGCTCTGAAAGGGCTGGGTGTTGTGTCATCTTCAGTGATGAAGAAATATTTGTGTTCATATAGCCCTGGTAATACCTGAAGGACACTTCATCTCTGTAACATTTATTTTCAGACTTTCGCGCATGGGCAATTTTTTTAAAGCACATGAAATATGCGGTTGAAATTCTAATACCCATTCTGGATATTAGATTCTGTTGATGCACCAGCATAATGATTAACTGAAAGGGTTTCATTTGTGACAGTAGCTCCAGAAGGGAACACAGAGGAAAAACTGTACACCAAGGAAATGAAACAAAGAAAAAAGACTTGTTCCTAAAAACGGGGGGGGGGAGGGGGAAGGAGTCAGAGCTGTGACACAGGAAAAGGCCTATGTATGTTACTGTTTATGTCCCTACTGAAACCTCATGGTGACATTAGAGAGGTAAAATAATTTCCTGAGCCCATGTCAGTAACATTTTACCACTTCTGTTCCCTAGTCTGACTTTTTCCAAATGGAGCTATTTGTCCTTAGTTTCAGTTAAACAAGTTAGCTAATGTAATGTCTGGAAGTGTTTGAGCCTCAAAGCAATGTGAATAGAGAGTTTTTGTACACTGCCTGGCTAGCATGCATAGCCTCCATCTCTTGACCCATTACCCAGCCAATGCACACACCTCCCTATTGACATTGTCCATTTGTGCACTTTCTCCAACATCATTTGGAGTCTGTGCACGTAGACCAGCAATGTATAAAATCCCACGTTTGGCTATTTCATTAGTGTCCCAACTTTCCTTCATGGATCTCAAAACAATACACATGTACCGGTAGTTCCCATGCAGGTCCCCATCCAGAGAATTGTTGGAGATGGCAGCGTTCGTCTGCTGAGCACTGGGGGGGGGGGGGCGATGTGTCATCCGGTCACCAAAGGACCTGTTACCTGACCCCTCTGTGTTCCAAAGGAAAGGGCGTGGCCCCAGACTCCATTTCCTCTTCCTCTTTCTCCCATGTGTTCTCTTCTTCCTTCTCCTGATGCAGAGAGGGGACGTGGCCTGCCTGAGCTCTGATGAATGGCGGCCATGATCCAAGCATACTACCATGCAGGAAGCCCCAGCTGTAGGGGGGTTTCGTCTTAAGTTAGAACTGAACCTCTGATCTTTAATCAGATGCTGTATATATGAGCTGAACCGTGAGTAAACTTCTTCTTTTTGCAACTTAACTCAGCCTATGCCTCGTGTGTTTATTTAGCTAATAGCAGTCTGCCTGGGTGTAAGAGGGAACAAACTCTGCTAAGAATCTCCTAGATAACCTCCCAAATAGAGGCTTATCCCAATAAGAATGACCAGGCCTGCTTAGCATCAGCAAAGTTTTACTGCACTATGTGCCTTCACACTGTTTCCTTTGTGCATGTTCTTTATACGTTCATGTGAATGTGCTTAGTCATCAGTGCTGATGCACATTCTCCATTCAGCTCACATTAACCACACCAGTATATCAGTTTACCAATACTAACACACACTGACACTTGGTTATCCGACAATGTTGCAAGTATACGGGTTTAGATGCCATGAGGTTAAAAGCTTGTATTTTAATTATTTCCACCACCGTAAGCGGGTTTCCTTGCAGGCAGCCGCGTACGGAACAAAAACACACTTAAAATCCAAGTTACTGTCCCAACGTTTCGTTCCGCTCTCGGAACCTCTTCTTGGGGAAGGAATCCAAAAGATTCAGATGATCTTGTCCTCGGTTGACCCCCTGTTCCATATATCCTCGAAAGCGCGGGGAAAAACGAGGTTGTTCAAAACGGAAGCGGCTAGTCCGGTAGCGCGTCAGCTGTCAATCTGTGTTAGTTGCTCACAGCTGAGTTACGGAGTCTGAGCTCTATCTTGCCTCCTCACAGGCAATCTGTTGTTTTCCTTCCTTTCTTCTGAGTAGTACCACTCACAACCACACCAGTACTCACACTTGTTTCATTCACTTTCCCATTTTCATTCGCTCTCACGCACGATCCTATTTCCGTGTACTGTTTTCCATGAATGATTGGCCACCAAATTCGGCTTGAAAATGTCAGGTCTTGTTGGCGATTTATCAGCTGCCCTACTGCTGTTTTACTTATCTCTAGGGCTTCCAGATGTCTCAAGATCTTAAAATTGTCTTCTTTTTGCAGACATCTGGTCTTGTCAAACCGGATGGAGTGTCCTTCCTTCAGCGCGTGTTCAGCAATCGCGGATTGTTCCGGGTGATTAAGTCTGACCGATCTTTCGTGTTCAGACACTCTTGTTTTTATAGATCTAGATGACATGCCAATATAATATTTATTACATTCGCACGGGATGCTGTACACGCCTGCATTTGAGAGCGCTGGTCGCTTGTCTTTTGGGTTGCCAATTATCAAAAATTGTGACTCAAAAAAACTTTTCTCTCCTTCTAGTGACTCTAGTGGCGCAAAAAAACTTGTTAATAAATTCATTGGTACACAGGGCAATTAAAGTATGTGACAAGGAGTCACTAGAAGGAGAGAAAAGAGTACTATTTGAATCCTTATGGGCAAATGGGTATTCTACTAATCAAATAAATAAATGCTGGACTAGACAATACCAGCAAATTAAAGTTAGCAGGGAAGGCACACTACAGAAAGATAACGAAAAAGAAAAAACTATAGCAGAAGAAAAGGTATGGGTTTGCCTGCCGTTTATAAGGGGGGTAACGGACAAAATCGCACGAATACTACAACAAGGAAGGATAAAAACAATCTTTAAACCTACGCTGAAAGTGCAACAGATAATTAGCAACCCAAAAGACAAGCGACCAGCGCTCTCAAATGCAGGCGTGTACAGCATCCTGTGCGAATGTAATAAATATTATATTGGCATGTCATCTAGATCTATAAAAACAAGAGTGTCTGAACACGAAAGATCGGTCAGACTTAATCACCTGGAACAATCCGCGATTGCTGAACACGCGCTGAAGGAAGGACACTCCATCCGGTTTGACAAGACCAGATGTCTGCAAAAAGAAGACAATTTTAAGATCTTGAGACATCTGGAAGCCCTAGAGATAAGTAAAACAGCAGTAGGGCAGCTGATGAATCGCCAGCAAGACCTGACATTTTCAAACCGAATTTGGTGGCCAATCATTCATGGAAAACAGTACACGGAAATAGGATCGTGCGTGAGAGCGAATGAAAATGGGAAAGTGAATGAAACAAGTGTGAGTACTGGTGTGGTTGCGAGTGGTACTACTCAGAAGAAAGGAAGGAAAACAACAGATTGCCTGTGAGGAGGCAAGATAGAGCTCAGACTCCGTAACTCAGCTGTGAGCAACTAACACAGATTGACAGCTGACGCGCTACCGGACTAACCGCTTCCGTTTTGAACAACCTCGTTTTTTCCCGCGCTTTCGAGGATATATGGAACAGGGGGTCAACCGAGGACAAGATCATCTGAATCTTTTGGATTCCTTCCCCAGGAAGAGGTTCCGAGAGCGGAACGAAACGTTGGGACAGTAACTTGGATTTTAAGTGTGTTTTTGTTCCGTACGCGGCTGCCTGCAAGGAAACCCGCTTACGGTGGTGGAAATAATTAAAATACAAGCTTTTAACCTCATGGCATCTAAACCCGTATAGTTGCAACATTGTCGGATAATTGCGGGCCATGAAAGCTACAGAACGAAATTGACACTTGGTTCATAAGCACTTGGTCCAAAGACCTCCACTTGCTAGAGGTCTTGTTTGACTGGGATCGTCTCACCAAAGCAGGTGAACATGTTACAGCATCATGAATCTGCCCGTCTGCTGAGATAATCCGGTGAGGTCCTTTTGGGGTTGGTTGATGGGGACTTAGGAGAGGACCTATTCTGTGGACCGTGGAACTGTGTGGGGCCGTGGAACTGCCTGCCTTAGGAGGTTCCTTTGTCTCACTGGTTGCTGGTCTTCTGCCCTCGAGGAAAGACTTCACCTTCTCAGCAAGCATTTGGATTGCCTGCTGGCTAATCTTTACAGTTGCTCTGGTTCCTGCTTTTTGTACGTTTGATTTGCTCTTCTTATTTTTATTGCTTATTTCAAGTGTGTGGGGCCCCCTTGAGTCCTTCTGTCTGGAAGTGGAAAGGCACGATAACATTTTTTTTTAACAAAAGCCACCTTTTGTCCCTCTGGGTTAGTAAAAAAACCTGCACTTCTTTCTCACTCCCCCCCCCCCCCAATTTAGGATTTCCTGTCACACTGACATTTTACTGCTTGTTTATTCTTCCAGTCAACTGCAGGGTTGCAATTAGAATCTATTAGCCAAGTTGAGTGGCAAAGGAAAGAGGAGACAGAGAGGAAGGAGAGCAAACCAGTTGCTATTTCTAGTCTGTGTGTCCAGCTAATTTTGAATCCGGCGTCAAAGGCAGTCTGAGAAACAGGATATGTATAGAGCTGAATGAAATCTATAGTGATTGTTGCACATGGTAGGAATTATGGATCGGGGGGGGGGGTGTTTCCTAAATTCTCTTTTCAAAGCAAAAGATTTCAAACGTGTAGCTGAAACGTACAAGGTATTTTTGACTAGAAACATTTTCTATTGCGACCTCAAAAAAGAATTCTACAGAGATATACCAACATTACAAATCTTCAACCCCCCCCCTCTTTTGTGCTAGATTTGAACAGCACACAACAAAGCTCCCCCTTTCGGCGTCTTTGATATATGGCTGGACAGGCATGGAGGGCAAGGGGCATTGATGCTCAGTTGAAACACAATCCCACACAAAGTTCTCTTAAAAGAAGATGGTCTCTATCGCAATATCCAGTGCCTGGCAGGCCAAGGACCAAAACAAGTTTCCAGCATTAGGCAAACTCCAGCTAAAAATCTCCAGCATGGGCCAGTAAGAAAATATTTACACATTGGTTTAGCTGTTGGAATTATTTTTTGGGATTGCTCCTAGCCTGTAACACAGACATCTCCACATTTAGGTAAATAAACAAGGGGGTGTCTGACTCCTGTGGAACCTCTTAACTGCCCCCCCCCCCCGCTGCCCAAGAACACTAGCCAGCACAGTCCCCTGCCCCGTAACAGGGCTGCTCTTCCTGGCCTCCCCATCCACATATTTCTTTTGTCAACATGGAGAATCCCCACAGTTTAAAGATACAGCCTGCTTCCAATCCTGTACGTGAGCCCTTTGATTTTAAACAAACTAGAACAGCTGTCCTTGGCAGCACAATATTGTCCATCTAAGGAGGGGGCTTAAAAGGGGAAAGTGACATTCTTCCATCTGAGCTAAAAACATTCTGGGATGAATGAAAGAAAGGAGGGAAGATAGATAACAGTGAGAGGAAACCAGCTCTCCTCTGGAAGGCTGGCAGCAGCTGGAAACATTCACCTCCCTAGCCTCCTGCAGTCCTTCAATACCTGGTACCACTAACAGTACATCTGTATAGAGGCCATTTTGCACAGGGCAGGGTGTGTGTCCATGTGTAGAAGAATGTTGACAACTTGGAGAATGGTAAGTACAGTCGCACTGTTACTGGGACCCCTAGATCCAACTGTCTCAGAGCTGTATGTGTTTGCAGAGGCACACTCAATGGCCACTGCTTGCTCTAAAACAGGAGTGGGGGGGTGTTGGCAGAGGCGGTCTTTGCAACTCAAGGGGCAATGTCACCACAAGTTTCCATCTGTGCCATGTTATAAATCCTGCTGGTGGGGAGGCAATAAAGTAAAGAAGTGGGATTGTAAGATGGTCCCAGACAAACATGCTTTAATTGCTATTGCATGAAAGCTTAGCTGTAGTCTTTGTAAACCACCACCCACAACAATCTTATCCTTGAAATTGCCCTTCTCTGCACCAAAAACTGTACCTCTCCAAACACTCCTGGCAGCCAGTGGGCAAAAGCTTTGTGCTGCCCTAAGGCAACTGAGTTGAGGAGCCTATGCAGTTCTGAAGCCGGTACATAAAACTGTTTTTTTTTTACATACCATTTTCTTGAGCAGCTCAACCCATCAAATCATGAATAGAAATGTGACCAATGTGCTGGTTCACCGACAATGTGTGGGGTGGGATGATGTGTTTTTGAAAACCTGTGTTTCTATAATCTAGCAAATTAAATACCCAGAAGGATATTTCTTTTCATTTAGAAAGGTCTAATCTTGCTTCACTCTCTCTCAGACTGAAGATGTGTTCAAGTTTCTAAAAAACATTCCCTTAAATAAATACATTGCCACTGAATGACTCCCTTGTGCTCAGGAAGGTCAAGTGAGTGACTTAGCAGAGAACTGGCTCTCTCTGTCTATCCCCAGGCAGGCTACAGCGTAGGAAGCCATTCTGTGTGATTCCCCTTCTGCCCACTCCTACCTACTCTCACTCCTACCATGGGACTGAATTTCAAAATTGGCCTGGACACCATTCCTCACTGGATCTAGCAAGCCTGCTTAGTCAAAGACTCTTCTAAGCTGATATGCTTGTTCAGGCTTAACATAATTTAACTGAAATAAGTATCTACAAAACTGAAAACTTCCCATCTGCCAAGGTGAGGTGAACAGGAAACCTTCACCCTTTGTTAAAGCCATAGGTTGTATCTAAAATGGAAGCAGCCTGGAACATGGATCAGTTCCTCCATTATGAAACTTTACCCCTCACATCTCTCTGTATCCAGGCCAGAGGGCCAGGTAACACCTCAGGTGATCAGTCTGGAAATTATGAGGGGAAATACTGTACCACTCTGCCTGGAGCTATGTCCCTAATGGGCAGAATGACTACAACTGCCCATTGGTGGAGTCCTCCCACCTGACCATAGTTCAAGAGAATACCTGGGGTTGGGCTAGATTTCCCACCCCAGACCTAGCCAAGGAGAAAGACTGAAACTCAAGCTCAGGTACACTTAAAAAGGGAATGGTGGCATGAAGGATTTGCACTAATTGTTGGGGAACAGAGCAACCTGCTCAAGCTGAACTACTCCTCCATCTAGTGATGGGGATTCTAAACTTCATCTCACATACAGTAAGCAGTGGTGTAGGAACGCCGCCCCTGTCTGGGGGCGGTAGGCCTCCGATGATGCTCCCAGCGGAAGCCACACCCTGCCGCGTGTCGTCACCCGGAAGTCACGCCCTGGGGTGACATCACGCTGCCTGTGACTGGCCAAAACCGGTCCCTGGGGGCGGGCTGGAGGGTGGGAGACACCTCCTTGGCCTCTGGAAGCCTCGGCAGCGCGCTGTGAGGCTTGCCGCCATTGCCAAAAGCAGTGAGGAAAAAAAAAAGTGGTGTGAAAAGAAGCTGCCACTGCCGCCGAATCACCACTTTGGGTAAGTGCTGCCCCCCTGGGTGACATGTTGCCCGGGGCGGACCACTCCCCGCCCCCCATTACTATGCCACTGACAGTAAGTGGATTTCTTATACAGGGAAACATGTAGTTAGAAACTATTTTTGAGGGTTTGTCATGCCTCTGATCACATTTCCTAGGGTGTACTTTTTGCCTATTTTTCCTTTTAAATCATTTTTCCCATGTTTTAGAAGAATACTATGTCTGGTTCAGGCAAAAACTGAGTTTCCTATTAGACTGCTTGACAGTGCAATCCTAACCAACATTCCAGCACCGGTGCAGCCGCAACACAGCCCCGAGGTAAGGGAACAAATGTAACCTCACCTTGAAGAGGCCTCCATGACTACCCCTGCACTGCAAAATGCAGTGTGCATCCTGTTGGCATGGCTACACCAGCACTGGAAAGTTGGTTAGGATTGCGCTGTAAGTCAATGCTAAGTAAGCCCAGGCTGAGGTGAACGCTACAGATGGGGCAGTCAATTCTGCAACTGGTGGCAGCATTTCTACTTCCTGATGTCAGGCTGGGTCTGGTTGCCCTGGTGTGCCTGAATCTTCCCTTGCAGAATTTTAAAATGAGCAGTGGGATGCAAAGGGAGCGCACCTGTGCCTTTGCTACACAAGGTGTGGAAGCTGGGGCTGCCTGGAGCTGGAGGAATGAACCTCCTCCCTCCAAAAGTCATTGCAGGGTTGGTCAAGTTTTAACATATGCAGGGCGCAATCCAGATCTAACTACGGGCGGCGGAACGAGCGTTCCGCCGCCCATAGTAGTTGCAAACATGCTGTAAAGCGACTACTGTAAAGCGTGCTATAAACGTGCTGTTTGCGACTCAAGCAGGGAAAGCTGGCGCAAGGCCAGCCTTCCCTGCTCCGCCGCTGGACCCCCTCTCCCAGCCGTTGGACCCAGGTAAGATAGGATACGGCGGACGAGGTGGGTGGGTCAACAGACGGGGAGGAGGGTCGGCAGAGCTGGGAGGGCGGCCATAGGCCCAGCCGCCTCGGGCAGGGGCAGGGGCATGACTCCCACCATATCCAGCCCCCCCCCCGGGCAGCTGAGTCGTTATATGGCCTCCTCGGGCTTCCGCCAGCAAAATAGCTGGCGGAATTCCGAGGAGGCCAATTGGCCCCAGCCCTGGTTAGGGAAGGGGGAGAGCGTTCCCTTCCCTGAGTAGACTTTCCACCATGGGCAGGCAGCCTGCGGTGGAGCTCTGGATCCGACGGGCGGCCTCGGTCACCCGGCAGATCCTTACGCTGGATTGGGCTGCCCGGAGGTGGCTTAGGATGTTTTGCAATGGGACCCGTGAAGAAGATGCAATGGCAGCTGCAACCTCTTATGCTGCATTGGAACTGTTAGTGTTAACGATAATGGGAAGCTCTGGTTTGCAACTTGACCACCTTATCTCTGTGCCACTCCCAGATGTGTTTAAAAGACAGACCTGGTTAGCAGCCAATCACTCATGCGGAAGGTATCAATATAATTCCTGCTTGCAATCTTGGAGTTAGGCATGCTTAAGCCCTGTTGATTCCAACGTGCAAAGACATCCACTCAAATGTGGCTTTTTGTATTCTCCAGTGTTGTAAAACTGTATCCAATACTTCTCTTTTCTCACTGTGCAATTTTAAGATCTAGCAGAGCCAGTATGTGCCACATCCTGAAGTTTCATTTGCTCACAACCACATTTTTACCTTTTCACAGGAAAAAAGGGAATACCTCTTCCCTCTTGCTGTGCAACAGAAAGTAACGTTAACGAAGGTATAGAAAATATTGTTAGGAGAAGAAATGGTTCCCTTATCAGCTCCCAAGGCAGTTGGTATTTGTGCTATTTACAGCTCCAAGATTACAGAGGGAGAATGAAATGTAATTGTTTCCTGCCCTGTTCCTTCCCTCAAGTAGAAGAACCCTTCTTTCCTGTAAAAGACTCCTTCCTACAAAGGGGAAAAAACACACACCATGTTTTGTTTTAACCAGAGCCACTCTTCGTTTAATTGTATCCCTATTTCCATTTCTCAGGGAGACATTTCTGGGTCTGTTTTTATTTATTTTGGTGCAGCTCCGATTCCTGCTATAATAAAGTATTTTTCACCTTGTTCCATACAATAAATAAATTAATCCACTGTACATTTTACAGCTAAAAGAGGAAGAGAAAAAAGAAGACAAAACCTCCATAATGGGAACAGATTTGCAGACGGTGGGAAGTTGCAGCTTCTTTTCTAGAAACCTACAGCTGTTGTACATAATTAAAAAAAATAAAGAGCAACTTTGAGGGGGAAAACACACAACACAGAATGGAAAAGCACAAACAAAATTAAACAACACATTGTTACATGGTGAACATTGGGCTGGTTGGAACTTCTCGTAACCCAGGATAATTTCCACTGGGGAATCCTGCGGGGGGGGGGGGGGTTCAAACACTGTTTTGCCCATCTGAGAACTGGAAGACTTAATCTGTTGCTCTGAGTCTGACATACCTTGATATGATTTTGGGCTAAAAAAGCATAGCCCATCCAGAAGCCTTTTTGTGGACTGAAAATCCTTCATGTAGCCATTAATATCTATGAAAATTCATTTTAAAGCCCTGTCTTTTCAATTGGGCAATGTGTTTAGATAATGTTTCCTTGGAGTGACATACAAGAAATGAGGCAATGGTGGCTGCCATGCACTATTTTGGTACCGTTGCTTAATACCATTTTATATGTATTGTTTTGCCTAAAAAAAGTGTGTGCACCTTTAAGTGTGAAGTCAGTTTCAATGATTGTTTTGCCACATATATTGGGATGAAGAAGCCATTTTGTGAAATCTTCTGCTGGCAAGACCCAAATCAACTTTATGCATGACTGGGCATATTGTTTTTCACCAAGATTCACAGTCCAGTCCTATCCTCATGGTACGCTGGTGTACCATGAGGTCTGCTATCATGACAGCCGTTCCGCTGAACTGCAGAATGCTGTGCCATCATCAATGCACCTCAGATTGGACGCTGGCAGGGTTCTGCCCAGGGGAGGAAGCAGATCACCATATCCCAAACCCCTCTCTGGGCCCAATCCACCCACCATATCCCAAACCCCTCTCTGGCCCCAATCCACCTCCCACTGCAGGCTCCTCAGAGCTACGCCAGCAAAAGGGTCTAACCCTTCTGCAACCTACACAAAGGTAAGCATTTTCCATTCTTACCTCTTCCAACTGGCCTCATCCCTGATTGGTGCTCAGGATGCAGCATACACTGTGCTGGCAGCCCTGCATTGTGTGCACCAGCCTGGAATTGGGCTGTCAGTCTGTTTAGAAAAAAATGTGGGAAATGACATTTGGGCCCCATTTATATTTTACTTGGAGTGATGTGGCTACTGCCATACTGTGTATGTTACCACACAGCGGGCCCAATCATATCCAACTTTCCAGTGTTGATGTAACTGTGCCAATGGGGTGTGCGCTACATCCTATGGTGGTGGGGGAATGTTTGTTCCCTTACCTCGGGGTTGCATTGCGGCTGCATTGGCACTGGAAAGTTGGATAGGATTGGGCCCTGCTTCAGGTAAGGTCCACAACTGCTTAATGCCTTACTATGTAGTTCAGCAAATTACATGCTTATATACCACACTAGTGAACAGCGATGTAGACTTGAGTCTATTGACTCGGACTTGAGTCGAACTCAAGACGCGTCAATGACTTGACTTGGACTTGACTCGGCAGCTGTAAAAGACTCGAAAGACTCGACTCGAGACTTGGAGCCTTTTACGACAAGTTGAATTTTATTCAGGTTAAAACCTGTTTTCCCCATTAAATAGATAGGGACTCAGGACTCGCAACCAAAGACTCAGGACCTGGGGACAAAGACGTGGGATTTGACTTGAGACTTGGAGTCAAAGACTTGATCCACATCCCTGCTAGTGAAGCCCACTTATGGGCAGCCGAGGCAAATCCATTGCCAGCACAATATAATCACAAAATCCACCCTAACCATGTGAGCAGAACTTGCTGGGAGTGGTGTGGGATTAGCCATAAAATGGCAGCAACCATGCAGCTCTACATAATGCATAAATGGGGCCTCTGAATGTCCCATAAGTCTTTGAGGATCCCTCATGGTACAGCACTCAATAAGGCACATTGTTAACAAGGCTAAGGAACTGCATTTTCCTATGGTGACCCACAAAGATAATTTTTGTCCAAATTTGTAAGCAATCCCACTCCATCCCTTCCCCTGGTTTAGAAGTTTTATAACCTTTTGAGGGCCTCTTTTGATAGAAAAGTGGCATATAAATAAACAGAACAGTTGTCCTCTCCCTTACCTCTTTTGCCTGCCACCAAGGGCCAAAAGCATCCCACCCACAAATTTCTCAAATTCAACTGGAGAGACAAGAATCACTGTTTGTTTGGAACTTGGAGGCAACACAGACTTGAGATTCCTTAATCCAGCATTTCCCTAGGCAGGAAATGAAGGGGGAGGAAGCTGGGCCCTGGCAACCACTGAGAAGAAGGTGCCATTTATCCAGCCATGAAGCAGCTGCTTCCTGCTGCACAGGAGAGTCCTAGGCTCTGGTGGACTGCTCTTGCCCCACATCAACTGCCCAGGGTGCTGTCCTAGACATGAACGGACACACACTTTTCTCTAGAGATTTCCCTGAATTGTAACTGAGAAGTGCGTACATCATATGAATCATGCGGGAACTGCAATGGTTACCTGATAACCTGAAAATGTGAGGGCCACGCTAGTTGCTGGGGCGCTCATCACGTGCTTGTTAAACACATGTTTGCTCTGTCCTCCTATACTTTTTAGGCCAAAAGGAGACACGTGGGAAACCTGCCCCTCCCCTGCTTTAGCTCATCATACTCTGCTGCTTTTAAATAGTTTTCCCCAGCCCAGCTCAGAGCCAGGCACTCAGGAAATTCCTTAAAGCAGCTGAGCACAGCAAGGTGAGGTGAAGGAGATGGATGGGTAGGTTTTTGCATAGTCCTTTTGGTAAAGAAAAAAAGCAGTTCTACCTACAGGCAGATGGCACAAGCACATGTTTAACAAATATGCAGTTGCCCCTAAAGTCTAGTTTGGCCCTGAAACCGCTAACCACTTGCCATTCAGGAAAACATCCACACTTCATTCATCGGGACTCACCACAATGGTGACTGATGCTAGTAACCTGAATTTGCAAAATCATCCACGTCAGTTTAGAAACTCTCTTATCTTGGTGGTTGTAAGAAAAAACATAGCTAGTATTGTGACCCGGTGAACATGAGCTGATGCAGGCGTCTAGCCCCTCCCTGATGCTTGGCACGGAACATCTCTAGCTTTATGTCTTTACTTTGGCAGACACTTTGGAAGGAGTTAACAGTATCCCAGAAACATTTTTAAAAACTTTTCTTCAGAGACGTAATCTTCATTTTTATCTGTCACATAGTATACATTTCTGCTTAGAACCAGCTGTTTTGTCTTGGTGTGAGGGGTGATAATACATAATTATACATTTCTGCCACAGTTGTACAAAGCCCAGCTTTCGTTTCCTGATCATTCACTACCCACCAGGAAACAGGATGCTAATGCATGCCATTCCTCATTGTTTTGAGCAAATTAAAATCTATGTGGTTTCTTATTCACCACTGCTAGCCCCCTCCTCAAGATAAAGCACTGGCTTTAAAGCCCTAAATGTTAGCAACCTCTGTTGAATTACATGAGAAAGAAGCAAAACAAATGAGGCTTCTATTGAGTCTACTAAAATAAACTAGAAATTATCTTATCCGGGGATATTTTTCTTGTTACAGAATTACACTCTTTAGATGTGAAATTAGCATGATCAGAAAGACAACATTATCTCTAGCAACTGCTGTTTTGGAAGAGTCATATTTGGCTTTGCATAGAAAATGTGACAGACCTGCTGCTATCCTTTGTATTGCCTGGCCTTCTGGCTCCACTGTTTTAAAACTTCTTTCCTCTGCACCCGTGTCTGCCAGTCTATTTGCTAAATGATGCTAATATTTCATGCATCTTATGAAGCAGATTCTAGTCCACAAAAGTTTACACCATAATAAATATATTAGCCTTTAAGGTGACACAGGACTTTCTATGGTTTCTGCCACAGCAGACTAATGCTCTGGCATATACTCATCTGGGATGTAATCCCAAATTTCTATCCTGAACATCACATATTCCAGGCAGAGTAAGAATGTCAGTGTATGCTTCAGATGAAGAGCAAGGCTTGAGGTGTGCTAAAGTGCGCCTGGGTTGCAGGCACATGAAGCACAGAATGGACCCTACATCCAGAACGGGATAGAGGGAAGCTTTGCTTGGAATCTGAGATGTCTCTTGCTGTTGCAGAAACCATTTTTGTGGAGTGACACTAGACCATCTTCACTTCTCTCTCTCTCTCTCTCTCTCTCTCTCTCTCTCTCTCTCTCTCTCTCTCTCTCTCTCTCTCTTTTCTGTATCTCTCTTTTCTGTATCTCTCTCTCTCTTGTCTGTATCTCTCACTTTTCTCTCTGTGTTTCAACAGCCTAGTCTGTACCAAACCATTCCTGCTAAAAAAAAAATTGCAGTGGAGAATTATCAGCAGTTTCCAACCAGCACTTTAAAAGACACAAAAACAATTGGAGGCAGGGAAATACAGATCCAATTAAAGTCAAGGCCTTCTAGCACCAGACTAGAAAGCAGCTATTGTCTCTTACTGTCTCCAGACACTGTTTGTGACTCAGTAACAACGGATTCAGAGACAAGTGAGAAAACCACTTGGTGTTTGTTTTTTAAAAATGTGACTACTGGAAAGCGCAAGAAGTGATGGCACTGATGAAAGTTGATCCTCAGAGATGTAGGATGAAGAGTATTCCATTCTCTCCCTCTCTGGTTTTCATAGTCTGGTTTTTATTTCTCGTCTAATGGCTTAGGTGCAAAGCAAGATAAAACACAAAACTGCCTGCGATGTAGCCGAAAGTCCCCTCATTGTGGGGAAGAGCCATCTTTGGCTCCACTCCATATTTTCTTGGTGATTTGTGTGAACCAGTCACATCTCCTCAAGTTTAAACAAGGCATTAATTTATCCAAAGGTCTCAAGTAGAACACATATTAAACTTCCTCTGTTTAAATGGTGAAGCGATCAGATTCCTTTCTGACAGTTCTGTTATCCAACTTTCCTTCCTCTCTTCTCCACCCACCTCTGCTACCCTCCCCAAATAAAAACTTGACAAGTTCTTTAAGGCTGCCTTTGGCAATATCAGTGCAATATTCTGCTTTTCTCACATCTTCTCAGCAGGATGAGAAACCAATTTCTTAAGTGTAAATGTATTTTCAAAAAATAGAATATTCTCTCTCTTTGGATGTTTATTGTATAAATGTGCTAAGAATGAAGAGCCAGAGTCTGCACTGAGAAAGAAATGGACATGAGGTAGGGAAGCTGGAACTCAGCACTCATGTTCCACTCTCTGCCAGCTTCTGAACTCTTCTTCGTGTCAACAAACGGTCACATTATAATCCATCAAGAAGCCTTGGACATGTTGGCGAGTGACATCTGCTCTCAGAAAAAGCAGAAGCGCCTTGTGAGCACAAGGACAAGCAGAAGCACGAGGCAGGCCAGGCAAGGACAGCTTCCCTTCTGCCTTCCCACTGTGTTCCTTCCCCAGTTATTCTTCTGTTTTGTCATTTCTAATCCCACAGAATGTTACAGTAAGGAAAATCCATCATCAGGTGCCACTTTACGTGACCCAGAAGGTCCTCCTCTCCTCTAGCAAACTGATGGATCTATTTGTCAGGGTCTCAGGGCTGCTGGCCAGCTTGTAGCCAAACAAGTTCATGGCTGGACTACAGACATTCTGCACCACCTGGGCAAGCTTGAACGGGATGCTGAACCGCCATTTCTCAAACTGCTCAGAGGAGTTTTTCTGGGTGGAGTAGATGTCGTTGCTATCCTGAGGTGCCTGAGTATTCTTCCGGATCCACTCCTCCACCTGTGGAGTGATGGTGATGCCAGTGAATTTGTACATCTCCTTGGCCTTTTGGAGGGGAGACTTGGCAATGTCCTCATAGCGCACCAGCATGTAGCGGCCACGTAGCCATGGCGGTTGCCTCAAACCCAGTTCAGCAGAGAGCCGGATGCTCTCACAGTTCCCCCGCAGCCTCTGTACTTCATCCTCCTTGAGGGTTGCTGCACCTTCCGTTGCCCATTTCTTCCAGGTTTCATACTTTCCTGAAAAAGCAACTATGCGAGAAGCCAGCACTGCCCGTGGGTCCCGGACCAGCTGGATTATCCTCATGTCCAGACGAGGGTCTTCAACCAAGGGGCGTAAATACTCCAACTGCCGAATCCGCACTGCCTTAAGAGCCATGTGATCCTTGCGCAGGCAAGCCTCTGCAGCCAGGGTTATGTTGAGGGGACCACAGCGGCGGTTCTTGCAGTGGTACTTCTCAAAGGCCTTCTTGACAACAGGTGTGCAGACAGGCTCTTCACACAAAGAGCGACTTGAACCACGCCGGAACATAAACGGCGTCAGGTGATTCTCTGGGAATGGAACGATGAAGTTCTCCATGATGTAGAGGTCACAGAGGAAGAGCTGTTTCAACACATCTCTGTAGACAAGGGCTGACCCCACAGCATTGGCCCCACCCGGCTCAAAGGACACTGTCCTTTCAATGTGCCACAGTGGCTCAAAGAGGTAGAAAATGTTGCCCTGTTGGTTAAAAAACTCCCCTACAAAGGAGGAACCAGTACGGGTGGTGGCCATTAGGAGCACATGTTTCCGGGTTCCCTTAACAGATGCCAGCAAAGGTTCCCTGGTACCCTCAAGCTGCAAAGTGACATTCTGAAGTCGGCTCTTGAGCTGAGAGAAAGCCAAATCCAGTTCACTGAGGGACAAGAGAGAACCATTTTCTGGCAGCACCAAGCCAGGGTCTGTGCTATTAGCCTCAGTCAGGGATTGTGGAGACTGCTTCAATTTGTCAGATACCCTGAAGAAAAAGAACAAAATCACCAAGATTAACTATAGCAGTGATATTTCACACACACAGCAGTGATATTTCACACACACAGCAGTGATATTTCACACACACACACACACACACACACACACACACACACACACACACAGAGAGAGAGAGAGAGAGAGAGAGAGAGAGAGAGAGAGAGAGAGAGAGAGAGAGAGAGAGAGAACTCCTTTGAGACTTAGAAATCAAGAGCAATCATTTGCAACATGCCCCAAATTCCCCTGCAAAAGATAGATGGCAATGAGCAAGTTGGTTTCCACGAAAGTTTGTCTACTGTGAAGGGTCTTTCAGTTGAATCCCTTCAACTGAACTGCTGATAAGCTTCCAAGGATCTCCAGGACTGCTTGAAACACAGTTTTAAAACCACTGCCCTAAATCTACAGATCCAGTTCTTTTCAGACTTTTTATATATGTACAATGAACAAGTATGAGAGGCACTGAGGTGGCAGGATTTATATGGTTTGAAAAGACACTCCTCACACATGTGAAGGGCTCTTCTTCATACATTCAGGAAACCTGCTTTTTCAAGGCTCTGAAACAAAAGAAGCGCCCTCTGCATGACCTGCTGTACATGCAAGGGGCTTTTCAGACAATACGTGCCACCACAATGCCGCCCCAGTGGGCATTCATTGTACACACATGCAACACCTGAAATAATATTATAGGCTACATGAGTATCTTACTGTTCATGTCTATGCTTGCCTCTTAAACAGCGCCCCACACTCCATTCCCCCCCATCTACTACCATAGGCTGCTGCCCCTACCTGAGTGTGTGTGTGTGTGTGTGTGTGTGTGTGAGAGAGAGAGAGAGAGAGTCATCTGGCTGCATTCCTGGATGGAGAGGCAGCTTAATTTCAGACTTGGAGGTTCAGATATTTACCGTGTTCCACAAGGCTGCAGAGATGGTGGTAGCAAGTTGGGACCTGCAAGGCTGGTAAAATATAGTGGCAGCCTGAAGACCACAATAGGATACAGAGAAAGCCTCTCTTTTAGTATAGCTCTCCTTTCCCCCTACCTTGATAGGATGTTGTTTTCCTTCTCAATAATGACTAGGGCTACCACAAACACCAGGAGAATGGCGTACTTGCTCCTCATTCTCAGGCAGTGCAGTAGCTCCCAGAAGTCTTGAGGTAATACGTGTCCTTTATCCATGGATAGCAAATAAAGTGTTCACGGGTTTGCCAGGGAAAGGCCGTTCGCCATCATGGAGATCAAAGGAATCTTCCTTTAACTCGCCCGATGTTCTTCCTCCACTGTTTGGAAAGCATGGTCTGTAGTTAGTAAGTTCCCCATATCAGGGGGGTGCTGCCATTATCCTGCAATGAGAAGGGGGGTCATGTATCAATAAGCAAACTTGTAAACATATCTGGATGAAATGGGTGTGGTGTGTATATTGGATTCTTGCAATGTCCTGTAAATGGACCTGCCCTTGAAAAGTATTTGGGAACTGCAACTTATTCAGAATGCTGCAGCCAGAGTGCTGATGGAGGCCACACAGGGGGGAACATATTACTCCCATTCTGCAGGAACTATACTGGCTTCCTACTCATTTCCAGGCTGAATTCTTGTTAGTCTTTACCGTTAAAGTCCTATATGGTTTAGCCTCTCATTACCTTAAGGACCTCCTTCTGCCGCATAAATCTATCCCTCCATTAGGATCTTCAGGAGAGGCTCCACTCCATGTGCCATCATTGAACAAGGCTTGATTAGCATGTACTGTACATGGGATAAAGTCTTCCCAAAGTGTGGAACTCCCTGCCTCAGGAAGTTCAAAAGGTCTCCCTCTCTCTTTGCTTTTAAAAGGCGCACAAGACACATCGATCATGCAAAGTCTTTGGTTTGTGAGCTGTTCTTGTAAGTGCTGCTGCTGGTTTGTTTGATTGTTTGCCTCTAATTATTCATTTAAATCGCTGAATTTGATTTTATTGTAAATTGTTTTTATGTTTTCATATTCTTGTTAGCCACCTGGGGACTGTATGTGAAACAGCTCTTGGGCAGTGAAGGGATATTCATTGTGGTGGGAAATAGGTTTAGGCTTCACGTGGAATTTCTTTTTGACCCAGATGCTCAGCAAAAAAGGGAGTTTGAGTTTACTTCTCAGTGGTTCCAGGGTGGCTCAGTCTTGGCATCTGAGAAGCCCCCTCCCTCCCAGGCAGGCAGGGTCAGATGATCCAAGTCTTCCTGGGAGGATGGGCTCCCTGTGGTACCCGGACTGACCTTGTCTCATGGACAGGCAGCTGGGTCTATTCTTTGTTCTGCAAAGAGCAAGGGGTTTTTTAAGTCTTCCTTAACAGAGGACCAAAAGGCGCTCCTATCGGGAGCTTGAATCATCAGGTGGGAGCCAGTGAGGAGCAGCAGATGCAGCCAGGTGGTTTGTAGTGGGAGCCCAAGCAAGTGGGCTGTTTTTGCGCACTGAGAGGCGTGAGCACCATTTTTGTTTGGATCCAAAGCCAAGTGATATGATCAGCAGAATCGGATGGTGCAGCATTTGCTGGATGGTATCACTGTAAACTGCAGATGTGGGAACTGCATATTTGAATGCTCCCCACCCTATAAAATACAACTTCCGCACAGCACATCAAGGAGAGAACTTCGAGCTTAGTATAAGAAGATAGATTTTCATGGCAAGCGATAATTAAAGACGATGAGATATATATACCGGGTTTAGAAGCCATGACTTAGGACAGTTTACTACCCCGAGATGTTAGGAAATGTAATCAAATATCAATAATGAGCCAACGTTTCGCTCATCCTGTGATGAGGTTCTTCAGGGAAAATGGTGTGCAGAAAGCACACTCTGAGATGCTGATGCAAGGAAAAGGCAGAGCTTAACTGAAAAGTGGCAAATAGCAGTTTAGAGAACTCTAAACTCCGGCGGGTCGGAGGTCTACTTGGGGAAGGGGATGCTCGTCCCCTTCCCCAGGTGTAAACCGGGACTGGCCCAATGGGCCTCCTCGGATTTCCGCCAGCTAAATAGCTGGTGGAAGTAGAGGAGGCCGTGTAATGGCCTAGCCGGGGGATATGGCCGACGCCATCCCCTGCCCCCTCCTGGGCCGGCTAGGCCAATGGCCCCCTCCCTCGCCCGCCAAACCGCCCCCGCCGGATCCCGACTCACCTCCTCCGGTGGACACACGGGCACTCCAGCGATGGAGCGAGGGAGGCCGGCCTCTGCGCCGGTCTCCCTTGCTCCCGAGTAGTCGCGATCGTGCTTTACAGCATGTTCATAACACTTTCGAACGGCTGAGTGCTCACTCCGCCATTCTAAAGATTCTCAGGATTGCGCCGTTAATGTAATAAACAGTCCTAAGTCATGGCTCCTAAACCCAGTATATACATCTCATCGTCTTTAATTCTAGCTTAGTCTTTTATCTTGTGTGTGTGTTTTAATTACTATTATGTGCAGAGAGGTGTGTGTGTTGTTTGTATGGGGAAGCATTCCCACAAATAAACCTCCATCTGTAGCCTAAAGAGGTCCAGTAAGAGTTGCAACAAGACCCTACTAATCATGTCGCTTGGGCTCTCTCTCTCTCTCTCTCTCTCTCTCTCTCTCTCTCTCTCTCTCTCTCTCTCTCTCTCTCAGCCTTTCAGGGCTGCTTGTCTCATTAATTTCCCCTGTATTCTCCCTCCACCTTCTTGTCATGTCTGAGGCATTCAGTGCTTGGGTCCCATGTGGCAGCTTGCTTTGTTAGTTTATCTTAATGTCCTTGTCTATCTGCCACCTTTCCCTATGCAGCAAGACAAAGATGCACACTGGAAGGCACAAAGAAACCATAGATCAGGTTCCCAGGCAATTCATACTAGAGAAAGGTTTTTTTCCTTAGGAGTAAGGCTTTCCCCAGCCCTCACTGATGGATAAGGGCTAGTGGGATGGATGCTAGCAGTGAGGGGGAAAGTCACTCCTGTTGATTAACAGAAATGGATTGAGGAGTTATTTATGCACCATATTTGTTCACTGCATTTGCTTCCCATGGGCGCCTGAAGTGACATACTGTAATTAGAAAAGCATAAAACATTAGCTCGCAATACAACACAAATTCAGTAAAAACCAGTTTAATTCTCCTCACGCAATAAACAAAAGTAATAATAATAATAATAATAATAATAATAATAATAATAATAATAATAATAAAACAGCAAGACCCACAGCAGACCTATTGTACAGAACTAGCCTCCAGACAGCACCATCCATCAACCGCTGACAAAAAGAGTTTTTAACAGGTCTTTACTTTCTGGTGGGATGCAGTTAGACGTTAGATGGTTCGTTTTCAGAGGTGCCTCCCATAGCATGAGTGCTGCTCTATAGAAGGGACAGTTCTGCGCCTCACCCTGGCTGATTTTACCTTAGAGCCAAACTAGATGGGTTGCAGATTGTGTTATTATGGTCTGCGATTTGTTGCTGATGTTGCTTTTTAATATAAATAGCTGCTTACATGGGGCTCCAATCAGAAATGGGTCTGTGATGGGGGACAGGGGACTTTAACTCTTCCCCCCCCCCCATCACAGTCCCAATCGAGATTGCCCTCCCTCCCCTGCAGGTCCTTCGCCTAGAAGAAAAGCTATCATACAGAATATCAACTTTTGGCTTCAAGTAGTGGTCCAGAGGCATTTTAGGTGGGCTTTTGAAAAATAGTACTGGCTAGTTAACTGGCTGCTAACTGGGCAAGAGGCACTTTTTCAATTGGTGCTCCTATTATATTTAGCAGGGGGAGAGTAACTGCCCCCCTTTCACCCCAGCACAGACTCTTTTCTGATGACTGTCTGCTGGTGTGCAACTTTTTAAGATTGTGAGCCCTTTTGGAACAGGGAGCCATTTAATCATTTGATTTTGTCTGTAAACCGCTTTGTGAACTTTTTGTTGAAAAGCAGTATATAAATACTGTTAATATATAAATACTGTTAATAATAATAATAATAATAATAATAATAATAATAATAATAATAATAATAATAATGCTGTATTGGGGACTGTGATTTATATTTTCATTTATTGGATTTTATATTCTTCTTGTAGGTGTATGATGAGTGTTAAATGCAAGTGGAAAGAAAACACTAGTTGAAATGGATGCAATCAAAACTAACCTAGAGATTTGAGAAGGAGTGCAGCAACTGTTGACAACAAGGAAAAACAGCTGACAGCATGCCCCTATGAATGTCTACTCAGAAGTAAGTCCCATTGTGATCAATGAGGCAATCCTCTGTAACCTTGCAGCAGTGTAACGGTAGATGGACCAGTGTAAGTGCACTTATTGCCAGTGTAATTGCACTTACACCGGTGCATCTGCTGTTACACCAGTGCATCTACTGTTACACCGGTGCAAGGTTACACAGAATTGTGCTGATAATGACTTTATCAGTGCAATCCTGACCATGGCTGCCCGCCGGATCCTTTGCACCCGCAGCCAGAGTGGCTGCCGGGCAGGAGTTTTATTCAGGGAAGGAGACGCTTGTCTCCTTCCCTGGGAGTAACCAGGGCCAGGCCCTATTGTCGTCCTCGGATTTCCACCAGATATTTTGCTGGCGGAAGTAGAGGAGTATGTGTAAAGGCCCCGGTGCCCAGCGGGGGTCAGGATACGGCCGAAGGCTGTCCTCCTCCCGGGCCGCCTGGGTCAATGGCCACCCTCCCCCGCCAAGTGAACTGCCTCCCCGCCCGCTGGATCCTGTCTTACCTGGATCAGGCAGCCGGCGGGAGCTTTGTCGTCTGAGAGGGGAAGGCCAGCCTTTGCGCCGGCCTTTCCTGCTCGCAAGTAGTCGCAAACGTGCTTTAAGGCACGTTTGCGACTACTCCCGGCGCTGGAACGCTTGTTCCGGCGCCGGAGTTTACATGAGGATTGGGCTGTAAGTCATGCTGGTAAAGAAAATCTCCAAGAATTGCTTCAGTTAGAGTTGGGAACCCTAGACAGAAGCCAACTTAAAAGGCAATGAGAAAGCTACTAATTAAGAAGGGACAGTAGCCTTGGAAAACCTCAATAGCACTTTGCCAGCCCACGCTTGACAAGTTGGTGCTGCAATTGTGTTTCAAGACCACAAAAGTCACAACACATCAAGTCAGAAAAAAGACAGGAAAACAACTTAGAAAATGGTGGAATCCAACAGTTTGGCAGCTTTGTCATTTGGATTCTCTGTAAAACATGAGCAGTTGAATGATGTTCATTTTATGGAAAACAACTAGTGTGATGCTACCTTTATTAGAACCCAAAGACGTTTGTTCACTGGCTTATGACCCAAGCCTGCCATTATAGCATTACTGAAGGTGGAGCCACACAGACCATTTATCAAGTCAGAAAGTGGGTTGAAGTGATCCAGGTTGCTGTTTTCATATGCTAAAGTGATTGCCTCAAGACTTGCTACTGTGGTAAGTTGTAAGAGCTACTGTAGTTTAGCAGTTATGAGACTGAACTGTGAACTGGAAGTCCCAAATTCAAATGTTGCCTCTGCCATGAACTCAATAAGTGGCATCAGGATTCAAATCCTTCCACTGAGCCACAAAGCTCACCGTGTGACTTACCCCTCTCGGCCTAAACCTACAATTTTATCCTTATAAAATTGTATGAGTTGTTGTGAGGATAAAATAGTAATAGGGGTAAATAAAGAACCACCCCTGAATGCCTTAGAGCAGGGGTTCTCAACCTTTGGAGGCCCGGGTACCCCCTATCACGGTCCAAATTTCTGAAGTACCCCCAGCTAATTAACTGCTAATTAATTGGATCAATCAATCAACTAATTAGGTAACTGATCAATAAAAAGTACTAAAACAATTTTAAATGTGAAAAATATCTTATTTAACTCTCTCTCTCTCTCTCTCTCTCTCTCTCTCTCTCTCTCTCTGTGAGTGAGTGAGTGAGTGAGTGAGTGAGTGAGAGAGACACATGCAAGGGTCTCTTTTTTTCTCCAAGTCACACTTCCCAAAATCAGCTCCTCCCTCCCACACCCCAAAGTACATTTTCCAAAGTACAAAAATAAGCCCAAAATCAATTAATTAAAATTTAATAATTAAATAATTAAAATTTAAATCCATGTTAATTAACACTTAATTAGCTGCTGATGGGGCAGATAAGGGGCAGGGCTTGGTGTACCCCCAGCAAGAGGTCCATGTACCCCTAGGGGTACCCGTACCACAGGTTGAGAACCTCTGTCTTAGAGGAAAGACAGGTTAAAAATTTAATAAATAAAGGAACACAAGAAGGCATGATGCTAAACGTATGTGGTGAAGGTTTGGAACAGCATGCTGACTAAAAACAGTCGAAAGTTTTCTTCATGGCTCATTACAATGTACAGAGATCTCGGATATCCGGGTTTAGAAGCCATGTAACATGAAAAACACGTAAAAACAAGTCTAAAACACCAATGTTGAAAATGATTTAAAAGATTGAAAACAATCTTAAAAACATCTTTAAAAACAGTCTTTAAAAACAAGTCACACATTCACAATTTATTACTTGCTGACTCTTGTAATAAAACAGTCTAATGATCACCTAACCACAAACAAAATGGCAACCTGGATAGCTTCGGCTGATCTCCTGACACACAAAAGAGTAATGTTGTTGGATACTGTCATTGCTCAACAATCAGCTAGGGATGGGCAAGGGGGAATAGTTATTTTTTGTCAGTTTCAGTTCTTTAAAATTTAGTTTTGCTTTTAATTTATGTAGTTTTAGTTTTCCATCATTCTCTATGGGAATAAATGACAGTACTTCTCAAATTTTGCTCTCTGATGCTTTCTCATCCCTAAACAATGGCTGCTTACTCTTCAGTGGCTCCCATTCACCAAGGGAAGTGACTAGCAGGCGGTAGGCAGACATAGAGCACAGGTGCTGTCACAGGCAGCCCCAAAGAGTTTGGAGGGTGGTCTTCCCATGTCCTAACAAGCATTAGTAGCACTGGCGTCACTGCAGGGGGGGGTGGAGCTCTAAGTTCCGCCGCGGTGCTGAATGGCTCCAAAGGCGAAGGGGCGGGGGCACTTCGTACTCCCCTGTAACGGAGGGTCCGACCGCGGCGGAACTTAGAGCTCCTCCCCCCCTGCAGTGACGTCAGTGATTAGTGGACAGTGGTGCCTGCCTGAGAAGAGGTGAAACTTGCCTTGGAAAGAATAGAAGAGTAAGAAAGAAAAATAAGAAACCCCTGTCTGATTTGAGGTGTAAAGGGAATTTTTCTTGTGAAAATGGTTAGCAATGTGTGGACACGAGGACAATGTCTCACTCTTCTTCAGATGGATAGCAACTGGGGGGGGCACATGATGAATCAGTCAGTCTTCTAGCAGGCAGCATCAGCATGAGGTCACAATGGCCAGTCTCTCCCTTTGAGTTGGTTATCAGAATGACATCATAATGGTCAGTCTTCTTCGGTCAGGCAGCATCAGTAAGGGGGCTATCCTAAACTGTCTATATCTTATGTGTACCTCTGTCTATCTTTTGTCTGTTTCCTATGTTGGAAGCAGGCTTAAAACTCAATTGCACCAGTCTATCATTCAGAGCTGGTGTGCAAATTACAAACGCTGCTAGACAGCTTGAGTGGAGAGATGCAAATTAGAAGGCAGCTAAGACAAGCAAAATCGGTTCAGCCAGTTTCGAGGGGGTGTGCTGGAGTGGCCAGGTGGCTGACAGTCTTCCAATCAGAGAGAGAGAGATGAAGAAAGCCAAGAAAGAAAAATAGTTCCCAGCCAGAAGCTCCCGCTCTCGTCCTCCAGCCATCTACAGGGGAGAGCCCACCCACCTCGCTGGGAATGTGAAGGGAAAACTGTTCCATCTGTTGGTGGTCCAGGATATCTGAGGGACCGCCTTCTCCCATACATTCCGGCCCGCTCTCTTAGGTCATCTGAGGGGGCTCTCCTGCGTGTACCACCTCTATCGCAAGTTAGGGGAGTGGTAACACATGGGCGAGTCTTCTCTGCTGTGGCGCCACAACTGTGGAACTCCCTGCCAGGGGATCTGAGAACTACCCCCTCCCTCATGACTTTTCGGTGAGGGCTCAAAACGTTTTTGTTTCATCTAGCGTTTGGGTGATGGGTGGTTGTCTGCCTCCAGTGCCTCAGTTCCAGTGCCTTGCTATTCTTCTGCTCCACATTGTTACCCCCAGTAGATTTTATTGTTTTTTAATTTGTTATGTATTGTTTTTAAATTATGTATTTTAACTGTTGTAAGCCGCCTTGGGCATTTGCCTTGGCACAGGAAAAGGCGGGGTATAATTTTTAAAAAAATAAAAATAAATAAATAAATAAAATCACCCTGGTAAGATCAGATAAGGACTTGTGTAGCTAGAAAATTGTTAGGATTTTCTGTTGTTTAGGGGTTGTCTCCTTTACAACCGTCTTCTTTTCTCCTTTTGTATAAAGAAATTCATGAGCAGCAGCCCTGAGTTAAAAATGCATTTGTGAGATTCAGCAGTGCCTCAGCGCCATCCGCTGTCCGTTTGAATGATTGCAGTATCCACTTTTCTGCCAAATTCAATTCTCCCTTTTTTTTCTTGTTCATTTGGTTTTGTTACTCCCCCTTTTCTTTTATTAAACATTAATAAACCTTTTACTTTTTACTTCGGTCTGCCTGGTCCCTGGTGTGGGAAATACAGTGGATTGTCACGTGTTCTCGCTCTGCAGATGTTACTGTGAGAGTGATTTTGATAGAGACCCCTCAGGTTCAGTATTGTTCTAGGAGGGGGGTTCTGCCCGGGGAGCCCCTCTGGCTAGCTTGATCTCCTGGGTTGGTGGAAGCGGATTCAATGTACCAAGGCTTTTTCCCCCAGTAAGCTGCGTGCACTAAAATTGAATGGAGGGAGAGTTAGAACAGATAAAAGAAAATATTTCTTTACCCAGCATACCTCCTGGTTTTAGAAGTAGGTTTTCTCTGTGCCAGGTGCAGGGGAGTGGCAGCAGGAAACAGGTTATCTTGTTGGCTGTGTGCTCCCTGATGCATCTGGTGGGGCCACTGTGTGATACAGGAAGCTGGACTAGATGGGCCTTTGGCCTGATCCAGCAGGGCTCTTCTTATGTTCTTATGTTCTTATGTCCTAACAGGGGAGAGAAGGGAGTGAGTGTGCTAACCACTAAGCCTACTAATCAACACATAAAATTAGTAGTAGTAGACAGGAGCTCAAAGCAATAAATGCTTGAAGTATCAGCATTCACAGAGCTCTCTCACAAGTGTCAGTCTAGTACAGTGCTTCTCAATTATTTTTTGTCATGCCCCCCCTAGGAGGGGCATGACAGTTCGCGCCCCCCCGGTCACATGGTTTTGGGGGGGTGCCGCCCCCGCCCCTTCGCGTCGCCCTCCGCACGCTCCGAGGCCGGCCCGGGAGCCGGCCTCGGAGCGTCCGGAACGGCCGGCGCTCCAGGGCCTTCTGAAGACCCAAGCGTCAATCCGGGTATTTTTCGTGTTTTCGCTCATGTGCAGACCGTTTTCGTCTCTGCGCGTGAGCGAAAACACGAAAAATACCCGGACTGACGCTTGGGTCTTCAGAAGGCCCTGGAGCGCCGGCCGTTCCGGACGCTCCGAGGCCGGCTCCCGGGAGCCGGCCTCGGAGCGTGCGGAGGTGGTCGAGGTTAAACGGGCCTCCCTTGACAGAGCCTCGCGCCCCCCCTGGGGGGCGCGCCCCACTAATTGAGAACCGCTGGTCTAGTACCTGTACTTACAAGTGTCAGTGTGATACCTGTACTTACATTATTACATAATTTTGTGTTACAGCCTTATTGCAGGCAACTGTGAGGCAATACTAAACTCATTTTGTTCATTTTCACTTTAGTTCTAATCAATGCAAAAACTAACATAAGAACATAAGAAGAGCCCTGCTGGATCAGGCCAAAAGCCCATCTAGTCCAGCTTCCTGTGTCACACAGTGGCCCCACCAGATGCCTCAGGGAGCACACGAGACAACAAGATACCTGTGTCCAGTCACCACTCCCTTGCACCTGGCACAGAGAAAACCCACTTCTAACTAAAACCCACTTCAACTAAAATGAACGTGGCTAATTTAACGCCAGCGGGTGGCGCAGTGGGTTAAACCGCTGAACCATAAGCTGTCGATCGAAAGGTCGGCTGTTCGAATCCGCGATGGGGTGAGCTCTCGTTGCTTGGCCAGCTCCTGCCAACCTAGCAGTTCCAAAGCATGTTAATGCGAGTAGATAAATAGGTACTGCTTGCGGGAAGGTAAACAGCGCTCCGTGTTCCAGCCGCATGCTACGCGCTGCGGCAAGGAGAGTCATGCCGGCCACATGACCACGGAGGCGTCTTCGGACAACGCTGGCTCTTCGGCTTTGAAATGGGGATGAGCACCACACCCTAGAGTCGGACACGACTGGACTTAATTGTCAGGGGTTACCTTTACCCTTTACCTAATTTAGTTTTAGCTATTGTACAGGTTACACAGGATTGCGCTGTTACTCCAGGAAAGTGTACATAGGATTGCAGCCAGGTCGTCCAGTCCTAACTAGGGCTGGGCTGGCTTTAAAGACAGTTCCGCTGTTGTAAAATGGCCTTTGGAGGCATGCGGAGTGTGCCATTGGCAGCCATTTTAGAAGCGCGGCCACAAACGCCGAAGGCTCGCCACCAGACCCAGCTAACCCGCCACTGATGGTAAGCCAGTGAGGTGGGCAGAACAGAGTAGGGGATGGGCAGAATGGGGTGGGGATCAGGACCTCAGAGGGTGGGGATCAGTGGCAACGGCTATGCTGATATCCTATGCTCCGTTTTGGCCCCAACACGCCTCCTTGCCTCTACTCAGCCTTGCACCAGCTACAGAGCTGGCACACATTTGAGAAGACCAGTAGGGTCCTACGCAGGGGCAGAGTAAGGTAAATAAAACATTTACTTACCTCTCCTCCCCTGCATGGTCTCTGGCCACCCACAGGATGCAGCGGAGACTGTGCTGGGATCGCTGAGCTCTACGTTAGGATTGGGCCCAAAGTCTATGTCTCTGTGGATAGAGAGCAAGGTCAGAGTGGAAAAAGCCAATGTGAGTTCAAAAAGGCATAAGCTGCTACTGTACTACATAAGATTTTTAAAGATCTACATTTCAGTGAGGTTGCACATCATCATTAATCAGAGACAACGTGTGCATTGACAGAATCCTTGGTTTCCATAGTTGTGAGGCTGGGGTTGGGGTTGGGGTTGTGGGACTGGCAATTCCCTTCAGGCAAATGAGTGGATTGGGTGTGTAGTGATGTATTTTAGGGTATGCACCTAATGTATCAATATCAATGTATCAATAAAAGCAAACTACTCTCACTGTCACTGATTCCCTATAAAGGACCTTTGGCTAACAAAGCCCCCATTGGTGAAAGATGCAGATGCAGTATAGCAGGACCATAGATCTTAGGAGGTGGGAAGAAAATTATCTTCTGTAAATATCCATACTACAGATGGTATCACTGCTAGTGGTGGGTAGCACTATAAGAGTCCTGTATGGCTATCACTGTAACATTTGCTTAATTTTACTTTCCTATAGGACCTTAGGCTTTCTGTTCCTCCATAACAGGGCCACAGACCAAACTTCCAGCCCAATCATATACAAATCCCCCACCCCCGCTGATTCAGCCGCAACACCGGAGCATGCGCTGCATTCTGTGGGGTGGCAGCCCTGGAGGTCTCTTCCAGATAAGGGCACAATTGTTCCCTTGCCCAGGGGAAAGCCTCTGCTGCTCTAATGGGTCTACTTGGACCTGCGCCAACAATTTTGCAGGTGCAAGTCCGAGTGGACCTAGGTAGGTGGATCAAGGCTGAGAAGGGGGATATCAGTGGAGCTACTGTTGACAATATCCACCCCCTTACTGCCCTCAACACACACCCCCATCCCCGCCCTGTTCCGCTCACTGCCTGCCCCAACTTACTAGCGCCAGACCTCCTGCAGAGGCCGCTGTCACCTGGCTGCTGTTTGTGACGGCTTCAGGCAATGTGAGTTCTCAAATGCCACTTCCAAACCTCTGAAAAGCTGGGTGGAACTAGACTTTCAGAGGAGGATAACTGGGCAAGAGGGGTGTTTATTCCACCTATCCCATGCCTGCTGGTCTAGGTTTTTTTTCCTGAGTTTACTCCTGGTTTAGGACCATGGCTGGAGAAATGACTGGAGCGGGGGCTTTCCAAGGAAGAATGGGTGGCTGAAGGAAGGGTTAAGAACCCCCTTCCACCTGTTGATTTCCCATGCAACCCCTACCCCACTCCTGCATTGATATTATGAGGAAAACACAAGGTTGGAACTGTGATTCCCTCAAAAATGTCTGGTTCCAACCTAAGGGGGAAAATGGAGAATCTTAACATGAACTGGACATTTCCCATCTCAGTTCACACTGGGAAGACACTCGGTAATCTCTTGAGTACACTGCCTCAACAGCCAAGGAAACATCTGCAACTCTCAGCATATGGAGAGCCGATGTCTACATCAAGGGCTTGAAGACTATTCCGTTGCACTGTCTGAACGAACAGTGAGAGCAATTAAAAAAGGCAGGGGCCTCCCTCTCTCTGCAACCTCCATCCTGCTGGGAAGTAGCAGCTGCTGAGAGAATCCATCAACCTCTACTCCTTACATCTCCCCGTTCCCAAAATAAATCTTCTAAAAAAAAAGACCCCTTGCTGCACTTCCCCTCTGACAGCAGCCTTCCCACTTTTCAGACTCTTGCGCTGGGAGCTCTGAAACACAACCTCCTACATTCTGCGAGCACAACTGGCCCCTCCCACCAGCTGTTTATTTGCAGAAGCCCAAACGCTTCACTCTGATCTGCAAAGGAGAGGCTGGGAGCCTGAAGCTACGGCATGCCCTGAAAGGGGAACCCCGCTGAGGGCAGGAACCACCACCTCTTTCTGAGGGGTTGTCTGATCACAATCCAGTTTAACAGCAACAGATTCAACCCATTCTCGTTCTGTTTTCGGTCAAGTTCCTGATGTGTTTGGGCTTGCCTGCTCTGCCAAGGTATTGAAAAACACCAGGCCTGGAGGCAAGGGGAAGACGGGAGCGAGGCTTTTCAGTGGTGGTGTCTCCCTATGGAACTCGTCACCAAGGGAAATCCATCATCCCCAACGTTGTTTGTCTTCCACTGCCAGCTGAAAACCTTTCGGTTTACATTTCTACAGGGTAGCACTGATCAGTGCTGTTTTAACTGAACTGCTGTAATCCTTATTTTCACTTTTTATGGTTTTATAATATTGGCCATATCATGTTGCACAGTTTAAAAAAAACAAATAAATATTAAAATATACAAAACGTTTCTGCCACCAAAGAGATGCTATAAGCTACCCTACCCCATAAGCTACACTGTACGCGTTTGCATTCCGTGTGCGTCTGGCGCTGCCAAGACGCAGCCATAGCGAGTCGGAACCAATCCACACTATTCCGGAGCACGTGTTGAAAATCACTGCCCAACAAATAATCATGGCACCTTCCCCTGCTGCCCCTCTTCCTCCAGTTCACTTCAGGCTGCTTATTAATAAGTATCTTATTATTTAATAAGTCTTTTATTATTTAGTCTCTTATTAGAGATTTTCTGACATCTGCCCTGTGATTGGCTACTGCATAAAATGCATCCCCCCCCCCCACAGTACAAAGCACTGCCCCTGATTGGCTGGACGTTCATGAAACGGGCAAAAGTCGAGCCGAAGTCGAATTTGCCCATGTGGGGACATAGGCAGCTGACGGGCCAACGCATGTGACGCATGTGCACGTGCCGTACGCTGGCTGGACACGTACATTGTAGTCCGGGCTTTACTGTGGATAAGCACTAGTTACCGGTAAGTGTGAATTCTCCAATCCTCCCATTCCCAACACCTGGCTTGGGAGCCCCAGCAGTTGCTCACAATTTTTGCCGTTAGATCACTAGGGATATTCTGCACAGCTGAAGAAAAGAAGTGGCAAATACTGCCAGTTCTCTAACACTTGTGCAAATGGAAACACCTATAGGTTACTCACTGAAGCCAGAAAATAGTTTTGGTGGCAAGGAAGGGGGTAATAAATATATTTATTTGCCTCTTTTATGACACACATTCTGAAAGGCTATGGGGAAGTGAAAATACATTTTAAGCCAGGCATAAATCCTCATTATATGGCATAATAACAATGGCAAGATAAAAACTCAACAGAATCCTAAAGAGATTAAAAAGGTAGCCAGTAGGAAAAAGCACTTTCTACCTCTTAATCCAACATAAACAGAGCCCACTTAGCTCAGATGCCTATTGTCACGGGGCACTTCCAGACGGGCACTTTGTAGCACTAGCCAATCGTGCCTTTTTCACTTGCCGCTACAAGTAGAACTGCAATGTTCCTTCGATGCTGTCAGCGTTCTGCGGCACTTGAAGTGCGCTGTCTTCCATCCACACTGGGGCAGTGCATAGCAGAACATCACTGGATAAGCACAGTAACCATATTTTCCCCCCCAAAAAAGTCAGAACCGCAGCATTCGCAACAGTCACACACATGATCGTCATTACACTACTGTGGGGCTGGCCTACAGTCAAGGCCAACTGAGTGGCTTGTTTTGAGAGGCAAGTGGGGGGGGGAGCAGCAAACTGACAAGTGATGCCCTGCCACACCCCTCTATCTCTCCACCAATTCAATCAGTGCTCCGGTCCTCTTCCCGTTCACTGATAGCAAGTGGGGCAGCAGTAGCACACCTCTTCCTCCAATGTTGCTGGAGGTGGGGGTGGGAGCTTCTGCCACCTCCTCGTTCTCCCCACCCACCTGACTGCTTAGGATAGCAGCCATAGAAAGGAAAGGGGGAATGCAGTAATTTGGAGCCTGCCTGCCTGCCTCCGCACCCTTACTTTCTACACTAGATCACCGCCTTCTTTCTCCGTGTGGTAGAGCATGCTTCCCTCATCCTGTTTATTTTAAACAGGACCTCACACAGAAAAGAGGCAGCAATCTGGGGTAGAAAGTAAGGGGGTGGGTTTTAATGTTATTTTTTTATTGGGGGGCAGCAAAATTGAGCTGCCTCAGGCTGTGTCAAAGCTCTGGCTAGGACCACACTGCTATATCAGTGATATAATTACCAAGATATAATTACTTGCAATATCATTACCCTTTAACATTTGGATTTTCTGCGTTAATAAGTCTGTTTAGGCATGGGGAAAATTCACTTAGATAACGATTGACAATTACGTTATATGGATCCTCCAGTAAAGAGTGAGAGAACAAGGTAGGACAGTCCCAGCCTCAACACCCCAGTACCTCCAAGGGCAAATAGGACAGCTTCTCTGGTTGTAAAACTCTTGTTTAAACCAAGCTGAAAAGTATGTCCCTATTCCCAGAGAAATGAAACAGCTTTTTTATTATTTACACAAGTCACGACCTCCCTGTTTCTGGGTGATGGATAGAGCCAATTTGTAAACATTTGGAGCTTAGAAAAGATGTCTCAGGCTGCAGACAATCATTTTTTGGTTGGAAGGAGGGATCCTTGCTTGCGATATGTACACATATATGTTGGAAGCTACCTTATACCAAGTCAGTCTCTTGGTCCATCTAGGTCAGTATCGTCTACTGGCAGCGTCACTCCAGGGTTTCGGACAGGGGTCTTTTTCCCAACCCTAACTGGAGATGCCAGGGAACAATCCTGAGTCCTTCTGCAGGCAAAGCAGTTACTCCACCACTGGGCTATGTGTGCCCTGTGTGCCTCATTAGTAAATAGTTTTTTTTTCTGTATTTCAGGTTGATTACCCCTTATCCGGACATCCGAAGTCCAGACTATTCCAAAATCCAGACATTTGGGGGGCTATGACTTTTTTAAAAAACTTTTTCTAGCACCTGGCTTGCATAGCGCAAGGCATGCTGGGGCACAAAATTATTTAAAAATGTTGTCTAAAATGACCTTCAGGCTATATGTATAAGGTATATATGAGACATAAATGAATTTTGTGTTTCGACTTGGGTCCCATCCCAAAGATATCTCATTATATTTATGCAAATATTCTGAAATCCAGACAACTTCCAAGCAGTCCAGATAAGGGATAATCAACCTGTATTTCAAAAACCTGAAGACATGTTTGACCAGGTGCAACACTGGGACAAAAGATCTGGCATGTGCACACCATAGGAAATTAAGCTGCTCCAGTGCTGAAGCCAGGTTGCTGGGGACCCTGGGACAAGGCCCCGCAGTGGGCCCCCATGGAGACCCCACCCACCTCTTGGCTGCACACTGGTCTATACCACTGCTCCCAGGTCTGAAGGTTCAGAGGGTTGGCCTAGCCAGGTGGGCTTTCTGATGGTATCTGACCTGAGGATGGAGCACAGTGAAAAAGTAAGGAGGGTTTTGTTGTTGTTGTTGTTCTCCTTCCAGCACTGCTGAAAGAAGGGGGGGGGGGGAAACAAACAAAAAGACTGCCACTCTCTCAAACCACTTAAAAATTATTGCCGGTCTCCAGCGTCAGGGTCCATATTGCGTAAATGAATTTGTATGTGACATGAATCCAGTTGTGAATTACTAGTATGACCCTTTAACTCAACATGCCTCTACTCAAATGTTCTCTAGAGGTACATGAACCTCAGCATATTTTTTTCACTAAACTTTTGTATAGGTGCTGTTTTAATTATAACCATCTCCCCCTCTCCAAAATACATTTGGCCTGCTTTAGAGTTTTTTTTTTTTTTTACAAAATCACATTACTGTAATTGAAACATATGCACTTCTAACAAGTTATGCAATAAATAGATCCTTTATTCTTTACTTTTAAAAATTTAAACCAATATTTATACATAAAGTCTGGGGAAACAGTATAGTTAGACCCAGAAAGTGGACGGCAGGCTGATGAAGCCAGATGTGCTAAGAGGTTATGAATACCACATGCGTTACCCATGATGCGTAGCAGATTTAAAGATCAGTGAAAAAAAACTGTTCTAGAGATTACATTGCTAAAGTTATGAAGGGCTCTCTTATGCAGTCGTTATACAGTGATATCTGAATAAGAGCATGCCAGGAGGGAAAGGGGGAATTTTTTTTTTTTTTGCTAGAACATAGCAGTCATGAAAAACTTTTCCCGGTTAACTGCATGTTCAGGTACAGTAGGGAGATATACATGGCCAACCAGCCCAGCCACGAATCCACATGATGTGACTTGCATCAGGTGGATGGTGGGAGGAGCAGCGGATTCGAGGCGCTCTTCACCCTGAGTCTGTTGCCACCTCTCTCCAGCCCACCACGGATGCAAGCTGCATGGATCCACTCTCCACTTGCTAATCAAGAGCAGGAATTGGATCAACCATTCCCCTCCCCACATTGTGCCCTCACATTGAGTTTAAATGTTAAAAGGAACCCGTGAGGAAAGAGCACTTCACCACCCCTTGCTCCATCCTCATGCAGTGCTTAAAGGGACATTTACAGGAATGCATTCCCTTTAAAATTTTAATCCCACACGAGGATGGAGCGAAGAGGTAAGGAGGGTTTTGTTGTTGTTGTTCTCCTTCCAGCACTGCTGAAAGAAGGGGGAAAAAGCAAACAAAAAGACTGCCACGCTCCATATCACCTCTCCCCGCCTGCACAGTGCTTACGAAGCACCAAGTAGGCATAGACCAGCAATTTGGAGCCTGCCCCTCTTTCCCTTAATATACTTACCAGGAGCACAGCATCCCTGCTCCATCTTGCTTCTATTTTATATGAATGGAAGTGGTGCTGGCTGTGAACCTGGACAGCACTTTCTTGTCCATATCGAACAGAAGCAGTATGGAACACGCTGCACTCCTGGGAAGTAAAGGGAAGGGGGGACAGGGGAATGCCCACTTCTTTGCCTGCGCACCTGCCCTCCCCCCACAGTCATGGGGTGTGTGACATTTGGGGGGGATGGAGGTGGTACAGGGGCACACTGCCTCAAGCGTTGAGAGGTCTTGGGCTGGCCCTGGAGATATATAACATTAACCCTACAATTGGCAGGCAGTATGAAGTCTCTGGATTCGCTGGGCTTTGCTTACATACCAATAAACTAACTTCCAGAGCCTTCAGGCTCTAGCCTCCAACTGCAGCTCATGTCCCCCAGTCCTAGACACAGACAAATGGACCCTGGGCATTGGAAATCCCCTACTGCATGTTTGGATTCAGGTAGGACTGGCCACAGTCCTGGCCTGGTTCACTCTGTGTGTGTGTGTGTGTGTGTGTGTGTGTGTGTGTGTGTGTGTGTGTGTGTGTGTGCGCGCATGCATGCATGCATATGTGTGCGCATATGTGCATGCAGCATACACGAGTGCTTAAGAGAGAGCACCACTTCCATCCCCAAAATGCTGAAGTTGCTTTGTAGAGAGGTGGTTTAGATCAGCAGTTCTCAAAGTTTTCCCCATGACTTGGGGAAGTAGTACGGTAAGTCTTTGCGAGGGTGGGCTGATGGCAGCAGCAGCGCTCCCAGGATCGCACTGCCGCCAGGGAAAAAAGGGAGGTTTTTTATTTACCATCAGCCCTCCTGAGGGTGCAGGGGGCTCTCCAGGTCTTCCCACGCTTCAGATCGGCTCCCTAAAGCGATCCAAGACCCACTTCAGGTTTCAGACAAAAACCAGAAGTGGGTATTGATCGCTTCAGGGAGCTGATCCGAAGCACAAGGAGGCCCGCAGAGAGGGCCACAGGCCCTCCCTGCACCCTCCAAAGGTCTGGTGTGGCCCCCGGTAAGTTTTTTTAAAAAACGTTTTCCCGGCAATGGCAGTATTTACCATATGTCGCTACCTGGCTGCTTCCATTTTTCCTGGTGGGGTCACAACCCACCAGTTTGAGAACCACTGGTTTAGATGATATTTTTAACCCCGAGCTTGCCCCCTGTGGAAAAGGATGAGTGTGCCCATGCTCCTCCTCTCTTATCTGGGGAAATTCAAGACATTTTCTTAATTGTGTGAGTGGATGGGTGGGTTGTTCACTACACTACAGTTTGGCTTTGCGGTGAGATCAGCCAAATAATATGCTCCTCTTTAGAAACAATTTTAGGAAAAGCTGGGATTGTTTTTAGTTATTTTATCATACATATACTGAAGCCTCAGAGTCTTTCCTCTTTCACAAACATTTTCTTAAAAACAAGGAAAGAGAACTAAGAGCCCAAGAGGCATCCTTAGCTTCTCTTGTGAAACCACATGTTGTATTGCCTGTATGTACCATTGGCTGATATGCAACAGTCATAAAAGAAAGACATTTACCAAGTATGAGGGATTATGCCACTCATTTAAGGCTCAGTACTGCATGCATGTTCTGTGTTGCTTTAACTCCCAGCTGTCTGCTTTCTAATTCAGAAAAATGAACAGCAGATTTTCTAACTATACGCAGAGAGAGAGAGAGAGAGAGAGAGAGAGAGAGAGAGAGAGAGAGAGAGAGAGAACACGAACTAAATTCCTTTAAGGGGTGTATAGAAGTATCCAGAGACAACAATGAGGGTATTGTGCCTTCTGATTTCCAAGTCAGAACTGGTGACCAGAGTTTTACAGCAACAATAACATCCTATCAACAAGGATAGGGATATTTATTTTATTTATGAAATAAAAGCCATATATCCTGCCTTTCTCTCAAAAGAGAGATCCAAGACAGCTAACAGGAGCGAATTAAAAGTCAATAAAAATCAACACAAAATTGCTTCCGGTTAATGTTGCAGAAATTGCTTCCTGTCGAGCACCGAGGCTGCTTGCTAGAATCATTCCGGCTCTGTGCTATAAGCAGCATGCTGCTGCTTATAGCATTCTGTTTAAGCAAGAACTGTTTAAGCAAGAAATAAAGGTAAGGGGCGCAGGGGGGCACAGGGGCAGATACTGGATCCGCGGATAAGTGAATCTGCAGATACTGGATCTGTGGATACCAGGGCCCCCCTGTACTACACAAAGCTGACAAGAGTATTCCATGGAGAGCTGGCAGGGCTAAGTTTTCTGCTGATACGTCTTAAGCCTGGGAAGCAGAAGAAGAGAATGGGAAGCAGTTTGAGCCACTCAATAAGTTCACCCCAAGTAAATGCAGTGGATGTCTCATCTCTTTGGTTAACTTCCTTGCCAGTACAAACATCACTGTATCAAAACTAATGAAACAGATGATAAAGCACATAGATAACAATATGTCACATTATATGGGAACAGGGGGCATTTGTGTGTGTGTGTGTGTGTGTGTGTGTGTGTGTGTGTGTGTGTGTGTGTGTGTGTGTGTGTGTGTGGCATCACATAGCATTTCACACAGAAGATGCTGACACTTTCAAGAATCACAGAAGCGTACATATATTAAGAAGCTTGGTTTTGAATAGTTAGGTACAGAATGTTCCCAGTGAGATAACTTCTTTTGATTGTCTGGCACCATTCCAGTAATCCTAGACAGGCTGTAAAGCAGGGGTTCTCAACCTTTGGAGGCCCGGGTACACCCTATCACGGTCCAATTTTCTGAAGTACCCCCGCTAATTAATTGCTAATTAATCAGATCAATCAATTAATTAGCTAATTAATCATTAAATAAAAAGTAGTAAAACAATTTTAAATGTGAAAAAATGTCTTAACTCTGTGTGTATGTGTGTGTGTGTGTGTGAGAGAGAGAGAGAGAGAGAGAGAGAGTCAGACAGATGGGATTGCATTTAAGTTCTAATTAACAAATAATTAACTACTGATTGATGCTGATAAGGGGCAGGCTCTGGCATACCCCCTGCTATTGGTCCACGTACCCCTAGGGGTACTCGTACCACAGGCTGAGAACCCCTGCTGTAAAGCACAATTAGGCTAGCAAACATAATTTTGTTCTGTGTTTAATTTGGACTGAGGAACTTGTGGAACGACATCAAGGATGAGGACTCAAGGCTCCCTGGATAACAGACAGTGGTAAGAACAGCTCTTCAGACATTGCTGGCTTGAAATATCTGAGATACAATACTTCCAATGTGAGATCTACCTATATCCTCAGAATCACTTCGCACAACAATGGTATTTGCCACAGCTACTCTGGCGTTACACCAATGTTCTCTGAAGCAATCACATGAAGACTGACAGAGGAATGTTCTTGCCCAGTGGACGTGTGCTGGGGGGGGGGGGGCATCCAATAAAACCTCCTGGCATTTGAATCTGAATGCTCAGGACTACATGCCTGCTCTTCATACTTGACATGTTTGCTGGGGGAAAACAGCAGCGCAGCTACAGAAAACATGCTTGACACATAAAATGAGAAACATCTGTCAATATGGATTGGTTGGAGTTATGTGATAAAGGAATGAGTGAGATACCCACAAGCTGAATGAACTTGGAAAGGAAGCCTGTTCTATATAGAAACAGGTCAACACCCAGCAACTCAAGGGTGAAATGTGGACAAAATCCATGTGAAATAGGCAGTAGCTCGTGGTTAGTTTAATCTTAACTTGTGGCCTCTGGTTTGCTTTGGAATATGAGCTTGGGATGGAGCAAAAACAAGCCAGGGAAAAAAGTGTTGCTTTCTTTCCATGCACAGCCTTGCCAGAATGCACTGAACCCAGAATGAATTCCAGACTCAGGGTTTTGTTTGTTTATTTATTTCTGTATTTATACTGCCTTTCTCATCATCAGATTTCTTCAAGGCAGTTTACATAGGCAGGCTATCCTAGACCCGATAAGGGTCTTCTTTACAATATTGTTCTATTCAGATACAGAACCTTCCATACTCCAGATGCTTCCCTTCCGAGAGCAGCCCTCCTTCTGGCTTGTGCTCTGCACTTCCAAGCTTCACAGTTCGCTGCAGGTCACCCTCGGATGGTTGTCAAGATGTTTATTTCTCCACATTCCACACCCGAGTCTCATGGTGCCTTCTCAGTGTCTTTGTGAGGTCCGTCAGCAGCTGCTGTCTCCCATCCAAACAAGAACCAAGGTCAACCCTGCTTAGCTTCTTCAGGCAGGGCACTAATTCAACCTCCAGGCCACACCTCCTGTCCCTTCACAGTTACAGATAAGACTCACTTTCTTGTGTTAGTTACCTAAGGAAACCTGTGCTTGGTGCATGCGCTCTGGGATGAGGAGCTTGCTTATTACCAAGCTTTGAACAAACCAAATCCTTTGAAACCGCCTCTGCTCTGCTGCCCATGTGCTCTTCCAGTATACGTTTGCTGCTCTGAGCCAGATTTTCTAGTAAAGTGGACCATTGACCTTGCTCTCACCACAGGCCTCCTCTTAAAAGTCATATTTCTATTTATGAGCTTTTCTAAGGACTGTTAAAAGTCTGCAGTGGCTCACAAAGTAATATGGTCTGCAGTTTTCATCTGAGACTTTGTCTGAGGATGCTGTTCAGAATGGCTTTTATCTCAGCAGGGTGGAAACAGTCACAGGCAAGCAAACAAGAAGGACCTTTCCTTGGACCACATTTTTTTTAGTGTACAGTATATTTCAATATTGTGACTCGCAGAAAAGAAAATAGCTATTTAAAAGGTCCAAATTGCTTTGTGGATTACATGAGATCCAATATGTAGGGAGTATAGCCTAAGATATTTTAGTTCCTGAAGCAGAGAATCCACATAGTGCCTCCCCCCATGGTAGTTAAAATATACCCGTATTGTCCCGAGTATAAGACGCACCTGATTATAAGACGCACCCTTAAAGGTTGGTGCTATTAAAAAAATTCAATTAAATCACTGGCATTAAATTGCAACAGCCTGATTATAAGACGCACCCCTAGTTAAAAAACTTAAATTAGGAGAAAAAAGTGAGTCTTATACTCAGACCAATACGGTAATAGGCAAAAGTGACAACATCCTGTCCTTTAATCTGCCAAATAAGGTAGGCCACCTCACCCTACTTATTAATGATAGGATCAGTCCTGTCAATACCCCAGAATTTTTTTTAAAATACATTGTAGTTTACAGAGAATAACACAAACATTCCAAATAAACCTAAACACGCAAAGGCGTTCAAGAACTCAAACTGTATGTTAAATTTCCTAATCTAGGCTTGTTCACTGTTGGTGCTGCTACTAGTGCTGTAGGTTCTGATGTGGAAAATGGAGGCCCCTTGGCTTTTATGAAGTATTTCTAGCAATGACTGGAAAAGAAAGGATAAATTTTTCATTAACATTAACTTCTATGCAATCAAATTTCATGTTTAGCTTCTGCTTTGGGATAGTTTTTTTCCCCAGCAGCTCATAAAAGCTTGTAAGCATTTACCATCTAATCTAGAACATCACTCATTTGGCTGCATAAGACAAAATGATGGCTTTGAAGTGGTACAATCTGACATAGATTATTGTCTCTTTGTTGCCTGATTATGAAAACACCATGTGAATGTGAGCCAGAGGAACCTGGCTGGACACTGCATCAGAGAAGAAAACGAACAAATCTCCTTTTTCGGTATTGTACACCAGCTCTCACTTCCTAACATCCTTTCAGCTAGGAGGGGGAAACAAACCACTGAAACGAAGTAGTAGACAAAGAACGGACAGTATGGTGTTGCAGGTAAAGAGGAATATAAAAATGAAGGCAGACAGAAAGATCTCCATTGGAAAAAAAAAAAGTTTAGTTTCAGTTAGGGATGCAGTGTTTAGCTGATAGATTAAAAAGATTTTTAACCAATTAAGAAAGGTTCCCCCAATGAATCAGGCCAGGTTTAAACACACACACACACACACACACACACACACACACACACACACACACACCAACAACAACAGTTAACTATCTTTAATACAAGTACTTACAAAGCCCACTGGATTAGGACTGCCATCTTGACTGAAGCTAGTCCTGGAGATTTTCTATTACTGAGTTGAGGAGGCCTTGCTGAAATCTCCAGGATTGCTTTCAGTAGTCACCTGGAGACTGATGTTGATTCCTGGAGACTCTATACCCAACACACAGGATTCAGGCACCATCTTAGAAAAGACATTCTTCCACACATGGATGAATCAGGGCTGGCCCATCCATGAGACCAACTGAAGCGGCAGCCTCAGGCAGCAGATTGTTGAGGGTGTGTGCACATCTCTGACCACCTACTTTCCTCCACAGCTGCTCCTTCCACTTCCTGGATTGGAAAAGGGACAGAGAGGAAGAGGAAATGTGGAGGAGAGGAGAGTGCTGAGCTAGAACACTGGAGAGTGGGAGGAGCAGAGGCTGGCACATCGTCTGGTAAGGCATCTGGAGATCTTGGGTTGGCCCTGGATGGAATGCTTCTGCAAGGATAGTTCCTGTTGTGACACATGTTGTATCATCAGGAGTGGCATTTTTGCTCAGAATCGTTGACTTATTTATATGCCTTTAACTGATTGATTTAAAACATTCAGCCCAATCCTATGCTCCCTCCCCCCCCCCGCCGATGCAGACGTGCCTAAAAGGCTTGCGCTGTATCCATCGGGGGGGGGGAGAGATCGGGAGGATTGGGAGAGGTAAAGAAAAGTATTTTCCCTTACCTCCCCGTATGTCTCCCACTCTCCAATGGGGCTCTTTGGACCAGCGCCAGCTCTTTAGATGGTGGGAGGGGGGAGAATATACACATACATGTTCCTTCAGCTACAAGGAAAGGTAACATAACATAAGAAGGGCCTTGTTGGACCAGATTAACAGTCCAATCCTACCTAAGTTCCCCTGTGCTGATACAGTGGCACCAGCGTGGGCTACCCTGCATCATGCAAGGGAATTAAGCAGGTGGGAGGTCTCCTCAAGGTAAAAGGGACTTTCACCTCCTTGCCTCTGGGAAAGGCCCAGTCCATGCAATTTTCACGCACGCTGCTGATGGCAGTGCTGGGAGAGCCCAATTATCACATAGGCTGGATAAAGAGCTTCCGTGGGCTGTATCCAGCCCGTGGCCCTTATGTTTGACACCCCTGTGCTAGTTTGTTAGAGAGCTGTAACATTTTATTTTATTTCTTTGGACCAAATCCTATCCAACTTTCCCACGCTGATGCAGCCATGCCAATGGGCCGTGCACTACATCCTGTGATGGGGGGCCAGTCACTGAGGCCTCCTCGAGGTAAGGGAACGTTTGTTCCCTTACCTCAGGGCTGCATTGTGGCTGCATCAGTGCTGGAAAGTTGGTTAGGATTGGCCCTTTGTGAGGTAAAAGTTAACAAAAGAATTGGCCCTCAGTATGCAGGAGAGCAGACATGAGAAACTGAAGCCCTGGTCTACAGAAGCATGGAGTGTTTTAGTATTTTATCTTGCAGATAGATGAAGTTCAACATGCTTAAATGGCACAGCTCCAATAGGGGCCATGTAACACAGCTGTTATAACCAAGGGGTTTTACCAAAAATCCAACAGCGGCAAGAGACCCAGGAGCAATACTCAGAACAGACAGGCACATTCCTTGGGCATCTGTGACGAGAAAAAAATCTCATGCTTCACATAAGGATTTTTTTTAGAGAGCTGAGGGAGGTCAGAAAGAGGAATTCTTATTTGTTGTATGATTCTAGTTTTACCTCTGGTAGACTAATGTTTAGGTATAAAACTGCAAAACGTATTTGGTTAGACACAGCAACTATGGGAAGTGAAACCTCTGTCAAACCACTTTCAACCCTCTGTCTTCAGCACCATTTGTCCTGGATGGCGAAAGCTACTGTTGCTTATACCATTCTTTGAGACCATCGTAATTCAATATGATGAACAAAGCAGTTTTCAAGACAGGAATAAATTGAGAATTTACAGCTTTTATAAGGCTTGAGTGGCTATCCTTCTCTACTGTGAACTTTTCTTAACTGAGTTTAACTGGCCACTAAAATACATGAAAAGGAAATATTGTTTATGCTAAGTTGAACAAACCTAAACTTAAGGGTTTTTAAAACCCTTGGAATACTGTCTGGTGAAAAACAGAATTGAGGAGAGAGGAATCTGTACCACATGGAAATTCAACCTGCAAATTATTCACACTATTCCATACTACAAAGATCTAGCCAAACATGAGATTTGAAGTGGGGGGGGGGGGGGAGGGAGACAGAACAATTTCAGTCTTATGCAAAACCAGTAATCACCCAAGTGAAAAAATATAACTTGAAGAGGGGGGGGGGGGAGAGAGAATGATTCAATGTGTCCAAAGGGTTTCATAGTTTTCACAAACTATAAAAAAGCAATTCCAGGTTTGCCAAGCAATGAGTGCTCATGAGACATGGCAACATAGTCAGTCTAGTTTCCCGGATGAGTGTACCTGAATGATACATACATGTGTTTGCAATAAATACCTATCATACATTTTGCATTTTCAGGTATTCACCTAAAACTTTAAGGCTCAAAAGTGACCCTTAGACTGCAGTCATTGACTTGGTTTGCGTATGCATGTACATTTCTCTATTTCTTTACATCCAAACACTTGGTGCCTGGCAACTGAATATGCTACTCCACTGAAAAGCCCTGTGTTTACAGTGTTGTAGGGCAAAACCAAAGTTCTGTCTGGTATATCTGGTTCCATTCAGTCAAAAAACAAGATTAAAAATACCTTAAATAAAAGACATTATTTCTATAATGTCTCATTCACACATGGAACCCACCCATCACTGAATGTTGCAGTCATCAAGTAATGAACATGCATGTGTGAAACAAGGGCACGCTCAAGAACAATCAGGAATTGGAGGGCAAGAATAAAATGCTGGGTAACCATAAGGTTGGAAAGAAACAATAGTTTTAAGAGATTTGAAAGTGGCTTAAAAGAGGCTTTAAAAGAAGCTTTTCATGGCATACATACATGTTTCTTTTGCCACACAGTCACTTCTGGTTAAATAAGGTTTGCAAGTGTTTGAAACTATGGAAAAACCTGCACAACCGGTTACTAGAAGTGGACATGCAAAAGAGTGCACCGTATCCTAACCCCCTTCTTGGGCCTGATCCACCAACATGGGTGCATGCAGACTTGCGCCAGCCATATGGCAGGTCCAAGTAGACATGTTGCGCGGGCTGGAGAATGGATGAATGTCCCCTTACCTCAAGGAGGCCTCCGACCTCCTAAATTTCCCTGCAGAATGCAGTGTAGCAGGCACCGCTGCATTGGCGGGCACCGCTGCACTGGCACCGCTGCATTGGCGTGGGGGAATTTCAATTTAGGTAGGATTGGGCTGCCCAGCAATCACACTCGCCTAGGATTGTCATGGAATTCTGTATAAATCAGAGTTCTTCTTGAAATCCACCATACAAGTTCATACATCCACACAAGTATTTGCACAGTAGGGTCAAGAACCATCCCTGAGCTTTGCCCACTGTGCATGGCTCAGGGATTGCACGGCCCCATCATCCCCAAGACAGAACCTATTTTCTCTGAAACTCCTACAGAGTTTTTGTTGAATGGATTAGTTTCACTCATCTCTATATTAAGATTGCAAAATGGATCCTCTATCTTTGGGCTGTAACAATACAATGATCACACATGGGCACAAGAATAAGGGGCAGCGCAGACACAACAGCATTAGGTTAGGTGGCAATCTAGAGTTGTCATAGGCTAGGGATTCTGCTCTGTTTCTTGGAACGGGATGTTTTCAAGGCATCATGAGTAGGAAGCAAATCAAGAAACTGGTTCAGCATCTTCTGTCTGCCTTAAGGAGGGAGAGGAGATGGCAACTAACTCTTTCTAAGCAGGCTGTTGCCATGGTGCTCTGACAGGGAGTCTAAAAATCTGCTTCTGGAGAACCAAGGGATGCCAGAGAGTGTGTGCAAATCAGGAATATCTCTATTGAAGTCACAGTAATGAATATTAAACGGGCGACTGACAAGTCCGTTCACTTGACTCACACTTCCTTGCTGCTTACGCTCGAGACTCCTCACAGTACTTTAAATGGGTTCAGGAGGGTTGTCAAAGTCACTCTCTGTACCCCTCACACTTCTCCACATTGCTTTTGAATGTTTAATCTATAGCTATTCTATTATCAAAACATGCAGACCTACCCCATGGTTCCAAGCCATCAACCAGCTGATGACCTGAACATGCAAGTGGCAAGAAATGCCCCTCTGAAAGCTGCAGCATGCCAAACACATAATCATAACCCCTGGGAATATGTTGAATCACGTACTTCAAGTTTCTGATCCTCATGCCTCAATTAGGAAGTCCAAAGATTATGTTTCCAGTAGAGTATTACATTTTAAGGGATCCACAGGAATTTGATGTCTTATTTTTACACTATTAGCAGAAGAGAAGTGAATGGTTTTATTACTGTATAAGTGTAGGTGCCTTATCCTAGATAGAATAACTGCATGCAGAAAGTTCAGTGCATCAAATCAGATACGGCTCTTCTCCCTTTCTGTTAACTGAATGCCTCTACAACAAATATACCGTATTGGTCTGAGTATAAGACTCACTTTTTTCTCCTAATTTAAGTTTTTAAACTAGGGGTGCGTCTTATAATCAGGCTGTTGCAATTTAATGCCAGTGATTTAATTACATTTTTTAATAGCACCAAACTTTAAGGGTGAGTCTTATAATCAGGTGTGTCTTATACTCGGGACAATACGGGGTATTTATCATTATTATTATAGCACCTATCTAGAGAGATTTTGGAGGCACCCCTATTCTTAAAAATACAGAAGCTCCCCTTCTTACATACATTCAAGTTACGAACATTCAAGATATGAATGCAGTTGGTAGGGCTTCTGTGGCCAGAAGTATCGCAAGGGCTGGCTGATTGGGGTGCATAGCAGGTGCATGGGAGCGTAAAAGTGAGCTCTGAATGGAGGCAACAGAATAACATTTTTTTTCATATTTCACAACATGCTCACTACACTACCGACAGTACTGATGTTGGACTTAAGAACAGACCCCTGGAACCTAGCCTGTTCATGAGTAGGGGAGTTTCTGTACACACTTTAACTTATAGTAACAAGGAGGAAGGAAAAAATGAAGGAGCAGAACAAATGAAAATACTCTAAAGGATATAGCTCACTCAGGAGCAAGACTTTTGTTTCTGAAATGCAGACTTGCATTTCTGAAATGCACACACACACACACACACACACACACACACACACACACACACACACACACACACACACACAAGGTGAGTAGTGACTGTAATATATAGCTACCTAAAGAAGTGCTCATTTAACAGTTGCAACCAATGCATCTGCAAGGAGCTATTCCACTTTAGATTCTTGAAACCAACTCAATTCCCAGCAGGGCAGTTTCAGTTAACTACTCTGGCTTGAGGTGTATAAAGCAATCTTTTGAAAGGCAGGGACTATCATGAACTCTGAGCTAGGTGGTGGTCCTTGATTTCTGAAATCCTGTTTGCATCATGTTCACAGTGATGGGCGCTGAAAGGGCCCTGCACCAGTCCTGTATGTATAGTCTCTGATAGCTGTTGCTCACTTACTATTCAGTTAGAATGTGTGGTTGGGGTGGCTGGTTTTTGCTTCTCTGGGTTCTATGGATGTAAAGCTTTCCGTGTTATGTTCAGGGTCTACAAGTGCCAACGAAACACTTCCAAAATGTCTGGGTAACTGAAAAAGGAAAACAAAATGCAAATCTCTCAGCGACAAATGCAAATCTCCATTCTAACCTCTCAGCATCAGGTACCCACTGAACTTTCAATTTCATTTCTTTCTTTCTTTTTTTACGCTTAATTTCTTAACAAATGAACTTCCCCCAAACCTATGAGAACAGGCAGCAGGAACCACTGTTCTGCTGTCATTAAGTCCAATTAAGATTGGGCTGTGGGAGTGACAGTGGCAAATCTGTGTGGTTAAATCTGGATCTACCATAGCTGTAGAACCCAGGGGTGCAGGAACTGATTATAACAGCAAAAGTGATATACATCTGAGAAGTACTAAACTCAGCCCTGCCTGCTTCCTCCAAAGTGCTTTTTCTCTTGACTTAGTTCATTTCTGGTATTGGAATCTGGCTAAGGAAAAAGAGCTGGGGGGGAGGGCGGTGAGCCTAGAGGGAGGCAAGCTGTAGGTGGGAGGAGGGTTCAGCACCCCTCATTTGTATACCCCTTTTGCTATTACAGGCAGATTTTACACTCAGACACACACACACACACACACACACACACACACACACACACACACACACACACACACACACACACACTGCACTCATCAGTATCTATGTGAGTGTGGCAGATTGTGATTTACAGCCCAATCATAAAGGCACGTTATGCTGCCAAAATGAGCGTTCCAGCAGTGTAATGCGCTTTCCAGCTATCGCGAAAGGTAACACACCAGAACACGTGGGCTGGCCACTGAGCTGCCGGAAGTGGTGAGGGGCCGGCTCTGCAGGGCAGCCGACACTGGACACCCACCACTCCAGGTAAGATTATGCAGGGGGCGGGGAGGAGGGCAGATTTGGTCCAGAAAGGAGGCGAGTTGAGTGGAAGTAGTGCCTGCCAGATACTAACCCCCATCCCAGGCCCAAACTACCTTCATAGGTCCATGCGGACTCATGCCAGCGGGTTGACCCACCAGGCCAGCAGGGGCTTACCCTGGGGGAATGGAACAAATGTTCCTTTCCCCTGAGGAGGCGAAACTGCATGGGGTGGCAGGAGGAACGGAGGCAGGGAGGCTGTGGGAGGGGGATGGAGCTGGTGGTGATGGCACACATGCCAGATCCTATCCCCTCTGGCAGCAGCCTCTCCGCCCCTTTTCTCTCATCGGACTTCTCTCATTGGTCCAAGGAGACCCATTGGGGGACAGAAGGCTTACAGAGGGGAAAGGGGATTTAAATCCCTTTCCCCTCCAAAGCCTCCTGCTCTGCCCCCCCCCCGCAAGCTGGATGCAGCGCACACCTTTTTGGCGTGGCTGCACCAGCGGGGGGGGGGGAAGGATAGGATTGGGCTGTTAGACTTTTACCCTCTGCCTTGAATTGCACAGGAAACGGAGCACAAAACAGGGCCTTCAGTCCTTTGGGGCAAGAGAAAGTCTCCATGTTCAAGCAGGAGTGACACAAAGACCAAAGATCACACTGCAATCTGTGAAATGGGACTAGCAAATGATGAGAACGTTTGTTACAGACATCTTGCAGAAGCTACAATATATCCAATTGCATTTCAAACTTGAATGCTGATTATTTTTTTGAGAACGCCAGTTTCCAAAATGCTGGGCACAGTGTTGAGACAAAGCATTCAGTTCCTTTTCCAGAGCCACCCCATATTTGCCATTACTACTGTAAGGTAGACATGATATGGAACTGTGTGAACCTCACACAGTAACTTTCACTTCTGGTATGGATGCCTGCAGTTTTTACAGATGGTGCATTTTAAATGTGACCGCTGCAGAACATATCATGTATCAGTTCAAATGTGTTTTTTCCAATTAGATGTCAAACTGAGGCCGTGTGCATTCAAAATCTCATGACACTCTTCCTCAGAGGCAGAGGTACTCAGCATCTTGGCCAAATTCCAAACATGAGTAATGGGAAATGCATCTATCAAATGCTTCATACAGTTAGAGTAAGGCATAGCATTCTTTTACATTAAGCAGATACAGTACACTGTTGTAAGTTATGGTGACCTATTCGTTACAAAAGCTCCCTTAGGCTTGGCATAGCTTGCTTGTTGATGAGGCAACAAGAAACCGTTAGACTACACTTTGTCCAAAGTCACCTTGAAGTATACCTGATCCTGCAGTGTAGGATGAAACTGAAACTGAAACTGGTTTGCCCAGAGTTGAGAAAGTGTGAGAAAGCTGAACAACAGTTTTTTGGTTTAACTGACAAAGGTGCTAAGAAGTTTCTGGAGTGAGAACTGGATATTAGTCCAATTCTGTATCGTATTTATCATTAGCTGGTGTAGTGTAGTTCAGTAGCGATGAGACTGAAGGCCCAATCCTATCCTCACAATATGATAAGAACATAAGAAGAGCCCAGCTGGATCAGGCCAAAGGCCCATCTAGTCCAGCTTCCTGTATCACACAGTGGCCCCACCAGATGCCTCAGGGAGCACACAAGACAACAAGATACCTGTATCCTGTCGCCACTCCCTTGCACCTGGCACAAAGAAAACCTACTCCTACAACCAGGAGGTTGCTTATCCCCATCATGGCTTGTAAACTGTGATGGACTTTTCCTCCATAAATCTGTCCAATCCCCTTTTAAAGGCATCCAGGCCAGGTGCCATCACCACCTCCTGTGGCAAGGAGTTCCACAAACCAATTACACGCTGGGTAAATAAATATTTTCTTTTGTCTGTTTTAATACTCCCACCACTCAATTTGAGTGGATGTCCCCTAGTTCTAGTGTTGTGTGAGAGGGAAAATAACATTTTTACTTACCTCCTCCACCGCTCCCTGGTCTACAACGGGCTTACTCAGATCTATGTCATTTATTTTGCTTGTGTAGAACGATTAGGGCGAAGGGAGTGTGTTGAACCTGGGATAGGAGCTCTGGATCTTGCTGCTGATGCTATCACTAAGATCCGCCCCTCACCCAGCCTAGCCTGATCCTGAGATCCACCACTGTGGATCTCAGGGAGAAGAATTTCCCTCTATCCACTGTCTCCATCCCATGCATAATTTTATATGTCTCAATCATGTCCCCACTTCAGGTGCCTTTTTTCAGTCTAGAAAAAAGGCGCCTGAGGGGGGACATGATTGAGACGTATAAAATTATGCATAGGATGGAGAGAATGGATAGAGAGAAGTTCTTTACCTACCTCTCCTTCCTTCCTTCCTTCCCCCCCCCCCATCACCAGTCAGACCGCGGGATGCAGCAGAGGCTGCTTCAGCATCCCTCCATTATTCAGGCCAGCCAAAGATAGGATTGGTCCTTCCCCAGTTCAAATCTCACTTTTGCCATGGACTCACTAGGAGGCCTTAGGCAAGCTACTCCCTCTCAGCCTCAGCTCCCTGACCACAATATTGGAGATAACAATACTTCCTTATCTTACAGGATTGTTATATTATACAAATGTACTTATTACAGTGCATGTAAAACATTTTGCATGCACAAAAATATCTGAGAAAACTTCTCCGGGATCTTTGCAGGGTTCGGCCAAAATCTGGTTGGACTGGCAGGGTGGATAAAGCAGGAAATTCTTCCCCTTTGCTGTCTAAATGGAGGGGACATCTTTGTTCCAGTCCTGCTTTCATGTGAGGCATGGCAGAAAATCCCTCACTCTCGATTAGTAGTTAGGGGAGAGATCCAGCATTGCATTGCAGTGTTGGTTGCTAATCTTCCCAGGCTGAGCCTGTCGGCAATCTCAGATGTGTCAGCAGCAGCAGCCTTTGAGAGCAGCAGGACTTCCCACCTTATTGTGGTTGAGAGATTACAGCCTTCCCCCCCCCCCGCATATGTTATTTTGTAGCAAATGCAAAGGGCCGCACAGCAATGGCTAAGTGGTTTCCTGATGGGGGAGGGAGCTTGCTGCATGGGTGCCCCCTTCACTTAGGTCCCAGACTTAAGTACCCTCACCTCGCTGGGTCCAGGTTTGGCTCTTGGGTCTGCCATTGCTGTGTCCAAGGCTGGCAGTGTCTGTTGTCAATAATTTCAAGAATCAAGCAATATAACGAAGGTCAGGGTTATAGCTCAGTGGCAAAACACCAACTTTGCATGCACCAGGTCCCAGGTTCATTCTCTGCTATTTCCACATGGAGTGGGGAGGACTGAGACCCCAGGGAGCAGCTGCCAGTCTCTTGAACAGTGCTGAGCTCACTAGACTCAGCTGCAGAGGGCAGTTTTAATGATGCATCTTTCTAGCCAGCGTCACATGCGAAATATGATGTTACCACGTCACTGTAGTGAATGATATTCACATGATCCAAAGCAACAAGATCTGAAAACATGCAGGCATCATAGGATTTATGCAATTCCAATCCAACGGCATTTGACTTCACTGCTGGCCTGTCTGCACCAATTTCTAACAAACATATCAAATAGTACGAAGACTTATTCGGCTGGGAAGGGGGAGGAATGAAGTAGTAATAAGCCATTAATATTAAAGGAAGCATGTGTGACTCTATGCATCAATAATAGCCCCATTGGATGCCTAGAGCAGAAAACGTTTTGGCCCTGTAGAGCTCTGTAGAAGAGTTGCCTGAGGTGATTTTGAGGGAGGAGATTCTAAAAATGGTTAGAGTGTGGAGAAAGAGGTGGATGTGCCAGTGGAATTACTGCCCAATCCTATCCCCCACCACGTTATAGTTTGCAGCCATGCCGAGGCTGCGTTGCATGCTATGGTGGTGGTGAGGTGTGGTGTGGTGTCTGTGTGCACGTGCGTGTGCATGATCAGGTTGGAGATCCTGAGACCCTAAGTGGAGCCACTGTGCTGCTGGAGAAGGTAGCCTTTTTGACCAGGTGTATGTTGAGGATGCATCATAGCACCAGAGGCAGGTACGTGCGAGGGGATTAGGTCTCTGCATGGGACTGGGGGCTGCACCAGAAGCAGTCAAAGCTCACCTCTGCAATGGACTCACTGGGGGGGGAGGGCCTGGGGCAAGCTACTGTTACTGGGTGTGGACGCTTTGGAATTCTGTCATTCTGAAAAATGCAGGCAGTTATTTTAAGAATGAATCACATGGGCAATATAACATAATATGATAGGGCTGTTGGGGAAAATCTATCACTTGAAGGAAGCAGTTGTTCACTGCTATTAACAAATGGGGTTTAAATAAATATTCAAATTGTTCGGTGGCAGCATCAGAATTCTAGACACCTGAATGACCAGGCACCTGAGATTTTTCCAGCCCTACTTATATATTTGCACTTAAATAAAAAACAGAGGATGTGGAAAGTTTAAAAGACATAATCTTCCCCTTCTAATCTCCCTGGTTACCGTATTCACTAGAGGATGTAAGATGTAGTTGTACTCTTTGCTGTACCTCTGCTACCCGCTATAGTACTGGATTTAAACTCTTTGCTTATATGCCTACTAACTGGGTAAGGGGGCAGAATTAAAAATCATAAATGGTCCATTGTTAGCTGAAACAGAGAGAGTCTCTGTGCACCTTTTAACACTTCCCTCTCTGGATAAGCTGCTTCCAGCTGACGCTCAGCTTTCTAACACAGCTAACTATGAACTGAAATTCCTTGTTGGAGACAAGCGACATGCAGCATTTTTTTTCCTAATTGAAGTTTGTTAGCATTACCAGTGACGGCTGGCTGCAGGGGGCATGGGCAGGAAAAGCTCAACACTGAAACATCAGCAAAAGGAGTAACTTTTACTTCCCACCAATGAGAGTAAACTGGATAACTCAATATGGAAATGCTGTTTCCCAGGGCAGTCCTACATTTCCCATAGCATATAGTTCTGCCACTATAATACATGAACATGCCAACATGCCATGCCAACAATGTATCAAAAATGCTATAACTCTGAAAATTATGACACCTCTCCTCATTTTCTGTCCACCCTCTGCAGAGACTTCCACCTCGCGATTTTCCTACTGCAGGGACTAGAAACTGTTTCTTGTGTGATACAAATAGCCCAGAGAAGCTAATTTCCTCTTTCTTGCAGCTGTGTGCTCTCACCATCCCACCTAATGAGGATAATTATAAATCAGCATATCTTCTATCCCTGTGGAGAACACACAAGCTGGGAATTGCTGCCTACAGAAGGGGTGAGAAAATGGGAAGAGTCAAGTCAATTTAAAACTAAAGAAATGAAATAAAGGGGCTGGGTCAGAATGTTTCACTGTTCTTTGCTTAACTATGGTAGTGTCATAGCCTAACAGCCCAATCCTGTGTAGGCTGCGGCGGCCGGCCTAAAGGGCAGACCGCCGCATCCTACCGAGTTCCCGGGCTGCCCTGGGGCAACCCGGGAACAACACGGGAGATGGGGACAATCGTCCCCTTCCCCCTCGTGTAAGCGGCGAGAGGCCTTCTGGGCCTCCTCGAATGTATGCGAGCTCCAGTGCTCGCGTATATTCATGCCAGCTGTGTCGGCGTACCTGGGGCCTGGAGGGAGCTTTGGAAACCGGGGATCTTGGCCCCTGATATCCCCGCCCCCTCCAGGCCCTGGGTGGCCTATGGCCGCCCTCCCTCGCTGCCTGGTCCGCCCTCCCCCTGCCCCAACCAGTGTAGAACTTACCAGGTCCAACGGACGCAGGGCCGGGGAGACGGCTGGGCAAGGCCGCAGCACCGGCGCTGCTTGCTCTCTGGGTGTCATGCAAGTGCTTTACATCATTTGCGCAACACCCTGTCCCGGGGCAGCATGTACACAGGATCGTGCTGTAATTCTAAGGGCTACCATACAAGATACCAGTAGAAAGTTTCTTTTAGAAAGCAAATGACTAAGGAAAGCATGAATAAGTGAGTTTATGTTTTCCCAAAATGACTCAGTGTTCAGCAAAAAAAAAAAAGACCCTCTTGAAGAGAGAACAGAGAACCAGCAGAATTCGTTTATTTATTCACACTCCATTTTTCCACCATCCAACCCTTGTTTTTATTACTGAAAACACACAAAGATTAAAACACAGTGGAAATTAATCTAACTGTTTGCTCCACTCCAATGCACTATTGTTGCTTCTGATGACAGACTCCATCAAGCTCTTTAATTAGCTGTGAGTAACAGAACTGAACCCAGTGTCAGGGGCGTAGGCTGATATGGGGCCCTGGGGCAGTGGGCCCCAGGGCGTAAGGGTGGAGAGGCTCCTGGGGGGGGGGGCGTAGAGGGCCTCTGGAGGGGCGGGAGACATCCTAGGTTTTTTCTTTTGTTTTTTCCCGTTTTTTCCGGGTTTTTTAAAGGTTTTTTTTAGAAGTAACGGGGCTTTGTAGTTTCCCCCCCCCCCTTGCATTGCAGCCTTGCCTAGTAGCCCAGGAGTCCTGATTCACCCCCCCCCCCCAGAGGGCATTAAGGGGCAATACACTTTCAAGTTTATTCTGCAGAGCAAAATTCACAAAATTGATGTTTGGAACACTTTCAAGTTTATTCTGCAGAGCAAAATTCACATCATTATGAATGCCTCATCATGTGTGCTGCTGGAAATGGAGACAGGTGGTACAAAGTGGACAAGGAGGCTTCCAAACTGAAATCAAAAAATCCCAAAAAATTGCTGCGCGGCTGCGCTGTGGGGCGTAAAGGATTACGGCCGCGCGTTTTTATGGGGGGGGGCGTCAAGGGTTTGGGCCCCAGATCAAAAATGGTCTGGCTCCTCCTCTGCCCAGTGTCGAATAGGGCAAGGGAAATTCCCCTTTTGGGAAAAGGTAAATTTGGCCCATTTTTAGAGAGGGAGAGAATAGGCTTAGCCTTTTTACAGAGAAGCATGCTCTCCTGTCAATCAAATCCAGAGCTTTCAGAGCTTGTAAATTCATCTAGCCTGAGATGCCATGAACTGATTCCGATGTATTCACCTCTTCTGGAATCTGTTCTTTCTCTGCATCACCATTGATGTTCCCCCCACCGTTTTACTGGCACTCCATTCTGCTAAAAGAAAGTGTGACAGTAAAAGGGACATGTTGGATGAAGCTGAGCATTCCCCTGACTTTATTAATTTGAAAAGATGCACTTGAGGCTGCAGTTAGGAGCAGAATGGTGGATGGGTGGGGGAAGGATGCGTAACGCTTTCTATGACAGGCCTCAGAGAGCACACATGACAACAAGATACCTGTATCCTGTCGCCACTCCCTTGCATCCAGCCTTCAGAGATAGCCTACTTCTAAAACCAGGACGTTGCTTATACCCACCATGTCTTTTAACCTGTGACGGTCATTTCCTCCATAAATCTGTCCAATCCCCTTTTAAAGGCATCCAGGCAGGTGCCATCATCACTTCCTGTGGCAAGGAGTTCCACAGATTAATTACATGCTGCGTAAAGGAATATTTTATTTTGTCCATTCTAACTCTCTCGCCACTCAATTTTAATGGATGCCCCCTGGTTCTGGTGTTGTACAAGAGAGAAAAGAACATCCCTTTATCCACACTATCTACCCCATGCATAATTTTATACGTCTCAGAGCACAATCCTGGAAATGCATCCGGCGATGGAACGAGCATTCCGTCGCCGGAAGCCATCGCGAATGTGCAGTAAAGCACGATCCTCCCTCAGTCCGGCGCCGGATCTTCATGCGGACTGTGGCGGAAGGTAAGAGCTCCGTTGCCGGCCACATGGGCGGTCCTGCCGGGCGAGGGAGGGGGCCCATTGGCCTAGCCGGCCCAGGAGGGGGAGGGCGTTGGCCATATCCCCGTCCTCGCTGAGCCGGCTACGCTGTTACACGGCCTCCTCTACTTCCGTCAGCTATTTAGCAGGCGAAAATCTGAGGAGGCCAATAGGACCGGTCCCAGTTTACACCCGGGAAAGGGGACAAGCGTCCCCTTCCCCGAGTAAACCTCTGGCCCAGCGGCAGAATGGCTAGGCTGACCATATCCAAAAAGGGATGGGATACCTATACCTTTAACCACTGGAATTTGGGCAGGTTCAGCTCATCATGGAAGGGTGCAACAAGCTACACCTGCCCAAATTCCCTCATCATACAATGGTTAAAGGTATAGTCAGCGTAAGAACGGCAGCCGGGGCTCAGGGCCGCCGGCCAGATCCTTTATCAGGATTGCGCTGTAAATTATGTCCCCGCTCAGGCGCCTTTTTTCTAGACTGAAGAGCCCCAAAGGCATTTCCACATAAGGGAAGTGGCCCAGCCCATTAATCATTTTGGTTGCTCTCTTCTGCACCTTTTCCAATTCCACTATAGTTCCACTATATTCCATTTTTCTAAAATTCAAGGCGGCTAACAAATTCACATTCAATAAAACATAGCCATAAAACACCTTAAAATACACAATAAAACACAAGTAATCAATTAAATTCCAAAGCATCAGCACATACCACATAAATCACCATAGCAGCATAGAGCAGAATGCAAATTAATAATATAAGATAGATAGATACCTTTATGGGCATAAACACATCAAACAGACAAACATAAACAAACAACCCAAAAATCCCCCAACAGATCCAATGACAACAACCACAATCCTGCAGAAAATTTCTCCCCAAACTGTCCCACAATTAATCTATACATCAAAACTCATTTCCCGAGTAGCCACCACCACAGAAGCAAAAGTTGCAACATCAAGTCTCCCATCATCTTCTGTTGACAGAAGGGCTCGGAGAATATCCGCCTCCATCCAGCCCTGAAAACACGTCAGTATCGAATTAAGGTGTTTCTGACGGAAAGACTCGTGCAGAGAGCATGATAAAAAGATATGCTCAGATGTCTCCACACACTTCATGCCACATGAACAGAGCCTTGCTGAAACAGGTATTCCTTTGTACCGCCCCCATAAAAGGGCAGAAGGGAGAGCGTTACACCTTGCCAGCATAAAAGCTCTTCTTAGCTGTGGGTTATGCAACTGATATAGATAAGTTGACAGCTTCCCAAACTTTATAGGCAGATGGAGATGCAATGGAGAACACGTTGTATCAGCTGCACTGATTAACTCTTGGCGCTCGATGTCGAGAGTTCTCTCCTTAGTAGTTCTAAATGCTGCAGCTAACCCCATCATGCCTAGCATCTCACTGTCAAGCCCCATCGATTTTAGCTTTGTAAGCAGACTAGAAACCCCACAAGGCAAAGATGTGTCTGATAGTAGGTGGTAAATCAGGCTATCACTTGTCGCTTTAAAAAGAATGCTCAGCCAAAATTTGGCAAATCTTAGCCATGCCAATGTATTCAGCCTTATAAGACCGGTTTCAAGGCACAGAGCTGAGTACGGAACACAACGTGGCATACCCAAAATTTTCCTGAGGAAATTAGATTGGATACGCTCCGTGGCTAGGTCTGAAGCCTTGAACCAAATCGGGACACCATATAAAGCTTGAGAGACAACTTTGGCCTTATAGGCTTCCAGAGCAGCCGGGACATATCTGTTGCTCAGAGTAAAATAAAATCTCGCAACTCCTGAAGATGAGAGTTTGGCCAAATTAGAAATGGAGCGGCGATGAAAAGCCCAAGAGTGCCTGTAATGGAATGTGATGCCCAAGTATTTAAACTGGCGGACTTGTTCAATATTGTTGCCCTTGCAGGTCCAGTTATAGATTTTGTATCTATTTGCAAAAATCATAATTTTAGATTTGGCATAGTTAATGTTCAATTTGTTGGCTGTTAGGTATTCAGCACATCTATTAAGTAGCCTCAGGAGACCCACACGAGTACGTGAAAGGAGAATCATATCGTCCGCATTAATAATATAAACTACTAAAGCAAACTACTATGTTGTCACTTGATGTTGCAATCATTCAGTGATGCATCAGTGTCAACGGTGAACTGTTTAGCTCATCCATCAAGACAGCATTTACAACTCCTGGGAACATACACACAACACAGATGAATAACGGACAGCCCTAGACTGAACCTTAAAGCTCATACAGATAAAAACAACAACTCTGATAATGTCACAAAGAGGGGGAAAAAACATTGTTCATGGAGCAATTGACTGAACTATTTATATCATTGTTGACTGCCTCTGATCGATTACAGGCAGCAAGGTCCCGGGGCAAGAATATCAGGGACCCAATGCGCTTGCCGAGGCACAAAGGAAACTGCTGCTTTAGCCTAAGGGGGCTGGCAAAGTCGCCTTAAGCATGAAGTTTATAAGTAGGCTGCAGTTTAAAATGGAACTAACACAGGCCTAGTTCCAATATATTGCTGAATGTACAATTCCCTTTTTGCAATTCTCAAAAGAGAGAGACTGAAACATTTTTGAGTCTGCCATTCCTGCCATTATCTCTCATATCATCTCTCTACACCGGTACACCCCCTCTACAATTATTCTCCTTTATCTCAAAGCACATTCTGAATAAGGGAAAAGATGCTTTCTGAAAGGCCCTAATCTAGACTAGATTGTGCTTTAGCAGCATTCTTTTTCAAGGATGGTTTGGGTCTACTTATTCTCAGTGGCCCCTCTCCCTTGCCACTTGAGCCATTCCAGCGGCGAGGGGGACGTGTCCTGCACGTTGCCAGCACCACCGCGGCCTCTCCTCCTCACCATCAGAGCCATTCCGGGCCGGAACGGCTCTGATGGTGAGGGGGAGGGGCCGCTTACTCCGGTGTAACAGAATCTTGCAGAACTACTTGCCTCCACCCCTGTCTAGCTACGCCACTGCTTAAAGACCCACAGAGAGACATAACAAGAAAATATAATTAAAAATCAAAGAGATTAGTGTTTCCTTGCCTAGGTTAAGCTCTTCTTTCCTCCAGCAGCTGTCTGAGGGAAAGTCATCATAACCCTGAAGGGACAGTAAAAGAGAGGCTTAATGCCAAAGCTTCTTAAAATGAACACATAACTGCTCGCCTTAGAATGATGCTTACAAATAAAAAACCAAGAGCCAAACCACATACACAAGCCCTACAGAAGTTTTGTGGCTTACTCTCCAACCCCCACCCACCCATGTCTAGGAAAAGAGGGAGCCTGTTTGTCTCCCAAGCAAAAACTGCTAAGGGTTAATCATCCATTCAAGTATATAGTAAGCCATTAAAGGCCAAAAGTCATGTTATATGGACTACAACTGAATATAAGTGTGTTGTCCCTGCACATAATGGGAAAACAGTCGCATTTTGGCAAATTTCAGGTCACTACTGTATGTGTTGTACTAATACTTTAACATGTATTAAATGCTGGGAAAGATTGAAGGCAAAAGGAGAAGGGGAAGGCAAAGGATGAGATGGTTAGACAGCATCACCGATGCAACGAACATGAAAATGAGCGAACTCAGGAAGATAGTGGAGGACAGGAAGGCCTGGCGGGATATGGTTCATGGGATCACGAAGGGTCGGACACAACTTAACGACTGAACAACAACAACAATACTTTAACAAACCTACCCCAGCCACTGAGAGAATGAAGGAGGTTAGCTATGGAACTTCCACAATTGATAGAAAACTGAAATATCATATGCATACATGCCAAAACAGCCTGATTATTAGAAAAGACACTTATCTGCCTCCAAACGTGTAACATGCCATGTAAAAGCAGCCAGCAGTCCTGTGCAAAGCAAAAACAAAAAAACAAAAAACAGGAATGCAAATATGATGACTCACCCATCCATGGTCTGCCCTGGCGGCTCTGGACTGACTGGCCTCTTCAGCTCTCACTTCATTTTGTGTGCTGGGAGGTGAGAGGAAACACGACTGCCACTCAGAATGTACTTGTATTATAGGTGGTCCAGGGCAGCGTTTCTCAACCTTTGTCCCCGATGTACCACTTCTCGTAGTCTAATTCACTGGAAGTAACTGGCGATGACATCATCACCATTTGCTTCCGGACGCAACGCTACAAACAGCAGTAAGAGGCTCCCAGAGAGTAGATGGGCTTCTTCAAGCATGCAAAAACCATGCGTTGGAGCTCTGCCTCCGCCAAGCCTCCTACCATGCGCTGGAGCTCTGTCCCCGCCAAGCCTCCTACCATGCGCTGGAGCTCTGTCCCCGCCAAGCCTCCTACCATCCGCTGGAGCTCTGCCCCCTCCAAGCTACATGATATTTGTAGTATCACGTAGCAGTCTCAGTGCCAGGCAGGGGGCATTCCCTGGGAGCCGTACATACCACTAGACAACAGATCAAGGTTGAAAAATGCTGGTTCAGTGTATTTTGGGGTGCTTATAAAGATACCAATCTACAGGAGGTGATGTGTGTTTTTTCTACTGCGGAATAAGCTCTGCTGCCCTGCTCTTCTAATGGTATGAACACCTGGCTCACAATTTAGTACTGATTTCCTCTCTCCCTTCCCCCTATTTCAGGTAGATGTATGTCTTTTTAAAAGTATTTTTCAGGTACCTAACATGCTCATCCAAATAATTTATTCATCTATTTTAAAGAAAAAAATGGCTTTAAAAAACCCAAAAAACCTGAAATATTGCTCTGCGCAGGAGAGGAGGGGGGCAAGAGTAATAGTTTTCTGACTAGCACAAGGACCAGCAGAGAAGCAGGATAGAGGTGGCTTTGTAATGCCACAAAGGCTAGGCCAATCAGCATTTTGCATGAAGTAGGAAGAACTGGTTGCTCAATTCTCCAAGAAAGGTTATACCCCTGGTGAAAAGGGAAAAAGTGCAGATCCTCAGTGGCTCATCACTCAAGCTATATACAGTACTTCTAGACAACCCCATAGGGATTATATAACAGAGTCAGGGTGGAGTTGGGGGTGGTGGTTATTAAATGAAATACACAAGTAGGTACACCACCATATTTCGCACACCACTAAGAACAGCTGGGAAACATTGCTGAACCATTGTTATTGTTAGCCTGAGAGCAGTAGGCTTATGTCTCAAAGTTCATGCAATTGGTAGGTCTGGCTACTATTCAGTTATTTTTGTTTTGTTTTGTAGCAAGACAATGTTGGCTGCCATGTTCACACTCTTTCTCACTGTGCCTTTGGAGCACGTTCTAAACCAGTGCTCAAACTGTGGGTTGGGACCCACTTGGTGGGTCGGGACCTGATTTCTGGTGGGTCCCAGGTGATGGAAAGATCAGATAAGTAATTGCCACAAGCCCTGAGACTATTCAAAAATCAGACAGCTGCTAATTGCCCTTCAAAGAGCTGAGCTTCTGCAGTTTGCAAAGTAGCTGCTAATTACCCTGCAAACAGCTGAGCTCCTGCAGTTTGCAAGCTTGTGTAAATATAGGGAGATAAACGTTTGAGCATCTTGTAAAGTTAGGTGGGTGCTGATAGTCGTTTTAAAAAGTGGGTCCTGGTGCTAAAAAGTTTGAGAACCACTATTCTAAACCACAAGCCTATATCTGTTTTTCAATTAAATGTTTTCCGAGATCTAATATTCTGGTTTCAAACATTGTCGTCTTTTTCGTAAAAAAAAATAAATACTATATGCATAAAATATATTCCTTTCTTTCCTATATTGTAAAAATACGTTCCCTCAGATTGCTACTTGGTTATTACTGGAGTGGGAAGAGACAGGACTTTGAACCATGTCCCTTTCTACTTGTCAATCTTTTCCCATCCACCCCTGAATTAAGAGCCCTGAAAACTGCTGAATGGGGTGTCTGTTCCTTCAAGCTAGTTTGGAATCTGCATTTGCTTCTTTTACCACCTTAAAGCAACCAGTGTGTTCAGTTTTCTCCCACCCACCCTACCACATTTTGGGAGGCAAGGAACAAGAAAGAATTCCTTCTTGTAAATCAATCCATTGTCATGCTCCCAATGAACTGTGATAAATATCCCAGAATGCATCTGGATTGCATATATAGTACATTTCCAGGAAACCTTGCTCCATTTCCAGACCAACCATCAAATCAGGTTTGTTAAAGTTACCAGGAAAGTAACTGTGTTTTCAACATCCACTTTGGGTGCCATAAATTTTCCCAATTAGTAACTGGAAAGGGCAATCAGTACTAGAGCCGTGAGGGAGCAGGAGCTTACCCGTTCTTTCCCTTGGGACTCCAAGGTAGGATAAAATGCTGCAGTTTACACATACACAACACTCTATTCTCCTGTTGGATGAATGAGGGATTTATGTGGATAACGCTTCTGAATACTAACAGGAATTATCCACAGAAGTCCTCACATGCTCTCAAGAATATACCCATATACAGTATCTGTTTTCTCCTCCCAGAATTTGGCTGCAGCAATCAACTGTGTCAACAGAAGTCAGAGCTTCCGATCACAGTGGCTGAGGTCCAAGCTACAGGAGCAATTCCATGGATGAAATATACGTGAACCTGCCAATGCCAGCCCTAAAGGAGAAGCCTCTCAGGAACACGGAGATCCAGAATGGTGTCTAGGCCCATTTTTCCACCACTGTCCAAATTTGTACAGGATGGGAGGGGAACTTTTCCACAACTCCAAAAAGGGAGAACAGTTGACGATGCAAACTGCTGGATATTTTTGACTATGTTCCTTTTTCCAGAGCTAGCCACATTCTGGACAGTATCTAAATATCTGGAACATACCATCCTGCCCTTTTTTAAAAAAACAAACACACAAACAGACACAAGTTACCATCTAATTAATTTACTAACTTCCATTAAAACTAGTGTATTAGACCTTCCCAGGAAATATTTTGTATTTTATTTATTATTTCTATAGAATGTTGTGAAAATTTTAAAAAACCCATCCTATAAACATGAAACAATTATTTGAGGCTCAGACATAGAGCCTTCCCCAAGTCTACGCAACACAGGAATCCTACACCCAAACTCAGTTACAAATTATTTCAACCTTTCTGCCAGTCACTAACAGCATGTCCACACTGAGGTTTCTGGGAAGTGGGGGAAGCAGCACCTCCAAAAGAAAATTTGTATGGGATATTATATACTCACATCACTCCTGGCCCATAATCTCTGACATCTATTGCAACATGCTGTGCAAGTGTCATGTAGCTTGTAGCAGTCAGATAAGCCTCCCAAAAGTTTGTGAGCATGCCCTCATTGGGATCAGAATGAAAATACGCACATACTCAGACTACAGTGCAACTGTAGGTTATAAAAACGGAATTTCTTACCGGATAATTCCTGTTCTGGGAAGAGGAAGGTGGCATTCTCTACACGTGGGTATGCCCCTCCTACCAAAGGCAGGGTCGAAACTTGAAAGAAGTCTCCTCCCAGTAGGAGGGCCTCCCCTTCCCCAGTTGTCAAATAATGACGAGCAGAAAAAGAGAGGTCCCTCTGGTCCCGCGCCGTCCGCCACGGATCCAAGTTACATGTGGTCGAAGCAGACACAGCGGGACCACCAAAGGAAAAACAGAACTAGAGAGAACAATGCAACAGTCTGGGCAAACGGCCCGAGTTAAAGGGAAAAGGAAAAGGTGACCTCCAACAGGATGGGCACGGAAGACCGTGAAGGTAAAAAACTTCCCCCACTCCCCCTAGCACTGACAGTTACACCGAGCCAGAGGCGCGGAGAGCCCAGTCCTCCAACCACCCAGAGCTAGCGATCGCTGCCCCAAGTGGCGGGCCGAATGCCACCTTCCTCTTCCCAGAACAGGAATTATCCGGTAAGAAATTCCGTTTTTCTCTGGAAGGAGGAAGGTGGCATTCTCTACACGTGGGATATGACAGAGCAGTATCACTCTCGGGTGGGCAGGGCAGCGGGTCGCTCATGGATCAACCACCTTTTGGAGGACCCGACGGCCCAAAGAGGCCTCCGCCGACGAGGCCCTGTCCACTCGATAATGTCGTGTAAAAGTGTGTACAGAAGACCAAGTGGCCGCTCTGCATATCTCAGCCAAAGAGCTGTATCCATCAAAGGCGGCAGACGTCGCCACCCCCCTGATGGAGTGGGCGGTGATGCCCGCAGGAGGCACCCTGCCCAGAGCCCTGTACGCCTGTTCTATTGCCATGCGAAGCCACCTAGCCAGGGTGGACGCAGACGGTTTGCACCCCAGTTTGGTTCCCTTAAAATTAACGAATAACGAGTCAGTCTGTCGGAAATCCTTCGTCCTTTCCGTGTAGAATCTGAGTGCTCTGCGCACGTCTAACATGTGCCACAACTGTTCCTTTGGGTGCACTGGATTAGGACAGAAGGAAGGGAGAATTAATTCCTGACTCCTGTGGAAGACCGAATTAATCTTAGGCATAAAACCAGGATCAGTCCGCAGGACTACCTTGTCCTTATGGAACGTACACAATTTTGGGTTTATTGACAGAGCCCCCAGCTCAGACACTTGCCTAGCGGAAGTAACTGCCACTAAAAACAACGTTTTGAGGGTCAACTCCTTCAAGGGAACTTTGGCCATAGGTTCAAAAGGCGCTACTGTGAGCGCAGACAGGACCCTATTTAAATCCCAGCTAGGGAACCTATGTACGGGGGGTGGGTTGAGGAGAGCCACCCCTTGTAGGAATCTTTTGACATGCAGATGAGTCGATACTCGAAGACCCAAATCCGCCCCCAGGACACTGTTTAACGCTGCCACCTGTCGCTTAAGGGAACTGGTACTGAGGCCCTTATCAAATCCAGCCTGCAGGAAATCCAATACCTGCCTAACCTTAGGCTTCGTGGGCGGGATCCCCCGTTCCCCACACCACCTGACAAATGTCCTCCAGGTAGTACCATACGCTTTTTTCGTAGAGGACCGTCTGGAGGCCAACAGGGTGTTTATTACCTGAGCCGAATAACCCTGGCGGCCGAGCGCCTGCCGCTCAACCGCCACGCTGTCAAGCAATAGGTTTGCGGCCTGGGATGACACACCGGTCCCTGACGTAGAAGGTCGGGCCTGACAGGAAGTCTCCAGGGATCCTGAACTGAAAGATTTATCAACTCCGGGAACCAGGGGCGTCTGGGCCACCTGGGCGCCACCAACACCACCTCTGCGCCTAGCTTTCTTATTCGTTGGAGCACGAGATGCAGGATCTGGAAAGGGGGAAAGGCATACAGAAGGCCGTCCGGCCAGGGGCTGTTCAATGCATCCACCGCCTCTGCTCCCCTCCCCGGTGTTCGGGAGAAGAATCGACTGAGTTGGGCGTTTTCCCTGGAGGCGAACAGGTCCACCCTCAGGGACCCGAACCTTTGACTCAACTGTGCGAACACCCCCGGGTGAAGTTGCCATTCTGCTTCCCGAACCTCCCTCCTGCTGAGCCAGTCCGCAGATAGATTTGCTATGCCTGCCACGTGTTCTGCTCGGATGGACTCTAGATTGATCTCGGCCCAATCCATGAGGAGAGTCAACTCCAGAAGGAGCCATCTGGACTTGGTCCCGCCCTGTTTGTTTACATATGCCTTGGCCGTCATGTTGTCTGTTCTAACCAGAACATGACGGCCCCTTAGCCTGTCTGCAAACTGTGTCAACGCCAACCTTATTGCTCTGAGTTCTAGATGGTTGATGCTGAGGGAAGCCTCCGTCCTGGACCAAATCCCTTGGGCATAAAGTTCCCCCATGTGTGCGCCCCACCCGAGTAGACTCGCGTCGGTGGTGACCACGACCCGGCTTGGGCTTGACAAGCTCAGGCCCTCCGACAGCCTGTTCGGGGACAACCACCATCTGAGGCTGGAGAGCACAGCCTCCGACAGGGGAATGGAGAGATGACGCTTCCGCTCTATCTTGGTCTGGTAAGGGCTGAGCAGAGACTGCAGGGGCCTCGCATGAAAACGGGACCATTTGACTATGTCCTGGCAGGACACCATCTGGCCCTGCAAAGAAGCCAATGCCATCAGGTCCATCCTGTCTAGAACGGCTGTTCTCTGAAGAGCCTCCCTGAGGTTCCTCTGCCTGTCTGGCGAAAGGGAGATCCGGTAGGAACCGGTGTCTATCAACAAGCCCAGATGTTCCATCTGGGTGGATGGGGTTAGGGCACTCTTGTCCCAATTGATCACAAACCCCAAGCCTTGAAGGCACTGTAAGGTGTTTTGTAAGTCTGTCCGAGCCTGAGTCCTGGACGGCGACCTCACCAGGATGTCGTCCAGGTAGGGGTACAAGGTGATGCCCCGTGTCCTGAGGTACGCTACCGGGACCACCATCAGTTTTGTAAAAACTCTCGGTGCCATGGTGAGCCCGAATGGCATTGCACGGTATTGAAAATGACAGTCCCCATAACAGAACCTCAGGAAGCGACGATGTCGTGGCAGGATGGGGACGTGGAGATACGCCTCGGATAGATCCATCGAGGTCAGCAGGTCCCCTTCTTCCAGGGCCGCTGTGATCGTTCGCCACGTCTCCATCCTGAACTTGCGCTTCCTGAGGAATCTGTTCAGCCATTTGAGGTCTAAAATGGCCCGCCACTTCCCGTTCTTCTTGGGGACAAGGAACAGGGTGGAGTAAACCCCCCAGCCCTTCTGGAGAGAAGGCACGGGCTCGATTGCCCTGATCCCCAGCAGATGATCTATGGCCTGCGTCTTTAATAGATGTTTTTCCGGGTCCCTGGACCTCGGGACCTTCCAGAATCTGTCCCGAGGCTTCTGTACAAATTCCAGGGAGTAGCCCTTGGTTACTGTTTGGATTACCCAGGCGTCGTTGGTAATTTCCGCCCAAGCCGCTGCGAAAACCAACAGACGCCCGCCTATACTTTCTGACGAAGGATCTGGCCTGGCGTCATGCTGCCCGCTGTTCCTTCTCCTGTTTGGGACCCCCCGATTGAGCCCCACCCTGGGTTCTACTCTTGGGGAAGACACGGGAACGATTCCACCTACTTTTGGGCTTGGGTCCCTCTCTGGGTCTGTTGTCTGATCTATTGGGACGAAAGGAATGACCCTTCGGCTTGGGTAACTCCTTCTTTCCCTGGGGAAGCACCTTACGCTTATCCCTATTCTCGACTAGCAGGGGTTCTAATGCCTGACCAAACAGCTTTTCTCCTTGAAAAGGGAGCCCCACGAGCTTGGTCTGGGATCCCGAGTCTACCGCCCATTGGCGAAGCCACACGTTGCGCCTTGCAACCACATTTGCTGCGATGGCCTTAGCGTTAAATTGAAGTGTGTCTAAAGAAACGTCCGCCGAAAAGGCTGCAGCGAGGGCAATTTTCTTAAGACAGGATCTGGCCCGCTTAGACAGCCCCCGTTCCGACGCTATCAAGTCCTCGGTCCAGAGGACGGCCGCTCTAGACATTACCGAATTGGTGGCTGCCGCCCTAAGCGCGTGCGAGGAAAGCTCAAAATTACGCTTCAGAGAAGTTTCCACCCTCTTGTCGCAAGGGTCACGGGGCCCCCCTCCCCTTCCGAAGGGATGACCGCGGAGGAAGAGAGGGCCGCGACCGGAGCATCTACTACTGGGACCTTGAGGGACGACAGTACCGTGTCAGGAAGAGAATAAATCTTGTTGACTAATTTACTGGCAGGTTTTGTCTGGATGGGGTGAGCCCACTCCGAATCTAGCACCCTCTGAAAAGGTTCCGGGAACGGGACTGCGACAGGTTTGGCCGGACCCTGGGGAAACATTTTGGAAGAACAGGGCTTCTCTGAGGCTAGTACCTGGGGTTGGCCAGATGGGTCCAGATCCAGGGCTTGAATTGCTTTTCCCAACATACGAGGAAATAACTCAACCGGGAAAAGCCTATCCATTTTACCAACCTGGGTTTCCTCTTCCCCAGAAAGTTCCCCTTCCTCCCTGCTGTCCTCCGCGGAGGAGGGAGTAGAGGATAGCAACGAGGAACTGGGTGAGAGAGTTCTGCGCTTCTCCTTCCTATGAGATCGCTTTTTGGATTTATGGCGTCTGGGACTGGAGACCCGAGACCTTTTGCTGCGCTTGGAATGGCTCACATAATCCTCAGACAATGAATCAGCTGTGGAAACTCTATCAGGGCTGGAGGCTCTGCGCTTGTGAGATCGCCCTTTGTGCTTAGAGCCTGAGCTAGCATGGTGTTTGCGCGCTTTTGCGGCTCCTCCCACCTCAGCTTTAATTAGGTCCTTGATTTGGGCAATTGTGGCCGCGTCCAAAGACCCCCCCCTTATCACGTCTGCTTTCTTAGATGCCTGGGACGAGGTCCCGCTGGGGCCCGCAGCGTCAGCCATACCTTTGATGAGGAAACGGAGGTCGGAGAACACCCCAGGCAAGAGACTGAAGGAAAAAAGCTCCGCTCCGCCACCGCGATGCGCGGTCCGGATGCGGCCTGTAGACCCCTTAGAAAGGTTGCTCCGGGGCTACGTTACAGGGAGGAGGGACAAGAGCGGCAACCCGCAGGCGGGCGCTCGTCACCGTCCGCTCCCCGACGTTCCTCCCTGCACAACAGCTGTTGCGGCCCGATGGCCCGAGCCGGCGAGGGCGCGCGCGTTCGCGGCCTCCCGCTGTGGCTCCGGAGGTCCGTTCGGCCTCCCACGCTCTGGCTCCAGCGAGGGTGGGGGAAAACAAAGCGGAGGCACAGGCGGCAACAGCGAAAGGAGCAAGAGAAGAGAAAGAAAGAAAATTGAAAAAGGTAAAAATAGAAAGGAAAAAAGGAGGAGAAAAAACGCTGAGCCTGGAGAGCTCAGCAAACGTCCGACCTATCTTTGCAAAGGCAGAGTCGAAAACTGGGGAAGGGGAGGCCCTCCTACTGGGAGGAGACTTCTTTCAAGTTTCGACCCTGCCTTTGGTAGGAGGGGCATACCCACGTGTAGAGAATGCCACCTTCCTCCTTCCAGAGAACAGACATCATACCAGCCTTTAAAACTGTTAATATCACAATTGACAAGTTCAGTACAGTATGTATATGAGCAGGCAGCATGAATTGCTGTCCCATCTCTGATTTGATGAGAAAGGAATATATCCACAGGAACCTTCACTCTAAATCTGCATTAATTCATTTTGGAGGGCAAACTGTCACTGCAAATGGTATACGGGGATAGTGCACGCTGAACATCATCTCCCGTCCTGTTCCCAATTGCTCCATAGTAGAGGTCCATTTTCTACTTTCACCTCTTGCAAAAGTTAATAACTCCTTACAGAGGAGCGAACCTTTTGGCAATTAGTTTGGACAAATTCCTGTCATTGCAACTTATTGTCCTGCCTTTCCTCCTCCATTATCAGAGAATTTTTCCTTTACATTTTAAAAGTTGACTCTTTGCAAATCCACCCATCCAACACACTTTGCAAATTACTTCAGTTAATTTCTTTCTGGAAAAAACTGAAAGTAGTTTGGCTCTGACCTTGCTCAATCCCAGCTAGGTTGCAATTCCACAGAAATATCTCAAGGCTCTTTTCCATCCCGTTTTTGCACAATCACAGCCCAATTCTATCAAACCGGCCCAGCCAATGTAACTGTGCCACCAGAGCATGTGCTGCATCCTGCAGGGGAGGCAGTCTCAGAGGTCTCCTCTAGGTAAGAGAACATTTGTCCCCTCTGCCGCTCGAATGGGTAAACCTCCACCACCTAAATGGGTCTATTCGGATCTGAGCCAGCAATGTAGCTGGTGCATGTCTGAGTGGACCCAGAAAGGCAAACTGAGGTAGGGAAGGGGGATATCAGCAGTGCTGCTGCTGCCGATATCGCCCCCTTCTTGGCTTCGATCCTCCTCCTCCTTCCCCACCCCGGTCTCTGTCCCATTCCTTCTCTTCCTTGTTTCATCCACCCCTGCCTCCTACCCACCACCCCGCACTGACTTACCAGTGCTGGGGGGCTTTGGCAGGCTGTTGCACGTGGCTGCAGCCGATCACCACTTGCGGTGGTGGCCCAGCTCAGCAAAATGGTGTCATTGGTGTGTCACTCTTTGCAACAGCTGTAAAGGACCTTGCGCTGCTGGAACGCTAGTTCCAGCAGTGCAAGGCCGAAGGCCCCAGTTAGGATTGGGGCCTCAGTCAAATAGTGCATGTGCATCTAGGTACAGGTGTATGCTTATTTTGCAAGTGCAGCCTTTTTGTTTTTTTAAGAACAAAATCTGGGTCCCCCAATCCTGAGAAGAGGAAACACATGCAATACAAGACATGCATGAAGATTAGTATCGGGATACCGTGGGTCGAACTGAAGTGAAAAGACAGGCAATGCCACCAGAGATGCTGGTACAGGCACACCCTAAGTATCCTTTGTTTCTAAAATATGAGCTTCCCAATGACTGCATTTCCTTATTAAATTAATTAAAGAGTATTGCTAAAGCAGATCCTCATCTGGCGAAAGTCTATCACGCTGTAGTTTGCTAGTCCAAACAAAGACTTTAGCCTGTCTCTGCTTGTCTCTTGCTACCATCAGTGTTGATTCCCTTGAAATCTGCTGGCAATTTCCATTATATACAGTTTTAGCTTTATTAATGGAGCATTCCAAAAGACTACCATCTGAAAAAAAGCTTTTGCAAGAATGAGTTTCCACATATTGTATCTCAATTTAAAAGCCTTACAATTTTATAAGCGTATAGGTCCACGTGGACTGCCAAAATTGCTACCAAAATGGGGGGGAAAAACCCTGTGTGACTGACTGTTTAGAGCTGAACTACAGAATATGCTTCGGATTTCTAATCTTCAAATGTATGCCTTCCTATCATCTTGCTCTCCTTCCATTAGAACACCGTGTATTATTAGATTTCAAACCCACTGCACGGAAACTATATCTATTTTATATTCTAGATGTGGCCTACAATTTTAAAAATTGATAATGATAACAACTGTGAGTATGATAGTAACAGGCATTTTCTATTGCTTTGGCAAAACACCCATTTATGCCTTGTGGCTTTCATGGGCTGTGGTACTGGGTACTAGGGCTGTGATCTTGGGTGCAGAGTTCAGTTTCCTAAAAAAAGAAAAAAAGTTCCGCTTTCATCAAAAAAGCAAGTTTCTAGCCCTTTTGAAGGTATACCTGAAAGTGCATAGTCCAATATCTGGTAAAATTCTAGTATCTGAAGAGTCTGCTGAACAACATTCCCACTGGTTGTGGGCAGGACTTCAGTCAGTGCCTTGAATAACTCTTTATTCCCTCTCCAAGGCTAGCAGAAACAGTGTGTAAATTACATGAAGTAGTAAAAAGTACAGAATAAATTGTGCAAAATAAAGAGAAATGTGTTTTATTTGCAACAGTTATATCACAAATTCACTTTGGGTTATCTTGGTACAGATCTTTTTCTCCTTAAGTGTTGAACTCACCGCAGCCCTGATCTGACTTTTTAGATTTCTCGCTGTCTTTTTCTTTTCTTTTTAAATGTTACCTCTTGGAATCTCCTCCTTCTGCAACAAATTCTTTGTATTCTATCCTGGATTCAGAATCTCTGTGGGCCTGGTGGGGCTGGGTACCACCTGGGTCTCATAAAAGAGAGACCCTTGCTGTGGGAAATTCCTCTGACTGACAACCTCCTACTCTGGTGATGTTTCATCCCAGTGGATAATTTAGGCAATGTTAGTGTATGCCTCCCCCTCCCCGTTTTAGATCATATCCCCATAAAGTGCCTATGCTGATTCCACAGAGATTCTTTGTACAATTCAGACCAGGTGAATTGCAGGTTGAGAATGAATGACATTGCTTCCTATAGCTGCCATAAAAAAACATACTGTTTTTCAATATCTGGGTGACAGAGACTTTGGTACAATTCTCTAACAGGTGTAAAATGCATGCAAGCCTGTTCAGAAATCAAGGGGGGAAATTGTATGTTGGAATGCTTCTTCATGTCAAAAAATCACTGCAGGTGAAAAGCTAGTACTATATATCAGGGAGAAAGCTAGGCTAGAACCTAGCATGATAGTTCCCAAGATTCAGAAAGTTTTTGCTGAAGGGAAGGAATTCCCCAGTCTATATTAGGTAATCCTACAGGCATAGGAGGGAAGACTGAACTATGTGTCTTTTCTGAATGTTTGACTTGGGTCTCAATAGTTTCAATTCCCCATTTGTGAAACGGGCATGACAACAACCTACAGACTTGCTGAGAAAATAGCCAAGATAAAGACCAGAGAAACCAGAGCAGTCACAGAACAAGAAATAAACAAGAGGAGGGTGGCTTCACCCATGATTAATTTCCTACTTTCACTGCCCGGTGCACACATAGGTAATGGTAATGGTGACCCAGTGAAGAAAAAGTAGAATATTTACCATATACATGATAAACCACATGTGAGAGTCTTTCAATTCCCAGAACAGAAGTGATTTTTCCCCTGGGAAATTCTTCTGTGCACATCCCATTGTAATGAATGGGAGCAGAAGAGGACCACTTCTGCACAACTCCCATTCATTTCAGTGGGGCTGGTGTAGAGAACCTCCCAGTGATTGTGCCCTTCATTTTGTGCAATGCAGACCTGAGAAAGATATATATATCTTAAAACACTAATTGGTTCCAAAAAAAGAAGAAGTAAAAATCCAACCTAACAGTGTACTCCCACCTCTAGATTCCAAGAAAGAACTTCTATTTCACCCTCTATCTCACAGATATAGCAGGTTGTCTAGAAAAAAAAATTAAAGCTATGGGCATATTCCAAACAAGATTACACACTGCTGAGTCCCACTGATTTCAGTGAAAGCACATGCTCAGTTCTTCCGCTGAAACAAATGGGACTGAGCTGTGGTTGGACCATACCCTATATATTATTAACGTATACCTAAATAAAATGCCTATCAAAATAAAATCCGCGGCTATGCTCATTTCTCTTTCAAAAACTTTGCGGGGATTGACTGGCTTTGTTTGTTTTTCAAGGAAGGCAAACCTAGACGACTCTTTCAGCATCAAGACGCACCGAGACGCCTTCCCTCGCTCCTCCCGATACATCAGAGAAGCTGGAAATCCATCATCGCAGCACAAAAGGACTCCCTCGCCACCAAGAAACAAAAGAGCGTGAAAGAGGCGGAGGACAACGGCGCAGCCGGCCGGGAGCACGCATGGCACACAAGACGTTTTTCTTACCCTGCCTCGGGATCCGCCGCGGAGCCTCCTTTCGAGAAGTGGCTGTTGGCAGAGAGGTCTGCCCGAAGGGGACGGGGACCAGCCACGCCGGACTCTTTCTTCGGCTTTCTCCCCTCCTTCAGCCTCGCGCCGCCTTTTCCTGGGGAGAAGCCCCTTTAAAGATCCTCTTTTTGCCCCGCGACAAGGATGGACGGGGGGGAGGGGTCCCTTCTCGCCCTTCACACTGGGTTAAATAATAGTTGCACTGAAGAAGCCCGGGGTATGAAAGGTGAGGCGCGAGGACGCTCCCTGGGGATGGGGGAAATGAGTCCCTCCTCCTCCTCCTCCTCCCTTTGGCTGCCCCTAAAAAGACACACAGTACTTTCCCGGCTGGATTCCTGAAGCGTTTCCAGCGGCCCTGAGAGAGAGGCGGCTTCTCTGCAGCTTGTGCGTAAAAGGAGCCCAAAGGCACAGCAAGGCCGGCTCTGCGCGCGGGAAGAACCGCTGCTCCGGGCAGGGAGAGTTGCAAAGTGTAGTTTAGGAAAGTCGCTAAAATCCCCTCTTGGCTCGGGGCCCCCGCGCTTATGCAGGCGGAGGCAGGCAGGGGAGAGAGCCCAGCCAGCCCCACCCCACCTCCTCGCACTCTCTCTCTCTCTCTCCTCTCTCTCTCTCTCTCTCTCTCCCTTCCCACCCTCCCTCTCCAGGGAGCAGCCGGCTAACAAGGACCCTTCTGTTGTTGGTTTTGTGCAAGACCCTTTTTGACAAAATATGCGGCTGCTTTCTGAGGCGCTTGCGTGCTGGCGGGAGCAAATAATCGCTCAGGGCTTGCTAGTTGTGGATAAGGGCTTTAACATCATAATAAAAGGCACCACTTTGTGCGCTTTCTGGGGATGCCGCAGAAAGTGCGCCTCTGTGGTGGGCGGATGACTGACAGGAGACTCTGAGTGAGAAGAAGGTGTGATCGGTAAGGGAGGCAGTAGACAGGATGGAAGGATAGCGTGCCTGTGACGTCATGTGGCCTCTATCCACATGATTTCAGTCTGGACCATCTCTCCCTCCCCACCATGGAGATCACCACCTGGATCCTACCACCACAACCAGCCCTTTTCTGATATCATCAGAGATCAACAGGTGGAGGGGCCCTGGCAGCTGGAGCCTGGGGAGTCCATTCCCTACTCTACAGCAGCAGTAGCCCCAACAGTCTGCACTATCAGAACAGCCAAAAACAAGGGAGCTGTGTCAGACACAGCACCATATTCTTGCATGGAAGACACTTCTATGACACAGGTAATGTGAAACCGCTGTAGCAGCTGTCACCATAGCAAGAAGTAGAGTGAAGGGGTGTGAAATGGTAGCTGCCATATATGGTTGGCTTAGTATGTTGATGATGCTACACAAAAGTGCCATGCTGCCTGAATAGCTGGTTTTCATGTACTGCTTAGTAGGTTTTCCAGTTTGCAAAAAAGGTCCTGTTTCTCCAGCCTTTTGCTTTTTTTCTCAGGTAGATACTGGCAAAGATTAATGTCAAACTATTTTGGGTCTGCTACTGGGCTCCCTGCCTTTTACCATGAGCCCTGCCACTTTGCCACACAACTCTGCCCCTTTTCTGCTGGACTCCACACTGCAGTACCAGATTTTCCAATTTTTCAAGAGTGTGATATATTACCAGGCCGCACCTGAGAACCAGTGGCGTTGCTGGAGGGGGTGCAGAATGGCACCAGGGGCATGTGGGAGGGGCCACGTTACACCAGTTTGCAGCACTTTGCACCACTTACAGTGCTGCACGGTGCTGCACCCCCTCCAGCAATGCCACTGCTGAGAACTCTCAGGTTTTGGGACCCATCTAACATGGCAACGCTGGTGGTTAGCTACAGCCAGGCACACCCTCTTAAGGTGTACACACAGGTCCTGGTCAGCCAGGTTGGACCCTGGGTCACCAGAGGGCCTACCTGGCTGGGCTGACCCCTGAGCCCTCAATATCAGTGGGAGCGGTTGAACCTAATGCATCAGGGGGTGGGCAGGGGATGCCACAGGGGGGCACAGCAGGGCTTTGCCCCAGGGCCCTCAGCAAGCAGGGTATATTTTATCATCATATATTTTGATTTACAAGGTCATCATGTGGAGACAAGGGCTTGTGCAGTAGTTGGCAAACCACGTTGACCTTGCCACATCGACACACTTCCTTATATTATCTAAGACATATAGATTGTCACAAAAGCACAGCATGTTGTTTACAGCAGGATATCATAAGCTGGGCGCACACTCAACATTAGCATGGTACGAGCTTAGTTAACCAATCAGCACAATGCAAGTATGCCTTACGTATCAAATTAGCTTGTTTCTAATGGGTACAGTATGATAATAAAAAGAAGCACTGAAAAACAAGTTAGGGTGCCTTCCCATGAACCAGATTCCGGCCTGCGTGTCTTTCCTCCGTCGCGACAACACATCATATATTTTGATTATTTACAGTTTCATATTCATACTTACCAGAAGTGCTTTCTGTGTAAAAATTCACATGAAGTAGACCTGACACTCAGTAACTTCAAAGAATACTCTAGAACAGGGTTTCTCAAAGTGGTGGGTCGTGACCCACTACTTTTTCCAGAAGTGTCCAATTTACCTTTAAAGGGGGGTGGCCAGCCCAAAGGTTGGTGGCGGCACTCCAGGATCGCGCCCGCCGCCGACCCAAAAAATGCTTTTTACAACCTATCTGGTTGTCCTGCTAGCTCCCCGAAGGTTCTGGGGGGGGGGCTGCTGCCGCCTCCACAGGCCTCCCCGGGACTCAAAGCAGCTGTGATTGGATTCTGAAGCCCACTTCCATTTTTTGGTGAAAACTGGAAGTGGACTTATTGCCGCTGTTTAGAGCCTTGGGGATGCCTGCGGTGGTGGATAGACTTACAGGGGAGTCCCCTGTAGGACTTTGAGAAGCGCTGCTCTAGAAGCTTGAAATGACACATTTCTCCTACATGTTGATGCCAGCATGACAGATGTGTGTCTTTGGTCATTTTATGACTCCTTCTTTACTTGCATTTTCAAAATGTAACTAACAGCCCAATCCAGATCAGAAACCTTTATTGGCATGAGACAAACAAACATACAAGAGAGAACATAATAAAAATTAATTGCATCAGCTGAAAAGGTCAGTCAGGCTCATTCCTTTGTATCTTCAGCCCAGCCCTATCCTTCCCCCCCTCGCCAATGCAGCTACACCAAGGAGGCATGTACTGCATCCTGCGGGGGGGGGGGGGGAGCAGACCGGGAGGCTTGGGAAAGGTAAGGGAAAATATTTTTCCTTACCTCCTTGTAAGCCCTTTGACTGGCAATGGGTCCCTAGGTATGCACCAGCTTCTTAGCTGGCGTATGTCTGAGGAGAGAAAGGGGACATACTAGCAGCTATCAGAGGGGATAGCATCTGGTGCAACTCACCCACACAGGTGCCATCCTCTCTCACCTCCGACACAACCCCTGCCCTCCCCGTTGCATCCTGTTCCATCCTCCCCCCACCCCATTCCGCCTCCCCCACCAACCTACCTGGTTTGGAGGGTGCTCCATCTCCTCGTGCAGGGAGAGGGGATAGAATTGGATTGTAAGACAATCTAAAGAGGTCATTTGGTGGAACAAGAAGCCTAGCTTTGCCCATATACACCAGTGAGTGTTCTTCACTGTAAGGATCATATTGCATTGTACTTCGCCTTGCATTCTTTAAGAAAGCTGATCCACCTTCCCTTGTGAGGTTCATAACAGCTCAGCTCCTCAGCTTTCAGCTTCTACAACGTTTCACTCTTGAGCCATGACCAAGAAACCCGTTACAATGCAAGTGGGTAGATGCTATTTAGATTCACTGCCTCAGAGGCCAAAATGTTTTGGGTCAACCCTGTAATTTACATAAACTTTAATTTGTGGCGGAAATCATCAGGAAGGAATAAGGAAATGGCATGTTGGAGGACTGGAAAAAATTGGGAAGCCCTATGAATAATTTGGGGAAAATCTGAGCATCTGAAAGTGGAGGCCCTGCATAATGTGGGCAAGTGAGGAAATGAATGACAGGGGCAGTCTTTGAGAATACCTCACTGTGCGGGATCCTGATTATTTGGCAAAGATCCAATTTGCTCTTGCCCTGGCAATGATCTAAGAGTGATATCACAAGGTCCACATGTTTTTCCTTTTCCTAACAAAAGCCCTGCTCCACTTATGGCACATAAAAATTGTTTTTGCAACTGGGGGAAATTTCAGAAATGGTTAGCAAACAATACCATTTGAAAAGAGAACAAAATTCAAAAGCCCCACCATGTACATACAAGCAACCATGCATTGTAACGGGTTGCAAGCGCAACGCAACAGGAGTGGGTGTAGATCAGCCTTTAAGGCTCTTTCACCGGCTGGGACTGCTGCGGACGCATGCTGGGGCAGAACTTCGGCGCGGAAACAAATAACTTTTAAAATTCCGGACAATCAGCTGCTGATCACAAGGCCAGTCCAGATAATACTTTAATCACATGACTGACTCAATATGATTAAGGACAACATGCGCACCCATGGTGCATGCACATCCTGGCCCCTCCTTTTGTTTCTGGACCAGTTTTCTAAATTATGTGGGGGTGGTTCATCTGCACTGCACCTTTACACATACTGCTAAATGTACTGTACTCTTGGAAAAAGTTTAGCAGCTTGTGTAAAGGAGAGGTTCGGAGAAACTGCTTCTCCCACACAATTAAAAAAATTCACTGAGAAGTGAGGGGTGGTGATTGGAACTGTGTGCATTGTGATTGTGCACATCTTTAATTTCATGGAGTCAATCAGGCAGTTTAAGTATTGTCCTAATCAGCCTGAAAACATTCTGAGGTGGCTTTGAGTTATCTCCGTAATGCAGAACTGACTAAGGCAGCCCAGCCGTATACAGTGAATTATCTTAATTGCATGGGAGAGGCAGTTTGTCCAAACTCTCCTTTACACAGTTTGCTTCTGGCTCCCTCCCCACACCATGTCCCAAAGACTGATGGCCACTGGGTAACTCCACTGAAGTAAGAAATCTAGAACTAGCTTAAATTTTCTGGTAATTCGAATGACATTATGTTACAGCCAAATCCCTGCCAATGCAGCCGTGCCACAGGAGCATGAGTGGCATCCTGTGAGGGGGCAGTCCCAGAAGCCTCTTCCAGGTAAGGGAACATTTGCAGTGATGTCGTCAGCAGTGGGGGCCTTGGGGCGGTGGGCCCTTGGGCGTCGGGATCGGGCCCCAGGCAGCAGGGGGTGCAACGGCGGCTGGCAGCAGCGCGGATCGTCCCGTTTGCCAGGGCAAGTGAGGAGAGCCGTCGGCGTGTTTGGTCCACCTGCCCGTCCTGCACCTGTGAGTGAGCGATAATGGCTGCTGCCGTTACCTCACTTCCGGTGCACAGGGGGGCAGACATAGGAACGCTACTGAACATTTGTTCCCTGGTCGTACGGTAAGCATCTGCTCTCCGATTGGGTCTACTTGGACCTGCATTAGCAATTGCTGATGCAAAGTTTGAGTGGAACGTTTGAGCCCCTTCCCCCCCTCAAAAAGTAGCAGAATGAACTCTGAGTAATACCCAAGCTTTAAAAGCATGAATTTTCTTTTAGCACCAACATCTGTACTTTAACCCCTATCTCCATCCTTCATGCTAAAGGTCGGCAGTTCGAAACCGTGACGGTTTCTCTCGTTGCTTGGCCAGCTCCTGCCAACCTAGCAGTTCCAAAGCATGTTAATGCGAGTAGATAAATAGGTACCGCTTGCGGGAAGGTAAACAGCGCTCCGTGTTCCAGCTGCATGCTACGTGCTGTGGCGAGAGTCATGCCGGCCACATGACCACGGAGGCGTCTTTGGACAACACTGGCTCTTCGGCTTTGAAATGGAGATGAGCACCACACCCTAGAGTCAGACACAACTGGACTTAATTGTCAGGGATCACCTTTACCTTTACCTTAATATATACACATGCAGTACAGCTATGTACACATGCAGTACAGCTATGGATCTTTAGGAGTGCTAGGCATATATAGATCACATAGATCTATAGTATTCACATAGTTCATCCCAAGATAGATATGTTTGCAGGATATCCCCAATTTCAAATTGTCTGCACTAGCATTTCAGCAGTGGAGTGTCTCAGTGTGAAATTGATCTTCCAAAATAATCAAGCTCTACTGAATGAGCTACACTTTCAAACCACTAGTCCCCAACCCAACACTCTTTTCCCAACCCTCTCACCATTGCAGTTTTTTTTTGTCATTCATCCCTGAAGTCTTTCCTTTGCCATTGTACATCCCCGGCTAAAGGGGTTTGCGCCCAGGGTGGAGGGGGCACATCATAAGATCCCAGAGTCGTCATTTTTACTACACGGACACTCCAAGGTAATACTTTGTAGAAGTTATTTATTTATAAGCATACAATCTTATAATAAAGAGAACTGAAAACATCCATCAGACTCGTGTTTCTTTTACACGGAATCTCGCCTAAATCTTTCTTTAGGTGGGACCTAATTATCTTCTAGCCCTTCTTGGTCAGGTCAGCGACATGTATCTCTTACTTGGATTGGTAGCCTCTTCCTAAGCCCGGGCGGTGGAAGATTCTCAGTTCTTCCCAACCCTCTGCTGTCGGCGGTGGGTACTTTTCCGGGGTGTTCCCTCTAGCCAGTAGCTCGTCCAGCTGTTGTCTAGGAGTGCGGAAGTGTGGCTCGCTGTAGGGCTTCAGCATTACAGCCCTTTTTGTAGCTGGTGGTTCCACCCTCTTCCTCTCTTTCTCTTCTCCCACAGCAGCTGTTGTTTGTTTACTGAGTGGAGTTGAGATAGTTTGCGAAGACTTACTAGGTCTGCTGTCTCCGGCGGAGGTGTAAGGAGTTTCCTCACATACCTCCCCCCATAAAAGGGGCTCCCGCGGGTTTATTTCTATTTCCTGCCGAGAAAGAAAGTCCGCGTTAATGTGTTCTTTACCCTTTTTATATTGGATCTGAAAGGCATACGGTTGTAAACTTAGATACCACCGCATAAGTCTAGGGTTGGCCTCTTTCATCCTATTGAGCCACGTCAAGGGGGCATGATCCGTGATAAGTAGGAAGGGAGCCCCTAGTAAATAATAACGTAGGGAATGGATAGCCCATTTCACCGCCAGTGCTTCTTTTTCAATCGTCGAATACTGTCTCTCAGCCTTGTTTAGTTTTCGGCTAAGGTATAGGATCGGGTGTTCTCCATTGTCCATGGCCTGGGTCAATACAGCCCCGATGCCCACATTCGAGGCATCTGTTTGTAGAATAAAAGGGCGGGAAAAGTCTGGTGGTTGGAGTACAGGTTGTCGAGTTAACTCCTCTTTTAACCTCTTGAAAGCCTTTTCGCAATCTAGATCCCAGGCTGTCAACGTTGTCCCTTTTCCTTTAGTTAGGTCAGTCAAAGGGACCGCTATTGAGGAAAACTGTGGGATGAACACTCTGTAATATCCCACCATTCCTAAGAACCGTTGGAGTTCCTTCTTAGTGGTTGGTTTAGGGACTTGCCGTATGGCTTCTACCTTGTCTTGTATTGGCCGAATTTCCCCTTTCCCGACTATAAAGCCTAAGAATCTCACTTGCCGAGCTCCCACATGACATTTGGCCGGGTTGGCAGTCAGCCCGGCATCTCTTAAAGCTGAAAAAATAGCTTGTAAGTTTTGTAAGTGAGTTTGCCAATCTTTGCTGAATATGATAACGTCGTCTAGGTAGGCGGCAGCATACTTGGAATGGGGGCGGAGTATCTTATCCATTAACCTTTGGAATGTGGCGGCTGCTCCATGTAGCCCAAAGGGCATGCGCTGGAAATGGAAAAGTCCTAGCGGAGTAGCAAAGGCGGTATATTCTTGGGAGGCGGGGGACAAAGGGATTTGCCAATATCCTTTCGTTAAATCTAAGGTAGATAGATACTTGGCTCCTCCTAGCTGGTCTAACAAGCTAGCGACAGGGGGCATGGGGTAGGCATCGAAGTCGGAGACTTCGTTAACTTTCCTAAAGTCTATACAAACTCTCACGGATCCATCTGGTTTAGGTACCATTACTGGGTAACTCCTCCAGGGGCTCGTAGAGGGAGTTATTATTCCCAGTGCGGTCATTTCTTGTACCTCCCTAATTAAGATTTCTTCCAGGTGTTTTGGCCATCTACGTATGGGTACCCTGACTACAGTCCCTGGGCGTACCCGAATCTCATGGGAGATTAAATGGGTGAGACCAGGATGAATCCTAATTACGTCACCAAATTGTCCTTCTAGGGCTCTTACCTGTTCACCCTGTCGCGTGTTGAGCCCAGAGTCTATCTGCAGATGTTGGGCCTTGGACATCTCTCGAGCCTGTGGCCCCAGCTCTTCCTGTCCTCCTTCCTCCAGATCACCTGCTCCCCACATTGCTTCCTGCTCTCTCCAAGCCTTTAACAGATTAACATGAAAGATTTGTTTCCTGTTCCCCTTATCATTTAGACAAATCTCATAATCTACGGGTCCCACTTGTCGCACCACCTCGTAAGGCCCTTGCCACCGGGCCGTTAGTTTAGTTTGTGAAGTGGGTAGTAATAACAGTACTTGTTCTCCTGGCTGAAAGGAGCGTACTCTCACCTTTAGATCATATCTTCCCTTTTGGCTTATTTGTGCTTCTTGCAGCCTCAGTGTGGCCCAGTTGGCTAGATTAGCGAGCCTAGTTTTAAGGGTGGTTATAAACTGTAACGAAGAAGTGAGGGGGGTTGTCGGGGCTTCCCACTGTTGTTTCACAATATCCAGTAGGCCCCGGGGTTTCCTCCCGAACAGTAGTTCGAATGGAGAGAAGCCAGTAGATGATTGTGGGGTTTCCCTAATGGCGAAGAGTAAGGGTTCTAGTAAGTGTGCCCAGTTCTGGGGTTCTTCCCCTGCGAACCTTCTTAGCATGTTTTTGAGGGTACGATTAAACCGTTCCACTAGTCCATTGCATTGTGGGTGGTACACGCTAGTCCGTAAGGGTTGTACCTTTAAAAGCGCTCACATGAGTTTAAACGTTGAACTCATAAAGTTTGTACCTTGGTCTGTCAAGACTTCCTTAGGAAACCCCAACCTTGAAAAGATCTTTATCAGTTCTTTAGCCAAAGTGGGGGCCGAGGTAGATCGCAACGGTATTGCTTCCGGGTACCGGGTGGCATAGTCTATTAATACCAAGGCATGTGTATAACCCCCGCGAGCCTTAGGTAAGGGACCGATGATATCTAGCGCTATGCGGTGGAAGGGTACCCTAATAATGGGGAGGGGAATCAACTTCCACCCTGGAGGCCCTTTAGGTTGTGACCGTTGGCAATCGGGACATGCCGCACAATATCTTTTAGCATGTTCAAATAGTCCGGGCCAATAGAACCGCGTTATGATCTTTCCCACGGTTGTTTTCAAGGATAGGTGGCCGGCTAAGGGGACTGAATGAGCTAGCTTCAAGATCGCATTTCTCAAGGGCATGGGTACTACCAATTGCTCACGTAATCCCCCTTCAGTGGGGTCCTTGGCTACCCTATATAACAAATCTTCCTTTAGAATAAACCGTGGGGTCGCCTCACTTCTTCCCCCCATGTTACTCGCACTTTCTAACGCAAACCTGAGGGTGGGATATTCCCGTTGCAGTATTCTTACATCCTCCCGGGGAGTGAGCATCTCTGGTTCAGCCGCTGCGGCCTCTGCCCTGAGAGTAGGCCGTTTCGGGAGGGGATTCAAAAGTGTAACTAAATGTGGCCAATCCCTTCCTAACATGCAACCATAAGAAAGGCTTTTTACTATGCCCATGTTAAGTAATCTGGTCGTCCCCCGCACCTCCATCTTCACTCTGTGTATTGGGTATCGTCGGATATCCCCGTGAATATACCGTAGGCGGAGGAAGTCCCCCGTGGGTAGGCCTAGGGGTTCTCTTAATAAGGAATGGGAACAGCCGGAGTCTATTAAGGCCCGTACCGCCTTTCCTTCTGCCGTTGTCCATACCCCTATACTAGCTTCCATCGGATTCTATCTTACCTGTGCCGCCTTCCAAGCTTCCGCGCTGGCGCAATCCATGATTGGGCAGTCTCTTTTTAAATGCCCTCGTTTTCCACACTGGAAACAACTCAGTGAGCTCAGCGTGTTTTTGGTAGGTAAGGGTAGGGTCGGTATAACGTCCCGAGGAGGAGGCGGTCTCGGCGGTCGACGAGTCTCTGGACTTCTCCAATCCCTCCTTCATGGGGGTGGGGTTTCTTTGTGGGCGGTCTTCCCTTCTCCTCTATGTCCGGTCCATAATTGGCCAGCGGGGTAGGTGGAGCGTCCAGCTAAGTCGAAAGCTTCCATTAGGCGAATGGCGTTATCCAAAGTCTCTGGTTCATTGCAAAGTATCCAATTCTTTGCCGCCGCCGGCACCGTGGCAACGAACTGTTCGAGCATCACCATCTCGGCCACAGCCTCGGCAGTCCGTATGGCGGGTTTAAGCCATCGTAGTCCGTTGGCCCGGATCTTGTTCCCTAGTATGCGGGGACTAGTGCCTTTTCCGAACGTCACCTCCCGGAGACGTTGTCTGTACGTTTCTTCTGAAATGTTGAGGGTTCCCAGAATTGCCGTCTTAACTTGGTCATAGTCCGTGGCAGCGGTGGGCGTCAGCGTATCTACCGCTTCTTGCGCGGCGCCCACCAAGCACGGAGTTAGCAAAGTGGCCCACTGACGCTGATCCCAGCCAGCCGCCAGGGCGACTCTCTCAAACGTATGGAGATAAGCCTCAGGATCGTCTTCAGTGGTCATTTTGGGAACTTTAAAGTGTAACGGGGTTACCTGAGTTGCCATAGCCGCCGGCTGATGGGAAGTCGCCAGGTGTCCTAAAATGTTTGCTTGTTGAGTAGCTAAGGCGTTCAAGAGTCGCTGCTGTTCAAGACTTTGATCATGTTGCATCCGGGCCCAATGGTCCCACCAGTCCGGTCCAGGTCCTGCCGTCGTTCCGGGGCCCCCTCCGATCCCCGGCATCTCCACCATTTGTACATCCCCGGCTAAAGGGGTTTGCGCCCAGGGTGGAGGGGGCACATCATAAGATCCCAGAGTCGTCATTTTTACTACACAGACACTCCAAGGTAATACTGTGTAGAAGTTATTTATTTATAAGCATACAATCTTATAATAAAGAGAACTGAAAACATCCATCAGACTCGTGTTTCTTTTACACGGAATCTCGCCTAAATCTTTCTTTAGGTGGGACCTAATTATCTTCTAGCCCTTCTTGGTCAGGTCAGCGACATGTATCTCTTACTTGGATTGGTAGCCTCTTCCTAAGCCCGGGTGGTGGAAGATTCTCAGTTCTTCCCAACCCTCTGCTGTCGGCGGTGGGTACTTTTCCGGGGTGTTTCCTCTAGCCAGTAGCTCGTCCAGCTGTTGTCTAGGAGTGCGGAAGTGTGGCTCGCTGTAGGGCTTCAGCATTACAGCCCTTTTTGTAGCTGGTGGTTCCACCCTCTTCCTCTCTTTCTCTTCTCCCACAGCAGCTGTTGTTTGTTTACTGAGTGGAGTTGAGATAGTTTGCGAAGACTTACTAGGTCTGCTGTCTCCGGCGGAGGTGTAAGGAGTTTCCTCACAGCCATACACTTGAAAAGGGGGCTTATAGCATAGCACAGACTCAAATAATAGTAATCCCCAACTGCTCTAGCAAGAGGTCAGCAAATTCAATTTCTCTTCCTAGCACCTATTTAAATTGGCTCTTGGCTCCAGCTGTAAGAGCCTGCCAAACAGCTGAAACTGTAGATGTAATATAAATTCTGAGATTGCGGCACCAATTATTCTCTGCAAGGTATGTTACTTTGAGTACTTGAGAAAATGTGGTTGGTTGCTACATGCCACAGTGTCTTCACACAGTGGTCTTCATGCAACTTCAATGAAAGTGGATGCAAATGAAGTCAGGTTGTCATGGAACACAAAGACAAATCTTGTACATTGAATAGATACATTGCAGGGATAAATGATGTGACTTTTTCCATTGCAGGGTGACAGTGGTGAGAGAAGTCTCATTTGCTGAATTTATTCTATTCCATTCAGCTATTTTCACTGCAAAGCAACACTTTTCATGGCCATGTCCCAGCAATTGTAGCATGAGGGTGCATGTATATGGGTACATATATGTATCAGAGTAAGAAAGAGACCAAATTCTATATTGGTAAGTAGAGTTTTGCATGCATCAATATTGCTATTGCAGAAGAATACAGTATATACAACTTTGACCATGTAAATGCCAGAGGTTGCTCAGCTTAATTTTTCCCTGTCACTGCCACGACTCGCGCGGGGATCGCATTTCTCCACATTGTGTGGTCTGGTATGGGAGGAGGTCCATGGGGGTGACACCATGAGATCTCACCCCAGGTGTCACCAACCCCCTGCTCTAAGGTTCTGAAGCTTGCACATTTTTCATCTTTGGAGGTCTGTATACCTCTACTACTATTTAATATAGAGCATAGAAAATATATAGGCCTTGCCCTTTCAGGGCTTACAGTATGGGCAGGACACATCTTATTTCCTCAGCTGTTTTGTCAAATTGTCTCATATCAAAATAGCACTGTCACACTACATCTGCCAATTCCAAACTACTTATAGCAATGGTGGGCGAAGTCACTGAGCCACCTACTAAAATCTTTACAAGGCTCCCTTCTAGCACCATCAATCTCTTTTTTTTCTTTTCTTTTTCTCAGAAGCCACCCACAGCTACTGCTTCTTTCCTTGTTCTGGTTTATAATTCCTGGTACATTGTTATCTGCGTGATATTTTGTAATAAAAAGTTTTATAGTTTTAGAAAGTTTTATAGTTTAAAACATTTTATGATATTTTTGTAACTATAAAACTTCTAAGGGCACATTCAAACAAAAGGCTCATTATGTGAGGCTTACACTGTCGCCCCGTCCAGGGCAGGACCTGGAAACCACCACCATCTGCCGCCCATGTTGCAAGGAGAAATGGAGGTGGCATGACAAGGCCTGGAATGGTCCAAAGATGGCCGAATGGAGGCTGGGGCGGCTGTGTGAGGAGGCGGGGCTGCCTGACAGGGTCTGGAGCAGGTTGAACATATGTCAGGTTTGGATTGGTCACTGGAGAGGCGGTGCGGCCCTTTAAAGGGCGAAGCCTGGAGGGGGGGTGGATGGCGGGTAGCGGCAAAGCTGGCCCTGGGCAAGGGAGGAAAGCATCCTTTGGACCAGGAGAGGTGGGACTGGGGCTGAAGTCCTTGTGACATTAGGGACAAAGCCAGTGGCAACAGCCACTGATCACAGGGTGATCACAGGGTGATCTTTAAAAGATAACATTTTAAGGGCAATAAATGTTATGTTTATAAAGAAAATAAGAGATCAATGGCCTTTTATCCTAGCTTTTCTAAATGCCAAAAAAAAAAAAAGGTTTCTACATAGTAAAATATTTTTGGATTCTGTCTTGTTTTGTACCTGGTTATCAATGCATTCTTTTAACTTAACAATCAAAGCTAAATTATTCTTTAATGGCATGTCTCTGAAAATGTTGAATTAGAAAGAGGTACATAGTAATGATGTCCTCTGAAATCTGGTTGATTTGCATTCCATTTAAGAGTCTAACAAAATGCAGTCATCAGTAGCGTAGTCAGAGGGGGGGATCAGTAGCGTCACTAGGACGCGCGTCACCCTGGGGCAGGGGGCGCGCTTCACCCTAGTGACGCTACCATATCGCGGCGCAGGGGGTGACCCGGCTCCCCCCCCCGCGTCGCCCTCCGGACACTCCGAGGCCGGCCCAGGAGCCAGCCTCGGAGCGTCCGACCCCGTCGGGCTTTTTGCCCTCAAAACGGGTCTGCGCATGCGCGAAAATCTGGGAAATACCCGGATGGACGCGCTGCCTGGGGTCGGACCGACGGGGCCGGACGCTCCGAGGCCGGCTCCCGGGCTGGCCTCGGAGCATCCGAAGGGTGTCGCGCGTCACGGAGGTGGCGCGCGTCACCCGGGGGCGCCCCGCCCACCCCGCCACGCTCCAGCGACGCCCCTGGGGGGGATGCAGTAAGTGCTGCATGGCGCTACACGGAGGTGCAAAGTGGCCCCTCCCACTTGCTGTCAGAGCCAGTCCGGCAGCGAAGGCTCCACCGGCGAGTGGGAGGGGCCACTTTGCACCTCCGTGTAGTGCCATGCAGCACTTACCGTGCCGTCGCCCCCCACTCTGGCTCTGCTACTGACAATCATCATTAATAATAAAGAAATGACAGGCATTAGGATGGGGTATGAGGAGGTCAAACATGTTATATGAAAATAACATCATTTAAAGTTTAATAGATCTTGTTAATTATGCAAGATTAATTAATATCCAATATTAGGATATTGGAATATAACATAACAGATGCTAAACTGAATATAGTGAATTTTATTTCAGTGGGAGCTGAAAATTGGGAGCTGTTTGGTGACCAGTGGGGAAAAATCTTGCTAAAATACTTGAGTATACAGTATTCATACCTCATACCTCATATCCACTCATATGGTGGATTCAATGAGTGTAATTAATGATAATCCATTGATTAACAAAATTTTGCAGGGTGTGGGAAATGTGGAAACAAACATTGTTGAAGGGACATTTTAATGGACACAGCAGTAATAATACTGGAACATTTAAAAGTCTTTTACAGTTCAATCGTACCTAACCCCCCCCGCGCTGCGATGCAATGACACCAGCATGGCGCCCACTGAATCCAGTGGGGGAGTTTTGGCCTCAGGAGGCCTCCTCAGAAAGCCCCTGCTGGCCCAGTGGGTCAACCTGCGCCAGCAATATCACGTTGACCCGTGAAGGCGGATTGAGTCAGCCACTACCGAACCCGTCTCCTTCACAGACCCAATCTGCCCCCATCACCTCCAGATCTAACTTGAGCTTCTCAGGGGCCATGTAATGCCTAGGAGCTATATGTGCTTCAAAAGTGAGTTTGGATACACCTGCTTTGCAGTGCACCCAGTACAGGACAGCTTCATGTATAACAAAGCAAGGAAGGGGAAGCGAATTGTGCTTCCTTTTACATGGTTATGTACTTCAATATAACATATAAAAAGTAACTTGTGCATGCTGTTTTTGCATTTATCTGGGAATAAATTTCTACTACAAGCATTCTTGGGCCCAGCATCGGAAAGCTGTTATAAATGCAGTCTGGATCTCGGCTCAGTCTATTATTAGATTCTATTTCAACAGAGGTAATAGATATGTCCCGGCTGCGCTTCAAGTGTATAGAGCGAAAATAGTACCTCAAGCTCTGTACGGGGTTCCAGTCTGGCTAAAGACGATAGATTGCTGAATTGAAAGATGACAACAGTGGCGTTACAACACCCCCTGCAGGGGGCCGCAGGGGGCTGATGTGACACCCCCCACATGCCGCCAAACACCCCGCCCCCTGGGGGGCAGGACGTCATGCTCGTGTACCGCGGTGTGTCGCTAAACACACACCCCATCGCGTTTTGACCCATTTTCGGAGCCGAACAGCTCTAGGGTGGGCGGGCAGGCCAAACTCCCGACCCGAGGAACAGCTGGACAGAGCGATTCAGAGAGTGCACCCCCCTGCCTGCCTGCTGCCTTGCTGCCTGGTGACCCACCGCCCCAAGGCCCCCACCGCTGATGACACCACTGGATTACAATCTAAGTTCCTGAGGAAAATCTTGGGACTCCCTAGATGTGTGCCTTATTCAGTATTCTGTTTGGAGACCGGTCAATCCCGATTGGAGACAACGGCTTGGCTGAATACAATCAGATTTTGGCTCCGTGCACATTATGAGGCGGACAACAACAGTATGATACAATACAATAGTTTGTGACAGATTCTGTACCCCCCCATTGGAGTTATTTCATTGGTTAAGAAATTGAAACAGTGGGAAATTGATAGACCTATTAGGCTCTTAAATCTAGAACAATCGTTTCAAATGATTAAAAAGAGAATTTTGGATATTGAATATCAGGAGTTGCTGAGTGTGGCCAATACAACCTGTTCCCTACTGCATTTATATATTTCGACCAGGATTGGCCAAATGGCAGCATTTTTTCTATATTGGAAGGACCGCAAGAGCGGAGGGCCTTTTCAATGGCAAGATGCAATGCTATGCCATCCACTCTAATGACTGGTAGATTTAAGGGGGTGCCAAATTCTCAAAGGCAGTGTCAATGCGGGCAGGGGGTGGAATCAGTAGAGCACATGCTTCTTGATTGCCCAGTTTTTGAGGAGTTGTGTTCAAAGTATCTGGCCCGAATTTTGGCGAATATGAGAGGTCAATCAGATCAGGAGAACAATTAAATTTGTCCTGTCTTCAGAGAAGTCAGATATAGTGGAGAGAATAGCAACCTTTTTGTGGGAGATTGTCAAGAGGAAGGAGACTGATGATAAGTGACACTGGGTCGAAGTGTGGGAGGATATGGATTAGTTGTAAATGTGTATTGTATATGTTTTATGTTTGATTTGTTCATGCCAATAAAGGTTTTTGTATTGTATTGTATTGTATTGTATTTGATTTCTCCCCCCTAAGTTCTCACCAAAAACACAAGATGAGATTTAGGTCGACTTTGTTGGGAGTGTGTGAAATCTCCTGAACAAAAATAATTTGTCTTCTCCTTTGAGAGCCAGAAATAGGTCTTGCATCCAAAACCTTCAGCAGCTTGAAATAAGCTCTTACTTTAAAACATAAAGTCCCACTACTGGAATGTTTTCCTTTCTCAACCTAAGAATACCAGACCCCCAAATATGTGAGACAATCTATGACTGTGGCTGCACACTTTGCCTGATGAACAAAATGTTTGCAGACTGGGAAACAGAAACATTTAAAACCCTGGAAAGGGAAGATGTTCAGCTTCCAGATGGGAATACAGAACTCCCACCTAGTTTTGGAAAGATATGAACATTTTTTTTAAAGGTATGGCATTTTTATGTATAGAAAACAGTGCTCCACATCATGTTTGGAGGTTTTATGGCTCCCCCTGAGCTTTATATTGTTCGATTCAAGGCAGAATCATATTAGCAGAGGCATCTGGATTTTCAGTCAGAGAGCTTTAAAAAATTCATCCCAATAAAAATGATTAAATCCTTTCTGAGATGTTTTAAAATTATACAGTACTGTGATTATACTGTGGCATAATTTGGCATACAGTCAGACCTTTTTATCCACGGTTTTTTTATCCACGGATTTGACTCAACACAGATGGCAAAACTGGAAGAGGGAGTTCAACCGCACTACATTACCTCTTTTTTCAGTGTTGTCGGGGGGTTTCCAGCCACTTCCAGCTTCCTGTGCGTGTCCAAACCACTGAAAAATGCAGCCGGGAGTCTCTGCTGTCATTTACAGGTTGCTTCCTGTTGTGGCTTTTGTTTTTTCAGTCAGTTTAAACAAACTCAGGAGGAGGGAAGCTGCAAAGATGCTGAAAAAAGGGTAAGGTGGCTCCCTCCCCCCCCCCCCCCCCGGATTTCATATAACACTGGTTCCAGGAACAGAACCGACTGTATATAAATGCACATCGTGATGGAGTGTGAAGTCATTGTGCTACCTTTTAATTACATGCTTAACTCATTATGGCCTTTCACCAATTCACCATCGTTCAGCCAGGTGCGGCATTAGCAATCCTATTTTATTTACAGAGTAGTGGTAGGGAAATGCAGAGGAGTTGCAAATCATTACAGAGGAAAGCACTTAGAACTATGAAGACTGGGAAATTATGGAAGATTGTTTTTCATGAACTGGTTGTGTTCTTTTTTTAAATGTGGGGTTATTCTATATTGGATTAAGGACCTTGGGGATTGCGCCTAGTGCACCAGTGACAATAGGGTTGGTTGTTGTTTTCTTTCCCCCAAGGCATGACATCTTTTTATACAAAAAAATACAATCAAGAAACTGCTAGAGAGCAACAAAGGCCACCCCACAAGAAGGAAGCTGCAGCCTGAATGTCTGGTTTGTCCAACTAGCCATATGAAAAGATGGCTGCTCTAGCTAGATTCCGAGTGACAGACTGAGTTCCATGTGCATGTAGTTTGTGATATTGAGTGTATGTAGACTGCAAGGTTAAGCATGTGGAAAAAACAATAATGGTCTTGTAGATTATTCACATTCCATTGGGATTCATGTGTCATTTCTAGACACAATTAAAGCTTATTGTTTCCTGTATTGCAAGAAAATGTGTGCCCCACATGCAGCAGATAAGCAAGATCCTCGTAAAAGTGTAATTAAAAGTCACAGCAATGCAGGAAGTGCATGCAGAAGCAGAAGACATTTTGTAATTGATCACATGTGTTATCTGAGAACCACTTACCTATGGAGAATATTCTCTTCACTGTGCAGAGTTGGAGCAATAAATATACCAAGGCAGCTGGAGCAGAACCAAGTCATTCTTGCCCTGTTTTAAGCCAGTGTAATTCGTAATGACTTTCTCTTCATGTAAAAAAGACATCAGAAGGGCAGACCTTTTCTCATGTAAACAAGCATAAATACTTGGTTGTAAAGACATCTGAGCTTTCACATGGTGCATGCAAAGATGAGACCACTTCTTCCCTTTGAATGGGCACACAGAAACACAGTAATTCACACCCCTGCCAGGATCAATCAATTAGTGTTAGGACCAGTTCACACAACCAGATTGGCACACCGAGAATGTGGATTGAATAGAGCTGTGTAAAGTTCAGCATGCGGTCAAGTAGTTATGTGGTTGCATTGCCATGCGCCTGACTTGGAATTCTTCCCACAATTACCACAGCACTATGCAGCCCAGCCAGCGTTATAGTGGTACAGTAAATGTAGGTTGCGAGCTGCACAACCAATGAAGCTATCATAACGAGCCAAATGCCAAGCAGATCTGCTCAACCTACATTCCCAGAGATACAGTTTTGTCTTGTGGATTGGTCCTTAGAAATAAGTAAAGGAGAATTCTCTCCCATAGTTACATTCTCATCATAAGCGCGCTGCAAATGGAATCCATAGGTGACCAGTAGTATGCCTGGACCAGCACCAGTGGGCGGTGGGCAGAGCAACGCATGATCGCCCCACCCACCCCGCCACCAGAATGGTCCTGACCCATTTTGCTCCAGATCAGGGCCATTCTGGTGGTGGGGCAGGCAAGGCGATGACGCATCACCCCGACCACTTCCCCACTGGCGCAAGTCTAGCTACACTACTGTAGGTGACCAATTGGAGATGACTGTCAACTTGTGAAATATACTGTAGTTGCCAAAGAGGACTCAAATATAGCCCACTTTTTGCTACGTATGCCTGGCAAAGGTCCTTCATGGAACAATGACCTTTGGCTTATCAGGAGCTTATCAGGAGACAATGCTTTCTAAGAGAGTCAAAAGTGGCAAGCTAGAACTTTCAGTGCTTCGTTTCTTTTGTCCCACTATTGTCTTTGGTTAAACAGGTTATGCAAGTTTGCAGAAGCATTACAAATGCCTGCTCAACCTATTTGACCAGGTGTGCTCAAGGAGGTTCTGAAACAGTAAGAACACATATGAGAAATGATAATACAGCTCTATCATAGTGGTGTGGCTTTACCATGCAACCTTCAGTTCTCTGAAAAACTATTATCTGTCTCCAGCCTTAGGATACTTCGGACACCATCCACAAATGTTAATCTCTATCAGCCCAATCCTACTAAAAACTCTGCACTCGGATGCAGCAGCACCGGGGTAGGCTCCACTGCATCCAGCACGGGGCTGGAGGTCTCCTCGAGGGAAGGGGACAATTTTCCCCTTTCCCCATGTTGAGCCCCATCAGCCCCTATGGGGCCACTCGGATGCGTGCTAGCAAAATGGCTAGCGCAGCTCCGAGAAGACCCGTGTCGGGCTTTCAGGTCCAGGACGGGGGTCGGGATTCGGCGGAGACCTCCTCCGCCGATCCCACCCCCTCCCAGGCATGATCCTCCCTCCTCCCTGCCCCAAAACACCTCCACCCCATCTCCCCACTGCCCTCCCTCCGCCTCCCTGCCGACCGGTGGAGAGCATACCTGCCTCCAACAAGCGCAGCTCTGTCCCCAGCAGAGGCCTGCTGGTGCTGGCCTCCATGCCGGCAAGACAGGTCGATGCGCTGTCGCAATGTTCTTTACGGCACATTTGCAGCAGAGCAGAGCCTTGACCCACCAGCGAAGGCTGGTATACGATTGAGCTCTCAGTCACTGTGTCATTAGAATAAATGGCACTAAAATCAATCATAACTTAAGTCTCATTCCATTGCTTTCAGTAGGATTTAGCTGTGACATGTACCCAGGGTCCTGCTGAATACCAAGAGTGTAAGCACACAGACTATATTTCCAGGCATCACACACCTCCTTATTCCAGCAGTCACTGCTGCTATGTTCCAAAACAAGGCAGTCCAAGAATTACATCAGAAGGGAAGCAAAGGGAATAAGTTACTAAAGCAACCAGAATGCCTTGGGCTTGGAATGGGGAAAAAAGGCATCTGATTCCAATTATCTTGCAGCAGCTCAGAATATCTACATTTTAGTTCAAACTGGTGATGTGTCAGCAACGTCACCCAGTTTTGTGCTGATGGGGGTTTCAGTTAACCCTCAAACAGCTGGTAGAAAAAGCATCTGGAAAGAAATCTATCAACAAAAGCAGAAAAAAAAAGATTAAGGAGATGAATTGCACTCCTAACGTTTCAAGTCCCTGTTTCCTTCAGATATTTTTTTGTGATACTGACAGCACAATCCGATACAGTACATTTTTTTTCTCCCAGGTAAATGTGTCTAGCACTGCAGCTTGAAGGTGTTTCCAGACTGACCCATGGCAGAGCAGTACCAAAAACATCCCTAATGTTCCTGTGATGCCATGCATTTATTTGGGGAAGCATTTAGAAATTTGTTTATTCTGGCAGTAATTTTCTTGTCTGATCAATCCACACATTTTAAAATGTGATTTTAAAAGACCCTGTATACTCTAACTGTGAATTTTATTGCTAAAGGTAAAGGTAAAGGTATCCCTTGACATTTAAGTCCAGTCGTGTCTGACTCTAGGGTGTGGTGCTCATCCCCGTTATGCTATCCGAAGACGCTTCCGTGGTCATGTGGCTGGCATGACTCATGTGGCTGGTGATGCAGGAGTTCTTGAGAAGAGACAGAGTCCAGTACTGGACTCTGGCAAGGAAGAATTGATGAGGAGATTTTGAGGAGGAGATTTGAGAGACAGTTGGATGCCTTCAATTTCCTCCCTGCACACCTGATTAAGAGCACAATCCCACTCTAAATTAGGGTGGCGGAACAAGCGTTCCACCACCCGGAGTAGTCGCAAATGTGCCATAAAGCTCATTTGCTACTACTTTAGAGCCGGGAAGGCTGGCGCAAGGCCGGCCTTCCCAGCTCTGCGGCCCGAGGACTCGGCACGCCGCTGGACCCAAGGACAGTAGGATCCGGCGGTCAGCTGGGAGGGTCGACGGGCGGGCGGGGGGGCGGGTTGGCGAAGCTGGTTGGGCGCCCATAGGCCCAGCCACCCCCGGGAGCGTCCCTGGGGTCAGTGGTTGCCGCCTCGCCTCTTCCGCCCCCCCCCCCGGGCGGGTGGAGCGGCTTGATCTGGACGCCGGGGGGAACGGGCTGCGCCTCGGAGCCGGAGCTGGCTGCTTCGGCGCCCGGGTAGTCGGAGGCGATCGGCAGCGGTCCTGGAGGGGCCTGCTGATGGAGATCCTCTTCGTCTCGAGCGGGCTATCGTCCCGCGGTTGCCTTGGGACTCGTTGGCCTGGGGACTGGACTGTCGTCCGACTCTTCCAAGGATGGGGTAAGTCAGGGAGCGCCCGCGTGGGCTCCCTGACATAGACTTTCCCGAGTAGACGAGCGTCCCCTTTCCCGAGTAGACTTTCCGCCGAGGGCTGCCTGCTGCAGGCTGCCTGCGGCGGAGATCAGGAACCAGCGGACGGCCTCGGCCGCCCGGCGGATCCTTATGCAGGATTGGGCTGTAAGTACTGTAAGGTTAAGTACGAGGCTACCTCTGTCTTTATATAGTGAGTTGACTTGATACTGTTAACACCTCCCCGCTATATTGAGGGTTTGCTTGAGAATGCTCGATGAAATTCGAGTGAAACGTCGCCTTTTAGATTATGGTTTTAATCTTTAAAATTGTGTTACTAGGTTTTGAACGTGTAATTGTTTTTGTTTAATTTTTTAACCAATACAGTTCTTACATTTTCGGCTAGGTTTCCTGGTTTTTATTATTAACTATTTTCGCTGAAGTTTTTGTGCCATGGCCTTTTACCTGTTAATCTCAGTACAATCAAGAGACAGAAAAGACTTAGAGGCTTCCAAGGTGGCAGTGAAGAGGAACTGGGAGGTGGTCTCTGCAAGAGCCCGATGATGCTAAGCGCAGATGCCAGACTGATAGGACGTAATAGGTGTGTGACACTTCCTTTTGACACTTTCATTGTGTCCTGGAACGTTAGGTCAGGCCATGTATAATAAAGCAAGGTCAGGTTGGGATTTAATCCAAAGGATTCTTCTGTCACTTCCATGGGTTGGAGTTGGCCCTAACTGGCTAGCATGTGATATGAGCCTTTCATTATCTGATTGACCAAATTCTCATTCCCTCCATCTGCCGGTTCTGGTTCTTATGAGATCTTATCAGTTAGAGAGGGTATTTAAAAAGAAATTGGATGGTCTTCAGCAATTCAGGCTACACTACAGCTTTTCACAGCAAGTCCTTTCACTAGGGCCGTTAGGTGAAAGACTGGGGCTGAAGGACTGGGGCTGGCAGGGCTAATGGGGTGAAGGTCTGGAGCTGTAATTCAATAATGAGAGTAGGTAGTATTAGAATTCACAAGCATTTTATTGAATTGGCAGGCTATAAAAAGGCAAAAATATAAGACTGTCAAAGATAAAGTCCTATTTCATGTTTCCGATGTCAGTCCTAATGTGTCCATGTGTTATTTCTTTCCCTTTTCTTCCTTGCTGGGAAGTGCTACATGGTGTAGTGCTGCCTTTTATTCTGGTGGAAGGATTACATTTAAAGATTTGTGGCAGTACCTTGTTATGACCACAAGATCCTAACACCAACTGTTGTGCTCTGTCTCCCTCTGCTGATTTGCATGTAGGGATCACAGAACAGGGAATTTCTGTCATGTTGGTCCTAGAGCTGGAGCTACTGCAGATGTTACTGGAGCTGGCTAACTCACGTAAATATCTTGCATGAACATCGCATCATTTGAAGTGGGCACATGGGAGATTGCTATAGCAGCTTCTGTGATCAGAAAAATGTGCACACTGCAGTTGTCGTTTTTAATAATAACAGAAGTTGCTGATGTGATCTTCCCTAGTTTCCACATTGGATGTTAGTTGAAACATGAAGAAAAAGAAGAAAATCTTAAGAGATGTAATGTCTGGACTGACTCCAACCATGCAATCCTATGCTCACTTACTTGTGAGTAAGTTTAATTGAACAGAATTGGACTTCTGAGTAAACATGAATAGGATTGCAGTGTAAAATATGCTTTTAATATGTGTAATATATAAGGTGATGTCACTTTCCCCCCCCCCCTATCTTTTCTTAGTAAAGATAGGAGACATCAAGAAATGAATGAATCATGATTCAGAATAATTTCAATATGAGTAATGTGGGTTTTCATATTGACTTCCAAGCACTAGCATTCTGAAGACAGATTTATTTTAATCCCATTCCTGATCCCACCCACCCAATAACTGACATATTGAAAAAGCCACCTATCCCAATACACTGACTATCTCCAGCGGTGGCCAACCAGATGTCTGGTGAAAGTTCAGAAAGAACATGATGGAGGTAGCCAATCTCTGTGTTTTGCCTGCAGCATCTGGTATTAATGACCTCTGAACATGGAGGTTCTGTTCTTAGTAATTATGGCTAGTATGTTTTGATAGATCATGAACTTATATAGTGCTGGTATGAAGTCCTTTCACATTACTATTTAGATTTATAATTAAAAGTTTTCACTGTAATGTTTTTCAAAAAGCTTCTGGTAAACCACCATTTTTGTTCCTGTTTTCTCTTATTCCCCATACAAAAACCTCTAGGTAGGTCTTTGTCAGCTTTTTTGTGTATTGCTTTTTATCTTCATCTGGCAGCAGAGAACCAAAAACCCCTAGCCAGCCCACCTGCTGAGACTGGCACATGCCAGTCCGGCCATAGGTACTCCAGCCCACCTGACCAGGTCAGAGGTCAGGTAGAAAAGCTCAGGTGGTCTGGACCTTTCAATCAGAAAGGAAGAGGAGCCCCTCCCCCCCCCCCAATGAAGGCTACTTAAGGCAGAGTACCATGCTGCTCTGGGCTGTTGATTCTGACACTCAGTGTCAGCTTGTGTATTTGTTTTTACAAATACACTCATTGTTTTTACAAGTTACTGGCCTGGTCTTTCAGCCAAGAGCTAAGAGTTATCTCCCTGGTTCTTGACAGCTGCTCAGGGCTCCCACTGTCCAGGGCAAGTGTGGGTGCAGAGGAGTTGGGGTGAACTTGGCTAGTTGGATTCCCAGCCCACTCCGATAGCATCCAGCTTCTGTGCTGTTGGAACCACAGTCTCAGTCATGAGGTGGGATGAGAAAGGGAGCCCCAGGTTTCCCTAGATTTGACGGGGGGGGGGGGCAAACTGTACTCCTGGTGGAAGTACTGAGTTTTTTGCATAACAGTTACTTTATCCCCCACCCAGTGTGCCACACGCTTGTACAGGCCCACCTCAGCATCTTTCCAATAACTCTGCCAAAGTTCAGCTGAGGCAAGTGTAATGCTGACTGTACAATAATAAAGTGTATGATAATGCTACAGAAATTGAAGGTATGACTACGCCTTCATCATGTCTCTTTTCTAGCCTTCTCTCATCACTTCAAGACAGTGCATTCTGCTTGCATTCATCTGTTACCACCAAAGTAACTGGGAAAGCACATGTGAGGGATCTGTATGTACATTAATATTCCTGCCCGTGTGTAGCAAGTCACTGGATTGGGCTAATTCTCTTTAGCAAATCACAATGTTTATGGATGAGGTAAAATACAGAGGAAACACTCATGAAATGTAGAGGGATCCTGTTTTGCTAGGCCTTCTCTGTTTCATTTACTTCTCCAGACCGTGGCTGGTCAAAGCTATGGTGAGTAGGATTCTCCTCCTCCTACTTTTCATGCCCTAGCGTATTGTTCTTTTCAAGTGTAAGTAGAGATGCTGCAGAATTTCATATGCTTACCACTGAAACATGAATACTGGCAAAAGCACAGTGATCTCCCCCCCCCCCCTGGAAAGCTGGGGATTATATTTCTAGTGTGATTATCACTGCTGTCTCCAGTCCCATCAACTGATTTGTTGTCCTCTATTTTTTTTTCCAGATGGATGAGTAAGATAAGATAAAGTGCAAATAGCAAGTGTTCTTCCTGTTGTAGCGGAATTTTAAGCAGACTAATAATTAATAGGACCAGGAAGACTGGTGAACAAGGAAAAAGTATGGGTTTATTGTTACGCAGCGCAGTGGACAGCACCCCAAGAGGGGCACTGACCCTTTGCTACATGTGACCACAGTTTTTATACATTTCTAAGCAGAACATCACATGGTTGCTGAGAATGTGCATAGTCACAGAGTCATACAGGAAAAACAAGAGACTTTGGATTTACATTTTACAGAAGACAATAGGAACAATAGTGGGCTGAGCTAGTCAGAGGACTCTTGATGGTCCGATCCTTGAATCCAGAGGGACTTGATTGAGTTAGCTCTGGGAGACTCCCTGCACCCAGAGTCAGCCTAATGTGTATGCTCTCCTTGAAAGGAGGAAAGATTAAGTTGCCAAATGTGAGGTTTTTCCTGTGACCTGGGGAGGCAGATATGAACAGAAACCAGGAAAATATTTTTCTGCATCAGTCCCTTCTTTGTTACTGAGTATCTATATTTCTCAGTAACACCAATTAAGCAATATTAATTCTTGCCAGTTCTAACATTCAGACATGTTAGCCATAGATTTTTGTGGGACTTGCAGGATCACGAAATGCTATGGGGCAACCCTGTTGGAATAAGCACTCAGCCTGCCAGGGTAAAACCTCAAAATGTAGTGAAAGCAAAACATCATTGCTACAAAGAAAAAACAGCAACATCACAAGCATTTCTACTCAGTTGTGTCCCAACAAACCCATTCCCAAAGTCCATTGGTGACAGGTGGCTTTGGTTCCTTAGCCAGGAAGATAGTTGCTCTGCAACTGTGGAATGGAAGACAAACATGCAAGTTAACACAAGGGGCATGTTCTTCTTGTGTTAGACTGAGATTGCAGGCATGACATTGTTCACAAAGTTTTCTTTTCAGTCCAACTGTCCAGAATGTATAGGCAAACTGAATGCAAACTTTTAGTTGCTCCACAAGAGATTGTCATTTCAAAGAGTGCTGAAAATGTTTCATTGTCCAGAGTCTATGCAGAGTGAGGGTGTTCCAGAGCATGTGAAGATAGCAAAGCAACAAATGTCTTTAACGATAACTAGTGGCACTCTTCAAGCATAAACAAAGATAGCTCATAAAGTGAATAGTTGTCAATAAATGTTCAGGCAAGGAGGGTAAAGCTTCCCACATCAGTAGTTTATTGGTGAACAGGGAGACAGGTGGAGGCATCTCTGGAAGGTAAGTCTGGGCAGCAGGTACGCAGGAACAAGGTGTACAGGAGCCAGGGCTCGGGTATAACGTCCTTGTATCGTGAAACTGATGCAAGGGAGCCTCGTTAGGCTGTCCGCTGCTGCTGTTGCTCGACACAAGTACCAGTGGTGCTCCAGGTCTGTAGATAGGGCCCAGTGTGTGGAGGCTGTCCTTGACCTTACAGATGGCTGATGTCCTTTGAAGTCCAGCATCATCCTGGGACCAAGTTCTTTTCCCTCCTTGCAGGGCTGTTGTTGTGGTGCTTCTCCTGGCTTGATGTGAGGCACAGGTCTGATGCAGGAATGTAGTGATTACAGGTCTGATGCAGGAATGTAGTGATTTTCCTTCCTGCAGTAAGATAGATTTTCTCCAGAATGCAAAACACAACTGGTTATACACAATTCTTTTTCAAATTACACTTTCTTTTCCTTTTTGGTTGGCTGGTGGCAAGGGCCACTGGGATAGTGAACTTCAGCTGTTAAAATTAAATTACGAAATTAAATTACTAATTACCAAATCAAATTAGTATCTTCCCCCCTTTTTGTTCAAAATGGCCTACGAGGTGGCCATGCAGAACAAAAGTTACACTAAAATCAATCTAGGACACAATATATGCTTGTTGGGATCCTAGGGGAACCTGTGAATATAATGAGATAAAAACAAAGAAATCACAAAGAACATCTCACAGGGTCCTGAGTGCAGTCTGTGAACCTGGTTGTAGATAAATGGATCACAAACTTTATAAGTATTTATATGAGAGAGAGTTGGCTACTCTTTATAAAATGGTGTCAGGTTGTACTGTCCCACCTCTGATCCAGTTCTGAGGGTTAAGTTGCAGTACCTTTTGTTGGCTCCTGCGGCTATAAAGAAAACAAAATATGAAAAGCAGTCAAACAGGCCAGGTTCAACCAGTGGCCAGGAGCCTAAGAAGTGCTCAACAAGAGCAAAATCTCAGAGAGAGAGAGAGCCAACTTGACATTCAAGAAAATAAAGACAAAATATATACAACACTTAACAACAACAATGGCATTAAAAAACCTGGGGGTTGGGGGTATCCTTACGCTAGCTATGCCTCCTCGAAGGTACAATGATCTTGCGCAATTGTGTCCCCCAACCCCTAAACCTCATGCTGTTCCAAGCTCCGTGGGGGAGCGACTAACGCTAGGACTACCTAACTAAAGTGATAGTGAGGCTATTTTAAAACAGGGGAACCAAAGAAAAAACATGCTTCCGTGTGGGCACAGCAGGAGTCCTCCACCAGATCCAGGAACAGGGTCAATACTGTATATCTTAGCTGGTCCGCCTGGTGGGGTTGGCGTTTTGAAAAGAACTCCATGTATGCTCAGGCTCTTCTGATGCCTTTGTCACTAAATCAAAATAGGCAAGAGGTGAGGTACAAATCAACGGTTGATAGGTACTTATTTCTCAGGCCACCAGGAGAGAAGAGAGGAAAAAAAAACCCCAAATAACCAACCTTTTTTTTTTTTTTTTTACAAAAGACAGAGGTAAAATGGCAGAGAAATATGAATATATGTATGACACAGAGAGCAAGATTTCTAAGTGGGAAATACAAACGGTAAACAAAGAACAGATAAAGACCAAGCTGTTGGAGTGATGTGTCAAGCAAATGGGAAATGGTGGTGTCCCACTTCGCAGGGGCAGTGTTTTCAGATTTTACTGCGCACATCAGTTGTTTTCCTTTTCAGTACTGAAACAATGTTGAGACCATAAAGGAAGAAATGAATAAAAACCCAGGCTAGGTATCTTAACACTATAAAGAAGAGGTAACATAGAATGCAAAAAGTTTAGGGAAAAGAGAGAAGGTAAACCTTATAGAAACCTTATCATGAGCCAAATAAAGGGTGTTTCAGTGCAGGGGCTCACACTTGTATTAACATTCGTCACGGTGGTAAAAAGCAGGCTTGAATAACAATAGTGTGGAGTCCAATTGGTTTGCACTCTGCACATGCACAGTGGCAAGTGTAAAAGTTAGTTCCAATGATGCCATTTTCTTGGAGGCCACGCAATTCAAAGCAGCAGAGGCACCTGTGGTACTGACAAATTTGTTTAACCAAAGAAATGTTGTTATGGTTATGGAGACCTTTTATCAAAAATTACTATGGATTCTCACAGTTAGGCATAAGGCAGACTAAAATCATGATTTAACTGAATAAAAGGTGTTATCAAATACAGGATGAATACATAGCAAGTCCAAGCAGTATATTGTAAAGAAAACAAAATGTCAGGGTTTTAGTATCATGATGAATGAGCACTATTGCAGTCATATGCAAGGGCTGCAGGACTGGAAGCTGAGTCTTCTTCATCCTTCTGCCTGCTAGATAGGAAGCAAAATGGAGAAAAGATTCCCTATTCATGTTGCAGCAGGATAGACTGCTACTGCTCAGGGAGGCTCCACTGAATATCTTATAAAGACCTAAATCCTTTGAAGTTGGTTAGGGACATAACATATAATTTCAGAGCATGAGCAGAGTTCCTAAAACAGAGTTAAAACCTTAGAAAAATAGAATTAGGCAATATCAAAATCAGAATTTTTGTTCAATTTATGCAATCTCTTAAATTACCTTTTTGTTTGTTTGTGAGGGCAGTTGTGCCCATGGGAAGAAAGCAAACATGATTAACATTTACCAATTTACTAACATTTACCAACATTTTCCAGTTAGACTCCAGTTTATAAGCATTATTGCAATTTTTAAATATTTCTTTCATTTTGTTGATGTCAGGAGTGTACACACTCAAGCACTGAGTTTCAAGGCATAGTCAATTACTGGTGGAGACAAAATATTACCCCTTCATTGTTCCAGGGGTACCCATAAGTAGTTACTATTTATTTATTTTTTGGATTTGTGCACAGATTATTAACATGGTCTGGTAGGAGAAGAGACATTTTTGGAAGTTAAATTTTTAATAATCTCAGGAGAAAAAGGTCAGGTGATCAGGCTGATCCTTTATTCCCTTCTTTGGCCAAAACAAAGTAGGTAAACACAAAAATACTTTTCCTCCTAGGACCTATGCAATTTTATAAGACAGACACATAATAACACAAAACATGAAAATGGCACACAAGCATATAGACAAGGGTACAAATAAATAAATTTAGACATTATCAGATAGGCACTTGGCCATTCTTTCCTTTGTCTCCCCTTCCCCAGGCAATGCACTGGAATAGGAGCTCCTGTTTCAGAGGCTTGTTTGTTCCCCCTTTCTATGTTCTTTAACAGGAAAATCTTCCTTTTTGTCCAGGATTTTTTTTTTTTTTTGTAGAAAAGCGCATGAAGGGGCAGCTCTGAGGGCATAATTTGTTAGCCTGATTTAGCAGATTTTACCTTTTTTTTTTTGGCTGAGACTCTGGACAGGTTCTGCCTCCTGTGCCAGTTTAACCTGGGCTTATAAGTTTTTTTTTTCCAGTTTTTGGCACATTCCTTTTAATATAATGTCCAATTTATGCCATTTGGCCTGGGCGTTTTTGTGCAATTAGTTGAAAAGAGCCCTCTTTTGGCCAGGCTGGTGCCATAGTTTGCCTAATTTAAACCAGTTCAGGAGCTCTGTGAAGCAGAGTTTCCCTCCTGACTGTGAGTCCCTTTTGGAAGTTTCCCCAGGAGAGAGAAGTGAAAGGGGGCTTCCTTGTGACAATTCAAATTTACTTTGGTTTGTCCCCATGCCTCTCCAGGGATTGCCATTCCGGTTCCATAGTCGGGTGTCCTGTTTCCGTTTTCCCGTCCCTACCAGAACTTGGCAAAAAGATTACTCCCTGGTTTAGCTTATTCAGCTGCGAGTGTCAGGGGGTGACTCTCTACAGGTACTTTTTCCTGGCGAGTCTAACTTTGTTGTCCTTTTCCTGCCTTTAATCCTTGCAAGGCGAGCTAAACCTAGGTTGTTATGTCCATTTCCTGCCTTTTACCCTTTCAAGGTGAGTATTGACCGAGGTCCCTCCATGGTCCCTAGGGGTTTCCCTTAATAAACCGGCTGGGCTTCACTCATACATATACAGTATTTCCCAGTAATTTTCAGGCAAACAGTGAGGGAGAAAAACAAAGAGGAAAGAAAAGAGCCCCTTGCTATTGCCTAGCACAGGGCAGCTGAGGTATAGACTTGCACACAATTTCATGCACTCCCCCCCCACCGATAAAATTCCCTTTTCTCACCAGTCTTGCAGGGTCCACTGTTCCTTCCTGAGGGATCTTCCAGCTGGTCCGCCCAGGCATAGCTCTCTGGTCCAAGAAGCACACCTCCACCCCACCTTCAGACAAAAAGTCTTACCTAGGGTTCTCCAGTGAGGGAGAGAGGGAGAGAAGAGACCCCCCCAGCCCAGGAGCCATGCTGGGAGTGTAGCTGTGATATCCCACTTCTAACACCAAACTGTAGCGGAATTTTAAGCAGACTGATAATTAATAGGACCAGGAAGACTGGTGAACAAGGAAAAAGTATGGGTTTATTGTTACGCAGCGCAGTGGACAGCACCCCAAGAGGGGCACTGACCTTTTGCTACATGTGACCACAGTTTTTATACATTTCTAAGCAGAACATCACATGGTTGCTGAGAATGTGCATACAGGAAAAACAAGAGACTGGATTTACATTTTACAGAAGACAATAGGAACAATAGTGGGCTGAGCTAGTCAGAGGACTCTTGATGGTCCGATCCTTGAATCCAGAGGGACTTGATTGAGTTAGCTCTGGGAGACTCCCTGCACCCAGAGTCAGCCTAATGTGTATGCTCTCCTTGAAAGGAGGAAAGATTAAGTTGCCAAATGTGAGGTTTTTCCTGTGACCTGGGGAGGCAGATATGAACAGAAACCAGGAAAATATTTTTCTGCATCACTGTGAATTAATTTACAAGTTGAGCCTAAAAGGTGTTTTCTGCAAGAACTGTGGCCTGCTTCAGAGGTCTACCAGGTAACAGGCTTCACATGATGGAAGAATGCATATACTCCTTCCCTCCACCATGCTCCTAAAGTTACTGAGCCATTACAAGAGCATTAGGCGACACTGTGGAATCAAAAGTTTTGAAAACAAAGAAAAATCACATGAGATACAGATACTCTGAGCTGCCCCCTGGCCAAGTTGAGGCATTTGTTTGTGCTGCCCAAGGCAGCACCAAATTTCACCACCTTTCCTCCTGCTTGTGTGCATCCCTCCACGGCCTCATGCTTTAGGCCTCGCTCACTCTTTAGGAAAGAGGCCAGGTGTGGGCAAGGTCAGGAGATGATGCGTTCCTACTCCTAGCTGCAGCTCTGCCGCAGCCAGCCTTCCTTTGCACCAGTCCTGTTTAAAATAAACAGGACTGGTGTGAGCCATGCTGGGAGGCAGGAAGTGGTGCTGCAGTGCAAGGTAAGAGGGTGGGTGTGCATCACAACACCTCCCTCTCCTGGCCCAAACTAACTGCTTTCCTAAGTGCTTCCTGGGTGTGGGCAGGGAGAGCAAAGAGGCAGGGGCGGCAGCAGCAGCAGCAGCAGCACCCCCCCTCCTTTTTCTTCTTCTCTTCTTCAAGTCACACTGGCCCAATCCTAGAGGCAACTGAAGCAGCTCAGTGAGCAGCAGACCAGAGGGGGCAGGACACCCCTTGTCAGTTCACCACTCCACCTAGCTTGCCACTCAAACATGAATGTTTCAGCCTATGTCATGGGGCTGCCCCATTCATTTTATTTATTTATTTCACATTTTTTATACCGCCCTTCCTCCAAGGAGCTCAGAGTGGTGTACATATTTCCTCCCCTCCTTTTGTCCTCACAACAACCCTGTGAGGTAGGTGGGGCTGAGAGATAGTGACTGGCCCAAGGTCACCCAGGAAGCTTCATGGCTGAGCGGGGATTTGAACCTGGATTTTCCAGGTCTAAGTCCGACTCCCAAACCACTACACCATCCTGGCTCCCATTCATGCAACTTCCCGCTTGTGCACACTTCTTTTATAGGGGGAAGAATTAATAATTCAAGTGCTTGGGCCTCTGCGTGGAGCATCCTCCAAGTCACATTAGGTTTGTGGCAAGCAGTGGGCACCTACACTGCTCTTCAGCTCTGTGAATCCTGGCACTACCCACTAACTGGCATCTCTAATGCATCTCTAAACATCTCCCTTTTGCCTAGACCAGTTTCAGTATGTGTACATATTAACTTGTTTTGATAGTAATTTACAACAGAGTTTCTGTTTCTGTTCCTCTTTCACGTCTTCTTCTTCTTCTTCTTCTTCTTCTTCTTCTTCTTCTTCTTCTTCTTCTTCTTCTTCTTCTTCTTCTTCTTCTGGGTTTAATTTTTTTTTAAAAAAAAGCAATTACACAGAGATCTCTCTCACACACCCAGTCTCACTCCACACATTCTTGTAACTCTGTTGGAAACATCCAGAGATTACAAAAGAATTGAAGGACAAATGTAGTCATTTTAGCATTGCCTTTTCAATAGCTTTTATTATCTCAAATACTGCCTCCTCCCACATAAGTACCATACACCTGACCTACCAATTGAGATCTACTTCAGAAGAATCCCATCTCCAGCTGCCCCTTACCTTCTGAGGCAAGACAGGTGCTTACCAGAGAGAGGTCTTTTCAGCAGCAGTGTTCAAATTGTGGAACTCTCTGCCTAGAAATCTGTGCCTTCTTTCTCATGCATTATTAAGCACCAGGCAATACCCATTGTGTTTTCGCTTGCCTTTAACATTTTTTTTTTGTCCTAGACCCCCTTTGCTTGCTTCTGCTGCTTGTTGATACTTTATATGCTTTTTATTGGCTGGTCTTGACTCGGTTTTTCCTATTGCTTTTATGGTGTTCTGCAGTATTGTTATTTTATATTTTCTTGTTCTTTAATTTGATTATTGTAAGCCACTTTAAGACTTCGCTGATAAAGCAGGGTAAAAATATTGTAGATAAATCAAAATAAAACACAAATGTGTCTAAAATGAAGATAACATTAAAACAAGTAGGTAAAAATGTCCCCAAATATGTGCCATGTTTTAATTTACACAACAGACATGTCCATATGCTTCAGCCCACTTTAGCTTACTCATATCCTCTAGAACGGATACATTATCTCACTCCTACTATTAACTCCATTAATTAGCATTGTAGCGGAATTTTAAGCAGACTGATAATTAATAGGACCAGGAAGACTGGTGAACAAGGAAAAAGTATGGGTTTATTTGTTACGCAGTGCAGTGGACAGAACCCCAGGCGGGGAACTGACCCTTTGCTACATGTGACCAGTTTTTATACATTTCCAAGCAGAACATCACATGGTTGCTGAGAATGTGCATAGTCACAGAGTCATACAGGAAAAACAAGAGACTTTGGATTTACATTTTACAGAAGACAATAGGAACAATAGTGGGCCGAGCTAGTCAGAGGACTCTTGATGGTCCGATCCTTGAATCCAGGGGGACTTGATTGAGTTAGCTCTGGGAGTCTCCCTGCACCCAGAGTCAGCCTAATGTGTATGCTCTCCTTGAAAGGAGGAAAGATTAAGTTGCCAAATGTGAGGTTTTTCCTGTGACCTGGGGAGGCAGATATGAACAGAAACCAGGAAAATATTTTTCTGCATCAGTCCCTTCTTTGTTACTGAGTATCTAAATTTCTCAGTAACACCAATTAAGCAATATTAATTCCTTGCCATTTCTAACATCCAGACATGTTAGCCATTGATTTTTGGTGGGACTCATTGTAGGATCGCGAAATACTGTGTAGCAATCCTGTTAGAATAAGCACTTAGCCTGCCAGGGTAAAACCTTAAAATGTAGTGAAAGCAAAACATCATTGCTACAAAGAGAAAACAGCAACATCACAAGCATTTCTACTCAGTTGTGTCCCAACAAACCCATTCCCAAAGTCCATTTTCCCCATCTTTGGTGACAGGTGGCTCTGGTTCCTTAGCCAGGAAGATAGTTGTTATGCAACTGTGTAATAGAAGACAAACATGCAAGTTAACACAAGGGGCATGTTCTTCTTGTGTTAGAGTAGACAGAGAGTGCAGGCATGACATTGTCCATAAAGTTTTCTTTTCAGTCCAACTAGCCAGAATGTATAAGCAAACTGAATGCAAGTTCTTAGTTGCTCCAAAAGAGATTGTCACTTCAAAGAGTGCTGAAAACACTTCATTGTCCAGAGTCTATATAGAGTGCAGAGTGAGGGTGTTCCAGAGCGCGTGAAGATAGCAAAGCAACAAATGTCTTTAACGATAACTAGTGACACTCTTCAAGCATAAACAAAGATAGCTCATAGAGTGAATAATTGTCAATAAATGTTCAGGCAAGAGGGTAAAGCTTCCCCCATCAGTAGTCCTTCGTTGGTGAACAGGGAGACAGGTGGAGGCATCTCTGGAAGGTAAGTCTGGGCAGCAGGTACGCAGGAACAAGGTGTGCAGGAGCCAGGGCAAGGGCATAATGTCCTTGTATCGTGAAACTGATGCAAGGGAGCCTCGTTAGGCTGTCCGCTGCTGCTGCTCGACACAGGTACCAGTGGCGCTCCAGGTCTGTAGATAGGGACCAGTGTGGCTGAAGTTTTGGGCCTGGTTGCACTGGCGCGGAGGTTGTCCTTGCAGATGGCTGATGTCCTTCAAAATCCAGCAACATCCTGGGACCAAGTTCCTTTTCCTCCTCGCAGGTCTGTTGTTGTGGTACTTCTCCTGGCTTAATGTGAAGCACAGGTCTGATGCAGGAATGTGGTGGTTTTCCTTCCTGTAGTAAAATAGATTTTCTCCGAAATGCAAAAACACAGCTGGTTATACACAATTATTTTTCAAATTACACTTTTTTTTCCTTTTTGGTTGGCGGGTGGAAAGGGCCACTGGGATAGTGAACTTCAGCTGTTAAAATTAAATTACCAAATTTACCAAATCATATTACTACCTTCCCCCCTTTGTTCAAAATGGTCTATGAAGTGGCCATGCAGAACAAAAAGTTACAGCTAAAATAAATCTAGGACACACTATATGCTTGTTGGGGTCCTAGGGTAACCTGTGAATATAACAAGATAAGAAAAAAGGAATCACAAAGAACATCTTACAGGGTCCTGAGAGCAGTCTGTGAACCTGGGTGTAGAGAAATGGCTCACAAACTTTAAAAGTATTTATATGAGAGAGAGTTGGCCGCTCTTTATAAAATGGTGTCAGGTTGTACTGTCCCACCTGATCCAGTCCTGGGGGCTAAGTTGCAGTGCCTTTTGTTGGCTCCTGCGGCTATAGAGAAAACAAAATATGAAGAGCAGACAAACAGGCCAGGTTCAACCAGTGGCCAGGAGCCTAAGAAGTGCTCAGCAGGAGCAAATTCTCAGAGAGAGAGGAACAACTTGACAATCAAGAAAATAAAAAAGACAAAATATATACAACACTTAACAATAGCGTTAATAAGTTGGGGTTTGGGGGTGTCCTTACGCTAGCTATAGCTCCTCGAAGGTACAATGATCTTGCGCAATTGTGTCTCCCAACCCCTAAACCTCAAGCTGTTCCCAGCTCCATGGGGGAGCGACTAACGCTAGGACTACCTAACTAAAGTGATAGTGAGGCTATTTTAAAACAGGGGAACCAAACAGACATGCGTCAGTATCTGGACACAGCAGAAGTCCTCCACCAGATCCAGGAACAGGGCAAAGATAGCTCAGGTGGTCTGCCTGGCAGGGTTGGTATTTTGAAAAGGACTCCATGTATGCTCAGGCTCTTCTGATGCCTTTGTCACTAAATCAAAATAGGCAAGAGGTGAGGTACAAATCAACGGTTGATAGGTACTTATTTCTCAGGCCACCAGGAGAGAAGAGAGGAAAAAACCCAAATGACAGACCTTTCTTTTTACAAAAGGCAAAGTGGCAGAGATAAAGAAATATGAATACAGGGAACAAGACGTTCTAAGTGAGAAATACAAACAGTAAAACAAAGAACGGATAAAGACCAAGCTGTTGGAGTGATGTGTCAAGCAAATGGGAAATGGTGGTGTCCCACTTCGCAGGGGCAGCGTTTTCAGATTTTACTGCGCACATCAGTTGTTTTCCTTCCTGTGCTGAAACAATGTTGACACCATAAAGGAAGAAGTGAATAAAAAACCTAGGCTAGGTATCTTAGCACTATAAAGGCAACATAGAACACAAAATAATTTTTTGGGGAAAAGATAGAAGGCAAGCCTTATAGAACCCTTATCGTGAGGCAAATAAGGGTTTTTCTGTGCAGAGGCTAACACATGTATCAACATTCATCACGGTGGTAAAAACAGGCTCAAATAACAATAGTGTGGAGACCAACTGAACTGCACTCTGCACGTGCTCAGGGGCACGTATACAAAAGTTACTTCCAGTGATGCCATCTTCTTGGAGGCCACACAATTCAAAGCAGCAGAGGCACCTGTGGTACTGAAAACTTTGTTTAACCAAAGAAATGTTGTTATGGTTATGGAGACCTTTTATCAATAGATTACTAATTAAGGATTCTCACAATTAGGCATAAGGCAACTGAATGTAAGGTGTTATCAAATACAGAGTGAATACATAGCAAGTCCAAGCAGTTAAATATTGTAAAGAAAATAAAATGTCAGGGTTTTAGTATCATGATGAATTAGCACTATTGCAGTATATGCAAGGGCTGCAGGACTGGAAGCTGAGTCTTCCTGCTTCATCCTTCTGCCTGCTAGATAGGAAGCAAAATGAAGAAAAGATTCCCTATTCATATTGCAGGATAGACTGCTACTGCTCAGGGAGGTTCCACTGAATATATTGTAAAGACCTAAATCCTTTTAAGTTGGTTAGGCATATAACTTTAGAACATGAACAGAGTTCTTAAACAGAATTAAAACCTTAGAAAAATAGAATTAGGCAACATCAAAATCAGAATTTTTGTTCAATTTATGCAATCTCTTAAATTACTTTTGTATGTTTGTGAGGGCAGTTCTGCCCATGGGAAGAAAGCAAACATGATTAACATTTACCAATTTACTAACATTTACCAACATTCTCTAGTTAGACTCCAATTTATAAGCATTATTGCAATTTTTAAATAGTTCTTTCATTTTGCTGATGTTAGGTGTGCACTGGCACACAAGCATTAAGTTTCAAAGCATAGTCAATTACTGGTGGAGACACAAAATACTTCCCCTTCATTTTCCAGGGGTACCCATAAGTAGTTACTATTTTTTTTTTATGATTTGTGCACAGATTATTTGCATGGTCTGGTAGGAGAAGAGACATTTTTGGAAGTTAAATTTTTAGTTAAATCTCAGGAGAATAAAAGGTCAGGTGATCAAGCTGATCTTTAATTCCCTTCTTTGGCCAAAACAAAGTAGGTAAACACAAAAATACTTTTCCTCCTAGGACCTATGCAATTTTATAAGACAGACACATAATAACATGAAAATGACACACAAGCATATAAACAAGGGTACAAATAAATTTAGACACATCAGACAGGCACTTGGCCTTTGTCTCCCCTTCCCCAGGCAATATTTCCTGAGGGGGAGGATGCACTGGAATAGGAGCTCCTGTTTCAGAGGCTGGTTTGTTCATATTACCCTTTTTACATTCTTAGCAGGAAAATCTTCCTTTTTGTCCAGGATTTTTTTTGTAGAAAAGCGCATGAAGGGGCAGCGCTGAGGGCATAGTTTGTTAGCCTGATTTAGCAGATTTTACCTTTTTTGGCTGGGACTCTGGACAGGTTCTGCCTCCTGTGCCAGGATTTTAACCTGGGCTTGTAAAATTTTCATTTTTGGCACGTTCCTTTTAATATAATGTCCAGTATATGCCATTTGGCCTGGGCGTTTTTTAGTTGAAAAGAGCCCTCTTTTGGCCAGGCTGGTGCCATAGTTTTGCCAAATTTAAACCAGTTCAGGAGCTCTGTGAAGCAGAGTTTCCCTCCTGATTGTAAGTCCCTTTTGGAAGTTTCCCCAGGAGAGAGAAGAAGTGAAAGGGGGCTTCCTTTTACTTTGGCTTGTCCCCATGCCTCTCCTGGGATTGCCATTCTGGTTCCATAATCGGGTGTCCTGTTTCCATTTTCCCGTCCCTACCAGAACTTGGCAAAAAGATTACTCCCTGGTTTAGCTTATTCAGCTGCGAGCGTCAGGGGGTGACTCTGTACAGGTATTTTTCCTAGCGAGTCTAACTTTTGTTGTCCTTTTCCTGCCTTCCTATCCTTGCAAGGCGAGCTAAACCTAGGTTGTTATGTCCATTTCCTGCCTTTTACCCTTTCAAGGTGAGTATTGACCTAGGTTCCTCCATGGTCCCTAGGGGTTTCCCTTAATAAGCCGGCCGGGCTTCACTCATACATATACAGTATTTCCCAGTAATTTTCAGGCAAACAGTGAGGGAGAAAAACAAAGAGGAAAGAAAAGAGCCCCTTGCTATTGCCTAGCACAGGGCAGCTGAGGTATAGACTTGCACACAATTTCATGCACTCCCCCCCCCCACCGATAAAATTCCCTTTTCTCACCAGTCTTGCAGGGTCCAATGTTCCTGAGGGATCTTCCAGCTGGTCCGCCCAAACATAGCTCTCTGGTCCAAGGAGCATACCTCCACCCCACCTTCAGACAAAAGTCTTACCTAGGATTCTCCAGTGAGGGAGGGAGGAGAGTCCCCCCAGCCCAGGAGCCATGCTGGGAGTGTAGCTGTGAATCCCACTTCTGACACCAAACTGTAGCGGAATTTTAAGCAGACTGATAATTAATAGGACCAGGAAGACTGGTGAACAAGGAAAAAGTATGGGTTTATTTGTTACGCAGTGCAGTGGACAGAACCCCAGGAGGGGAACTGACCCTTTGCTACATGTGACCAGTTTTTATACATTTCCAAGCAGAACATCACATGGTTGCTGAGAATGTGCATAGTCACAGAGTCATACAGGAAAAACAAGAGACTTTGGATTTACATTTTACAGAAGACAATAGGAACAATAGTGGGCCGAGCTAGTCAGAGGACTCTTGATGGTCCGATCCTTGAATCCAGGGGGACTTGATTGAGTTAGCTCTGGGAGTCTCCCTGCACCCAGAGTCAGCCTAATGTGTATGCTCTCCTTGAAAGGAGGAAAGATTAAGTTGCCAAATGTGAGGTTTTTCCTGTGACCTGGGGAGGCAGATATGAACAGAAACCAGGAAAATATTTTTCTGCATCAGTATAAATGCTTGCAGTTTCAGAAAATAACAAAGGAAAGAATGCCATCCAAAGGCCAAGGAACAGCACTTTTTGACCTGTGTTATCTAATGACTTCACAGTGATCCTCCCTCAAACATGGCGTACTGGTTTGGCTGTGTGTTGCAATCACTGGACCACACATACATTCCTGCTTTGTTGTACAACTGCCACAGGCCCTTGCTCAGATTTGAAGATGGTACCTACAGTACCTTTAAAATGCTCGAAAGCATAGCGTGAAGCTGCAGCTTCTGTGTTGTCCCTCCACTGGAGTTCTTACTCATCCTTCTGTCCAATAGGCTAAGAGTCCTGCAGCCCATACTAGATGTGGAAAAGTGGGTGAGTCAGTGAGATCTGCCGAGGGAAAAAGGCAGAAGACACAGTAACTGCAGCCTCAGTCTTCGTTCTTGGCACATTGACAGCACAAACTTATCAAAGTTACACCACCAGTGTAACCAGTGGTGCTGAGCGAGAATGGGAGGCCCCAGAACGGAAAGGGGATTCAAATCCCCTCCAAAGAGGATTCAAAGGGGATTTAAATCTCCCCTCCCCTCCAAAGCCTCCTGCCCTGCCCTCCCCCACTGGTTACATCGGTGGTGAAAATTGGATAGGATTGCGCTGTTAGAGGCATAGATGTCAGCTTTCTGGCTACCCTAGAATCTCTCAGTTGCAAATGTTCATTACCTCAAGTTCTCCCACGTACAGTTGTCCAAATCAATAATAAAAAAACACACCCAAAAAATAATGAAACAGAACAATAAGCCCTGCACCAGTTGTGGGGCAAAGAGCATTGTGATAGATAGATGTATAAGAACCTTGTTTACAAGAATTGCAATACTGTATTGCTATTAGTGCAGAATTTGAAGATTGCTCAGACTTTCCAAAGCTTGGGCCAAGCATACCACCATTATGTGCATCCTGACTGTATTTTGCACCGGGGAACAAAATCTGTGGTTGCAGACTTTCTGATGTAGCTGGCAACTTTGAAAGATTTGGTAGGCTTAAAGGTGCATTTCCAGTTGTCCCAGAACTGATTCAACAAAACCTGTCTGACTACATCTCTTTGCATCTGGCTGGATTCATGAGTGCACCAAGAATACAGAAAGAAGTGGTGAAAGAAATATGCACACAGACTAAACACATCAACAGAATGTTGAAAATTCAGAAACAGAGTGATATGTAGGGGACAAAGAGAAACATTACACACATAGAAGAAAAGTAAACAAGATGGTGAAAAGTGTCAGTAGTACAGATGCTAGGTTATTATCAGAGTGTGCACCTTTACCTCCTATCCTATTGCTTCATAGGGCCCCTTGCTCACCCTTTTCCCCATCTGTTGAAGTAAATAAGATATCAGTTTTGCCTGACACAGCAGATTGTGGTGCAGCAGCAACAACTCTTCTGGGAGGTGCAGCAGCAACAACTCTTCCGTAAAGGTGCAATCCCTGGTGGGGATTGCACCTTTATGACGGACGGTGCAACTATGGTGGCCCAGCAGCAGTGTGACAAATGTGAGCCAAATTTCGGTTTTCCACCTTTTGATGCTATGGCTACAGCTTTTTTTTTCTTTCTTTTTTTTTGGGGGGGGGGGCAGAAGGAAGCATCCAAATGAAACATGCATGAGTATGCTGGAGCTGGGAAGAGAATTTGTGGCAGACAGAAGTGCTAGATGGAAGAATATTTATTTTTCACAGTATTATTATTATTATTATTATTATTATTATTATTATTATTAACAGTATTTATATACCGCTTTTCAACAAAAAGTTCACAAAGCGGTTTACAGACAAAAATCAAATGATTAAATGGCTCCCTGTCCCCAAAGGGCTCACAATCTAAAAAAGATGCAGAACACCACTAGCAAACAGCCACCAGAAAGACACTGTGCTGGGGTGAAAGGGGGGCAGTTACTCTCCCCCTGCTAAATATAAGAAGAGCACCAATTGAAAAAGTGCCTCTTGCCCAGTTAGCAGGGTTTTTTTTTAATACCGCCCTTCCTCCAAGGAGCTCAGGGTGGTGTACATGGTTCCTTCCCTCCTTCTATCCTCACAACAACCCTGTGAGGTAGGTGAGGCTGAGAGATAGCGACTGGCCCAAGGTCACCCTGGAAACTTCATAGCTGAGCAGGGATTTGAACCTGGATCTTCCAAGTCTAAGTCCAACACCAGAACCACTACACCATCCTGCAAGGATGCTCTTGGCACAAAACTGGAGAGACAAGCTACATTGTGGTAAATATGACCATCTGCTGTAACCAAGTTGTTAGGGTCATATCTGTGCATGACTGCAACCCTATTATAAATATATAGCCTGATCCTAGCCAAGTCCCATTGTTTTCAATGGGACATACTTTTAAGGAGAAATGTTGAGCTCTGCCACCTGAAGAGTTTAACTCCTGAAGCCATGACTTCAGGCTGTATTGAGGGACTAATAGTGCAATCAATCATATACATGTTTATTCAGAAGTAAGTCCCATTGTGTTTAATGGGACTTGCTCCCAGGAAAGCATGTGTATAGGATTGCAGCCCTTGTCTCAGTGAGTCTTCTTTGAGCAAGCATTCAGAGGATTGGACTGTATATGAGTCAATATATAACTGAGGTTCCTCAAGGACTGTGTGCTATGTTTGGGAGAGGGAGGTTCCTTCAACACTGTGCCTTTCCCCCTTGCTTTTCACCAATGACCCTGGATCTGCCATCAAATGTCTGTTTTGAGGCTCCATTTTTTAAACATTTTTAAAAAAGCAAAACTGGTGTGCACAAAAACTCTTGAAAATATATGCTACATTTGGAAACAGGCTCACATATTTTGCTACTGGAGATCTGCATACCAATTTTTATTCATGGCTAGCCTATCATGGTAAATGAAAGCTCAGAAGGAACTAAAATGGAATCAATGGAATTGGGTATTTCAGTCAGAAACTCTGGTTACTCTAAAGAGGCACACGTTTATATTTGCAGAAGTGAAAGTAGTAGGAACATCAGTCCAGGCCCTGCACCTGCCTCTTTAACCGCAGTTTGATTTGTAGCAGTGAGAAGGTTATAGTGTTTATCTCTATATCATAAAAAGCTTCAACTGCTGCTACTGTCTGCACATCAAATTTCTGTTAAAAGCACAGGGGCAGATCAGACTTTTTTTCTAGACAGTTGGCAATCCTAAGAATTTATCTAATGCAATTTTATCAAATAAATATTAGTCAATGAAATTGTATGAGCTTTGGTTTGATTAAATCTACATGCATTTGCACATGAGGAAAACCAATACTGTACTTCTAACAGAAAAAAAAATATCTTTGTTTATCTATGGTGCTTGCAGGCACCATTTTAGAAGCATTCCCCCTTCTCTTAGAAAGGAGTGTGGTGAAGAATACGTCCAAGGGAGGATGGGCTAGGCTAGGAGCTAATCATCTCTCGCTTTATCTGTAGATATGAATGAAAATGAACATTTCCGAGGATGGAGTCTGACATCCCTAAAGAAAGGCTGAAATCCAGCGGCATACCCAGCTTTCTTGCCACCTGGGGCAGCAAGGATGGGTGACCCCACCACCCTGCCTGGTGATACCCGGAAGTGACGTCACTTTGACCCGGAAGTGACGTCATATCAGAGCAGCCACGAGGCAGGAGGTATGAACTGGGACGGCCGCATCTTCGGCTTCTCTTCCCCAATCGCAGGGAAGAGAAGCTGAAGATGGTGCCCCAGTCTGCCAGCAGCCGTGTCTTAGTTTCTCTTCCCTGATCACGGTGAAAAGAAGCCGAAGACGTGGGTGCTGGATGGGGGGGGGAGGCGACAAAGGCTGTGGCTGGGTGGCAGTCGCATCTTTGCCTTCTCTTCCCCAATTGCATCTTTGCCTTCTCTTCCCCAATTGCTTCTCTCCCCCCGGCCGCTTAAAACAGCTGCAGCCTTTGTCACCCCAAAACACACTGAAGTTAAAAAAAAAAAAAAAGCACCTCATGGTGGGCACAATCCAGCAAAAGGTAAAATTTTTAGGTTTTATTGATGTCAGTGAGAGAGATTCAAGATTTGCGTTATAGTGAGAGAGAAATACAACATCACTTGTGCTAATGAAGTCTATTTCTTAGGGCCTCCCACTCCAACTGTTCCTTGGTTGTTTTCCTCAGCTACAGAAATCCAAAGGTCTTCTTGTTTATCACTTTCTTCATAGGTAATGAAGGAGGGCAATAAAGGAGACTTGTCTGTGCATGATATTTGTGCACATGCTGTAGTAACAAAATAAGGCCTTTTGTATGTACGGTATGTGGTTTGCTTTTGTCATGCTCTTGTAATAGACCATTTCATTCCTCATGGAGCTTGTCCATAAAATGTGACCAGCTATGCTGTGGAGGTGCCATTCAAATTCCTGCTGAGGCCAGTGTGCAGGAGTCTCCTGGAGCAGAAATAGGCTGAAAAATGAAGATTGCTATCATCCTATACACACTTACCTGGGCATAAGCCCTACGGAACATAGTGGGCCTTTCTTCTGAGCAAACATTCATATAGCTTTGGGTTGTTAGTCTGGGTGACTCAGGGCAGGAACAAATAACCAAACAGCAAACGTTTGATGTCTGGCTCCTATTTTTAATCCACTTTTGTAGCCCTCAAAGATCAAAGTTCAACTACTCCCCAGGGGACCCAGGAGGTAATCTTTTTAATCTCATGGCCAGGAAGAATGCCAAGATAAATACTGCTCTGCAATGATTAGTGGAGAATAATTCAAGAGGAGTTTAAATTTGTAGTGATTAATTTCAAAAAAATAAAAAAAATGCTGGGGCCAAAAAATGTGCCCCGAAGTCATAGCAGTAGCCCAACAGAAGTTTGTCTTGCCATGAAAGTAAAATAATAAGAACGATTTTGCTCAGCAAACTGTGTAGCAGGCTGCTATTAATGGTGAAGCTGGGGCAGTGAAGAAGAAAAGTTGGCACCTACTTCAAGATAAAAAAAGTATTGCTATCTTGAGTCAATTTTGTGAGACCAACATTAAGGCTTTCCTAGAAGCCACATGAGGATGCAGGCTACTGACCACAAAGGTTTCCCTGCCCACTGGCTGGAAAAAATGGTCTGTCCTGTTCAAATGTCTTTAAGAGCAGTTTGATATGTAGAAATTAGCAGGTGAAGGCTTTTTACAGATTGTCGGCACATCCAGGTGTTAAAAGCACAGCTTCAATTGCCTATTGAAAAGTTGGCAACCCCAATGTGGATGGGTATGAACACCAAACGATGAGTTCATGTTAAAACAACATACAGTTGGAGGCTCTGTATCCTTGGGAGTTCAGACACACACACACCCTGCGGATACTGAAATCTGTGTGAAGCAAAATTGCTTTAGTGTGGATACACGGGTCACTGTAAAAACTTGGAAAAAAGGTTAAAAGCGTTCTGTACCTTCTGGTTGGCAAACCGCTCTGTTTATAGGGCTGTAGAGAGTGAAATCATGCTCCTACAATCTCTTCTGGGTCACTCGACTTCCCCCTCCCTTCCACAGGCTTGCCCCAATGCATTCTGGGGCAACCTTGGGGAGGGGAGAGGGGAGGTAGAGGAATCCAGAAGAGGCTTTAGGAGCGCGCGCAATTTCATTCTCTGTTGTCCTGCAAACGGATCAGTTTGCCAGCCAAAAGGTAAAGAACGCTATTTTAAACTCCCCCCCCTCAGGTTTTTACAGTGACCCCTGTATCCGAGGTAAGACAAATCCACAGGTGGCAGATCCGCGGATAGCAGGGGTCCACTGCACATACCATAAGAAAACCCTGCTGGATCAGGTGATAGGCCTATCCAGTAAGCATCTTGTTTTCCACAGTGACCCACCAGCTTCCTGTGGGAATGGCATACATCTCTCCTGCCATTACTGCCCTGCACAGGGGTAGTTCAGGCTGAACTACTGCCTAAAACTCACGCCCCCAATTTTGCTGACCCCCTAAATTCCACTGCCTGTCATCCTGCCCCCACCAGCACATGCACACTATTATTGCACAAATGCACTTCCCCAAGTGCACACCATGTTGCACACACAGAGTACACAAACACACACACTGATCAATGGTGCATACCAAGAGCCCTCCCACCTGCCTCTTATCTGGCAACCCCATCCTCTTCTCACATGCTCAGAGAGCACACAAGGAGGATGAGGTAATCTCTGAAAATGTCCAACACTGCCACCACTTCGTCTAGTGGCCAGCAGGGGGAATACAGGGAGCAGCAGCAATGTCAAATTTGAGTTCCTTAAGAACTCTTGGGTGGATGCTCTTTGGACCCAGTTATTTGTTAATGTTTCATGTGCCAATAAAACCTCATCCCTGTGTGACTCAGCTCTTCAGACTCCCTCCCTGAGATTGAGAAGATTCGTTCAGGCACAGGTATCTGTAGTGAAGACAGATGCAAAGAATTTATTCAGCTTCTCTGCAATCTCCATGCCCTTTTCAGCCTTCCCTTTTATCCCCTCATTATCAAACAACCCAACTACCCCCGACTGGTTTTCTGCTTTTGATGTATTTAAAGAAGTTGTATTGCTTGCCTTGATGTTTTTTGCATCCCTTATTGTCAACTTACCGGTACCTTTCTTTTGCCAGAGTTTGTGTTCCTTTCTGTTCATGTCATTTGGGCAAGACTTCCATTTTCTGCAGGAAACCTTCTTGCTTTTTATAGCTTCCTTGCAGTGGCGTCGCTCTAGGTGGGGTGGAATGCTAAGTTCTGCAGCGCGCTGACCCTTCGTTATGCACCGGCACGAGGCGGCCCCGCCCCTCACTCTCGGAGACTCCCTGCAAGTTGCCTTTGCCACACTGAATGGCTCCGAGGGTGAGGGGGTGGGGCCGCCTCGTGCCAGTGCGTAACGAAGGGTTAGCGCGCTGCAGAACTTAGCGTTCCGCCCCGCCTAGAGCGACGCCACTGCTTCCTTGACTCCACTTGTGAGCTATGCTGGTATCCTCCTGGATCTGGTGGTGCCTTTCCTACTGAGTGATACACATTCTAGTTAAGCTTCTGTTACTGTAGTTTTAAATAACCTTTGTGCACTCTGGAGAGATTCAATCCTCTGTCCTTCCCTTTCAGCTTCCTCTCTACTGGTCCCCTCATTGTTGAGAAGTCCCCTCTTTTGAAGTAAAACATGTCTATGTTGGACTCCTTTTGAAACTTCCTCACTGAAACAGGAAGAAAAAGCATAAGAGCCAGGTAAACTCCTTAGCAATACAGAAACTGATAAGTTCGATATTCTTACAGTATATCTTAACAAAGGCCCTAAAAAGACTTTATTTTAAATGGCCTATATCCAAACTTAGTGCTCTGCTTGTGGACTGTGAATGGAAGAACAGATGCACTCATGTAAGGACCCCTTTGATAAGATCAGCTCTTCTTCTGTTCCTGGAAGGAGTCCACTCAAGCAAAGCGCTGGATCCAAGCCTATAAAATGTGGCTTCTATATCAAAAGATCATATTCATGGTAGCTAACAAACCATTAAAACAACAAATCTTCTAAAATGCAATATCAACAAAACATGTCATAAAGCAACAGGTAGAAATTATGTTAACGTATCACTGAATAGCAAATAAAAACAAATGTACAGAATTTTTATTTTTATTTTATTTTTCACATTTTTATACCGCCCTTCCAAGGAGCTCAGAGTGGTGTACATATTTCCTCCCCTCCTTTTTGTCCTCACAACAACCCTGTGAGGTAGGTGGGGCTGAGAGATAGTGACTGGCCCAAGGTCACCCAGGAAGCTTCGTGGCTGAGCGGGGATTTGAACCTGGATCTTCCAGGTCTAAGTCTGACTCCCAAACCCAAACAGCAGTCAGTTCAGTAGCACTCCAATAAATTCACAATAACAACCACAATCCCCCCCCCCCATACAGTACAATACAGAACCATTAAGACAGGGATCACATGGTTCCTGTCTGCAGGTAGGTACCATGCAGATATGCCTTGGGAAGGAGTTTTGTTTCCATAATTGAGGTATAGCCACATAAAAGATCCTCCCTTGGGTAGTCACTGCTGCCTAATTTCTAAATGTAGGGTACTTGATGATGAGTGCTGCCCCATTTCTGAAAGCAAAGGCACTCAACTGCCAGTCATGTTCATATGGACAACAGACAGCAATCTTTTAGCTACCCTACTATGGTCCACACCACTTAAGAGCCATAGGGGTCAAAGAAAGCTAGTACTTTGAAGTGTATGCAGAAATAAACAAACTAGGACTTATGTATCCAGAAATAAACAAACATGATGATCTATAGATATTATGCACCCTTTCTGACCAATCCCAATTAACAACCAGGCTGCCATTTTCTGAACCAGTTGAAATTTCCAAAGGCTTTTCAGAGGTGGCCCCACAAACCCTGCATTGTAGTGATCAAACCAGGATGTTAATAACGCATGGATAACCATGGCAATAATAACCATCATCTCTTTCTAAGAAGGGACTCAGCTGGTATACCAACCAAAGTTAGAATAAGGTGCACTAGAGCTATGGGTACACACCTGGATTTAAGCGAACCCCCCAAGCTGTTAACAGTATCTAAAAGAGACTGTAGTCCTGTCCAGTACTCCTTGAGTATGGTTAGTTACTCTACCCACCCATACTACCTCCATTTGATCTGGGTTCAGTACCACTTTTATTAACCCCCATCTATCCCATTACTGACATTTCTTCAGAGCATCCACTGAATTGCCTGGATTAGAAGAAAATGAGAAATGGATCTGGGTGTCATCCGTGCCTAATGACACTTCACCCCAAACTTCTTTCACTGATATGAATGAGAGCTATTTAGGCGTGCACCCTGCCAAAGGATTGTGTGAAAAGAACATTCAACAGCAGAGAAAGAGATTCACAATTCTTGTAGTTAATTGCATTCTCTACTCAACACGCTTTGATTTCCACGCTAGAATCCACTCTCCTTAGAGCTGTGCTATCACATGGCTCATTGTTTTCTGGCAATGAAGCACACAATTCTTGGTCCTGTGCCTCATGATGTAGTCAGCTTGCCAACCTTTCAACAGCCTTCTGTAGCAGTTCCTTTATCAGCAGTTTGATCTGTGGCAATTTGCTGTTAATAATTTTTTCTTTCCTTTCACCTGAGGTGTGCCCCAGCTTCGCCAGCGCAGGTCCGATCCCATGCAAGATTTAGTGCAGCGTGCTTAGCACGCTGCAGCAGATCTTACACAGGATTAGGCTGCCTAGCTCTTAACATTTCATGATCTATACTTGGCTATGGTTCTGGAACTACCAGCGCTCGAATGATTTTATTAGCATATACACTGTATATCCTGCTGACTTGAGTTAAATGCTAAAATGAGGAACTGAATGTTCATTGCACAATACAGTTTAACAAGACCCAACATTTGAGGTTACATTTCTCTCTGAGTTTACTTCACATAAAACTCTGATGTGACATCAGGACATTCTGACTCATAGGAAATTTTAATTTGCTTATTTGGTCAGGATTATTGCTTATTTGGTATATTATTTTGAGACCATGCTTTACAATTTGAAAGAATAGTCCTGCGAATTGTGATCTCTGTGTCTTATGAAATCTTTTACATACATTCCAGTGGTGAAAAGTTTCATTTGTTGGATGAGTGCACCCCAGTGCCTAGAGTCAGCCAGAGCACTACAACTTAGGAGACACGTCTTGTCTTCTCTTCCCAGTCTACGACATCAGCAACATGTCTGACTGGTGCTTAATCTAGGGATGAGATGCACTCATCAAAATGCACTCATCAAAATGCAACAGTCCACACATATAGAGTGCTTCCAAATGTTAATAAAAAGCATTTTTTTGTTTTCTTTTACTAATGCTTTACTAGCTGTAAACCCACTTAATGATGCATTTTATCCAATTTCCATACAAAGAGGAAGGAAATCCCATTGGCAACCATCTTGTCCAACCTGCTGCCACCATTATTTATTTATTTTTATTTTGGTGAAGTGAAACTGCCTGACAAAATCTCCCTTCACTCTTGGAGAAGGCTGGTGAAACTTCTCAGAGCTTGCTGCACAGGAGGAGGGGGGTGGGGAGACCTTGACAATGTCAATAATTTGATTTACCTTTGTGCTCCAACACTGATGCATATACCCATAATGGAATTGACAAGAATTTTCCTTGCACCTACGAAGGGAGCCTAGAGAAGGCCAGCAAAACTTATAGAGGTTGTTAATTTCATTGGGGTTTTCTGGAGTTGCTGTTGAGGTATGTATGTGGAGGGGGGCAGGGACTGTTCAGTTTCTGTAGATGGTGGTAGAAGGGAAGGGTGGGTGGTGCTGGACAGGCAGGATTACACACAGTCACCAACAATGTCATTGATCACTCCTTGTCCTCAGCTGAGACAATAGCACTACAATCAGTTCACACCCAAAGGAATTGCACTGCAATTGTGGTGGAAGGTAAAAATAAATAAATCATGATATAGCAGCCCTTGATAAAAATGAGAAAATGTGTGTGGTGATTTCCCAGTAGCACCAAGAAGGACCATATTCCCCTCTGGTAAATCTGGTGGTTCTCCCCACGCTGACATCATGTCAGAATCACACATACAGTCATGCCCTGGTCCTACATGTGGGGTAGCATTCTACTGCCACCAGAAATGCAGGATCAGGATCACATTTCCACCCCTTCACCCAGCTGGGTTACCGACAGCCCACAGGCTAAGTTCCCTGAGGAGGGAGAAGGGAGAGCATCTTAATCAACCTCCCTGCTTCAGTTCTCTCTTTCTCTCTCATCCCCCCCCCCACACCTCTGAGTAGCATGCAGAGGCATAATGATACAAAAGGGTGCCCGGACAGTGGCGTACCAAGGGGGGGGGGAGTATTGTCATGATGTCACGCGACATCATGAAGTCACTTCCGGTTTCTCCTGGAAGAGCCGCCCCAGGAGAAGTCGCTCGCCAGAAGCCACCGAAGATCCTGAAGAAGCCGCCACCGTCTCCTCCAGTGCCCCTCCTCCCAGAGGCGTCGTTAGAGGGGCGGTGGGCCCCTGGACATCGGGCTGTCGAGTTTTGGAGGGGGTGCACTGCTGCACCGCCACCGCCGAATTTCTGCAGCGCGGTGGCGGCAGTGCACCCCCACCACTGGAGGGCCTCCAGAGCTTTTATGCGGCTGTTGTTAGGCCTCGCGGAGATTGGGAAGGCGGGAGGATCAGCCCTCCCACCTTCCCAGGCTCCGCGTGGCCTAAAAAAGGCTGCAAAAATGCATGTGGGTGTTACTTACCCAAGGTTTGTGCACTCCCCAAGTCCGGAAGCATCTTGTGGTTAGAGACCAGCCAGCGAGACTAGGGGAGCTAGAGAGGCTGCAGCAAGGGTGTGCTCTCTACCGTCGCGGAAGCTACAAGATGCGTCCGGGCTTGGAGGGTACACAATCTTCGGGTAACACCCCCCCCGAAGGAACCCCCCATCGTGCACCATCCCGGGGGCTTTTTAGGCCTAAAACAGGCCTAAAAACCCCGGGGGGGGGTTGCTTTTGTGCCGCCCTTTTTCCGCCGAATTTCGGTGGCGCGAAATAAAGCCCCACCCAAGGGGGCAGGGCTTGTGACATTACAAGGGGGTGCACAGCGAGCGCACCCCCCGTGGGGGTGTAGCTAAGTCCCTGATTCCTCCAAAGAATCTGCTATAGAACCCCTGCGATAGAACAATTGACTTCCCATCTCTAGGAGGGTCCTCCCACCCGCGCCCACAACCCAGAGGGAAAAAGCTACAGCCCTGCCGAATCGGCAGGGCTGTAGCCGTTCCCTCCGGGTTGCAGCACGGGCGGGAAGACCTGCCCGCCCATGCCGCAACCCGGTAAAAATACATTTTAGGGGGTACGTGGGGGTACACGGGGGGCCAACTTCCGGGGGTATGCGGGTCAACCGGAGGCCCGCGTACCGCTACGCGGGCCTCCAAAGGCTGAGAACCCCTATTCTATGGGTTAAAGCACAAACAAGTTTCCTTTAATCAAACCAAAGAAAATATTTATTGGGAATTAAAATGGAACAAGAAAAAAAAACAATCAAATTCTATACTTGAGATCAAGAGGCAAAGTTCAAAATAACATAACAATAAAGTCTAACTAAGACTTTCTTGACTTAAAGCATCCACTTACAATTCAGCATCTTTCTGGCAGGAGGAATGTAGCTGCCTAGGAGTTACCTCTTTCCCAGATGGACAGCATCATGGCTTACATCTTGGCTTGCCTGGATGTAAGCTCGGCATGTTATATCTCCCACACATTTTGTTTTCGCAGCCTACCTGGGCAGGCCTCTGTTTTCCCATTTTGATGAGCCTAGCGCGCACGCGCACGCGCACGCGCACGCGCGCACACACGCACACACACACACAAGTTCTGGTAAGCTGGTTTGAAATTTAGCAGAAATTCAAATTTCCCACTCCCAAGTCAAGCGAATGAACTAGTCCAGTGACCAGGCATGAACTAGGTTTCCCTAAGGCTATTGTTCTCTAGTGACCACCCAGTCATGGGACTCCCAATTTATATTTGAAAGAGAAAGGCTATGTGTGATATGTGATCTGCTCTAGTTTGAATGAGAATGAAACAGGCTGCTTCTTAGATCAGCTTCAGTGTCCACAGAACATTGCCCTTTAGGGGGGAAAAGCTTTCTTCGGAAAAGCACTCTTGCTCATGACAACATGGGACAATGGGGAAATACGGGAATGAAATAGTTTGGGGTGAACATCATCTGGATTCTCAGGAATAACTGCGCAATCCTGCACAACTTTGCACCGGCGGAGCATGTGATCCACCAACGCTGGGTGTGTTTTAAACATGCCGTAAAACGCATTTACAGCACCTGGAGAGTAAGGGCCACCGGCGCAGAAGCCGGTAGCCCTTTCTCCGCTGCCCTCCGGACCTGGCACCCACTGGTGGAGGTAAGTCCTGTATCGGTCGGGGCAGGGGGAGGGTGGGCTGGGCAGCGAGGGAGGGGGCCATTGGCCGAACTGGGCCAGGAGGGGGCGGAGATATCGGTGGCAAGCTCCGCCAATATCCTGAGCCTGTTCCAGGCCCGGGTTGCCCTTATCCTGCCGCCCTGGATGTACGCCGGCTCCAGAGTCGACATACATCCGAGAAGGCCCATTGGACCTGGGCAGCCCTAGACCCAGGGAAGGGGATGAACATCCCCTTCTCCCAAGGTGTTCCTGGGTCGCGCCGACACGTCCTGGGAAGGGTGTTGGATACTGCGGCTGGCCCTTTAGGCCGGCCGCGTATCTTTATGCAGGATTGGGCTGCCCATGAGTAAGTGAATGGTGTCAATACTAGAGAACATTATTAGTGTAGAAGCACCCAAAATATAAATCTGCTGAATAGAGTTAGCAAATGTTTTCTAGCAAGGCTACTGTGTATGGTGTGTAAACATTACAAACCTTCCTTGGTATAGAGATGCTGTGATAGGGGAAGATGCTCCTCTTGAATTTCTAGCTTTTGCACAGCCGTTAAGGGCACAAGAAGTCTGCTTGAACAAGGCAACACTAACTCTGGAGATTCAGCTCATTTTTCTTTCGCCACAGGACTGACAGGAAACATGACAGGATCACTATGGCCTGTATAATCTTCACCATTGTTCTCTGCTATTGGTGTATGCATCATGCATGTTAGCTTGGTGGGTGGGTTAGGGAGGGAAATGCTTATTATTAATAAATAAATAGCTCAAATAAATAGAAGCACTTGTATTTAGTGGTTTGTTCACTCAAACTCCACTGTTCCACCAAGGAGCTCTGAGTGGTTCATATATTGTACCTAGGCAGTCTCCAATCTAGGGACTGTTCTGGATCCTCTGCTTAGCTTCCACAGAGGAAAGTCTTCCTTGGTATACACAGGTCTGCAGGCCATTCTGCAGAAATGCTGCCGCTGGTGGAAGAAGTTGGCTCCCCCATATAATGGTCCCTGGCCAGTGTTTAACCATCATTTTGCAATTCGGGGTCAATGGTTCAGGATGCCCAAATGTCCTTGCTAGAAGATCATTAAACGTTGTTCAGTCATTCATTTGTATTCCCCTTTTTCCTCCCACAGGGAGGCACCCACCCAAGGCAGTTCACAACATACGGTATTAAAAACAACAACAACAACAACAGCATTAAAACAGAACAAAACAAATCAGGAAGCAACAGACAATGAAATAATCCAGCCATGGCAGCAGATAAATGTTTCTATTTTGCATCCCATTTCATCCTGTTTTATATCCCAGTTCTCTAAGGTGACTGATAGCACAATCATATTAATGTAGATTCAGACATAAGTCCCACTGAGTTCAATGAGAGTTACTCCCACGTGTGTATAGGATTGCAGCATAAGGTAGCACCAGGTAGAATGTTCACATATTGCACCAGCACCTATATATCTCCCTGTTTTATCTTCCTATATCTTCTCCCACACATTATGAGAAGGAAAACCCATGTTTCCATTGAGTGTACCCTCAACAGAGAACTGCAACCAATCACGGGGGAACTAGTGTACCTGTATGTGTGTTTGCCACATTCACCCTTTATATTTTTAACCCTTAATACTGCTTAGGTGTACATGTAAACATGTAATGGCAGTGGCGTAGCTAAGGGGCCCCGGGTGCGAGGCCTCTGGGGGGTGGGTGCCACAGAGGGTGCCATTTAATAATAATAAATTATTATCTATTATTTATTGAATTATTTATTGAATTTATATTCCACCTTTCTCCCCCATAGGGGGACCCATTTTTATTAGGGTGCATACTGTACTGTAACAGCCTGGGAGGATGAAATGTTACATTTCTGTGAATGTTTTGGGATTATTATTATTAATTATTAATTATTATCATAGTTTATAATATAAACTTTATATAATACATAATGAGTTTGTTGGGACTTGAGGGGGGGACCAAAAATTTCATGGTGCACTGGACCCTAGCTCTGAATGGGTAAAGTGGTCTGCAGATGCTGGGATACTCTGACCTTGGCTGTCTTACAGGGCACCCTAATCAGAGATCAGCAACCTTCTGAAGACTGCCAGAGAACCATCACCAAAAGCCCTTCGACTCTGCTCCTCTTCCCCCACATTACTGCTGCCTGTCTGCACTCTGCACCTCTGCCCTTGGTCCAGAGTCAATGAGGAGTGAGTGGCCATAGCAGCAAGGATGAAGAAGAGCCACAGCAGCAGGTGCCTAATTAGTAAAAGCTCTCTTCTCAGCAAGTGGGCAGCCAGCAGTAATGATAGTAAGGAGGTTAGGCGCTCACTTAAAGGTGACTTGCCTGAAGCTGGTCTCTCCTCACCTGAAACTGGCACTGTTTTCTCATACAAGGATTCCAGCACGTATCTCAAGGGACCCTGAATGCTGCATCAACACAAATATTCACAGCAGGAGTGGAGAACAAGGAGAATAAACAGAAAAGGGGGATCCAGTGTTGTGCACTATCCTTTCTCCATTTTTGTTACAAAGAGTAGTACAAGGCCCTTGAAACCACCCACTAACTTCCACTCTTTCCTAATTCTGACAGTCTGAATAATAGGGCTGAGAGATAAATGTCGAAGCTGTGATTACTGCATTTGTGACCTCCAAGTTTAGTTTCTGTACCTCAATGTATCTGGGACAGAAGCCAGAGAAGCTTTAACTGAACAATGTTGCTGTGCACTGCAGCAGAAGGGTGTGGTCATCATTCCTAGTCCATCCAGCTGCCTCCTGCAATTTACTCATTTCTTCAACTGCTTCTACACTTTCCCGTTCAACTCTGTTACTTTTGTTCTGATATCTTGTATGTGTACGCATGTGTGTTTAATTAAAAAATATTTAAAAATAAATGCCTTTTATTTAAAGATGACAGAAATAGATGGGTCTACTCAATGACAATGACATAGTAAATTGTATTTCATATCCAGAGGGTCAGGGTGTAGGTAGATTAAGCTCTAGGATCAAAGCTGAACATTGTGTTCAGAACATACAGCATTAATACACTCTGAAACAGCTCTGCTCCAACCAGCAGTCTTCAATCCAACGCAACAATCAGCCCTCTTTCCCAGACTCCTTCTTAACCTAGATGGGACTGCCTGGGGGTGGAAGTAAAAACGTTGTAGTTCCAGGAATGAATGTAAGGCAAAGTGTAAGGACGAGAGAAGATGTTTGCAAGTCTATGTTGTCTTAAGAAGGGCTGATTGATGGTGATGAGTTCTTGCACATAATAAGGAGGGAATAACAAAATGAGGTTGTACTGTACGTACCTACCTGCAGGATTTGGAGCTGGTGGATGGAGCCCCTCTGTGTCTCATTCTGCCTGTGGCTGTCTTGTTTGGCTAATAACACAAAATGTTAGGCGGCTCACCCTGGTCTACAGATATATGGCAATACAAAAAACATTTTCAATACAGTCCTGTTCAGCTCGCTGAAACAAAACCAAACAAACCTACATTTTTTGGATCATAACCACACCTCTGTATGATATAGCAACGTAGAAGGATAGAAGTCTAAGAATTAAACATTCTTCCTGGTTGCCAATTTGCTAAAGCGAAGTCACAACTTTTGAGGCGCACATATCCCACTGTTTTCTCTCCCTCTGCACGTGATCACTCACAATGTTGCAAAGGAAACTGCAGAAGGAAGAAGCAAGTGCAACATAGCCACGACACAAGGGGCTTAGATTCACAAGGGAAACTTCAAACATGATCAGTGCAAAAGCTAATATTCTTTGGGAACTGCAAGGAGATATCCCAAAGGAAGAAGTACTGTACTTTTCCTCTTTTAATCTCTATTCTGATCTTCTTGCACGGTTTACATTTAAGCTGCAATCCTTCTTACACTTACTTGGGGGGGGGAGGTCCCATTGACCCACCCATGGGAGTCACTTGAAATAATAGTACTACTATTTAGTACTTATTAAGCGCCTAAAAAAAATAGGCGCTGCATAAAATATGAAATTACAAGTGTTCTCACCAGTTCTAATCAAATCTCGTGTATGTATGATGACACAATCTTCCTTTCCATCCCCCTCCCTCCCTCACTTATCAGGCTTAAGATGATTCAGGATCAGCAGACCTTTCGGGACAAGGGGGACAGCGCCACGGGACACACACTCATGCTGAAGAGGACAGAATTTTACGCTTTTGTTCCTCTGAGTTTGCGCAATAGTAGCAGGTTGGGGGCTGGGTTCCCCGCTCGGCAGGCCGGCCGGCCGGCGGCCACACATGCGCAGTAGTAGTTCCTCTGGTGGGGCTTGTTATATAGGCGGTCGATCAGGTGATGCTCCCGCATTGCAGTCGACGGAGCCCGAGAGAAAGAGACGGCAAGATGAGGCGCTGCAGTTGTCTCGTCCTTTTTTGCTCGCTGGCTGCGGGTAAGTGAGGCCGGGCCCTTCCATCTTCTACCCCCTTTGGCCTAGGCGGTGCCGCTGCGGCTGACTGGGTTGGGCTTGCTGTTTTCTTCAGCGCCTTCCGGGCATCTGGGTGGAGATGGCGCTGAGGGGGAAGAGGAAGGCGAGGCTCGGGCCAGGCAGGAGTTGGCCTCGGGGGATGAACTTCGCAGCGAGTGAAGCGACGAAAAGATTTGGGTCTTTTTCCCCCCCGCCCCCTAGTCTCCTGCCACCGCCTATTTCTCAGTAGGGCCTGAGGTCGCTCCGACCGATTCTCCTCCTTTTCCGCGCGCGCGCGCACCCTACGCCAAAGTGAAAGGAGCTGGAGGGGACGCGCAAATCAATGGCGCGTGCTCGTGCACGAAATGTCTCAAGGCCTTGCGCAATTAGAGCCTCGGGGACAGGTTTGTTTACTGTCTGTGGGGCGTAGCCGTGGTTGCCCGTCTTTTCACCTATAACGGGATTGTTTTTTGTCCTTCGTGTCATGGTTGAGAGCTGGAACCATGGCTAGTATTCTCCCGTCCCTTTGCTCTTCTCTACTCTTTTCCACCCCCCATGTAAGAATTGCCTTTTTGGATTAAAACCAGATCTCACGTTCTTCCGCACAGTGATCGTCCAGATGCCTCTGGAAGATCATGGGCAACGGTATGAAGCCAAAAGCTGTTCACTCTTTGCTCTCTGTTCCCAGCATCTGACAATGAGTGGTGTCATGTCCTCCTCGTGGACAGGAAAGTTCCATTTAGTTGTCATGGACCAAAGGCTCTCCCATGAATTTGTATTTCTTTCTGATAGCTGTCGATGCTCCCCTTTGTATTACTGTATAGACCAGTGGTTCCCAAACTGGGAGGTGTGGAAACTAGCCGGCGGAGCTGCGGAGTGTCACGTAATCCTGTTGGAAAACAGTGCAATGCCAATTGGCAGGAATCAACATAATGTAATGGGGAGCCGCAGCCAATCGTCACCAATGGTCAAGGGAGCCGCAGGTTGAAAAAGTTTGGGAAACACTGTAGTAGACCCAAGATCACATTCTATATAGTAGGGTCCTGGTATCCACAGGGGATAGGTTCCTGCCCCCTTTGTATAGTGGGAACCTGTGGATAGAGGGGGCACTCTGTGGATCACGGGGGTCCCCCCATGGCCATTACCTTTCCTTTAGTTGATATCGCTGGCACCGGGTCAGGGGGCTTCTTGATTCAAAAAAACACTATAAGCAGCTTACTGGCAGGCAGGGAGCCAGGAGGGGAGAAGGAGAGCAGTAGCTCCACAGGCAGAAATAGGCTGACAATGGCAATTAGGCAGAGCAGCCCAGCCATTCCTCCTAACGTTGCTGTGTCGACCTGTGGTCTCCCTGGGTGTATCGAACCATCCCTTATAGCGAAGAAGCAGGCAAGCAGCAGGCGTGCTAGAAAGTCTCCTTTTAAGCTTTCTAGCACACAGACTGTTTGCCTGCTTCTTTGCTTGTTTTTGTGAACCAAGGTACTGCCTCAAGTGCCTACAGAAAAGGCTTCCCCTGGGAGAAGTGGCTCCTGGTGGCAGCTGGAATGCATGCTGTGAAAAGCAGAGCTACAAAGTCATCTAACCAAAATGTATGCAGAACAGCAGCATCTGAAACTTAGCACTCCATTGTAAAAATGTTCAAGCTACTAAGTCACAAATGTGTTTACATAGTGTTGCTTATTGGTGCCATATTGTTACCTATTGGCGCCATTTTGAAAAAAGGGGTGATTGTGGCAAAAATCCCCCCCCCCTTTCAGTTTGCAAAAGTTATCCTGTCAGAATGCTGGTATTAACCTAGAAAGTAGGTATTCAAATCTGTCATAGCATTTTGTGTGCCAGTGCCTCCATCAGGCATGTATCGGGAACACAGGGGTTCTCAACCAGTGGTACTAGTATCATCAGTGGTACTCTGGCTGACTGCTGGTGGTACTTGGACTGCTGGAACACTGGAACCCTGCTCTGACATAGCACTTTGGCGGTGTGTTTTGCTCCCAAGAGGCTCCTGCCTTTGGCCAAGCCTTTCGGGAACTCTGAGAAAGGCCCTCCCATCCGCCCAGAACCTCCTATCTGTGTTTTCTGGCCTCTGAAAACCCAGAAGTAACGTGATGATATCATCGCCAGTCACTTCCAGTGGTACGCAGCAAGAGAGTGGCGCCGGAGGTGGTACTTGGCTGGGAAGGGGTTGAGAACCCCTGGTTTAGAACATACATTTCTTTAAAGAGCTAGTAGCATGTTTTTCTTACGTTTTGTGCCATCTCTGCTTTTCCCCCTATTAAGTAATACTAGGGTGAGGAAAGGCTGGAAAGTGAAGGAAAAATTGTGATTTGAGCCTTAGTGCTTCTGATTTAAATAGGGGGTTTTCCCCTCTTCTCCAATGGGAAGGAAGAAAGGCAAAGACTAATGGGATTGTAATCTTTGCAATGGCTGTTTCCATTGCAGTAGCCCATCCAAGGTAGAGTCCCTTTGCTTTTCTTCCTGTTCGGGTGTGGGGGGAGAGCTCACATTTCCTGCTCAGAACGTACAGGCCTAGTCTTACCAGACTTTCTGGGACCCCAAGGGTGGCGGAAGTGACATCACAGGCGGGGGGTCAAGGAACAGGGCATGTCCACAGATGCAGGGCAGGTGCCATCACAGGGTGTGTGTCTAGGGGTGTGTCTAGCTGGCTCAACATTAAATAATGCTCAACGTTAAATAATGAAATCGCATTAGATAATCACCTTTTTCCTGTGCCTCTGAGCACGTATGGAGTGCTGCTGCTGTTTTCTTCCCGGCCAGCCGGCTGTGTTGCAGCGGCCAGGACTGGCTCCGCTGCTCTCCCCTGCTGTGCCCCTGGTCCTCTGCATGCGCCTGCCGCCTGGTCCTCTGCACCACAGCTCTCCCCCACTGCGCACCAGTCTTCTCTTCATCCATGCTGGCCGGGAATGTCCCCACTGCAGCGCTAATATGCTGCATCTTCTTCCTCTTTGTTCTAGCCTCGCGCACCCACGCGAGGCTAGAAGCACTCCAAAAACGCCAGAGTGAACTTGGACGTTTTCTGAGTGCTTCCAGCCTTGCACAGGTGCGCGAGACTGAGACAAAGAGGAAGACAGATGCGTATTAGCGTTACAGTGGTGGCAGTCCTGGACGTCCAGGACTAGAGGAGACCGGATCGTGTGAAAAGCCAGGATTGTTCCTGCTGGATCTGGGACTATGGTAAGCCTATACAGGCCTGACCCCAAAGAATGGGTGAAACAACTTCCAGGGGTAGGGGTGGGTTTGGAATGTGGGGGGGAGGTACTGAAGGGGAAAAATAGTGGACAATATGCTTGTATTAAAGTTCTGTGCTGGGTGAAGAGAATCTGGGTTGCAGGTATAGGTAAAATACTTAAAACCATTTTCCTGCTGTATGCTGTGTTGCTTCATACCTTGCCTTTAGAGGTAACTTGGAGTGCTCTGAAATTATACGGGCTGCAACTCACAGTTGTGCAATAGTTGTATTGTACAAATGGGCAAAGAAACAACCAGTTGGGCATGTTAATTGTGTTCCAAATTCAGTAATCCACTTTACTGACTCTGCTCAATTCATATATAATGACATTCTATAATACCGTATGCATGTGAAAATAACATCCTATGTAGGTAGGATATGCATCATAATTTTGTTTGTTGTACAAGCTAGTTTCTCTGCCTTCTACATATGCAGCTAAAATGGATTTGATTTCAGGAATACATGTCTGCATTCCTGCATTCAGGAATACATGTCTGATTTCAGGAATTTCAGTTAATGGCATACATCTGTGAGGTTCTGCCAAGCCTCCCATTTACATGAGATAAGTTGCATCTGTTAAATTAAAATGGTGGTATGCTGAGGTACTACAGCTGTACCTAAAAGTTCTTTGGAACCTTGTTGGAATCTTTTTATATTCCATTGATAAATATTATCTACAATCAAAACACATTGGAAATAGATTTTCCAATCCTACTGTTTTTGGCAGTGTAGAAGTGCAGCTGCTGTTTGTTTTCCCCCCTATTTTCTTTGCAAGTTGGCAAACCTGAGTACAGCTTCTAACTAGGTTCTGAGAAGCCAGGGTAGAATCTGCCTCTGTTTGAATTGTCCTATCACTTAATGGCAGCTCTGTGACCCAGCTAGAGCCCAGGATAGAGCTACCCCACAATCTTCTCCTGCAGTCATACCAGAGGGGCAGCGCTTGTGCCAAATTACCAGCCTCATTATTTACTGTTGCTACAGTGTGATTTTGCTCCACAGTGGTTCATATTGCAGTACAGTATCTGATGTAGGTTGTGATCTTGATAATCATAACATACTTCATAAGCCTTCAGGTAGGTGCTTAGGTATCATTAAAAGGATGGAGCTAACTGAAAGGAGAAATTCATTTTTGCTTTTTTCCATTGGAGCGGACTTTCTTCTACGATTGATGTAGCATGAGGACAATACCTAAAAGCGATGACACCTTCTATGACATCCAAAGTGGCAAAAAGTACCTTTCAGTTGATTTGATGAGTCTGATACAGTGAGGCCCCAGTATCCGCAGGGGATAGGTTCCTGTCCCCTCCCCCCCTGTGGATACTGGGAACCCTCAGATATCATCCCCCCCCCCCGCTCCCATCCCAACGCCCATTACCTTTTGTTTTTATTCTTAACGCTGGCACCAGGTCATTGTGTTTCTTGCTTAACCAATACACTATAAGCAGCATGCTGCTTATAGCAACAAAGCAGGAGGATGATATCTGAGGGTTCCCAGTATCCACAGGGGGGGGGGGACAGGAACCTATCCCCTGCGGATACTGGGGCCTCACTGTATCAGACTCATCAAATCAACTGAAAGGTACTTTTCAAATCAAATCAACAAAGGTACTGACTGCCTGCTTTGTCGCTATAAGCAGCATGCTGCTTATACCTGGCGCCAGCGTTAAGAAGAAAAACAGAAGGTTATGGGCGTGGGGTCCGTGGTAAGTGAGTCCGCGGATACAGGGCCCCTTTTGTATTGTCAACTGATGATCTATCTCGGTGGTTCCCAAACGTTTTAGCACCGGGACCCACTTTTTAAAATGACACTCTGTCCCGACCCACCTAGATTTGAGATTTTTTTAAAAAAAGGTGATCTAGAAAGAAATATTATTAGCAAAAATCTTGATCCATTTCTCATATTGAGGCAGCCTTAAGGCTTGATGGGCTTAGTTATGTGACCCCTGCCTTCACCTGCCCCCACTACCTGTCATTGACTTGGGGGAAAAAAAGCTCACCAGAAAAAAGACATTTATCTCCCTATATTTACACAAGCTTGCAAACTGCAGGAGCTCAGTTTCTTGCAGGGCAATTAGCAGCTATCTGATTTTTGAATAGTCTCAGGGCTTAAAAGCCATGTACATAAAAACAATTTTTATCATATGGCTTTTAATCCCATTAATATGACTCATTCTATTTACACAAATGTACATTTTTAAAAAAATTATTAGAAGTCTAGGTTTTGGCAAGTCAATGTGCAACCCTACCCTCCAGTGTTTAAAGGTGCTGCACCTGAAATTTAAGCTTTTGTGCTCACATGCTCCTCTCTGCTGTGGTGTTGTGGCATGTAATAATAATAATATGCAAGGACTGACTTTTTCATTGCAGCAGTAGAGATTCTTTCAGTCATCAGATGTGCTTTCTTTTTTTCTTTGGTTCTCCCTGAAGCATCATCTTGACTTGAGATCAGGATATGGGCTACATTTTATATACTATACTAACATTAGTTCAGACGTTTGTGTGTAAGCTGTGGGGCGGGGTGGGGGGAGAGCTCTTGGTTTTGTCTAAGTTGCCTGTGACCACAAGCTTAAGTGTTTATGAAACCTGCAGCAATTAAATGTCTTGAACATTTTTCTGTCATGGTTAAGAAGATCTAGAAACTTGAGTACTGATGACCCAAGCAAGCTTTTCAACTTCAGCCTCTAGATGGTGCTCTTTAGCCATTACTAAAACATTGAGGAAATTGTGATAGCAGCAAATACCAAGCCCATTGCAATTGTGGGAGTGACTGGCCGCCCCTATCCAGTAAAACAAAACAAAAGATTTTGGAACAAAATCCCAGCATTTTGCTAACTTGAGGGTTGACTTGCTTGGTGGCCCCTTCCTTTAATTGTTTATAGATCTTACTTTGTGATGCTTTTATGATCCTATTTTGCTGTTAATGTTTCTATCTGCTCCTTTGTATCATTGATTGCTTTTGTTTTATTATGTATTGCTTAGTTATTTAAAATTGTGTGATGCTGTGTGCAGCTTTGAGCTTTTTGAAAAGTAGGATATAAATCAGAGGGCATTAAGTATTCAGCATGATTTATTTATTTATTTTTCACATTTTTATACCACCCTTCCTCCAAGGAGCTCAGAGTGGTGTACATATTTCCTCCCCTCCTTTTTGTCCTCAAACAGCCCTGTGAGGTAGGTGGGGCTGAGAGATAGTGACTGACCCAAGGTCACCTAGGAAGCTTTGTGGCTGAGTGGGGATTTGAACCTGGATCTTCCAGGTCTAAGTCCGACTCCCAAACCACTACACCATCCTGGTTGTAGAAGTTGTAGAACCCTAAGCCAGGGGTTCTCAACCCTTTCCCGGCTGAGTACCACCTCCTACACCACTCTCCTGCTGTGTACCATTGGAAATGACTGGCGATGACATCCTTACCAGTTGCTTCTGGGTTGTCAGGTTTTCAGAGACCAGAAAATACAGGTAGAAGGCTCTGGACGGGTGGGAGGGCCCTTCTCAGTGTTCCCGAGGGGCTCAGTCAAAGGCAGGAACCTCCCGGGAGCAAAAACATACCATTGAAAGGGCCGTGTCGGAGCGGGGTTCCGGTGGTCCAGCGGTCCGAATACCACCAGCAGTCAGCCGAAGTACCACTGGTTGAGAACCCCTGCCCTAAGCAATATTGTACTGTACTTGCTAATATTCCACATTTGAATGTTGACTGCAAGATTTGTAGTGGCATAAATGAATTTAAAACTCTGTTTTGAAGAGTTTGTTTGTCAGAATGATAAGCAATCTCATAAGAAGACTTGTAAATTTTCCTTAAGTTCCCAAGGGTTCTATTCCAGGCCTTAGGAGTGGTTGAGCACAGTGTCTAGATGTTGCCAGGAGTTAACATACCAATGCAGTTCTTGCTGTTCTTGAAATTCAGGCTTAATCCACTGTTCTTCCTGCACTTGTCACGTTTGGGTTTATCAGACATTGGAGGAAATTAAAACCCTCTAACAGACTCCAGTTGTCTTGTGGCTGCTGCTTCCTTACATGCTTTCTTGGTAACTAGGCATGGGATCCAGTTGCTCTTATTCATCTGTACTCAGTAAGCAGTAACTTGGGGGCACTAAATAGCTGTGCAAACGTTGTATTGGCATTACTGCCAAAGCACTTGAATAATATCTGTGTTTGTACTGATAGTGTAGTACAACAGAGTTTAATGAATGTACAACAGATAGAGTTTAATGAATGTATTTACCAAGCTGAAGCAAATACCCAAGACTCCTTATAAAGTTCCATAATAAAATGTACAAAGTACATGTACAAACAATGAATAAAATCATTAACAATAAAACCATTGGGGGCAGCAATTTGGTCCAGAAAGAGGCAGCAGAACCAAAACACTATTACAGAGGGCAGACGTCAACCCGTCACCCAAATTTAAGACAAAGCAAGTGTTTTGAGCCCTTTTCGAGAAGCCATGAGAGAGGGGGTAGGTCTTAATTCCCGCTGTAGGGAATTCCATAATTGTGGCACCAATACAGAGAAGGCTCACCCTTGTGCTGCCATCCCTCTAACTTGAGACAAAGGTGGCACTTGTAGAAGAACCTCCTCAGATGACCTAAGAGGGTGAGCTGGGTGGGCTAGAATGTATGGGGGAAGGGGGTCCCATGGATAACCTGGACTCAAACTGTGAAGGACTTTAAAGGTATTCACTACTAGCCCCTTGAATTGGGCCTGGAAATGAATGGGCAGCCAGTACAGTCACCAGAGCAGCGGTTCAACAAACTGCCTAACTTGAGTGACCACCTGGGCCACCGCATGTTACAGTAATTAGTCTTGAAGTCACTAAGGCATGGACCATCATGGTCGGGTCCAATCAACTTAAGTACAGCCTCAGCTGGTGCACCAGCTGAGGCTGGACAAACTCACCCCTAGTCACTGCTGCTACATGGCTCTCCAAGGAGAGCTGCGAGTCCAGGAGCACTCCCAAACTGCGCACCCATTCCTTGCAGGGGGAGTACAACCCCATTCAGAGTGGGCCGATGACTCAGTACCTGTGTTGAGGATTTTCTGAGCAGGAGGGCCTCTATTGGCCCTTATCTGGGTTCAATCTCTATTGGCCCTTATCCAGACCCCAACCACCTCCAGACAGCGCTCCAGGGCTTCCACAGCTTGCCCGGAACAAGATGGTAAGAAGAGATAGAGTTGGATGTCGTCAGCATATTGGTGACATCCCACTCCAAATCCCCGAATGATCTCTCCTAGCGGTTTCATGTAGATGTTAAAAAGCATGGAGGACAGAATAGAACCCGGTGGCACCTCACACTGTAAAGGGCAGGGTGCCATGCAGTTGTCCCCCAGCATCACCATCTGGGACCTGTCAGCCAAGAAGTAGCGGAACCACTGCAAAGCAGTGCCCCCAAGCCCCAACTCGGCCAGCTGAACCAGAAGGATACCATGGTCGATGGTATTGAAAGCTGCTGAGAGGTCCAGCAGGGATGCACTCCCCCTGTCTTGTTCCTGGGGAAGATCATCCAACAGAGCAGCCAAGGCTGTCTGTCCATCCCAAAGCCTGGCCTGAAGCCAGACTGAAAGGGGTCCAGATAATCCATCTCGTCTAGAATCCCCTGGAGCTGAGACACCACCCACTCAGTCCCCTCACCCAAGAAAGGAAGATTGGAAACTGGTTGATGTTTATGATTATTTGGTAATTAGTAGAATCCAGAAATGAGTTTCAGGAGGTGGTGCACCATTGCAGTCTTCAGGATGCTAGGCATCACTCCCTCCTATAGGATGAAATCACAGTGGGTTCCACCCAGTTGGCCAGATCGGCCCATGTAGGTTGTATTGGCCAAGCTGGGCAAGAGTCACAGGGCTTGTAGATTGTCTCAAACTCCAGGGAACCCTGTCCACATCCTCAGGCCATATCAGGTGAAAAGAATCCATAATGGTGGAATTGACAGATGCTCTAGGGACAGCTTCTGGAACTGTTAAACCAGAGTCCAAGCCGCAGTGAGTATTAGTGGTTTTATCTGCAAAGTGTCTTGCGAACTCCTTGCAGCAGTCAGTTGAGCGTTCCAACTCGGTTGCTAAAGAGCTGAGTGGAGCTCAGTATACAATATTTTGTATGCAGCCATCATTTTTGTTTGTCAGACTTTGACAGACTAAAGATATTATAATGAAATGAAGACTTATTTCAAATGAGTAACCTGAAAATCTATTCTTTTTCCCCAGCAGCCTTTGCAAGCCCTCTACTAGTGGAGGAGGATTGTGCGAAGGGTCCTGTGGTATGGTGTCGGAACTTGCAAACTGCATCTCATTGCAAAGCAATTAAACACTGTCGACAAACTGTCTGGAACAAACCTACAGTGGTAAGTAAAATTGAGTGCACACTGGATATAAATAGAGCCTTTATAGTACAGCGCGTCCTCGCTTAAAGTTGTCAATAGGTTCTTCTTGGAAACTGCAACTTTAAGCAGAACTACTTATAATGAAACCAATTTTACCATAGACTGATAAACGTAAATGTTCTTATGGCATTTCCCCATTAACTTTAAAACGAAATGACTTTAAGTGAGGACTTGCTATACCTAGAAGCATAGTCTAAAACCTTGGTTGTGCAGCCATGTTCCTTTTACACAAAATACGGTAGTAATCTGGTTAAGAGGAAGAGGGAAGTTGTGACCGATTCCCTACACACATGCAAAGACGCAGTGTCCAGACCATCCCAGGACTGATCGTGCTGGGTCAGTTTGAAGTATCTCACCTCTCCATTTAAAGTGTTCAAGGTGACCTGTCATGACAACTTAACAGTATAAACTTGTAAGTTATTCAATATTGCAAAACTATAAATGGGAAACAGTGGATAAAACAAAGTAGTAGAGGACTAAGACACCCTTTGTTGGAGAGATTAAAAATGCTACAGGCCAAAAACCTATCTTAAAAATAAGGTTTTCACCTGCTGGTAGCAGGCCATTGGAATTGGGAGGGGGTGGTGGAAAATGTTCCTGTTTAGTACTCATAGGCATTCATAATATGCCACAATAAGGACACTTCTGTATTTGTTTTAATGCTGTCTTGCTTGAACCAGATACAGGCTTGTTCTGTTAAAGGCAGGATACAAGTATAAGAAACAACTTAGATAAGCAGGCTTTCAACAGGTCGCGTTTTAAGGGATTATAAGTACGTATTCTCTATCTTAAATTTGGATTGCACCAGTTTGAGAGACTACATAACCAAAAGGTGAAGCAAGTCCCTTTTTTGTGTATATTCAGAGCAATTTTCTGTTATCTGTGCAAAACTGGGCAAAGAACTTTTTAAATAGTAGGGGCTCTTTTATAATTAGTGGGATAGAGCAACTGTTGCTATTTATCCCACTGTAGTCTTACTCAGTGGCTGTTGCTGATTTCTCTTGAGCCCCTTTGAGAGAAGAAAATCTTCTTTTTCCTCTCTGCCAAAAAGCAGTATATAAATATTCCTAATTCTGGAAGAAGTCTTGAGTTGTCTTTCAAAGTTGGCTACCTTTATCATACCCAATTCTCATTCTGCATTCTATAAAGCTTGAAACAATATTTTCCCCTCACATAAGAGAACATGTTGCAGTTAATGGAGATCTCTTTTAGGGAAAATCAGACTTGTATGTTGTACACACAGTTATATGCAGTGTCTTATTGCCTCCAACCTGTGTTCTCTTCAGAAAAGTATTCCTTGTGACTTGTGTAAAGAAGTTGTAACGGTAGCTGGGAAAGTCTTGAAGGATAATGCAACAGAGGTAAGAGTGATTCTACTTTAAGGGTGCCTTGTGTGACTTTAACTTGAAAAATAAACTAGGACAATAAAAGTGACAAATTTGTCATAGGGGCAGAAAACATGACTTTCTAAACCTCAGAGTAATCCTGCCTGTTTTAAAAGGGGGGGGGGGGGTCAGACCACATCGACCTCATTGCCAAAATGCTTGCTGAACTGCAGTTTCTATTGCAAAAAAGTAAACTGCAAGTGTGTGTGTGTGAGAGAGACTGACCAGGATTTTTAATCTGCTGGTGAGCAAAAGCTGAATAGCACTCTTCTGTGTGGAGCACTATTCTTCCCAGATCACTTCTGGGAAGAATCTCAGATCACTAAGCAAGGGCAAACTTCCCAAGAGTTTGCTCTTGCTTATCTTCAGGAAGGTGGGCGAATCTGGACTGAAGGAGGCAGTGCTAATCTACTCATCTTCTATTATAGGAAGAAATACATGCCTACATGAGTAAAGTCTGTGAATTTATTCCTGACCAAGGTCTAGTAGCGGAGTGCAAGGAGATGGTGGATGCTTACCTACCAAACATTCTGGACATGATCAAGGGGGAGCTTGTAAGTAGCCTACAAAAACAGACTTAATCCAATGCCAGAGAGGCTAGCTAAAGTTGCTGCTATTTAATATGCAGCTTGCTTGTTTTTACTTGATACTTTGGGAGATAGAATTATCAAAATATAGAACTCCAAAAATATGTACTGAATGGCAAAGACCAGGGGAGTAGAGATGGTTGGTAATTGTGGGAAGGAGATTGCATGCAGGTCACATGACTCATGCCATGGTTACTAGAAAGCTTAACCGGATTCTGCTCTGGTTCTCGGGTGCTGAAATTTCCTGTGCTGCAGAATGGAAAAAACAGTAAATAAAAATGTGTAATGACTTGTTTGTTCCTTAGGATAAGCCAGAAGTTGTATGCAATGCACTTGCATTGTGCCAGTCTCTTCAGAAGCATCTCGCAGCAATGAAGCTGCAGAAGCAGCTTCAGTCTAACAAGATTCCTGAACTTGATTTCTCTGAACTGGCATCTCCATTCATGGCCAATGTGCCACTTCTCCTTTACCCCCAGGATAAGCCCAAGCAAGAATCTCGGGTGAGAGCATAGCATGTGTGATTGCATACAATATTGCATATTGAAACTAAAACGTAGAACTTGGTCCAGAGCTCTGCTGATGCAGAAGTAGTAAATGTGCTATTTTATGATCTCATGTACCAAATGCTTGTATAAAGTCTGTAATTGCTAGGCATTTTTAGACTTGCTATGCTGTTAGTGGTCTTCAACTAGGAATATATATAAAATGAAATTCTTGTAAATCACCTGCCTTTGGGAGCAGGTGAAATTTCCAGAGCCTCTGGAGGTACTCCTGGAGTGATCATTTTGACTTGAATAAATGAGGAAAGCTGCTCTGCTAGACTTTAACACTGGTTGAGTCTTGCACAAGAGATATTAAAATAGTTTGTCATTCATCTTAAGAGAAACCATCAACCAAAGCCAGAAACCTGGTTCGATGGCTTTTGGGCCACAATTTATGGAGGTCCAGAAACAGGAACCATGTTCACTATCCTCACCCCAGCAAAAAGTGGCATGCAGGGCCAGCTGAAGATTGGGCTCCCTGAGGCAACCCAATCACATCACCCTCTGCTCTGGTGGTGCCTCCCAAACCTGCACACCCCTTACCTGGCTCCTTCCTCTGACTCTTTAATCAAAACAGGAAATGCAACTGGGAGCAATCCCAGTGTGCTCCACATTTCCTGTTTTAATGAAAGGTGTGGAAGAAAGGGCCAGGTAAGTGGGAATCGCGGCATTCCAATCCTCAGAGTGCAGTGATCTGGGCCTATGCCTTCTTGGCTTTAAATGATGCTCTGTGTTTAAAGAGCCTTGTGTAAAAGAAGCAAGGTGAGGGAGCCAGATCTCTGCACTCAGAGGATCAGAATGCAGCAATCTCACTTGTTCTCTGCACAGGCTCTTTAAATGAAGCAGGCAATACAGAGTGCTCTGGGATAGCAGTGCTCACTTTCCTGCTTGGTAAAGATCCCACATGGAGGAAGGGGCAGGTAAAGAGACTAGGTTGGTCCGTTGCAGACTGTAGTGCTTCCTTCCTCCCCCCCCCTCCCCGGTGAGAATGGTGTCATTTGTTTCATGAATGTTCCAGCCATGGGCTGAAGAGCTGGGTGTCTTACATTTTGCATTTCTTTACTTTTGACTATAAGGGCATCCAAAGTGGCACACTTCAGGTTGTAAAACACTCCTGCTGGCAAACATTATTCCAGCCAGAAAAAACCTGGCTGCTATGTCTTGGCAGCTAGGATTGAGATGGGGCTAAGTTGCCAGCAGTCACTTGCATAACCTTGGGCCCCCTTCTATCTTATTAAAGTCACCATTAATATGCTGCAACTGATAGAAGTAAGTGCAAAGGTACTGCCAGTTGTGGTCATCCTGCTTTCTAATCTTCATCTTAATTGGGGCTAGAAGGAAAGATTGGTATTCCGGGGATCTGCGCAGTGTACTTCAGCATGAGTATAAACTGATGTAGAATCTACATAGTGTTTGGATCCTCATTAATTTAGGACAGTAAATTTTATCTTTGCAGAAATAAGGGTGGTGTGGCATAAGCTAAATAGAGTGCAATGGGAGAAACAGCAAGTCCATTCTAAATCATAGTAGAAGTGAGCACTGGATTGGCGCTGAGGAGCAGCAGGGAAAAGTAAGATTATATGTCAGTTGCACAGTATTCTCAGGGAGATGCTTATTTTATTATCACAACTGGTTTGTGCCTAAAATTGACTCTTCAAATATGCAGCAAAATTGCCTTGTTCTGGAATTGTTGCATCATACTGACACATTCTGAGCAGTCAAACTGGAGAACAGTTTGATTTCTGAACAATGGCAGTAGAAGCCATGTAACTGCATACCAGGAAAGTGGAAATGATCACAATGTCACTTATACTCTGGTTGGAATCAGCAGATCACAATGTCACTTATACTCTGGTTGGAATCAGCAAACTGAATAAGTGGATGAAAATTCAGAGCCAGATTTCCCATGCCCGAAAGAGGGGTCTACCTTTATTCCTGAGAGTAAATATTTCTAGTGAAATCAAGCCTGGGTTGTGACTAGATTTATGGAAATCTCTGTGCAACAGTTGGTCTTAATAAAGACATCGTGAAATGAAAGTGTTACAAGTTCTAGAAGCGAGCAATAGGATGCTGCTGTAATAAGATGCACTCATTCTATTGCAGGAAAATGGGAATGTGTGTCAAGACTGTATTCAGCTAATAACTGATGTTCAGGAAGCTGTAAGGACAAATTCAACCTTCGTGAAATCCCTAATTGATCATGTTGAAGAAGAGTGTGAGAGCTTGGAACCTGCCTTTGCAGATATGGTAACTGTCTCATCACTGGAAAATGTGGCTTGTTAAAACAAAATGGCAGACTTCTTTGGTACCTTGTCACTTAGAGTAAGCTTTTACTTTCTAAAGTAGTGATTGAGGTTAGAGGTTTGTATTTCCACATTGACCTGAAGCCAAAGTGACCTGAAGGATCGGGGAGACCCAGGTTCAAATCCCCACTCATCCATGACGCTCACTGGTTAACTTTGGTTTAAGGCATTTTACCCAAGGGTGTATATACACTGGGAGGAAAATCGGGAAGGGTGTCCCTTTTCACAGGGAGGATAACGTGTGTGTGGGGTGGGGGTGGAGTGTGTGGGGGTGTGTGGAGGGGGGAGGAGAACTATGAATGATACCCTGAGCTCCTTGGCAGAAGGATGGGATAAAGATAAGGTTTATAATTCCAAACTACATGTTGAGAGGATGTCAACTACATTTCAGGAAACAGTAAAGAAAGTAGTATTTTAAATTAGGCTAGTAATTAGGCTTAAATTACTTACTACCTATACTTTCTTCCAATAGTGCAAGACCTACATTTCTCAGTATTCAGACTTGGCTATCCAGATGTTGATGCATATGGTAAGATTAATGCCTCACTCTGTGCTCTGAAGAGGTCCCTAAATTATCTGTGCCACTTGAATTTATTGGAAATCTTAAATACTATGATAGAAGTCTGACAGTATTATAAGTCCTTAATGGAAGAGCGTTTACGCTGGAGACCAACTTCTCTCCACAGGAAGATCTTGTCATTTTTTAAGAGATGCTAGGTTCCTTCAGACCTTGCTGTCTGATTCTGAACTGCAGGAGGTTGGGTGTGAGCACGCATTAAATGAAATATTCAAGCTCTGTTTATGGAAACGGAGACAAAAATAAAAGGGCACCAGGTCCAAATCTGAAGCCAGACTTTAACCACCTCACCACTTAAATAGTATTGAGTTCTTGTGGACCCACCTACTGCTCTTTCAGTATTCTGAGTCTATCTGAAATGAATACACTTTGAAATCATTCTTGTCTTGTGAAGCCTACTGAATTCCACTGTGGACATGACATTTCGTAAGGTTTCATTTCTGCCTGTGAAATCTCTGCACCATTCAGCTTCTTGAATTGGTTTTTTCCATTGTTAACTGTCTTGTCTTCCTTTCTTTCCATTCTGTCAACAGCAGGAACAGGTATGTGAGAAGCTTGCTTGTGGTGGTAGTGCCTTGCCCCACTTGAGGCTGTAGCCTAATCTCTTGCTAACGTAGCTGGTATGTGTTGTGGCAGAGTTCAGCTTTGACAGATACAAGGGACAGATAGTGGCTTTGGAAAGGATTATTAACAAGTGCCAGCTGAAATCTTACCTTGAGGCTATTCTGGCTGAAAATTATGAACCCGACCATCTTTTTGGCTTTAGTACAGTATTTTTAAAATTTTTATATAAGTAATTGCATTTCAGGTGGCTCCATGAAACCAGTTTACTCTGCCTCTGTGTGAGCAGAGTTTTTTGCACCCTTCAGAGTATGATGTGGGGCTGTCTTTCTGTGTGTGTTTTTTTTTTCAAAGTGCAACTTCCTAGAAGACCTTGCGCCTGTCATGGTTTAGTAGTAATACGTGTTGCATGTGTGTAGTGCTTCTGTAGTACTATGCTGGAAGTGCATGAGCCAGGAAAATATGGGCTGGGAATCGGACTGAAGGCAAGCTTCCTAAGCTTAACATGAAATGATGTTAAACTCTTTGTGGTGTTTCTTCTGGCTTTGCATGAGACTGTTATGAGGTACTGACTGTAAATGCTAAAGCTGTATGCCTTACAGGGGATTTTTAAATGACTTGGTTCAGAAGGAAAAGTGCATGTTGCATCTTGATTTTCAGTTGTAACGAGGGGGGGGGGGAAATCACTTTTGACGGTATTTTGAGGTGGTGGGGAGGGGGAAAATGACAAAAGTCCTTGGCATCTTCCTCTAAGGTGGTGTGGATGTTTCAATACTAGACTGCTTTGTGCTATCTTGTTATACCCTACCTTTGTATAAATACTCATGATTTTACAAAGGTCATTGTAAGCCATCTTATGTGATTTGTGTGTTGTAAGACTGACCAGTCCTCTTTCTATGGGCTGCAGAAATAACTCATTGCTGTTCTTTGTCCCTAGCAACCAGTAGCTATCTGCAACATGGTTGGAGTCTGTTCTTCTGTGAAATCTGTGCCTCTCCAGACTCTGGTGCCAGCTAAAATTATATCTGAAGTGAAGGCAGAACTCACTGAGGTAAAGTTTGACTTTCAGCAATCTGAATACTACTTTGGAGCATAGGACAATAAGATGGTTCACAGGGTCTGGTCCTTGATTGCTATGGAAGGTGGTAATCCTTTTCTGTGAGTTGGCTTTTGTTCAGCATCCATGCCGTCAGAATGGCTAGTAGATTATCAACCACAAACACTCAACCTAGTGTATGTTTTTAGGTTTTCACGGCTGGTATTTGTAGAGGAAAATTGTTACTGATGCATAGTTGAACAAATCTGACTTGCAATTGCGTCTTTGGCATGGTGTCAAGTAGTAATAGAGGACTGCTGCTGTCCTTTTTAAAATACATTTTCAGAAGTATGATCCAGCATCAACACTCGTGTGTCATTGCACTTGAGAGGTAGGAATGTGTCATCACCTTGATTGAAAGGCAGGAATTTCAAACTATTTATAATGTGGTGTTGCTAAGTTAAAGGGGTGTATAGTGGGACATGAGAGGACCCTGATGGTGAAATCTTAGAGTAAATAGAAGGCTACTGTTCTGAAAGGCAAAAGTAGAATATTCCATTTATAAGTCCCATGCACCAAATGCCAAAGATGGCATTAGCAATTTTAACTTCTCCTGTATGTGATGTACTCGAACCAAGACCTGAATAGATCTGTTCAATTGTGACCTAGTTCAGAGGCAGAGAACCTTTTAGCCTTATCTTTGCTTTGCCATCGTTAAAAGATGATATGGATTTTTGTTTATCCCTGTCTGACCATTGCTTTAAATGGCTAGGAATGGATCTCATCCACTTCTGGACTTTTTTGATGCATGAGTTATTGGGTTATTAGGATTGTAAGGCAATAGAACTGAAACCTAATCTAGTAATTCTCTTCAAATTTACAGGATGGATAGCATGACATTTTAGAAAATCAAGATAAATTCAGGTTGACTAAAATCAACCTAATCAAATTAAAATTTTTTTAAAAAAAACTATTCTAATTTTGTAACTTCTGAACAAACCAGTGTACTGATAGCTACTAAACCACCCTGAATGCTCTGTTCATTCAGAGGGAAAGGTGGGATATCAAACATTAAGACTTTAGCTTAAAGAAACAAGGTTGACTGCGCATGAGGTACTTCTACCTTTCCCCTCACCTTGTGTCCCCTAAGGTCGGGGCCCCCTAAAACAGTACAAAATAGTTTAGTCCCGAGATACCAAGGATTGGCTGTTCCCAGTTTATTATATCCATTTCACACGTGGATGTAGACTGAGGTGTAGCTTGCCTGCACTTGGGACAGGGCCTTCTCAATAGCTGCCCCTACTATGGGATTTTCTTCCCTGGGAGGTCTATGTTGACCTCTTGTCTTTTAGGGACCTGTGTTTAAGAACTACTTACTTCAGACGACCTTTGAGGAATGAATTCATTAGAGTGTTGCCTGCTTTAGAAGCATTCTGGTGAAAAGCAGAATATAAATTTCAATTGTGCCACCTTCCATTATGCATGCACAATCTTCTCTGGATTCAAGCCACAGCTTTGCTGCTAAATGGTGCCTTCATATTTTCTAAGATTATCATAGTGCAAAACGGGCTATATCACTTAAATGCCTGTTGCATTACACAATTTTATATTTGCATAGAGGTGGGTGGGGGCAGACCCTGTGAAATTAACAGGGCAATCCTGTGTAGAATAGTGGCGGTATACCTAAGGTGGCAGCTGCATTCTAGCCAGGATTGGCCCTGCGCTGGTGGAGCTGGAGCACTCTACAAGGAGAGAGATACATTTGTCCCTTTCCCCTGGGTAAACCCCAGCTGGCAGAATGGGCCTCCTTGGATGTGTGCCAGCAAAATGGCTGGTGGAAATCCAAGGAGCCAGTGTAAGGCCAGCCAGGCCTGTGATGGGGGATAGGATTTGGCAGAGTACACTGCTGATGATTCCTCCCCCGTCTCTAGTCTGGCTGGCCAATTGCCCCCTCCTTTACCACCCCGGTCTGCCCTCCTCCTGCCCCTTCTGGCACAGGACTTACCTGCGTCTGCTGGCGGTGGCTATGGCCCCAGGCACAGTGAGCGGCGCCAGCCTCTCTGCCGGTGCCACTTACTCACCAGGTGCTGAAAACATGCTTGACTGGACGTTTATGATATGCAGAACCATTGATTCACCAGCAGAAACTTACTCAGGATTGTGCCATAAGTTGTTCTTCAGTCTTCCGTATGCACATGCAGGGCGACAAGCGTGGTGACTGGCTTGAATGGGCAGCCCAAACCTGTCTAGGTAGGCTGCAGCGCAGGCGTAGAGCCCACACTGCATCCTAACTAGATAGGACTCTGCACCAACACAACTGGCGCATTCCTCGGGGGAAGTGGTCTTAGTCTCCTTCGTCAAGTAGACCCCGATGGGTCTACTCAAATGTGCGCCAGCAAAATAGTTGACACTCATTCAAGAGGGCCATTTAACGGTGGCCAGGCCCGGGAAGGGGGATAGGATTTCAGCGGAGCCGCTGCTACCAATCCCTCCCCCTTCATAGCCTAGCTGACCAATCCCCCCCCCCCGGAATGCCTTGTTCCACCATCCTTCTGCCCCCCCGGCCGGGAGCCTGCCTTCCCCAGCGGGCATTTGTAGGATCTGCAGCAGATAGCGCAGTGCTCGTCACAAGCACTGCCTACTTGCTGGATGCCACAAGGCATGTTTGCGATGCCCTAGAGCAGGGTGGTCCAACTTCTCGTACCTCGAGGGCCGCATGCTGACTTCGACACGGAACCCGGGGGTCGCACAATGAATTAATTAATTATTAATTATTAATAATAATAACAAATGCACACGTAATTAATAATGACCACTGCATAGAGCTGTAAGACCCAGACTAGGATATTTTTAAAAGATGATTACAGTACAAATTGAAGGGAGAAAATGCTTTGTGGGCTTGTGATTTCTGCAAAGATCAGACGGCTCCTGCCCCTTCAAAAGCAGCTCCTCCAGGGTGGCCCATCCCCTTTTCCAATTTCACCCACCTAGAAACCCTCCCATGTGAACCCCTTGCCCCTGCTTCCTTGAATTTGCCCTCCTCAAGTATTTACATTGCATTGGCCTTTTCTTCGTTGAATTTGACCTCCCCCTTCTTCAAATTTACCACTTGACTCTGCATTTATTGATATCTCACGTAAATTTGCTCCATCTCTACCCCCCCCCCCCTTGGTACCTTCCGGCAGACAGAAATGGGTTGGTGGAGCTGGGGGAAGGCCTGGATGGGTTGGGAGAAAAGCAGGCGTCTTCTCTACCAGCCTACAACAGCCTCTTCGTGGCCGCGTCATGCGTGTCCTACGTTTCTCTGCAAATTTTTGGCAGCCAGGAGACGCCTGGAATGGAAAGGTCCTGCGAGCCAGCAAGCGGAGACAATAGAAGGGACCAAGCGAAGCCCCGAACCAAGCAAGCAGCTCTAGCGGAAGGGGCTGGAAATTCCTTGGGTGTGAAGACGAAGACGCCAAGCGCCTTTCCGATCGTCAGCTGTAGCGCGGGGCAAGTGCTTCAGCCAACGAACTCAAACTCTAGCATGCCCCGCGCGCCCTTGATGACGCTTGGAAAAGCGCTCGGGAGCAAAGCACTTTTCCGAGCGTCGGGGGAGCACGAGGCATGCTGGGGGCGACCTGTTCTGAGGCAAGCCAGCCCAACCGGCTCTCTTCCTGAGGTTCCTGAATTTGCCCTCAGAAACGTACTGCACATGCGCGAAAACCTTATAAATATGACGTCACGCATCGGGCCTCCCTCAGAAGGCCTTGGAGCTCCACCGAGGGCGGACACTCTGAGGCCTCCTCCTGCCCAAGATAGCCGCCCGGCGAGGATGTCTCTGGAGCCGGCAGCAGCGGAGCCTCCGCTGCTGCCGGCTCCGGAGACATCCTCGCCGGCCGGCTGTCGGGCGGCACGGGGGTCATTAGGGCGGTGCGCGCTCCCTCGCACAGGGCGGCGCGCGCCCTAGTGACTCCGCTGGGGAGGGAGAAGCCTCCGGGGGCTGCAGGAGAGGCCTTCGGGGGCCGCATGCGGCCCGCGGGCCGGACCACGCAGCCCTAGAGCCATGCTCCATCGGTCTAGATGTTAGACAGGATTGCGCCATGAGTATCCTGAAGCAAGGATTGGTAGTTACTAGGCAGTCCTTAGTTCAATGCTCTGTTACATTGGGGGTAACTCCCTGCATGTGCATATGGATGCAAAACCTGCTTGCCACCAAAACGAGCTTTTTACATGCATGTGTTTTGAGTGCTATCTTGGAAAATGGTACGCCATCATGTATGCCATCTTGGAAAATGGTAGGTTTAAAATTAACATAACCTTGTCTGCCCAGAATGCGCGCACACAAATCAAGGTTCTCAGCAGATGTTTTGGAAGTCTTGGTCTAGGACAACTGTGTTGAGCATGAAACTTTGAACTTGGTACAAATAAAGTTTAGAAAATGGTCTAACTGAAATTGCAAACAAACGTGAATTTAAAATCTGTCCATACCAACTTGGAAACTCCAACTTGGAAGTAGCTTGCATTTTACTATTTTGATTGCTGATCGCTTCTGGCTACAAGAGGCTGGCTGTGTACTGTTCGCTGACCTGTGAATTTTCTTTTTATATGCAGAATAGCGTGAGCCAAGTAGAATCATTTTCTTTGTGTGAAGCATGTACAATTATAGTTGAAGAGTTGACAAGCCTTTTGGAAAGCAATAAGACAGAGGTATGTATGTTGTGTTAACCTTTGGATAGGAACAGGAAACTTGCCCTTTCCAGTAAACTAACAAAAGCAGAGTACAGAGAACTTGTTACAGTGATCAAAGGAGAAGTGGTAGTGAAGTAGTTGGTTCCACAGGATAGTGACATAATTGGATATAGTGTTGACAGTAAGCCTAAGATTTTTTTCTTACCAGGTACAATGTATGAAGGATTGGGCTCTCTCTTCCATTATTAGTGTTGATTCTGATGTACAGGTGGACCTTGTCAAAGGATAGTAGAGAGTAAAAAATCAATTTGGTTTGTGGGATTTTTTTTCATAAGAAATAATTGGATATTTTCCATTAGGACTAAAGATTTGAAACAACCCCCAGAAGATTGTTTTGACATATTAAAACATTTATACTATAGAAAACGATGCCATACAAATATTTCTTAATGGTTTTAAAATAAAAATGTGTTTGTAGGCCATGCACCTTGTAGGATATGTCAGACTTGGGCTTCATTGGATGGAGGTTGGGAGAGGGGGAGCAACAGAACTGGAGGGTGGCAATGCGGGAACTGGATGCACAGAGAGATGCATCTGTGTGGTGTGGATTGTGAGCAGTGAGACTGGACAGCATGGTAACTTTGAAACTGGGTTCCCATCAGAGAATCCTTATAAGCATGGGGAAATTGTGTACGTTGTGTGCTCAGTTTATTGAGAAATGGCAGGGAATCTATTAACAGATGTAGATGGTAAGGACTCCCTGTAACTCTTTGATGGCCTTTGTCATCCAAAGGGCATTCAAAGTAGGATAGAAATTGGTTAGATAAGTTTCTGCTAACATGAGATGAAGACTGTTGATTTGTATTAATGAATAGCAAAAGGCTACAGAAACCTGTATCTGCTATCCTAACAGTGTCCTTCATGAGGTCTGCAAATGCTAACACAATATGACTTTTTATTGTATGTACTAGGAGGAGATGGTGTATGAACTGCAGAGAGTCTGTTCTGTGTTGCCTAAAACACTCCAAGACCAGTGCAAGGACTTTGTGGAAATCTATGGCAAGCCGATTATTGACATGCTGTTGGAAGAAACTAATCCTAAACTGGTGTGCGCTATGTTGAAATGCTGTACAAATAATGTGTTACATGCTGGTAAGAACTTGGGGAACATCTACACTAGGTACTGCATACAAAGTAGCAATATTTGCAGTATAGTTGCTACAGAAAGAAACCTTGACCCTAAAATTTGACTTTGCCTTCGTAGAGAAAATTGTTTCCAAGCAGTCACAAGCTGGGGACATCTGTGATGTGTGCAAGATGGTTGTCGCGTATGCAGACAAGGAACTGGAAAGGAATGCTACTACTGAAGAAATAGAAGCTGTTATGAAAAAAGTTTGCCACATCTTGCCAGAGTCTTTTAGAGATCAGGTACAACATTAATATAAATGATTGGACTAAAAACACCTGACAGTTCTGTGATATAAAGCTTAAATGTCAAGTGTGATAGGTGAGCCTGTCTTGGCACCTGCTCCACTTTCTAACTGTCGATGTAAGCATTGATTGTGTGTTCTAGTAGAGCTTGGAACCCAAGATCGTACTAAGGAGTTGGGCGTTGTACTGCTTCTGCCTGTGAGCAGGAGGCATGTTCTTGGCTTGCTGATGACCTTACAGTAGTGATCTCTCATGTAGCTCTTGCCAACTGTTCCTTAGTTTTGGGTGGGATCTTAATGGGTAAATGAGACTTCTGACTGCCGTAAGTCCTGGTGGAAGTCAATTCAGTGCTCTTTTCCTTCTAGTCTAGAAAGTCATCGCTAGTGGATTGGGGAGTTATGGCTCTATGAGAGTGCCTGATAAGAATGTGTACACTAAAATAGTTTTTGAAAGCCCCAAACATTGATTTTTTTCCCCCAGGCCATGCAGAGGTTCAGGTTAGTTAATCCACTTCTTGCTTGCCTTTTTACAAGCAGTATTTTATTACTTCCTCTTTTGGTAGCAACGGGAACTATGTTCAGGGGCATATAGGTAAAATGTCATCACCAGACCACAGCTGCATAGTGCAGATTCCATTGCTGCTGATACAGTAGTTTGCCACTATCTGTATTTGTAAAGCAAAGGGGAAACTCGGGGATCCAGAAAAATTAACCCCATTGTGCTATTTGACTTAAATACTTCTGTGTTGGAATGAATAGAAACAGACCTGAATATACATTAATTTCTGTTCCCATTTGTTCCAAAACATTTATTAAAAAAAAAAAAAAGACCTGCCATCCTCTTAAAACGATGGCCAAGGCACCATCTCTACCATAGAGCTTGATGGCTAGGCTGTACTCCTGGGGTGAATGCAGACTTCTGGGACCTTTCAGTCTGAAACTAGATGACCTTTATTGTACAAAATATTTAAATATTACTTTACCGAATACAGCGCTCTAGATGTGTAAACTGCCTTGCTGTATAGCAAAAAGCAGCAACTTGCCAATCTTAAAATCCAGTTGGCCACTTCTGGAATGTTGAACAACCTAGTTAAAGGAACAACTCTACATTTATATTTTTATAAATACATGTGCCCCACCTCTTCATTTTATGTAATGCATAAAATGTATTTGAACTGCTGCTTGCTGAAGAAACAGCCAAGACAAGATCGGCTCGAGTCAACTGGAAGCTGCCAAGAAACTCAGATAACCTATGTCTCCCTCTGTGAGAGGCGTTGCTATTGAGCAAGCTCGGAAGGTGTGTGCTTTGCAGCCAGAGAGATGCCACACTATTAACATCTGGAGAATGAAAAGGTTCTATGCGACTAGAACATTATTGTAAAAAACCCTACGGGGGTTAGGAGAACCTGCCTGTGTAAACCGCCTTGAATAAAGTCCAAGGAGAAATATGACGACAAAGGCAGTATATAAATACTGAGGAGGAGGAGGCGGCGGCAATAGAATAACTGTCCTAAATCTCTGGTGTTATACCTGATATTATACCTGATTTTGGCATCATTGACTTATCTCATAAAAACAATATCTCATCTCATAGCTGAGGGGTTAGTGGTATTTCAGTGTTGGGTTCTTTAGGAATTCTACACCTAGATTGAGGGGGGGGGGTGTCCATACAATAGTAAGCAAATGCATCCATGCCAGTATTGTAGTAAAACTGCTACAGTGTAAGTGTAAACCATTCTTTAGAAATACTAAGTTGGTTTTCTAGAATAAATCTCTCTGGGGTGAGGGGCTTTAAATTGTATTTTAGAAGCCCTTCTGAACTTCAAAACTGTGTGTACACCTCGGTACAGCAAGCTAACCATTAAGCCTGCAACCCTACATGCTTCCTGGGAAGTAAATCCTCTTGAAATCAGTAGGGCTGATTTCTGAGGAGAATGCATAAGATTACACTGCAATAATGTCTTATTTCAGTGTGTGTGGGGGGAATTTCTGGCAGAAATCTAACTTGTATAGAAACAATGGGCCTTCAAAGTGTTTAACAAGCTAGGTTGTAAGTATGGAAGAAGTGAGCCCAGTTCTGTGGATTCTGTCTGTGTCCCATTGCGAACTAGCAAAAGCAATGATCCTCTTTTTTTCTTTTCTTTCTCTTAAACAGTGCGATGGCTTTGTGGAGCAGTATTTTCCAATGTTGTTAGAAGTATTGGCAGAAATGATGGATCCCTCTCTTGTGTGTGCTGTAAGTATGAGCCGTCTTCCTAGCTGTGGAAGAGTACACTCTGATGCATGAACCGTGCCATAAGTACCAGTGCTGTAGTTGAGTGATCCGAGTTCTAGTATCTCCAACTCTAGGCTTTTTATGAGTTTTAATTTATTTAAAAGATTTTTATACCTCTTTTACAAGTGCTCACAATATAAAAACTATACTTGGTACAGTTAAATATGTAAAAACGGCAATAACATACAAATAATATGAAAGCAGCAGAAGACCTACAGGTACTAAATTAAAAAGGGGTCCCTAGGAGGTTCCTCCCTCTTCAAATGCCAAGCAGAATACATGTGTTTAAACACCACCGGAAACCGTATAAAGAGGGGGCTGTCCTCAGATTTTCTGGCAGTTGGTTCTAGACTGGTTAAATAAATTCCTATGGCTATGAAATGGTAATTGCAACTATGTACTTTTATTTTACAGAAACTTGGAGTTTGTTTAGCATCCACACAACCTCTTTTGGGATCAGACGTATGTGTCCGGGGACCTGGCTATTGGTGTAAGAACATGGAAACTGCATCTCAGTGTAACGTGAGTAAAATTTCTATGTGTTATGAACACTTTTTTTTAGGTAGCCTTTTTTGTAGGTAGCCTGTCTTCAGAATCCTCAATCATTTTTATTTTACTTTATTTTGGTTAGTTTTGGTGGGATTACACTTCTCTCTGACTTTCTCTTGTCCCCCTTGTCCTAGGCTGTTGAACACTGCAGACGTCATGTGTGGAACTAGAAGAAACTTCCACTTGGTCAACTTTTTTTTCATTCTTGAAGAAAACAAGAGGCGCGGGTTATGTTGGCACGAGCTTCATCTTGGTGTCCTGATTTCATCTCCACTCCAACTCTTCCTTCTCCTCCCCACTTGCTATTCCAAATCTCGTTCCTTTTTTCATACAATTTTTTTTGTAGCAGTGCTAGTACCCTGGAAAGCTTCACGAGGATGACTTAATGAGTTTCTAATACTAGTTATAATTCCTTATGATGCATAAGAATACACAATCAGTGTTGGCAGATTGTCCTGGGTGCCTTAGCGGAAGAAGTACTTATAGAACTAAACTAAGGGCACCACTGCCTTGTGTGAATTTTAAAGTTGGTGTCTCTCTTTTAAAGGCACTCTTGCTAGTGATTGATACACTATAATGTGTGTGTTTGAGTGCTCTTCATTGAAATGGTACCCACTTGTAAACAGTTAACGGATGGTATAACTCTTCAAAGATTTGTGTGGGACAAAGCTGCATAAAACACAGGAATACCTTTCCTTCCACAGGAAATTTCCAAAAAGGTGGCATGAATATGCCTATGCTGTGTGTGTAACATGAGGCTACTGTGGATTTAATTTGTGTAAGGTCTGAGTTTTCTTTGAATTAAGTGGCTGATGGTCCATGTAATGAATAATACATAGCTTTCATGCAAGACCTTCATTGCAAGTAGTACTATTCGCTACTGTGGCTCACTTAGCAAGTTTTAGACACATAAGCATTGAGGATTGGTGCAATTGAATCTTTTTAAACTGCTTGGTTAGCTCCTTTGAAAGAACCTTGATTGTCATGATTAGACTGGAAAATCAAGCCGTGTAACTAGGGTGTTCTGGCTTACTATTAAGGTACTGTCTTTAGTTCTAAGGTGCACCTAATGACATCCCGCACTTTTGGTAAGAGAGGTGTCAAAGGTAGAGGAGGAAAGTAGCTTGAAAAAGCATAAAGCTGGTGTGGGTGTGAGAGAGAGATTGCTACTTCAGTTGTGCTTCAGAATAGCTACTAGTGTCTATAGTATTGCCATCTCTCCTTACGCTACTTGACTGTCTTGCAGGCTGCAACTATTTGTATGATTATCCAAGAGAATGTGTAGTGCTGGAAAGGTAACTTGGAATAGAATGTCTTCGAATAGTATACACACAAATTTTGACAGCTTTGTGTGTGTTTTGGGGTGCAGATGGTATTTGTTCTATAGACTATGTAGGCAGAACATGATGATACAAGGCCTAGACAGCAGGCTGTGCCCTTCACTACTGTACTGTCTCTCAGTGGCATGCTTTCCCCCTTCCCCCCCCCCCCCCATCATTCAAGCATACAGAGTTGAAGGCTGTAGTGCTAGAGATGAGAGCTAGGCATGGAATGCCCTGCACATCTGGCCTGTAAACAATTTCTCCAAAATATGGGTAAAAATGTGGTTGAGAGATTATCCTCTGACTTAAGTTATGCACAGTGGAGCTTTGGAAAACAAACTTCAGTTTATTTGGTAAAGCTTGCTGGATAGGATGGGGAGGAAATTCATTTTAGTGGCAGCAAATGTATTGGTTCAAATTAACTGCAATAGTGGTGTTCATGGAGATCTATTTTATACATTCTAGATGCCAATCCAATCCAAAAACCTTTATTGGCATATACATTCTAGATACATTTTGTAAGGGCATTGATTAACAATGAGTTTTCTGACTCTAGCTGACTTGACTTCATCAAAACTGATTTTTGTCTTCTATTTGGCTCTTATGTTTTTGCAGCTCAAAAGCTAACACTATATAAGGCAACTGCTGTGTTATCACCAGACTGCAGATGTCATTACATTGATATCTGCTTAAATTTTCTGTGCAGCCCTAGGATGAACTTTTGCCTCTCCTCAGTGATGTCCTCTTTGCACAAGAAGTTTTCAAACATTTGTTGCTAGACTGTGTAGAGCAGTCATATTTTCAGATGCCATTGTTCTATTTTGGCTAGAATTTCTCCCTGTGAATGGAGTCTTCAATTTCTTGTTTGTAGAAAGTGATTTCCCATAATAGTTATAACAAGAGTCTTAGAACTGGGATCTGTCTTCAGTTTTTATTTGTATATACAAGCATACTAAAAGTTGTCATAAGCTTCTGTCTTCTAGACACAAATTGAGAAAAACAAGCAATTGCTTTAATAAACCACTGTCTTGATTTGGATTTGATTTTTTTGCACTAAGGCTTCTGTAATTTAACAATAAAGATGTAACTAGAAATCTGTCAGTTGCGTCTTGTTTTTTAATCATAAACTTGGAAGCTGCACTCTGCCTCATACCAGCCTCCAAGCACTAATAATTCATCCACCAAGTTGCTGCAACACTGGGTTTTTAGGCTAACCTGGAAACTTGGAGAAGGAAACACCACAGTGCATCGTCTAGTTTACAAGATGTTTTCAACAGCAATTTGGCAGCAACAGCAGCCATGATTATGAACCTCTTTTGAATGGAGTACAAAGAAACTTTTAAATACTGCCTATACCCTTCTTCCTTGTGCATATACTTGGCATAGGGAAAAGGGGAATATCCTATACCTCTCTGTGCAGTGTTTCATCATCAAACTTACAGTAATACTTAGAGTAGCATTTCTCAAGCTGTGGATTGGGACCCACTTGGTGGGTCCTGCAGAGTTTCCAATGAAAGCACAGGTGATGGAAAGATCAGATAACTGCCTCAAGCCCTGAGGCTATTCAAGAATCAAGCCCGATCCACACTGCACAAGATCCGGCGTGGAGGCGAGTGAGCATAGGTGCCTGGACGCTCACCTCCCAGCGCTGACCTCGTCTATACAAGTGTCTTCCTGCAAATAGTCCCTCCTGTTGTCCCGCCTTCTAATCACTGATTGACTCAAACAAGTCTGTTTGGTGCTCCAATTGGCTGAAACCCACTCTCATCCCATTGGTGACAAAACTAGCTCTGCGTCCCGCCCCCTAGCTCCGCATCTCCGCCCCATCAAAATCTTGAGTGGGAGTCATTTGAGATCGCGCCTGAACTCAGGAGAGCGCAGGTCTCCCACGTTCAGCTGCGAACTCTCAAAATGGGAGGCCAGACAGCTGCGCGAGCTCCGCACACGTCTGGGACACACCGGAACTCATGCGGTGTGGGTTGAGCTTCAGCTGCTAATGGCCCTGCAAAGATCTGAGCTACTGAAGTTTGCAAGCTTGTATAAATATAGGGAAATGTTTGAGTGTCTTTTTATGGTGTTCCCCCCCAAGTCAATGACGGTAGTGGACTCGGATAAGACTGAGTAGCATAACTAAGCCCCTCAAGTCTTGAGGCTATTCATTAGGGCTGCCTCAAGAAATGGACTGAGTTTTGCAAATAAAATTTTTGTTCAGTCGTTAAGTCGTGTCCAACCCTTCGTGATCCCATGAACCATATCCCGCCAGGCCTTCCTGTCCTCCACTATCTTCCTAAGTTCGCTCATTTTCATGTTCGTTGCATCGGTGATGCTGTCTAACCATCTCATCCTTTGCCTTCCCCTTCTTTTGCCTTCAATCTTTCCCAGCATCAGAGTCTTCTCCAGAGTCCTCTCTTCGCATTAGGTGGCCAAAATATTTGAATTTCAGCCTCAGTACCTGTAAGTAAATATATTTTTAGATCCCCTTTTTAAAAAGTCTCTTAAAGCTAGGAGGGTCCTGATAGTGTCATTTTAAAAAGTGGGTCCCAGTGCTAGAACGTTTGGGAACCACTGACTTGAAATATGCCGGCAGAGTTGCTAAGGCTTGCTTGAAGCTCTTCAACCTGCAAGAGCAGGCAGCAGTGTCGTTTTCATGCCCCACGCTTCCAACTTGCTCTTTACCAAGCCTTAACTGTGGCCTTATCAGTCAGGACATGATGGCTAAAGAGGTCAGCTGACATAGCAGGTGGTGCTGCTACATCTGAACTGTTAAAGAATATCTGGCTTAGTGGCTGGCAACCTGAATTGTATTTCCACTATAAGTTTACTTGCAAGACTTAAAAAAAAATCTTGCATGGTAAAATAGCAATGTACTTAAATTAGCAAAATAAGCTACGAATTGTTGCTAGCTGTGTATGATGCTTCTAAATCCTCTGCCTATAGAGTTTAAATTGCATTGCAGTAGCAGAGTGCCCTTAACAGGAATTTTGAAAAGGCTCCTTTTTCTCAAGAACACTTTTTTTTTTCAAGGAAGAAACAAGAGTCCCCTACAGAAGCAAACCTCATAATCTAAACCCCTCTAGCTCAGCATTTCCCAAACTTTTTTGACCTGCGGCTCCCTTGACCATTGGACACTGCTCCCCATTACGTTATATTGATGCCTGCCAATGGCACTTGGTGGCTCCCCGGCTGGTTTCTGCAGCTCCCCTGGGAGCTGCAGCTCCCAGTTTGGGAACCACTGCCCTAGCTGTAAACTGTGAGGGAGAGATGTATTTACACAACCTCATTACTTCAGACTCCCTTTTCTCAATTGCAGCAGGAAATGAAAGGAGGCTTCATCTTGTGAGTAGGCTGGCACTAGGTTATTGTGTGGAAAACTGGAATTCCTTCCTCTACGGTGCTTGTGTTCTTACAAATTATGTGCATATTAATTACGTGAACTGGAGATGGGTGTGGTAAGTGGTACTTGTGAAACATCTAGTGTGTGGGTGTCGGTATTCTCGCTCCATCCAGCTGTCTGTCTCAGGATTTCTCACAGAAAGCACCAACTTAGCATCCTTCCCTACACTGAAAGATTTGTTAACACCACGGCTATGGATGGCTTATGGAAAGGCTGGGTGCTGCTGCTAGCACTCTACTTGGCTTCCTCCCAAGGTAAGAAGCAGTTTTCTGTTTTAGAGGGAAAAGTAGAACGCGGTGAACTAGGGCAGAATGGGAAGAACACTTGTATCCATGTGCAAGATGATTAGGAATAGACCAAGTTTCCCCTACATCAAAGAAGCAGGATGTAAATTTGGCCTGGTCTGAATGGGCAGAACATTTTTGTGTGTGTGTGGAATAGGAGCAGGGGCTGAGATTCTAGAATCTTTAGAACTACTAACCTTATTTGTCATTCCTATGCAGAGAAGAGTATCACAGTTAAATACCTGCTTGGTTTTGTTTAAATGACTGTCCTGTCAATGAGTAACTCCAGCCTAGTGGCAAGGTAGTTGCCATGTGTACACTTAGTCTGTCTTCATGTACACTTGGTGTCCTTTAACAAGGTCATTGTGACTACAGTCCCACAACCATGTAAATGTGCCCAGGAGTCCTGGTTGGTGTAGGTGGTATCTATATCTCACTTTGTGGTAGCTGTCCTAAGGACCTTCTAATGAGCACAGTTTTAAAATAACACATGCATCACAAAACCGGAGTGCATAGCAGCAACAAACTATTCAGTTCCCTTGAAGGCTAGCTGGCATGGAAACATATTCACCTGAAAAGGAGTGAGTTTTTGTTATGCCAGGACTCCTAAGAGGGTGCTACTAGGAACGTGGACAGCCTTCTCAGAAGATCAACATGTAAAGGGAATGCGAGATGGATGCATCATATTTATGACAGGACTGCTACCTAGCAATAGTGGTGGTGGTGCTGTGAAAATACTCTGTAAGAGCTCTGGGTATCCTTTCCCATGAGTTACCTGCTATTGCCACCCTCTTCTATAGAGTGTAGGCAGAACATTGCACTAAGCTGTTTTTCATGCTTGACTTGCTTTGAGAAGCTGTATGAAATGCATGTATAGCTTTGCCTGAACTATATGTGCCACACCCAACTCCCACTTGCTTGTATCAGAGCCAGGTGTACTGCTTCCAAGCTGCATCGGACTCATCCCTGCCCCCAGGAGCTCTGCCCTGCTCAGCTGAGCACAATGCAAGATCAAAAGATGAGGGCTGGAACTTATAATCAAGTATTCTCAAAGCACCATCACGTTTTTTTTGTGGCGGTTCATGGACAAAACCACTTAAGGCCAACAGTAGTGAGATGCAAGAAGTGTTTATGAGGATTCCCAGCACTTACTGCAGTCAAATGCTAGTATTTATTTCAAAAGATGAAAAACTCCTCTGAAAAACCATCCTTCCAGACACTTGTCTCTCTTCTTTCCTGTCACTCCAAAGTGTCAGCCTCCTTTCTTTGGAAAAGTGAAAGTAGCATGTGTTTGACTAAAACAGTGGTGGCCAACCCATGGCACACCATGTGCCACATTTTATGTAGATAATCTTAAGCGTGCCACATAAACATTTCTAAGCTAATGAAAATATTTAAAGCACCGTGACAGTGCAAGAAGAATGAGGTGCAGCGGGATACAGAGACCTCCTCTAGTGCCACAGGCTTGGAAAGATGCGCTGGGGTTGAGAAAGAGAGAGGGACTTCAGCGCTCGACTTGGCCAGAAATGGTGGCACGTGCCACTTCAAAAGGCTTGGCGTGCCACTAAGTGGCACCCATGCCGTGGGTTGGCCACCTATGGACTAACATGTATTGTGGCAAAAACGTTTGTGAACTACAATGCATTTCATCAGATGCCTGAAGAAGCAGACTAGTCCACAAAAATATTTGCTACAGGACATTCTTTTTTAGTCTAAAACCCGCAAGAGTTTGTGGTCACTGTACCAAACTGACATGGCCATTTTTCTGGAAATACTTTCTGGTGTGAGATCTTCAGCTTTGGAGAACAGTCGGTGACTAGTAGCTCATCTGGTAAGTGGTGTATAATCCCTGTTAGTAGACTTGGTACCTGGTCCTGAACTTCCCTGACTGCTGGGGGGGGGGGGCATGCCTTATAGATGAGCCTCTGGTTTGGATCTTCTCCCAAAGCTACCCTGGGACAGCAGAACAGAAGAGAAGCATCCAGGGTGGCTCCCACTTTTGGGCCAAAAACCTTGCAAAGGCCTCCCAATTGTACACTGCCCCATTTTTGGGGAAAGTCCATGCACATGCCTGTTCTTTTCTCTCTCCCCTGCCTGGTGCCTGGGCACCAGATGGGTGGAAGGTCTCCGTGCTGCCATGTGTAGCTCCAGGAGGGGCTGCATGAAGGACTCTTGCCTGACTACTGCTCTCAGCTTTTCCAAAAAATAGTGTCGGGGGTGAGCTAAAGGTGGTTCTCCTTTGCTGCTGCTGTAGTTGCAGATGGCAGTGCAAAGGAGGACTTGGGTCTGCTGTTTTCCCCAGACTCCTTGCAAGACTCCCTGATGGGCGTATGGGGTGATTGTGGGAAGCAGCAGCAGTCAGTGCCCTGTGGACCTACCTGTAAAGTCACCTGGAAGCAACCGCTGGGCCCTGCCATTAGTCAAGGAACCAAGGGCACCTGGGACAGTGCTGCCCCCATGCCTCTTGTTATGGACATCTTGGTAATGGGGAAGACTAACTAGCTCCAGCCATTAGGCAGAGAAGGAGCAGCTGCAAGGAGCTTGCTTGCTTTTCTGTGTTGGTAACAGCTTTGTTCTTTTCCAACTACCATATGGTCTGGGACTACAGAATGGAAGGGAAGCAACTTCTAGCACCTGATATTGGCCAGAGGGCTTCTTGTAAGAGAGGGAGTGTGTTGCAATCTATTGTGCCCTACCTTTTGAAGATAATTTCATCAGGAAGTGAGGAATAATTCATTTCCTCAAGAAGTCAAGCTGTAGTTCCTGCTGCCTCCCCCTTTCTCCATTGCTGTTCAGCCTGGAGAGCAGTCCAGAACAGATGGCAGCTGTGGCCAAAGCTTGAGCCAGCAGGAGCTTCTGGTCCCTTTACCATCCCTTCCATATCATTCTCGAAGAGTGATATGGAAGCAGGGGCAGTGCATGCACAGGTGCTAATACATTCACCCTTTAAAGGGGAGCGGTGGCCAGCCCCTTGTTTAGGTGCACGTGGGGCTTGGACTTCCCTGGCCCTGAGTAGAGCATGTTCCAGTAGTCCAATGGAGCTGTAACAAGATTGTGTCACCGGGGCTAGGTCTACAGTGTTCAGCAGCCAGCATATCGACCCAAGTTGTAAAAAGAGACTCTAGCCATGGCCACCACTTGAATTTCCAGGTTCAGAGCTGGGTCCAGAAATCTCCCCCAGACTGTGAACATGAATCTCCAGGCATAGTTTAACCTCATCCAACATGAAGCTGTACTCTAGTTCCCAGATCAGCACACCTTGTTTGGAATTAAATTTCAATACTATTGAAATTTGTTTTTCAATGTGTTTGATTGCACAATTTGTGAATAGGATTATTTACAGTTACTTAAAGTTGAGATCATGGCTCATAGGCTTGGGGGGGGGGGTTAGGACAGCAAGTTGCATGTAGTTGCCTCCCCCCCCCCAATGACTGGCAACTAAAGGATTATGGGGAAACACATGCAAATATAAATACTTTAAAGTTGTATTCCAGTATTGCTCACACTTTATAAAACATGCCTGCACAGCTGCAGGAGAGCTAGCAATCTGCTTCACTTAAACATGAATGTGGCGACTGTTGGGGTGCTGAATTCTATGCTCCAAAACAGATTCTGCACGTTTTCTATGCTAGCACAGGATTGTTGATGGTGATATTGTGCCATCAATGTGCATGGAGTTTTACAAAGAATGAGAATCCTGCCCACACTCTAGATACACAGAAGAGCACAATGAAGTGAGGGGAGAGATGGAGAGTGGAAGTTCCCTATAGAAGCCAGGCCCCAAATTCCTAGGAAGTAGCTCCCGGGGGACATGAATTATTTTAGTCCTTCAAGCTAATCACAGAGCTGTGCTAGACTGTTGGCTAGCAACCCAGGAGTAGGATGCTTGTTCTGTCCTGCCCTTAGTCAGATGTTTGTTCCACCTTTAAGAAACTTTTGGCCTAGTAACGCTAAGCCAAATACAACCTCAAAGCAAAACTGAGTTTCTAGAGCATCCTAACCTTATTTGAGAACAAGGGATATTGTTTTGCACTTGTAATATTTGGGAATAAGGGCACTCTCAGACTTGCACCTTTCCAACAAACAACTAATGGTAGTGTTGTTTGTTTCATGTATTTGCAATTATGAAAAATGGTCAAATCAATGCAACTGCAGGTGACCACTTGGGCTGGCAGAAGCTCATGTACAACTTCAGACTATGCAATCTTTTCTCTCTCGCAATTCTGCCCAATCATGTTTTGTATTCTAGTCTTGTTTCATTGTTAATCTTCATGATCTTGTGCTTGGTAGCTTCTACCGAATGAGATCATTGTAGTTTGTGAAGAGTCTTACAAACACACATTACTTATTGCAAAAAGCCTTTTCCAGTTATCTTTCTCAAGCATGCTGTGTGTGTTTTTCATACTGATAAGATCAAATGTGCCTTTCATCAGAGTGCTTTTTGGTGGCTCAGCAGCTGAGAAAACCAGCTCCTAATAACCTCCCACAGACTAGGTCATCTGAATCATTCAGAATTGAAGTTTTCCTGCTGCAGAAGTTATGGCATTAACAACTTGAACTGGTTGTAGACATTCTTGTTTAAAGGTGCTGTTGACAGTTATGAAGACGTACTAAAAGCCTTCACCAGAGGTTGAAAATTTGAAAAGTACAGGTCACAGTTATGTTTAATTCAAGCATCCTCTTCGCAACTGTCACTGTACCTATGGCCGCGTACCCTCCAACACAGAAGACAAGGTGAAGCTTTTCCTGATGTGGAGATAGCAACAGAGGAAGCCTTGCCTCTTTGCTTCTCATATGTCAAGCTGCCATTTGAAGACTTATTAAAAAAAAATAAGTGACAGCCCTATCCACAGAGCAGGGAAGCTACTCAAGCATTCAATTCACACCCATAAGTATGGGTGCCCTTTGATGTGGTTAGGGTCAAGTCCATTGAGTAGCTAGGTGGTCACCATAGCTTACGCGCCCTAACCTATTTAACAGGATGACTGCAACTATAAAATAAGAACCCTGTGGATACTGCTGAGTATAGTGCTCCACTATCTTCCTGAGTTCGCTCATTTTCATGTTCGTTGCATCGGTGATGCTGTCTAAGTCTAACCATCTCATCCTTTGCCTTCCCCTTCTCCTTTTGCCTTCAATCTTTCCCAGCATCAGAGTCTTCTCCAGAGAGTCCTCTCTTCGCATTAGCTGGCCAAAATATTTGAGTTTCAGCCTCAGTACCTGTCCTTCCAGGGAACAGTCAGGGTTGATTTCATTTAGGATTGACTGATTTGATCTCCTAGCAGTCCAAGGGACTCTCAGGAGTCTTCTCCAGCACCACAGTTCAATTATTGACTGTGCAAAAGAATTATCCAAATTGTAGCTTGGTGAGTGTGTGCTGAGCAGTCTCTGCTAGGAAACCCTCTAATCTGTAATTGGGGGGGGGGGGGAGAGAGAGAAATCCAGGTATTTTAAGAAAGATCTCTGAAAGTTCAAAGCAGTAGAGAGACGTTCAACTCCAGGTCCCTCTCTGCTGTACTACTGTTTTGTTTTGAACTTGCAGGAAGCATTACCCTGGGGGCGTGAAATCATTCAAAAACAACATACACTCCAGTCCTCTGGAGTGGTGCACGCTATTCTGCTACTTCACTGTATGACTGTTGTAGACCTGTGTCAAAACCTATGTAGAAAAACTGCACCCGTGGAAGAGGAAGAAAATCCTAACTGCTTCAAAATTACGTTAAGTGAAAAAAAATCCCAGCATTTTTGAAAAATGGGCACAGAAACTAACACTTGGTCTTGAACTTGGTCTTTGTTTCTAAAGAGGAGCATTCATTTAAACAATGTATACCTATTCCTTAGATCAAAGCAGTTTTACAATATTAAAATACATAAAAAGGTAAAGGTGACCCCTGACAATTAAGTCCAGTCGTGTCCGACTCTAGGGTGTGGTGCTCATCCCCATTTCAAAGCCGAAGAGCCAGCGTTGTCTGAAGACGCCTCTGTGGTCATGTGGCCGGCGTGATTCTCCTTGCCGCAGCGCGTAGCATGCAGCTGGAACACGGAGCGCTGTTTACCTTCCCGCAAGCGGTACCTATTTATCTACTCGCATTGACATGCTTTGGAACTGCTAGGTTGGCAGGAGCTGGCCAAGCAACGAGCGCTCACCCCGTAGCGGGGATCAAACTGCTGACCTTTCGATCGACAGCTTATGGTTCAGCGGTTTAACCTTACATTTGCTTAATCCTCACATTTGCTTAATCCTTATATTTGCTTAAAACACACTATCTGTACTTTCAAATAATATTCTTTTGAATTGGGTTGTTTCTTCTGTAAGTGGGTATTAGGAGGACCCTTTCAGTTTCATTTGTTTGATGCAGTTTGGTAGAGACCATCAGAGGAAAAAAACCGCTTTTTCGCCTCAAATATCCTTTTGTATAATTTCACAAACTCTGTTGTGATTGTCTCTCTGAAATAAGAGAAAATAAAAATAAGAAAATTTGTCACAACTGCAACCTGAAATGCACACCTGGGTGACTTTTTCAAAATGAGAGATGAAAGAGTCGAGTCGACACTCTTGCTTTTCAACCTGGTAAATTATGGACAGTCCAAACATTTTCGACCTCCCATGATTCTGCTGTGGTTGCAGTACACGCAGTTTGCCCTATGGAGTGTACTGCACCCACAGTATAATCACAAGATGTTTATTCCCAACATCTTAGTTATTAAATACAGAGCTGGAAAGCAGGTCATGAATGCCTAACGGTCATGGCAGTCCTTTTATTATCCTGCTCAGCGATTTCAATGTTCAGAGTGTGTGTGACCAACACAACACCACCCTGCATTTGATTTCTACAAAATGACATGACCTTATTAGGACTTTTAACGCAAGCTGCTTGTCACTCATTTCTGCTTTCAATATCCTTTTTCTCCCCTTAGAAGTAGGTGTGTCACATTACTATGCAGAGTGCAAATGAAAAAGAGATCCCATCAAAAGAGTATATGATGCAATTGGAGTGGGTGTGACCCACTCCCAAATGATGATGAAGAATGGGCAAGGCAAGCTGAAAAGGGCGCATAAACATCTAAAAAAAGGGACAATGGCTTCCAAGAGTGAACTAACTACTCCTAGTCCCTAGAGACCCCAAGTTTCTGATAGGGTCAAATTTGCAAATTCACTTTTTTGACAGGCTCTCATTTTTGTTGGCACTCTGTATAGGTGTTTCGCATTGCTTGGTCTTTTTCTGGCCTCACTTTGTAAAAGCATCCCTCCCCTGCCGCCTCCCCGCCCCTTATACTCATGCATGCTATAAATACCCACTGATGTGGCCAATATGCATTTGATGAACTGGGCTCTGCCCCACCAACCAACACTTGATGCCACAATCATGAAACTGCTACCGGTCGCATTGTGATGTTTGTTGCAACAGGCTAACAGGTCTATCCATGATGGGTACAGCATGAACAGGATTAGAACATGATGCTACTATATTACTTTTTAAAGCACTGTTGTAATCGGTTCCATTGTGAAGTCGATTGCTGCATTTCTTAAGTAAAATAGTAGCATCAATAACTTTTGATATGGGAAAGTAGTTCATGTTAAACACAGCGACATGGTGAGCTACATTTGAAGATCATCTCTTATTCACTGCTTCCTTACTAAGTAAGCACCATGAAGGGTTTGAAGGTAAGGAGAAGGAATTTGTGCTAGATCCAGAACCAGACGGGAAGGCAATGATGAGATTTAAGTTGGTGGGTTGTGACGTGATCAGTACAACCAGCGAGGTCCATAGGCGTGGCAACTTACAGCACCCTGTGCAAATCTGATGATGTGACCTGGTCCACCCACATTTTTTTTCTGCGTAGGCAGTGAAAGCAGCCAGTACCATAAGGAAATTCAATCCTGAGTTATTCAAGTTGCTGAGCAATGGATACTGGAGGGGAAAAATCTGGATGAGCTGCCATAATGGCTGAGGAAATGCACTGGGTGTAACCCTGAATCTGGGACAGTCACCAGAGGGTTTTTGCTGCTAAACCTGTTCATCTTTCGTAATAGCACCCTGGCACAATGCAAAGCTCCAGGCTTATGCAGAGGACATTATTAACAAATGTCTGTACAGTCCTGCCCTTTACTAGATTTTTCTGGTATTGTTCTCTTATCACAATATCTGATACCTACATTGTACCAGATAGAGCTGCCAACACCTTTTTGTTCCACAATCATTGAATGGCAACAGTGAAAATATTACAGTTAAAGAAAATTGTGGGCAGGAGGAGAGGCAGAGAGTATAAAAGAGATCTAACGCAGATGCCAAATGCTTCTGCATATGTGTATACATTCATTTTTAAATGATGCCAGATATAACTGAAGCTGCCTTGGGTCCCTTTGGGGAGAAAGGCGGGATATAAATATTGTAAATAAATAAATAAATAAGCTTTATTGGCTTTCCTTGTTGGTTCAGTCTTCAATAATTGTTTTTCTGATTTTAATTATGTAATTTCATTTGAGCCAGTTTATTTTAAATAATCAGCTAGAGCCTGGAGAACCTTGTTCCTTCTGAATGGGAAGTGCTTTTTGACTAATAGTTGTTCAAAAAAAAATCGTTTTGCCTTGAGAATACCAACATTTGATTATATGGCTCATTATATGTATGTAATTTGAAAGAATTTCATTTAGAGAATATGAATTGCAAAGCTTGGCAGTTAAATTCACAAGGCTTGGCAGATAATTGATGAATCTGCATTCATTTCAATGGAACTGCCAAAGAAACCACAGAATGGATGGAGACTGTCACAACAGCAGAATTAGTATATTGTCTGCTCATCTAAGAGCTCATCAACACGGAGTAGAGTTGAAACAAAAGTTTGGAATTTAACAATTTCAAGATTTCCTTTTGAAATTGAACATTGATGCTTACACTTACCTGTGCTGGCAGGCATCTGTTGTCTACTGGGGCTTGCTGTTTGCTCCGGCATTTTGCCTTTTGAAAGCCAGAAAACAGCTTACACTGCCAGAATGACTCTCATTCCAGGGGCATAAGGCACCGATAGGATCGGGCTGATAGGATGACATACAGTGCTATTCTGTTCAAATCAATTCTAATTTCAGCAGTCCCAGCTGATGGGAAGGAAGTAGGGGTTGATAGAGAAAGACCACGGAAGCGATACTGGAAGCTTCTATACTGGATGAGAAACATTTTTAGCATATTCATGAAGATATAGATATATGAGAGAGAGAGAGAGAGAGAGAGAGAGAGAGAGAGAGAGAGAGAGAGAGAGAGAGAGAGCATATTCATATATTTATGTAATAGTAACAGCAACAGTTGCATACAATACAAAATTATTTAAGAATATTTTTATATTGAAAACAGAACTGTAATGTGAGCTGTAATGTTCCTGTATTACATTATACACAGCAGTTAGGGTGGTGGTGCATTTTTTTTAGCGAAAAAGATGCTAGGCTAAGGAGTCAGATTACAGACTAAAAACCAGCTATCCATACACACGTACTGGGAATAAGGCCCACTGAACTCCATGATGAGACTACTTTCTGCATAGACATACGTAGGCTTGTGTTGTTAGTTTACAAAAGATGGTTGAAGAGAGGACATAACAGAGCGTTTATAAAATTATGCAGAATATGGAAAAAGTGGGTATCGAGTAGCTTTTGTCCCTCTGTCATCATATTATAACTCAGGGTTATCCAATGAAATTAATTAGCAGTAGATTCAGGACAGGTAAAAGGAAGCACTTTTTCATTATCACTCACATTTATGTTCCACCCTTCCTCCATGATGCTCAGGATGTGATACATGGGAAATGCCCCTTTAACCTTCACAATAACCGTAGGTGACTGGCACAAGGTCATCCATGAGGCTTCATGGCTGAGTGCAGTTTAGATCTTAGGTCCTATTAGTTTAACACTCCTGACAATTGCACCACCACGCTGGCTCTCCACTTCTTCACACACAGCACACAATTCATTGATGATGTGATAATGGCTGACTAAGATGCCTGTAAGAGGGATCAGAGACAGTCATGGGAGGACCCAAGCCTATCAGTGGTTAGTAGTCATGATGGCTGTATGCTACTTCCCAGTTCAGAGGCAGGCATTATGCCACTGAAAAACAGTTACTGGGGGTGGGGAGGCAACAGTGGGATACGTCTACTTCCTGCCTGCTTGTGGGTTCCTTGAAGGCATCTGGTTGGCCATCGTTAGAAGCAGGCGCGTTGCGACGACACGCGTCACCCCAGAGCGGGGGCGCGCGTCGCCCTTAAGGGGAGGCTCCGCCCCTGCGCGTGACGTCACGCGCAGGAGCAGAGCGCCCTCCCCGCTCCGTTTTCGGCTCATTTTGGAGCCAAACGGACACAGGGGAGGGCGGGCGGGCCCACCCTCCGCTCCAAACTGTAAGTGGGGGGGTGATCGCGCGTCACCCCTAGACGCGCGACACCCCCCGGCGGCCCGCCCCCTGTTGACACCAGTGGTTAGAAGTAGGAAGCTGGACTAAGCAGACTTGTGGTGATATTCAGGAGGGCTCTTATACTCCACATAAAACATATCCAGGACATAAAGAAAAATAGATGGTCACATGTCCATGTGTGAGAAATTAGTGGGTTAGTCATCTTCAACTCACTGAATGAGGAACGAGATTAAAAGGTAAATTACTAGCAGTCACTCCTCCAAGCATTGAAGAGAATATAATGTGCAATGTGGGTGGTAATTGAAGGTTTGGCTTTAATGAGCAAAGTGGGAAGGCAAGTAGGTGAGAGCGAGGCATCAAAGCAAGAGCTTTCCTTATAGACACCTTGACTTTTCAGGGAACATTCTGCACATGGAGAAAGCAGGATAAGCAAACGGTTCCTTGAAATAAATAAGAACATATGGTACTTTTAAAAATAACACTAAGAAAGAAGACTATGAAGGCTTTGCCTAGTAAAAGTTGTTTGTTTTGTTTTGAAGGGATGGAAGTAGAGGAGGATCTAAGGCATGGAAGAAACATTTAATGCTCTGCTGGTCACACATTATTTACGGGTGATGTGCAGACTTTCTGGATTGTCCTGAAAAAGAATTGTACTTAAATCTTGCTAAGACTTTGTAACAGTCCTGAATAGGCTTCCTAAACAAGAAGTTTTAACAGCTAGGGTTGCTCGTTGGGCAGATACGCAGTCAGGTCTGCTTCTGCACTTTGGCTGGAGCAACAGGAATCAGCAGGGGAAGCACTGCAAATTGAACTGCTGTGAAAAGGGCTGCTACAGGGACTGAAGTGTTGGTTCACTTCTGCAATGTAATGCAAATATGTTAAGATCTGTGTGGCCATCTGGGCTAACTTGTGTTCCTGGTTGAAGCACTCAGCCAAGACAGCTCAGTTTCAGTTCCTTGTAAGCTTGTAAGAAAATGTAGCTGGGGGGTGGGAGGAGGAAGAATAGTGGGCACAGACCCCTTACTTTTTGTGATAGCCCCTGAACTACTCTTTTTAGAACCCTGATTTGGCTATAACTGGGTGTTCAGGGCTGGGACTGTTGATATAATTAACGGACCCCTGCCATTTCCCTTGTAATTTAAGTGTGGGTAGGCTACAAGTGACTATGCGCAGACATATCCCTAGTGACTTGAAATAGTTATTATAACAAGTTGGCCACATTTACCACAATGTGTATGAATGATGGAGGTCCTAGTACAATATATTAATCTCTACACTTTCATTATGTTGATCATGTGGTTTCCATGTGCTACAATTATGCATCAAAGATTAGAGCTGTTGACTCCTGACATGTAGACGATGCTATGCCTTTAACAGGAGGGCTGTCGTTTGTTTGTTTTTTTGTTTTGTTTTACTGGCTCTGCTCCAGTGCCAATAAAAGGATGGTTGGTTAATAGGAAGGAAAGGAATTGTGAGGAGGAGGAGAGAGAAAGGGGATATTATTCATGTCATTGAGGTAGGTTACATCTGAATTGAGTTACGAGCAAAACCTGAGGATGCTATTTATTGGATTAACTCATCCAAAATCATTTTATGACTTTTGTCGATATTTGGGTCCATGACTGACCTGCCTCATATTGGAAGATGACTACGATCAGAGTCGGCCTTAGGAGCTGCAGGGCCCAATTGGAAACATTTTTGGCAGGGCCGCAGGTTCATAGCCAAGGTCTGTAGAATCTTAGAGATATAAATAAAATTTATTATAGACTTTATATCTCTATGGAAGAATGGAAAGCAATCAAAATGTGTGCTTAAAAAGTGCATGTGATGGACCAAATGGATCTAACCACATTTTAATATATAATTGCATACATGTAAGCCTACAAGTAAACAAAATGTGTAGATTACCTTTGAAAAATAAGTAGTTACAAAACCAGTTATAGTGAGCGCAGGGACCTACGAATCTGTGATAAAAGGGGACCTGGAGACTACAGAGAAATTAAACGAGTTCTTTGCATCTATCTTCACAGCAGAAGACCTCTGGCAAATACCACTGCTTGAACGGCCTCCCCTGACTAAAGAATTAAGTCAAATAGAGGTTAAAAGAGAAGACGTCTCAGACTTAATTGACAAATTAAAGATCAATAAATCACTGGGCCCGGATGGCATCCACCCAAGAGTTGTGAAGGAACTCAAGAATGAAGTTGCTGACCTCTTGACCAAAATATGCAAATTGTCCTTTAAAACTGCCACTATGCCAGAGGATTGGAGGATAGCTAATGTCACGCCAATCTTAAAAAAGGAAGGAGGGGGACCTGGGAAACTACAGGCCTACCATCTGTTCCAGGGAAAATGGTGAAAAGTCTCATTAAGGATAAAATCTTAAAACACATAGAAGAACAGGCTTTGCTGAGGGAGAGTCGGCATGGCTTCTGCAAGGGGAAGTCTTGCCTCACAAACCTTTTATAATTTTTTGAAAAGGTCAACGGGCATGTAGATGTGGGCTAACCCGTGGATATTATATATCTGGATTTTCAGAAGGCATTTGACACAGTCCCTCATGAAAGGCTCCTGAGAAAACTCCACAATCAGGGAATAAGAGGGCAGATCCTCTTATGGATTAGGAACTGGTTGAAGACCAGGAAACAGCGAGTGGGGGTCAATGGGCAATTTTCGCAACGGCACGAGGTGAAAAGCGGTGTGCCCCAAGGATTGGTCTTGGGACCGGTGCTTTTCAACTTGTTCATAAATGACCTGGAGTTGGGGGTAAGCAGCGAGGTGGCCGAGTTTGCAGATCACACTAAACTTTTCCGAGTGGTGAAAACCACCAGGTATTGTCAAGAGCTCCAGAAGGATCTCTCCAAATTGGGAGAATAGGCAGCAAAATGGCAGATGCGCTTCAATGTAAGTAAGTGTAAAGTGATGCACATTGGGGCAAGAAATCAAAACTTCACATATATGCTAATGGGTTCTGAGCTGTCTGTGACGGATCAGGAGAGAGATCTTGGGGTGCTGGTAGACAGGTCGATGAAAGTATCGACCCAGTGTGCGGCAGCTGTGAAGAAGGCCAATTCCATGCTTGGGATCATTAAAAAAGGGATTGAAAATAAAATGGCCAATATCATTATGCCCTTGTACAAATCGATGATAAGGCCACATCTGGAGTATTGTGTCCAGTTCTGGTCACCACACCTCAAAAAGGATATAGTTGAATTGGAAAAAGTGCAGAAAAGAGCGACCAAAATGATTCGTGGGTTGGAGCACCTCCCTTATGAGGAAAGGCTACAGTGTTTGGGGCTTTTCAGTCTAGAAAAAAGGCGGCTGAGGGGGACATGATTGAGACATATAAAACTATGCATGCGATGGAGAGAGTGAATAGAGGGAAATTCTTCTCCCTCTCGCACAACACCAGAACCAGGGGACATGCACTAAAATTGAGTGGAGGGAGAGTTAGAACGGAGAAAAGAAAATATTTCTTCACCCAGCGTGTAATTCATCTGTGGAACTCCTTGCCACAGGATGTGGTGATGGCACCTGGCCTAGATGCCTTTAAAAGGGGTTTGGACAGATTCATGGAGGAAAAGACCATCACAGGTTACAAGCCTTAAGCAACCTCCTGGCTTTAGAAGTAGGTTTTCTCTGTGTCAGGTGCAAGGGAGTGAGAACAGGAAACGATTTATCTTGTTAGCTGTGTGCTCTCGGAGGCATCTGGTGGGGCCACTGTGAGATACAGGAAGCTTGTCATGTGTATTTGACAAGACTAGAGTAGATTACCCTAGTGTGGAGGGAGGGACCTTAGGCGCGGGGCCCAATTGGGAGCAATTGGTCCAATTGGCTCAAAGCCCGCCTGACTGTGACTATAACAATCATGTGAGTTTTCATACATGTTGTTAACAATTTGTTTAGCACTAATTTAGTCTTTATCAGGTTTGGCTCTCTGTGTGGCAAGACATTATTGTTCCTATGCGACAGATGGGAACCTGAGATTCAGTTACTTCTCCAATGGACTCCATTATTTTGAGTTCATAGCTGAGCTGAGGCACATTCTATGGTTCTAAACCCAACACTACATCCATCAGTCTACTTCTGTTTCAAAATGAATAGTGACTTTCACTAGGTGAAAAGAAAGCCACTTTACACAATGTTGCTGAAATCTAATCCTCCCTTCTCATCATGTTGACAGCTGCTGCAAATCCCCTGTCTTTGCCAAGCGAGTGTGTGGATGACCCGGAAACATGGTGTCACGATTTCCCAACCGCACTGAAATGTGGAACTTTGGACTACTGTCAGAAAATGATGGAGCTTAACGCTCCAGGGGTGAGTATATACACTCCAGATACCTTGCTGATGACCATCATAAGTGACTTTCTAGCCAGGACTTGACTTGCACTGTGGATCACCATAATTCAACCCAGAAGCATGTAAAAACAAATAAAAATGAAAGTGCTTGGAGCATGCATAGCATGCATTTTGCTTGCCATTAAGTAACAAGAGTTGTCAACTAATCAGAAAACAGACTTAAATGTTTGTATTTGGGGCAGGGGGAAGCTATACAGAACACTGAAGCTCTACCACTTGACTACTGGCAGACCTGCTCAATTCCCTCTTAGGCTCTGAGATTTCACCAGATATTGCCCACTTCTGTTTAAGTACTCACAGTCTAAAGGACTAGAAACTTACCCTTCATTTTTAACTTAAAGGTAACATTCTCTGAATGCTGAATCCCAATTCCTATGTTTGTGCAGTGTATTCTGTATGTATGGTGTCAAAAACCAGTTTAGTAACACTGAAAAGCCATCTAACAGCTCAATCCTAACCAACTTTCCAGCACCAGTGTAGCCGTGCCAACAGGGTGCACACTGCATTTTGCAGTGCAGGGGCAGTCATGGAGGCCTCTTCAAGGTCAGGGAATATTTGTTCCCTTACCTCAGAGCTGCATTGCAGCTGCACCAGCTCTGGAAAGTTGGTTAGGATTGCGCTTTAAGTGTTTTAAATATATGTATTTTACTCACCATAAAATGCCAGTTTGAACCCGAGGGAGTATTTATTTCTGCCTAGACCAAATCAATTATTTGACTAACTGGCATTGTATTACACCCTTTATTTCTCCCTGGGAACTCTGGTCAGTGCTTCGTGATGTTATGTGAAACATGCATTCACTGCCAAAAATAGTAACCACACACTTAACTTCTCCCATTCCTATCAACACCTAAGACAACTTACCCAATTCTTTGAATCTTGTGCATTTTCTCACTTCTTGCCAATGGCAGCTTCACTTCCAATGGGAATAGCAGTTTGAGGGATGATGATGACGATGATGCAATTTTCTTCGGGATTGTGGCATGGGTGGATAGGGTTTTTTTAAAAAAGTCCTCACAGTCCTGATCCTTAGACCCATGGCCTGATATTTAAAGTAAAATTGAAATGTAAGCACAAATTGTGCAATTATTATCATGAGTAGGTTGCTCGTCAAATTCCTCTTAAACTGCCCCAAGCAATGGAGGAGCAATCACTTAGTAGCAGAATGCATGGTGTGTGTGTGTGTGTGTGTGTGTGTGTGTGTGTGTGTGTGTGTGTGTAGGTCGGAGTAGACTAGATTCTGTGTAGCATGATGGCTCGGAGACTGAGCAGTGCTCAGAACTTCCCCAGTTTAGATCTCACTTGTGCCATCAGCTGACTAGGCAGGTTTAGACATGTGTCCCTCTCAGCTCCAATTTGGGAACAATAATACTTGAATACCTATAATGTCAAGATAATACACGTGAAGTGCTTTGTTCACTCAAAAAGCACTATGCACATTTTAACTTTTTAAAAAAATATTTTTAGTTTTAGCATTTAATTACCAGTAATACCTACAGCAAATTTGGCAACAAATGCAGGGGGGGGGGGGAATAGGATAAGCATTCTAAGTGTGGATGGAAGAAAGTAAGGGAGAAGACTATTTGGAAAATATTCAACAGCTACATGTGTAGAAAATCCTTTTGATATTGAGAATTTTGGGGAACAAGTTTGTTTTTAATTGGAAGAGTATAGATGTTTTACAAATAAAAAAAATGTATACTGAAGGTCTTTTTCATATATGTGCTGAAATGTACAACTCTCTGAAGTAACTTTTTTTCTCTTCCTCAGAAAGGCATCAGATGTTCTATGTGTAAACTAATGGTAATATTGATGGCAAAGGTTGTTCAAGACAATTCGACAGAAGTAAGTATACTGTAGAAGTATTCCACCCCCTTTGGTGAATGAATGATTAGGGACACAGGGTTGTCATGATCTGACCAAGCTGATCTTCTCCTGCGCTTTAACAGCAGCTTTATTTGCAGAAATCAACAGGGGAAGATGTTCATAGCATGGAAGGGAGGGAAGCATTATTGCCTGCTAGCGTTGGCTGATCAAGCTTCCTTGAAAGGGCTCAGCTAAGGGATGGTTCAAAAGTGGATAACCCTAGACACACTTGACACCAGTATTGCAATTTCTGTTTGAATATACAAGCCTGTCATGTTATAATTTGTTACTGTATTTATGTACTAAGAAAGGAAGGTCTTCTTGACTGTTTTTTTAATGGCCCAATTTTGATGTGTTAAATCTGAAATTTGGGGGGAAAGCTCTCTGCTTAATAGAGCCACATTCTCTGTGCTTCTAGATTTGCCATTACTTAGATCAGACTGTGTTTCATTCCACTTTTCATAAATTGTCTAATCTTTTCTGAAATGATGACAACCTAAAAGAAAGCCACAACTCATATTTTCCCCCTTCTTTTCCTAGGAAAAAATCTCTAATGTCTTGCAAAAGGGATGCCAGTATCTTCCCTTTCAGGATTGGTCTGTCAAATGCAAGAAGATGGTAGACACCGGAGTTCTAATTTTAGTAGCGCTTGGAAAGCAAGTTCAGGTAAGCAACCAGAAAGACTCTGGGGTTTTGCTTCCAGAGGGAAGTTAGTTTGTAGCAGTGAAATCAATAGAGTCCTCCTGTGGCATATTTGAGTATAGGCATTCATAGACTACAGGCCACCTCATCAGATGCATGAAGTGAAATACATTCAGTTGGCAGATGGGTGTGTGTGTGTGTGTGTGTGTGTGTGTGTGTGTGTGTGTGTGTGTGTGTGTGTGTGTGTGTGTGTGTGTGTGTGTGTGTGTGTGTGTGCGCGCGCGCGCGCGTGCGTGCGTGTTCCACTTCCCTGAGCAGTGAGAAGTTCCAGGGATACAGCACCATCTGGGTACTTGCTTCCTATTGGTGGAAAGATTGCTGGAGACTTAATGACATCTTTGTAATACATGGGCAGCCCAATCCTATCCTCTCCCAGCATAGGCTCTTCAGTGTGGGCCACACGGCCCACGCAGAATCCTATTCAGGGAAAGCCATGGCTGGAGGTCTACTCGACGTAAGCGGGCATTTTCCTGCTTACCCTGGGTAACTTCTCATAGGACTGAGAAGCCCGTATCGGGCCCGGAGGCCTAGGAGAGAGGATAGGATATGCCGTCCACCATGGATGGCGGTTCCATCCCCCACCCCCAGGCTTGATCCGCCCTTCCGAACTGTAAAGATTTTCTTTCCATCAAATGTCTTTTAGTTTGAAACAGTTTTAATGGAAATCACAATCAATAGCCACATTTCTTTTCTTCCAGGGTCATGTTTGACTTGTTTGTGCCACATTTTTTTCCCACTGCCATCTCTAGTCAAACAATTTTGCAAGCACTCCAAAATCTTGCAAAACCTGTTTGACCAGAGGTGATAGTGGGATGAGTGTGTACAACACCATAGACAATGAGGACTTTGTCATATCACTTGCAACTTTCTGAAAAAAAATATTTCCAACCAAAGACTTCTCACATTAAAAAGAAAAAGAAGTCTCCTCTGTGTAATATTGGTTTGGCATGACTCCTTAATGCGAACCTCATATGCTTTTAATGTTCACTGAAAGTACTTAGTTGATGGCATAATCATGGGGTCTCCCCTCCTTGCCCTATGGGGGCAAGTCTGCTTTGGAGGGATTGTGATGGGACATGGTTGCTGCCAAGGATGGAACTGAGTGAGCAGAACTTGAAGGAGCTGCCTTATTCTTGTTTATTAACCATCAAAACATAAACAGGGGTGCTCACTCCAACAGAAAACAGGACTGTGGCCCGACCTGGTAGGTTTATTTGCCTTCAGCTACGACTCTCTTTGTCAGGCTGTTGCCTATGTGGAGGTCCTACATCTCCCCCCACCCCACCGTGGAAGTGGTTATCACAGAACCCAACTCACTTCCACTGTAATGTAGGCTGGGATCGCCTGTAGCTGAGTCCATCTAGTTGGAGGGCAGAAGGTGGGGATGTCCTCTGCCTCTAGTGCCCAAAGGGATCATGGGACCTCATCCCAGCCCCTTCAGAGGACTATAGGTTGATGGAGGGTTCCTACAAGGTCTCCATTCAGCTTCTGGCCAGGAGTGGAGGTTCTATAACCAGTTTCTCCCCAAGGGCTGCCTTCTTCCAGGTTCTTGCTGGCCTTCCTTCTCCTCTCCACCCATAGTACTGTCTCCCCATCCCTTTCTCCATCTTTTTCCTTGCCTCATCCTCCATCTCCTTTACGGTCTCTTCCTCGGCTTCCCTCCATTTTTTCAGAGTCTCAGTTCTCCCTCTCTTGTTCTTTTCTGACTGTTCTCAATTCCGTCTTCCCTTCTCCTTGCATTTATCCCCCATATGTGCCCTTTATTGGCTGGTACCAGGTGCCTAGGCCCTTGTCAACGAGAATGCCAGCAACTGAGGCCTTGCTGGTCTCTCTGCCTCTGCTGCTGTTGCTCCGGCAGCTGGCACTCAGTGATGTCATAATGGTTGAACATTATGGTAATCAACTCCTGGTTGTACCATACTGTTTTGCTTGCAGGTCTGGAGCATGGGCAGAGGCTCACAGATGGGTAGAAAAGATCTTTCTTTGGCAGTGTTTCCCCATATGGGGGGAGGAGGAAGATAGGTATATGTATAAACTTGTCTTGTGTAAACTCTTTAAAAAAAAGACTTGTAAGAGCATTCTTATGACTTTGTACATTTATAACATGGGAACCAGTCTTGAGGGAGCAGACAAACTAACAAGAGGTATATACTGTGTGATATTTTTATTTCTTCTCAGCTCCACAGACTAGCCATGTCACCTAATAGAATGATTTTGTGTCTCTGTTGTTCTTTCTAGGATAGACCTGAAATACTGTGTGGTGCCCTCAAGTTATGCAGTCACCGCATAACCTCTCAGGGAGCTCTGAAATTTCAGAAACCATTGAAATCTGATAAAGTGCCTGAACAAGATTTCCCTGAAGTGATGTCTCCTTTCATAGCCAATGTACCTCTTCTCCTGTACCCTCAAAAAGAACCCCAACAAGAGCTTCAGGTGAGGACATAGCCTGGATGGATTTGACTCCTCGCATTAAACAGCAACACACAAAAGAGGCGGGAAGAACCTGTTCAGACAGCACAAGGAAAAGAGGGGGAGGTCCTGGCACTTTGGCTGGAAAGATCTGGGTCCTACAGGAGAAAGGCAGTTTAGAAGCATTAAAGATAGATAAACATCTAAATAAATAAAATTGAGAGGGCTATTGATGTCTGAAGCAGCTTAATTTTTATTCTAAAGGTCAGTTTGCACAGTTTGGTGTGAGGTTTATTGTGGGTGGGTGTCAGGTTTGTACACCTTTCTGAACCGTATGCATATCCGTTACTGTGAATTGGGTCCTGCTTCCCATAATCCATTGCTTCTGGCACTTTTCTTCCATCCCAGTTTGCTGTACTATCAGAGCCAGGCTGGGAGAAAATTACCAAGAAGAATGGACTACTAGGGTGAGGGAAGGAGGGGGAAGAGGAAAACTATCCTCACCCAAGTCACGTATCCCTTTTTGTCAGTAAAATTTGACACACGCATACACCCTGCTTCAACCATAGATATGGCAGACATGTGATCAACAAACATGGCTGCCTCCCTCAAGCCTTTTTGGTCTTATGCTACCACCAAGCTGTGTAAGAACCAATCCTTTATTTCTACAGCAAGGCCAGCCACTACATTTCATAATGTCTGTTGGATAAAGCCCTAATATTAAACTTTGGCCTTGGCCTACTACAGAGAGGTCCAGTTATACCACACAGGAAGCACAGGCAGCTGTCCAGTAAAAGAGGTACCTTTTTAATATCAGAAGCAATGCATATGTTTGAGCTCTTGTGCTGCTTCTGCATGGCTCTCGTGCCCATGTAGGACCCACCCCAGGATCCACTGCAATTATTTCGGTAGGATTTGAGGCACACTTGGTTTGTTCAAACAGCCATTAACAGGCCAAGACTGCAGCTGCATATGCATCAGCCAAAGCAAATTGCATTAGATGTCGATGGCAGGGATTGCTCGTCATACATATGGTGTACATATTTTCACACATTTCTTATCTAATGTTCATTGACCATGAGAAGAAAATGACAAGTATTGCCTCCAGCTCACTGAATGCATCTGCAAATAGCATTCAGGCGGCAGGACTTCTGACAGGACATTTCTGTCAACAGAATGGCCTGTTTCTGTCTCAGTTTCCTCACTTGTCAAATGGCTCAATACCCCTAAAGTTAAGTTTTGTTTTTTTAAAGGCTGAGGCATTTTAAAACCTTTCTTAATGTCTCCTTTGTCAGAGAACCTCTGGCTGCATTGGTTTATATAAAATGCATTAACTCTTCATTCTCTCCTCTTTTTTTCTGGCAGGAGGGAGGAAACTCTTGTAGAGACTGTGAAAACCTAGTTGTTGATATGCAGGACACCATGAAGAACAACCCCTTCCTTGTCCAATCTTTAGCTGCTTATGCCAAACAGAATTGTGACTTTCTGGGACCTGATGTTGCAGATGAGGTAACCAACATTTTCTTTCAATGAAAGTGATATCTGCTATACCATATAGTCAGGTATCTGATAAAATGTTTGGTGGCCATTATTGGTGTCTCCATCCAGAGAACTCTGTTGCCTGCACTAGAGAGAGAGAAAGGTGTAGTAGTCTCATTTTATAGCAACTTTTCAGTGGGGCTGCTCTTTATTCATAATGCATGTCTTGGTTTTGTTAGATAGTTTGCATAAGCTTAGGAAAAATGAGCAGGTCTTTAGTTTAATGCCTACATCTGCCATTCATTATTCAAGGGGTGGATTCACAAAACAATGATTCCCATGTCTTGTATCTGATTATCATGTCTTGTTTCTGATTATCATGGAATAGTTGGGTGTCTGAAGGCTCTATCATAAGAGCGTTGTGCTCCCCCTTGTGCACAAGTTTGGCAAAGCCAAATAGAATGAGGAACTGCCCTGCATTCTCTCATAGTATTTAAACTACAGAAGCTCCCCTATTTAAGAACATTAAAATTAAGAAAGTTCTTAAGTAGGGGAGCTTCTGTAGTTTAAATATTATAAGGGAATGCAGCAGGTCAGTTCCTCAACCTTTTCAAAGTACAAACATACTTGGCCATATGTCCATAGATGGCGTTAATGCCCATATTATGTAGAAGGTTTAAAAACGGGGAAGGGGAGGAGCTTGAGTTTCTGAGGGGATTGTAAAGATGGAATAGGAATTGGTGAATAATCACCAATCAGGAGGAGTGAATGATGAAGATTATTTGATGAAGAGTTTCTCAGCCAGGATTGGTTGAGAGAGAAGGAAGTTTCCGTTCAGTGACAGGTGGCAGTTGACAGATGGGAAGTGAGAAAGGAGATTTCAAGGACTGGAGAGGACAAAATAGCTGAGGAGTAGAGAACTGTGTAGTGGCTTAAGAGACTGAGAGTCGGAAGTTCCTCAGTTCAAATCTCACCTCTGCCACTTCTCTGGCTGCATTTGGAATAAGAATACTTTCCTTACAGGATTGTTGTAACAAGTATACCAGTTGAAAACGTACGCGTGCGTTTGTGCATGCGTGTGTGTGTGTGTGTGTGTGAGAGAGAGAGAGAGAGAGAGAGAGAGAGAGAGAGAGAGAGAGAGAGAGAGAGAGAGAGAGGTCGCATCATCAGCTCCTCTGTTTCACATTGGCCCTCAGACAAAGGCATGTAAACCAACATTTACTGACACAAGTTAGTTATTTAAGAACATAAGAACATAAGAAGAGCCCTGCTGGATCAGGCCAAAGCCCATCTAGTCCAGCTTCCTGTGTCACACAGTGGCCCCACCAGATGCCTCAGGGAGCACACAAGACAACAAGATACCTGTGTCCAGTCGCCACTCCCTTGCACCTGGCACAGAGAAAACCCACTTCTAAAACCAGGAGGTTGCTTATGGCTTGTAACCTGTGATGGTCTTTTCCTCCATGAATCTGTCCAAACCCCTTTTAAAGGCATCTAGGCCAGATGCCATCACCACATCCTGTGGCAAGAAGTTCCACAGATGAATTACACGCTGGGTAAATAAATATTTTCTTTTGTCTGTTCTAACTCTCCCTCCACTCAATTTTAGTACATGTCCCCTGGTTCTGGTGTTGTGCGAGAGGGAGATTTCTTCCCCATTTTCCAACTCTTGTCTCAAAGATTAAAAGAGCTTTTGTTAGGTTATGTCTTTGATTTATTCACACTTATTTGGAGAGGTGGTTGAGCGGAGGAGAACCTGCCTAAGAATGTGAGTGAACCTGCTGTTAGGGAGACAAAAGGGACAGAGTGGTTGTGAGACAGTGCCAACGAGAGACGTTTGCAGGTTAGAGTGTGTTACTTCCCTTGCTGATCTATGCTGGCATCTCTGTAGAAGCCAGCACTGCAAGGATGAAACCATGAAAATAAGCCTAGATGAAGTCAGGATTCTTGGTTTCAGAGACTATGCAAAATCATAATTAAGATACACTCAAGTTAACAAACAAACCTCAAACCATGGGTTCAGATCATGATTTCTTCCTGGTTTGTTTGCCCAGATGAAATCATAATGAGTTTAAGATCCCAGTTCAGACAATCAGACAAACCATAGTTACATAAGATAGACCATAGCTCTACATGACATCTGAACCTATATCTTTGCCTGATCTTAAAGGGAATGCTGCAACAAGTTATTCGCAATATAAGAGATTTTGGGAACTTTGAAGAGCTGACATAGAACTGTTCAAGGTGTGTCATGAATAGCTCATGATTATTTGCTCTGTTAGTAAATTACTGAAGCTATGTTTTTCTTCCATAGTGCAAGAAGTATGTCTTTCAATATGCTGGTGTCTTTATGCAGATGCTAACAAGCACACTGGTAAGTTGATTGCAATGACATATGTATAAATGACTATATTCATTATGATATAGTAGATATATTTGTTTCATATAAATTCTGGTCTTTTCCAAGCTGATTAAAAGAGAAGGCACTCTTCTTTCCAAGCTGATTAAAAGAGAAGGCACTCTGATTAAAAGAGAAGGTTGATATTATGATTAAAAACCATAACAGTTTACAATCCTTTGGAATTGAGATGAATATCCCAAGGAATCAGATATTCTAGATGTGTGATTATTACTTGCATAGCGTATCATTGAGATAGAAATACAATTACTGGAAAATTTAGATCATAGAAATACATATATGTTTGGTAAACATATGAAAAATAGACTTGGAGGTGAAGTTTGCAAACATTTGGAGTAAATTTCACCAGCTATTCATCACTTGCTTTGTGTATGCTTGTCCAACTTAACTGCCAACAGTTAGCTATCTCATCTGGAAGAGAGAAATTAAGGCTTCTCCCTTTGTGGTATTACTGTGCCACCAGTACTGACCAATAATGACCATACATATGGGGAAGGGGGAAAGGAAAGCTCTGGCCTTCACACTTATGAATATAGTGGCCCCTCCGGGTCCGCAGGTCCCATATCCGCGGATTTCACCATCCGTGGACTGAGCAAGAGTAGCCTCCGGAAGCCGCTTCCAGGTCATGCTGGGTCCACAACACATTCCATTGGACTCCACAGGCCCCCCAGGATGCCTTGGAAAAGTGACTGGAAGCGACTTCCATTCACTTCTCCAAGGCATCCTGGGGCCCATGGAGGCCAATGGAGTGCGTTGTGGAGGCTCCCGGTAAGGCAGCACAACAGCGAGCATTGGGTACTGGACTTCAACATCCTCGAATTTTGGTAACCGCAGCAGGTTCTGGAACCAATTCCCCCGTGGTTACTGAGGGCCCACTGTATTTTAAAGGTGGCATGTAAAGAAATGCATAGATGCACTTTTTGTATTTTCTACCCAGGTAGTATATCAGAGTACAAAAAAACTAAATCTGATGTGAAGCAACTCCATGATAAGACATGGTGGTAAGGAAAATTGAGATTTGGTCTCTAATGAAACTGTTTTCCCCCTTTTAGAAATCGAAGAGTATTTGCAGTGAAGCTGGATTCTGTAACTCTGCAAAATCTGAGCCTCTTCTTACTTCGGTGCCTACAGCTAACCACCATCATGATTTGGATGCATCAGAGGGCACAGAGGTAATGTAATTGAGCCCCCTGCTGGTTGCCATGGAACAATAGCACCTTCTCTCCCATGACATATAGTAGCTTGGGGGGCATTTTTTTGTTGGGCCCACTGCACAATGGGGGGGGAGGGCTAAATATCTCCTCTCCATGCACTGCAGTCCTTAATCTGAATGCTCAACAGCTGCCATTTTAGACCTAACGATAAAGGAAAGTTTGTCTACAACAGATGAGACCTGAGTGGGCGACATGATTAAATTTGGTTTTTATTTTTAGAAATATATGGGACTAATTTAATAAATGTTTCACGTTAACGTTGATAGAGTTGACACAACATTCTCTTTTCCTCCCTCACCGCTCTTTCTGTAGCATTTGTTAGTTCTTTTTATCCCTCCCTCCTCCTCCTCTTCCTCCTCCTCCTCCTCCTCCTTCTTCTTGCATTGTTGGGGATAGTGGGGTGGTGAGAGAGTGGCAGGTTGTGGGTTTGTGGTTTCTTTTCTATTTATCATTTTGTAGTATAGAACATGTTTGAGAAACTTGCAAAATTAAGAATTAGAAGCACAAAGTGTACATTTAGTGTTGTGTGTTTGATGCACAGACTCCTAGCATTGCCTGAGTGAATGACCAAAAACAGGGAAGAGAAGAGTTGCCACTGAATTTCGCTTAATGCCAAATTGAAAGAAATTTGTGGGGCTTCTGATTGGGCAAAATATCAGAGGAATGTAAAGAGAATATGAGTTTAAATTAAAAACATTAGTGATGTTTGTCAGAAGGGTTCTGCTCATTCCTTTTGGGGGCAACTGAATTTTCCATGAAGCAATATTCAAAGCAAATTTAGAGGCTGTTCAGGTGAAACAGATGCTAAAACGCTTTGACCATTCTTGAGATGATTGGGTGGGTGTTTACAGATATTTAACATAATAAATCGCCTGTCCACAGAGCATCCTTATGTATACTGGTTAGTCCCATTGATTTCACTGTAAGCATATTGTACAGTAAATGTCTTTTTGAGACAGCCCCTAATGTTTAATGAATACAAGTTAAATGCCGTTAAGGCCTGTCCATTTTGATGGGAGAGATTTAAGCATGTACTTACCATAACTTTCCAGTTGAAGTCAATAGGCCTTAAAATTCTAAATGTTTTCTAGGATCACACTCAACCTGTTTTAAGAAGAGGTCCAGAAGCATCGTGGATGATAAGCATTCTTTGAATGCTCTGGTCCATCTGGGTTGCTTATTTTTGAAAGCCACTCTCTATATGTCTGTAGGCCCCAGCTGTAGAGAAATATTATGGAATAAGCCATACCTCATTTTAGAAAGTAATTGGTAGGGGTGTGCCAATGTTCTTCTATTTTGATTTCTGGGAGTGCTTTTGGACAGGGTGATGCTAGTCCCAGACTTTAAGAGTAGCATTATTATAACTGTCTCCAGAGTATATGCCTGCTCTTTAGATTTCTTTAACCACAGTGAATCCAAATGTTTGCTCAATCTCATTAAAAGATATATTCTGACTGTTGTAATCTCATCATACTGTATAATATACTGATATTGCAAATACTGTAGTTAGGAAGTCCCAATTATCCCTCTCTCTTAGAAATATGTGCACCCTTCTGATTAACTTTAGTTTTCCTAACCCCCCCCCCCCAATAATTACTGTATCTTCTTGTTCCTGGGATAGTCTCATAGGTAATTGTAGTCAATTGGGGATCATGTCATGAATTGGGTGACATCATGAAGCTAGGTAGCCACGTAGGCAAATGTGACTTACGGAAGGAAAACAAAGCCAACTGAAAGTGAGAGCAATTCTTCCTGGATTGGTCACAATCACATTGGTGATTCCAGCCAATTTGGGGTACATAAGGATCAGAGTGATGTTGCGAGATTTGGCTATGTGCTGATGTCACTCAGGGCAAATGAATTTGATTCAGAATGAGGGCAATGCTTCCTGTTCACTTCTAAAGCAATTGCTGAAAGGGGGTGGTGCCTTTCATTAACATCAGTATTATGTAGGATCTAATTAATCAAACGTCAATATTGTTCATGAAATGTTTACTGTTAGCTCAGTCCTAGTGAATAGGATTTTACTGCAATATTGTTGCATATAATGCTTTTTAAAAAATGTAGCACTTAATGTTTTTGAAACATGCATCCTGCAGAAAAATCAAGTTGGAGGAAAGTTCCATGTGTTGTGTCCCATTTGCAAGGATATGGTGGTGATAGTGGAGAGCATGCTGGAGAACAATATAACAGAAGTAAGTAAGGCTGAGGAAGCACCTCTTGTGTTGGGGTAGGATGTCGGGAAATTGCTAGCTACTGATGTTTGAAGCTTGCACCACTGCTGCTGTGAGGGAACTGGGACTTAGAGGCTTGATTTCGAAAATGTAGGTTTCCTCATTATGGGAAATTCTCCATAAACTGCTTTCAGTCAGTCAGTTTCCACTTGTATGAAGCCTCCCATCTTAGTCTATGGTTGGTATGGAAATACAAGTGGGTTTAGAGAGAATAGACAGGTCTCCTGTGCCCTTGAGGGTTATAAAATCAAGCCGCCTTGATTGCCCTTATCGGGAGAAAGGCGGGGTAAAAATTATTTAAATAAATGAAATAATAAATAAAATGTATAACCACAACTGAGGAGACTAAGCTTCAGTTCTTCTCTTATTACTTGAGAAGAGGGTGGTTTTTTTTTTTTGGTTTTTTTTGCAGGTGTAGCTTTTCTCACTGTAGGACAAATTGTGCCTATCAACCTTCTCTCTCCTACACAACACTCTGAAGCAAAACTCCCTGTCCTTCCTTGCCTCTGGCCACCGTTGTGAGATTATTAAGCCCAGCTCACTAATAAGATCCAAAGTACACGTTATGTTAACTTTGTGACAATGTAGTAAAGACTTACTTTTAATCATGTATAGCAACCACATGGGAATGCGGTTCTGACTGGGATGGAGATAGAAGGTGATTAACCCTTTACCTCTGTGCCATTATCCTGCTGAAAACTGCCCCTTCAAAGTGGCTTTTTAATGTGCCCTTCCTACGTTAACACTTTAAGGGTTAAATAGCCACTGGGGGGGCTGATTTTCAGCAGGAAAATGGCACAAGGGTAAAAGGTTAAATGCCCTCTGCCTCTTTGCCGAGGACCTGACCAGAACCACGGCCCTATTATGCTGTCACTGCATGCAAGTAAAAGGAAGCCTTTAACTACCCTGCTCTCTGTGGAGGAGGAAAGACATGATTGCTCCTTCTCCCAAGGTGCAGCATTTACATCACCACTAGAGTTTAGGTTCTTCTCTCCCTCCACCCCCCATCATACATTTCTGCTTTTATGTTTCAGGAGCAAATAGTTCATGAGTTGACAAAGGTCTGCACTTTACTGCCCCATAAAATGTTATCCGAGTGTGAGGACTTTGTTAACTCCTATGGGAAGGCTGTTCTTGTCATGCTCCTGGATGCAACAAAACCTGAAAATGTGTGTGTGTTGATAGACTGTTGTCCCAAAGACATCTCCTCAAGGACTGGTAGGTCGTTCATTTGAAGTATTTATCATGTCTTGGTACAGCACTTGCTTGTGAAATCACATCCTGTAGTCTGGGAGGAATGCGTTGCAAGGTAAAAACTTGAGTATTGCAGTAGATTGTATGTTGGTCTGTCCTTGAAGACTATTCAGAAATTTCAGTTGGTTCAGAATATGGCTGCTGGATTAATGAATGGAACTGGCTGGTTGGAATATTTATAATGGCCCAATTCTATCCTTATGGTACACTGGCGTACCATGAGGTGTACTGGCTCAGCACCCTCTCCACCAGTCTGCAGAGCACTGCCACTGGTGCAAAGGCCAGACATTTGAGCACCACCAGTGGCACCGCACAGACTGGCTACCAGTGAGTTTCTGCCAGCAGATAATCCAAAAAGGAGTGGGGATCAGGGGCAGATCGGGGCAGGTCAGGGCAGATCGTGGTGGATTGTGGCGGCACTGGCGTCCACCGTATCCAAACCCTCACCCTGGGCCTGACATGCCCCTGGCAGGGTCCTCAAATCTATTCCAGGAAAAGAGCTGGCGTAGATCTGAGGAGTCCCACAGGGGGCCAGGGAGAGGCTTACTCTTCCGGTTGGCCTGACCCCCTGCTGGTGCACAGTATACCGTGGCTGCTGCACCTGCGGCTCTGCGTCCTGCATGCCAGCGTGGGTCATAAGAACTCCACTGACTTTACTTCCACGTTGTTCTGTTCACATTGTTCTATTCAAGGTGCTATTTTTGACCTGTAATGCCTGTGTGGCCTAGGTACTGTGTAACTGGAGAATTGCTTGCTGTCATTTGTACCTGTCCAATTTGAAATCATTGTCGGAGGCCCTACTTTGGGTACCTCCACCTTCTCAGGTTAACTGTTTCGTGACCCGAGATAGGGTCTTCTTAGTGGTGCCCTTGTTCTGGAACATTCCTCCCACCGACACTCAGCTGGCACCTACTTTGTTAGCCTTTGGATGCCAGAGAAAAACAATCTTCTTCTCCCAAACTGCTAATGAGTGATGTACTTGGACTTTGCTTTCATTGTTTTTTTTTATTATTTTGCTACTGTTTCTACTGCTGTTTTATTGTAGTTTTTATAGTTTTATTGCTTTTATGTTTTGACCTGATGGTTTTAAGTTTTGTTTTTAGCCATCTTGGAAGATTTTAGGGCTAAAAGTCTTCATTTTTTTTTAAAAAAAAAGGTGGGATTTTCAAGTTGCAAATTTTCTAATGAAACATCATTTTTCTTCAGAGAGTTCAATTCTGGAGCAAATATCAAAAAATATGAAATACAGCGATGGTGAATACTGCAATGTCTGTACAATTCTCATTAATTACGTTGATGAAGAACTTCAGAGGAATGAAACGCAAGCAGCGATTGGAGCTATGCTTGTCAAAACTTGCAAATTACTACCAGAGGCTTTTGTTTATCCCGTAAGTTTGTTGAATGACCATTGTGGAGGATGAGAGTTCTGGAGTCTTCTAAGGAGCTGGGGTAGGGTGGATGGGAGGTGAAAAGCAGATAGAGTTCTCTGTTATCTATCCCTTGGCTTATCTATTTATATCTGATGGTCCAATCCTATCCACGGCCAGCTTGCATAGTGCAGGGCTGCTGATGCAGCAGCCGCTGCATCCCTTGGGCTGGCTGGGGATGTAAATAAATATTTTACTTGCCTATTCTGCCGCTCTCTGGGCTCCAATGGGCCTACTCAAATTTATGCCAGCTATTTAGGTTCCAAGAGGGCATGTCAGGCCTGGGCCAGGAGCTGCCAAGATCCTCCCTTTCCTGCCCCTGAACTGCCCATGGCCTGGCTCCCAAACCACCCCGTTCCTCACATGATCCTCTCCTGCTGCCAACATGTCTGGCACAGCGGATGATCTATGGGCCACTGGTGCCCATGCGAAGCCCCTGAGGCTTTGCACTTGCTGTAGCTCTACAGAACTGCTGTCGTGGGATACATACACTGACAGATTGTGAGATCCACCAGCGTATCCAGCCCATAGCATTGGGCCGTAAATCTATCTTAAGCTACACACAGCTATGCTTATCCTGCAAGCAAAATGAAAAGGAATGCAATTTCCCTACATTATTCTTATTATGAAATACATCTGTTGAAAATTGAATCCCTTTTTCAGTTGCTTCCAAATTTTGGCTAAGTTGACATTTTGTGGCAATTTGAAATTGTGACATTTGAAATTTCCTGCCTCGATTGAACATGATTCAAGTAATCCTGAGTGGAGCAAAAACAATGGATAGACCTAATGAAACGTTGAGGCAGTTTACTGGTTTGTGCTCAGGAAAAATACAATTAAGGGAATTATGGGGAGTAAAAGGAATTTAAATAAGACTTGTGAAGTTTCTTGGGGAGGGCCGAGTTCTGAGCATACCTAGTCCCTGTAAATCCAGGTTTAATCACTAGGTCCAGTGTTTTCACTCTTAGGGGGCTGCACCTAGCAAAGGACAAGTTTCACTTCTTTTGCTTTTTTTACAGTGTGATCAGATTGTGGCTCAGTATGAACCATCTGCCGTGCGCCTCCTAGTACAGATCTTGGAACCAACATTTGTGTGCACTGTAAGTCATGTTATAAAGCTGGTTGAAACTCAAGGGCAATCTCCAATAATCAGCTTAGTTCTTGGAGGCTTGCAAGGCTTCCCAATTCTTGAGAAGTAACAGACTTCTATTGGTCTGAAAGGTTGAAGGGAAAGAGAAGCTGGCAATATTTCTCCTTTCACCATAGTGAGAATGTAAGCATTTGGAGGAAACAGCAAGGCATGGTTTTTTTATTTTGTTTTTGTTTCTCTTTTGCTCTTTAACATTCAGTCAGTTAAGAAATGTGCAGTTGGTGTGGAAGACGTAGCCTGTAACAAAGGTGCTTATTTAGGCTCCTTTGTCTTTACTGCATACTCCAGTTCATGTTGGAATCTTTGTGGCAACATGGGAGAGTCTGTGATATTGTTCCAAAGCATGTTAATGTGAGTAGATAAATAGGTCCCGCTTGCGGGAAGGTAGCTCCGTGTTCCAGCCGCATGCTACGCGCTGCGGCAAGGAGAGTCATGCCGGCCGCATGACCACGGAGGCGTCTTCGGACAACGCTGGCTCTTCGGCTTTGAAATGGGGATGAGCACCACACCCTAGAGTCGGACTCGACTGGACTTAATTGTCAGGGGTCACCTTTACCTTTACCTTGCTGTTAAGTCTCTCTTTTAACTTTGGCATGGCGTGGCTCATTAATGGAATATCAAGGCAAATCACCTTGACCGTTGGGAAGGCTGATGGACACACCACCTGCAGGATAGGAAAAGCTTGTGAAACTTATTTCCCCAACCTGCATATGGAGTATAGGCTAAAAGGCCTGGAAAAGGGTGAAGCTTTTAATGTAGTCAGAGAAACGGGGAAGCAATTCTGAGATTTGGAGTTGATTGGGAAAGTGAAGATGATGAGATGTCTGGCTAGGGGAACCCTCCCCCTACAAAACAGAACTAATGAACTGATGTTGCTTTAAGGATAACCCTGTCTGTATGCCAACTTGCTTCCCATCTGCTTTACTCGTATATTTATAAACAGGTATTGCAAATAAATAAATAAATGATGCTCCATTTCCAGTCCCTACATCTCCTCAAAAGTAAACTGATCCTTTAAGGGTGCTCTGGGATTCCCTACTGCTTAGAGAGGTGGAACCAGTGTGAAGTAGGAGGAGGAGAATGGGAAATAGGGATAGTAGCTATATATGTGCCCCCCTTTTTTTACACCCTCCACTCTTTCACCCCACAGAAAATAGGAGCCTGTCCTGATTCCCATCTTATTGGTATGGAAGCCTGTTCTCGGGGACCTGGATACTGGTGCAAGAACGCAGAAACTGCAACTCAGTGCCAGGTATGTAAGCAGAGATTCTCCAAATACCAAAGAGGGAATGTTGAACTTACAACAAGGTGGAGATAGCCAATTGGACCCATTTGAAAATGATGCACTCCTTTCAGCACCCGCGTTAATGGAATGGAATGTGATGGTGTTCAGACACAAATAAAATTAGACAAATGTGTTCATGCAACTTGGATAAAATATTTACTCTTGCCTTTTTTTGCCAAGCTATATTTTTTTCCCTTTGGTCATGAGAAGCTGCAAGACAAAACAGCAAGATTTACCTAAATGTCATAAATGAAATAAGGGAAAAAGAATATGAGGTTGAAATCCCTCGCCTAACTACTAATAAATATGGATTAGTGAGTAGGGGTGGCATCAGAGACCAATCGGGCAATGGCCCAGTGTCCACACACATCAGAAGGTCCACCTGACCAAGTCAACCCTGAGCCTCAGCATTGGTGAAGGTGGGGTGCCATAAAGTTTCAGTGTAGGACTTGGTCCCAGCCCCATATAACTTGGGACTGGCACTATTTTGTTAGCAGCATTCTTCTGTGGAAAGGGGATTCTGGGCTAATTAGATTAACGTAAACTCTCTTTTAGGGCAAATATATTTTAAAATCCCATCTGAATTGAAGAGACTCTGTTATTCTGATTGTAAATGTGTAGGATGATGTCCCATCAATTCACATTCATTTCACTTTGCAATGAACATCCTTAATAAATGTAGCCATGATGTTCTGAAAACATTGTGTAAATAAAGATATTGGCCCCCAAGCCAGCTATTTGGCCCAATCCTATCAGGGCCTTATGGTGGAGTGATCAGCCACTTAAGTCCTCAGCCAAAGGCATGAAAGTTGCTCCGCCATTCTGCGGGCTGGGCATGCCAGTACAAACTGGTGGAGGCCATGCGCACAGGCACCACTGACCTGCAGAACCTCTGCCATTCTCTACTGTTGCTGATATGTTGGTGGTGGTGGGTGATTTGGGGGAAGCTCATGGGTGGATCAGGGTGGGGAGTGGGCTGGGCCAGGGGCAGGAGGGGTGGATCTCAGTGGCACTAGCACACGTGGGATCCTATCCTCCCCCTTCCTGGCCTGTACCTGCCCCTAGGAGTTTCCTTGGATGTAAGCTAGCTAAAGAGCTGGTGTAGTTCTGAAGAGACCCATTGGGGACCAGGCAGCCTAAGAAGAGATAAGCAAAACAGTTTTTTACTTACCTTTCTTGGGCTGTCTACCCCCCCCCCCCGGCTGCCCATAGTATCCATCAGTGGGCTGGTTGGGGATAGGATTGGGCCATTAGTTGCATACATTGACTTAATGGTCCCTTGATGGGGCATGTATATCCATGTCCATATTGTAAACTGTCCAGCTAGTTCACTAGGACCTGGACGATCACTATGATGTACATATCCACTGCTTCTTTGTGCAAATCTCCCTCGCTGGATTGGCTCATATACGGTTACATATAAACTGAATGAATTAATGAAAAGCAAGATTAATTGACCATCACATTCTACAACTAGTTGACAAGCCCTATTGAACTTCTGATACACCTCATGTCTTCAAGCCCCTTCAGTATGTTTATACTGGGGTCAAGCTATATACGCTAAGCCTATACTTAGATGGACTTAACACAGGACATAAACCAAAAATGTCTCTTTGCACATTGTTGAAAATCAGCCACAGGAACCCCAATCCAGATTGGGACACTGGCAAGTGCGGAGGGGGCAGTTTAACCACTTGTGCCATTTTCCTGCTGGAAGTCTTCTGCCCTGAAGCAGCTATTTTGTGTGTGTTTTTCGGTGGGAAAATATTGCTGGGGCACGTGTTAACCCCACTCCCCGTACTGCTGCCCCGATCTGGATTTGGAACCCCAAAGCTTCTTTTCTACATCAGAGATACACTTCTGCCTCTGCAGGTGGTAGACTTTCCATCATTAGCCTGAATAGCCACCTATTAGGGGTGTTGTGATTTTGGGTTGCCTGCATTGGCAGGAGATTGGACTTGATAATCTTGTAGGTCCTTTCCAACCCTGATGCTATGATTCCAGTTTACTGTACTTCCTATGTTAGGCTTAACTTAATGTGTAGTAGCTCGGCTCCCAGTTGTGGTATGAATTGAAAATGGCCTTTCTTTCACCAGTCTCCTTTCTTTCCCTTTCCCACAGGCCACTGAATACTGCAAACGTCATATATGGAACTAGAGGAACCCATTCAGTGGAAGAACGTTGGCTGTTGTTTTGATGAACGCATCCTGGAATTTGGCTAGATGGAAAATAGAGAAATGTCTAAAGTTTGGAAGACCTTCTCCTCTCCCTTTCCCACCTTCAGTTTGGCCCTTTGGGTGTCGACGTTGCATAAAGGAAGAAAAAAAAATACCATTTATCATTTGTGCATGATGCTCTAAGTCACCATTCATTTAGTTTTGTCTTTTGAGCCATGGTAGGGAAAGAGAGGCTGGGACGGGGAATGGAATGTATTCAAGTAGGTGAGAAGAATTTTTTTAGGATATGTTTTATTTCAATGTCAATGTTGCCTTATGACTGATAACAACAATCAGAGCAGTCTGCCTAAACTGAGGTATTTCCTGTGCCTTCTATCTCATAATAGCTTGTAAATTAATTTTGAGTATGTTGTTGTCTAAGGGGGGGGGAGGGGAGGGTTTAGGACTGGCATGATACCAGAGGCAGCAGAGGCCATACACTCAGGGGATGTAAACGGATAGTGCTTCACTGAGCTGGGTGAGGCCTCTGTCTTTCACAAATACTATAGATCTAGCTTATTCACGTTGCATCATATTTAAACAACTTCTAAACTGCTTTAGAGCGCAATCTTGATGATAGGTCCGGCGGCGGAACGAGTGCTCTGTCGCTGGAAGCCGTCGCGAGCGTGCCTTAAAGCACATTCGCGACGACTTGGGAGTAAGGGAGGCCGGTGCAAGGTCGGCCTCCCTCACTCTGCCGCCGGATCTCCTTGCGGACGGCGGCGGAAGGTAAGCGCTCTGTCGCCGGTTGCGTGGGCGATCTGGCTGGGTGAGGGAGGGGGGCCATTGGTCTAGCTGGACCGGGCCAGCTACGCCATTATACGGTCTCCTCTACTTCTGCCAGCTATTTAGCTGGCGGAAATCCGAGGCCGATAGGGATGGCCTGGGTTTACACTCAGGGAAGGGGACGTGCGTCCCCATCCCTGAGTAGAACTCCGGTCTGGGGGGCACCGGGCAGCCTGTGCACAGGATCCGGCGGGCGGCCCTGGCCCGGATCTTTAGTCAGGATTGCGCTGTTAATCTATTATACCTTTCCTCAAGGAGACCTGGGAATTGCAGTTGTCTGATGGTCAAAGAATTTGACCATTCTTGAGGTGGAAAGGGCTCTACAAGGAGCCTGATCTTCTCCATTTTCTGTGTAACATGTTGTTGTGAAAGTTCCCCATGTGATCAGAATGCAAGTTTTAGGATAAAAGGAGCTGCTGCCTGCCACAGACCACTGTCCAGCTAACCTAGCAGCTCTCCAAGGTCTCGCGCAAAACACTTTTCTAGTCTTGCTACTTGAGATTCTCTAACTGGAGATGCCAGAGATTGTTTATGGAACCATGTTTGCTTATTGCGATTAGGTATTTTACAATTCTCCTTTTCCACAAGACATCTGGTGGAGAAATTGCCATACCTTTCCACCTCATTTATCATTGTCTGGCCCTAAGGCTGCTGAGAATTTGGTCTAGACCAGAGGTGGCCAACCTTCCACCATTAGGGCCTCTGCATTCTTAAGAGTTGTGTAGAAGACAGAATCTTGGCAGCTGCAAGTGCTGATGATGGTGCTGCTAAAGCAGCTGCACCTGCTGAAATGCCCTCACCTATACAACCATTAAAGGGCCAGGAGCATTCATGTTGAAAGGTTGGCCACCCCTGTTTTAGAACATGTTAGAATTAGTGCTTTGTGGCTGATTTATCAGTACATGCTTAAATACAATGCCCAAATCCATTGGCTTATTTTTGTTATAACTTGCAGTTGCAGAAATATCTTGAAAGTATGAGTGGTCTCTCAAAGCTCTACAAATGCCATAGTTGTTGGTAAACACTGAATGTATGTATCTTTTCTTCTAAGAGTTGCCTATTAGAGGAAATTTTTAACAGGTGTACTTTGTCAGGTCACAATGATACAGAGGTGAAACATTTTGCCATCTACCATGCTTTCCTCTTCTATACCATTATTAAAGATAAAAGAGCCTGTTCTCTGTTGAGACTGATATAAATGACTTTGGAGTGTACTCAGGATATACGGTGAGAAAATATTGAGCTGATCGTAAAAGATCATCATTATGAGCAGTCTACCATGACTTCTGTAAATTAAAAACATTAAATAATAATTATGAATTTGACATTCACAGTTGATTTTTTTTACAAACAAACAAACAAACAAACAAAAATGTTAGGCTTTTGGTTCAGGTGACATGTGAAGAACATGTTTCCAGTACTACTCTGACACAAGTGATATAGCAATGACAATTCTTTCTAGCTTTTTTGGAAGGCTGGAGGTTTAGAATGCACAATACTTCTCATCACTAACGCTGAATCCAAAGGAATGGTTTTCTGGAGTGATGCCATGGAATGGAAAGGTGGTCATGGTGGTTTCTGTTTAGTAGTCTATGGATTAAGATCACAATCCTGAAAACGCTGCATGTCCAGCAAAACTTTGACCACTTTTTCTGTCCAGAAAGGGCAGGGCAGCTCAAAGAAAACAAGTCAAATATTTTGCTACACACTATGCAAGTCTTGAAGGTCTCTGGCAGCGCAATCCTGTGTAACCTTGCACCCGTGTAACAGTAGATGCACCGGTGTAAGTGCACTTACACTAGCATAAGTGCGCTTACTTACACTGGTACATCTACTGTTACACGGGTGCAAGGTTACACAGGATTGCACTGTGGATTGCAGCCAGTAAATAGAATATGAAATCTAGCACAGACTTCGGGATCTTAAGAATATCACCTGTCTTTTTTAAAAGCAGGATTCCAGTCTGCACAGTTTGTTCATATGGCTGCTGCTTCATGTTCTCTATTGGTGCTCTTAGCCACATACTTAGTTATACTTGGCTTCCATGACAAATCCTTTGAAAACATGAAAGGAAAATGATGTAGATTTTGCTTAATAACATATTCAAATTGCAGAAGTGTGTGTGTGCCCGTGTGTGTGCAAAACTATGCCCATGTGTGTGCATGCACACATCATATACACAGCCCTAGGCGCAGCGGGTTAAACCACTGAACCATAAGCTGTCGATCGAAAGGTCGGCAGTTCGAATCCGCGATGGGGTGAGCTCTCGTTGCTTGGCCAGCTCCTGCCAACCTACCAGTTCCAAAGCATGTCAATGCAAGTAGATAAATAGGTACCGCTTGCGGGAAGGTAAACAGCGCTCCATGTTCCAGCTGCATGCTACGCGCTGCGGCAAGGAGAGTCACGCCGGCCACATGACCACGGAGGCATCTTCGGACAACGCTGGCTCTTCGGCTTTGAAATGGAGATGAGCACCACACCCTAGAGTCGGACACGACTGGACTTAATTGTCAGGGGATACCTTTAACTTTAAATAAGGCACGCTTACCATTCCCCTCTTTGCTAATTTTATGTACATGGTGGTACATGGTGGTACCTCAGATTCCTCAGCTCATATTTAGTGGCATGCAAGCAACCCAAGCAAGCACTGAAAACTATGCCCAAGTCGAGAAGATCTATGAGACACATTGGAAGGGAAAGATAAAACACAGCTTAACCAAATTCATGTATAGTGTATTTCGGGTTCCTGTGACAGACCATTCCGAAAACTCTCAACATTTTACTGTTTGAAACCAAAAGAAGAGAAATCACACACAAACACGCTACGTTCAGAACCTGAATGTCACTCTGATGCTTTCTTCTGATGCTGCAGTATTTTGGTAAATCAGCAAAATGGAGAAATGGCTTCAGGGTTGGTATTTTCCCTTCTGGAAAAGTGACAACACAGATTAATGCCAAGCAGAGTTGTGGGGTTTCCTGAAGTTTATCACACAATCCCCATGTGCGAGTTGACAGTCCCAGGATAATCTTAGCTGCACTGAGTAGGCAGCCATCTTTTCTCTGCCATCCTGGTTGAATACATTCCTGGATAACGAATAGTGGGCAAACGTATTGGTACAACCCAGGATATGTTGGAGAGTCAACTCTACTGATGGGAGATGGCACCATGATTATTGCATTTCTAACCTCAGGTTTGTGCCTCAGGGTCTCCCACTGCTTCTTTTTTTTAACACTTTATATTTAAAAAAATAAAATTAAAAAAGTTATGACTTTAATGATGTGAGTGCCTGGTAAAAGCAAACAGTCCTGAGAACCTTCCCCCTGGAGTTAGGCTTCCCACGGCTGCCATAACAAAACAGTTGGCTATCTTGGTCAGATTTATTCTTGGTCAGATTTATGGTGGCCAGGCACTGGTGACCTAGGCTACTGAATTTTCTTCTGCCACATTTGTCCCTTGGTCAGTGCTTTCCTTCTTGTGGCAACAGTCTGAGTGAGCCCAAGCTTCCTTGGAGTGCTACACCAGCGACGCCACTTCTAGTCATAACTCTGTGATTTCCAGTGGGCTCTCCATGATCACTTCCCTCATCTTGTGCATAGGGGTGGATTTGGCAGACTCGGTGCGGGCATTTCTGTCACAGTAGGCCCCACCATCTGCAGTTAGTGTCTCTAAGGAGCGGCCTAGCACTTTCTGGTCATCCTCAGGGAGGCTGTTGAGGTCAGAGGTTAGCAGAGTGCCTGTGCTGCCATGGACCACGTGGATCCCATCAGGTCCCTTAAGTTCAATGGGCTGTTTATGCCGGAAGCGAAGGCTCCCTTGGCTTGGACTCGTTTGCTCTTCCTCCTCATCCAAATCATTCTGGATCAGCTGGAAAAAAAAAAGTTGAAATCAACACACCATATTGTTCTCCTTTTCTCCAGCCCACTTGAATATGCTGTTTTCAACTGAAGGAACTTTCCCTTCTTGAACTAGTTCTGGGCCAGAATAAAGGGTTTTTGTTAGAGCTATACCTCAAAACTCAACTTATAACTAGAACCCAGTCTCTCTCTCTCTCTCTCTCTCTCTCTCTCTCTCTCTCTCTCACACACACACACACACACACACACACACACACACACACACACACACACACACACGAGAATTCTGTGTACTCAAACATGAACACTCTTGTGCATTTGAGCTGTCCAATTTGTTTCAATGGAGGAAGCCAATTTCTGGTTGCAAAGGAAAACAGCACGTCTGCTTTCTTCAGTGAAATGGATGGAGGAGTCATGGCAGCCTGGAAAATTCCATATCAGAGCTCTCTTTTTCAGAACAGACTGCTAGATTGAGGTGTAAGCCTTGAATCATTTCTGGAAAAAAAATGCATGGCTCTCTTCAAGCCATTTTTACATTAGGGTGGGAACCATGTGTCCGGTTTGAGTGCTGAGACTTACAGTCCAATCATATTGGCGTCGGTAGTGCGTGCGCCGCCCTGAGCGGGGGGCGCGCACGCTGCCCCCCGTGCACCCCCACCCCAAAATTTTCCCCTTTAAGAAAGGACTTACCCACGCTGCTGCCAGCACCCAGTGTTGTCATCCTCTGACGGTCCGGGGCCTTCTGACGAGGCCCAATGCGGAAATACGTGAACTTTTAGGTTTTTCGCGCATGCGCACAACGTTTCTGAGGGCAAGGGCTGCCCTTTTGCCCTCAGAACCGTTCTGCGCAGGTGCAAAAACCCTAATAAATGACGTGTCGCCGCGACGTGGACGCTCCGAGGCCTTCTCCAGGCCTTGGAGCGTCCGGAAGGGTGTCGCGCGGAGCGGAGGTGACGCGCGCAGGCGCGCGCGTCACCCTTTGTGCGCATCACCCTGCAGCGGCCCGCCCCCCGCCACGCTCCAGTGACGCGCGTGCCACACGTTGGATGCAGGGCCACCAGCACAGTGTCTGCTACATCCAGTGCATTAATCAGGGTCCAGGCCAGTCGGGAGAGGTAAGAAATGAAAAACTTGATTTGTATTCCCAGTCACTGCATGGTCCCTGATGGGAATGCTCAGGTCTATGCCAGCTCTTTTGCTGGTGTAGCTCTGAGGAGCCTGCTGGGGTGGGGGTGGGGTGTCCAGGCCAGGTCAGGGGTTTGGGATACTGGTGCTGCAGTGACTCGCCCCTGCTCCCACCCTGCCCCGGCTCAATCCTGCTCAATGCCCCTGTCTCATTGCCCCTGTCTCAATCTGGTTCAATGCCCCTGTCTGCAGAATTCTGCCAGTGGCTGGTCTGCACCACACTGCTGGCAGTGCACAGATTTCTGCCTGGTGCTCCTGTGGCAGTGCTGCACAAACTGGCAGAGAGGCTGCCGTGCCAGCGGACCTCATGGTAGGTACACTGGCATACTGCAAGGATAGGATTGGGCCATTACTGTCTCAATGGATGTGCTGAAATCCCTGTCACAAACAGCTTAATTGACAAATAAAATGCATTCCTTAGATATGTATTTCTGGAGTGGTTTCTGAAGAGTTCCTGCATAAAATCCCAAGAAGACAAGAGAGAGTTCTTTCTGCACAGCAAGATTTCAGAGTGAGCTGAAAGAACATGAAAAATAATCTGGAGCTAGCCGTTATCTGGATGGTCAGCCTCCAGGACCTCCATGTATAGCACTCTGAGTTCTTTTGAGAAGGGCAGGATACAAATGTAATCAAACCACCACTGATATTAATGGATTTACAAAAATCAGTATTTTTGTTCCATTTGGTGTTTTATTTGTTGTGGGTTTGCTTTTTTAAAACAAAGCAGAAAGGAGCTTTGGGAAGTGTGACAATCCATGAAGCTCTGGCAGAAAGAAGTCTGAGTTAACTCTTGGTTTGCAGTAGGTTAAACAAAGGGATAGAAGAAACTGGGACTAGATATAAAGACCACAATCCAGCACAGGCCATTACAGGCTCACCACTTTTGTCTACTTGGCTCAACCTAAAAGGCATAAGAAAATAAACTTAGAGATGCCAGAAGAGAAACGATGAGTGGTTTCTTGAAAATTCTTTACCCTGGCTACAATTCAGAAGAGTAAAGCGTTTTCAGTGGGCTTAAGAATGCATAACTGCGTTGAATTGTGGCCAGAGGCTGACAAATTCTCAAGGGAGGAACTCATTTCACTCCAGGCAGCTCTCTGTCAACTTTATTTTGTCCTTAATGTTGAGCCAAGAGAACAAAAGCAGTGCAAATAATAATCCAAAAGCAAATAATGGATGAGTTTTTGTTCCCCATTCTCCTCAATACTCCCTCAGCCTGACAACCCCCCTCTCCTTGTAGCAGGAGACCCTTTATCTCGGTTTGTGACCTATATGTCTGTCTCTCACCCTCTTGAGAAGAACTTTGTGTTGCCTTGCCTCATTTCTGACAGCCAGATGCTCCCTACTAAGTTTCCAATCCATGACACATTGGTGAACTGTATTTTTTTCCTTTCTGAGTCATTGATCTAGGTAGGACCTATCCTGACTGTGCCTTACCTATTCACTTCTGAAAGTCTGGCTAATTGTAGTGCTTGCCAGTCTAACATCTGAAGAAGGAATCGGTACGGCAAAGGGGTTCAGCAGTGTGGTAACATGAATGGTCATGCCTAGCAGATGGCATGGGGCTTTAAATGCAAAGTGACTAATGCATTGCCATTGGTGCAAGTGGAGAGAGGCCACTGCTTTGTGCTTAATTACACTTCTCCATATTTGTGCTCGAGACTGGAGAGCTACAGAAATAGTAGTGAGCATCACACAAGATATACAGAAGGCTATAGCTTTGAAAAAGCAGACACCACATCCCAGAGGGCACACAACAAGCATTTGTAGAAATGCCCATGCACAGACAGACTCTACCTCAGAGATCGAGGACTGATCCCCATGACTAGTGGTGGCTTTTTGCACCATCCGCTCAGCAAGCAGTCTTTTCAACCGCATATAATCGTCCAAGACTACCTTTAAGAGAGAACCCTGGAAGGAGGAAAGGAATGGGGCAACAGGAGAAATTACACAGGGCCCTTTGCCACCTGTCCTGAAACCTGAAACTTACCTGGGTAAGGGAATCCACATGAAAAGCTATTCCAAAGCCAAATGAATATTTTCCCCCGCTACATTTACAAAATCTGGATTAAAAAAAAATGAAGCTAAAGCCTGTTGAGGTTTACAAGAAATGCTTTTGTATAACATCTAATCCTACTTTAAATAGGCTACTTGACATAACAAACAGTATTCCAAGACTGGATTGCAGATGAACAAAGGTGGTGTGAAACTGAGTTAAATCCAGTAGGCTCTGAAGAAGGGTTGCTGTTGGTAATCTGGTGTATGCTGGGGAGTCCAAACCTCTCCTTAAACCTGCACGGCGAAAAACTCCTCTGGCCTGCAGGGTTACCATGTCAAGAGAGAATGCCAGATATACTCACCTTGATGGGCCCTTCACGCATGATCTGACCGAGCTTGGCAATGTTGTCATACTCCTGAATAGCTGCTCTCAGGTAGCGATCATCTTCAGGTTTGGCAGCTGAAGGCTCTCGGCCAAATGTTCCCTAAAAAAGGAGAGTTTGGAATAGTTTCTCTCTCAATAAACCTGAAAGGAAATCCATTCTGGAATTCTTCTGGTGTTTCCACTCACTCCTAGGAGCTTAGTCTAAAGCTTATTTGTGAAAATAATTTCCATGTGGTCAACTCCTTTTTCGAATATGTAATAATGAAGTGGGACTGCAGTAAGCAGAACCAAATTTTAGTAATGACCACCAGTGGCATATATGTAACTCCCAACCAGCAAAAAGCATCAGGTAGCGCTATGTACAAGGGGTCCTCAAGCAAGCCCTAACTTTACTTAAGCAGCTATCAGAGTTACAAAACGTTATAGCTGGGTTATCAGGCCTAGGTTAGGAAATATTCTTGCACATTGGGATCGTGAAGTTTGCCTACTGTCAACATTTATTTCTCATTTATCTTCAAAAAGGTACTGATACGTTGATTTCCTTTCATGCCGGCACAAATTACAAAGAAGCTAGTATGCTTGACTAAGCTGTGATTCAACCCCTGAAAGAAAGCAGATGCCATCTCACATGAGTCCTGGCTGGGCTATTCCATAAGTCTGTTATTTCGCTTAGGTTCTCTGGCAGGTCATCTTCATGCTCAGCTTGTGCTGCCAGCTCCAGGTTCCTGCAGAAAGGATCTAGCCACACAGGGTTTGCTCTGTAAGAAATAAACCATGACTACAGTAAAGATTTGTAAGAACATAAACATAAGAACATAAGAAGAGCCCTGCTGGATCAGGCCAAAAGCCCATCTAGTCCAGCTTCCTGTGTCACACAGTGGCCCCACCAGATGCCTCAGGGAGCACACGAGACAACAAGATACCTGTGTCCAGTCGCCACTCCCTTGCACCTGGCACAGAGAAAACCCACTTCTAAAAAACCAGGAGGTTGCTTATGGCTTGTAACCTGTGATGGTCTTTTCCTCCATGAATTTGTCCAAACCCCTTTTAAAGGCATCTAGGCCAGGTGCCATCACCACATCCTGTGGCAAGGAGTTCCACAGATGAATTACACACTGGGTAAAGAAATATTTTCTTTTGTCTGTTCTAACTCTCCCTCCACTCAATTTTAGTGCGTGTCCCCTGGTTCTGGTGTTGCGCGAGAGGGAGAAGAATTTCCCTCTATCCACTCTCTCCATCCCATGCATAATTTTATAAGTCTCAATCATGTCCCCCCTCAGGCACCTTTTTTCTAGGCTGAAAAGCCCCAGACGCTGTAGCCTTTCCTCGTAAGGGAGGTGCTCCAGCCCACAAATCATTCTGGTCGCTCTTTTCTGCACCTTTTCCAATTCAACTATATCCTTTTTGAGGTATGGTGACCAGAACTGGACACAATACTCCAGATGTGGCCTTACCATCGATTTGTACAAAGGCATAATGATATTGGCCGTTTTATTCTCAATCCCCTTTTTAATGATCCCGAGCATGGAATTGGCCTTCTTCACAGCCGCCACACACTGGGTCGACACTTTCATCGACCTGTCCACCAGCACCCCAAGATCTCTCTCTTCATCCGTACTTCATTGTACTATGAAGTCATCCAGTGAAGGTGCCTCAATTTGGCCACACTCTTGTCAGCACTCGAGCAGCTAACAAGCACCCTGTTCAAAATATATTTATAAAAAGTATATCATCATCCCAGGTGGCATCCACCCAAGAGTTCGAAAGGAACTCATGTGAAATTACTGACCTTCTGGCTAAATTATGCAACTTTAAAGATTGGCGTTACATTAGCTATCCCTTCAGTCCACTGGCACATTGGCTGCTTTAATGGATGGCCAATGTGCCAGTGGACTGGAGGGATAGCTAATGTAACACCAATCTTTAAAAAAAGGAGGGAGAGGGAACCCAGGAAACTACAGGCCAGTCAGCCTAACATCCGTACCAGGTAAGAGGGTGGAAAGTCTAATCAAGGATGAAATCTTAAAACATATAGAGGAACAATTTTGCTGAGGGAGAATCAACATGTCTTCTGTAAGGGTAAGTCTTGCCTCACAACTGTTAAGAGTTCTTTGACAAGGTCGACAGGCACGTGGATGTGGGTGAACCCACTGATATTCGATATATGGAATTTTGGAAGACGTTTGACAGTCCTTCACCAAAGATTCCTGAGAAAACTCAATGTGTACATAAAATGACCTAGAGCAGTGTTTCTCAAAGTTCTCCCCGCCAACTTAAGAGTGCTTGCGGAGGTGGGGCCAGTAGCAGCGGCGATCCCAGGGATTGCTGCCGCTGGTGGGAAAAAAGCACCCCAAAATGGGTTTTTCTACACACCAGGGCTTTGGGGGTGTGTAGGGAGGCCTGCGTGACCCTCCGTAGGCCTCCCCAATCTTCAGATTGCCAAAAAATGGCAATTTTAGACCACCGGTTTTTGCAAAAGGGGGGGGGGCAGGGGAAACATCCGGTTCTCCTGGTGGGTCGTGACCTACCAGTTTGAGAACCACTGACCTAGAATTAGGGATAAGCGGTCAAGTTTGTGGATGACACTAAACTCTTCCGGGTGGTGAAGTCTAAAACGGATTGTGAAGAGCTCCAGAAGGATCTTTCTAAACTGGGGGATTGGGTGACAAAATGGCAGATGTGCTTCAATGTAAGTAAATGTAAAGTGATGCACATCAGGGCAAGAAATCATAATTTCACATATACACTGATGGGTTCTGAGCTGTCTGTGATGGATCAGGAGATCTTGGGGTGGTGGTGGACAGCTCGATAAAAGTGTCGACCCAATGTGCGGCGGCTGTGAAGACAGTCAATTCCATGCTTGGTATAATTAAAAAAAGGGATTGGGAATAAGATGGCCAAAAGTATTATGCCATTGTACAGATCGATGATAAGGCCAAATCTGGTGTATTGTGTCCAGTTCTGGTTGCCACATCTCAAAAAGGATATAGTTGTGATGGCACCTGGCCTTTAAAAGGGTATTGGACAGATTTATGGAGGAAACGTCCATCTTAGGTTATAAGTCATGATGACTGTATGCAACCTCTGGGGTTTTAGATGTAGCCTATCTCTGAATCCCAGATGCAAGGAAGTGGTAACAGGATACAAGTATCTTGTCATCTTGTGCGCTCCCTGAGGCATCTGGTGAGCCATTGTGAGATACAGGAAGCTGGACTAGATGGGTGCTTGGTGTAATCCAGCAAAGCTCTTCTCACGTTTTTAAACATTTTAAATTTTATGAACATTTTATATTTATAACAAGCATTTTAAATGACCATATAAAAGTTCTTGAAATAGTAGCTATCTTCAAGATAAGCATCACAAGTGTCAGAGGCTGTGTCATGCAGGGCTGTACTTAATTAGGGGCCACAGCATTCAGACAACCTAAGACAGCTAGTTACTTGGGGGTCAACTCATACATTTTAATTTATATGCCTAACAGCGCAATCCGACCTAACTTTTGTGCCAGTTTAACCAGCGGTGCAGCAAGAATGGGAGGCCCCAGAATGGAAAAGGGATTCAAATCCCCTCCAAAAGAGGAATTCAAATGGGATTTGAATCCCTTTTCCATTCTGGGGCCTCCCGTTCTTGCTGCACTGCTGGTTAAACCGGCACAAAAGTTAAGTCGGATTGCGCTGTAAGATGTTTTAAGTGTTCATTCCAAAATAAACTGTGTGAACGTGACAGACACTTGTCTCTGAACATGTGAATCACACAGAGGGTTGAAATAAATCCAGGTACTCATGTAACATGGGCAAGTTAAAAACAGGGTCTGGTGACTGACACCTCCTGGTTGCTGAAGTGTGTTGTTGTTCAGTCGTTAAGTCGTGTCCGACCCTTCGTGATCCCATGAACCACATCCCGCCAGGCCTTCCTGTCCTCCACTATCTTCCTGAGTTCGCTCATTTTCATGTTTGTTGCATCAGTGATGCTGTCTAACCATCTCATCCTTTGCCTTCCCCTTCTCCTTTTGCCTTCAATCTTTCCCAGCATCAGAGTCTGCTGAAGTGAGCAGAAAGCAAATGCTGACTTCTCTTATGTGTGCTGCAATGGATGCTACAGAATCAGATGTGGCTGCATCTTCCTCTTATGCTCTCCTTTTAAAAAAATTCGTTATCTTGTTGCTCCCTAGCCCCACTTTACTGTTCTTTATTTTGTGCCACACTTTTTTGTCCTGACCTAACCCATCCTTCTGAGGGTCTAATGAAACAATACGTGCAAATGCATGCCATAAAACTCCAGTGGTCACTTTTGTAACTGAAAAGTCCATTTTGAAGGAGGTGATTAACTAGTGGGTGGTGAACAGATTAAGCACCCTCCCTTGCTGCTTCTCCATTCCAGACTGCTCCCCTCTCAAAGCAGCTATTGTGTAACAAAAGAAGCTGTTAGTGTTTTGTTACACAGGCTTGCCTGTAACATGTAGTTAGGTTCTTAGACTGAAAGTCCTCTTTCTCCCATCATGTTTCCCTCTTCTCATCATCTCCACTATTTCCTTCTGCATTTTCTTCTTCCTCATTTTTAGTCTTTTCCACTTCCCTTCCCCACTTTTGATATACCCCTTTCCTCCTTTTTCTCCAATAGCCTTCACTGGAAGTGGAACTTGCTCTGAAATGCATGAAACAGTTATTAAGAAAAGAAGCTAAGAACATATGCTGAAATTATGCCTTTCCCTCAATCAGAGGTAGGACTATTTCCAATTGCATAATGTGTGAAACAGCCCTGTATCATATCTCTAAGCACTGCCCAACTATTTAAGCATGAACCAGGGTAAAATCAATATGACTTACTTCCATGTAATTCGTCTAGGAGAGGAGTACTAATGTTAGAAGGTTCTGAAACTCTCGAGGACTTACCCATCAAAGGAATATTTATTTGTGTTTGGCATATCCATGATGTCCATGAAGCCTCGGCTACCTGTGGAAGACGATGTGAAGAATTTACTGAGGATCATTTACATCTGTTGAGTTTAGGCTTGACATCTTTTTTTGCAGGCTCTGCTCCTGTGTCTTTAACAGAAGCCTTGCACACAGAAACTTAGCAGTGAAGCTTTCTCCATCATTTATCAGCATGCAAAAGGGCTGTTTCCAGTGGCGTTGCTATGCCGCCCCCATGACGTCACCACCGGAAGTGACGTCACTGCCGCTGCAACTCCCTTCAGAGATACAGCAGGGCAAGAGGATCGGCCAAACCCATCGCCTTCTCCGTTGCCCGCTGTTCCCACCGCCAAAACAGCGCGGTTGTCACCCCCCCACACTTGTCACCGCCCCCCCCCCCGGTGACGTTTCTGGCTGTTTAAGATGGTACTTTTCCCACCAAACTGGCTCCATATGTTAAAGGTGTGAGAATCACAGCCAGGTCTGGCTAAACCACAATGTGGTCTGATGCAGCTTGTGTCAGTGGTGAATGACGGGGTGGGCGGGGGGAGCAGTGGATTTAAGGTGGTCTTTACACTGAGCCTGCCACCACCTCCCTCCAGTTCGCCACAGACACGAGTCACACTGATCAGCTTCCCACTTGCTAAAAGCATCTGCTTTCCTACTCCTGCCCTTGCTCTTTTATGAGGAAAGATCCGGCTCTATGACCTCACAAAGAAGGAGCAAGGGGAGAGCTGGCTTGCTGCTGTCCATGTCAAACAAACTGTACAGACAGCAGAGCAACGACCCCTTCCCCTTGTTCCTGCCTCACATGGTCTGTTTAAACTGAAAGGGCACATGCCCTGAGTGTGTTCGGTTTGGCAGGGAAAGTATTGTCTAAACCTGGCCAAGGGAGTTCACTCTGTGCACCAGAATGCTGGTTTTATTAGCCAGTGCTATGATCTCCCCACATTCATCAATGCCCATTTTTTCCATGGGCCAGAAAGAAAAAGGACCCTCAATATCTCTCACCTGTGGAACCAGCCACAATTGCTTTCAATTTTCGTTTGTGTCTGCAAAACAATTTAACACAAGTAAACAGCTGGGGGGGGGGGAAACACAAGAATTCTACTATTCACAAATGTGATGCGAATGATGATAGTGCCTTAAAATCACCTTGCATATTACTTTATTTCTTTAAAAAAAGAATGACTATTTGTTGAGAATCTTCACCACTTTTAGCTGTGACAGTTTTTCAAAATTCTGAAACAATTTTCTCTAAATCTAGAAATGCTGTGTGGTTATCAAGTTCATTTCAATTGGGTTCCTAAAGTTATGCTAAAATATCCATGATTGTGAAATTACAAATTCTGATCCATGATATGATATGGTCCATGAAGAGGAGATTGACGCTGGGAAACGGATCTCCCCCACTGCACAAGAAAGGAACCATTGCATGCTCCCCTCATTTGGTCTCTCCCCCCCCCCCCCCGTTTTGGCCCTGATCCAGAGATCTGAGAGCACAGCAGTCCACTTGTACAAACTCTACCCTTTTTCTACTCTATGTAAGTCAGCCTTCTATGAATTAGGGAGAAATCCCCACTCTGACCAACAGTTTGTGGCACAATTTAAAGGTGTAAAATTACCTTAAGTCATCTCAGAAGGTCCACTATGCTCCTTCTCTTTTTTCTTTTAGGCATTTATTAAAAGCTTTATTGTTCTCTCAGGCCTTCCCTGGTTATGTCTGAAGTTGATTGTGTTTTGTTTCTTGGTTTTCTTGGTGCTTTTTTAAAATGATATTTTGACTCTGTCTTCTTTTTAGTTTTTTATTGTTTTATTGTGTGATTTTAAATGGAATTGTTAGTTACCGTGAGTCTTCTGAATGAGGAATATAATTTTTTTGCAAAATAAATAAAATAAAAAGGAGATGGTCATGGTGGGGTGGGGGAGGGAGGAGTTGAATTTGAGAAGATTTCTGCATGGGGCTTATTTTTTAAATGTGGAAAATGTGCGTTGGTGGGGTGGGGGAGTTTGTCCCACCCCATTTTGTTTGCTTGTTTTGTATGGAAGGGAGATGCACTCTCAGTTTTGTATGGAAGGGAGATGCACTCTCAGTCTTTTTCTAAATGTAAGTTTGTCTGAGTTTGTCTGTTTTTAAGTTTTTAAAAACGTCACAACTCTATCCTTAAATGTACAGTACTTCAGCGAAAGATTTTTTTTGTTAAAAGCAGCGCTTTTAAATTAAAAAGCTAATTAATTATGTAAATCATCTAATTAATTATGCTAAATAGCAGGGGGTACGCCAGAAAATTGGAACGTGATAGGGGGTACCTGGGCCTCCAAAGGTTGAGAAACCCTGCTCTAGGCTATTGCAAACGTGCCATAAAGCATGTTTGTGATGACTCTGGAGTAAGGGCCGCCGGCGCAGAGGCCGGCAGCCCTTACTCCACCGCCCTCCGGACCTGGCACCCAACGGTGGAGGTAAGTCCTGCACCGATTGGTGCAGGGGAAGGGTGGGCCAAGTGGCGAGGGAGGGGGGTTATTGGCAGAACCGGGTTGGGAGAGGGTGGGGATATCGGCGGCACGCTCTGCCGATATCCTAGGCCCTTTCCCAGCTTGGTTCGGCCTTACCCCACCACCTTGGATGTATGTCAACTACAGAGCTGGCGTACATCTGAGGAGGCCCATGCCCTACACTTGGGGAAGGGGACGCATGTCCCCTTCTCCTGAGGTGTTTCTGGGCTGTGCTGGCGCGGCCTGGGAACGGGCTCAAGATACCGCAGCCGGCCCTTTAGGCCGACCGCGTAAAGGTGCACAGGATTGCACTGTCAAAGTTTTAGGTTATTTATTTTGACGTTTGATGTCCAAAATGTATGTTTCATGAAATATCTGAGACACCTTGCTATAAAAATACCATAAAACACTTATTCTGCCCTAGGCATTTAAGGTTACTCACGCTGTTCTGTAGTACCAGTTCATGAGGATGAACAACATGGCTGCCAGGAAGAGAAGAATAGCCAGAATGATGATTGCCATCTAGAAATGACCAAAAACCACCATTACATGTCTAGAAAATCGGTTGAACAGCTGACAACAGCAAGAGACAAACATATACATTACATAACTGCAACAATAACACATGATTGGTCTATTCAAAAATATACTTTTGTGTGATTTTCCATAGCAAAAACTCAAAACTACAAGACAAAAGGCAAATAACAAATAATTCATAAATGATGTATTTGCAACATGTCAAGGAATCACTATCCTGCCATCAGAAACTGGAGAAGCTGTAATAAGTATGGACCTTGAAAATTGTAAATAGTTGAATGAAAGGCTTTGATGACAGACTGATGTTACTATCTGGAAATTTTAGAAGAAAAAACTATTGAAGACTTTCATATCATAAGGAAAAGGTCCGAAGAAGAGATATTAGATTTTAAATGGGAGACTAATGGATGCCCATCATTTTTTTCCTCAACATGTTGCAAATACATTGTCTATTTTTATTTACAGTGATGCCTCGCAAGACGAATGCCTTGTGCAACGAAAAACTCGCAAGACGAAAGCGTTTTGCGAGTTTTTTGGTGACTCGCAAGACGAATTTTCTTGCGAAAAAATTTCGTCTTGCGAGGCATCACTGTCCCCTCCCTGCGCCAGACGCGTCACCTCCCCTGCCGTGCCGGATGCTCCGAGGCCTTCTCCCGGCCTTGGAGCATCCGCCCTGTCCGGCTGCGGCGATATGCTATTTATTAGCTTTTTCGCGCATGCGCGCAGACGTTTCTGAAGGCTGCCCTTTTGCCTTCAGAAATGTCTGCGCGCATGTGCGAAAAAGCTAATAAATAGCGTATCGCCGCATTGGGCCGTCAGAAGGCCCCGGACAGTCGGATAGGGCGGACGCTCCGAGGCCGGGGCGGCAAGGGAGGTGACTCGCAAGACGAAATTATTCACAAGACGACATGACTCGCAGAACGAATTAATTTCGTCTTGCGAGGTACCACTGTATTTCAATTTTTTTATATCCCACCTTTCCCAAGCAAATGTCCAAGGCGGCTTACAAAATTTCAACAATAAAATTTACAATATAAAAACAATATAAAATAGTTAATAATTTGTTTATGAATATGAATATGTTTATGAATTACTGGCTTTTTGCCTTTTGTCTTTTAGTACTATATGCATTTTTGCTATTGAAAATCACATACTGTACAATTTTTTTTCATGTGTAGAACAATCATGTGTAATTATTGCAGTTGTGTGGTATGAACACTTGTCTTTTGCTAGAAAATTGGCTGGCCATTGTGCCGATTTTTTACACTAACTGGGATATCAGACAAAATGATTCCAAGGTGCACTCATATTCAGGTCACTATGACAAAACATAAGGAAAATAAATGGCAAAGCCGCCACTTAATGATTGATACAACTAATCTATGTGGAAATGCTTCATTTAACATGCTTCACCTTCATTCTATTTTCTTTTTGCCATCTCCCTAACAGACTCAGCAAATTCCTGTAATGACCATTTCTCCTGATATAGGGTTAGGACAGTACATGTACTCTTTCTTTTATGAAAGAGGCAACATAAAGTTGAAATAAACTCCTTTCGTAATAACACTTTTTGTGCTTTTAATAGCTACACAAGTGCAGAACTTCAGCTGGTGCAGGTGCATAATTTTTGGCTGCTGCATATTCACTAAAGAAGCCCAAGGCTCAATTAGGAAAGAAGTTGGCAACTCTTATGATAATTTTTGAAGAAACAGTTTCTTCTAATGCTGTTTAATTCAAAGAACTATTGTGGGAAACTTACCGAAAAGCATACGATCTGGAAAGAAACTAAGCTTCTGGCATACAGGACCATCACCTACTCTTACCTGCAGGGCTGAGAGGTCATCTGGGGCCCTGGCAGTGATGGCTGGTTGCACATCCAATACATTATAATTCCTGAAGAGATTCCGTAGTTGCTCCTTATTCTCATCAATCATCTGTATTACTCTGGGAACAAGTTCAAACGTTTATTTCTGGATTAATCTTCTTTAGATTAATCTTCCTTCCATTAAAAAAACATTAGAAGCACTGTGAAGCCAGTCATATAAAGATTTTTTATTTTTTTTTGCCACAAGACTAAAAAATCAGATGTGACAATCATATAGTAGTTGGGCAGCTAGGCTCACAAGAAGAGGTTTTGTGCTTCCTCACCAAAGAAGTGCAACCGAGGGACTTCCTAGCAAAGCTAACTCCATAGAAGAAGAGGTGAGATGGTACAATGACTAACAGCTCAATCTATTCCCCATCACTGACAACGACGCAGCCAAGCTGATGGAGCACGCACTGCATCCAATGGTGGTGGTGGGGTGACCAGAAGGCAAATCAGAAGTAAGTAAAATTGGAGTAGGTCTCCTGGCTGCCTATGGGTCTCCTTGGACCCAGGCCAGCTGGCGAAAGTGCAAGGGGATAAAGGGGGCAGATGGACTGAAAAATGGGGGATAGGATCCAGCGTGTGCCTTTGCTGATGAGATCTAACCCCCTCTAGCCCACTCCCTGCCCCCTGCCCTGGAATGCCTCCAAACCTCCCCCTCCCCACTCCTGCCACCAACTTACCAACATCGGTGGGGCTTCCTGAAGCCACTGGCATGCACATCACACCTCTGGCCATTTGTGGCAGAGACCCATGAGCATACGATAGCACCCTGGCTTTTGCGCCACTCAAAGGGCCTTGCACTGCCAGAGTGCACGTTCCTGCAGCACAAGGCCCAGATAAAATTGGTCCATAAGTGTTTGCTGGAAAGTCCCCAGATCAAATCTTACCTCAGCCACAAACTCATTCCTATGTTTCTTTCTAACTCCAAATCTAACCACATATACAGAATCTTTACCTTTCTACATCCAGAATCCGATTAGTTTCCCGATTCACAACATGGATCAGCAATTCTGTTTGTGCAAAATTCACTCGACCTTTTTTGTCAACATGGAACTGTAAGAGAGATGGGAAAAATACTCTTTCTATCCTGCTGATTATGCAACACCTTATGGCCTTTTCCTGTGACAAGGTACCTCCTGGGCATACCAATCCCATAGGGCTGGTTTTACTAGGAAATTAGCCATGCTTTGGGTTCATAATTTTTAACCTCAGAAAGAGAGGATATATATTAATAGCTGATAAGCTGTTTCGGACAGAAAGTAGGCTTCTTTGCCTTGGTGGATAAGCTATGACAGGAACTGGCCAGGCAGAGCTTTGTCCTGTTGGTTTGGCTGGACCTCTCTGCTGCTTTTGATACCATCATCCATGGTATCCTTCTGGACCACCTGGCCATGATGAGGATTGAAGGCACTGTTTTGTGGTGGGTCTCATTCTTTCTGGAAGGTAGATACCAGAATGTGATGTTGGAGCACTCCTGTTTGGAGCCATGTTTGTTGGCTTATGGTGCCCCTCATACCTTTTAACATCTACTATACATGAAACTGCTGTGCGAGGTCATACAGGGATTTGAGGTTGGGTATTACAACTATGTGGATGACACCCAGCTCTATCTCTCATTTCCATTATCTGCTGAGGAGGCTATGGAAGTCCTGAATCATTGATGCAGACAGTGATGAACTGGATGGGGATTAACAAACTGAAATCATATCCGATCAAGACAGAGGTACTATTAGTGAGGAGAACTACAATCTAGGAATTGGACTGTCAATTTGTTCTGGATGGGGTTGCACTCCCCTTGAAGGATCAGGTTCATTGTTTGGGGATGCTTCTGTACCCAGCTATGAACATGGTTGTCCAGGTAGTAGCTGTTGTTTGGAGCACCTTTAACCAACTTAGGCTGGTGCCTATGTCATTTTTGGGATCTGTCAGGCCTGGCTATGGTTACTCATGCTCACACAGGTGACATCAGGTTGTACTACTGTAATGCACTGTACTTGGGGCTACCTTTGAAGACTATTTGGAAATTCCCACTGATAAAGAATGCAGTCGCAAAGCTGCTGACTGGTGTCACGGGTCATGACCATGTCACACCCCTACTAATGCATGTGCACTGCTGGTCTGCATATTTCTGAGCACAATTCAAAGTGCTGGTGATGATCTATGAAGTCCTTAATGGTTTAGGACCTAGATAGTTAAAATACCATCTCTTCCCATAGGGGTCTGCCCATCCCATGAGGTAATTGCAAATGTCCCTGTTGTGAGCACCATCATCTTTAAAGATGTATGGTGGGCAGTGACTTGTGACAGGACCTTTTCTGTGGTGATGCCCAACCTATGGAATTCACTCTCAATTGAGATCATCTAGCATTTAATTGATTGTTTTCCAATGTTGCATTGGCTTCCTGTTGTTTTGGATATGTTGTGCTGCTGATTTGGTTGTAGCTTTTGATTCATTGCTATTTGATATTGTTTTAATTATTGGTTATTTTATTATTTTGCTCTTACAGTCTTAATTCCTTTTTGTAAGTCATCTTGAGCTGCCCAGGAGGGCTTGGAAAGATGAGATAACGACTTAAAATAAAATTTAAACAAGTAAAAAATGAACATACTCCCCCCTCCTCCCCCAAAATAGTTACCTGCACATCATCTGTATTGACAATAGCCCCTGTGATATTCGACAATAGGCTGATGAACTGTTCCTCAAACTGCCGTACTTTGTCTGGGATCTCGTTTATTATGATCTTCACCCGTTGATCGTCCCGCAGGATGTAAATTCCTACAACTGCAGTGTCATTATGTCCAGCCAGGTCTGAGGCCATGACATCCACCACAAAGTAGCCAGGGTTGTATGCAGTGAATAGATCAAATGTCCGAAGAATTCCATCTAGGTTACCTTTGAGGAGAACCAACAACAGAGCCAGATTTAAAGCCAGTCTGCACATTCAGAGCAATCATGCAATACAACCACGTCGAATGAGACAGAACCACTTCAGACTGCAGGTGCAAGATCTCATGTTTAGATGTTTCCCATGTAAAAACCTTCCTGAATTAAAATAGGAGCACATTGTTAAAAGATTCTAGCCTAGCCTAGCCAGGTATGGCAGAGAGATTTGTTTTTATTATGTCACACTGGTTCTGGAGTAGTATTATCTTACCTTTCTCACTCAAAAACCTGTCACAGTAAAATGAAGTCTTCAGCAAGAGACATTGCAGCCAATATAGAGATAAGGTGCCTTTGCCATGAGGCAGCACTGTATTTCGTAGCAGCTCCTTGTCTCAAGCATGGCTGTTAAGGATTCCTGTAAGCTATAGGGAACTTAAGAATGGATGTTGGATTGAATAACCATTGACCTAGTAGCACATCATATCTTGCCTTAATTAGACAAACTAACCAGGGCATCACAGATGGAATACAAGAGAACGAGATCTGGACAGCCCAACGGTGATAGATTCCCACATGTACCTGCCATTGCCATCCTTACCAATGCTGAAGATGCTGGCCACCTCTTCAGAGTCATTGGAGTGTTGCTTGATGTAGCGGATCCCCAAGATGCTGTACAAGACCAAGCTATTGTTTCCCACATCAGCATCCAGCGCAACAAGCTTGATCAACTCAGAACCAACCTTGGCATCAGTTGCAACACCTTTCAAAACAGTGGAGAATATTAGATATTTAAGGTGACAAAGGAAAAGACCAAAAGACAGACTAACAGAGGTAGGAGCAATTGGTGAGAAGCAATACCAAAAGATTTTAACATGCATCATAGTAAAGCCAGGTTATCAGTCCTCCATGCACATATGCACACATACACAGTTTAATCACACCGGCCCCCAAAACAGCAACAAAAACGTTCTCACCAATCCTGAAGTTCACATAGAGAAAAAAAATATTATTGTGCTTTTTGAATCTGTTATGTTTGTCTAATTATACTAAAATTAGACGAAGTATGGAGGGAACCAAAACATTTCATATAAATCTATAGCTATGAATGTGATACAGTCAACGTCAAACATTTTAAAGTCCCATTAATGTTTTTGGGAGGAGAGTTAAGCATTAAATCACTGAGATTTAAAAATGTTTATACTTTATATGTTTTCCAGGACTTTCTTGAAAGTTACTGATGATGAAGTGAGTGGTGTCTAGGTATATTAAGGCCTGATCCTATCCTTGAGATACAATGGCATAACTCCACGTATCCCTGAGCAATGACAGCCCCACTGGTGTAGAAGTCTGCCCACCAGTGGACACACCACAGACGCAGGTGCAATATTGGAAAAAATGCCATACCAATGCAGGCTGGACGTCAGTCAGTGCAACTCCACTGACAGAGGCCAAAAAAGGGATGATATTGGGGCATGACATGGGAGGGACGTAGGACAAACAAGAAGTTGACGTACACCATATCCTAATCCCCCTTCAAACCATGGACATGCCCCCATTGACAGAGAAACGCTATGCAAATGACAGAGCTGGCATATGTAGGAGTAACCCCATAAGGAACAATGGGGAAGGGAAAAACAGAAAAATGGCACCTCCTGACACCACCTGCCCCACCCACTGTCCTATGATGGAGCACAGGATGCAGACTACATTTGGCAGCCAATCACAGCACATCAAGCCCAATACTAAAGCTCCTGCCAGGGAGACTACATCTCAGATGAGAAGATGTGCAGCATGGGGTTATATCTTTCTGTTCTCTCAAAGGGGGACTCTGGTGATGGGAATGAGGGTGAAAGGGCGCTTGGTGCACAAAGGGAGCACTTTGCACAAACCACCTCTTGTCCCTCACAACATATATGGCAAAACATTTTGTTTACACTTATCCTCTCAGAATTATTATTGCAGGTATTCTGCCCTAGGAGATCTCCACACACAACCTCTCAAGTGGAACCTCTCCCTCACCACGCCAACTAGGGAAGGACAATGCACCCCACACAAGTAAGGAAGTGGGGAGGGAATCCCATGCAGCAATGTATTCATGCTGTAGCTAATGTCTCTACTCTCCCTTCAGGATTATCAAATGTGTCTATGATATCAACTGTGTTGCCTTACCATCCCCCCTCCTTTTGCAACAGCTAGAAGCAGAGCATGCCTGCCCCTTTTTGGTGAAGGATAGCCATTTGAAAAGGTACTTTGTTACTGCTGGCCAAATACTCATCTGAATCCCTTTTGTTTTTCAGGACTGCACCATTGCCTCAGGGGGCTGAACACTGGTCCTCTGCAGAGTTGCACTGCAGCCCCCACCAGGAGAGGGAAAAGTAATATTCCAAGCCACCATATTCTTGCCCCCAACATGGCACCACTGCATGTACACTCTGGCGGCACCACTCTCCCTCACAAACACAGAGTACGCATCTCAATCCAGAGAGCAGTGGCCTTTAAACTACTATTCAGCAGATCCATGATGGATGGAGTCTTACTTTCTTGTTCTGGCTGGAATCTTATTCAAATCACACACTTCTCATAGCACTTTCATCCCACTCTATATGAAGCTGAGGAAATAAGTCTCAGGAAAAGCAACTTCCTAATTTACACGTTCCAGAAGTATCATCCTTACCTGCTGTGTATTCAGACTTGGTGAACCGGGGAGTTTGGTCATTAATGTCATCCAGAAAGATCCGTACATCCTGCAAGGTAGCATCCATGCTGGGGTTCATGATTTGGATCCTAGCTGCCCGGCGACCCTGGGGAGGTGTCCAGTTTCTATTGCTAGAGGCTTTGACAACAATGGAGTAGAAAGCCTCTTTCTCCCGGTCCAGGTCCCGCAACACTTGCAATTTTCCCTCCCGACTTAGTTGGAAATTATTATCTCTGTTACCAGCTAGAAAAAGAAAATACTAGTCAGCTTTTACATAAATCTGTACCTTTATAAAAAGAGATTTCTGTGACAGTATTTGTGTAAAAAAAAAAAAAAAAAAAACACCCACAGGGATTCAGATAAGGCCTTATCTGGTTCCTTCCCCCTCAGTCCCTACTGACCAGTGTCAAACAAGATTTCCCACCAGGTGGAATGAGGCTTACTGGGGAACAAACGTCTCAGTAAAAATAGAGAAAACCAGTCCTATAGCAGTTATAATAATGATGGCGCAATCCTGCCTAACTTTAGGCTGGCGGAGCGTGTGCTACTCCTCTAGTGTAAGCGGAGGCTGGCACCGCTCACACTGCCATTGCCCAGGACCTGCACTGGCTGACACAGGTAAGTCCTAAGCCGGTCAGCAGAAGGCAGGCCAGGGGAGGGGGCCATTGCCCGGCCAGGCCTGGGAGGGGGCAGGGATATCAGTGCCAATATCCCAAGCCCCTTCCCAGGTCAGGCTGGCCTTACATGGCCTCCCCGGTTGTGCGACAGCTAAAGAGCTGGTGCACATCCGAGGAGGCCCATTGGGGCATCCAGCGCTTACATTGGGGGAAGAGGACAAACACCCCCTTCCCCCCGAGGTGAGCCCCAGCCATGCCAGGATGCAGTACTAGGACGCAACCTGGCTAGGATGCAGTGGCCAGTGATTTCGGCCGGCCGTCGCATCTTAGGCAGGATCGGGCTGCCCGACAATCTTAAATGACATTTCTAGGGTGTGACATACATACATAGCTTGAATGCTGCTGAGTCAGCTGTAGATCCACCCTCTCATCTTATTTTGGTCAGGCGTACAACTTTCTTTGAATAATAAAGCTCAGTAGCAACAAGTTCTTCCTGTTTCTTGCAGAACCCAACTATACAGAGTGCTTTGGTTATATCTTGTGACAATCACAAAGTCCTCCCCCAAGCACAGATCATCATTCCATTTCAAAAAATGAACTGGCTTTTAAGAAAAGATGCTGAACAAACATGAAACGTTTCTGAAAATTATTTTTTTTAAAAAAAGTTTAAAACAGCATTTCTCAAAGTTTGCTCCTCGGAGCCCTGGGTCAGTAAGTTGAAGAAATGGAGTCCTGTGTTGCTGGTTTACCCATGATTATAGATACAAAATACTGTGTACTTTGGATATTGGCGCTATCTGTGGATATTGGCGCTATCCACAGATCTGGCACTTGCGGATTTGTCTCAACACAGTAGGGGCGTGATTTCAGTCTACAGCCCTGCAAACAGAGCGGTTTGCCAGCGAAAAGGTAAGAGACGCTATTTTTAACGCTATTTTAAACCCTTTTTTAAAGGTTTTCACTGTGGTCCCCAAATCCGTGCTAAAGCGATTTCACTTTACCCAAATTTCAGTGTCTGCGGGGGTTCCAGAACGGAACCCCCGTGGATACCAAGGTCCAACTATAGTATAAAACTTGTCATAAGAAAGATGTGGAAGATAACAAAAATCTACCTGCAATGAAGTAATACACAATGGCATTGGATCCCTCATCAGCATCCACTGCTCCAGTTACATTCCCCACAATGGTACCAGGACGTGAATGTTCAGGCACAGAAAGAACCTGGTATGGGGGCCCCAGTTTCTGTAGATGAGGTCAGGAGGGAGAGAGAGAATAAGAGTTATATGGAGGAAGAATAAACAAGCATGGTGTCACAGAGCAAATTGGTAAATACTATGCAATACTATCCACTACCATTTATATACAGTGTGTGATAACAACAAACAACAACAACAACAACAACAACAACAATAATAATAATAATAATAATAATAATGTGTGTGTGTGTGTGTATATAAACCCTATCAGGTTACAAATGTTATTAAGTTGCAAAACAGTTTTAAACCACAAATAAAATGAATGTTTCTTTATTTTATAGAAAAATGTCTATTCTACCGCTCTACATCAAGCGCTCAAGGCAGTTAACCCATTTTAAAAACAGTCTAAGGAGCATAAACTCATTAAAAACAACACAACGTGAAAACATAGAATGGCAGATAAAATAATACATAGGGACAATCAAAAGATAGTCAACCTCCAGTCAAACGAAACGCCTGCTGGAATAAAACTCAAATCTTTCAAAAGACGGTGGTATGACAGTGGAGAGAAAGCCAGGCAGATTGCCTAGGGCAGGGAGTTCTACAACCTCCACAGCTCCAATGAAGTCCAGAAGGGGAAGGGATAGACCTGCTTACAGGCGGCCTCAGGAAGACAGGTTCATTGTCATCAATATCGTCTAGTGCCACCTGGAGGGGCTGCATGGTCTCATATGGTGGTTGGCCTTGATCACATGCCACAATGATCAACTGTAGAACAAAACACACAGAGTTTAAAAGGCTGGCCATGTCTTTGGCCTGACAGTGGCAAGCATAGAAGCTCTAGAAGGAAAACAATCTTCTCTGCCCCCGACTCCCCCTCCACTGCAAGGAGAGCAGAATACACTATTCCAGAGTCAGAAAGGGAAAACTATCAAAAGCTGCTCTCTGGATATTTTCTAGATTTATCACAGCTGAAGAATAACATTAAATGAACAGAACTGCCCAATGATAGGATTGGGCTGTTAGGGCTTGAAACGTGAGGACTCACACTTTAAGCTGAGCCCAGAAATGGACCAGTAGCCAGTGCAGTTGTTGTAAGACTGGTAAGGTACCGTATTTTCTGGCGTTTAAGATGACTTTTTTACCCAGGAAAATCTTCTCAAAAGTCGGGGGTCGTCTTATACGCCCAGTCGTCTTATACGCCGGAAAATACGGTATATTCCTTTTGACCAGTCCCTGTTAGTACGCTAGCTGCTGTATTTTGTACCAACTGAAGTTTCTGAGTAATCTTTAAGGGCAGCCCCACTTACAAGACATCACATTAGTTCATACTGGATTCTACCAGAGCATGGATAACTCTATTCATACTATATCTTTCTAGGAGTTATAGCTAGATGCCACATAATGCATAACTGGTTGGAAATGCTTTGAGCGAATAAGGCCACTTTGGCCTTCAAAGATAAGGCTGGATCTCACAGCATTCCCAATCTATTAACCCAGTGCTTCCCAAACTGTGGGTTGCGACCCACTTCATGGGTTGTGGCCTGATGTTGAGGTGGGCCTACCCATCTCCAAATTGGAGCCAAATGGAGGCAACCAGAAGCCACTTCCGGGTTGTGACCCACCTCATCCTACCATTCCCATGTCGCACCAGGCCTGGGACGGCCTCTGGAAGTGACTTTTGGGTCACTTTCAGTTTTGTTGATGCAAGTTTTGGTCATGTCTGGAGGCCTTTCTGATGCCCACAGAGGCCTCTGGAGACTGTCCACAACGTCAGAGAGGCAGGATGAGGTGGGTTGCAATGCAGGAGCGGCAGACAGAGATGTAACTAGGGTGGAGCCTGAGGGGCATCTGCCCCGGGCGCTATGCCAAGGGGTTGTGCAATTTTGGCAGCGGCGGCAGCAACTTTTTTGCGATCTTGCTCCCCCCCCCATTCCATTGACCAGGAAGGAGATCGCTGTTCTTCATCTGCCAGAAGATGCTGAAGATCCCAAAGAAGCTGCCCCCACTTCCAGTGGAGGAGGGGCATTGGAGGAGGCAGCGACGGCTTCTTCAGGATCTTCGGCGGCTTCTGGCGGGAGGCTTCTCCCAGGGCGGCTCTTCTGGGATAAACCATAAGTTGTCATGACATTGCATGATGTCATGACGTTACAGCCCCCCCCCCCCCGTGCCTTGCCACTGCCCTGGGTGTTCTTTTGTATCGTTATGGCTTTGGCAGCAGGACAAGGTGGGTCGTGGCAGCGGTGACTTTGAGAACCGCTGTATTAACCTGATCCTTTGGGGAGAAGTGCAACCCCGAACACCATTTTCCAAGTCAGGTGAACAACCCATCAACAGTACCCTCCATCTTGTCTGTACTGAAGGCATAAGTTTAATACAACCTTGCCACTTCTCTCATCTTGTTTTGGTGTTCCATTTGCTATTCTACTCTGAAAAAGTTGCCTACCTGGGTACTATATCATCATATGGTCACATCTTTGGAAGGCTGAGGTTGAGAACCTCAGTAATGGGGGGGCAAAGCATTCAGCAACTGTGGTTGGTGTGGGCAAATAATCACTTGGACTAGGCCTGTAAAAGTCTCAACAGGGACTGACACCTAGGACTTACGCTGTACACAGCTTGTTTCTCTCGGTCCAACCTCATTGCTGTTTGGATAAGCCCACTTTTGGGATCGATGGTGAAGTATTCCCAGTCTTTATTCCCTGCACCCGTTTTGAGTAAGTTGTACTGCACAGCTCCATTGAGACCTTCATCCTTGTCCATGGCATAGACTTCATACACATTGGATCGCAGAGGTATTTCCTGTTTGTAGACATTAGCACTGTTTCAGCTGAGAAAACTATAACTGCAAGTGTGTGTGTGTGTGTGTGTGTGTGTGTGTAGGAAAATTATATGTCCTATGAACTACAAGTATTTTCCTTCTACACGTATACACATTCTTATTCCTTCATAAAAGGCTCCTCAGAATAGAATGGCTTGCCAAACCCATAGTGAGAGGTCTTGCAACATATGCCTCTAAGCACCAGTAAACTTCTAAAGAGAGGGCCTGCTGTGCAGGAAATCCATATCGTAAGCACCCGTTAACACATTACTTTCACTCAGATTCTTCACTACTTGCAAGCAGTGTAACATATCAATTGGAATGGAAGTTCCCAGATCTTAGCTCTAGGAACATGAAGGGACACTTTGAAAGGCACACATTGCCATTTCAGAGATTGTGAGAAGTGGCTGCAATGGACATCCATAAGCTGCAAACTCTCTCTTTACATTGCCACCAAAGCACACCTACTAGTCAAGAGAGCAGCTAAAAGTAATGTGACTCAAACTGACCCATCCAAGTCTCTTTTATTCCAACTCAGACATCATTCTTATTTATTTGCATTATTTTCACCTGATGGGCTGATCAGTCCTTCTAGCTCCAGTCACTCTTTTCTGATCACAGGAGAATAATAATTTTAAAAACAAAGCAAAAGAGAGATTTTTGCAGCAAGAATGATCTGTTGCGTTTCAGTTATTTCACATACAAGGGAAATAATCACTACTCATTACTACTAAACGTAAAGCACGTTTGCGACTATTCGAGAGCAAGGAAGAAGCACCCCTGCGGCCACCGGACCAGGTAAGTCAGGATCCGATGGGCACGGGGGCATTCCGCCGAGTGAAGGAGGGGGACCATTGGCCCAGCGGGCCTGGGAGGGGGCGAGGGATGGCCTCAGCCATATCCCGCCCCCTGCCAGGCGGCTGGGCCATTATACAGCTGTCTCTGACTTCCGCCAGCAATGTTGCTGGCGGAAATCCAAGGAGGCTGATCGGCCCGGGTGGCATTTACACTCGGGGAAGGGGACGAGCGTCCCCTTCCCTGAGTAGACCTCTGGCCCGCCGGCCGGATTCTTACGTAGGATTGCAGTGCCCATCACTACAGGGGGTGATTTTGAGAATGCTAACAGGAAGTTCTCTGCTGTCCACTTCTTGTTAGCTTTTTCACAATTGCCCCCTATAGCAATTGAGTTTATGTAGTATGAGTCTAGGTTCTCACAATTTGCTTCTTGTTCCAAAGCGAAAGGAAGAAAATGCTGCCTTTAGTTTTGCACAGCATTTGAAACGAAGAGAGGCAATTGTTGCAGGTTTTCTCCAATGATGTATGAATTCGAGTTCATTAAAACATGTGCACATTTTTTGAGACACCCTGTATAATCAGATCCAATCCCAGACATGACCTTGCTTTCATTCAAATGGGCTGCCTACAGATGACCTTAGGTACCTAGTTATGGAGTCTGATTAGACAGGTCAGGGTGGCTCTTGAATAAACTGGAGAAACTTGCTCCTGTTTGTTCCAATTACTCTACCAAAGACAGAACACTAAGGTGATATGCTCTTCTCTAGGAAAGCATGTATCAATCAAAGCAAATTTACCTCTTTAATATGCAAGATAGTTCCATTGGGAGGCCGGACAAATAATGGCCGGTTATCATTGATGTCAATGACATCCACCTGGAGCATTGTAGTCCCCCAGAGTGGTGGCCTTCCTTTGTCAGTGGCCAGCACTGTCAGGTTGAACCTCTCATAAGACTGCAGGCGCCTGCGAGTTGTTATCAGTCCGGAGTCTTTATTAATTTTGAAGGCCTCTAAGGATAGAAGAGACATATCTCACTTTTGAAATTGCATGAAAAAATGGTTTCACTCTAATAGCACTTTTGTAGCTTATATAGTGTAAATGAAAAACAGGTTAGGAGAATGAAGCAGAATGGGTGATTAAGAGAATTCATATGGCAGCAGAGCACACTATAGAGCACACATTCATATTAAATTCCTAACTATAAAATTCTTCATTTTACTAATACTGTACTGTATATTGAATCCAGATAAGTTTGGTGACAACTGACTACTGCACCATAAATAACTTACTTGTAGAGCAAATGACAGAGTTTCAGGATTGCCCCAAATACTAAGAACAAATTTGCTGTAGTGTTGTCATTTCTATGAAATGTTGGAAATCACTGCCAAGTTTTTAAAGCAGAGAAAAGGCAGAGTTAAAGAAATGGAGCTGAAAGGGTTAAAAACTCAGAGTACCCTTCCTGTTTCTGTCAATTCTTTCCTTAAGCGTTTGGTGTCAATGAATGTCAGGAAATAGGATACAAATTTCAGAAGACAGGTTATTCCCTTCTCTCAAACTATATACAATCTCAAATATTACAGTGAGTAAGCTGATGTATATTTATATCCTGTCATTATTACTTATTTGCATTACTTATACAGTTCCTCTGGTGTACAAGATGCTTTACAGCAGAAGCAAAGAAGATAGGGCCTCTTCCCTAAGGAGCTTACAATCTCAAGTTTGACAGTGAGAAGAAAAAAAAGAGAGAGGGGAAGGAGATATAACAAAAGATGAACATGAATGAAATTAATTTGCTGATACATGGCAGATAAATTGCAGCATAAATTCACCTTGAAACCATCAAGGTGAATAATTTGCTTTGTTGGGTTTTATGCATGCATTTAGCATAAGATCAAGAACAGGGCATATGGATATAAATTTGGACAGTTCCTCATCACCATAAGCAATCACTATAGTGCAGCAGATAGAAAAGATTCGGAGTCAGAGCAGGAAAGACAGGATCAGTGTGGTCTCCAGGAGACGTCTGGATTCAAGAGTCAACTCCAGCACATACATTTTAGCACTGCATTAGTAAAATGGGAAAAATACTATTACCTACACAGTAATAGTAAAATTACTGTGAAGGTAATTAGCATAAAGTTGAAAAGAGCTTTGCACATAACAAATGTTGCATGAAACTGGTAAGTAATAAGTAAGCAAGTAAAGGGCATATAATAATATAGTTCAATTGTCCATATCTGTGTAATGTAAACTGACTACTTTTTTGTAGTATGGAGAAAAGCTGAGTAGTAGGCTTTGTGTCTTTGAAGATTTCTAATATTTTAATCCGTTTCATTCTACAACTATCTATGCACTTACACATTGTTAACAGAGCTACATACCCACTCCAGGCCCTTCAATATTATACGTCACGATTCCATTGTCTCCCTCGTCAAGGTCAGTTGCAGTCATTGTGATCACAGAGGTCCCTGCTGGTTCATTTTCATACACACTGGTGCTGAACTGTTTTTTGGCAAACTGGGGGCGGCAGTCATTGATGTCCAGAACTGTAATCAACACCTGATATCAAAGGAAACCAATAATGTGGTCATGGGCAGAGAAAGACCCCAGCCACACTGAAGCACTTGACTGCAGCAGTCCTCCCATCCCCTTAGTACCAGGCAACAATGGTGAATGCAACAAGCTAACACAAACAATGTAATATGCCTGGATATAACAGGCTCATATTTTTGATGGATATTTTTCTTCATAAGGGGAAATTCTTACATAATGGCAGTGGCATGGCTACCATTCTTCCATGGCTCCATCTCATGTTGCTCTCTGGTACTGTAGGAAAACAGGAACCTTATAGAAAGTGTGGGGTGCACAAGGGAAAGATCCTAGTTATATTGCCCCACTCCACCCCCCTCTCCGATTTGACCTCTGATGCCAATGTGGTTTTTCCCATATGACCCTGCTGCTCTTGCTGTATGGTTCCTGCATTCCTATGTTACTAGAACAACATGGGGAGCAGCAATTGTGACACCATAATATGAATGGAACCTTGGTCTCTAACTACACAACCTCTTTCCTTCTTCCCAAAGCATCCATTTTCTTTTTTGCAGTCTTGGTCGACTCCTTTCTTTCTTTAGTTCCGACACAGCCAATGGCTTCAGTTTTTCTGAATATTTAATATTATGATCCCCATCTGCCTTAAACTGTCACACATTCACAACCTTATTAAGCCTCTTGTAGTACTCTTTGACCCTACTTTTCTTTTCTTTTTTTAAACTCGTGTGCAGCACTCCATCTTCTTTTTTAGCTTTGGAAGGGAAATAATGAGTGCAGTTATAGGCGAACAAAGCTGCTAAGAGGATACTTTGCCTTTTGCAAAGATGGCAATCACCCTGTGGTTAAGTGTTTAAAAACACCTAGTAAAATCTCCTTATCACTTGGTTACCTGCACAGAATTCTCTCGGCGGTTACTAGAAATGTCCCCTGGATTGTCTCTGGCAACAGCAGTCAACGTATAATGATCTTTCTTTTCTCGATCCAAGGTTGATAGAATGTAGACATCGCCCTGGAATACACAAAGACCTTCAGAAAATTATTGGATGCATTCATGGGCACCATTATGGAGGCATTAAAGTCAAAATAACTGGGAGTCCTGAATGTAGTTTCTATGTCCAGCATGCCTGGGAAGACTGAGCATACTGCTTCTCTTGCTTGGGAAGCTGGATGAATTCAATCAGGCAGCCAGTCCTTAACCTAGATGTGATATTTGGAGTCCGTATAGATATATCTGCACCAGTGCCCCTATACTCAGTTCTGGCATTGGTGTATTATGATATAAGGTAAAGGTAAAGGTATCCCTTGACAATTAAGTCCAGTCGTGTCCGACTCTAGGGAGCGGTGCTCATCTCCATTTCAAAGCCGAAGAGCCAGCGCTGTCCGAAGACGTTTCCATGGTCATGTGGCCGGCATGACTCAACACCGAGGCGCATGGAACGCTGTTACCGTCCCGCTGACGCGGTACCTATTAATCTACTTGCAATTTCTTGCTTTCGAACTGCTAGGTTGGCAGGAGCCGTTGCACGGATTCGACCTGCCGACCTTTCGATCGACAGCTCATGGTTCAGTGGTTTAACCCATTGCACCACAAAATATGCAGTACATCAAGGGTGAGTGTAGCAAAGTTGTGATCTGGCCATACTAATAAATGACACTCCCCCAAACTCACGGCACACTGGTTGAAAATCGTTGCTATATGGTCCCCTATATAATGAACTCCTATAGACAGTAATGTTCAGTTCACACACCACAGCAACTGAAAAAGGCCTTCCCTTTTGTTCTTCCAACAACAAAAAATAGGTTTTTTGAAAGCTAATTCTGATATATACCAGTAAGTGTTTGTTTCTCAGTGAAGAAGTATGTTATTTCCCTCCGTCAAAATGTATTAATAAAAGAATACACATAGGAAAAATGGAACATCCATGACCATGATCAAGACACTAGATCCCTGCTCACAAAAACCTGGCGTTCCATAGTGTACAAGTCATGTTACACAGCACACATGGGGAATGGGGGATGCTGATTACTCAAATATGTCAGTTAATAAGGCTTCCACTATTCCCTGGGTTCCCTCTGCGCTCTCCTTACCAGACCACATTTCCTCTGTGATGTCTCTCTGCCTGCCTGCCTTCCTTTCTTCCTTCACAAGGGCCCTCCATTCAACTTCCTTCCTTATGAGGCCCTCTAGAGGAAGAAAATGGGAATTTCCATTCCTACTGGCCCATATGAAGGAAAGAGTGAAGCAGCAGCAACACAGAGGGAGCCCTGCTAGATAAGTGAGGGAGAAGGGGGCTTGAAGGTGGGCAGGCAGCTTGCTGACCTGACATATCATTAAGTAACCTACTCCTTTAACTGGCATCTCTGCCCCCTCATGGTAATGCCAGTTAACCAAGATTGCCACTTAACTGACAGCCCAATCCTATCCACCAACTTTCCAGCACCGATGCAGCCATGCCAACAGGGCTTGCGCTGCATCCTGCAAGGGGGGGCAGTCACAGAGGCCTCCTCAAGGTAAGGGAAAATTTGTTGGGCTGTGTTGTGGCTGCATTGGTGCTGGAAAGTTGGTTAGGATTGGGCTGTTACGCCGATCTGATAAGCTGCAGATCCCTGTGGGGGAGTGGAGCAGCTGAAGCGTGCTGAGGCGAACGCCAGAGAGAGAGAGAGAGAGAGAGAGCTGGACTGTGAAAGTAACATCTCGAATGAAGGGTTCTATGAAAGATTAGAACGTTATTATATTGTAAAAACCCTTTGGGGTTTAGAACAGCCTGCCCATGTACACTGCCTTGAATAAAGTCGGAGAAGAAATCCAATGACCAGAAAGGCGGTATATAAATACTGTATATTATATTATTATTAGTGCTGGAGAATAACACAGCATACAATTTACTATTGTATTTTTGTGTGCCATTCTGCACAAATGTTGTTTTGTCGAGGAGAAACATTACATCAGAATGGGCCTTTCATAATAACTTTTAGTATTTACATAGTGCTTTTGAGTGCTCAGTTTGCTTTGCATACATTTTATCAATAGTTCATACAACAACCGTTTAAGGTAAGTCAGTATGATTATCCCCACATTACAGATGAAGGATATGGCTGAGAGAATAGTGGCTTGCCAAATGCCATCTAGCGAGTTAATGGTTGAGACAAGATTTGACCAAGGGACTTTCAAGCTCACAACCCGTAGCTACACCTAAGGTGACCTATAGCATTTTTCATTCTGGGGGTGTAAGCTCTTTGGACAGGAAATCACAGAGTAGTTGAGTATTCACAACACAGATTCCAGTGCCATAGTGGTTGTGTGAGCATATGTGCTCCACTCTGCCACCTACTCTCTGATGATAAGCAGGTCTCTTAAGCAAGTTTCAGAGCTTCTCTGCAGTTCTATATGTGGTTGACGATTGCCCACTTGCAAACAAGTAGGTTAAAAACACTACAGGGTTGGCTAGCCCAAGCCATGCACATGTTCGCTTAGCATGTTACCGTGTTGGGGTTGATCCCAAATTTGCCCTCGCCATCTCCCAGGCTGTACTGGATGAGGGCAAAGCGTCCAGAATCAGCGTCGGTGGCTCGTACTCTCAAAATAACAGTGCCCAGTGGGACATCCTCAAAGATAGGTTTCTATAAGAACAAGTCAATTGGAATTAGAACCTGTAGATAATATCAATCAAAAAGGATTTCAGATCCAATTCACACAATTAGTTGAGGTGCCAGTTTATCATACTCCTTCAATAATGCATGCTGCAGTCACATGATTATAAAGTACCATCAGTAAAACAATCTGTCATTTATGTAACATAATCAGTTTATGGAACTCACTGCTACTGGATGTATTGACGGATGCTAGCTTAGTTTCCTTTAAAGAGGGTTAAGCAAATTCATGGAAGATATGCCCAGCAATGGCTCTTATTCACAAAAGCTAACCAAACGTTTTGCAGCAGCCCCCCCCCCCCCGAACCCTTTGGGGAGCTGGCAGGTCAACCAGGTACGTTGAAAAAAGTGTTTTTGGGTTGGGGCGGGCGCAATCCTGGAGCACTGCCTCCGACATCTCCCTGCACCCACAAAGACTTACACTCCCCTGTAGGACTTTGAGAAATGCTGAGTTACATGGTTCGCTGTTATGATTTTCTTTCCAGAGTCATAGAATCACACCTGAAGTGCTCCACAGAATGTCTATTTATTTGAAAGTATTTATATCCTGCCTTTCCAAGCCCTAATTGGCAGCCCTAGGTAAGCATAAAGTAAAAATAGAAAATAATAGAAACCCCAAACAATCAGTTCCCATTCCCCTTGTACCTTGTACTTGTACCTCCCCACACATATACCCTGTTCCAATTCACCTGGTATGATGGCTGACTGAAGATGGGGTTGTTGTCATTGATATCCACAATTTCTAGGTACACTGGCATCTCAGCTGATCTCCGTGGCGACCCATTATCTGAGGCCCGAACAGTGAAATTCAGCCACTGCACCTCTTCATAGTCCACTGTCCTATTGGAAACTACCTTTCCTGGAAGAGAGCTAATGAGCATTAGGATTTCCCTCCTGCCTGATCCTTCTATTAACTTTATTGTTTTAGCATTGTATGCATATTTGTATTTATTCTCTCAAGTAACTACAGTACGTAAATGCCTGTCATGTATTGTCAGTCTTACTGGGCGTCGTTAAGCCAGTGAGGTGGGGCTGTACAGGAGCGTTTAAATGTGACACTTGTCTCATAGGAAACAAAGCTAATTGTTTCCTTGATTAAAGGCGGGGGGGGGGGAGCTAATTGTTTCCTAGATTAAAGGCGGGGGGGGGGAGCTAATTGTTTCCTAGATTAAAGGCAAGGGGGATATTTTTCTCTGATGGGCCTTTCCCATTCTAAAGCAGGGCTGGGCTGGCTCCTAGTTTTTATACCTGCCTCCCAATATGGTTGACATTTAATTTGTAAGCATTTTGGAAGAGTCTTGGGTTTGTTTGTTTTTTGCTTATGTTAGTCTCTAAAGTACCATGCCAATTGATAGCACTGAATAAATAATAACAGATAGTGAATGATGCAGGATTCTTGAGATCCAATCTGAGAACAGGATTTTTTTTATAAAAAAAAAAAAAACCTGGATCCAAAGTCAGTCATGCTAACTGAAGAAGTAAGGGAGAAATGGCTCTTAAGAATGCCTTTTACTGGACTAGAAAGGAGGAATGGGTTACAGTAGGAAGTAAGGCTTTAGTTGGCCCAGAGGCTGGATCTTTGAAATGTTCATCCTTCACTAAGGTATTTACCTACCTAGTGCTGTGCATTTTTGCTGATGATACTAGCCCAAATGTGTGAAGAAAGCAGGTTTGAAACACAATGGAAATAAATAGTGGGGTGGTGGTGGTGGTGAGGGATTGGATAGAGAACCACTTCCCTCTTTTGTTTTGTTTCTGAAGGAATTCCTTACGATTCTGCTAGTAATGAAGGATGCATTTTTCCCATCTACCTGCTGAAATGTCTTCAAGCTGGACATATCCCTCAGGTGAGCGGTTGAGTAGTTCATAGGTGATCTGTCCATTAGCACCTTTGTCTGGATCAACAGCTGACACAGATATCAAGGTGGTTCCTGGAGTGGCCCCTTCCAGGATCCTCTCTGTGAAAAAGGTTGCTCCAAAAGGGCGGAACCGAGGAGCATTATCATTGACATCCAACACATTTACTGTCAGCCTTGCTGTGAGAGATACAGGGCAAAGGATTGAAATGGGAGAGCAGGAATAGAGAGTATAAAAACAAAACAAAAAAGTGAATATTAATCAGTTTGCCACCCTTCCCTGTTTAGATCTCAACACTGAAATGTAAATGAAAGCTAAAGCAGGAATTCCCTTACCATTTGGCACACTAACTGAGCGATCTACCACATCACTGGCATTGTCATAGACAGATATTGTGACTTCATAAGTGGCTACCAGCTCCCTGTTTAAAGTGGATTTAACTTTCACAGCACCTGAAAAGTAGAAAATGAAGGGAAAAAATTCCAGTTACATAGCACTGTCAAACCATGCTGACAAAGTACAGTATGTTGAGCCCCATAACTTGATAGATTGCTAGACTTTTCACTTCATATCTATGGACTGTTTCCTAATTAGCTAGCAATCCTGTCTACAAAAACATCACTGGTAGACATTGCTTTAAGGCATTTTTACCCAAGGGTATATATATGCAACAGGAGTTAAATGCGTACACCTGTGGGCTGGGAGAAAATGGGATTATTAATTCCACCCTTATTTTATATGCTATGCTTTTTATTCCATTGTATTATGGACAGTGTTTATGTTTCCTCGAGGTACCTGGATAGTGAAGCAGACAAGGTAGTTTGTGGAAAGGATAACTGATTCTAAGCTAAATATCTTAGCTATTTTACAAAGTTATTAGGATAAAATGAGGTAATTTCATATGTTACCCTCATCTCTTTGGAAAAATATGTGATAAGTGGATTGTGAACAGTTTATCAGATGTAAAACTTTAGGCTCACAACAGCAGTGACCATATTAATGTCACCTTGGATTACAGTATATTGTTGTATCCCCTTGTTACCCTCGCATAGGCACTGAAACAGAGGATTTTTTTTTACTTACCCTAAAAACATTTGCCCCTCCCACTCCCTAGCAGCTAGATGCTTCTGAGGAGCTGTCAGCATTCAGTCTGTGAAGGCTACAACACAAAGTACGGCAGACATGTGTTTCAGCCGCTGTCTGCCAGCAAGACAGAAACCTAAACCAGGGTGGATGAGGATGAGAATGGAGAAGGGGGTGACAGAGATGGAAGGGAGACACTGAGTATACACAGAGAAGCACAGAAATCAAACCTGCAGGTCTGAAAGCCATAAAGGAAAATAAAAAGATAATTAGTTTGCTGGTTAGTTGAAGCAAGGACCAGTCAAAAGTGCACAGAGTAACACAGAGAAAGAAAGAGAGAAGGACAAACTAGAAGTTACCAGAGATCTGGGCTTGGCACTTTGGAAGAATTTCCTTTAAAAAGCAAGGGAGGGGAGCATAGCCCTAAGACCAGGGGCTGGGCAAGGGAGGACGGAGTTGACGCCTTGACCACTGCACCCCAAATGCAAATTTGCTCCTCCATTGCTTTTTTTGGGGGGGGGGAACTTGCAGAATGCCAAGCATAGAGCTCTGAGTAACATTTAACCAGTTTGCTGCTTAAAGAACAAGTCAGACAAAGAGAACAGAGGGGAAACAGCAGCATGTGAAAAGAGAAATATCTGTAAGAAAGAGAAGAAAATATGGAAGAGTACCGGTATCTCCCTCACTATCTGTTCCACTGTTTACACACTGCACCGTTATTAAGGGAAAATGGACCTTTAGCAACAAATGGTGAATCTTTTTAGCTCTTCCATATACAGAAAGTCTAAGAAAACAGTTACGGGAAATGTTAACTTTTGGCCATTAATATTTCTTTGCAAGGTTAAAAGAGTACTTCCTTCTGTTGCTTTCAGCTTTTTTTCTTAGAGGCTGCATATGTTGTTAACTTCAATAGACATTTAAAACACACAGAAACACAACTCAAATAATAAACATGGCTAGAAAACCCATAATGCCTGCTTCATTACAAATTAGAAACACAACTGTTTTAGAACTTGATTTTACTCTTCAACCCTTGTACCTGTTCTAAAATCCACTGCAAAAGCTCCTTGCTGATCTGGTACAAGAGCATCGGCATCATCTTTGGCCAGGATTTCAATAATGTAATATTCCAGCCGAGGATTGAGGTCTTTGTCTATTGCTGTCACTTCAGCAACTACTGTGCCTAGAACAGCTGACTCAGGCACGCTGACTGTCTGAACAGGGTTGATGAATTCTGGTTGAGAGTCATTGATGTCCTCAATGAGGATGCTCACTGTGGTGGTGCCAGAGAGGGGGGGAGTGCCCCGATCCATGGCAACCACTGTCAACTTGTAGCTATCCTTCTCTTCTCTGTCTATGGCAGTGTTGGCCACACGGATCACTCCAGTGTCTGCATTTATTAAAAACCTGTCTTGAGCTCCACTCTCAATCCGGTAGCTCAGCTGCTGGTTGATGCCGCTATCCATATCAGTTGCTGTTACCTGAAGGACAGAAAAACCTAGGGGAAAACCCAGACTATGACATTAGAAGACTTTTTGATCACCTGGATCTTTATAACAAAAGAGCTACCATCTTGAATTAATTCAAGAAACTGCCATGTCCAAAATTCTATTCCAGGAGCCTGCTATAAATGAAGTTGTAATCCCCCATTATTTAGCTAACCGTGATGCAGTGATGATACTATAATGAGAAATTCCTCCTTTCCATAATTTGAAAGGAACTTTCAAATTGCATTTCTCTGTTCTCCAATGACCAAGGGAGGCAAATGAATACCATCAGTCTGTAGTGGGTGGCATGAAGGACTCTATTGTCAATCAATCAATCAATCAATCAATCAATCAATCAATCAATCAATCAATCAATCAATCAATCAATCAACCTTTAATGGCATAACATAACAGAGCATATAAAAAAGTAATAGTAATAAACACAATAAACAGGCAAAAAACAAAAGCATGAGGAAAACGGAAGGCATGACAGAATAAACTGTTGGTAATCCTTTTAACTAGATTCCATAGTATTATTCACTGTAGCCACTCTACGTTCCATAGCTGGTTGAAAACTCTATTGTGAGTTGGTGAAGGACAAGCAGCACAATTCTATTCGGCAAATCTGCTGGCAGAATGAGAGTCCCGCCAGTGGAAACTGTCTTCTGGCAGTCGTAAAAACCTCTCCAGAAGCATGTGAAGCTGCGTGCTGATGGAGCACCAGCAGGAAGGCTGGAATGGCCCCACGCGCAACAACAACTTCATGAAGGCTTGCCAACTCAGGTAAGCTGATGGGGGAGGCAGAATGCAGTGGGGGAGGGAGGGCGGAACGGGGCGGCGATGGGGAGGAGGGCAGATTGGGTCCGGGAAGGGGGCAAGTTCAGTGATGGCATCCACCAAATCCAAATCACCTTCCTGGACCTGATCCCCCGACCAAGTCCATGCGGACTTGCACCAGCAATTTCTCTGGTGCAGATCTAAGAAGACTCGTCTGGGCCTTGGAGGCTTACCCCCGGGTAAGGGAACAATTCCCTTACCCAGAGGAGACCACCAGTAGTGGAGCTACGCCGCCCCCCTGTGATGTCACGGTCGGATGACACGTCACAGGGCCCGCCCCCAAGGAACGTCATCTGGAGCCAAACGTCCCTTGGGGGTCGGGCGGGAGCCAAAACGAACGGCTGCGGTGAGGCGGTGGACGGCTTCTCCTGCCATCTCCGCAGTGGCGTACCCAGCCGATTTTGCGGGTGGGGCCCGGTCCTCCCCGCCCCGCCCCAAAACTAATTAGCATAAACTATGCTAATTTTTTGCCGATTTTTTTCCCCGCTTTTTTGGGCCGATTTTTGGCGATTTTAAGGGGTTTTTAAAGGGGTTTTTAAAGTATGTATGCTTTGCGGCACTTAACTTGTGTATAGGAGCCTCCAGCGAAGCGATCGGCTGACTCTCTCCAGCGACGACGTTCTCCAGGGGCGCAGATCGGCGATCTGAGATCGCTCCTCTGCAGCCCATGACTCGAACTGCTCATCGTAAGTTCATCGTTTGAGTTTGCGCATGCGCATAGCAAACAGCCATTCACGCATGCGTGAACTCAAACGATTAGCTTACGATGAGCAGTTCGAGTCATGGGCTGCAGAGGAGCGATCTCAGATCGCCGATCTGCGCCCCTGGAGAACGTCGTCGCTGGAGAGAGTCAGCCGATCGCTTCGCTGGAGGCTCCTATTACACAAGTTAAGTGCCGCAAAGCATACATAATTTAAAAACCCCTTTAAAAACCCCTTAAAATCGCCGAAAATCGGCCCAAAAAAGCGGGAAAAATTCAAATTTTTCCCGCTCTCCTCCGGAGCCTCCCGCCCCCCCCGCACCACCTCCCGCCCTTGCGCCCTGGGGCCCTCCGCACCAGGGCACCACTCAGCGCACGCCCCTGCATCTCCGAGCTGTTCCGCCGCCTTTGCTGCCGCCGCCTGTAGCACTGCTACCACCTTCTCTGACACCCCTGCTGCCATCTTCTCACCGCCGCCACCATTTTGTTGCCCCCGTCACCAGTAAGACGCCCAGGGGCGGTCTGCCCCCGTCCCCATTCCTTACACTGGAGACCTCCAGGACTCCCCCCCCCCCCCCCGCAGAATGCCTCTGCTGATGGCATTCCTGCCGGAGAAAAGCACAGAGAAGTCAGCACAGATTCAATATTTGTCTGACTTTCCAAAACAAAATTGATATTCCTTATTTCAAATTTGAAAAATAAACCAGATTGCTTCAATTTTTCAAAGAAGTTATTCTGAAAAGAAAGAAATGTGATCCTCTAATACAGCTGCAATTGAGTTTTGCTCCAGGAATTGCACTTGACAAAGTAAGAAAAACACATAACCCGTTTGTCAAAAAAACTGTCAGAGAACAGAGTATTGCAAATGAGCGTCGTAATCCTCTGATTGCTTGTTGTCCCCAGAGACTGTACTGAAGTACAGAATCTTCCCTTCCCACACCTCATGTTTTCAATTCTTTTGATTCTCTGTCATTCCCCTTTTAAAATTCTCAATACTCACCCTCATCTTTATTGCAATAGCTACTTTGTATTTTGCTTACTAACCTGGAGGGCTGTTTTCTAGCAGCTGAACAGTCAACATCGCTGGGTGAAAGATTGGTCTGTTATCATTATCATCCAGAATAGTCACTGTTAGGCTTGCAGTGCTGTTCAATTTGCCAATATCTACTGCAACCAGCACAAGTTCCACAACTGGATTTGAGTAAACTTCTCTGTCTATCACCTGGCCTGGCTTCACCGAAATGATACCTGGAGAATATTTATAAAAGTCTGTTTTTAAAAGGTAAGAGCCAACTATAGACAAGTGTAGTCCAAATCTTCTCAAGTTCTACCTAGCATGCTTAATATGCCCGGAGAACTCCTTAATTAAAAGCTGCATCACATCACCTCCACTCTACACTCCAACGTTGTAAAGCCCATCACTCACATCATGAGTATAAAACATATCATGTTTTATAAAAATATATGTAGGGTTTGCCACAAAAATGGTGTGTCTGTTAATCCAATTTCCTTCCCATAGCTTAGACCAGTGGTTCTCAAACTGGTGGGTCATGACCCACCACAAAAACCGGATGCAGTCACTACCCTCTTAAGGGGGGTGACAACATGCGGTGACGTCGGTGACGTCCCGCCGCTGCTGTGAAAAAAGGGATTTTTTTACTTGCTGAGGGTTGTGCTGGCCCTCTGGAGAGTGCGCGCGTGTATGTGTGGTCCCGTCTGCGGGCCTCCCCGTGTTTCAGATCGGCTCTCTGAAGCGACTGAGATCCACTTCCGGTTTCAGCCTGCAGAGGGGTGTGTGCCCCCCTGTACCCTCTGGAGGGCCAGAGCAATCCCCCATAAGTAAAAAAACCCACACCCTTCTTCCCACCATCGGCTTGATCCCGGGAGCGCTGTTGCCGTTAGCCTGCCCCCACAAGGACTTACAACTTCCCCTACTCATGGGGAGAATTTTGAGAACCACTGGCTTAGATTACTTTGACAAAACGTTCTACCTATGGTTTGCTGAGATCAAGAACAAAGATAGGCAGAGCTATTAATAGTGTGGTGGGGCCCCAACTTTCCCATTGTGTAGATAAACAAAATGCCACTGATGAGTGGATTTATGCAAACCTTTTCAATAGCTTGTCCTCAACTATGAAGTAGACAGATGAGCAGAAGCCCCTCAAGATTTATCTGATGCCAGGCTATTCCATACTGCAAGAGGGATATGAAATGTTTTGATACACATAAAATACTCTCTTCCTACATACTCAAAACTGTCAAGGAGAAGATTCAAGTCAGCCTTCTTTCTGACATGTTAAATTTTGTGTAGCATTTTTCAAGGGAGCATTTTTTGTGGGGTGGGAAGCAGTCAAACAATTCATTACCCCTCCTGTCATTAAAAAAAATGGTGCAGCTTAGCAACAGATGCACTGAATGGGTTTTTGCTTCTTGTCTGTTTCAAGTTCTATCTTAATACAGACTGAGTTGTAATCATCTATCTTACACTGTGTGTAAAGGGACTACATTCCATCACATCTAATGCTCAATCCTTGCTACAAGCACACTTCCATATGTACTGACCATAAGTCTTTGTAAGCTGCTTTAGCTCTTGTGTAAAGACGAAAGGTATGATATATATATATATATACACACACACACACACACACACACAAATCAGTTAAGAGGATCTACACAGAAATCCTACTATTTCTTTTATAATGTATTATGTCTAGCATAATGCACACAAGTTTTTTCTAAAGGTTGTGAAGAAAGGAGAAAGGAGTCAGTGCCATCACCTCCACAGATATTTTGTTAAATGCAACAACTTAAACTTATCCCATTATATAATGTATTAATAATAACATAAACCAGTGGTTCTCAAACTCCTACAGGGGAGTAAGGGAACCTGTAGGTCATAGTGGACTATGCGGTGATGTCGGCAACGGCACTTCCAGGATCCTGTGGGGAAAAAGGTGTGTTTTTTTTTCATTTACCAGGGGTTGTGCTGGCACTCTGGGGGTTGCGGGGGCCCCATGGCTGCCTCTATGCCCCCCATGCCTCAGAAGAACTTCCAAGCATGATTGGAAGCTCTTCTGAGGTGTGTGTGTGTGGGGGGGTGTAGAGTGCTCTGGAGGGCCAGCGCAACCCCTGGTAAGTGAAAATACCCCTTTTCCCCGTGGTAGTGGGGGGACCCCAAAAGTGCCATTGCCAATGTCACTGCGCCCCTTAAGGGGGTAGCGACTGTGTCCAGTTTTTGTGGTGGGTCATGACACACCAGTTTGAGAACCACTGCCATAAACTATACTTAGAGCCAAATCCTAGGCATGTCTACTCAGATGTCCCATTATAGTCTATAAAGTTTACTCCCAGGTAAGTGTGGATAGGATTGTAGCCACATTCTGCTATAACTAATAAACAAACTACCGGTAATTCTTCTAACAGAAAAGCTCTTCCACTCAGCGACGGCCAACGACTACTCCTTTCACAGTTCAGTTCTTCACAGCACGTCCCCTTCGTCTGTCTCAAGCTGCCTGTTCATCAGCTGACTTATCCTTACCTTCAAAGCTAAGACCCACACTTCTTGCCTCTTCTTCATTCTCTTCATCTCCAACAGACTTTCTCTCCCAGCACTTTTCAAACAGTCTATTAACTGCCCTTTCTTTAAAATTCCCCAAAGTTCTCTTTTTCCTCTGCTTCCAACCTGCTCTCCCATTGGTCAGTTCAAAGATTCCAGTACTTCACCATTGTGATCAAGACATTCTCAATAAGGGTGTGTGGATTCCTTACCTGTTCTCTTGCTGATGATGAAAATGTCAGCTGCTGTCCCAAGGAGGTGATATGTCACCACTGCATTGATACCCTGGTCATTGTCCAAAGCTAGAATTGGCCCATTAAGGACCGTGATGCGAGTTCCTGAATTGAACATCCAAGTCTCAATAACAGGTATAACATCAATAGAATGTCCCTTTTCTCTCATCTTTCCCTCCACCTCCCTACCCCGGTGACCCCATGATCAACAGTGAAGAATGAATGAGTGAAACAGAGTGAGTCCCTATGATACATGAGACAACAGAGTGTGCAACCTTGGCAGACTGAATCAAGAAGCCCCCTGGAAGAAGCCTTAAAGCCCTGCTAAAACAAAACAAACACATTCATCAGGTATATTGAAATGAAATATTGTTTAGTGGGAATTTTGCCTCTTTAACCTGTTCTTAAACTCGTTTACCATGAAGGCATGTGGCAAGCAAAGACACATTGGGGTTTATTGAAGTGTAAATATTTTGGAAGGAATCAAAACATATTCAGAGCTCCAGTTAAAGGCATGTGAAAGGCATGTCATCTCCAAACACTCTCAAACAGGTAGATACCGGTAATCCTATACACATGGGAATAAGCCCCACTGAAAACAGTGAAGCTCTCTTCCAAGTAAAGATGTACAGAACTGCACTGACAGAAAACTAATGGCAGGGGTAACACTGAACAGTACAAGAAGTCTTTAATAAAGGTTTCTGGATTTGAAAAAAAATCAAGCTCTTAAAGTTATCCTGACACATTCCAAGGGTTATGTTTTAAAATTTCCATGTAGCATCCCTCAAACACTGCTCACCAATTTTATTAGATACTTTCCATATGGTTTGATACAGCAGCTGTACTACGTTTTCTGTGTACTGTATAATATAATTTGTTTGGGCTTTATTACATCTAGCATTTTGGTAACCCTGAATTCTTTTGGCTATTTCTTTCAAGACCAGTTTCAATCATTTAGATGTCCTATTCAATTCAGGTAATATTGGAGGACCTTTTTTGTCATTTCCCTTGCACATGTGATTTTTTTTTTTGAATGGCTTCTCTGTTTCTGAAAATGTGGCTGAGGAAGACAGATAGAAAGTGCTTGCCAAGTGACATTTTAGGTGAGGAATAGGTAATCATTTGCAGAGAATGAAGGGCTGCCCAACAAACAGAACAGGCCAAGACAGTTTTTCCCTTTCTCTGAAACTACCTCATTATTTGTTGTTGAACTTTGTTGTAATGTTAAATTACACTTCTAAAGGAAAAACAGAACTTTCCATTAACAGGAGATCTACTGGACTGGGCAAACATATCTTCTGCAAGTCTTGAGATTTTGATGTGGGAGGAAAATACCCACCTGGTGGGGAGTTCTCCAGAATCTCAGCCTGATAGGAACTCTGAGTGAAGAGCGGGTGATTGTCATTTTCATCTGCAATTGAAATCACCAGCAGGTCAAAATCCTAAAGTTGTGTGAACAAAAAAGGAAAAAAGTGAGAGTGATTAAGAACAAGTCTACAGTTATCTTTAGCATGAATTAGCAACTTCTCATCACAAGCATCATGACTGTTAACAGAATGTACTAGTCTTCAGCAGACTTTGCCTGAAATGTTTTAATTTCTGTTGAGATTTATAACCTTCCCGATGCTGAAAGCTTCGGATGAGTAACAAAGGCAAAATACATAAACAATTATGTAGATCAGCAAACTAAAACTTCTTTGATATTTTTCCCACTCGATAGTGACTTAACCCTAAACCCCAAAGGTCAGAAAACCAAGAAGGTCTGACATTTCTCAAGTGTTTTTGGGGAGCCTGCAGTAGGAGGGACAGACACCCAAGAGTGCTTCTCTTCATGTTTTTGCTGTTTGATCCATGTATGGTAACATTACATGGGTGGTTTGGGTAGATCTCACAATGGGGCAGAGAGATCATAATGAGACACAGAGAGAGGGTGGGCCTAAGCAGTTTAGTGCATTATTATGAGTTAGGCAGCCTGAAAAGTGTCCAGCAATGGTTTAATTATTTTATAGAGATGATTTTGGAGAAAATGGCTACAGCTTTCTGTTATATAAGAAATGTATGATTTTGTTTTACTGAGGGTCACGCTACATGTGATGTTAAACGTGTCATTGCCCCTGTCATGCTTTAATTTTATTTGGTACACTGTAGCTGGATCAGAACACTACGAGATCAAGACTGCAACAGGAGGGTAGGAGGCCTTTAATCCCACTTTCCTGCCATGGTTCCAATCTCTATTCCACCTGATCTATGCATATTCTTTTCAAGGGGGAAAAGCTTGCATTGACAGTAAATCAAATCTAGTGCTAAAGAAGGAAAAGGTGGCATTGTGCATAATTACCCGCCTTGCGTTGCGTGCATTTTCTGGGTTGTCCTTCACTGTCACAGTCAGTCTGTACTCTGACACCAACTCTCTATCCAATGGGCGGTTTACATATACAATGCCGGTCTGGTAAGGAGAAGGGAAAAAATAAAATGTCATGGAACGACCTTGTTTTGCTTACTTAACTATGCCAAAAGCCAGCAGTGGGTAAATATTGGGCATGGTTATGATTCAGCAGGGACCATACCGTTCTTGCAAATTAGAAGCTATATGCTTGGTTTGTAGGGGGCAGTAGTAAGAAATTTCAGTAGGGTGAAGTGACAGGGGTTCCTGCCCTGGGTGCAATTTGTATAGGGAGACACATAAAAGGATAAAAGATAATGTACAAGTACATTGAAAGCTACTAAGCTGTGTATTGTTTTTAATTCTGAATAATTGGATCAAGTCTGGTCAAAGGAAAACCTAAAGCACTGTGGAAATTCTGTCGCTTCGCCATTGCTGCGGCTGCCCCGGGTGGGCTCATGCCCCTTCCACCTCCTCCACTGTTTCAGTTTAGAAGAGGAGGGGCAGGAGGGGTGATGGCAGTTACAGCAGCAGTAGCAACGGCCCTCTTCACCACTTTAGAAACAGAGGAGGCAACAGAAGCAGCAGATGTCCTCTTCTTGATCAGGAAACAAAGGATTTTATTGGTTTGTAGGGCAGTAGTAAGAAATCTACTTAGCCAGTGTTTCCTCCTTCCCACTCTGCTGCTCTGTGTTTTGAGGGGCAAAGCAGGGCTGGAAAAAGGAAGCTGGGAGAAGTGGGAATAGGGCAGTGCTTCTTTCAGCTTCCTTCTTCTGCCCTGCTCTATTTCAAAATATAGAGTGACAGAGTAGGGAGGGAGAGGTAAGGGGGCAAATGGGGGCTAGGTGAGGTGGCTACAGAGGCATGTCCTCCAGCATGTTTCACCTTAACCCCTGAACCTTCTAGGAGTGGGGAGGCGGAGTCTGCGGATCAATAACTTCACCAGTGAGATCTCATCAATCTTCTCTCATGATGCAAGCAAATACTAAGAAATAGTAGAACTATTCATATCATCAATATATGTTGCTAATGCCTGCAAGCATTCAGGAATAAAAATCCAAATCAAACAAATACAGCCTCCAAATGATGCACAAGTCTCTACATATGCTCAAAACCAGTCACTGCAGATAGTGAGGAAGTTCCTTCATGTTGCTGATGTTTGTGCCAGATTATATGGTGCAGGAAGGTCCTGTATGCATTCCTGACAGTAGAAAGAAAGTCTGGAGACTTACGGTGCCATTGATGTAAAAAGCGTTTTCTATATTCCCTGCTGTGATGCTGAAGGTTAAAAGAGCATTCCTGCCACTGTCAGCATCATTAGCAAGGATGCGGGTGACAAAGCTGGAGATGGGTGCATGTTCACTAAGAGTAAGATTCATTGGTAGGTTCAGGAGGACGGGGTCATTATCATTAATGTCCAGAACACGCACTCCCACCATGACCTGAAACACAGAGAGGAGGAGAGGGACAAATGTGCCTGAGGCCATTATTACAAAGAATATACACCTATAGCAGTGTTTCCCAAGCTTACCGCAGTCACTGTGCCCTTCTTGCACAGCGCCCTGTCATGGCAGCACCATCACCCAGCTCTCTCAGGTGCTGCCATCTTGAATTGCACGAAATCTTGTGGGAGGGACAGCTGGTAAGAAGAGGCCACCAGGGACATCCCACGGCACCCCTGTGAGTTCACTGTGGCGCCCTTAGGCACTGCAAAGCACAGTTTGGGAACCACTGATTGTGATCTATATAGTGTTCTATACCAAACTCACTACCCAGGCCTTTCCTCAAATGGCTTTACAGAGCCAAGAACTATCCAAGCAATTCAGTTTCAACTCACATACATACACCTCCCTCATGGATTTTCCCAAGTCTCACCCTCACAGCCTGGCCCCTGGATTACCAAGACTTACAGTGGAGCTCAGGGGAGGCACGCCTCTGTCTTTGGCAGAAATGGTGAGATTATAGAAAGCAATGTTTTCTCGATCAAGCTCAGCATCCTTCCGCACTCGTAGCTCCCCTTCCACAGGAGAGATCACAAATTCTCCTGCAAAACAGACAAGGACATGCTCAGAGGGAGTGGAATATTAAAGAGTTTCATGCTCTCATCCCACCCTTTCAAGGGGAATCGTGTTTTTATAGTAAGATGAGAACATGCATTATGATAGATACACATAGTTCCCCTGAACTTCTGCAGAGAACCCAAGTCTATTAGCTAGTTGTAAATGCTCTCTGTCAGTATGTCATCAAGCCACACGATCTAGACAGGAGGACAAAAAGGTTGCTGGTGCAATTACTCTACTAGGGTGTGTAGAGGTGTCTCTATGGGTTATTTTATAGCATATTGTTACTCTTTGTAAAAAGCTGAGCTACAAGGTACACTAGAACATCTTTTATGCCGGAGACAAACCCTAACCCTCCCTAGAAGATTCTACACCAGATAAATTACTGTAAGCTCCCTTGTGGAAAGTATGTAATACCGCAGATATAAAGATCAATTATAAAAAAATAAACATTTAATTCTGTTCTGCTGAATTCTGGGCAGTGGTAGAAAGTGCTATTTTTCTCTTCGCATCCCATACTGAGTTCTGTGTGCAACAAGCCAAATTCATACTCTTCAGGCCGCTTTAATAAGTCTCACTGGAATGTATGAATTGCCTTACTGGATCAGATCGATGTCCATTCAGTTCATCATTCTTTTTCTTATAGCAACCAGCAAGATACATCTTGCAGCTTAAAAGTAATGACCATTTTCCCCCAGCATTTGATATTCAGAGGTATACTGCCTCTGACTATGGGAGTGTCATTTAGTTATCATGGCTGTTGAAAGACAGTAGCGTAGCTAGAGGGGGCCGGTGCAGTAAGTGCTACGCTACTGTTGACAGACCTATACTCTAAGAATGTATCTCTACTACCGTATTTCTTCGAGTCTAAGGTGCCATCAATTCTAAGGCGCACCTTAATTTCAGGAACACCAGCAAGGAAAAAAAATAGATTGCAAGACACACCTCCTTCCTTCAATTTGTCTGTTCAGCACCAACTCTCCCCAGGTTGTCTGCCGCTCCATTTCGCCAATTCGATTTTTACCGCGCCATTTTGCCCCCTCTGCTCAGCAGTGAGCTCTCTCTTGCTGAACCTGAGAGCTCGCCCCAGCATGCCCCGCAGAGCAGCTGACGATCACCTCACTGCCTTTGAGCAGTGCCTTTGTGGTCCGCCAGAAAATTCAATTTCTTTACTTATCGGGGCTTTGGGGGAGCTTTGGGGAGGCCTGCGTGACCCTCTGCAGGCCTCCCTGATCTTCAGTTCAGCGAAAAACGGTTATTTTAGAAATACAGTATTGCAAGGAGGGCCAGCCCATCCATGAGGCCAAATGAAGTTGTCACTTGTGGCAGCAGATTGGTGGGGGTGCCCATCTCTGTCTGCCTACTTACCTCCACTGCGCCTGAATCCTTTGCATTTCCCCATTTTTCACCCTAATTTTTGCCTATTTTTCTGTGTTTTTGACACTTTTAGCCTCCCCGCTGGCCGCCGCTGGACCCTGCATCACGGAGTGGGTAAGTGGCGCTCCAAGCGGTGCAGGGCCTGGAGGGATGGGGGGTAATGGGACCAGGGTACTTGAGGGACCGCCTCCTTCCTTATAATCCGACCCGTACTCTGAGGTCATCAGGAGGGCTGCTGTTAACCATCCCGCCATTGACAGAGATGAGGGGAATGGCGGCAAGGAATAGGGCCTTGTCGGAGGTGGCGCCCCAATTATGGCCCTCCCCCTGGAATAAAGAACGGCTCTCTCTTTAGAGACCTTTCGGCGGGGCCTCAAGACATTTTTATTCAGGTTAGTGTTTGATGGCTGACATGGTGGGCTGGCCTTTTGATAAATGTAAACATAAGGTGACCCACTGGGGTTTGTTTGTTTTAATTTATTTTAATCACCTATTTCAATTATTTGTATTGTATTTTATTATGTATTTTAACATGTTTTAATTGTAGGCCGCCTTGATTGCCCATATCAGGAGAAATGCGGGGTAAAAATTCTTTAAATAAAAATAAATAAATAATAAATAAAATAATGGGCCAGGGAGTGAGTGGAGATGGCCTGGGAGAGAGGGAAGGATCAACAGCGAAGGCCTCCGCCATATCCTATCCCCTTTCTCAGACCAGGAAGCCCTACATGGGGCTTCTTGGGCCTGCACCAGTGATTTCACTGGTGCAGATCTGAGTAGCCCCATTGAGCAGGCTGAAGCTTGACACGGGGTAAGAGAACAAATGTCCTCTTACCCCAAGGAGACCTCCAGCCTGCTCAATCCCAGCACTGGATACAGCGTGGGCTGTGCTGCCCTGCTACGCCAGCACTGGATAGCGGGCACATGCCAATGTCAGTAAGTGGTTGGCTGCTAGGAGATATAATCTCTGGAAAAAAAAACCCCAGATACAGAGAAAAAGCAATACACAAACATCAAGCCTCTAATAGTATAGCAAGTACAACAGGTTTGCAATGTTTCCTTGCGTGGTGGATGCTGCTTGTAAAAGGATTTCCTGATGAAGACACTTCGACTTCTCAGAAAGAGGCACCAGAGGAGTTTTGAAATGTTCCATTCACTTCCCTGAGATGTTTCTGCCTTTCCCCGCTTGTTTTTTTTCCTCTAACTCAAAATGTGTGTATTAAGAATAGCATATTTGTCTTGAGTATCTTCTGACACTGTAGGGCTTTCAAGGGGAGTAGTCTGAGCTGAATGAGTAAAGTTGGTTTAACTGAAATAGACTAAGGGCTAAACTGCACATGATGCAAAAAAAAAAAAGACATTGTGCTTCCTTTTTTCTTTAAAACAAACAAACAAAAAAGGAGGGGAGGAAATATGTACACCACTCTGAGCTCCTTGGAGGAAGGGCGGTATAAAAATGTGAAAAATAAAAAATAAAAAAACCAGGAGCTGTAGGAGGAGCATGAGTAAAGGCGATAATAAATAGACTCCACAAACAGTCTCTATATCGGATGCTGTGTGAGGCAACAATACAAATACAATACAGGACACAACCCTCCCAGGACCTCAGTGCAGAATAGGGTAACCAACACTGACGTTATTCCTGGAGAAGTCCCTCCCCACTCCCCAAACCTTTTTTACACAATACCAAACTTTGAAGATCTCCAGGTTTGCTTTCAATAATCTCCTGGAGATTAGCAGCGCAATCCTAAATGTGTCTAGTCAGAAGTAAGCCCCATTGAATTCAATGGGACTTACTTCCAGGTGAGCATGCATAGGATTGCAGCCTAAGATTGATTCCTGGAGACATTCAAGATAATCCTGGAGGGGTGGCAACCGTAGGCCACAACTGCACAAATGTATACTTTAAGAAAATTAATGTGTTTTTATTTATTATATATTAATTAATAAAGAATACTGAACACCACAGATGTAGTTGTAACATGTGGGTCGATCACTTCTCACAGCTTAACGACAGGGTTGAGGAAATGACATGTCTGGCACTTAGAGCTCCTTGGAGGGAAGGGACTCTAATTTCAACATAAGTTCTTGGTGGGAGGGAAGGGACACTGAGGACAAATTTGAACATAAAAGCCTATTAGTCCAACCTTACCTTTCTACACCCTGTCAGACTAGGAACAAGCCTGTTGCAAAGGGAGAGGAGAATCTGCTCTTTAGAATTGTGCCTTTTCTTCCTAATATGGCACCTAGTTCCTATATGGGCTGCGTTTGTTTTTCAGCTAGCAGCGCCGGTAGCACTGGAGAGGTGTATGTTACCGTATTTTTCGCTCCATAAGATGCACTTCCCCCCCAAAAAAAATAGGGGGGAAAAAGCCTGCGTCTTATGGAGCGAATACAAACAAAAGGTAAAGAAGAAATACTTACCGGGGCTTCGGGGAGGTCTGCAGAGGCTCGTGTAGGCCTCCCCGATCTTCCTTTCGTCAAAAAACGGCCATTTCCGGTTTTCGTGAAAACAGGAAGTGGCCGAAAATGGCCGGTTTTTGACGAAAGGAAGATCGGGGAGGCCTGCGTGAGCCTCTGCAGGCCTCCCCGAAGCCCCGGTAAGTATTTTTTCTTTACATTTTTTAATTATTTTTATTTTTATTTAAAAAACCTTTTTCCCCCTATTTTTTGCTCCATAGGATGCATGCGTCCTATGGTCCAATGCGTCCTATGGAGCGAAAAATACGGTAATCTCTTCCTAGCACACTAGAGTCACATTTGTTTTTCAGCTTTTAGCATGCTCACCACACTTGCAATCTTTCCTTTGAGCTCCCAGGTATTAAACATGGTAGCTTCCATGCATTTGAGTTCTACTGGTAGAAACATGGCAGCTTCCATGCACTGAGTTCTAATGATTCGTCTACGACTTGACGCCATTTTGTCTTTTGTGAATTAATCGAAAGAGAAGCATGCTAGAGGCATGCTAGTGACATCACTTCCTGCTAGCTGCAAAACAAACACAGCTATAGAGTGAGCCAATTGTAAGGAAGTAGTATCCAAGATCTTGAGTAGGATCGGCTCTACTCAAGGCTCTTTGTTATTATGTTCTCCAATGAGAGGCCCATTGGATTTATGTGATTGGCTGAAAATAGACCCACAGCTGCTGGCAGCCTCAGCAGCAATTGGCTGAATGTCTTGAGAAGGAGTTATCAGAAGAACTATCAGTCAGTTGCTGCTGAGAAGAAGGGCAGAAACAATTGTTGTAAAGGAGTCTTGTCTTGTGAGTCTCTAGTCTGCAGCCCCCCCTTGCCCTGACAGCCTTAGAGAGGCCTGAATGAAAAGTCAGCTTGAAACTAGAGAGTCAGACATGAGAGAGAAGCAATGGGATTGCACAACCAGAAGAAAACCAGGATTAGTCAGACAGTGACCTAGCCTAGGTTACACAGAAATCTTTCATTGATTAATTTAATGCAGTTAGGACTTTAAATGCATGCTTTGTTTTCCTTTCCTTTCTTCTTGGAGGGGCCAAGCCTCATTTGCCATTATGGAGGAGGCTCCACTGGTAGCTCTAACTTCTGTTGCAGGGGGAAAAAAAAAGAAACAAATCTAAAGAATGGGGCTCCATTCACATCTGTAGAGGGAGGATTCCTTGCTGGGTTCCTCCCCCCACGTGATGTTCTGGGCTGTCATTGGGTAGACCGGTAACTGTTTCACAAGTGGCGAGGCCTCCGGCTGTAGTCACTTTTGTCCGGATGTGACGGAACCCACCTACCCACCCAGTAGACAAAAGTCTGAGAGTAGCTGGCCGCCATACAGGGCTGGGTAATAATTTTTTGTTCCTCTCCAAATTGGCCAGGGAAGGGAGTTTTTTCGCCTACCCCAGACTGCTTTTAGGGTTCAGTTTTTAGCCAGGTTGGCCATGGCTGGAAGGATAGTGCAGAGCAAGGAAGGAGAGTAGGGATCAGGTGTCTGTTCTTAGGCAAGCAAGAGTCGGAGTGAAAAACCAGAACCGGTTCCCAGAGTCTACCTGGATTGAGGATGCAGGCTGGTTTTGACCCCAGACTTGAAAGGGCACCTACCTTAGTTCAGGGTGGGCAGAGCAATTCAGCTTCCTTGACCCCTTTACAGTACATGGTTGGCAGTGAAGAAGCTGAGTGAGCTGTGAGGTGACCCTAGTTTCAGAGCCATAGTGGTTCGCCCAATGGTGGGCTTTGACAGGTCAGCTGTCTCCTCCTAATTAGGTGCCTGCACTAGGGAGGGTGGAGTTTAGTCAGGCTGCATTTGCCAATTGGTGCACTGCATTGTAACTTTCAATAAATCATGGCCCTGTTTTCTTCCAAAGTTTTATGTCACACATCTTTTGTGGGGGATATCTCATCAAAGTCAGAATTCACAGCCTGTCTTGCGGCACAATCCAGTGCAACTATATGCCGGAGGAGCAATAGCTCTGCCGGTGCAGAGGCTGGCCTACCCACCCCACATCCAGCCTGTACGCAGCGCCAAGCAGGTACAGTAAGTCCCTGGTCGGCGGAGGGGTGGGGGAGAACGGACCGGGGCGTTCCAGGGGGTGGGTGGGATTGGCCAGCCAGGCCAGGGACGGGGGAGGTATTATCAGCGGAAATTAATATATCATTAGGACATCTTACAGAAAGGTAATAGGGAGAAGGATAATAATTTGCCCAAGTCCACCCAATACATTAATAATAAAGCAGGAATTTGAACACAGATGTCTGGTTCAAGTGGAGGGTCTAAAATGGAGAACTGAAAAAAACATCCTTTTCATTGCAGCTCTATTAATTTCCACTTGTAATTTAGGCAGAGGAAATTATCCTTACTTCTCAAGTACAGACAAGGCTTAATAAAAATTGTTCCTTGCTTAGGGAGGTAAATGAATGAGGCCGGAGTAGAATTTTGACTCTCTGGCTTATTGTAGTAACCATGTGATGCCCATTCCTTCCCACAGTGTGCACATGAATGCTTATTCTTGGGTGGACTGAGAATTTCACACAGATTTTCTCTTCCTTTCCCTTTCTCTGGCACTACTTACCAAGGGGATCTCCTGCTATGATGCTGTACTCCACTTGTCCACTAGGCCCCGAGTCGCCATCATGGGCAAGGAAAGTCCACACCCTTGGACCTGGCTGTCCTTCTGTGATGTCAAAGGGCCCCTCATAAGAACGTGGGAATGTTGGTTGATTGTCATTGATATCATTCAAGTTTACTAACACCTGAGATGAACATAAAATGCACAAAAGAGTTCTAAAATACTTAAAGAACAGCAAGATCTTAGATCTCAGTTTTGAAGATTAAAACACTGAGTAAATCCATGAAATCCATGTAAATCCATGAAAGATACCGCAGCCATCATTTACATGATTGCCAGCCAGGGCCACTCAGAGGAATTTTATCAGGGGGTACAAAGTTTATTTTGGGTCCCTTCCCTTCATGTAAATTTGGCTCCTGGGCTTCCCCTTTTTGCTCCTGGGCCCCCTTTTTGATCCATTGTTGCGCCCGGGTTCGATTGTACCTCTTAACCCCCTCTCAGAGGCCATGTTGCCAGTTTAGTGTTGGTATTCTAACATTTTATTTCACATCTCTTAATATTTTTCTATGCTGAGTCTCAGAGCCAAACTAGATGTTGCAAATAACACAATCATTCAATGGATTTTTTTTTGCCTAATTAAAGTAGCATGCAGAACTGTGTATACACAACTAAGATTGGCACCACAGTGCTAAAGAAGCCTTCCTACCTTCACCATGGTTTCATCCTGTTTACCCCATTTAGGAAAAAGAAAAAAAATGGGCCAAACTAATACCCGCTCACTTTGCCACCGGACAAAGACCCGACCGCCAGACACAGTAGGTCCTGCGACAGGCGGCGGGTGTGGGGAGGGTGGGCTGGAGTGGTGGGGGAGGGAGGGGAAGATTGGCCGCCAGGCCACGGACAGGTGTGGGGATATCGGCTGGATTTCAGCCCTCAAGACTTCTAGAAAATGGTTGAAAACGTGACTGCTTTGTGCTCTGTTGTGGGAACTTTCTAGCTTGGCTGAACCTTTTTCATCCAAATTGTGAAGCTGCCCTTGTGACTGTTATTAATCTACTCTGTGCAGGCTTACTTTTGGTTTCTTCTGGGCTCTTGAGATTAGAAAGAGTTCAAGATAAGCCTGGGCACATGCACTCAGACAATCCCCATCATGCTGTTGTGACATCAGAGTAAAGAGATGAAGTGACATGGGATTGAGGGAACCTGCCACCCAATTGCCATGTGGAACCGAAGAAGGGACAGTCAACCCTGTGTTGAGAAATCAACTGTTCAACCAAAATGGCAACAACATTGAATTTCAGAATTGCGAATAATTGTGGCTGGCATTTCTTTGTTTCTTGAGGTGACAAAAAATGTTCCCATCTAGCTTTCTCTGTGCCTGAGGGCTGAGAGCAGCAAGCTGTCAATACACACTAACAAGGAAAAACAAAAGGGACTTTTCCCGTTAAAGAGAATTTGTGCATAGTTAGTGTGTGCTACATCACTGTCAGTCTCCACAGATTATGACTTTCCTTAGTCAGAAAAAAATACAGTTCAACACCCACCTCTAATGTAGCAGCTACTCTGTTACATTTTACATCTATCACACAGAGACTACTTTAAATCACTTTGTGTGACAGCATCACAAGGTGGAGCAATTGCATGCAAGGGTCCACCAGATGTAATTTTCAGCATGTCACTCTCCTTTTTGGACAACTGAAGTGCTGTGGAGGAACATAAGCAATTTTCATGATGGGCTACTGTACACGAACAGCAGAAACATGGAACAATTTAAAATAATCTCCTTATGATGGCAGCTCTAACAAGCATGCTGCATCAAAATATGTGTCGGGGGGAGGGGCAGCAGCATTTGTTTTTGTTATTAGTGTAAGTAAAAACAGATTCAACAAAGAAAAAGGAAGCATGTGCCATGTGACCTTACTGCATCAACGTTAGGCACTGGAAAAGGAAGGAAAAAAAACTTTCAGAAAAATTGATTGCATCTAGTGGCTCTCAAGGCTGACAATGAACACAAAGAGAATTGTGCCAGCTTGTTTGGGGCCTCTGGGCACAAGTTCTGCTGGGGCCCCAATATGCATGTGTGTGCCAGATAACTTCCCCTGGCTCAGAAGCTGGGCAGGAGACAAAAAGAGAACTCTCCTCTGCTGCAGCAGCTGTCGTCGTCATCCCCCCCATCACCCTGTACGCATCCTGTGGCTTACTGGATGAAGGGGAGGGAAGCAGCTACCTCAGTGGCCCATTTTCTTTCCTGGATTCCGGCCATTTTTTAAAAAAAATGTTTATTTCATTTTATAAAGGAAAAAAATACATGTGCTTTGATATATGTAAATATTTGAATTCTGGCCATTTTAACATTTGCTGATTCCCTGCCCCCCAATGCTGTGTTGGGGGTGGAGCATCCAGCGATTTTAAAACGCCTGGTTCTAGGAAGAAGGCCAGAGTCCTGCAGCTGCTGCTCCCTTCCCCCTCACCTTGTAAGCTACAGAATGCTTACTGATGGAGAGGAAACAGCCAGCACAAGGGACAAATGGGGCATGGCCAGGCACATCCTTGGACCGCATCAGCGGCAAGACCATGCCTGGTCATCCTCACCATGTGACATCAGCCCTGAACACAAGAAGTGGGCTGAGGAATTTACAACACTACACTGATTTTCAGGGTGACGGCTTGTATTTTGTATCCCAGCCGAAACAAGTCATATCTTGGGAACAAATCAGGGAGAAACACATTTTTTTTCTCTAGAAATTCAGGCTGCAATCCTATACACACTTTTCTGGGAGTAAGTCTCATTGAACACAATGGGACTTACTTCTGAGTAGACATGCATAGGATTGTACTGTCAGTTTCCTCCCATTTTGAAGAGCATTCATACAGTTGCTATTTGGAGTTATTTATACAGTGGCAAGGGTAACATTGTATAAGTATATATACTATAGTCCAGTTGTTCTCAAACGTTATAACACCGGGACCCACTTTTTAAGTTGACACTCTATCGGGACCCACCTAGCTTTACGATTCCCAGGTGGCAGCTGTGGCCAGGGGGGCTTTTGCCCAGCTTCGGCTGGTGTGCCAGCTGCGACCGTACTTGGATCGTGCAGACCTGGCCACAGTGACCCCATGCCCTTTGAAGACTGTTCGGAAACTGCAACTAGTGCAGAATGCGGCTGCCCATGTGGTTGCCGGGGCCTGTCGGTTCGACTCAGTCGGACCGTTGCTTCAGCAGCTACACTGGCTGCTGGTTCGTTTCCGGGCACAATTCAAAGTGCTAGTTTTGACTTTTAAAGCCCTAAATGGCTCGGGTCCAGGGTATTTGAGGGACCGCCTCCTTCCTTATAATCCGACCCGTACTCTTAGGTCATCGGGGGGGGGGGGGGAGAGGCCCTGTTAACCGTGCCGCCATTGACGGAGGTGAGGGGGATAGCGGCACAGAATAGGGCCTTCTCGGCAGTGGCGCCTCAATTATGGAATTCCCTCCCCCTGGTGACCGGCTCCCTCTTTAGAGATTAAGAACGGCTCCCTCTTTAGAGATCTTTCAGCGGAGCCTTAAGACGTTTTTATTCAGGTTAGCATAATAGCATTCGATGTCTGACATGGTGGGCTGGCTTTTTAAGAAATGGCTTTTAACAAATGTAAATATAGGTGACCCACTGGGGTTGTTTGTTTTAATTGTTTTAATTACTTGTTTTTAATTATTTTAATGTATATATGTATTTTAATGTTTTTATTGTAAGCCGCCTTGAGTGCCCTTGCTGGGAGAAAGGCGGGTAATTAGCAGCTATCTTGCAAACTGCAGGAGCTCAGCTCTTTGAAGGGCAATTAGTAGCCATCTAATTTTTGAATAGCCTCAGGGCTTGTGACAATTACTTATCTGAACTTTCTATCACCTGGGACCCACCAAAAATCATTTCACAGAATGGGATTGCATTAATTTCAATAACAGGTATGTGTAGAGGGATATGCTGCCTGTGGGCCCGACGGCAGCACACAACTGAAGGAGTCTTTTGAACGAGTCTTTGCTATGCACAGGTTTCATCCCTTTTCCTAGAGGAGATACGTACCGTTGTGGTGGATGTGAGACGACGTGAAGGAAATGGACACTGGTCTGTGGCAGTGACTATCAGTGTGTAACGCCCATGGCTGATTTCATAGTCCAGTTCCTTGACTGTGCGGATTTGCCCCTAAAATGGGAGGCAAGAAGAGAGAGGTTGTTTTCAGCAGTGAAGTCAGTCACTCATGGAACTTGGGTTGTGAGGCACACTGTGGTACTGCAAAGTGAAGCAGTGGTGTGGCCACTTACTAACCGTCATGCTGTTTATGTGAAAGGTGCCCATGATGTTTCCCTCTGTAATGGCATATGTAACAGTGCCATTTGGCCCTTCATCCAGGTCCAAAGCATGGATGGAGATCAGGATGGCATTCAGTGTGCCTGGACCCTCATCCAGTGTGACTTCATGCTGTTGCTGCTGGAAGACTGGGGCATTGTCATTCTCATCCAGGATGGTTACGTACACAGTAGTAGTAGCCTGTGAGCAAACACTGATACATTTAGAATCATGCGGGGGGGGGGGGGAGGGAAAGCGGCCAGACGTGAACTATGTATTTAAATCTACACACAAGAGCATTTTAAAAGTCCGAGGACTTCCATGTGATGGTGGTCATATAAGACAACACAGGTATCTAGTTCTCAGGGTGATGCCAAAGACAGCTGATGTCATCCAAGAGGCATGTTCAGGAAGAGATAAACGAAGTTATTTGATCAGTTAAAAACACCAAAGATGTTCGTGAGATTGGCCGTAGTTGACATTATGCTGGCAGTCTCCTTGAGAATCATCAAGTAGGTAAAGCAGTAAAATGAGCCAACCTCTACTGGAAGCCCTGAAGTCTCTTTCATCACTTGAAAACAATAAGCCGTAGAAGGTGGTACAACAATTACAGTGACTGCTTTGTATTCTGGTTGGGATAAGTGCAAGGCTGCCAGAAATAAGGGGCACCAAGAAACATTCTGATCAACGGGGTGTTCTTTACAATCTAAAGCAGTGGTTCTCAAACTTTTTGGCACCGGGACCCACTTTTTAAAATGACACTCTATTGGGACTCACCTAGCTTTACAAGACGCTCAAACATTTATCTCCCTATATTAACACAAGCTGTTGGCAAACTGCAGGAGCTCTGCTGTTTGCAGGGTAATTAGCAGCTATCTGATTTTTGAATAGCCTCAGGGCTTGTGGCAATTACTTATCTGATCTTTCCATCACCTGGGACCCACCAGAAATCAAGTCCCGACCCACCAAGTGGGTCCCGACCCACAGTTTGAGAAACACTGATCTAGTGGTTATCCTATCTGAGATATGGGTGTTTTGTCCCCAGGGAGCTGTCAAGACACATGTCTAATAAACTCCTCTTCTTTCACGCTGGTTACTGCAATTCTTCAACACATAACAAAATGTATATGTGATTTGGGAGATATATTGATCAAATGTAACAGTAAACAGGGTGCCTGTAATCCTATGTAGCTGTGAGGAAAAGGGATCGATCGTAGCAGGTAAAGCAATGCATTTTGCCAAACTGCAGCACTATGATGTGATGACAACTAAAATACAGCTGACAAAACTCCCTCTTCTATATAACTGTTCAAAGTGACAGCCTGCATTAAAATTATATATGCCTCATGCACACAAAAAAAATGTAATATGCAATAAGAATTGATGAAGACTTTAAAACAGATCTTTGCTGAGCCCTTCAGTCATGGTAGCAAACTTAGCAGAGGCATGTTCTTTACAATCTGAATAGCAAAAAATGAGGAAACATTCCGGACATACCACCACCCTAGCAGACAAGTAGTCAAGAAACTCAGTACTTCCTGTTATGGGACAGGTTGCTTTGAGGAGAACGTTATTTCTTATGTATGTGGAGGAGAGCCAAAAACGTTCCCCAGGGAAGGAAGCCAAACTATTTGAGATACAGGAGATTCATTATTGAATGTCCCCACATTTTACTTTAACATGTCAGGGGTTGCAAATTTGATCAGGAAGGGGGAAGGAGTTCCTCCACCATGCTGGTTCCCTAATCTAAATGCCTCCTCAACCTGGTATTAGCTTTACAGGGGGAAAATACAGGGGTTTGTATAATAGAAGCAGGAGGGCATTCAGGGAATGGTTTAAACATCCCTCCCATTGTACTGCTGCTCTACTCAAATGTAGAGCTCCCTGCACCTGCTTTAGAGTTAAAAAAGGTCAGCAGATTCCATCACAGATCTTTTGATGGCCAAGATGTGGCCATCCCCACCACCAGAGAATCTCAGTTTCTGCTTCCTCAAGCAGAGAATCCAAGTGTTTACAATCAACAGGGCTTTATGGTACAGTACTTTAATAACTAAGGCCAGCGGGTGGCAGCTGTTGATCGAAAGGTCGGCAGTTCGAATCCGCGACGGGGTGAGCTCTTGTTGCTTGGCCAGCTCCTGCCAACCTAGCAGTTCTAAAGCATGTTAATGTGAGTAGATAAATAGGTACCGCTTGCAGGAAGGTAAACAGCGCTCTGTGTTCCAGCTGCATGCTATGCGCTGCGGCAAGGAGAGTCATGCCGGCCACATGACCACGGAGGTGTCTTTGGACAATGCTGGCTCTTCGGCTTTGAAATGGGGATGAGCACCACACCCTAGAGTCGGACACGACTGGACTTAATTATCAGGGGTCACCTTTACCTTTAATAACTTATACATAACTTTAATTGTTTTGTGGCAAACATACTCTGTAGGCATGGTTTTTCTTGTAGTCGTAAAACCACATTTGCCAAAGAAAGAATGAATTCAACACTTTAGAGTTAGACTATATGCTTCAAACATACACATGTCTATGGAATAATTTGAATAGGCCATGTAGCTCACTTAAGTATGAAAACATTTAGGAATGTGTTCCATGGTTGCCCATCTTTAATATCAACCAACCTAATCAGTATGTACTGTATTGTTGGCCACTTGCTGTTTCTGCAACACTTTGTAGCTGGAGCCTCTGCACCCTTTGTAACAGTGTAACAATGCAGAACAAAGTAATTGTGCAACATCCTCTGGTTGCATAACTTATTTGGACTCATAAAAAAACACCCTTCCCTCCCATGTGTCTCTTTCTTGCAAGCTCTTCCGTGCATGCCAGCTTTCTTTCCGCTTCTAATCTCTCTTTTTTGGTTTGCCGCATCTTTGGAGAAAATATTTGCTCTTGTTATATTGACATTGCTTTGTCAGAATCAAAGAGCATCTTTTAAACATTGTTAAGAGGGTAAAAGCCAAATATCACCTAACCATTGCACTGTAAGGTTGATTGCCACATCCACTTTTACCCCACTGCAAAATCATTTTGTGCACATTTGAAATAAAAGGAAGCAGTACGCCTAAAAATAATAATTATATTATTTTTTAAACCATGCCCACATTACTGCCCCTCACTCCTACCTGTGGATTGTGCAGCCTGCATTTCCCAGTATTTGCTAGTTAGAAACTAGGGCAGATTGTGTGTGTGTGTGTGTGTGTGTGTGTGTGTGTGTGTGTGTGTGTGTGTGTGTGTCTTGTGCACACAGCACTTCTCAAGTGCTAGGCAAGAAAAACAAAGTTACTTGCAGTCCCCCCCCTCCCCCAAGAAAGCATAGCTATTAACTACTGCTTGTGACTTTGGTTCAACAGCCTGCCATTCTGCCTAATGAGGAAGTTATCACGAACTTTTAATGCGTGCATATTTTTACATTAATAGCATTACTATTACATTAATGGACATTTATTGCTGTCCTAATAAAGCAATAGAGCACCAGTCCATAGCTATCACTTCAAAGATATTCCAGGCTGATTCCCTTTAATCATTGACTTTCTTTAAAAAAATTTTTTAAAGATGCAAATCTTTACCTACGGAAATATAAGAGTAAATGTGCAGGCAGCATTTTCTCCAATTGCTCAGGAATTGGTAAACCTACCTATATCTTGTTTCCTTTGTACTAGCTAGCCAAAATGACAGCCAAAGCACTGGGATGACTGACAAGAATTTAGCAATTTTTAAAACTTAGCTTAACTCTTAAATATTGTAATATGATTGTCATGATTTTAATTTTTAACTGAATGTGTGCTGCGCTACATTAGGTTCTTGATGTTTCGCCGACTTATAGTGATCTGGTACCCTTTGGTCTTTCCATTATAAAATATCTAGCAAGAGGTCTGAAGAGCTATCCCGTCCCACTGTTCTCTGGCGGCACCAAAAAGGCAAAATTTCTCTGTATCATCACACAACTCTTTACATCCTACTTATTTAAAAGAGAAAGAGAGAAGAAGGGGTGACTAAATACGCAAAATCCACCCTAGCGTTGCAAGATTCAAATGCACGTAACCGGTAAAGAGTCTCCACATCTCTCTCCGCCCGCCACACGCAGAGAATGACCACAGAGTTTCCTCTTCCACTCCGTCAAGCGGGTCACTTGCGGGGCACGCGCGCACTTTCTCTTCTTCGCGGTGGCCTCTTGGGGGCGCTCTCTCTTCGCGCTCCCTGCCTGCCCAATGAAACGTGCAATCGGCGCTGGGGACGTTTCCCGTGAGTTTTGCAACTCCCTTCGCTCCTTCGGGCTGCCCTGCTGAGCTAAGGGTGTCGCCTCACGAGACACACACACACGACGCAGGAGAGCTGAGAGACTGATGGATTTGCCCTCCCTCAGGACCATCATGGACCACGCAGCGAAAAGGTGGCTGCTGCTCGTGCCGTTGACGCTGGCCATGGCTCCCTGCCAAGGTAAGGGCAGGCTTGGTTTTTGTTTATCCCCCCCCCCTTCTCATTTTCCCCTCTCGCCTCGGAGACGAGCAGGGCTTGGCTGAGTCTCCCCTGCGGGTCCCCCCCCCCCCACTGTTTGCATTTTTCTTCGCTGTGTCTTACAAGCAGTGCCGCAAAAGCAAAATAAAATAAATCCCGAAGCATTTACTTTCTTGAGCAGGTCTTCACCTGCTCGGTCCTCAAACCGAGAGGCTGGCTGAGGAAGTCCGGAGAAAGCACATTGAGAAGTAGGAAGAGAGTAGGGATGAATGCGATGGAGAGAGGGTTGAGCTGTCTTCTTTGTTGAGATTCTGCTTTCCTGGGAGGCTGTTTTTCCCCCTTCTCTTTTTTTCCCACCTACACACCTCCAGCCAAATGCACCTTGGTGTGTGATCTCCCTCCTCCCTCCCTAAGGAGGGTTGGTTTGCCTCTTTGGAGGTATAAGCACTGCACAGCACAACTGCCCCCAGGCTTGAGGAGAATGAAGCTTTTCATTAGGGCAGATAGATAGAAGGGGTCTGTTTGAATGTCAGGAACAGCATCATTGCAGTCTACAAAGCTGCCTGGCTTTGCTGTCATTCCTGTGCAGTGTGCATTGATGTGTATGCCAGAGAGCGTCACATTTACTATGCCTTTGACATGTACAGAAAGCCATATGTCCTTCCTTGTTTGTGTCTTAACTCTGGTCAAAAGGCTGGTGCCTCCCTAGCTCTAAAGTTGTATAATTATGGGGGGGGGGGAAGAGAGAAACAGAGCTGGTTGCAGCTCAACTTTCAGGCCTTCAACTGGTGCTTTGGTACCCTCAGGTGACCTTCTTGCAAGGCCACTATCTCATGCATAATGCCTCAAGGGCTTTTTTTGCAGAACACAGAGGAAAAGAGTTTGTTGTTGTTTTATAATTGGGTTTCCTGTGGTGTGCCAAGTTGAGATTGCTCAAAATTAAGCTGACAGTGCCTAGCAAATAGGGAAAGGAATAGCAGAGGTGCAGTGATAGGAACAATCGAGTAAACAGATTATGTGTTAAAATAATCTCCCCACCCCTTTGAATAAACTGGATAAATAATCAGCAAGCTTGGCATTTGAACTGTAAGGTACTGTCAAAATTGTCCCTTGATAGTTAACCAGCACAGTCTAATAGACAGCGTCAGGCTTAGATCTAGACAGATGAACATTTCTCCTTAGTCATGAATTTACTTAGATGGCCTTAGACAAATAACTGACATTCAGATTCTGGTCCATAATAGAAATATTAATCTTTTTCTCAAAATTATTTTTGAATACCACTTGGGCAGCCCAATCCTGTCCAACTTTAGGCTGATGGAGCTCCGCCGGCCTAGGGTGTCTTAAATGTGCTTTGGAAAACAGTGAGCCCCAAGTGTGTCATGCTATCAGGATAGCCAGTCTCTGTATTATTAGTGAACACCATCACTTCAATATGTTTCTTGAATGTTTCTTACCTGAAAGCACTTCCTCTTTCACTTCCATGGATTGGACAGTTCCAAGCAAAGAAGAGGATGTCCATATGGAGTTGCTGTTTCACTGAAGTGAACAGGGAAATGTGCTTGTGCAGGAGCTCAAAGTTGAACTCCTGTCCCAAACAAACCTAAACACTCCAGATAAAAAAGTAAGCATACATGGCTAATGACTTGAAAAAGGATTTAAAAAGACTCCTTTTCTGCATTGTCCATTCAACTGAGAGCTTTTTAAACATGAATCACTATAGCTTGCTTTAATAAGGTGATGATGGTTGCTAATTGAAAATAACTATGAACTTTGTGTGTGGCAGGGCAAGTCAATATTTCTTACAGTGCAATTTTGTGTAACAAAAGAGCCGGCCCGCTGTATCCTAAGGCAGGAGTTCTCAACCTTTGGGGGTCTGCATACCCCCTAGGTGGGCCCCCAATGGTTGGCGTACCCCTGCCCCCAAGTCCCGCTTACCCCCAAAAGTGTTTTTTCCACTTTTAGAGCTCCACCGGTCTAAAGTTAGGCAGGATTGCGCTGCTAGTTGCTCATCCAAATAATACTGGCCCACCTCACAAGATTGTTGTAAAGACTGTGAAGCACTTTGCTCCTTGGATAAATTATTACCATAAGTTTTCAAAATGAGTGGCTTTGATAGTAAAAGGAGAGCAGAGAGAACTGCACATGAAGGACATAGATGGACTTGGAAGACATCCAGGTCCCCAGGAAGGTGCTTTGAAAAAAAGAAATCATTGATTTTAAGCAATAACCACATGATGCAGTCATGCTATACAGTAGCTGCAAAGAGGCTTCTAATAGACATGTACAAGCATTCCATTTCCCCTCAGTTGCTGTACAGTGGTTGACCTACATATATGGCCCTTTACAGGTCTCCTCTATCACGCTTCAGTGGGACACTAATATCACAGCATATTAAGTGCTGTATTTACTTAAAACTAGATCTAAAAAAAATGATAGTCATATTGGCCTTTTCGTGTTTTTCTCACTGATATTTAAATGTTCTGACATTTAGGTTGAATTAAACCTCAATCATGAAATGAAGTCAACTTTGTCCCTGAAGCTGCCTGAGCTGTTTACATCATTCCTGTTGCATTTGGTGCATTTTAAGAGGTGATGCACAATTAAGACAGAAATACTGGGAGGGAGACAGGGTTTGGCTAGGAGCATAGCAAAGTCATTTGTACTTTTCAGTTATTGGCAATATTCACTCTAATTGTTTCTCATTTCAAATGCAGGATAGTGGCATCCGGAGCATTTCCAGGTCTAGAAGCCTGTACATCCCTTATAATTTCATCTAGTAGTAGTTTCCTGCCCATTCATATGGTGGGCACCATGACTATAGGCCCAGCATACAGTGAATTGGCAAAACAACTATAATATTTTGTATTTACCTTTATACGTTTACTGCACTACCATTTTAGAGCACGAACGTGAAACTGAAAGGATGGGAAGTTGCAATCTGTACATTATCTACATGTAAAGATCTGCTTTCTCTGTTACAGGAACTACCATATTTGGATGTAAAGATTGATTTCAGAACATCCTGAGTGTGAGGGTGAGAGGGAAGGAGACAGACTGTTCCCCTCGGAGCTGCTCTCCAAGTGCAAAAGTTAGGAAATAGGGTGTGTTAGCAAAGCCTTCCCTTCTGAAGTGGTGTGTTGAGTCACTACCCTCAATGACTCCGCATGTATGCCACCCACTTTCCCCCTTTTGCTGCCACTGCTCCTCCTCTTCCCACTCCCTGATTTTAAAAAGGCAAGACCAGCGCTCTCACCTCCACACAGTTATTCTGCTCCCTCTGCTCTAAAATCAGAGAGCAGGAAGAGGAGGAGAAGCAGTGGCAGCTGGTGTGGGGCCAGACCACCTGAGTCAGGCCAGGTGGCTGGCGGGCAGGCACAGGAGTGTGTGCAGAGCACCCCTGCGAGTTTGCAGTCTCTCGCCAGCTTGCCACATGAGGAGGCTATTTATTTATTTATTTATTTAATTTTATAGAATTTGTATCCCGCCTTTCTCCCGGCAAGGGCACTCAAGGCGGCTTACAACATTAAAATAACATGTACATTAAAATAATTAACAGATAATTAAAACAAGCAACCCTCGAACAAAATATCTTTCGTTCCTACTAGAATCAGGAAAAAGCCCTGATTTCAAAAGTGCTCAGTGGCCTCGTTCTCAAGTCTTTTCTATAACTTGGAAGACTTAAGAAAAATAAAGTGTCTGCTTCTTTTCCATCTCTCACTCCTTAGAGGCTGTGAGGCTTCCACCCTGGTCCCACTCATGGGGTAGGAATAAGCCTCAGACAGGTCTGGGGAGGAGGTTACTATACCCACAATCCTCCTCCTGCCCAGGCTCACTTGCTCCTGATCTCAGGGAGCTCCTCACTCACTGAATGCCTCTCAAATTTGACCCGGCCTATTTCACCCGGCCTCATCAGCAGGACAGCCCTGGTACCGGTAGTAGCAAGCACAACAGAATTTTGTGGCACATTATAGACTTAACACACTTATTGTGGTTTGAGTTTTTGTGGGCAAAATTCAACTTTATCATAAGTATACTTCAATGCAATGTTTTGGTGCAACTAGAAGAGCAAGACTGAACTTCTAGTGCAAAATTTGTAGTCTATTTTCATCTGTCAAGATTTGGCAGGCATGCACATTTGGTGTGGGATTTGTTTTGTTTTTAGCTCAAAGCATTTTCAATGCCAGGAAGACCATCTGGGATCACCCCAGCTGGGAATCTTTGCTAAGGGGAGGGGGGGAAGCACAAAGGTTCTTTGGGTGTCTAAGGGGGGCGGGAAGTCCATCACAGACTGTTTTCTATTTCTTTCTGTGTATGTCTACAGATACTATTTAAGATAGCCTGGTTTCCCAAAATGTCTCACTTGCACCTGTGGTTTTAATGGAGCGAAGTCTTCTCTACTTATCTACTACAACAGGGATGGCCAGTCTTACATGCTAGTTGTGTAGAAGAAGCAATTTGAGTGATGTAGTTTGTCATATTACAGTGCTTCAGGAATATGAAAAATTGTACCTCCCCAAATCCCCTAATTTACACAAATTTAATTCATAATCCAGAGAAGGGCAATCGTTTTATTGAGGTCACCCTAAAAGTAACAGACCCCCATTATATTTTGGAAATATAACATCTGTACATCCTGTCTCAAGTTCTTCCTTGAAACTCACAGATTCCTTCCAAGATAGAGATCAGTAAAAAGCAGAAAAATAAGGTAGGCTTTATATTGTCAAAACAAGTGATAAAAATCATAGGTTTTACACTAGGCTTAAAGTAAATTGGATACTTTATCTACTGCCCAATTCTATTTGGGCCTTACTCCACTGAACGTTTGTTCCGGCAGTGTAAGGCTCTTTAAAGCTGTTGCTAAATGTGACAAGCCATTCAGTGAGGCTTGGCTGCCTCCACAACTGACAAACGGCTGGGTCTGCGTATCTGCGTACCGCTGGTGTCAGTAAGTTAGCGCAGGGAGTGGAAGAGAGGGGGAAGAATGGGGCAGATCAGGACCAGGAAGGGGGCAGTATTGGTGGCAGCAGTGCTCACCAATATCCTATCCCCCTTCTCACCTTTGATGCCCTGACCTGGGTCCACATGGAATTGCGCCAGCTATAGAGCTGGTGCAGGTCTGAGTAGACCCAGAAGGCTGGCATGGGCTTATTCTGAGGCAAGGGAACAAATGTTCCCTTACCTCGAGGAGGCCTCCAGAGGCTGAAACTCCCTGGAGGACTATAGCGGGCGCCATGTTGGCGCAGATGCACCTCCGCACGGGGAGTTGAGTAGGATTGGGCTGCTAGCGTTTGAGGGCATGTCATGCCTCAAAAGTTTACTTCCATTATCTGGTGGTAAAATATCATTTTTCCCATTTCAACAATCCCTCTTCTGAACTGTTCAAGATATAGGAGCCCTAACACAAAAACGTTGGCCATCCATGTACTATAACATCTGTTTAGCAATTCTCAGAAACATATTTCAACTGTGCTTGCCAGGGACATTTCTAATGTGTTTATGGTCAAAACCAAGCTTGAACAAAATTAGGTCTAATTATAACAAGATTGGACCTAATTTGGTTTAAGCTTGGTTTTGATCATAAACACATTAGAAATGGACTCCCTGGCAAGCACAGATGAAATTTGTGCACAGTATTCTAGCAGTCCTTGAGAGAGGCATCAGATGAAATTGAAAAACTCCTTCAGATTAAACCAAGGTGTGGTCAACAGACAAAAACAGGATGTTGTTGCAGTTACCAAGAACATCTTTGGTTTTTAATACCATATTCCTCATATTTAATTTAAGCTAAAAATGACTTAACCAACTACCTTTCCTTTATCAATAATTTTGTTAAAAACACAAACAAAACAAAAAATACCACTGCACTAAAAAAAAGTGGTTCTAAAGGGGATGAACCAAATTATATCCAATGATATGGAAGGGTGGGGTATGCATGCTATATTCAGGTAAACCTAAGGCTTACTCTCTTAGGACCTAATCCTATCCAATTTTCCAGCGCCGATGAAGCTGCAATGCAGCCATGAGGTAAGGGAACAAAAGGAGGAGGAGGAGGCCTCCATGACTCCCCCCCCCCACTGATCGACCGACACTGGTCAGTGCAGACTTGGACCAGCAATATCGCTGGCGCAGGTCCATGTTAACCCATTACACAGACTGGGGCTTACCCCGAGGAGACTTTCCACCTGCTAAACTCCCCTGCTGGATGCAGCATAACCTGTGCCAGTGCCGCTGCATCAGCGCGGGAAAGTTTAGGTAGGATTGGGCTGCCCATTAATAATCTGTTGTCGGCCAACTTGCTACTCCAACTATGTCACACGATGCATTTATTTATTTATAAACTTTTAGACTGCCTTTTGTCTTGGGGATACCAAGGCAGTTACAAAATAAAGCATAAAACACAACAGCCAATAGCAAATAAGAGACAAGGCAAAAAACCAGTGGTATTTAACTTCTAGCCAGCAGCAATATGACCACTTAGAAGACTACTGTATTATAACCTGAACCTTCCAAAGCAGGGGTTTTCAACCTTTGTTAGCCAGCGTACCCCCTTGTCACCTTCCAATGTTTTGGAGTACCCCTGGCTAACTAATCACTAATTAATTAGCTAATTAATCACTAATTAATTAGCTAATCAATCACTAATTAATTAGCTAATCAATCACTAATTAATTAGCTAATTAATCCATCCCCAAAGTTAGAAGTTTTAAAACTTATTAAAACAATTTTAAACGTGTGTGTGTGTGTGTGTGTGTGTGTGTTTCGTGCTAGAGATAAAGGCTTAGATCTCTAAAGATCCAAGCCCTTATCTAGCGCGAAACAGCTGATGACTTGGTGCTTTAAAGATGCGTCTTTTTAAAGCACCAAGTCATCAGCTGTTTCGCGCTGGGTAAAGGCTTGGATCTTTAGCGCTATGATTAAAGTCACAGTGCTAAAGATCCAAGCCCTTATCCTTAGTGCCAAGTAAAAAGTGGTTCCAATGTTATCAGCTGCTGATCGCAGCAGCTGATGACAGCCTCTTGTGTACCCCCGCCTGATGGTCCATGTACCCCTAGGGGTACACGTACCACAGGTTGGGAACACCTGCCACTGCTTCTTCTAAAGTGGCCAGCAGAGGGAGTCCTGGAACTGGATAATGCGTCTGCTCCCAGCATTCTCTCCACTGGTCACTTTAGAAGTGGTGGCAGAGCTGGATGTCTCCCAGGGCACCAGAAAAGGATGGGACCATCAAGTATGCACCACCCTGGCACATGCCATCAATGGTGCATGCTTTGGAGGGTACACTCTGTGAGTACACATGATGTGGTGCACATGAAGGGAGGGATAGGGAGTGGGAGTTGGCATTTGGAGGGGCAGCAGAATTGGGGAGTGGGTTCAGGCAGTGGTTTGTCTTGGACCACCTGGGAGGCAGTTGCAAAGTCTGGTCATATACAGGGCATACTATGTCCAAAATATACAGTAGCTTACTACTATTTAACATGTATTTTTTGTGAATAAAAATACTTTTTTATTCTTTTTTGTGAATAAAAAGACACTCATGAGTAGAAATGTGTCCCAAATGCAATCTTGGGGTGCCTCAGGCAGTGGCTGAGCTTCAGCCAGTCCTGCCTATGCATAGTTGTAAATGGAGATCTAAGCTGTGGCTAGTGACATTGTTCTCTCATAAGGTGGGTGTTGCTTCCATTGCAGATTTTATTGTTTGGTTTGGCAACTATCCAGATTGGAAACACAATGCTGTAAAGACATTTTTTCTTAAGAGCATTAAGAAAAGCTCATTCATATGTACAGGGCACAGAGTGACATCTTATTGCACAGTTTATTCCTCATACAAAAATCTTCTCAAGGTAAAATTCTCTTCTAATTTTGTTTTGTTGGCGGATACAATTCAACCCCCATTTAGATATAAGAATCCTATAGTAGTAAAAATCCAACACAGGTAGTATTGGTTCAACTATGACAGAAAGTTAGGGTTAAAATTTCATTCCAATCATTAGCTAGAACTGTGTTCCAGCTTCACCACAATGTGGCCTGGTGAGCCTCTGCATTGTACAATGAGAATAATGCTTCACTCTGCTTGACATACCAAGTTTCATCACTTACAAAATATATCTGACATTCTGTTTTCTTCCCCCACAGTACAGTCAACAAGCTTCACAATCACCACTCCTTACTCACTCTACATCTGCCCTGAAGGCCAAAAAGTTACCTTGACTTGTAAGCTCAGCGGATCTTTCATGAATCAGCATGACCATATTTCCAGATTTTGGACCTTCGGCAATCAGGGTGACCAGCACTGTTCTCATAAAAAGTATATCCTCAGTGTCATGGACAGGAAGGGGCATCATGAAGCAGCTGGTAGTATAAACACCACTTCCAGGCAACAAGCCCACGGGCAGCAAGCAAGCCATCGTGGGGCGGAGATGTCCTCAGATCACCATGGAACATTCCATGCCACCTTGGCAAATCTTACGCTGCAGGACAGTGGGACCTACTGCTGCTATGTGGTAGAGACTAAGAAGGAGCACAACAAGGCACATCTTCAACAAGAGGTTCATGGTTTCATGGAACTTCGTATACAGAAAGGTAGGTGAACTCAGGGCAGACGCAGCTAAAATTACATAGCCTACCCACTCTACCGTATTCCCCTCACATCTTGTAGACAGACCTCAATGGAGTGGACTAAAGTAAAAATCAGGATGGTCTATTGCTGGAAGCTGAACCAAAGCAGAGGCACTACTGATGAAAATCTTTGATGGTGGTAAAAAAATCTCCTTTTTGGTGATTTTTTTGCAGTTTGCTCTGTCAATAGGTCAAGTGTTTGACCATTCACAGGGAAGACCATGCTGCTCCAGAAAGTGTGCTCTCACTCATAACTGGTTTTGTGAGGTTGTAACATAGTCAAATTTGATTGGCTTTGTAGTGTTGAGATATTATCACATGCAAATCATCCTTACTTTGTCAGGGATACCTGTACTCAGGAAGATGATGATTCTGCTTTAAAGAACTGGCACCAAAGCAGAAGCAGATTAGGGAAACTATGGTAGTAGTCATATTTAAGAAGCATGAGTCTTAAAAATAAAACATGAGCACATAGTAGTTTTTTTTGGATTTTGTTCGGTAGCTATAAGACTCAGGGCCCAATCCTATCCAACTTTCCAGCACTGATGTAGCCGCAATTCAGCCCTGAGGTGAGGGAACAAATGTTATTTTACCTTGAGGAGGCCTCAATGACTCCCCCTCATCAGCGATGGAAAGCCCTCAGGCTCTGTGCATACATAGTTGGGAATAAGGCCCAGACCAAACCTGCATCTATTCTGTGGGAATAGGTGAGTTTCCATCCATGTGGAATTTTTGCCCACACCAGTGGTAGTTTGGCTGACTGCTGGTGGTACTCGGACCGCCGGACCACCGGCACCCCGCTCCGACGCGGCCCTTTTGATGGTATGTTTTTGCTCCCGAGAGGTTCCTGCCTTTGGCCAAGCACCTCGGGAATACTGAGAAGGGCCCTCCCACCAGCCCAGAGCCTCCTACCTGCATTTTCTGGCCTCCGAAAACCTGAAAACCCAGAAGTAACTGGCGATGATGACATCGCCAGTCACTTCCAGTGGTATGCAGTAGAAGAGTGGCAGCCAGGAAGGGGTTGAGAAACCTTTCTCTAGGGCTTTCTTCACGGTAAAAGCTGTGCTAGTCCCTCCTCCTGCACTGCGAATCATCCTGTGTCTGCATGTATCCCAGGAGCACTTGCCAGCTGAAAGAAGCATCCCCCTGAGGGTTTACTCTTCTGAGGGCAGTAAAGAATTCACGTGCTGTTCGTTTTCTGTGCCAATAAGCATGGCAGGCATACGATTGTGTTCAAAGCAGGCGCTTGGGGACCATCACCCAAACAGCTGCTGTTCACACCCTCAACTCAGAAAAGCAGACAAAGAAATCGCAATTCCAGACATAATTGTGTGTGTGTGTGTGTGTGTGTGTGTGTGTGTGTGTGTGTGTGTGTGTGTGTGTGTGTGTGTGTGTACACACACACACTAATGTACACTTTCCTGGGAGTAAGTCCCATAGAACCGGGTGACACCCAGGTAAGTGGCGCCGCTGTTTCTTGCCACTGTGTCCACCTCCCACCTCTCTTTATCTGCCCCCTTCTTTTATGCTGAGGGAAGGAGCTGGAAGTTGCCTTTTGTCAGGATGTTGCTCTCAGATGGAGCTGTTTTGTTCTACGAAGCTTTAATGCTTGGTGCACATGCAGCAAAGGTGCCCAGCTCCTCTGACAATCCCCACCCCCAACCACAGGCTGCTGCTCTGACTGAACCACCAGTTGCAGGAGCAAAAGTCACAAACACAACTCTAGATCCTGATCTGATATTTGGATTTGCAATGCAATCATCTTGGGGGGTTGCCAGTCTCTGTGGCTTGCACACCCATCACTTACAAAACACAGAGTAATGCTCTTAGAGAAGAATACGTAAGTATTAGTGGTAGTATACATATTAGTAAGCAGAACTTTGGAACAACAACAACAACAACAACAGTATTTTACATTATTTTAAATTTCAGAAATCTAGGATCACTGTCTCTAGGAACAATGATTACATAGGGGTTTTACTGTTGCTGTTTAAACTGTTTACTGAATGAGAACTGAATTTCCAAGCAACTTAAACTTTTTTTTTTATTCACAGCAAATGGTTCACTTCCAAACTGCACATTTCATCATTCTCCTGCCAGCCCTGAGAGTGAAAGTAAGATTGCCCTTGTAATACATTATTTTTGAGAAGGCAGATATTGACTAACAATCAAGGCTGGCTCGCCTATGATGTGGACTGAACGTCTTATGTTAAGTTGGGGGGGCAGCAAAACTGATGAGGAGTTCTCTGAGCCCTGCGCCTGCCCACTGCCTCCCTTCTGGCCCTCTGCCCACCAACCCCACTCCCCTTCCCGCTTGCTGAAAGTGAGCAGGCAGCAGTTCACCTCTTCCTTCAGCAGCACGGGGGGGGAGGGGGAGAAAAAAAGCTGCCACTGCACCAGCTTTCTGCCCCTCTTCCAGTGCCACTGGAGGAAGAGGTGGGCTATTGCTGCCCAAAGGAAGTTGGAGATCAGAGGGCAGCAGGCCTGAGGGAGGCAGCAGGCAGACCAGCATGCTCTGTTCCGTCCTGTTTATTTTGAACAAGACCAGGGTGGAGGAAGGGAGGCTACGGCAGAGCTGCAGGTAAGGGGGCAGGCTCTGGATCACCGCATTGTGAGTGTGCAAGGTGGTAGCAGCCACATGGAGAAGGCTGGTGAAATTTGACACTGCCTCGGGCAGCACCAAAGTTTCAAACAGCCCTGTAATAATGCTTATTTTTGAAATTAAAAAAACCTATAAATCCTAAGTAGGTGCAAGTTACAAAGTGCATTTGAATGGTTTGAAGATTTGATGTCAGCTGTTTCCTTATACTGGCTTCCAGTCTCACTCTTGGCCACATTGTCTACCTTATCTCCCGTAGTAACCAAACCCCCTCCCCCCCCCCCCCCCCCCGCTTCCTCCTTTTGTCTGTTTGCCTTCTGTCATGCTGTTCTCGGAGTTTGAAATGGCTTTTTCTTTTGCTATGGTTTTGCTAAGGGTTTTTCCTTCTGAACACCCCACCTCATTAGCAAGGCCTTTCCTGAACAACCTTAGCCTAATCTTATTTGTTCCTTCACTGACTCTTCCCTACCCTTTGCCACTACTTATCTGTCAGTCCCTGAAATCTGCCTCCTCTGCCCCATCTATGTTTAATGTAGGGCCTTGGCTAAAGCCCTGCACAAGGCCCCACAGGTTTCCTTCCCATCCACAACTGCATGGCAGATTGGGAACTGCTACCTGTATTGAGGGCTGGGGGGGGGGGTCAACCTGGTCAGGTGAGCACTCTGAGGGACCTGGGACCTTAGTCAGTGCCTGACCTGGTTGACCTCTGATGCCACTCTTGGCTACAGATAAATCTAAATTTAATATAGATTGTAAGACAGTATTTGCAGAACCTGAAGCACTATTGGTGCTCAGTATATATTAAAACTGCAGTAGTAATTATTTGTTCTCCCCCTTTAAATATAGAACAAGAGGCTTGGAAACAGATATCTATTATTTCAATGGACTCCTCTATAAGCTCCTTCTAAAGGAGGACCTAGTTGCAAGTTTGGCATGTATTTCAGTGGAATTCCCAAGTACAAAAGATAATAGTTCTTCCTGATGAATTAGGTTGAGTGTAGAGAGGCCTGAGTTTATTCGCATGGTGGCATCTAAGCAGTGGCGTCACTCTAGGTGGGGCGGAAAGCTAAGTTCTGCAGCGTTCCGCCCCACCATTACTCTCCGGCACGAGGTGCCCCGCCCCCTCGTCGTAGGAGCCCGTCAGTGTAGAGAAGGCAATGTGCAGGGACTCTCCTGTGCGTTGCCTTCGATCCACCGACAGGCTCCGACAACGAGGGGCGGGACACCTCGTGCCGGAGAGTAACGGTGGGGCGGAACGCTGCAGAACTTAGCTTTCCGCCCCACCTAGAGCAACGCCACTGCATCTAAGGTTCTTTTGTATCAAGTGTATGGTAAGATCAAATCTGCAAATAATGGCCGTGACATCGTAATAGCTGCAGCTATTTAATGTTTTATATTAAAATAGTATAAACAGTTCAATTTATTCTCTCTCACTTGTGAATCAGGGGGTGAAGGTCCAACACTGATCTGGGGAAGTGCACAGTTCAGTTAATTGACTCAAGGACCAAACTACAAGTTATGTTCGACACATTATTTGGCCTTGTGTAGCTTTTTAAAATTAAATAGCTGCTGCAGGAGGGGGGGTCACAGATAAGGATCGGGCCATATATGAAGGTAGTATTTAACTGTTTTCCCCACACCACAATCCTAATATTGTGCTCCTGAAGCTGATACAGCCGCAGAAGGGAAACTTCTTCCATTGGCACCAAGGCTTCCTTTCTGAACTAGGAGCAGCGTTGGGGACGATGGACTAGGGCTTATCTTGGAAGGTGTGATGAGAGAAGGTGACAGCAAGCCACTCTTTGGTTCAAGAGAGCCAGTCTTCCACCACCAGGAGACATAGATATAGTTTCAGGGATTGGCAGTGGGCCTCTGTAGCTGCCTGACGGTGCTGACCCCCTGATGTGGGCCCTGTTCTGAAGCACAAAAATTGAAAGTCCACTGAGAGTAAAAACCTTGTATTTTGACTTGCTAATAGTTATCATGCAATCATTAGTGGTTGTGTAATCTTGAAACTGCAACAGTACAGCAGGAAGGGCATAAGCAAGCAATGTTCTATTAGAAACCCATACCAACTTAATGCAGTTCAAAAACAAGAGGGGCCTGCAAGTTTAAGAAAACTCAGGTTAAATCACCTGAGGTTTAATGATTTGTATTGCATGTAGACCTGATTTGTTTAGACAACCAGTGCCTTCAATGTTGGTGCTGCACACTAGACTCATACCAGGTCTGCAGCATTTTCTTTTTCTTTTATGGTATCATGTCAAATATTAATGCAGACTAATAAATCTGTGATTATGCTGCTCCAGATGCTTACATAGCTGTGTCCTTATAATATTTATTATTGAATTATTTAAAACAAACTGCAAAAGATTAATGAAACTCCTGATAATAAAAGGGAACAAAAATGTTCTGTTCTCAGGCACATTGCCCAGAATCAGTTTTAGAATTGCTAGTGCAGTTGTACCTCCTTAAGCCAGAAGCCAAAACCAGAAGCTTAGACCAGAAGCTACTTTCTTGGTTTGTTCCTCTTACGGTAAATTATTCCCTCAACAAAGAAATACTTCAGTGGCTTCTTTACCGGCACTGTTGTCCACATCTTCCAAGACAAAGCTTCTGGCTTCCACATATACAGTATATGATATACTGGGTTGTGAACTATTACCAGCCTACACACTCTGGTCTAAACCTCTGGATATTTCTAGACAAGACCCAAAAATTTCATTCTTAACTTCCCATTGGCACAATCGTATCCAACTTTCCAGTGCTGAGGCAGCCATGCCAGTGGGGCGTGTGCTGCATCCTGCAGAGTGTGTGTGTGTGTGTGTGTGACGGAGGCCTCCTCAAGGTAAGAGAATGTTTGTTCGCTTACCTCGGGGCTGCATTGCAGCTGCATCGGTGCTGGAAAATCAGATAGGATTGGGTCCTAAATCTCAACAGTGAGGGCCAGTTGAGACAATCAGAAAAATCAAATAGTGAAGTTTTTTATGCTGCAGGTGAGTGGTTTCATGTTCAAATGCTCCCTCCCCCACTGAAAATATCTCTGCATGTAGAAAAGAAGCATGTCAGACAGAAGGCTAAGTTGAGCCCGTCTTCTCTAACACCTCCAGTTTCCACATGTAGGAAGTCTTGGGTGGGTTTTTTTGTGTGAGAAAACATTTAAAAGTGCAGCCCTTTATACCCGTAGCCTGATGTGGATCAGTCCAAGAAAATGCTGATGTTATCAACAGACCCTGATAGTGTTCTGTATCTTATGCATATTTCTTGGACCATAAGCGTGAGCTGAAAATAATTTACTGAACTTTTTCTACCCCTACATCCCATACTAATTTCTTAATATTTTGGCATACTTTCTGTCTAGCAATTTTGGTATACCTATATTTATTTGGTCTGCTTAATCATGCTATCTTTCATTAAAGAAGTGAACAGGATCAGAGGGAAGAATGTGTAGAAAATCCAGACAAACTCTTGCCTGGTTCTGAGTTTGAAATTCTTACCTGACTAATTACTTGGTGGATATCTGTTAAGTTATATATTTTGTTTGATAGGCAACACAGTTCTGAAGGAAAATCCACTCTGTTCTGCAGGAATGTAATACTGTGGCAACTGTATAATATAGGGATTCCCTTTTAAGTTAAGAAAAATTGGGGCTCGCTATCTGAATTCACATGAGAGGTTCCCAAATTGCTATTGTTTGCTGACTTGGACTATTCTTCAATATCAGCTTCTAGCAGTGAAAAGAATTTCCTACTCACTTGCTTATTTTTGCCTCTCATTTCTTCTTTTTCAGACATCACAGCAGCTGCACTTGCAACAGGGGCCTGCATTGTGGGCATTTTCTGCCTGCCTTTCATCCTGCTCCTTATTTACAAGCAGAGACAGGCAATCAATAACAGGCGTATGTATCAAAATGTTCCCTTTCTTTTCCTCTCCCCCACCCCATCTCCTTTAGATTTATTTCACCTTACAGGCTTAATGTTTGGTACCAACAGATATATCTACCTGATTCTTAATCAGTAATCATACTAACCAAAGCACAGATTATTTCCATCAGTTTTTTATTCTTTCTTTTATTTCTAGATCTACTTTTAGGCATTTGAGAGCAGAGACACTATACATTTTAATATGCAAATATTTATTTCATCAAATAAATGGCATCCAATAATTTAGGATGAAAATAGGGTTGCTGCTATAGGTCATGCATCTCTTTTGATATTCACTGCCAGCAGTAAAATGTTATGTGTCACTTCTTTCTCCCCCTGGACCCTTCATTCACTGTTTCACCCCATATACTGGAGCAAGCAGAAGGGAAAGATGGGTAAAAGGACCAGGGGAGAAGTTGTGACTGCATCGTCTACTGCGGCTGTGGAGCTGTTTAAAAGACATGCATGAACTCTGGGTTGCAACCTGACAATTGTAGATAAAAGTGAAGAAACAAACCATGCTAATAAAACAGGGAATGTTGATAGCCCTGTGCCACAGGCAAAAATGTATCCACAAACCATTTCTCGTCTTGTCTGACTGCCACCACTTCATGTGGCACATAAGAAGCACTGAAGGGCAAAACACTGCCATATATCTTACAGTGGCTCCCTTGCTAAATTTACAGAAAATATCTTACAACTATGTTTAAACAAACCGAAGTAAAAGTTTGTTCTACCATCTATTCTATGCATTGTAACTTAATTAGAAGTCATATTTATAAAAGGTCAACATTCCACATCTGGGTTTAGCTGTTTTTTGTTCCAGTCATGACAACTTTTTCTGTTCTGTTTATTTATACAGGTGGCCCTCACTATCTGCGGGGGATCCGTTCCAGACACCCCGGCGGATAGCGAGGATCCACGGATACCAGGGTCCGCGATCAAAACACTGTAAAAACAAAGACAAAAGCCCCCCCCCAATCCCTGTTTCTATCTTTAAATGACCAAACCGCTGCATTTTCAAGCCTCCACAGGGCTTCTGCAAGCTTAATGACCCATGCAAAGGCTCTTCTCTCCTCCCAGCCTTAGGAAGAGCCTTCACGCAACCCGGAAGTGGGTCGTTAAGCTTGCAGAAGCCCCGTGGAGGCTTGAAAATGCAGCGGTTTGGTCATCTAAAGGTAGAAATGGGGAGGGGGGGGCTTTTTTCTTTGTTTTTACAGTGTTTTGATCGCAGACAGTGCGGATCCGGGACCCACAGTAAATCAAATCCGCGGATCCCGGATCTGCAAATAAAAAGGGTCCACTGTATGTACTTCTTGAACAATTAATGATCAGGAAAAAGTTATAGAACAGAAGGGCAGAGCTATTCACCAGAAAATACAGGGAATGTGTAAAATATGCATCAACATGTTGTAAATTGTGCTGGAGTGTGTGGCATAATGTGTAGTCATTGCTTAGCTGGCAGTTGCATCATATCTGTAATGCCTAATTATCTTTTTGGAGGATACTGCCTGTTTTCTTCTGCCTAGTAGGAGTTTCATGGAACAACTGTGACTCTGTACAGACAATCATTTCTGTAGAACACCAAGAGTGATTTCTGCTTTAGTGCTCATCCTACTTGGTGCAAATGTAATGAGGTAGAGGCTCACTGAAGAGGAAATATATGCTTTTCTTCCCTTTTCTAAAGGCAGTTGCTTTCTTCAATCCCATGCAAATCAATAGGAAGCTTAAACATCCAAGAGAACAGAGGCTGAGTGGATATTTTAGCCTTCTTGTTTAAACTTGCCCAAATAAATTTACACACAGACACTTGGAAACAAAAATGCAAATCACGACAGAAATCTGGCTCAATGGAATTTTTCAACTTAAGGTGTTTTCACAAGTGATGTTTAAGTAGAATTTTCCTTAAATTAATCTAGAATGTAGTAATGATCAGGGCAGGAAGGAGCCCTGGTACCAAGGCCTCCCTCATTTTCTCAAACATGCCCCTGTGCCAGGGCCAAAATCCAGTAGACTTCGCTGTCACGATGAGGACAAAGCCACGTAGAAAGAGACCATCCTTGAAAGCCTCTTTTGTAGTTAAGTGTAGAATTTCCAAACAAACAATCTATCCAGTAGCATGTAGCCCAGGGGTGGCCAAACTTGCTCAACATAACAGCCACATACGATAAACTTCAGATGTTTGAGAGCCGCAAGATATGAATAAATATTTATTTATTTGTCTTAGTAAATATCTTGTCAAAACATGGAGGAAAATATGTAAACCAATAGAATTAGATTTTAATCAGATACCATCTTACATCTTCTAATATTTTTGATAGAAATAGACCTAAAACAGACAAATTCCACAACACACTAACAAGCAAAAAACCTAAATAAGTTGCTTTTTAAGCCACACAGCTAGCTTTTATAACCATGTTTGGGAAAAAAAAAAAACATGAAACGGAAGCAGCTTACCTCCTCAAGTGGGCTTGCTAGAAACGTTTGCAAAGAAAAGTTTTCAGTATAGAGCAGCGGTGGGGAACCTCTGGCCCCAGGGCCGGATCAGGCCCCCGAGGCCATCCGGTCCGGCCCTCGGAGAGATTGCTGGGAGGCCGCCCAACTGGCCCCTGGAGGCTCCACCCGGTCCGCGCGTCACCTCCAGAGGCCGGGAGAGGGTCTTTGCATGTCCTCCCCGGCCGCCGCCTTGACCCCTTCTCACCAGGCTCACCATTTCGCACATGTGTACCATGCCGATGAGGGCAAGCTCTTGCCCTCTTGCCCTCATCGGCATGGTACGCCGGAGGTGACGTGCGGACCCGGCGGCGGCTTCGGACAGTGAGCGCGGAGCCTCCGGAGGCCGAGGCCGAGGGGGGGCAGGGGTAAAAATTAAATAAATAAAAATGGCGCCTGGCCTTACGGCCGGCCCTCAAGCAAATTTCTAATATTTAAAACGGCCCTCGCCAGGGAAAAGGTTCCCTGCCCCTGGTATAGAGCTTACCAGAGACGTTCTGCCACCTACTGGTGGAATGCTGTATAGCAAGCAAATGCCAATACAAAACAGTAGAGATTGAAGATAAGGAAGCCCTCTACAGGCGGACAGGAATACCACAGGGAGCCGGAAAACACCAGAAGGAGCTGGAAAACGCTTACAGAAACAGCTAAAACAAGTGTCAATTGCAATGGCGTCGCTACCGTCAAGCGACGGTAGCGGGCCGCTACGGGGCGACGCGCGCAAGGGGTGATGCACGCGTGCACGCGCGTGACGCGTCACCTCTCCTGCACATGTCACCCCCGAAGACATCCCTGGAGCCGGCTGTTGGAGCCGACTCTGGAGACGTATTCCCCGGCCGACGCGCCAGGGCCTTCTAAGGAAGGCCTGCTGTGCGAACATTATTTATAATGTTTTTGCACATGCGCAGACCGTCCCTGAGGGAAAAGGGCTGCCCTTTTCCCTCAGGAACGGTCTGCGCATGCGCTAAAAAACGTTATAAATAATGTTCACGCAGCGGGCCTTCCTCAGAAGGGCCCGGACAGCCGGCCGGGAAGACGTCCCCGAGCCGGCTGCAACAATTAAGGGGGCGCCCGGGCCAGCGGCCCGTCGGGCACCCCTCCCAAATCGCGGCACGCCCTATGGCCGCGCCAAAGATTTATAAGACAGGGGTATAGGGGGGAGGCGTCACTTGGGCGGCGCGCGCCCTAGTGACGCCACTGGTCAATTGGTTATCACACCAGGAGATTCGCACTTCGTTAGAAGACACATGGGTTTTTTTCACGCCCCTCTTTTTGAGAGCTGCAAAATAAAGTCAAAGAGCCACATGCAGCTTGTGAGCTGCGGTTTGGCCACCCCTGTTGTAGCCAAAGGTCCAGAAAGACTAGACAAAGCTCTAACCAAGTTCAGTTAATCACAGGCAGGTAAAATGCAAAAGGAGTTTATTAAAAACACAGAAGCGGTGGGTAATATGAGGAGGTGGGTAATATGGGTGGGTAGGAGGAAAGAACAGTACACGCAGACTTGGAAAACTGCTTGGGCTTTGGAAATGCCCAGTTGTGAATCTTAGCAAAAATATAAGCAGACAATTACAGGCAAATTTAAAAGCAGAATACTGTAATTGCTACACATTTAAATTTCACTGTTCCTTAACCATATGTATTCCAGTGTCAGCTTGAGGAGTCCATTGTATCTTTTTTATCCCAAGGGAGGAAGGTGAAACTTGACCACATATAGCTGCTTCTCTGAGGGACCCAAGTTGAAACATGCCCAAGCATTCTTAGGTTTGGCCTTAAGAAATTTAGATTCAGTGATGTCATTGGCCTATTTTATTGGAAGTTTTATGACTACCAGGGCTTTTTTTAACCTGCCCTCTGTTCTTATCAGGTGGGCTCAGAGTGCCCAATTGGATTATGCATACCAATCCCAGGAAGTGGGCTGGCTAGGACCCATTGTTCTTGGGGAAACCCACAAATAAGACAGTGAATACACAATAACCTATCTGCTTTGGCCACATGGTCTTTCTGCAATGGTGCTGCTTTCAAAGTGTCTCAGAGACTTCTTTCCGACCAAACCTTATGCTGATGAACCTTATGCAGATGAACTTTATGCTGATGTAAGGAATTATTTCCTTAAGGAAAACGTATGTGGGAAAAGAATGGAGCATTGGGAGCTCAGTCATCCTGAATGTGAACCTACATTAGCTGAAATGAACATTTGATTGATATTATCTGGCTCTGACAGAGCCTGCATTAAGGGCATTCATTGTGACATGTACAATGACCAGGAGGAAGGCTCCAAAGTGCATTAGGTTTGTGTGTGAAAACACTGTGGAAATTGAGTGTTCTCCATTTCCTTTCATATTAAGATAACAGTTTCAGGCAGGATAAACAATGTGGTAAACAACAAACCTCAGCAGTTGCTTAGTTCCTTCTACTGGTTCTACAGCATAATAGGTGGTATTGGAGAAAAATAACTCTTGAAATCTGAAGATAATCAGACTAACCAAAGGTTAGATTATTTCCATCAGATGTTTTATTCTCCTTCTTCTTTGCAGACCTAATTCAGACATTCAAGTGAGGTTTCTTCCCCAATTGGCCCCATTTTAAAATCCATGTTCCCTGCTTTCATTGACTTTGCCAAGTTCCACCAAATGTTTTTCAAATGTTAGGATTCAAGCATAACGGATTGCCCCACATTTTGAGGTTGGCACTTCACAATTTAAATTTCAGAAATTGTGAACTATGTCAGGAAACACTATGGCTGCATTCCAGTACATTTTGTGACTTTGGGCAAAGGAAACTAAAGGCTTACTTTTCTTCTGAACATGAGCCCATCCAACTGATAGATTATTGGAGGGAATTGTTGGAGGGCTGTCCATATTACTGTAGTGCTATACTGAAATGGCCTCTCAGTTTATACCCAGTAAATAATTATAAAGCTTGGGATTTTTTAATTGACTTTTTATATTAATTGTGATGCAAAAAGGAGCTCAGCCAACATATTTCCGCGAGCCGCATATTATACATCAAAGAGCCGCATGTGGCTCGCGAGCCACGGTTTGGCCACTCCTGCAATATATCATCATTCTTGGGGGCTTCTGAGAGGAAAAAATGGTGGCCATCAGTCTGAGACTGGTGGGAGTAGCACCACTGCTGCAGGTGCCCCCCAAAAGGTAAGCTGGGGGGGGGCTTGCTCTCCCCACCACAGATTTGAGCTATGTTCTCAACTGAGGCAGGCTTTTCAGTGAAATTCCTGGCCAAGAACTAGACCAGGATATGTTTTTTCCTTGGTTAGGAGAAGAAAGGCTGGGTTTTCTCCAGGAATAGCTTCTGTCAGGAGTTGATAACCCTATCCCCAGAGGCCAGAGAGGCCCTGTGACCTATCCAGCACTGGGCCTAGCCTGTCTGCTTACAGAGGCCTTGCTTTTTTGCAGCCTTACCTCAATCTACTCCACTGGTCCACATCGCCTAGGACTAGTTGAAGGCTATCAGCTTCTGGAGCTCTCCCCTCCTCAGCTGGGTTCAGTATACTTTTCATGACACCATTTTCCAAAGCCACACATCTCAACATCCATCTCTACAAGGAGTGGCTCGTAAAGATTTTGCAAAGATCTGCAAAAATTCCTCCATTATATTTGCATAGTGATCAATCTACTGTGGCGGTACTTAAGGAGGAAGTTGTTCGCATTGTAAAATATGTTTTTATATACTCAGCATACTTACTGTATTTAGAGCAGTGTTGGTTTGGGGTACAGAAAAGGAAGTTGAAATTAAAGATGTAGATTAATGTTGCAGACAGGAAATACTAAAAAGTGAAACAGGAGGGTGTGTGAGAATCTAACTAGGGCAAACCCGACAGAAGAAGAACTTGACAACCTGAGCTTCTACATTTCTTGTGTTTTAGTAGCATAGCTATGATCTTGGTTTGCTACATCAGGTGGGAGAGATTCACAAGCAAAGGGATTGGTGGAACTATAGGGCAGGAAGTTAGCAGCTTCATTATTTTCTCACTAATTTGAACCATTAAAAACAAACATACAAGAACCCTAGCTATGCATTCACCTTGCATGCTGTGCTTATTCCGAAACAACTTCATGGCAATATTAACTAGGGATGGTTATCTTTGGTTGATTGCTTCCTCTGGATATCATGATTTTCTCACGCACTGGTAAACAAGACATGGCACAGATTTTGCCCCATGCAAGGCCAATTTTGGTCATGTGAAAAATACCTGATTATCATCAGCCAAGGCATCTCACTGGCACTCTTCCACCTCCCAAAATGTTTATCACACTGACTGTGTTGCAGGTTCCAGTGCTTTTGACTTCTGCCTCTCTAACAAAGTCCTAGATGAGATGGAGAGCTTTCTCTCTTTCAGAATGCAAGAGTTTCTTCTTTGGCAGGTTAGTCCAACATCTGTTCCACATGACGGTCCCTTAGCACTGCCCAAGCAGCACTGTCCCACTTCTTGTTCAACGTGGGTTTGCAACTCGAGTTCCATACATTGCTCAACACTATCGTATACTTTATAATTCTGCCGTTCTTTTCCACACACGGCAAGAGGGTAAAGTAAGTGTCACATGTCAAATGGGAGGTGTCAGTGATGTCCCACAGGTAGCTGGGTCATCCTCCAAATAACTTTTTTTTCTTCCCTCTCCTCAGCATCAGCGGCAACTTCTCTGCTGCTCCACAACAGCAGCCTTGTGGCTCAAGATTCTGGGAGGTAGATTCTAGAATGCCCATTGTGGTGCTGATCACAAAGCTCCCCCCCTCTCCTTCCAAGAATAATTCTGCCACCAAACCTCTCTCCGAGCACCGATGTGCACCATGTTTCTTTCTACTGGCTATAACAGCATCAGCAATAGTAGCTCCCTGACTTCCCCTCACCCTGCGCCAGATCCATTTACTACTGCGCAGCAAGTTTGTGAAGGAGAGGCTCATTAGCAGGCTTATTCTTCAAAGGGGGAGCACTGAAAACATACTTCCCGATACTTAACAAAGCAGCTCGCAAAACTGACAAGGAAAGGCGAGTCTGTCAGCCCGCTTCAGCGTTTGCACAAACGGGAAAGCCCTGCCCTGACATGTTTTTAAGCCAAGCCCCCCACTCACAGCATCTGTCAGCACTGATAAACATTGTGCTCAAGGAGAGATCCTCTGGAAGATGTGGAACGCTGTGGGATGAGGCTTTTAGTTCAGGAAAATTGATGAAAAATAAGGCAAACTGTCTCATTTGTCCCATCTCATTTGGCACTGAATAATAGTTGTAATAGTCATACTGATATCACCATCCGTCACAGTGATTTATTTTCAAGTTATCATCAATGCTGATACAGACAATAGACATCCAGCTGCAAACTCCCAAAATGCCTTTTCATGTCAAAAATTGTAATATGCTCCTGCTGACTAATTCTAATACTGAAAAAAATGCAGTTGCCTCCAAATCCCCCTGTTTGGTAAAGCCAAAATCCCTCCGCCTGATGCAGTCAAGTTGCCAACTATTTCTGCATACACAGACTTATTGCTGTTTTGTTCAGAGTTTTCTTGATCTCTTTTTGTAGCTTGTTCCTATTTCTTGTTGAAAGTATTTGCTGGGTAAGTGCAAATTAGAAAACAAAAACCATTCAGAGCCTCAGTATTACACTCCCCCCCTTAACCTAATTCCATACCTACAATAATGCATAGGGTGTACTCTAATTTCATGTATTACTCTTTTTTACATCCCAAAGAACAATCTGCTTTTTCATCCTGTGCCCATTTGGGCTGTCAAAGTTGACAGTGTGGTAGCAAAGGAAACCTTCCCTTCCAGATAGAAAAGTAATGCTCATAATGCTCTCTCTTCTGAAAGGAGTGGTTCAAATGTGATTATGAACATATGTATAAATAAATATTTATTGAGGTTTCCAGAGACCTCCATAATACATGACACCAGTGCAAATGAATAATATTAGCAGTTTTGAAAAATTTCCTTCTCTGCATGGCAGCTCAGGAATGGTGAAGTGAGAGCAGCAGCAGGGCCAATATCCTTGTGCTGTTCACAAGTCAGTTTTGCGAGGTTTTAGCTTATTGCTTATTCTTAAAAGCGTTTAACTGGAAGGAAATTTGGTAAAAGGGAAGGACCCAGTTCCAGGCCACTGCTAAACAGCTTAGATCTGGTATCTGTTTGTCATGTGGATTAGTAGTTTCCATTTCTCCAGTCCAAATCACCAAGCCAACAAAACTCAGCACACACAGAGAGAGGAATTAGTTGCTTAGGAAAAGTAAAGCAAACAGTCTCAAAAGAGGAAATGGAAGGGGAATGCATATCCTTATCTGCGCCTTTATTCTGAGATGGTGTACCTTGGTTCCTCCTGCTAATTTGATACGTCTCTTGGATAAGGAGTATCTTGCTGTAGTTCAAGGGAGTTGGACTGTATACCTTTGGGTGCATTCTGTGTCTGCAGTTCTCTAATCTGATTTCTGATGTGAAATCTGACTGAAGGTAGCTACCCTTACAGTAAACAATATTGTATTCTTTTTACAGGTGCTCACGAGCTTGTCAGAATGGAGAGGTGAGGAATTCTGTTTTATTATGTATATATTTACTCCACAATTTGGCCTGAAAAAGGCCCCCCAGTGTGGCTTTTAATATAATAAAAAGTGGATAAATACGACAATTTAAAAACCAGACCATCCCACCCCAAACCAGCAGCCAAACAAAACAAAAAGTTTAGGGATTGTATCTAGCAGCCTTTCCTAGGAAAGGGATTTCATATGTTAAGTATCAGTGATCAGGAGGCCCTGCATTCAGACTAATTCCCACGTTGGTGTCTAGAAGAGAGCCTGCTTTATCTAAGACTGCTGGGTTAGTGGTGCTGGAAGGATATCTTAAGAGGTGTTCCTTGAGATACCCTGGGCCCTGGCCATTTAGAATTTTAAAAGTCAAGATCAGAAACGTGAGTTGGACTTTGAAACGATCAGAAACGTACTGTCGGCCCGCATCTTATGCGTCACTGACTTGCACGAATTCAAGTATATGTGTTCTTCCCCCCCCCAAAAAAAGAGACAGAAAAACAACAATGTAAAAAGTGTGTGTGATACTGCCACCATTTCACTCACTCTGTTTATTGCCCTGGAGCAAGCCTGAAATGGGAGAACAAAGCTGGTGTTCCCTCAATCCTCTCAGTGCGCGTCTCTTTTAGTTCTTAAAGAGACTGTACATATTGGTTGGATTTTAGGGAGATTCAACTATGTGCAATTTTGGCTTTACTTTGGAATGTAATCCTTGCGTTAGATGCGCGTCAACTGTACTCTCAAAACTAACATTATATGTTCCCATGTTACACTAGTAGTAGGTGGCTGGAAGGCTGAGGCCCACAAACTCGTATACCTTCACCCATGATTTCCTACTTGCTAAAACGGAACTTTTTAGCCCCAGGCAGTCATCCTCACAGCTAGACTCAGGAACAAGAGGAAACAGAAAAACAAACTTAGACTGCACTGCCCACATCTTTCTTGCAGTCCCCACCACCCAGGAAAGGCAACATGCCAGTCCATGGCTTTCAACCTCAAAGAGCTACAGACAGGCTGGCAACAGCAGCAAACCAATAAAGAGAACAGCTTTGCCTCCTCACCCATTTACTCTGCCCCAAATTTGTCCACTGGTTAGCATAGTTACAGATTTTCACACCTACAGGAAATATGCATCAGGCTAATAAAAAAATATGAACCCCCTCCTCTCAGTCAAATAGTGCAGAGTCCACCAGTACAAAATAAAGCAGAGCAGGACCCACAAAACACTACACTGAAACCCACACAAAACACTACACTCAAACCCACTTCTCCTGCTTTGTGGTTTGCTTTCATGCACGTGACTTTTTGTTCTGAAAAAGTGAGTAAATTGGATATACATTGACCCAGGCAGATGAACAGCTCTACCTGTGAACAGATTAATCTAGCTCCAGCTCCAGATTTCTCTAGCACCACTTGTGAACAGATATCTGCTGGTTCCATTAAACAAAACAAAATTCCCTTAAGTCTAAAATGGTCAGACTAAAAGCATTAAATTGTTACTTGATCTGCTCTGCTGTTTGACAAAGCAACAAAAATCACATGGATAGAAAAGAAACTAAAGGATAGAAATTAGCATTGGTGCCATTGCTGACAAAAGCAGGTGACACTGGTTACCTGACCTTTAAGAAATGAACCTTTGACTGTTGGGGGAACTTGATGACTTTTAAAAAAGAATATTTTAAGCAAAAATAGACTTCAAAGCGGCTTGTAAACTGACTCAGTAAGCACCGAAATCAAACCATCTAAATACATGTTAAAACATATTCCTACGTCTCTCTCTACTTCCCCCTTAATAACATGAAGGATCAAATAGCAGGATTCTAAAGGTGTCTTGAACGTTTTGTGGTATTTTCTATTAAAGTAAAGGGGATGGATGGGGGAGGAGTGAGACTTTAGTATAGGTAGTCTGATTCTGTACTTCCTGTTGCAGCAATGCTGAAGGCATTGAAAACCCTGTCTTCGATGCTCTCCCTGCTGTTGATTTGGAACCCAAGCCCAGGCCACAGCTAACATATATGGCCAGCCGCCAACTGTCAGAGTCAGATCGGCATCTTCTCTCAGAACCAAACACTCCACTCTCACCCCCAAGTGTGGGGGGATGTTTCTTCCCATCATTGGGTAAGTATTTAACTGTGTAAGTGTGACATGCCTGTTTGTTAGTTAGCAGCAAATAAATATACATGCCTACTTAATGGCGGTGAACTAACTTCCTGTTCAGAAAGTGCCCATGGTCATGCCCTTTAGCTACATGGTGCTTTCCTTGTCCCAGATCTGGGGAATTCTGTTAATTATGGCTCTACACAGTCTCCAGTGCCCTAAATTGAAAAAAAAAAAATCAAATCAGGAATATGCTGTTTTGTTGCCTTTGGTAGCTTTCTTACTCTCACAGGTTTCCTACTTTAAATTATTTTCACCTATGCATGTGGGATAGCATCAGCTTGTTTGCCTGGATTAGGAATAAGATGTATTCCCATTGGCAAGAGAAGTTGTACTATGACACAGAAGACCTGGATATAGGAGTGGCACTATGGCTTCTATAGATACAGGTTGTCTGCAGGTGGCCCCTGCTAAAGACTTTGTACTCTATAACTGCTGTATCAGTGTGAAACAACCTCAGTTCCCACTCACCAAACTACACATTACCATAACAACATGCTTGGCCCTGACATGCTTCGTTTTTCTGAGCTAAATAGCAGCTTGCCTGAAACCCTGAAGAGCAACTGCTAGTGAGTGTAAACAGCAATAGTGAGCTAGATAGACCAATAGCTTGAATTAGTATTGCAGCTTCATCTGCTTATTTAGCTCACAAAAACGTCAAGGTTAAGCATGTTATTAACCTAATATGCAATTGGCCTGTAACTGAGCCTATTTTTCTTTCTTTGGGGTGGTAAGCAGAGAAGTGGGCTCAGTAACCCTCACAAAGTGCACCTGGCCATAGCCAGAGAAGCATCTAAACAACTTTACAGCTGCAATTATCCAAAGAAAAAGTATTAATCCGCACTGTTTATGATTTCCAGAGCCTGTTCCGGATTCACCGAACTTGATGAATGTATAATAACGTTTCCCAGGAAGAACGTATTTCACTGAATCTTTGACAGCAATATGGACAAGAATTTGCTTGCACTTAAAAAATTAACAAAACAAGAATACTGTAATGCTTTTGTAAGACCATTTCTGAGGGTGAGAAAAATGGCAGACTCTTTCTCCAGACATTTCAAAGTCACTGTTGTACTCCTTGACATTCCTTTGAAAGATTTCAGGACAGAAATAAGTTCTGGAAGACAATGAGATATGGAAACCTTCCAGGACTCTGCTGGCTTTTTATTCTACTTCACAGAGAAGTTGGAGATTTTATGAACAATTATTGCAACGTGTTTCTTAAGTGGTGTATGTTTCACTACACCAAGATTATCTGCAGGATTGGAGGAGAGATAAGATTATTTCAATTGTGCATCTTGGGGGGGGGGGGAGTTATGGCAACACCAGGATTATACCATCACCAAATGCCTTAACAAGTTACTGAACCAGGATTTGGCCATTGTCTCCCTGGACTCTTAATACTTAAAAATATGGGATGAGTTACAAAAAAAGCAAATGTTAATTTCAGAAAAGGTGTTTTTAGATGTAGTATGTCTTTTTTTGTATGGATATGTTTAAGTCTGTACAATTTTGCTGCTTTGGCATAGCAATTGCATGTTTAGCATCAAAAGATCACATATGAAAATTTCTCTGTACCAGGAAGCAGTCCTAACAAAACATTTTTTCCCCTTTATCCTAATTTTTTTTAGGAAGTGTGGTTCTGAACCTTGGCTCCAGGTTCTATGAAGCAGGGTGAAATCCTATGAACACTTATCTGGGAGTAAGCACCATTGAACACATTGGCGCTTGCTTCTGAGTAAACATACATAGGCTTGCATGCTCATGGTTTTACATTTTCCTCCTACTTAAGAGTTGAGTGATAGATACAAAACGTTACCAACGAGCCAGGTGATGTAGCAGTCAATGACATAAAAGTATGCATAAATAGAAAAATGTGGATCTAGTGTGAAATTCATATCTTCCTACACAGCAGGGCTGTTTACAGCGATTAGGCTTGTTTTAGAGATGGGCCTAAACTGTGGGTTTTGGAACAGAGTCAGAATCGGACAGTCCTGATTTTTAAAATTTATTTGCATGTATTCCAATCTAATGCCTGTGAGAAGTGTGTGATAGTTATCAGAGATGGTGGACACAAAGATACATGTCAAATGACTTGGTTTAAGAGCATGCTTTAACCAGCTCATGTTAGTCTGGTTTCACAGTCCATTTAGCATTTCCAGAGTACACTGTGCAAATTGCAAGATGTAGCAATTTATCTGGGGCTCTCTGACTGATCACACCACATTCATTGGTCGGTTGCGTCAGCACTTCCAGAACACATGGGCTTCCTGAGAGGGACTAATGCATGTACTCCAGCTTCACATTTTCCAAGACATAACCTACAGAAAAAGAATGCACACAATGACTGTATATTGCAGGGGTGGCCAAACTTGCTTAACGTAAGAGCCACATGTGATAAACTTCAGGTGTTTGAGAGCCGCGATATTTAAGAAGCATTTAAATTCTTAAATATATTTACTCGCCATGAACATTAAACTAATGTTTTAATCCAGTGGGCTCTCGGTTTATACTGGTAAATAATTATGAAGCTTGAAGATTTCTTATTTACCTTTTATATTAATTGTGATGCAAAAAGGTGCTCAGCCAACATATTTCCGAGAGCCGCACATTATACGTCAAAGAGCCACATGTGGCTCAGGAGCCGCAGTCTGGCCAACCCTGGTATATTGAGCAGATTTTTTCTTGAACAACAGTCCATTAGAAGGCTATGGATATTTTTAAGTTTATAGAAACAAAAATAATTACAATCATGCTGTAAAATAGTGCTGATAGACACTCCTAAACTGGGGTCTCCTCTTCTTCCTCCATAAGCCATTTAGACTGGCACATTTTAAGAAGCTGATTCCTTGCCTGCAATAGGAAGAGAACACAAGGGCACGGCTGGTCCACTAATGAGGTGTAGTAAGGGGCTGCCTCAGCCTCAGGCAGTGGATTAGTGTGGGTGTCATCTCAGTGCTGTGGAGAATTTTTCCACCTCCCCTGCTTCCTTAGTCAGATTCTTTGTACTACTTGGCCAATACAGATTATCAGATCAACCAGGTTATGTAGTCCATGACAAGTTACCACTTTGGTAATAATTGGGTATCTGTATTTATCCTTCGAAACAATTCAGTACATAAATGGTAAGAATAAGTACACAAATGTTCTATCATTTAAAAAGGTGAGATTTATGAAAAAAGGAAGCAGATGTACTAGATGTGCATAGAAACTTCATGGTTTTAAAAGTCATTCTGCTGGGCTCCTGTCTGGTAGGAAGAGAGAGGAAAATATAAGGGGTAAGTATAGAGCAGGGATGGGGATTACTTACATGTACACATTTTAACTGCTCTGACAGTCCCTCTGGATGCATTTGTGTTTTTTTATAATACAATACAGTATAATACAATTTTGGAGGGGGGACGACGACACTCATGACTCTCTTTTGCATCAAAAAAGGTAATAGGCAAAAACGCTAATCGAATCCATAGGCCAGAGATTTCAATATTCACAGTGAGAGATATATTTAAGTCTGTGAAAGGAACAGGATATTTCCATGAAATATTTTGAAGTTAGAGGAAAAAAAGAACTTGGTACTTGGAAGAGCCGTATGAGTAAGGTCGTCCAGGCCTTACATGCCAAATGCCACACACTATGCATTTGCCCACTAAATATTTTTCCCACTAAATGTACCAGCAACAGCTGATGCTGTCCACATGTCATCGCAGTAGTACCCCTAATCAAATTTCCATTTTTCCCTCAAGAAAACTGAGGTGCATTGTTAGTACAGATGCTGCATCAAGAAAATGCGAGTTCTTATTTTATTGTGGTTTTGTAAATGTTATACAGAAAAAAGATAATGCAAAGTCTGCACCTATTTAAGCAAATTAATTATATTTGTCCACTTTTCTTTTTCTACTACATATTTTTTTCTACTTCCACAATTCATACTTTTAAAGAATCTGGAGTGACATAGCAAACAAAAAAGTAAACAAAGGACATGGGTGGAGGGTAGGCCATGGAGATTTCGGAAAGATAAGTTTAGAATGATGAAGGATCAGCAGAGAAAACTGAGTGGGAACTGCAGTCTTTGAAGCCCTGTCTTCCGACAACTGGAAGTACCACACAGCTCCCTTCAGATTAATGAAAGTTCTTTAAAATGGTGAGGGCTAAAATGGAGGACAGGGGACAAAAGCCAAGATTCTCAAATTGGTACATTGTGTGCAAGATTCTGCAGTCATCTGGAAAACCTGCCCATGTATGTGCCCATGTATACACAGCACTGTGTATAAGCAGCAGCTGTCTCTAGGAAGCATGTGGCAATGGTTATAACAAAAATGGCAATGGTTATATCGTTTATAAGCTGCCACAGAAATAAAAATGTTCTGACCAGATTTGCTCGAAATTATGTGTTTTCTAAGCGTCCTAGGATTTAAAATTAGTATAGCATGATGCAAACTATTTTGCAAGCAGTACTGCTACGGGCCAGTTCCTCATCTTAATAAAACAAGGTTCTCAGTAAAGTTGGCACATCCTAACATGCAGCTACTGTAAAGGGGAACACTGCAACATCATTCTGCAATAAACCACTGAACATGAAGGATGAAAAAGTGCAAAGAGCTGCAATACTTCCTTTATTTTGTTTCCTCTTTTAATGTTTCTTAAATTGTGGCTTTCCTGTTTTTAGCATCATGGTGAGCATGCTGTGCTGAGACATCTTAATAACCCAAACAAACCAATTCTGCTTCAATCATTCTCCTTTCTGATGGCACAAAAGATGCTTCAAGGAGATTGCAGCAGATACTCCTTTAGTCCAACGAATTCTATCCCTTTAGGACAGTGATTCCCAACCTTGTTAGCACCGGGACCCCCCTTTTGTAGAATGACAATCTGTCGGGACCTCCCAAGACCTAGGGCCGGAAGTGATGTCAGTAAGCAGGAAGTGATGTCATTGTTTTTAATAAATCACACTTAAAAATAAACCACATTTTTAAAGTTGTACTCATAAGCAGCCCCATTGGGGGGGCGGGAGTGAGCTAATATTAACAGAGATGCAGAAAGGCAAGCAGAAAGTAACACAAGGTGAACAAACAAGCCCCAAGGGAGCATCGGACACTTCATTCTCTAGTGGAGGGGGGAGGAGTGAGCCGCCATCTTGGGTGTGGGCATCCAGCCAACATCCCGCGACCCCCCTCAGAAACTGCTCCGCGACTCACTTCTAAGCAAACAGGCATAGCACTATGCTGTCAGACTATTTGAACAGTAGAGAGTAAAGAATCTCTGGCTGGATTAAGCATATTGAATCTGTGTTCTTGATGTCTCAAAACTTTTTCCATCTGGAAGCAACTCCAGAAACCACCAATATCTACTGTATTCTAGTTCAAAAGACAAAGAAAAAGGAGGTTGGCTGAGGGATGGTCTAAAATAGGAAGTACTATATTTTTTAGTACATGTTTACACAAAGTGTTCTTGCAAACACACACAGACAAGTTCCCTATTTGATTTTAAGCCAAGCAAAAAGGATTTGGGAGATCAGAAGTGCAGGCATGACATTAATAGCAGAACTGAAACACAACTGAGATGTCATGATATCAGAGATGAACAAATATGTGTAAAGGGGCAAAGTGTTACCTCAGTAAGTTCTATGCCTCCAGGCATAGCGGAGGTCTGCATGGAGAGAATACAACAAAATCCCTCACCCTGCTGAAAGACATAATAACCCAAGTACATAGGAAGTGAAGCACACACCCTGCATGTCTGACTGAGTAAAAACAGCACTGGGGCAGGGCAGTTGCCCAGCTTGTGCTTTCAATACTGACAAGAATGAGAGAGAGAGAGAGAGAGAGAGAGAGAGAGAGAGAGAGAGAGATGGATGAAGTGTTTGCAGGGGAGTCTGAAACCACATAAAAACCTAATTGTACAATTAAAACACAGCAGGTCAAGCTAATGGATATGATTGGTGGCCAGGAGGTAAATCCTTTCTTCCTCTGTGCAATCAACAACAGTTCAAACAACCATTATTGCAACCATGGAGTTGGCCTCTCTGTTATCTCTCAAAAATCTAAGTCTCTACACCAGGGGTGTCAAACGTAAGGCCCACAGACCAAATAAAGTACCCGGAAGCTCTATATCTGGCCCATGCGATAATTTGGCTCTCCCAGCACTGCCCTTTCAGCAGCACCACTTCTGCCGAGGCACTGGGAGGGTGAGACAGAAGGAGGCCTCAGAATGCAAGGAACACTATGGGGAAAGGGGCAGACCAAAGGGGTGAGGGAGAGAGACACTGCCAAGGCCCTGGGACAGCCCAATTATCAAGCGGGCTGCCCTTTCAGCAGTGCTGCTTCTGCTGAGGCATGACTTCACAGAGCTGCCGAGCTACAGAAGCAACACTGCTGAAAGGGCGGCCTGCATGATAATTGGACTCCCCCATATCTTGAAAATATGATCAAGATTTGCATATTTTCTCTTCTGTCATTTGCAGCTGAGTGTCTACTTGAGAACATATTACGGAATACACACACACACACACACACACACACACACACACACACACACACACACGGTATATTTTAAAGCCTATTTCATCATCAGAAGGTTTGCAAGACCTCTTAGGATTGTTAATATTTTATGGTGTTTCACTGCAACATTTGCTGCCAGTGCCACAATTTCAGAGTAGGAACTATTGAAGCCACATGAAGAGGAGGCTAGCCCACAGTACAGGAGATCATGTAGTCTTGCAGTTGTGCAAGCTGCATGATATCTGGACTATTGGGTGAAAAAGATGCAACCCCGGCACATGTCTAGGATGGTTCCCAGGTGAGTCAAATGCTGAGTGGGTGTTAGAGGGTTCTTTTGGGCATTGATGAAATTTACCTGTTGTGCTTGCCTGAAGAAACTGGAGCAAAGAAGCAGGGCCTGGGCAACCCAATCCTACCTACCCCCCCCCCCCAACCTCCACCAATGTAGGTTCTCCAATGGAGCTTGTGCTGTATCCTGGGAGGAAGCAGTTGCAAAGGTCTCCTCAGGGTAATGGAACTTTTGTACCCTTGCCCTTGGGAAAGCCTGTGCTTCCTTCCCCTAAGGCTCTCCTCGGTCCTGCGTCAGCTATTTTGCTGTAGCAGAACCGAGTGTAATGGCAGAGGGCTGTTACACAGTGTCTTGTGTTTGCTTTAATGTTAGAGTAGATGAACAGCAAAACAAACTACTGAATTCAACAAAGCGGCTAACATAGTTCAGCATTTTCAAAATATGCTTCTGTTTTCAGTAGTAGACAGAATTAGGCAATTTTTTACTGCTTAGAATTTTCATGGTAATTCTCATGATAAGCGCATTTTCATGATAAGCACATTCAACAATTTCCAAAAACGTTGCCAACCATGAAGTGAAGTTTCCCATAATCATTACCTACCGAAAGGGCTGGGTTGCCTTCATCCTCCACGGTCACCACCAGCTGGTAAAACTGTTGCCTCTCACGATCTGGAGGGGAAGGGCGGGTGGCGATTTCTCCTGTCACTCTATCCATACGAAAGGTCAGTTCCTCATTTCCATGAGTGATGTAGTAAGAAAGGACACTGTTGAGGCCACTATCCCGGTCAGTTGCTCGCACCTGAGCCACAGCAGTGCCTCCACCCACGTTCTATGAGGACATGGAAAAGGGAGAGTATGAAAAGAAATGGAAAATAGTGTCTTGCATGATAACTAAGAAAGCTGTAATAAAGCATTCTCTAAACATTGCTTGAACCTCACAGGTGTATGCATTTAACGCCAGATGCGTATACAGCATGGGGTAAAAATGCCTTAACTGTAGTTAATATTAGGTTTGGTTTTAAGATTGGGTAAAGACAATCAGTGTCCATATTTTAATAGTGTGGCTAAATCTGTCAGGTAGAACCACCTTTTGGGACCTCTTGCTTTAGATCAGTGTTGGACCTATGACCAATTCAGGGCGAAATCCTGTGTAAGGATCTGGCCGGCAGCCCAGGGCCGCCCGCTAGATCCTATCCCCGCTCCAGGCCGGGTGTAAACCGGGACAGGCCCAATCAGCCTCCTCGGATTTCCACCAGCTAAATAGCTGGCGGAAGTAGGAGGCCATGTAACGGCTGAGCTGGCCTGGCGGGGATGAGGATGTGGCGGACGCCATCCCCGACCCCTCCAGGGCCGGCTCAGCAAATGGCCCCCCTCCCTCACTGCCCGGACTGCCCATGCGGCAGCCACCGGAGACTTACCGTCCGGCGCAGGCCACACGGATGTTCCGGCACCAGAGTAAGGGTGGCCGACCTTACTCACGAGTACATCACGTTTGCGCTGGCTTCTGGCGCAGGAGCACTCGCGCCAGCGCCGGCAACTTCGACAGGATCTGGTTGCCCAGATGATTAGCTGACCATTTTACTGAAGCAAGCGTTCCTTCAATGTGTCAAGACATACACTGTGAAACTGGAACTAGATGCCAGGGGTCAGAAAGCGAGCCTTGGCAGAAGCATCCCAGTGTCTTCTCTCTACTCCCTATGACTCCTAGATTCCACTGTCCACTGCTTCCAGCTCCAACCCTTTTATTTATTTATTTATTTACAGTATTTTTATCCCGCCTTTCTCACCGAAGGGACCCAAGGCGGCTTACAACAACAACAAAAGAAAATATAATACAAAAATACAATACAAAAATAATCACATTTTAAAACAGTAAAAAACAATTAATGACAATTAATAAAAACAGTATCTAAAAATCGATTAAAAAGATCATTGCTACAATTAAAACAAGAGCATAAAAACAGCAGCAGCCCCACCTGTACCAGCGAGATGTTAAAAAAGGCAAGGGCTCAGAAGGCTTCTTTGAACAAGAAGGTTTTTAGGCCTCGCCGTAAAGTGTCCAAGGAGGGAGCAGTTCGTAAGTCAAAGGGGAGGGAATTCCATAAGGTTGGTGCCACTACTGAGAAGGCCCTGTTTCTGGCTGCCGCCCCTTGCACCTCCCTGGGTGACGGTACCTGCAAAAGGGCCTTCACTTATGATCTAAGGAGTCGAGCTGGACTATATAGAAGTAGGCGGTCTCTCAAATATCAACCATATCTTTTCTCACTCTTAACTCAGTTTTTGCTATACATTGTGCAGAAGCCAAGCAATGCAACAAGACTAAGCACATTCAGAGTGTGTGTATGCGTGTGTATAAATGTGCATACAAAACATTCATTTTCTTGGAGCAAAATTTAGTTCTATTTATTCATTAATCTATTTCATTGGCACAAGTGCAACCAACCCTACCAGTACCCTACTACTTACAAAAACTTTTCCCAAGCAGCACATTTTCAAAGAATAGTCTTATATGTCTGCATATGAAACAGAAGTTGGTGCACCCAGAGCAAGGGAAGCATTGGGATTAAAACCAGATCTCCTTGTGTGCAACCAATCATAAAAGGGGGCAGACAGGATTATGAGCCAGTATGCAGAGAGCCAACAACAGGATAATCTTACCTCATTAATGCTAACATTGTATCCCAGTGGGTTGGCAATGACTGGTGGATTATCATTAACATCCAATATATTGACTCTTAACGTGTGCTCTTTCCTGCGAGGTGGGACACCTCTGTCAGCTGCCTGAATCTGGAATGTAGCACAAAGGTTATATCTTGAAGGAAAAATAATAGTCTTGGTCAAGCTTATTCAAAGAAGATGGTTGCAGAGCCTACTCAACACTCACACATGCCCCCAGAGTCCATACACAGAAAGGTGAAATATACATACTTCTAGTTATATATAAGAGAATGAAGCAGAGCAATGGTACATTCAGGGAGAAATCTCAATGAGGCCCAGTGGGAACTACCATGGCTGGCAACTACTGTTATGAGTGGGCCAGACTGAATAGTGACTTTTACACTGGCAGCCTGCATCAAATCTAGCTGCTGCCTCTACCTCCCCCCGCCCCACATGCACAGTACTTGAAACTATTTTGGGGGAAAGTTTGAAGACAAAATATAACAATTAAAATAAATAAAAGAATATAAGGGAGGCTGTGAGCAAAGGTGATGTAATCTCTCTTTTTGGAAATTCCTGTTGTAATTGTCTGCTGCAGAACTGGACTTACAAGAAGATACTGTTAAAATTACTCTTACCAAACCAATGAATTTGGCAATGACATTCAGTTTGCGTCACTCAATTTGCATCACATACCAAATTTACATCTACTTAAAGCACTACATCATATATCATTCCTCCAGACAGATTTGTTACCAAAACATATCTTACAATTTGCAAGTCAAAAGCAAGGAAAGAAATGACTGGTTACACAGATGGGACACACAGTAGAATTACTGACATCAGTCAGGAACATGATTGCTAGTCATGTATGATATAAGCTGTTCCCCCCAGACCAAGCAAATGACGTAACTGTGAAATGTGCAGCTTGGACATAGGTATTTCTTAATTACCTTTAAAGTATAGTGGTCTATCAGCTCCCGGTCCAATGGTCTGGCCACAAACAATTCTCCATAGGTGCTGTTGGTTGTACGAATTTCAAACGCCCTGCCTATGTTTCCTGAAACTAGAGAAAAAGCCACCTGTACAAAAACAAAATGTACAATGAATGGGAGGATTAGGTGAAGAGCACCATGGTCCATGGGAGAGACGCAGGGAGGGATAACTAAATTATTATGTATCATAAGAGACCTTTCTTTTGTATTAACAACCACTACATTTTTGGTGGTACAGTACTTGGAATAGCAATTACTAGACATTTAAAGCTTGTTGCAATTAAAAAGTCTTTGATTGGTGCAAACAAGACATGGTGCAGCTGCTGCATCACCATTGCCAAAACCCTGGTTTCTTGTGTTTGCCCATCTGATCTCATGTAACAACAGGACAGAGAGCAGGGTCTCTTAAAGCTCAGGCAGCTCTTCATATGGGCAAGTATAAATCTATAAATGAGAACTAAATTTGACCTTCAGCTACACAGAGCTGTGTGTGGCTGTGCTAAATACTGATGAACAAGCCTTGGCCTCCTGTCATGAACTCTTGTGTCTTTTACTTAGGTAAAGGTGACCCCTGACAATTAAGTCCAGTCGTGTCCGAATCTAGGGTGTGGTGCTCATCCCCATTTCAAAGCTGAAGAGCCAGCGTTGTCCGAAGACGCCTCCGTGGTCATGTGGCCGGCATGACTCTCCTTGCCGCAGCGCGTAGCATGCGGCTGGAACACGGAGCGCTGTTTACCTTCCCGCAAGCGGTACCTATTTATCTACTCGCATTAACATGCTTTGGAACTGCTAGGTTGGCAGGAGCTGGCCAAGCAACGAGAGCTCACCCCACTGCGGATTCGAACTGCTGACCTTTCGATCGACAGCTCATGGTTCAGTGGTTTAACCCACTGCGCCACCCGCTGGCCTGTCTTTTACTCAGAACAACATACAAATCTGATCTGGAATTTGGATGAGATTAGACTTTTATAAACATTGCATGTGTTGGATCCCTAATATCTGATTATTAAAATAGTTGAATTTTTATGGACGCCTGCTTTTTAACTGATAGTACCTCTATTGTTAGTATTTTATATAGTAGAATTTTAAGTATCAATTGTATTTTTTTATTATTCCATGTTTTGTGTAAATTGCTTTGAGTGTTTTTCAGAAAAAAAAGGGATAGTAACAACAAGAATACCTTAATATCATAATTGTACAGCCCAATCCTGTCTAGCAGGACATGGCAGCGCATATGGCGCTCGCCGCATCCTGTGCAAGATTGGGCCTTCACCGGTGCAGCTGCGTCCTCCTCAGGGTAAAGGGACGTTTGTCCCTTTGAGTAATGTGCCAGCTGCCTCAATAGGTCTCCTCAAATGTACGCCAGCAATTTTGTAAGACCAACAGGCCTGGGAAGGGGGACAGGATATCGGTGGAGGCCTCCTCTGCTGATCCCTCCCCCTTCCCGGGCCCCATCCTCCAATCCCCCCTCTCAGAATGCCTCTTGCGCGCTGCACCGGCACTTTTGCAACACGGCACTTTTGCAACACCCTAGACCGGCTTGGTGGTTGCTTTGTTGGTCTCATTGTAGACAGGATTGTGCTGTTCGTTATTTTGTGTGTGTGAGTGTAGAATTTATAATTCACAGAGTGAGAAAAAGTGTGTACGTGATTAGGATTTATAGAGTGCTAGTATGAAATAGCCATGGACAGGTATTTAGAGAGCAGCAATGATCAGGCTGATAGCTATGCTAAGAGACAAAGTGCTTTGTACTTAGTTAAGTAGTATTTTGGCTCATGAGTACTAAAAATCCCCACACAGATTACTCATGCTTTAGCAGAACCTGCCAGCTCATTTTTTGCCTTTTTCTTCAACAATGAAGGCCAAAACATTAAATTCCACAGAGTAGCATTTCCCCTGCTGTTGAATATTACATCAAGCACTGTATATCTTACTCATGCATATTTCCAGATCCCTTAGCCTTTAACAATTCTGTTTTTTTTGTGAACAAAGTTACTTTATTTGAAAGTACCTTAAGAGATAATTTAACAAAAACTATTTTAGGTTTTCATGACCTGCCATAATTCTTGAATTTACTTGAACAAACAGGTATAGAGCCATGGCAAAGAAGTTTTAAAATGGTACCAATAAAAAATGAGGAGTTGCACTTAATCTCCTCGTTTTTTATTGGTACCATTTTAAAACTTTTTTTGCCATGGCTCTATACCCGTTTGTTCCAGTAAATTCAAGAAAGATAATTTAACCCTGTTAAGTGATTTTGGAATTCCTCCTGAGATTGGTGCATATAAGAAATTAACACCATTGGAATTTAATGTTTTGGCCTTCTGCAAATTCAAACTGAAGTATATGAAGGCAACATTTACCCTTTTAACTCCAAGAATGAAACTATTTGAGAAATTCATTGCAGCTAATTATTTCAGTCAGCAAATTAAAGGAAAGAAACAACACCTCACCTTAAAGGCAGTGCTTCCTGTTTAATATTGAGAGAACTTCCTTTCGGTACATTGCGGTGGTGAGAAAACAACATCTGTTTTTTCAGATTTTTCAAGTTCATTGTCCCATCTGTCATGAACCTTCTTGGCATGAAAGGGCCTTGCTTTATACATTTTTTCCCATGATCATTCATAGCCACCTGTGCAGCCATTGCTCTAAATTGTGCTTAGCACTAGCCATCTCACCTTGAAAGGAAGGCCTATCACTGAAGGCTAGAGCCTTACAGCCATTCTGTACATTACAAAAGAAGTGAAGGGCAAGCAATTCTTATAATGTGTAAAGTGGCACTCTCAAGGACCGGACCGGTGGTGAGCCCTGTGCACTCCAAAAATCTTCATTCATAGAACTCATCACTGCCTTGGCAGTGGTGGCAGTGAGCAAGATCTGAACTGGCATGAAGAAGAAACCATGCCTACAATAAGACTTATTAAGCCATTAGCACAATGGTTGCCATTTCATCACTCTCATTTGCTTATACAAGAGCTCCCCACAGAGGAGACCTTGTGAGCAGAGGCTCTGTAGACAAGTAGATAGATAGATACCTTTATTGGCATAAACACATCAAACAGACAAACATAAACAAACAACCCAAAAAATCCCCCAACAGATCCAATGATTGGATCTGTAGACAAGTAGTAGTAACCTTTTTAAGGGCAAAAGGAAGGCTGGCTGAAGCAGCAGAGAAGTGTGCTAATACTGAATTTGGATCCATGTTGGCTTCTGTTGAGTACAGGGATTTGAGTGCCACAGCAAGTTGAAAGAGATCACCCCTCTCAATCCCAGCAAAACGTTCCTTCCATGAAATTGCTCTGAACAGCATCTTTCACTGGAAGTTGACAGGTATAGAGTGCTTGCGAGTGAGTGAAATAAATATTTACACTCATGTTTGTTTTGCATCATCATGTATGTTATTGATGCCTGTGTGGGCTAATTCAAAAAATACCACTGTTCTTGCTTCAGTCACCACCCCAGCCCTAAAAGGCCAGATTGCAGATTTTCCCCCCTTTAAAAATCAAGTTTATTGATCACAATGGCATGAGCAATCTAGCTGTGCAGAGTTGGTAGTAATGTGACCCAAACAGGTCTTTCATGCCAGGCTTTTGGGTTCTGATGCTGTCCTAAGCAAGACAACAGATACTTTGAAGTGTAATGGAAGCGAGGAGGGTTTTCTCCGGGAGGTTTCCATCCTGCCTAGCTATTTCTGTGACCATGCATGGTGTGCATATCTTCTTCAAATGAATAAAAGGTTTAATTTAAAGCAGGAAGTTCTTCAAATTAATCAAGGGTTTAATTTAAAGCAACTTGTCACAACAACTTGACACAATAAGGAGGCATCCCTTCTTCTAGTCTCATGCTAACCAATAAAGCGGATAAGCAAAGTCTGACTATCCACCCTATGCTATTAGCCCTTGGTACTTCACAAGAATGGTACACACATTGAAGCTGCACAATCATGTTGCACAATACCTGCCCGTTGCTTCCTGCATCAGGGTCCCTGGCCAAAACCAAAGCAATCCGTCGTCCAACAGAACTGTCCTCTGCTGCACTCACAGATGAGTCAGAAGTGATGTCAAACTGTGGACTGTTGTCATTCTCATCCAGTATGGTGATGGTAACCTGTCCAATGGAGAATGCAGATGTAAACAAGAGCTCCCCTCTCCCCCTGAGTACAGCTATCAATTAATTCATTCTAGGATACCTTTTTGCACAACTGGAACAAAACAGGGTAGTCTAAAGTTGGACCATCTAACCACTATGGATTTTTCCTTGAAGGATCCCAGAGTGATGTAGTTCTGAAAGGAATCTAAGGTTCTTTTTCAAACTTACAAAAATATCCACAAAGCTTAGAATCCCGAACCATGCCCATGCACCTATAGTATAAGGTTTAAGCTTTGGCTGGCCTCTTCACAACCCGAGGGGAGGGAGCATTCAGCCCCATGGCTGTTATTGGTGGCATCAGGTAAAGGGGTGGGAACTGCAGGATTTACCTGGCAGTCCTCACCACTGCTGAGGCGTTCTTGTGCTCGCAGAGTATGGTGGCAAGCTGTTCATCCTCTCCTGCCCTCCCATTTCTGCAGTCTGGGCTTGTCTGGTTGCCTTTTGGGGGGCAGGTAGGAATTTTTATGTCTGCTTGATAGGCTGTGGCAGGCAGCTTTTTCGTCTGCCTCAGACTGTTGCTGGGTTGGGTTTTTTCATTATTTTCTACTAACTTGGTTATACTTTGTTTTACAGGTTTGTGCGGGCACGATGGCTTGAAGTTGGGCTCTTGGTGTACACCGGAGGCAGCAAAGGCATGGCATGTCCCATCTCCCACCCCTCAGTTGCTTACCAATCTGAGGGGATGGCAGGCCTGTCCCGGGTCACGTGGCCTGTCTCAAATGCTCTCCGGCTTGGGGCAGGCCTGAGTGCCTCAGCTGCCTCAGCCCCCAGATGGGGCTGACAGTGATAAGCTCACTGGCCCCTGTAAGGGGGTCGCGGATTTGAGTCAAAGGTTGTAAGGCCTGCCTGGGGTCAGGCTACGATCTGATGCCGCTTGCTGCTGCATGATGCTCCCAGGGCCTGATGATCCGGTTGCCGCTGCACTATGCTCTGTCCTAGTCAACTGCTGCTGGTCTTTGGCTTTCCCTCCTGTTCTGTGTTTTAATAGTGGCCCTTTTCATCCATATTATTGTCTCACGTGTTTATTGGAGAGCACACAGGCAATTACCAGGGTTCCTTGGGGTAAAGCCATGGCAGCATAAAAATCAGTATCTATTTATAGTACCAATACAGTCCCACTATCCCTTTCACTGAGTGTTATTTCACCTTGAGGATACAATTCAAGTTATTTCCATCTCAAAAGTAAAGCTCTTGATATGAAGGACAAGGAGCCTCTAACACTTCTGAATGGCTGGAAAAGCCCAATCTCATGTATGTTTACTCAGAAGAAAAACCTTTTGAGTTCATGCTGCTTACCCCAAGCGTGCATAGAATTGCATTCTAAGCATACATCCAAGCAACTCTAACTGAAGGGTTACTGTTTTCAATCCCCATACACACACTGACAAAGGAAACCTGCCAATTATTATGGAGACTCTGGCCTTCTCCTCATTGGTACTACAATACACAGGCATTCCAAGAGATTGTGAGATCACTGAACTGTCACAGCAGCAAAATGCTCTCAGAATCTCTATACTGTGAGAGCCGTCCCCACAGTACCTGTTAAAAGAGGAGGCCAGGGGAGGCTGGTCATTAGATGAACCTCAGCTGCAGTCACAAGTTCGGAATCACCCTAAGGGTTTCCAAGCTTTATTTTGTTGTCAATAACTACAGGAAATGCTCTCATATCTAAAAATAACTGTATATGCATCTATATACACACAGAGAGAGATAAAGAGAGGAAGAATCTTTTAGACATGAATTCTTATTTACCTGGCTAAAGGCTCCAGGTGTAGGATAGGCAGCATGGCTTACTGCTGGAGGAAGCTTGAGGGATACACATTCTCTTTCTGGCTAAGGGTGATCTGTATTCTTGCAGCAAAAATTTGGTCAGAAGAGAAGGAATGCTTCTCTACTTCCAAGTATAAGCAGCTGCTGAAATGTGGCCACCTGAACAGTGAAACCAGTTTCATCCCATTGTTAACACATGGTCCTGCTTCCACCACAAGAACCACAATCATTTCCAGATGTGACTTTAAACACATCTGACCATGTGTGTTTGTCTGCTGGTTTTGGTAAACAAAAATAGCTCTGTGTGTACGTGTGCGTGTGAGAGAGAGAGAGAGAGAAAGAAAATCTGAATTGTGGGGACAAAGTATTAACACCCCCCCCCCCAATGCTGCAATCCTGATCCAGATCAGGGCTCCTGTGGCTGCTATTTACAAAAAACCCAAACACCACCACACCATACTATGCGGGGCCAAACCATGTCTTTGAAGTTGCACTTAGTTTAACCTTGTACAAACACAGGACTTCCTTACTATTCTTTTACATAATCCAGTGGTGTGCCTTCACAATGAAATGAAGTTTTCAGGGCTGAGCCCTTGTTCAAATTAAACCCTGGACCCTGGCAATGACAGAGCTAAGATTGTAAAGCGTGAATAATGGGGGGGGGGGGGACAAAAAAGATGCAAGAAACATCTTCCCTTCATTTCTGCACAAACCTCAATCTCCTGTTTCTTAATACTAAGATAATCAAGAGCAAGGAGAGGGTAGGGGGATGCCAACAGATCTAAGAAAAACATTATTCTGTCCCCCTTCAGCTTCAAAAGGGAGTCCATGAGGCATTCTGGTAAAAAACACTCCATAAAATGGTTGCAACTTCTAGGATGCTTCTCAGGACAATGGGTCATTTTGTTTACAGTTTCTTGGAAACTGTGAACACAGAACCTGCTTCATGAGACAGGACAATTATCTATTTTAAAGGACTTTCTTTTTGCACTTGTGTTGCTCTCTACATTGGCTCTCTACATAGCTGAGAATTAGCAGATTTTGTCACAGAAAGTGTTAGATAATTCTATGGCTTTCGTATCCTAGTTCAATACAGGGTACTGAACGCCTTATATGTTTTGCACTGCATCTGACACTACACCAATTGCGAAAGTGTATAGCATTTGTGTGAAAGGACCAAAGGCAGCAACAAAGGAAGGATGACCACAATGAGAAAACAAACACTCTTACCTTCTGTTGGAAGGAAGCACAAAGTCGGAAGGGATACAGAAAAAGGAGAAAAATAAATGATTATCAGATTTTGTCCTTCAGCAATGTAGTTTGAATTCAATGCTTTGAGTAAAGCGGTGTGGCTCAGAGATGTAAATCTACAGTAAAGGTACAGCACAGGTTAACTGTATCCAAGCCAAACTCCTCTGTTATGACTCTGCCCTCCACCTAAATATGGCATCCTTGGCTGTTTTATTCTTTACACCAGCTGCAGATTTAAGCATGTCAGAAAATACACCAGGAAAATATTATTTCCACCCTCACACGATCACTCTGTGGATGTTTAGGCATTTTTTCCCAGCGCAGACTACAGCAGCCAGGTTTTCTGAATAACATAGTTTTGCATGCCAACATCGTTTTTCCACATTTTAAGTTTATATTTAGCATGGGCAGAGCAACTGTCCCTGTTAATCCCAGCATAGCATCTTTTCCAGTGGCCGTTTTCTGGTGTTTCTTAGGTCTTTAAGACTGGGACCTATGCTATACGGGGTCTTCAAGGCAGCTCACAACAAATCACTAAACAGTAACATTAAAACATCCTCTTTTTCAAGGAAGGCTCCTCCAAATACAGTGTGACCAGCAGTTCTCATTTGGTATTCTTCTTTGCTCCCGACAGCACCTCATCCAAAACAGCTGCAGACATAACACAGCAGGTAATGACAATTAAAAGAGAAGTGCAGCATCTACTCCACTGGACTAAAGATCTGAAAGCAGCCCCTGGTCCTTGTACTGGCATCTTTCTCTCCACAACAGTTCCAAATTGAAGGAAGGGCTGTGGGCATAAGATGGCAACCATCCCCACAGTAACTCAGGGTTCTGACTTCTGCTGGCTATTAAAGCAGCAGACCCCATGTAAAAGCCGCTCTAGTAAAAAAAAAATACATTTTGGGGATGCATACCAGGGAGGAATGTTTATCTCTCATAGTAACTGTATTTGCCTAGGAAAGCCAATTTCATATCTGAGAACCAGAGTTTGAGACATTTCAGAGTATAAGATGGTATTCAATAATGCTGGTATTAAACATTTAGGAACAGGACAGAAACAATGCAATAGAAAAAAGAATGGGATAACGAAGCTCCCTAACTGTTTCTGCATATTGAAACATTTTGAAAAGCACACACACACACACACACCTAGCTTTAGAAAGAGGAACCAATTCAACATTCTCTTATCATATAAAAGCAAAGAATTACAGCAAAAAGAGCTCACCACCGTTGAGTCAAGCTTTGGACCTCCATCATCTGCAACGACAGTTAGGGTGTAGAAATCTCCTTTCTCTCGATCCACTTGTCCTTTGACAGTGATCACACCCTGCCAGGGAATGGATAAGTAAATGAAGGCCATGAATTCCCAATGCCAGGCTCAGTGGTGAAACAAGGGTGGAGCGAAGGCAAGTAGTTCTGCAAGACTCTGTTACACTGGAGTCAGCGGCCCCTCCCCCTTGCTGTTGGAGCCATTCCAGCAGCAACAGGGGAGTGTCCTGCGTGTTGCCTTTGCTGCCAGAATGGCTCCAACAGCAAGGGGGAGGCGCCGCTGACTCCAGTGTAACGGAGTCTTGCAGAACTACTTGCCTTCGCTCCACCCTTGATACGCCTCTGGCCAGGCTATTGCCTTAGTTATAAGGAGCCCACTTGTAAACTACTTACAGTTATTCCATTTATCTTGAACAAAGACAGAGCTTGGGCGTTAGTATTTGGGTCAAATTTGTATGTGATCTGATTAAGGTTGTCGATTGAGCGTGCCTGGACTCGCAGCACTTCAGAGCCCAAGGCGATGTTCTCTGTGATTACTGCTTCATAAGTCACATTGGAGAACTGCACAGCCTCATCCAGTTCATTGAGGAGGCTGACATAGACACTGCAGAAGCCTTGGTTTTTGGGAGGTGCTTGATCTGCGGCTGAAACATTCATCAGGTAGCTGGTTTTTGTCTCATAGTCCAGGTAGTCAATTGTGGTAATGAGACCAGTGCTCTCATCAATTTCAAACTTCCCTTCAGAACCTGAGATGATTTTGTAATTTACCAGACCTCCATTTCCTAGAGAAAAACGTTTTAGAAAAACATTTCAGGGTGTCATTCAGTGGTAATGCACACCATTTGTATCTCACTGATTTAAAAAGAGGCTGCTACGTTTTAAGTGTTTGGGGTACCGTATTCTCTCTTCAAGAAATGGGGGAGGGGGTCGTCCCAGGAAGTTCAGAATTGGCCAAACACATTGTTCAACTCATACAGTCAATTTACTATAATAAAATTGGAGCTGCCGTTATTTACATAGCAGTTTCACTGTACACAGTAGCGTCACTAGGACGCACGTCACCCTGGGGAGGGGGGCGCACGTCACCCTAGTGACGCTCTGATATCGCAGCGCGGGGGGGCGACCCGGCTCCCCCCTCCGCGTTGCCCTCCGGACACTCCGAGGCCGGCCCGGGAGCCGGGCTCGGAGCGTCCGACCCCGTCGGCGCTCCAGGGCCTTCTGAAAGAAGGCCCAAGCAGTGCGTTTACGGGTATTTTTTTATAATTTTCGCGCATGCGCAGAGACCGTTTTGAGGGCATTTTGGCGCGCGTCACCCCCAGGCGGCCCGCCCCCCCCGCCACGCTCCAGTGACGCCAGTGACTGTACATGACATTTTGCAGCATAACAAAGAAACATCAGATCCCCCCAGCCTGCCATCTCTAGATTACCATATGGGGCAGGAACAACAAAAAGGGAAATGAGAGGCAAGAGCACAAGGTTGGGAGCAAATGCATTTACATGCATTTAGCTTTCATTTCAGTTCTGAATGAAGAACTGGGGAATAGCAAAACTTCACCCATTATTAAAGCCATAGCCTAAGTTTAAACTGGAATTGGCCTGGCTCAGGCTTGCATGGTTCAATTCCTTCATCATGAACTCTTTATCCCTGACACCTCCCTACCCAAGCCAGGGGGCCAGGTAACGCTTTCAAATGGCTTATCCAGAAAGTCTATGGGGAAATCCATCCTTTCTAGCACACAAGTCCTTTAGAACAATGGCATGAAATTACACACTTGGCAGCAACATTGGGTCCTGGTCACACTTGCCCATTAGGGGAAATTCCACTGGACTAGTTTTTCCACACCAGGACTAGCCAATGAGAAAGGCTGAAACCCAAGCCCAGATACAAGTTAAAAAGAGAAATATGGTGTAAAAAGAGTGTGCTTCTTGTTGGAAAGCACAGCCAACTGCCCAAGGCAACCATAATGTGATTGAGGAGATTCTACTGCTCCATCCTGTGTAATTGGGATCCTGTGTAATCCAGTGGGTGCAGGCCCGGGCAGGAGCCTGGGTAAGGATCACCGGCCGCTGCACCGGTGGTCCTTACTCGTTGGGTGCCGTAAATGCGCTTTACAGCTTATTTACGACACCCTGCACCAGGGGAGCATGCACTTCCCTGGCACTAGGCTACCCAGGATTGAGCCATAATTCAGATTCTGATGACAAGTTTCAGGTCAAGAGGCTAATCAAAAGCTGTTACAGAGGTGGTTTTACTGACTGCTAATGAGTTTTAGTCAATGCAGTGGTACATTAATTACAGTGGAACATTGTAGCAAACCGTGTTTTGGGGACCAGCATAATCTCTGATCCATAAAATGGCTTACACATACTGTACAGAAAACATCCACCCTAACACAGCCCCCATCTCTAGCTTCATCTCTATATCCCACGTCATCCTGCCCTTCAGATCTTCTGTAAAATAAACACTATCCTGCTCTTCATACTGGCAGCCCCCCCCCCCAAAAGGCAGGACAAGATATCAAAAAGGAACAAATAATGAAGAGTTGCAACAGTCTGAAAAATGTAACTGTTCCATGCAGTCTCTATACCTGTGTCCCGATCTGTTGCCCGAACAACTGCAACAGATGTCCCAATCCCAGCAGTCTCTCGCAAACCCAGTCGGTTATACTGCCTCTGTGTAAATACTGGTACTTCATCATTGACATCTTCTACATACACAATTACCTAGGACATGTTAAAAGGTAAATCATTTATTTATTTGGAATTTGGTCTGGAAAAACAAGCAGAGCTCCTTGCCCAGGCATCCCCCCACATAACACACATGACAACAGTTTTGGCAAATTAAAGCCCATGTTTATCGATTATTTCTTACCAGCAATTGGTAAGTGCAGCGGGTCCTGCCTACTGTATGACCACCCTCAAGTGCAGGCCCCTAACATGAAGGAGACAGTTACCTGCCTGAACCCTTCTTTGGGCGTAGCCACCGTGGCTTGGAATCCAGAATCACCTTCCAGCTTTCCCAGGTTCCTCACAGCCAACCCCTGCAAAAGGGGGGCCAAGGAAGCTGAATTGGTCCACTGGCTCTGCACTGCGCAGCCTCTAAGGCTGACATGACAACTCGAGCCTCAAGGCTCATCAGCTTGCATCCCCGTGCCGGAAGGCCACTGGAGGGTTCTATTGCTCCCTCATAACTCTTGCCTGCCTAAGGGCAGACACCACTTCCCTCTTTCTCCGACCTGGGCCGCACTGACCTGCCAGGCATAGCCTCCCTAGCACTATCCCACCCCATGCCCAGTCTGGGTAGGTGAAAATCTCTCTCCAAGGGCCAATCAGGAGCAGAGTAAAAATTCCTACCTGGCCACCTTGTGAGCAGCCAGTGAGGTGTCAAACTGAGCTTAGAGGGTGGGCGGGTTGGGTCTCTTTGATCAATACAGAATGGCATTAAAACCCAACCAGGCTCATCGCACACCTCCCCTCCGTCCCAATCGCTGCCTAGCGTTCCACTCACGTGTGTAGGGGTGGGGCCAGGCAAGAGGAGGTCTCGCCCCCATACTGATGAGGGGGGGAGCTACGAACTTGTAAACTATGGCACAAGATATTGGTGTTGTACTGAACCATAAGATCAAACCCATGCTGAAACAACATAGATAACCCTCTCATACAATCCTACTGCTTACAAATAAACACAGTCCAGGTTACTCCCAAAGAGCAAGTACCCTGCAGAAAGGTATTCCAGAGCAAAAATCTCTAGGCTGGTAAAAAAAAAAAAAAAGAAGCACTCACTACCCCCTTAAGGAGTGTGGTGATAGCACTTTCGGGGTCCTGGCATAATGGAAAAAGTTTTTTTTAACTTACCGGGGGTCGCACCAGCCCTCCGGAGGTTGTGGGGGGCATGGCCCCCTCTATGCCCCCCCACTTCAGAAGAACTTCAATCGCGTTTGGGAGCTACTTCTGGTTTTTGGCAAAAACCAGAAGTAGCTTCCAAGCGCGATTGAAAGCTCTTTTGAGGCATGGGGCAGGGGGGGCGTAGAGGGGGCCGCGGGCTCCCCGCAACTCCCAGAGAGCTGGCACAAGCCCCAGTTAAGTGGGAAAAAAGTTTTCGTGGAGACGGGACCCTGAAAGTGCTGACACCGACATCGTTGCCGAGTTCGCAATGACTTACAGGTTCCTTTATTCCCCTGTAAAAGTTTGAAAACCACTGATTTAAACTATGGGCATGTGCAAGACCAGTCATAGGTAAATTGCATGGTCTATAAATCTATGCCACCTGACATGTTTTTAGCTGTGGCAATTGCTGTTGTGCCAGAGGAAGGAAAAAGACAACCTAATATCATATGAAAAGGAAAAACATTTCCTGATCCCACTGCGACACAAACAAGGAAAGCAGAATAATAGGCATTATTTAGCATTTTAGTTAGAACCTTCCTAACCAGTCTGTGCTCAGTACTGAATGCTTGTTTCTTTGTAAAGAGTATGAAATCCTGAAAAATTGATGTTCCTGGATGCACATAGCATAACTGAAAAGTATACTGTAGTGTAAATTATAAGTGAAGGGGGGTTGTGACTGGGCTGGCTAATGCTTCCTATTACAAGATGTGTAGGTAAAGGTGACCCCTGACAATTGAGTCCAGTCATGTCCGACTCTAGGGTGTGGTGCTCATCCCCATTTCAAAGCCGAAGAGCCAGCATTGTCCGAAGACGCCTCCGTGGTCATGTGGCCGGCATGACTCTCCTTGCCGCAGCACGTAGCATGCGGCTGGAACACGGAGTGCTGTTTACCTTCCCGCAAGCGGTACCTATTTATCTACTCGCATTAACATGCTTTGGAACTGCTAGGTTGGCAGGAGCTGGCCAAGCAACGAGAGCTCACCCCATCGCGGATTCGAACTGCCGACCTTTCGATCGACAGCTCATGGTTCAGCGGTTTAACCCACTGCGCCACCTGCTGGCCTACAAGATGTGTAACACCCTTATAAATCCTCATAACACCATGCTTATCTGCATCAGGCCTTTGAAATTAGCAACAAAGCAAACCTCAAAGAATTATATTTCTCTTTAAATATATTTTATGAAATGCCACTGACGTTCAAGTTCAAGAATTACTACCAAAAGTTTCACCTGCATTCCTCACAATTTTATCAGGCATCCCCTGCCATGGAAGCCATAACATAATACATGACACAAAATAGCCTGGCACCGACCCTGCCCCCAACACATCTCCAACAAAACATTTCCACTTTGAACCTGATACTGGACTTCAAAAACCTAAACTCAACACTAGAGTGCTACAAAATTCATCGGGTCCTATACATTTTGCTCAGGGACAAGAAAAAGTCAGCTGAGATTACACATCCTGATCATGACTTGGAAAGCAGAGAACAAAAGAATGAAACTAAACTCTAAATGCACAATTCATAATGAAATATTTGCGCACATGACTAAACCCGAAAAAAAACTAATTAGGTAAACCACAGTTACTCACTGGGTGCCCTTGAGCCAGTCATTCTCTCTCAGCCTAACATACCTCACAGGGTTGTTGTGAGGACAAAAAGGAGGGAAGGAACTATGTACACCACCCTTTGCTGATTAGAGGAAGGGCAATATAAAAATCTGAAAAATAAAAATAAATAAATAAAATGCTCTCAGTGCATTCTGTCTGGGCTAGGCCAGTGTTTTGGGTAGATGTTTATAATCTGGAAGGTGTGTTCTCCAGGTCAAGGACACTGAAGACAGGGGATGGAAGCTGGATCCTTAAGTGCACCAGGAATAAGCTACTGTACTATAACAAGGGCAGAAGGCCATTGGCCAAACCTGGCCAATCCAGAAACTTCAGGCTATCTGCCAATTTCAGGGGCTGATGCTCAACATTCTTATATCCTTCTAATAGGGTATTCAGAAACTTGAGTTTACACAGTCTACAGTAGCTTCCTCGGTTAGGCTTCAGACCAATCATTTTTAATTCAAATAAATACATTATTTTTTCTAATTTGAAGAGCAAGGAAAAGTGTTATTCACTCCCAAAGAATCACTCAGAACTGTATTATGTGTTATATTTTAATGTGTTTATTAATTGTTTTAATGTGTTTATATGTATTTTAATATGTTGTAAGCCGCCTTGAGTGCCCTCGGGAGAAAGGCGGGCTACAAATTCCTAAATAAATAAAAAAATAAAATAAATAAATATTAGCTGCCCTGCAAAGATTTTGCCAACATTGTAATCTCTGTGAACCTATACACAAATATGCTCAGCATTTCTTGCTGTAACAATTTGCATTGTTAAGCTCTCTGTCTCTCACGCATCATGACCAACTGGGAAACCTCGCTGAGCAACATATTTGCTGCAGCATCACTAAAAAGAGATTTGATCTGTGTCTCAAAGAGGCATTACCCTAACAGAGCTTCGCATTGGTCCTTGTTCACCATTGTAGGCTTCCACCTCAAGGACGTGGGAGGAATTGCGCTCTCTGTCCAGGGGTCGCAAGCCCCGCATAACCAGACCACTGCTGGGATTGATCCGGAAGTTGTTGAAATTGTTTCCTGTTGATGACAAAGAATGGAAAACAGTACACATTAATGTACCTTCACCTTGGAATACTGTACGTAGCCCCTGATTTCACCAGAAATGGAGCCTTGATCATCTGCTAAAATAAATGAAGAGTCTTGCTTAGCATCTTAAAAACCAATCCATTTATTATGCCTTGACTGTTTGTAGGCAGACACCTTCTTGATCAGATGCATGAAGTTCCTTACCTATGATGAAAACTCTTGTTGCAATAAACATATTAACTTTTAGAATACCACAAGACTCTTTGTAGTTTTTGTTGCAACAGACAAATATGACTATAACCAGTCATTTTTCCATGTTACTGTGAAAATCACAGACTTTTGAATGCAAGGGAACCAGCCCTCCCACCATCTTCCAACTGTAAAGGCAGGCAATCCTGTGTGGGTGTGTCGGCTGCCTAGAGAAGGGATGGAGCCACCATGCACCACGCACACATTGTATGAATTCCAGTTTATGGTGCAACTACACTGGAGGAAATGTTGCATGGGTACAATTCCTCTATATGGAACAGGAGAACTATCCAAATACTTCCTTTGATTCCCAGTGCAGCATGAGAAAATACAAGCCAAAGGCATCGAACATAAAAATATGAAGGTACAATTTTTATTCATACTTTCATAGAAATAGAGGGCAAGACTACACACTACACCATAAATGTGCGTAACAAACCTTAATTTTCACTTCTTGCACAGAAAATGACATTTGGGAGGGGCTGATTTGCAGCAGAGAAACTGCAGAAGAGTGTGTGTATGCTTAACTTCCTGCCACCTGCTGCCTTTCTGCAGTAACTTCGCTACTTTAGCTGCTTTGCCTCATGTAGGGTTTCAGAGAGTAAAAACCTGTCTGGAACATGCAGCTGTGCTCATTTGTTGAAGGAAAACACCAAACAAGAAGAGTTTTCTTTTGTGTTACCTTGAAGACTAGCAAATCTATCATGGCATAACATTTCATGGACCAGAGCTCTTTTTTTTTCTTCCAGATTCATCAAATGATATTGTGTGTGTGTGTGTGTGTGTGTGTGTGTGTGTGTGTGTGTGTGTGTGTGTCTGTCTGTCTGTCTGTCTGTCTGTCTGTCTGTCTGTCTGTCTTCAGTACAGAATTAAGATGAAAATATTGTTTTGGGGATTACTGGGATTTTTTTTTTACCAAATTAAGCCAAAAAAGCCAAGCAATGTAAGAGAAAGCAGTAGGTGTGTGTCAGAATACTACACAGAGCACAAAGGAGTAGAGAATCCAATCAAACTAGAGCAGATTTCTGCATGCATGGGTGTGACCCACTTCTAACTACTAACCACCGGTGAGAAAAAGACATTGTAACATCAAAAGTGGCAATAACACCACAAGAGAGGCAAAGGCTTTCTGTAGCAAGTTAGCAATTCCGTAAAATTTGGAGATAAAATTTCACCATTCTAAATGCAAATTAGCTAATTAATTCCAATTTCGTGGCTCTATGCTAGTGTCCATTTGAAACATTTTTGTCAGTGTATGGTGACTTTAAGGTCTGTTACAGAATGGGAGTTTCATGCATCATGGAGTTCTGCCCTAAGTAGTTCACATGAGGTTTCTTTACTGTACAGTGACTATCTTGAAATGAAGTGTGCGTACCTGATTAATACAAGCAAAAATGTCAGTGTCAAAAACATAGCACAGCAAAGAATATAGGTGTGTTTTACATGATTCAAAACAGGAAGTGAGGTGGAGGAATGAACAGCAGCACTTCAGAATGTTTTTGGAACTACAATATTCACAAATAAGTCTAACAACAATGCCATAGGCCTACTTAGACAATTATACAGATAGCCCGATCCTGTTGGGCAGCGCAATTCAACGCAAGCCCACGGCCGCCTGCCGGATCCTGTTTCTCGGCGGCCAGGCTGCTGCCAGGGCAGAGGTCTACTCAGGGAAGGGGACGCTCGTCCCCTTCCCCGAATGTAAATGCTACCCAGGCCGATCGGCCTCCTCGGATTTCCGTCAGTAAAATTGCTGGCGGAAGAAGGAGGAGGCCGTGTAACGGCCCAGCTGCCCGGCGGGGGTCAGGATATGGCCGCCATCCCCCTCCCGGGCCGGCTGGGCCAATGGACCCCTCCCCCGCTCAGCGAAACGCCCTCCCAACCGCTGGATCCTTACCTGGGTCCGGCGTCGGCCGCTGGGGTGCTCCATCGACAGAGCAGGGGAGGAAAGCCTTCCCCGCTTGTGAGTGTTTGCAAACATGCTTTACAGCACGTTTGCGACTACAGGGCCCCCCCAATATCCACTGATTCCTCATCCACGGTTTCAGTTATCCACAGATGAGGAATCCACCCCTCTTGCAGTCTCCCAGCTCCCTGTTCCTCCCCCCTCCCTGCCCCCGCTGCTGGCTTACCTGCTCCGGAGGGCGCTCCCAAAATGGCTACTGATGGAGAGCTCCATGACATTTTGCGACAAAGGTGCTATGGCTGGCAGCCCAGTCCAGCAAAGGATTGGACTGCCCCAGTTGTTTGCATTCTACAGAATGGGTAGTGTGCTGAATCATGCTCTTCCCATTGGAATTTGGTTCTTCTTGCTCTCCTCCATGGTCTCTCTTTAATCATTCTTTTACCCTCTCCTCTTCTCCTCCAACTGTCCTTTTCCAACCCTTCTTTTTCAACAACACTTAATAGCCCAATCCCATTCCACCAGCATTAACTGCCTTACAACAGTCATAAAACACATTCCGCAGCATATGGAGTCGCTTGCTGCCAGAGCACTGGTGGGGAGGCCAGAGCCTTCCACTGAATGCCCGCCGATCCAGGTAAGATGGCAGGGGAGGCAGGACGGGGAGGGCAGGGCAGGGCAGGGGAGAGGGTGGAACAGGGAGGTGACGGGGCAGTGATGGGGTGGATTGGGTCCAGCAGAAGCGGCTTCCACTGAATCCAAGCCCACTTCCCGGACCTGATCCTGGACCCGGGTCCATGCAGATTTGCGCCAGCAATTTCGCTGGCACAGATTCAAGTAGGCCTGGATGGGCCTCGGAGGCTTACCCCTAAGTAAGGAAACATTTGTTTCCAACAGCCCAATCAGCCCAAACAAATACAACATTTGTATACAAATACAATAAGGAGACCTCTGCGACTGCCCCCCCCCCAGCAGGATGCAACGCAAACTATTTTGGCTTGGCTGCATTGGGGGGGGGGAGGATAGGATTGGGCCCTAAGGTTCTCTAATCCTCAGCTTCCTTCTGGGTTTCCTATTGGCTGGACCCAAAGTTCTATCTTCAGAGAGTTATCCTCAGACTTCTCTTTGGAGTCATTCTTAATGTATCACCATCCCTGTCCCTAGCAGATTTACTTGGCACCAAATCCCATTATCAATAGAACATCCAAGAAAGTGTGATCACCTCTGCAGAGTATTAGATGTTAAGACACACGGATACAACATAAGCCATTTTCTGCAATATAGTTAATCCTGAGGTTATAAAAAATGAATTAAATGCTAATGGCACCAAAAATGAAAACTTGCTGTAATCTCAGTACACAAAAAGTCACATATCTTAGAAGTGAAATTCACTAGGACTTATTTATTTAAAGGATTTCTATCCTGCCTTTCCTCCCACCTTAGGGGTGACCAATGTGGTTTCCAACAAGCAAAACTGTACATACAACAAAATTACAATAGTCTATTTTTTTTAATACTGTAGATATGTATCTGCTGTTCACAGATAAAGCAATAATAATTCACATAAAAACCAGTGGCATAAAAAACACAGACCAGCATTGGGGAGGGGTGGAAGAAAAAAAATTATTATAATGAAAAAGCCAAACAAAAAAGAAAAGCTTTCAACCCCTGCCAGAAGACTAACAGGGTGGGTGCATATCTCAACTCAAAAGGGAAGGGATTCCACAATTGTGGTGCTGCCACGGAGAAGGCCCTACCCCTTGTTGCCACCAACCTGGCCTCATTCCAGGGTGACACGCATAGGAGGGCCTCCTCAGATGACCATAGGGGGCAAGCCGGTACATATGGAAGAAGGCAGTCCTTCAGATACTCTGATTCCGTGCCATAATGGGCTTTAAAGGTCAAAGCCAGTGCCTTGAACTGTGCCCAGAAACAAAGTGGCAACTAGTGCAGCTGTAGGAGCCAAACCGCCAAGCCCCCACAACCACATTTATATCTTATACTTGACTTAAATCTCCTAATTATTAAGTTTAAAGTGAAAAAAATTAAGAACAATACACATAGGGTTCCTGGAGTTAGGGCAGGCTGAAGACTGATCAAGATGGTTGCTCTAACTGTAATTTAAGAAAATACTACAGTAATCCAGAATACATGGCATATCATTTCCATTTTTGAGAAATATCTGGGCTTACCTTTGACAATCCTGTACCATACACGGCCATTCACGCCTTCATCTGCATCTGTGGCTTTCACCTTTCAACAAAACAGAAAATAAAATAAAAACACACAAATAAACACTAGCTATTTTTATAGTGTGTCAAATGCCAACTGCCATAATGATGCAGAAATCCTCAGATAAGTGGGAAGTGTAGTGCTTTCTATCTCCCCCATGCTCATCATAGGAGTGTTACTTGGCAAGCTATAACTAAAAAGTAAAAGAAGCTCCTTCTAACAGATATTAGCACGGAGATTAATACGCAAAGCACCATTTTTGGGGCAATAAATAAATAAATATTGAGTTAAGGAAAAAGTATTTGGCTTGAGCATGCTGACAAAAGTGTTTAGGCATTCAGCATCTTAGTATTTGGATACTTTTGTCTCTACTTTTGTCAACATGAGGCTATCAAAGTATATCAAAAGTGATGTTCGCCCTTGGTAACTCAAACCACCATCACATGGTCACCAACCATTCATTCACAAGAAATCATCTGTTCCACATATGTTCACAAGAAATCATCTGTTCCCCTCCTTATGAAGGGGATTTCACCAAATATTGTTGAGAAGTACACCTGTAGTTTTTTTCAAATCCAACTCCATGTTGAGTGTCTCCCCCCCACCCCCCATAAAGTGTAACATAACTTACCACATGTTCTGATATCATTACACTGTGCATTTCCACACAGTGTGATGAGCTCAGGACATGGGGTAAATTGTACTGCACATTATACATCATTCTGGAGGAAAATAATTCAACATGGGGCTGCTGCTTCTCTTAACCCTAGCACTTAACAGAGCAGCAAAGAAATGAATAAAGAATTGAGCTTTAAGTCAAAAGGTTTTCAAGCAGTCACCTCTGTGATGGCTGTGATGTAAGAAAAGGCAATGGTGCCCCCAAACAAGCAAACCAGAATAGTGATAATTCCCATCTCAACAAAGCTAAAGAATTAGTGGCTTTGCGTGAGTTCTCATCTATGTAATATTCACTGGGAGCTGCTAGAGATGGCCAGTGCTTACTACCAGAAACTAGTTCAGAACTTGAGATATCACTTGCTTAGTCTGCTCAGATAACAGGGTAGCACCTACCAGTAAAGGAAACATAATCCAATGATACCATCTGGTGTTCCTATTTGTTATTGCAAGTGTCTCCTTCCTACTAAGCACCAGTGGTAGGGTTTGAGTAAAAAATATGAGCCCTAAGGAACTACATGTTTGCTGTTGGTAGATTGTGCTACAAACATACCTTAGTTATCTCTCAAAAGATAGGGCAAATATAAGAATACAATTTGTTACTATAACACAATTGGTTTTTTAAAATTATAAAATGAAAATCCCATTTAAAAATGACTTCTAAAAGTTTGAAATATGTTTCTGTCTCCCCACAGAATATTTGTACTGCTTTAGAAAGCCAGACATTTTCTTTTGGAATATAGCCAGGATGGTGTAGTGGTTTGGGAGTCGGACTTAGACCTGGAAGATCCAGGTTCAAATCCAGGTTCAAATCCCCGCTCAGCCACGAAGCTTCCTGGGTGACCTTGGGCCAGTCACTATCTCTCAGCCCCACCTACCTCACAGGGTTGTTGTGAGGACAAAACGGAGGGGAGGAAATATGTACACCACTCTGAGCTCCTTGGAGGAAGGGCGGTATAAAAATGTGAAAAATAAAAATAAAAAATAAATAAATATCTGTGAAATATGTACGGCAGTCTGAGATTTCTATCATCCTAAATAACGAGAAAAATGAGATAAACACCTGTAAGGATGAACATGGGGATCAAAGATACAGCTGTTAGGAATTCCTGTGACTGCAGTCAGTAGCTAGAACAAGTGAAGTGCAGCTATGAGAATTTCTGACAGCTGTTTCCACTAATATCGGGATCAACACATATTTGTCCATCCATATATGTACAAGGTCCAATGATGACTGTTCACCTGTGAGTTGCTCAAGCGAAGACCAGAACCACCCACACTATACATCAAAAATCAGCTTTCAACACCCAAATATAAACTGTAGCTGTTTGATAAGTTGCTATCAAATGTTAAAGCTCAGCAGGCATTCTTGGAGTTTACATGGCAACAGACTAGAGCTGACATGGTCTGACTTTTTCCTATGGTCACATGCCAAGTGATCTTGTAAACCAGTCCAAGGTCGCCCCAAAATCATAGCTCAAATCATGTTTATAAATGTTCAAGTCAATTGTAGGCCAGTGGCAGCTATAGCTTTGTTCTGGCACAGTAGGAGTTGATTCACACTTCTTTGAACAGGTACAAAAATGTACCACGTTTAAACAGCACAATACACAACAGATTAAATGACCAGGTCTCCACACAATAAACATGGAAGGGGTGATCAGGCCTCCATTTTCATATTTGTCTCTGCAGATATTCATTTCAGTAAAAAAAAATGGCTTGTTTTTGGTGTATTTAGTTGATTTAGGGTTCAATCCTGCGTATGTTTAGGCCGGCGGAGCGAGTACTCCACCAGTCTTCGGTGTCGCAAAAGTGCCATAAAACACTTTCATGGCACTGAGTAAGTGGTGCTGGTGTGAAGGCTGGCGCCACTCACTCAGCCATCGCCCGATATCCACACCGCCGAACACAGGTAAGTCCTGCACCGCGTGGGGAGGGCGGGCCAGGGTGGAGGATGGAGGAGGCCATAGGCCGGCCAGGCCTGGGAGATCGGTGCCACTCTGCGCTGATATCCTAACTCCCTTCCTGGGCCTGGCCGGCCTTACATGGCCACCCTGGATGTAAACCAGCTAAATAGCTGGCGCATTGGAGGAGACCACGGCAGCGGCGTTGTATAATGGGGGCCCAAGGCCCCAGCTTCTGGAAGGCGCCAAAGGGGCGCCAAAAAGGTCTGGGATTTTTTTTAAAAAAACATTGTTTTTGCCCCATTTTCGCCCTTTCAATGGCCACACAGCAGCGCCCAACGGGCGGCAGCTGCTTCGTGCGCCATTGAAAGGGTGAAAAGGGGGTGCAGCAGCTGCCGGGGGGGTATCGGCCAGGCGTGGGGCCAGCCGGCGAAACTAAAAAGCAAGCAGCGCGATGACTCGGGTTCCGCCCCAAGAATCGCCACTGAGGGTGGCTTTTGTGCGTGTGCACACGAAGCCGTCCTTCCCCTTCCGTCAGAGCTCGGCAGTTGGAGGAGGCCGCAGCTGGAGGGCAAGTTGGCGGCCGGATGGGAGATGGATCAACTTGTGGAAGTCGTCTGTGCTTGCCCGGCTGCCGGAGCTCGAGATTGGGGAGCCGAGCCAGACAGTACACGAGGGTCGGAGGAGGGAGCTACGGTAAGGAGCTTTCGTGCACGTGCATTTTGGGGGGGTATTTCCGTGGGGAAAGGGCGCCGCGTGCTTCCTTACCGTAGCTCCCTCCTCCAACCTCCCTCCTCCTCCGACCCTCGTGCACCGCCACCATCCGGCCCGGCTCCCCAAGCTTGAGCTCCGGCGGCCGGGCAAGCACAGGCGACTTCCACGAGTTGATCCATCCCCCACCCGGTCGCCGACTTGCCCTCCGGCTGCAGCCTCCTCCAGCTGCCGAGCTCCGACGGAAGGTCTGTTTGCCAGCGCGGCCTAATGACCACGCCATAATGTATTAAAAAAGGAGTGGAGCGTGCGCATCACGTGACATGCGTGATGACATCACGTTACTTCCGGGGGGCGCTTGGCCAACCCCTGCCCCCCCAGCCCCAGGAGGGCTGGCAACGCCACTGGACCATGGGGGCTTACAACGTGTGAAGGGGAAGAATGTCCCCTTCCCCCGATGTGAGCCCCAGCCCCGCCAGCATGGGCCGTATCCTGCGCAGGATGCAGCAGTTGGTCATTTAGGCTGGCCAGTGCATCTTGCACAGAATTGGGCTGTTAGAGTAATATGAAATAAATATGGCTTTACAACAGCCTTTAGCACAAACTCTGCTTAAAAAAACATTCACCATGCAGGTAACAACTCCTATAAATCTGAGAGTGCAGGAAAAGAATAAGTCTTACGGAAATAAAAGAAACAGGGCTGTTACCTTTATTTATTTTTTAGTGGTTCTGCAGGCATTTTCAAAAAAAAACTAACTGTGGGTTGAGTACACTATTTGTGTGCTTTGAAAGCACGTGCAGGTTCAAACATTCCCTTTCACTAGCACTGTGGCCGCATTTAACATGTTGTGGCTCACCAAGTAGTATGTAAGTCGTGTTTATCCAAGCTCCTGCAGCCGCAGTATCCCAGAATAGTAACAGCATAGCTCCAGCCTGTAACTTGCCAACAGCTGCCACCAGAGTACCCAAGCTAAAGCTCCCATCAATAGCAAAAAGAATCCCACTCATCCTTTCGGGTCCAGACCCGGCTCAGCAGCTCAGGCCTCTGTCCTCCTTTCTTAGCTCAGGAAGGGACAGACTGGGAGTAAGAGTACAGCTACTGTCACTTTGTGCTCCTATCCTGGCCCCTGGGTAACCTCCTGTATTTTGTTGTTCTTATGTTATGTCATACCAGGAAGGAGACCCAAGTTTGCTCATATACTTTCTCCCTGTTTTTCCCCAGATCTCTTTTTCTTCTCCAGTTTATCTCCAAACTGAGTTCTCTGAATGTCTCAGCATCCTCCAGATGTAACTGGCTCTGTGTACCTGCTTCTCCATAGATCTTTTCACCACCTCTGCCAGGTATTTGTGGAAGAGTGGGACCAAGTCATTCACACACTCATACATGCAAAAAAAAAAAAAAATCCAAAAAGGTGGTGATATAACCCTAGAGAAGGAGACTACATTAAAGAAGAAAGAATGGTCGTAAAGACTGGGATATGGACTGAAGGATAAACTTGGGAGGAGGGAGAAAGAAAAGTACTTAGAAAAATGAGAGGTAGGCAAAAACTACCGCCAAAGGCCATGGCCTCCCTTCTGTCTTTCCCTCTTCCCCCAATGCTGCCTGATCTCTAACCAACTTCCGAGAAACTTAAAGGCTGGCATTCACTGAACAGACTCCAGTGGCCAGACTGTACCATTTAAACTTTCAGCAGGGGAAGGAACAGCTGCTGGAGGCAAGGAATCACAATTCACTACTACATGTTTCTGTCCCAAAAGAACTCTCTTTTATGCCTTGCCAAAAAGTTAAGTGCCTGATACTCAGAAAGCCTGTTGTTTTGGATATTCACTAGCCCTTCAATGTTTTGCTGCTGCTGGTACATCTAAGTTACTTTGTTCCTGTTCCTCCTATCCCCTGTCCTCGTCCCACACCCTACCTCTCCCTTCTCCCCTCCCCCAAGTTGTCAGGAGCTGGAAGACAACAGAGGCTATACAAGGGCCTGAATGAAGAACAGAAAAAAAACTTCCTCATAAAGCTGGAGAGAGAGAGGAGAGAGAGAGAGAACAGCAAGGAACGAAGCTGCTGCAGAGTTGGTACTAGAAAGATAACAAGGGCAGCTGAGCCAATAGCCTTAGAACTTTCCTGCATCTGGCGTGATGCAGATTTGTCCAAGGACAGCTTCCAAGAAAAAGGTCAGTGCATTAAGAGTCATTCAGTATGTTTGTCTGCTCCACCTTCCCCATTTTGACTTCAGAGATCTTTTCGAAGAAGTACAATTGGATTTGAGACTTGCACCCAAGGGAAAACTATAACATTCATTTGGGAATACCAGAATAAAAGCAATGAACATTCAACCTGGCTGAGTTAGGGCCACTTCAGAAATTACTTTTAGAAGCCCAGGGGCATTATTATGTGTGTTGTCAAATGCACGTTGCAGGAAAGGGCACAGTAAGCACATGGTTCTTTTTGTCAAGAGAAGATGCAGCCCTCCTAGCCAGTTGCTGAAAGTTTGCTTTACGGAAGGCCCACTTCTGAGGTATCCTGTACAGGCAGGAGGCCAGAAAATGGCTGCAGTTACATGGTTTTGTAATGTACATGGGGACACGTGTAGTTGAGATGCATGTCTCCCAAAGCTCCAAGAAGCTTCTTCCCCATTATATGCTTCCATTAACTTGTGCCTGACCATTTATTTCAACAGCTGCACCATCACTTGTCCTAGGCGCTGTAATCACAGGACTGTGACTTAGACATATCTGTGATCCCCACATTCAACACTTGCAGGCTTCTGTCCAGATAGATGAAGGGCTGTTTGTCCAGGGCTAGTCCGGCCTGCTCATACAGAGCCATATTTTCAAAACATATAGTGTACATTTCCCTACCCATGCTATAAAAATTAAGGACACAGGTGTGTGAGGGCACATGCATCTCCTAAAATTAATTAGTTGTTTAGGTTCCTTACTCTTTTCTTCCTCTCAGAGGAAAGGCAATCGGTTATCAAAAATGTTGTTATTCTGCAGAAGAAGCATTAACAGAAGAGCATAGTATCATGCAACTGAAAATAATACTATTTCCATTAATCTTGCAAATAATACTGAACTCCAGTTAAACTGTTCCACCTGCATCAGTTAACAGGTATCCTGAGCCTCTTAGGTCTAATATCCAGTTTATACAGCAGGTGAGTTTGCTGCTTGTTCACCAGGTTGCCTCTTGATGAACACTCACCATGTCTGAATACAGGTACTTCTATTTCATACGGTGTGTATGTGTATGTTTAAGAACTTCAAAATATTTTTATGAGACTTGCCCCTAGAAGCGGTAGTAGCGAGGGTTGTACAGAGAAAGTATGTACACATAATATAGACTATCTGGGGAAACTGACACTCTCTTGGAGGAGGAAGGATAGGAGAGCTCAGTGCTGAAGTGACATACAGTATAAGAAAAATAAATAGTCCTAAGAAGTTATCTGTGAGCAGCACTGTGAAGAAGTAGAATCTAAGTCTGATACAGCATCACAGGGGAACTCAATGACAACATTGAATCTCAAGGCTGGCAACTTCTCAGCTTTCTTTGTTACACCAAATAAAGCACTGTTCAGCATAACATAGGATGTCCAGGAAAGAAGGGGCATGATGGCTGTTGTTTGGAGGCTGTTGATTAAGCCAGGATAACTGTTGTTATCATGTCCTCAAAGGAATATTATAGAATTGTTTACTCAACATGTGCATGTAAAATTTCTTCCTCCAATTTATTATTATTAACAACAACAACAACAACAACAACAACAACAACCTTGACTGGTGCATTTAAACACAAATAAAATTCAGTTTGCTTTGCACATGGTGAGCAAGGTGCAAGTTAGTATTTTTGCATAGAAAATATCTTGTAGGAGTTACTGTGAACTTGTGGCTAGTGCAGGGTTCCTCAACCTTCCCCCACCCGCGTACCCCTCCCCTAGCCCCCCAAGCACCCCCCGATTCCCCCCAGCCCTGTGTACCCCCTCCCCAAAAGTGCACCCCCAAAAGTGAAAAAAAAATTCCATCCATGCGGCACTTCTGAGCCCGCTCGGAAGCCCCGCATGGCCGGATTCGTCCCCCGTTGCTGTCCCTTACCTTTTCCCCAGCCATGCTGCGCTTCCGATTGGGTCCTCTGGCTCGCGCTGCCAGCCGGAGGGTCTTGCAGCGCAAGCCGGAGGACCCGATCAGAAGCGCAGCAACCCGAAATCGTCCCTGGTAGCTCGCCCTTACCTTAGGTTGCAGCTGCCGCCATGTTGAATCGCCGGCAAGTCTTGCGAGATTCAAGATCGCGGCTCCCAAATCTCACGCCGTGATCTTGAATCTCGCGAGACTTGGCGGCGATCCAACATGGCGGCTGCTGCAAGCTAAGGTAAGGGCACTGCATGGCTGGGAGAGCTACCAGGGACTATTTCGGGTTGCGGTGCTGCTGATCTGGTCCTCTGGCCCGCACTGCAAGACCCTCCAGCTGGCAGTGCAAGCCGGAGGCGATCGGAAGTGCCGCATGGCCAGGAAAAAGGCGATTTTGACCATGCGGCACGGCCGAGCGGGTCCTCCGGCTTGTGCCGCAAGCCAGCAGGGCTGAAGCCTCTCTCTTCGGCTTGTGGTGCGAGCCGGAGGACCCGCTCGGCCGCGCCGCATAGCCGAAAACAGAGCTTCTCACCTGGTACGTACACCCTTAGGGGGTACGTGGGGTACGTGAAAAATAATCTCGCGTACCCCAGCCAAGGGCTCGCATACCCCCAGGAGTATGCGTACCACAGGTTGAGAACCTCTGGGCTAGTGGTATCTCTGGTGTAAATGTCTTTATTATTTGTCCCTGGAAGCTGAGTGTGATTAATCCTCTAAAATGCCAAGATTTTTAAATTGCAGTTCATTGTTTATCACAGGGTTGCTGCTTCCAATGTGGGTGGTACAGTCTTTTACTACTGCTTTGTTAAAATCCACCTGGACTGTTAATCTGGAAACCTTTCAAAACTGGGTTTAAAAATTAAAATGATCACAGACAAATGCTATCCAATCTAAAATATCAAGTATACAGTGCATTTCAACTATAGCTTCTGAAGCAGTTTCCTCAGGAAACAAGTACCGCTATTTTGCAGATAGAAGTGTGACATGGATCATCCAGTGAGCCCCTAGAATATTATTTATCAATTGTTGCATGGGGCTCCCCAACCTCTGGCCTAGGTTGACCTCCTCCTATATTGTACGCACAGTATTACATTATATTATATTATATTATTTATTATTGATATTTATATACCACTTTTCAACAGGAGTAGTTCACAAAGCGGTTTACACAGTAAAATAAATCAATAAATGGTTCTGTCTCCCCAAAGGGCTCACAGTCTACAAAAAATACAGAAGTGACACCAGCAACAGCCACTGGAAAAGATGCTATGCTGGGGTAAAGAGGGACAGTTGTTCTCCCCCTGCTAAATATAAGAGGACGCCACTTTGAAAGGTGCCTCTTTGCCCAGTACCTGCTTGCTAGGCCACCGGGTCAATCTTCTCCATCCACCTGGTTCTGCCCGGCCTGGAGAGCCATCCAGCTGCCCGGCCTGGAGAGCCTTCCCCTGTTGCCTCAGATTGGCTTCAAGAGGAGAGGGGGATATATACAGCACCCGCTTCCACCTCTTCTTTGCAGGATCGTCTCCTCAGGTTACTGCCTTCTCCAGTGGCTATAGAGACAGAGCCCTCAGCCTTGCATCCTGACTGAACCCTTTAGACTGGGGCCTGCCTTATGGGCATATGCAGCCTTCCCCCCCCCCTACCAGCTCATAACCGGCCTCCCTAGTGATCCTGTCACCCCAGCAACCAGGGGGCCTGTCTTGGAAGAGGCATAAGTAGTCACAGGACCCAACTGTGGCCCACCTACTGGCTGTAGCACTTGCTGTGAGGTTAGTGACTGGTGTGGTAGCAGTGCACTACTCAGTTGTCTAGGTGACCCCCTAGGGACTCAAGGGGGGTGGCAGACCCTCTCAGGGGGCTTGGTGGGCACGACAAGGGTGGCAATGCTGCTACTGGACATGATGCAAGATATTATTGTTTATTATTCATTTCAAATAGAGACCTGTGGAAACGTTACTGGTGAAAGGAAAAACGGCACTGGTGAACTGGTGAAAGGAAAAGGAACTGGGCTTAGAGATGCCCTTCCTCTAAGGCCAGTCACCATTTGCCCTCACATTTTAAAAGAGTCTTAGAGAAAGCACACCATGTGACCAGTTGTGCCCCCAAACGTATGCTGAAAGCAAGATGAAATTTTCAGCATACATGGCAAGCACTGTTAGCCTGCCATGGGTTGGGATGTTTTTAAAATGGCTACCATTTGCCCAGCTGGCTGTGTGGATTATTGCTAAATGAGAAGAACCCAGAGAGTCACCATCTCTCAGAGAAAACTTAGACAATGTCCATTTGGGTATTATAAACCCATATTCATGTATGCACATTTTACATAATCTATTTTATGATATCGAAGCTGATCTAAAAAGAAAAAGGCAAAAGGCAAAAAAAAAAAAAAAAGACAGGCTACTTTCTTAAAAAGTCAATTGCAAACACTTGAAATATCTTTAGGAACTTGGTGACTTTCTGCCCTAGCTGTGGGGTCATACAAAAGAGGATGAAGCTCCCCAAACAGTATTTTTATACTGTTCCTATTTTTGAATGTTGCTTCGAGTGGGGTTTTTTAAACTGAAAACTGGCTAAGAAGTGTACATAATATAAAATGACAACAGCAGAAGCAGCTGTCACAGCCTGAAGACAACCTAGGATAAAGCTTTAAACACACTGCCTTTTGAAGCAAGCACTGAGACATGCAATATTCTCTTCAGAACAGCAGTGAGAGCAAAAAGCATGATTGTTTTAAGACACAGTGCTAGTTCACAAACAGAGCAGCCCTGTGCAGTTTCCTCGGGGAGAGAGTGGAGCTGCTGCCAGATTTACAGCCAGGAGTCTCTCCTGTAGAAATATGATCCAGTGCCTATATGATCCAGCCCAATCAGTCACTGTGATTTGCAAAACCATGACAGCTCACAAAAGGGACATTGCATGGGCAGCTTCCATGAGGAGAAGTGCTTCATGAAAAGGGGTGATGTCCAACTGCAAGCCTAGTCTGTAATCTTCCAGAGGTGACTGCATGGGAGGCCTGAGCACTGGCAGCCCAATCTTATGTGTGCCGCACAATGGCGGCATGCCTCCCTCACTGGCACGGACTGCCATAAAGCAGCCCGCACCAGTCGTAAAAGCCTCCCCGATAGTGCACTGCTGGGGACACCAGCAGGAAGGCCTCTGCCTTCTCAGATGCACCAGAGGACGCCCGGACGCACGCCGAGATCGGTAAGCTGGTGGGGAGGCGGAGGGAGGGTGTAACGGGGGCGAGGGCGGGAGCCTGCGGGAGGGGGACAATCTGCCGCGGATGGCCCGCGTCGGATCCTATCTCCCTTCCCCTTTCCTCTCCTCTGAGTCATGCTAACTAAGTTGCTAGTGTAGCTCCAAGGAGACCCATTGTGGGAGAGCCTTACGCAGCAGTAAGGGAATAAACGTCCCCTTGCCCTGCAGAAGCCTCCCAGACACAGGATGCAGCAGCTGCCATTTCGGTGCTGCTGCACAGTGGCATCGTTGGAGGTGGGGCGGAACGCAAAGTTCCGCACTGCTCTGACCCTCCGTTACTCACCGGCACGAGGCGGCCCGCCCCCTTGCCTTCGGAGCCATTCAGTGGGGCAAAGGCAACGCGCAGGGAGTCTCCTGCATCAGCGGGGGGTGGGGGTGGGAATAGGATTGGGCTCTGGATGTATGAGCCAGACCACACTGATATTTCAGTATATTCTTGAGTCTCAGCTGAGGTTTACTGGGATCATGAAGGTTCCCTTTCTTTTCTTTTGAGACATTAGGGGCTATCTATCATAACTAGAAATAGGGTTTTGGAATTTGTAATCCAATGACATTTTTTCCTTTCCTTGTTGTGCCTACCTTGCGACACCATTTCACTTATTAGTACTTGTAAATCACTGTATGTGTGTTACATACAAATCTTATCATGGAAGTAGGCAAACACAAAAGGATTTAAAAACATGTAAGAAAATAGAAGACCAAAGATGGAATCATTTTCCAAGAAGAAAGGATTACGATGAGACGGAACACTGGAACCACTTTCATGATTTAGAGAACCACCATGGAGAACCACTTGTGTAAGACAAATTGCTGATCATGAGGTGGGCATGTGGATAAATTCATGCCCAAAAAATTACCTGCAAATGTAGCAAACGTTCCACTGCTGAATCTCTCTTTTGTTTCCAACTTTAATATGTATATTATTACAGTACTGAAATGGAGAGCCTGCAAGCTGGCTTCATTTGGGGTTGGTTCAATGACTTATGCAAGTACAATCTCTTGCATTTATCCTAGCAATGTAAATAACTCCTCTGAGAAATTTCACTATTTTTTAAAAAACTCTTGACTTCCCATGAAATTTCTTAGAGATGTTACATGAGCAAGAACTTCCGAATTCACTTCAGATTTCAGTTTAGACGACCAGCATTTGTCTGGTTTAGACGACCAGTTTAGACGACCAGATCAGCAACCAGCATTCCCCCTAGGGTGCATAGCTGCAGCTCGGAGCTTGGTTGACCTGGAAGTCAGTGATGACATGATGATGTCATCACCAACTACCGGGAAGACGGCAACAGCTCTTATTTATTCCAAATGCTCATTTTTATAGAATTTTGCAACATCCTCATAAATGATTCCTGGTGAGAGAGCAGAAGAGAGGGGAAGAAATGTAAAAATAATAGGAGAATACTTAGAAGAAATATGGTTTTTGGCTAACATATTGGACTGTCTGCTCCTCCTACCTGTGCCAGAGTCTGTGTGTCCTCAGGCAAGTCACGAATTCTTTACCATTATTACAGTAATCTAATACATTACTAATAAATTTATAAAGGCATGTGGATAGCCTCACACATCCATAACAGCAGGACCACAGATGCAAAGAGGGCATATCTGGAAACTATCAGTGTGGAGCCCAGATTGTGACAGATGCAAGCAATTTTAATCATGAAGTGCCTAGCAAATTTGTCACAGTGCGACACTGAGCTGTCTTCAAGTCCACCGAGTGCCCAGATGCAACAGGCCCTGGACAACAACTCTCCATGGATGCAATGATGGCCAAAGACAACACTTTCTTCATTGCCATAACCACCACAGAGTGGGCTCTAACCCATGATTTGTCAGACTTTTTGTTGTGGCTACTTCAGCTGAGCTGGCAATCCTCATTAGCACAATTAATTGCATGGTAATAGTATAGCAATGAAAATAGGGGGGGGTGAGAAATCAGAGAATGCATGCAAACCAGTCTGATTTCAGGAAATGCCTTTAGCACATTGAACTCAAAAGCTAACCTTAATTTTTGTGTGTGCACATAACAAGATCTGCTTGGCATAGCCACTTATGCCCCAACACACATCAATAGCCAGGAATTAGTCACATTTGGTCTGACATTTAAGGAAGTCCCTTCTACAATCCTAACCACAGCAGGGGAGCCCCAGACAATTAAAAATCCACTCCAAACCCCATAATTCTGTGGGAGGTGCTGTAGTGTACCAGGCCATCTATTCTTTATTACATGTTTTTCCCTGCTGCTTTGCCATGTGAGAACTCAGTGTAATTATGCAGTCGCTGCAATTTGCTGAACTGAGAATGGAAACAGAAACATAAGTACAAGGATATACCAGTGCCTCTCAAAACGTATGGTAGGTGTCCCCTAATTATATGCCTACATGAGAAGTTATTATGATCATTATTTGTTAAGTATCTAAGAATATCAGTGTCAGCTATTGTATAGTAATGAAATCAAGACAAGGCTTTAAAATCTTATTTAAGTGGCTTCAAATTACCCTTGCAAGCCTAACATTGTGATTCAGTGTTACTCTAGGGATCAAACACTAATTTCCAAAAGGAGATGTGGATAGTCTTCAGTGGATGTTGGGAGCCTTGCTAGCAACAAGCTGCCAGAACAGGAGACTAGAAATAACGTAGCAGAAGGGAATAAAGAAGGGTATCAAGGAATGCTTTCCCAGTCTAGAGGTGGGCCTGATAAGTGGGTCCTGAACAAAGTTCTGCCAATGGATCTCCTTAGTAAAAGGTTAGAACCACTGAACTGAGAGAAAAATAATTATATTTATAATTTTGTACAGCCGCCTATATCTCTCTGATGATCCTATGTACATCCCCCCCCCATTATCCATGAATTCAGCATCCGCGGATTTGTCTTACCGCGGATGCTTCATGGATACGGGGGGCCAACCAGAAAACACTGTAAAAAGTACCTGGGGGAACCTTGGGAGAGGGGAGGGGGGATTCGTGTGACCCGGAAGGGGCTTCCGAAGCGCGATTTCAGCCTGTTAAAGGAAGAAGATGCAGCGGTTTGCAGTAAAAAAGTAAGAAAACCACTTTTTTTTACCTTTCTCCCCTCTTTACAGTGCTTTCCAGTTGGCCCCCTATATCCGCGGATTTCAGTATCCACAGGGGTTCCAGAAACAGAATCCCCATGGATATGGATACGGAGGGCCAACTGTAAATACCAGTTGGTTTTTTCTCATGTCTGCTGAAGATCTCTACTCCATAGTCTTTATTCCTGTTGTGTCTTGTAGAAATGATGAGCACAAAAGATACTGCAAATGAGACGTCTTCAGCCACCAGCATACTTGCATTTTTTAATGCTACCACTGAGCTGGTCCCACTGAGCTCTGAGCCAACTGTGGAGAAGCCTGACTCCTTGCCTATCATCATTGCTCTTATCTGTATCTTCCTCCTCTTGGCTACCTGCCTCATCTTTGTTACTCTCTGCAAGCCAGCCACTTTGGATCCATCTTTCTATGGACCACACGAATGTATGCCTTACCATCCAGAGAATGCCAGTGAGCCACAGCTAAGATTCTGGAAACGCCTGGGCTCACTAAGGCATTCCATACATAGTGTCAAGCGCAGCCGCCCCATTTTCCATACCCACGAGACTTGTTCAAGAAAAGTACCTGTCAACCTGGATTGGAGCATCATGGAGTCCACAAAAATGTGATTCAGCAAAGCCTTCCATGACTCTACTGCAAAAAATGCCGATTGAGACTCACAAAGTGTCCAGGATGGGGAGACTAGGAAAGCACTGCAATCTGTTTATAAAAATGAGGACAAGAGCATAATATTCACAGTGCCTACCTGATATACTGAAATGATATTGTACCAATGAGAACACGTTCGTAAAGGATTTAGGTATTTTTCATGGACAGAAAAGGGCCATGTATGGATGGCCAGTTAAGCATCCAAATACCACTAGTTCCATTGTCCAGCTGCCCCTAAAGCTCTTAATTCTATAATAAGATTTTGACGAAGACATGAGAGAGCTCACTTGTCTGATAAATGAAAATGAATAGAGTCCCTTACGTGGGACAATGACTCATGGGCAATATTCATGTTGATTCCACAGTATCAGCTAAGCGTGGCTGGATGTCACGAGAGGTTCTTGCACAGTCACATTGTATGTGCCACATACCTGTCTTAGCCACTGCATGACACTCCTGCCAGTTACTTTTCTGTGACAAGAGTGCAAAACCCTGTCTGTTGTGGCACAACATAAATGGGGGGTGGTTGGGGACTGCCGCTTAAAAAAAGGGGGTGATGTGTAATTAAATATGAGTTTGCTCCAATTATGTATAAAAGGGGGGGGGGAGTTCAGTTTTAGAGCAAAAGAAGCATACAGATTAGGGGAGACGAACCCTCTCTGTGCTTATCATCTTCCTGTATCCTTCACCTGTCGCAAGCACTTTTCTTTCAGCCAAGCACACTTCTGATACAAGAGGATGATCTGCTGCCAACTTCTACAGCCTAAGTCTCTCTGAATAGTGATATGCTACCTGGGCTAGAAAGGTGAGGGGTATCTGGGTTGCACCCAGTAAATGTTTATTTCATGAGCAAGATGGTCATAAGAGTTTTACCATGCAACAGCAATAGAAAACCACACACACACACACACACACACACACACACACACACACACACACACACACACACACAGAGCGCAATCCTGTGTAACCTTGCACGGGTGTAACAGTAGATGCACCGGTGTAAGTGCACTTATGCCAGTGTAAGTGCACTTACACCGGTGCATCTGCTGTTACATTGGTCCGTGCATCTACTGTTACACTGGTGCAAGGTTACACAGGATTGCACTCACACACACACACACACACACACACACACACGCAAAACTGCAAGTTACACATATGTGTAAGAGAACCCTGACAGTTGTTCCACGGAAAACAACTGGGAGGAGCTGATTTAGAGAGAACTGGTGTTGAGGAGTGGTGCTTAACCTTTTCTCTCCCTGCTACTTTCCCCCAATCATTGCAACTTCTCCCCAGCTATTTTTCCTCCAGAGGGCCCCAGGAACATATCTGAAATGGTGAACACACATGTAGAACTCCATTGGGGGGAAAAACAGCAGTATAAAAGACAGTGTTGTGGCTTAGCTAGACATTTTGCTGGAGACACTAGTAACCTTGAAAAAGACTCGATGTCTTTTAAAGTAGGCCTTTCTTTTTCCACTAAGGTTTCCTAGACCTTTTGAGGAAGAAAATAGAGAAGATAAGAAATATAATTGTTTAGGGAAGCTAGTTCTTTAAAGTACCAGCAGACAATAGCTACTCCAGTGTACCTCTGAAAAGGGCTCAGAAAGGCTCAAAAACAGGAACCTGTTTATTTCACCTGAGCTTTTTTACTCCATGTAGATCACAAAATGCTGTTTTGCTGGAGCTGTCTTACCTATATGTCTGGAAAATCATTTGCCTGTTAACTATTAGTTGCACCTTTCATCAGAAAGTAGTAAGGAGTAAAATTTGGTGAATAAGTGGAAGAAAACTGAGGAGCTTTCTCTTGTCAGAAGTTATTTATTTTCAAATATGGAGCCACTGTGTGCAACCCAGAGAAAGTTAGACTTGCCACTGAAATCTGTGGGACAAGGACACAGTTAAGCACTTCACAGCCCAATCATATCCTTGGCTGACCTGCAGGGTGCAGCGGCACTGACATAGCCTTTGCTGCATCCTGCAGGTGACATGACAGAGAGGTAAGTAAATAAAATTCTTACTTACCTATTCTGTGGTGCCATGTTTCCCAACAGATCTGCGTCAATTCTTCAGCTGGCACAAGTCAAAGCCGACCCAAGGGAGCATAAGATATCGGTGGCTGATAACTGCCCCTGCCCTCCCCCCGACATGCCTCCCGGCAGCCCCAATCCTCCCCTTCCTTGCCCACAGCCCACCCCCCGCTCCAACTCACCTCCCTTGGTGGTGGCTGGGTGCTCCAGTGACACGGTCACCAGCCTTTCGCGTTAGCGGCCCCTCTGCATGTGTTGTCACTGCAGCACCACCACCAATGGAGTGGCTCTTCTGCTGACGGAATGCTCATTCCATCAGCAGAAGGCACCCATAGGATTGGGCTGTTAGTCATCTAGTGTTCAGTGGGGTTGAAGACTTCTGTCTGGATTGTGTCCAGGGTTGCTAAGTTTGCAGGGCTAACAAGAAGTGAATCTCCCTGAAGCACTTCATTTGCATAGTGACTTTTCAAGAATACTGGAGGTGGCATTGCCTACCTACACATCATGAAGTACGACACCACTTCTTGCAAACTGGCATTCTACGATCTGGTAAGGCTGTGGAATCAGCAGTGGGAGAGAAAAGGCCCCCATCTTTAATGTTTCTAATAGATCTTAATTTTGTAGTGCATTGTTTAGTTCTTATATTTAGGTTGGTTTATTCTTGGGTTGGAATCTTATATTTAAAAGATCGTATATAGTAATTCTGTAATGGTTTGGTGCACAACAGTGTATGCTCTCAGCTGGCTTATTTCTGAACAGGTGTGTGCTAAAATGATTTTACTGCACTTCTATCTTTTCTCTTTATAGTGCCTGGTGAAATATACGCTTAAATAAATAAGCAGCAAAGCTACACAATCACATTTGTGAATGCATTTAGAGGACCACATTAAGAGGGATTGCACACTGCTGAAATGAGAAATAATTGCAAAAGCAGCTCATTCGTAGTGTCAGTGATGCACAAATGTTGGTCAATTACTAATACTACCTGGCATTTATATAGTGTTTTACAGTGTTCAGAGAACTTTATGTACATTATTATAGCAGTATACCTTATATTATAACAACCCTGTAAGGTAGGTCAGTATTTATTATCCTCATATTTCAGATGTGAGACTAAGGCTGAGAAACAGTAGCCTGCCTAAATGAAATTCTTAGCAGAGAATGGGGGATATTCTTGTTCACAGCTCAGCCATGAAGCTACAGTAATGTATACATATTTATTGATGTAAGGAGAATTATTAATAGTCAGCCTACACAGCATGCTAAGGTGGATACGTAAAAATCTAACAGATCAAATTTAGGCCCCTAAATGAAGCTCTCACGTCTCCCTAAATACTTCGCACATGGCAACTCCTCATCTGAATCAAAGGAGAATACCAAGTGCAGAATATTAGTACTTCATGATGCCAATCACTTAAGGGGATTTATGAGACAAGCTGGCAAAACACTAAATGAAGGAAGAATCCACCTCTCTTGACTCACAAAAGTAGTAAAATTGATTTTACACTAATAAGATTATTGAACTGTCTTTTTCTTGAATTTGATTTGTGACAGTGTTTATGTTCACATGAATGCATTTGACTTTCCTTTCATTTTGGCCAGAAAAGCAATCTCTCCAATGTATTAGTTTTTACTATAGGTCCCTCATAGGCACCCACTTCCTCTCCATTGCAGACATCCTTGTAGTACATTCCATTTTAGGGAGTATCTTACTTACAGACTTTAGGAGGACTTGCGTACTAGGTTCAATTTTGGTTCTTATTGCCTTCCTCCCTATCACAGATTTTTATGTTAATATGAAGAGACAATCAGAAATGCTACTGTATAAACAAAAGCAAATCTTGAAGCATTTGTGTCATTCCCATACAAAATCATATTTTGATGTGTTGACATATTTTAATTTTAAAAGCATCAAAAGAACCTAATCATTATGAAACAGCCACCTTGCAAGTTTTATTTAGAAGCGGGGGAAAGAACTTTGAAGTGACAAGGAACTTGTCTGCAATCAGGGCAGGTTTCATATCAGGGCCAGTCCTGCCATTGGACAGAAGGCACTGGGGCCATACAAAATGCTTGTTGCTACTGGTAGATGTTAAACATAGTTGAACATAGCCTCTTCTACAACAGGCCGGGGTGGGGGAGGTGAGTGAAGCAGTGGAGAAACAGCCTGAGCCAGTATGCTATAGAAGCAGACAGTTGGACTAGGTTCAAATCCAGGCAAGGCACTCACTATCTCTCAGCCTAGGGGGCTACTTTATAGGAGACACTTTCATGCTGGCTTGAGTTCCCTAGAAGATGGACTGGATAAGAACATAAGAAGAGCCCTGATGGATCAGGCCAAAGGCCCATCTAGTCCAGCTTCCTGTATCACACAGTAGCCCCACCAGATGCCTCAGGGAGCACACAGCCAACAAGATAACCTGTTTCCTGTTGTCGCTCCCCTGCACCTGGCACAGAGAAAACCTACTCCTACAACCAGGAGGTTGCTTATCCCCATCATGGCTTGTAAGCTGTGATGGACTTTTCCTCCATAAATCTGTCCAATCCCCTTTTAAAGGCATCCAGGCCAGGTGCCATCACCACCTCCTGTGGCAAGGAGTTCCACAAACCAATTACACGCTGGGTAAATAAATATTTTCTTTTGTCTGTTTTAATACTCCCTCCACTCAATTTGAGTGGATGTCTCCTAGTTCTAGTGTTGTGTGAGAGGGAAAAGAACTTCTCTCTATCCACTCTCTCCATCCCATGCATAATTTTATACGTCTCAATCATGTCCCCCATCAACTGCCTTTTTTCTAGATAGAAATGACAGAGTTGAGGAGCCTGTCTTATGATTGCTAGACAACTGACAGGACCTTTTTCTGCCTAACCTTGGAACTTGTAGGTCCAAGAGCTAAGGTTGTAGTGTGCTAGCCTCTCGACTGTGTGTAAGGGGATGGCAGATGTATGTATGCGCGTACTGTGAGCAGCAAGCCCCTAAAAGCAACAGAAGCCATAGCAGTATGGGGTCTTTTGCACTTCTCAGATGTCTCTCATTCTCAATCACAAATCAAGAATCTCTTGTCACCAGAGATCCCTCAAGCTCCATAAAGTAATCATAGCCAGCTACCTTACCCTTATGATACTTCCAGATTAACAGCGCAATCCTGACTAAGGATCCGGCCGGCGGCCCAGGGCTGCCCACCGGATCCTGTGCACAGGCTGCCTGGTGTGCGCCGGGCCAGAGGTCTACTCGGGGTCTACTCGTCCCCTTCCCTGAGTGTAAACCCGGGCCGGCCCTATCAACCTCCTCGGATTTCCGCCAGCTAAATAGCTGGCGGAAGTAGAGGAGGCTGTGTAAAGGCATAGCCAGCCTGGCGGGAACGGGGAATCCCCCGACCCCTCCTGGGCCGGCTAGGTCAATGACCTCCCTCCTTCACGCGGCTGGCGACGGAGTGCTTACCTTCCGCTGCCATCTGCATGGAGATCAGACACCGGAGTGAGGGAGGCTGGCCTTGTGCCGGCTTCCCTTACTCTCGAATTGTCGCAAACGTGCTTTATGGCACGTTAGCGATGTCTTCCGGCGATGGAACGCTTGTTCCGTCACCGACCAGATTTCCAGGATTGCACTGTTAGCAGCATAGCTAGGTTAGATAAGTGGCTATCCAGAGGCAATTTTTTTTTTCCACACCACTGAAGTCTTTAGTCAAACACTGCAGGCTTTTCACATGACATAGATCACTTTTTTGCTGTCCAAAGTCTCCATGGAGAGGAACAAAACCCCATCACCACCCTATACCTCTGGCGGACTAGAGAGGGGAATTGAAGGAAAAACAAACCAACTGAGAGGGCATACTGTCAACACTCCTCAGTGCTTGCTACAGAAAAAAAATGTTTGGTTTTGAAGAGAAACTGGAAACACCATAGAAACTGTGTGAATGCATGTATTCATTTACCAGCTCCCTCTGCCTTCATTCATTGCAAGCTAGCTCCAAAGAGGGAAACAAAAATAAGACTCCAAATTCTTCTCTCCAGTTTTTCCCTTAGAGCAGCTTTATGTACACTCACACAAATGTACTTTGTCAAAGAAGGACTGGAAGCCTCAGCTGATGCCTCAGTGAAAGCAGCTCTGTTTGGAAGATCTCTTCTTACACTCAGAACCTGGCTTCCCAGATGTGGTCTGACTCAGTACAGCCCATAAGCAATTTCAGGAGATCTGGTCTGTAACTCAGGGATCCCTGTTTTGCATCATGCTTATCTCGGGCAGCCCGATCCTGCCCAAGATGCACTGGTTGGCTGAAATGGCCGGCCGCTGCATCCTAGGCAGGATGCGACCGCCCGGTGCAGCCAGAGCTCACCTCGGGGGAAGGGGACATTCGTCCCCTTTCCCCAGTGTAAGCCCCGGAGGCCCCAGTGGGCCTCTTCAGATGTTTACCAGCTCTTTAGACTTTGAAGACTGCTAATTTCAATCAAGAACACACAGTAGTAAGGTCCTAACGGTAGAGAGACGTGACCAATATAACCTAGTTCTATACTATGTTTCATAGCTGGGATGCAGTGAGAGAAGCCAAGCATACTGCTTCCATCCTGTCAGTGAATCTTAGTGAAAAGAAAATTGAATAACAAACCTGTACTATGCTGCTGTAGTCAGGAATGTCCTCAGGAACAGTAGCCTCATAGCTGCTCTGAAGGAAGATTGGGCGATTGTCATTTACATCTAGCACAATGACATGTACAGTTGCTGTCCCAGTCTTCCGTTTGCCTGTGGGGCCATTATCTGTGAAAACAAACAATGCAGTGGTCCAGGTAATCTCTTAACATTGAGGAAAAAGTCAGTCGTACTAACTGAACATTGACTAAACGCTGGAAGTTCTGAAGCAGGAACCCAGCAATCTGGGCCTCTCTTCTCCTTGGTCTGTAGCCTACTTAAGTCATTCGCCCCATTCCAGTGTTGTCTTATGCTGAACCCACGCTTAAAGAGACAGCATGCTCCAGCAGACCCAGATTTCCACGTCTGTCTTCCTGCCAGGGTTGGCAGGTTACCTGTCCACTTCCAAACATCATGCAGGCTTGAGGCCTCAGTTGATATTATCAGGCAGAACATGCAACTGACAAGGATGCACTTCACTATATTTATGGATATGTTTGCTGGCTCTAGCATAAGTGGGTGGGTTTAGTGCGCATTTTAAGTGAGATTTACAATAGATTTCACTTACAATACACAGGTATATCTTCAAAGAAATAGGATATATGGGTTCTGTAGCCATGTAAAAAGATTAAAACTAGTAAAATGTTCCAGTGACAATGACATCTTGACAATGACAACAAACGTCACAATGACATCTTGACAGCTCGCTGCTGTCGTTCACTTAGAAGAAGTCCACAGAGGGGGACGAAACGTCGTGCGATTTTAACTTTGTTTTTAAAACTAGTGAATGTTTTAACTGTTTTTTTAACCTGTTTTATATGTTTTAAATGTGTTCTGGAACGTTGTACTAGTTTTAATCTTAGAGCTGATTAGAAACAAAATTGTGTTCAGTGTAAACTCAAATTTGGTTCAGTTCCACATTTTGCAAGCTGAATTCAAAGTTCAAAATCTGGTTCTGAATCTTTTCAATCCTCAGTTTTGGAAATATAATTTGTGGTAAGATTGCACAGTAAAGCATAGATTTCGAACCTTTATACACAATATTTGAAATTCATGCCAAGTCTCCCAAATAAAGCATTTTTTAAAAAAAAAAATTAAATTCAAAATTCAAATGGTGACAACTGCAGTGCTCCAGTTTGTCCTGGAAATTGCTTTACAAACTGTTATTTCAGCTGTATTGAACAGTCTATGAAAGACATAAGGTCTGATGTGCAAAGCATTAGTATAATCAGTATAACACCTGAAAAAAATATAATCCCATTTAAGATATCTATTCCTACTAATTATTTGCCATTCCCAATGTGAAATCTTTCATAAATTTGTGCTGCACAAAACATTTTCTTTCAAAGATAGGCCTTGTTGTTTACCACTCAAATTCCACAGATCAGCCACATTGTCCCAGTTATCTATATTCCAATCGAGTATGTAGCATTTCTCTCTCTCTCTCTCTCTCTCTCTCTCTCTCTCTCTCTCTCTCTCTCTCTTTCTCTCTCAGCGCAATCCTGTATATTCCAATCTAGTATGTAACATCTCTCTCTCTCTGCGCAATCCTATGTAACCTTGCACCGGTGTAACAGTAAATTGCACTTACACCGGTGTATCTACTGTTACACCAGTGCAAGGTTACACAGGATTGCGCTCTCTCTCGTTTGTGTGTGTGTTTGTGTGTGTGTGTGTAAATAAAAGAAACATATCATTAACAAGCACAGACCACAGTCTCTCCCCTCTTGTCCATGGTTAGAAAGGGATACTTTTCCAAAACATAAGTTCAAAATGCGAAGAAAACCCAGGATTGAAGATAAATAACAAAACTTCTTTCTGCTCAATAAAAGCCATTTCCACCACATGAGATTAAGATTTACTAAAGGGATAGGGATGAAAACTTCAGAAATTGAAATGGAACATTGCATCATTAATTTGTATGGGTCCTTTGCAAACAGTTCCCTCTCTCCATTGCACCCCAAATGAGGCAGAATTAAATGCACATCCATTACTTAGATAACTGAAACAAAAGTACTGTACTCCATAATAGGAAATCCTTACCAATGGCTTCGAGGATAAGTGTATATGATGACACAGTCTCTCTATCCAGGTTGACCACGGTTCTAACTACCCCATCTCTAAAGCCAACACTGAACTTCCCATCCTGGTTCCCACCTGCAGAAGGGGAAAAAGAAGCAATAACTTCAAAAGAAGAATGAGATGCATAAAGACAGAAGCGTTGTCGGAGTAGGGGTGGGGGGGCCATGGACCCCAGGGCGGGGGGCCATGGGCCCCAAGGGGGTGGCGCACATGGCGGCGGAGGGGTGTACCTGCCTCCAGGACGCGTCTCCTCCGCTGCTCGTCGTGGTGTTTGGCCCGCCCTGGTGCTCGTTTGGCTCCAAAATAGATAGTAAAACGGCGGGAGGGGGCATGATTGGAGCCGCACTGGGTGCTCGCGTCAAGCTGACGTCACGCCCGAGTCACGTGGGGATTATGGTGTCGGTGGCCACCCCCCGAGGATCGCCATTGCATAAAGCAGGCGAGGGGAATCTCTGGCCCGCGGGATGATCTGGTCCAGCCCGCATGGGACCAGACCAATCCGGCCCCCGCGGGACCGGACTGGAGGCTCCGCCGCCGCCGCGCATCTCCTCCTTTTAAAAGCGGCCTTCCTGGACCTGCGCACAGTGCCGCTGAAGCCGAGACAATCTCGGCTTCAGTGGCGCTGTGCGCAGGTCCAGGAAGGCCGCTTTTAAAAGGAGGAGGTGCCGAGGAGGAGGAGGAGGAGGGAGGGAGGGAGGGAGAGTGAGCGGTGGGTGGGAGAGCAAGTGAGCGAGCGGTGGGTGGGAGGGAGAGTAAGCGAGCGAGCGGTGGGAGGTAATTCGCGGGGGGGTGTTGTCAAATTTGTGGGATTTCGGCCGGCCTAATGGCCGGCCCGCAGCAAATTTTCCCTATGGGAAAATGGCCCCCCACCACAAATAGGTTCCCAACCCCTGGAATAAAGATTTAAACAAATGCATGTGCACACATACTGTACTGGACATACTGTATGAATTGTGGAACTGAGATGCTAAGAAATTGAAAAACACAAATGCTCAAATCCTAAACTCATTTACTAGAGAGTAAGTCCCATTGAACTCAGTGGAAGTTAGGTAAAGGTAAAGGTATCCCCTGTTCAAAAGCCAGTTGTGCCTGACTCTAGGGTGCGGTGCTCATCTCTGTTTCTAGGACCGTAAAGCCAGAGCTGTCCGAAGACGCTTTCATGGTCATGTGGCCAGCATGACAAACGGAACTCTGTTAGTTACCTTCCCACCGCAGCGGTACTTACTGTATTTATCTACTTGCAATTTCTTGCTTTCGAACTGCTAGGTTGGCAGGAGCTGGGACAGGAGACGGGAGCTAACTCTGTCACTTTGCACTCGGGTCTCGAACTGCTGTCCTACCGATCTTCTAGTCTGCAGTTGTGTCAGCGACCCATTGGAAGTTACTTCTGAGTAAATATGCTTGGGATTGTACTGTTATATTCCTGATTTCTTCATGCATTTGCACACACAGGTGGGCATGCACATCCACAGAACTATGCACAACTTAAGGATTTGACACCCTAGTCCTGTACATACCAATCCATTCTATGATGTTCTACAGCTGGGACAAATGACAATTCCAGAATGATTTATTCCCCCTCCCCCAATTCCTGAAAAGTTATTGTTCAGTCCCACTATCTTGTTGAACCTTGCCCTGACTGTGCCTATCCAAGGAGACTCTTATAAATGTAGGACTGATTGCTATACATCAGTAAAAAAAAAAAAAAAAAAAACCAGAGACAGCTTATGCTAATAAGCATCACAAAGGGACTCATCAAAGCTTCGTATTTCAAAATGTACTCGGAAGTGCCAAATTTCATAGAACCCAGGATCATATATACTCCATTGAGACGTCACACCTTGCATCTAAGCTACACATTTAAAGTTGTTTGAAACAATTTTGACTATCTTGATTCTCGTGAGAATGCTGAGGATTCTTTTTGAGCAGTCCCTAGGCTTTTCACAGTGCTACAATTCCCAGGACTCCCCCTCTCAGAAGTTTGGGGCTTCTTGCAGTTAAACAGATCTGAAACTGGTTTCAATGTGTAGTGCAAACCTCCTACTACTTTACATGGACGATGCAGAGATGGCATGGCATATACATTTTTTTCAGATTAAGACGAAAAAATAATTTAAAGCCATTTAATGATACAGAGTGGATTGTGTGAATGAATCTTCTATTTGTAACCCAAAATAGTAGTTGATAGTTCAGAAATGTATATGGTGCAGCAAGAAAATTCAGGTTGTACAGCCATTGCTGGGGTCCAAATTAGAAAGAATCTCAAGAAAACATCTCAGGCTGATCTGATTACACTGGTCAACACACTTTTTCTGGCATAAGGTATTCCAATGGTTTTAAGGTAATTTTGGGGCACTGATTCCAAATCTGGCATCAGTTTTTGTCTATCACATCAGGTTTTTGAGATATCAAATATTGCATTTGATAAAATCAAAGAAAAATGTCTTATTTAACTCTCTCTCTCTCTCTCTCTCTCGTGTGTGTGTGTAAAATACAGCACCATATTTTAACACTAAACAGGCACTGACTCGCAACAACTTCTTTCTTCTTCTTCCTTTCTTTAAAAAATGTATATCCTGCCTTATCCTATGCCGAAGGCAAATGCCCAAGGCGGCTTACAACAAAAATTCAAATACATAGTTTAAAATAATACAGAAAATAAGTTTAAACAATACATAACTAAATTTAAAAACTATAACATCCACTGGGGGGGGGGGGACAGTATGGAGCAGAGAAGCAGCATGGCAGAGCATCTTGAGACACAGGAGGCAGACCACAACCCATCACCAAAATGCTAGATGAAACAAAAATGTTTTGAGCCCTCGCCGAAATGTCATGAGGGAGGGGATGGTTCTCAGATCCCCTGGCAGGGAGTTCCACAGTTGTGGTGCCACAGCAGAGAAGGCTCGCCCACGAGCTGCCATTCCCCTAACTTGAGACAGAGGTGCCACTCGCAGGAGAGCCCCTTCAGATGACCTAAGAGAGCGGGCCGGAATGTATGGGAGAAGGCGGTCCCTCAGATATCCTGGACCCAAACCGTGAAGGGCTTTAAAGGTCATTACCAGCACCTTGAATTGGGTTCGGAAACGAATGGGCAGCCAGTGCAGCCGCTGAAGCAGCGGTCCAACAGAGTCAAACCGCCTAGCTCCAGCGACCATCCAGGCCGCTGGATTCTGCACTAATTGCAGCTTCTGAACCGTCTTCAAGGGCAGCCCCACGTAGAGCGTGTTACAGTAATCCAGTCTTGAAGTCACTAAGGTGTGGACCACCGTGGTCAGGTCCGATCGACTCAAGTATGGCCGCAGCTGGCACACCAGCCGAAGCTGGGCAAACGCACCCCTGGCCACAGCCCCCACCTGGCTTTCCAGGGAGAGCTGTGAATCCAGAAGTACTCCCAAGCTGCGCACCCGTTCCTGCAGGGGGAGTGCAACCCCATTCAGAATGAGAGGCAAGGAGAGGTAGAGCTGGGTGTCATCAGCATATTGGTGACACCCAACACCAAATCCCCGGATTATCTCTCCCAACGGTTTCATGTAGATGTTGAAAAGCATGGGAGACAGAATAGAACCCTGTGGCACCCCCCACCCCCCACATGGCAGGGCAGGGCGCCGAACAGGTGTCTCCCAGCATCACCATCTGGGACCTGTCAGTCAAGCAGGAACGGAACCACTGCAACACAGTGCTTCTTAGTCCCAACTCGGCCAGCCGGCCCAGAAGGATACCATGGTCGATGATATCGAAAGCCGCCAAGAGGTCCAAAAGGACCAGCAGGGATGCACTCCCCCTGTCCAGTCCTCGGGGAAGATCATCCAGCAGGGCGACCAAGGCTGTCTCCGTCCCAAAGCCCCGCCTGAAGCCAGACTGAAAAGGGTCCAGATACTCCGTTTCATCTAGTATCCCCTGGAGCTGAGACGCCACCACCCGCTCAATCACCTTACCCAAAAAAGGCAAATTGGAAACTGGTCGATAGTTATTTAAATTGGAGGAATCCAAAGATGGTTTTTTCAGGAGGGGACGCACAATTACGGTCTTCAAGATGCTAGGCAACACTCCCTCTCGCAAAGACGAATTCACAATAGGTTCCACCCAATCGGCCAGCCCAACCCGCGCAGATCGTATTAGCCAAGCTGGGCAAGGGTCAAGCGGGCAGGAAGACGATCTCAAACTACAGAGGACCCTATCCACATCCTCAGGCTGTATAAGGTGAAAAGAATCCATAACAATGGAATTGACAGATGCCGTAGGGACAACTTCTGGAACTGTTAAACCAGAGTCCAAGTCGTGGCGAATCTGAGCGATTTTATCTGCGAAGTGCCGTGCAATCTCATTGCAGCGGTCCGTCGAACACTCCAGCTCACTCGCTACAGGAGCTGAGTGGAGCAGATCCCGGACAACTCGAAAGAGCTCCGCTGGTTGGCTACTCACAGAAGCAATGGTGGCAGAGAAAAATGCCTTCTTCGCTGCCATCACCACCACGGAGTAGGCCCTGAAATGGGCTCTAGCCCGTGTTCGGTCAGATTCATCACAAGTTTTCCTCCACCGCCGCTCTAGGCGTCGGCCCAGTTGTTTCATTGCCCGCAGCCTTGGCTCGCCGACAAGGCCGTGGCCGTTCGGGAGCGATCTGATCCAAGGCTCTAGCTGCCTCCCCATACCACAGGGCAGCCAGAGCATCAGATGAATCACTGATCCGGGAAGCTGGGAACAGGGGTTTCTCCCAGGCACTCCCCAGGAGTGGAATGGCCAGGCCAGCCCCCACCGCCATATCGCCCTCAGCCCGTTACACTTTTTATGGTGGCGCCACTACTCCCCCGAACATCCCAACACATCTTCCCGGAAAGGGCTCACACAAACACAAACACACACTTAGACAAATACAACCCCAACACAAAACATTAACACTGCCTCGAGTGTCTCTATAGCAGTTTAAGGGGTAGGGAAAAACAACAAGGATTCAACCAGACAAAGAGGCGCTCTCACCAACCACCAAGTCCAGAAGGAGTCCCGTTGCCCCCTATACCTCCCACTACTCCTCACCCCCCTCTCACCAGGGTTACAGAGACTGAGAAGAACAGGGCCCTCCCCTTGTCACTCAGAAGGATAATCCCCTCTGATGCTGCAGATGTTAAAAACCCCAGGATAATAACCTCCAAACCCAGAACATCCAAGTATGGAGGTAAGTCTCTTCTCCAGGGCACATAAGCATAAACTTGCAATCATAAGTGACAAAGAGTTAATTTTGGGTAAAATCAATGAAAATGGGGTATGCCGATAGCATAAAAATAAGATGTGATAGAGAGCAAATCTGAGATCAGATTTGGAATCAGCACCCTGAAATTAGTCTAAAACAGCTGCAAAAGTCCAGGCCAGGAAAAAATAAAATTGTAGACCAGTGTAAATTTGCTGTTTTTCATTGATTTTATCAAATGCAATATTTGATATCTCAAAAACCTGATGTGATAGACAAAAACTGATGCCAGATTTGGAATCAGCACCCTGAAATTAGTCTAAAACAGCTGCAAAGGTCCAGGCCAGAAATTTGTTTTTGTAGACCAGTGTTATTTTCCTGCTGACAACACTGCACCTTATTGCTTTCAAGGTTTCATGCCTTGAATATTTTTATCTGAATTAAACATCTTGATTCTTGCACTTCTTCTTTGCTATAGAACAGGGGAGGGGAACCTCCGGCCCCCAGGGAGATTGCCGGGAGGCCGCCCAACCGGCCCCCGGAGGCTCCGCCGGGTCCGCGCGGAGCCTCCGGAGGCCGGGAGAGGGCCTTTGCACATCCTTCCGGGCCGCTGGCTCGGCCCGTTCTGATCAGGCCCTCGTCGGTGATTTTGCACATGTGTACAAGTGCAAAATCGTACGCATGTGCAAAATCGCCGACGAGGGCCTGCTCAGAACGGGCCAACCGGCGAGCGAGGAGGACATGCAGGGGCCCTCTCCCGGCCTCCGGAGGCTTCAGACGGTGAGTGCGGAGCCTCCGGAGGCCGATGGGGGGGCGGGGGGCCCTAAATTAAATAATTAATTTAAAAATGGCGGCCAGCCCGTGAACAAAATTTAAATATTTAAATGGCCCTCGGCGGGGAAAAGGTTCCCCACCCCTGCTATAGAACAAGAAAAATAGTTGCTACAGTAGGTAATAATAAAAACAAGATTTGGCATGTCATAAAAGACTCTGGGCAGCAGAGGGCGAGAATGGACAACTTTTGGAGCCTTCAAAAACAAATATGGTACTTATTTGATATTCTAAATCCTAGGAATGATCTGAAGGGGAATATCCATTTTATGAAAAACCCTTAAAGAACATTTAATTATTTAGGGTAAGAGTCAGCTCTTCCAAGTACACAGATTTCAGTGGGAGAGTAAATCATGTGCATTTAAAATTTCATTGACTTCAGTACAAGAGAGACAACAGGCCTTCCCAGCTTGCAACTCACGAAGCCAAACACAGCCATCAGCAATGTATGGTAGCGCTTCAAATGCTCTGCTTACCTGGAACTGCAAAAATGGAACAAGGTGGGACTATCAACTATGCAGCGGGCCTCAATGTGTAGGCAGTGTGCTGCATTTGGTTTGGTGGGTCACAATGTGTACAGGCTAGAATCACATTCTTAACCATTGACTACTTCAAAGTGCTTCACTGTGACTAGATCATGCTCTGTGTTTGTAAAGCATGTTGTGGCGTGCTTCATTCATTAGCATACATTAATCAATCTGCAGAAGAGCTGAGATTTTCCAAGAAGCTCTGCTTTCATCTCTAATACCTCAGTTCCTGCAAAGGCCCTTCTCAGCATTCCTGAGAGCTTCGGCCAAAGGCAGGAGCTTCTTGGGAGCAAAAACGTACCATCAAAAGTACCGCATCAGAGTGAGATTCCAGTGGTCCAGCAGTTTGAGTACCACCAGCAGTCGGCCGAAGTACCCCTGGTGGTACTAGTACCACAGGTTGAGAACCCCTGCTGTAGATTAAAATGAATAAGGTTGCAATCCTATAACCCTGGAAGTAAGTTGAAATCACTGCAAACCACAGCTGCTTGACCTGTTCTGCAATGGGACCAACATAAACATGCAGAAACAAACCTAACCATACCTGCTATGGCAGCAGCTCTCTATAAAGTAGTTAAAGTACTGTAGTTTAATTTATGCCAAATTCTACATCAGAATATAACTTACCTGGCTACACTTCACCAAACATTGCAAATGAGTTCAGCCACAATGCCTTCCTCAAATTGTCATATCCACATTCAGCAGACATAAGCCAGCTGATGACTCTTTCAGTCTGATGAAGCATAGATAATTCCCAGCCGCAAACAGCCCAAAACAGTTCTGCTATCATTTGCAAAGCATCATAGGAAAACATATGCAAATGAGCCTTGCAAATCTAACGGCAGGATGAAAAACCCCTTTGGCTGTCTGTTTACATACATTTTTCCCACATTGCTTTGCACCATACTCTGCACCATCACACGTTCCCAGCGGGAAAAGGGTGGTTACAGACCAAGAAAGAGGTGCTCCCCCAGGTGCTGAGCTACAGAAACAAAGCAGATAGGAGGAGTTTGGAGTAGCCATGACCCAGTCCCAGTAACTACAGAGGAGAGGAAAGAGGAAAAGGATCTCTACCTGGTGAGAGATGAGAGGAGCAGAATTAGGTGATGGTTCCCTCTACATGGAGTTAAGGGGAGGGTGTAAGAAGGGGCTGAGCCTTTAGTCAATCAAGTGTTAGCACATTTTTATTCTGAGTTAATGGGATTATAAGCTTTTTCATTGTCACCCACCCTAAGCCTTTGGGGATGGGGGTAGGCTATAAATCTGAAAGAAAAGAAAATGAAAGAAAAAAATAGCAATATCAGTGTTCTCCATTGCCTTTGAACCAAATACTTCCAATTCCAAGGAGTAGCAGTTGCTAGGGAGGCTTCCAGACAACTCTGATACCTGTGATGAAATAACTGAGCTCGGCGTTGAGACCCACATCAGCATCAGTGCAGTTCAGACGAACCACTTTGAAATCACGAGGTATATTTTCAGGAAGTGATACGTTGTAGACAGCTGGGAAGAAGGTGGGGTTCTCGTCATTCACATCCAAAACTACAAGAGAGAATTCAATCGACATTGACTCTAGGCGGTGTCTTAAGCATTCCCTGGCATTCTTAAATGGTGGACTGGCAACCACTGCTACTAATCCATCAATGGTTATTCTACTGTTACGTATCACTTAGATTCCCATAGGGAATAATAATAATAATAATAATAATAATAATAATAATAATAATAATAATAATAATATTTATATACCACTTTTCAACAGGAGTAGTTCACAAAGTGGTTTACGCAGTAAAATAAATCTATGCTACAGGGAATCTATGCCATAGGGAAACCAGGGATCCGGTTTATGTCATGCTGGCTGTCTCCTTAACATACCATTCAATGAAACAGGATAAATGGCAAATGACTGCCATGAGCAAGGGTTCGTAGGAAAGTCTCAAGACAAAGATACTGTGCAGCCCTCAGCTTGCTGTGCCTCTCTCTGTCCATTCATTACTGAATACAACATGCTAACTGCGTAGGGAGCACGGCACTCAACTCCTAATGTGATTTACCCTAGCTCCAGTGTAGTTTTACACTGGATTAGAAGTAGGATTAGAAGTTCTTGAGCAAAACCTAGAGACAGCTGCCCAAATTTAAAACATGAGCTAGCAGTAATAGTGAGATAGCATTCAGAACACTTCAGCCCCGTAATCACCTCGGACAGTGAGAGTGCTGGTAGAACTCTTGGATGGCACTCCTGCATCGCTTGCCACTACCCTAAGGTAGTACTCGGCGATCCTTTCCCTGTCTAGAATGGCTGTGGAGTTGATAAGACCACTGCTGCTGTCAATGAGAAAGTCCATCCTGGGCATGCCCACTTGCATGTGATAGGTCACCTGACCATTCACGCCTTCGTCAAGGTCAATGGCTACCACCTAAGACAGAAAACAAAAGGGAGGCACAGCTGTCTCGTGAGCTCTTCATAGTTAAGGTGAAGTCAGAAGCCGTCTCAAATCCCAAGAGAGTAATGCCTCATTTCCAGCAGATTCCATGTTAAACTCACCAACTTTAAGTTGTTAAGGTTTTCAAGACCTCAATTGTTTTACAGCACTTTTACAGTGTACCTTTATCAGCTGCATTTAAATTATATTTACTTATGGGAGACAGGCTGTGGCCTAAGTCTTTGTGGGTATATGAACAGCAGGGAATGATTTCTTACTTCATGCAGAACTACATTACCCAAATAGCTTTGGTATGGAGACTGATGGGGTTGCCCAAAGTCTCCTTAGTTGCTAACCAGTAATAGAACTAACTCTGGAGTCCTGGCAGTTCTGCTTCCTGGAATTATAGGGAGAAAATAATATTAGAGTAACCCTACGCAATGGGGCTACTCAGATCTCTGTCAGCTCAATCGCTGGTGCAGAGATCCGAGTAGCCCCATTGCGTAGGCTGGGGTTTTACCCAGGGTAAGGGGGAAATCATCCCCTTGCCCCAAGGATACCTCCAGCCTGCTCCTATTCAGTGCTGGATACAACGTGGGCCACACTGCAGCAGCACTGGATAGGATTAGGCTGCCTATCATGTGAGTGGGTCTATTCATCAAGTATATGCCTTGAATATGTTCACTTTTCTCTTGAAGAAGCTAGGACGAAATCAATTGACTAAGGCTGAGGGGAGTACAACCCTTTCAGCTATGGGAAAAGTGATGGACCACTAATAAAATCCCCCAGTGGGTTCCAGTCTCTCAGTGATGCCTCTAAGCATCTCATTTTCTATGCAGTAAGGGATAGTATGCAGATAGCAGTCAGTGTGGCCACATAAAGTAAGTATGCCATTTACCACTGAAAAATATTTTCCAAGCACATGAGGGCTGAGATGTTGGCTGTATAGAAAGTTGTCATCAAACTGCAGTGATAAATACACCATCCACCACAGCATAAACAATCTCAAAGCATTTCCTTAAACCCTATTCAGTTAGTATATTGATAAAATAAAAAGAGAGAAAGGGGAAGATTCACCTGGAAGACTGATGAACCTGTTGGAAGACCCTCTGGAATCTCAGTGATAAAAGGTAAGTTCTGGAAGGTGGGGTCATTGTCATTGAGATCCAGCAAGTTTACAAACACAGTGGCACTACTAGTGGCCCGTAAGGGTGGCCTTCCACCTGCAGAGATCAGAAGAAATACAGTCTTTGTCCCATCAGCAGAGTTTCCAAGATTCTGTCACAGTGAACCTCCATAAACTACAAAAAACTTGTCCAGGCATTCGTAAGCAAATGACATTTTCGCTTAGAAATCAGAGTGGGAAAATGTCAATGTGATAACAAAACAGTTACAATACATGACAGCAGTAAGAGGTTAAAAAGGTAATATCCCCCTAACCTTAGGCAACCTATAGTTCTTGCTGCCCTTGCTACATTACTATAATGTGACAAAGTTATCTGATGGATAACAAAGAATAGTTATACTTTTATTGAAAGGACAAAATACGAACGGATGTGGAAGCAAATCTTGGATCTGTCGCCACAGAATAAAGTTGCAGTTAATCAAATTTAAATGAATGCCTAGAGCAATTAAAACAAGCATACGATCAGTAACGGAAATCACAATCTTCCTCATGAGCTCAGCTTCCTGAGGATTTGGATTCTCTCTGTCCAGCACAACTCCTGTAGTTCGAATCTTCCCTGTGGTGCTGTTGAGACTGTAGAATTTATTTGGTGGTCTGATGCTGTACACGAGGGAACCATTTTCTGCCAGGTCCGGGTCAAAGGCTGCCACCTACAGAGATCAAGAGAATGATGCTGTATTGATATTTTGAAGATACAATAAAAGAAATTCCTTTCATTTTTGAGTATATCCGTGCAGCTGACTCTAAACTGAGGCAACAAATGGAAAAGATGGTGTGTGTGTATGTGTGTGTGTGTGTGTGTGTGTGTGTGTGTGTGAATCACTCTGATTCTATGTTTTGTCGCCCCTAAGCACACAAGGCAGAATCTAGTTGAAGAAACTGTCCTTATACCTTTCTTGTGATGCAACCGCCGCCACCATTGCTACTTTGTCAACACAATCACATGCAAGCAAAACAGAGCAATAAGAAAGTATTAAAGGCAAGTGAATCAGAGCTATATAGTTCTGTCCTACATGCCGTGTGAACTTCAACTACATATTTTGTTATTTAAATTATCTATATCCCAACTTTCCCTCCCAATAAATGGAGCACTCAATATAGCGCACAACATAGACAAAAATGATAAAATAAGAATGAACTATAAAGTGCAATACCGTAATTGTAAAATAATCGTAAAGAATGGTGCAATAAAAATATTCAAACATATACAGAAAACAACTACAAAATCCAAAAGCAACTAACCAAGAATGTAGGCCGTAATGGACAGACAGACCAGGTAGCTAAAGAGTTTAAGGTTCTTATGGTAACAAACACTTTTAAATGCTTCTTTACAAATTCTGCCTCTTTTGGAAAATAATTTTATGTTTGTTTTACAAAACTTCAAGAAACCATGTTCTAACATAGATGAAGTCCCAATGCACTAGCAACGCTCATGATTAGCAGCTCTGTCTCAGTCACAAAAGGGCATTGCTTATTTGTATTGCAATTAATTTACATTTATGCACATTTAAATCTCCACAATCTCTAGCAACATGGAAGAGAAAAACCAACTAAAGATGGATTGCTTTAACCAAATACACCACCTGTTTGCTAGTTTAGCACAATTCAGAGGTCCATCTTGAAGTCAATTCAGAGGTCCATCATGTTACATTTGCACATATCTTCAGACACATTTGAGATCTGCACTTACACCGTGGGTTCCGCCAGCATATGTCCCAGATAGGATTGGGCCCCCAAACTCATAATGAGGGAGTCAGCCCATGACACAGGGTAAGTTCACACAACCACTTTTTCCATCATGCTTTTTAACATCTTGCTGGTATGGGTGGGGTGCTGCTGTTTTTATGATCTTGTTTTAAATGTAATTTTTTAATCAATTTTTAGATGTTTTTATTAGTTTGTTAACTGTTTTTTATTGTTTAAAAAGTAATTATCTATCTGTATTTTTTGTATTTTCTTTTTGTTGTAAGCCGCCTTGGGTCCCTTTGGGGAGAAGGCGAGATAGAAATATTGTAAATAAATAAATAAATGAGGTTATACTCTCAGTCACCTTTTGGCAAATGTTTACACATCATTTTGGTTTGTTGAATGGTTCAGTATGTGTCCAGATTAAATGTGAACCAGTTCTTCTGAGTGTGTGTGAATAGCTTCATATCTCTTGAGAATGCGTGTTTGGTGATTTTGGGGGTGGGGGCAGGCTTGAAAGAACACAAAAATTTTCAATGCATTCTGTGGGAGATGGTGTCAGGAGAAGAGGGAGCATTATGTCCTAGTTGACTTATTTTCGTTCCCTAATTAGGTGGGGGATGGGAAAGGGCTTTGTTTGCCCTTGGTGATGTCACCAGTGATGTCAGTGGCTACAAAGCATGTCAGTAAGGACAAAAAAGTCCTTGCTCTGAACGGGAAATGGGGAAGTGAACACACCCCATTTGCCAAGACAACAGGACCAACATTCCATGTCTTACCACATGATCCTGGCAGCTCACTGTCCCCTCTTTGCTATTCAGAGAGATGGTAATCAGTGGAAAAAAAGGCAAAGGACTCCAGTGTGTTCAGGGCAACATATATAGTTCTTTTCCTCCTCCATTTTACCCTCACAATCACCCTGTGAGGTAAGTTAAACTGACAGTAGGTTTCTGCCCCAAGGTCATCTAGTAAGCATCATATCTGAGTCAACATTTGAACCAAAGTCTCCCACATCCTAGTCCAACCACTACATCATACTGGCTCTCAGAATTAGAGGACACATCTCTATGTGAAAAATACCCTGGACCCTCTATGCTTTTGGAAACACTGTTCCCATGAGAGGATTTTCCTGCTTCAGGCAGGGCTAGTTGGAGTAGCTGGCCCTGAAGGCCCCTTCCAACTCTATGATCCCAGGAGTTCCTTTCTATCCTTTAGGAGGTGGTGAACCTGTCTTCCTGTACTGCTGGTGGGGAAACAGAGGAGAACTTTCTTTGTGGTGACATATACCTTGTGAAACACCCTGATTATGGAGATCCACCAAGAGACGTCTTTGATTATTTTCCACTGACTACCTTTTCTTGAAAGCTTTCCCAGTTACAAGATAATCTGAATTTTTGAATGGCTGCTGATGTTCTGGTTTTAATTTGTTTATTTTTTATCATTTAGCATTTTAACTCATTTTAGAAGGTTGTACTTTTTAAAATTGTAATTTTTCAAAATATTGTTGGACATCACTGTAATTACATGTTTTCTGAAGATGAGTTGCAGTGCAATCCTAGGCATATACTAAGAAGTAAGTCCCACTGTATTCAATGGGACTCACTCCCAAGGAAGTGTTATAGGATTACACTCGAATACATTTAATAACACACTACCACCACACTTAAAGAATATGGTATCTGCCGAAAGGAGACTAAAAAGCTACTTCAAGATGGAAGAGAGATGGCTGGAACATCAGGGTTGAAGAACACTGACTGACTGCAAGAGTTCAAAATGAGAAGCTGGCTTGTCTTCTGAAGTCATTATATTACTTTTTAATTACATAGAAATAAATTATACTTGATCAACACATGCACAATTGATTTCATGTGTTATTAAACCGCTGGGCTTTGTGTTGCCTCTTGCCAACATTTCTTTTCCAACAGAAAGAAAATTACAAGGAGCCAGAGCCATGTCCAGATTAATAGTGCACTCAAAGAGCAATACTTGTTCATCGACAGGGAGGGTGGGAGAACTGAAAGGCCAGTTAAGGTAACTGAGAGTTAATTTCTATACTGTGAACTTGGACTCAAGCCCTTTGCTATTTCCCCTCCTCCCTAAAAGATTAATGTTTCATTATGGTATTTTTTAACACAGTCTTTCCTGTTTGATGATTTTGTGGATTCTCTCCGCTTTCCCCTCATTTATTTTCTGTTTCACGCCCGTCATTTTTCTCCTAGTGTGATGGAGAATAATTCTCCCTCTCCCTCTCTTTTATTTTGCCAGAGGGATTTGAAAGGCTTTAAATCAATGCCTTTCAGAGAGGTCCTTGAAGGAGGTCGCAAGCAAGGCTGGGAAAGTAAAAATTGGCCAAAAATTTACTTTAAAAAACCCCAATCCCAACACATATACACACAGGAAGACCGTGTCATGTTTGCAAAGGATGGGAAGTATAGATGTAATTCAAGGACTGTGATCACCAGCTAGGATTTCACACCTTCCCAATCACATTAGGGTCCAGAATCACAGTGGAGGACACAGAGTTCATGGTACAGGAACTGAAAGTGTAACAAATTCTAGCCTTGTGCTGTTGAATGCCAAGAATACAGGAAGGAAAAGTCATAGTGTTTGTAGCAGTCTTCAAGTGGCTAAATTAACATATACAAAAGCAGGGGGCTTCAATCTCTCTACCTTCAGGAAACCATTTGTATATAGAATTGTCTGCCAAGGATTCCCTCACTTTACACATCACCCATAGGACCCTAATGTGTTGTGTTATTCTGCAACAGAAGAGCTTTTATGGGGAAAGCCTCCTGATACTAAGCAACTGGCATCTGGGAAGAACATATTCCTGATATTTATAATGACGTTGGCTTGTCATGACACACGGAATAAAATGTAGCTATCACACCGAATGTCCTTTACTCAGTGAAATTCAACTTCAAATTTCAGGCAATCAGGACGCTTTTACAGCCAGAACAAAAGGAAATTGGTTTCTGCAATTGGTTTCTAAGTTGCGTTAGTTTAGTATCATACCTTAGAATTTGTTTAGGAACCCAAGTCTCCCACACCTTAATTGGAACTATTTTTGTATGTACACTCAAGATGACTGAAGAGGAGAATGCCTCTGTCCATACTCAAAATGAACGTGCATCACTATGAAGTCCCAAATCCCGTGAATGTGGAGAATGAGAGAATAAAAGTGGTTTCCAGGCAGACATTTTTGAGTTTAAGCACTACCTGGCACTCTGCCTGGGAAAGAAAATCAGAGAACAAGCAATGGAAATTTCATGTACAGAACAGACAGGAATCATAATATGCTGGGTCAAGACTGAGGGCCAACTAGACATTATTTCATATGTCACTGGCTCTAGTGTGCTCAGTTTTGTTTTCTCTAAATAACAGCTACAGAGGGCAGAGAGCGCCAATGATGGATTCTCTCCTGAGGCAAATAGCAGCCACGTGGTAGAAGTTCTCGATTGGGACTGAAGTGAGGCAAAGGGTTTTTGTCCTCTGTAACCTGTACCCCCTAAAAGCATAGGAGGGCACTAGAGATTTGCCATTGCCTCAATTAATTTTAGCAGAGAATGGAGTCTAAACGGGTTTTTAAAAGACGTCTTTTTTCCTGTGACCCTATCACACTCCACACACCACATCCCTCCTGGACTGGAAAGGATGGAAAATTCTAAAAGGGATTGGAGCTTGTGTTTGTGTTTTGTAAAAATGATTTCACTTTGCAATATCTGCTGACAAAACAAAATTTTGGGGAGCAAACAAGGAGAACAAATGAACAACAGGGATCTGATCTCAGGGTGCCTTCCCTCCTGCATGAATCTTACCCCCCAGTAATTTCACCTGAACTCTTCCCAACGGCTTTTACCTCTGCAAGGCTCCAGATCAGTGTTTATGAGCATGTATATCTGGGGATATAGAGCAGGTATATTTGCAGAGCTCTGATGGACTGTGTTCTTCCAGTTACCCCCTCCTCTTTATTTCATACATGCTTTCTTAAAAACAGAACTCTCCCTGCCCAAAATGCAGTAAAATTAATAATTTTGCACTTCAGAAAGAAAAACAAAAGAAAACTGAGCGTGTGTAAGTATTCCCTTGAACACATACCGTAGTGACGTCAGAGTTTGGAGGGGTCATTTCTACTAGGTTAATGAAGTACGGCTCATCCTTCCATACCGGATAGTTATCATTAATGTCCAGCAAAGTGATGTTTACCTGAAAACAATTACAGCTGTAAATACAGGCTTTTACATTTTAGCCAGCATAAAATACATTTTAGCCAGCATTCCTTAGCACTTCTGCATCTATACTTGCAAGCTTAGAAAGATGCTGTTTTACAGGCTATAAATGCTACGGTAGACGCGATCTTGATGACAATGTCTGACAAGACCCTCTTCCTCATGTCCCTCTGAATAGCCATGTCACACACAATACAGGTGGGCCCCCATATCCACTGATTCGCTATCCACGGTTTCAGTTATCCACGGATCGTGGGGACCCCCCCCCCAGGCTTTTACTTTTTTCCCAGTAAGCTTCGTTTCTTCCTTAAACAAACAGGAGAAGCAGCCTCTGGCTGCTTATTACAGGCAAGTAGAACGATACTAAGTACTAGAGAGGCTCTGCAAGGTTAACAGAAACCTTGCAGAGCCTCTCTAGGACTTAGTCTCGTTCTACTTGCCTGCAATGGAGGCTGCTTCTCTGTTTGTTTTAAGGAAGAAACAAAGCTTGCTGAAAGAAAAATAAGAGCTGGGGGGGGCAAGCCTGCCTGCCTGCAGGGGAGGCAGGGTGGGGGGGTCCCTCAGGAAACCATGGAGGGGGTGTTCGCTCTTATCCACGGTTTCAAGTATCCACGGAGGGGCCTGGAACATATCCCCAGCGGATATGGGGGCCCACCTGTATATCTTTTTAGCAAGATGTTGCCGCTTCAGTTCAGTCCCATTTGACTCAGCAATGCCAATGCTTATGCTTCATTGTTAACGCTGGAAGAAGAGGTGCTGCTCTCCAGGGAAGCTTTCAAAAGACTGTGCTTAGACCTCCTGACAGCAGCACAAAAACCTCTACTAGCAAATGAGTCACAACAAATAAGTAACTCTGACTCATTTTCTCTCTCTTCCTTTTTGAGCCATTTCCATTATTGTCAGCTGGGTTATTTGAGATATGCTGATTAACCTTACTGAATACATTCTTCCAGTAGGTGTGTTTTTAAATAGAGACTGCTAGCTTTAAAACCACTGCATGTTGTTTCTATGCCTTGACTGAACTTGTGAGGCATGGGTTCAAGTCTCAAAATTTCAAGTTGAAAATACAACTTCAATAAAGAAATATTTATTTATTTATTCTATTTAAAAAATTTATACCCCACCTTATTCTATGCCAAAGGCAAACGCCCAAGGCAAAAATTAAACAAACAAAAATTACAACAAAAATTAAAATACATAATTTAAAATAATACATAGAATAAGTTTAAACAATACATAACTAAATTTAAAAACAATAAAATCCACTGGGGGGGGACAGTATGGAGCAGAGAAGCAGCATGGCAGAGCATCTTGAGACACAGGAGGCAGACCATAACCCATCACCCAAACGCAAGACGAAACAAAAATGTTTTGAGCCCTCGCCAAAAATATTTGTAGGCAGTACACCTGAAATAGAGAAACAAACATCTGGACTCGAAATGGAGAAACAAACATCTGGACAAATACTAGTAATTGTAGATACATTTGTAGACTGTCACGACGTGCCCAAATCTCCGAGTTACAAATCCACATATTTCCAGGTAAACTACGTCGTTAAATAAAATGCTTTTATTTACATAAACCAGATGTTAGGAACAACTTTACGTTTCACCCCATTACACTAGTAATTGTGTAAAAAGTTGCATGCTGGCCCAGACCCATTGTAAGTTGTTGGTCATTCAGTGGGCCTGACGTGTGTCAGAAAATGAGTAAAGGGCGGCTGGAGGCTCTGGAGTGGATAGCCCCCCCTTTTCACCATGAAGTGCTCTCAAAAGAAGTAACATTCATAAAAAAAACCTCTGTAGTATGTTTCTTAGTAGGAATTTATTAATTATTTTTATTTCAATTTTTGATTACAATTAAATGCCTCCTTCTTTGGCTATTTATTCAGACACTGTTGAAATGTTCCTGCATTTTTGAACTGCGTAATACTGTACTCAGGTTCAGTCATGTTATCACGGTGTCAAAACACAGCAATGTCCAGCTTGCTATATGGCATGATTGGCTGTGTTGACTGAAGTTTAGTGACATCATCATGTCACAATGTGGCGCCATCTTGTCTGCGACGTGGTATCTGATCAGCTGTGCTGAGACCCTCATGCAATCTTATTTGCCAAAGCTATGGAATGACATGATAGAAGCAACCGTAGGGGGGAAAAAATCAGTTGTAAACCAATTTTCACAATTTTAGTGTGAACCAATTTACTGAATGATTTTTCAGTTAATTTAACTATAGAATCAGTGAAAAGCTCAATTCCTTTAAAAGTACAACTTTTGATACGAAAGATTTAAAATAGCAAAATGGTGACAATTTAGTGCAGCCCTAGTTTTAGATGCAGTAGCACAACTTGTCCAAGCACTTTGTGGCTTTAGAAAATAGTGTCAGAAGCAGACTAGAGAAGTTCAGATAGGCAATCAGAACAGTTGCCTTGGTTTCTCACTGCCCAGGTAAATTATTTAAAGTGTTTGAAATTCCTGTTAGTTAGATACCCCCAGGGCAGTCACCTGGTCCACTGAGCAGTGGCTGATTGTATGAAGAGTATCTGGCCAGCAGGGATCTAACTTACTCATTCTGTAACACTATGGGAAACTATGGGAAATTTGGAAAACTCAGCAGTGGCCAAAGGATTGGAAAAGGTCAGTTTACGTTCCAATTCCAAAGAAGGGCAGTGCCAAAGAGTGTTCAAACTACCGTACAATTGCACTCATTTCACATGCTAGCAAGGTTATGCTCAAAATCCTACAAGCTAGGCTTCAGCAGTACGTGGACCGAGAACTACCGGACGTACATGCTGGGTTTCGAAGAGGCAGAGGAACTAGAGATCAAATTGCCAACATGCGCTGGATCATGGAGAAAGCACGAGAGTTCCAAAAAAACACCTACTTCTGCTTCATTGACTACGCAAAAGCCTTTGATTGTGTGGATCACAACAAACTGTGGCAAATTCTTAAAGAGATGGGGGTACCAGACCACCTTACCTGTCTCCTGAGAAACCTGTATGCGGGTCAAGAAGCAACAGTTCGAACCGGCCATGGAACAACTGATTGGTTCAAAATTAGGAAGGGAGTACGGCAAGGCTGTATATTGTCACCCTGCTTATTTAACTTATATGCAGAGTACATTATGAGAAATGCAGGGCTGAATGAATCACAAGCCGGAATCAAGATTGCCGGGAGAAATATCAACAACCTCAGATATGCAGACGATACCACCCTAATGGCAGAAAGTGAAGAAGAACTAAAGAGCCTTTTGATGAGGGTGAAAGAGGAGAGTGCAAAAGTTGGCTTGAAACTCAACATTAATAAAACTAAGATCATGGCATCGGGTCCCATCAATTCCTGGCAAATAGAAGGAGCAGAAATGGAAGCAGTAACAGATTTTACTTTTCTGGGTTCCAAGATCACTGCAGACGGAGACAGCAGCCATGAAATTAAAAGACGCTTACTCCTTGGAAGGAAAGCTATGGCAAACTTAGACAGCATAATAAAAAGCAGAGATATCACCATGCCAACAAAAGTTCGTATAGTCAGGGCGATGGTGTTCCCAGTAGCAATGTATGGTTGCGAGAGTTGGACCATAAGGAAGGCTGAGCGCCGAAGAATAGATGCTTTTGAACTGTGGTGCTGGAGAAGACTCCTGAGAGTCCCTTGGACTGCTAGGAGATCAAATCAGTCAATTCTAAATGAAATCAAGCCTGACTGTTCCCTGGAAGGACAGGTACTAAGACTGAAACTCAAATATTTTGGCCACCTAATGCGAAGAGAGGACTCTCTGGAGAAGACTCTGATGCTGGGAAAGATTGAAGGCAAAAGGAGAAGGGGAAGGCCAAGGATGAGATGGTTAGACAGCATCACCGATGCAACGAACATGAAAATGAGCGAACTCAGGAAGATAGTGGAGGACAGGAAGGCCTGGCGGGATATGGTTCATGGGATCACGAAGGGTCGGACACGACTTAACGACTGAACAACAACAACAAACACTATGGGAGTGGATGGGAAGGAACACAGTCAAAGTGAACAGGAAAAGAAAATGAGGAGAAAAAGCCAGAGAACAGCAGCAAGCAAGTTGCAAGAACATAATGAGCAGAAAGCTGGAAAGAAGTTACAGAAAGGTGCTGCAGTGAATAGAGTGGAAGACCAAAAACTGGTTAGGGAAACTAGTTGCAACAAAGGACAAAACTATTACTTTTCTCACCTAAAGGAATTGGCCAAAGTGCACTAAATAACAAAGGGGCAGGTAACAGGGCTGAGGATAGTTCTGCACATCAAGAAAGCTGTGGAATTATATACCAGTATTTCCTAAAGTAAACATGTCAAGCATGAACATCATTCACACATGGAACATGCATCTTCAAGTGCTTTTTCACACATGAGAACCCTGGGTTTCTAGATGCATGTACAAACATAGGTTACAGCCATGCTGATGCAGTACGAGTGCTTCCCACAGTAACTGTCATGTGTGAGCTGCCTTACAAAGGTGCACAGAATTAGTCTGAAAGCAAATCAAAATCTAGAGTTATCCCTTTCAAATAAAGAGATCAATGGGCAAGGGAGGATCTAAGGAGAAAGATGAGGGGAAATTAGCTAACTAACAATATCATTAAACAAGAAGGGGCTATACTGAAGGTCTGGTCTGACCATCCTGCAGGCATCATCATCATCATCATCATCATCAATAATAATAATAATAATAATAATGTCCGGGCCAGCCCGTCCACTCACCACACCCGAAGGGGCCACTGCAGCAGTCAGCAACCATCTACGATGAAGAGCGACCAGCGGAGCGCACCGTAACTCCGCAGGCTTGGCCCAACCCAACCAGGCCGAACAGGCCGACACAACCCCCACCCTACCCCACTCTGAGGCATAATCAGGGACGGTACTTCCTCGCTCCAGCCTGTGTGGGACCCAGCGCTGGAGGTCGACCCGCCAAAGGAAAAGGCTGCTGCCTCCACTCCCCGTGCTCGCCCCGTCATCCGCCCCTCTCTCATGCCAGTAAGGACCACCTGGGGATCTAGGGTTACAGGTGTACGCATCTCAGAGGCTTATCGCACGACGCAGGACATCTCTGAGGACGAAGAGGACTTTCAGACCCCTCCTTCTTCATCACCAGAGCAAGGTACCGTACAAATAATAATAATATTTATATACCGCTTTTCAACAAAGCGGTTTACAGACAAAAATCAAATGATTAAATGTCTCTTCCTCTGCCTTCCTATAGCATTGTACCCTCTTAGCCAACAAATACATGAGCACCAAGAGAGTAACACAAAAGGAATGCATCTCCCATAGATTCCCGCAGCAACAGCCTCTGTAAATTGCTGAACAGCAGCCCCCTATTCAGGTATGTATGTTTAGGTTACTCAAATTCTCTCACAAATATAAAATAAACAGACTTTTATAAACAAACACAAAGATAAAATAAACAGCAAAAAACCAGCTGGACACTCAATTCAACATAATGGTATCATCTGCCCTGACCATACTTGGAACAATAAATAAGAGTGAATAAATGGAGTCATCAGAAACTCTGGTATTAGATACACATTTCATAGCTTTTCTTTCATAGCATTTCATAGCTTTTCTGTGTCTCTGTGTCAGCTTTTCTTTTCAAACACAATTCCCTAAGCTAACATCAACACATGTTTCGTCACCTTCCGATGAATCACTAGAACTGCTTGCATGTAGCTGGTCACAGTGAAGGAGGAAAGGTTTTCAAAAACTTCACAAGTACAGTAATCTCCTCCTCCCTCCCAAGTAAGAGGAAAAGGGGATGGGAGTGGAGAACAACAAACAAATGGCTAAAAAAAGAGGGATTAATTATAATACAGTATATTACAGTATTCTGCCCTTCCATCAAGGAGCTTGGAATGGCACATAAAGATGTTTCGGTTTGTTTTGTTTTACATTTTACCTTCACAATAATCATGTGAAGTAGGTTAAGCTGAGAGACAGTGACTGGCATAAATGAGCTTCATGGCTGAGTAGGGAAACCCAGATCCCTCAGGTCCAACACTGTATCCACTACACCTCACTGGCAGAAGAGAGAGAAGACCATGCCATACAGGTAAAAGTAAGATGTTCTAGGTACACTTACATACCAGTTCAGTTCCACAGGTCTGTGTGTAAGTTGAAACATACGTGGCTCAAAACACCTGGCTCTTGCCAGTCTGTGCGAAAGCACCATCAAAGGACATACTGCATCTGCATGAAAGCGTCGATGCAGCCATCCATAACTCAGGGAGCCAGTGTAGTGCCTCAACGGGGCACTCGTCACCCCAGTGGTACTACAAGAAAATCTCTAGTGTCTTGGGATAATCTTGGCTACAGCTTCCTCATTATGGAACACAAATGATCTGCTGGATGTGTGTGTGAACATGTGCATCCAGGAGATGGTTTCAAGGGGATCTGTCATGATGAGGACATCTCCATGTGTAACTATCGGCTTGCACTCCTCCAGTCAGAGAGCAGGATGACATCTTTCCAGCTAAACGGTAAACTCTCAAGCAAACAGAAGTTCTTTCTCATCTCTTCTCCTCCTCCAGCCATCACAGGCTCCGGCAGGGAGCTCCAGAGAGGGAGAGCTACCAGCACCCTTGGGGAATGCAAGGCGGGACTGGTGGTTCCATCATTCAGGTACAAAAATAGGACAGTTATTAATCAGAATCGTTAGCTTTTATGTTGATTCTAAGGTTCTCTTCTTTACACTGTGCTATTGCTTTACAAGCTCTTTCAAAGTTCCTGGTAAAGCTCAGTTAAACCAAGCGTGCATGAGATTCTGCAGCACCTCAGCGCCATCTACTGGCCATGTGTAGATTACACTGCAGTAATTGGTGCAGGTTAACTTAACCATATTTTTGCCAAAGTTGATTCTTACTCCTTCTCTTGTGCGATTTTAGCTCCTAGTTTTTGTATTACACTTTTAATAAATCCTTTTACATTTTTACTGTGAACCTGTCTAATCTTGGGAAAACTCAGTGGATTGTCATGTCTCCTCACTCTGCAGGTGCTACTGTGGCAGTGATTTTGATAGAGACCCCTGAGGTTCAGTATTGTTCTAGGAGGAGGGTTCCCCTCTGCCTAGCCTGATCTCCTCAGCTGGTGGCAGCGAATTCAAACTACCAAGGCTTTTTCCTGGTAAACTGCATGTCCAAACAGGGAAGAGAGGGGAACGAGAAGGGAGTGAGCGCTAAGCACTAGGCACTACTGCCCTGGATCAGCATGCAGTCGCTGGCAGCCCCTCTCTGGACCCTGATGGTGTATTATTGGGTGGCACATGTAAGTGGAAAGCCAGGTGAATTCAAGCAGGGGTTGATGCAGAGAGTGTCACCTGTTTAAGGTATTCGTGTGGATTTTGAATTCCAAGTAAGTACTCCCAAGGCAGCTCACTGGTGTAATGGTACTTAATTTTCTACTCTGACGGATTAGACAGAAGAGTTTACTGCTCGGTTGATTTCCAAATGCCCCATCCTTCTAAATATAGTCACCAGGATTTTAATCAGACAGTAAATTTGCATTAGGACTATCTATTCCTCAGATTATAGAACCATTCAGGGAAATACGCTAGGATGTATTTTGCCCAGTAAAGTTTTTATGATAGAAATAGACTTTCATGTAAAAGTAAATACGTTCTGCAGTCACTGAACAGATACTTACAAAAGCAGAAAATCCTTCTTAGTTAAATACAGAGTCTTGGGTTAAGATGACATTTCAACAAGCATGCACCAAAGCTATCTTCCCCCTATTCTTTTGGTTCAACTGCCCGCTAGATAGAGTCTAGTGTTGATGTGGATAATATGGTGCGTATAGGACTTAAGTGAATTGTTTGGCTCTCCATTCATATGGTTTCTAACAGCACTGAAGAAAGCATGGCAGGTTCTAGCTTTCAACCATAGGAAGCCCTGGAGGGTTTGTGCAAGCAGATTATGTTTTGAGCATCAGACTAACAGAGTCACAACAGGACAAAGGGATAACTTTAACTCACAGTAGCAATGCCCGTTTTCTGGTTGTGACCTACACCACCATCTACTGCCCTCACAATGAGTATATATTCTGATTTAGCTTCCCGATCCAGCAGAGATGTTGTGGTGATTTCCCCTGCAGAAGAATAAAGGAAAGTGAAATGAGAAAGAAGAGTTGCAGGCTGGAGTTTTATGACTCAGTCAAGTTTATGACCTAAGAGATACAAAAGAGGTTTTCATTATACAGATCAGAGAAAACAGCACAATATATGCGGAAATCATACCAGACATGACACAGCCATATATAACAGGCTAAAAACTGGAAAAATTCTCGTGCTATTGGGTGAGCTAGTGATGTAATGAAATGTTAATGTTAATGCATGGAGGCTGTTTAAAACAACAGTAATAGAGGCCCTGCTGGAGTGTATACCACAAAGGAGGAAGGGCTCAGCTAAGTCCAGGAGGAGGCCAGCATGGCTAACAAGTAACGCTAGAGAGGCTTTAAAGGGCAAGGAAGCTTCCTTCTGTAAATGGAAGTCTTGACCTAATGAGGAAAATAAAAAGGAACACAAACTCTGGCAAAAGAAATGTAAAAAGAAGATACGAGAGGCCAAGAAAGTCTTCGAGGAGCGTATGGCCAGCAACATTAAAGGGAATAATAGAAGCTTCTTTAAATATGTTAGAAACAGGAAACCTGCCAGATAAGCAGTTGGCCCACTGGACGCTGAGGGAGGGAAAGGGGTGGCAATAAAAGCGGAAGGAGATTGCAGAGAAATTAAATGAGTTCTTTGCATCTGTCTTCATGGCAGCAAGACCTCAGGCAAATACTGCAGCGTGAAAGGCCCCTCCTGACTAAAGAATTAACAGCATAATCCTGCCTAACTTTAAGCGGCGCCACTGTGTCCTAAAAGCCATTGCAGCCTGCACCAGCATGGCCTGGGCTCTCCTTGGGGGAAGGCTTGCGTACATCCAGAGAGACGGTGTAACGCCAGCAAGGCCTGGGAAGGGACTTAGGATATTGTCAGCGATATCTCCTCCACCTCTCAGTCCGGGCTGGCTAATGGCCTCCCTCCCTTGCCACCCCTGCCCACCCTCCCGCTGACCAACGTGGGACCTACCTGCGGCAACTGGTATCAGGTAATTTACAAGTCCCAGTAAGTGCTGCTGGCTTTACGGCATGTTTGTGACAGCCTACGCCGGTGCTGGGCCGGCATAGGTTAAGCTGGATTGGACTGTAAGTCACCAGGCCCATATGGTATCCATCCAAGAGTCCTTAAGGAACTAAAAAATGAAGTTGATGATCTTCTGACTAAAATATGCAACTTGTCCCTTAAAACAGCCACTGTGCTAGAGGATTGGAGGGTAGCTAATGTCACACCAATCTTTTAAAAAGGAAGGAGAGGGTACCTGGGAAACTACAGGTCGGTCAGCCTAACATCTGTTCCAGGTAAGATGGTGGAAAGCCTCATCAAGGATAAAATCTTAAAACATATAGAAGAACAGGCTTTGCTGAGGGAGAATCAGCATGGCTTCTGCAAGGGTAAATCTTGCCTCACAAACCTTTTAGAATTCTTTGAAAAAGTCAACTGGCATGTGGATGTGGACGAACCCATTGATATTATATATCTGGATTTTCAGAAGGTGTTTGCGATAGTTCCTCACCAAGGGCTTCTGAGAAAACTCCACAGTCAGAAACTCTATAGAAAACGTAGATATTCCCAAAGAGGGCAGGTCCTCTTATGGATTGGGAACTGGTTGAAGAACAGGAAACAGAGAGCTGTCTTTTGTGTCATTTGTCATCCAAGATCTCCCTTAAATAAAGAATCCTTGAGAGACATTTACATCCTGTTTTTTCTCTCTGACAGTGTCAATGGGCAATTTTCACAATGGAGAGAGGTGAAAAGCAGTGTGCCCCAAGGATCTGTTTTGGGATGGGTGCTTTTAAACTTGTTCATAAATGATCTGGAGTTGGGGATAAGCAGCAAGGTGGTCATGTTTGCAGATGATACTAAACCTGGATGGTGAAGTCCAGAAGGAATAGTGAAGAGCTCCAAAAGGATCCCTCTAAATCAGGGGTGGGGAACCTCCGGCCCGCGGGCCACATCTGACCCGTGGGACAATCCGTTCCGGCCCGCACTGGACCGGCCCGATCCGGCCCGCGACCGGAGGCTCCGCCACCGCCCGCCGCTGCCTTCCCCCGCCGCTTCCTTTTAAAATTGCCCTTCCTGGACCTGCGCAGAGTGCGATGCCGGCCAAGAGGGCAATCTTGGCCTCAGCTGCGCTCTGCGCAGGTCCAGGAAGGCCGATTTTAAAAGGAGGAGGCGCCGAGGTGACGTGTCACCTCGGCGCCTACTCCTTCTGAAAGCGGCCTTTCTGTACCTGGAGCTGAGTGAGAGAGTGCGAGCGGTGGATGGGTGGGTGGGCGAGTGAGCGGTGGGTGGGTGCTGTAAATTCGCGGGGGGGGGGTCAAATTTGCAGGGGGGGAATTTCGGACGGCCTTATGGCCGGCCCGCGGCCAATTTTCCCCATGGGAAAATGGGCCCCCACCCCAAAAAGCTCTAAATGGGGAGAAGGGGCAGCAAAATGGCAGATGCGCTTCAATGTAAGTAAATGTAAAGTAACGCACACTGGGGCAAGAAATCAAAACTTCACATATACGCTATTGGGTTCTGAGCTGTCTTCAACAGATCAGGAAAGAGATCTTAGGGTGCTGGTGGAGACGTTGATGAAAGCGCCAACCCACTGTGCTGCAGCTGTGAAGAAGGCCAATTCTATGATCAGGGTAATTAAAAAAAGTGATTGAGGATAAAACAGCCAAAATTATGCCATTGTACAAATCGATGGTGAGGTCGCATCTGGAGTATTGTGTCCAGAAAGGAATGTAGGATAATCAGTAAGGAGCCCCACTTAACAAAACTGCAAGTGCATAATAGGGTTTTCTGGATCTGGGCTTATATGTCATACTTGTCTCATTTCTCCCATACAGTGTATCACCCTTCCTTCTCATTGCTCCTGCATTTAGAATCACTAAGCTGAAATGGCTGGTTCTATGAAGACCTACAACACCTTCTAGAACTAGCACCCAAAAAAGATGTCCTTTACATCATAGGAGACTAGAATGCTAAAGTAGGAAATCAAGAAATAAACGGAACAACAGGCAAGTTTGGCCTTGGAGCGCAAAATGAAGCAGGGCAAAGGCTAACGGAGTTCTGTCAAGAGAACACGCTGGTCATAGCAAACACTCTTTTCCAACAACACAAGAAGCGACTCTACACACGGACATCACCAGATGGTCAATACTGAAACCAGATAGATTATGTGCTTTGCAGCCAAAGATGGAGAAGCTCTATACAATCAGTAAAAACAAGACCTGGAGCTGACTGTGGCTCAGATCATGAGCTTCTTATTGCAAAATTCAGGCTTAAACTGAAGAATGTAGGGAACACCACTAGACCAGTCAGATATGACCTAAACCATATCCCTTATGAGTATACAGTGGAGGTGAAGAATAGATTTAGGGCATTAGACCTGGTAGACAGAGTGCCTGAAGAACTATGGACGGAAGTTCGTAACATTGTACAGGAGGCAGCAACTAAAACCATCCCAAAGAAAAAGAAATGCAAGAAAGCAAAGTGGCTGTCAGATGAGGCTTTACAAATAGCTGTGGAAAGAAGGAATGCGAAAAGCAAGGGTGAAAGGGAAAGATATAAACAACTGAATGCAGATTTCCAGAGAATAGCAAGGACAGATAAGAAGGCCTTCTTAAATGAACAATGCAAGGAAATCGAGGAAAACAACAGAATGGGGAGGACTAGAGATCTCTTCAAGAAAATTGGAGATATCAAGGGAACGTTTTGTGCAAAGATGGGCATGATAAAGGACAAAAAAGGCAGAGACCTAACAGAAGCAGAAGAGATTAAGAAGAGATGGCAAGAATACACAGAAGAACTATACAAGAAAGATCTTAATGTTCCTGATGACCATGCTGGTGTGGTCACTGACCCAGAGCCAGACATCCTAGAGAGTGAAGTCAAGTGGGCCTTAGGTAGCATTACTAACAACAAAGCTAGTGGAGATGATAATATCCCAGCTGAGCTACTTAAAATCCTAAATGATGAGATTGTGAAAGTGCTGCACTCAATATGCCAACAAATTTAGAAAACTCAGCAATGGCCAAAGGATTGGAAAAGGTCAGTTTACGTTCCAATTCCAAAGAAGGGCAGTGCCAAAGAGTGTTCAAACTATCGCACAATTGCACTCATTTCACATGCTAGCAAGGTTATGCTAAAAATCCTACAAGCTAGGCTTCAGCAGTACGTGGACCGAGAACTTCCGGAAGTACAAGCTGGGTTTCGAAGAGGCAGAGGAACTAGAGATCAAATTGCCAACATGCGGTGGATCATGGAGAAAGCACGAGAGTTCCAAAAAACCACCTACTTCTGCTTCATTGACTACGCAAAAGCCTTTGATTGTGTGGATCACAACAAACTGTGGCAAATTCTTAAAGAGATGGGGGTACCAGACCACCTTACCTGTCTCCTGAGAAACCTGTATGCGGGTCAAGAAGCAACAGTTCGAACTGGCCATGGAACAACCGATTGGTTCAAAATTGGGAAGGGAGTACGGCAAGGCTGTATATTGTCACCCTGCCTATTTAACTTATATGCAGAGTACATTATGAGAAATGCAGGGCTGAATGAATCGCAAGCCGGAATCAAGATTGCCGGGAGAAATATCAACAACCTCAGATATGCAGACGATACCACCCTAATGGCAGAAAGTGAAGAAGAACTAAAGAGCCTCTTGATGAGAGTGAAAGAGTGCAAAAGTTGGCTTGAAACTCAACATTAATAAAACTAAGATCATGGCATCTGGTCCCATCAATTCCTGGCAAATAGAAGGGGCAGAAATGGAAGCAGTAACAGATTTTACTTTTTTGGGTTCCAAGATCACTGCAGACGGAGACAGCAGCCATGAAATTAAAAGACGCTTACTCCTTGGAAGGAAAGCTATGGCAAATTTAGACAGCATAATAAAAAGCAGAGATATCACCATGCCAACCAAAGTTCGCATAGTCAGGGCAATGGTGTTCCCAGTAGCAATGTATGGTTGCGAGAGTTGGACCATAAGGGAGGCTGAGCGCCGAAGAATAGACGCGTTCGAACTGTGGTGCTGGAGAAGACTCCTGAGAGTCCCTTGGACTGCTAGGAGATCAAATCAGTCAATCCTAAATGAAATCAACCCTGACTGTTCCCTGGAAGGACAGGTACTAAGGCTGAAACTCAAATATTTTGGCCACCTAATGCGAAGAGAGGACTCTCTGGAGAAGACTCTGATGCTGGGAAAAATTAAAGGCAAAAGGAGAAGGGGAAGGCAAAGGATGAGATGGTTAGACAGCATCACCGATGGAACGAACATGAAAATGAGCGAACTCAGGAAGATAGTGGAGGATAGGAAGGCCTGGCAGGATATGGTTCATGGGATCACGAAGGGTCGGACACGACTTAACGACTGAACAACAACAACAACAAGCTGAAATGGACCAAAAGTATCCATGCAGTAGGCCAACTAAAACAGGAGACTAGTGACTAGTTGACTAGTTCCTCCACACACTGCACACACTAGTTCTTGACTAGTTCCTCCACACACTTCTCCCTTCACCGTGACCATAATCAACCTCTACAATCCAGTGTGAGTTTCTGTTTCTATTTTGAAGACAAACAATTTCAATTTTAAGGGGCTACGCATAGCAGGGTTTTTGAGGGGAGAGGGTTAAAAATTAATCTAGATCACAGAACTGCAGGTCAAAGGTGGTTGCTAAAATACATTTGCCTCCAAAGTTCTTGTGATACCCATTAATCTGTAGAGTGGAAAAAAAATTAATCAGTGTATGTGTGTGTGTGTGTGGGGGGGGTCTTAAATATGAGCATGTCTCAGTGATGAATTGCTCCTCTTTGTCCACAAAGTTACATCCAATTAGGCACACCTTCACAGAGCAGGTTCAGCTAATTTAAATGAAGAACTCCTACAGAAAATTCCTACTCCTCCAAGGCACAGGGCAGAAACACAGGTTTCTCCCTTTCTTCTGCACACGTGATATTCCATAGAATATGTTAACAAGGAGGGTCATTCATGGCTGAATGTGATCTTAGATCAATAAACCTGCTAAGTCTTTTTCCAAATTACTTAACATGCCTGTAACTAGGCAAATGGAGATGGGGGCACTGACTGGGCAACAAGGAGTAAGCAAACTTTGGGTAATTAGCTAAATACCACCTATTAGACCTATCAGTTTATTACAGGAAAGGAATCCAGAATGGAGTACAGTACTTTGTATTCATATTGGGAGTGGCGCGTATCGCGCGCCGCCCCGGCTTGCCTGCTCGTCCCCGCTGTCGATAGGCAGAGGCTTTTAGCTGGGCAGCCCATTGGCTGCAGTGTGACAGCTGGGCGGGGCGATTGAAGGGAGCTGTCAAACCTCCGTGACAGCTCCCTCAGTCGCTGCTGGATTTTGAAGCTCCACCCGCCCTTCCCATTTCAGTCTGAGTCTAGCTGGTCGCTCTTTACTGGGGGCCGGGTAGGAATTTTTTGCTGCCAGCCTGATTGGCTGTGGCTGGCGGTTTTTTCGCCTACCCCAGACTGTCGGGTTGTGGCCAGTGACTTTAGGGTTCAGAAGGTCATTATGGTGGCAGGAGGCGTGCGGATGGGTAGGTAGGATTTGTAATGGTGTACATTCTGAGGCAGCAAGGCCAGGGCGGGGTATGCCAGGACCGCTCACAGACGACACCTGCTGGCTGGCTGGCGAGCCCCGTTTTGGCTGGATGAGCGCCGACTACCGTATGGCTTGCCAGGGGAGTCTGCATTGTCCAGCTGCCTCGACCCCTTGGGGTTGGCTGTGATCAGTTTACCCACTCTACGAATGGGTGTAACTTTGAGCCAGAATGTCACGTCCAAGGGTAGTATTGGGGGGAGTGTTCGGGTAGCTCTGATTTCCCTCACCTAGGTCCGCACACTGGGATGGTTAGTATGTTTGCCCTGTTGCAGATTTCTGTTAGTTAATAAAGTTACCCTCAATTCCAAAGCCTCTGTCTAGCGTGTTTATTTGGGGATTTGCAGGTAATGAGAGGCACTGCCCTCCTCTCCCTTAATATAACTGGGATTTCTTCAAGAATTGCCTGAATACACCAACGTGAAATTATGATGTGAGCTCCTTCATATTGGAACCTTTTTAATGTTCAATGTGAAAACTAAAGAAGTCTTGAGAACAGCATACTGGTCACTTATGTTTGTTATCAGGGAAACTGTCCTATGTTGTTGTGGCTTACATGTACATGTGGCTTTGAATTAGGAGACATTCACATATCTACTGTAACCTTGAAATATCTAGCCAAATTAGTATTATGATTATAATTTCTCGTAAGGCATAATATTCTTAACTCATATTTATGCTAGAGCAGTCATGATTTCTGTATTTAATTAAAAAAAACTTTGTTCCTTTTCTGGATGGATAAGAAAGCAGAAGAGGAAGAAGGTAATATATAAAAAGACCCAGCAAAGACAGGAAACAAGAAACATACAAGGAAAATGTTCTCATGGCTGTGCTTACCTGAGCGAGCATTAATCCGAAAATGTGAGGACCCTTCTAAGGAATAGATAATAGACTCTTGGCCATATTCTCTTGACCGGTCCAAATCAGTGGCATTTAAAAACAGCACAGTTGCTCCTTGGAGAAAGTCAAGAATAAAGAGATAAATCCTTGTTCTTCATGTATGTTACCAGCCTGCCACAAACCAAACTATATTGGATTTAAGCCGATTCAGGCGCACAAAATTCACTGGAGCTAAACTACCATATTTTTCGCTCCATAAGACGCATTCCCCCCCAAAAAAAAATAGGGGTGGGGAAGCATGCGTCTTATGGAGCGAAGGTTTTTTTAAAAAGTAAAAGAAAATACTTACCTGGGCTTCTGGGAGGCCTACGCAACCTTCTGCAGGCCTCCCCGATCTTCGTTTCGGCGCTAAATGGCCATTTTAGGCCATTTCCGGTTTTCCGAAAACCGAAAATGGCCGAAAATGGCCATTTAGCGCCGAAACGAAGATTGGGGAGGCCTGCAGAGGGTCGCACAGGCCTCCCCAGAAGCCACCAGAAGCCTCAACAGAAACCCAGGTAAGTGAAAATGTTTTTTCCCCTATTTTTAGCTCCATAGGATGCATGCGTCCTATGGTGCGATGCGTCCTATGGGGCAAAAATACGGTAGTTTACAGTCAAATCATTCCTTTACTTTTTCCACTAGGGAAATTAATATCTATTAGAAAAAGCATATTAGAGAGAGGCTGTGTGCATCTCATCTAGATGCATAACTCTTCCAGCTCAGCCACAACCACTGAACATTCCATGATGGACTGGGAATACATATTACATGGGAATGCTGACAAAAAACATCGGGTTTTCATTCTGAAGAGATTTTGAGTACTGGCCTAAATACCCAGAAAAGGCTTGCATTTTAGATTGTGAGCCTTTTTGGGACAGGGAGCCATGTAATCATTTGATTTTGTCTGTAAACCACTTTGTGAACTTTTTGTTGAAAAGCGGTATATAAATACTGTTGTTAATAATAATAATAATAATAATAATAATAATAATAATAATAATAATAATAATAATAATAATACCGAGTGATTTGTGTTCCTGACAGTAGGAAGTGTTAGCTCAGTCTTTTACATGACCAATTTCCTTGTAGGGAAAGAATACTGGAGAATTATGATACCTTTTGTCATAAACGTTTTATTCATAAATGTAGACGTTGAGCAGTTTAAATTTATATAGAACTTCTGTATCAAAACAGATAACCAACAGAGATTTTCTGCCACAGAAGGACCCTCAGATAGCAGTGTCTCCAGAACTTTCAGTATAGCTTCCGTAAATGAGTATGCCATGCACCTTGTTGTAGCTAGACTGTGTCATATCTTTACACCTTGCTTCCCCTTGAGTAACAGCCATTTAACTTTTACGTACAACATCTACAAAACAGGTATGGCAGTTTCTTCATCTTAAGGGGTTACATTTGAACCCTACAAAGAAATCTGTCTAGTGGGCATTTTACATATCTTTGAAGGTATGCAGTAAGAGGTAACAGTCAGCATGGTTTATTGAAATCTTTGGATTCCAATAAAACAAACAGCACCTGGGCTCTCTTGGTATTTATTCCTCATCGGCCTGGTAAATTGTAACCCAATATATTATTAATAGAAGGACAGGGTTAAAGACCATAGGAACAGTTCTCATACCAGCCATGATGTCCTCCATGACTGTAATGGCATAGGAAGGCTTGCTGAATGTGGGCGGGTTGTCATTTTCATCCTATAGAGATAAAGAAAAAAGCACAACATAAATTTCCAATGCAGATCTGACCTTTTTATCTGTGGGGGGTTTGTTCCCTGAACCCCCGCGCATGCCGAAATCCACGGTGGGGGCAGGGCGGCACTAAAATATCTTATCTTTAAGCTGTTTGGGGGCCCACCAGTCACTTCCCGCCTCCTGCACAGCTTCAAAAGGTTCTAAACTGCAGCAAAAAGAGGGGGGAAAAAGCAACCAGAAGCGACATAAAGTCAGGAATCATTGCACATCAGCTTGAACCCCCAAACTCATTTTCAAGGAGAACAGAAAAGATGTAATACACATAATGAGATGTCAATGGAAGACTGAGATATTGGAATGAAAACTGATGTACATGTTTACAACATGATTCTACATTTCAAATCTGAAACTCCACTTTCAGCTTTGAACCTCTTTGTACAAGGGGGGGGAGGGGAGCAAAAAAGATGAAAATATATCCTCAGTGAGGACTCTTGAATACTTTACTACCAGGAGTGTAACAAACTCCTGTGCTGCCTAGGGCATGGGAGCATGCTGCACCCTGGAAGTGATGTCACATGACATCACTTCCAGGTTCGGGCACGTTCGACAGCTGTCACATTCGGCTCAGAGTGCTCAGAGCGGAACACAACAGCTGCCAATTGCCTGTTGCTTCCACGTGCTGCCCCTTCTCTTCACAATTGTGAGGAGAAGGGGCAACGTGCAGTGGTGTCGCTGGAGCGTGGCGGGGGGCGGGCCGCCAGGGGGTGACGCACGTCACCTCCGTGACGCCCGTCACCCTCCGGACGCTCCGAGGCCGGCCCGGGAGCTGGCTTCGGAGTGTCTGTCCCTGCCGGCGCTCCAGGGCCTTCTTTCCCATGCACTGCGTCAATATGGGTATTTTTACAATTTTCACGCATGCGCAGACCGTTTTGAGGACAAGAGGGCAGGCCCTTGCCCTCAATATGGTCTCTGCGCATGTGCGAAAATTATAAAAATACCCGTATTGACGCAGTGCATGGGCCTTCTTTCAGAAGGACCTGGAGCGCCGGCCGGGCCGGACGCTCCGAGGCTGGCTCCCGGGCCAGCCTCGGAGCGTCTGGAGGGCGATGCGGGGTGGGGGGGCACCCAGGTAAGGGTGCAGCCGGGTCGCCCCCCCCCTCAAAATCGCAATGCAGCCTTTGGCCGCGCTGAATGTCAGAGCGTCACTAGGGTGACGCGCGCCCCCCTGCTTTGGGGTGACGCTTCTAGCAACGTGAGAAGGCAGCAGAGTAATGTCTGCCCTCGCTTTCTGCTTGGTGCATTCTGAGCTGAACATGAGGGCAGCCATTAGGTGATGGAGCCTGAGGGTTGCGCCTTCCCCTGGCGTTGCGCCCGAGGCAGCTGGCCCTCAGGCCCCGCCGTAGTTATGACCCTGTTTACTACTCATTGTGAAGCTAGGGAAATATCCAAACCATTTGCTAGAGTGAATACTTCTTACACATGATTACATCAAGATAGGATGACAAGACAGAACATAGTGGGTCTGGATAATTTCAATAATCAGCTAATTAGTGTGGTGATAATGATGTACTCTGGTGTCCAGGGCTATCAGTGCAGTCTGAAGACTAAATTTTTACAAAATGTTCCTAATAAGTAGAGAATTATTAACACTATTATAATATTATTACAGTGATAATTATAGTTATAAATTTCATAGTAAGCACACCATTCATAATTGTTTATCACTTATTTTATATATTATTGTGACATGTGATCAAATATATTAATCAATTAAAATCGTAATTGTTATTCTAAGTAGATAACAATCATACTATTAAAAGTAGGCTCACACAACAACAAGCAATAAATATGTTATAAGCAGTGCATAGCTATATAATTTGTAGAGCCTTTGGATTTTACAATCAAAGAATTAAGGCCCAATCCTATCCTCAAAGTATGCTGGCATATCTTCACACAAGCTGGCACAGCAACAGCCCTGCTAGCGTAGAAGCTCACCTGCCAATGGACACACCACAGATGCTGGCGAAAAGTTGGGAAAACACTGTGCCGACATAGCTCAGACATCTCTGCTCTCAACTGTGTTGACTAACCATCTCTTCTGTTTGCAGAAGCTAAGAGCTGGGAGTGTCTGCTCCCTTTCGGGGAATGCCAGGGACTCCAACCATTGCTACTGCTGGCCAAACACTAATCAGAACTCTCTTTGTTTTTCAGGACTGCACCATTGCCACAGGGGGTTGAACAGTGGTCTTCTGCTCTGTTCCACTGCACCCCCACCCCCAGAGAAGGAAAGGTAATGTTCCAAGCCACCATGATCCTGCCCCCTACAGGGTACCACTGGATATACAGTACACTCTTGTGGCACCACTATCCCTCACTAACACGCAATATACATCTCAAGCCAGAGAAGAGGTATGGTTGATAGTTTTGTTAAAATGCTTTTAAACATGAAAGATGAATTTAAATCAACTTTAAATTTAACTAGTCTTCTTGAATGTGTTTATGATCAAGTTAAGGGCCTGGTTATAACAGAATAGATATAAAGCTTAAACTGAGCCAATATCACAAACTATTGAACTTTTTGCCACACTTTTTATGAAGAAGAGTTACCCTATCCCTTAAAGCCTTGACTGATGCTTTTGCTATTAAAGTTGATATTTTAGGTAATTTCACATGCCAGTGATGCCCATCATGTTATAATTAAATTGCCATTCTCTGCTATTTTTGCTTGGAGCAGGTGGTCTTTAATCAGTATTTTCATCACTCATGATTTCTGCAATGTCCAATATTGCACATTGTCCTCCTTACATTTTAAAGTACATTTATCATGGGTAACTCTAACTGCATGACACTTGGAGGAAGTAACATGGGAAATTCTTCTAAGTTTAAAGATACTAAATTTAAACATTGTTGTACTTAGAATACAAGTCTATGCTCAAATGTTAGTCCCATTTATATCAGCAGATTCCATATCTGAGCAAAGCACATGTGAGAGATTGCAATTTTGTGTGTACTTGAGAATATGAGAATTTGGTACTAGCTTTCCATGTTGCAGGAAGCTGGACATGGGATTCAAAAGAGTCTGCAGGTATGAAAACATGTTTCAGGCGTCCCCTCCTTCCAACAACCCTTCATATAACCCCCATGATTCACCTGAATGTCAGAAGACTTTCCAGAGTCACTTGACACAGTGTGAAGTGGTGCAGCAGTCACATAAGGAAAATCCAGCTGGATCAGGACAAAGGCCCATCTAGTCCAGCACCCTGTTTCCCACTGTGGCCCACCAGCTACTTCTGGGAATCCACACACAGGAGAGAAGACATAGTTCTCTCCCGCCATTGCTTTCTTGCAAAAAGTATTCAGGAGCATACTGCCACTGAATCTGGAAATAGTGCAGAGCCATCATGACTAGCAGTCATTGATAGACCTGTCCTCCGTTACTTTGGCCAATCCCATTTTAAAGTCATCCAATAACAGCTGTCATCACGTCTTGTGGAAATGAATTGCAAAGGCTAATTATGTGCTGGGTGAAAAAGTACCTCTTTTGATCCATCACAGCACTTTAGAGGCATCCATGAGCACTTTAGACATATCCCTCTATTAGTGTTCTTCAACCTGTGGGTCACGACCCCCTGGAGGTCGCGCCGCCTCATAAGGAGGATTGCAAGTCTACCTACCAAACTTGCGCACCGGCATAGTACAACGGGCAGGGGAAGTTGGGGGTGGAATGGGGCCACGATGGGGCAGGGGGCGGGGCACAAAAAAGGTTGACGACCACTGCTGTATGGTGCCACTCCATCCTCCTTCCTTCTTCTTTAGAGCCCTCTAGGAGTAGAGTTATTCCACTTCCTTCCTCAAGAGGTCCTCGTGAAGAAGAAAGAGGGTGGAGCAGCAACACAATGGGAGCCCTGTCAGATAAATGAGGGAGGGGTGCTGAAGGCAAGGTGGAGGAGAAGCTTGCTTAACCAACACTTCAGTAAGTGGAACAGACATTTAACTGGCATCTCTGCCCAGCTGAGGCGAAGGGCGAAGATTCTGATTAAAAAAGTTACCAAGTTTACTGCTTAACCAAGTACCGGATAATGCAGCTTTTACTGTGCATTTTTTTAAACTCTTGCTTTTAAAGGTTTGTCAATATTTTTTTCCCTAGAAAGGCAACATTTCTTCAAGTTACAGTGAAGGATAACAATCAGAATTCAAAGAAAAATAAACAACAACCCTGCGCACCAAGGGGAAGCCTGGTGAAATCATGTACATAAGCCACAACTTATTTCAATACAATATCATCAAAGCTATCAGGAAAAGAGATCAGTAACTAAAAAAAAAAGAGAAACTTTATATCATTAATAGCAATAAATGAATATGAAGAATAGCCAGGTTGAACATTTACAACATAACATAGCAGAGTTTATGGCATTCTAATTCAGCAAATTTCACTCCTGGGAAAAGTTGTTTAAAAAAATAAATATTCTTCAATGCTGTGACATTTGTAGGAGGGAGATGTATGGGGGGGGGGTTTGGGGGGGTTCTAATATAGAAGGTGCCTTCCTGCATTTGCAACTATTAGCCAAGGTTTGGAAGGCAGCAAGGATATGAGGGGGAGGGCCTTCTCTGTAGCCACGCCTTCGTTAGGGAACTCCCTCCCTTCAGAGCTATGAACTGCACCCTCCCTGTCTGTTTTCTAGCAGGGACTACAAACTGTTTTGTTCCATTCTGCTTTTTTGTTGCAGTTCCTCTGTTTCACTACTCTGTGCTGGCTTCTTATGTTGCTGCTCTGTTACTGTTTTGTTGGTGTGTTTTTTCTTGTATTTTCTGATTATAACAATTATTAGATGATAATAGGTGATTTTGAGCCAAAGGGGAAAGGTGGGGGGTACAAATGGCTTTAAATAAATAAACATACAGTTAATACACTTTTATGAAAGATGCTTGAATGTTCTAAATCTTACAGCGCAATCCTGTGAAATTTGGAACAATTGTTCCGCCAGCGCCGGGTGTAGCAAACATGCTGTAAGGTATGTTTTTGACACCCAGAGAGTAAGCGGTGCCGGCGCCAAGGCCAGCACTGCTTGCTCTCCACTGGACAGAGGCTGCTGCTGGACGTAGGTAAGAACTGAGCCAGGTGGCGTGGGGAGGGGGGAATGGGGCAGAATGGGAGGGGGGATTGGGTGGCCAGGCTCGGGAAGGGGGAGAGATCCTCAGCAGTGTGCTCTACCGAATCCTATCCCCTTCCCGGGCCTGGCCAGCATTACACAGGCCTCCTAGAATTGCGCTGGCCATTTTGCCGGTGCACATCCGAGGAGACCCACTGGGGTGGCTGGGCCACTACTCAGGGTAAAGGGACAGTCCCTTTACCCTGAGGAGGCCTCTGCCTGCGCTGAGCCGATCCTGGATATGATCCAGTGCAGCGTGCTTTTGCAGGCTGCAGTGGTCCTAGACAGGATTGGGCTGCCCGAAATTAGTGGCGAGTTTTGCATTATTCAGCATAGGTGTTGTCCTGTGACAGTCACACCAAAATGTACAGCTGCCTATTTCAGGCTCAGCAAAGCTAGTCATGCCGTTGGAAGTTACTTTTGGCTCTTCCAGATTATGCTTGGACTGCTTGAAAAGTTGCAAACTTATCAATATTGTGAAAAAGAATTAAATCCGAACTTTTTAAATCGTAGACAAGAATGATTCAACACTACCACTTTCATGAAGTTATCTACACACAGACCCAGAACTCTGGTCTACAGCACTGGATGCAGGTTCGTGGTCAGTTCTTCACTGTCTTGGAACCAGGGCTTCAACCCTTGTGCTAAGTTTATAATAATAGCCTGGATTGGCAGGATTGAGCCTTTAACATTTGAGCTAAGGGTTTTAACTGGAAGAAGAAAAAAACACTTTTCAGCAACCTTTCTATTCTCTTTCTTCATATTATTTTCTATAACCAGACAGGCAGTTATATCACTGGCCTTGGGATGGAGGAGTTTGTAAGTCAACAGTACCCCAAGCAAATGAACAAGTCTCCTTTATGATATATTTAAGCATAGTTAAAGTTGCTGGCTCACTGCACAAAATGGCACCTAGAATGTCAGTGAATGAGAGCTAGAGAGAAACTTATTAACAGTGATATTTCCTAGGATGCTGGTATCATGTTCGATATTAGTTCTAATTCAGTGGCTTCCTCTACAAAAGCTTATTGTCCCCTAATGGGAAATCTACAAAGCAAGTTTCATTTCTTTATTAAAAATCAACAAGCAAAGGATGAAAAAGTTACACTGCTACACAGTCTCTCTCTCTCTCTCTCTCTCTCTCTCTCTCTCTCTCTCTCTCTCTCACACACACACACACACACACACACACACGGATGCACATGCATGCGCGCACACACCCTTCATTTCAGCTCCTTAAGTTCCATTGTGAGTCAATTCATCATCATCATCATCATTTTTTTTCCTTCCAGTTGAAAGAGAAAATCCCTTTTGGTTGGAAGTACAGAATGTGACAGCTACTTAAAAATCACCCATGTACAAAATCAACTAGAAGGAAATGACCTTTTCAAGTGTGGGCTTTAGACAGATGGGATTACACTGTCTAAAGAGCAGCTACAGGGAGGAGGTATTTAGCCTCAATTAAACCCCACTGCTACTTCTTTCTTGCTTCTCCCCCACAATCATGAAGGGAACAAGGAAAAACTCAGTCAATTCTTGCAGCAACAAGGGTCTCCCTGCACTCTTTGGTCAATAAATTGCTGCCACTTACAAGTCAGATCTGATTAGGCCAAGGCTAAGATTGAAAGGTTATCAAGGGAGCGGACTCCACAGCTGATCAGTTCTTTGAGCTTTCGTTGAGTCACGATGCTTGTTGCACTTTGACAATCTGATTTAATCCTGCCAAGTAACTGTAATACACTAACATACATGTGCACGTCACCATTCCTGATAAGAATGTTTGCATCAGAATTCAGGACAACAGCAGCAAGTCATTTTAGCTGGGGACAGCTAGCATTTGAAAAATAAACAGCTGGCTGTGATTGATTCAATGACTGATAATTTCAGTCACTTCAAGTGCTAATGTGCATTTGATATTCATGTCAGAATCAGAGCTATTTGGTTTCAGGCACCTTTAGCTCTTTATGGAGAGATGAAAAAAAAAACAGAAACAAGAGTATATTCTCCATTTAATCCTCTTGAACTTCACATAGAGGGAAATGAATGAAGTCATTCTCCTGTCAGGCATCTGATGTCTTTTCCCTACCCCTCCCCTTTGCACGTGCCCTCAATTTATGAAGGCTCAGTGGAGGGATCTCTTGAGGCTGGCTGTCAGTGCTGAATGGAACAGAAAAGGAAGACAGTTCTCTTACCAGCAAGGGTGTTGCCATTGCTAATTCTAACTGAATACCAGATAACTTAATCTATCCCACACCCTACTCCATGGTTCTATCAGCTACATCAACAAAGAAGGGGCAAAGTGTCCACAATTATTCAGGAACATAAGTAAATTCTAGGCATTGCTTCTTCTGCTACTTTTTAAAGAATACAGTAGGTGTATTCTTACATGTCACACAATAGCCCAATCCGATTAAAAGCCACTCGGATGCAGCGGTGCCAGGGCAGGCTCTGTTGCATCCAGCATGGGGCTGGAGGTCTTCTCGAGGGAAGGGGATGATATCCCCTTCCCTCATGTCGAGCCCCAGCAGCCCCTATGGAGCTAATCGGAGGTGCACCAACAAAATGGCTGGTGCAGCTCTAAGAAGTCCCACGTCGGGCTTTCAAGCCAGGGACGGGGGTTAGGATTCAACAGAGGCCTCTTCCGCCGAGCCTGCCCCCTCCTGGGTGTGATCCGCCCTCCTCCCCGCCCCAGAACACCTCCTTCCCGCCTCCCCGCCGGCTGGTGGAGAGCTCACAATATCCATGAACAACATGGAATTAGCAATATTGCAGCTATTGGTACAGTTATCCTATCTCGGCTATTTTTACTGATATACAGGTTGGGTATCCCTTATCCAGACTGTTTGGGACGGGAAGTTGTCTGGATTTCGGAATATTTGCATAAATATAATGAGATAACTTGGGGATGGGACCCAAGTCTAAACATGAAATTCATTTATGTCTTATACATACCTTATACACATCGCCTGAAGGTAATTTTATACAATATTCTAAATACTTTTGTGCCCCAGCATGCCTTGCACTATGCCAGCCAGGTGCAGGAAAACATTTTTTTAAGAAAGTCATAGCCCCAAAAATGTCTGGATTTCGGAATAGTCTGGATTTCAGATGTCTGGAAAAGGGGTAATCAACCTGTACCAACAGCATTACCTAGTATGAACATATTTGCATGATCACATAACAGTAAAACTCAAATAACATATTTACCACATGCTGGTATAGTTTAAGGCTTGCCTTCACTTGTGTGTAGCAGCTGCGTGGTGCTGCAGCTTGAATTGAGGCCATTGTGGTGGAGATACTTCCATGCCGTTTTCCCCAGTAAAAATCTCAAATGAAGGTACTGTTTAACCCTTAAAATGCCTTCAAGGGTTAAACAGCCATTTTGGAGGGGGTGGCTACCCTCTACCTCCACACTGTGGCCCCAATTTGAGCCACAGTTTCTAGTAAAGGGACTCCTTAAGCTACACTGTCATATGGTAAATGTAACATGTAGTTTGGGTCTACGGGTATTCGGTGCCACTGGCATTATTTCATCATATCATTTATTTATCTATGAAGTGTACAAAGGTATGTGCTCAGCATACACTCAGGCCTCAGAACTCACTTCAAGTGCAGAAGAGCAATGGGGTGTCCAACAACAGCCCCTGCAACTGGCAGGCAGTATGCAGCCTCTGGGTTGGCCAAGTCTGGTATAATTACTAGGGCTGCGTTTGTTTTTCAGCTAGCAGCACCAGTAGCATTGGAGAGGTGTATGTTCATCTCATGCTAGCACGCTAGGGTCGCATATGTTTTTCAGCTTTTAGCACGCTCGCCACGCTTGCAATCTTTTCTTTGATCTCCCAGGTATTAAACATGGTGGCCTCCGTGCATTTGAGTTCTATTGGTAGAAACATGGCAGACTCCATGCACTGAGTTCTAATGACTCGTCTCCAACTCGATACCATTTTGTCTTTTGTTAATGAATCGAAATAGAAGCATGCTAGTGATGTCACTTCCTGCTAGCTGAAAAACAAACACAGCCATGGTATAGTTGCCTCTTGCCTTTGGTCAACTGAGCAAGAATACTTGTTAGCTGCACTCTAACTCAAGCCACTGACCTCAAGGGTCCTGAACTGAAGACTTTTCAGGTCAATACTAGGTACAACTGCCTTAGGCAAGACGGCCTCTATCCAAACCACCAGAAGGCTGTAATCCTATACACACCTACCTGAGAATAAGTCCTATTTCACTCAGTAAGAGACATGTATAGGATTGCACTGTAAATTTCTTGACAACAGCTATCTCCAGATTTAATCACACTGTGTCATAGTTTTATGCCCAATTAGTATGAGGGTAACTAATTCTTGCTTTAATGTTCTGAGAGACTTAAACAACAAGACAATGTGAATGCGTGGCACCGTTCTTATTAAAACAGAATGAGCTCCTAAATAATGTTCTTTTCAGAACAACAACATGCACTGTGGAAATGTCCAATGGAAGAATTTGCTGGTACTTACAAACACCTCGATGGTGATGGGAACAGTGCTGTTGAGTGCGGGGATACCTGCATCTTTAGCCATTACAATCAGGTAAATAACACCATTGTGAACTTGCTCATAATCCAGAGGACGGACAACACTTATCACTGAAAAGGCAAGAAGCCTGTGTTGGCAATTATTGACATTAGCCACATGAAAAGCTTCTGAATATAATGCACACGTATGCATTGGATGCACTCACCTCCATACCCTTCAGACAAATTAATATCAAAATAACTTCTGAATGTAGAAGCATGGACAATGCTGTAAGTGATCTGGTTGTTTGGAGGAGAATCTTCATCTGATGCCTAGGTTAAAAAAGAGGAAATGCCTTAATGGTATTGCTCTTTATATTCAGGAAATAGGATCTTGAAACATAGCATCACCTCTTTTCCCAGGTTGGTCTGAGGAAACATTAGCACAATTTCTATCTTATTTTGGCGATTGCTCATTGGTGTTCTACTTTTGGATTTTTGTGTGGGAAAGTGAGTCTTTCAGTAAAGATGGACTAAATTTCCCCACCGTGTTCCACATGATGCCTGAACAGACATAGGTTGTGTCAAGGGCCAGTCAGGTTGGGCATTTGCCAAAGTTCAACATCCATAAAAGAGCAGACCTGGCCAGGCCAACCTTTGAACTCTTAATACTGTTAGCTTCCAGAGAGTCCTCAGAGATAGGCAGGGGGTGCCATGGGGCCCCCAGTGCAGGGCTTTGTCCCAGGGGCCCCAGAAACCTAGTGCCAGTATTATGAAAAGAAACTACCATTACCTACTGTACTTCCTCAGGAGCATGTCTGCAAGCTAGGAAGGGAACAAGACTGCCCCTTGAAATAGCCCTCCCAGGGAAAAGTTGCAAGAAATCTGTTGGCTGGGAAGAACTCTAGTGGATCACGTTAAGGGGTTTACTGCAGCCCCTCCTCCCTTGCCAGTGATAAGAACCCCAGCCCACTGTGTGAAATTCATTACCGGTGCAAACTACACCACCCACAAACAGCAGCAGTTGAATGTTTTAGAGCAGTGGTTCCTAAAGTGAGCGGTACTGCCCCTTGGTGGTGGGATTATCTAGGGGGTGCTAAAATGCAAGGAGGTGGCAAGGGGGCACTGGAGGTGATGGGATTATGGCACCATACCCTGTAAACCAGAACAATGCCCTGGAGTCTGCTCAGCCATGGCAGGTAGGGAAGCCAGGCATGTGTGATAGATCACTGATAACAGTGATGCTTGGGAGCCAGGCATGCTGTGCAGATCACTAATGGAAGCAATGCTTCTATCTGCTTATATCAGGATTGTCCTGTGTGCCCTCTGTCATATCCCTGATCTGTCGGGGTTTTCTCTGATTATATTCAGAGCTCTGTTTAAATGTGGGTGCATCCTCCACGCTAGCTGCAGTGATCAGACTACCAGCCTTTGCTGCCTATAATTAGGGGCTGTTCTTCCTGGAACTTGCTGCTTAAATATTGCCCCTGCGTTTTAGATGCCTCTCTCCCCCCCCCCCTCCATTATATTTTACTTCTTATGGCTGGTGTTTCATAGTAATTATTTATAAGATAAGATCCAAATTTATTTTTCTGTGGTGGGGGCTGGAATTGTTGTTTGGGAAACACCCAGAAACGTGTTCTAACCTAGCTGTTCACTAACTTAACTTTATGTGGGTTTTCCTTTTGGGCCCCCCTTGCCTATTACTATTCTGCACCACGGACAATGGTTATGAAGTTCTTTGTTGCTTGTTTGTTGTTGGTTGGTTGGTTTAATTGTTTTAATTATTTGTTAATTATTTTAATGTATATGTTATTTTAATGTTGTAAGCCGCCTTGAGTGCCCTTGCCGGGAGAAAGGCGGGATACAAATTCTTTAAATAAATAAATTTCCAACATCATATTGGGTGGAATGTGATTTTACTGTGGTCATCCAACTTCTTTCCAAGCAAAGAAATCAACTCCAGAGTATTGAACGTGGTAATTTAAGACTCCTGCTACTTTAAACCAGGTATTGGGAAACTGGTATCACTTCATCAAACCCATCCAGAACTTAAGAATTTATCGAACAGTAAAGTAGTTAAAGGTAAAGGTATCCCCTGACAATTAAGTCCAGTCGTGGCCAACTCTAGGGTGTGGTGCTCGTCTCCATTTCAAAGCCGAAGAGCCAGCGTTGTCCGAAGACACCTCCGTGGTCATGTGGCCGACATGACTCTCCTTGCCGCAGCGCGTAGCATGCAGCTGGAACACGGAGCGCTGTTGGCAGGAGCTGGCCAAGCAACGAGCGCTCACCCTGTCGCGGGAATCGAACTGCCGACCTTTCGATCGACAGCTTATGGTTCAGCGGTTTAACCCGCTGCGCCACCCGCTGGCCTCAAAGTAAAGTAGTTACTAAATGTGATATATAAGATTCTTGCTAAATGTCTATCAGACTTTGAAAAGCTGATATCGCTGGATCACGTTCATCAATGTTGTTGACTAAATTATACTAAAAAGTTTTAATTGGATTTGGAATAAATGTTAGTTTTGAATTTTGATCTTCCTTAGTGGGTCATGTAAATTGCTATTTTGAGTAATGCTTTTTGTAGGGCAGGGGGTACTGGGGGATGAGTTTATGGAACCAAGGGGGCAGTGGCTTGAAAATGTTTGGGAACCACTGTTCTCGAGTGAGGAGAGGCAAAGAATATATATATATATATATACACACACACACACACTTACTTCAAGGCTGTTCCAAAAAGTGCCCAGATAAACATGTTATTTTTGTTTTCCGCAGGGGAAAAGCTTAGGACTGTATCAGCAAGAAACAGGTCAACCACTCTCTGTCCCAACAGTAACTGCTGACTCTTTAGAATGACTCAAATGAGAATAATATGGGTTAGAAGACTGTTTTCTAAGGAATTTTTTTTCTACTGAGCACATGCTCTTGATTCTGCATTTATAGCTGGTGAAATGATGTGAAATCCTTTTGACTTTCTTTCTCCTCAGCTCATTGCTTTGTGTACACTTGTGTAGCTTGTCAATGCTTGGACAGCTTTGTAATGCCAACAAATGATGCTGAAGCGGGATGTGCTCTCATCTCAAACATTTCAAACGTATCCAAATGGACAGGCTGCTTCTGTCAGTAATACTATATCTCCATTTAGCAACACATCTATGTTCCCCATCGTCATTCACAAGCAACTCTTCAGCAGATAAGATACAGAAATTTGGTGGTAATGGAAATACAGCTCTTCTTACTTCACATGTTGCTGTTACTTTGACAAATTATAATATCTTTCCAATCCTGTCACAAAAATTCAGAGACCCTCAGGGGAATTTTCAGTCATTTGCAGTGTACTCAAATCTGAATCAGTAAATCCTGGGTTTGAAGCATACCGATGGGCAAACCATCCTGACTCACCTCAGACTGAATTCAGTTTTTCCAAGTTTTCTCAAAAAGTTATCACAAAAGACTCTGGTCTTTCAGCTTCCAGCCTTCCCTATCAGCCTCCCCCTTTTCAAGAAAACTTAACCTTGTGTGTGGGAGGATCTCATTTCCCTGTTGGAGACCAGGGGAAATCTTGAAGGTCTTATCCTCAAGTCATGGTGCTTCTAATCATGCTAAGGAGCATCAGTTCACGTCAGGGTGCATGGTACTGACTTTTCTATATCTCCAAGTCAATTAAATGGACCAGGAGACATGGGAAACTACGTCCCATGCTCCCCAACAGAAAATTATGCTTCTATGCAAGCTGATTAGATCTCAAAGATGAAGTCTACATGGATCCTCCTGTCTCTAGCAAGCCTTCCCTGCCATTGATTCCCTCCTTTACAAGGGGAAGTCTGGGAAGCAAGAAGGATTAACAAGGAGGATTGGCTGAGAAGGGCAAAGTTGTCATGAGTGAGGCCCAAATTCAGAATGGGTTTGGGCTTGGCTTATAATGTGCTGAGGTGGGGGAGTTCATATTCTGAGCACCCCAGTTCTGAAATTCACTGCCATATCTAGTGAAGCTTAACGAGGCAGGATAAGCAATACTGTGAAACACACACAGGTCTCAAAAGCACTGTAAATTTCAATAGCTAATTAAACACTGGAAGACTTCTGCAATTCCTTCCCTTTCTCCCTCTTCCCACATGCTTGACCCTATTCTGCTTAATTGTCTCTATGATGAGTTAAACCAACAGGAGTTAGTTCTTCAGGCAACGTTACCCAGAGGTATGACACCACCATTACACTACATTGTGTAATCAGCTGTGAAACTAAAGAGATGGGGGGAGTGGATATTTAATTTTAAGAAAAAGATCACAAATAAGGTGTGTGCTGGTGGTATGTTTGTGTGTGTCAATTCACATGGCTACTAGACATGGTAGCATTTTGTTTAGTACGAGCACAGAACAACCTTTGGCAAGCCACCTCAAATGTTTGTTGGCTTCTTATAGTTAAGGCTTAAACAGCAACTCCCTGCCAAAAGTAATCATTCAGGGCAGGCAAATACATAATTGATTACAGAGAGATACAAATGACCATACATCCTTCCACATGTCTGCATGGTGGGGGGAAAATGGTGTCTGATGGTGGGGAAAAAAATCCTTTCCATTTAGCTAGCACGATAACACAGATGAATAAACTACCCTTGGATGAGATAGCTGATCCTGGGGTAGCGTAATCATTTGTATAGGCTCTACTTACTTGAGTGAAGCACTACATTATAGTAGTCATTCTTTGTCTCAATCCATCTTCATGCTTTCTATATTCAACCACCTGATCCTACAAAATGGTAGCATATGCTCCGGCAAAACAGCTGCATGGCATTAGATGGTGGGGGATAGGATTGGGCTCTCAGATAAGCAAAAAGAGACAGGCAAAGAGAGATCAAGTGCAGGTTAAATTAATAATTATATTGAATTTGTAAAGATCAATTTCTTACCCTCACACGGACCACCTGAGTCACTGAAGGTTCATTTTCCCGCAAAGCCCCCAAATAGGACTCCTTCTGGAAGGTGGGGATGTTATCATTGACATCCAGGACATTAATCCGGACTCTTCCTGTTGTCTCTTCCCCGCCTCCATCTCTGGCAATCACGGTCAGAGTATAGCGTTGGGTTGTCTCGTAGTCCAGGCGAGCAATCAATGTCATTACACCTGTGTCCTTATCCAAGGAAAATCTGGAGACCAAAACAACAAATTATTTAAGGGAACGTTCATCTAGAACACTGCAGGAGAAAAATGGATGAGGGGCAGTGGGGAGAATGGATGGCAGAGTAATGGTTAAGCACACCCTCTCCCTCCACTCCTGCAACCTCCTGAGGCTGGTTTTCATTAACATATCGAGGCCTTATTACGCACATCTGCATATAACTTATAGTTTACTACTTAGCAGACAGGAAAGCTTGCTCCCATTAAGGCATATGAGAGAACTCTCACATATTTAGGCAGTTCCTGAAAATGTATAGCAAATAAAACTCCATACTCTGCCATCATAAAAGCTTTGCATAGCTTTAGTTGATATACATGAAGAAAAGACACATATGCTACAAAAATTAAGGAGAGTCAGAACTGTACTAAAATGAAGTGCGGAATCTCACATCACAACTCGGTTCCTGTTGCCACCTACCTGTCAGGATCATCACTGAAATAATAGCTAACTTTTCCATAAGAGCCCACATCATTGTCTGTTGCCTAAAAAATTAGAAAAGGAAAATTATTATTATAATTGAAAAAGTAGTGCTAGTATTACTATTATTATTAAGAATATGTATATACCGCTTTTCAACAACAGCAATTCACAAAGTGGTTTCCATAGCTAAACAAGTCAATAAGTGATTCCCTGTCCCCAAAGCACTCACAATCTAAAAAAAGACTAAAAAGAGACACAAGCCACAGCCACTGGAAAAGATGCCATGCTGGGGACAATTGCTCTCACCCTGTGAAATATAAGAGGACATCACCTTAAGAAGTGCCTCTTTGCCCAGTTAACAGGGTTTTGATTTACTAACCTTGAGGACCTACCACAGTACATTCCTAATAGCACAGGCAAGATTCTGGAAATCTGATTTAGGAGTGCAGAATTCCCAGAACAGCAGCAGCTAGCACCACTGCAGGGTTGGGAAGCTCTGGGCAGCCATCATTTTTATAATGTTAACATGCATTCTCCTACTGTCATGGCAACTAGAGGAGGGTGGAAAGCCTTGGATCAAAGATGGGCTGTGATATAAAAACATTCACGAAGTGATTTTCAGAGCAATAAATAAAGATTCCCTGTCTGAAAAGGGCTCACAAAAAAAGAAAAGAAAAAGAAATGCAAGCAACATGGCTGTCATTAGAGTCATCATAACAGGTCATATATTGTTAGGTTACTTTCTTCATATTTGAAGAAAAAAAAACTAAGGGCTCAATCCTATCCAACTTTTCAGCACTGATGTAGCCATGCCAACGGGGCATGCGCTGCATCCTGCAGTGTGTGTGTGTGGGGGGCAGTCATGGAGACCTCCTCAAGGCAAGGGAACATTGCCTTGGAGCTGCATTGCAGCTGCATTGGCGCTGGAATGTTAGATAGGGTTAGGCCCTAAGTAAAATCCATACTTGAGTGTCTCTGACTGGATTTTGTGTTTACACCTGTCATTTACACCCTTATCATGAAGTACCCTTCAATTACTCCATCATCTGTTTCCACAACAATTACACCTATTGAACTCCCTCAGTATAAATATACTGCCAGTAACAAATCTTGACCCAGGACTATGATCTCTGCACACTGGAAATCGCTGGCAAGAAAAAATGGGCTGGAATAAAACCCACATAAACTGGGGGGGGGGGGGAGACAGGGCAAACATCCTTGAAGGCCTAGATGCTTGAATTTTAGCTTTATCCTCTCAAACAGAAGGAACATAAAAACCCATCTAGAGTCTTTATTTAACATAAGAACTATGACTTTGCCACAGATGAACCTGGCAAGAGAAAACAGCAAAGTCAAAGATTGCTGACACATATGAATATTAAGTGTGCCATTTACACAAAGGAGCTGATTCATATAATTTCATCTGAAATTAAATCCAGAGAAGACCGAAGTTCCCCTGGTCTCCTTGGATTCTGTACAAAGATACAGTATACAATTTAAAATACGCTTTTAAATTGTTTACTGACATTTTAAGGACTGTGATTTTAGAAATTTTTAATGTACTAAGATTCAGTCAGTCAGGAACCATTATTGGCATTGAGACAAAACAATCAACACACACAGTACATAACATAAAACAAAAAAGAGATGATGATGATGATGATGATGATGATGATGATGATGATGATTAGGGGGAGAGAAAAAACAACATGAGCCAGAGGTGTCGCTCTGGTAGGGGTGGTACCATAAGTTGCGCCCTGTCCTAGTTCCGTTTACCAAGCCGGCAGGAGGTGGCCCCGCCCCTTCACTGTCGGAGCCATTCCCGTGCGGAGAAAGCAACGGGCAGGGAGTCTCTTGCCTGCTGCTTTCTCTGCACGGAATGGCTCCGACGGCGAGGCAGCCTCCTGCCGGCTTGGTGAACAAGACTAGGATGGGGCGCAACTTACGGTACCGCCCCTACCGGAGCGACGCCTCTGACATGAGCCATCATTGGCCTACAGTCCAGGGGCTAAAATGTCATATGGTCCGATCCACGAAATGAAACAATTTGCACAAGCAAAATCTGTACTTTCTGTACTAATATTTGTGTAAGTTGTTTCAAGAAATCAATCAACTGGTCAAGTGTGGTGAACAGTTTTAGAGAGGGAGAGTCAGACAGCTTTTCCTTGACGGAGTTCTTACCATCTAAGATGCTGACTCTCTAGCAACCTGAGGGAAGAGTGGTATATAGTTATATGTATGCAAACATTCTTGGGTTACCTTCGCACAAAAAATGCCAGAAAGTAACAGGACTAAGGGCACAAACCAAACTAAAGGCTGCCCGCAAGGCACAGTGGCGCCAGCACAGGTGCCGCTGCATCCTTCAGGCAGCCAGGGATCATGCAGGGGTGGAGAGGTAAGTAAACCCTTTTCTTTCAGAAGCAAATGAACCATTTTTGTGGCTTTAGATTCAAAGAAAAATGGGGGCATCCACAGACCCCAGTGATTGAAAGTGCTTGCCTTCTAACACATCCTAGGATTAACTACATGTCTGCATGGGGGGGGGGGGAGAGACAGGTAAACAACATAAGATGACATTATTGAAAACATTGCTGGTGAGTTGAACATTTTTTACAAGCCTATTAAGAAGAGCCAATAGCCAATACTTCCCAGATGCCATTAAATGTTTTTTGGACAAATTTTCCATTCACTTAATAACACTGTGTTCACTTGTTCCACAATTACTACTGTGTCTTGTTCACCACTTAGGATTACAAGACTTGCTTCACCTCTTGCTGCTTTCATGTTAACTGTTCTGAGGTTATTTAGAATTTCTATTTAGATTTTTTTTCTCTGATTGTCATTGCTCAAGTTTGTATGTACATAGTCAATTTGGGGGTAGTTGAAATCACACATTTTCTACTTTGGCTGCTTCTGGATATCTTTTTTTTTTTTTTTTTGCATTTCCTGTGATCAACAGCTGGGTATAAAATGAATACAAAAGATAGTGTGAGCCCTATTCCAATAATAACAACAACCAAAATGACACAAATTTTTGTGCAGCAAGTTTTTTGAATTCATGAGAAACCTGCATCAAGCTAGATGTCAAGAAAAGCAAAAGGGGGGGCTAGTGAGCTGCCCCCAAAGGTCTGCATTTTATAGACGTCTTCAGATCAGCCTCATTAGGTGCTAGGCATGATCTCAGGCTGCACCCAGGTCTTCTGGGATGAAGATGACTCAATAATAGCTGTACATACACCCATTTTTAGTAAATATAAAACCTAGCCATTTACTCTGATCCACCTTCAGTGTTAATCAAAGCACACATCCCCTTGTAATGCAGAGAACAAAAGTAAGAGAAAAACATGGTAGTCTTTATATTAACAAAGCTGGAGATTAATGGCCCAATCCTTACTTACTGACCAACATTCTAGCACCTCTTCCTTAAATGCTGCGGGAATGCCTGAAAGATTGTTACATCTAATAAAGACCTTATATTCTGGGAATTGTTTATATGTTGTTAAATAACAAGGGAGCCATTTCCAACTCAATCACTGTTCAAAGAGGTGTTAAGACAAGGGTGCGTACTTGCACCCCATTTGTTTAACCTATATTTAAATGACTTTGTCCCAAAATTACTTGGCCTCCCCACACATGCACCATGTCTGGGAAATAGGCCAGTGCCAGCTTTACTATATGCTGATGATCTTGTCTTACTGTCAAGAACTCCAGTCGGACTTAAATGTGCTATGAAAGCATTCATCGCATATTGTAAGGAAGAACTGTTGGAAATTAATGAGGATAAGTCTAAAATAATGGTGTTTGAAAGGTCAACAAGGAGGGTAAATAAAAAGTGGAAAATTGGTCCATATAGTTTTCAGCAGGTCAATGAATTTAGATATTTGGGAGTTGTATTTCAATCTAATCTTACATGGACTAAACACATCCAGTATCTTAAGAACAAAACAGAACTAGCTTTATTGGCATTGAAGAAATTTTTCTATATTAAAGGAGGACAATATATACCAGCGCTCTTAAAAGTTTATAAAGCCACTATACTGCCGCGGATATTATATGGCTCTCAAATTTGGTTCTTAGGACCAATAGAAAATCTCGAAAGACTTCAACAAGCTTTCTTTCGGAAAGTGCTGGCCACACCTCCATGTATAGCCTCTGCAGTATTACGGCTTGAATTAGGGCTTCCAAAGATCCTTACATTGATATGGAAAGTCATCATTAATTTTAAATGTCTATTAGCCAATGCAGATGATCTCCCTATTTTTACTAAATTAGCTGCACAAGAGCGTTGTTGGACAAAATGGAACAACGAGACTGATAAAAAAACTACATGAGTTGGGTCTACTGAGAATAGGAGATCTGAACGAAAGACAACGGTCATTATTAGTGGGAAAATTAACCACTTTGGATTGGGATTGTCTCCAATTAGAGGCTAAGCGGACATGTTCTCCATCTTATTCAGGAATAAGGTCTCCGGTAGAATTTACTCTACCTTTATACTTCAATATGCTTACAGTGCCTAAATTTAGGCGGGCTTATATGATTGCACGTTGTAACGCATTACCAACTGCGCAGATGAAAGGTCGTTTTCAAAAGATACCATCTGACCAACGATATTGTGATTGTTCTTTGAACGAATTAGATTCATTGCTACATGTTTTTTTCTATTGTCCTAAATATGAAACAGCTAGAGAACGTTTTTTACAGAAATGGTTGCAAAGATATTCAACGTTCTCTGATTCTTTAAGGCTGAAAATATTTTTAAGTAGTTTTTGTAAAGAATGTGTGGTAGATGTGGCAAATTTCTGTTTTATTGTGTGTATAAGTTCAACTTCATAGATGTATGGCAAATTTTGTTTCAATGTGTTTTTAAATTTTAATTCTACAGGTGTATGGCAATGTGCTATTTAACCTAATAAACTTGACTTGACTTGCACCTCTTCCGCTGGTGCTGACTGCTGTAAAGCAGTCAGCACCGTCGTAAAAGGTGCTCCAGCAGCACGCTTAGTAGCACACTGCTGGGGATGCTGGGGAGAAGGTTGGCGCCTTCCCGCCCGTGTTGTCGGCTCTCCTGCTTCCTGTTGGAGCAGGTAAGTCAGCAGGAGAGGTGGGAGGGGTGGGGCTAGGGTGGGATGCAGGCTGCAGGAGGGGGTGGTTCCAATCCCCTTTCGCCTCTGAAGCCTCCCGATCCACCCCCCCCCCATCCCTCTGCTGGATACGGCGTGCCTGTTTTTGGTGTGGCTGCACCAGCTTGGGGGGGGGGGGAGGTTGTAGGATTGGGCTCTAATTTAAGTGTTTCACCAAGCAGAAAGTAAACAGGAGACTGGTAATATCTAGTACTCATCTAGAATTTGCAGGGCATTCCACACTCAATAAAGCAAGTTTCCATCTTTATGTGATAGAAGTTATTTTCCTCCAATAAGAAAAAAAAACAAATCTGAAAGCCATGTTCCTGTAATATCTTTATCAAGATCCATCTAATGATTTCTACAACATTCTTCTCGTTTTCTGTCAGAACTTTTCTAGGGCTGCTAGGAATGAAAAGATTTGGAATGGGAAGTGGACAGAAAGGATTCTCACTTTGTGGAATCCAAGACCTCAATCACTAGGATGATGTCCTTGTAAATCTTTCAGAGCCACGACAGATTTCGCAATTTGGTCATAGCAAAAAACAACATCAGCCTTCCCAGCAAAGTGTGTAAAACTCACAGTGTCATTCTTGGTGAGCAAAACAAGATTTGTGGGTGTTTTAAAGTCTTGGCTCTAATGAATATATAAAATATGCATGAATGACAGCAAAGGCAAAGGGGACAAATTTGTATTTTAAAATGAGAATGATGGAATAAAATCCAAAACTATTTTGCTTTTTACCTTATTTTCTAAATTGATTTCTGCATAGATTTCTTGGAGGCTGATGGATGTGAGGAAAAGCAGTTTCAGAAACAAATTTCATGCCCAAACTCAAAGGACTTTATGAGTGACATGGAATAAAACGCTACTGTACAACCTCTTAGATTTAGCTATGGCCTTGCTGCCTATCCTTGAAGGAACCAGGACAAAGAGGTTACCAAGGCTTGGATCCTTTTCTTTCTTAGCATACTAATGATGAAGATGAGTGTGGACAGTCATCAGTAGATAAAGAAAGTGGCATAAACCAATGAAGAGACTTGACACAGGGGAACATTAGAGAATCAGCCTACAGTATAACAGCGCAATCCTATCCAACATACACCACTGGTGTAACCAGCGGTACAGCCCCAGAACGGAAAGGGGATTCAAATCCCCTCCAAAGGGGGATTCAAAGGGGATTTACCGTATTTTTCGCTTCTATAAGACGCACCCCCCAAAAAAAAAATAGGGGGAAATGTCTGTGTGTCTTATGGACCGAATGCTGTAAAAATGTCTTGCTTTTAACAGTTTAACAGCTTACCTGGTGGTTGTTTTGCAGCTCCAATCTTCGGGTTCCTCAGCTCCCAGTCGCATTCGACGCCTACGTTAAGTTCCCAGGTGCTGGACGCAACCAGGGAGCCCTGCGCAAACATCGCAGCAACTGCAATGTTTGCGCAGAGCTCCCAGTCGCATCTGGCACCTACGCTAAGTTCCCAGGCGCTGGACGCGACCAGGGAGCCCTGCGCAAACATTGCAGCAACTCCGATGTTTCCGCAGAGCCTGCAGTCATGTTTAGCGACTGCGCGAAGTTCCCTGACGCTGGACGTGACTTCAAAGCCCTCCGGAATCATCCAGGTTCCTCCGATGTTTCCGGAGGGCTTGCAGTCGCGTTCAGCGCCTACGCGAAGTTCCCTGACGCTGAACGCGACTGCAAGCCCTCTGGAAACATCGGATGAACTCGGATTATTGCTGCGATGTTTGTGCAGGTCTCCCTGGTTGCGTCCAGCGCCTGGGAACTTAGCGCAGGCGCCGAACGCGACTGGGAGCGGAGGAACCCGAAGATTGGAACTGCAAAACAACCACCAGGTAAGCTGTTAAAATGTTAAAAGCAAGACATTCCCCCCCCCCCCTATTTTTAGCTCCATAATACATATGCGTCCTATGGTCTGGTGCGTCTTGTGGACCGAAAAATACGGTAAATCTCCCCTCCCCTCCAAAGCCTCCTGCCCTGCCCTCCCCCACTGGTTACACCGGTGGTGTAAGTTGGATAAGATTGCGCTGTAAATTGAATAACCTTCCAGTTTAGTCAGTGACATGTTTGTACCACTTCCAGCTGAGTAGCACTATGTTAGAACACATGCTGTTACATTTAAATTATATCTTCTGTATCATCTTTCGCTTCTGTTCAAAAAATAAACTTAAATTTGAAACAATCGGTTAAATTGAAACAATTGGTCATTAAAACTTCACCACCATGCAAAATCTCTTTCAAAAGGTTCAGTTTCATATATGCACTACTTGTGCATGCACATGTTCACCCAAACAAACCACTGCTGAGAGAGGGATCACCAAGGACCCTGCCTACAGTCCCAACAGCCAACTGGAAATTTGGGAGTCATCTACTGTAAGTATTGTTATTAAAAATATTTAGAAACCACTTTTCAATAAAAAAAATGTTCACAAAGCAGTTTACGTAGCCGTTTACCTAGTCCTTCTAAATACTGTATAAGAAAACCACCACTTAAAAGCTGCCTCTTCTAGCCCACTTAGCAGGAACAGCATCTCAGACAACAAAATTACTGCATGGATTGGTAACATACATTCTGATTTTGAGCAGCAGATCACAGCATTGACACTTAAAAAAGAATGCTAAACACTGCCAGTTTGTTCTTTAATTGCATTTCAATAAGGAAGAAATACTTATAGCCACATGTTTTTGGAGAGCGCTTCAGTAATGAGGCCTTTCTGTTAAGAGCAATCATCTCTCTCAAGCCCCTCTCTGGCTTCACGACCATTCAAACTTCATTACCACTGTACCAGTACCAGCCAACACAACCAACTAACCCAAGGGACTACAAAACTTCAGATTAACTATCGGCTAAGTGAGCTCTTGTTCGAATCCGCGACGGGCTGAGCTCTCGTTGCTTGGCCAGCTCCTGCCAACCTAGCAGTTCCAAAGCATGTTAATGCGAGTAGATAAATAGGTACCACTTGCAGGAAGGTAAACAGCGCTCCGTGTTCCAGCTGCATGCTACATGCTGCGGCAAGGAGAGTCATGCCGGCCACATGACCACGGAGGCGTCTTCGGACAACGCTGGCTCTTCGGCTTTGAAATGGGGATGAGCACCACACCCTAGAGTCGGACACGACTGGACTTAATTGTCAGGGGTCACCTTTACCTTTAAGTGAGCTCTTAGAGGTCACCACGGGGGAGGTTAAATAACATAGCTGGAGCATTTAGGAAACACTGCGTTTCTGTGCATTCAGGGCCAGGCCAACTCCCTGATAGTTAAGCATTTTGTACTATCAGTTTAGAAGATTTGAACTTTGTTGGAAGGAGATCAAAAGAGACCATCTGTTTGGTTTCTCTCTCCTTCCCCTCCCCCAAGCAACTCTATCCTTTTCTTTTTATTTCGTTCTCTTTTTAAACCAATTCAACAATACTGATGCTTGGTTTGGCAGGGGTTGCCCAATTGGATACTACATACCTATCAATTTGCAACTGTTCAACCCCGTGCAGCAGCCTTTCCAGGTGTTTACCCTGCCCTGCCAGCTGGAGGCTGAGAGAGTTGCAATTTCCTCTTGGGTGGGTTATTGTCACAGCATGGCCTCACAATATCAGACTTCGATTTTCATTGGCTCAGAACATGGCTTTGGGAAAGGGTGACTTGTACTCCTGGACAAAATGTGTTCCACCTCATTAGGGAGAAGGCTAACGAGCTGGTCATGCAAGATGGCAACTTCCTCATGTTCAATCATACACTTTCCTTTGGCAGAAAGCTGTGCTGTGAGCTAATGGGGCTGATGCATCTGCCCATAGGTATCCAGATGGCCCTTCAGCCAAATAGTCCCTGGAGACCAAGCCATTCCATAAAAAGGTCCAGAGTCCTGGGTACTACTCTATGCATCATATTAGTGCCTCATTTAAAAGGATGGTCTCAAAAGTACAGTACAGCAGAGTAAGAAAGCCAAGTCTAAGTCTAACGTCTCCACATTTCCCTAAAACATTATTCAAATGAGTATTTTGAAATAACAAAACTGATGGGGCATAACCACCCACCACAATTTCCTGTTTATTTGTTAATTCCAGGTGCATTCATTGCCAGATATAGTGCAGCATGGTAACCAGTCGCAGTACAAAAATGAGGCATGGAAGGTTAACAGAAAGTGGTCCTTCTACTATGAAACACTGGCCTTCAGAACTGAGGCTGAAGACTGATAGAGTCGAAAGTACGCTTTCCATGGTGTGCATGCTCATTTCTTTTGTTCCACTGCCATCTTTGGAAATGTTTGTTAAACACTGCAAAAGCCTGAACAAATGGTGAACAGAGATGAGAGTGGGATGAATGTGCACACCATGGACGCAGGTAATAAATACATGCCAGCTTTAGATGTGGTCCCACTCCTCCTGAAGGAGCAGATTCACATAAAAAGTGCATAGAGGCTGGCACCGCTCATTCTGCCACCTACCTGGACCTGCGCCGGCTGACCCAAGTGAGTGCTCCGCGGGTCGGTGCAGGGGCATGGGGAGGGCAAGGTGGGGTGGCAAGGGAGGGGGCCATTGGCTGGTCCGGGCTGAGAGGGGACGGGGGTATCAGCGCTGGGTTGCACCGATATCCAATGCCCCTTTCCAGGCCGGCCCAGCCTTACATTGGGGCCTCTGGTGCTTACACTGGGGGACGAATGTCCCCTTCTCCCGAGGTGAGCCTGTGCCGTGCCGGCGCAGCCCGCATCCCAACTAGGATGCAGTGGCCAGCCCTTTAGGCCAGCCGTCACATCTTAGGTAGGATTGGGCTGTTAGTTTTATACCCTCACCCTGAATTTGATATCCCCTGCTGTTGACCATTGCCGGGTGTGTGTGTGATCCCTCTTTTGTGGAAAAATTTGTGGTGAAAGTTTTCTGTTGAGAACCTTCAGTTTATCCCTTATACCCCTGCCTACCCCCACTCCCTGATTTAATAGCCATCAGAGAGATGCTGCCTTAGGTGCCATCACTGACTGAAGCAATATTATTAGAAATAAGTCTTTTCCAGTCATGGCACCTTAATCATGCAACTTTCTCCTGAACTAGGATTGCTGGGCCTGCTACACTGAAGCTTTTAGGCATCTAGGGAAGTCACAGCTGTTTCACCTGGCTTTGATGCAGCTGGAATCAGAAGCTGCTATTACTGAGTTGTTTTTAAATGAAATTTTAAAATCTAGTATTTTATTTGTTTTATAGTATTTGTATTTTCCTGCAAATTATGATTGTATAATAAATGAATATACTGTACAGATAAAGTAAAACAAAAGGAATGGGGCACACAAGATCCTGCATTTGTTGGAAATAAGGGGATGGAAGGAACAGAGCTGACACTTCTGTTCTTACTGGCACATATCAGAAAGAATAATCATTTCTCTTGGCAACAGTCTATTTCTCCCTAGAGAAGCTGTGTCATGCTTTTACTAACTAGCGATTTAACAAAGTGCAAGATTGGGCAGGTTGACCATGTCTGGGTACGCCCCCAAGATGTCGGTGGTGATGATGATGGGCTCCCCTGCCTACCTGTCCATCATCACATCACATATTGAACTCCCCCATTCCAAAGATGCTGCCAGGGACACCCGACTGGCATGCAATGAGCAAGCACAACAGGGATTTCCTGGATAGACACTTTGTTGCTAGGGTGACCAGAGGATTTCATCCAGGATACAGACCACAGCCCAGCTTTTGCAGAACTGCTGCAATTAATCAGTCCAACCCCAACAGGGCTTGTGCGATTGAACAGCCAATTTTTAAAAGACTTATGATGACTGGAAGGAGGATGAAAAGTTCCTGCTGGCCAGATGCAAAAGGAACAGAGATCTTGGGGATGCATTTTGTGGAGGAGATGGAAGAATCAGGTGATTGTAAGCCCCCTCCCCCTTGCTACAAGTTTTAAGGCTGTTCTAAAATGGCCGCTTTTGATAAAGTGATCAACATTCCAAATAGATTTGTGGGTTCTCCCTCCCTAAAAGGAGGGAGGAAAAATAGAATAACCCCTCTGGGGCACTCCTCAACCCCATAAACTGCACCAAAGCCCAGTCTAACAATTGCCCCTTCTGAGCCTGTAATTCTTTGTTGTAGACATTTATACTCCACCATTCTATCATACAATTATGGCCAAGGGAATTCACAATAAAAATGCAAAATAATATCATATTCCATCAGCATAGTATAAAAAACAAGCAATAAAACAGCAGTGAGGCAGTAGTAAAAAAAACAGAGCATAATATTAAACACACAGCATAATATTAAAAGCAGATAAAACACAGCACCCATTAGTTAAAAAAGTGTTGCAATAGAAATGTCTTTGCCAACCAGTGGAAGACCTACAAAGATGGGGACAATTGTGCCTCTCTAGGGAGAGAGTTCAACAGCCTCGAATCGACATAAGAGAAAGCTCTCTCCTAGGTCTCAACCAGCGGGGAGGGGGGGTTGACATTGGCGAGACACGCTTTATGATGATGACATACCTACAGTATTTCCTTTTTATAGTGCTCAGCCTCAGTTTTGGGATAAGAAATAAGTCTGCCTTTCTTCTCATGTGTATTATTTATCTGTGGTCAGGAGGTGTGGTCTGGTGGTTGAGCTGCCTGCCTGCCTGCCTGAAGAAGCTGAACAGGATTAGGCTCAGTTGTGCCTGGATGGTAGACTGGAAGTCGCTGCCAAACTGTAATAACCCTTTGTGAGAGAGAGGAGTCGCTGTCATGCCACAGTAAGAGGGCGGAATGGAATGCTGAGAAGTCAGTGGACAAAGAGCAATAACAACTTGAGATCAGTAGCGTCACTAGGACGCGCGTCACCAGGACGCGCGTCACCCTGGGGCAGGGGGCGCGCATCACCCTAGTGACGCTACGATATCGGCGCGGGGGGGCGACCCAGCTCTCCCCCCCCCGCGTCGCCCTCCGGACGCTCCGAGGCCGGCCCAGGAGCCAGCCTCGGAGCGTCCGACCCCGTCGGCACTCCAGGGCCTTCTGAAAGAAGGCCCAGGCAGCGCGTCCATCCGGGTATTTCCCGGATTTTCGTGCATGCGCAGACCCGTTTTGAGGGCAAAAAATCCGGGAAATACCCGGATGGACGCGCTGCCTGGGCCTTCTTTCAGAAGGCCCTGGAGGCCCTGGAGGCCCCGGGCCGGCCTCGAAGCGTCGCGCGTCACGGAGGTGGCGCGCGTGGGGTGCGCGCGTCACCCCGTGGCGCTCGTCACCCGGGGGCGCCCCGCCCCCCCGCCACGCTCCAGCGACGCCTCTGCTTGAGATCCTGCCTCGTTTGATTTGTAGCTACAGTATCTGTGGAAGCTCGGAAGACATAAGCTGTGCAGCCAGAGAGATGACCACATCATGGAACGGAAACATCTGGAGAATGACAGGTTCTATATATGAATAGAACAATATTGTAAAGACCCTTATCGGGTCCAGGATAGCCTGCCTATGTGAACGGCCTTGAGTAAATCTGATGAGAAAACTCTGATGATGAGAATGGCGGTATTTAAATACAGGAAATAAATAATAAAATCTGTCATCTAGACCAGAGGTTCTCAACCTGTGGTACGCGTACCCCTAGGGGTACATGGACCACGTGCTGGGGGTAAGCCAAGGACTGGCCGTTATCTGCCCCATTAACACTTAATTAAGTGTTAATTAAGTGTTAATTCATTTTTTAATTTTTTTCTGGATTTTTTCCAGAGACTGAGAGCTCCCTTGTGCTTTCTTCCGTGAGTAATCTATCCGATCTACAGCTGATTGTCGGGATTAATTTATGCACGTGCATGAGTTGAGCTTCTCAGCAGCCAGCAGAGGGCGTTGTGCTCTTCAGTTCAGTTCAGCTGAGCTGCAGAGGGCGTTGTCCTCCCAGCTCTCCTTCGATGGTGATTGAATGCAGCTTGGGTAAGCTTCTGAACTGGGCCTAGTTGGGGAGGCTTTGGAAACTGTGCATAGGTGGGTTGGGGGGGAACAGTTGAGTTTGGGGGGTTTTGTACTAAGGATTTATATTTTTTACTTTGGAAACTGCATGGGTGGATTGGGGAGGAAAAGAGATGAGTTTGGGGGGTTTTGTACTTGGGATTTCTGTTTGTTTGTTTTTTACTTTGGAAACTGTGCATGGGTGGGTTGGGGGGAAACAGTTGAGTCTGGGGTGGTTGTACTTGGGATTTATATTTTTTACTTTGGAAACTGTGCATGGGTGGGGTGGGGGGAAAGAGTTGAGTTTGGGGGGTTTGTAGTTGGGATTTATGTTTTTTGTGCATTTTGTTCATGTGTCTTATTGCTGTGTGTGTTTTAAAAGAGAGCCTGGTATTTTTGTGTATTTTTGTGCAATTTATGTAAATTAGCTAATTATGTAAATTGGCTAATCATGCTAATTAGCTGGGGGGTACTCCAAAATTTTTGACCTTCACTGGGGGTACCCGGGCCTCCAAAGGTTGAGAACCCCTGATCTAGACAACCTCATGGAGGTGAAGAGTAGAAATGTGCTTTTTGGACTAATAGTTTAACGATTAAGAGTGCATTCTGGGGCAACCTTGGGGAAGGGAGGGGGAAGTCCAGCAACCCGGAAGAGGCTGTAGGAGCGTGATTTCGCTCTCTACAGCCCTGAAAATGGAGCAGTTTGCATGCAAAAAGGTAAGAAATGCCATTTTAAACCTTTTTTTCTTTTTTTCAACTTTTTACAGTGGACCCTCGCGGGTCCAGGATCCGCAATGAGACAAATCCGCAGGTCCCAAACCCACTGTTAGAAAGGGTCTACTGTATATACCCTAGTTCCCCCAGAGTACAGAACTTTTAGCAATGTCTTCTTTCCTTTTATGTTCTGAATTCCAAGTGAACCAATTATCTAATAAAAAACCTGTTTTTATCTAATGTGCTAAATTATCTCTGAATTTGAATCTTTTGTGCCTACCTATACATATTCTGTGTTCATAGGAGAAATGAAGGCACCTCCCAAATGCTTAGAAGTCTAAAAGGAAAGCATTAACACCTACTAGGGTGATCGCAGCAGTTAATTACCATTTTTTACCATTTGGGTGGGTTTTAACAGGGAGCCATTTGAGAACGAAAGGTTAGAAGGGCAGTAAAAAACTTGCTGCTTGGCCCTGGATCTCCCATGAGCCTTACCTACATTTGCTGAAAACTCTGGTCAGCCCAAATCTGTCCCTAAGGTCCGATGAAAAGTCTAATAGCGTGGTTAAGGTCCAGAGGGACTCATCTCTATGCACTGACAGCCTTTACTTTGTAGCAAGAACATCCATATGCATGATTTCTATCATGGACTTCCCAAGCACACCACGTAATGAGTGATAATAATCATGTACAGGTCATTTACATGCATGCCCATGCTCTCTAAGCAGACAAGCTCACTCATAGCAATGCCTTGTACCTTCCCTCATGTTGCTATGATAGTTAGATGTATTATACTAATTAATACCTTGCCCTGTGGGTGATTCTTATCTGATAAAAAGAAACCGCTTGGCAGATGGCTTAGGTGGGAACATGGCAGCATCAAGATGAACAGTTTTTACATCTAGCAAGTCAATCAAATAAGAGTTTGCTCTGCTAAAATGTTTGGGGGCATTCTGATCATTACAGATTTTATATAACGTGGTTATATATATAACGTGGATATGATATATCTGGATTTTCAGAAGGCGTTTGGCACGGTCCCTCATGAAAGGCTCCTGAGAAAACTCCACAGTCAGGGAATAAGAGGGCAGGTCCTCTTGTGGATTAGGAACTGGTTGAAGACCAGGAAACAGCGAGTGGGAGTCAATGGGCAATTTTCACAATGGCAAAAGGTGAAAAGCGGTGTGCCCCAAGGATCGGTCTTGGGACCGGTGCTTTTCAACTTATTCATAAATGACCTGGAGTTGGGGATAAGCTGCGAGGTGGCCAAGTTTGCAGATGACACTAAACTTTTCCGGGTGGTGAAGACTAGCAGGGATTGTGAAGAGCTCCAGAAGGATCTCTCCAAACTGGGAGAATGGGCAGCAAAATGGCAGATGCGCTTCAATGTAAGTAAGTGTAAAGTGATGCACATTGGGGCAAGAAATCAAAACTTAACATACACGCTCATGGGTTCTGAGCTGTCTGTGACGGATCAGGAGAGAGATCTTGGGGTGCTGGTGGACAGGTCGATGAAAGTGTCGACCCAGTGTGCGGCGGCTGTGAAGAAGGCCAATTCCATGCTCGGGATCATTAAAAAAGGGATTGAGAATAAAACGGCCAATATCATTATGCCTTTGTACAAATCGATGGTAAGGCCGCATCTGGAGTATTGTGTCCAGTTCTGGTCACCACACCTCAAAAAGGATATAGTTGAATTGGAAAAGGTGCAGAAAAGAGCGACCAGAATGATTCGTGGGCTGGAGCACCTCCCTTATGAGGAAAGGCTACAGCGTTTGGGGCTTTTCAGCCTAGAAAAAAGGCGCCTGAGGGGGGACATGATGGCGACGTATAAAATTATGCATGGGATGGAGAGAGTGGATAGAGGGAAATTCTTCTCCCTCTCGCACAACATCAGAACCAGGGGACATGCACTAAAATTGAGTGGAGGAAGAGTTAGACCGGACAAAAGAAAATATTTCTTTACCCAGCGTGTAATTCATCTGTGGAACTCCTTGCCACAGGATGTGGTGATGGCACCTGGCCTAGATGCCTTTAAAAGGGGTTTGGACAGATTCATGGAGGAAACGTCTATCACAGGTTACAAGCCATAAGCAACCTCCTGGTTTTGGAAGTGGGTTTTCTCTGTGCCAGGTGCAGGGGAGTGGCAGCAGGAAACAGGTTATCTTGTTGGCTGTGTGCTCCCTGAGGCATCTGGTGGGGCCACTGTGTGATACAGGAAGCTGGACTAAATGGGCCTTTGGCCTGATCCAGCAGGGCTCTTCTTATGTTCTTATAACGTGGTGAATAGCCATTCTCCTCCTACGTTTTCCTCACGTCTTACAGGTGTCCAAAATAACCAAGCCAGCATTTTGCTTCTCATGCAGTGCAAGCATGCAGTAAAAAAGGACAGAAGTAACAAGATAAGTAGGTTTTCCATGTGCGTGGATTGGCCACTGATGAGGTAATGATTTATTAGAAGCTTGACGATGCTCCTGAAAGCTGGCATTACCAGCAAAACGAATTTCCTCATTTGGCCCTTTATAATTGCATTTGTAAGTGCTTATTTCAGTGATGGAGAACACTGGGGGAAGTATAATTTTCCTCTGCTGACACCCACATTGGGGGAGAAGGAGGAGGTTAAAAGAAGGTTACATCATGGCAAGGCTGGAAAAGCAACTCCATGGGGCCCATCTGGATCACTCCAACAGTCTCTGGAGGGACCCAAACTAGGCACAGCACAGATCCCTAATTCTGTGATTAGCTACTACGGTACATTAAACAAGACTCACTAAAAACAACACCACCATCTTACAGAAAGTGTTGTCAGGCAATTTCCATGGCTGATTTCTTTTCTTTTGTCTGAGAGAGGTAACAACAAGCATTTCGCCAAATCCAATACCTTCCAGTGGCAGAGCACAAGGGCAGGTGCTTGCTCTCTCACCCATCCTGCTGCCTCACAAACTGCCTGTGATAGATCTGCCATTTTACCCAGGATGGCAATAATGTGCGTAATCATCAGCCTCAAAAACATCATTGCACTGCCAAGGCAAAACACATTTGACACATTCAGGCAGTGATTGTCTCAAGATGGAAAAAGCAATCCTCCCTCCCTCTCTCTCTCTCTCTCTCTCTCTCCCCCGCCCTCCCTTCAGCTCCAGGTTTCTCAGAATAAATTCTAAAGAATTAGAATAAATTCTAAAGAATTATTTTTTATTTACACCAATGTAAACTAGGGCAGGAGTGGGGTCTTTCATAAACTTAAAGTGTACCTGAGTCACATGGTATGTGCAGGCTCATCCCTCTTACAGAGGCAGCCGGGGAAATAATACAGGTTATTGTTGCTTGACAGGAGACATGACAGAGAAGTTAGAACACACAGTTTGGACACCTTTAATTTTGTGGCTGTTGCAATTTTCATTTCACTGAATGTCTGGCTTTCTATTGATGAAGTTTCTTACTGGGTCATACCCTACATGAAGAGACAAAAAGCCAACATGGAATCTAAATTCTGTTCTCATTGTGACCAAATCCCAGAGTGATTAGGGGGAAAACATGCTTACATCATCAAAAGCAAGAGACTATTGAACCTTTGCCATGACATACAGCTTGAAGGTATCCCTGTCTCTTGTGCTTCTTAGCCTCATCTGTATCTCAGTAGCGTTTGCCTTCCCCTATTTTTCCCTCAATACAAGAAACACAGCCAGAGATGCTTGCAGCCAGCTGAGCCCTCACACGGCATTTCATTTCATGTTTATCCATCAAAGCCCTAATGCTAATTTCTTTTGGTTTCCCAGCACACAAACTGGTTTCCCTCTCAGAACTGAGGCTTGGGGTTCTATTTTTTCTTAATTAATGCCAAATTTGACTAGCTGTACTGGTACTTTGCTACCTACTCCAAGAAACCTGATGGAGTTTGCAAAAGAAAAGAAACAAGAGGGAGATTTTGAGATGGAATTGGGAATTAGCTAAGTTTGGTTTGTGCTAAATTCTAAAAACAAGGGTTCTATGGTGAACGAGTGAATAGGTGCAAAAACTGTAACTTTTAAGAAAGAAAAGTGAATATTTATGGATTGATGCACTACAGTTTTGCAGGTGATCTGGCAAGTATAGATGTTTCGATATGACACAAAAGTTATTCAGGATGAGGAGGAAAAGTCACTGATATGGGGAGGTCTAACGGCGCAATCCTATGTAGGAGTGCGCCGGGGGAGCGCACACTCCCCTGGCACAGGATGTTGTGAATGTGCCATAAAGCACTTTCACGGCACCCGGCGAGTAAGGGCTGCCAGCGCAGCAGCCGGCGGCCCTTACCCAGGCTCCTACACGGCCCTGCGCCCACCGGAGCAGGTATGTCCTACACTGGCAGGGGCGGGAGGAGGGCGGACCGGGTGGTGAGGGAGGGCGGCCATAGGCCGTGGCAGGCCTGGAGAGGGAAGAGATATCCAAAGCCCTCTCCAGGCCCAGCGCAGCCCATCGGGCTAGAATGTACGTGAGCTCCAAAGTTTGCGTACATTCGAGTAGGCCCATAGGGCCTCCAGCCACTTACACCCGGGGAAGGGGACGACCCCGGGACAGCCTGTAACCTGGATAGGATATGGCGGCTGGCCCTTTAGGCCGGCCCCCGTATCTTACACAGGATTGGGCTGTAATGCAGTTAGTCCTATTGTTCTTTCTAGCTGGTCCTCTTGTCACAATAGGTTCTGCCAAGAAACCTTAACAAACGTGAATTGAAGATCCAGCTCCTAATGGACAAATTTGAAAGAGAAATTATACGAAAAGAAATTTTTTATATACTGGGTTTACAAAGCCATATATGTACAAGGAAAATGTTAATGAAATGTGGCACAGCATGTGTCCATTTTGAACTGTGTGCGAGTCCATCCACAATTTCTCACTTACTGAGATTTCTGCTGTAATGTGAATACATTTTGAGTGCTTAGGAACAATCTGACCTTGATATATTCAACAATCATAAACATCATTTTGCTCCCTACAGTCTGATTCTGTGCACTGCTATGAGGACATCATAGCTCAAATTAGGAGATCTGTTCAGGCATAAGGGCCCCAAGTGCTGAATTCAGCTGATGGCAGTGATAACTGCCTTAGTGATTGCTATTGCCCTAACTATATAGCACACATCTATACAGTATAGCACAAGGGCAGTCACACAGTTCTGGTACAGGTTCCTCTACAACATCCTAAAGTCTGCAGTGGTGCAAGAAAGTGGTACATATTTCTGCTGGCCATTCCTTGTAGCTATGTTTAAACAAGAGGGAAAGAGATTCATAGCATTCTGACTAAAGGCAGATGAAAACTATCAGAATACAAAATAATTATTAAGCTGCTATATAGACATTTACTTGCTTAGACACATTCAAAACTACAATAGTGCATATCTTCATAAACACTCATCTTTGTGTATCTCTCTTAACACATATTTTCCTGCACATCTCAAGCATGCCTAACTTGTACCTGTTTGCAAATCTATTTGATTTGCAAATCATTCCCCCTCCCACTTGGTTCCTACATCCGTCATCCACTTGCGAGGAAAATCGGCACAGTTGCAGCTGCTGCCATAAAACCTGCTCAGAGACAAAAGCGGAAGGCAAAGCTGTGGAGCAGTTCTGCTCCTGTGCACAAATCTGCAGAAAAGGGCATGTCGTACAATTTGTTCAGGAAACAATAGCAATGTTTGACATGTCATAAGGATTGATGGAGCAGAAATTTACATGGGAGAATGCATTTTTAAACAGCTCCATGGAGCCCTGATGCTTTGCTGGTAATGGTTTCAACATTCATCATCCACTGAGCCCCCACTGAATAACTCCTTAAACTACATGAAATTAACTCTACTCATAGCAGCTTCAGGGAGGCACAAGAGCTGGGGGGGGGGGAGGCGATAAGGAAGAAAGGAGGGAAACCACTTAAAGATACAAGAACTGTTCATTAGAAGAAATGCTGGAAATGTGAAATCCTGAACTTACTTTGCCTACACGCTAACCATCGCAACCCATGAGTTCCAAAGGCACCTTTGCAATTAAAGGATCAAACTGGATGCCATTATACAATATTTATTTAAAATAGTTACATCCCACACCTCCAAAAGAAACTTTTCCCAGAGCTGCAAACAAAAGTTTTTTTTAAAAAACCCAATAAAATAAATGAAGTATGAATATAAACAACAGTAGATTAAAACAGCATAACTGGCCCTGCAGATGTTAAAACCACAGTTAAAAAAACATGGGGGAAAAGAAAAAACGGCTTTCATCTGGTGCCAAAAAGATGACAAATTTAGCACCAGATGAACCTCTATGGACAGCATTTTCCATCCAGGTAACCGTAATTGAAAAGTCCTCTCCTTCATTGCCATCCAGGAGCCTCAGATGGTAGAGGCACTTAGAGAGGGGCCTCTGAAGATCTTAATGCACAGGCAGGATCAGGGCGGGGTATAGTCAAGGGGGAGTGGAGCTCCGGGGCTTCTCCTGCAGCAGGAGCAGTGATGTCATCAGCAGGAGCACACAGGTGCTTCCCTTTGAAACATTTTTCAAAGGACCTGAACTGAGAAGCATCATCAGGCTCAGTGGGACGCAAACTGACCTAGGGTGATACGTTCATAACTAGGCTATAGTCTTTCCCAAGAGCTGCCTGAGAGATAGTACGTTGCTCACATTACATTAATAGCGCAATCCAATCTAACTTGGGAGTGATGCGGCAGCTCCTGCGCTGCTCCAGGGTGTTGCAAATTTTTGACAGCCAGCAGAGAGGCTGGCGCTGCTTGCTCTCTGCAGGATGGAGGGCACCACCAGCGGACACAGGTAACTCCTGCACTGGGCAGCAGGGGGGTTCGGGGGGGGGGATGAATTGTGCTGTCAGGCCCGGGATGGGGGAGAGATCCCTGGCAGTGTGTTCCACCGAACCCTATCCCGGGTCTGGCCGGCGGTACATAGACCTCCCAGATTTGTTCTGGCCATTTTGCCGGTGCACATCCGAGGAGACCCATGGGGGAGCTGGGGCATTACCCAGAGGAAAGGGAAGAACATCTCTTTCCCCCGAGGTGGCCTCCAGCTGCGCCAGCGCTGGCCCTATCCTGGTTAGGATCCAGTGCAGCATGCTATTGCACACTACTACGATTCTAGACAGGATTGGGCTGTAAGGCTATAGTCCTATTGAATACAATCACTTACTTTAAACATGCATAGGTTATCACTATAATAGACCTTTTATATTTATTTGGGATCTTTTTAATCCCCTTTTTCAATTTTTAAACATTTGCTTTGAACTATTGCAACCCACTCCAAGAGTTTGGGATGAAATGAGCAACAGCTTTAAATGAAGAAAATAAGTGTCAGGGAAAAGAAAATACTCTAGCAGCGCAATCCTGCCTAAGATGCAAGCCGCAAAGGCCTCCCCCTCGAAGGAAGGGGATATTCGTCCTCTGCCCCCAGTGTAAGTGCCAGAGGCCCCAAGGGACCACCTTGGGTGCGCACCAGCTCTTTAGCTGGCACACGTCCGGGGAGGCCATGTAAGGCCGACCCAGCCTGGGAAGGGGCAATGGATATCGGTGCAACCCAGTGCCGATATGGCCGAGACAGCCAATGCCCTCTCCCTCCCCACCCCTGCCCTCCCTCCCCATGCCCTCCCGCCACCCGGCGTAGCACTCACCTGTGTTGGCTGGTGCGGGTCCTGGGCAATGATGGAGTGAGCGGGGTTGGTCTCCGTGCCAGCGCCACTTACTCCCAGGGTGTTGAAGGCCTTACAGCATGTTTATGACCCCCTAGGCTGATGGAGTGCTCGCTCCACAAGCCTATGTTTGGGCAGGATCAGGCTGCACAAAATTTAAAGTTGGTTTTTTCGTTATATATAATCTGAGTGGGGTATGGCTATGGGGGCATTGGTCATGACAAGCTCCTGCACTTTATAATGCAACATCACACCACTGGGCAGGGTGATGGAGGAACAAGCACTCCTTCAGGTATCTTGACCTGAAGCTGCATAGGGCTGTAAAACAAAAGCACCAATACTTTGAAGTGAGCACAGAAATAGATGGGGAGTTTGTGCAGCTGTTTAAGTACTGGCAAGATGTGATCCCAATGACTACAGTTTCAAAACTATCTTTGAAAGGCAGTCTCATATACAATTCATGTATTGCTTGGAATTACAATTTATGTATTGCTTGGAATTATAATGTATTACAATTCATATCTAGCTTGGAAGTTACTAGAGTCTAGATAAGTGTGACCAGGCTATCCCCCTATCCAGAAGGAGTCACAGGTGCTCTGAGCCATGCAGGACACCTAAGCATCCAATGACAAAGATTAATCAATGAGCACCTTCAGATTTTTATCCCAATCCTTCAAGGGGAATGCCGCTCCCTCCCCCACGAATGTGGGCAGGAGCACTCTTTGCACAGTTGTCCCCTACATGAGGCAGGGGACAGTCCTCTAGCCAATTAGCTGGTTTGGCGAGGGGAGGTGCCTGGAGTGCTTGTGGAACCTGATGCTTCCTTGCCACCTGTCCAAGCAAAGTGACATGAGATTGGTCTCATGCTTAGCTGGTATGCACCAGTGCCATGTACATGTGAGTACAAATGCATCAGGCAACAACTGAAAAAATATAAGGGACAAGATGGAACCGTGTGGGACCCCATAGCAAAAACATTTTACATTAATTAATTAATAGATGCCTCCCTTTTGTAGATATACTGGGTCCAGTACCAATATTTAGCAAAGCTATGCTTCAAAGCTTTGCCATTGATGACAGTACTGAAAACCATATTTATCTTAGCTATGCATGCTGGAGACACTAAGATATCAGTGTATCTGTCCTGCTTGAGCTTGTGAAGAACCCAAACCATTAATGGAACCAGTGAGAATGCAAAAAACATGGAACCAGTGAGAATGCAAAAAATGTTTCTCACTTGTGATCTGAAATGTATCCCTCATGGAATCTGGATCCTGAGCTGCCCTTGTACAGAACTGGAGGCATTTATTATTATGCCTGGTAATAAAGATCTCTCTCTCTCTCTCTCTCTCTCTCTCTCTCTCTCTCTCTCTCTCTCTCTCTCTCTCTCTCTCTCCTCATGAATATTAGAATGAGGTAGTCTTCTTTCATAGTCCACTGATGACTCAGAGCCAGTGATCTGCTGAGTAAAGCCACTTAAGCACTATTCGCACTTGCCTCATACATTGCAATAAGCCAAACAGTTTTGCAGACACCATTCTCATATTACCTCTGTACATATAAATTGTGAATCCAGTTTTACCTTGCTTGTTTATATAATGCTTTGTCATCACTACTGGAATTATTACTATTTCCTCTGAATGGAGGATAACAAAACAAAGTCCTTTGACTGCCCACAGCTTCAATTTTAAAGTTGTCATCAGACAACATTCCACCTATAAGGAGATTCCCACAATGCTCATCCCATCTCCTGAGTGACATAATTAGTTACAGTGGTTTTTGAAACAGGTAGACCAAACAGGTAGACTCCTGTGAGGGGATTGCTCAAACTCATCCCACCATCTGCCTGGGATAGTGGCAGCAGATTATCTATCAATTCCCCCCTGCTCTGCATTCAGCTGCTGATCCAGTAAAACAGTGAAGCAGAGAGCAGAAAGGAATGCACCGTGCACTAAACACTACTCCCCTTGGTCAGCCTCTGGTTTCCCTAACACAGCCTCACAAAGTTGTTGTGAAGATAACCGCATGTCATAATCAATGTTCCCTCTAATTTTGCCACCGAGTGCATGGAGCTCTATTGTGGCTGTGTGGGAGCAGCTGTGGAGCGCTCAGTGATATTGTCATCGCTGAGCTCTGGAGCGCGAGAGGGAAGCTACACGGGACTTCCATTAGAGTTGCACGGCCACACGGCTATGCAGCATACAGGGAAGGGTGGTGGTCTTACTAATAGGCTGCCTTGATATGCTGCCATAATAATAATATTATGGCATAATAATATTATATAATATGCTGACAGTATTTGGAAGAAAATGGGGGCAAATGAATTACAAAGTTCATATCATCTTTCAGAAAGGCTTCTTAAGCAACAACTGAAGGCTAAAACGGGATACACCATGGGGAAAGAAGTGAGAGAATAGCTGTGGCGGGTAGTTCCAAGAGAATTCCATTTAATATGTCACTCTGTGCAAAACAAGGGTGTCCTTGCAAAGTGACATCAGGCTTGCCACATAAAGGAGTTCCCAGGTTTGTTTGCTTGTTTGTTGTTGTTGGAGAGGTTTTTTATTTAAAAAACAGGGAATAAAAATTGATGGGAAGCAAATTGCTTTGGCCAGAAACTCTCTGCTCAAAAGAGCTGTAGCAGGAAAGCAATTACTGACTGTCAAAAACCTGTCAAGGCATCAGAGTGACCTGCCATGATTCTCATCGCCGCATACTGCCTGCCAGCCTCCTAGTGATACTCTGTGGGGTGGTGAGCAAAGAAACAGGGACACCAAAAGGAAGAAGTGGTCCATAGAATATGCCAGGATGGAAAAACAGTTCTGTCTCTCTGTCCTGAGTTGTAGCATGACCATGACGCCTTGGGCCTCTTCACCATCAACACCAACATTAAGAGTCAACTACTGTATATACTATCTCAAAGACGGTAGAATTCTCCCACTTCTGCTTTAGCTGCATTGCTCACAGCAACATTTATGGATCATCGTTCCATCAAAAAGACCAGGGTGAAAACTGTGTTAGGGACTGCAAGCAAATGGTTCACCACCCCCTTTAGCAGCCTGAGAACAACAGTGCACATCCTCTACTGTGGTTTGTGAAAAATATCAACTCACTCCTCATTGAGTGTTAGGGTCTGGGAGGATGCGTTTGCGGCCCTGTGTGGGGAAACACAGTGGGCAGGAAAAGAGTTAAGCACCATTCTACACCTCTTCTTTGCTGCAAAATCAGTCTTCCCAAGTAGCTTGTCTCTAAAACAAACAACCCCAACTATAAGGATTTTGTTGCACACGTTTGCATGTGAAGGTTATTGAGGCCGATAGATCCTTTGAATGGATGGATGGATGGATGGATGGATGGATGGATGGATTGATTGATTGATTGATTGATTGATTGATTGATTGATTGATTGATTGTTGGTATTTTTTTTATAGATTCAGAGACTGACGAGCTGGCACTACAAACAAACCTCAATTGCTCACAAACAAATTAGCAATGAGTAGGGAACCCACTCAAATTATTCTAAATTTCAGGGAGAAGAAAAAATGTATAATCTTTTTTAAATGTTCCACATACTCGCTTGTAATACTTTGAGAAATGCATGCAGCTACTATCAGAAATGAAGGGATCTGACCTGGTTACTAGGATTATTAGAGTGGAGGTGTATAAAAGTGATTGATTGGAAGAAAGAGAAGCAGAGAAGAAAGAAGCAGGGGACAGAGAAATGGAAAGAATAACTAAGGAGAAGATACTGTTAAAATGTCAAAGTGGTCCTTGAGAAACTTGAGATTGCAGAGCCCTCAATGGATACAGACATTAAAGCCAAACTAACAACCAGACTGCTCTGCTGAGACTGGCAGGAGAAAAATGGCCAATCAACCCCCCTGGGAATTACAGAGCTTCTTCTACTACTTTTCCCAGGTGTTAGGAGGAGGGGGGGGGGGAAGTCCCAGCTTCTCTTGATTGTGTTTCATAACAGCAGTCCCCTTAGCATCAGCTGCTAGTGTAGTACACAAAGTTGTATATGGCAGTAGACCCCTCGATTTTACACTGAGTAATTTACTGCCGCCAGGCTGTTAGCAGCTAGGGATTACAGTTAACATTTTTAGTCAATAGTCATATTATACTGTTAGCAGCCACAGCACAAAGAAATAGTTGTTTCGGCAGAGGTTCCACACTTTTCTGCTCTCTCCAGTTTTAGCCACCCTCCCCCCAAGGTGACACCAGGACGATTTAGATGCTCGCCTCACCAGGTTTTATTGGAGCTCTGTGACTGGGCCAGCAGCAGGTTCTCTGCTAATGAACCGTATTGATTTCATATTCTCTTGTTGTCCGCTTAAATGGCAAGCGGCATATCTGATAGATTAAATAACCACACAATAGCTTGGCTGACATCTCAATCACTCCGCTGTTAGGTCTCTAATGAATTTTACAGCCCAGCAAAACGGAAGAAATTAAGGTCAAAGTCCAAAGAAGGAAACATAAATCACCACAACGGACTCTGAAACATTTGCAAGAGCTCATCCGTACAAACTTTAGCTCTTCTTTCTCCGCTTTGTCACCATTAAAAACTCTGCCTCATTCAAGTAACTGAGATTATGAGATGCGCAGGAGCCTGCCACAGCCGGGGGTAATGGTGGAGGGGTACACCTTGAAAAGATGAGGGGTCATAGCTTAGTGTTACAGCACATGCTTCGCATACAAAAGGTCCCAGATTTAATCCCCAGCATCACCAATTACAGACATCAGCTAGGAGTCTGGGAAAACCCTTTGGCAAGCCATGCTAGTCAGAGTTGACAGTACTGTACTGGGCTCAGTGATGGGACTGGTATGTCAATATAAAGCAGATTCAGATAGTAGGGATGATATAGAAAGACAAATATCCTCCAAAACATGCACGGTACAGTTCCCAGGAATGTGTTATAACTCCTTTGGAGTGAATAGAAAAAAGGTAACCAAACTGAATTTAGAGGAAAATAAAGACAACCCTTTAGAACAGGGGTCTCCAAAGTTTTCTGGCCGCGGGCGGGACAGGCATGATTGGCAGGCCCATCTGACCCGTGGCCCTGCCATTAGGGCGGCCCCGCCCCTTACGGCCACAATCAGACACAAGTGGCCATTGGGGAGCTGCTTGTCAGCCGCGGCAGCCAGTGGGGAGCCACTTGCCGGTTGCCACAGCCTCCCGTGGCCTTTACGGGTAGGTGCGGGAAGCCGGTGGGGGAGCTGGAGACCATCGTGGGCCGCATTGACCATCCTGCCACGGGCCGGATAAAATCAGCCTATGGTCTGGATTAGGTCTGTGGGCCATAGTTTGGAGACTCCTGCTTTAGAATAACATTCCTAAGGAATCCACTATGAAGCAGCATTCAAATATATTTTATAAAATCATTGACCGAGCATCCAAAACCTATGCTTTTACACAGTCTTGAGGCAATGGCTACTATCTTAGGACTGGTTTGGATAATATCGTCTAACTGGCCTACCCACTGCACAGTTAGAAGTGAATGTGCACAAATGCCTATCCTCACCCAATGTGCTGTTCCAAGTTGTATTTAAAATTAGGGGCAGTTTGGAGTGGGCATTACTCCCCCCCCCACGACTATGTAGGGAAGGAACAATGTGCCAGGTACGTGCACACATTCTTCCTCATGCAAAAGGGCTAGCAGTCAAACAGTAACATCTGAAATCCTTCCAATGACTTTAAAAGAGGACTGGATGAATATACGGAGGATAGATTTGTCAATGATTATTAGCCATGATTGCAAATTAGAACTTCCATACACAGAGCCCCCTACATATACAAAATGCTTGGGGATGTCCTCCTTGTGAGCTTCCCAGAGGAAATCCTGGGAAAGACCAAAAGGAACTTGGTCTAATACTGTAAGGCTATTCTCATTCTTGCTGTAACCAATCCACAATTTGAATGGACATCTCACCTTGAACCAAAACTTCCTCAAACTCACAGTTGCTTTCAAAAGTGCCAACATAGCAGAAAGGTAATGAGGTGGGGTGAGGGGAGAGATTTAAAATGCACAATACTCACGGAGTGACTCTTGATCGCTTGTTTGTTTTCTAAAGGATATAATTTGAACAGGTACACAAATGTATATTTGCTAGTTTCTCTTATTCATTTTTCTTGCTCATTTTCCCCCACTTCTGGACTCTGAAACTGTGTATTTATCCTGACAGTTCCATCAGGACACGTAGCTGCAATGAAAGCTGCAATAAGTCTTTCACTCCCTCCTTTCCCCTCTCTCTTTAGTGCTTGTGCTGTCATGATTCCTATTCCATCCCATTCTGTTTTTACGGATTGATATTTAGATTAAGGAGATAAACACAACCAAGGAGCGCAGGGCTTTGACAGACAGAGGAGAACTTCAGATCTGTCAGTCACTTTGCTACCTAGTAATTCCTCTCTGTTCTTTCCCCTCACTTTATTTACAGAGATGAATTGATAAGAATATTTAAAAGGAACAAAGAGCTCAGCCCCAAAAAATCCATTTACCGGTATGTTTAGCTTTCCAGACAATTTGGAATCTCTCTCTCTCTCTCTCTCCCTTGATTACTTAACTATTTACTGTTTCACATGTTTGCAGGTTTTCCTCTCCTACTGCAGATAAAGAATTCAATTTTCTTTTAAATGGTGGGGAAATTGGAAGAGATTTTGTTCTGTTTAAGCACAGCTGGAGTCTCAGGACTCTGGGGGATTGTGAACAATGAGATCAATTAAGATGCCAGTGGTGAGAGGAGGTAGATGGGAGGAGGAAGGAGTGTGTGATGAGGAGAAAGGTAAGAAAGAGCAAAGCATGCAACTTGGAGGACACAGAAAAGCTATGATCCCTTTTGGAATATTGCTGTTCATTTCACACTTGCAAAAGTAGATTTGGGCTGTCAGCTTAAAGGTTTCCGATATGTTTAGCAGGAGAGAATCATTGACAGCCATTTAATAGAAATATTGAGTTGCAGATAATCATAGGACTTGCATACACTATATGTTTACCACAGGTCAGTGTTGATTTGAGGCTTCATTAATATGCACCCATTTCTTATTTCGCCAGGCATGCACAGGATTGTGTCAGAAAGTTCCTTTCTCTGCCTGTGGAGAAAAAAAGTGCAATGCCTCTCTCTTGGCTCTCTAAATTGGTTGGAATCTCAGGCAGGAAGGAGGGGGTGGGGAAGCCTCCACCCATTCTCTCTGGAACACAGGGAGTGAGAAGAGGTCATGGCACACACATACATACAGATGCAGGAGAGGGAGATAGCTAAGAGCAAATACAGAGGGGGGGAGGAGGAAAGGTGTTGTTACTTCCTCCTCACTCTCCCTGCTGCCTGGGCTGCCATCCTATACACACTTCCCTAGCAATAATTCCACTGAACATAATGTGGGACTTACTTCTGAGTAGGCATGGATAGGAATGTGTCAGAGGCGCCTTTCCCTGTCTCTCATCCCACCTCTCTCGCTCTGCCCCCTTCTTTTTATGTTGGGGGAAGGAGCAGGAAGTTACCTTTGTTTTATCTGGCCAGGGGTCAATCTGGGCCGTTTAGTTTGATGAAGCTTTAACACCTTGTGCACATGCAGTAAAGAAACCCAGCACTTTCCCACCCCAAGCACAGGCTACTGCTCCTCACTGAACCCCCAAGAGCAGGAGCAAAACACACATGTAGCAAAACACACGCAGACACCCCCCCCCTCGGGGCTTCAGCCATGTTTTAGAAGATGGTCTCTCTGTGAAGGGAACCAAGTGGTGTGTAGTTGGGGGGAGAAAGAAATGCTTGATGGAAGGAAGCCATGTGTTTTATTAATGCAAGCACTTTCAGCAAGGAGACTAATGCAAGCGGGGAAGCAGTAGTTTGCAAGACAAATTATGAGCCCTGCAACTTGGGTTGCAAACCTATACACGCTTTCCTGGGAGTAAGCCCCATTGAATACAATGGGACTTGTTTCTGAGCAGGCATAATACAGTATAGACAGACAGCATCTCTCCCCCTCTCTCCAGCAGGAAGCGGATCAAAGCTTTCCCCTCCTTCTCCTCTCCCTGACAGATTCCAAGCAGATAGAGCAAAAGATCAAGCAAAAGCTGCTTTCGATGCTGTCTCTTCTACTCGCCACAAACAAAGGGGAGATATGGATATGCTCAGCCACAAAGCTTCCTGGGTGACCTCGGGCCAGTCACTATCTCTCAGCCCCACCTACCTCACAGGGTTGTTGTGAGGACAAAAGGAGGAGAGGAAATATGTACACCACTCTGAGCTCCTTGGAGGAAGGGCGGTATAAAAATGTGAAAAATAAATAATAAAAAAATAAATATGGCTGCCCTTCAAAGCCAAAGCAATGAGCTGTGGCAAAGGAGGACTTTGCCGGGAGCCAGTTTAGGGTGCTGCCTCACCTCCTCTGAGGACTCAAAACTCACCGATATTAAAAACCACATGAGTTTTGTGGCCATACTTTCAAAACTCCATGCAGAAGGCTCCAAACTCATTTTTTAAGAGGTGAAAAAGTGGGCAAAAGGTACTTGGATATTCCATGGGGGGGAAAAAAACACCTCACGGATGTCTCACAGATAAGGAAATCCACATTCTGTTGTTCCATGGGAAATACTCATTTCCATGTGGAATTTTGCAAATTTGGTCTGGGCCTAAGATGAACCGAACAGACAATGCTGCTTGCTAAATGACTTGAGAAATACTTCTGAATCTGATAAAGTAATATTACTTTATCATCATCATCTGGAGTGTTAACTGAAACCGTGGATAGCGAATCAGTGGATATGGGGGCCCACCTGTAGTTTTAAACTAGTTTAAAAGGATTTCTGAAATTGCTGCATGCTTTTTTCACTGAGGACAGGACAAGAGGTGATTAAAACCACATGAAGATAGCATTTTGGAACAAGCTGCCTAGGGAGGCTTGGATTGCAAACCTAGTCTCTTTGATTCTGTTATTTCAAACCCAATGGTCCACATGTTTCTAATGCCCTACAGAGGAGGCATCCATTAACAAAGAATTGGGCTAGTAAGCTTGTATTTCTTTATAAAAAATGCACAACTTGTGATTAGAAAAAACACAATTTGGTGGTGTTCTCCATCGAAGATACTACTAACCAGGAAAATGGGGGATAAAGCAGCAGTAGCTCTGCTCTGTTAACCTATCTCTCTGTCTCGTAATTGTTCCATGACCAGGAAAGAGACAAGATCTCAGTAGGGATTCTTTTGCAGAGCCCCTCAGAGCTTAACAGGAGTTAAGGGACCATTTGGTACCAGGAGATTCAAGCAGGCTAAAGCAACTGATCTGAGTCTAATCCATCAAGCTACACTGGGAGCAAAACAGGCAAAGAGAGTGATTAAGAGGTCAGATCTACCTACAAAATAATGGTCTCCCGAGCTATTGTTTTCATCAGAGTTTCAAAGCCAAGTGGAATGCATATTGTCACAGGAACAAACCAAGCTTTTCTCCAGCTCTGAATTATTTTTAATTATCAGCACTTTTCAGCAAGAATCTCTGGGATTATTTGCAGTTAGGGTTGTTTGCCTTATCTTTAAATTTCTTTATCTGTCTATTCCTTGCCCTCTTCCACACTCCTGTGACTGCCTAACAATGGTGCAAAAATGTACAAGCCAGTCTATCCTATCTAGGCTGGCATAACCTTAGAGATGAAAACTCACAAATGGCCCCAGGGCTTGGCAACCCACGACTACCTGAATAAGAATGCCCTTAATTAATTCACCCAAGGAAGACTTATGGATAGCTAATTGTCTTTTCCCACAATACATTCCATTTCTGTAACAAGAAGAGAGGGGGGGAATGAAGGGGAAGAGATTCACATTCCCCACTTCCACAAGCTCTCCCCATGGGGAGAGAGTCCTAGAGACTCACAGTGAGGAGAGTGTAGCAAGCGGTCACCCAGACAGACAATAATAATCTTGAAACAGGATTAGTTTCTCAAAAATAGTGTATCTCTTCCATTCCATAGCCCTTTGATTCCACCTTTTACAACTTTTTTTCCTTTTTCTCTACAACTGTAAGTATGTGTATACAGTATATACCTGCGTGCACACACACACATGGAAGCACACACATGCTCCTCTACACCTGCCTATTGAGGATTTCACTTCATGCATCTGATGGAGAAGACTGTAGTCCACAAAAGCTTATGCAGACATAAACTGGCTAGGCTTTATGGTTCTGCAAGACTCTTTGCTGGTTTTGCCCAACAACTCCTCAAGGCTGCTTTTGCCTGCCAACTGCAAAACTCAAACTTCCCTGTCTTTCTCAGGACAGATTTGAACTGCAAATAGTTTCCTTCAGGCTCCACGAAGACACGTAGGGTGTAAAATTTTTTGAATGGCTTCAAGTAGCCACCAGACATGAAAAGCTATTAAACAATCAAGCTATACAAAATTTTAGAAAAAGAGGACCAAAAAGCATTTGCTCAATAAAGTAACCCTAATATAGGAGCCGTGTTTTTCTTCCTGCATTCTCTGCGCCAAGTGTGAAAGCTACTGATGGGGAAAGGTGGTCAGTGTTTGCTTGTCCAGATAAAAGGAGACTGGAGAATTAGGATAAGACGTTTGCTAAGACTTCTTTATTACTATGAGGGGAAAAGAAAAGAGAATGGAAGCAAAATGTTAAAGAGAGTACTTCTAGGCTACAGTAAAATTTGCTGGACCCAAATAAATTTGAGACCTTTATTTTGTAAAGATAGTCCGGGGGGGGGGGGAGAACCACATACTACAATGTATGTACACACACACACACACACACACACACACACACACACACACACACACACACACACAGAGTGCAATCCTCTGGAACTTTAACGCACGTTCGTGATTATTTCTGAGCAGGACCATTCAGAGGAATTTTATCAGGGGGTACAAAATTTCTTTTGGGCCCCTTCCCTACATATGAATTTGGCTCCTGGGCCCCCTTTTTTGCTTCAGGGCCCCTTTTGGACCCATTTTTTGCCCCGGGCCCGGGTACAAATTACCCCCTTAACCCCCTCTCAGAGGCCCTGCTTCTGAGTAAGGGCCGCCGGTGCAAGGCCGACAGCTCTTACTCTGCTGCCGGGATGTCCCCACGGCCGCCGGAGGAAGGTAAGAGATCCCTGGTGGGCGTGGGTGCAGTTCGGACAGCGAGGGAAGGGGGCCATTGGCTGAGCTGGCCCGGGAGTGGGAGGGGATGGCGTCCGCCATATTCCCGTCACCCACCAAGCCGACTCGGCTGTTACACAACCTCCTCTTCCACCAGCTATTTAGCTGGCGGAAATCAATCGGGCCTTCCCCAGTTTACTTTTTCCCCCATATATTTATATTTTATTAATATATTCAAACATAAAAACAATACATATTTCATAAAGTTATGGCAAGTGCGAAGCAATACATCCTACTAGCATACTATTCACTATTTTCTACATATAATATCCAATTAAGCCAAAACAACACCCACATTCTATTCATTAAATCCGCATATCATCACATCATTCTTTTCTCTCTCTCTTACAAAATCAATAAATGGTTTCCAATTATTCATAAAAAGATTAACTGATTTTTCCTTAATTAAAATTGTAAGTTTATCCATTTCAACATAGTCCAAAACTTTCAACCACCAATCTTCCAGTGAAGGTATCTCTGAATTCTTCCAATATTGTGCGTATAAAATTCTTGCTGCACTTATCATATATAAAAACAAAGTTTGAAATTTTTCGCCTACATGATCATCCCTCATACCCAACAAAAAGGTTTCCAGTTTCATTTGAACCTTAATCCTTAAAATCAACTCTATCTGTTTATGAATCTGAATCCAATACTTCTTTGCTTGAGAACATGTCCACCACATATGATAAAAGGTTCCCTCTTGCTTTTTACATTTCCAACAGCTATTCGTCACCTTCTCATATATTCTTGCTAATTTGCTTAGGGTTATATACCATCTATACATCATTTTATACATATTTTCCTTAATATTAACATTTAATGTAAATTTCAACTGATTTAACCATAGTTGTTCCCATTGCTCCATTAAGATAACATGACCTACATTTTTTGCCCAATGAATCATACATTCTTTAACCTGTTCTTCTTCTGTCTCGAACTTCAAAAGCAATTTATACATTTTTGAGATCATCTGATCTTCAGATTTTAATTGTACCTCCAGTATTGATTCTTCTTCTACAAATCCATATGCCTTCTTAGCCACTTTAAATCTCTCCAACATTTGAGCATATACAAACCATTGGCAATTAAGGTCTTCTTCCATTAATTTTTCTCTTGACTTCACTGTACATTCTCCTTGCGAAAAAAATAATAATTTTTTGTATAATAGTTCTTTTTCTTTCGGCACGTTACTCCCACCAAAATGTGCTTCATATGGTGCAAACCATAATGGTATTTTCTCATAAAACCTGATTTTATATCTGTTCCAAATTCTCCATAATGCATGCCTAACATAATGATTTAAAATTCTAAATTTGCTTTCACTTTGTCATACCACATATACCCATGCCAACCAAATCTCAAGCCTTCTAACTCCAATAGTCTTCTATTTTGTAAATATATCTATTCTTTCAATCATACAAAACAGCATGCTGCATAATATACTTTCAAATCCGGTAGTCTTAATCCTCCTCTCTCCTTTTCATCTTGAAGAATCTTATATTTCACTCTTGGTTTCTTCCCTTGCCAGATAAATTTGGAAATGTCTTTCTGCCATTCTTTAAATGGTGCATTAGATATAATCACTGGTATCGTTTGAAATAAGAACATCATTTTTGGTAATACATTCATCTTAATCACCGATATCCTTCCTAGTAAAGACAATTTCAATCTTTCCCATCTTAACAGATCTTTCTTAATTTCATTCCATACTTTATAATAATTATTTTGAAATAGCTTACAATTCATACTCGCCAATACAATTCCCAAATATTTAACTTTTTTTCCACCTTAAATCCTGTTTTATTCATCAATTTCAGTTGATCTTGAGTCTTCATATTTTTAGTCATTATTTTTGTCTTCTGTTTATTAACTTTGAACCCTGCAAGAGATCCAAATTCTTTTAATTTACTCATCAGCAACTCTATGTCTTTTAATGGGCCTTCCCCAGTTTACACCTGAGGAAGGGGACGAACGTCCCTTTCCCTAAGTAGACCTCCGGGCCGCACCAGCGCGGCCTGGAACGGGGATAGGATCCGGTGGGCGGCCCTGGACCACCGGCCGGATCGTTACACAGGACTGCGCTGACACACTTTCCAGTATGGAGAAATGTTCTGAATTTTTAAAGTATACCCAAAATTTGTTAAATATAAACACTCACATATGCACACTGACAACCCCAGTTGAATGTTGTGAATGTCCTCAAGTACTGTAGATAGATACTGTATTTCTCAATTTTTCAGATGTACACAAGTGAATGCTGACCATTTACAGCAACATATTTACAGCAGCAACTGCCAATATTTAGCAACATAACCAAGATTTGGGATATTCACAGCATTTATTGGGAATTGTCAAACATTCAGTCAACAGTCTCTACACTTCATTCACTGCAATGTAACAAATATAAAAAATACCAATAGTGATTTAATTCCCTTGAAATACACTGGAAAAGCTCATTTGCTAGAACCTGTGCAGACACAAATAGCACTTGTTGCATTCTCTGCTCTGCAGCAAGCTTCGTTCATACTTGCAACTAGAAACATGGAAGCAGCTTCCCAGTGGCAAAATCACATGCTGCTGTGGTAAAGCATCTGAGTAAAACCACAAGGGTTTTGCCTGTTGTGTAGTTTCTTACCACCTGATTGTCTCCCAGTTGGGAGGGAGGCAAGAAAAGGGTTGAAGCAACAAGACAATCTCAGCAATGTTTGTGTGTTACCACTCCTTCTCCCAGTCAGTAAAAGCAAAAGCCATCACATACCCAGGGCACAAGTACTTTAGTCTGCATGTGGCTTCTGAGGATTAACGCCACTTCATTTTATCCTATAATTTGACTCTGCAGCTACAAGTTTAGGAAGAACAGATATTTGAAGTGTAAGGATGCAAACTCTGAGGGACACTATGCCCCTGCTATGCTGAAATCACTCTCATATTTAGAGAGTGCAGCAACACTGAATGAAGCTTTTCTGTACTGCAGACAGATGTATGAATTAATGCTACTGTTCATCACTGCCAGGACGTGGAGAGTCCGCAACCAGATCAGGCTGGCAACAGTCTGCTAGCTCCCAACTCTGCTCACCGATTTAGGAGTAAGACAAATTTGTCAGCACTACTTCTATCCTTTGATAAGAATAATAAATAACAAGTATTATTTTGATGTATAATATGCGTATATTATGTTTCAAGAGAAAAGTTTGCAACATAGCAAAAAATAAAATAAAATTAAAGACTGTTCCCTGTCCCAAAAGGACTCACAGTCCAAAAATGCATGTGCGCATGTACGCACGCACGCAAGCACGCACACACTCACACGAGACACCAGCAATCAGCCACTGGCAAAGATGCTATGCTGAGGTGAATAGGACCAGTTGTGCTGTCCTTGCTAAACAGAAAAGAGCCATCATTTAAAGGGTGCCTCTTTGCCCATTTACTGTAGTAAGGATTATGTTTTAAAATGTGTATAGACCCACAGGAAGAGATACAATAAGAATCACAGAAGCACCAGTTGCTCCTATCACTCTTACTTTGCTGTTAAGTTATTAAGATAAATAATGAATAAAATCAAATGGAAACATCCAGCTTAATTACCAAGCGTACATAAAATCTCACAGTGCCATGCAGTTTGAGGCCCTACTCCCATAAAAGCAAATACAGTACAGTTGATCCTCCATATCCACTGGGATTCTGTTCCTGGAACCCCAGTGGATACTAAAAACAGTATTATAGGAAAATCGGGGTAGGGAGCGGTGCCACGTTACCTTTTTTCCAGCGTCTTTGCTGCTTCCCTCCTCCCGAGTTTGTTTAAACTGACTGGAAAAAAATGCTACCAGAAGCAACCTGTCGATGGCGCCAGAGACTCCCGGTTGCATTTTTTCTTTTTTCAGAAGTTTAAACACTCCAGGAAGCGGCTGGCAGGCCCCCGACAGATTCCCGCTTGCGATTTGTTCTTTTTTCAGCTATTTGGACACGCGCAGGTGGCGGGAAGCGGCTGGCAGGCGCACGACAACGCTGAAAAAAGAGGTAATGTGGCGTAGTCGGACTCTCTCTTCCACAGTTTTGCCACCTGTGTTGAGTCAAATCCGTGGGTGGAAAAACCGTGGATAAAAAGGTCCGACTGTACTTCCTCCATAGAGCACAAACTTGCACAGGGCACAGACAGGGTCATTATTGGGAATTAGAATTTATACACAAACTTCTGCAGTTCTCCTCTGTTTTCCTCCCTTCAGTGGCAGCCTTCATCTAGCAGCTGCTAGGTAGAACTGAAATAGGCCATCACAAAGGGTGTTCCAGGAGAGAGAGATAGGGAAACAACTGGGAACAATACATGAACAACCTAACATCCCATATTGTCCTCCTAGTCTTTCCTGCTACTAAGCAACCTGTATTTATTATATTTATATCTTGCATGTCTTCCACAGAGTTCAAGACGGTATTCATAGGGTTCCCAGGCAGTCATAGGGCGCTGGTCAGACCTGCACCAGCTTAGCATCAGCATGGTTGTTGTCATCATGTGACCATGCCCTGGACCCAAACTATATATTTGTTTTATCCAGGTCTTCCTCTCCAGAAGCAAGGGTGGTCCAGCCATGAGGCTGGTTGAACCATTTGCTTCAGGCAGCCAGGTTGAGGAAGGAAGTTCTGGTGGGGGGGGGGGTGCCCCTGCAATCCTAGCCACACTTATTTAGGAGTGTAGTCCCACTGACTACAGTTGGACTTACTTCTGAGTATATATTTTTCTGAGTAGACATGCATTGGATTTGGACTCCAAGAGAACTAAAACTGGGACAAATACAAGTTGGTTATTTTAATGGCAAACCACAAAGAAGGGACTCAGCTGCTCAGTGTCCATACTTCCCACCCATTCCTTATTGAAGTGGAGTACTGCTACTGTGAAGTTCTCCTGCCTAGTTTTCCAAGACCCTCAAAAGATCAAATGTGACCTGTGTGCTATACCGCTGATCTCTTTGTAGTCCATCAGTTATGTATCAAAGCCCACTTGGTACTTGATCACCCTGTTTTTGTGACCTCAGACAGAATGCAAGATGGGGGGAAGGAATCAAGCATGTGGAAGGGCACAGAGGTGAAACAAGGGTGGAGCGAAGGCAAGTAGTTCTGCAAGACTCCGTTACACTGGAGTCAGCGGCCCCTCCCCCTTGCTGTTGGAACCATTCCAGCAGCAACAGGGGAGTGTCCTGCGTGTTGCCTTTGCTGCCAGAATGGCTCCAAAAGCAAGGGGGAGGGGCCGCTGACTCCAGTGTAACGGAGTCTTGCAGAACTACTTGCCTTCGCTCCACCCTTGTTACACCTCTGGAAGGGCATAATATATGGCAAGCAATACTGCATGCCATCCAGGGAGCATGTGTTTAACAGTTCTGCTTTAGCTCATGCAACCTGAACATCTCACACACGCCTAAAAGGTTCATACAGTCATAAATGCAAATCATGCATATTTTTTGCTGCATGTACCCAACATCCCAAGCCTCTCTCTTAAACACACCCTTCTTGTGTGTGTCTCTGTTAACTTACTACTTAAAATACTGGTACTGTATTTGCATTGGGTTGCCAATGGGTTGCCCTGAAGCAGGTCACCTGATGGGCAAAAAAGGAAAGTGTTAAAGTCTGTGTCTGTTATTGACCACGATTCAGGCAGAGGTTGGTAAGTTCTGCCCCAACTACCAAGAGATATTGGAATGGTAAGGGTCTTATCCCCCCACCGCTGAACAACTGGCCATGAAACCTTTTAATAACATAACAAAAAGGTCACCGAGAACGAATTTCACACTTCTTGAGCAAGCTGGTTGTTGTATAACTTCATAGCCTCCAGGAACAAAAGATGCTGAGAAAGCAAAGAGCACCCTAAATCAACATGGGGGGCTTTGACACCCTTCCCTGAATCTCAGGGAGTATTTGGTCAGGAGCCAGTGAAGGTTTTTTCATTTATAAAGTGGGTGATTTTTGTGTTTGTTTGACGGATTGATGGAGAAGAGGCTGCACAGTCAGAAACAAAACATGAATGGCACGACGCACACTTTATTTCTGCACATTCAGCATAACCAGCTGCAAGCCTCTCCCTGCAACAAAGGACTTCCTGAATTGCAGAGGCAAGAAAATGGGGCTACAATTTAAATAGGTAATCTATGATAATCCACAAGTAGAAATGCTGAAAATGGATAAGTGACTCACCTCCACCACATCGGATCCATACCCAGCCAAGAAAATGTGATTATTAATTACTCACATGTCAACTGGGTGTCCAAAAATTAATTTGGATCTTCTGAATTAACTGGTCTCTGGCATGGAGACCAGTCTTTAGACTGCTCTTGGTCTACAGACTGGCACATATATTATCATCAGTTGTGACTAATAGTGCCTAACTTTGCTAGGCGCTGTATAATTTTTTTTTAAAGCAACAGGTCATGCCTTTAGGCTTACAATGTAGAAGACTAGGCATGTTAAGGAGAAAGAGGAAGTAAATGAGGAGGGTCAGTATAAACTAGGGTTAATGGATCTGTTTTAAGGAAGTGCTTGAATGCAAAAACAGGAAAGAGAGTTGGATGTTAGGTGTAATATTGTCAGATGCATGTCAGAAACTTGCAAATGTTTGTTGATGGCACTGATGTTTCTCTTATATTTTTCACAGATATTGTTGAAGCTCAACACACGACTAACACACGTGTGTCCAAATCAACTCCTTCCACAAAATATTGCTTAAATACATGATCAGAAGGAAAAGATTCATTTATTAAATATATTTAATTTAAGGTTGCATACAGACTTACATCATTTTAAGGAGTGAGCCCGTTATGAAAGTGGCTTTATCGTATATCTGAGACACATACAGTCATCTTCTGAGATTCACACCTCAGGGGGAATGTTCTAGTTTAGAGCATAAAGCACATTTGCACAGCACTGATTGACAAGTCCTTCTGTCAATCAACAAGCAAACACATCATCGCTTCTCAGAGCTGGGCTGTAAATACTACTGTCATGAGGCCACCTACCCGCACCTATCACAGTAGATTTCAAGTTTAAATAAACAGTGAAAAAATATTTTAAAATGTTAAGTGCCAGGTAAACGTTACCATGGATAACGTGTTTGGGGAAAAAAGTAAAGTGGACAGCAGCCTGGAGCACAGGGGGTGAGCACGACTCACCTGGAGGTTGTACACATGCCCTGCTAATTGAGGAGCAAGGTTGAAGGGTTGCAGAATTTACCTTGCAGCTGAAAAATTAATACCTGTTTCTCTTTGAAAGTATGCTTGTATGCAGCCTCAATCTCCTCTACAGTATGGGCAGCCAGATCCTGACTAAGGATCTGGCGACGGAACAAGCATTCTGTCGCCGGAAGCTGTTGCGAACGTGCCGTAAGGCACGTTTGCGACAACTTGGGAGTAAGGGAGGCCAGTGCAAGGCCGGACGCCCTCACTCCATCGCCGGGACGTCCGTGTGGTTGCCGGGGAAAGGTAAGGCTCCAGCGGCGGAGGTAAGGCTCCGCCGGTGGCCGCATGGGCGGTCCGGGTGGTGAGGGAGGGGAGCCACTGGCCCAGCCGGCCCAGGAGTAGACCGAGTAGACCTCCGGGCCACAGCAGTGTGGCCCGGAGCGGGGATAGTATTTGGCGGGTGGCCCTGGGCCGTCGGCCGGATCTCTACACAGGATTTCTCTGTAAATGGGATACAGTACATCTCTATGTATAGACTTGTCAAGTATCAGGACTCTGGATGTGGAGCTTCCTACCTCAGGAGATTCATAACACCCCTCCCAAACGTTAAGGTGGCATTCAAGACATATTTGTTTCGCTTGGCGTTTCAGGGACGAAGATGGTTTCAGAGTCATTTGTGTCTGCTGCTGGGAGTCTTAGCTGCTTTGCTGTCTGAGTAGTTTCTAATTGTTTCTATGTGTTTATATTTTACTGTTAGCCACCTCGGGACATTTAGTGAAAGGAGGGTTAAAAACGGATGGAGGTCCTCACAGCATGAGGCCCACCTAGAGGCATTTTCTACATTCTCAGGCAGGCTGCAGAAGCTACTGCCGTAAAGCCTGCACTGTCCAGCTGTTCACCTGCAAGCAAAATGCTTCCTGAATCTAATATGACAAAGACGGCCACAAAGGAATGCGTGAATGAAATGCAAAAGAAAATAGTGGAGATACCAAGGAGGAAGAGGTGACAGAAACGGAAAATGCGAGAGAGCAAAAATCCAGCAGTAAAGCATATCTTAAAAGACAGCAGTGAAGTCTCCAGAAGATTGTAAAGCTTTCCGTAGGTAAAATTCATCTCCACCTAGAGCATCCTGTGGACTTGTGTGTTTGAATGAACTTCTAAAGTGAAACAGAGGCAGGACAAGTCAGAAGTGGAAAAGAAAACGAGGCATTGAATCCCTGCTGCTCACAATCTCCATTGCTTTACAGCTGATTTATAAGTGAAAAAGGCAGCAGTTTCTCTGCCATGAGAGATATTAGGAGGCAAAATGCTTTAGAAATGGTCATTTGTCATCAACAGTGAAGTCTCTTTTCCTTTCCTTGTACATTTTCATAAATCCAGGCCAAAATGGAAGAAGGGGAAAAGCAGCAGTAGATAGTGCTGGATTCTGAATATTGGAAATGGAAGTTCAAATCCGTGTAGTTTACTCAACGGTGACCTGAGTAAAGTCACCATCTGGGTAGTTAGATGAAGCAGGCACCAGATATAGCACCTAGCAACTAGGATATAGCTTCCTAGGAATCCACTCCCAGCCTGTCCTATAACTGGGGATAAACTGGGATGGTAGATTGCTGCCATCACCCAAAGTCAGGAAAAAACAGAGGTTTTTCCTGGCTGCTTTGTGGGTACCTCTCTCCCACTATAACGAAGAACTCAACATTTCTCCACATTATAATCCAGTCAGTAGCAAAGGCTGGTGATCTGGGAACACAGGTCAACCAACTTCCTCCCAACTGAGGCAGGTTTTATTTTATTAAAAGGATGAAGAATACTAAAACAAAAGGGGTAAAGAAAAAGACAAAAAATAAAGTACTTGAGGAGACAGAGGTTAATATGGCAGAAGTTAAAGAAAACTTAAAACAAAACAAAACAGTAACACATCTTAATGGGCACTTTCCCTAACCTAAGCACTCCTGCTAGTCTTGGTTCTTACACTCACATTCAGCTGGACAGATGAGCAATCCCCTCCATTGCATCCAACACATTGGATGAAAGGCCAGGCAGATGAGCAAGGGGTGTGTGACCCCCACTTCTTATCATCTGTGGGCATTAACCAGGTTCTCTCTGTTGGATTAGCGACTTGGGGTCACCCGAGTCCCTTGAATTCCTCACTGTTGGGAGTCATGGAGGTTTCACAGTCAAATGAGTTGGCTCAAAGCCAAATTCTTGCTCTACCGGTCAGTGGGAAAAAGAAGAAGGCCAAACATGACTCTACTATATCCAAATGACTCCCAGAGTGCTCAGGATGCTGAGGAAGCCTCTGAGGAAGGTTCAAAACAGGTGAAAAAATAGGCAAAAAAATAGTAGGGATGATGCCAACTATGACTGAAGTTATTCCTGGAGATTTTCTTTTCCAACATGACTGGCAGCCCAATCCTGTGTAACTCTGTGTAACTCTTACTGTTACTCTTGTAACAGTAGATCCCCCGGTGTGAGAGCACTTATGACAGTGTAACTTGCTGTACGCCGACGGACACCGGCTTAACCGCCCTTGGACACCTCACATGCACAGTTCGGATGCGGAACGGATGCCAGCGCAACTCCACCGGCACAGGGGGCATTCCGGGGGTGTCTGAATGCCCCCTGTGCTGGTGGAGTTGCACTGGTGTCAGTTCCACATCCGAACTGTGCATGTGAGTTGTCCGAGGGGGATTATGCCGGTGTCCATCCTGCATCCGTCGGCATGCGGTGTTACACTGGCATAAGTACTCTTACACCAGTGGATCTACTGTCACTCCGGTGCAAGAGTTACACAGGATTGCGCCCATAGTGTCATTTAGCCAAGGAAACCCTGTTATAATCTCCAGGACTGCTTTCAGTAATCTCCTGGAAATGGGTGTTGATTCCTCCAGGCCAATCCTGGAGGGCTGACAACCCTAAAAAATAGGAGGAAAACAGAGATTTTCACCTCACCATCCTTCACCTCCTTCATACAGTTGTTGCAAAACAAAAGTGCTGTTTTAAAGCCTGTACTTCTCAGAAGAAAGAGGGGATTCAAGTACAGCAAGCAAGCAAACATATTCATATATGAACTTGTATAGAGAGGAGACCTGGTATCTCAACTCTATTCCCAACACCCAAGCATCTGCATGGTAGCAATTGTAGTTTGTCAGGATACAGTCTGAGAATAGAATGAAAAATCTTATTTCTAACACAGTCAGGAAGAAGAACTTTCTCTGCACAGCAGGTAGTGACCCGTGCCTGTAAATCACTAAGGTAAGGTGAGCAGAGGATCCAGAGTATTCCCATCTCAGACCTCCCATTTTTGAAACAGCCCAAGTCTCTCAACTGAAAAAGTTGTAGACACTCCATTGCCAGCTGCCTCTCTGCTGTTACCAAGATTGGACGATGCCAAGATTCTATACACTACCCTCTCATTAGGCAAAGTAAGGAGCAGAACTCACCATCCACAGTGGAAGCACTATGGTGAACAGATGAAGAATCACTATATTCATTCACAAAAGGCCTTGAAATTTCACGAATCAAATGGAATGTTAGAAAATCAAGAGGATTTTCTGAATCAGACTTACATCTATCTAGACAAATTAACCCCCTAAAACTCACACATATTCCCCTTTCTATTAGAAAGTTTCTAACATTACTACACACATTTCATGCCATGCACAACTCTCAAGAAAGAGTTTTCAAACGGCCACACTGTCAGCCACAAACCTATCAAAAATGAACAGTCAGGTAAGCCCCCAGTCAGCTATAAGGGTACTCTAGCAATTCACATCTATTACATGGCTAAAACATAACGGGGAAGAGTTTACACGTGACCATCTTTCACTGAAACATGATGGTATTATTAAGATTTTTTCTGTCAAACTACTTGGGCAGCGGTGGTGCAGCAGGGAGGCATAGCCCACACTGTATCCAGCACTGGGATTGAGCAGGCTGGAGGTGTCCTTGGGGTAAGAGGACATTTGTCCTCTTACTCCATGTCAAGCCCCAGTCTGCTCAATGGGGCTACTCGGATCTGCAACAGCTAAGTTGCTGGCGCAGGCCCGAGAAGCCCTATGTAGGGGCTACCAGGCCCGGGGGGGGGGGGGGGAATAGGATATGGCAGAGTGCTTCTCTGCTGATCCCTCCCCCCTCACAGGCCTGATTCCCCCCTTTTACGCCCTCTCCCCCCTCCCTACCCCCCTCCAGGCCCTGCACTGCTTGGAGCGGCGCATATCCACTCCACAGCTCATGGTCCAGCGGCAGCCAGCGGGGAGGCAGCACAGGCCTTGACACCGCCTCCTCTCAAGTAGTCACAAACATGCTTTATGGCACGTTTGCAACACTCGGTGCCAGCGTTGAGGCCAAGCACTCCTAAAGTATAGAATTGCACCATTAATGACAAAATATGTGAAAGGAAGGTGGAAGGACCTGAGCCGTTTAGTCATATTCATTAATCATTTACATGGGGTTTTGGGAGAGGGGCATGCATGTGAATTCCAGGAAATGGAAATTCAATTCCAGTGCCTATTTTAAAACAAAGTTCTAACTACTCATTTTAAACTCACAAACACAGTTATGAAGAGCAAAGCAGTTTATCATTGTGCAGCACAATCTGCAGATTACCAAGCTCCTCCCATCATCGTTCCATTTTGTTCCATGCATGCGAGATGCTTATGGGAACAATCACTTAAATGAATAGCACTTTTGACATGTGCAGAGTGTTGCATTTCAAATACCAAAAAGAAGAAGAACAAGCACTTTCTGAAGCCTGTTAAAAGTTTGGGATCAGCTGGAAGGGCAATCTGGATTTCAGTGCTAATTGCATACATTCTGATTTATCATAGAAGATTCAACTCCTGGCATTTTGCATTTGCTCCAAAATGCTGGCATAGCTGGAAGTATAGGGGGGAAAAGATGCTGTAACAATCTCATTGTTTAGTGTCTGACAGCCTGACTAGCTAAACATCTGTTTGAAATATTAATAACTGTCAGATGGGAACAGCTCAGGGGCTCTGTACGGTTTCACACCATCTGTTTGTAGAATCAACACACTTAACACACACACACACACTTTAAAACATTTTGTCTGAGTTCTATATTCCTAGTCTGCCACTGTTTGCATATGTAGGTTGATGGGAGCTAGGGGACTATATCAGCCAAACCATGTGGGCTGGTGGATTTGCACGTGTTACTGAGTGAAGACACCAACTGAGGGCTGATTCCATGTTACATTGCAGACGTGTTTGCCATTTGTATTTCCCAATGAATTTCCCAATGAATACCTATAACATTCCTAAACAAGCAGTATGTGTGTGCTGGATAGCTGCAGCCGATCACTTCTCCATGGCACATATCCTAATATATTTACTTTTCCCCCTCCCCGCTCTAGACAGCAGTTTGTGACGAATCTGCAAATGCATCAACCAAAAGAGTGAATCAGCCCAGTGAGTCGAAAACATACAAAAAGAAAGAATTCATGTATATTTAACTACAGTGACAGAAAGGCACCTGCCATCCATTTGTATTTTATAACAACCCCTCTTAATATTAGGTTTCCTGAAGAACTCTCAACTTCTATTACAAACATGAGAAAAAAATAGTACTTTTACAAATACAAATGTATACCCCCCCCACACACACACACACACACCACCCACGCACTTAGTGTACTTTCTCAAGTCTCCCTTTGGAAGCTATACATAATTACCCTCCTCTTAACTTTTACCCTAATTAATTAGAAAAAAAAATCTCCATCCCATTGATAAATCAACCTTGGCAAACTCTATTTTGCTTGCCTTTTCTCAGCACACTCTGATCTTCTCATTTGGTTGGTTCAGATGAATGCAGCAGGAATGCTGAGTCTGCAGGCTCTCCCCTTTCCTGCTCCCTTAATACACACGACTTTGAGGGGGGAACCTGGGTTAATGAAACCACAGTCCCATGTGTCATCCAAACCTGCAAAGTGTGGTTCAACTGCGGTTTACAAACCAGGATATGAAATTATCTTGGTTCCATATCCTGAATTGTAAACTGTAGTTAAACATCAGCTCCCTGGTTTCAGAGGGCATGCAGAGCTGCAGTTGAACCAGAATTCTTGCATCACAGCTGTGCACTGAGGAAAGGAGGAAGTGCATGGGCTCAGCTGCACTCATAATCCAACACACCATGGTTCGTTTCTCATGACTTGGCCAACTGAGAATTAGGCTACCAGCTGTTGATGGACTAACAATCAATAATCTCAGACTGAAGCAATAAGAGAGGAAGCATAAACACAAGTGGCCTGTACTTTCTCTTCCTATGATTTCAGATGGTGCCCAAAGAGCAGGTGATGCCTTTCCCTGCTCTCAGGATCAAACAATGGCCCTATTTTCTGGAAACAGTGTGTTTAGTCTGCCAACTAATAATTCCTCTTAAAGGTAATATAAATCAATCAGATGTCTTCTTTAAGACACCCGAGTTCACCAATGGTAATTTAAGTTTATATATTTATTATATAAACTTATTTTATATACGTTTTATATAAGTTTTATATAAAATAATTTTTACACACAAGTCTTATTTTATATAAGTTGATATAAGCTGTAACAACAACAACAACAACTACATTTTTAATATACTTCTGGATTGCCCAGTCGTGGTGTGATGCGCTCTGGTGAGTGAATGTAGGAGTTTCAAAGGGGAAGGCACAATAAAACAAACTTTTTTAAGCAGATGAATGGATGAATGGCTTCTGCTTACCAGAACCCTCAGAACAGTTGTTCCCACAGTGACATTCTCAAACAGGCTGATGTTGTACAGGACTTGGCTGAAAATGGGACGGTTGTCATTCTCATTGATGAGGTTAATCTTCACCCGTGCAAAGCCAACATGGTCTGGTATGCTCTCATTTGCAAACAGCTGAGTGGAGACAAGAGGCAAGTGATGAGCATGATGCTTAATTTGTGTATCATTTTTTTAAAAAAGAAAGAAGCTCTAAATGCCCCCCTGATTTCCTCTGATGGGCTATTACGACAGCAACACACTTTTGGCTGGCAAACGCTGCAGTTTTTCTGTGCTAATGCACTCTTTTCCAGGTAACAGTCCCTGGATTTTAAGAGACTCCCCTCTCCTATTCTAAACAACAAGGAAGTTAAATCCTAGCATGGCAACCCATGAGCACACTCTGATCTTCTCTGATAAAATATCATGTAAAAATCCAACCAGAAGAAAATGTAACTGACAACATTCATAGATTTCTGACACACTTGCTGTTTTCCAGTCCTCAGAAGGACCCTTGGGCACAAGTTTGCAGTCTATAGAATCTAGCTTATGTGCCAAGCACCCCACCCTTAATTAATGACCCCAAGTCAATATTAAAGAACATTTTTAGTCTTTGTGGTGAGAAAGATTGATAAATCTGAACCTTGAGAACGGTAAGTTGGCGATGGGGAAAATTTTAGAATTGGAATATATCCAGTATAAAGCTCCCCCAGCAGGGCCTCTGAGAGGAATTTTATCAGGGGGTAAAAAGTTTTTTGGGGGCCCCTTTTCAAATGGGGAAGAGGCAGAACAGGGCAGGGGGAGGGCAGCAGTGGGTGGAAAACTCTCCAGAGCCCTGGTCTACCAGGCTCCCCAATGCAGCACTCAGGTCTCCCTGTCTGGGAGACCTGGCCTCTCTATGAGGCCAGCTGAGATCCCAGGTAGTTTCTGGGCCCCCTCCTTTGGCTCCCGGGCCCAGATACAATTTACCCCCCTTTTGCTCCCCTCCATGGGCCCTGTCCCCCAGTTCAGTACTCCACATTAATTACAAACTGCACTCAATTCCCCGTTAGTTCTCTCTCTCTCTCTCTCTCTCTCTCTCTCTCTCTCTCTCTCTCTCTGTGTGTGTTTGTTTGTTTGTTTTACCCCTGCCACCGGTCAGCTCTCCCTGTCAGGTTCAACCCTCAGGTTTTTATTACGTATTTTCCATACTCTCCTTAATCCTGAAGAAGCCACCTTCCTCGGCTCTAAGGTATCAATCAGGACTTCAGAAGCATAAATTGTGGGTACAAATATCATGGCTGTGACACTAGCATCAATGTCCCAGGGATCACAGCAGAGGGATTTGCCACCATTTTAGCCTCTAACCTGCTAAACTTGGGCAAAATTTAATCCAAGGATTTACATTTCTATTTTATACCTTGTACGGCTCTAGGAAAGCAGGGTTTTATTTATGCTCCCTTGCTGGTGTATAAAGGCCCAACTGTCAAGACTAATAGCAACAGAGGCTGCTGGCATGATGTTTACAGAGCTGCTTTGACTTCCCACAAATTTACAGCTCACCCAGACACTGGGACGAAGCTCAAGCAGGCGGCTGGAAGGAGTTCCACTGCCTGATAGGTGCATTTAAACCAAAGTTTTATAGAACATAAAACTTTTATAGCTCTAAATAAAACATAAAAAGGGGAGGGGGTGTTCTATTTAAGCTTCTGCAGCTGGGGCCTTAAATTTTGGAAAATAGGGCTCACAGCAGATCTCTTTCCATCTTCTTCCTTTTTTGGTTAAATTTTAATACTGTAAAAACAGGCAGCACTGTCTCAATTAGCAAGTGTTATGAAAGCCCCTCCACATGTGTCAGTTGTGTCCATCCCCAACTTTGAACAAGTTCACTAACCCAAATATTTTGACCCTGCATCTAGCTATATCAATTCACTTTCCTGTTATCCAATTATAAAATGCAATTATGTGATAAATGTAAAACCTGGATTCTACATCAATTTTTTTGGTCAAATGTATGGGCCAGGGAATTTTCTGGTACTGGGCCAGGGAGTTTTCTGGTCCTCCTCCTAAAATTCCCATAGCCAGTCTGCGGCTGCTTTTGAGATTCAGCACTGTAAGAAACCTGAACATGTGTTCATGTCTGAGCAACCACAGACAGCCAGGCCTATTCCCCTTAAAACTGGCCAATTATTCAGTTGCTTTCAGAGAAGGTTACATGATCTGGAGGATAGTGTTACACAGAGGTCAGAATCATAGAAGATTAGAATTGGAAGGTACCTTAGGGGTCATCTAGTCCAAGCCCCTGCTCAGTGTAGGCAACTGCTATAGCATCCCTGGCAAGCGGCTGTCTAGTCTCACTTGAAAACCTCCAATGAGTAGGACCCCACAACTGCACGAGGCAGACTGTTCCACCTCTGGACAGCTCTTACAGTTTCATCCTCAAAACTAGCTAAATCTACTTCCCTATAGTTTCAACCCATTGGATGTAGTCCTGCCCTCAGGAGCCACAGAGAGTAAGTCCTCCCCTTCTTCTGTATGACAGTCCTTCAGACACTTGAAGATGGCTATCATATTTCCCCTTAGTCTTCTCTTCTCCAGACTAAACATATCAAGGTCTTTTAACCGTTCCTCACAGAATGTGGTTTTGAGATGTTTGAAAGGACTTCTGAGATACTGAATGTGAAGGCCCTTTGCTGTGCAAATGCCAATCATGATGACTCTCTCTTAAAACTGAATAGTTTACTATGTTACTCATACAGGGCACATTCTATCATCAGATAAGATTTCAAAATCAGACATTGGATGCAGAACTCTGTCTTTTGCCCCAGATTCTGAGTCAATAACTTGGCTGTAATCATAAAACAAAACTGACAGTCCCTGTCTGGTAGCACATAATCCCTCTCCCTCCCCTTCCCCAAAGATGCCCATGCATCCTTAGAAGAATTTCTTACAGAAAATTCATAGCGAAAGATCGTCTCAAAATCCAGTGGTACTGCAACTCTAATCCGGATGTCTGCTTTTCCTTGAATTGAAGTTGGGGAGATGATGAAATGGTTGGAATTGTTTCCCACCAGGTAAACTTCAAAAACACTGTTGAGCCCCTAAAGAAGCAACAAAGACAGAAATATTAAAGCAGAAAGAACGAACCCGAGTTGATTGATTGTGCACAGAAGTGGACTGTGTATGCTAAATTCATGAAAAGGTCTCGCAACTCAGCAGAAGAAAAATTAGAACACAAACTAGACGTGCAGTAACATAATTAAGAGAAGAACAGAAAAGAGGTGGAATACACAGAAGAGGAGACACAGAATTAGGACAATGAAAGAAACCAACTGTAATAATTCCATAAGACTCCAATGGAAAAGGACTAAAACGTTATTAGTCCAAAGCAAGACATTTCCTGGCTGCTGGAACATAATGAACAATAAATGCATACAGGTAGCCCAATCCTAACTAACTCCCTGTGCAGTTATGCAGTGGCACATTTGTTCCCTTGCCCCAGGGTAAGCCCCGGGAGCCGCCATGGGACAACCTGGACCTGCGCCAGTTCTATATTTGGCACAAGTCCGTGTTCACCCATGAAGGTGGATCAGGCCTGGGAAGGAGATTAGGTTTTGGTGGGCACCGCTGCCACCAAACCCACCCCCTTTCCGGGCCTGATCTACCCACCTCCCCATCCCGCCACCCCCTCCTCATTCCACCCTCTCCCTGCCTTCCCATGTCTTTTTACCCTGAGGAACAAACGTCCCTTTACCCCGAGGAGGCTGCCAGCTGCACCGGGGAAGGCCCAATCTTGCACAGGATGCGGCGGGTGCCTTATGTGCACTGCAGCATCCTGCTAGACAGGATTGGGCTGTCACTTTGTTACTCCACTGGAAGTAGTGCCTAGTGGTTATTGCTCAGTACACACCTTGCTCTCTGTTTTGCTAATTTTCTTAGACATCAACTGATTGAAAGAGAAATTGGTAGATATATCTGCTGCCACCATCCTAGGGTGAGGAAACCAGGCAGGGCAGGGGCATCCCCCCCCAAACCCTCCCATCCCAGGAGGGCACAGAATCCAGTAGTCCTTGTTTAAAACCAAATTTTTGTAGTGCTTGTGAGTGATCAGATGTGACAACCCACTGAATTATCCATGAACATGAACTAGACAGGTGAGGAGTCAATGATATAGCCTGGTTATTAAAACTCCAAAGGACAAGGCATTAAACCAAATAAGAAAGGAATGAAGAGAAGTACAACAAGAAGGATGGTCAAAAATGCTTGGACTTGGCTGGATGACCACAAACAGATAGCTTGGCAAAATTGGATGCAGTAACTAGTAAGGTGAAAGAGAGTAAGGTAAGAGTGAAAAGAGCAAGTAAAACAAAAAGAATTTCTTTAGCACGTCTAGCTAGAAATACAGTCCCTATTGCTGGCCACATATGTTGTGCCAGGAATGCTGGCCCTTACAGAAGGGTAAGTGGGTGTGCCTTCCACAAACCAGCAGCTGGTTCCAACAGCAGAGCTGGCAAAACACACCCAAACATCCTTGTGATGATGTCATAGGGTTAACCAACTGGATGAAGGGAAGCCACCTGACCACTTCCTTCCACCCCTTTACCTAAATAGATGGGCTTGGCTCCTCAATCAGTGGACACACATGTCTAGGCTTACCAGATCTCCAACCGGGACAGAGTGCAAGACCTTTAGGAGAAGGAATGTGGGCTGGTGTAGCTTGTTAAACCTTAGAGCACAATCTTAGGCATGTCTACTCTCAGAAGCAAGCAAGCTGCATTGTGTTCAGTGGGGCTTGCTTCTGAGTAGACATGCCTAGAATTGTGCTCTAAGGTTTAACAAGCTACACCTGCCCACATTCCTTCTCCTAAAGGTCTAGCACTCTGTCCCGGTTGGAGATCTGGTAAGCCTACACATGCCTATCTCAGCAGGAGGGCTGGCTAGGAGTTGTTATCTCTGGGGAAGCCCAGACAGATCAATCTAAATTCTCTACATGTGACTTTTTGGGAATGGCATTTTAAACCAAGAACCTCAAAGGAGACTCTCAGAGCAATGGTAGCTGCATCTATGGTGAAGGCAGTCTCTTTAAGAGGCTACATCATTCTAAAAAGGCTCTGGGGACCAGAAATGTTCAAAAATAGGAAGAAGTGGCAAAAATGGAGAGGAACATGACATTTATCACACCTGTCCTTGCTGAGATCTTGCCTAGTCACACCCATACTAAAATATATGACTTCTTCATTATTTTCTATGGATAGCTCTCACTCACTCCCCCACCCAACCTGCAGAAGTAGGGGAAAAAAAACACCCTTCAAAAACAACCAAAAAACAAGCTCCAAGTGCCATAGTTAGCAAGCATACAACATATTTCATATGAAACCAACAATCAGCATACGTCTGGGCAAAATCATGGGTTTGGCAACCTACTTAACCATGAGTAAAGATTGTTACCTTTAAGTCCTAGACAGCTTGGGACATGGGTACCTGAAAGCTCATCTTTTCCCACAAGAGGCTGCTCAGAGATTGTGTTACAACACAATCCTATGAATGTCTTGTTGTTGTTGTTGTTGTTCAGTCGTTAAGTCATGTCCGACCCTTCGTGATCCCATGAACCATATCCCGCCAGGCCTTCCTGTCCTCCACTATCTTCCTGAGTTCGCTCATTTTCATGTTCGTTGCATCGGTGATGCTGTCTAACCATCTCATCCTTTGCCTTCCCCTTCTCCTTTTGCCTTCAATTTTTCCCAGCATCAGAGTCTTCTCCAGAGAGTCCTCTCTTCGCATTAGGTGGCCAAAATATTTGAGTTTCAGCCTTAGTATCTGTCCTTCCAGGGAACAGTCAGGGTTGATTTCATTTAGGATTGACTGATTTGATCTCCTAGCAGTCCAATGGACTCTCAGGAGTCTTCTCCAGCACCACAGTTCAAAAGCATCTATTCTTCGGCGCTCAGCCTTCCTTACGGTCCAACTCTCGCAACCATACATTGCTACTGGGAACACCATCGCCCTGACTATGCGAACTTCTGTTGGCATGGTGATATCTCTGCTTTTTATTATGCTGTCTAAGTTTGCCATAGCTTTCCTTCCAAGGAGTAAACGTCTTTTAATTTCATGGCTGCTGTCTCCGTCTGCAGTGATCTTGGAGCCCAGAAAAGTAAAATCTGTTACTGCTTCCATTTCTGCCCCTTCTATTTGCCAGGAATGTCTACTCAGAAGTAACTCCCACCGTATTCAATGGGGCTTACTCTCAGGAAAGTGTGTATAGGATTGCCACCTTAGTCATCTGAGGCCTCGCTTCTCACCCCACCTTCTACAGAAGTGCAGTTGGTGGGGCAGCGGCTGCGGCCTTTCCAATAGCAGCACGTAGTAGACTGTGGAATTCCCTTCCCCACGAGGTCTGACTGGCTCCAATGTTTCCAGCTTTAAATAGATAGTTAAGACCTTTCATTTTTGCTTGGTCTTCTGTTGATAATCAGGCTTACCAGATCATCGCTGGGAGCGGTCTACCCTTAAGGGGGTGGGGCATGGGGGGCCAGAATGCTTTCTGGCCCACCCACACCACGCCCCCTTAAGGGTAGACCGTTCCCGTCCCGGCGACGATCTGGTAAGCCTGTTGATAATTGTGGGTTTTTTTTCTGTAGTTTTATAGTTTGCATTGCTTGGATTGTTTTCTGTTTATAGTTAGCTAGAATTGTATATTGTGGATTTTTTTAAAAAAAACGTAACAGTTTGTATTGTGTAAGCGACCTTGATTATCTCTTTAATGGGACAGAAAGGTGGCAAAATAAATGAATAAACATTAGAACATCAGTCCTAAATATATCTGCTTGAAAGGTTAAGTGATTCCAATAGAACCTTTTCCAAAGTAGGCCTTTTTGGTAAAAGCAGGTTTGACCAGTGTAACATAAGAAGAGTCCTGCTGGATCTGGCCAAGGGCTCATCCAGTCTCCTGTATCACACAGTTGCCCCACAAGATGCCACAGGGAGCACACAAGACAACAAGATACCTGTAGCCCAGAGGTTCCCTAACTCCTGGGAAGGCCCTCCGCTGCTCTAAGTAGCAGCGGGGCCTTCCCAGGGGTCGCGATGACGCGGCCGGGATCGCGCCGCCGCCACCACCGCCGTGCCCGGGATCGCCCTTTTTACCTTCATTGGTGGACAGTGGGTGTCCGGCGGGGGTTGTGGGGAGCCTGCGGACCCCTCCGCAGGCCTCCCCAAACGTCGGAGCAGCGCTCCGACGCGATCGCAACTCACTTCCGGTTTCGCGTAAGTTTTTCTGCTACCAACCACTGGCTTGTGCAATCGCCGGACAATGAAATCAACAAGGAATTGGGTTGCCTGAAGAGGTATACTGTGTGCTGAACACTGATGCCACCATACCTAGAGCAACAACAGGATCCTCACACTCACAAGTGGTTTCTGAATCCCTATAACTTTACCAGAGTGAGATTCCAGGAGCAGATCTCAAATGGATATTGGGCCTGTATCCAGAGTTTGCCAACAGTGTCTGTTTTCACAGTACCAACCCCGAGTCACAGAATATCCAATATTCCCAAAATATCCAATATTCTAAGCAGTTATTATGATATAGACTCAATTACTTCATTTTTGTTGTTGTTAAATAGCACTTCGTACCCTTTGGACACAAAAAGGAATATTAAATGACAGTAATAGTAGCGTAATAGGTTCAGCAGCAACAGAACATGAGTGGAGGAGGGATGGGTAGGCAAAAGCGTTCTGTTCCCAAATACTGACACTTGAAAGTCTCCATGCCAAACATTGTGCTCCTTCCCAGAGCCCAACCCAGCAGAGCACATTACAATAAAGTTGAAAAAACTGCTGGAGCTGAATTTCCAATTTTCCTCCAAATGGAGTCAGTCTTGTTGGAAGGAGGGACCAATTAAATGCACGAAGGGGCACTAATAGCAAAAGCTGGCTGAGCGTGACAGCTGAGAAGCGGGTGACATGGCTAGAGAATCCCCCTTTCCATTTCTGCCTCCCTCTTCCTCCTCCCAACCGAATCCAACAATAAATATCCTAGAATCCAGCAGAAGAGAGGTAAAATAATACTGATACTCATACAGTACCACATGCAAGGGTGGTACTTCATGGACAGATTAAGCTAGCCAGGTTCCTCTCCCAAGCATCTGGCAATTTAAGCAAACCTCCCCCCCCCCAAAAAAAGAAAGGTTATTGCATTGACCATATTGAGAAATAGATTATTGCAGACAGAAAAAATAAAGAAAAAAAACACACTGTTCTTCAGGTGGCATGAATAACAATATATGTGACAGAGAATTGTGCACTTTTACGTTTAGCATCATGGCAAACCGTGCAAGAGAAACAGTGCAAAGGCAGGTTTCCCAAAATAACTTATGAGGCTTTGAGGAGGGAAGGAAAGAGGGCTGATGCATGAGAAGACTGTCTAGCAGTGGGACAGAAGCAGAGGGAGAGGGTTGTTTGGGGAGACAAATACTGCTTGGTCCTCCACACATTTGGAAAAGGGGACATTTCAATGGTCAATTATCAATGAAGTGTGATTTAAACCCACATATGTTGGTGCATGATAAGTAAAGGTAAAGGTTCCCCTTGCTCGAAAGCCAGTCGTTACCGACTCTAGGGGTGGTGCTCATCTCCGTTTCAAAGCCGAAGAGCCAGCGCTGTCCAAAGACGCTTCCGTGGTCATGTGGCTGGCATGACTCAACGCCGAGGTGCACAGAACGCTGTTACCTTCCCGCCTATTAATCTACTTGCAATTTCTTGCTTTCGAACTGCTAGGTTGGCAGGAGCAGGGGCCGAAGGTGGTAGCTCACACCAACACACGGCACTCGGGTCTCAAACTGCTGTCCTGCCTTCCTTCCAGTCTGCAGTTCAGCATCTTAACCACTAAGCCACCGCGGCCCCTTGTTTAGAACTATACAATGCCAAGAGGAACCTGGAAACCACTCACTTGAAAGCCTGTCACACTAAAATGTCCATTTATTTGGAACTGTTCAAGGTTACCTGTAACCCTACTATGTATAACCAAGGCAAAGGTAGCACTGTTTACAGGGTTCACAGGCTGGAGACACCACTGCATCTGGATCTGGCAGGTGGGCATCTGGCCATCACTGGATAGGTGGGGAGGTGAAGCAAGGCAGGCACTGAGCAGGCAGACATAGAAAGCAAGCACATGAGCCAGTACAGGTAGACTGACAGTAGCTTGGTGTTGACTTAAGAGACAAATTACTCAAACTGATGAGGCAGGCCAGAGTCTGCTTCATAGGTTCCAGTGAAACACCACTGGCCTCTTCTGTCACCTAACAACTGCTGAGCAAGAAAAGTGAACTATCTCCTTCTACAGTCTAGACAGCTGCATTGCTGGCACTGAGAACAACAGAGAGTAGGCCAGCAGCTCCTTCTTTTGGCTTCCAGAGTGGTACAGAGGACCTCATAGTGTCGTGAAGTTAAAGACTAAGCAGAATGGGTTCTTTTCCCTGTGCGCGAGCTTTCCCAAAGCCCCATCCATAATCAATTTTTGCCTAAATTTACTAAATTTACTTGACCAGGAATAGCAATGAATTCTTTATTGTCACAAGATTTATCAGTGAAGCAAGGAGAGAAAGTCACAGAAACATCTTCACCAGTCTTAAACAGGCATAACTGGAATGGATCTCTGGAACAGTGTCCCCTCATTGCTGTGGAAGTAAACCTTTTATGCCTTTCATCACGGTAAGCTGCTGTGGATTTTCTTGGACCCCAAGAGGAGTGATTTTGTTGGGGGAGGCGTGATAATGTTGAACATCAGAAGAAACCCCCAGCATGTGCAGCAAGGAGCTGGGCTATTTAATTCCTCCCCAGCTGGGAAAACAGATCAGCCTGTTGATATTCGTCATCTCTAATTACTAACTACTTAAGTGCCTCAGCTTCCCTATGTGAAGTCTTGAGAACTGGAATTCATCTGCCCGTTGGGTGAAGTGGTATACTTTTCTCTCTTATTTATTTCACATTTTTTTTGTTGTTTCTGCCCCATGCTGCTTTTTTTGCTCCTAGTTTACTGAAGCCTTTGAACCCCCTGCAGATGGCCAAGAGCAAATCTGAATATTCAAATTGTTATCAGCTGCCCACCAGAAGGGACAGGCTTAGGCTGGATCACAACTATCTCCCCGACACACACTGGCCTACAGGAAAAGGTGGGGAGATTATGAAATAAGATTTTCTATATTGTTTTAAAATGAAATCAGTCTCTTCCACCTCAGCCTGCTTTTACCTGGGACATTATCAGAAGCATGAGGAATGAGGAAAATGGAAAAGCAGAAAGACTGACTCAATATAGAATGTTCAAAAATACTAAGGGACAAGAATATGCAAAATCTCCCCAATTATTTTTGCTGAAATTTCCACCTCCCCCCATGCTGGCATCACTTCATTGGGCTACTTACCTACTGTGCAATTTTTGCAAAGCAGATCCAAAATAACTGCTGTGTTTCGCAGGTATATTAACATCTACAGCTACACATCATGTTCCCCATTCAAAACCACAGCAACATAAATTAATGGAAATCTGAATAATTGCTGCACATCACATGCATAATTGGCTTAATTGTGCAGCAACTTGTGAAATTAAACCACCACTTTTTTGGGGGGAAATCCAACTATAATATAATATTTGCAAAGCTGCTGTCTATGACACTTATCTGTAACAGTGACAATGGAGTTTCCACTTCATGGGTGAATATCATTACATTCAAAGCAGTCTTACTAAAGGGTTTGCTTATGGAATAGTTTTCAGTTCCTTCTATCACAAAATATACATAGGCATTATAGATATAAATTACTTACGACCTCCAACCAAAGCTTCATCCGTAGCTTTGGCTTATAGTCTAAACTAAGATTAGGAGGTCCCGCATCGTGCATGTCTTTCCCAGAGTCAAGCTAGATGTGCATACCAATGTGCTTTGAAGATGTAAGCATCCAGTTGGAAGTGCTTCTTTCCCCAAAATAAAAACCAACCACAGGAGCCCCAATCCTGATTGAGGGCGCAATTCTGTGTAACTCTTGCAACCAGTATAACAGTAGATCCCCCAGTGCAACAGCACTTATGCCAGTGTAAGTTGCTGTACGCCGATGGACACAGGACGGACACAAGCATAACCCGCCTCAGATGCCTCATGTGTTCGGACACGGAATGGACGCCGGCACAACTCCGAAAGCACAGGGGGCATTCTGGGGGCCCCCAGAATGTCCCCTGCACCAGCGGAGTTGTGCCAGCATCCGTTCTGCATCCGAACTGCGCATGTGAGGCATTCGAGGGGGTTACGCCGGTGTCCGTCCTGCGTCCGTTGGCATACGGCAAGTTACACTGGCATAAGTGCTCTTGCACCAGGGGAATCTACTGTTACATCGGTGCAAGAGTTACACAGGATTGGGCTGTAAGATTGTGAAACACATGGAGAGCAACTAGTTCCTCTCATGCCATTTTCCTGCTCAAAATCATCCCGCAAACTGCTTTTTGTCCCCAAAGTGGCTACTTGCCGCAAACAGCAGTGTTATAGATTGCAATGCTGTTGTCATTCCATAGAACTGCATTTTACCTGTGTGAAAGGCACCAACGCGTCAGTGCTCTTTCTTACAAGGAAAATGAAACCAAGGCCAGCAGCAGCCCAATGCTCAGGAGCAACCATAAAATAATGAACCAACTTACAGACCAGCACGTCACAACAGGCAACCCTACAAGATTAAATGAGCCTCGTTTACCAGCTCAGGAAGGAATGATTCTTTTCAAAACCAAAAACTGATCTCAGATTCAAAGTTGCTATTTAAAAATAAAATAAAAATGTTAAAAATTCTCAACTAAGGTTACAATTCTATACTGTACACACTTACCTACAGTAGCATAGCTGGGCCGGCCGGTACGTGGGGCCACCCCCAAATCATCACCCCACCCCACGGCTTCGATTTGGAGACACACAGATTATGAGGGCGAGCGGGCCAAATTTTGCTCCGTTTGCCACTCTGACTACTTGGAGCGGTGAGCATTGCACCCCCCCCCCCCCGCAGTGTGACACACACCCTGGCTTGCTGCCCAGGGTAGTGGGTCCCACTGCCCCCCAGCTACGTCACTGGGAGTAAGTCCTGTTGAACTCAATGGGGCTGACTTCTGAATAGACATGCATAGGATTGCACTCTTTATACCGTATTAACAGCCCCATTACAGTTTCAACTGGACTTATAAAAAGTAGACCTGGCTTGTCTATAAACTGAGTTATGAATGATGAGAACAAATATTCATGCCAGTGCAATTGAAATGAGAGGCCCTATCCCATTCTACATGCAAAAGGAAAAAAGGGAGGGATTGTGTGTATACAATTATTTTTTAAAATAATTAAGCAAAAGCAAAAATAATTAACAAAAAAAATATTCTGACCTGGTTTGTCAGTCATTTACTTTACTTACCTAGGAATTTATGTGATTGACACAGTACTATGGACCTAGAGCCCAACTGGATGTAGTGCTGTTTAGCTGCTTTTATTATTTAGCAAGAAAGCTGGAAGGATTGGCATGTGTTGAGCCCTTTTCCCCACTCAGTTCCTTCATACACATTACTGAGAACACTGCACACAGCCTGTATTCCTATCCAGCCCTTGCTACATGGGAATATGGAAACTTCAGCTTCAGGCTCCACTAACTTACACAAGCAAGAGACGAAGAGCTGAATGGTGATGTGGAAGGTACACACCGTCGTTCTATTTGTGGCAACAGCCTAGCATACTGTGATGCATGCACACTGCATATGCATGTGGAGGAGGGTACAGGGCTCCTATACTGATCACTCTGCACATGGGCAGCTGCAATCATATGTGGACTGACCATGCCCACTGTTTCAGACGTCTAGCAAGCTTTAATGCCCAGAGTAGGCGTGCAAACAATGTTAGTCAGATTTCATCACGTTGCTACTGACCCTGATAAAAACCTAGTGCAGGTAAATTCTCAGTCATACACCAAGAAGATACAATGATTCTATGCAGCCCTCTCTTTCTAATGTACTGTGGGATGTCAGAAAATCTAAGAGTACAGACTTATTGTGCTTTATTCTCTGCTTCATTTAATTGAAGCTCAATCAAGCACACAGAGTGACCACATACAGAGTTGGAAAAATAAAAGAAGTCATCTTCTGTTGGAAAAAAAAAGGTACAGAGGGGATTGTAAGCTAACAAAGAACAGATTAGAAGACCATTTTAGTGCACTTCATTACAGAAGCAGCATTTTAGACTTTGAGATGATTGACTAGTGATTTTCCTACCATTTGTTCAATAACAAAGAAGCTGTGATTAGCTTAAGGAAGGTCCCTGTTGTTCATGAGGAACAGAAGGGAAGTTTTGAAAGAGCAAGTGCTCAGCCTCTGTCACAAATGTATACAAGTGACTTGTGGCAGAATGAAATACTTGTTAATATAAGGGTTTCTACTATGAATTATAGATAAAATTCTGCTATCAGTTCCCCCCTAGCAACGCATTATACACTATCAGCATGTGAAATTTCTCTAGATGACCATGAGACCCTGCTCAGGTAGCCACAGATTGCCTGTTGTATTCCAGTCCCATCAAATACAACACACACACACACACACACACACACACACACACACACACACAAACCTGCCATGTGAGAATTTGATGGCTATGTTCCTCTTGTGAACATTATTCTATTTTTACATAACGTAGACCAGTGTTTCTCAAAGTTCTCCCCACAAGACAGAGACTTTGAGTCTTTGCGGGGGGGGGGGGTAGGGACAGCAGCGGTGGCGATCACAGGGATCGCACTGCCGCCGGGGGAAAAATGTACTTTTTGTACTTACCAGGGGTTCAGGCAACCCTCTGGAGGGTGCAAGGAGGCCCGCGCCCCCCTCTGCGGGTCTCCCTGCACTGTAGATCGCCGCTCTGCAGCAATTGCGACCACTTCTGGTTTTTGGACGATTCACACACTTTTACGGCGATTTTTCACATGCATTTGTAAAACGGTGTTCAACTCTCTGCAAAGAAACCAGCTTTATAGGGAACAGGGAACACGTCCCCATTTCAATAACTCAATTTGGGCAACTCTTGCTGCACAGTACAGGCAGATAATGAAACCACCAGTGGGAAAAGACAGGAAGCATGGGTAAAGGGGATATGTTCCCCCTTCTCTCTGCCTCCCATTCAGAGTTTGGGCAATAAGAGGGCTTTGTTTTTAGTGATTCTAATCACATAAACAAATCTGTTTGAACATGTGACACCTTGGTGTTCTTTCATTACATATGTGGTCCTTGACTGACTGGTGTTATTAAGTGAAGAAGCCCTTTCAAGTTTAAAAGAAAAAGTGGTGCTAAGGCAGCAAATGGAAGAAATAACAGCTGTGAACAGGTGCAAAAATGTTTAAAAGATTGGAAAGTAGTGTTTTTTTTTTTTGTGTGACTAATAGTTGAACCTCCAAAACAGCAAAAATCAAACCATGAAATTTTGGCAGTAGTCAAAATGGGATGACTAAAAACTGAGGCCAACAGAACTTCAAAAGATCATCTCAGTAGGCCCACATTCCTTTCAAGAGTATACATCACATACACCTAGAGCCCAAGTAAGTCACTTCCATTTTCTTTGTCTTTTCCCCACTTTCCTGGGTTGAAATTTTCTCTTGTGCTCAACTTATTCCCTCCCTCCTTCCTGCTTTCCCGAGGCTATCTATTGAATTCCACACACGCTTCCATAGACGGGATCAATCCGAGGCTGACTCGCCTTCAGCTTATCTCTGCTCCAAATGATTGATTTTCCCTCTTTAAGGGTAATTTGCTGGTGAATTCCATGTATTGCAAAAACCCTGTGAAATCTAATTCATTCCGATTGGCAGCAGGCACTTTTGGGGAAAAAATACTACAGAGCTGTCCATTATCCTTTACAGTTATGATCTATGTAATGCATTTCTATTGCACATGCCTATGTGAATTTTAATACACATGTCAATAAATGTCTATGTACAATTGTGTGTGTGTGTGTGTGTGTGTGTGTGTGTGTGTGTGTGTGTGTGTGTGTGTGTGTGTGTGTGATTCCCCCTAATAGTGAACTCAGGTGGCCAACTGTCTATCAGTTTGAAAGTGAAATGAGGCCACTCAAAAATAAGGCAGTGGTTTCTACATACTACTAGGGGACTCCCTGGGTACGTGGAAATGCATATGCTAAAATTAAAACAACAAATAATGTTTCACACCCTTCAGTGGCCCTGTAGGCTTCCAGGACCTGTGGAATGTTGATAGAACAGAGATAAGAAAATACTACAGTAACTCATCTCTTTGTCTAGAGAAGGAACTTATCGGTTCAACATTGAAGAAGTGGACTGTGGCTGCTTTGTGCAAACAGGAAGGGGATCAGAGTGTGAACTGGAGTGCCTCGGTTGGTGGCAGGCTGGAGGAGACAACAAGAAGATGAAGGGTGTGGCGTACCTCTTGTCATTTTCCTGTGCCCTCCTGAACTCGCCATTTGACCTGAGGCATTCAAGTCACATCATCAGTGGACTGGCCCTGCTATGGAATGTTGAAAATGTCCATTAAAAAAGAAAGAAAGAAAGAAAGAAAGAAAGAAAGAAAGAAAGAAAGAAAGAAAGAAAGAAAGAAAGAAAGAAAGAAAGAAAGAAAGAAAGAAAGAAAGAAAGAAAGAAAGAGAATTGGCTCTAGCTCTAACAGTTTACGTTATCATAGATGCAAATAGTAGGGTTGGGGTGTGTATGTGCGCAAACCATCAGGTTAAAAAATCCCCATGCTAGGCCTCCCTCCAGCTATATAGCAATAAAATGCTCACATTCAGGGCTGGCACCCAGGCCCAATCCTGAGCCCTTTATAACTATAGCACAGTGGGAAATTAAGAAGGTGTCATCTTTCAGTCCGAAACGCTACAAAGCTCCTGTTCTAGGTTGACTGGAACACTCAACAGGAGCAATCCTATCAAGGAGTGAAGTCACACGGTAACATTTTATAGCATGCCTCACTTGTACATGTCATAATGCCTTGCTGTCTACTGGCTACTGGTTGCAATAATGTTAGCTTCATTCATGGTGCAAGATTTAGGCAGAAACCTGATTTCAGGCTTTTCTAGCAATCAGAGTATCTTGGACCAAATTTCAATATTGTTTTTGTTAAGGAAGTACCATAGCTAGATTAGATGATGCAATTATCTGAACTGAACCAGCCTGGTGAAAGTATGGAATGAATATGGAATCATATCATGGTGGTGTAGCAAATAGAGGTCAAATCCCTGCCAAGTCATGATGAAGCTCACTGACAACACAATTCTATCCAACTTATACCATCGGTGTAACCAGCGGTGCAGCGAGAACAGGAGGCCCCAGAACGGAAAGGGGATTCAAATCCCCTCCCCAAAGGGGGATTCAAAGGGGTTTTGAATCCCCTTTCCGTTCTGGGGCCTGGTGGTGTAAGTTGGATAGGATTGCGCTGTCAGTGTCCTCGAGCAAATCAGTCTCGTTTATCTTATGAAGCTTGTCATAATAAAATGATATAACCCCATATATGCTACTATGGAGGGAGTAGAAGATACAACAGCATCTTAAACTGTAGGCAAATGGTTACAGGCTGATATGTTGACATCTTATCTCATTCTCAGTGCCAACCCAAGACCTGGGTCTGAGGCAGTATGCCAAATGCTCTACCTGCCCCTCTTACCTGCTGATGTGCCACTCCCTGGATTGGAAAAAAAAGAGGGGCACGCAGTAGAAGTAGTAGTATGCAGGAGAGAGGAGAGTGGTGGACTACGGTGGTCATACTGTAGCCCACCAATCTCCTGCCATCCCCGCTTCTGCTGTACCCCTCTTCTTTTTCTAATCCCAGGAGTGGGGGGAGGGGGTCAGCAGCAGGCAGACAGAGGTGGGCACTCCCTTGCCTGAGGCAACCACCTCAACTGGACTCATGGATAGGCCAGCCCTGCCCACCTTTCCTCCAAAGAGCTTGGGGCAGTGCACATTTCCCCCTCCCCTTTTATTCTTTCAACAACTGAGAACTTTGGATATTATTTTAAAGTTGAAAAGCAGTATATAAACAAACAAACTCTGTAAGGTAGGTTAAACTGAGAAAGTGTGACTGACCCAAGGCCACCCAATGAACTTCATAGCTGAGGCATTTGAACCCAAGTTTCCCTAGTCAGTTCACATAATGCCCACAACATGCTATGAACACTTCAAGTGAGCTATGTACCGTAAATGTTAAGTTGTATCATTATCACTCCTACCAGCAGCAGTACAGCCAGTCTTTTCAACATCACATTGTCTAACGTTCCCATAAACTTTAATTGGGGGGGGGGGATATAATTTAACTGCTTGCACTGAAATGTTACAGAGGCAAGAGACATAAATCTCCCGCACTTTATGGCATAGTCAGAAAGATCTTACCTGAATTCCTGTTATTGTAGCGAAATATGGGTCATCTCTCACTTCATGGAATTCAGGGAAATGACAGCAAACAGTAAGTCCTCACTTAAAGTTGTTTTGTTTAAAGTTGATGGGAAAATGCCATGGGAACGTTTACATTTATCAATTAGCCTATGGTAAAATTGGTTTCATTATATGTCGTTTCGCTTAAAGTTGCAGTTTCCAAGAAGAACCTGTCCACAACTTTAAGTGAGGACTTCCTGCAGTTATTAATGGGCTGCAGCGCTGAGGAAGGATTAACACTACTTAAGTGCCTACCACTTGGTTAAACTTCAATAACAATTGCTTCAGAATTGTACCTCCTTTCCATAGAGGGAAAGAGGGTGTGTGTGTGTGTGTGTGTGTGTGTGTGTGTGTGTGTGTGTGTGTGTGTGTGTGTGTGTGTGTGTGTGTGTGTGTGTGTGTGTGTGTGTGTTTTAAAGGAATTGTAATAATAAAAAGAGCAATGGACTTTTTTTCTCCTTGTCAGGGGATACCTTTACCTTTTTAAAGCTACTGTATCACTGAAACAACAACAAAGTCCTGTCTTAATTTGGACTTACTCTCCATATATTTATTTAAGTTGCTTTCCTGGTGACTTCAATGACTCTTAAACAAATGAATGGTGTCACCTCCAGCATCAAGGCTGAAGTGCTACGATAGCTTCTGTCATATATGTCTTCATAAATCTATGCATCTCAATTTCTCTTCTTTCTTCTTTCACCTATTGGACTATCTCCTTCTGACCTTCCCCCGCCCCAGCCAAGAACAGCAATAAATAATAGAATAAGGAACTAAAGAAACATACCATAATTGTCCATGGAAAACACAATGCTTTTTATACATTCACAATGATTGTGAAAAAATATTACATTCCTTTCATTGGGTCCAATACTGACAATACTCAGGCATCACCTCACAGTTGGTCCCATGAATGGGTAGTAACTTTCCCTCTTGCTTTTGTCCAAGCTCTGTTGCTATCTTCCTCCACATCTGGCTAAGTTATGCGAGTCCATATCGTGGTGAAAATCACAGGATTCCACTCCCCTTCGCTGTCCTAAAAAGGGCTAATAAGAACTTTGACACCACTGCCATTAGTAGCCAGCACACTATTGTTTAGGGATTAAGTTCCTTCATCCCAGAAGGCATCGGAGTAGAGTGCCCCTCCTACTGGAGCCGACTTGAATCCATACTCAAGACCCCTGCCCACCTGCCTAGGGTCCAAAGTCTGGTAAGGGTGATCATGACTTGAACAATGAGGCAGAGTGGAGTCATCATTGAATAAACGGCATATAAGGTTAGGCCAAAGAATACTCTTGGCTCTTAATCCTGACTTTGACTGAGTGACCAAGTGCATTGTCGGGATCAGCTCACTCTTTGGAAACAGAGCTGCCATGGCGGTCAGGAACCATTGTCTGGAGTGAGTGAGTAAGTGAGTGAGTATTTGGGTTTGTTTTTACTTTTGCATTTATATTCTTTTTGTAGGTGTGTTTCTTCTTTATATTTTTAAGCATATACGTTTTTGATGAGTGGCTACTGGAATTATATTTTGCATTTTTACGGTTTTGTTTGAATGAACATTTAAGAACATAAGAACATAAGAAGAGCCCTGCTGGATCAGGCCAAAAGCCCATCTAGTCCAGCTTCCTGTGTCACACAGTGGCCCCACCAGATGCTTCAGGGAGCACACAAGACAACAAGATAACCTGTTTCCCGTTGACACTCCCTTGCACCTGGCACAGAGAAAACCCACTTCTAAAAACCAGGAGGTTGCTTATGGCTTGTAACCTGTGATGGTCTTTTCCTCCATGAATCTGTCCATACCCCTTTTAAAGGCATCTAGGCCAGATGCCATCACCACATCCTGTGGCAAGGAATTCCACAGATGAATTACACGCTGGGTAAAGAAATATTTTCTTTTGTCTGTTCTAACTCTCCCTCCACTCAATTTTAGTACATGTCCCCTGGTTCTGGTGTTGTGCGAGAGGGAGAAGAATTTCCCTCTATCCACTCTCTCCATCCCATGCATAATTTTATAAGTCTCAATCATGTCCCCCCCTCAGGCGCCTTTTTTCTAGGCTGAAAAGCCCCAGACGCTATAGCCTTTCCTCATAAGGGAGGTGCTCCAGCCCACCAATCATTCTGGTCGCTCTTTTCTGCATCTTTTCCAATTCAACTATATCCTTTTTGAGGTGTGGTGACCAGAACTGGACACAATACTCCAGATGTGGCCTTACCATCGATTTGTACAAAGGCAGAATGATATTGGCCGTTTTATTCTCAATCCCTTTTTTAATGATCCCGAGCATGGAATTGGCCTTCTTCAAAGCCGCCGCACACTGGGTCGACACTTTCATCGACCTGTCCACCAGCACCCCAAGATCTCTCTCTTGATCCGTCACAGACAACTCAGAACCCATTAGCGTATATGTGAAATGTTGGTTTCTTGCCCCAATGTGCATCACTTTGCACTTACTTACATTGAAGCGCATCTGCCATTTTGCTGCCCATTCTCCCAGTTTGGAGAGATCCTTCTGGAGCTCTTCACAATCCCTGCTGGTGCTGGTCTTCACCACCCGGAAAAGTTTAGTGTCATCTGCAAACTTGGCCACCTCACTGCCTATCCCCGACTCCAGGTCATTTATGAATAAGTTGAAAAGCACCGGTCCCAAGACCGATCCTTGGGGCACACCGCTTTTCACCTCTCGCCATTGTGAAAATTGCCCATTGACTCCCACTCGCTGTTTCCTGGTCTTCAACCAGTTCCTAACCCACAAGAGGACCTGCCCTCTTATTCCCTGACTGTGGAGTTTTCTCAGGAGCCTTTCATGAGGGACCGTGTCAAACGCCTTCTGAAAATCCAGATATATAATATCCACGGGTTCGCTCGCATCCACATGCCTGTTGACCTTTTCAAAAAATTCTAACAGGTTTGTGAGGCAAGACTTCCCCTTGCAGAAGCCATGCTGACTCTCCCTCAGCAGAGCTTGTTCTTCTATGTATTTTAAGATTTTATCCTTAATGAGACTTTCCACCATCTTCCCTGGAACAGATGTTGATCCATACAGTCCGGCTCATCCCCTCAGGTCAGCAGAGAAGGCCCTCTTGCAACTGCCATTGCCTAGGGAGGTGTGAGGGGCAGCGGCAGCAACAAATATGGTCTTCTTAGTAGTGGCACCAACCCTATGGAATTCCCTCTCTCTTTTACAAACTGCTCCCTCTTTGGAAACCTTCAGGCAAGGCCTGAAGACATTTTTGTTTAAACAAGCCTTCTGAGTTCTTGGCCTTTTAATGATATCTGGCTTTTACAGGCATGGTTCTTTTATTAGGTGGTTGCTGCTCCTCTTAAGTTTTTATTGTAATAGTGCTTTTATTGTTTTAAGATTCTGTTATTCCTTATGGGTTTTTAATTGTGTAAATTGCTTTTTAATTATGATTTTATGTCTTTGTATTTGGGTATTTGTATTTTTTTTGTAAGCTGCCTTGGGTCCCTTCAGGGAGAAAGGCGGGGTAAAAATGCTGTAAAAAATAAATTTAAAAGTATTTCTTTCCTTTTTTTTTTTTGAGGATTTCTGGTTTAATTATCATTACTGCATTGTGTTTGTATTTTAATATGTGTGTATTTTAATAAATACATGTTTTTTATGATTTACTCTTAATTCATATTATGATGATGGTTTGTGATCAATTACTTTTCTATTAATTTTGCCTGTTGGTAATCACTGACAGGCCCCAATTCTATTGGGGCCTTGCAGAACAGAAAAGCCGGGCCACTGTCACATACTGCCAGTCTGCTGCCGCAAGTGGCAAGAGGCATGGTGTGTGTGGTAGCTGCTCCAGGAGACACTGATGGCAGGTGCCAGTAAACTGGCACTGGGGGCAGGGACGTAATGGGGCATGTTGGGAGAGGAACCGGGGTGTGTCATGGGAGGGAGGGGTGAATCTGGCAGTACTTGCACACACTTGATATTATCTGACTCAGGAGGGATATTATCCTGGCTCAGGGCAGGAGGTCTGGCTCAGTCGGCAGGAGGTCTGGCTCAGTCGGTAGAGATGCAGCCTCATATGCCTGAAGATCTAATGATGGCAGTGCGAGAATCCGTGTGTAGTCAAAGAACTGTCGACATACTGCTGACAAGCTGCAGAAGCCTTGTGAGCACGATCCTCTGTAACTAAGGAACAGCGGATCTAGCGCTCTGCCATTCGAAGCAGTCGCAATCATGCTGTAAAGCTATAACTTTTCATGCTATGCTTTTACATGTATTTGGCTGCATGCTATAACATGGTGGGGGGAATAGGATTGGGCAGTTAGAGTTCTGTAGGACTCATTGATTGATTGACTGATTGATTGATTGATTATAGTTATTTTATTACCGTATTGGTCTGAGTATAATACTCACTTTTTTCTCCTAATTTAAGTTTTTTAACTAGGGGTGCGTCTTATAATCAGGCTGTTGCAATTTAATGCCAGTGATTTAATTAATTTTTTTTAATAGCACCAAACTTTAAGGGTGCGTCTTATAATCAGGTGTGTCTTATACTCGGGACAATACGGTATTTAGTGTCCTTGTCCTGCACTGCTTGGGCTCTACCACTGCCACTGTTACAGAGGGTTCAGGGATTGGCCCAGCAATTGGGCCCTCTGATGGGCATGGGGGTCTCAGCCAGTGTCCCAGCTGACTGATCTCTGACACCACCCGTGCTGTATAAGTTACCCCTCCTATAGTCTGCAGTCTTCTAAAACACTAGTTCAGAAGATGTATACACCACTACAGTTTAAAATCAATTTAAAAGTATGTGAACAGAAGAAAAACACAAAAGTAAAAGTAATAGGAAATTTGCAACAAAAAGGATAAGAAAGTCAAGCTTTATATCCCAAACGGGTTTTCAGGATACTGAACACTGAAATATCAGGTGGTGTTTACAAAAAGACTGTAGGTAAAAATGATACTGTGCCCTCTGTGAAGGAAAGGCTCATTAATATTCACTGGAATGATATAGTTATGTTTTGGCATGGTGACTGGGGAGAGGGAGGGATGCTTTTCAGCAGAGTAAATAAATTATTTTGGCAAGATTCTAAAAATGATTCTCATTTCCCCCAAGAGGCCTTTTCAGATGAGTAATCCTGCTATTTCATATGTATACCATTGTGAGAGCCTGCGTCATTCCCCCCTTTCAGCATCACAGCTTCACTAGTGCTAATACCTATTTATGCCCCTGGTAGGAAGCAGATCTATACACTGACTGCAGCTCTTCTTCAAAGCCTCACCTTCCAAGGCAATTATCTCAGTTTATATTTTTTTGCAACTCTTCTGGCCGAAGCAAATATTCAGTGAAGGGAGACTATGAATCAGATATCTACTGTACTAGGCACTGTACAAACACCTATGATTATTTAAATAAACTGTAAATCACCTGTTTTAATTTAATTTTCTTCAAAGAATACATTAGAGGATATTAACCCCCTGTTAATTTACCTACATTCTTCAAAACATCAATATTCTGAAAATGTAGGAGTTATTCACAAAATTAGTTACCCCTTAATGCTTCTTAACCACACCATCAGAGTGATTAAACAGAAGGACATTTTACATTCTTCTATACCACATTTGAAGAATGTAGAAGTTATTTTGATTTGCGTTAATAATTATGAGAAGATTCCATATTAAACCAGTTTATTATGATATTTTAAAAGAATTATGAGGACACCCCCCATAAATACATACTAAAAAAAAACACTCGGCACTTGTCCACTCTTCCCTAAGATTTTCCTCTTGAGCTTCCAATCTGACACTGAAAAAAACTTCTTCATAACCTCTGTCCAAAAATTAGAGAAACCCATGAAAGATAGATCTATCAAGGGATATTTCCCATGGTAAGTCCAATGGGCAGCCCAATCCTGTGTAAGATACGGTAGCCGGCCTAAAGGGCCGGCTGCCGTATTCTATCCAGCTCCTGGGCTGCCCTGGAGCAGCTCGGGTGCACCTCGAGGGAAGGAGACGATGTCCCCTTCTCTGGGTGTAAGCAGTGGGAGGCCCAATGGACCTCCTCGAATGTATGCGAGTTCCGGAGCTCGCATACATTCGCGTCAGCTGTGTAAGGCCGCGCTGGGCTTGGAGAGGGCTTTGGATATCGTCGTACCTCGCCGCTAATATCCCCGCCCTCTCCAGGCCCAGGTCGGCCAATGGCCGCCATCCCTCACCACCCAGTCCACCCTCCCCCTGCCCTGGCCGGTGTAGGACTTACCCAGTCCAGCGGATATGGGGAAGCTGCACCGGAGGCTAGTGGGCCACGGGCCATTGCCCTGGCGGCCCTTACTTGTCAGGTGTTGCACAAGTGCTTTATGGCACTTTTGCAACACTCAGTGCCGGGGAAGCGCATACCGTAAGTCTTCATTATTAGAAGAAGTGAACATCTGATTGGTGAATGCTGAGGTCAAACAAAAGGGCACAGTATTTCTGTTAAAATTATTTGGGCTTGATGGCCATAGGCTCATAGGGCATGGCTGTTGTATCGTGCACTGCCTGCAAGCTTCCAAGGTATCTGGCTTGCCATTACTGGAGACAGAATGAACTAACTGAGCCCTGGACTGTCAGCAATCTTATTTTCATATAGGTAACAACCTGAGCTAAGGTCAGTTTCCACACTGCAACTGTTATGTGTAGCCTGCTTTCCATTAATCTATTGGTGGCTTTATGGTATGGTGACCTGTCCATGTCCATTTATGTCCATGTATGGCACTTTTGCGACACCCAGCACCGGGGGAGCGCGCGCTCCCCCGGTGCTGGGTGTCAATACAGTGTTACTAGCTTTATCTGATGATGAGTAAAATATTGTGCATAAAGACTTTGCAGTACAGGTGTCCCCTGCTTAACGACGAGGATACGTTCTGGAAAATTCGTCATGTAGTGAAACTGTCGTTAAGTGGGGCTTTAGAGAAGTGGTTGGATGTTCAGTGCTGTGACTTTAATCACAGCGCTGAACATCCAAGCACTTATCTCTAGTGCGAAACAGCTGAAGAGCTTGGGATTTAAAGACGCCTCTTTATAAATCCTTTGCTCTTTCTTACAGGGGACCTCCATTGTATATGTGGATCGTTGTTAAAACGATCCATCGTTAAGGAGGACACACCTGTATATGGTATGGTGGCAGCCTGACTGGCATTGTTTTCTCATTGGAAGGATCCTGGTCTCCCAAAAACATACAAGTGGTATCAAAAATTGTGGAAGGTAGCCCTTATGGACTGAACTCACTGAGCAGATCCAGGTTGTGGCTGGACCTAAAGAAATGGACTCCTTTATGGAAAGACGGTATCCAGCAATCTCCTATGTTAACAGAAACCCAACCATATAACTTGTTTCTGTACTGATCATTTTGTACTGATGCAATCACTTCATAAAATCCACCCAACAGCTTTTTCAGATATGCCTTCCTCTGCAGATTGACACACTAATCACTCTCTTTGCAGAAGTAGACTGTGCTGTTCCACTCTTGAATTTAGTTGTTGTTATGCTACTACTAATAATAACAGCAACAACAATAACAATAATAACAATAATATGTTTTTCGTAACATAAAATATTCAATAAAAACCAAGTGTTTAAAAATTGCTTTATCTATGGTAAACCACTGTACACTGAAACAGTTCACCCAACAGTAACAACCACCATCATATGAAACTTTTCAAAGTCATCTCTATTCTACACATGATGGCAGTAGCATATAAACAAGCCTTTAGTGAGTTTTGCTTGTTCTGTGAGTTTTGCTCTGAGGATGCTACCAATCTGAGCAGCGAAACGTCAGACATTTTATATCTTTTATGCTTTAGTTTTTATTAGCTATTTATTAAATGACAGAATTTCCGGAAATTATGAATGTTTTTAATTCTGTTATATAGACGTGAAAACGTGACATTGTTCCTTTAGTGAGTCTCTACAGCAGCATTTGGTTCATCAGTCTCTTTATATTTTACAAAGATTCATATGTGTAAGGATTTATTATCCAATGAGTGCTTAAGGTTGTGACACCATAATGTTTAAAGTGTAGGGGATCATTTACATTCTATAACTGTAAAATGTCACAAACATAACTTTGCAATTGGTGCTGTGACAATAACCACTTTGCATATTTTTTACACATTAAAATGTTTCTTTTCCTCAGCCAAGTATGCAAGGAATATTCTTAAGGAAAGGATGCCTGTTGTGCAGGACATCCACAGAACAAATATTAAACTGTCATTATTTTGCAACAAGTGAGCGTTCACCATTTTCCCTGAAGAAAAATGTACAGTTTAAAATAAAAGTCACATGATCTATTCTCCAGTTCCCTATCTAATTAAATCTTCAGGTTAGATTAAATGACCCCTCAAGGAACAAAATAATTACACAAGAGAGGTAGGTAAATACTGAAGAGAACTGGCATACCAAACCAAAATAACAGAGGTTTTTGATAGCTTGCGAAGATCCCCATGAGATTTCAGTAGTCCCTTAAAGCAGATATTGTAGATTGTGACACGGTCATAGGGTTGGATGATGTGCAAGAAATAAGACATGAATCACACAAGTTAAATATGAGCAGTAATTGAAGGCTATAACTCCAGGGCTGGGGGAAAAACACCCTAATAGAATTCCTAAGAGAAATGATCTATTGCTGCAATAAATAGAAGTTATATTAATTATTCCAAAGAAAAAAAACCAGTGATGCTGCAGGCAATTGACACTGAGGGTCACCAAAGCATGCATGTGTGTATGTGCATGTGTGAGAGCGAGAACGCATAACTGAATGTCCAATCGGGGGAGGGGGAGAGTTTCCAGGTGATTCCAGGAAAATAAATCAGTAGTCAGAAATCAAAAGAACTGAGATCTGAAGAGACAAAGGGCAGTCCAACAACCAGGAGATGCTATCATTGTACTATCCAGGAGCAGTTCAATACATCACCCAAAAGTCTGCGAAATCCATATATGTGCATCTCCATCGAACCAGAAGGCTCTAGTGTAGGAGGGAATTAAAAGACCACCTCTAGTGGTAAAGGAAGGAGACGGATTCATATTTGTTTAGTTTTGTATTAATGGTATTTAGAAGTTCATTCTCCTTTCCTCAGAAAGAGCTGAGACACCCCACTGATGTTCACTGAGTTTAGTGGATGACAAGCCCCATCCCAGAACTAAGAACACAAAAGAACCTTTCGTTTTGTTTAATCTGGCCTCCATGAGCAACAAACAGGTTTACAAGGTGAAGGAAGCACATACAACCTCATTCATGGCTTCCTCTACTAAACTTACCATATATTGATATACAACCTGACCAGCAATTACTTTTAAGAGCAGAAACATAGAGAATAAGGTGATGTCAGTACAGGAACCACTGATGAAACTCTTCTAAACTCTTCAATATAATTGATTTTCACAAAGACAGACTTTCTAATTCCTGTAGATACATTTGAATGTAAATAGCCATTTTGTGCATTCAAGATATAAAATGAACCCATGGAAGAATTCTGATGCAACAACCCAAGCTTTCAATTCCATAGACTCATGATTGTCACTAGGGAGGAAAAAAAACCCCTCTCAATTTATAAAAACAACTTGAGAAAGGAAGAAATTCATTTGCACAAAAACTGCAACTGTACTTGCTAGAACTCATCAGCTGCATTGTCATCTAACAGAGGGAAATAACCCTTTATAGGCTGAAAAGATGACGTTCCTGAAAAAAATCAAACCATTCCCCAAACGTCATCATAACCTTTTCCAGTACTGCATCTTAAGTACCGTACCTAACATTCCTCAAATACCGTATTGTCCCGAGTATAAGACGCACCTGATTATAAGACGCACCCTTAAAGTTTGGCGCTATTAAACAAATTTAATTAAATCACTGGCATTAAATTACAACAGCCTGATTATAAGATACACCCCTAGTTTAAAAACTTAAATTAGGAGAAAAAAGTGAGTTTTATACTCAGACCAATACGGTATTACATGACTGGGTTTAGACCAAATGTTGCACATTATATTGAACACAGAAAACTGCTTATTGCACATTAGTTTTATACTCTCAATATTTCACATGTCCCATCTAACCTAAGTAGATTACAATAGATACAAATTTATATTAACTATGGCTTGGATCCAGGGAGCTATTTATGCACCAAGAACACAGGCATGCCCAGTAGAATCTTGGACTTCTTTTTGAGTAGCAGATCCCCATGCCATATCACACAACACTTTTCCAACTTTCCTCAGTTTCAAAACGCGTTTGCTCTGAAGCACAAAGGGCTGCTATTCAACAAATACAAGTCCAAACCTTCCTTGGGAATGTGGAATTAGTCCTGCAGTTCTTTAGCAGTTCCATATCATATTCATCTGTAAAATACAGCCTTCAAATTAATGAAAAAGGTTCCCCAATTCAGCTTTAAATCTGTTTAATTTTTTATAACAGTTGTTGGTAGTTGGTTGTCTTTCTTTCTGAAATCCTAATATAACTTGCAGCGCAATCCTATCTAACTTACACCACTAGTGAAACCAGCGGTGCAGCAAGAACAGGAGGCCCCAGAATGGAAAGGGGATTCAAATCCCCTCCAAAGGGTGATTCAAAGGGGATTTGAATCCCCTTTCTGTTCTGGGACTCCCGTTCTCACTGCACCGCTAGTTCCACCGATGGTGTAAGTTGGAAAGGATTATGCTGTTGGACATCTATGTTGCATCCCATAATTGCATCCCATAATTAAAGGTAAAGGTGACCCCTGACTATTAAGTCCAGTCGTGTCCAACTCTAGGGTGTGGTGCTCATCCCCATTTCAAAGCCGAAGAGCCAGCGTTGTCCGAAGACGCCTCCGTGGTCATGTGGCCGGCATGACTCTCCTTGCCGCAGCGCGTAGCATGCGGCTGGAACACGGAGCGCTGTTTACCTTCCCGCAAGCAGTACCTATTTATCTACTCACATTAACATGCTTTGGAACTGCTAGGTTGGCAGGTGCTGGCCATAATTACATAATCCCATAATCACATAATTACAAAATCATTCTCCTATTGTAGGGTGCATTCCTACAGTTTAAGTGTTTGCCATCTTATCTGTAATAAACTGACAGCCCAACCCTAAACAACATTCCAGCACTCATGCAACCTTAATGCAGCCCCAATGTAAGGGAACAAATGTTCCCTTACCTTGAGGAGACCTTCATGACTGTTGGCGCCCTGTTGGCATGGGTGCATAGGTGCAAGGAAGTTGGTTAGGATTGGGCTGTGAGTAATTTTACAGAATCCATCACTGTAAGAAGAGAAATTGTGAGATGTGCCAGTAATAACATAGCATAATCTGCAATTTTGCCAAGGTCGCCAAAAATAATAAAGTACAATTTTTAAAAGGAAAAATTTACCATTTGACATTTCTCTGACCAACATCCAACCAACCATCTGACCAAATTTTCTGACCAACATTTCTACATTAAGTATTAACAATGTATACAACAGCATACATTACTGCTAAAAAAAGTCTTAAAATTAGAGCTATCTATCGCACTTAAAATTAGAGGTATCTTGTAATTAGATACTTTGGGAGAAATCCTATCCGGCCGGTAGGCCAGCATAGGACCTCTGCGCTGATCCAGGATTGTCGCAAAAGCTGCTGTAAAGCAGTTGCACTGGCCCCTGCAGGCCGTATCCAGGCAGTGTGCGATCCAGGTAAACTGCAGCTGGGCCACACGGCACAGGGGGAGGGCGTTCCGAAGGCGTTGCAGAGTGGGAGTGGGCGGATTGGGCCCAAGAAGGGGGCGGGATCGACAGCAGCGGTGCACGCCGTATCCTATCCTCCCTTCCAGGCCCATTTCTCCCAACATGGGCCTCCCGAACCTACGCCAGCTGGCGTGGATCCGAGGAGACCTATTTGGGAGGCTGGGCCCTTACTCAAGGTAAGGGAACAAAAGTTCCCTTACCCCAAGGAGACCTCCAACCCCACCTGCTCCGCTCAGAATCCAGCACTGCCAGTGTCAGCCTAGCTGGATCGCTGAGCAGAGCGTAGGATAGGATTGGGTTTGCCCATTAGTAAAGATACTTCAAACAATAAGATGGCAAACAGCTGCCATCAGATGTCAACATTCAAAATCAAAACATTAGAAAATTAGAAAAAATTACTTATTCTAATATAAAATAAGAAGAATTAAAGAGTTCCAGAAGCAGGATTCAGAGGCAGACCAAAATCACCACAGATGTGTCTGCAGAAGATGCATTTAATCATAGTTTTACGTCTTACCTCATCTTTATCCTGCACTTGGATGAAAAGAGGAAGAGCAAAGCCCACCTGGGCCAATTCAGGAATAGCCACACTGTATTCTGAACTGTTGAACTCAGGGGCATTGTCATTTATGTCAATGACAAGAATGTTGAAAGTAGTCATCACTGTTGCATTGGAAGGAGTTCGATCGTCATTCAGCTCTGTGCCCTGGAAAAAGGAAAAATAGAACGAAGAAGCAGGGTGGACTGAATAGCACAGAAAAATGCAGAAGCTATGGCCATTAAAGAAACTGCATCTAGATCAGATATCAGACTACTATCAAATTAAATGCTGTGAACACTTAACAGGAGACAAGACATATAGCAGTCATGAACTATATATACCGGTAGTTCATATAGTCTGGGTCTTGCTGGCTGCCGTTTGGGGTCAGGTAGGATTTTTTTCTGGACACCTGATTGGCTGTTGGTGGTTAGTTTTTTGTCACGCTGCCAATATCCTATCCCCCTTCATGGGTTGACTTGGACTTTCACCAGCAAAGGACTTGCACCAGCAAAATTGTTGGCACAAGTCCAAGTCGACCGATTCAGGCAGAGGAGGCTTACCCTCGGGCTAGGGAACAAATGTTCCCTTACCTGGAGGAGACCTCTGGGATTGCCCCTCCTGCAGGATGAAGCATGCACTGCAGTGGTGTGGCTGCAATGGCAGGAGGGAGGTTTAGATAGGATTGGGCTGTATGTCACATCTAGAGTACTTCATCCCCAAAGTCTTTTTTGTTTTAATATTCTGCAAAACAGCATTGTAGGAAACAAAATCCATTTAAATGATAACCCATAAGAATGTGGAGACAACTGAAGTTTTAAGGCTGTCTGGAGATGTGACCTGTAAGCAATGGATCTGGGAATAACATTATTAGTATGCCTTGTCATTATGTGAGCCTATGAATCATATATCCTTAACTCCAACTCCATTCCCAGCACTTTGCCTGCTAGATGGCTGACCAGGAGTAAAAATATGGTAAGGTGAGTGTGTAAAGGTGTAAAAGTGAAAACTAGTGTCTTATTAAAGGTAAAGGTATCCCCTGACAATTAAGTCCAGTCGTGTCCGACTCTAGGGTGTGGTGCTCATCTCCATTTCAAAGCCGAAGAGCCAGCGTTGTCCGAAGACGCCTCCGTGGTCATGTGGCCGGCATGACTCTTCTTGCCGCAGCGTGTAGCATGCAGCTGGAACACGGAGCGCTGTTTACCTTCCCGCAAGCGGTACCTATTTATCTACTCGCATTGACATGCTTTGGAACTGCTAGGTTGGCAGGAGGAACTGCTAGGTTGGCAGGAGAGTGTCTTATTACTGTTAGCAAAGCTGAGGGATTAAAACAGCCCCACACACAGCAAAATGGACCTTAATTAAGAGCTTCTCTGGGACAAAGAAAGAACTGCAGCCATTGTTACAGAGGTGGAAAAAAAATAAGACAGGAAAACAATCCAAAGAGGAGATTAATCAGACGTAGGGAGAGAAGCCTTTAAACTAGCAACAAATTCCCCCTGTCGGTGGAGGCTTAGCTCAGATGCTGTTGCTCCTCCAACAATTACCACCACGTGTAGGATGCTGAATGCAGTAGTAGCACGACATCTAACATGTATTTAATGTGCAAATTCAACTATACGAGCTTAGCAAAAACAAACAACTCTTTACATAGTGCTGGCGATTCTGCCCCCCATTCAGTGGCGTAGCTAGTGGCGTAGCAGGGTGGCAGTAGTTTTGCAGGACTCCGTTTCACCGGAGTCAGCAGCCCCTGCCCCTTGCTGTTGGAGCCATTCCAGCGGTGATGGCAATGCACGGAACACATTCCCGTCACTGTAGGAATGGCTCCACTGGCAAGGAGGAGGGGCCACTGACTCTGGTGTAACGGAGTCTAGCAAAACTACATGCTGCCACCCCAGTCTAGCTGCTGCCCCGGTCTAGCTACACCACTGCCCCCATTCCACTCAATGAGTGTATACCCTGGAGTGAGCCGAGACTGGAGGGTGAATATACTGTTCCTTCAGTTGGTCTCAGTTCCTGTCTGTCAATTCAACTGGAAACACAATCCTTCATAAGCCCTGAATGGGTACGATTATGTACCAAGGAAGATAGATGGTGCCAGAAGAGGAGCAGAGTGGGAAAGACCTCGTTTTTGGTACCTGCCAAAATCCCCTCAATTTATTTATTTATTTTGGCAGACAATAATTTAGCTCACTCTTAGCTTCCAATATAAAAGCACTTTGTTTAATTTGAGAAAGATTCTTCTGTGAAAACAGTACATGCCATCATCTCTCTTTCCCTCTTCTACATAGCAGCACACTATCAGAGAAAGAGGACACGATCTCCTGTTACATGTTTGAGGGACAGAGCTAGCCTGCAAAACTCACACCGAGTTCATTAGCAGGGGTGAAGAAAAGTCAACCTTTCCCCCATTTAAAAATAGATTCTGTCTCCAGTTAGATTTTTCTTTAACTAAAAAGAAAACAGACCAAGTGAAAGAAACAGAATTTCAAGGGACAGCGATAATAGCATATTGAGCAAGTAGAATTCCACTGAAAGACCCTCAACAGAGGTCAAGTGGAATAATTGCATGCCACTTTCCCTCCCTGACAAAGTACTGCCCTTCCAGGCAGCAAGGAGGTGATCAGTACTCCTTTGGAAACTGCCTGCCACCCTCCCAATCAATGACTCCCTCTAACAGATGCTTTTTCTCCCCCTAGCCTCCTCCAGCCCAATGGAATCCATACTACTAAATATGTTTCCAACCAGCTTGTTGGCTTGATATTGATTTTAATTAAATAAATGTGATTGGAGATGGGGGGGGGGGAGAGAGAAGTTTTAAGGTAATGCTTAGAACATAATGCTTCAAGGCATTTGTTAGCCAACCTACTTTGCCCTTCCTCATTGAAATCCTTTTGCTGCTTAGCATGGATACACTTTTTACTATTGCCAGAGATGACCAAAACAAACCCTTCAGTGTCGTAATGGCAGCTCTACTGCTTAGTTCCTGCAGATGAATTCCATTATTAAGCAGGTTGCTTCAAAAATATCCCCTTGAACTGACTATACAGTGACATCCAATAGGTGTGGTTCTAGGATTCTCACATGTCTAATAGTACCAAACAAGGAGAAGAGAGATGTATAAGTGTTGAAAACAGAATCCCACAAGAACAGAACTTCAAACTACTTTGTAAAAGTGACTGACAGTGCAATCTTATGGTCGGCTAGCGCCAGGGCTGTGGCCTTGGCACCGGCCCAGGGTGTCACAAAGCACGTTTGTGACACCCAGTGAGTAGGCAGTGCGGGCACCGAGACCTGTGCTGCCTGCCTGCCAAAGAGGCCACTGGGGAGCGCCATGGAGTGGGTAAGTCCTACTCCGAGCGACACTTGGACAGGGTGGGGGGAGGGGGCGTAACGGGGTGGGGGAGGAGAGGGAGGTAGATCGGACCTGGGAGGGGGTGGAATCGGCATACTCATCAGACGCCATATCCTATCCACCCTCCCAGGCCTCCAGGCCTGATAAGGGGCTTCTCGGTTCGGCACAACCAAATGGCACTAACCCAAGTAGCCCCATAGCGGAGGCTGGGGCATTACTCGGGGTAAGGGGACAAAGTCCCCTTATTCTGAGGAGACCCCAATCCCTCTCCAACACAGGATACAACGTTGGCCTGGTGGTCACACTGCACCAGTGCTGGATAGGATTGGGCAGTGATTCACATAAGCTATTTTCCATACATTTACTCTTGCTACCAGCAAGGTCTTTTCGCCTCTGGAAACTTTGTGTGGAATGGATTCTATTGTTCTACTTATGGTACCTCCTATTAAATCACCACAATGGAAATTCTGTTTCCCAAATGCTCCAATCTGGTATTTTTTGAGTTGTAGTTAGTGCTTAAAAGATTATTCTAAGGAATGTTTCAGGACAGAACAAAATATACCCCGCTCATGGAGCCTTGACAGATTGTTTTCCAAACTTTTTCAACCTGCAGCTCCCTTGACCATTGGCGACACTTGGCCGCAGCTCCCCAGTACATTATGTTAATACCTGCCAATTGGCACTGCACTGTTTTCCGAGAGGATTCCGTAGCACTTCGCGGCTCACCTGGCTGGTTTGGGAGCCGCGTCTCCCAGTTTGGGAACCACTAATTGTATTAATATGGGTATTAATATGGTTATCATCATGTAAGGGCTACTAACATCATCATATGAGGGCCCAATCCTATCAAACCTTCCAGCAGTGATGCAGCCATGCCAACGGGGCATGCACTGCATCCTGCAATGGGGGACCACTCACAGAGGCCTCCTCAAGGTAAGGGGATGTTTGTTCCCTTACTTCAGGCTGCAATGCGGCTGCATTGGTGCTGGAAAGTTGGATAGTATTGGGTCCTCACTGTGTGGTACATGAAGACATTTTGCTAGTACCCATTATTTTCAGCTTGCACCTTTGAGAAATGAAAAATTGATCAATACTGTGGTCAGCTTCCCTCCAGCTGAAAACAACATGACATCCAAAAGCTTGAAGTCAGACAAGAAGATCACCACAGTCTACTTGAAATAGTACAAAAAGCTACAATCAGCGGCAATATATGGACAAGAATGAATGACACGTAAACAGCTTTTTATTCAACTTCTCAAATTCCTAGTTCACATCGAAATACAATACTGTATGTATGTGGAAGTATTGGAAGTATTAGTATTAGAAATACAAACTCAATAAATTTGTCTTCCTAAACTGGAATAAAGATATGCTAATGATCTGGGTGTGATTTTCCCCCCCCAGGTGATTCAATATTCAAAACTAGGTCAAAAATGGTGTGTTTATGGGTGTGTTTATGGAAATGTTCACATATTCTCAATTTTTTAAACAGAAGTTGCACTTCAGATTCCAAAGTTTGAAAACATGTTTTCAAATTTTAGTTTAGTTTAGTTTCGTACAAAAACTAAACTAGTTTAATTTCATTCAAAAACTAATAGTTCAGTTTCATACAAAAACTCATGATAGCTTGCCTTTTGCTACAACTGACATGCCTTCTTCTCTCTTGAGATATTATGAGACACTGGCTTTAATAAAGTCAGTCTCCGACTTTCTCACCTTCACTGTAAGAATGAATCCAGCGCTGTAAAAAGGATTTTCTCGGTCCAGTGGCCCATTCAGAGTTAAAGCACCACTGATATAGTCCAGTGCAAAGAGACTGTTGGTGTTGCCTGGCAATAAAATAAATAGGATCAGTACAAATAAACTCCTGTGCAGAAAAGCACAAGAAGCTTAAAACTTGACATAGAGAGGGGGGGAAACCCCTACAGTTATCTACGTTGTCTCCCCATCCTCACATAGATGAGATGCAAAGAAAAGCTTGAGAGGCAAAATGTTGTGCTGTTTTAAACCCCAAGCCAGCAACAGATTATGCCATGACTTGCAGACTTGAAAACATTGTTGGATGCATTTTAAAGACCAAACTCTATTAATCTAGCAAGATACAGATTTGAGAATTGAGCTATTCCTTCTGATAGCATCACAAAAACTTCAGGCAGTGTAGTTTCAAAGCACTTCTGTTAAAATGGAAATGTATTCATGGTGGCTTTTATATACACATCACTTCTGTTACTGATTCTGGATCTCTGACAGTGCACACAGACACACATCTGCAATTCTCTGTAAATATCAAAGACTGGATGTGGAAGGAGGGTGGTACCTTGAAAACATTCTTGACAGTACAGATAAGCTCAGATGGGAAGTACAGGACAGGAGTAGGAAATGGATGGGATTCTTTTCCCTCCTCCCTTCCTCTTCCTCTGTAATGAAGAATCCATAATTCCAAAAGGGGACACAAGATAAAGTAGGCTGGCAAATCCCTGCACCATGCAAAGGGAAATCAGGAGATGGAAAGTGGAGAAGAATTTGAGGGAGGAAGTGGTCCCTTTCTGCATTGTAATATTGTAATATTTACAAGTACTTAACACAAAACTCTCCCAACAGAATTTCAGATTTCCTGATTTCAAATTGAAATCCTAAAATATTGCTATCCATCGCAACTGATGGATAGCCATATCTGAGGATTTCCATTTGGAATTGGGAAGTCTGAAATTCTGCTGAGATGAAATCTGGGATCCTACAAATCAGGTACTGATTCCCTACTATCTGTATTACTGGGATTCCTGCAGTGGCGATTCTACGACCGCTCCCCCCCCCCCCTCGTGCCAGAAGTGACGTAAAGGCTGCAGCCGTTATGCACCGTTCCGAGGCGCAGAGCGGGTGGGAGGGCCAAACACGCCGCCGACGCTCCTTGCTCACCCCAAAGAACAGAACGATTCGCGCCTCCGTCGGCCGCCATGATACACACCCCTGCTGCCTGCTCCTGCCGCCCAGGGGCCCACTGCCCCAAAGCCCCCTCCCTGACGACGCCTCGGGGGGGGAGAGGGTGTTAAGAACCATGTTTTTTCCTTTATTATGTTCTCCTATTTTCTGTTTGTGCCATGCCCTTACATTATAATCATGGACAATATAAACTTTGCTGCCAGACAACATCATCACCAGCCTTGCCTGCCAATATCAAATGATGCCAGCTTTGTATTACAGACTGTTTCACTGAGAACCTCTACAGTACAGTGGATAAAATGGACAGTGTGACACTGCTTTCCAAACTTAGGCCAAAGCTCTGAAACTTAGACCAAGCCTCAAATTCATTTCAATGTGCTTCCCTTCCAAGTCACACCCTGGAAGGAAGAAGATAATCCCATTTATACAACCTCCTGTCTCCACTGAATGCAATTACGGTATGTAACCCTTCCAATGCACCTCCTGTATGCATTGTCTCCAGTGACTGTAACCCTTCGATGTAATCAATGTATCCTGCCTGAAACTCTGTTTCTTGATCTGGTTTGGTTGCCTCAACCTTTCAATGTAATCGCTGCCTCCTGACTGCCCTATACTCATTGAGAAGTGTTGCCTTTTGTGATATTTGGAGTCATTTCTGCATTTCATTGTTTTCATTGTAACCCTCTGGATCAACCAATTGAGCAGCCTCCTCTGTATATTTGTATTATTATTTAATTTTCCCCATGTAGAAATGTCTTCCCCAACACTGTATACCAGGATGGTTCCTATCAGTATTGGATTAGCCCAGAGGTTCCCAAACTGGGGCATCGCGACACCCCAGTCAGGAAGAATTGTTTGCTACCTCCACAGAGAGGAAGCTACCAATGCTGTGTCACTGCTCACTGCTTACATACAGTCAGTTCTCTTTATATGCGAATTTGCTATCTGCAAACAGAGGCGTCGCTCCGGTAGGGGCGGGGCTGTAAGTATCGCTGCGGTTACAGTCGCTTTACCGAGCGAGGAGGAGGCAGCCCCGCCCCCTCACTGTCCGAGCCATTCGCCTACGGAGAAAGCAGCAGGCAGGGTCTCTTGCCTGCTACTTTCTCCGCAGGGGACTGGCTCGGACAGTGAGGGGGCGGGGCTGCCTCCTCCTCGCTCGGTAAAGCGACTGTAACCGCAGCGATACTTACAGCCCCGCCCCTACCGGAGCGACGCTTCTGTCTGCAAATTCGCTTATGCGAGAGGCAGAATTGCCACCTACCTCTCAGTATCCATGGTCTGCTCTCGCTATCTGCGATCTCATCTGGGCCATTGTTCTTAGCTTTTTGTGTGTGAGTCTCCATGTTGTTCTGGGAGCAAATTTCCCTGCCTTGCTGCATTTACTGTAAAAGGTCATCTCTCTCTTCTTGAGTTGCTGTGTTTTTGTTGTTGTTGAATTCCATTTGCAACACATTGGGAACTGTTTGTGCTCTCTCTGGGCTTCCAGGATACTGTACAGTACTTTTTATATTTGCATAACGTTGTTAGGGGAAGGAATAATTATTTGTTAAAGTTAGGAATTGTTCCATAACAAAGAACCAATGTAGTATACTGGATGCTGCCGCCGCAATCACCCAGCCCATAGACTTCAAGGTAAGATTCAGGTTCACAAAGTCTATATAGTTTATGCACTGTATGGCAAAGTGGGTCCCCTGGAACCTAACGCCATTTTTCTCATAGGTTCAATGATTCGGTATCCGTCAATTCAGTATCCACTAGGTTTTCCAGGAACCTAACCTTAGCGGATAACCAGAACTGACTGTGTGTCTTCACATTTATAAAGAAAAAGAAATCCACTCTTGTCTATTTTATTCCCACCCACACTTGTTGCTACTCACTTCCTTTCATGCCCAAGTCCCCACCTCTTCTTCCTCTGTAAAACACTTTTATCATCTCTTGTTTTACTGTTATTCCTCTGTCAGTTTCCTGACCCACTAAAAAAAAAACCTCAGTCTGGGTTAAGTGCCCTTTAGTGTGTGGCTGACTGTGCATGCTGCAGAACTATCTGATAGCTTCCAATTGGTTTATCTGCAATTATACTTTCTCCTCTTTTTCTATGTGAAAAGCAACACACACACACACACACACACACACACACACACACACACACACACACACAGAGAGAGAGAGAGAGAGAGAGAGAGAGAGAGAGAGAGAGAGAGAGAGAGAGAGAGAGAGAGAGAGAGAGAGACTGGCCTGTTCTACACCTCTGTTATTCCTACACCTAAAAAGGAACATGCAACTGCAGCATTCGCTAGAAATTACTAGACAGGTGCCCTTGTTTCTCCTTCCTATGAAAAAGATGGATTGACAGAGTGTGTGCACGCGTGTTCTTATCTGAGCTAACACTGCTCCAGGAATGTCTAAGGGGGGGGGCATGTGGGAGGAGCATCTGACATAGTAATTCCCCAACCCCGTTGTTGTTGTTGTTGTTCAGTCGTTAAGTCGTGTCCGACCCTTCGTGATCCCATGAACCATATCCCGCCAGGCCTTCCTGTCCTCCACTATCTTCCTGAGTTCGCTCATTTTCATGTTTGTTGCATCGGTGATGCTGTCTAACCATCTCATCCTTGGCCTTCCCCTTCTCCTTTTGCCTTCAATCTTTCCCAGCATCAGAGTCTTCTCCAGAGAGTCCTCTCTTCGCATTAGGTGGCCAAAATATTTGAGTTTCAGCCTTAGTACCTGTCCTTCCAGGGAACAGTCAGGCTTGATTTCATTTAGAATTGACTGATTTGATCTCCTAGCAGTCCAAGGGACTCTCAGGAGTCTTCTCCAGCACCACAGTTCAAAAGCATCTATTCTTCGGCGCTCAGCCTTCCTTATGGTCCAACTCTCGCAACCATACATTGCTACTGGGAACACCATCGCCCTGACTATACGAACTTTTGTTGGCATGGTGATATCTCTGCTTTTTATTATGCTGTCTAAGTTTGCCATAGCTTTCCTTCCAAGGAGTAAGCGTCTTTTAATTTCATGGCTGCTGTCTCCGTCTGCAGTGATCTTGGAACCCAGAAAAGTAAAATCTGTTACTGCTTCCATTTCTGCCCCTTCTATTTGCCAAGAATTGATGGGACCCGATGCCATGATCTTAGTTTTATTAATGTTGAGTTTCAAGCCAACTTTTGCACTCCCCTCTTTCACTCTCATCAAGAGGCTCTTTAGTTCTTCTTCACTTTCTGCCATTAGGGTGGTATCGTCTGCATATCTGAGGTTGTTGATATTTCTCCCGGCAATCTTGATTCCGGCTTGTGATTCATTCAGCCCTGCATTTCTCATAATGTACTCTGCATATAAGTTAAATAAGCAGGGTGACAATATACAGCCTTGCCGTACTCCCTTCCCAATTTTGAACCAATCAGTTGTTCCATGGCCGGTTCGAACTGTTGCTTCTTGACCTGCATACAGGTTTCTCAGGAGACAGGTAAGGTGGTCTGGTACCCCCATCTCTTTAAGAATTTGCCACAGTTTGTTGTGATCCACACAATCAAAATCCCCAACCCCACCAGTCAGGAAATGGGCAGTAGCAGCAGTATAGGGAATAACTGCATCACATGCCTCCCCCACAAAACCTTTCTGATAAATACATTATCAGAGCAGCTGAGAAGCTGCCAGACAGGAGCCACATCCATGCCGTTCAGCGAACCCAGCTCTTATTCTTACATGGTATTGCTGGATATACGATACGTACAGGAACATATGTGATTCTCAAGATACCTGCCAATTTTGTTATGTTTGTCATTTTTTTAAATTTGATTTTTAAAACAACAATATCAATCAAAGGAATAAGAATTTTAAAAAAATATGTTCATGATATCCTCTCACTTCAATCCAACTGTGCCTGATTAAGACTGCTCTCTAAGCACATACGTACAAGGAGTAAGCCTCATTGAACTCAGTGGGACTTATTTCTGACTGAGCAAACGTTTAAAATTAGGCTGTAAAACTGTTAAATTCTTCTGCCACTTATATTTGAATTGCCTGCCACTTGCAGTGGCCCAAATCTCAATATAAGAACAAGGTGTCATGGTGCCCGACCATTATGGTGGCATGAGCTATACCGCATTATGCCAGCCTGCAATTCCAGCTACCATTCTGCTACTTCTGATTACAGCTGATTGGCACTGTCAACTACTTGCATTCCAGTACTATCCTGGTCCTTTGCCAGTGTTGAAACACACTTCTGAAGTAGCCCTATTAGGAGCCCTCATCAGGCCAGAACCTGGATTTTTCAGACTCAAAGATCACTGTGGCTTAGCATCCTCCACCTCAACATCTGCAGAACATTTTCTGACAGCGCAATCCTGACTAAGGATACGGCCAGTGGCCCAGGGCCGCCCGCTAGATCCTGAGCCCAGGCTGCCCGTCGAATGGTAGGCCAGAGGTCTACTCAGGGAAGGGGACGTCCGTTCTCTTCCCCGGGTGTAAACCGGGGCTGGCCTGATAGGCCTCCTCGGATTTCCACCAGCTAAATAGCTGGTGGAAGTCAGAGGAGATGCCGCCCGGCGGGGATGAGGATATAGCGGGCGCCACCCCCGCCCCCTCCTGGGCCAACTAGATCAATGGCCCCCCTCCCTTGCCCACTAGAGTGCCCATGCGGCCGCAGGCAGGAGAGCTTACCTTCCTTTGGCGGCTGCATCCCAGTCCGGCATCGGAGTGAGGGAGGCCGACCTTGCACTGGTCTCCCTTACTCTAGAGTCACCACGAACGTGCTTTATGGCACATTTGCAATGGCTTCCGGCAACAGAAGTGTTCGCTCTGTCGCCGGTTATTTCTGGTGGATTGTGCCCTGGGTGTAAAAAGCACTTCACATGTGGTTCTCTTGATGTTCTTCTTATATAAACTCTGTACAGTAACAGTCCAATCCTATCCCCTAGTAGTCCATGGCATGCAGCTATGCCAATGGAGCACGTGCTGCATAGTGTGGTGGTGGTGGTGGGGGGGAACCAAACGGCCAGTGAGAAGAAAAACACTTTTCTATATACCTCCCAGTAGGCCACCTGATTGCCTAGAAGTTTTAGCAAATGGGCTAGCATAGGTCCGAGGAGAGGCAGGGTGTGTGTAGGGCAGCAAAAAAAGGGATAGCATCCTGGTGATCCAGCCCTCCCAACCCCCAAACCACTTTCTACCCTCTCCTCTCCCTGCCCAAAACATCCCCCAAACCACCCATGCCACCAACCTACCTGGTCTGGTGCAGCATCCAGGTAGTTCTGGCGCATGCATGGGACCTCCAAACATTTACGCTGGTGGTCCCGCAGAGTGTGACAGCAGCACACAATGTGCAATGCTGCTGTGCACTTATGGCAGTAGAACAGGAGTTCCGCCAGTGTAAAAGGCTCATAAGATTGGGCCATTAGTATCATTATCCCCATCAGAGCTAGTCAGAGTTTGGGTGCTGCCTGAGGCAGCCCAATTCCACTGCCCCTCTATGCTTCATGTGCGCACTCCCCATCTCCACAGTAGCCCCTCTTTACCTCCTCTCCTATGCATATGTCTTCAAAACTGGACATCGAGATGGGACATGGAAACAATACTCCCCACACCAGCCTGTTTTGAACAAATGTTGGCAGGAGAGAAAGTAGCAATCTTCTTCCCTCTGCCCACTATCTCCATCACTATTTACAGCGGAGACATTTCCCTGGCCCCAACCCTGTAATATCCAGATATATAACAGTATATATTCATAGAGTCTTCTCTGGCTCTTGGTGCAAAAATGTGTCAGAGAATGACTGCTTTGGAAACGCACAGCTTCTTCTCACTCACTACCGTGCTCTGGGCAGAAATCATAATCCATTACCAAAGTGTGTTGATTTTCAGTTTTAAAAACTTATTCTCAAAATTAAATTTCATTGTCTCCTGGATAGTCTCCAGGAATACACCTGGGCCTGGTTTGCCAACAGCAGCAATAGGTAAGGCTGACATACCATGGAAACTCTGAATGTGGAATTCCCAAGCAATCGGAGGGTTAAGATGCTTCCTGGATTTTAAACTGGGTTGCAGCTGTGTTGTGTAAAAGTATCCTTAAGGTTGTCTATGGCTAGTCTATGACTATGAATATCAAATACCCTTTTTATTAGTAACGTTTTTCAGAAACAAGCTATGCTAAGAGGAAAGTGTCCGTGTCCACTGAATTGCCTCGACAATAAGAAATTGCACTATTTGCTTGCTCCAAACCAATAGTTTCACTGAACAACAGGTGGGTGTAGCTAATGCCTCGGTTTAAAGATGCCACTTAACTTCCAGGAAAGATCTTATGCAACATGGCTTCCAATCCATAATCAGAAAGCAAACACACATGCAATATAGGACAGATTTACAGATGTAATATAAAAATAGGAATGTGTTAAAGAGCTCCATGAATACCAAGATTCAGGATATGATGGCATTATTTTTTTTTTAAATAACATGTTCAGTTATCTGTATATATCTTTGTATTTTAAAAAAATAAGACTTGAAACAACAAGAGGAGGAGGTGGTAGAAAAGTAAAAACTTCTACTTAATCTAGCGTGCAATGATAAAACTATATTCAATCGATATCCACTTCTGAGGCTTATCTTTCAGCCACCTCTAGCTTTTACACTTGGGAATTTTCACACGACACTGCAAGTGCCTTTGAGACTCACCTGTGCTATTTGTGTGCATGTGTGAATGCCAGATACAAAGTAGAAAAAAAGACACATTTAAACTGAATGCACATCCTGGAAAATATAAGTTTTACATTTGCTTTTCCTGCATCTGTAATGCTAACGGTGCAATCCTGTCTACAAATAGACCGGCAGAGAAACTGTTCTGCCAGTTTAGGGTGTTGCCACTCAGAGAGTCAGCAGCACGGGCAGAGAGGCTTGCGCCGCTCCTCTGGTGCCACAGAACAGTGCAAAGCTGTAGCAGGAAGTTAAGTCCCCACTGGGCGGTGGGGGAGGGGCGGGACCAGAAGCGTCACAGAATGGGGTGCGGTGGGCCCCAGGGCGTAGGGCGCTAAAGCTAATTAGGGGGCGCAGACCCCCTTAAGTTTCGGTTATATTTTTAGCTTTTTTCGGCTTTTTTCTTTTCTTTTTTCTTTTTTCACGGCAGCTGCCGCCCCCCTGCTGCTTCCCAGGGCACTTGTGTGCCCCTTGTGTGCCCACGAGGGTGTGTGTGTGCTTTTGGGGTACTTAGCTTGTCTCGGCGGGGCGCAGGCATCATGTTCTCACTCCGGACAGGAAGTTCTGGTGGCACCATCTTGGATGGGCGGGACTCTGTAGGGACTCTCTAGGACTCTCTCTCTGTCTCGTTGGTCTCCTCCAGAGTCCTACAGAGTCCCGTCCATTCAAGATGGCGGCGCTGGAACTTCCTGTCTGGAGTGAGAACATGATGCCTGTGCCCCGCCGAGACAAGCTAAGTACCCCCAAAAGCACACACGCACCCTGGGGGGCACACAAGAGGCACCCTGGGGGCACACGACCCTTAAATCCCCCTAAAACCCCCAGAAAACCCCAAAAACGAAACTGAAACCTAAAGTTTTATGGGGGGCGAAGGGGGTCCCGCACTAGGCACGTGGGGGTGTAGAATCGCCACTGGGTGGGACAGGTGTGCTACTGGAGGGGGATTCGAGGATCTGGCCTGGGATGGGGGTGGGATCACCAGAGGCCCCTTCCGCCATATCCTATCTCCCTTCCAGGGCCTGCTGGGTCTTACACGGGCTTCCCAAACATATGCCAGCAAAATTGCAAAAAGCTAGCGCGTTACTCGGGATAAAGGGGCAAGTGTCCCTTTACCCCAAGGAGGCCACCAGTTGCACCGGGGCAGGTCCAACCCTGCACCTTATGTGTGTCGCCACGTCCTGCTAGTCAGGATTGGGCTGTATGTGAGACAAAATTCATACGGAAGTAGATAAATGTTTGCAAGTGTACTAACGGGCTCATCACCTGTTTTTATTATAGGACATATCCTTGGAATGGTTTGTGCAATTTACACCTCATCCTACTACTATCCTTAATTAGAGCTCTAGTTTTTGCCTTTTTTTCTCCTTAGGAAAGTGACTATTTCTAATTAGGTACTCTCTTTCTAGTGACATCTGAACAGGCAACTCAACAAATATTAACTGTGAGTAGATCTGCTTGCAAGCTTCAAGGCAGGCTAAAGACTTCTTCACAAGAGTCACCACAAGTGACGAAAACCTCCAGCCTTCTGCTCCATACTTTTGGATGTACACACGAAGAGTAGCACAGGAACCGCTAGATCAGGAGTTCTCAACCAGTGGTACTAGAACCACCAGTGGTACTTCAGCCAACTGCTGGTGGTATTCAGCCCGTCAGTCTGCCAGAACCCCGCTCCGATGTGGCACTTTCAGCGCTGCGTTTTCACTCCTGAATGGCTCCTACCTTTGGCTGAGCATCTCAGGAATGCTGAGAAGGGCCCTCCCACCCGTGCAGAGTTTCCTACTCGCATTTTCTGGCCTCTGAAAACCTGGGAGTAACTGGTGATGATGTCATAGCCAGTCACTTCCGGTGGTCCTCGACCGGGAAGGGGTTGAGAACCCCTGCGCTAGAGTAAGGACAAATCTGAGGGAGGTTGGCCCTCTACATCCCATGAAGAAACAGGCTATCATGGACAAAGCCAATAAGTATATAAACTGAAGGCAAAAAGTAACATTGACTAGAATGTAATTTTGACTTCTCTCTCTCTCTCTCTCTCTCTCTCTCTCTCTCTCTCTCACACACACACACACACACACACACACACACACGTGAGACTAAAGGTCATTCTGAGAGAGGGAATATGTGATGTGTTACTACACTTTTGAGTTTTCCCATCTCCACAACCGGCAGCCATGTACAATCGTGCTTTTTTCTTTCTTTTTTTAATATTACCATACATTATGGGAAAAGAGAAGAGTAAGACAACAAGGCGGCTCAGTGGTTTTGAATGCCTGAAGCAAGGCACCAAATGCTGCCCTTCACCACTGCCACCTGCTGTCGTCACACCTGTCTGCCAATGCTGTGGCAGCAAATAATTTAAATTTGAAATTCAAATTTGCACGTTGAATTTGAAAAGGAGGTGGGAGAGCAGAGTGGAAGAAGTAGTGTAGACGGCAGGTCTTCCCCTTCTGCTCTGTCCCCCTCCTCCTTTTTAAACACAGCATATGGAGAAGGCTTTTCACAGAGAGGCTTTTTCTGCTGCCACTGAGCAGTGGCATCAGCAGGTGGACACACACACACACACACACACACACACACACACACACACACACACACACACACACACACACACACACACACACAAGTGCCAACATTGTCTGATAATCTGCTGGCTGAAGCCACCAGCTCAGTTCACCTCCTTATGCGGCTGGCCCTGGAGAGAGATGCAGTGTGGCTGTTTTGGGTGAGAGCCACCTGTCACCTGTAATACCTAATTTGAGCCTTACCATCACTTGTGAATATGCCCTTAGGCATATAATCCAATAACACTCTTCCTCTTGATGGAGGGACTTTTACAGCCCAGACATGCACTCTTTAGAATGGCCTAGACTCAATAAACCACTAAAAACCTGGAGCGAATGACTTTCAAGCAATGTGAAAGGGGGAACCTTAGCCTATACTGTGTGCACTAGATAATTTATTAATCAAAATGTGCTCTGTCAGGGCTCCTTTGCACTGAAATAGATGCTGTTGGACGTGGTTCATAGAGTTAGCAACAGACACAGTTATCATTATATAAATAGTCCATCAGCAGCTTTGACCACCTCGCTGATCTTCACCTTGAGTTCTACCCCATACACCATCTAGACAGGTGTTCAGGGCAGCTTTCTTGTTACTTCTCCCAGCCTATTTTTAGGCAATGACACATGAGCAATCTTTTGGGAGGGGAACAGTAGGGAGAGCTGAGAGGAGCAGGTCCCATGCATGCAGCAAAGAGCAGCCATGTCCAAGGAAAAGGCTGGGAGACTGGAAGCCAAGACATCAAGCTCAACGAAATGAATCATTGAGTCAAAATGACAGAGTGGACAGAAAGCAAGGTCATTTAACTTGAGGTAGTCAGCAAGTTAGTCCACTCAAAGCAGGAGCAGAATCTGGAACAGGAAGTTGGTTGCAAGGGAAGTACAGAGAGGTAGGAGTCAGAGAGTGAGGAGGCTTGTTCCCAGGACTATAAACAGCAAAAGATGAAGATGCTTGTGGCCACAACTTATTTAGAGATGTTACTGATTATTTAAAAGCTTCTGGGTTTAGAAATTAATTTTGAGAGTTATAAATTCCACCCCACAATGGAGAGGCAAACTCCCTAAATTCAGCTTCTGAACCAGAGCTCGAAGAATCTCAGGCTTACCTCACTAGTCCTCCCCAACAGCCTTCCGCTCTCCCAGTAACCCTTTACTTACCCCAATGGCAGTGGGTAGTTCCCCCCCCCCTTTGTGGGCAGTGGCAGCAGCAAGTTTAAACTGCTGTGCGGGGGCTTTTTCTTTTTCTCCAAACAGAGAGTGAAGGGGCTTATGGGAATTACAGTCTTTGTGAGGACTACTTCCATTTAAGCTCACAAAGACTACAATCCCATGAGTCCCTTCACCTTTCATTCCTTCAGCACCTCCTCAGCCATTCCATGGGACACACATACAACACAAGCAGTAGACACAATTGCTCCAAAGTGAGTGCCTTCACTTTCAGAGTTAAGGGTTGTGGTGTCCAGGGAAAGGGCCTTTTTGGTTGTGGCCCTTTGGCCCATGGACAGTTTCCACCTCTGGAAAGCCCTCTCCTGGGATGCTCACCCGGTGCCTTCTTAGATGCATTTTTGGTGTCAAGTGATGACAATTTCCCCCCACCACCACCTTTTAATTAGTGAGTTTTAAAAGTTTTTATCCCATGCTGTGATTTTTTTGTTTGTAAAATGCTATTGTTTTGTGACTTGGATTTGATTTTATTTGTTAAATATCTGTTATTTGTTGGTTAATTTCCCTAGAAGTAACAATGCTCAAGGTGAAAGCACAACCTCAGTATCAAAGTCAGCTATTGTATCAGGGCAGGGGTCATGTCTGAGTACCAGCTCAACAGGATGTGTTGTGCTGGTGTATTCCCTAGCACAATACAGTATTCACCTATGGCCTGAGGTCCAAGAAAAATATTCACAGTACCCATTTATTTAATGGCAACATTCCATACTTCTGTTTAAATTTGCAAAGGGCTGCATCCGAGTAAACAGGGAGCAGAAGGCAAATATATTTCCCACAGAGAAAATCTGCTTTACACATTCGGATTGCCACATATTTATAGCTTGAATGCAGCTTATGGAATGAATTTTCACAACCATGCTTACGGAGAAAATATACCCAGAAAACCACTATATCTTTGCTGGAAAGATTTGTGTAAAGTGTATTTACAGCTAAGCTTATACACTTCAGCCTTCCACAACAATACACAGCTGAAAAACACAGATCAAAATAAACTATTTCTACCTTCCACCCTGAGGCCAAAAATAGATAAATATATTTGCAGACAAGACCAAGTCGGGCTTAACATTTCTATGCTCAGAAATGTTTATTTTTCCCTTTAAAAGGTGCTTAACATCCAGATTGACGGAGAATTCTGTGCAACTCAAAAGCTTTCATACTGCATTTTGAATGCTAGTTGGTCTTAAAAAAAGGTATTATACCACTGACAATATGAAACATACCATACATGAAATGTTGAGATGTGCTGTACACACACACAGCACACCAATAAATAAGGGCCTGATCCCATTGGGCTGCTGTGCCGCCGGGGTGCAGCATGCTTTATGACTGTTGCAAAAGGTGATATGCCATAGAGCGCGTCCGGACTGCTGTCGCAAGCGGCTGCGGCCACGTTCCAGCAGCCTGCCAAGGAGCCTGGTGCCAGTAGGTCAGCATGGGCAGGAAGCAGGAGTGAGTGGAACGGAGCAGAGAGGGAGAGGTACAGGGCAGATTGAGGCTGGAAAGGGGACAGTATCAGCGGGAGTGCTGCCACCAATATCCTATCCCCCTTCCCGGGTCCACTCAGACTAGTGCCAGTAAAATTGCTGCTGCAGGTCTGAGAAGACCCATTTGGGTCACAAAGTGTGTCTGAATGACCCAGGCTATAGATGTTGTTCATGAATAGTTTCATATGACTCATTGACCTAGTAGTGCTATCACCGCAGGATTAGCTGCTCACAATGCAAGTTTCCTTTCCCATGGACAATTTTGCTTGTATGCAATAGAACACACTATGGAGGAAGTTTCAAACTATCAGGCTATAACATGGACAGCTGCTACTATCCCATTACAAACTATAGAGTTCGTATTCTATATGAGAATGCCCTTCTGTTACTCTGGTTGAAGTAGCATTCTCTTACTTCAGCAAACTAAGCACACAGTGACAATGTTATTCAGAGACAATTCTACTGAAACTCTTAACAAGCTAGTCCCACTCCCCACTCCCACCTACAAACCAGGCATCATTAAAGAGGCAGCCGGCAGCCCATCAACTCCTTGTGAAACCAGTTGCTAACTCCCCTCCCCCAATCCTGTCACGTTCTTTCCAGCTGTTCCCAAAACTGATATTGACTTACTGTTTTAATTACTGAAGGCCTTTTGTTGGTGAAGCTGTTTGAAATGAAAGGAGCCATTATAAAAGCCATATTTGCTAAGGTTGTTTCCAGACTGACAGTGGGCCAAAGCAACATGCCAAAACAACAGCGCACACACTGCTAATTTTCTACACTATAAAATGTATTAGCTTAGGCTGTATCACTGCAGCAGCTAACATCTTACTGTCTAGCTCAATTTTGGCCTTTCTCTACTGCAGAAAGAAGTGGCAAGATTGTTAAACAGGATCTGCAGTGGGAATCTGCAATGGATCCCAGTTTGTTTCCATATAGGCACAATTCAAAATGCTTATTTTGATCTATAAAGTTCTGAATGGTGTCCGGCTATAGGGCATCTAAAGGACCATCAATACCTGGATGTTAACCTGTCTACCCACTAAGATCTTCATCTGAGGATCTGTTCTAGGTGCTCCTGCTTTCAAAGGTTAGGTGGATGGCTTTAGGAGAGCAGGTCCAAGGACATGATATTGCCCCAAATGTGGAACTTCTCCCCAGACATATGCACCTCACTTCTTTACTCCATTTTAGGTGCTAAGTCAAGTCTGTCCCTCCTGTTTGCCTGCAAGTTTTGCCAACTCATTTTTATTGGCTATAATCTGTTTCTTATTTATATTCTTGTTTACTGTGTGTGGTGGTCCTGCCTCCCGCAGTATTATTCCATGGGGGGGGGGAGTTCATATCATACGAAGTGGGGAACGATACCTCACCTATCCAACATACCTCATAATAAACTACTGAGTCCCAGGAATGCACTATTGGGGGTTTACTGCCAGTAATCAATGGGGTGGTGGTGGTGGTAAATAGGTAGGGAATCACTGTGCCACAAAAAAAAAGGGGATAACAAGCCCCTAAATTCCTTCTCAAGGACACTTTTTGCCACTTGTCATTCACATCATGCAGGTGGCTTCTTTGACCTTTTAAAGCCTAAAGCCGCCTTGAGTGCCCTCGCTGGGAGAAAGGCGGGATATAAATTATTTAAATAAATAAATAAATAAATAAATAAATAAATAGAGTCTCTGCGCCAGTCAAGGTTTCTGGAAAGGGAAACAGACTCTACCCCTAGGAGAGATCTTCAGAAGCTCTGGTTTTCCCCAAAGGAAGCTGCCTGTTTGGTGGGGAAAACAGCCCAGAACCCTGGGCACGTAGCCTTCACTGGTCTCTCTCCTTGGTTATCCCCCTTGGTGCTCTATTCCTTTCTTCGGTCTTCCTTTTCCTTCCTGATTGCCTTCTGATGTTCTTCCCCCCTGTACCTTCCTTCTTCGATCCCCTTCTTTCTACCCCAGCAGAGCTGACCTCATTTCCCCGTTCCCCCATTTTCCCCTGCACCTTCCACCTCTATATTGTTCCTGTTCTCATCTCCTCTCTCGTCCTCCTTCCGCTGTTCCATCTGCCTGTTGTCTGTTCACTCTCCCTGTCTCCTCCCTCAATTCCCTTTCTCTTTCCTCTAATTTTCCCTGCCAATCTTAGTCCCACCCTCCTCCAATGCTGTCTGCTCTGAGGTGGCTGGCAACTTGAGCAACTCCGGCACTCCGCGATGATGTCTTCACCAAGCACAGTCGGGCGGCTGCGTCCCATAATGGCCCCATGTAACGAGAGGAGCTGCTGCATCTCACACTGCTACTATTGATTCTTAACAATTTATTGTGATATTTTAGATGGTTTTATTGACTCGTGATGGTTCATTGTAGTGGAAGACAGGATCAAGAAAAATGGTAAATAAATAAATAAAGGACCATTTTCAAAATTAGAGAAAAGAGGGTAAAACATAAAAGAAAAGAGACAAAGCACACTAGAGAAATCATTAAGAAAGAGTTCACTTTTAATTATCCCGACCCTGAGGAATAATTTTAAATCAAAACACATTGGGCTCTCTATGATTTTCATTCTGTCATAATAAACTTTTCCCCTTAGCACCAACTTGAGGTTTGCTTCTTGCTTTTTGTCAATCAAAATTAGAGAAAATCTTGTGACAAGGTTTTTAAAAAACTGCAGTGGTTTTATGAAAGGCATAATTCTCCACTACTTCATTTGAAGCCTAGGTTTCTTCTTTCTAATGTTCTCTCCAAAGACTCTTCAAATTCTTGGATAGGCATGAGGTTTCTCTTGCATAATCTCACTACTGGCCGTCCATCAATGAACTTGAAGTTTGTCAGTCAGACAAGATGCTAACGTTTGGACATCACTGACAATCTGGCTTTTGAACAGTGTGAATCACTCTTTGCGGCTTGATTATTTGATGTCCCTGGGTTGTGCTTTTATAATAGATAATTATAAAAGATAGATAATCCCTATTATCTATAATAAATAGAGCGGCCTTTGGCTACATCTGTAGCTGCATGGAACCCCATTTTCTGAGAGTGGATCCCACCAGTGACGTGCCTGGGAAGGCACAGCCACATATGCTCTCTTTCTCCCACCTCTGTCTCTCAGCGACACGACCCCTGAAACAGCTTGATAGTTGCCTTTCCTGCTCTCCTAAAGAACTTGTCCTTGCATGCATGCTTCCTTTTTTTCTCATGGCTTTTTTTTTTTAACAGAGCTGAGGCAACTCTGCTTGCTGCCTCCCCAGAGCTTGATGATGCAGGCACCCAGCCTTTTTTTCATTGGATGCCAGCTACCCTGCCTGTTTTTCATTAGAAGGCAACCACAATTGCAGCCTAACTGACTAAGGCAGCTCTCCTGTATTGTAGCCAGCCAGCCTGCCTGCCTGCCTCATTCAGGCATAACCACCAGTTGCATGAGATCTGCTCATCAAGGAGCACTGATCAAAGAAAGTGTGGTGCAGTGCTTAAGTGTCAGACTAGGAGTAGGAGGATGGGGGTTCAAATGTGGCTGAGACATGAAGCTCACTTGCTAACCTTGGGCCAGTCACCATTTCTCAGTCTAATCAAAGTTGCTACGAAAATAAAATGGGGGTGGGGGTGGGGTGGAGGATGAAACCATCCTTCTTGAACTTCTTTGGAGGAAGGGCGGGATAAAATAATCCAAAAAGTAGGGTTGTATTTACAAAATAAAATATAAATTACTCCAGTACATTTGTATACATGTCTGAAGAGCACTTGAGGGTCAAACTAGATGAGATGAAAGGTTTACGGCGCAATCCTATCTGTGCCCTGCGATGCAGGTTCAGCCTGCGTTGCATCCAGGGCACAAAAAGGCTGCCTGGGAGGTCACCACAGGGGAACGGAACATTTGTTCCCTTCCCCCAGTGAAGCCCCAGCTGCCCCAATGGGGCTACTCGGATGTGCGCTACCTATTTTGCTAGTGCAAAGTCCAAGAGCCCCATGTAATGGCGGCCAGGCCCGGGAAGGGGGATAGGATTCCGGTGTAGCCACCACCAATCCCTCTCCCTTCCTGGTCCTGGCCGACTACATCAACTACAATTGCTCGTTTTGAAACATGGCTTTAAGTTGTTTTTTTCAATGGGGGTGGGGGAGCGAATAAGGCAGATTTTATATGCCTGTTCTGTTCACTTGGCTGCTAACTCCCACTCTTGCCTCTGCTGCAAGGTCCTAAAGTCAGGTCCATCATAAGTTAGTGCAGTGGTTCTCAAAGGTTTTAGCACCGGGACCCACTTTTTGAAATGACACTATCAGGACCCACCTAGCTTTATGAAACTTTTAAAAAGGTGATCTAGAAAGAAACAATATATTTATTTATTTACAAGTAATATTTTATTTATTTATTTGCAAAAAACTCAATCCATTTTTCGTAATGAGGCAGCCCTAATGAATAGCCTCAAGGCTTGAGGGGCTTAGTTGTGTGACCCAGCCTTCACTGGTCCCCACTACCTGTCATTGACAGACTTGGCTCAAACATTTATCTCCCTATATTTACACAAGCTTGCAAACTGCAGGAGCTCAGCTGTTTGCAGGATTAGCAGCTATCTTGCAAACTGCAGGAGCTCAGCTCTTTGAAGGGCAAGTAGCAGCTATCTGATTTTTGAATAGCCTCTGGACTTGTGGCAATTACTTATCTACTCTTTCCGTCACCTGGGACCCATCAGAAATCAGGTTGCGACCCACCAAGGGTCCCAACCCACAGTTTGAGAAACATTGCTGTAACACACAACTCTGGTTTTATGGTTCTCGCACTCCACTGGCATGGCAGTGGCCATCTAATTTTAACTCCTCCCTTCATGGTTACTAGCAACAGCCTGGTTGCCCAACCCCATTTCTGATGCCTTTCCATCACTTGTTGCACCTTGGATGTTGCCAGGACATCAATCTCTCTTAGCCTGAAGAGTTCCCTTAAATGAAAAATCTTATCTAGAACAGGTCATGTTATATAACAAGTCACTAGCTTTGCCAGGGAAATGAAAGATGATAAGGTAGAGTCACCGCGACAGAGGCTATCTCCATAAATCTGCCAAAAAAGGAGCTGTGGATTACTTTACTGGATTAATTACCTGTCCTTCAAACAGAGCCCTGACCTCAATGGTTGAACATCATCAACCTTCCAACCCAGCTTGTAAACACAAAACGAGGAACTGTTTCCTATACGATGACATGAAAGGTGCCCATTTGTTCGTTGCCCAGCAATTTACCAGAAGGCAGTGACCCTCAAATCTTCAACAGTATTCAGTGATGCACCTTGCTAGGTTACTTTTCTCACATTGTCCAATACTATCCCCCCCCCCGCAGCTGTGCTGAAAAGGCACACACTGTATCCAACAGGGGTGGTAGTGGTGGATTGGGAGGCTTTGGAAAGGAAAAGGGATTTAAATAAATCTTTCATTCCGCAATGGGCCTCCTTGAACCTGCACCAGCCATTTCGTTGGCACAAGTTCAAGGAGAGAAAAAGAGTGGGGAGGGGATAGGATCTGGTGCGCGCCATTGCCACTGGATCCACTCTGCCCAGTTTTGCTCCCCGTTCTGCCCTCTCACTACCCCCTCCCACCTTCCCTGCTGGGTTACCTGCTCCGGCAGGTGGCCAGCAATGCATGCGGAAATGCTGTGGCTCTCCCGCCAGTGCTCTGGCAGTGCACTACTCAGCGCACTACCGGAGCACACTTTACAGCTGCTTTTCAGCAGCCAGCACTGGCAGAAAATATGTTCCACCAGCAGTGCAGCAGCTGCCTGTTCTTTTGTCCTTAATGACATGTAGTTTGATTCTCATTTTTATTTAGGTCTCAGTCCTCTATGTTCAGAAGGGGTTTATGCAATGTGTTAATTCAGTGTGAACAAACTAATTATTACATGCATGTTAAGGACAGCCATTTCTAGGTTAATATAGTTTGCAATGGAGCACAGAAGTTATGTTAATACTGAGCAGTTAATTTTCAAATATACTCCTTCCTGTAAACCCCCCCCCCCGGAATGTTGCTAATGTTATCAGATGTCCTCAGAATTTCCTAGATGTCTCATATGAGGAAGAACCTCCAAATTTCCTTCCAAGTTTGCTTTAGGTGAAATTTAGTGAAAGCACAGGGGTGTGTGTAATCCCTATGGAGAAATTTCACAAGCCTTATTGTATCTCCTTTATGTAAAATTCCCCAGATGTTTCACCTGAATAAGAGCCCTAAAATTCACTCAATTTCTCTTCAGAAGAGATTTCAATGAATATTCTACCTTAGCCAAGTTGAGAATCTTTTTCTAAAAGGGGACCTTCAGCTATGTCAGCCCAAGAAAAGAAAATATATGAGTGAGTAGATAAGATAATGTGATTGCATATTTGATATCTTTGTAACTGAATCATTTGAGCTTGACCTTAGTCTTTTCTTGAAGTGGTTACGCTTCATCTTCTAGTTTTATTGTTCTTCTGTCAGGTAAAAACCTTGCATCTGTAGAACGGGTGTATATATAACATTTTTTGCAATGTGTTTTGAAGCAACAATATAAACTACATCTGAGCCACAAACTGTATTTCAAAAAGGACAATGCTGGCCATAACATCATTTATTTTTGCCCTTTATTGTGACAATAAATATAGCTTTAACCATTAATTAAGCCAAAAGATCTCAACATCAGCCTTAATTTTCAATAAACTTGCCATTTGCTTTTACTCTAAATTTAGCTCTGATAATGGGAGAAAAAAGGGTACAATAATCATTTTCAATCTTGTTGAGTTGATTCCTAATCAAATTCATCAGTTAGCTCTAGTTTTTCATGCACATTTTGCCAATTTTCCAGTCCAAGCAGAAAACTTACTCACTGACCTTTACCATAATAATTGGGGATAATGACAAATTAATTATATACTACTGGTCTGACAACAACAATAAAAAAGTGAAAATTGCCTTTGGTGCACGGTTTAGTGAAATCTTCAATAACTTACTTTCTTCATCCAGGTAACTGCATCAAGAACATCCCTTTTATCTCAGGAATTGTTGGGACAAGAATCAATAACCTGCCACTTCTGTGTGCTGCTGCGCCTTGCGGTTAGTCAGCAGAACTCAGGCCAGACTGTTCCCTGGTCTGTTAAGTGCTCCACTGGCTCACCTAACTTGGAAGGACTATGAAGGTTTCCAACCAAGCAGAGGTGGAGCTGTGCACAGGATGGTGGGCCCCAGCAATGCTTTTGGGCCCCGGGCAACAGGCGGGCGGTGTATGTGTGTGTGTCAAAGCGGGCAGTAGTGGGGCGATTCGGGCCGTTTTGGCGGCATGAGTGGGTAGCGGCAGCAACGGGTTTCACCCTCCTGCCCGCCCTGCACCTCTGTCTGACCGAAAATGGTGGCGGTAACATCAATTCCGCCGCGGGGGGGCGGTTGGAGCACCGCCACTGCAACCATGTCAGGCTAGATTTTGCCACAATATAGGGCCTACGCAGACATGAGACTCTTAGCCCAATCCTAACTAAATTCCACCCCCACCAATACAGCTGTGCCAATGAAGCGTGTGCTGTCAACCTGCGGGGGGAGGGGGAGTTTGGAGTCTCCTTGAGGTAACAGAACTTTTGTTCCCTTACCCCAGGGCAAGCCTACGCATTCCCATGGGGTCTCCTCAGATCTGTGCCAGCTATTTTGAAGAGTAAGGGAGAGGGAAGGGGGAAAGGGGTTAAGCTCTTGTGCACGCCAGTGCCGCCAAGATCCACCTGTCCCTCTCACATTCTACCTCCTGCCCACCCCCTCCCCACCCAGAAACTCCCTTGTTCCTCTACCTCCCTGCCCTGTTCAACCCACCCCCATCACTCCCCACCCCTACCGCCAGCTTACTTTCACTGTCAGAGGTAGCCAGCAGCATCAGTAGACCCAAAATGGTTCCCAGCAGCACATTGCGTGCACTACCACATGATCATTTACAACAGTGGAACTCTGTTCCACTGGCACAAAGAGCAGCCTAGTCCTAGTTAGGATTGGGCTGCCCATGAGGCAGCTGCTTCTGGTGGCAGGCTTGGGAGGGGCAAATTGGCAGAGTGCTTCCCCGTAGCACTGCAAAACAGATTGGGAAATATGTCAAAGAAACAATGCAAAGATGTTCCTGGATGAATGGATAGACTATGCTACAGATGTGATGGCGGTTTCCATACCTGTGTTCCAGGGGACAGATACATAGAGAATTGACAGGAGCTGAATCTCAGGATTCAGGGACAAAGAAGTTCACTGTAAAGCTACTTCTAGGGCCTGTGCCAGGCTATTTTGCACCCTGGGAAGGCTAATTATTTGCACACATACCCCATTTTTGGCATAAGACTTTATAATTAATTATATTCCATCGTACTGTTATGGTATCTATCTATCTATCTATCTATCTATATCTATATCTATATCTATATCTATATCTATATCTATATCTATATCTATATCTATATCTATATATATATATATATATATATATATATATATATATAGTCATTTTTATACAGGTTAAAAAAACTGATCTGTATAAAACTGCACCCCTCTGAGGTCTGTGCCCTATGTGGCTACCTAGACTGTTCTAGATGTGAGGAAGAAGAGGTCCTTTTCTGGCAGCATAAACCTGAGCAAAATGCTGTATACCACAGTGGCGAATAACTACATTCACTGAATGCTACGATTAAATCAGATGCCAAAATCAGATGCTCAAACTGCACAAGGCAGAGTGTGTCAGCTGAAATCTCCCTTTGCCTGCAAGCATGCTACACTACTGAAAGTTGTTAATATAAGTCTCAAGCGATTTGAAAATCGTAATTTCAGCTTGCAGACACAAACCAAAAAGAAAATGCAAAACATCTTAATCATTTGTGGCTTTGATGTATTCTACATTATTTTCTTGGATGATAGGTGGCCACCCCAACATGATAGACCCAGAGGTGGTGATTAAGTTATTGATGTATGGCATGTGAGCAAATACAATCATGTTTGGGGTTGACTCACATGTGCACGGATCTCCTAGGAACATGTTCAAGCTATTTCTGAAATAGTTATATTGGATAATAGGTAGAATGGGGGAATCTAAACTATTACATTGGTCTGATCAAAGAGAGCACTGATAAACTAGGTTGTTCGAACTATTTCAGAATATAGCAAGTATATACATGGATACTATGTATGGCTTAGGTTTAGGGTCTTTGTGTATTTTTTCCACAAAGCATGGGTCACCTTTTTTTCTCTGATTCTGAATGCAAAATTCCACCCAGAATCTAATAAATGATAAAATATTTGGATTCCTGAGAATCTCAATTTCATTTTGTTTAATAAATTTTTTCACCCTACTTGTAGGTAACAACAATGGCCCTGACATAGTGGCTCTTAAATTGTACAGAAGCTCTGATGCACACACAGCAAAGGCTTTCCTGTTCACTTGGATATCAGGAACTGCTCTGGATGTGCAAAGAGATGTTTCAAATACTGAAGTGAATGGAGAAGTACTGTACTGGCTTATGAGGCATCTGGTGGGGCCACTGTGTGATACAGGAAGCTGGACTAGATGGGCCTTTGGCCTGATCCAGCAGGGCTCTTCTTATGTGAAGGTTCCATCGACTTTACAGCCTAAAGTTGACTTTTCTGAGACATGTTGCCATTTGGAACAGTCTCATAAAAGACTTGACTAGCCTAGAACAAAATCACTACATCCTGGTTCACACTTTTCCCCTCCTGTTTTCTGTTCATATCTTTCAGGATAGGGTGACTTATATTCCCGATACATGTCATTTGCAAGCTCAGCTCAACATGCCAAAATAACATTTGGCAATGTTAACTTAAAAATGGACAGTGAGCTGGTTCCTAGTCCTTGGGCACGAGATACACAAAATAGGTTATATATGGGGTTCTTTTTTTTAAACAAAAACACATATATAACTGGGCAATTTTCTGTGAATGGCAGTGGAAAGTTCAAACAAATTCAAAGCCAGCCTGGAAAAAAGTTGCTAACTTTGTAGGAGAAGAAAACGCACTCCAAGATAGGTTTTTCAGTCTCATCTGCTGCCCAATGTTAGATGTCAACAGAGCTACATGACCTTCACTAGGCTAAGATCAAATGCAGAAAACAAGTTGCAAGAAAGAAGCAACATACACCTGCTCACATCTCAGATTTTTCACAGCAGTAAAAAATTTTTCAACCTCAGATATAATTACTAACATTTAAAAACACTTTAAAAGCAGAAGCTAGTCTGTGTAGGACAAAGTAAACAGAAAAATAATGTTTAAAGCACATAGTAGATCTGAATTTTGTAAACAGCTGAATGCTGTGGAAAGAATAGGTGATGTTGAAGAAAAGAAAATGTTACTATCTGAATTTGTGGACTTATACAAGGAAATTTTGCAAACTCTAAAAAGCAAAACAAAACCAAATAAGACCACCCTTATACTTTTCAGGCAGTGTCCCACAGCTCAAGTGCAGCATTAACCATGACAGCAGCTGGAGGTCATATGGAAAGAACTGCAGATTTACTATCAAGCTGTCCAATTCTGATCAGAACAGAGCATACAACATAAAGCTACACACAAATCCTTTGGTCTTTTCTATATCAAGGCTTTCACTATTAATAATGCTGATGGCAGAGTTCCGTCACAAAACATACTAAGGCTGAAGAAGCAACAAGAACAAAATCCACACTCAAACCAGTTACATGATAGTTGCAAACCTCAAAGTGATTGTAACAACAACAAAAAATAGAAGATATGTTAATAGAAACATGAACTGTTTAAAAACAAAGGTTGTAATGCAAGTGTCAAAAGCAAGATTAATTAACAATGCGGTCATGTTGGATTCATGACAAATGCAACAGGAAAACTACTGGAGAAAACACAACTTTTTAGGATGTACAGGAACCAATTTTCCAACTGATACAGTGACATGCTAAAAAATCATAATACAATGAACAAGCCTAAACATCTTACTCAGAAGTAAGTCCTTAAGGCTCAATGGGACTTGCTCTCTAGTAAATGTGCTTCAGATTGCAGTCTCCAAAAGGAATCAGTGAAGGACAAATAATAGGAAAGAGGCCCATAAAGCATTACAAAAAAAAAAGATACTGGATTGCAGAAGAGTAGGACGGCATCACAATATAGACAAAAATAAATGGTGCTGTTGTTTATCAATGGACATTATAACAGGGGAGTTAAAAAGCACCCTCTAGGGTTCTATTGTGAAAGTATAACACTTCATAGTTCGGCAAGTGCATGGAAAGCTTGTTAGCAAGCTGCTTCTTTTCACTTCACTCCACACTGACATTAATCATGCTTACTTTGTAGAGACTCTTTACGACTCACCTGACACAATCATGTATCCAATACCTCTGGGCCGTCCTTTGTCCTGGTCAATTGCAGTTATCATACGCACTGTTGTACCCTGGGGACAGGAAAGGAAGGGAAAGATAGAATTTGAATGTTCCAGGCCCTGTTGAATTTTCAGTGCAACATTTCCATACTTTATTATGCTTGCTGGGTAGTTTAGTATCTAATCCCCTTACATTTCTTCTAGTAATTTATAATGCTTATTCTCACATATGTTAAGTTTTCTGAATCTCCACAAATCGCAGCTGTAAAGAGAAGAACAGTCACCAGTACACTTTGAAATGGTTCCATTTATTTAACAGTGCGCTATTTGTAAAGTACTCAATAACTGCAAAGGGCATCATGATGAATACCCAGAGCAAACTTTCCCAGCATAGCTTCACCATTCCGTTTCACTCTACACTGTCCTTTACTATTCAAAACTTGCACCCCTACGCAATTACACTAGCAAATCTCAATCTTGACCTGTAACCCTCACAACGCCCCTAAGAGGACGACCCATGTTCTTGTGGGTAGACATGAGAGGAATTGGATGACCATTTTTTGCAGTGGGCGGATATCCAATGAGACTCTGAAGAGAACACCAATACCATTTTCATTGTCACTTATCATGAGGTCAGGGAGCTGAAGCTGCAGCTAGGTCACCAAGGTGAATGTGGCTATTAGTGCCAGAGCTCTGCTTTTAACTTGGGTCACTTTATTCTGGGAGATGAAACTGAGAAATCTCAACAAAGGCCAAGAGAAACAGCTACAGATTTAAAATGCATAAGCAACTTATGGACTAACTCTCCTTTTGTAGTTTCCAGGAAAAACAGCATGTTGCTTTATCTTGCTATGCAATTCCCATTCTACTAATCAGTAACAACTTAACAATAACTCTCTCCACTTGTGACTTCATGCATCACATTTTGCAAGATGATTGTTTTTTGCTGTGACCAACAATGCATAACATAGAGACACTCATTTTTCATCTTTAAAGAAAAACAAGCTTGTTTGCTCCTTTCTCATTCTTTGGATGAAGCACCCACTCAAAGTGAGTAACCAGGTTTTTCAAAGCATTCTTTCAGCACCTCCTGCCTTCACTGAAAAGCCGTAATCCTTCAGTAAAATGGATAACAAAAATTGGGCGCAAGTGCAATTGGCATACTTTCTTGGTGACCGCCTATTTTAATTCCCTATTAAGAAGATGATTAGAAGCTAAAAAGATTAACCAGGGACAGCCCAAGGATGGGGCAACTGTTGTGGCTTTCCTCGAGTGGTGAGCTTTTCACCACATCTGCTGCCGTCTACCTGCAGCTCAATGTTGATGGAGCCACTCTGATCTGCTCCCCACTCGCTAAAAGCAAACAGGAAGTGAATCAGAAGGCAGTAAGCTTGCCTCCTACCCCTTATCGTTCTCCTTCTCCATGGTCCCCTTAAACAAAACAGGAAGAGTGCGATGCATCCCAGCACGTCCTGTTTTGTTTAAAGGGACCATGGAGAGAAGGAGTAGAAAGATAAGGAGGCAGGAGGCAGGCTCACTGCCTTCCGTGCAGCGACTGATACTTCATACTGAGTTGAATATGGAGCTTCAAATATGACTGATTGAGGCATATATGGTTGCTCCTAAACCAATGCTGAAACTGAGCCATGCACATACATGTGAAGCTCTGTAGAGCTCTCTAGTGAAAGTTAGTCGGGTTTGCCTCACTTGCATCAGAGAGCAATCAAAGAGGAATATTGTCCATTACACATGAATGGGGGAAGGCCCCACTTATATGGAACTGTGTGCATGCAAAATATCTCCCATATACAGACCAGAGTTGCTGGAATTGACTCTTTTTCTCCCTCAGCCTCCATATCTTTCAGCATGAAAGTCCTGAATTAGCTCCTGGGGTCATGGTTACACAACAAATGCCCATATTTACACACATAATAATAACCAATGGGCTGTGAATACATTTATGACTTTCGGCTGTTCAGCTTTCCTCTGTTTACCGAGGCCCAGGGAAAAGAGGCATCCATTTTGTCCTCAGAGAATGTGTCAACAGTGGCATTTGCAGTCTAATGAGACCGCAAGAGCACACATCTGCCTTGGCAGTAACAAACCACCAATATAATAATTTATCACCTGAAGGCCAGAGGTCAGAGTCACTACACTTCTGCCTCTTATCTAAATGTTTTATTAGCTCGACTTTTCTTTATGCTTACTTTTAGGCATCAGCTGATGTGTGACACTATGCATGCTTACATAGGTGCATCAGTTGCTTCTAATAGAAAAGGATAGATACACCTAAATTTTAACAATTTTCCTGACAAACTAGGAAGATACAACTTAGCTCAGTTATCTCTTATCTACAGAGACATACAAGAGAAAACTGGATTTTATTTTATTTTATTTTTTGAAAAAGACAAATGCCATCTCCTTGAAATTTCAGAATGTAGCTGTTCTTTAATAGATTTTCACCAAACCTCATATTGGGGGAGTTTCAACTTCACAGTACCATTATTGAAGAATACTACTGAATTCAAAAAAATGGGGGTAAACATCTACAGAATTGGAGAAACTGGACCATTTTATAGCAGACTTTAGCAAAAATTCCCACCGCATGTTTCTAATATCTCAGTAGAAATATGTACGGTCTTCAGTTTTCTAACACTGGACATAACCATTTCTTGAAAAACTCAGACATTAACAAATTCTCTCATTCTCTCATGTGTGTGTTTATAACAATTTACCCCAACTATAGTTACTGACTAGCAGCAACTGAACTACCGGTAACCACAAAACACTGGCTACTATGCTATATTGAGCGGGGATAGCCATACACATTTATTTGTGAGACTGTCCTACTGACAAATAGAGCAGATGGGTGTGTGAAAAATAGAGCAAACCCGTGAAAGGAGTAAAACCATCCACCATCCCACACTGTGCTCTATTGGTTCAAGCAATCTCCCAACCCAGCTCTGATTCTGGAAGTGAGCTGAAATACAGAGGTAAATGCTTAATAAAGCAATGGAGCACAGGAAAAGGCAGGATTTAGCTTTGGTTCCAAAAATGCAGATCTTATTTTCAGGGAGGTCTTATTTTCCCAACCTGTGGCGCGACTCCCCTGGCACTTACTTTGACCGATTAAAGCTTCATTCTTTCCCAAGGGTGCAAGGCTCTGCAAAGCCTAGAAGGCCTGCACTTTCCACCATAGAGACGACGTGCTAGAGAGGCCTGCAAGGAGGCTGCAACCTTGCAGAGTCTCTCTAGCACGTCGTCTCCATGGTGGAAAGTGCAGGCCTTCTAGGCTTTGCAGAGCCTTGCACCCTTGGGAAAGAATGAAGCTTAAATCGGTCAAAGTAAGTGCTGGAGGGTTGCGGGGGGTGCTGGGGGGGTTGCATCCGCCTGGCTAATGATCCTAGCTAGGTCTTATTTTCAGGGGAGGTATTATATTTATGAGCGCCAGCAAAAATCACGCAAAAATGATGGTAGGTCTTACTTTCGGGGGAGGTCTTATTTTCAGGGAAACAGGGTAGATTGGGAGGGAAAGGAAGGTGTTTGTGTTCTCCTGCAAAAGCCTAGCTGGAGGGAAAGAGAACCAACATCTCCTTTTCTTCACAGCAATTTGTGGAAGGAAAGGAGGAGGGGCTTTACTCCTTCAGGTTGGGGAACACATGGAAGCAGTAACAGGATGGAGAGTTTTTAATCCATGTGTACGTGCATGTATATATAGTTGTGTGATGAATGCCCTGTTTTCTCCCAATTTTTTTTCTCTCTTTTCCTTATTTTTGGACATGTCTAACTCCCCAGAAGCTCCTGTGCAGATTCAGCAGCCTAAAAGCTGCTGGGGCCTGTTCCTGAAGCAGTCTTTGTCCTTTGTTTGAAATGCCTTTCCTAGACAGCCATGTGCTATTGTGGATTTGAGTCCATGTCTAGAGTACCTAATCCTCCTAACTGAGGTTGGCATGCGCCTATAAGTGGGCAGCAAAACCTGTCTGTCTAGGTAAAGGGGTGGAATGGAGTGAACAGGTGGGTTCCACTCCTCTAATAAGGAAACTATATGATGTCATCAAACCTAGATTACTTAAAATCAAGCATGGGGAAGCTCTGTGTGTTCTGCCAGGTTCCGATATCTGATACTAATTCAAGACAGGTGCACCCACTGACTCTCCAGTAAGCGCAGGGACCAGGATTCCTGCGGCAATGTAAATTACTAGTGATAGCGACTGTAAATCTAGTTAGATGTGTCATGGGAGATAAATTGATTTGACATCAAAGAAGACTGCCCATTAACGAGATTAGTAGCCATGGTGATCTAGTTAAAATAGATGTTTATTGACAAATACTTCAAGTACATTCAAACGACGTTTCTTCCGAGTCTCTTTGGCCCTCTTCAGGGTATGAGCTGTCAGGCAGAAAACCAGCAGATGGTCCATCTGCAGTCTTCTTTGATTATCGCTGGCCATGTGAATTTTAACTCTTATTTAATTTTGATTGGTTTCTCTTTTCACTTCAAGCCAACTTGCAAACCTCACTGCACTGGAGGTTTTTGTGTGCTTTGCTCCCTCTGCTAGGCATTACTAGTTATTGTATCCAATTTAATTGGACACATTGGAAAACTGGACACAATGTTTTGTGTGTCCATCCAGTTGAATTCAAGCATTTTCCACCAGCCTCCCCAAATGTACAGCAGGTCTGGATCTGGCATATATTTGAGGAGGCCCATAGGCTCTGGGCTCACTTACACCTGGGGAAGGGGACGAACATTCCCTTCTCCCAAGGTGCGGACTAGCAGCCCCGGGGCAGCCCGCAATGGACTCAGGATGCAGAGGTCAGCCCTTTAGGCTGACCATGCATACTTACACAGGATTGGGCTGTAAGTCCCCTCACCTCTGCTGCTAAGATCTTGTCACACCAGCCCCATCACACCCTTCCTTAAATCCCACCACTGGCTTCCCATCTGTTCACAGATCCCACACAAAGGTCTTGTTCTGATCTTCAAAGCCTTTCGTGGACTCACCCCTCCCTACCTCTCAGCTCTCATATCCCACTACTCTCCCTCCTATGACCTTCCCTCTTCACCATCTTCAACCATTCAAAGGTCTCCTGATCTCTCAAACATCTCTGACCTTTCTCCCTTGCTGCCCATTACACTTGGAAGTGCCTCCCAGAATAGCTACAAGATGCTTCCTCACTCACTTCCTTCAGATCCCTTTGAAAACCCACATTTTCTATAAAGGCTTTGGCAGTCACTAGCAGACTGGGCACCTGGCGTCACCCCACCAAGTGCACAGACATGGAAGTAATTGGCGGTGACATTATGACATCATCACGTCACCGTCAATTACTTCCGGCTCACACAGGCCCTGCCGAAGTGCTGATCGGCCTCATGTGCTTGGCCAGCTGCGGTGGCGGGAATCGGATTTAGTTAGGATCGAGCTGTTTTACACAGGCCCCGCTGAAGCACCGAAGGTACCCAACTGGCGTTGTGCGCCTGTATAAGCAGAGGAAGGAAGTTTAGACTGATGTGTTCACTGTTATTAATATCTGCATTTCTAGACTGGGCTCCATCAATGGTGTGAATGCAGAAAATACAGAACGTGCTATAATACTTTGAAACTTATTTGAAACTAGAGACTGTTTCCCTTTTTAATCCAGGCATTTCAGAATGCATTTACAAATGCATTCACATTAATCTGAAAGGCACTAACTACGGTAATCCTTGGTAACTGACCTTTGATGATCAAAAGACAGCTGCTACAACCAGGCTACTAACAGAAAACAGAGTTTCCAAATCACCAGCAGTGATTACGTTTTCCAAGCCAGTAAATACAGTTATAGAGGCTAGAGGTCACTACGTTTATCATTCCTCTTGATAGTCTGTTCATTCAAAATTTAGAATAGTTCCATGACAGAGAACATTCTTTGCAAGTATAAACTCCCATGTTCAGTTCCTGCCATCTCTAGTTAAAGGATCTCAGCTAGCAAGACTGGGAAAGAGATCCACTGCCAGCTAGAGTACGGAGCATTGGGTTTGATAGATCAATTATTTCAATATTAGGCAACTCCTCGTGTTCCATGTATAAACCATTTTCATACACTGGTCAGTTTTTTTAAATGATTAGCTACCGTGTTCTAATCTCAGGGTACTCCCTCTAAGTAGCTAACTGCTCAGTTTAGTAGCCTTCAAAATACTGTCCTGTACTATATTTCCATTCTGACACTGAAAGGCACTGGATTTTCCCAGCCAAGTGCTTTGTTAGTTATGTTGCTAAAGCAATTAGCTCTCCGCTGTAGCATTTGCCACTTCATAAGCAACCAGCAAATGTTCAACAGGAGGAAAATCAAATCAAATCCCTATGTTTACTTTTGATGTGCAATTATCACATCATCATCGCAACAACTTCATATATCAGTTTCATGACAATTTATTATAAACCTTGTGGTGACATCTGATATTTGCCATGTAAGATGAAAGACTTGAGAATGTATAAGATCCTGACAAGGTTAAGAGTAGACCACATCTTATCCATGAGGGCACATTCATGTGAAATATTCATTGCATACATTGATGAGGTGTAAAAATCTGGCAACTTTTCTAAATGAACGGTGAACACAGACATAACAAGTTTGAGTAGGTTCATACAAGTGCAGTTTCTAACATCATCATACTTTATGTTACCCCATGGCAAGATGCTCACTGGGGATGTGAGGACCTGTTCTCCCTAAGAAACAGGACTTGCCTGTCCAAACTCTTTGCTTCCTTCAAAATACCTTGCATATTTCACTCAAGCAGGAACGTTCATATTTGCCTCAAATTTTATTTTTAGATAAAATGGGCTGGAAACAGATAAATGCACACACACAGCTCCAAGAAATGTCACTGTTCTAGCTCACCTCAAAATTCCTTAGATGGTTCATCTAAGCAGAAATTTCCACATATGCTTGAAATTTCACTTTAGGGAAAATTCAGTGATAACTATAATATTCATCAAGTCCTGCAAAAGGATCTAATCTGTCATTTTCTTGGCTTGCTGAACTTGTATTGGAACCAGTGGCTTCCACATATACTGCCCAGTCAAACCCTAGGCTAAAAGGAATTTGAGAGGGAGTATAAAAACAGATTTGAATAAGTCAATGAAGAATGCAATGTGTGTGTGTATGGGGGGGGGGGATATATACAAGATTTAGTGATCCCATCCCAAATGTGCAGCACTTTAAATTTATCATTCCCATGGGAGAGGTTATGAAGTCCTGACATCTCATTTGTAAACTAAAGTGCTCCTGTATTGCAAAGGCACTGGGTAAAAGCCTGGCCTATCTGACACTTCACTCGTCACTTGTCAAAAGAAAGGGAGCAGCTTAGAATGATAAGTGTCACAAACCGTGCGGCACATTTAAAAAAGAAAGCAGCTGCCGAGAAGGGTGGAGTTGGTGATGGCGTAAGAATAGTAATGGGTCTGTAAATATTTATGGGGCAGTTTTATCTTAACAAGCCAACCCTACTGTGGCAACGTGCGTTATAATCACCGTCGGAAAGAGAAGCTTAGTACTGCTGATGCCATCATGAAAGAATTTTCTTCTTTGCATGACCTTCCTGTTTAATCCCCATTCAATTTTGTCCCTACATAGGACATACATTTATCCGTCCAGTGGTCAGGAGACGTTATTAGGCTGTCACAAATAAAAGGCCAGGCATTGGTAGCTTGTAAACACAGCAAAGCATCCAGTGCAGTTTGGGAGCCTCCCATTCAAGTCCCACTAAAACGAATGAGAGTCGGACAAGCACAGCTTGGAGGCATTTTATTTTATGCAATTGGTTTCCATGGTGGATGCTAGCCTAGGTGGCTTTTTGAAAGTATTAGACAAGACAGAAGAGGAGACACTTGTGATTAACCTATAAGTTGCCTATTATTGTTCATAGGTGGCCTGCTTGATGTGACTGATTGCTATTCTGAATGCACCAACTGAAGTTGAATTGGTAGGGTTACCTAGTGATTGAAGGGTTATGGTAATCTAAAAAGGACCACATTCCCCTCTGAGAAATCTGGTGGGCACCAGATGGCTGGAAGCCCTGTTTTGGACATGCATGGCCACTGGATGTTTCAAGGGTTAACCTGACCAGTTGGACCCTATGATAGTGCATAGGCCCTCAGTCTGTCCTGGCCAACTTCTGACACCACCCCTGCTGTTTAGCACCTAATGAGGCGTTGAGTCTACTTGATTCCTCCAGTACCTCATTCTTAGGACTGTTATGAACTGCAGATTTAAGGGGTTTCACATCATGCCCTGCAACCCTCACCCCACCCCCCCTTTCCCTTTTTGATCTTGTTTCACAGTGAAGAAGCAAATGCCCAGATCCTGTGTCTGTCATCATAAATACATTGGCTCCTCGCATTACAGACATCCAAGTTACGGATGGCTGTACTGGTGCTTTCGCATTATGGTGCTTTCGCATAAGCGCAATAAGTCCTTGGGTGGTGTTTTTGTGCAGGCGCAACAGTGCTGGTCCAGCAAGAACTGGATGTTTCAACTTAAGTACATTTTGACTTAAGTACAGACCCCTGGAGACTAACATATACTTTAGGGCAGCAGTTCTCAAACTGGTGTGTTGCGACCCATCAGGAGAACCAGATGCTTCCCCTGCACCCCTCCGCAGGCCTCCCCAAGCTTCAGATCGCCGTAGAGCAATTTACGACCACTTTCGGTTTTCACACACCCAAAGGAGGAGATCGTGAGGAGAACAGCCGCGGCCACTCTCTCTCTCTCGCTCTCCATTGACCAGAGAGAGAGAGAGCGGCTGCAGCTTGCGAAGAGACACCACTGCCCTGGGCACAGTGGCGGTACGCCACTGACTGAAGGCATGGAGGTAGAATAAAGTTGAAGGTTTTAAGCTTTAAAAACAAGAGGTAGGAAGTTATTTTCATGCTCTTTTATTTTTGTCTTATGCCTGCACACACGTGGGTTTGGTAATGCTACTTGAGGGACTGGATGGCCCAGAAACAATTTGGCCAGTGCCAACTTCAGCTCTTGGAGAGGGCAAGTTCTGTAAACCTTCCTTGGCAGCCTATCTAAGCCAAGTCAAGCAAAAAGGAACTTACTTAAGTAATTCTTTGTTTTTCAAATGTTTATACTATACTTTTCTTGCTTTCCCTCTCTCAAAATGTTTTATGAAATAACAACTTGTTCCGAGAAAGGCATGGTGATAACAGAGCCCTTATATACTCCCTGGGTCTGACTGTCCCCTGGACCAGATCGCTTGGAGGGGGACAGAAAAGCTTAAAGGGCAAGCCCTCCGGCCTGGAGTCTGGCATTCCACCTCCTCTCTATTATTTCTTGCCAGGAGCACTGCCTGAAGTGGCAAATAGGCTCCAGAGAACACAAAACCCTTGGTGGTGAGGATGCTGGGTCCTCATCAGTATCCAGCTCAGGCATCTCCAGTCTGGGAGTCTCCAACCCAGGGGTCTGTGGCTCAGGTAGCTGGGCCTGGGCTTGGCATCAAGACCCTGATCCAGTGCCTCTGCCATTTGTGCTTCTGAACTTTCTGACCCACGTCGTCCCTCTTACATTTGAGTCCATGTCTGGATCACTGCTGGACCTGGGTCATGACACCTGCAATGCTGCACATGAAGTCATTCTGAACAGGAACATAGAAGAATGCTTCTCTTGCAAGGAACAGAAGGGATAGAGGAAAAACTACCAATATCCTTTGTTTAAATAATACACACCTGCCAAAAGAAGGAAAAAAATTACACCATTATCCTTTTTAGGGAAAGGGGGAGGATGTACATAGATCCTTTTTAATAAAAACCTTGAGCTTCTAATAAAGCATTCACAGGTAGACTAAAAATATATTATAAGGAGGAATTATCCGAGAGGTACGGAGCCTCGGGGGCAAAGACACCAAGAATCAAAACTATTTCTTTAAATTAACATGGATTTTTTTTAAAGGAGTTGGTATCAGGTAGGCTTGCCATTCGTCCCGATTTTTCTGGGACACTCACGGATTTTGGGGGGCTTGTCACGGATTTGTCCTGGGTCCCCATTACCCCCCTAGTCCGTTTAAAATTTATTTGGATTTTTGGGGATTTTTTGGGGGGGGAAAAATGGCCGCCGGAATTTCCCCCCCAAAAAATGGCCGCCTAGGAGGCTTCACTGGCTCTGATCACGTGGCCAGGTCTCCTTGCAGGAGTATCTTTTAGTTAAAACAAGAGCACACTAGTGGGGGGGGATTTCTTGAATCTTGGGGGATTCCCTTTGTAAATCCAGGGGGGAAGTGTTAGAGACGGGAGTCAGAAGCATCTGTAAGGACGTGAACTACAAGGAGGGAGGGCTTGCTTACTTTTAAAAACACTTCGTTTTCACTTCAGAACTGTAGAGATTGAATCTGCTTCAGTCACTTCCTGGTTGCTCAATTTCCCCCCCCCCCCATCATCGCCCCAGAATGCACTGGGGCAAGCCTGGGAAAGGGAGAGGGGAATGCAGCAACCTGCAAGTGCCTAAACAAGCAACGTGATTTTTTTCTATCTCTCTACAAGGTAAGAAAAATCAGCGTGTGAAGGCTGGCAGGGCTTGTGTGTGTGTGTGTAAATCCTCCCCCCCCCTTTCCATTCCCTGCCTGTCTGTGTTTTCTTAACTCTGGCTTCAATGTGTGTGTATGTGTATGTAATTCCCCCCCCTTTCCATTCCCTGCCTGTGCTGTCTGTGTTTTCTTAACTCTGTGGTTTCAATAGTGTGAGTGAGAATATGAAGCATTGGTGTATGGCTAGGGCTACATATGGGCGAGCAGGTGCGCTGTCTGACAGCCGCAAGGGCGGCCCTTGTCAGACCATGCGGTCTGCCCTGGGACAGCCAGGAGAGTCCTCAGCAGAGGAGGAGGAAAGGTCGTCACCAGTTTTTATCCCCAGATAGACTGCCTCTGTGCAGTGAGGTTCTGAGTCTCCCATTATGGTAAATAGCCCCGTCTTCTGTGCCTTTGCCTCTTGCTTCTTCCAAAAGGCTGTGTTAGCTATCATCCCAATCAGGGCTGTCTTCACACTTAGTATCCTGATGAAGCAGGGGGATTGGTATTAAAGAAGAACAACAGTGATCATGAAGCATCAGGTTATTGGAGTGACTATAACTCTTGATTGTTGAAAGATTTTGATACAGAGCTCTTTCTTTGGCACAGAACCTGCCTATGCAAGTTATGTTCTGCTTTGGGTAGTTGGAGGCAATGAAGACAAAATATGGTAAAGTCTGTGACATGAGAGCCAGGATGGTGTAGTGGTTTGGGAGTTGGACTTAGATCCAGGTTCAAATCCCTGCTCAGCCATGAAGTTTCCTGTGTGACCTCGGTAGCAGGGAAAGACCAGGACAAAGATCATGGCAATTGCTGCGAGCTTTTTTTTAAAAGACAAAACACTGAAGATAAATTTATTTATTTGAAGGTTTTCCTGGACAACACGCCCCTAGTGATGTCACAGGGGGCGTGGTCAGCCAGCCACGTCCCTTTGTGACATCACAAGGGGCGTGCCTGCCGGCCACACCCCCTGTGACATCACTTCTTGCAGAAGTGACATCACGGTTACTTGCCCCGCCTCCCGTGATGTCACTTCCGCCCCCCTTGGGCTGTTGGAAAATCTGGTAAGCCTATGTAGGCTTACCATTCGTCCCGGTTTCGCCGGGACAGTCCCGGAAATCGGGCTCGATTCCCGGTCCGGTCCCGGGGGACGAATGGGCGCCGCCATCTTTTTTTTAAATTTTAAACTTACCGGGCAGCATCTTGGATCACGAAATCTCGCGTGATCCAAGATGTCGGCACCCAAATCTCGTGGGTGCATCTTGCCCTCACGAGATTTGGGCGCCGACATCTTGGATCACGCGAGATTTCGTGATCCAAGATGCAGCTGCTGCCCGGTAAGTTTAAAATTAAAAGAAGATGGCGGTGCGGCGAGCGGTTGTCCGCCCGCTCTCTCACCGGCATGGAGCCAGTGAGGGAGCAGGCCAACCGACAGCCTGCTTGCCCGTGCCGCGCGAGCCTTCGGCAGGCTCGCGCAGCGCGGGCAAGCAGGCTGCAACCTGGTCTCCCAGCAGCTCCGCACGGAGCCGCTGGAAGACGGGGTTGCAGCCTGCTTGCCCGCGCTGTGCGAGCCTGCCGGAGGCTCGCGCAACGCGGGCAAGCAGACTGTGTTTCTCCCGGTGCCGCTGCGCGTCTCGCAGCGGCACCGGGAGAAACACAGCCTGCTTGCCCGTGTTGCGCGAGCCTCCGGCAGGCTCGCACAGCGCGGGCAAGCAGGCTGCAACCCCGTCTTCCAGCAGCGGCACCGTGCGGAGCTGCTGGGAGACCGGGCCAGCCCGCACGGGCAAGCAGTCTGTGTTTCGCCCGGTCCCAGCGGCTCCGTGCGGTGCCGCTGGGAGACCGGGCCAGCCTCCGGCAAGCAGGAGCAGCAGGAGGCCGGGGAGCAGCGCCGGGAGCAGCAAAGGTAAGTTAATTTATATTTATTTATTTAATTAATTTAAATAATTAAATAATTAAAAATTTCGGCCCCTTCACTTAATTAATTATTTAATTAAAAATGCCGGATGCGCTTCACGCCCCCCTTCCCTTAATTAATTATTTAATTAAAAGTGCTGGGGGCGCTTCGCGCACCCTTCACTTAATTAAATATTTGATAACAAAGTAATGATTTCTCTAATTGTATTGTATATTTGTGTACTTGTACTTTGTAGGTTGATTTTTAAGGTTGATTTTTGGTTGTGGTTGTTTTTGGATTGAGGTTTGTAGTTTGTGATTTTTGAGGTTGTTGTTTGGTAATGGTTTGTAGTTTGTGGTTGATTTTTGAGGTTGATTTTTGGTAATGGTTTGTGCTTTATGGTTGATTTTTGATGTTTGTGGTTGGATTTTTCGTTGCTTTTAAATTAATTAATTAATTACCTTGCGGGGGGGGGGTTATGGGGGGGTGTCCCGGTTTGAGCTTTCTAAATTATGGTAAGCCTAGCTATTGGCTGCAGAGGGGAAAACCTATGGGCACAAACTGTGTCCAGGTTTTCCCCATTGCAGCTAATAGCAGTTTCAGGGGGATCAGTTAGGGAATCAGTCTGGAGACAAAGGCTTACGGTATGGCGCAATCCTGACGAAAACTAGGGCGGTGGAACGAACGTTCCGCTGCCCGAAGTAGTCGCAAACGTGCCATAAAGCTAGCCTTACCAGCGTCCTGGAATCGAGGCTGGCTTCGGCCTAGTCCGGGCCCGAGCAGCTCCCAAGGATGCACTGCGTCTGTCCAATGGTCTTCCTGCTTCTGGAACTTCCGGTCGATGACGTGACTGAAGCTGGAGCCCTGTTGGACAGACGCAGTGCATCCTTGGGAGCTGCTCGGGCCTAGTCTAGGCCGAAACCAGCCTCGATTCCGGGACGCTGGTAAGGCTACGTAAAGCACGTTTGCGACTGCTCGAGAGCAGGGAACTACCGACTACCCTGCTCCACCGATGGAGCGCCCGAAGGTCCGCCGCCTGACCCAGGTAAAGATCCAGCGGGCGGGGGGGATCAGTGGGGGGGGGAGAGTGCCCATAGGCCCAGCTGGCCCGGGAGGGGGAGGGGGACGACCTTGACTCTGAAAAGACTCAATTCTGATTGGCTGAAAGGCCGGTGACAGAGAGAGTCATCCAAGACACCTCCCCCACAGAGGCTAGTATAGACAGGAAGTGGCGCGAAGCAAAGGCTGGCTTCACTTCACCCCGTCTCACTTTGCGCCACACCACCTACAGTATATCACAGCCTTTAGACTGTAAATTAGCTAAATTAGCTGCTAATGAGCAAGGAACTGGCAGCTTCTGGGGGGGGGGGGGAGCCTCCTCTAGAACCAGAAGATAAAAAATAAGAGAAAGAAAAGAGGTGCATGTACCGTATATACTTGCCTGGAAGACGAGAAATTTATGCAAAAACAAAGACCCGGAAAAGCTGCCTGGTCTTAACATCGGGTCACTCAAAGATCACGTTAAAAAACACGCAGGTTTGCGGCAGCTTACCATGCCAGCTTTCCTCCCCTACTCTCCCTTGTTCTCTCTCCTTCGTCACTCCAAGTCACTTGGATTTCACCAAGGAGAAAATCAGTGCTGTTAGGAACTTCTGCAGTTACAGAGCAGCCGCTACTGAGCAGACACACGCAGACTCCAGCAAAAAAAAAAAAAAAAGCCCCAGAAAAAAAAAAGATCCCAAACTTTGCAGTAGTAGAAAGAACCCCCCTTCCCTCAAGCCTCGTTATGGGTTATTTCTCTGACGTTAGTGTTCACCGGCAAGAACTGTTTACTCACACAAAGCACACTACATCTGAAATAGCCCAATACACAGTTTGAGATGATGAGTGAGGGGGGGATGAGAATGAAAGTGGGAAAGAGTGAATATACCATATTTCACCAATTTACAAACCTGCAATGTGTCAAGATTTGGGGAAAAGCATGGGAAAGGGACGTGGCAAAAGGGGGGGGGGAATCAAGAAGGGAAAGATCTCTCCATCACAGAAACTGCGCTTTGCAAGACCAGCCATTGAAAATGGTGAAATTGAGAATGTCCTGCTCACTGCCATTACCGGTAATATGGTATTTTGATGGGAGAGCCTGTACAGCTTGCGGCAGAGCTTGTGCATGCTTTCCCTCACTCCAGGAATCTGAGCCCAAGTCATCGTCTGAATCATAGTCTGTCCTTAGCAGTCTGAATCAACATTTTGTCAGCAGGTACGATGTGTGAATTCCCCCCCCCCATGGTTCTCTGCCTGTTTTTTTTTTTTAAAGTTGTGCTTTTTTCCCAATGATTCTCAGTCATTTTTTTTGTTAATGGTGCTCTGTCATTTGCTCTGCCATATTAACATGCTCTCTGCATATGGTCTGCAGTTGCAATGTTCAATCCACCTCAATGCAGCTCTGTTAATGTACTCTGTTGGAGCTTGTTTGCTTTTTATGGCTACTGTGTCTCATCCAGATATGGGTTGCAATGTTAGCATCCCCCTCCCCCTCTATTAATGATTACTGATTTAATAAAATCTGTGATTTCTTAAAAAGAGTTATTTATTTACAGTAATAAAATGACATCACTCAACTTCTACCAAACATTTCCCACTCTTTTACTGTTCAATACATTTAAATGTAGAGTTCTTAGGTAATCATTACTGGAAAAGTCATTTGAGCTTTTTCAGGATCTGACCCCACAAGTCCTTAAGTTTAACCCTCGTCTTATTAAAGGGTCATAGCTAATTCCAGAATTTTTGGCTCAAAACTTGCCATCTTATCAGTGAGATCGTCTTATGTGCGAGTATATATGGTGGTTGAATCGCCAAAGAGTGTGCGCACGCAGGCATGCACTGGTTTATGCAATTATAGGAAAAGTTGTATATTGCTCACTCATATCTAACATGTTAAGAAAGAATACACAAAACCTGGCTCTTCCCACTTTATCTAATATAGTAATGTGCCTAGCGGCTGGGGAAAGGGGTCTACAAGGGCATGTGAAAAGTGCTTTTGAGATATGTCACAGTATTCTAATTCCATAAAAATTAAACTATAACAGCTCATCTTTCTTTTCTTTCTTTTTTCTTCTTCTATTATAGGATTAAGGACTTGAAAGGCAAACTGAAGCTCCATGTCACAGTAGGAGGAGCTGGGGGAGAGGGACTAGAAGGGTGCCCTGGAAAGCCGCCACAGTAGATTCTGGAGGCAAGAAATCCTATTTCGCACTCCTTAATTCCAGTCAAAGGGCTGATAGGAATCTGCTTGCAGTAATTTACTGCAGTTTATCCATTTCTTTTCCCTTCTGTCGGCTCTTTCCTGACGGGCTGGATGACATGCTGTTACTCAAGTGAGAAAATTAAAATTTGATGCAATAATCCCAAAAAGAAGGATTTTTAGGTAATGTATACAGTTTTAGATTAGGTGCTTCTGAATGAAGAAAAAAAATACAGACCTACTGTGTACCATAGATAAATATGGATTCAGATTTAAGCAGATAGGTGAAGAACACTCATTGTAGCCCTTTCTTAACTTTTGTACATCCTAACACAAGAAGTGGCATCTTCCATGTATGTAAGGACTATATATGCAATAAGAGCAGAAAATATGATAATACAAAAAGAATGGCACGTACAATACTTCCTCAGATTTCAGGCACATATCTCAGCCAGTTTCAATGGATTGCGTCTGAAGCAAGTTAGACATGACGAATGGCCCAATCCTATCTGGGCCTTCTGCTGATGTAACTCCTGTTCCATCAATGGGAGGCCTGGACCACTGGTGTGGCAGCCACCGCAATGGTGTATGGAATGGACCCTCCAATGTGAATAGCTGGCAATAGCGCACACATGCCAACAGAACACCCAACCACTGCCAGTCCTAATACGTTGGTGATGGGATTGGGCTATGGGCATGGAGGGGGAGGATTGGGGCAGGGATTGGGGATGGCTGGGAAGCATGGAGGGGGATGGCAAGGGGTGGATATCGCTGACAGCAGCGCCATTGATATCCTATGCTCCATTACTGGCCTTAACTTGTCACCTCGGACCCACTCGGACTTGTTCCAGCCAAAAGGCTGGCACAGATCCGAATAGGCCCATTGGAGACCATGGTGTGACAGAGTAGGTAAGTAAAAAAATATTTTACTTACTCTATCACATCATGGTCCCCTGCTGACCTATAGCAGGCAGTGGAGGCTTCGGAGCCCATATTAGCACCATTGCATGCTACAGCCTGGCCAATGATAGGCTTGGGCTGCCAGTCCTACTGACCTAATAGGACTGAAAAGTTAGTCAAAACTAACCTGTTTCATTAACTTCATTAGTGCTTAAAAAGGTAAAGGTAAAGGTATCCCCTGACAATTAAGTCCAGTCGTGTCCGACTCTAGGGTGTGGTGCTCATCCCCATTTCAAAGCCAAAGAGCAGCGTTGTCCGAAGACGCCTCCGTGGTCATGTGGCCGGCATGACTCTCCTTGCCGCAGCGCGTGGCATGCAGCTGGAACACGGAGTCTGCTTAGTCTCTACTAACTTTTTTTTTTAACATAACCCAATAGGTTTGGTTTTGTGTCAAATAAAACAAATACCGGTAGCTCATATAGTTCATTATGACAATATCTATTCAGTTGATAGTCAAGCTTCTAACAGGTTGGGATAAAAAAAAGTATTAGTGGCATGGGGTGCTTAAAACACTTGTACGATGCATGTACTTAATATGTTTGCCTTCACTAAGTATTACTGAGCGGCCTTACACAATGAGCCAAATCAAAATGCTCAGCAAACTATTCCATCGGTGCTTGAGACAAATAAAATAAAGGGATCACTTCAAGATGCTCATTCAAACAAGGGAAGCCAATAAAGCCTCATAATGCAGGTATAATCATGCATTAGGGTTTCTGAATTTGTTTTACGTTTGCCCACCATCCTCAGAAAGTGGCACCACTGAGTCAATTAGGCTGCAAAATGCCCTGGCCAGAGATACAAGCAAATCCCTTGGAGATATGACAGCATTCAAAGCATATTGAGAGAAAAGGAAGATAAGAATAATAATTCATGACTGGTATTTTGGTGAGACATGTTTTTTGTCAGGTTGAGAACAGAGGCAAATGTCAGCATGCACAAGCAATTTTTTGTTCCTGTGTGTTCTCTATTGACTTCTCGAGTAGTTCCCTAGAGGAAAAATACATGCCATTGTTCATTCTCAATCTATCAGTCACACAGAGGACAGTCCCTGAACATTTACCGGTTTAACACACCCCATGTGGCAAAAGAGAACAGAATGTGGAAATCAGTCTGTGTAAAAGAGGCAATACACAGGATCAGAATTCTTCTCACATTTGCTTAAACTGCTTTTCAGACCAAAAGGGAAACTAATCCTTTCCAGGGGTTTTGGGTTGAGTGGTGGTTCCCCCCCCCCCCCATGTAAGGAGCCTGTTGACATTAATTATTATGTATGGTAACGGGGAAGTATCAATAGAAAAAGATTATTTCGTTTCAGACATTGCTACATTTTCATTTAATTTTCTTCTAGGGCACAAGGTCACACAGTGAAGGTGATCCAGTCCATTAGCTTAGATGCTAGTGGGGATTTCCATTTGTGCAATACCAAATCATTCTTCTTTCTCCCCCTCCCCTTGTTATTAATGAACAAAGCAGAATCCCCCTTCCTTCTCCACTGCTTATACTGCCCTGTGTAAAGAAATGGTTGAATATAAAGTCTGGAACAATGTACAGTCCCTCAGTCATCTGTATTAATCAGTGACATCTCTCTCCTCCAGCTACTTCTGAACCTTTTAAGCTATGATCAAGTACTTTATTGGTTAAATACCTAAAACATCTTCTATTAGGAAGGGAAGCAAACCCTTCTCTTGAAGCACCGAACCTTAGAACAGTAGCAATTATCACAGTACACTTCATTTATCATCTATTTCTGTATTTGGTTCACACAAAGTGGAAGTGGAAGCTTCAGTATATGGAACTGAATACTATCCAAGGGAGTCATTTTGCACCTTGAGCCATTTTCTCATAATGGCTTTATTATCCATGCCAAACAAAGCCTAAAAGAGCACACAGAAATCAGTCTTTTTTTCCTATACTCCTGTTTTGAATAACCCAACGTGAAAGGTAAACCCCCTGCCTGTGTCCATACCCAAAAACATCTGGCAGAGTCCCCTGAAGAGACAGACTCAAGTGAGCCAGCTTTGTACATCAAGAGGCTAACATCTCTGCAACTCTGTTGCCTGATACCTGAGGAGGTCCACAGCGTGTGGATGAAATGTTGTATCCCATAGATCAGCATTTTTAAACTGGTTTTTACATGTTAACGTTGTAGACGTTTGTAAACATAAATATTTCTACATGGCTATTAATCCTGTGAAGTTGGAATCAATTTGTATTGACTCAAGTGAGTTCTCTTCACCTCAGCTACCTTGTCACAGAATTGACCTTTTTAGTGATAGCCAGCATGGGCAGTATGTTGCATGAGGCCCAGGGAGCTCTTATTCGAGCCTATTTCACATGGCCATTTATTCAATTACTATAGTTATATCTATTATTATTAATAATTATTATTATTAACAGTATTTATATACCGCTTTTCAACAAAAAGTTCACAAAACGGTTTACAGACAAAAATCAAATGATTAAATGGCTCCCTGTCCCCAAAGGGCTCACAATCTAAAAAAGATGCAGAACATCACCAGCAAACAGCCACCAGAAAGACACTGTGCTAGGGTGAAAGGGGGGCAGTTACTCTCCCCCTGCTAAATATAAGAGGAGCACCAATTGAAAAAGTGCCTCTTGCCCAGTTAGCAGGGGTCTATATCTATTCCTGTGACCTGTTACACTTCCCACCCTGCCTCTCCTGAGCCAAGCCTCAGGAAAGGATGGAAAATTCCAAAAGGGACTGGAGTTTGTTTTTGTGCTTTGTCTAAAGTGGGTACATTTATCTTCATATTGCAGCATCTACTGACAAAAATTTGGGAACAAGAGAACAATAGGGCTCTGATCTCAGAACATCTTCCTCCAGGAGCATGAACCTTACCCCCATAGCCCCTGTCTCCGTTTCTGGAAAATTGCAAAATAATCTCTTAGGCAAACTGTGTAGAGATAATTGCTTCCAGCCCCAAATTTAAACCCCCAGTTTTCCCTTCCTTCCTTTGTTAATTAAAAAGATAAGGAGAATCCAGCAGGAGTGCCTAGAAGGCAAAAAGAGTGACCAACCAGTGTCCACTTTTCCCGATATGTGGCAAACATATAATTATTTCATGCAAAAACCCAAATGTTAGTCCCATTTTCTTGGACACCTGGAGGTCAGGAGAGACCATTAAACTCAGCTTTTCTTCTTCTTATGCATCAGGTGAATGTGTGGTTCAACACACACTGGAAAAAGGTATCACTTGCCTTAGTTTTTCTTTATATCCCCCCCTTTCCCCCTCTCTTCACTAGAACCTTCCATTGGTACAGTGGAACCTTGGATTACGAGTAACTCGGTTTGCGAGTGTTTCGCAAGACGAGCAAAAAGTTTTAATAAATTTTGCCTTGATACACGAGCAAGGTCTTGCATTACGAGCACTCACTGCAATCCTGCCGTTGCCAGCTTTTGCCTCTCACTCCTTGCAGTTCCCTGCTGCTGCCTTCGGGCGTCACCTCCCTTCCTGCCAACCACCACCTCCTCAGTCACCTCCTGCTGCACGCTCCCTGCTGCTGCCTTGGGGAGGCTGCCAGATCGAGCTGCCCGTCGCCTCCCTTCACAACAAAGCCCCTGCCCTCGGTCAACACCTCCCTCCCCGGGTGAGGCCGGCAGTTCCCGACGTCCCTTGGGGACGTAGCAGCCCGATGCCAAGCTGCAAGGACGCCGCCACGCATCACGTGCTAATGTGTAGTAGGCCAGGCTTCTGCACGAGATACATTGGGGGGAAAATAACACGCATGTCCTTTGCCAGGTAAAAGCACAACGGTTTTAAAGGGGACCAAACTTTACATTTCCACTGGGTGGGGTGGGAGGGTTACATTGCCCAGCAGGAGCGACTCAGGCAGAGTTTGGGGAGCGACAAAGGGCCCATTTCAACTACAGCCTCGGCTTTGTGCTTGTGCCCCACCGTTCTTGCGGCCCGCACCGCCGCAAGCTCTTCCCAGCCCTTTCCATTCGCACAGAGAAAGAGAGCGCTCACACATGCCTCCTCCCAAGTCGTGGGTGATTCTCGCGCGTGCACCCCATTGAGCAGGCAGGCTGGTGGGGGTAGTGCCTTGCGCGCACGGAGTAGCTATTGGACGGCTGGTGGAAAAGAGAGAGGTGATTGCTCGCCGCCTCCCCTCTCCTCTCCCCACAGTTGAGGTACCATGGCAGAGGAGGCCATGAAAAGGCGGCTTTGAAAGGGGGTGGTGATGGACGTTGCTGCTGCTGCTGCCTCCACCAGGCACCTGTCTCTAGCTCCCTTTCCTTCCTCTGCCTTGCCTGGCAGGAGCTTTGAACGGAGGAGGGAAAGGGAGCTGGAGACAGGAACCCCGTAACCGGGGGAACAGGACCCATCGCCATGGATTTCACGCAGTTCGGTCAATGGATGGCCGAACACTAGGCACGGTTAGTCCAAGAACTTTACCGCCAATCGCGGGAAGACCAGGCCGCGCTGGTGCAAAACCTACGCGAAGGCTTGGCTTCCGCCCCCAGGGGAGAAGGAATCGGTGGGGCAGTGATCAACCAGGCGCCACAGTTCCGACTAACTAAATTGACGTCCGAGGATGACGTGGAAGCGTACCTGATAACATTCAAGCGGACAGCGGCCCAAGCGTGCTGGCCAAAGGATCAATGGACCTACATTTTAGGCCCATACCTGACAGGACCGGCCCAAACGGTGTGGAGGACACTACCGGAAGAAGATCTTGGGAAATACTCAAAATTGAAGGCGGCCATCCTCGACCGCTACGGGGTGTCGGAGGATTCCTTTAGGACCCGCTTCCGCACCATACGTTTCAGCCCCGGAGCACGTCCTCGAGCAGTGGTGGCTGAGTTGAAGGAAGCGGCCCTACGGTGGCTCAAGCCAGTCTCGGCCGAAGCCAAACAAATCGTGGAGAAAGTCGTACTAGATCAGGCGTATCAGGTCATGCCGGCCGGTGCCCGCCTCTGGGTCTTGCGCAACAAGCCCAAGGACCTGGCCACCACCATTACCCTGCTAGAAAACTACTGGGACGCTGATGCACCAGAGATGAGGAAAGACCGTCGAGCCGAAGGCAGCGTAGTTAAAACCCCGACAGCTGACATGCAGGAGAAGCAAAAGGGGCCACTACGGGCCAAGGAGGCCGAGACAAAGGGGACGGGCGCGCCCGACCCCAGTCGAGGGGCCGGCCGATGGAAAAGAGGCCCGCTCGTGTCGGCTTCCCACGCTGGCGACTATTGGCAGAATCGGACGGATCTAGCACCCCGACCCAGTCAGCAACGGAACGCGAACTCACAAACGCTAAGGAGACAGGTGACGGTGACCGGGCTTCTCCCAAACGAGGACCCTGTTTTACATGTGGGCAAATGGGACACTTCCAGCGAGACTGCCCGTACATGGAGTGCGATCTCATTGGACTAGAGACGTTCGCCGCCGAAGAGAGCAAGGCCCAACCCATCATAACCACCGTTACGTTAGGACGTCGGTCCCTGAAGGCGCTCCTAGACTCCGGCAGCTCCGTCTCAATGGTGCGCGCGTATTTGACGCCCAAAAACGCACCCACAGTAAAATGGGCAACGATCGCATGCCTACACGGGCACACCCAGCGGCTACCCGTCGTTCAAGTACAACTGGGTTACGCCGGCCGGGAACAACCAGTCCAGTTGGTAAAGTCAGAGAATCTACCCTACCCTCTACTGCTAGGGCGGGATTTTCCGGGGTTCCGCGACCTGATGAAGCTAGCGGTACAGCGGCAAGCCTCGCCAGTGCTGCTAGGATCGGAAGACCCAGATCCCGGAGAAGGCCCATCAACGACCGTCCCCACGAGGCCTGGGGAGGGCGGGGAACAGACCACCTCTGAAGGGGTCGAGAGGTATGAAGAATGGAGCCACGACCCCGATTTCCAAAAAGCCCAGAGGGAGGACCCTTCGTTGGACACCTTAAGAGACATGACAGCCGTGAGTGAAGGGGCCGTGGTAGACCCCCGTCGGGCTGCCTGGACCCCGCGGGTAGTAAAACAGGGGGGCTTATGGTGGCGGGTGGTAGACCAACGGGGGGGGGACCCGGGTTCGAGCGACAGCTCCTCGTCCCTCAGGCCTACCGCAAGCAGGTCTTACAGGCCGCACATAATGCCGACTGGGCAGGACACCAGGGGCTGCATAAAACAGTGGCACGCATCCTACGATGTTTCTTTTGGCACAACCTAGTGGAGGAGGTCAAGAGGCATTGCCGTCAGTGTCCCGCATGCCAACGCGGGAATGCCCGGGCCCAACCCCGAGCACCCCTGTGCCCTTTTCTGGTGGTGTCAACCCCGTTTGAGAAGATAGGGATGGATTTCATAGGGCCCCTACCCTGTTCGGCCCGCGGCCACCGGTATGCTCTCGTAGTGGTGGACTACGCTACGCGCTACCCAGAGGTAGTCCCGCTAAAGGGGATGCAGGCCTCCGGGGTAACACGTGCCCTGCTACACCTCTTTGCCCAAGTGGGCTTGCCGAGGGAACTAGTAACAGACCGAGGCAAGCCGTTCACGTCGGCACTCGTCAAGGGACTCTGCAACACCCTGGGAATTACACAACGCTTCACGGCCATATACCATCCTCAGACAGATGGGCTTGTGGAACGTTTTAACCAAACGTTAAAAACCATGATACGGAAAGTGGCGGAGGGACAGCCCAACCAGTGGGACCTGTACCTAGACGCAGTCCTTTTTGCCGTCAGAGAGACCCCGCAGGCATCAACAGGGTTATCCCCCTTTGACCTGTTGTACGGGCGGCGCCCGCGGGGCCCTCTGGCGGTGTTGCAAGAGGGATGGGCTCGACCTCCCCGGCCACTCCCACAGCCCGCGGCTGAATACATGAACCATCTACAAGAGACACTAGAGGTCACCCGGACCATAGCCAGCATGAATTTGGAGCGCGCCCAGGATAAACAAAAACAGTACTATGATTGGACCGCACGCCACCGGCAGCTGCGGGAAGGGGACCAAGTGCTCGTAAAGGGGACGCTCTTCCCGCTGTTGCCGTCTCGGCCCTGGGTAGGCCCTTTTCCCGTGTCCCGGGTGTTAGGACCCTATACCTATGAGGTCCAGTGTGGGCCTAGGCGAGTCCAGAAAAGGATCATCCATATTAACAACCTCAAAGAATGGGTGTCCGACCCGGTCCAAGCCCAGGATACACTAGCTACCTTGGTCGTCGACCCTGAAAACGGGACAGACGACTGGGGTACGTCGGAGGCGGACCCCCGGCCCGTTCCCGTGGTGGCTGACACCCTGGCGGCAGAGAAGAAGCAACAAATACAAGACCTACTGAAGCGATTCCCGCGAACCTTCGCCACGACCCCGGGACGCACACACCTGATGCAACATGCCATACCTACCCCGGCTGGCGTCGTGGTGCGCACGCCGTGGAGACCGCTACCACATCACCGGTGGGCAACCGTAGACAAGGAGGTAGAAGACATGCTCAAGAGCAGGATCATAGAACCGGCACAGAGCGAGTGGCGTAGCCCCATAGTCCTTGTGCCCAAGAAAGACGGCTCAACACGATTTTGCATTGATTTCCGGGAGGTAAATAAGACAGCCACCTTCGACGCATACCCTATGCCCCGGGCTGACCTGCTGCTGGACCAGGTGGGGAGGGCGGCCTGTCTCACGTCCCTGGACCTGACCAAGGGTTATTGGCAGGTACCGTTACGACCCGAAGACAAACGCAAGACGGCCTTCGCCACCCCTCGCGGGTTATTCCAGTTCACCGTAATGCCATTCGGGCTCCACGGGGCGGCGGCAACCTTCCAGCGGCTGGTGGACCGAGTGTTGGGTCATTGCCGGGGTTATTGCGTCACGTACCTGGATGACATCTTAGTGTTCAGCCACTCATGGAGGGAACACTTAGAACATCTTCAGGCCGTATTCAAAGCTCTCGACCAAGCGGGTCTCCGGGTCAACCCGAAGAAAAGCCTACTAGGCGCCAACTGTGTACGCTACTTAGGCCACCTAGTAGGGAATGGGGGTCTACGGCCACAGCCGGAAAAGATAGAGAGGATGAAGACCTTCCCCCACCCGCAGACGAGGCGACAACTACGCCGGTTCCTCGGCATAGCTGGGTATTATAGTAAGTTTATTCCACGCTTCGCGGCGCGAGCAGCACCCCTCACTGACCTGCTAAAAGGACCCCCACGCCAAGTTTTTCGCTGGCTGCCCGAAGCGGAAGCAGCCTTCTGCGACCTACGCGCAGCGCTTACAGGAGACCCGGTGCTCCATAGCCCGGACTTTCAGCGACCGTTTATAGTACAAGCCGACGCATCAGCCACTGGACTAGGGGCCGTGCTGGCCCAAGCCTACCCGGACGGGGAACGGCCTGTAGCATATCTCAGTCGCAAGCTGCAACCGGCAGAGCGGCGCTACGCAACCATTGAAAGAAAGGCGCTAGCAGTGAAGTGGGCCATCACGTCGTGGTGTTACTACCTAACCGGTACCCGTTTCACACTTATTACAGATCATGCCCCACTCCTGTGGATGCATCGACTGCGAGACCACAACGATCAGGTCTTGAGGTGGTATCTGGCCCTCATGCCCTACGATTTCGTCATTCAGCACCGGAAAGGTACCCGACATTGTAACGCGGACTACTTCTCTCGACTACACGAGCCACCGGAGACCACCGCTCACTCCCTGGTGCCTCGTTTTAGGGAGGGGGTTTGTCCGAGAGCGGGCGCGCTGGACCGGCTGGCAGGCGGGTCGACACCCCCACGTGGGACGCGCGGCCCGCTCCCGGCCTGTCCGTCTCCCCCCGAGCCACCGGGAGGCCGTTCCCGGCGGCATCCGAGGCCCGCGGCACGCAGCCGAGGAAAGCGGAGCCTCGGGGGCGGGGCCTGGACAAGCAACCCCACAGGGGAGCCAAGAGGCGCGCAGGGATACGGCCGCCGCCACGCACACTCACCGGGCAACGACCTGGAGCTCCGGGGACACAGCGGAAGCGCCCCGCGGACCGGGCAAGCCAGCAGCAATAAACGCAGAGAGGGAGTATCATGCGCAGGCGACCACAACAAGACAAGGCGGGGCTACAGGGCAGGGGTGGTGGGAATGGCTGAAGGGCTGGGGGGCGGGGACAGGAGAGGTGGAGCACGCAGGGGAACGGGTATATCAGGAGCTACCAGCGGCCAGTGATGAGGGGGCTGTCAACGAGGCTGGACCTCCGGAGCGGTAGCCAAAAGTGACGAGCAACGAGTAAGCCCGGTGAAGGCTAGGAATTAGAGTGAGAGGAACTCTCCCTGCCTTTCACCGACTCTGAGGCCAAGGTGCTCAAACCCGCCCAGCGGTCCACGCTCGCAGCGAGTCAGGCAGACTGGAGGTCGATCTGGTAAGCGTGGAGCCCCCGGGAGCCGAGGCTGCACTGGTTACGCCTCTGCCCGGGTCCCCCACAGGCGGCCCCTCACATTAGCCATGTTACAGTGTTTATTGCTATTCTGCCAAGAAGGGTTTCTCCTTCTTGGGCTGATAAGTCTACTCTCTTCTCATTCCTCCATCTATTTTTGACATAGGAATTCAAATGCATAGTCTACATACACAGCCTTATTCTGTTCATAGATAGGCATGAAAAACAGTGACACACCAGGTTGTGTCAAATATTGCAGTTTATTTCTTCTTAAAATATAGTGTATTTCTTTTGGTTTAAATGGTTGCAATTTATGTTCTTTGCCACCCTCATTGTTATATCAATCCCTTAATAATCCTTATATCATTTATTCTGAACTCCTCTTTTTAGGTGACCTTTAAAAAAACTATTTTGTGTCAGGTTTTGCTGGGTGTGCGGCACCCATTGCTTCAAGGTCCAGCAAAACATGTATGTTATGAAGTGCGCCATACATGTCCTGGGGCATCCATGGCAATGCCTTATGTCCAATTCTATCAAATTTAATACAGTTACAAAATGATTGGTGGTTGGAAGTACACACTTTTGCATGTGTTGCTCAGAGAAAAAAGAATTTAACCAACCTTTGAGTTGATTAAATGCACATCTTGCACAAAATGGAAGATTTGTGTACAAAAGCTGAAAAAAGTAATCTTAGCATCTCAGCTGCAAGTCCTTAACAAAGGGTTTGAAACAATGGCCAGGTTCATATGCCACATGGAGCCATGGTGTGTTTATTGTAACTATGGCTTGTTTGATATTCCAAACCATAGTCACAAACTAACTGTGGTTTATTCCTGGCTAACAAGCCAGGATTGTCATGACCTGAACCCATGGTTTGAAGTTGACTTGTTAACCACAGTTAATCGTAGCAACAGTTTCATGTTATATCCAAACCAAAAATTGTTTCAGTGGCCCAGACTTTGCAGCACTGGCATCTACAGAGACACCATCCTAGATCAGTAACAAAACAGAAAACATCTACTAACACAATCTCCAACCAGCTCCATCTCTTTTGTCTCCCTAAAAACAACTTTGCTCACACACAACTTCCCCTCACTTTAAAATGCATTGCAGGCTTTCTGCTCTTCAAACAAAACAAATGCAAACAAATGGGAACAGGAAAAAAGCCATTTTATTCTCAAGCCGCAGCTTGTAAATAAAAACCTTTTAATTTCTTGCTGGTGCAAGACAGGAAGTGGGAAATCGGTAAGAAATCGTTAATTTGTGTTTGTGACTACACCTCCTTTCATTGACAGACCAATGGAAATAGTGTAACTGATGATATTATGTTGTGAAGAGCTAAGAAATTTGGAATTGCATTGGATAGCAATGGAACATGCCAGATTCTATCCCCTCTTTTCAAGCCTTCCCACCCCTTTCTTCTCCTTGGACTTGTGCCAGTCACAGAGCTGGTGCAGGTCTGAGGAGACACATTGTAGAGCAGGAGGCTTATGGAACCTCTGAAACCTCCCAATCCCCCCCACCCCTGGATACAGCACATGCCTTTTTGGTACAGCTGCATCGGTCGGGGGGGGGGGGAAGGATAGGATTGGGCTCTAATTGTTCTGTTTGTTCTAGCTGTACAAGCAACGTAGCCAGATTGACCCAGCTGAAGGACACATTATGCTTTCTCGAGAGGGAGCCAACCTGCAAGACAGGTGGATTTTTTTTTAATTAGGGTCCTGCATGACCCTGTGGAGAAGTTATAACTATGTCTGCAAAATGTGACAGAAGCAGTAGTCAGGAGGTTGTGCTTCTTTGGCAAGGAATACCCATTTGCTAATAGCCTATTTAACATATTCTGGGCTTGAGCTCTGGCATCAGGATGCCTCATGAAAAAATTCTTTGTTCAAATGCAACCACTTAATGTTCCAGTACTGTAACCCAGCACCCTAAGGCAGTGGTTCCCTAACTGGGGCGTCGCGACGCCCCAGCCGGGAACAAAGGGTTGCTATGCCCTTAAGGGGCATGGCAACCCGCGGTGACGTCGACGGCGCGCCCAGGATCGCGCCGCCGCCGCCGTGCCCGGGATCGTCCTTGTTACCTTCATTGGTGGGCAGTGGGTGTCCGGCGGGGGTTGTGGGGAGCCTGCGGACCCCGATTGCAACCCACTTCCGGTTTTACGCGAAACTGGAAGTGAGTTGCGATCGCATCGGAGCGCTGCTCCGATGCTTGGGGAGGCCTGCGGAGGGGTCCGCAGGCTCCCCACAACCCCCACCGGACACCCACTGCCCACAAATGAAGGTAAAAAGGGCGAGCCCGGGCGCGGCGGGGCGCAATCCCGGCCGCGTCATCGCGACCCCTGGGAAGGCCCCGCTGCTACTTAGAGCAGCGGAGGGCCTTCCCAGGAGTTAGGGAACCTCTGCCCTAAGGAATTATATTGAAATCAGATCAAATTTTTACAGAACAGGGTCTTCATCTCTGTCGTTAAGGCACTTAGTGCTTCTTATGCTATCTGCTGCTATCTTCAGTACCATCTGCTTTCTTCTCTCTCTGTCCTGGTTCTCTTAATACAACAAATATCTGGGCAAAAATGTTTCAGTAGGTATTGTTGTGCAAGAGGTTTCCTCAGTAATTTAAAGATATCTATCAAAAGCTCTTACCGGAGGAGAGTTCTCGTAGATGTTTGTACTGTAGGGCAGGTTGATGAAAATCGGGTCCATATCCTGCACATCTGTGATGGTGATTGCAAGATTGGCCAGAGTGGAGAGGGGCTTGGTTTTATCTTGATCCTTAAAATGTAAGGAGGGAAAAATGTTGAAAGAAATTTAAACGCAAAACAACAACATCTCAATTCCCTCTATAGAAAGACCAAGTGGGTCATTCTTGGAACATCTCAGCTGTCTCTCTGAGCAAATAGATCTAGAAATGAATATAAGAAGCCATATTAAATAGATATAAGTAAATATAAGAATTTACTGAGTCTGGCCATTCTACCTAGCCTAGAACGCCTATTTTCTAATTGGCAGAGGCTCTCCAAAGTCTCAGGCAGAGCACCATCCTTGCCCTACTACTTATGATCCTTTTAACTGGAAATACCATAGAGAGATGCCACATATAAATAATAAATATTATTGGTACTACTATTGCTTTGTAATAATATTATTACTTTGATTTCCTGGTCCACAATTGTGTAAAAAAAAAATCCATCTGCCCTCAAGTGCAGTATCTAAATGTTCTAAAGAAGAATTCACGCTATAACAATACTAATATAGAATGTGTGCATTCCCATGTTCCTAGAATCCTATGTTGCAATTCGTAGGAAACCTGAAATAAAAGGAGATTGTAACGTTAATGTAAGAGCTAACTTCCTTACAACAGATGCTCGAGGAAGAGGGAAACCTCATACTCACTGTAGCATTGACCTGAAGCTGGTAAGCCTGAGTGACCTCATAATCCAGAGCTCGGATAACTGAGACAATGCCACGACCACTGTCGATAGCAAAGAAGTTGGATGGCGGCTGGAAAGAATAAAGCACACTTCCACCTGCTCCCTGGTCCGGATCTGTGGCATTCACTATGAAGATCGGAGTTCCCACTGGTGTATTCTAAACACAAGAGTTAAAAAAAGCGTGCAAAGTAAGCAAAGTGCCTCTCTAGAACCAACATTTTTCATTTAAAAAACAAAACAAAACCATTGACTGCCAAAGCAGTCAATTTTGGGGCATGTCACAATATAATATCATTTGTTTATAGTAGCAGTGAAATATTTACAATAACACATCTATTTATTATTTCTATTTATATTTTGCCCTTTACCTAAGTCTGTCTCAAGGTGGTACAAACTATATAAAACAATATAAACTCAAGAAACAGCAGTAAAAAAAAAACAATTCAAAACCAGAGACATGTCACAGCTGCACAAATGAACATCAAATAAACAACTAGAGCTTGAATGCCTGATGGAACAAATACCGATTCTTTAAGGTCAGACAAGGGGTTCAGCAGAACCAATAGGACACACTCGCCCATTTAGCTCCCAACATAAGGTCATCTACCAGGGCAACCAAAGCAGTCTCAATCCCAAGCAAGGTCAAAACCCAGGCTGAAATAGGTCAAGATAATCTGTTTCATCCAGGATCCTCTGGAACTAAACTGCCACCACACACTCAATCACTTTGCTCAATTGGAAGAATTTTCATCCAAAACTATGTGTTCTGGAACTCTTACAGCATTCTAAGGAAGTTCATCTATGCACTGCAAATTCTCCTGTTGCCTGCTTGTAAATGCAGAATTTTAATTTGAGCACTAGGCTACTTTCTCTTCCAGATATTGCAAAACTAATGCATAGCTCACAATATTAATGTGTCTGAAATTTCACGTAAAACAACATTTTACATGAGATTGAAATTATCTCCAATTCTGAATGTAATCTGGGCTCATTATACATGTAGCTGATGAAGAAAGAGCACAGTGTCCATGAGTTTATGAGCAATTCATGAATTATATATATGTCTACAAAACAGAAAGGGAAATATTTCTAAATAGTAAGGGTTTGCAAGACGTCAACCTTCAGCTATTCCAAGAACAATTAACTCTGGATTTCCTGGAATTTGTATGCTCACACATATGGAGCCATAAACTGTATGGTTAATTTATTAATCTTGGTCCATATACAGCCATCATTACAAAAGGTAATTCAGTCTTTAAAAATCCTTCTTGAACATATAAGAAGACAGGACTACAAGCAACTATAATAAGGAAGCAGGGCAGAAATCTTCAGGTTCAGGAAATCCTTAAACGCAAACATTGCTAGAAGCCTATAATGAGTACAACTGTGGTAATGGTACAAAGAAGCTAAGCAGGCCCTCTAAGATGCTTGGATAAGAGATATCCTCAGAACCCTCCATAAGCCACTTGGGGTACAAATGAAACAAATACATAACACATCAGAGATAAGCATTCAGCCTGGAAATGAACTAAAGACAGCAGCACAGACAGGGACAGTACACTTCTCTCATACTTGGTGTCTCATATCTCCTCTCCAGGAGGAAGAACAGCAGTTAACTAGCAATCTGGCAGGAGATGATAAACCAGTTCCTGGGTTGTACTTGCCATGACAAAATAATCTTGCTCTTCCTGCCAATGGTACCATATCAGATAGATAGAGGAATGTGAGGAATCCCTGCTCCAAAGAGCCCATATGATATAGCCATTGGGTTACTTTCCACAGCCATGTGATGTGGCAGATTAAAAAGTTCACTAGGACCCCCATTGCTGTTGACATGGGAATTACATCCATATAGATCAAAGTATCTTCTGTTACTTTTGCTACACTTCTTGCCTGTACCCATCTAAACAGGCCTGCTCTCACACACATTTGCATACTGGTTGGTTGGTGGGCTGCAGAGAAGATGCCCTCTAGACACAAAAATCTATTTATAATCTGGCTATATTACTATCTCCACAGTGCAGCATGGAAAGATCAGTAGGTACACTTGCCTGATTGCCTTGGCAATGGATTTCCCTTTCTCCTGTCTCCACAAAAGGATGAAAATGTTTGCCCTCGTTTCCATGCTCCCCTAAAATAACCAAAAACGAGGGCTTTTTATGGATGGCCAAAGGCTTTTTGAAAAGCCCCCCCCCATTTCCACTCTAGTTTCACAGAAGAACAATGAAACATTCTTCTGTTTCTGCTTTCCTTATAATGCATGAACCAGGTCTGAGCCTCTATCTGATAAGAAAAAGACACCTATCTCCATAGCAAAAAGGGCATGAAACCGAACTGCACACAAGACAGTTCACAGCGCAATCCTAAGCGCCATCAGTGCCAGCACTGCAACCTCAGCACCAGCACTGACTGTCGCAAAAGCACTGTAAAGCACTTTGCAATGACCTGGGAGTAAGTGGCACTGGAGGGTAGGCCTGCACCATCCTGCAGGAGCCACATTCAGAAGGAGTGCCTGACGGTGTCAGTAAGCTACCGCCGAACAGCAGAGGGGAGTGGGGAGGGCGGAATGGAGGCGAGGAGGGGGTTAACGGGGCGGGGGTAGGGTGGGGATGCATCAGTCTCGGGAGGGCGTGGGATCTGCGATGATCTTATTCCCCCTCTCAGGCTTGAAAGCCCAACACGAGGCTTCTAGGTTCTGCGCCAGCCACTTAGCTTGCGCAGATCTGAGTAGCCCCGTTGCGCAGGCTATGACTTTAATACAGGGTAAGGGAACAAACATCCCCTTACCTCGAGACCTCAAGCCTGTTGCTTTCCAGGATAGGATGCAGCATGGGTCACACGGCCCCACTGCATTGCGCCCAGGTAGGATTGGGCTGTCAGTCCAGGATCTTTGATACAATAGGACCAATAATTAAAAACTAGACTAGAGCATGCCACTGACATAATAATTAATTGCGGGCCCACTCCTATTCTTTCTCCCCAGCTGATGCAGCAACACCAAAATAGCTACCGCTTCATCCTGTGGGGGAGGGCAGTTGCAGATGTCCCCTCTGGGTAAGGGAAAAATCATTCCCTTACCCAGGGGTAAGCCTCCGTGGCGCAGGGGGGGGGGTCTACTTGAACCTGTTCTAGCTAAATAGCTGGCAGAGGTCTACGTGGACCTGTACCGCAGGATCGGGTCCAGGAAGAGGGTTAGGATTCAGCAGCTGCCACTGCTGTCGAACCCACTCCTTCCCAGACCAAATCCACTCATCCCCCACCCCCTTTGCCCCTCGGTCTGCACCCATTACCACGTCATTTTGCGTTCCACCCTCCCACCTCCCCTGCCACCTTACCTTCAGTGGCAAGTGGCTCTGGATCCACTGGCGGGAAGGCTTTCCTGCCAGCATCCCCAGCACCATGCTGAGTTGCATGCTACCGGAGCCCCTTTTATGACTGCCACTGACTGCTTTATGGCAGTCAGTGCCAGCGAAAGAAGTATGCCATCAACCAGTGCAGGTAGGATTGGGTCATGTGATTCAAATAAATTAAACTAGAACTGGACTAGCTCAATGGGCCACAAAAGTTCTTTTTTGTTTCATTCTTGCCAGTGTCACAAATCTGGAATTTTTCTGCCTGCTTACCAGAGTACTATCCCATACTCTCTCTCTCTCTCTCTCTCTCTCTCTCTCTCTCTCTCTCTCTCTCTCTCTCTCTCTCTCTCTCTCCATTCTTCAGTCAGTTTCTTTCCAACAAACTATACCAGCTACTGAGATTCTGAGTAGAACTTAATTACTTCTTTCATACACCATATCAGAGAGTTAAGACTCAAATGCATTACAAATTAACTATTCACACAGACAGGGAGGGAGGGAGGGAGGGAGGGAGGGGCAGGGAAACGAAAGGAAGCATATAAGTGCAGTACTACTCAGATGAGGTCTTGGGCACATTGTCCATGGAAAGAATAATAAGATTCAGAAGGACAAAGCTTTTCTTGATTAATATACATCTTCTTCTTTTTATGTTCCCCTAGTCACTCTTTTTAGCATGCAAATCTACTCTGGTTACCAGCGATTATCAGCCTGGCAACAAGACTGAAGAGTTGGATTTCATCGTCATTGTGTTTTATACAAAAGCCTAATACCAGACTCTGAAGAGAATTAGTTCTCTAACCCCCAGGCAGCTCAGATGAAGGAGCCAGGGTCACAGATGTCATAAGGTTTTGCCTTGTCACACCAGCAGATAAAAAGAGTATCTTAGATCCAATGTCATTCTGATGCCTGGTCATTCTGTAGTTAAGGATAAAGGTCAATGGATTGTCTCCTATCAGACCAGATTTCCCTTTTGCACTTGGCTTTTGGGTAAAAAAGATACAAGAACAAGGCTTGAAACATGGTATTTTTATTTGAGCCACATACAAGAGGATCTGAACAAATGACACAAGGTCAGTCCTCCCCAGTAACCCTTCTCCTCACAATTCCATCTAATGCTAGCCCAAGATTGCACAGTCATCTAAAAGCATATTAAATTTTGGAAGTTTTTAGTTTCTTGATTGGGGGCAGTCCGAATGCTGGGCATCGGACACCAAAAGATATGAAAGGATATGCCGATGGACCCTGCAAAGCAGTTTGTACATTCACGAGCTCAGCCACAAAGAATTAACATGGGGGCGGGGGGAGAAGAGAGCTGACAAAATAGAGATAAGGCAAGTTCAAAGGTGGATAAGGTGAAAGTCAAGCAAGCAGCCTTACAGCGCAATCCTATCCAACTTACACCACCGGTGTAACCAGCGATGCAGCGAGAATGGGAGGCCCCAGAATGGAAAGGGGATTCAAATCCCCTCCAAAGGGGGATTCATAGGGGATTGAAATCTCCCCTCCCCTCTAAAGCCTTCCGCCCTGCCCTCCCCCGCTGGTTACACCGGTGGTGTAACTTGGATAGGACTGCGCTGTTCCTGACCTACTGGGCATGTTGAGTACAGTATAAACTTAACTGGCACTTTTTTAACCAGCACACTTAGTTAAGATGAGACAGCAGGTTGCCAGCGGCCAAGATGGTGGCAGCCATGGCAGCTGTGCGGCAAAAAAAGTGGCAGCTTGAGCTCTACTGAGCTGGCAGAACTCGAGCATGCGGGCTTCTAGCGCAGGAAAGGGCCCGCTCCCCCTTGTGCCTTACCTTGCTGTTCTGTGCTCCAGCGCAGCCGCAAACCCGGAAGTAAGTGCTGATGACATCATTGGCACTTACTTCTAGTGGTACGCGGTGGGTTGGAGGACTGCGAAGATGGTATGCAGCAGCAAAAGGTTGGGAACCTTTGTACTATAAAACTCTCTTACAAATATTTGATAGGAACACTAGGAGGAGTGACAACATTATTGCCCTTCCATTAAATTCCTACTAAAGTATGTATTTAAAATACATTTTTAAGCAATGGTATTCCAGGAAGTACAGTAATGTTCATTCCAATGGGATTTAGAAATAGTGTGAATGTATCCAGGGTTGCAGTTTTACAGTTTCATGTAGGAACGACCCTCTAAGGGGCATAATGAGCCACAGCACTTGAAAGTGTTTCCCAATGGATTCAACCAGGGTCAAATCCACAGGTACCATATTTTTCGCTCCATAGGACGCATCGGACCATAGGACGCATGCATCCTATGGAGCAAAAAACAGGGATAACATTTTTTTTTAATAAAAATAAAAATAATAAAAAATGTAAAGAAAAAATGGATCAGAGTGCTTCACTGATAGTGCCTAAAAGATAGTTATGTCAATGGCCCCAGAGAGTAAAACTGGTACAAGAGCACGCATTTGTAATGTTTCTGTTTTCTGAAGAAAATTGGTTCCTGCAAGAATGAAAACATACTTAGGCTTTCACAGTCACTGCCAATACTTAGCTTCTTTGTGCTATTTTGTAGACTCTGCAGCAGTCAAAACTTAAGTCAGGCACCATGCAAGTCAGACTGCATTCATACTGGCATTTACATTTTTGCATAGCGTTTATCATCATAAATGTCTTTAGACTGACAATGTTTGCGCTTAATAGTGGAAAATTCAGTAATCTTGCCAAGATGAATCAGTCTACACTAGTAACATGCAAATGTACACAATTCCTCATTGAAAATTAAGAGTTGCAGACAATCAGAGTGATAATTAACCACCATATAATCTTCATACAATTATTTTCTAACTGATAATCTACAGTGTTTAAACCTCCATTCCCAATAGGAAAAGGTCTAATTTTTATCTGCTTACAGGCAGCAGAATCAGGCTGAGAGCCCAATCTTATCCTTCCCCCCCATAGCATGCAGCCGCGCCACAACAGGCTGCGCTGCATGCTAAGGGGGGGGGACACTGATCAGGAGACTTGGGAGGGGAAAGGAAAATATTTTCCTTTACCCCTCCATAAGCCCCCTGACTGTCAATGGGTCTCCTCAGACCAGGGTCTCCTCCAAGTAAGAGAACAATTGTTCCCATCTCCCTGCTGTTTCTCCACTCAAACTCTCAGGATTCTAGAACGGCTTTTGGTTAGAAACAGAATATGGGGAGAAGATACATGTGACTATATGCCAGGGTTGACCAAACTTGCTTAACTTAAGAGCCACATATGATAAACTTCAGATATTTGAAAGCCGCAATATTTAAGAAGCATTTAAATTCTTAAACATATTTACTCACCATGAACATTTAAACTTAATTCAGGGGACTCTCAATTTATACCTGGTAAATGATAAAGCTTGAAAAATTCTTATTAACCTTTTATATTAATTGTGATGCAAAAAGGAGCTCAGCCAACATACCACATTGTCCCGAGTATAAGACGCACCTGATTATAAGACGCACCCTTAAAGTTTGGTGCTATTAAAAATTTTTAATTAAATCACTGGCATTAAACTACAACAGTCTGATTATAAGACGCACCCCTAGTTTAAAAACTTAAATTAGGAGAAAAAAGTGAGTCTTATACTCAGACCAATACGGTATTTCCGAGAGCTGCACATTATACGTCAAAGAGCCACATGGGGCTCAGGAGCCACAGTTTGGCCACCCCTACTATATGCAATGGCTAGTTTGGCCTTGACAGTAAATTCCACCATACATGTACCATGCAATATTTCTATCCACAGCCGTGTTCTGAATCATGATCTACTTCACCGGTCACTGTGCTACAACCTGAAGTAGAGAAATTATTGACTATATATCGGCCACTAAAGGAATGTTACTCACATTAATCAAATATTGAAAACCAGTTGACAGATGCAAAACCTAGGCATAGATCCCAAAAGCAGCAGATGAGAAAAATTAAACCCAGGTCTGGACTGGGCCATTTCAGATTGCAAGTGAGTACACACAAGGTGGAATGTTCCTACACACACACATCCTACACATAACAAACTAGGATAGACTCTTATCCCTGATATCTAGATTTCTATGTATAGGGATATTTATTATTATGAATTCATTTTTGGTAAGGAGGAGTAATTAGTTATGCAATTTGAAGGGATGCAGTCCACTTCAGATTTAAAGATTTGTCATCTCATCTGCTCTTTGTGAGAACTAGACTCGATCTAGTTAGTCAGCCATATAATTAATTATGTCAAGATATTTTGGATTACTACATTTCACAGATCAGTCCTGAAACTGCTCTCCTCTTACTGACATATGTGACTGTACTTTTCTTAATAATTATGGGATTTATGCAAACCTAAGTGTTGTGGGGCCCCAGGGCTCCAGGCTAGGTGCACAGTTCTCCCAAAGGGAGAAGGGGCAAAAAGGAAGCACTGGGGCCACCGCAGCTTCAATGGATGAATGGGAAGGGGATTACACTGCACCTGTGCCTTTCCATAGCATGCATCCCTGAGCATCTGGCTGCATTCAGCAGCATCCCTGAGCGTCTTGCCTCTGGGCCACCTCCTGCCAAGCGCCCTCTGCCTAAGCATCGGGCTGTCTCTGTGCTCCCTGATCATCAGTCTGCAACTGGGCTATTATTAAGCACAGCTGTGCAACATTCCAATCCTCCCCCATGCCCTCCATACTCCCCCCCACCCCCCATATATAGTGTCCCCTTGCCAGCAATGGGGACACCTATTGGGGCTGTTACGAGCCTAGCAACTTGACTCATGCAGTTCATTCGGCCGCCATCAGTTCATTCGGCAGCCTGGGCACCTGCTGTGTCACGTAGGCAATGCCGAGGCTGGGAGTGGCTGGCTCTGTCATTCCAGGTGAGTCTGCCCCCAGACTGTGTATTCAATAATATTATGGTAAAAGAGTGTCAGCCATTTATTTATTTTTATATGAAAAATGACATGTCATCCCTTCCTATAGGAAGCATTGAGAGGAGAATACTTCCTCTGTGTTCCTTTCTATAGCGCCACAAACCTGTGAACTAGACAGACAGCAGACTGTGGGCTACTGTCCTGAATCCTTCCTGGAGAGGCAGAATACACTGAAGGGTATCACATTGGACAGAATGGGGACAGGATATATGGGTGTTGGAATTTGGATGCAACGCCACCTGCAGAACTCTGGAGGGCAGTGTACTGTCCAGACACCTGAGACTCTTTACCTGCCTTCTATGATCCTTGCAGAAGTATGGTACTATTTCCTTCCTTCTTTCCCTTTCTCCACCCTCTCTCTTCCACCCATCAAAGCAGGAGGACGGCAGACCACCTACTCCCACACACACCCGCACAAAGAGAACAGCTCTAGGGTTCTCTGTTCCACAAGTAGTAGGGACCTCTGGCCACTCAGGAGATATGTAATTTGGAAAATGTGAGTAAGGTATTTCTTTTGAAACCTTAACTATCCTCTGCTCCTGTGTATGCTAATTGATAGCAGTTTAGCCTGGTGGATTTTAGTATAGGAAAAGGGGCCCTTCCGCCGATTGCTCTGTTCCCACCATGGATTTGAAAACTGGTTTAGTAGGCTGGCACAGGGAGCCCTTCTCTAACTGATGTGAATTATATCAGGGATTTACTAGTGAGGGTTAAATCCAACACATCACCCTCACAAATAAATCGAACATCAAAAGCACAACAAGACAGCCACTGCACTGAAGCTCTGTCAGTGTATAAAAACATTAGGCAGGCAGGCACTATAAAGACCCTGCTCAAAGAATAAACCTGAGTGGGGAATAGATCTGCACTGTGCCTTTAAGAGCTCTCCACCGTATCAAAATCATTTCACGGGCCACGAGCTGCAGAACACCTAGAACGTGACTCGTTCCAACAGTCTCATCCAACTGGCCTAGTGCCAAATGCCCATCTGTGTGAAGGAGAGATAGCTTATATCATGCAAGTTGACTCTTCTGTAATAGGATAAGCACTGGATGGTAATAAAGCTGAGGGCATAGGGAGAGAGATTTTGTTTTTGGCTTTTTTAAAAAAAAAATTAAATTCCCAGCTGCCCATTTTATTAAAAGAATCATAACTCCATTTCATTTTTAATTTTTAGTTAAGTGCTTGACCAGAGTTTAACAGTAGATTCTAACGCACTGTCCTTCCATCACTTTCTTTTCCTGCGTTTCAATATTCATACTACACACATGAAACATTTCAGATGCTGCCTGGAAGATGTATGCAGTATATTACCCTAGTGAAAAGTCTTGCATTTTCAAAAATATGATATCTAAATCTCAGATCACCAGCTCCTTTCTATAAGGGGCCATGTTTTGAACTGAACATGAAACACTGATGCGCAGCAAGGTAGCGTTCTTAAAAGGTATCATTCGCTGTCACTCTTTCACTAGACCAAGCAAGCTAATGCCACCCACATCTTTCTGTCTGGATCCAAGAAAACCATTAAGAAAGTCCCTCTCAGTGTATCTGTGACAGCTTGTGGGAAATCCACATTTCGTTGGTGACATTCCCCTTTATGCTGCTAATAAACCCCAGGGCCTGTTGCATTTCACTCTAGAAACAACCTTGCAGGTCTGCATGTATACACTCAGACACAGGACTTCCATATGGCCCTTCCAAGGCAAAGTCACCCCACAATGGACAATGAGAAGCTGGTAAAAATGATTAGGATGCAAAGGCACACACATTAGACCAAATGCAAATAATGTGTAAACGGCAAGCAATCTGGCTGAACAGCTGTCTGAAGGTCGATGAAATGAGAGGTGGTAATGGAAATGGACTGACAAGTGTATATTGACAGGCTAGGGCTAGAACAGCAAGCAGGTCAAGACAAAGTCCTTTCTGTAATTCTTTCTAGAATCAGACTAACTTGTCTGATGTTTTACAGCCCAGTCCAGCCTAAGGCCTCAGCAGCACAATTCAGGTACAACTGCAGCCTAAGCGCCTTAGGCTCGAGTTGTGCCTGAATTGTGCGGCAGAGGCCGAATTTGTGCTGCAATTGTGACTGACATAGGACAGGTTAAGGAAAGTTGACCAATTCAGTCCTAAGTTCGGCATAAGAGCTATTCCGTCCTAAGTTTGGCCTAAAAGTGGGCGTGTTGGGGGCGTGTCGGGGGAGTGACAGGGGAGGTTACGAATTTGAGTCGGATTCCAGACACTGGCAAGCTCCGACACGCCCCCTCAAGCACAACTGCAGCACAAAATTTAGGTCAACAAAAAAGGTGGACTTAAATTTGAGGAGACCCATAGGAGCCATTTTACCTTACCCACTCCAGCCCTCTCCTGAAAAGTTCTAACACCCTACGCCTGAGTTGTGCCTGAGTTAGGACGGAATAGTTGTGGCATAACTCTGGACATGGACCCAAATAGTTACCCTATCAGCACCCAGCCCCACCCAGCCTCTTTCCCACAAAAGCCCAGCCCCAGCCCTCCACACTCACTCACTCACTCACTCTCTCTCTCTCTCTCTCTCTCTCAGCACGTGGCGTGGGGTCCTGTCCCCCAGCAGTCACAAAGTGGGACTTTGTTGGTGAGGGCAAAATTCACAAACACCCCACTTCTCTCTTCTCCTCTCCTCTCTGCCCCCCTCTAGGGCAGAGAGGGCTGTTCTGGCTGTGGCCAAACTGTTTACTGCTGTGCCTGGGCAGCTGTCTCCATGCAAGTGTTTGCTAACCCATGTCTTTCTCCCAGCCCCTCTCTCCCCCCCCCCCCCACAGGCAACAACACCAGCAGGTAAGTGCAGGTAAGAGCAGGGTTCGTGCTGACATGTGGTCTGACTACTGCCTCTTTGCATATAGAAATATAGGTAGGATACATGCCTCTTTACCAATGTCTTGTCTCATAGCTGCCTGCAATGCCTTCTCTGAAATGCCTCTTTACCAATGTCTTGTCTCATAGCTGCCTGCAATGCCTTCTCTGAAATGCCTCTCTACCAATGTCTTGTCTCATAGCTGCCTGTATTAATGTGAGCACACAATGCCATGAGTGTGGAACTGTAACCCTTATGTAGACACCAGCTGTTCCCCCCCCCTCTTTTCCCCACAGGGTCAACGAACAGGTCAGTATTGCTAGGTGTGCCATGGTTGTGACCCACAAGTTGTGTTGTTCTCTCTCTCTTTGACCCTTTTCCCTTACAGGATCATGCTCACCTTACACCCAGGGAAGGAGCGCAGACCATGCTATGTGTGTCACACCTGTCAGCTGTGTTTAATTTCTCCCCCTGCAGGCCTTTGCAACCGGCACACTGGCATTTCTTCAATGGCGATTGCTACCACACACCAGCTGCCATGGACCACCCCCTTGTTTTTCGTCTCCCCAGGAACGTCCACTACCACCTACCTTCCTGCGAGCACCCCTGGGGCTGCAGTCTGGTTGCCCCATGGTCGTCTGCCTAGATGCTGCCAGAGGTCAGGGAGCCAGCCCTGCAACCCTCCTCAGCTGCCGCCGCTGCTGCTGCTCCACCTCCCTGGCTGTCGTACTTGCTGTCCCTCCCCTTTCTTTTTTTTATATATATATTTTTATTACTAAACTACTAAACAAAACAAAACAATAAAACAAAACAATACAACATACTACGAAAGATTACAGCAAGCGCGAAGCAGTAGATCCTACTTGTATACTATTATATATTTTCTACTTATAATATCTAACTAAGCCTATATCTCTAATATACTATTCATTAAATCCACATTTCATCACTTCTTCTTCTCTCTCTCTCTCTCTCTCTCTCTCTCACTCTCAAAGAATCTAAGTGGTATCCAAATATTCACAAAAAGATTAACTAACTTTTACTTTATCTAAAAATCTTAATTCCCGCTTCAGATATTTTAATATATAAAGCCACACCATTTTTCTCCAAATGTATTAAAATAAAAACCTTCCAAATTTTTCTGTTTTTTAAAATATTCTATATCCCCTTTTTACATAAAATTCTTGAAAACAAATCACATCTTATTTAAGTCTTTTCAAATAATAAAACATTCTTTTTCTTTTATTCACAAAAGGGTTAACTAACTTTTCCTTTATCATCTAAAAGTCTTAATTTCCACTTCAAATATTTTAAATTTATTAAGTCAACCCATTTTTCGTCTTCAATTTTGTTAATTTCCATCATCAGAAATTTTCCATCATTCTTTATATGAGTTTCTTAAAAACAAGTCATATCTTATTTTTTTTAATAATAAAACATTTTTTCTTTTTGTATAACTAACTCCAGTAATATTCCCCACAAAAAAAATATAATCCCTTTGGTCTCTGCAGACCCCTCTCCCTGTATCCCTCTCCCACCAGCCTTGTTGTCTGTCTGTTTCAGACCCACCCGTGCCCCTCCCCAGCACCCACTGTCTGCCTGTCTGTCTGCCTCCCCTCCCACTCCCTGATGATGGAAGCTGGCCACCCCCCACCCCGCCAGAGCGCCTGCCGCGACGTGCTGACGTTGCCCCATCTGGGGGTGTGATGAGCTGCGTGCGTCCTTCCCACTCGCAGCAGACAAGCCCAAGGCATCTCTCGGTCTTGGCCGGGGCACGGAGCAGAAGGGACGCCAGGATACCTTCTTTGTGGGCATTGCCACGGCCCTGGAGACCCAGGGCTTCAGGCAGCGCACGGGCATGTCATGGCAGAGGCAGTTCCAGACCTCATGAGACCCCCCTTGTGTGTGCCGTTCCCACCCCATCCTTCCCTTCTCTCCCCCGCTCACCCCCCCATGACTCCCACGTGCAGCCTCACCGTGGCTTGGGGGTGGCATCGTCTTCTGCAGGAGGGAGGGCAGTGGCACTCCCCCCTACAGCAGGTGGCTAATGCCCAGGGTGCCCTGGGGCAGCTGGCACTGGCACAACCTCTGCCCTTTAGCTGACTGTCAAACGCACAGTGCCTGCAGGCCTGCCTGTGGCTTACCATCTGCTGTGAATGCTGCAGCAGCTGTGGTAGGTGTACACAGACGAGCTCAGGAGGGGGCTCTTCGCTTCCACAAGACTGACACCTCACCACAGGAGCCTGCCTGCCTCTGCGGTAAGTTTTGCCTCGATCCTGGCCCACTGCTCTTGCCTCCTGCCTAACTCAGGCATAGTTGCAGCCTAACTCAGCCCTATTTTAGGCCACAGTTACGCCTCAATTGTGCCTCAATTGTGCCTGACTTGTGCTGAGTTAGGCTGGACTGAGCCCTTAGACCCCAAAATTCAAACAGAGGAATACCTACCGGTAATTCTCCTGGCCTCCATAGGTCATGTTCCAGGCAAACAGAACACTGAACAAATGCAAGAATTCGTGTGTCATCTTTCCATCTTATGCAGAATCCACCATACTTTAACTACATCTGTTGGCATATATAACCATATAGTTCATGGCAGCTTACATGATTCTATCTCCAGCCCTGCCTTTACCTCATTCTGGTAACAATCTGGTAACCTCATTCTGGTAACATTCTGGCGCAATCCTGTGTAACTCTTGCACCGGTGTAAGAGTAGATCCCTGGTGTAAGAGCACTAATGCCAGTGTAACTTGCCGTACACTGACAGACGCAGGACGGACAGCGACGTAACCACTCTTGGACACCTCACATGCGCAGTCAGGACACGGAACGGACACTGCGGAACGGACAGTGAATGCCCCCAGAATGCCCCCTGCGCTGGCGGAGTTGCGTCGGTGTCCATTCTGCGTCTGTCGGCATATGGCGTACAGCAAGTTACACTGGCATAAGTGCTCTTACACCGGTGCATCTACTGTTACACCGATGCAAAGTTACACAGGATTGCGCTTTTAGTCTTTGTAGCTATGTTAGAGTTAAAGGTAGTCAAGGCTCTGATAGACTTACAGCGCAATCCTATCCAACTTACACAACCGGCGTAACTCAGCTGTATCCTATCCAACTTACACCACTGGTGTAACCCAGCGGTGCAGTGAGAATGGGAGGCCCCAGAACGGAAAGGGGAGTCAAATCCCCTTTGAATCCCTCTTTGGAGAGGATTTGAATCCCCTTTCCGTTTTGAGGCCTTCCGTTCTTGCTGCACCGCTGGGTTATACCAGTGGTGTAAATTGAATAGGATACAGCTGAGTTACGCCGGTGGTGTAAATTGGATAGGATTACGCTGTTAATGAAAACTGGCAACCTTTTCTTAATCGCTGTTAATGGAACTTATTCCCAAGACAGATGGAATCCTATGCATAATTTGGGTGCTGTCAGTTGCAATAGATAAGAAAAAAACACAAAAAGCAAAATATTCCTAGTTGTACTCCTGATGCCACGTGGGCAGCTCCTAGATGATCTTTCATATGTGCGTGGCAAAGGTGTTTGACGGATACAGGGCTCCTGCTGGAAACTGATGCTGTAATTTTACATTGTGCCTTTGGTGGTTTTATCATCTGTTATCTATTTGTGTCGCATTATAATATTGCCGTTTTTACTGTGTTTTTAGCTGACTGAACATTTCTTTGTTGGTCGCATTGGGGTTGTTTGTGAAAATAGGGTACATATATTTAAAATAAAATAAAATATCAATAAAATATCATTGTAACTAAGGTTTAGATGCTTTTGCCAGCAAAATAGCTGGCGGAATTCTGAGGAGGCCGATCGGTCCCAGCGCCCTTTACACCCGGAGAAGGGGACGAGTGTCCCCTTCCCCAAGTAGACTTTCCAATGCAGGGTGCCTGCCCGCGGCGGAGCTCAGGATCCAGCAGGCGGCCTGGGCCACCCAGCAGATCCTTACGTGAGGATTGCGCTGTGTATCTGTAATGCCATTCTCCTTAGCACAGAGGTTTTCAACCAGTGGTATTAGTACTACCAGTGGTACTTCGGCTGACTACTGGTGGTACTTGGACTGCTGGACAACCGGAAACCCACTCCAATGCAGCATTTTTGGCAGCGCGTTTTCACTCCTGAGAGGCTCTTGTCTTTGGCCGAGCCTCTCACGGCTGAGAAGGGCCCTCCCACCTGCCCAGAGCCTCCTACCTGCATTTTCTGGCCTCCAAAAACCTGAAAATCTGGAAGTAACTGGTAATGATGTCATCACCAGTCACTTCCAATGGTATGCAGCAGGAGAGTGGCACCAGAGGTGGTACTCTGCCAGGAAGGGGTTGAGAACCCCTGCTTTTGTAATTAGCAAGTAATTATTTTTCTGAGGTGAAAGTCATACTAGTTTTTGAATTAAAGAAGAAAGCAAGGGCCACCAAATGGATTGCCTTCATGTCAGGGCTTGCTAAAATATAACATGACAGATAGGAACTTAGGCTGGCCTGGTTTGAATATACTATATACTATTAATAATAATAATAATAATAATAATAATAATAATAATAATAATAATAATAATAATAATAATAAAAGGCTTTCTAAACACCAAGGGGTTTTTACAATACAATAATGTTCTAATCTTTTGTAGAACCCTTCATTCTAGATGTTTTTTTCGCGTTCGCCTCACCACGCTTCAGCTGACAGGGCAACCTTGACTCTCACTCAAGCGCTGCAGCTGCAGTTCCACTTCCCCACAGAGGCTCTGATTGGCGTGCCGGCAGCTCTCCGACAGACACTTCCGGCCGTCTCGATCTGCCATCCTTCAGATCTTCAGGCATATATGAGACAGTGGCTCTACCAACTGAGCCATACGTCCTGCCGTCTATACATATTATTATGAATATTTATATACTTCTTCAACAAAAAAGTTCACAAAGTGGTTTACAGACAAAATCAAATGTCTAAATGGCTCCCTGTCCCAAAAACTATTACAATTGAAAAAGATGCAGAACACCGCCAGCAAACAGCCATTAGAAAAATTGTGCTGCGGTGAATAGGGACAGTTACTCTCCCCCTACTAAATATAAGAGGAGCACCACTTGAAAAAGTACCTCTTTGTCTAGTTATCAGGGTTATCAGAATACCAATGGAAAATGCTACTTGTTGATTAAACATGAAAACATGTCACTCAGGAATCTAAAGGGCACATTCTTTTACTCTCTTCCCCATCCTGAGAGGGGCTGGCTTTTCAGTTGCAGAACACCACAACTGATGTAGGGATGTTCAAAACCCACTTCTCTATTTCCTGTCAAGGATATTTATTTCCACCTTACCACATTGAATGATCGGGACTCTAATCTGACACATAAATTTCACAATGCAGATCAGAATCACTGTCGAGCATCATGTACATATCATCTGTAATTGGATCAATTTCAAATCATCTTCTCCACCCCAAAGCATACACAAATCTCAGGGGCATTATTATGCAGATCTGTAAAACTGTTGCATGTGCAAGCAGTTTAATTAAGCAACAGCTTGTACATCCAGTTACCACTTTATCCTCACTGATCTAAAAATAATAATATTTGCAGGCCTGCTTCCTATTTAGGGACACTTATTAAAAATGGCAATTAGAACTAACAAAGAGCAGTTTTAGCATTGAGAGAAGAAAATAGATTTCTCAGCATCCCTAGATGGAGGATAATATCATCATAATGTTCTTAAAAGTGACCAGCTCAAATGTGATAGAGAATCTCTTTTCAACTTCTGCCTCCAGTACTGTCACCACTGTTTTATTTCATTCATGCAACCATCTTTCAACCCTCTTTCTTATTTTGTAGGAGATATTTTGGAAAGCCTTCTTATAGTTTAAGCTGCTAGCTTTGTTCAAACCATGTCTTACTGTTTCCTGGTTTTATGGTGTGGCTAACTCTTGGAAAATCCTGTAATAAGGGTCCACAAGGCATGGAGTCCAAGATTTACAGCATAATCCTATACATTTCTATACAGAAGTAAGGTCCATTATGTTCAATGGGGCTTACTCCCGAGAAAGTGTATATAGGACTGCAGCCTTAGTTTTTGCTTGTTTGTTTGAAATCAGCTTTGAAATCTTTCACCTCTACAGCTCCTAATCATGGACATATTGCCCCTCTCTGACTTCTTCTGGCTCTTGTTCCTATGGATTACCATTCCTTCCTGTACAGAATCATAAAATACTAGGATTGAAAGGTATGTTAGAGGTCATCTAGTCCAACCCCCTGCTCAGTGCAGGCAACTATAGCATACTTAACAGATGGTCATCCAGCCTCTTCTTGAAAATCTCCAATGAAGGAGAGCCCACAACTGCATGAGTCAAGCTGTTCCAGTGCTGAACAGCTCTATGCTTCAGCTAACGCAGCCCAGCAGTGCATTTGTGTGTTTTTTACAGCTGCATCATGCTGCTGGCTCGTGTACAACTTATGGTCCACTAACAGCCCAATCCTATCCCCCCACCTGCAGCAACGCCAAAAAAGGTCCTTGGGGGGGGGGCAATCGGACAGCCTGCAGGGGATAAGTGAAAACATTGTGCACTTTTCTCCTGGTAGGCTGCCCAATTGCCAATGGGTTTCCTCGGACACATGCTACCCATTTTGGTGACGTATGTCCAAAAAGAGGAAAAAAGCCAGGAGGTTTAAAAAGGAGGGGATACGATCTGGTGGGTGCCATTGCTGCCTGATCCACCCCCTCCTCACCAAGTATTCTTAACCAGATACTTTCTATTAGGCTTCCAGGCTCAGATTCCTGGATTTCTGTGCAATGTGAATACAGTCCTGACATATAGTGCAACTCTCTCTCCCTTTCAGTTGGTCTGTTCCTTTGGAACAAGTTGTATCTTTCCAGTCTTCTATTCCATTCCTGGGACATTCACTCCCAGGATCCTGTTTTCTCTTGCATTAAACATCATGCATAGTCTAATAATACATGGATGTTAAAGGGTGATCAGATGCAAGAGAAGACTAGGCTACTGTACCTTTGAAAGTGTTGGGAAGATGCAGCATTTTTCACTTCTACATGTCAATCTGACAGCAAAACATGCTACTGGCAATAGTGCCATTGGTGCAACCCACGTTAGGTTTGGCCGCAACCCAACTGTAGGTCCCCAAACAAGCATTCAAGAAGAATATGCTAAAACAAACCATCAAGCTTCCTACTTCCTGTTTAATGGAGACTTTCTAGCACACAGGCTGCTTGCCTGCTTCGTTGCTATAAGCAGCTTGCTTTAGTGTTTTGGTGAATCAAGAAGCCCCCTGACCTGACACCAGCAATATCAGCTAAAGCCTAAGGAAAGGTAATGGGTGCGGGGGGGGGGGCGGTAGTTGCGGGGGATAGCATTCCCCACTGTGGGTTCCCGGTATCCGTGGGGGGGCAGGAATCTATCCCCCATGGATACCGGGCCCTACTGTATAGTAATGAGGAGCCCAAGTTTCTAGCAAAATAGATTGCCTCAAGGCAGATGTGAAACACATTAGAAAGACAAGATTTTATTACTATCTAGAATACTCTGAACTACACCTGAGAGAACTTTTCAGAAGTCTAAGAATGGATGTAGAGTAAGATTGAGGAAAAGGGCTACAACCCACCCATTCTAAAAGTGCTCTATTATCCCCAATTCAATAGTGAAATTTTAAATACACACATACACACACTGGTCCAACAACTCCTGTTTAACACTGGTGTTCCCACAGAGGCTGTTGAGGAGATGCTATGGATTGCAAATTACTTTCATTAAATATCTGTTAATGCAATGAATTACAAGTGAAATTCTAATGACAAGACACTGGTCATATCACCTCCATTCAATATTAATTGGGTGACACTTTATTTTAATGGTACATTAATTAACATAGAATTTCACTGGAAGTCTACAAAGCACTCACATTAATACAAATGAATTCATTACCATCGGTGTTATTACAAGTAATGACAAATAAGTATGTAACAGTAGGACCCTTCAAATAATAATCACGAATCATTAGGTACTGCATTAATTTATACAACATGTTACAAATATATACATAGATTCTATGTATACATTTGTGTGCTAATACCATTTCATTTGCTCAATGGTTTATTATAATCATCGTATTTATTACAGTGAAGTTGTTGTCAAGCACTAAGGACTCATTCGGCTCAACAATATAAGAAAATCCAACAATTTTTTAAATTTTATTTATGTATTTGTATTCTTATCACAGCCTATCCAGAGGACTCACAGTGGACAATATACTACAATATACTCAAAGCTCACCAGTCACATATATAGCAAATAATATCTAAACATAGTAAATATAAAAATAAAATTCCAGCATAGGAGGGTTACCAAGAAAAAAAAGGACACATTTCTCTGTGATGCTTTCATACAGACTTGGCAGATGGATAGCATAACTTGAGAGGCTGCTCTCAGATGTTCTTATGTGATAGGGCAAAGATAGGTGATTTTTTATGAAAGTAGGACCCTAACCACTTGGAAACAGCTATAAAAGAAAAACCTACACAGTGCAGATAAACAAACTGCTATCTTTTTTCTGCACAAGGAAAATTCTCTTTGTACTCTGCTGAAGTTAGTTAATGTTTCAATCTTTTCTTTGCTGCAAACATCACTGCAGTGTCTAATTTTTAAAAAAAGTGTGTACCTCACTCCCCTCCACTGCCTCTTTTATTTTCTGGGCCTAGGGCTGGCCCATACTTTTATTTTCTGGGCCTAAGGCTGGCCCATCCATGAAGCTGACTGACAGCCCAATCCTAACCAACTGTGACAGCACCAATGCAGCCACAATGCAGCCCCGAGGCAAGGGAACAAATATTCCCATACCTTGAGGAGGCCTCCATGACTGCTCCTCCATCGCGGAATGCAGTGTGTGCCCCATTTGCACGGCTGCATCATCACTGCTGGAAAGGTGGTTAGGATTGGGCTAAGCAGTCGCTTCAGGCAGCAGATTACCACAGGGTGCCCACCTACATCCACGCACTCTCCTACACTTCTCCTCCCCCCACTCCCAGAATAGGAAAGGGAAGGGGTGGACAGAATGGAAGAGGACAGAATGGAGGCAAGGAGAGTGGTGAGACAGAGCATCTCCAGGGAGACGTGCAAGAAACAGAGACTGGTGCATTTACCAGGTAAGGGACAGGCAGCATTTGGCATGGTGCCTCAGATGCTAGGAGATCTTGGGCAGGCCCTGCCTGGGCCCCCAATATAAGGCATGATTCAAAGAACTGCATGCAGTTCCATATATGTTTCCAAGGACCTGCCGCCCCTTGGGCTCCTACAAAAACTGTTCCAGAATGTTGCTGCCTCTGAATGGGTCCCTGTTGGGCAAAACTATTTGATCTGTTGCATTGCAGTCTGGAGGGAGCAGCAAGGAAGCAGCAAGAAAAGACTTAAGATGGGCAGGGGCATTTTGTCCACTCCCAGTTGCTCCCCAGTCAGAGTGGCTAGGCGTTTAGTTAAAGAAAACTGCAACTGCTTGGTCACCAATGATCATGCTGGTAATTGCTGTACTCCCCCAAAAGGGGGTCCCATTCCACAGTTTGAGAAACATTGGAATAAAGGACTTTACTGCAGAGGCGTCACTGCCCCCATTGGCGCCTGGAGCAAGGGGGGTTGGTGCCCCTATAAGGAAATAGCGTGCTGTGGCCAACAGGCCGCAGCACGCTCCGGAGAGGGGGCGGCGTGCTCCGCAGGGGGGGCGGCGTGCTCCGCAGGGGGGGTTGGCGCGCTCCGGGAGGGGGCGACCCGGTGGGACCCTGCACCGGGCACCCCACCCACCTCAATCGGAAGAGCCGGCTCAGGGACGTCTTCCCCGGCCGGTTGCCCGGGGCCTTCTAAGGAAGGCCCGATGCGAACGGTATTTATACCGTTCTTTTTGCGCATGCTCAGACTGTTACTGAGGGAAAAGGGCAGCCTTTTTCCCTCAGTAACAGTCTGAGCATGCGCAAAAAGAATGGTATAAATACCGTTCGCAGCGGGCCTTCCTTAGAAGGCCCCGGGCAGCCGGCCGGGGAAGACATCCCCGAGCCGGCTCTCCCGATGGAGGGGGCCGGCCCGAGTCGGACTCGGACTCGAGTCTCCGAGTCTGACTCGGAGACTCGAGTCCGAGTCCGACTCACGGGCGGAGTGGCGGGGGCGCCCTTCGGGAGATGGCGCCCGGAGCCAGTGCTCCGCTTGCTCCGCTTGCTCCGCCCTAGTTTCGCCTCTGCTTTACTGCCTTCAGCATACGCCAAAGCTACGTTTTGCTAAGCATTGTGGGTTAAATTGTGAGCTTAATGTTTTGGGGTTTTCTTCCCTTCTTTGGGGGCTTCATAGATAGTACATCAACTAGCAAGGAGGTCCTGGAAGAATGGCAAGCAGACACATGAGATGACAGTATATCAAACTCAATACAGGTTGCTCAGGGTTAGGTGGACAGAACTGAAAAACATGAAGATAGAAGGTGAACCTAAGGTGATATCAAACTTGCATGCTGTTTCACTGGACAGGTGACTTGTTGAGCAAGTTAACAATTCAGGTTGACTCTGTTGAGTCAAACTCTAGTCTATCAAACAACACTGGAGAAGAATAACCATATAAAATGTCCTTACATTTGCTCAAAATGAATGTTATTTAATTTTATTTTTCCTGAGAAATGTTGCATCTAGGACTAGCAATAGGCAGAACTAAAACTTTTTGCCAGGCAACTAAAACCAAACAGGTAGAATATAAGTAGATATATTTCTTTTTATATCTCCCCTTTGTCCATCTTTCAGGTAAATTATAGAAGAGAAGAAAGGAGCATATGGAATTGCCAGAATACAACATGGATATCTCAATATCTGCCTGATTTTACGTTGTTATTCTCACAAACTGCTTGGTATGCATGAAATTCTTAGTCTCACACTGGGAAAGCTGGCAGTATTTTCTTTTCCATTCCATATGCTTTCATCTTTCAGGGGTACATTACTTGACTCCCTCTTTTCCTGAATTCCAGTTTTGGAAATGTGGGCCAATAATAGCGTGTCCTATTCCTCCCACCTTAAATATATAGTAATTCATAATGAAATGGTCTTAACTTGCACATTTATTTATTTTGTTTAAATAATTTATATCTCACCTTTCTCCCAACAGGGAAATCAATCAATTTACCAACCCATAAGAGGGCCAGGTCAAGAAAGTAGCTGCTACAAACTTGAGTGAAAACTATCTCATAATTTGCACAGTTCATGCGAGTAGACCATGTATGTGAGCTGATAAAATTAAAGTTACGGCTGAAGGATAACATAAGAATTGGTCCTAGAGTGAAGGAATAAGTTCTTATGCTTCACACTACAGATGAATGGGACCACTTGGATCTGCTCTGAGAAAGTTTTGATAGCCCCAATTTCCCATGTCTGGAGTTTGCTGAAGAGTCCAGGTCAAATGCTGAATCTAATTCTAGAATGTCCACTTGTTTCAGAGTGCAAAGTGGCCACTGGGCCCTGCTGTGCATGTGCAAAGGCCACCAGTGTGTCACATTACTTGATGGCATTATTGATTTGTGTTGCTGTGGAATGCAATGAAGGTCTCCACAAATGCACGTGTACATGCACACAGCACCCAGGTGATATATCAGTGCATGATAGTGGGCAAAACAGTAGAGCCTCCGTACATATATGTTGCAGCTGCTGGTTCATCATTAGTAGTTTTAGTAACTTGATATTGCTGATTTTTGTATCCACTTTCACAGAACAATCTTTTAGAGAATACCATTTGTACAATAACCAAAACAAGGATGGTCTGGAAGATTCATGAACATGATGCACAGAGGTTGCTACCCTGGAAAGTCATATGTTTCCAACAGTAGACATGAATTCCATCACAACATGCATACACAAAACTCTCACTTTTCTTACTGACCACGCACACCAGAAAAATGTCACACTGCCACACTTCCTCAACCATTGTGGTAGAAGACTCTTACCATTATATCCAATGAACTGAAAGACAATAGCCTAAAACAGGTGGTTCTAATGGGTTGGGTTTTTTTGGGGGGGGGGGGAGTCTGCACACCTGGGATACATATATCACCTTGTAGCCAGTTCTGGACTAAAAGAAACATTGAACATAATATATGCCAGTAGGGTATATGCTTTTGTTGCAGAAGGTCACAACTTGTCCACCAAAACAGCATATGTACATCTGCTGTACGATGAATGGCTGAAGAGACCACTTCAATTTTTTTTCAACCCCTGCCTTCCCTCCCCCTTGTCCCCCTTCTTTGCCCCATTTCAATCAATAACCAATCCTCCTTTTGTCACCACTTTGCTTCCCATCTACTCCCAACGCATGAAATATTTTACGGGTGACCCCTCATTTCTTTAGCCCAAAGTCGCCATAAGCTACTTTTTTCAGGATGTTTCCTAAGCAGAAGCATTTGTCACTATTGCTCATGCCACTCATTCCTTGCTCTCCCCTCTCTTTGCCTCTGCTGCTGCTCCATTCAGCCTGTCAGGCAGGACGTACTTAGCACCTACTGCTAAAAAGAAATCTGTTATATAGGCAAGGAGTCCTTGCTGGTATATATAGTGATGACAAGCAGGAAGAAGAGGCTGACATGCCTGCTACCAGTTTTATTTCATGTTATTCTCTTCCAGGTAGAAAACAGGGGCATGAGATCTTGACCTGACAGCTGAGCTTGGCTGCTCATTTTTCTCTTAACTCTATCTATAACCATGAAGGCCTTTGACAGAGGATGTGGACAGCTGTATAGCTATGAGTCACTTTACAATCCTCTTCACCATCCTCTGTTAAAAATGACCACTGTCCCAAACAGAGGCCGTGATATCACACCACTTATTCATTCATAAGAACATAAGAAGAGCCCTGCTGGATCAGGCCAAAGGCCCATCTAATCCAGTTTCCTGTATCACACAGTGGCCCCACCAGATGCCTCAGGGGGCACACAAGACAACAAGATACCTGTATCCTGTCGCCATTCCCTTGCACCTGGTACAGAGAAAACCTACTCCTACAACCAGGAGGTTGCTCTTCACCATCATGACTTGTAAGCTGTGATGGACTTTTCCTCCATAAATCTGTCCAATCCCCTTTTAAAGGCATCCAGGCCAGGTGCCATCACCACATCCTGTGGCAAGGTTCAGCTCCACTGAGGCCCAGTTTTCAAATTAATAGTGACTACATGATTTTATTTTGACCACATCTATTTTACATAGCAAATATTTGAAACCTGATGTCCTGGTGAGAGCTGGTATTTACCACATACAGTTTCAAATGTGTTTGTCAGTGTGCAAATGAACAGTGACCATGATAAACTGATTGGGCAAGATCACCTTGAAATAATGTTGACACTATAAAAAAGGAACCAGCACAAATTGAACCGGACTCAATATAGGAGAGAATGGGAACAGAGAGTATGGGAACTATGAATAGGAAAGAGTTGACCATGACCACCCTTACAGTAGTGTTCCCATAGCAACAAAAATGTTTTAGACTTTAGAGATTCTATTTACTACATTTTTACCCCACAGTGCAGTATGCATGCTTCCCCCCCCCCTAACATTTTATCCTCACAACAACCTTATGAGGTAGTAATTAGCTGAGCAGGGATTTGAACTTGGTCTTAATCCAGCACTAACCATGAAAGTACAATGGCAGATGAGTATGTGCACGACAAAGTTGGGCTGCTTTGTGGATTCTTCTCAAGAGGCTGCTATATTCCTTTCCTGTCCTCTGATGCCAGATGGCACAGGTTCTCCAAAGCTCTAACAGCTGCATTTCAGAGTAGCAGGAGTTTCTCAATTGTTTTGCTTTAGGCATACAGATCAGTATACACTATACCTTAGGGCCATAGACTTCACAGAGATACATGAAGGTAAATTAACTCATGTTTCTGATAACCCATTCCAAAATGGTCTGGCCTTCCCCATGCAAACCTTCTCTTTCCCTTTTGCTGTAAAACAAATTAAGTCACAGGCAGTTGGTTAAGCCTGTTGTCAAAATATTTTGGTCTAGATTCATTTACTCCTTGAACAATCAGTAACACAACAACCAACCTGCTCCATGTTGGTTTAAATTTCTTCCTGGCCCACAGGTGTACGCATTTAAATCCTGTTGCATATATACACCCCTTGGGTAGAAATGATTTAAAGAAACAAAACCTGACATTTCATCTATGGGTCAACATTTCCAGTTGAAATGCAAATTTCTTTCTCCAATGTCATGCTTTAGGAACAATAAATTCCATGGTGCAAATGAAGGTGTTTGCTACCTAGAGGCTCCAATGAACCAGACAGGTGGAACATATGAAATGCTGGCTTGTCTGTTAAAACAGAAACTGGCAACGTTGTACAGAAATTGGTTTGGAAATAAGGTTATCCCCCACTTTTTAAACCAAATTAAACTGTAAGCAATGTCATTTACAGAGCAATCCTGTCTAGACTTCAACTGGCAAAGCAATCGCTCCGTCAGTCTAGGGTGTTGCAAATGTGCCGTAAAGCATGTTTGCGGCATCCTGGGAGCAAGTGGCACTGGCACCGAGGCGAGCGATGCTCTCCCCAGCCCAGATCTGCGCCCGCTGGGGAAGGTCAGTTCCCTGCTGGGCAGCAGGGGAGCATCGGGAGGGTGGAACGGAGTGTTCCAGGGAGGTGGGGGGTGGGATTGGTCCGCTGGGCCCGGGCTGAGGAAGGGATTGTCAGAGGCCTCCTTCACCATATCCTATCCCCCTTCCTGGTCCCCCCGGGCCTGGTCACCATATCCTATCCCGCCGTCACCATATCCTATCCCCTTTCCTGGGCCTGGTCGGCTTGAATGTGCACCAGCAAAATAGCTGGCGCACATTCAAGTAGATCCATTGGGGCGGCTGGGACTCTACTCGGGGTAAAGGGACAAACATCCCTTCACCCTGAGGAGGCCTCTGGCTGCGCCAGTGCAGGCCCCAGCCCTGCACAGGATGTGGCGGGCACCTTATTTGCACCGCCATGTCCTGCTAGACAGGATTGGGCTGTTATGCAATTATTTCTTTCAATGGCACCTGGGGGGGGGGGGTCCACAGCATCTTTAGGGGGGATCATCAGTGGGAAAATGGCACAGAAATAGGGTTAAACACCCTTTACCTCTGTGCAGTGGTCCCTATTTGGATGGGGCACCCACCCACCCCTATGCATCTGCTATGCTTACTTTAATGCAAAGTCCAAACTAGACACCGATGCATTTAATGTCGCATGTAGCTTGACCCTGAAGACACTACTAGTTGATCTTAAAAGTCATATTTCCAAACCTTGTTAGTTTATGTTGTTGCTGTTCAGTCGTTAAGTCGTGTCCGACCCTTTGTGATCCCATGAACCATATCCCGCCAGGCCTTCCTGTCCTCCACTATCTTCCTGAGTTCGCTCATTTTCCAAAACCCAGATGTTTTCTCTACCCTTGAGAACACTTTATCTACCCTCGAGGCAGCAAGAAGTCTGGCTCAGTTGGTAGAATTGCCACCTCGTAAGCCTGAAGATCAGTGAATGGCCAGTTCGAGACATGGCGCAGACAAAAAGCTGTGAAAGCCTCTGAGAGGAGAGATAAAGAGCTACCAGTTGCGTTGGCCGAGCATGGGAGGCGATGGCCAGGGAAAGGCAAAGGATACCATTTGGAATGCAGTTGTTCATGAAAGATTGAACATTTATATATGATTGTAAAACCCACCCACCTCCAATTAGAGGGGATTGGGAAAGCCTGCCCATGTAAACCGCCTTGGATTAAAGTCAGAGGAGAAATCCAATGACCAAGAAAGGCAGTATATAAATACTGTATATCATCATCATCATCATCATCATCTTTATAATCTGATTCTGCATTTCCTTCCATTTGGTACAGCTTACAAAACGTGAATCAAACCTAATTAAAAAAAACAAATAAAAAGTTATTAAAAATAGCATTGGCTAAAAATATCAGACAGAAACAACAGCAAAGGTGATGGAACAGAAGCAGGTTATCTTTCCACTCTCTGCCACTAAAGTCTTGTGTGAAGAGACGGGCCATGCAGCAGGGTGGAGTATTGACAGACCTCTTCAAGAAGGCAGTTCCAAAGTTTTAGCATTATATTATACTAATTTCTGCTAGGAGAAACTTGCCCTGCAAGTCTGTCAAAGTCAAAAGGCCAAACCCATCTTCTCCACCTCACTTTTTTTTTTCAGTATCAAAAGCCCATTCAACTTCTCAGTTGTATATATGCCAAGTTAAGCTACAGAAAAACTATACAACAAAAAATGTTAAGAACGTTTAGCTCTGAAAAGGTTTCCTTGCCCCACAACACACAGGGTTTTTCTTGGGAGATGGCTTAAAAAGATGCCTGGCACTGGGAGGGATTAACTTCAGTCACCCTTTCAATATCCCAAAGCACTCTCATGTTCTGAACAGAGCAAAAATTTCCTGATCATCTCAATCACATCAGGAGTGAGGACCAATACAATGGAGGCTTTTTTCATTTTCTGTTTTCGGGGGTGGGGGGTGGAGAGATAACCTACCTAACTGCAATGACACCTTCTCCACCTCAACTACATTTTGCCCTCTGCTACTCCAGGTTCCTATTTCCCACCCTACAGTGATTGCAACTACTCTTGATTCTACTGATTAGAAGTGATGATGTAGCCTTGTTCCGTCCACTTTAGCCCATGCCCTCTGTTATTAAATGTTCCTTTACTTTGTTTTTAAGCACCATTTTAGTCTGCTGGTGCAGTTATTTTTCCATTTTGGCTCTTTTCTTTACTGCCTAGATTTGCTGATGTACTTCACCACCTGTCAGAATCCAGCAAAGCCAGGCTTGCAGCATAGCATTAACTCCTACCCATCTCCCCCCCCCCGTCCCTCCCACACTTTAAAATAGCTGTAATAAAGCAGAGTGACTAGTATAAGCTCCATCTAATGTAACGTTGATTAAAAAGTGCTGCCCATTTCATCATTTCTCTGTGGTAACTCCAGAGAAGGAATGGGAGATTGTTCTTCAAAAACCAGGAGAGACTGCTACACAGAGGGGTTGGAAATAAAATCTAGTAATATAGATATCTCCATTTTGAGTTGGTCTTTGCGTTTCCATTTGCATATGGGGGCAGAGGAAGAATTACTGGCAGATATAAAAATATAACTGACAACCTTTCCCCCACTGCACTGGTTAGCCTGCCTGAGGCAGCTTGGGCAGTATTGTATCTCCATCCTGGCCCTGGTAACCACAGGGGCAGCTTAGCTTGTTGTGAATCAGGAATGCCAGAGAAATTGGCACTGGCCAGGTCAAACAAAAGGGGCAGGCAGGAAATGATCACCTCCCTGCTGAGTTTTGAAAGTGCCAGGCCATTGGTCAAGAGTAGACCATCCATCTACTCTTGATGGTCTACTCTTGACCAATGGCCTGGCACTTTCAAAACTCAGCAGGGAGGTGATCATTTCCTGCCTGCCCCTTTTGTTTGACCTGGCCAGTGCCAATTTCTCTGGCATTCCTGATTCACAACAAGCTAAGCTGCCCCTGTGGTTACCAGGGCCAGGATGGAGATACAATACTGCCCAAGCTGCCTCAGGCAGGCTAACCAGTGCAGTGGGGGAAAGTGCCAGGCCATTGGTCAAGAGTAGACCATCCATCCCCTTCATGGATCATTGCCTTGTCGTGGCGAAGGGGCTTGCGTAACTCAATGAAGCCATGAGCTATGCCGTGCAGGGACACCCAAGACGGACAGGTCGTAGCAGAGAGTTCTGACTAAAAGTGATCCACTGGAGAAGGAAATGGCAACCCACTCCAGTAACCTTGCCAAGAAAATCCCATGAACAGTTCCAAAAGGCTACAAGATATGACGCCGGAAGATGAGCCCCTCAGGTCGGAAGGTGTCCAATATGCTACTGAGGAAGAGCGGAGGACTATTCCAAGTAGACCCAGAAAGAGTGAAGCGGCTGGGCCAAAGCCAATAGGACGTCCAGCTGTGGATGTGTCTGAGGTTGAAAGGAAAATCCAATGCTGCAAGGAGCAATATTGCTTAGGAACATGGAATGTGAGGTCTATGAATCAAGGCAAGCTGGATGTGGTCAAAGATGAGATGATAAGATTGAACGTTGACATCTTGGGAATCAGCGAACTAAAATGGACGGGCATGGGCGAATTTAATTCAGGTGACCATCATATCTACTACTGTGGGCATGAATCCCTTAGAAGAAATGGAGTAGCCCTCATAGTCAATAAAAGAGTGGGAAAGGCAGTACTGGGGTGCAACCTCAAAAACGACAGAATGATTTCAGTTCGAATCCAAGGCAAACCATTCAACATTACAGTAATCCAAGTGTATGCCCCAACCACTGATGCCGAAGAAGATGAAGTTGACCGGTTCTATGAAGACCTACAACACCTTCTAGAACTAGCACCCAAAAAAGATGTCCTTTACATCATAGGAGACTGGAATGCTAAAGTAGGAAATGAAGAAATAAACGGAACAACAGGCAAGTTTGGCCTTGGAGCGCAAAATGAAGCAGGGCGAAGGCTAACGGAGTTCTGTCAAGAGAACACGCTGGTCATAGCAAACACTCTTTTCCAACAACACAAGAGGCGACTATACACCTGGACATCACCAGATGGTCAATACCGAAACCAGATAGATTATGTGCTTTGCAGCCAAAGATGGAGAAGCTCTATACAATCAGTAAAAACAAGACCAGGAGCTGACTGTGGCTCAGATCATGAGCTTCTTCTTGCAAAATTCAGGCTTAAATTGAAGAATGTAGGGAACACCACTAGACCAGTCAGATATGACCTAAACCATATCCCTTATGAGTATACAGTGAAGGTGAAGAATAGGTTTAGGGCACTAGACCTGGTAGACAGAGTGCCTGAAGAACTATGGACGGAAGTTCGTAACATTGTACAGGAGGCAGCAACTAAAACCATCCCAAAGAAAAAGAAATGCAAGAAAGCAAAGTGGCTGTCAGATGAGGCTTTACAAATAGCTGTGGAAAGAAGGAATGCGAAAAGCAAAGGTGAAAGGGAAAGATATAAACAACTGAATGCAGATTTCCAGAGAATAGCAAGGAGAGATAAGAAGGCCTTCTTAAATGAACAATGCAAGGAAATCGAGGAAAACAACAGAATGGGGAGGACTAGAGATCTCTTCAAGAAAATTGGAGATATCAAGGGAACATTTTGTGCAAAGATGGGCATGATAAAGGATAAAAAAGGCAGAGACCTGACAGAAGCAGAAGAGATTAAGAAGAGATGGCAAGAATACACAGAAGAACTATACAAGAAAGATCTTAATGTTCCTGATGACCACGCTGGTGTGGTCACTGACCCAGAGCCGGACATCCTAGAGAGCGAAGTCAAGTGGGCCTTAGATGGCATTACTAACAACAAAGCTAGCGGAGATGATAATATCCCAGCTGAGCTACTTAAAATCCTAAATGATGATGCTGTGAAAGTGCTGCACTCAATATGCCAACAGATTTGGAAAACTCAGCAGTGGCCAAAGGATTGGAAAAGGTCAGTTTACGTTCCAATTCCAAAGAAGGGCAGTGCCAAAGAGTGTTCAAACTACCGCACAATTGCACTCATTTCACATGCTAGCAAGGTTATGCTCAAAATTCTACAAGCTAGGCTTCAGCAGTACGTGGACCGAGAACTACCGGATGTACAAGCTGGGTTTCGAAGAGGCAGAGGAACTAGAGATCAAATTGCCAACATGCGCTGGATCATGGAGAAAGCACGAGAGTTCCAAAAAAACACCTACTTCTGCTTCATTGACTACGCAAAAGCCTTTGATTGTGTGGATCACAACAAACTGTGGCAAGTTCTTAAAGAGATGGGGATACCAGACCACCTTACCTGTCTCCTGAGAAACCTGTATGCGGGTCAAGAAGCAACAGTTCGAACCGGCCATGGAACAACTGATTGGTTCAAAATTGGGAAGGGAGTACGGCAAGGCTGTATATTGTCACCCTGCCTATTTAACTTATATGCAGAGTACATTATGAGAAATGCAGGGCTGAATGAATCGCAAGCCGGAATCAAGATTGCCGGGAGAAACATCAACAACCTCAGATATGCAGACGATACCACTCTAATGGCAGAAAGTGAAGAAGAACTAAAGAGCCTCTTGATGAGAGTGAAAGAGGAGAGTGCAAAAGTTGGCTTGAAACTCAACATTAATAAAACTAAGATCATGGCATCTGGGCCCATCAATTCCTGGCAAATAGAAGGGGCAGAAATGGAAGCAGTAACAGATTTTACTTTTCTGGGCTCCAAGATCACTGCAGATGGAGACAGCAGCCATGAAATTAAAAGACGCTTACTCCTTGGAAGGAAAGCTATGGCAAATTTAGATAGCATAATAAAAAGCAAAGATATCACCATACCAACAAAAGTTCGTATAGTCAGGGCGATGGTGTTCCCAGTAGCAATGTATGGTTGCGAGAGCTGGACCATAAGGAAGGCTGAGCGCCGAAGAATAGATGCTTTTGAACTGTGGTGCTGGAGAAGACTCCTGAGAGTCCCTTGGACTGCTAGGAGATCAAATCAGTCAATCCTAAATGAAGTCAACCCTGACTGTTCCCTGGAAGGACAGGTACTAAGGCTGAAACTCAAATATTTTGGCCACCTAATGCGAAGAGAGGACTCTCTGGAGAAGACTCTGATGCTGGGAAAGACTGAAGGCAAAAGGAGAAGGGGAAGGCCAAGGATGAGATGGTTAGACAGCATCACCGATGCAACGAACATGAAAATGAGCGAACTCAGGAAGATAGTGGAGGATAGGAAGGCCTGGCGGGATATGGTTCATGGGATCACGAAGGGTCGGACACGACTTAACGACTGAACAACAACAACAGACCATCCATATGAACGTGGACAAGAGGAGGTTCAAGAGGTTGACTTTGGTTTCTCCGCCTTTGAATTAGTCACTCAGAGCAGTTTAATCTGGAGTCAGAAGATGTCTAGTTTGCACTGGTGCCCATTTTCAGTCCAGCTTTGACAAGGGTTACCTGTCACATGTTAATGCGAGTAGATAAATAGGTACCGCTTGCAGGAAGGTAAACAGCGCTCCGTGTTCCAGCTGCATGCTATGTGCTGCGGCAAGGAGAGTCATGCCGGCCACATGACCACGGAGGCGTCTTCGGACAACGCTGGCTCTTCGGCTTTGAAATGGGGATGAGCACCACACCCTAGAGTCGGACACGACTGGACTTAATTGTCAGGGGTCACCTTTACCTTTTTTTACCTGAACATTGCTAACCATTCCTCTGGCCCCTGGAGGAGAACAAATTCCTGGCCTCCGCCCTCCGCCAGCAGTGGTGTAAAGCAATTTGCGACAACATGAAGGCCAGTCCTGCTGATGTGGAGGCCAGCACTGGCAGGCCTCTACCAGTGAAGGAGATGTGCCCGCCGGAGGCAGGTGAGCTCTGTGCCGGCCGGCAGGGAGGAGGCATTTGGGGGCATGGAGAAGGTGGGGAGGAGGGCGGATCAGGCCCAGGGGGGCTCGGTGGAGGAAGCCTCCGCTGAATCCTATCCCCCATCCCAGACTTGAAAGTCCAACATGGGCTGCTCGGAGCTGCACCTGCCATTTTGCTGCCATAGAGGTTCCTAGTGCTTGACAAGGGGAAAGGGGACAATCGTCCCCTTCCCTCAAGGAGACCTCAGCCTCCTGGATGCAGCAGAGCCTGCCCCGGAGCTGCTGCATCTAAGCGCGGGACTTCGAATAGGATTGGGTGTAAATGAGCACTCTCCAAGCAGGACTACTTCTTGTTAGCCAAATTAGTTGTTTGTTGCTTTCAGTTTGCCTCTAAGACCTTTTTTGTCTAATTGCAAGTGCCTATTTTTATTATTTTTCAATTCACTTTTTTATGTTTGCCTTTTTAAAAATGAACTGTTGTTATTTATACAACATTTGCCTGTTTCTTTCTGCCCAGAGGAAAAAAGCTTCCCCGCCTTGACCTTATCGCTATTCAGGGCTATGCTATCCAAAGGGCAAGTGTAGATGTGAAGGATTTTGGGATAGCCTGGTTAGTTAGCTCCTTTTAATTGCTCCTCTAGACACCAGCTTCCATAATGAGGGAACCCCGGTCTTTGGGGCTTACCTAGATGGGAGATGGAGTAAGAAAGGGCAGGGCAGTTTTACCCTGGTGTGGAGGCGAACTCCCTTTCTGGCGGGAATGAATGTTTGTTTTGTGTTTCAAAAGAGGCCCAAGGGTGCATGGGAAGGGCAGGTTCATAGGCTGTGTGGCTTAATTCTTCCCCACAACACCACATGGAGAGCTGAGCGGACTCTTCCAACCACACACTTCTTCTACCACACACCTTTGTCAACAGAATCTCTTTAACTGAAAGGAGAGAAAGTGGTGAAAAATACAGAAAGATTAAAAATAAATAAAAGGAACCATAGAAGGAACTATTTGCAGATCACTGAAGGGAAATCTGAAGATTCACCTGGTTCAGTATATAATAGAAGTGGCTCAAGTCCATCACATCACTACAAGAATATAGGGATCCACATCAGTATTTTGTGACATTATTGCATGATACCCAAATCCACTCAATCCTCTCAAGTCCCAAGAAACCAAATTACTAACTTCAAGGTGCAAATACCTATTCTAACATTTCTCCCCAATTTTTTTCTAAAATGTATACTTCATAGTTGCTTTATGCAAAATACTTATCATATCTCTTCATATACCTGCGGTTGTGTGTAAACACACAACTTCCTAAGAATATACAGTACACCAATATCAAAATCAGTACCTGTCAGCACAGAAAGAGCAGCAACAAGTTAAGCCCCAACCACGTCCCATAGTTCTGATGCTCCATGATTTTCCATCACAGTATTTGACAATACACAGGATATACCAGTGACTGCATATAAGATAACTTTGCCTCTGCAAAGCTTTGTACTGATGTCTTTAGTACTGACAGCACTTTGTGGATTTGCCAATTGCAGCTCTTTGAAGACCTAACTACCACTATTAGGGCTAGCATCTGTCTCTCTAACACTTCTGACTCAAAAGTTTTGGGGTCATAGTTCCTTTTGATATTTTGATTTCTTATTTCTCAATCTTATCACAAGTGCTATAATACCAGCATTGTTTTACCCAATGCCAAACCAATGTGTCTAGCTAATTAAAAATGAACACCTTTATCTATGATGGGCTATTAGATTGAAGAAGAGCTCCTTGGAAGAGAGAATCTTCTTTGTATTGTTGCAATCATTCTTTTTAGGATACACAAAACTATCTCCTCTCAAGATTTCTGTACGGCTTGCTAGCTGCAGGTACTTGCCTAGTATTCTGTAATGGTTGGTGACAAAAATTTGTGACACACCTGCTTGGGTGGGGGCTGAAGTAAGCCATTTTTACTCTGGAAGGTAGCCAACAAAAGAGAAGCAAAACAGAGTTTCTTGACTAGTAGTCAAGAAGCGGTCTTAGAAAGCTACAGTATCAAATACAGTACTGTTAGTTTTAGAAAATGAAGTGATTTTGTAAACTAGCACTATGTGTATGTGCCTGCTTCCTCCAGTTCAATTTGTATTTTTATACAAATTGTCATCCTTTCACTGCTTTCGGCTTTTCTGGTGGCTCCTGGCCTTTTCTCGCGGCTCCCGCTTATGAGCCGAAGGCGTGAGTCACCTTCGGCTCATAGGAGAAGCCAAAGGCAATGAAGGGGTTGTCACGGACTCGCTCAGACTCGCAGCAAATACTTCCGAGTTGCAAAGCTCTGTGACTGGGAAGTAATTGATGTGGTATGATGAAATCATCATGCCACATCAATCACTTCCGGCTTCGGCGGAGATGCCCGCACCAGGCGGGGGCAAGGTATGCTATGCCATTGAGACCGAGGATTCCTCCTTGTTATACTGATACAGAAATTGAAGTACACATGTCTTACATCAGTTATGAAGGGTACACAGGTGTTATGAAGGGTACACAGCTCATTCCTTTTGAAATGCACTCCAGTAACTACTGGTCAATAGTTGATGCATCTTGCTTGCTTCTTAAGCTTGTAATTCATATACTTGTGCACACTTCCTAACAAGTGTGAAGAGCTATGATCTGCCTTTTGTGACTTTTGAAATATTTGAAGTTACTTACTCAGAATATTTATATACTGCTTTTAAGCAAAAAAAAAGTTCACAAAGCAGTTTACTGAGAAAATCAAATAACGAAATGGCTCCTTGTCCCAAAAGGCTCACAATCTAAAAAGATGCAGAAGGAACACCAGCAAACGGCCACTAGAAAAGATACTGAACTGGGGTGAAAGGGGGACAGTTACTCTATCCCTGCCAAATATATAAGAGGAGTACCACTTGAAAAAATTCCTCTTTGCCAAGTTAGCAGGGGTATGGCCACAGGCAAATGCAGAGGTATAGCCAGCCCCCACTGAGGGGGGGGTCCACTGAACCATTTGACCCCCCCTAACCACACGAAAAAAAACCCCTAAAAAACAGCCTAAAAGAGGCCTAAAAACAGCAGGGGGAGTGAACTCCAGCCATTTTTCTGACTGCTTTTAGGCTGCCGCTTCCCCCCCCCGCGGCTTGTGCCCCCACTCTCTACGCCACAGCTCATGCCCCCCGTCACCGTGGCTCATGCCTGGGCGGGCAGCCTGTTTTTAACGCCGCCGGGGAGGAGGGGTGCACCGTGCCGTCTTCTTCCGTTGACTCCTCCAGAGTGACTGACCCTATACGCCCGGGGGCCCAACGCCCCCCCTAACGCCGCCACTGGCCAAAGGCCAGTGAGAGGCCAGACTGCAAAGGAAACCATCTAGAATGAAGTTGTTCATGCAAGATTAAACATTTATATATCATTGTAAAAATCACCGTTAGGAGATTTGGGAAAGCCTGCCCATGTAAACGTAAAGTTGGAGGAGAAATCCAATGACCAAGAAAGGCAGTATATAAATAATAATAATAATAATAATAATAATAATAATAATAATAATAATAATAATAATAATAATAATAATAATAATAAATATGATGATGATGATGATGATGATGAATGAGAAAATTGCAGAAATATTTTTTTCTTTTGCAACTTCCTTTCACAAATAGCTTGTGCATAGCAATAACTGCCAAAGCCAACAATTGTAGGTGTTCCAAGTAAAGTGAAAACAAAATTAAGAAATCCTGCTGAATGACCCCAGCTTCAAACACAAAATAAACCGCTATTTAAATTATTATCTTTTTCTTCCCAGTGGGTAGAAGGGACCATTTTGCTCTGGACTATATGATGGGTGTGGGGAAGTAAGGAGAAAATTTTAATTTCACGGCTTGTGTCAGGCATCACCATTCTGGACACTTTGTTATCTGAATTCTGGGCCTATCTCTGCTCTCTGCACTCCTTGAAGCAGCTTTAGACAGCTGACTTTTAAAAAATTTCTCTCGGCTAGGATGAGGATTCTGTTCAAGTGAGAGATCTCTCCGGCCAGGCGTACACATTTAATAACAAAATGCCTTCAAGTTTGAAAGCAGAACTTTGTGCTCTTCCCGTTGAAGGTTGAGGGGCTATAATTTACATGGTATGGTGTACAAGATAAAAACCCTCAGGAGAGGGGCTTGGTACAATCATACCAATTCCTCCTCCCTCCCCCATCACACTTACTTTACAAAAGAAAAACAATATTTCCTAAGGGCTTACCCAGCTGAAAGTACTCAGCATTTATGCAATGCTTTTTGAGTATCCAATGCACTTCACATACATTATCTCAGTAACACAATAAAACAAACCTATAAGGTAGGGCGGTACAGGTAACACAAATGAATCAGTTTTCAGTGCAATAAATGCAAACTTCTTGGGGCACCACTTGTGATGGGCAAGGAGGCCGGTCTCCTCTCCCACTAATCCTATACTATACAGGATATTCCTCAGGAACACCTTTATGTCTCTGGATGCTATGAGGTATATTAAAAAAACCATAATAAATGCCTTCAGACTATATTGGCTGTTAGCAACATAATCCTGAATATATCCAAGAGCCAGTCTCTGAACCTTGCTGTGAACTTTGATCTCACCCTATACAAATCATCCCCCCCCCCCAGTGAAACCTGAAATGACATCCCTGTTTCCATTCAGTTGTGATGAATCTTGATGTCCGGATATCAAGCGCTTTTGTTGTGAAAGTACCATGTTTTTCCAGCACGGAAACCAGAACATTTTGTCACTAGGAAAATGGCACTATTCTCTCAGCTAGCCTACCTGCTGCTATCTAGAATGCTACGTGAGACTTGGAAGCATGACTGTCACCTGACCTTTAGCACTAGGTTTGACTTCAGCTGCACCCTAAGTGATAAAGACCACACGCAGTCTATAAGTGATACCATTTAAGATCCCTCCCCTCAACAATTTCTCAGATGGGCTCCCAACCTAGTAATTATAATTACTGGAGATAGGAACTGGGATAATAAGTAATGTTCGGAATGTAGAAAAAATAGGTCACAAAGAGGATACATCTTCCATAACTGAGTTTTAAACTGCCCCTTTGAAATCTGGTCCCACAGGTGATGTCTATACCACCCACCCATGTGAATATTGTTTCATGGTGCAATCCTGCCGATATATAGGCTGGTGGAACGTGCACTCCATCGGCCTAAGGAGTCTCAAAAGTACTGTAAAGCACTTTTGTGGCTCCTCTGGAGTAAGCAGCGCCGGTGTGGAGGCTGGCAGCACTTACTCCGCCACCTACCTGGACCTGTGCCAGCTGACCCAGGTAAGGGTTGCGCTGGTCGGTGCCGGGATGTGGGGACGGCGGACAGGGGTGGTGAGAGAGGGGGCCACTGGCCAGCCCAGCCTGGGAGGGGGTGGGGATATCGGCACTGGGTTGCACCGATATCCAACACCCCTTTCCAGGCTGTGCCAGCCTTACACAGCCTCTCCGGATACACGCCAGCTCCAGAGCTGGCGCACATCTGCAAAGGCCCATTTGGACCTCCAGCGCTACACTGGGCGAAGGGGACGAATGTTCCCTTCCCCAAGGTGAGCCCAGGCCGTGCCGGCATGGCCCGCATCTTGATTAGGATGCAGCGGTCAGCCCTTTATGCCGGTCGCCGCATCTTAGGCAGGATAGGGCGTCATTAAAGTTTTATTTATTGAAATAATTTTTTATAGTCAGCATAGAGATCTCTAACAATTTTCTCAGCACCCTCATCAAACTAAGATCCCAGAATTTATAGAAACTCATCTTGGTTTGATGAGAGTGCTGAGAAAATTGTTAGAGATCTCTATGCTCCTCTCACAGAACTACAGTTCTTTAGGGGAGAGGGAATTACTATTAAGGTAACTCTAGTGCAGATGCAAGTATAGTGTAATTTGACTCTTAGTGGTTAAGCAGGTTCCCAGTTACAACAGATGAATGAATCACTTGACAGGAGACCTGCAGCATAGTTGAATGACAGGAAGTTTTACTCTTGAGGAAAACTCCCCCAAGTTTTGTTCCTCAAACTTCTACTAAGGCTAGTCTTTCCCCCCCACTTCTGCTTCTATTGTGTTTTGTCAATATAAAGTTTAGATTTCTGGCAAAGGACTCAAGATGAAAGAAATCAGAGCAGGTAATTGCTGCGTGAAAATGACAGCACAGCAATTTACACAGACAAAAATGGGCTGCAGAATACCAAAAGGCAGCCAACAGCGGAGAATCAATACCTCCCAAGAGGTAGGATTATTAGGGAGAGAAAGGGGCTTGAGAGATCCATAAGTGCCTGATGACTGACTATTTCCAAAAGGCCATCAGCTGAATGAGAAATGCCTTCACAGGCCTTCTTTGGATAAGTGAGGCAGGAGAAGGCCTCGATACTTAGGCATTTGCACCTTAAGGACTAAGAATAAAGAAGATGCTGTCACCCATCTTCCCACTCACTCACCCCCCTACCCCCAACATTGCTTTCCACCTTGGGAAATTCAATCTTCTACAATCTTCACCACATTGACCTTGCTTACTGCAAATTCCTCAAACACTGCCAAATCACCACAAAACTAGCATATTTGGATCTATGTTAAAATGAAAGCATGATGGGAGAGAGACAGTTAATGGTCAAGTTAGCTCCACTGAAGACTGGTAGATAGTATGCAGTGACGTCGGCTGATATGGGGCGGTGGGCCCCAGGGCGTAGGGGCGCAGAGGTTCTGGGGGGGCGCGGGACTCCTTAACTTTTGTTTTCATTTTTGCTTTTTTGGGGTTTTTTAAGGTTTTTAGGGGTTTTGTATTGCTAACAGGGCTTCTAACCGTGTGTGTATGCTTTGCACCACTTATCTTGTTTTTAGGAGACTCCAGCGACGATCTCCAGGGGCAACGATCTCTTCCGGGGGCGCAGATCGTTGCTCTGCTGCCCCGGGCGTGAACTCTGTAAAGCGCCGCCGCTACTTGCCAATCATAAATTGCAGCAAACCTCCACTTGCTGCTGTGTAATGGCCCTAAAAGGTCAGTTTATGGAGTAAAACCACCACCTTTAGTTTGAAAGATTTTCATCTACTGTCCTTAGCACTACCGCCCCCGCCCCACAGTTTTCTCCATAAACACCAGGCTATTCCCTGAAAACTAAGCAGCAGCTGGCTTCTGATTTGATGGCAGAGTTTTGACAAGGCAGAATGGCCCATCCACCCAGTTGATATAAATCTTGTGGTTTTTTGTTTTAATGTTGAAACTCAGCTGTGAGCTCATCTGCGTAGGAAACGATGGGTTAAAAAGCCCCAAATGGTTCATAAATGTGTTCTGTGATCATGCCAGAAGTTCAACTGCATGAACACCTGCTCTTCCGCTACTTAACACAAGTGCAAACAAAAATAAAATCTTTCCCATGGAGGAAAAACAGAACGGGGGTGGATGGAGAAGAAGGAAGAAGAGTAACATATTTCAAATGCCAAAAGGGGAAGAGTTTGCACTGAATTCCTTTAGAGTTAACAGTGACTGTTCCTCCCTAGAGGCAGATAAAGATTGCTGTATCTCTGGTTTTTGCATCATTTAGTTCATTACATCTGACAAGCATCTAACAAACAGAACTATAAGCAGAGAGAAACCCTCTTGGAGATTTAGAGGCATGGCTTGTCAGGAAAGGGAGAAAATGAATTACATTTCTCACCACTCACAGATATATACAGTATTTTTGTTTAGTAGTTCCAATCTAGCTGTTAGAAGGCCATGGAAGACCCATGCATTAATATAGGTCAACGTTTCTCAAAGTTCTCCCTGTGAGGCGGGGAAAACTTTGAGTGCTTAAGGGGGTGGGGTCAGCGGCACCGGGGATTGCCGCCACAAAAAAGTTTTAAAATGCAGTTTTTGGACTTACTGGGGGTCCTGGAGCCTTCTGGAAGGTTCAGGAAGGCCTGCGCTACCCTCCGCATGCCCCCCCCCGAGCTTCAGATCACCGCTTTGTGGCAATTTATGACCACTTCCAGTTTTCACGAAAATCTCAATTCAGCCTTGGGGTAAGGGAACAACCATTCCCTTACCTTGAGAAGGCTTCCGTGTCTGCCTCCCCCCCCCCCCACTGCAGGATGCAGCACATGGCCCACTGGCATGGCTGCATCAGCACTGGAAAGTTTAGGGCCCTTACTCCAGTAATTTTGTTGCAATCCTATGCACACCTACCTGGGAGTAATTGCCATTAAAAACTCCCTAGGATTTACTTCTAAGTAAACATGGCACACACAATGGAATATGCCACCTGTTCCTTGCCTCTTCCCAGCCCATGCAGGCTTCACTACATGGAATGGGAGCACATCTTATTGTTTCCAGTGAAGAAATCAGAAATAGTTTCTTCTGGATAAGTTCCAAAATGCTGTATTTGGTCGATTCACAGTGGACCTGTACCAAATTTTCAGGAATGGAGGAGTTTGATCTCTAATTACTCCACATCAAAATTTCAGTAAGATTACAAAAATGGTTTTGTTTTTTGAACAAAGGTTGGGTTTGAAAGTGTTGTATCTCAATGGCTGCTTGCGGATTGGGATCAAATTTGGGGAGATGGTGGGTTGTGACCTCTAGTTAATCCATATCAAATTTCAGGAAGACTGGACAAGCAGTACTGATTTTATGAACAAAAGAATTTTCAACTCAGGTTGCTTTCGGCCTGTCATGCAGCAGTCATGTTTGCAGAGGTAAAACAACAACAACCAGAATCTAGATAACCCACCAAACAGACATGTGTTATAGATTCCAGTTCAATCAGCCACTGAAAACAGGAAACTTTAAAAGCTAATTACTCGACAAGTATTTGATGGATTTTCTTCAAAATAACAGAAGAACAAATCCAAAACAAACTTGAATTTTTAAAAACAACTTTAAGGTAAACAAACCCCAAAGAGGACAGAGTTGTTTTAAATGAAAAAATGTAATTTGAGGTTGGTTGAACAGGACAGGGATGCTCAGTGAGATTCCAGGGATATGGGTGTCCATGCAGACATTAAGGAATCAGAATACTAAATTAACACATTTGTTTGCTGAGTGGCTGAGAGAGGGAGAAGGAATGAAGGCATATTTTAGTGTCTTGCTGAGAGTTCCAAAATATCTAAGATTGGCCTTGGGGCTTATATTTTCAGAGTTAATCTATTTGTTATACAAAAGCACACCTGTTGTTAGTCATAAATCTGGAAAAACAAGCCAACAAAATTATGCTTAGAAGAACATCTTTATTATTTCTTTTGGTGGTGGTGGTGGGGTAATTGAGAATTATTATTACAGTATTTTTAAATCTTGTAACTAATGTTCAAGAGGACCTTTATGATATTACATTGGCATGGTAGTATAAGTATTCCACAAAAATATCATCCTTGCATTTGGCAAGGCTATATTGTGCATCTCCAAAACACCATTTTATGCCTTCTTCTTGTTGTTGTTCCTAAAGGAGCATTTGCTAAAAACAAAACACACACCACAGAAAACATTACAGTAGCTAATTAGGATTCAAACGTTATTTCTCTTCTGCCCCTCTGTCAGACTCAGTGAAGGATTAAGTTGTGCGGCTTTTGTTTTGTTTATTACTTCTAATGACTTTCTCATTATCATTTTGCTGTGAAACATAAACGATGGTTATAGGAGAAAATCATATTATTTGGATGACTTTATTAAATTAGAGAGCAAATCTATGTATATTTCTGGCTCAGGATAAATGTCTGAATCTCCTGGAAGCTAAAAATCATTTTCAAATAGAGCAGCTTTAGGCAGTTCTGGAATATGCAGTTAAATTGGGCTTCAGGCACAAATGGATGGAGAACAATAGATAGCAATTTGGTCTCCTATATGCATAAAACAAATGCAGCTCAACAAACAAAATGGTAACGAGATCTACCCAGAATCTCCTATCAAAAAATATAAACACCTCAGTTTATATTTCACCCAAATCCCAGGTAGTGTTATTATCTGTGATAATATGTCTCATGTATGCTTGCTTGCAGCCAGCGGGTGGCGCAGTGGGTTAAACCACTGAACCATGAGCTGTCAATCGAAAGGTCGGCAGTTCGAATCCGTGCGACGGCTCCTGCCAACCTAGCAGTTCGAAAGCAAGAAATTGCAAGTAGATTAATAGGTACCGCGTTAGCGGGACGGTAACAGCATTCCATGCGCCTCGGTGTTGAGTCATGCCGGCCACATGACCATGGAAACGTCTTCGGACAGTGCTGGCTCTTCGGCTTTGAAACGGAGATGAGCACCGCTCCCTAGAGTCGGACACAACTGGACTTAATTGTCAAGGGATAGCTTTACCTAACTATGCTTGCTTGCATGTGCACAAGTTACTTCAAGTCGTGTCATCTCTACCACTCTGCAGAAGGAGGATCACCTTTTCATGCCTATGTAAAAACTGTCCTTTTTAAACTGTAATTTTGGAAACATGAAGGGAATCCAATCACTAGGTACATCACATTACGACACTGTTTATACGTAACAAAAATGTCTAGGTTTGCATGAACAAGTAAGCTTGATCTGTAAAATGGAAATTCTTACTGTGAATGTCTGTTCTCCAGGATTCCCAGAGGATATTCTGGATCTTATACCAGATTCTTTGGATAGCCCAGTGTTTCAAAAACTTTTTTGACCTGCAACTTCCTTGACCATTGGCAACCATTGGCTGTGGTTCCCCATTACAATATGTCGAAGCCTGCCAATTGGCATGGCCCTATTTTCTGAGAGGATTCTGTAGCACTCCGTGGCTCCCTTGACAGGTTTCCGCGACTCCCAGTTTGGGAACCACTGGGATAGCCCATCTCCTTGGATAGCTGGTTTATTTTCTCAAAGAGGACCATGTCAAAACTGTGGCATCCAAATCACTGAAAAAAGGGAAAAAAATTGCAACTGGGAGTCTCTGTCGCCATCTACAGGTTGCTTCCAGTAGTGTTTTTTTCTTTTTTTTCAGTCTGTTTAAAACAAATTGAGGAGGAGGAAAGCGCCAAAGATGCTGGAAAAAAGGTAATGTGGCACCGCTCTCCACCTCCCATCCCGGTTTTCATATAACAATGTTTTTTTTTTATCCACTAGGATTCTGGAAACAGAACCCCAGTGGATAAAAAGGTCCGACTATATGGCACAATATTATGCTGCTATTCTGTTATACCTTTTGTGGTCACCAAACTGGATTTTGAATATGAACCAATATGATCAAAAATGGTGGGAAGCACATTTTTAAATCCATAAGAGAAACACCTGTTGTTAGAAACCCTCTGATTAGTACAGACTGGGATGTACATACTACTCAGATGATCTGTTAGAACCGAGACTACTGTTTCAGATTATTAAAAAGCAGTGTTATGGATCATAGTTAGTCGGCAGCGATTGCATGAAGGAAACAGATCGCAACACAGTGGTGTTGGCTTCATCCTAATAGTGGTTTAAGCCTGTCACCCCATGTGCTGGGTGCTTTCAGAACAACATCTGATTCACGTTGTGTGCAACTCACAAGTCAGCCTTTCTACTGCTTTCAAAGTCTGATGACTAATTTGTGCAACTATTGACATATGGAGTGCATAAAAGGAGTTGCAGGCATCATCTTGAATTTCATAAATACAGTTAAAAATAGTAACAACTTTAACTCTCGGGCAGCCCAATCCTTCGTAAGATGCACCAGCCGGTCTACACGGCTGACCGCTGCATGCTACGCAGGATGCAGCCCACACCAGCGGGGCTGGTGCACAACTCGGGGAAAGGGACATTTGTCCCTTTCCCCTGGTGTCGGCCCCAGCGGCCCCAATGGGGCTCCTCAGATGCGCGCCAGCTATTTAGCTGGTGCACGTCTGGGGAGGCCATGTAAGGCAGGCCAGGCCCTGGAAGGGGGTTGGGATATGGAGGAGCACGCCGCCGATAATCCCTCCCCCATTCCTGGGTCTGGCGGGCAAGTTATCCCCTCCCCTGCCACCCCGGCCCACCCTCCCCACGCCTTCCCGCCACAGCACTTACCTGCATTCAGCGGATGGGGATGGGGACGGCAGCAGAGTGAGCAGCGCAGGCCTCGGTGCCAGCGCCACTTACTCCAAGGCTGCCATGAAAGGGCTTTATGGCACTTTCACAACACCATAGGCGGTGTTCTCTCCTCTGGTCATTCTTTGCATAGGATTGCGCTGTAAACTGTAATCTACCTTCCAAAACTAAAATCCTGCATTTTTAATATTCAAACTGGGCAGGGCCCCTGAAATTAAAGAGCCTAGTCTAAATAGAGAGCTAGTAGGATCACAACATAAAAACAGAGTGCTTAAATTACTGGGACCTGCTTGAGGTCTATTTTAATCACAGCATCACAACTAATTCTCAAAATTCACACATGCTGTGGTGAAGACTAGAGCGCATCTTTCAAGAAGACCAAGAAGACCAAGACCTTCAATTCTGAGATCAGCCTTTCTTGTAACAATGTATACAGTATACCATACATGCAAATATCTAAACTGGTCACCTAAACAACAGAATTTACTTTACACTTGCCACTATCATGTTAGCAAACAAGGGAAAGAATGAATGAATTACATTGCAAAATAAAGCTGTCCAGAGGAATACAGACAAGTTCTTTAAAATGAATAACTGACCCCCCCCCAAAAAAAAACACAGTTGAAAGAATAAATTCCCCAAAGGAAAAATGCAACAAGAATTCACTCAATAAAAGATCAGTTAAAAAGAAAGTGTTTCCATGTTCCAAACAAAGATCATGTGATGTGAAACAGCCCTGCCACTAGAAGGAAAACCCCAGCTTTATTTTGCAGCAAGAGATTTTGGTGTGTCAAAGATTATCTGTTTCACAGGATTTCAGACATCATTTGCCACATCAGAGCCCATGACCTCACAGAAGCGATTAGCAAACAGAGTAATTTACAGAGTGTCTCCATCCCATTGAGCGGCCAATAAAACACCTCTTGCCCTTCTTTTCTCAGTGCTGGCACAGTCCTCTTTATGCCTCATAAACCCAAAGGCCCATTGCTATGGAAGTCTGTAACCAGCAGTTAAAAGGGATAGGGAGGAAGGAGAGACACACTTCAAACATGACAACATACTATTTTCCTCTGTGCGTGCGTGCGTGCGTTTAGGCTCACACTTACATACACAGAACTGGCCAACCCCCCAAAATTAAGATTTTCTCCTCAATAGTTTGATTAGCAGCATTGGTTTACAAGGTGACCAACTGAAAAAGAGGTCCAAGGCTCCTGTAACTTCTATAGTTATGCAGTAATTGCCACTTTTGCAGGTATCGTTCCCTTTCTATGACAAGCTACACCTCCCTCAATTCACTCTTCTGCACCTTCTGTGAAGAGTACAGGAGCCCTGCCCTTCTTTGAATCCGGTAAATTCACTTATTATTTACAATCATTCATACCCCACTCTTTTCCTTCAAGAAGTTTCAGAATGGAAAGTTATGTCAACCATTTATTTTCCCAAAACTTGGTCCCATTTCATAAACTGTTAGAAAAGAGTTTAATATGCAAGAAAAGAATGCAAAGTAGTATCAGAGTCATGATTTCACATTATTCTTGATGCAATTTATGACTTCTGATCTTCGTTAACTCTGTAATTAATATTATGATTATAATTTTATTTTCTCTAGTTCTCTTTTGCTTTTGAATGTCTTTTAAAATTTAAAATTGTAAGAAAAAATTGATAGCCTGTTTAAGAATGTTTATATACTGTATGCCGCTATTCAACAAAAAAGTTCACAAAGCGGTTTACAGAGAAAATCAAATAACTAAAGCACTCCATTTAAAGTTTACAAAGTACTCCATTTAAAGTTTACAAAACACTCCTTTTAAAGTTTTGCTGGTTTTCAAAATTTTAGAGGATCACGTTTTTAGCTTTTTCCTCCACAAGGTTAAATGCCTAATTTTTTAATGTTATATGTGTTATATAAAAATCAAGTGCAAGCTGAAATTCCATGGATCTTGGGAGAACTCTAACTCTCTGTTTTATGGCGCAATCCTGCGTAAGGATACACGGCCGACCTAAAGGGTCCTTACCCTAGAGTCGTTGGAAATGTGCTTTCCAGCACGTTTGTGACACTTTGGAGTGGTGGAGCACACGCTCTGCCACTCCAAAGTTACAAAGGATTGTGCTCTTGACACACAGATTTTCAATTTGACAAACTCTACTCATGAGATTTCCCTTTGAAAAAGGAAAACAGTTTTTTTTCCCTATAGGGGTCCTGCAATATCTTGAATCTTTTTCTTCTAAACAGTACAACATCAGAGCTATGGGTGTTGCCACCAAATATTCATTATAAAATATGATTAATTGCTAAATGCCGTTAACAAAATGCTGGTTAGGTTAATATGAGTAACAAAAACAAACACTTGCTTTTGATACCTAAACAATAATTGAACCCTGGTCTTTCCTGTGGAAAAGAGCTTTCAAAATATGCTATTTTATTGTTCTCTTCCACATCTCGGTTTCTAGGGTTTCCACCTCTCCTGTGCCCCAGAGACTGTGGGATCGGCTATACACAACTACGTCCTTTTCTATTGACACTGCTCCTGTGCACTTAAAGACCACCTGCCACACAGAAATTCAGCAGGTGAAGTTTTCCAGCTTCTTTAAAAACGTGTCTAAAGAAGCTCAAGAGCAGATGGAGGAGTAATTAACTGAAGATGTGCATGACATCTACTAAAGAACAAGTTAATTAATTAAAACCTCCTTTCTTCAAATCTACAGGAGATTGCATTCCACCATCACCTGCATTCATCACTAACAATTTTTCCTTCACCAGATGCCATGCAAATCTTTAAAAGTAATCACACGATATCAGCCTCCCCTGTTTCATGCCCCTGCAAGAATATACCGGTAAGTCTTTTCCTTTCTTTAGAATATTGTCAACATTTTAAATTGTGCCCGACATGTCCCCTCTCCTGAAAAATATTTTTTTCAGAAATAATAGGTTTTTTGTGGTCCATGCTGTAGTTTATTACAAGGGTATCTCCCACTGTCTTGGTTTTTTTTTTTTAATAGATGCTATTTTCTATCTTTTAAAAATCTTTTTGCTCTCTGTAACTTTTTTCTCTTCTTTCAAAAGTTCCATGTGACACCCAGCTAGATTCAGCCTCTTTTGGAAATCCCCCCAAAAATGCAAACTTAGGAAAGTTTGGCATTATGTCACTAACAGGCCTGCTAGCTGAAGAACAAACAGTCTTTGGACTTTTTAGTTCTGTGAAACACATATCTGGCATATATGCAGGACACGTTATGGGTCACAGCAGGCTGCCCTCGGGTAAGCAAGACACAAATGCTTTCTGTAAGCAAAAAGAGAAGCTGGCCCCAAGGAAAAGTCCCCCCTGTCTTACCGGCCCGTCAGTATAACTGTTAAATTTAGGTTTTGACCGGCTCTGCTCAAACTCTTGATTTCAGATCCTCTATCCTGTGATAGACTCTGCTGGGGTATGGGGTCTAATATGGTATAAAAAGGGAAACCTGAAGAGTGCTAGACCTACATGAGTAAGGTTGCCATGCCCATATTACCCAATAGGTGGGTTTTTTCCACAGATTTTGGACATCCTACCTGGTGCCTGTTAGCTGGCCTGGATTGCCAGGTTTTTGTTGTTTAATTTTTTAACTAGTTTCTATCTGTTCTGCAAGCCAATGTACAAACTATAATGTGGAGGCAGTATATTGTGTGTTATTCCACGAGAACAGCCTGCTCCCTCATTCTATTCCTCTAGTCCGTGAGGAAAGACAAAGCTGAGATCGACATGTTAGGAAAGCAGCGAGAATGAGCTTTCTTCCCTCTCACGAATGTGGCCCACAGAGCTAGGAAAAGCCTACAGTCATAATTCAGGTGCTTGAGGATGGAGCTTTCTGGTTCTTTTATGAAGCTATAGGATTTTTTATCCTCCACTGTAGAGAAATTAATAGCTGCCGATAGAAAACAATAAAATCCAGGATTTTAGAATATTTGTGATGGGGCAGCAGTTCTGTCTCCGCCACTCAAAACAGGCAGCAGCAAAGGCTGGAGAGTTCACTCTTGCCAATTCATCAATTTTTTTGGTTTGTTTTTAGTTCTTAAACTTTTTAAAATGTGATATGTTTCCACTGAAGTCAGAGGAGACCCGGTTTCTGCATGCAACTGACTGCTACATTTGGCCTGGGTAGGAGCCTGAAGGGGCAATTTAAAGAGACCGACCTTTGCTGCAAACTGAAGGGTGTTCTGTGGGGATGATTTTGGCTGGACCAACCTCAGCTCTACCTCTGACCCATGTACCACACTGCAAGGCTGTCATAAGCCAGAATCTCTTAACCACAGCCTCCCCAACCTCCCCAATACAATTTTTAATTTGTTAAAAAAAAATTAAACATGAAGACAGACCTTAACTGGAGAAAGCATGAGCTCCTGTCTTTGCTGATATAGGGGGGGGGAGGGGAATTGGAGAGATACTGCCCAATTACAGCTATGCTCACAGCTTGATTTCTCAACTGTATTCTATGGCAGCTCTCACTTCTGCCCTGGAGAGAGAAAAATGTCTCCAAGAGCAGGTACTTCTGTTTTTGCTTCTATGTCCCTGGAGGGCAGAGGAGAAAAAAAAGGCTTCCACAGACTCTGGGAAGTGTTTATGAGTCTAGTTATTATAAATCTATGGTATGTCTGTGGTACGAACAACAAGAGCCCCAGGCTCTCCTGAAGACCTTAGAGAAGCAGCAAACGGATCATTTGTGCAAACTTGTGTGCTTTGCCTTCATGCTTCCTAGACTTTTAATTAATTTCTAAAACAAAGCAATTGTTTGCAAAGTAGCACATGCCCTCCTCTTGTGAGTCTCCAATTTAGCCAGTCTTTCATACAAAACCCAATCTTTCACTTACCCTCCTAACCCCAGATCTGAATGCTGCCATGATCCTGACCTCATACAGTCATACTCACTTTTTCCTACTGCCCCCAGTGCTATCCCACCAATGCCAAAGTACAGTTTATGAAGAATAGCAAATATTTATGTTCTAGCTAGGGGAAGAGGAGAAAGTTTGCATGAAATTTGATAACTTAGCAATGGCAGTGTTTTTTGGGGTTTTTTTATTTCAAATAGTGTCAGATAATACATATGTTGCTATTTATCAAGGACAATCTCTATCTTCTAGTTTCTCTCCATGGGAAAAATCACCGCCCCTCTTCTGTCCCTATTCATGCCTCTTGAGGAGCCTTGTTAAAATTAGGCTTACCAGATCTCCAACTGAACACAATGGGGCTTGCTTCTGAGAGTAGACATGCCTAGGATTGTGCTCTGAGGTTTAACAAGCTACACCTGCCCACATTCCTTCTCCTAACGGTCTAGCACTCTGTCCCGGCAAGAAATCTGGTAAGCCTAGTTAAAAGTTTCTGTGTTGCTGGTGTTGTATAGGGCTCAGCTACCAGTCTTAGGAAATTAACGCTCTGACAATGCAATCCTATGCATATTTACTGAGACAGACATGACAATGAGATTTGCTCCCATGTAAGTATGCACTGGATGACAGCTTGAATGGGGAGCGAATGCATCCTGTCTCATGCGCATTGCAGGTAAATGCAGGCATGTGAACAGCAAGGTACTATGCAGTGTGTGCATTCTCCTTAAAGTCAGGGGATTCATTCCCAGAAAAGTGTGTGAAGTATTGCAGCTTCAGTGCCATCACAGTCCTATGCATATCTACTTGGATGTAAGCCCTATTGTGTTCAATGGAGCTTACTCCCAAGTAAGTCTGCATTCCTATCCACGTAGCACCTGAGAGAAAGTCCCATTGAACTCAATGACTTTCTTCTGAGCAGACATGCATAGGCTTGGGTTGTTGATTTATTTTCTTTAGTTTTTATTTAGCCTTTGAGGATTTAACTACACATTATTACTGTCAGATGCCTTGAGGCCACTTTATGGCAAAAAAAAAGGGTGAAGGAGAAGTGTTATAATAAATATATGTTACATGCAACAGTGTGCAAGAAGAGTCTAATGGGCCATTGCCTTGCTGCAAAGCAGCATTGCCAGGGGGCAATTTGCAATGGAAGAGCAGCAGTGAAGCGTAACCCCTGCCCGAATCTGCCATTCAATTTACATAATATGCCAGTCAGACTGCCCAGATTTGATTAATTGGAATATAGTAACCCTACACAGGAGGGGCACCTCATGTTAGGGAATTCCTTTGTGGTTTTAGGGGGAAATGCCCTTGTGTTGGAATATCAGCATATCATGGCACTTCGTGTTTCCTTCCTGTCTACTTTTTGAGCTTCACTATTCCTTTATTTAACAGTCACGGAGTGCTTTGTGTTGTACTTTGATTTATGAATATATATTTTTAAGTTGGAAAATTCCAGATGATTGTGTCATCCAGGCTGAGGCCGGCCTACCTACCTACCTTGTATTTCTGAATGCTAGTTACTATGTCTGGGGGTTTTCTGCCTTCTGTATTTTATGAATTTGTTTTAAAATAAATGGAAATTATGCAAAGCATAATCTGTGTTTTTGTAGTAATTTCTCCTTAAATTGGAAACAATGTGGACAATTATGCAAAGCATAATCTGTGTTTTTGTAGTAATTTCTCCTTAAATTGAGAACAAAATTCTGCCTGCTACAATTCGTGCTGAACGTTCTGGGAGCAGTCCCTGTATCTATATCTATTATCAGCATCTGGATATCACTTTCATGTATTCAGATATATTTAATCAAAGTGACATTGGGCCAGTTCATTTATAACTCCGGTGTAAGTGCCAGGGCCCCAATGGGCCTCCTCAGATGTGCGCCAGCTCTTTAGCTGGCACACAACCGGGGAGGTCGCGTAAGCCTGGCCCTGAAAGGGGCTTGGGATATCAGCGCCGATATCCCTGCCCCCTCCCAGGCCGGGCTGGCCAATGGCCCCTCCCCGCCACCCTGGCCTGCCCTCCCCATGCCCTCTCAGTCCCACCAACCAGCCTAGGAATTACCTGGGTTGGCTGGCGCAGGTCCTGGATGACAGCGGAGTGAGCAGCTCCAGTCTCTGCAGCACCACCGCTTACTCCTGAGGAGATGCAAAAGTGCCTTACTGCACTTTTGTGACTCCTTAGGAAATGCAATGCCTTCTGGGTCGATCTTGGGAGAGGGGAGGGGGAGTCGCATGACCCAGAAGAGGCTTCCAGAGTGTGATTAAAGGCTGTAGAAGGAAGAACACGCAGCCGTTTCCTTCAAAAAGGTAAAAAAAAAACCCAGTGTTTTACCTTTCTTTCCCCCTTTCAACAGCGTTTTTACAGTGGACCTGGGGATCCGCACCAAGTCAAATCCACAGATCCTGAACCCACGGATAGAAAGGGTCCACTGTATACAAATGAAGTGTGTTATCTAGCAAAGATACAGAATTTTAATACATAGGGCAACCACATGCAAAGGAAGATGGGATTCTTGTGCTTTTATTAGCTTTGTAGAAGAGAGAATATTAGCAGATTCAGCTTTTCTTACAAAGGTGAGAAAAGCTACACTTGCTGGAGTTCTTTTTTCTACATGGATTGTAAGAGGCACAAGAGCCCTCTCCTGGTCATCCTAGCCATACCTGTTGACAAAAGGGTTCCGTCTCCTGCAGACAACTTTAATCTGAGTATTACCTAAACATCATCCATTGAAGTATGGATAGAAGTTTATGAAGTATTCTGCAGCCAATCACAATTTAATTGAGAGTAAACCAAAAGGAAAATTATTTTTGTAGGAGGGAGAAGCAGACGTGCCAACAAACTAGCCTTACCTCTTTCCAAAAACCCACCATATCTCTCATAGAGCTAAATGAAAAACTTAAGATCAGGCAGAGAAATATTGATTTAATAATCAGCTACACCAATCCATATCTCACACTACATGAATTTTTTTTAACATGTATTTAGAACATTGTCCAAAGTTAATTCCATGCGCAAATTGTCTCTTTTGATAGATTTGCAAACCTAATTGAGCAAAGAAACCAATATTCCATCTGCACAAATGGAAGACAGTCTTTTCTTTTTTTAATTTAGCTTTAACTGCTTTCTGCTGAATTCCTGTGATTTTTTGTGTCAGCGCCTAGCTCATCCTTCCTTCTGTAATCAGGGAAAGTAGCCCAGCTGCTTATGAAGACCAGGTTTGTCATGAGCAAGTGGCATCCTCTGGAAAGAAAGCCTGTGGAGGAGAGATAAGACGCATCTTCTCCACACACCAGAGTTTAGAGAAGGAATCAACCCAAATATTAATGAGACACATTTAACACTGTCTACATAGCAATCAGTAAGACTAGGCAACGTGCACTGTCATACAAGACACTTGCAAGCCCTTGATGAGCTCAGGACCAGAACTGATTGATCTTCTGCTCACTCACTCCCCAAGCAGACAGCATGGGTCTGAACAGTACAACTCCATTTGCTGTAATGTATTATTTGATTCCACTGAAGGCAGGGAATCTCACACACACACACACACACACACACACACACACACACACACACACACACACACACAGGGGGAAATCTTATGCTTTCAGACTAATTTTTATCTAGTCAGATAAGATTCCTAGCTTATCCACAACCTTGTTGACCATTTATAAAATTTATCATCAGTCAGGTTCAATCTGCCCCGATGTACAGGATATTCTTAAACACACACACCGTTTGCCAACCACAGACAAATGCACAAAGGAAGGGCACAGAAGCTCAGTGACAAAACTTTGGTGCTGTTTAAGCCTTAGTAGAAGAAGGTTTAAACATGACATAAAATACAACTGCAATCTCAGCAGTAAGAACAAAAGCAGAGTGATATGAATCCCATGTCTGCATGAACTGATTACAGGTCAGGAATTCCGGAATTCCTTAATGTGCCAATTATTTGAGTACAGTAAATAAATAAGTTTGCGCTGTGCAACCTACCGGTATATATTGTTACTCAAAAAACTGTTATATTGTTACCAATGAATATCTCACTGTTTCACTGGGGCTTACTCTTAGGTAAATGTACACAAGATTGCAGCCTAGTTTGTTACCAGCCAGCCTCTCCTATTTAATTCATTCTGCTTCTTGAAATACTACTCTCTAACTGAACACTTAGGCTACAATCCTATGCAGTCTTTCCTGTGAATAAGCCTCATGGAACACAGTAGGACTTCTAAGTGAATCTGCATAGGACTGAGCTGTTAAGCAGTTTTATCCCAGCTATTTCATACTAATGTATGATAGTAATACCGGTAATTAAAAAAAAAGAAGTTTAAATACCAGAATGATCAGTTACACTGCATTAAAATGAAAACACACACTTATCCAGGACAATTATCTTGGTTGGCCATTCTACAACTATACATAGAAGATAGTAAACCATGTTTCTTTCCCTCTTTGCTTCCTCCCTCTCATCTAGCTGCCATGCGGACTTTCATCAGGATTCCCAGGCTGCGTTTGAGGGAGCTTCAATCACTCCTATCGCACCGACTGCAGGAAGAGAATGGCTTTCAGCTCAATTACCCTTCACATTCCAATTCCATAACGCTCCGATGAGGCTTTTTAACCAAAAACAAAAAAAGCATGTCTGCCGCAGCCCTGCTTGAAGCGCAAACGTGCAGAATGGACGAGACTAATAGACCTTGCTGATTTCTCTGGCTTCAAGATTTATGCTCAGTCTTTACACAACTTGCCTCAGTTTCTCACTTACCCTTCTTGCTCCTTCTGCAAAAGGAGGCAAAGAATGAGATATCCCATCTATATGATACCTTTTTGCCCCTTAATACGATCTTCTTTTGAGCAGTAACAACAGAAATGTAGGTTTCTGGAACACATGTCTGAAATAGGCGGCAATCCTTACTTGGCAATAAATTCCTATGAAACCTGTTGGTTATGATTAGGTTGCTACGACTGATGCAGACCACTTTTTAATCCATTCATATCAATGTAAGTGAATCACAAGCGAACACTCCTTTTTTTGCATGAGTGCAACCTACACATATTGAAAATATTGACATTAGAACAGCCAACACATTTCAGCTAACCAAGCAACAGCCTTCATAATCATTATTACATGACACCATCAACCAAGTGGATTTCTGTACTTCATTGACAAGTAGTCTTCTGTGTTCTCTTTCTGGTGACATATTGGCAGTTTTCATCCCCAAAATTACCTAGATTTTTCAGTGCCTTCACATTGAGAGCAGGAGCTTCCTCAGGACCACATAGCATGCACGACTCCTTCACTGCTTAGCCATACATAAAGCCACTGCTTTTTTCCCAATCTCTACCACTATTTATTTCTCAGGAGAACTTACAGTATGGCCACCATGGTAATCAAAGCAGGTACAGGTGTCCCCCGCTTAACAATGGGGATACGTTCTGTAAAATCCATCATATAGTGAAACCGTCATTAAGCGAGTCCTCAGAGTGGAGTTGTAATAGGGAATGAATGGCAAACACAGTGTACATTATGAGTGTACCACAAAGCACAACAAGATTTCTACCTGTCAATGGAGGTAGAAACACATACACAAACACAGAGAGTTAAAGACGACAATTTTTTTGCATTTAAAATACAGTACTGTATCTTTAATTCTTTGTTTACACTTTGGGAACCTCCGTCATATATGTGGATTGTCATTAAGTGACCCGTCATTAAGAGGGGACACAGCTGTATTAGGTCCCAGTGTGGTCAGTGGTAGTGAGTGGGGAAAACAGACTGCTGGTCATGTTCTAAGAGCAAGCAGATAGCATGGTCAAAGCAGGCTGCTAATCAGGTTCTGGAGCAGTCAGACAAGAAGGTAGGGAAAAACCTATTTGGCACCTTCCCTTTCTGACAAGAAGCTCAGGTTGGAGAACCAGGCCCAGGAAAGACCATATTGGGTCCCTAAGTCACTTGATTTTTTCCTGGGCAGTTTCCATTCTGTCAAGATGGAAGGGGGCACTGTGAGCTTTGAGACTCATGGAGCCTTATTTACACCAAAGTAAAAATTAAGAAAAATAAAATTATAAAAGAAAAAGCAAAATTACAGCAGAAACAACAAAACAAAACAAAGGCCAGAGAAACAGCAGTAGAATGACATTTCAGCCAAACAGGCTTGCTTGAAAAGAATGACATTATGCTTGGTTGGTCAAGAGACCTATTGCTTCTCTATTTGTACATTTTCCAGGCTTCCTTTCCTCTTGTAGACAATTTTGTTTTCTAAATTGATTGGCAATATTTCTTCACATTTGAAAAAAGTAATGCTTGCTGTAATAACTGAGTAACGAATCCAATGTAAACAGAAACCTAACCTTATCATTATTTTATCAGAGTTGGGGGAGTTGCAACCCACCACCAACTGATTAGCATGAGCTGCACTTAGTATTCCAGCATTGTCATCTTGAGACCTTTTCACACATTGCAAGGCAGAAACCTGTGTTTTCCAAATATACAAAGAGAGAAACAGTCAATGCTGGTTCCCTGAGAGTATGCCTATACATCACACTAAGGCTGCAATCCTATGCACACTTACCTGGGAAGAAGTTCCATTGAATTTGTGTATTTTATATTCGTGTGATATTCGTGTGTATTTTATATTCGTGTGTATTTTATATTCGTGTGTATTTTAGGCTGAGCAACGAAGAATAGATGATTTCGAACTGTGGTGCTGGAGAAGACTCCTGAGAGTCCCTTGGACTGCTAGGAGATCAAATCAGTCAATCCTAAATGAAATCAACCCTGACTGTTCCCTAGAAGGACAGGTACTGAGGCTGAAGCTCAAATATTTTGGCCACCTAATGTGAAGAGAGGACTCTCTGGAGAAGACTCTGATGCTGGGAAAGAATGAAGGCAAAAGGAGAAGGGGAAGGCAAAGGATGAGATGGTTAGACAGCATCACCGATGCAACGAACATGAAAATGAGCGAACTCAGGAAGATAGTGGAGGACAGGAAGGCCTGGCGGGATATGGTTCATGGGATCACGAAGGGTCGGACATGACTTAATGACTGAACAACAACAAATTTTATATGTATTTTTAAAACGTTGAAATTCACGCATTTTAATTTTTTTAAATCTTTTTAAATGGCTTTTAAACCTATACATTCTACCTCGTTTGACAATATGTCTACTCATGAAAATATCCATGCTACATACAAGAAAATCACTACAGCATAAAAGGGTGATACTACAGCATCTTCGCCGCTTCCCTCCTCCTGAGTTTGTTTAAACTGACTGGAAAAACAAAAGCCACTACTGGAAGCAACCTGTAAATGGCGCCAGAGACTCCCGGCTGCATTTTTCAGTAGTTTGGACACACGCAGGAGGCTGAAAGTGGCTGGCAGGCCCCCGACAATGCTGAAAAAAGAGGTAATGTAGTGCGGTTGGACTCCCTCTTCCACAGTTTTGCCATCTGTGTTGAGTCAAATCCGTGGATAAAAAAAAACGTGGATAAAAAGGTCTGGCTGTACTTCCAAATACCAGACAACTTGAACTGCTACAGCTGATAGACACAGCAGGAGAAAAACAAGAAAGGCAATCATACTGGAAATCCATATTTATAAAGCTTATTTACTACGTATTTACACAATGACATGCTCAGAAGGAAATGAGTTCGGTATCAATAGCACAGCATTAGGAACTATTCACTAGTTTAAAGCATCCTGTTGAAATTTCTCAAAGTCATACGTTACCATGACAAACTGGACAGAAGCTATCTGGTGAAAAGATATAACTTTTGGTCCCAGGTAGCTTAGAAGAGAGCTTGAACATCTCAAGATGTTTTTTTTTTCTAAGCACTAACTAGTTTCAGTTTTTTGCTTGCAATTCTAACTACCCTTACTTGGACATTCCATTGAAATTAATGAGCCTTACATCCATGTAATCAGACTTACAGCCTCAGGATCAGAATAAAAGCTATATGATTCATAGTTAACATATGCTGGAATAGGCTTGGTGATAAATCTAGGTAGGAAAGTCAGGAATAACTACTGGTATATGAGGAAACTGACATTCCTGCACAAGTAGCAGAGGTTTCATGAACAAGAGGAAAAGAGATTACTCTGCAGTTATCCTACACAGAAATGAACACTAATTTCTAAAAAGCCTAATCTTGTAGATTTCTAAAAAGCCGCAACCCACCAGTTTGAGAACTGATGCTCTAGTCTAGTTCATAACCGAAAAACATCAAACAGATTAAAGGATAAAATCAAATACCAGAGTGAAAGAGAGAGAGGCAAAAATATTGCTGGAAAAAAAACTTGGTCACTGAATCACAATGCAGACAACTATTCCCAATGATAGCCAAATCAAGTTATATTCTTGAAGTCATAAGATGCTAGGAGAAAATTACCAATGCATGGTTGAATCAAAGTTCTTTCCTCAATGAGATACATAGTTCTTTACACTTGGTTACAGAGACACTCAGGGAAAAACTAGACAATTACATTAAACTCATTATTAGGGTTGATGTATTTGGTTTTGGGGTTTTTTTGTCAGTAGACAGCAACCAGATCAGGCTCCCCACAGATCAGGATCATGGTGTGGGAGAATGGGGGCTTTAAGCCTTTGCCCCCACCCCAATCTCACCATGAACTTTCTCTCTGCCCTTATAAAAACACACACTGTGCTTTTGTGCAATTCCCTTTCATTTCAATGAATCAACTGAAGAAATTCCCAATAGATTATATCCATGTTCACAATTTAGAAAGGAAATGTAACAAAATCTTGGAAATGAGAACTGGAAACTTGCAACAATGACACAATGGGGAATGGATGATTTGGGGAGGGAAAGAATGAGTACCTTGCAAAGTGAGTAGCTTTTCCTAACCCTTCTGCCACCAGCCATATCACAGCCTGTTTATGTGGATTCATTCTGATCTGGATCACTGCCTGTTTATATGGAGTCCCTTTCCATTCATGGGGTACCTTGCTTGGGGAATTCTGCTGTATATTAGTTTCCAGTGCTGCTCTGAGATAGTTTCTTTGGCTTTAGGAATTTTATTTTCTCAGCATGACCGCTCAACCACATATACACTGTACAGAGGGCTCCCCATATTTGCCTTTTTGGGGGGACAATATGCACTTCTCTCCTCCATTCATACACTCCAGAATTACTCAGGGTGGATAATTATTTTTTAATTTATCCTGTTGTTTCCTCTACCACCTTTTTTCCTTTTTGCTGCAGTATCCCTCCTTACCCCGTTGAAGTGTTGCTTCATGGAAATGACTGTAATCTCCAGCGCACTTTAGACATTACTTCCACACCATTTGGAGTTTTCCGCCCCAGTAGTTTCTGTTGCGCCTCTCATTTCACAACTTGGGCATATGTTTTAAAGAGCCTGGGTCTTGTATTTGCAACTGAACTTGGACAAGTGGCAAGATTCCCTGAGCTGAAGTTTTTTTTTTTTTTTAAACATAGGTTCTAAAAAAAATAGTCCAAGGAAGGTGGTAGGGTTACACTTCCAGAAAAGTTAAAAAATTATCTGGAGTGTTTCCATTTTAAAAATAATGGAAAATCCCAAGATCAAGGATGCAAACTCTTTTGACCATATCTTACTTGTGAACACATTTCTGTCTTCCACCATGTGAAATGTCTGCTTTTAGTAAATAGAGAGGAACACCCCTGACTGCAGTATTCCTGGGGAATTTGCACATTCCTAATTCACATATTTATAGGTTAACTTGCTAACTTTATAGGTTAACTTGCTTCTGTTTTGAAAGGGTTTTGTCTGCATTGTTTATATGGTGTATCTTCTTTGCAAAGGCCTATTTTTTGCGGGGGTTGGTCTGTCTAATGGTATTGCACATGCATAGATTAGTTTCTGCCATCCTCTTTTTGGTTAGGACTCAGTAACTGGTGGCGTCCAAGCTAAAATTCAGCCTAACATAAGTGACATTTCCTCCTCCCTGATGGAAACAGATGTTTTCAGGCAAAAAGAAAGAGAAGGGAGGGATGTGAAGGCATAGTGTCCATGGTAGCCTTAAGAAGAAGAAATCAGGTGAGAAGCGAGGAAAGGCTTCCTCCTCTTCCTCGCTGCCTTCTTTCTTACTTGTGGATACATTTCTGTCTTTCACTCCCACCATTTGAAACTTCTACTTTTGGTAAATAGAGAGCAATACCCCTGACTGCAGTATTCTTGGGGATTTGCACATTCCTAATTTCACATATTAAATTGTTCCTAAAGCTTGTTCAACAAGGCCTGCCACTTTTACCTGTCTTGAATTATTCAGCTCCTATATTCTGCATTTTCATTTATCTCTCCATCTACAGTATTTTTAAAATCCCTATGCCTGTGACAAGGGAATTGCCCTCAGAAATGGTCTGCGCATGCACGAAAAACATAAAAGTGCACATATTGACGCATTAGGCCTCGTCAGAAGGCCCAGGACAGCTGGCCGGGGAAGATGTCCCCAGAGCCAGCTGCAACAAAAGTAAGACTTTCACGCCGCCTTTGGCGGTGCAGAAAATTTGGGGGGTTGGGGGGTCATTAGGGTGATGCGCGTGCGCCCGCTCTTGGGCGGCACACGCCCTAGTGACGCCAGCACATCAGCTGGGAAACTGATGTAATTAGGAACATTATCACCATTAAGACAAAATAATTTTAATTACAGTGTGTTTAAAACCCTTTTCCAGCCAGCCTATTCCTGAGGCAAAAGCAAAGAAATCTGCAAACTACATAAAGGAAAGAGGAACATTTTGGGGAACCAAAAAGAGCTGGAAGTGGGAGGGAAAAATGATGCATCATCAGCATGAGCCTAGTGAAGATGAAAATGATGAGAACACAAGGTTGTGAAATTTTACTAGGAGTGTGTCTTGTTTGTTACAGAAGTCACTAGCTGTTAATGTTAAGATGCTGTATCATTACCGCATTCATTATAGAGGCAATCTAGGTGGGAGGGGGGGGAATACAACAAGGTGCTGGCAAACTTGGGCTGTGCCAGCTGCCTGGCCTTTAATATTCTATCTGACTACACTTCTATTTCTCTTAGCAAGCAGAGACTTCTCCTTTCTCCCAGTTCTGTTTCATGTTTAAAGCCAGTATTTGCTTTTATTTTGAATGAGGATAGAAAGTAGATAACTCAAGGCTGTGAAGTAGAAAAGGAAGTGATAAGCAGATAAGTTACTCAAGTGGAAGACTGATGGTCTCAATTCAGGAGAGTTGGAAGTAGTATGATGGAGGCATCAGATCTTGCGGTGTGTATGTTGGTCCTACTATTGCCTCTATCCAAAGGTTTTTAAATTGTGCTTCAAAAACCCGAAATACATTCTTCACCAGAGAGACAACAATAAGGCAGAAGAAATGAGTTCAAGTACTACGGCATCAGTGTCCTGCCCTTCATACCACCATAAATTATTTGAAGAACTACTACAGTATTTCCCTTTAGCCTCAATTAGAAAGAACACTCAAGAACCAAAACTTAAAAAGGGCCCTGTGCTGGTTCCTGCCCTCTCCTCTAACCTGGATTCTGCAAGAGAACTGGTAAGTTCAGTTGGGATTGGAGGTCCAGGAACCAGCCCTTCCCCTGTAGAACACCTGGCATTTCACGCTAGACCTACTTGAGAGGAAAGACCCGGCCAGGAATTCTTCGCATCTGTGCATCCCTCTCAAGAGCTCACTGTTTGAAAAGGTTTGCTTCTTAGAATGCTAACAGAGATTCTGTTGGGAGTCACACACACACACACACACACACACACACACACACACACACACACACAGGACAGACAGACAGACACTCCTTAGGTCTAATACTTTGTAATATGTTACACTCCTACAGAGAAAAGACACTGAGCTAAACATCTAGTGCCTTAAAAAGCTGAAAATAGAGTTCTGTAACATATGCTTTTGGTGAAGTGGTTGGATCTGACCCCTTGCAAAGAAAAGATGCAATACTAAGTAGACCACTAGACTGACCTGGTAAAACTAGTGTAAGGGTCTAGTCTGTGTAATACAGGTTTTGGGCAGGAACGGTTTAAGGTGTTTCCTCAGCACCTTCCTCCAGTGAAGACTAGGTCAAGAAAGTCTTAGTTTCCAACAGCATTCAATGAGGGTACTGAAAAAAATCCGCACCCCCTCAGAAATCCAGAGACACTGGCAGCTCATCCACTAAATCCACAATCCAAGAAGGCTCAGTGATGATTTATTAGCCTGTACTCCAGAGATCAATAGGGGGATGGTTATAGATGCAGTGGAAGCCTCTTGAAAAGAGAGCTCAGGCAAAAATTAATATATCTTTTCAAGCTACAGGTACTTCTTTTGGAACTGTGGCTATTTCACAAATGACTCACAGCGCAATCCTGTATAACCTTGCACCGGTGTAACAACAGATGCACCAGTGTAAGTGCACTTATGCCAGTGTAAGTGCACTTACACCAATGCATCTGCTGTTACACCGGTGCAAGGTTACACAGGATTGCGCTGTGAGTCATGCAGTAGCATTCTTGCATCAAAAGCATGATCAACAGAATGTTAGCAAGGCTACTGTACGTTTGATTATTAATGTAATGCTAATTAACATAATGAACACTATATAAAGATAGCTGTAAACAAAAGGGCAAGGGGTATAGAACTTACTGCTACAAAAGAAGATGGAAAACTCCTGACACAAATAATGCACAGACATTTTCAATGAAGAAACAAGCATCAGACAGACAAGATTGTCAGTTGTGTAATGTCTAGATAAGAGCTCAGCAACTTTGGTATATAAAAGTGATAATGTGATAGCCATGGTTTGCCAGCATCCCCAAGACTCTTGTGTGTGGCCTGTGAGCAATAGTAGAATTCCTGAGAATCTCAGATTTCATTTTTAAAAGTCGTACTCCTAATGATTTCACAGATTAACAGCCTAAACCCAACCAACTTTCCAGGGCCAATGAAGCCACAGTGCAACCCAGGGGTAAGGGAACAAATATTCCCTTACCTTGATGACACCTCCGTGACTGCCCTCCTACCACAGGATGCCGAGGCTGGCGCTGCTCACTCCACTGCCAGACATGGACCCGGCTGCTGGACGCAGGTAGGTTCTGAGACAGACAGCGGGGGGCATGAGAAGGGCAGGCCAGGGTGGCAGAGGAGGGGGCGACTGGGTCCAGGAGAGGGGCAGGGATATTGGCAGTGCGCTCCGCCGATATCCAAAGCCCCTTCCAGGGCCAACGTGGCCTTACATGGCCTCCCTAGATTTGCGCTCGTCATTTTGCCAGTGCACATCCAAGAAGGCCCATTGGGGTCACTAGGAATGACACTGGGGGAAAGGGACGAATGTCCATTTCCCCCGAGGTGTATCCCAGCTCCACCGGCGTGGCTCTGATCCTGCTTAGGACAACTTTAAGCACTGTAATGGATGTTACGCAGGATTGGGTTGCCTGTTGGGATTGGGTTGTAAATCTAAAAAAGTTATAAGATTATTAAGCATCAAAAACAAAGAGGCAAATAAAAGTAATATATAAGAAGAACTGCTGAGATTATTGCTCCAATTATGTTCACCTGTCACCAGCGGCACCACAAGAAGGCGCGTCACCCTGGGCAAGGGGTCGGCCGGCTCGGCACGTCAACCCCCCCAGCTGCATCACCCCCCACACCCAGCTGTGTCACCCCCCCCAGCCGCGTCACCCACCCCCCACTTCCGCAACACCCCCCGGTACTCACCCCACGGCCCACGTGCCGGGAGAGGATGACACACCGCACCAGCAGGCCGAGCCCCATCTTCTTCGGCGGCTCGGCCACTTCTAAGTAGGCCAGGCAAGGCTTCGAGCGGTGCATGCGCATAATGCTGCTCGAAGCCTTGCCCTCAGAAGGGCCGAACCAAGACCCGAAATATCCCTTGCTATTTCAACTGGTATTCAGAATTCATGACCAAAAGACTACACAAACCAGCCAACCAAGTGGTGGTGGTTCTGGCTCCAACAGGTTTACATTATGCTTCACCATATCTAAATTCAGTAAAATGAAAGGACAGAAAGGAAGACAACTGAATGGACTGATATTAGATCCAGTTGTTTCAAGTAATATAATCTTAAAGATAAACAAATGTTTCCATACATAGAGGTTCTTGATTTTTTTTTAATTCATGCATTTCAAGAGACATGTAGATAGAAAATAGATTACCAGATTATATCCCTTGCTATTTCAAAGCCACAGGATGGAGAATACAAAAGTGAAAAAATTCTGAGAGAAGGGATTCTACAGAGAAGAAAGTGCAAGGAGAAGGATAAACCTGAAGGTCAGGATGGCAGGCATACAGGTGCCTGACTAACACACAGGAGCAGCCCTGTGGGGCACGGACACAGGCAAACACGTTGTAGTAAATTGGAAAGCCATAAAAGTCTATTACAGAAAATCAAACAGCAGCCAGCATGACAGCCATTAGCCTAAAACGAATACACAAGAACTTAATGAGGTCTGTCGAGGCCAGCTTGGTGAATTAAGTTGCCAATTCTAGCAGGATTCCCCCTTTCTTTGCAGACTTGAAAGCATCAGAGCTGCCTCGTTAGAGCTCAACAAGTGTGAACTACACAGGTAAACTGGGTAATTATTTGTAGAACAGGATTCTGGGACAGAGATCCTCTTCCTGTATGCACGCACACACTTGCATGTACACACATACGCACACAATCTGCCCTGCTAGTTCCAGCAAGTAACCTAATCAGGGCTGGCCCATGCCTGAGGTGGCATGCCAAATGCTGTCCCTCCCTTACCCATTGATGTGCCAGCATCTGCCCCTTCCACATTCCAATGTTCTAGCCCAGCACTCTCCTCCCCACATTTTCTCTTCCTCTCTTCGTTTCAAATCCAGGAAGTGGGAGGAAAAGCAGTGGAGGCAGACAGGTGGAAAGAGTTGAGTGCCCCCCACCAATCTGCTGCCTCAGGTGACCACCTCAGTTGGCCTCATGGATGGGCCAGCCCTGAACCTGATGCAATTAAGGCATGGTAAGAACTTAAGAGTTGCATGCCACATTGAGTCTCATGCAGAATCAAACTACTGATTCCCAAGAGATTCAGCAGAATACATGAACCGAGGTTACTTTACACCAGTGTTACTAAATAATCCCCCCCCCCATTACCAATATAATCAGCCCACATCTTAGGTGCACTTTACTCATGCGAATTCAACTATACACACTCAGCCCAAAAAACAAACAAAACACACACATAGAAAATCAATTGTTTAACAGTGCAGGTGATTCCGCCCACCATTCCACTTACTAAACTTGAATGAAGTTGATTTAGTTTTAGCTTGTTTAATTATTTAATTTATTCTGCTTATTTAATTTTGTGTTATGTTTCTGTTTGTGCTTGTATTTGTTATATATGTATATGCCAATAAAGATATTATAATAATATAATACTAAACTTATGCCTGGGAGTGAGCATGAGATCGGAGAATGAATATGCTGTTCTCTCAGTCGGTCTCAGTTCCCACCTGCCTTTTTTTTTAAAAAAGAAACAGTACATATTTTTCAGATTTTCAGTCATTTTGACTTTATGCGATTTTAGCCTTACGTGCTGACTCTGGAATATATTATTATTATTATTATTATTATTATTATTATTATTATTAAGAATATTTATACCACTTTTCAACAAGAGTAGTTCACAAAATGGTTTACATAGTAAAAGAACATACAACCCATGCATAAAATGCCATGTGTACTTTGTTTTAGAGTTACCAATTAAAAGAAAGCTAGGTGATCATCTGCTCTTTGACCAATTAATTGATTACATTTGAATACTTTGGATATTCATACATCTGAATACCAAAACTTCATTATGGGTGCCTTTTTTAGATGATGATATAAGATAGTTTTTGTTTTTTACTTCAAAAGCTACCATTCTTTATTAGAAGGCCAGTATGAATATTTTTCATCTCCTGCTACATCAGCATACTGAAACCAAAATAGACTCAAAGAAAGAAAAAGTGCCCCAACTTCAGTTCCACGGATTAAAATTTGCCCTCAGTTCGATTTGACTTGATCAATTGATTCCTGCACACGTTTACTTGGAAGTAAGTCCTATTTGTTTCAATGGGATTTACGTACTTCCAAGCGAGGGAGCAAAGGACTGCGGAGTTAAGATTCTGTTGACTAATTTACCACTTAAAAATTGTAGCCCTACTTTGTTTTGTTGCTAAGGTCACAGCAGTAACACCCTTTGAACGTATCTAGAAGAGGAGGCTTAGTTTTTGCCATATTCAGAGTGCTCTTCCACAACTATTATGGAACTGTTTATTATTATTGTTATTGTTATTATTAAGATATCCCCATGAGCCAGGTCACAGATAATATGCACATTTTAGTTGTGTGTCATTTCCCTAATTGGTGTAATTTTGCATATACTTGTCACAAATTACAGTTAGTGGATGTATGTCAGTCACTGCAAATTTCAAGCATACCTTCAAAACGAGAACCCCTTACATGCTCCTTAAAAAAATCTTCACTGTGCTACTCAGAAACCATCAGGGGCGAAAACTGGAATTTCCAAACCCTTCATGTTTCAAATTTATTTCTACACCATGAAGGGAGAAACACATATAGACTTTGCCTCTTTGGTGTTCTAACAGGAGTCAAAATGCTTTACAGACTAAACTTTAGCCACCAGTTTTTAGATGGCCACATTAGATGGCCCAGCCTTTCCTGCCAAACTATTTATGCAGGGCACTGAACTGCTCTTTTCTACACCAGCCTTCTGTTTGTTCTTGCTAGCCATGTTTTCCACACAGTCCAGCTTTGTCTGTCTTCCACCCTACACCAGACTCAGCTCCTGTCAGGCAGACAAGTGTAAGGGCATGTGGGCCGTCTCTCACAGGGGAAAAAAAAAAGCCTGATCTGGTAACTCGTGTAAAGGTCAAGAAGATACCTAGTCCCTTATTAATTTCCACTTTTGTCTAGAGCTGGGTGGCGATACACAGGGATACTGAGAGGCTAAATCCCCACTCAACATTCAGCTCTTAAGTTCTAGCTCCAAGACGCGTTGTGTGTTTAAGTCCCTGCATGTTGCTTCTCAGCCCTTATTTGCATCCAGTTTCTGTTTGCCAATGCAATTGCTTTTGCATCTCTTTCCCTCCCTCTCTCTCAGACCTGGCCCATCTTTCAGCTCATTATAGTTCATCTTGTCTGACTTCAGCCTTTATTCATCTGACTGTGCTTCTCAGGATGTATGCTTGACACTGCCAGGCACTCTTGCTCCAATTTCACCAACAAACACACTGTGGTTCCAATTCCTCCAACATGCAACTGTCCAAATACTGGTCACAAAATCCTCCTTCATTGAACCACAAAGCACAGTGCCTCTCCCAGTCTCATACAATTTGCATTCACCAAACAAACCCACTTGATAAAGCAGTGTTATGCATATTTTAAATCAGTATTTTAGGAGGCAAGTTTATTTCGTATTCCACTTATTCACGCTGATCTTTTTTCCGATGTTCCAGCTGCCAACAACAGCAGTAAATTTGAATAGCCTTCTCCTACTGCTCTACCCCTTTGCTGGAAGTGCTGCAACCGAGAGGATTATTCATGTCAAAGCAAAACAAAGAAAAAACTGCTTTCAGCGCCTACAAATATTACTAATTAGTAGTCTGTGCAAGGGCGTGTTTGCAATACAGCTGTCAGTTCCCTCTTACACTTCCCACCTCAGTCTGTCTACTCTGCATATCCATGCTTGTCTGGTAAAAAGAAAAAGAAGATAGCCAGCTGGTACTGGGTCAGTGGCTCTCTAGTAAAGTTATATAGGAAAAGATTTGCCTCCTAGAGCAGGTTTGCTGAACTCTCACTCTAGAGCAGTAGCCTTTAGCCTTTTCAGACCACAAACCTACCACCAACATCGGCCTGCCACATGGGGCCCAAAATATAGCATTTGCTTACTAAAGGCACAAAATAAAATGCTGGCTTTGCTTCTGTTATTATTTACACACCTTAGGTCAGGACCTGCTTGAGTAGATCTACTACTTGAATTGGGAGCATATCTGCCGTGCCTGCTAGTATGTAACCCCACAATAAAGACATAAATAAATATTGAAAAATCGTGCATGACCCCCCCACCGCTATTGTCACCTCTCCTCTCCTGCCCAGCTGCTTAGGAAAGCAGCTAGGTAGGCAAGAAGAGGCAGGGAGTGGTGATCCAGAGCCCAGCCCCTTCCTCTGCACTATCCTGTTTGAAATAAACAGGACGAGCAGCAGAGTATTGAACATGCTTTGCCTTCCCTTGCCTGCCGTCCGGCTGCTTTCCTAAGTAGCATGGCAGGCAAATTGGCGGCAGTAGTAGCAGAGGCACTACTACTACTACTACTACTACTACTACTACTACTACTACTACTACTACTACTTCATGCACTGGAGGAAGAGGTGAGCTGCTGCTGCTGCTGCTGCCTTGATCCTCTTTCCCTCTTGCTCTCACTGATCAGGAGGATCAGAGAACCAACTAAAATAACTCAGGGTGGTGGGCCAGAGAGAAGGTGGCAGGCAGACATGGGGTGAGGGGCAGGCAGACATGGGGTGAGGGGCACCCCTCATCAGTTTTCCCATCCCCCCAACTTGATGATCATTGCAAGGCTGGTTCTACTTTAGATTGGTATACCATCCAGTTTTGGGTCCCAACACAACAGCTGAAGACCAATGCTCTAGACCAGCATTTCTCAAAGTGTGGGTTGCGGGTTTGTCCCTCCCACCCACCCACGCTCTGATTTGGCTCCAAATCGGAGCCATTCCGGAAGCCCAATTACACACTGGGAGCCTCTGGAGGCCTCTTCTGAGTCGCGCTGGGCCCGTGACCCACTTTCCTGGCTTCCGTGGGCCTCAGAATGGCCTGCAGAAGCATCGGAAAGCTACTTCTGGTTTTCTTCCGAAAACTGGAAGTAGCTTTCCGACACTTCTGCAGGCTATTCTAAGGCCCACGGAGGCCAGGGGAGTGGGTTGCGAGCCCAGCACGACCCTGAAGAGGCCTCCAGCACTACCAGCAGCAGTGTGTTGTGACCCACCTAGGAGGGTCAGGCATAAAAGTTTGGGAACTGCTGCTCTAGAGAAAGGGTGTCAAACATAAGGCCCGCAGGCCATATCCAGCCCATGGAAGTTCTTCATGACATAGCTGCAGAGATCTGCATGGCCAAGGTTTGGAGGCCTCCAACACTGTTCCAAGGTCTTGCAAGACTTTGGAGCCCAATATCTTAAGGAATCATGCTTAGGTTTTTCATCTAAATTGAAAGACAGCTTTAAAAAATAAACAACAAATATTGTGGCCACACCATCATTTAATAGTCCAGATTAAGGGGCTGAATTTACAAAACTTCAAGGACCATCTTCAGACACATGCAATAACAAGATATGTATAACATAGTACGCATTTCTAATATACAGGTGTCCCCCGTTTAACGACAGGGATACCTTCTGAAATCCCCGTTGTGAAGCGAAACAGTCATTAAGGAGTCTTCAGCACCATCTAGTGTTGCTGATGGTGGCTTGCTGTGCTTTGAAGTTCTTTGAAGTTTAGCACTGTGCTTAAAGACCCAGTGCTAAGTATCCAAGCTCTTATCTTGCCCATTAGCTGTTTCGCGCTAGATAGGGGCTTGGATGTTTAGCTGGGTCTTTAAGCACAGCGCTAAACTTCAAAGCCCTTATCTAGCGCCAAACAGCTGATGAGCTGGGGATTTAAAAAGATGTGTCTTTTTAAATCCCCAGCTCTTCAGCTGTTTGGCTAGATAAGGGCTCTGAAGTTTAGCGCTATGCTTAAAGACGCAGCGCTAAACTGTCCAAGCCCTTATCTAGTGCCAAACTGTCAATTGCAATGTCACCCAACCCAATGTCAATTGCAAAGGAACACTTCAGACAATTTTGTGTCATTCTAAAACAGATGCAACATAGAAGGGACTCTGCTTCCAAGCTAACAGTACCACAAGCAGACTAATGAAGGATCCTTACACACTTGAGGATGGTAGAGCAAAAGATCAAAGCGTAATCAGAGCAGGATGTCAAGTAGTCAGTTTATTAATGACCCATTCATATTGCAATTATTTGTACGTGTGGCTCAGTTGCACTCTCTGTCTGGTACATTCTCATTGGCATGATCCAGTGTCAATGAAGTCTGTCTACATCAGACAGGAGAATGGTGAACAACCAGGAAAGCTGAACTAGGGAGATTTGGGGACTTTGAATTCTCAAATACTACCCCTGAAATATTGAATACACTTTACTCTGTCTGGATAAAGAGGATAAACTTCCTCTACTTCACATCAGGAAAAAAAACACCTATTCCAGTCAACTGGAGTAGCTTTTTCGTAATAATCAGGAGCTCTTCAAAAGGAAAAAAGAAAAATAAGTTCCTACCTCAGGGATGCGGACACTATATGGTTGATTGTGAAACCTTGGTGCATTGTCATTCACGTCTCCCACTTGGATATTCACTGACCCCTTGATCACCTGTGATCCAAAGGAAGAGAATGGATTTTAGTTATCTATATTACTGGCATTTTCTTCAGTTAACATGAAGATCAGAGACTGTGGACACTTATGCAGAAATCCTTGCTTTAAAAGGTGTGTTTTACCTAATTGATTGGAAATGTCCCTGATGGAAGGAATACTTTTCCCTACTTGCAGTCTGAAAATGCATATAGAAAGGCTGCTAGAAAAATGGTTGTGCCTTTATAACACGTGACTAGTCCAGATGTGAGCCACATGAATGGAAGCACAGCTTCCCATAGCATCTCCAGACATGTGCCTGAGATTCACATCTGACCATGTGCCTATTACAAAGACTCTTCACATCTACAATTTTCTGACGACAGTAGCATACATCCACTTCAGCCCTTTTCCTAGCTGCATCCCTAGAAGCATTTTCAGAACCGTGAATGGGAAAAAGCCTAGATGCCTTTAAAAGGGGTTTGGACAGATTCATGGAGGAAAAGACCATCACAGGTTACAAGCCATAAGCAATCTCCTGGTTTTAGAAGTAGGTTCTCTCTGTGCCAGGTGCAGGGGAGTGGCAGCAGGAAACAGGTTATCGTGTTGGCTGTGTGCTCTCGGAGGCATCTGGTGGGGCCACTGTGTGATACAGGAAGCTGGACTAGATGGGCCTTTGGCCTGATCCAGCAGGGCTCTTCTTATGTTCTTACCGTAGAAGGAGATGTAGGGTCTTCAAAAGCTATCAGTTCTTCTAAAGTGCACTTCCTTTACACTTATGTATATGGACACCAATATTTCATTGAGGAAAAAAAGAGTACAGTACTGTACTTCAACATTAATTCAACTGGCTGTTCCTTTCCCCAGAAAGCTATTTCTGTCTAGAATATAATAGTATGGTGGGCACAAGATATGCAACACCACAGTGTTTACATACTTTTATGTACAAGGGAAAAACAAAGCTCAGAGATTTTCGTATTTCCACCTGTCTCATACACTGCTGCGCTGACACAAGTTAAGCCTCAAATGCCTGTGTATTTCCCTCACTACAAGCATATTCTTGTACCCCTAGGGCTCCTCCTTCAGGAAGATGCTGGGACTGCAAAAAGCTCTAATCTCCTCCCCACAGAGCATGCCATCCAAATCAGGTCTACACCACTCCATCTTAAATCATAGAGCAAATGTCATGCTTACCCCTTGGCTGTCGCTGACAGAAAATTCAACTGTGAATTCTGACTTACTCTGAAATGAGAAGAAAATGATATAATTAGAAATGCCACAATGGTAATCTGTTGATAGAAGGTTTTGGACTTGAGCGAAATATAATTACACGCTTTTACGGCCTGCAGGAAGACAAAGAGGCATCCTAGGAATAACGACAAAAGCTCAGCACAAGACAGCAATACTAGTAATACTCAGGATATCAAGGTGAATTCCAGTGAGTCAACTAATGGCAGGCAGATGATGCCTTGCCTCCTGACTGGTAGCGGAGCATTCAAAGGACAGAACAAGGAATGAATGAAAAGCAGAGATAATACAGATAAGACAATTCAGCTTTCTTAATTATGAAAGTTTCTTCTAGAAAATGTTTATATATCTGAATGTATGTAGTACAAGAAATGTTGTTTGCATCAACAGCTGTAGAAAAAGAACTAGAGGAACATGGATGTGCGTGTGAGGAAGGGAGACAGAAAGCTGTTGCCAAACGCCAAACTATGAAGCATAGCAAGCTAGACTCAGATGAAGACAGAGAATAGCCTTCCTCCACTGTTTCAATCTCTCTCTCACTCACTCACTCACACACTTGAACATTAATAGGAAAGAGTGGGGACAATGGACTCCATTTACACAATGTTCTATGGAAAGGATGATGTGAACCTGAACACTTACTGGTATTTTTGCAAAACCACCAATTTGGTCCAATAAACCTCAGACTACCCAATGTCTCACAATGTGTGGGAGCAATAGTTCAATGAAAGCAATGTTTTCAGGTTGGAATCACTGTATTTGCTGATACATTGGTAGATTTTCTAATAGGCACAGGCTTCTTCTTAGTCAGGAAATTGCACTTCTTAAGCCTGTGACACACCGGCCGCATTGCGCTGTGTAGAAGAGCGTCGCGTAGAGCAGCGTCGTGTGTGGCTGGAAAATCTTGGTGTGTCTTGTCTTTTACAAAATCGCACCACAATGCAGGAGAACTGCGGTGCAGTGCGAGCAAAGTTGAACAAATTGAACTTCGGCCAATGAGAGGTCGCGTTTGGTGCTATGGGGGAGGGACGTGGAGTGACACATTAGCCAATCAGAATTGAGTCTGAAAAGACTAGATTCTGATTGGCTAACAGAGAGCAGGGGACGGAGTAGGATGTCTTACCTGTCCTTCAGTGTAGACAGGGTGCACTGCGATGCGGTTCGACATGTCGGCTACTCTCATGACGCACCACAACGCAGCTGGTGTGTCACAGCCTTTAGACCTACAGTTTTCCTTCTCATTAGCCATGACAATTGTTTATCCTGGAGGGGTTTCCGAGGATAGTTTACCACAACACGTGCTTTCCTTCTCTATGAACGCTCAGGTAATGTAATCTGGAAAGTATCTATATGGGATTTAGTTCCTGCCTCAGGGCAATGCCTGCAGCCAGTCTGTGAAAGCCAAATGCCAAGGATAAAGGAGACGTCATCCATTTGTCTCAGGAAGATACTCTGTCATTTCTTCCAAACATTACCACACTCTCTCTCATCCCTCCCCTCCCTTCACCCAGTGCAACAAGGAGGGGGGAAAGTGGAAAAAGATACCAACAAGGAGAATGTTGTTGAATATAAAAATGACAGGCAAGGACAGCAATTAGTCTACTCTTTATGTCTGACTCCAGGCTGATTTCAGTTAAAAAGAATATTCCATTCTACATCTTCCTTTTCTAGCAAGTAAATGTTTGCTTTTTAAAATGTGCATCACTTTCATTTGTCCAGTCTATGCTACCCCTCCCAAACTATCCAGCTATTTTCCTTCAGTATAATTCCTATACAGTGGACCCTTTCTGTCTGCGGGTTTGGGATCTGCAGATTTGACTCCCGGACCCGCGGATCCCGAACCCATGATGTCCACTCTAATAATGCTGTTAAAAGCAAAAAAGGGTAAAAAACATAGGCTCTCTTATCTTTTTGAAGCAAACTGCTACATGTTCTTCCTTCTACAGCCTGAAATCGCGCTCCGGAAGCCTCTTCCAGGTCGCGTGACTCCCCCCCTCTCCCAAGGTCGCCCCAGAATGCATTGCAATGCATTCTGGAGCTATTTTCAAATACGTTGTTGCCAAGTTCATTCCTGCCAAGGGTGCACAGCACCTCTTGCCTATAGACCCAGTTCTGCTTTCTCCTTAGCTCCTTCCTTTGTCAACTCCTTATTTCTGCCACCTATTGTTTTTTAGGTCTCTCTTTTCCCACTTCCTTTTAGCATCCCATTCCTTGTTCATTCTCCCTAGTATTCCTCTGTGTGTGTCCCCTGACAGCAGACAACTCCTACTAATTTCAATCTGAAAAATTTCTTCAAAACCACCTCTCTCATTCTCCAGCTTTCACCTCAAATCCCTGGTTTCTATCCTGCCTTAGATTCTTCTCTGAGTTTATTATGTAATATGTACCCTTATGTGTCAGCCACACTGCCTCTTGGCTTCTTGTCTATTAGTTTCCTTGCCTCTCAGAGCCTGTTCAAAGCCCTTAGTCATCCCCTTCCTGAGTTTAACCACAAACTGATATTCCCCCTTCCCTCATAGAAACAGGGCTGTAGACAATCTTGTTCCCTAAGTAACTGAACATTCTGGGTCATCACAGCAGCTCATTTGAGTTAACATTTCTTCCATTACATAAACTGCCTTGTGAACGTTTTTTGTTAAAAAAATTATCTTTCATCATTTTTAAAAGGAGGCAATTGGGCTGACAATCTCTTTGGACCAAGGGACAAACTACATGCGATGTGAAATGCTTCAGTGTGTAATTACAGGGTTTGGTTTATACATGTGCATGAGCTGTATAGGGTTGAAATTTGGGTGGAGTCTGCAGCACAGAGATAGAATTTAACTCTTTACCTCCATGCTGTGTTTCCACTGAAAATTACTGCCACAAAGCAGAACAGAATTGAAAACCCTTTATTGGCATACAATTACATCAACCCACAGGAAATTACTATCAAATTGTAGCAAATACTAACAAATATGGCTGGCAATAGGATTGTTTGTTCTCACACATCTCCACAACAAACAGCAAAAACTTTGCCACCTTCTCCATAACTTCATAGAAACAATCATTAAGGAGATGTTTAACTTTAATGAAGTCTGGATATGATATCCCCTCTTATTAGCCAAAACTGGTTCCAGATATGTAGAGTGGATACTAAAATAAATAGGGCAATGGAAAAATACATGACAAAGGGTCTCAATAGAGCCCTGATCACAGGGGCAACATCTGGCTGAATAAGGATTCTTAGTTACAATATCACCCAAACGGAACTTCAGAAGGTATCACATTAAATGAGAAGGCACGGCGTTCCTTCAAATTTGTCAGGGAATAAAAATATGAAGCCATCTGCCCATAAGCAGGAATCCATGTCCTGGATGGGAGACAAGAATGCCGAACTCAGGGGCATTGCTGGAGCGTGGCGGGGTGGGCGGGGCGCCCCGGGTGACCTCCGTGACACGCAACACCCTTCGGACGCTTCGAGGCCGGCCTGGGAGCCGGCCTTGGAGCGTCCGACCCAAAAAGTCCTCAAAACGGGTCTGCGTATGCGCGAAAATCCGGAAAATACCTGGATGCAGTGTCAGACGCTCCGAGGCTGGCTCCCAGGCCGGCCTCGGAGCGTCCGGAGGGCGACACGGGGGGGGAGCCGGGTCGCCCCCCCGCGCCGCGATATGGTAGCGTCACTAGGGTGACGCGTGCCCCCTGCCCCAGGGTGACGCGCGTCCTAGTGACGCTACTGGCCGAACTGACAAGCTGCAGTTACATGTTGTGGCAGAACAGAGTCGCTGCTGAGTTGATGAGCCTCACAGTGAGAGAGTGTGGGAGTGTGTGAGAAGGTCGGCTGGCAAGAACAGTGAACAGCTTGAATCCTGCCTGGGCTGATTTACGGTTGCTGCAGAAGCTCGAAAGGCATGCAGCCAGAAGTGATAACCACGCCGTGAAGGAAAACACCTGGAGAAACTGAGGGTTCTGGAAGTTCCACAGAACAATACTGTATTGTAAAAGTCCCATTGAAAAATGGTTGTTTGGATTAGCCTGCCTGTGTAAACCACCTTGAATGCTGTGTAAAAATGTAGAAAGGCGGCATATTAAATAAATAAATAAATAAATATTTAATCGAGATCGAAAAGTTCAAGGGAGAGCATACACAAACAGCAATTAACATTAAAAGTGCCACTTACAACAATGGCATTTGGGGAGTTAACTTCCTTGAGGTGATTTTCAGAGGGGAAACAGTTCCAATTTAGTATATGTGCTGCCGAAGCTTCCACAGCACTTATACTAAAATTGGAATGATACAGAGTAGATTAGCATGGCCCCTGTGCAAAAATGGCACGCACAGGGAGGGGGGGAACAGTGTGGTGGTAAGGAATTAAATGCCCTTTATCTCCCAATTGAACGTGCAACCTTGCACAGCTCATACATTTGAGTAAACCTAAGCTTGTAACTACACAGTGGAGCATTTTGCATCATATGTAGTTTGGCCCTAAGTGCTGGGCATGCTGTCAAGCCCAAGGCAGCCTATGACCAGTACAAAGGGCAAGTCTTGTGGTTGCTCCGACACAGAAATTTGCATAGAGGACTGGGAGTATAATGGACAGAGTGACACTGACCTATTGTTGAAAGTAAGCTTCCTTGGCTGGAATGGGTGGTCTCCCTGCAGTTATTTTCTCAGATGGCAGAGCACAGGCCAAAACCCCATCTGGATCCCTTGGTTCACCAAATTCAGACTCACTGTGGGGTCAAGTCCTGACACAATAACGTTTAGAAGAAACATAACATTTGTTACCTCTCTGTCTAATGGTTGCCTGAGCCATACAACTCCAGTCATACTTTCCACCGCAAAGAATCGGCTAGCTTCCTCCCCAACAACTCCAAACACGAGAGGATCATTGTCTAGGTCACGGGCAAGCAGCTGTGTCACTGATGAACCTACATGAATACAAGAGGGGGAAAAAACCCATGAAAATGTTAGCAGTGTGGCAAAAGAGTTGTAGTCGTACCCCTGCTTTCTTGATAAAAACAAGAGTCCCGTGCATTTTAAAGAGTAACAGATTTAATATGACAATTTTTCATAGGAAAAGTTGTCTTCATCAACTACATGAAGTAGACAGTGAGGATCTTGGAAATTTAGTTGGTTGAATTACGCATATCTCTGCTTTCACAGCTGTGATGAAGTCATGAGGATAGCTGAACTCACAGAGAAAGACTAGAATCACAAACACATGGCCCAGCTTCCAGATTGACTTGGGATTTTTATTTTATGTTTCGAAGGGACAAAAGCACAACACATCTGCAAACAAATTAGTGGAACATAAGATATCTGCATACAATTGAACATTGGCTTTGGGTAGCAGCGGGAAGGAATTTGAGGGGGCAATTTAACTAGATTGAAATGTGTGTATGGGAGGGTATTTTTTTGCTGGAAACCCAAAACAGGCAGTGATAGAAAGTGATGGGGGGGGGGAGTATAACTTCTGTAGCAATATTTTAAGTATAATTCCATCATCCATCTGATGCATCTGTGAAAAAGGCTCCAGCCACCATAAGTGTGTTAGACTTTATGATGTCAAAGGAATTTATTTTATCTGTGTTACAGACTAACATGGCTAATCATTTTTCTTTAAAAAGCAATCGTTGGATTTTGGAAAATCATTATCCAGGGCTCCAACACTTCCACATCTTTAAAACCAGATTTTTAAAAACAGCTTCTCAAACAGCTCAGGCTTCCTTTGTAGCAAACCCTTCAAATATTACAGCTGTTCTCTTTAGCAAAGTTATCCTTGCCCTGCTGGATCAGCACTTTGCGAAAAGACTGCACTTCTTGATGGAATGGAATTGGTGTTCATGGGAAGGCCAAATTAGCTCAGAACTTGTGGCAGCCCTTCCTCCCAGCTGAGTCAGTCTCAAGAAAGTTGGAAGCATCTATGCACAAATTTGACATGCAAACCATCAGCAACATAAAGGTAGAAGAAACACCAGCCACTCTGCCTCCCCAAACCAATGTAATATCTCCCCCACTCCCAATTCAGTGACACTTCAGACAACAGGAACTGTGGAAAATACACCAGGAACTGTATTTTCATAGAGCAGAAGTTGTCACAAGAGCGTGCTTATGAGAGTCCAAAAAACCCAGTAAGATTAACTCAATTGAGATGGGAAACGTTTTTGCCTGGGTCTGCTCTACATCCAAGCAACATACATGTGTATGTGTTGTTCTCTCACATGCGAAGACACACATCTCTCTAATGTGCAAACCTCTACAAGCAAGGCTGCTACTAGAAACATGTGGAGAGGAAGATTTCCTATTTTTGTCTACCCAAAGCAACATTCTTGAACTAGGTCCCACCATTACCCCTTTGAAACTCCCAATATGATACTGGCCCCTCCCCAAAGGGCCTGGAACACTTTAAAAATAAGGTGGAGGAAAAATATTTGAGAACGTGAGGTTGCAAAAAGTTGCCACAAAAATTGGCAAAAGGCCTGGGATGCTACATCAGTGACATAATGAGGACTGACATTCAAATTTCTTTCATACCATCTTACAACAGAGCAATCTTTTAAATGTATGCTCTTTGGCATACTAGTTTTCTCTTAACAGAAGCAATAAGGCATTAGCACAACAGAAACAAAAATGCAATTATCTGGTGCGTTTCTTAAATCATGCAAGGGTCCTTCACAAAGTGGAATATGGGCATGATGAAAATGGGTAGAACAATTATAGTACAAACAGATCATCCTAAAGGTTTAGAGACTGAACACCTGTGAATAATAATTGAAACTAAACTAAGCCCCGTCAGCTGTCACCAAACCTGTAATTCTATCACTTTTTATCCATTTATCAATGATTATCCACTGCTAGAGATCATCATTTTTAGCATTCAAAAGAAGCCAGTATAGCACTCAAATGTAATTACAAGTGGCCATTCCAGAAATAATTAATCTAAAAGTGTAATTTTTGTAACTTTCCATTTGAGACGAGAATGTCAAACATTGCCAATGTCTTATTTATGTCAGAAACCACAGGCTGCTAGGAATATGTTCTCTGCCTGCATTGTCTTCACATGCTCTTCAAAAGTACCTAGTAAAAATGCAAGAGCCAGAATTCAGCACCACCAAGATGCTCAAAGAAAGCCAGTTGAGATATTTTGGTTTCTACCCTTGGGTAAAGGGTGGAAACCCGTTTCTTCTAGGCAACAAAGACGTTTTGCTAGTTAGGAAGATGAGTCTTGCAGCTAAGTGACTTCCAATGTCCCAAGGACTGTGGGTTAAATTGGATCTGTACTTAAATGTGTTAAGAGGCATGCTTCCAACACACACACACAGAGCTACGAGGTTCGATCCAGATCAGGACTGCAGCATGCAGGGAGTGGAGATTAACTTTTCCCCCTTGCATCACTTTCCTGCTGCCACCATTCCTGCCCCAATGTGGCTATGATGATCAAGTGGTCATACAAGTCATCCAGCTGGATAAACCCAAGGTATCATCAACTCTAAGTTTTATAAGGTCTTGCAAAAGGTACACAGTCCGTCATTGAAAGTAGCGACTGTTTAGCAGAAAGCACTCCCACTCACTAGGGGAGTGGAATTCCTGGAGCAGCATGAGTAAGGAAGCGTAATGCAAAAGTACTCAGCTATTTAAGTGTTTTATGTTTTGTTTTGCTTGCTTTTTAACCTCTGTGTTAAAGACCTTTAGCCCATTTGTTTGTCATCAACCCCTTTCTCTTTTTTGCATTTCCTGGCTGCTGTCTGACATAGGGAGAGCAAGCTGCTATTTACCCCAAGGAGCAAACAGGAATTTTGGGGAAGGGAGGACAATTTTAATCAGGAAAACAGCAGGGAAGGGGTTTTAAAAAAAATATTCTCCCAGCACCATGATTCAAATCCAAATCCCCCAGGTTTTTTAAAGCTGTGATTAGTTGCCACCTGTTTTTGTTTGACTATTGGTTGTTTTTACCCTTGCTTTTAGATTAGTCATTGTATTGTATTGTTTTAAATTGTTTTAATATATATTATGAATTTTAATATGTAATTTAATTTTTTAACTTTTATTGTGAGCCGCCATGGGTTACCCTTCAAGGACAAGAAAACGGGATATAAATACCTCAAACAAATAAATAGATGCATTTTTAAACAAGTGTGTTTCCACGCACAAAGGGCTGCAGCCATGAGTGTGCACTCATTGAGGAGCTGCAGCCAATCCTAGCTACTTGCTAAGTGTACCAGTAGTTGTGTAAACCTATTTGCAAAGTTGGTTGCATTACTGTATTCTTAAATGTAAAAAAATGATAGAAGTGCATCTTTAAATTGTACATGTGAAACCACCGTAAGAAAACCTGGAATTGTGTTGGTTGTGATGGCATGTAGCTGAAGAATCACAAAAGTGTGCATATGTTTTCAAGTAGAAGATGACAAGTCAGTCCTTTGCAACAAAAGTTCTATAAGCTTTCCATAAGGAGATTTACAAAGAAGAAAAACAATAAAAAGCAAAAGGAAGACAGCAGGAACTTTGATTTCATCACTGTAGAAGAGAAAACCTCTCTCTCCCCCGCAGGCACTGGAAAAGGTTGAGGCAGAATCATGAGATGAAGTGGATAAAAATGCATAACATGATTTGCAATCAAAGCTAGGGAAACCCTGTGGAATTCTAGCCCAAGGTCAGACCACATGACACACATAAAGCCCTTCCATTGCCAGAGGCCGTTTCTCAGCTCAGGGAAGGCAGAATGTGAAGCTGGGTGTGAAAATGGAAACTCCACACAACCACACACACACACCCCCATATCCATGGGATAGAAAGATCAGGGAAGGTTACAACTCAATGGAGGCAAATGTTCCATCTAACGTGCTGAGTTTGCTAATTCTACTACACAAATCTATGATGCGGTTATTTATCTTTACATTCTTTACTTTGGCAAAGGAGCTGAACTGTTTTTTCCTGAACTTACACTCTAAACATGGCAGATGCCTGCCTGACATTAGATTACATTTGTATAGCCTAGTTTTCACCTTATTGGCATACTGCCCTGTCAGTCATGGTAGCAGGTTTGTGAAACCAAACATTTAGGAAATCATAGAAGAGTAAGTTTAGGTTCTCTAATATAGGTTAGGAGGTCAAAAAGTAAATAATAATAATAATAATAATAATAATACTAAAGAAGCAGAAGCAGAAGCAGAAGCAGAAGCAGAAGCAGAAGCAGCAGCAGCAGCCATTCTTCTGGGCTGTACCACTTGAAATAGCAACTGCAAGCTCACATGATTCAATGTTCCTCCATACAAAAAAATCCCTCAGCACAGAAATGGAAATATTCTAGCCTAATGTTCTCCCATGACATCTAATTTTGTATGTGGATGGCACTTTTTTTGTATGCAGAAACATATACACTACTCAGGGATAGGAAATGTTTCGGTATATGGACTCAAATGTCCATGGCAAATATTTTGAGAGCTGTGACTCTGCAAGAAATACCCCAACGAAAGGATTACTCTCCTCTTCTGACCACCTCCTACTCTTCCCCTCCCCTCCGCCCAGAGTAGACAGAGATGAGAGCGGGTGGGTGCAGACACTGGTGTTGCTAGAGGTGAGATGGAAGGTAAGTCTTGCACAGCGGTAACCACTCCGTTCCATGGTGGCCCCGCCCACTCGCCGTCGGAACCAGTCCAAGCAGTGAAAGCAATGCGCAGGGAGTCTCCCCAGTGGGCACAGGAGTGTATTAACCATGGCCAGGCTCCTAAGCTTCAGGTATTTGGGGGGCCCTCTAGAACATCAATCAGGTATTTCAGGGGGCCTCCAGCACTTCACTCTCACTATAGAGTGAGTTCCTCTCACTCTATAGAGACTTGTCCCTGCGGGGCCCCTAGGCTAAAGCCTAGTCAGCTTATGGATAATACACCCCTGGGTGGGTGGGCAGGCAGGCAGGTGCAGGGGTTCTGCAATGTCCCCTGGTTGTCCTAGCCCAGTCATGTGCAGCTGGCTAAAGAAGAATCCCAGCCTTTCCTCCATGAGCGGCAAGGAGTTTGTCTTGAGCTGGTTTCAAAAGCCAGAGAAGAAATGCTACATTAGCACCTTTGCTGTTCCTTACAACTTCTTCTGCTTGCAGGGATATCCCTGTTCACTTCCAGCTCTCGGTTTCTCCTTCCTGTATTTTCCTTTCCCATTCCTTCATCCCTCCTATTTTCTCTGCATTGCTCCTTCTCATTTCTCTTCCTACTGCTCCACCCCCTACTCGCACCATTTTGATCCTGTTAGCCTCTCATCTTGGTGGAGACTCTCCTTGCTAGTAGGACAGCTATTGCCACCCATTCACCCAAAGGTATTCAACAGAAGCCATTGAGCCTCAGCAGCAAAAGTGTTGTTCTGATTTTATACCATTTTACACAGGGCCTTGAGCAGCTTTTTTGATGGGGTGGAGCAGGCTAGTTTTCCATTAGATTCTTTCAGGACCTACCTTTTCAGTGGCCTACCTTTTGGCTTCTGTGGTCTTGCACAACATGGTGTCAACCCCTCAGGTTCCAGCGGCCTTTGTTCAGCACTCGGCAATTTCTAGTGCTTCTTCAGCTCCAAGTGGCTGAGCTGCTCACCCCTCACTTCTCCTGCTTTGCTCAGAGCAGTCAAAAATGAGGGGCTCAGTGGCTCATTTCTGATTTTATACCATTTTACACAGGGCCTTGAGCAGCTTTTTTGATGGGGTGGAGCAGGCTAGTTTTCCATTAGATTCTTTCAGGACCTACCTTTTCAGTGGCCTACCTTTCGGCTTCTGTGGTCTTGCACAACATGGTGTCAACCCCTCAGGTTCCAGCGGCCTTTGTTCAGCACTCGGCAGTTTCTAGTGCTTCTTCAGCTCCAAATGGCTGAGCTGCTCACCCCTCACTTCTCCTGCTTTCCTCAGAGCAGTCAAAAATGAGGGGCTCAGTGGCTCTGGAAGCCAGAAGTAAATGCCGGTGACATGATGTCATCACATCACCGCCAATTATTTCCAGATCACCAAGTTCCAGGGATGACACCAGGCTCCAGAGGGCTGACATCATACCAGAGTGAAACCCCCCTAGCAACACCACTGCTCCAACAGCTCCTTAAAGATCTTCAACCCGCTCTGAGCCCAATAGGTAGTCACTGAAACCCATCAGCTCCTTTAGAGTCCTAGAAAATAGCCTCTCAAAGAAAGTCAAAGAAAGGTTGAGATGAGGCAGGAATTTAAGAAGCTGTCTCACGTTATGTTTGCCAGGAAGCTTTCTAGATACCTGTGGGAGAATGCCCCATATGTCAATTTGTAATTCTTTAATCCTGCTCCATAAACAACCTTTTCAAAGGTCTTCTCATAAAACAAGATCTACAAAGATGGAGTATCTAATACATTGCTTTTCAAAAGGTGGAATATTTAGGTCAAGACATTTTAAATATATTATGAGCCAAAAGAGTGATAAGTTCACATTTTAAAATTAATGATAGAGCTTTTTCCAAACCTCCTTCTAGTATCAAAGGTTCTCAAATGTTTCAGTCTCTGGAGCCCTTTACCCTCCTAAGCAGATTCTCGAGGAGACCCACTGGTGCATTCATGGAGTCTCAGGGAGCCCCGAAACACCGACACATGCTCAGAGCGGCACAGAGCTGAGCAGATGGCAGCCGCTTATGGTGTGCTCGTGAAGCCCCTGAAGGGGTCTCAGGGACCCCCAGGGCTCCTAAGAGTGCACTTTTTGAGAAACGTTGTTACCATTTTAGCCACAGTAGATATAAACACTTAACAGGGCACCTAGAATGAACTGGAGTAGAGCTAGCCCAAGTTCCTCCTCCCCCTCCATGCTTGACGTGGTGCCACCTTCCTGGTGGCACATCTCTACTTACTTCATCCAAGTGGCATGTCTCTGCTCTAGTTCACCACTCTACGCTACCTTCTGCTCCACTCTTCTCCCTTTTTTAAAGGAGCAGAAGGAAATGCAGCAATGACTAGTGTGCCACATCAATTGTCACAGCCTCCAAAATGAAAAATTATCACCATCTGAGCAGAATAAAGCTGATAGTTATTTTCTGCAAGATCTACAAGACATGGGATATAGGTGGTAAACTGCAGCAATCCCACAGATTGCATGTAAATTAGTGGAAAATCTATTAGCTTTACTTTGATTTCAATGGAGACACACACCCTCTTCTGCTGTGGGTTATAACACTGGGTTTTTTTAACCAAATTCCATGAATATTTCAAGCACTGCATCACTCTTCCTTTCCAGGCATAAGATCTGAAAAATTTCAGAGAGATTGGCCACAAGGAACCCATTCTATAGGTAAGGCAATTAAAAAAAAAAGGTTTCCATTGATTTCGATGAAGCACCCATCAGCTTTCGTGCTTCTAGTAACTTCTATGTTTCCCATCCTATTGGCATGACATTTTTGGGTCAAGAAACTTTGGGTGTGACTCAGGTACTAATTGACAAGCCAGCAAATTCATTATCTCAACAAACATCCTGAAGATATTTTGCACCAAACAGAAGAACTACCAGTAGCTGTGAGGTGGAAAAAAAAAAAATCCCTAGTTTTGGACACTGAGTCTAAAGCAGTTTCAGTATTTGCTTCTCGTTATTTGCATTGAATACTGCAATGTTGGAGTGTAAGAAGAGAAATATATTAATTTGAAATTCATATATATTGCCTGTCTATTATTATTGTCCTTGTTTACCACTGTAGCAGTGTAGCAAATCACAAAGTGAGATCACACTGCCAGTATAATGTAACTTACTCATGCCATTTAATTGTGTTTTATGGAAATCACTATGTAACTCCACTTTTGGGTTAGCATTACACATATATACTGTATGCACAATCAATGTTATCATGTCTGTTTCTAGTATAGTGGGCCCTCCTCATCTGTGGGTTAGCCATCCGTGGATTTGACACACAGCCAGATCCACCACAGACTTCCAGCGACAGAACGAGCGTTCCGGGAGTAAGGGAGGCCGGCGCAAGGCCCCACCACTGACAAGTGCTGACTCCGCGCACTCACAACTCAAACCTCACACATTTTAAAACTGTATAAAATGGCATACGGAGATGTTTAAAACAGCATTCTAAAAAACAACAGTCCAACACGTAGGAACACGTAACAAATCACCCAGATTAAAGCAGATAAAAAAAACCTAGGACACCCAGTGAATATAGCAAACCAGGATCAAGGACTAAAATAGCAGTCTAAGATGTGCATAACATCACCCGAATACCATACAAACAGGATCAAGAAACCCCAGGATCAAGAAACCCCAGCAACAGTAAATATAAGCAACATAAATGAGGCTGAGACTAACATCTGTCACGCTGTGCAGTGAACATTATATATAAAATTATAACATTACAAAATAAAATAAAATAAACCATTATTATGTCCTGGGGACCAACCCTCATGTGGTGAATACAGTTCATACTGAAACAAATTACAGACAACGGGCCAAAATACAAACGTAATAATACAACCACCTTGCATTATCTTCTATTCCCTGTCTGTAAATTCTTCAGAACTGGCAACCAGCTACTACTCACCCTCAAGGACTCTTCTTTTTTATTCACTGAATTAATGTGTTTATAAATTTCTATCGATTCCCTATGCAGTCTGGGTAAGTATTGATTGGTCCTTACTATTAATTTCGTTTGGTCAAATTTAATATTGTGATTGTGATCCAGGGCGTGTTCAACCAGGGCTAACTTCTCCTTCTGTCCTAACCTGAAGTAACGTTTATGCTCTTTCAATCTAGTGCTCAAGCTCCTCTTTGTTGTGCCTATATAGCACTTCCCGCACTCACATGGAATTTTATAGACCCCCGCATATGACCAAGGATGTAGAGGGTCCTTCGGGTTTCTTAATAAATTCCCTATATTTGTGGTAGGGACAAAATTGGTCCTGATACTAAATCTCCTGAGAACCCTACCTATTTTCTCTGTCGTCCCTTTAATGTACGGCAAGCTCACCCGTCCTCTTTCTGGCCATGTTCGGACCGGCCATGGAACAACCGACTGGTTCAAAATTGGGAAGGGAGTACGGCAAGGCTGTATATTGTCACCCTGCCTATTTAACTTATATGCAGAGTACATTATGAGAAATGCAGGGCTGAATGAATCGCAAGCCGGAATCAAGATTGCCGGGAGAAATATCAACAACCTCAGATATGCAGATGATACCACCCTGATGGCAGAAAGTGAAGAAGAGCTAAAGAGCCTCTTGATGAGGGTGAAACAGGAGAGTGCAAAAGTTGTCTTGAAACTCAACATTAATAAAACTAAGATCATGGCATCTGGGTCCATCAATTCCTGGCAAATAGAAGGGGCAGAAATGGAAGCAGTAACAGATTTTACTTTTCTGGGCTCCAAGATCACTGCAGACGGAGACAGCAGCCATGAAATTAAAAGACGCTTACTCCTTGGAAGGAAAGCTATGGCAAACTTAGACAGCATAATAAAAAGCAGAGATATCACCATGCCAACAAAAGTTCGCATAGTCAGGGCGATGGTGTTCCCAGTAGCAATGTATGGTTGCGAGAGTTGGACCATAAGGAAGGCTGAGCGCCGAAGAATAGACGCGTTCGAACTGTGGTGCTGGAGAAGACTCCTGAGAGTCCCTTGGACTGCTAGGAGATCAAATCAGTCAATCCTAAATGAAATCAACCCTGACTGTTCCCTGGAAGGACAGATACTAAGGCTGAAACTCAAATATTTTGGCCACCTAATGCGAAGAGAGGACTCTCTGGAGAAGACTCTGATGCTGGGAAAAATTGAAGGCAAAAGGAGAAGGGGAAGGCCAAGGATGAGATGGTTAGACAGCATCACCGATGCAACGAACATGAAAATGAGCGAACTCAGGAAGATAGTGGAGGACAGGAAGGCCTGGCGGGATATGGTTCATGGGATCACGAAGGGTCGGACACGACTTAACGACTGAACAACAACAACAACAAGCTCACCGTCCTCTTTCTGGTAGTATGTCTTGGGGTTGCTTCTTTGTGTGTCTTTTCCTATCTATTCTATCCAGCTCTTTTTGGCTGTAACCATTGGCTTGTAATATTTGCCCTATATTTTTTTTTTCTCTTTATCAACATTCTGCTGCTTCACTGATGTTTTCAGTTCTATGTAATAAAGTATTAAACTATGTTTCTGACTGGGGTGATGATTTGAACTTTTGTGTAAATACCTGTTGGTATGGGTGGGTTTACGATAGACCTGATGTCCCAAGGATCCGTCACCTTTCTTAACGTCGTTGACGTATCTTAGCCATATCAACGGTTTATATTTAGTGTTTTTAAAATTTTCTGTCTTCAAATATGACATAAAAAGATTAGCTAAAACTGGGCTGAGGGGGTTGCCCATAGCTACCCCATTTAATTGCTCATAAAATTCATTGTTCCATTTAAAATATGTGGCTGAAACACAATGCTGTATCAATGCTACCAGGTCCGTGGGCATAAATTTATTAATAATCTCTAAGGTTTCTTAGATTCTAAGAAGATTACTTAATAATCTCTAAGTAAAAAAGCAGGTAAAAAAAATAAACAGGAAGAGCAGAGTACTGTATCCTGAGAGTCCAGTATGCTCTAGTCTTCCTGTTCATCTGAAGCTGGACTGGTATGGAACGAGGAAGCTGCACTAAGAGCAACCGAAGGGTAGAGAGGGCAGTGGGGGTTCGGGCTCCCTCTCCACTTCCTATTCATCTTGGGGGGGGGTTGATTGCACAAGATGTTTTTGTGGGGGGGGAGCAATCCTGGTTCACCTCAAGCAGTGCCCAAGCTGGTTTTAATAGTAATTTCTTCTTCCCAAAGGAATCCTGGGAATTGGGGTACTAGGGATCTAACAGAATTTTCAGCTCCTTGCCACACTACAATTCCCAGGATTCTTACAGGGAAGACCAGACAGTCATACTGGTAGAGAACCAAGGTACCGGTATGTTTTTCATGCAAATATGACCCAAGGATAATTAAATATTTACTACTGCTAACTACACTGAAGACTTCATGAGACCATGAGATCTACGGTATTTGTGTCTGCATCTATTTTCTCATCTGTAATACAATGCTATTAATATTGTCCTCCCTCCAAGAGGTATTGTGAAGTCTAATTCATTAATATTTGTTGAGCACTTGAGAACACTGAAGGTAGGTTGCTTATTTATTTGGTGATTCATTAAAAGGAGGTGAACAACCTCTTAGATGAGCTGCACAGGGACTGAATGCTGCACAAGGCCTATAGGGAAACCTTTTGGTTTGCTAAACTGCGGACAAGCACTGCAGAGCGTTTCCTTAATCAGGCTGTAAGGATAAACAAACAAGGATCTGAACATCAATAATGAAATTAAAGAATTATAGCCATGACAGGAGGAGACAGGTTTCACTGATGTGTGCTAATGTATGAATGGACCCAGGCATAATCAGATGCTCTCAGGGCCAGCAGGACTTGGTCAGGCACTGGCTAAGAGCCTGTGAGCAGAGCTGAGGGATTACAGCAGTCCCACACAGCAAAACTGACGTTTTGTTAAGAGCTTTACTAGAAAACAAAAGAACTGCTGCCATAACTACACATGAAAGCAAGAAGTCAGGAAAATAAGTAAAAGGAGAGGTCTAATAACAGTAGAAGAGAGCAACCCACAAGGTTTTAAACCAGTGGTTCTCAAAGTTGAGAACTAAAAAGTTCTCAACTAAAAGCTGTCCCGTGCCCCCTTAAGGGGCAGGGACAGCATGGCGGCAGACATCCTGAGGATTGTTGCTGCCGTGCAAAAAGTTTTAAAATGCAATTTTCGGACTTACGGGGGGTCCTGGAGCCCTCTGGAGGGTTCAGGGAGGCCTGCACTACCCTCTGCAGGCCCACCCATCCCCCGAGCTCTGTGGCGATTTATGGCCACTTCTGGTTTTCCAGGACACCCAGTAAGTCCAAAAATTGCATTTTAGCTTTTCCCTGGGATCGCCACTGCCGCTGGCCACGCCCCTGCAAGCACTCAAAGTTCTCCCCACCTTGTGTGGAGAACTTTGAGAAACACCGCTTTAAACTAAGCAACAAACCCCCCTTACTGGTGGAGGCCAACATCAACACACCTGCTGACCATATATACACTGGGTAGTTTCCAAATGTAGCAGCCTGCCAATGCAGCACATGATTTACTCAACCAAGCAACTTGTGGGGTTGCCAAGTTTGATGGAAGCTACTCCTGGATATTTCTCTCCCCCCCCCCCATCACCACCACCACCATGTGATGTTATGCCATGTAGCCAAGGACACCCTGTTAAGAACTCCAGGATTGCTTTCAATGCTCTCCTGGAGATTGATGTCGATTTCTGGAGACTCCAGCCAATCCTGGAATCCAATCCTAGAGACTCGCATTGGAGTTGCCGTCTCTTGCCCTCCCCATCTGCAACTTCTGTTAGCTCAAAGGTCCCTGTCATGAAACAGGGGTCTCTGAGGAAGCCCATTCATGGAGGGCAGAAGTGGAGAGATGACAGAGCACTCACTTTGTTGTTCGCTCACTGGCTGCTCCTCCACCTGCGTCCCTGGGGAGCTGAGGGAGAAGAGTCCAGAGATTGCTGCAGATTTTGCCTTTTGAGTCAAGTTACAGTAGCTACGTACTAGCTCTGAGAACAAATACAGAGACTCAATACAAGTTGGAGTTGAGACCCAATATCAGGATCCATCCAAGATAATCGGAATAGCTGAAACCCTAAAAGCAAGCTACATAGATGCAGAGAAAGAACGAAGCATTATTTTTCTCACTTGTGTTGACACTATCAGGAATGAACCCAAAATGTCAATTGATTCAGTCAAAAGTCTGAAGAAACAAGAACAAATGATCTTCTCACACTATAAAGTTATAGGCTCCATTTGTTTCCTCTCAGGAGCCCAACAAGGCAGTTAAGAGTCCTGATTTCACCAGATAATCTCAATTTATCTTGTCTCTTTTTGCTCACTCTCTTTCAATCACAGTTTCTCCCTTTCTCTTTGTCTCTCTTTCTCATACACACATTTCTAATTCTTACAATCTGTGGTACCTGAACTTAGTATGACCTCAGTCAATTTTACTCCACCCCAACCCAAAATACAGTACAAAACAAACCTTTGGTCTCATTGCCTTGTTTTCACTTCACAATCTGAAATTTCTAGCACAACAAATATCAATTATCACACTGAACTGTGATATCTCTCTCAATAAAAGTTTCTCCTAACATTCCTCCTGGAAACACAGAATTTTCAAATACCTTGTCAGAAGACATTGATGGATGAAGTCTTCATGAACCTTCCACACATATGAAAGAGTGGAAGAAATCCTTTAATTAGTTGTGTGGAAAGGCTGGAGGAATCAGAGAACTGGAGGGGGGGTATTATTCCATTTTTTCCCCTATGGGAAACAGAGATTCAGAAGTACTGATGGGCAGCCCAATCCTGCGTAACTATGCATGGTTGACCTAAAGGGCTGGCTGCTGCATCCAAGGCCCATTGCTGGCCATGCCAGCACAGCCTGGGCACACCTCAGGGGAAGGGGACGTTTGTCCCCTTCCCCAGTATAAGTGGCACAAGCCGCAATGAGCCTCCTTGAATGTGCGCCACCTCTGGAGCTGCCGCACAACTGGGGAGGTTGTGTAAGGCCACTCCGACCTGGGAAGGGACTTGGGATATTGGCGCATCTCAGCACCAATATCCCTGCCTCCTATGAGCCCAGGTCAGCCAATGGCCCCCTGCCCTCCCCACTTCCCTGTGCTGACTGGCATAGGACTTACCTGTATCCAGCAGCGAGGGTCATGGGCAAGGGCCTAGTAAGTGGCACCAGCCTCGGCGCTGGCGCCACTTACTTTCCAGGTGCCGCAAAAGTGCTTTAAGGCACTTTCGTGACACCCAACGCTGGCGGAGCACACGCTCCGCTGGCATTATTCTACGCTGGATTGCGCCCTTAGCCAAGACTCATTAATGAATTCACAGCAGATGCAAAATTTGAACTCAAGGCTCCCAGATCCAAAACCCAGCCAAACTACTGAGGGGCTTATTTCAATAACTGCAATTCATTTCAACAATACATCTTATTGCACCATAGACTTGGCCAGGATTTATACACTCCTCCATGTCATGCAACATAGCTGCTTTTAGTCAATTCCTCCAAGCATCTTGAAGTGTTGTGTGTAAGTGTGATAACAGATTAATTTTGCATCTAGTTATGGCTTTGAAATTTATTTTTCTGATTTCTTTGTACAATGTTAATTGCACAATCAGCCTTCCTGCTTATGGTATTAAAAATGCCAATGTATCACATTTGTAGCAATTTACAAGTTTATGAGTATAATTTTCAAAATATTTTGAAAGTATAAGAACAGTCTGAGAACAGCAGGAAGGACAACTTGCCACAACAGCAACCAGAAAAAAGAAGGGGGTATTAAATTAGTGAAAGAAACAGTATACAGTATTTCAATTTTATGAATAGCTGAGATAAAATAGAAAAAGCTAACATTCAGGTTCATAAAGTTAACATTCAGGTTCTAGTTTATGAATAGCTGAGATAAAATAGAAAAAGGAGAAAATAAGTAAAAAAAAACACAAATATTAATTCATGCAGCTTTAGTCTATTGCTCTCAGTCATCCCCCAGGAGCAGGTCGGTCGGTCGGTCGGTCGGTCTCTCTCTCGATAGATAGATAGATAGATAGATAGATAGATAGATAGATAGATAGATACACACACACACACACACACACACACACACACACACACACACACACCGCATTGTCCCAAGTATAAGATGCACCTGATTATAAGACGCACCTTTAAAGTTTGGTGCAATTAAAAAAATTTAATTAAATCACTGGCATTAAATTTATGCCAGTGATTTAAATAACAGTGCAATCATGTGCATGTCTACTCAGAAGCATGTCCCACTGTTCTCAATGGATCTTACTCTCAGGAAAGTGTGCATAGGATTGCAGCCTAAACCATTGATTGTCTGGGGAGGGGGGGGATGAAAGTGTGTGTGATCTTGCTTTACAAAAGGATACAAAACCCAGCAGACCAGAGAACGAAAATTAACAACTGATTACAGCCTGGAAAGGGGAGAGGTATGTGTGCTCTTGTTTTAACAAAGAAAAAGGATATACCATAAGCCCTGCAGGGCAGAGAAGGAGCCCACTGTATCTCTGCCATTATCTCCACTAAAAACAAACACGTGCTCCGAAATCTCCTCTTAGCCTCGCTGCTTCTTCCAGCAATGTCCCATGCCATTCAAAGGCCCTCACTGCACAGCTGAGCAGCAGCAGTGAGTATTTTGCTGCCCTTTCTCTGCTGAGCCTGGGGGAGGGGCGGCTGCAAACCCGAATTGCAACAGCCTGATTATAAGACGCACCCCTAGTTTAAAAACTTAAATTAGGAGAAAAAAGTGAGTCTTATACTCAGACCAATACGGTATATGGAATCCAATCAATGTCATCTTTGGTTTATAATTGATCCTCCTTTCTTCATATAAAAGGCTGCCCATTTTCCTCCCAATTCTTTGTAGTCAACCTTTGAGTTGGCTGAATCCAATCCATTCCTTCTCTCTTTTATTTGTACAAGAGAAGACCAACATACATTTTCCTATGTTTCTTTGTTCCATCTGGTATTTCAGTAAGTTCTGCAAAGCTTTATTCACCACACCAAATAAAGACTCAATGGGAATATAGTTTCCTTGGCAAATACATGGACTGCATGTGTACCTTGGAACCAGAAGTCACACTTTGGTATCTCTTCTACATTGATTCTTTGATTTCATTCAGCTAATTCCATCACTTGACATGAATGACCACCAAAAATACAGGCTTTTTTATTTAAAAAAAAATTATATCCCGCCTTTTCCTATGCCAAAAGGCAAATGCCCAAGGCGGCTTACAACAAAGGTTAAAATACATAATTTAAAATACATAAAATTTAAACAATACATAACCATACACAAATTTAAAAACAATAAAATCCACTAGGGGAGGGGGGCGACAGTATGGAGCAGAGAAGCAGCTTGGCAGAGCATCTTGAGACACAGGAGGCAGACCACGACCCATCACCCAAAAGCTAGACGAAACAAAAATGTTTTGAGCCCTCGCCGAAAAGTCATGAGGGAGGGGGTGTTTAAGGCTTATTGCTCTTTGGATATTTAATTTTAAACTGTTGACCTTTATTTAAAACTCATGTACCATTCAGAAAGTTCACTCCTATCCAACTTTTCAGTGCTGATGCAGCTGTTCCAATGGGGCGTCTGCTGTATCCTGCGGGGGGTGGGGGAGGCAATCATAGAGGCCTCCAAGGTAAGGGAACGTTTGTTCCCTTACCTCAGGGCTGCATTACAGCTGCATCGTGGTGCTGGAAAGTTGGATTGGTTTGGGTCCTTAGTCTCTTTAATTCTTATATATTTTCTTACAAGATCTTTATGGCTGCATACAAATACAGTCAATTCCAATTATCCATTGGGGTTCCATTCCTCGAAAACCCAGTGGATACCGAATCAGCAGATACTGAATCATTGATCCTATGTGGAAAATGGGGTTAGGTTCCTGCGAACTCTATTCACTATACACTATATGAACTTTATGAACCTGAATGTTACCTTGAACTCTTATGAGCTGGGTGATAGTGAGAGCAGCTCAGCATCAACATTTTAATCTTTGTCTCTGTTGTGTATCAAGTCCAGAGTTATTTAAAACAGCTAGCAGTGGGTACAACTGAGGATTTAGTCTATCCCGGGATTTATCCCAAACATTCAGCAAGCAGACCATTTCTGCAAGGTTTTTCTTTTTCTTTTTTTCACCTTTTTCTTTTTTTCTTCATTCACTGGCTGTTAACAACCTGCAGTTAATATGTAAACTTGAACGAACAGCCTTATCAGGCAATCATTTAAGAGTCATTCTCTGCCCATGAATGGTTGAGAAGAGACCACGAATGGGGTGACCTAAGTTGCACTTTTGTTCCTGCAGATGAGCGAATTCGCATATAACGTGTATGCATATAATGAGGATTGACTGTATATCTATCATGCGCAAAATGTGAAGCATATCACTGATGCAGAAGTATGTGCAGGTATGACAACTGCAAAGTAAGTCATCAAATGCTGTAATGCTACCACAAAAAACAGCTGCACACACACAACTGAGTGGAGAGAAGCAGTATGGGACATGATAGGACAGCACAGGACACAGGCAGCACAATCCTATGTAACTATCTGGCGGGCAGCCCAGAGCCGCCCGCCAGATCCTATCCCTGGTCCAGGCCACTCTGCAGCGGCCTGGAGGTCTACTCGGGGAAAGGGGAAGTTTGTAAACCGGGGAAGGCCCAATGGGCCTCCTCAGATTTCTGCCAGCTAAATAGCTGGCAGAAGTTGGAGGAGGCCATGTAACAGCCAAGCCGGCCCAGCAGGAGACGCAGATATGGCAGACGCCATCCCCGCTCCCCCCGGGCTGGCTCGACCAATGGCCACCCTCCCTCACCGCCCAGACTGTCCATGCAGCTTACCTTCTTCCGGCAGCCGCATGGATGTCCCTGTGGCGGATTTAGGGCGGTCGCCCTTGCGCCGGCCACCCTTACTCACAAGTCATTACGAACGTGCCTTATGGCACGTTTGCGACGGCTTAGAGCAGCAGAGCGCTCACTCTGCCGCCCTAATCCTCTGCAGGACTGCGCTATAAGACCCCTATATACATACAGGTTAGTTTCCGGGGGCCTGTATTTAAGTTGAAACATATGTAGCTTGAAACATCTAGCTCTTGCCAGCCCAGCATTTTAGCACCTGCGCAAAAGTACCACCAGTGAACATACTGTGCCTGCGCAAAAAGTGCCGACATAGCCACCTGTAATTCGACATCCATAACTCAGGGAGCCAGTGTATACACCTGCATAGCATCTTACAAGGCTTTTAGTCAACATGTAGGAAATATATTGGAGCATCCTATATTCTCAAGACACAGTAGGAAAATATTTTAGTGCGATTGCCATAAACAGCTGATTACGTGGGAGTTGTCCACAGTACCTGGTTCTGTGGCAAGGCGGGCAGGGACTAACACCCCTGGGCATAGGATCCTGTAAATCCCTGTTGCAACCCCCAAAGAAGAGAAGTGGTTGGAGGGAAGTCATGCCCGGCAAAAGTAGGGACCCCTTCGGGCCATTATTCCATTGTGCCCCTAGGTCCCCCCAGTTGCAGCCAGGAACCTCACTGCGAAGCAGCTCACTGTAAACAGGGAGAATGAGCAACAACTCCGAGGAAATTATGGTTGACTGTGAAAGGAAAGTGGGAACATTGCTTCGTGGTGTGAGAAACTTATATTAAAACTGGTGAGCATTAGTCCCGTCTGCGTACTTTGTCCTTATTTGGAGGGTCCAGGCTTCTTTCTCCAGACTAGCCATATCTTATTCCAACCTCTACAATGTAGACCTTCCCTGCTGGGATGAATCCCAGGAGGCAGGAGCAGACAACGGTACAAAAGGGATAAATAAGTCACAAGCAAAGCAGAAATGCCTCCTATAGGTCTTCGTGACAACTGAGGCTATGTTACAGTAAAGATAGAGCTAATCCTACAGTTCCCAATTTAGGATATGCAGTCTTAATCATGCAATTCATTATTGTTTACTAGTTAATGAGGCCTGCATTCTGCAAACATAGATAAATATTTCTTGCTGCTTTATCCCCAAATATCAACAGAAGTGGCAATGCAATTCCCACAGCTCAACAGTCTGACCCACATGAAGCTTGATTTGCTCCATGCCAGAATGTTAGCTTTTCTTATTCATGCCCCAATTGTTGACAGTTAGATGGATAAATGTGTAGCGAAATAGGTGTTACGAGTGATCCGGTCATGATTAAAGCTAAAAAATAGCGATCCAGCCGATTTAAAAATAATGACGAAAGCTGCCCGGTATGGACTTAGCAGCCCAGAAATCCGGATAGCAGGAAATTATTTAAAATCTGGAACTCGAGGACCCGACGTTTCGTGCCTAGATCCAGGCACTTCTTCTGGGGTATCTTCCAAAGTAGTTGGTAGGTGCTACCTACCAACTACTTTGGTGCTACCTACCAACTACTTTGGAAGATACCCCAGAAGAAGTGCCTGGATCTAGGCACGAAACGTCGGGTCCTCGAGTTCCAGATTTTAAATAATTTCCTGCTATCCGGATTTCTGGGCTGCTAAGTCCATACCGGGCAGCTTTCGTCATTATTTTTAAATCGGCTGGATCGCTATTTTTTAGCTTTAATCATGACCGGATCACTCGTAACACCTATTTCGCTACACATTGTCGCCGGTTATAATAGTTTTCGCTCTAAAGATGGATAAATATTCTCATATTTTTCTAGTAGTCTGTGCATTTTGAGTTATGTGCGCACCAATTTTATTTCTGTGGATCAGACTCACCTTAGCCATTTGGAGGTATACCACTTTCCCCTTTCATTTCTAGCAAGGGAGTTGTCTGTCTTTCAAATGTTTCTAGTAATAAGGGTGTCTTGGCCTATATGTGTACCAACGAGCAGGTCTCTAGCTATAGCTAGTGTGAGAGTAACTTCATCACTTGACTTGACAGTGTGCTGTCAGCACACTAGAGGAAGACATGTACACATTTTCAGATGTCATTAGTAACTGGGTGCTTTATTTGTGTCTGTGTTTCAGGGCTCAAACTCATCAGAAAGTACCCTAACAAAATGTAATACTCCCACGCCCCAAAGAGCTAACTTGGGTTGGCAAAGATGACTAGGAAAATACAGTGATAACAAGGAATGAATGTGAGCAAAAGCAGTTACACACACTTTTGGCTTCCATTTCAGTTGATGAGGGGTTAAGCCAAAAACCTAATGAACACAGTAGAGTTTGAGAAAGCATTTGACGGAAATGAAAGAGAGCATTTAGGTGTTTGGGAATGGAGTCCAAGTATAAGAGGCAGAAGGGGAGATGGTGTGAAGGAGAGGTTTAAATATCTGGTAGGTGATAGAGCTGGTGGAGCAAAAGTAATAGGAAGAATTATTATGGAAAGTAATGGTAGAATTACCATATTGTCCTGAGTATAAGACGCATCTGATTATAAGACGCACCCTTAAAGTTTGGTGCTATTAAAAAAAATTAATTAAATCACTGGCATTAAATTGTAACAGCCTGATTATAAGACGCACCCCTAGTTTAAAAACTTAAATTAGGAGAAAAAAGTGAGTCTTATACTCAGACCAATATGGTATTATGGAAAGTAATGGCAGAAAGATATGGCGGGGCCAAGACCATGAAAGCAAGAACATTAACAGCCTGCTGGAATCTGCCACTTGAAATGCACGGCTTCACATCACTTCCTAGTATGGCTGGTCCTGTCAGCACTCTTATTATCCACTGAAAAGAATGTTTTTTGAGGATCTTGTAACTGCAGCATTCTAATACACTCTCTTCCCAGACTAACATGCTCCTGCTGAGAGTGTCAGTAATGTACAAGTGATGACATAAACAGCAGGGAATCATTGCTGATTACAATTCTAGTAGAAATATTGTGACAGCGTAGTGGGGTTTGTGGAGAACATCCACTTTCCCCCCACCTCCACCCCTCCCAGATCTGGCAAAAGAAACAGAAAAACAAAAGAAAGCCAAAATGGTTTATTAGGCTCCAGGCTGAAGACTGAAAAAAATAGTAAGTAAGTAGGATAAATATTAGGAAACAATAGCAAGTGATAGGAAAGGTGTCCATCTCTGTTTGGTACCCTTTCTCTAACCCATCTACCCCACTCCAAAAGCAAATACTTTCTAATCTAAAAGCTCCTTCAAAACAAATTTCCTCTCTGCATTACCTAGAAGCCTCCTAATTACCTACAATGATCATAGAACCATTCATTTTGCCCTAAAATTAATGCATCACTTTTGGAATGATCTCATACTAATTTATCACAAGATTTATGAAACTTGCACTTTTTCTAATGAGTTTTATGCAAATGCTGTTCCATCCATTGTTTGTGCCATGAAAAGTTGCTATGTCAAACAATCTGACTTTTTTGGATGCCTTTTCTTAGCCCTTTTGCACTTCACAAAGACAGCAAGTCAAAGTGTACCCTTAACTGAACCAATCCTAGTTTTGGGGGCCATGGCTGAAAGCAACTTAACACTTCATACCAAACATTTTAGTCACTGACAGAACCCTAAGAGTTCTGTCAGTTGTTTTATGACATGGTGACATCTCATTTAATGTGGAAATCTCTCGTGGAAGTTAAAGGAAAAGTGTTGATTTCAAAACAACAACTTGTGCTTCAATCCTATACATACGTACCTGAGAGAAAATTCCGCAAAACTCAGTGGGGCTCACTTCTGAATAGAGATGTATAGGACTGCACTGTTATTTGACATGCAGTGGGCAACCTGCTCTTGCTGTTTAGGAATTCTTGCCTTCTCAGAACACATACAAGGAGTGATGATTTTTACACATTTAATAAAAGGCAATCCCTAAACTTAAAGGGCTGCTTGAAAGTCAACAACAATTCTTATATTTAATTTTAATGAATACCGATTTGTGCAAATAGATGCAGGTTGTGCGTCCTGAGGAAGATACTACTCTTTTGTTTTTGCCAAGCTCTATCCCTGTCTACCTTCTGGAGAGTTCTAGCTCCTTGTTTTTCAAGGCAAGTGAAGTATAGTATTGCAGGTTTGGACTTTCCCCTTCTCCTGACAGAGAGAAGTGAAAGTTGAAAGAGATAACGACAACATGCTTATCTGATTGAGAGCAAGACAACCCCACCCCCGAATAAGGTCGTGGTTTCTACATACTTGGGGACAGAGCTGCTGGCTGACCCATGAAGTGACTTGAATTGGTTGCATCAGGCACAGGTTGGGGGGAGACGGACGGTGTAGCACCCCGTGCCCACCCACCGCCATTGCAACCATTCCGCCACTGTTTGACTGCTCTGCTGTCCTGTGTGTGCCTGAACAAATGTTGTGCTGCACCACACAGCTGTTGCCTCTTTCTCCAGCGCTGCCAAGGAATCAAGGAATACAAGTCTGCCCTTCTTTTAGCATTATTTACACATGATCATTATGTCTGTCATAACATGCAGCAGCATCTAGCCAAGAGTAGTTACTGGTATCATCAACTGTGACTAAAAATCCCTAGGCTATCAGGAAACAAAGCTATACCAATATTTGGGAAAAGGTTTACAAGCACCACAGCGTCCTGCACTGATTAATACATACAGAGAGATTTGATAGAACTGATGCTTGTCTGGAACTGATGCTTGACCCAGAAATCCAACTTCTAAGTCTTGAGGTGTGGGCCTTGTTTGTATTTGTTTACTAATAAAGACAAGACACTTATACAGGCTGTTGTCCTTTCTGACTGTGCAAAACAAGCACTCCCAGCACATGGGAGACTCAAGTTCCAAAGTGTAGCTGGAAAAGCTGCAACAGGCTCTGGTGTCCGATACTAGCCGTCCTCAGGGGAAATAAAAACATTGAAGGTAATATTTCTATTGTTCTCATTGTGGCAGTGACCTACTTCATACACACTCTGGCAGCACATGTTCTTCCTTCTGACATCACTACTCCTGAGAAAGAATTCATAATCTACGTGTTTTCAGGATTCCTCTGGACCCACTGATTCAGCCAGGAGGGTGGGGCTGCCAGGCTGGAGATAAAACAACATCTGCTATTGCTACTTCAAAGCTGCTGCAAGATTCATAGAAGGCTTAGCTCTTTGTACCTGACCTTAGCTATTACAGTACTTGGATAGCTCCCTTGCTGCTCACGACTGGCTCAAGAACCTACTATTGCTTTGGTCCATCTTCCTTGTAATGCCAGACACTGTACCTGCTCTCTCAGAAGCTCATGAACTGAGCCACCCCTGTTCCAGCTTTCACAGGAATGTGACAGCCTGATAAAACTCACTTTAGCTGTTGGCATTACCAAACGTTTTGCATCTGTCTTCCCCACTCATGCTCCCGAAAACGGGTGGGGTTCAAGCAGGTGTTTGAATTTCAAAATGAAGAATATAATAAATGCAGTACTATATTTTATTCAGACATTTCAATGTTCAAAGGAGCTATTGTATGATTATAGAATTGTATTAGTCCAAGCCTAAAACTGAAAAATTGGTCAAACTGGAAGTCTAACTTCAAACACACACTGGTGTCCTGAATGCAAGTTTCATTCCGATATCTCAGTCTGCAAAGGCTGAGATTCTGTTATATGTTTTGCATTTTCTCTCCACTTTGAAAACAAGTGATGGGGTTGAGCTGGTATTCAGACTTGAAACAGGAATTTGTGTCCTCTGTTAGAACTACAGTATGTTCAAGAGAATTACAAAGAAAGTGGCTAATAGCTAGTTAAACCAAAATCTTCACTTTATTTTGCCAATTAGAGTAGCAGCATTTGGCAAAGGTACCAGTAGGAGGGAGGATTGTCATCTTTTAGCTAAAACTATCAATGTAGATATATTAATGACCCACTCTAAAGGTTCTTGAGCAGAATCTGGACATGTCGATGAAAGTGTCGACCCAGTGTGCGGCGGCTGTGAAGAAGGCCAATTCCATGCTCGGGATCATTAAAAAAGGGATTGAGAATAAAACGGTCAATATCATTATGCCTTTGTACAAATCGATGGTAAGGCCACATCTGGAGTATTGCGTCCAATTCTGGTCACCACACCTCAAAAAGGATATAGTTGAATTGGAAAAGGTGCAGAAAAGAGCGACCAGAATGATTCGTGGGCTGGAGCACATCCCTTATGAGGAAAGGCTACAGCGTCTGGGGCTTTTCAGTCTAGAAAAAAGGCACCTGAGGGGGGACATGATTGAGACGTATAAAATTATGCATGGGATGGAGAGAGTGGATAGAGGGAAATTCTTCGCCCTCTCGCACAACACCAGAACCAGGGGACATGCACTAAAATTGAGTGGAGGGAGAGTTAGACCGGACAAAAGAAAATATTTCTTTACCCAGTGTGTAATTCATCTGTGGAACTCCTTGCCACAGGATGTGGTGATGGCACCTGGCCTAGATGCCTTTAAAAGGGGTTTGGACAGATTCATGGAGGAAAAGACCATCACAGGTTACAAGCCATAAGCAACCTCCTGGTTTTAGAAGTGGGTTTTCTCTGTGCCAGGTGCAAGGGAGTGTCAACGGGAAACAGGTTATCTTGTTGGCTTGTGTGCTCCCTGAGGCATCTGGTGGGGCCACTGTGTGATACAGGAAGCTGGACTAGATGGGCTTTTGGCCTGATCCAGCAGGGCTCTTCTTATGTTCTTATATCTTAGCACTCCAAATGGGTTCTCTGGATTAGCTCTGAGTCAGTGTCTAGCTGAAGATTAAGCCTTGCATCTCTTGCCACTTCCAGTGTCTTAACAAGTCTGAGAAAAAAATATTTCTGTTACAGATCATTCTAATAGGAAGTGTGTTGGGAGGAAGGACTTTAATCAATTACTGTTTGTCAATTGGATCAGTGTTTTTGTTATTTGCTGAGTGAAAGAATTGAAGGGCTAATAACTGGTAACCCAATTCTCCTAGGTATCTAAGCAAATAAATGGTTTCACATCTAAATCAATGGCCCATTGTTCTGGCTGATGTTTCCACAAAGAAGTTTTCAAAGAAGTTTTCAAAGATGAAATAGGGAAAACTGGATTTTTCACAATGGCATGATAACTTTTTATTCCCAGTGCCATCTGTTAAATAACAAAGAATAAGTGGGCGCTGATACAATTTTGAGGAAAACTTGGAGAGAAAACATCTCTGCAATGAAGAGCAGCAATGAAGTTTTCACTGGAAACAAGATTTCTGGAGTAGTCCACTCTTTACCATGCTCCCTTGACTTCTGTCTGTCAGAATAGTCAGGTTTAAAGATGCATGAAACCCAATCGGAAAGACTTATTAATGTCAATATTCCTGCAGAAGTTTCACCTGAGCAAGAACCTTCAGATTTGCCTTGAATTTTATATATCTAAAATGGATCATGAGAGCCAAAAATGGAGCACTCCAAGTGGAGGGAACAAACTGCACAGTGGATCACATTCTTTGGAACCACAACTGAAACAATATAGAGCAGGGGTTCCCAACCTGTGGTACTAGTACCACCAGTGATACTTCAGCCGACTGCTGGTGGTACTCGGACCGCTGGACCACTGGAATCCCACTCTGACGCGGTGCTTTTGGTGGTGCATTTTTGCTCCCAAGAAGCTCCTGCCTTTGGCCGAGCCTCTCAGTAACACTGAGAAGGGCCCTACCACCTGCCCAGAGCCTCCTCCCTGTGTTTTCTGGCCTCTGAAAACCCAGAAGTAACTGGTGATGATGTCATCACCAGTCACTTCCTGCGCCACTCTCCTTTTTAGTACCACCGGAGGTGGTATTCGACTGGGAAGGGGTTGGGAACCCCTGATGTAGGTAGAGGATTAACCAAGTAGGTTAAGCTAAAATAAGTTTCAGTACATTTTATGACAAGACTGGAAAAAGGAGTCTTTTCTTAGAGTATTACACAACAGAATATAGTGGTTTCATGCTTTTGAGCAATGACCCATGAGGAACTACATCTGGCGGGTCTGAAACTCATTGGGGCTTATTTTGGCTCAGCCTAATACACTTGGCTTTGCCTTAACTTGGTTTTACCACCATATAGAAGTCACAGAGGAAAAAGAAAGGTCAGTTGCATGTCAGTTCAAATTTGTATCTTCAAAGACAGCAGAACAAAAAAGATCAAAATTTACTGTTCAGTTTTTTTAAAATATGGCAATCTGAATGCCATCTCTTTTGGTCAGAACAATAGTAAAAAAAATGGAGCTACTTTAATTGTCTTTATTTTCAACAGTCTATAAGCAGGGCCACCTGCATCACAAAGTTATATTGTCTGGATAATGTATAATATTCTGTTTGAATATTCTTATGAGCATAGCTGCTGCTCCAGTGGTTGCATCCACACCAATAAGAGCACAAGAATTATTATTATTATTATTAATAATAATAATAATAATAATAATAATAAATAAATAATAATAAATAATAATAAACAGTATTTATATACCGCTTTTCAACAAAAAGTTCACAAAGCGGTTTACAGACAAAATCAAATGATTACATGGCTCCTCCCTATTGTTCATATTTTTATACCACCCTTCCTCCAAGGAGCTCAGGGCGGTGTACATGGTTCCTTCCCTCCTTTTGTTCTCACAATAACCCTGTGAGGTAGATGAGGCTGATAGTGACTGGCCCAAGGTCACCCAGGAAGCTTCATGAGTGAGTGGGGATTTGAACCTGGATCTTCCAGGTCAAATTCTCTTCCCATGTAGGTTGTGATTTTTATTTTATTTTTTTGGAAGAGTGATATATGAATGTATAGCAACAATGATAATGGGTGATGTTCAGCTATAGGAGATATTGCTTGCATGGATACCAGCTAGCCATGACCTAACAACAAACCACGATCTCTGCATGGTTTCTGCATAGTCTACATGGTTTATGCATAAGAGCAACTGCCAGATCAGTGGCAAACACACCAGTAAGTGTGTATCCAAAGGGAGGCTTATAGTGCAATCTTATACAGGTGTACTCAGAAGTAAGTCCCTCTGCATTCAATGGGGCTTTCCTAGAAGTAACCACCCCCCTTGAACTCAATGGAACTTAATTCTGAGTAGACATACATAGCCTTGCACTGCATGTCTATCAGTTCTTTGTGAGCAGTGGCCTTGTTCAGGGGAGAAGTACCTTCGGCAGCTACCAGGAGACTAGTGCTCACCATGGAAGTCACGTTTCAGGCTGAGGATTTTTCCCCCTCAGCTCTCTCTCTCTCTCTCTCTCTCTCTCTTTCACTCACTCAACTTCTCCAGCCCTGTAGAGGAGGTGGTGAGGATAACTTGGCAGGTGGCATGCAGGTACCTCATCCGCAACTGCTTATCTGCATCCCTGCCACCACTCCACAGTAAATTGCTTGTTGATAAATGAGGCTATTTAGGAGCGAGTGATGCCAGCATTACAGTTATTAATGATGCCAACGTGTGGAGACATTTAAGAGCAGCCTGGTGTTCTATTGTTCTCTCACGTGTGAGTAATGGGGCAGTTCAGTTACAGGAGTTTAAACTAGCTCAGGTTGTTTAACAAGAGACACAAAAAATAAAATTGGGGAAATGGATGGATTGCGCTGGACCATTGACTCACAAGTGAATTGATAAAGCTTTCTTTTAGAGGCTGGACTAAGGTTCTGGATCTGTGATTGTACTGCAACCTTGGTATTCCAATTTTCAACAACTTCATACCCAAGCCTTTGACCCATATCTTAGCATACTTGCTGACTCCTGAACTGGATACAAACACAAGCCTTTGAAAGGAAATGAGAATAGGTTATGCCTTCTGAGGTAGATCAAGAATAAGGGAAAAGTCAAGACCATAGCAGATTGGTCTACATATGCCCATGCATATGCACACACGCACTACATATGCCCATGCACATGCACACACGCACGCACACATCTGTGCATGAGAATGAGAATTAGAAATTGTAAAGGAAGATAAGGCATCAGGCTCAGCACTTAAGCAACTACTACACCACTCTATGATGCCTGTTTCACCCTTTGAACAGGGGCTGAACTGGGTTGTTGCTGCCACCACCCAAGGGCAGAGGAATCCAGCACTAGCGTCGACGGGGGGAAGCGGGGGGGCGGGCCGCCAGGGGGCATCGCGCGTATAGGGGTGACGCGCGATGCCCCTCACTTACATTTTTTCGGCGGAGGTGGGCCCGCCCGCCCTCCCCTGGGTCCGTTTGGCTCTAAAATGAGCCAAAAACGGAGCGGGGAGGGCGCTCTGCTCCTGCGCGTGACGTCACGCGCGGGGGCGGAGCCTCCCCCTTAAGGGTGACGCGCACCCCCGCTCAGGGGTGTCGCGCGTCGTCGCGACGCCCCTGGAATCCAGACAGAAGGTGGCCACCTTGGGAGAACCTCCCTCCCAGTATGGCTAGGAGTCCCACTACCCTGGGAAGTCCATTGAAACTGGGTGGTAGTAGACAGCTAACTGTCTGGAAGATGGGGCAACCAGCTCCCTCTCAAGTCAACTGAGACCAGGCAGGTAAAACAATAAAAACAATGTATTAAAAGAACAAGAAAACTCGAGACACTCCCCAACTTACAAAGGGTAAGACACCCTTACATAAATTGAGTTTTACATAAGTCAAAACCAGACTGTGCAAAGGGAACCCACCCATCTCGCCATTCTGTAAAGTTTGCCACTTGTTTGACTCTGTAAGCTGGGATCATTCCCAATAGGCCCTGCATTTCCTCTTTTGTTTAAGTTTTGATTGGCTTTAATAAGTGGCTCAATTTATATCCGAAGCATCTTCCCTTGTGTGTTTTTGGAGGGATGTACAGGCAATATAAAATTTTACTTTACGCAGATGTATTATCAAGAAACGCAACATCTTGTAAACACAATTGTCTTCTCTCTGTTCTCAAAGTATACACACCCGCACCATAAAGTGACCAATTCATGCATCTGACCAAGTGGGCTCTGCCTACAAAAGCTTGTGCCACAATAAATCTTTATTGTCTTTAAAGTGATACAGGACAATTTGTTCTTTTTGCTGCATCAGCCCAACACAGCTACCCTTCTAGAATGCCTCCCAAAAGCATCTACACAGTCCTTGTTCCATATGTACAGCTCCAATCTAAGGCTAAATTAAAACTTCATAAGCAATTGTTTTCAGAACAAAAGGGGAACCTTTAGAGGGACCTAAAGCATTCAACAGAAGACACACTCCCTCCTCCCTCTACATTTCCCCACCAGTTCATGGTCTCAATTGGCAGCTGCTTCAAAAGAATTTTTAAATTTTTCAAGAAGTCTTGCTTTGCTCAGGAACAATGCCATACCTGAGCAAACATGACTCTGTAAAGACACCACTGACTGCAAATGAATTCAATTCTGAATTGATCCAATTCAGAGTACAAATACAGTCAATTCAAATATCCCTTTTTACACCATGCTTAGGTGATGGTTTCACTAAGCAAAAAAAAAAAAAGACTAGTTCAGAGTGGGGGCAAAAACATATCTGAAAATTTTAAAAAAATACACAGAAGCAATAGCCAATCAGAGGTACAAAGTGATTCATTTGGAAGTACACTACCACAAAATATGGGGGAGGGGAATGAAGGGGATTCACTCCATGAATACTTTTGCCACCTTCTATGTACAACTGTAGCTCCCCAAAATTGCCAAGGGGTGGAGCCCTTTTTGCAGAAATGTTTGGAAAAAGCACTTCCCTGTTTAGCACCCTTTGTTGTGTCATTGGTACAAATGATATGCCTTTGAATTAATCTGTTACTACACCCAGTTCACAGTTTGCTAAACATATTTCATTTTACAAAGAGAGCTGCTTCTTAAGAGTACACTTTGGATACTGAAAACAGGTCACTCACAGTAGTTCCCAGGTTTTTATAGTCACCAAATTTTAATTAAAATGCAACCACTCGGAAGGAAAGCTTTTGTCCTTGTTTCTGCATCCCAGTGGAGAAGCTGAGTATTTCTGGGAGCAGGCAAGTTAGAAAAAGAAAAGACTAGGGAGAGAAAGGAATGTTTGTCAGTACTGTACAAGGACATTTGAAATCAATAATAAACCAATATCCAGCATAAAATATTGTATTACATCAATAGAGTTGTACAGTCATGCAGCCTACTCCTATGAAAAGCCCCATTCAGTTCTATTGAACGTATTACCAATTAACCGAGCACAGGACTGCAGGCTATTTAACACTGTGGAATTTAAATACAGTACTAGTGTACCTAATTGCATGGAGAAATGCAGTCCTATTCCTTAATCCAAGCAGCATCTCTTATAAATAGCATCTCTTTTTTAAACAGAAAGGAAGAAATAACAGAACCACAAAATATACTTTTTTTCAAATGTGTGATTAGAATTCAAACCTGCAGCTCAAATTTGCGGCATGCAAGTAGATGAAATGCACAAATACTGAGTCACCAAATTTGCTTTGACTTTGGCAAAGAACAATAATGCAACCAAAGTGGCATGCATGTGAACGCCCTGCTTCCATACACCTGAAAAAAATGGTCATTACAAAGAGGAATCAGGCAATCTCTGTGAAGGAAACTGCAACCCTGAAACAACAGTGCAATGTTTGTTCCAGTTCTCATGTAGCCCTGGTACTAAAGTTTGTGCAATATAGTAGCATAGTATAGTAGCATAGTATAGTTCCAATTAAGATTGGAACAATCTGAAATTTGGGGACTATCTCATGTGCAATAGGACTACAGTATTTTTACCACCCATGGTCAGCTGTCCATGCTAGTTTCATGATACATAATTTTGCAGGCTTCATGGCAGATGTCCAAAAAAGTAAAGGTAAAGGTGACCCCTGACAATTAAGTCCAGTCGTGTCCGACTCTAGGGTGTGGTGCTCATCCCCATTTCAAAGCCGAAGACCCAGCGCTGTCCGAAGATGCCACATAATTAAACATAAAGTATTTATTAACACAGAAAAATAACCTTAGGGGGCACTGGCTAGATGCCATAGAAATTTGATAGCCCTATGTGGTGAAAATAAACCACATATTATAGATTTAGGAATATAATTCACTCTAATGTTTTAATGAGACCTACCAGCTTCACTTTGCCTCCATTTATGCTCCACATTTTGCATCACTTGACTTGGATGCTGTTGACTCATTCCCAATACCTATGGCATTTATGTGATAAACTTATCACAAGCAAACATCCTTTCTCACAGATAGGCACTGCTAGATGTGTCAGTATCAGGGACAACTCAAACAATATGGAAGCCTCCTAGGATCCCTCGTCCCCACTTTGTTACACCCTGCAAAGCCACCACTTCTAGGATAAACATTCAAGTAAGCAGGGTCACTCTGCAATAGAGAATGTATGATATGTAAACATCCTGCAATGAGACTAACCTGATGGTTGTGTTTATCAAGAGAAAATCAGGGTTGACTGAAGTAACTGTTTGATACCTGGCTGGTAAACAAACCAGGTCTCAAAACATGCAAATAAGGATTTGTAACCCTCGTAACCAATGCAGGTAGTCTTACATGCTGTGAAGGAATGCTCCTGCTTCCTCTATTTTATATTTGTGTTATGCTATACTGCAGTGGTTCCCAAACTGGGAGCTGCGGCTCCCCAGAAACCAGCCAGGGGAGCTATGGAGTGCTATGGAATCCTCTCAGAATACAGTGCAATGCCAATTGGCAGGCATCAACATAATGTAATGGGGAGCCGCGGCCAATGGTCACCAATGGTCAAGGGAGCCGTAGGTCAAAAAGAGCTGGCGCAGGTCCGAGGAGACCCATTGGCAATTGGGAGGCTTACAGAGGAGTAAGGGAAAATATTTTCCCCTTCCCCTCCCAAGCATCCTTATCTACCCCTCCCCCATAGCATGCAGTGTTGCCCATTTTGGTATTTGGCGTTTTAACCCTGTTACAGCAGGGTTTTCCAGGAACATAACCCCCACAGTTAACGAGAATTAACGGTACCTTGCTCCAGAGGAGGGGGGGGTGCAAATAGTTCTGCTGCCTGAAGAGTGCTGCTTTGCTCCAGCTTCATTCCTTTACTGACACATTTACAGGACACAGATTTTCATCTGCTCCGTCCCCTTCCCCCCAATTTTCAGGCAGGCTCTTTGCTTTTAACAAACACCACTTTTTTTTTCAGATGCTCAGCATGTATATTCAGTTAAACATTCATTCCTTTTTCTAAACCAATAGAAAACAAAACAAAATTGAAACTTGAAACACTCTTCTTCTCCATCCCCAAGAATAAAGACTTCATGATTGCCGAAAGGGTCAGTCAGTGACTTAGTACCAGTACTCTCAACAGCTGGCTTCTGTCGAGAACAGAATGGACCAGTTTCTCCTATTTCAATGTGGGTGTCTGTTCAAACAAGAAGGGAATGCGAGTCCACCGTGGTATCACTGTCCAAAATATGTACAACTGTATGTACAGTTACAACTGTAAGTAACTGTACAATTTACGCTGTACAACAGCCTAACAGACAACTTCAAAAACAAAAAAGCCAAAAACCATTACGCTGAAGACAGCTAGTTGTTTAAGAGAAGAAGCAATAAAGCTTTCTCTGCATCAACTTAAACCCATAGAAAAACATTAAAAAAAAAAGTCATGATGCATTAAAACAACAAATCTCTAGGTCATTGTTCAGAGCTGTCACTTCCTATCCTCACCTTTCCTGAGGCCCTAATAGTTTACTGTTGTGTCAGCAATAGGTTTTAGCCACCAAAAATCAATTTCTGCCTACAGGTAATAAATAATGAAGAATAAAAGGAAGTTTGCTGAAGAGAATTAAACAATGTCACCATGATCATCATCATCCTATTTTAACATACCGTATTAATGTGCAATTATTTAAAAAAAAAACTTACCGTAGCTTACATTTTAAAAGCAGGGCCTCTTAAAAGGTGCGCTTCCACCACTCAAGGTTTTAGCTGAGCAGCACTGTACCCAACACTGTGGTATCTGTATCTTACTCTCTCAGTGGCATCCCATAGGGCCAAAAATATACAACTCATAATATTAAGATTTTTTAAAATAAATATACTTTTATACCATCCTTCTTCCAAAAAGCTCAGAACAGCATATCATATTCTTCCCCCTCCCATTTTATCCTCGCAACCATCTCCAGGATAGACAAAAAGATAACAATGGGCACCCTGTAACTTCATGGCTGGCATGCATTTGAACTTGAGTCCCCCCAGTCAATGTGCAACACTTTGTCCACTAACCACACAGACTTCTGATGAACTGAAAGATGCAGTTATCAAGCAGTATACCTTACCTAGTGACAGTGCTTTCATGAGAAGAGAATGTAATCATAAATGTAATGAATTCTATGCATAACAGATCTCCTGTGCCATCAAGTTTATTTTGCCCCCCTAAAAAAAAAAAAAACCAAGCCCAATGTCTTGTAGTACCTTAAAGACTAATTTATTTCAGCATAAGAATAGACCAAAGCTTCCAAGAAAGGTTATCACGTAACAAATACAGCAGACCAGACCATGAGATACAGAGGCATGAATAAGTCGTCAAAACTAGAAGGTACAAAGGAACCATTCCAAAAAGAAGAGGCATGGAGGAACTCGCTGGACTTTTCCCTACCTCACTATAGATGAACACTGTGACCAAGTAATCTCCAGAGTTCTCTCAATTTCAACATAGATTATCACCACCATTATTAAAAAGTTATAATAAAGCCCATCAGCCGGCAGTGAATGAGAATGGAATAAAGAAAGGATTTCCCTTGCAGCGAGAACTGCAATACATTCATAACTCCATTTAATGCCTATACAAATAAAATAGGCACCTCTGCTGAGCCTGTTTTGCAATCAGCCTTCCCCTTTTCCATCCTCAATAGAAAATGTCTTCCAATTCATGTCCCCTTTTTTAGACAAATTGTTCAAGATGCAGCTCCAACAATAAGTTTTTTTCCTAGTTAAAATACAATCTTCAGTCAGTGTACGAGCCTGGGAAGCTAACTCTGCCATTGACTGCCACAAAATGTAACATTAAACTGATGGTGACCCTCACAAGTGGAAATCCATTTACCGTAGTATCTCAGTGACCAAAAACTACAGGGGAAGAAGAGTCAAAGGAGATGAGTAAGGTCTGGAAGAATTCTCTTGAAAAAGTATGAAAGCTTTTTTAAAAATATATATGAGATTCATACACAGTGCAATGCTGGAACAAAAATAAATGCTTTAAAAGCAGTCATTATGATTAGGTTCTTCATGCCTAAATTCTCAGTCTATGAGTCAGGATCACCAAGGAAGTGATGATGAGATACCTATGCAGAAGGAGGCAAATGACAAATATCCTGAGACGTTGAACGTACTCTACAATTGCAGTTAGAGGACAAGCAGCAAGTTGGAGTCTTGTTTCTTAATCTGCCCCTGAGATCCTAAGTACAAACTCTAAAAGCAACAGCTAAAAGATTATTTTTATTTTTATTTATTAATGAATTGATTAATTATTTTACTTACCTGTCCCGCCGCCGCTGGTCCATTGCCGCCAATGCCGCGCCGCCGGTCCACTGCTGCCATTGCCATGCTGCCGCCAGCGGTTCATTGCGCGCCGCCGCTGCCGGTCCATTGCCGCTTCGCCGCCATTGCCATTTTGCCTCCACCATTATTGCTGCTGCCATTATTGCCGCTGCTGCCACCACCGGTCCTGAACCCTGGCCGGCTGCGTTGGAGCCGGCCAGGACTCCTCCTGCCCCTGAAGCCTCCGCTTCCGCTGCTTTTAAAATGCGCCATTTTTCCGGCGGCGCCATCTTGGATCTCACAAAATCTCGCGAGATCCAAGATGGCAGCACCAAAATCTCGTGAGGGCACATGAGGCACTGCCTCAAGATTTGGGCACCGCCATCTTGGATCTCGCAAATTTTTGTGAGATCCAAGATGGCGCCATCGGAAAAAAGGCACATGGAGGCAGAGGCTGCCTCCGTGGAAAAGAAGGTGAGTTTTTTCACCTTAAAAGTGGTGGAGGCTTTCATCAGGCCCAGAAAGCCCGGGACCAATCCGGGACCAGAGCCCGGAACCCAGGACGGTCCCGGGGTTTCCGGGACAGATGGTAAGTCTACCCCAATGGGTCTCCTCAGATGTGCACCTGCAAAATGGCTGGCGCAAATCCGGGAGGCCCATGTAATGCCAGCCAGGCCCAGGAAGGAGGATAGGATTCAATGTCCAGGAAGGGGAATAGGATTCGGTAGAGTACACCGCCAAGGATCCCTCCTCCTTCCTGGGCCCAGCCACCCAATCACCCCCTCCCATTCCACCCAGCACAGGCCTTACCAGTGTTCACCAGCAGTAGCCTCTGTCCCGCAGATAGTGAACTGTGCTGGCCTCAGCACCAGCACCAGTTTCGCCACGCAGTGGTGGGGGTGTGTGCACTTGCCTCCTGGAGTTGCCGCCGGGTTGCCCCCTCCGCCGCCCCTTCTGTCTTCGTTGTGCGCTGCCGGGCCACAAGATCAGCCCTCCCGCCTGCCCTGGAATCGTTTGGCTCCAAAATGAGTTGGAAAGCAGGGGGGGGGGGTGTTTCGCACTGCGCTGCCGAAATTTGGTGGCAGCTCGCGAAAATGACATCACGCTGCCCAGGGGCAGGGCATGTGGCTTCACGTGGGGGAGTGTCGCGACGGTGGGCCCCCCCATGGGAGTGTAGGAATGCCACTGGTCCTGCATCTCCTAACAGTCAGTTTCACTGGATGCCCTTCAAGTTCCAGCGTCATGGGGGAAAGACAGAGAAAGAAATTCTACTTGTTTTCTCCAACCAATACACAATTTTTATAAACTTCTGCCATGATTCTTTTCACTTAGTCATCTTTCTAAGAAACCAAATGTAATCACATTTTGTTTGCTATTTACTACTCCTTTTCCTGCTTTCCCTTTTGAGATGAAGTGACCAGAACTATACATGATATTACCAATGCAGGAACATAAACACATTGTAAAAAGATATTCTTAATCTTTCCCAGTAATCCACAGTACTGATTTTTTCTTTTCCAATGCCACTTCATATTGAGTTGACGTTCTTATTGAACTCTCCATCTAACTTCAAGATTTCTTTTCTGGATAGTTACAACCAGTTTTCCTGTAACTTATTTGTATGTTTTGTCCCATCAGACAGCTTGGAGGCAATTTCAACTAGGAAAATGACATGGAGAAAAAGGGTAAACACATCCTCCCAGAAGCCAGTCCCAAGCTAAACTAGGCCCCTGGAGGCTGCATTTACCATTTTAAAACCCTCAGGAGATTGTGCTCATTTTAAACACATTTTAAAATTTTAAAACCTTCAGGAGATCAGGGCTGGCCCAACTATGAGGCCAACTGAAGCAGTTGCCTCAGGCTGCAGATTGGTGGTGGGGCACCTACCTACCTCTGCCCTCCCCACTTGTCTCTGCTGGGAAGAGCAGAGGCTGGTGTATCAATCAGTAAGGGTGTGGGCAGCATTTGGCACACTGCCTTAGGTGCCGGTCTTGGGTCAGCTCTGGTGTGCGCATATGCACAGCACACACATACACAACAAGCTCAGTTTTCAACCTTGCTCTAGTATCCTAGTAACAGACACAGGATCAGATGTGTTTCAGAAATGACGGATGAGTTAGTACGTTGTTTTCAAGCGACTCGTGTGCTTAACCGGCATGCAGGATGACAGACCTTGGGAACCTGGGCATTAATACTGGAGATTTATAGTCAAATCTGTCACGGATGGGGAACTTTTCCCAAGAATGACTATGCTTGAAGGTCGCTTTTCCTAGGTGATAAGTATAGAGAAACTTTCTCATCTACCCCTCCCTTCAAAACAATGAGCATGTGTAAACGAGAGAAGAAGGAGGAGTGTGCTGTCATCTAATATATCCTGCTTTTCATTTACATTGTTTTTGTCTCATTTTTCTCTTAGACAGATGTTTCTATTACTTTTATCACAAGTCTTACAATATAGTGGACCTTTCACTTCCCAGGACCAGATGTTTTGTTGCAAGTGCCTTAAAAAATATCACATGTTAAGCGTAAAAGTGTACTTTCCTTCAGAAGTTGTTAGCATTGGATAGACTCTACACTCTCATTTTTGTGCTCAAAGTGACAAGAAATAACACATTTTTGTGTTAATTATACTGGCACTATAGTCATGTACAGTAGATATAGACAGCTGCAGTAATATATAAGGGTAAAGGTGACCCCTGACAATTAAGTCCAGTAGTGTCTGACTCTAGGGTGTGGTGCTCATCCCCATTTCAAAGCCGAAGAGCCAGCGTTGTCCAAAGACACCTCCGTGGTCATGTGGCCGGCATGACTCTCCTTGCCGCAGCGCGTAGCATGCAGCTGGAACATGGAGCGCTGCTTACCTTCCCGCAAGCAGTACCTATTTATCTACTCGCATTAACATGCTTTGGAACTGCTAGGTTGGCAGGAGCTGGCCAAGCAACAAGAGCTCACCCCGTCGCGGATTCGAACTGTCGACCTTTCGATCGACAGCTCATGGTTCAGCGGTTTAACCCACTGCGCCACCTGCTGGCCTCATAGAGGGGCTTAAACTAACCATGACTACAATAACATCTTGTTCAAGGCAAGAGAAACTAAACCTTTGCTATGCTGCCTGTTGGTTATGATCTCATTCCCTTTATGAAAGATTACTGGGATAGGAGTAGGGGGTTGCACTTGCATAATTGTGGGTATGGTGACTGATATGGTGGTGACATTTGAGCATCCTGAGAGCAAGTAGCCGCAACCCCTGATAACTCCTATCCCAATAATCCTTCATAAAGTAGGTAAAATCTTTCATTTTGGTAGGTAGAATATTGACTTAGAATGCCTAACTTCTTCACGTGAGAGGCTCCATGTAAATTGCCTTTGCAAAGTGTTGCACAGCATCTCAGTGGCTCATTCTTCTGTGTTGGTGTATTAGCAGCAGGTCACAACGTTTTGCTTGGCCTCTTGTAGTTGAAGCACAGAGGGGACTGGGGCTAACTGCCCTCAGGACACTCAAATGTCACCACCATATCAGTCACCATACCCACAATAATGCAAGTGCAACCCCCTACTCACCTCATTACACACACACACACACACACACACACACACACACACACACACACACACACACACACACACACTAGATTTTACATGCTTTCTTCACATAGTCCTTTGGCTGCCTTTTGTTTAAACTGAGCCACCACATTTCCATGTATCCATCTAGGAACAAATACACCAGCATTTGATATACAGGTGCTATCATGTTTTCTACATTCCTTTCTGTCCTAATGACTTCCAATATCTGCACCAAGAACTTCCTCACCATGTCTCAAAGGAATGCAAGGTTCTCATCCTCTCACCATGATGATGTGGCATTCTCTTGTCATCACTTACATAGCTAAGGTACATTAACGAACGACAGTTATTATCATTAGCCATCCTTAATTAGTGAAAAATTAAAGAGTGGTTTGATGTTCAAGTGTCTAACCAGGTCATTTTGCCTCTGGTCTCTGAAAAGTTTTGCCAACATCACAAGTTTCATAATCATCACACTTTGCAACAGAGAGTGGCAGTGAATTGCTGGAATTTCCAAAATTGCAGGGTCAAAGCACTCTGAAAGGAGAATCAAATAACTACTTGTTTAGTGACTGCTTTAGCCACATACAAATCTGGTTGGTAGTAGACTCCAGCAAGGTGGAGGACTGTTATCACACTCCCCACAAATCACTCTGAAATCTGGAGGGGGGGGGAGTACATAAGAACATAAGAAGATCCCTGCTGGATCAGGGCAAAAGCCCATCTAGTCCAGCTTCCTGTATCACACAGTGGCCCCACCAGATGCCTCAGGGAGCACACAGCCAACAAGATAACCTGTTTCCTGCTGCCACTCCCTTGCAACCTGGCACAGAGAAAACCCACTTCTAAAACCAGGAGGTTGCTTATGGCTTGTAACCTGTGATGGTCTTTTCCTCCATGAATCTGTCCAAACCCCTTTTAAAGGCATCTAGGCCAGGTGCTATCACCACATCCTGTGGCAAGGAGTTCCACAGATGAATTACACGCTGGGTAAAGAAATATTTTCTTTTATCCGTTCTAACTCTCCCTCCACTCAATTTTAGTGCATGTCCCCTGGTTCTGGTGTTGTGCGAGAGGGAGAAGAATTTCCCTCTATCCACTCTCTCCATCCCATGCATAATTTTATACGTCTCAATCATGTCCCCCCTCAGGCGCCTTTTTTCTAGACTGAAAAGCCCCAAACGCTGTAGCTTTTCCTCATAAGGGAGGTGCTCCAGCCCACTAATCATTCTGGTCGCTCTTTTCTGCACCTTTTCCAATTCAACTATAACCCTTTCCATACCATAACCCTTTCCTCTTGTAAAAAAATCCACATGCATACACTACATTAGAGCCCACACACACTCACACACACATACTATGCAGTGTCCTCTTGATCTTGCTAAAATTATGCTCATTCTGTACAATTGACATTGATATTCAGGTCTGATACACAATTGCTAAGAGAAGGGTGAATCAAGGAATTAGACTGTCCTATTGCAACAGGACAATAGAAAACATCATTGAAAGTAATAAAAGCCTCTATATTTGATTTGAGGCTACATCTAATATAGCAGAATCTTCTCTCTTGTATGCTTTTCTTTGGAGTCAGAGGAAATCAATATATAAAGACACACCACAGTACTGTTGAGAACATCTTACTAGCATCTGGTGCAGACAATGTCGGCGTGTCTACTGGCAGCTGCCTTCAAACTCTGAGTTCAGATTCATATCAACCTGGTACTCAACCTCTTCCCTCACCTTGTCTGCCACAATCCTGGGCCCTGGGAGATGTGCCAGCCTTCTGAGACATAATCCCAGGACAGGGCAAATGAATTCTCTGTGCACTATTGGCTGCCAAGTGCCTCATCTTACAGAACTGGAAGGACAAAACATCACCCTCCGTCATCTAGTGGAACAATGACCTATCCATACTATCCACCTATGAACAGACAGCATTTGAAAACCAGCTCTCAGGAGAGCACCTATCATGCTCTCTGGGTAGCACAGGTGGACAACCTCTGAGCAGCCTGTATTTGTGAAACTCATGGCTCCACCCCAGAATGGTATTGGCTCTTGGAATATTGGCTTTGTTTGTTCTCCTTCCAAAGAAATTAAAATGAATGGAGCCATTGGCGTCACTTGGGGGTGCGGACCACACCGGATGACACCCTCGGGGTGTGGGTGTGGGACACACCACTAGTGGCCAAAATTGTGGAAACCTCTATTTATGAAAAATACTATCATGTTATATATCAGTGGTTCTCAAAGTGGTGTGTTGCGACCCACCATTGGAACCACAATCTGTTCCCTGCCACCTTAAGGGTTGGGGACAGCATGGTGGTGATCCTAGGAATCACCACTGCTGCCGGGGAAAAAGCACCTGAAAATGGTGGGGGGGTTGTACTTAGCGTGGCCTCCGAGGGGTCCGGGAAGTCCTGCAGACCCCTCCGCAGGCCTTCCCAATCTTCAGATCACTGCAGAGTGGCCTCCGGGGGGTGGGGGCTCAGGGAGACCTGCACTACCCTCCGCAGCCCGCCGATCTTCAGATCGCTGTTCTTATCAGCCATTCAGATCACCATTTGCGAAAACCAGGTGGTCGTAAATCGTGGCAGAGAGGCGATCTGAAGAGGGGGGGCTGCGGAGGGTAGAGCAGGTCTCCCCGAACCCCCCCCAGAGGTTGCTCCGTTGCTATCTGAAGATTGAGGAGGCCTCCCCTCACCCCCATGGTAAATTAAAAACACATTTTCGGGCACTTTTTCCCCAGCGGCGGTGGCGATCCCAGGGATCACCGCCACCACTGTCCCTGCCACCACAAGCACTCAAAGTTCTCCCCACCTCGCAGGGAGAACTTTGAGAACTACTGTTATATATCATTGGAAATGCAATTTAATGCAGAATATAATGAAAAAAAACTGTTTTGAATTACCTGCATTCTATCAAACGTTATGGCCAAATAACCGGAAAAACACAACTGGCTTAAGTAACAAAAAGTGAATTTCCTTAACTCAAAACTGACCAATAGGACTGATTGTTCTGAGTAACAAAAAGTGAATTTCCTTAACTCAAAACTGACCAATAGGACTGATTGTTCTGAGAGTCCATGAGGTGCTATTATGACACAGGATAGAACCAATAAGATGTTAGTATGAGTTAGCTCTCATTTCTATGTATCAGAGCTAATACTAGAACTCTATTCAGTTGTGTGAGTGTCAAATTGGCCACGGGTTTTTTGTTGGCTACTGATTCGTTGGGTGGCCTGTACTGTTATACATTAAAATAAATAAAGTTAATGGGGTGACACCATGAGTTACTGCACCGGGTGACACCAACCCTAGTTACATCACTGGGGTGACACGTTAAGCTTTTGCACCGGGTGATGCAAACCCTAGTGATGCCTCTGAATTAAGCACAAATGAAGGGTGAAAAGAAGTGGTGACCTAGTGAGGTCACTGTGGCTCACCACATGATGATGAGGGAGAGGTAAGGCACACCAAGCATTCACCTAACCTTCCCACACATGCTCAGGTATCTCACAGGTGGCCCCAAGAGAGCAGTTGCTCTGACCAGAAAGAAAGACACACAAAATGGAGCAACCTTCCTTACCGCAGCTCCCAATATTCTTTTAAGGGGCTCAGGGATGAAGGAAGACACAGAGTTTTAAGTTATACAGAATTCTTTATATTCATCTATTTCTATCTAATAGAAAGAAGAGGGGAAACATTTGTCACTATAGAGTTTAAAAAACAACCTGGTGCTATATGCACATTAATAACAATAAAGTTGTCAAGCTGTCAGATAAGAAGCTAATTTCACTCCGAGCACAATTAAAGATGCTATTATCCTGCCACCTGGGGCCACTTCTGCTTTTACAACCCAGCAGGTTTCCAGAGACAAAAAGGGACCAGAACAAAAATGGAGAAATGGATTCCCCTTCCAAACATCACGTAACCATCACTTGCTCTCCAGCCAGTTCAGCAAAATATTTGCCGTTCTTCAAAATGGACACACATGCAGACTCATATTAGTAACACGACCTCACATTTGGGGTGAATATTTAACCAGGTAGCCAAGAGGTTGCTCAGAGAGTAACTTAGAGGAAACAAACAAAGTTTTAGACATAAAAAAAAACTGCTTGCCAGGTGCCTTGTGAGAACCGACTATACTTTTCGTTTAGAGCTAGAAAAATGCTCATCATTATGACAGGCTATGAGAGGTGAAGACAAAGAATAGGCCCACACCTTGCCAAATGTAGCCCATTTACTACGTTGTGTAAGGTAAAGGTAAAGGTATCCCCTGACAATTAAGTCCAGTCGTGTCTGACTCTAGGGTGTGGTGCTCATTCCCATTTCAAAGCCAAAGAGCCAGCGTTGTCTGAAGACGCCTCCATGGTCATGTGGCCGGCATGACTCTCCCTGCTGCAGCGGGTAGAATGCGGCTGGAACACAGAGCGCTGTTTACCTTCCCGCAAGTGGTACCTATTTATCTACTCGCATTGACATGCTTTGGAACTGCTCATTTGCTGGGACCCTGAGAACCAAGACAGAACTGTTTAGATCCACCTCTTCCAGCCTAGCCCACTTCTTATTCATGCTAGACGGAACCCAGGAACTGGCATAGAGACAGACGGATAGGGCACAAACTTTCAAAATATGGTCACGATGAATTTCCCAAAATGGCAGTCGGTGTCATTGAGTGAAGTGGTATCAGACTATTCAAAACCTGGGACTTGCTTTTAGCCCTAAGTTACTCAACCAACCAACCAACCAACCATGGTTTTCATCAACCAGCCATGGTAGTTCATCAATCAATCATGATTTTCATACCAGCTACTACCATGCAAGTGTTCAGCAACAGCCCTTTTATGTATTTTTTTAATTATATCCTCCACTTCACATCTGTTTTATCTGAATTTAATTCCAATTTGTTCACCCTCATCCAGTCCATTACCAACTTCAGACAACAATTCAGAACATCCGCAGCTTTCCTATTATCAAAGGGAAATGAGATGCAGAGCAAGATGTTGTCCGCATATTGATGACACCCAACCCCATATCCCCAGCACTTTCATGTAGATGTTAAAAGACATGAGACAAAATTGAACTGCAGGGGACCTCAAAGGTTAATGGCCAACAGGTCTAGCAGGAATCCCCCAGAACCATCTTCTGGAATTCTCCCCTCCAGGAAGGGCTGGAGTCACTGCAAAACAGAGCTCCCAAGTCCTACCCCAGAAAAGCAACCCAGAAGGATACCATGATCACTGCTGAGAGGTCTAACAGACCCAATAGGGATGCACTCAACCCTGTCCATTTCCCAATGTAGCTCCATCAATCAAGGCACCTTCTATTTTGAACCCTGGCCAGAAGCTGGACTGAAATGGATCCAGATAAGTTTCTTGCAGGAATTCTTGGAGTTGAACCACCACAACCTGCCTGAGCACCCTGCCCAAAAATGGGAGTTCGGAGACCAGCCAGTAATGTTCCAGTACAGCAGGACCAAGGGAGGACTTCGTCAGGGGAGGGAAGACAACTGCCACTTTAAGGTAATCACACCCTCTTCCAAACAGATGCTAATAACACTCTCTACCCATTTGATCACTGCTCCCCAGATAAACCTGATAAGCCAGGATGGGCAAGTGTCCAGTGGGCATGCAGATGGTTTCACACTATCAAGGATCTTGTCCTGTATAACTTGAAAAGAATGCATAATGAAAGAATAAGCAGATGTAGAAGGTGCATCATTTGGCTCTGTTAATGTGGAATGCAAGTTATGACAGATGCAAGCAAGTTTATTAGCAAAGCAGTTTGTTGCAGCGAGCACCTGAGTCCTCCTCTACCCTTCCAAGACCCTGCACTACTCAAAAAAAGCTCCATTGGATGGCTCTTCTGTAATGGCTTTTTCCTCTCCCAGTGCCATACCTCCCACTGCTCATCACCTTCATAATGACGACACCCCTTCTCCTGCCCCCTGCACACCACCAGCCACCTATCACCAACCACCCGCTCCAGCCAACATACAAATGCAGTTTCCCACCAAGAAAATAAACCAAGGGTGGCCATTTCACACCTCACACCGACTAGGACAGAGAAAAGTGCTGCAACAGTCTACCTAACAGCCCCCTCCCTTAATGCCCAGCTGTCACCTGGACGATGCCCCAAAACAGCATTTCCCACATCCACTACCCAGAACTCTAGCAATGTATCCCAACAGTTCCCCTTTTACTGAGGCTGTTGGCACCAAGACCAAAAGAACTGAGCATCCATTTTAGATTTTTCCTCCCACCACTACACACATACTGTACAGCTATGACACATGTGCATCATCTAACAAAGCAGCATTATTTTTTTCTTCATAACTCTTGTTTTATGCATATTAAACTGATTAAATGCATTAGGTTTATATGGTAATCAATGAAGACTCCTTTACTCAAGTGTCAGCCCTCCTGTAAACCAACAAAAGGCTGAAATGGAGAACACTGACTGTAACAGTGGCTGAACAGTGACACTAAACAGCCCCTTTACTCTGAGTATAGCAAGTGCCAAAATGTGATTACACATTCAGATGTTCACCTGTGCACATGTAAGTTCTCTTCAGATGTTCTAAATCAGAGGTGGCCAACCTTTCCATATGAATGTTCCTGGCCCTTTCATGGTTGTATAGGTGAGGACATTTCAGCAGGGGCAGCTGCTTTAGCAGCACCATCAGCACTTGCAGCTGCCAAGATTCTGTCATCTACACAGCTCTTAAGAACACAGAGGCCCTAATGGTGGCCACCCCTGTTCTAAATGAATTAAAATTTTGAAGCAGACATAAGCATGGGGGGGGGGGGGGGACGACTGATAAGGCTCACTGAGGCAACAGCTTCGTGTGGCAAATCAGCAGATTGACAGCCGGACCGCTGCCTCCCATAGCCTACTACCTGCCTCTCATGAGAACCTGTAAGTTTGGATACAGTTAGAAGCTCTCATAGCTAGGGGTTTCTTCCAAATAAAATTATTGTTTGGGGAGAAGCAGCAGACTTTTTCCACACCAGATTATTCTTCAGATATGTTGTGTCTCCCCTAAAAAAAATTATGATCTGATGCGTTTTGGAATTCTGGTAGGGAATTTTTTTTAAGTCAGCAGAGAACATTAATTTATGACTATTTTTCAAACTCCACTGAAGTAAGAGGGTAATAGCTTTCGGTTGATTTGCTTTCTATAACCTGTCACTCATTGCTGTGTACCTGACAAGACTGCAGACAATATTCCAATCACAAGGCCAATTTCTGCAGGACAGTGAAGAATATCGGCCACAGAGTAGAGGATTTTTTCCTCCCTTTCATGCTGACAGAATGTCAAGAAAACATCTGTGTGTGTTTTTAAACTCATAACCAGATATTCTGTACTCATGGGGGGGGGGGCTACTGCATAGTTGCCTCCTTCAGTATTTCAGTGGAGCAAGGTGGTGATAATCAACACCTAGATATCTGAGCTGTTATATTACATCTGTATGTTAAAATCTTGACAGAATTACACAAGGGACCAAGGAACGTTTTGCAATGCCAAGATTAATTGTCCCCTTTTTTGCATTTATACCACAACCAAGTTAGATACCAGTGGCAGGGAAAGGTTAAGACTTGTCCAAATGTATGGTAGAGAAGGTACAAAATTCTCCTTCTGCAGCATGTCAAAGGTGACTTTTTCAAGCCATCCAAATGGATTTTACTAATTCTTCTGTGAAAAACACAAGAACTTTCTCTTCATCACTGAATTTCTTGCAAGCAAGTCCTCTTCCTGAAGAATGAGGAGAGTTTGCAAACACTAGAATCTGATAAGTGAACAAGCAGATGCTAGTGTACATATAGACCATCAATACTAAGGAATTTGATCATGTGCTTTACTTTTAAGCACAGGTGTATGTCCAAATGAGATTCCACATCAATTAATGTAAAGATTGTACTCCAATGGCTTTTTCTAACTGGGGGTCACAAACTTTTATGTACTTCACAAAGGCGTATGTAGTTGAGCCATTTGCCTTCATCTTTCACTATGCTGAATCCCATGCCAAGATTTCAATTACAGAAATATTTCTTGCTTTCCTCTTGTCTGATGGAAAAGTAAATTATGAAAACCAGCTTGTTTATCCCCAGGTGTCAGCGGTGGCTTGAAATTCTTTTGCCATTTCTATTCCTTTGTGTACCTTTTTCAAACTAATTATTAAGAATCATTCAGCCCGACTTGAACAAAAAAAAATCTCTCTTCCAATAGCGCAAATCATGTGTTATCTTCTAGCTTTTCACATTTCTGTAGCTCTTAAACACCTGATCAGTACTGACTGCAGCATACAAGAGAAATCCATCATCATGAGCCACACTAGGAAATTGTTACACTCAATAGTAGTCTTAGTTCTGTCCAATATTGTTTATAAAGTATTCCATTTTATGCTTTATGTTGGGAATGGTTTCCTGGAGCATTTTTCTGTAAGCCACTGGAATTGTTGACTTTTAATTAAACGTTAAGGAATCATTGGTTAGTACTAGACTTGCAGATCAAACTGGCATTTTGTTAAGCACTCTCTCCAAGATCTACTGATCACTGTACAACATTTGGAAACCAATGCAGCAATACACTTGTCTTTTGACACAAACTCCTGGTAGCTAAATCTCACATTCAAATTTATCTAATAAATGTGGCAATGTTCTCAACAGTTAAAATTGGCTTTACAGAGTCTTTTCTATTCTTCCTCCTTTTTAAGGAAATACAAAGTTTAAGTAATGGGAGGAACAGAAGTACACACTAGTCTTTGAAGAGGGGAATGAGTCAAACTCTAGTAGAGTTTGCAAGACCATTGCCAGAGTAGTTCCAGTTTTTAATTCACAGTTCTTAGTCCATGCACAATAAAGGTGACCAATTCATCTAAAAGTAACTCTCTACTAGCAGTTTTTAATGTATGGACAGAATACACTCAGCAAGCTTCTGCAGAGAATTATGAGAAAATACAGCTCAAAAGAACCTAGCCTTAGGGTACATCTAACATGACATTAGGTGGGGGGGGAGTGCCTATTTGTACTCCTGCATGCAGAATGTTCCTTACCCTATAAACATAAAAGTGGTCCAGGGACATGTGTCAAGGGATCTCTGAATGTTGGTCACAGTGCATATACCCTACAGACCAGTACCAAGGAAACTGGAATGCAACAACAGGAACTCAGAATCAGAATCAGTTGGGAGTAAGTTTATTGAGGGAAATTAATTATTAGAGAGCAAAGGAAGTTAGCATATGAAAGCACAAAAGTAGTTGGGGACAGAATGTAAGGAGAGAGATTACTAGGGGAAAGCATGACGGTGCAATCCATCATAATGCTGCGCTGGCAGAGCGAGTGCTCCGTTGGCGCAGGGTGTTGCAAACGTGCCATAAGGCTCTGGTGGCAAGGTCGGCATGGCACACTACGCTGCCGGATGAAGCCCATACCGCCGGACACAGGTAAGTTCTGCAGGCGGTGGCAGGGGAGGGGCAATTGGTTGACCAGGGACGGGGCGGGGATATTGACAACGCGCTCCGCCAATATCCTAACCCTCTTTCCTGACCTAGCCGGCCTCACGCAGACAAATGTCCCTTTCCCGCCCCCCGAAGTGTGCCCCAGCTCTGCCGGCATGGGCCTGATCCCACACAGTATCCAGCACAGTGCACTTAGCGCACTGCAGCAGTTCTTAGGCAAGATTGGGCTGTGAGGATGCTAAGGAGGGAGACACTGCACATGTGCAAAGTGTGACTTTTCCCAGAGAGACAAGGCCTTTGCAAGAGAAGCAAAGTTCAGTACAGAGAGAGAGAGAGAGAGAGAGAGAGAGAGAGAGAGAGAGAGAGAGAGAAGGAACATGGAAAAAAACTAGCATGGGGCAGGGAGAAGGAGAAAAGACTGCCCAAGTCTCAGGGTGAGGTCAGTGAGGTTAGAAGGAGGTGGGCGTATCTGCCATTTGGAGTATGGCTGACAGTCCTTTCTGCTCTAGTCAAGGAGTTTACTGCCAATCATTTTACCTTCTTGACCAATGTCCCAAAATAGGGCACTTGGCACTGAGTGAAACTGAACTTAAAATAGTCTGGGCCATTGATAACTGAGCCAAGAGAACTGATCCAGGGGAACTTGGAGGAGTTTCTCAGGGCTTCTGCCCTTCCTTGGTTAAAAGATTGGACAACAATGTTGAGGGCTGTGTGGTCAAAAAAGGGAGAACTAGAGAGAAAGACAAAGTTCACACTGCACGTGGTTCACATGCAAGAAAAGATAGGGACAGAAGGCAAAGCATATATATTATGCTGGGTGGGATTCCAGAAGTGGAATTGTTGATTACCTCAAGGCTCAGGGAGCCAAGTTTCAAAGAGTAACTGAGCAGTCAAATCAATAGTTCCAAAAAGGGGCTCCTGGACACGGGTCCCACCAGGCACTCAGGGGTATGGAGTCACATTCAAGGGAGGCTCCGGATTGTCTGGCTGCAAGGCAGGGCCTGAAGGCAAAGATGGGAGTGTTGGGTACACCTCAGTTATGTTGTGCAACTGTCATCTCCACCTCTTCCTCCGGGGGAGGGGAGCTCCACCTCCAAGGGATTTTTGGAAAGCCATGGACATACCATTCAGGTAAGGAGAGGAGGAGATGTTCTTCCTCTCTGAGTTAACTTCACCCTTTTCCCGTCCCTTCATGAAATCCTGCTGATGGGCTTAGGCAGAGGCTCTTTCCCTGAAATGGAACCTTAGAGTATCTGAGGTTCAACGCCACCTACTGGCTAACTACTATAGTTCCTAGGTTTGGAGCAGGGATGGGTTCTGGATCCGTTTGGACCCCGTCCCTTTCATGTTCCCAAATAGAGATGGGTCTGGGCTGCCAGGCCCCTGCAGCATGCTATCCTTCCCCTTCCCAGGTCCCTCTCCAGTTCCTTCCCTCTCTCCCAGGCTTCCTCCTCTGCACCTGGGCTCCCCTGCTCCTCTTCCCTTCTCCAGTGTCCAGTATACACCTTTCCCTTCCTTTGCCCTGTCTCTGTTTCCATCTCTTCCTGCTTCTGTCCTCTCCAACCACTCTCCCTATTGTGCAGAGCTTTTAAAGGGCTGGTTCCCCAATCTTCTCCAGCCAGGTGCTGCTGGTCAGCCTGGCTGAGAGCAGGCAACGGCCAATGACATCAGCAGCTGTTGCTCCACCATCCAAGTTGATCAGGAAGGGCTTCATTTCCCACCTGCCAGCTTGCTGCAACCATCTTGGGCTCACAGTGACACAAAGGAAAATGAGAGACTTCCTGGCCTAAACAGCTAGTGTACAGGGAGGGTTGTCCTCGGGCTGTTTTTCCTCCTAGAAGGAAAAGAGCTTGATTGAGTGGAAATGGGTTCCTGAGGCATAACAAGAGTACTGCTTCTGTTGCCACCCTGTACATGGTACAAGTGCTGTGGCCACTTTTATTCTCTGGCTTCAGGCTGGTAGAAAAGGGAGCAATAGGTTCTGATGGAGGGACCTTTGAGTTTCGGTGCTTCTCAGGCAAGAGTCTTGTTGGGCACAAGAGAGCCATTTAACTGTCAGGATGAAGTAATCCAGGGATTGCAATAGCATTAGTGTGGGGGGGGGGGTTTACAAAAGGGCTTATTTAAACATGAATCTTGCTATATGCATTTTTCCAAGGCAGGAAAGGGAGTTAACCCTTTCCTAGGCTGACCATCTGTGGACACAGTGCGTTGTTGCAGCTTGGCTCGGCTTGGCTCATCCAGATTCTAGAGGACTGTCGAGGGGAAAGAAAAGGGAGAAAGACTTGGCCAAAACACTTTATGGGGGTGGGGAAGCCATTAGAATAACCTCGTCAAACAGTACTCACTTTGTTTGCCTTTGTAGATTTCTTGTCAATGTCACCATGACAGTATAAATGCATTTTAAACATTTATACCCTGCCTTTCTATCATAAAATGATGCTCAAGACAGCTTACAGTAAAAACATAAAACAATGAAATCATATACAAATGGCATAAACAGCAGTGAGGCAGCAATCAAAAACAGAAATAATAAATCAAGCGCAGTGCTGAAAACAGGTAAAATACAGCATCTATGCATTAAAAGCTAATACCATACCTGGCTCTTTAAGCCAAGGGGAGAGTTCCACAGCTTAAATGCAAGAGTGGAGAATGCTCTCACCCTGCCAAAGGATTGGTTATCCAAATGTCTAAAACAGAGGCTCGCCTATGTTTATGTATAGTCAATATTTTTAGCATAACATCTGAAGGTATGAATCCAATTTTATTCAAAAATGTATACATGAAAAAAATATAAAGGCTACCTGCATGCTGCATTAGAGGGCCAATAAACAAGCTATTATTTGACAGACAGTTCAGAATTCCGCAGCAACATTTAGTTACTAGTCATTAAATAAGTTTTTTTTTCTCCTCAAATAAAATTCAAATTAAATAAATCTGTTCAGGAAAGGTGCACAGAGATTGATTCCTATACATGAAACAGCTAATTGAGCAGATGTTTCACTGAGTCATGCCTATATTTTTTTCGCCAAGGTTACAGTTAATTCAAGTCTCACCAAGTGTGTGTGAGTAGTTTGAAGAAGTCTTTTGTTCATTTATCAAATTGATACATATTTTTAACAGCTAAAGTTATAGAAATACAATATTAATATCATTGGTAGTGGGTAACAGAGCAAAGTCGCACCTTTTAAAGTGGTGCTCCTCTTATATTTATCATCAACCACCCCTTTTTACCCCCAGCATATCACCTTTTCTGCTGGCTGTTTGCTGGTGTCTTTTCTCCATATATTATAGATGAGCCTTTTGGGGGCAGGGAATTTATTTAGCTATGTAATCATCTTTGTGAACTTTTTTGTTGAAGAGTGGTATATCAATATTCTTAATAATAATACCACCTTTAATTTGGCTTATTCTCCTACTTATAGAGCAGAATGAAGCAGAATCTGTTAGCATCAGGTTCTACACAGAGATACATAGAGCAGAATGAAGCAGAATCTGTTAGCATCAGGTTCTACACAGAGATACATTGTACCGCAGTCATTGAGTGCCAGCCAGTTGCATTAGAATCAGTGGAGTTGTATCTGTTGAGTATATTTTACACCCAGTCTTTTATTGCTTATTTCATTTTACACATACTATTATAACTATAAAAAAATGAGCATTAACAGCTTTCTTTAAAAAATGTCTCTCTCTTTTGGCAGCATCTGTGCTATATCTCTTATGGTAACTGCCTCCCCTGGAGATGCCGAGTTATCTCAGACACTATTGTCTTAGAAAACAGGCAAATAACTTCCCGATTATGACAGCATTTTGACTACATTTATCTGATAGCATGTTAAATCCAAGTGATGTTTAGCTTTTTAAACATTGTACTGTACAGGTTGATTACCCCTTATCTGGACATCTAAAATCCAAACTATTCCAAAACGCAGACATTTTGGGGGCCATGACTTTTTTAAAAAAACTTTTTTCCAGCACCTGGCTGGCATGGCAGAAGGCATGCTGGGGCACAAAATTATTTAAAAATTACCTCCAGGCTACTTGTATAAGGTAAGAAATAAATGAATTTTGTATTTAGGCTTGGGTCCCATCCGCAAGATGTCATTATATTTATGCAAATATTCCAAAATCCAGAACAAGGTTTTTTTTTTACCCACCCCATGTGTCCTCCTTCTAGCCCAGTCTCCCCCCTCCCACCAAGCAGCTGTTCTTAGAAGCCTCATGTATAAGTCAACCCAGATTTTCAGGGTCAATTTAAGGCATAAATATTTAGACTTATACATGAGTATATAGGGTAGTTGATGATAAAACACAAGATGCTATATAGCTGTTTTGAACTGGGTTGTGCTGGTTGTCCCCCCAAAAGGCAATATATAAATGTTGAAATGAATTAATCCGAGGCTGCAATTCTATATACATTTACCTGTTAGTAAGGGCCCAATCCTATCCAACTTTCCAGCACTGATACAGCCATGCCAATGGGGTGTGCACTGCATTGGGGGGGCAGTCACGGAGGCCTGGGCTGCCCGCCGGATACTTAGGCAGGATTGGGCTGTCAGTCCTGTGAATGCTGAGGATGCTGCTCAGAAATTGGGATGTTATTCAGAGTTGGCAAAACCCGCTTCAAATATTTGCCATTTATTATTTTCAACCAACTTCTTGGAAAGCTAGCTAGGGATGGTGGGGCAGGACAATTCTACTTGACAAATATCTTAGGTTGCAAACCTGTACACATTTGCCTGGAAGTAAGCCCCATGAACTTAGTGGGGCTTACTTCTAGGTAGAAATGCCTAGGACTGCACTGTAAGTAGTTTGTTTATTTATTTATTTAATTTATTTATTTATTTGAAGAATTTTTACCCCGCCTTTCTCCAGGTAAGGGCAATCAAGGCATCTTACAATTAAAACATGTTAAAATACAATAAAAATAATTAAAACAGGTAATTAAAACAAGTAAACAAACTCCAGTGGTTTACAGACAAAATCAAATGATTAAATGGCTCCCTGTCCCAAAAGGGCTCACAACCTAAAAAAGATGCAGAAGAACACCAGCAAACAGCCACCAGAAAAGACACTGTGCTGGGATGAAAGGGGGCAGTTATTCTTCCCCTGCTAAAATATAAGAGGAGCACCAATTGAAAAAAAGTGCCTCTTGCCCAGTTAGCAGGGGTTATACTAGGGCAGTGATGGAGAACCATTTGGGCTTGGTGTGTCAAAATGTTTGAAAATGCCTAACTTGACTTTGCTGGTGTGTGTCCCCCCCCCCCCGAACTTTTAATAGTACTTTGACTATTGCTACTTTTAATAGTAATTTTACTGAACTGAACACTATAGAACACATTACATTTTATTTGACATCAATTAGTGACTTTTGGGTTGCTGAGTTTTACTAGATAATAATTTGGTCTGCCAAAATCTCTGCCCTAAATGTTTAAGACAAGCCTGTAACACTTTTGCGAAAATATAAGGTGTGTCAGGGCACCTGGGGGAAACGCTGGCGTGTCACTCAAAATGACCTCGCGTGTCACCTGTGACACACGTCATAGGTTCGCCATCACAGTACTAGGGAGTTATAGATAATTTATTAACATAAATAAATATTTCTATACTGTTTTTCAACCACCACAGAAAGTTGTTCACAAGTTTGTCAAATAAATGTTTCGACTTAAGTACATTTAATAATAAATAAATAAATGTTTCAACTTAAGTACAGACCTCTGGAACCTAACCTATACTTTGAATAAGCAAAAAATAAGCATCTCTTAAAAAATTATGGAACTGTACCTAACATGTAGTTCTGCCCTCACTAGTAAATCCAGAATAAATAAGCAGAACAAAATGCAAGGAGCACAATCCAGCGTATGCAGCAGAACATTCTTTGTTCAACCCATTAACAAAGTAAATTATATTTAAAGTGTGTTTAACAGTGTATTAGGTTGTACAACACTTGGCTCACTACTGACATAGCTACAGCTTTCCAGCCATCAGCTGGGCTTCATTTAGCACATGGTTGATGCCCAATTAGTACCTCATTATCAAGTTGCCTGCAGTACTTTATTCAATCTTACACACTTCTCATTTTATGTAACTTACAACACAATCCAGCCGTCGCAAATGTGCCATAAGGCATGTTTGCGACGACTCAGGAGTAAGGGAGGCCGGCCGCCCTCACTCCGCCTAACCTGTCAGAATGGGAGTATGAACAAGTTGGGTGCTGAAGTTTCCTTTGTCAGCTGAAGTTTCCTTTGTGACCTTCTCAGCAGGCATGCTGCCTGGGACACTTGATCCTCCCATTCCACTCCCACATCCCACAATACCCCTCCTGGAGCTTTCCCATTCAGAAATTCCACCACTGCTGTGGCACAGATTGTCCACTGTCTGAACCTGGAAGCTCTTTGATGCTTCCTCACATCCCCTGTATGGGGTCTGCAAGTACAGGGTCTGGTGTTGGGGAAGAAAAGGAGAGGCTTGCACAGAAGCTTTGTTGTCCCTCAGAACCAAACTGCTCTGCACGTTAGGCAGGACTGGTCTGTAAGGGCATACAGCTCCTCCCCCCTGCAGAGGTCTCTTCTGGATTGCACCTTGCCTTGCCCTCACAAGGGAAGGCACCATCCCGATGGTTCAGGAATGTCCTTTAGGAGCCTGGACAAAATACGGATATGCAGCATCCACCCCTGTGATGGGCAAGCAGTGATGCCACCTTCAGACTGATCAGGCTTGGGTTAAATATTAGGACCATGGCCTTCTGCTTTTGTCTGGTCAACAGAGCAGAGCAGGCTCCAACTCCTGGACTGGAGACTACATGGGGTCTCTGGACTGAATGGGGTTGCACTCCCTCTGAAGGAGCAGGTCTGCAGCTTGGGGGTCCGCCTGGATCCACAACTGCTCCTGGACTCCCAGGTGGCAGCTGTGGCCAAGGGGGCCTTTGCCCAGCTTTGGCTGGTGCGCCAGCTGCGACCGTACTTGGATCGTGCAGACCTGACCACGGTGATCCATGCCACGGCGACGTCTCGATTAGATTATTATAATACGCTCTAAGTGGAGCTGCCCTTGAAGACTGTTTGGAAACTGCAATTAGTGCAGAATGCGGTGACCAGTGTGGTCACTGGAGGTAGGCAGTTTGACTGCGTCGGGCCGCTCCTCCGACGGCTGCACTGGCTGCCAATTCGTTTCCGGGCCCAATTCAAAGTGCTGGTTTTGACCTTTAAAGCCTTATACAGCCTGGGGCCAAGATATTTGAGAGACCGCCTACTTCTATATAGTCCGGCTCATCTCCTTCATCAGAGAAGGCCCTTTTGCGGGTACCATCACCCAGGGAGGTGCGAGGGGCGGCGGCCAGAAATAGGGCCTTTTCAGTAGTGGCACCAACCTTATGGAATTCCCTCCCTTTTGACTTACGAACTGTTCCCTCCTTGGAGACTTTCCGGCGAGGCCTGAAAACCTTCTTGTTCAAAGAAACCTTCTGAGTCTTGGCCTTTTTTAACATCCAGCAGTTACAGGTGTGGTGCTGCTGTTCTTGTACTCTTGCCTTTTAAAATGTAATAATGGTCTTTTTATTGTTTTAGATTGTGTTTGAGTTTTTAATTAATTGTTTATTGCTTTTAAAGGTGGTTGGTTTTTTTTTGCAATTGTGTTTTCCTGTTTTTGTAAGCTGCCTTGGGTCCCTTTTGGGAGAAGGGCAGAATAGAAATATTGTAAATAAAAAAAATAAATAAATCTTTTATGTTCAGATTTGGAAACAACCACTCACAGTCTCAGCCTGACCTCGACACTTTACAGTATACTCATCTCGTCTGTTCTAACAATGTCACTTCAATCTACCCATAAACAACTTGAGATCAGAAATCTCCAACTAATTCTGCCATTGTTTTCCATTTGATAAGAAACAGGGAAAGAAGATGGGAGGTATGGCAAGTTCCTTCCACTCCGGCCTCACCTGCACTATGCAGATCCTTACTAGCAAGCAGTGGGACTGGTAGTAATATCAGCTCAACATTTCCACTATTCCTGTAAGTCTCTAGACTCAACAAGCTAAGATTTGGTTTCAAAGGATCATGCTTCAGTGACCAATTATAATTGCCTACACTGAGGGGCTGACATAACCTTCTGCAAGGCTGGCTGGCTAAATCAGTAGATCTCTATTTGTGTGCCCCTCTGCAGATTGATTCTCCCCCACCATCATCTTTTAATAAGACTGCCCTGAGATGCAAATACCGCAATAGCTAAAGTTTCTCCCACGAAGTCAGACAATTTTGCATTCTGCTTACTTGTGCTTACATTACAGTTACATTTATGCTGTGATTCTATGTATAATGCACATATATTTTGTCAAGCACTACAAGATTTTATGGTGGTGAAGTCTCTGGCAATGACCAATTGAACTGCCTAATATCAGTGCCAGTGCCATACAAAGTAGGGAAGAAGGGGTCCTGGCTGACATTCTCTAAAGAAGCAGACACCTCCCAAAACATGGACGCAGTGGTGTAGTGGTTTGGGAGTCGGACTTAGACCTGGAAGATCCAGGTTCAAATCCCCGCTCAGCCACGAAGCTTCCTGGGTGACCTTGGGCCAGTCACTATCTCTCAGCCCCACCTACCTCACAGGGTTGTTGTGAGGACAAAAAGGAGGGGAGGAAATATGTACACCACTCTGAGCTCCTTGGAGGAAGGGTGGTATAAAAATGTGAAAAATAAATAAATAAACAGAAGGCAGCCAGCAAAGGACAACAGGGCAGCCCAAGAAGGGAGGATTGAAAGAGGGAGTCGTCCAGAGAAATGAAGGGGAAGAGGAAAAAAGGGAGAAGAACCTGGAAGAGACAATAAGCAGACAGGCAGAATAGACATGGCCTGGAACTGCAAAGGAGAAGGTGGCAGCTGAATTTCCCTTGGCCAATTTAAAATAACCAGCCAAATTTGCCTTTAGGCCTTGCGTGAGCATGTATAAATATTTTAAACACTCTCTCTCTCTCTCTCAATCTCTCCTTTTTTCACTGCAGCAGTAGGTTGTGTCAGTCATTACTTCTGGGTGAAATAACTGACGAGGGGGTCAGTCCACCTGAAAATTGCTCTCTGAAGACTTAAATGAAACAGATGGGCATTGATGATGTTTTCAAGGAAATTAATCAGCCTGGACTAGCAGCGATGCCAGAAGCTCCATAGGCCCAATCTAGTCTAATGAATTCCGAGCTCTCTGTCTTAATAGCTCCTGACAAGACTAATTTACTCGTGTAAGTGATTAGAGAGGGAATTATCTCTTTAATTGTTGCTTAACACTCCTGTAGGCATCACGTGAAGGAAGGGGGACTCAGTTAAATTCTAGCCAGGTAGACAGAGGGAGGAGGAATATATTGGAGAAGGAGTAGGAGGGGATGGGGAGGAGTTAAAGAAGATGCTACATGAATAATAAGGCACAGGATCAGGCCAAGGGTGTCCAGGTCACACCAGAAGGTCTTAGCTGAACATCCTCCAGAAAACGTTTTGAAGTAAGGGAGGGCACAAAAAGTTTCCCCAAAGCTTACTTCTTGCTCTTTGCAGCCCCAATCAGTTTCAGCAATACTTTTTGTTAGCCAATATAAAGGGATGTCTTCTATGAGACGCTACTAAGGGCAAGCAAAGGTAATTCAGAGTAAGGGCAATGCTCTCTGAATAGGTATTATCCTCACTCGAACCTAACTTCATTTCTTCCTCAAATTGAATTGACTCCATGAAGATACTTAACAGGTAGAAGAGCTATTTTTCAGAAGAGCCCAAAAATTAGCCAGTTGGGGCACAGAAAGTGCTCACAATGAAGCACTGCTACCATTGCCAGAGTACTAACAAAGTACAATAGAGACACCGGGGCCCTTTTCTGTGCCCTCCATGAAAACAAATAACAAAACACAGTCCCAAAAAATCTTCAAATAAATAAATAAATGGAGACGTATTTTGCAGTGTAAAAATGTTGGCTTAAATGCAACCCCCATTGTGGCTCATCCCTAGAAAAAAATTATTAATTAACTGACCAATTTATTCAGTAGAAATACATAAATCACAAGGAATGAAATATGAAAGCATCAGTCTTACTGTCTCATTAGTACAACTCAGAACCAATGGGACCACCTTTCTGCATTAAGACTTTTAACTCTACTGAAGGGTGAATGGCAGGTTATGGGAAATTTAAGTGTGGGTGGGATGCTATGCAAATTGCCTCAAACTTTCTGAAGTCTACTCCTCACTATGGAGTTGTGGTTCACACATGCATGTGCATCACTTGGATCACTGCGCACTTGATTACTGGGCACACTGAAAAAGGGTGGCATCAAGACAGTGCGAAGGAACATGGACCTTCTGTCTGTTATACTCATTTGCACAGGCAAGTAAACATGTGAGGTTGCAGCCATCAAGGGATCACATGCATATCTGAAGCAGCATGCCTGGATTGCAAGGTAATGACCCTGCATGTACCTTGAAAACATGGTTCTCAAGTAGGAATGAGCACCAGCATTTTTCATTTAAAAATTCAGCCAACTTGTCCGTAAGTCCATCTTAGAGGATAAAGTGCACTGATTTAGTTTGAGAGAAGTTCTACCATACCCTGAGCCCTGGGGAAAGGGAAGGTCATATACCTTAATAAAATATTTCAAAAAATTTCAAGACCCAGTTTGAGAGAAATGAGAATTACTGACAAGATTATAGAAACCTATTTCTCCTAACTAGAACAATTACAATATTTTCACAACTGACCTGTTAAGTGTCTTGTAACTTAAAAAAATAAGAGCCGCCACCTTTTCCCAAAGGTGTATGATGAATCGACAGTGGTGAGCTGCAAGTATGAAAATAAGAAAGGAAGGCACATACAAGGAGGTACCAGGCTCTGCAACTGGCCCTGATAAAATCACAGCTATTAGCCTGAACAAGGAGAGAGGCCCATCACACTTAAAGTTCTGTGCTTGTGCACACATGGGGCTTACAATCAATTCGAACAGCATTACAAGCCATCCACAGGCCCTGATTGAAGAGCACAAGTTTAATGGACTGAGAGTCTGGAAAGAGGCCAAGAAAGACCCAATCGATTTCTACATTTACTAAAACTGATCACTGACAAAATAAATAAATAAAAGCTACATATGTCAATCAGACCCTGAAATTTTTGCAAAGGGCATAATTAACCCACACCATTCTCAGCAAACTCACAAGTAGCTGAGGCAACCAGATATGGAGGGTGCATTGCATTTGTGTTGAATTGTAGGGTGGCAAAAGAAAAGCCGTTCAATTAGATGTTTTTATTTCATATTAAAAAGCAACTTATTGTAGCTTTCTTAGCTCAGCAAGGCCCTTCCTTCTGCCCTGTCATTTCTTATAATGTCCCTTAGTTTTTGTTTTATAATGACATTAGAATGGGATCATCGCTTCCTCCTTGTCTGCCTAGCTACTTCTATCAGGCTGGGTAAGCGTGTTTGGACCCAGCCTGTTCTGAAGAAACAGCTGGGTGGGCAAGGTGGAGATAGCAGCAGCAATGGAGTATGTGTCAGGCCAGGAAACATGTGCACCAACATGCAAGCAAAAAAGAAGGGTGCGGAAAATTGGGCCACTGCTCTGTTCTGGAGAAGAGACACAAATTAGTTGGGGGGAAAAAAAAAGGAAACTGCAGGAAAGTGCCTGTTACAAATGCAAATTAGTTTTAAAAATTATCCTAGCTAAACCAGAATTCAGGAAGCGTTGAACACAGAGTGAACCCACAAAACAAAGAAGGATTAGACTGGGGAAAGCAGCTCATCTCCATCTGGGAGAATAACCCAGGCACTGAAATGACTAACTAGAGAACACATTACTCATTCCCTTTCTGCCAGAAAGTTTCCAGTATTTGAAAATCTGAATCATGAAACAGAACATAAACATTTGGACCTTCTTTTTTTGCAGTGTAGTACAACCTCCCTGTTCGTGGTACATCCTGTTTAATTTCCCTTTCATCAGATCTTAAACCGAAACTGATAGTCTCATCAACAGAATATTTATCAGCCCTCTGGAAGCAACCAAAGACAGTGAAAGTTTTAACGTTCTAGGAGGGAATCTGTTTTTTTTTCTTTTATAGGCAGTTCCTTTAAAAATCGACATGCTGACTTGCCATTCTGACTCCCTCATCTCCCTAATGACAGGTGGATGCAAAAGTGCCATTTTACTCATTAAACACAAACTCAATGCACTTACCCACTGGAGTATCTTCATTGATCAACAGGTATGTGTCAAAGAAATAATTAATGAAGTATGGCAAGCGATTGCTCAGACCTGAAAAAGTTAGAAAAAAAAATAAAGGCTTTATTTATTTATAATTGTAAAGTCATATTTACATTATGAGAATTTACATTGTTAACCTACAATCCAGAACAAATAACAGGGTGTGCAATGCATTAAGAGGAAGCTCTTTGCATCATCCAAAGCAAATAGCTCATCCCAGTCAAGCTACTGAAGAGCACTTGCTTTTATCCAGGCATAGCCAATTGATTCAATGCTTAAATTGAAGGCGAGAAGGTCCTGGATCCCAGCTGGCATAGGGCAGAGGAGAAGGAGAGTGGTGCCATGCAAGATGGGAGGCTACACTGAATGGCATCCCTACCCGGGATGCTCATATATTTAGAGCCAACCCACAGGGTGGGGGGGGGGTTGTTTTGTTTTTGGTTTTTTGCATAATGAATATATGTTTTTCTCTCATTCGTTGCATACAGAGTCCACACATCTTCCCTCAAGAGGTTTCTTCTTTTGCAGCAATATTGGCAAATACTCAAAAGCACATACAGTATTTGCAAAATGGAATGTTTATTCACGATAGTGCATTCACGGCTGTTGCAATTACTGCATGGAAAGGGATTGACAGAATGATTGCCACTGGAGCCTACTAGTATTGGTTTATTGCTGTTTAGTATCCCAGACCAAGTAACTACAATTTTGTCTAGCTTATAATTTTATTTTTCACATTTTTATACCACCCTTCCTCCAAGGAGCTCAGGGTGGTGTACATAGTTCCTCCCCTCCTTTTGTCTTCACAACAACCCTGTGAGGTAGGTGAGACTGAGAGATAGTGACTGGCCCAAGGTCACCCAGGAAGCTTCATGGCTGAGCAGGGATTTGAACCTGGATCTTCCAGGTCTGAGTCCAACTCCCAAACCACTACACCGTCCTGGCTCCATAATGCTCAGATGTATTTCAAATCAAGTTCCTGAGGAAGTTCTTCCTTAGCTCAAAACGTAAAATAGATGCTGAGCATGTCAGGGTCAGTGTTCAGAAAGCAAGTTTCCCAAAGCCAGCTATCCTACATGCATGCACAAAGGTTGTTTACTATTAAACCCCTTACTCTCAGTGAGAACTACATAACCAGGCCAAGGAACATTTTGTTTGTTGAATATCTACTCTCAATTCTCCAAGTGGCACTCTGTTAATTCCATTCTTTTTTGAAGTATTTTTCTGTGGTTGCACCAATCCACACCTAAAACCCACACCTGTACCTAAAAGGCACAGATCCTTTGGCATGGGCAAATGGAAGAATTGCTCAGCAGCTCTCTGCCATAGCTACGGTAATACTGTGAACTATAATTCCCAGGGGAGGCAACATAAGGTGCACATATGCTTGTGAACTATAATTCACAGGGGAGGCAACATAAGGTGCATGTATGCTTTAAAATTCTTGTTTGTAATTTTAGAAAGAATTTTAAACGTTATTTTGATATCAGGCGTGGCCCTTGCTATAGAACTCCTGCACACGGTTGTGCTGTAGTCAGATTTAAAAAAAAAACTTTTTAAAAGATAGACTGACAATGGCAATTCTCTATAGCAAAGCTGTCACAAACACATGGCACACTTTCAGAAAGGATCTCAGAAGGAGGCACCTTTGCCACTAGCTATGCTCCCCCTCCCTGTGCTTTTTCTGCTGCAAATATAGGAACCAGATACATTGATCTTTCCAAGGACAATGGCTGTTTCTTTTATAATTATTGTTTTCCTTTTGTGGTATGGGGGTGGTAGACAGTGCAGGGAAATAGGAGATGGCAATTACTGTTTTAGCACATGATTAATAACTTATATTGTTCTCATGGCTGTGAGCCTTTTGCCTTGTCAGCCCTAATTCCACCAAAGCACCCCTTTCTTTCACCTTTAATAATGAGGCTTGCTTATTGCTGTTGCCTGCTTATTAGCTGAAGTAACTAAACAACAGCACATATGCCTACCTCAAACAGTCAGTCAACCCTTTGCACTGGGGCACATTTATTCAGAGAAAGTTTAGAGCACTGTTTCTCAAAATTCTCTCCACAAGGCAGGGAGAACTTTAAGTGTTTGCAGGGCCAGGAACAGCACCAGCGGCAATCCCGGGGATCACCGCCGCCACCATGCTGCCCCTGCCCCTTAAGGTGGCAGGGGACAGCATCCGGTTCTAGTGGTGCGTCACAACCCACCACTTTGAGAAATGCTGGTTTAGAGCATTTAATTTTGAGCATCATGACAAACTGCAACCTAGACCATGGGAGAGGTTGTTTGACAGCCTCTTTCATTATTATTTGGACTTTTTCCTAATCACAGGGTTATAGATCAAGTAACTTTTAAAAATCAGCCATACTAGCTTCACATGGCAACACACTTGCAATGTAACTCAACACAATTTTAGATATGGGGAACTGAGGTTGAGAGGTAATATTTTGCCAGTGGCCACCAAGTTGACGTGCATGGCTGATCTGTGAAAATAAAGAACACTCCAAAATCCACAAGACCAAAAACGTTTCTACTGGCCCACACTGTTTTGGAAGTAGAGTGAAAAAACTGAGCAATTATGGCAGCAGAAGAGAGACCTAGCAAGTTTCTGAAAGTGTATAAATGCCATGTGTAATACATTTGACAGATGGGTTTACTTTGGTTCTCAGCCAGTGTTGAAGCAGCCAGCACTGTGTCTCTTATTAAGAGATCCAGTTTAGCTGCCAGACATTATTGAACAAGGGAAATAGGGGTTTTAATTGGCCTGTCAAAAATGTTTTGCATCTTGTTTCTGGCACACCTATGAGGCAGGTGCCCTGTTCTGAACATAAACCACCACTAGAACACCTGAAAACTTACTGGACATTAGCAGTAGGAAGACAATTCGATAGTATAATGTGAAATATACCTCCACATACTCAGAATCAGTTTGACAGGGAGCTCATCCCAGTCAATGTTAGCCTAGACTTCTTGAAAAATCCACCTGTGCCATCAACAAAGGCAAAAATAGTGACCTTTTTAATTTTCAGCTTGAAGCAGCCACTTCTATCAACTTCATGGCTGGGCTGACCCCAACTTGAAAAGGAGATCAAAGAAGTATCCAACATCCATCTTATCACAGTCCTGATGAGCAATCTACCCTGCAGCAGGGCTGAATTCCAGGTGTAAGCACTATGGCACAAGTGTCATGAAAAAGGTGTACCTGCCGTTTCCTAGGTGGATTCCCACACTGCCAGTAAAGTGCCGAATCACTGAACAAGATGCTGCTGTGCAGACTTCACCCAAAATTGCCACAAACACTATTTTTTTTTTGCCTTTGTTGAGTTTGTATTACAGGGTGAAGAGATGCACCCAACCCCAAATTTTGTCCCCAAATAATATTAAATCCCAGCAAAAGGGCCTAAAAAGGATGGGTTTAGAGGCCTGGGTAAATAGGAATGCAATGCATTTTTCCTTCTCACAAACTTCTTTATTTTCTAGGAAAATGGTATCAATGAATAGCACCAGTCATTTTATTCTGTTATCACTCTTCTATATCCCACTCTTTGCAAGATTAAAACAAAAAAGAAAATCAGAAACTTTAAAATCAACAATGTTTCAATGTCACTCACTCTTCCGTTCTCTTCCCTTCTCTCCCAGGCTCCTCCCTTCATCCTTTCCGTTTGTCATCTCCAACCTTATGGTTGCCAACCTGTACTCCATCATCTCCCATCTCACCATTAGAACCCTAGCAAAGGTTGGCATGCAACAACAATAGGATATGGATGTAACCAGTTAAGTTTGCATAGACGACATCAGAAATGTAGCTGTAATCATGACTGAATATGGCATTCCTTAAACAGGAATTAGCCATCATTAACTTACAGCCTGATCCAAACGCCAAGGTTACAACAGCGGAACACAGTTCCACTGTAGTAAATGGCCATATGGTGGTAAGCAATGTGCACCCACCAGTGGCCATTTTGGAGCCGTCGCTGCAAACAGCAGTGGTGTTAGTGGCCTGCTGCTGCTACTGCATACCCGCAGGAGCATAAGTAAGCTGGTGAAGGGGGGGGCAGGAGGTGAGGGAGAGGAACGGGAGTTTCAGGGCGGGGTGAGTGAGGAGGTGGAATGGGAAAGGGAAGGGGTGGGGTGGTTGCCAGCAGCACCAGCAAGAGCTGGAATCCTATCCCCATTCCCTCTCCCCTACTATCCTTGGACTTATGCCAACAAAATAGCTGGCATAGATCTGAGGAGACCCATTGGGGAACTTGAGGCTTACCGTCCACTTCCCCAATGAGGAGGCCTCCATGACTGCCCCACCAAGACAAGATGCAGTCCACACCCCATTGGCATGGCTGCATCTGCACTGGGGGAGTTAGTTAGAATTGGGGCCTTAGTTCTGATTTCCTATCTTTAAATTGACAATATTGATACCTTTAAAATGTCTAGTGTTTTTCCTGCTTGATCTCTCAAAACATTAATTTCATCAAAAGGATGACAGAAAGCTAGAAAGAACAATAGCACAGGGAGTGTCCCTGCATTGGTGATTCCATCCACTAATCTCGTTCCTGCACAACATCCACCCTATGGATGATTAGCTCAGAAGTGCTTTATATCAGCTTCATTCTAAAGTGGCAAACAGTAGGCAGAGAAGCAGTTAGCCACAAAGCGTGTCACTAAACAAAGCCAATTGAAGCTCATCGGAAAGAGATGTCCTGGAACCTGTGCAAATCCTATAAAAGAGATTCCTATGTACAACAGGGGAAGGCAGACAGATGGTAGTATTTCTCTCAGGGGTAATGTAGAACAAGCAACATGGTGTTCTTTTTAGAAATAAACGCATGCTCTTTCTTTTCCCTCCCTGCATACGAGTGTCAACATTTGGAACTCTGTCTTAATGTAAACGGAAAAATTACGTTTTAAAAATTGAAGTTTTCTAGGAGTAATAGAAACAGGTGAAACTCAAAAAGGGGGCAGAACATCTTCTCAGTGGAAGAGCCAATGGCTCTAATTCAGAGTGGTACTCAATATAATCTTCTTGGCAGTAACTCCAACACCTGACTGTTTGCTTTTGCAGCTGTTCCCTGCTTCTTCATTCATTATCCTGTATACATGATAGCCCAGCACTGATGCAGCATTACAAGAAAGATTTGGAACAACTACACAAGGTACCTTATATGCTCTGATGTCATATTATGGGGGGGCTTAGTGAAAGCCCCCCCCCCATAATCTCACCTCTCCATGGATTTATGCCAATCTGGAAAGCTTAGGCTTTCCATACAACATCTCCTGCACCTCAGAAGACAGTAGAAAAAACAATTACTTTTAAAATACAGTTTATTAGTGGAATATATGTAGTGGAACCGAAGATAAAAATCCACACATAAGAGCAAGACAGACAGACAGGCTGGCTCATCATCAGACTCTCAAGGGAAGAAATTTGCAGTGGGAAGTGACAGGGAGAAAGAAACCGTTCCTAATCAAGGAATTATTTTCACTGACCCTGTGTGAATTTTATTCTAGTAGACCAAAATAGCCAACCAATTCTCTAACAGGAGTATGTTTCTGCAAAGATATCCAATGGAAACTGTAGAACTCACAACATTTGTGCTGCAATGTTTTGCTACAAGAGATTCTTCCAGGTTCCTGAATACTTGAATAGCAGCACCCTGGGATGAAGATCTTGGCTCCTAAATGCCAGGTAACTCTGCCTGCTTACAAACAAATCCACTTGTATTTTCCTCACTCCAGGCTTCATTCTCAGGTTTCTATGGTGGGCCTCTTTCCTAGAGAGCACAAACAACTTATGACAAACTGATCTGTTCTAGAGACAGTCAGCAGCTGAAATTTCAATTATTGATGTCCCTGTAAGAGTAGGAGAGTGTTGCCACATACAGATGGTCATCATGAGTTATAAAGTTTGCTGTAGAGTCATATTCAGACAAGGGATGCCATAAACCCATCCAGCCTCTAAGACTGCAATTCTATACTGTACACACCTGCAAATACAGAGGACGTACAGTACTGCCAAGATCAGGCTGCACAGTTCATTTAGTTCCAACCAAAGGAAAGGTGGAGCATCAACTCAGCTGTACATATTAACAAATGAGCTTGGTGAGTTGTCCTATAACGCGTAATGTATTGGAGGAACTGTACTGAGATATGTTCTTTTTGTAACAGTCCTAGGAACAGTGTTCTTTAGTAACAGGCCTAGTTTTTTGCTTACCTACATTTACAGTAAATGGATTTTGTTTACCTAAATATAAAACAGAATTGTGCAGTTGCTTGAGTCAGACACTAGAGGGAAATGATATGATATAGTCAGGAGAACCTCAGAGCCCTAAGTAATTTCAGAAGAGGGTTTAAGAACATTTGTAACTGATCTGTACTCCACCCTAGCCTTAAACCCTCTTCTGGGTTTAATAATGATACATATTACCATTACTGGTGGCATGCTAGGGCAGTAAATGTTCATATTACACAGAGCTGCTCTCTTATACCAGCATGGCATTTTTTCACTAGTTTCTAGAGAGAGATTTTCTGGGATGAGGTGAAGCCCCACCTCAGTGCATCCCAGGCTTCACCTCAACCCAGAAAATCTCTCTCTCTCTCTCACACACACACACACACACACACACACACACACACACACACACACACACACACAGAGAGAGAGAGAGAGAGAGAGAGAGAGAGAGTTCCTTAGAAACTAGTGAAAAAAATGCCATGCTGGTATAAGAGAGCAGCTCTGTGTAATATGAACATTTACTGCCCTAGCATGCCACCAGTAATGGTAATATGTATCATTTTGGTGCCTTTTTGCACTAACTTTCCTGTTCTAGTGCCTCTATCTTGGTGTGAGAATTGGCAATATCCTCCTTGACAGGGTTATTATGCTAACATTCTGCAGAAATGCTGGAATATAGCATAATACTGGAGCCTGCCAGGCAATTTCTAACTATGGTCTCACTTGGTGATGGTGCTGCTGTGCCGACATGCTAATCACCAAGTGACTGAGGAGCACAATTGGATTTCTGAGACGACGTCCATCAATGCCAGTTCCGAACATCTAGTCCTTTAGGTGCCTCCAGTTTCACTTGCAGCCATTTCACTATATATCCCATTTCCACAGGCTGATGTCATTCTTTGGTCCCACCATCTAACATTTTTGACCTGCTTTCAATTATCAAACTTAGTTGGCGTTTTAAGCTTGAGTCCTTGCACAATATCAGACCCAAGCAAGGAGTGAGTTTGTCCAGGCCCAGTTCTACCCTGTTCATAAAACACTCCTACATAACTCCACACACCATTGACTTTGACATACTAGCTCTCCACAGGCAGGGACCTTTTGACATAGGGAAACATTCAGTCATGAAATCCTCTGCCTGCATTCTAAAGTGGGTCAGTCTTAGGAGGACTACCATACCATACTGCCAGCACTGAGAGGAGTATTCAACTGCTGCCACTTCTCATGAAAGCCATGAATGCCCCCAGTTACTGCAGGGGTGTTTGTGTTCCAGACTCCCCTCAGTCCCTCTACTTCTCTGCCACCAGGTCCCTGCCAGCCTTGACTCAACTGAGCTCTAGCAAGTGGTGAGCCAATCCTCCAGGCTGCGATAGTGCAAGACTTTCCTTTGATTATTTGTCTAATACTAGAAATTTGATAACAAACAAACAAGGATCAAAGCCTGAAAGAGGTGTGTGGCCTGGTGAGACCTAAAACTATATTTTATGTTTCAGGAACTTAAGTATTCAGGAACCTGGAAGACTCTCTTGTAGCAAAACATTGCAGCAGAAATGTTGTGAGTTTTACAGTTTCCATTGGATATCTTTGCAAAAATATACTCCTGTTAGAGAATTGGTTGTACTATTTTGGTCTACTAGAATAAAATGTTTTCCCACCTAGATGAATGCTGAAGTGTTCCAAGAATACCCACAGCTGAGTAAGGGTGCAATCCTACCTAAACTTCTGGTGGCGGAGCGAGCACGCTACCTCCGGAGACTGTTGCAAACATGCCATAAGGCACATTTGTGACGACTCTAGAGTAAGGGCTGCCGGCACTAGGCCAGCAGCCCTTACCCTGCCACTAGATCTCCATGCAGCCGCTGGAGTAAGGTAAGCGATCCCCCAGCGGCCGCATGGGCAGTCCGGGCAGTGAGGGAGGGAGCCCATTTGCCGAGCCAGCCTGGGGTGGGGGGTGGGGATGGCATCCGCCATATCCCCGTCTCCTGGCGGGCGGGCTCGGCCGTTACACAGCCTCCTCTTACTTCCGCCAGCTATTTAGCTGACGGAAATCCGAGGAGGCCCATCGGGCCGTCCTCGGTTTACACCGGGGGAAGGGGACAAACGTCCCCTTTCCACAAGTAGACTTCCGGACCGTGCTGGCGGGGACAGGACCCTTGGTTAGAATTGCGCTTCCCATCTGAGCAGATTTATTTTCTTTCCTGAAAAGTGGGTCATCACAATTATCACCATAAATTTTTCATCATTAAAATATTAACTTTTACTAAACTCTAATCACCCTACATTAGAATCTAAGCACCCTACATTCAATTGCTGGAGAAACTGTAACAATTCTGAAGAACAATCACAGCTGTTTTAAGCAATGCCAATTCACTTTTTCAGAGAATCAGAACACTAGGTGGTTTATTTATTTTAGTTCAGAAGCAATGAATGTTAATTGTAGGAATAGAATGGTACTGTGATCCTGTTCTAGCCGATTTAGCAGTACAGTATTTTGCAGTATTTTATAAGCTAATTGGTTAATTTATGTGGTAATGTACAGTATATTGTGTGTTATAAGCTTTGCTATTAGCCTTTCAACTCTTCTGTAAAAGCCATGAGACCTGTGTATGGCCTGTTTTTGGTATAAGCTGAACAAAAGGACACTTGTGAGTTGGATGTTCCCTCCTAAGAATGTGTTGCTAGCTTTCTTGTTTGTTATCACTTGGCATAAACTTCTGTCTACATAGCAAAGTGTATCAAGCTCTCTCTACAGACAGAATAGTTTCTTGTAAAGCATGTGATATTCGAGAAATAGAAACTTAGGAATATGCTTCTTGCACATGTCCAAGAATTTTAAAATGCAAGTGCAGTATGCATGCTTAATGGCTAAATATGGTGGTAGATAGGCTTATTTATGAATTATATATATATGCATAACAGGTATAAAGGCTTTAAACAACAGTGTTAGTGTGTACATCCCTTCATACCTGGCCTGTGCTGGATGTATTGGAATCTACCAAGCAATTGCTTTGAATAAAGAAAGGAGAGAATCCCTAAACTGTAAGATGTTTTGTGTCTGTGTAAGTTCTCTAGATCAGAACCCAAGAGAAGCAAGCAGCACTTTTCTCTAACATTAAAATGCAGATTAGAGAGATGGAAACACATGACATGTTGGGGTAATATTAACAAGACTAAACACCACTACATTCTGTGACATGTAAAAATGTGTGTTTTTTTTTATCTCTGTTTTAAAATCTTAGCTTTGAGCACCTGTCGATTGTAATTACTGTACTGGCTGCCCAGTTGCTTCATAATAACCTGCGAGGTAGCAGCTTTCTGAAATCACCAGCTACATTGTAGCTGGTGATTTCAGAAAGCTACATTATACAAAGCAGATCTCTGAATAACATGGATTTCCACTTCAATCCTTGCTGTTTTCCATAGGAAAAATGACCTCTATTCTGTAGGAACACATTTTCTGGACTAGCACAAAACTCAGCAAAAGTACAGTATTACTCTGTATTAAGAATAAATAGAAAGATTCTCTTAAACAGGAATATTAGGACATCTGTTCAAGCACAAGCTACCAGGCATATATACTCTAGCTATAGGGCTTTAGATGTCATTGATCTCTAGACCCCTTAGGTAAGAGAAGACTGAAGGGGTCACGGAAGTGAAAGTTCCACTTGCCACTCTCAGCGGCTATCAAAAGACTTCTTTTGGTCTGAACACTTTTCTGAAAGAAAAAAAAGACTTTGTAAAGCTCCCCACCAGGCTGTTGTTTATTTTTGTCAGAATATTTATACACCACTTTTTAAGGGTAAAAAGGATTCTCAAAGTGGTTTACAAAGCAAAAAAAAGGTGTTGCTTGAGAGATGGCTTCTCCCACTCACCTGGAAGCTCACTTGTACTAGACTGTTAACATCACCACATGAAAGTCTTGCCAGGTGGTGTTTTAGGCAGCTGCTGCTGATCTTTTCAACACACTGTCGCTAACTTTAATGACTTGTTTTCTCCCCCTGCTTAGCAAATTACTATTTCAGAGGGATCAACAGCAGAGCAATATAAAAGAAGTCTCCTTTATCTGGCTGCCAGAATGCCATGAATTTTTAAGCATCCCAGCTGAAGAAAGACACTTTATAGCTGAGACAGGGGTGTTACTTATTACAGGGCATATATTAGAAACTATCGGGCTGATAACATGGAAGTCTGTTCAAACAACATGGGAAAGGGCTGTCACTCTCAGATACTGTGTCTCTCCTCTTATATAAGACATTAATTAGAGCTGGAAGAGGAGTAGAATACAGTCACACTAAGTGGAAAACTGTATCACAAGAAGTCAGCTGGTGGGCTGCAGTCAGGTATGTCCAAATATCACCAGGCTTCTAGAAAACAAAAAATTATGCCTCTGATTGGATATAGCAACAGTATTTTATCAGAGCCCTGCCTCTTATATAGCAACTGTGCTGAATCAGGGAAGATACTCTGCCTTATGCAGCACAGTAAGAACAGTGCAATCTTATGCATATTTGCTCAGAAGTCCCATTATGTTCAATTGGACTTTTTACCAAGTATGTATGCATTTGACTGCACCTTTGGTGGACGGGACCATCTAGTCCAGCATCCTGCTTTCACACAGCAGCCAACCAGATACCTACAGGAAGCCAATAAGCAAGGCATGAAGGCAACAGCCCTCCCTCGCTGTTCACCACAGCAACTGGTATTCAGAAGCAGTATTTAAGAATAGTTATATACAACTTTAAAAGCTTTTCAACAACAAAAAGGTTTGTACAAAAAATGTTTTTTTTTCCTGGCCTGGACATTTGCAGCTGTTTTAGACTAATTTTGGGGCGCTGATTCCAAATCTGGCATCGGTTGTTGTCTATCACATCAGGTTTTTGAGATATCAAATATTGCATTTGATAAAATCAATGAAAAACAGCAAATTTACACTGGTCTACAAAAAGTTTTTTTTTTTCTGGCCTGGACTTTTGCAGCTGTTTTAGACTAATTTCATGGTGCTGATTCCAAATCTGATCTCAGATTTGCTCTATCACATCTCATTTTTATGCTATCGGCATACCCCATTTTCCAAAGTACAAAAATAAGCCCAAAACCAAAATCAGAGACAGAAGGGCTTCAAAAATAATTACAATTTAAAATCCATGTTAATTAACACTTAATTAGCTGCTGATGGGGCAGATAAGGGGCAGGGCTTGGTGTACCCCCAGGAAGAGGTCCGCATACCCCTAGGGGTACCCGTACCACAGGTTGAGAACCCCTGTTGTAGCCATTGTTAGATCACGCCCTGCAGAAGGAAAATATTAAATAAATGTGGATATCTACATTAAATGATATTATAAACACACTATCCTAAGAATACAGCACCATATTTTAACACTAAAGCAGTCACTGACTCACAACAACTTGCAATCATAAGTGACAAAGAGTTAATTTTGGGTAAAATCAATGAAAATGGGGTATGCTGATAGCATAAAAACAAGATGTGACAGAGCAAATCTGAGATCAGATTTGGAATCAGCGCCCCAAAATTAGTCTAAAACAGCTGCAAATGTCCAGGCCAGAAAAAAACACATTTTTTTGTAGACCAGTGTTATCTCCCAAAGTAGTAACATATAGGAAGAAGGAACATGGCTGACCCACACTGATTATTTTTCATTTTCAAAATGGATGAGACAAGGTGATTTTTTTTATTATTATTTTGCAGGGGTGAGGTTGCTGAAGGCATCCCCACATTAAACAGGTTTTACTGTATCATGGAAAATAAATTTTTCAAGATGTGGTAAATACTGTACTGATCTTACATGTGAATGATTTTGCAAGGCCTTTATTCTGACTTTTCCAGAGCAAAAATTGTCATATGGCAATGAAGCCTAGGATGGGCCACGGCCGCAATGGGCCTAGGATGCAGCAGCCGGCTCTTTAAGCCGGCCGCCGCATGTTAGGCAGGATTGGGCTGCCCGTATAGTAATCACTCAGTTGCCCAATTGTGTCAGACTTCAGAGCCATGGGCCATTCTGACTTGCATCACAGTAGAGCGTTACCTAACAGGAGTCAATATCAATAACCACTAGTAAACTTGATATCATTAAGCCTATTGTGTAAATTCAGCTCTAGTGAAGAAAATATGAGGATAAGAACATACGAACATAAGAGCCCTGCTGGATCAGGCCCATCTAGTCCAGCTTCCTGTATCACACAGTGGCCCCACCAGATGCCTCAGGGAGCACAAGACAACAAGATACTTGTATCCTGTCGCCACTCCCTTGCACCTGGCACAAAGAAAACCTAGTCCTACAACCAGGAGGTTGCTTATCCCCATCATGGCTTGTAAGCTGTGATGGAATTTTCCTCCATAAATCTGTCCAATCCCCTTTTAAATGCATCCAGGCCAGGTGCCATCACCACCTCCTGTGGCAAAGAGTTCCACAAACCAATTACACGCTGGGTAAAGAAATATTTTCTTTTGTCTGTTTTAATCTTCCCTCCACTCAATTTGAGTGGATGTCCCCTAGTTCTAGTGTTGTGTGAGAGGGAAAAGAACTTCTCTCTATCCACTCTCTCCATCCCATGCATAATTTTATATGTCTCAATCATGTCCCCACTCAACCGCCTTTTTTCTAGACTGAAGAGCCCCAAACGCTGTAGCCTTTCCTCATAAGGTAGATGCCCTAGCCCACTAATCATACAAGAGGGAGGGCAGAAAGATAAGACAGGATATTTAAATGTTTCAATGTAACCCTCATTAGTAAAAAGTCTGGACCTCAGACTTCAAGTTTGAGTGAGAGGTGTACTAGCTAGGTATTGTATCAACTAACTACCCATTATCCATGGGGTAAACAAAAGGAGGGAAGGAATCATCATTCAGCAGTGAACCAAAAGAGATCTGTACTTACCCAAACAGACTGACTCCAAGAACAAGAGGGCAAGGAAAACGTCCCTTGCAGAAGAGTAATACTTCATGGTTTCTGAAACAAGAGAGAGATCTTTACCATTTCCGTTCTTCTGGATTTGACAGCCTAGACCAGAGGTTCTCAACCTGTGGTACGGGTACCCCTAGGGGTACGCGGATGTCTTGCTGGGGGTACGCCAAGCCCTGCCCCTTATCTGCCCCATCAGCAGCTAATTAAGTGTTAATTAACATGGATTTTAAATTGTAATTATTTTCAGAGCCCTTCCATCTCTCCAATTTTGGTTTTGGGCTTATTTTTGTACTTTGGAAAATGTACTTTGGTGGGGTGGGGAGGGAGGAGCTGATTTTGAGAAGTGTGACTTGGAGAAAAAAAGAGATCCTTGTCTGTCTGTCTGTCACACATAGAGTTAAATAAGGCATTTTTCACATTTAAAATTGTTTTAGTACTTTTTTATATAATGATTTACCTAATTAATTGATTAATCAGTTAATTAGCAGGTACTACTTCAGAAAATTGAACCGTGATAGGGGGTACCCGGGCCTCCAAAGGTTGAGAACCCCTGGCCTAGACACAACATGAAATGGCGCTTTGGGCCCGTGTCAGCAATCTCCACCTAGAGACCGATACAAGCAATTGCACTTTATTGAACCAGTTAGGTTGTTCTTCTGAGGCTTTGAATACTACTGATCATGATGCAACTATATTACCTTGCAGGGATTTTCAGATTTATTTTATTTACATTTTTATACTGCCTTTCCTCCAAGGAGTTCAAGGTGGTGTACATGGTTCCTTCCCTCCTTTCATCCTCGCAACAACCCTATAAGGCTGATAGTGACTGGCCCAAGGTTACCCAGAAAGCTTCATTGCAGAGTGGGGATTTGAACCTGGATCTCCTAGGTCTAAGTCCAACTCCCAAGCCCCTACACTGTGCTGGCTGACTACTGAAATAGTTGTGTTTTTTTCTTCTTTATAGGGAAATCCCAGAGAGCCGGAATGGAAAGGAAACTGATTGTCACGCTGTCTGTCATGCCCTGCCCAATCTACCAAACCTGTTCAAGGAAGGAGTATGCAAGGCCACTGCAGTGGCACCACTGTATCTCTTTCATCTATCTCCCATCCTGCAGTCTCTATGATTACCTCGTGTTCAGCCATTGTGAGGGGCTGGATGCAGATAAAGATGACTGAAGCTGGCTCCAGACCAGACTGCCACGATGACTGACCACAGATCTTATGATCTGGGAAAGATGGAACTGGGACATTGAACTCTTCCCTAGTCATTCAGGTTCAAACAGGTGCATCTGCATTAGAAATCCAAGTTTGAGCAGTGGTCATCAGTACTGTACTTTTCATCAGTGCCATCTGATAGCAAGGCTGCACTCCTATCTCTGACAGAAAAAGAGTTCAGCCCTGCCACAAGAAAGCCTTGGTGAAAAGTACTCCTTAACACTGCCAAAGCAGAATATACAGTAGTGATCTCTTCCTAACAAATATGGGTATGTGAGTCAATATTTAACCAGCACTGCATCACTGTTGTATTTGAGACACAATTCAAGGTACAGGTTATAATATACAGTATAAACATCTGCCTCCTTCTCCAATATGGCTCATTTAAAATGCAGCACACGGACATTCTCAAAAGCTCTGGCAGAAGTTACGGGCTCCCTTGCATAAGCACCTATCATTTCGTGCTGGCTTTCAGAAGTTCAGAGGATGGTAACTTTTCCCCATGGTATAGAATTAAATAAAAGTTCTGCTTTAACTAGATTTTGAATTAATTTTAAATGTTAGCCACCTGGGCATTTGGGGTGCTTTGGCTTATGGACATAAATAAAATACAGAATTCTCCTAACCAAGATTTTAACAAGAATTCCTCTTCCTCCCCCTCCTTTTGTCCCACTTTCTCTTTTTTCCTATTCTGGGAGGGGTGGGTTCAGGAGAGTGAAGGTTTAGGAGAGATGAGTTGTTTTTCTCTCAGTTAAAATGTTATTAAAGTACACACACTCTACTAACTTGAGAATTGTGCAAGGATAGGATACACACCTGTTCATTTCTATTGGGCTCATGCAACAACATCCAGGTGAACTGTACCCAGTAAAGGGCACAACAATGCAGAGCAATCCATTCCTGAGCACTGTTGTAACGTAGTGATATGCTGGGGAAAACATTAGCATGCAAACCAACATCAGCATCCCACTTTGCCTCCAGGAAAATCCCAGGCATGGATTATCTGAGCATACATTTTCTTGCACTGGGGGAAAAAAAAAACACCCAGAAGCACTGAGGTGCAGTGGGTCTATGTTGATTCACAACAATGAAAATCAATCAAAAGCATCCCTCTCCAAACAAAAACGAAAGGCAAATGCCAAATCACAGGTAATTATGACAGAATTTCAAAAGAGGAATATAATTACTATGCAGGATTCATTTGGTGGAAAATGTGTATAATATATACTTACACTTACAGAATTACACCTAGTACTAAAACACACACAACAGAAATAGGTTCTGTTCACACAACATTAATGCGTGTGGATTTGTTTTCTCTCTGGGTTTTTTTTTACAATTTTACAAAAACAGAGCACAAACCTAAACTAGGATGGGGAGAGGGTATTTTTGTGAGGGCAATAACTGGCGTAAGTGTAGGAGGTGGGATGCATAGGACAATACTACTATACTTGGTCTGGTATAGCTATTGATGATGCGGTCAGGGAGTCAAACCAAACCTGAATTCAAAAACTGGTTCTAAGAGGTCTTTCCAGTGATGAGGAACTGGAACCAAACCTGAACCAAATCCCCAAAAACACAAGAAGTGGCAACCAGTTCAAAACAACTGGTTTAATAATCAGGCATTCAGGAGATTCTTCTGAGAGGAGGGGATGGTTCCTCTCCGCTCCACCAATATTTGGAGAAACTATTTCCCAGTGAGCCGTCTGAAAAAAAAAAAAAAGGAGGGTGAGCAGGAGAGATTTATAGGCAGGGCTCATAGGCCTGGTAGCAATTCTGGTACTCATTTAGCAGTTTGCCCACTCACAGTCTCTTGTCCAGCAACAAGACTGAAATCTGGAAAATTCTTGAACTAAGTCTGGAAACTTCTTGTGTTTTCTTGGTTCTGCTGTTCCTTCCTGCCATTTTACCTTTCATCCTAAACAGAGCATTTTCTTATTTTATGTAATTTTCTTTGTAAAGGTCTCTTAAAAAGATCAAGCCACTTCTAAAATTAAATACTGTGAATGATCCCATAGCATCTTTCTAATCCGGTTTAGTGTCTTCCCCTCATATGAGATAATGTTCCACAAACAGATTTATTTTAAAACATTTACATTCTCTTTTTCTTGCCACAGAGGCAACCTAAGACAGCTTACAGAACAGAGATTAAAACAGCACTAATAATAAATAAAAAGTACAAAAGTATTACAAAAAAATCCAAACTGAAGGCCTTGTAACTGCACTGTCATTGCAATCTTTATCCTGCACCAAAAGCTGAACAAAAAAAGCCAGCTTGTTTCATTTAGACATCAAGAAAAAGACGGATTTGCATGAATTAATATTTCATTGTGACACATGGACCTTTGAACTGGTATTGCCCGACAGAGGAAACAATAGTAACTTCAGCAACAGACATTCTTCATGTCAAATATTGACCTTGAGCGCCACGTTTTGTTTACCTAGGGAAAGGCGGTATAGAAATCCCCAAATAAATAAATAAAATACTAACCGTCCTGTCATCCAATAATCCCATTCCTAAAACCATGAGAGTGCTCTCTAGATAGAAGCCTTACCTGTATGGAAAGCTGAAACATTAATGTGGACAGAATTGGCAAGCCAGTCTACAGAACTGCTGGAAGTAACTTCCTTAGAATAAACACTGAACTGAAAAGGATGCTGCTGGCTGTATCACTTGTGAAGAATACAAATTGTATTTCCACTTGATGTGGCTTTTTAATGATACTCCAGGGAGGGGAAGAGTAATATTACCTCTCTCTCAATCTCCCTCTCCCCCTCCCCCATGCCTAGCAAGCTGTAGACAGGGAAACACTAAATGCACCTCCTCCTAAAAATGTCATGGCTGAAAACCTCACACAAATGACTTTTTGCACCAACAGTGGAATATGTGTGCGTACTGGAGCTAATTATGGAAGGTGCAACATTCTCTAGAAGTGGGAGACCAACACAGAGTTGGGATTCTGTTGGTGTAGCACCTGCCCCATTGCCCAACAGTCTCCCTTCCTGAGCTCACAGAGGTGGTGTCTGTGGTGGCACTGTATTCCTCTTGATTGACTGTCTTGGGGGAATACCAGCATGCATGCCAAGGCACCCCCATCAGTTACACCTCAGGAATGCATGGCTACCATAGGCCTGCCTTAAAATATATCAGGCCCCACTCATGTGTCATACTCTAGACCTGGTATTTGCTGCTGGAAGGACAATGATCCTTGGGTTGCAAGGGGGAAGGCTTTATCTGGCACCATAGATGGATCAGGGCCCCACCTCAAGCCCTTCCTCCAGCCAGAGAGTAGCCAGTTGCGTCACTAGGACGCGCGTCACCCTGGGGCAGGGGGCGCGCGTCACCCTAGTGACGCTCTAACATCGCGGCGCGGGGGGCGACCCGGCTCCCCCCCGCGTCGCCCTACGGACGCTCCGAGGCCGGCCCGGGAGCCGGCCTCGGAGCATCCGACCCCGTCGGCACTCCAGGGCCTTCTGAAAGAAGGCCCAAGCAGCATGTTAATACGGGTATTTTTTTACAATTTTCGCACATGCGCAGAGACCGTTTTGAGGGCATTTTGCCCTCAAAACGGTCTGCGCATGCGCGAAAATTGTAAAAAAAATACCCGTATTAACATGCTGCTTGAGCGCCGACGGGGTCGGACGCTCCGAGGCCGGCTCCCGGGCCGGCCTCGGAGCGTCCGGAGGGTGTCGTGCATCACCCCCAGGCGGCCCCCCCCCGCCACGCTCCAGTGACGCCAGTGCAGTTAGCCATTCCTCCGCACTGGAGCCCACTGTCATTCTTGGCAGTCTGTCTGCATATCCAATGGGTGTTTCCCTGCATAATTTCAGGATGGGCCATCTCAAGGTGTCAGCAAGTGTTCCAGCTTGGGTAGGAGAGAGTGAGTGAGGGGTAAAGATTTCATAAGGGAGGTCTTGAGACAGCAAGGCCTGAGCTAGGCTAGCTCCAGGCCTGAGCTAGGCTAGCTCCATTTTGAGCACCTATTACCCTTTGCTATGGCTTTAGCAAAGGGTAATATAGGTCCCTGTTCACCACAGAGGGCTTCACGTTATGTCCTGCCATGCATACACACCTTTTTTCTTTGTTGTTCATCCAACCTGATGAAGAGTTCTGGAGAACGTGAAGCTTGTTTAAGAATATTACATTTATTTGGTTGTGTCAATATGAAATAAAAATGTTCTTCCTTGTAATATGGAAACCTAACCATTGCATTCTTTTTTACATCCATGAAGAAACATTAGGATTATGGCATGCTTTTAATTATTTTTTAACCCAAACCCCTAATCCCCTCCTCTACATGCCCTACCTGGTCTTACTGCCCAAGCTGTCAAAGCAATATTGTTGCCAGCGGCCACCAGTGACCCCAAGCAAAATATGCTACTTTTCTGTGCACTGCAAGGGTTTTGTGGGAGACAAACATACAATTGCCTGCAGGCTGAAGTGGTACAGTACAGTTCAGCCGATTGTTTAAGCTCAGCTCTCCGATACTCAAATGATTGCTTGTATGCATGAATCCCTAATGGAGGATTCCCGAAACAATAGCAGCTTTCCACCACCACTCACAGATCCTAAGAGGCCATTTGCATCCAGCATAGCATAACATTTTTAAAACTAGAGAGGTTGACAAATGAAAGAGGTTATAGTTGATTTAATCTTTTGTTTTCATTAAACCACCTTTTCAGTTTGTTTGACTAAATTAAATACAATAAAATTTGCACTTTACTGAAACTTCAATAAAAGTGCCTGAGTAACTGAAAGAAGTGGAATGTAGCTTACAACGCAGAGCAGTGGTTCCCAAACTGGGAGGCGCGACTTCCAGGGGAGCCACGGAAACCAGCCAGGGAAGCTGTGGAGTGCCACGGAATCCTCTTTGAAAACAGTGCAATGCCAATTGGCAGGCATCAACATAATGGGGAGCCCTTGCCAATGATCAAGGGAGCCGCAGGTCGAAAAAGTCTGGGAAACACTGACGTAGAGTATAACAAAAGCTACCACTTGCTGTTACAAGAAAATGTCATCTTTAATATTTTCTTTTTTGATCCCTAATACAGGGACACGACTTAACAACTGAACAACAACAACAACAGGGACACACCAGAATGACAAGTAGCCTCAACAAATGAGGGCCCTTAATTTGCAATCTCACCAACTAAAAAGCGATTTTAGGTTTTCGTGGCCAGTAAGGTGGTGTTCCTTGAGCAGCTAATTAGACCCACGTGTGCTTTGGTCAGTCAGCTGGACGTTAGGGACGTTTTCAATTATCTTCCACACAGCTGATTCATCGTAGCAGCTTGAATACGAGGCTTTCTCCACCCTTATGTAGCAGGTTGACAGCTTATGCTAGCTAACAACTTCCCGCTACATGAGGGCTATGCTTGATAATGCTCGTGACAGACGAGCGAAACGTTGCAGTATTTGATGGTTTTAATTTAATTTTGTTATTTTAGGTGTTAACGTGTGTGTGTGTGTTTAGTATTCTATATTTTAAACTACGAACTTCAAGTTGCACTTAGTCTCCTCGTTTTTATTGATACCATTTTAAAACTTTTTTGTGCCATGGCTCTACAACCGTTTTTTCCAGTAAATTCAAGAATCACCAACTAACGTTTACTCTCACCAATAAAAATAGATCCACACCGGTCAACCAATGCTGTATTAGTTTAGTTATTAAAAGCTTGCAGCCCTATTTTAACATACAATACAAGCTCTTGACAGTTAAGCAATTTTACATGATAATGATCAAACATCCTTACTATGAACAGTACAAGTTTCTCTCTCCTCTCTATTGCTTATAAATTCACTGAATAAAATGGAAATTAAGAGGAAACAATAGCTTAAATTCTGTGAAAAATTATATGAAATGCATTGTGTTGCAAGTTTATATAGCAACTATATGGAGGGGAAACATATTTGATTGACACACCTCTAGTTTGAACCCATGCCTACTAATTGCCAGAGAGCACTCTGATATAGATTGTTTTACTTCTCGGTTGAATACTGTAGCTGGTCCAGGATCAAATACCCATGCAATAAACTTCTATTGAGATCGGCTTACCAATGTGTCCAATTACACCTGTCCTAAATGTCTGTTCTCCTCTTTCTGCTTTCAGCTAACTGCTACCAGATGTCAGCTCTCTCTCTCTCTCTCTCTCTCTCTCTCTCTCTCTCTCTCTCTCTCTCTCTCTCTCCATGTCTATTACTTTAAGAGAAAAAAATCATCATCATCATATAGGTCACCCCTGCTTTTAAGCACCCCTGGGTTAACAAAGATACCAAGTCTTGATGTACTGAATATATTGTTAAATTATGTTGATAACAATCAAGGAGCTAATATGTTACTTGCCTTAAATCTTTTATTAGCAGCTAAGATTATATTAACCTAGCATTGGAAATCAGCAGGAATTCTGACAACCAAGTAGTGCTAATTAAGCTTACTTTCTACCTGGCAATATAATATTTGGTCCTAATACATCCTAATATTTAGTTTGGATTTTTCAACATAGCTACCAGCAACAACATAAAAAGGTAAAGGTATCCCCTGACAATTAAGTCCAGTCGTGTCCGACTCTAGGGTGTGGTGCTCATCCCCATTTCAAAGCCGAAGAGCCAGCGTTGTCCAAAGACGCCTCCGTGGTCATGTGGCTGGCATGACTTTCCTTGCCGCAGCGCGTAGCATGCAGCTGGAACACGGAGCACTGTTCACCTTCCCGCAAGCAGTACCTATTTATCTACTCGCATTGACATGCTTTGGAACTGCTAGGTTGGCAGGAGCTGGCCAAGCAACGAGCGCTCACCCCGTCGCGGGAATCGAACTGCCGACCTTTCGATCGACAGCTCATGGTTCAGCGGTTTAACCCGCTACACCAACATAGCTACCTGCAATTGAAGGTTTAGAGATTGCTGTAATTAATACATAAGATGACTAATAAGATTCACTGAAGACTTCCATTGAACTGGAAGCAAAAATAGGCTCCATTTTTGTTGGAAATGTATTGTTGAGATACTGTATATACAATTGTTGGCTTTTTAACCTTTAAAGCCTAAACACGGAGTCAGGATATCCAAATGACCATGTGCTCCAAAATGACCCTGCCCACCAGCTGATATCTCAGAGGCCTTTTTTCTGGGAGCACCTCTGAAATGAGGGGGCCTTCTCAGCATTGGAATCCAAATTATGGGATTCCCAAGACATTTATTTTAAAACATTTACACCCCACCTTTCCCCTCCTGAACAAAAGGATTTCCAGGGTGACTTATAATATAACACAAAAGAAATAGCAGCAGCAAAATAGCTACAACAAGTCCCAAAACAACAGTGAAATTTGCAAGAAGAAAATCCAAAACTAATAGCTAGGCCAAAAATCACCAAAAAGAAATTAAACTTCAAATGCTTGGCAGAAAAGAAGTTTTTAACAAGCAGTAAAATGAAAACAAACAGAGAATTCCACACAATAGGTGCTTCCACAGAAAGGCCCTCTTTGTTCTTCTAACAATGTCAGGGCCCACAAGACAGCTTCACCAGCTGACCTTACGGAATTGACTACAGGTGTGCATTGCTGAGCGACGTACCTGTTTACAACAGGCCACATATACAACAGCCTTCCAGGCGCCCCCATCCATTTCCTTGTTAAACGAAAATTCGCTTGCGGGTCGCTCTGGGCCCACAATTCACTCTATTGGCCTCCGAATTGCCCGGAGAAGTGGCAGAAAACAACTTCCGGTTTTCAGACCCAACTTCCGGTTTAACCGGAACGGAAGTAATTTCTGACGCTTCTGCAGGCCATTCAGAGGCCTGCAGAGGTTGATAGAGTGGGTTGTGGGCCCACAAACGGCCCACAAACGGCCTTTGGAAGTCTGATTTTTGTTTAACTATAACATGACTTAACGACGGGGATCGGAGAACATATCCCTGTTGTTAAGCAACACATACTTGTATTGTGTATGGGATGAAGCAGTCCAACTACTTTTGCCCTAAGGCATGCAGGGTTTTAAGGCAAGGGCAATAACAACCAGCTCCTTGAATTACACTTCGAAACAAACCAGCAACCAGGGCAGTTGACACAGCAAAGACATGTGAGCCTTTATTGTTATATTTTCTAGGTGCCAGGCCAAGTCTGTCCTGTTCTCATGCACTTTAATAGCATTGGTTAGTCTTTTAGTGTGTGTGTTTTACCCCCATTAGAATTGTTTTGTTGGCTGTGGTTTTCTAGTCTTTTTTTCCCCCTCCTGTGCTGATTTATGTACTTTATGTACATCAACATAAAACAAGTACTTTATGTATTTGTTTTTATGTTGAACTGGTGAGCTGTCTTGAGACCTTTGGCAATGAGACAGGTTATAAATTTCAAAACCAAACAAAGGAAACAAATCTTATTGTAATGCCAATGTATTTTGTTTAACACAACAAGATATAGTTAGGTGTTTGGTTGTTTAGTCAGTTGGGTTTTTGTCTTTTGTTAACACTGCCAGCATGCTGCTCACACACAATTATTTTCCACCTACCTTAGAACTAAGCAAATTTCAAAAAGCTGAACTAAGATTTAGGAAAGACAGGTTTCATTTGGGCTTGAACGATACCCAAATCATAATTCTTAGAAATAACAAATTGCCATGCAGTGTAATCAGAGTAAAATTGATATTGATAAATAAGCTTTTCTTCCTCGCAGTAGGTGGTTTATTTTAACCTAATGAGTTTTGTATTTTCTGAGCTTTCAGATTCCATGATGAAGAGCTGCCAGCGCTGGAATTACCAAGTGCTCTGAAATATTGTAATTTTATGGCTCATTTTGTAAGGACTCTTGAAAATGAGATTTGTTCCCAGTGAAGAATCTCACCTCCTACCCCCACCACCCAAAGTGATTAAAAATGGTCCCTTAATAAATATAGTTCATTGGCACTTCATATACAGAGATAAATATGATATTACAGAGTATGACTACTATTCTACAGTCATGATGCCAAAAGCTATTAAGGACTTGGAACACTTGTTCAAAACCCTTAAGGTGTTTCTTCTATGACCCCATTCTTGGAAAGGCCATAGCTGAGCCACACTTTGCATATGGAAGATCTTGGGCACTCTCACTTAAGTAGCAAAGCTGGAAAAAACAACCTTGGAAAAGTGCTGCCAGTACAATGGTCTGACTCAATATAAGGTAACAGCATGTGTTCCATCAATTGGCACTACAGTGCCACTGGTGGTATTGCTTTTTGTTGTGGAGAGCAATTATTACACAGTAAAATCATTTGGAGCAATTACTTTGAAAATACTAGATTTATCTTGCACAAATATTGTCTATCAACTAATATTGAGGTAAATCAGTGCACTAATTCACAAAGGAAAAAAATTACCACCACTTACAGGCATATTTTGCCTGTAGAAGCAAATGAGCATATGAGCAAATATCTACACCAACAATGAATGAAATTCTTATGTAACACTGTGATTACAACAACGCAAGGAATCCCAAGTGCTAAACCATGATTCAAGACTCATGCTGTATCATAAAAATATGTTCTGAACGTACTCTTCTAGTACCATATTCATGGGATCCTTGTTCCCTTTAAATGGCTGATGCAACTTCCTTCGACTTCCAAAAAGAATGTTTGTCCTGCCACAACAGTCATGAGAGACTCCCAATCACAAATTCCCAACAGTTGTATAGGATTCCAAATGCTGCCAGAAACATCAGGTTTTATTTATTTATTTACAATATTTTTACCCCGCCTTTCTCCCCAAAGGGACCCATGGCAGTTTACAACAGGAAAAAATACAATACAAAAAATCACTTTTAAAACAATAAAAAAACAGTTGAAAACTAATAAAACAGCATCTAAAGATTGATTAAAAGATTACAATTAAAACAAGAGCATAAGAACAGCAGCACCCCACCTGTACCAGCAGGATGTTAAAAAAGGCAAGGACTCAGAAGGCTTCTTTGAACAAGCAGGTTTTCAGCCCTCGCAACAAAGTCTCCAAGGAGGGAGCAGTTCGTAAGTCAAAAGGGAGGAATTCCATAAGGTTTGTGCCACTACTGAGAAGGCCCTGTTTCTGGCCACCGCCCCTCGCACTTCCCTGGGTGACAGTACCCGCAAAAGGGCCTTCTCAGATGACCTAAGGAGATGAGCTGGACTATATAGAAGTAGGCAGTCTCTCAAATATCCTGAACCCAGGCTGTATAGGGCTCTAAAGGTCAAAACCAGCACTTTGAATTAGGCCCAGAAATGAACTGGCAGCCAGTGCAGCTGTCGGAGGAGCGGCCCGACAGAGTCGAACCGCCTACCTCCAGTGACTACACGGGCCGCCGCATTCTGCACTAATTGCAGTTTCCGAACCGTCTTCAAGGGCAGCCCCACGTAGAGCACATTACAGTAATCTATCTGCGACATCACCGTGGCATGGATCACGGTGGTCAGGTCTGCACAATCCAAGTACGGTCGCAGCTGGCGCACCAGCCGAAGCTGGGCAAAGGCCCCCCTGGCCACAGTCGCCACCTGGGAATCCAGGAGCAGCTGTGGATCCAGGCAGACCCCCAAGCTGGGGGTTTATGCTGGGTTTATGGGAATTTAAGAATATTTTGTAAGCTTCATTATGAAACTCAGCTCTTGAATGCTTCGGACAATCGTGTTTGGCCAGAAAGTTCTAGGTTCAGTTCCAGCTATGAACATGGTTGCTGCTGACGCATGAAGTTTTATGTCACATATTCATCTCCCAGTCATATATTCACTCACTCCGCAATAATGGTTTTAGACATGGAGTATACGCAGCCCTGCTTATGAATTTTATATAAACATAACGACAGTTAATAGTCAACTTTTATTCACGAAAAAAAAAAACCTGTGAAGATTCTAGGCATAATTGAAGCATTATTAGAGACCTCTTTCTTAACTTGCCACCACCACTACTTTCACCCCTCACACAAAGCTGCAGCAGTACTCAGAGAACTTAATATCTCCCAGCATTCATCCACCATTCCTAAAGTCAATTTCATAGTCTCCAACAATGGCCATCCCTTTTCCTTGAAGATCCAGCTGAATAACTCCCAGGTACACCTTCATTCAATTCTAATGGATGATCTCGTAGCACCTCTCTGTGGTGAAAACAACCAGGGAGGAAGTATTTTTTTAAAAAAAATTAAATATTTTTTTAAAAATTTAATTTTATTTTGAATCAGTAAAATACAAGAGGAATTAACAAAGATGCACTTAACTTTCTACTAGTCCCTAACTTTTGTCTGAGAGTCACAGAGCTATTGGAGCTATTGTCACAGAGCTATTGCTATCCCTGAGGCATCTGGTGGGGACACTGTGATACAGGAAGCTGGACTAGATGGGTCTTTTGCCTGATCCAGCAGGGCTCTTTTTATGTTCTTATGGATACCTGCTGAATATGGGCACAATCCAGTCAACAAGTTATGTACTTTTAAACCTTGTTGATCATAAAGGGAGAGCTACACATCTATTTAAATCTCAATTCAGAATTCAACATTACTACCTATACATGCAAACACCAGATATTGGCTGCATATTCTGGAAAGACTGATTTCTTCTATTCAACATCTATGCACTTCTAAACCAAGTGATGTTTGCACACCTTTTAAAAAGGAAGCAATGCAGCTACTTTTATAGTAGCCTGAGCAATAGATTGAAAGAACACATCTTCACTTGAAAAAGGCAGTATGCATCTGCTCGCACTGGGCAGCATGGGCTACAAAAGCTCACTACACATTTCATCCAAATCAAGAGAGTCCTTGCTGCTTTTGCACAAAGCTCACTTAACTCTTAAGGAGAGGCTCTTTGTCGCTAAAGATTTTTCAGTGCCCACTAGCTGTTCAAGCTAATCAAGGTGATGGTCTGCCTCATGCAGTAACACCATGGGCATGCCACCATGGCTAATCACTCAAAGTCAAATGGAAATTAGGGGTTAGGAAAAGGGATAACCCAGAACCAACCAATCCTCAAAACACCATAGAATGACAAGCTTTTTGTGTAAAAGGCTGCAAATGGAACATGCTGATTCTGCTATCAGAATCAATAAGGAAAATTGACATAAAATTACTTTTATTTATATGCTTCTTAGAAGCAGGGTGGAGGTTGTAGAAATTGTTAATTGGTGTCCTCCACCCCCCCACCCCAAACTGGAGGGAGAAAGAGGAGTTAAGAATATAGAGCGTTTGAGGCTGGTGGAGGCATGGAAATAATCTGAGAAGAGGGTTAAGTGCAGATATCTCGCAGTCAGACCATTGGAAGACACACACCCCACCTTGTTTTTAGACCTATCTTCAAATATTTTCTCACTCTCCAAAAATGAAAGCTAAAATCAATAGCTTCTTAAAAACAGTCCATGGGATTCTGCAGCAGCAGCCCAATTTTACTTTACAACCTCAAATATGAAATAGGATTCCTTTCACAGGCATGGTATGCTGCCTGTGCAGGTGGACACATCTACTGACCCCAACTGTGCTACTATATCTGCATTATTTAAACCACCTTCTAATATGGTGGTGGGGAGCATGATACATGTGTGGTATGCAGAGATGGCCCAAGCCCATCCACTGCTCCCACCATTGTGCACCTCACTGTCCTTCTCATCCTCAGCCACTGCTTTTTATAAAGTGGCTGGTATAGAGGATCCTGGGAGCAGAACCTCTTTCCAGGCACATCATCCTCTCCACCCAGCCACTTTGTAAGAAGCAGCTGGGCAGGAAAGGAGGCAGTGGCTCCAGTTCTGAGAGTGTTTGAGGAAGAGATCACAGTAGTGACAGAGCTGGAGGACAAGGAGGTAAAGCCCCTCCCTCCTCTCGTGCACTCTAAGGAGAGTGTGCAAGAGAAGGATCAAGCTGCTGGTTAGAGCTGGTAGACAGGCAGCAGAACTAGGGAGCTGGCTGGCAGGCAATGCAGGGTACTGTGTGGGGTATTCCCCACCAGCTTGTTGCCTCTCCCAGCCTCCTGCCTGAAGCAAGGGGTTTAGCTGGCCACATGGCTGGGCCATGCTACCCTCACTTTAAGGAGGTCAGTTCTCCATAAATTTGCTAAGCTATTACTGTATTTCCACTACCCACAGACTGCACGAGCTGGAAAATAGCTACAAGTTGTAGAAGTAGTAGTAGGTTCAAATGTATAGATTTACAAAAGAAGTACCTTTTCTGCATTGTTTATTGTAAGCTGCTTTGAATATCTGCCAGATAAGAAACAGTAAATAAACTAGCAAATAGCCCAACCCTATTGGGCTGCCCTGCTGATAGAACTAGCATTCCACCAACACTGGTTGCTGTAAGGCAGCCGTAAAGCACGTTCCAGCAGCGCATGCTGCTGGAGTGCCAGCAGGAAGGCTGGAGCCTTCCCACATGTGTTGCTGCGCTGGCTGGCCGCCGGAGCAGGTAAGCCGGCATGGGAGACAGATGGGGTGGGAGGAACGAGGGGAAAGGAGACTGCAGGAGGGGTGGATTCAGTGGCAATGCTATGCATCAGATCCTATCCTCCTTCCCTGCAGCCTCCCCGCCCCCTCTCTCTCTCCCCTCAGACTTGTGCCAGCGAGATCTCTAGTGCAGGTCCAAGGAGACCCATTGCAGGACAGGAGGCTTACGGAGGGGAAAGGGGATTTAAATCCACTTTCCCTTCAGAAACCCCCCCACTCTGCCCCTCCTGCTAAATACAGTTCACGTCTTTTTGGTGCAGTTGCACCGGCGGGGGGGGGGGGAAGGATAGGATTGGGCTAAAAATGTCTATTGTGTAGCAGGCATGCACACAGACTCAGCCAATTGTAACTCTGCTACCTCTTTCTTTCCTCATTCTTCAAACTATCTAGCTTAGGACCCTAGCAGGTCAGCCATCTCCATGCCAAGGTTGACATAGCTGCCCTAAGCTTCTCTACTTTACCATCCTTGGAATTCACAGTCTTGAAAGGAACTTGAAAAATATTGGGATGTTAGCTACAGCCAAAGCTCAAGTATCAGCAAGAAGCCCACATAGACAGAAAATGTACTGTTTAAACATCAGATTAAACACCTTTCTGGTCTCAAGAGATCTCCCTGGGTTGTAGCAACGAATTCAGCACTTGCTGGTGAGACAGCTCCTGTTGCAGTCCACTGTTTAAATCCGATTAGCAAACTAATTCTTTGCTAATATAATACAGTAGTTGCCAACTATAGCATAACATTTGCAGGTCAAGTAATGAGCGAAAAGCCGTCACACATGTATAAAACATATTTACTCTCAATCTTAACAAGTAAGAGGGACTCCTTTGTATCATTATAACACATCACATCTCAAGAGATCATCCAAATATCCCGGTTCTTCCTGATACTATGCTGCATTCTCTGCCATTTCTCTTGAACATCCTGGTTCTCTGTACAGAGTGAATATTTTTCTCTCCTCCATGGGTCTCATTCAATCCTCAATTCTTTCATTCATGAATCATTCAACATTGACAATTTTTAATGACAAAGGCCATTTCAGATTCTGCATTTCTACACTACAACAAGACCCTGACCCACACAAGTGCGAGTTCATGAATGTTCAAGAGAAGGAGGAGTCTTTTCCTCCTTTTACACACTTACTCCACACTTCTGATTTCCATTGAACCGCTCTTTGGGACAGCCACTACCAGTCCCTCTATAGGAAGAGACTGGCTGTGGCTGGTTTCCTGAGCTTGGAGAATGTAGGTCCTCCAAGGCCACTGTCACTATAATCCTAGCTGCACAGGGGCAATCCCTCACATAAATTAGTTAAGGGATCCTTTGTGGGAGGGAAGTTGGACTTTGAGGACATGCCTATCTGTGTCTAGATTTGTCCTCATGATGGCAGTGGAGTCTACCAATTTTGGCCTTGCCATGGGGCAGAACAGGGGAAAAAAGGAGGTACCAGTTTCAGGATCACTGATCACCACAACCCTTTTCTCTCAGAATCCAAGGAGTTTTTGTTCTGTTCTTGTTCCCTTCTTGAGTGTACAGGAAACTTTAAGCAGGTCTTTTTCTTCCAATAGCATAGCAATTTAATATGGGCAGTAAATCACTCTGTTACTCTTAATCTTTTTATTCAGGTAAGTCACACCACCTCAGCTTGGCTGCTCTCTCTTATTTTTAACCTGTCACTCTCTTTGCTACAATCAAGTTTTCTTCTATGAATAGAAGCCAGAGCAGCTGAGACCTAAATCACATCATTATTCCAGTGGCAGCACATGCTTTTTTATTTTTTGAAAGAGCAACTTTCTTACTCCTTGCCTTAGGGCAGATTCACATAACAGGACGTTCCTGCTGCAGCCATCTGATGGAACAAAAGTTACAACTCCTGGGTCTGAGGATCCCCAGCATCACAGCCTCCAGCTCAATAGCACTGTAGTGTAGAGTGGGTAGTAATCACATTCAGCAACATCTGGAATGATTGGACCCATTAGAGGTTGCAGATGAAAAGCCTGTGGATCTGATCAGCTCAAAGCCATCGTAACTATTTGGTTGGGCCAATGACCACAGGGCAGATTTAGGCAGCTGTAAGTAGCAACACAGGCATAGGCATGGGCATAGTTCCACTCTGGTGACATCGCCAGCTCGGACCTATGCCCTGCATCTGGTTAGGAATGAAGAACCAGTTGCTTTCTATGTATGCTTTGTTGCTTCTGAGCTATATAATGTTGCAATGTACCATATGAGATAGGCACTGTCAGAAGTGAGCAAGATAACATAACACTGTTGCTGAGAACATTGGTCTTGGGACAACATGATGAGAGCTCAGCTCACCTGCAACTACTGGGCACAGTCCTTTTCACGTAAAAAAAAGCCACTAGAAGACAAAAATGCAATCTTTTACTGGACCAACTTCTTTACACTGTTTAATTGAGGCACTACACAGCTAAGCTACCTGTTTTGCACCTCTGAATCTAAAACCAAATATTAGGACCTTCTTTCTTCATCATAGACCAGTCTCAGAACAGATGGAATAGTCTCAGAATAGAATAAGAGCTACTGCATGCAGTACCGTTATCATGACTGGCTAAAAAATGGCCAACGTGGCACCTTCACCACACAGTCATAACATTCAGAAGCTCTTCCTGCACTGATAACACACCACGCTGCAAATAAGCCACACCTCTGCTCTATGGTCCTGCTGGCAGATGGATGAGCATTTACAGCATGATAGAGCTTCTAAATATTATAGTGTGTGTTTGCATCTTCACATGCATGCAACATTTACCATAGATGTCATTATCAGCAACAGCCCTGTGGCGAGTACTAGAGTGTCATTTTAGAAGGACATCCTTCCCCCCACCCCATGTAATATGAAACCCTAAATTTCAAAGCAGGAGTACTGTATCACTGGTTCTACACACTGAGTTACTATTGTTGTGTTATGAACAATTAAATTGGCTTATATACTCAATATACAAACCCAAAAGTCACAAATCCTTTTTAAATTATTCTTTTAAAAGCATACCGTATTAGTCTCTTTTCACATGGCTACAGTTACCATGAGGTCGAAGAGATGAAACCACCACCACAAGTGTTCTTAATATACACTGCTCTTTCACTACATTTGAACTGTCCTCTGAACTTCTCTCTAATTCAATACATACATCACCCAACTGTGCACATGGAAAATGTTAAGTGTGTAGAAGCATTAGACAACACCAGATATCCTCTCTTTAGTTAGGCTATATCAGGGGTGGGCAATTAATTTTCCTAAGGGGCCACATGAGAAACTGGGACTGTTGAGGAGGGCCGTTCTAGGCCCTCCCCCTGTGGATACCTCCACAGTGCCCGCATCCCCCCCTCGGCCATGTTCATTGCTCATCAGTCTCTGTTAAGCTTCGAGGCTAGTTATCTAGGTCAACCTGCATGATACTTAGCATACGGCTATGGAATTATAGTCAATTTGGCCAACTGGCGTACAGGTGTTTGGAACATGAGACTCTTCTTGCGACACAGAGAAGTCCAATAAACAGCTATCTGTATCATATGCAGGTGTTTGCCCTTCTTCCTTGCCTGAAGGAATGACATAAAAGGGGGCTTATCACACTTGAACCTGTGAGGATTAAGCAGCAAATGAAACCACATTTTGAGTGAAATGCAATCAAGAGAGCACCCTCTTGACTATCCCCAACTTGTGTGTAATTAGATTTGAATGTGCTACATTCCAGAAATTGTGCTCATCGCTTATGCACATTACCTTGTATACTCCAAACTGCTTCCTAGTATCACTGTCTACAGTCATAAATCTGTGCAGAACAGGTATGGTACATCATGTTGCAAGTCCCAACTGGGCTATCATGCCAGAAAGATTTTACAAAGCAACTTGCATACTAAAAGGTAGAGACAAGATCATGGTCTAACCATTTCCTTAAGTTAATCTTTGCTTCATTTTTCTTTCCAGGAAAATCTTACAGAATGTACCTCTGACAACCAGCTAGAGATCCTGAGCCGCCAAGGGAGGGTGTTGGCCATTGCAAGACCTCAATTTGTTTAACTGAATCAACATTCCAAATACCTTTAACAGTAAGAGGAGAAAACTGGCTTCATACTGATTATTCCATTACTACCAATTCCTAGAGGGAGAACCCCTCTAACTTTTCTACTCTATAATGGAAAGATTTAACACATTCAGAGGTGTTTCAAGGATCTCCTCAAAGAGTCATAGTAAACTTGGGTTGCAATCCTATACATGCTTTCCTGGGAGTAAGCATCACTGAACAGAATGGGACTTGCTTTGGAGTATACATGCATAGGATTGTGCTAGATGCATAGGAAGATGAATACAATCATCTTCCATTGCCATGTGATGGTTTGGTTGTTCCCTAAAGTGTTTAAGCAGGCTTGCAACTATGCCCACAAGATGTATTAGCCCACACATATTTTGAAGAATAGATGCTTTTGAACTGTGGTGCTGGAGAAGACTCCTGAGAGTCCCTTGGACTGCTAGGAGATCAAATCAGTCAATCCTAAATGAAATCAACCCTGACTGTTCCCTGGAAGGACAGGTACTGAGGCTGAAGCTCAAATATTTTGGCCACCTAATGAGAAGAGAGGACTCTCTGGAGAAGACTCTGATGCTGGGAAAGATTGAAGGAAAAAGGAGAAGGGGAAGGCAAAGGATGAGATGGTTAGACAGCACCACCGATGCAACAAACATGAAAATGAGCGAACTCAGGAAGATAGTGGAGGACAGGAAGGCCTGGCAGGATATGGTTCATGGGATCACGAAGGGTCGGACACGACTTAATGACTGAACAACAACAATCTATCTATACATGCCTAGGTTAGTCATTTGCACCAGAGTGACCACCTGAAAAGGGAGGGGAGATAACAAATGAGTCCATTTGTATACTTTGCCTGAAAACCTGGAAGAGATTCTTATTCACCACAGGTGACCAGCTGGAAAATCAAGGGTCCTTCCCTCCCCCTTCCCCACTCAGACAATGCCAAATTGGGAAAACCAGACTTCACAATTCATAAGAACTTCAGCCACAGGAGATAGCATAAATTGAAGCTTAATGCAAAGTCTGAACTGCTGGAACAGACAAGATAACGTCCATAACTGGTGTCTATCTGAAGTGTCTTAATTAGTAATTCTTCTAATCTTCAAGTCAACAAGATTACAAAAATGTGCACATTTACTACAATGCTTTTGATGAATAACAGGAGACTCTATGGCTCACTTCCTTGCCTAAGGCTGCACATTCCTCTTAGAAGCTTCACCCATCCACACCGTGGTCACATTTCTGTTTCCCTTTTCCTTGAAATTCACTCTTTTACTTAGCCAATCAGCAAAAAAAAAATGCTTACAGCTATCATATCCCCAATGTTCTGGGTGATGAACAAATAAGAAAAGTTTATACATTAAAATCAAATATAGATATAAAATTCATGCAAATGAAAGCCTGAAGAAATTAGGTTAGCAAGATTCTTCCATTTGAAGTTCCAGGAGAGGGGAGGGGGAGGGGCATCATAACTAGGGGGCAACCACTGAGTATCCTCTTCCTGTTCAACTTTCACCAAATGCAAAAATACACCTCCATGTGCACCTTTGCTCTGTGAACTTGGCATGAAAATAGTACGATTAAGGAGGCCACACTTGAATAAACGTAAGGGCAGCAAAGAAACACAGGGGAGGAGATGGATTAAAGTAATTTGGATTAGGGAAGTTTACAGTATGTATTCACTTCACCATCCCTGCCTGCACTCAGAGCAAAAATTTTCCCCAAACTCAAGGAGTGCACAGTGGGCATGAAAAGGGAGATACAGAATCTTGAGTGGTCCCAAACAGCAATAATAAGTTTTGTCGAACTTCAGACCCACTTTCTACCCCACCACACCCCCATACAGTACATATATACACACACAGGGGGAAACCCTCCTAATCACCACACACACACACACTATATATATATATATATATATATATATATATATATATATATATATATATATATATATATATATATATATATATATATATATATATATATAGCAGGGGTGTCAAACATTAAGGCCCACATATGGCCAGAGTGATAGTTGGGCTCTCCCACCACCACCAGCTCTCAGCTGCTGAGCTATGCTGAGGTGGCACTGCTGAAAGGTTGGCCTGTGTGATAATTGGGCTCTCCCATATCTTGAAAATATGATCAAGATTTGCATATTTTCTCTTCTGCCATTTGCAGCCAAGGTCCTAAGTGAGAAAAAAGTGATTTCTAGTCGTCACCTGATGTCACTTCCTGCTTAATGACATCACTTCCAGCCCTCAGCAAGTGTCATGAATGGCCCACTGTATGAAATGAGTTTTGACACCCCTGCTATATAGCATTCAGGAAAGCTAGCAAGATACATCCTCTTACTTTGGTGAACCAGAGTCAGCAAGGTAGTTCCTATATGATTTATGTTAAATATTTACATGAGACTGCAGGGGAAAGTTGTTCAGAGATTCAGGCTGAGTTCTCACTAGAGCCAGTCCAAGACCTCATGACGCCCGAGGCAGCATGCCAAGTATTGCCCCCCCTCCCACTCTCCAAAGTTCTAGCTCAGCATTCTCTTCCTCTGCAAAATTTTTCTTCCTCTCTGTCCCCCCTCTTCTTTTTCCAATCCAGAGAGTGGGAGGAGGAGGTGGAGGAGCAGTGGAGGCAAGTAGATGAATAGAGACAGGAACACACACACACACACACACACACACACACACACACACACACACGCACGCTGTTTGAGGCAACTGCTTCAGTTGGCCTGATGGATGGGCCGGCCCTGGTTGTCTCCAATATGCAGATATTCTGTTCTCATTATTAAGTCCTCTGATCCCAGAGAGTCAGCAGATATCCTGAACTGACTGGAGGCAGCGATGGGCTGAATGTGGACTAACAAATTAACACTTAATCCAAACAAGACTGACGATCAGTAGGAGACTAGGAGTCAACCCAAGATGAGGTGTTCAGCCTGTTCTAGATGAGGTAGTGCTCCCTCTGAAAGAGCAGGTGCATTTTTATTGTTGTTCAGTCGCTAAGTCGTGTCCGACCCTTCGTGATCCCATGAACCATATCCCGCCAGGCCTTCCTGTCCTCCACTATCTTCCTGAGTTCGTGCATAGTTCAGGGGTACTCCTGGATCCAGCCTTGTTCCTAGAAGGACAGGTTGCAATTGTAGCCAGGAATGCTTTTGCACATCTCCATCTGGTGTACCTACTCCAGATGCTCCCTAGAAAAAGCAGCTCTGGCCACAGTTATCTATACTTTTGGTCACCTCTCAGCTGGACTATTCCAACATACAGTATTTTACATGGGCTGCCCCTGAAAAGTATCCAGAAACTGCAACTGGTGCAAAATGCTGCAGCCAAATTGCTGGTGGGATCAATGCAGGGGAAGCATGTTACTCCTATTCTGCAGGAGTTACACTAGCCTCCCATTGGTTTCTGGGTCCAATTCAAGACGTTGGCTCTTACTCTTAAATCTCTTTATAGTTTGGGCCCACGAGACCTTAAGGGCCACCATCTGCCATATGAAACTACCTACCCATTTAAGATCTCCAAGGAGGCCTTGTTCTACATGCAACCTCAAAGGCTGTAATCCTATGCATGCTTTCCTGAAAGTAAGTCCCATCGAACATAATGGAACTAACTAACTGAGTAGACATTCATAGGCTTGTTCTGTTGATGAGGTTAGGTTGGGATGCATGCAGAACTGGATTTAGAACTCCCTACTGTTGTAACTGCAGACAGGTTCTCTCTGTCTTTAAGGCATTTTTACCCAAGAGTGTATATACGCAACATGAGTTAAATGCATACACCTGTGGGCTGAGAGGAAGACCCACTTGTTTTACTTAGGTTTTACTTGTTTTTAGATTGTGAGCCCTTTGGGGACAGGGAGCCATTTAATCATTTGATTTTTGTCTGTAAACCGCTTTGTGAGCTTTTTTGTTGAAAAGCGGTATATAAATATTGTTAATAATAATAATAATAATAATACTTAGACATTTGGGCTCTGAGGATTAATGGCTAATATCTGCTGAAGATATGCTCTTTTGGTCTTCCTTTTAGTGTAGTTTCATAATTTTAATTTGCTGTTAGTGCCTTAGGACCAGGTAAATTGAAAAGCAGGATATATATGGAAATAAATAAAGATAAAGCAAAACTACATTAAAACTAAAAAAAGTTAGTTCACACGCACCTCCATCATATTTCCAGGCCTGAAACAGCCAATTTACCTGTCATCAATGGTAACTCTTCAACCATGCAACATAAGGCCACTGACAGATGTTCACTTACGATCTAACGTTAAGCTGAAAACTGAGCCCTTTGGGAGATCAATGCAGATTTACATGTTAGTAACCAGAGTCCTCCGCTCCTTGACTCCGCCCACAGCAGTTTTCAAGTGAGCAGGTGAGGAAAGGTCAGGTAACTATTATTTTACTGAGCATGCTCTGTAAAACAAGCTCTCTCTTTCCACCAGCTTGAAGCTGAGGCCAGTTCACAGTTTTGTATATTTGCAGCTCCTAGGTCCCTATGCAATTCAAAGGTACAGATGCTGACTGAATAAGTACTTCAGATTTGAATGCCACATTCTACAGTCCTTTTATATTCTCCAACCCTTCTTGTTTACAGAGGATGTGTTAGAGGAAATGCTCTGGGGAGTAGAGAGCATCATCTGATCACGGCACAACCTCCTACATGGACCAGCCCGGGCATTTTTCCATTTGCCTACATTCAGTTTTTGTGACGGAGACACACCCACTTTAGAGGGTGTCGCATAACATATCAATGGGTGTTTGGACTGGGCACCCGAATACAAGAGCATATACAGAATAGGCTACTGATGGAAGATAGACATATGACTTGGGGTGGTCCTCTTATTTGGAGGCAGAGCCATTTAAATCCAAGTTCTTCTTTAAGGCTGTAGCTAAACATGCAGCTCTCTGAATCAAATAAGAAACTAAAAAACATGAATAGACAAAGCTCTCTTCCTCCACCAGCTGGGGAAACTAACTGCACACAGAGATGGTTGGGTTCCCTAAGAATCCTTTACCTACATGCAGCGTATGGCAAGAGTAATAAGTACCAAGAAGTTACGGTTTCTTGTAATTTTTCCATTTGGGAAAACATATTAGGACAACCTCTTAGGCTTCAAGGAAAGAATAGTGCAGGAAGAGCAAACTGGGAAAAGAATGCTGTTTGTAAGTTTCCTGGCATTGGTTTTGAGAAGATTCTTGTAGTTAATTAAAAAAAGTTTTATTTTAACACAGCAATATGCTATGCTAGGACATCTCCAATATAAACAATTTCTGAGCGCTCATCACAGCCGTTCCTGCCCCCAAATGTAAATTGATTGTGATCCTGAAAAGATAAGTGTGGGCATCATCTGCCATCTCTCCTTCACCTCCAACTTTTAATGCCTCTCCCATATAATTTAAGTCTGCTCTTGGACACCACTGAAGGAGTAGCTTGCCAATGAGATAGAAGCACTCACTCACTGAAATGAGGTTCCATTTAGCAGGTTCTAGACTAGAGGTTACATGAACAGAGTTTATAGTTATAGCTAGGGCAAGAACAAGATTAAGGATGCAATCCTGCGTAACAATCCAGCAGCGAAGCGAGTGCTCCACCGCCAGAAGCCATCGCAAATGTGCCGCAAAGCACGTTTGCGACGACTTGCAACCTCCCTTACGAGGAAAGGCTACAGCGTCTGGGGCTTTTCAGCCTAGAAAAAAGGCGCCTGAGGGGGGACATGATTGAGACTTATAAAATTATGCATGGGATGGAGAGAGTGGATAGAGGGAAATTCTTTTCCCTCTCGCACAACACCAGAACCAGGGGACACACACTAAAATTGAGTGGAGGGAGAGTTAGAACAGACAAAAGAAAATATTTCTTTACCCAGTGTGTTATTCATCTGTGGAACTCCTTGCCACAGGATGTGGTGATGGCACCTGGCCTAGATGCCTTTAAAAGGGGTTTGGACAAATTCATGGAGGAAAAGACCATCACAGGTTACAAGCCATAAGCAACCTCCTGGTTTTTAGAAGTGGGTTTTCTCTGTGCCAGGTGCAAGGGAGTGGCAACTGGACACAGGTATCTTGTTGTTTCGTGTGCTCCCTGAGGCATCTGGTGGGGCCACTGTGTGACACAGGAAGCTGGACTAGATGGGCTTTTGGCCTGATCCAGCAGGGCTCTTCTTATGTTCTTATGTTAAGGGCGGCCAGCGCGGGGGCCGGCCGCCCTCACTCCACTGTCAGATCGCCCATGCAGCCACTGGAGGAGGTAAGCAATCCCATGGCGGGCACGGGGGCGGTCCGGGCAGTGAGGGAGGGGGCCATATCCCTGTTCCCTTCCCGGGCCAGCACGGCCTTTACACGGCCTCCTCCGAAGGCCCCATTGGGGCCTCCCCATGTTGCACCGGGGGAAGGGGACGAACTTCCCCTTCCCTCGAGTAGAACGAGGAGACCCCGGGGAATGGGGATAGGCCTGGGCCGATAATTAGGGGATAGGCCCACCGGATAATTAGACAGGATTGGACTGTAAATTAGTAAACAAATCCTATAGACTGGCAAAACTCATAAGAGGTTCTGTTATGAAAACAGGAGTGTAATTGAGGGGAAGCAGAGCTCTGGAAATTATCATAAAGCAGGAGCGGTGATGTCATCAGCAGTGGCACTCTTACTTCTGAGCACTGGCATCGATGGAGCGTGGCGGGTGGGGCGGACCGCCCGTGGGTGACGCGCGTCACGGTCGGACGCTCCAAGGCAGACTCCCCGGCCTCGGAGCCTCCATAGTCCGGAGGCTCCGAGGCCTGGGAGCCAGCCTCGGAGCGTCCGGCTCCGCTAACGCTCCATGGCCTTCTGAAGGCCCGCTGCTTGAAAACGTAATTCTTACGTTTTCGCTCATGCGCAGTACTCTGAGGGCAAAGGGGCAGCCCCGGCCTTCAGGTAAGGGGGTGTTTAGGGGGGGTTCACCCTAGGGCGGGGGGGTGACGCGCACCCCCCCCCCCCGCCCTAGGGTGTCGCGCGTCTAGTGACGCTACTGCTTCTGAGTAAACATGCATAGGTTAGCACACTAATAGACCTTTTATATTTGGGATTTTTTAAATTCCATTTTCAAACTATTTTAATTTCATTAATTTTAAACAATTGCAACCTACTCCAAGACTTTAGGATGAAATGAGCTAGATCTTTAAATGAAGTATTTGTTTCAAAATTGGAGCATGTGACAGGAGAAGAAAACCCTCTAACAAATGTAAAGTTGATTTTTTTTCAATGTGTAGTCAGTGGGGTGTGGCTATGGGGGTGTCTTGAAGCGCTCCTGCACTTCAAAGTTTACCACCACACACCACACCAAACTATTCCAGAACAAATTTTGTATATTTCTTTAGGCATTGGTAAGATGGACAAGTCTTATACTATTCTCATCTACCCTTCATCCTTTCTCATTGTGAAAACTGATCAAGAACTCTGCACCTCTTTTCTACTTTCCTTCCCCTAAGCCAGAATATTAGATAGTTGTTTAAAAGCAACACATGTCACCTCAAGATCCCATCATCTGCTTTTTGAACTTTCCTTGTTTAGTATCTCACTGGTGTGCAAGCACACACTTCCCAGAAGGAGACACCTGAGCAGAGTCAAGAAAAGCAACATAAACTGCAGCGTATACAGTTAAAAGCCAAGATGCTATCATCCAAAAAGCACTTTTTGCAGAGTGGGGAGAGAAACAGGAAGACATTGAGATCATGGACACAATGGCATGAGAGGCTACATTATGCCAACATGACCAAATTGCTGACACCCCGAATGTTTCCCTGCACGTGAAAGGTGACAACTTGGGAGTACCGTCTGAAGCAGAGTCCACTGAATAAAACAAGGTGGCTTGCTCGTTCCATGAAACTATGAGACTAATTCAGAACAGAACTGGTCCACCCCGTTTACCAATCCCATCTCAATACACGCACACACAGCAGAGCGGAAACGAGGGATCAATCATTTGATCGACCATCTGCCAAACCTTGCTGATGCTTCCTTGGTTCCTTCCTTCTGCAGACAGTCCTGGCTTTCAAGTTCAGGCTGTTCCGAAGGATCCTATTGTTTGTAAAGTGATACAAATGCAACTGGTCTCTGGAGTAAAAAGGCTTTGTAATCAGACGTGGGGGGGGGGGGTCAGGGAAGCCACCCGTGAATTGGATGAGCCAGGACCAGGAGGTGCTTGCTGAAACAATGTTGACACTTAGCCTGCCTTTCTACAGGAAGTGCAGCTACCCTCAGTCTGGACTCTGAGCAATGTTGGTACGTGGCTTTCTGGGAGCCGGACTGGGCTCAAGGAAGGAGATAAGACATGGAAACCTTGCCACAGTCATTTGGACTACGTGGGGGAACATCAAAGAAGTGGAGAGGCTACCAGATGTTCACATTGAGCACCTGGCAAGTACAGCCCCCATTCCCTGACCCGGGTGTTTCTAAGCCAAGCGTGCCGTCTTGCTCGGTCAACGTAAGTTCAGCACTACCTCTATACTTCAGTAAACATGGAACTTACTTTCAAACAGATGTGTTTAAGACTGGCCCGTTAGACGTGAAGCAGTCCCAATGAAAATAAAAATGCATAGATGTACCTGAAAGGCTACAGATCAGAGCACACAGACGAGGGACAAAAGTCCCACTGAATTCAATTATTGACTTCGAGTAAACAAGCCAAGACTTACATTGCATGACCACTATACTATGGACAGCCTTTAGGGACGATCATGCAAAACTGCTTCAGTCAGTGAAATCGCACCCCGTCTGCAGCCTCCACCCTTTGAAACACACTTGTGGAGGAGGGGGGAGAGGGAGAGAAGCAGTTGTGGATACCCACGAGTCAATCTTCACTTTTCACATAAAGTGAGGTCCTTCCAAGGAGTTGAGCAACTTGCATTGGTTTGAAGTATAGGTTGCCAGCTTTTATTTCCTCTCCTTGTAGGGCTACTGTGCCTTTAACAGCTGGACCTTTTCCAGCATGGAGATACAAAGAGAACAAAAAGCTAACTAAGAAAACCCCCTTCATATGCTGAACTGTTTGCCTGTTGTGCAGATGTTTAAAACGCAAGAACTCTGCCATAAAAAGCAAAAATCAGATGTTGCCAACCTTATTTATTTGCAGTTTAAACGATCTCCAAATTCTACACATGACACGCGTTCCTTTCCAAATCTCAAACCACTTAATGTAGCTCCGTTCCCTGATTTGCGGAGGGGGGGGGGCACATCTGTTTAACCCGGATCCTCTGCATTTTTGCTCAGAAGCGAGTCCCAGTGACTTCGGGGGGCTTACTCTCATGCAAATATGAAGAAGATTGAAGACTTGGTACTGAGAGGGGAATCAAATAAGACCATCTCTCCAGTAACAGGGGGAATTCCATTCCCATTCTTTTTTAATAGAATGTATAAAAAACTAAACTTCAGGAGGTATCGATTTTTTTTTTGCTGCTGCTGCTGCTAAAATCGTCTCGTTTTACTATAATGTTTTCAATTGCTACTTTTTTCTTTTTGCTACTTTTTTCTTTTTACATAAGATTTTCATTTTAAAGATTCTGTTCTATTAGGGTTGCTCTCAGTTTTAAAAAACGTGTGTGTGTGTGTGTGTGTGTGTGTGTGTGCGTGCGTGCATGCGCGCGCGCCTTTTTTAAGTACCACATTTGTTACTCGCCGTAGGGCACATTTGTGCTGCTTCTGTTTACCAATTATATTTTTATTCGGATTCTGATTTAATGTGTGTGATTATTTTTGATTTTCATATTGTATGTCGCCTCTGCAGCCTGAGAGAAGGAAAGATGATTCATAAATCAGTTTTTTTAAGAGACCCGCCACCCATGTGCAAGAGCTTTCCCCTCGTAAATCTTTGCTATCTACCTGTCCTCTGATAGAGAACAGTGGTTTGAGAAATGGCAAATCCATTAAAGTGCAGCTTGCTTACTAATGCATGTTTACCCAGAAGTAAATCCGACAGAGTTCAAAGTCGCAGGTGCGCATAAAATGACAAGGCATCGGCTGCAATCCTATACACACTTTCCTGGGAATAAGCCCCACACTGGACACAGTACCTACTTCTGAGTAGTCATGCACAGGACACCGCTGTTAGAGCGCAATCTTATGCATGCCCACTCACTCAGAAGTCTTACTGAGTTCAATAAAAACTTACTAACAGTAACAGGTAAGTAGGTATACGGTTGTGCAGCCACAGAAGAATAGTACATTTTCAGTACATCTGTTTTTCCCCCAAACAGTTTGAGGATTTACAAAAAATAATCAGATAAAAAGACAGAGCGTGGAAGATCAGGCTGCAACCCAATGCAAACTTACCCGGGAATAAGCCCCATTGAGGCCACCTTTGATTCACTTCCAAGTAACCCACCACGCATGAGTCATTATAGCCCGACTGTGTGCCGCCTCTGACCATTTTTACTCAGAAATGGATTTGACTGGAACTTCGAAGCAGATTGCTTAGAATTGCAACCATATTTATTTATTTATTGCGATTTCTAAAATAGTTACGCGCCCTAGCCCCCTAGGCTAGTGCGGGCTACAAGCCCCAATTGACCACGCCACTGCACAGATTTCAAGCTCAAGATCACTCCCGTTGATTTAACTGCGGCTGTGACACTAAGCTGTTGGGAGGGCTGAGGGCAGCTATCGAGACTGCCAAGTACTTTGTCCGCTAAGAAGGGCTCCTTCCCGTTTTCGAGACGCGGAGCTGCAGATATGCCCAGAGCGTCCCGTTATCCCGGAGAGACTCTCTCAAAGGGGGGGGGGGGGGGAAAGAGAGATGAGGCTTGAGGAACTTCATCTTACCTGGCTGGCTGGCTGACAAGCAAGCGGAGCTGTGCAGTGGCCAAGGCTGGCTGTGAGCGATGCTCGTGGCTTGTTGGCAAAGGAAGAACCTTGGAACGGAATTCCTTGGCCAGGAAAGGCGCCGAGAGCGCGCGCGTCAAAGTCCCGAGGAGCCACGGCGCAGTTCCTTCACATCCTTCTGTCGCCGCTCCTCGCAACCCGCCGCTGCCATGGCCCGCCGTCAATAATCCAGCTGCCCTCCTCGGAGCCTCCACTCTCCTCGCCTGCCGCAGAGCGCCACCTTCCCCACCTCGCACGCCCTGGAGGAGTCCTGTTGGGCGCGGGCGCCGCCACCTCCCTCTTCCCGGCTCCTCTTCGCCTGAGAAGCCCAGCAACTTTGGGCGCCTCCCCTCCTGAGGGACGCGCGTGGGGAAGGGGGCGCGGCAGGCAGCTTCCTCAAGGTGTGCGGGAAGGCGCGTGAGGGGCACTAAAGCGCACGCTCCTTTGCTTGTGGAAGCGACGAGTCAACCGAGAAGGAGCAAGTAAGCAACGCGGCTGCTGAGGCTGATCGCTTGGCGCGCGAGGAGGAGGAAGAAGCGGCCGCGGCGGGCGGCTCATTGCTAAGTAATGAATATTTCAGCGCGAGCTAAAACGGCCCCCTCGGCTGATGTCACGGGACTTGCTGCTTTGGCGACTCCAGCAATCCCCTAAAGAGAACGCGGGAGCGCAGCAGGCAAGCCGCGAGCTCCTCTCTCTGTGGCAGCGAAATGATGCTCACACAGGCGCCTACTGCTCAACCCTTCACGCGCCACCTTTAGTTGTGGGGCTGTTGTTTTACCTCAGAAAGGGTTAGGAAATGGGAAGACGCACCTGCGCTTTGAATTATGTAGCGAATCCTTCTGCCTAAGGGGCATTTCCCTTCCGCGGGCTTTAGGCGCCCCCTTCCTGCTCTGAGAATCTCGAAAATCACACTCGAGGCTGGCAGAGGAGCATGCTCTGGTACAGAATACATCCAAGTGATTTATTCAGCCTGCTGCGCTGAAGCCTGTTAGTTACCGCACTACTTTTAAATCGTCCTCTTTTTAGAAAGGTGTAAATTTATTTTTATTTTCCTGAAGAGGTTCTGTACTAGAGTTCCCCTCTTTTTTGCTGGCCGGCCCTATGCCTGCCAAGACATGTAGAAACCAATCAGGTGACACTTTCTGTGGCATGGAAATAAGAGTAGAGAGAAGTGTAACATGGTAAATTTCTGCATGCCAACCTGCTGTTAAAGAGCAATTAAAAAATTTTAAGGTAGAAACTTACTATACTCTGAGGTTTTGACAAGAGTGTGCAAGTCAAGATATTAAACCATTTCCCCTATTGCTTACATGTCCATGCCAACAAAATGTAACCTGTTCAATTTCTGCCTCTCATGCACCCATTAATTAGAGTAATCCTAATGTCAGGACAAATGTCCTTCTGTCAGGACAAAATGTAGAAACTCTACTACCTGTCCTATGTGCCTTTTTAAGGTTCTGCTTTTAAGGCGTAAAGTGGGACGGGACTAGCTTCAGGTTTTGAACATCTGAGGTGAATGCAATAGGATCCCTGAGCCATGTGCAAAGTGCCTCTTCCCATTGAATAACCACAATCCACCCACACACATCTGGGTTTGGGGAACAGGGCTTGCAGACAAGTTTGTGTGTCACATTTCAGAAATTAAACATTGCTTGATTCTTTTTCTGTAATAATGGCTACATTGACTACTGTACTTGATTTCTGTAGTATTTCAGTGTAAGGATCCATTGACTTTTGTTTAACCATTTCTGTTTGTCCTTCTTTGCCTCAAATGTGCTGAGGAAAAATATTGCATGTATCTCCTCTAATGGATGGTGGAATATGCTATATTTAAAAAAGATACTCCACTTAATTACAGTATTTGCCATTTGGGAGGACAACCATAGTTGCTCAGAATCATGGAACTTTCCCACACTTACTTACATGCTATTATCTCTTGGGATGCTCAGAAAATAACTATTTATTTCACTTTATATCCTGCCATATGGCCTTAAAAAGACCCCTACTGTAAGGCAGTTTACAAAATGCAAAGATTTTAACATAAAACAGTCATCAGTAACAATTTACAATTCACTAAAATACAGCCATTAAAATATAGAATAAAACCTACAAAGCAGAAAACAAAAATTCACAGGTTGACTTAACATAGCATCTGTTTTACTCTCTGACTGCTTGCTGGGGAATAAAAAGATCTTAACTAATTTCCAGAAGATGCAGACAGATCTAGCCTGGCAGGTTTCTCTAGAGCAGGGGTGGCCAACCTTTCAACCTGAATACTAGCCCTTTAAATGGTTGTATAGGTGAGGGCATTTCAGCAGGTGCAGCTGCTTTAGCAGCACCATCAGCACTAAGTTGCAGCTGCCAAGATTCTGGCTTCTACACGCAGAGGCCCTGATGGTGGAAGGTTGGCCACCCCTGCTCTAGAGACAGAGTTCCAAAGAGAAGCCTCTACCTCTGAGATGTACCAGTAGTCCTCATTCCTACCAGTCAGAATTCAATCAGAGAGTGGGCCCAGAGCAAGGATCCCCTCCTAATGATCTTGGTTTATGGGGAAGCTGATAAGAAGTCCTTCCCTTAGGTAATTTGGTCCAGAGCTATTTAAGTTTTTTTTAATGGTACTTAGAACTATTGACAAGGAGAAATAGTATCAACATTCTGATGACATTTCATCTCAAATCTCCAAACATCCTCCAGTGGATAATGTTAAAAAAACAAAGGGACAAGCTGGAACATTGTGGGACCCCACAGACCAGAAAACAGCATCTTCAGCATTACCTTTGGCATCTACCTGACAAGTAGGAGCAGAACCATCACAATGCAGTGCTTCCTACACCCAACATAGCCAAGAGATCCAGTGGATCTCACAATCTTCTGCCATAAGTCCTGGGCCAGTGGAGCGAAATGCTTCAAAGCCCCCAGTGCAAATGGCCAGAGGCCCCGAACATGTGACAGCAGCTCCCAGACACCCTGCCAGAGCAAGTAAGGTGGTGGCGGGGGGGGGGAGTTCGGAGGAGGATTGGGGTGGGGAGTGGTGATCTGTGGGCAGTTCAGGAAGGGGAGAGTGTCAGTGGCAGCAGTGCATGCCAAGGTTCTGTCCCCCTTTTCCTGGCCTGACATGTCCCCTGAGGCTCCTTGAACTTTTGCCAGCTAAATAACATAGGTCCAAGGAGACCCATTAGAGGCCACGCAGCCTACATGAAGTTAAAAAAAAATTGTTACTTACCTCTCCTTGGCGGTTTGGCCATCTGGTCGCTCCCCCACCATACCATGTAGCACATGCTCCATTGGCAGCGCTGCATCTATAGGCTGGTGGGGGATAGGATTGGATTACCCAAAGAGTATCATGTTCAATAGTATCAAAAACAACTAAGAGGTCCAGGAGAATTAATTCCACCAGGGTCATTTCCATTCCACAAACATGGCCTAAAGTCAGACTGATTTAAGGATCTAGAAATCAGTGTTTCAAATCCCTGAAGTTATGTCATGTCACTCAATAGTCCCTTTCACTGGAAAAGGCAGATTTGAACCTCGCTGGTACTTGTTCGGGTCTTCCATATAACACCCAATATCTCATTGGGTGAACATGAAATGAGACGTGCCCATCATGTATCCCTCCTTATGGGAAAGTCAAGCAGGGGTTTTCAATGAAATTACACAAATCAAACAATGGGTCAGAAATACGCAATAGTGCCCAATTCATTTTTGGAGTTTCTAAATCGAGGGAAGGAGTACGGCTGCACAATTTGGTGGGGGTTTTTTTAGGAGTTTGGCCTTGTCTAGGGAAAAATGGAACTATTTATAACAACCTCACACATATTTAGAATTAATCCCACAGTAAGTACCATACCTTATTTCTGTCCTCACAATCATTACTGTAATATTAACTGGACTTAGAAAGCTGGTGTAGTGCCTTAGACTTAGAGTGTCGAATTATTACCAGGGAGACCAGGATTCAAATTGCTGCTCTGCCATGAAGCTGGGTGACTTCAGGCCAGTACTACTCTCTCTCACATCCTCACCTATGTCACAGGGTTGTTCTGAAGAAAAAAGAGAAGAATCATGTGTTGTAGTTGTTGTTTTGTGGATGAGCAGGATAAAAACAAATAATAATTTAAAAATTTTAATTGAGCATGCCACTTCAACCATGGAAAGGACACAGACTACAGTAGAGCCCTATACAGATGTTCCCTCTCCATGGAGAGGGAATGTGTGAGGGGCTCCTTGGGATTGTGCGGGGTAGCACCACCCCTCATAGATGCCACGCCGACTAACCATGCAAGCCTCTTCCTGCCTTTGGCATTTGTCTGCTGGCAAACACTTAATACAGGGAGTGTTTGTCCCCATGACTGGAAGGCTAGAATATCCCATTCCTACTATGGGGAGAAACACCCCCAGCTTTCAGCATTTGCCTCAACGGACAAATGCTGAACGTGAGAACCAGAACATGGGGGGGGGGGGGGCTAACAAGTGCAGCATCAGCAGGCAGCAGGGTTAAGGCACACATTCCTAATTTGCTTCTCTTTTGTTTCTTCTCCATATATGATCATATAAAAAAGGTAAAGGTATCCCCTGACAATTAAGTCCAGTCGTGTCCGACTCTAGGGTGTGGTGCTCAACTCCATTTCAAAGCCGAAGAGCCAGCGTTATCCGAAGACGCCTCCGTGGTCATGTGGCCGGCATGACTCTCCTTGCCGCAGCGCGTAGCATGCAGCTGGAACACGGAGCGCTGTTTACCTTCCCGCAAGCGGTACCTATTTATCTACTCACATTGACATGCTTTGGAACTGCTAGGTTAGCAGGAGCTGGCCAAGAAACGAGCGCTCACCCCATTGTGGGAATCGAACTGCCGACCTTTTGATCGACAGCTTATGGTTCAGCGGTTTAACCTGCTGCGCCACCCGCTGGCATATGATCATATAATAGATGCTAAAATTAATTAGGTGAATTATCCTATCATGCTATTTATCAATCAATGAGAAAGGGAAATGGTATGTATATGTAATTACTAATGTTATGCTGCAGGTTCTGTTATGTTTAATAAAATTTGGCCCTTTAACCCAAGCCTTTAACCCAAAGTAGTTCCATAAGCAATTATATAGTATTGCAACACAAGAGGATCATGGCTTTAATTCAGCATGACCAGTACAGGCATTTGAAGATTCATGTGGCTATGATAATAATTTTAAAAAAAATGTGTGTGCAATGCAGACATAATCTTAAGCTGTCCCTACTTCCAAATATCTTAGTTTGACAGCTATAAATGTTTCTATATGATGACCACAGGTTTCAGTAGTACAGTCTTTCTTTGTATGGCTTAGTGGTTCTTTTGTTTGTAACTCACACATTTTCAGAAGTTCTACCCCTTTCATTAAAAATGAAAAGAAAAAAAGTAATTTACATGTCTAAACATCTTCAAGAGCCATCTCCCATTTCTCTGGCTCCCTTTCTCTTGGTTGTGTCTGTCTCCATAAAATTAGCATGTATGTTTAAAGCTTGGTTTCTCTCTTGTGGAACCTGGCACTCAAAATATTCTTTTAAAACTAATCAGGGTTGTTCATTCTTTGGCTGATAGTTCCACACATAAAAGCCTTTAGAAAAGAAACAAATTTTCTTATTTTGGCAGCAACATCAGCTGCTGTGGAAAACAATTGCCTGTTAGAAGAGAATTACCCCCACAATACTAAACTACCAATTGTGCCTGGACATAAAGTTTCTCTTGGTTTTTATAGCCTTGTCTTTTTATAGAACCACACTACGATATTAAAAACAAATGAAAATCTTGGCTGAGCAATGTGGACTACATGAATCATACATGAACATGGATGGAATAGCTGCAACTGGCCCAGATGGGCAGACGTTGGTCCACTGTGCCATAGCTGTTAAAGACGTATGATGTGGCAAGGGTGTCGTTCACAGCTTCTTTGCTCCCATTCTGGTACCTAAAGCACAGTTTCAATGGACAATGGTTCCCCCCTCCTCCACAACAGGATTTTATTTTATCTTGCTTATTGCTAGCTGTTAGGAACTTGGCACCTGGCTTCCACTAAAGAAGACAACTATTAAAATGTTCTCTGCACCTGTTTTGCTCCATGAATACCTCACAATAAAAGTTATTTCTTTGAAGGGGCATGAAATAGTCACCGGTTAGTGCAGAGATCCAGTTCCCCCCCCCCCCCCATTTAATGACCAGTTGCATCTTACAACAGTTCTGAGTTGCATCCTCTAAAAAGAAAGGTTCACAAACTTCTGTCATTTCATTTTACTCTCACACGTCTTATGACTTAGGTCTTCAGACAGATATGCATGTTAATTTCCTGTTCACAATGTGCCCTATCTGGAGGAAGAAGCTGATGACTATACATCCATCACTAATCCTTCATTCATCCAGGGACCCATAAATTTTGGTTGGGCTTGGTAGCCAGTCATGATTTGTGGTTGCCACTAACACCACACCTCTCCCAAGTCTTCCTGCACATGCCGAACAGCAGGAAGGGAAATGTTTCTCACTTATTTTGAGATTGGGAGACACTCTGAAGCAGTGAGAATTTGCCCATTGTGAAATATGAGAATGACCTGTCCTTTCCTCCAAACCTTCTGCATGTGTCAGGTAACTTAGGAGAGGGACAGGGTCTGTCTCCTACCTAGTCATGCACAGACAACTTGGGGAAGGGAAGGGCATCATCAGAAGGAGATACGTGGTTGCTGCTGGCAATCTGGCAACTGCATTTGTGGACACCACTTCCTGCCCACCTGCCCAGATGAATGTCATCCAATAGGTGCTGCTGTTGTCATCAGATCAAACCATTGTTTCCCATCATCAGGTGGCAACAGGAAATTGTTGGGAAATAGTTATTTGTGCACCATTAATAGTGCAACTATCCCACATTTTTGTACTAGTGATTGTACTAGTATCATGGGCACTTCCTGAATGGTTTCTGTAATGTCACTCGTTCCTACCGTAGGTGAGAACAAAGTGCTTATTTCTGGTCATCACCTGCTTAATGACGTCACTTCCTGCTTAATGACATCACTTCCAGCCCTCAGCAGATGCCATAAATGGCAACCCTCTATGAGGCGACCCTCATAGACGGTCACCTTCAACTCTCTGGATGAAACAAGTTTGACACCCCTGGTCTAAATCTTGATTAGCTAGGCCACCAAGCGGCTGCTATTTTAACTGATGTTAACTGTTTTATCTTATCTTTTGTGGTTTGTCTTGTTTTTATTGTTTTTAATGTTTTATTATTGTTTTTAATTCTGTAAGCCGTCGTGGAAGAAAAGTGGGGTATAAATTATTTAAATAAATATTTACTTCAGGAGCAAAGTGTCAACCCCTTTCATTGCATGAAGACAGTGTTGTGGCTTTTCTGTAACATTTTGATCTGAAAAACTTTATAGAAGTTTTTCTGGAAATATGTCCAATGTCCTAAATCAGCTGAGATCCAACTCACGATATGTTAGTTGACTTATAGCGCAACCTGCACAAGTCAACACCAGCAGAGCGAGCGCTCCGCTGGTGCAGGGTGTTGTGAATGTGCCGTAAGGCACATTCACGGCCCCCGTGGAGTAAGCAGTGATGGTGCTGAGGCCCGCACTGCTCACTCCACTGCCAGCTACGGTCCACGCTGCCAGACACAGGTAAGTCCTGCACCGGGCAGAAGGAGGCCGTGGGGAGGGAGGGCCGGGGTGGGGGTGATTGGGCCACTGGGCCCGGGAGATGGGCGGGGATATCGGTGGGGCACTCTGCAGATATCCAAAGCCCCTTCCTGGACCAGGGCGGCCTTACACAGCCTCCCCGGAGTTGCGCCAGCCATTTTGCTGGTGCACATCTGAGGAGACCCGCTGGGGCTGACACCGGGGAAAGGACAGTACTCCCCCCATATCCTCTGGGGATATGTTTCATTGCAGGAAAGTAGAACGAGACTAAGTCCTAGAGAGGCTCTGCAAGGTTTCTGTTAACCTTGCAGAGCCTCTCTAGGACTTAGTCTCATTCTATTTGTCTGCAATAAGCAGCCAGAGGCTGCTTCTCCTGTTTCTTTAAGGAAGAAACAAAGCTTATTGGGAAAAAAGTAAAAGCCTGGGGGGGGGGTCCACCTGGAATGAACATGCTGCTTAGGATCCTGCTTAGGATCCGCCGCAGCACGCTTTGTACACTGTGGCGGATGTTAGGCAGGATTGGGCTGTTAAATTGAGAAATTATAGCTATACACACACACACACACACACACACACACACACACACACACACACACACACACACCATTATTTAGACATTATTTGATTGAAATGTTTGGGTAAATACTTTAAGGAATGACCAGGATGCACCACCATAACATAGTCTAAATTCAAAGAGAAAAAAAGGTAATGAAGTGAAAACTGTTAACATACTAATTTTAGCACAACCGAAGAGTAGCATATTAGATCTATAGATTTACCTATGCATTCAGTCAACATGGGGAGACAGGGTTTTGCCTCCTACTCAGTGGGCCATAAAGCTTATTACACCACCACATGGGGAATGACAACACCCCCAGTGGTATTTTGAGGTAGTCAAGCCATGAGCAATCAAAAACCACTTTTTAAAAAACTGCATGGCCCCCATCATATGCAAGCCTACACAGGGGAGAGAGAGAGAGAGAGAGAGAGAGAGAGAGAGAGAGAGAGATTGTGCAGAAATCAAGGAACATGTTAACTACACTACACCACTAGGGATGAGTACAATAAAAGGCTTTGCTTTTTATTGTTGCTGAAAAGGTGGGAGGTTCAAGATTCAGTCTGCTTTGATGTCTCACATGCATGATGATCAGGATTAAGCAGAGTTGCGAAATCCACCTTCCTTTCCAGGTTCTCCATTGCAGAACAGCCTCATCACTGGTATAATTAATGTTGCTGCAAACTCATTTCTCTTCCATGATAAAGTTGCTAGTTACTTCTACACATTTATATTTAAAACAGGCACTGCTGGCTGACAGATCCTCAATTCCCACCCATTAAACTTGAGCGCATTTCAATATTTATGCAATGAGAGACTAATGTGCCTAGCCTAAGGCAAATATAATGAGGGTAGTAAGTGACCATGTTCCCTGGTGTGGTCCTAGCAATGCACTTCCATACTAATCCACTATAGCCCCGTTATCCAAGAGACTGTCCCTTTCCATAACTCTGGGCATTTTCACATGTATGACTTAAATGGCTTCTGAGCATCTCTTGCACTATTCATGTGAATGTAGAACACATGAAACAGACAGTAGAGGGGAGGAAAGGTAGCACACACACTTTGTATGCAAAAGATCCGCAGGGGCGTCACGACGACGCGCGACACCCCTGAGCGGGGGCGCGCGTCACCCTTAAGGGGGAGGCTCCGCCCCTGCGCGTGACGTCACGCGCAGGAGCGGAGCGCCCTCCCCGCTCCGTTTTTGGCTCATTTTAGAGCCAAACGGACCCAGGGGAGGGAGGGCAGGCCCACCTTCGTCGCAAAAAGGTAAGTGAGAGGCGTCGCGCGTCACCCCTATACGTGCGACGCCCCCCGGCGGCCCGCCCCCCCCCCCCGCTTCCCCCTGTCGACGCTAGTGGATCCAAGTCCTTGACATTCCCAACTGATAGGGTAGTAACTAGAAAGCCAGGAAAAAATACCTTCCTGGGACCCTAAAGAGCTCCTGTTAGCCAGAAGCAATCAAAACTGGGCCAGATGGACCAATAGTCTGACTCAGTATAGTTGACTCGCATCTTACAGTCAACTGACTTGTGCAAATTTAAGTATACACGCTTGCCCCCCTCAAGACAGAAAAAAACAACAGTGTGCAGCAGTGCAGGTGATTATGACCACCATTCCACTTACTTTGTTTATACCCTGGAGCGAGCCTCAAATGGGAGGATGAAGCTGCTGTTCCCTCGGACTGTGTTTTTAGTTCTTAAAGATACAGTATGTATTTGTTGGGTTTAAGAGAGTTTCAACTACAGCAGGGGTCCACAACCCCAGGTCCGCAACCCAGTACCAGCCCATTAGGAACCGGGCTGCAGACTGTGGGCTGCGTGCTGAGCCTCCAGGGGGGCTTGCCGCAGTCTGCGACAGCAGGAGGAAAGCCACCGCAGCCGGCTGTCCCGCCGCTTGTGTTGCCAGCGGCGCTCTGCCCCACTTTGTTCCAGAGAGTGTTTCCAAAGCCGCCCCCGGCAGGCAAAGCAGCAAAGGCTTTCGCTCCTGAATAGTGCAAGAGATGCTCAGATGGCCAGTAGCGTCGCTCCAGGGGGGGGGGGCGGAGCACTAAGTTCCGCCGTACTCCGACCGTTACGAACAGGCACGAGGCGACCCTGCCCCCTCGCCTTCGGAGCCATTCAGGCGGAATGCAGATTAAATTTAGTTTAAGGTGCCAGTGGACTGAAAACAGGAAATCTGTCAGCCTGGCCCATGTGCCTTGCTCCCTGCACCACTTACAGAGGGGAGGGCAGAGTCATAGCAATGCGGCCCCCCATGATGGCTCACTCGCCCTGCCCCTGAGTGACATCAGCCAGAGCCAAACATCCCTTGGGGGCTGGGAGGGACGGTGGGGCCCACAACAAGCTGTGGCGCAGGGGCAGCAGGAGCCTTCTGCTGGCTCCTCCAAAGCTGTTCCGCCTCTGCCTCGATTGCCATGTTCTTTGCGGCCTCTGGTGCGTTCATCATCGCTGCTGCCCATCATCACTGCTGCCCATCATCACTGCTGCCCATAAGATACCCCTCGCATGCTGCCCGGGGGCCCACCGCCCCCGCCATTCCTACAGCACTGAGGAAGGGAAAGAAGGTGAGCCACCCAAGGCTTGCTGCTTCACAGTGCCCGCTGACAGTGATGGGAAGGGAAACTGCAGCTGGACAGCCCCAGATAAATCAGGTGACCTGGGGAACCAGTAGGAGCCCTACTGGCTCTATGTAAGAATTCTCCTAGTCTTGACTATTCAGGTGGGTAACTACACAGACCATGTCAGGTTATTATAACCTGGGAATTCACAAGCATGAACAGAAAAACCATGCAGGGCAGAAAAATGCTGTGTCACACTGATTAAACAAAAGATGAGATCATGCTTAAGCTGAATGGCTAACTACCGTATTTCTTCGAGTCTAAGGCACCATTGATTCTAAGGCGCACCTTTACTTTCAGTACCACCAGCAGGGGAAAAAAAATCCATTGATTGTAAGTCTCACCTCCCTTCATTGAATCTACCCACTTAGCAGCAACTCTCCCCAGCATGTCTCCTGCAGCTGAGGATGACTCCTGCATCTGAGGATGACTGAGTGCACTGCATAGCATTTCTGGCCCCGCCAGAAAGTGCAATTTCCTTCGTTACCTGGGCTTGGGGGAGCTTCAGGGAGGCCTGCGCAACCCTCTGCAGGCCTCCCTGATCTTCAGTTCGGCAAAAAACAACTATTTTTGGCCATTTCTGGTTTTTGCGAAAACCAGAAATGGCTGAAAATCACCGGTTTTTGCCGAACTGAAGATCAGGGAGGCCTGCAGAGGGTCGCGCAGGTCTCCCTGAAGCTCCCCCAAGCCCCAGTAAGTAAGAAGATAGCATTTTGGGGTGCTTTTTGGAGACCTTCGATTCTAAGACGCACCCCATTTTTTGAAATGCTTAATTGGGAAAAAACATGCATCTTAGAATTGAAGAAATACAGTAGGTAGTAGAAAAAGGTGCTGTGTCATGCTGACTAGAATGCAATGTTCAAATCTGATTGGCTAGCAGCGATATAAAGGTAAAGCACCCAGGACCAGTACTGAGGCTTCACTTCTTTATGCTGTTGCTGTTACTCTGTACAAAGTTGCTGATGAAAAGACTGACTGCTATGCTTATCTGCTATACATATTTGTGAGTAATGTAAATAGACTTTGGTGGTGGAAAATCCCGTGTCTGTGTTATTCTTCGTTGCGGACAGCGGCGACGCTGCAGCGCGGCGGGGAGGGCGGACCGCCTGGGGGCGACGCGCACAAAGGGTGCCGCGCGGTCCTGTGCGCTCACTTGTGCGCGCACCCGCGCATTGCGCGCATCGCCTCCCGCTCCAGGAGGAAGGCCTCAGAGCGTCCGCCCTCGGCGGAGCTCCGAGGCCTTCTGAGGAGGCCTGATGCAAGTTGTCATATTTATAAGGTTTTTGTGCCTGCGCAGAACGTTTGAGGGCAAATTTGCCCTCAGAAACGTACTGCGCATGCGCAAAAACCTTATAAATATGACATCGCTCATCATTGGGCCTCATCATTAGGCCGGCTGTGCCTCATCATTAGGCCTCCTCATCATTAGGAGGCTCCGCTGCTGCCGGCTCCGGAGACATCCTCTCCGGCCGGCTGTTGCGGCGGCACAGGGGTCATTAGTGTGGCGTGCGCACCCTCACTATAGGGCGGCGCGCACCCTAGTGACGCCACTGGTTGCGGACAAGGACTGGAAGGCTGCACGCCATAAATTTTCTGTGCACTCTGACAGACCACGTCACCAATCTGGTACCTGACCAGTGACCACCAGCCCATCATCAACCACATCTTATCCCTCTCTGGCTGGTTTGATTCTTGTCTGCCTTCTGGAACCTGATCCCCAGTCCATTTTAGCAGCATAATTTGCCTTTGCCCCTGATGGGCCCTGACATTTACTTGAGATTATTCAGGTTCAATTTAGATATTATGCTAAGCACCAAAAATGGTGATTGAATATTAAGTTTCCCCATCTCGCAGAATTTACCCATGGCCTGTTGTCACAAGGTTCTGCATTGCCCCACCCAGAGCCAGCCTATCCCTGAGGCCAACTGAAGCAGTCGTCTCAGGCAGCAGATTGGTTGGGGTGCTCATCTCTGCCCCCCTGCTTGTCTCTATGCTCCTCCTCCTCCTTCCACTCCCTGGAGCGGAAAAGAAAGAGGGGGACAGAGAGGAAGAAGAAACGTGGAGGGAAGGAGAGTGCTGAGCTAGAACACTGGAGAGTGGGCGAAGCAGGGGCTGGCACATCTTTAGGTAAGGGGGCCAGAATTTGGCATGCTGCCTCAGGCATCAGGAGGTCTTGAGCTGGCCCCGGCCTTGCCTCCCTTCCACTACACATCCTTGACTGCCACTGGTGGGGGTGAAGACAAGAAAAAGTGGAACATCATGATGCCAGGACATAGGAAAACTCTACTAGACATTATGGAGCAGGAGGAGGAAGCAAAAAGCACGGCTGCCATTTTTAGTGACTGCCACACATTACATTAAGCATAGTGTCTAGTTTGATTTCCATTTTAGTGATAGATGGCAGATCAGTGCTGCTTGCTAACTAATTTATTAAGATTGTCATTTGAATACAATGCAGATGGTAACACTGTATACCACTGATAACACTGTATACCACTGGTAACACTGATTTAGAATTGGTGAGGCCCTAAGCTATATAAAGTTTAGAGACCCCTTGTTAAAAAAAAAATTACACCAGAAGGTCTCACAAAACTTGAAAACATATAGTATGCCTTTTAATTATTTAATAGCAAGGCATTTAAAGTGAAAAATACAAATAATTTTCAAATGAATGCATTTACTGATTATCGTAAATGCATAAATGCTGCCGATCCTGCTCCCTCTCCAGGACCCATTCCACCCTCCCGATTTTGCCCCTCCCCGCCCCGTTCCACCCTCCCACCACCCCTCCCACCTCTCCCTCTGACTTATGTGCTTCGGCGAGTGGCAGGAGAAGCGATAGAGTGGGTGGGAATGTGCAAGTGAGTGGCGCACTATTGGAGCGCTTTTTGCAACTGGCGATTACTGCTTTATGGTAGCGCCATTGCAGGAGGTGCGCTACCATTTGAAACCTTTTGAGGCCCCTACGGATTGTGAGGCCCTAAAATGTTGCTTGTTTAGCTTATGTCTAAATCAGGCTCTGCTGTATACCAATCTTGTAAAAGCAAAATTTGTATGCTGTGTTTAACTTTAGACAGGGGTTTGTATTTTTTTTTGTCCCACACTCAGCTAAGTCACTTGAGTGTTTATAGCGGTACTGTAGTAATTTAAAATGTCTCTAATAAAACAATCAAAATAGAGCTCAAAGACTTTTTTAAAATGAACAGTGATTAATCAGTTACACTTCATTTATGTCCATACACACATGGCCATTTTCTTTACACAGTTCTGTTGTGTGGGGGCAGGGCAAGGTAATCCTCCCAATAGTAGCAATATTAGAAATGTTATTAGGATTCTACCTAACCTTTCAACCTAGAGCGCCACATGCTGGCACAACTGTGCATAATTCGGGTCCTCAATTCCTGGTTTCAGGAAGGAGGCACACACAGTGCAATCCTATGCATGTTTACTCAAAATTAAGTCCCACTGTATTCAACAGCACTTACTCCTAGGAAAGTGTGTATAGGATTGCAGCCTTAGATAAAACCATGCAACTGCATGAATTAGGCAAAGATATTGTCAGTTGCATAAATCAAGGCAAGGCCAATCTTGTGAACCAAGCAGGAAATTTGCTTAATTAATTGCTTCAGCAGTAGCCTTGTCGATTTCATGAATCAAGCAATGGTTTTAATGAATTAGGCAGTTTCCCAAATTCATTGTTAACATACACGCAGTTCAAAATGTAAGTGTCTTGGGGAAAAAAGAATCAAGTTTGAAGGAATTAGACATGTTCTCTTTCATTCTTGTTTGGGTTAAAACTTAACTGGGTGGTCTTCAGCAAGGCATTCTCAGTCTTGGAGTCATATTAGCATGAGGGGGATAATAATACTGACATATCTTGCAGAATGTAAGGATTACTGTGATTATTGGTCTCAGGGCATGGTCTGAAGGCACATGATGTAGCAATTTTGCTGAAGCTAAGCAGATCTGACTGCTTGGAAACCCTATGAGTTCCATGGAAGGTGGAATATAATTGAAATCAACAAAATATATGAAGCTCTTTGAACACTTACAGCACGACCCTATATATGTTTGCACAGAAGTAAGTCCCATTTTATTCAATGGAGCTTACTCCCAGGTAAGTGTGTTTAGGATTGCATCCTTAGGGAAAGGACTGTATAAATGCTATGAAGTTATTATAGAAAAGTCTGTCTATGTTGTTGCACTGGGAAATCTGGATCCTCCTCCTAAGTAAACACTGGAATTTTTCTTTTGATTCACAGAACCCTGTCTCTGTACTGTTTAGTAAATGTTGTAAGGCAATTCCTTATTAAGATAATCATCTGAGTCATTTTGGCTGTTGGTATATTTGTGTGAATGGGTTAAAGCACAATCCTATGCATGTCTACTCAGCTCAGTGAGCTCAGCTACTCAGCACTGAGATCAATGGGACTTACTCCCAGGTAACTGGGTACAGAATTGCAGCCTTTGTTTTACAAAGGTTTTATGTATTTTATTTTAGACATTGATTGTTATCATAAGATCTTAGTCTTTACTTAAGCTTTTATGCATCAATTTGAATAACATAAACATACTGTATTTGTTTATCTGAATTTCATCCAGAAATAGGCATTCACTTTCTAGCCTAATATTTAAAAAAATATTAAATTTATAATAACTGGCACTGCCTCAAGGAGAGATTTTCAGTGCTGATATAAATTTTGCTGCAAATAATAGTGTTAACCTCGTTTCAGACATTGTAAGTAGGATGGTTTTTCTAAAGCATAAATAATTGCCACCAGTGTTTTATCTGAGAGAAAAAAATGACATTGACATTAAATATCAGTACTTCATGCATGCAAGATCACATTTGTTTTGAACCAATGCATTCATTGGTTTGAATGTACATCAGCCAGCCAACCAATGAGTGGCTGATCTTACTGTGCCAATGAATGAGGGTGTGATCCTGTCAAAGATAAGCACTTTTAAGTCTCATTGATTTCAGATGTAGGCACTGCTTACTTTTATCAAGATTATGTCTTAAATGCTTTGGACGGTCCAGTGCTGTTGTTCAGGATTGGTACTGCGGCCTCTTTGGGTGTGTGACACTTTTGGCCCAACCAGTACCTCCCATTCTGTGGGGCTGGGGGAAAGAGCGGAGGCTGGATCCAGCTCTCTGATGACCCCATGGATCACTGCAAGTGCCACCGGACTGTGGAAGAGTGCAATACCATCTTTGCCCAGGCAATGGTGCCATAATGCCTCTCTCATGAGACTCCTGAGAAAAGAAGGCAAGGTATTTGGTGACTGCAACAGACACGGATGGCTAGTTTGGGGAAATGTGCTGAGGAAGAAAAACCTCAGCTGGTGACCTGGCTGATAGGCAGGGGTTGTGCCAGCCTTTGGAGGCAAAAGCACTGCCATGGCCTTCAAGAGCATGCTCCTCCCCGCACTTAGAATGTGCATGCTTGAGCAAACCAACCCTCTCCCCAACTGTCAAGGAACTGGCACTTCCTAGTAAGTCCTGGGTGGCTCAATGGGCAATGTTGAGGGGGGGGTGTGTGCGCTGCCCCAGCCTGCAGTGCTGTGCCATGGGGCAGAGCATTCAGGAATGTTAAAATAGCACCAGCTGGAGAAGAGAATGTTCTGCTGCTGCCTCTCTCAAACATTGCCTGAGAAGTGTCTCTGCTTACTGGCAGTGATGTAGACTTGAGTCTATTGACTTGGACTCAAGTCAGACTCAAGTTGCGTCAATGACATGACTCGGACTTGACTCGGCGATAAGAAGACTAGAAAGACTGAACTCGAGACTTGTAGCCTTTACGACAAGTCGAATTTTATTCAGGTTTGAACCCGTTTTTTCCCCATTAAATAGATAGGGACTCTCAACTCACAACCAAAGACTCAGGACTTAGGGGGAAAGACTTGGGACTACTTGACTCGAGACTTGGGCCCAGAGACTTGATCCACATCCCTGCTTACTGGGTGATGTAGTGAACAGAGTGAGCAGTCACAGCAGGCATGGCCATGGGCCCCTTTGGGGGTGTGGGCCCCAACATATCCTCAGCCTCACCTCACCTATGAAGCTGGCTCTGCTCACAGGCATGAGCAGCTCAAGGGAGTTGGTGGGCTAGATCCTTGGACACACAAACCCCACCCCCACGGAGGTGCCAGACTATCTCCAGACAATAGTATTCAAACACACAGTGAGCTTCAGTTCTGCCATGACATTCATGTACAGGCTAATATAGTATTATAAATGTGTCAGATGGGGAGTTTGCATTTTTACAAGTCCCTCCCTAACCATGTTTACTTGGAAGTAAGCTGATATTTGGTAACTTACTTCCAAATGCGTATGCTTAGAAGATTACAGCCTCTATCAATTGCCAGTTCTTTATTTTAAATGCTTTTGTAAATGTAGACCTGTTTATTTTTAAGATTGCTGTGGAATCCCTCCTGGAGGGGTTTTGAAATCCATTTACTCTACTTCCCCCTTTAAATGAAAAATTGTGAGATGGCTTTACATTGTTTATTGAAATGCAAAGTCTGGAGCTCTTGACTAATTATAGTAGGTCTTTCATAAACAGCACCTGTCAGTGGCAACTATATTATCAAACTGTGAGATGCTTATTGATTTTCACTAGCCACATACTTCCTGTGGCTCATTCGGAGGTTAGCCTGGGACTGATCTGACCTCTAATGTGAATGGCAAGAGCTCTAATTTACTACTGCAAAAGTGCTTCTTTTCTTCAAGCATTATAGATAATCTTGTCCTTTAATTTGGACTGAATGTCAGACACTAGATGCTTCTCGACATGGAGCATCCTCACTAGACTCATGGCCCAATCCTATACTGGGCTCAGAGGTGTCATTTGGGGTTGATGGGGGGCAGTGGGCCCCAGGGCGCCAAGCGACTGAGGGGTGTACATGCCTCCGAATCTGTCGCCGGGTCGCCCCCTCCACCACTCTTCTCGTCATTTTCGCCGCTTCAGCGGCTGCAAGTTTTACCCGCCCGCCCGGGCTCTGTTTGGCTCCAAAATGCCACAGAAAGCGCCGGTGTGTTTGAGTTGCACCGCCATCAAAATTCAGCGGTGGTGCGCGAAACTGACGTCACACACCCCAGGGGGCATGGCTTGTGGCATCACGGGGAGTGTTGCATCAGCGGCCCCCCGGGGGATGTAGGAACGCCACTGACTGGGCCAGCCCACAGGGCACAGGGCAGCTGATGCAGAATCTGCTGCATGCTGCAGGCCAGCTGGGGACTGAGGCCAGCTGGGTGTGATCTACTTTCTGCTCACTTTTAGCAGGCGGAAAACAGATCAGTGCAGGTTGCATCCACAGCAAGTTGGAGGGAGGCAGTGGCAGCAGCAGACTTGGAGTGATGGGCACCCCGAACCTGCTGCCCTCTCACCCCCTCTCGCAATCTGCCACTGATGCAACCCACATCACCTCGCCTAATGGATGGACCACCCCTGCAAGAGATAGGCAATAGTTTTAAAGAGAGCTGAAGGTAATATTACAAATACAGCAGTTCCCTGGGGTAGGCAGGGAACCACTGTTATCTCTACGCAAACAGGTGTTACAGATTTTTGAAGTAGTACAAAACCTGTGAAAAGACTAGAAACAATAGTGGGATGAGCGTGCACATAACAGGAAACAATGGCTTTGTCACAACACCTTCAAGCTGTGGTGCCGGCCGCTGTATCCTAAGCCCATTGCAGCCTGCACCAGCTCAGCCCGGACTCACCTTGGGGGAAGGGGACGTGTAAGTGGCATGGTGTAAGTGGCGGCGTGGTGTAACCGGCGTGGGCCACAATGGGCCTCCTTGGATGTTTGCCAGCTCTTTAGCTGGTGCACAACCGGGGAGGTTGTGCAAGGCTGGCCCAGGTTGCGATGGGGCTCAGGATATCGGCGCAATTCAGCGCCAATATCCCCACCCCCTCCCAGCCTGGGCCATCCAATGGCCCCCTCCCTCACCACCCCTGCCCGCCCTCCCCATGCCCCTGCACCAACTGGCGCAGCACTCACCTAGGGCGGCCAGCACAGGTCTAGGTGGCATAGTAAGTGGTGCCGGCCTCTGCGTCGGAGCCGCTTACTCACAAGGAGCCACAAACATGCTTTCCGGCATGTTTGCAACTCCTTAGGCCGGCAGAGTGCTTGCTCCGCTGGTCTATACTTACGGTGGTTTGCGCCGCAAATTATGAACTTTCACAGAGTTTGTTAAAGGTGTAGACACCAGGTAGCATGGAGTGAGCTTTCCATGATCAGAGGTAGTACTTCTTTAGCTTCTGTGTTTCTTGTCACTGTCTAGTGACCTTTAAGCTGCATTTCCCCTGTGCACTTATCTGGAAGAAAGCCCGCACTGAAAACAGTTGGACCTACTTGCAAAGAGGCTAGGACAGGGCTCTATACGCTTTATTATTCTAAAGTTTATTATTCCAAACATCTCCAATGTTTATTTCAAATTCTGCAGGAGAAAAAAAACACCAAAGCAGCTATTTTATAAACATCACAGTTTGCAATAATGCAAATGAAGCAAATTTATGCATGTGGCAGAATTTGGTCTCCCATAGTTATCGTGCTTTTTGTTTTGTTTGGTGTTTTAGAGCTAATTCTAGTCACCCTTCCTATAAGTCTGTCTAAGCTTCTCTGTTACAAGGCTTATTAGACCTTGAATTATGGAAGTGATGCTATAAAACATCCCCTCAAGAGCAGCTGTCTGCAACAAGAGAGCTCTTCATTACACACAAGAGAAAGAATGATAAGGTTTAAAATTACTGTCTGGCTCATCCAGCCAACCCCCCCAGAATCCTTCCTTACATTAATCCCTATGAAGATGTCTCTCTGTGTGTGGCTTCTTTTCAGTAGCTAAAGCAGGGAGGGGGAATGGGAAACCACTAAAGAAACATCCCCTTAAACTTTAAGGGAACTGCTGACAATGGCAGAGCCAAGTCCCCAAGGTTCCTCAAGCTCTGAGATTAAAATACAATTTCCAAAACTCAAAAACAGATTTTTAACAGGTTCCCCAAATTTCTTTCAGCTCTATTGGAGGTATATGAAATATATACCATTCCCAGTTTTGTCAGTCTGTTCATGACATGCACAGCCTAGATCAGGTGGGCAGATCACCCTTAACTGCGAGATGCCCAGTGGCTACAGAAATGAAAAGAGGGGCAGCCTAAGGCAGTACAAGCTGGGAAAAACAGGGGAGGCGGCTGCCTTGTTGCCCAGCAAGAACCACACCATCAAGAGCAAGGTCAGTGGGCTGTTCAGTCCCAGCCATCATTCAGATACCTATGCTGCTGGCTGGATCTTTTCTCACCTATCCTTCTCACAGAAAACTTTGCTGTAAACTGTTAGTTCCCGTCCTACCAGATGTGAGGGGAAAGATAGCCTGGCCTAAGACACTGGCCAGAGCTGCTGAGAGGCTGCAGTTCTGAGTCATCATTGCAGTAGGGAATAGGGTCGTGGTGGGGTGTCAGGGACTATTTAGAGACATTCAATTTCTTTGAGTTGCCCCACTTTTTATTCATGCAAACTATTAAAAATATTTATGTAAACTATTACTAATGGCATGTTCCCATTAAGCACTTTTCTGCTCACCCTAGAACAGGGTTTCTCAACCAGTAGTACTAGTACCACCAGTGGTAATTCGGCCGACTGCTGGTGGTACTTGGACCGCTGAACCACCGGAACCCCGCTCTGACGTGGCGCTTTTGGCAGTGCGTTTTCGCTCCCAAGAGGCTGCTGCCTTTGGCAGAGCCTCTTAAGAACGCTGAGAAGGACCCTCCCACCCACCCAGAGCCACCTACCTGTGTTTTCTGGCCTCCGACATTAATCCAGAACAAAACAGCAGGGTGTTGAGTTTGTGAATGAGCCATTCCTTGGCCGAGGCAGGTATCCTCTGGAGTGCCCTGCGTTGGTCACAGACTAGCAGTGCCTTCCAGGACTTATAGGCAGGGAAGATTCTTAAAGAGACTGCACAAACAGCCTGTTTATTACATCTGCACTGAAAGAACCTCAGCAATAAACTCTGCGTTTTGTTAAGACCATTCTACTTACCCAACCTCATTTGCAAGAGTTCCTGCATTCTGTTACGTATCGTTTTATGTGTACTCCCTTTTGGTAAATTCTGAGGAGCAAAGAGTTATGGCTATTTCTATGTGCATAGTACAGTGGGCCCCTGTTCTGACTCTGAACCTTTTGACAGTATTAAGAATTCCAGTAATTACCAGCGCTAACATTATTCTTCATGCAATAGCACTCCAGAGGGGATGTCAAGTGTTCAACCATGAGTGTCCTTCCCCTACCCCAATTTCAGAGTCTCACATCTGGGATAACAGCACCTTTCACTATCACTGAGCCCAATTCGATAAATTAATTTGCATTGGACTGGTTTGATTGGCTCATGCATACAAAAATATCTGAATGTTATGGTTGACCGTGATCCTTTTGCCCCATGTGAAATGAATTTCTAGGTCTATTACACGCAACATTTGAAGACAAATACTGGGATTGTGCTCCACATACGGGAAATTAGAAATTACTGTGACCAAATAAGAAGCCTGGGCAAGATTGAGGCATTCCACTTCAGTCATGTAAGGGCCGGAGGAGCATGTATTTTTATAATTCATGCCCATGTTCCAGTGATGAGAACAATCTATTTTCTAGGGTTCGTAACGTTATTAAAAAAATATCAAAATTAAATCAAATACTAGAAGAAGGCAACAGAAAGAACCAATTTTTTTTGTTCCTACTTGGGATTGCCTCTAAACCAGGCCTTCTCTAATACACAGAAGGTCCGAATACTTTTGGTATTTGGTGTGCACTGGGTGATTGGCCAATTCTCACATGTGCCTAGAGCAGTGGTTGTCAAAGTTCTCCCAGCCAACTCCGAATGTCTGCAGGGGTAGTGCCAGCGGTGGTGGTGATCCCCAGGGATCACTGCCACCGCGGTCAAAAAAGTGCCTGAAATTGCCTTTTTGGCCAGGGTTTTGCGAAAGCCGGAAGTGCCCGAAAATCGCTGTTTTTTTGCGATCCAAAGATCGGGAAGGCCTGCAGAGAGTTGCGCAGTTCTCCCCGAAGCCCCCCCCCCCATTTTGGGCACTTTTTCAGCCACAGCGGCGGCAATCCCCAGGATCACCACCACCATGCTGTCCCCACCCCTTAAGGGGGCAGGGGACAGTTTTTGTTCTCAATGGTGAGTTGCGACCCACCACTGAGAACCACTGGCCTAGAGTATCTTCTATAATGTGTAGGCTTACCAGATTTCTTGCCGGGACAGAGTGCTAGACTCTGAACACAATGGGGCTTGCTTCTGAGTAGACATGCCTAGGATTGTGCTCTAAGGTTTAATAAGCTACACCTGCCCACATTCCTTCTCCTAAAGGTCTAGCACTCTGTCCCGGTTGGAGAGCTGGTAAGCCTAATGTGCATACAATATATCCAAAAAGCTAAATACAGCAGATCTAATGTTCGATTTTACAGTATGTCTGCTTTGATGGTGTCAATTTTCCTTGTCAAGAAGCAGCTGCACGTTGAAGTCCCCTTTCCCCCACACTGCAGTACTGTTTGAGGCCCTGTATTTACAGTTGAAAACTCAAACATGCATGCAGGTCTCAATGATGCAGTCAGTAAGGCATATATCACCTACCGTAGTTTGGTTCTGATTTACTTTACATAAAATGGCTTTGTGCCAAAACTGTGCAGTATCAACAGTGGCTAATTTTGTTTTAATTAGGGCTGAAATCTGCTTGTAAATCTTTCCCCTCATTGTGTAGGCCCTGGCTGCGATTATTCAGTGATAAGGGAACAGTTCTCTTTATGCATATACCGTATATTCATTCAACTGTTCCAAAATGGATATTTGGACAAGGTCTGCCTTGCCATGAATCAAGGTGGAGTAAAGACAATTGCAGCCACAGCTGCTAAGTCTTCATCTATTAAGCCCAAAGGCCACAGTCAATGCAGAGTTAGACATGCTCAAGCTCACCGATTTCAGTGGACTTAAGCACATCCAGGTCTGTGCTGATTGTGGTCACAAGGTAAAACTGCCTGCACCAGCCTCCTAGAGTGGAAGCATTCTTTAAGCGGAGGGAGGTGGGATTGACTCATGCTAAATCTTTCAGGATTGGTTAGATTCAACCTTGGGAAATGTGCACATATCCAAAGAGCTAAATATAGCAGATCTAATGCTCTAGGAGTGCACTCCTGTGAAGTTAGCTCTCCATAGTACAGTATAAACATGCATTTTCATTTCTTTCAGTAGTAGTAACCCTGTAAGAGGAAGAGAGGGGAGAAAGTCAGTAGAGAGGCTCAGTAAAAGGTGCCACCTGGAGGCTGACTTCAGGCACAACTGTCCCATTATTAGCATTTCTAAAGTTCCCCCAAAGCAGCACAATTCAATTGTACAGTATTCATCTTCTTTTGGTAACACTTGTAGAGATTTGCTACTGCCCTGTTGACTGCAAGCTGGAAAATGCCAACTTGTTGGAAATGCTTGGAAATAACACAGCTTGTTGTACTGATTATAGACTGCAAAATATATCACAAATTACTGGTGCAACAATCATTGCCTTAGGGTGGATCACTCAATAATGTTTAATAATTTTTACGAGGAAGATGCTCTTTCTCATAGATTAGAATATAGGCTTTCCTTAAGGATTTTCTTTGGCTGACGGGCTACTAGAAATAGAATTGTCTTTGGATTTGTTTTGTTTTGACCTCTCAATAAACATTTCAACACCTGTTTGAATAACTTTCTGATTCAGATCAGCATTTGTGACACTACCTTGTTTGTGGCTTTTTAGCAGCAGCACAGTTTTGACCCCATAGTGCCATATATAAGGATACGCTGCTAATGTTACCTTTAGAGAAGGGGGCTCTAGGACAGGCCAAGATGGAAGCAGAACAAGGAGTGGCAAGCTGGGGCAGAAAACTATGCAGCTTGTTCAATAAAGTGATGTTGGTATTGATCTGGATTGGGGCCATCCTGTGTGACTGCTGTTTACACTGAAAATCAAACAAACATAAAGAGCCAAACCTGATTTCGCCTAATTCTACAAATGCAAACCTTCTCTTTTATATTAAGCAGAAATTCTTGCATAACATTGTTTTATTAATGCTATAGGATTACTTTTAATTTTCATACATAGACTGCCTTGACATTTTTGTAAAAGAAAGTCAAAATATAAATTTTTAAATAAAATAACAAACAGCATAATAAACAGATTGCAGTAGAGGAAGCTCCAGCTTCTGGTCCTGACAAGACCTGGATTAACCATTATTTATGCTAAGAATGTCATGTATTTACATATTGTTTCCTGCAACTGTCAGTTTCCAATTCCAAGTGCTTGCCTTAATTTTTAAAACACTGAGTCTGTTCTGGATCTAGGATACTCAAAGGACTACCTAAGTAGTGTCATTTACGGTATGTTGGCCTGCAATTTGCAACTCCAACTCCCCACCATGATCCCCTGTATTTAAAAACAACAGGATAATATATTGGTATCATTTCGGTTCTTTATGTTCCTTAAGTTCCTTCCGTTCTGGGTTCCTGATTTGTATTTATGCTGCACATGGCAATATGGTGTGGGCAGTATATATATTAATTAATTAATTGACAAAAACACCGTTCTGTTGGTGACCCTGGAGATCAATGGCCTAATTCGTTTTACTCACATACTGGGGTTTGGCCATCTCAGCAGCAGCACTGACTTCCACTGTTGCGGAATCTCAATGCCCTTGATGATTAGATATGCCCCCAAAACATGCATCTTAGGTGCTCTTTAGACATTACCATAAACTTGAGGTACTTTTCTGTGGCTTCATCTCACAGCCATCATTAATGTTTAAAAGACTGCAGCCAGGTGTGGGTTTTGAACATGGAATTAGGTAGTATGGATTTTCTTCCATAGGTTACAAAATGGAGGGGGTGGGTCAGTGGGCTTCAGCAGAACCACGTCCAAAGTGAGAATTGCTGTGACAGGTGTGGAGAGCAGGGAGGTTGGTGACTATCTCAGGTGAAAACTAAAGAACTGGGAATGGATGACAAAGGAAGGGGAGCCCTTAATGGAGTGAGTGAGTGGAGGGCTGGCTGAGGACCAAGTTGGATTTTGGAGATGAAAGAAAGCTGTGCAGAGAAACAAGGAGAATAAAATGAGTGGAAAGGCAACTACTGGCTGACTTCTGTAAAAAAAATGTTTCTCTATTGTTGGTTTAAAAAAATAACTGCAAACATTGATATTTTTTTTCCTCTTGGGACTTTGTTTGAACCCTGAGACTTTGGGATCACATGGAATAAAATCTTAACTAATTAACTAGAGGAGAAAAGAATGTTGGATGTGTCCCTGAGGCCTGTACCACTTCAGTCTGCAGGTGGGCAAACATATGTTTGAATGCTCCAGAGACGAGGGCAAATTCCTTATTTCCTAATGTTTTTTCTGCATTTCTACCAACTTTATTTTACTTATATTAACATATTTATACCTAGATTTTGGAGCCAAAAAGGGCTTCATACGATGGCTAGCAATAAAATCATAAATATACAGTATATTAATATAATAATATATATCGTATTGGTCTGAGTATAAGACTCACTTTTTTCTCCTAATTTAAGTTTTTAAACTAGGGGTGCGTCTTATAATCAGGCTGTTGCAATTTAATGCCAGTGATTTAATTAAATTTTTTTAATAGCACCAAACTTTAAGGGTGTGTCTTATAATCAGGTGCGTCTTATACTCGGGGCAATACGGTAAAACCATCACTCAATAAACTAATCAAAATAAATTCAGCAGCAGGAAGTAAAAACAAAAAAGCAAGAAATACACTCAGTGGAGCAGTTAGGAAGGAGCCCATTCAAAAACTCTCTAAACTAGTAGTATAATGTGAGCACAAATCAGTTGCCTCCTGTGCAGGTATGACTGGAGGCAAGTGCTGAAGACCCGTCAGAATTAGCAGCCTCTGTGCTAACAGGAGTGGGTTCTAGCAATCACCCTGACACCAGGCTAATTAACAGATTATTTCAGTCAACAAACAGTGCTTACAGATAGGTAAGGGTAGGTAATCTCCTTGGGGTGGGATGCAAGAACAGGACCCCAAAAGGCGTAATAATAAACAAAGTCTTTAACTGGGCTTCTGTGGCTGCCAGTTCAATGGTAGGCCTCACAGGAGCAGCCCTTCTTTTCCAGGGCTTCTCGCACAGCCTGTGCAACAAAAGGCCCAGGGCTATCTGTACTCCTCTTCAATCAAGGATCTGTTATGCCAATTCCTCACTGGACCTTTACAGCCCTCCATACACCAGTTCATAGGCTGTAACTCTCTGTCTCTGTCCTTCAAATTCCCTCCTTTCTTACAACCTTTCCTCCCTCCAGTGGGTCCTCCCCAGGCCAGAGTCCCAGCAGGTGCTCTTGGGAAATGTAGTCCCATTACAGTTGTCCTTGGCGGGTCACGGGTGTCAAAATCCCAACATATACCGGTAAGCTATAACTGGTGGGTAAACAACTAACATGGAGCTGGAACTGGTACCAGCAAGCAAAGAGCTAGATCAGATGATACTTTACTGCCCCACACTTAGACTTACCATTCATCCCGGAATTTCTGGGACAGTCCTGAAAACCGACCTCGGTTCATGGAAAAGTCCTGGAATGATTTCGGGCCGATTGGCAAGCCTCCTTGTTGTCGTCGCCGCCATTACTAAAGAAACTTACCTGGCGCCAGCATCTTGACTCGTGAAATCTCGCAAGATCCAAGATGTCGGTGCCCAAATCTCGTGAGGGCATGATGCCCTCACGAGATTTGGGCACCAATATCTTGGATCTCGCGAGATTTCGCGAGCCAAGAGCTGCTGGCGCCGGGTAAGTTCCTTTAGTAATGGCGGCGGCGAGTGGGTGAGTAGGCCGTTCGCTCTCTCTCTCACCGCCTTGGAGCCGGGGAGACAGTGGGCGAACGAGAGACTGGCCTTGCGCGGTCCGGGCAGTCTCTCTCCGGATCACTCGCTGTCTCACCAGCTTGGTGAGACAGCGAGCTTCACGCAGCAATAGAGGGCACTTTGCGCCCCCTTCATTTTTGAAAATTTAAATTGATTTTTAACTTTAATTTTTGTTTTAATTAATTAATTAATTGGGGGGGCAGTTTGAGGGGGAAAATATGGTAAGCCTACATACTGTATATACTGTATAGGGTTTCTTGAGCCAAGAGGAATACAGATTGTACACAGGATTATTCTATTACAAATGATGACCATATATAGGCTTACCAGATAACAGCCTTGTACTGCTAGGAGAGCAAATCAGTCAATCCTAAATGAAATCAACCCTGACTGTTCCCTGGAAGGACAGGTACTGAGGCTGAAGCTCAAATATTTTGGCCACCTAATGAGAAGAGAGGACTCTTTGGAGAAGACTCTGATGCTGGGAAAGATTGAAGGCAAAAGGAGAAGGGGAAGGCAAAGCATGAGATGGTTAGACAGCATTACCGGTGCAACAAACTTGAAAATTAGCGAACTCGGGAAGATAGTGGAGGACAGGAAGGCCTGGCGGGATATGGTTCATGGGATCACGAAGGGTCGGACACGACTTAACGACTGAACAACAACAACAATGCTTTAATTTAGCACTTCATATGGGTGGCAAGCTACCCACCATTCAGCTCTTAGAGGCCCCTTCCCTTCCATAGCAACCATCAGAGCTACTTACCGGAAAACATATATGAACCATCTTGGCCTGAGAGGAGGAGAAGCCAAAACAGCCAGGACCAAACCACACAGTGTGACAGTAACATTACAGCAAGCACATTATTGGCCCTTGCATATTTGTTTCCCTTTTTAGCAGTGACAGGGAAAGGTCCAGAACTGGACCAGTGTAGTCAGATTTAGGTAAATTCGATTCTGCAGTTTTGGTGATTATGAAGACTGCATTAATAGGGAGATTTTGATGACTTTGTTGTTTGTATGTAGATTGTTTCAGTTTTTTTGCAGATGAGGTCACACCCTGAGCTGCAGGCTTGGCCAGCTCTTGCTTGAGCATTGTTATAGTCTCCTTTCCATAATGATGTGATAAATTAGGCAACTTCCAAAGCTTGGTTAGCTTTTCAGTGTAGTCCAGCAGAGCAAAAGCTTGTCTAATCGGGTGCTACACTCCTCCACCATCTGTTTGGAACCTAATTACGAATGCAAAAAGGAAACGTGCTTTACAATTGCACCCGTAAAAAGCTGTAAATGATTTAAACGCGTGCATATGTTCCCTGCAGAATTCAGCATGCATCTGCGGCTCCTGCTCCTCACATTACAGACACAAATCAAGGGAAAAGTACCCAACTCTGACTAACAAAATGTCCCTTGGATGGCAATTTTTCCCCCTCCTATTTTGATCCTTTTTGGAATGGTAAACAGGGCTGCTTTGAAATGATCCATTCGACTTCATTTTCCTCGGTTTCCGTTTCATCAACGTCATGCAAATGTAGTGCAAATCATTCTGTGAAAGCAGAGGAAAGGAAAACAGAACCAGGAAGGCAGGAGGTGAATCTGTATCTGGGCTACTCCTTTCAAGGTGTGTTACCCTCATATAGCCCAGTACCGAGGTGATAGGCAACAAAATATTGTGATGCCACTGGTGTATTTTTTTTCTCCTGTAGTGCTCTTGTAAGCATTTGCAGAGTAGATATTTTCTGTTGCTACCACAGTTGGTAATAAGCTGCTCGACAGTTACAAGAGTTACAGCGCAATCCAGTGTAATTTTGGAGTGGTGCGGCTGCTTTTGCACCACTCCAGGGTGTTGTAAACGTGCCCGTAAGGCACATTTTTGACACCCGGAGAGTAAGCAGTGCCAGCACGGAGGCCGGAGCCGCTTACTATGCCTCGCAACTCACCCGACTCCAGCCGTCACAGGTAGGTCCCATGCCGGTCGGTGGGCACAGGGCGGCAAGGAAGGGGGGCTATTGGCCAGCCCGGGCTGGGAGGGGATGAGGATATTGCTGCTGATATCCTAGGACCCTTCCCAGTCCGCACCACCCTTATACCGCCTCCCTGAGTGTACACCAGGTCTGGACCTGGCATGCATTCGAGGAGGCCCATGAGCCCCGGGCTCGCTTACACCCTTCTACCGAGGTGCAGCCTAGCAGCCCCAGGGTTGCAACCCGCAACGGGCATAGGATACAGTGGCCAGCTTTTAGGCCGGCCGCGTATACTTACACAGGATTGCGCTGTTAGGCTGCAATCCTGTACACACTTACATGGGAATAAGTCCCATTGTATTCAGTGGGAGATATGCATAAAATGGTACAGTTAATCTGCCAATGATAACTAAGATCTGTTGTTTGTGAAACAAACACAACAGATTGAATAAACTGAATCATATATGGTGGCCTGCCACAGGCTCAAAAATCTCTAGTTGTCTGTCTGGGATTGCAAAAACAGGAGATTGTGAAGCTCCTAGCACCAGGCTGGTGGCTATGTTTGGCTTGGTGGGTCACATGCTGTATACTGATCAGCTATATACAGATACTTCCTTGCTCTTGCTGAGGTGTGAGTCAGTGGTGATGAAGTGGGGAAAAAATAGATGTTTAGACAATTATGCATGGGGAAAGTGGCTAGAGAGATTTTCTCTCTCCCGAGATACTCCGCTTTGAATTTTTAGAAAAGTGGTATATAAATCAAATAAATAAATAAATAATACTCGAACCTGGGGCCATCCACTGAAACTGATTGGCCGGAGATTTGGGACAGACGACATAGGATTTCGTCACAGAGCACACAATTATTGTATGGAATTTTATGCTACAAAGCGGTGACGTCTAGCTTGAATGGCCTTGAAAAGGGATTAGACAAAGTCATGGAGGAGAGGTCTAACAGTGGCTACTAGTCATGGCTGCTGGTCTGGTCACTATATTGCTACCTGCAGATTCAGAGGATGTGTGTATCAGTTGCTGGATGTGTGTATCAGTTGTGTGTACCAGTTGCTGGAAAGAATCAGTGAGAGCTTTTGCCTACATGCTATTTGCCTACATGTCCCGCTTCTAGGAATCTGGTTGACCACTGTGGGAAACAGGATAGGACCTCGATCTGACGCTGCAGGGGGCTTTTAAGTTCTCAGTGGTGTTATTCAGAGCAGGAGACTAGGGTTCAAATTCACACTCAGCTACAAATCTCACTGGGTCATCTTGAGCCAGTCACAATCTCTTAGCCTAACCTACTCCACACAGATATTCTGAGAATAAATGGAGAGAGGCAGCAAGGAAACCCACTGTCCTGAACTACATGGACAAAGGGTGGGATAAAAATGTCATAAATAATGGAAGTGTATCATTGTTACCAAATTCATTCAACCTCCTGAAGTAACTATTCAGGCTTTGTAAACATTCCCGGTGGAAGTATTTATCACGCTACTGTAATGTACTAACAGTGTTCTAATTATTCTAAAGAGGCAATGGTCACACATATGAGATGAGAAGGATTTTCCATTGCAGTAATCAAGCCCTTTAGAAGTCTATTGGCTTCAGTCCTGGAAGCTGCAGCTTGGGGGCTTGCTCTGAAAAGCACTTGCAGGCATTACATTGATAGGCATTTTGAATTAGTCACTAGTGGATTTCATAGTGGTCAAGTAGTACTGTACATGAGTCTTGGCACAATCAGAGACCAAGGCAGTGATGAGCTTCCAAGCCAGGCCTGCAAGAATTTAGATATCCTAGCTAACATATGCAGTCAAGGGTGCTTCAGGAGAAGAGGTTTGTTTCTGAGAGTGTCAGGCATGTTCCATGCTCCGATTTGCTAGTGCTTAGAAATCAAAAGGGAGATTAGCTATTCCAATCCTATGCATGTTTACTCAGAAATGAATCACATTATGTTCAAAAGGGCTTACTCTCAGGAAAGTTTGCAGATAATTTTTAAAAATCAGGGATGATCTCAGCACAGTTAAACATGTTTTAAGCATATTGATTTCAGTGGGAGAGTTAAGCACACATTTAATGCTCTCTGACTGGAATCACTGGGACTTCAAACTGCTTAACTTTGTCTAGATATGCCCACTGTGTTTTAAAATATCCTGATTTTGACATCAGTATCACCAATTAATATTTGGTGATCTATGATTTTCTGTGTGAATGACTGAACTTTTTTGTTGAAAACCAGCATATAGTCAATAAATAATAATAATAATAATAATAATAATAATAATAATAATAATAATAGTCTCAGTCAGGGTTGACTTCAGAGGGTGAACCTATCTGGGTACATGCCAGGGGCTCATGAGCCCTGGAGGGCCTTGCAGCCCCACCCTCTCTTTGGCCGCTGCAGGAGTCATGGCTGCCTCAAAAGCTAACATGCAGTGGCTCTAGATTTTCTTTTATGTATGACTCACACAAGTTGAGAATAGAGGCTCTAGATTTCCATAAGTTAATTTCAAGGCTGTCACAACTCCTGCAGCAGCCAGTGGGATTATTCTCTCAGGAAACCTCTAGCCCACCTGGAAGAATCCCTATTAGCCTTTGGGGGAGGGGAGAGAACTACTGTTGACCAATCCCTATTAGCCTTTGGGGGAGGGGAGAGAACTACTGTTGACCAATCTCAAGAGACTCATCAAAATTCAGATCAAGGCCAGCAGCACCAGGATCTACAGGACCCTAGGACACCAACAAGTTGGAGGGCACTAACCTGTCCCCTCCTTGGCTTGACTCTTCACTCACCAGGCAGAAGGGCTTGGTGATAGTGAGGAGAGCAGGCAGACAGTTCCTCCCCTTCCCATTCCAGCCATGCTCCCTCCCGAAGGTGGACATTCCGCTGCTACTGGGAGGATCCTGGCCACGAATGTCTGCTGAACACTTCTTTCTCCTTTCAATATTGTATGTATGCAGTATGAAAACTGTAGGTCAGATTTGATCGTAATTAACTATTCCTAGTACGAATAATCTGTTAGGAGTGCCATCATTGACAACATGCAGAGAAGTAGGGGAAAATGGGCGGGGGGGGGGCCGACAAGAAAATTTATGCTACTGTTTCTGGATTCTAGCATCACGCTGTCTGAAATACGGTGAAATAAAGCAGAATATTTAATTCTGTGTTGCATCTCAGTGCAGGAAGAATGATACTTGAATGTTAAAAGCGTTAGGTTTGAAGCCATCTTCAACTCTACCCTCTATTTTGAGGGAAATAAGTGCATATTTCAAGCAAATCAAATATTTGTGCTCATTTCCTCCAATAGCCTGTGGACTTTTTCTCCAAGCAGTTTATTTTTGACCCTTTCACTTTCACTCACTTTTGCTAGACCAGGAGGAAAGGGCAACAAGGTTCTGGTATCTTCTATAGGTACGTAGAGGGAAGGTTGACATTTGTGGCTGTATAATGCGGAGATGAGAAAAACTGCACCTCTCCAATTTCCATCTCTCAAAAGTTACAGGAACCCCTGCCCTCCTTGGCACCTGATTGCCTTTGCTTTCTCTGTTCTGTTCTGTGTGCTTGTGCTTTGAGCACAGAATGGTATATTTTTGTGTTTCTTACTAACAATCTTCACATTCTAATAAACTGTTGTAAACTTTATTTTCAAATGTAACAGGTACCTACTAATTTTTTTAGGTAAACCCACATTTACCCTATTCCTTGTCTGTGTCCCTTTTCCCCTAGCAGCTCCTTACCATTGAAATGCCCTTCCACTTCACATCCAAGTGCCTTTCTCTGTTATTTCGTTTAAGGACATTTACATTTCAGTCTTACAACTATTCACCCTGGCTTTCCCCAATTGACCCTCCTTCTCTTTTACTTTACTTTCCTCCCTAATTTGTCTTGTCTTTACATTTTAAGCTTGCAAGCAGGACCTGTTTTATTGTTAATGTTTGTGCAGCACCTAGTGTTTTAAGATGTTTTATAAAAAAAATAGGTAGGCAAGCAATCACTTCTTGCACAGTAATGCAAATACATGGCCAGATAATTGTGCACAATACTAAATGCCCTGTTTTATGCTTTATTTTCCCCGGTATACGTACGTACGTACGTACGTACGTACGTATGTCCATATGTACGTACACACACACAAAATTCATATGCTATTTAATCCATATAAACAATGTTGACAACATTGGTGAAACAACTGTCTTAAGGTATTTGTAGGAATTGGAGGTGCAGAGGGTTTGTATAGAAAAATAAGCCACCCAGTGAGGTGCAATTTGCCATAGCCAACAAAAGACAGACTCTCTTCAATGCAGCCAAGTTAACATAGAAATACACTTGAGTTCCAGAGAGAGAGAGAGAGAGAGCATGTAGTGCTGTTCTGTATCCCTAACTCACTGTATGAACTATATTAAACACAAACCACATGTGTGCAGAAGTCTCTATTGGACTCTCCAACATCATGGAAAGCATGTGACAGATACTGCTAGAGGTTTGGCAATCTAATAAGATCTTCTGCAACACACTGCTGGGTTCCAAACCACCTTCTGGGAGCCAGAGTTTATGGGCTTAATTTTTTGAAATTTAGATTCATACACTCTTCTGCCCTGAGACACTCAAAGCAGCTTACAACCAATAATTAAACACAAACATGTATTGGAAGGTCCCAAATAAACTGATTACTTAATCATAAGACAATGTCTAACATATATCAATCTAGGCATGATCAGGATCAGTGTTCATAAAAGGCCTGGTGAATGTTTTAAGTGAGAGCCTGAGGCTGCAATCCTAAACACACTTACCTGGGGAGTAAGCTCTATTGAACAAAATAGGAGTTACTTCCATGTAAGTTTTTATATAGGAGTGTGCTATTATCAGGCTCTCAACAGACTGAAGCCCCAATCCTATTGAGGCCTTGCGCTGCCAGAACTACCGTAATGTTCTTCTGGCAGCACAAGGCGCTTTACAATGTTGCGAAAGCTGGGCTGCTGTTGCAAATAGCGAGAGGCGTGGCACATGCAGCAGTGTCTCCAGGAGATTCTCCAGGTGCCCCCTCCCCAATACTCCAGATAAACTATCTACCTTAAAAAAAAAAAAACACCTGCATGTATAGTACTGTACACTACTTAACTAAATGTTCATTCATGTCTTAAACAACAATCTTTTTTTAAAAGTTGGAAACGTGCTCTGTTGATGATGGCGGGAAAAGGTGGGTTTATGATGCATGGGCACTAATACCATAATAACCCTAGAGAGAAAATTGCTTATTTTCATAGACCACAAAGAGTGTGCTTCTAGAGCACTGATCAAATATTGCAGTATTTCTAGCCACCCAGAGAGAACTACAGGTCAACCAACCATTCACCTATTCTGGACTATCTGGAAAGTAACAATGCCTTCATGTTGTAGTACCGGTATATCTTTCTCAGCAATGGAGCCACAGTTAAGGAGGAGAGACAACAAAGCTCCGTTTTCAAAGTGACTTTGATTGTTCAGACACAAATGGTTGTTGCAGACATCTTCATTCAGAAGTCTCCATCAAAACGTTTAAGGGAGAAATGCTTTTTGACTTTGGAGAGCAGCTCAAGTAGGATGTGGATGCAGGTAGTTGCTCTGGTGAATAACAACTGCTATCAGGCTGGGAAATTTGACTAAAGTTGGGATATTTTACTTCTTTTAGGCCACAAATGACTAAACAGAGCTACAGGAGTACAGGTCAGTAAAGATGTTTGTTGGCTCGTAATGTTTGTTGACTTAATTTTCAGGACTGTAATTAAGGCTGCAATCCTGTGCATACTTTCCTGAGAGTAAGCTCCATTGGAAACAGTGGGACTTGCTTCTGAGTAGACATGCACAGGATTGCATTGTAATAAGTCCTTCAGACTAAGGAAAAGAGTGTACCTATATTATATACCATCTCATAGTAGTGCTTCAGGCACAGGTACCTCTAAAACAAGTGGCATTTGTCACTTTCATTTGCCAAATTAGACCTGAACTGCACTTTCTAGAGATGAAAGGATGGTGTAGTGCAGCTACATCAGAATTCTGAAATAAAACTCCTGCAGAAAATATTCTCTGAAATATACCTTGGGCTAGTTTATATGTACACACACACACAGCTCATTCCAGAATGGATCAGCCCAGGGTACTTTCCAAACCTTTTATCTGTGCTGTTTTCCAAATGGAAAAGCAAATCGGAAGCATGAGACTAATCAAATCCAGTCAGCCTAGGTCATAAATCCATCCAGCAAAGACCGAAGGATTTCCTAATGGAACAAGTATTCACTTACTATTTCCAGAGTTTACACAATGGCATATCACACACCATAAAGCTGCTTCTCCTCACGTTTGGGTCTCATATTTATTTCTAAATTACTTATAAAGCTATACTCTGTACGCATTACTAGTGATCCCAAACTAAATAGCAAACACATACTTAGGGAACTCCATTTTCAGTGACTGCTGTCAATCACATCTAGCAAACCACTGTATCTAGTTCCATTCTTTTCCTTAGATCCGGTAATAAAAACCAGCAGAAGGGAAAAACGTTCATAGTTACTTGATCTGGGATTTAAAAAGATATTTCCTCCCATAATACAAGTCAACATTCTCGCACATGATGGACTAAACTGCTTTTGACAATGGAATCAGATTATTTTTTTCCAATTAGTATTATGTCAAGTGTTAAATATTGAACCACAAAGGTCTGGCTTTTAAATCATCTCCTAAATTCAGCCGCAACAGACAGTTGTGCAACTGCGCTGCAAACACTACCTCCGCAACACACTTCGTAGCCCCCAAAAGTGGAGCACCCAAGCTGAACTAATGTTTCAAGGTCAAAATTCACTAGAATCTCTCTTGTACAAGTTGGATGCATTTCTATGGAGCTTGCATTGGAGAAGGTCTCAGTTGGACTGTACTCTTAAGTCCATTACCTGGAAGAACAGCTTAGTGTATCAAGGCTGTCTTTGCAACAGTTGTCCTAAGATGTAAAAATTAAAAATTAATATCCAGCATTGTTATAATCTGTCTTCCATTTGCTTCACATGCATAAACAGGTGTGGTGATCTGGATAAGCCCTACTGTGGTTCACCTTACCAAGCTGGGGGAAGAAGTAAGGCACACAGCTCATGCACCTGACCTTACCTACACATCCTCAGGTACCTCACAAGCAGTGGTGAGCCATCCAAAATGGAGTAAGTGCTGCCACCTGGAAGGGAAAAGACCACAGAGGGGGTACCCATAGAGGGGGGTACACCCTACTTCTCTCCTGGAGTTATTCAAATTTCCAAAGTTCCCTCAGTGCAGAAGCCAACTGCTATAGGAGTGATTTGGGAAGCCACATAGCCTCACCAACACTAATTCCTTAGCACCCACACTTGCCCTTTGCAGCATTAGCCCCTGAGCAACCTGTTAGGTAGTGAGGGGTGACAGCTCTTGGTTCTGGTCAGAACAAAACAGGCAAGTAACTTGTACAAATGAGTTTCATTAAGAAAGACCCAAAAAAAAGAGGAGTAAGAAAAGGTATAAAATAGGCCAAAAACAGATGCTTGAACTTAAAAGGAAATGAAAATAATAAACTCTAACACATCTATAGGTAGCCAACAATGTACAGGTTGCATCTGCTAGTGCTGGAACAGTTCAGACTAGTCAGCTCTTTTTATGGAATTAGAGGGATTGAGATGTGACCCTTTTGATTGGTAATTCAAAGGGGGGAAATTCAGGGTCAGCCCCTTGACCTCTCTTTGGCCATGGTCAGGTCAATGGCCTTGACCAACACGGGGTTAGCAACACCCAGGAGGGTGTTGGCCATTTTCTGCCTGGCCCATTGTTTCACCTAGACTAGGGACAGACTTTCTGGTGCACCCGGTACACATCCGAGGCTAAGTCTTTCTGACAGATGTACAAGTTACTGAGTTCAAAATGGAAAATGCTCAAACTGACTCATCCCAAGCCAACACCCCTTTTAAAGGGGCTTGTTTGTTAGGGTGGTCTTATTCATCACAACAGGTTCCTACATGAACATGACTGCAAACACACCATTGCACCTGATAAGTACACACATCCCTCCCCCTCCATTATACACACATTGTACAGAAGATATTTGTGCATTCGTCACATGGGCTACTGCACATACATCATGCAACCTGCAAACTATATCAATGTATAGGTGAACTATATACATCATGCAACCTGCAAACTATATCTATGTATAGGTGAACTATATACATCATGCAAGCTGCAAACTATATCTATGTACATCATGGGTGAAGAAGCTCTGGAACAGTAAAGCCCAAAGCAATAGTTCAATACTTAACACTTACCATCGTACTACAAGTTTTAAAAGTTATGTTTTTGCTTGCAAATAAGTACCCTTCACCCCCCCCCAAAGGGGGGGGAGAAGCATGCTACTCAAATGGACCGATTTTATGCACTTTAAGTCTAAATATTAGATACAATTTAGAAGCCTATTAATATATGAAATCACCTTCTGGGGGGCCCTTTTGACTGATATATGAATTAATAACTTCAGTTTCGCATTGTTCATATCAACACATTATAATTAAACATATCATTGTTATTTTTACACCATGATTAAAGATAATACAAGACCTCCAAACAAGACGTTTGGTCTGTTATTCCTAGAGGTGGGAGAAAATGGTTTTATTTTTTCACAGATTTTGGTGTTTAGCCAAAATGAAATAGCAGAAAGCAGTGTTATGTGTTTTTATTCCAAATTCTCCCAATTTTTATCAATTGTAACTGCATAAGCGTACTACGTAGGTGGTATAGGTTGTACAGTGTCAGCAGATGAAGAATGATGCAAAATTACATGGTTTTATTTTTATTTTTTAGCAGAAAGCAGTGTTGTATGCTTTTATTTCGTTATCACTATTTTCTCCTGCCCCTAGTTATTCCACAATACCCTCCTTTTACCATATATTTTTGGCTTGCCCAAAACATTACCCTGGATTTTAGGGAAAGGAAAGACATTATTTTCTTCAACACCATCCAGTCCTGTTATAAAGCTTGTAGTTTATTCACTCTGGAACCATAATGATTTTTTTTTTTTTGGATTACCATGGGATAAGCACTCAATAGGGATAAGCACTCAATATCAATGAGCAATAACTGAGAAAAATAAACACGACCCATGATGTCCACAGTTCCAAAGGTGCCAATGATAGAAGAGTAATGGTAAAAAAATTCAAAGATAACAATTTAATCAGTCTGTTATTGAGGTATTTTAGTCACAGTAAAAGGATATTGTCAGATAAAAAGAGACACAGCAAGACCTTGTTTCTTCTTCATTAGAAATAAAAGGCATGGGCCATAAATGGGTCGCTTTGTCAGTCCACCCTGCCACGCTTCACCTAATTTTATTGGAAGTGATGAACCTAGCAGCCTGTATCTCAACGGAAAGGGTGCTATTCGAGCATTATGATACCCTTGCTTGTTTAAAGTATTTACTGAAAGCACCTATATACATTTTCTGATATTTCCTCTCCCAACACCTATGTGTCAGTACCTTATACAAAAATACACAGAATGCTTCCCTAATTCAAGGGTGCGTACAGGCAGATATGGTTGTAGCAGGGGAGACATCTACGCATTATCTTGGTCAACACAGATTTCCAAATCCTGGGCTAGGCACTTCTAGGGAGAATCAGCAAGCGGGAAGGAGAGGTATTTAATCGCAATACCTTGCCCACTGATTTCCCCCTGCAAATGTCCCACAGGTTGATTTTTTCTCCCAACCCAACATTCTTCCAGTTTCACAGCCTGTCAGGGGGTGCGGGGAATTATTAACAACAGTTTGGGGAGGGGCAGAACTTGTGAATCATCCTCTCCTGCCTGGTAACTCTCCCCTGCAACCTACTCCGCCCATATTTGCTTTGGGAGAAAATACACCCTGAACTTCCTTTGTAATGCCCAATTCTGCCTTCACTAAGCATCCTCCTATGATGTCATTCATTTCACATTCACGGTCTACCATCATCAGCAAGAACCATCACCATCATCAGCTAATCCCCTCTTCATTTACCCTGAGGTGTTGGCCAGTTTGATTTTGCTTTAAAAAAAGAAAAGAAAAAATCCTTGAAGTAGTGATTTGTATTTATTTGGGTGCAGGTAGTGATTTGGATGCATTTCCAAAAGAGAGTCAGTGTTTAGGATACCTGGCAATGAATAACCAGGGCTAAATACCTGGACAAATACAGCAATAGGACAAATCTCACGCCCTTCCCTGTTTTGTGGCACCTGTGTGTTACAAAGTAGGACTACAGGAAGAGTCATCCTCGCATGTTTAGTTTCTACTAATTCTGGTTTCTTGGCACTTGACTTTGTAATTCACCATCAGCACTTGGCAGAAATACACATTGAACTTGGGAGTCTTATTGCTTAATTAATGGCACACACTTTTCATTAGCATTGTTCCATGACTCCCTTTTTTCTCCCTTTTTTAAAATAGTCGCTTCTTCCCAACTGATATCCATTTATAGTATACTGTATATTTTTAAACTCTGTTTAGGAAACTTGAATTTAAGCTGCTAAGGTTTGTATCAATGCCTATCAAGAAATATGTGGTAAGTGAACTTCCTTTGGAGAATTCTTCTAAAACCATTGCTTTTATTTTTAGCAACTTAGATTAACGGCCCAATCCTATCTTTGCAAGTCTGAGTGGACCCAAGGGAGCGTGGTGAGGCCAGGCTGGGGGTATAGAATATTGGCGGCACTGTTGCCACTGATAACCGACCCCTGCCCTCCCCTGACATGCCTCCTAGTGGCCCCAATCCCCACCCTGATCCTCCCCCTCTCTGGCTGATCCTACCCCTCCCCGCCCACCCACGCCCTGTGCCAACTCACCTCCGCTGCCAGTGGGTGGGCATTCTGGTGGCATGTGCACACAGTTGCCAGCCTTTCACACTGGCAGGCCTGCTGTACACATTGTTAATGCAGTGCCGACATAGTGGGCCTTCTGCTGACGAAACACTCATTCCATCAGCGGAAGGTGCCCATAAGACTGGGCTGTAAGTACAATTAAAAAAATTTAGAATCAGGGTTTAATTTCTTAATACCCCAAGCAAGACATGAGTGGTTCTCTTTGCCATAAAACCCTGTGATGAAGGACCTGTACAAAAACAGAATCAAAATATTACAACTAGAAAGTCTTCTAAAAGTGGAACCCCACTGCCCAGTAAAAGGAGGGAGAGCTTCAACGATGCATCACAAGGTTGTGAATTTGGCCCCTCTACAGGGTGATGCATTTCAAAGCTTTCCTCCCACTGCTGCAGGTGAGAGTACACAGATCAGCTCCTAAAAGAGAAGAACAGATTAAGTTCTGGGAATGGACTCAAATACCTCCACCTCTCCCCCCCCCCCCCCTATATGAGATGGACCATAAGAACCGAGAAGGCTGATCCCAAAGCCAATCCCAACTGCAAGAATATCATCATCAATACTCCTGCTGCCTCTGACAGTTCCTTAGGTGTGACCTTTGGGCCATATATAATCGACAACGTACTCAGATAGCCATTGCTGAAACCCAAGAATACTGTGAAGATCACAGGGTAAACATCCTGGGCAAAGACCACGCTTGCGATGTGCATTCGAGGCTGATAGTTGCAAAACATGAAGAATGGCACGAAGAAAGTCCTCAGCAGAACCATAGCAGGCAGCAGCTTGCTCTTTGGTCCAGGGACCTGGATCCAGGCAGTGATTTGCCGTCCACACAAGTCTGCAAAATTGTATAGAAGGAAACTAGTGATGGGGGTGAAGTATTTATTTGTCCACAGGCTCTCTGTGTCCTTGTTGACAGACTCTATGCTAGATGAGATCGCAGGGAAAATGATGATAGAAATGAAATAGGTGTAGAAGACACAGAAGCCCAACATACTGGTCTTCTTCAGGATAGGCCACAAAGGAGGAATGCTTCCTGTATTGTTCCTGTTTGGCGGAAATAGGCTGGTGTTGCCTGTTGCCAAATCTTCCTCCCCCAAGCAATCACTAGGTAAGGTCCTTGGTGGCTGTGCAATTCTCTGTTGGCGCCTAATAAAGTACCTGAATGAAGACAGAAAAAAACACTATCAAAAACAAAAACAACTATCCAACAAACAAAAATCTAGACGGAAAGGCTGGGGCCAATACCGAAAGAAGAACGTTGGCAAACAGCTCTACAACGACGTTTCATCGGAAGCCAACAAAGGTAACAACAGTGTCCCAGTCTACCACACTTTGCGCATGTAAAGTCTCAGGTTTATTCTTTGGCACCAGCATCTTAGGTAGCAAAAATGGCCTCTGCCTGAGATCTTGGAGAGACACTGCAAGTCGGAAAAGACAATACTGGATGAGATGGACCAATGGCAGCTTCATATATTGTTTCTCTTTGTACTTGTCACAGTTCAGAAAAGGGCTGTGGGAAAGTGTATATTCAGTCCACTAAGCACTCAATGCATATCAGCAAAAATGGCATCTCCAAATTATATTGGAGGGGAGATGGATTTGGGCATAGGCACACATTTCCAAATGTGCACTCCTTTTTGAGATGCCTATTTGCATTGATCTGTCCTTAATTATAGATCAGGTGACAAACAGAACCTTGTCATGTGCCAAATACACAAGCCTTGTGGATAAGTGCCCACATCTAAAGTAGTGCTGTGCCAATTATGAGGGCAATACAAAAGTTCCGCTGTCATAAAGAGCCCATAGGATTGGGCTGCAAGTTCCTCTTTTTTAAGGGAAGAAGGCAGGCCACTGTGCATATGGTCCTCTGCATGGGGTATCTGCAGGATGACATGTTACCTATTTTCCGGTGTTTAAGACGACTTTTTAACCCAGGAAAATCTTCTCAAAAGTTGGGGGTCGTCTTAAACGCCGGGTGGTGGTTACGAGCTGACTTTTTGGTGGGGTGAGCTCAAAAATGCCACTCTTCCCAGCTACAGGGCGGACTAAGAGACTCTCCCCCGCCTGCCCTGTAGCTGGAACGAGGGAGCGCAGCTTCATGCGCACGCTGAAACAGGCACGCGCCGCCCCCTCCTTTCAGCTACAGGGCGGACTAGGAGACTCTCCCCCACCCACCTTGTAGCTGGAACGAGGGAGCGCGGCTTCGTGCGCACGCTGAAACAGCGTGCGCACAAAGCCGTCCCCCTTCCAGCTACAGTGCGGGCGGGGGAGAGTCTCCTAGTCCGCCCTGTAGCCGAAAGGTCCCAATGCAAATAAGAAAAATAGCTGGTGGTTTCCAGAAAGTCAGTAAACAGCCAGCTACAGAAAGATCCATCAGCAGAGAGTTTTTCCTTCATGGTGTGTTCAGACCACATATGGCTTATTATGACGACTGTTTTCTCCCTCCTAAAGAATAGGAGGAGATCCGCTATTCTGTGCATTGCACGCTTTTAGCTGTGGTCGGGAAGGGCTCCTCTGTTCTTTCCCAACAACCTTGGGGATATCGGTATCTTCAAGTGCTTATGGTATGGCTTGTTAGAATTTCTCTTTATTGTTGGCAGGGAGACGTGAGCCTTCACTGTCAGGTGTTCAGGGGACAAACTGCTTGTCGTGTTTGGAGGGATTTCTAATATTTTGCTGTCAGTGGGTGCATATTCTTTTTTTTCTCTCCACCCCACTTTCTGTGCCTTTGATAGTTTCTGCTGCAAGCTTGGATGCAGCTTGGATTTGCACCCAAGAATGAAATTCATTCTCTCTCTCTCTCTCTCTCTCTCACACACACACACACACACACACACACACACACACACACACACACACAGAATTAAAGATCACTCTGCTCACGCGTCAGACTCTAACTCTATATTTTAACTTGAAAAGTCGGGGGTCGTCTTATACGCCCAGTCGTCTTATACGCGCCAGAAAATACGGTACATTACATGCACAGGGAAGGGAAAGAGCAACTCCTCCACCATGTGAGCTGAGCAATAATTGTCTGAACTGAACCTTTGTGAAACTCACAGTACATCATCTTCTGTGTGAAATGTTTCTGATTTTAAGAAAATAATCAAAGCTTGCTGATTATTTTGAAATGCTAGTATCAGTCTGCCTGGTAAACATATATAGAGCACTCTGCTTTTAACATCTGCAGTGAAGGAAATTGATAACGTGATATACTGGACCAAAACAAAAAGCTAAAATCACAATTACACTGTTGCTTTAAAAAGAGGTTGTGAAATGGTTTGTATACATCCTAATCTTCAGGTATTCTGAATTCTTGTTTCAGGGCTTTCTGGACAAACTATTTAAATATTTAAAATAATCAGTCACTTTCTAAAGAGAAAAAAGGAGCTGAACTCCACTTCATAAGACAACCTTACACACTCACACAAATATTTTCTACGCTCATTTTAGTAAAAGACTGAATAGCAGTATTGGTAGCTTATTTGATCATGTCATTTTCATGGAGGTCTCTTACGGATAGTCTGCACAGTATAGGTTGAGTATCCCTTATCCGAACTGCTTGGGATAGGAAGTTGTCTGGATTTTGGATTTTATTTTGCATAAATATAATGAGATATCTTGGGGATGGGACCAAAGTCTAAACACAAAATTCATTTGTCTCATATTCACCTTATAAAAATAGCCTGGAGGTAATTTTATACCAGGTGCTGGAAAAAGTTAAAAAAAAAGTCATAGCCCCAAAAATGCCTGGATTTCAGAATAGTCTGGATTTTGGATGTCCGGATAAGTGGTAATCAATCTGTACAATCTCCCTGCATTCATCTTTCTATAAGAAAGCTGTAATGTATGAACTCATCCTTAATGCATTTTTAAACACACTTAAAAAACAAACAAACACGGTTTGGGTACAATCCAGCCAAAATTAAGCAAGCTACAGTTTAATGATTTTACTGAGAGTTAAAGGTGTTTAAATCTCTCCAATTGAAATCAATGAGGTTTAAAAGTGCTTAATTCTGATTGAATCATCCCCTTCAAGTGTTGTTTCTAATGCTTTTTCCAATACTATTATCAACAACTCTTTGGTGACAATTTATTCTTGAAGTAGTATACAGTAAAATTCTAATAACTCGGTATCCAATACTGTGGCAATCCCAATAGTTCGGCATCAAGATGGACACAGAAGTGATTGAACTTCTGCAGAAAAAAACAAGTTCAAGTCCTGAAAACAACAGTAAGGGGGGCAGGGCGAATGGGAGGGCATTTCCCAGCACAGGAAATCCGTGTGCTCAAGCTCTGTTGGCCGCCCAGGATCACTTACTCTGGTTTTCAGGACTCCGGCGCGGCCGCAATGGAGGCTGCCATCTTGCTGGGTGAGTGTTGGCGTACCACTGACACTCGATCCGCATACCACTAGTGGTACGTGTACCACTGGTTGAGAAACCCTGTTATATAGCACTATCAATATGCGTAGCACTTTACACAGAATGAGAGGACAGGTCTCTGCCCACTGGCGTCACTGCAGGGGGGGGGGCAGAGCTCTATGTTCCGCCAAGGCTCCGACCCTCCGTTACACCAGAGCACGAACTGGCCCCGCCCCCTCGCCTTTGGAACCATTCAAGGCGGTGAAAGCAGCACTTTCACCGCCTTGAATGGTTCCAAAGGCGAGGGGGCGGGGCCGCTTCGTGCTCCGGTATAACGGAGGGTCGGAGCCTCGGCAGAACTTAGAGCTCTGCCCCCCCCCCCCCGCAGCGACGCTAGTGTCACTGCCCAGAGTTGCTTACAACAAGGAAAACAACAGAAGGAAAGGAGGGAAATGGAAGCATAGGATTGGGTGGCAGAGAAGAACGTGTGGTTAGTGGTTGTACTGAGTTACTTGTACTTGAGCTTAGTTGCAGTAGGTATTGTAATCTTTACAATAATGTGTTAAAGGCACATCAGCATTGTTGTTTCCCTGTTGCAGCTTGGGTAGTGGGATAGAGACTGAGAGATAGTGATTGGTCCTCTACATAGTCAAGGTGAGATTTGAACCAGGGATCTCCCAACTCACACTCTTAGCCACTACACTACAGTAGCTTAAGGTGGCCCAGCACACTGGTTTACTTTTGTACCAATTAGCAGAGGAGTTGAGATGTGATAGACAAGAGTGGTTTTATCGAGGTCAGACAAGGGTGTATTGCGCAGATTGGACCCTGCTAAGAAGCCTGTACTACACAAGACTGTATGTGCAGAAAGAATGACCTTATCAACAGTTATCAGGGAATTCACAGACAATATTATTTTCAATATGATCTAGAGCTGCAAACCACACTGGGAGAGGCCTGGGTCTCTTAAGCAAGAGCTACAAGTCATTGCAAGCTACAAACAAAACCACAGTAACTTGAAGAAGGAACAGAAACAGTGTGAATCCTAGATCTCTAGGATTTAGAGTAAACTCTGATACGGAGCTCAGGTAGTTTGCAGCCCCTGTATTTTTTGGGTAGCATCAGGGTCTGTCTCAGCAACTCCAGAAGTATTTGTGTTGTTTCTGATGCTGCCCCTCCACCCATGCAAAGATATTCCCCCCCCCCCCAAGGAAAAAAATCAGCACACACTGTAGTAAATCCTACAGTTTCTGTCTGGAGTTTTGACTCAATCATGTTTCATCTAGAGATAGCGACTAGAGAAACAAAAGCAACAGAACTCCTGAGCAACAGATGCACTGCATAATACCTTCTAAGTATAGCAGGAGGGGATCTTTGCAAAAAGGCAAGCTCACGGCATCTGGAGCAAACTATTTTGGAACCAAACCATGAAGGCACATGCTGAGAATTGACCTGGCGATCCAGCAGGATTTACCTGGAATATTCCAATTTGGGAAGGATCAGGTACATCCCAATACACAGAATGATGAAGATGTCTGCCGTCAGGAAGTAGGCCAGAGCACTGTCTGTAACACTGGATGCTGCCGCCAGATCCACCAAGGATGCTACAGCACTCACTGTTCCTCCCATGGCCTGACCTACATGACAAGGGAAGGGGGTGAGGAGGAGAAGAGAAGTCAATCAACTGTGTAATAAGCCCCAGACTATGCTGGATCAGCCAAAGCCAGACACTTTAGGTTAGGGAGCTACTCTGAAGTCAAATTAGACAAGCTGGAATTGAAACAGAAAGAAGAGGGAATGAGGATGAAGCTGAGATTCAACACATTTCAGCTGCACCGCACTGCAGTGTTGCGTAGCTAGATGTCCTGCGGTTTTGGTTGCTCTGCTCATGGCACAACTGGCCTTTTGCCACTTTCTACTTCCATGCACCTGTTCCCTTATGCTCATTATTATGTTCCCTCCCATTCCCTTTGCACATGTGGAGTCTTGCCAAGGTGTTAGCTTTTTGTTATCACACACATTGGAGAATTACATAATTTCTGCAACACAGCAATAACAATATGTAAGTGTGACACTGAAACCAACAAGAAATGTGTGTAAGAGAGTGAATCAAACAGAAAGAGGAGCTCACCTGGATATGGGTATCAATGACATGGGGCTTATCAGGATGAAGGGGGGCTGTTTTGCTGCATGGCAAGCTGTTTTGGAAATTCGGAGGAATTTTGAAAGCAGCTTTCGAGGTAGCAGTTTGGGGAAGCTAAACTTTGGAAAGAGCGATATTTATCTCATGAGCCTTATGTAGTCTTTGTGAGGATTTTGTGAAGCTATCAGACTCTGGTTAGAATCCTGAGAATCCCAACTACTGTATTTAAAAATGGTTCAGTAAGGATGACTTCACATGATCCATTTTTGCGGGAAAATGGTCACCAAAAGTACAATTCTTTGCATATTTACTCAGAAGCACGTTTCACTGTGCTCGGGGGGGGGGGGTAAATTTGTTCAGGATTGTAGGTCTCATTTATCAATAGTCTGCAGGCTTAAACAATCGTAATTTATAGGTGAGGGGAGAACAAAACACACAGGCAGAAACGTTACATGAATCCTGGGAAGTAGCACTGCAATAGCCTTGTGGGTAAAGCCTTCTGCCCTTCCATTTCTGTTGCCAGGGAGCTCCTCCGTGTAATGGCTTGCATATACACAATGTGGCTTTCCACCTCTGCACTAAAAATACAATAAACTTATGATCCAGCATTCTGTAAATGGTGTGCAGTTTCCAACAGAGATCATGAAAGTCTCCAGAATGGGTCAACCTCTAATAACATTCTTCGCCACAGTCAAGAAAAGAATTTTTGAAATCTCTGTATTGATTTTCATGTCTTCTTTCTCCCCACCCTGCCTTCCTTCTATCTTCAAGTACGTTTTCACTGTTATCAACGCCTCCAAAACCTTGAGGGGCCTCATCATTCATAGCTGCAACCTTGGAACTCATCAGTTATGGAAATGCATGTTAATGCTGAATATAAAATGAGACAATGCAAAGTTTCATATTTTTTTGAGATATAAACAAACATGGAGCTGAATGCAGATGTTTTCCTTTTATATAAAAAAATTAACTCTGATTCAATAGAGCTACCACAAGATTACAGATCTGAGAGAGAGAGAGAGAGAGAGAGAGAGAGAGAGAGAGAGAGAGAGAGTATTCAAGAACGATCAGAATTTGAAATAAGAGCCCAGAAAAAGAGGGTATCCACAGAAACCAAGAAGTCCACATGACTTGCTGAGTTTCCTTTAGGACTTCCTTTTAAGCATGCTGTAGATTTCATTATTTTAAAAGTCAGCAAACTGAATTGTCATGTGATTAGCTGCAGCCAAAACCTCAAGTTCAAAGAGAGGATCTTGCCTGCAAACAATTTAAAAGGCTCGGCAATTGGAGAAGACCCATCAGAGGCGTTTCTACGGTAGGGGCCCTACCGTAAGTTGCACCCCGTGCTAGTACCGTGTTTACAAACCAGAGCGAGGAGGCCCTGCCCCCTCGCTGTCTGAGCCATTCCGTGCAGCGAAGTCAAACGGGCAGGGAGTCTCCTGCCTGTTCGCCTTCGCTGTGCGGAATGGCTCTGACAGCGAGGGGGCAGGGCCTCCTCGCTCTGGTTTGTAAACACGGTACTAGCACGGGGTGCAACTTACGGTAGGGCCCCTACCGTAGAAACGCCTCTGAACCCATTTCCTTGTTACACATTCCAGGTATCAAAGGGAGATTTTACGTATCAAAGGAAGATCTTACCTGAAATCAACGCCTGGGAATTCCGCATGGGGAAACATCCTGTCAGGCCAAAGATGCTGCTGCCGAAAACTGTGGCAGCACTGCTGATGACAACCACACAAACGATGGTGATGGTAAAAAACAATGGAGTCCAAGAAGAGGTGTCCACTTTCACTAGCACTGTGAGCACCACAAAGATAGCCAACATGATAGCTAAGGAGGAGAGAATGCGGACACCAACAGGGACTCTGGAAAAAACACAATGGTTGGCATGTGATTTCTCAACAAGCGGCATTTGCACTTTTCTTGAGCACTTGTAACTTATTAACTTATACCCCATCTTACAACACCGCTTAAAAAACCAACAGCAACAGTATTTTTAAAAAAACAATATAAAGAAAGAGGAAGCTGATAATAACCACCCTCAGGGAATCAGCTGAAATTCATTAGATTTAAATACCTGCCAGAAGAGGACTGTCTTCACAAGATGGAGAAATATTATGGGGGGGGGGGGAAATGAGCCTCCATAAGTGAGTTCCAAAGTGTAGGCTGGCCACAGAAAATGCTCTTATGCATGCCAATCAGCCATGCCTCAGATGTAAGCTAGAAGTGGAGAAGGGCCTCTTTGATTGTTCTCAGTAGATTGGTAGCAGACTTATGTGAGAGGAGATGGTCAGATAGGATCAGCTGGGGGGCAGGGGGCCAGGCCTCTGGGGGGGGGCACCTGGGGGAGGATGAAATGTTACATTTCTGTGAATGTTTTGGGATTATTATTATTTATTAATTATTATCATAGTTAATATTATACGTAATGAATTTGTTGGGACTATCAGGATAACTAAGCTATTTAGGGTGTTAAAAGTAATAACCAGCACCTTAAGTGGACCTGGAAAGGAACCAGAAGCCAGTGAAGTTGCTGCAAGAAGGAGTGACATACTCCTGAAAACTGACTAGACAAAAGTTTAGTTGCTGCATTTTGGACTACTAGCCCCTCACAGCCCCACCCCAGATAGTCAGTCCAGAATACTACTATGGCCAATGGTACTGAATACTGCTGAGAGATCCAATTGGCAAATTGGCCAGAGACTCAGTTGCCATGACAGACTGCAGAAGGCTTTGGCTTTGATGCATGGGTGTGTATACAGGAAACTCAATGTTCTAACAGCAAATTGAAACTCTTATTTTCAGGCCACTTCACTTAATGGAAAAGAGTAGTCTGTTCTCCACTTCGGCCAACTCCAAGTCTGATGTTTGCTTTAATTCAATTTAATTGCAAAAATGGAAAATGTGGTATTTTCTCCCAGGATGCTCTAAGCGCCTTGCTACAATACAGGTTTTAAAAGTGCAGGCATAACCAGGCTGCGGATGTGACAGCCCTGGGGGATTCTCCAGGAACATAAGGGAAGGCAGGTAGCTAGAGAAACGGAACCAGCGTATCTGTTGCTCTGAACTAATGCTTTAGGGAGGGAAAACCACAAACAAGACAAAAACAGGTGGAAATCGGGGGGGGGGGGATATTTTATTAGCTATCAAGTGTACAGATTCTATTTTTTTCCATCAGTACTTACTAAACCCAGTCTCTCTATAAACCCAGGTAAAGCTGGAAATGTCAATTTCTAAAATAAATAGTAGTAAAATACAGCCATAACAGGAATGGAATCTGTTTGGGGAATACCGTAGGCTGGGGAAAAGCAATTGCGTGCTTATCACTACAAAGTAATTAGCTGCCTGAACAGGAAAGTTACTTATTATAGACACTGAAGACTTGATCAGCTCCCCTTCAGTGCAGATGGCAGGGAAGAAGAAAGAGAGAGAAAGTGACCAATGCCTAGCAAATGAAAGGAGCTTCAAGTTCTCCTTCCAGTATAGGTCCCTTTGTGATGTAGGTCCTCCTCCAAGAGACCCCAGACGTGATATACCTCATGCCATGTAACTGTGCAAGTTAGAAATGTTGCCTGCCCGATTCAGGGATGCCTGAAAAATGTAACCTGTTTACACATAATACTTTTTAAGACACACAATAAGCCAACAGAATGGATGTCTGTGCAAGTAAGAGCACCAGGAACAATTTCACTTCTTGCACCCTCTACTCTTGCTTGATGTCTTCCTCATTCTCTCCCCAAAAATGCAACCTTCAGACACGTAGATATGAAATGTTTCAGAAGCATCATCATATTTTAGCCCTCATAGATGCCCTTAGCAAGGGTGGAGCACAGAGTAGCTATAAGTTACTCTCCAGAGGCTCCCGAACGACAGGGAACCGATTTGCTCAGGAGTTTCCATAAATGCAAAGCCTGCCTCATGCGTATTTATGACACTGAAAACTTAGCATAATAAAACACTTATTGATTATGGATGTGCCACTCAGCAGAATCAACAATGTGCCAAAGATAAATGAATGCTACATTTAAAATGTAATGCATTAAACACATAATGGATTTTGTGAAATAGATTTCCAACCTGGAGAATATATAAGAGCAGACATTATCTCCAGGTTTCCTTTCTTTCCCTTCTGCTCCTTTCCCCTTTTCGTGGCATAATGAGGGGGGGGGGGGAAATCCCGTTTTCTATTTCAGGAATTCTTCAATAGTGGTAATGGAGAACATGAGGACATTTACACACAGAGGCATTTAAGCAAATGAGTATCTTCTCCATTATTCCGAGGATCTATAGTCCCCACTTCTAACTCCCATGGTGGATCTGAGATTTTCAAATGACTTTCCACACTTTCACTTGCAAAGGTGTGTAAAGAACTAGAAAGATGAAAAGCATCAGCATCCCTGGAACATCACAGGCACTGAAACTCAGAAACTACAGTTCCTGCCCAGCAGGGAGTTGAGAGGAGTTGCATCACTGGAGTTATTTTGCAAAGATTTCCACCCTGTAGGTGGGAAGCTCTATTGTGCTGTTTCTCTACTCTTCTTCTGGAAGGAGATGATGGACATGAGGAATACTATTCTGTGACCTGCCAAACTCTAGCCTCAACACACACAAATCTCTGGATGCAGAGAGAGACTGATGTATAGAAAGTGGCCTGAGAAAGCCAGTCCTTTTAGGGACTGCTTAAGGCCAGAAATAAAAGCCTAGACTGCCCAAGAATAGTAGCTCTTAGCTGGAATAGGAAGACAAATCTGTAGGAATTTGTTAAACTTCAAATGTCCCCCCACACACACACACTGCTGCTCTTCCCAACATTCATAGACTTGCCTACCTTCTTTTGTGACAAGAGGGAGCCCATCCAGATAAAGTGCCCAGGGACAAGCACTTACCCTCAGGTAGCTTGGTTATCTTTATCATCCCATCATTAAGCAACCCCCTGCAAGTGGCCTTCTTCTGCATATCAGAGGCACACAGAGAATCACAAGTGGCTGTAGAGTTTTTATCCAATGCCAAGAGTAATCAAGGCCACCACTAGGCAGCTGATGGACACAGCAATTAGCTAGGTAACCTTGCTTACTGCTTTTTCCTCTCACTTGACAAATCTCAATGTAAGTTTGATGCTTCCCTTCTCCATCAGACTTTGTTAATCCCAAGGGTTTTTGCTGTATTAGGCTGTGGTATAATTTCCTGCTTGAAGAAGAGCGTTGTACAATTTGAAAGCTTGCCATTTTCTCCTGCTAATGAAGCTGGCCCAATAAAAAGGTATCATACATGGACCATTTTGGACACTGTCCTTTTTAGCCCAGGACTGAAAGAAATACTATGTAACAAGACAATCACGTTGAGAAGCAATGCTGTTCAGGATTTTCTGGCTCAACCCATTTGCCCATCAAGAGTTTTTAGCGTGACTTCAAGTCTACTGCTGTGCTGCCACTGTAGCCTGGGGAGAGAAGCAACATGGCCAGGACTGTGGAGGAGGGGGAAAACAGTGGTGACTAATGCAGATGTACTTACTTGTTGACGAGCAGGAAGTTCCCAATCAAGCAGAGCACAGAAGGCACAGTGGAAGCCACGGAAATGTAGCTTTCAAAGAAGTCCTAGGAAGAAATCATAAATGTCAAAAAAGGTTTGAAAAACTAAGCTGCAAAAAGAACCAAGACAGGACAGGACATGACATGACCTGTCCCAGAGGCTCTCTTGTGCAGATCAAAGACACCAAGACACAGTGGCCCAAGGTCACGGTCTTCCAGTACGGTGAACCTTGCAAGATTGAAGACTTTGCAAAGTGATTAAACCTGCAGCACTCCATTTGTTTAGCTGAGGAATGTGTCTGCTGTTGTAAACTTCAAAATCCCCTTATTGTGTTTTGAACCCCTTGGGAATGTGCACTGCGAGATGATGACCTTTTCTCAGTTCTAATGAAACTGATGAGAGGGGGAAGAAAAGGGGTGTAAACCTACATTTCCTCCTTATCTTTCACGAATTGCACCAGTCAGGATACCTGATGTGAATTTTTAAAGTAAATTACACTGGTCATCTCCAGATTGGACACGAACCGCCACCAGGCTCTAGAATGGACTATAGCTTGCCATTTGCCTCGGATGAGCAACAGTGCCAGAATAGCATGTGTGACACTATTCCCATAGGAGAGCAAAGATAAAATATATCCCAGAACATAGCCCTGGGTACAGAGTTCAATTCCCATGTAAAAGAAGCATATTTCTTGCTCTTCTTGTGAGGATATTATTTATTATTATTATTAAACAGTATTTATATACCGCTTTTCAACAAGTTCACAAAGCGGTTTACAGACAAAATCAAATGATTAAATGGCTCCCTGTCCCCAAAGGGCTCACAATCTAAAAAAGATGCAGAAGACCACCAGCAAACAGCCACCAGAAAAGACACTGTGCTGGGGTGAAAGGGGAGCAGTTACTCTCCCCCTGCTAAATATAAGAGGAGCACCAATTGAAAAAGTGCCTCTTGCCCAGTTAGCAGGGGTGGATATGCTTAAAATAGTGTCAGCAATGCCTGCAAAAATTCCCTAAAAATGTTTATTGGCCGGCTTGCACCCACACATGCTTATAATAGGAATTTCAGGCCACTGAAGGTTTGAAAAGGAGAGAACAGCAGATTTTTTCCTGATTAAAAAAGCTTCCCTGTTTGGTCATCTGGAAGTGACCAGGAGAAGCGTTTAGGAACTGAGAGTTGGCTCTCTTTCTTCTTTCAAGCCTTCCATATGCGACAAATTACTAACATAGACACGCTTGGGTGCAGGCAGGCCAGTAAACATTATTATGGGCTAGTAACTTGTGCAGACTTATTTACAGGAAGTTATACTGTAGCCTTGCAAATCACGCCAGTCTTCTATTTATGATTGCTTAATTCTCTCAAACCTCCCTTATTTCATATACAAGGAAATTAAGGTGCACAATTCCATCCACAGTCACATACACAACAGCTTCTCGTAGTGAAGCAAACTTTTAAGCACAGATTTGCTTTGGAAAATTCTAAAGAAGCTGAGTGAAATGATCTTGATTACACTGACGTCAGAAAAACAACAACCCTTTTCTCTAGTCTCCTATAATAGCCCTACAAATATTCTAATAGTACAGTCCTATACATATCTACTCAGAATTAAGTCCCACTGAGTTTAATGGAACTGACTCCCTAAGTAAGTGTGTACGGTATAGGACTGCAGCCTAAACCAATGGAAACATATTAAGCTATAGCTTCCCTAGCACAATACTGCACTATAATCTCTGTATACAGTTAACAGTGCTGGATAATATTATCTATTGATATAATTGTGTGATTCTCATGCTTCTGAATGGCAAAAAAAGTACCTACTGGCTTCAGCAGAAAGTATGCCCTGTGTTGCCAAGATGCTTTTGTGCAAAGTAGCTTTTTATTCAGCTTAAAACTCAGCAGCAGAAGCAGCTGGGCTCCTGCTGGGCTAAAAAAGCAGTTCAAGCCCTGGGTGACAGCGCAAGGCACTAGAGCGTTACCTGGATCACAGGGCATGAAATTAGCAGCAGCATGCAGGCTGGAGCCAAGAACAGTTTGCAGTTGTGAGCTCATCTTCATATAGAAATGTTCTGCTTCTAATGAGCCTGTGTGGGACCAGTAAACTCTTCCCCTCTCACCTCTCACTCCTCAGCACCAAACATGCTGGCAGTAACCAGCTGCAAAAGCAAGCAGGAATCCTGGAAATGTCCGCAGCAGCCAAGAGACCAACCTCCTACGAGATTCACCGTTCTGTTGGCCAGACTTTGAACTGAACATCCCTTATTTATACACTCTGTATTTAGTGCTTCCAAGGAGGCGATTACGGTCACAAGCAGGGTTAATGTACTTGGCGCTAACAAAAAAAAAGAAATGGGACGGATACTGAAACGCACTGTACGTGGGTGGGGCTTGCTATGAAGACTATTCATTAAATTCAACTGGTTCAGAAAACAGCAGATAGGCTGTGAACTGGGATGGGTAGGACTCATCACAGCTTGGCAGTGTCGGAAGATCTTCACCGGCGGTCAGGTTATTTCTGGGCACAATTCAAAGTGCCAATTCTGACCTATAAAGCCCTAAATGGTTGAAGGCCATCAGGTATGTGCTTGCATATGAACCTGCCAGAACGTGCAGACCTTCATTGGAGGGTCCTGCTGCAATGAGTCTGCCACTGGAAATTTACTTTATTTAGAATATTTATACCCTACCTCGCTACCTCAGCAGGCCCCTAAGAAGGTATACAAGTAATAAAACAATGAGGCAGAAAGAAGGTGGGTGTCTATCATTGATAATAATTTTTGGTGGCAGTGCCCCATATCTATCTACCAGGCACCTTCTTTATTCACATTTAGGTGTTTGCATTTTTAGCCAGGCACTTTGTGATATTTGTTAGCATTGGTTACATTCTTCTGTTTTTCTGAATTGGACTGTGTTCTGGTAATTTGGGTTATATAAACCACATTGGAGACCTTATGACTGAAAGGCAAGTAAAAATATTTTAAATAAAATACTGGAAATTCCTATGGCTTTGAGAGGTCATCTAAACAGTGCTCACACATTTTCTAGGCTCTCTTTGCAACTTTTAGGTTTAAGTTTAATTAAACTTGTTTTTTAATTAAAAAAAGAACGTCAAGATTCTCACAGTCCAATCCACTGTAGCTTGCCGTACGGCAATGCAAGTGACAACAACATGGCGCCGGCTGCATTCTGTGGGGGAGTTTCAGCCTCTGGAAGCCTCCTTGGGGCAAGGGAACAATTGCCCCTGCTGGTCTGCCAGGTCTACCCGGACCTGTGCCACATGAATCTAGGAAGGCAGATCAAGGCCAGGAAGGGGGTGAGGTTTCGGCATGTGCTGCCGCCACTGAAACCGCCTCCTCCCTGATCCGCCCTCCACCTGCCTGTTGCCACAGTTGGGCCAGTCACTATCTCTTGCCTAATCGATCTCACAGGGGTGTTATAGTAAAAAAAGGAGGGGGAGCACAAGTGTACCCTGTAAGTTTCAAAGGGACTGCGCAGAGCCCTAATGGAGCTGTACCGGGGCAGCTCCAGAGCGCTCGGCAATGACATCATCGTCATTGCTGAGCACCAGAATGCACTGAAGGAAGCTGCATGGGGCTCCAATTCCAGCTACACAGCCAAGCAGCTTAGAGGAATTGCTGGGGAGAACCACATGCCTCCCTGAGCCCTGCCATTATCATACCTATATTTTCCTGCATCAGGCCATGGACACACCTGCTGAGCAACCAGCAGTACAAGGAGTAATTTGGGAGTGGGGGTTGCATGCATCCTTCCCCTACTGCACCCTCCATGAAAATCTGCCATTCTTCTGACACAGGTTGAAGAAAGATAAGGAATTGCTGAGCAAGGATGCCATGTGGCTTGTGACGAATGGATGCACTGAATCAATCATCTGATGCCCCCTCATGCAGATATGGCCAAAATTCAGGGCTCATTACTGTCCGATAAGATCAGGAGTCCCATTTTACTCACTGATCAAACTTTTACCCTCTCTATGCCTCAGTCACAGTTTTCTTCCTTACAGAACTGCAGTATCTACACCAGTTCTCTCTGGTCATTTATTATTAGGAGAAATTTCTGACTGCAATCATACTCTGAAAAACCACCAGATGGAAGGAACTATAATTAAACGGCATACTGCAGGAGACCACTCTGCTTCACAGGGCTTGGTTCCAATCAGTGCTGAATTTCCAGAAGAGATGCCAGGGCTCAAGCCTGTCTAGAAGCCCTTCCTCCAAATACCTACAAAAGGGGGGGGGGTTCTTAATGGTGCATCCCCTCAAGAGCCTTTTCATCTACGTGCCAGGGTCACGCTTTGACACTGAAAACGTATGCTAGGGCTGAACATTAGTGAGTCCTGCCATGAATAAAGCCCTGATTCCAGTCTTTAATCGTCAAGAATGGGAGACCTGTGGCATCAAATCCAGGCCAACGTCTTTAAAAAACAAACGACGATGACAACGGTATGACTGGACCATCAGTGCCAGTCAGTGCTTCCTCAGATAGTAGGTCAGGCCTCATCAGCAGGCTGCCAGGCGCCTTGCTGTGCAGTCAACTTGGAATGTTGGACATATACGCACATTAGGCTACTTTTGCTGGCACTTCATTTCGCTTGAGCGTATCTGGCAACAACAGTGGCGTTATTAAAATTCCTGTGCAATGGGAATGGAACTGCAGCCTTCTTCAAAACCTAAGCACTGGAAGATGTTTTTAAAGCCTCCAATTTCCATTATGACTTCGAAGGAGCAAACAACTTTGGCTGAAACATTCATCAACTTCATGGTAACTCAGGCAGAGCTGAGCACAGAAGAGAGCCTTGGGTCTGGGAGCCAGGAGTTAAGAAAGGCAGGTGTCCAGATCAGAAAAGTACTGCATGACGTTAAATGTTCTTAGTGGGTTGATTTAGGAAGCATAAGCAAAACCAAAAGACTGGACCGTATACCTCATAAAAGTGTAAAGGTGAGAAAGGAACCCCAGTATAGAGTGGAAGTACATAGTTAGTATAACTCAAATTCTGCACTTAGAAAAGTCAAGCTATGAGACCTAGTAAAATCATGTAAACTGCATATATTTGCTCCTTTTGTACAATTTATTCTGCTTTTCAGAAGACCTTGGACAAAATGTTATGTAGGGCACTGGTTCCCATTCCCTTTCCACCAGAAATCTTATTCAAGCACATCTTTGGCTTCTGAGGTCCCAAACAATTTCAAGCCATATAGGCTAGAGATATGCTTTTTTATTTAACAAACAAACAAACAAACAAACACACACACACACACACACACACACACACACACACACACACACACACACACGAGGGTTTGTTTGTTTTTAAAGCTGAACCCTATACCCAATGACACATTCTGCTATTTTAAAGCACTTTCATGGAATGGCACACTGCACATACTCAGAGCATACCAACTTCTTTGAATGTGGCCATTTCAAAAAGCCCTGCCACAATAACAAACGTTGCCATGAGTATGCTAGGCCAATGTATACAGTAAATTCCAGACAATTCTGTATGGGCCTAGTATGGTGTAGAACAGTGGCTTTCAAAGTGGTGGGTCATGACCCACCATTGGAACCAAAATCTGTCCCCTGCCTCATTAAGGGGTGGAGACAGCATGGCGGTGGCAATGGTGATCCCGGGGATCACGCCCGCCACAAAAAAGTTTTAAAATGCAATTTTCTGCGGCGATTTACAACCACTTCCGTTCCGCAGCAATCTGAAGCTCAGAGGGACCTGCAGAGGGTACTGCAGGCCTCCCGAAACCCTCCAGAGGGCTCCAGGACCCCCAGTAAGTCAAAAAATTGCATTTTAAAACCTTTTCCGCGGCAGCAATCCTCGGGATTGCCGCTGCTGCTGGCCCCACCCCTTCAAGCACTGAAAGTTCTCCCCGCCTTGCAGGGAGAACTTTGAGAAATGCTGGTGTAGAATAAATATGTCACTTTGTAACTCTGTGAATTGACCCTGTCTCTTCTACCAACTGCAGCTGTTCCCTCCAAATGTCAGAGGGCTGGAGAGAACGGGTTTGTGTTGTTGCTGACTCTGCGGTCTGTGTTCAGTGGATAAAGCATTTCATTCTTCAGGGCTAGCAAGCCAGCACTTTCCATAAGCAATAAAACTTACTTAGTGGTTTTCTTAGCTCATACCCTTCCTCATGCCCCGGCCCCCCTCAATGTCCTTGTTTAAATTAGGCTATCTTGCAGCCTGACTGGATTACATAAACCCAAGGGGAGAAGGTTTCCCATATGTAACTTTCAGAAATAGTACGGTAGCTACATGATGCTACTTATTTCTATTTGCATAGACAGCCATAAAACCTCCCACACACACACACAAATAAGTCATCATACCGACAACTAAGTAATTTGGGAACATTAAAACCACCAGCCAACTCAATTAATGCCACTTTAGCTACCTTCCCCATATTGGTTTGTCCAAGAAGCAGCAGGATGGGGTTGGAAGAAAGAACTATTTCATCGAGCATTTTCAAGCTAACCCTCATACAGCAGGGAGATGTTAACTGTATCTAGTCAGACCGTTAACATCTCCCTGCTGTATGAGGGTTAGCTTGAAAATGCTCGACGAAATTCGAGCGAAACTTCGCTGTTTAGATGATGGTTTAAGTTTTAAACGAGTTACTTTAGGTTTTTAACGTGTGTTTTTGTTTAAATTTTTTAATCAATATAGTTTATTACGTTTTGATCTGGTTTTTATTATTTTGCTATTTTTCTAAAAATTCTTTGCCATGGCCTCTCACCTGTTAATACCAGTATAATCAAGAATCATTGCTGGACATATCTAAAATCGTTTTATTCACTGAAGACTTGGCTCTCCCAACAGACCTTTAATTAGTCATTCTGATTTTATATGCTGGCTCTTGCTTTGGATTACCAGTAGTTTATATGCTGCTTTTTATTTTTGGTTTTAATCTGTTGTTAGATATGGTGGTTATGAAGCCACCTTGAGCTTTCGTAGGATTGGAAAGGCAGGAAATAAAATTTCTTTAAAAATAAATTAAATAAACGAATATTACTACTAGGAACTAAACAGCAGCTGTTTTGCAACAGTGGTCCATGTGGATTCTAATGACTTGTGTCTTGGATCTCTCTCATTTCAGGACTATGAAGTACGGCTGGTGAAATACAAATAGCTTTCTCCTAAACAGGGCAATAAGTCCTTCACTTATAACAGCCACCTGACTGTTAACCAAGAGACCTTCTTGACACATTCCACTAGAATCTGATCTTGTTTATAATAATATTATTATAATAATATACAGTATTTATATACTGCCTTTCTTGGTCATTGGATTTCTCCTCCAACTTTAATCCAAGGCGGTGTACCTGGGCAGGCTGTCCTAACCCCCCTTGGGGTTTTTTACAATATATATAAATGTCCAATCTTTCATGAACGGCTACTTTCCAGGTGGTATCCTTTTTACAGTCTGACAATTCTGGTGGCTGGCGCCTCCCACACTCGACCGACGCAGCTGGAAGCTCTTATCTCTCCTCTTGGAGGCTTTCACAGCTTTTTGCCAGCGGCGTGTCTCAAACTTATCAAGTTCACCGGTCTTCGGGCTTTGAAGGCTGCAGCTCTCCACACTGAGCCAGACTCTTCTCCCCACTGAGCCAGACTCTTCGTCTGTACTTTTATGGGGGAGTTCTCTTGGAAATTCAGCTTAGGCCTGGGCACCAATTACCTAAGTTTCACTTATTATTAACTGGCATTTAGATCTTGAGAAAGTTATATTTTACTACCCACCTGACTATGAGAATCAGTGTAGCCTCAAGAATTCACCTGGGTTGCCAGGTCAACTCCTCTCTGAAGACTGCAGTCTCTTTTAAATGCAATTTTTTTTTTGTTTAAAACTGTCTCTTTTCTCTCTCTGATGAGAGGCTGTCTTGTGCTTCAAAATGCATCATCACAGGGATTCACAGGTCAGAACTGCTTTCTGACCTGAATCCTGGGAGTTGTGAAATATGCAGCTTCAGGCAACCAAGGCTGGAGCTACATATGCAGCAGAATGAGATGGCAAAAAAGACCATTCAAGCTTACAGATATGGGGGCGGGACATACAATTATTGACTGCTTCTTTATGTGGAAAAACTCCCTACAAACAGAAAACTAGCACAGCAGGGAGAAAGGTTCTTGTACAGTTCGTTGCTGTGCTGGTTTTCTACTTGAAGGTGTCTCTTAGCATAAGGAGCATTCAAAACAACCTGACCTACCTACAGTCTGAAGTAGTCTAGTCTGTCACTTCCTTCTGGCTGCATGTGTAGACCAGATCTCAGTAAGATGACTGTCCTGGACTTGCCCAAAAAACATTAATACCCATAGAGCCTTCGTTTTCCTTCTATATCATAAATTGTGCTTGTAAATCTTTGTTCTATAGTAGAATAGATGTCCCCCACCCCCACCCCCGGAAGACTGCTTCTTTGTCTTTTTGAAAACATAGTTTCCAAAGTTCTTCCTGTGCTTTTCATGCCTTAACATTAATGCATTAAGAAAATGCAATGCTTTTTCAAATTTCATTTCTTAAATTTTATTCCCCCAGTGAACAAAGACATGCCGCCTTCTATCTGTTCCCTCAGGAGTGTCTCAGGGAGCTGTGAAATTCCATAGGCATATAGTATATGGAATAAGCCTCATAGTGTCACGCAACTATAATTTCAACCACATGGCAAAAGAAAGGAATGTAATCAACACTGCTGTCAGAAATTGAAGGAGACATACAAAAACAAAGTCCCTGAGTGATGAGATAAATTAATTAGGAAAACCAGGCTCATATGATATAGTCAGATATTACTTCATTATCAGAAAAGTACTAATGAACCAAGAGCAGTCATGTTTTCTACAGAGAACAGCAAAAAAACAAAACCCAAGCTTGTCATATGATGACCACCAAAGTTCTGCAAATACTTTCAGGTCTTTGAGTGATGGTCACTGCCCATTTCAAGTCTAAACCCTAGAGCAGTGGTTCCTAAACTAGGAGGCGTGGCTCCCAGGGGAGCCATGGAAACCAGCCAGGGTGCCACAGAATCCTCCCGGAAAACAGTGCAATGCCAATTGGCAGGCATCAACATAATGTACTGGGGAGCCACAGCCAATGGTCACCAATGGTCAAGGGAGCTGTAGGTCGAAAATGTTTGGGAAACACTGCCCTAGAGTCTTGTTCATGTAGAGGGCTCTACAAACTCATAAAAGCCAGGCTCCTCTCACTCCCTAAAAGGGCCCTACACATACTGAATGCCCCCTCCACGTTCACTGAGTCTTGGTCAAGTGTCTGAAAAGGAGATTCATAAGTGGTTATTTTGGGTGGTTTTATTTTTTTACCATTTTTAGAGAATCGTACACAGGCTTATAAACATCCACTTGCCTGTTTGCCTGCAGTGAGTAAGAGCCTTCCAGATGACTAGATGGGAACACTCTCTAAGCTGTGAACCAGTCATGTTTCCTTTCCCCCTCCAACAGACCAATGTACCATAAATGTGAGCAGGTGTGTGTAGATAGGCAGGCTAGTTAAAAAAAATGGGCCAGTAACTCTCTGGATTTATTTGAAAAGCTAAAGTTGTGTATAGTTTCCTTATTCTATCCAAGATGCTTTTTTCAATTAGTCAAGCCTCACAGAACAGGCTGTGCTTCTTCTCCCAACATCAGGGTAGCTTTGCACAGGAAACGGGAGGGAGAAGAGGGAAAGGAGGGCAGGAGATATCACTTTTGAGTCATCTCCTGAAGATGAGAGAATCAACACTGAACTCACAAGACACTATTATCATTACAGAACAGATATTTAAAACCGAGTACCACCTCACTCTTCACTTCCCAAAACAGCTCAGAAATATTGCATTCTGACAGATACTCTGAGGTGAAAGTCGTAAGTTACTGTTGCAAACTTGGGTCTGGACTGCACTGGCACAAACATTTCATGAAGGCAGGAGGTTCAGAGGGGGCGGGGGAGAGTTAAATTCACAGTGCCAAACCCTCCCTCGTCACATCATTCCCCGAAGGCATCAGAGACAGCCTGTTAGTGCTCAAACACTTCTCATCTCAAATGTCCCAACTTGCATGATATCACAGGAGTTGCTATATTTGATGGCTCGGTACATTAATCCCTGAACATACTTCTACATCAACCTGTTAAATCTTTACAGTGCTTTGTGACTCTTCAAGATGAAAAGACAAAATGCCCACAAGCTGATGCTGTGTCACGCGGAGACTGATAACAGTCGTGTTTCTTGCTTGAACGAGCTGGTGTTACGTCAGCGCCGTCTTTTGCAAGCGGCAATATAGCACCTGTGTTGTTTCTCCTCTACACACGTACGTACGCACGCACACAGCACCTGATCATTATTACCAGGCTGCACTTACACGTTTGGCTCAGTTCAGCATAGGAGGAGAAGTCTGTTGCCAGGGCCCCTTATTTGGAACATATCATTCTGATGTTATTAGCTCTGTGCTGGCTCCTGGTTTGTTTCCCACCCAACACCAAGTTATCATCTTTAAAGCCTTAAATGGTCCAGATGTGGGTATTTAAAGGTCTGCTCGCTCCCACACGTTCCTGCCCACTCATTGAGACCTTCAGGGGAGGCTTTGCTCAATCACTCTCTGAAGTACAGCTGATGACTCTGCAGAGCAGGCTGAGGCACCTACACGCTGGTACTTCCACCCTCAAGAGGCCCATCAAGCCCCTTCCCCAAAGGTTCCTAAACTGGGCATTGTGATGCACCAGCCCAGCGGGAACCAGTCACTACCCCCTTAAGGGGGGTGGCGTCAGCAATTCCGTGATTGCACCGCCACCGAGAAAAAAGTGGGGTTCCACTTACCTGGGGATTGCACCTACCTTCCAGAGGGTGCGGAGGGACTGCAACCCCTTCCACAGACCTCCTTGAGCCACAGAATGGCTCCCTGAAATGATCGCGACCCACTTCCAGGGTCACGATTGCATCAGGGAATCATTCTGAGGCACAGGGAGGCCTGCGAAGGGGGCCATGGGAGGCCCGTACCCTCAGGAGGGCCTGTGTGACCTCCAGGTAAGTGGAAACCCCATTTTTCTCAGCAGCAGCACAATCCCAGAAGTGCTGTCATCGCCATCAACCTCCCCCCCCCCCGGCAACTACTTACAGTGATCCAAACTTTCCTGAAAAGTTTTGGAAACCACCGCCCTTCCCTGTTCATCACCTTCCTGATAGTAAAGCCACCTCGTTGCAATAAGTCTTCAATCCATTTTCCCCCTGTTTAATATGTGACTAACTTCTCTTTTGTCATTGTTTTTATGTTGATAAATGTCTTGTTTATTGTTTTAAATTTCAATTGTATTTTATGATAATTAAATGTTGTTTTGGGGCTGAAAAGCAGGCTATACATATTAGTAAAGCAACTACCAGTGTGCTAGGTTTCTCTCCCAAACAGCACTGCAAATACTGCCTTTTTTCTTATCAATGAGAGATACGAAATTAACTGGCATAGAGAACGTAAGCGAATGACTAGAACAGAGGCATTCATACACGCAATTGCAAAAGGATGTGTAAGTTGGCTTGCTGAAGCTGCCCTGGCGGAAGGGGCTGACATACCTTTCACACCAAGGGACCATTTCTCATGGTTATTTGCTCCTGCAAGGTCAACTACAGACATTTCCACCGACAAAATCAGGAAAGAACCGTAGTTCATCTATATAGAACTACCATCAGTCCTATTTCATTAGTGTTGATAGCATAGAGTTGTTTAGACAAGGTTTAAGGAGCTACAGACTCTATCTAAAGGCCAGTTTGGTTATTACAGTCGACTTGCAGACGTGTGAGCCACTCTTGCTTCTGATGCAACACGTGAACTGATGTATCGATGCAGCAGTTGAGGTGAAAGGCACAAGTGGGAAACCAACAATTCAAATCTCGGAGCAGGCATGAACGTGCTGGATGGCCTTAAGCAAGGCAAAATCTCTCAGCCTTGCATCCTTATTTATAATATGGGGATAGTAACAGCGGCCTTCCGGGGCTGTTGCAAGGATTACAGACAATGTGTGAAAAGTACTTTTGAGTTTTTAACACTTGCTATTACTGTGTTTTCAGCAGTGATTTTACTGCTGTTGGTTTTTAGCATTTTCTTGCGAAGAGCTACCTTGAATGTTATGAGGAAGCAAGGTACAAGCAAACAAAGCCAATCCTACAGTGATATCCACTAGTTCCAGACCTCACATAAGCAGAGTTGCATAAGTTGCTGCTTCTCACCTTATGCCAGAAATTCAAGTGACTCAAGCCAAAGGAGGGCAACACCATTATTTAGGGCCAACTAAAGTATCACAAAGTAGCAATTTTGCAAATTTTGGAGTTCTCCAGAACTTCAGGCTGAATGTGAAGCAAAGCAATAGGGAGGGGCAGGGGAGAGAGAGAAAAGGGGGGGGGGCATAATGGAAAAGTCCAAGGTCAAAAGTCACTAGCAGTCTTAGGATGAAGTGTAGCAGGTCTTAAGCAGACTTGATTTAACTAGCCTCAGGAGAGATCCAAGACAGACTACAGTTTACACCCAGGTGTCATGTGGTCTCCCTATTATGGGATGGCAGACACGTGACTCTGGCCTAGGATATGTATCAGGATGGAAGTGAGCCCAGGTTACACTTACCTTTTGGCCAAAGTTGATGCTAGCAGGCATCATTAAGAACATAAAAAGAGCCTTGCTGGATCAGGTCAAAGGCCCATCTAGTCCAACTTCCTGTATCTCACAGTGGCCCCACCAGATACTTCCGAGAGCACACAGTCAACAAGATAACCTGTTTCCTGTTGTCACTCCCTTGCACCTGGCACAGAGAAAACCTACTTCTAAAACCAGGAGGTTGCTTACGGCTTGTACCCTGGGATGGTCTTTTCCTCCATGAATCTATCCAAACCCCTTTTAAAGGCATCAAGGCCAGGTGCCATCACCACATCCCGTGGCAAGGAGTTCCACAGATGAATTACACGCTGGGTGAAGAAATATTTTCTTTTGTCCGTTCTAACTCTCCCTCCACTCAATTTTAGTGCACGTCCCCTGGTTCTGGTGTTGTTCGAGAGGGAGAAGAATTTCCCTCTATCCACTCTCTCCATCCCATGCATAATTTTATACGTCTCAATCATGTCCCCCCTCAGGTGCCTTTTTTCCAGACTGAAAAGCCCCAAACGCTGTAGCCTTTCCTCATAAGGGAGGTGATCCAGCCCATGAATCAGTTTGGTCGCTCTTTTCTGCACCTTTTCCAACTCAACTATATCATTCCTCTCCAGCCCCCCCCCCCCTGTTTGCATGGTGGAGCCCGATGGACACTTCCCAAGCAGCCACACCTTGCCCAAAACGATCTTTTCTGCCTTGCAAAACACTTAGAAGTGTTCCCAGCCCTCAGGAAAAAATGAGCTGTGGCCTGAGCTTATATGAACAAAGAGGCATGGAAAAAATATTGCTAATTCTCACATTTAGTTATCACTTGGCTTTTGCAGATGTGTTTTCCTTGTCAACCTGGGCGCTCATCTCAGGTCTAAGTTGTATCAAACTATCAGCCCAATCCTAACCAATGTTCCAGCGCCGATGCAGCCATGCCAATAGGGCATGTGCTGCATTCTGCGCGGGGGGGGGGGGCAGTCACGGAGGCCTCCACGAGTTAAGGGAATGTTTGATCCCTTGCCTTGGGGCTGCATCAATGCTGGAAAGTTGGTTAGGACTGGGCTCTAGACACAGAGAGAGTTCTATTCACTGCAGAACCACGTGTCAAAGGAGAATGGAAACTTAGCACAATGCACAAACAAGTAAACTGAGCAGTCATAATATGTAAAAAAGGGGGATGATCTGATGTTGCTTGAAAAAGTCATAAATACATGTGTAAAACTGATGTGGGTTGTGCATGTGGCTTCACAGCTGTCGTAGGTTAGAGGTGGTGTTTCGTGTGTATCAAAGCAGTTGCTTTTAAATAAAGCAGGAGGTTTTTGTTCTAAAGGTTATCTAGCGCTGGAGTGTCAGAGCTCTCCAGGGTGACCCTGGGGGAATCCTTCGTCATTTTTCCCACCACTATTTTCCCCTTGCTTGCCTCTTCCTAAGATCAGGCCAGCCAGTGCCCAATGGTTCACGCCATGAAACCCTGCCTTCTGAATCTCCCACTTGGAAGCCACACTTGCCTCCTCAGCTTCACTCTTCACGTTCCAAGACCAGACACCTGCAGTTGCCCAGGCAGCACCGGAAGGGCTTATCTACTAGCCCCCCCCCCCCTTGCCTCCCATCCACTATGTGTTGCTCTGCCAATTTTGCCCAGGAGCTGCTGAACCTTGGCTACGTAGCAGCTCCCTCCCCACTTCTATGTTCCAAAAACTATCCTAGAAGACTAAAGAGGGATAACCTTGGCCATTGGCCCCGCTCTCTGTCTTCCCCTTCCCTGCACGCAGCCCACTGGCAGTATAGTTTTGTGCTTCTTCCCTTGGTTTCTCTAAACCTCTCTATCCTAAGTCTATCCTCTGAAGTTTATACTCTAAACCCACTCGTAGAGTCTATGTTCTACCCTGGTGTCTGTGTTTAGTGCAATCTGTTAAGAGTGTGAGTCCAGAGGCTCCCTTGGTATAATTCCCCTTAACCAAGTCTCCAAGTCCTCTGAAGTGTTCGGATAATGCTACAGATGTGGTAACAAAACACTCCACGCAATGGCTCCAAACCATTTAGAGGTATTAGGATATTGGTAAAGATAGGGCTCCACAAATCCCAGGTGCTGGATCACCCTGGTACTAGAATTTTTGGCAATAATTATTCACTTCTTTCCAAGTTATCATGCTGGTAAAACATGAACACCAATGGCTGCATTGTTCAACTGCTCTTCTGCAGCAGCACATCTGAGTGCCAAATTATTTCCTTAGTGATATGTGCAATCGTGGTGTATTGTTGATGGACAATTGTGCATAGCATGAAACAAGGAGCACAGCTATTGACTTATGAGCTGATCTGAAAATCCATGTAAACACAGAGACAGCAGATGCACAACAAATGACACTTTATAATCTCATGGGTGTATTAAGTCTGCAATGGTGAAGTAATAATTTTTATTAGAGAACACTGTAAAAATGAAGCATTCAGCAATAGCTGGAAGATAAGAAAGTGCAAAGTGATTGTGGAGGTAAGTGTGCAGCACATTTGTTGCTTCACATCAGAATATGTTACTCTGATTATCAAACACCCATGAAGTTCTTCTCTATGCTTGTTTATATGTAAAATCTAGTTCATACCATTCACTGGTGCCAGGGGAGAATTTTAGGGTTTTTGGCCATCATTAAAACATAAACCCCTAAAAGCTGAAAAAGAAATCCAGGACCTAGGTTTTTGGCTCTTGGATCCAAACCAAATTTGTTGAGCCCTGGGTTAAGAGCACCATATGGCGGGAAGCACAGGTGAAGCCGACATCATCCTTTGTGACCCCTCTAAATCAGGACTGGACAAATTTGCTTTGGGAGTCAGGCCAGAGTCAAGACTTCCTCTCCCCCTGCCCATTTCCTTCTGTGACGTGCAGGCAACCTCCAACCCCATGCTCCACCCTGCAAGAACTAAAGAGAATTAGGGTCAAGACAGAAAGGCAAAGAGAAGTGAAAGTGTTTTGAGTTTGGGCAGTGTAAAAAAAAAATAGAGAACAAGAGAAATCATTCAGAGACCTAGGTGGGCATTGCTAACTATGAAGGAGGATGGCGGAATAGAGAGTAAGGGTGGAAAGGCTGGATGATAGCACTTACATGATCTTGAAGAGTGATCTGCAAGAGAAGGATTTTGAAGAAAAAGAAAAACAGAGGTGGAAGAGGCAAGCAAGGAGATTTTCTAGCAGACACACCCTCCTTTCCGAGGCCAAAGGAGATGAATAAATGGGGGGGAAACTACTGCATGTCCCACCCCAGCCACCCACCCAGTATATCACCCACTCCACTTCTCAGAGGATAACCACACTCATAAAGAGGGGAGGAGGTAGGGGCACCCCTGTTCCTCTGGCTCTGTGTCTGCTGCTCAGCTGAGCAGATGAACTCAGCTGCCTGGTTGAGTGGGCAAAATGTCTTGGCTGGACAGAGGGAGAGGAGTGGAGACTAGAACTACAATCCTTACCTGGGAGTAAGCCTCCTTTTACTTAGCGGGATTTGCTTCTGAGCAGACATACACAGGATTGCAGTGCAGCTTGCAGGCAAGAGGTGGCTGGAGGGGGAAAGAGGGTGTCTGAGTGAGCCGCTACTGTAGTGCACAGCTGGGGGCAGGGGGAGAGCAAAAGGGGGAAGAGAAAGAGACTCAGCAAGATGCAAGTGGAGTGGACAGACCTCCAGAGGTTGAGTGGTGTAAGAAAGCCAGACTAAGAGAGCCAGCAGCAGAGTGGGCAGAAATAAGGGAGGCAGCCAGGGAAGAAAGACACAGAGGGAGCCAGGAGTCCTGAGTTGGGTCATCATTGGGAGAGGAGAAAGATTTGTGTGAAGACAAACATGAACAGAGTCAAAGAGAAACATTGCAGGAGAGGAGCAGTAGCACTCGCATTTAAAAGAACCTCTCCCTCAATCTTCTTCCCCCCCCCCCCTTTCTGGAAAGGCTGAAGAAAGAGGAGCCATGAGCGGGGAGAGAGAGAGACAGAAGCAGAGACGCAGAGCAGAAGCAGTAGCACTCACCCCTCCTGGCAGGCAATAGCCATGGCTGCCTTCACAGAAGTGTCCTCACCATGCTGCTGTGTCAACCTCCATGCCACACAAGTGCGATCTGCTGCTGGCAGTGCGTGTGCCCAGGTGGCCACTGAGCTTGGCAGCAGCGCATGCAAGCAGGCAGGGCAGCAAGTAAGACTGCTGCTCAAATCTGCAACAAGCCTCCAAGAGAGAGGCAAGGTAAATATTGGGCACCACAGTGACCCGAAGCCTAGAGTTTGTCAGGTCAGGCCCTGCTCCAAATTACGGAGAGTCAAGCCATGTCCCTGATTTGGCTTCCCATTTCCTCTCAGGTCAGCCTCCCACTTCTCAGGTCTCTCTCTCTCTCTCATGCACCTCCAATCCTCCTGCCCCACTAGGTAATCCCACATAATGCTAGCGCCTGAAGGCTGAGCTACATTACATGCGTCGCGGAGCTTCTGACCTCATTTTTGAAGCAAGCGGAGCCGCTGCGACCTCCGCACGGCCGGCGCGTACCTCAAACTGGAATCCTACTTTTGAGGGGGTGGGCGCGCAGAGCTAGGGGGCGGTTTGCGGAGCTACTGCAGCCTGCCAATCATAGGAGGGGGGGAGGGTGGCTGCATGCCAATCTGAACTACCTCCAATCACCTTCTTAAGAAGGCGGGAAGAAACGCCCCCGCTCCAAGCGCGTAGGCAGAGGCAGAGGCGGCGGCAGAGCCTCTGCCTGTAATGTAGCTCAGCCTTCACCTCTTCCTCCCCCTCTGCTTTGCATCTCCACGTTCCCTCCTCTCTTTCGGGAAGTTGGGCTTTTTCCCTACTCTCGCTTTCCTCAGGAATTGATACCTCTTAGGTTTAGCTTTGTGTGTGTTTCATATAATCTCTGTTTATTTGACTGCAGCCTCATTTTGATTCCCCCTCCCTAATATAGTTCACTTATGCCCCAAATAAATCACACTGGGTTTGCCTCACTATCCGATTCTCTCAACTTGCACAAGTGCCAGCTTCCTCTGGTGTATGCTCTGAGCCAACGGCCCAGAGACCTGCAAAACAAGCATGTTTGGGTGCACGTGCTCAGGGAAACACAGGACTACTAAGACAAACATAGAAGTCATGTTTCTGCAACCCATTGTCATCTGAAATACAAGAAGGTCCCAAGAGCTTGTAAAGAGAGAAAGTGAGGATTTTCAGCAGAGCTGCAAATCAAGTATGTTAATTTTACCCACACTAGAATTTCATAAACACACACTTCAAAACAGTATTAGCATCCAACTCTGTACACACAAAAAAGAAAAACATACGTAATAAAATGTGCAGTTGCCCACCATGACAGATGTGTTAATGCTCACCCACAGCACTTAAGTTTCTTACAGGGAAATTAAGAATCTGGATAAGAGAAGAAACAAGGAATTAAGAACAAAAAACGACAGGCTGGACCCAGAAATGCCAAGCAGGCTTTCTCCACTGGCATGTTCGCATCAGAAAGCCTAGCCCATGAATCGAGAAGCGACAACTTTCTAATCTTGCATGCCAAGACCAGAGGCTCACTGCTGCAGTAGGCAGCCTGTTCACACCTGCCAGTGCTTTGGAAAAAGCCATAAAATACTGTAGGCAGCTTGCAGAATTCCAAACAGGTGCTAAGAGGGTTTAACTTTGGAAATGCTAGATTATAATTGGCATCTGTAGGGCTCTACCGCTGCGGCTGCCTTTTTGTTTTTTACACACGTCTCATCACAAAGAGTAGAGGGGTGGAATGGAGTCCAAAAGCAGGCATACAAGCAGGTTCAGAAATGCTGGCTTAGTAGCCAGCAATTACTTGTGGCTACCCTCAAGCCTTTCCCTTTCCTGAGCCCTCCAGCATGAAACAGCTGAAATCACCTTGTGAAGAACATGGTTCCCCTCTCACTTCATGCTGGACTTTGAAGAAAGCAGCAGCAGGAGTCTGGTCTTACTGCAAGCAAAGACCCTCCCTGCTCAAGTTCTCTACCCCTCCCCAACATATTCTAGGGTGCAGTCACAGGCATTGAGAAGCTGGGTGAAAACGGTGATGCTCACTTGCCCACATCTGCTTTGAGAACAAAAGAACAAGATGCCTATATGATATGGTACATTCAGAGGACTATATTATTCACAAAATCAGTGCAGCTGTTTCATGATAGCCTGCTCATTTTGAGAGTTCGTCATATGGTGGATCACTGTGTGAGATGAATTTTCTCCTCAACAAAAGTGGTGCGGGGGGGAGGAAGGGGAAGAAAACTCTCCTGTATGAGATCATTACCACATGAAGAGGTTACCCAATTGCATCCACGGATCACAAATGCAAGTACAGCTGTCCTCCACCCCACGTAAGGTTCCCTTGTTCTATCATAGAAACCATGATCGGACAAAGGGTAGGATGGGTCAACTAAGCTGGGTCCAACCCATTTAGTAGACAGCAGAAAAGTAACACTGACACAGTTGGAGAACCAACCCCCATAGCATTAGACAGGAGCCTCTTGTACTCCCTAGTATACAGTAATGCACTGCTCACGGTATCTTTCACTCACCCTGGGATGGTTCTTTCCTTCGTACCTCTTCCTTCCTCATTCTAACCTCTTATGCAGAAGCACACATGTGTGCGCGCACACGCACAACCCCCCCCCATAGCTAATATTTACAAATGATATCTCAGAAAGCAGGCAGAGTACGCTTGTCTATGCCTGGATTTAAGGCTCTAGGTATACTCTATATTCTCTGGGGTCCCCTTCTCAAGACCAAGGTTTTTAAAAACTTTTTTTTCAATGCGTTGTTCTAGCTAGCACCTAGCCATCATCTCTTAGACTACCCTGTCTGAACTTCGCTTTAATCCTCCCTATAGTACTTTGCAATCTGATAGATAGGCTGGTAAGCCTCTGTTAAAGTTTGATAGCACTTGCGAAAATTGGTTTTCTTAGACAGCTGTAGCAACTATTCTGCAGGAACCAGTCCAGCAGCAAGGACTGGAAACACAAGATTCTGAGAGTATGGGGGGAGGGGGGGAGAGAAAATATTATTATACACTCAGCCAGATGCATCTTTTTTATACACATCACAGGCCTGAAAACACACAGTTTGACTTATTCCAAAGTGCCTCCCACATTAGTTATCCTGAAAAGGGAAATGAGACCTGTGTCAGGAATAATTGGGAAAATGTATGTATGGTTTTGATGGAAACTGGGAATATGCATCAGCAATAGAACCAAAACCTGCCTGGCAATTCTAGAGTTAAAGCAGGCATGCATTTTATCTGCGTTTCCTGCCCTTTCTGTTTAGTAAAAGACAATAGCGTCAGGCTACCTGGGGGGGCAGGGGCCCCCCAGGCGGCACACGGGAGGGGGGGACAGCCGTGTTGCGGCTGTACTGTAAAGGTTTGAGCAGGCGGGCGGCAGCGAGAAAAAACGCCACGTTTTTTGGCCCTCCCACCCGCCTGGAGTCTTACATTTGATTTGAGCAACTGGCAGCATCAGGGGGGTGCCGCCATGCCGCCGTTCCACCTCCCGGGGGCGTGGCTACGTCGCTGGCAATAGATAGGTGTGAAAAAGCAGCCTGTCATTAAAGTCCATCACTGACTAATCTGTAAGGGCCAAACTACATATTACCTTAATGACATGCATGGCTATGACATGCTTAGTTTTTCTTCACTCAATAACAGTTGGCAGGTGGGTTTAAAAAAAAAAATCCATTGTCCCAGATCCCCCCCCACACCCCTCCAGTGGCTGCAATTGAGTAAAACACAGAAAGAAGTAGTCCAAACTCACTATTGCTATCAATGTGTAGTTTGGCCCTAAGAAACACCCAGCAATTCCTCTCTCTACTTTGGGAGAGGTTATATTCCCTACCAAAAGGGCAAGGTCAGACCCCTGCAGTGTTGGTTACCACCTCCAGCAACTGAGGCCTGATTGACTTGCCAGTCTAAGGGCACAGATAAGTACTTGAATGGCAAAAGTCCCTCTACTGAGGCAGGAGAAGACTGATTGAGCTGTATAAGCAGCAAATCAAGGAGGAGGAGCAAGCACAAGAACCAGCTGCTTTCAGCACCAAACCGCAAAGACAACATGGGAGATCTGCACCTGGATTCCCCCTCCCCCCATTTTTTAAGACTTCGATGTAGCTTCTGGGGGCTTTGGTTTTGGTTGGAGCAACAGTGCTGGGGAGAAGGGTTTTACTCCCTGCTCCACAGTTGGTTTCCAGATCAAAAATATTTCCCCACACTGCAGCCAAAGCTATGAGCCCTGCAGGAGACTGGTACCTATATTGTACCTATATTTGTCTGCTGCAGGTCTTGTAGCAACTTTAGCGAGGAGGGATTTAGCCTGGAGCTGCGACGTGGGGCAAAGCATGCACGCACGTGCGCACACACACACTGCTGTTCTGACAAAAAAAAAAAAAAACACCACCAAGGAGCTCCATCAACATTAAAAAAAATGTTAGGAAATTTGATCACGGATGTTACACATAATTTGCCCATCAGTTTGTGCAACCCAACAAACAAACTCAAGACCCCATTAAAACCACACCATTTATTTTTGCCAAGGGGGGTTGCTAGAAACCTACCATTCCCTCCTCCACGGGCCAAAGTAAACCACCCACTGTGCTTACAATGCAACTACCCAGCAGGGGCAGCGTCATGAATGGGACCTGGTCAGGCACATGCTCACACCTGTGCCCAGCCACATGGCCCCTGTCCTGCTGCCACTGCTACCTACCCCCCATTGCCCAGTAAGCATCACCATGACTTACCGGGTGATGGGGACAGAGCAGCTGTCTATCCTCCTCCTTGCCAGGTGCCATTCCCAGATGCCCCAGTTGCAATGCTGGAAGGGGGATACACAGCAGCCTTCGAGGACCAAGCTCTCCTTCGTGCCCCTGCTGCAACAACAGCATGAAGGAGAACTCTCCTCTGCTGCAAGCACAGTTTTTGGGCAGACCGGGCAGGGGAGGTAGTTGGCATGGGTGCCAGCGCACTCACATACTGTACATGCACATATACATATGCCAACCCTGTTACCTGAGTCTCCCGCTACTTCAGGCTATGAACACAGAAACTTGCCCAGCCCAGCCTTTTGTGGCTTGGGCCTAATTCACTTTCAGAATCCCATTCTCGAGGCTTCCCTACTCAAGGGAACATTTCTGAGTTTGTAGAACATCATGACACAAGACTGGGATGCAAACACTTTCTAGACGATACAGGGTTGCACTCCCAAGAGCTGAATTTAAAGTTATTTGCATATCTTATCATAAATGTGATGAATCCCAAACTTGAGTGGGATGGATCTTTCCTTTGACAGTATTGATTTAAATAGGAGTTACCATTATGCAGCTGGAGAGCTGTCACACTACATGCATTACAACAACAAAAAAACCCATATGCCTGTGAGATTAATAGCATTAGAGGCAGGCAAAGTGCAATTTCAAAAGCTATATACTTTTTGTTATCACACACAGCAAAGCCTCTTATCAAGAGGTCTTCAATCCAGACCCTTGCTGATTTCTTACATGTGTCTCTAGACTCCAACTCCTTTATGCTACCTATATGAATTAGGATTTCCCATGCAAAAGTATTTCGAATTTCTAGGTGTCTATATAAAAATGTTGAGGAGACTGCATAATATATTTTAAACGACTTCTCAGCACTGAATTGAACAAAACTCTTTCAAATTCCTAAGTACTGCCATTATAGTTTTTGGAGCCTGGGGAACCACACACCTGCGTTTTTCCTACCAGTTTCCCCTACTGTGGATAGATCATTAGTACAGCCTTTTTTTTTTAACCCACAAAGGTGTCTGGGGGGGGGGGAGAGAGAGAGAGAGAGAGAGAGAGGCCTTGAAAGAAGTGAGAAATCCAGGAACTGAGTGCATCAACAAACTCTCTCCCTACATACCAGTACTACCCATGGACACAAACAATCCCAGCTGTGGCTGGATGAAAGAATATACCAGCAAACAGCATGCTTGCAAAACAAAACTAGAGAGGTTTGGACTGGAGAATCCTACCCTGCAGGGAGACTCGCAATGTGATGGCCACAATCTATGCAGCGAGTGTTCCCAAACACAGTACTATGGCCAGGGAAGTGGGATGGGGTGGGGGAACCAATTACAAGAAGGAGGCTATTTTCAGTGGCATTGCTATGGCAAGCAAGATGCGTACTCCATTTCCTTAAATTGGACACACAGCATAGAAAAATAAATCTAGGTAAACACATGCAGATTGGAAAGATGGGGGTGGGGGGGAGGAGAATAGGATTTCAATGAGACTGTAGTATCATCCATACATACCGATGTTGCTTCTGCAGTTTGGTAAACACTGAACACACACTCAGGATCAACACCGCATCGCTTCACTTGTGCTTAAAACTAATTACAGTAAACACAATGGCAGATCCATGCATTAAATTCACAGAAACCTCAACACAGACACATTAAACATTAACTTCTCACACTTACGCGGATATCCGAGGCTCCCTGCTTGGCCAAAGGGAGCTGTTCTGAGCAGTTCTGAAGTTTATATATCCAGTAATGCTTTGCAGTGATGATGAAGTTCAAGGGCAAAAGCGCACCAGTCCCCAGAAGGAAGAAAATAATATAGGTGCCATTTAGGCGATCTTTAGGCTGGTGAAATTCATATCTATTTTCTGCTGGCTCCTCAAATAACGGAGTCTCTTCTTGGATAGTAGTGTTTATTGGTTTGTACAAGGAGTTAGCAGTGGGGCAGCCATCGTCTTCATCCTCCAAATCAAGAGCCACTTTCAGGAGAAACGAATATACATGAATGAAAGTTATAATTTATAGCATTGCTAGTTTCAATTCTCAGGATGCATTCTCACAAACCCCTTGCCTCTCGTTGACTATCAGAACTACCCCCTATATAAAACACCCACCCACCCACCAGAATAAATGTAGGGACTAAGAGGCAAACTATAGGCAACATAAATGTGTCAGTGGCCCAAACATGCTTCAATTTTTCTGGTAAACAGTAGTTGGACTGAGAGCCTTATGGATCAAAACCACAGTTCGAGGGTGGGATTTGGGGAAGCCTACCCCCACTGCAGTCCTCATTCACTGGGGCTAAGCAGTCACTGGAGTGATTCTCCAGTTGAAACCTCATTTCAGCCACAAACTCACAAGGGGGCCTTAGGCAAGCTGCTATTCTCTAAGTCCTGCCCCTCCCCACATCAGCAATACAGAGACAGTAGTACTGGCCTACTTTACAGGGCTATTGTAAGGAGGATGTGATGCACTGTGCTCAAAATGCACTGCAGAAATGTGTATTATTAAGGAATAAAACCAATGTGGTTGCTGTAACTTTCAATGGCAATAGTCCCAAGTGCCTTAAGGAAGCTAGCATTAGAAGGAGAGTTCCAGAATTCAAAGGAATGTCTTCAATCCTCCAGAACAAAAAGTTAGCGAGAGCTTCCTAATGCATTATGCAGCAGTGTCTAGTGAAATCCACTAAAGCCCAAGCAGGTCTTTAGAAGGGCCTGCTGCAAAACGTTATTATTTAAACAGATACTTTTAAACCTATTCTGTAATATTTACAAGGTTTTCTTGGAATGCTCTTAGAGTACTAATTGAATTTGCTATCGTTTTACTTTTCAGCTGTTAGCCGACTTCTTGAGTCTTCAGAGAAGATGGGACAAAATGGTTCATTTGTGTTGAGTGGGCCTTTTGTTGCAAAAGCGAAAGGCGTGGTATAAATGTTTTAAAGTAAGTAAATAAAATACATATAATTAAAGCCTGCAAAGGAGTATAGAATAACTATTCCCAGCAAGGATGCAGTAAGGGAAGACCATCATACAAACTAAGCAAAAGCAAACAGTGACTCCAGAATTTAAGAAACAGATGAAATCACGCTAGGCAGAAGTCAACATGAATATTTATGCTAATATGCTGTCTATATGGCCTTCCCTTTTTCCTAGCCTATATCTCAACAGTCAAGAGTTAGGGGAGGGAGAGAAACTAAGCGGCTTTATTCTCCATTGATATAGCCCAAGTAGAGAAGGTGTCTTGTTCCTGTGAGGGGTGGTGGGACCTCAATGCCAATCCACAGATGGGATGTGAACTAGCAATATAATGACTTTCACTGGACGATGAAGTGCAGAAAGAACTGCAAGCTTTTCAGTCACACAAAGCTGCTTTTCAGACAAGATGGGACTCGATTGTCCAAAAAACAAAAACAAAAAACACCCCAACATAAAAAACCTGACAATGTTTGTTGCATGCTCAGCTTGATTTAAGAAAGAGTCAGAATGAATTCTGCATTAGGTTTCTCCTTGGCCAGAAGTCCAACGTTCCAGTCCAGACATTTCTCTTCCTTTCAACCAAGACCCTCCCACAATACAAGCTTTCAGCTCTTAAAAGCTGTGTTCTGAAAAAGACAAGTTTTCTCAGAATATCAGACTTGAGAAACCATCCTTAACTTCGTAGTGACTCCTGATAACCGGGGAAACTGTGGAGGCCCCAGCACCTGAGGAAGGCTCATCAGCCAGCGATGCCGAGATGCTTCGGCCTCTGGGAGGTGGGGACCCTTCTTCGGTGAATGCCCCTTCCCAGTTTGTGCTATGCACAGTAACACCTCCAACCCACTCCAACCAGACTCAGAGGGCAGGTGGCACAGGGCAACACGTGCCCATGTTTGTCAATAGGCAAGCAAATGAAAAGAGCTGCTGCTGCTGCCTCCAGTTGCTCAGTGGCACCCTCCCTGCGCCGCTGAGTGCAGCAGCAAGGATAGGGCCTGCCACACCACTCAAGAAGGAAAGTCCAGGTGAACCAAAGGAGGTACCCACCGCTGCTGCGCATGCACACTTGCCCTCTCTCTCTCAGCACCACAATAGGGAGGATTGGATAAGTGATGCCCCTCTGCCTCAGATCAATCACCTGCCCTTACTTTTCACACAGCTGCACAAGAGCCCTTCCGTAGCTGTGCGGCAGCCTCTCCGGACACTTGGCAATGTCACATCAACACCAACTTCCAGGTTGCCGAGTTGCACAGAGCTCAGTTACAAGCTGCGCACTGCGCAGCTTAGGGGAAACACGGTTGCCCACTCCCTCTGGAAGGTTCATTCTGTTTGGCAATGCAGCAGGGGAGATGATGACGACACCCAGCATGGCCACCAGAGCAATCAAGAGAAACTCAGGGCTGCTCCTTGCAGAAGCAGATGTCACCTGCTTGCTCACCCTCCCGCTCTCTCTGGACAATGCAGTGGGCAGGATGGGCTTGTTGGACACAACCCCCCCCCCAGAAGGAGAGCCCCACTGAGCGCATGAGACAATGAGGCAGCACTCCACATACAAACTCTGCCTGTTTCATACCCAAGTTCTCTTTCTGGGGAGTGTGGTGATGGGGATTTGGCCCAGCAGACCTTCCCACTGCAGTGCCCAGAGCAAGCAAGCAAGCAAGGGTAGCAGCTCAGCTCCTGTTCGCTCTCTTTCTGGGCAGCACCACAGGATCCAGTCCTTCTCACCAAGCTATTCAGAGAGTGCACACATGAGCCACTCTCTCTGCCCTCCTGTTTGTCCTTCCTTCACAGTACTGTGGACAGGATTGCTCCCACTAAGGGGTCCAGAGAAGGATGGAGGACCCAGAAAAGGCATGCTGCAGAGGGCCCCCCAAAACCTGGAGCCCACACGGGGAGGGGGAACAAGAGGAAAGCAAGAAGGCATAAGGTAAAGTTTATGCATAGTCAGCATACAATATCCTCGAAAGCTCAACAGAGCAGCCAGACACCGTCTCACTACGTGAAGGGGGGGGGGGGAAGGAGACGTGCTTAAACGGTAGGCTGCAGGATTCCGCCTTGCCTGAAAGACACATCCATGAACCGGTAGCCCTGGCCCTTAATTCCAGGGCGATGAGAGTGCTGGCAATGGTTGCTCAGTGTGGCACAAAACAAAGTGCACTCTGCACATACTCGGAGCCCCCTCAAAATACTCCAAGGCTGAATCTTGGCTTTTGGAATAGACTTTCAGACGGAGACACCAAAATCACAGGGGAGGGAAGCGGAAGGATAATCAAATGCATGAGGATGAGAGGAGCAAAGCAAAAAAACCACAAAAAAACAGCCGAAATTCTTTGCAGGTTGAGAGCAGAGAGTTGAGCGACAATTACTGCCGAAGAAATAGCTGGTGAGAGAAGAAGGTGAGGCCGAGAGCCCCGCGATGGGAAGCCACTTACTGTCGCCGGCTCTGCTCGCCTCCCCACCGACTCAGAGCCCCCGACGCCACCGGGCCTTGGCCGAGAACAGGCTCCGCCAGCCCTCGCCAGGCGCCGCCCCACAAGCCGGCTCGGCCCGTCAATCAGCGCCTTCTTTGCTTCTCCGGAGCCGGGCGGGGCCTCGTGGGGGCGGGGCTACGCGTCGCGCTCTCTCCTCGCTTTGCCGCCGAGAAGGCCCTATTCACATAAGCAGTCACAGGCTTCCGTTTTCCCCCCAGTCCTCGCTTTGAGCCGCAAGGCAGCAGCAAGCCGAGTCTGCTCGGTCGCCTCTCGTTTTTAATAGCCTCTTCTTTGTCAAAGAGCATCGCAGAATATACAGTAGTACCCCTTCTTTCCATGCCCCGCCACCTCTTCCTTAATAACCCTCATTTCAGGAAGAATTCCCGCCTATGTTCGGACAATGTTCCTTTTCCAGCTCCCTGTGTTTGCAAAGTACAGTACGTCTATAGCAATCATAAAATGGTTAAAAAAAACATTGGGGCTGTGTGGCCACTGGATACCCAACGTTTTTCTCATCGTTCGCAGAGAGCTTCAAGAGGGGGATGATGATTAGCGTGTGAACAAACCACACACTAACATCTTCTAGTGTGTGGTTTGTTCACATGCTAATCACCCTCTTGAAGATGAAGAAGCTCTCTTCAAAGGATGATGAGCGAAACGTTGGGTATCTATTTTTTAAACTCTATTTTAAGACCGTGGACACGTAGCCCCCAATTTTTTTAACCATTTTATAACTGCTGGCCACGAAAACCTGAAAAACCATGTAGAAATCATGTTCCTAAAACGCCTTCATTTTTGAAGCTGGAGGGAGACTTTCAGTGCATGGCTCATTTTCACTATTGCACACACTAGTCTCACAGTACTGTACACTGTTCTGAGGTGTTGCCTCACAAATCTTTTAGAGTTCTTTGAACAGGCATATGGATGTGAGTGAACCGGTTGAGATGATATAAATATCTGGAATTTCAGAAGGTGTTTGACAAGTCGTTTTATGGATTAGGAACTGGCTGAAAGACAGGGAACAAAATGTGGGTGTTAAATGGGCAGGCTTCACAAATGGAGAGAGGTGAAAGCTTTGATCGATCGTGGCAATCAAAGAGCAGGCAAAAGGAAATAGTTCTTTACCCAGCACATAATTAATCCGTGGAACTCCTTGCCACAGGATGTTGTGATGGATGGTACCTGGCCTAGATGACTGTAAAAGGGGATTGGACAGATTTATGGAGGAAACATCCATCACAAGTTACAAGTCATGATGACTATATGCACCTCTGGGTTTTAGAAGTATTCTGTCTCTGAATGCCAAATGCAAGGGAGTGGCAACAGGATACAGGAATCTTGTTGTCTTGTGTACTCCCAAAGGCATCTGGAGGGCCATTGTGAGCTACAGGAAGTTGGACTAGAAGGGCCCTTGGCCTGATCCAGCAAGGCTCTTCTTATGTTCTGGTACCCCCTTGCCCCACTGTATGCACAGAAAGGAAAGTGAAACCTTGCCCGCCAGCCCCTCATATGGAATGTGGATAGGAATGTGGATATCAGCTACCCACCTGCTTGGGAAGCAATTCAATAGCACCGGGTTGCCTGTCGGTTGAAGAGTGTAGGGCTATAGGCTTCTCATGCAAACGTTTTGCTGAACACACACAGGACCAGTAGTGGAGCCGGTCCTGCTCTCTGTAGTACAAGTCGTGTGTATAAGTATTAATAATCTCTGGCCAGCATGCCCACATTAAGTGTACACTGTGTAAGTACCCTCAAGTATATGGATGATGGTGGGAGGAACATTGGAATAATAACCCTTCTGGTGTGCGCAAGTATTGGTGTGCCCATTCACAACTCAGAGCAGGTAAGTTACTACTTTGCATTCCTGAAGGCTTCAGGAGTCTCCTTTCATGTGGGAAGGAAGTTAATAATTTCTGGACATAACCAGCTTGTTTACACACAGTGATGGCAGAGTGACCCACCTAGCCATGCTTGTGAATATTACAGTGGCAGCTAAAGGTACTGGAGCCAAAGTTCCTGGTAAGGGTGGGGCCCCTCCTGCAGTTGATTCAGCAGCCTCTGTACCTTTAGGGCTTGGTGTTATCCTTTGGGGTGCTGGCAGTGCTTCCTACTAGTTAGAGCCCACTCCAACAGTATAAGCCTCCCCCCCATGAGACTCTTGATATTATGAAAGAGGCTAATTTACAAAACAAATCACCCTCTACTTTCCCCTGGTGTTTCCCTCATGTCATGGCAGAAGCCCTCATGCTCTGAAATTGGTAATAAAAGCATTTTGTAATTGTTCAGCGTTCAATTTAAGCACAAGCAATGGAACTCTGGGAGCATAGCTGTTGTGGCAGAGAAGCCATAGGAATCACAGACATCACATCCCAGCTAGGAAGTGAGGGTTGGGGGGAGGGGTGACAGGAAACATGCAGAAGACCCCCCCTCCACTGTAGAAGATTTCCCTCTGCTGTCCATTGCACAAGCGACAAGCCCCTTCCCTGCCTAACCACCCCTTCTCTCGAAAACAAAGGTGCTGTTTGGAATAAAGGTTAGCTATCAGCATCCTTAGTGACTGCACTCCGTTGAAATACTTGGTTATGTATTAAGAGTGCTCACTTCAAATTAATTCATTTTCATTCTTCACTTCACTTCCTTGGAGGCATCACAAAGCTGCATTTCATTTGCAAGTTACTGATTTGCCTTAACGGTTAAATTTAAACCAGTCACCTCTAAGGCAATGTGAGATTGTTAAAGGGGGTGGGGCTTGTCCACCCCCCCTTTTTGGCCTAGTTCTCGCTGAGGTGGCAGAGAGGTATGTCCAGGTTGTGCCACTTTGAACTGCAGGCAAACTTCCGGTTCATAGTTCCGCTTCAGGTTCATGAGTATTTTTGGAACTCTTGAGTCCAGGCACCATTTTCAAACAGTAGTAACTGGTTAAGTCACTTTCAATTGGTTTAGAGACTTTTTTTTTTTTTGCAGAATAATATGAAATTATTTTGCTTGCAGTGCAACTCTATAAAATGAATGCAATTACTTAACCTTTTTCTTTTTGTTTGTTTCTTTTAAAAAGTTTTTACAAATAAAACACCTACAACAGGATTAAAAAAGGAGAATAAAAATACACCATACAAGTGAAAGCTGAGTGCCTGATTATTGAACCACTTATTTTGTACTGGATAGTGGTGACCACTTTGTGTTTTTAGTGGTTTGGTTCCAAATTCAGTTCAAGACAACCAGGAGAGCTTTTAAGTTCTGGATCAGTTCCAGCTCGCTGACAAAACCTCTGAACAAGTGTTTGGTCTCAGGTTTGGTCTCACTCCCTGTTGGCCATCTGTTAAAATAAGTAAACTCCATGCACATAGACAAATAGCTTGTCCAGGAGAAAACTAGATGAACTTCTCTCCCTCAGATCTAGTTTCCTGTATGGAGGGATTTTATTTTATCTTATTTTGTAGATGCATGCATTCAATCTGATGTGGTGCAACTCGGATGCACATTTGCTACTTCAGCATGAGAATGAGACTTCTGTCTTACACTTTTTCTGCTTCCTTCCCCTTTAAAACGACTTTTCCCTGCCAGTCAAATGATCTAAATCAGCACTGTCTGGAGCCATTAACATTTGTCCCATTTGAGTCACCAGTTGTAGGTTGGTGACTTTGTAAGGCTGTCAACTCATTAATAGTATGAGAACAATTGTTCCAGTTGTCGAAGCTAATTTTGTTAGACATCAAAGAAAAACCAGATTCAAACCCACTTCTGAACCCCTTATTTGTTCAGTGGAGATGTGAGTGGTGAGTGGGATCATGCCACCTGGCCACACCCCATGTTGGCTCTGCATTCGGAGTTTGTCTGTTGTATGGATGACTCCTCGATGCAGTTTGGAATCCTGATTGACCAGAGCTCAGCTCAGCTGCTTTCAGATCAATGTTGGACACATTGGCCAGTGGGGGGGGGGGTGGCCACCTGGTGCATCAGAGTCAGGGGGCCTGGCTAGTGGTTGTGATCTTGCTCCTCCCTGATGCATTCATTAAATGCAAGGGTTGCTGTAAGAATTACATCAAGATAATGATTACATCAAGATACAGTTGGGAAACTCAAAAAGCAAAAGCAAAATAATATATGAGGCTTTTCAACTCACTGTTACCTACATACACTTGCAGACTAATGCTTGGCAGGTTTACTTAGATATAAGTTACTTTCCATTGTATTATACTTCCTCTCAGCGGGTCTAGCCCAAGACCTCCTGATGCCAAATGCTGCCCCCCTTACCTGATGACATGCCAGCCTCTGCTCTTCCTAGTCTCCAGTGTTCTAGCTCAGCACTCTCCTCCCCTCCACATTTCCTCTTCCTTTCTGTCCCCCTTTTCCTTTTCCAATCCAGGGAGTGGAAAGAGGAGGAGCATTGGAGGCAAGTAGGTGGTCAACTGCTTCAGTTGGCCTCATGGGTGGGCCAGCCCTGCTCCCAGGTACCTGCCAAACAGAAATCAACGCTGCAATATTATTCAGTCATGCTTAAACCCATTGGTTTTCCTAGGGTTTAATAATACACCTAATTTTGCATCAGATAAGGGAAAATGTTTCCTGGCGTTAAGATGAAATGAGGGGAAAACCTTCCCCTGCTTAATTTTGTCATTGTGTCCATCTTCTGTTCAAGCCATAGATGCGATTAGTAAACAGATGAATGGCACCCTTAGGAGTGACACCATTGAGTTCTCCACTAAGAAGGATTATCATATAAAAGAGTGGTTCCCAAACCTTTTAGCACCGGGACCCACTTTTTAAAATGACACACTATCGGGACCCACCTAGCTTTACGAGACTTAAAAAAGGAGATCTAAAACGAAATTATATCTATCTATCTATCTATCTATCTATCTATCTATCTATCTATCTATCTATCTATCATCTAATTTACAAGTAATATTTTATTTTACTTGCAATTAGCTACAGTATCTGATTTTTCAATAGGCTCAGGGGTTGAGGCAATTATCTGATCTTTCCATCACCTACGTTTTCATTGGAGGCTCTGTGGGACCCACCAGAAATCAGGTTCCGACCCACCAAGTGGGTTCCGACCCACAGTTTGAGAAACACTGATATAAAATATATGAATGAATGAGACAGAGGGGGAGAGGCTGGGAAATTCTAATACCATATATATATATATATATATATATATATATATATATATATATATATATATATATATATATATATATATATATATATATATATATATATATATATATATATATATATACTTTTGAGCAGTCATGAAGCAATTATCACAAACAAAAGCAATTTCTACCCAGTATATGTGTGCATAGCCAATAACAGTCATTTGGAAAGAGTGCAATTTGTCCTCAGAGTTGCATCTACTTCTTTGTAGCATTAGGAAGGGTTGGTCTCCAGACCTAATCAAAATGAGGCACTGGGCTGTACATTGTTTGTGTCTTCTCAACTGCATGGCTAACCCAGGCTACAAAAGTGCCCAAGGAGGAGATTGCTCAGCCTGTCCTGGACCTTAAGCTGTATGCTCAGAAGGACATGCTTGATATTTCTGAGCTGCTGTGGTCGATCATGTCAGAAAAGCCACTGTTGGGGGAAAAAAAAAAGTCTCAGATCAGATTAGCACAAGAGACTGTGACAGCCTGCCAGGGTAAACAATACAATTAGGGCTGGTAACGGGAAAAACCTGCATTTAGCTGAAGCCGTTCTGGTCCATCAAGTAAATATTACCCATTAAAAACTGCTTAGAAAGCCAAAAGCTGGATGTATTCAATCAGTAATACAGATTTGTGTGGTGGCCCGTAACAGTTTTTGCAAGCTTCCATACACTTGTAATATGATTTCTTTCCATTGCTATTTGCTTTGCTTTTCCCTGTACCCTGTTCTTTAGCCAGCTATGGTCCCTATTCAAAAACCTTTTGGAATCCATTACAGTTTTTTCACTGATTTCAATTCGTTTTTAAATCTGTTCTTCGAAAAGAGACTTCCTGGTTTTTCTGCAATCTGATTTTAAGCATTATATATATAAAAAGCAGAAAGCAGGTGTGGGGTGGGTGGTTGTCCATCTGTGTGGACTCCTTGGGTTGGATCCTTTCTGCTCAGGGCTGGTCCATCCATGAGACAGATGCCTCAGGCAGTAGATTGGCAAGAAGACCTGTGTCTATGCAGCTGCCTGCCTCTGTTACCTCTCCTCCTCCTCCTCCCAGCCCCTGGATCTGAAAAGGAAGAGGGGAATGGTGCAGAAGAGGAAGTATAGAAGAGAGAATGGTGGAGATACTCTAGCCCACCGCTCTCTTCTGCTCTACACTTCCTCTTTTGCTCCATTCCCCTCTTCCTTTTTGAATCCAGGGCCTGGGAGGAGGAGGAGGAGGAGGAGGAGGAGGAATGGCAAAAGCAGGGAGCTGGTGGACCACCGGATAAATATGACATTATTTTTTGGCACACTGCCTCAGGTAGTGGAAGGTCTTGGGCCTACTGCTGGGTATGCATTTAACAGTATCTGTACTGGCTTCCAATAATCTCCTGATGTAATTCAAGGTGTTAGTTTTAACCTGTGAAGTTATAAAGAGCTTGAACCATGCATACATGAGAGACAACGCCCTTCCCTTGTGCCCAAGGACTAGTTTATTGCCAGTCAAAACCCACCATTTCACAACTTCAGCTCACTGTGAGAACAAGAGATGCAAATATCACCTATTATGCAAATAGAATTTGTCTATTTGGCCCAATAAATCAATCAAGCTTAATTTACTAGGCACTATTAAAGCAGACAATCTGCCCCCCTTGAATATTTCAAGGATGCCTGCTGCCCTAGTTGCCAAATTGGCCCTAGTGGAACGGTAAATGGAATGAGATGTGAAGATCGTGAAATATTTGAAATCAATAGTGTTGGGATCAAGACCCACATGGAAGGGACAGCTTTGGAGTTGAGAAAAGATTCTATGAAGAGAGGACACATTGAACACCCCCAAGTCTCTGGAACGTGGGGAAGACAGACTCTCCTCACTGACTTCCTACTTAGCAGTGGGGCTCTGTCTGGAATGCAGAAGTTTCATTTTGCCCAGCTGCCTTTTTGGATATATCTGAGGCCTGCCTATGAAAAGGGGACGCACGAAAGGATGTGGGGTTGAGTCTTTGCCTAATTCCCCAAGGTAAGTGGAATATTTCAAGGATGTCTACTTACCTGGATGACATAGAGCAGTGTTTCTCAAACTGTGGGTCGGGACCCATTGGGACCTGATTTCTGGTGGGTCCCAGGTGATGGAAAGATCAGATAAGTAATTGCCGCAAGCCCTGAGGCTATTCAAACCTCAGATAGCTACTAATTGCCCTTCAAAGAGCTGAGCCCCTGTAGTTTGCAAGATAGCTGCTAATTACCCTGCAAGCAGCTGAGCTCTTTACTTGTAAATAAATAAATATGTTTCTAGATCACCTTTTTTAAAGTCTTATAAAGCTAGGTGGGTCCCGATACAGTGTCATTTTAAAAAGTGGGTCCTGGTGCTAAAAAGTTTGAGAACCACTGACATAGAGCATCAGGTGTCCTTCAGAATATTGCTTCTTCACAATCCGTCAGGTATTGTTGGGTGTGCAATTTTTGAAACTCTTTTTCACGAGGATTGTTTTTCAATCCAATAAACTCTGCGGTCATTGAAGCCATTTTTATACAGCAAGTCCTCACTTAAAGTTGTCGATAGGTTCTTCTTGGAAACTGCGCCTGTAAGCGAAACGACTTATAATGAAACCAATTTTACCATAGGCTGATAAATGTAAACGTTCCCATGGCATTTCCCCATCAACTTTAAAACAAATGAAACGACTTTAAGTGAGGACTTGCTGTAGCTGCTACCAAGTAAGGGTGCACTCCTGTCACTGGGGCGTCTAGAACAGCGTTGCTCAATTCAAGGCAATGTCAGCAAATCAACATGGGATATGTAATTGGCAGACCACTCACTCGCTCAGTACAATTTTTGCCTGCAGAGGTTTCCATTTGTTTTTCTGTAGTGCTGAATTACAGAGCTTGGGAGTTGTAAGGCATCACACACACAGATCCAGTTGATGACTGCAAGGAGGAGGATTATATATTTCTCCGTAATCACAGTAACTGCTTCTCAGTCCTGTGTTATGTGATCTGTCACTATGTTCTGAGATGTAGGAGTGTTAAAGGAGTGTGAAATAATGAACAGGGTAGCTTCACTCACCTGATGCAAACCTTTTTGAGCGTAGCTTCTAGAATTACTTTCCCCCTCCTTGCATTACATAGTGTTACCCAGTGTCCTGTTAAAATGAGAACTATTGCCAAAAAGACTTTTGCCATGAGGCTTTTGAAATGGGGTGTGAGCAAAAATGGAACATGTGCCAGAACGGACTGTATTGTGACACAGCGCGAGGGTCATGCAGTGCTTGTGTTCCTGCGCCATGAGACATGCTGTAAGGATTTCCCCAAAACCAGAAGTTGAACCAGAGGGAAAGAAACTTGAGCAGCAGCCTCCATTTCACCATGTGTCCAAGCTCTCACAAACTCTACTCTGCATTTCTCCCCCCCTCACTGTTATGCTAAATATGTTCCTGGGAGAAGACAATACAGAGGACTCATCCTGGACTTTCCAGAGACTTTGCTTTGTCTCATGATTGAATCGGCCAGCTCTGTAATGGCTGGACCATCAAACTGATCACCCCCCACCCACCTTCCTATTGTTTAGAATTACCCAGAGGTGTACTGGAGGCCCATTCAAGGTACATTCCTCCCATTTCCCCCTCCTCCCATTGTTCCCATGTGCCTAAGGTATCCTCCTCCATTTCTTCCACCAGGTGCTCTTTGTGCCCCCAGGATATGTTTTGCCCTATAAAAAGTAGAGACAGCCTGCCAGTCTCTCTCTCATTCTGGACACTGGTGAGCTCTGTGCTCCATCCTGCTCTCTCTGCCTCCCTCCCTCTTGCACCAACCCCCCCTCCTCTTGCTGCCTTGCTTCCTTGTGCCTCAGTCAGCCACTCTGTAGGTTTCTGAACCCTGCTTGTCCAGAGCCTCAGAGCCATTTTGTCTCTCCCTCCTCTCCTTGTGCTCTGCTGGTTGGAGCCCAAACCACCACCCCCTCCTTCTCCTCTCTCTCTCTCTCTCTCTCTCTCTCTCTTACAATATTGCTGCAGCCAAAGGACAACTCCTCTCCAGGAAAAGGTGACTATTACCACCAACGCTTCAAAGGGAATCCTGCTAATGCGAAAGTCTCTGTCTTTTTCCAGCTGAATTCCTAGATCTGTATGATGTGTATGAGTGTAAATGTGTATGATTCTTGCCTGAACTATTTAGTAAATATTGGAAAGTAACCACGTGTGTCCTCAATATTATTTAACCTGAACTCTGGAAGCCCAACTCTGGTATAGCTGGTCCAAAGATCCCTGTATATACCAAATTGCCATATTTAAAGCTATTCCCCAAAATAAAAAAGGCAATTTGGCTAACAATAGACTGAAGATGCATTTTAGGTAGAATAGATATAGACCACAGGCTGCATGAAATTCGCAGAATGCCTGCAGCAGGTCCACAAGTTCCATGTGTCAGATACAAATCTAACTTGTGCCTTTGATCATCTTCCTTCTCCCATCCCAACCTCCCTGTCTTTGTAAGGCTACGGGTTGCGGCAATTCTGCAGATGGAAGCACGGTGACGCTTCAAAAGCCTGCGTTGCGATATGGAGAATAAACCAAGCATCAAGAGTTCTCCCCCATTCTTGACCATTAGACTGACACCAGAGAAAGAGAGCCAATCAATGTTTCTCAGAACAGCTTGAGTGCAGGGGCTTGCCAGGAAGTCTCTGGACTGTCCACCTTAATCTCAAAGCAGTGAGGTCAGCACTCTAGAAGCAATTGCTGTGTCACAGTGCGTCATCATGGCCTTCATGACAATAGTTAGGAGGACAGAAAGTACTAATTCCATCACACACTCTGAAACTGGCTGCCACTGTTGGGTTACAATTACTTACACCTCAGAAATCCTGGCTGTTTTTGTTGCTGTTCTTAACCAGAGATTGTTCCAGTCCATTGTCAATATGGATATGCTTGGTAGCAGAACAGCCCTTGCTGAAGACTCTGCTCTTATACTGCACTTTTAGTATTTGAGGTGCAATGGTAATAATAATGTTTGTAGGGTAGAGGTCACTAGTGAGTAGCCCCTGGTTCAAATGCAGTCCCTGTAAGGGGAACATCCTGGCCCAAGTCACCAACTCAGTAGAAAAATAAGGCTACAGAATGTCCCCATTGCATTTTTTACAAATAAAATCTGGGATTACTCAAATGAGTGAGCTACTCAGACAGTCACCTTTCAGTCACCATTCCCAGGGAGCAGCCCTCTCTCATCAAACCAAAAGTTGCCATATCTTTATCACAAGTTCGCAAGGCATGGCTATGTGGCAGAAATGGCTTTGGTCACTCTAATGGGTGATCTGCACCAAGAGAGACCAGGAGCGCAGCCCTGTTGGTTCTTTTCCTGGACCTCTCAGTGGCTTTTGAGATCATCAACCACAGTTCAGTATCCTCTTAGGGTTGAGACTGAGGGGCATTGTCCAACAGTGACTCTGGTTCTCTTTGGAGGATAGGGCACAGAAAGTAGTGTTGGGGGACTGTTGCTCGGCCCCATGGCCTTTTACATTTGGGATACTGCAGGGTTCCATCTTGTCCTCTATGCTCTTTGGCATCTTTTTATAAACCAGCTGGAAAAGTCAGAGCTAGTTGCAGTCATTCATGCACTGAGCACATCCAGGTTAACTGCTGTAATACACTGTACATATTTGGGCTGCCTTTGAAAATGGTTTGGAAGCTTCAAGTTAGTCCAGAATGCTGCCACCAGAACATGCAGCACCTATTTTGCACATCTACTATACTGGTTATCAATTTGCCTCTGAGCCCAGCTCACAGTGTTGATCTTTGCCTTAAAACTCTTAACAATCTGGGACCCACTTTGCCCAAAGGGACCACATCGTCTTGTATCAGCCTGCATGGCTCCAGAGATCTTCATTGGAGGCTCTGCTTTCTGACCTACCATTGACAGAGATCTGATTGGGGAGCACAAGAGACAGGGACGTTTGGTGTCAAAGGCATTTTCTGCCACTGTGAAATTCCTTTCCCTGAGAGACTCATACAGCTTCCATTAAAGGTGTTTGTTTTTGTTGATAACGGAATAAAAACACAAAACACCATAATACAGCATTTTTTTAAAAGCATTGAAGACTGCAGTGTAATGATATTAAACCTGATATTGATGCTTAAGAATTTGCCCCTGTGAATAAAAACACAAAACACCACATTTTGCATTTTAATTCAACCATTTTCAAACACCTCTAGCTTCCATACTTGCAGTTTTTAGGAAAATGCTAAAAATGTTTCTATTCAGCAAGGCCTTCCTAATTCTGTAACTGTTTATTGCTTTTAATGCTGCTACATTAGTATTTCTAGATATTGTTTTAAATGTGTTATTTATGTCAATTTTTTGCAAGCTATTTTGATCTCTCTCTTGTAAAAGTGGTATATAAATAGAGCAAGTAAATAAATACCTAATGCCAAGTCCCTAGTTGGGGCCAACTCTGATGCACTGGGAAAGCAAAAATGATTATAAAAGGTGGGGGAAAATCATTCCCAACCTCTGAAGACCAATATTGCAAGATGTGTCAGAGTGCATCTAAAGTTAGTCAAATTATTAGGTAGTTGTATAATAAATATTTAATAAGCATGTGGCTGTGACTTTTGATCAAATGTGGGTGATGGAATTAACCTGCTTCACTTGACCCAGTAATTCCAATGGTGTTATTCCGCCAGATCCAAAACCAAGTTCTGGTAAAGGGTGGAAGAGCAATGCTGCCACCTAATGGACAACGTTTGTAATGACTAACAGGGTACCTTAAATTCTTTCTATTCCGTAAATATATATTATTACAAGGAGGAACACAGCACGAGTTGATTTACTATTCATTCCAGCAATGCTGGGGGGGGGGGGGGGGAACCAGAATATGAATTAAAAATGAAAGAATCCCCAAGAAACAGAAAAAAAGAAAAGAAAAACTAAACAGATTTCTGCCACACAGCAGCCATTTGAGATCTTTCAGAAGCCTTGCTCAGTTTGTGGTCACTGCTGTTGTGGGAGCCCCCTTTTCTCCCTGCCTTTAAGAGGGTACTGAAGATATATCTGTGTTTGGACTCTGAAGGTTATTGGCTGATGCCTGCTTCAGCTGGAATGTTATATTTTTCCGTCTCTGAACCATGCTTTTGATGTTTGATTGTTCATAGTATTTTTATTATGTTGTTAGCCACCGTGGGACCAATGGAGCGATAGGTGAGGAATTCTTTTTTCATATATAAATACATTTCAAAAGGAGTCAATCTAATCCATTTATTGAGAATAAAGCCAAAATTGCTCACATTTTAAAGTGAAAATGTTCGTCAGTGCTGGAAAGCATCTCCCTGTTGGAGTGATTTTTCTATACTCCTTGTGAAAATATTCATTGCTTTTTTTTTTTTTTACATTGCCCTATTGGTGTCTTCATAGAGTCAATTTGGAGCAACTATATAGCAGCATGACTTCATTTTGCTCTTCTATGATTCTTGGTTGGGTAGAATCACCCATGTGATTAACAGAAGGAAGAAGCAGCCAGCAGAAGAAAAATCTGGCATTGAAGCCACCGCCGCCAATGGAAACAATGGCACCAGCAGATATATTTAAAAAAATGTTTTGCACAGACCATGAAAACTTCTACTCTACAAAAATTGCTAGTTTCTATCTGAAAATCAAAACAGGAGCATTTTTGCCTCTAATATTAACATACTACTGAGAATTCTACATTCATTTTTCCCTTAAGGTCTTTGCTATCAGCCTTGAGGAAGTACCACAGCAATCCAACAGGTCACTTCACATGCCATTATCTATAGAGATTTTGGCTGCTGCATAAGCATGGCCTAAATCAGCCATTTTCAACCAGTGTGCCATGGGAATTTGGGGTAGGGTCATTTATTAGTAGGGCCATTGGGGGTTGTGAGCCCCCCACCAGCAGAGCGGTATGCCTTGACAATTGTCCAAAAACCTTCCGGCGTTGCTGGAGGTGGGGCGGAACGCTAAGTTCCGCACTGCGCTGACCCTCCGTTACTCACCAGCACGAGACGGCCCTGCCCCCTCGCCTTTGGAGCCATTTAGTGGAGCGAAGGCGACACGCAGGAGACTCCCTGCGCGTTGCCTTTGCCACTCGAAATGGCTCCGAAGGCGAGGGGGCGGGGCTGCTCCATGCCAGTGAGTAACGGAGGGTCAGCGCGGTGCGGAACTTAGCGAAACTTCTGCCCCACCTCCAGCGACGCTACAGCAAAAACCGACGGTGTGCCCTGACAATTTTAGCACCTTGTCAGTGTGCCATGAGATGAAAAAGGTTGAAAATCACTGGCCTAGATGATCATTATTCAACTGCAACAATATAAGGGATGACCACTGAAGTTGTCTAGATGCTAATGCTGTCTGGCTCCGAATTTCCAGTGCTGTTGCTCAATGAGCCCATCTCCACCAAAAGTGCACCGAACACCCTCCGTCTTACCATTCCTGCCTACTTGGATCTCAAGAATGAGTCACTCACTTCTTGTTTTAATTTTAAACTTTTTATTAGACTAGGAAATATAATTTATTGCATAAAAATTAATTTGTTACAATAGGAATGCTAAACTTTATTTACAGTTCTTAGTTTACAGAATAAACAGGTATGTATTTAGAGGATGCTTCCAGACAAGATCCTCTGGATGTATAAATATGGAAACAGAATGGAGAACAAGAGAATGAAGGGCGCTCTTGACAGATGAAAAAAAAAAAACAGCGGGTTTGCTTTCACCAAGCCGATGCAATGCCTGCTATTATCACCAAGCTGTGTGTTCCTTAAGAGACAGAGGGGGAGTGAGGACAGGCGTATCCCTTGGTCATATGAGAAAAGTAGGACTCCCTGCTTTCTCAGCAGACACTCTTCTGAATGAGAAGCAAAAAGAGGGTGCACTCTGCACATGATCAGAGAAGCGAATACCCCTTTCCTGTCCCACTATACACACATGCATACCTAATTTGTGATGCTGAGTGCTCTCTTTCTCTTGCACGCACACATACACTCTAGTTCGATGAACATCCACATTTGCACATCTGATATCGAATGCACACATGCACAGTGAGTGAAGATTGAGGTTCATACCCAACAGGTCTCTAACAGGGCACCCCATGATTTAATTGCATTCTTGAATTTTCAGACCTATGCAAACCATTGGGGCGACTCTCCATCACTATGCATGCCACTGGCTCTCTCACATTCACATCTCAGTTCTTTCCCTCTGCCCAGCATTGCATGTTCTTATTGACCCACATGAGACACACAACAAGCCAAGCTAAACATGCACACCAGACCTTAAAAGGTCCTGATGCACAACTGACCATCTAGACATATAAATGGTCTGTTCACCTTGATTTGTCTATGGATTACTGCAGGGACATGTTTGTGCAACTGACAATATTGGGAATTTGTGGAGGCCAATTCAGACATTCACAAATCCACATGGCCATGACCAAAAATGATTTGCATAATGTAATGTGAGAAGCAACCTTGGAAGAGAAAGGGAGAGAGAGATGTGCAAATTTTAAGACACTCTGTTCCTGGAACCTGAGCACAGGTCATCTCAAACCAATACCAGGGACACCACTCCATTTTGTCAGAAGGTAACAATATCCATTTATTTAACTAAGCATTAAAAATCTTAAGTACGTATCTAGTTACAAACATCTCTAGCCTGATGTCTTCTTAACCTTATTCACTAAGAGCAAGCCCAGAATAAATCACTGTGACTTGCACCAAAAGATCAGGTTAAGATCTGGAGCCTCTCTTTAATTCCTCATCAGTTTCCAACACCATTTCCTTCCTTGCCTTTGTTCAAATCATAGGCAGAGCTTGTAGAAATGAGATTCAAAATGAAGAAATAAAGGATGTCAGTACAGTACTGTTGTTTTACCCCTACGAAGGTGAAGTGAAATTGCTCCTATTTGTTTTACTGAGATGTGGATCAGACTTTTTATATTTTCCAGCTATCTGGAAATGATGCAACAACCAACCTATACTTAAGGCAGCAGAATTCCATGGAAGCTGGGAAATAGCTTCATCAGATGCTATGTTGGAAGGAAATGCCTGCCATCCTTCCCAAAATACCTTGTGGTTAAATGACTACAGTATCTATTTTTGACAGATAATTCTTTTTTACTGCCACAGAAGACACAAACACTCTGATAATTTCAACTAAAAACCAGCTGCAACTTTCAAACTGTTTATCATTTGGTTGCAAAAATCTGGATCTTTACCCAGATCTGTATATTGCATATGAAGATCCCTGACATTTGCAATGTGAAAAAAAAATATGACCCATTAATGGATGTATATAATATATAATTCTAGAGAGATACAGACCCTGTATCAAACAGGTTAGTCCTTTAATTGTATTTTTCAGATATAGATTTAGAAACCCAATTTCATAAAATACAACGTTGTGAGAAGGTGTACCATAACAAACAATACTGACTTTTTCTATCTACCCCCTTATTGTATAGGTCTCCATCGTCTTGTGAGCTGTAATAGGAACATTTCCTTTGTGTAAACCATTTGAAGCGGCAGACAGTTTGGACTATGAGGTTCTGCATTTCTGAACGTTATGAACGAATGACACAAATTCACAACACATTCCCAAAGGCTGGAGAACAGGGTTGCAGACTGGCAAAAATTATGGTATGCCCAAGGAAATGAAAGAAGAAAGTTTGCACTGTGGAAACAGACCCAGCATATGAAGAACAATAAAACTCCTACTTATCCCCCCTTTCATGTCGACATCTAGGCCCCAAGGAGCAAAAATGCCTTTTTGAATTAAGTCCAGACGTAACATTTGATGTATTCTGTTGCTGTAAGTGGCATCTATACAATGGAGTTATAGGCTAAGCAGCACTGCCTACAAACAATTATTATGCCCTGCGTTTCAATATGAAATATTTGCTGTTACTATAGGAACACAAAGTGGCAATTGTCTTCCAAGCCCTCCTGGGTCAACAGAAGTTTATATCCTGAGGAAATACTGGTTACCAAGCTACCATGTAAAGACATTGTCCCCCGTCACATTTCAGCTCCCTGAGTCTGTGTCCTTTTCCTTTAGACTTAGAGCCCCTCTTTCCCCCCCAGCAGAGTATGCTATCATTCAGAAGAATGAGGTAGCGGTGACTCTTCCGGCGCAAAGCTTGCCACATCATGCCATGTGTTTCACGTTATTGCCTACAAACAAGGCCTTGTGGGAAGGGTCAAGAGCAACGGTATCTGCATCACGAGACCCCACTGCTCCCGGTGCCATACTTAAGAGGTAGTGACTAGAAGAAAATACCCTGCAACTACACAGTACTTGCAACAACCTGAAGGATAACAAATAACCAAAGGCTAATGCACACAGATATTATTTCTAAAAATAAGGTAATACAGGTGCATTTGCACTAGACTTTGCTGCTAGAACTACTCCAAAGACTGTAAAGTTTGTATTTTTTAGGGGTAGTTCTGTGCTAAATCTAAAGTACTTATGATGGAATGATCCAACAAATATAAATAAGTAACAATGGGAAACAGTGGTACAACAGTCATATCTCCCACTTCCACCCCCCCCCCAGATGGGCAGCCCAATCCTGCGTAAGGATATGCGGCAGGCTCATAGTGCCGGCTGCAGTATCCTGCGCCCTTCCCGGGCCGCACTGGCGTGACCTGGGAACACCTCAGGAGAAGGGGACATTTGTCCCGTTCACCCGGTGTAGGGTTGCCTGGCCCCGATGGGCCTCCTCAAATGTACATCGGCGGGGTAAGGGCCACCGAGGCTGGGAACGGGTGCGGGATACCGGCAGAGCTTGCCGCCAATATCTCTGCCCCCTCCCGGCCTGGCTCGCCCAATGGCTGGCCTCCCTCACCGCCTGGCCCGCCCTCCCCATCCCTGCACTGACTGGTGCATCTCTTATTTTTTTCACATTTTTATACCGCCCTTCCTCCAAGGAGCTCAGTGGTGTACATATTTCCTCCCCTCCTTTTTGTCCTCACAACAACCCTGTGAGGTAGGTGGGGCTGAGAGATAGTGACTGGCCCAAGGTCACTTAGGAAGCTTCGTGGTTGAGCGGGGATTTGAACCTGGATCTTCCAGGTCTAAGTCCGACTCCCAAACCACTACACCATCCTGCTTCTTACCTGCACCGGCGGCTGCAAGGTTGGATGGGAGACGGAGTAAGGGCTGCCGGCCTGTGCGCCGGCGGTACTTACTCCCCGGGTGTCGGAAACGCGCTTTATGGCATGTTTACGACACCTGGTGCCTGCAGAGCAGGCACTTGTTTAAGGATTGCGCCATCATTCCCTAGTCACTGGATCTATATCAAAGCACACTCAGTTTCTGACCTTTTAGCAAATATTACCAGCTATTTTTGACCCTGCAAAAATGAGGGATAGAAACTTGAAGGAAAGAAAAGTGTGAAGAAACCAGATTTTGCATTAATCTGTATGTGTTTTCTATGTAACTCTTTTGAAAGTAACTGTGGGTCCCTCTTGGAGGAAAATGACTTGAATTGCATGTGTGCTTCTACCTAAAATGGAGTCAGCATACATTTGATAAAGGATTTCATCATCAAGCCTCATTACTAAGTTATTTCAAATTGTGGCAACTCAAAAACTATCACATATGAAAGAACCAGTTGTATGGTTCATGGATACTTACTTAGAAATTATTTATTATGCAACTTATTTTTCCTTTAAAAGATCATTTGCAATAAAGAACAAAATAAGGCACTGTAAAGCATTACAGAAGGAAGCAAACGGTGCCTAATGTCCCCCCCCCCCCCACGTTTGCTTTGGGTCAGTGTTGTCAGCCTTATGGAATCCTGTGGTTAGACTGCTTGGAATGACAATAATCTACTGTATAAGGAAGCTACCACACTCCCCCAAAAATCTTTGAGTGGATTTACAGAAGCCTTGATCCAAAATGGCAGTGGGCAGGTTTGGACAATATTCCTCTCCCTCTGGAACCAGTCCCATGCAATTGCATATGTGCATGCATGTCTTGGCCCCTGCCCTCACTTCTGGACTAGTTTCTTTAATTGTGTGTGAGGGGGAGCAGTTAGTCTAAAACTTAGACTGTTTGTATGCACATCTTTACTCATGTGGGGCTGGTTCGGGAGGTGGTGGTAATAAATACTGGCCAAATTAACCTGGTATTACTGAGATTTTAACTTAGCTTCCTTCTTTCCTTACCCCCTTTCTTCCTTTTCCTCATGTATGGGGCTTATTCAGAATGCAAACCTGTGAACAGGGTTTTGTCATCATTGTTACTGTTATGGTTCCATAGCACCTTATTTTTAATAATCAGTAATGTTGGCCAGTTTCCAAAGAAAGTTATTCATGACATAGCACCCAATTCTATCCAACTTTCCAGTGCCGATACATTCATGCCAACGGGTCGTGTGCTGCATCCTGCAGTGGTGGTGGGGGGTGTCACGGAGGCCTCCTCAAGGTTAAGAGAATGTTTGTTCCCTTACCTCGGGGCTGCATTGGCGCTGGAAAGTTAGATAGGATTGGGCCCTAAGTCTATAAGTGAGTCACACGACTAACTTGTCTCATTGATTTCACTTGTCTCATTGATTTCACTGGCGCTTAGTCATGACTTTCTGTGGAAACAACTCGTTGTGATGATACTACATTTGAACTTGGTGTGGTTTCCGACTTCTTAGCAAATGTTGCCTGCTGTCTTTTTTCCCCTCTTTGCAATAACATTTTCTCAGGGTTTAATTTTCCCAAAGGTTTTTCACGTTAGGGGGATTTATTATGCAATCTGGAACCCTAAATACTCTGGGCGCACCACTTGAAAACAGCAGGACTCACTTAAGCTTTTAAAAATAGTTTTGAAATATTCAGATTGCATTTAAATCTCCATGGGTCTCACAACATCATCACTCCTTCTACAGTGGGATTTGCCAAATCCTCCCATTTAGCCTCACCTGTGAATTTTATTTACTTTTCAATTGCAAATTATTACCGTTAATCAAGCTGGTAAATAAAAATAAATTTAACGTGGAACCCTGTGGTTCTATGCTAAATAACTTTCTAATTTATCTATTGCTGTTAATGATAGAATACATTTATCACAGATTTTTCCCCTCCAACGTGTTAACATAACAGCTGAATATATTGCAGAGGGCTTTAGTATCAAACAGCCTTCAAATGTAGCCAGTGAGTAAATTCAGAGAACGTTGGGCAAGCAAATCCCATTGAATCAAAGTGATGTGGTTAGGTGGTCCCATGCATTTAAAAAAGATTTAGGCCTGCAGAATGTTATCAAGTATGTGTTCTGTATGCCCCCAGCCATTCACTCTGATCCAAAGTCCTGCATGTGTTCTCTTGCCCTTTGCAATTCCATAGTGGGTAGATGCACAGGGACGAAGGAATGCACACATATGGATTTACTGCTTGCACTGAAATGAAGCGGGCCAGCAGCTGCAGGTACGGGAGACTGTGCACCTTCACTGAAGTGCCCAAACTTATAAGAAATCTCTAGATACAGGTGACTCCAAGACTGAGTACTGTACTGTGTATACTTTGCATGTGTTTTCATTAATATAGATAACATCAAGGTGACCACAGTATAGGTATTTCTTCTACAATATTGTATTGTTATTCAGATCTGTGGCTCATATTTGTGAAAGTCCTTGAAAAATTTATGATACCCAGAATTTGGAAATGATGAGAATTAAACACAAATCAGTGAATTCTGATTTCTTTTTCCTTGCTCCCTGATTTCAGATCATTTAATTTTTTGCCATTGCATTAACAAGCTTATTTTGAAATTACTAGAAACCCAATCCTCAAAATCCTAGCTTTTATACAATATATTTTTATATAATCTATGCAACCATGACCTGTGGCTGTAACCCTTAAAAAGTCTGGCCCAGCTCAGTTTGTTACACTGCTTTTGCTTCTCGTAGGTCTTGTACATATTGAAGTTCAAAATAGTTTTATGGGAGGAGGAAAATATTGTTCGTATTGCAGAACACTGCAGCTACTTATAGGTAAATTTTCCCCATGAGTAGGAGCCAAACTGTGCACAGCTTAAATGGAGCACTCATTAGCGCTAAGTGATAATGTGTCACTTGAAAGAGGGGAAGAATGGCCAGGAGTGTAACAAGCTCCCGTGGCGCTTGGGGGACACGGGAGCTTGCTGCGCCCTGGAAGTGATGTCACTTCTGGGTTAGTGGCACGGGGTCCACAAACGCACAGAGCCCGCACCTCTGTTTCCAGGGCTGCAGAGTGGGCGGGAGGGTCCACCCTCCTGCCCACTCCACAGCTCGGAAAACAGCTCCCTGCGCTCAGGCTTCTGCTGATCAGGCCGAGCCCGAGCGCACAAAGCCACTGCGGAACGGGCGGGAGGGTCCATCCGCCCACCCGTACTGCAGCCTGGGAAATTGGTGGGGCCTGAGGGCAGAGGCGAAACTAGGGCGGAGCAAGCGGAGCACCGGCTCCGGGCACCATCGCCCGAAGGGCGCCCCGCCCACGAGTCCGAGTCGGACTCGGAGACTCGAGTCCGACCGCCCCCTCAATTGGGAGAGCCGGCTCGGGGACGTCTTCCCTGGCCGGCTGCCCGGGGCCTTCTGGAAGGCCCGCGCGAGAACGGTATTTATACCGTTCTTTTTGCGCATGCTCAGACTGTTACTGAGAGGAAAAGGCTGCCTTTTTCCCTCAGTAACAGTCTGAGCATGCACCTGAGCATGCGTAAAAATGGTAAATACCGTTCTCGCAGCGGGCCTTCCTTAGAAGGCCCCGGGCAGTCGGCCGGGGAAGACCTCCCCGAGCTGGCTCTCCCAATTGAGGGGGGGGTCACCGCCTCCTCCCGGAGCGCGCCGCCCCCCCTCCGGAGCGCTGAAGGCCGCGGCGATATTCAATTACAGGGGCGCCACCCCCCCCGTTGCTCCGGGCGCCAACGGGGGCAGTTACGCCCCTGCCTGAGGGTTGCGCCCCCTCTGGGCTTGCACCTGGAGCAGCTGTTCCTTAGACTCCACCCAAGATATGCCCCTGTTCCATCCAGACACTGCAGGAAACTTCATATCTCTTTCGAGAAGTAGTGACTTTCCTGAAATAAAGTGCAACTTAGGGGGCAGCTCTCAGGAAAAGGTGCAAAAAGCAACAGCTCCTTGAGGCACGTCCTGGGACAATATCATGACAAAAATAACTGGCTCAAGTATCTCCAAGAAATTAAGTGCTCCTATAAACATGCAAAAGGTGTCACATGATGTACAGGTCATGCATAACATACCTTTGCATTAGGCTTCCTATACGTTCAATGCAGCTGCTCTCAACGTATTTAGTTAGATATTCAATACTTTTGAAAAACTGGCCATATTTACAGCTCGATCCTATCCTTTCCCCTTCTCCTTGCCAATGCAGCAGCACCAAAATGGCAACTGCTGCATCCTATGGTGGGGGGCTGTTGTGGAGGTCTCCTTCGAATCACAGAACAATTGTTCCCTTACCTGGGGGTAAGCTTCCGTGATGTGGGGGTCTACTCAGACCTATGCTAGGCAAAATAGCCGGCACAGGTCCTTGTGGACCCATGCTGCAGGATCAGGACTGTGAAGGGGGATAGGTTTTGGCAACCGCCACTGCTGCCGGACCCACCCCCATCTGGACCCAATCCGCCCATCCCCCAATCGTTGCCACACTCCACCCATCTCTCCCGCTGACTTACCTGCTCCAGTGAGAGGCAGGAGAAGTGATGACACAGGCGGGAAGGTGCGGGCCTTCCCGCTGGTGCTCCCGCCAGTGCACTGAATAGCACGCTGTTGGACTGCCTTTTACTACTGGCGCTGACTGTTTTATGGCAGTCAGCACCAGCGGAAGAGGAGTAGCAATGTCGCAGGGTAAATATAGGATTGGGCCATTAGACAGATTTAGGAGCATTGGTTAGGGGATTTAGGAGCACTGGTTAGGGGATTTAGGAGCATCCCAAGCCTTAAAACCTTGGACTCTGTACAAGGTTATACTGCTACACACAAGTAGAGTCAAGTGTTTTCAGCTGCAGTTTGTTAAGACAGTGTGAATATCAGTGCCTCCAAGGCAATTATTCTGACAGTCTTCTTAAGGGACAGTTCATATGTTAATTTAGTTACATGGAGATGAACCTGCACCTATCAACTGCACAATCTATGTAGCTGCAGCAATAAAAATAATATCAGTATCATTCCTTCATATATATATTTTCTGATAGGGACAGTGAGCTCCATAAAGTAACATATCAAACAATCCTAAGGGCAGCTGAACATGATAAAAAAATACTTGTTTATAGCGTGTCCAGCCAGTGCCTGTATTACAGGGGGACCAGAGGGGACCAGCCCTCTTACCATGTGTGACTGCCTCCAGCTGCTGTTTTTAGAAGACTACTGGGCCCCCCAATTTGAATAAAATGAGGAGAGGTAGAGTTTGTGGATTTAATTAAGAACTCCCCTACCCTTCCTTCCATAATTCAGTACTGGTGTCCACCATGTACCTTGGTGAACACCACCTTAACATCTCATGAAGAGATGCTGGTCTTTTATTGTGTTCACCATGAGGGCACCAGGGCCACTCAGAGGAATTTTATCAGGGGTACAAAGTTTCCTTTGGGTTCATGTGAATTTGGCTCTTGGGGCCCCCTTTTTTTTTCTCCGGGACCCCCCTTTTGACCCATTCTTGGCCCTGGTACTATTGTACCCCCTTAACCCCCCTCTCAGAGGCCCTACAGGGCACATGGTGACACACTGCATACACGTCTCTTAAGTATTCCGGGAAGCTGCTTTGAAAACATCTGCCTAAAGGTATAGCTTGCTAAATACTCTGGATTCTAGAACTTGTCTCATTCATCCAAGTGGCAAAAATATGGTAGCAATTGTCCTATGAATTTTAAATAGCTTTGATTTAAATCATCACTTTGTCCGATAACATTACTGTTCCTCTCTTAAGACATCACGTAACCAATCAGTTGATCTAAGTGGGAAAGTACATTAACAGGATCTGACTAGAGTTCTCACAGCAGATCAAGCTTTCTAACAGAGCCTATTCCTGCACCAGCATTGCAGTACTGCAGAGTGTGACTGAAAAGGCCTCTTTAATAGCTCAGCTTGCCCTTAATCATTCAGATACAGGGTTGCAGAAACATCTCACATTTTAAGGCTTCTACTGTTTCTTTCTGATTTAGGTGCACTTAAAGGTCTCAAGGCCACAATGAGAGAACCATGTGCTAAGCCCCCCACCCCAGCAATGATTTTTGAAGCACAGTTTCCTGGAGACTTTGTCAACCCCCGCACCCTCCACAGCCCCCCATAGCACTTACTTTTAGAGGAGAAACCTCTGTTTTTTTCTTCAAAAGGCCGAGTGAGCAGCCTCCTTGCAGGCCTCCTCACCAACAAGACTTCGGTGCTAGAGAGTCTCAGCAACCGTGCTGAGAGGTTGCTGAGACTCTCTAGCACCGAAGTCTTGTTGGTGAGGAGGCCTGCAAGGAGGCTGCTCACTCGGCCTTTTGAAGAAAAAAACGGAGGTTTCTCTTCTAAAAGTAAGTGCCTGGGGGGTTGTGCAGGGGGGGGGCATCCGCTATCCGTGGATAACTGAATCTGTGGATAGCGGATCCGTGGATATGGGGGGCCCCTTGTATTTGTATTGTGCTGCCAGGAAACCTCCAAGAAATTCCCCCTTAGCCTCATTTCCAGAAATAGATTTGTTCTTCTGCGAATGGATTTTTGGCCTTATATGCACCCTGGCAATCATTCTGCTACAGTCAGAAAAGAAAATCTGTAAGCCACATGTTAAGAAGATAGAGTTTGCTCTGTCAGAGCTACATGAGGCTCTGGGCCACATGACCAATCCCACCTCAACAAGCTCCAAAGGTTAGCAAACAAATTGATCTTGTTTAATTTTCATTAACACACATTCTCTCTCTCTCTCTCTCTCTCTCTCTCTCTCCCCCCCCATCTCTCTCCCTCTTTCTCTTTGAGTGCCGCAATACTCTTGCTCTCACATACATAAAAGTTTCAGAATTTTTTTTTTAAAGGATGCATCCAAAGATCTGGATAATAAATTACTTGCGTTTCCTAAGAAACTGTTTTCTTTTTTCCTTTTTTTTTTGTCTTAGCTATTTGAAGCTTTTGACAGGAGTAAGCAGTCTTTTCTAGATTGTACTCGACTCTTCAAAGCATAAATGCCAGTAAAGAAGTAGAAGAATAAGGGAGGGATGGGAAGAGAGAAGGGCAGGACCCTCCCTCCAAAAAGAATAACATTTAAAAAATACCCCAACCCAGATCCTAACGGCCCTCATAAGTCATGTGCTGCTGCTGCTGCAGCCAGGGCCACTACTGCCAAGGACTGCAGTCACGGTTAGCAATGATACATTGCTTCTGTGCCTCACTCCAAAGGCTGTGAGGAGAAGGAGTTTTTTTTAACACTTGGATTGCTTGTAAACTGCTCAAAGTGGATCTCTAAGGCTGACTGTGATTTGAAGAGGGAGGAGTGTGAGAAGAAGGACAAGCCCAGTTTGATCCCTTCCAAGTCTGGCTACAGTCCTGCTTTCTCCTCGCATCATTTCCCCCCAATCAGTTCAAAAAGGGTTGTTCTCTCCGTTTTCTCTCACTCTATCCTCCGCTCGGCCATTGCTGGAAGTCTTCCTTGGGGCTGCATCAGCAGTCCCCCTCTGTCGCCATGACAACCAGCATCTCGCTCTTGCCCATCTCTTCCAAGGCACTGGCCAGAGTATTAAGATCCCCATCGTCCTGGTGCTGGGCTTCCCATAAGTCCAGGATCACTCCTGTTGGGCTGGCTTTGGTGGCAAAGAAATTCAGATACCTATGGAGGAAATAAAATGAGAAAGAGAGCTTGTTGGTGTCAAATTTTGTGTCTCCTTTCAGCGAGTTCTCCCAATGGCATTGCATACCTTGACACTCACTGAGACCAGAGGGGAGCTAAGAGGCTAAGTTACGTGGTATTAAAAAGGTCTCTGTCTGGTAACAGCTGGAGAAATTGATCCTCAGCTGCTTTAGCATATTCCTTGGGGACCACTTATTGGCACTCCCCCCCCCCCCTCGCTTGGCTAAAATCCAGTCTGAGGACCCAGGAGAATGGCTCAGCCACCATGCCCTGCTCCTGGCCCCTTCAGTTCAACAATCCTGCTGTTTCATTTACTGCCCTGTGGATTCCAATTATTCAGGGGTTGGCAAGGCAATCAGCTACTTGGGCACATGACATGTTCTCCTTTATCTTACTTCTGCTCTAAGCACTTAGAATGAATCAACAGATGGGTGAACTTGCAAAATGCCTTCCTGAGAAAGTCCTGCTTCAAAATCCTCTTGTGTAGTTTTAGCAGAGTAGCAACATACTTTATTTTCCACCAGACACTTGATATGGGGAATGTTTCACTCTAGCTATCTGAATGTAGTGGAACCTTGCCCTTTGATGTTTATAAGCCAGGATGGTGTAGTGATTTGGGAGTCGGATTTAGACCTGGAAGATCCAGGTTCAAATCCCCGCTCAGCCACGAAGCTTCCTGGGTGACCTTGGGCCAGTCACTATCTCTCAGCCCCACCTACCTCACAGGGTTGTTGTGAGGACAAAAAGGAGGGGAGGAAATATGTACACCACTCTGAGCTCCTTGGAGGAAGGGTGGTATAAAAATGTGAAAAATAAATAAAATAAAAAATATTCGTTGCTTTATTACTTGTTATTGTTTTAGTACCTTGTGTTATTATTTATGCTTCATTTGCATTTACACCACCATTAACCACCTCAGGGATTTTGATCACAAGGTGGTCTGCAGATATCAAAGCAGAACTTTGCACAAGCAATAGGCTTCTTTGCCTGGCATGCCTGAGAGAAAAGCACTGCAACAAAAAATACCCACCGATCCATGGAAAGTTTCTGAGCAAGGAGTCGCCAGTCATTTCCTCTGGAGTTGGGGGCATCAAGGCTGTTGCAGATTTTCTGTCGAATGGACAAAGGGATCTTGAAGGCGTATGGCCCCAACTGGGTAGTCAGGGCACTGCCAGGGTAGGAACACAAGGCATCGAAGGAGCTGGAGTTCTGAAAAACAAAAAGTGTTTGCAGGTTCATTGACAAAGTCAGATTACGTGGCAGCTTTGAAGGATGAGCCTGTGACACTACTGATGACATTCATATTCAGGTGATAAAGCTGCATCTGATACCTGACCTTTGGATAGCAACCAAGATGTCATAAAGCAGCTGCAGCTACCATATGAGAAATGTGGCTTATGAGCTGGCCCACAGAAACCCAACCATGATAGTCGATGCTGATCCCTTCTCGATGAACATGCTTTTAAGCATTTTCAAGCATGGGGCTTAAAATGGCTCTTGCTTCAATTGGCTTTGCAAAACAAATAAATCTTAACATTAGATGGAATGCTCATTAGCACTACAAACGCCGCTCTTCTGCCATCTATTCCCCTTGAACATCCTTCCAGATAAATACTGTGAGTTTTAAAGGCAATTTGAGCTTCGCATGTGAAAATGTCTTAGGGTCAAACTAGACATCCATCTGGCAGCGCAATCCTGAGGATTGTGATGGTGATGGAATGAGCGTTCCGTCGCCGGAAGCAGTCACGAATGTGCCATAAAGCACGTTCATGACTACTCTGGAGCAAGGGAGGCCAGCCTCCCTCGCTCCGTCGCCAGAACGCCCGAGTGGCTGCCGGAGAAAGCAGGTAAGGATCTGGCAGGTGCGGGGGCGTTTTTGCGGGCGAGGGAGGGGGGCCATTGGCCTAGTCAGCCCGGGAGGGGGAGAGGGATGGCGTCGGCCATATCCCCATCCCCGCCGGGCCGGCTTGGCTGTTACATGGCCTCCTCTACTTCTGTCAGCTATTTAGGTGGCGGAAATCTGAGGAGGCCGATAGGGCTGGCCACGGTTTACACTCAGGGAAGGGGACGAGTGTCCCCTTCTATGAGTAGACCTCCGGCCCGGTGGCAAAACGGCCGCCGGGGTTCAGGATCCGACGGGCGGCTATGGGCCACCGGCTGGATCCTTACACAGGATTGCGCTGCCCATGGAAGTGCTTTTTTTAGGAGGGGGAGAGCTGGGGAGGGAATAGATTAACCCTTTGCTGCAAATAGTTGCTGCCCCAATGAGAGGAGACATTTGTTGGGTAGTTAGATTTCCCCTCTCTGCATGCACAACTGATCAGAACAGTACTGATCAGAACTGGCCTCTGCCTCTCATGGCTTTTCTTGGAAAAAAAAAAGAGAAGTTTCCACTTGTAAGCAAGCCCTTAAAAGTCATTCAGATGAACGTCTAGCTTGACCCCAAGGCTCACTTTTCCAGGTTTATCACTTCACTGCAATTCAGTATTTGGTTATTTCTGCCCCAGAATATGGACAAGACATTTCTGAATGTCTTTGCAAAGCAGTGGGCAACAAAAATAGATCCAGTTGACAGAGGCACTCTGAGAAAGAGCCCAAAAGAATCTGATAGCATTCACTACAATGCATTAGGCAATCCAGTATGCATGGATGATTAAAAATAGAAACAATAGGAAAGGAGAGGATAAATATCAGGCCTTAAAAATAACAGTGACTTTCATGGTGACATCAAACTCTCCTTGCTTCAGTGAACCACGAGAGAAGCAGCCTTCAAGGATCAGCATGTGTGAACAAACAACATGGCACTTTCTAGAGTCAGAGTAGATATCTAGGGCTGCAGAAGTAGGCACTCTGCAGCAGGGTGGGAAAGAGAGAGGTTGTCTAATTAAAAAAAATTACAAAGGAATTCTGCGGAAAGGAAACTCAAATTCTATACTCAGAACAAATAGTGAAAAATATGCAAACTTGTCTAATGTTGCTTACTTTCCATGCCTTATTCTAATGACACAGCAGCGCAGTGTGTCATGGGAAAGGCCCATTGGCAGGCCGATGCAAATTACCCAGCTCCTCCCCCGCTCGCAGGGCGGAGGCGGGAAATCCTCGGCAGCAGATTGGCTGCCTGGGCGGGGCTGTGGAGGCTTGGAGCCTGCTTATTGGTCACCAAAGACTCATTTGATGGAAAGTGCAATATTGAGACTGGCCAAAACAGATGGCATTAGTCACACGGGGACTCAGAAAGAGAAAGGCACTCTGCACCCACTCAAAGGAATTTCTCCAGTCAGTCAACAAGGGAAAAAATAATGAGCCTGAGCAACCATTCTGCTACAGTCAGAAAAGAAAATCTGCAAACCACGTGTTAAGAGGATAGAGCCTGAGGTTATACAGTATATTATAATAGGGATTCAGGCTCCAAGGCTAAAGGCTTCTGCTGAAATAGATTCTGGGGCCTAACAGTGGCAGCAGTTTTTCTGTCTAAAATTAGAACAGATACACTGATTTAAAAAACACTAAACACATTTCCATATCTGTGATCTGGTCACACATAGCTAGTGAAAGGGGGGAAGGGTCTAAGTTTCCTGGTGTCTGTCTGGTATAGTAGGCTGTATTATATGTAGGGTGGAGCTGCGGTGGCTTAGTGGTTAAGACACTGAATTGAAGACCAGGAGGTAGGCAGGACAGCAGTTTGAGACCCGAGTGCCGTATGATGGTGTGAGCTACTGTCCTCAGCCCCAGCTCCTGCCAACCTAGCAGTTTGAAAGCAAGAAATTGCAAGTAGATTAATAGGTACCGCCTCGGCGGGAAGGTAACAGTGTTCCGTGTACCTCAGCGTTGAGTCATGCCAGCCACAGGACCACGGAAGCATATTTGGACATTGCTGGCTCTTCGGCTTTGAAACGGAAACGAGGTGGCAGTGCCAAGAGGAAGCGCTAGTAGGCAATAAGAACTATGACCTCTATTGCGTTTATTTGCCCTTTCACAATTTCTGTGTGTGTATGTGTGGGGTGTGTGTGTGTGTCCTTGCTTCAAATTAAGCCCCAGAGTAACCCTAGTGATAAGACAGCAACTATTTTGCCAGTCAGTTCTGGCAAATACGGTACCTTAGAGAGGTGCCTCTGTTAAATATGCCACTGTTAAATATGAGGTGCCACTGTTAAATATGAGGTGTACTGTTAAATATCCTGCTGTCTGTTTGTCTCCCACCAACAAAGCATGGAGCCTCCTTGATCATACAAGCTTGGGTTCCCTTTGCTCACCTCTCCAAGCGCAATGTGTAGCTGAAATATTTGCCCTTCCCCTTCCACTTGCCGAACACAGATCTTGCAGGTAAGTTCTGTAGAAGCTGGGCTGTATCTCTCAAGAGTGAACGTACAGTGTAGTGCCCGTTGGCTGCCACTCCAGATATGATAGAAAGGGATTTCCTGCAGCAAGAGAGACAATGAGTCGGAACAATGGAATATCATCATCACACATGACCCTTGGAAATGTGTGGCTCATCTGTAACATGCGGCAATGCTCTAAAAGGTGTCCATACAACTTATGAACCTCCAAGTCACACACCATTTTTCACAAATTGTGTGGGGCCTGCAAATTGCTTAAACAACCTCTGCTTTAATACAAGACACAGCTTTCGTTCTATGATAACCTCTGCTTTGCAGTCTCAGGCAGGTCGGCAAAGACAGGAGATGTACTGAACTCATGATGGGCTATCATACATAAATAGCAGGCTGTGTTTGGTCACAAGTTGCACAAGTGTGATCTAGAAGTTTGCTTTTACTCAAGTATTATTGCCACGCTACATGCATGTGTGTACTCATACACCAAGATTCAGCTTAGATGTAATGTTTTCCATGGAAAGCACTGTGACTCAAGAATGCTGTTCAGATATCCTTCTGTAGGACTGCCACCCTCAATAAATCCAAGGAAGGTTCCATGAGATCTTCCATTCATAGGATGTTCGGAGTACCAGAATAGCATCTGCACGATTTTGGTACCACAAGAAACTGGTGGAATCCAGAGACTCCAAGCCTGCTGATACAAACCAGAGGGCATGAATGTGGGAGAGGACAAGGCAGTCACATAGCCAGGAGTCTTTTTACAATACTCAAAATTGCTCTCTCTGGAAAGTCATAATAACACACTCTTCTTGCACTACCATATCACCAACCACGAAGCCACATAAGGTAAAAATTGGGACTGATCTTGTGCAACAGACCCTGCAAAACTGAATGTCTGTATGTCTTGCAGGTGGAGTATTTTGAGAGACGACAGTGATGAACAATTGTAACTAGGAACAATGGCACCTATTGGGGCACTTCTTAGTTGGCGGTATATTGGTAACCCAGGAACTCACCTGGTACTTGGCCAGGAGTTTGCTCCTCCAAAGTGAGTGAGGGATATCATGGATGGAGAGGCGCAGGTTGTGATAACTGTCCTTAAACAGTAGGGGCTTGGGCTCTTCCATCAGATAGCCCCCAAGGGTCCTTTCTAATTCAAGCACTTCCTGTGGAACATGGGGGAAAAAAAAGACAATGGTGAGACCAAAAGCCAAATGCTGATAATTAAACTGGAGGGCACATGGGAGTTTTAGAAGCAGAAGAGGGCCACATACTGCTCTAAAGGCATACAAAATTATGCAATTATTATACAAACAACATAGTTAAAAGTGCAATTCCTGTTTCAGAGAGATTATACCACTGGCTGTCAGATGCTTGAACTTCCCAGAATGGGATGGGCATTCAGCTCATACCCTGCATACTTTCCAATCAAGGGCATCCAATACAGGGGAAAGCATCTCTTAGGGGGCACATCCTTCGACTGGTCAGAGTTCCTGGGTGCTCAAACCTGCGGCAACCATGTTAACAGTCAGTCAGAGGGACTATCTTCTGGAATCTAACCTGCAAGTGTCCAGTAAATATGAGTGACAGCATCTACAGAGAAGTTCCTTCAAGAAGGAGTACTCTGGAATCTCAGCAGGGATAAGCTGAAGCAGTCTTGCACTGGCCATCTTGTGCCTGCTTCCCTCTGCCATTCCATCTCTTCTCCGCAGCATCCTCCTTCCAGCCGAAGGCAGTAGTTGCCTCTTCCACATGAGCAAGATGCCAACGCCCCAACATTCCACAAGGGAGACTGTGCTCGGGGACATCGATAAGTCCCTTATCCCTGCGGGCTTCAACCAGGAGCTTTGCAGATCAGGTATTCATCTTCCTTACTTAGGACCATCTTACCTCCTTCCTTGCCACCAAGGTTGTCAGTCAGAGGAAGGAATGGCAGGCAGTGCAAGCAGCGATACTAAAAGCACAGACCAGAATCATCCTGGTTCTGGAATCAGTAGTCTTGATAAGCAATCTCATGTCCATGGCTGCTAAAAAAAACTCCAGGCAACAGCATCTCTCAGTCTGGGCAACTCACTGCTGAAGGAAGCCTATCCCTTTATGTTACCAAGATGGTTTGTTTGCATATATGTGCTTCGAGGCCTGGACTCTGGACATAAACCATGTATAGCACCCTACAGGTATCTACCACTACCACCTTGATAGCAACTGGACCTGTGTGTCTGACATCCTTCCTGATATTTCCCAGGTCATACTGTAAATCATAGCCTCAGTGTATAATTACTACAGTCCTCTTGTGGTTATTTCAGCTTAGAAAGAGTAGCAAGATACCAATTGTGACATCAATGTTAACACACAACCTGGAAAGATCTGAAATACCAGCTTGGCACTGAGCACTGGAACTAATTACTCTGTTAGGATAAGTGCAGATGGGGATTTATACTTCATTAAGAATGATGGGTCACTTTCATTAGTCATGGAACTGGTGCTCATATTATTAATAGGCTTTGGAAATAACTTGACAATTGTTATTTTCAGATCAAGAGCAAGCAGTTTCTAGCAAGTCTTTATCACTGATATTTTACATTGTGTTACAGACAAGCCTGGGTGTGAGAGAGAACAATGTGGTGGGCTGCTGCTTGGAACTTTTAGGAGACAAACCCACCTGCAGATAGACAGGTGCACCTCCCAAATTGCCAAGGCACTTGGGAATATTCTGGGCTTGCCCATTCAGCAGAAGGAGAATGAGCTTCTAATGAATGGGCGGAGTGGTATGTTGCCTTTGGGTTGTGGAGAAATGCACTCTGCCCAGGTTTTAAGCTACAGGAGCTTCTACAACAGCGGTTCTCAAACTGGTGGATTGCAACCCACCAAGAGAACCGGAAGCAACCACCAGCCCCTTAAGTTGCATGGCAACTGCGGCAATGGCGCTCCTGGGATTGTGGCGGCGCTCCCGGGATCACGCCACCGCTGGGGAAAAAAAGTGTTATTTTTAACTTACTGAGGGCCACACTGGCCCTCCGGAGGGTGCAGGGAGGCTCACGGTCCCCTCTGCGCGTCTCTTCATGCTTCAGATTGGCTCTCCACGGCGATTGTGACCCACGTCCGGTTTCAGACAAAAACCAGAAGTGGGTCGCAATTGCCATGGAGAGCCAATTTGAAGAGCGAGGGAGGCCTGCAGAGGGATCCATGGGCCTCCCCTCACCCTCCAGAGGGCCCGCGTGACCCTCAGTAAGTTTATCTTTTTTCCCCAGCGGTGGAGTAATCCCTGGAGCACCGCCCCCGCCCCACCCCCCCACAGATTCACAGTTCTCCCCGACTCACGGGGACTCGCGGGGAGAACTTTGAGCACTGCTCTTCCAGGACATTGACTCATTCACATGGTGGGTGAAGAGCCACACTACTAATTGGTAAGGGAGGTGTCATGACCTCCACCTTGAGCAATAGCTCAAAGTCCAATCCTAACATGAGGGCAAAATAGTTGGGATGGAAGGAACAGCCCCAAACGTGAAGGCAGTCCCTTACACAAGGCTGGAACCTGGGCTTGTCAGCCAGGAGACCCCAGAGCCAAAGACGTCAGAGGCAATACTCTCTGAGCCTGAGTCTCTTGAAGAACTGGCCCCTTGAAAACATCTTGCACTCCATGATGAGTCTGCACACTAGTTCCAGTAATTGACTAGAAGTTATGTAATAAAGTAGAGAAGACAACTCAAGGCTACCGGGTGGTCCTTTTAAGTCTCTTTGCTTTCTTGGCAGGGAGGCAGAACCTGTACTTCAACTTTGGGCCCTTGATGGAGAACACTGCTCAACGAGAGCTCTCCATGGTCCTACAATGCTGACCAGTCATTGTTGACTGCAATGCTTGCATCCTGTCAGACCCCTATACGTCTTTGTGTATTCCTGCTTGCAAGACAAGGCCAGATAAAGCAGGAGATGTTATAGAAAAGGAAGTCAAGAAGGAATTCATGACATTTAAGCATCGCTTCAGTGACAGAAGAGCTGGTCAGAACAACCACTCTTTCTAGGCCTTTTTCTTCCTTTATACCTCCCTTCCCCCCCCCCCAGAGCAACAACCTCTGTAGGATTTATTTGCAACACAAAATTTGCAACACTTTGCAACACAAAACTTTAACACATCAGTTTTCAACTGGAGGTTTGCAATGCACAACTGGGTCGGCACCCAACCTAAAGTGGTCGGTAAAAGCAGAACTCCTGCCATTTTAATCCCTTTTTTAAAAACTGTGCTTTAAGGCAAGAAAATGTGTGTCGAGTGGAAAGAGAATCATGGTAGGATATACCCACACTAGCAATAATTAGCAGGAAAGGAAATAAATATTTGCCATTGCAGCAAGTGTGGGGAAAAAGCCCTAGTGCTACAGCTTCAAAACAGGGCTCAAAATATAGTCCTTGTGACACACTTCCCTTCCCTTCTGGGAACTCCATGGAAAATGACAAGGCTGGTCTCTGAGGAATGGGTTAAAGATGCTTATTATTGAAACCAAACTCTGGGTCATTTTTCAAGGCGTTGCATCAGGCTGCTTTGCTCTCCAGAGTGATTCTTTTCCCCCATCACCTCACAGGCTCCTTTGGTTGCCAGCTTGGCCATTTTGGGCAAGATCAGCCTTAGCAGAGTGAATGAGGCAGCTAGGCAAGAGGCACAGAACCACCAACTCCATGGTTTTTACTCATCTCTGAGGCAGGGGGAGTACATTAACATATTCTCAGTGAAGACAAAAGAGTTGCAGGCATTTCTACTAGCTGAAGATCTGTTTCTATATAGACTCAGGACCAAACTAAATGATACGTGCCTATATTGTAATCTGCATGTTTGTTTTTAAAAATGCAAATAGCAGCTGCAGGGCATCTCAGTTCAGACTAGGACTACAGTGGCGGAAAAGGAATGTAACATTTTCCCCTCTCCACCACAGTTCTGATCTGGATTGGGGTTTCCTTTAGCTTTAGCTGCTAGATGTCATGGGAGGAAAGCTTTCATTACAATTAATGGTGGAGGATATTCTTATCTGGACTATCAAGTCTGTTCTGGAAAGCTATACTGAATTCTAGATCACACGCCTTCCAAACACACACAGAAAACCCGCACACACAAATAAACAAAGGAGACTTCAAAATCGAAAGATTTCCCACCAGAAAATCTTACCTGTCTAACAGATTGTTCTATTGCGTTAAAGCAAGGTTATGGAAAGGAGGATGGATAAAGGGAAAGAAGATAGCAAAGAGACTCAACGGTGCCACAGTTACCTTAAGGGCATCTGGTGTGTCTTCCAGACAGTAGACTTTGAGGTTGTATTCCAATGAGGTACAGAGAGTAGGTGCAAAGATAGCAAGTTGAAGTCTCTTGATGGATGACCTAGAGTAGGACTCTCCCACAAGGACATATGTTCCAAGCTGGTCTAGCAGAATGTGGCAGCACTTGGGTTCCAACTGACAGTAACAGGGAGTGTTTAAAGTCTCTTCATCCAAAGTTACTACTTCCTGGAGGAAAGACGTGGACAGAGAGGCAGAGACGGAGAGAGAGATATTTATACTTGCCATGAAGAAAGGTGGGGTATAAATCAGTTAAATAATAAAAAGATATTAGAGCTATGTGCATATTTGCTTAAAACAAATGTTGACCGAGAATTTAAATTCTGTGATAAGCTGAACGCTGTAACTTCCTGCAATTCTTCTGTGATTTCATCAGTCATCCCTCCATACATATTCAAGTACAGCTTCACAACCATAAAAGACTACACTAAGATGAAAACTGAGATTCTTACAGTGCAATCCTATGCATGTCTACTCAGAAGTAAGCCCCACTGTGTTCAATGGGGCTTACTCCCAGAAAACCATTATAAGATTGCAGCTGTAGGCAGCTGAATTCTGTGGCCAAGCCCCTCTTCTAGACTGTAGTACACACTTAGCCCCAACAACAATGAATTCCAAGGGAACAGCAATCTGAGTACTTGCAAAGATTCATCTCTTTGGTTTCAACAAGTTTCAACTCTCCTGCAGTTTGCTCTGCTTGAAAACACTAGCATTACTGCACTGTGAGCTCTTGCTATAACCCTGCTATTCCTTGCTTACATTTGATTTTTTAAAAATGCTTCATAGTCCCCATGATTGCAGTAGAATGCCCTAAATGCTAAGAAATTAGAAGGCAATTAAAACAAAACAAAACAGAAATAGGGTTTGTTGATCATAAAATTTTGACAGGACAGCTCATTAATTTGAACACTGTGGTCAAGCAACATCAGGGACTTATAGAAGATGATTTGGTGAGGAGGGATGGACAAGATAAAAATAAACACAAGATAAAAAAAATGGCACTAAGATAATAAAATCTAAGCAACTGGTCTGCTTCAAGGACTGCTAAGCAGCACACGTTGCATCCTGGCAAGTGAGGCTGCAACCTCACTGATGAGATTTCATTTCCATATCATCATCAATGAGCATAGTCTCCTCTTCCATTTAAATTGGCTTACCTCCCACTGTCCTTGGTGGGATTGAGTTTTCAGTTGCAACATCCAGTCTGGGGAGCTGATGTCTGCACAGTGTGGGATGGTTAGGATGACGGGGCGGCATAAAAGCAGCCCGGTGGGTCCACAGGTCACCATGGGACTCAGCACTGTCTGTGTGCCTTCAGATGGTAATCTAGAGAGGGCAAACGCAAGACAGGTGAGTTGTCTTTGCTGACTCTGATACACATTTGAAGAAGGAAAGTAACTGGAATATGAAATTTGCAATTTTGGCTTCAGAGGGAACGGAACACCCTAAGTCTCTGTTCAGCAACTAGATTTCCTACAGGACCGGAATGAGATGGGAGAGAGTGGTGGAAGATTAGAGCCTTCCCTGCATTCCCTTCATAAGTGGTCTTTCAGCAAGTTTAGTTGCCAGAGATACACTTCCCTACACCTTCTTTGGCTCCAGACTGACAACAGGGAAGGGGGGGGGAGGCAAGCAGCACCTCACAGCAGGCTGGATTTGGTCCAGGGGTCTCCAGTTGCTGAACCCTACCTTATACTTTGATAGATGAGAGGCAATTCCTCAGCTAAGTGATAACTTTGAATCTGACCTGACAAGAGCAAAATAAATAAAGCTCTGACTAACTGGAAACAATCCAAGTCCTGGCCTCTTGGAAGATGAGCTGAGAAACACTAACAGTTCAATCTCCAAGCCTCTTTTCAGGTCATCCAACCTCATCTGACCTTTTTTTAACAAGTCTTAGAATTTATACCAGTCAGATAGGGTATCTTGTTCTGTTACCTTCTTCCCCTTCCCTTCTTTGGTGCAACCTACAACTCTCTTTCCAGTTACAACCATTTGATTTATTTCACCTTCTTGTTAAGACTGTCTGCCTGTTAGCCTAGACTAAATGTCTAGTCGACCTGGTTCTACATTTTATAGTATGATCTTAGCAATATACTATCATGCTAGTATCCAGAACGTGGTAAAATATTTGAATTGAAGGAACAGAATAGCTATATTGCTTTTGGGAAATGTATCCTTATGATATTCGTGTTCCCATGCTGCACCGTTAAACAGTACTATTGACTACAATGTATGGACCATTTTTTCTATAGCTGTTCTAGCAGACTATGGTTATAGACAAAGGGTGGCCAAACTGAGGCTCCTGAGCCACATGCAGTTCTTTGACATATAATATGCAGCTATGGGAAATATGTTGGCTGAGCTCCTTTTTGCATCACAATTAATATAAAAAGGGTAAATAATAAATTTTCAAGCTTTATACTGTAATTATTTACCAGGTATAAACTGAGAGTTCACTGGATTAAAACATAAGTTTAATGTTCATGGTGAGCAAATTTATTTATTTAAGAATTTAAATGCTTCTTAAATATTGCGGTTCTCAAACATCTGAAGTTTATCATATGTGGCTCTTACGTTCAGCCAGTTTGGCCACCCCTGTTATAGACTGTTAACAGTAGCCCTATTCAGACATTCTGCTTTGCATGGATTGTGTACCCACGTGGCGTGGGGAGGGAAGTGAGAATAGGAGCTTAGAGAATGGGCCCTGCAGCAAAAAATACTATGCTCAAGGAGAGAACCTCCCTGTAATTATCACTGTGGTATGCTCCACGGTGACAAACAAGGAGGATCTCTCCCTGAATACAGTGTTTGTGGTGTTGTGGGTGGCGGGGGCCAGGGCTTTGGGAATGCATTGGTGTGGGGCTTGCCAGTGCACTCTCACTGACTCACCCCATGCATTTGGCTATGCACTTCCAAGAACATCTGAAAAGGGCGAGACTAAGGCTACAATCCCATGCACACTTCCTTGGGAATAAGGCTCATTGACCACAATTAGATTTCCTTTTGAGTAAATATGAAAAGGACTGGGCCATAAGGCTACAATCCTACATACAGTGAGCTAAGGTTAAGTTAATTGAACTTAATGGGATTTAAAGCAACATAACGGTGCATACAAATGCAGCCTAAAGATTCAAGCAATCAATGGTTCAACTGCCACAATCCTTCTGCCATCTCCCTCTGACTTCAATAGGACCTTATTAGCACAATCCTATCCAACTTACACCACTGGTGTAACCAGCAGTGCAGTGAGAATAGGAGGCCCCAGAACAGAAAGGGGATTCAAATCCGCTCCAAAAGGGGATTCAAAGGGGATTTGAATCCCCTTTCCGTTCTGGGGCCTCCCGTACTTGCTGCACTGCTGGTTACACCGGTGGTGTAAGTTGGATAGGATTGCACTGTAAGAAGCCTAACTGTGTGCAGGATTGCTGCCTTTCACTGGAGCAAGGAAGACGAGGCAATGTTAGTTGAGTCTAGGTAGGAACAGAGAGAATTATGGACTTTGTTGGGGTCCAAAGCACAATTAGTTTGCACATCTAAGGGGACTTTGGGCTTGTGCTTTTTTGAGCAAAACAGGTTCATTAAGATATAGGGGTTTTTCAAAAGCAGGCTGTAAGATCGCTCACATAGGGGTCTGCTGGTTAAAGAAAAATGAATTCATTCCCCCCATTGGGCATGACCAAGGCCCTTGATTGTGACTGAAGTGGCTCCTTGGATCTTGGTCACTGTGCGGTATTTAGGATAAAGCAGGCTAGAGGGAAAGACACATGAAAGCCTATGATCTGCTTTACTCACAATGTGTTTTCTGCTTTGTTGATAATTAGATACATTTCATAGAACTTTCCCTGAGGAATTGCTCCATGCGGCACCAACAGACTCACCCCTAAGTAGAGAAAAAGAAAGAAAAAAGAATGAATGAAGGGCTTCCCAGTATTAAAAAAATACACTCTCTACAGAATAGGTGTCTCCAATTTTCTTTTGCCCCACCCTCAGCATTCAGTGGTTGAATGTTTTACTGCTTTTGGCTGTAGGCACAAAGAACACTGCAACTGATCCACTTTGCCTGGTCTGCTGCCCTCAGTAAGCCTCCAATTAAGCTGATATTCGGCTTTTCCTCTACCATCTGGCAAACCATGCCCAAGTATTCAAAACTGAAAAGGCAACATTATGAAAATTGTATAGGTATCAAATAATATACAACAAAGGTTCCCAACCTGTGGTATGCGTACCACTGGTAGTACGTGAGCTGCCGGCAGCCATGTGGCACTGCATCAGAGCCCAAAAAGTGGCGACTCGAGCTCTGCCGAGCCGGCAGAGCTTGACTGTATGGGCTCTAAGGACAGGGAAGGGCCTTCCTGTCCTCTCTTGTGCCTTACCTTCTGTGCTCCAGCACGGCTGTGAACCGGGAAGTAAGTGCCGATAATAATCACTTCTGGTGGTACGTGGCGGGCCGGAGGCCTGCAATGGTGGTACTGGCAACGAAAAGGTTGGGCACCTCTGGGATACAACTTTTGATGACCATTGTGTGCCCCTGTCTAGGTTACACCTGGGGAAGGTGCCCCATCACAAAATCCTAAAGTAACTACTGATTCTGTTTAGCCTCAGAAGTAAATTAGGAGGCCACTTCTAGCACCGCGTGTTACATTTCACTCTATCTGCAAGTGAGCCTGTGGAATTCAGCAGTAAAAATCATAGAACTCAATCATGCAACAGCAGGTGAAGCTAGCAGCCAACGGAGCCATTCAGTGCGGCAAAGGCAACGCGTAGTAGACTCCCTGCGCGTTGCCTTCGCCGCAATGAATGGCTCCGACGGCGAGGGGGCGGGGCCGCCTTGTGCCGAGGAGTAAAAGGAGGTTAGCACAGTGCAGAACTTACCGTTCCGCCCCACCTCGAGTGACGCCAGTGAATGAATATGCCTGTTCTGGGTAACACTGCCTGCCTCTAAACTAGGAACAAGAGATTCCACTATTTTAGTGGGCAGAGGTGTGAGTTGCCAGTCCTGCTAGTACAGCTGCCTTGGAAGAGCCCCCCTGATGGTGGAACTCTCTCCCTTCCAAAATATTCCTGATCCACTGGGTCTGCCATTTCAGAAGGCCTTTCTTTTTAGACAGGCCTTTGAGTTCTAAGGGGATGGGAGATACATGTTAAATACATCTTCCTGTTTCAGCTGTTCTTGTGATGCTATTTTGTAATTTTTTTACTTTAAGTGTTGTCTTTCATTATGCTGTGGCCCACTTTGAGGACTTTGGTTAAAAATCAGGCTACAAATCTATAAACAAACGACATAAAGGGCCCAGAAGAGGTACACATGAAAGGAATAGTCTCCCTTTGCAAAACCTGAACGAACCCCCACCACCACCACCACCACATCTAGCCTAGTCTTTTCTGCATTAACTGACACCAGGTTTCCAGGATTTCAGACAGGGGTCCTTCCCTGCTCTACCTAGAGATTGAGCCTGGGACCTTCATGCAAAGAAGGTGCTCTTTAACTTAGCTTCATCCCTATCCATGTGACTGCAATGGGGGCAGTCTTTTATCAACTGCTATGTCCACAAATTCTGTGGAACTCCTTGCCACAGGATGTGGTGATGGCACCTGGCCTAGATGCCTTTAAAAGGGGTTTGGACAGATTCATGGAGGAAAAGACCATCACAGGTTACAAGCCATAAGCAACCTCCTGGTTTTAGAAGTGGGTTTTCTCTGTGCCAGGTACAAGGGAGTGACAACGGGAAACAGGTTATCTTGTTGTCTTGTGATCCCTGAGGCATCTGGTGGAGCCACTGTGTGATACAGGAAGCTGGACTAGATGGGCTTTTGGCCTGATCCAGCAGGGCTGTTCTTATGTTCTTACGTTCATCTATTTTGTTGAGAAATGTAGTGATTTAAATGTGCACAATTTGTTGATAGAAGACTTCTGCTTTTTTTGTCTTCCATTATTTGTTATTAAATACAAGAAGTCAACTGAGAAGTGATCCCCAGAATACACCACAATCACGAAGCCCCCAGCTGTTCCTTTCATGCCGATATTTACCTGTGCCGGGAATGGTGAGTCTTCCTCCCAGGCAGCCAAATGTTCCGGTCGCACTGTTTCCAGGCTCCCGGGGCAGGGTCAGTAGCTGCTGAGAGCCCATGGTCTTGTTCCTTAGGTTCATGAAGTGGTTGTCCCTGAGGTTTTCCCCAGGAAAGGTGCCTGGGGGCACGGCTCCTAACAGGTCTGTCCCCTCGTGCATCCCTGGTGAGGATGATGCTGTGGAGGAGTTATATACTTTGATCTTGAGACTGGGGAGTGGGTCAAGCAGTGGAGAGTTGGTCATGGGAATCTTGTCAGAGGAGTCTTGTAAGGCATACATGGGACCACGGTACACACCCGCATTGGCTGTGAGGTCAGGTTGCATTGAAGGGTGCAGCAGCTGGGGGGTGTCTGGAAGAAAGGAGAAAAAGATGAGAAATCCTGAGAGAACTCTGTGTGTGTGTGTGTGTGTGTGTGTGTGTGTGTGTGTGTGTGTGTGTGTATATATACACATATATATACACACACACACACACATACATACCGTATTTCTTAGAGTCTAAGGCGCCATCAATTCTAAGGCGCACCTTTACTTTCAGTACCACCAGCAGGGAAAAAAAAATCCATCAATTGTAAGACTCGCCTCCCTTCATTAAATCTACCTGCTCAGCACCAACTCTCCCCAGCATGTCTCCTGCAGCTGAGGATGACTGAGTGCACTGCCTTTGCATAGCATTTCTGGCCCCATCAGAAAGTGCCATTTCCTTCGTTACCTGGGCTTGGGGGAGCTTCAGGGAGGCCTGCGCAACCCTCTGCAGGCCTCCCTGATCTCCAGTTTGGCGAAAAACAGCGATTTTTGGGCATTTCTGGTTTTTGCGAAAACCGGAAATGGCTGAAAATCACCGTTTTTTGCCGAACTGAAGATCAGGGAGGCCTGCAGAGGGTTGCGCAGGCCTCCCTGAAGCTCCCGCAAGCCCCAGTAAGTAAGAAGATAGCATTTTGGGGTGCTTTTTGGAGACCTTCGATTCTAAGACGCACCCCATTTTTTGAAATGCTTAATTGGGAAAAAACATGCGTCTTAGAATTGAAGAAATACAGTATACATACATACATACATACATACATACATACATACATACATACACGCGCGCACACACACACACACTTATTAACAACAACAACAATAATAATATTTTTATGTTACTTGCTCTTAACAACTAGTTTGGTTAATATCCATATATTTCCATGATGGAAAAACTGTGGCTAAGAGAGTGAATTGGCTGAGAGCATCCAGCAAGTTCACAGCTAGCAAGGATTTGAGCCCAGATTGCCTGAGCTTGAGTCCAGCTGCCTACTCACTGGACTACAGTGGCTTTCAGTTCAAACTTTTGGTTCTCCCTCCCTCTCTGCCTTTATCAGGGGAAGTTCACAAATGTACAGAATGGACGCTACAAAGTGACTCTTGCCAGCTTCATAAACAAACAGGATAGGGCCTTACCATGTCTAGAGGTCTTGAAGTTGACTGGGTGGAAGCCTCCCGTAAGAGCAGCTGAAGAGTCTGTGATATCAGTGTCAAAGTCTCGGCAGCTACGCCTGTACACAACCACCCCGACAGCCATCAGGATAACAATGAAGACAAAGACAGCAACCACTAGACCGGCATACAAAGCCACATCCCCAGTAGCCTCTAGTACTGGGAGAAAAAGAGAGAATAAAAGGGAAATGTAAGGAAACTGTGACTTTTTGCATATGACTCCTCAAGTCACACTTCAAAGACTATCAGCGCAATTCTATCCAACTTACACCACCGGTGTAACCTGTGGGGGAGGGCAGGGCGGGAGGCTTTGGAGGGGAGGGGAGATTTAAATCCCCTTTGAATCCCCCTTTGGAGAGGATTTGAACCCCCTTCTGTTCTGGGGCCTCCCATTCTCGCTGCACTGCTGGATACACCGGTGGTATAAGTTGGATAGGATTGTGCTGAAAATGTTATATGACCACCCACATTCTCAACACAAGTATCATTCATTCTCTGATTTTTCACTTAGGATTTCTGAAAAGGCCACAAGGAAATAACAGCAAGACCTGTTAAACAAAACGTAAAAGTACGGTATTAAAGTTTACTTCATCTCTTCAGCTCACTGGCCTTCAATTCTTCCTTTAGTGAGGCCAGTGACAAATATTTTCCTCAGGGAACTCCTTGCTTTGCAACCTCAAAACGTGCTTAGTTGAAACTGGGGCAGCTTTCGTGCAGTCAGCCCTATGCAATTCCAGCTCAGGACCACAGCGCTCAGCAGAGTGTGACCTTATCAACCCTCTCTAGACAGCAAGGTGCACTTTTGGGTTGAAAAATGATCCAGTGCCTTTCTCTTTTGGCAGGTGGGGGTGGGGATAGGAACTTGGCTAACGTTATGCAGAATACAACAATGAGGCAAAAGTTAAGATTTAATTATCAGTGATCACTAATCTTTGCAGTCTATTTTCATATTGCTTTGTTGCAATATGTAAGCCCTTGGAGCAAAAAATAGTGGCAAAGTTAGGCTTCCTCTCAGACAAAGCAATGGTTTCAGTGGCCAGGGTGGGGGGTGGGGCAGCAGGCTGAAGCAAGAAGGGTAACAGAAAACTGGGCATAATAAGAAATGAAAACATGCACAGAGTTAGCAAGGCAAAAGTTGGAGGAATTTACAGTATCAAGAGTCAGCTGGAGCTAATGAATTAAGGGTGTGGTGGTGGAGTTCAATGAAAAGACAGCTGAGGCAGCAGAGCATTCGGTAAGCATTCTGATGAATTATGGCTTAGTGGCAAGGGAAGTGATAACCAACCAAGGTTGCTGGTTCAGGATCAACAAATCCTAACACAGTATTCTTAATGTCCATCTGACCAGGCTTTAAATTATTAGAGAGACGACCTTGGACAAGCATGCGCTGAAATAGTCACAGAACCTTAATTAAAATTGTCTCTGGAACTAGCTATTTGTATAACTACACATACTCTGTGACTCTTTGGTTTCCCTCACTGGGCAGAAGGAATACTGTGATACGTTATCTACCCCAAACGTAAAGAATGAACTTGTATGGACATTTGTAAAAAAGCATTAGTGATCTGTATGCAGCTAACCTCTTCTGTAGGATCACTGTGGCAGGAAACAGTTCCTACCTCACTCCCATTAGATGGGCCACTCAGGGAACAAAGAACTATCCACTCCATAGTAGCCATGCTGGCAAAGATTCTTGCTGCCCATCAGTCCAAGTTAACGTTCTCTCTTCCTCTCTACCAACTATGATGACTTTGGTCTTTCATATCTCTTTTCTCCATTCAGTTTATATTGTTGTTGTTGTTGTTGTTCAATCATTAAGTCGTGTCCGACCCTTCGTGATCCCATAAACCACATCCCGCCAGGCCTTCCTGTCCTCCACTATCTTCCTGAGTTTGCTCATTTTCATGTTTGTTGCATCAGTGATGCTGTCTAACCATCTCATCCTTTGCCTTCCCCTTCTCCTTTTGCCTTCAATCTTTCCCAGCATCAGAGTCTTCTCCAGTTTATATACAGGATTTCAAAAACTTCTGGCCTTGGATTTGCTCTCTCTCTCCCCTCCACAGATAAAGTTCTACAGATAAATTTGCCCAAAAGAGCCCCATGCAGAGGGTCTGTCAGCCCTGTCAGTCCCATAGTAGTCTTGTAGGGCTGCCAGCTCTACTTGAAGCTATTTCTGGAGATTGGTTCCTTACCATAATGTAACGATGGAAATTCCCAGAGGCCCTGTTAAAATCTCCAGGATTGCTTTAGTAGTCATCTAGTGCTTGGCACTGATTCCTATTATTATTAACAGTATTTATATACCGCTTTTCAACAAAAAGTTCACAAAGCGGTTTACGGACGAAATAAAATGATTAAATGGCTCCCTGTCCCAAAAGGGCTCACAATCTAAAAAGATGCTGAACATCACCAGCAACAGCCACCAGAAAAGACACTGTGCTGGGGTGAAAGGGGAGCAGTTACTCTCCCCCTGCTAAATATAAGAAGAGCACCAATTGAAAAATAGCCATTTAGCGCCGAACTGAAGATCAGGGAGGCCTGCAGAGGGTCATTTCGGCAAAAAAACTGCCATTTTTAGCCATTTCCGGGTTTTGTGAAAACTGGAAATGGCCGAAAATGACCGTTTTTTGCCGAAATGAAGATCAGGAAGGTTTTTCGGAAAACCGGAAATGGCTGAAAATAGCCATTTAGCACCAAACTGAAGATCGGGGAGGCCTGCAGAGGGTCGCGCAGGCCTCCCCGAAGCCCCGGTATGTTAAAACTCCCCCCCCCTATTTTAGCTCCATAGAATGCATGCGTCCTATGGTGCGATGCGTCCTATGGAGCGAAGAATACCCTGCGGTGAGAAATTGTGGGTTTGTGTATAAAACCCTTAGATGTAGAAGAAGAACCACTGGCGTCACTGGAGCGTGGCGGGGGGGCGGGCCGCCAGGGGGTGACACGCGCACCCCCATGCGCGTCACTTCTGTGACGCGCGCCACCCTTCGGACGCTCCAAGGCCGGCCCGGAAGCTGGCCTTGGAGCGTCCGACCCCGTCGGCGCTCCAGGGCCTTCTGAAAGAAGGCCCTCGCAGTGCGTTCATCTGTGTATTTTCCGGATTTTCGCGCATGCGCAGACCGTTTTGAGGACTTTTTGCCCTCAAAACAGTCTGCGCATGCGCGAAAATCCGGAAAATACCCGGATGAATGCGCTGCGTGGCCTGGAGCGCCGATGGGGTCGGACGCTCTGAGGCCGGCTCCCGGGCCAGCCTCGGAGTGTCCGAAGGGCGACGCGGGGGGGGGGCCGGGTCGTCCCCCCCGGCGCCGCGATTTCAGAGCGTCACTAGGGTGACGCGCGCCCCCTGCCCCAGGGTGACGCGCGTCCTAGTGACGCTACTGGGAAGAACCAATATAAGTCAATGTACAATAGCAAAATGAAATATGTAGGCTCCAACCTCTTACAGTTATTTAATGTATCATATCGAATTAAATTTAAATTTAATTTATATCGAATTAAATTTAAATTTAATTTGAATAAAATGTAAAAGAACCAAGTGCTTGTCAGTCATCCCAACAAACCTTGTTTGCTTTGCAAGGCCCATCAGGCCTGAAACATATACACTTTTTTATCTCTTGCTAAATCTTTATGTCTTGTTTTAGCTGCACTCACTTCCCCTGAGGTTTCCAGAGTGGCACAGTGATTATAGTTCTCTAGTAGTATCTTAACAGCAAGGAGAAACAAACACTCGTAACAGGTCAAACCAAACCAAACTTGCAATGCATCACAATGAAAGAAAGTGGCCATGAAATGGAGACTTACGGTGATTTTTGGGTTCGCTTACAAATCTTTTATCTGTTAGAGAAAACAAAATTAAAAACAAAGGTTGAAAAATGAGGATGGTGATAACAAGGACAATGGTAATAAAAGGGAAACAAAAAACAAATGGTGGATTAGCAGCACTGGCAAACCTAGGAACAACGGTACAGTGAAAATGTAAGCATGATGGAAAAATTCATACAGAAGTCACATGCAGTAGGAAGTAACGTGAATTGAACTTGGAGGGAAAGTGGCTTACAGTTGCTCCACAATCTACGTTTTGTTTGCCATTTACTGTTCCATTTCAGGGGGTTCACTCCCCGCATAAAAGCTTTTTGTCATTAATGAAATACACAACTTCCTGCGACTCATCAGGATAGAAATGCTGTGGTGTTCCATTCCTTAGTCAGCCTTCCCTTCCACCTTCATTGTTATTGTATTTTATTTATTAAGAATATACATACACATACATATATACACTGCTTTTCAACAACAAAAGTTCAAAAAGCAATACACCCAAGAAAATAGATGAAGGGGGGGGGGGAGATTTCCTATCCCAAAGGGACTGGCAATCTATTTGTGACACTGCACCTGTGTGCACCCATTCATTGCAGTCACCTGGCCAGCTTCTTCTACAAATTTATTTTTACTGATGCTTAACACAGGCACTTCATGGTCCTATCTCAAGATCTCCTCCTTCTTATGGCAAATTGTATTGTACTGGTTGCAGGGCTGCTTAGGAGTCAGTGGTTTATTATAGCCCAAGTCTATGTTCTGCTGAGTTCAGTGGGTCTCACATTAGTATGCTTAGGACAGCAGACTTACTGTGCAATCCTATGCATGTCTACTCAAAAGTAAGACCCATTGAGTCCAATGAGACATCCCCAAGTAAATGTGTACTCAACTGCAGCCTTAGACTGCAATCTTATACGCACCTACCTGGGAGTACGGTAATTCTCACTGAAATCTGTGGGCTTATTTCTGAGTAGACTTCCATAGGATCATGCCATTAGAAATAATAAAGTTATTTGAAATTAAATATTAAATTCTTCCAGTGGTAACCTTTATTCAGTTTGCTTATTTCTTCATGCTGCGTAACAATAATAGTCTCCTTTTCAGCCTTCTGATCTTCATCTTGGATTGATGCCTAAATCTAAGGGAGAGATGCACGAGTATTTGTGCAGCATACAGCTGACTGGGTGGCATGTAGCAATTATCTGGTCTCCCCTCCCAAGAGAAAGCAAGATTAAGAGCACTGGAAGAACCAGGAGCCTCTAATCCTAACTCACATTCTCGTACACTTTCCTATTTTTTGCTATGTAAACCATGAACCCCCCCCCCCCTTCTAAGGTCTCTCAAAGCCCTCCACACGGGAGTAGTACTGATCAGGGGAGGTGAGCTGGACTGAGCCTTGAGGTCCTTGCCTTTCACTGACCTACTGCTTGGCTTTCTTCTCGGCACCTTTTGCCTGCTAAGCGTTAACAGCCAGCAGCAGGCTGGCCTGGTGCGCAGCTTGACTCTGCCTGCAAACTGCACCCGACCTCGGCTGTCAGGATGCCTTAATTTTCCCCAGCAATGAGCTTCTCCAGGGCCAGCAGCTATTGACAGGCAAGATGCTTTTTTTGAAGTCACGTCTCCCTCCTCTCTCCTCTGCTGTATGCCAGCATGGATCAACCCAATAAATTCACAGGAGATGACACACAAACAGTTGTACAGCAGGGGCATGAGGTAGGATTACAGTTTGTGGGGGGGGAGAAAGAGGGGTTACTGGGAGTTTGGAATTCAGGCAGCAAAATAAATGCAGGCAAACCAAGAGCTGGTAAGATAGCACAACAGAAAGCAACGTGAAAACAGCAGGTGGCAGCACTAACCCAACACAGAAAATCCAGATAGAAGGTTTGCATGAACCTGCATAAGCAGGGCCGTTTTTGTAGCAAAGTTTGCTTTTCTGCTTATTTGGAAAATGTATTTGGACCTCTGAAAGGAGAAGTCAATGTACACATTCTCCTGCCATCCCCAGCTGTGCCCAAAACCTAGAGAAGAAGGTCTAAGACCAGAGATTTTTTTATCGCTTATATAAATAGCCGCTAAACACTAATGGTCACTTCTCTACTGCCTTTCTACAAGCGATCCAGCCATAGGCTTAGCTCTTGTGCCATCACAGAAAATGCACAAATGAGTTTGTAGGTGTCAACAACAGAATGCAGAGAAAGGGATCCGTTTGAAGGGGAAAAAAACGTATTGGGACCCAAATGTAGAAGGAGCTATACACAGTTGGCAAGAGGAGACAAGGCAGAGGATTCCTACAGGTTTCAGAAGTGTAAACTAGGGAGTGGTGAGATCAACGGAAATGTGTGTTGTGGAGAGGGGGCTGAATTTCAGATACTGATTTGAACTAACCAGGCAAGTACTGGGCTGCAGATGTCTAGTGGTCATTCTTGATTCTTCATCTGGAATATGAAGCACCAACAGCCTAATACACTACTTAAAAAAAAAAAAGCCCCACCATCTGAGGATAAGAATTTAAAACGGTCATAAGTGCAATGGCCCTTCCATCATCAGCACCTATATCTAGGCCACCACTAAGTCATGCAAGGCTCTTCCATAGCCTCTACAACATCAGGGGAAAGCAGCAAACCCTCAGACTCAACTGAAGAAAAATCATGGGGGAGGTGTGAGCTGGAAGCAGGCAGGCAGGTTCAGGATGGAATTGCCCAGAAGGACTGCTATACAACAGAAGCAAAACCTGTGTATGTTACGAACACATGTATAAATGACAAAATACTTCTCCATGCAAAGCAAATGACCTCCAGAAACAACACTGGGAACATTAAAGTCCGTGACCACTTTTGCAGTGGCTCACACACTTCATAAGAATTCACTGGATTCCCCACAAATACAACTGATGCTTTCTGAAGGAAAGTCAATATCATATTGACGGCTTATGAGATTTTGCTCTTATTTCCCTAGGATAACAAGAAATGATCTACATTTCCTTTTACCCTGACAAAGCCACATCCTCCACTCTCACAAAAGAGGGTACGCAGTTCCTCTTCTAGTAGTGTCACCAAGCTCTGCAGATAAGAAAAGGTGCCCTGCCATTGCGACTTCTGAATGACAGGACTAGATTGGATCAATCCAGCATGTTGCATGGGGGAGAGTGAGAGTGCAACATTCCTACCTGCCCAGCTGGTATGTTGACTCCACCTCCACCAGCCATGTGGGGACAGATCATCTGAAGCAGGCCTATGCACATCAAATTCAATGCAGGCAGGCTAAAATTGCACAGCTGATCACCCCATTTTATCTAGGAGATCAATCGCACATTTTTAGTCTATGAATATTGAATTTAAGCACATAGGTCTGCTTTGTCCCCACAAGAGTGGTAGAGACAGGGCTGGGTCACCAGGTGGGCAGGGACAACTCACTCACACTCACACACACACACACACACACACACACACACACACACACACACACACACACACACACACACACACACACACACACACACACACACACACACACACACACACACACACCTTGCCTCCCTCTCTATGCAGTGGACCAGATTGGGAGAGACTATCATCCCATCCAGTCCATAGTGTCCAGAAACTCCAGAATAGTTGCTTTCAGATGACTCGCATTTAAAAAATCAGTAACCATGTCCCAGAGAGGAAAGGCTAGTATTTTACCCATTAACCTTCACCATGCACTTCCAAATGGTTCTTTTGAATCTCTCTTTGCTGGTATCACAAGAGGAAAAGTACTTAGTGGATCATAAAAAGCATCTCTAGATAAAAGATATTCACCTGGGAAACAACATATATATACTCTGAGTAACACAGAGTCCTGCACAGCAGTTTTTCAGGTCAACTGTTCATTGGGCAGCAGTGCTGTTGGAACCCATTCAGGGCCCAATCCTATCCAACTTTCCAGAGCTGATGCAGCCATGCCAGTGGGGTGTGAGCTGCATCCTGTGGTGAGGGGGCAGTCACGGAGGCCTCCTCAAGGTAAGGGAATGTTTGTTCCCTTACCTCTGGGCTGCATTATGACTGCATCAGCGCTGGGAAGTTGGATAGGATTGGGCCCTTAGTCTAGCTACAATACCATGAGCTTACATGGACTCAACTCCCACTGAATTCAATGGGACTCCCAAATATGTGTGGATAGGATTCCAGCCCTGTCTGTAACCTTCCTGAACCTGCAAAATCTGAGAAGCATTCACCTAAAAAGGCTAATGGAAGTAAGAGACTATGCATTCTTATACACATTTCAGGCATCAAATCCAGATTTGCTACTGTGCCAATCTCATTCCTGACAAGTGCATCTCTGTGATACACATTTATTTATTTATTTATTTATTTTATTTTTCACATTTTTATTCCGCCCTTCCTCCAAGGAGCTCAGAGTGGTGTACATATATCCTCCCCTCCTTTTTGTCCTCACAACAACCCTGTGAGGTAGGTGGGGCTGAGAGATAGTGACTGGCCCAAGGTCACCTAGGAAGCTTCGTGGCTGAGCGTGGATTTGAACCTGGATCTTCCAGGTCTAAGTCCGACTCCCAAACCACTACACCATCCTGGCCTACACTACATTGGCAAACATGTGTTTATCATATTTAGACGTACACAACTTAAGAGTACAGTACACAGAAAAATATATTGGAGTGGCTAAAGAACCTCTCTCAACTAATACTTGATTTGAGTAAAGAGCTGAAAGGGTATAGATGGAGTTCTCTCTCTATTACAGATAAACTGGCCACAGAAAGTTCATTTTTAGGTGTGTGTTCTTAGTCTCTGGGAGATGGTGCCTTTTATGGCATGATGCCTCACATGTAAAAATTGAATAATTATATAAAGCAGGAAGCCTGCCTGATAAAGTGTTCGTTTCAGACACCCCTTCCCACTCTTCCATATTAAACAAAGCAAATTGACTCACTTTGCATACAGAGGCCATCAGTGCAGTTTTTGGAATCAAGCAGCACCCCACTGCAGTCTTTGCCCCCATTTTGGGGGGCTGGGGCTGTGCATTCTCGGCTCCTCCAGTGTGTGCACTCTGTGCTACAGGCTGACCACTTGCTCCACTCAGTCCAAGCTCCATCTACTGCATTCCAGAAAAAGATAGTCAAAAACAAAGAGAAGTCACCATCAATCAGATTGCCAGAGATGCAGGGGGAAGGGAAAGAGGAAGTCAATTTGTTGCGGGACTGATCTACCAACCTTTCTGTTCCTTTGAAAGGAACAGAAAATTGCCCTTGCGAAATAACCTTTTGGCACCTCTCACTCTAGTAAGTAATATGACATTGGCTCAGTTCAGACATAAAAGCAAACCATGGTTTCCTGTTGAGAAGGACCCCATGTGCACTGTGGATCCATGTGTTCCACTCCCTTCTTCTATGCATGACAGTAGGAGAAGGAAAGTTTCCACTTTTAGTATGAATTAAACCACAGTTTCGTGTTGCATTACTAACTCAGAGAATGGTGGTTTAGTTCAGTTAGGGAATAAACCAAAATTTGAAATCATGGTTTGATCCTGGTTTGTTTTGCCTACGGTGATTTAAGTGAAACTACGTTTCTCAAATTTGTATGAAATGTGAAACTGTGGTTTAGTTCAAACAAACAATGGAAGCTTTTCCTCTCCTACTCTCACACACAGAAGAAGAGGAGAATGGAGGGGGAGCATGTGGACCCACAGTTTGCAGAGGTTCATAGTCTGCAGAGTGAGTCTCTTACATTTTCTAGCAGAGAGAACCTAAACAGTTACTTACACATAACAACATTCCATAACAGAAAGGAATTCCACGTAGAAACAGGACATAACCTGTGAGTAAATTATAACATGGAACAATTGAATGACCGTTGAATGAATTTCCAAAACCTGGCCAGTCTTAGTCCAACCTCTCATGTTATGTGTATGAATAGTTTTCCAAAGTCTAAAAAGAGCAAATTGACACAGAATTTACCTGAACTCTCACAGAATAATTTGTGACTTCACTATATTATTTATCCTATTGTGTCTCCACCAGGCTACTAGTGTTAAGAGGATTGTTCTTTTCCCCCAGTCCTTTGCAATGACGCATCTTGCTGCTAGCAGATGCTGTGATGTTAGCAGTTCTTTTTCTAAATTATGGATCTCTCTTGGATTGTGACTCAATAGAAATCTCTTTGATTTATAAGGCAGGCTAATTTTTGTGTAAACTGGAACACTGAATGCTTTCCCCCAAATTCTGATATTTTAAGGCAGTTCTAACTAAATAATGAGCTGTTGTGAGCAAACGAGGTTTGGAAATTGCTGGCTTGTTTTCTAAAGCAAGGATTCCCATATGTTTTGTTGCAGATCTCCTGCTGTTTTAGATATTCCAAAAGTCTGTGCAAGGTACAGAGTCTGATTGAACTGGCAAAGACAAGGTCTAATACTATATTCTATGGCACACAAATACCGGTAGTTGTAGCTAACATGTCTCTTGGTGAATGTATTTTTCAGTGAACTTCAAATAACCATTTGTGGATAAAACAGAATTAAGATGTTACTGCTACCCAGACTAGCCTATGGGAATTGGCTGATTTGCTGTAAGGACCTTAAAAAATAACTTTGTCAGAGAAGCACCTCCTCGCATCAAGTAAACAAACAAAAAACAACCGCCAAGCCTCCCAAGTATAACCAGAGGCGTCGCTCCGGTAGGGGCGGGGCTGTAAGTTTTGCTCGGTCGGAGTCCCGTTTACCGAACGAGCAGGAGGCGGCCCCGCCCCCTCACTGTCAGAGCCATTCCCCTGCGGAGAAAGCAGCAGGCAAGAGACCCTGCCTGCTGCTTTCTCCGCAGGGGAATGGCTCTGACAGTGAGGGGGCGGGGCCGCCTCCTGCTCGTTCGGTAAACGGGACTCCGACCGAGCAAAACTTACAGCCCCGCCCCTACCGGAGCGACGCCTCTGAGTATAACAGAAGACTAAGCTGGCATTACTGGGCCTGAAAGGGAAGAATGCAGAAAAAGGAAGGAAGCTAGTTCATATGTGCCTGCATCATTCTTAAAGTTCTCCAAACCAAGTGCCAAGAGAAGGGAACTGTTCACAAAAACAGGCTGTGACCCCATTTATCTATCAGCACTGTAGGAGGGGCACATAACTAATGTGCCTTGAGGAGCAAAAGGGACAGACTGCCACTTGTGGTCTGGAAGAGGATAAAAAGAAAAATTTGTGCTTCATCTAGAAAATGTCTCTTTCTTTTTAAGGTGGCTCGCCTCCTGTTTTGAGTACTCGAAACTTAATGGAACCCCTTGATAGCAAACCTAATCACTGCAAAAGCCCAGGGATTTGAAACAGACTGTTTAAATGCTCACAGTTGAAATTCCAAATTTATATCAAGGTTATTCTTACTTCCAGAGTAGAAAAGAAGACTTTTCCAAGAAAGTACATCTAGCTCCTCTCATTATTGTCATTCAGAATTCTACATTAGATGCTTTCTTAGCAAGTCCATTAGGAGTAACTAAATATACTACTGAACTGGAAACTGGCCTGTGTGGGAGAAGTAAGTACAGCATCCATGTAAGTGACCGGGGGGAGGGGGGAGAGAGAGAGAGAGAGAGAGAGAGAGAGAGAGAGAGAGAGAGAGAGAGAGAGAGAGAGAGAGAGAGAGAGAGAACGGCTTCTGATGTATACTTACCCGGGCACATAGTGGTACAGGCAAGCTTCTGGAAGGACTGCCCATCGCAAACTGAACCACCATTGAGAGGTGCTGGATTGGTGCAAGTCCGAGTGCGCTTCTGCCATCCACGGCCACAGCGGTTGCTGCATGGGGACCATTCTGACCAGGTAGACCAGCCACCATTTACTGCAAGCAGAGAAGGGAGATGAAAAACAAATATTTTAATTTAAAGGGATTTTGAAAGGCGGGTGAATGACACTAGCACACTCATATATCAAACCTTGTCACTTTCAGACTAGCTTCTCCTCAGGCAACTCAGCACAAACCAGTTCTTATTTTACAGCTGTCCACATGGAACATGCTGGGAAATGCTCACATCATGGTGACTTCATGTGGCAACCATAACATGCAAGTGCTGGTCACCATGTAAACTGCTCAAGTCACACCAGTGTTGTACATGTTTCCCTGGAGCCGGTCCTAGCCTGGAGATTCTCCCCATGGTCAGGGCACTTCACATGATGAGTGGCTGCTGAGTGAAACAAAATACACATGAAGTATTTCTATGAGCTCCCATGAGGCAGCTGTAATATAAGAACTGACCTCCATTAAAGAAGCAGTTAGAGAAACATTATTTTAATGGATCTGAAAGTATGTGGTCAAGGTATGCAAGGCAAGTACTTGACTTGCTAGAGAAGCTGAGGTGGGCAAATCCTGTGGGGAGGGAGTGAGGTCAGGGCAGGGATGAAGCCAGGGGAACAGGAGATGGAAAGGTAATTAAGACAGGTTGGTTGAAAGACAGGAGCATCTAATATGAATGTCCTGCTTACTGACCTTGCAAAATGGGCTCTGGTCTCGATTCGGAGGAAAGGCAACAGGGCAATCACTAGCCTACCTCAACTGCTGGAATCTACATGGTAGGGTTGGGAAACTCCCTTTTCCATGCAATAGTCCCAGAACTCCTTAAAATATCATCACAAGATGTAACCCCTTCCTCCCCAGAAGGAGAACTCAATGGCACTTGTTCTTTATGAACAATCAAGAATGTGCATGTGCTTCTCTAAGAACACCTCTAATTAAAGAAACAGAAAAAATGTACCTAGTGAGTTATTAAGCAGAAAACTCCATTGGTAGGAACTCTTAAACTGTACTCTTATGCACTCTTAATCAGGTGTAAGCCCCATTGAACTCAGTGGAACCCTCAGAGTAAACATGCTTAAAAAGGTAAAGGTGACCCCTAACAATTCAGTCCAGTCATGTCCAATTCTAGGGTGTGGTGCTCATCCCCATTTCAAAGCCGAAGAGCCAGCATTGTCCGAAGACGTCTCTGTGGTCATGTGGCCGGCATGACTCTCCTTGCCTCAGTACGTAGCATGCGGCTGGAACATGGAGCGCTGTTTACCTTCCCACAAGCGGCACCTATTTATCTACTTGCATTAACATGCTTTGGAACTGCTAGGTTGGCAGGAGCTGGCCAAGCAATGAGAGCTCACCCCGTCGCGGATTCGAACTGCCGACCTTTCGATCAACAGCTCATGGTTCAGTGGTTTAACCCAGTGCGCCACCCGCTGCACCAACCAATAAGTGTATTGGGGCAAACTGTATCTCTTGTCTCCTCACATGAAAGCATCATGTGGATAAGTCTTCGAGTTTCTGATAGTGAAAAAGTGCATACCATAGACAATGACCGTGGCTGTGGTGCTCCGTCGCCTGGCAACAATGTTCTTGGCCACACAGGTGTAGTTGGCAGTGTCTGAAAGCCTGGCCTGCTTGATGATGAGGTGATGGTCAATGGTGATCAGGAAGTTTGTGTCTTGAGAAGCATCAATCACATCCTCATTCCTCAGCCACTCCACCTGAAGAGGGATATGGAGCAAGGAAGAAGTGTTGGGAAAGGTGGGACACAAAGGAAAAAGGAGGAGAGAGACAAAGTTAAATAGTACCATGAAGAAGTAAAATAGCTCCCTTTTATATACATGATTTCCATATCAAAAGTAGGTCTAACACTACAAATGTCAGTTAAGGCCAAAGTAGACATTACACTAAACATGTCATGTGGTGCAGGATTTTTGGTATTTTCCTTTAAATAGTTCACTGGGGAAGAGGTGAAACTGGGCAAAACCATGGCTTTCAACAGGATATTTTTTTTCTATTTAAAATAGCATGTGAAGAGGAGGCTCAACAGAGATCAGACCCATGGTGGAGGATAAACTGCTAAGACCCCCCCCCTACTCCTCTGTTATGGTGTTGCCCAATTTTGCCATCTCACCAGCAAGTTATTTAAAGAAAGACGGGGGGAAGGGGGGCACATTACAAATTCCATGTAACACATAGCTTGGGTTGTGTTGTTCTTGTTTCAGTCACAGGTTGCTTGAGGAAACCATGGAAATTTGTCATGTGGAGCTGAGCATTCTGTTGGGGAGCCCCCAGCACACCTAAAGAGCACATATGTCCTTATTTTACCATATGTACCCACAGGTGCCTATAGCATGTACATGTGGTGCAACAGGCACATATGGCGATTATCTCTTGTAAGTACACATGATTTCCTGCATGGAAGCAACAGTTGCATAGGTATAAGATAGGCCTTATTTACCAAGCATCCTAAATGTTGTAACATTCAACAATTTCGTAACAAAACAAAAAATCCATCTTCCCATCTGCCCAGGAGGTTCTAGCAGCGTGATGCAGTTGGACTGTGCTCACTGCTCAAGAAAGAGCAGACTTTCTTACACATAACCTTTCTATTTTTACTTTAGTTCCCATCTGCTGTACCAGCTGGGTCTGGAATGGCCCAGTTATGACACCACACTCTTTGTTAGCAAAATAAGGCGGCTAAGGCACGTTAAGAGATTAATGTATTTATTTGTTACTTTGATATTCTGCTCTACAATCCTCCAAGGAGATCAACAATTTTAACCAGTCAACAATCCTGTAAGGTGAGAGAGAGAGAGAGAGAGAGAGAGAGAGAGAGAGGGCTAGCCTTAGGCTTGATCTACACATGCAGCAATCAGAGATGCAAATGAGATAGCCATGTGGACTTCAAACATGGCATCCCCCACCTGCAGCCTGAACACTCCTCTATTAAAAAAAAACAGAATGAAAAAAAAAAACTCCTCACAAATAGCACAGCAGGTTCCTGATGTGCCAGTTTCTTAATTTGCAGGGTGGGGTGGGGGCTTATTACAGGGGAGCACTCAAAAACAGAATATCCCATCTGTAGTCTGTAGTGGTAAAATCCACTGTAACCTCCTCCTCCTGCTGCTATATATCTAGACAAGGCCCCTGTCTTTGGTCTGCCAGTGGTAGAATCCAGCTGTTGCTTCCCTGGGCATCATTGCCCACATACATCCAGCTGGCATTGACCTGCTTCTCCAGTGACACTGAATGGAGGCAGTGGCACTGTCAATGCATGTTCACTGCCTTTATGCATCACTGACAGGGCATCTTTACTCCAGCACTACAGTGACAAGCACCTAAAGCAGCTGCAAGGGCATATACCCCTGCTAACTGGACAAAGAGCGACTTTTTAAGTGGTGGCTCTTATATTTAGCGGGGGGGGGGAGAGCAACTGTCCCCATTCAACGCAGCAGAGCATCCTTTCTAGTGGCTTATTTGCTGGTGCTTCTTTTTAGACTGTGAGTCCTTTTGTGACAGAGGACTACTTATTTATGTATGCTGTGGAAAGTTCTTTTTTTGTTGAAAAACAATATATAAATATCTGTAATAAAATATATTGCCCTGCTGAAGGTGGTGATTATGCTGACACAAAGTCGCTAGAAAATGGTCTATGGTAGCAACATAAGCAGGGAATCGTTCCTGTAGGGTGGTACCATATGTACACACTAGTGGTCTACAATGCATGAGCGTATGGGTACCAAGGTATAATTACCCACCACTACCCTGGTCACCGGAAAGACAATGCAGCACAGCAGATCGTGGACAGCTGTCCAGACTTGCCACTGACATGATACGTACCTGTTGCCTGAAGCTGCAGCCTCATCCTGATGCATTTTAGGGTTTTTCTTGTCACCCTGTGAACTTCACAACAAAGACTTGAACCAGAGTTTCCCCAATCCAAGCCTAACACTCCAGCCCCTACATCATATTGACTGTTGATTGTCTACACAGAACTTACTGGGTTACGGAGTGACAAAGAGCAGGGGATGGAGAGGTGATGAACCTTCTACAGAGCCCTGCTGCAGTAAGAAAAGTCTATGAATGTTGGCACTTCCATGTTTTAATCACTCTTTTTTCCTTCCCTAGAAAACAATTCATTCTGTGTTGTCTTTGCTAAATTCTGTCAGGGGTTAATGGCTGATCAGCCCATGTGGGAGGGAGGGAAGGCTGGGCTGAACAGGTGTTGAGGTTAAGTACGTTATTAGGTGTCAGAATAACAGATTCACTGCCTAAAATAAACACTTCTGCTGAATAATGAAAGCAGACGGCCTTGGTATATAAGGCTATCCATCACGGCCCCAATCCATCTGCGAGAGATGACTCATTTACCTCACTCGTTTTCTGGCTATAAACTGGCAAGCTGCTAAGGTGCCAATGCTCACAGCTGGAACTTTTACAGCAGTTGCTTAGAACAATAGGGCAGATGTGTGTGCATTTGAGAGGTGTGTATGGTGGGGAGGAGGCAGCTGGGCAGATATTTTGGGAGAAGTAGTAGCTCCCTGTGATTTATTAATGGACCACAGTGGGAAAAATTGCATCCTTGCCTACAATTATTCACCTTCATGATGTGCCTTCAGGGAAGGCACAGATGTGTCCAGCTGTGGGAGGAAGGCAGGAAGCTTCTGGTTACCAACTGCTAGCAAATTTGGAGAAAACCGATATCTCAGCAACTAAAACCCATAAAACAAATCTGCCCGGCTGATTAAAAAGAACTTTAATAAAAAGGCAAGATACTCTAGGAGGTTTCTAAACATTTATTTCAGCATCTGTTTTATGGAAGAGGAAAAGTAAGACAGTTAATGAGTGAGCAGTAATCACTGCTGGGGACAGAGCAACAGTTCCTGGCATGGTAAGTTTAGGCCACGATTCTCAAAGGATTCGGCCAGCATAAATTCACTTGGATTAAGTACAATGCTCCTAGAGAAAGTGCTGGGAACTCCAGATGAAGGGAGTTACATATTTGGGGCATTTTGGGAGCTGGCCTGGAGCTCTGAGCAGGGGCAGCCCAAGGTTTTTGGGTGCTGACATGGGGCACCAAACACTGCTCCTCCTGCATTTGCTCAGAGCAGCACAAAGAGCCGCTTCAAGTCCTCTTTCTCAGCACGCTGTATTTGAAAAGGAAGAGGAGGATGGAGTGGAATGAAAAGTGTGGACTTGACGAGAGTGGTTACCCACAGTGGGGAGGCCCTTAATCTAGGGCTAGGCAATGCAGTGCATACCCTGTATGAGTGACTGCTGGACTGTGCCTTGCACCGTTACACTTTTCCTTTCCTGCCTCAAGCCTGTTCCTCCTCATTGCCTGGTCCCACTTCAGCTGCGCTGCACTGACTTTGACCTGACCCTTTTGCTTGTTTACTGGAACATGACTTTGCCCGTCTCTTTGGCATGCACTTGTACAGACTTCTGCTGGAGGCCTGAATTGTAATGGCATCATGCCCACTTGCTCCATAGCACAGCTTTTTGCAGCATATCTGCTCTCTGCTCATTGAACTCTGTGATCTGATTACATATGTTGATCAAATGGAGTGGGCGGGGGGGAGGTGCTGGTGGATGGATAGTTCTATCATGCAGGAAGAGGTGGGGCACTAAATGTCCTGGGCGCTTTCCAATTCTCATTCTATGACCTCACCTACGTGTTATATCGTAAAGCTAGAGGACAGAGAGAGTATGGCACTTTTTTTTTGCATGGGCAGACTTCTCCTAATGGGTATATTAGTAGAACCATGTAATTCCCAGAAAGATGAACCAATCCACGCACTTCTGAACACTCCCCAGCTAGCACTAGCAGTTTTGAGGGGATATGGTACCAGGGTGAAGTTACCTCTTCAGAATAACAGTTCACCTGATTACACCTGCTGCAATCCTCACTGAAGAGCAGAACTGATGGCGCCAACACACCGCACACGTCTCGTTCTGGAGTCGATTCTGATTGGCCCAATGCGTTGCTCCGGTCCCGCCCCCACCACACCGAATATGGCCTTTCATTGGCCAAAGCTCTATTTATTCAAGTTTGAACGCACCGGAATGACCTTCGGCCAATGAGAGGCCACATTCGGTGTTGTGGGGGTGGGACAGGAGCAACGTGTCGAGCCAATTAGAATCGACACGTTGGCTACTCCGGGACGAGCCATGCACCGACATGCTTGGTGTGTCACAGCTTTTACTGCTGTTGTACATCCCCTACCAAAGTGATAAACAGGAGAAAGGCGAAACCAGGGTTTCCCAGAGTGAAGCAACCCTTCCTTTGCCAACCTCCTTTCCCATAGGAGAGAAGGGTGCTCCACAAACAGAGGTATCGTCGGTGTGTGTGTGTAATGGGGCAGTGGGCCCCTGGGCAGCGGATCAGGGCTCCAGGCGGCAGGCGGGTGGTGCCAGGGAGGCCAGCGGTGCGACTCGTGCTGTTCATCAGTGTGAATGAGGAGCAGCGGCAGAGGGTTTGGCCCTCCCGCCCGCCCTGCGCCGCGGTAGTGTCCTTAACAGCTGCAGCCATTATGTCACTTCCGGCGCAGGGGAGGCGATTGGAGCTCCGCCACTGCCCACAAAAGCTTGACAACTAGGGGCAAACACAAAGAAAAATGGTCACCTGGCCAGCAAGTAGCATAATAAAATGAACTGAAACTGCAGGGGTGGGAGAAGAAGGGTCAATGGAGACTCTGAAGTTAAAGGGACATGAATAATAAGTCCTAGCTAGAGAGACCAACTGGCTCACGGAAGAAAGTTTAGGAAAATAACGTGGACATATATACGGTAACTTACAGTGCAATTCTACACATAGTTACTGGGAAGATTAAGAAAGCCTCATCTGCTCAGGACTGTACTGCAAGTTTATTTTTCATTAAGCAGTCACCTACAAATGAGCTCAGTTGAAGGGGAGCAGCTCAGATTTTTGGGCACAGAAAGGAATAAAGCAAGTAGAGTTCCTGTGAGAATAAATGAGATAAGGACACTGTACATGGAAAAGTGCTATACCTAAGGTTTAATAACAATTATCCTAATTATCATAGAACTGAGTAGGTGTTGCCTTGTGGGAATAATCATGATTTCAGTCGCACAGGCGCCTCCCACCTAGCTGCCATAGATGGCCCCTATGGGCTGCCTTGCTTACCTCAGCTGTTGGCACTCCCTCAGGAGGACGGCATTGCAGAAGCACCTCATGATCCAGGGGAACCTCTTTCCCTAGGGGCTCCTGGTCAAAGTTTTTCCTCAGGTCTAAGAAAGGGGAAGGGGAATAACCAAGAGTTAATTGAAGAGTTTTAGCATACCAGCTGAAGAAGGGTACGGTCAGGAGTCCAGTGCAAATTAAAAAGCTGCCTTGCCAGCCAAACATGTATTTTGCCCAATGTTTGTGACTATTTTGTGGTATAAGGACAAACTTTCATGACCCAATATATTCCAGTAAAGGTTTGTTCTCGTAATCAATATATAGGCTGCTATAATGAGTCAGACCACCGATCTCCTTTCTGAAGTATCCTGTCTAGGACAAGCACACAAAAATTATTATTCCATGTCACTCCCTCCCCATCAAGAATGGCTGCAGAAGTTGGCCAGGTGGGGCACTGGCCTGGGCCCTGGGCCCATTACAGTAGGCTTACCAGATCTCCAACCGGGACAGAGTGCTAGACCTTTAGGAGAAGAAATGTGGGCAGGTGTAGCTTGTTAAACCTGAGAGCACAATCCTAGGCATGTCTATTCAGAAGCACGCCCCATGGATGCCTAGGATTGTGCTCTAAGGTTTAACAAGCTACACCTGCCCACATTCCTTCTCCTAAAGGTCTAGCACTCTGTCCCGGTTGGAGATCTGGTAAGCCTACATTAGAGGGCCCAAATGACCAGAACGGATCCCTGAACCCACAGCACTGGTACTGATAGTGTCCAATGTGCCACTATGGGGCAGGCTAAGGGTGCCTTGGGGGGATCAGTGTAGTAGGTGTTTGCCCCAGGACCCTCAGCAATGCTCCCCACTTTTCATCCAAACATGTTTCTGTGACGATCATTTCAGACCTCTATTTTCTCCTCTATTTAAATGAATACTCTCTACATCCTAGTAATCAGGACTGTGTGCAGGCTGCAATTCTGTGGGAGAGCTGAAAAAAGCTCAGAATGTGGTATCAGGGTGTGGAATTAAATTTCCTGAGAATCTCAGCTTCCACTTTTTAAAAGAAAGAGCAAGTTTCTATTTCTTATGGCTACAAACGTATGCTCAAAAATGGTGCTGGCAATGTCAACTGAAACTTCAAAATCCCAGAGGGTGGCTGAAAAAGATTGTGTGTGTGTGGGAACTAGTAACCTGCATAATTTCTCCCCCGCCCCATTGATTTGCAAACTAGAATAAATTATGCAAAACAAGAAAAAACACACACAGTTGGCTAATTTATATTGACAGCAGAATTCGGCTCTCTTGGTGCAAAATTTGGATTGCTTGGGCAAATACTTTTATTTTAGCACAGAGCACACAGACCTCTGACCATATCATTCTTGATAAAGTAATCATTTAACTTTCCAATATGTTTAATTCATCTAGCTCTGGCTGAAATATTATTCCACAGCAACAGACAAGAACACTCAACAACAAAAATATCTCTTAAAAAAACCCCTGCCCCTCTTTGTTTTCAACTGTTTGAATGCAATTTCACCTCTCATAACAAACAGTCCAGAAAGGGTTTTTATTCCAGCAATCCAAGGATGAAATGACAATGTTCCTGGTTCAAAACAAGCTTATTTTTCTTGACTGATGCTAAATTTCTGGACTACTTCACTGTACAACTGTACTGTAGCTAGTAAACCTCACGATGCTTCCATTTCTTATGGGAATGATGAGGAAGAGAGTTGTGGGGAGACACACAGATTAAAACCCTTATAAGCCCATGCTGTTAGGCTCACTTGGTAAATTAAAGGAAAAAGGGCCATAGGCTGAGTTTTCAAAAGTGTGCTCAGCACCCATCTAGGTAGCCATGGAAAGAAACACACACAAACATGATACATTCCTGATGATTTCATATTAAGAAACAAACATTCCACCCTTAAACACATTTGCTTGGCAGTAAACCCTTTCTACTTCAATGGACCTTAGTTTCAAGGATGCACAGGCTTGCAGCTTAAAAGGTCCCTGGTCTCTGGGGGTATACAGGCTGCATTTACCGAACACTCAGAAATTAAAAAAAGGTGTCAGCTGAGAGAGGACAGAGTCTTGGAGCTCAGCACAGCAACTCACCATGGGTAGTAGGGCCTGGTTTTCCATTCCCCAACCAAACACCTCTATGACCTCTTTTCTTATCTCAGAATCTTATAGCAACGTTAAAGACGTTTTCTCATCCATTTCCACACAAAGCTTAGAAATTACTAATACTTAGTAACTGCTCCAGTACCATACAGAACCTGTGTGCTTACAAAATGGTCCCAAGTAAACACATCCCTGTATTAACCAGTAGGTGGTACTCTAACCCACCAAATTGGACTCAAGCAATTTTTGACTGTTAAATGAAAATAAACTGTTGTCCAAAAGTAATTATTCTTAAGGATGAGGATTATGATCAAGACAATGATGATAATTCGCTATCTTGTTTTACGAGATGGAATCCAGAATGTTCAAGTCTCATCAGAGGGTTCACTAGCTTACATTCCTTAAACAACCACCACTTTTAAGCACTCCACACTGCGAGTGTAAAATGCTCCTGGCGCTTCTCTGCTGGTCCTATTTAAATACACAGTTTTCTTCCTATTCCTTGAGAGTACATTGATTATTTTTTGTACTAAGTAACTCTTTTCCCCAAAGCACATGTATTTTGTAGTCAAGGTCCAGTTCAGCACATCCACAAAGGTGCTGGGTTCTAGTAAGACTATCTGCAATTATCACATAATAACACAGGTCATTTTGTATGTGGTAGTTGTGCTGTCATAATACTCTGTTTGGTATGTGGTAGAGTGGCTGGTGATGACAGTGTACCATTTCCAAACTCACAAGCATAGAGAAATTAGCACATGCAGTTGAAACCCATTGTGGTACTGAGAAGTAGATCTTAGGGTGCTCCAGAATATTAACTGAGTCCTCATAACTGGCAATCAACAGAACAGGCACCAGAGGCCCGGGAAACACTTAGCATCAGTATTCCATCCCCACCTTTAAGATGCCTTCTGATAAGCAACCATGATTATGCTAAAGAAGGATGCAGCTCTTTCAGACCTGTTGGCTCCAAAGCGGCCATAACTGTCTTATCTCACATTCAGGGCTGTATGTGTGTGGGAGGGGGTATTTAGGGCTACATTCCTGCCAGACAGCCTTGAGCAATGAGGCCAGATCTCAGCTTTCCTCTACAGTTTCAGCCCCCTACCATCTTGGTACCTGAAACCCCAGGCAACTCAACTATCCTTCGGTTCTTCTCTTCTTTACCTATTCAAAACGTGCCTACCGGTAATTGCTTTCTCTTCCATTTCCATGTCGGCCTGTCACCCGACCCCCTTCCAGCTGCATTATGGAAAGGAGAATCTAAAGTTGCCTGTACAGAGGTTTCTGGAAACAGATTTCTCCCTGAAATTCAACTATTTCTTCTTGACCCCGTCACCCCACTTTTTTCTTTTAAAATACATGGGAAGGCCCTAAAGTTTCAAATTCTCCTCAACCTGCACTCAGAGAATCTCCAGTTCCAGCATGAAGCTGAGGTAATAATACATGCATGCATGCATGCATGCAGTGCCAGCCATGCTTTGGGCCCTCCCATAGCAGCCCTCCCCCCACTCCCTGGTGGTGCAGTGGGCTCCATTGCTGCCACTGGCACTGAGGGTTCAAGAGTAAACCTGGCTGGGTGGCCTCTTTGATGGGCCCCCGGACAGCGCCCTGACTTGTCGACCTCTGACACCACCCCTGTGCATACGTGAGAAACACCCATTAAATCCTTGATGTAATAAACCTGCTTAGATCACTGCATTGTACTTCGAACTTGCTTATAATTTTAAAACCAAGGACAATTTAACAACAACCTCTTTCCAATAACAGGTACCCAATTTCTCATGCATGCTGATAGGCCAATAGCTTCCATAATGGGACACACATTTTAGCAAACCTCAACTGGTCTCACTGCAACTATATCGGTGCATTCCAACATCTCTGTTCTCCAGTTGGGTACTCATGACTGGGCTACGTACCAGGGACAAGTATGAACAATGTAAAAAACATACATAAAAGATTACAAATACATTCATGACTTACATGCTATCCGGACATATGCTCTTCGGCTTTTGGTAGTCCCAGCAGAGCTCCATGCCACACACTGACACCAGTAGTCTTCCAAGCCAAAGAGTTCCTCCACCTGCTGCCGAGAGACTTCGATCTGAACTTCTTTTACAAGGAGCCCTGTAGCCAGAGAAAACAAAGAAAATGGTTATGGGGATGAGCAGCTGAGAGAGTTTAGCACGTATGAAATAATAAAGCCTATATAGTATGAAATAAAGCAGAAAATGAACGTGCATGACTAAGGAAGGGCCGAATGGGAAAAAGGGAATTTAGTCGGAAATGGGGAACAGTAGTACGTAACATCCATGGCTTCCCTACACAGGTTCTACCACTGTCCAAGGAAAGGTTCTCCAGCTAGCTCCTTTTGCCTGAACAAAGGCTGAGCTCAGTCACATTAGCTCCATCTCCCAGGGCATAGTGCTCTTGCTTGAAACCAGGCTAGGTCCCTGTAATACCACAATGGAGCCCCAAAAGCAGAGGACTTTGTTCTGAAGATGGCCAGGAAAGCATTCCATGGGCTGCATGGAGAACAATACCGACAGGTCCCACACATTTGCTTTTGGGAAACAAAATGCATGCAAGCAATGTGTGAGAGAGAACCATGCATGCCTTTCCAAAAGGAGCCACACAACTTTCAGACCCTCAAACAGCTATGCCATCTTTCCCACATTAATGTTTTCACACCTCTTTAAAAAAACAAACCAGTGCCATCTCAATGGAACCACCGGTTCAACCTTCATCTTGGGCCAGGTAGCAAGTCTTGTAGGATTGCCACCTTTGTATTTAACTGTTCCCAGCAATGCCTCCACAGCAATAGCCAAATGCTCAGAAATGTGGTAGTTGAACCTTTTCTGGTTAAAATGCTGGAAAGTTTCATCAGCTGTTAAAGGGCCAGTTAAAAGGTGGCCATTCTAAGCTTTGCTTCTCTCCTTCACCCTGAAGGAGCTTGAAAACACCAGAAAAGAGACAGAACTGCTCTCTAGCTCCAAACCCACAGGAAGATCCTTTGCTGCCGTCAGTGAGACAGCAGCTATGAATTAATGGTTTAAGTAATTGGGTTTTAACTGGAAAATGAAGTCATAAGCCAAGTGTGGTGAAGATTCAAAACCTATATGAATAGGCTTACCAGATTTCTTCCCGGGACAGAGTGCTAGACCTTTAGGAGAAGGAATGTGGGCAGCTGTAACTTGTTAAACCTTAGAGCACAATCCTAGGCATGTCTACTCAGAAGCAAGCCCCACTGAACACAATGGGGCTTGCTTCTGAGTAGACATGCCTAGGATTGTGCTCTAAGGTTTAACAAGATACACCTGCCCACATTCCTTCTCCTAAAGGGCTACACTCTGTCCCGGGAAGAAATCTGGTAAGCCTATATATGAAGCACCCACCAACATTTTTATACAGACTAGTAACAAGAGCATCAACACACCACCCACTTCATCTTCCCCAATTTCCCCATTAGTTTCCCTCTTCCAGACAAGATTCCCCCAGTCCTTTGCAACCAGCGGGGCAGGACTGCAGATCTGCAAATGAGCATTTTCTTTAGAATACACTGATAAATGGGAGACAAAGAAGCCATGGCTACAGCAAATAGTGCTCAAATTACAGAGGGAAAGAAAGAGGGCCCTTAATGAACTCCACAAGTCCCACCCTAGCTCCTCTTAATCTTAACCAAGTTACACCTCCCCCAAGTTTTTAAACACAGTAGCTGATGGGGCCATCAGAAAAGGTAGCTCCCCTTCTAATGAGAGCATTGGCATCAGCCCAGGCCCATTGCCCCCTTGTCACCTACAGCAAGATGAATATGGAACCTTGCTTGCCAGGGCAGGGGGAGAAAGACTGATGATGGAACACAAGCATGGCAAAGGCTACCGAGGCTCTCTTGTCTTCTATTTTAGTTGTTGCATTTAAAGGAAAACACCCTGGACAGGGCCATAGCAATGTGCTAAAGCACATTCTTTGCATACAGAAGGTCCCAGGTTAAATCATTGGCACATCTAGCTTTAAAAGGTCTCAAGCAGGAGGGCTCCTATGTCACAACCAAGCACAATGGACAAGTCCTGAGGTCAACAGATCAATGACAGTTTCATACATTCTCCAGGTGCAGCCTAGCAACTCTATGTGAACCCAATCCCTCCTTCCCCAAGGCTGCTCCTACTCCTTTCTGACAGCTCCCTCAGATGGTACCAGGCAGCTGAGATACATAGGATCAGGTCCAATAGCATAGCGGGGGGGGGGGGGAGGCGACACAGTAAGTGCTGCACGGCATTACACGGAGATGCAAAGTGGCTACGCTACTGATCAAATCTAAACGTTTATTACAAACCAACACCTTAAATAAGCAGACGCTCTACAAAACTACAGATCCTAGTAAGCAATGAATGCTTCAAGCCAGTGGTGCTACTATTACTATATAAGCAATGCTGTATTTAACACGGTCACCACTTCTTTCTCCTGTCATTGCTTCCTTTCCTACCCTCTGCAATGATCCCTTTAGATGAGAGAAGAGATGGTACGTACAAGTCCCTGGCTCTGTAGTTAGGACAACTGCTGTCTGCTCAACCAGGGTTCCTATGCTTTTAAAAAGTCAAATGACAGGCAGAGGTTCAACAGGTGATGCTAAAAAGATGCACCTCATAATGTCTGCATGTCACACCATTGAGAAGCGCACAGGAGCTTTGTCACGTAGAAAATGTGTGAACATGTATCTGCTAATTCCTTGAATAGTGAGGGAGATGCATTCCCTTAAAGTACTGCATGAAACAGTGCTATTGGAGAGACTGTCACTCTAATAGACAGGAAACGGGTGCTGATTAGCCCAGAATGCACTGCTCCCATTGGTTAGAATGGCTGTAAATCACACCAAGGCAAAGAGCACTGTAGCGTATCAGCGCTGAAGGAAGCAGCATTATGGAAGGTATGAATGTATGGGGCATTGGTGTGACCACATGGGAAGGAAGGAAAGGGTTCTTGTAGCTTCAGTAGGGAACTCACCAAGTTCTCAGTTCTGCATGACAGGTGAGAACAATCAGATTTTCCTCTTCTACACAACTGTTAAAGATAGGTAAAGGTGACCCCTGACAATTAAGTCCAGTCGCGTCCAACTCTAGGGTGTGGTGCTCATCCCCATTTCAAAGCTGAAGAGCCAGCGTTGTCCAAAGACGCCTCCATGGTCATGTGGCCGGCATGACTCTCCTTGCCGCAGCGCGTAGCATGCGGCTGGAACACGGAGCGCTGTTTACCTTTCCACAAGCAGTACCTATTTATCTACTCGCATTAACATACTTTGGAACTGCTAGGTTGGCAGGAGCTGGCCAAGCAATGAGCACTCACCCCGTCGCGGATTTGAACTGCCGACCTTTTGATCGACAGCTCATGGTTCAGTGGTTTAACCCACTGTGCCACCCGCAGGAACCCATATATCCTTTACACTTTTATCCCATGCTTTCTCTAAGAAGTTCAGGATGGTGCACAAAGCTATGTCCTTTCCATTTCATTTTTGGGAGAAAACCCATCCAACCAACACCTGAAAGTTCTTTTATGATGTGGAAAATGATAATTTTGTAAAGTGGGGTGATAATGCATACGATACGATCTAGTCCCTTAAAATATGAGAATGAAAACAGGCAGTTGCAGAAAGAGGGGGACAAAGGGAGGAAGCTGAGAATTTTAGATTTTAAGAATGGAGTACAAAGAGGCTCAGCAAAACAAAATAAAATTGCACATTGTTGAGTGGTAAGGGATGTTGCTTTCGGTCAAATTAACTTTCTGTTGCTGGTAGAACATGAGAGCCACCCAAGGATGATAACTTTGACAGAGCCATTATCAACATTCAGCTGTTTTATGAAAGAGCCGCTATTAATACGGTCTAAGCTTTGCCCCATTACTCCTTCTGTTTTAGTACAACCTTAATCGCTTCACCATCACATTAAAAATCACAGCCTCAATTCAGGAAGGCACATAAGTATGTGCTTTAATCTTATTGCCTTAATATTGTAAAACCTCACTACCAATTGTCTACAAATGAAGAGCAGAGTGGATTGAGCTACAGTTAAAGCAACTGAAAGGGAATTGCCTTTCCCATTATGCCAATTGTATTTCATTTGAACCCCACCCCCATATCCAGAAACTAAATGGTGGTACTAAAGGTATGCAATGGGACTGAAGATGTTTATGCCCTCAATAAAGATGGCTGCTGCTTGAATGAACATAGTGGGTGGAGATGTATGAGAGATTCGACTCCGGCAATGGTTGCCGTTTCTGATTGAGTTCCATGGGCCTGGGATGTTGCCATCTTATTAATAAAAAAGAGACTCCTGAGACCTATTCTTTGTACTTTTAAAGCATCTGTTCAAATTCTAAACTAGCAGGACTGGCCTGCTCTGTGGGTATATGGCACATTTGCCACTACTGCTTTCAAGCCAATGACCTGCTGTGTCCACAAGCTGGAGGGTAATCATGCTTTCAGTTACATCGGGCATATGTACACTGTGAAACTATATCAGTTTTATACCACTCTTTCATGATTTTCCCACCAAAGAATCCTGGGAATGGAAGTTTAGTAATGTGCCTCAGTTAGAAATCCCTAATCTCTTCACAGAACTACAACTACAGAGAGGATGACTGTTAAACCAATTTAAATTTGTAGGACGTGTCCATAAGTGTAAAATATGTTTGTTTTGTTCTCAGCAATTAGTCCAGGCCTCCAGTGGTAAGCTGATGTACATAAAGGGGGAATATGTTGCTGGTGCAGGGAGAAAGGCAGGTAGGCATGTGATATAAACTGGATGTGTGTGTGGGTGTGTGTGTGGGTGTGTGTGTGGGTGTGTAATAAGTGATGGACAAATCAAAAATGAAGGTGGCACTGGAGCATGGCGGGGAGGAGAGGTATTCATCATCCAGACCAGACCTGGGGCATTGTACAGCCCCAGGGCCACATTCAGACCTTTGGCTGTCCCTGACCGGCCCGCGTGAAGTTTAAAGGAAGACACGGAGCAGCTAATTAAGGTAAAATAATGTCGTCGTCCCCCGGCCATTCACTTACTTTAATTAGCTACTCCGTGTCTTCCTTTAACAGACACTATATAAGCAGCATGCTGCTGCTTGTGGCATCTGTTGCAAGGAAGACATGGAGCAGCTAAGGAAGGTAAGAGAATGGGTGGGGGGCATGTGGGCACTCTGGAGGGGGCCACGGAGGGGGCATTCAGCCTATTGGTCCAGCCCTCCACGTCAGTCCCAGTTTCTCATGTGGTCCCTTGGAAAAATTAATTGCCCAACCCTGATCCAGACCTTGCTAGCCTTGCAAACTGAGGGCATTGCTGATTTCTTTTCAGACAATGAAGCATCCTTTGAACAATGAATGCTAAAATGATATGGCAGTTGTGAAGCTATGGATGTCCTATGCGGAGTCCTTTGAGCAGGATGCAATGTAAGCTAACAAAAGATAAAAGGCATGTAGTTACCGGAGTCCTAACTGCAACTGCACACCATAGCGGACCTAGTGCAGCCAAGGGAGCTTGTGCTGCTCCTTCTCTGCTATCACCTCATTCTGACCACTGTGAGACACTTCCTCATCCCTATCAGCTACAGCCCCAAAACTCCTCCACTGCACTCCCCTGCTTTGCCACTTCTCTGAACCATCTCCTAACATGTCTGGCTCCTTTAGCTGGTGTGACAGTAACACAGTTCGGATTGCAGGAATGTGTGGCAAGTGGTCTCCTGGGACATTAATCCCCCGGCCTGTTGCAAAGGTATTTGATATTCATGCTGGTAACTTCCATCCTAATTAAATAACTTAGTCCTCAAAGGCATTTAATACAGACTTTTGCATGAGTTCATCAGTGTAGCATGGACTTATTTAATAGGAGCTTTAATTATAGTTATACGCTCATTCTGGATGGATTTTTTTTTTAAAGAAAGAAACGAATCAAGCAACTGGGAAGGAGAAATAAATTCAGCTCCCTGTTGGGAAACAGTAACACTTTTCACTAGTTGAAATAAAAAAGTGATGGGGCCTACATAGTTTATTCTTCAAAAAAAATATGAACCTGGGACAAACAGCTAACCTGGAATAGGCTTATCAACAGGATTAACAAGATGGGGGATCTGACAAAAGGGTTGATTTGCAATCTATCAGTTTTTAGATAGATTCCAATCTCTAAACCAGCTCAGGTATTCTAGTGCTTATTGTTTTGCAGGAAAGGAAAGTTCTGCATGATTTCTTTGGAAAACCTGTGAATGTGGCCAGCTCAGACTGTATGAGCAGAAAGTGAAGGATACTTAGCAGACTTTCTGGACTCACTCGTACCTCCCCACCCCACTCCCCAAACACTATCTACGGGCCAAGTCAACTGTATTATGTTTTCCAGTCATGAAGACTGGAAAAATCTTGTGAACGTTCTCCAGGCAAGAGTAACATACATGTTGATTGTGTCCCGATCATCTTGTATACTCCTAAATCTCAAGAGTGGATTATACGATACACAGATTAGTAGGGAACAAATCACAGCTTCAGGTCTCAGAAGCAAAGCAGATTCAGAAGCACCCACTGGTTCCACTATCTATGCAACCCCTTCCCTCATGTTGCCCACCGTTGCTGGTGCAGCTGCTAGCACAACAGTATTTTTATTTTAATGTGCACGCTTGCACATTTTACGTACATGCACTTAAAAGTGGCTGCTTCAATGCACAACTATGACAGAACTCTTAACATCATACTACTTTATGCATAGCAGCCACTTTTATTTTAAGCACGTATGCTTCAATGAAACTAAGAAAAAAGTAGTGGCAAGCAAGGACGTACGAGCAAGGCACAACAAGGATAAACGGGGGCAAGTAATGAAATAACATATCTCCAAATCGCCAACCCTGAATCAAACCTGTTCCCATGCACAGCCCTGGTAAGGATGCAACCATCATATGCAAGATATTTGCACACGAAGCAGCATATCAGTCATTATTACCAATAAGTGCCACCAGCCACTTGCGTAGTCTCTTCTGCAAGTCAGCTGTTGGCACTTGTTTGTAATTTCCAAAAAGGATCTTATCTAGGAAAGTTATGCAGACAGTATTCACACCTACAGCCTGTGCAACTTTCTTACACAAGTCCCTCTGCAGATATTAAAAACACCAGTTGAATGTGGAAGTGATTATGTAGGTAGCTGGAAACTTGTTTGTAATGTCTGGAGCCACCTACATTTCCATGGGGATTCAACTACAGGGATTGCTCACAAAAGTGATTTTGTGGTTATATAATATGTAATTTGTGAAATCAGCGCCTAAGGATGCGTTCATGGAATCTGATTTGCAATAGCAGAATAGTAATAATCACACAGCTAACAGCTTTTTGAAATACTGGGCATTGGTGCAGAGGTAAATTTTAAAGTGCTGGAGCTCATCATGATATTCCCCCCCCCCCAAACTATGCCCCAGTAAGACTATAACCAAAAAGAAATCTACTTTAAATTTTTCTTCATTAGAGTGTTTTCTCCTCCTTCCACTTATTTATGCTTTGAAAACACATAAATTACTGTATTACTGTATACTTCATTTAAAGATCTAGTTCATTTTAACTCTTGGAGTTGGACTGCCATAGTTCTGAAACAAAAGTATAAACATTGAAAAATGGGATTTAAAAAAATCCCAAATACAGGGGAGCCCCAGTACCCATGGGGATCTGTTCCAGGCCCTCTGCGGATACTGAAGAACCGTGGAACCCCGCAGGCCCCCCTGTGCGCCCCACCGGCAATTATTTTACCTTTGAAGCTGGTCTGTGTCTTCCTTTAAACAAACGCTATAAGCAGCAGCATGCTGCTTATAGCGCTGAAGCCAGCTGAGTGCTAGAGAGGCTCAGCTGAAGAACAGGAAGCAGATGGACCTTCTTCAGGGTCTGTTTCCAGGGCCTGAACTGAGTACTTCCAAGTTTGAGGTTGAAACCTAGCCTGGTAAGCTACCGTAGTCTTTGACTTTTTGCGTTTTAAATGAAACAACCCTAAGGTTCACTGATCATGTTCACAATTGATCACATTCTTAAACTGAACTTGCACGAATTGTCTGAACACCTGTCTGTTACAAAGTCAAGGAGACATGTTCTACAAAGTTCAATGGCAACAAAGGTTCTAACTTCCGTAGGCTGCAATCTATAAAACATTTACTTTGATGGACTAGCCCCAGTCAAGACAGCAACAGAAGGTTGCTGGAGGATAGTCTCAAAATCCTTCAAAATTCTCAATAACATTCTCAACATAGAACTGAACTTTCAGGCTGGATTCCTGGGGACTCCCTACCGGTAACCTTTTGCCACGGCAAAAATTGACTATGCACCCCTGCTGTTTGTTTTCTTGTTCTTAGCCAGTTGCTGATCCATGACAGAATTTTACCTCCCCTTGCTTAGATTATCTACTTTTCTTAAGAGCCTCTTCTGAAGTACTTTACTGGAAATTCTAACTAAAATACAACTAATCAGTTTTATTATATATTGGCACTATTTTGTGGGTTGGAGTGGTACTATGTTTCTTCTACAACACCCATGTTGATATAAATTTCTCTTCAAACGATTTTGAAACTAATTACACTATGATCAAAGCTATCAAGGGCTTTTTCAGACAATCATATATAATGCACTTTTACGGCACTGGTTTTCAAGCTTTCTGCATTCAAGGGATTCTGTGCAGTGTTCTAGGATGGACACTCAGCTCATATGGGGTGCTGGCCAGGCCACACTATTGTTCCATGTCAAAGTGTGCCCTACTATACACCCAACAATTCCCTGTGACTATGCTCTTCAGGGGACAATCGTGGTGACAACCTGCTCATCAGAGAAACTTGCTACCATTACTGGTCTTCTCATTAAAGCTTCCCACTAAGCTTGCAAAGAAGCACAGTTTGAAAGCACGCCACTGCTCTGCCACAATGTCCGTCTTTTGCACAATCTTCCCATAATGTCACTGGATAAGAGACAGACATGGACAATCATGGCTGAGATTTCTCAGCTTTAATTCTCTGCAATCAAAAGAAGGGCAGTCAAACATGTTTTTGTTTTTAACCTAGGGGACATGTGCATGCCTCTATGTGAATAAGTCTAGGTCTAGGAGTCATCACATGAATGCAAAATATCACACTGGAGCTAGCTTTAAGAGAAGAAGAGCAGAAGAGGACATAGGAGGAGATGGTCTAATCTGCAAAGGCATCTCACCAGTGACCTCGTCCAAGCTCTCTTTTGTGAGATGATCGTTCTGATTCACCCACTCGCCATTGCACTTGAAGTAGATCTGGGTGGCAGGGTTGGCTCTGCATATCAGTTCCACAGGCTTGTTCTTAACAATGTAGGCATCTTGTGGCTCCAGGAGGAAATGAGGAAGGGACTCTGCAGGTGCTGATGGGAAGGAATCAGGAAGTACATCGCCATACTCAATTCCTGCAATGAAAAGAGGAGATGATATCAATGTTTTTACCTCCATATGTTTCAAGCAGCAATATGTCTCATAAAATATCACCTCCTGTCTTTAAAAAGAGGTCAGTCTGCAAACAACTTCTCTCTCGCGAATGTTGACTCCTTGTTAATTGCAATTCCTTTGCATAAGCTGAAATAGAGGTGTAGGAAGCAATGAGGTGTAGGAAGCGATGGGGCGGGGGTGGTGGTACGCCCCCGGGCAGCAGGCGGGAGGGGGCAGCTTACCGGCGGCAGGGGCGAGAAGATGGCGGCAGTGATCCAGATGACGGAGAACGCGGTGGAGGCAGCAGAACGGCTCGGAGGAGACTGTGGCAGCATCCTGCTGCCTCTGCGCCGCGTTTGGTGTGGTCCCCACCCTCCCGTCCAGCCCCTGAGGGACATTTCACTCCAGCTGATGTCACTTGGGGGCAGGGCTACTGATGTCACGGGGGGGCAGCTCAGACGCTAGCTATGCCACTGTCCTTCTTATTCTCTCCACTTTGCTACTAATATATTTTCGCAACCATCGCCATTTGTGTCTTAGGCACCAATCCTTAACAGATGCAAGCATGGAAACGCTCTGTTCAGGCCAGCTATTCCAGATCCAGCAGAAGAGAAAGTGCATATGCAGCCTGAATGCTTACAAAGAAATAAATCCAACTGATTTCTATGGGGCCAACTCATGAGATGTGATGAAGGCTACATATGATAGTTGCTAAGAAACTGACCTGTGAATCTGGAAATCCCCAATTCAAGCCTTGCCTTTGTCATATAAACTCACTAGATGGCTTTTGGCAAGCCACTACCACTCAGCCTCATGCCCAAAACTACAGTATGGGGATAATACCACTTTAAAGGGCTGTAATCATTACTGAGACATGGTGCTCTGAATGTTCTAGAGCATGATGCAAACGTTAAGCATTGTTAGTATAATCACATGGCAGAGTCCTTGATTCTGCTCCAGTAACTGAGCAATGGAGTGATAGTTACACGATAACACAGGAGCCATGATAAAACTGGAGCCAGACTGGCCAGCTCTGGGAGTCACAAGATATCAAGGTCTGGGTGCCTCATTCCTGGCTTTGAGCCCTGAAGAGAAAAATGTTTTCAGGCTCATGGGAAAGGCAACCCATACCCTGGAGAGATATTCACTGCTAAATGCACAGGAGGGCGTCCACTGGGGAAGACACATAATTTGTACTCTGTTGGGGGAGGGTCCAGGGAATATTGTTCCTACATGGCAGCCCTGAAGGATGAAGGAAAAAAGCCTCTTAAGTAGAATATAGGGCAGAACAAAAATAAGCATTTCATATTCAGATAAAATTCTCCACTAGGCTGTAGCGATTCCAAAAGGGATTACAATGCTAATACACCCTGTGCCCCAAATGCACCCAGACTCTCCCCTCCCCCGCTAAACAGAGCAAGGCAGACACTGTGTAAGCTACTACTAAACCTCCTAGAGGATCATGTATTGGGGGAGCTAAGACAAGCATTGTGTTTCTGTAGCATTTCATCATTCAAACACGCTCTGCATTCAACCTGCCTGGCCCACTCCAAGGGTCTTTTGGATGTGGCAGAACAAAGAGAAACAAAAATGCAACAAAGTCAAACTTTGGGGCTGAAAAGCTGGGCTAGATAGGCAAAACATGTTTCTCAGCATTCATCACTGGTTTGAATTTTCACGGACTATGGCACACTAATCAGGCTTGCCATACGTCCCAAAATGCCCGGGATCCTCCTGGATTTCAGGGTCGGATCCTGGCATCTCGGGAGGTATGGGTGTGATCCCGGATGCTGCCGCCGCCGCCATGTTGAATAGTAGAGTTACTTACCCTGGGTGCCAGCATGTTGGCTCGCGAAATATCGCGAAAGCCAAGATGTTGGCGCCCAAATCCCATGAGGGCATTCGCCCGCTGTCTCACTGGCTCGGAGCTTGTTTCCTCCACGAGGTAGTCATCTTCACTAGCTGCTGAACACAAGCCTTGAGCTCTCCGCAGGATGCCACAGATCATGCTGAACCGGGAAACATTTTTCCAGTTGACATCACTCTGTCACTGACATTCTCAGCATTCCAGTCTGTTCTCTCACCGCACCATGCAACAGCGACTCCTCTCTGCCACCGAGGGTCAAAAGTTTAGTAGCATACCTAGCGCGGGACAGAATGCCCCAGGTGAAATCCCAGAAGGTCATGTGAGGGGTGTCACATGAGGCCCAGCCAAGATGGCTGCCGCCTCTTCTGGCACCGCCCTCACTGCATCCTCCTCCTCGCAATCTGGCTACCCTTCTCCTTTGGAGGCCTCCAAGGGATCGCAGGATCGCCGCCACCACTGCTTTGGGTTTCCTCGTTCTTGTTGAAGCTGAGGCGGCAGTGGCTTTGTGATTGGGCTGCTTCCCCCACCATTCCTTCTCCCTGCCTCCAAAGGAAAAGGAATGGGGGGGGGAAAGCCTGATTGTACAGCCACCACCACTTTGGGTTTCCTCGCTCTCGTTGAGAGAAGGAGGCCACTCTGGAAGTGTTCCGGAAGTGATGTCACAAAATCACTTTCAAAACACTTCCGTGGGGTGACATCAGGGAACCACTGCCCTGGGCAGCAGGGGGGCTTAGTACGCCACTGCCTCTGATATATGGTACCACTACCTCCAAACACAGACTGAGATGAAAGAGATTAAACCCAAGAGGCCATCATTCAAAAGAAGCTGTATGATTGCTTCTTTTGAAAGCTCCCTCTCATTTTGCTGTACAGTGGAAATTATTTTCCTGGGTCTCCCCAGGAAAGGGCAACAGCAAAGGACTTGGCAGCACCTCAGTACACAGACTAAATGAATGCACTGCTAGGGTCCAAAGAAAATGCCAGCAAAGCTTGGACTGCCAACACTGTCCACGGGTTACAGGTGGCCTACCTTTTGAGCCCATAGACACAGCTTCTCTTAGGGCTTCAAGAAATAACCCCAAAAGAAAATGCTGAATGGGCTCAAGGAAGCAAGATGCCCAAGTTGCCTCCTGAGCAAGAATCAGCCTGTGAAACACACACACACACACACACACACACACAAACACACACACACATTTAAAATCCATTTAGGAAAATTGACTTTCCATTTCCATTTTAACGCAGCACTAGGGAAAGCAGTAGGACATTTGTCATAATCCATTAACTGCTCTTTTGGAAACAACGAATTAAACTCCAGACTAATTTCTCTCCCTCCCTCCCCCCCCCCCCGGTTTTGGGCTCTCTGTTTCTCTCCTGCTGCCTGTTCTCTTTGCTGCTGCCAGTCATCTCCTCCCTAATTTCATTTACAGGTCTGTAATTTTCTCAGCACCCTACCAATTGCACTGGGAGGCAGAGTAATTAGGGCACACAATGACCTCTTGGTGAGCCCTTGTAAGCCACTGCACAGCTACCGCCCAGAGCAGTTCACTTGGGGCCCAAGAAGATCCCAGGTTGGAACTTAGGCGGTAGGACATTGGGTATAGGCTAGATTATGTTTGTGTGATGAATGGGCCATTCTGGAGCTAAAATTGAAAATGCTCGTCCAAGATGATTATTAAGAATACAATGCCTTCTAGTATAGGTCCCATAGCTGAACAGAGTGGTGTGGTGATTACAAATTGTTCTCTTTGATGGCCTGTTGTTTGGGCTTTGAATAAAAGCCACTTCCATTTTAAAAAAAAGACTTAGCAGGTGCCCAAGGAGAACTAGCATTCACGTTTGACAAAAACCACAAATCAATGGGCCAATTCTCATGACCATTCGGTGATGGGGAAGCATAATAAGTTGCTGGGTTTTTTTGTTCGCAAAAAAAATAGGCAACCCCCCAATCTCATATGAAGGCTCTGTCATATGTTGTTGACATGTGACTTGACACACCCAGCTTTGTCATGTTTTGAACATATTCAAGATTATCGTTAGTTTATCGTTAGGTGTGACCAAGAATCAGCACCATATAAAAAAGAAATGGCAACTCATCATGAATTCACCCAATCCAAATCATTGTGTGCATCGTGTGTGTGTGTGTGTGTGTGTGTGTGTGTGTGTGTGTGTGTGTGTGTGTGTGTGTGTGTGTGTGTGTGTGTGTGTGTGTGTGTGTGTGTACACGTACTAAGGACTAATGCACCATATACGTTGGATGATCAAGCAAACAAACTAATAAAACATTTCAGCACTGGAACAGCTCCAGACTATCTCAGAGTTATCATGAGGTTACAAAATGTAAGTCAGAAGTCAAAATCAGTGAACTGAATCCTGAGAATCTGGTGCTGGGAGAGACCAGTGTAACGACTCAATTTTTAACAATGGCATAGATATTTGAACAAGACACACAAAGGTGGAGAAAAGCAGTGGTATATCAAGATGAAACCCACAAAGGGCCATGCCTGAAACTGGCCTCACTTGCTTCCTCTAGTGCCCTTTATGCCACCTTTCTCTGGAGGCCTCTATATTGCCTCACTCTATATTTAGGCAACCAAATTGGCAATAGTTGACCCAGTCCTCAGGGGAGACAAGACAGTGATTCCTTTTGAAGGGGAAGATCAGAAGGGGATCTCATCTGTCTGGCTACAGCCTCCTTGTAACATTCACGTTTTGGAAGCTGCTGCTGCCCAACAGCAATATTTGACCACTCAAGCTTGGACATAAAGATGAAGCACAAAATGGCAACACAAATGTCCTCCAGCTCTGGGGAACAGGGGGGGGAGAGAGAAACAAAACAAAACAAAGAAGAGGGCAGAATATCAAAGCAGGGAGCTCCATGAGTGACACTTAGCTTATGTGTTCCCAGACACCCCACGGGCACCAATCACTGGAAGGGGGAAGATCCCAGCCCAACTCCAGCGGCTGGTAACATACCCAAGTCTGTGTACCATCTCCCTGACTGCACCGAAGAAACACAGATAAGGCACATAAACATTGATTGCTGTACGCTCTGCCTCTCCTTCATCTGCCTGAGAAAAAAGGCATTTATGCTCTATGCCTGAGCTGCAGGCTGTTTTTATGACTTTGTTTTACAGCTATAATGCCAGGATCATTTATAAAGCAGGTTTGTATATAAAGAATGTAAACATTAGAAATCCATTAGTCTCTTAAAGCGCGTCTGGCAAAGTTCTCCCCCAAGTCACTTCCCTCCCTCCGCCCCCTCAGTAATCTCCACGTCCTCTCCCAGGCATGGCTGAGGGGAATTTCAAAAGATTACAAGTACTTAAAGATATATTATCCCTGGCCAGGCTTGTAATGCAGGCCTGAAGCTACCGATTAAGTTTCCCATTGCTGTTTACTTGTGGTGCTGTGGGCTTCTTCTTTTTTTGGCTGGTGTGTGCGCCTATGTGTAGGAATCAGATTTAAAACCCCAGGACACAAGGCTAACTGCACACTACTTTACACACTGAAAATACCTGAGCCTCTGCCACACAGGGCACTTCTGGTAGGAGTGCAACATTAATCTTCTATCTCATGACATTCCTTCATTGTGAGCTTCTAATGCAAGGCATCGGCGCTACTGTCAAAAGATGTCCCTTAGCTAAAACGGATGTGCCTCATTCCAGAACATGACAGCTCTATAGGCATAACGAATGCCCCATATTTCAGAATACCCTCGCTCCATATATAGCACTTCACAGAACAAAATCTGCAGCTTCATAGTCTGAAGCAGCTCAATTGGTCCCAGAGAATTGCAATAATAGAATAAGAGACTGGAACAAGATCTTATGGCGGATGTTGGGCTGCTGCTGAAAACAGCAGACCTATGTTTCATTCTTCCTCTCTCCTATGTTAACATCTAGCAACATGTTGTGACATCGCTGTACTGTGATAATGGGAATTTCTTACCTGTAAATTCCTGTTCTGGAAAGAGGAAGGGGGACATTCCTTACTTCTAGGGATTGCACTTCTCATGTCATTGGAGGAAGGGTCAGCAAGCTGTTTGACCCCCCCCCTGGTCCCTGGGGGGGGCACCCAGCCTTTATGGCCGGAAATGGAAAAGCTGAGTACCCCTAAGATCTCCTGCACTAACTGGGTAACACAACCTTATGATTAAAGAAAGAGATCAGAACCAGAGTAGAGAACACCAACAAACCTTAAGACCCTTGTTAAGCCAGGAAAACAGAAATGAGAACATCTCACAGGAAACCCTAACTACCACCCCACATGTGGCCTACTGTCCAGAAGAACGATGTGCCGAATCTGGGTTGTGTAGTGGCTGGAACAGCCCCCTTCCTCTTCCCAGAACAGGAATTTACAGATAAGAAATTCCCATTTTCTCAGACAGGGGAAGGGGAGGGGAGTATTCCTTACTGCTATAGATTTAACAAAGCAGAAACATTCAGGGTGGGACCCAGGTGAGGCAGTGCTTCTTCCAGTCAACAAACCTTTTTGTAGGACCCTTCTGCTGAAGGCAGCGGCGGAACTTCGGTGGAGCGCGTGGAGCAGGAGCTCCAGGCGCTCGCGGGCGGGGGACGCGCTCGGGGAACTCACCCTCGGGAAGCGCCGCGTTGCCTCGGCCCTCCCTGGAGCCCATTTGGCTCCAGAATGAGCACAAAACAGGCGGGAGGGTGTGTCGACGTGACGCGAGGGGCGTGTTGACGTGACGCAGGCCCCGCCCCCATGCGCCGGGCGAGCGCCCGTCATTTCTGGCTGAAGGCCACCTTCACAGAAGAGGAAGAATTGATCATGTAATGCTTGGTAAATGTATGGATAGAGGCCCAAGTGGCCACCGTACAGATTTCTTCCAGAGAAGAGTTACCTGCGAAAGCTGCCTAAATGGCAGCCCCCCCCCCCGGAGAAAATGAGTTGTAATTCTAAGTGGGGGAGTCTTCCCCAAGGACTTGAAGGCCAACTCAACACATGATCTCAGCCAGTTACACAGAGTACTGGCTGCTCAACCACATTCTTTCAGCTTCCATGTTGTCAATCAGTTTGGGGTGCAGGTGGAGAATATGCCCTTGTTGGAGCAGGTCCCCTCTCAGGGCATGGGTCCAAGGAATGTCCGCCGCTAATTCTAGAAGCTCTGTGAATCAGGGCCACCCTGGCCATTTGGGTGCAATGAGGACAACCTCTGTTCTCTGTCACCTTATCGATCTCAGGGTTCTTGGTATCAGGGTCAAGGAGGAAAGACATACAACAGACCTGTGAGCAGTACAGGTGAAACAGAGTACAGTATTCACTTACAAGCTGCCTCAATGTGCTTAGGGAGGTGGGTAGCCAGATTTCCCAGGACAGTGCACTTGACAGCCTGGGCACTGCTAGTGAAAAGGTCCAGTACTGAGACCCAGCACCAGTGGCGTTTCTGCGGTAGGGGCTCGACAGTAAGTCGCGCCCCGCCCTAGTACCGCATTCACGAACCGGAGCGAGGAGGCCCCGTCCCTTGCCATCAGAGCCATTCCGTGCAGCGAAGCCAAACGGGCAGGACCCGTTCGGCTTCGCTGCGCGGAATGGCTCCGGCCACTGCCCAGCATACCAGGCACCTCATGCTGCACTTCATACAATAAAATAGGGAACTGCTAGAAAAATGGGAAGAAACACAGAACAAGTGAGACACTCCTTTGCTTTGTAAAATTGAATATTTAAAATGTTACAAAGCAAGCTTTCTGAGTTATACGAAGGTGTATCTTCACTTGCTCTGTGTTCCTTGCCGCTTTATAGTGCGGCAAATTTTGAAATTTGATCTGGCAGTGCTATCCACCTTCCCTCTTTCAAGACCTGCAGAATTCAAAGAGGATTCCAGCTTGCAAGAGAGAGACCCAGTTCACACAGTCATCAGAAAAAATGTGAGCTCTCTTTAAAACCTTGGTCTCCAAGACCCAACGTGCCTTCAAAACACGAGACTTTCTGAATGTTGACCCTGCACCACAAGAGGACAAAACTAGCATGCACTGCAACATAACATGATTGCAAAAAGTTGTGTGAAGTAGTCTGTCCAGTTATTTGGCCTTGCAGCAGAAGCAAAAAAAAAAGTAGGTGTCAGACTGCTCCACATCTGCACAAGGCAATAAGCACTGCACATCCTCCTGGGGGTATGTCAAAAGCTCATTATTAATCTAAAGGAAATCAAGTCATTTTCTTTAGTCAAGTAGACACTTACTGTTTCTTTGCTGATTATAATTGAGGCTATGTGGTCATCAGAAATTGTGGAGGGGTTTTGGAAAGGGGGGGGAAATCACAGATGAGTCAAGGCTAATTGGGAGAAAATTGCAGGCTTATGGCTTTATCGTAATTATTTTTTTCTCCCCTCAGTGATCTGCCCATCTTCAATTTTCTCTCTGTCCAAAACCTTTTAGTGGTCACAGGAAGAAAGAACAGGCATCCTGCAGGTCCCAAACAGGCCTTGTGGCATGGAGAGTTATCCCCAGAGATCAGAAAATCATGGTCTCCTCCTGAGAGAAGGCACTTATTTTACTGGTGCCCTAGAACACATCATTCCAACACACTTTATAACTATCAGCTCACAAACACCCAGTCCATATTTAGGGATAACTGCAACTTCTCACCCATCCACCTACTGGAAGCAAGTCAGGATGCTGAACCTTGGAACTAAAAAAAAAAAAAAAAAAACAGGTACCTGAGAGATGTTTGGGGGTAGAACCAGGAGGCAGAATTCAAGTGTGTTTTGATAGGTCTGAAGGGGAATCCAGCTGTTTTTGGCAGGTTCAAAGGCAGCATCCAGTGCAAACTCTGCCTATTCATCTACTACAGTGAGTTTTAAAACACGATCTGGTTGGAGAGGGAGGAGACAGTCTCTTGCCCATTGCTTTTCAGGTAGTTGACTCCTTCCAAAAAGCCAAAACAAAAACAAACCGGTCAGGCCATTTTTTTCCTGGCCTACAAAGCAGGGGTCATTTCAGGAGTCAGCCAGGTTGCGCACTGGCTGAGGGCCCACATACATCAGAGGGCTCAGCTGGCCCCTGAACCCTCAAGTACCAGTGGCAGTAGTAGAGCCCAATGTACAGTGTGTGTGTGTGTGTGTGTGTTCACATGTGCGTGCGTGCATGCAAGACTCCACCCAAGGTCCTCCAGCAACCTCCTAACCACTGGAAGGTTAGGGATAAGTAACTGGTAACCTAGAGGCATAATGGAGCCCTTAGAGGTTTTCTATTTGGCCCCCAGAATTCCCCACACACCCCTGTATTTTGCGCTTTTGTCTCAAACCAGCCATGGCACAGGCTAAGGCACTCTACCCCCACCTCCTTTGAACAGCAGCAAATGACTGCCACAGAGTTCTCACAGGAACAACTGAAGCTGCCTTATACAGAGTTAGACCATTGTCCATCTAGCCCTGACCTTTCTTCACTGTCTGGCATCAATTCTCCAGGGTTTCAGGCAGAGGACATTCTTAGCATAGGCGACTTGACATTCCTTTTTGGTGGACATAAGAAGAGCCCTGCTGGATCAGGCCAAAGGCCCATCTAGTTCCTGTATCTCACAGTGGCCCCACCAGATGCCTCAGATGACATGCTGGGGATTGAAGCCAGGACCTTCTTCATGCAAAGCCTGTTCTCTGCTCCTGAGCTTCAGCGCCTCCCTTTACGTACCGTAATTGGTTCCCAAACTGGGAGGTGTGGCTCCCAGAGGAGCTGCGGAAACCGGCCAGGGGAGCAGCGGAGTGCCACAGAATCCTCTCGGAAAACAGCGCAATGCCAATTGGCAGGCATCAACATAATGTACTGGGGAGCTGCAACGGTCAAGGGAGTCACAGGTCAAAAACGTTTGGGAAACACTGCCTTATGCCCTTTAACTGCTCGCTCCCATGCAAGTGTCAAGGTGCAGGCATACAGGAGGAGTCAGCTACAATGAACATGGGGAGAACTTTACCAAAGCCTCTCTTGCGGTTCACACAGGTTAAGGAGTGCTTTGCCTGGGTGCAAATCATTGGGAAGAGCTAATGTTGCTGGCCCATCAAGCCTATTTTCATTTCAAAATATAGGTCCAGTTAAAATTAGTTACTAAACAGGACAGTTAGCACAGTAAATGCTTCTTGGCTCTCTCCCCCTCTGCCATGCACTTGTTTAATTTGAATTGAAATATGCCCCTTGTAAAAAAGTAGCCACTGCTCAGGGTCCTAAACTGACCCACTGCATCATGGCTATCAGGGAAGCAGCAATGGTCGATTCTGAATTTTCCTTAAAACATTAAACTACAAGATGATATCATGCCTGGCCCAATAACTCTATATAAAACAGATAATAGATGAATAGCAGAAATGACAGCTAGGCTAAGAGAAAATGCCTCTGCTAGGCAGGCTATGAAATTTCGTGTTCAAGTGAGTTGCAGCAAGAAAGAGAAAAATATTTTGAGATGGGGAGTGAGTGATGTGGGGGGTGGGGTAAAGGAAAGCACCATGCAGAGCACATTTATCATAAATAATCAAAACAGTCTTTCAGACCCCCCTCATTCCCAATCCTTGTTCATTCCAGTCAGCCTGGCCACCCACTGCATGGGAAACCTCTCGTATTCTCTCTGCTCAGCTGATGCTCTCAGTGGGAGAAAAAAAAATCCATTTATTATTTTAGAGGCAGGGATGGTGGTGGTAGTGAAATGCACACAAAACAACCTCTTTTCCTTTCACACAAGCTGTATTGTGGCAAATGGATTGATGATCTTGGCTTCATTATAAATAAAAAAAATAAAAAAGAGAGGGGGCAAACTCCATAAGGGGCCTTCCTTTGAAAAATAAATAAATCCCAGTATCAAACAAAGGCGGACGGGGTTGGGAAAAGCAGTTGTTACAAGAAAGTACCCTTCTGATGTACAGGTGGAATACCCCCACCCATCCCTTGCACCCAGCAGATATTTTGTGGTTTCCATTCACAGTCCTGTCATTTTAAATTGGTTCTGCAGGAAGCAGACATTGTCCCAGCCTTTCAAACAGTGTTGGGAATAGAAGAGGAAACAGAAGGAGAGTTGAACACAAGTTATGGTTGATGGCAAAAGGGGAGCAGGTTGTCAAAACTGGCATGTCAAACATCACCAGAGACATTGATCAATATATATGAAACCTTGCAGGATTTAGCATCACAGGTAGCATATATTAAGAGGGGAAGAGAAGACCAACTTATCTGGCAAAATTTCTTGGAGCTACATGCTCACTGAAGAGTGGACAACCGAGCCTTCACCCTCTCATCATCTATCTAACCACAACGCTTACTGCTAAATGCTCCAGGCAAAAATGCTGTATTGCTACTGCAGACTCTTCTTATAACACCATCATCATTTTATCTCAATTCTCTTCCCCCCTTCTTTTGCTTTTAGTTAAAACAGCCTATAACAAGGACCCACGTTTTGAAAGGATCAATCAAATTCTGAATCAACAATGGATGAGAGTGGGGAGTCAGAATATGAGGGGCACTGGAGTAAAAAAGAAAGCATGGAATGTCTGTATTGTATGTGTGGAGAGGTTACTAATCGTACAAACTTCAGAAAACCTCAATAAAATATAAATAAGCAAGAAACAAAAAGAAAAAGAAGGAAAACAGAGGCCATTTAGATCACACTTGCACATCTTTTGACCTACCAAACCGAAGCACATGCCTGTATGATGACCCTCCTGGGGCCCTAAGGCTTTTGTATCTGCTGCCTGCTTGGGATTGCAATAGCAGGGACATGGCCAGGCTCTGGATATGCTGCAGTACAGTACATAGCTGCTGCTGGGCTTGGCAGATCATGAGCTGAGTAGGCCTGACCCAGGAGGAATTCATGAGGAAGAGAAATCACATAGAATGGGATCTGCAGGGTGGGGTTGTGGGAAGTACAAGACCAGGGTGCAAACGTGCATCACACCATGTTGCTTTCCTCAGTACAGTTCCCGGCTGCTGTTGCTGATTCTTCTTATTCTTTTTGACAGGGCTCCTGTGACTTTGACATCTTCATGACACTTAGGTGAAGCTCTCCACATCTCTGCTTTTCTGGGCTGGGAGAAGCTGTGCCTGCTAAATGTCTACGTTATTGTGTATTTGTTAAAGGCACAAAAGCTCTGTCAGAAAAAAGCTGGCAATCTTCTTCCTTACACTTTTACTCCTTCCCCCAATCTTTCTGTGGCAAAGCTGTGAATGAAATGGGCATATACATTTGCACAAAGCCTATTTGAGAATGAATGCACACACACACACACACACACACACACACACACACACACACACACACACACACACACACACACACACACACACACACACACACACACACACAGCACTCGCCGTAGTTTTCAGACACAAACCATAAAACTATTTGAAGTGACAAACTAATAAATATTTCAGACAACCGAACAAGTACTGCACTCCTTCAGAGTGCTTCTGTCTCAATGTTTGAAGACAAGACCACAACGTACTGTAGTTTCAGTCAGATTACTGTCTCAGTTATGTATGCCTTGTCTTTTAAAGCCACCTTGAGTCCTTAGAAGAGTAGAGCTTTGCCCCATTACACCGTCCCTTAGCAAACATGAAAGTGTAACTGAAGACAGAAAGTAAAATGATGGAGAAGGTCTAAGCTCTGCTATTGTACACACCTGTGACAGCCTTGAAAGCTTATTTCTACGGTAGAACTTTTAAAAGACTTCATTCAGATGTGCATTAAAGGAGAAGAAAAACACTTCTTTACCTCTCCCAATTGTGTTTTATGAGGTTTCACTCAGTGTGAAAAGCTAAAGCATGCATTTGCAAGGCTGCATGTATGACAGGCCTACAAAACGTGGAACACAGCAAGATGTACTGTACTCTCAGCCTAAAGCCATTGATGGTAGCCAGCTGCAGTCTTGAAAAACCTTGTATATACTGTATGCTGCTTGTTTAGGACTACAGGAGGTTTATTGGGCTTAATGGCTGGAGTGTTAGATTTGACCTGCTGGGTTGTGCAGACCCGATTTCCACTTCTCTGTTCAGTACAGCATCAATCATTCCAGTCGTAGGTGGATGATAATACATCAGCCACACACAAAGTGGACTGCATATTGGAGGGCTTTGAAGTCTGACAAACATTCAGTAGCTCTCTCCCTTAACTGGCCTCTGCTGTTTACTCCGTACTGCCATCCCCTCTGACCCAGAGGGAGTGTCTGTATCTTGAAAATGTACATAGCATGGAAAGGTTTGGCAGGTGTCGCTTATCATAATTCCTGTAGTCATGAGAGAAGTCACAGCTGCCAAACCTTCTCCTGTCACACAGCTTTAAAGTCATAAGAAGATGAGGTCAGGCCTAGCATCGTCAGCTTGAGCAACAAACCCTTACCAGCTTTGTGCATCTTCTAGGATTCGGCACCTTCTTGTATCATCTTGCTATCTCCTCAGCAGCAACCATCTGCTACTCTAACCAGCTCTGTCTACGGCACTCGCTATCCATCTTAGTTGACCACTAGGGTTTGCGTCACCCAGTGCAAGAGCTCATGTGTCACCCCAGTGGTGTCACTACAGTTAGTAACACCCCCATTAACTTTATTTATTTTAATACATAACAGTACAGGTCACCCAACAAATCAGTAACCAAAAACAAAACAAACAAACAAAACAAACCAGCGGCCAACTTGATGACGCTCACGCAACTGAATAAGAGTTCTAGTATTAGCTCTGATACATATTGCTGAGAGCTGAGTCCTACTAAGACCTTAATGGTTTCCTCACTGGCTCTCAGAACAATCAGTCTCATTTGCCAGTTTTGAGTTAAGGAAATCTACTTTTTGTTACTTAAGGCAGTTGTGTTTTCTTTTTCTGGTTATTTGGCCATAACATTTGATAGACTATAGATAATTCAACTTGGTTTGGTTCAGTACATTCTGCATTAAATTCAATAGAGAGATAAATTGACTTCTTTAATAAGTGAAAAAAAATAAGGGATTAGCTAGCGCATGGTATGTACCACGTACACTCCAACCAGAAACTACAGCACTGGGTGTGAGCTACTTAGGCCTAGAAGCAAATACAGAGTTTGGAAGATGAGGCAACAGGCATCAGATTCCTTCCTTGTTTGAACTAGGATTTCCTTCTAAACCCCAGTTATGAAACACAGCAATTCTACTTCTCAGCAGCTGTCGAAAAGGCCCCTGCACCATAGAAAAAGGCTGCTTCTTGTCATTGTGCCGAAATAAGGCAACACCATGTGCTAGGGTTAATAACTTGAGCTTGCAAGATAATAAACCGTTCCGCCAAGTCAAAAGAAATTGTTCCCTCTTCTTGTCTTCCTTCAAGACTAGAACAATGACTGTCTAACATGACTAGGGCTTAATAATGTATGGGACTTAATAATGCACGACTCGGCAGACACCCTGCGATTGCACTATTGAGTTCATTTACAGGCGTCGCCAGAAACGGGATCCATGTGGCTTCCTATCTCTAACTTTGAAAAGCAGTAAAATAATTTAACCTCTGCTTGGTTTCAGCATTATTTAGTTGAAAGAGTCGGCTGGACGGGGAGAGGTGATTAAAAAAAAAAAAAAAAAAAGAACAGAAATGTATTCGGTCCCACTTACCAAAGACTCTACACCCAAGCTATTGAGCAAGGACTAAAAGATTACAAAGATCCTCTGTGATTGTGGAGTTTTGATTGTTTTTTATTGTTTTGCCCTACACTGTGTTCTTGCTTTGCTAGTACTAGTGGGTCAGGGCCTCCATCCCCCTGCGCTTGCCACTGGCCCTATTCAGCACACAGGACAATTCCCTCAGCAAGGGGCGTTATGGGAAAAAAGGAAAGAAAAACAGGAAGCTCCTTCAGGAGCAGCATGAGGAGTGGGATAGAGGAAAGTAAAAGGGAAAAAGACAGACAAGAGGCAAGGAAGGAGAAAAGAGCTCAATGCATGACATATATCAACAGACATCGCTTGGAGCTTTCTGCTACACTGGGCAATGTGGGAGCTTTCTCTGTGGTGACAAAAGGCTTCCGTAAACAAGCTCCTTCTTGCTGTACCAACTTATTTCAGTGAACTCTGAAGGACTCCAATTTACACACAGGATTCAGGAAGGATGAAGGTGCAAACCCCAGATTCCCTCCTCCCCCAGCCATTTGCACATGACAGTACTTTCCTCTTTACAGCCGGTTAAGGCTTTCAACCAAAGGCTTGTGGGTTTTCACTTCAGTGTCATCACAGTACCACAACTCTTCTAGAACAGGGTGGAGAAACACAACAACGCAAGACTATGGCACAATATACTGCAAACCAATATTAGACAGAGATGGAACAAGAAATAGGGTTGAGAAATATTTCTGTCTCCAGTCTTCCTAGAGGCAAGTTTATTAAGTCAGCCTTTGTGAACGGGAGAACCTGACAGCATTGGATAAAAGCTAGCAGCATACGCAAGACACACACAAGCACAGGTCTATTTACATTGCTCTGTTCAACTTGCCCAGTATCGACTATGTAGACGTGCTAGAGATCTAGACTGTGGGCAGGATTTAAAGAACCATGCCCTAGTGGGGGACTGCTAAAGGAGTCAGACTTGTCTTTCTCAACAGGCAGTCGTCCATGGCAACCATCAAACCACTTTGGAAACTGAGGGGAGTTTCTTCAGAAGTTTGTAACTTAAAATGGGGATCTGCTGTTCAAAGGAAAAAAAGGGAAAGAATTTGGTTCCACTTGAAATTCTGCCCCTTGGAACGTGGGACTTTTAAGGATGAAAGAAGGCTGGGGCAAAATAACCTCTTGGATATCCATTGGCACTGGCTCAGCTAAAATACAAATAATTCACCACATGAAGGCAGGCTCCAGATTTAACCCTGCCCATTCAGAAACAGTCTGAACCCAAGATAGTTCAAGAGCGAATTTGTCCAGGTGAAGCTGTACAGGGGTTAGAAGGCAATTCTCCATTCCATAACTTTAGCAACAAAAAGCAAGCAAGGGAAAAACGTGAAACCAAGCAGAATTGTGCCTTTGTTAAATGTGCAGAGTTTTCCCCAGTCAATTCTTATTTGAGGGTACAGACTGAACCCTTTAATGTTTATCAGTTTGGGCCCTTCTCCTACCAAATGTACAATATGAATCTATCACTTAATCCTAAAGTGCAACTATCCACTCATTCACTTAACTTCTCTAACACTAGTGACAAATGCTGATATTCCTATACAGTACTCCCCCCATATCCGCTGGGGATATGTTCCAGGCCGCTCTGTGGATACTTGAAACAGTGGATAAGAGCGAACCCCCCTTCCATGTTTTCCTGAGGGCCCCCCACCCTGCCTCCAGCTCTTATTTTTCTTTCAGCAAGCTTTGTTTCTTCCTTAAAACAGAGAAGCAGCCTCCATTGCAGGCAAGTAGAACCAGACTAAGTCCTAGAGAGGCTCTGCAAGGTTCTGTTGTTGAGTCTCATTCTACTTGCCTGCAATAAGCAGCCAGAGGCTGCTTCTCCTGTTTGTTTAAGGAAGAAACAAAGCTTACTGGGAAAAAAGTAAAAGCCTAGGCGGGTCCCTGTGATCCATGGATAACTGAAAACGTGGATAGCGAATCCGTGGATATGGGGGCCCACCTGTACAGGAATAAATGCTGCCTCTTACAATTTTCAGAAGATTATAAAAGTAGTAACCATATGGACACTTAGTAATGAAGGTTGGCTAAAATTGAGGTCTGAAGTTGGACACATTTGACAGTGGACCCATTTCGGCTTGGCACACTCCATTCTAGATTTTGCTGCTCCCTAACCCTAACATATGGTGCTCTAACCTGCATATTATTATGGTCCCAGCCATGTACTTGCCATCACTCTCTGTGCTGTTTGCCACAGATGCCAGTATATTTCTCCAACAGATTTGCCACAGATGCCAGTATATTTCTCTCCTTCGATAGCACCTTGGTTTGATCAATATTACATCAGGTAGTACTGATCAAACAGAGATATGGTCAGAAATGCAAGACTACCCTTGCCTCCTGTTTTGTTGATGAGTCTTGACAACAAAGGATGAACACCAAATACAATTTGACTAAGTCAGAAAACCATCAACAACATAGGTAAGATTGAAAGGAGGAAGAGAAGGGAAAATTCCTCTTCCCTACCCCCTCATCTACGGTGTCTCTCTTTCTCAGACTTAAAGCAGGAAAAAGGTTGGTACACAGCATATTTGATGGGATGCATATTACGTATTTTAATCTGATGTTCTTTATCCGGATTACCCACAACATCTGTTTACCAGTGATTTATTTGCAGATGTCTGCAGCCAGTTCTCTCAACTTGTAAAAGATTGAAGACATCAAACTGCAACAATGGGATATAAATCACAATGATTTTTTAAGACAATAAAAATACTATTTAAAAAATAAAGATGCCTGCACAACCTTAAGCAATGAGATGTAGGCTCCCCTCCCCAGTACCCAATTCTCCACCTGTCTTGTGGTCTTCATGGCAATCTTCACCTAGCCGCAGGTAAACCTCTGGAAAGTAGCATTAAAATTCACTTTCCATATAGAACTTCACATTACAAAAACTACAGGCATTTTCAATGGCAGCACCGTGCTGAGTTCCCTCACTTCATAATAATCTCTAGTCCAAGTTACCCAGGTTCAGATGTCATTACGACATGTTTTCCATGCCCTCTACCTGTGGCAGCCAATGATGTGGAGTTGGAAGACACACATTGTAATAATACCTGTTGTTATGGAGGGGGAAGGCCTCCATAACATATTCTTGTAAGATGTAGTTCTGTCCACAGACTATACTAAACTTTATGCTTTAGCTTACATTTCCAAGGGCACAATCCTGGAAAAGGTGCCAGTGACGGAACGAGCATTCCGTCACAGGAATCAGTCACGGACGTGCCATAAACCACGTTCACGACTACTTGGGAGCAAGGGAGGTTGGCGTAGAGGTCAGCCTCCCTCGCTCTGTCGCCAGAACGCCCAAGCGGCCACCGGAGAAAGTAGGTAAGGATCTGGCGGGGGCGTTTCGGCGGGCGAGGGAGGGGGGCCATTGGTGTAGCCGCCCCAGGAGAGGGCGGGGGATGGCATTGGCCATATCCCCGTCCCTGCCGGGCCTCCAGCTATTTAGTTGGCGGAAATCCAAGGAGGCCGATAGGGCCGGCCGCGGTTTACACTCGGGGAAGGGGACGAGTGTCCCTTCCACGAGTAGACCTCTGGCCCGCCGGTCGACAGGCAGCCCGGGCTCAGGATCCAGCGGGTGGCCCTGGGCCGCCGGCCAGATTCTTAGTCAGGATTGCGCTGCAAATCTCATAACCCAGTTTATGTAAAGTGTGCCAAGGGGCAAATGCATATTCCTCTCAGCAGCCAGCAACTCAGAATGGGCTCAAATACTACCAAGATGCAGCAAAACAGAAGCACAAGCAGCTCTGTGCTATTCTGTCTCCATTCCTGCTATGGTGGGACTTGTGGATTTCACTTGAGGCAAGATTCACAAGCTCCTCATGTAATTTAGGACACATAAATCCCATCATATAACATTAAGAGAGAAATGGGAGAAGCAGAAGCAAAGAACTTGCTACTTGAAAAGCACTTTGCCAAGGAAAGGGCCTTTTTGCACACCCCGCATTTGTCCAGGGTAAAATCATAGGGGGCTTGTAGGAGGGCTTTTTCGGTGGAGGCCCCCTCTCTATAAAACTTGTTCCCCCAGGTGGTCTATTGCTTTCCCACCCCCTTTCATTTTGCCACTGTCTGAAAATGTACCTATTTGCTCAGACTTTTCTGGAGTATGCTTTGTTTTTAGTTTTGCTCTTCCTCCACTACTGTGTTTTTACGATGTTTTTATTTTGTTAAATGCTTGTTTTTAACGTGTTATTATTGCCTTCTAAAATATGTCGTTAGCCACTTCAATTCACTCCCCTACAATTCTGTCTTTGAGAATGAGATTGGATCTAACTCTATCAAGACAAATAAATAAAATAAAGTACTGTACAAGTTTCCACAGAGCCAAGAACGATTAAGATTTATTCTGTTGGAATACAGTGAGAGATACACACACACACAGCTCCCAAATACCACTGTTTCTTTGGGTCACTTAACACATAATCTTTAAGTGCACAATCATGGTTTGTGGTTTTTTTTAGTGTACGGTATATCTGTAAATGCAACATGCAAATGCCCAAAAGTTTGAAAATGCAGACATCACAGACAGAAGTGCACTCATTTGAGACCTGGGTTGGCTGTGGCTTCCTGCTGACTGCACTTTCAGTGGCAAACCTGAGCTTGTTGCTGTGCAACGTGCAAACCAGCCCTTTAAAGTCCAGAAAGCATTTGTTCCAAGGTGCCTGAGGAAACTGCAGCAGGACTCTCACTCACTCTCCTTAACTTCTGTCTCCCCACCCTCCTACTGCCTCTGGGGGAAATGCATAAACAGACTCATTTAAGGATTAGTGCTTGCTGCCATTTCAGCTCAAGCAAATTACAGTGGAGAAACAACACATCTTGCATTCCCTGCCTTCTCTGAGCTATGCTATTGTCACCAAGGGAGAGACATGAAGACTGCTAGATCCTTCCTCTGAGCAAAGGCATCATCTGCTGGGGCCACCATGACCACGATCAAAAACAAAAAGATTATTGTGGAGGGAAGGAAGGAAGGAAGGAAGAAGGAAGGAAGGAAGGCATACTTCAGGTTCAATGGTGTTTGGGTCACACATGTCTGAATTAGCAGTAGCAACTCAATAAAACAAAGATGAAGAGTCAAAGTAAGCAGCAACACTAGAGTCACAGATGTATGCATATTTAGGCCATTTGGGCCATATAAGAAGCTGCATAAAGGAATCTCAGCAGCAACCCTCCCAGCAAAGGTTTCTTTAGCCCATATGACAGCTCCATCTATAACTGAAAAGACAACTCCAGTTTTTCCATTGGGCTACACAGCATGGTCTCCAGTGATGTAGAGTCTTTTTACAAAATTTTGAGTCTATTGACTTGGACTTGAGTCGGACTCAAGTCGCATCAATGACTTGACTTGGACTTGACTCGGCAATTGTAAAAGACTCGAAACTTGGAGACTTTTACGACAAGCCCAATTTTATTCAGGTTTAAACCCGTTTCCCCCATTAAATAGATAGGGACTCACAACCAAAGACTCAAGACTTGGACCCAGAGACTTGGGACTTGACTCGAGACTTGGAGTCAGAGACTTGATCCACATCCCTGATGGTCTGTCTGTCTGTCTGTCTCTTTCTCTCTCTCTCTCTCTCTCTCACTCACACACACACACACACACAGGGTGACAATGCTGGTCCAACCCTTATAGTTAGGTGTAGCTAACAATATAATCCTAAACTCTGATGAAGTGGTCCATGCAAGCTTATGCTACAGTACAGTAATGGGAAAATTTACGCCTGTTTGGCAATGTTAGCATGAACACAGCCTATACAGAGAGTATATACCGTATTGTCCCAAGTATAAGACGCACCTGATTATAAGACGCACCCTTAAAGTTTGGTGGTATTAAAAAAATTAATTAAATCACTGGCATTAAATTGCAACAGCCTGATTATAAGACGCACCCCTAGTTTAAAAACTTAAATTAGGAGAAAAAAGTGAGTCTTATACTCAGACCAATACGGTATTTAAAATTTTGTGTCGGCATGAGATTCACGCACTTTGAAAGGAATACATAAGATATTCAACATACATGCAGACACTTTTACGAATGCAGGGAGGAGGGGCAGGGAAGAGAACAGAGTCAAGCTGCATCAACTCAATTCACACCTCATCATCTAAAACCAAGAACAGATTCTTACACTAAAACTACACAAAAAAGCCAGCAAGAGTAGCCCAAGAGCTACCACAGAACAGGAAAAGTTGATTTTAGTGGGAACAATTGGAGTAGATGTCACAGTGGGAAGGAGCCATTTTTCTGTCCACCATTTCCCCACTTGCTCTTTTCCCTGTGTGGTCTCAAATGTGTGTTGGGCTTTGCCCTTGCGTTTGACACCCTGCTGGAGGAAAAGCGGGCAGGGGTGCAATTTGGAGGAGGAAAGCAGCAGGCAGGGAAAGGATTAAGCACTATCTTCCCAGTTTCTAATTGCCCCCACCAGAAGCAGCAGCTCTTCCTATCCATAAATGACCATCTGGCTGCTATTACATGTGTTTGTGTAATGTGTCGTTTGGGCCTCAGTAAAAGAATAAGGAACAAAGAGATCCTCAACAGGGTTACCAACTGGCCAGCAAAAATACAGCCTGCCTGCAGTCGTGCCTTTAACAGAAGACTGACATGCAGGAAATAGCAGGTGAAGTTTTTCAGGGCAAAGCGATTAACATCATCATTTGCTAGTTGCTGAAGATTAAATGACAGAGAAAGGCAGGTTTCAGAGAACAGTTTAAAAGTTGGCAACCCTAGTACTGACATATTTACTGATGGGCTTCTGATGCATCCCCTTACACTGCAGAATTTGCAATTCAGAATTTAAAATTCTCAGGTTCTGTGCAGAGTGTGGCTGCTATTGCCTGAAATTCTGATTTCAGTCCCCTCTCTATTTACACACTTTTGCTTCAGATCATCTCCAGATTATGTTAGAAACACCAGCTAATTAACGCAGGCATCCCTAGCCATCCCTCACCTTCCTCACAGGGGTGTTTTGAGGCTTAATTAATGTTTGTTCAGTGCTTTGAAATCCTCAGATGAAAGGCCTTATAGAATTGCAAAGTGGTGCTGTTAGACTGTGCTAACCCAGAATGTTCCCTGCCCCGTAGGCAACACCTATTATGATGCCATCCCTGCTGAGATGTGGCAGTGTGAAGTAGCTCCTGGGAAATTCGCTGAAGCGGAGCCCACAACTGCTAGAAAGCTTATTTTTCAAGGAGGTTATTTATTTCTCTCTCTAGCACACGCACACATGCACACAGAGGGAGAGAGAGAGAGAGAGATGTATAAAATGTTTATGGGTCTTTCCCTATCTATCAGTCCAATTGAAATAACAAATAAGCAATGTGAAACTGCCAGTACACAATGCAATTAAAGTACTCTGAAATGGGGCAGGAGTAGGGGGAGAGAGAACATGAAAGTGCTAACGTGCTGTGTGTGTTTTTGGAAGGGAGATCACGATTTTTAAAAAGGAGGGACAGGGCAGAAAATTCAGGTAGTGAATCACATAGAGAACAACATGTAGCATCTTTTGAGAGGGTACTTTGGATTCACAGGAACCTCACAGCAGTTCTCACAACATACGAGTGTGCCCTGGTACAGTTTGGGAATTATTGGTTTGCAGCCTTAATTATTGGTCCGCCGCTGTAATTTCTCCTAATACCCTGTTTAATTAATGAGGTACAGTTAGAAGGTGTGATCATACAAGATGGTAGGAAGCCAATGTGTGCTACAGTGTTTAGAATACTAGACTGGGGTTCAAACCCTCTCTCGGCCATGAAGTTCACAGGGTGACTTTAAGCCAGTCACTCATTCTCAGTCTAAAGCCAGAGACACACTGCCTGTGTCGAGGTGCGTTGCGTCCCAGTGTGTTGTGAGAGTAGCCGACGAGCTGTAACGCAATGTACCATGTTTACACTAAAGAAAGTCGCACAGAGAAGGGTAAGATGTCATGCCCCGCCCCCTGCTCTTTTAGCCAATCAGAATCGAGTCTTTTCAGTCTTGATTCGGATTGGCCAATGCTTTTCTCCGCAACCCACCCCCACAGCACTGAACGCGGCCTCTCATTGGCCAAACGTGGCCAAAGTTCAATTTTTCCAACTTTACTCGCAACGCAACAGTTTTCCTGCGCTGCAGTGTAAGCTTGTAAAAGAGAAGACACACTGAATTTTTCTAGCTGCGTATGGATGCTGCTCTATGCAATGCACCGCAGCGCAGCCAGTGAGTCCCCGGCTTATCAGGCTTGTTCCACAGATAAAATGGGAGAATCTCAAGTATGATTTCCTGACCTTCTTGGACGAAAGATGGAATAAATGTGATAAATAATAGAAATAGACTGTGAGAGATCTAAAAATAGTGGAAGCTTATTGCGCTTGCAACTCTCTTGCCCAATATTACATTTAGTAATAATGCATCCACAATATTTTACATTCGTTTATCCTTCTGAGTTGCAGTAAAGTATACCTTTAAAACTGACAGAACGGGCTTTTTTGTCACGTGTCATAACACGTAATAAGCACCCTTGATGCTTATTAGTCAACTCCATACGACTCTCTCTGTGCGCATGGTTGGGTGACCCGTAGGATTTCTTTTCCTGCAAAGCATACTTAGCGAGGATTTGAACTGTGCTCTCGGCAGCCTTCAGGGCTTTGTCAGAGTTAGGGTGTGAGTTGACAAGAATCCTTTCGCTACATGGTCTGGCGCCTAGCAGCAAAACTCATAGAGCTATTCTTAGTCCTCCCATCCAGGGAGTATAAATAATGAGGAGCAGGTTTATTGATCTTCAGAAGAGTTTTGAGTGTCAAGAGGAACCTGAAGTGTAACCAAGATTTTTAGCCTCTGATTGGAATGAGAGTGGCCTAGGAGGAGGACGGGGAGTGGCTAGCACCAAGATCACATACAGCTGTAGCAAATGCAGGTCTCATGCAACTAGCAAGAGAGAAAAATATAGGTCAATTCCACATATGTATCCTTGCTGCCAACTAGAACTGCTTTGCTTCGGAGTGGAATCTCTTTTGATTCAGGTCCAAATTACACATTACAGGAGATGTGTGGTTCCAACCCATATCCCCCACCACCATCACTTCTCCATTCAATTCCATTGGTTGCCATTGGCAGGGAAATGTTAAGACAGCAACATCATGCAGTATGGATTTTTTTCCAATTGCATATTATCAGGGTGGATCAAGAGGGGATGGAGGCTGGCATGAAACACCAGTGCATCTTCCTGTACTGTAGAGTTTGGACCTCAACAGTCTTAAACAAGAGAAACAAATTTCTTCATGCGCAGACAAGGGAGTCAAAGGTTAAATAGCTCTCAATCAAATATTTAAAAGTAGCGCAGCTTTGGGGTATTTAAAGGTATAAATACCCTCTTTCGTTAAAGAGGTCACTGGCACAGAGGATGCCCTGCTACCAACCATGGGGTTATCAATGTAATTGTTTTATCAGTTTACATTAGATCTCAAGTATTTTCTCCACTCTTCCAAACAAAAGGCAAGAATCAGGGGACAATTGGTGCCAATATATTGTAACTAAACGTAGCTCAGCCCCCCCCCCCATGCCTCTCCCATCACCTGCAACAGAGGCATAATAATATTGTCCTCTCTTGAATCTGTAAAGATTGAGATAATGTATGTGAAATACTTTGAACAAATGAAAAGTGTCACGTCGATGATGGTGGTGAACATTAAACCACTTATTGAAACAGCATGCTCAAACATTTGTTTTCTGGATTTTGTCAGTTCCATTTCTGCAGGGGGAAAAATGATGGCATATCCATTTGCCATTTTTAATTGATTTGATTTGAACATGAGGAGTTAGACAATGGTTATTTAAATGACAGTAGGTGCGCGAATTTAAGAAGTGAGAGACGTATTATGGAAAACTATTAAAATATGGACTGCCAGCATCTCCTGCGAAAATATACAAAAGTAAATTCTCTCAACCAATGAATTTCACTCACATTTCCTATTCATTCACTTTTAAATGACGCAACAACATGCTCTTCATACAGGATTAATTACTTTAGCTGTCATACATTTCAGTGGTTTTCTATAGAGTTTCCCCCCGTGTGTTTGCATGTACAAGTGAATGAAATTGGCATTTACTGGTAAAAATCAAGTACAGAAAGTTTTTATGTACAGTATAAGAGGGATATGCAGTGTATATTTTTGTGCTAGTCATTTTCCTCTTCAAAAAGAACACAGAGGGTCTCTTGGGAATAAAAGGTAGACACAAAAGTACTCTGAAGGTGTCTCCACAGTAGATTTTTGTTAAGGTGGTAGTGCAAACAAAACAGTTAAAAATGTTTTCATTTAGAACACTTTAAAGGGGGGAAAGTTATACAGAATGGAAGGGGAACTCTTTTGTAAGGGCCAGAGAGGGCACTCTTGGGAGTGGGTATTTCACAAATTATTGTCTCCTAGCCTAGCATTAATATTCAGAAAAAAAGCATGTGCCTCATAATGAGTGAATGATAGCGTGACTGTACACTGTGACTGTACACAGTGCACACATCCAAACAGAAACTATTTATTCCAGCTTGATTTTATTTTTATTTTTAATCCCACACTTCTACCAGGAAATCCTACACAGCGCTCTCATTTTATCTTCACAACATCCGCATGAGGTAGGTTAATTTTTCTACCTAAAATACTATATGCCACCAATTCTGCTCTTCTGCAGAATACAGCAGTGGTGGCCTAGACTAGAGCATCACCCTGAGGACATGTTAGGCCTCCATTCTTCACACAATTCCTCTTCTGCCATTCCCCCCTGTCTTTTCCAAATGGCAGCAGGAGAAGGGGGGGGGGGAAGAGGAGGAAGAGAAGCAGCAGTAGCCTGCTGCTGTGGCCAAGTTGGCATGCAGCTGAACCCAACAAGGGGAGCGAGCGAGTGGCATGGAGGCTAGTGGAAACGGCATGCAGGCTTGGGTACTCCTGTTAATTTGTCACCTAAGCTGCCTTATCACTGGGCCTTATCAGTGAGCTGGCCCTATATGTAATGTGGTTTCAAGGCACGATGCAGGATCCTAAGCATGAGAAGTAATTTCAATGGGACTTACTCCCTAGTAATCGTGCTTTCAATTGTAGTCAGAATTATTTCCAAAAATAACCTGCAAAGCAAAGCATTCAAGCTTGCTCTCCATCCACATTCAGTGAGGGTTTCCCTATAAAGGGGGCTCTTGTATCCAAGGATCCGCTTATCCGCGGTTGGCCGGGGGGGCCATGCACCACCACCTCTACCCATTACCTTTCTTTATCTGTAAAGAGCTGGTGCCAAGTCCATGCCTTTCTTTTAAAACAAATCGCTATAAGCAGCATGCTGTAAGCATGCTATAAGCATGCTGCTCATAGAGAAGAAGCAGGCAAGCAGCCAGTGTGCTAGAGAGGCTCCTAACATTAAACAGGAAGCAATTCTGTTTCCTGTTTCATGTTAGGAGCCTCTCTAGTACGCAGGCTGCTGGCATGCTGCTTATAGTCTTTTGTTTAAGAAAGAAAGGCACGAACTTGGCGCCAGCTCCTTACAGATAAAGATAGATAATGGGTGTGTGTGCGGGGCTTGCAGGGGGCGTTTGCCCCATCCGCGGTTTTCACGTATCCATGGGGGGCTGGGAACATATCCCTCGTGGATATGGGGGGCCATGCCTCTGATAAAGTGGACTGTGGTCCATGCAAGCATGTGCTATAATACATTTATTTTATGCCATAAGTAAGACATAACTACTACTCTGTAAGCAATTCCCTATTGTGTTTGTGATACTTTGTGCCCAGGTTTACATTCATGAATGTGTTCTTTGAAACACAGAAAAAAAGTTTGTAGGATAGCAAGTCCAAAACACGCAAGCAACCGATGTGTCAGAATTCAGATTGTTTTATTCAAGCATATGCATGGTCGCTCAGCGGGACTTTGGAGTCACAAATCAGAGAGCGCGCCTTGGCATTGTTCTCATGTTCTTTTATACTTCGCAAAGCTGTTACAAAACGGCAAGGAAGCGTGTCACACTATGTCCAAGAGGCATTCTATCCTTACATTGGCTGTAGCCTTGTTACTAACCCAGAAGGGCAATGGCGATGCACCCCCCCCCCCCAAGCTGTAAGCATTTAGCTTTCATTTCTCCCCTTGTTCCGCATTTCCTGAGCTAGCTGACAGGTACAGTGTAGGCTTTCTGGTTAGCTACATTTCCTCTTGCAAGAGCTACAGAAACCAAAGTGTCTGTTAATATTTCAAGTTAAACAAGCATCATTCTCTAGGTCACAGGCTGAACACATATGGCTAATGGGGAAAGCATTCAACCGGTAGAGCATTCCTGGGAGCTGGTGTACCCTTCAAGTTCCTCTGATTCAATAAGTCCTTGTCTCAACTACTGTCTCTATAGTCAAGAAAACAACCCTTTCTTAAGAAAACAACCCTTTCTTAAGAAAACAACCCTTTCTTAAAGTCAATTTAGCTGTTCATAAAGCCACATTATTATCAAGGTGGAGTTAGAGCTGCAGAGTCCTACCATTCCAGCAAGTGGGACATAAATAGGGAAAGTAAGAGACATGGTGATTCATGTCTTTGCCAGACTTGCATTTGGAAAAGGAAAGGGCCACAACAGCCACATTTGTTGGTGTGCCAGACCTCTCTTATTGCTGAATCCTGATAAAATTCAGCTCTACCAGAGACAGTGGCCTGTGAATGGGCAAAACCAGCCCAGACGTGGCTGTTTGTGCGCAAGGCTCTTGACCCTTTTCATTGATGACAAGGAGCTGCAAAAGGCTGATGCAAGCTGGAAACAGTCGATGAAACAGAGACACAGAGGATATAATGGGGCCCTGTCAGCAGCCTCCTGGGACGGCTGCTGTTACTTTCTAGCCGCTGCTTGCAGTTTGCTGATGTAATCCCTGGTCCTCATTAACTCAGTGTGGGAGTACATTAACCTCTTTTGCTAAAGTGAGGAGTGGGAGGGCATGGGGGGCCAACAATGTCTAGCAGGGTAAACAGACAGGCCTGTATGACAAGGAAAACAGGAGTGATGTGCAGAGTTTTGCCTGCCACACAAAGCCACATGTGTGAAGCAACTGCTAAGCTCCCAGTAGAAGAGAACGAACAGGAGAGAACAATGCACAAAAAAGAATGATTAGAGAGCAACACTGTTCTCAGGGCCCTGCTGGAAGTCCAAGAGAGAAAGAGAGAGTTGAAAGAACAATGCTTTGATTTGTCCACCTATGTATTTATATTACATTTGTCGCCATAGCACCTGAAATACCTTGGTGTATATGCATACGCTCCATGACAATTCCCAGCACTCACATGTTCTCCAACCATATTCAACAGACAGACTGTAGGGAGGAGTCAAGCTGGAAACTGAGTTGAATGCATTTTTAAGGGCAGTCCTCAACTTTATGCCTCCTCCTTGCAAGCTCCACAAAAGGGCTGAACGCACAATAGGAGGTAAAAAATAAAGTACCAATAAGATGTTACTGGAACTTTGCATGAATGGAATGGAATACCAGAATGGAATACCAGAATGGAAAAGGAATTTCTGCATTTTCTAGTGGCTTTTCTGGTTGCTTACAATATGACTAAGGGCCCAACCCTATCCAACTTCCCAGTGCCGATGCATCTGCAATGCTGTCCCGAGGTAAAAGAACAAACATTCTCTTACCTTGAGGAGGCCTCCATTCCTGTCCCCCCCCCCCCGAATGCAGCACATGCCCCGTTGGCACAGCTGCATTAGCACTGAAAAGTTGGACAGGCCCCAAATTCAGTTACACTATGATGAATTGGAACAGAAAGATACATATCATAAACTGACCTTTAAAGTCTGTGGCCAGAGATTAGTGCAGTGGATTGAATCTACAGATGTCCAGCAGGTCCAATGCATAAACAATGTATGTCTTCACATTATGAACCAATGAGCTGACAAATCCAGTGAGAGTCTTAAAAGGCAGCTCCCTCCCCCCCCCCCCCGAAAAAAATTGGTGTGGTGAAACAAGCAGATATGCATTTTGTTCTCCTGACGTCTTCATCTTATCTCAACTCTGAGGGTGAATTCCCTTGATCACATACTGACTTCTGTCAGTCATCTTATGGACAGCTAGAGTCCAGCAAGCATTCTATTCACAGGGTCATACATATTCAGGCAGGTATCAGAACACCATATTACGTTCAAACATGTTGGTCCACAGTTGCACGTTGCAGGCAAAAACTTTATAACGAGGAAAAGGTCCTGTGAGTCCATAATGACAGTAGCCACTGGGCAATTTCTCCCTGGGAATTGCTATAGTAATTAGATCTTTCTTAACCAGTTATTAAGGAGATAATGGGCAGACTTTCACTTGGGCAGACTTTCACTTGACTCGTCTTCCTTCTTAACACCAACACCACTAGGCCAGAATTTAAAAAACAAAACATTATACCAATGAGCATGATACTTTTGCTTTCAAGACTCTCCAAAATCTCTAGCAAATATAACAGGAGATGTTCCATGTCTCTGCAGAGGATACATGGCCAATTCTTACCAGAAGATGGGAAAACAATATTTGAACTACTGTTTCAAGTTAGAAACTTGAAATTGTTATTTCTAAATTACTTTAATAATATTTACAATTTAATCATAAGTTAAAAATAACCCATTGCGCCGCCGGCAGCAGCGCGATCCCTGGAGCGTTGCTGTGATCCCGGGTATGCTGTCACCATGGCCGCAGTTGCCAAGCCCCTTAAGAGGCTGGCATCCGCTTCCAGTTCTCCTGGTGGGTCGCAACCCACCAGTTTGAGATCCGCTGAATTAAAGGAATGCACGCACGTGCACAACCTTTGCTGGTGAGGGTGCTTGTTTGTGTTTTAAATCCTGAAAACACTTTATTTACCTAGTCAGTTAAAACATTTAGCAGTACCAGCAAATAGGAGACAGACTTGGTGCAGTGCAAAACCATCAGCTGCTCCGGTGTGTGCCACTTCTTCACAAGCACAACCTGTTGCACCTTCTAAGCTGCCAGCGATAGTATTTCTGAGAGGATTAATTAAAGTTCACAGAGCAACTTAAGGATCTAAGATAAAAGGCACTCTGCAGCTGCAAGAAAATTATTATTTTTCTTTGTTCTCCAGGCTCACCTAGCTAGTAAGCACTAGAACAATCCAGGAAGAAGAGGTAGTAAGGATGGATACAACGGCCAGATCAGAATACAGATGCAGCCGGTAGGTCCTGAACAACTGCAGCCATTTTAGTACAATGTTACAGACATACTACGATAAAGTATTCTGAAATTTCATCCCCTTCAAAGTGCAGGTATTTTACTTTTAGTAGAAAGCAAGGAAAGAGCAACAGAGATGAGGCTTTGTTCAGAAAGGTGGACTGAAAAGATAAATACTTGATATTGTAAGCTTCAGATACTACTATACACACTCTAAAATATCACATTTCTTTATCTTCAAGCTAAGTCCTTCAGTATAGTATACCAAATAATGTTTTCTATTGTAAACACCACCATCTTTGATTTATGGTTGATACATGTAGCTTTCTCCCCAAACGTACAGCTTTCCTTAACAAGTAGACTAGTTTGCTTCCATCAATTGCTTTTTTTCCTGAAGTTCCTTGGTGTTGGTTTTCTTTTCTTGTCAAACATAGAACCATTTCCTGTAGCTAATTCTTCCTGTTATCTGACAAGCTCTGAGGAATATCCAGTTACGTGCCTCCATTTTCCTTAAGGAGACTCATACGCACCCTTAAAACAGAGAGGCTTAGCGCAGATGTAATGCTGCTGATCTCTTAACCGCAGTTAAGAAATCAGGAGGGGGCTCAGGCTCCCTTCTCTTGCCTCCTCCAACCCGAATTCTCACCACCATGTCAGCCTCAATGACACTATTAGCACTATTTCTGCACCAACAGTATACATAATGCTAATTATGATGACCCCCATTTGGCACAAAGGGATGGACAGGCAGGGAAGGAGTGTATGAGCCTCCCCCCCCCCCCAGTCTCTTGGCCATAGCTAAAATATCAGCAGCATTGCACTAAGTAACAGATATTGCTTATCCTACCACATGCCTACTTTTCAAGAATAGTTTTCAAAACTGTTTTTGTTCTCCTCCTATACTTTGTGAATAACAATAATTACTGTCAATTATACAATAGTGAAGAAATTTATTCAGTTGGGACCATTTTGCCCTCCTTTACTCCATGACTGCCACAACTGCAGAGGAGGGGTATGTGTGTGTGTGGGGGGGGGGTTGTGAACCTGCACCCCAATACAATTTCCTTGACAATTTCTAGGGGTTGAAGAGAACAATGATGTGTCCAAGGACACCCAGTTTCTCAATGGCTAAACTAGGATTTGATTGCAGGTAAATAAACTTGATGGCTCTTCCATCTCATAGATTATCCAACTGGTACAGAAACATCTCCGTGTTGGAAAGCATCTGTTCCCAATCACGTCTGGCATCAGGACTGCTCTTCACATGCTTTTTGGAAACCTTTGCTATCTGGCAAATGTATGCTAATTCACTTTCTCATTTACTGATGACTCAGGAATAAGATCACTAGTTGGATAAGATCCTCCGAGATAATGGCAAAACTGTTATACACAAATGGATTTATCATCATCAATTTCATAATCCAAAGTTAAATATAACACACAGACTCTTAGTGTGGCATGGATCACAGGTTTTAGTGCAACTTGGGTATGTGGACACTTCCCTGGCATTAGGCCTGCATAGGATTGAAGCCTCACTTTGTTACTCTAGGATCCTGTTAGTGAGAATCAAGCAAATGCTTGCCTCTTTTTTCCATATGAATTGTTTTCTGGCTTCCAAGACCTAGTAGCAGCAGATCCCTTCCCCCTTGCCCTCTCCTCTCCCTCCCCTTACTTTCTCCCTCCCTCCCTCCCCACAGCAGACAAATGCTGTAATTACACAGCATTCCTTCCAGGCTCCGGTAATGAGGGGGTGCTTTGAGCCAGCAGTAATTATACAGTTTTAAAATAAGCAGATTCTTCTCCAAGCAAAATTAAAAGTCTGCAGACGGACTCCCTTGCTGTGCACCTTTATTAAACAGGGACTGAGACGCAGAGAAAAAAGAAAAGGGAAGTCTACACAAAGAGAGAGAGAGAGAAAAAGAAACTTTGTCAGCCAAGCAGGGTGGGATCTGGGGCTTAGCAGTGCCAGCTTGCGTGGCGGCCTCAGTTATTTTATTGGGTTGAGCTCCGTTTCCCTCCCCCCAGAGATCTCACTTGCTTTAAGAGTATAATGCTGAGCTAAGCAAACGCTAGATGGATAATAAAAATTGCAGCAGACCTGGGGGTGGGGGTGGGGGTGGGCAGCTCGTCTTCCTCTCTTCTCTTGCAACAGGCTTTTGTGTATGTAAAAACTGTCCTAATCCCATAGAGCCTCCTAAAGGTATGCAGTGGAAGGTTCTCCCAGAAAAGAGGCAAAAACCAGAAGCCACATAGTCGAGTTCATTACAAGTCTTGCAGAATGCCCTCCCTGCTCAACAGAAAGTGAAACGATAGTAGAGCATGGCTTTAAGAGTTTGGGAGTTGTTGGCAGCCCACTTCTTTGCCAGCCCTGATGCTTACTCAGTTTATTTATTTATTTTTCACATTTTTATACCGCCCTTCCTCCAAGGAGCTCAGAGTGGTGTACATATTTCTTCCCCTCCTTTTTGTCCTCACAACAACCCTGTGAGGTAGGTGGGGCTGAGAGATAGTGACTGGCCCAAAGTCACCCAGGAAGCTTCGTGGCTGAGCGGGGATTTGAACCTGGATCTTCCAGGTCTAAGTCCAACTCCCAAACCACTACACCATCCTGGCTTGTTCAGGCCCTTGTATTGATTCACATCAGAGTTTCACTCCCTCGGCTTCCACTCATAAAAATAGCACATCTAACAATTCAAATCATCTTTTTAAACCCAACTATTCCATTTCCTTAGTCATTCTCCTTTTCCACAGCCAATGTACCAAAAGTACATTTGCTGAAGTAAAAAGTGACCAATCAGACTGTCCTGGGCCTCAAACAAGCTGCTCTTATATCACTGGTGGTTTCACACTCCCCTCATCCTCCTGAGAATGACTTCTGCGCTGCTTTCTGAATTTCTCTCATATGCCTTCAGGTACTGTATTGTAATTTAGTCAAATATAATACACTTGGGGAAGGGAATTCTGCTTCCTGCAGAGCCTTTTCCCATGATGCCACTCTTCTGGAACCAAGAAAGAAGAAAAAGAAAACAGGCAACTGACAGGACACGGAGAAGAGTCATTTACAAAAATAGCCACCCAGTTCCACTCAGTGCTTTTCCAAGTGATTAATAAGAGCAGGTCCCCATGAACAGCCGCAATAGTGAAATAAAATAGAGTACACTATGGGCTACTATGGCTAATATCCTTGAAATGTGTAGGTTTGTCCCACTGAAATCATTTGGAATACTTCAGAACAAGCAGTTTGAGGGTTGCAGCCAAAGACTTCTGTATTATAGCTCCAAAGAGAGTACATTAAGTTTGGATTGCAAGCTTGCTGGGAAACTCTCTAGCTGCTTTGAACACTTGAACAAGAACATGAACAAGAGTCAGAAACATCAGGAAACCACTCGTGATTTTATCAAATCAACACAGAACGTTTGTGTATTCTTGGCACACAGTCATGTTGGTAGACATGAACACGGAGCAAATATCCCTTCAGTCTGGTCCCCTCTCCCTTTTGAGGTCTCAGGTTTTCTATGTGGACAGTACAGCAAAGGCTTATGTCCAAAGCCGGCCTCACATACGTCTTGCTTCGTCGCATCCTGGAGTAGATTCTGATTGGCCCGAGGCATTGCTCTGCGTCCCGCCCCCTCAATGCCAAACGCAGCCTCTCATTGGCTGAAGCTCGATTTATTCAACTTGGAACGCACCAGAACGACCTTCGGCCAATGAGAGGCCACGTTCGGTGTTGTGGGGGTGGGACACGGAGCAATGCCTTGGGCCAATCAGAATCGAAGCGAGACGCGTGCGGTCTGATACAACTTTTAGTCTCAGGAAAAACAGCCCCAATAAGGTATGTTGATGACATAGGCAAGGGTTTTTCAGGCAGCATCCCATGACAAGAAATGTCCAAAGATGGCAAGGTGACTCTTGCAGGGGTCAATTGTCCATTCTAATTTGGGCCATTTAAGACGGCTTAAGGCTTCCCACTACCTGTGAGTCCCAGATCTAGAACTGGTCACACTGGGTAAGATAGAATCAGTCTAAGGGACAGAATAGAACTTCAGTATTTGCCTTACAGAATTCTACAGGATTCTTGAAATAAGGGTAAAAGCCCTTTAAAACAAAGTCTTTTAAAACTTAACTTCTTTCAGTTCAGGGAATGCTGAATCCATAACCTAGTTCAAATGGGGAACTTTCAACCTGTTGCAGTATGAGTAGTCTAGATAAAAAAAAACACTGCAAATCTTGGCTCCACAGTATAGCTTCATTAGCTCATCAGGCTGCAAAACTCAGAACTTTTATGGAAACGCACATTGTCAGAGCGGTTCTTTGTCATGTTTTTTTAAATAAATCCATTTATGCTTATGTGTATTGTAAGGCATTTTGTTGAATGCTTTTAAATTGTTTTAACTTCCTGTGGCTGTTTGCAAACTAGAGACATACACATTTCTAAAAGAATGCATATTGTTTGGGACTAAAGAAGTTGAACCTAAGGACACAATTTTTGTTTCTGCAAGAAAGATACATAAGCAGACTTGTTGGAAGAATGGCAGATGGAAGAATGGCTGGATCAGGATTTGAAAGTGAAGAAACTGCAATATTCAGGTTAAACTCTGAACATCTCCCCCCCCCCCCCCAAACATGCGACCAGTCTAAGCCTAGAGGTAGTCTCGTGATGAAACTGACCTTGTTTTGGTTTTCCCCTAAGCAGGAAGAAAAAGCAGGAGCTATCCCAGAGCCTGTGTTAGTGAATGGGGTACACTGATTAGGTATCAACCACTGTGCCCTTTCCTCTCACCTTCCCCCCATCAAGTCATTAGAGATATAAATCTCTCTAGTAGAAAAGAAACCCAACTATTTATCTTGGCGCTTGGGGAGCTTCCCCACACACACAGCCCAACATTTTTGGGGGTTTAGCCATTTCCCCCTGATTCCATTCTATAAGTAGAACCTGCTTCAAACACAAAGGTATATATCAGGGGTGGCCAAACTTGCTTAATGTAAGAGCCACATACGATAAATTTCAGGTGTTTGAGAGCCACAATATTTAAGATTAAGAAGCATTTAAATTCTTAAATATATTTATTCACCATGAACATTAAACTTATGTTTTAATCCAGTGGACTCTCAGTTTATACCTGGTAAATCATTATAGAGCTTGAAAATTTCTTATTTACCTTTTATATTAAATTGTGATGCAAAAAGGAACTCAGCCAACATATTTCTGAGAGCCGCACATTATACATCAAAGAGCCGCATGTGGCTCAGGAGCAACAGTTTGGCCACCCCTGGTATATATCTTTGAGGACACCTGTGAGACTTTGATCCCACAAAGTGCCTTATGCCTGTTTTACACTCTGTCCTGGGTGCAAGATCCCCTCCATGCCACATGATGTGCCTGCCTTCTGAGGTCCAGAAAGGTACTCTGAGGTACCCCTTTCCCAGGAGCTCATATTCTTAACACACTGGAGCAGCAATATTTATTTATTTACTTAAAAAAATTATACCCCGCCTTATCCTATGCCGAGGCAAATGCCCAAGGCGGCTTACAACAAGAATTAAAATACATAATTTAAAAACAATACATAAAATAAATTAAAAACAATAAAATCCACTGGTTTTTTTTTTTTTTTTACAATATGGAGCAGAGAAGCAGCAAAGCAGAACATCTTGAGACACTGGAGTCAGAAAACAACCCATCACCCAAACGCCAGACGAAACAGAAATGTTTTGAGCCGCTGCCGAAAAGTCATGAGGGAGGGGGTAGTTCAATACAGAGAAGTGTAGATGCCCTTAATTTTTTTGTCCCTGCCCCACCAATTCAGACTCCCCCCCACCATTAAAAAGATGACGTCTGTCATTGTACTGTGTGTGGTTGAGTACATTTCCAACAGGAGCATGGACTACCTCCACAAATCTAGAATAACTGGTCATTTACAGGCAAGTGAGATGACTATACAATTCATGCTGGAATGATTTTTGTTTTTAAGGACAGACCTAGGAGGATAAAGGAAAATATCAGCATCCAATTCTGAAACCTTCAGTTTTCCCCTTGAAATCTCATGGTATTGCTGGTGCTCAGCTTCTCTCTCTTGAGATTCAGGCCAATGAGAAGCTTGCATGATGCATTCAGCTGTTGTAGAAATCTTTGCAGCCAGTGCACACATTACAGCTGCCACATATTACAACAGCTGTGGGACTTGCTAATGAGCTTGTCCTAAAAACTCCCCTACACTCTTTGCATCCACTGGCATTGAAGTGCCTTCAAGCATATTCCCAGTGCCCACCTCTTAACATCCTAAAGTGACACACTAGGTTCTAAGAGGCATGAGACTTGGCAGGCAGCATCCTTAGTAAGACTCTTGAGAGGAATCTTGGCAGGAATCTGAAGATGTCTGCACAGCTCAGAGACCATACAACGGTCTAGCTGCTACCTTAAAAAAAACTGTCCTCCTTAGACTGGAATTGACTTCTCCTTGCAACTTTGTCCTTCTAGGTCTCCATATGCCAAGTCAAATTACTATCCAAATGAAGGGGGGGGGGGGAGAGAAACCACCTCTTCCTGCAACTTTAACCTTCGTTGTGCCCCAAGGCTTCTAAACTACCGTATTTATTGGCGTATAAGACGCACTTTTTTGTCTAAATTTGAGACCCAAAATAGTAGGGTGCGTCTTATACGCCAATACTAAAAAAAAATCCCTCCGTCTCCCGCCCGTTTTAAAGCATTTTTGGGCTTACCGGGGTTTTCCGGAGCAGGAGAGCTCCCCTGTGCTTTCTTCCCTGGCTAATCTATCCGATCTACAGCTGTTTGTCTGGTTTAATTTATGCAGGAGCTTGAGTTGAGCTTCTCAGCAGCCAGCAGAGGGCGCTGTGCTCAGTTCAGTTCAGCTGAGCTGCAGAAGGCCTTTCCTCCGATGCTGTATCAGTTTTGGTAAGCTTCTGAACTGGGCCTAGTTGGGAGGCTTTGGAAACTTTGCATAGGTGGGGTGGGGTAAGGGTTGAGTCTGGGGTTTTTTTTTTTTTTGTACTTGTACATTTATGTTCTGGTGCATTTTGTTCATGTGTCTTATTGCTGTGTGTTTTAAAAGAGATCCTGGTATTTTTGTGCAATTTATGTAAATTAGCTAATTAAGCAGCCAAGCAGTAAGTGGCCAAGTGGCCCAAAAATGCTTTAAATCTTTTTTTCTTGAAACCCAGGGCCAAAAGGAAGGTGCGTCTTATACGCAGGTGTGTCTTATACGCCGATAAATACGGTATATTGAAGGCCAAATGACAATACATTAAACTATGGAACTTAAGCATATGCTCTCCCAAAGCTGGCAAAATGTGATGAATATATTCATCTGAAACAGTTGTCTTTGGCACATGACTTTTACTATGCAAGTATGATGCTTTGCTATGATGAACAAACAACATACAGACTCTTGATTGACTTCTAAAGGTTCTTTCCATGACCAATCTCAGCTGGCTGGCTCATACACCTGTACGACATACACATTTGAGATCTGTGAACACATTTGCTGTGTTCACCAGTAGCGTAGCAGGGCCGGCTGGTACACCACAGGATATATAGAGCAATACCTTGCACTTTTGTCAGGGACCAGAATATGGATGAAAGTGAAAAATGGATGAATGTCAAAGTGTAGCTTTATTTAGCTTGCAAATTTAATTTGGCCAGCAAAAAACCGTAAATAACCAACTATATAACTATAACACATGCGAATATGTGCAAAACCTCAACAGAATAAAAGGAAAAACAACATAAGAACGCTGACAAATGTGGAAGTTTGAATGAAATTAGACGAAAGAGGAAAGCACAGTTTGAAATGTGGTTATAATTGCAAATGGCTGAAAGATCATAGAGATGAAAAAGTCAAATGGATGAAAGGCAAGGTATTGCTGTACAAACCATGCATATCAATAGTCCCATCAACCAAGGGTGATGATCCCTTGAGTCAGAGTTTTTAGAACCCATTTGTCATCTCACAAGGCTTTTCTTCCAGTACTAATTTTATGCAGAAGAACTACTGCAATCAGGTTCACTATAATAGCACAATTTAGATTGGCACCAGTCGTAAATCTGCATTCGAAAAGTGGCAGTGCAGTGGTAGTGATGGGAATTCACACCTTTACCACTCTTTAGCTGTGTTAATTGTGAGTACAGCAGGGCTGAAAAGTGCTACGATGGCCCATCTTAAGTTGAACAGGCTCTCTTTGAACCTTGCCATGTCAGATATCATCACTTCCTGCTTGAAAGATCTCCCCACTCACCTGCCCTCAATATTCAATGCTTACTGTTCAACCCTGACTGTTCCCTGGAAGGACAGGTACTAAGGCTGAAACTCAAATATTTTGGCCACCTAATGCGAAGAGAGGACTCTCTGGAGAAGACTCTGATGCTGGGAAAGATTGAAGGCAAAAGGAGAAGGGGAAGGCAAAGGATGAGATGGTTAGACAGCATCACCGATGCAACGAACATGAAAATGAGCAAACTCAGGAAGATAGTGGAGGATAGGAAGGCCTGGCGGGATATGGTTCATGGGATCACGAAGGGTCGGACACGACTTAACGACTGAACAACAACACACCACTAAGGTAACAGGAGTGGCCCATCTAGAAACTGCCTTCTGCTTCAAACTCTTACAGGCTCTTTGGCCTACAAAGCACACAACAGACATGTCAATAGTTTGAATTTCATATTCCTGTAAAGAAACACTCTCTTTCTCCTCCTCACCTTCTCTGCTATATGGCCCCTGCACCCTTAGTTTTATTTCTCCTGTTTTCTGCTGTCATCTAACATGCCTTAATGGAAATTATCTTCTTGAGGCTCAGTGCAGCTTGTCCATTATCACATAAATATACATCTCGATGGCACCAGTGGGAAACAAAAGCCATCAATACATCACAGCATTTCCACTACCAACACTATTGATAACATGAGCAATGGCACAGATAGCAAAGGTTTATCCCTGTAGGTGCTCTGCAGCCTGGCTCTCTGGTGTGGTCTAAACAGAACATGTGATAATGAGCAGTGGAATAGGCTGCCGGTGCTGCTGAATGCAATGGCTACCGCACTGAGAGTGTTTACCAAACCTCATACTTTCCCCCTAAAACTAAGGCTGGATGGACAGACGGACTTACAGCTGAAAAGGGTGCAAGAACTATTTCCATCCCCAGAGAAGCAACCTCTTATGTTTCTGTGATCATCACTGTTCTGGATGTACCTCCCGTCTGGAAGGAGGCCGGTCCACAGCAGTGTCTCAGAGATGCAAAGGGCAGCCCCCTTGGAGGGACAAGTAATTCTGATGCATTAGGAATGATTGAATGCTCCAATCACACTTGATGAAGGAACACAGCAGAATGACCCGTCCCCAGCGGAGACTGGTTGGAATAAGGTCAGCACAGAGCACCAACTCATGAAGTGATATAGCAGGAAGCCTCCTCTGTGAGAAGGTACTCAGTGCTCACAATAACTTTTAATTTAATTTATTTCTCATGGCATGCTGGCAGTTTCTCACATAGCCAACCAGTGTACCTTCGAACATGCTGTAACTCTTAAAAATAAAATATAGACGCCAAAACAACCTATCCCCTCTGGACAGGTAATGAACTCCTGCCAAATGACAGCCCCAGACTATCCTTGCTGACAAAATATATAGAATTACTGAGAACCTGAAAAGCAACTGCTGAGGACATATTTAACATATTACATTTCTATCTCATCTCTCTTCCATGGTGGAACTTAAGTGACCTACATGGAGTAGCCTGGTGGGTCACCCATCCAGGCACTGACTAGACCTAGACCTCTTTAGCTTCAAGATAGGCCTGTCTCATGGGTCTGAGAGCACATTATCTACTCTCACACAAACATCTAAGCTCGTAGTAGCAGTCAGAAAAGCCTGCATATACTATACCCTACCTTGATGGTGACCAGTTACAGGCATCTACTGCCAGGCACAGGAACAGATTTTCAGCATGTGATGCCCAGCACCTGAAAAGCAACGTTTATACTGCCATGCCAAAATGCTGAATTCTGTACATAGCAGTAGCTGCATCCAACCAGCTCACCATGGGCTGAAAGCCAACTGCACAGGTTTTTCCAGCACTTATCCTGTGGCTAACATGTGCCTAATGGTTGTTTGAATAGGCCCTGAGAGGGGCATAAAAGTGACTATGATGCTGCAGCACTCCTTCTGCATATTATTAAACAGTGAAGCTTGTTCAGCAAACAGCAAATGGTTTTGCAAATATCTATGCTGCACCTTCCAGCCCTTCTGGAAGCCCCTTTGTTTCTGAGCCCTTCAGAACTGGTCTAAGGGATCAATTAATTCTGGAGGCTCAACTGAGCGTCAAAGTTCAAGAGTGAATCACAGAGTTCAAACATTAAAGGAAGCTCATATCAATGAAATAAAGATAAAGGGAAAAGATTTCACTATAGAAATCCTTGCCCTCTGCCTTGCTGGGGGAGGCAGGGAGAAGAGCATCAGTAGCGGTGGTGGCAGCAGTGAGGCAGTGGCATAGCAGCAGTGACATCTGGCCAGCCGATAACCCCTGCCTACTTGGACTTTACAACTTCTGGGGGATGGGAGCATTTAAACCAGTCTGACCTGCACGGCGGGCACTGTTCCCCCTAAGGTGCGCAGCTTGGAGCGTGGCTACCCGGAAGTTCAGCAATGACGTGTGATGGTAGGTCTGGAGGATAGTGGGTGCTGGGCCCAAGTGAGAGCTGGGCCTGGTGCAGAGCAAGGGACAACTTTTTTCTTTTCTTGGTGGGTGCCTGTGGGTGGGGAGACAGGTCTGCTTGTTTTGCTTGCCACCCCTAGTATAGTCTGAACCAGGCCAATGGCATTATGGCCATGGTTGGCATTTTTACCCAAGGGTGTATATACACAACAGGAGTTAAATGCTTATACACCTGTGGGCTGGGAAGAAGAACAGGCTGTAGAATCACACAAATGGTGGCAACCACAGAATTAACCCTGGTTGATGCTGGTACAGATGTAATCTTTCATCATGGTGAATGCTACCCGGGGAAAGATTTGTATCAGGGAGGTAATGTACAATCCTGCAGTCTACTCCCAATCTTTTAAGCATGGTTAAAGACTGGGAGTGATTTTCCCTGCACTGGATGTTTAGTGTGTGTAATACACTGACCAAATTATGCTGCAAAATATAAAATGTTCCTTGGGATTACAGCATACAACTCAAACTGATAAATTCCGTATTCCATATTATATGTTATTTCATTCAAACTTCTGCATATTACAAAACACAACGTTGCTATCTTGCAACCCACAGTCTAACTATGCAGTCACTCAGGCACACACTCTCACCCTCCAATGTTTGGGCTACCCACAAACCCTTCCCCTAACTACCTTGAAAAAGCTAGTTTCTAAAAGGGCTCAACTACGTCAGCAGCCCCTCCCCTCCAGTTCCACCTGCTGCTGAAAAAAATCTCATGCCTTGATGTTATTGATGTTTTTGTTTGTTTGCGAGACACTGAAAAAGGAGGAGGCGGATGAGAAAACACAGAAGTTTCAAAAGAAAGGAAATCCACATTGAAAACCGAACTCTTTGCCTGCACTTCCATGCCCATTCATTGCAGGCTAGTCACATCCTCCAATTCTGCATATTTGGTGGGAAACCTTCCCCGTCGCCCAGCCTCCCACCCCTTCATGCTCTGTTGCCTGGATCCTGCTAAGCTTCCTCTGGGAGTTTCCTCAAATTGTTCAGGTTTGCGCTGCTCACAGTTAGCGGCTCTCCTCTCCCTCCCTCCTTCTCACCCTCCAGGGGAGCAGCTGGGCGATATGTGGCGTCTATGCTTTCACCATGTATTATTAACACTTACAAACAGGATCTGACTCCAGGCACTGCTTGTGCCACTGGATTACTTCCTAATCCAAACTGTAAAGAGATACCCTGGCTGCCTGGCCCTTTTATTATTTTGGACAGAGAAAACTGGTGAGTTTTAATTGGTGATTTTCCAAATGATTACCTCTGTTCCCAGCTTGCAAAAGAAACATGTCTTTTTAACCAGTATTAATAATGCTACAGCAGCCAGTCCTGGACTACTACTTACACACTCTCTCAAGTTTTCCTTCAGGACATTTCTTTTTTTGTGACATTTTCTTTAAATGTTGTTTGAGGGAAGAAAGGAAAACATACTGGTTTTTTTTTTCCCCTGAAGCTTTTTTTTCTACTGTTTCTTTTTTCAGTACAGTATTCCCCAAACCATTGCTGGTTGCTGTGAAACTATTTCTCCTTCTGCAGTAGCTTTCCTAAGTGCTTCTCAAGCAGATTTTCAAACTGACTTTTCAAAAAAGCTGAAACACATAGTGAAATGACAAAAAATAAAAAAGTCCCCAGTGTGAATTGGAAAGGGGAGTCAGATATTCCTGGGAGAAATTAAGGCAACAAAAACTAGAACCCTTACAGCCACCATCCCCAGCTGCAAAAAAAGAAGAACAAAGACACACATGCCAACAAGTTAGGTTTGTGAGTGAATACACTCAGTCAGTGCCTGGCACCATAGAAACAGCAAATCCATTTGGACACTGCAGAAACGGCTGTCTGCAAGTGTGGAAAAAGAACACCGTTCAAGATGGGGCAGCACCAGAACCAGATGACCTAAAAAGCTATTCATTATGGCATACTGCTACACTAGAAATTACTGTTGCCAGTGTGAAACTTTGGTCGAGTTAGCTCTCACTCTCTCTCTCTCTCTCTCTCTCTCACACACACACACACACACACACACAGGTCCATTCAGATGTTCACGCCATCAAGTGAACGTGTGAACCAGCCCTTGATTGTTGACAGCTGAATGCGTGAATTGTTGAAAAACATGGCTTTTGCGAGTCCACTGTGAACCGGTACGGGAGCCATGCGCGTCACTGTAGCATAGCGGGCCGCCTGGGGGTGTGTGACACGCGCACACCCGCACACATCGCCCCCGTCCGCGTGGAGGCGCCGAGGACGGAAGAAGGCCTTGGAGCGTCCGCCCCATCCGGCAGTCCGGGGCCTTCTGAGAAGGCCCGATGCGTCAACGCGTCATTTAGAAACGGCCTCAGAAACGGTCTACGCATGTGCGAAAAAGCTAATAAATGACGCGGCGGACAGGGCGGTTGCTCTTAGAGCTGGGGGCAAGCGGCACCCAGGACAGGGATGACGCGTGCGCCCCCGCTCCAGGGTGATGCGCCCCCTAGTGACGATACTGATGGGAGCTGCTGCAGCACAGCTCCTTCTTGCACCATATGAGTAACTTGAGAAGCCCTGGATGGACCTCACGAAAGCATCAACAATAAAGTTTTTTCCCAGGTCAGCACTGCCCCGTATTCCGGAAAGCAGCAAGCCCCTGAGGTAAATGTGAGGTAACAGAAAGTTCTCTCTGTGGGATATCTCCAATGATGGTCCATTTGCTTGATGTTGCAAAGAGGAATATGCTATTTAATTTAGCTTAGAGTTCACCTCTAATAAGAATAAGAGCCTAATGTAGCCAAAGTTAAACATCTTCTAAGTCCTAATGCATTCAGTGGACAAGAGAAGCACAAGCCTACTACTACTTCCATGCAATAAGTAAGACTTTTAAAAATGCTTTAACTTTAGCCAGATTGAGTGCGTTGTGTTTTTGTAAACATCAGGAAAGTGGTACTCTCAGCAGAACTGGGTAGTAAAGGTTTAACCAGCACTCCTCCAACATGAGGTAACAGCCCATCGCTTCCCTTCCTGACAAATTAAAATCCTTAAGACAAAAATGGGGAGGAAAGATTAAACTGGTACTACTACAATATTGTTCAGAAAGGCAGAGCAGGATTAAAGCACAGGGGAGCTTTTACACTGAATTATATTCAAACACCACTCACATCTGACCCAGAAAGCATACACTTTCTCCTTTTGCCAGCATTCGCATACAAAGACAGGAACACACATATACATACCCTGTCCAATTCCTCGCCTTGTTCTACTCCTAAAATTTTCTGCAATATAGACAATGCCCCGTGCCTTATGCTGCACAGGCTATCCATATTTTACTACTTCTTCCACCTGGGAATAAGCTCTCTGTTTCCCTGCTTTGTGATGAGAAAGCAGCTACTGTATTCTGAGAACTGCAGAGAATTTGAAAGAAGTCCTCTGTGCCAGAAACAAGGTATGTACGCTCATGCTCCACTCTTACACACTCACAGCATAACAGGGGACACCAATATGGATGGCACCCTAAGTTGTAGCATCATGCTAACAGCACAGTTCTGCAGGAGAGAGAGATGGTTAAAGAGCTTGAAGGGTTTAATTTGAATTGCCTAATAAGTATTGCCTCACTTGCTTTGTGTCTTTAACATGGTGTGTGTATCCAGTTTAATTAGAGCTGTTGGTACCCTGCCAATATGCAATTGTACTACAAAACTACAGGTGTCCCCCGCTTAACAACGGGGATACGTTCTGGAAAACCCATCATATAGTGAGACCGTCATTAAGCGAGTCCTCACTGTAACACAGTGGAATAGTAATAGGGAATGAATGGCAAACACAGTGTTGTTATGAGTATAACACAAAGCACAACAAGATTTCTACCTGTCAATGGAGGTAGAAACACACACACACACACACACACACACACACACACACACACACACACACACACACACACACACACAGAGTTAAAGACATTTTTTTGCATTTAAAATACAATATTGTAGCTTTAATTCTTTGTTTACACTTTGGGAACCTCCGTCATATATGCGGATCGTCATTAAGCGATCCGTCATTAAGGGAGGGGGACACCTGTACACTTCTCCCCTTACCTATGCAAATGAGTACTGAAAAAAAATTGCTTCTTTTTACTGCAACTTATGCAATTGCCACTTGTCTAAATCTACAGACTGGTTGCATGCAATTTTCCACGTAGAAAAAATAACTTATGGAGCACCTTGAGTGAAGTGCAAAGCATGTGGGCAATCATGACTGGAAGACAAGATGGAAAACAAGTAAAACACAGAAGTTCTACTCTGGAAAACGTAGCCCCTCCCCCCAGGCCGTGAAGCAGCTGTTTGCTGCCCAGTAGGGTGCCCAGATTTTTAATTATCTATTTTTGTTGCCCAAAATGCTTATTTTAAAAAAAATAAGTTCCTTACTGTGCCACCACTACCATGAATTCCTGCCGACATTTCTCGCCGCTCTCCGAACTGGCCCCGCTGTGTCTTCATCCCAGCGGCCGACTGCTTTTTGTGGCCGCCAAAACTGCCCCTGCTTTTTGCGGCCACCGGAACTGTCCCCGCTGTGGCCATGTCTTCATCCCGGCGGCCGACTGCTCTCCGCATCTGCGAGAACTGCCCCCCGCCACATCTTCATCCCGGCGGCCGACTTCTCTCCATGGCTGCCAGAATTCTTCTGAGCCTGGCCGGCCGCTGGCCAGACACCTTGCACTCCTGCAAGACATGTGCATGCGCACAACTCTTTTAAAGCTTTTTTTTTTTTAGCTTTTAGAGCATGGTGGGCCTGCGCGAGCCTCGTGCAGGCACACGAGGAGTTTGGCCGATGGCTGGCCAGGCTCAAGAGTTCCGGCGGCCGTGGAGAGCAGTCAGCCAACGGAAAAGCGGAGGATTTTCCGTGGCATTTCCCAGGTTCAAGGGGCTGCCCTGGATGCCGGGCTGGCCAGGCCAGGACCCAGGATGGACCCTTGAAACCAGGATAGTTCCGGAAAATCCAGGACGGATGGTGAGCCTATACAACAAGGACCTGAGCCTTGAGTCCACATGGAACAGTACTGACTTGCCTTTCTTTTTTTTTAATTACACCAGCTTCATCTCATTGTGCAAGGAACTTAGTTTAATTATTGCCCTGAAAGGTTAAAAAAACAAACAAACTTCCAAAGCCAACCCCAACATGTAACTAACTGAGTTCTTGCTAACTGTGAGTGTCACACCCCTGGTCACTGTTGCTACTGTTTAATTCCTCATGAATCCCACCTTTCCTTGAACAATAGAACCAAGCAATCTCCACGTGCAGTAGTACTCACATGAGTGCAAGTTCAAACTGTTATCAACTATGCAAAATAAACCCCCCCCCACTCAGAGGCCATAATCATGTCCTTTTATGGAGCAATTTGTATATAAAACGGCAGGCGCTGTTTTTACTTCCTAGAGTTGCGCTATAGGTAATGAACCTTTTGGAACACCATGCCTGCTGGGCTCAGACCACTTTGCAGGCAGTGGTAGTTCTGTGGAACGGCGCTCTGGAGAATGACTGAGAACAGGAAATGCAGCCCTTGGCTTTTATCCATGTCATTTCAAGGGGTAAACACAATGACATGATCATGGGGCATTCATGCTCCACTTTCAACCATAATTAAGTTTACTCTTCAATATTTTAAAATATTTTCCATACCACTATCCATGAGAATTTCATAGCACTTACAAGATTAAAATAATATAATGCCAACCCACCCAACAACAAAAAGCAGCAATACAGGAAAAAACAAACAAACCACAAGTTGGAGCAGGGCATAGCAGCAGGTAGTTCTTAAGACAAGAGTTCAACTCAAACAAAAATGGTTTTAGTCACCTTTGGAAGGCCAACAATGAGGAAGCTATATGAACTTGTCTTGAGAGAGTTCCACGTTACTGGACCTGCTACAGAGAAGGCCCAATTTCTGTTAGAAGCTAATCACTCTCTCCACATGGCCTCCTCCAAATATATTAAGTGCTGAGGAGGGGGTATCATATGGGAGGAGACATTCCCTGAAATAATCAGGGCCCAAGTCGCTTCTGACTTTGAAGGTGGGAACCAGCTCTTTGAATTGGGCAGACTGGAACCTTGGCTGATAATTCCCCAAGTCAGCAGGATTCAGTTCATAGTGCCCCCCTAACCCCCATCACTTCCTCAAGGACAAATGGAATATCTTTGATATGGTTAGCCAAAGTCTCCCAACTGGCTTTGAGAATCAGGATGGGCACAGGTTGAGTGGACAAGTTGTGGCATGGGTTTCTCCAAGTACCTTTCAGACTCTCTCACTAAAGAGAGGCTACCGACTACTAGGTCTGCATGCTCTCTGATGCTTAAATACACTCAAGGTTATAAAATATGAAGAAGGCCCAGCTGTTGTAGCCTAACAATATGGAAGTAACCACAACATAAGTAAGAAAACTGCTAAGGCCCAGCAAAGGCTTGTAAAGGTCCACCAAGCAGGCTGTTTTGCTATTTTCACTTTCTGCAGGGTTCCCAGCAAGATCAGAAGGTGGCACATGAGTCTCCTCTCCTGCTACTCTGACCTTCCTAGGAGCCCAGTGTCATGTGAGAGCAGCCTTCTTCCAACTCCTATAGTGCACAGAATGAAAGGTAAAGAAATGAGGCAGGTTTTCTTCCATTCTACTGGAAAATTAGGGCCAGGAGAATGTAGGAATATGCTGTGGAGGAGAAACAGGACAAAGGGTCAGTAGAGTCGTTATAATGGGGCCAGGGGGAGCAAATGCCCCCAGGTGCCAGCCGTGGTCTCCTTGTGAGGAGGAGCTGTGGTGGAAGTCTCTAACTCCATGGCTGCTTTTTTGCAGCCAGAGGGCTGCGTGAGCGCATTTGTGTGTCCCTCCCAGAGTCCTAGACAGCTTTAAATGAAGCCTTCCGGGAATGCAGGGGGCGGGGTGATGACGTGAAATGTGTCATCACCCGCCCCCCTCATGACAGGGCTAGCGATGCAACTGCAAAGGGCATGGCAGGGCAAAGGGAAGGCATGCACCAAAGCACTCTGTTGGTTTGTACTCATCAGCTTGCTTCTACTCGCAACAGGATAATGGACTCTGCTGATGGATGTTACAAGAGAGCACCCAAAATATTAGAGCTGGCCTTTTGTGATTTCAAAGGCAGTAACAGCATCCTTCAAGACTTGGCTTATCATTACTATCAGACTCTTGAGGAGTCTAAGCATCACTCTCATATTTTTTTTGTGACACTCTGAACGTTAGTAGGTATTTCAGCCTACAATAATAAAGCCAAAATACGGAATCCTAAAGATCAGGAGGTGATGCTGAAATAGATTCATTTCTTTTACACACACACACACACACACACACACACACACACACACACACACACACACACACACACACACACACACAGAGAGAGAGAGAGAGAGAGAGAGAGAGAGAGAGAGAGAGAGAGAGAGAGAGAGAGAGAGAGAGAGCAGTCCCATTGGCTTATATCTACACTTACATCTATACTGCTGCAGATATTCCCTACACAAAGAGAAGAAATAAGGCTGCCAGACTGTTTTTGCCCATGGTTACTCCACGTTGCATCAGTAGCTACATCTCCCAGAAGGGACCGTTCCATGCTACCAAAACCATGCAAGAACGGGCCAAGGGATTTTGTAAGGGCGCTATTTCCTATTTCAAAGAGTGCAACTATACACAGAGAGGCTGGAGATGAAAAACGATACAGGACAAGACAGAGATGTTATCGGAAGACGTGTATGTCTTAGTGTGGGAGACACTGGGAATCTGCTTAGGGGTTATGTTGGTGCAGTAGCACCCCAAATCTTTTTATTCAGAGCTCCCAAACAGAGGGTTTCTTCACATGTGAATGTATATCACGTCACGTAATATTTCCCATAGCGCATGGCAAGGTTTGACAGCATTTTATAGGATTTCACTTTTAGATAGTGTGAGCTGCCTTGAGCAACTACCCGAAATTTTAAGTTAACAAATAAGTTAGAGGATCTGCAGAGTTTCAGACAGGGATATTTCAAGTCTTACCTGAAGACACCAGGGATTGAACCTGGGGCCTTTTGCGTGCAAAGCAACTTAGCACTGAGCTATGGCCACATTACCTAAAAGCTACACGACTGCATATCTAATTTCCCTTGGATTGTGATCCAAAGTTCCATAGAAACAAACAACGTTTTAGATTTCAAAGAGATTTGAGACCATCCTACACATCTGGTTCCCTGATGAACTTGCCTATATAATGCACATTTCCAAACGTTTGTGTTAACTGCATCCACATTCGTTTTCTAAGCCTGCATCTTTACAACAAACAGCAGCAGCATAGGTGAACAAAATACTGCTGAAATACATAATATGCCAAGTAAAACTTAGACATACTTAACCTTTTTTTGGCTTGTCCCAATGGATTATGTTTCCACACCCATGTGAATTCAAATCTGTGTGCATCTCCTTCTCTAACAGGAAACCTAATTTGGACCAGTCTGCCTGCTTAGATTACAGGTTATGCCTGTGAGCACAACAGTAATGAAAAGCCAGCAATGGTTGTCATTTTCCAGTGGACATTAGCCATTAAGATCTAATAAAAAGTGATTTGCCAAGCTAAATCTGCCTCCATAGAGACATGAGGCTCTGTAGCAGTGAAATAATGGGTGACTGGCATGTCATGAAATCAGGTGTTAGTCCGTGGCAGCGAGGAGCCTGTCAGGCCAGAACTGCATCTCACAATCATTCATACAGTGGAGAAGTCAGATGGGAGACTGGAGGACCCAACTGAACTGATGTACCAGAATCGTCTCTCTCAATCACCTGAGAGAGCAAAAACTTAGTCCTTGGCATTGTGGAATTCCAGAAACCCACAATTTAGATTTGGTTTAGTAAACTTTAGCTGACATGGCTGCAACCTGCAGCAAGCTGGCGTATTTTCACACAAGGCTACAGGGCACAAACACAGAGGGCATTTCCCCTTTTTCAGTGTCCGTGGCAAACCTCAGTCCAAACTCCTTTTCAATTTGAATGCTTTAAAAAAAAGATGGTAATTGGTGTGAACAAGGAAGATTAAAGAAAACAGACGTACAAAATACTAAAGTTCCATTCCCCTCACCAATCAACATTCTGCTCAGCCACTGCCTTGCTTCAGAATTTTCACAATCTACCGTCCTAAGGACTAGAAACATACTTTTTACATTAAAATAAGTGGAGGTTTTCCATGTATCTGTGCCAGATACATAAGATGTTTGCGGTCCAGTTTAGATGCTGTAAGGGTACCAATGGATGTGGCTGCATGGAGGAAGCAGTCTGACTCAGCATGACCATACTGACAAAGCATAGGGATGCTTGGCATGGAAGATTTTATAGAATCTGAACTAGGCCCATGAGCCAACTTGTCCAGCTTCTGCCGTGAGACAGGATACCCTCTCTTGAAGACAGCCATCTAACATTTGTGGTGTGTTCCTGCTAAATCCACAATGACTGGTTTTTTTTTTTTTTGCCTTCCTCATCACTGCACCCTTTAAAGCCAATAACTCTGCAGATCCCTTTTGAGACTGAACATAAATGGCACCACAGAAACCTCATCCTATTTTAGCAGCCTCTCAAGGAGTACACAAGGCCCCATTTCCTCTGCTAATGCTATAATCTGGCTGTGGCTGTATGACATCGTATTGATGACTCCTGATCCAGAATGCTGGGTTTTATTGGAAGCATAAATGCTGATTGGCTGGAGCTGAGGTTTATAGTAGGGAGAACTATTACCGCAGAGACTGAAAACAGGGCCAACTGCATGACTGAATGGTCTAAGCCGCAGGTTATGTATATATTACAGGCACACAAAGCTTCTCTCAAAGGCTACTCAGAACCACTTCTGTCTGTATCATCTAAACTGCTTGCAGCAAAAAATATACATTCACAAAACACACACTCAAGACCTTTGACCCTATTTGTGTGTGCCTTGTGTGTCCTTATATCATGCCCACAGCGTTCCTGTGCATAATACAGGGAAACCAGGCTTACAAATGCAGTAGTATGAAGAGGCAGAACAGACTGTACCACTTCAGTTCTTAAATGAGACACAGCAATTTTGACTGTTCCCCCACAGTTTAAACACAAAAACAAACCTCTCTCTGCAAATCTAAAACCAGCACACCAGAAAGAAAGGTTAGCCAGCCCTTTGCCTGCTGTGCTGGTTTTCTATCTGTGAGGGTGTGTGTGTTTCCAATAGGGGGGAATATTCAGTAAATATGATACACACCCCCACATGCAATCTGAAGTGGTGCAGTCCTTTGTGTTGCCCATATAGACCAAGCCTCTGTTGGAGAAAACTGTGTTGTGTGTTATGTGAGCAGAAGTTGTTAATCAACTGCCTTGTTGGTAGCAAAGAAACAGGGATCCTGGAACAGCCAAGAGCCTCATGTGTCCTAAGGAGACACAGCAATTCTAAGCTGTGTTTGTGTGAGGGAGGCCTGCATTTGAAAGGGTACCATTGTTTTAGAGCTACAAAGTGGAGACAGAGACCGAGCTCTTGATCAAGATTGAATAACAAGGGCTTTTTATCTGACTCATTGTTTCCTGTGAAGCTTGCTTCAGAGCAGGCACTCATATTTGTGCAGCAGAGATGGGGGTGGGCTGAGACTGGCAATGAAGATGATAGGCGGTGTTGGAGGACTCTTCTCTAGCTTCAGTACTCTGATGCAGTACTATCCCACTGCTAGTGAAAGGCCAATTCCAAAACGATGGAAAGGGCTGACCAAGCTGTCTGTTGAGAATGATACAACACAGAGGCCATCATGTGTACTGAGTGCATATTCTACAGTACATCAGAAAATAGGGTCAAAGATTCATCCCAAACACAAGCCAAACTTCTGTAGGTAAATTTCCTTGGTAAGAAGTTCTGGGGCCACTACTACACTGGAATTTCAAAAGGGGTGAGGTTTCTATGGGTCAATTCACACATGCACATTTGTCACTTGGTAGTGGTGGTGACTTGCATGTGTGAATGAGCTGCCACAGGTAGAATTTCCAGATCACCACAGACAAAAGGCTTTACAATGGAGTCACTTTACATGCTCAGCTGTGATACAATGAGACAAGTGATCAAGTAACCGAGATCAAATGTATGTGTGAGTTGGGTGGGTTGTATAAGAAGAGAACAACATAGAATGTCATGTCTCCTGGTTTGTAGGAACAACAGCATTAAAAAGTGAAGCTCAGGGATTTCTTTGCTTCTATTATCAGCTAGCAAACTGGCATCTCTAAACATCTATGGACATAGGACAATCAAGTCCAGTCTTACTTAGCAGACGATGGATTTGGCTGCCTTTCAGTCCCTGAGTAGACCCTGACCCAAAGGACCAACACACCTAGGAATTACCTTGGAAACTCGACATCTTAGCATGTGAGGACAGACTCACTAGCCTCTCCCCAGCCATCTTCCTCCACCTCAGCTTGCAGTCCCACAGGCCCACTGGGAAGAGCTAGACTGTCAGTGACAGAGCAGCTTTCTCTGCAACAGGCAATTAGAAGGATTTCAAAAAAGGTAGTGTCAAAAGCAGGCAGGCTGCCACTAAATTACAGCTGTACAGTCACTGTGGCAGGGACAGCAGATGTCATCCAGGCTAACAGGATGGCAAACAAGAACGCTGCCCAGGATAAATTTTCCTAAAGGCAATGCACAGAAAGTACAGATGCCCCAGATGCCCCTGGAAAGCAATCACAAAAACAGTATCTGGAAGGTGGAACTTAAATTAGTGACTCTCAAGTGAGAGGAAGCCTCCAAAGAGGTATACTACACACACTTGACTAGAGGATGGGGGAAAAAGCACAACCTCCTTATAATCCCCCCTCCCCATATTTTTTTAAAGTATCTTCTTCACTGGACTCCACTGTCCCCATCTGTCTGTCAAACACGAGAGCTGTGCTTCTGTACACAAAGGTTGATGAGGGGTTCTGCTGGGGAGGGTAATCAAAAGAAGTTATCAAATTTTTGTAGGGTTTTTTTTCTCGGCTTCTATAGGTCTCTTCTTTAGAGATATACACCTTTTTATTATTCCCTTTAAAGATTTTTTTAAGTAGCTCTTTGAAAGCAGTCAGAGAACATAGATTCAGGTCATGAAAGTAAAAAAAAATGCTTAAAATTTATATCAATATTGAGATTCAGCTCCCATAAATAAATGGACACCACTTTAAAAAAAAAAAAGTCCTGTGTCTCTAAATCTCTTTCAAACTGTATTGAAAGAGACACTTTTTTTTGGTATTTTCTTTCTTAGACCTTCCAGATCAGTCAAATTGCCTGTGGACCCTGGATATTTCTCAGGCAAGTGTAGACAAGGAGAGAAAGAGAAGGAAAAGGTATAGTACTTATTAGGGCTGTGCCTAATACCTAGCAGGCCACTTGGAGGTAGGGAAAAGCTTCTGCCTTGCCTATGATTTAGGTTCCTTTTTTAATATTGAAGAGGCAATAAATATTCTCCTCCTTGCTGCCCCTACTGCCAAGAGAATGATCTCAAGGCCTGCAGTGTGCTGATTAACAGGATGCAGAGACAAAATTTGCACAAATTACGCAGGCCAAGGAAGAACCAGCTTGGGGGAAAAGATGGACTGCAACTGCCCAAAAGACACATTAAGAAGTTGGTTCTTTATGCATGCAAATCTCACATCACAGAATCTGAAAGGGCATGGGCATACAAGCGCATTACTCTGCATAGGAGTCAGTACTGTTGCACGCATTCACGGAACCATACACAGATGCAACTGTGTAACAGAGAGCACACGTAATCTTGTGTTTTTCCAATGTACACTCTGGTGTGCATGCGTATGCAGCCGAGTGCCCATCTGTCCACATGCATAGTTCCATTTCTTTCTCTCTTCTTTTTTTTTTTTTTTAAAGTCTGGTAGGTGTAAAGAAATGGATCATATTCCAGGAAAATGCACTGCAGTGTGGCTTCTGCCAGTCCACTGGGGCCCATTACACTAACAGCGTGTCCATTCAGTCTGATATATAAATTACTAATGTAAATTAATGGATAATTGAAGCCCTTTAGTCCTAAATATTTAAATAATTTAACAGGCAATTAAGAGAGAGGAGGGCAGGAACAGGGGAGAAAAAGAGTCTTTAACTCCATGAGTAGGAGAGATGTCATGAGGAAAATGAAAACAGCCGACACGTTTCTTAAGCTGATGCCGTCAGTTGGCATGCTTTTGGCCAGTTTCAGACAGAACATCTTGCATCAGAGTTGAAAAAAAAATGATTGTTAATACCCAGGAGTTACTCTGACACTGAAGTGAAAATAAAACAACATGAATTCCTAGGCATCAGCAACAGAGTTTTAGGAGGCTGTGCAATCAGGCAATTGGGATTTTCCAAGTAATGCCACAAAGTAAAAATAGCTTTAACATTTTTACAGTAGAGGGGTCAGTTTGAGAACATCCTCAGTGCATTTCATCCAAAAATCAGTTTCTTCTCTAGGGCTGAGCTTTGAAAAAACTAGCTAGGCATGGTAGAAACTTTGGATGATGCTGATAGGCTATCATCTGTGACATCACAAAGCCACTTCCTCTATCTCCTATCATCAGTTTGTGCTGTCTTTAAATAAGGCAAGAAATGAATGTTTGAATGAATATACATACAGCACTTTAAAAAATAAAATGGTGGCAGCATGCTTGAAGCAAGGGCAGTGGCGTTCCCAGCCCTCCCGGCGCCTGGGGGGGGCGGGGTTGGAGTGCCCCCACAAGCAGCCGGGCTCGGGGCTGAGCGCCCACTCGCCGCGTCCCCGGCCTCCGGAGGCTGCACTCCGGAGACCGAGGAAAAGCCCTCCAAAGAGGCTGCCCAGTTCGGCGGTCGAGGGCTTTCTGAGAGGGATGAACGCGACGCCGGCTTTTATAGGGTCTGCGTATGTGCAGAACCTTTCTGAGGGCAAACGGGTCTCCGGAGTGCAGCCTCCGAAGGCCGGGGGTGCGGTGCGGGGGCGCGCCAGCTGGGCTCCGCTGCCACGCCGCTCTGCGCAGCCGCAAGCCCGGCTGCCGCGCCCCGAACCCACTCGGCGCTTGGGGGGGAGCACACCAGCTCCCCCCATGTTAGAACGCCTCTGAGCAAGGGGCAGGCAACAAGAGTGCCAACTTAACCAGCGTTTGATAGGCTGGTATATGCATATTTGTCATTTCAATTCCAATAACAGGAGAAAGTCAAGCATGCACTATGGTTTGGGAACCTGAAGTGAGGTGCCCCCCCCCTTTTAATTTACATTGATGGTCCTGATTTACATACAGAGAGTAAATTCACATGTGTATTCATCACTAAGGCCAGCAGGTGGTGCAGTGGGTTAAACCGCTGAACCATGAGCTGTCGATCGAAAGGTCGGCAGTTCGAATCCGTGACGGGGTGAGCTCTCGTTGCGTGGCCAGCTCCTGCCAACCTAGCAGTTCCAAAGCATGTTAATGCGAGTAGACAAATAGGTACCACATGACCACGGAGGCGTCTTCGGACAACGCTGGCTCTTTGGCTTTGAAATGGGGATGAGCACCACACCCTAGAGTCGGACATGACTGGACTTAATTGTCAGGGGTCACCTTTACCTTTATTCATCCCTAGCAGACTGCCACCTCCTACAATGTTTTGCATGTGTGAAATAGCCATCAGAGCCCAAGCATCAAACTCAGATCTTTTATCTTACCGTACTTACTTCACAACACTGTAATTGGAGGAAGACATTCTCAGGTCCAGCCCAGGCCTCCATGTGAAACTTGGGCCCAACCTGCTCTGATGTTGCCCCCCCCCTTGAGGAGCACAAAGTATTCATTTGCACACCTCTATCTCCACCACCTCCTCAGGAGTAGATGACATGCTCACTTCCCTCTCCCATCTCCACAGTGGCAGCACTTCATTTTCTGCCACCCTGCACTTATCTCACCACTTCTTCACTCTGCCACCCTTTCCAAAGGACAGAAGTAGCCAGGTGAAGTAAGGGGCAGGAGCAGCACAGGTAAGTGCTGCTACCAGTGCAACGATGGCATGGGGGCAAGTCAGTATGCTGAGCTTAACCAGAAGATGTGCCCAGGGCTTTAATTAGAATGGGTCAGCATTCCTGCACCTTGCTCAAAGATGATTCTGCAATTTGTGGATGCAGTCAGTTCACAGAATCATCAAGTTGTACAAATGGCCCAATCCAATACAAATGTGTCATGAACTGAGATATTAAGCAGTCTACTTGATATGTGTGAATAAGTCTCAACACCTGATTTTATATATGAAGAATTATTTATTCAGATTCAGCTAGGGAAACCTTTAAAAAACTTGCCCCCCTATCCCATCTCTTTTGCTTCCCTTTTCCTGTAACATTCAAGACAAAAGCAAGACAGAGGGATTTTCACAAGCCTTCACTATGCACAGTGCAGGAGGGCTACGCATCCTTGTCACAATCTTATTCATTTGCCAAGATGTATCATGTAGCAGGGCTCGAGACAATAGCTGCACTAGCATATGAGCAGGGTGACCACCTGCTTGGGTGCTATATACTGTATATCAGGTGGGAAATAAAGTCCATAGCAACCTACAGCTCTCACAGCCCTCCATTTTCACCTTGCAACTGGGCATTCCCTTCCCTTTTAGCATTCACTAATGTTGCAAGGTTCCATCCTGGATGGAGAGTTGTGTGTCTTTCTTAGCTTTTCCTATTATACCACCAGTGTGCTGTGAGAAGCTGCAGTTGTGGCATTTCCTTTAGAAGAATGGGAACTGTTTCCAGGATGCATTTGGCAAGTCCAGGTATAACAAACTCAAACATCCACTTATTATATTATTAATATGACAAGGGAGTGCAGTGCTTTCCCACAGAATAAATTTCTCATGTTATTGGTACCTTTTTATTATGTTTTTCCTCCTTCCTGTATTTTAATCTAATTCAAAATAAATAGGCTATAGATCATACTCAAAGAGTTACAAAGTCCTACCCTGACTCACTATTCATTTTTGTACTGTTTTTCCCTTCTCTGTCCACAACACACACAAGCACCATTCACTGCCAGCGCAGATGGCAATATTGGGGCCGGTTTTGTGCACCATTAACCAAGCCATTTATCAGAATGTTTTTCTGCTGGGAACATTTTCGAACACATACGGCTGTACTAAATATTGTATATGCTCATGATTGCATAGGCACATAACAATAAATGAATCACAGTGAACATGTGGTTTTTCTACAGCGTTTTCTAATGACAGAAAAGAAAAGAGAGAAAGACACCCACACCCCACACACACCTCGATACTCCAAACCTAAATATTAGCATATGATAGAAATACAGAAAACAGTCTCTACAATGTCAACATAAGATCAGAGCTTGCAAACTTCCACTGATGTTTGTATATCCCTAATCATGGATATACAAAGCTGCAAAAAGGTGCGATTCTTAAAGCAATGTCTCTGGTCATTTCAGCAACCAATAGTGACTTATCCTACTGTTTAGCAAAACAAAAAAACTGGTTTGTTTCTAGATGACATTCATTTTGTCATCAATATGCCTACCATCCATATAACAGACGTACTACTGTTGGTTGGGAGCTGCGCCACTCTGGAGGAAGATGTTCAGATGAAATTACACTCCCCCTGAAAGATAACATTTGGGGTTCTCTTGAACCCAATGGTGCCTCTGGATTTCCGAGACTGTTGTGGTCAGGAGTGTCTTACCAGCTGCAGCTGCTGTGCCACTTTCGACCCTATCTAGAGAGGGCAAATTTGACATCTGTTTCCTATGCAGTAGTGACACCCAGTTCGGACTACTGAAACTCTTTCTATGAGGGTTTCCTTTAAAGATAGTTGAGAAGCTACCATTGGTGCAAAATGCAGCTGCCAGAATGCCAGTAGGAGACAGGTGGTCAGAGCATATTACACATATCCTGTGGCAACTGCACTTCTTACCAGTATGCTTCTGGTATACAGTGGATCCTCACTATCCGCGGATCCGGGATCCGCTGATTTGTCTCACTGCGGATCCTGGACCCACGAGAGTCTACTTTAAAAATGTTTTCAAAAGTGGAAAAAAGCCCCACAATCACCATTACTACCTTCGCATGGGCAAACTGTGCAGTTTCCAAGGCTCTGAAGGTCTTTTTCAAGCTGAAAGAAGCTGAAAGACCCACCTCCTGGTTGTGTGAAGGCTCTCACTATGTTTTTAAAATGGACCCCGGTATCCCCGGATTCTTGGTAACGGTGGGAGGGGGTCCAGAATGGGTCCGACTGCAATACAGGACCAGATTATCTTAAGGACCTTCTTTGCATATCAGATCAGTAAGAAGGCCCTGCTCTCTGTCCTGCCTTTATCAGATGTTTGATTGGTGGCTGACAGGGCCGTTTGCTGGTGGTGCCATAATTGTGAACTTCCCTCTCCAGAGGAATTAGTTGGGCTTCCTCCCTTCCTGTTTTCAGATGGATACTTATTTTTTCTTTCCAAACTTTTTTTAAAATTCTCCTTTTTAAAATTATTTTAAATAAAACATTTACGTAACATTGCTCTAGAACACAGTATTAATTTATGTTTTACTGTTCTTACATTGTTATCCTTTTTGTAAGCTGCTTTTGATAACTCAGGTCAAAAGCAGGGTAGAATAAGCAGACACTCACCATTTTGACAATGGGAGGTTTATGGGACAGTGTCTGCAGATAACACAAAGATAATAAATGAAGCACAAGTATATAATTTAGCAGTTAGGTTTACCTACCAATTAGTATTAAGAATAGTGATAAACTGCTTTTCAAGGAAGAAGTCCTCAAAGTGGTTTACATATTAATTTGCTAAAAGCTAAAATGCTTCCCTATCCCCAAAAGGGTTTACAATTCACACACACACACACACACACACACACACACACACACACACACACACACACACACACACACACACACACAAACAGTCACTGGGGAAGGCTCTGTGCAGGAATGAACAGGGACAGTTTGCTTCCCCCCCCCCCCACTAAATATAAGAAAGCCACCACCCAATTAAAGATGTTTACAATCCAATCTATGCATGTCTACTCAGAAGTCAACTGAGTTCAATGGAATTTACTCCCAAATAACTGTATAATAAGATGACACCCTTACTTGAGTTGAGTAGTCATCCGCTCTCTAACTAATTGGTAAAATGATTCCATTTACATAAATCCGTGTACTGCTAAAACTTCACTATAAATGCCTTTTTGAGATACTGTTTAATAAAACAAAAGCTAAAGTTACCACTCCTTGTTAAGGGAGAAATGCAATCTTTAATTATTTCACTTTCATTCACTATTACAACACACCAGCCTTAATACTAAATAAACCTTAACAGTATGCTCTTAACTCAGCCCTACAGATTCAAATTTAATAACGGCAAGTTATCACCAAAATGAAATCCAAGTACACGTAACTGTACTTGCTCACATTCATCCCTTGCTACCTGCAACTCCCCTATTCGGCTCTCTCAGTTCCCATTGTCTTCCTCTCTGTCAAAACTGCAACTTCAGAGAAGAGACCTTTTTTAATGTCACTCTGTAAAAAGGCACATAATAAATCAATGTTGCTATATTAATATAACGCCAGCTCCCAGCATTCATTGCACTTAAAAGTGCCCAGGATAGAGCTAGACAGATAAGAGCAGTCTTGGTTCTTCCAGTGCAGCCCTAAGTACAGCTACTCGGAAGTCCCAGGCGTGTATAGGACTTCAGCCTTCATGGCTCAGGTCACCATGGGCAGGTAACAGATTAAACCTCCACCCCAGTATAATTCCCAAATGCACTCTTGCTTTTTTTCCCCATATAAACAAACAGCAGCCATGCATGCCAAAATACAGTGCTGTACTTGAGAACAGTATTGGAGCAAGGACAGAATGCGCACAAGCCCAGCCTCGTCACTACCAAGTCCCGACCATGACTGCGCTAATATGTCTCTATGTGCATCACATGCACATGCATACTGAGGAATATACTGATCTTCCCTCCATACACTTCTTCCTCATTATGATGATGGGCACTTTGCTGTTAAACAAACCACAACACAGAAGCAAACAGTTTTAATTGACTGGACTCCTAATTAAAGCTTGCTAATAAAAATAATGTGCTTATATATGCACATCTTGGGGTGTGGGTGTGTGTGTGTGGGGGGGGGGGACAAATTGCCACAAACTCTGCTTGGGATTGCATTTGGGAAATGCTCCACTAAGCCAATCCCAGCCATTTCACTGATGGCTGGAAGAGGTCACAGCAAATGTCTGGTGACACAATAAGAAAACACATCATTTAGTGCGTGTGTGTGTGTGTGTGTGTGTGTGTGTGTGTGTGTGTGTGTGTGTGTGTGTGTGTGTGTGTGTGTGTGTGTGTGTGTGTGTGTGTGTGAGTAAGAGTATAGAAAACATGTAACAAAAGGAAAAAAGTAAGGGATAGGAAACACCCCAGTACAATCGTGAATAGAGTTCAGATTATATCCTGAACTACCGGTACCTTCTCCTGGGAACAAACTTATGACACCACCTTTATTATTATGTTTTTTAATCTGTTTGTAGTCCAAATCAAACATGCTCCTTTTTTTTTTTCTTAAGCTAAATATGGAGGAGCCAGACAGGAAGCGAAAACCATCTGGGAAACATCTGGTACTGCTTTGCTGCAAGCCATACAAGAGCACAAGTTCTCGAGGTACCTGCTGCCGTCTTTACAAATTAGTGGAAAAAACAACACAGTCAAAATGTTTGGTACGCCTCCTCCTCGTTTTCTTACTCTTCCCCCCCCCCCCCCCCGTATTTTATGGACTCTGGGAAGTGCCATTGACATAGAGCTCCTGGCTGAATGTTTCTTTTTCAGCAAGGACTTACTACTTCAATTCATATTATCAGCTACGGAGCACAGCAATTTCCAAGAGAGCCCTGGGATTTTATGAGGGTTCCCTCCCCCCCACTCCCTTTTAAAAATCTCTTTTTGACTGTGTTAAAGTGGAAAGCCTTCCCTGCTATAATCATGCACTTAACCGCACCTGCAGAAACATTAACATGCACAAAACAGCAGGAGAGGTGAATGACAACATCAACCCCCCCCCCTTTGGAAGTATCTGTGTTGCTGATGTCAATGCATCCAAAAAATTATAAAATAATTCATTCCAGCTACAGCCCACAGGAGACAGAAATGAAAGGTTCATGGTATATCTGTGGCAACCAGAGGGAACTCACAGAACATTTCAGGCAATCACAGTAGCTCTCCCATGGCCCGAATGAGGGAGGCAAATAGCTCAACAAGAGGCCTTAAAAAAATCCTTGCAGTGGTTAGGTAACAGGATGCAAAACACATGTGGCCTCAGTGATAAACCAAACCAGCTCTGCTGCAGCTTCTGCAGTGGTTCTCAAAGTTCTCCCTGCAAGGGAATCTTTGCAGGGGCGGGGATGGTGGTGGCAGTGATCCTGGGACCGCTGCCGCCATTGGACAAAAAAAAAAAGTGCTTGTTTTACTTACCAGGGGTCCTGGAGCCCTCCGGAAGATTCGGGAGGCCTGCGCTCCCCTCTGCGGGCCTCACCGAACTTTAGATCGCTGCGGAACGGCGATTACAACCACTTCCGATTTTCATCCGAAAACCAGAAGTGGTTGTAATCATTGTTCCGCGGCAATCTAAAGCTCTGCGAGGCCCGCAGAGGGGAGCACAGGCCTCCCCAAACCCTCCAGAGGGCTCCAGGACCCCTGGTAAGTAAAACAAGCACCTTTTTTGCCCAACGGCGGCAGCGATCTCTGGGATTGCTGCCGCCATGCTGTCCCCGCCCCTTAAGGTGGCAGGGGACAGCATCCAATTCTCCTGGTGGGTCGTGACCCACCAGTTTGAGAACTGCTGTTCTAGAGAATGGGGTCACTGTAGGTGCATTGGAGGAGTAACTAACTTACAGTGGAGTCCTATGCATGTCTACTCAGAAGTAGGCCCTATTGAGTTCAATGAGACTTACTCCTAGGTGAATGGGTATAGGATTGCAGCCTTAAACAAATAAAGAATGAATGAAAATTGGGATCCAAAATTATCTTTATTGCAGGCTTCAGAATTGTAGGCTCTTGGCCTACAATTGTTATGTAATCTGTGAACAATTTTTTTCCCTCATGCCTTCTTTCGGTCTTTGCTTGTCTCCTCAGTTGCTTGTGCACCTCACCTCAGGGGATGTAGAAAAGTAGGATATATATATATAGGTATTTTAAACTGATCATCAGTGTTCTATAAACAGTGTGCATAAGTTGTGTGAATACAAAGTCTTTGTGTGAACCTTACATTCTCCAGTGGTTCCAGGTCTGGCCCAGATTCAAATATAATTGGTTTAAACTGTATTCACACAATACAAGAGCAGTGCAAGGTCATACCACAGGGAAATGTCTCTGCCACTCTCTGTGTGCATGAGAGTAAGACCAATGGAAAAGCATAGCCTGGCAACGCTGTGGTAAACGGCAGTAATCACTTGAAATATCCCAAATACCATACCAATTCCTAAAAACGCAGAGGAATTGCCATGGGGGGGGGGACACCACAAGACCCACCCCCTTATAGGCTTACCAGATCTCCAACCAGGACAGATTGCTAGACCTTTAGGAGAAGGAATGTGGGCAGGTGTAGCTTGTTCAACCTTAGAGCACAATCCTAGGCATGTCTACTCAGAAGCAAGCCCCAATGAACACAATGGGGCTTACTTCTGAGTAGACATGCCTAGGATTGTGCTCTAAAGTTTAACAAGCTACACCTGCCCACATTCCTTCTCCTAAAGGTCTAGCACTCTGTCCCGGTTGGAGATCTGGTAAGCCTACCCCCTTATATTTGGCTTTCCACTTTAACAAAGCCATCCAGACAGGCCAATCCCTCAGTACCAGTCGTGGTAGTGACTCAGGGGGAGGATGGGGGCCCCAATGCTGCAGGCCTTTGCCTAGTAACTTGTGTTGGCACTGGGAAGCATGAATGCCCCAATTCTTCCTGGGTTAAGATTTTGGTCCAGTAAGCAATGTCTGTACAAGTCCTTAATTTCTAAAGTGGCCTCAAAAGTAGTTTTTCTTCTTTAAGATTACCATAGTTACATTTTTTGAGTTTCTCTCTCAAAAATGTCCCTCATATGACCTTAATTTTGTTTAACTGTCCCTCAGTATTAACCTCAAAGAATCCTGTATTCTCCTCAATGATCGGCTGGTTCGCCTGCAGCTGTGACTAATGGCTAATTGAGATTATTGTGCGGCCTGCCAAACTACTAGCAAAGTGGTCTCTGGCCAGCTGTTCTCCCCACTGAGCTTCAAGCAGGGGAGCAGTCTTGAAAAGACAAAAAAGAAGAAGAAAATGGTACCTGTGGCAGCATAGTATGGAAGAAGGTCTGGTTTGCCAACCCTCCAGGATTGGCCTAGAGTCTCCAAGAGTCAGCATCAATTTCCAGGAGACCACTGAAAGCAACCCTGGATATTTTGTCAGGGTCTCCTTGGCAAAAAGAAATTACATGGGGGGGGGGGAGCTCCAGGAATGACAGTCGGAGTTGGCAACTGTATATGGAAGAGAGGGACAACTTCGTTCTGAGGGTTGGACTCCAAATGGAGCAACTAGCCACATCTGTACTCAGCAGTAACCTCAGCTTTCATCTTGTGGCATAGCAGAGACTCCAGTTTTGTAGGCTGTCCAGCAGCAGCAGGAGCAACAACAACAACAACAACAACAACAACAACGGAGCATTCCTAACTCCATGAAGCCCCAAGGAAAAGCACCTTAACATTGTAGTCCTTTCCCAAAGACAGTCCACATTTTATGAAGGTTCACAATTCTCAAGATGGGTTTTTTTTCTGAGGCAAACATCCAGTATACCTCATTTGAAAGCACAGACACTTCTAAATGTGCACATAGGGCAGATTTTTGTCAATCTCCTCTTAACTCTGCTGCCCTCTGTGCAGCATGCAGTCTTGTTTCAAAGGGTCCCTTGACCCCCAAAATTGAATTTTGGCTGGTGCCAAGGTGGTGGTGAGGAAGATCGTTTCTGCAAGCTTCAATCCATACATGTTCCTTCGGATACAACCCACAGTCTTATGCATTTGAAAGCAAATTGAATTTTGAAGAAGGACAGCTTTATTACTCTTTTTAAAATACAGGGGTTGAGTTGTATGTCTGAGAATAACCAACCCTGTCAACTTTGATAAAGCCTGAGCTCTTCCCAACGTGTAAAATAGGAACAGTGACTTATCCAAACAGAAAACTAAGTTTGCTTGACATTTCCTGCACTCCAATTTAGGATTGTTACAGACTGCAGACTTTGCGGCTTCAACATCATATCCACAATTTTCTCCCCCACTCCTGGTTTTTTGCTTGGTCTCACAGCCTGAAGAAGAATTCTGGAAAACTTGAAAGCTTTCTCACTACAGTACTTGATGAGATTTTAGCTGACATTAATATAATGCTATTACCCCACTGTGGCTTTTACTTTTTTTCTACCAGACCAACATGGCTACCTATGATTTTAGCTGGCAAAGGTGTTGCAGGAATGAAAAAGACTGTTGGGGCTCCTACAGCTTACCTCCCCATCAGGTCCTGTTGCATAACATCTACTTGATGAAGAGTTCTGTAGAACTCAAAAGCTCACTGTTTTATACTTTGGTCCTTAAAAAAGCATTCCTTCCAACTCAGCGATAGGAGAAAGATGACGTGGAAGGCCACTTCAGTGTAGATAATGCATGAGGGAGTGGGAGTTTTCCATGTTTAGGAAAACCTAAGCTTGAGGAGAAACAAAAGAACACCCATAATACGTGGAGCTCCTTTCCCAGAAAAGGCAGATGTGAATTTTGAAAAACTGTCAGAACAGCCTGTGAGGGAAAGGCACATGTTGTCCTGAGATTCACTCTGCTTTACAGTACCTGCCCCCAACTTCCTTCTTTGAAGGACTCCCTGAGAAGATCCTGCCTAAAAGGCACGGGGGCAGAGGCTTAGGGTTCTGGATGCATTTTTTGTTTGTTTTGTTAATCCCCATTAGCTCTTAACATAACTTTTAGATACACAATCAGAAATCTCTGGCTGCTGTGGAGATTATGGGCCAGATTCTTGGGACAGTTCCCAGTGAGCAAAACATCCACAAAGCTGGTTTATCCGGCTTGCAGAGGATTCCCTTTCAGTGAGGGGAATCCCCGCGTGGCGGACAGCCAGCTTACTCTCAAGCCTACGCATGGTTCAGAATACATAGGCAGCTTCACAGAGAGAGAGGGGGGGGTTACCTTCATAAATAGTGCTCATCTAAGTTTTCCTCAAGCATCAGCTGAGGCAAATACAGCTGTTATTTCAGAATCCACACAGAGATATGAAAACAGGCTTGCTTTTTATGAAACCTCACATACACATCTTCCCTTCTATGGGAGAATTACGGCTGTATAATTCTGCCATGGGTTTGCTAGCAATGAGGAAGAAAAGCTAGCACCAACAGAAATCAAAACTGGACTCTGTCTAGGACCTGGATTGAAATAACCTGGCATTTCAGCCTATGAATCCAAGAGGACTTTGGGACTTTTATTTCTTGCAAAGAAGTCATCTATGTCATATGGCAAACTGGTCAGTTGTTCAAAGAAAAAGGCAACTCTTGCTGAGTAGCTCTTTGGATTCCAGCTTTGACAAATGCATGTCAATATTGTCACCCAAGGCTTTTCTTTATTATTATGCATTGCTAATCTTGGCAACTCTAAGTAGCTTCTGATTTCAGGAGTACTCCAGCAGCAGTAATCTTTCTCCTCTACACCGACAACATTATTGCTGCAGATAAGATTTAACTCATTTCTTACATGAACTGATGCTTAAACCTTTTGGGGCCAGGAAGAAGAGCCAACCTACATGGGTTAACTAAAAGCTGGTGCTTACCTGGCACCCCATATAAACTGGCCTAATCAAGAAGATGGCTATGAGCCTCTATGACAAAATCATATGGGCCATCACAGCCAAAAGGATTAAAGAGCAACCTGGACTACAAGATTGAGGGCAGTGAAGGCAAAGAAAAAGAGGCAAGTGGCACAGAGAAGAACAGCACTGAAGCAATGCAAATATGTTTGCAATTAAAATCACTGAAAACAGGAGGTATTTTTTTTACATTAATGAAAATAAAACACATAACCAAGGTAAGTACTGTAAATGCTCAAACAGTATAGTCATACCCATTATATGAAGTTCCTTAGCATGCATATGACTATCTAGGAATGTGTATATGCATGATTTACAGGTACAGTACATCCTAATTACGCAATCTGAAGCAAAGGAGACAAATCTGTTAATGAACTCTCCATCTAAATTGGAGATTAAATTACAAACAACTCAGCAGATCATACCAGGATGGGATTATTTCAAATCAGCCTTGTTGGAAAAAATCCCTAATGGCATTGAAAAAATGATTTTCTCCCCATGTTTTCCTTTTACATCTCTACTTTCTGAAGGTTTCCACCCACTCTTAAATCTTGGGATTAGAGCTCTGCATTCTCTAACAGTGAGGATTAAAAAAAAAAACCAGTCTCCTGATCCTTTAGCCAAAGCTCTGCTGGACCAAACAGGTGTCAAACTGATAGCAGCTCTCCCGGACAGCAGAACATCTGGTGTCCTGCTGTTCATTTGTTAATGCATCACATATGTGTGAGGGCAATGGCTACTTTAGGCTTCTGTTTACAATACCCAGGGTATGAGTATTGCAGGCCAGCTTGCAAGTTATAAGACAAAAGAAGTTTTATGACTCTTGATACAGAAGTTCTCCAGGGAATAGCAGCTGGCAAATCTGAAAAGATTCACTTCATCAGTCTTACACCCCCACAATAGTGTCCCCCTGAATGGTTTCTTTTTATCACAGCAAGCACCATGGGGACATATAGCTGGGTGTGATCACATGCGGTACTCCCCATTTTCTTTTGCATGAAAGTTTTTTTACTTGGGATGATGAATCTTTAGAACCTAGTCTTCATCATAATCACTTATTGCAGAGCCACACCTTATACAGCAGTGTTTCCCAAACTTTTTCAACCTGCGGTTCCCTTAACCATTGGCAACCATGGACCATGGCTCCCCATTACATTATGTTGATGCCTGCCAACTGGCACTGCACTGTTTTCCAAGAGGATTCCGTGGCACTCCGCAGCTCCCCTGGCTGGTTTCCGCGACTGCCCTGGGAGCCACGCCTCACAGTTTGGGAACCACTGCTATAAAGTATAAAAGGGAGAAGTGCATATTTACGTGGGAACACAAATGTCTGAATACAAGTTCACCACCACAAATATCAGTGTACACATAGCAAATGCTTCAGGTGTATTAATGCTTGGGATTAATAGAAATCATTCTTGCAGCATGACGAAGGCCAGCTCTGGACCTACGAATATGGATAGCTTGGTCAGGAGCCTGCCTCTGTAGGTTCCATGCTCAAACTATAATAGATAATTATAGTTTGAGCAAGTTCAAAGTGGTGTGAGAGAAGCATCACTTCTCATGGTGTACACATGTTTCTTTTGTACCACTCTCATCTCTGGTCAAGCTATCTTTACCAGAGCTGAAAGTCAGATGGGAGTTCACACTGAAAGCATCCAGCCCTCTTTCAAACTGCTGTCTACGCTCTGGAAAAAATCCCATCCTCCAGCCAAATTTCCCCATCTTAAAGACGCACCTCTGACCCTAAACACTGCCCTGGATCCAAAAGTGCCCTTCTGCTACCTGAAGGCTTCTCCCACTCTGGAAAGGGCAGCTTCTGACCCAGCAGAAGAGGACTGAAAAAGAACAGTGATCCCAAAGCGAAAGACATTTTGTTTGCACAAGCTTTTTAAAATGGCTCATTAGAGTTTATATTTCTTTGTATCTTTGCTGTTCACCATGTTTTTATACCATAACGCAGTATGCTTGAAGTAGCCCTCTGTAGGCCCAAGTTCTGCACCCAGTAAGAGCAGCTCCATACGTTATCCAACAATACTACCTAGCATTTCTATGGTGCTTTTGAGCGTTCTAAACTTCTCACTTGTCATAATCCAACAATTATAATTTATAAGGCAATCATGCTTGTATATCAATGTTACAGTAGTGGTTTCCACAAATATGCAACTACCATTCGGTACATGTTCCAAGGACCCACAGCCCAATTGACGGCAGGGCTCTCAGTCATATCTGCATGGGTGCGTGTCTGTCTGCCATTAACACTTCCATTATTAATGGAAACATGTCTGCCATTAATACTTAGCATTTGCTGCGGGAAACACCAGTGTAATACTGCTGTATTTGCAACTGCGATTGCCACATAAAAGTGCTATGCTAACACAGAATGCGGAGAGCAAAGTAATAATAGAACAGATTTGGGCACAAAGAGAGAGAAAGCATTTTTAACAATCGGATGAGAAGAGATGTGCTAGGCCACAAACCAAATGGAAGATTTGCCCAGGGAAAACTATGAACACTAACATGTTACCCAGCGAACAGCTGGATTATTGGTGTTCTTTATTGGTCCTTATTTATGTTAAGGACCATATATATTTTCTTTATTTATTGGTTCTGTAAAGATGAGATTTTTTTTTTCAGGGGAAATGTAATTTCAGTGGGATGTCAGCATCTGTAGTGTGCAGCCACTTTGCAAATCCCAACTAAATGTACACATTTAAAAAAACCTGAAAAGCCAAGCTGATTATAAAGAACAATGAAAGCCAGGAGATGGAGGCTGTTTCTTTTTAGCTCCATTGTAGAGAACCTTTCAATTTATTAGGTCACACATGTCTGTCAATATACAATGAAACCGTCTCCACAGGAAGTGGTGCAAGCTCTTGGGACATGTAAAGCTAGATGGGACAAAGCACAAGAACAAATGTATAATCCCACCAGAGGTAATGGAGACTGTAACAGGTCTTTTCTGACCCATTTCCACCCTTTTTAAAATGCAGTCTTGTAGTCAGCAGTCCTTACAATGTCACCGAAGGAAAGGTTTTATTAGACTGATAGGAGCTATTAGTCCAACACTGGTTTTGACACAACAGTTCCTTGATTCTGGGATGATTCTTGTGAAAGGACATTCATAGAAATCATCATATAATTACAATTAGAAATCTGCATGGATTTTGTGGGGAGGGGAAAAGCAGAATCTTTAAGAGAGATATTACATTTTTCAGCTCTTGCTTATGGACTCTTGCCTTGAAAATCTATGTGGCTTTTCAGTTCCTACTCAGTGTTTGCCACATATATTTTTCTCCAGGAAAGACTCCAAAAGAATCCCACTGCAGAGAAGCCTTAACCCAAAAGAAGTCTCACAGCCCAATTCACATATGCACATCATAGCATGGGAATAAGCTTGAAAACGCAAACCATACTGTAGTGTCTTGATCTGGGAAGCTGTTTGGGAGAACTAACACCTCCAAAACAACTTTTAAGCATTTTTAATCATTCTGATGCGACCCTTCTTTTTCCACACTTTGTATGGCAACATTTTGCAGGTCACATGGCTTCACACAAAAGGTTTGCCATGTGATTGCATTTTCAAGTGGCCAACATCTCAAAACGACAATGTGTATGCTCAAAAAGGGGCTATGGCAGAATATCAGAAGCAGAAAAATAAGAACAGATCCGCATGTTTTCAATGGAAGCATAACTTTTAGATTGTGAGCCCACCAGGCCACGGCCTGTCTTCTCATTACTTGTAAAGCACCATGTAAACAACATGTAAAAAGTACTTGTAAACAACAACAACAACAACAACAACAACCAGAGACACATTCACTTGGCAGAGAGTGCTTGTTTGCTGTGCAAACATCTTCTCATCTTATTACAACAATCCCCTGGTTTTGAGAGGCGTATTGGTTCCACTTGTTTACAATCCCATAACTACATCCCCAAGTAGCCCTCAGCAACTGCTTACAAGGAAAAGTACTTTAGTTTATTCTGCCCACTAATACATTTACAATGAATGTATTGCCTTTTACCACTTGGGGTAACAGATCCTATCCTGGACAGGGCTGTGAGGCAGGAAAATGCTCAGCTTGTACAACGTTCATAGCCCTGACACAAGAGTGTCAGTAAGTACAGCTTTTCCACGCCTTAAGCTGGAGCTACACCGCACGTGTCTCGGTCCGTATGCATCTGGTGTCCCGCCCCCAGGTTCAAACAACGGGCTCCGATTGGCTGAACTAAACGTGAAAGTGGGCAAACTGGAGTCCGACTCCACTTTGCCCACGTTCACGTTTCGTTCAGCCAATCAGAGCCCGTTGTTTGAACCTGGGGGCGGGACACCAGACGCATACGAACTGAGACGCGTGCGGTGTAGCTCCGGCTTCACAGATCTTGAAATAGAAGGAGAATCCTTTTTCAGGATGGACCATGCCACCTAGTATATTCTTGTAGTCTGTTCTGCATTCTGTTCCATGCTTTTTGCCTCTTGGTCCTCTCTTCTATTTCACTGTCTACTAGTCTGGCATATTCACAAGGATTTCAGGGGAACTGCCTAGCGCCATCTATAAAGGAGACTCCAGAGTCCATTTTGACAGGCAAAATAAAAAAAAGGCACATAAGCACCTAATCGCTTGTTCTCCCTTGGAACGGTTTACCTCTCTCTGTATCCTGGCTGAACTGATAGCTGCTGAGGGGCGGGTTTGGTGAATCATATCAAGCTGACCAACAGTGCAGCTTCTATGGGGGAAAATGAAAGATGGATTTGGCCAGAGGCCAATCTCCACAAATTGTCCAAGGAAAAGAGTGACTCGTGTTGGCTGAGGCTGAGGCGACAGGGGAACTGGGAGGACATGGGACAGCAGGAGGTCTAAAACCAGAAGAGCAAAATGCATGGTGGGTACTGGGGTTGCGAATTGTTGGTGGGAAAAGGGTGGAGGGAAAGGTAAAGAGAACAGAATTTTACATCATGATTTAAAAGGACATACTTAATGTGTAGGTCTCATATATGGGCTGTTCATAGATGTTTTCTACAAGAGAAGCTCTATGATTTATATTTTTGTATGTGTGTGTATGAAGAAAACATAAGAAAAGCCCTGCTGGATCAGGCCAAAGGCCCATCTAGTGCAGCATTCTGTTACCCCACCAGCTGCCCCCACCAGCTGCCTCTAAGGAGCCCATAAGATATATGGATATATATGGATATAATTGCCACCTGATGGAAGGTTTCTGATATATGGATTATGCCACCTGAGGAAGGTTTCCCACACCTCATCTGTGCAAGGATAAATACCAACAGCCACTTGCCAAAGGAAAAACTTGAAACAGCATGCATGTAATCATTTGTTAACTCAGTCAGGTGCACTGACCACTCATATTAACCACTCAAACCTAAAACTCCTTACATCTTGTCATTGTTCACCTTGTATTATTGCACGTCTACTGCCACTGCAGCAAAGAGAACCAGTAGAGTCTTCTGCTCACGACTGCAATAGTCAGGAGCTAACCTCTTTTACAGACATTTGCCAATTACAGCATCCTAACCCAACAGCTGCCTTCTGCTTCTACCCCAATATCCCTCCCGTGGGCCATGCAAAACCTTGTTATTTTAAGCTGCTCCTTTTGCAGGTAACAGCAGAGAAGGAAAGCTACAGAACAGCTGTGCGAGGCAATCATTGCTGACCTTCCTGGGGAAAGGTGTGTGTGCGCGCACGCACACCAGAGTGGGGGAAAGAGACCATGCCGCCAGAAACATAGTCTCCAAGCACTTCGTCCTTAATTAAGTCATTTTCCCTTTTCATTGCTGTGCATAAAATCTGCCTCCCCACACCTCCTCCAGGTTCATAAAACAGAGAAGCTTCCATTTTTTTTAGTTCATTATTTTAATGTGATGCACATGATGGGCCATTATTTGCTTAAGTGTTGCTGAGGAGTTAATTGTGGGCACCTGTGTTTCCTGCCACAGCACTTCTGCCTCACCACCTCAGGAATCCCATGACATCCGAGGAGTCGCCCTGACTTCCGTTTCACATCACTCCTTCAGCATTTCCTTGTGGGCCAAACTGGTCTCTGATTTGGCTAACAACAGACCATTCAGATGTGCGTCCTGCACAGAGCATCTTTGTTAGCCATAAGTCCCACATAGCTCAGTTCCTGGATGAACGCAAGCCAGCAGTTTTCAAATTATCAAGAAATCCTTTCCACCAACTCGGCTGTTGATGAGGAACTCCTGCATACCTGCCACAGACCCCCAATGTGTTGCAGAAACCCTGGAGAGCTAATGCCAGTCGGGACAGACACTACTGAACTAGATTGACCAGTGGTCTAACTCAGTATAGCGTAGCTTCCTACGTTCAAGGGAGAATACTGTTGGGCCTTGCTGTTACCCCATCAGAACTGAGAATGTGTCCTTGAGCACATTCAGTACTCTCCTGCAGTCGCACATAAAAGGGACAAAATGGTAGTGACAGGCAAGCTCTCTTTCAGGGAAGCTTGTCCATCATTATTAATGTTCTCACTTGGCTCTGCCTTGTAAGCTTCTAAAGCTGCAGTCCTATACACACTTAGGCCGGATTCACACTACAAAAATCCAGGTGCGGATGCCTCTGCCTCTACGTACGCGCTTGGAGCTGGGGAGTGTCTTCCCGCCTGTTGTCCCTCCTGCTGTCCTACCTTCTTAAGAAAGCGCAGCTTACAGATTGGAAGTAGATCTGATTGGCATGCAACCACTCTCCCCCCCCTCATCCGATTGGTGGCTGCAGTAGCTCCGCGAACCCACCCCTAAGCTCCGCGAACCCGCCCCCTCAAAAGATGGGTTTCCCCATCTTGTATAAGGGAGAGCGCAGCTGCTTCGCTTGCTTCCGAAATGCTGTCAAAGAGCTCCGCGCATCTCCGTAATGCGCCGGGATTCGTGTAGTGTGAATCCAGCCTTACCTGGGAGTAAGCTCCACTGAACACAAGAGGGACTACTGAGTAAATATGCACAGGATGCAAAGAACCACAGTCTGAAAACCACTGCTGTGGGCAACTGCTCAGCAAAAACTGGAGCTGTTTCCTATAATTTTCCCTTCAGCAGCACATTTACCCAGTGGTAAACATATTACAGACTTACATGTAGCCACGTGGCAAAACAAGTTATTGTATCATTCTGCCAACCGGTACAATAATTTTACCACTCGATTCCTTCTCAAGATTTGATCTGATGTGACAACATGGTAAGAGAAGAGTGCACCTGACCATGTTACCAGAGGATTACATGCATGCTATTTCAAGTTTGTCCTTTGGCAAGTGGCGGTTGGTACTCATCCATTTTGAAGCCAGCATTCGTGTGCTATAGATAAGAAGATTGCTTCTAAGGTTTCTGAAGCATTCATCCATACCTGTTCCATACCTAAAATCACCATCTGGACACAAGTCGCTGTGCAGCTACATTAACTGCACTTTGATCGCGAAAGCCCTGTCTTGTCAGCCACACCCATGGTGAGCCAACCTGGGGCAATTTTGAACAGCATGAAAGTAGCCTTCGATCTCATTGATCTCTCATGGATAAGCAGAGAAACTTCTGTGTGGCACTACACCTGTCAATTAACCATTCACAACATGGAAAGAGACCCCCCTTTGGCCCCATCTCAGTACAGTATAGGCAGAGACAACAAGATAGAATCCAAAGGGAAATTCTCCTCCAAACACAAGCATTTTTTTCTTTTCTTTTTTCCTTCTTATTTATTTAAATGGTTCCCTAATTTCCACATGTCAGGAAGTCATGAGCAGCAGAGTCAAGTTATTAGTAATAAACTTAATGAAGTTACATGATGCCAGGACTCTTTGCCCTTGCTTTTGGTTTTCTCTTCTCCTCGTGCAGGAGAAGTAAATGAAGGCTGCCTGTTGTAATTACCTACAAGACCATAAAAATCCAAAACAGATTCAGAAATCAGGTTCCCATTAAATGTTCCATCTTTGCAGCCTCTCCATCCCCCAGCCCATCTCTCCTCCCCTCACTCTGCAGCTCCGAACTCACTATAATTAGGAAGAACTAATCTAATTTCAGATTTTAGTATCCTTTATCACTCTAACACAGGCATTAAAAACTTTATTAAGAAAGCCATCATTACCCAGTGCAGGGAGGCAACAGCAGCCATAGAAATCTTTCAACCATTTCTGAGACAAAGCTGTCATGGGCACAAGATTCTTCAAGAAGCATTCTCATTCAAGCATTCTCACTCTTGCAATGGCTTCAACTCTGTGCACAATCAATTACTTGAGAGTAAACCCTACTGAATTCTGTGGGATTCATTTGAGTACTGCGTGATTATGCAACCCATTTCTTTGCCACTGGTGAATCATGACCCACAACTGGGCTGCAACCCATTCTAAAATGGGCCGCAGCAATGGCGCCACTGCAGTTTCCTTTGTTTAATCAAAGTTTTTACAATGGAGAAGGAGGGGAAGAAAAAGGGGGGAGTGAGAAAGTGAAAGATGTACTATTTCCAAACACAGTATCTCCTCTGTACAGATGTGTGCATATACAAACTATGAAAGAAAGGGGGAAGAAAAGCTCTGCACTAGTACTTTAACAAACTAAAAGCAGGTCCCTTGTTGTAGGTTGGTATATGAAGTGAGCCCTAGATATGAAAAGGATCAAAACCATCTATGTAAAACAATCTAATCCTTCTGTATTATTTATATACACAAGGAATTATGTACCGGTGTGAAATAGACTCCAAGATGTAACCCATCTGTAACTCAGTGGTAGAACACATTGCTGAATCCCTAACATTTCCAGTTAAAAAGATCATTGATGGCAGGGCTGGAAAAAAGCCTTGGTCTGATATCCTGGAAAGACACTGCCCATGAGAATATATAATGCTGGACTAGATAGACCCTAAATAAAGGCAGTTGCATATATTCATAAATGATTCATAAATGGTTCCCAAACTTCTGACTGGGAGAATGGAATGCAGAAGCGAAGCTGGGCAGGGGGGGTGGGCCCCCAGCGGCACATGGGGGGTGTCGGGCCCCGGGCAGCAAGCGGCCGGGTGTGTGTGAAAGCAGCTGGCGGCAGCGCGAATTGGGCCATTTCGGTGGCAAGAGTGTGGGCGGCGGTGACAGACACGGTGATGGTTTTGGCCCTCTCGCCCGCCCTGCACTTCTGTTTGGTGGAAAAGCAGCAGTGGTGGTGACACCACTTCCGGCACCAGGGGGGCGGTCGTAGCTCCGCTGCTGGTGGAATGGAATGTTCTTTGTTTGGGAGGAGGTCCAATCTGCTGGTCCCACATCCTCCGTTACTGAATGGCACAACTCCCATCAACTTCTTACGCTTATGACCTTAACATTCAAATACGAGAAAGCTTGCAAAATAATTCACTTGGTCCTTGGTACCATAATTTGAACATCATTGTTGGAACCCATGTGGAATTAGCAGAATACCAGATATTCACTTGGTACTAGCAAAGCAAAGGAGAACATTAACACTTTGCAACCATACACAGACTCAAACTAATTCTTCTATGGGGCTCCTAGCATTGCCATCATAGGATACTTTAATGCTGAGGGTTTTTCCTGGATTCTTTACTCTTAGACTCTTGCTTCCAAACAAGCCTCTCCATGAGGTACAGGACTAGATTCCATAGATTCTGGTTTCAGCTTTCCCAGACAATCTGCCAGTCTGTTCTTCCAGAAGATCATTCAAACATACAGTGCAATCCTAACCAACTTTCTAGCACCAGTGTAGCACACACTGCATTTTGTAGTGCAGGGACAGTCATGGAGGCCTCTTGAAGGTGAGGGAACATTTGTTCCCTTGCCTCAGGGCTCCATTGCAGCTGCACCAGCGCTGGAAAGTTGGTTAGGATTGCGCTGCTAGTCTATCAACAAGTTGGCTACCTCTTTTGGAGCCCTCTGTAGTATTCCTGTTGACCATCACTCCCAATTTTATACAAGGGGCTTCTATCACATAATGAAAAGCATCTCAGAACCAGGGATATCACAGTTGCTGAGCCTCCAGGAGAATCTGCCTGTTGGTTCCTTAGGCCAGTGAGACATCAGCTCTGCAGGGAAGCTGCTAGATCTGCGAGCTTTGAGAGACAAACACAAGTTTCATCCCCTGGCAATCCTTGAAGTCCATCTGTGAACCCTCAGATCATTATGATGAAGCATCAGTGTCAGAAGCTGCATCACAGAGTTATAGTATGTCAGACAGAATATAGTCAAAGCAACTGCAGTCATACATATGGAGTGGGAACATATTCTGGGGATCCTCAGACTCTTTCATGAATACAACCAGCTACCAGCATTCCATTTTTCTTCCACCTTGGGGAGAAGAGTAGGGGTTTGAGTTACATATTGGCCTATTTACCATGTATTTAATAATGTTCATTTGCAAAACCCTTTATTACTACCTTGTTCACCCTCTCAGCAATCCGGGGGTGGGAGGTGACTCAGCAGTGCTCTCCATGTTACTGATAGGGAAATGGAGAGAGAGAGAGATTATGTGGCTTGGGGCAAGTCATTACCTGCTCATGGTAGTAGCAGTGAAGCTCAAGCCCAGGATCGGCTAAGTCCAAGTTCCAGCCTCCATAAACTGGATCGCAAGATGTGCTGATGGCCACTAGTTTGGATGGTTCAAAAGGGAATTGGACAAATTCATACAGCTGTCAATGGCTACTAGTCATGATGACTAGGTGCTATTGCTGGGTTCAGCGGGGGCATGCCTCTAAAATACTAGTTGCAGGAAAGCAATGGTGGGAGAGAAGTATGCATTCTCTCCTGCTTGTGGGCTTCCCAGAAAGGCAACTTGTGGGCTATTTTGTGAGACAGGATGCTGGACTAAATGGCCCTTTGGCCTAAACCAGCAGAGCTTTTCTTATATTATGTTGTTAAGGGATGACGCTATGGCTTTTTCAGGACACAGAGGGTACCTAAATTCAGGGCCAAGGCAGAACTGCTGCTAAAGAGAAATGTTTAGGATCTTCTAAGCAGGAGCCTGCTGACAGCTTAATGACCTTTTAGTTTTTCAAGCGGTGGTTTGATATTTACGACCTAAAAGGGGAAAGATATGCGGAGGCAGACAATCTGAGGGCAATCAGCCCTCCTGCTACTGACCTACAGCTGTCCAACTGCATCCAACAGCAGCTTCAGGAAGCTATAAAAAACGATTTCATTTTTATTTTTTCTAAATTTGGGGGGGGGATGGGGAGGATGGAGGGGCTGTATATCTTTAACATTCATCCCAAGGAAGAGTATCAAATATTTATCCCAGGAAGTATCACAGAAGGCACACCGGAAACCCAAAGCCATGTATATTTGCAGTCTCTCTCTCTCTCTCTAAGGAGGAACAGATTCTTCCTTTCTTCTAGTGGTATATCAGAGAAGTTATTTTTGAAGAGGGATAAAAGGAAAGGTCTTTGACAAGAGATACAAGATAGGCTCGGGGCAATGTTCTGGAGCTGAGAGTTAACCTGAAGGCCCCACTGCTGCCTCTGCTGTTACAAAGAAAAAGCTGTTTTTTAAGCAGCAAGCAACAACAGGAAAAAAAATCCATAGAATTTAAGTGATTGTTGATCTCGGGTGTGTGTAGACCCCACATGCAGGGAAGACCATGCAGGTAGGTCTTTCAATAGCCCGCCCTATCCCAAGGTGAGAGTTCTATATTGTTCCCCTACAAGAACGACCTACAGAAGACAGGGAGATCAAAAGATGCACTTAGGAAGGGGTTTTATTGCTGGGGTTTCTTATATGGGGGGGGGGTTGTAAGGTGAGTCGTCGGGGACTGCTGGCTAAGATTCGTCTTCCCTTTTGTCCTTGCCCCGTTTTCACATGGATCTCCGGCTGAGGGTTAGCTGCCTTATCTGGCTGGCATTGTTTCCCAACATCAACCTCAGGACCTAACAGGTCAAGGGACAGGTGGGGGCTGGTGCCAGGGTTATAAGCTGAACTGGTCCTGGGTGCTACTCCCGCTTCTTTCCTTGTCCTTCACTCCCCGATGCTTCCTCTTACACTGTCCTTCCCCTCCAGCCTTCTCCACCTTTGCCTGTCTGCCTTCCTGGGAGTTCTCAGCAGAAAGGGAGAATGGGTAGAGAGGGTACAGAAGATTGATGTGCCTGAGGATGGTAGAGCTTGAGGAAAAAAGGCCACGGGCAGAGAGATGATGGAAAATATGGAGAGATAGGGGTGGGGCAAGCAAGACCAGGCCATAAACATGTTTAAAAGGGAAGGACTGTGGGAATGGATGGATGTGGAGAGGGATGAGACAGCCAGGACTGGGACGTGCAAAGGGGTATTTTCATGTTCTGTATGATGGAAAGTGAATGATTTTGGCAAAGAGAAAAACAACAAGAGTTCTTTAATTTATGCTGTGTCTCCAAATCTTAGGATTACTGTACTGTGGCACCCAGCGTTACTGGAAGGCTGTTTTGTCATCAGAGGCAAGCTGTGCACGTGCAGAACTACAACACTTGATGCAAAAATAGACATGTGCACTGCCCATTCATTATGCAAGCTGCCTGAAGACTTCACTGAATGAAGCTGAGTTGAGAGCAAAAGTCAAACAAAAAGGTTCAAGGCGCTATTTGAAATAAAGGGTTATATAAATATTTATTTAGAATCAAGAATTAAAACTAACAACTAAAAAGGCATGTCCACCATTTATTTATTTTTTAATATAGTGCAATTTGGCTCCAAGATAATTTATTGGATATTGCTGGCTTCTCTAGCAAGTAACTGTTACAAATACAAGGGAGAAAAGAAAAGAAAATTTCGCCCTCTTTAGTTTGTGCTGCAGGTAGTCAGGGGACAGGAGAGAGAGAGAGACAGATGGTCTGCAACACCCACGTCCCCTAAGATCCAGTGTGCCTGCAAAGAGCTTCCATTGCCCCCCTTATCTACACACACCCACGCGGATTTGGAAATCTGAGCTGGATTTTGTCCATCTGCCACATCAGGAATGGGCACGGCTGGAAGAGAACTGCACTCTTCTATTGCTGCCCCCCTCCCCAAAGCTCTTATAGGGAAAAAGTGTTCCTGAAAGTACAGTATATCACCTAGCCTTTGCAACAAGGTGGATACAGAAGCTAAATACTGCATTATGGTCAAAGGGAAAGACATGGAGTTTCAACCATGGATGGTCAAGATTCCATTACTCAGGGTTTTTATTTTATTTTTTAAAGTTAGCTTCTAGCCCCTACAGTATTTAATTTGAACAAGCAATGCAAAACCATTTCCAGTGTCGCTTTCAGTGCTCGCAGTTCCAACTTTTTCAAGGGGGAGATTTGATTAAAAATAATTTACAGTTGCACTATTTCTTAAATATGTATAGGACTTCGGGTGGGGAGAAATGGAGCTGTGACAAGACCCATTCAGATTGTTCCTGCCAGCTCCGATATTTAACATTGCAATGAAGTAGCTCTGAGCTGGAAAAGCATTCTGGTTATTAATATGCAAATGATCAGAGCAAAGCTTTCCCTTTGCTGCAGGGACAGGACCATATGGGCTTTAAATAGAATAGGACAGATAATGGGTCAGGACTCTTGAGCACAACCAGGGCAAGGCCATTGAAGGACTTGCCAGCCTGGCTCAGCAGTTTGCCCTACAGCCGATGATGCAGTAGGAATATACAGGCTGGCCTAGACTTGAAGTCTGTGCCTTGTATTTATCTGCCCTGTATGGAGACATAATTTTACTTTACAACTCCTGAAAAATGAATCTCAGCATACTAAAATTAACTCTGCTCTTGCTTTGATCATGGCATTCTCAGGTCTGCAGAGCTCCCAGGTCACTTTCAACACAAGCCTCAAGACTTTATTTGTTGTGCTGAAGGGGGTCACCTCTCTCTGCCCAATATCTAATTCTAGTGTTGGAGATCAAAGTGTCTGCTGGAAAGCCACAGCCTCTGGAATAGAAGCCCTGCTCACTAATCCCAGACAGGGAGAATACAGGGTCAGTAAGACAGAAAGTCTCTGGCTCATGCAAAATTATGTCACATGTTCCAAAACATAGCCAAGATATTCCAAATTGGTTGTGGGACTGAGTTCTGGCACAAAATTTCAATTCCTTCACATGGGAGAACATAGCCGTTAAAGGTGTGAGCTCTGACCTCAGATTCTGTCATTCTAATCCCATCCCTGTGACAAACTCCCTAGGTGGCCTTTGGTAAACCACTATTTTTTTCAGCCTCAGATCTTTAATAAGGGGATAATACTGTAGGCCACATTTCGAGTGTGTTTATAAGTAGACTTACCAGTGTCCCAGAACCGAGGCATGCCTCAGCCTAGAGCAGACCCGAGCTGCTCCCAGGTGTGCACCACGGCTGCCCAATGCGGAAGCGTCGTTGACTGGAAGCCGGAACTGCATTGGGCAGCCGTGGTGCCCACTTGGGAGTGGCTTGGCACTGGTGTTGCTAGAGGTGGGGCGGAACGGTAAGTCTTGCCCAGTGGTAACCGCTCCGTTCTATGGTGGCCCCATCCACTTGCCGTCGGAACCAGTTCGAGCGGCGAAGACAACGTGCAGGGAGTCTCCTGCGTGTTGCCTTTGCCACTCGACTGGTTCCGACGACGAGTGGGCAGGGCCACCATGGAATGGAGCGGTTACCACTGGGCAAGACTTACCGTTCCACCCCACCTCTAGCAATGCCAATGTGGCTCGGGTCCGCTCTAGGCTGAAGCATGCCTCGATTCCGGGACGCTGGTAAGCCTATTTATAAGGATTGCTGAGAATATGCATGATGAAGCTCAAAAAGCCCTATATAAAAGTTCAGTGTTATGGTTGTTCCCACTTGCAAGTCAGTGCTTGATGTTGCAGTCATCAAGTGTTAAATGTGCCCTTCCTCTCATTCCAGGCATCACGCCTTCTGACATGCTACTCTCAATCTAGAAAAGTCTCCCCTCTCTGTATCCTTCAAAGCAAGTCCATCTCCTTCCTTAAATCCTCTCTTCAAAATCCATTCCTTCAGCAAGGCTCTTATAGTACAGTCCTGTGCACACTTACCTAGGCGTAAGCTCCAGTGGACAAAAAGGGACTTACTTCTGAATAAACATGCATAGGATTGCACTGTTAATGAACCAAGAGAGACATGCTTTTTCTGCACTGCTTGTTACCCATAACAACCCACTTTACCCCTCAGGCCCCTGGTTATGCTTTTGTCTTCTTTCACCTTTGTCATGCCCACCTTCTTTTGATATCAAGGTCCTTGGGCATAGATCACAATATTATGGGTCATCCATGGAGTCTGGCACCTTGTTGGTTGGGTTAAGTCCTAACACAGCACTGTAGCACCCCCATGTTTTTACCACCATAATCATGTGACCCTTTATCAGAATTCCTTTTGAAGAAAACTGGTGAGTCTCTTATTGATAAATGCCAAATTCCAAAAACCAACAGTTGCCCAAATTCATAACACCTCAGGAAATATTTCCTCTTAACACCTCAGGCAGGAGGTGTGGCCTGGAGGTTGAGCTATTGCCCTGCCTGAAGAAAGCTAAGCAGGTTCAGCCCTGGTCATTGCTTGGAAGGGGGACCGCTGCCGCTGATGGATCTTGCGAAGGCACTGTGAGTGTGGAATGCGTAGGAGTCAGCAGGTAAGATGGAGAACACCTTGAGAACTGACTGAGGGAGACCAGTGGCTGCTGCAAAAAGCTTGGAAGGCAGAAGCACAGCCAGGATGTGGCTACATTTTGAAAGGAAACATCTGGGAATTGAGGGTTCTATGTTCTCATAGAACAATACTTGTAAAAAAACAATTGGAAAAAATGGGGTTTAGAATTGCCTGCCTATGTACACCGCCTTGAGTCTGTAAAGAAAAGGCGGTATAGAAATACCATAATAAATATTTTTTTTTACAAAAATCAAACAACAAATTGTTTGAAGAAAACACTGAAATTACCTTGTGATATCAGAATGTAATAATATATTATTACGTGCAGATTGTACTACGTATGCATAGCAGTGGTGGCATAGCGGTGGCATAGTCCCTGGCATTTCAGATGGCAGCACTGGGAAAAACTTTAGCCAGGACCCACAAAGAAAGCCACTGTCAGTGAAAGAAAACAGTTCTGGGCTAGTTGAACCACTGTCTGACTCAGCATGGTAGCTTTACATGCTCACACTGAAGAGAGAAAGAAAACATCTGAGGAAGGCTCAGATATTACATCTCTGGCTTCATTCATCTTGGTTAGCCTTCAAGGGAACAAACTCAAACCCACAAAACTGCCAACTGGTTGAGTAGGTTTCACCGCATTGCCAGCATTCACCATTCAGAAGCCAGGCGAGCCTTGAGCAACTACAGCAACGGCCTCAGACTTATCTCCCTTCTGCCTTCCCCATCACAGCCTATGCAATTTATTGGTCCACTCTTTTCTCCAATTTTTCCTGCAATACAGGGGGAGGGGGAATACCAAAAGCCAAGGCCACTTTTCGCCTGACAGGGCTGAAGTCCCTGCACCACTGGCCAGAAGTCTAGCAGCTGTCTCTCATTAGCTCCTCGGTTTCCTCAATTCCATCATGGAAGGAACTGCTCAGCAGGGGAAAACCGGACAGTATTACAGTTTCCCTTTGCCTTCATTCCATGTCCTTATTTATTTGACTCAGTGGAGAGCGCTTCTAGACTTCTTCTGCTGCCTATTAAATGCATTCATTCCACTGGTACCGCTACCCTCGCTCTAGCCACAAGCCTACCCGGTTTCCACCCCTCCCCTGTTATTTTGTTAACATTTCTCCCCCCCCCCCCCGCTGTCACCTGTGGTGAAGTAATACTCCTCTTAACTGAGGTTAACTCCCCACCCCTCAGCACGGTGGCGGCATTAATATATCCCAGTAGGGTTTTGTCTTGCCCGAGCCAGCAGAGCCGACAGGCCATGGGGAAAAGAGACTGGCTGCAGCTGTAGGCTGAAGAATGCCTTCCTTCTCTCTTTATCTGTTGCCTGGGGCTCTACCACCAGAGCGTCTGCAGATAATCAAGGAGCAGATTTGAAACCCAGGCGCCAGACAGGATCTTTATCTCCCTGCAAAGAGGAATGTGGATCAAGTCAAGAAGTTTTCAGAGGGAGAAACACACCCACCAAAAGAAAGAGAGAGAGAGAGAGAGAGAAGGGAACCTGCTTTCTTAGTGTGAGAAGAGAGGCGTGGCAAAGGGGCCAAGGAAGTCCGTTCCCTCCTGAAAAGAAAGGAATGGTATGGGATGATGGCCCTTTCCCCCCCCCCTTTCCATGAATTTGACAGTGGAGCAGAGAGAGTGTGCCCATTACAACAGTGTAGTCTTTGCTCAGTATTTTTCCTAGACTCTACCAAACAAATTGATTCTGTTCCTACACATCCCAATAAAATTGAGTTCTGATATCTGTTGGGACTGAATGAAACTGCTGGCACATGGCATATATATTATAGCACAATTGTGTACAACTCTGTTTAACCACAGGGTCTGAGGGGTCTTCTCTTCATCTGCTGCCTTCCTTTCTGCCTTGTATCCCTTGGTCTTTACAGGGCTTGCAGAGGACAGTTACTTCTGGTGACCAAACCTTGCACAGCCGTGGACGGCTCAAGCCACAACACCTGAGCATCCAAAGTCACCCAGGAAGCATTGTCAATCCAGGTAACACAACTGGTCACAATTCATGGCTACTGCCTGGCTCTGTATTGCTGGCTGTCTTCTGTACTGCCAGCTGACTTCTCCCCATGGCAGTTCAAAGTCCTCACACTGTGCATGCACATGCACTTCTCAAGCTATTGTAACCAGCACTCTGGCCATTTGCCTACATTCTTTGCAAGCCTGTTTTTAAGGGAACAATTTTTATCAAATCTGCAGAGTGCCATGCCTATACTGAGAGCCTATACTATACGTGAAGTGAAGGATTTGGACCAGAAAACCTGGGTTTAAATCCATGCCACGAAGCTCACTATCTTTCAGCCTAACCTACCTCACATGGTTGTTGTGAGGATAGAAGGCGGGGAAGGAGCTATGTATATGCCACTCTGAGCTCTATTAAGGATGGGCAATTTAATATAAATGTGAAAAATAAATAAATAAATAAATAAATAAATATTATGATCATATGGCACCATCAACGTGCATGCCACTTTATAAGATTTCAGAAAGAGAAATAAAAGATAGTATCCTGCCCCAAGGAACTTACATAAGTCTGGAATGTGTAAGGGGAAGACAATAGAGAGAAGGAAGAAGCAAAAAAGAGTAACAAGAAGTGAATGCAAGCAAATACCATTAGGCATGCTGAAACTTCATTACTGCTAGAGATGTAGACAAGAGTTAATCTGAACTAACTGAAATTGTTAGCCAGGTAAGTACAAGTTTCTCTTCCAAACTGACTCTTCCGGAGTCATCCAGATGACACCAAAACAAAATTATAGTACATGCCTGGGCTTGGAAGGGGCAGCAGGCAATACTTATGGGGGGAATCTGCTTTGTTCATTGCGCCACAATCTATCCTCTTATCTCAACATTTTTCTAGGTCTTTCGGAGTTCAAATTGCCTTTCAGTCAAAGTTCACTGGACGACTTTGAGCCAGTTAGCCTAAATGACTTCACAATGTGTGAAGTGTGTGTATCTGCGGATTCACTTATCCGCGAATAGCGGGGAGCCCCCCATGCCCAGTACCTTAATTAAGCTTCCAGAGCTGGCCCAGAGCAGGCAAGCAGCCTGCACGCTAGAGAGGCTCCCAGCGTTACAACAGGAAGCTTCCTGTTCAACCAAGTACAGGCACAGGCACATTTCAATCTGTACATGTTTCATACCTGTAACTTGTCTGTCACACATGAACATCAATAGCAGGGGAGGGGCTCAAAAGTGTTTTGAGTGGCATGTGCAAAATTTGTCTTAAAGCCGAGTCCTCTGCATGCTTACTAGAAGCACATCCCACTATGTTCTATGGAGAAATGTGCACGAAATTGCAGAGGGAATAGGACACAACAGGTTTAAAGAGTTGGAGGGTGAAGAGCTAAACCAACAAGTGAGTCCCCAATTTGGATTATTATTATTATTATTGCAGAGACAGCAGACCCCAGACTGAAGAGCTGGAGCATTCTGACAAAGAACTATGTGACTAAGAGGTCAGAGGCAGAGAACTTCATGAACTGGTTCAGAGATTCACATGCTGGTACAAGCCCAATGGGTGTGAATTAAGAAACATGATTTCTTTGGATGCATGCAAAGTAACCTGAAGCAAGAGCAAGGCACTACCAAATCTGAGGCTAATGGCACATACATAAATAATTTCTGCAGTATAGCAACTCCAATTCAAGCCCTTCTTTACTTATAGCAAGAGTTGCAGGGGAGCAAACTAGAAAATATACTACAATTATTCCTTCTAATTAGAAATCCAGACCTTTAACCAGCTTTGCAGGAACCCATCACTCTGACACACTCAGGGAGTATTCATGTAGCTGATTAATTCATTTCCAGAGCAGTGCATAGCCATTTAGATACATTGCTCCCATTAAAAACAGTATCTGCAGCCCAGGCCCAATCTGTGCTAATAAATGACTGCTTAATTCATTACTTTTTTTAAAGAAAGATTTTGTACAAATCAAGCTTTACAAAATTAAAATAAATGGGAAAAAAGTTATATGTGCTTTGAGACTAAGAATGATTCTGCATTCCATTCAAGGGAAATTTACTAAGATAATAGAAGGCGGATAACATTTGGAAGCTATAAATATCAGCCACAAGCATTTTAACACACTCAGTAAAAGTAGGTGGTTCAGTAATAATGTAGGTATATGTAACTAGAAGGATACTGTATAAGCGGGCTGGGGGTAAGAGAGAGAACAATGTAGACTATGTTTGAAAATGAAAACAGCTATGCAGTTATCAGCAGTTTTTAAAACCAAACTTCAAGAACTGTACCAATCATATATAGGTGCAAAATTTCTGTAAAATAGAATAAAACCTCAGAAACTTACAGCAAATGAAAACTAATGTTTGCTCACATGGCCAGCATACCTGTAACTGGCACCATGCTGGAAGGCCACAAGTTAAGATGTTCAGGTCCCCCTTCCTACTTAAGTCGTAGGAATCAATGGGATTCAAGAGGCTGAAGAAAATGAACAGGAGAAGCCTTCCTCCTAATCCTTCACCCTTCTCCACAGCCCACTGGAGAGGACAAGAACAAATATAATATGCCATGCCAGAAGTGTCACCAAGTAAGGAATAGTTTCATTGAACAAAGACCGATGGCCCAAGTAAGTGAGACAACCACACACTACAGGAATGGACCAAAAAAGTGGGGGAGGGGGAGAGAGAATAAGGCTAATGAGTCTGTCCCATTTCTTTCCCAGACCAAATATTGCAGAACACAAAGTAGGGAGACTGTGTCAAGCAAACTTTCAGAAGTCCACATCCTTCAGCCATTCCACTCTCCAGAATTGTAGCTACATTTAGGGTGCAATCCTATCCAACTTATGCCACCATTATAACCAGCGGTGCAGCGAGAACGGGAGGCCCCAGAATGGAAAGGGGATTCAAATCCCCTTTGAATTCCCCTTTTGGAGGGGATTTGAATCCCCTTTCTATTCTGGGTCCTCCCGTTCTCGCTGCGCCGCTAGTTGGATAGGATTTCGCTGTTAGTCTTTTCATTAGGCTAGAGAGGATGGGAAAAAACTTTCCATTCTTTAAAAATATAGATCGCATCTCCCCTCCTGTCATTTTGGAGATCTGATTAAAGAATGCTACTCTTTCAAACCCTTTCACCACCTCTCCCACCCACTGCTTCTAGCCTGGATAAAGCTTTGCCACTGAGGGGAGCCTCAAATTAAAACTCTTGAATGTGGTCTAACAAAGCAGGCTTTTAAAATACCAGTCTTCTGCTTAAAAGCCTGAGTACTGTAACTGAAATTACTGCCTCCCCAGCCTCTTTCTATGAAGGGGAGCAGACACATAGTGGAGCCTAGAGAGACAGACCTTAATATAGTAATTATCCAGCTTTATCTATTTGCATCTGTCTCTTGGAGTATGCCTCAGAGCATGCCTCCTTGACTCTTCTTTGGTGGCCCCACCCCATCAGATAGCAACCAGCACACTGAACCAATTTCACCTCTCGGCTCTCTATATCTGGTAGATGTCTCCTTCTGTAGCAGTGAACATTTACCAGACTCAGACTGCCCAATCCTCCTCCGCTTCTGGTATCCTGAACTCTACTTACCTCTCACCACCAGTCTTTAAAAAGGAACAATCAGAAAATGCTTACAACCCTGCAATCCCCCTACGTTTCAATGAAGGAAGTATGCCTATTATTATGTATAAATGCACTGGTGGGTTTGTTCTTCTCAGGCATAACTTGGCCCAATATGTTTCCATCCTTGGCATTCTCTTTTGTATGGCCCTTTTAAAAACGGAACTCTGGAAAGGAAAGTTAACATCAAACAAACCCTTTACCCAACCTTTTACACACTGAATTGTTCATAAATTAGAGCTGGTTCTCATTACAGGCCTGGGTGCCACTGTTCCTGTAGTAGCTCTCCTCCCTCTCTCTCTCTCTCTCTCTCGAGAAACATCTAAGCCAGTGCTTTTCAACTAGTGGTACTTCACAGTATGGCTGGTGGTACTTGGTCCCAGCTATCATGGTGACCACGTGGCACTGACCCCACTTGGTACAATCCCACTGTCAGCAGAGATGTCTGAGGCAGTGGTTCACCAGTGGGCAAGATGAGGCTGTGTAGCTGCCTAGTCCTTCAAAAACAAACCACCACCACATGATTTGGGGAAGGAGGGTGCAGTTCAAAGACCAAACTGTGGGAAAGCCACCTGCTCTTTTGCACAGCTGCCATCTCTGGCGGCAGTGGTGGCACTCACAAAAATGGTACCTGTATAACTTGATACTTGCCCCCCCCCCCAAAATGGGGGGAGCACTGCTCTAAGCTCACTGATTCCTAACTGTTTGCCTTGAGAGGGAGCAAAGTGTGTCTTAGAACAGGGGTTCTCAACCTTTGGAGGCCCGGGTACCCTCTATCACAGTACAATTTTCTGAATACCCCCTGCTAATTAACTGCTGATTAATCAATTAATTAGGTAATTAATCAAATAAAAAGTACTAAAACAATTCTAAATGTGAAAAAATGCCTTAACACTCTCTCTCTCTCTCTCTCTCTCTGTGAGTGACAAGGATCTCTTTTTTTCTCCAAGTCACACTTCCCAAAATCAGCTCCTCCCTTCCCACCCCACCAAAGTACATTTCCCAAAGTACAAAAATAAAACCAAAACCAAAATCAGAGAGACGAAAGGGCTCTGAAAATAATTACAATTTAAAATTCATGTTAACACTTAATTAGCTGCTGATGGGGCAGATAAGGGGAAGGGCTTGGCGTACCCCCAGCATGAGGTCCGCGTACCCCTAGGGGTACCCGTACCACAGGTTGAAAACCTGTCTTAGAAAGTTAAGAGCATATTGGAGGCCAAGCCGAATGGAGTCAGCAGGCCCTATGCAACACTGAATCCTTTCACCCCTTGGCCATTAAATAGGCAAAGACATAATCCCAGAGGAAAAAGAATTATCTGATACAGCCCATGCTGTAGCTGACATCTGAGGAAATCCCAGAAGCACCACCTGTGCAGTGACAACCCCATCCTCAAGCCCTAAGTGACTGTGAAGGGAGAGGGTAGTATGGTGGAAGGCAATATCAACTGGACTAAATCACAGTTGTAATAGGGATATCTGTCTGCTATTCTGTGAACTGATCAAAAAATATATACTCTTGAGTGCAAGAATAAAGGGCGCCACAAATTTTAATTCAGAAAACAAACCAAACATGCCCAAGGAGGTAGCCTACATTTGGGAACACTGATCTAGCTTTTTGCAGCTGCCCCTGCAGCTGCTAGCTACCCAATCTCTCTGGGAACATCTAACTTATCTAAGAATTAAAACAGGTTTGTGATAATTGCCAGAATTAAAACAAGTGTGTGGTAATTTGTCCCAATTCTTTGTACTAAAGTGGCTCTACAGTAAATGAGAAAAAAGGCAAGCAAGCAAACAAAGAGCCAGCAGGAGACAATGGGCCTGCAGTGATTTAGTTTCTGACTTATTTATTGAAATGCTATTTACAGATTAACTTTCTTTGCTCTGCATTTATTATCATTCTACCAGCCTTGCAAACGGGAGCTGCAGGCACTTCGATTAATGAGATCAAAGTCTGGTTGGTTTCTGCAGAAACATTATTTTGTACCAATGGCTTACAAATCACAACAGCTATTTGTCCAGTCTCCCACAGCGATAGAGCACCAGTACACAGATACAGTCAGGCATGAGTCCCTCTGATATACAATTTCAGTCTTCGCACATTACTACTTCTACAGTTCACTAGCAGGCATCCTTCCCTGGACATTTTAACAAAAAAAAAAAAGTCCAAATGCTTAATTGTGTTTGCCTTCTACCTTGTCGTCTTGGACCTTTGCGGCAGAACTCATTAAAGGTAGTAATTATACTGCAATGGTCTTCAGATGCTTACAATAAGAAAAAAGCTTAAAAAAACTGTCCCATCTATGCAACATTTTCCAGAGACTTTCTAAACCTTGCAAGAGCCATATCAGCAATAGTTCAGCCGGCCTCACAGAATCAGTCAAGATTCCACAAATGGTGGATCAGCCAGGCAGCTCTCCACATCTGCCTCAAACTGTGTACTGTAGTCTACAAGGAACTAACACTATGATGATTTAATAGTTAGTGATGAGGTGATAGAAGGGAGAGCATTGCCCAAACATTTCTGCTGAGAAGAGACCTCATCTCAGTGGCAGCCAGAGTGCATGCTTTGTATGCAGAATGTCTTCGGTTCAACCCTCGGCATCTTCAGGTCGGGCTGAGAAAGACGCCTGGAAAGCTGCTGCCAGTCAGTGTAGACAACATTGAGCTAGGAGGTGGATGAATGAGCTGACTCAGGCAGCAGCGGTCTTCTGTTCATATGCAAGTACCTGTAATTTGATTGTTGCAAGGACAGAAACCTTAGGGAGGTGGCAACCCTGAAGTGCACTTTGGGTATACATAGAAAATTCACAACCCTAGAGACAAGGATGTAGCAGCTATTCTTTCAACAAAATACACAACAACCTATCCAGTAACACAATCTGAATGGGTTTTCGTGTGTTCCCAAAACTTTAAAATTACACCTCTCGACAAGGAGAGCTTCACGATTCCATTTCAGCTCAGAGAATGAGTTTGGAAGAGCACTTGTCATTCATTTACTGCACAACTTTCCCATTAACAATTTCAGATTGAAATCCTACATTACAATGGTGTGGCTATGATCATGCTAGCGAAAAGGGGAGACCAATTTTCTCAGTAATTCCACAATGAGCATCCATTCATACCCTTCTTCCTATTTCCTAAGCCTTAAGTAACAATTTAATTTTGTCATTACTCTTCCATTTACCTCAACTAGGGAAAACCACTGGTTCTCCATTCCTGTTGCAGCCTCCCTCTCTCTCTCCCTTGCAATTTCAGACCAAACAGTCATTTGTTCTGAAAGGCAAAAACATCTGAGAGGTTTAGACAGTGCTTTTCTTGCTCTGTTTAGGTTTTTCTTTGCAGTCATTTCAGGTCTAACTAAATAAAATTGGATTCTCAGCTGATGTTTAAGAAATAACAGTGCTAGGGTCTGTCTTGTGTTGTTGATCTGTATATACTATTAAGTTAGAAAACGGAAACGGAAAGTTTAGTGTTGGCCAGTGTCATTTCTTTTCATAAGGTCCTCTCAAGTGTCTGTACACAGTGTTCTGTTAACTCATGTGAGTTATGGCCAGGCAGGGTAGCGCAGGGTAAGATTTCACCAAATCTCTCTGGCAAAGATTGTGAAATCCCAAGGCAGCCTTGCAATGCAAGTCCACAAACATTATTTTTGCAGAACAGTCTCAATAGCCCACCTGGCACAGACATGCAGTTCAAAAGAAGAAAAGAACCAATTCTGCATCCTGGCTGGATTGCCACAAGCAACCAGGTGAGCGGCTATTTACAAGCCTGTACAAAAAGAGCAGCATGTAAGCAACAACTCAGAAATATAAGCTCCATTGATCTGGATCTGGGCGGAACTTGCTCCTTACTGAAAGACAGCATGTGACAGCCAAACGTTTCACACACTACAGCTGGTGAAGGCAATCTGAATGGCTGGTAGCATATAACATAATTGTTTTTATACAATATATTTAGTCCAAAGAACATCCTCTTTGCTCTTAAACTGGTGTGCAGGAAAGTATTGGAAAGAAAATGAATACAGCACACAACAGGCAGCAAAGAGCCTGCAGTCTAACAGGAGAGGCAGCTCAAGCAGGGACATTTTGGTGGGAGAACAGAGGTGTTACACAAGAACATCATTCATGATGAAATACTAAAGAGCATGGAACTTTCCATTTAGGTATGAATTTATATGCTGCTTTTTGCCATATTGGCCACAAAGGGCTGGAATACAAAGCAGTATTAAGAATAATGTACTGTATAAAACACTACATTGGGACAAAGCAATTTGTCTCAAAAGCTCCACAAACGAGGCAAGTTCAGTCTGAAGGACATGGAAGACAGGGCAGTACTGTACAGAAATTCTGAGGGCATGAATTCCACAGTGGGACAGGGGCAGTCAGGGAACAGGCCCTGTCCTACATGCTCACCAATCAGACCTCAGGAAGCAGGAAGCAGAGCCGCTTCCAACAATCTTGTTGGGTGGGCAGAATCACACTTAAGCTGCTCTGAAACTATAGCAGGGCTAGCTTTACCATGAAGCTACATGAAACAGCTACTTCATGCAACCAATTTCTGAGGAGCTGCTGGGAGTAATACTTCCCCCTGCCTCCAGCCATTGTCTGTGTGTGCCATTTCAAGGAGTCCCTCCAATCCACAGTATATTTAACAGCAAAAATGATTAATTGAAATAGAATCTCTCTTAATACCCATTTGTTTACTTATTAGCAAGAATAACCTCTCAGCAAGCATATACAACAAGATTCTTGTTACCGTAAGTTTTCATTTTTAGCAATATCACGGCAGCAAGAGGCACTCTAAAGCTTTTATGTATCTAAGATTTACAGCATGTCCCATCCCAAAGGCTTAGGGCTAGTAACAAGCAAAAGCCAATGTATTGGTATCATGATTAACATGCAAAGATGGTCCACTTCTATGAGAAATAAAAATATATATATTGACTTTGTTTTCTCAGTAGTTTATGATTGGTGGCAAGACAATTTCTTTTTAAATAGGTGCCCATGAAATTTAACTTTCCCTCAAATGATATCAAATGCTTCTTGTAGTGCGAGCATAATTCTTTCCAATCTTACCTACCTAATGCTTTTCAGATTGCAGTTTCTTATTCCTGTTTCATGGGGGGGGGCAATAATCCCTCCTCAAACTCCAGAGACACATCCTGACAGAAAGGGACTTTTTTTTTTTTTTAAGGACAACCCTTTAAAACAAAACACAACTCAGAACTTTCAGAATTATTCTGTCCTATTTCTTGTTGGTCCCACATTTATTTTAACTTTCCCCAGGCCTGTTAATCCCTTTCCCCTCAGAAGAACGAAGTCTTTTAGAGAAACATGAACACAGTAAAAAAAAAAAGAAAAAGCTTCCGTTTTGAACACACATTAGAGTGCAGATACTTTCTCAAGATTTACTGTTTTTTTCCACCTATATGACTATATATGCCATGCAACAAATAAATAGCATTTTCTCATTCTTTCCTTTAGAGGTCATACCTTGGAACTATTTTTTTTAAGAAGCTCTTCAAAGTTTCTCAAGAGTTGTAAAACACAGCTATTAAAACATCAGAATCACATAATAAGTCAAAAATTGAGGCTACAATCCTACACACACTTACCTGGCAGTAAGTCCCATTGAACTCAATGGAATGTACTTCTGAGAATACCTGTATAGCAGTGTCTCTCAAACTGACAACATCCACTTGTCAACCTAGTTGAGGGAGGCTAGTTTTTGTCATCTTTGCTGGGGTCAGCTGGGACCCCATTCCCTAAATTTCAACCCAAAGTTCAAATTTATGCCTAAATTTAAACCCAACTTTGCCCGGTAAAGCCTCTCTTGCCCCTACAGCTACCTGTACATCTATTCTAGCTCCTCCTACTTACTGTAACTTGGTTCCATTCATGACTTTTGCAAATAAAATAAATAAATAAATAAATAAATGGTAGAAGTAACAAGAGAAGTACAGGGTGAGCACAAAAACACTCCTTGATTTCAAGGAATGATAAAATCACAACTTATTGGAATATGTTTATAAATATGGTGACCACAGATTAGGCTTACCAGATCTCCAACCGGGACAGAGTGCTAGACCTTTAGGAGAAGGAATATGGGCAGGTGTAGCTTGTTAAGTCCTAGAGCACAATCCTAGGCATGTCTACTCAGAAGCAAGCCCCATTGAACACAATGGGGCTTGCTTCTGAGTAGACATGCCTAGGATTGTGCTGTAAGGTTTAACAAGCTACACCTGTCCACATTCCTTTTCCTAAAGGTCTAGCACTCTGTCCCGGTTGGAGATCTGGTAAGCCTACCACAGATACGTTAACTCAAAACATTTCTTTTCTCTCCCGCAACTGTAGCCACTAATCTGTATGAATATTCCAATAAAGTTACATTCTATAACCGCTGGAAATCAAGGAGTATTTTTGTGCTCCCCCTGTATAGTAGACTGTTAATAGTTAAAAAGGAGAGGCAGAAAGAGGCTCTCATACCTTTTTATGAATAAAATGGTGATTTAAACAGTTGGGAGATCTAAATAAAAAAACACACCAAATAAGAGGGCTGGATGAAAAATATGAAGTTGTCTTATACTCAGCCCATCAGCCGTGCCTCTCTCATGCTGGAATCCAACTGGGATTCTTTCTAGCAGGCGATGTCAGTCGATAGTGCCCTGGGACTTTATGTATGCAAAGCATGGCGTCTCCACTGAGATACGGTCCCTCCAGTCTCTTCCACTTTAGTGGGATGAAAATAAACTTTGTGTTTGAAACTAGAAGGTTGGAACTATCACATTGATAAAGAGGTTGAAATGCGGATAGGCAAGTGGAAGACAGGATGATCATTGCTGGGGGAAAAAAGAGTTACTATAGAGGTGAAAATGTAGCTCTTTTGATAAAATATGGACAGAGTTTGTGAGTCAAAAACATGAGTTGGATGAAAGAATTAAGAAAGGAATGAATTGCTTGCAGAACAGAATGAATTAGACCAGTGTTTCTCAAAGTCCTACAGGGGAGTAAACTCAAGTGGTCATGACCCACCACTTTGAGAACCCCTGAATTAGACAGTAAAATGTTTTGATTTTGTGAGGAACAGATGAGAGTGGAAGAGAAGCTTCTCACCTCTTGCCTGTGAAACACGGGCTGCATCCTTATTAGAACTACATGCAGAAGAGGCTACAACAGAGGCAGCTTCTCAGCTGAAACCTTGTTATTCTTGATCAGATAAATTGCCCTGAGTAATTTTGATTAAGTTATACGACAACAGTCTCACACTTATCCACAAGACCTTCTGGCAGGAGACTAATCTGATGATCAGCCACTGAAAAGAATTACATAACATTTCCCCAGAGGTACTTAAAGGAGATCATTACAATTTGTTACTCCATCCTTCAGCAAGAAACCACTGGATATTATTTGAGGGTATCCCTGTTAAGTTGATTTTCAACAGGTTAAACCATTATTAGAACCCAGAAGGAAGAACAATTGTTTGCAGAACAACTTGACAAAGGGGTGGATAAAAATCAGCCTGGTTGAGATCCTCTCTGAAGCTTCAGGGGTTTTTAATATAGGGAATTTATTAATTATGGTTGCAAATACTGCCATGATTCTATGCTGGCAGTTGTTTTAATACACTATTTCTTCCCCTCTGGGTAATAGAATTTGCCTTGTTTTGAATTATATTCTAGTTTAGATACTATTTACTTTTATATTCGAAATACTAATTTAATATGTGTAAACATGCTTCTGATTGTACTTTTCCATACAAGTGTTCAACAAGAAAGCAGAAATAATGCTACCTGAATGAATCCACAGGAAGGAGTAACCATTTCAAACCCATGCCTGTTTGCAAACCTTCATAACAAAATTAAGCCCGGTAATAATAATCAAATGTTTAAAATGTCCCAACATTGCTTGAGGCCACTGCAAAAAACAACCAGTTACATGCCATACCCTACGAGTACAGACTCCGATGACCATAACCCCTGCTTGAGCAAGAACTGGTCCCCAGGCTGTTTGCAGAGCTTCAACTAGATTAGGGGAAAAGAAAGAAACCCACCAGGCTGCATACTTTTCCAAACAGTGAACACACACCAATACTATCAAACACTACCAGACGAAACTGGGGACTTCCTGATCCATCAGAAGCTCTCCTCACTGGTCCACCCGCGACTGAGATCCATTTGGCAGGTCCTAAGGACAGGACTTTTTTAGTGGTGGGGCCTCATCTATGAAACACACTCCCCAGGCAGGTGCACAAAGACCCTCTTTTGTCACTTTTAAACAACATTTGAATGCTTAAAAACAAATTATTCTGGAACGCCTTTTATAAAACCTGTTTTTACTCAGCAAAGCTCTGTATTTTTCATGATATTTTAAATTTAGTGTTTTATTCAGTATTTTTAAATTTCTCTTCTTTTTTATTATTGCCAGGTGCCTTGTGTCAACCCCAAGTGGCACTAACCACAGGGCAGATATCTCCTCAATACAGTATGCAGCAGACAAGGTGTCCGCATGAGGACAGGGTTTCCAGATGTACATTTTATGAGTACATCATCCACAGAACGTGAACAGCTGAAGAGAGTTTTAAGACTTGAAACCCAATGGGGAATTCCTGGGCACATTAGAACCCTGTTCACAAGAGCATTCAGGATTATTACCATATGTGCTTAAACAGAATGTGTTTGAAAATGTATGAAGTGTAAATTTCAGTCTAATTCATTCTAATGCCTGGAACTATATAAAGCAGAATGGTCTCTATATTAAAAATTAACCCAATAACTTTCACACCACATTTTTTTGTTCCCCTTCAGTTAGTATGGACAACATTTTTTTGTACTTAGTATTGGCAATATTTTGATTCCTCTTTCTTTCAGAAAGGACAGGGACTGCAGCACAACCGTCAATATTTACATCCACTTTTACAATAATCCAATATGAAGCAATAGTGCATCATTGATCTTGTGACTATAAATGGGTTTAAGAAGCATATGTTGCAACATTTCAAAAGTATAGACGGTTTTTTCCACCATGGTTATAAAAGTGGTAATATTTACTTTAGAAAAAAAAACTCATTAGTTGGATTATTATTATTTTTTTGCACCAGCTGCTGGTTTTCTTGCTACTACTACTTTTTTTGAATGCTCTTGCCTTAATTTTGAGCTTAGTACCTTCCCCTCATACTGAGTCACCTCTGCAACTCAAGCTGTTATCTTTCTAGAGCCAGAGAGCTAAGCTTCAAAATGAGAAGTTGGGGCATCTAATTCCAGGGCTTCTCACATTCAAAGTTAAGGGTTTACAACAGCCAGTGAAGTGTAGTTGTTATGAGTGCCAGATTAGGGCTTTGGAAACCCAGGTTCAAAAACCATGTACCCAATATAAAAGTCACTGGGTGACCTCGGGCCAGTGTCTGTCTGTCTAATCGGAGAGGGCTGGTGGCTGAGCGGGCTTGGGATTGGGGCCAGGCATAAAAGGCAGCAGGAAGAGTCAGTTGGGGTGAGTTATAGGAGGAGGAAGAATGAAGGGGAAGAGGAGGAACAGAATGGCAAGACGAATAAAGAGGGAGAGGAGGAGGTAGGACTAAGCAGAGGAGCAAAGTATGAGTCAGGAAGTAGGTTCCAAGGAGAACGACAAAGGCTGGAACAAAGGGAGAGAATGTGCAGATAGGATTGCAGCCTAAGACCACTAAAGTCATGATACGTTGTAACTGTACGTAAAATACACACTCAGGCATGAAAAAGCTTATGGAGTCAATTAAAAATACTGACTACAGTATATGACTGTGCAGTGAGCCACGGCACCTGGTGATGACATCATTGCCATTGCACTCGCTGGCTACCACCCAGCTGTGAGAGGCCGCAGCACCCAGTGATGACATCATTGCCATTGCACTTGGTCATGGGAAAAAAAGTTTGAAGAACACTGGTGTAGAGGCCCTGGAGTTCAGTGTACAGGGAAAATTTCTGCCCAGCAGGTATTTCCTCTAGTATTCACTTAGCCTTTTGTCTGTTTCTCTATACACAAATGACATATTGGATCTGTTTTCATTAGTATTTATGTCCTGGCTGTAAGGGAATGCAGCACTTCCAGCCTGACTGTTAATGACCCCTCCATGCAATAGCCAAGACCACTTAGTAGTCTCAGCTGAGGAGTTTTACTGCCAGGCTCTCCATCTAATTCTGCCTCAGTCTGTCTTATGCCTTTAGAGAGTGATATAAACAGATGAGTATATGATTTTCCACTGTGAAGGAATAGGTTGGTGTTTATGTAGACTCAAAGATGCGATGCAAAATGGCTTCCCAAAAGGCTTTGCTTGCCCAGTTAAAAACAAAAAAACCAAGAAATGAGAAAGAGAAACTTTCTGTGGCTTATGAAGACTGGCAGGCCCCATCTTCCCCGCAGCATGAAGTGTTTAGCTTTAAATACACTAGATCAGCAGTTCTAAAAATTTTGAGCCCTTTACACTCCCCTAAGTGGAGTCTTGGGCAGTCTCGCCGGCACTTGTGTGGAGTCTCAGGAGCCAAAACATGCACAGAGTGGCACAGCACCAAGCAGATGGATGGTGGCCATTTATGGTGTGCTCATGGAGTCCCTGAAGGGCTCTCAGGGAGCCTGAGGGCTTCTAGGAGCACACTTTGAGAAATGCTGCACTCGATGCTTTTATTCAGGAGTTTCAAACTCATTTCATGAAGCAGGTCGAATAGCATTCATGGCAACCTTGCTGAGGGCCGGAAGTGACATCACTGAGCAGGAAGTGATGTCATTAATCAGATGATGGCCAGAAATAAGTACTTTGTCATCATGTAGGAACTCGTTAGCTGCAGATGACAGAAGAGAGAATATGCAAATCTTAATCATAGTTTCACTATATGGGAGAGCCCAGTTATCATGCAGGCCGCCCTTTCAGCAGCACTGCTTCTGCCGAGGCATCGCTTCACAGCTCCGCAGCTGAGAGGTGCCCTGCGAAATGATGCCTCAGCAGAAGCAGCATTGCTGAAAGGGCAGCCATGTGATAATTGGGCTCTCCTCGAGCCTCGGCAGCATCTGTCTGTCTCTCACCCCCTTCATCTGCCCCTTCCCCCGTAGCATTCCTTGCCTCCTTCCGTCGGAGGCCTCCCAGAGCTTTGGCAGAAGCAGTGCTGCTGAAAGGGCAACACTGGGAGAGCCTAATTATCACACATGGGCTGGATAAAGAGCCTTATATTTTACACTAAGGGCAAGCCTTGGGTCAAAGGTAGATAAAGTCTATATACTGGCAATACACAGAAGCTCCTACTATTCTGGTGCCTGTTGTGAAATTTTCATACTAGTATTAGTAACTCAAGGAGTCTATCAAAAATAAAAACTCTCCACACCAGGCACTGGAATATTATTAATTATTATTATTAACACTTAACATTTGTATAGCGCTTTCTGAATAAGCAAAGTGCTTCACTGTATTATCTTGAAGTTGTCTTTACAAGAACCCTGTAAGGCAAGTATTACCCCCATACTGCATCTGGGGGTTGAGAGGAAGTACGTGGCACCTATGAGTTCATGGCAGAGGTGAGATTTGAACTGGGGAACATCTTGATTTGCAGCTCAGTCTCTTAACCACTATTCTACACCAGATTTTATATGATGGTGAGCACTACACATTCTCACCACACTTGGCATACATACAGGGGCGTCACTGGAGCGTGGCGGGGGGGCGGGCCGCCTGGGGGTGATGCGGGCCATGGGGTGACGTGCGTCATCTCCGTGACGCACGACACCCTCCGGACGCTCCGAGGCCGGCCCAGGAGCCGGCCTCGGAGCGTCCGACCCCGTCGGCGCAGCAGCGCTTTCATCCGGGTATTTCCCGGATTTTCGCGCATGCACAAAGACCGTTTTGAGGGCTTTTTCAGAAGGCCCTGGAGCGCCAACGGGGTCGGACGCTCCGAGGCCGGCTCCCGGGCCGGCCTCGGAGCGTCCGGAGGGCGACCGGGAGGGCGACGCGACGCGCGGGGGGGAGCCGCACCACCCCCACCCACCCCCGCGCCGCGATGACAGAGCGTTACTAGGGTGACGCGCGCCCCCCGCCCCAGGGTGACGCGCGTCCTAGTGACGCTACTGCATACATACACCATCATGTAGAGTCCCATTTCCAATTGTCAAAGCATAATGTTTGTGAGATGCTCATAGGAAGCTATCTTGTACTGAATCAGACCATTGGTCCATCTAGGTAGGTACTGTCAACAGACTGGCAGTGGGCTCTCTAGGGTTTCAGACAGGATTTTTTTCTCTGCTTTACTGGGCAATGTCAGGGATTGAACCCAGGACCTGAAAAATATGAATAGCTTTCATACTCATGCAGCTGCGTGGTGATGGAGAAACCAAAAGTAGTAATATTCCTTAAGCCATATTTAAATTACAAATACAAAAATGTATTGATTTCTAAAACAGCAACGCAATAAAACCACTTTTTAAACTCCCCAAATACACAGATACAATGTATCCTATTACTCCAAAATATTTGCCCTTCCTTAGAATACAGTATTTAACCCTATTCTCCCCTGCCAAAAAAAGGGGGGACAAATACGGAGAAGGGGAAGATTAGGGGAAAGGACAAATATGTGACTAAACTAGGATTGCAGATATATAAACTAGGATATATATGCATGTGCCCTTTCATTCCTAGATCCAACCTGTTCTCTATCCAAGATTCTACTATTGGAGCTTGCTTAGACTTCCAAGGTTATAAGTGTTAGCAGAGCTGAGGAAAACAATCAGCCCCCCCACACAGCAAAGCTTAGTTTCTTAAGAACTTTACAGCAACGACAAAAGAACTGCAGCCACTGTTACACAAGCAGAACAAGACAAGAAAAAGAAGCACATGAGATGTCAAATCAAAATAGGAGAGAGCAATCCACAAGTATTAAACTAGAAACTAAATAGATAACCCTGGTGGTGAAGATACATAAATATACTGACACTCACAGTTATTGTACTGTATAGATCAAGCATGCATGCCATCAGTACAGCTATAGAGTTAGCCACTAAAAGCAACATAATAGAGTCCATTCATAATACAGTATTTTCATAGGCCTCAAACTGCAGATATATAGCCCCAAATGAGATGGCTTAAAGAAACGTATTCACGCTGACAGAACCAGGTTAATCTACCTTTCCACTTTTTGCCAGAACGTTGGAATTTGAAGACAATGCCAAAACAGATCTACCAGATTGTCTTGTGGGGCGTTACATCTCCAGTACAGATCGTTGTCAGATATTCCACATTTAAAATATTTGCCTGGGTGGATGCCAATGCAATCTAACATTGCTTTTTTGCTGAATTAGTCTTACCCCAAGACCTACTGTGGTGCTTTTATGGATATCAGGGCTGATGACCATTTTAAAATCATTTTGGAACCTTAAATGTATCGACCAATTGATTTATGGTTTACGAGCTTGAATTACTGAACAGAGTTCTCTATTCCTATCACTACCTTGTGTCACAGAACTACATTTAAGATAAAGTTCTGATTATCAAGAGACAGACAGACAGAGGCACCAATGCTAATTTTTTGCTATCCTGTGGCAGAGAGGAATCTGCAAAGGCATTTGTGCACATCCTGGCCACAACTCGGGCTCATCTCATGGAGCTTCAGCCATCTACAAGATACACTGTCTAAGCCAGTGTTTCTCATGTGCTCCGAGGAGCCCTGGGGCTCCCTGAGAACACCATAAATGGCCACCATCTGCTCGGTGCTATATCAGTCCGTGCATGAGCCGGCGCTCTGGGGCTGCCCAAGACTCTGTGCATGTACCAGCGGGGCTCCCCGAGACTCCACTTAGAAGTGTCAAGGCCTCCAGAGACCAAACGTTTCAAGAACCACTGCATTAAGCCTAAGCCAATGATGTTCTCACATTCGTGTAGACAAGAGACTTGAAAAATATCTCTCTCTCTCTCTCTCTCTCTCTCTCTCTCTCTTACACACACACACACACACACACACACACACACACACACACACACAATGACAGATGAGTAAGTAGTACTTTGAAGGGATTAAAGACAATTCAGTCTTTCAAGTCAGTCATCCCATGTGGGCATGGAATCGTGTGCCTGTTTACTTTGCAGCATCAAGGCCTTTCCCAAGAGGGACCCAGTGACAAGTTAAAAATGTGGGTCCCTTGATGAGATGTCAGAAGCAGATAGTTCAGGGGGGCTAGACAACACATAATGACAACAACATCAAGAACCTTCCATGAGGCGGCTTTGATCCTCTGTCACTAAGAATAAAACGATGAGATCCCCTTGATTTCAACGGTTAAAAGTCAAAAGGAGTGAAAGCCCTGGCAAGGCCAATGCAGAGAAGGACCCAAGCACTAAAAAAGGTAGGTAGCTGAAGCATGGTAAACCTATGGTCAGATTTCATAGTCACAATCAGATTAAGTCACTGCAGAATTGCATATGACTATCTAGATTTTCAGGCCAGCGGGTGGCGCAGTGGGTTAAACCACTGAACCATGAGCTGTCGATCGAAAGGTTGGCAGTTTGAATCCGCAACGGGGTGAGCTCTCGTTGCTTGGCCAGCTCCTGCCAACCTAGCAGTTCCAAAGCATGTTAATGCGAGTAGATAAAGAGGTATCGCCTGCAGGAAGGTAAACAGCGCTCCGTGTTCCAGCTGCATGCTACGCGCTGCGGCAAGGAGAGTCATGCCGGCCACATGACCACGGAGGCGTCTTTGGACAAAGCTGGCTCTTCGGCTTTGAAATGGGGATGAGCACCACACCCTAGATTCGGACACGACTGGACTTAATTGTCAGGGGTCACCTTTACCCTTATCTAGATTTTCATTTAAAAATATCTCTAGGCCTCATGCTATGGTGGTTAAACTAGTCATCCAAAAAAGAACGTATATTATGCCTTGAGCCACTGTAGTAGTATAGCAGGTAGAGCACTGAACAGTTACTAGGGAGAATCAAAATTAACGTGTCTGGTTAGTCATAGACTGGCTTTGGACAAATCACTATCTCACAGGATGATTGGGAGGATAAAACTGGATAACCCCCACATTGAATGACAAGGAGGAAGAGTGGCATATACGATAGCATATTGGCTAAGATAGAAAGCTGCAAATCAGGATTTCCCTGGTTCAAATCTTGCCTCGTCATGAATTCTCACCAGGTGGCCTTTGGCATGCCACTCCTTCTCAGTCTCTGCTTCCCAGCTGCAATATGGGGATACTACTACTCACTTACCATACAGGGTTGCTGTAAGGATCAACATCAAGATAATACATGTGAAGTGCTTTACACACTCAGAAAAGCACTGTGTAAATGATGATGATGATTAAGGGTGGAATATAAATGTGAGACAGACAGGCACATAAGGTATGATTTATTCAGAATGAGTGACAAGAATACCTCAAAAATGTTATTTGGATAGCTGAGTGGTGAACAGGGAGAAATCAGCCACTACCCTCAGGTCAGCTCCCAGTAGATCATATGCCCCCATTATCAAACTCATCAGTTTGTTTCATCATGGGGAAATCCCCCTCCCTCACTTGCTTGTCTGAAGCACACAGCTTGGTCTGCTGTTTCAGTCACCTTTTGCAGTTACTCAAATAACCTGGCCAAGCAACAATTCTGCCGTCACCACGAGGACTCTGCCACTGCTACCGTTCCCCGTCACTCTGCATCACAGAATCTGTGCTGGTGTACAGGCTGGTAATATTTTTTTACACCCATCATCTTCAAGGCTGCTTCAAGCCTAGAGCAAATGTGTGCTTTTCACTGACACTTTCAATGAAATAAAATGGTAAAACAGATTCAGAAACTAACAAGGAGATCAGCCTAGAATCAAAGTTTTTTAAGAGACAAAATCAAAGCTAGTTCTGCCAAAATTCACTCACTCACTCTCTTGTTTTGGCAGGTGGGCTAAGTGCAGTTATCACATTGCCAGGTTTAAATTTTATTGGCTATGCAGGCTTATTTATTTAACCTATTACACGTTTACCCCACCCTGCCTCCAAGGAGCTTAGAGTGATATACTGTACACAAGATTATCCTGTTTTTTATTCACAACAAGCCTGTGAGCTGGGTTGTCAGGGTGCAACCTGAAGAACCAGACTTTACCTTTAATGCTCACAACAATGCAGAGAGAGAGACTTTGCAGTCAGGGTGCCTCCTGCCTATTGCTTTCCTGGTTTCTCTTCTCCACCAGCCCCCGCCATCCTCCACCCTCACCTGCTTAGCAAGCAAGATATTCAAATTGCCCTACAGCAGAGAGGCCGACAACGAGGAAGACTGGTTCTCCTAGTTGCAACCTGGCTACCCTAGCTATACGAGGTAGTAGATTGTTCTGCCAAGAGATGGTGGCTTGCCCGAGGTCAGTGCAACCCCAAGCTGAACTAGGATCTGAACCTATGTTCCTCATATCCAAACCCTACTCTCTAACCCTTAGACCACATAGATTCCTTTTGATTTCACAGCCAATGTGCGATGAGGTACAATTTCAAATTCCCACGATTGCAGTTAAACCATACAGAGACTCAAAGGGAGGCCTAAACGCACACCCACACCCTGTGGGGAAAGTAGCAAGCCTGATCAGGTGAGCATGCAACTACTCCATAGGTTTGCCTATTCACAAAGTGGCATTAAATTCCACCTACATCCATCGGTCTTGATCTGGCTCTTCTGCAACACTGCTCTGCGTCAGCTGTCAAGCTTTGGTTCAGCTTTATAAAGAGACATTGACGCCTGTAACTGTCATTAGACACAAAGGAATTAAAGTCCTGGTACAGAAAAAAGTCACAAGATTGTGGTCTCCTGCTTTGATAATAAGCCATCGTTCTTGGCTCAGATCAAGTGTTTATGTTTTCATCACCTGCATTCTAATGTTTAATACAATACTCTATTGAAGTGAGCCACAGGACAGGGGGGAGAAGAGAGAATATAAAAAAGCAAGGGCGTTTGTTTTCTGTATTCCTTAGAGACAAAAAACACACCAATAACTCTGGTTTGGTTGTTTATTATCAGGAATAATGAATACAGGCATAAAGTTGTCTCCCCCAGTCTTCAATGAATTCCAACTACTCCACAAGAAAATCTTAAACTGGGCAAAGATACCCTGATAACTGGGCAAAGAGGTACTTTTCCAAGTGGTGCTCCTCTTATATTTAGCAGGGGAAGAGTACAGAAAGCTAAAGGGACTTTGGCCTGATTCAGCAAGGCTTTTCTTATATTCTGTCAGCCTTCCAGACGGAAGACCACTTCCTAATCCATAAAGGGTGCAGTATTCATTTGTCAAAATCTATTTTAATCTAGGGAGTTTCACCCTCATTATTATGTTAATAAAGCACAAAATGTGCTTTGATCTCAGAATTCACCGCACCTCTAATTAATTATGGTGTAATAAAGTGTCAATTCTTGAGTAATACCAAGACCTGTGTATAGGTGAGCAAGACATTCTAATGAATGACTTCCAGACAACAATTAATTGATAATTATATAAGATCACCTTCTTTACAAATTGCTGGTGTTTCTTCTGCATCTTTTTTCCAATTGTAAGCCCTTTGGGGACAGGGAGCCAGTTATTCAATTTTCGCTAGAAAGTGTTTTGGGAACTATTTTGTTGAAAAGGAGTATATAAATAATATTCTTATTCATATCCATAACAACAACAACAACTTAAAACCACCTGATCATAACAAACAAAAGTCCCTCAGAACAACTTAACTCTAATTTGGAACATTCCCTGAACATAGTACAATTATTCAACATTTCTCTTTCAAAAATACTGCAAAAGTTTTCAGTCTTAATAAATTTTTATAAGATTAACTACATCCAATGATAAAGTTAATCAACAAAGTCAGTTTGCTGTAATAGATCACATTAAATAGTAGAACATTCATAAATCAACCTCTCTCATAAGAAATATATCAACCTTACAAACAAGTTTATAAAGGGGAATCTTAATCATGCATCACAATATAAATAAATTAGTCCTATCTAAGCCCTATCCTCCAAGCTAACATGCATCAATTCATTAAAACAGACATACAGTTCATGAATCATTTTTAAATGATTCATTTCAAAATAACACAACAAACCATCAACAATTATTTTCCATTCATTGCTTGATAAGGTTATCACAGAGGAAGGGATTCAATCCATATCTTCAATTATAATCAGAAAAGCAAATCAAGTTGCATTTTAGTTCTCAAAGCTCATTTTCAAGATCGCAAGGCTTACTGACTCTACTGAAGAGCATTTTAACAAGTACACTAAGTAAGACTAAGAATCCAAAAAGGTTTAAGTAGTGTGTGGTAGCGCAGATTTATTGCATACAATTTCCATCTATAAATCGTGTACATCTACTGAGAAATATCTGCAGTAGGATCACTGCGGTACATTTTACAGACAGAAGCACACTTGGAAGGAAGAAATGCCTCTTCTTCTGCCCGATAACTTCTTGAGGCATCTTCTGTTGTGAGATTTCACCCACACTACTTCCCTCAAAAGGAACACACACCTCTTCGTTTCTATCTTGGTCCTGTGCACCAGTTTATTGTGCTGACTTGTAAGGCCTATGCTTATTCTCTTTTGGTGGCCTCACTGACAAAAAAAAGGGGGGGGGCTCACCCCAGAGGCAGATGGGTCTAATAAGCATTAAACTTCTCCAAATGAGATTTTTCACGCTCTTTCACAAGGAAACAATCCCCTCCGCTTTGGCATTCATTGTATGCGTGTGAGGAGAAGAGGAACAGGGAAGAAAAGGATCCTTGACAAAAACAATCATAGACTTGCTTGCAAGATACCCCCCTCCTCCCCTGGGAGTGGCTACTGCACTGGAAATCTGGCTTTTTGTTCCTGGACTGGTGATGATTTTGTAATGATTGTGGGCACTCTGACCCTTCTGCGGCCTGCTTTTTCATTCCCGGCCTCTCTAGAGAGCTGGCTCACATTGCAAAGCAATCTCAGCTTGAAGAACCAACCAGGAAACATGAATGCCAGCAAAGGAGCCTCTCTGCGAGTTCCCACACTGAAGCTCGGGAGGGATGCGGGTAGTTGTACCATCTGCAGAAGACAAGCAATTGCCTCCCAACTGGCTTTTCAAGAAAAAGCTGCCATTCATTCCTGGACTATTCCTTTCCTTCAAACTACACAAGACTGCTGCATGCCTGGATCTGCCCCCAATCATGTACATATAACGCAAGGGTTGGGAAGCCCAATTTGAGAAGCAAAGGAAATGTCATTGCTGAAGATGACCCCCCCTCCCCCCATATATGGTCCACAGGTTGTCAATTCAGGCACATTCTTCATTGCCAGGCTCTCTTTCAGTATAAGATCCAAGCTGGGGCAAAATAGGGTTCCTAATAGCTTAATCAACTATATAGCCTATAGCCTAAATGAAATCAACCCTGACTTTTCTCTGGAAGGACAAGTACTGAGGCTGAAGCTCAAATATTTTGGCCACCTAATGCAAAGAGAGGACTCTCTGGAGAAGACTCTGATGCTGGGAAAGATTGAAGGCAAAAGGAGAAGGGGAAGGCAAAGGATGAGATGGTTAGACAGCATCACCGATGCAACGAACATGAAAATGAGCGAACTCAGGAAGATAGTGGAGGACAGGAAGGCCTGGCGGGATATGGTTCATGGGATCACGAAGGGTTGGACACGACTTAACGACTGAACAAATAGCTTACAAAGGTTTGCCATGGCAGGCAGAGGGGTTCAGCACCCCTTACCTCAGATCAGACCCCTATCTTTACTTAAAACATACATAGTATATACATACCTATACATACATATTTTTAAATGTAAATACTGTCCTCCTCCAGGTACATTCTTAGGTCCTGTCCTAAATACTGTCCCCTCCACTTGAACCTAGGGCAGTTTACAGCAGGATCAAATACTACAAATCCAAATATAAAATCAAGACACAATCAAATCAATTGAAACAGCAGCAAACAAAAAATCCAATCTGCAACTCCATATGAGGGGATTGGAACATACCTAGGTTTAAGCCAACGGATTCACCATCACATGTACTTTGAGCCTTATATACTGCACCCTTTGAAAAAGAAATGGAAAAATTCTTCAGGGTGGTTTAAGGTTCATTAATTATACAGAGTTCTTCATTCTGTTGGCCTGTATCAAGATCAGGCTCTGAGCAGCAGAGATGGGAGAGAGATTCTCATTAACATCTCTGTGGTTTTGTTATTTGCTGACAAAGGAAGCAGAACTTGTCCAAAAGACAGGGACAGCACAGACATACTCTCAAACTTATTTCACAGCTTACAGACTCAAATTTGCCAGAGGCATTTTAGAGTTTTATAGCTAATATTCAGCTTGCTATGGCACCTTTAAATGTGTTTCAATTCAAAAAGCCTTCTGCCAGCCAAGGTTTACCTCCAGACCTCAAAAGTGGGGTTAAACTCTGCCCTTGAGTTGGTTTCAGTGGGTGGGATAAATTCACCTGCTGGTGGAGGGGAATGAAGAAATAGTTTCAGAATGGTTGTCTTTCTACCAGTGATACGTCATGTATAGCTTCAAAACTGATCTGACCGCATTTGAACTAAGCTTTCCCACCTGCGTCTTGTGATACTAGATAAAATGTATTCGTTTCCCATACAGTTCTGTAGTTTTTGAACTCGGTCTTGTAGTTTCCTTAACCTGCTTCCCCTGCTTCTTGCTGGACATCTGACAGATTTGTTCAGATGAGGGAGGTGGCCCATCACAACCCTGATTTCCAATGGCTTAACTGCTGTGATGTCATGAAAGGTCTGACCAGTTTAGGGCCAGGAAACTGAATGTTCAGAGAGATAAAGGGGACCTTAGAATCTGAATGTCAATGTTCATGAGCTATTTCTAGGTTTGCCACCCATTCACCATTTGTTCATATTTAGGAGCCCACAGTCCATAAGTAGCAAAAAGCTTTGTTACAAATTGAGCTATTTCCCAAAAGAAACCACCTCCCCACAAAGGGTGGAAATCCCAGAAACAGCTCTAAATGCAGAAATAGATACCTAAGCCACCTTTCACATACCGGTATATATGATACTGATGAGAGCTGCTCCCCCATGATGTGAGCCCATCCAGCTATGGTACTGTGCGAGTATGACGATTATGGTGGTCTTTCCCATCCTCTTACCTCCTCCTCCAAGAAAGAGATCAGTGACTGGGTAAGAAAGACCCACATGACTGTGGTGTGGCCACATGACACACTGCCACTGCACAGAATCACTCAAAAAGAAAGCAGCTCTCATGTGGCTGTAAGTGTGTTCGAAGGAGGCTCAAGTCACAATCTGTACCGTTTTGGATTCTAGGTTTGCCACCCATTTTGGTGGCGTTTTGGATTAGAATTCAGCTCAGTTTCAAATAAGCCAAGCCTGCTTTTCATTTTGCATCTTTCTGATATGGTGTGCAACTCCTATGTTTTGCATTCATGTTTGCAGAAACAAGAGAAGTATGCATGAACATTACTGGTGACTGGTGCCTCCATTAACTTGTAAACTACAACACTTTGTGAACAGCCCAGCAGTTCCTGGATCTGCCTTAGTATCAGATGACTGTATTGCTTATTCAAACAGCAGGGTCGAGTTTAGAGATACAAGTCTCTCACAAGTGTCATCCTGAGTGTGTGTGCGCGCTGGGGGGGGGGGGAAGAAATATCATCACATACCATAAGCGGGAAATGTCACCTCTCTGTTTTCACTGATGAGCTCTAAAACCTCTCAACCAATCTATATCTACAAAAGGCACACATGCCCAAGGCACTGGAGCGCAGATAAAGCAATACATTTAACAAAAAGGTTTTCATGATTAATAAGAAGGGCTCTGTAGGTATAGTGCAAAACATCACCAATTACTTCAAATCATGCTACATCAATACAGTAAGCCAGAGAGGAATGTTTCTCTCTTTAGTTAATAAGGGGCAGTTCAGACGATGATGATACTCCATGATACTCCACAACTGGCCCACTGCAACTGCATGGAAATGGAGTGTGATGATCATGCACACCTCCCCACCTCATCCAGTGGAACATCACGTTATATTAAAACCATGAGACACAGTTCACAAGAATTGCCCCCTGTGCAACTGGGCAACAGCACAAAGCCACACAAGAAGAACAGGGAGCTGTGCATGCTCACACTCCTTGTGACAGGAATGGGCCCATCAATTGTCCAAACTGGTCCCATAGTAAAGTAATCAGAGCAATGCAACTCGATGCCCATGCTTGGGATTGCAATAAGTATTTGGCTCCCTACTCCTTTTTGTGCCGCTGACTTGATGACTGACTGGACTCTCCATACTTTGCTAGGTAACTCCTACTTCCACTGAAATGTTTTTGTGAGATGTCCATGAGATTTTCAGATCCTCAAATTGAGACATCTGGACATGAGCAGAGTCTCATTATGCACAGGTGTGCACAGATTTTTTTAAATATATATATATATATAATATTTCTCTTTTGTCTTCTTGTTTTTCCTGGTTCCATCTTGCTACTCCAATAATATTGTCAAGATGGTAAAGAAAGGAAACAGCACCTCTTTGGGGCCATTTTCCTTGGCTTTAAATAGGTCAATGCAAGCTTATTGGGACATATTTGGCAAGATACGATTGGCCTCATTTTATGAAAGGGTCAGGAAGTTCGCTTTTTTTCCAAGCCTGCCAATAACAGAGAAGGCAGATATCCAAATAACCAGACCCAGGAAGCAGAGTGACCCAACAAGAGGGGGTGGGTTCTGGATAACAGATTGTAACATCAAGCTCATCGGAAATGTGTCACTTAATTAGAAGGTGTGGTCAATGTAAGGGACAGGGAAACATGGGGACAGGAAGTATTAAATGGGACAGTAGGAGGGACAGAGATCATGCAAGAGAAGCTAGATGATTAAGAACACATGACACTTACTTGCCCTTTCCTCATTTCTCAGTCATGAACTTTGTCCAAACCCTGAGTCTCTGACCTAGATTAGATTTTTCCTTTCTCTTCTGAAAATCCTACAATCTACTTTTATTTCAGGTTTAACCACTACAGTCAAAAATGCTGACACACTAATGAGCTTCCTTATATAACTAGATACACCTTTCGGTATCTACATTTTTTTGTCCTGCACTTTTGTCCTAAACTCTCGGGGAGGGGGAGAGAAATAAAAGTGCCTATACATACTTTAATTAGTGCAGCTAATAATAGGGAGCTAGAGCCTAATGATAGGCTGTGCATCTTGAAGCACCTGTTGGGGCAAGAAGCCAATCTGTCACGCAGGATGTTCACCTGATGTTCCTACAATGGGTGTGGGTTCTAGAGGCAAGAGAGCAGAGCACGGAAGAAACTTTAAAAGACTTGCGATATCAGAGAATGAAGGACAAGGCCAGCCGGACTCTGAGGGGGGCCTGATGCGGCTTTCATCAGGGTGGTGAGTGGTGGGAGGAGAGATGGATTCGGGGTGCCCTTCACCCCAAGTATGCCGCTGCTTCCCTCCAGCCTGCTGCAGACACAAGCTGCACTGATCAGCTGCCTGTTTTCTCACTGCTGGTTGCTACCCTCTTCCCTTGTTCCTTCCTTGAGCAGTCAGACCAGATGAAGAAGGTGCGAGGGGAGTAAATTGGCTTGCTGCTGCATGTGCCAAAGAAACTGCATGGGCAGTGGTGAGCTGCTTCATTGTCCCCCCTCCCTTTCCTTCCTCACGTGGTCCACTTAGGGACCACACAAGGAAGAAATGAAGGGAAGCAGCCTCTTACCTGCCTCCTTCCTGCCATTCGTTTGAGTAAAACAGAAAGTGCAGTGCATGCTGGGAGTTCTCAGCATGACCTACACTTCCTGTTTTATCAAGAGGACCACCTGGGAAAAAGCTGAGTTAAGTACAGTAGCTAACTTTTTTTCCTCAGTGGGGAGGATGGCAACAGGCAGCGGCATTGGTTCAGCCGTCCCCAATAAAAGAGCTCCTGCAGGTAGAAAAGAACAGTGAATCAAAGAGACTCCGTGAAAGGTGATGTGGGACATCCAGACACAGACCCAGAATTAAAAGCTCTTCGTTGTTTCCTCCTCCATTTTCTCCCACCCCACTTATCCTCCCCCATTTTAATAGTTTACTTCACACTAGATCTTTTGGCCACAACATTAAGTGCAAGGTCTGTGCCCACTCGAGTCCCCTGCTAGAAAATAAGCACACCGGCATATGGCCTGGAGGCTGGTGGTATAGAAACAGGCTTTCCTCAGAGCTGGATTAGCCAAGCCCTCTTGAGAGCCGCAGAGATGGTATGGTAGTAGTGCCAAGGGAACTCTGACATCCCCAAAGTACAGGAGCAAAGAAGCAGTCCCTGGGCATCTTGGAACAGCATCTTGGAAGCAAATGTGACCAACCTTGTTGGATATTATATGAACATGTAACATAAGATCTGGGGCAAAAGGAAGTCAATGCCTCATATCATCTCTCTCTCTCTCTCTCTCTCTCTCTCTCTCAGCAAGACCTTGTAGGATGTATAGAAAACACTGCAAGTCCTACAGGATAATTTTTCTTCTGGCAAACTCGCCTTCTCCCCACACACAACACAACTATTTGTCTCATCATGTACTAAAAACAAAGTACACTTTATCATCTTATGCAGGGGTGCGAAACAAGCTCCCCTTCTCTGGCAATTATGTATAATTCACAGACTCTCATTTAAAGTCACTTCTCCCCCTCCAATTTTATAGCACTTACGTTGCAATTGCTAGGACTCCAGAAAGCAGAAGGAGAGTAAAAAGATACATGCGTTAAAAAATTTCATCCTTAAATTGCTTTATATCCATTTGGGCTGGAGTTTCTTGTTTTAGAAGGGTTACTCAACATTTTCACAAAGCAGATCGACAGCGACAAAAAACGCATCAGTCCAATCGTATTAACATACATTACTCAGATGTAAATAATAATGCTGCCACCTTTGACTGGCTGGATGCCTGTGCCTTCTAGTGCTACATGACAGGCATGAATTCAACAGGTGCAGCTTTCCCCATTACTGTATGCCAGGAAAGGCTGCACCTACTGAATTCCTGTTATTCACAAAGCTGTTAGAGGCATAGGAGTCTCCTAGAAGAAAAAAGTGGCAACCCTAAGCAAGGAACAGTTTCTCTGCATGAAAAGATCCTCTCTCTCTTCTTAGCAGCTACAGATCAATTCTTAAGTGAAAGCCTAAATTTTACCCATAGCTGATTAAAAAAACAAGACCTCAAAAATTCAGCGCAGATAAGATTTCAAAAGCTAGAAAGAATTTCAAGGAAACAAATTGCCTAAAAAGCTTCATATAATGATAGTGAACTGGAAAGACAAACATTGCCAAAAAGGGATCTTTTGTACCATTCTATACATTTTCACTTCAACATACAGTACTCATCTTCTCTACTTTTATTTTAAAATGGAAGTGGGAGAAATAACTTTGGTTGCTTCCTCTTTTAGCAGAAACTACATTGTCTGCATGTGTGTGTGTGCGCACGCGCACACACACACACACACACACACACACGTTCTGTCCCTAGGCAGCCAGCAGAGGGAAGTCAGTTTAATCACAATGGAACCTAGAAAAGCCTTTAGGGGAAAACAACCTTTTTGGGGACACAAAATGCAGGTTTTCATTAACAATCAAATCAGTGCAATAGCTCAACCTAAAACTGGCAAAATGAACTGAAATCAAGGTCAAGCAACAAGGCAAAAGGAGAGAGTCGCTCTTCAGCTCCCTCAATATCAATACCTCATTTTCTCCAAATGCCAGCATCAGAGCATGACCCAATCTCAAAGTACTCACCAACCCCCAGGGCGATGGGAGTTTGTTAATTTTTGTTTGCTTTACTTTGTAATATAACAGTCATTGCCATGACGATCAGTGCACAAGATATATGCAATAGATCAGATATCTTTCTAATGTATCTTCTTCTATTGGTATAGCAGAATCTATTCTGCTGAGTAGAAAACCATTGCTTAACGAAGAGTTCTGTTTAACTAGAAAGCTTGCATACTTCTAACACCAACAAATTAGCTCAATAAAATGTTGCCTTAAACTAAGGATTCATGGTGTTTGTGTTACATATTATACAGTAGAGTAGAGGCTGATATTAGGGAATATTCAAGTTCAAATCCTGACAAAATCACCACTAAATACCGTATTGCCCCGAGTATAGGACACTCCTGATTATAAGCCGCACCCTTAAAGTTTGGTGCTATTTTTTTAAAAAATACATTTTTAACTTAAAGACAATATACACATTAGTAAAACAGTACAGCTTTAGTACAGTTAAAGGCATAGGCACCCTGTCCCTTATTGAATCTGGGCACCCTAGTATAAGTAGCCTTCCCAGATCCAAAGAGGGACAGAGTGCCTACCTTTAACCTTTGGAATTTGGGCAGGTGCTGCTTGTTGCACCCTTCCATGATGATGAGCTGCACCTGCCCAAATTTCAATGGTTAACAGCATGTCTACTCAGAAGTAAGTCCCATTGCATTCAATGGGGCTTACTCCCAGGAAAGTGTGCATAGGATTGCAGCCTAAAGGTTGGCACTCTGTCCCCCTTTGGATATGGTAAGCCTATGCAGGAGCTCTTGCTCTCAACTTTCAAACTGCAGGATCAATAAATATCTTAGTTTCCACAGAGTCCTGGGCTGGAACTTAAGGGTTAATTTTTTCAAATGCTTCTTGAGGCTAGAGCCTGCTGGAGAGATCTGACCATTTAGCAAGTGATTAAGAGCTGAAAACACAGCGCTTTGCAGTTTAAAAAAAGAAAAAGCTTTTACCTTTGAAAGAGACTTGGAGAGGAGGATTTGCAGAAAACTCTAGGCAGAAAAGCTAGACTTTGATTATAGGTCGCACCCCTACTTTAAAGACTTGCCTTAGGGGACAAAAGTGAGTCTTATACTCAGGTCAATATGGTAATTAGTGGATAGTGGAGCACAAAGAGATGTGGTGGTCGCATACATACGGGGTGTTTCACATAACATTTTACAACTTGTTTATATAAGTGCCCTACCACTGTTGGCTTCACAGCAGCAAGACTGGCATTAAATGTGATTTAGTCACTGGAAAAAGCTGGTAGCTTCTTGCATATCGGGAGAATCGGCACAAAAAAAGGTGAATAGGAATAGTTTGGGTATTTGGAATAACAGCTTTTGCACATTTGGCTGAATCAGAGCATCCATCATCCTTGCCTGTGGCAAAGCATTCCTCACACCAGGGCTGAAAAAACACCTACCAGTAACTAGTAAGAGAGATGTGTAAGTAATTGCTAGGGGCAACTGCTGCTTGGCATGGGAAGTGGCAGCATCTTGGGAAGAGCATTCTGGGCAAAAGTATTACATCCTTCGCCCTCCCCCTAACTACTTTCACGTATGAGCCTACATTGAATTGTCCCGTTCATAGCTGAAGAGGACTCTTTTTTCCCCCAACCAGCTCCATACAATCTTTCTCCCAATAAAGGACTGGAGTACTGGATAGTCATTCCCAGCCAAAGAAAAAACAAGGGGTGATCACAATTACAGGGTTTAGAAAAAAAAAAAAAAAACGTAAGTGAATTAGCTGCCACCACAGCAGAAACAGATAAGGACACCCCCCCCGTATCCGTGGGGATACGTTCCACTCCCCGTGGATACCAAAACTGCGGATAAAAGCAAAAAGGTGAGTTATGAGCGGGGAGGAATTTGAGAACCGCAGGCAAGTTAAACCGCAGATACGGGGGTGCCTGTATAACAATTCCAAATACTACACATTCAAGATCAACCGTTGCATCTGGAACAACCAACTTTCATTCATTGCATATTCACATTTTCTAGTGCAGATCAGAATCCCTATTTTACCTACAAACGTCTTTGAAACGGCAGGAAAACTCCATCTTGTTACCATTTCATTGTGGTTACCCAAGTGGGGTTCGATGATGGTATTATTATGAGATAATTAAACTATATCAAGTGACCCTGAGAATGCTCCCCCAGAATGAAAAAGAAAATGCAAACACATTCCTATGTTAATGCTCTTAGAATCTACAGATTCAGTTGCCTAGTGTAAAAAAGGAGTACAGTACTCCCCCCATATCCGCTGGGGATATGTTCCAGGCCCCTCCGTGGATACTTGAAACCGTGGATAGGAGCGAACACCCCCTCCATGGTTTCCTAAGGGCCCCCCACCCTGCCTCCCCTGCAGGCAAGCGTGCGTGCGCCCCCAGCTCTTATTTTTTTATTTCAGAAAGCTTTGTTTCTTCCTTAAAACAGAGAAGCAGCCTTCATTGCAGGCAAGTAGAATGAGACTAAGTCCTAGAGAGGCTCTGCAAGGTTTTTGTTAACACTCCTTTTGTTAACCTTGCAGAGCCTCTCTAGGACTTAGTCTCATTCTACTTGCCTGCAATAAGCAGCCATAGGCTGCTTCTCCTGTTTGTTTAAGGAAGAAACAAAGCTTACTGGGAAAAAAGTAAAAGCCTGGGGGGGGGTCCCCGCGATCCGTGGATAACTGAAACCGTGGATAGCAAATCAGTGGATATGGGGGTCCACCTGTAAATATATTCCACACACACAATTTCTCGAGGGTGAAGGTGGGAAACATTAACTGTTAGGAAGGAAATGATTTGACAGTACGGTAGACAATCTACACAGAGTCACTCCTGCTGCTTGTTGGGCAATTCCTGTTTTGCAGTATCCCCTGTTTTCAAGGGGGGGGGATGTGGTTTTCAATGGAAACCTTTCACAAGCTAGGAGAAATACATGACGGATGGCATCCAGCAGGATTAGTGCAGTCAGAATGAGAAAATTACCACTAGGCAGTTCATTATCACCACAGTTCCCCAATTGTACAAGTGAATCTAGGAGTAGGAGAAAGCAAACAAGGGCACCATTCTGTGTAGGGTGAGCAAATTTGCTTAAGATCATAGGCTACTAAGTGTCAGGGGCAGAAAGCAGATTAACAAAAAAAACTAGTGTTTGCTGATCATCACTTAATTAAATCTACATTGCTAAATAAATGCTAATAAGACCTCTTTCGTTGCCATAAGAAAATTTGAAGAGTGCCAAGTTGTCAGTGACTCCCAAATGCTGTTTTGCAGGAGTGAAGAAAACAGGCAAACAAAAGTGAAAGATAGATAAGAGGAGACTGAGAAGGCATGTGGGGAAAGACAAGAGAGAAGGAGGGCTCTGATTTATGCCTCCACTTCAGCAAATGTTTTCACTAACATTAGCATTGCTAAAGCCGAAAGGATATAAGTGAATAAGAAACAGCAGGAACCTGTGGCTTTATGGCACTAACATCTGCTGTAATGAACTCCTTACAGACTGCGTTCAGCCTTCTCCATCAGCGCCTCAGTGCTCACGGCTTCCTGCCAGCACTCCAGACAGACTTCCAGCTAATCCTGGAACCTAAATATTAGCCTAGTGGACATTCCCTTTTACTAAAGGCATCAGCCCACCCAGGAAGCCAGGGTCTTTAAGACAGAGAGGTGCTCCTGCAATATTACTTATAAAGGGCTATTCATTTTGTCAAGTCTCAGCTCTCCTCCCTCTACCTTAAATCACACTTCTAGCCCTTTGGGCTATGACCAGCTGAATCAGATCTGTCAAAGGATCCAGTACAGAGTGGAGCATCTGTGCTTTATGACTGCTGCCTTCCCGGCTATCAGTCATCCCACCTCCACAGAATCTTGAAAAACCCATTTCTTCCCAGCCCATAGGTGTACACATTTAACTCCTGTTGCGTATAAATATCCTTGGGTAGAAATTTTAAGTAAGTTGATACAACATGTTTATCATACAAAGGTTATTATCTGAGGTGGGATGCTCAATAAGAACAGCTCTGCTGATGAGGGACCTCATTCCAAGAATTTCTTCCAAACAACCTGCAGCAAACCATCGTGAAGTTGGAGACTTCGTAAAGCACCATTCTAAACTAGAGAGAAAGTCAGGACTTCTCTCTCAACAGATCCATCACCTGCAACATTTCAGGCGCATCATGATCTAACTCCAACACTGTATAATTCCTGTCAGCCTTTGTCTGCTCTTTTAGTAATATTGTAGTGAGTAGATTTCCTGTCAAAACATGAACATCACCAAATAGTCCGCGAGGATTCATCTGCTGAAGCGTCGTCAACTGATGTACCCAGCAATGCTCACCATCATTTAGAGCTGATTTAGACATAATACTCAGTAAGGGATTGGCATCTTGACAGTAGCTTTCATACAAACACAACTGTATTGTATAGTAGAACTCAACAGGTACATTGGAGTCATGTATATTGGAGCGTGTTTCTCTACTCATTCTCTGTGTTGAAAGCATTTGCCAGCAAAGACAGGGAAATTCAAACTGGGATGGCCTCAACTCATGCAGCAAGTTGTACTAAAACAACACAGCCAGGGAATACTATGTCCAGTATAAACGGTGAATACAAGATCAAGACATGTTCTTAATTTGAATAAGCAACCACTTTGCTCAGTGTTTCATAACCCCGAATGAGGACGGATTTTCCCTACCCTTTCATTGCATGTTTATGTACATCAAGTAGTTCTGTGGAGTTTGATTTGTAAACAATTAAACCTGAGATTATCTCCGTGGCCTTGGTTCCCAGCTTATAAAGCGAGAGTAATGGTGACCCACCTCTAAGATTTTTGTGTGTGGGCAAACACAATAACAATTGTAGAGCATGATGAAAATACTGTATACCTAACTTTAAGCACTAGCGATCACAAATATGGGAGTGAATGAATGAATCCAAGAAAAGGACTGGAAGTCTCGCTGTATGTAAAAGGGACCTTGGCGCCTCAGATACAAAAGCCTGCAAACCAAGGTCTGCCTTGAGACATTTTACCAAGCCAAACATCTGCAGTACCTTGAAAAGCCAGCAAAGGATAGGCCTTTTGAATTCTGCACTGCTTGGTTTGCAGCTCAAATACTGCTAACACAACCCAAGCAATCACTTGTGTGCAGTCAAGTTGGCCCCGCCTCCAAAAGCATATCACCAGATACACTTGATAATTACCAGCCAGTCTCCCCATTAGCTATTCTTGGGCGCTTGAGTGCATGGCAGCGACTCAGCTTCAGAGATTCCTGGAAGAAACCAATGATCTGGGCTTTTTTGAATTTGGCTTCCAGCCCAGCTTCAGAGCTGAAATGGCTTTGGATGCTCTGGTCATGGTGGATAACCTACATCAGAAACTGGACAGGGACCCTGTTGGCTCTTCTTCCAGATGTCTTCGCAGCATTTAATACCACTGATCATGGTATCCTGTCGGACCATCACCCTGTTACAGTAACTCTGGTCCTTTCTGGATGGCCAATACCAGAAGGTGGTGCTGAGGGACTTTTGCTCAACACTATGGCTTTCACTTCATGGCATCCTGCGTGCATGGTTCTATTTTGTCACCAATGTTTTTTTTTTTTCTAAAAATACATTGTTTAAATTTTGTAAACATTCAAGAAAGGAGAAGAAAAAGCATTACAGTAGTCTAGGCTTACCATATCCAAAGGGGGACAGGGTGCCTACACCTTTAACCATTGTAAAAAGAGGGAATTTGGGCAGGTGCAGCTCATAACGGAAGGGTGCAACAAGCTGCACCTGCCCAAATTCCCTCTTTTTACAATGGTTAAAGGTGTAGGCACCCTGTCCCCCTTTGGATATGGTAAGCCTACAGTAGTCATATAAACCAGGTACAGAGGAAGAGAATTGGGAGGAGGGGTCCCCGTGCTTTTTAACATTTACATGAAGCCATTGGGAGAGGTCATCTGGGGGTTTGGTCTGACACCCAACTGCACATCTCTTTGCTTTCCCTAGCTGGAGAAGTTGCAACTGCTCTGAATTGCCATCTGGAGGCAATGAATAGCCGGATGAGGGAACCAAACAAACCTCATTTGTACTAGATGGAGGTTCTCCTAGTTAGGAGATGTGGATTATTTTGTTCTTGATAGGGTTGCATTTCCCTTGATGGATCAAAGTCTACAGCTTGGGAATAGTCTTTGACCCAGTATTGTCCCTGGAGGTACAGGGGACTACCGTGACCCACAGTGCATTTGCCCAGCATTGACTGGTTCATCAACTGTGCCCATTCCCATCTCAAGAAGATATGGCCATGGTATGGTTATCCATGGATAGCACCTCTTAGCTAGATTATCGCAAAGTGCTCTACGTGGGGCTGCCTTTGAAGTCTGCTTGGAAACTGCAGCGGATACAAAATGCAGCTACAAGGGTTCTGACAGAGGAAAAGCTTTATGATCATGCTATGTTTCTGTTATTCCGACTGTGTTGGTTGGCAGTTTGTACAAAGTGCCGGTCATTGCTTTTAAGACCTTAAATAGCTCAGAACCAAGGTATCTGAAGGACTGCCTTCTCCCACATCAACCTGCTTACCCTGTAAGATCTTTTAGACAGGCTCTCCTATGGGTTCCACCACCATTGGAAGTGGTTGCCCCTGTGTTTTGAACTCCTTGTCCTCAACAGCGTGGTTGACCTCTTTTCTATGCTTTTCACTGCCAGCTGACGGCCTGGCTTTTTGGTCAGGCCTCCAAAAATCTTGTATACCGGTAATTGTTGCTTTATCAAGTTTTGATACCCCTCTTCAATTGTTTTGTTGTTGTATTTACTGTTATTTTGGACTGGACACTTGTTTTTAAAATGTCTTTGTGAGCCACCCCGAGTCCTCTTTGACAAGGGCAGGATACAATTTTAAAAATACATCTACGTTTCACCTTTCAAAATATTTCCAACTAGTGGTGCAATAAGGAGCAGCAAAACCTGTTCTTTTAAATTTTAAGGAAGTGAGCACATTCCTAGAAGCAAGAAAGAACCGGCAGTTCCCTTCTTGGGGAATTACTGATCGATTTACTAATGGCCGATGAACAGGATATTCTGGTTTCCTTTACAGGACATGAAAAAAAGTGACATGACAGTCAAGACATCCCTTGGGAATTTCACATGAATGAATCTAGTATGCAATAAAGAAGTTCCCTCTCAAATTAGTTGGAAATAAAGCTGTTAACAGATTAATTGCCACAGGACAGGTTCCTTTCCCAGCCATTTACCCAGAGACTGCTTGTTGTTGCCCTGCCCAACAATATAGTGCACCAACCCTCAAAGCAAGCTGCTGGTGGTGGCATAGTTTGAAAATCATAAGCCTCTAAAGAGGAAAGAAAGAGCATAGTCTCTTCACACAATCTGAATTTTCTCTCTCTCTCTCTCTCTCTCTCTCTCTCTCACTCTCACTCTCACTCTCACTCTCACTCACACACACACACACACACACACCATTGCTGCTATTTCAGCTCCAGGCCCCCCTGAGATTCTTCTTCTATCAAGCAGGATAAACATGGGTATGCCGTTTTACATTTTATTTTTAACACATTGTGAAAGCCCATATGCTCATCAAATACAAACAAGAGCTCTACCTTATAATCAACAATCACAGGTTCACATTCCTCCTGGCGACTGTGTGCCAGTCACATTCACAGCATCCCATCCCAGATTTTCACAGCTGCTTATGCAGCCCACATGGTGTTGCCATGGTGGGGAGGGGGGCAATGGGAGGGGAGAAGAGAGAGAGAAAGCAAACATACCCAAGAGAGGCTGTGATCCCTGTACTGAGCTTCACATGCTACTCTTAATAAGAAACAAAAAACATGTACTCAAACAATGAGCATGTCAGAATTGCAAGGGGCTGAAATTTGGGCACAAATTTTATTCCAAAACAAAGTAAAAAAGCCCCCCCCCACACACACACACCATCACCACGGTTTTTAACAAGCAAATCCTGTTCTTGCTTCTAGTTCCAAAGAGTACCCTGCCACAACGCAGGCAAGCTTTTTAAAAATTTGCAATTTGTATAGGTTTATTAAAAAAAAAAAACATCAAAATTTGACCTAACTTGCCAACACCTCTTCCCAATGGAGGTTTAAAGCACAAGATCTACTTCATAATATGTGGACAACCATTACCGTGAGATACAATTTAAAATACCCCAAGTTAACCCCCAAGTATTAAACTACTCAGCTAGTCCCTGGAGTTTGCAGGTTCAAATCTTATGGGGCGTTACACCACACAGGATCCCAAGCTGTTTATTATGGGATGGTGACCCACTGTGTCGAGATATTAACGAGGCCTTTGATGATGATGCTTTCTTGGTTCATTAAGACAAATCAGATGAAACGCTGCTTTAACGCTTGCAGTTTATGAATTTGTATGTTGCTTCGCGAATGCTTAAAAAGAGAAGTTGTCAGGTTTTAATTAATAAAAATAGAATTGCCAGATCACACCTCTGAGTGCCTGCCTGTTCCCTTAAAAAGCTTCAAGGCAGTGGCAGAGAATAGAGGGGCTGTATCTGTTCCCTGGAAGGACAAGTACTGAGGCTGAAGCTCAAATATTTTGGCCACCTAATGCAAAGAGAGGAGTCTCTGGAGAAGACTCTGATGCTGGGAAAAATTGAAGGCAAAAGGAGAAGGGGAAGGCAAAGGATGAGATGGTTAGACAGCATCACCGATGCAACGAACATGAAAATGAGCAAACTCAGGAAGAAGTGGAGGACAGGAAGGCCTGGCGGGATATGGTTCATGGGATCACGAAGGGTCGGACACGACTTAATGACTGAACAACAACAACAACAACAATCTCTGTCATGTTTCTCCACCAGCCGCTACACATCCAGGGTCCTTCCCTGCTTCTACCTGTAACAGCCAGCAGGATTCCAACAGCAAATGGGAAGGGAGAAGGAGAAGCAGCAGCAGCATCCTCTTTCACTGTCTTGGAACGTTTGAGAAATAATCACTGGCAATTTGCATAGGTCTTATAAAAAAAACTACACGATAAGAATGGTCTCACTTGCAAACTTCCCTTCGCACCCTAACCCACAGCAGACCCATAGTTAAGAAGCTAATGAGAAAAACTCAGTGATACTGATAGAAAGGATGGACAGATAATTGGGAAAAAAGAAATCACACAAAGTCAAGATAAATGGAAATAAAAAATTTAAACACAGATGTGAGGAGTAAAAAGATAACATCACAAATGCAGTCAGCACCAAATGCATGCGATTTTTAGCCTCACAGAAAAATGTGTGCCAAAAAATCAAAGCAATGCCCAAACTTGCATGCGGCACATTTTGCATACAATTCTTCAGTGCTTGGCACATCTGACCATGACACTTTTGTAGAAACCAACAGGGTACCAGAGGGTACTTCAATCCTTTCAGCCGAATCCAATGTAAGTGGTTTGGGAGTCGGACTTAGACCTGGAAGATCCAGGTTCAAATCCCCGCTCAGCCACAAAGCTTCCTGGGTGACCTTGGGCCAGTCACTATCTCTCAGCCCCACCTACCTCACAGGGTTGTTGTGAGGACAAAAAAAAAGGAGGGGAGGAAATATGTACACCACTCTGAGCTCCTTGGAGGAAGGGTGGTATAAAAATGTGAAAAACAAACAAACAAATAAATAAATAAATAATAGTGCCTCTAGTGCTACTGCTTTAAAATGCATTCATGCTTCCTGTCCATTACGATGTTTTAAGCTAGGCCTGTACAACTTGTGCTTCACCAAGCTGAATACAGCCCACCAGCCAGGCACTTGACAAGCCTCCTTTTCTGTCTGTCCCAGACAACAAAAACAGGTTTATTGAGGCTAGATTAGATTAGAAAGTCTCTCTAGGTTGTGATCTGACAACTTTCATTTGTTTATCTTTCAGATGTATACTTCACCAATTCAGCTACAAAGAGTCCTCAAGGCTGTTAGTGTTAGCTGAGGTGGTCAAAAAGGGAAGAGCTGAAGAGCTGATAGGCTTATTCCCCAGTTGCTGGTTCCAGGCCTTTAATAATGCGAGAGGACATTCAGATATTAAGCATGCAGATGTAGTAGTGAGGAGAACATGTCTACTTGTTGAACTGTTTCCTGCCAGGAAAAAGTTGGCAATTTTGCAACTCATTTAATGCAAGGTCACAGAAATTGGGCTGGCCCACTGGGCCAAGCTGCAATCACTTGTTTAGTTTTATAACTTCACATACTGTTGCAAATCCAGCACTAAGATGCCCCAGAACTGAAAATGGTGGTGTTGTTGGGAAATGTGAATAAGCCTCTGTGAGCCTCTGTGGGGCTCATATGTTCCTCCTCTCCCTCATGAGAAGAAGAGACAGTAAAAGGTTTTGCTTTGAAGGTAACCTCAGTTCCATGTTACATCTGAACTGTGGTTTACTTCAAACAACAGCTAGGGAACAAACTAGGATCTGAAATCATGACAGGATCCTGCTTTGTTACAGCCTAACTGTGGTTTGAAGAAAACCACATTCAAGTTTGGCCACACTGCAGAAATGTGATTTCCTACAAAGCAAAAGCTTTCCCTCACCTTCTCTCATGATGTGGGAAAAATAAAGGAAGAATAAAGTTCATTCACATAGCAAGAAACTAGTTTCCTGTTACTTCTGAACCAGGCCAGTGTGTGGAGGGAACACACACATGTGCCACATATGATATGCAGATTATTTTCAAGAGATGAGTAAAAAAACCTTGCAGCTTTAAAAACACTTATAGGATAGCACAAGTTAAAGTGTTTCAGGTCCAAGTGACAGGGGAAAGGTCAGAATGGGTGGGTAAAAGATTGAAAATCCTCAGCTTCCTTTCCCTCATTCAATGCCTGCAAAGCATAGGAGACACTATATATATAGAGCAACTCCTTCCAGTTTCCAAACTGAAAGAAAGCACTTCTCCCGAGCCCTCAGCTTTGGAAGCCCAGACTAGCTTTCCTCCCTAATGCTTCCTGAGGCTACTGCATCTTTCAGCAGCCTGTTGGCTATTCCTTTTACCTTCCAAGAGCATATGTGAAACCGCCAGCAGGCCACCTACCCCCTTTTCCCTCTTAACACAGCTTCTCCACCTTACCTGGTACAACTTTCCCTATTACCATTTCCCCTCCATGGTAGACGGGAAAACATACCTGCCAGATTTCTCCTTATCACACAGCAGTGAAAGGCACGCAACCCTCTATCCACAAAGATGAAAAACAATAAATGATACAATTCAGAGAAATAGAGTTGAGCATCTAAAGCCCAATTAAATCAACGGGGCTGAATAATCAAAAGATTCTAAAGCACTTACAGCCACATGCATTCTATCCTCAAATACACCAGCATGTGTCCACATACACCAGTACGATGACAGCCTGCTGGCACAGAGGTCTGCCAGCTGACAGATGCACCATAGATGCTGGAAAAACATCATGCCAGCATACCACAGACACCAGTGCAACTTTGCTGGCAGAGAGGTCAAAACAGGGAGGAGACTGGGGTATAACATGGGAGGGATGAGGAAGAATCAACAGTCATATGCCATATACAGTACTAACCTTCCTTCAGATGACAGACATGCCCCTGATGTTGGAAAATCACTACACCAACAACATAGCTGGTGTAGGAAAAAGTAACCCCATAGAGAACAATGGGGAAGGAAAAAACACCAGAAAAACACCTCCTGCAACGCCCCACCCCCAGTGGTGCATAGGATGCAGAGTATGAGAAGACATGTAGCATGGGCTACATCCCTCTGGCCTCTCAATGGGGAACTTTGGTGATAGGAACTATGTTGAAAAGGCACTTGGTGGACAGAAGGAGCACTTTACACAGACAACCTCTTGCCCCTCACAACATGTGTGGCATGATCTTTTGTTAACATAATGCTTTCTCAGAATTCTTACTGCAGGTATTCTGCCCAGGAGGACACCACACACACACACACACACACACACACACACAAACTCACTCACTCACTCAAGTGGAACCTCTACCTTACCACCAACAGGGGAAGCAAGCACAATGCACCCCATGAGAGTAAGTAAGGGAGGGAATCCCATGCTACAATGTATTGATGCTGCCTCTCTGTTCCATGTTTCTATCCCTCCACACCAATAAATTAATAATGACCCTTCAGGATTGTTAAATGTGTCTTTGCTACAAACTGTGCTGCCTAACTATCTCTTCCTTTTGCAACAGCTAAAGGCCGATCTACACTGCACTGCGTCCAGCTGCGTCCAGCGTGGAGTCGTCTTGCCCCAGCCTCCGCCGAGCGGGTCGGAGGAGTGTCTGTTGTCCCACCTTCCTATGTAAGCGCAGCTGTGATTGGCACTCTCCTCCCCCCCCCTCATCCAATTGGTGGCTGCATTGCGTTCGGCAAAGCCACCCCTCAAAACATGGTCGGAACCATGTTTGACGCAGTGCACACGGCGTAGCATCGGGAGCGCGCAAATGCTCCGCAAGACTGCAAAAATCTCCTCAAAGCGCCGGACGCAGTGCAGTGTAGATCGGCCTTAAGACCTGGGAGTGTCTGCTCTCCCATGGTGAATGCCACAGACTCTAACCATTGGTACTGCTAGCGAAACACTCATCTGAATCCCTTTTGTTTTTCAGGAAAGCACCATTGCCACAGGGGGTGGAACAGTCACATTCCAAAGTGTTTCACTGCAGCCTGCCCCAGGAGAGGAAAAAATCATGCTCCGAGCCACAATGTGCTCAATTCCAACAGGGCACCACTACACATGCACTCTGATTGCACCACTCACCCTCACGAACACTGAGTACACATCTCAATCCGGAGAACAGGTGTGACTGATGCTGTTGTCTATTCTTTGTTATTTCCCCTGTGGTTTTCCTTAGTCCCCACAGGCAGCTGTCCCACAGGTAAAGATGCCATTCAGACTCCAACAAAAGCTGCCAGCCTGCCTGCTGTGACCACTGTGAGCCCAGCTGCTGCTTGACAAAGTTGCTGACCTACTCGTTCCAGTCAGGACCCTGTGACTTTGCAAACTCTATGGCAGACAGTGAACATCACTGGCACCTGTTGGATAATTTGCAGTGGCACAACAGTCGTGCTAGGATGAAATGGTTGGGAAAGACCAACTTCCTTTCACCCCTGATGTGCCTATTGGGGAAAAGATTTGTAGGAATAAACCCCCACCCTATCCCTACTCTGGACTGGTGCCTGTATGTTACCCTCTGCTCTTAGGGTGTTCCCCAGTAGCAATATGTACATGCACCATTCACAGTCAGGGTTTTCCTGGGGGGATGAATGGCACAGGGGATGGATAAACGATTGGGGATGTCAATTTGGTCTACCCAAATTTTCCTGCCTGGGTAGGAGGTTTCTTCCCAGTGATAGTTTCTCTGACCTTGTGATATCTGTAACAAACAGATATTACACGGACATCTGTAGTAGCTTACTACAGAGGTGGCCAAGAAGAAGAGACAGCTCCAGCTCCAGTTGCTACACGCTATGGTTCCTAGCTCAGGGCGAGACCACCATTGCTCCCTCTCACTGAGGTTTTGCCTTCCATGGGGCAGCATCGTCAGGATGGGACTCCGGTACCCTTCACAATGCAACTTGTAACATATGGTCCAGCAGATTCTGAATAATTGGAAAAGTTATTTAAGGACACATACTGTACATAAAAATAGTCATCAATTGCTGAGGCTTTATAGATTCAGAAGCAAAGCACCTCACACCAACCAACCACCCCCAAAATGTGTTTGGTTGTGAACATTCTACTCACTATCCTGCCATGTGCAACTTCCCTTTCTATTCCACAGCCTGAGCACTGTACATTTTTGCCAGTGCTCCTTAATCCTGACCTGCAGCACCTCTGATCATCCAGTTCTCCAGGCCTGTCTCTACCTCTTCAAGCAAGTGCACACAAGCAAGATCCCTCAGCCTTCCTGAAGCATATGCAAGTCACTATCCCAAAATATCTGCACAGAATTTTCTTTCAACCACAATAAGAACCCATTCTCTATATAGCAACTCAACAAGAAAAAACTCTCCCTGTGCACTTGTCTAGCCCCAGGAATGAAAACTGTGCCCCTTGTCTCTAGATACAAGTGGTTCTGCTTTAATGGAAATACAGAACTCACGCATATCCAGCAGCTGAGTGTTGAAAGCTTTGTAACTTGTACTGAAAAGAAGCTGGTCAAATCTGACTTCTCTCCACCAAGAGGGAACCACACCTGAGCTACACAATCATGGGGTACAGGCCTTCTGAGAGTGTAGCACTTCAAAATACAGGTGTTGAGTGGATATAACTGAATGCTCTCTCTGTAGAGAAAACAAAGAACTCCCTGCATATAGAAAACTAGCATTTGGGGAGAACGTAAGAAGAGCCCTGCTGGATCAGGCCAAAGGCCCATCCAGTCCACCTTCCTGTATCTCACAGTGGCCCCACCAGGTGCCTCAGGGAGCACACAGACAACAAAATACCTGTTTCCTGCTGTCACTCCCTTGCACCTGGCACACAGAGAAAACCTACTTCTAAGCCAGGAGGTTGCTTCTAAGCAAGCAAAAAGGCCAAGCTAGAACCCTTCACTCTTATGCAGTAACTTCACAAGTGCAGAGGATATCTGACATACAGAACCCCTCAGTCATGTAACCCTCCACATGCATTCTGAAATGGTATAGCCCCAGGAGGACTATATCATGCAATTCTCCTGCACATATAAATCAAACTTAAGACCTATGACCAGTGGGCATGTTGCTCCTGTGCTCTATACAGTGCCTAGCACAATGCTGACACATTAAAATTGTAGCACCAGCAGAAGAAATGTACCGGTAGTCTTTTGATGAGCGTTAATAGGATCGCCAGCATCTAGCTCGATGGAGCAATTAGTTCAGCCAGTCTGAAAAAGAATTACCGTAATGGCACAAACATCCCTTTGGTGTCTACCGTCCCCTGCTTTTCCTAAGGGGTATGGCACAGGCTTGCAGTTCCCAGAACACATGCAGGCCAGCAGGGGGGAGAGAATTCCAAGACCAATAATTTCAAAACAAGGAGGTGAACTGATCAGTGTGGAAATTAACACAGGAGCAGAAAATTCAGCATTAGTCTGTCTGATCCTGCATTGAAAAAAGGTACACACTGTTAGCACACCCAAAGTTGAAATATACCACCTACGTTAACATATTTCCTATATCCTAAAATTATGCTTTCACTACAATAATAATGTTCAGGTCACTCTTGTTTCCCACTTGTGGAAGAAAATGGATAATCTGATAGTGGGAGAATTCTGCTGATGAAGACACAGACAGTATTTCAAACTCTTGCTGAACTTTACAACAAATGTTTTTCTTCAATTCTCACAAGAAATGCTTCCCACAAGATGCTTCTGGTAATGATCAAACAAATGCCACAGACATGTCTGGTGACACATCCCCGCACCTACTGCATTATGCTGGCACCCTCCTGCTTTACAAGGTGGGAGGGAAATGACCAGTTAAGTTAAAGAGGCTTCAAAGTTGTTGTTTTTTTTTTTTAAAGGAAAGCTTAGAAGCTGTCTTGCCTGTCAGGGCACTCCAAGCCCCTAACATTTATAGTGATGATCTTTTCCAAACTCTGCAGCCATCAAACTTTATGGTTTCCTGAGTTCTGAAGTATGCAGCTGAAGACATCTTTTTATATCCGCACTTAAAAGGAAAACATCACGCTGGTATCTTCATGACTCCCTTGCTCAAGGGTTACAATGGATAAATGGTACAGGATCCTGAGTCAGAGGCCGGCTGTCAGAAAGGAGTCAGTGTGAAGCAATGAGTGGTTAATTCCTTTTTGTTTTACTGAGGCGCCAGGATTCATACATAACTGAAAGCAGCACCCATGGCTTCAAAACCGTGCCTATTAATCCCAGACTCTCAAGGGTGGCCTATGCTTACTCAGTAGCAAAGGAAATGCACTCTGCAAATTTTCTGTAGAACTTTATTACTACTACTCCTCTGCTCAGTCTGGGCACTGTAAATAGGACTGGGATCGTTCCAGTTTAGATTATTAAGCCATCAATGGCAGAACTGGCCCATGTCAGAAAAGTAGTACTGTAAGTCTATTTTCTCTCTGGTGTAGTAGTAGTAGTAGTAGTAGTAGGAAGTGGAGTCACCACATGACGTAGCAATTTAAACAAATCTGTGTTTCCACAACACATGATTGTTCCAGTTTTACCTTGGTTAGGTAAGGAGTGCTTAGTTTGTTAACTGCTGGAATAGGTGAAGAAAATTTAAAAGTCTGCCCCTCAGTTAGACAAACTCACAAACCTAGATACAGCCCAGAGTGAACATAACTCAAGTCAACATTTGACACAATAGCAAGGAAACAAAGGTCTGCAATTAAAAGGCAATTCTTTGAGTTGCGATGATTATCACCTTTACTCCTCCTATCATCCCCACAGCATGCGGCCTGTGTGCCTGGACTTCAAGCAGTAATTCCAGCTAACATGGTTATTAAATAAAAGAATGGGATCCTCAACAGGGTTATCATTTTCTCAGCCAGCAAAAGAGAACATCAATAAGATTCAAATGCAGCTCAAAGCTGGAAGTATCAGCAGGGCAGCTAACAACTTGCTCATTCCATCAAGTTGGCTTCCATTCTGTCCTTTCCCATCATTGCCTATCCCTAAATCTTCACATTGCAGTAGTATAAATTTGCCATAAATATTAATTTTTAAGAGGCTAGCCTCTGCTTCAAGCCGAGATCTCAGTATACTTACTTTCATCACACACTCAAACCTTCCTTTATTGCAACAGATGTTCAGAATGCTTAAGGCCTGCACAACAGAGCTTCTACTCCTCTGGTTCAGTCCTCTTCACATTTATAGATATTCTTTGCTACAAAATTACTCAGAAAATTCCTGCAAGCAATGCTCCTATTTCACATTCCAGACTCTGCTTTTAAACAATGTTCTCTGTTCACTCTAGGCCCTTGCTCCCCCTATCATTAACTACAACTTCAAAATGCATCTTCAAAGTATCAGGCTCCAAGCAAATTATAATTTGATTCTCGTTAATTACAAGTGAGCTCTTTGGAACCAGAGCAACAGCACCCTAACAACAATGCACTCAGTGTACTTATTAGTAGCTGCACAACAGACATAGCAACTATCATCAGTTATAAAAGCTCTGACCCATCATCAGCTGTCACCCAAATCTGTTTTAAGGCTGCAATCCTATATACACATTTACCTCAGAGTAAGCTCCATTTAACTCAATGGGGCTTACTTGTAAGTAGACATGCCTAGGCTCTCATTGCCCATACCTTGTCCTAAGGGTTTGATTTTGTACTGAAAGGGCCACCCAAACATTGGTTATTCAAGAGAGCCAGAGATAAAACCATGAAGTCAGTTCACACCACAGATTAAACAGCATCCTGGAAAGCAAAGAACTTGCAAACTGCTCCTTGGGGCCAATCCCCTGCTAATATGCTTTCCTAAAGCTAACAAGAAGATTGGAGCACACAAAAAGTACTGAGGCAGCAATCCAGGCAAGTATATTTAGACTGCAACACTGAAACCAATTCAACTGAACAAGGTAGCTGCAAGCAAGAACCACACTGGGCACATTCTTCCACCAAGAACAAGCTCTCTGATAAACACACTATAATAGACTAGACCAGGGGTAGCCAACCTTCTACCATTAGGGCTACTGTGTTCTTAAGAGCTGTGTAGAAGACAGAATCTGGGCAGCTACAAGTGCTGATGGTGCTGCTAAAGCAGCTGCACCTGCTGAAATGCCCTCACCTATACAACCATGAAAGGGCCAGGTGCATTCATGTTGAAAGGTTGGCCACCACTGGACTAAACACCTACCAAGTGTCTAGTCCAGAAGAACAAACTTCTTTAAAATGGGACCCCAGAAAAGCCAACAGTTCACATTTAAAAAAAAATGAAAGAAGCTCAGAGAGCTCCTGAAACTCCACTAAAGAGAGCTCAATAATCACTGCATATTCCATTATTTGCTTTTGTAACAATACACAAGTGTTCCTCCTAAATGCATTAAGTGGAAATGAGTACTACTGAGTTCAAAAGGACTTTTTTCCAAGAAAGTCACTTAAGTTAAGAGGGTAAGCTCAATCCTTCTTTGGACTTCTCTACTGTGATGAAGAAAGCTACCTACATCCCCATCCTAAAGTCATTACTGGTAAATAGGTCTCCATGGAACTTGTTTCCAAATAAGACATGTTAAGGCTGTAATAATCCTAAGCACGCTTATTGGGGAGTAAGCTTCATTGAACTCAACAGGACTGACATCTGAGCATTTAGGATTAGATTGCATGGGATCACAGCCTGAGAGATCAATTCCATGCACAATGAATTGGAAGCAAGTCCCCTGCACTCAAATGGACATGGGGGGGGGGGGAATGCACACAGGATTGCACTTTAAAAGAGTAAAACTATGGGCAGCATGTAGGAGTTGCATCAAATTAGCATGCTGATTTGAAATAGATTGTTTCCTTTGAATAGCAGTTTCATACCTGCAACTGCTCAGAGCAAGATGCTATTCAGCAAGGAAAAGTTACATCCATAGGACAGAAGCCCCACCCCCACCCCGAAAAGATTTCCATGAAAGCATTCATGCATGCAGTGTGGTTATTCAACATGGAGAACAGCTGAAAGCAAGCTTACAAATTAGTTTGCCTTTAAGGTGCCACAGAATTCTGTGTTGTGTTAGCAGAAAGAATCAGGCCCGGTATTTCAGGGTTTTGAAAACAGACTTTAAAAAAAAGAAAGAACCACATTTCCAGGGTTGTGAGTCAGGTTATCCAGCCAGCACTGCTTGAATTACAAGTGGAGTCAACCCCTCCCCCCTACAGTGCCTTGTTCCTTTTAGTTTAAAGTGTTTAAACAAGTATCAAAATGAACATGTCACTTTCTTTCACTGTGGATTAGGTGGGGATCTGGCTATCCCGGGAACCGGAATATTTTGGTAACGATTTCCTGGCCTGATCCTATGCACGGAACAAATCTTACCGAGTTCCCAAATAGGTGTGCCTAGAATGACAATCTAATACTAGGATGATCCTCCTCCTGTGTTCCCGGACACTGAAACCTGAGAGGGATTTACTTCAGTGTAAACGTGCATGACAGTCAGTCGCACATCCTTCCTCACACACCTCTCTCTCCTCCGAGAAAAGCCAATCCGCCTCCCCATCAGCCTTCCTACCTACCGTACGAGGACCGATCATAAACCTGTCCAACATTTATTGGGTCGCATCCATCTTTCTCGAGCACAAGAACTTTCCAAAGACAGGCTACAAAACAGATCCTCTGGACTTGCTGCACTTTCAAGTCACACTCAGAGGAAGGGCTGTAATCCAATGCCCGTTTACCTGGGAGTAAGCCCCGCTGATCACAACCACACTTACTTTCGAGTAAACACTCATAGGCTCCTCGAGCTCCAATTGTGAAAGCCTCTCCCTGCCTCGGGTTCTCTGCACTTGGAAGCCTCCGCCACCCCCAAGCCATTATAACTTCTCTCCTCGACCCCCCCCCCAGTCCTTTACATCGACTGAAACGCTAACTCCGCGTCTTATCTTCCTCCTCCTTCCCTGCTCCCCTAAATCACCAGGTTCAGCAGCAAAAGGAAACTATCCCGTCGCATCAACGGGATAATTTGCCCCCAACCAGGACAGCCAGCCGAACAGCAGCAATGTTTTTGGCTTTCAATTACCGAAAGAAAGAAAAAAATCCACTGCTCGTCGGCGTTGGGAGGGAACGGACAGCCGCCATCGAGAGCGGGGAAAGCAGTTTTTCTTTTCTCTCTTTTTTTACCCCCATCCCACCCGGGTCTCCACTCCAAGCCTGTTATTACAGTCCAGCTCACATTCCTGACGCCGCTGAGAGAAGCAGCAGGGGCAGAAGGGAACAGAGCACATGCAGAGGGGGAGGGAAACCGGAAAGTCCAGGGGAAACTTTACTGATTTGGGGGAATGGAGGTGGAACAAGAGAAGGGGGTGTCTCGTTTGCCCCACTTCGCTGCTCTGCCTTGGGAGCGCAAGAAGCCACGTCCGGGGCTCCAACCCAGAGAGATCGCGGCGCTAGCAGCATCCGCCACGAACTACTGTAACACGTTTTCCCTCTCCGAGCCACACCGAGTTCAGTGGTTGCACTCACCTGCGTGGCACAGCCTCAGGTTACAAATAATGCCCACCAGAAGAAGGACGATCGCACCAGGGGCAGAAACTCCCCGGCTCCAGGCAGAAGGCATCGCTCCCCGCCTGGTAGAGCTGCTGCGTCTCCCGCTCCTCTCTAGAGATGTCCTTTGCGTTTGCTTCTTCCCTTTGCAACCCTTCCAAGGCTTGCTCCAGCCTCCCTACCCAAAGCCCCAAGACTTTCCCAGCTCCGGATCGCCTCCTCCTCTTCCAGGCCCGTTTTGGGGACGTGGATCTCTGTAACTCTCCGCCAGACAGGCAGAGGCGGACGAGGCGGGTCTCCTCTGCCGCTGGATCCCTCTGGTGCCAGGCTGGGTAGCGCCTCTCACTCTCCAAGTTGGTACCAAGGCAGAGCCGGCTCAAAGAGGCAGCCGCGGCTGCTGCGGGTCTCTCATCACTGCAGATTCCTCGTCGCTGCCTCCTGCTCTGGGTGCCGCTGTTGCTAGCAAGCTACAGTACTTGCATCCTACCCCCGTCCAGCCTCCTTCCACAATGCCAAGGTGTCCCGCACGCAGAGGAGCCCAGGAGCTAGGGGGACTGGAGGAGGGCTCCCCGATGGGGGGCAGGCGACAGACGGAGAAGGGGGACAGCAGGGAGTTAGCGACGGCCCACAGACCCGAGGCACAAACGCAGCGAAGCAGGGCTGGGCGGAAAACGTGGCTGGGCGGATCTTCTCCCACATCCCGGAATTGGAGCCTTTCCAGGCGCCGGCTTGACTATTGTCGGATACTAACGATCCTATGCGTTTTTTCTCAGAAGAATCCTTCGCCTCGCTTCCAAGTAAATGAGTATCTTGGATTGTAGTAGCCCTAAAAAAGGTAATATTTCAATGAACGTGGAATCCTTTAAAACTTTTCTCCCTTCGTTTTTCTTTCTTTTCCCCTTACAAACCATTTTCCACTTTATTTGTTTTCGCGACAGACCTCTGGCATCAGGATCTATAAATAAATTTCCTGACATTCAACGGCACTTGACTTTACTGTGAAATACATTGACTTTTTTCCTTGCTTTCAATACTTGTTCTCAGGGACTATGTTTAACTTTCGTTTGCCTCTCACTTTACCGTTCCCATTTTAGGCTACGATATACTGTACTGCAAAAGTATATGTGCCCCGATTCATGTTTACTGAGTTGAAAGTCTCGCTCTGTGGAATGAGGCCTACTCACAGGTAAGCGTGCACAGGCGGCTGCAATCCTATACTATACAGTGTACACAATTACCTGGGAGTAAGTACCATTAAGGAGGCCAGCGGGTGGCGCAGTGGGTTAAATCACTGAACCATGAGCTGTCGATCGAAAGGTCGGCAGTTTGAATCCGCGACGGGGTGAGCTCTCGTTGCTTGGCCAGCTCCTGCCAACCTAGCAGTTCCAAAGCATGTTAATGCAAGTAGATAAATAGGTACCGTTTGCGGGAAGGTAAACAGCGCTCCGTGTTTTAGCTGTATGCTATGCGCTGTGGCAAGGAGAGTCATGCCGGCCACATGACCACGGAGGCGTCTTTGGACAACCCGTGTAGCACTTTGAAATGGGGATGAGCACCACACCCTAGAGTTGGACCCAGCTGGACTTAATTGTCAGGGGTCACCTTTACCTTTTAAGTACCATTAAACTCAATGCGTTTACCTCTGAGTAGACATGCATAGGCTTTTGCTGTGAATTCATTCACCCCTAAATACAGATTGAGGATGAAAGTGTTAAAACTAGGAAAGTTTGATCATCCCTTCCCCCCCCCAGTTATCTTCCCTTCTCTACTCACATCACTGCTACCAGATATTTAATGTGTGGGATCAGAAAGGGGCAACATGGGGAATTGTATTAAGGAGCTGCCTTCTCTAGATTTAAAATACTAGATACACTAGATTTAAAATACTGAAACTATTTTTCCTTATTTTTAATTGCACTTAATCCAGATCCATATCAGCCCTGTGTAATATAATTCTTAAACTGTGATTCAGGGACCACCAGTGGCAGGATAGGCCAACTGCCCAAGGGGCATGATGACAAATGCTGCTCCCTTACCTGGCGATGTGCCAGCTTCTCTTTCTTCCACTCCTTCCCTGGATTAGAAAAGAGGGGGAAAGAGTGGAAGGGGAAGTGTGGAGGAGAGGGGAGTGGTAAGCTACACAGGGGGTCTCTCCTTCACACTTCCTCTTCAACCCCCTCTTCATTTCTTCATTTTCCACTCCAGGGAGTTGGGGAGGAAGAGCAGCAGTGGAGGCAAGTGGAAGGCAGTAGCGTAGCTAGAGGGGTGTGTGTGTGGTAAGTGCTGCACGGTGCTACACGGCGGTGCAAAGTGGCCCCTCCCACTTGCCGGCAGAGCCATTCTGGCAGTGAAGGCAGCATTGCTGGCAGTGAAGGCAGCATTGCCTTCACTGTCAGAATGGCTCTGCCGGCGAGTGGGAGGGGCCACTTTGCACCGCCATGTAGCACCGTGCAGCACTTACCGCACTGCCCCCCCTCTAGCCACGCTACTGGTGGAAGGATGCAGGTAGGTGCCTCCTGCCAATCTGCTGCAACTGCCTCAGTCAGCCTCAGGGATGGTCCAGCCCTGACCAGGAGACCTACCAGTCAACCTTATCAGCAGTGCAAGTGGTTGCTAAACAGGATCTTTAAAGCTCACTGACTGCATGCTTCTATCTCCCCTGCTTAGATGGATGGTGGGGCAGAGAGCAAATATAGCAGGTGAATTTAAATTCAAAAGCCTTTAATGAGGGCAGGAGGTGTGGTCCCGAGGTTGAACTGCCTGAAGACTGTTGGAAGCTAAGCAGGAACAGCCTGTTTTCATGCTGGAAGGGAGGCCAGGTCACTGATAAGCTGTCATGACCCTTGGTGGCAGAGAGGAGTCGCTGTTGCGTGCCGTGGTGAGAGAATGGACTAGAATTCTGAGAATGTCAGTGACAGAGAGATTACAACTGGGAAAAAGTTTCCCTGTTCAACATGATGTGTGGTATCCTGCAGAGAGCTCGAGGCTTGTGTTCAGCAGCAGCTAGTGAAGATGACTACACCGTGGAGGAAACCAGCTGGAATTGTAGGGTTCTATACAGTGGAAGAAACCAGCTGGAATTATAGGGTTCTATACCGAACAATATTGTAAATATCCTTATCGGATCTAGATAAGCCTGCCTATGTAAACCGCCTTGAATAACGTCTGAAGAGCAATCTGAGGATAAGAAAGGCAGTATATAAATACTGTACAGAAAATAAATAAATAAATAAAACAATACTGTAAAGATCCTTATTGGATCTAGATAAGCCTGCCTTGAATATATCTGAAGAGCAATCTGAGGATAAGAAAGGTGGTATATACCGTATTTTTTGCTCCATAAGACGCATGCGTATTTTGGAGCTAAAAATGGTGTAAAAAAATGTCTTGCTTTTAACAGTTTTCATTACCTGGTTGTTGATCTGCAGTTCCAATCTTTGGATGCCCCAGCTTCCAGTCACGTTCGGCACCTGCGCTAAGTTCCCAGGTGCTGGACGCGACCAGGAAGCCCTGCGCAAACATCGCAACTACTGTGATGTTTGCGCAGAGCCTGCAGTCGCGTTCAGCGCCTGTGCGAAGTTCCCAGGCGCTGTATGCAACCAGGAACCTCTGCGCAAACATCGCAGCAACTGCGATGTTTGCGCAGAGCTCCCAGTCGCGTTCAGCGCCTGCGCTAAGTTCCCAGGCGCTGGACGTGACCAGGGAGCCCAGCGCAAACATCACAGCAACAGCAATGTTTGCGCAGAGCCTGCAGTCGCGTTCAGCGCCTGCGCAAAGTTCCCTGACGCTGGACGCGACTTCAAAGCCCTCCAGAAACATCCAAGTTCTTCCAATGTTTTTGGAGGGCTTTGAAGTCGCGTCCAGCGTCAGAGAACTTCGCGCAGGTGCTGAATGTGACTGCAAGCCCTCCGGAAACATCGGAGTAACTCGGATATTTTTTGGAGGGCTTGCAGTCGCGTTCAGCGCCTGCGCGAAGTTCCCTGATGCTAGTTGCGACTTCAAAGCCCTCCGGAAACATAGGAGGAACTCTGCTAACTCTTGCCCAGTTAGCCCCTGCTAACTGGGCAAGAGGCATTTTTTCAATTGGTGCTCCTCTTATATTTAGCAGGGGGAGAGTAACTGCCCCCCTTTCACCCCAGCACAGTGTCTTTTCTGGTGGCTGTTTGCTGGTGGTGTTCTGCATCTTTTTTAGATTGTGAGCTGTTTTGGGACAGGGAGCCATTTAATCATTTGATTTTGTCTGTAAACCGCTTTGTAAACTTTTTGTTGAAAAGTGGTATATAAATACGGTTAATAATAATAATAACAATAACAACAACTCGGATGTTTCCGGAGGGCTTTGAAGTCGCATCAAGGAACTTTGCGCAGATGCTGAACGCGACTGCAGGCTCTGTGCAAACATTGCAGTTGCTGCGATGTTTGCGCAGGGCTTCCTGGTCGCGTCCAGTGCCTGGGAACATAGCGCAGGCGCCGATCGCGACTGGGAGCTGGGACACCCGAGGATTGGAGCTGCAGATCAACAACCAGGTAAGGAAAACTGTTAAAAGCAAGAATTTTTTACCGTCTTATAGAGCGAAAAATACGGTAAATACAAAAATAAATAAAATAAAATATGTGCATTCTCACCTGGTAAGAAAGGGTCTTCCAATGCTAGAACAAAGAACATTGTGGTCTACAAAGAACAAGCAAACCAATCACACTTGTCAATACAACCATGTGTAATATCCACTGACATGTATGTGTATGCCATCACGACCCTCATTATTTTAAATGTTGGGTCTGGGAGTCTTAATATACTGTAGTGTCTATAAGAAATTTGCACTTTACAGCAGAGCTATGGGAAATCGCCACAGGGAAGTGAATGCCATGCAGGTCAAGTCCTGTGTAGACCAAAGTCTGACCTTTTTAAAACAGTGGGATTTATTTAAAGTAATGCTGCGATCTGAAGCACATGTGCAGCACCCAAGTACTGTAACAGTACAGTCCTATCTATGCCTGTTTTTACAGTCCCATTGCATTCAGTCGACTACTCTATGTGTATAGCCTTTGCTTGTTTGTTGCCATTGACTGCCAGGGTTGCTCTTCTCAGAAAAGAACTCTGTCGAACTGAGAAGTGTGCATACTTTCCTAGCAAAAGAAGCTGATCCAATAAGAGATTTCACCTTCACTCTTTTGTATGGCTATCGTTGAAGATGGGTGACGGCATAACTTCAATAAATAATTTGCCTGCAGGAAACTGGCTGTGAAGGTTGCTCACAAATTGCCTACACAAAAATCACTTTTATGTGTTCATGCAGTGAAACAGGAATGTTGGGTGTTTGCTACACGGAAGTAACCCTGAGCCCTGGGAAAAAGAGAAAAGATAAATATCTCAACATTAATGTTCAGTGAGCAAACATTCCCCTCTTCTCCCTGACTTGCTTTTGATGCATTTTGAAGATGGAGAAGAAATCTTGAAAAAGTTAGGTCAGTTAGTCTCTCTCTTCCCCCTTTCCATTCCAGGCTGCTGGATCCCCCCCCCCCCAAGCAAGTGTGCTTGTTATTATAGGGGGGAAATAGAGGTCACAGGGTTCTCAAAGTACCAGGAAGCATTTTGGGCTTTGCTGATTTTGTTTTGTCTGTGACAGATGAAAGCAGACAAGATTAATATTAGAAGGGAGGGGGAAAATCCATAGCAGAAAAAGAAAATAGCCCCTTTCCTCCTCCACACCACTGTTTAGAAAATAATAATCTGAAAGAGATAAGAACATCATGGACTGTTTGCACTCTGCTGATCACTTTTAATACATCTATTCTCCTGTCCAGAAAGAGGCATTATTGCCATCTGCAAAGGGATTTTGAAAGTGGACAAGGCAATACGGGATTGATTTATCAGAGAGAAGAAGTTGCTGTCCTGTCACCACAGTCGAAATCCTTCTTCAGATGCTCTTAGCTCAGGGCTGCTTCAACTACATGCAACATTTCCTTACAACATGGATATCATCTACTTGTGGGGAAACTGTATGTGCAGAACATGTAAATCACACAGTGTGACAAATGCAAATAGGTCTGTTGCACCATTATGTGCACGACGGCATCTCCCACCAGTTGTTGTTTCTGTCCACGTAGCAAAGCTACTACAGCATACATTTAACTTTATTCAGATTTGTACCATGCCAATTTGACTACAAAGAGCCCTCAAGGCAGCTTTCACATGTACTCTGCTCTATTACATCCATTCCTTTCACTTATATGCTGCTCTTCCTTCAGGAAGCTAAAAGCTATGGTTGGATCTCCTGTATTTTTTCCTGCAATTTGGCTACTTGCCAATTTGGCGTGTGTGTGTGTGTGTGTATGTGTGTGTGTGTGTGTGTGAAACTTTCCTTCAGTGCCATTTTCCCCATCAGAATTGGGCCCCATGAGGGAAAAATCAGGTTCCTTCTCTACCAGTCAAGTATGCAGTCCTCACAGCTGCATCTCAGTTTCTTTTCTTTAAGAAAACTTTGTGGATCTCCATCTCCTACAACATAATGTATGCTTTGGTTGTCAGACTGGATTACCGAAGGCTCCCAGCAGTGTCGCAGCTGCTTAACCTTAGGAAAGTAAGAGCATCATGTGCCCGTTAGCCTGCAAACCTAAGCATAGTTGCCTGGGAGTAAACCCCCTTGAACTTCGTGGGATTTACTTCTCAGTAAACCTGCTTAAGGCCAGCGGGTGGCACAGTGGGTTAAACCGCTGAACCATGAGCTGTCGATCAAAAGGTCATCAGTTTGAATCCGTGATGGGGTGAGCTCTCATTGCTTGGCCAGCTCCTGCCAACCTAGCAGTTCCAAAGCATGTCAATGTGAGTAGATAAATAGGTACCGCTTGCGGGAAGGTAAACAGCGCTCCATGTTCCAGCCGCATGCTATGCGCTGCAGCAAGGAGAGTCACGCCGGCCACATGACCACGGAGGCGTCTTCGGACAACGCTGGCTCTTCGGCTTTGAAATGGGGATGAGCACCACACCCTAGAGTCGGACACGACTGGACTTAATTGTCAGGGGTCACCTTTACCTTTACCTTAAACCTGCTTAGCATTGCTCTGCACATAACTCTCTGGCTTTGTGCTGTACTATGTGGAAATGATACCACAGCAAGGGGGGGGGAAGTACCAAAGGTATACACCACCATTTGTGAAGAACATGGTAGGTCTCTGATTTATCACATATTCACCACCAGCGAAGAAAGCAAAATGTGTGACTCGCTCACCACTGGTCATATTGGGTTGCATACATTTAGCTCTCACATATACACTTTAAGTCCCAACTGAAATCAGAAGGCCTTAACATCTGGAGAGAAAAAGAAGCACACAGTCCTGGACCCTTAACCAGGGCTAAGAGAGCTCCATTCATTGCATCTGCATATAAGCCCCCAGGATTTCCAGCTCTCCTTTATGTTTCCATCTTGAGAACTGGAATTGAACAAGCTTGAATTTTGGGAAGCTAGAGGTCTTCAGACAGTAGCGTAGCTGACGTTTTTCCAAGGGGCCATGGACGGGACGACGCGTCTTCTCCCCGCCCCCGGAATGGAGTGGGACCGGAGCCAAAAGGTTTCGTTCCATTCCGGTGGTGGGGGTGGGGTGGGGTGAAGACATGTTGTCCCGCCCACAGCCCCCTTGGAAAAACACCAGCCACGCCACTGTCTTCAGATCAGCGTTCTTTGGATGACCTCCTTGCCAGCATAGCCATATTGGTCCTTTAACAGTCTGTAGAGAGAGCCCTTGTGACCCAATGAGTTGTTGCAGTATGTAGGCCTCTTTCGCCATAAACTCAATGGGACTAGACTAGAGGTCTCCAGTGGTAAAAAGGGAGACAGTAAGGAGCTACTTCAAAAGGCTGCTTCTGAGAGCAAACAGGACCATAAAACCTTTGCCCACAGATGATTAATAATCATGGTCCAGCAGGTGCAGCTGGAGAAGCCACACCTGCCAGACGTCTCTTTACCACAAATATTAAAGAGGCAAAGGAATGCTTCAAGCCAGGAGAAAGGAGTTCTCAGAGCTCTGCTGCCTCCTCCTCCTCCAGGCACAAAAGATGTACCTTTTCTCTGGATGGGTGTTTGTGGCTTAAGCGGCTGGCAAGGGATCACAACAGTCCAGCTCTTTTGCTAATCTGCAATCGGATCCCTTTCCCTGGTATCTTTTCAGGGTTGAATATAGCTGCCATTGAGCGGGTGCCAGTGGGACAGGCTGGAACCCAGGGAAACTGACAGTCACTTCTGATATTTTTGACAGACCTGCTCCTGTTGTAATTCCGCTGCTCTGCACAGTCTCTGCTGAAAGCTGGGATAAGCTTGCTGTATGCTAAGAAATGTTCCGTTCCCTATTCCTTAGGTAAGGAACATCCTATATTGAACATTTTAAACTGCCTTAGACCACTGGCTCTTCTTAGACCAGTACCGTTTCTCCAACTGATAGCAGCTCTCCAGGGTGTCAGACCAGGGGTCTTTTCCAGCTCTGCTAACTCAGAGATGCCAGGGACTGAACAGGAACCTGGCTCTGCCACAAAGCTTTGGCCCTTTCCCCAAAACTACTGCCCTATGCTCTCCAGTTGCATGGGCTTCTCTGGGGTTCACATCCACAAATCACTTCCTAGTATGCTCCTTCAGAACACTGGTTTCCTTCAAACTAAGCAATATGTATGCACAGACCATGCGGGTCTGTCTCTTTGCCCAGTCTGTCTCAGGCCATACAAAAGTGATCCAGTCCATGTACAATGGTAAAAGTAGGCAGGCACAACATGCTGGCTAACATATACAGTTCTAGCTAAACATTTTGCCTGCTGCCACCACAGAGTTGAGTGCACTCCTAGTGTAACATTGTGAGAATTCCAGAAACAGATGCAAATGATCCTCATGACTGCTTATCCAAGAAAAAGAGTAATGTCAGCATGTAGACTTCATATTGTTTCTTTTCAAGGACTACTTCCTGTACTTTGGTTTTTATGTTGAACTCAGGCTCCAGGCAAGAGAAAAGAAGATACTATGATGTGGCACAGGGTTTCTATGCCAGGAGCATCACTCCTTCCCCTACGCATGGTCTGAAACTTGAAGGGCTGAGGTTATTCCACCTCAGAAGCAAAGCAGAATTTGGCTTGGGCAGCTTCTTGAAGGATAGGCAATAAATAGTGAGACTAGAGAGAATCAGTGTTTTGTAGTGGATGGAGGGCTTGGACCTGGACCAGAGAGGCCCACCTGGGTGCAAAGCCCTACTCAGCTATGAAGTTCCCAGGATGATGTTAAGTTACTATCAAGTCATAGTCCAACCTGCCTCACAGGGTTGTTTTCAGAATAACGTGTGGTAATCTCATATATGTCAGCTAGAATGGTAATAAATATAGGTATAAGTCTTATGTTACAGGTGTTATACAGCATCTTTGTGAAGATCAAGAGCACTAAAAAAGCAGATTACACATCCCCAAAATGTGGCATAATGTGTTCTCAGTCTAAACTCTAGGGTCAAAATATAAGGCCAGTTCAGGTTGATCAGCCAACAGATATCAAGTCATATCATAAAGCCACTCTTCTCTCTCATCTCCTAGTTTAGAGCACAGTCCTATGCATACTCAGAAGTATGTCCTGTAGTGTTCAATGGATTCAGTGTTTAGGATTGCATTTGCAGCCTCAGTTTAGCAGATTGTTGCTCACTGCTCTTTTAAAATTATGAAAGGGGAGAGTTCACAAACAAATGTTTACAGTTACTCCAAAATCTCCTCTTTGGGTCAGATTCATTCTTTTGTTTAATGACTGAGATCAAGGCAATTCACTATGCTTTTCTTTTTAAAGACTTTATGGAACCATGTAACTGTTAACTGTGAAAGAGTCTCTAACTGAACAAATGAAGACCAAAAAGGAATGTTGGAGGTTTTATGATCTTTGTCCCCCCCCCCTTGGTCACCATACTGTTCAAAGGTTGGCAGCCCCAAATCTTGCTTGGATACCTTCAATAATTATTCTTAATAGTTAACCCCTTTTCTTCCACATCAGAACTGTCTTTACACATCCTCAGTTGAGCAGAACATAGTCATCAAAAATCAAAACAGATATTTCATCATATCCTTGTATTATCAAATTATCTCATGTTATCCAAATGGAATAATTTTTCAGTGTTTTGAAATTAAAAATCTTCTCCCCCCATCCTAGTTCCATAACATTTTATTCCACTTTCTTTCCCAATCTTATTCTCCAATCTGAGTACAGTCAGATCCGCACAATCTGAATCCATGTTGAATGACATTTGATAATTAGCTAGCTACCTAGAATCTCTCAGCGCTGAAGACTAGTTTTACTTCGCTATTTTAATTCATTGCTATGTTGAAAGAGAGGGGAAACATTCCAGCTCCTTTTAAAGCTTCTTGGTTTCCTCTGGGTTCTTCCCTGACACAGTTATTAATGAAACACAGAAAACAATGAATGATGGACCTGAATGATCAATGGAGCGTGCAATGCCAGCAGGTTGGTTCTCTCTGCTTTCTGTACTGTGCCACTTCAGTTTGGGTTGCTCTTAGCTAAAACAACCGCGGAATTTGTTGTTCGGTTAAAAATCAAGGGGATAAGGGAAATTCAATACAGGAAATAAATACTGCTTTTAAGCTTCCGTTCCCCAAGCGGTCTTACAGTAGTAAAACAAATCAACGCAAGGGGGCGGTAGGCAACTTTAACCTCAGTCTGGATAGAGATGTAGCGGCAATATCCACGATCGGGCGCCTAATTAAGATCTATTGTTACAAACGCACACTTGCTTTCTTGAAATCTTGGAGGAAAGTCAAAAGGTGCTTTCGCTGTAACCCTCAGATGCCCCGCCACAAGAAGCTTAATCAGCAAAGCCAGACAGGAATGAGGCTGCGGTCAAGCAGCTGTATCTAAACTTACGCTGGCGAGTTGCTAGGGCGTGCGAAGAGCGAGAGCCCAAAGTAAAGGGTGTGAGCCTATGGCTTCGCAATAGACAACGGTGAATACAACAGCATGACATGCCTGTTCTTGGACACGGAAAAAGCACTCCCTCCCCCATTGCAATTTGGCCAGAAGGCACCCTGGGGAGGTGACAAGGTGTTTTCTTCCTTTTTTTTCTTATAGCACAGGGGTGGCTAACCTTTCAATATGAATGCTCCTGGATCTTTAATGGCTGTACTGTAGTATAGGGGAGGACATTTCAGCAGGTGCAGCTGCTTTAGCAGCACCATCAGCACTTGCAGGCTGCCAAGATTCTGTCTACACAACTCTTAAGAACGCAGAGGCCCTAATGGTGGAAGGTTGGCTACTCCTGTTACAGCACACATTCATGTATTGTTGTGTCCCTGTGTGTGTGTGCTTATCATGGGGAAAATAAAACACTCAGAATTTTTTTGTAACACTTAAACCCATGTTTCTTCCCCCCCCCTCCCTTCTATCATTAGTGTTGTTAGTACCAGTGGATTTAGGTAATGAGCCATAAATCTCCCCAGAATCCAAGTTGGAACATCATGGCAGGAACGTAAACAGGAGCAAAACCAGACACCCAAACACGTGTGCTATGTACGCACGCATGCACACACGCAATGGTTCGAAACAACATGTGACAGAGCTTTTCAAGGCATGTCTACTCAGAAGTAATTTCCACATGGCTCCATGGAATTTTATTTATTCATTTACTTATTAAAAATGATATCCCACCTTTCTCAAAAATTGAAGGCACATTACAACATCCAACTGAAAACATGATAGAGCAGTAGAAACAAGAAATAAATTCATGAAAGCAATGCAATGACAAAGCCAGAAGGAGGGGCAGAGGTAAACTCAAACATAATATAAACTAAAATAGAAAGGAAGGGGGCTGTAGCATAGTGGGAAAGGATATGCTTTACATACAGGTGATCCTAGGTGATTCCTGAGATTTCTAGCTACGGCAGATAAAATGTTCTGTCTGAAACCATCCTGAGTTGCCAGCATCAACTACACTGAAGTAGATGGACCAATATACTCTAGTCTGACTCACTCTGTATAAAGCATGCTCTTAACTGCAGCAAGCAAGCTAGCAAAAACCTATCAAAACAGAAAGGTCTGCTTCAATCAGCACTGGGAAAGGTTTGGGTTTTTTTTTTAAGGCAGGGGGAAATACTTTTAATTTCAAAACACTGAAACTTAACTCTCCAGGAAAAAAGCAATTAAAGCAGATATAGGGAACCCTTTTGTGTTTTACACAATCATGAACAAGAGAGATTAAAAAAAAGTAACATGCAGCCCCATGAAAAACTGTGGCAAATAAAATAGGATACATTAAATAGACTGAACTTGCACACTCTTAAAAACAGAGGCACACAGAAACAGACAAAATGTACATCCATAAAACTAGCCCCCAAATATTTTACATATGAAAACGTACAAAATTCTTTCCCAATGTATGTGGAGAACAATCCTCTGCATGCTTACTCAGAAGTAAGCACCACCAAGTCCTACGGTATTTACTCCCATATCTTATCATTCTATGGAACCTTATCAGAACACATCTCTTACAATGGTAGCCAGGCATTACTGTGTCTGAATAATAATCCAGCCAACTGGAAGAAGATAATGTTTTCCTGCTGTTAGAACTAAACAGATAAACTGAGGCTGCTGCAAGAACCTCTGCTGGCCAGTCAGCTCATCCTTACATCCTCCCTAAGAGAGGGTTGCAGACTTGCTCACGGGTTCTCAAGGGGCAGGAATGATTCCTAGAGGTACATTTGAGATCTCTCTCACCTACTACTTCAAACCGGGAATGTGCTTGATGTAGCTGGTCCTGATCTGTGCAAATACCCTTTGTGACAAATTCCAGATGTGCGAGCCTGTCCAGGGAATATGGGTGAGACAACATACACCTGCAACTCTTCTGCAACCACCTAAGGGATTCTTTCAGGCTGATCCCCTCCTGTAGCAAGAGAGGGGGGGAACACAGGCCACAGGGCCTTTCCGCTCGCTGGGAACTAATTCTGGACTGGCTGGCTGGCTGGCTCCCTTGATAATGAAATATAACAAGAATATTTCTAGTGGTGTTTCTTTTAGGATAAATGTTTTTGCCCGTTACTGTTCTCACAATTACATGTCTGTTCTCAAGATCGCTCACCAAAGGTTAGTAAACTTCAACAAACTTTAACCATGTACGAGTTCAGACAAGCATTATGGTAAAGATGTAGCAAAGAGGTTTTGCACTCTCCTGATGAATATGAATGGAAGAAGCTTCACAACCCAGTTATGCTATTCATGTCTTTTATTCTGAGTATATTAATTGTTAGCATTCTTTCAGAAACTCCCAAATGAGAATTAGAATTGCCGCTCTCCATCTTTTTAATGGCTCTTTGGAAGACTTAAAAAAAAAAGACTTAAAAAAAGCACGCTATTCTTTAATTGCTCTCTAGCTACCATGAATGGGGGGAATGGAAAAATAGTAATATGTTAAAAGGTAATATGTAATATGTTAAAATGATGAGGAAGTACCTCATCTGAAATTATCTTCTGAGTGTTACTTTAAGTCTGATTCCCACATGCATGCAAGTCCATGTTAGTTTGTGAAGACATGTATTTTTAAAGTTCTGAATGGCTGTGCTAATGCAGTTTTCATCTTCTTTTGGGAAGCCACCCCATGCACTGACTTCCCAATGTGATCATTGGTCAGGGGTGACTCAGCCATGCAGCCCCACTGAAGTGCTGGCTTCAAGCAGTGGGGTGAGATGGCAAACTGGTGTGATAAGACTCAGGCACCATTCTGGCTCCAGCTGGGTCTGATATTGGTACATAAAATAGATTAGCACACTCATTCCCTTCTTACAGAATGAATGTATCCCTCTACCAGCCAGGAGGTCTGTATGTACACATATAAGATAGGAACTGACCAGCAGTCACCTCCTGAATAGATCCTGAAACACCTGTAGAAGGTTCACAAATGAAACATGTGCAGTTTCTCAAAACAATATTGTCTTACACACATCACAGCTGACTGGATGGAAAATGGGATCGGAGAACTTTTTGTGGCAGATACAATGGACTGAGGTAGTAAGAGAAAAGGGGAGGACAAAAAGCCAAAATTTCATCGTACACAGTGGATCTAATCCAGGTAAAGCTAGCCATGAATACAATGCTACAAATTAGTCACAATTAACCTGTTTTATTAGTTTTGACGTGATTTAGTCATGACTAGCTTTACCTGGATTGGGTCTTGCAACTATGACTCCCAGTCAAAGGCGTCGCTCCGGTAGGGGCAGGGCCGTACGTTTCGCTCGTCCTAGTCCCGTTTACCGAGCGAGCAGGAGGCGGCCCAGAAAGCAGTTGTCTGCTGCTTTCTCCACAGGAGAATGGCTCCAACAGTGAGGGGGCGGGGCCGCCTCCTGCTCGCTCGGTAAACGGGACTAGGATGAGCGAAATTTACGGCCCCGCCCCTACCGGAGCGATGCCTCTGCTCCCGGTTCACACATACACGTGTTATTACTTGATTATGCAACACTTGAGTTACAGTTGAATGTCTCAGCAAGATCATTTGACAGGCACTGTGCCTGAGGTGATCGATCTGTGAGGGCTTATTATGCAAGGCACTGCTTTATGCACCAGTCATTAGGTGATGAATATGGATGTCTGAACCAGCCCTGAGTTGGGGGGTCAACTCAGATATTTGCCTCCATATCTGACACTAGACCAGGGGTTCTCAACCTTTGGAGGCCCGGGTACCCCCTATCACAGACCAATTTCCTGAAGTACCCCCTGCTAATTAATTGGATTAATCAATTAAGTAATTTGCTAATTAATTGTTAAATAAAAAAGTACTAAACCGATTTTAAATGTGAAAAATGTCTTACTTAACTCTGTGTGTGTGTGTGTGACAGACAGACAGACAGACAGGGGGGATTGCATTTAAGTTCTAATTAACAAGTAATTAACTACTGATTGATGCTGATAAGGGGCAGGCTCTGGCGTACCCCCTGCCGTTGGTCTGCGTACCCCTATGGGTAGTCATACCACAGGTTGAGAACCCCTGCACTAGACTCTTTTCAGAGTCTTATAATGACCTGTGCAAATGCAACTTTCATTTGAATGATGCCTAATCCTAAGCATGTTCTGCATCAATTGTTGCATGTAGGCTGCTAGTGAAGTCATGATGTGTGTATGAAAGACTACAATAATGAAATCTGGAAGTGTGCCAAACCAACCAAAATATAATGCAATCAATATAATACTAAATGTATGAAGGCTAAATTGCTACATAATTATGATACATTTGTTGTGAATAAAGTGGGTTTTAAAGCTGTAGTTGCTCTCATTTAACTAAATGCAATAAACTGTAGTAGTGATTCTCAGATATCACCAATGGTTATGGTTATTCTCCAATATAATGTGTAAGCTTTTCCGTCCTCGGCCCCAGTAGGGTTGCCGCAAGAGGGGTGCACCCCCCCTTGGTAGTCTTCCTTGGCCCCAGTGGCAGGGGACCATAGAAACGAAGGCCAGAAACGAAGACAGGATGTCTGTGTTAGGGAGTGCTACCATCACACACCAAGAGGTTCCACCAAGACCAGGCAGCACTGAGCTCCCACCCAGTTGCCAATCATGTTATTTTTGTACAGTCATGTGGGCCTTTTCACAAGAAACTCTCTGGAAGTTGACCTTAAAGCATAGTACTGTAATACCACATGCAGATGAGCCCCAGACAAGGTTCCTGATGAACCAGGAAGAAGTGAGCCAATCTGTAGGCAAGGACTAGCACCCAAAGGCAAATAACCAAAACAAGGATGTCTATGAAGGAAAATTCCTTCCTGATGAAGCTGTGTCAGTTATGGTACTTCAACCTATCATTATAGGTAAATACATATGGTGCAATGTGTGGTATACGGCATGTATGCATGGCATGTTAGCACCATGGTATACATTTCATTCTGCCAGAGAGGCTATTCCAAGTTTGTATTCTTGCCAACCATAGTACCATGACTAACATCACCACTCCAGAACTTCCTGTTTGTAGGACAGAGCAAGCCAGAGTGACTCCTAGGCCTATGATTGATAATTTCATTAAACACGTTTATTGGACATTTGGGCTGTTCATGTAATCACGTTTTGACGTAGTGACCTATTTTTTCAATTTGCATTGGCAAGTTCAACCCCTCTTGGGTAACGTTACAAAGTGGGATATGTGGTGACATATCATGCTCCACCCCAATTGGACTCCTGATGATCATTTTCTCTCATGTAGTCATGATGTCTCATGCATCCCGCCCTGCAATAAGGCTAGCCCCATCAGACCGGTAACCAGAGTCTATAAAGGGCTTATTTTAAAGTGTCATACCGTACCTCCAACATGCTGGTCTTTGCACCAACATTTCTGGAGCATATATTCCACTATAGCAGAGGAAGGTGTCCTGTTGAACAGTCTGCAGGTGGCTGAGGGGCTCCCTCTTCTGAAACTTGACCCCTGCTAACTGGGCAAAGAAGTACCTTTCACAGTGCAATCTTGCGGAAAAAAACAGCGGTGGTGCAAGCTATCTGCCACCGGAAGCCATCGCGAATGTGCCGTAAAATACGTTCGTGATGACTCGGGAGTAAGGCTGGCTGGCGCAAGGCCAGCCACCCTCACTCTGCCGCTGGGATGTCCCCACGGCGCTGGAGGCAGGTAAGAGATCCCCCGGCGGGCACGGGGGCAAGGGAGGGGGGCCATTGGCCAAGCCGGCTGGGGGGGGGCTGGGATTGCGTCCGCCATATCCCCACCTCCCGCCGGGCCGACTCAGCCATTACACGCCCTCCTCTTACTTTTCCCAGCTATTTAGCTGGCGGAAATCCGAGGAGGCCCATTGGCCCTTCCCAGCTCTACACCGGGGAAAGGGGACAAACATCATCTTTCCCTGAGTAGACCTCGGGCCCTGGGCCGCCTGCCGAATTGTTCCATAGGATTGGGCAGAGGATTGGAACCATTGGCCTAATCCATTTTAAAGCCCCCCTTGGGGGCCAAACTAGATGCATATCTATAGTAAATGCATGGCTGCTGATGCTAGAATGGAAGATGTATCAATATCTCCAACTGTAACATATAGTAGAAAGTATCTATGTTCTGACATAATGAAATTTTGCATTTCTGCACTCCCACTCGATTGGCTGAGATGAGTAGTGGTGGTGGTGGTGGAAATGCAGAGCATAATGTGATGGCAGCCGGCAGGGCAGGAACATTGGCGTCACTACGGGGGGGGGGGCGGAGCTGTAAGTTCTGCTGAAATCTGAGCCTCCCTTACACAGAGGAACGAAGCAGCCCCGCCCCCTCACCGTCGGAGCCTTTCAGGCAAGCGAAAGCAACGTGCAGGGAGTCTCCTGCGCGTTGCTTTTGCTTCCCTGAAAGGCTCCGACGGTGAGGGGGCGGGGCTGCTTCGTTCCTCTGTGTAAGGGAGGCTCAGATTTCAGCAGAACTTACAGCTCCGCCCCCCCCCCCCCCGTAGTGACGCCAGTGGGCAGGAAAGGAGCTGGTGTAGCAGAGAGTGGCAGAGAGACTGAGCTGTGAATCAGGACTTCCCTGGTTCAAATCTCCCCTCTGTCATGACATTGCTAGGTGGCCTTAGGCAAGCTGCTCTCTCTCAGCCTCAGCTCCAGGGCCAGCCCACCCATGAGGCCAGGAGAAACAGCAGCTTCACCTTGGATGAAGGCTGATGGATGGGCACAGGTGGCATCAATTGGCTGCAGCCTCCTCATGGACCCTTCCATCCTCACCCTGCTGCTCTGCTTTGAAGTACAGCAGGACTGGAAGCCTCCACCCCTAATGTCTTTGGGGGGAGGCAGCGGGTGCTTCTTGCAGATTCCTTTTTTCCAGGCGCACTCTGCTGTTCTATTCAAAACAGAGTGGCGCAGCAAGGAGGAGGAACAAAGTAAGGAAGCAAATGAAGGAGCATTCATGCAGTCCCTTTAAATAAACCCAGAAGTCCCTCACTTCCGGTGTTGAGAAAGCTATGCAATCAAGCATTGTAAGGGGCATTTCTAGCTGCCTCTCCAGAGTGCTGTGGCAGAGGCGGTGGTGGCAGCAGGTTGTGTGCCAGGCCAGGCCGCCCCTGGGGAGCACACAGTACAGGAGTTGTATAGTTGCGCGGGTGCATGCATTGCTCCAGTGTAAGGGCACTTAGAATAGATCCTATCCCACTCATCTAGATCTTGGCTGAGGACAGGGTAGTAGGATCATGAGTTTCCCCCATTTACAGTGTTGGAATAATTGTGATCTACATGATGAAGTTGTAACAGCAAACACACACAAAAAGACTATAAAGCATTTTGCAAATTAAAAATACTGCATAAATGATAAGAAGCAACAGTAGCTTCAATCAAACCAAGTGCTCTGTCTAAACTAGTTTGGGCATTGGGTTGTATGAAAGAAACCAGCCCTCCTACATGATCTAGGATACAGATTATGCTAGATAAAGGCATTTTAAAAGTAGAATTCTTAAACACACACACACACACACACACACACACACACACACACACAGTGCCTTTTCTGGCAGCCTTTGCCTTAATCCAGTTTATCACCTCAAGATGGAGTTGATGGTTCTCAGGGAGATTAACACACCCATGGTTATTTTCAGCCTTGGTCCACATGGAAAGAGCCCTTGGTAGGTACATACTGGGTTCGCTGGAGGCCCTTGTCCATTCTGTTTCAAGGCTTCTTTGGTCTTCAAGACAATTTGCATAAATTACATATAAACTACACTATCATCTCTGACAGTCATTCCAATCTAATTAGGAATTTGGGAGGTGAAGGAAGAGAAGGAACACGCACTGAGAGAGCAAAAAGGGAAGACTGAGCAAAGATATTGATACATTCTGGGTTCATATGAGATGTGAAGAAGGAACAGCTCCCAAAGTGCTCTTCTTCAGCAGCTATTTAGGAGCTGATTGGATAAAGAAAATATCTCAGAGAGAGTGCAAATGTGGCACCTGAATGTGAGGAAAACAGCTTCAAATCCTCACTCAGCTTTGACGTTTTTGTGCGGTCCTCTGCAAGTCACTACCTCGCTAGGGTTGGTGTCACCTGGTGTGGTAACTCATGGTGTTATCTCCATTAACGTTACTTATTTCAAAATACCGTATAACAGTACAGGTCACCCAAAATCAATACCCAACAAAAAAAAAGTGGCCAACTTGATGACACTCACACAACTGAATAAGAGTTCTACTTCTAGTGTTAGTTCTGATACATGGAAATGAGAGCTGACTCATACTAACACCTTATTGGTTCCATGCTGTGTCATAACAACGCCTCATTGGCTCTCAGAACAATCAATCTCATTGATCAGTTTTGAGTAATTGTGTTTTCTTTTTCCGATAACGTTTGACAGAATAAAGATAATTCAACATGGGTTGTTTCATAACATTCTGCATTAAATTGCCTTACCAATGATACACATGTATAACAGTATGGTATTTCTCATACATACACATTTTTCAAAAGGTTTCCACAATTTTGGTCACTAGTAGAGTCACACCTGGTGTAGTCTGCACCCCCCACCCTAGTGACGCCACTGGTGCAAGGCACAAAGAAAGGATGGGATAAAAATGCAACAAATAAATTCCTCTACAGTCAGTTGGAAAGAAGCAGTCTGTTTTTTGCTTCCCACCTGCAATGTTAAAAAGGTAAAGGTATCCCCTGACAATTAAGTCCAGTCGTGTCCGACTCTAGGGTATGGTGCTCATCTCCATTTCAAAGCCAAAGAGCCAGCGTTGTCCGAAGATGCCTCCGTGGTCATGTGGCCGGCATGACTCTCCTTGCCGCAGCGCGTAGCATGCAGCTGGAACACGGAGCGCTGTTTTACCTTCCCGCAAGCGGTACCTATTTATCTACTCGCATTGACATGCTTTGGAACTGCTAGGTTGGCAGGAGCTGGCCAAGCAACGAGCGCTCACCCCGTCGCGGGAATCGAACTGCCGACCTTTCAATCGACAGCTTATGGTTCAGTGGTTTATCCCGCTGTGCCACCCGCTGGCCTACCTGCAATGTTGAGTTATGGCAAAGACTTAAAGTCCCACGCTCAAGTACATGTAGCATGGAGGAGCAATATGCTACATTCCATAAAGGTTTACTCTGTTTTTATGACTTAGGTACAGCTTCTGAGATACGGGTCCAGAGATGACAATTTTTCAGCCAGTTATATGCCCCTTCATAGCCTCTTTCAGGCAATTCATCAATCATTCATGACACTGCTGTTGCTCCAGACTCCAAGTAAGGGCCAAATCACAGAACTGAGACTGGGCTTTTGAAAGTTCAGATATAAGTTCAAAAATCACACCTTAGCCCTGAAAAATATTTAAAGTTTGGTCTGAGTGAGAAGACTTTGATAGTTATAAGAACATTCACAATGCCAAGTCAGCCAGATCTCCACCCCCAAGTAACATCCAACATGTGTAGCTTGTGGTGGCTTCACCAGTAACATGTGGTGGCTTCACCACATAAACACCCTGTAGAAAAGAATCATTCAAACTTGCTCCAAATCAAGCAATGGAAGAATAATTTTCAAATGGACAACCCAAATTTTCTGGGAAGTGGGGAAGCTATAGAAGGAATTGGCACACTAGGATTACTAGGGCATGATGGCAATTAGCAGGGGGAGTGAAGGAAGGCTAATGTTTCAGAGTTGTAAGAAACCCTGGGTTCCTGAGGCAAGAGCACACGTTGTACTCTTACTCGAGGGTGCCACCTACTGGGATAAAAGGGAGCGCATATTCATCTTCTCCATGAAATGTACACTTGTAGTTCATGTTTGAACCTTGTGTGGCCACTACAGTAATTTAAAAAGAAAATTATTAAAACATTTTTGTCCTGCATTTCTGGCCATGATGGATCTTTAAGGTGGCTCATAATTCATAAAATACAAATGAAAACATGACAGTAGCAAACATCAATAAAAACAGGAGAAACAATAAAATTAAACAGCAGCACTAGTAGAAGAAAGTCACCTAAGATAATCAGTTTACTACCCACATCAAAAGTTTGCCTAAACAGTAGCAACTTGATCTGGTACCTAAAACCAAGCAAGGTGTGCCTCTCAAGTCAAGACAGCCAATTCCAAAGCCTAGGTGCCACTACCAAAATGGCCTCCTCACGTGTGCCCCACACAATGTACTTCAGATGGTGGTGCCCCCTCCAAGAATCTCAATGTGGGGATAGGTTCATCTGGGCAGAGAAGGTCCTTCAAACTTTTGTGAAATGGATAAACGTACACTTAATAAAAAGTTGTCTTACACTGAAATCTTGTGCTTAGTTACTGGGGGAGGGGGTAAACCCCAACGACCACAGTGGGACATAATTCCAAGTAAGCGTGCACAAGATTAGCTTGCAAGCCCAACAATTTTCTTGCACCTACAAGAGAAAACCTTTCACATCTGTAAGTTACCACCGGACTCCAAACAGTTCATTAGATGGGTAAAACACTATCATATACCAACTCCAAGGCAATTCCTCTCCAAACTTCATAACTTCAAGGAAATTTAAAAGGGGTTTGGACAGATTCATGGAGGAAAAGACCATCACAGGTTACAAGCCATAAGCAACCTCCTGGTTTTAGAAGTAAGTTTTCTCTGTATGCCAGGTGCAAGGGAGTGGCAGCAGGAAACAGGTTATCTTGTTGTCTTGTGCTCCCTGAGGCATCTGGTGGGGCCACTGTGAGATACAGGAAGCTGGACTAGATGGGCCTTTGGCCTGATCCAGCAGGGCTCTTCTTATGTTCTTATGTTCTTAAATAATTGTCATTGTGTTTCCTCTGGATAACATAAAAGCCAATGGTTGAGTAAGCTGAATGCAACAGAGAATCTGGAACTTCTCCTTGAAAACACACTTTCTAGTAGTAACACATTTCTCCTTAAAAAAGACATGGTAATATATTTGGGGGCTCATCATTTGACCCAGAGGAAAAGTCTCTGGGTCAAACTCTGTCTTAGTGGAACAATGCAGGAATGTCAAAACATTTTGGGAACCTTCAAATGTGCGTTAACGCATCTTTTTATAAGTGGTGTACTATCTGGTGAGAAACTGGAGGGTATAAGTTTTTGCATTGCTGAAATTCAATGACTAATTTCAACAACAGATACTCTGTACACATTGGAAAATATTATCTTGGAATTATAAGATGAACAGCCCCAATATTTTACATTATTACTTCCTTCTTCTATCCACTATAATTTGATTTGATGTAATTATCCAGGTTTTAATTTGGATAGAACAATAAAACTCCTTATCTCTCCTACTTGTTCAATCATGTTCTCTTTCACCAACCCCATCCACGATCTCTATTCATTCTCTTTGACTGCTTTTCTTTCCTTTTGTTCCATTTTCACATCCTCAATAAGGAAATACTGGTAATAGCATCTTAAACCGAATGCACCCCTTGAAATTAATATTCTTGGGTCCCCATCTTGAACGATGAAGACCCTCAAATATTAAATTGAAATGCCTGGATAAAAAAGCATAGGAAACAACCCTGAGAATTAATGGTTCTGCTTTCTCTGTCCCTATCTGATCTATAGACTACTATTGTCTGAAAAAGGGCCTTCCCAGATCTTTGGGCAGTAGGGCGGCGTCGCTAAGTGCGGGGCGGGGGGCCCCAGGGCCCCAGGCGCTGAGGCTCCTGGGGGGGCACGGGCCTCCTTAACTTTTGGGGTTTTTCCCTTTTTTCCGGTTTTTCTGGGGGTTTCCGGGGTTTTTTTTTTAGTTGAATATGGCTGAGTGTGCTTTTTCCCCACTTAGCTTGTATCCGGAGGCTCCGGAGCCGATCCGGAGCTTGTATCTGTTTGACTTGCTCCGACGGAGCCTGCAACCGACATTCTGCGCCTGCGCAAGTCTTCCTCAGTTCACGCAGGCGCAGAACGACGAAGTTTCCAATCGTCATTGTGCGCCTGCGCGAATGGAGGAAGACTTGCGCAGGCGCAGAACGTCGGTCACAGGCTCCGTCAGAGCCGCTCCTGTCAGAGCCGCTCCGATACAAGCTCACTGGAGTTCACGCTGGTCGCAGGCTCTGATACAAGCTCCGGATCGGCTCCGGAGCCTCTGGATACAAGCTAAGTGGGGAAAAAGCACACATAGCCATATACAATTAAAAAAAAACCAGGGAAACCCCAGCGGGCGATTTTTTAATTTAAAAAAAAAATTATTGGGGGGGCTCCAAGGGTTGGGCGCACCAGGGCACATCCCACTTAGCCACGTCTCTAAAGAATACATTTTTCAGACAATAACTTCCCCTTCACTTCCTGGTGCTTTTGTCTACCACTTCTCTGTCAGTTGTTCCCGTCTCCATCTTCTGCAGGTATGGCTGGATATTTACAAGCCTTTACTTTTTATTATTCCTCTTCCTTCCTCCAACATGTCACCTGCTCCTCACCCTCTCGCCACTGCATCATGGAAAGTGGTATGCATCCAATTAAACGTCTCTAGAAACATAACAAAAGCCTTTCCTGTACGTTTTAACACCCCCTTCCTTCTTTTACATAGAAACACAGCAAGGTAAAAGCACTTTAGACTCCTTTCCCTCCTCCTCCTTAGGGTTGTCAACCCTCCTGAACTCTCCAGCAGCTTCTTGCAATGAGTAGTAATCTCCCAGAGAACAATGGGAGCCCTGCAGAAGACTTTCAAGCCCTCCAGTGCCCACCTCTCACTCCCGAACCTCCTGTCCAGCCACTTTATATCTGCGGCCGATGGTGCCAGTGTGGAGTACAGCAAAACCCCACTCCCTCCACTTCCTGTTCAGTCAGACCACTGCACTCAAGCAAAAGGATCCAGCTGGTTATGTGTCTGCGCTGCCTGATCTGCCATGCACGCCAGAGGAGAGGAATGAGCAAGCCAGAGCTGCATCAGTGGCAAACATCAAGGAAGGCGGAAGACAGAAAAGAAGATGAGGAGAGTGGACTGCGAAGACACATGGCAACAGCAGGTGCCCCCAGCAACAGGAGTGTAAGCTCCTCCTCCTTCCGCCTCCAGGAAGGGTTGTGGCAAGAAGAGGGATGTCTGGATCCCTTTTGGCCCTGAGGTGATAAGGGGGTTGCTGGCCGAGCAACAGGAACCCAACCAGGCCTCAGTTATCAGTGGTGAAGAGGGGATTGCCTCACCCTCCTTCCTCCTTCACCAGTCTTTTGGCTTTTTCCTTGAGCTTGGCCCAGTCTCAGACCCAGCGGAACCACTACTGAGCAGCCCCCGGGTAGCCTATCCAGAGACTGCCTCATCATCCCCATTGGCCGTGAGTGCCTTAGTTATGTAGCTCTGGGCCCTCCCCTTCATGGGCCATCTCTCCCCCATCCCCACTGCCTCATCACCATCCCCATCAGCCCTGCCCCAGGGTTAAAAGAGGAGACAGGATGGTGTAGTGGTTTGGGAGTTGGACTTAGACCTGGAAGATCCAGGTTCAAATCCCCGCTCAGCTATGAAGCTTCCTGGGTGACCTTGGGCCAGTCACTATCTCTCAGCCCCACCTACCTTACAGGGTTGTTGTGAGGACAAAAAGGAGGGGAGGAAATATGTACACCACTCTGAGCTCCTTGGAGGAAGGGCGGTATAAAAAAATGTGAAAAATAAAATAAAAAATAAATAAATAAAAGGGGCAAATGCTTCCCCAGGTGGAGAGGCCTGAGATGAGCAGCCAAAGGGGTTTCGGCCTCCTCCTCTTTGTGCGTCAAAGAAGAAGACATGCTTGGGGTCCTTTCCCTCTTGCTGCTGCATCAATTGCCAGCCCAGTGACTTCTACTGCTGTGGCTGCTTCCCTGAGACTTGGCACGAACTCACAAGGATTCAGAGGAGGCTGAGAAACATGGATGAAGGGGCTTCATCCAGTGAGGAAACTTCAAAAAGTGGCAGAGTGAAAAATATAAAGCATTTCTGCTATTTTAAGGAGAAATAATGCCCTGAAAAAACATTCAAAACTTGTACCGTACTTGCAAAGTTGATGAGTTATTTAAAAAGAAGCCGGAGTTGCCTAGAGCAGCAACAGACCAGCTGAAATACACATTTTCAAAAAAGAAGAAGCTGAGGGCAACAACATTTGTCAGGTGACCCAGCTTTAAGGTAAAATGAAACATTTAAATAATTATTTAATTATTTAATTTGTGTATACAGCAGGAGGAATCTCTAGGACTGGCTTCAGGGGCAGAGTTGGCAACCCTATACACCCCATGATGAGAACTGTGTGAATATGTTTGCGTCAGGCTGAGAATATGCTCCTCTAGTGTATTGATTTGGCTGTCCTGGAATGTGTAGCTCAAATGTTTCTGTCCTGTATTATCAGAGCCAGGTTGGCCATACCCAAATATACAGGGGCAGTGTCACAGCTGGGGTCTTGGGGGCCCATAACCCCACAGTGGTTCATCTCAATGATCTGCCCCCTTGGGAGCAGCTGTGCCACTTGCAGCAGCACCCAAAGGCTCCTTTGAAAAAGTCTAGTGTTGCATTCTGACTCTAGACTTTTGTAAGTCTAGATAAGACTTGTCAAAATGTGAGTAAATGTTCAAAGGAGGCTTCAGACACTGTTGTAAGTCATGTGCCCCTGCTGAGGGCCTGGGGCATAACCCTCTTGACCTCTAGGTAAGGGAAGGAAGAAGTCCTATGTGGACTGTTTCTCTTCCCTCCCCTTTTTCTACCTGAGGTTGCCTGCTGGAGCTGGGGTGCAGTGAGCAGAAGGCACTTCTTTCCTGACCAGGGAAGGTGGGCTTGCGAACCCCCCAAGATTGGCCTGGAGTCCCTAGGAATCAGCATCACTCTCCAGGAAACTACAGAACAGTTATACTGAAGATGTTAACATGACCTCCTTGACTTGCAGCCCAATCCTATGCATGTCTACTCAGATTCAGAAGTAAGTCCCATTATAGTCAATGAGGCTTACTCCCAGGTGAGTGTGGATAATGACATTCTATCATGTTGGAAAAGGAAACCTTCAGGAATAGTTACAGTCAGAGCTGACAATGTCAAGGGAAGGGCAAAAGGTCAGGCTCCCAATATTTATACCAGACCTGGTCAATGCATAAACTTCATACTTCCTGCAAATTGTAGTGGCTGATGATGTTGCATATTTCTATTCTCTTCCGTGTTTGAAGAGAGGACTGAGGTCTATGCACAAACAGCCCCAAGTACCTCAGTAGGCTAGGCAGGGTCAACAACCCACTGATGACTCAGAGGGAAAGTCTTGTGTTAAGCAGTGAGTGGGAAAGGATGGCGAACAGACGAGTGCCCTGCCCATTGCGACTGACTGGCAGAAGTGCTTCAGTTGGCACTCCAATCCACTTCACAAGTAGAAAAGGATCCAGGCAGCGGCAGCCCCCTTCTTCCTCCAGTGATGTTGGAGGAAGATGGAGAAAAAAGGAAGATGGAGAAAGATCATTTTTACATGATCTTTTAACCCATAAAAATCTCGACCTTTTTTACAATATGTCTGATCATGAAAATATCCATGCTACAAAAAAGAAACACCTCCATGGCAGTCTCTCCCTGCCTATCTGGCTGCTTAGGAAAGTAGCCAATTGGGCCAGGAGATGAAGAGGTGGAACCTCTGTCCCCTCCCTTTCCCTTACTTTCCCTTCTGATGCTCTTGGCGCAGCTTTCACACTCCACATGGAATGCACAGGAAATGCACAGGAAATGTGGAGCATGCCAGCGTCCAGCATGCTTTGCACTTCCGGTTCGTTCATTTGAAACAGGAACCACACGGAGAGAGAAGGCCGTCCTGAGAGCAGCCAAAGCGAGGGTAGGAGGGCAAGGGCTCTGGATTGGCATGCCCTGCCTCCTTTACCTAGCTCACACCAGGTTGCGTTCCTAAGGAGCCCAGTGTGGGCAAGGAGAGCGAGGTGGTGGAATTTGCTTGAGCTGGGTCCCAACATCAGACCATGAGGTTCAACCTCTGGAATTCCTAATATATCAAAACTCATGCAAGTAATGTCGGGGATTTCCCATATCGCCTCTTACTCCTCTCCTTCTCCACCGATGCAGTTATGCCAGCCTGCACATCAGTTTTTCTGAGGCTAAGCCTATGGAGGATGATTCATTCAAGTCCTGCCGCCCTTCCAGAAACAGCATCTATCATTGTTTCCTGTCTCGCATCACATTAGAAACCCCTGTGCATTTGTCCAAGAGGTAAGATATTTGGGAATTTGTCATCTCCACTGCTTTGGTCAGACTGGTCACTGTGACATTTCCAGACCTTTCTTCTTACCTTGAGGTTAGTGCAGTACATGGTAGGAGATGAGCAATGTGGAGAGCAAGGTGAGGGACATGGAAGATGCAGAGTGGGCAGCAATGTCTCTGACTTGCTGTTTTTGCTTCTTTCAAAGCCTGCTCACGGAGTGAAAAAAATTTGAAAAAGAAAGATTTTTTTTTTAAAGAAAAGGGTAGGAGGGAATGGTTTGCAGTTCAGTAGCTCTGGAGTTCCTTCTGCTTTGCGGAGCTTCACAAGTGACACTAGCGTGTGATTCGATTAGGGAAAGCACTTCACTTTCTACTGATTCCAAATACTATTTGGCTTTCATTTGAGATTATGATGTAAATTCATTTCAACAGCCAGCGAGAAGCAGAGGCTCTTCCTCCCTAGATCATTCCCATAAATCCAAGATCTATGCACTTTTCCTCCTTAGGATAGCTGACCCTGCCAGAGGGTGATGGGACAACATGCTTCAGTGAGTTCTGGGGTCATCCAGCCTCCCAAGAAGGGACAGCAGCTGTGACTCCGCATCTGGGAGGGCAGGGGATGTCATTGCTGTGATGCCTTGCAATTCTACTGAACAAGTTATGTGTGGCGGAAATGGCTGGAATTAAAAAGAGCCCACATTACGTAGAAAAAAAACCCTTATGTGTGCAACTCTGTTTTGTAGGGTCAGCCCAAAATATTTTCACAACCGAGGTGGAAAATCCAAAAGGGCAGATCTGTCTAGTCTTGGCCTCACAAAGGACCCGCAAGGGGCAGTGAATGGTTGGGCAAGACAGTCAGAATTATAGGCCCTTGGAGAGTTCTGAGGGAGCAACTTGATCTGATGGAGTCCCATTAAAACATCAGCCGAGGTCTTCCGTGTCTCCAGGCCCTGACTACCCAGGCACAACCCCACTGCTGAAGAGTGAGGATTCTTAAAGGGGTAGTCTCTGGATCTGGAGCCAAGAACTCTGCCATCTCTGGATTGATGCATTACTTGTGTTGGCAGGCAGGCAGGGTGACATATCAGGGTCTGACCCCTTAGGGGAGTCTGGCTCAGGTGCAGGTTTCTGAGGCTCCTCACTGCTTGGTGCCCCCTCACTGTCAAGGATGGGGTTCTGCACCTCAGCGGCAGGTACTGGCTCCTCCCACTCTGATTCTGAGTCCTGGCTGTCATTCAATGTTGGGGTCATGACAAGAACATGGGCAGACTGCCATTTGTATTCCGAAGGACTCAAAGCATCAGCCTCAACCACATGCTTGCATCATTCACTTGCAAACCCCTGACACATGGGATAGCATCACAGAAAAGTGACCTTGCAGCATGGGAGCTGCTTAAGCATAGTGGTGAGAGCCCATACTACATGGGTGCACATGTGAATGCTGTGAGCATATAGACAGGGCTGATCCTATTAAACTTTCTAATGGAATTCATTTTTCCTGGGAGGGAGGGTTCCAGTTCTGTTGCAAAGATCCATATGAAGTGCCCCACCCACATGGTCATGTTATAATAGTATATAGCTTAGGAGCAAACCATGCTTAAGATGATGTGTAATCAGATAATCACATAATCAGAGCACATGTGTAAAGGAGGCCTCAGACAGCAAGTTAAATGTGGTTGGAGAAAGTCAACATCTTGAAGAGCCCTTGTTTTACCAGCTATTTCTTGTGTAGTTTTCTCTTTAAAAAAATCTAGATGATCTCTAAAGCAGTACACCATGGTTAGTACCCCTAGTGATGTCAAAGCAATAATGATTATCAGAGATCCAACCTATACAAATAATTGCAGACTGGTATGAAGATGTCATGTGATAATGCCATGAAGATGCAGCTCTGTGTTCAAAATATTTTGAACTCACATTTTTTTGCCTCTACAGCAGCATCTGAATGAGGATCATATGGGAGGGGCTTAAAACATATCTAGTTAAAAATATCCTCATTAATGAGGCTCCAGAATAGAGACAGAATAAAAACAAGTCACAGTAAACCTCCTCTTTAATGTCAGAAAGGGCATATTACACCTTGGGGTGGTGGTGGGGGAGATTTCTTTTAGCAACATGAACTTCAAGACTTTCAAGTGAAAGTTTCCATGGTAAGTGGGCAATGTTGTGATATGAGTGCAGCACATGCACCTACAAAGAAGATAATAGCTGTTGCACCGTGTGCTTGGATATGTCAGTCACGGAGGATGGTGAATTGAAAAGTCAGCTTGTTTCTACAGAATTCTAGTAGAGCCCTGTTACTTGGAATTCGGAAAATAGCTGTCATATCAGTTTCACAGAGTAACAACCAATTCATATGTTACCAGAGGCTGAGGTTGTGGAACTCCTTGCCCAGGAAATCAGGTTGGCCCCTTCCATTGTGGTGTTTAGAAGCCAGACCAAAACATTTTTATTCTATCAGGCTTATGAGTTGGCTGGCTTTTAAGTCTTGTTATGCAGATTATTTGCTGCATTCCTGGCTCGTTTAAAAAAAGAAAATGAATAAATCATCAACCTTATTACAAGTAATCAATCAAATCACAATCATTTTACAATTATCATGTTTAATTATTGCTTCTTAGTGCGGCAGGCATTTCTATATCGAAGACAGTTTAAAATAGATTTAATATAGAATATTATTGAGCTTTCCTGTGAATACATTTTAACATATCATACTCACATTTTGCCACAACTTATTCTATAGCAAATAAGATATCTGCATTCTTGGCTTACAGGTTCATTATTTGTTATTCTATATGTACAGTTTATCAGTGGTTATTGTACACTTTTTCAAAACTCACCACTTGATCTTAAATAAGCAGTTAATTTTACCAGTGTAATTAAACCCAGATTTTCATCAGTCTTCATGAGCATGGTTGAAGCTTTCCAGTGCCCTGCAAAGACCAGCCTTGCTGCAGTGAATAAATATAAAAGAGGATCATGAACATTATTTGAAGTTATAGCCTTCCTAAAATTCAATTAACACATTTGGGAGTTCATAAGGACATAAGAACATAAGAAGAGCCTTGCTGGATCAGGCCAAAGACCCATCTAGTCCAGCTTCCTGTATCTCACAGTGGCCCCACCAGATGCCTCCGAGAGCACACAGCCAACAAGATAACCTGTTTCCTGTTGTCGCTCCCTTGCACCTGGCACAGAGAAAACCCACTTCTAAAGCCAGGAGGTTGCTTATGGCTTGTAACCTGTGATGGTCTTTTCCTCCATGAATCTATCCAAACCCCTTTTAAAGGCATCTAGGCCAGGTGCCATCACCACATCCCGTGGCAAGGAGTTCCACAGATGAATTACACGCTGGGTGAAGAACTATTTTCTTTTGTCTGTTCTAACTCTCCCTCCACCCAATTTTAGTGCATGTCCCCTGGTTCTGGTGTTGTGTGAGAGGGAGAAGAATTTCCCTCTATCCACTCTTTCCATTCCATGCATAATTTTATGTCTCAATCATGTCCCCCCTCAGGCGCCTTTTTTCTAGACTGAAAAGCCCCAAACGCTGTAGCCTTTCCTCATAAGGGAGGTGCTCCAGCCCACGAATCATTTTGGTTGCTCTTTTCTGCACCTTTTCCAATTCAACTATATCCTTTTTGAGGTGTGGTGACTAGAACTGGACACAATACTCTAGATGTGTGGCCTTACCATTGATTTGTACAAGGGCATAATGATATTGGTGGCTGTTTTGTTCTCAATCCCTTTTTTGATGATCCCGAGACGGAATTGGCCTTCTTCACAGCTGCCACACACTGGGTCGACACTTTCATCGACCTGTCCACCAGCACCCCAAGATCTCTCTCCTGATCTGTCACAGACAGCTCAGAACCCATTAGTGTATATGTGAAGTTTTGGTTTCTTGCCCCAATGTGCATCATATTGTTCAATAGTAAATGCTGCTGAAAAGTCTCACTCAGAGTGTTTGTTACTACAGGGCCACCATCAATGAAAAAGTCCCCCATATCACTACAGCAGTGCCAACATTTACCTTGTCCTCTACCATATACTGTACAGCTGAAAGATCTTTGAGTGAGATAATAAGTGTTGCTGAAGTGCCATTTTCCTATAGGCATAAGAATTCAGAAGAGCATGCTCCTTTTGCAAATACATAGCTTCAAACCTCTTCTGGCTTTATAGCTTAAATAGCTCTGTTCCATTTCATTTTATAGGTGAGCTGGAAGGCGTTAAAAGATAATTTTATACACGCTGGTTAATTTTGTTGTTTATAACTTATTGTATACTTGCTGTCAAGTGCCTTTAATGTCTCTTTGGGATATTTGGGATACAAATATTTTTTGCAATAAGCAAATAAATACATTTGACCTAGGATTCCTAGGACCTTGGACTCTCACATGCTGAAAAAGAGCAGGGCAGGCGATGAAAACAACCCAGATCTGTAAGCTGTAAACAGAGAATGCAAACTTCAGTCCCCAGTCAGTATGTCACCTCAATAATTTATTGTCCAGAGGGTACAATAACTATCAATAATTCATCGGCAATAATGTTCTACAACCTCAGACTGACAATTTTGTTATTTGGAATGTACACAGCCTTCCTGGGGTGTCAGGTCTTCAAGTTTGCTTCACAAAACAGACAAAAGCAGCAGAGGCAGGCTGGCTTTGGAATTGCAGGCTCCGGCATTCTCGTCTCAAGCTTGTTGCAGCTTCGCAGGCTGAGCGGGAGCAATTCCTTCCTGCCTTCCTTGTGACTAAGGGTGGAATTGTAATCCTGCCAGTGAAATGCATTTCACCAGGCATCGGCATGTCAGGATTCCTGCCACAAATTATATAACATTGTAAACAAATGTTAGTGAAGTAAATGTGATGAAATCGTTGCATGCAACTTTGGCAGTAGAGGGAGGGGTTACTTGGGTACAAGGCATTCCTATGAAAGGAAAGCCCAATAAGGGAGCACTCCACAATGCCGCACTGTTATGTATTGGTATTTTCTCCCACACTCCAATTACTTTACTTTAGTTCTTCTCTCAGTCATCCTATAGTACTTTAATCATGACCCACATCTCCTCTTCCCATCTTTTGCTGCTGCCAGTGAAGAAGATTCCCCCCTTTCACTGATTTTCTTAGGGGAGGAGGAAGAGCTGCTACCAAAGAGGATTTTCTCCCACTTGTTGATTCCCCATTGGTGAATTGGAGAGGGGGGGAATGCTAGCAACTGTGGAAGCTCCTCCTCCTGCCTTACCAGGGGAGGAGCAGCTGCTGAAGTTCCCCCTCCACATTGGCTCATTCCCTTTGAGGGGATGCAGGCAAGCTGCTGCTGCTGCTACTGACTGCGTATCCAATGGAACTCAGATATCACTGTACAGGTGGGCCCCCATATCCACTGATTCGCTATCCACGGTTTCAGTTATCCACGGATTGTGGGGAACCCCCCCCCCCAGGCTTTTACTTTTTCCCCAGTAAGCTTAGTTTCTTCCTTAAAGAAACAGGAGAAGCATCCTCTGGCTGCTTATTACAGGCAAGTAGAATGAGACTAAATACTAGAGAGGCTCTGCAAGGTTAACAGAAACCTTGCAGAGCCTCTCTAGGACTTAGTCTCGTTCTACTTGCCTGGAATGGAGGCTGCTTCTCTGTTTGTTTTAAAGAAGAAGCAAAGCTTGCTGAAAGAAAAATAAGAGCTGGGGGGGCAAGCATGCCTGCCTGCAGGGGAGGCAGGGTGGGAGGGGCCCTCAGGAAACCATGGAAGGGGTGTTCGCTCTTATCCACGGTTTCAAGTATCCACGGAGGGGCCTGGAACATATCCCCAGCGGATATGGGGGCCCACCTGTATAAAGAAAGACGGTGTACTTTGAATTAAGGACTTGAAATGACTGAGAATTCACCACTTTCCCATGCAGAATTGAAAGAGTGATTAATTATCACACTGTTTAAAACATACCCAGACACGTTATACCTTATTCTATTGTTAAACTCTGACTTGGTAAGCACGGGAGGCGGCTGAAATTTTTATTTATTTATTTGTGGCCATGAAAATGGCCATTTTGCCTTACCTGTCCCACCGCCATTGCTGCCACCGCCATTGTCCTTGCCGCCGCTGTTGTCGTCGTCCTCACCGCCATATTGCCGCCGTCATCATCCTCGCCACCATATTGTCATCGACATTGTCCTCCTCGCCACCACCGCCATCCTCCTCACCGTCGTTGTCGCCCTCCTCCTCGCTGCTGCCGCCTGGAGCCTGGCCGGCTACATCTGGGCAGGCCAGGATGCCTGCCCCTGCTGGAGCCACCGCCACCACTTTTAAAAGGCACCTTTTTCCTGTCGGCCATCTTGGACGTCGTGAAATGTCACGAGATCCAAGATGGCCGACAGGAAAAAAAGTGCCTTTTAAAAATGGTGGTTGCTTCAGCAGGCCAGGAAAGCCCAGGACTGACCCGGGACAGCTGCAGGTTTTCCGGGATGCCTGGTAAGCCTACCTATAGTAGGGAGGTGTACACAAAATGAAGTCTCTGGCTGTTGTAGGATTAGGTCACACCAATGTTGTGTCAGGGCTCAGGGTCAGAGACAAATGTCAGGGTTGAGACAGGCTGGGATCAGGCTCTGGAGCAGGTAGACAAGGATAAAAAAAGGCCAGAAGTAGAAGATACAGTTGAAGATGTGCTGAGGGGCACGAGAGGGAAAAGCCATCTGTGTAGTTAATCTGTTCAATGAATTGCCCAGACTGGGGAGCCAATCCTAGGAGAGAGTTCTTATATAGGACCAGCAGGGCTCCTGTTGGTTTCCTCAGGTCACCTGATTCCACTTGGGCTGACTAACTGCCAGTTTCTCAATCTCCCACCTGTGGATAAGACTTCATGCATCCGATGAAGCAGTCTGTAGCCCAGGGGTGGCCAACCTTCCTTCCACCATTAGGGCCTCTGCGTTCTTAAGAGTTCTGTAGAAGAAAGAATCTTGGCAGCTGCAAGTGCTGATGGTGCTGCTAAAGCAGTTGTACCTGCTGAAATGCCCTCACGTATACAGTACAACCATTAAACGTCCAGGAGCATGCATGTTGAAAGGTTGGCCACCCCTGCTGTAGCCCATGAAAGCATATGCTACGATAAACACGTTAATCTTTAACGTGCCACAAGACTCTTAATTGTGGTTTTTCACATTCTGTGACATTATTTGGTGATTATGCATATTGATTGGCACCGCTAATTTGTGCCTATTCTCTGTACCTTGATGTGAATGTGTATGATCACTGGTATTTATCTGCAATTTGACTGTTTATATTCCTACCAACTTACAAATCACTTCATGCATCTGACAACATAGGCTCTTGCTTATGAAAACTACGGTCACAATGAATATGTTAGTCCTTAACGTGACCTGGAATTCTTTGTTATTTGGATTTTACTGGAACCTGATGAAGCTTCCACTTTCATCCATTGTTCTTTCTTTGTTCAGTGGATCAAGCAGTTTCAACTCAGGTCTTGATTCAGCCTGTATCTTCAGGCTTTGCAGTCGGGCACCCCTTTGCTATTTCAGAAACTACCGTCTTGTCTGAGCAGCTCAAAAAAGAACTACTGAAATGCAGTTCACGGCATCATCACTCCATCATAGCTGAACAGCTTTTGATCATTTCCAAAACAGACAGGCTAGGGAGCATATTTGACCACAGGTGTGACATCACTGATAGGAAGTCAGGAGGTTTCACAAGTGCAAAGCCCATCTGGCAACAGTGTCGGCTAGCATGTCAGCACAGGATGTCTGTAGGTATAAACTATTTCACAGAGCAGGGTACAAATCAGCACTGATTGTGTGTGGCTGAGATAGGTCTTATACATGGTGCATGGCAGGCATTCTTCGCCAGGAAGAGATATTAGGTAACCCATCTAATGGAGAATTTTACAAGAGCACAGGATACATGACAGATGGTTCAGGTGGGAGATGGCAAGTTCTAGGAAATATATGAAAGAGAGCAAGAATGGCTCTAGTATCCAGGCAGCAGCTTCCCACACTCCTGCTTGCTTGCTTCAGCATACAACCACAAGGATGGAAGCGATACCCATGAAAAAAAGCACAAAATTGTGTGATACCATGCACTAACCCCACTAACATCCAGTCTTTCCTTTGGATAAGCAAAGATCAGCATGGGTATTCACAGAGACCTTGTGTGGCTTAGGTGTAGGGCTGACCCAAACCTTCCTGGTGCCTGAGGTGGGATGCCAAATGCTGCCCCCTTTTTACCTGGGGATGTGCCAGCCTCTCCTCCACACTTTCTTTTCTGCACGATTCCTCCTCTTCGTTTTTCCAGTCCAGGGAGTGAGAGGAGGAGGAGCTGTAGAGGTGGGGGCCCTTGGCCAATCTGCCTGAAGCAACTGCTTCAGTTGGCCTCATGGATGGGCCAGCCCAGGTTGAGAGCATGGAACCAGGTCACTGGCATCCCCTCCAAGTCATCCAGCTGCACTCCTCCAGTCCAAGCAGCATAATGTCCCCCAACTAAGGAATTCAGTGTCCTTGAATCTGCAAAGCCCCACTCCCTGCAAAAGAGACCCTTGGGTAAGGAATGCCATCCTGAGAGAAGCCCACTTTACTTCTATTAAGTTTACGGAAACTTGTGAAAACCTACTTGCTCCACTGGGCCTTAAGGGGTGCCTAAGTGGAGATCTTGTTGCTGCTGTTGCTTTTCATCTACGGCTCTTTCTTGTTTTATTCATGATGATGTTTTTGATCTTAATATTTGTTTGTTTGGCTTTAATGCATTTTGGATGTGTTGTACACCACCTCAAGCACTCTGTTGTGAAGTAGTAGCAATTGTTACATTTGAAAAACAAATATAGAGATTGAATGCAATTTTGACTTTGTGTCAAGACCTGGATACCTTTAATGGGTACCACTCTCCTCTTTCTCTCTCTTCTCCATTTTCTTTCCTAAGATAGCCAGGATGGTGTAGTGGTTTGGGAGTCGGACTTAGACTTGGAAGATCCAGGTTCAAATCCCCGCTCAGCCACGAAGCTTCCTGGGTGACCTTGGGCCAGTCACTATCTCTCAGCCCCACCTACCTCACAGGGTTGTTGTGAGGACAAAAAGGAGGGGAGGAAATATGTACACCACTCTGAGCCCCTTGGAGGAAGGGCGGTATAAAAATGTGAAAAAAATAGCAAACAAAGGAAGTTGTTTTATACTGAGTCAGATCACTGGTCTTGGCCATCGTTGTCTCCACTGACTGGCAGCAGCTGTCCCGGGGACTTCTCCTGCCCTCCTCATTGCTCAGACCAGTCTGTCCTAGGAGTTGGGCAGCCCAATCCTGTGTAGGATACGGCAGCCGGCCTGAAAGGGCCAGATGCCGTATCCTATTGAGTTCCCAGGCTGCTCTGGAAGCCCAGGAACAACTCGGGAGAAGGGGACAATTGTTTTTTTTTTTTTAACAAATGGCTTTTAACAAATGTAAATATAGGTGACCCACTGGGGTTGTTTGTTTTAATTGTTTTAATTATTTGTTTTTAATTATTTTAATGTATATATGTATTTTAATGCTTTTATTGTAAGCCGCCTTGGGGTATAAATTCTTTAAATAAATAAATAAATAAATAAATAAATGAATAGTGAATTCAAGGCTGAGGTTAGATTTGAATCAGGTACTTTCCAGCTCACAGCCGCAGCTACTATGCCAGCTCAGAGCAAGGGAGTGGAGTTGCACCTGTGTGTTCTCATCCAGGACGTCCTTATGTCCAGGACCAGTGACAGAGTGGGATTCAGTTTTTGTTTTAAAGCCAGACTGAAGAGGACTGAGGAAATGTGAGGACAGCTGCAACATCATTTCCCTACCACCTTCCAAATGGTCTTTTCTAAAGGGAGTTGGATTAGTGACAGCATGATAATTGGCGACAATTCCAGTCTGAAGAGATATTTCCCTTTTGTGTGCAAGGGAGACAGCACTGCGCTGAGTTCATGGGATGTTCTTTCCCCTGGCCTTTTCTCTCCTGTCTCTTTAGAGCTCATCCTGTTTTTCTATTGACAGAAACCTATTAATTAGATTTGAGAGACTAAAAAGAAAGCTTTTAAGTTACTGGGCTATAATGCCACATTGGTGTTCTCATGTCATCATAAATCATGACTACAAAGATGTCACCAGACACTCTTGATGGAGATGTGTGAAATTCCCAGGGCAGACAAAGCTATTTTTCATGAAAATTATTAAACAAGACACACTCCCTGTGTTCCAGAAGGAATCCACTGGAGGTAAGGGGTTTTTTATTATTAAAAGTTGCATTCAAAATAAAGTTCAAGCAATACAGATTTTCTAGTAAACAAGCCAAGATGCGGAGCAGATGCTCCAGAGGGCACCGTGGGCTATATCTAAATGTCACTGAAGAGCATTAGTCCTAATGCCTGCAGCACGCATACATCACTCTGGCCTCTCCACTACTCACACTCTGGTTCCTTGTAAACTGATGGACTCTGCTTCTGAAACGAATCATATATGTTACTGGGCGTGCTCTAAGACATGTGTAACGTGCACACGTGGGGTAAATCTACTCCATGCTTAGAGACCAAGTGCGGTGGCTCACGGCACAACTCAATGGAATGGCATGAAATGAGGGAGGAAACATTAAAGAAGGTGCAACAATAGAGGGCTTTTATTGTGGGGAACCATAAGCTGTCGATCGAAAGGTCGGCAGTTCGATTCCCGCGATGGGGTGAGCGCTCGTTGCTTGGCCAGCTCCTGCCAACCTAGCAGTTCCAAAGCATGTCAATGCGAGTAGATAAATAGGTACCGCTTGCGGGAAGGTAAACAGCGCTCCGTGTTCCAGCTGCATGCTACGCGCTGCGGCAAGGAGAGTCATGCCGGCCACATGACAACGGAGGCGTCTTCGGACAACACTGGCTCTTCGGCTTTGAAATGGAGATGAGCACCACACCCTAGAGTCGGACACGACTGGACTTAATTGTCAGGGGATACCTTTACCTTTTATTGTGGGGATAAGAATACACAGGGGAGGGGAATCAAAATGAAAACGCAATGGAGTGTACACAATGATCTCTCAAACTAGGCCCTAAATGTCAGTGATTTCTAGGTAGGAAGAAAGAGAAAGAGGAAATCCTTGCAAGAAGGGGTTGCATGGTAGGCCACCCTGCCCTCTCTCTCATCTTAAGGGGGAGAGTTCCACATCTTGGGGGTGAGGTTATGACCAGTCTATAGGCAATGCTTGCAAAGGAGGCAAATTGACAGTACAGTATTTACTTCAACAGAAAACAAAAAATCCTCAAACAAAAATGGAGGACTACAGTTAAGTAGTCTTACTGGAATCCCTCCCTTGTTTCACGCTGGCCTGTTTTCACTCCAATTACTTTGGGGGAGAGCAAGGATATTGCAAAGCCCAGCTTATGCGTCAGGCCAAACGGGCGGTGGGGTCCTCCTTGACAGGGTCTCTGGTCTCTCTGGGGTATGCCCGTATAAAGGGGGGGGATCCCTGAAGTCGCCTAGCTGATATGCGGCTTTGCCCTGGACGAGTCGAAGTTCTAGCAAAGAGCCTCTCTTCCCCAAGGTCCCTTCCTGTGGTCTTTCCTCCCCTTTCAGGACTGCCTCCAAAGGGTTTGAGGTGCCTTTCCTCCTTAGCCCCTCTTCCAGGAGCTGTTTCCCTTTACTTCCTCCCTCCTTTTCTCCTTCTCCTTCCACCTTTCTTGCTCCTTTACCTCCCCCTCCTCTCCTTTCCATTCTTCTTCCTTTCCTCCTTCTTCTGGCAGTTCTAGCTCCTTTCCTTCTTCCCCCCCTCTTCCTCTTCCCCTCCTGATATTGTCTCCCACCTTCCTTGCCAATCCCCTCCTTCTGTTTCAGTCCTTTTTAACGGCTGGTCTCAGAGGCACTCGGTGATGATGTCGTTGCCAAGCATCTCCAGGGCTGTTCTGAGCAAGCCTCGGTGCCACAGGGATCTGCGGCACTTCACAGGTGCAAATGAAGGAGGGGAGAAAGGAGAGGGAGCAGGATGTTAGTGTCTTAGGAAAACCAGAGGAATTTCCCAGGAGGAACAACAGGTACTGAAGAAGCACTCTGCCTCTGTTGTGGCTCATTCATGTGACGATTCCATAACTAAGGGCCAAACCACGTTACTGTAATAAACACATAGTTTAACTCTGTGTGCCTTAAAAAAGCAATAGTCATGAGAGGTATCAGAATCAGGACCACTGTGTGTGAGGAAGGGGTTATTTAACCTTTTCCTGCTGTACCAAACTGCATCAAAAATTGCGCCTTCAAACAGAGGGGTAGCCAGGCGCCCGTGGTACTGGGGCCGAAAAGCCCGCCGCCCCATTATGCAAATTAAATAATTAATTTGCATAATGAGTTTTGGGTTTTTTTAAAGTTTTTTAAAAGGTTTTTAACGCTAACGGGGCTTCTAAAAGGGCTTCTAAAAGGGTATGTGTGCTTTGCCAAACTTATCTGTAGTTCTAGGAACCTCCAGCGACGATCAGGGGCGCAGATCGTCCCTCTGCAGCTCTGCTCCCGGTCGCGAACTCTGCAAGCGTCCAGGAGCGCGCTGCAGAGTTAACGCATGCGCAGAGCGACGATGTTTCCAATCGTCGCTCTGCGCATGCGTTAACTCTGCAGCGCGCTCCTGGACGCTTGCAGAGTTCGCGACCGGGAGCAGAGCTGCAGAGGGACGATCTGCGCCCCTGATCATCGCTGGAGGTTCCTAGAACTACAGATAAGTTTGGCAAAGCACACATACCCTTTTAGAAGCCCTTTTAGAAGCCTCGTTAGCGTTAAAAACCTTAAAAAAAACATTTTTTAAAAAAACGAAAAAACGAAAGTTAAGGAGGCTCCCGCCCCCCCACGGAGCCTTTCCGCCCCAACACCCTGGGGCCCACCGCACCACCGCCCCATATCAGACGACGCCACTGCCTTCAAAACTATTAAATTCCGACTTCAAAACTATTAAATTCCGACTTCAAAACTGCCTTGCAGTGATTCCATTCCTACTTGGCTGACAGGTCCCAGATGGTGATGCTGGGAGACGCCTGTTCAGCGCCCTGCCCTTTACAGTGTGGGGTGCCACAGGGTTCTATTCTGTCTCCCATGCTTTTCAACATCTACATGAAACCGTTGGGAGAGATAATCCGGGGATTTGGAGTTGGGTGTCACCAATATGCTGATGACACCCAGCTCTATCTCTCCTTGTCATCTCGCTCCAGGGAGGATGTGGAAGTCCTGGAGCGCTATCTGGAGGCGGTTGGGGTCTTGTTGTTGTTCAGTCGTTAAGTCGTGTCCGACCCTTCGTGATCCCATGAACCATATCCCGCCAGGCCTTCCTATCCTCCACTATCTTCCTGAGTTCGCTCATTTTCATGTTCGTTGCATCGGTGATGCTGTCTAACCATCTCATCCTTGGCCTTCCCCTTCTCCTTTTGCCTTCAGTCTTTCCCAGCATCAGAGTCTTCTCCAGAGACTCCTCTCTTCGCATTAGGTGGCCAAAATATTTGAGTTTCAGCCTTAGTACCTGTCCTTCCAGGGAACAGTCAGGCTTGATTTCATTTAGGATTGACTGATTTGATCTCCTAGCAGTCCAAGGGACTCTCAGGAGTCTTCTCCAGCACCACAGTTCAAAAGCATCTATTCTTCGGCGCTCAGCCTTCCTTATGGTCCAGCTCTCGCAACCATACATTGCTACTGGGAACACCATCGCCCTGACTATACGAACTTTTGTTGGTATGGTGATATCTCTGCTTTTTATTATGCTATCTAAATTTGCCATAGCTTTCCTTCCAAGGAGTAAGCGTCTTTTAATTTCATGGCTGCTGTCTCCGTCTGCAGTGATCTTGGAACCCAAAAAAGTAAAATCTGTTACTGCTTCCATTTCTGCCCCTTCTATTTGCCAGGAATTGATGGGACCCGATGCCATGATCTTAGTTTTATTAATGTTGAGTTTCAAGCCAACTTTTGCACTCTCCTCTTTCACTCTCATCAAGAGGCTCTTTAGTTCTTCTTCACTTTCTGCCATTAGAGTGGTATCGTCTGCATATCTGAGGTTGTTGATGTTTCTCCCGGCAATCTTGATTCCGGCTTGCGATTCATTCAGCCCTGCATTTCTCATAATGTACTCTGCATATAAGTTAAATAGGCAGGGTGACAATATACAGCCTTGCCGTACTCCCTTCCCAATTTTGAACCAATCAGTTGTTCCATGGCGGGTTCGAACTGTTGCTTCTTGACCCGCATACAGGTTTCTCAGGAGACAGATAAGGTGGTCTGGTATCCCCATCTCTTTAAGAACTTGCCACAGCTTGTTGTGATCCACACAATCAAAGGCTTTTGCGTAGTCAATGAAGCAGAAGTAGGTGTTTTTTTGGAACTCTCGGGCTTTCTCCATGATCCAGCGCATGTTGGCAATTTGATCTCTAGTTCCTCTGCCTCTTCGAAACCCAGCTTGTACATCCGGTAGTTCTCGGTCCACGTGCTGCTGAAGCCTAGCTTGTAGGATTTTGAGCATAACCTTGCTAGCATGTGAAATGAGTGCAATTGTGCGATAGTTTGAACACTCTTTGGCACTGCCCTTCTTTGGAATTGGAACGTAAACTGACCTTTTCCAATCCTTTGGCCACTGCTGAGTTTTCCAAATTTGTTGGCATATTGAGTGCAGCACTTTCACAGCATCATCATTTAGGATTTTAAGTAGCTCAGCTGGGATATTATCATCTCCGCTAGCTTTGTTGTTAGTAATGCTATCTAAGGCCCACTTGACTTCGCTCTCTAGGATGTCTGGCTCTGGGTCAGTGACCACACCAGCGTGGTCATCAGGAACATTAAGATCTTTCTTGTATAGTTCTTCTGTGTATTCTTGCCATCTCTTCTTAATCTCTTCTGCTTCTGTCAGGTCTCAGGTTGGGGTCTGGAAGAGGGCTAATAGGTTGAGATTGAATCCAGAAAAGACAGAGGTCCTACTGGTCAGGAAAGCTTCGATGCAGGTACTGAGTCACCTGCCCATTCTGAATGGGGTTGCACTCCTCCTGCAGGAACGGGTGCGCAGCTTGGGAGTACTTCTGGATTCACAGCTCTCCTTGGAAAGCCAGGTGGCGGCTGTGGCCAGGGGTGCGTTTGCCCAGCTTCGGCTGGTGCGGCAGCTGCGGCCGTACTTGAGTCGATCGTACCTGACCACAGTGGTCCACGCCTTAGTGAATTCAAGACTGGATTACTGTAATGCGCTCTATGTGGGGCTGCCCTTGAAGACAGTTCGGAAGCTGCAACTAGTGCAGAATGCGGCGGCCCTGGGTGTTCACTGGAGCTAGGCGGTTTGACTCTGTTGAACCGCTGCTTCAGCGGCTGCACTGGCTGCCCATTTGTTTCCAGGCCCAATTCAAGGTGCTGGTAATGACCTTTAAAGCCCTTCACGGTTTGGGTCCAGGATATCTGAGGGACCGCCTTCTCCCATACATTCCGGCCCGCTCTCTTAGGTCATCTGAGGGGGCTCTCCTGCGAGTGCCACCTCTGTCTCAAGTTAGGGGAATGGCAGCTCGTGGGCGAGCCTTCTCTGCTGTGGCACCACAACTGTGGAACTCCCTGCCAGGGGATCTGAGAACTACCCCCTCCCTCATGACTTTTCGGCGAGGGCTCAAAACGTTGTTTCGTCTAGCGTTTGGGTGATGGGCTGTGGTCTGCCTCCTGTGTCTCAAGATGCTCTGCCATGCTGCTTCTCTGCTCCATACTGTCCCCCCCCAGTGGATTTTATTGTTTTTAAAATTGTTTATGTACGGTTATGTATTGTTTAAACTTTTTTAATGTATTTTTAAGTTATGTATTTTAACTTCTGTTGTAAGCCGCCTTGGGCATTTGCCTTGGCATAGGAAAGGCGGGATATAATTTTTTAAATAAATAAATAAATAAATAAATTAATTAATTAATTAACCATGGGCGAGAAGCTTCCTTTCATGCCAATTGAAGCTGCCCTGTGGAAAATAATAGCAGCTTGGGGGTCATTTTCATTAGAACCATGGCACAAAGGGACAGGGTTAATTACTCCTCTTTGCATGCCAGATACCTGATACTGATTGGGCCAGTTAACTATTAAATGCTATTTAATTTTTAAAAAACAAAAATGCACAGCCAAACTACACATTTAATAGAACATGTACTGTATTATGGCCCTAACTATATGGAGTGAATGATTGCTTGAAAACATCTTCATGTCAGAATCTCCCTACATATAGAAAGAGGAAGATTGCTTCTTTTTCTATGTATGTATCAGCTCAATCCTATCCGGGATTGGGCTGTTGTGCACAGCCATTTATGACAGCGGAACAGAGTCCCGCTGTTGTAAAATGGCTGCTGATGGAGTGCACAGTGCTCTCTTGGCAACCATTTGGGAGCGCTGCCGTAAGAGGCAGCATGCGCTCCCTGGACATCAGCAGATCTCCTTGGACCTGCCGGAGCATGCAAAGCAGTGGCGAGGGTGGGGAAGGGGCAAAACTGGGTGGGGAAGGGAGAGGAACAGGGAGCAGGGAGGCTGCGGGAAGGAGTGGATCTGGCAGCGATGGTGTGCATTGGATCCTATCCTCCCTTTTCGCAGTCTCCCCGCCTCCTTTATCTCCTCAGACTTGAGCCAGCAAAAGAGCTGGCGCAGGTCCAAGGAGACCCATTGCAGAATGGGAGGCTTACGGAGGGGTAAGGTGATTTAACTCCTTTCCCCTCAGAAGCCTCCTGATCTCCCCCCCCCTTGCTGGATACAGCGCTAAATTGCTAGCGTAGCTCCGAGGAGACCCATTGCAGGTCGAGAGCCTTACGCAGGGGTAACAGGATTGCCCTGCAGAAGCCTCCCGGTTTGCCCCCCCCCAGGATGCAACGGCTGCCATTTCAGTGCCGCTGCATCGGTGGGGGAGGGGAATGAATAGGATTGGGCTCTGAGTCTTTTCAGCAACAACCTCCAAATTGTAGAAACTCTGCCCAAAAGAGGAAAGAAAAACTTCCTATCTGTTGGGTTTTTTTTTTGCAAGGATTATAACACTTTTTTTGGTTTAATTTGTTTTGTTTCAGTTTGAGTGAAAACTCTATTGTTCCAAGGTGTTTCGTTTCATGTATAATGTGATTTTAAATATTGCTTTATTTTGTATTTTTTCTTGGTTGTACACTGCTTTAAGCTTATGGAAAAGTGGCAATATTTTAACAAACAGAAAAGTATTCTGTGGATGAACAAATATAAAGTTGGATGTGAACTCACAATGAACACAGTGAGTTCCTCGTTTTCAATTTTATTTTTTCACTGATAACCTTGACCTGCAGAAAGACCTTGTAAATTCTGAAAGTTTGAAACACCTTAAAATGAAACGAACAAATCCAAAAAGATATCATCCAATTTTCAGATGTCTAACACCTCTGTTCTACGGTATGATGTGCTAATACAGGAAAGTACAGCACTGCCTTCAGGCAGCTGCAAAAACATAATTACATCAGCTTCCATCACCTCTTATTTTTTATAACCATGGGGACTAGAAACATTATCTTAAAATAACTTCTGGCATTCTCTTGATTTATTTTTCTGAATGAAGTGTGTTACGTACAAATGAACGGTATGTTTCTGGTATGGTGGCAGGAATGTGACAAAATTTTCTGGCTACATTCATTTGCAAAAGTAGCATATCAAGCAGAGAGTCTGCAAATTGATGAGATATCACATTGATGATTATCATTCAATTCCCCCTTCAGCCATAGGATTTCTGTCATAGAAAACTAAACTGTCCCTAAATACTGTTTCATAGAACGCTATTGCCTGCTTTGCCAACAAATAAATAATAATAATGTGTGAACACATCTTCCAAGGTTATCCAACACCAGTTAAAGATTTAACAAGGATGCCACAAAACATGTATGACCTCTCTTGAAATATTAATGCAACACTATCAATCTTTTATCAGTTTGCTATCATATATCACCCTTGACACGCTTCAATCATTTTAGACTACTTCATGAAAAATAGATATGTTTACCCATACACCATACCTACAATTCTTCCCTCTGCCCACACACTTAATTAATATCAATTATCCTGTCCAAATATAACGTGCCCTGTGATTCCTAATCTGAGAGCATTCAGAGCTGGAAAGGGACTGTGAGTTTATGACAAATGCACCTGAAATATGAATGCACCTGAAATATGAATATGAAGAAGTCAAATGTTTTAGGATTAAATGGGTTCAGGATATTGGAGAAAACATACCCTTGAGAAAAGACATCTGGATCCCCTACAACTAGAGAGTAACAACTCCACATTTATTATTATCTGAAAATATATATACAATATTTGGAACGGCCTTTGACTTTGTTTACAGAGGCAACAGGAAAATAAGAACTCTTTAGTGAAAAGTAGTTTTGAACTGTTAAGTTTCTGCAGGTCTTGTGACTAATTGGGACTTGGGAGGCTTTCCTTTTTAAGAGAAGGATCCAAGATATTTTAAACTCTATCAGATTGTAGCCTTGACACCATTTGATATTATGTGCTGGAGAGAGAGGGAGGGAGGGAAAAACAAGTGCCTTTTTATTTTTAATTGAGTCCTATAAATGTCAATCTTGTTCCCCAACTCTCTGAAATTCCTTCTTTTTGTGTGGAGCTCCCTCTGGTTCAGCATGAACATTGACTTCTTGTCACGAATGAGGTAATTAGTTCCTTCTTATCAACGAATATGGCATTTTTTGTCTTATTGAGAAGCAAGTGCTCTAAGCCAAATTAGACATGATGGTAAATGTGGTTGCCACTGCAAAATGCCCTTCTCAAAGGTCTACTAGGCTAGGCCTCGTCTCTCCAGTGCCTTGAACAGCAACTTGCTCCTCTTCATTTGCATAATTTAACAGTCAGGTCACAGAATTCAGTCGTACAGTACAGTACTTGGCTTTTCCCTGCCTCCGATTCAATGGTTGCAAACTGTGTCTTCCAGCCAACACAGCCCAGTCCTACATGCAGTGAATGTGGTAGAATGGACTGAGCCATTTCAGGCTGCGGTGGGGGAGTGCAGAGTTTTTAATACTCAGGAAGTAGAAACAAATCCCACAGGGAGAGGGCTGGGCTAGAACCTTTCTTCCTGATGTGTAGGGTTTTGTTTTTTGTTTTGTTTTTACTTGCAAGAAGCTGTTTTGTTTTCTTTTTTGTTAACATGGAAGAGTATTCAGAAAAATGTGGTCTCCCTCCCACAATATAAAGAGGCACAGTCCACACTGCCACCTCAGGATTCTAGCATCTCATTTCTGCTCCCTCTGTAGACCAGGCCCATTAATGTGTTATAGTCCAACAATGTGTGTGTGTGTGTGTGTGTGTGAGAGAGAGAGAGAGAGAGAGAGAGAGAGAGAGGGCAAAACGTGTAACAGGCCACCGACAGGCAACTGGTGCCTGATGTCTTTCCATGTGGCGTTTTCCCCCAGCCCACAATCCCAATGCCAATTACACTTCCAGCGGTTTATTCACTTTCTCCTACAAGTGCCAAGACCACCACGGTGCTTTATTAAGCCTCCTCTGCTCCAAAGTGAAAAGCAACAGATACTTTGGCAGTGACTTACCCTTATTATGCGCCCAGAGCCTTTCTCTGCTTGAGAACAGCAAAGGAGGCTCCATTTGAGTTGCTACTATGTGGAAGTGCACAAAGGGAAGCCAAAGACTCTTTCAGGAGGAAAAAAAAAAAGAGACCCTTAACCATTGCCATATAGAGAATGTGGCCCACAGCCCAGCTAATACACTATTCCTGTAAACTTTTGCCAATGCAACTGTGCAAATTACATTTGGCTCCATTGTCCTCTAGCAGCCCTGCCTGGGGCCTCCACAGAACTCAGCCAATTCTCTTTAGTCCTGATATGTTATATCCATGCTATTATAGTCCTGCAGGTCTCCTGGGTAGCAAGCAATATAACTCTGCTTATTTAGTAGTAGTTTTACACCAGGAGCCTCACCAGCCTCCACTAGGAATTAGGTGGAGAAACTAAACTCATTTTCATTTGTAACCATACAAAATTGGAAGCCCATTCTCTGGAGGGATGAGGGAAACAGGTTAACCCTTGCTGTCCTTCACCTTCTAGTCATACTTCTGGAACTAAATAAAACTAGCTGAATGTTTCTCAATTTTGCAAGCCAACACCCTTCTTTCCAAACAGAGCCCCCTGCAAGTCAAAACCAGAACCTAATAAAGCATTTCATCATTGTTACTGTTGAGTAAAATATATTGAGTAGTATGTGCTGCTTTTACACAAAAATGTTCACAAAGTGCTTTACATAACAAAGGAAATAAAATATGGTTTTTGAGTCATGATATCTTTTCACCCCATTGTTTCTTCAAGGAGCTGCATTTTAGCCTTACAAGGATAGTTGTGGGAGTTGATGCTGTGGGGATGAACCACGAGGATGCCCTGGTGCCGCAAAGTTGGCACAGGGGGTGGACAGAGGGCACTGGTGTAGCTAAGGGGGGGGGCTGGGAGATGTTTGGCCCCGGGTGGCGCAGTGGGTTAAACCGCTGAACCATGAGCTGTCGATCCAAAGGTCGGCAGTTCGAATCCGCGACGGGGTGAGCTCTCGTTGCTTGGCCAGCTCCTGCCAACCTAGCAATTCCAAAGCATGTTAATGTAAGTACATAAGTAGGTACCGCTTGCGGGAAGGTAAACAGCACTCTGTGTTCCAGCTGCATGCTACGCGCTGCGGCAAGGAGAGTCATGCCGACCACATGACCACGGAGGCGTCTTCGGACAACGTTGGCTCTTTGGCTTTGAAATTGGGGATGAGCAGTGGCGTCACTGCAGGGGGGCGGAGCTCTAAGTTCCGCTGAGATCGGAGCCTCCGTTACACGGAGGAACGAAGCAGCCCCGCCCCCTTGCCTTCGGAGCCTTTCAGGGAAGCGAAAGCAACGCGCTGCGCATTGCTTTCGCTTCCCTGAAAGGCTCCAAAGGCGAGGGGGCGGGGCTGCACCGTTCCTCCGTGTAACGGAGGCTCCGATCTCAGCGGAACTTAGAGCTCCGCCCCCCCTGCAGTGACGCCACTGGGGATGAGCACCACACCCTAGAGTCGGACACGACTGGACTTAATTGTCAGGGGTCACCTTTACCTTACCTTACCACACCACTAGGGGATGTCCTGGAGGCCTCCGACAGGCACTTCTGGTTTTCACCAAAAACAGGAAGTGCCTTTCGGAGGCCTTCTGAGGTCCGGGGAAGCCGCTCACGGCCTTCCTGAACCTCAGAAAGTATCAGGACACCCCATCTGACACCCGGGGGCACAAGAATTTGTAACACCCACCCCCATATCCCCTGATCAATGAGACCGTATGTGTGTGTATGGGGGTATTTAACATTTTTGTGGCTCCAGGTGCCAGATGCTCTAGCTATGCCACAGGGGGGAGGGTGGGCAGGGAGTGGGAAGAAAGAGACTGAGACAAGGGTGGGGACAGAGGTGTGTCAAGGGTGGGAATGGGGTGGCTGCAGTGTCTCCACTGATATCCTATTCCCCTTCCCAGCTTTGATCCACCTCCCCGTGTCAACTCGGAGTTGCACCAGCCAAAGAGCTGGTGCAGGTTCGAGTAGACCTATCAGGGAAGCAGAGGCTTACCACGTGGAGGCCTCCAGGACTGCCCCCATTCTGCAGGATACAGTGCATGCTCTGTTGGTGTGGCTGCTTCTCCGGGTGGTGGGGATTTAATTTAGGATTGGGCTATGAGCCCTCTAACAACCCAATCCTATCATTTCCTCCCTCGCTGGTGCAGCCACACCAAAAATGGGCATGCTGTATCCAATGGGGGGGGGGAAGATCAGGAGACTTTAGAGGGGAAAGAGGATTTAAATCCCCTTACACCTCTTTAAGCCTCCTGCTCCGCAATGGGTGTCAGACCTGCGCCAATGATTTCGCTGGTGCAAGTCTGAGGAGAGAAAAAGGGGCAGGGAGGCTGCCCATGGAGGGGATAGGATCTGGCGCATGCCATTGCTACTAGATCCATCCCCTCCTGCAGCCCCCACTCCTTCCTCACCCAGTTTCACCCCTCCCCACCCCATTCTGCTCTCCCTTCATCCCCTCCACCTCCCCTGCTGGCTTACTTGCTCTGGTGGGTGGCCAGCGATCCCCCAATGCGCGCAGGAAGGCTCTGGTCTTCCTGCTGGCGCTTGGGCAGCACACTATTCAGCGCGTAGTCGGAGCGCACTTTATGGGCACTTTGCAGCAATCACTGCCAGCGGAATGCATGTTCTGCTGGCAGCGGAGCCTGATAGGATTGGACCATAAGGCTTCTAGCAAGGGTCTTTCTCAGTCCTCCTGTGATCCTTTAACCAGAGTTGTTGATCAACACTGGGGCCTCACTTATGCAAAGCAAAGCATACACTGCCACTGAACAACAGCTTCCCCCATTGTAGGAGAGGAAGCTGATGCCCAAAGTAATGGTGCAATTGCCTTTTATGTGGTTAATCCTCCTTTTATTGCATTGTAATGAATCCTGAATAGGATTGCGCTTGAGCAATTAACATCTCTATTACTTTGCTATCAAAAGTCTTTTGAGAAGGGATTGAGCCATTTAAATTACGAGATTAAAGGATATTTTTGAATCCTGAAATAAGAGAAACATAATTTCTGCTGATTGCAAGACTCTCTCTCATCCTTAAAAGTTATGGAGTAAGGAAGCCAAGATGTTTTTCCAAGTAGAGGAAGAGACAGAATTGTTCTTTTTCTTGCTTGATGATGAGCGTATACTCCCAAGTTCCTGAAACAGATAAAACAGCACCACACCTTTTTCTGGTCAGGAGACAACACAGATGAAGAGCCCCTGTTTAAATTCTTCTTCTGACTTGGTAGCAAACTTTGTGGAAGGTGAGGAGAAAGAGGAGCGGTAGAGAAGCAAAACAGTGCAGACGGGTTACCTACTGCATCCTGTGGCATGAGTGAGAATATAATATTTCTTTTTGTTATTGTTATTCGTTTCTACTACACTTTTCATCTTTGTGCCATGCCATGATTCCCTTTCAAGAACAATGGAACTCAATTTCCCAACAAAGTACTTTAGGAAAGGCAGGAGGTAGGATAAATTCTATTGATAATTCACGAGTTCTGCTTCATTTATGAACTTGAACCAGAACATTCACAACTCAAATCCTGGTGAGAGAGAGAGAGAGAGAGAGAGAGAGAGAGAGAGAGAGAGAGAGAGAGAGAGAGAGAGAGAGAGAGAGAGAGAGACTTTTAGCAAGTTTTTAAAAAATACCCCAAGAGCTGAGCCAAAATACAATTCACATCACTTAAGCTCAAGGTTATCTGCTGTAGAAAAATCTACTTCACAACGTGTATGCAACAAAGACAAAACCACATATCCCGGTTTCCATTTCCTATATCTATATCACCATGACAATCAATTATATGCTATTCAACAAAATCAGGTTCCAGTTTAGAATAAAAAGGTAAAGGTATCCCCTGACAATTAAGTCCAGTCGTGTCCGACTCTAGGGTGTGGTGCTCAAGAATACACCACTGCTAAAAGGACTATGCCTAACAGGAATGTTACTCCCATTATATGTGTATTTATGTATTGATTCTGTATTTCTAAAATCAACACACAAGATAGGTATTTCTCCAGTGTACAAAGGATATCCTAACAAGCACTGTGGCGGATCTTCCATTTTATCGTTTATAATCACAGATCACTTTCATATTAAGGACTTTGATGCTCGTCAGTAATGCCTTTTCAAGACCAACAATTTCATAGTTTGGAAACCAAAGGCTAATAATAATAATAATACTGATCATAATAATAATGATCATAATAAAAATAATACTGTATCTTAAAACGTTTGGAAGAAATGCCAGCTCTAGTTCTCTCTTCACTCCTTTAGCATTGCAATGGTTACAGTTTTCTTGTTACTTTGTCGCCAATCTAATGGCCATCGATAATAGTTGAATAAGAATTGATGGAGAGATAGATTTAATTAACCCTGGTGTCAGCAGCCAGCATTGCTGCCTGTTTGTCTGTTAATGGAGTGATGTGGAAAAAAGTCCTCCTGAGCATTGTGTAGCTCAGCCGGAGGCGAATAAAACAGTTCTATTCATCATCAGCGCCTCCCAGGTACACCTGGGTAGCACTGTGTACAAACCATCAAACCCCCCCAGGTACAAAGCAATCGCCTAACTGCTTGCAATCGTATGCTGTTCTCTGCTCCGTCTGCAAACTAGCTGGAAGTAAGAAACATGCCGTGACACCTTGGAGGCAAGCATTAGCAAAACGATGAGAGAAATCAAGGCAGCTGCCAGACATGCAGAAGAAACCTGCGGAAGGTGGCGGAATGGGTCAAAACAGAGAAACTTGATACAGCACAAAAAACCAAAAACGTTTTACCAACCATATGTGTCTATCATGGAGTTTAAAGACCCACACAAATACAGAGTAGATCCAGGCACTGAAGTGCTGCTATCTATGGAGGCAGTGCTGGCCCAACTGGGTCCACTGCCCGACACCACCCCTTACTCCCCACTGCCACCTTCACTGCACAACTCCCCTCCAAAAAAGAAGCTCCTTACCTCCTCACTTCACTCTATCCTCATGTTCCCTTTAAACGTTAAATGCAACATGAAGAAGGAAATGCATCCCTTTAAATACAATTGTAGACTCTCACGACGTGACCATATTTTTGAATTAAAAACCCACATATTTCCGGGTACGACTACGTCGTTTTCAAGCTCTTTATTACAAAAATTGTTTTTGTAATAAAGAGCTTGAAAATGACGTGGTCGTACCTGGAAATATGTAGGTTTTTAACTCAAAAACATCCCTTTAAACTTTGCCTGAGTATAGAGCGAGGGGAGGGGTGGTGAAGCATTCCTTCCTCATGTGGGGTTTAAAGAGTTGCATTCCCTTTAAGAAATTCTGTGAGGGTGGGACATGGGGAGGAAAGTGGATGTTTAGATTCTTGCTCACTTTTAGTGAGTGGGGAGTGGATCAATGTGTCTCGTGTCTCTGACAGGCTGGAGGGAGGCAGCGGTGGCAGACTTAGGGTGAAGGGCACCCTTAATCCACCAGTCCTTCACTTCCCCACCATCCACCACTGATGCAAGCCGCATCAGGTTGCTTCATGGTTGGGCCGGCCATGAGTGGAGGAAAGTCACCAAATGTGTAGCAATCCTATGTATTCTGTAGAATCTGCCCACATGGGGCCGGTACTCTAGCACAGAGATTCTCAACCTGTGGTACACTTACCACAGCTTCTGGTAAGCAGGTGGCCAAGATGGTGGCCACCATGACGGCCGCACGCCGCCGCACCAGAGCAAGCACAGGGAATGGCCCTCCCACCCTCCCCTGTGCCTTACCTTGCTCTTCTGCACTCCGGCATGGCCACGAACCCGGAAGCCAGTGCCAGTACACAACTTGGTCCTTTGGTTGGCATGCTGTCAGTGTGGTCTAGCAATGTGCTAAATTGCACTTGGATGAAGAGGAGAGCTATATTTTATTTTATTTGTTTTGCACCTTTGATTCCTCTTCCTTTGAGAATTTAGAAAGAAGGCAACATTTCAGCAGGTGTGGTTCTCTCTATCATTCCTACACTGTATATGGAGGAACTGCAGCCCTTGAAGCTTCTGTTATACTAGAGCCCAATCCTAACGAATGTTTACGACAGCAGAACAGAGCAGGGGCGTCGCGACGACGCGCGACACCCCTGAGCGGGGCGCGCGTCACCCTTAAGGGGGAGGCTCCGCCCCCGCGCGTGACGTCACGCGCAGGAGCGGAGCGCCCTCCCCACTCCGTTTTTGGCTCATTTTGGAGCCAAACGGACCCAGGGGAGGGCGGGCAGGCCCACCTCCACCACGAAAATGTAAGTGAGGGGCGCCGCGCGTCACCCCTATACGCGCGACGCCCCCCGGCGGCCCGCCCCCCCCGCTTCCCCCTGTCGACGCTAGTGGAACAGAGGTTCTGCTGCTGCAAATGGCCATATGGTAGCATGCACAGCACACTGCCGGCAGCCATTCTGAAGCTGCTGCTATCTGCAGTAGAGCAGGTAAGGCAGCTCATGTGTGGGTGGAACGGTGGAGTGTCTGGGTGGGGAGGGGGACAGCTGGAGGCAGATCAGGAGAGGGAGGGGGCAGATCCTGGCAGCAGCAACTTGCATTAGGATCCTATCCCCATCCCTTCTCCCCTTCACTCTCCCTTACTCTCCTCAGGCTTATACCGGCAAAATAGCTGGCATAGATCCAGGGAGACCCATTGGGGAAGTGTATGCTTACTCCGAGGTAAAGGAATGAAAGTTCCCTTACCTTGAGGCCTCCATGACTGCCCCGCCTCAGGATGCAGCACAAGCCTTGTTGGCGTGGCTTCTTCAGCACTGGGTGAATTAGGATTGGGCTTGCAAGCAATTGTAAAAGGCCAAAAACCCTGTGCCTCCTGGAGCATGGCCACCCTAGCAAAAACACAAAGCCAACAGCCATACTGCAGAAGAGTGTGCTGCTTCTGTGAATCTCACAGATTTTTTTAAGGGGGCAAATGGGACCCAAGGTTGTTTTGTGAACTAGATGAGCTGGGGGGGGCAACATCAGGTGAATTGAAAATATGAATGAGCTATTATCCATCATAGTTACGCAGATACTCCATGGATGAAGGCATTGTGATCCAAAGAACCACCCTTCCCTTTCAGAACTGAACGTTGTCTGTTCCAAGAGCTGTCATTTGTTATCAGTTCAGGCACAGCATATGACAAAATAAATTAACCTCAAGAGCTCTCATAAGTGTAATTTCCCCCTTCCTCCTCCTGGTTTTAAACATATACAAATGGAAATGAAAGTAACTTATATAAGTGTATATACTCAATTTGCAACTGGCTGTGCTATCTAGTAAATTCAATAGAAGTGGCTAAGTGCAAGAAAGAGGCCATCTTTCAAGAGGAACTGATGTTTATGAAAGTGCTCTGAGGGGTACCCTTTAAATACTATGACTGTAAGTGTGGCAGGGTAAGGGGGCAAGATGGGGGCAAGATATTTGAGAGGGGGTGCTCAGAAATGCAACCCCCTGAAATGTGAACCCCGCCTAATAAAAAAGCCTCAATTCAACGTATGCGCGCATGCACGCAAACACACACGCGCACACAGCAGGCCTGCTTCAGATTGGGACTTGCATCCCCCCTCTGCTGTTGTCTGATCTCCCTTGCCAGTCCCTCCTATAATTGCCCCAAGGGAAAAAAACTTACCTTGTAGAAGGGAACGGCTGAGAGAGCAGTAGGTGGGCGTCTGTTTTTGGGAACCCCCTGAGAATCTGGGGCTGCCATCACACACCTGGGATATAAGAGTTCCAAGACAGTTTCCTTTTTTTCTGGTTCTAGCCTTAGTGGTTACAACAATTATTACTTTTTTTTTTAATTCTGGAACAAGGCTGAACTGAAGGCTGGGAGGAAGAGGCCATGTCCCTTCCCTTGACCATCATAGGGGGCTACAGAGGGAAGGGAAGTCCTTAGGAATCTCAATACATATGTGGAGCTCTGTGTAAAACCAATGTAAAACTGTCATGGCCAGCAATAGCATACAAAGTCTTAGGATTCATGTCCAGGAATAAAAGCCATGTGTAGACAAGTTCCATAGACATAGAATTATTTTGGAACTTGTCTACCCATGGCTTTTATTCCTGGACATGAACCCAAGTCTGTGTAAAACCCTTCGGATCCTGCCCTATATTGAGAGCCCCACAAAATTATGATTAGAAGGGGGTCTGATTTTCAAAAGCTGGAGAACGCTGTTTTCCCCATGGGATACAGTTCTAATGATCCAGCATGCTCTATCCATGATGCTCTTACAGACTCTAATTTAATTTAATAGGACAGGTGGGAACAGGCTTACATGCAAATGGAAAACCGGCATGCATAATAGGTCATTAGCCCCTTTACCCACTTGGTTCTTATGGACTCATAATACCTTCTGATCAAGAAAGAACATCTGGAGATTTGGTGGCAAGAGAATAACCACATGAGAATGCACTGCAGGCCAATAATGGAAGGGCTAGACTGACACCCTCCAGTCCTTCTTCACACCTCATCTTCTTTTCATTTGCAACAGTGATTGGTTTTCTTGTTTAAACATATGTCCCATTCTTTTGTCCTTGACCAGAATGATGAATTCCCTGCCACTCAAGGTAGTTCTGCCTGGCATGCAAGTTCAGATCTGTCTGCAATATTAGCTGCAAGGGAAGAATGAGTGTCCTTGTGTGCATTTTTTGCTCTTAAAGATGTGAGTAGTTTTCTTTCCTATTCATTACAGAACATGTGGTGGGTTGGACTATAGATGAATGTCTGCAGGAGTTGCACCAGGAGCTGTGATCTCTGGACACAGAAATGGCAGGCAAAGGCTTTTTCACATTGGGGATGTGCTGGAAGCCAACTGCAGTTTCCTTAACTCCGGACCAAATTTCACTTAAGCCCAAGAACAATATACACTATTGATGCTCATGCCTGTGATTTGAATTGGCAACGCTGTCATCCACTTTTGGGGCACTCCTGGGAAATTTCCAAAACGTAGGGTGTGGAGAAGCAGGAGGAGTAGACCAATTATAAAGCAAGAATTTCAGGATTTTCACATTCAGTTGCATCTAATTTCACGTGGGGCTGCCTTCGAAAAGTGTTTGGAAACTGCAGTTGATCCATAACGCAGCAAGCAGACTGCTGACTGGGACCAATTGTTGGGAGCATGTGACTCCCTGATTGTAGCAGCTTCAGTGGCTTCCAGTTCCTTTTGGGATCCAATTCAACGTGCTGATTGGCACAGTGATGTCTGAAGGACCACCTTTTGTCATACTTGTGTGCCTGCTGGTTACTAAGAGCTTCAGCTGAGACCCTTCTCTGCCTGCCACCATTTTTCTGCCTACCTGAGACTTGAGAGGTTGAGTTTGAGACTTGGGAGAGGACCTTTCCTGTGGCCCCATTTCGAATATGGAACAACTTTGCATTTTGTGGCACTTCTTGATCCTTCGCTCTTGGTTTTTTGCCATTAGGTCAAAACCTCTATTTTTAAGCAGGCGTTTAGCCTCTAGGGTATTTAACTGTGGTTTTTAAGTAATTCTGTCTATGCCTCTTTCTTCTGATTTTATGATAGTTGTTTATAGTCGCTTTTAATGTGATTATTTATTGCATTGTATTGCAGTTTTAAACCACCTTAAAGAATATATTGGGATGGCAGGAATCATAGAAATCCCCTAAGAAACAAACAACCAAGCAAGCAGATCTACAGTGCCCAAGCATAATTTATCTGAACCCAGCATAAACACAGGACCCTGTTCTCCCCCCCCCCCCAAGGCCATCTTTGTCTTGGAAAAATGCAGGACTGATTAGCGTCCCTCTGCTTCTTTAGGTCCCTTTGTTTAAGCTCTTTACATTTCTGGCTGCCTGATTAGTGTTTATAGCTAGATACAGCAGTATGGCATGAGTGTATATTAATTATTCCTGAGTGACAAATTGCTTTTAGACACTAGCTCTAACTGGGAATTGTCAAAAAGGGTACAGTAACCTAGGTAGAGAGGGAGTGAGAGTGTGCCAGCTAGTCACACACACCCCTGCTGGCACTGACATGCTCCATGGCCAGGCGCCCCTGTTCCCTATATGTTCACTGCAGAGGCAAACGTTGAACCTGCAGAATCTTTCTCCTGGTGTTCTGAAATCTTGGCTTAAGAACATAAGAAGAGCCCTGCTGGATCAGGCCTGTATCCCACAGTGGCCCCACCAGCTGCCTCAAGTCAAGGAGCACACAAGACAAGAAGATACCAGTATTCTGTCACCACTCCCTTGCATCTGGCATTAAGAAATATAGCCTACTACTAAAACCAGGAGGTTGCATATACCCACTGTGGTTTATTATAACCTGTGATGGACTTTTCCTTTCCTGTGGCTGTTTGGGTTTCTAGAATGTAGGGAGGCATTTTATTTATTTTTATTTTTTAAAACATATGTATTTTTCTCTTACTGGACCAAACTGCTTTGCCACAAGGAATAAAACAATATACATCTAAATACAAATGTAATTTTGAATATGTCCAAGACCAGGCCTTTGCACCTCGCTTTGAATCTTGCCCTCTGCTGCTGAAATCTCCTTGCCTGCCCTTCCTTCAGGAAAGTCTAAGTTAGTGACCATAAATATACTGTATATTTGTAACCGGTTAAAAACACTCCCAAATGTATGAAAGAGAGAGGGAAACAAAATAGCATTTCGTTTTGAAGAGCCAGCTGTAATTATAGCTTTTCAGCTTTAGGGGCAGGTGAGGTACTTCTATATAAACTGCCCAGAGAGGAAATGAGTCCTGGGTTACGTTCCAAAAAGATGAGTTTAGCAATGGACGGGGGCGGGAGGGAGGGAGGGGGAGAGACACAGCTTGTTCTGTGACAAACATATTTTGACAATTCTGCTGAAAGCGCTGACAGAGTTATGAGCGAGGAGGAGGAATAACTGATCAGAGAGGGTCATTGCACATCTTTGCCTTTATTCAGGCTGGTCGGAGAACAATGCGAGTCACTGCCCAGTTCTGGGAAACATCCTCTCTTTGGTGTCACAGGGCATTCTCCAAGGTAATGCGGAGCTTCCTGCCACAACACACCTGCCAACAGCAGAGACCAAAAGCAGATGAGCCTGATGAGCTGTCTCTCTCCACCCAGCCCCGTGAACGGCAAAAAGGGAAAGAGGATAAATGCTGAGACGGCTCACTCTTCACCCAAAGGCATTTTACTGCCCACACATCCTTCACCATTGCGTCCCCTATTCTTATCATTCAGGAGAATAGGACTGAGTAATTTCATATGGTTTCCAGCTATTGTCCCTAGCCCAGAAAAAAAGTCACAACTAGCCTCCCCCTACTGATTTCAGTGGGTCTTAAGCATAACTAACTTTATCTGGAGTTGTGAGATTTATAAAATAATAGAAGTGTAGTCTGTTTTTCCAATCCACACTGTGCAGAGGCTGGTTGTGTTTTGGTACTTGGTGATAAGGGAAAGGCACTTTTCACATATTGTTTAAAAGCACTCTTTTTACTATGTGTGCTGGGGCGAGAACCTGGCCACTAAAAGCAGGTTCCAGTGATGGTGAGTCTTGGATCAAATCAACAGCATAGAGGAGCAATACAGTTCTGCAAGTTTTACAATTTAAACAAGGTAGACAGCTTTTTAAAATACTGCATACACATTTCATTTGCAATGCACTTTTAAGATTCTATTTCATGGTCACACTACTGTATTTTCTTTTGACTTGCAACCAACAAGTGTCCATACATCTTTTATGTTAAGAACAGCTCAGAAATATTTGTGGGAGAAGAGAGCAAGTGACAACTGAGACCGGTCAAGGCAACTGACACAAGACATGGTTGACAAGGAGCAGATCTGCAACAGGCTGCAGCCGAGGTAGCTAGTGTGGCCATAGCAACACGTTTGACCTGTGTCGTATATGAGTAACCTGGCTGCATTCACAGGATGATGTTTCATGGCACTGGACTGCTATCAGGGTGGTCTTTTAAAAATTCTACCAGATTGATACATGATGATCCAAGTAGAAAGTAATTTTAATTTCATTGGAACTTATTTCCTAGGAAATATCACTAGGGTTGCAGATTAATCTTAAGTTAGTGGAAGGGGTGACTTTGCTCCGACTCCTGTGTTTAGACCACATGTGATTATTTTTAGCAGCACCTATACTTTTGTCCAACTCACTGGTTCCACACATGGGCACTGCAGTGCCACTCTGTAAGGGTCTGCATTTGGTTCAGGAGAAATGGAGAAACTGGAGCAAACAGGAGGACACCTTCAGTTCAATTCAGCATTCATCCTGATTTGAATGCAATGGGGACCATCAAGTCCCAGCTGAGCCGTGATCTATTCGTGATCTATTCAACTCTTCTCCATTCCTTTCAGTTTTGATTCCCTCAACCAGCTGCAGGTAGGATGGAGGAAGCAGAGAATGCACCTGGAGAAAACGGACAATGTAAACTTTCTCATCTTGAGCTCACATTCTAACTAAGGTGTCCAAGAATCTAATAGGGCTTCTTGGAGAAACATTGAATCCGAGAAAAGTGGAGGGGTACACAGAAATATAAAAAAAAATACAGGGACCATACATGATCTGTTCATTCTGGCATAGTTGTGCTGTTGCAAGGGAGGGGAGGATGAAGGGTTGGAGATTTGTACTTTGTCCTGTGTGCAAAAAATAACAACATTCAGTTTCATTTAAGATTTTAATTCTAGCACTGTTTGGGGTTTGCTGCTTTGCTTATAGTTTATAGCCTGTGAGAATATTTTATTTTAATTCAGCTTTCTCCCGTCCTGACCCCATTCAGCTTTTTGTATACAGTACTGTACTCTCAGATTATTCTGAGTTTTTGAAATTGCTTTTTGTTTGTTTGAGTTAAGACGTTCTTGGTGCTTGTTTACTCTTTGAGGAGGGTGCCAAGCTCTGCTATCTGAAGCAGTTATTTGAAATTTGCTGTCCAAAGAACATTACCAAATCATATTCCTTCTTTCCTGGAATATTGAAGGGGGACCTTACGTACTATTTAGGGGTGTTCTGCTTTACTTGGCTTTATCCAGAGCAATTTTTAGTCTTTTGTTCAAATAATAATAATAATAATAATAATAATAATAATAATAATAATAATAATAATAATAATAATAATAATAATAATAATAACTTTCTTGGTCATCGGATTTCTCCTGACTTTAATTCAAGGCAGTGTACATAGGCTGGCAATTCTACACCCCCAAGGAGGGGTTACAATTCAAAGTTCTAATCTTTCATAGAACATCATCATTCCAGATGGTGACCTTCAGGGTCTGGCTTATCTCTGGCATTCGCCTTCCACGCTCAGCTTGACGGCACTCTGCCTCTCACTTCAGAGTGTTATCTGACAGCTTTTTTCCTCGCTCTCACCAAGGGCTTCTGCAGATCGTCAGGCATGTCGATAACTCTCGGATTCTTCCGGTTGTCTCGAGCTGGCATCCTCAGATCTCTTCAGGCATTAAAAGGCGGCAGCTCTACCACTGAGCCGGATTTCCTGCCCATCCCAGTACCATCCCAGTATTTCAATGCCTCCATCTTCTCCTCTCTCACTCGGGTTGGTAACTGGATGGGCAACAGACACAATATGCATCATATTGTGCATTAGCTGTTCATTTTATTTCATTTAAATTGTTTGGAGGCTGTGTACTCCTCCTCTTGTGTGCACATACAGCCAGATTTTAAAACAGGCAGCCAAAGAGCAGGATGCCTTTTGAAATATTGTACCATTGACAAGGAGAAAGGACTAAGCATAGGGAACTTGAACCGAGAACACTGGCAGCAAGATTCATATATCTTACTCCCAGTTTCACTATGGCAACTCCCAGACAGAGACATCAGCCTGATCTCTGTGGTGTTGCAGCACCACCCATATACTAACTGACCAAAGGTGGAACTGTAGCTCTTCAGCCCAGGTGATCTGAGGAACCATTAGGGACCTGGTTGGTTTACATAACATTATCTCCAAGCCTGGCTCCTCAGTGTAAGCAACTTGTCCTGTGTAGCAACACTGCCTTGTGGACCATCAGCTGGTATTCAACCACATTTTCTGCTTTGACCCTCGTCCACTTGACCCAATACAGTTGTTCACTTGTCCTCACCCATGTTTTTTGCCTCTAGCTCCTACACCAGAATTGGACCCCCCTGCTAAGGACTGACTCAGAGCTTGGCTAAGGCCTGACATCATTCCGCACTGCAGAGGTTTAAATGTTATTGGGACATACTCCGATTATACGCAAAGGCCCTTATTATCCGGCTCCTCTCTACAGATTTTATAACTGCAAGACTCTTAAGTACTATATTGTCCTAAATTGAAATCAAACCCTACAATGCCACTTCAGTGTCTTATTTATAAGCTTGCACTTTGGGAACTTTTAACATCAAATGTATCCTGTCTAATAGTCATTTTCCATCATGGTTAACATCTTTATTCAGAAGCTGTCACTCTGCACTGCATACCTCGTAAATAATCAGCTCTTAGTTTTCTGCCTGAAACAACACATGACTTCACTGCTGCTAAGCATCTCTGTACTGTACCAGGACGGTGACCTGACCAAGGCACAGGGATATATAGCTTGGAGAGGAAGCAGGAAGGATGAGTCAACCAGAACTAGAGTCTAAAAAAGACTACTCACGTGTAATGCAGGTGAAGTTTGAATTGGGGGAGTTCAGAATACAAACTCTCCCAATTCAAAGTGCTGCTCTCACCTCAATACGAGACAAGCTCAGGAGCTTCTAAATTTGAGCTGGGCTCATATTGTCCTGTTTTGGGATTCATCCATTGTTGCTACCAGCCAGCCTCCCCTCTCTCATTGCTTGCTCCCTTCATCTTTCCAGCTTCTAGAATGCTGCAACAGCAGTGTCTAAATTGCAAACACCTCTGAGAAATGTTGTTCTCCAACTTGGAAGCCCAGGAGAACTACATTTTCCTGAGCACCTTGTGCATGACCTGCACAATATTCTATAATGTTGTTGCAGCTTTCTAGAAGCCAGAAAGAAAAAAAAGGAAGTAGAGGCCTCCAGAGGGTGAGAGGAGGGGTATCTTGGTGGTACTGCTACTACCGTAGATACGTTTGGGAGGATGGAAAAGACGGATGTAGTGCATACGTCTACAGGGGGACAGTGGTGGAGGGGATTTCCCAATCCACTTGATTTTTGCAATCCTTTGCAGACACTTGACAAAGCCTGAGGGTTTTTATTTCTCTTCATAGGGAAAGCCCAATAAACATGAACTGAAATTGAAACACACCAAGGAGGCCCATCAGTACTCGGGAGCAGTTGATACAACTGCCTTTGTCTGCTGCAGCCATGTGTATACCGTAGCACGGGACGCAGTCCAGCACTTTGTAGCTACAGTTTGTCCCCTCTTTGTTTTCCAAACGTTTGTCCATAGAAGGCCCTGAGAAGAATAGAGAGGGAAGAAGGAGAAGGGGGCAGGGGAAGGAAAAAGGAGGGAAAGCAGGTAGGGAGGAGAAAAGAGAAAAGGCCTGTGACAGAGTCTGTGAATAAAGAACCATTTTCTTTCTGCAGGGATGTGGATCAAGTCTCTGAGTCCAAGTCTTGAGTCAAGTCTCAAGTCAAGTCCCAAGTCTTTGCCCCCAAGTCCCGAGTCTTTAGTTGCGAGTCCCTATCTATTTAATGGGGAAAATGGGTTTAAACCTGAATAAAATTTGACTTGTCATAAGAGGCTCCAAGTCTCGAGTTGAGTCTTTCGAGTCTTTTACAAGCGCCGAGTCAAGTCCGAGTCGAGTCATTGACACGACTTGAGTCCGACACAAGTCCGAGTCAATAGATTCAAGTCTACATCACTGATTTTCTGGCATTTAAATCTTGGTAGCTGCATCTTACTTGAGACCAGTCACACAGTGATTTGGCAGCGAGCTTCTGGGTCTCATGGGTCAACAAGCATTTTACCTACTACCATCTCTGCCTGAAGTTGCTCCTGGCCCTGTAACTACAAGGTGAACCTTGTAACCAGAGAGCAGTCACAAAACCAGCTCAATTTAAACACTTCAAACTTTCATTGATTTCAATGGGAGCTATTTAATCATGCACTGAACTTCATCTATATCTGTCATGTTTATGAAAGATTTTTCATATTGCAGCTGATTCTTTACCAACACTAGTACATGTGACTGCCCAAATGATACTGGCATCTGTGTGGCATTTCTACATGTTTAATGTTTATTTTATTTATTTACAATATTTTTACCCCGCCTTTCTCCCCGAAGGGACCCAAGGCGGCTTACAGGAACAAAAAATACAAATGCAAAAAAAAACACAATCACATTTAAAAGCAATAAAAACAGCTAACAAAAACTCATAAATAATCTGAAACGATAAAACGATTACAATTAAAAGACAAGAACACGAGAGCAGTAGCACCACAGCTGTAACAGCTGGATGTTAAAAAGATGTTAAAAAGGCCCAAACATCTAAACCATTTAATCATTTGATTTTTGTCTGTAAACCACTTTGTGAACTTTTTGTTGAAAAGCGGTATATAAATACTGTTAACAATAACAACAACAACAACATCAACAACAACATTATTATAATGTTTATTTTAATATTAATCATCATACCACACATGCAAATAAAACATGTCATTTTGTCTGAGATTATTGTGGAAATGTTCTAGGGCCTGTAGACAGAAGGCTGCACTAGACGACCGTGTACAAATATGAGTTCGGCCAATGGTCCCAGAAGAGCACTCTTTCCTTGCCTCAACCTCAGTACAGTATTTCATTCATAAAAAGGGAATAATAATGATCCATTTCATAGTTATTAGGAAAACAAACAAGATGATGACTTCAGAACATTTGCCACATCAAAATCCTATATTATCATTGTCATTGCTATTTATAAATTGCCTAATGTTGCCCGTTAAAAACGATCAGCATTTTCTCATTTGTGACCGTGCCATTTTCGTCCACACAAATCAGAATAGCAAGTGTGATAGATAATCCACAAAAGCAGTTTAAGTGGACCACTTGCTTTTGTAGCACAGAGTGAAACTTGAGTTGATTGTACCCATGGGGATATGGGCAATTCTGAAACATTCCTTGCTTGCCATGCAGTGATTTGAAACAGTTGCATGGAGCAGCAGCACCCTTGTAGGGGCGGCAAATGGCTGAGCGCCCAGCCCATCTGTCCGCCACACTCTCCAAGCAGCTGCTCCACTGAGGGCTCCGCTCAACTTTCTGAGAGCAGGTCAGAAGAGAATCGTGCAGCGGCAACCTCTTTCTCCCTCCAGCACTGCTGGACGAAGGAATTAAAACAAACAAAAAAAAGCTGCTGTGGCTCCAAATCCAAATGTGTCCTTGCCTACTTGGTACTTACAAAGCACCAAGTAAGCAAGAAAAGGCAATATGGAGCCTGCTCATGCCTTCCCTGCACTTACAAAGCATGAGCCGGGTTCCCAGCATCCCCTGTGCCTGTTCATTTCAAACAGAGGAGGCATGGACCAAGGAGGCTGCATACAGCGATCTTCATCGGTAAAGGGGAGGATGGAGGCACAACCGCTTGTTTGTCCACCCACCCACCCTCCATAGGAGTGTGTGCAGGCATGCATGAGCTGAGGCAGCAGAGGGTGATGGGTTCAGGCGGCAGAGAGGCACGCACCACCCCACCTCTGATTTACCTACATTCGAGACCTGGTTTGGTCTAATTTCAAATGTCTGCCTGTCTTTTGGCTATTTGAACCTTGCCTAATTTTCCTTTTTACCCCCTTCTTCCCAATTTTTCCCAATAAACTATTGTTATTTTTGACACATCTTCATCTTGCTTCATTCAGGCAAGAGTAGCGAGCTATTGTCCATCACATCAGTCTCTTACAGACCACTTTTGGCGAATGCGCCAAGGTTGTGTGCATATGTACAGAGGAGCAGGGTATGACTAGTTCAGTTGGCTCCCTGGACACTTATTTAGCAATTGGCTTTTGTGCTGAGGGAAACCTGCAGATGGGGAGTGAGAAAGGGAAGCCCCTTCAAGGGGGCCCCATTCTGTGCTTTTTCGCTTCCTGGTGGCAGCAACGACCCCTTTTCCAGGCAGCTTCTAATCGCTTTTGATGTCAGTGAAGGTGCATGGGAAGGTCAGATGCATGGGCTGGTTGCCTTGCTTCTTCTTTCATCCTCACAAGGTGGGCTATGGTGTCCCCACTGGAGCACTACATAGAGTCTAACATAAGTTCCATCAAGTGTTAATTGGTATGGATGAAAACACAGGCATACACACACGTGTGAAATTTTGCAGGTTTCCCAGCACCCCCAAACACTTCTTAATTATCGCGAGGGATTTAAGGGAGATGTGTCATTGGTTCTACTAATGCTTCGTTCTTCATCAGCCGCTCTACAGGAAGCAGACCCTGTTAGGATGCAAAATAATGTAAAGATGCAGATGGGGTTCTGGCTGGTTAAACAGAGGACGCTTCAGTGAGAATTATCCAATTAAACCCCCTACGCTCCCCTGCTTCTTCATCCCCCTCTTTGCACCAGGAACTCTATCAGCAAAACCAATATATACCAACCCTACTCAAATGAATACCAAATTAGGTAATCATAAGGTGCAATGCACATCCCCATATGGTGCTCACTGTCGGGCACTGACAGAGGGCTGATTGAAAAATACATACAGTACAATGAGATGTATGGGTCTGTGAACTCGCTTCATTCTATCAGCAAAGGCAAAGGCAACATCGGGAATCAAGTAGATGTGGGCATGTGCTGGATGCCAATTGGGCACACTTTTGCAGGGGTTGCGGGCATAATAATGACACAAGGTTTCAGACCATCAGAACAAGAGGAAACAAAGGCAGAAGGCCAGAAGAGCTGCCTCCAGAGTGCCAAGCTATGTGGAAGTTGCAGGTATACTTCAGGAAGCATGAATGAGGTCTAGGCCAATATAAAATATTACTTTATTGAAATGTTGTAAGTTGCCTTGGTGGTCCCTTCAAAGGAACTGAAAAATAGGGTAGGCATGTTTTAAATAAAAAAAGAAATTTGGTGTCAGAAAACCTACCAAACCTAGGCATTGGGAAACACTGTTATTTCCCTACTCCCCCTCCCAAATTATCATCTTTTCTCTAAGAACGGATTGCGATAGGTGGCATCACAGAAACCAAAGTAATAATGAACAGCTAGAGATGGAGAACAATAAGTCTGTCGAGCATGCCATGAAAAATTTCAGTAGTGGGTGAAAGCACTCGCCTTTTGTTAACACACTCAGAGGTTGATCTGAAGTGGGATGAAAGTGTTTGAAAATTCAGAGTGAGGGTAATGCTGATTTGGGAATGGGGAGAAGTGCCATCACGTTAACTTCGTTTTGTGGCATTGTCACATAGCCACATCTGATTGCCCATGTAGCATGACAACCCATCATGTTCATTACATGATCCTTCATGATTCTGGTGTTGGATTTAGACCTGGAAGATCTAGGTTCAAATAGCTGCTCAGCCATGGGCCAGTCATCATTTCTGAGCCTAACCTACTTCTCAGGGTTTTTGTCAGGACAAAAGGAGAGCAACTTGGATGAAGGGTGGTATTAAAATGTGAAAAATAAATATAAAAGTAAATTGGCTGGGATCCCCGTGTGACTATTCCAAGTAAGAAGACCCTCAAATAACGTTGCTACAGCAACAGATGGGGAACCAACACAGTTAAAGGTGGGGTTATAGAAAATCTCTGGTCACAACAGCACTGCTTTTGCCCCGAAAAATTTAATGGTCAAACATTCAGCACAACCAGCATTTGTGTCAGGTTGCTGGAGGCCCTGCGGCAAAGCCTTGCCCTGGCCCCAGAGGCGAAACTAGGGCGGAGCGGGCGGAGCCGTCGCTGTCCCTGCCCCCGCAACTACTCAAAGATCTGCTCAGCTACTGTTCTCTCTAACGTGAAGCCAAGCTCCACGTGGAGCTCAGCAATGTCCAGAATTGGCATCACAACACAGTGGCCTGCCATCCACTCACAGACATGGCCTCCGGCCCCTATGCCAAAGAAGGTTGCCAATCTCTGCCTTAGAGGCTACCATCTCAGGATGAACTTCAGCAAATGAACTCTTCAAGTGAGTTTCCTCTGATTTCTAGGGGTCTGTAACTATCTTTTTTTCATTTAATTATTCCATTTTCATTATTAAGCCCCTCATTCATTCTGTAACTCCCATTTGCTTTTGTTTCAGGAGGTGGAGGACCTTGCAGTGAAGCAGCCATGGCAAGTATAACCAGAGGTGTCACTAGGGTTTACGAGAGCCCATTGCGTCACCTAACACTTTCCCTACATTTTAAACAGGTAATGATGGCAAAATGCCTTACCCTGTGGTGGCTGCCATTTTTTCCCACAATGCCCCAGAATGATGCTAAGTCCAGGACATTGGGGGGAGGGGATGGCACTCAAAAGGAGGGACACTCTGCCACTGTAACCTTTTTAAAGAGTGGAAAAAGCAAAGCATATGTCTGCAGCTGCACTACAAAGTAAGCCCCCCTCCTTTTAAGAAAAAACAGAATCTTGAATGAAATGAATAGTGTGTCTCATTTGTTTCATGCTTACCTCCATTCATAATTGCTGGTACTTGTTTTAAGATGAAGAAAAAATAAATAAACCAAACGGACCAGTTTGGTTCATTTTCCCCATTTTTTTCTGAAACAAATGCACACCCCTATTGATTTCCATTAAACTGAGTAAGCCCTTGACTGGCATGAGGTTGGCCACCCACTCCAAGGGAAACATTATAGATTAGCAATCGCTATGCTTGAAATAGGGGGAATAATGTGCATGAAGTGGCAAGGAAGGAACCACACTATACATTTCTTTTATGTGTGGATCTTGATGAATGTTGGCAGTGATGCCTGTGATGACTCCTGATGGCATGAGAGCCACTAGCTACTACTGTGCCTGTGTGCCAGCTCATTTCCACTGGGTTTTACATCACACAATGAACACTGCATTTCAAGCTACAGGCTAAAGTGGTGAAGAATCTATCATGGAAATTTTCAATTTTCAAATTTCCTTAGAGAAATTCTAATCCGGATGCAGCTTTCTGGCATATTCACATGGATATCCAAATATATCTGAATTTGATATTGGAAATTTGTTCTGAGGACATTTGAGAGTTGCTTTGCAATGGATTTAAGCTCTTGTGATCTTGTGAAGTCTACGGCTGTGAATGGATCTTGTGAAGTCTACGGCTGTGTTTGTTTTTCAGCTTCCAGCACTAGGAGCGCTGGAGAGCTTTTTTTTTTCTCCTTCAAGCGTGCTCGGGTTGCGTTTTTATCTCCCTCCAGCCCACTCGCCATGCTAGAAGTTTCAACTGCGAGCTTGAAGCTAGAAAAGATGGCGGCCTCATGCACCAATAGGAAGGCTGCTTGGCTGGCTGCAAAGGAACTTGGGAGATGTAGTGTGAGGGACGAGAAGCAACAGCAGCCATTTTGATTTTCGGTCATTTCCGTTCTTTTTGGGAGCCCCAGCAGCAATATTCAAGCATGCTAGGAACGTCACTTCCTGATATTTCACTTCCCAGTTGAAAAACAAACGCAGCCTACATTGGTGCTCGGAAACTCACAACCAAGTTGTAAGACCAAACACTCTCAGGAAGTGAACTGCCCTTATATAATTTTTTGTACCTCTCTTTTGGATAAGGAGGACATGACAGTGATCTTGCCGTGTATTTGCTTGGGGGGTCCAACATTCTAAGGGTGCATCCAAATGGAACTCCCAACGCTTGTTTTTATGGCCTCCTTGTCATTGTGAGACACGGGGGGGGGGGTTGATCCTGATAGGATTAATTCTCTTCTCTTTTCATTTGTTCTAATCCTCTTTGATGTATTTTACTACTTTTCAACTCCTCAGCTTTCTTTTCTCCATGGGGTTAGGATCTGATCTTATTTGTGCTGCTCTGAACCCAAGTAATTCATTTTTTTTTTCCAGTGGGGTAATTAACTGAGAGGGGACTTTGGATTATTTTACCAGCATATAATGTCTGTCATGCTTTCTACTTTGTCCTCAGTTTTACAATGCTTCTCTCAATGTCTACTTCCCCCCTAAATGTGTTTTTCTACTGTATTTTTATTGTGGGTTTCAAGTAAAATAAAAGCAAATGAAATCAGAGCAAATATGTAGTTACAGAATCCCCTGGAGACCAAAAATATAGCCTTGGAGAACAGTTGGGGTTTATTTTATTAGACATAATACTAGGCTGTCAACAAAATATAGACTTCAAATATAAAATTTTAAAAATATTGTTGACTTATTTAGATAAAAAAAAAATCCCCGCCTTCCCCGATAGCATCATACATCTGAGGGCTTCTCTGGACAGCCCACTAATAAACACACCAGTATTACTTTAAAATAATGAAAATTTACTGGGGCATCCTGACTGGTAACTGATGTACATTGTCAGCGCAATCCTGTGCAAGGATCTGGTGGGCAGCCCAGGGCCACCCGCCGGATCCTATGCAGAGGCTGCCTGTCGACTGGCTCGTCCCCTTCCCCAGGTGTAAACCGGGGTCAGCCCAATAGGCCTCCTCGGATTTCCGCCAGCTAAATAGCTGGCGGAAGTCGGAGGAGGCCATGTAAAGGCCTAGCCGGCCCGGCGGGGATATGGCAGAAGCCATCTGCCCCCTTCTGGGTTGGCTCGTCCAATGGCCCCCTCCCTCGCCCACTGAACCGCCCCCGCCAGATCCAGACAAATTTCCTCCGGCGGCCACCCAGGCGTTTCGGTGATGGAGTGACGGTGGCCGGCCTCTGTGCCAGCTTCCCTTACTCCCGAGGTGTCACGAACATGCTTTACGACGTCAGAACGGTGGAGCACTCACTCCGCCATTCCTGTGCTCCGGAGGATTGTACCCTGTATGTATTAAGACACAATGTTGTGTAATGAGATGAGGCTTGCAGGACATAATCATAGAACACTGAAAGATTAAACACCTGGCTTTGGAATGGAGAATATTATTATATTGCCATTACATGACTACAATTATTATTAGGCCCACACCAAATGTTATTTTGTGTCAGTTTATACGTCTGCTTGAGTAAAGGGTGTTATTTCCTGGAAAAAAATTAATTGATAGTCTTCTCACCTTTATTCTATTCATTTTGTTCACCATTCTCCATCAGCTGTTGTTTCAGTTCAGTTTTATTTCCCTACTTTCTCATTTCTAGAGTGATTGCAACCAATCAGGGATCATGTTGTGGATGTGATGATACTGCAACTCCACATACCCAATCACCTTTGATTATGTGCTGATATTGCTGAGGGCACTGAAGCCCTTTCAGAGTAAGGCCAATGTTTCCTGAATTAGCAAAGTATTTCATTCCCCTTTAAAGCAATCAGCAAAAAATAATCAATAGTGAGACAATTTTCAACTCTAAAGAAAATGTTTGCAAAAACCACCACCCCCTTTCACCTCAGCCCTAATTATTATTACTACAGTCATAACATATGTGAAGCACTTTGAACATTTAAATTGTGCTATATAAATGCTAAGTATTATTATTATTCTCTCTGGGGTGGGAATGCTGAGAGATGGGATTTACCCTTCAATGCTTCTGCATCTGAGTGAATATTGAGCTACCAAGCTTGCTTGAACTGCAAATTGTATTAAATTAAAAATATGCAATGGATTCCCTTTGGGGTCTCCCAAGCTGGAAAATCTGGCTTTATCTGGGCTCCCCGTAGGATTTATGTGCCTGATTACAATAGTCGCTTTTTCAAAGGTGAGAGCCTGAGCTGACAGGTTTTCTGCTCTCTCTCTCTCTCTCTCTCTCTCTCTCTCTCTCTCTCTCTCTCTCTCTCTCTCTCTCTGTTATTAAGACAAATCCCTCTTCACTCTGGAAGCACCACTGCCTGAGAGAGTAAAATTAAGTTCTATGCGGGGGATTCCCTCGATCATCTAAGCCTGTTCTCCCCAGCATCCATTCTGTATCACTGCCGGGCTCCTCCTGTGGCCATAGTTCACTTGGAAAGGAAGCCAGCAAGTGAAATTGCATTAACCTACTAAGCCAAAGTGTTAATTTGTTTCCCCAAAGGCCATCTGACACCCTCAAAAATCCATTCAGTCCCTTTCAGTGACAAGCATACCCTGTAGGATAGGGGAGGCCCCTCAAAGAGAACGTTTTCATGTTGCATCTTTCCTACCAATATCCTTATAGTTGCTCAACATCTTCCAGCCCACAAATGGAGAATGAATCCAGCTGAGACTGAGCTCATGATGCTCTGTGAGCCTGTGACTTGAGAGTAATTCAGCAAACACAAATTTGCTAGTCATAGATACACAGATCCTGTATCCTTTGCTATATCAGGACATCCAAGTAGTGGGAGAAGTTAACTGAGACCAGGTCACCTCAAAACGTATGGGTTGCAACAGTGGTGCTCATCTGGGCTCAGCTTCACAATCTGATTCAAATGCCAAGGATCAGACTTAGAGCTGATTCTGAGCTTCTGAACATGGGCAGAGTGCTTGCCTTCACAACTGAATAGCCACAATAATCTGATATGATTGGTCAGGACTTCCTGCTCAACTTCCAGACAGGCTTAAGCCCATGCCCCTCTCTTCATAAAATTAACCACTGAACAATGAGCTGCCCAATCCTGTCTAACTTTGCACCTTGTGATGCAGCGAAGCCAGTGCAGCCTCCGCCGTATCCAGGGCGCAAAGCAGGCAGGCGGGAGGTCACCTTGGGGGAAGGGAACATTTGTTCCCTTCCCCTGGGCAAAGCCCAAGCCGCCCTGATGGGGCTACTCAGATGTACGTCAGCTATTTTGCTGGTGCTGCAAGCCCGAGAGCCCCGTATAGTGGTGGCCAGGCCAGGGAAGGGGGATAGGATTTTGGCATAACCTTTGCCACCAGTTCCTTCCCTTTCCCGGGCCCAACCAACCAATCCCCCCCCCAAACACTCCCGCTCTCCCCCTGCCCCTCTGCCGCCCAGCGGGGACCTTTCCTGGCAGGCACAGTGTTGATGTGGGGTGAGTAGAGCGACACCAGTCTCAGTGCTGCCTTCGCTGGGTGACGCAAACGTGCCTTATGGTATGTTTGTAACACCCTAGACAGGCGGTCTACAGTTTAGATAGGATTGCGCCATCTATCTGGTGAGAAGTCTGCAACTCTTTTAAAAAGAGCTAGTGTGTACACTACAGCTTGCTTCTTCAGTTGACATCATTCTGACACCACAGTCAGTAGTGGTCAGTAGTCTGGAAATAAAGCAGTGTGTAGCCACGTACAACTCATAGCAACCATAATGTCCAAGTACGGGATACATTAGGTGGAACATTTGGTCCTCTTCAAAACAATGAGACCTGAAGTGTAAGCCCACATTGAAGCATGTGGGCATTAAATATAGTAGGGCCCTGCCAAGTCATTGGTGGTACAATAGTAATGTACTGTTAAAGGTAGGCTTACCAGATCGCCGACCGGGACGGAGCCTCTTGCCCTTAAGGGGCGGGGCGCGGGAGGAGGCCAGATCTCTCCCCTCCCGCGCCCCCTCCTGCACCGCGGCGATCTGGCCCCCTCCCGCGCCCCGCCCCTTAAGGGCAAGAGGCTCCGTCCCGGTCGGCGATCTGGTAAGCCTAGTTATAGGAAGGCTTACCAGATCTCCAACCGGGACAGAGTGCTAGACCTTTAGGAGAAGGAATATGGGCAGGTGTAGCTTGTTAAACTTTAGAGCACAATCCTAGGCATGTCTACTCAGACGCAAGCCCCACTGAACACAATGGTGCTTGGTTCTGAGTAGACATGCCTAGGATTGTGCTCTAACGGTTTAACAAGCTACACCTGCCCACATTCCTTCTCCTAAAGGTCTAGCACTCTGTCCCGGTTGGAGATCTGGTAAGCCTAGTTATAGGCCACCAAATATTTGGTAAACCCAAACTAGTACCTGATCAAGCAACCTGAAGGTCACAGTACATGGCTGGTGGGCCACATAGGACCTTTGATCTGCATGGAATGTGAAGGCCTGGAATAGAAGATATGGTGAGATCACTCATATCCCCTAGCAACTCCAGGTGTTCACAACTTCCTCTTGGGACCATCAAATGCCAGACAACATGGTCCTGTGAACAAAGCCCTGTCTGAGAGTACTTAGAGATGACTATTACAGACAGACCTTAAGTTTTGCCTCAGTTCACAGCACAACACTATTGTGAGATTGGAATTTGACATTGTGAATGAGTCTGGCACTAAAGCCAGACTCTGAAGCAATGCCTAGCCCAGTGGTGGTCAACCATTCACCATTAGGGTCTCTGTGGTCTTAAGAGTTGTGTAGAAGACAGAATTTTGGCAGCTGCAATTGCTAATGGTGCTGCTAAAGCAGCTACATCTACTGAAATGCCCTCACCTATACAACCATTAAAGAGTCAGGAGCATTCACGTTGAAAGATTGGCCACCCCTGGCCTAACCAGTTCTCCTGGAATGGACAAAAGAGGGTTAATAAATGTGAATGGCCCAAGAAACTCCTTGAATGGGAGCCTCTACTGGGGACCCTCAGGACCTGCAAATATCTGAGGAAGAGCTGGCAGCTGCAGACATGCTTAGAAGACCATGTAATTGAAGCTGCTTGCAGGAGCATGTGTACATAATTCCATCCAGTGCTCAAACCTGAATATTTGTAAGTAAGCAAATATTGCAAGACACTGTAAGTCTCCAGCACTGTCTCATCTAAAGAGACCAGAATGTGGGTTGTGCTGCAGCTCCTACAATTGCCTCACTGCTTGGAGAAGTGGGCATGACACATCAGTATGTAACAATACTTTTCAGTGGATGCAGATGAGTGCTTAGGCATAGTGACACGATATTGAACAATGTACATGCAATGCTCAGACACAGGTACATCAATCAGCCCAGGTAGAAAATATGTGCCTAGACATGCACAAATTCATGTGACTCAGCTCTTGGGAAGCTGGAGAATTTACTCTTGGTAAAGGTTGCATAAACAAACACATAAGAGATAGGGAATACAACCTGAAACATAGGAAGGATTGATTTGGTGGAAGTGGTGGCTTCTCCTTAGGTTTTGCTGAAGAAGCAGGCCAGCAACAAGTAGCATAGTTGCCCAACTGGTGTGAAATATATGTACGGACGGGTTGGACAGAGTGCAACCCTTGGCTGAATGCACAAGTGGTGAAGTTCTGCCTTCTCTCTGTTAACTTCTGTTCTATTTGTACAACCCTACAAATGCACCAAGGTAATTTATTGAGTACACAGGTAGATTCTGTGTGTGTGTGTGTGTGTGTGTGTGTAAGTAAGTAAAGAAAGAGCTTTTATAGGAGTTCCAATAAATGCCCGGACCCTCCTGAAGTTCAATGGAATTGTCACTGGTTCTCCCTGCTGCTCCACCTCTGAGCAAGTTGAGTGTTGAAAATGTTGCCCTCCTACTCCTGCTATTATGCACTGTGGCTTTTGTTCTAATTATGTGGGCATTTTTTTTAAAAAGCACTTCCATTTTGTTCTAAGTCTGTCAAAGTAAATTTGGTGGTCTTTCTTGCAGCTGTTGGGTTGGTATGGCAACGGAGATAGATATTTTGCTTCCCTTTTAAAACAAACGGGGAGGGGGGGAAATGAGAGCCAAAAATATTAAAAAATAAACAGTTTTAAAAATGCCACACCACCAGGCAGATGGGGATCTAAAATCCATTAAGCAGGAGAATGGCTTTTGCCATGGGAAACACTCTGGCTCTTGTTCCTTTCTTGTCACTTGCTTGTGCTATCTTCTTCTGCCCCCTGAAAGGTAACCTTTAAAAGACACACTACAGTGTGGTCCTTAAACCTCTGGCATTTACCTTCATTTCTGCCTGGCTTTTATTCCCAACAACGGGGAAGAGGAAGAGTTTTTATGTTATAAACAGGCCGGTGAGAAAAGCTGAGGAACAAAATACATGCTCTGGGCTGGACTATTCCCCCTTCTCTGTGCCAAGTTGCTGCCTCATGTTAATGCTCAGCAAATCTAGGCTTACCAGCTCTCCAACCGGGACAGAGTGCTAGACTTTTAGGAGAAGGAATGTGGGCAGGTGTAGCTGCTTAAACCTTAGAGCACAGTCCTAGGCATGTCTACTCAGAAGCAAGCCCCACTGAACACAATGGGGCTTGCTTCTGAGTAGACATGCCTAGGATTGTGCTCTAAAGTTTAACAAGCTACACTTGCCCACATTCCTTCTCCTAAAGGTCTAGCACTCTGTCCCGGTTGGAGATCTGGTAAGCCTAAGCAAATCTGTATTCTCCATTTGCTTGCACCCTTGTCAGAACTTTCAAATTGCCTCATCTCAAACTGCCATGTGCAAGGCACGGCCTTGTCTGAATTTATGAGGTAGGGTGAGTTTCTGCTAATAATACTTTGAACTACTGTACTTCACTGTGTTGCAAAAACCCGGAAAAAATAATGTTTTTAATAGCAGGTTACAACTTACCTCAACAGGAGGATATATAATAAAATAAATAATTAAATGGGCAACCTGGTGTACCATCATGATTAAAGCCTTGACTACAAACCCCAAAGTTCCTGGTTCAAATTCAGTCAAGCCATGCACTCATTAATATGTCTTAAGTGAGCAGCAAAAACAAGAGAGTGACTTGTGGTACTTTAATCACTAACAAATTGTTTTCAGCAGGGCCAGCCCTAAGCCACTTCAATCAATTCAGTAGAATCGGGCCTCGTGGGGAGCCGGGGGGGGGCAGGCTGCCCATAGCTGGCCCCTAACATGGAGTTAAGCCTCCATACAGAGGCTGGTGTGGCGAGCAGAGCTTGTGTTTGGCCCTTCCACCCCTGCATTCGATTGGCCCGAAAATAAGGCCTCTCAGAAGCAGTTGGTGGTGATGAGACAATGTCAGCATGTCACCACCATCTACTTCCGGGTGGCGCACTTCGCGCCTGGAACTCCCAGATTTGCTGCGCAGCCACCGCAGTTCATTTGGGTGAGTGCACGCACGCGCGCACACACACACACAGCAACACTGGGCCCTGGGGCTCTTACGGCTGCCCCTGGTTTTCATCCTAAGCTTTTGTGGACTACAGTCTGATGCAGCTGATATGAGGAGGAAAAAATAGGTTGAGAAAAGCCTTCCAAAACAGCACAGGCTGAAGAAGACTCCAGCCTCTTTTCTGGTAGGAGAGAAGGTTGTTAAAAAAAAAAAAAAAGCTGGAGGGAGTGGGACTGCAAACAAAAGCATTGTACTGAGCTCATAGCTTAAAAACCAAGATGATAAGTCAGAAAAAAAATCTGAATATGAAGGAGAAAGGCAGGGACAATGAAGAGGGTAATTGCAAACCGTCTTCCTGAATTTTTGGCAAAGCAATTGCATGACCACTTTGCTACAAGTTCAATGCTAAAAGGTTGCCATGTGAGAGCCATTAAATTCAACCAAATTAGTGTGTGTCTAGAGAATGTGATAGAGCAAATCCACACAGAGTTCAGCATACCGATTCATCGCCTTGTGCTGGGTCTCATAAATGAAGTCAGAGTGACCGCTCTATCTGTCAACACAAATTGGCTGCATTGCGATGGTGCAAACAACATGGGTTGAGTTGCCAGCAGGATGATGGTAATGTAATAACATGATCTATTTGCCACACACCAGCCAATATGTTCATGAATTCAACCTTCCTGTGCTTGTGTAAATTGGCTGGCTTTGCCCCAAGACGGGCTCTTAGCATTTCAGGACTTCAGTCCTCTTTCTCTCTTTAAAAATCACCTACTGTGCTGTTGCAAAAGCCCCTCTGAGTTTCAACTGAAGAACAAGAGTTGTATTATCATCTTCATCTGTTTGGCATCAGTAAGCTAAAACATGAAAAAAAAGTTTTTAAACCATCAAAGGCCTGAGCAGTACTGCCAGCAGCTGAGAAAAATTCAAAGTCCTCAAGTTGCTACGAAATATAACCAGGTGTGACACTTGTACTGGAGACCAACCCCACCCCACCCCACAGTGAGCAAGGATTAAAAGACCCAACAAATATAAAAACATATTTATACCATCCCTCGCCCCTTGTTTATTATATCCAGCCGTACAGGGTTTGTTTTCCTAACCATAGAGGCTTCTGAACATTTTTCAGTATACCAGTTTCAAATATGAATGTTAAAAAAAATTAGCTAAAATGGCAAAAGACTCTAATCTTATTCCAGCAGCACAGCACAGCACAACTAAGGAAGAGACACAGCAAGAGAAGAAGACAGAGGAAGGGCAAAAAGGTTAGTGTTAAGTCTTATGCTTTGGGCAGCCTTATGCTCTGGGAGACTGAACTGTATTGGAGAAGTTAAAGCAAGTGCAAGATTTATTTTGACAATTTGAAATAATGAGACATTGCCATGGCCTCTACCCTTCTAAGACCATATACAGTCAGAAACGTCCCCTGGGCCCCCAAATTTGACCCTTCATCCAGTGCATCAGAAACTGTATAAAATATGTGTTAATAATATGGAGATATGGCTGAAGAGAGCAAGAAGGCAGAGGCACAGCAGCACTGCAAGGAGAAGTTTATTCATGCTCTGCCAAACTGGTGTTTCTGCCAGCAGTAGCTCTATAGACATTCAACTTCGGTTCCTGCCTGGAAGAGCTGTGAAAACGGTTCCCGGCGGGGAAGAAAGGAGCAAAAGGAAAAGAAGAACACCTTTTCCACCAAACCAGTGTTCTTCATCCTTGACCCCAATGGGGTCATGAAGCCTCATTTGTGGGGTCATGGCAACTTCTAGGAACCAAAATGGCTGGCAGACTTCCATGGCTGCAGAAGTGAATCCGAAATCAGCTGATCAAAAAGTCTCCCCATCCCCAGACTTTGCAGGCAGTCTTGTTGGTTGGCATGGGTAGGGCCTGGCCTTGCAAAGGATCAACGGTGGGTCCCCAGTCTTATTATTTATTTCTTTATTGGGGTCACGACACACACAAATGTTAAAGACCACCGCACCAAGCCTTAAATATTCACAGGCCATCTCCAAAGCATTTCAGTAATGCTGGTCCCACAAAGGTTTAGTTCACCCAAACAGCAGATGAGGGGGTGAAACTGTTCCTGGACCATACCACTTCAGAGGCAGCAATTCTCTGGAGGACTGCATGACTGAATGCTTGTCCACAACATACAAAGATTCTCTGCAAATGAGACATAAGAGTTCTAGATCAGTCCTCTCCGATAAGCTGGTTGAGTATACAAGGAGTTTATTTCCCCTCACAAAAGAAGCATTCTGCCATGCAAATTCGCACCTGCTGTCTGAAAGACAGCCACGGCAGTATTGTTGGCAGGCTTTCAATTTGGAATCCTCGTCCCAGAGCCTCAACCTCTTCGGAGTTTGTTCAGAACTCTTGTATGAGGAGTAGAAAGAGAAGAAACTCCAGTCTTCGCTTTCTCTTGTAGCCCTCTGTCATTTCCTCACAGCATTGCCGGTGTGCACCACAAACTTTCACCTTCCAGTGCCTGGGAACAGGACAGCTGCCATGTTTGTCAGCAATTTCCCCTTCTGACTTTAGGAAGCAGCCACCCCAGGCTTATCAACTACTTGGTTTTGGTTTAAAGGGGTATGTGTCTGCCTCCTTCCTCTGCTCTTCTTGTCTACTCCATTTGTTCTCTTGCAAAACAAGGACCCTCAATCTTTTCCATTTTACTTCTTCAGCAGCACTGGCAGAGGAGAGAAGGTTAACAGAAACCTTGCAGAGCCTCTCTAGGACTTAGTCTCGTTCTACTTGCCTGCAATGGAGGCTGCTTCTCTGTTTGTTTTAAAGAAGAAGCAAAGCTTGCTGAAAGAAAAATAAGAGCTGGGGAGGGGCAAGCATGAGGAGAGAAGCAGCCAACAACCATCTACCTATTAAACTGAAGAAGCGAGAAGAAAGGAAGTCCCCGCCTTGACAATCTGCTACTGCAGCCAGACAGGAAGGCCACATCTGCTTTACTCCTTCAGCAGTAAAGCTGGGGAAAAAAAACTTGCCTTCCCCATTACACTCTTGCTTGAGACCTGTCAGCTACCCTAGACATTTCTACTGTGCTTCACCGAACAAACTGAATTTGTGTGTATTTGCACATGAGAGCACAAAACGTCTCATACTTTGTACAGAGGTTCTTGATTCTTATACAAGAATTCCTGCCTGGTTGGTCCACTGAAACCACATAGAAGCATAAAATGATATATTTTATTGGATCTACCAGCTGCACATTTTTCAAACTGTACAAGGTTCTTTTCCAAGCACACACAAAACCAAGACTGAATAAGGCGATAAGGAAACGATCTCATTGAGCAGAAAGTTAGTTACACGGTATTTGTCTCTTCTCTCCCTCTCTAACAGTAAGGATTTTAAAGTGTCCAGAACAGCGGTTGCAACTCTCAGATGTTATGGATTTTTGAAGCTTACAGTAGAAATGGCTGATTATTTCATGAACATTGAAGTGGCTAGGTGCCACATCATGTCCCTATCTGAAGGGTCAGGCCCCTTCCCTTCCCTCAATGAGTTTGCATTAGTGTCTGTGAAAGAAGGGAATGCTCTGTTCAGTCCATGTGAAAATGCTGGGAGTACACCTGAAAGCAGATTTTTATTCACCAGGAATGAAAGGAAGGAAACATACATTTCCAGGGACAAGAAAATGAATGAGTCCTTTATGTCTGATTGAGGGCTGTGCCTTCAAAGGTTGTGACTGAGGCAAAAAAGAAAACGAAAGAAGATATAATTAATTAATTAATTAATTAATTATGTAAAAACTGAGGGATGCTGAGGATCTCTCTCTCTCTCTCTCTCTCTCTCTCTCTCTCTCCAGGAGTTTTGTATAGCTGCAGTAGACTAAAATACAGGGGCATCTCATTATGTATTGAGGGTTGGAATTAACAATAGGGATAAGCCTTGAAATATATTTAAACAGTGGCATCCCTAGAGGGGATGCAGTATTGTAAGTTACGCACAGGTCTACTCAGTGTTACACTCACAAGTCTCCTGCACATTGCCTTCGCTGCTCAGAATGGCTCCAACAGTGAGTGGGCGGGGTCACTGTGTAACGCTGAGTAGACCCGTGCACAACCTACAGTACCTCCCCCCCTCTAGGGACGCCACTGAATTTAAATGTCACATTTATAAATTCTGCTCCTTCATTCTGTTGTTAAAAAGCTAACATAGGAACATAAGAAGAACCTTGCTGGTTCAAGCCAAACGCCCATCTAATCCAGCTTCCTGTATCTCACAGTGGCCTACCAGATGCCTCAGGGCGCACTCAAGACAACATACTTGTACTTTGTTGCTACTCCCTTGCATCTGACATGCAAATTGGGTTGACACTTGAGAGACAGGAATGGCAGAGAAGTAAGCCAAGACCTTCTGTGGACCTGACTCTCATGGCCAGTTGGCTTCTAACCCACTGGAGACATTTGCAGTGTTGTATCATGCAGGATATGTAGGTCATTGTGAGTAAGGAGGTAGAGTTTTACCACCACTACCTCCCCTATTGACTGAGTCTATCAGACCCACTGAACCTCAGTAACAGCTTTCTCTTACCAATAAGGTCTCTTCTAGCACCTTCAAGGGCTTAGAGCAGTGGTGGCCAACCTTTCAACATGAATGCTGGCCCTTTAAATGGTTGCATAGGTGAGGACATTTCAGCAGGTGCAGCTGCTTTAGCAGCACCATCAGCACTTGCAGCTGCCAAGATTCTGTCTTCTACACAACTCTTAAGAACACAGTAGCCCTAATGGTGGAAGGTTGGCCACCCCTGGCTTAGAGCATTGGTTCCCAAACTGGGAGGTGTGGCTCCCAGGGGAGCCGCGGAAACCAGCCAGGGGAGCCACAGAGTGCCATAGAATCCTCTCGGAAAACAGTGCAATGCCAATTGGCAGGCATCAACATAATGTAATGGAGAGCCATCGCCAATGGTCAAGGGAGTCGCAGATCAAGAGAGTCTGGGAAACACTGGCTTAGGGGTAGATTTGTGCCAAACCAAAGACCCCTTCTCACAGCAATATCTACCCTCACATTAGGATGGAAGTTTACTTCCATCACACCACAGTTTACTTCTTTCCCCCGCTTGATGCAGACACACAGGTGGAGTCCCACCAAATTTAGGTGCTGTTTGATGAGGGCATCCCCTCTACCCTCCCTATCCAACCAGGAGTTTTCTCTTAGCTAGGTAAAGTCAGCTTGGGAGCAAAACTACAGGTAGCATGTTTTCCTTGCAGCGTTCTACAGGTGAATCCCTTAACACCCCATCCAGATTTTTTTTCTGATTTCATTATATAGATAAACCTGCCTTCAACAATCCAAGTAGAAAAATCCTGAACAAATAAATTATACAGTCCATAACCAAGTCTGCCAGTGGACCTACTATTTGAAATGATACATTAATTAACTGCTACAAATACTTTTAAAAGTGTTCATAACCCATGACAGTACAAAAGCTGGAATCTGATGGTTACACAGCAGTGCTTTTGTTCCTTTGCTGGATGACGTATTTGAATAAAAGTCAAATGTAATTCCAAGCAAACTATGACTTTCAAATACCAAATTCAAGTGGTGAATATTGTCACTACCAATTCACAGGTTCTAGGCAGTAAATGGATTTTGCAGTTTAAAAATATAACATCAGAAACATTAACATTTTGTTTTATATAAAGATATCCAGCTGGGTAGACTTCTATAAACTTGCCAACATATGGTGCACATCTTTCACTCACACCTATAGATGATCTGGATTCTTTCAATGCCTACTAGTTATTCTAGAATGTTAAAGTACCGGTATCTCTTCCTTGATCGCTTTCTCAAACATCATTGATTTCCATCTGCCTTTCTGGCAAAATACAGAGTACCAGTTATTGCCAGCAACTGTTCTTATTGCTGGCAAGAGTTCTGCTCCCAGGATTGTGCACCATCAGGGATAGAAAGCAGACAAAAGGTAGGCTTGCACAGTTCCCTTCTAGAATCTGATGAAATAGGTAATAGGGTAGGTGTGTTAGTGTGAAAGCCTATGAAAGCCTGCACGCTTTTAGTGACATAATTTCACAGTGCAATCCTGACTAATGATCCGGCCGGCGGCCCAGGGCCACGCACCGGATCCTGAACCCAGGCTGCCCAGCATGCGCCAGGCTGGAGGTCTACTCGGGGAAGGGGACGTTCGTCCCCTTCCCCGGGTGTAAACCGGGGCTAGCTGGATAGGCCTCCTCGGATTTCCGCCAGCTAAATAGCTGGAGGAAGTAGGCTGTGTAACGGCCTAGCCGGCCCGGTGCCATATGGCCGACGCCATCCCCCGCCCCCTTCCGGGCTGGCTAGGCCAATGGCCCCCCTCCCTCCCGGGACGGACTGCCCACGTGGCCGGCGGCAGAGGACTCACCTTCTGCCATCGGCCGCATGCTCGTCCCGGCGCCAGAGTAAGGGAGGCCGGCCTTGCGCCGGCCTCCCTTACTCCAGAGTCATCGCGAACGTGCTTTATGGCACGTTCTCGACGGAACACTCGTTCCGTTGCCGGCCACTTTTCTAGGATTGCGCTGTAAATCTTAAAGGTGCAACTGGAGACTTTAGACAAAGACTGACACGAACACACCTACCCTCATGTAATTGTCAGATGATGTGTCAAGAAAGAACCTGACAATTATGTGTCAAATTCATCCCAAAAGATACTGTTTTGGGCATAACAACACCAAAACCTTAGACTTCGTTTCTGGTGCCTAATATTATTCAAGCTAACATCAGTGCTACCAACAATGAAAATTCTGGAGGCATTGAAAACAAGTTAAATGCAGTCAACACCATACAGAGACAAAACTAGTAGAATGAGAATGTTTAAAAAGAATAAGCTGGGGAAGTATCACTGGAAAGGCTATCATAGTGTGACTATAATAACAAAGATTTATTTGTATTTCCTCAAGTGGGACTTGGCTGAGGGTGGAACTATGTTTTACCTTGGCAAATGTGTGTTTTACATTTTCACATGTTTCACGGGAGAATTGGCAGGTAGGAGTGGGGAGTGAAACTACCCACATCCATCAATTTCCCCCTGCAACCCCTCAAAAGTCTGCTTTCCCCTCAACTGGTCTGACCTCTAGTATCAGAGCCTGCCTTGGGAAAAATATGGTTTTAAAATGGTGGTGGAACAATTGGAAACAGGCAGGTACTGAGTCCATGCTATTGTTTGTGGGGGCAAACAGAGCTTCACCAGCCTGTAACACAAGAAGATGGATTTCTCAATGGAGAGCAAAGCAGGACATTCATAAGCTTTGATTATCACAATTTACCTGAGTGGAATGTAACATGGGAAGATAACTCTCTAGGTATGTGAAATTTCAGCAAGGGCAGTGGTTCTCAATCTGGTGGGTTCTCAAACCCACCAGGAAAACCGGAAGTGGCCGCTACCCCTTTAAGGGGGGTGGTGACGTGTGGGTTGGGTTTTTCTTACTTACCAGGGGTTGCACTGACCCTCCGGAGTGTGCGGGGGTGCCTCTGTGCACCTCCCCACACTTCAGACCGGCTTTCTGAAGTAATGGAAACCCACTTCCAGTTTCATGGCCCCCCACACCCTCTGGTCAACGCAACCCCCGGTAAGTTTTTTTAAAAAAAATTCCTGGTGGTGGTACGATCCTGGAAGTGTACCCCTGCAAAAGCTTACAATTCCCCAACTTGTGGGGAGAACAACACTTTTTTTTCTGAATTTAGCAGAACTACTGTATATGGTCCACCATCTTTTTCAGATTCCATTTAGGCCTCCAGATGCTGGTGTATGTCAATAATATCAGTACATGCCAATGCCTAGAGGCTTCTGTATAAGCTGTAGTCTGCATGGAAAAGATAAGGCCCCGTCCCCTACCATGCAGATAACATCACAGGGAAGGCAGGGGTGACAAACAAGTGAAAATAGACAGGGGTTTTGACCTGAGCTGCGCATACCGCAGCCTCCATTCATGGGACAGCAGCTCAAAGGCTTGACAAAGGCCTAGTGAGGCCCATAAAGGCCACAAGGGAAGTCTGGAACTAGGCAATTCCTTCCAGTGACAGATTTCAGTAAATCAACCCAAAAATCCACCATGGGGTCTGCCTCTCTGAGCCCCCAAATCCACAGTTGAACACCAATTTTAGTTGGAAGTCCACACATTATGAGAACACATGGCTGACACTAACAGCAACAACCCCAAGTCTCCCCCTTTATCCTCTGGCAGCATCTAAATAAAAATGTATGCTGTGATATCACCATACTGTGAGTTTCCACACTCCTATATACAAGAAGTCAATGTAGTGCTGCACTTTAAATACCATGGGGGTGCGTCGTGGAGGGTGATTTGCAGAAGGAAAACTGCAGGTGGAGCAGGAAAACTTGCAACACAATAACATCTCTTCGTGAACTTTATAGTACATACTAGCCTGTACTGCAATAAAAGGATATGTGGGACTGCTTTGTTTTGATCGCAGCTAGCTAGCTAGCTTTGCAATGTCTAATTCCAGTCTGAAGTTCTCTGTGGTTTGTGGGTGGTTGTGGTTGTACACTTTTGCCTCTGGCCTTGTATTCTTTCTTGGTAGTTATGACCAGTTGAGCCACATGTTGCTAAAAGAGCAGAGGGAAGCCCTTTTGTTTGCAACACATAATTTCCCTGGAGCTGGCAGGAACCCCCCCCCCCCCACACACACACACCTTTAACCTCCAAGGCACACTGCAGTCTATCTATTCAGTCAGGCTTTTCCTATGGGGATAGACTAAATAGGGAATGATGCATTCTTATTTTGTAAAGAAGGAAGTCCTGCAGGATTATTGCTTGCATGCTGTTTTAGAAGGGTGGCTTATATAGCACATGTATTTAAATTGAAGAAGCACCTAGACAAATGTTGTGGTCACATCATGTAAGAGGAAAAGGAAATAAACAAATTCTCCCCACGTTTCAGCATTAACCAGCACATGGGAGAGACAGAGATTGATCTGGATCAGGACCACTTCAGGGCAAGGGGGGGCTTTAACCCTATCCCCCCACCACAGTCCCAATCCAGATCAGCCTCTAGCAAATGCTGTTATTGAACAAAGAAAAAACAAGCACACAGTTACATAGCACGAGAGCAACTGTCCCTATTTAGACCAGGATATTGTCTTTCCCAGTGGCCGTTTGCAGGTGTCTCTGTTCTGTCTTCTGAGCCTCTTTGGGACAGGTCACCGTTTTTTCATTTCTTTTGATATGGAGACTATTTTGTGAACTTTTTTTTTGTTGAAAAGCAGTGTATAAATATTTTATAATAAAATATTGATGTTAATAACATTATTAATAACAACATGTAGTGGTCCTTTGGCTGCAATCCTAAACATACTTATCTGGAAATAGGGCTTACTTTTCTTACGTACCAGTGGGACTTATTTAATAAGCAAACATGCATAGGATTGTGCTGTTCAACTGGTTTTATGGCTAATCCTGTTCCCCATGGAACCCCAGGAAGTTCTGTGGTGCTGTAGAGGGATCTCTAGAAGAGAATTCTGACCACCTTCACCCAAAACCAGAATTCCCAGGATTCATTAGCTTTAATACCAGCATAAAACTGACATAAATGAGCATCGTAATATTCTGTAGTGTGTATAATTCCATTAGCTTTGATAGTGCCTGTGTACCAACCAGTTTTTGCTAGTTCTTGAAGTAAGATGGCCACTAAAACCTTTTAACTTCTATTATGGGATGGAGTTAGGTTCCACCCTGACGGCGCGATCCTGTGTAAAGAAGCCCCGGGGCAGGGTATCGCGAAAGTGCTGGAAAGCACTTCCACGACACCCGTAGAGCAAGCAGCACCGGCACTGCGGCCATCTCTGCTTGCCCTGCCATCTCCCTGGCCCTGCACACGCCAGACTGGGTACATTATACGCTGGTCAGAGAAAGGGCGGACCGGGCGGCAAGAGAGGGTGGCCATTGGCCGCCCAGGGCCTGGAGGGGGCGGAGATACCGGGTGCAGAGATCTCCGGTATCCCGAGCTCCCTCCAGGCCCCAGATACGCCGACACGGCCAGCGTTACTGTGCACAAGCTCTAGAGCTCGCGCACATGCGAGGAGCTGTTTACATGGAGGGAAGGGGACATCGTCCCCTTCTCTTGAGTTGTTCCCGGGCTGCCTTGTTCTTTCTTTCTTGTTCCTTTTAGTTGCTAGCTTAGTTGTATTCTGCCCTACAACAAAGAAACATGCTAGTTTGACTGCAATAAACAGCGAATACGTTATTTAGCCTGAAATACTGGTGGGCCTTATACAAAAGTTCAGGTCATGCTTCAAAACGCTGCAAAACCCGTTTGACCCGAGACAGTAGTGAGCAAAGGAATGATGGTAACAATGGATCTTTTGCACCACTTTGAACTCTCTCAAAAAGTATGGTCTGCCAAGAACCAGAGAGCAGCTGCATACATGAGAAGAGGAACATCATCATCTACTGAGTTTATTTTGTATTTGCCCATCTCTCTCACCCCTGCCCCCTTCCCCAGACCACTTTTAACATCTGCGTAGCATGGTCACAACTAATGAAATCTGCCTCATCAATTTCTGCTTCCTTCCTTCCCAAAGACATCTCCTGAGAGAATCCCCTCTGATAAGCAGCATCCAATACTCAGATTAGCCACTCGCATCCTCTCGCACCATGGGCTGGCATCAGAGAACAAGGGAGAGGAGGGCCAGAGGGAGACCAGGCAAAGGGCGGGGCTTAAGCAACCCCAATTGTTTGTGCTCCTTGGAATGGTTTAAAGGGATTACAGGCCACAGGCCTCTGGGGAAGATATGGGGGGTGGGGGAGGAGAAGCGTCTCAGAAGCAGATGAGATTCCTTTTTGTTTTATTTCTTTCCATCATGCTTCTCCAGAAGGGCTGGGGAGTGCAAGATAGATATGAAGGATAAGAGGGCAACCAATTAATTCAAATTTAAACCTGATTTCATTTGCTTTATAATTAAACCAGCAGGCATGTTTCAACAACTGATTATCTGCCCTGGACAGTTGTTTATATTCTTCTTAGTTTCTTGTTCACATTGTCTAAACGGATGTTAGTTTTACATTTTTTTAACCATTGGTTTTTAGCTGTGGGGAGCTTGGCGACTATTTCTTTGCTACTGTTTTGTTCTCAGACAAAGAGTCTCCACAGTTCATCTGGGAAATCAAATGAGTTGATATTTGGAAATATTGCAAGGACATGTTATGGGAAAGCATATGACACATCAGAGAACTCAGAACAGAGAATAATTCTGGAATGTCCCGTCTGATTCAGAATGGAAACACATAACTTTTTTTAAAATTCAGCAAAGCATTCTACCTGTTTTCAAATACATGTTACATGTAAAATGCCTATAACATTAACCTGAAAACTCATTTTGAACCAGAAAAGCATTTTTGAAATTCCCACTGGTTTATGTGTGAGATTTGGAGCACAGGTGACCTGCAAACAGAGAAAGGGCTTCCCCATTCCAAATCACACCTACCAGAAGTAGCTTTTCTGATTCAAAATGGCCCATTCAGCCACCATTACATGTATTTGTATGTAACAAGTAATTTGGGCCTGAGATTGGTTCTACAGATGGAGAACTCTGTTGAACAAGCTCACAGACAGCAACCATTATTTGAGCTCAGTGCTAAAGGCTCTGCTGGGTTTCATCTGCTTGAAATGGATTTATTTCAAATATTTATTTATTTTTCACATTTTTATACCGCCCTTCCTCCAAGGAGCTCAGAGTGGTGTACATATTTCCTCCCCTCCTTTTTGTCCTCACAAAAACCCTGTGAGGTAGGTGGGGCTGAGAGATAGTGACTGGCCCAAGGTCACCCAGGAAGCTTCGTGGCTGACCGGAGTCAGATCTTCAAGTCCACTATATATAATCTATTTGGACTGGCAGCAGTTTTTCAAAGCCTTAGGACCAAACAAAACTACAAGTTTGTAGTTGATATACAGGTGGGCCCCCATATTCGCTGGGGATATGTTCCAGGCCCCTCCGTGGATACTTGAAACCATGGATAAGAGCGAACACCCCTTCCATGGTTTCCTGAGGGCCCCCCCACCCTGCCTCCCCTGCAGGCAGGCATGCTTACCCCCCCAGCTCTTATTTTTCTTTCAGCAAGCTTTGCTTCTTCTTTAAAACAAACAGAGAAGCAGCCTCCATTCCAGGCAAGTAGAATGAGACTAAGTCCTAGAGAGGCTCTGCAAGGTTTCTGTTAACCTTGCAGAGCCTCTCTAGTACTTAGTCTCATTCTACTTGCCTGTAATAAGCTTCTCCTGTTTCTTTAAGGAAGAAACGAAGCTTACTGGGAAAAAAGTAAAAGCCTGGGGGGATCCCCACGATTCATGGATAACTGAAACCATGGATAGCGAATCAGTGGATATGGGGGCCCACCTGTAGTCTGGAAATCCATGTTTGGATCTCCCAGTGTTTTTTCTTTACCTAAAAGCACTGTGATTCCAATCCATCATTTGGATTGGAGTCACAATGTGTGTGTGTGTGTGTGTGTGTGTGTGTGTGTGTGTGTGTGTGTGTGTGTGTTTAACCCTTTCCCCAATGGAAATCACACACCCTGTAGTTGCTATTAGTCACTAAAGGGAAAAAAATACAAGTTCTGTACTTACGTTGTGTTGTATCTGTATGTTTCTGCTCCACATCTAATAGTGTGTGTGGGGAGGATTTGAATTGGGGAAGAATTGGCATAGGTAGGCTTATCTTGTCCCCGCTGGGACAGGAGCGGTCTACCCTTAAGGGGGCGGGGCGTGGGGGGCCCAGAACGTGTCGTGTTCTCCCCCCCCACACCCCGCCCCCTTAAGGGTAGACCGCTCCCGTCCCGGCGGGGACATGGTAAGCCTAGGCATAGGGGAAAAGGGTTGAAATCCCATCTCCCCATGCCACAGTCCTAAGCCAAATCACTCCCTTCCATGGCTTTAAGAAAAGAAAAAGACATGTCCATTGTACAGAGTAAAAGGTTGTCATGGCTTTGACTATGACATATTAAAAATGGCTTTGACTATGACGAAATGAGTTTGATTCAGCTACGACTTTTGATTAAATTCCTGCACGGAATGGCTCTGACGGCGAGGGGGCGGGGTTGCCTTGTGCCGGCTTGTAAACGGGGACTAGGATGGGGCGCAACTTACAGTACCGCCCCCACTGTAGGAACGCCTCTGATTCTTCATCATCTTGACTCTGAGGGGAAGCCATGCAGGAGCACCTCACCTCCTGTCCCAACTCAGACAGCTATCCAACTGCTGTGGTGAGATCTGTGATGACACTTAACAGAGATGCGTTAACAATGCTCCTTGAACTATGTACCTAAGCTTCTTGAAATTATCTCTGTAGGTATGTTATGATTCTCATTCCATATAACATTCTATATAACATGTGAGCTGTTTTTTATATCTATGAGAGTAAACTAGTTGTTTAGCAGAACCGTTGCCTCTTGAGCTCTTGGTATAAATTATGCTATCCCTCAAGCCTGAACTCATGAAAGCAAAGAGGTGCATAACCCTCATAGTACATTTCATACCTTTTGGTTACCTGAATAATTTGTTGCTGATCTGAATACTGAGGGTATGAAAAATTTATCTGTAGAGTGCCCAGACTGAGACAGACAACCGTGCATTTGCATCATGTGAATGTTAAAATATTTGCTGATTCATAACACTGAAAGGAGGAACATTTATTCAGGCCTACTGTGGACAAGCTTAGAGTCTGCAAGATGGAGAACCATCGGCAAAACAACCCATGCTAATGGGAGTGTTGCATGTACATGCATACTGAAGCTGTCAACCAATTAAAATGTTTTAGATGGTTATTTGTCATTTAGCCCCACTTAATTACTGGAATCAATTAGATTTAAATCAGTCTGCATATTGCCAAACATAAATATGGTTGTGTTTTTGAGATGTTTGTTGAAGGAAGTGTGAGATACCATATACTTCTCATTCCCTTTCATACAAAAAACCCTTAAAATTTAAGAATGTGTCCTTCCCATGTCAGACCCTCTGGTTTAAATTTACCTATTAAAATGTTTCCTCTTTTCAAATTATTAAAGCTGCAGTCACTGTAGATGCTCATATTAAAGCTGCAACTATAAACTTACTTTTCGTGAAACAAGCTCAGTGGAACAGGTTGTAAATCTGACTCATTACATTTAGGAGGCCATGGATTGGACTATAGATGTTTACAGTTTTAAGTATATAAACAGTACAAATCCTTCAAAGCATATGCAGATCCAGTCTATTGGAACTACTAGGCCGATTCTAAAGAGTTGCTTTCAAAATACTTCCAAGAGCTGGATCCTTCTGTTTTTAATATCATGTGTATATGAAATAAATTATAACAATGGTAAAAATGAAACCAGCAGCATCTCAAAGTTACTGTTCTTACGTACATATACCAATACAAATTGAAACTTTCATGGTTTAAGAACTATTTTGGAGGCAATACTGCAGTGCACACCTTGCAGAGACAGAAAGCAATGAGAAAAATATAGGCTCGGGTTATGCCAACACATACATATTTGCCACTACTCCTCTATCAACCCCTTTAAACCTTTTCTTTTCTTTTGGTTCACAGCCACCTTTTGAGTTTTTTGCCATAAAGCACAAAGCTGATAGCACAGGCTACTAGAACACAATCAACACTGCTAGCAGCAATATAAGCTCCACCGTGTGACCCTATTGAAGGGTCACAACCCTGACCTCAGGGAGGTACAAGGGTGGTCTATTTTCCATGCTCACTCAGTGATGTCTCCCCTGAGGCTGACAACAAAGATAGTATTTAGTTCCTATTGTACTGGTGTCTTTTGTAATGTGACTGAGTTCCTATTAGACACTGGAATGAATCCAACAGCTCTTTTCACTCAGATCTATGACATGGAAATGATATTCTGTTGTTAATAACATGGCAGTGCGGTAACTCACCCAATATGGTAATTATATTTGGCCACTGGAATCTTAGGGGATATATTTCTACCACAGACACATTTTAGGTTAAAAATACCCAGCAATATAAAGAATTCTTAACATTTATATAGAACTTTGAAGTGTGGTGTATCACATGCATTAACATGTAGTCCTGATAACAATCTTATAGATATATCATTATTAATACCCCCATATTACAGATGAGAAGATGGGGTCAAGAAAGATTTAATTCAAACTAGAGTGTTCATGGCAAAGGCAAGATTCAAATCAATAACTTCTGGATTCATAGTTTAATCTCCTAGCCACTATGCTACACTAGTAATGAAGTTGAAACAATAACAGTGCAATCCTAAGGATCCAGCCAGCGGCCCAGGACTACCTGCCGGATCCTGTGCACGGGCTGCCCGGCACATGCCAGGCCAGAGGTCTACTCGGGGAAGGGGACGCTCGTCCCCTTCCCTGAGTGTAAACCCGGGGCGGCCCTATCAGCCTTCTCGGATTTCCACCAGCTAAATAGCTGGCGGAAGTAGAGGAGGCCATGTAACGGCGTAGCCGGCCCAGCGGAGACAGTGATAGGGATGAAGCCATCCGCCACCCACTCCTGAGCCGGCTAGGCCAATGGCCCCCCTCCCTTGCCCGGGCGGACTGCCCACGCGGCCGGCGACAGAACGCTTACATTCCGCTACCATCTGTGTGGAGATCTGGCACCAGAGTGAGGGAGGCCAGCCTTGCGCCGGCCTCCCTTACTACTGAGTCGTTGCGAACGTGCTTTACGGCATGTTAGCTACGTCTTCTGGCGACGAAACGCTTGTTCCGTCGCCGGCCTTATTTCCAGGATTGTGCCCTAATTTTGTTAATTTTGAAACTCCAAATCCCAGGCCACTGTACACAAAGCTAATTCTTTGCATGGCCCCAATTTTAATAGGCCAGAATAGTTGACTTTTTCAAAAGTTCACTGTAGTACAGGAGCAGCCTGAGCAGATCTGCTTCCTCAATTGGGGCAATCCCCCCTCCCGTTACAAAACAAATAATGATAATTAAATAAACCTCACCACTGTTGCTACCTGTGCCTTCTTCCCCTTAAGGAAGCAGTTGGGTGGGCCAGGTGATCTCTTGATATTTAAAGAATATATGACCTTCCAAGCATGCAGCTCTACCATGCCATGAGGTCTCACACACCGATGCAAAGGGAATCGCTCTAGGATTCCCTGTTCCAAAGTTCAGGACCTATACAGCTTGTGAACTGTGAGTAAAATATTTTTTTTCTTTGGATCCCCCCCCCCCCTTTTTGGCCTCTGCTCCTATTTTATTCTCAGCAGCAATCTAGTGGGGATTGGTGGGTTGCTTCAAGGAAAAAAGGGTCTGCATTATAACTCTGCGTAATATATACGCCTCAACCTTCTTTTTCCATCAGTGACAGCACCAAAATTGAAATGGAGTTCCTGGCTCCAAATCCTGCTGGAACAGCAAAATTGTACGTTGTGACCACAGCCACTGCGTAGGAGTTCCTGACTTTGGGAAAAACAAGTTTAACAAAACAAAAGAAGGATCCCTGTATCCAACTGTCCTTGCCAACCCCATGATTAGAATTTAATCAAGGAGGCTTCTTTACAAGCCAATGGACTTCCAAACTGCCACCGCATCTTCAAATGGGTGTGAAAGACAAAGGCAAAACCTAGCAGGGATCCTGTACTAACAAAGGAGGATCCCTTGATTAGTTTCCCCACAAAGGATGGATCCCACAGGATCCTATGAAGTCTGTCTATAAAAACTGTGAGCACTAAAGCCTCATGAGATTAGCTCCCCCACTGCAAGCGGGAGAGGTCATGTCACAGCCAGCCTCAAACTGAGGCTTCATTTTTCAGTTTATATATTTGTTTCCAGCTCTGCTCATTCTTTCTCTTTCTCTGTTTCCAATCTCTCTCTCTCTCTCTCTCTCTCTCTCTCTCTCTCTGTGTGTGTGTGTGTGTGTGTGTGTGTGTGTGTGTGTGTGTGTGTGTGTGTGTGTGTGCTTAAAATTCTGCCAGATTGTGCCCATCCACCCCTCCATTTTCAACTTCACTGAGAGTTTTCAGGACAGGAAATAAGTGTTGGAATGTCCCTTTAGGAATCCAGACTCCATCCTTTTAACCCTTACACTCCCTAGGAAGCAAACAATGCACACAGTAGATGAATTGTATGAGCCACACATGCAAAGTCAGACAGAATAATTTACCTCCTTTGGGTATCTTTTCTGGAAGTTTGAAACTTCTGCAAACCTACAAAGTCCAGAGAGCACCCACAAACCTGTGTTTTCTTTGCGGCAGATCCTATTTTGGCTACAATCCTACTAGTATTTAAGACTTGAATTCAGAAATAGAGGGAATTATGACTTGGCAATTCTAGCTACATATGTTCTCATAGTCATGACATTGTGCTACATACTCATATATATCCAGGCAGCCAGTTCAGGCTGCACAACTAGTCCCACAAAAAGGCATCTTTGTAATTAGAAGATTCTTCATTTGTTGATGACACTTTTCATTATGGCTTGGGTGTCCCTTACATGCAGCGGAGAACTAGGTTGTTAGTTACGTCTCTTGAAATTGATGGTATCAGCTGGCTAGTGACTATAATATATCTCATGGCCCTTCCAAGTCACAGGCATAGTTACGACCTGCACCAGCCTCTACAGTGACTCCAATCACAATAAATACAAATACAAGCTATATATGAAAAACAACTAAACAGCACTGCATTCATCTGAGCTCTGGATCCTTAGCAGGATGCAGTCAGTCACAGAAATTGTAGTTAAAAAGTGATGAACAAAACAGAAATAAGCTTAAGCTTAACATTATTTAGGAAAGAAAAGTGTTCTGGATTCTGTCTTCATCAATAATACAGAGACAGAGCTGTTAGATTTTAAACCAAATCCTCAGAACCAAGGTGATAGTTCTAAGAATTCTGAGGTTTGAGAGAATTATTTGGAAGGTGGCATCTGCCATTAAGAACTACAAGAAAGGTACTTCTTTTAAAACACAGGTAAAAGTGGATATATTTCTAGGTTTGAAAGATTGTGGTCATTCAAATTCTACCACTCGGTTCTGCTTTTTTTTATTGTGATGATCACTTGTAATTTCTAAAACAGAAAATATCTGTAGTGTTCTCTCCCAAAACATTGCAGGTGGAAACTGGGGCATTTGCATTCTGTGACATACTGTGTTGCTGGACTTACAAGACACACAGTCAGGATGCATTATATGCACATTTTTCGGGTTTAAGGTACCTGTAGTTTTGACTATACATGATTTTCCCCTTATGTGCTGTCTCCAGAATGTAACCCTTGCGTAAGATGCGACCTGACTATGTAATAGGTTTCTCCAGTCTTTTGAAGGCGACAATTTGCCTGAGATAAGTGCAGGAAATACAACAATTAGATTCACACTGATGTGGTCCAGGATTGATTATTCATGGTTTTACTTCAGTTCTCACAAACCTTGCATAGGTTTAAAGAGTAGTGGGAAGCAATGAGAAAAAAAAACTTGTGGATGACTTTTGCAAAGTGTTGTGAATTGACTACCAAGGCTTGTCTCTCCTTAATTGCAAGGTGGAGATGCTGGATCTACCCTTAAAAGGATAATTCTGCAGGTAGGATTGATGTGAATGTTACAGTCAATGACATGAGAGGGATAGGATATCCTTCCTTTGAGGTAATTTTCATCGTTGTTACAGAAGTGTTACTGTCTGAGAACGAACCCATAGATGTCATTTTTCTTGATGTGTTTAGGATGGGATTCCAGTTTAAATGACTACAATAATCATTGGGTTTACAATACAGATTTAGGACTATGGTGTTTAGAAACAGTGGTGTTTAGCACTTCCCATTTACTGCTATAAGCTTCATGCAGAATTGCAACACACATTTTCACACATTTTCATGTGCATACCCCACCATGTTTTATCCTTATTAATAGATGAGACATAGCCAGGTGGGTGGAGGAGGAAAATGCACCTTAGCGCACTCTTTATCAGCATGTTTATTTTTAAAAATTTGTGCTATAATGCTTTTCATCTAGGCATTCTTGTGAAAATAGTTTTGAATATTCAAAAATCTAGGTGAAAAAGTGTTTTAGTGCAAATTAAAAGATTCCCCCTCCCCACAACAAACACATTGATAAAATAATGCTTGCTGGAAAGGCAGAATATTTTTAATCAATATCAGTGTGACATCTGCATGCTATTGTGGTGGGGGCAGTCTGGGAGGTCTCCTATTGCTCCTTTAACCTGGGGGTAAGCCTCCATGGCGCAGGGTTTTTTTTTTTCCTAATCAGACCTACACTAGCTAAATAGCTGGCGCAGGTCTGCGTGGACCAGCACTGTGGGATCAGGTCCGGGAAGGGGGTAAGGATTTCAGCGCGCACCAGTGCCACCAACTCCACCCCTCCTGGACCTGATCCGCCCATCCCCTGCCCCCATCGCCACCCTTCCCCTCCCTGTTCTGCCCTCACCCCCATTTCGCCTCCCCCGCCACCTTACCTTTGGCGGTGAGCATCAGGGGATCTGCTGGCAATGGCAGGAAGGCAAGGCCTTCCCGCTGGTGCTCCCTACAGCTAAGTGGCGTGCTGTCGGAGCGCCTTTTACAACTGGCGCTGACTGTTGTACGGCAGTCAGCACCAGCGGAAGAGGAGGATCGAAATTGTGCGGCCCAGCACAGTAGGCATAGGATTGGGCCCTAAGTGGCAATTCCACAGAAGAAAATGGAAGTACCCTATCTTGTTTTGCTTGAAAGTGAGAATAATATCCAGGAAAGGGATGTGTGGATTTTGATATTGTTACTGCATGTAAATTTGAGTGCGGGATCAATAGAGTTGATGTAGTTTTTTAATAGTTCCAAACTTTCTTTTAGCAAAGGTTTAGAAAATCTCTCTCTCTCTCTCTCTCTCTCTCTCTCTCTCTCTCTCTCTCTCTCTCTCTCTCTGTATCGCTCTATATATCTACACCAGTCTTACATCAATACGTTTTTCAGAGAATTTAAGGACAGTGGGACTGGATCTTAAATTACTAATTTCCAGTGGGGAGATTAGGAAACCTGTACAATGGTCATCATATTACAAAAGTGCCCATTTTGGTGTCATTTTGCAACAAATGGGATACGACAGTTTATAGTTAACAAGTCCAGGAGGAATATACTTAAAATATAAGGTGTCACACTGTATTGTTTAAATATCAGGAGAAAGGGCCAGTTCAGATCATTTAATAGCTTGTGCTTTTAAAATATCTGCACTACATTTCATGCTGTGGATAACAAATCTATGAAAGATATGGATTTTCTGGTGTCCTCACTCAGACACTGTCTTTTCGCCCACGGGAAAATTCAAAAGCTGAAGTAGAAACATTTTAGTTCCTTTGCGTGTGGTTTTGATGTCAAGTTTTGCAGTAAGCACGACAGCTTGGGGATTCAAGAGTTCTGGGCTGGCACCGAGAATGTCTGCATATATTTATTTTATTTTATTTTATTTTTATTTATTTAAAGATTTATATACCGCTTTTCCCAAAGCTGAAAGCGGTATACGATAAAACAATATTGATGTTTTATCAACATTGTTTTAAATCATTAAATTTAAATTTGTTTGTTTTAAATAATTAAAAAAATAAAAATACAATGAGATAAGAGCAATTAAAAACAAACTAGGAGTGGGTAAAGTAACAACAGTAAAAACAGCACAGTGGTAAACCTATACACACTAAATAAAAGGGGTCCCTAGGAGCATCCTCCCTCCTCCAAAGCTAAACAAAATAGATGCATTTTTAAACCCTGCTGGAAACCATATAAATGGGGTTCTGTCCTCAAATCTTCTAAGAGTTGATTCCAAAGATGTGGTGCCACAACAGAAAAGGCCCTGCACCTTGCCGCCATCCTCTTGGCTCCAGATGGCGATGGTATACTAATCAGGGCCCTATCTGATGAACGTAGGGGACATACAGGATTATGTCAGGGAAGGCAGTCCTTAAAATATCCCAATACCATGTCATATACGGCTTTAAAGGCCATCACCAACACCTTGAATTGGGCTTGGAATTGAATGGGCAGCCACTGTAGCCACCAGAGCAATGGTATGGCAGACTCAACCCGCCAAGCCCCAGTGACCTGCTGGGCCACCACATTCTGCACTAACTGCAGCTTTCGGACCATCTTTAAGGGCAGCCCCACATAGAGTGTATTACAATAGTGTAAACGAGATGTCACTAGGGCATGTACCACTGTAGCCAGATCCAACTGACTTTGCCCAAAGCTGGGCAAAGGCTACCCAGGCTACAGCCGCCACCTGGCAACCCAGGGACAATGATGGATCCAGGAGGACTCTCAGGCTACGTACCTGCACTTTCAGAGGGTGTGCTACCCCATTTAGAGCAAGTTGCATATCTAGTACCTGCATTACGGCCTTCCAAGTCAGGAAGACCTCTCTCTTGCCTGGATTTAATTTCAATTTATTAGCCCTCATCCAGCCACTTCCAGGCAGCACCCCAGAACTTAGACAGTTCCCTTGGAAACTGGTGGAAAAGATAGAGCTGGGCGTCGTTTGCATATTGGTGACATCCAACTCCAAATCTCCAGATGACTTCCCCTAGCAGTTTCGTGTACGTAGATATTAGAAAGCATAGGTGACAGAACAGATCCCTGTGGCACCCCACAAGTCAATGACCAGGATGCTGAACAGGTATCCCCCAGCCTCACCATCTGGGTCTGATCTGCCAGCAAGGGGTGGAACCACTGCAAAACAGTGCCTCCAAGCCTCAGCCCAGTCAGCCGGTCCAGAAGGACACCATAATTGATGATGTTGAAAGCCTCTGAGAGGTCCAGCAGGACCAACAGGGACACACTCCCCCATCTAGTCCTCTGCGCAGGTCATCAATCAAGGCAACCAAGGTCATCTCAATCCCATAGCCTGGCCTGAAACTGAATCGAAAGGTGTCCAGATAATCTTTCTTCCAGAATTCCGTGGAGCTGAGATGACACCACCCGAGTTGGACAGTGGTTGGAAATCATCCAAAATCATTGGGTCTAGGGAGGGTTTCTTCAGGAGAGGGTGAATTACCACTACCTTTAAAGTTTTTGACAATATCCCTTTCCTAAGAGATGTATTTACTGCCTTCCCCATCCATTCAGCCAACCCCCCCCCCCTCGGGCTGGGATTGAGAAAACAAGCAGCAGGCCTCACACTTTAGAGAATCCTGTCCACATCCTCAAACTGAAAAGGATTCCAAATAACTGGACAGCAAGTTACCCAAGTAACATCTATTGACTCCGTCAATGCAGAATCCAAGTCAATTTGGATCTGGACTGCTATAACCTGCAAAATGTTTTGCAAAAGCATCACAGTGGGCATTAGAAGAATCTCCCTGAATCTCCTGAAATGTTAACTATAACAGGCCCTGCATAATGCGGACTAGCTCCATTGGATGATATTTTGCAGACGTGATGGTGGCAGAGAAGAAAGCCTTCTTCACTGCCATCAGCACCATGGAGCAGGCACTGTGTTTGATCAGATTCATCATGTGTCTTCCTCCACCATCGCTCTAGATGTCTCCTGAGGTGTTTCATCGTCCAAAGCTCTTTGTTAAACTAAGGAGTTGACCGGACTCTGCAACCCGGCTCAGGTTGCATAGGAGCAATTTGATCCACCATTCTAGCCATTTCCCCATTTCAGAGACCAACTATTATAGTGGGTGAATTGCCAGCAGATGTACAAGGAAAATCCCCCAAAGCCCTCAGGAAGCCATCTGGATCCATTAGCCATTGGGGTTGGACTATTTTGGGGGTGGACCATTAGATTCCCTGCCCTTGCAGAGGTTAGGTGCTACCATCAATCTACACCATCAAGCTACATCAGAGGTTCCCAACATTTTGGCTTGGCATACCACCTCTGGAGCCACCGTCCCACCGCATTACACCAGAAGTGGCGATGTTGTCATCTCCACTTACTTCTGGGTTTGGGACTATGATGGAGCCCTGAAAATGACAATAAGAGGGTCAAGGTGGGCGGGAGGACATTTCCAAGTGTGGGAAACCTGTGTGCTCAAGTTCTGCCGGCCGCCCTTTAAATTAATATTTTATTATAAGTTTCACAATTAAAATACAACCATACATTTCACAATGTAAACACTGTAAATTTATTTATTAAAGAACTCCAGAGACTGGAAACTAAGCAATACATGTAGTTATGCTCTCTTCCAAACCAAAATAATATTACAAACTCCTTCACAACAAATACACATATATTATGTAAATTATACATAAGGGGCTTCATCAAAGATAAAAACAATCCTTTCTTAATGGTTCCTGCCTATTTTTCACATGGTTGTTAATTTTACCAATGTGGCTACATATGCCACGTTCTGTTAGCCAAATCCCAAGTATTTGCCTCTCTTTCTACAGAGAATCCCCAGATTTTTACTAAAAATATTTACAGTTCTCTACACATTCAAATAGAGGACGTCTGCTTCTCTTAAGTTCCATTTATAACCTGATAAATTAACTCCCAAAGGTGCCAGTAATTTCCAAAGTACTAGAAACGGAGCTTAATGCATTTGTCAGAGGCAGTATTTCATTCTAAATCATCTCTCTACTAACATGCGCGAGGAGACATAAGTTATAAACACATACAAATACTATTGTCATACAATAACAAAAACCACCAGCACCCAGTAACACTCAACTAGCAACAGAGTGTTGGAAACCTGATGCCTACTGCCTCCCCCCCCCCACACACACATATTGCTTTCAGGACACCTACTTGCTGGGCCATTATAGGAGGGTCCTCAGGATGGGCACCAGGTCCACAGCACATTATCCCCTACCCAACCTCCAACTGCACTGTAGTTTGGCCGGGACTTACCTCCTCACTGGCCTGCGACTAGCGCAGGAGTATTATGTTGGCCACATGGACAGCCTCTCTGTTCCGTTTCAGCAGCTGTGTACATTTGATAGAGTCCTTTCTCCTCACCCCCACCCAGCTTGGTTCCTTCCTAGTTCTGCTAATAGCAAAATTACCAAGAACTGCTTTAAAGGACAGCATGTAGTGGTGGCAGATAAATTATTTAAGACAGACACACCCTGAATGTCATCCCTCAGTGTCCATGTGTACATCTTAAGGCTCCCACTTAGGATCTCAAATATCTAGACTCTAAGACAAAGATCTTTCTCAGCTCTGCTTTTTCCTTTAACTGGAGATGCCACGGACTAAATGTAGAACTTCAAAACACAGCCCTTTGCATTGCTCCATGAACAACGGCAACACCAGATAGCAACACCCACACCAATGGCAACACCAACGGCAACAAATAACACCAAATAACTGATCCTATGCTACCTCCTTTTTTCTTCCTTTCCTTCCTATTTTTTGCCAGGGCTGGCCCATCCATGAGACAGGGTGATGTGACTGCCTTAGATGGAGGACTGAGATGGAGGTGCCAGAATGGTGGGAGGTGCTCCTACACACTACACACACCTTACAACTGCCCTTTGCTCACCCTGCCCCACTGGCACTCACTTGTCACACTGGTGCTTGTGCCTGGAGGCGGTGGTAGCTGCTGCTGGACTGCTCACACACTCTTGCCCTTGGCAGGCTGGGACGAGTCAAGAGGGAGAGTGAGCAAGCAGCCCAGTGGTCCAGAGAGAGAGAGAGAGAGAGAGAGAGAGAGAGAGAGAGAGAGAGAGAGAGAGAGAGAGAGAGAGAGAGAGAGAGCCAAACCCAGCAGCAGCAGCTCCTGCTTCCTCCTTCTCTTCTCTCTTCTCCAGGAAGTGTACAGAGGAGAGGCAAGTGGTGGCCTTGCTTTCAGGCCTTGAGGTATTTTTGCCTTGAGGTATCCAGGGAGGGATACTACTATGACATCACCTCCCCCCCCCATATACTTCCTTTTTGTTTGTTTCGCATGCTTTCTGAATGGGAAGTGTGAGGGAAAGAAGAGGAGGAGGAAAAAGAGGAAGGGGTGTGGTGGCAGTAGCACAAGGAGAAGAAGAAAGGTGTGGGGAGAGGAGAAGGAGGAAGGAGTAGGAGGTGGCTGTGTCACATAGCATTAATACATGTGTGGAAAAAGAAAGTCGGGCAGCAAAGAGGGCACATTGCGTTGGGCATTGGGGAGGCTTGGGCCAGCATTGTTCTTTGACCTGTACATTTAACCACTGCTGATGCCAGGTTGCTGGGCCACCTGCAGTGGCCTGCCAGTGGCATCCACACCCATCCCTTGATGGCACATTGAGCCCTGCCACTGCCACTGGTAGTGAGTGTTCAGGGGCTGGCTTGGCCAGATGGGCTCTCTGATGGACATGGGTCAAGATGATGAACACCTGACACCACCCCTACACTTAGCCTCCTCCCCCAATACTGGGACAAATAATACTGGCATTGGTGAAGGGGTCGAAGTTTTGTTCCTTCATGGATGTTCTTGTCTAACACACTGAAAAACTGGCATACTGGGATTTGTTCTTGCACACCCTGACAACCATCATGCCCTTTATGAACACTTATAAAACATGATCTGCCCTTCTCTATGCTACATCAGATTTTTCCACAATAATGCACCTGTCATCAAGGGGAAAATGATTTTTGGCAGGCATTTTCTCCAGGGAGATTCACCCTGAAATTCCTAATGTTTGGGATCTTTGTGATCCATTTTATGAAAATTCATTTCCCATTTACCTAGTTCCTGGTTTTAGGTTCTGTTGAATTGTGACTCTTTCTAGTCTCCTTGCTCCTAGGACCCAGTGGTTAATCTTATATCTTGATCACTCTTCATCACAACTTGGGCAGCCCAATCCTAACTAAACTCCCCCGCGTCGATGCAGCAGCGCTGGCACGGGCTACGCTGCATCCTGTGTGTGTGTGTGTGGGGAGGCATTTATCTTTCCAACACTTCAATATAAGTTGTTTAGCTACAGTAAGGGCATACATTTCTGCTGTCTTGCAGATAACTTCCACAAAGCAGATAAATAATTCAAAAGGACACAAGTGTCCACAAATAAGAATGATTGCTGTAATACACGATAAATATGGTGAAAAACCTCCACCCAAAAGGGTTGTATCACTATACAAGACCAGAACATATGCCGAAATGATGCTTCAGACTCACTGCACTGCCAACAATTAGATTCTTTGGCAAGCCCCTTACTATAAAGGCATTGTGGTGTCCAATAGACTCTAAAAAAAGAAGATTTTTTTGCTGAACCAATTGCAATTTAAGATCCATAGATGTTATAGCGATTAGAGCTGTTTTCCACTATTTTCCACAGAAAATAGGACATTTCAACGCTGTATTCCATGCCTCTCTAAGACTATGAATATCAGATTTGTTAAGCAACATTAGATACTTACAGTGTGTAATCCTATCTAGCATGATGCAGTGCCACACATAAGGTGCCCACTGCATCCTGAGCAGGATTGTGGGCCTGCCCTGGAGGCCTCCTCAGGATAAAAGGACGCTTGCAGAATGCCCCATTCCACCTTCCCCATGCCTGGTGGGGACATACCTTCCCGCCGCAGTGCTGCTCTGCTCTGTGGCGCCAGAGGAGTGGTGCAAGCCTCTCTGCCGGCACTGCTTACTAACCGGGTGCAGCAAACATGCCTTATGGCACATTTGTGATACCTTAGATTGCTGGAACAGCGCTCTGCCAGTCCAAAATGTAGACAGGATTGGGCTGTTATATATCAATATTGCAGGGTTCCTTTTCTCAGTTGATTCAGTATTTTCTAGAACTGGTAGTGGTTGAGAAGCTGATAATGCTGCTGGCCCAAATTTAGTCGCAAACAAATGTTGCACAGTACAGGTGGGCCCCCATATCCACTGATATGGTTATTCGCTATCCACGGTTTCAGTTATCCACGGATCGTGGGGACCCCTCCAGGCTTTTACTTTTTTCCCAGTAAGCTTCGTTTCTTCCTTAAAAAAACAGGAGAAGCAGCCAGGCTGCTTATTACAGGCAAGTAGAACGAGACTAAGTACTAGAGAGGCTCTGCAAGGTTAACAGAAACCTTGCAGAGCCTCTGTAGGACTTAGTCTCGTTCTACTTGCCTGCAATGGAGGCTGCTTCTCTGTTTGTTTTAAGGAAGAAACAAAGCTTGCTGAAAGAAAAATAAGAGCTGGGGGGGGGCAAGCATGCCTGCCTGCAGGGGAGGCAGGGTGGGGGGGCCCTCAGGAAACCATGGAGGGGGTGTTCGCTCTTATCCACGGTTTTATGTATCCACGGAGGGGCCTGGAACATATCCCCAGCGGATATGGGGGCCCACCTGTATTGCCATTCAGCCGATACTGGTAAACCCATCTTGCTTTATGTCTGGACTTTGACTGCTCTGCTCACGTTTTGGGGGTTCCTATGCTTTGCCCTGCTTCTAGTGTATGCCCAGTCTTTCCTTCTGCTGGGATTCTGACTGTCTCTCAGCTTTCAGTCCTGTGTGATTCTTCAGCTGAAGTGTCCACCTCCAAGAGACAGGCTGGGCACTGACATTTGTCTGATCTTCATGACTGTCTTGTTCCTGATTACAAGAGCAGCTTCCCTTTCTAGTTCAACAGGCAAACAGATGGATGAACCTCCTGGATTTGACCTTTGGCCAAGCTCATCCTTTGCTCTGCAGTGGCTGCACTGCAGACCACTATAGAGACCACATGATACCGGAATCAAAAGAACTGGGAAATTTGCCATAATGTTCCTGCAACTATTCTTAATTCACAAAACTCTCATTCATCTCCTTACAGACAGAAAGAGTTTCAGTTTTATCAAGACAATGATATTTTAGAGATCCTTTATCATTATGGCGAGATAATGAACTGCACAGCCCTTTCTCTTTTGAAGTCAAATCAGCAATATCTAAACTGGTGTTTGTTCCAGGGGCAGTTTCAGAGGGCGGGCATCCTGGGGCACATGCTGTGGACCCACGATCCTCAAAGGTCCCAGCTGAAGCACTCCAGGCTTTGCTGTCACAGGACTTGAGGCAGCCTTCTAATTCACTCATGAAAACTTAGAGCAGTGGTTCTTAAACGTTTTAGCGCCGGGACCCACTTTTTAAAATGACACTCTATCGGGACCCACCTAGCTTTACGAGACGCTCAAATATTTATCTCCCTATATTTACACAAGCTTGCAAACTGCAGGAGTTCAGCTTCTTGCAAACTGCAGAAGTTCAACTCTTTGAAGGGCAATTAGCAGCTATATGATTTTTGAATAGCCTTGGGACTTGTGGCAATTACTTATCTGATCTTTTCATCACCTGGGACCCACCGGAAATCAGGTCACGACTCACCAAGTGGGTCCCGACTCACAGTTTGAGAAACACTGACTTAGAGTCACTCACAGCGCAATCCCGTCTGCCTGCACCGGCTGTTCTGCCGCTCCTGAGTGTCACAAACATGCTGCAAGGCACATTTCTGATACCTGGAGAGTAAGTGGTGCCAAGGCCGGCACCGCTCATTCTCCGCTGGACAGGAGTAATTGGGGTTTGGAGGGAATGCTTTTAGATACGGATTGACTGGAGAGTGAGGTGGTGACTGAGAGTGTGTGGTGAGTGTGTGAGTTTTAGGTTGTCTGGTCAGGAAGTAGGCTCCGCTGAAGGGCTATGTGTTTGAAACCTCGAGGGAGCCTAGGGGAGGGGCGGGTGGCCACCATTAGCAGAGTGACGGGTCACGGAAGATATGGCGGTGGGGGCTGGGCAGGCCGTTTCAGGAGAACGAGGGTCAGTCACAGGCAGACTGTCCCTCTTTCTGGCCCTTCTCCCATCCCTCTGACCCTTGGCGGTCTGGGCAACAGTCCCCTGAGTCTGAAACTGCTGCTCTTGAACGCCAGGTCAGTTAACAATAAAATCTGCCTAGTCCAGGAATTAATCCTGGATGAAGGTGCTGACCTGGTGTGTATTACGGAGACCTGGCTGGATGAGTCGGGAGGGGTAAGTCTCTCCCAGATGTGCCCGCCAGGTTTCCGGGTATTGCAGCAGCCACGACTACAGAGGCGGGGAGGCGGAGTTGCGATAGTCTATCGTGATACCATCAGTCTCACTGGGTACCCTGTCCTGCGGTCCACTGGGTTTGAGTGCCTCCATGTCGTGTTGGAAGGGCGAGACAGAATAGGGATTTTTAGACCGAAAACTATTATGACCGGCAACAATTTTAGAAGAAGAAATTAAGACGGGTAAAACGGTCATATTTCTAAAATGAGTATAGTGATTCAGCCGATTTAAAAGTAATTGCGGTTTTGCCCGGGCGAACCACAGACAATCAAAGACTTAAAAATACAATCAAACCACTGAGGACCCGACGTTTCGTGCTTCTACTCAAAACACATCTTCTAGGGTATCCAAAGGAACTTTGGTTGATGTTGTTAAACCAGCGCTTTGCTCCATTAGCTCTTATATTCTCCAAAAAAGGGGCGGGAACCTTCTATTGCAGCAGGAGCCACCTTTTTTTTTCCAATCTTCCTCGCTGTAAGCCACCAATCCTGTAAAAACTTAGCAATTCATTAGTTCTCTAGAGTTGTTCTTGCTCTTAGCTGTCAGATTGTATTAATCCTGTAAAAACTTAAATGAACTATTGATCTTTAGAACTGTCCTCGCTTTTGATTCCTATTGTTGAGCTGTCACGGGATGCTGTCAACTTGCAGATATTGTTGAGATTACTATTCCCATATTTCTTATGAATTATGGGATTCCATATGCGATTTGCCAAACTCAATTCTTGCTGTCTATTCATCAAGGACTGTGGCATTCTTTTACTAATAGCAAGGGCTTCCAGATGTTTTAGAACACTTAATCTGTTCTCTGTTGCTACTGAGCATGCATTCTTGAAAAGAATTGTATGTCCCGTGGTCAATGCATGCTCAGCTGTTGCAGAAAGATGTGGATGTTCTAATCTTAGTGCTCTCTCATGCTCCTTGACTCTAGTTCTTATTGCTCGTTGCGTCAGTCCAATATATTCCTTGTCACAAGATCCACACGGAATACAATAGATACCTGGACTTGAGAGTGGCAATCTTTTATCTTTGGGATTACTAAGCATCTGTTCTATTTTTTTTTGTTGGCTTAAACACAGTTTTTATGTTCCCTTGTTTAAGTATTCTGGCTATTTTATCTGTTACTCCTTTTATAAATGGTAAACAAGTCCAGTTTCTATCTTTGTTGTCCTCCATTTCCCTGTTATCATTGGCCTCATTGTAGGTCCTATTTCTCCCCTCTCTTTCCCTTTTAATTTTATTCATTTGTACATTCCATCCCCTATTTATTTGGCTTACAGGATAGCCGTTTGCCCTTAGCATGTCAAAAACAGTTTCTTTCTCCTCAGGAAGGCTATCCTCATCGCATATCTTTATTGCTCTATAAGCCAAGGTATTTATCACAGCCCCTTTCTGAGCGGGGTGGTGGTTGGACTCATAATTTAGGTACCTATTGGTATTTGTGGGCTTCCTATAGACCGTATGTGTGAGGGATGAGTCCTCTTTTCTAGTTATCAACACATCTAGAAAGGCCAATGATCTATTTGTTTCCTTCTCTAGTGTGAATTGTACCTCTTTGCAGAAGTTGTTCAGATGTTCTAAGAATTTCTGCAATTCTATTTCCCCATGTGACCAGACACAAAAAATGTCGTCAACATACCTCCACCATATGTCTGGTTTAAGTTCAGCTGTTTGAAGCACCTGTTGCTCTAGGTGCTCCATGTATAGGTTTGCTACTAGGGGGCTCAGGGGATTCCCCATTGCCACCCCATCCTTTTGTTCTAGGTATGTTCCCTCCCATACAAAATATGTTGATGTTAAACAATGTCTAAACAATGGTGCCAATTCTTTGGGGATGGTAAGCTTCTCTATTAGTTTTAAAACTTCTTTGAGGGGGACTTTCGTGAACAGAGATACTACATCGAAACTAACCAAAATCGAATCTGGAGACAATATTAGCCATTGTAGTTTTTCAATAAAGTGAAATGAGTTTTTAATAAAAGAGGGCGTATTGCCTATAAGTGGACTCAAGATCTTTGCTAAATGTTTTGATAGCCCATATGTAGGTGAGTCTATAGAGCTCACTATAGGTCTTAAGGGGACCTCTTTTTTATGAATCTTTGGAAGTCCATACAGTCGGGGCGCCAGTGCTTCTGATTTCGTTAATCTATTTACTACTTCTATTTTAAAACCAGCATTCTTTATTAAAACATTTGTTTCTTTTAAAAAATTTTTCTTGTAGGATCTCTCTTGAGAATATTATATGTTCCGGGATCCAACAGATCCCTAATTTTGTGCCTGTAGTCCTCAATGTCTAATATGACAGTGGCATTGCCTTTGTCCGCTGGTAAAATTACAATATCAGAATTTTCATTAAGTTGTTTGATGGCTACTCTCTCTAAAACACTAATATTACTTTTTGGTTGTTTGGCTTCTAATAATACATTTGCCACCTGAATCCTCAATGTTTCAGCTGAATCTTTTTCAAAATTTACCAAAGAGGATTCTATGTTTGCAATGATTTGTTCATATGGAATAATTTTCGGAGTTACTGCAAAATTGCCACCTTTTAATAATACTGCTTCTTGTGCTGGAGTTAATTTATGCTTTGACATATTGATTACAGTTTTATTTGTTGTTAGGGAACTTCCAGGAATTTTTGTTCTATTAACTAGCCCTTCAAATTTCTTAATATGCCTATTTTTAATAAGCGTATCTTGTTGTTCTAGGAAATTCCAAGATATGTTGTCCCAGGTTTGCCAGTCTAAATTTGTTAATAAGCTAGACCCTAGTAAATGTAGTTTATAAATAATAGGTTCCATATTTACCAAGTCCAATCTTGTCTTCCGAATCTGATCTCTAAGTAAAGCTTGTTCCATACGATGGTAAATGTTCTCCGTTTTCCGTTTCTTAAACTTGCGGTGATGTTTCAAAAACGTAGGTGTTATTCCCGCATCTCTACAGCGTATCAGGTAGGTTAGAGCATTCTTTCTTTTGATCTTCCGAAGGCGCCACTTATCCAATTCCTTTAGTCTTCGCAGAACTACCTCCCCGTAAAGGAGCTTAATTTTAGACCGAAAACTATTATGACCGGCAACAATTTTAGAAGAAGAAATTAAGACGGGTAAAACGGTCATATTTCTAAAATGAGTATAGTGATTCAGCCGATTTAAAAGTAATTGCGGTTTTGCCCGGGCGAACCACAGACAATCAAAGACTTAAAAATACAATCAAACCACTGAGGACCCGACGTTTCGTGCTTCTACTCAAAACACATCTTCTAGGGTATCCAAAGGAACTTTGGTTGATGTACAGCGAGGAAGATTGAAAAAAGGTGGCTCCTGCTGCAATAGAAGGTTCCCGCCCCTTTTTTGGAGAATATAAGAGCTAATGGAGCAAAGCGCTGGTTTAACAACATCAACCAAAGTTCCTTTGGATACCCTAGAAGATGTGTTTTGAGTAGAAGCACGAAACGTCGGGTCCTCAGTGGTTTGATTGTATTTTTAAGTCTTTGATTGTCTGTGGTTCGCCCGGGCAAAACCGCAATTACTTTTAAATCGGCTGAATCACTATACTCATTTTAGAAATATGACCGTTTTACCCGTCTTAATTTCTTCTTCTAAAATTGTTGCCGGTCATAATAGTTTTCGGTCTAAAATTAAGCTCCTTTACGGGGAGGTAGTTCTGCGAAGACTAAAGGAATTGGATAAGTGGCGCCTTCGGAAGATCAAAAGAAAGAATGCTCTAACCTACCTGATACGCTGTAGAGATGCGGGAATAACACCTACGTTTTTGAAACATCACCGCAAGTTTAAGAAACGGAAAACGGAGAACATTTACCATCGTATGGAACAAGCTTTACTTAGAGATCAGATTCGGAAGACAAGATTGGACTTGGTAAATATGGAACCTATTATTTATAAACTACATTTACTAGGGTCTAGCTTATTAACAAATTTAGACTGGCAAACCTGGGACAACATATCTTGGAATTTCCTAGAACAACAAGATACGCTTATTAAAAATAGGCATATTAAGAAATTTGAAGGGCTAGTTAATAGAACAAAAATTCCTGGAAGTTCCCTAACAACAAATAAAACTGTAATCAATATGTCAAAGCATAAATTAACTCCAGCACAAGAAGCAGTATTATTAAAAGGTGGCAATTTTGCAGTAACTCCGAAAATTATTCCATATGAACAAATCATTGCAAACATAGAATCCTCTTTGGTAAATTTTGAAAAAGATTCAGCTGAAACATTGAGGATTCAGGTGGCAAATGTATTATTAGAAGCCAAACAACCAAAAAGTAATATTAGTGTTTTAGAGAGAGTAGCCATCAAACAACTTAATGAAAATTCTGATATTGTAATTTTACCAGCGGACAAAGGCAATGCCACTGTCATATTAGACATTGAGGACTACAGGCACAAAATTAGGGATCTGTTGGATCCCGGAACATATAATATTCTCAAGAGAGATCCTACAAGAAAAATTTTTTAAAAGAAACAAATGTTTTAATAAAGAATGCTGGTTTTAAAATAGAAGTAGTAAATAGATTAACGAAATCAGAAGCACTGGCGCCCCGACTGTATGGACTTCCAAAGATTCATAAAAAAGAGGTCCCCTTAAGACCTATAGTGAGCTCTATAGACTCACCTACATATGGGCTATCAAAACATTTAGCAAAGATCTTGAGTCCACTTATAGGCAATACGCCCTCTTTTATTAAAAACTCATTTCACTTTATTGAAAAACTACAATGGCTAATATTGTCTCCAGATTCGATTTTGGTTAGTTTCGATGTAGTATCTCTGTTCACGAAAGTCCCCCTCAAAGAAGTTTTAAAACTAATAGAGAAGCTTACCATCCCCAAAGAATTGGCACCATTGTTTAGACATTGTTTAACATCAACATATTTTGTATGGGAGGGAACATACCTAGAACAAAAGGATGGGGTGGCAATGGGGAATCCCCTGAGCCCCCTAGTAGCAAACCTATACATGGAGCACCTAGAGCAACAGGTGCTTCAAACAGCTGAACTTAAACCAGACATATGGTGGAGGTATGTTGACGACATTTTTTGTGTCTGGTCACATGGGGAAATAGAATTGCAGAAATTCTTAGAACATCTGAACAACTTCTGCAAAGAGGTACAATTCACACTAGAGAAGGAAACAAATAGATCATTGGCCTTTCTAGATGTGTTGATAACTAGAAAAGAGGACTCATCCCTCACACATACGGTCTATAGGAAGCCCACAAATACCAATAGGTACCTAAATTATGAGTCCAACCACCACCCCGCTCAGAAAGGGGCTGTGATAAATACCTTGGCTTATAGAGCAATAAAGATATGCGATGAGGATAGCCTTCCTGAGGAGAAAGAAACTGTTTTTGACATGCTAAGGGCAAACGGCTATCCTGTAAGCCAAATAAATAGGGGATGGAATGTACAAATGAATAAAATTAAAAGGGAAAGAGAGGGGAGAAATAGGACCTACAATGAGGCCAATGATAACAGGGAAATGGAGGACAACAAAGATAGAAACTGGACTTGTTTACCATTTATAAAAGGAGTAACAGATAAAATAGCCAGAATACTTAAACAAGGGAACATAAAAACTGTGTTTAAGCCAACAAAAAAAAATAGAACAGATGCTTAGTAATCCCAAAGATAAAAGATTGCCACTCTCAAGTCCAGGTATCTATTGTATTCCGTGTGGATCTTGTGACAAGGAATATATTGGACTGACGCAACGAGCAATAAGAACTAGAGTCAAGGAGCATGAGAGAGCACTAAGATTAGAACATCCACATCTTTCTGCAACAGCTGAGCATGCATTGACCACGGGACATACAATTCTTTTCAAGAATGCATGCTCAGTAGCAACAGAGAACAGATTAAGTGTTCTAAAACATCTGGAAGCCCTTGCTATTAGTAAAAGAACGCCACAGTCCTTGATGAATAGACAGCAAGAATTGAGTTTGGCAAATCGCATATGGAATCCCATAATTCATAAGAAATATGGGAATAGTAATCTCAACAATATCTGCAAGTTGACAGCATCCCGTGACAGCTCAACAATAGGAATCAAAAGCGAGGACAGTTCTAAAGATCAATAGTTCATTTAAGTTTTTACAGGATTAATACAATCTGACAGCTAAGAGCAAGAACAACTCTAGAGAACTAATGAATTGCTAAGTTTTTACAGGATTGGTGGCTTACAGCGAGGAAGATTGAAAAAAGGTGGCTCCTGCTGCAATAGAAGGTTCCCGCCCCTTTTTTGGAGAATATAAGAGCTAATGGAGCAAAGCGCTGGTTTAACAACATCAACCAAAGTTCCTTTGGATACCCTAGAAGATGTGTTTTGAGTAGAAGCACGAAACGTCGGGTCCTCAGTGGTTTGATTGTATTTTTAAGTCTTTGATTGTCTGTGGTTCGCCCGGGCAAAACCGCAATTACTTTTAAATCGGCTGAATCACTATACTCATTTTAGAAATATGACCGTTTTACCCGTCTTAATTTCTTCTTCTAGAATAGGGATTCTGTTGGTGTACCGCCCACCATGCTGCCCAACAGTCTCCCTGCCTGAGCTGACCGAGGTGATCTCGGCGCTGGCATTGGAGTGCCCTCGCCTATTGGTGCTGGGGGACTTTAATGTCCACGCTGAGGCCCCGAGGACAGTTGCGGCTCAGGACTTCATGGCCGCCATGGCAACCATGGGTCAGTCTCAGAGAATATCTGCCCCGATGCATGATGCGGGACATACGCTGGACCTGGTGTTTACTGCTGGGCAGGTGGATGGTGATCTGGATGTGGAGGAAATTAACATCACTCCTTTGTCATGGACAGATCACTTCCTGGTGGGATTTAGGCTTATCGCAGCTTGTCGCCTCCGCAGTGGTGGGGGACCTCATTCTATGGTCCGCCCCCGGAGGATGATGGATCCGGATGGATTCCTGAGGGCTCTGGGGGATTTTCCTGTTGCCAGAGTCGGCGACTCACCCAGCGCCCTGGTTGACTTCTGGAATGGGGAAATGACCAGGGCCCTGGATCTGATCGCTCCTGAGCGTCCTCAACCTAGCCGCAGAGTCAGAGCGGCCCCTTGGTTTACTGAGGAGCTGCGGACGATGAAGCGGCAGGGTAGAGGCCTAGAGCGACGGTGGCGGAAAACTTGTGCTGACTCCGACCGGGCACGGGCTAGAGCTCACTTCAGAGCCTATTCCGTGGCGGTGGCGGCAGCTAAGAGGGCTTTCTTTTCTGCCGGCATCGCGTCCGCGGAGAACCGTCCAGGTGAGCTTTTCCGTGTAGTCCGGGGCCTGCTCCATCTGGCCCCCCCAGTAGATGGGGCGGAACACAAGGTGGCTCGCTGTGATGAGTTTGCAAAGCACTTCGTGGACAAAGTCGATCGGATTCGGCATGACTTGGATGCTGCATTAGCAGTATCTAATGATGTCCCTGAGGCACCTGTCTGTTGTTCTTCCTGGGATTCTTTTCAGCTTGTAGAACCTGAGGATGTGGACAAGATTCTTTGGAGCGTGAGACCATCTGCTTGCCCGCTTGACCCTTGTCTGGCATGGCTGATTAGAGCTGCCCGGGCGGGGCTGGCCGAGTGGACGGGGAGGGTGGTAAATTCATCTCTGAGGGAGGGGGTGGTGCCGCTGCCTTTGAAGCAGGCGGTGGTGCGCCCCCTCCTGAAGAAACCCTCCTTGGATCCTACTATTTTGAATAACTTCCGGCCAGTCTCAAATATCCCGTTTCTGGGCAAGGTGATCGAGCGGGTAGTGGCGTCTCAGCTTCAGAGGGTCTTGGAGGAAGCTGATTATCTGGATCCATTCCAGTCTGGCTTCAGGCCGGGGTTTGGGACAGAGACGACCTTGGTCGCCTTGGTGGATGACCTGCGCCGGGGACTGGACAGGGGGAGTGCGTCCCTGTTGGTCCTGCTGGACCTCTCGGCGGCTTTTGACACCATTGACCATGGTGTCCTTCTGGGTCAGTTGGCTGGGTTGGGGCTTGGAGGCACCGTTCTGAGGTGGTTCCGCTCCTTCCTGGCTGATAGATCCCAGAAGGTGGTGCTGGGGGATGCTTGTTCGGCACCCTTGCCCTTGAGGTGTGGGGTGCCGCAAGGGTCAATGCTATCCCCCATGCTGTTTAATATCTATATGAAGCCGCTGGGAGAGGTCATCCGGGGATTTGGGGTAGGGAGTCATCAGTATGCGGATGACACCCAGCTCTTTCTCTCCTTTCCACCTGACTCCAAGGGGGTGGTCGATGTCCTGAATCGTTGTCTGGAGGCAGTTGGGAGCTGGATGGGGGCGAACAAGCTGAAGTTAAATTCTGATAAGACAGAGGTTCTTCTGGTCCAGAAGTCTACGACTCAGGTACTGGATCATCGTCCTGCTCTGAATGGGGTTGTACTCCCTCTGAAGGAGCAGGTCCGCAGCTTGGGGGTTCTCCTGGATGCGCAGCTGCTCCTGGATTCCCAGGTGGCGGCTGTGGCCAGGGGGGCTTTTGCCCAGCTTCGGCTGGTGCGCCAGCTGCGACCGTACCTGGATTGTGCAGACCTGGCCACAGTGACCCATGCCCTAGTGACATCTAGACTAGATTACTGCAATGCGCTCTACGTGGGGCTGCCTTTGAAGACTGTTCGGAAACTGCAACTAGTGCAGAATGCGGCGGCCCGGGTGGTTGCCGGGGCCTGTCGGTTCGACTCAGTCGGACCGTTGCTTCAGCGGCTACACTGGCTGCCGGTTCGTTTCCGGGCACAATTCAAAGTGCTAGTTTTGACTTTTAAAGCCCTTTACGGCTCGGGTCCAGGGTATTTGAGGGACCGCCTCCTTCCTTATAATCCGACCCGTACTCTGAGGTCATCAGGGGGGGCCCTGTTGACCGTGCCGCCACTGACGGAGGTGAGGGGGATGGCGGCGCGGAGTAGGGCCTTCTCGGCAGTGGCGCCCCAATTATGGAATTCCCTCCCCCTGGAATTAAGAACGGCTCCCTCCTTAGAGACCTTTCGGCGGGGCCTTAAGACATTTTTATTTAGATCAGCATTTGATGTCTGACATGGCGGGCTGGCTTTTTAACAAATCGCTTTTAACAAATGTAAATGTGGATGACCCACTGGGGCTGTTTGTTTTAATTGTTTTAATTGCTTTTGATTATTTTAATTCTTGATTTTAAATGTATTCATGTATTTTAATGTTTTATTGTAAGCCGCCTTGGTTGCCCTGGTGGGAGAAAGGCGGGGTAAGAATTCTATAAATAAATAAATAAATAAATAAATAAGTCTTGCATCGGGCAGTGTGAGGACGTGGGGAGGGCAGAATGGGAGGGGGATTGGCCTGCTGGGCCCAAGAGGGGGGAGGTATCCCCTGTCCTGGGTCTGGCAAGCCCTACATGGGCTCCTTGGATTTGCGCTGGCCATTTTGCCAGCACGCATTCAGGGAGACCCATAGGGGCAGCTGGGGCATTACTCGGGGGGAAAGGACAAATGTCCCTTTGCTCTGCAGTGGGGGGACCTCTGCCTCCTGGGAACATCCCAATTGGCCGGCCTCTGGAGTGGGCACTTCCTCCTCTCTTTCTTCCCCAGAGGTCAATGCAGCCAGGGGGATGCCTTCTTGTGGCAGGACCTTCACTCTTTGGAGGCAAGTCAGGGTGTGGAGGAACTGCCCCCCCCTCGTCTAGCCATTAGTGCCCCCCCCCCCAGCCACCACTGCTACAAAGCTTGCTTGTCTGGACAAGCTTGGAGGCAGGACAAGCCAGATGGAGAGGACATTGAGGCCTAGGCCGGGGTGTGTGTGAGCCAGATGGAGGGGAGATGAGGGGGAGACAAGCTGGGAGACAAGCTGGGTGATTTTTTTGGGGGGTGTATTTGCACAGGGGCACCAAACTTGGCTCATCTTGGCAACGGCTCTGGTTTGTTCTCATTCAGGAACAAGATCTCATCCTCTTATTCTAATGGAATCCTGCAGATGGAAGAAGAAAGACACTAGTATTATGATAAGGAACGTATGGGTGGGGAAATGTATGGGTTTGTAGTGCTGGTAATGATGGAAACTGCATTTTCTGTGAAGAACTGAATTGTATGGCTTTCACCTGAGATGATCTGATAACAAAGACCTTTTCCATGCAGGAAATAATATATAATGCGTTTCCCTCGCTCTTTACTCTGTGATATTTGCAAGAACTTAAAACACAACGTGAAATCTTAAAGCTGACAAGGGAAATTTAGTTAGTAGAGCTTCTGTTATTCCCAATTTATTACTTCACTGGAGAATTCTGCAGGCTTACGGGCTAGAGGAAAAGCGGCAGTGGGTTGATGATAGGAGGGGGGGGGGGAGAAGCCACCCAGACTCTTGCTGAATTATGACTCACAATTTATAAACTATTATGTGCAATGGATTTCCAACTATATTTATTGCAATATGACTGCTAGCAGTTCAAAAATCAATTTGGTAAATGTGGAGAGAAAGGGCGAAATTATTAATGTGTTTTATATACGCACATCTGAGCCTAGACTTACTCTGTGTAAAATAACCAGGAGTCCTCCATTGCCCAAGGCTTGATGCCTATGCAGAGGATTTGCCACCCCCATTTCTCTAACAAGGGCAGTCCTGGATTGTTTTTCACTGTACCTTTTCAAAAGAAGCCTCACTGCTCAGTGGAGTAGGACACTGTTCTTGTGTATTACAATAAGACAAGATGCAACAAAGAAAAAACTGGAGATGACTGAATTAGAGCCCAATCCTGTTCTTCCCCCCCCCCCGACGCCAAAATGGCTACCTTTGTATCCTGCAGGAGGGGACAGTTACGGAGGTCTCCTCTGGGTAAGGGAACAATCATTCCCTTACCCGGGGATAAGCCTCCACAGTGCAGGGTGTAGGTTTCTACCCGGACCTAAGCTATGAAAATAGCCGGCACAGGTCCGTGTGTACCTGTGCTGCAGGATCGTGTCCGGGAAGGAGATTATGATTCACTGCCGCTGAACCCGCCCCCTTCCTGGACCCAATCTGCCCATCCCCTTCCCCACCCAGTTTCTCGCCCTCCCCTGTTCCATCCTCCCCGCCACTCTCACTGATTTACCTGCCCCGGTGGGCAGCAGGAGAGCCAATGACCCAGCCTCCCCCCCCCAGTGCTACTGAGCATGCTACCAGAGCACACCCATCAGTACCAGCGGAAGAGGTGCGAAGTATAGGATTGGGCCGTTAATGACTTAAGGCTGTGCTTCAAGCAGGATGACTACACTACTGAGTTGTGATTCAGCTCCCCTCCTCTGGGGAATTATTGCTTACACCAAGGTTTCAAAAAGGCAGTCATCATATGGAAAGGACGTAAGGCAGATACTATGGCTTGGAAAAAATGGGGTCCTCACAGCAAGAACTCTTATCTGGGATGAAAAGCGTTATAATAAACTCATTGTGTGAAATAAAAGGGTACAAAGGCACACCAAGGTTTAGTGTGTAATGGGAAAACATTAGTAATGCATATGAAGAAAAGAGATGTGAAAGATCTCAGCGAGTAACATGGCTCAGGAGAATATTCAATACTGATGAATTACTGAGTCAAGGGTCTTGTTCGAAAGCTTTCATGGCCCGCAATCAACCAACAGTGTTTCAGAGTTACGGGACCTGATACCTTCTGATACCTGAAGAGTAAGTGGTGCCAAGGCCGGCACCTGCTCCTTACATGGCATCTGCTCCCGTAACTCTGAAACACTGTTGGTTGAGTCAAGGGTACTTGTGTTATGGGAGTACTGAGCACTTGGGAGACATAGGAGAAGGGTGGGCAAGATTAATTGACTGCATGAGATGCAGAAGAAGCAGGAGTACTATGTTTGTGCAATACAGGGAGCAGAAAGATTATCCACCATGTAATGGAAGAGGAACAGTTGGGTACATGTATACAAAACTTGGAGCAGTTGTAACATTGCACCAAAGGAGGTTATTATGAATGACAGTGGCGGAAATAACACTGCGAATGCAGCAAGTGCACTGACAAAATGAACTGAACCTCAGGTAATGGCAACCATCCATCACCCCAAATGGAGCCCAGGGTGATTTGCCACTCATAAAACTTGCCCTCCAGATGTTCAGTCATCTTCGTGCAATTGTTATGTTGCCATCATGAGATAAATTCTAGGCAAGGAAGAACTTGGTGTCAAGATGCACATTAGCAGAAGATGAGACTGCATCTGCCTTGGTCTGCTATTGAAAATCACACATGACCAGCTACACCATTGAATGCTCATTCATTCATTCATTCATTCATTCATTCAGGCCAGTTTGGCCCAAGTTCCCTTCTTGGAGGAGAGAGTTTGCATGGAAGGGAGAGAGTGGAGCACATTGTTAAGGAGTGAGCTGTGATAAGTTAATTGCTTTTGTTCACTATCATGAATGAAACAGGAAAAGTTGCTGGTGAGAGGAGAAGAAGATTAGGCTGCATGGTTTGAAACAGCAGTGTAAATAGATGAGGGCTTGAGGAATATTGGCAGGGAAGCCGACTATAATATCTTGGCAACTGCAAGGACAGTAAGCCTGTCTGACCGTCACTATGCAAACATAGTATGTACAGTGGACCCCTGCTATCTGTGGATCTGGCATCCATGGATTTGTCTCAATTCAAGGATAAGGGAGTCACTGTAAAAAATGGGGGGGGGGAAGTTAAAAATAGCGTTTCTTACCTATTGGCTAGCAAACTGCTCCATTTGCAGGGCTGTAGAGAGTGAAATCGCGCTTCAGCCTCTTAAGGGTAGCTCGTCGTCCTCCCTTCCCCAAGTTCACCCCAGAATGCATTGGGGCAAGCCTGGACTGTGTGTTTTTGTGCCTTATGAAAATTGTCTATATACAACAGGTCCTCTTTTTCTTATCTGTCTGAAATGTACAGCACCCTCACAAAATGCTGAGGTTTAGTAAAGCCTGGAGATGTCCCTAGGCTAGACCAAGTCTCACCTAGGCCTTACATATTACATCTGGACAAAACCCAGAATCCACCAGCAATGAGCAATGTCGGTGTCCAGTCTTGAAATCCAGGAATCGCAGCTAAATACCAATTGCAGTGGAATGTAGCAGCATCCCTAGGGACCACATGTATGTTGCAAATTACCTTTGTGCTGGCATCTATGCTGCCATGCATGTTTAGTGCTCAGAATGAATTCAGGTTTATGTTAAAGTACTATCAAGGACACCTACAGCACATGAACAGGAGTTCTTTCAAGCTAGCGTATATGAATCTCGATAAATAAGTGGCAAAATAGGGATGAATGAGTATCTGCTCTGTGGAGTGGCACACTATTTCTTATGGTATTGATTTCCCCCCCGATTTTCATCCGTTACACCGAAGAAGGGGGAAAAAAAAGAGAATATAATGGGAACTGTAAACTCTATCCTTTTCTTCCTGTTGCCCAACACATGTACAGAAAGAATTGTCAAATCAAATCAGCACGTTGTCGCTGTTCTTTCACTTTAAGCCTCATAATTTTGGATGATCAAGCAGAGTACTCTGGCAAATTGTTCTCGTAAATTACAGTTATGTCCAGGCCGATGAGGATGGAAAAAACTGCAGTAAATGAGAAAGCAATATCACATCCACTGACCTTAATTTGTTCAGCTGGAGCCAGGGCTGCTTTATCAGCCGTCCTGCCTGCAAGGAGCAGAAAGCCAGTAGTTTGGGAAAGAAGAGAATTGCTACAACATCAGGAGCTAGGTGAGGATGGCGGGGAACAGTCTGAGAGGGTGCTGAGATTGTCAATGGTATCATGTAAGTCAGCCAAAATTTTGTACTAGTTTAACACAGGTGCAAAATATCTATCAAGAAGCCATGTGTATAAATAAAACACAGGTGTGGTCTCACAGTATACCTAAACTTAATCATTATGACTTAGAACTAAATATAACTGCCAAGAAAAAAAATTCATCTGAAAATGGCCTTGTATCTCTCCCCACCTCTAGCACAAAATGCAACTTGGGATATTAATTCGTACCTTTATGTGAGCCTGGGATCTCCAGGACCTAATCCTGGGCAGTACTGGGCAGGGCAGGAGATGTGGTCCTGAGGTTGAACTGCCTGAAGACTGCCGGAAGATAAGCAGGAGCAGCCCATTTGGTGCTGGAAGGAAGACTGGAAGTCACTGATAAGCTGTTATGATGACCCTCGGTGAATGAGAGAGGAGTCGCTGTTGCATACTGTGGTGAGACAACGAACTGGAATGCTGCAAATGTCAGTGAGAGTGATAACAACTGGAAGATCCCCTGTTCGGCATGATTTGTGGCTGCCTGTGGAAAGCTCGAGGCTTGTGTTCCGCAGCTAAGTGAAGATGAATACACTGTGGAAGGAAACCAACTGGAGCTGAAGGTTTCTATATAGAATAAAACTGTAATGACCCTTATTGGGTCTAGACAGCCTACCTATGTAAACCACCTTAACATCTGAGGAGCAATCTGAGGATAAGAAAGGTGATATATAAATACAGAAATAACCACCCCAATCTTTACCCCTCCAGCTCTCCTCCATCACTTTCTGAATCACCCCTGTGCCCTCTCTTGTCCAAGCTGACTTTCTCTTGCACCACCACACTTTTTCTCCTCCTTCTCATCCTCTGGCTGGTCCACTCCAGGGCCCATGAGCGGGGGGGTAAAGGGGGTAAATTGTACCCAGGGCTAGGGTCAAAAAGGGGCCCAGGGAACCAAAGGAGGGCCCCCAGAAATTTCCTTGGATCTCAGATGGTCTCATGGAGACTGAAAGACAAAGGCTGGGCCAATCAGGAGGCCAGGTCTACTGGGCGGGTAGACCTGGGCGCCACATCAGGTAGACCAGGGCTCCAGAGACTTTTCCAACTGTTGCTGCCCTCCCCCTGCCCTGTTTTTCCCCCTCCCCCTTTGAGAAGGGGCCCAAAAGAAACTTTGTACCCTCTGATAAAATTCCTCTCAGAGGTCCTGGTCCACTCTCTGCCATTTGAAAAGCAGGGAAGGGAAGCAGAAAATGGCAAGGACAGACAAAAGTGGCCACTCATATTGGCTCTTCTAATCACTTCCTCTCTCCTTCCCCACCCTCACCCTCGGTGTGGCAGGTAGAGCAGGAGCCAGGAGAATCACAAGGAAGCTTGACAGGCAGTGGCTCCTTCACCACCACCACCACCACCATCATCATCACTCCATCAGAATGTTTGGATCTACTTTCAAAAGAGAAACTCAATAATTGACCTGAATTCCATTTTCTGCATACTTGGGCAGCAAGCCTACAATAAATTATACACTGCCACTTGCTTATTTTACAACTATCTAACAAAAGCCAACACTCATGAACCCACTGTGAGAACAGAAATTGTGAATGCAATTTTCTAAAGTTTCCACTGCTTTGCAGTTCACAAATTTTACAATTAACATGCTTGTCCCATGCATGGCTAAAAACAATCCCACATGTAATATATAATGTAAACTGCAAGAAGAAATCACTTCACCTTCATTGATGCCAAACATGGGTAATTGCTTAACAACACATGGCAGCAAACCCCAGCAGTTTTCGAGAAGACAAGCATATCCAATTGAAGCCACACAAGGGAATCCATTCAATTAGAATTTGGCTGGTATTCAAACACACCTCTCTTTGCGGGTTGCCACCCCTGTCTCTGCAATTCGCAAAGCAGAATGCTGAATGAAAATAAAGAAGGGTAAATATTTTCCTGGCCTCTGCTGTTTAAAATGAATTAACCAGTTTTACTGTAATTTGTTTCTCACCACTGAGGTTAAACCAACTGACAGTTTGTAGGGGGGAAAGTAAGGTGTTTCAACATCCACTTCTGCTTCTTCAGTCTAATCTGCATTCCCACAGTAATTCAAACTGGGGATAGACACTGGTTTGGCATTGTCAGCCTTTCGCCTCCCCCCAGAGCTGATAGCATTAATTGAGTTCATGAGATGCATTTGTTTTGAGAATAAGGCTCAGGATCAGTGCAATGCACTCAGACTAAGAGCGCAATCCTACCTAACTATCTGGCTGGCAGCCTAGGGCTGCCCGCCGGATACTATCCCCATTCTGGACCGCTCTGCAGCAGCCCAGAGAACTACTCGAGGGAAGGGGACGTTCATCCCCTTCCCCCGTGTAAACCGGGGAAGGCCCAATGGGAAGGCCCTATTTAGCTGGCAGAAGTTGGAGGAGGCCGTGTACGGGCTGTGCCGGCCAGCCGAGGACAGGGATATGGCGGACGTCATCCCTGCCCCCTCCTGGGCCGACACAGCCAATGGCCCCCATCTTCGCTGCCTGGACCACCCATGCTGCCGCCAGGTAATCCCTTACCTTCCTCCGGCGGCAGGGTAAGGGCTGCTGTTCTAGCGCCGGTGGCCCTTACTCTAGAGTCATCGCAAACGTGCCTTACGGCACTTTTACAACAACTTAGGGCAGCGGAGCACTTGCTCCGCTGCCCTAAAGTTGGACAGGATTGCGCTGTAAGAAACCCATTTTCTAAAGTGGGATGCATGACTCTATAGTTGAAACCAGTGGTGTTGCTGGAGGGGGTGCGGCACTGTAAGTGGTGCAAGGCGCTACACCACACCTTGCAAACCGGTGTAACGTCGCCCCTCCCACTCGCCCCTGGATCCATTCCGGTGGCGAAGGCAATGCACGGCGCAGCACCTTGCCTTTGCTGCTGGAATGGCTCTGGGAACGAGTGGGAGGGGCTGCATTACACTGATTTGTAAGACACGGTGCAGCGCCTTGCACCACATACGGTGCTGCACCCCCTCCAGCAACACCACTGGTTGAAACTAATTTGCTCCCCAAATTCTCCTCTGCAAATTCTGTTGAATATTCACTGGACGTTAGTGTTGCCAGTGTCTTTTTTTTTTTTTAGCAGCCTGTCACAAGGAAATGTAAGACATTATTCTATCCTCCTCATTGTACCTCTGTGCCAGAAAAAGTGTTCTCTACTAAATTTCTGTAAGTAAAAATGTAGGAAGCCTATTTACAGCCATATTGTCTGAATAATTTAATATTTACCAGATGTTTGAGAAATGCTTTTGATCTCCAATGATATTTGATTTCAATATTAGATCTTTGACACTGATAACCTGACAGCTTTTGGAGCCGGCAGTATCTGATGCTTGGCAGTTCACCTCTTGCTCAAATGTTTTTAAAAAATGCCACCCAAGATGGTGACTGAAAGAGACATTTCAAGGAGCTGGAAATGGCATCTGGTTCCAACCATGCCGCTGGGGTGGAACTTGCTGTGTCACCCCTCCCTCTGATACTGACAGGTACAATCACAGATATCTTCAAGGCAGGCCTGGCCATGCAATAATTCCAAGGTGCTCTTGGGCAGAGGCGTCGCTCCGGTAGGGGCGGGGCTGTAAGTATCGCTGCGGTCATAGTCTCTTTACCGAGCGAGGAGGAGGCAGCCCCGCCCCCTCACTGTCCGAGCCAGTCCCCTGCGGAGAAAGCAGCAGGCAGGGTCTCTTCCCTGCCGGTTTCTCCGTAGGGGACTGGCTCGGACCGTGAGGGGGCGGGGCTGCCTCCTCCTCGCTCGGTAAAGAGACTGTGACCGCAGCGATACTTACAGCCCCGCCCCTACCGGAGCGACGCTTCTGCTCTTGGGCTCCTGAAATATTTCTAGGGGAAGCACTCGCCCTTCATTTCAAAATGGTCATGGAAAGCTGGTGAGGTGTATTGTTGAAGGCAGTTTGCATCTATGCTACAGACTTTAGGGTCTTAATGTATGTTGGATGATAATCATTTTTTTTCTCAAGAAAACATAATACAGCAAGTCCTCACTTAAAGTTGTGGATAGGTTCTTCTTGGAAACTGCGACTTTAAGCAAAACGACTTATAATGAAACTAATTTTACCATAGGCTAATTGATAAACGTAAACATTCCTATGGCATTTTCCCATCAACTTAAAAATGGAACGACTTTAAACGAAACAACTTTAAGTGAGGACTTACTGTACAGGCTACCATGATGGCTGAACTTTTATGACATTCATCATCTCTCATCCAAAGAAATGGATGTCACTTTTGTCCAGTTTCACCTGGGCTGTCAGGTTTTCACGGTTATGCTTAGGCTCAGTATGACAGCTGTATTTTCACCAGCCAAGGCAGCAATGCACTTATAATACCGTAGCAAAAGGCTATGAGACTGTAAGGTAAAGGTAAAGGTGACCCCTGACAATAAAGTCCAGTCGTGTCCGACTCTAGGGTGTGGTGCTCATCCCCATTTCAAAGCCGAAGAGCCAGCGTTGTCCAAAGACGCCTCCGTGGTCATGTGGCCGGCATGACACTCCTTGCCGCAGCGCGTAGCATGTGGCTGGAACACGGAGCGCTGTTTACCTTCCTGCAAGCGGTACCTATTTATCTACTCGCATTAACATGCTTTGGAACTGCTAGGTTGGCAGGAGCTGGCCAAGCAACGAGAGCTCACCCCATCGCGGATTTGAACTGCCGACCTTTCGATCGACAGCTCATGGTTCAGCGGTTTAACCCACTGCGCCACCTGCTGGCCATGAGACTATACAGCCCAGCAAATGATACAGAACAGAACAGTTTCACCTGTACAGCAGGGGGCTGCCAGGTTCAGTGGAGTGCAGGGTGCAGGAGGTGTCCCTGCTTATGCAGAAGGGAGTAAGGCTGCAATGCTATAGATCAGTGTTTCTCAAAGTTCTCCCCATGAGGCGGGGAGAACTTTGAGTATTTGTGGAGGCAGGGACAGTGGTGATGGCGATCCTGGGGATCACCGTCGTCAAGGAACAAAAGTGTAAAAAAGCACTTTAAATACTGGTCCCGGCAGGCCTCCGGAGGGTTCGGGGAGGCCTGCACTCTCCTCTACGGGCCTGAGCAGAGAACGAAAAACGGAAGTGGTTGTAATCACCATTCTGTGGTGATCTACAGCTCAGGGAGGCTCGCAGAGGGCAGCACAGGCCACCCTGAACCCTCCTGAGGCCTGCCGGGCTGCCCGGTAAGTGTTTAAAGCACTTTTTAACACTTTTTCCCACCAGCGGCGATCCCAGGGATTGCTGCTGCTGCCGCTGCTGCCACCATGCTGTCCCCGCCCATTAAGGTGGCAGGGGACAGCATCCGGTTCTCGTGGTGAGTCGCAACCCACCACTTTGAGAACCGATGCTATAGATATTTACTGGGAGTAAGCCCCATGGAACATACTTCTGAGTAGACAATCATAGGATTGGGCTAAGCACTGAATTTCCCTACCAGGAATTATTTCATTCCTTTAACAACCAAGGGCCAAAGTTAACATTGCATTCACATATATGGGTGAATGCTGAGCTTGGGATTCACCACATTTTTTTTAAACCAAAAGCAGCTACAGGCTTCCCTGATTCAGACTGGGACTGTGGCGCATGCAACAAGGAGGGGCTAACATCTAATTTGGCTCTAAAGTGAGATACAGCGCAATCCTATCCAACTTACACCACCAGCGTGACCAGCGGTGCAGCGAGAACGGGAAGCCCCAGAAAGGAAAGGGGATTCAAATCCCCTCCAAAGGGGGATTCAAAGGGGATTTAAATCTCCCCTCCCCTGCTGGTTACACCGGTGGTGTAAGTTGGATAGGATTGCACTGATAGACACCTAGAAAGCAAAAACCTATAAGGCTGCAATCAGCAAGATTGTCCTGTAAGATTTGCCCCATGGAGTAGTGCCAAGTGCAAGCAGGGCCAATCCAGCCATGAGGCCGACTGGACTAGGCCAACTAAAGCAGTCACCTCAGACAGCAGCAGGAATATGGAAAAGTCTCTGGCTCCAAGTCTTGAGTTGAGTCTTAAGTCTTTGCCCAAAATTATCGAGTCCTAGTCTCGAGTCTTATTTTAAGTCATGCAGTGCATTCTGGGGTGACCTTAGGGGAAGGGAGGGGGAATTGCACAACCTGGAAGTGCCTTCTGGAGCACCATTTTGCTTTGTAAAAGCAAGAAAACACAGTGGTTTGGCCTGCGAAGGCTCCCAAAGGTAAAACCAAGATTTTTTTTAAAAAAAAACCTTTTTAAAACTCCCTATCATCCCGGGGTGACTCGAATTGCGACTCGGCCGAAAAGGGGCCAAGTTGCGAGTCGAGTCTGAGTCCGAGTCAAGTCACAGCAGCAACCTAAGTCAGACTTGAGAACAAGTCCTGCAACTCGAGTCTCCAACCCTTGCTGGGGGTACCCATATCTGTCCACCTTGTTCCCACCACTTGTCCTCCTCCTTCCACTCCCTGGACTGGAAAAGGAAGTGGGGGACAGAGTGGAAGAGGAAATGTGTAGGTGAGGAGTGCGTTGAGCTAGAATATTGGATAATTAAAGGGGAAGAGGCGGGCACATCATCAGGCGGGGGGGGGGGGAGCATTTGGCATGCCACCTCAGACATCAGGAGGTCTTGGTCCAGCCCTGAGCACAAGGTACCAATAATGTGTTTGGCTACAGTAGCGTTATCCTCTTGCAAACCAGAGAGTCCCCCTATATATTTTCATTCATTACAGTAATGGGAAGTGATAGAGCAGCAGCTTCTCAACCCATTCCTCTTCCCTCCCTTCCCCGTCCATTCAACTGTCCCCTTGTGAACCTGCGATAGTGAGCAGGGCTCCAGACACGCCACACATCTGGCCATCACAAGATGTTTTACAAAAATCAAAAACATTTCTTAAAATCACCTCTCTTATTTATTTAAAGTACTTTCTAGCCCTTACGGTTATGGATGCAAAGATATGCTTGAATGTGGATGGGCCTGATAAAATCTCAGAAGCCAAAAGAGGAGCTGAATAAGATTTCTAGTGATGAGAGGCAGAATTTCAGTGCCCTGAATAGTTCCTTGACCTTGCTCATGATGCAGAATACATTATGTAAAAAAAAAAAAAAAGGCTACTTTCATATTGGATTCTTTAATGTTGAGTTACTGCTACAGTTCAACTTGATTGCCAAGTGGTCCATTTCCAGCTGTACCACCACCATCATCACTAGGGGGCGCATCATCCTGGAGCGGGGGCGTGCGCGTCACCCCTGCCCTAGGATGACACTTGCCCCCGCTGCTGCTGCCGGCTGCTAAGAGCGTCCGCCCTGTCCGGCGGTCTGGGGCCTTCTGAGAAGGCCCAATGCGTCGATGCGTCATTTATTAGCTTTTTCGCGCATGCGCATACCGTTTCTGAAGGCAAGGGCTGCCCTTTTGCCCTCAGAAACGGTCTGTGCATGCGCGAAAAAGCTAATAAATGACTCGTCAACGCATTGGGCCTTCTCAGAAGGCCCCGGACCGCCGGACGGGGCGGACGCTCCAAGGCCTTCTTCTGGCCTCGGAGCCTCCACGCGGAATGGGGGCGACGTGCGCAGGTGCGCGTGGGTGCGTCACCCTTTGCACGCGTCACCCCCCGGCGGCCCGCCCCCCGCGCCACGCTACAGTGACATGTATGTGTACCACTGTTCTAAGGTGCTCTTGGGCTGCTGAAATATTTTTCATGTTTCCCCATCTCTGCACCTGCATGATGCCAGTCGAGTCACTTGCAGAATTTCTGCTTGTCATGCAGCTGTTAAAGGCACAGGAGCCCTGCCAGTTAAAAAAAACTGGCAATCTCAGAGCTCTGTATCTTCAAAATCTGTTCCTGGAGTGAGAGAATGCTATGCTTACTGAACCAGAAATAATCCAGTAAATGTCAGAAGCTGTCAGTTTCCTGGGGTGTATATGGTGCTCTCATTCGGCTACCTAAACATGGCATCGTATACCACAATAAATGCACTTTACAATCCAAAAGGGCCTGAGAAGAAGGAAGCTCAGTCTTCCACACAGAGCAATTTGATAATGGAAGGTAAGTAGCCATCAATTAATTAAAGGGTCTAACTGCAAGGTGACTCACCTTCCTGAGTGCTCAGAAGCAGCTAATAAGCATCAGTGCACTAATGGCAGACGGTTGGTGGAAACGGGTTGACACTCCTGGGCCATGCCTCAAAGTGCACTTTTTAATCCAATTCACTGCATTAAAGGAAGGCAAAATAATGGCAGGAAAAGCAAACATACTGGCACTTGCTGACGTGCTTCGGAAGTGGGCAGAGAGCACATTTTAGGTTGTGGAATAATCATCTCTCATCATCCCTGATGATTAGGACTAGCTCACAGATCCATTTCATCTCATCATCACAGCATCTCAGAAAGCACAATTGGGAGAAAAATAAAGCAAGGTTAAAAGCCATAAGAAGGGCTCCGCTGAATCAGACCAAGGGTCCATCTAGTCCAGCATCCTGCTTACAAAGTGACTACTAGCCAGGTGCTTCTGGGAGTTCACAGGCCGTGCAGGAAGGCAACAGCCCTCCTGCATTGCTTGTCCCCCAGTAACGGGTAGGCAGAGATATAAACACATAAGAATAGCTGTGCTGGAGCAGACCAACAGTCTGACTAGTACAGCATCCTCTTTCCCACAGTGGTCAACCCAATACCTCTGGGAAGCCCACAGAGACGTGGCTCCGGTAGGGTCGGTACCGTAGGTTTCGCCCCGTCCTAGTCCCGTTTACCAAGCCGGCAGGAGGCGGCTCTGCCCCCTCGCCGTCGGAGCCATTCCGTGCGGAGAAAGCAGCAGGCAAGAGACTCCCTGCCCGTTGCTTTCTCCGCACGGGAATGGCTCTGACAGTGAGGGGGCGGGACCGCCTCCTGCCAGCTTGGTAAACAGGACTAGGACAGGGCGAAACTTACGGTACTGCCCCTACCGGAGCGACGCCTCTGGAAGCCCACAAGAAGGACATGTAGGCAAGCAGCCCTCTCTCCCTGCTGCTTCCCAAGAACTGCTACTTAACTTAGGGCCAAATCCTATCCAACTTTCCAGGGCCGATGCAGCCGCAATGCAGTCCCTAGGTAAGGGAATAAACATTCCCTTATCTTGATGAGGCCTCCGTGACTGCCCCTCCCCACTTCAGGATGCAGCGCATGTCCCATTGGCATGGCTGCATCAGTGCTGGAAAGTTGGATAGGATTGGGCCCTCAGACACATAGTACTGCCTTCCTCTGAACCTAGAAGGTTCCACACAACCATCATGACGAATAGCCACCGATAGATTTGCCCTCCATGAATTTGCCTAATCCCACTTTTGATGTCATCTACGCTAATGGTCATCATTACGTCTTATACTATCTCTCTACTATCATACTATGAAACTCCTGTCCTGTCAGTCACACAGACATAAACTCTCAGAGCTGGGAGGTTTGATTGAAACTATAATGGCTAATAGCCATAGCTAGCCCTGTCCTCCATAAATTTGTCTAACCACTTTTTAATCAGAGGCCATCACCACATTTTGTGACAATGAGGCCCGTAAGTTCATTATGTGTTGTGTGAAGAAGATCTTTCTTTTAACATAAGAACATAAGAACATAAGAAGAGCCCTGCTGGATCAGGCCAAAGGCCCATCTAATCCAGCTTCCTGTATCACACAGTGGCCCCACCAGATGCCTCAGGGAGCACAAGACAACAAGATAACCTGTTTCCCATTGTCAATCCCTTGCACCTGGCTGAACAAAACTTGTCTGTCTGAACAAAACTGATTCACAGACAGTTTCATTAGGTGCCCCTAAATTCTAGTATGAGCGTGGTAGAAGAATTTCATTCTCTTCGTCGTTTCCATGAAGCTTATAATTTTATAAGCTTCTCTAATAAGATCTCACAATCCACTACCTTAAGTCCAGGACTGCTGGCGGAAAAGCTGCACTGCTGTCATACATGCCAGCCAGGGCTACCAGTGCAAATAGCTGGAAGCTCAGTGCATGCAATGGTGGCTTGCAGATGCCCTGGCAGAGCAGGTAGGTCAGCAGCAGGAGTGGCCCAGGAAGGGGGCAATTCAGGGGTGGGAGGCAGAGGACCTTGTCAGCAACCACACACACCGAGATCCTACCATCCTCACCTGCCCCAAACCACCCCAAGTCTCCATGGACTTACGCCAGCTAAATAGGTCCAAGGAGATCCATTGGCGGCCATATGTCCTACAGGAAATAAGTAACAAAGATTTTTACTTACCTCTTCTGGGCCATCTGGTTACCCCCCCCCCCAGCATGCAGCAAAAAATAAGCATTTGAAATTAGACCAAACCACGTCTCAAATTTAGAGAAAATCAGCTCGTAGAATTACATGCAAATGAAACAAAATCTTAACACCACCTACCTATACTTTTCCCTAGCTAGACTCATGTTCTTGGTTGCAGTTTCCTTGCTCACCTCTAAGGTCCATAGAGGCATGACAGCAATGTACAGTTATCTCTGCAATTGCTTGGTCAAAACATGAAGCCTCTCAATCCAGCACTCCCTTTTTATAGTGTTTGGTAGGATCAAGATCCTATCTTTCCCATTGGCTACTCCAGTGGTGGGAAACGTAGCTCGGTCCCAAGGATCACCCCTCATGGGTTTTCTATTTGGATACAGGGGTTCCATTCATCGTACATGGTTCACAACAACATATGGTATATGAAGTCTTGCAGTTTATCCAATCACAGTGACTTTGGATTTCCTCCTGAAATCAGTGAAGAAGGCCCTGCTCAGTTGAATCTGCAGTATAGAATAAATGAAACAGAGAGCCTATGGTGTAGGTTCATAGTGGGAAAATGTTCCCTACCTTGTGAAGCTGTAATGCACCTCAGCTGTGCACAGTGTGTGAATCAATGTGTTTGCTTTTGGATAGAAGTTCTTCCATTTTTACAAACCATGGCAATATATTTCCCCCTCCTCAAAAGCAAAAGCACACTACCTTGACTAATTTCCTTCTTGTAGCATTCACTTGAATAATTCCCATCTGTGTTCCCATCGGTGAGTGTACAGCACTGACAACTACAAAAGTATTGATCGACTGCTGAGTCACTTCTGTGCAAGTGCGAGCATTTGGAAAGCAAAGTGGGGGATAAGATCTCCAAAGGAAAAAAAACCCACTGTTTAACTAGTACAAGGAAACGAACAGAGAAAGGGCTGCTTGCATCCATATTCAGTGCGGTCCCAACCAGGTCTATAAAGCAGCCTCCATTGATCACCGCAAGGTGCACAAATGTAGAAACTATTAAGAGGAACCTACAACTCATAAGAAACTTGAAATATTCATTTGATGTAAAGTCAGTTTAAATTGGGTTAGACTTCTTTCTCCCTTCTGTTTTTATGCTCAAACAAACAACCCAAGATATTTGTTTCTGAGGAGTTTATCACTTCTGTATGCCAACCCTTCCAACCCAAATCACAAAATATCTTCCCATTCCATTCACAAATGGACACATGCCATTTGTCATTCAGATCAGGGGAGACTGGCAACTGTGGCTGCAAAATCACAGTGGTAGCTGAGTCTGCGTGACATATCACTCAATGGGAACCATAACAGCACTCACATTAGAAGAAAAGCTCCAAGCAGTATGACACAGGCTGATGGGACTGTAGCTAAGAGATACAGCACTTGCTTTGCATGCTGAAGGTCCAACGTTTGGTATTTGACATCTCCAGGTATGGCTGGGAAAGACTCCTATCTGAAACCTAGGCTAGCCACTGCTGGTCAGAGTGGACACTACTGAACTAGATGGGCAAATGGTCTGACGCAGTATAAGACATTCTTATGTTCATGACACAATCTCATCCTGTCCTGTTTTTATCATAACTATGCAAAACCAGTGGGGTTTCTAGTGTGCCCCGGGGGGCGGGGCAACATCTCGCATTTTGTGTCATTGCATAAGGCTTCATTTGAAGCCTTATAACGAACATGAACATGAGCGAACTCAGGAAGATAGTGGAGGACAGGAAGGCCTGGCGGGATATGGTTCATGGGGTCACGAAGGGTCAGACACGACTTAACGACTGAACAACAACAACCAGGTAGGGAGTGAGGGAAGGCCCAACCAAAGCACCGAAAATGGTGTAAAACCCTTCCGTGGCTGCAAATGCAGCCACTCCAGCTGCAAAAAAGCAGCCACGGAGTAGAAAGCTGCCACCATGGCTCCTCCTCGCAAGGAGATCATGTCTGTCACCCGGGGCACAGCACACACACCTGGCCCTGGCCTGGCTACGCTACTCCATACAACTCACTGGAACACTGTGATTCCTGTTTTCAGTCATTATCATCTTCTGCCTGCCATCCATCCAATCGCTGGAATTGATCTGGTGCCCTTGATTGTAGGACTTGACCGTAGCAAATTGGCTACCATGCTGACACCTCTCTGGAAACAAACCTGTCCTAACAAGCTTTTGGATATCATTATGCCATGGGCTCCCAGTTTGACTGAATTCTTCTCCAATTTGTTTAGCTAAAGTAGCCTAAAAGGTTTCCCCAAATTAAATATACCAGAAATTAGTGTCACTTATTTAGATAACCTCCTAGGACCATTTATCTAAACATTACAGTCTGTGGACCAGATCTTGCTGTTAGGCAGGATTTAATATGAGTAGGGTTGCCAATTTTCTTTACTAGCTCCTGCTGCTGTGCCTTCACCAGCAGCTTGATCTGAAGACATTAACTGGTGGTAATGCTTATGTCTATGCCTGCTGATTTCTGTAGATCACACTGCAGTTAAGATACAGCTGGCAGAATAATTGCTGTAGTTAGTAGCACCAACCAAATTGCTGCTTTGGCCCAGACTTTGCACCATGTTGCTTTGACTTGCTTTGTGACGCTCCACAAGACGCTTAACCTGCTTTTATCGCTGCAGTTGTTCATTCTGCACTCACTTTGGTCTCTGTCTACAACACACCTGAGATTAGGAGGAAAGGGTTCCAGGTAGGGCTGCAGATTTTGAACCAGCCCCGGTAACTGTCCTTTCCGTTGCAGTTCCATATGCAGCAATTAGCAGGTTAGCTCTGTGCCATGTAAAGTTTCATCTACTGATTTGTACAGATCAGATTTCTTGCAAATTGAACAAAATATTTCTCACTGCATGCTTTCACTTGTCTGCCTTTTGAAGACGTTTACATTTGGCTGGGAGGGAGGATGTAAACATAAAGTAGCCACCTTTTTTTCTGGCCCTGCTCCTGTGCATCCAGCAGCAAGATGAGCAACAATTAAGCAGGTGAATATTTCTCTGGTATGGAGATGATGAGATAGAAAAAAAATGCAGATCTTGGTGTATCATTAAAGAGAACCATACGATCAGTTATGAATTTATGATGATGATAACCTCCATGAGAAGTGACATTTTAATTTTGGGTCTGCCTCCAGCACCAGAATATTTAGGCCAATCACTGGCATCATCATTTCTTTAATTTCTTCATTTCAGGCTACAACCTGAAGGCATGGGAACAAGGCCAGCTGGTTTAAAAAGTGGAAACTCTGGGTAAAAAGTTAATAAAATTGGTATGGATAAAAACTGTATAACATAAAAAGAGCTGAGGCAGGTGTGAGAAGTGGGAAGCCTTTTCCTCATAGAGGGATTGTGCATTGTATATAGATGTAGGTAAGTAGAAATAATAATTAGTTCAGTGCCAGGGGGCAATGTACCTTGGAAATAGGAACACAATTAGTGGCACAGTAAATGTTGCAAGCTCCATAACTCCATGTGTGTTTATCTTAGACGCCTGAAGTTTTCCACCCTCTCTAGTCTCTCCCTGAAAATACAATAGCAAGTTTCACATTGTGTTACATGGTGCATCTGTTGATGCTTCTCAGTCAAGACTTCCAAGCAAATGACTTCCTTTTGTGTCGAAAGGATGCATAATTTGAATCTTTCATTCCGGTTTCCTATTTGTATTTATGTAACGCGGTGGGCAGATTTGCTTTGTAAAGAAAGTGCTGTGGAAACAGCATGGGCAAATACCTTTCAAAGCATGCAAAGACTCAGCTTTCAGCTAGTGGTTCCCCCCTCCGACCAACAGAAGTTGCTCAGCAAAGTATAGATCGAAGATGGAAATCAGGACAAAACAACAACAAAAAGGAGAGAATTTTTAACGCACAGCAGGTGCAGCTGTGTGTTAAAATGTGTAATAAAATCATTGTATCCATCCTATACTGTATTTACTGAATATTCTGAACTAAGGCTGTCACCTTTTCGCTGCAATCCTGTGTAACTCTTGCACCAGTGTAACAGTAGATCCCCCGGTGTAAGAGCACTTATGCCAGTGTAACTTTCCGTACGCCGACGGACACAGGATGGACACCAGCGTAACCCCTCTCGGACGCCTCACATGCACAGTTCAGACATGGAACGGACACGGATGCAACTCCGCCGGCGCAGGGCGCATTCTGGGGGCATGACAGTTCTTTTAAAGCCAATTCGATAGTCCTTTTCCCTTGACAGGGGGAGAGTCAGCTGTGTCCGACTCCTAACAGGAATCCACTTCTTTGCCCAAGAGGAAATACAGACAGCCATTTACTGAGTGGTTAGAATGTTAACCTAACCACTTGCTAAAATGATAAGCTGCCTCATCCTGCCAAATGGTGAGGAATATATTACCAGTCTCTTACCGCGCAATCCTGTGTATCTTCTGCGCCAGGGCAGCACATGCTGCCCTGGTGCTGGGTGTCACGAAAGTGCCGTAAAGGCACCGGCGCTGTTTCCCGGAGCAGGTAAGGGTCTACACTGGGCGGGGCAAGGGTGGGGGTATGGCGGACCGGGTGGGCAGGGAGGGCGGCCACCAGGCCTGGAGAGGGCAGGGATATTGGCGGCGAGATCCTCCATATCCCAATCCCTCTCCAGGCCCAGTGTGGCCTTGCACGAGCAGCGTGAATGTGTACGAGCTCCACATTCAAGGAGGCCCTGGGCCTCCTACCGCTTACATCACGGGAAGGGAACGATCGTCCTCTTCTCCTGAGTTGTTCCCAGGGCAGCCCGGGAACTGGATAGGATATGGTGTCTATCAAAGCAGTGGTCAAGGAAACCTTCTTAGTAAGGAGTTTCACAGTGTGGGTGTAACAGAAAAGTCCCTATTACTAGCACTGAAAGAGTTTTCCTAGGCCAAATACAGAACACAAACAGGCCAATCCTATCTAACCCACTCCCCCCCCCCCCCGCTGAAGCAGCCGTGCCACTAGAGTGCAGGCTGCATCCTGTGGGGGCAGGGCAGACCTGGAGGTCTCCTTTGGGTAAGGGAATATTTGTTCCCATGTAAACCAAGACAATATTTGTTCCAAGTGAACCATGAAAATTGTTGTCTTTGTTCCCTCCCAAGTCTTCAAAAAATGCATTGCTTTTTTCTGACATGATTTTTATCTGTCAGTGAGAGCGACATCTCTAGAAAAGTCTGCTCCCTATCCTCTTGAAAAGTCATATTTTAATGCCCTCCCCTTTCAGACTCTATAATACATTTCACAAGGAGGCTGTGTATGGTTCAATCAAAGATGTGCCCCACCCCTTCCAAATATCTTTTGTACTCTCTTCCATACAGATTTTCCTTAACCGGAATTAACCCTCCCCTTCCCTCGATTGAGTCCAGCAGTAACTTGGAATCAACCCAAGCATATCTTCCTGAAATGTATTTATTGATTTTTAGCTATTAAGTTCATTCATTTGTTTATCTACCTGAGAACATGCTAGCATTCACCCTGGAAACCACATGGTATGTGAGATCACCCATCACTCTCAAGCATGGATTGTCTATAAAAATAGCATGGAGGGGAATAATAACCTGGTCACTCAAGCCCTGACTTGCACACCTGCTGACATATGCAGTTACTTTTTGGCTTATTTTCCTCAAACTGCCCTGTGTGTGTGTGTGTGTGATTTCCAGTCATGTGTTAAAGCTGTTTTAATACAACAATTCGGCCTGGCTTTGGGAATTTAAATGTCCTGCCTTTATTATCATGTTTTTGCCTTAATGGTTATTTTACCGCTCTGCCATGATTCTGAGCGTTAGAAAGGTGGAGGGGGAAGAAAGCCCAAGAGGGCCTTGCTTCCACCCAGGCAGAGTGAGTGCATAGGCTTCTCTCGGTAGATCTATTCTCCATTTAACTTTACAGGTCTCTTACGTCCCAGCTATAAAGCAACGGGTTAGAGGTGGCGGCCAATTACCGTATACAGGTGGCCCCCCATATCCGCTGTCAAAGTCCAGACATAAAGCAAGATGGGTTTACCAGTATCGGCTGAATGGCAACACAGGTGGGCCCCCATATCCGCTGGGGATATGTTCCAGGCCGCTCCGTGGGTACATGAAACCGTGGATAAGAGCGAACACCCCCTCCATGGTTTCCTGAGGGGCCCCCCACCCTGCCTCCCCTGCAGGCAGGCATGCTTGCTCTCCCCCAGCTCTTATTTTTCTTTCAGCAAGCTTTGTTTCTTCCTTAAAACAAACAGAGAAGCAGCCTCCATTCCAGGCAAGTAGAATGAGACTAAGTCCTAGAGAGGCTCTGCAAGGTTTCTACTTGCCTGTTTCTCCTGTTTCTTTAAGGAAGAAATGAAGCTTACTGGGAAAAAAGTAAAAGCCTGGGGGGGTCCCCACGATCCGTGGATAACTGAAACCGTGGATAGCGAATCCGTGGATATGGGGGCCCACCTGTATTTGATTTTTATTCATTGTAGACAAAATACTTAGGCCAATGCACTTAAAGATGGGCATTCTGCAGACCAGGTGACATTTTATGATGGTAAGGATTATGGAGATTATGTGAAGCACACTTTACAAATGATGATGATGATGATTGACATTATTATTCATGTAAATGAAGCTTGTTTCTTTGATTATCTTAATTACACTTGGAGAGTTCAATGATTTTTTTCCCCATCAGTTGGGAAACTTCATAATAATGAAGTTTGAGAATCCCTCCTCTAGCTTCATTGTACAGAGAGCCAAGGCTGAAATGGTAGAGGTTATTGTAGGTCAGGAATGTAATGAGTTGGCACAGCTGGTTGAGGAGTCTTTCATCTGGAACACAAGTGGCTGGCCTGGGACTTGACTGGAGAGTTTTGCCAGCCCTGCAAGGGGGGATGCTCCCAGGAGTTGTTGAAGTGTGACCACCATTTAAGATTAAGAAGCAGTAATTGGCAGAGGGACCCAAATAGTCTTCCCAGGTTGGAAGAATAGGGGCCATATACAGATGAGAGAAGGAAAAGAGGGGACAATAGAAGAATTTAGGGAGGCAATGTAGCTCAGGGATAGAGGATTTCTTTTATATACAGAAGTTCCCAGGTTCAATCCTTAGTGCTTCCAGATAAGACAGAAAAATTCCGACTGAAAAAAAGACTCTTACAACCTGATCCTGTGCATATTTACTCACAGTGAGTCCGACTGAATTCAGTAGTGCTTACTCCCAAGAAAGCATGAGTAGGAAGCACTACTGAATTCAGTGGGACTCACTGTGAGTAAATATGCACAGGATCAGGTTTAAGCGTCTTTTTATTGCACAACCTTTCCCCCCCACTGCTGATCTCAAATTTTGGATGTGTTAAATAGAACCCCTGCTAAGTGGGCAGAGTGGCATCTTTTAAAATGAAGTCCTCTTATATTTAGTGAGGGGAGAGCCTTTGAGGTTATATAAAAAAAAAAGTCAGGATTTTGCAGGGTTCTGCCTTCCATGGCTTGGGTTAATCCACTGTCGTCACTCCCGCATAGCGGGGGTAGCGGGTCGCTACGGGTGACGCGCGCAAAGGGGTGACGCGCGCCCCCCCCGCGCGCCCCACCTCTGTCGCCCTAGCCACCTCCGTCGCCCTCCGGACGCTCTGAGGCCGGCCCGGGAGCGGCCTCGGAGCGTCCGGAACGGCCGGCGCTCCAGGGCCTTCTGAAGACCCAAGCGTCAATACGGGTATTTTTAGTGTTTTCGTCCATGCGCAGAGACGAAAACAGTCTGCGCATGCGCGAAAACACTAAAAATACCCGTATTGACACTTGGGCCTTCAGAAGGCTCTGGAGCGCCGGACGCTCCGGACGCTCCGAGCCTGGCTCCCGGGCCGGCCTCGGAGCATCTGGAGGGCGACGCAAAGGGGCGGGGGCGGCACTCCCAAAAATCGGGGGCGAAACTCAGGGGCGTCACGGGTGACGCGCGTTACCCCGCCTTGGGGTGTCGCGCGTCCTAGTGACGCCACTGGGTTAATCTATTTATTTTATTTATTTATTACAATATTTATATACTGCCTTTCTCAATAGACTCAAGGCGGTTTACATAGACAGGCTGAACATATAGTAAGTTCATTTTTCAATGAGATGTTTTTCATGATAGAATCTCATAGAACCTCCATTTATCCAGATATTTCCCTTCATCGTGCAGTTGTCATCCTGGCTGTTGGCTCTTGCACTTTCCAAGCTCTCGCAGGCAGCTGTACCAAGCTTCGGACCGGTTTCTCGAAGATGTTATCCATTTGTGGGTTTTTTTTGCCAGCTGACTCCTCTATACTCCACTCCTCCACCCAGACACACCAGCGGCCTCTCGATCTCCCATCCAAACAACTGGTCCTGCTTAGGTTTTTCAGGCAAGGCAACAGTTCAACCTCCAGACCATGCCTCCTGCCCAACCCCATGTTGTGTAAATTCTCTGTATTAAATTCCAATTCATATATGGGTAAAACTATGCAGCACCTGTTGCTTTTGAAACTACGACACAAAGGCAGAGGACCAAAAGTGCTAGCAAATCTAGGACATTTCTGATTGGCCAGTTGAATTTTCCAGGGTGATGATGCCTCATCCCAGCAGAAAAAAGGATATCATCAGTCTAAGTATGCTGAGAGAAGCCAGAAGTGGGTGGTGTAATGCAAACCAGCCCATTTAATATGTTTTCAAGTCATAGATTCACTATACAGTATTTCCATTCTATGACGATAGTGGTCTGCGTTCCAGGATCTGAAAGCCACGGTGTCTCAGTCAGTAGCGTAGTGTACATTTGGAAGTGCAGGAACACACCATGACACCCCTCCATAGCCACGCCTCTAAGACTAAGCAAAAAAACCCCAACAACTTTAAATGACTGCATTAGAAACAATGTGTTTTATTCTCCTACCACTTATTTCTACTTTGAAACATTATACAGTGCTTCATTTGAAGATATAGCTCATTTCATCTCAAACTCTTGGGTTAGGCTGCAGTAGTTTAAAACGAATGTATAACCCCCCCCATGGGTTTAAAAAAAAGAAGCCCAAATAAATATAAAGCACATATTACAGTGCTAGCCTATGCATATTTATTTATTTATTTTTATTTTTCACATTTTTATACCGCCCTTCCTCCAAGGAGCTCAGGGTGGTGTACATATTTCCTCCCCTCCTTTTTGTCCTCACAACAACCCTGTGAGGTAGGTGGGGGTGAGAGATAGTGACTGGCCCAAGGTCACCCAGGAAGCTTCGTGGCTGAGCGGGGATTTGAACCTGGATCTTCCAGGTCTAAGTCCGACTCCCAAACCACTACACCATCCTGGCTCATCACCATTTATGCAGAAGTAAGTCCCTTACTTACTCCCAGGTAAATTTGCATAGGATTGTAGCTTAAAAATAACATGAACTACATACTGCCTCTCAGATAGCCATTGGGAAAGATGGTGGCCTAGAAATTAACATATGTCCCTAGGCAAATTTCTTAGTTTGCTTCCTGCTGAGTCTGATGGGTCTTTCTAGATGTCACCTATCCTGTTGTAGGAGAAGTACTGGCAGTTGCCCCCCCCCCCACTATTATACCCTGGTCTCAGCTTTAGCCCCTAAAGCCCTTGATCCAGCTCTTAATCCAGAGCAAGATGAGGATAACCACAATGGGCTGCTCTGTATGTTTAATATACTTCTTGAGCCATTGAACACATTGTGACAAAAATAAAAAAGGGAAAGTTATCAAATGGCCTGCCTTGCAGACTTGAGCTAATATACAGTGGGCCCTTCTTATCTGTGGTTTAACCATTTGCGGATTTGACTCAATGCGGATGGCTAACCCTAGAAGTAGAGTCCCATGGGGGGGGGTCACAGTACCTTATTTTTCAGTTGTGCCGGGCTGCCGTCCACTTCTCAACTCCTGTGTCCTTTCTAACTACTCCAAACTGCAGCAAACAGTTAAAAAAAAAAAGCGTGATCAAAAGCGACTTCTGGTCGTGACGCGAAACCAGAAGTAACTTTTGATTGCATTTTTAAAAACTGTTTGCTACAGTTTGGAGTAGTTAGAAGGTGCGCAGGAGTAGTGAAGCAGGTGGCAGGCCCGGTGCAGCTGAAAAACAAGGTACTGTGGTGCCGCCCCCACCCCCTACCACAGATTTCATTTTATGTGGATCTGGGTATCCGCAGGGTTTCAAGAACAGAACCCCGCGGATACTGAGGGCCCACTCTATGTGGTATTTGTGAACTGTGGTCAACATCTTAAACTTTAAGACTTAAAGCATACCACTTCTACTATTACACCCCTACAGTGAAGTCAACAACAAAAATGGAAAAATGGCTGCTACTCCAAAAAGATTCAGCAGCTCTTCAGGATCTGATACAATACAGGAGACGTACGGCCCAATCCCATCTGCGCACTACGCTGGCAGATCCCAAGGTCCGCCAGCGTACAATGCAGTCCACCATTGCAGCAGCATCTCCAACAGTCTGCTGAGCTTTGCTGCCAGTGTCCATATACTGTGTCCATATGGCCAGGTGTCCATATACTGACAGTGACGCTGAGCAGACCAGCCATTGGTTCAGTGTTGCAAGGGGGGGGGATTGGGAATGGATAGGACAGGGACAGACTTTGGTGGCATGATGTCTGCAGATCCGGAACCTCGTCCCAGGCCTGACACCCCCTGCGGCGAAACAGATCTATGTCAGCAAAAGAGCTGGTATAGATCTGAGTAGGCTCATAGGGGACCAGACAGTGGCTGGAGAGGTAAGTCAAAGTTTTCTTTAGTTACCTCTCCTGGCTGGCCTGGTGCCCTGCTGGTGTGCTAGATATAGCAGAAGCTGCGCTGGAGGCCCTAAATCCTGCATGCCAGTGGAGAACAGGATTGGGCCATTAGATAATAGGAAAACCAAAACAGATGAAAAAACAGAAAAATCAAGGACACACAGAGTACCCTCGGTTTTAAGAATGATGTCAGAGAACCTCGTTTTTTTGCCATAGTCTGTCTGCTCACATGTTTGGTTGTTATAAACCTCTCTGTAATTGTCACTGGAAATAAATTAAGGGTTTCTGTTTTCAGAAGTATAACTGTGTTATTTTTCATCATTTCTAAGATTGGGTTAATCTTTTTTTTTAATGGAATATGGGCCCTCCTTTCTTTCTTTTTGAGATTTGTATGTCTGTGTGTTTAGTCCTCATGAAAATGTCAAATACAAAGCAGAAGGGGACTAGTACATCATCTGTCAAGACTTCAACGGGATTTTAGCAGCTCAGTGTGACATTATGACAGAATGAACCTGAAAAAAGAAAAAGAAAAAAGGGAGAAAACCTCACAGCCCAGCATAAGAAATGACAAGGCAAGGGAGGGCCCCATTGCCACCTCAATGGTCATTGGGGAGAGAGGAAAATATATGACAGAAAGAAAAGATCCATGGAAAAAAAATGGAAGGAAACGCTTCATTAAAATCAAGAATATTTATGTTCGTGTTCTGTATTATCTCAGGGCATTAGAGTTTTGGAGCAGAGTGGCTTGCTCCTTGTCCACTTTCAGTTTTTTACGCTTCAGCGTTGCCTCAGCCAATTTTCCTTCTAACTCCCTTCCTGTAATAACAGTTCATGTTTGTGTAGAAGAACTTTGTGTACCCAATGCACAAAAGAGGGGAAGCATTATTAATCCCAGTGTTTTTAAGTGGAAGAGCTCAGAATAAAACTGAAATATATACTGATTCTGGAGCTCGGGTATCAGCAAGCATGCAGATCTATACTACAGTTCTTCTTCAGTATATGAGGTTTTCAACCCTCAGAAGTTCAGAACTATAGTTCTACAAGAGGCCTAACAGTGCAGTCCTAAGCATGTTTACTCAGAACTAAGTACCTCTAAATTCAATGGGATTTACTCTCTAGTTGGGTTTAGGACTGCAGCCTAAGGCACTCAAAGAGTCTATCCGGCATTTTTCCTCCATTACAAATGTTTTTCATTTGTTGCAAAGGAAGGTAGTACTTCTATTGTGGGAATATTCCATCTTTTTATGCGCACTGGCGTCGCTGCAGAGGGGCGGAGCTCTAGGTTCCGCTGTGGTCCGACCCTCCGTTACACTGGTGCAGGAAGCGGCCCCGCCCCCTCGCCTTTGGAACCATTCAAAGCGGTGAAAGCAACGCGCAGGGAGTCTCCTGAACGTTGTTTTCACCGCCTTGAATGGTTCCGAAGGTGAGGGGGCGTGGCCACTTCGTGCACCAGTGTAACGGAGGGTTGGACCGCGGCGGAACTTAGAGCTCCGCCCCCTGCAGCGACGCCAGTGTTTATGCGCCAAATATAATGGGTTGTGTGCACAACCTGTCCCCTCCCCTTGCATGTGAGGAACTGCGGCCATTTCACGCTTAAAAAAATGCCTCAAATTTCCTCCAGGTGCAAGGGAAGGGGCCAGGATGTGTGCACTCAGTCTCTTCTGTGGGCACATCTCTTTTTGCTCTGTGTGACCAGTCAAATAGGTAAGTATTGTCCGAACCAGCCCAATATTTTGACACTTGTGAAAATGTGATTCTTCTTCCCTGTGTCACTTCCTTGAGTATCAAGAAGACTTCCTATTGGATATTGGTTGTTATGTGAATTGAGCTCAATCATACACATCCCATTCTGTGGCCTTTCAAAGTTATTGTTTCAGTTCTTTGGAGGTTTTTGCAGATTTTAGTCATAAAAGAAAATTCTAATTTGTGTTGGGAATGGTGGGCTTTTTCATACATTACCACAGTGGTGCAGAATCACTTCCCCATGGCTTCTTCCCATGCTGCCATGGAAACAGTTGAAAGTCAGAACCATATGGGTGAGGCCAATTGACCAGCTTCTCTCCCCCCCCCCCCCCCGTCCCTGTCTTAGCTCTCCTTTCAGTTGGGAAATTATGGGATGAGAAGGAGCCACATGACTCATCCCACCCATGCAGTTCTAGTCTTTGAAACACTATTGAAGCAATATGGGAAGAAGATGTGGGGAAGCTGCTTCAGTAATGTATAAAGGAGCCCTGTGACTTCAGAAGAAGCAGTCATTCTTCCAGATTAATGTGGAGAGCAGCAGGAGCGTGACCTGACCACTCCTTGCATTATGGGGGTGTGTACAGTAACCGAATTCATGTCCCATTCAGAGTCCCAAAGGTCCCTTGATGAGAGCCATGACAGTTGAATTGCTTTGCTTACAGACTAGTGTAGATGTCACCCATGTTATGCAGCCCATGTTCTTGGAACAGGCTCTCGCCTCGTCGTCTCAGCTGAACATTCCTTTTCATCTCTTCCTCTGGGTCTCTCTCAGGGCTGCTTCTGATATTACTTTGTTAAAGGTCACATACATTCACAGTCACTCAGTAACAATAATTAAATTATCTCCATAAACCCAAGAGGAACCTGGCAGAGGAAGTAATAGGAGGGGGGAAGTTTCTATAATTGGTATCTGATAAGAAGTAAGTACCTGCATTACGGAAGCTCAGATCATGTAAGATCATGACATGTAAATGGCAGAATGCATGGCTGAGCAATCTGCTGCAGAATGTTGCTTCCTCTTCTTGGTTTCGGGGTGTAAGCAGTGAGACTCTGTCTAGATTTTTGCCCATCAGGTTGTAAATTCAAATCACACAGGGCCACCTCAGCAAGGGTTGCAGCTGCAGGGTTCAAAGCAGAGGAGCGCTGGCTGTGGCGGTGGTTTGCCCGTTAGAGCTGCGGCTGCAGGGCAATTGAAGAGAAAGGGAATCCCTTGCTGGAAGCAGCAGTGGGGACCGAGAGGGAGGCTCATTCAGCACATGCAGGTCAGTAACTGCTGACCAGATAGTTGCACCTGCTACAGTTTATTGAGCTCAGTGAAGTTACCTATGGAATCGAGACCCATGTGTTACGTGCTGTTGAGTGATGAAAACCCTTCTTTTTCTGCCACCTTCAGGCACTTACATGGAAGGGTGCAAATCCTCCTCCATCCTTGATTGCCTTGCAGCAGTGGGCAGACTTTTGACTTTTGTAGAACATAACTCCCCTGATATCTGCTATTTGCCTGATGCTTTGTATTTTAATCTGCTGTTTTAGGCCACTGTGGCACGGGCCGGAGCCATCCACATCGCAGCCCGGGAAATAGCTCTGTGTGCTGGAGGTCTGCAAAGCTGGCAGAACTCAATTGTACGGAGCCCGCGCCACTGTTTCCCAGGCTGCGGTGCAGACAGGAGGGTCATCCTGACCGTGCTGCAGCCCGGGAAACAGTGGTGCGGGGAGCTTGGAGGCTGGAGGACGGTTGCCTGCATTCTCCGCATGTCCCTGTTCTCTTGAAGAGAAGGGGCGCGCGGAGGCTAGAGGCAAATGGCTGCCCTCGTGTTTGGCTTGGAGCGTTCCGAGCCGAAGGCGAGGGCAGCCATTAGGTGGTGGGGCCTGAGGGTGGCTGAATGGGAGGCTTTGGAAGGGAAAGGGGTTTAGGAGAAGGATAGGATTGGGATTAACAGCCATTAACAGATGGAAATAGTGGATTTAGATAGGATGAGGATGAGAGGAGGCATGGTTTAGTGTTTAGGTTTAGGATGGTTTAGGATGGTGTAGTGGTTTGGGAGTCGGACTTAGACCTGGAAGATCCAGGTTCAAATCCCCGCTCAGCCACAAAGCTTCCTGGGTGACCTTGGGCCAGTCACTATCTCTCAGCCCCACCTACCTCATAGGGTTGTTGTGAGGACAAAAGGAGGGGAGGAAATATGTACACCACTCTGAGCTCCTTGGAGGAAGGTCGGTATAAAAATGTGAAAAATAATAAAAAATATAAAAAATAACAGAAGCAAACATTCTTAGCTACATGGCAAAATGTTTGAAGAACTAACTTACGGAGTCACTGTGCAAATGAATATAGCTCCAATGTGGACCATGTAACACATGAAACTGTTCTGTTTTTAATATTGTTTCTCTTTTCTTGTTTTAAATGTAATAAAAAGGGTCATGCAATTTTAAAAATAAGAATAGAGTAGAATAAGAATATTGTTTTAAAATAAGCCCCCAGCTCTTGTCCTCACTTTCCAGGGACTGTTTTCAAGAAGATAAAGCTAGGGGTGGGGCACACAATGTTGCTCACAATAACCAGAATTACTTTAAAGTTCTACCACACTCCAGATGTTTTGGTAATACGGAGAAATGTCAGCAACCCTGGGAATGTCACCCTAATCTCATCCTGCTCTACCAGCTAATTTATCACAGACTGACTCTTGACATGTAGGATTTTGTGCTGGAGTTAAGTGTGGCACAGTTGCAGAGAAGAGAGGGAGGGAGGGAGGGAGGAAGCAATAGGAAATAATGGTGGTGTTTCTAGAGAAGAAACATATGAACCACATATCTTCATTTTGTCCCCAAATGAACCTCTCTCAAAATACTTTAGCAATATTTGCATTTACAGTCTGAGACAGTGAGGTTCCGGAGAGTATAGTCAATTCTTTGCACTGGTCAAAGTGATACTTAGGCTGGAAATGAATATTATACCTGAAAATGGAGCTGTTCCCCAAAAGGCCAGCCCCATGTCTCATTCTCCAGCTCCCTCTGGTAGCAGTCAGTGCAGTGGTAGTGAGACTTGCAGCTGTACCAGAAAAACACATGTTGTGTGACTAGTTAGGGGTGGCCAAACTTTCAACATGAATGCTCCTGGCCCTGTAATGGTTGTGGTGAGGACATTCAGCAGGTGAAGCTGCCAAGATTCTGTCTTCTACACAACTCTTAAGAACGCAGAAGCCCTACTAGTGGAAGGTTGGCCACCCCCTGCATTAGATATTCCAGGGGAGAGAGTGGAGAAGGGGGTGCTGGGCTGCACTTTTCAGCGGCAGTTGCAAGTCTGCTGTAATGTTTAGTGCTGGCCCTAATGGCATTTTCTGTTTCTCCAAGTCTTCAGCAACACAAGGAAAGACAGAAAACATTCAGTCTTTATTCAACTCCAGAATAAAGTGGTAAAGCTTTTCCTGCACTGTACTACCACTTCAGCCTGAAGGTGCAAGGGATTTTTGCATATGTCATTAATGTTTTCCCAAGAAAATTAGTTTCTGCATATAGGGAGAGGGGGACATGCTAGGGAGAAAGCCTGGCTGAATTATTTTTCTTGGCATGCTACATCAAGAGAGGGTATTCCATACTGTATATGTAGTGGGGCATTCAAACTTTCTCCTCTACGTCCCCCCCATACCTGCATCCTGAAATGGTGCAGCCCAGAAAAAGCTTTCCAGAATTACTTGTTGATTGCATGCATTAGATTAGCCCATTGTTGTGGGATGGGGAGTAAAAGAAGAATCAAAGGGAAAAAAAGAAGGAGACACACATGGTGGTTTATTTAACATTGTCTGAGACAAGCTCTTCTCTACCCTTCTGGCCCAGCAGACACGGACCTTACATGGAAGGCTGCCTTGCTGATTGATGTCCTGTGTTCTTTTCTTTTTCTCTTCTCCTTCCCCCCTCCCACCCCCAGGGCCTTTTCAGTCAGTAATTACAGCTGAAGTGGACAATCTGTCTTTTTATTTTTAGGCTTGATGCACTGCCAATGACCATGAGATTGCAGGCACATGGAAACCTGTGGCAAAGTCGACAACCACATCCTGCAAGCATAGGCCAAGGATTGTATACATGCAGTTAAAGTATATTGTTTTTGTTTCAGCAAATTTGCATGTATTGCATATAAGCAGACTATGCCTCCCTGTGCCTTTGCATCTGTATGTTTATTTCTCCAACTGAATGTCTGTGCATTTATTCAAATGCAGGCATTTCTTAAATCTGGATGCTTCTGTCGGAGCCAACAGACCGTAGTAGCAGGTTATGTTAAAAAGAAGGAGGGGAAGCTGTATTTGATACTTTTCAATGGCAAAGAAACAAAACACTGTTTTTGTTCCCTACGGTGGGGAATTACTGAAGAGAGACGTTGAGAAACTCCAGCTTCCCAACCTAGTTCAGGACTGTATCTGCATGAAATCAAACTTCTGCACACATAGCCCTAGTAAGAAATCATGCACACAAACAACAGCTGTGCTTGTGACTCCTATACCCAGTCCAGCCTACCACTCATGCATTGCCCTAGTTAGGTGTCTGGGAGGAGGAGAAGCTGGATTTACTTCCCCTTCTCTCTCCACTAATTGGTGGTATTCAGAGAGTATCTATTCAGGGCAATGCACACTGATCACAGTGGCTGCTACTTGGGTATAGCCTTGGATCAGGAGTCAGAGATACCAAATGTCCAATTCATCAGATGCTTACTGATCCCTCCGTTCCACATTCCCACAATAGTACAAAACAGTAGCGTCCAAAAGGAGGCGCTACTACTGTACCATGAACAGAGCAAAAACTGGGGTGGAAAAACCACCACAAGTGCATAAATACTTAATACCTAAGCAATCCAAGGTAGACACTCTTAACGTTTTTCAAGCTAAACAAGTTTAGCGTCTTTAGCATCTTTATCAGAAGACAACATATTGTAATCTTCAAAAAGCAGACTTTTGTTTATACTGTATAGTGGCTTGCTCTCCAAGGGTCACTGGAAGTCTTCCAGGGCGAAGGATTGGAGCTTGTGTCTCCCAGCTCTTAAGGATTGCCTTACGTACCTTACTACAGTGTGGCAATCTCAGGTCTTCCACCACCCACTGCACCCAGTCTATTTGTGCAGAGGACTTAAATCCTAGTGACAGGGGCACTAGGGAGGCAGGCTCTGGGCTGGAAAGGGGGCGGGGTCACATATGCCCATAAGGCAGGCGCCAGTATAAAGGGATCAGTCAGTGCCGGTGATGAGGCAGTAGCAGCAGGACACAAGGCTGAGGGCTCTCTCAGGCGTACTCCCCTCCCCGCTTGAAAAGCCAATCTGAGATAACAGGGGATCTCCAGGCTGGGCCGCAGGATCCTTCCCAGGTGGATGGAGAGGGATAACCTGGAGACCCAGCAACTACTGAGAGTACAACAAGCAGCGGTGGAACTTAGGTGGAGTGCGTGGAGCAGGAACTCCAGGTGCTCGGGCGGGCGGGGGGCACACTCGGGGCACTCACCGTTGGGAAGCGACGTGGTGGATCGGCCCTCCCGCCCTCCCTGGAGCCCCTTTGGCTCCAAAATGAGCTCAAAACGGGCGAGAGGCGTCTACGTGACACGAGGGGCGCCTCTACGTGACGCGATGCAGGCCCCGCCCCACGCGCCGGGTGCCAGGAGGGCGCCAGTCATTTCTGACAACAAGAGAGCAGCTCCCCCATCCTGGGCCAGGGATTGAGGAGCCCCACACCAGAATATAGATTTTCAAATGTAGATATCAATTTGTACAGCTGTATTATGGGGCAACATCTTCCCAAACATGAATGATATTTCCAGAACAAGCATTCAGTAGGGGAAAATGCCACATACTGTACCTTCATTTAATGAGAAATTTCACTTGATTGATGGAAACCTACTTGGTGTCACCTAAAAATTATCAGATGTTTCTTGTTACAACCCCCCCCCCCGAAAGCTATTTCATATGTTACTTTTTCAAAATTTTGGTGCCAATAATAACCCCAATAGCTATATGTGACTAGCAAAGAAAGTCTTGTATTGGTATCAATATGATATGCAAGCAACACTAATCTCTCCACATGTTGGGAGAGATGCTATCCCTCTTTAGACACTCCCCCCCCCCAGGTTTGTTTGCAGAAACAAAGGCTGAATGTGGAGAGAACATCTCCTCATGATTACAACTCTGGAACATTCCAGCAGGCAAATGCTGAATGTGCAGAAGGCAAGGAGTGGGCCCTTTAAAAAAGTATATTTGTATAATATGTCTTCTGTATTCAGCTATGCCCTGGGCAGGTTGACTGACCCCCGTATTGGCAGTTATTAACCTGATTGAGCAGAACTTGGGTGTGATCTCTTAAAAGATTATAAAGTCCTTATAAAGGTGTGGAAGTAAAGTACAGCAGGAGCAGGTGAAAAAAGGCTATAGAACCCTTTTCCTCAGCTGAAACTTCTTGTCCCTACCTTTAAAAAAATCTTGGTGGAGCTCAGACAAGTAACTCCCATCAGGAGAAAAAGAAACTGTTTCAAGGAAAAAAGAGCTGCTGGGGAAGGGTTCAGCACTCTTTCCCGCCAACCCTTGCTGTACTTAAAATGCTTCCCCCGCTGCCGCCACACTCGCTTCATCAGAAATTGGCACAGCCTGTATTCTGACACATACGTCCAGCTCTTTAGTTTTCCTGAGCTCATGTTTATGTGGAAAAAAGCCACCCAGCACCAGTAGTGGCCACCAGCCCCCAAAGCATCTATATAACTAGCTGTGTCTTGAGATCCAGCCCCATCCTTGCCCTATACAGTATTCTGGTTAAGAAGAGGGCCAGGACAACTTATTCATCCAGTGATATTTCCATGCTTCACTGTTTTTTTCGTTAGGAGGAGTAAGCAAACATTTGCCCATCTTGTGGTTTGAAGTGGGATCCTGAGGCAAGGCTTCCTGTAGTAGCTGCTTTGAGGACCAGCAGGTATAATTACAATCACCATGAGGCTTCTTTCCATGTGATATACTATGAAGGGACAAACGTGCACCAGAGCTGAGTTTCATCTTTCTAACAAGAGGACAGAAAAGTTTCATCTGAAAAACAACAAGTAATCAAGTCACGCCACATTTCAAGGAAGTTGTGAGCGTGATGGAACAGAGTCACAGTGACCATCCAGATGGAACCACAAAAGAAACACACCAAGTAACTCAAGAACAGGCAGAACTTGTGGAAACTGAGAAGCAGCAGATGAATTTACGAGATGAAGGCAGGAGATGTCCTGGACACACAGACACAAGCCAGGAGGGGGCTTCAGTTTTAGAGTATGATATTCCATCACTACCTACTCATGCTTCATTGTGTAATATTGAAGGGCACAGTTAACAAGGATCCTGGGTGGGTGTGTAAAATGCTGATGATAAAGTAAAAAGGATGGTAAACAAAGGATGGGCCAAAAGCAGGGGGGAAAGCAGATAGAGGAGAAAAAAATAGGGTAGCTTTTGCTGGGAGGAACGACATTCAAAGTCTCTGTCAAATTGTATGTTTTATCCTTGGAAGGAAAGTCAGAGGGCAGATTGGGTGCAGTACCTAGTGGATCGTGCCAGGCACCTACCTCCCTGCTCCCACTGCACCCTTTAAATGGGAGCAATCTGTGAAAGGGAGATCGCTGCAACCAAGCCAGGCTGGGAAGTGAGAAAAAAGATGGGCATCTGGGGAACTCCTCCCTCCCAGTAGGGCTGAGAACTCCCAAAGCCAGGGGCTCCCTTAAAACAAAAACAATAGTGGAACAGGATGGTCTTCTGTGAGACTTGGCGGCAACTTGCTCCTTCCTGCGTGAACTGAAACTGAGACAGGTGAAGCCATAAAAAGGCAAAATGTTTACTTAAAAGGAGGTGCTATATACCAAGACAATGAAAGGGAAATTGTAAGGGCAAAAAAGACACCAGTGATCATATAAAAAGAAACAAAGCGGTGGGGGGGGGGGGGGTTTGAGGTTGACAAGGATGCTAATAAGAAAGCAGAAGATAAAATAAACCCTGTCATGTCCTTCCTAGGCATGATTCCCTACCCTGCTTGCGCACACTGTTCCAGTGTCCTGGTCCTGGCCCCTGCACTTCTAGCAAGGTGAGCAGGCAAGTGATCCCCTTGTGAAGCATCAGGTGCTTCCAGCATCCGACCTGGTCAAATGTGCAAAGGCTGGCGCAGAACCCCACTGGCCTTTATAAACTTGTGGGTGTGGTCAGTTAACCCTGCTTTACCTTTTGAATTGGATACTTGCGGGGGGGGGGGGGGAATCATCTGAGTTACTTGAATTTCCTGCTCCTGGAAATCAGGTGGGCTTCAGTCCAATAAGCTGGCTCAAAGCCCAGTCCTTTGTTTACCTGTCAATGGGGGGGGGAGAAAAAGCTGCTCAAACAATAAACAACACAACAGGGCAAACATGGCTACTGTTCGAATGACTCAGCAGTCCCTACAGGATGCTGGTATCCCAGAAGCCTCTCCGAGGTGCTAGAAAGGTTAATGTTTTCCTGTGTGGAGTACTGGGGATTTTCACCAGTGTCCTTGACATTTAACAAATAAAACACCAATGTTATGGGTAAGGATTTCTGATGGAAGGGAATGAGGGTCAGTCCCCCCACTTCCTTTCCTGCAACCTATAGATCTATAGGTAGCAACCTATAGATCAAATAATGTTTGCCATTCTCATCAAGCAACTCAATTTGCTATACTGGTTTTTATCTCATGATGCCAAACTCCCTCTTACCTACTTCTGCACCCCAAGGCTGCAATTAATTCACAGTTCTGGTATAGCTGGGAATCAAATCTGTTGGTGCTCTAATCTATTATGTCCTTTTGCTAAATGAAGTCGTTCTCAAGGATTTTGAACTGCACATCATGTAAATTGTCCCTAACAGGGCAAGTAGCAGCTGGCAAGGGAGATTTTTACTGGGAAAACAGTGCAGGGGGAAAGAGTGAAAGGACCCTACAGCTGTTTGTCAAAATTTAGGGTCAAAGTAGATGTGTAGACTTGCACAATGTGGCCCTATGGGGAGTTAGTTTAAATAGCAAGAGAGGCTGTGAAACATGGCAAAACAACAGTGGGGAGGGTGGAGGGAGGCCAGCGGGTGGCGCAGTGGGTTAAACCGCTGAACCATGAGCTGTCGATCAAAAGGTCGGCAGTTCGAATTCGCGACGGGGTGAGCTCTCGTTGCTTGGCCAGCTCCTGCCAACCTAGCAGTTCCAAAGCATGTTAATGCGAGTATAGGAAAAGAAACAACTAAAGACCAACCAGATACAGAGCACCGTCAAACAAAATAAGAACATTTTTGCCACAAGCTGAAAAAACCCCAATAACTCCCACAATAAAACTCATGCTGCCCAACATCCAACTTGTATCAACTCAAGCTTTCAAACTCTCTGCAGCTGGGACATTGACGAGCCCAAGCAAGGCTATTAAGAAGGATTCTTGAATGGCGTGGATCTCAGGTTGTGATCTTACACGAACTTAGTGAATCAACCAAGTACAGTACAGTATTCATGAGATAAGATCCATCTAGTCTTTGCATACTCAAGCCCCAAACAAGACTTTGGGTATCATCCCTCAAGTGGGAATTTTTGTCCTCCAGAGCTGAAGTACCTGGTTATTGGTTTAAAAATTCCAAAATAAGAAGTTTGGCTGTTATTGTAAACTTCAGTACTCCAAAGCTCTTAAGTTCCCCTTCTCTCTGTGTGGGATTGCAATTGCAACAGAAGGCTGCACACTCAGTGTTTCCATACGTTACCTACACGTACATATATTCATTCAGGCAGCGCTCCCATTTCATTCACTTTCAGTGCTGTGGCCCAAGTTGTATGTTACAAGAGTGATACGGGAGCTGCATAAAGCAAGCTCTCCCTCACGCTCTGGTTTCATGGGAATGTGGTCCTGACCAGAGCCAATGGTTCCTAAGGAACATCCGGTAAGGAATCATCTTGTGCACTACCACTAAACTCTTGCCAATGAAGGGAATTCCAGGGTGACCATCCAGACCAATGGGGCCACAGTGGCTTAGTGGTTAAGACGCTGAACTGCACACTGGAAGGTTGGTAGGACAGCAGTTTGAGACCTGAGTGACGCATGATGGAGTGAGCTCCTGTCTCTTGTCCCAGCTCCTGCCAACCTAGCAATTTGAAAGCAAGAAATTGCACGTAGATATATAGGTACCACTGCAGTGGGAAGGTAACAGCGTTCCGTTAATCACGCCGGCCACATGACCATGGAAGCGTTTTCGAACAGCGCTGGCTCTTTGACCTTAGAAACGGAGATGAGCACTGCACCTTAGAGTTGGACACGACTGGCTTTTGAGCAGGGGATACCATTTACCTTTACAGTCAGACCAGCACAAAGAAGCCTCCAAATAACATCAACAGAACATATCTAATACTGAATCAGACCATTAGTCAATCTAGGTCGGTACTGTCCATGTTTTCAGAAAAGGGTTTTCCCAACCCTGCCTGGAAATGCCAGGGATTGAACTTGAGACTGTCGTACGGAAAGCTGAAGATCCACCATTGAGCTACAGTTCTACTCCAAATAGGCAAAAGCAGGTCATGTGGTACTGCCTAATCCCCTATAAAAGCATTCAGGTCAGGTTTGCTTGCTGATCTGAGCAACAAGGGGACTCCGCTGCTCTTTTCCCTGCAATGGGTTTCCTTCATGCCCTTCCCTTCCCACTGACATAGTGTCAATCATTAATTCAGGAGGGGCAAATTCTCATATGCAGCAGGTGCACATAAGAATCTTTAAATTGAGTCCATGCCTTTCAGAGAAAAAGATTTAATTGCTAAACTGTCCGCATAGAAAATGGTATTATACAGCTATAATTATGTGTATGGGTAAGCCAAATCCAATACCACTGTTTTAATTAAAAGGAGTTATTCAATCTACAGAGCTGTCTTCCTAATGTGTGCGTGTAACAATAGCAAGTTATTAAAAACACAGGCAAAGTAATATGAAACTAATGTGATCATATCGGTGTCATTTTTAGATCAGGATAACTATTACTATTGATTAGATTACTAATTTCAGCCACTGCAACAAAAGATCAAATATAGTGAATTGGAAAGTGTAATTTCTTGCTGGGCCCATTCAATGCTTTCAAAAAAATCGATTGCTGGTAACACAAAAACTAAGACTAGTCACTTGTTACATTTCTTCTTCATACCTTCTTACTTACCTTCTTATAACCCCAATATTAAATCCTTTTCTGTTGTGGAGAATAGACCCTGTTGTCACGCTGCAAGCAACACCTGTTGAATGATTTAAGGCCACTCGACTGCAGATGTCAAGTATTTAAGGGTGAAATTAGATGCTATGCTTCTTCTCTGTACACATTCCAATTCATTATATTTGATCAACTCTAAGGCCCCAATCGTGCTATCCAACCTTTCCAGAGCCGATGCAGCCGCAATGCAGCCCCGAGGTAAGGGAACAATTGGAAAGTTGGATAGGATTGTGTCCAAGTTTGCCTAAAAGCAAACTTGGAAGTGGGGGAAGGAACTTGCCATGAGGCTGCTGCTCCTCCACCGTCTTCTATTGCAATTAAATTTGCTAGCACTGTACAAAAGTTAGAAATAGTACAGTCTTTGCCCTGAGGCTTACAGTCTAAAGAAAGACATGGCACATTAGGGAGGGAAAAAGAGTAAAAGGGACGGAGAATCAACTGGGGGATTTCAGAGTGAGTTGCTGCCAAAACAGAGTCTCTTTCTGCCTTATACAAAATGGCTGACCATTGATGGAATCTGAGAGGGGAGGGTGAGATGGCAGTTGGTTGAGGCAGGCAGCTGGAAAGGCCTATCTCTCTCCTTCAGAGTAACTGGCCACTGATGGATTCTGCGATGAGAAGGGCCATGTAGCAGTTGGACCACGAAGGCAATAGAAAGGGCTTTGCTCTCTCTCCCCCTGTGCTGCAGGACAATGTAACAATATGGGAATGACACTTATACATGGGAAGCTGCTTGTATGAAGTGACTCATTTATTTATTTATTACAGTATTTATATACCGCCTTGCTCATAGACTCACCGCGCAATCCTGTGTAACCTTGCACTGGTGTAACAGCAGATGCACTGGTGTAAGTGTAATTACACTGGCACAAGTGCACTTACACTGGTGCATCTACTGTTACACCGGTGCAAGGTTACACAGGATTGTGCTGTACAGGCAGTTTACATAGGCAGGCTGAATATAAACACCATCTTCCAATGGGATTTTTACAAGTATTATTCCATGAGAAATCTCATCGAACCTCCATTTATCCAGATGTTTCCCTTCATAGTGCAGTCAGTCGTCATCCTGGCTGCTGGCTCTTGCCCTTTCCAAGCTCTCACAGGCAGCTGCACCAAGCTTCAGACTGGATTCTCAAAGATGTTATCCATTTTTTGGTGGGCGGGGCTGGGACGACGGACCGAAGACGTGATTCCAGAGAGCTCTCTGGAGCCGCGCCGCAAAGCAGTGGAATTCCCTTGATCCAGGCTGGATCGGGGCCATCTGCATCAGGAGAGATGTAGATGAGAGATTGGGGAGCAAACTGAGGGAACTGGTCAAGGCATTGAGCCAGTTTCTGCTTGGTATTCCCTTTTCTGTCCCTGCTTTGTCGCAGACACCATTTTGGTGACTGTGAAGGCTCGCGTTGCCGCTCACCCGGACAAGAGGAAAAGATTTATTTTAAAGTAGACTCCTTCAACGTACCAACCTTGGACTGGAGTAAGAGTTTCTCTGCTGATCTGGAAGAGGAGCGGTGAGTGGGAAGACAGGAAGGCTGAAATTTATAGGCATCTAAAAGAAGCTAAGGGGATAGGGGTGGATCTCCCCCCCCTTACATGGACTCTGCTTCCCTTTTCTTTGCCTGAGCTGTGCTTGTTAAACTGAGACATATTGAATTACAGAAGGAGCTGCATTCCTTTGATTCAGTCTGGGAAGTTAACCCTGAATGTGCCAAGATGTGGTCTGGGACTATGTACTTAGTGGAATTTGGCTTTGAATCTATTATTAGTTTTAATTTGGATTGTGAACTGTGATGCTTCGTGTGCCTTAAGTGGATAAGTTGGAAGTTGCAAGCAGGACTGAGATAAGGAAAAATGATGAAAGTAATAGAATTTTAAGCTGCTTTCCGTTGTAGCAGGAGGTGCACAGGAGCTAGAGATTTATCAGATGATGGAATTTTTGCAAGATATGTGGGCCAGCATTAATCAATTAAAAGAGACTCTAAATATACTTTTGTTAAATCAAAATAAAGCCTCTGGAGAAAGACAACAGATATTGACGCAATTGAAGCAGATGCAGGATGCAAGACTTTTGAAGACACGGGCTGCAGTAATTACAGAGGAGATTGTAGAAATTCAGATCATGGAAGAAGTATACAAGACCTCTGAACAACTGGAGGCTGCAACCTTTAAACGGCAAACAGAAGAACTTACAGCAATCCAGCTTATGGAAGAATTAGACAAGTGGTCTGAACAACAGGAGGCTGCAACCTTTAAATTGCAGATGGAGAGAGCAAGTTTCATGTTTAGAATACAGAATTTTTTTGCAAAGGACCGAGAAGATTTCTATTGGACTTTTATGGCGTGGGTGATAAAAGATTTGCAGATTCTGGAGGCAGAGGTGTTAGAAATTAGGAAGGGAACAGGTTAGATATAAAGTTTTGTGATAAAATAACTGACTGGGTAAAAACATTAGAAGTAACGAACAGACCACAGTGGATAATAGATTTTCATAATAGACAATATAAAGAATTGATTGTATGATAAATATGTATGAAGTTTATAATTTTTCTATTGGATTTTGAAACAGTTAAGATATTATGATATTGGGGTTATAAATTTAGGATGAGAGATTTACCTATAAGAGTAAGATTAGATTTGGAACTTAGGTTATAAAATGGTTAAACTTCTATATAAAGGATTTTATATAAAATGTTTTATCGAGGGTGGTTAACATTAAAGAAGTTAAGTAAGATGTTGATGAAAGTGTAAAGTATTTGTTGGAAAGTTAATATGTTTTGGAGGAGGCTTCCTCTGATTTTGGAAGAGATATTATATGGCACGCTGTTGTTTTTATAAGATTTGTTTTTATTCAATATGATGATATCAGTAATGTTTTAAAGAGATAAACATATTGTTGTATATATGGTTATTGATATATGCTCAGCAGTGAAAAGTTGAGATTGAAATTGAGATTATACTAGATATTGAAGAGTTAATGATTAAGATTTATATTTGAGGGATTTGGATGTTTAAATTTAACGTTTAGGAGATGGAAATGTAAAGAAGAGAACAGACTGGTAGTAATTATTTTATTTTGATTAGATGGAAAGGTAATGATAAAAAAGAATATTATTATTGTATGTATTGTTGTCCAGGGGGTGGAAATTGAGTAAATATGGTCCTAACTTTAGTTAGTAAGAGAACAGAGTGGTAGTAATTATTTTATTTTGATTAGATGGAAAGGTAATTATAAAAAAGAATATTATCATTATATGTATTGATGTGCAGGAGGTGGAAATTGAGTAAATATGACGGTAACTTTAGTTAGTATAATTGAATAGTTGAAAGAGTCATCCTATGATAAAATGATGTCCGGCTTGTTAGTGTTCCTAATGTGTCTTGTTGATATCTCCCCAGTTTGTCATTCCCTGTTGTATCATTTTTGTTGTTAGGTAGGTAGTTAGTTAGTTAGGTAGTTAGGTAGTTAGTTAGTTAGTATTTTTATTATTGTATTGTCTTGTGTTTTATTGTTGTTAAATAAAATAAAAAATATATTTAAAAAAAAAAAAAAAAGATGTTATCCATTTTTTGCCAGCGGACTCCTCCACACTCCATTTCTCTGCAGAGCAGCCTCTCAGTCTCTCCGTCCCCCATCCAAGCAGCTGCTCCTGCATAGCTTTTTCAGGCAAGGCAACAAGCTCAACCTCCAGATCACACCTCCTGCCTCATACCATTTATTCGGTTCAGACCACATACTCATAATGCACTGGAGTATATATCATTGTGGTAAGTTATGGTGGCTTAGTGGTTAAGATGCTGAACTGCAGACCGGAAGGTAGGCAGGTCAGCAGTTCGAGACCCGAGTGCCGCGTGATGGAGTGAGCTCCCGTCTCCTATCCCAGCTCCTGCCAACCCAGCAGTTCGAAAGAAAGAAATTGCAAGTAGATTAATAGGTACTGCCTCAGCGGGAAGGTAACAGCATTCTGTGTGCCTCGGCATTGAGTCATGCTGGCCACATGATCACGGAAGCGTCTTTGGACAGCGCTGGCTCTTCGGCTTTGAAACGGAGATGAGCACCGCTCCTAGAGTCAGTAACAACTAGCTTTCGAGTGAAGGGAACCTTTACTTTTATATACCATTGCGGTGAATTGGAAAGCCAGTCTCTTAACTTTCTCCAACAGAACTTTAGGCCTGTCAAAGCTGACAGCACCAACCCTCATTTGGCAGGTGAGTAGGTACAACATAAGCCCATGTGGAGCAGCAGGCATGCAGCATGCTGGGACAGATGGGAATCGTTGGATCAGGGTTAGGAAATTAGCATGAGCTTTTGGTCTATGGCGAAATAGCGTTTATTATCTTTCAGTTTCATAATCATAGGCCTGGTTGATGTGACATTAAGCAAAGGTACTGCAGAAGTAATGCAATATATTACCTTTACATATAACCTCAGTGCTGTTTCTACAATTTAGCTTAAAACTATCGTGGATGGCTGACCCGGGGAAAAAAAAAGAATCAATGGAGCATAGAAATTAGAGATGGAAAAGGCCTTTCCTGCTGCCATAGTATGATTGTTCTCATCCTAGAATTATTTTTTAAGAGTAAGTTATGGCTGGGAATATATTAACCTTTAAAATAACTATATTCAGATGTTATATAACTTTAAAAAACTTGATGCTAGAAACTCAGGACATTTGCAATTCTGGTTCCATCTGGGAGAATCATTCCTCAGGAAATGTTTGTGATTCTGTGCAACAGAAAGTACCGGTAGTTTATATGGTTTGTTTGGAAACTAAGCCTATCATATCTACTTTGTGCAAAGTCATACGTGCTAAAAGGGTACTTAAATGGCAGTATGGTTCCCATCTGTGAAGGAGGCCAATTCTGACTGAAACTATTCCTGGAGATTTGGTGCAATGTTGGAACTTCCTGGAGGCCCTGTTTAAAATCTCCAGGATTGCTCTCAGTAGTCACCTGGAGGTTGATGCTGATTCCTGGAGACTCTAGAGGCCAATCCTACAAGATAGGCAAGCCTAAGGTAAAGGTAAAGGTATCCCCTGACAATTAAGTCCAGTCGTGTCCGACTCTAGGGTGTGGTGCTCATCTCCATTTCAAAGCCGAAGAGCCAGCGTTGTCCGGCCGGCATGACTCTCCTTGCCGCAGCGCGTAGCATGCAGCTGGAACATGGAGCGCTGTTTACCTTCCAGCAAGCGGTACCTATTTATCTACTCGCATTGACATGCTTTGGAACTGCTAGGTTGGCAGGAGCTGGCCAAGCAACGAGTGCTCACCCCGTCGCGGGAATCGAACTGCCGACCTTTCAATCGACAGCTTATGGTTCAGCAGTTTAACCCGCTGCGCCACCCGCTGGCCTAGCCACCTACAAATTCAAATATCACTTGCTATGAATTCATTTCTTTTTAGCAGCAGGATTCAGGCACCTTATTCCTTACACCACTAAGCAGTAGCATCGCCAGGCTGGAGCTGGGGTGGGTGGGTTGGTGCTGTGCCCCAGGTGCCGACTGCAGTCTCCTTGTGAGGAGTGGCCATGGAGGAAGCTTTCGCAGCCCTGGTGGCTTCTTACACCGCCACGGTGGCTGCAGAGGCTGTTCGGGCTGATTTCAGGGCAGGAGAATGGCCTTCCCACCCTCCCTTGCTCCTGCAAGGCTTCAAATGGAGCCTTTCCAGGAGTGACATCATGATGTGGGGGTGGGCCGATGGCGCGAAACCCATCATCACCCCGCCTGCGGCCCCCCTCCAGCAACACCACTGCCACTAAGGCATCTCCCAGACTGAAGAAGCTATTGCCCTGCTCTCTGCTGCAGTGCAGTGCATCCCCCACCCAATGGCCAGACCAAGTACTATGCAGTCGAGGTGACATGAGGAGCTGATAGGAGCCTCCAGGCTCAGTATAACCATTGTTCCAGGCCCAGCTTCCTCAATCTATGCAATTTGTTTGAGTAGCAAATCGAACTTGCCTCACCCAGCCCAGCCTCTGTTTGACTGACTCGCTTGGTACTCAACACCAACCCGGCCCGGACTGTGTTTTCTTCCTCTGGCCATTCTGACCCTTGTCTAGCTGATGCGGCACTTGACCATATGTACTGCCTCTCTGGCCCCTTTGACCTTCATCTGCCTGCTCTGCAGTTGAATCCTCCTAGGTGCAGCCTGGCTTGAAGCCAAACTAAGGTCTGTCAGTCCCACAACTTGTACATCACCCCAGTATATGGTTCTTGGGGTGAAGAAGGCAACTGATTGTCTTTGGTCTTCTCTTCTATAGCTTTCCTTATGCTTTATAATTTTGTTTGTAATGGGGGAAGAAGACAAATGATTGTAAAGCATCAATCAGAGAATTTGAACAAACAGGTGGGGAATTGGCATGATTACTCCTCTCAGTGGCGTCACTCACAGATACAAAAAGATACTTCTTACTGACAGTTTGGGAAACAATTTGAGCACTTCTGCAGAAAATTCCATGTTCAGCCTGATTGTATCCTCCATCGAAGGCGGCTGCCACTGCACACCTGCTTGCTCCTGTGAAGTCGTTGCCATTCTATCCTTCATTCTGTGTGCGCATGTATGTGTGGGTGGGGGGAGGTTCCTTCGTGTGGATAGAACCTCCAGTGAGAACAGCTAAAAAGTAGAAGAGATTTGATTGGAACTTAGGAGCACCAAGACTTTTCAAAGTGACTAGCTGCCACTGGAAGTGGTCAAGGGAGTTGCAAGTGGCTGCTAAGCCTGAGGTTCCCACTTGGAGTTTTGTAAAAATAGTGACTTACAGCCCAATCCACCACAGCAGCAGCGCCAACGTGGCCTCCGGAGGCCTCTTCAGGGTAAGGGAACATTTGCTGCTGCCACCAAAACCACCCCTTTCCTGGTCCCTATCCGCCCTCCGACCCTCTCCTGTCATCGCCCCATTCCACCCACTCCCCACCCCGTTCCACTCACCCCTCCTCCTTCCCACCCCCTTTGTGCACTTACTGGTGCCAGAGGGTGTCTGTTGTCTGGTGGCATGTGGAGCCGGTCTCTCACTGCTTGTGGTGGCGGCCAAGCCGTGCACTCCGACATGGTTGTTCCGGCGGCATAAGGCCCTAATAGGATTGGGCCATTAGTAACGGAAGAGTAGACCATGAGGGATGAAACATTGTGGCCTTTTTTAGACTTCCACCTTGAAGCACCAATATCACTTTCCAAGTTATTCTACAAACTCACAGAGATGTACTGTTAGTATTTCCTATGATTGCTGTTCATAATGCTATATTCATAAAATATATATTTTATTCAGGACTGCTTTTAATGTCTGACATGGCGGGCTGACCTTTTAACAAATGGTTTTAATATATGTAAATGCTGGTGACCCACTGGGGTTGTTTATTTTTAATCTTAAGTGTTTTAATTAATTTTAATGTGTTAATTGTTTTAATGTATTTATATGTATTTTACTATGTTGTAAGCCGCCTTGAGTGCCCTCGGGAGAAAGGCGGGCTACAAATTCCTAAAATAAATAAATAAAATAAATAAATAAATATTGATTTTAATAAAAGAAAAAATAGACACAAGATACCCATCCAGAAATGGTCATCCTGAAAACTACATCATCTTTTGCATATACAGTTCCAAACACATTTGTTACAGTTGGACTTTGGCTGAAATCTCTTAAGCACACGGGAAGCCCAATCCTGCATAACATCCACCACAGTGTACAAAACGTGCTGCACCGGATCCTGTATGGGATCGGGCCCACAACAGCAGAGCTGGGGCAAACCTCGGGGGAAAGGGACATTTATCCCTTCCCCCCCGATGTAAGCCCCAGTGGTCCCAATGGGCCTTGTCGCATGTGCACCAGTTATTTTGCTGGTGCACGTCCGAGGGACCAGTGTAAGCCTGGCCAGGCCTGGAAAGGGTGTTGGATATTGGCAGAGCATGCCATCTATATCTCTGCCTCCATCCCCTGGCCAGCCAATCGTGCCCTCCCCTGCCACCTCCCACCTCCTGGCACAGGACCTACCTGTGTCCGGCAGCCAGGTCCTCGTCTGGCAGCGGAGTGAGTGGCACCAGTCTCAGCGCTGGTGCTACTTACTCCGCGGGTTCCGCAAACATGCCTTCTGGCACGTTTGCAACACCCTGTGCCAGTGGAGCACTTGCTCCGCTGGCACAGATCTAGGCAGGGTTGCGCTGTTACTTGGGAGTAAACCCCATTTAATTAAGTGGAACTTCTGAGTAAATATGCATATCACCTAATAGCAAAGACACTCATTTAATGCAGTGGTATGAATAGGCAACGATGCATTTGACTACAAGGCATATGGCATTGCTCTCATCTCTAGACATCATGAAATATAGCTGCCTATCTCCAAATGCCTTGCAATAAATGAAATTATTTCTATTAATATAGTATTACAATGCACAGAATCAACACTAATCATAACATGTTTCTGATATTTATTATTCGGATAATAAAGAATGGGTTGTATTGTATCCAGGACCTACAACATATTGAACGTGCATTTTGTCAGTATAGAAACGAAGGAAGTAATGCCACTTTCACAAGAGATACTGGTTTCCATAAGAATTGTTTTGCTCTGCTATGAATATTGGTGTCAAATAGGCTCTGAATTTTAAGATCTGGTGAAATGTTTCAATAGGGGTGTGAAACCTGATGAACTAATAAGCCCTGTTAGTCTTTAGTGAAAACAAAACTAGGAAGAAGCCATATTCATGATTTTTGCAAGACCTTTTGCACCACAAGTGAGATCTGGGTATGTTTTAATCACTAACTGATAAGCTGCAGAGCCCTGTGGGGGAGTGGAGCAGCTGAAGCTGAAGCGTGCTGAGGCGAATGCCAGAGAGAGAGAGAGAGAGAGAGAGAGAGAGAGAGAGAGAGAGAGAGAGAGAGAGAGAGAGAGAGAGCTGGACTGTGAAAGCAACATTTCGAATGAAGGGTTCTATGAAAGATTAGAACGTTATTATATTATAAAAACCCTTTGGGGTTTAGAACAGCCTGCCCATGTACACCGCCTTGAATAAAGTCGGAGGAGAAATCCAAGGACCAGAAAGGCGGTATATAAATACTGTATATTATATATTATTATTAACTGGAGCAGAAGATCAGTTCAGGTTGCACCTCTGAATTGACTTGGAAATGAATTGAAGTTGGGCTGGAAAACTGCATTAGAATGAGAACAGTTTGGAAAACAGGGTTAAGCTTAACGAGACAACACAATGTAAATTTCTGCCAGATCCTCTTGTATCATTATCGAATGATATAAACGAGGTTATTCTAGTTGGCAAACCATGACTGCTGAATCTATTAGCAGCTGTTAGAAAAGCCTTTGCAAAACACTGGAAAGCTCCAGCTGCTCTGACGGGGTAGGAATGGTTGGATAAACAATATTGGAAATACTTAAAGTGGTTAAATTAACTGCATATTGACAAGCTAAGGTTGCAGTCCTCTGCACGCTCATCTGGACTCTCAAGCCCCATTGAACACAGTGGGGCCTGCTTCTGGAGAAACCTTCTGCAATTCAACATGACCGTTTGTACTATTTAAAACCCATCTGAGTTCTTTTTTCATACATTTATATAATCTGCCTGTGAGATCATAAGTAAAAAAGAAAAAGGAGGGGGAGAAAAAAAGGAAGGGGGAAAAAGGAGAATGAGCTTCTGAATAGAAAAGCAAAGAGGAGAACAGACTGTAACAAAGGTAACATCCTTTGCTTCTTCAGTCCACTCTAACTCCTCACTACAGACAGAAGTCTTGGTACTAGAAACAAAAGTCTTTACAGGTTTGAAAAGCAGCTTTTGTGTGCAGGGGAGAGAGGGTGAGAGAACAGACACAAGGACTTCTAGCAGTGCCTGCATCGGGCTGTTTTTCATCGTGATGATAGAAGTACTAACCCAGCATACACAAATATGAAACTCGTGCTTTTGTTTGCTGGGACGTTTTTTTTTAAATTATTATTATTATTGTCAACTTCTCCAGATGCCTCAGGCATATAATCAGGACAGCGAAAACAGTATCCATAGACTTCATGTTGCTCCTGCTTGACACAACAGATACTTGTATTTCTTAGACAGCTAGGTAGATAGATATTTGGGTGAGAGCATTTCCGTAGGGTTCATCATTAGCTAGAAAGTATATAAAACAGTAGCAAGGCATGAAGGGAGGGAAGTAATGCAGCCAGTGTCATGACTTAACCGATTCTGCAAACTCAGGAGACAATGCATGTCAAACAGACAAATTTATTCCACAAATGTTTTGATCTTCACACAGGAAGCGCAATCCTGACTATAAGTCATTTCGCTTAAAGTTGCAGTTTCCAAGAATCTATCGACAAGTGTAAGTGAGGACTTGCTGTACAAGCATAATTCGTGATGCCCCTAGAGTGGGTAGTGAGGGGTGGGGGATGAAGTAAATAACTGGTCAGCCATGCTAAAGGGATTATGATGATGATCTGTGTTAGTGGCTGGATATGACTATGAAAAGAGACTGTCTGGAGCCAACTTCCATGTGTCTTGCGCTGAATAGGGAATTGTATGTGCACATGAGTGTCCTGTGAGCAGTTCCTGCCCAATCCAGCTGAATAGCTCAGTTAGGTCATCTGTGTTAACACCAATCAGCTGTATAAAAGAAAACGTTGGGATTTAGTTCCCCCTGCTAAATGACTAATCAGAATCATTGCCATTTGTCTGATAGGGGTACACATGTGCAGCCTTGGTGGCTCTGCATACAGGACATGACCTGAAGGCACGATGCAGGTATTTTGTTGTAGCTTAGCAGGTCGAGGTTTGGACAGTACTTAGATGGGTTGGGTGATCACCTGGGAACCACATGTTTACTGCCTTGAATTTCATGGTGGAAGAAAGAGGAAAAATAAATAAAATAAAATCTGCATAGTTGGATCAGGGCCACTGTTTACATGTTCTATCTATAGTAGGAAAATTGGTAAAATAAAGGCACAGCGTTTCTATCAATATTTGACAGGGGTCTTTTTTTAATTATTTCTTGGTTACCTTTTGGTTTTTTGACTCATGAATGAGATTGTGGGATGTGCTCCATTCTTCTTAAAATCCTGTGCAGACAGACCTGTAAGGATGTATTCAAACTATCACCATACCCATATCACTATATGCTGACATTTTAAGGAATTTCTCTAGAACATGTTTTCCTGGGTATATATTTACCACCACACATACAATGGAATATGTACAAAAGGTTAGTTTCTAGTCATTTTTGGTGCCATGCATGATCACACTGTGTCAGTCTCAGTAGCCTTGGGTGGCCACACATCTGGATGGTCCACAAACCGGGAGCTCCTATTCTTCCATATGGGTGGGAACTGTTGGATAATGCAGTGCCGTATTGTGCCATGTGGAACTGCCATTTTTATACTTCCAATGGATTGCAGAAAAGCAATGCCTGAGCAGCATGAACGAGACCTTAGTGCTGAAGAAATTTAAGATTAAAGGATTATCATTAATTAACATGCTAGCTCCGAGGGAGCCCTGCCTGTCCAGCCACTGATATTGTATCTTTTCATCTACAAATTGGAGCACAGAGGATCCAAATTCCCCACATTTCTAACACGTGAGCAAGACACAGGACAAGTGGAGCAGAGTTAATAATGGTCAACGTATGGTAAGAAAAGAGAGAAAGACAGAGGAATAAATCTGTTGGGAAAATTAAGAGAACGAGATAAACAGGGCAGTTGGGTGAATAGTAGGAAAACAAGGGTCATCTATGCTTCTGTTAATGAGAAAATGAGTGAAATAGTGTACAAATACATGGAGGAATCAGAAGTTTGGAAAACAAATAGTTTATTACAGTGAAAAGCTTTTTGAAAACAAATAAACAAACATTGTTGGCCATAGATGCAAAAGGACTAGATGGGGCCTTTTATTGGACCATTGTTAACCGATGAAAGGGAATTTTCTGGCTCATACAAATTTATTTTTCAGGCAGAAAGAAAAGGCAAATGATTGTCCATTCTATGCTGGCATTTTAAGGAATTTCAAACATCATGCATTGAAATTTGGCTGAATTATTATCTGGAATATGAGTTGGAAACTCATACACATTTAGAAAAAGTGTATTGTGAATTCAGATTAATTAATTTCCCAAGAATACACTGGTCCCGGACTTAAATATGTCCAACTTATGGACAGCTGTGTTGGCACTTTTGTGCAGGAGCAGTATGTCTTTGTGGTGCTTTTGTGCAGGTGCGATAGCGCTGGGCAGGCAAGAGCCTGCCAGCAAAAGCCTGTACCCTGTTTTAAGGTACAGATACGTATGTTCTGACTTCCGGACAGTCATCCAGAACAGAACCGGTATGTATGCTGGGGACTGAGTGCACAATGAATCTACGCAAACATCAGGCAGTAAGAGCCACAAGACTGGGATAATCTAAAACAGTGTTTCCCAAACATTTTCGACTGCGACCCTAAATACCATTTTTCTCTCAATCTGGCGACCCATGGTGCTGGTACATATTTTTAACAACAACAATAATAAATGCTACGGAGCGCTTGGCAGTGACAACATCACTGACAAGCTCCAGGACATCAAGAGGGAAGCTGCACAGGGCTTCAATTCCAGCTGCACAGCTTACCCGTGACCCTCAGGAATAACCACACGACCCTTGTTTGGGAACCACTGATCCTAAAGGAGCCAATGCAGCGGTCTTTGGCAAGCCTTAAAAATCCATTTTGCAAATGTATGGCATTTGAGGAGCCAACTGCATGTTGGACCTCTTCATGGGAGCAATTTCATTCCTGGCGCATATCACTATGTGGGACAAAAAAAAATCACAGCAAGGGAAGAAAATTAGTTAACCCAGTTTACCGTGAGCAACACAATATTGCAAATTGCTTGTGAAAATTCTGCTGCTGAAGAGTGAATCACCTTAGTCTCACGCAGAAGAGGACAACTGAGATTAGAAAAACTTTATTTACTACTTCTAAAACAAAAGTCAATACTCTTAAGTATTTGCAATTAGCCTTAGGGTATAAAATAACTAGCGCATCTGAAAAGGAAACAACATTTAATCGTGGAGGGATCATTCAGTGTTGTGCATCAATCATTCCTTTAATTCCAAGATTATATTCATTAGCTGCTGATACATGGTTAAAGAAAAGCTTCAAATGCAGACCAAATTGATGGATAAAGATATCAGATTGGCAAACTGCATGCATAAAAATCAGTTCAGCTACCGTACCCAAGGTGTACACTGAAGCAAACAATCTGACTTGAATAAAAACTATTTTATAGATTTCTTTGCTGTACCCGTATCTGAGTAAGTACTGGGCGTAATTTATCAAAATGTCTGTCTGCTTAATGTTTTTTCTCCGCTCTGACTTTTGTTGTTTCAGGATGTCTTCGACAATGTCAGAGGTTGGCCCTTTAGGTGGCATTAATCAATGTAATTCCTATGAAACTATGTTGAGTTACAGATCTTGTCCCCTCCCTTTTACAACTTTGTAGGCTGGTGAAAAGTGGAAGACCATGATATGCAATTATGAAACAGCTGCTGTAAGTAATAACATTTCTCCAAGATTTCTCTAATAACATGTTCATAGAAAGGTCATGGCACAAGATAGACAGCCCCCCACCCCCTAAATAATGACAAGGATATTGGAAGTCCACCCACAGAACAAGTCTACCCTTTGTGCCCATCTAAAGATTATTCTTTACATCTGGTGTTGGTGTCTTGATTGAAAACCTGTGCCCCACATTATACGCAATTAAAAAACCTACAGCATAGAATAATGAATAGCTGTATCCTGACAAATGGTGGACGTTTCCATTTCATCTCGGAATTTTCATTGCATCTCAGAAGAGGAGCTCTGACTCCAAAACTGGGAGGAGAGGGTGACTGCAGAGAGGAAAATGTCATGCAGGCACAGAGAAGCCTACAAAGGAAATGAATGCATGACGCTGGAAGAAACATCCACAAAATTAGCAAGAGCCTCTGTCTATGAGCATGGAGGATAACAATAGTATTTTAGCCCAATCCTATCCTTCCCGCCCCCCCCCCCGCTGGTGCAGACACGCTGAAAAGACATATGCTGTATCTGGGGGGTGGGGGGCAGGGGGCGGGGCAGAGCAGGAAGCTTCAGAGGGGAAAGGGGATATAAATCTTCTTTAAATTGCCGTAAGCCTCCCACCCTACAATGGGTCTTCTTGGACCTGTGCCAGCAATTTTGCTGGTGCAAATCCAAAGAGAGAAAGGTGGAAGGTAGGCTGCTGTTGGAGGGGATAGGATTCAGCGTGTGCAATCGCCACCGTATCCACCACTCTTGCCTCCCGTTCCTACCCCTCCCTGCCCCTGTTCTGCCCTCCCCCACCCCTCCCGCTTCCTCCCGCTGGCTTACCTGCTCCAGTGGGTAGCCACCGGTCTGGCCACGCCTTCCCGCTGGGGCTCCGGCAGCATGCTACTCAGAGCGCTGCCAGATGGGCTTTACAGCTGCTTTTGAGCAACCAGTACAAAGAGCCCATGGGGTTGGGCTGTTGGTTTGATTGATCTCTATCCTGCCTCTCAAACCAGAAGAATCCCCAAGGCAGCTTACATGAAATAATAAAATATAATTACATGGGGGCTACCTCTACCTGCCCTGACACAAGGCATTGCTCTCGGGTAGCATATCCTCTGCCCATCATGGCTGTTACCATTGGCTTTCATCTATCACACACCTCCAATTGCTGGCAATTGGGTGATCCATTGCCTGGCAGCATGCTCCCGGTTCTCTTCCCCCAAGAACGTCAGGTCTTTTCACTGTCCAAGGGCAGAGAAATAGGAGCCAGGTGCAGCAGCTGTGCCTCCAGTCAGCAAGAGTGGAATGCATATAGCACTTGAATCCATTCAAAGCCATCACATAACTTTGTCTCTCATCAGTAATCCTTACAACAGGCACATCATTTTTTTTAGCATACTTATTATATTGCAGGTGCAAGACTGAAGTGGAGAGACAGGGGCTTGCCTAGAGCTACCTACCCCCTAGTACAGTGAAAGTGATGCTGGGGGGCTGATGACCACTGGCTTGTGTGGTGCCACAAGGTACATGAATCCACGGGGGGGGGGGGTAAGATCATCCAGGGGTTTGGGTTGAGTAGTCATTAGTATGTGGGTGATGCTCAATTCTACCTCACATTCCAACATATAATCTTAGGGAAGCAGTCAAAACTCTTAACTGCTGTTCAGAGGTGGTTCTGGCATGGATGAGGGCAAACATGCTGAAATTTAATCCAGCCAACAGGGGCAGCGCGTACCCCTGCAATGCTTGACCTTGCCCAGTGCCACCTAGGAACAAGCACACACACACACCCCTCTCATGGAGGATGAGCATTCACAGACAGCAGTGGGTGGGGGATTCAGGTGGTACGAGGGCACCTATTGGCCTTTATAGCCCTTAATAGCACCAGGTTATCTTAAGGACCACCTATTCCCCTATGAAGGCCAGTGGGTGGCGCAGTGGGTTAAACCGCTGAACCATGAGCTGTCGATCGAAAGGTCGGCAGTTCGAATCCGCGACGGGGTGAGCTCTCATTGCTTGGCCAGTTCCTGCCAACCTAGCAGTTCCAAAGCATGTTAATGCGAGTAGATAAATAGGTACCGCTTGCGGGAAGGTAAACAGCGCTCCGTGTTCCAGCCGCATGCTACGCACTGCGGCAACGAGAGTCATGCCGGCCACATGACCACGGAAACGTCTTCGGACAACGCTGGCTCTTCGGCTTTGAAATGGGGGTGAGCACCACACCCTAGAGTCGGACACGACTGGACTTAATTGTCAGGGGTCACCTTTACCTTTATTCCCCTATGAACCTGCCTTGCCTATTTCTTAAGATAGTCAGGAAATGCCCTTCTCTCTAGCCCACCAATCACAGAAATTCAACCAGAGACAGGGCTTTGTGGTGGTGCCCCGCCTGTGGAATGCCCTCTTGAGGGCTGCCTCTCTTAAGGCCTTCAGACACCAACTGAAGACCTTCCTGTTTGAAAGAGCTTTCTAATTCCCATGGTCTTGATTTACATTGTTTTTTTAAAGTTATTTTTATTGCTTAGTATGATGAAAAGCAGGGAATAACTATTGCAAATAAATTCCCTTCTAAGTAGTTTGCTGCCAAGTTCCATAGTCACATGTGGCGTTCATCCACACCCCCTTTTCCGTTGGCAACAGGGGAAGGTCAGATGGTATCACTGGTGCATAGGCCATTTTTGACCCAGAATGTGACCATTTGCTGATATCTACTAGATAGAATGCAGAGCCATGTACATGGGTTCAAGGAATGCTGGTGACGCGCCTCACGCAGTCGCCCATTTTTCCCCACCCCTCCTGACGTGTGAGGACAGGGGGCTGTTCCTCTCCGTGCAATTCGCATGGCCGAACTGGGAGGGGTGGGGCAAGCACAAGAATGCCGCATGCTCGCCACACCCTCTCCGTCTGTTGGGAGACGCCAATCCCCTCCCGCCCTTCCCTCTTTCAGTCCAAGACTACTAGCTGGTCGCCTGTTCAGGGGCCAGGTAGGAATTTTTGGCTGTCAACCAATTAGCCAGGTATGACAGTTTTTTCGCCTACCCTGGACTGTAGGGGAGGAGGGTGATTAGCTAGGGTCTGTCCTTTACCTTTGGTCACTTGGCAGGTTCCGTGCGGGTCAAGGTAAGTAAGGTGTTACAGTCGGCGTTCATTCTGAGGCAGCAAAGCCATGAGGGAGAGTCAGAACTGGTCAGAAGGGACTGGTCCGGCCCGGTGAGGCTGATTGATGATACTTATTGGCTGGAAATGGCTAGGACTAGCATGTGGCGACGCCTGTGGGTCTGAACCGTCTGACTGCCTTGGCCCCGTTGGGAGTCAACAATTATAGGCTCACTGGGTATTCAGCTGGCATTGTCTTGAGTCAGGTGGTATGCCCTTTTGATCATCCAGATCACCTGGGGGAGGTAGACGGGTCATGCCGTTTTCCCCACCTTAGAGACCTGCACAGGGATTAGGGTGGAGTTTCACCCTGCTGCAGTTTTTTCTATGGTTAAAGTTATAAATAAAGTGGCCCAGTTAAACTCCAGCCCGTGTCCTGCGTGTTTGTTGAGAGGGTGCGGGGGTAATGGTACTGCACACCAGTGATCTGAAAGGAGGGCACATTGTCCTTTCTACAGAACTTTTCATGTATCCCTGGGGAAATGGAATAATTTCAGTGATTTTTTCCCCCTATACATTTTAGATAAACTGCTTCTCTCTGTACCAAATAGTTGCTCCCAATGGTTTCATTGTTTATTAATGATTTTACTCATTGTTTGCATACTTTGTACATTTATTGTAAGCTGCCTTGGGCATTTGTTTCTGCATGGGAAAGGTGGGATACAAATTATTTAAATAAATAAACACTTCCACAATTGTCTGGCTAGCTCCTACCTACAGAGTAACAGCGTAATTCTACCGCACGTTCGGGCAGAACGAGCGTTCCGCTGCCTGAACCCATCGTGAATGTGCCGTAAAGCATGTTCCCGACGACCCTTGAGCAAGGAAAGTCAGCGCAGAGGCCGGGCTCCCTTGCTCCGATGACGGAGCACCCCGCCGGACCAGGTAAGTCAGGATCCGGCGGGCGGGGTGGTGGTGGAATGGATTGGCAGTAGAGGGAGGGGGGCATTGGCCCAGTCGGCCCAGGAGGCAGCGGGGGATGGCTTCGGCCATATCCCAGACCCTGCCGGGCAGCTGGTCCATTACACGGCCTTCTACTACTTCTGCCAGCAATTTTGCTGATGGAAATCCAAGGAGGCCGATCAGGCCAGCCGCCATTTACACCCAGGGAAGGGGACGAGTGTCCCCTTCCCCAAGTAGACCTCTTCCCCGGCGGTATCCTGGCTGCCAGGGAACAGGATCCGGTGGGCGGCCGTGGGCCACCCACCGGATCCTTACGTAGGATTGTGCTGCCCATAAAATAGCAATCTGCTGCTGGGTGTCACTGTCCCTATATAGTCGTACTTTAGCATCAATATAAAAAAACCAGAAGTGCTTCTTCAGGTACTTAGGATTCAGATGTCCTAGTGACTTTAGTTAGTTCCTTCTTTGGTGAAGAGGGCAGACCTAGGTCACACAGCTAGTATTCTCATTTAAACAGAATAAAATACACTACTTAATTTACTTATTTATTGCTGCTTCTTAATAGATTCCCACTTTTTTGCTTCTTTTTCATGTCTTTATTCCTTGATAAGATTGTTAAGAGATACAATTTTATGAATGACCCTTTGTTTTTACTATTCATGAATCTTTCCTTTTATAGTTCAGTTAACAAAAAAAAAGAAAGAAAAAAAGAAGAAGAAAAACCAAAGATTCTAGAGAGATTTTTAAGCAGGAAGATGCATGTTTAAGCATCTAAAAACTCAGCCTTTTATTTATTTATGTAAAATGTATATCCTGCCTTTCAATATAAAGACTATCATAACATATCTGCTATAAATGCTAACAATAAAATAGGTGAAAACAATCCATGATAATAATTAAACAAAGATTTAAAAGCAGAGCAACAGATAAAATTGATTTCAGTTCAGGTTAAAAAAAAAAGGCCTAGGAAAATACAAATCTCGTCACTGCTCTCTGAAAAGATATAAGATTTGGCAGCAAGCAAGTGGGGAGAGCACTCACCTGCAGCCAAAAAGGCCCTTCTCCCTGGTTGCCACCTGCCTAACTTAAGTTCTAATGGGGGTGGGGTGGGGTGGGAGGCTCCAAAGAAGGGGCTCCAACAATGGTCTAACAGAAGTACATGTGAGAGGACATGGCCCTTGCACACGTGGTGCCTCTACTATCCACCACCATATGATTCATAACCTAAATCCACAAGATGTAGATTTAGGCCAGTGGTGGGCAAATTCGATTTTGTGAAGGTGTGAAAAAAGCCATGACAACAGAGACAATTCAGAATCTGGTCATGCCAGCAAATATGCAAGGAAAGAGCAAAGAATTTGGGACGTTTTGGTTTAGGAAAAAAACAGCTGAGGACTCCCATAATGGAGACTTATAAAATTAAGAACAATGTTGAGAGAAAAGTATTTACACTCTGTCCATCTCATCATGCTAGAAAGTACTTCTTCATACAACATAGAAGTACTTGTGAAATATCTTTCCTTAAGTTATAATGATGGGTGCTAGCTTAAGGCCTATGTAGACATTATTATCAGCATATGTGTAGTGGGGGGTGGGGCTGTGATGATCATATTGGCTGGCGATATCTCTCAGCGCACCAAGAGGGGGAGGAAGGAAGCCAGGTAGAGAACACCCCCCCTCCCACAGGTCAATAAGAAGAAAGGTCTGAGACAGGTAGCATGCATCTGAGTCTTTTGCCTCTTGGACAATACATTGCATTCTAGTGTTCTGCAGGGGATATTGTACCTACTTCCCAATAGTCCACAACAAGCATACGCTTTAAGGCTGGGCTACATTGTCGACGGCTGCGTTCCGTGTGCGTCTGTTGTCCCGCCCCCAGGTCAAACAGCAGGCCACCTCGACTTTTGCTGCGTCCGCGCTACGTCCGGCCAATCAGAGCCTGCTGTTTGACCTGGGGGCGGGACAACAGACGCACACGGAACGCAGCCGTCGACAATGTAGCCCAGCCTTTACTCGTTCAAGCTGTACACTGTAAAATTGTAGCAGAGCAGAGCCAATGTCACGATCAGCATCACTGGGAAGCTACCGAGAGCCCAGCACCATCAGAGGGGCCGACTGATGATTCCTGAGATAATCTCTGTGTTCATAGTCTTTATGTGGCGGTGGCAGAGCAATAGTCTCAGAGCCCATCAAGATAGAAGAGGGTGGAAGAAAGTTTCCAAGGGCCCCTGGCACTGGCCCTGAATTGGAGTTACATACCAAGGATATGTACATATGGAGTCATGTAGTGTGTGGATGTTGCGTGCACCAAGGGGGCAAGGCCATTTGGTGCAATCAGAATCTGCCCACTCTATATTGTAACATTGATAGCAATGTTTGCATAGGGTTTTAGATACCTTTCTAACATAATACGACATATTCTTGTGGGAGAGATGGAGCCTCCAACCATGTACAAAGGAAGTATATCTCAGATGCTGGAGGCAAAGACTGGCCCCTGCTCTGGTCCTGCTCTGGGCCCACCCATCCTCATGGCTGCCACTGCATCCCAATCCTATACATGTCTACTCAGAAGTAAATTCCATTGAGTTCAATGGGGTTAGTCCCAGGAAAGTGTTATAGGATTGTAGCAGTACTGGGACTTCAAGGCTCATCCATGTGCACCCTCTGATGAGTGTGGGGCATCACCTAGTGCCCCATCTGGCCAATCCTGATGCTACCCCTTCTGGGTACAAAAACAGGGAATGGCCATCTGTTCATGCCCTTCATGTGCTTCTTCCAAGGTAGTGGCATAGGAATGGGGCGGGTGGAGGCAGTACGCCCCCAGGAGGCGTGCTGGAGGTCCCGCCCCCTGCGGCATGCACTGCCACCCCCACCCTGCCCATGACTGGCTATGTCACTGTTCCAGAGGCATCTGGCATGGTTCTGTCAGAAACAAAATAGATGGACCTTTGACTTGATCCAGTAAGGCAATTCTTATGTTCTTATATTTTGACTGGTAAGACAGTCCATTAAATTGGTCTGGAAAGCCACATCTGGACTTCACCTTTCCAGTTGCCTGTCTCTCATTTAGGCCTATCTAATACAAATCGACCCAACTATGATTAAATAACTATAACTGTAAATATCTCTGCTTAACTGTTCTGTGGATTCAATTGACTGATCTCTTAAAACAGCTCCTCCCAGCCAGCCAACCACCAGAAAATCATACATATACATCTGGTTCAATGTTATGGCTGTAATAACATTTATTTACTTATTTAACCATGGAAACTGCTTTGTGAACTACTTTTTGTTGAAAAGCAGTCTATAAATATTCTTATTAATACTAATACTAATAGGTCAAAAGCCCCTTGTAGCACTGCAGTGCGAATCCACTAATTGTTCTTCTCTCAAACTACAATCTAAAGTAGCAACAAAGGAAACCAAGGCAATTAAGGAGGATCCATCTTTCTTGAAGCACAGCAGCTGAACAAATGTTCCCATTTCAAGACTGGTACAGGCATAATAAATATCAAGGAAAAGAAGGAGAATTTGTATGCATTAAATGTCTTTATTAAATAAAAATTCACTTCCCCCCAAATCTGCTGCAGACCTGTTAGCTCAAGGCAACATTTGTTTAAAATGATTATTAATGGCAGTATACTTTTTCATAATGGGAATGAATGAGCCCCCTGTAAGTCACGCACATATTACTGACATTCCTTCAACTCAGTTTCCATATTCTTTGCAGCCTTTGCTTGCATACAGCCCTCAAGATTCTGCTTACAGGTTATCTATCCTATAACTTTTAATGTATGTGGGTTTTTTTTGGTAAAGGAATAAAAAACCTCAAACCATTCAACTGAAATGAAAAATAAAGAATTTAATGCAAAAAAACCAATGGTAGATCTAATGGGAGAAAAGAATTTTTATGTGTGTTGTAGTTAAACTAGACATAAACAATCCATCTACCTTAACAACCCCTCCCTTTCCAAATAAATTATGTTCTCTCACCAAGGTGGAGCCATGCGGCGATGCAGGAGCAGGAGCATATAATTCACAGGAAGGAGAAGAAACAAAAACAGATGCAAGCTACAGGAGCTCAACAAGTCTTAGCAGTTGTGAGCTGTGCTGAGTAAGGAGTGAGATGGCTCTGCCCCTGGCCTTTCAAATGGATTGTAATTGACAATGGGCATTGAATGGGCAATTTGGTGGCTCTTTCTCTAAAGCCTAGTTAGAACTAACAAATGTCACAACCACCTACCAGGATGGGAGCTGAAACCATTACAGTATTTGCCTGGTTTATGAGAGCATACAGTATGTGGAGAGATCTGACTGTAGTGTGAATTTGTCTTGGTAGCAGTATTTAATATTTGAAGGAATTTGATTGAAAGCTCTGTGATGGCCCAATCTTAAGCAGTGCTTCTGCCGCCAGAACTAGCATTCCGGTGGTGCGTGGCGGAACATGCTTTACGGCGTCGTAGGTGCCACTCTGGAATTGCGCAGAGGCACACACTGCAGACAGTGGGGAGGACCCCATGCATGGTGAGAGGAGCCCAACCAACGTTGGCAAGTCAGCAGGGTGGGCAGAAAGTGGAGGGGGTAGACATGTTTGGTTGACTTTCCTTCCAACACACTGTAGAAGTTAGTACATTTGATCTTGTATTTTGCAAGCTAGCAGTCTGAATGCCTATCAAAATTACCTGTAGTAGGGTGCACAAGAACTTGAGTGGGAATGGGACCCACACCTATGCTAATTATTAAATCAATTCATTGTCCTATTTGGCTTTGCTAATTAAAATAACAGCTATTATTTTCTAACAAAATATACATCAGCGAGTAGACCACTGGGCAACTGGAGTAGAATAGCCTGTTTAAAATGAATGGGTAGGCTGTCATTTTGTGGACTATGCATCCATTGACGAAAAGAGGCATGGCTCCTTGGCTTCCACGGAATCTCAGAATTGGTTCACGTACAAGTGCAACCCATGCATTCTGTTGAATGAGGGCTGAACTCAACAGCATAGCTCCCAAACACATGTGTATGGGATACACGGTTCTTCAAGCATGTGCACCTACTGAAAAAGGGACGCTGCCAACTTGTGCTCAAAAATGTTTCATCTTCACTCAAAACATGCAGGCAACCAGTACAACATTCTGGATTTTGCACACAAAAATATCTGGCAACTGGCCCTGAGGTCAGAAAAACCAGAATTTTCAAACGTTAATGCAAACTTGCCCATCATGCTTGAAATATTGGAGAAACAGAGGAGGCCCTATGACCCGTTTGCTGCCTCCTGGCTACTTTTGTTAGAAGGCTACAGGGGAACTGATGATTTGGCAAAGACTGAGGGGAGTCAGAGGGTGGGACTTCTGGACTTCGTTCAGTGCGTGGCCCCCTATTTTTTCTCCACAAGTTGAGCCCTGCCACTTTCTATCAACAGAGAGAAACTGACTTTTTGTTTTGGCACAGGAAGCCGAATAATGGAAAGCGGAGGACAACAGAGGCGGGGGTGTCGTGTATACTCCAGTATATAATTGGCACAGGGAGGAAAGTACAAGCTTCCTACTAATTTGAATCACTTCTAATCCTGGCACTCCCCTCACTTGGGCCTGCCAGCAAGGGAAGAGGATGCCAATTGATACCATTGCTGATGGGGGATTTGGGGATATATGGACTGTTATCTGCCAAGAACAAGAACAAGGATCACCAATTCCTTTACAAAGGCTGCCGAACAGTTGTCAGATAGTAACAACAACATTTAGGAGCTGGAAAAGATAAATCTAAATCAATCCAGACTGAAGCAAACATCACCCGATAAAGGTTTTCACAAGCTGTTTGTTGGATGGAAACTCAGAGCAAGGCTCTGTCTGCACCAGTGGGGGAGAAGGATAGGGTATCATTGGGCTGCAAGTCAGTTTCTGCCTCTGGGGCTAGTGTCCCAATATAGCAAGGAAAAGCTACAATGCAAACACATTGCACATTTGCACACAACTGCTGCATATCATGTGTAATTTAGGTGCATCCCTGGCTCATCCCCATCCAGGCCTACCAGGTTGCATGACTGGTTGCCCACAATCGCCAGAGCTCGATTGCTGCCTAGATATATGTGTGAGATGCCTAGCAGCCAAAGTAGGGCTATAATGAAGTCAGCTCTCAAAAGCCCTGGGCTGAAGTGCTATCTGTATATTCAGAGGAATAGAAAGTAAAATGCTTATAATTTAACATTTATTAGGCTCTGACAATATGCTACAGGCTGCAAGATGCAAATGAGGGGTGGCATACTCTAAACATTTGACTTATTTGATATATATATAACTTTATATACACATCAGGGTGTATATATACATATACATATATATGTACCGTCAACAATTGATAGTGTCTGGCTGGGCCTCTGCTGTATTCCCTTCATTGTCCATCAAGAGAGATGAGCAGAACTGATTATGAGGAAACCAACCTCCTGCCTTCTACACCATGTGTCCAAATATCCTCCCATTTCATCAAATACAGTTTAGTTTTGCTTTTGTCCAAGCACCTCCATTTGCCGCAATCATTTTCAGAAGATCATCAGGGGAAAGAAATCCTGGCAGAATTCCTGACTTGGTTTAGCACACAGCTTTAATAGCATTCAAATCTTCCTTGGGTTTTATTCTAGACAGACAGACAGACAGACAAACAGACAGACAGACCCTTTATTGGCATAAACATAAAATGGGTTTTATTCGAAACACGATAGACCAGGGGTTCTCAACCTGTGGTACGTGTACCCCCAGGGGTAGGCGGACCACAGGTTGGGGGTACGCAAGTCTCTGCCCGTTATCAGCTGCTGCGATCAGCAGCTGATGACAGGCAGCGTAACAGTTTTTCCCAGGTCGCGGCACAGGTGGGAGGACCCGCCCACCCACGCCGCAACCCGGGAAAATGTCCATAGGCCTCCTGATGTCCCCCGAAGCTCCCCTTTACCTGTTCTCCCAGCTGTCGCCATCTTGGATCTCGTGAAATCTCGCGAGATCCAAGATGGCAGCGCCCAAACCTCGTGAGGGCTTCAAATCTTCGACAGGGTTGTAGTCTTTCCCTCTGGGTTGCGGCATGGGCGGGAGGATCAACTCGCCTGTGCTGCAACCTGGGAAAAATACATTTTAAGGTACGTGGGAGGCTGACTTCTGGGGGTACACGGGGCAACCAGAGGCCGTGTAGGGGTACGCAGGCCTCCAAAAGTTGAGAACCCCTGCAATAGACGATAACTTATCAGGACCAACCAAAATGATATAAAGTTGTGAGCAGCAAGTATTCAGGCTCTCCAGAATGGATGGTTTGTGTGATGGTGTGAGCACATTAATAAACATTGATAGACTCATCCTGCACAAATTAATCCCATCCCTTCAAAAAAGACCTCTGTGTTGGTGGCCACATTGTGCGGCAATAAATTTCAAGTTATGGCCTCCCCACGGAGCACCACCACAAGAAAAGCCTTTTTCAGTGGTGCTCACCTGGGGCCAATAATGTTTTAACTGACCTTTTATATTCTGCTTATGAGTTGTACTGCTTCACTGCTCTAGTTTAGTCTTGTTCTAAGATGTCAAGGCTACATATTTATTACATTAGACGCAGTGCATAGTCCTTAAAAACTCTCAGAGATGACCATTCAGAAAGGAGTAGATCCCCTCTTCCAACCATATCCAAAGGGGGACAGGGTGCCTACACCTTTAACCATTGTAAAAAGAGGGAATTTGGGCAGGTGCAGCTTGTTGTACCCTTCCATTATGAGCTGCACCTGCCCAAATGCCAATAGTTAAAAGATAGAGGCACCCTGTCCCCCTTTGGATATGGTAAGTCCAACTAAATTATACATATATACCACCTTCACACTGTTGGAACATAGATACAATGCTGCCTACAGGGCACTATTGTGCATTGTCTAGGTGACAGATGACTCACTGAACACAATGGGGCTTGCTTCTGAGTAGACATGCCTAGGTTTGTGCTTTAAGGTTTAACAAGCTACACCTGCCCACATTTCTTCTCCTAAAGGACTAGTACTCTGTCCCGGTTGGAGATCTGATAAGCCTACTCAGAGGCTACCTCTCTCAGACCTTTGCTCTTGTCCTGTTAGACCTGTGGAGGACCTTGCCTCCTTCCCTCCCTCCCAACAAGTAGGAGCTTCCTCCATGAGGTCTGCCAGCTATATGGTGCCCACCGTGCCATGAGGTCTCACACACCCATGCAAAGGGGATAGCTCTAGGATTCCCTGTTCCATGTCTTAGACCTGTGCAGTTAACAGAGATGTACATGCTTGTGTGAATTGTAAGTAACATATTTTTCTTTGAAAGCCTAAGTACTGCAGAGATTTTTTCTTTGAAACCTTTACTCTGCCTCTGCTGCTGTAAGAGCAGCAAATTAGCAAGGGTTGGTGGGGAGCAGTCAGAAAAAATGTCTTCCACTATATGACCGGAATTAGACCCCTTATTCCAACATACACTTGGCAAATGAGCTAATGTATTTTGTGCTTGAGTCTCTAGATCAGCGATTTTCAACCACTATGCCGCATCACATTGGTGTGCTGTGAATGATCTGCAGGTGTGCCATGGGAGTTTGGGGGGCGGTCATTTATTAGTAGGGACATTGGGGAATGTGAGTCCCCCGTCGGCAATGCAGTGTGCCTTGTCAATTGCCAAAAAACTGATGGTGCGCCTTGATAATGTTAGCACCTTGTCAGTGTGCCTTGAGATGAAAAAGGTTGAAAATCGCTGCTAGAGATCCTTGATTGGCCATCTTTACATCTTTTGTAAAAAGAAGCTGTAAGACATGCAATTTGGATTGCAACAGTGCTGCTGGCAGACAGGTTCTTCTTTAATCCTTCTCCCCACACCTTTTCATGATGAAAATCACTCCCTCCAAAGCTGTTTTCCCCACAAGGGAAAATGTACTACCCTCCTGGACTCCTTGACCCCAATGTGAAATGGGCCTCCTGTTACATTACAAAAATGTAACAGAGTGGGATGTGATGGGAACAAGACTCCCATTGGTTGTCTCCCAGCCAGTCTCCCAAATCTGTCTGGGTTGCCAACTTACTAGTAGATTTGCCACCTGTTGCCTGGGAGCTTTTTAGACATGTCTGTTAACATGTGCACGGAGTGCTGGGTGTGTTACAGGTGAGCTCAACCCAGGCCAATAACATGGCGTTGGTTCCAGAGCTCATGGCAAGAGGCCTCAGATCCATGGGCCAGGAAAGCTACACTTCAGCTATCAGAGCAACCACCTCTCCTTTCTTCTCTAGATGGAGCTTTGCTCCAAAACTCAAATGGGCTCCAAAATTTTAATGAAAACAACCTTGCCTTGCTGGTACAAGAAGTGTAACTTTGCGACAAAAGGCCACCTCCTAAGAGCTTCCTGACCCAGGAAAACAAGTTACAGTATTAACAAAACAAAAAAAGGACCTCTCACTAGCGGTCCTCACCAACTCCATGAGGAAGCATGTTAAAGAGCCAATGGACCTCCAGAGCTAGCTCCTGCACCCTCAGCCTCAGGTGCAAAGACAAAGATAGCACCCAGCAAGGATCATCACCTACTGTAACAAAAAAAGGTCCCTTAATTATGTCACCCCACCTAGAATCTCATAGGAATCCATGGGGAGAAACCCTATAGAAACCCAGAGTTCTAGACCCTCATGTCTTTTGTTTTTCGCCTTCATCCTGTTGTACATTTGACCCGTTTATGCTATGTGAAGCCACCTCCATTCCAGCCGCAATCCAAGAACCACTGTGCCAACCAGTATTTGTTTGGTGAGAGAGACTAGTGCCCCCACTGTGAGTGGGTGAAATGATTTTACGGCCTGCCTCTAGGCTCACCCCATGCATGCCTGGAGCCTTTGGTTCAGGCTACAGAGAACCATTCCCAGTCAGAGCCTTTTACTTGTGGCATGAATTCCAGGAACCTTTCCCCCTTCTTGCTTCAGTTCCCCAATTTCCTTCCTCTCCCTCTCCCTCTGTACCCCAAAACTTTCACTTTCTTAGTCTCAGGTCTCTCTCGGAAATTCACATAATTTCCCAACATCCTTCTGTCCCTTCTTTTCCTCCTCCACACTCATGCCATTACACACCCCCTTCTTCCCTTCTAAGGTTTTCCTTTCTCCTCTCCGCTCATCTGATTTCTAGAGCAACTGCTTATGTTTCGGACCGAGCTGTATGTGAATGGTTGAATACACTGATTTTGACTCCTCCTTCCCTATTATTGTTAAATAGCCCCACAATAAAGGTTGTTTGGTTGCACCTTTCACCCTCGCCTCCTCTTCCTTTCCCCCCTGAATCACATAGCTGTGCCATTGCACAGGGCCCCAGCACTTGAATTATCCCCCCCCATGTGCACAAGTTACTTTCATGCCAAAAGCGCCCATGGCGGGTAACCAACCACTACTTTCCCACCAAAAGAACCCTCAGTATCTGGAAGCACCTTGGGGAGACTAGGAGGTGTTTCTTCCAGTTCCCTTGCTCCAGCACACTCTCTCTTACTCTGTAGCAGTGGCATCGTTAGGGGGGCGGGAGGGCCGTGGGCCCCCGGGCGCAAGGCTGTTGAGCTCGGAGGGGGTCACTGCTGCTGAGGTGCTGCCGAATTTTGACGGCGCTGCGGCGACAGTGCACCCCCTCCGGAGCTCAACTCACCCCAAGTTGGAGCTCAACACACCCCAAGCGTTCATGCACCCCCCCCAGGCGGTGGGCGGCCAGACGCATCCTTCCAGCAGTATCAAAGACGATGCTGGCCAGCAGTATCAAAGACGATGCTGGAGAGGCTGCACCTGCGTAAACTTGCAGCAGCCTCTCTAGCTCCCTTAGTCTCGCTGGCTGAGTCCTCCAGTAGCTTGGACTAAGTAGGTAGATACACAGGGAGCCAGGCTCCAGAGCTTATCCAGTCACCAGTGTCAAAATCCTGAAGGTTCAATTAGATCAGGGTAGAGGAGTAAAGGTGAAGGTAAAAGAGAATCAGACAGACAGCATCAAAAGAAACAAAAACAAATCTCTCTTATCTGGCCTATACATTTGAAAGTCTATAATGTCAGGTCTGATAGTCACACTTACACCAGGGATGCAAGGGAAAATGTAAGCAGTCCAAAAGCTGACTGTTGCCATAGGACAGACAGAGGATTTGTTGGGCTTGCTACTTAGCAGGAGGGAGACTGGGGAGAGGGAGTTTACCCAGTTGGCTCTTTGGGTGCTGGCTGTTATCTCATGCAAGAGCACCTTCCCACGATCAGTTGGGCCATGAGACTGCTTCCTAGGCATGGTTAAAGCCATGACAGAAGGCCATGTCTTGCACATCTGCTTATGACACCTGATCTAGAACTCTTGGCAGCTTCCCTGGAGGGGACAGCAGGGAGAGTTTGCTTCAGATCCTTTCCTGCCAAACACTAGGGCTTTTCCTGCCTGTGTGCATGTAGGATGCTTGTAACCGTTGCTACTGCAAAAGATAAGCAAAATGAATGGAACAGGCAAGGTACCATGAGGACAAAGATGGAGTTCTTAAAAGGGAAAGTGAAGGCCTTTTTTTCTCCACAAGGAGATCCAGCCATAATTTCACCTAGTTGCTAAAAGAAGCAGCCCTTAGTGACCAGGCAGACAGGAAATCCCACGTTGTCCTAGACTCCATATACCTAGAATAGCTCTTTGGAGTTTATAGCAAAGAGGTCCATATGTTGTCATAAATCATTAAAAAGAAGCGCAAGACACCTCAGACCCGCAATGGAATTACATCATCATAATTCAGTCACCTCTTTTTAGATTGTGCTGATATATTGTCCTAAAGCTAAACAATCTGTCTCAAGCCTTTAATATATATATATATACACACACACACACACATCCACACACACACGCACAAACAGAGGGAGTGCATTATTCAGTATGACATATGGCTATAAACATCAACTACTCTATCTCCATCTCCATCCATTTCCAGGGACATTGGTTTATTGTGTGATCGAGATGGCATCATGAATTGAATCGCAAAAATCTGGCTACCAGCATGGAATCCAGAGCATCCATCAGACCCATGAGAAGCCAGGTTTTCATTTTCAGAATGACCAGGTATCTAGCCCTCATGATAATGTGGAAGTCTTAAAGGGTTAAAAGAGTATCTGCTTTTATCTCTGAGATTAGAAAGAGTTGGGATCTGGCATCCAGGGGCCAAGGGGAGGAATGACTTCAATATTCATTATTCCCTAGACTTGCTAGCTAACGCCAATAATGCCCTGCGAGTTCCATTCCTACTCATGATATTTTACAGTCAGAAGATGGTAATATTAATACCCACCGTTGTTATTATTATTATTGAATAATTGTAATACTAATATAACAGATACATTACCAGTCATTATCCTAAAGACAGAGTGGAGTTCAGCTCCACAATCTGATTTAATTAATGATTGAATCAATCTGATTGAATCCCCCCCCATAGGGGAAAAAGCGGGGTATAAATTTAATAAATAATAAGTGCATTTGACTGATTTCTAAGAAATTCAACAATAATTGCATCATTTAATTTGCATAGTGCTGTATGAACTTTTTCTGTTCACAGTGAATTTGCAGAATTTCACTTTTCTGGTTGAAGAATTTTGGTTGACTAGCAAACCAGTTTCTCCATTATCATGTTTTTTCCCCTAGCTTATTAGATAATTTTATTTCTTGCTTACATATAAATACTAGTGCAGGAGAAGAATGTGTTGTGTGTAATCTTGATACTAACCTTATTTCCAGTCAAACTTAACACAGGAAGTATGAGGGCTAGAGATATATTTAAAGAAAAAAAATCAAAACTGTGTTGTACAAGATCCCTAGTACTGAGAGTTGGTAACAACATTAAAGTTTTGTTGTAAACAGCTTGTGGCCAAGAGGCTGTGTGTTGCTTATAGCACACTATCCATATATTTGCACATTTATGAATAGCAAATGTATCTTTTAATAACATGTATAGACACACACACGATCATACAATATTTTGCACTTTTATAACTAGGCTTCATCTGTGGTGTTCTTTAAATGTTTGTGTCTCCTGCTACAATATGTAGAACACTATTACTACATATTGTCATCTGTCCTTCCGTTTAGAATAGCTTCCTATTAATGACAAATATTTTGTCTCCCAAAATGCCCAGATAACCAATATTTAGTGCTCCTTGTAGCATAAAGATACACACAAAAGTCTGCACACATATGCCTGATGTGGGTACTTACAGAGTTCTTACATAATGATTCTATGTGTTTCTGGAACCAATTGATTAGATGTCTACAACTTAAAATGATTTATTTCTGAACAATCTAGTTAAGCCTGTGGATAATCTGTCTCACTGAGACCGGTCTGTTCCCTGAAGGGGTCTCAGTCACAAATTAGACAGTCACGTTGCATTACTTCCACTGAGTTAACACCCTAAGCCTCATCGCTGTCCCACCAAGTGGATGGGACATTGGACACTGATATATGTGGCAAAAACTGGATTGTCCCAACAGCTGGGTCCCAAATCTTCCAAATCAAAACTGCAGTGGGTGGGGAACATGGGAGAAATAGGAAAACAGTGAAAGGAGACAACTTTGAATGGTCCAAAGTGGTGAAAATTCATTACTCCGATAAGCTGTCCTTTTTTTTTTTTTTTTTTTTTTGGAGCTTTGCCATGGAGAGTCCCTAAGGAAATTTCGCCATGTTCCAGCTAATCTTCTTATAAACATTGTTATTTATTTATTTTATTTTATCCGACATGTGTCAAGCAGGCTTGCTAAGCCTATTACGCCCCTAGGGAGGCTGGTTCTGGTTTTGTTTTTCTTTTAAAACTGCCTGTCTTTGTGGTTGGCTCCTCTGGACGTTTCTCCATCACTGAGGACAGACCAATTTCCTAATAATTAGAACTGGGCAAAGCTTATTGGGCTTAGAAGTTGCAGTGCAATAAATGCTCAGAACTGTGGTCGCTACGCCAAATGGTTCAGACTTCAAGCGTCTGTCTTAATATTTTTAAATCTTCTCATGGCATCCTTGATCTCTATGTACACACACATTGTTCCTTTTGTGGAACAGAACGTAAGAAATAAAATAGCTACAAATAATAAAGTCTTCTGCGAGGTTTGATTTAAGGCTCCATACCTGCTTCTTATTTAAAAATGCAGCAACATCAGAACCTGCATTATAAATTCCTTTGAGATCTGAAAAGTATTATTTCCGCGTTAAGGACCTGACTGCTAAACCTACCTATAACATTTTAACTTTTAAGTCATACTCATGGGAGCTCCTGCCTTAACTCTGATAGAAACAACCACAATTTGACTCAGAACCAGTCATATGTACTTTTATTTATTTAATTCATTTATATATCTTCTGCCTGAGATGGAGAGATGGCACAGCTGAAGCCACACACTGGTGGCACAAGCTGCAGTTGAAGTGTGGCCCCTTCAAGGGGGTGACTCCTTTCCCCCTTGTTGTGCCGAAAAATGCCCATTTTCTCCACTGCTGCCCTGCTGCCGAATTGCTGCCAAAATGGCAGCTTATGCACCCCCCGCGTGCCACCCAGCGGTGGTCCGTCCCCCCATTCCCCCATTCCTACACCACTGCAACCATGTCTCTGGGGATTGGATTACAACTCCTCCCACTAGGACCGGTGCAGCATGTGCAGCAGGCAGAAACACAAGCAGGGGAGAGAAACAGGACTCTGATACCTTGGCCATGGTACCACAGAGTCCTGGGCAATAGGCTAGTGCCAATGCACTTATCCTCTCCTGGGTGATTTGGGCTGAAAGCAGGAGTTCACTTCTACTTGGACCCAAACATGTGGCTTGACCTTGTTGCATCATCTCCCGTTGACATTAACCCTGTTGAGCGGATGTCTCACTGCTGCAACTGATCAATGGTGATGTCAGTGCTGGAGCTGTTGATGAAAGAAACCTGGAATCAGGGTGGTCAGGGCATCTAGGGAGGAGGCCAAACCAACCCCTGGTAATACATGGCCCAGCACATACCTGCCATCCTGTCAATGCCACTCCCCTCCACAAGTTCCTGAGAGACCAGGGCATGGAAAGCAGCTTCCGCAGGCTGAAGAACCTTGCCCAGGGCTGCCTTGTAGCTCAAGCCACCATGGATGGCTTCCTGAACTCTTCACAGCACCCAGAGTGTCCATCAGGTGCTTGTGGGTGGTAGTGCTGTCTCTGAGATGGTGGTCAAGAGCCAGCACCTGCTGTCCTATGGCATCAAAATACTTATCCCAGCAGGTAGAAAACCAGATTCAGAGTCAATGCCCAGGCCTATTATGAGATCCTAGGCAGCCAGCTTGCAGAGGAACCGCTTTTCCTTTGGCGACCAATTGGGTGCCCTTGAAGTGTGGGCAGTTCTCCTGCATTGCACTCCCCCAGGTGCCGGGACACCTGTGGTCTGCTCAGACAGCTACATCGTACCACACACAGCCAAGACATCAACAGAGGAAGGACACTAGTGGGACATGCCTATGTCATATGGACATGAGTGTGACACGTTGCTGGTGTCTGACGTGCATAAAACATGCACAGGGCACCCACACATCATGCCCAAACATCAGTGAGATGGAAATGGAGCAGGAGGAGAAGCTGGAGCCAGTGCCTGGCACAGAGGGAGCAGGTACCTGGCTATTCATTCCCCAGTACCTGAGAATGAGGAGGGCTAACCGTAGAACATTCCCCAGAGCACACCTACTGGGCATAGCCCAGGGGCCCTGGGTCTCGTGGTCATAAATAGGTCTTGCAAGAAGAGACCATGCCTGATGCAGCACCTGTTACTCTACTATGGAACACCCCCTTCCTCAACACTGGGGGTGCTGGTGTGAACAGGTCTAACTCTAGCATTGGAGAAAGCAGAATTACAGTGGGACATATTGTGTTGGATGCTCCTTCTAGCAATGAAAAGAGACAAAGTCTGAGGTATTCGAGGATTAAAAGCCATGTAAAAATATTTATAGTAAAATTCAACTTAAAAGGCTTCACAAGCATAAAAGGCTTTAAAAGCAGATCTTAAAAACAATTTCAAAAGCACAGTTAACAAGCTTTAAAAGAAATCAAGTAAAAAACAACTTAAAAGTTCAAAGAATACCAGGGCAACGTTTCATTTGTATCCACAAACGTTTTCAAGCCAATGCAAACATGCAGGCTGCAAGGTGTTTTCTCTGCATATTTAATGAAAAAAAGAGTTGCGCTTACACAAGGGGTCCTTGTACCAACACAACTTGCCTTCTGTTCCTGGGAGGTATTTCTTCTATTCCTTGTGCTGACAGTGAAGCACTCCACAGAAAGGGTCCAACCCACTGTAATTTATAAAACCTCAATTACAAAAAATTACGTTGGTGGTTGGGGACCGTCCAATTTCAGTATGACTGGAATGCTCTGGAAGTGGTATATAACAACTATAACAACAACAAAAAAATCAATAAATTAATTAAATTAATAATAAATGCTACGTAAGCTGAAATCCCTATTATTCCCAGTGAAATCTTGTTCCGTATCTTGATCTCCAAGATGATTCCAGGGAGATCTTGTCTCCCATTTGACATCCAAAGCAGACACTGTTAATAACAGCGAATATTTGCATACCTAGAAGTATTAAAAGGTTCCATGCTTACTGTTTTAAAATAGCATAAGCTTTCAGTGCCATATTGAGTAAACGGTGATAAAAATGTGGAAGCAGTCTTCAGAAACCTATTGACACCACTTCTTGTGGTTCATCCCTCATATGGACTCCTTGATTAGATATGGGAAGATAGATGGATAGATGGCTGGACAAGTGGACAGTGCTGTACTCCCATGTCAAGGGCCTTTGTTTTCTTATTAGTGTGCGCACAGGGTGTAGATGAAGAGATAGATTGGTTATTCTGGACAGAATCATCTTAGACAGGATGAAATTTATCACTGACCAGAAAAAGGGACAAGAGGGAGAAAATGATTCTTCTTTAAGTGGCCATGTTGTAGTAGAGGAAATGTCAGGAGCTCACCCTTCAGTGGGAGATTAGAAATACAGAAAGTGTTAGTGACATGTGCATGCATGCATGCGCGCACGCACACGCACACACACACACACACACACACACACACACACACACACACACACAGATATACTCAAGAGACCTTCGTACAGAAAACCAATAGAAGCTTATCAGACTGCAGCAGAGTTAGGACAATTAAACACCTCTCACACATCCCCTTAGATACTGAATTTAATTTTTGGAGCTATTCTGTTCAGTGCATGGAAGAAGGAGAATGGAATCTCAGCTCGAGTCCCCTTGTGAATAAAAAACAAACAAACAAGCATCGATAAAACGCTAACAGTCTACAACCTGAAAAATAACTTTCTCCTTTCTTCATTTACTGCTACACTCCACTGTCCTTTGCCACCAGGACACCTGACACCTCATTACTTGGGCACCATTGCCAAGCAAGGCTTAAATTTCATCCTTTTGTTATTTTTTTTTTAAATTCTGCTGAATTTTGAATGGATCATTTGCAGTGATGTAGACTTGAGTCTATTGACTCGGACTCAAGGTGGACTCAAGTCGTTCCAATGACTTGACTTGGACTTGACTCGGCAATTGTAAAAGACTTGAAAGACTCGACTCGAGACTTGGAGCCTTTTACGACAAGTCGAATTTTATTCAGGTTTAAACCCGTTTCCCCCATAGATAGGGACTCGCAACTCACAACCAAAGACTCGGGACTTGGGGGCAAAGACTTGAGACTTGACTCGTGACTTGGAGTCATAGACTTGATCCACATCCCTGATCATTTGTGAACTCTTTTTTAAAGGCTTTTAAAACTATTCTGCCTGCATTTAGCACTCATCATCCCATTCCTCTTAAATATTGGGGTTATTTACCATTATCCTGACTTATTTTTATTTTTAATTAATTAAATATTTATTTAAAAAGAAAAAGAAAAATATACCTGTTAAAAGAAAAAAACCTCTCAAAGCAGCTAAGGAACAAACGGCAACTTGAAACAACTTGAAACAACAACACACCAAAACTAAGGTGTCCTATCTGCAATCCTATCTGCAGGATATGCTGGTGGATCATAAGGTCTACCAGCATATTCCATGGTCCGCCAACGAAGCCGCCTCAGCTGCCGATGTAAAGGCCGTGGTTGTAGTCGCCATTCCTCAGCGATCTACAGCCCAGGGGGGCCCGCAGAGCAGAGCATGGGCCTCCCTGAACCCTCCGGAGGGCTCCAGGACCCCTGGTAAATGCAAAAACCACCTTTTAAAACTTTTTCCCCCGGCAGTGGCAATCCCAGGATCACCACCACTGCCGCCATGCTGTCCCCACCCCTTAAGGTGGTGGGGGACAGTATTCAATTCTCCTGGTGGGTCGTGACCCACCAGTTTGACAAATGCTGGTTTATACAATGCAATCAGAAATTCCTTAAAAAAAAAAAGTGGTATACCCAGATCTGGAGCAAAAAAAGGCCTTTTGCTTCTGGTGAGCCAAACCTCCAGTGTCACTTTAACTCACTGAGGTTGTACGCCAAAGCCAAGGAAAATGTAAAAAGAAACCTTTACAAATAAGAATGGCCCTAAATACAACTGCTAAGCTCCCCTGTTTAGCCTCTGTAGCAGGAAGAGGCTGAGAAAATCTGATCAATACAGTTCAAAAGTGTACTAGCACAGAGAGGCTTACAAATGCCCACTCACCCTGATTTTCTCCATGGGAAGTAGGCGCTGGCAGCCCATCATTGTCTGGTAATAATACAATTCCATAAATAAGTGGCACTTAGTTGCCAAGTAGCAAGAAGCCCAATGGTCCAGCATTGCCTCTGCATTTGTTCTTCTACTGTTGTCTGTAATGGTTCTTTCTGGAAAATGCCTGTCTTGATTCTATTCTCTTTGGCATCTGTTCATGCTCTATCTCTACTGTTTGAAGAGCTGAAAACACTTCAGCTTCATGGTCAATTGTGCTTTGCATTGTCAAAGCATTGGACAGACATTAAGCAAAGACATGAGCATTAGTCCCCATTGTGGTACCCCGTGGCTGTGTGGCCCAGCAGGCAGAGTGGACAGATCTGTGTGTTGGAGCTGGGTAATCATGACTCGGGCTGCAATCCTATACACACTATCCTGAGAGTTAGGGCGCAATCCGGCGGACATAGCGCCTGCCACCCAGAATAGTTCCTGACTACTTTAGAGCCGGGAAGGCCGGTGCAAGGCTGGCCTTCCCAGCTCCGCCGGCCGAGGACTTGGACAGCTGCCGTACCCAAGGAAGGTAGGATCCGGCGGATGGCTCGGTCAGTCGGCGGACAGGGGGGGAGGGACGGCAGAGCTGGGAGGGCGGCCATAGGCCCAGCCGTCCCAGGCGGGGGCGGGGACATGGCATTCTCCGCCGGGCTCTGGAGGGGGGCTGGGCCGTTACACGGCTGCCTCCGACTTCCGCCAACAAAATAGCTGGCGGAAATCCGAAGAGGCCTACCGGCCCCAGCTGCTATTACAGTCGGGGAAGGGGACAATCATCCCCTTCCTCAAGTAGACTTTCCGCCGCGGGCTGCCTGCTGCAGGCAGCCCGCGGCGGAGCACTGGATCGGGCGGACGGCCTCAGACGGCTGCCCTATCTTTAACAATTGGACTTACTTCGAGAATACATGCATAGGATTGTACTGTCATCTAGGGAGCCTTATGGATAGCCTTGGGCAAACTACCCATTTTTTCAGCTTCAGTTTCTTTATTTACTAATGAAATATCTCACCAGACTGTAATGTGGAGGAATGAAATATAAACATACTTCACAGATTCAACAGTGCTGCTGCTAATAATAATAATGAAATAACTAGTATGATCAACATTTGATGAAGATCACTATTTATTAGTAATGAAATGAATCTGCTCTCCAGAATTTGCCTCTGTAATCGATAGCAAATATTCTTGGGATACTTAAAATGGATATTCTGCAAATATGTTTTATTCTGTGTTAGTATTTTACATTTAGAGATATAAAATTTCACTGTTTTCTCCACTGTTCAGATAAAATAGTCTATGAGGCCATATTAGTCAGGAATGGAGAAATGAAGAACTGTTTCTGATATTTTCCTACTTGGATTCTGAAAATACATGTTGGGAAGCAGCCAGAAAAGGTTCAGAGATGCATATTGCTTTAACATGGGAATGCTTCAGTACAAGGTTCACATCTACAAGGTGTTAGAGCAGTGATTCCTAACCTGGGGGTTGGAAACCCCAAGGGGGTTGTGAAGCAGTTTCTGGGGGGGGGGTTGTGGGATGTTGGCTGGATGGCCACACTCAAGATGACGGCTCACTCCTCCTCCCCCCACCTCCACTGCAGAGAAAGAATTGTCTGATGATTGAATTAATAAAAGGAAGCATTTTCCAGGTTGATCTGGTCGAATTGTCTGATGCTCTCTTGGGGCTTGTTGGCTCACCTTGTGTTATTTTCTGCTTGCCTTTTAGCATCTCTATTAAAATTAGCTCACTCCCCCCCCAATAGCGCTGCTTATGAGTGCAACTTTAAAAATGTGATTTATTTTTAAAAAGTGTGATTTATTAAACAGTGTAATTTATTAAAAACAATGACATCACTTCTTGCTTACTGACATCACTTCTTGCCCTAGATCTTAGGAGGGTCCCAAGAGATTGTTATTCTACAAAACAGAGTCCTGGTGCTAAAAAGGCTGGGAACCACTGTGTTAGAGCATTTAAACTACTTTGCATGCCACTGTTCCAAAAGGTAGGTAGGTGCAGCAGTGCATCAGGGATATTTTGCCTCCCCTTGCAAGCTAGAGGAGAGAGAGAGGATTGCTGTAGAAGTATTCTCTGAAGTTAGCCAACACTTTATGCTCAAAAGATGTTCACTTCCCTGAAATGACAAAGCCTGGTAATGAGAGGAATTGACTTGCTTTTAATTCTCCAGTCATCTCGGGTTTTGATTAGGGCTGGGTCTGGCCAGTCAAAATACAGTATAAAGGACTGGTAGCCACTGGCTACGGTCTCCTCTATATAGGGCCTCCAGGGCCATGCCCACTTGGCTTGTCTCCTCAGGGCTGCTTCCCTCTTCCCACCAGGCCTCAATGTGGAGGCAGGAGAGGGTTTACAACACCCTACTCAACCTCAATGCCTTCTCTAGCCTCATAGGGCTCTGGAGCTTCCCTTCCAGGTAGTCTCCCCTCAACCAGCCCTTTCTCACCCCTGGCCCTTTCCTTATATTCCCCTGGCCTTGGCTGGTCCCTCCCCACTTCCTCATTCCACTCACCCAGTCTCGTCACCTTCTGGGTCCTAAGCCTCCCCTGATGAGAGGCGGGAAGGTTCCTGTGGACACTTGCCGTGCCTTGCAGCTGCACATCTGCTCTAGTGTGTACAGGCATGCTCTGCTCAATAGGGTGGCCAACCTTTCAACATGAATGTTCCTGAAATCGTTTGGTTGTATAGGTGAGGGCATTTCAGCAGGTGCGGTGGATTTCAGCAGCTGCTTTAGCAGCACCATCAGCAATTTCAGCTGCCAAGATTCTGCCATCTATACAACTTTTAAGAATGCAGAGGGCCTAATGGTGAAAGGTTGGCCATCCCCGGACTACACATACAGAATGAATGACTTCTTCCAGAATGCTTTTGGGTCTTGCCTAAAGAAGCAAGATATGCATACCTCCTGTAAGGAAATGCATATCCTACTGCTGTGGAGATAGAACATGCCATTTTGTATCCACACATCTTCTCTTTGAAGGAGGCACAACTGGAAGCGTGGGAAGCATAAGAGACTCATGTGTCCTCTTTTGGTGCTTCTGTGAAAGACACAAGAATGAAATCATAGAAGGGCTTTGTTACTTTGTCAGGTGGGTGTCTTGGACTCTTCTCTGCCCATGTGCCCACATTATAAAAAATGTGCCTCAGGAGCCATTTTCTGATCAGTTCTCTACACGTGGAACTCAAGTAGGAGAAATTAATGTCAAAACCGGTTCTAAGAAGCTGTTATAATGTTAATGGAGCTGCGTAGAAGGCAAGCTTAGCATCACACTAATTGCTTGGGTTAAGAAGGGGTAAGATAGGCTGAAGTGTTGTCCTGTGTCTTGATCTGAGCACTGAATTATGATGGGAACAGGCCAGGCAAATGCACTGCAATCCCCTGAAAAAGAGCACAATGAATGAAATGACTGGGTTTGTCATGGAGCAACCCACCCACCCCATGAAATGGAGTTGCTATCTCTGTCGCTATACAAAGTCAATCCAGCCAGTTCAGCTTGACCCTGCTGCCTCCTTTCTCATTCTGGGGTGACTTTAATCAGAAAGAGCAAGAATGCCAGCAGATAAAAGTGTGTGCTCAGAGGCCTGATTTCTGTAACTCATTAAAGGCTTGGGTCTCCAAGTGTAACCAGGGTAAGACTGAAGAAAAGCGGCTACCAGGGTGGGGGGAGGAGATAAGAGCGTCCAGCCTTTTCCTTATTAACAAAGCCCAGTTATCAAGGATTTAAACGCAGGGGGCAGGGAGGGAGATGTGCAGGCAGGCAGAGGTAATGGAGGAGGCAGGCGCAAGCATTATCCTCAGGAAACAGTGTTAAGGACATGAAATCATTGGCTAGGTTAACCCTCCTTCCTTGGTGCCATCTGGGGGAGTCCCTCTGAACATCTACCTATAACAATGTCCCATCTCTGCCATATTTTGGCTGCTGAGAACTTGCTGGGCAAGCAAAAATTCTTCGAAAGGGGGGAAGAGCAATGTGGTGATGTGATGTATTTGGAGGAGGGGGGGGTAACAATAGCTCTTATTATTATCACCTCACCAAAGGCCTGTCAGGTTTGATTAGAGGGAAAGGGATGTAAAGCTTTCAGTCCTTTCCCTGACTCCCCTTCAGAGGCCATTGTTGCAGGCAGAATAAAGGGCTGTGCCTGCCAGATCTGCTTTTTCAAACCTGGCCTGGCTTCCCAAGACTAAAAATGGCTTCTAGGCCTTGCAGAAGAAGAAAAGAATACTTCTCCTCTCCAAACTGTTTGGGATAGGGGAGGCATTTTTTTTTTTTTTTTGTCACTGACAATCAAGTGAGCCTCTGTCTACATAGCCATGCCCTGTGTTTTATTTCTTGGTCAAGCCAGAACATATGGCAGAGTGTTGGGAGAACTGGACAGAAAATTGTAAATTGGATTTCAGAACAGTTATGTATGTTTCGCCCATCTTGAGAAAGCTGAGAGTTGTGTAGATGGGCTGCCTAAAGTGCCCATTCAGGTACCGATCTGGTCCACGCTTCTTAGTTTCAACAGTAGTGCAGCACTGTATGCTCCCATATCATTTACTAGGCGCAATTATTAGCCATGAAAAGACCCTGATCAGGGGATACTCTTGTGGCATTTCAGCAAAAGAGGCTCATGGGAAATGCCTGGCCTGTCTTTATTCCCACCTGCTTCAGCTCAAGGCAAGGCAGGTGCTTGACTCCAACACTATGAACAGGACTCGGCCCAAATTCAGCTTTTGGCATCTCACCACAAAAACTGAAAAAGCGTCAATAGGCGGACATGTCTAATCACTAAAAAGAAAAGAAGAAATTGAGCAGAAGTAGTAGAGATTATTGAGTAAATAATATCTAGGACTGTTATTAAGACATTTGAAAGGCCATGGCCCTGTGATGGATGGAGAAGTGGTTGCTAATCTGTTTTAACAATAGCAACACTGGCTATGGATGGTGCAACACTGGAAAGTCCGGATGTTATTTCCTTGAATAAATCACTGTCTAAAATCTGGGAAATGGCAAAGATGATGTTCGGCTAACTCTAAACTGTGACAGGGGCTCCAAAAATATTAGTTTGAAGAGCAATTTATTCAGTTTATGCTGAGTAGCACAGAAGATTGCATTGTGAATTTGAACCAAAGAGACCTGTGTTCAAGTTGCCAGCCAGCCATGAAACTTCTCGCATGACCTTGAGGCAGACACAATCTCTCAGTCTAATGTACCACCCAGAGTTGTTATGATGACCCAGTGAGAGCTATCAAATGCACTCTCAAGCCCTGTCCTTCCTGGCTCTCCTGATGGGAGAAATTCTAAATGCATCATTGAGAGAGAGAGAGAGAGAGAGAGAGAGAGAGAGAGAGAGAGAGAGTAAATACAAGCAGCTTTAAAAGTGGGTGTAGTATCACTTTTATTTATTTAAAAAAAAACTTCATTAGATACCCAGATTTAAACAACTACCGTCAGTCAATTTCTAATGTACCATTCAGGGAAAGGGTGTGGAACATGTGATGGCATCACAGCCCTAAGGGCTCATGAATGAGACCAATTCACTATATTCTTCTGTTTTCTGACCCAACTTCCAGTGGCTTTGATCACCCTGGTGGATGACCATTGCTGGGAATGGAACAGAGAGAACTGAGTCTCTGTTGGTTCTGCCGGACCTTTTAGAAACGTTGAATATGGTCTTTCTGGACTACCTGGCAGAAATGGATCTTTAGAGGCACTATTTTATATAGAGGCTCCAACTATTCTGGGAGGTTAGGTTTCAGAAGGTGGTATTGAAGTACTTCTGATCATTCTCATGGTCTGTGGTTTAAAAGATTCTGCAGGGCTCTATCGTGTCCCTATATATTGTTTAACATCTACATGAAACTGTTTGGGAGAGTTGTCCAGGGATTTGGGGTGTGGTTCAATCAATATACAGATGGTACCTTGGCCTGTCATTCTTTTTCATCTGGTTCCAGAGGGGTTGTGGAGGTCCTGAACCATTCATTGTTTGAGATAAGTGAGGGATTGGATGTGGGCTAACTAGCTGAAGTTTATATCCTGCAATTCCCGGATATAAACTCTATAGGAGGGACAGAGAGGGGCGTGTTGGAGGTGGGGTAGCCATCTATGTCAAAGAAGGGGTAGAATCCACCAGAGTAGAGCTGGAGGGGGGCTCTGACTCCTCCATAGAATCACTGTGGGTTAGATTACCAGGCTCAAAGAGTGATGTAATAGTAGGGGCATGCTACCGTCCTCCAGATCAAAAACCTGAAGGGGATCTTGAAATGAGGAAGCAAATCAGGGAGGTGTCAACGAGAGACAGGGTTGTAGTCATGGGAGACTTCAATTATCCTCACATCGACTGGGTCAATTCATGCTCAGGTCATGAAAGAGAGACTGGATTTCTGGATATGTTAAATGACTGTGCCTTAGAGCAGCTTGTCACGGAACCGACCAGAGGACAGGTGACTCTGGATTTGATATTGTGTGGCACTCAAGATCTGGTCAGGGAGGTAAATGTTACCGAACCATTGGGGAACAGTGACCATGCTGCGATCTGTTTCGCCATGCATGTCGGAGGGAGAGTGCCAAGCAAATCTGACACAAAAACCCTTGACTTCCGAAGGGCAGACTTCCTCAAAATGAGGAGACTAGTTAAAAAAAAGCTGAAAGGGAAGGTAAAAAGAGTCCACTCGCTCCAGAGTGCATGGAGGCTGTTTAAAACAACAGTCATAGAGGCCCAGCGGAAGTGTATCCCACAAAGGAGGAAGGGCTCGACCAAGTCCAGGAGGGTGCCGGCATGGCTAACAAGCACAGTTAAAGAGGCTATAAAAGGCAAGGAAGCTTCCTTCCGTAAATGGAAGTCTTGCCCTAATGAGGAAAATAAACAGGAGCACAAACTGTGGCAAAAGAAATGTAAAAAGATGATACGGGAGGCCAAGCAAGACTTTGAGGAACGTATGGCAGGCAACATAAAAGGGAATAATAAAAGCTTCTTCAAATATGTTAGAAGCAGGAAACCTGCCAGGGAAATGGTTGGTCCGCTGAACGGTGAGGGAGAGAAAGGGGTGATAAAAGGGGACTTGGAGACTGCAGAGAAATTAAACGAGTTCTTTGCATCTGTCTTCACGGCAGAAGACCTCGGGCAAATACCGCTGCCGGAACGGTCTCCCCTGACTAGAGAATTAAATCAAATAGAGGTTAAAAGAGAAGACGTATCAGGCTTAATTGACAAAATAAAGATCAATAAATCACCAGGCCCGGATGGCATCCACCCAAGAGTTCTGAAGGAACTCAAGAATGAAGTTGCTGACCTATTGACCAAAATATGCAACTTGTCCCTTAAAACGGCCACTGTGCCAGAGGATTGGAGGATAGCTAATGTCACACCAATCTTTAAAAAAGGAAGGAGGGGGGACCCGGGAAACTACAGGCCGGTCAGCCTAACATCTGTTCCAGGGAAGATGGTGGAAAGTCTCATTAAGGATAAAATCTTAAAATACATAGAACAAGAAGCTCTGCTGAGGGAGAGTCAGCATGGCTTCTGCAAGGGGAAGTCTTGCCTCACAAACCTGTTAGAATTTTTTGAAAAGGTCAACAGGCATGTGGATGCGAGCAAACCCGTGGATATTATATATCTGGATTTTCAGAAGGCGTTTGACACAGTCCCTCATGAAAGGCTCCTGAGAAAACTCCACAGTCAGGGAATAAGAGTTCAGGTCCTCTTGTGGATTAGGAACTGGTTGAAGACCAGGAAACAGCGAGTGGGAGTTAATGGGCAATTTTCACAATGGCGAGAGGTGAAAAGCGGTGTGCCCCAAGGATCGGTCTTGGGACCGGTGCTTTTCAACTTATTCATAAATGACCTGGAGTTTGGGATAGGCAGCGAGGTGGCCAAGTTTGCAGATGACACTAAACGTTTCCGGGTGGTGAAGACCAGCAGGGATTGTGAAGAGCTCCAGAAGGATCTTTCCAAACTGGGAGAATGGGCAGCAAAATGGCAGATGCGCTTCAATGTAAGTAAGTGCAAAGTGATGCACATTGGGGCAAGAAACCAAAATTTCACATATAAGCTAATGGGTTCTGAGTTGTCTGTGATGGATCAAGAGAGAGATCTTGGGGTGCTGGTGGACAGGTCGATGAAAGTGTCGACCCAGTGTGCGGCGGCTGTGAAGAAGGCCAATTCTATGCTCGGGATCATTAAAAAAGGGATTGAGAATAAAACGTCCAATGTCATTATGCCTTTGTACAAATCGATGGTAAGGCCACATCTGGAGTATTGTGTCCAGTTCTGGTCACCACACCTCAAAAAGGATATAGTTGAATTGGAAAAGGTGCAGAAAAGAGCGACCAGATTGATTCGTGGGCTGGAGCACCTCCCTTATGAGGAAAGGCTACAGCGTCTGGGACTTTTCAGTCTAGAAAAAAGGCGCCTGAGGGGAGACATGATTGAGACGTATAAAATTATGCATGGGATGGAGAGAGTGGATAGAGGGAAATTCTTCTCCCTCTCGCACAACACCAGAACCAGGGGACATGCACTAAAATTGAGTGGAGGGAGAGTTAGAAAGGACAAAAGAAAATATTTCTTTACCCAGCGTGTAATTCATCTGTGGAACTCCTTGCCACAGGATGTGGTGATGGCAGCTGGCCTAGATGCCTTTAAAAGGGGTTTGGACAGATTCATGGAGGAAAAGACCATCACAGGTTACAAGCCATAAGCAACCTCCTGGTTTTAGAAGTGGGTTTTCTCTGTGCCAGGTGCAAGGGAGTGTCAACGGGAAACAAGTTGTCTTGTGCTCCCTGAGGCATCTGGTGGGGCCACTGTGAGATACAGGAAGCTGGACTAGATGGGCTTTTGGCCTGATCCAGCAGGGCTCTTCTTATGTTCTTATGTTCTTATGAAGCTTAATGCAGACAAGGTAGAAGTGCTGTTGTCTGGAGGAACAGCAATATGGTGTTGAATCTGTTTGGAAGGGGGAATGTAATTCCATCAAAGATCAATCTCATAGCATGGGAGTGTTCCAGGACCTGATAACTAGGTGGCAGTGATGGCCAGCAGTGCTTTTGTTCAGCTTAGGCTGGTGTACCAGTGATGTCCTTTCCTGGAGAAAGGCAGATGTTGTCACAGTTGTGCATGCCTTGGTTACATCCAGATCTGATTGCTGCACTGTGCTGTATGTGGAGTTGCCTTCAAAAAGTGTCTGGAAACTACAGCTGGTACAAAATACAGATGTTCGAGCACTGGCTGGATCCCATCTGTCAGACCATATAACACCTGTATTGCACTAGCCATTGGCTTCTGATCTGTTTCCAGGTGAATTTCACCTGTGAAGTCTAAAATATTTGGCACAGGATTTCTAAATGAACATATCCTCCCACATGAGCCTACCAGTTGGTTTGATAATCAACAGAGGCCCTACTCCATGCTCCATTGCCATCGGAAGTGTGATGGATGAGCACACGAGACAGGACCTTGTTGGTGGTGGCACTCAGATTGTGGAATTCTTTGCTGCAGTTGACCTCCTCCCTTTATATCTTCTGGCAACAGGTCAAAAGTCACTTATTTAGATGTGTGCTTTGCTTAGGGAACTCTCTGATGTAAATTAAAGGAGATTGTTTTTCATTTGCTCCAGGGCTCTTTTGTTGCTGCTTTAATGCTGTTTGTTTTTATTTGATGTTATGTTTTCTTGGCTTGGATGTTTTTCATGATTATTGTTAGCTGTCTTGAGGGTCCCATTAGGGACAGTAAGGTATAAATATTATAATGAATAAATTGGACAAACTGCATATTTGCCACTTTCAGCTCCTTGAGGAAAGATCAAATAGAACTATAATAATATATTTTATTGGAACTGCAGGGATGTAGCTGCAGTATTTTATTCATGGGTTTAAATGATTTAGGAGTGCCAAGTGCAGGCCTAAACTGAGGACAAAGAGTGAGCCCAAGCTTTACAACTACCTGCAGTCTTTTGCTAATTGCCTGATGAGACCCCATGAAGGAATCCCTCCTTTTGTGAGTGTGACTGGAACAGATATAGCATTGGAAATTCACCCCGCTGCCCCCCTCCCATGGCCAGAACCACACAAATGTTAACTTACAAGTTCTACACAAACTATTCAGTCATCCAAAGGAAAGAACGATAAAATACAAATAGTCAAATGGTTTTGTTGTTTTATATTTCAGCAGCTACAAAATTTGCAAAGAAGTATTTAATACAGTGGACCGTGGCTATTCGTGGATCCTGCATCCGCAGATTTGTCTCAACACAGAAACAAAAACTTTCCTTTTTACAATGGATTTTTTTCCTTTCCCCCTTTTCAATGTTTTCCGATTACCCCCCCCCCATATCCACAGATTTCAGTATCCGCAAGAGTTCCGGGAATGGAACCCCCGTGGATATGGAGGACCAACTATACTTGCTTGAAGGTTTATCCCATGCAAATCATTTCCTAAATGCTTCACCATGACAAATATTTGAGCTTGCCTGCATATTTCCTGTCAATGTTTGTCCAGCTCTGGCTTTGCCAAATAATCCTCCCAAACCCCTCCTCCACAGTTTAACTCTAATTCCGTTTTCTCCTCTTTTCCATCCCCAGCTGAGATTTAATGTTTGTAATTGAGAACTGCTCACGGAGATGATAATCTAAGTGCTAACACTCATAGTTTAGCACTTTCAACCTTCCTAATTAGATAATTAACAGGATCCTGTACTAAATCCTAATAAACTAAACTACCTAGCACTAAATATATTTACAGAGCTTGCCAAAAAGGATTTTTTTTTTCAGTCAGAAAGGTCTCGTAACCTAAAATTCTATCCTGGAAAAGTAGTCACTGGCTCGTATGGTTGTCTCCCAAAGCAACATCTGAAGGACGGCAGTTCAAGACGGCCGGAAGTATCTGTGTTTGTCGGAGAGCTGCCGGCCCGCCGAGCTGATAAGTTGCAGAGTCTCTGTAGGAGAATGGAACTGCAACTGCACTTGAGTGAGAGTCAAGTCCAGGAGGGTGCTGGCATGGCTAACAAGCACAGTTAAAGAGGCTATAAAAGGCAAGGAAGCTTCCTTCCGTAAATGGAAGTCTTGCCCTAATGAGGAAAATAAACAGGAGCACAAACTGTGGCAAAAGAAATGTAAAAAGATGATACGGGAGGCCAAGAAAGACTTTGAGGAACGTATGGCAGGCAACATAAAAGGGAATAATAAAAGCTTCTTCAAATATGTTAGAAGCAGGAAACCTGCCAGGGAAATGGTTGGTCCTCTGAACGGTGAGGGAGAGAAAGGGGTGTTAAAAGGGGACTTGGAGACTGCAGAGAAATTAAACGAGTTCTTTGCATCTGTCTTCACGTCAGAAGACCTCGGGCAAATACCGCTGCCGGAACGGTCTCCCCTGACTAAAGAATTAAGTCAAATAGAGGTTAAAAGAGAAGACGTCTCAGACTTAATTGACAAAATAAAGATCAATAAATCACCAGGCGCGGATGGCATCCACCCAAGAGTTCTGAAGGAACTCAAGAATGAAGTTGCTGACCTCTTGACCCAAATATGCAACTTGTCCCTTAAAACGGCCACTGTGCCAGAGGATTGGAGGATAGCTAATGTCACACCTCGGGCAAATACCGCTGCCTGAACGGCCTCTCCTGACTATAGAATTAACCGCCCAATCCTACTCTAAAATCGGCTGGTGGAAGGCTGAAGACATTGCAAACGTGCTGTAAGGGACATTTGCGATGACTCGAGAGCAGGGGCCGGCGTAAGGAAGGCCAGCGCAAGGCCGGCCCCCGCTCCACTGGCCGAGGACTCGCCAGCCCACCGTCGGACCCAGGTAAGGTAGGGTATATGATGTAGGAACTCAGCTGCAAATGACAGAAGAGAAAATATGCAAATCTTGATCATATTTTCAAGATATAGGAGAGTGGCTGAGGAGTCACTTCACAGCTCAGCACTGAAAGCTGAAAGCAGCTGATGGCAGTACTGGGAGAGCCACTGGCGTCGCTCTAGGTGGGGTGGAACGCTAAGTGCCACCCCACTCTGAACCTCCGTTACAGCTCTGCAAGTGGCGGGCCCACCCCCTCGCCTTCGGAGCCATTCAAGGCAGCGAAAACAACGCGCAGGAGTCTCCTGCACGTTGTTTTCGCTGCTTCGAATGGCTCCAAAGGAGAGGGGGCGGGGACGCCTCTTGCGGAGCTGTAACGGAGGTTCAGAGTGGGGCGGCACTTAGCATTCCGCCCCACCTAGAGCGACGCCAGTGGAGAGAGCCCAATTAACATGTGGGCCACCGTTTCTGCTGAGGTGTTACTGCTGAAAGGGTGGTCCACGTGATAAAGGCTCTCCCAGCGCCACCCTTTCAGCAGTGTCTCTTCTGCCAATGCATCACTTCGCAGCTCAGACTAGCTAATAGTGGTGCTGGGAGAGCCCGGTTATCACATGGGCCGGATAAAGAGCTTCTGCCGACAATATCCGGCCTGTGGGCCTTATGTTTGATATCCCTGGTATATTCAATTAGCTAAAAATACATGTTACTATACTATTGTACCCACTTTCCTAGTTCTGCCAATTATGGGAGCAAGGGCACTCTTTATTCCTTGCTCTGGGTGATAATTTCTCTTGTTACTGCACAGACCTAAGATTCGTACTTTATGGGCATCAAAGTCTCATGGAGGAATAGCATTTCCCTGTTTAAAAACTTATGCTGAAACCTCGTATGTACTATGAATAAGGATGTGGTTAACACAGAATATGTCAAGTGTGGATTATCAACTAGAACAAGAAGGGGTAGAGGTTCTTTGGGAAACACTCCTTCTGATCAGAATATTACTAGCAATGAACAAAAATGGGTTCCTTTACAAATTTTCAAAACATGGCTTAAATATTGTGAAAGTTGAGCCCAACTAACCCACCTTTTGGCCTCAAGGATACCAGATCAAAGATTTGGGAGAAATATAGATATTAGAAATGTTTGGTAGCAGGAAAGAATACAGCCCAATCCCACCTAAATTCCCCCTGCCAATGCAGCCATGCCACCAGAGCACGGTCTGCATCTTGCGGGGAGGGCAGTCCCAGAAGCCTCCTCTGGGAAAGGGAACATTTGTTCTCTTGCCCAAGGGTAAGCCCTTGCTGCCGTGCTGGGTCTCCTCGGACCTGAGCCAGCCATTTAGCTGGTGCAAGTGCGATAGGATATCAGTAGTATTGCTGCCGCTGACACCGCCCCTTTCCTGCCTTGATCCACCCCCTTCTCACCCCAGTCTCCATCCCATCCCTCCCCCTCCCCACCCCACTCCACTCTGCCCACCCTTGCCTCCTGCCCTTTGTGCTCCTGGCACCAGGGGTCATTGCGAGGCTGCTGCTGCTCTATGGCTGTATGGCTGCAACCATTCACTACTTGTGGCAGCGGCCCAGCTGTGCAAAATGGCGTGTCACCTTTTGCGACAGTCATAAAGGACCTTGTGCTGCTGGAACGCTAGTTCCGGCAGCGCAAGGCCCCCATAGGATTGGGCTGTTAATTGTTCTTGTTCAAAGGTCTGATAACACAAATAGGTTTTATTTCTAGGGAAGACGTAGTGATTGTTACTAATGGCTGTCAACCACCGGATTTCAGTATTTTTAGCTAAGATTGTTTGCAATTCAGCAATTGGGAATTAATCAGTTACGACAATATATGCAATGTGAATATTTTCTAAATCAAAAGGATGCTGTAAGGGACTTGTATTCACAGTTATATATCAACCTCTGTTGTCATAGAGAAAGAATATGGATGTTTATAAAAAAAATTATGGCGAAGAGACTGCAATTGAAATCCCAGAGGAAGTCTGGGTACACATACACAAAAATATAAAACAAATTTTGTTTTGGTATCTTTGAAGGGTGGACTGTATCAGTTTATTTATTAGTGGTACTTGACCCCACAAAAACTTAATAGAATCTGGAAAGTCAACACATTTTAGTGGGCTGAAAGATGCAGATCTTTTACATCTGTAGTGGCCGTGTCCTGAGGCTCAGAGATATTGGATTACGGAGGTGGAAGAAATATATCTTACTACTAGTGAGCTATTAAATTATGATGCATTAACAATCATTTTAAATTATATCATGGGAATGAATGTGGAGGAAAGAAGATCTAAGATAATTCATTTATTAACAGCTGCAAGAATTACTTGGGCCTGAAGCTGGAAGATGGAGGCACTTCTAACAAGAAAGGATTGGCTTTTGAGAGCAGTGGATATATCCTATCTAGACAAAAGTACAGTAGGGCCCTCATATCTGTGGGGGATAGGTTCCTGACCCCCCCTCCCTGTGTAGGCTTACCAGATCTCCAACCGGGACAGAGTGCTAGACCTTTAGGAGAAGGAATGTGGGCAGGTGTAGCTTGTTAAACCTTAGAGCACAATCCTAGGCATGTCTACTCAGAAGCAAGCCCCATTGTGTTCAGTGGGGTTTGCTTCTGAGTAGACATGCCTAGGATTGTGCTCCAAGGTTTAACAAGCTACACCTGCCCACATTCCTTCTCCTAAAGGTCTAGCACTCTGTCCCGGTTGGAGATCTGGTAAGCCTACCCCTGTGGAACCCGCGGATAGGGGGAATGCTCCCAGCACACCCATTGCCTTTTTTTTTCTTGGAGCTGGTGCCAGGTCAGTGTGTTTCTTGCTTAACCAAAATGCCATAAGCAGCATGCATGCTGCTTATAGTGACGAAGCAGGCAAGCAGCTTGCATGCTAGAGAGGCTCTGTTAAACAGGATGCAGGAAGCATGCTGCTTATTTAGTGTTTTGGTTAAGAAAGAAACGCAGGGGCTTGACGCCAGCTCTATAAAAATAAAGGTAATGGGTGCAGGGGAGTGGCCAACCGTGGATACACCCCCCCACCCCGTACTGATCATGTCAATAGAGATGGACAAATAATGGAATCTTCTTTTGGGGGTGGGTGGGATATGACAACCTTTTGTTTTATATTGAAACATTGTCAGTGGAAATCAGAAACTGGATCATTTTGTGTTTGTAATATCTTCCTTTGTAAAACGATTTTTAAAAGAAAACAAACCTCACACAACCTTTTGTCCCCTAATGCAGAGGTAACTATTCATTTAATGTGCAATGATCTTTGCAGGTATTTGCACGTGTGCAGTCTGCATATAACCATGGACATTAACTGTGCTAGGTAAACGAATGATAAAATAATAACAGAGTAGTCTTTCTCCTTGGTAGGGTTGCCAGGCTGCAACTTTGAGATCTTGAGCTCTCTCTTTAATTTTAAAATCTCCAATGAGGTTTGTTTGCTAAGACCTGAGGGAGGGTGTGGAATAAAAGACCAGGTTGGTAGTGGTGGTGGAATGAGCAGGAGAAGCTGTGGCTGTCTTATGTCGCTTCATTGGGGAATTTAAAGTTATAGTGTAAATCTCTGGGTTGGCACCTGGCAACCTTACTGCTTGAGAAGAGTTGGATATTCTTGCCCAGCCCCAGGCATCAGTCAGGCTTACCTTGCTGTAGACAAGGGAATTCATATTCACTGTCAAAGATGCCAGGAGACATGTATTCAGGGTTTTCCAAAACTGACCTGAAGTGCTGTGGGGCTGCAAATCCAATTGGCAGTGATGGGAGGGGATGGTTAGCTCTGTCCCCTTGAGCCTGTTTTCCAATGATAATCCACCCTCCAGGTGCTTTCCCATCCACAGGGGAAAAGCTAGGGGGAGACTGATCATGCATTTTCCAGCAACTTGTCTAGTTTGGCCCCCACAACCTTAATTTGGTAGTTCTAACAAGGGTTATGCAATTGTGTCATTGTGGTTAAATATGTGGTGAGAAGCCTGGAAACTCGCGCATGCATTTGCCTTGCTTTCCTGCCAACCTGCTTCTCAGGCCACTGAGCCAAAATAACTGAGCCTGTGTGCTTTAACAAGTGTCACTAATTGAGCTTGATTTGATTCAGAGGGAAATTTCTCTCTGCATGTGGTTTTTAACCCACATGTGGCTGTGGGAATGATGGAGGCTGAGCAATAGACAGATCTTGGCTGGGTATCAAGGGAAACGATTAATTATAAAAGCTAAAGATGAGGCAGACAGGAGTGTCAGGAGGAAACGGGGAAAGTAGAGTTGGAGGAGGAGGACTTGGCATTGATATATGGCCCTAATTCATTGACTCATTGCATGCTGGAGTAGAAAGCTCTATTGATTCAGCATTGCAGCTTGTTTTTGTTTTGTCTCCTCCCCATTTCAGTCAGTCTGGCATGTTTAATTGAAATATATAAAAAGGAACTATTGATTTCATGTAACTGATACCATAGCAGCTCAGCTTATTCTAATCAGCATCAGGGTTATTAAATGAAGAGGCAAGTAAAGCATGCAGGACGGGAGGGACTGGGGTGTGTGCAACTGAATAGGCTTACCAGATTGTCGACTGGGACGGAGCGATCTACCCTTAAGGGGCGAGGCGCGGGGGGCCCCCCCAAAATGTGTCGTGTTATGGGGCCCCCCGCGCCCCGCCCCTTAAGGGTAGATCGCTCCGTCCCGGTCGACAATCTGGTAAGCCTACAACTGAAGCATATGTGAAATAGCTAATCTCGCAATGTCATCCTTGTAATTTAGAAATTGAGTTTCCACTAGCGACTGTGCAGTTTCTCACTTGGGAATAACAGCCCCTAGTAAGCAACCTTTTGGTCCCCTCCCTATCTTTAGGCTTACCATATCTCCAACCGGGACAGAGTGCTAGACCTTTAGGAGAAGGAATGTGGGCAGGTGTAGCTTGTTAAACCTTACAGCACAATCCTAGGCATATCTACTCAGAAGCAAGCCCAATTGAACACAATGGGGCTTGCTTCTGAGTAGACATGCCTAGGATTGTGCTCTAAGGTTTAACAAGCTACACCTGCCCACATTTCTTCTCCTAAAGGTCTAGCACTCTGTCCCGGTTGGAGATCTGGTAAGCCTCTACCTATCTTGAGTGGCCCCTGGAAGTGTACAACTTCCATGAGAAGTCCTCAGACTGAATTCATAATAATTAAGAGGGGACAGCTGGAAATGCTAGTTAAGGTCAAAGGTGAGGCATATACGTTCTTGGGCCACCATGGGTGCAAAGTGGAGCTCTGGTCAGCAGCAAGGTAAGGCCTTGTTGCTGTGGAGCCAAGTTACAGATAGCCGGGACCATTTCCCAGAAAAGAACACAGAGCGCCAAGGCAACAGTTACAGGCAGACATTCAAGGGCCAGGTGTCCAGGAAGTGCAAGACAGAGTAATCCCAGCGGCAGAGACCAGAGAGAAGACCAAGGGATGCAGGAGCCAGAGTTACCTCTGCATGTCCCCTAATGCAGAGGTAACTATTCATTTAATGTGCAATGATCTTTGCAGGTATTTGCACGTGTGCAGGAATGGAATCTAGGATTAACAAGCTAACCTGACGGAAGCCCTGTGCAGATGTTACCTTAGTGCATACAAGAATTCGGGGGGGGGGGAGGAGTGAGAGTATACTGGCAAAACCTGTGTTCATCTAGTGTTCATCACGGGGAGAATCACTACCTGAATACAACATTTGTTGCTGTGAATGCCGTACATGTGGCAAGGCTTCAGAGCACATTTCTGAGACTTGTTGGGAGTGCCCTTGCTTCTCCCCCAACCAAATGTTCATGTGCGCACTAAGGTAATATCTGCACATGCTATGGTCTACTAGCTAAGCCAATGGGCCTGCTAAGAAGCCTATGGATTGTTCTTACACTTCCCCATTTCCTACCACAAACATGTCTTCAATTGCCAATATTTAGAATTGTCAACTCTTGAAGTTAAAAATTTTGGCATTTGGATTGGGCCTGAAGCAGCAGGTGTGCAGGGCTGAGCAGGAGCTGGACTGGTGTTTTTTTTTGTTTTTGTTTTTTTTATAGTGTTTTTTAGTCAGTTTGGTGCAGAATCCTGCAGAAATGTTGTCTATTCGCTTATGTATAGCTTAAACAAAAAATCTGGTCTTGCCTTAAGTGTTTCTGGCAGCTCTACCACCAAAAGCATCTTGGACCCAGGCTGATTTTTCAGGGTTTTTCAGGGAAATTTTTTTTTAGCATTTTTTTAGGGTTAAGGAACCCTTAAGAATAATACTTCAGAAGCAGAATATTCTTAGAAAATGCAGAGTTTCACGTTTTGCTTCATTCTTTGCATTACAACTAGAGTAAAATCTCTCCAGAATCACCTTAGCCCTTGTCAGAGGTGTAGTAATGGGGGAGGGGCAGGGGTGTTCCACCCCCGGGCAGCATGTCGGGGGGGCAGCACTCACCCGGCAGGGGCGTTTCGGCAGCATTTTGGCGGCGGCAACAGTTCTGAAGGCCTCCGGATGCTTCTGGAGGGCGGGGAAGGCATTGCCCGCCCGCCTGCCTGCCCCCTGGGGTTGATTGTCGGCCTCTCGGAGGTGGCTGATGTCAGCCCCGAAGCGTGGCTTCAGTGGCTGCATCAGCGTGGTGTGTTGCCCCCCCCCGGCAGGGGGCCGTGTTGCTACACCTCTTGCCTTTCTAGTCCAGTCTTAAACCTAGGGGAGTTACCTAGTGCATTCTGAAATACCTGATCTAGAATCTAATGTCTGTGTCTCTTATTTTTGTGTTGGGCCTTCCACTCACAGAGAGTGAGAGAGAGAGAGAGAGAGAGAGAGAGAGAGAGAGAGAGAGAGAGAGAGAGAGTTAAATAAGACATTTTTCACATTTAAAATTATTTTAATACTTTTTAATTAGCTAATTAATTGATTGATTAATTAATCCAATTAATTAGCAATTAATTGGCAGGGGGTACTTCAGAAAATTGGACCGTGATAGGGGGTACCCGGGCCTCCAAAGGTTGAGAACCCCTGATCTAGATCATAGTGTTGCCAGTCCTCCAGGATTGGCCTGGAGTCATCATCAATCTCCAGGTGATTACTGAAAGCAATTCTGGAGATTTTAACAGGAATTTCCAATATTGCTTCATGCCGGGAGAAAAAATCTCCAGGAATAGTTTAGTCAAGTTTGGCCATCCTAGTGGCTCAATTGATTATTCAGAAACATCACACTCAATGGGCTTCTACCAGAATCAGGAAGTGGTTTTCAATTGCTTCAGGGAACTGATCTGAGGCTTGAGGAGGCCCCCCGCAACCTCCGGAGTGCCGGTGTTTTCCCGGGTGAGTCCAGAACCCTCTTTTTTCTCCCAGTGGTGATGGAATCCCAGCAGTGCCGTCGCCGCTGTCGCCCCCCGAATGACTTACAGCATTTCCTACTTGCTAGTAAAAGTTTGAGAACCGGCACTATAGGCTATCCACCATTCTTGAGCCATCTGTTGAAAGGGAGATGACTGTACTCAACAAAATCTGGACAAGGATTTTACAAGCCATTTGTATGGTGATTGAAGTGATTTCAAACCTTATGTACTATCTATCCCTAACCAGTCTGTCACTGAAAGCCTATTGCCAAGCACCAGTCCAGTTAAAATCCAATTCATATCATGGCAAAACAGGGGGATGCAAATGAGAGCAGAACCCTTAAGTTGTAATCATCTGACCATCATCTGACTAAGTTGACCATCATTAAGTTGATCATCATCTGACCAATCATCTGTGATATGTCCATTAACCAGCTAGTCCAGATGGTCTCTGACAGCCCGGTCCAGCCTAAGGCCTCAGCGGCACAATTCAGTCACAAAAGCAGCCTAAATGCTTTAGGCTGAAGTTAGGACCGAATTGTGACGTTGAGACCGAATTTGTGCTGCAACTGTGACAGGCGTACGACGAACGTACGACGGACGGAGCGCGCATGCGCACTACGGGCGCCAGCACAATTCTGTCCTAAGTATAGCCTAAGAGTGGGCGTGCCATGGGCGTGACGGTGGCGTAACGGGGGCGGTTATGAATTTGAGTCGGGTTCCAGACACTGGAGAGCTCTGACACGCCCCCTCGAGCACAGCTACGGAACAAAATTTAGGTTGACCAAAAAGGTGGTCACAAATTCGAGGAGACCCATAGGAGCCATTTTACCTTACACACTCCAGCCCTCTCCTGAAAAGTTCTAACACCCTACTCCTGAGTTATGCCTGAGTTAGGACGGAATAGCTGCGGCACAACTCTGGAACCGGACACAGATAGTTACCCTATCGGCACCCAGCCGCACCCAGCCTCTTTCCCACAAAAGCCCAGCCCCAGGCCTCCATTCTCTCTCTCTCTCTGAGCACGTGGCGTGGTGTCCTGTCCCCCAGCAGCCACAAAGTGGGACTTTGCGGTGACTTGCCTGTTAACAAAGGTGTGTTTACTAACCCGCAGCCTTGCCCCCACAGGGCCTACAACAGGTCAGTTATGATAGGCTAGCCATGTTTGTCACCCTACAGTTGTGCTGTGTTTTCTCTCCCTCACTGTTGTCCTTTGCAGGATCAAGCCCTTCTGACGTCCAGGTAAGCTCCTCACACTGTGACATGCTCGTTATACCTAGCAGCTGTGTAATCTGATCTCTCCCTGCAGGCTTTTGCAACCGACACACTGACTTGTCTTCAATGGCGACTGCTACCACACACCGGCTGACATGTAACTCCCCCTTGTTTTTTGTCTCCCCAGGAACGTCCACTACCACCTACCTTCCTGTGAGCACCCCTGGGGCTCCAGGCAGGGTGCCCCATGGTCCTCTGCCTCGCTGCTGCCAGAGGTCAGAGAGCCAGCCCTGCAACCCTCCTCAGCTGCCAGCGCTGCTGCTGCTCCACCTCCCTGGCTGCCTACTTGCTGTCCCTCCCCTTTCTATGGAGCAGGCTGTGGTTCCACAGGGGGAGAGCCTGCGTCTCCAGGTCCATGGGGCATGTGTGCTGCTGCTGCTGCTGCTGCTGCTTTCAGATTGGCTGCTGTGACTACCCCTGGCAGCCTCGCCTGGCCATCCCTGCTACCGTTCCAGAACAATAAAGATGCCCCTTGGGCAGAGCCCCCTTGTGCCCAGTGTAACACAAGCATTGCCCCCCACACATAGACAGCCCCCAGCACACAAGCCCCTGCATGAATCCCATCCAGGGACTGCCACTTTCTTCCCAGGGAGACCACAGCAGGGGGGCTGCCAGACCCTCAGGGCTCAGAGGGGAGTGGGGAGCCTCTCAGGCAGGCAAACAATGACAGGCGACACGGCGCCCATACTGGATCCGCTCGCGTCCGCCGCGTCCGTGGAGAGCCCTTTCGGCAACTGGGGCTCTCACCCGCCCAAGGTCCGCCTGTCAACGGTGTACGTTCCGCCCAAGGTCCGTCTGCATAAGAGGCGCCCGTTTCTGCATTGCCTTCATCTGCGAAGTGACCCCTGTGTCCCTATTGGTCTCTGCAGACCCCTCTCCCTGTATCCCTCTCCCACCAGCCTTGTTGTCTGTCTGTTTCTCCCGTGCCCCTCCCCAGCACCCATTGTCTGCCTGTATGTGTGTCTGCCTCCCCTCCCACTCCCTGATGATGGAAGCAGGAAACCCCCCACCCCGCCAGAGCGCCTGCCGCGACGCGCCGACGTCGCCCCATCTGGGGGCGTGATGAGCTGCGTGAGCCCTTCACGCTCGCAGCAGACAAGCCCAAGGCATCTCTCGGTCTTGGCCGGGGCACAGAGCAGAAGGCACGCCGGGATGCCTTCTTTGTGGGCATTGCCATGGCCCTGGAGGCCCAGGGCTTCAGGCAGCGCACGGGCAAGTCATGTCAGAGGCGGTTCCAGCCCTCATGCGTCCCCCCTTGTGTGTGACGTTCCCACCCCTCTCCTTCCCTTCTCTCCCCCACTCACCCCCCCCCATGAATCCCACGTGCAGCCTCAACGTGGCTTGGGGGTGGCATTGCCTTCTGCAGGAGGAAGGGGACAGTCACTCTCCCCTGCAGCAGGTGGCTAATGCACAGGGTGCCCTGTGGCACCTGGCACAGGCATATCGCTCACCTGTCACCTGCCCTGCGCCCGCCACATAACTGGCGCAACCCCCATGCCTGCGGCCAGCCCCTTTGCGACCGGGCTGCGACAGACACTGCGGCAGCTGCCATGGATGGACACTGGCACATGCAGACAGAGGCCTGCAATGCACAAGCGAGACACCTAGCCTGGAGAGCCTGCCTGCCTGGGAGGTAAGTGTTGCCTGGATCCTGGGGTGGTGTTGGCCTAACTCAGTCATAACTCAGGCCTAACTCAGGCACAAATTACGCCAAACTTAGGCCACTCTTAGGCCAGATTTGTGGAGGAGTTGTGCTGGACCGGGCCCTGAATCTTTCAGATCTGTGTATTTTTCAGGAAATGCACAATCGGGAGGGGTGTGATCAATTTTTGTTAGCAGGCACTCCTGGCAAGTGTCTGCTGAGGGTTGGCAGTGCCAGACTTGGGGGTGCCAGAGGCATACAGGAACAGAACAATATGCTTCTAGCTTCCCTTAGGACCTAGGTTCAAAGGTAATCCAATATTATTCACAACAAGGACTGCAGTTCTTTAGATTTTTTTTCCCTACAGATTGTTGGCATAGCATTTTCTTCCCCAGATGCCTGACGGGGAGCCTTGGTTTGATGGCTAAGCTATTCCCAAAATACGACATGACAAGGTAGGAAAACAATCTTCTCTTTAGGAGGTAATATTGCAGTTCAATATGTTCTTTGTTTAAGACCCTTTAAAAAACCAATAACTGTGGAGTGTAGAAGCAACACAAGGGCAGTCATTTCTATTATTGTACGTTCTGGTTTATAGATACAGGGCTGAGTGAATCTGAGTACGTTTTAAAAATATTTATATATATGACTTGCCTAAGCTATATTGCTTTTTCCAGTCTCTTAAGACAGGCTCTTGCCTGTTGGAGGAGGAGGTGCCTCTGCTCATACCTTGTACGTCGTTCATCACTTGTGGACTGCAGTCATCAAGTGACAATTTGCATGTCTAAAAACATTCACACATGAAAAAATTAAAACAGTTTTTGTGTCACCTCAAACATATTACTTTTTGTAGGTAGGGCCAACTCACATATTCAGTCGCAAGTCTACATTGAATGATGAAGCAGCATCCAGTGTTGATGTTAAGAATATTTATATACCACTTTTCAACAAAAGTTGAAAAAAGTTCACAAAGTGGTTTACAGAGAAAATCAAACAAATAAATGGTTAACAAACAAATAAATTAACTTGCTTTTCAGTAAAACATCCCCAAGGCAGGGAGCAATAATATAATAACAATCAAATAATTTCAATCTGCAGTAGCAAGCGGTCATTGCAAGCTGGCATATTCAGCAGTCGAAAATAATCTGAATAAAAAGATTTTCAGGGTCTCTTGAGTGGACGAAGCATCAGGATCTGGCGGATTTCTTGTGGGAAATGGTTCAGCAATCTTGAAGCTATAAGAAAAAGATCCCACACAGCCATTACCAATAATATTACAGTAGTAGACACTTGCAACAAAGTCAAATCTACCTGATCTCAATTTGTGTCTGAAGCACCCTCAAGTATGCCAGACTCGGGCTAGAAACATCGTAAAGGTAAGTACCAGCCTTTAGTTTTGGCCTGGAAACAAACTGGTAGGTAGTAGCGCTCACAGAGAATTGGTATATTCCCTGTAACCAGCACTGGTAGTCAACCCGTCTGCTGCATTCCATACCAGGTGACATTTTTGAATCATTTTTAAGGTAGTCCCTCATGGAGCAGTGTACAATAGTCAAGCGTGTTCACACATGTCAAGTATGTGTCAATTCTTTCTTCAATGTTAGGAGGAGGTGGCCTCCTCTCGTTTTTTTTTTCATCTTTTGTCAATCTTATGAGCCACCAGCACCCAAAGGCTGAAAGAGAGCATTTTTCATATGCGAATTTTAAATTGCTTTTAAGCCTTCTTGTATGCTATATATACTTGAATGTTTATTTGTTGTTTATGTAGAGCATTTTTCATATATGAATTTTAAATTGCTTTTAAGCCTTCTTGTATGCTATATATACTTGAATGTTTATTTGTTGTTTATGTAGAAAATAAAGCAGAGGCTTGTTTGAAATGCAAATAACCATTTTGGCCATCCCTGCTAACTGTGCAAAGAGACACTTTTTCAAGCGGTGCTCCTCTTATATTTAGCAGGAGGAGAGTTTCTTATATTTAGCAGGAGGAGAAATCTCGTGAGATCCAAGATAGCGGTGCCCAGGAGAACTTTGAGAACCCCTAGAAGAGACATGGAAGCGGTGGCTGCGGAAGGAGGCAGACCCGGAAAACTTGGACAGACCCGTTTCTGGGACCAGTTGGAGGGGACCGGGCTCTGGAAACCGGGACTGTCCCAGTATTTCCGGGTTCATGGTCAAGATGAGATTTGAACCTGGAAAGTTGTGATTCATACCTCATTCTCTTAGGGCCCAATCCTATCCAACTTTCCAGCTCTGATGCAGCCATGCCAATGGGGTGTATGCTGCATTCTGGGGGAGGGGGAGTCACAGAGGCCTCCTCAAGGTAAGGGAACATTTGTTCCCTTACCTTGGGGCTGCATTGTGGCTGCATCGGTGCTGGAAAGTTGGGAATGATTGCCACTGTGTTAAACCAGTCCTCAGCAATCTTCACTGGTCCATGTGGCAAACCGAGTGGACATGTGATTATTTGGGTTCAAGAGTGGGTGAAAAAAACCCACCATTTTAAAATCAAACTAACGTTCTGAGTAGGAACATGTGAAACCTTTTGGATAATGTTTGCTCTTTTCCAAACTTTTAGCTTCCCTCAGCTGTTTTTTCCCAAGCAGGAACTTCCACATTTTACTGTAGATTAATTTGCTGGGAGCGCAGATATAATGTTCAAATTACAGAGGCAGGATTTAAAAATAAAATTAAATTAAATTAAATGCTCCTTGCCTAAACATATTGATTCAATGACACCTTAGATCCCTTGGAAAGATGCAGATTAAAAAAGATGGGGCTTCTCCATTAACAATTCCTCAAAGCCAGGAGGGAGAAAAGAGTTTATTAACAGCTAAAGAAAAGCTTTTCCCTTCATAATGAACCTTCTTCCTGTATTGAAGAAAAGCCATCTCTTTCCTTTCCTTTTCTAATAAATGGTTTCTTTAGGGTTTAATTAACTTCCCTCCACTCTTCTTTTGTGGAGAAGTGTCACCATAACCACAAGACAAACTCTGTTTGCTCCTTTACTCCAGAGCGCTGTGCTGTCAGATAACTGTTCAGTGTGCTGAAGCCTTTCTATTTAAAAGTAAATGATAGCATTAGGAATACGGGGTGGTAAAGCCAATAATGAAGTACAAGCCTTTTCTTCCCCTGGTCATTGATATTAACACTGGGGATGAAGACAAATTAAGTTGCAATGGCCTCTGCCTCCTGCTTTCATGTGCAGCAGGAAGGGTTTCTGATCCCTGTAGTTGGGATGGTGGTGGAGGGAGAGGCAGGAGAAGAAAGCATTCAGTGAAGAAATGTCAACTTATTTTTTTTGTTTTGTTATAGTCTTAATGAGGTGTGGCTATGTAGGCATGGCTATGGTGTGTGTGTGTGCAGGTATGTGTGATGATGATGAGATCCTGCACTTTAAAATGTACCGCTGTGCCCCTGCTCTTAATTAACTTTAGTCTGGATCAGGTCCTACATCTGAATCAGGTTTCTCATTTTTTTTTTCTTCTGTAATGGAACAATATTTTCTGTGCTTTCAGGACTTGAGGATTTAAAAAAAATGTTTCTACAAAGAAACAATCAATATAAGTTAAACTGGGTCATTGTGTTACTGAGGAGTGAATTGCAGAGAACAAAGCAAACATCACACACACTTTGTGTTGTCTCTCTGTGAGCCAGCACGAAAGTTGGCAGTCCTGCTATTCTGCACATAAGCAAGGAAGTGGAGTCCTTTGTGTCCCTAAATGTGACTGGCACCAAGAATGATAGGCAGAGTGGCGTGTCCTGCTAGGACTGTATTACATTCCATGAGAAAAGAAAGTTAGTCAAGGTCTCTTCGCCTATAACATGCTAGTGCCATATATTTTACCACTGGGCTTTGAGAATTTAGTGAAATAGTACAAGTTGGGGGCCATCGGAGCCCCCCCTAATAGTTTCCTGCTTTGCCTCTCTCTAATGAACAAAGAATGGCATGAAAATTTATTTTTTGCTGCCTTTTCTAACAACAACAACGACGCACTAAAACGTGACATCTCAATCTAGCTAAGAAAACTTTTTTCAGGTGTCCTTGGACCTATGGTTCTCAAAATGGGAAGTGATCATCCTCAGGGAAACCCAGACATTTACAAGAAGTACTGTGAGCCAATCCCAGCCCTATTTGTGTGTATGCAAGTGTGCAGGTACGTCCATGAACCAGAAGTCTGGAAGGAAGCCTCATAGCAACTTACAGCTCAATCCTATGTAAGATCCAGCCGGCGGCCCCCGGGCTGCCCGCCGGATCCTGTGCACCAGCGTGGCTGCCGGTTGGGAAGCGTACTCGGGGAAGGAGACGTTCGTCTCCTTCCCCGAGAGTAAATGGCGGCCACCTGGATCGGCCTCCTCGGATTTCCGCCAGCTATTTTGTTGGTGGAAGTAAGAAGAGGCCATGTAAAGCTCCGGTGCCTGGCGGGGGTAGGATATGGCCGATGGCCATTCCCCACCCCCTCCTGGGCCAATGGCCACCCTCCGCCAGGCGGCCGGACTGCACCTGCGGCCGGCGGCGGGAGACTTACTGTCCGCTGCTGGCCGGGTCTGGGTCCAGCGCTGGAGTGAGTAGACTGACCTTGCGCCAGCTGCCCTTACTCCCGAGGAGGCGCAAACGGCACGTTTGCGACCTCTTCTGGCGCCGGAACGCTCGTTCCGGTGCCGGAATGTTACGTTGGATTGGGCTGCCTGATTTCACACTAAAGAGAAGTGGAGGCATTATAGGTCAGGTGGTGCACGTGTGCGCACACACATGACACACACACGCACACTGGCTCCTTGTATCAACTGACTGTTGCTGAGCACTTCCTTCTAGCCAGCCGCAATGGTGGCACCAGACACTGTGGAAAGCAGACCAGTGCCTCCCTCGTTTGGTCCCTAATTTGGATACCCCAGCCCATCATACCCCCCTGGGTAATCTTATCTGGTTAGTGCAGGATTCTGGGTAGACAAACATCATGTATTTTCCTCTCTGCCTTCGGTCTGGATTGCTTTGCAAAACGTCTCCCTCCCCCTTGCATTTGGGCCTTCCTGAAAAGCCAACCTCAGCCTCATAACCTCCTCATGAAAGTGGATGTCCGAACATATGAGGATGAAAGAAATTTTTCCTGGAGGGATTGCCTAATAGGCTCACCAGCCTTTTTGCTAGAGGCAAAGAGGAAATATCATCCAGTTACTAGTCCAGTTTTGTTTGTTTTTTGTTAAGCAATGCACTTGGGTCCTTGTACTCTGGATCCTCTGAATACATCATTTTGGAAAGAATTTCCGAACTGCTTCCTAAAATACTTACCCTAAGCTATCCTATAAAAATATGTATATGGATACATCTTGCTGCTCAAGAGACTCTTCCTTATTGATAATTGTATCAGCTACATAGGAGAGGCTAGCAATCTTGAAGTAAAAAAGATAGCCCTTGGCTTTTATGAAGCTTATAAATGAACCATGAACAATATATTCTAGGACGGTTCTTCAGGATGTGAAGATCAAATTGTCCATCAGTGACTTCCCACAAGCTGAAATCTGTGAGTTTCCATGGCACATAAGCATATTATCTTTGCCACTCATATAAGCACACATACGGACGGACTGCCCAATCCTGACTAAATATCCCCACCCCACCAATGCAGTCATGCCACCAGAGTGCGTGCTGCTGCATTCTATGGCAGGCTGGAAGTCCCAGAGGTCTCCTCCGGGGTGATCTTCCTCCCTTGCCTAGGATTATGGCTTTGCTGCCTGAATGGGTCTACTCAGACCTGCGTCAGTGATTTTGCTGGTGCAAATCTGAGTGGACCTGGGAAGGCAGATCAAGGCCAGGAAGAGGGATAGGATATCAGCAGCGCTGCTGCCGCCGATATTGCACCCTTCCCAACCTTGATCCACCCCTCCCCACCCTGTCTCTGCCCTGTTCCTCCCCTCCCTGCCGCCTTCTGCCCACCCCCACCTTTTGCCCACCCCGTGCAATGACTTACTGGTGGCTGGACTCCTTGGCGGTCTGCTGGTGTGCGGCTGTGGCTGCTCACTGCATGTGGCTGCGGCCTGGCCATGCTCTATGGCATGTTGCCATTTGCAACAACAACTATAAAGCACACTGCACTCAATAGGATTGGGCCCCAACTGCTGGTAATGTGCGAAGGTACAATAACACTAAAAAGCAAATGGTGAGAAGTGACCCCTTTCTATGTATACAGGTGGAGGAAAGCACACACGCAGCAGTCCAGTGCTATTCATGTTTATTTGTTAAATGTTTCACTGAGTTCATGGGATTTTTACTTCCTAGTTAGTGTGTTTACGTAAGGATTATAGCAGCCTTGGGGCAAAAATCCTATGAAACCCTCAGACATTGTCACAGGTACATGTAACTGAATCCACGCTGAGTTTTTTTTATAAATAATGGTGGTTTGTGCAGAAACAAAACTGACAAATACCAGAACCTACAAGGACAATGACAGTATGACATTATTAGCATCCCACAACAACAGCAGCAAGCTGAAGAAGATACCCTCCAAGATACCCTCATTCAGCGGGTGGCGTAGTAGCTTAAACCGCTGAACCATGAGCTGTCGATCAAAAGGTCGGCAGTTCGAATCTGCAACGGGGTGAGCACTCGTTGCTTGGCCAGCTCCTGCCAACCTAGCAGTTCCAAAGCATGTTAATGCGAGTAGATAAATAGGTACCGCTTGCGGGAAGGTAAACAGCGCTCCGTGTTCCAGCTGCATGCTACGCGCTGCGGCAAGGAGAGTCATGCCGGCCACATGACCACGGAGGCGTCTTCGGACAACGCTGGCTCTTTGGCTTTGAAATGGGGATGAGCACTACACACTAGAGTCGGACACGACTGGACTTAATTGTCAGGGGTCACCTTTACCTTTTACACAGGCATTTTAACAACTGGCTAGAAGAGTAACCCTGAGGCAGATTGTAATCTCCAGCAGTTAGCAAGAGTGCTTGTTTACTCTGTTCCCTGCCAGAGTTATTGACTGCACAATGACTAATCAATGGCTGGCATTGCTGGGTGTGATTTTCAACCCTTCTTGAGTGGGCCTTGCACAATTACTTAAAAATGGTACATGGAGGACCACTGAATACTAGAAGCTAAAAGATTGGACCTATTAAATGGATTAGTTATCTCCTATTCCAAAGATAATACGGATCAAACAAACCTTTCTATTTTTGGCACAATAAGCTGCTTGTTGAAGAGGGAGAGGGACCAAGGGCGGGAGACTTAAGCACCCCTGAATCATCAATGGGATAAAATGAATCAGAATGGGATAGCCTCACCTGCAGCATTTATGGCTGGATCTTGCATAGAGCAGATGAGATGATAAGCTTGTTTCTGGGATGTATCACCTCAGGCTGCTCATGGGTGCTCTAGTGACTAAATACTCCTCCATACAAACAAAAATCTCCACACATAGAAAGCTAGCATGTCTGGAAGAAATTTAGGTGAAAACCAACCCGTGTCCCTGACATGCTTGTGTTTTTTTATGTGCTGGGATTTTACTTTATCTTTTGTATGGAGGATTATTCAGTCACATGAGCTGCTCTTTGCAGTCAGCAGTGGTACATCCCAGGCACAGTTTTATCATCTCATCTGCTGCTCATGAGGCCTGGCCACAAACAGGGCTGTTAGCAGAGCTGTCAGCAGCGTAGCAAGGCCACCCCCCCCTGTGATGTCACAGCCGGCTGCGACGTCACAGGGCCTGCCCCCCAGTGATGTCAACCAGAGCCAAACATCCCTTGAGGGTCAGGTGGGAGGGTGGGGGCCAAATCAAACGGCCACGCGGATGCAGCGGATGGGTTCTCCTACCTTCTCCGAGCCGTTCCGCCTGCAGCGCCTTTGCCGCCGCCTGCAGCGCCGATGCTGATGTGTTCTCTGCCGCCATCTTCTCACCACCGCCACCAAGTTGTCGCCCCCCCCCGCCTGCTCCCTGGGGGTGGTATGTCCCCCCGCCCCATCCCTTCCTACAACACTGAGAGCTGTGGGAAAAAAACACCCAACTCTGAAAGTAACTCAGTGGAGCTGAGTTACTTGAAGCACTTTACATATACTATAAAATAAGAGAAGCAACTGGTCATGGCCACTTACTTGGGCAGGGGGATATGAAATAACAAGAGAGGGGAAAAAAGTTAATGAGAAGTCTAGACAAGGCAGGAAAGAGCAACTAGGAACTGAACTGGTTACTGGTGGGGATGAACACACACAATAGCCACACCCAGTGTTACTGTATTGATCTAGCTTGCATGCTGTCACTTTTCCTACACTAGTCCTACCTCCCAACCCACCATTATTCATAATTTTCTCAGTTATGATGAACATAATCCTCCCTTTCTCCTTGTCCTCTCCCTCGCTTTGGCAAATATAGACAGACTGGTTTTCTGGCCCCATTATTCCCTATATGGAGTGAGAAAGAACTGATTCTTCTGTCTTCCCTAGTCAATGAATATCCAATAGATAATGGTTCTGTACACAAGTGGAAGAAATAATATTGGTTCACTGTAAGCATGTATCAGCAGGCTTACAAGCTGGATAAATGAACCGTTCACATATTCATTGTGCTTTGAAAAGTAATGAGAAAGGAAAAATAATCTAGCTGGTACTGTACTTAAGAATAACATTTAAAAAATGCCAAGAAGGAAAAAGACTGTTGAGGTCAGAAATCTGCATTTAAAAAAATCATCCTGATGTTTCTTATGGGTTAAAAAAAGTCCCAAAGTCCCTCTGTAAGCCTCAGTCATTCTGCAAGTAGCTTCAGACTGTAGTAGCCAAAACTTCCTCTATCAAAGGAAATTTCATGACAGCCTCAACTGTGTTGTTTTTTTAATGAGGCAGAAAATGCTTTTTGCACTGCTCATGTTGCAACATTTTGCACCCACTCCAGTGTGATTTACCAGAGTTGTATTCTACAGTTACGGTGACAGAAGCTTATTGCAGTTGCAACATACATCCCTAATGGATTTAGTCTGCAGTGTGCAGCTTGCAGCATGATCCTAGCAGTGCAATCCTATTCATGTTTACTCAGAAGTAAGTCCCACTGTGTTCAGTGAGGCTTACTCCCTGGTTCGTGTGTATAATATAGCCTAAGTATTTTTCCTCAGACCCACTTAATTCAGATACAGTACTACTCCCATATCCTCTGGGGATATGTTCCAGGCCCCTCCGTGGATACTTGAAATCGTGGATAAGAGCGAACACCCCCTCCATGGTTTCCTGAGGGCCTCCCACCCTGCCTTCCCTGTGGGCAGGCGTGCGTGCCCACCCCCAGCTCTTATTTTTCTTTCAGCAAGCTTTGTTTCTTCCTTAAAACAAACAGAGAAGCAGCCTCCATTGCAGGCAAGTAGAACGAGACTAAGTCCTAGAGAGGCTCTGCAAGGTTTCTGTTAACCTTGCAGAGCCTCTCTAGGACTTAGTCTTGTTCTACGTGCCTGCAATAAGCAGCCAGAGGCTGCTTCTCCTGTTTGTTTAAGGAAGAAACAAAGCTTACTGGAGAAAAAAGTAAAAGCCTGGGGGGGGGTCCCCCCGCGATCCGTGGATAACTGAAACCATGGATAGCGAATCCGTGGATATGAGGGCCGACCGGTAGTTACTTCCTAATATCTTTATGTCCTAGTGTGCATAGGACTGCAACTTGCCTTAAGCAGGCAAGATCAGCCTTCCCTCTAAGCTGTGTGGTAGCACAACTGGAATTGGAGCCCAGCGCAGCTCCATTAGGTCTCCATGCACTCCCTGTAAAAAGTACAGGAAAGATTGGACAAGACCACAGGTTACTCCCTGATGGAATATTTCTTTTGTGTGTTACAAGTATAAAATTGCAGTTAATGAAGCAGAGGTTATAAACACTGGGTATGTACACAGCAGTTTACATAACAGGGGTGGCCAAACTTGCTTAATGTAAGAGCAATATACGATAAACTTCAGATGTTTGAGAGCCGTAAGAGAGATGTTTGAGAGCCACAATATTTAAGAAGCATTTAAATTCTTAAATATATTTAGGCTGAAATCCTATACACATTGGGAATAAGCCCCTTTGAGCACAATGGGACTTACTTCTGAGTAGACATGCATAGGATTGTGCTGTTACTCTCCATGAACATTAAATTTATGTTTTAATCCAGTGGATTCTCTGTTTATATCTGGTAAATAATTATAAAGCTTGAAAAATTCTCATTTACCTTTTATATATTAATTGTGATGCAAAAAGGAGCTCAGCCAACATCTTTCCGAGAGCCGCACATTATACGTCAAAGAGCCGCATGTGGCTCAGGAGCTGCAGTTTGGCCACCCCGTTATACAATAAGAAAAGGACAGATGCGTGACCCCCAAAAAGCATATAATCCGAATTTCAGTTTCATGCAGGAGACGTCACTTGAGCTGGGTCCCTAAATACGTGTATGGTATCACAGGCTTTGTTTGTTCATAGAGATGAACTAAAACTGTCTGCATGTACATATTTTTGTTTCTAATAATTGCCCTCCTCTTTCAACATGTGTACTGCTCCTTTTTGAAATATTCGTCAGTTTTTGTCAGTCGTTCGAACTGCTGATCCTTCATCATCACGTTGGCATGAAGTGTAGGGTTGCCAACCCTCCAGGACTGGCCTGGAGTCTTCAGGAATAGCTTCCATCAGAGTTGGCAACCCTCATGTAGTGATGTTGTGACTTCATGCATCAGGAAGTAAACTTCATTCCATGAGTTGATAGATAGACTTTTATTGGCATAAAAAAAAACCCAGACACAACTACTAAAAACACACAAATTATACACTAGCAAACAAGTTACAAAACAGAGTTCTTAAAAGAACTAAAAGGTCTATTACAAATAAAGTGCTAAGATCTGGATAAAAATTTCTGCTCGACTGATATGAGGAATTTCGCTGCTCTCTCAATAACTTCTGGGTAGCCTTCACTGAGAAGAAAAAACAATTTCGCTGAATCTGGAGAATCAAGTTTCTTTTCCAAAATAGGGGCCAGATAGATCATCCAAGATACCTCATGGAAAGGGCAGTCAAAAAGAATATGGGGTAACGTCTAACCCTAAACACACCAGAAGCACAGGGGCAACAGCGTTCTGTAAAAGGGATCTTATGATATCTGCCCAGGGAAACTTGAGAGGGAGTGACATTGAATGGAAACCGCCCGACATTCTTTCAGGTCTGTTAAAAAGGAGAGGTAGGAAGATGGCCAAAAGATAACTGGATGTAAAAGTATAGGGGAGAGCAGATCTTAGAGGCCAAAGAATGGAGAATTTGGAAATCAGTGTCAAGCAGTCTTTGATTAAGTTGCCTCATTTTGTGAGTTGTGCGGCATCAAACTGGCTATATCAGCCCATGTGGCTTAATTTCCTGAAGCATGAAGTTGTCATTACAGGCAGCTCTTGATGTACATGGGGGTTGCGTTCTCCGAAATCTGTGCATATATTTAAAACGTGTTAATTAAAACTGTTTTTTCCAGAGGAACCATTGTAACTGGTATAGGTTGGGGGAAAGTCATTGAACACTCATGCTGATAACTAGTGACTTTTGCTTGCTCAAGTTGGCATACGGGGGAGGGTTAAGGAGGGAGGCCACTGGGAGTGGGAGTGATGTCGATAGCTGAAAAAGCGATGAAAACAAATATGCCAGTAAGGAAACTGAGAAAGCGGTAAGCGGCAGCTCTGTGAATGCATTTTCTTTCTCTATTTTTTCTCTTCTGGCTTTAGAGGAGATCCCCCTATAGGAAGCTGTCAGCATCTAAGATGTTGCTCATTGGCAACTAATGAGCAGCTAATTAACATTATTTCAAAATTAACCAGCGTAAATTGGTCTTCCAGTATTAATTTGCAAATTGCACTATTTCGAAAATGGGAAAATTAAGACTGCGTTAATCAAGAGCTGCCTGTACTCAACATTGTTACATTTGCTATTTAGTATCTAACAATCTTATTTACAATCGTTCTTGTCAACTATTGAGGACAAAGTGGGCATCCCAGTCCTTCCTAAATTCCCCTGCGCCGATTCAGCGGCACCGGCATGGGCTACGCTGCATTCTGTGGGAGAATTTAGCAGGCAGAAGGTCTCCTTAGGGTAAGGGGATGTTTGTCCCCTTGCCCTGGGGAAAGCCCCAGCCACTGCTATAAGTCAACTCGGACCCATCCTAGCAATATTGTTGGCGCAAGTCTGAGTTGATCCATGTTAGTGGATCAGGCCTGGGAAGGAGGATAGGATATGGCATGCGCCGCCAATCCCACTCACCCCTGCCCCCGTCACTGCCCTCTCCCTGCCCTGTTCCTCCCTCTCCCCACCCTCCCCTGCCCTTTCTCCTCCCCTGCACTGGCCAGTGTGCAGCACTTACCGTATTTATTGGCGTATAAGACGCACTTTTTTGTCTACATTTGTGACCCAAAATAGTAGGGTGCGTTTTATACGCTAATACTAAAAAATCCCTTTTCCCCCCTTGCCCGTTTTAAAGCATTTTCGGGCTTACCGCGTTTTCCCGGAGCCAGAAAGCTCCCTTGTGCTTTCTTCCCTAACTAATCTGTCCGATCTACAGCTGTTTGTCGGGTTTAATTTATGCACGTGCATGAGTTGAGCTTCTCAGCAGCCAGCAGAGGGCGCTGTGCTCAGTTCAGTTCAGCTGAGCTGAGCTGCAGAGGGCCTACTCTTCCCAGCTCTCCTCGGAAGGGTAAGCTTCTGAACTGGGCCTAGTTGGGGAGGCTTTGGAAACTGCATAGGTGGGGTGGGGTAAGAGTTGAGTCTGGGTTTTTTTTTGTGTGTGTACTTTTATGTTGTTTACTTTGGAAACTGTGCATGGGGTGGGGGAAAAGAGTTGAGTCTGGGTTTTTTTTTACTTGGGGTAAATGTTTTTTTCCTTTGGAAACTGTGCATGGGTGGGTTGGGGAAAAAGAGTTGAGTCTGGGTTTTTTTTTGTACTTGGGATTTATGTTCTGGTGCATTTTGTTCATGTGTCTTATTGCTGTGTGTTTTAAAAGAGATCCTGGTGTTTTTGTGCAATTTATGTAAATTAGCTAATTAAGCAGCCAAGCAGTAAGTGGCCAAGTGGCCCAAAAATGCTTTAAATATTTTTTTTCTTGAAACCCAGGGCCAAAAGGAAGGTGCGTCTTATATGCCGGTGCGTTTTATACGCCGATAAATACGGTACCTTGTTCGGCGGGTGTAGCTCTGCATGCTGGTGCCAGCAGAAAGGCTCTGGCCTTCCTGCTTGCACTTCCTGAAGGTGCGCTGTTCCAACATGCTTTGCAGCATGTTTGCAACAGCTAGCGCCGGCAGTGTGCATGCTCCGCCGGTGCAAGGTAAGTACTGTATAGCATTGTGCGAAAACTGTTTTAAAACAAACACTGATATTTTTTTTTCAGTGAAAAATGTTCTTCTGGCAGCCCTAACATGATTTGACCTGAGCTTGATTTCTTTATCTAAGATCCAACGATAAGTGACCTTAAAGGCTCTTGGCTTGACTTAGAAGTCCATATATCCACTTGGTCCCAATTCTTGAGTCTAAGAAAAGCACCAGACCACCTGGCCTCCCATTTTTCATGTTGTTTCCATGACATTTCATTGCCACTTGACAAAGCACTTGTTGTGCGTTCGTCAATATCAGTTAGCATACTTATTGCATGCAAGTATTTGTTAGCAAAGGCTTTCTAATTGCCCTTGCAAATGCTACAGTGGTTGCTGCAAATGGTGGCATGTTGCAGGCATTGCTTTGACATTGTAAACGGAACGCAGGTGATTTATTGAGTGAGATGCATTTATTCTAACATTTGCTGTGGTTTATTACATTTGAGAAGTTTGAGGGCATTATTGGCTTTATTGCATAAAAGCCTGCATGATAAGGGTAGACAGACTGCATATCACAGAGTTTAAAGACAAAGCTGCTATTGAGGACCTTAGCAAATTATGGCTGGATTAATCAGAGACTACATGGCCTTCTTCCGATGTCACAATTCCTCTCTCATTTTAGGTGCTCCAGGAGTAGGTGTGAGAAATAGAAAAAGAGTATGCATCTTACTTGTACTGTATATCCTCTTCTCCTGCAAGGGCCAGCCCTACCATTATAGGAAAGGTGAGGCAGTCTGCCTTAAGTGTCACATTTTGGGGTATAGTTAAAGGGCAGTGATTCTCAATTATCTATTTTGCTATATTTTGCTGCCACAAGTGGTGGGGCACCACTTTGATTTTCTGCCCCAGGCACCAAAATGTCTTGGGCCACCTTTGCCTCCTGTTTTTGCATCTCCTACAAAGCAGCATGAGATATCTCTAGGCTCTAATATCTTCATATGTATGTGTCCTGCTTTAAAAAAAAATCAATTGTCTATATGACAATGGCTTCTTCAAGTCATGAAATAAATTAATCAGGTGAGGCAGTGGAGGTCTGCACCTTCTCTTACCACTTCTGCTTATATTCTAATCCAGGGGTTCCCAACCTTTGGAGGCCCATGTACCCCCTATGCGAGCCTCCGGTTGCCCCGCGTACCCTTGAACTGGCTGCCCCCACATACCCCTGTGTACTCCTGTTAAAGTGTATTTTTCTGGGTTGCGGCATGGGCGGGTTCTCCTGCTCGCGCCGCAACCCAGAGGGAAAGACTACAGCCCTGCCAAATCTGTAGGCTGTAGACTATCTGGTCACTCTCTCCAGCATAAAATGCAGAGCGTGCTCCGTCGGTGACACTGCATTGCGTAGGCTGGTGTGGGATAGGATTGTGCTCACTAGACATTGTGTCACTAGACATCAGCGGGAGTTGATCTGGCCCCAGATATGTATGCCTGGAATATTCAGAATAGTTTTATGCCAGTGGAACACACATCACATAGCAAGAAGTATTTCAACTAGTACAGCTTTCCCGAAATTTACCCATTTTTATTTTGCATTTTATCTATTTATCAAGTATTGTATGCCACCTTGAGGTTTTGGAAAGGCAGGGTATAAATGTTTTAGATAAACAAACAAACATTGCTGTAGCCCTAGGACTAGAGAAGCTGCACCTGCTGAATTTCGTCTTTCCACTAATAACCCCCAAAGCAGAAGGCACTAAATGGGATAGTTAAGTTTTAATACATTTTCTAGTTTTTTCTTTGAGTTTTTGTTCTTAATGTGCCTTAAAAAAAAGTGACCGACCCAGATCCTTAAGGATAGGACAGGACAGCCATTTAAATAACTAAATGCACAGACCTAGTGACTGCAAAGGACCGTCTATAAATCCTCTTTCTGAGCTTAATGAAGCCTCTGCCAATACATGGGGCTAAGCGTAAATGAGAGGTAATCAATAGAGTAGGTTAATTAAGGGTATCTGTATTTTGTAAATTCCTATATGGGAGAGGTGATGGTATGGGGAGAGGTTAATGTGTCTTAAACAGGGAGACTCTATAAAATGGAACCCAGACACCGAAGAGTTGCATAACAGAGTGGCTGCTGGGAGAGTAATGGATCCTCTGCTATTCCCAGCACGTGATAGTTTTATGAGAGCACATGACAATAGCTGCAGCTGTCTTTTCTCTTGCTTCAATGGGAGATTGAAGGGCAATGTCAGGTAAGAGATAGCAACCCATTGGTAAGCATTATGTATCCAATAGGATGTCATTACTTCTCTGATGTTGGTACCTACTGCCCCTGACTACCTGCCCCTGACTACCTATCAAAATTCAGGGGATCTCACTATCTTACCTATGAAGTGATAGAAATAAGTAAACGAAAACCGGAATCCTTACTGAATAGAAAACAAGAATTAGCATTTGTAAATAAAATATGGACACCCGCACTCAGTAAACGGCTACACATGAATCAGGAGGAGAGTAACAAGGCTTACTCTCATGATAGGCATAACACAGGGGTTATCTCAGGTCAAATAGCACACGTCATGACTCTCAGCACTAATTGACTCTACCTGTGGTTAATTGAAGTTCCTGCGTTTTCCCCTTTACATAAGCTGCTGTGGTCAATCCACATTCAACATCATGACAGCCTATGCTGCTCTCTATACCTGATGAAGTTCATGGCAATGAACGAAATGTAGTATTTCAGCGTTAATATTTTATTGTTTTAATTTTTTCAGTGTTTTTAGCTTTTAGTAGTATATTTTAAACATAAAAATGTTTTAACAATTTTTTTAACATGGTTTTTAATCCTGGTTGTGTAAATCATTCTATCTACATCAAGGGTTCTCAACCTTTTTCACCAAGTGTACCCCCTGGCATGGTCAAATTTTTTGAAGTATCCCCTGTGCCAATTAATTAATTTGAATTAATTAATTAATTATTGAAATTTAAAATTGAATCATTAAAATTACTCAGCATACACTGTTAGTCACCCCTTTTTCCAAGTTTTTGCCACCCCCTTTTTATTTTTAAAGAAAATTTCACCACAGGTCTCCCTTCCAAAAACAAACCAAGGAAATTCCTTCTTAGCTTCCTTAAGAATACAGAGAACCAGCTCAATCTGCCATAAGAGCTATTTCCTTTAAATGGAAGAAACAATGTATTCTAAAAACCAGCTTATAAATTTAACCAGCCAGTAGGAAAGCACTTAGTTTGCATTCCACTCAAAGTCTTTTGGGAACACAGTCTGGAGGGAGAGAAGGGATGGTTTTGTTGCACAAGAAACTCTTCTGTTCACTGTCAATTATGTTTCTCTTTTCAGTAAGAAATTAGGGACTATTTAGTCAGAGAATGTACTCAGTTAATGTCACCCTAACCTGGATGTAAATGCTAGAAAGGGGTTTATATAGAGATTTGGCAGAGTCTTTTTTGTATGGGATCCCGACTCACAGCTGATTGCAGCTAAGATACCGCAAGCTGTGTACCCCCGCCTGTCCGTACGCGTACCACTGGTTGAAAACCCCTCATCTACATTATGGCAGGCCATGAAAGCTTCCGTTCAGCTTTGATCTCACTATCATTTGTGAGATGATCACAATCAATGCTGATAATCTTACTACTAAACGTCCAGTTAGTAACACTATAGCTCCTCTAATGAACTCGTATGCATGCTGAGAGTTAAAAACAGCTACCAATTTTGTATTTGACTATATGTTTAAAAGAAAAGGTAGTAAAAATGCACATGTTAAAGGTCAGTTATGGACTTAGTATTCCTACTAAGAATGGATGACATTTCCTGTGGTGAAAATGAATGCGGTAAAGGCCTTAAGGTTGGCTTGAGCACAAACATATTGTTTTGCTTGTAATTGCCTTAAAGACTGGACTTCAACATGTTAATTTCACCACAGGAAATGTCATTCTTAGTTTGTGTTTTGTACCTACACAAAAGGACAGGTCTGGAATAATTCATTCCTTGCATTAATTCTCCATATCAAGTCAAACGCAATGTGAGGAAAAATGTGCTTTGCACTTGCCTTTTAATGAAAATATCAAAATTAAGTTCTGAAGTCAGGAGGGAACGACTGGGTCATGAAGTAACCATGTTACCATTTGCTGATCAAGAGCTCTCTTCAGCCTAGATTTAACTATAAACAGATTAGTACTTGTCTCAGAGACTATTTAGATTAGGGCTTGTCACTCACTGAGACAATTAAAGGCAAAGCAATAGAAATCACCTTTTTTGTAGGCAGCGGCCAGGTGGCATGAGAGAAAACTATTCTAAAATTACTGCTGTTCCTTGTGTGGATCATGTCCACCACACTGAGACTGAATTCACATTCACCTGCACTGAAGAGGGATGTGTTCATAGTGCAGAAATTGTGTGTGTAAATTCTTATTTATTTTAAATATATACTTAAATATTTCTAGATACCTCCTTTCAGTCCTAATGAAGACACCACCAAGCAGCCATGGTGCTGGGGTCGCAAGGACTGGGTGCGCAGCGTGGAGCACTGCACCCTCAGAAGTAGGTTCGCGGTGACGCATGCCATCATCGCATCACCACCAATTGCTTCCAGAGTGCCACTATTTGCACCAAACCGAAGCCAAGGGTGGGTGGGCCCATCCAGCGAGCACGGAACTCCATGTGCCTCTCATGTCGCCCCCCCCCCCGAGTGTCGCGCCTGGTGCGGCTCGCACCAGTCACACCACCATAGCAACGTGACTGCCACCAAGGCGGCTTAAAATCCATTATACAAACAGCAACTGAAAACAATGAATAACCAGATAATCAAAAATAACGATGCAACAAAAACAAAAAAAGGATCAACAAACAGAAGCACTGCAACCCAGAATACTCAAACTAAAACCAGCTAAACAGAAAGATCTTGACTGCCCTCTTAAAGGTGAACAGCATAGAGGCCAGTTGATATTCCCAGGTGGAAGTTCCATAATCAGGGAGCTGCCACTGAAAAGGTCCTGTCCTGATCCCTACCTCACATGAAGAAGGACCTCTGATGATGAGCAAAGGATGTGGGAGGACATTTGTTTATTTATTGAAAGTATTGAATTATTATTGAAATGGTCCATCAGGTATTATTTATTTACTGTATTTCAAAAATTCTGTCCTGCTATCTAGTTAAAATACAGTGGCTACCAACAACAATAAGAATTGTTGGTAGTTGCAGTATAGGTAGCAGCTACCAATTGTTGATATTGTTGGTAGCTGTCTTAAATGGATATTTTAATGCTGAATTGTTTTAATTCAGCAGTTTGTATTTCCAGAGTTTGTTTGTTTTTCCTCTGTAAGCCACCATGGGAAACGTATATTTAAAATAAATAGTGATAAACAATGAATACAAATAATCCTTTTCAGAGTAAACAAGACCAATTATAATTGCTATTTAATTTATTTATTCTAAGGTTTTTATCCCACCTTTCCATGTATAAGAAATGCCCAAAGCAGCATTTAGGGAATGAGGGCAGTGTCCCCCTCCATGTTTGACACCTCAATTCATGAAGAGCACCTTTATATACTTGTCCCTACCGAGTGCCTATTTTATAAACAATAAGGCTGCCATCCTATGTATGCTTAACACAGTGCAAGTCTCAAACACAATGGGATTTCCTTCTGAGCAAGCATGCATAGGACAGAACTGCATAAGGACTCGGTATAAGATCAAAGACAGAACCATTTTGCTGATAGAAAGGACTGTGTTGTGTACATATCTTGCACAGTGTTGCTCTAGGGATTGTGAGGTATAAGAAGTTAGCAACAACAAATGCTCTTGAATATGCCGCTGTTGTAATTTAATCTTGACCATATCCAAGAACGAGCTTGTGAATCTGGCTTCCTTCCCACTCATCTCCCCCTCCCATCAACATCCAAAAGGCAAAACCTCATAGCCTTCCAGATTCCATTCCCAAAACACTCTCCCAAATTCCAGCTCCCAGGCGCAATGTGAGAACTAGCTTTAATCCTGCTCCTTCCCTTCCCCATATAATTGTTATATAGATAACACAGCCATCTCACAACCTGGCAGGGAGATAAGAATGGGAAAAAATAGCAGAGGACCTTGCCTACCTGGTTGTAGGTACCTCCAAGAGTGGTTCAATATAATGCCCTTTTCTGTCACTTGGAATATATTTCTGCTTGTCTGAGGTGACCTATTAACCTGCTTGTGTCTCTGTTTCACTTAATAGCCACTTAGCTGGGTCAATGCTAACCTGTGTAAGTGTACTTTTCAGAGAGAGAGAGAGAGAGAGAGAGAGAGAGAGAGAGAGAGGTCATTTTTATTGTTGTTCTTGTGCTTTTGAGCTTGGAAACAATGCAGCACAAGGAGGTTGGTCCTGATTTGTTTGCTGCACTTCAGTCAGAGTGCATTCCCATGTTGTGTGCAGGCAGCGAAGCCTCACCTCATCACATTTCAACTTTTTAGGAGTCTGTTGGTATGTTGTGGTCAGCCCTGGGGGAGAAAGTGTCTGGGTTGGGAAAGCAGGAGAAGCCAGGCAACGCTTTTGATGAAGGGTCTTTTCAAACAATTGAATAAACAAATGCACAGTTACCAGGGGCATCGCTGCGGGGGTGCAGGCCACACTGAATGACATCCATTAAGGGCATGACACCATGGTGGAGAAGACCGCCGCAGCCCGCCATGCTGCGCAGGTTCAGCTGTCTTCATCCACGCAAAGCTGAGTTGCTTCCTGTTCTCGCAAGCTATGTTTGCAAGAACAGGAAGAAGCTACTCGGCTTTGCACGGATGAAGACTGTTGAGCAGGGGTGACACAGGGGTGACACTCCTCAGGAAGGAGTGTCACCCTTGCTTGGCTTCAGCCGTCTTCGGCTGCTTTGGCCCGTCCGCTTCCTGTTCTTGCGAGCTACTGGCTTCTGAGCCTCCAAGCCCAGCTGACTCACTTGTTCATGTCCCGTGTTGCTCGGTGACCCGGAATTAATTGGTGGTGACGTAGTGATGTCATCACGTCACTGCCAATTACTTCTGGGTCACCGAGTGAAGGATGGTGGTTGCACCAGGTGACACCAAAGTAAGTGACGTCATTGACAGTTACCACTCAGAACAGATCTATGCCTAGCCTAAATTGAGTTAACCCTGCTCCTTCCAGGGAACCTTTGGAACTGGTGGGAAAAAAAACCCTGGTTTTAAAAACCTGGTTGAATTGGAAAAACGTAAGTTTCATTAGCAATTATACATTTGGGCTTGGACGAACAAGGTCTCTCTTCAGAACTAGCATCTTCAAGGGAGTTTATTGCCTGATCTGTTCCTTGACCTTTTCAGGTGCTGATATGCAGACTCCCATGGTTCATCCAGAAAAAATGGGAAAACCTGGTCATACGATGGTACTCCTCAAATGCAGATGCATTTAAGTAAGCATTTGCATTTCAAGTTTACCTCTGACAGACCAGATTAATGTGAAAGCAGAATTGATAGACTTGATTAATATTAAGAGAGAGGATTGTGAGCAGTCCATGATTGATTAAAATCTACATGCGGGCTTCCAGTGGGAGATTAAAGGAAGATCAGCAGATCCATTCCCCACCCTTGAAGTCTCATTTGTAAAGAAGGCTGAAGGGTTGCTGTGTATTTGGATCAGTGGTGTCTCAATTTAGTGTTTTGCTTCTGATACAGTACAGACTATTCCGTTTTCAGGGAAACTAACTAAGAATGCCCTGACCATTGTAAAACATGAAAAGGTATTCAGGCCTCATAACAGCCCTAGAAGGAAGCAGGGTTTTTGTGTAACTGTGGATGAGACCCAGCTCTGCACTTTTCCATGGGGCTGTAGTGGTGGGGAGCCTAGGAGCTGGCTACTCATAGTGTACTCCAGGATTGCCCTCTGGGGCAATGGACCAGTCAGTGCAATGATCCTGCCTCCTCAGCGTTACCCTGTCATACAACAACAGTCCATTTTCTGTGCCTAAGACCCTGGTCAGCAACTAGTTTTCCGGGAAGATAAGTGAAGACTGAGAAGTAGATGGTGAGTAGTTTGCCAGGCCCTAGCGTTACATCCCCAATAAAGACTGTCAGCAAGTCCTGTCACAACGGTTCCCTCCATACACATAGACTCTGGGTTGACAACTGTGTGTATAGATGCATGATTCTCAGGGGATTAGATCTTGCCCTACGGTTTCCAGCTGCTGTTGCATTCCCTCCTCTAGGCTCTGTGTGAAAATTTCTCCTCCCCATAATGACCTACCACTCCCTTCACAGCATACTGCATTGATTCTTTAGCATTTCATAATCACTGACTTTTCTTCCTCAGCCATTAAAATATCTGTGCCCTTACCTGACATCACAGCAGCTCAGGCAATGGCAGTAGGCAAAGCCAGCATTAGCCTATTATATGAATTAAGTTTCTTAAACTGGGCTCATGGTATACGGAGGTTAGTTTGAAGTTAATGATAAAATATGACCAGCTCTGTCCTGTGAAAACCACTGCTGCAGTGGTTACACTTCCCTCTCATTTGGAGGGCTTTCATCACAAACAAAAGGTTTCCAATTTTTTTTAAAGGGAGACTGAGATTCTCTTGAATCTAGGTATGCCATGTGGGTCACATAAATGCATCAAACAAGCTGGACCCAGCCAGCACGGGCGGTATTTGTCATCTCTGGTATGGAGCTTTTAACGGAATGGCCCCCTTAGATTATTAAAAGGTCACTAGAGGCAGCTGGGGTCTTTCTTTTCCTATTACAAAGTGTGGCATAAAAACACATTTGTAATAAATTCTTGACAGGCGCTGCTATGCATAGAGGATCGAATAACAGGCAGCTGTGAATTATGAGGCTATAATTCTGTAGAAGGGTTCAAGTGACATCAGGAGTGAAGCTAAAGCCACCTTGGACTAGAACTAGAGATCAGCCTCATCATTCAAAATGCACCTGGGCTTAAAAATATTTTACAGATCAGGCATGAATCCAAGACTTGCAGAATGAGAAACACTTTCTGTTCCATTATTCCCAGTTTGGAGTCTTCCTGGAGGGTCTCTGGAGAACAGTCTGTGCAGATTTGCTTTCCAAGACCAAATTCAAGAGTAGTGATACTCTGGTATACAGTATATACTGTTATCACAATCAGGCGTGGTGTTACCACTAGCTACATGATGATAGCCATGTAGGGGAGCATGTTGTAGAGAGAGCTGCACCACTTTTGCTATAGCAGCCCATGTACCATAGGAGAGATTGGGAGTTCAGAGAACTTAGTGGTGTGTATGGGGGAGGAAAGAAGGTCTATGAAAAAGGGCTCTTTGCAGCAGCAGGTAAGCAAAGAGCCCGGTGGCTCTGACACCGCAAGATGCTCGGAGTCAGACCCAGAGCACACTGAACCGTCTAGCCTGTAGGTATTGCAGGAAACACAGGAAGGAGACTGGTGACTGGTTGTATGGCTGTGGAGAGAGATGTGTGTGTGTGTGCACACGCATGCATGCATGTGCATGTATGTATAGAAAGGCCCACTGAACCTCACAAGGCCATGGGACTGAAACAGGCAAATGAGCTGGCATTACACAACCCATTTCCATGATCATCATCAGTCAAAGAGCTGGGAAGCCCACACTATTAGGTTATTAATGAAACCAGCAGGGCATTTTAGCTGAGAGTCTCCAGGCCTAGCCTAGGACATGTTCGGGCTCAATCTGGATGCTTACCAGAGCAGCCTGGGCAACAGCCTGCTCATCCCTATTCACTTAGCTGTGTGGCAAAATATTTTCTTTGTGAACACCATTTCAGATGCTTTAGATATGCCCTGACTTGTCAGCTCAATCAATGCAGTCATATTGTGTTCATTTCTGCTCAGTCTCATTGAGGCCAGGCCTGCCTGTGAGCTGATGTTTTATGTGTTTTACTTTTTGTTGACATGACTAGCACACTATTGCCCTTGCAATATAAAACACATAGTAGCATCCATGAATAACATATATATACTCGCTTGATGGTATGGCTAATAGCCCAATCCTATCCCCCACCATGCTGTAGCATGCAGCTGCACCAACGGAGTGCGCACTGCATCCAATGGGGGGGGGGGGTTGACCAGAAAGCTAATGAGAGGTAAGTAAAACACTTACCCCGCAGTAGGCCTTCTTGCTGCCTGTGGTTCTCCTCAGACCCACACTAGCTATGTAGCTGGCATAAGCCTGAGGAGAGGAAGGGGGCAGGTCAGGCTGGAAAATGGGGGACAGGATCCAGTGTGTGCTTTTGCCACTGAGATCCACTCCCTCTAGCCTGATTCCTGCCCCTTGCGCTCTCTTCCCTGCGCTCCCTTCCCCAAGCCACCCACGGTCTGCTCCCACACCACCTTACCTGGGCTAGGTGTTCAGGCGAATCTGGCATGCATGCAGTGCCGTTGGCCATTTCCACCAGTGGCTCCATCGCAACTTTCACACCACCACAATGTGGCCTACGGCAGCAGATTACAACATCCGCTGCTGTAGGCCCTTGATAGAATTGGGCTGTCAACTGCAATCCTATACACACTTTCCTGGGAGTAAGTCCCCTTGAACTCAGTAGGACTTACTTCTGAGTAGACATGCATAGGTAGGATTGCACTCTAGGTATGTCATAATTAGGAAAGAAGGGTTCTCAGTAGAGTTATATCCTTGATGATCTTTTGAAAGGCAGACTAGAGGCTCCTTCCCTTTCTTCTCCTGGAGAGATTAGAATTTCCTTATGGATGAGTGTGTGGAGATGGGGCCTGATGGATCACATTGCACTGTGCCACATTATGTTACCATGGCCCCCTCAGCCTGCCTTGTTTTGCGATATAGCCTAACATGATGTGACACCCGGTAATCAGCATAATGTGATGTCTTCACTGAAAATTTAAAACAATAACAAAACAAAAGAGAACTTGATTGGATCTCTTAGATGAGCTGCAGCTGGAGATGAATGTGCTGTAGCACAGATTAGAGGGAGCAAGGGCTGATGAACCAGGCATGCTTCTATATCAGAAAAATAGGGAATTTATTCCATAGCTTTTATCATTCTTTTTAAAAATATATATTTATGCCTTTGGAAAAATGTTTATATCATTTTAGTCATCATGAGACAGCTATAGATATAATAAAGACATACCAGTAATATGTATCATTTTATTATAAAGATATAATAAAGACAGTGGCTCCAATCCATCTACAGTAGTCATGGCTAAGTTCCATTGAAAGTAATGGAACATTTGTCACAACAAACTTGTTCCATAGGTTTGAACAGGATATGCTGCCCAATCCCATGTATCTTTACTTAGGATGAAATCCCACTGTGTTTAGTACTGTTTATTCCAAAGGAGCTGTGTGCAGCATAGAGCCTTACAGCAAATCCTATGCATGTCCACACAGGAGTCATCATTAATTGTCGCTAAATCAAGATCAGCATTTTCTAAGGTAGGACTTGAGTTGACAATATAGACATGGGGTGGCCAACCTTTCAATATGAATGCTCCTATTTGAGGGCATTTCAGCAGGTGCAGCTGCTTTAGCAGCACCATCAGCACTTGCAGCTGCCAAGATTCTGCCTTCTACACAACTCTTAAGAACACAGAGGCCCTAATGGTGGAAGGTTGGCCACCCCTGATATAGACCATCCGAGTTGGACTCTCAAGTGAAGCATGTGTTTTGAAACACAACAAGAAATGCCAACCTCCAATGGAGGTTTTCTTGGACTATTATAGTGTGTTGGGAGTCAACAGAAAAATTGCTTAAGGCAGTAGTTCTCAACCTTTTTTTCACTTGCGTACCCCTTGGCAGCCCATTTCCATAAATTGTACCCCTCATATTAGCAAAATGTTTGTAATTAATATAGTTGCTGTAGCTACAGGAACTGGGAAGAAGCATTTCAGGCACGGCGGCAAGCACCAATCTCACTCTAAGGGTAAAAGATGCACAGCCTTCTACAGCTTTTGCACAGGTGTGATAGTGCTGCACCGGCAAGAGCTGGTTGTTTCGACCTACGTACATTCCAATTTCCAGACAGACCTCAGAGCCAGTACATATGTTGGGGAATTAGGGTCCAATCCTAACTAAGCATTCCACTGGTGGAACAAGCATTCTGCTAGCAGAACTGCTGGCCTGGCAGCATAAGTGATGTGCTTCTGGTGTGCACAATTATCCCACTCTAGCCAGCAAGTTGAAATTCCCACTCAACTTGCTGGCTAAAATGTCGACAAATCCATAATGCAGACATGCTCACAAATTGTCCCCTTCAATCAGGCAGTTTGCAGAGAGAACACTCCTCACAGTGTTCTTCCAGACATGATGGGAAACTAGAACTTCTACATCATCACCAGTAAATGAAGTACTGACCTTCACAAAACCAAATGTGGAAGTGGAGTCCTAATCAGTGACTCTTTCCAAGAGAAGGAATTTCAACGCAGCCTTTACCAGTCCAATTTCTTTGAAAGGCGAGAACAATGGATTATTAGGAAGACACTGTTTCAAGTTACCAAGTGTTGTGAATTGGTTATAAACTCCTCCGATGACCTTACACTCCCCTCTTCATCCTTGGACTCTTTACTCTTGCAATCTCCTTTTTGGCTTCTCAGGCAGACTGATCCCCCTGAAATTTGAGCACTGGTTCCACCCCTCCTTCCACCTCCCTGGCCTCTGCAAATGTGTGAGCCAAACATTCTCCAGGCATCCACAATATGATTTTCTAAAATAACGTTTCAGGGTGAAACTTTTCACCTCCTCCATTTGGACTGTTTGATCAGCACAGGCAAAAGAGTTTCCATCTCAAATCAGAAGAGGAGAAGCTGCTGTGTTAGGTACCTAACAAGGGGCCGGTTCCAACTATATGTCCACTGATAGGCCCTCTCAGATGTGTGGAGGAGGAGGGTGGGTGCACAGACTAGTCTCCCCCCTTCTGCTGCATCATTCTGGTGCATCATGGGAAGGGGGTGATCCTGGTGAATTGTTCTTCAATGCATGGGTCTAAAAGACTACTTTAAACTGTGCAGCATTGACCCTTCCCTGCACAATTAGACAGCGTTCTGGGCAGGGAGGAAGAGGCACATGCTCATGCTCCTTCCCCACACAGTTACAATGTATCATCTAAATTGGAATTATGTATGTTTGGGGGAACTACGACCTTTTCACCGGGGTGAGAGCCTTCCCAGTGCCACATACTCTTGGGTTGCAGCAGCAGGAAGAAAGTTATTTCAGTGCTACGTTAAAAGTCTGTTGTGATGTGGGCAGCCAGTACACTAATCCTCTTCTTCTGCCTTCTCCCCGTTTTGTATATTTGAACATTCTTGGCTTTAAATGGCAAGGTGGACCCTGCAGTATATTCCCACCTTTTGGAAGGCATCATCACACTAGGAAATAATGAGCAAGTGGGGACTCACAATAAAATGTTGTAGTGCATCCCCAGCCCCTAGCAGGAGTGCTCCTGTTCAGAGCTCTCACTAGCCTGGACCATCCCAAGGCTGACATAGGTGAAGCAAATTTCAGGAGCATGGAAGGGGGGGGGACACAATCTTCTTTCTCACCCTCCTGGCACCTTCTGTCTATGTGCTATATAGTGCCAAAGGGATCAGATTTAAGACTGGCTGCCAGCCGCGAAACAGAACTGTGATGGGATGTGTGTGTGTGTGTGTGTGTGTGTGTGTGTGTGTGTGTGTGTGTGTGTTTCTGGAGAGTATGGGGGGGGGAAATGTCCATTTTCCTGTCACTTCTCCTGACACTTCCCTGTTTAGAAAGGAGAGGAGAGATATTTAACTTGGCAAACCTGCCCCCAATCCTACTTACCCTCTAGGGTGCTATAAACTGTTATGAAGCTGAAGCAGGCCAATTCCCCCCTCCCTGTTCCTTTTCCTCTCAAACTGACACCCACAATATTCTAGCCCCCTTCAGGCATGAGACCACACTGACAAAAACAACATGTGTGTGTGTGTGTGTGTGTGTGTGTGTGTGTGTGTGTGTGTGTGTGAGAGAGAGAGAGAGAGAGAGAGAGAGAGTGTTAGAGTGTTTCAGTAAGCCCTGTCCCTGTTCCAGTGCACTCAGGAATTCCTGCTCCCTGCCCCTCACGTGCTCAGCAATTGTCTGCAACAGAAAACACTTAACATGGTCTGTATGTGTGTGTGTGTGCGTGTGTGTGATGCTTTGCGAGACATCAGCAGGGCTTGCCAGTGCACTCTTGGCAAGGTGTAGGCACTCTGCTACATGATTTTTGTACACATGGTTTCAGTGGCGTAGGAACGGGGGGTGGTCCGCCCCCGGGCAGCACATCTGGGGGCTAGCAGGGGGGCAGCACTCATCCCCTGGCGGCATTTCGGTGGCGTCAGCTTTTTGCACCGCTTTTTTTCTTTTTTGCTGCCTTCAGCAGCAGCGGTGAGCCTTGCAGTGTTGCTGCCGAGGCTTCCGGAGGCCGAGAAAGTGTTCCCCACCCTCCCTCCCGCCCCCATGACGTTACCCCAGAGGGCGTGGCTTCTGGGTGACATCATGCGGTGGGGGCGTGGCTTCCGCCAGGGGTATCATCGCAGCCTGCCACCCCTGCCCGGGGGGTGGCATTCCTACACTGCTGCATGGTTTGGTTTCATGTCTGAAGAGAGCTTCTGTAGCCCTGAAAGTAGGTGAGAATAGGTCATTATTATTATTATTATTAACAGTATTTATATACCGCTTTTCAACAAAAAGTTCACAAAGCGGTTCACAAAGTGGTTCACAGGCAAAATTATCAGGCCATTCTTTAAAAACATCTTTTTCTTTTAATATACAGTACAAACATACGTACTTCTCTGCATACCTAGGGAGTCTCCCAAATACTGAAAGTAGAAATTACTACCTTATTTTTTTATTGGTGGCCCCATTTCACTTCCAAACCAATAGATACTCAATCATCCCAGTTCACTATTGGAGGTAACAAGTGAGGTCTGCAAAAAAAAAAATTGCATCTCCCCAATCGTAATATCCACCTCCGCAATATAGGATTGCTAAAGCTGAAGCAGGCCAGTTCCCCCCTTCCCCATGTTCTGCTGTTATTTTTTCCCCAATGGACACTCCAACATCCCATGGCTCTTGGGTGCCACTGAGCATGCTCAGTCCCCATCAGACACATTGTTGGGGGGAGGCAGGAGCAGGGGGGTGATCCTTACTGCAACATTTAAAAAATGACCAGAACGCACTGCAAAGTCTTTGTAGCTCTGACAAACTAGCCAGTCACCACCATACACGCTCTCTTTGGTTGCTAAAGTAAAATTTAACCTACTGTGCAGAGGTTAGAGATGAACATCAGAATGTTCTCTCTCTTTCCTCCTACACACTTGCTGAATCGAAGAAATCAACCTTACATGATTCTCAAGTGGAGTTATCTGGGTAGAAATGGTTACTATTTTAAAGAAGGGCTTGTGTGTTATAACTGCTTGATTAGACCAACTGCTGAAATGTCACAATGGATGCATATTAAGGATCAGGAGCCCTTGCTATGAATCCTACGCTTTCCTCCTCTAAATGCAAAGGCTTGGGGGGGGGGTCACGATATATCAAATTGATAAAAAAGCATGCCTTATCTACTGGAGATGCCACTGACCTGTTTATTGAACAAAACACATTCACTTATGAACTACGTGGAGCCAAAAATAGTTACACAAGGAACCAGTGATGTAGACTTGAGTTTATTGACTCAAACTCAAGTTGGAATCAAGTTGTGTCAATGACTTGACTCGGACTTGACTTGGCAATTGTAAAAGATTCTAAAGACTCAACTCGAGACTTGGATCCTTTTACGGCAAGTCGAATTTTATTCAGGTTTAAACCCATTTTCCTCATTAAATAGATAGGTACTTGCAACTCACAACCAAAGACTCGGGCCCTGGGGGCAAAGACTTGGGACTTGACTTGAGACTTGGAGTCAGAGACTTGATCCACATCCCTGCCAGGAACAGCAGAATGCAAGTAGCTTAAGATGCTGATGGGTCCTGCGCAATCCTGCAAACCTAAGTTTTCATTTTCGTTTTTAAAAAGAGCAAGTCTCAAGTCCTTATGGTGGCATAGAATTGCAACAAATGATATGCAGTTTCAGGAAATCAGGTGGTAGTTGCCCTTCAGGTAGCAAAAACTGAAAAATGCTTTCCTTCTGCTTCTGAACACCTAATAATTGGCTCCAGGTATTCATTCAAGTATTCAGGAGGGCATCCTGAGTTAATTATAAGAAAGTTGGAAAGAAAAAAAATACGACTAGACTCAATTAGCATACAAACAGACAAGGTTGTGCAAGTCATACAATTCAGCCCTACAAACTAAATTACCCCAATTAAACGAATAGCAAAATTTCAGCTTCTGGTTTGAGATTTACTGTATCTTTCTTTAGTTCAAATTTCCTGAAAGCATGCATAACTCCCACCGGTGGCATCACTGGGGTGGGTGACACCTGGGGCAGTAACTCATGGTGACACCCCCATACAGCCCCTCTAGTACTAGCTGCAGCTGGAAAAGTCTCTGGAGTCCAGGTCTACCAGGCTTCCCGAGGCAGAGCCCAGGTCTACCTGGCCAGTACACCTGGCCTAGCGGAGAGCAAAAGATGGAAGCTTGGCCGACTGGGAGGTCAGGTCTACTGGCCAGGTAGACCTGGGCTCTGGAGCTTTTGGTGTCGCTCCCCCCCCCCCAATTATGTTGTGTGGCTGCTGGGCCCCTCACCTCCCTCACCTAGTGCGTGTGGTGGGCGGAGGGTGTTCTTTGGCAACAGCCACAGCAGTGGGTGCTGTTGATGCTGCTGTGCTAGTGGTCCAGCAGCCAGAGGAACTCCTCCCCACTCCTCTTCCAACACCGGCTGTGACAAGAGTGCAGAGGAGTCACTGCCAGCTGCTCGTTGCGTTGTTGGTCGTTGTGTTGCTGGTTGCGAAAAGCTCTTGGCACTCTTTGGAAACCTCTTCAGAATGACACGAAAAGCTCTTGGCCCACTTCTTGGGGGGGGGGCTTGTCATAGCTTCGATGCTACGGTGAGACCCTCTGCAGCAGACCAAGAGCTTTTTGCATCGTTCCGAAGACGGAGCAGGCGGAAATGACCCCTCTGTGCTCTTGTTGCAGCCAGCGCTGATGGGACTGGGTGTTTAGTGACACCCCCCTTGAGGGTAACACCCAGTGCAGGCCACACACCCCTAGTGATGCCCCTGACTCCCACATGCACCTTCCCAAGATAGCACTTTACATACACTGTCATCCTGTATACTAAAGGTTATTCACTGTCATTGAGTACATGTGGCATGGACAACTACACACACAACCCAGGAAGTGTCTGGGCTTGAAGATGAATCCATTTCCCCTCCTCTCTATGCAAATATTTGCTAGGCATATGTAGTCTGTAAAACAAAACTCAAATCAACAAAAAAGGATGCACAGCTGTGCATACAAAAATGGCACTTGGTTCGTTGGCTTTGCCTAGTTGATGCACAATCCCTTTAAAATGCAAACATTAATGATACAGTTGTTGCATGGCCTTTTTGAGTGTCAGCAATCTTCTTATAGCAGGGCTTCCAAGATTCATTTGTCTGAGCACCAGGACTAGCATGTTGTTTTGTGTGTGTGTGTGCTGGTAATGTACTCAACACTGTGACACTCTGAGCAAGGGTGTCCAGTACATATATGTAGGATGGGAAGTCAGGGTTCGCAGGTCACAATTTATTGCTTTTCACACCACTTTGAGTGTCCATTTTAGAAATTAATCACTGCATAACAGCAGAACCACTCTCCTTTCTTTGAGGGCTTTGATGAGGCATACAGACTTTAGCTTTTTGAATTTTAAAAAAAGTAAAAATCTAGTTAAAAATATGCTCCAGGACCAAGAAGGTGATTGTGAACATACTAGAATACGTTGCATACAAATGCTTTTGTCCAGAATTCCAGGAGGTGACTTGAATGCTTCATGCAAAATAAAAATAACGAAATTTCAAAATCTTTCTTTTGTGGTTATTTTACAGCAAGAAGCTGAGGCCCCAGAATGAAAATGAGGAAGAGGAAAAAAGGGGAGAGGATTGGCAATGGTTCTGTCTTTCCTCAAGAGGAGGGGCTCAGAGAAACATTATTAAAATAAACCACATTACAAATACCAAAATGGAGTTATGCAGAAACTCTTATTAAAAATGTCATTCTTAATTGTGAAAATATGGAAAGATTCAAAGAATTCCCCGTGAAGTTCTCTCATGGTTATTTTACTGCAAAAAAAGAACTTCAGCCAGGGGAATCGCAGCATTCTGGTCCTAGAGACTAAGAGGAAGATGTGCGGGGCAGAGGCGTAGCTAGGTCGTTTGACACCCAGGGTCCATAAATTTTTGACAACCCCCCATACGAAAAAATTATTTTCAGTAATAGTCACGACATGAAATAAATAACAATGGCCAGAAAATAAATGCTACCTAAGGCAATTGTGTTTTCCAGTTCCAGTTTTTTGGCTATAACTTTTGACAGTACACAGATAATTTGATATGGTTTGTTCCATTACATTCTGCAGTGGAATACACATCGAATGATACACATCGAATTGTTGAAACTAAGGTTTCAACAATTTTGGCCACTAGTGGTGTCACCCCCCCAGAAGCCTGGCACCCGGGGCACTGGCCCCCTCTAGCTATGCTACTGGTGTGGGGTGGGTTGTTTTCCTCAAAGGGTCTCTCTCTCTCTCTCTCTCTCTCTCTCTCTCCCCCCCCCCCCCAGATATCTACACTTGTGACATGCAGAAAGTACAGAAGTGGCCATGCAAACACTAACCCATGGCTAACCCATGACTGTCATATTGGAACTGCCCACAATATCGTTTTAAAGTTGACCAATGGGAAAGCCCCAAATTCGATGGGTGAGGAACTAGAAGCACTGCTCTAGTTTAAATTGGGGGAGAGCAGAGGTGCATCTTGACTCTATGGACATGCATGTAAACATGCTCATTTTTCGTTTTGTTAATTTCTTCCACACCTATATGTTCCTAGGAAATATTGCTAAATATTCAGTTGCAGCCCTTCTATAATACATACAATCTGAACCATTGTGAGACTAAACAGTTTTAGGTGTTGTGGTTTGTTTCCATACATATGATCCCTGCTACAAGACTAGAGATGTGCTAAAATACACCCACATGACCTTATTTTCACCTGTAAAATATGTGTTGAATATTACTTTTCTGGATTTGCTGGGGGGGGGGGGTTAAAATTTTTATGTGTGATTTGATTGTTGAAAAGCTTGGAATGTACAGTATATATTGTATAACTCAGCAGTTCCCAAACATTTTACCACCGCGACCTACCTTGTCCGTGGTGGGTTGTGACCTGATGCTCTCTGCTGTGTTGCAAAGCATTACTGGGAGCCACCGGAGGCTGCTTCTGGATTGCGCTGGGCCCGCAACACACTCCGTTGGCCTCTACAGGCCCCGGGACGCCTTGCAGAAGCAACTGGAAGTTGCGGAGTAAACTGGAAGTTGCAGATGCGAAACCAGAAGTTGCTTCTGGTTGCGTCTCCAAGGTGTCCTGGGGAAACTTGTTGATTTCTCTGTTTTAAAAAATCTTGAAGGCAGCAATCCTTTGTACGTTTATCAGAGAGTAATTTCCTGCAGAGTCTCAGGGGACTTAGTTTTTTAATGCACATGTATAGGTTTGCACTATTAATGTATGGAAAGAAAACTCTTCTCCCTGGCATTCTGGGACTGTTTAACAGCGCAGTTCAAAAGAGACAAAAATATCTCTAATATGTATGAAAAATTAACTGAGCGTATACATTTTTCTTTTTCCAGTTATCAGATTGTTGAGACCCTTTCTGATGTATTGATGTTAAACATTAATTGAATGCTTCCTTCTGTGTGCGCGTGTGTTGGAAGGGAAGTTTTCTAAAGACATTTTAACGTGTTCTTATTACTCTAATACAGTGGTGGCCAACCCGGCACACCATGTGCCACACTTTATGTAGATAATCTTGAGCGTGCCACTTAAATAAATAAATAAAATAAATAAATCTAAGGTAATGAAAATATTTAAAGCACAGTGACAGCGCAAGAAGAAGAAGGCGCAGTGGGGTGCAGAGACCTCCTCTAGTGCCACAGGCTTGGAAAGGCATGCTGGGGTCGAGAAAGAGAGAGGGACTTCAGCGCTCAGCTCGAACAGGAATGGCAGTGTGTGCCACTTCAAAAGGCTCAGCGTGCCACTAAGTGGCACCCGTGCCATGGGTTGGCCACCTATGCTCTAATACTATGCTTGTTTCTCTAATACTATGCTTGTAGTTGCATTTGTTAAGCCCATTCCTCCAAAAATGCATGTGAATCGGGCTGAGGGGGGGGGATGTTTGGCTGACTTTTTTCTTGTGCGGTGTGGTTCAGTTTTCTGTTTTTTTAAAAAAAAAACTTTAGTTGAATTTTTTTGTCTTCTTAAAAATAACACATGAACTTGACTGCGTATGCATTTGTTCCAGCTGTTTTGTTGAAAAGGGAGTTTTGTGTGTGTGTGTGTGTGTGTGTGTGTGTGTGTGTGTGTGTGTGTGTGTGTGTGTGTGTGTGTGTGTGTGTGTGTGTGTGGTGCCTTCTTCATGGTTGTTTATTGTATGTATCGGCTCCGCTCTACTGTTTGGGATGCTTTGTTGTTGTTTCTGATTGGCCCTTGTTTTTTGTTTTAAAGATTGAATCCTATGCACATTTACCTAGGGAAAATGGCCATTTGAGTCAAGTGGGGTTTACTTTTTGAGGAAAGGTATATAGGATTGCATTGCTTGTGGGTATGAATAAAAGCTATTTTCTGCTGCATTTTGCCATGCCCATGTAGATCAATTTTTTATTAACCTGGCTTGCTTTGTAAAACCAAAAAAATGTTTCTTAATATATATGTAAAATAAATTAATTGAATATTTAAATTTCCCTTTTTCTAATCAGAAGTTTTCTGAGTCCTGGAAAGGAGATAATTTCTGCTATGTTGCTTGTTTTTAATTTTAAATGCTTTGGTGTGTGTGTGTGTGTGTGTGTGTGTGTGTGTGTGTGTGTGTGTGTGTGTGTGTGTGTGTGTGTGTGAGAGAGAGAGAGAGAGAGAGAGAGAGAGAGAGAGAGAGAGAGAGAGAGAGGGCGCTAGCTATGCATGAATAGTAATAGTGTTTCAGTTCTTAGCTACACATGTTGTTTAAGTAGTGATAGAACCACAGCCTGTGGACTGCATGTTGCCAAGATAGTTGGTAGACCAGGAAGTGCAACATCTGCACATAGGTGAAAAAAATAATCATGTGCAGGAACCCAGTGTAATGGCCAATGGCGCGGCACTACTGTATAATGCGGTGGGGAAATGAAACGGAGACAAGGGTGCATGTGCATGAGATTTACGGCAAGTGCTCAATGAACTAAAAATGGGGGTTTGAACTGGGCCTAACTGAATTAACTACAGGGGGACTTCTTCTACAACTAATACTAACACACAATGGAGCCCTGGGGAAAGCTGCTAGAAGGAGGAGAGGAGGGGGGCAGAGAGAGGAACGATAATGCCATTAATGTGCATGACATTTTACAGCAGAAGAGAAGACAGGTCTGAGGATGTCACAATCTAAAAATAGGCCCAAGAGAGTTGAAGAGGAAGGGGATAGGAGTGAGCGCAGGGTAAAGGGGGAATATTCAATTATTTTATGTATATATACTCCTGGTGAAACTACGTGTGACATTAAACCTCTCATTAGAAGACAGATTTATGGACAATCCTGTCTATCCTTGCTTGAACCGGCAGAACAACCGCTACACCGGTCCAGGTTGTTGCAAACGTGCTGTAAGGCACGTTTCTGTCACCCTAAGCACTGGCGTCACTGGAGCGTGGCGGGGGGGCCGCCAGGGGCTGACGCGCGCACCCCCGCGACGTGCGACACCCTCCGAACTCTCCAAGGCCGGCCCGGGAGCCGGCCCCGGAGCGTCCGACCCCGCCGGCGCTCCAGGGCCTTCTGAAAGAAGGCCCATGCAGCGCGTTAATACGGGTATTTTTTACATGCGCAGACCGTTTTGAGGGCAAAATTTCAGAAGGCGCTGGAGCGCCAGCGGGGTCGGAGCGTCCGGAGGGCGACGCGGGCACCCGGGGCAGGGTGCAGCCGGGTCGCCCCCCCAAATTGTGGCGCGGCCATAGGCCACGCCGATAGCAAAGCCTCGCTAGGGTGACGCGCGCCCCCCGCCTTGGGGTGACGCGCGTCCTAGTGACGCCACTGACCCTAAGAGTAAGTGGCACGCACCGGCAGAGAAGCTTGTGCCACTCCTCTGGTGCCACAGAATGGTGGAGTGCTGCAGCAGAGAGGTGACGTGGGGAGGGACGTGGGGAGGGCAGAATGGGGCATTACGAGGGAGGTTGGTCATCTGGGCCTGGGAAGGGGCAGCGGCCTCCTCTGCTGAATCCTATCCCCCTTCCCGGGCCTGGCTGCCATTACACAGCCAGCTTGAATGTGCACCAGCAAAATAGCTGGCGCACATTCGAGTAGACCAATCTCATTTTCTCCCAGTGGTCTCCAAAGCCAATGTTTGTTTAGCCTTCCTTAATACTTTAAGAGCATTCCTTTTCCAGCATTGTGTGCTCTTAGGTTTACTTTCCTCTTGTGGACAACAGGAGGAATGTTGGTAACTCCGCCAGCCACTATAGCTTTCCTTGTGGTCCTCATGTGCTCTCTGAGGATCTGGTACTAGGCATGCGGGTGAGTTCACCCCCCAGCATGAACCATCGATGATGCGCACTTGGCGAAAGGGTGGCAGAATTTGGGGGAATGACAACATGGGGGTAATTCAGTTGGTGGTTTGGCATGGACTTTCCCTGCCTGATGAAGGGAAGCCCAATCAGGGAGCTGTAGAGCAGCCCCCACATGTCTATAGGGCAATCATGTTAGAGTATGGGAAAATACTTCATCTGAGCCATAGGGACTTATTATCAGTGAAGAGCTCCCTTTTGTTAGTTAGACCAAATAAATTCATATTCCCAAGCTGTAGCTGCACTGAATTACAGAATGCAACAGGTGATGGACAATGTTAGCAGCTGCATAGAGCCAGGGGATTTTTTTTACAGGTACCCTTAGAAGGTGGACATTTAGCCATTCAGCCTTGGCATGAATGTTGAGGTCCCCCAAAACCACAAGCTTGAGAAGCATCAACACCACATCCAAGACTACCTCCCTACATCAGCCCTTGTAGGGAGACTGTTAGGTAGCTGAATGGTCTGTACATTAGACTGTACCAACAATGCCTAATCCTAGGAACAAACAATAGAAACCAGGGGTGTGCTGGACAGAAATTTGGAGAGGGAGATGAAATCCCTGCTGAACCCCTGACCCTCATGCCATTGTTAGTACTGCACTGAGAACCCAAATCAATTCCTCCCAGCATGTCCATTCAGGTCTTGATAATGCAAGCCAGGCTGGCCCCCTCACCAATGATTGAATCCTGGGAAAGAACTGTTCGTTATGCACCAGTCTGGCACTGAACTACAGCACCACCGAATTTGAGGGCAAGTTGGCAAGATAATCCACTTTGTTGCAGCTGGTGGAAGGACTGGATGGTGGGGCAGAAATTAAATTAACCCCTTTCCCCCAGTGGCGTCGTCGTGATCCCGGGAGCACCACCGTGATCCCGGGAGCGCTGCCGCCTTTGCCCTGTCCCTGCACAGACTCATGGTTCTCCCCAACTCAGAGGGAGAACTTCTGAGAACTGCTGGTCTAGAGCAGGGGTTCTCAACCTCTTCCCAGTCAAGTACCACCTCCAACACAACTCTCCTGCTGAGTACCATCGAAAGTGACTGGCAATGACATCATCCCCAGTTACTTCTGAGTTTTTGGGTTTTGGAGGCCAGAAAACACAGGTAGGAGGCTTTGGGCAGGTGGGAGGGCCCCTCTCAGCATTCCTGAGAGGCTTGGCCAAAGGCAGGAGTCTCTCGGGAGCAAAAATGCAGTGCTCACAGCACCGCATCGGAAGCAAGGTTCCAGCAGTCCAGTGGTCTGAGTACCACCAGCAGTTGGCCGAAGTACCACAGGTGGTACAAGTACCACTGGTTGAGAAACCCTGGTCTAGAGTATTCCCATTCACCTTGCCCAAGTGTGATGTCTCTTGTTCAGTTGTGCCCATAGCTGTAGAATAAAAGGTGTCATTGCAGCCTGGAGAACAATGGAGGAAGGAGAGGTGGTAGCAGAAGAGGGGGAGCGAAGGTTCTGTAGGTATAGTTTCAATACGAGGCTTTGTGAGGGATTCTAGTTTCATCATCATCATCATCATCATCATATAATGAAAAGATTCTGTTTGTGAGACAAAGGTTGGCTGGGAAACCCCATGTTTGCTTTCAATAGTGTGATGCAGGGTCAAGATGCCATGACAAAGCCGCATAAAAATCACACCATGATGGAGAGCGACAGTACAGCATCTTAATATGCTGTTGGAGGGCTGGATGCTGAGAATTTGACATCATTGTTTCATCCTGCATTGCAAATAAATGGGAACTCAGTAGCAATACTGTATATATTTTTCTTTTTGTGGAAGTTGTATTTATGCTTTAAGAACAGCCTTTGCAGAAGGAAAGAATAAGACAGAGCAAAGTAGACAGAGGGAATAGTTCTCTGTCCATTATTTCTACATTACTTGAGCTCTAATATACCTACATCAAATTCCCTCCTTCAACCTGATGTAAAAGTGCAGAATTGCCATGCCTATGTCTTACATCTGTTTTCTGACTTCAGTGCTGGATGTGTGTGCTCTTCTCCATCGTTTTTGGGCCCAGTCAGGAGTTCTGGAAGGAATATTAATTATGAAGAACTTCCAGTAGAAATAGGGCCCAATCCTATCTTCCCACCCCCATGGTACAGCCATGCCAAAAAGGAGTGTGCTGTTATCCAGTGGGGGGAGGGGGTCAGGAGGCTTCAAATGGGAAAGATTTAAATCCCCTTACCTCTCTGTAAGCCTCCTGCTCCACAATGGGTCTCCTTGGATGTGCACCAGCGCTTTAGCTGGCACAAGTCCAAGGAGAGAAATGGGGCAGGGAGGCTCAAAAAAAGAGGGGACAGGATCTGGCAAGCGCCATCACTGCTGGATCCACCCCATCCTGTAGCCTCCCCACCCCTGTTCCTCCTCCTCCCTGCCCAGTTTCACCCCCACCCCTGCCGCTGCCTTACCTTACCTGCTCCAGTGGACATGACAAGGTCTGGCAACATCTGCAGAACGCTGTCGCCTCTTGCAGCAGCGCTCCCAAAATGGCTGCCAACAGAGCACTCTGCGCACTGTCAGAAGCCATTTTGCGACAGCCCAGTCCAGGATAGGATTGGGCTGTTAGACAGTTCACCCTCTGGACCACATACATAGATACAGCACTTTAAGGCCTCAAAATGTATCACATTACAGTAACCCCTATATTTTCCTATCAGGGGCTGTTAAAGAGTGGCTTGCTTAAGGTCACTCAGAGAGTTTGTGGCTGAGGTGAGAATTTTGAAGAAAAAGGGTTTTTTTTTAATCCCACAGTTTATTCCCTTAACAGCTGTGCTATACAAGTTCTCACCAAAGACGAGGTGAAATGGTGGCAAATGCAAGAGGACAAGGCGTGGCAAACAGGTGAGGTGTCGGGGGGTCAGCGGGGTTGGTAAGTGGTCAGGGGTCTATGATGCCCATCAGAAGGCATACACAGCTGGACCAAGCCCAAACCATCAGTACTGCAGGCAAGGGTAGCACTACGGGTGGGGAGCCCAGCACACACGGCTTTCCTTCCGGGTTCCAGCAGCCTGGTACTGACACGGGTACCAAACCAGTGTAACAAAAATCGAAACTGCTTAACTTAACGTACTATGGAAAAGTGGCTCCGTCTCAACCTCAGCCAACATTATTTTTGAATGGAAAAAGAATATGAAAATCCAGCCTTTCCCAAAGTACAGATAAACGACTGCCTATATTCTTCAGAGTCCCCCCTCCTGTCTAACTTGTCGATAATTCTCAGTAGGACATGGCCTTTTCTTTAATCCTCAAGGCATGAGGAGTGAGAGACGATGATCCATCAATTGATCCAGATCACCGTTAGCTGTAAGTCGGGGTTTGGACAACAGCCACTCATGCTGAGCCTGACATGTTCAGAGCAGCTGCGCATCAGGCTAGGTGAGGAAATGAAATAATGTTATCAGACAAGCATGTGGGCCAACAGCCAAATGAGGCGGACAAGATGGGGGAGAAATCCATATCCCATTCCACCTCATCTCTTCATTTCCTGATGGCTTTTCTATTGCTATAGTGGGGAGGAAGGTGGTGGTTTTTGAGTTTTTTTTTGGTACTGGGGGGGAAACAGGTTTCCATTGACTGTAATTACTGCAAAAGAGAATTTTCTAGACCTTCTCTTCTCTTTGTAGAATTGCCTCCAAATTGGCTTTTCACCCCCTGATAGGTTTTGATTTAATTCTCACAGATGGGGCAGCATCAGAGGTCAGCCAGGGTGGACACTGACTCTTGGCCCATGCCAATCAGAGGGTCCACTTGACCAGACCAGCCCCCAAGCTCCCCCAGGACCACTGGCAGCTATGGTATGAGTTGGAGGATGAGAGACTTGGGCTGCCACGTGTACAACTGGAAGTGTGACTCTGCATCATTGCAGGGCCTGTAGAGGATTATCCCACTGGTCAGTGGGGCAGGCAGGAGGAGCTGCCAATGCCTGTCGTCCACCACGAAGAAGCTTGGGGAAGCACTGGGGCAAAGCCTCGCTGCAGGGCTTTGCTTCAGAGCCTTCAGCACCTAGCACTGGCACTCCCCAGAGCCTATTTATTCCTTATGGCCTATATAGGGACTTCATCTTTTTGCAAGGGTTATGATCACCACCTTTTGCTTAATACAGCCTGGTAACAACAGAAAGATTAAAAACAACAATAGAACAAGCTTATTAAAGTGTGTGGTGATTCCAACAGAATCATATTCTGAAGGCCACATTGGGTTGCCAGGATACAACAACCTGGAAATGTGCTTTCCTGCTTAAAGTTTCCTGATGAAGTATCAGACTCAGCAGCAGCTGCAGCTTCTCTTACCCATTTCTCAGGTTGTAATGAAGAGAACTCCAGGTGTGTTGTAGATGGGATAGGACAAACGCCCAAGGGAAGAAAACCAAACAGGAGAAGCTTTGATTTAGAGGTAGGTAAAACTCCAGCTTGCAAATCTACCTGGGCACACCCTGTCTTCTGCCTGTGCTCGTACAGAGACAGTAATCCAGGGAGACCTGCTGCCTTCCCTTTGTCAGCTGATCCCATACCCCAAACAGTTCACTCTGGTGACTTTCAGCGTAGTGTTCATCTATTCCTTATCCTTGTAACAAACTATAACCTGTTAAAAAATGACAAGCATCGTTATACTGTGAGGGATGTTCAACTATAGAACGATTTGCACAACTAGGATTAAAAGCCATGTTAAAAAATTGTTAATTTTTTTTTGTTTAAAATGTACTTTTTAACAAAAAACTTTTTTTTTAACATGGCTTTTAATCCTGGTTGTGCAAAGCGTTCTATCTACATTATGGCAGGCCATGAAAGCTTACATTCAACTTTGATGTTCAGCTAGTTTCCTTCTCTCGCTCTGTACCTGTAACTTCAAGTGATCAGAAGGTCACTGGCTACAGACTGGCTACACAGGCTACAGCGTTTGGGGCTCTACAATCTAGAAAAAAGACGCTTGAGAAGGGACATGATTTAGACATATACAATTATGCATGGGATGTGTGAAGTTCTTTTCCCTCTCACACAACACCAGAACCAGGGGACATGCACTAAAATGGAGTGGAGGGAGAGTTATAACAGACAAAAGAAAATATTTCTTCACCCAGCGTGTAATTCATCTGTGGAACTCCTTGTCACATGATGTGGTGATAGCACCTGGCCTGGATGCCTTTAAAAGGGGATTGGATAGATTCATGCAGGAAAAGTCCATCACAGGTTACAAGCCATAAGCAACCTCCTGGTTTTAGAAGTAGGTTTTCTCTGTGCCAGGTGCAAGGGAGTGGCAACAGGATACAGGTACAGTATCTTGTTTTGGGTGCTCCCTGAGGCATCTGGTGGGGCCACTGTGAAATACAGGAAGCTGGACTAGATGGGCCTTTGGCCTGATTCAGCAGGGCTCTTCTTATGTAAGCTGTGTGTAGTTCAAAAAGAGAGATTCTTAGCCATGTATCCTGTGAAATGACCGAATGGCTTTGGTCTTCCCCTGCTCGCTCTGTTTTTTTCCCAAACAAAAAAAACGTATATTTGTTTGTAATCAAGACTTTTATATTGGAATATATAGAGAGAAGTGTGGGGAACGTACTTTGTGGGACCCAATGGTTGATATGCCTGGTAGGGGAAAAAAAGATGGAAATCTTAAAATATGTATTACCCTACAACTGAGAGGCCACATCAGTGGCGTCGCGGGGGTTGGTGCGGTGGGCCCCAGGGTGGGGAACGAACGTGGCGGTGAAGGGGTGCGCTTACCTCCGGGATGCGTTCCCTCCGCTGCGTCCGTCCTGGTGTTGGGCCCTCCTGCCTGCCCTGGAGCTCCGTCGGCTCCCAAATAGGTGCTAAAACGGCGGGGGGCGTGATTGGAGCCGCACTGGGCACATGCTTCCAGCTGACGTCACGCCTGGGTCACGTGGGGGCGTGGCATCGGCGCCCCCCCCCCCAGGATCACCACTGGGCCACATATGGCTGGCTAGTAGAGGGGAGAGCCAACAGAAAGATTCCACAGTGGGGGGCTTATGCCATTTCTGTGAGGGGGCAGGGAACGTCTCTGACTCCTGGGCTGAACTGAAATTGCCAGGGGGAACCAACTGAACAAAGATGAAATGAAGGCAGCATGCTTTCTGACAAAGTGAAGACCTAACAAGCTGATTACTTTATCCCAGGAAGCGGAGTAGAATGCAATTAGTGTCCCTTTCAATTTAGCCCCTACTCAAAAATGAACATCACCTAAACCACAGTAGGGGAGAGGAAAAGAGGCATTGATTTGTACAAATACTTTATTGGACGGAATCAATTGAAATGGTGCAATCTGTGCAGATCACAATGAAACAAGCCTTAACAATAACAATGATCGTTCTAAGTCTTTAGAAGTGCCAACTAAACTTGTTCAACACATAATCACTTCTCCTGGTCAAGACAAGCTCCCCTTTAATACTCAAACATACATTGAGTATGTTCAAGAGGACTAGGAAACATGATCAAGAGGAATAGGTCCAGGCACTTCCTAGCTACAGTACTGTGTCAAGACCTGAAAAAGATGATTATTCATCATCGTGATTTCTGTAATGCTTTCATTGTGGAGAATGCATTGTGGAGAATGCAGCTAGTCATCCTCCCAACAACCTTCTGAAAGAGCTCACCCAATTCCAGTATCATCCTGGACCTCAAGTTACCATGCTTGGGCTATGTACGGATGATAGCTTCCCCTAGGAATGGTTACCCTTGTTGCATACCTCCCTACTTCACCAAGTGGTAGGAAACAGAGGGAGGGAGAGACAGCCTTTTCAAGAACATGAAGAAAGCACTGGATACTTAACATACTTGTAATTGTTTATTTACAAATATACAAGTTAAGCATGGGGTGCAGGTAAGCATACTAACAGTGTGAGTCTTTAGAGCAGGTTCCCCAGAAGCAAACAGCATGCAGCCCTTCAGAGCTCCCAGCTTGGTTGCTTCTTCTTAACCAGCTGGAGAAACTCAGGCTTCTGACACCTTTGCTATCTGCATTTTAATCTGAAACTGAAACTTTCTTTAACCCCAATCCAAATAGGTGAGGTGTGTTGTAGTTGATATCAGTGTTCATTTAAGAAGCGTTTTCAAGCAATCAGTTTCTATAGTGGAGACAGCTTTAGCTATTAGATCAGTGGTTCCCAAATTTTTCGCACTGGGACCCGACCCACTTTTTAAAACGACACTCTATCGGAATCCACCTAGCTTTACGAGACTTTAAAAAAGATCTTGAAAGAAATATTTTTATTTATTTATATTTTTATGTATTAAAAGAAAAACCTCGATCCATTTCTCGTATTGAGGCAGCCCTAATGAATAGCCTCAAGGCTTGAGAGGCTTAGTTATGTGACCCAGCCTTCACCTGCCCCCACTACCTGTCACTGATGACGGATTTGAAAAAAAAAAAAACCACCAGAAAAAAGATGCTCATTTATCTCCCTGTATTTACACAAGCTTGCAAACTGTAGGAGCTCAGACCCTTGCAAACTGCAGGAGCTCAGCTCTTTGCAGGGCAATTAGCAGCTATCAGATTTTTGAATAGCTTTAGGGCTTGAGGCAATTTAGTTATCTGATCTTTCATTCACCTGTGTTTTCATTGGAGGCTCTGCCCGTGACCCACCAGAAATCAGGTCGCGACCCACCAGTGGGCCCCGACCCACTGTGTGGGAAACGCTGTGTTAGACAGAAAAAAGATGAATGGAAACATCCTTTCCTTATTTGATGGGAATGACATGTTAAACAGGAAGGGGAGGGGGGTTTCCCAGAGAAGAGATACCAACTAACAGGGCTATGATGGCACTGCCATTGCTGATTTTGTCCAATAAAAAGGTGTCAGCCCTAAAGAGCTGTCAACCTGGCAATTGCCATCATTCCACTGTGAAGGACTGAGCAGAACACCTTCTTTTAGCAAATGCTGGCATAACAGGGGATGAACAGCCACAAAACAATTCTTGTCTGGAAGGACCCTTGCTTTGGCAGGCCACAATGAGCAACACCCTCCCAGGAGATCTCTGCTACAATCCACACGTCCCCACAGCCAAGGCCCTCTTGTGTTCAAACCCAGTAACTCTTCTGAGCACAGCTTTTTCAAGAAATTTACATCTAAAATGTCAGTGCTGCATTTTTGTCTTCCAAAAAGAGAAAGCAGAGAGAGGGAGAGAGAGCCGTTCACCATTGCTTGCATCACAGGATTCCCACCGAGAACAAACTGTAGTAGGAATTAGCTCGTGGCTCCACTCTTACCTCCAGGTAGCTTTGATATCAGAAGTGTGTAATAATATCCTGAGGTGAATGAATATCACCCTAGGTGGATTTGACCTTTGAATCCAGGCCTTTAATCATCTCCTCGTGTCACGCTGCAGGGAAATTTTCACCCATCGGTTTGCTGTGTGCATTTTGAAGGGTTCTCTCAGTGAACTGAGGCTTCAGGCATCGAAACCAGATAGCAACCATTTTAAGAAGATTCTTGCAGGATGTTTTGCCTCTTCAAAGCGTTTGTTAGGAATTCTGGCTGATAGCAGTGAAAAAGCTGATGTGCTAGGGCAAAAGTGTGCCCCACCATGTTCAAGTCTCTTTATCTTTCTAGCACTAGTCAGGGAGAGGCTGAGCTATGAAGTGAGAAGTTCCCTGCTTCATATCAAGTCAAATCTTGTGAACTCACTGGCTGGCCTTATCTCTCAGCCTCAGGCCAATATAGGGATTACAATACTGAACTCCCTTACAGGACAGGATAAAGGAAGACTTTCTAGGAGTACAGAGATTAGCAGCATAATCCTGCCTAAGTATCCAGCGGGCGGCCCAGGCCGCCCACCGAATCCTATCCCCTTCTCTCCTCCTGTCACCTCTCTTCCCCCTTCTCTCCTTGCCTTGGTTGGCTTTAGGGCTTTTAAGGGCACCCACCCACCACTGGCACACTTAGGCTCGGCCATAGCTCAACTGCAGCAAAGCTTCCCTCCGTGGCCCTTAGCAATGATATCATTGCTGGGGCTGTCCTTGTTGTGCCACTTGCCACAAAAAGTGGCTGGCTCCCACCCAATCATAGCAGAACACGATGCTCTACAGTCCCTTATTCCTTGGCCTGCAAAGACTGTGCAGGCCCCTGTCCCCAGGCTGTTCAAACAATCTGTGATTACTCAATGGTGAGCCAGAGGCATTGCACACCCTCTGAAGCATTCTTAGTATCTTGTTATAAGTTCCAGGGTTAAATCCTGGAATCGGACTGTTAAACCTCCCAGGCCTATCCTCCCTCCCAGGTACTGGCGTCGCTGGAGGTGGGGCGGAAAGCTAAGTTCTGCAGCTTTCCGCCCCACCGTTACTCTCCTGCACGAGGCGTCCCGCCCCCTCGTCATAGGGGCCCGTCAGCGTAGAGTCACCGTTACTCTCCTGCCCGTTGCTTTCTCTACGCTGACGGGCTCCTATGACGAGGGGGCGGGACGCCTCGTGCAGGAGAGTAACGGTGGGGCGGAAAGCTGTAGAACTTAGCTTTCCGCCCCACCTCCAGCGATGCCAGTGCTCCCAGGCCATGAGCCCTGACACAGGGCTGCTTGATTCTTCCCCAGCTAAATAGCTGACGTAGAACCGAGTAGCCCCATTGCAGGGCTCCAGCCTGTCCCTTCCCCGGATAGGATTCAGTGTGGACTGTACAGCCCACCTTGAATTGCCTACACTGGGGGAGGCTAGGATTGGGCTGCCCCAGTGCAATTCTATGCATGCCTACTCAGAAGTAAGCCCCATTGAGTTTAATAGGATTGACTCCCAGGTAAGCATGTGTATAGGATAGCAGCCTAGCATACAACTCCCTCTAATTGTATTTTTATGCCGTTTACTAAAGCAAAAGATGTACAACTCAGTCCTAGGCATGTTTGTGTAGAAGTAAATCTCACTGTGTTCAATGGCATTTACTCTCAAGTAAACGTGCACAGGTTTGTAGTCCTTAATGCACAGGATGAGTTATAGGTATAGCAGCAGTGGCATATTTTTGGAAGAGGATTTCTCTTCTATCTCATACTAAGGATAAATCATGGGGAGGGGAGAGCCTTATGGAAATGACAGTAATCCCTAGAAGATCAGAGTGTGGAACAAGTAACTTCATAAACTACCTGTACTTTCTGGTTTTGTCTGTCACAGGAAGAAACTATGAATATTTCATACAGTACATGGTTCAAAAGAACATGAATATTGCAATGCATGGGAAAACGAGATATCTGGAAAGAAACTCAGCTTCCTGTTGTAAAAATCTTCAGTTCTTACACCTTTCTGAAGTATCATTTTCAGAGTCAGTCCTTCTTTTCACTCTTTCTGCCTGTCAGGAATTTCCTGCAGACCACAAAGGTGACCAGGCGCAAAGGAGGGCAGGGTTTGTATCCCCTTAACAGCTTAGCAGGCTCTCTTTTGTTAGGTGCACTTTGTCATGGTGAGGTGAGAAAAGCTCCATCTGCTGAAACAGGACTGGCCCACCCATGAGGCCAGCTGAAGCGGTCGCCTCAGGCAGCTGATTGGCGGGAGGTGCCTGCCCATCTCTGTCTACCCGCTTGCCTCCACTGCTTAGGCTTACCATCCGTACCGGTTTTTCCGGGACAGTCCCGAGAATCGGCCACGATTCCCGGTTTTGTCCCAGCCCGGTTTCCGGAGGGATCGCCGCCGCCGCCGCCATCTTCTTTTTTTAAAACTTACCCGGGCGCTGGCAGCATCTTGGATCACGAAATCTCGCGTGATCCAAGATGTCGGCACCCAAATCTCATGAGGGCATGATGCCCTCACGAGATTTGGGCGCCGACATCTTGGATCATGCGAGATTTCGTGATCCAAGATGCTGCCGGCGCCCGGGTAAGTTTAAAAAAAGAAGATGGTGGCTGCGACGGCGAGCGGGTGTCGTCCGCCCACTCTCTCACCGGCACGGAGCCAGTGAGGGAGCGGGCGAACGGCAGCCTGCTTGCCCACGCGGCGCGAGCCTCTGGCAGGCTCGTGCTGCGCAGGCAAGCAGGCTGTGTTTCGCCCGGTGAGCAGGAGGCCGGTGAGCAGCAGCAGCAGGAGGCCAGGGAGCAGCAGTAGCGCGGGGAGCAGCAAAGGTAAGGTAATTTATATTTATTTATTTAATTTTTAATAATTAAATAATTAAAATTTCGGGCGCGCTTCACGTGGCAGAAGGGGTGTTTTGCACCCCTTTGGGGGGCGCTTCGCGCCTCCTTTAGAGTGAATTTATTCTATTTATTTTTATTTCATTTATTTTTTACTTTTAAATTTTTGATTATTTAATTAATTGAATGTGGGGGGGACTGTGGGGGGAGGTGTCCCGGTTGGGGGTAGGGAAATTATGGTAACCCTACCACTGCTCTTCCTCCTCCTTCCACTCCCTGGATTGGAAAAGGAAGAGGGGGGCAGAGAAGAAGAGGAAGTATAGAGGGGAGGAGAGTGCTGAGCTAAAACATTGGTAAGTGAGAGGAAAAGAGGCTGCCACTTCATTGGGAAAGGAGAGGCAGTGTTTGGCATGCTGCCTCAGGCGTCATGAGGTCTTGTGCTGAAATTCTGTCAGCTATACAATTGTTAAAGGTACAAGAACCCTGTCCTTCCCATCTGGTCACCATATACAAAACCTGGTTTTTGGACATGGAAAGAGGGGGGTATACATTTTCCGTTAAGTAAATAAAATAATGAAAAACTGAATTTTACTAAAATGTTTCTTTCAAAATATTTTATCATTTGGATAGTACTTTTGAGAGTATTGAATTTTTTGCAATTTGTCTATACCCTGGGCGTAATTCTCTTTATCATATTCTGAACCACGCTTCCTCTAAGGAGCCCAAGGCAGCATGCATGGGGTTCTGCTAAATACTGGCAATAACCCCATGAAAGACATGGTGCTGTCAGATTGTAACTAGCTCAGAGTCACTCAGTGAGCTTCATGGCTGAGTAGATATTTGAACCCAGGTCCCTGGGGCTCAAGGTTTGCACTCTGTGAATGTATGAAGCTACCTAGGACTGAGTCAGTCCATTGGCCCATCTAGCCCAGTATAGAATTCCCTGCCTGGCTGTACCTCTTCAAAGTCCCAGGCATAGGTCTTTCTCATCACTTGCTACCTGATCCTTTTATAACTGGAAATGCCAGGGATTGAACTGGGCCCTTCTGAATGCAAAAAAAAAAAAAAAAAAAAGATGCTCTGCCATGAGCTGAGATTTGCCCATGTCAAATCACCACACTTGGTTGGCCTTACTTATGAAGGTCAAGGTCAAGCTGGCACTTTCGGTGGCAGAATCCAGAGACGGCGCCATTTTCCTGCTTCCAGTCTCCACCTACATGTCTCTTTAAAAACTGAACTGGAAATGGGTGTCATTCTTGACTTCGTGGCTTCAGGCATGGAAATATCTGTGGCCATGAATGTTTAGGGCTGAATAGGGGTTTGATCCTGCGATTCCCACATCCAATCCACTCTATATATTTAATCTGTGTGCAGTGCAAATTTTTGAAGGGGGATAGGGAAATATGAGTACTATATGGGGAAAACAAGCTGGAGAAACCTGGAGGAAATGGTGGAAAAGAAGCAAATGGGAGGTAGTAAGTCTGTGTACGAGTCCAGGTTTGGAGCTTCTCTCTTATCTGACTTGAAAGCACCAATATCTCCTCATACCCATACCACACTCTGAAACCCTGGCTCCATACAAAGTCCCCGTGTAAATGGGTCATATTTTTATGTCACTGCTTTCCAAGCTCCACTGGTACACTAAAGAAAAGTGAGGAGGTCAATTCATCTGTAATTTGTCAGTAAGACATGTTTTGCCTCCCTCCACTTCCTACCGAGTAAGAACAGTGTGTGTGTGTGTGTGTGTGTGTGTGTGTGTGTGTGTGTGTGTGTGTGTGTGTGTGTGTGTCTATTGCATGCCATTGGGATCTGCAAGGAGATAACCTGACCGCACTATTTCTCACTCCTTTCCGTTCTCTTTGGTGATAAAGGGACAGAGTGGGAAGACAGACAATTAAAGGAGGGATTCCAAGGGGGCCTAGCAGGATGCAATGAATAATAATGGGCCTCCAGCTGCTAATGTGGTTAAGGACTTTGAAATTTCAAGTGCTCAAAAGGATTGAGGACGACTTTTAAGTGTCCCCTCCTGCCCTGACAATTTAGGTGTAGAAATGGGGCAGCAATAGAAGAGGGCAGAGGAAGGGGAATCCCAATTCTGACAACACGTGGGACAGTTGTCCATCAAAGACAGTGAAGTTTTTTATTACCAAGTGCTGCTGAGCCCATAGAATCAATATGTAGAGGGGCCAGGGATCAGCATCAAAAGGAACATTTTGTACCTAGGAAAGCTAAATTCCCTGTTCCTAGTAATAGCATGCAAACCAAATTCATCTTCATTTACTGACTTTGCATGAATTTGTTCTGCTTGCTCCATTCAAGGTGAAAGAATTTGCATTGTTTTTGTTTTGCAAAACCAAAGATGGCTAGGGTATCCACATTTTTGTATGTCTTTCCTTCTGTACTTTTAACAGTAGCCTGAAACACAAGCATGGAACAGATGACACCTTTCCTATAACATTGTGTGTCAAGAAAACTTTCACTCGCTATATTTCTTTGTGTGGCCCTGAAGATGGCAGGGTGGAATGGATGGGGGGGGCAGAAGCATGGAGCTAGTATAGTCTCAAGGATGGGGGGGCACTCAGGCAACATGCCCTCCATGGGCCCCCTTAAAATGTGAGAGGTGGGATCATAGACCCTGGGGGTAATAGGAACTCTTATTGAACCTCCTACTCCTCACCCATCCATCCCTGAGGACTGAGGGGGCGGCAGGCAGGCAAGTGGACTGAGTGGCAAGGCAAGAAAGCAGTAGATGCCAACCTTGCCACCTGGCTGATGCCTGGACTCATGCTGACAGAAAGATGGACAGCAACAACAGACCAGGTAGAGGGACAAGTTGCCCTACAGTGCATTGGAGTACCTGTTCCTCTTGGTGAAAGCTGAAAAACAAAACCGTACGCACACCAACCTGGGAAAAGGGTTTCATATTTGCGGCGGCCTTAAACCTCCCTAATCATTGCCACCTGGCATTTTGTCTTGTTAACAGCTCCCACACTGCTGAGCAACAAAGTCTTGTACAAAGCCCAGTTTGGTTTCTTAACCTTCAATGATCTGCTGTTACCGTTTTAAAAAATGAAAGTTTTTCACCTTACAGTGAAATACTGGTGAATACAGTGAAGTACAGTGAAACATTCCGCTGCAAATACGAAACACATTTCCTAAGCCATCTCTACATTTCAATGCAGCTCCTCTTTGACCCTCCTTGCTAGGGTCTCACTCACAGCCTTCTCTGGGTCTTATGCAATTCACACTGGCAAGAAAAGCAAGTAAATAGAACAAGTAATTCGACAATAGATTTTGCCTTTGCAAGATGCGCAGTGTGGGTGTCAATAAACACTGCATCATATGACAATTATATGTTACTCATATTGCTCAGCTGAGAATGTTCACATAGACCACAAATGATTTTTCCCCATTTCTGTTATGACCTCATTTTAATAATTAGTATGTTATGATGAAGCATCCTTCACTGGTGGCTTCTTCCAAACCAAGGATACTTGGCGGCCTGTCTTCATATCCATCCTGTCCCATCGCTTCTTTGACCAGTTCAGTCACAGGAGCAGCAGGGGCCACCTTAAAAGTCACTGCCAAGGGCTCTGAGGACTTACAAGGGTTTAACAGTCTGTTTCTCTTCCCTGTAATCCTGAGAGTTGTAGTTCTGTGGGACAGGGAACAGCCATCTCTAACACAGATTTCTCAGCGCCTCACCAAACCATCATTTTCTGATGGTTTGGGGGAAGCCGTGATAGTTACAGTAATATAGAACTGATATAGGTTTGTAGGGTAGATAAGCTGTGAGGTAAATTTGGCCTGCTGTGCTGCAGTCATTCTAAAGGCCTGAATCCCTCCTTTTCTCGCCATTACTTTGTTCAAATCACAGTTGCGGGAAACGATGGCTATTCCCCAGAATAGCAGCTCTTCTCAGAGGAAAGATTCATGAGCACCAGACTAGCTATACTTCCTCCCCAACAACTCAGCTAAGAAATGACCCAGAAAAAGAGGCAGCAGGTGGCAGCTGCATTATCCCCAAGAATAGTGAGACAAAGAGAGGGGGAGAAAGGGATATTTGTGTTTCTTCTAAGTACCTAAATGTTGGGAGGTGCATCCTTGGGCTTGGAGATCACAGTGATCAGGAAAGCTGTTCTTGATTATGTTTTGTTAAAGTAGCCAATTTGAATCAGATGCTTCCTTTTCCTATTTGAATAAAAGTATTTCTTTTGATGTTGTTTAAGCCTGCAACCCTGCCACACAAATGTGATCTCAGGTTTTCTGGGAGTGTCACAACCCCAAGACAGAGGCGTGGATAGACTGGAGCGAGCGGAGCAGCGGCTCCAGGCGGCACCTCGGCCCCGGGCGGCGCTGCTCCGCTCGCTCCAGTGTTTCCACGGAGCGCACGCCGCCCGGCGGGCGCTCCGAGGCCTTCTCCCCAGCCGGGCCGGTCGAGGTGGATGCTCCGGGGCTTTCTCCAGCTCCGAGGCCGGGGGAGAAGGCCTCGGTGCGCCTGCGGAAGCCGGGTCGTCCCCCCGGAGTGGCGCAGCCACGAGTGCTCCAGGCAGCACTCGCTGCTGCTACGCCTCTGCCCCAAGACTTGTGAACCTGGCCTTTACGATTGCCTGTGTGGGTCTGGCAAAGAGTTACCTGTGTATGCTCCCTGCCTTTGAAACAACGTGTTCTTCACTTACAGTCTGATTGTAAGGCTGCGGTATGTATTTAGGCATTTATACCCTGTCTTTCTATGATAAGCTTACTTACAGAGCTTGAACTGGGGCAAGCTCGTCACAGCATCCTCCTCCCTGTCCCTGGCAGGGCTGTTCTATTATACAGGCAGACTAGGCTGCTGCATAGGAGAACCCAGTTCAAGGGATGGCCGTCATGCTGGACACAGTACAGTACATGAGTCTTATGAAGCTGCCTTATTTGGAGTCAGGCCCTTGGTTGGTTCATCTAGCTCAGTATTATCTACACTGACTCGGTGGCTTCTCCGGCGTTTTAGACAGGGCTCTCTCCCATCCCTATCTGGAGATTCCAGGGATTTTAAAACTGGGATCTTCTGCATGCAAGTCAGGTGCTTTGCCACTGAGCTCTGGTCCCAATCCTCAAGACGGGTTTGTTAGTTTATTTAAAATGCTTATTATACACCCCTTTCTATGGCTTCTAGGAGCTCAAGGCAGCTTCCATAATAGGGGGAAAAAGACAAAACAATAAAAACAGCCAATACAATAAAAACAGCCAATACAATAAAAACAGACAATAGAAAAAGTTAAGACTCTTGAGCTGTATTCAACATGAGTGGCTGCTGTAAACTGAAAACGTCCTGCATAATTTCCTGCAATGATGTAGTGGAACGGCCTTGTCTTCACTTAGGGTGACAAAGAAGCTCAAGCCAACTGGTGTCCTGGGGTCTTTGGTGACCTACATGCCTGGGCATTTGTTCTACATATCTTTTTGAATTAATACTTATATGTCACCTCTGTGCTTGTTTCTGCAATGAAGAACTATATCCAAAATGATGAGCTGGAGGCTTATGTCTAGTGTTGTCACCCATTCCCCCCCCCCCAATCTTTTCATTTTCTTCTAGAATCAAATCAACTCTTTCTATATCCCCCACTCTAATTCATCCCCATCTTCTTCAGTCCCATTATTTAACAATGTCTTTACATCCCTGTTGCCAAAGCAGCACCAAGAGCACCATACAAGATAATAAAAACAGTCCTCACTTCTGTCAACACTGGGAGTGGACCTGGACCGGGAGAGAGCAGTGCCTCTGCTGTAGATCTGAAGAAGCACAGAGGAACATAGAGAAGGAAGTCCCAGACCATATAAGTATTTAAAGCAGCGGTGGGGAACTTCTGGCCCGTGGACCGGATCCGACCCGCGGGACGATCCGGCCCGGCCCGCGCGAGACCAGACCGATCCGGCCCGTGCGAGACCGGACCGGAGGCTCCGCCGCGCATCTCCTCCTTCTGAAAGAGGCCTTCCTGTACCTGTGCAGATCACCGCTGAGGCCGAGAGATTGCCCTGTCGGCCTTAGCGGTGATCTGCGCAGGTACAGGAAGGCCGCTTTCAAAAGGAGGAGGCGCGGGAAGGCGGCGGCGGCGGCCCGGAGACGAGGAGCCTGAGGTAAGGAGAGCGGTGGGTGGGTGGGAGGTAAATTCGCCGGGGGGGGGTCAAATTTGTGGTGGGGGGACCAAAATTTCGGACGGCCTAACAGCCGGCCTGCAGCAAATTTTCCCCATGGGAAAATGGCCCTCCACCGCAAATAGGTTCCCCACCCCTGATTTAAAGGTAACCTCCAGCACTTTGAATTGGTCCTGGAAGTATTCAGTTCAATCATGCTATGTATCTTCTGTGATAGTTCTGCATTTCTGCCATTTATGAACCTATTAGTGGTGGCTGTGCGCTTCTTTTTTGTTCCAGGACATATCTAGATGATGCATAGATGCCCACGTTGATTCCGGTACTTGGAGGAAATGATTCCATTTGCAGCCTCTATACATTTTCTGAATCACTGGCTTGGATTTTGACATATGGGCCGTTGGTTGTCATACAGGCAAAAGGGAAGCTTATGCAAGTAAATTCCATTTCCCTACTGCAGCAGATAGAGACGGTCTTCCTTTATAGGCCAGTTAAACAAAGATGCTTTAAAGATGGCTGTTTTCCAGCTCCTCTCTCTCTACACAGATGAGTCAGGGACATTTAACACAATCAAAGTCAAGATAAGATCTTTGACCAACTATGGGTCTTTTCCCCCATTCTTTAAATCTAAGCCTCAGTTCAACAGAAAACACTCCTGTGATCTTAAAATAGATTAGAAAGCCAGATTGAGTAACTAGCTAATTAAGGAAGCTGACTAATCAGCTAATGTGCAAGTGAAGTATTTTAGCAAAACACAGATTTGGATAGCTTCTGTGTTTTCTTTTTTTAATTGTCGTATAACCAAGCAGAGATAATCAGAATTTTGCTACAGCTGAAGCATCGCCATGGATTCCATGAGGTTCCAGACAGGGGGTTGAAAGAGAAATCAAACTCTCGCATTCCACAGACACTAGCAACTCCATCCTATTCCCAGGTTAATCCGTCAGCTTGATTATACCAGGGGCATCATCAACAAGCATGGAGCCAGGAAGGCTGTGCACACAGCAGGAGACACTCTGTAATAGCTTTTTAATGCTGCTGTTTTACTAGTTTCCACAAGGGCTGACCTGTCCGTAGAGCTACCTGAAGTGGGCTGCATAGGGTGGCAAATTTGGGAATTTCCCTATTTACTCACTTCTGGTGCTCCACTGCTGTGTGTTGGGGAAAGGAAATGCCCTAGTCCAGCACTTGTCGTAACTCCTCCATTTCCTCTTCCACTCTGTCCCCCTCTACCCACCAGCTCATTGCTGCTGCTGCTGTTGCGGAGAAGAGACATTCTTGCCCTGCACTCTCACCTCCACTTTCTCCTCTGCTCCCTATCCTCTTCCTTTTGAAATTTGATGCAGGCCAAGGAAGAGCAGCTGTTTCCCCACTTGCTGAGTGCAAAAGATTGCTGCTGCTGGAGGGACAGGAGATGAGGGGAACACTCTTTGGCACCATCATCTTAGGCCAACCCTGGGCTTTCAGGGGCATTTCACGTGGGCGAGCCTTCTCGGTTGTGGCGCCACAATTGTGGAACTCTTTGCCAGGGGAATTGAGAACTACCCCCCTCCCTCATGACTTTTTGGCGAGGGCTCAAATCGTTTCTGTTTCGTCTAGCGTTTGGGTGATGGGTTGATGTCTGACTTCTGGGTCTCAAGATGTTTTTGCTCCGTTGCTTCTCTGCTGTATATTGTCGGGGGCCCCCAGTGGTTTTTATTGTTTTTAATTTATTTTATGTATTGTTTTAAATTATGTATTTTTATCTTTGTTGTAAGCCGCATTGGGCATTTGCCTTGGCATGGGATAAGGCGGGGTATAAATTTTTTTAACATAAATAAATAAATAAATACATACATACATTTCCAGATGGGGTGTTCACTCTAAAATTTTCACACCTTGTTCACTCTGTACTATCCACTGTTCTCTGTGAATAGTTGATTATTCAGAGAATATCTTGGGCATATTTAGTGTCAACGTTTTCAAAAGAGAATTTCTGGGAATTTTGGGGGGGTAAATATTGGGAAGCAAATTCTACTTAGAACTCAACAGTGCATTTAAGAGCAATTCATGCATTATATGGCAAGTGTGCTTCCAACATTTATTCCAGTGTTTACAGCAGGGGTGGGGAACCGGCGGCCCGCGGGCCGGATCCGGCCTGGCCCGCGCGAGACAGGACCCGCATCTATCAGGTCTGGCCCGCACGAGCAGACCGGAGGCTCCGCCAGCCCCGCCGGCCCCCCTGCGCGCTCACCTCGGCGCGACTCCTTTCGAGTCCGACTGCTTCTCCGTGCAGAAGCAGCTGGATTCGAAAGGAGATGCGCCGAGGGGAGAGCGCGCGAGCGCGCTCACCTCGCGCGACTCCTTTGGAACCCGGCTGCAGCCGGATTCGAAAGGAGTCACGCTGAGGGGAGAGCGCGTGGCGCACTCACCTCGTGCGACTCCTTTGGAGCCCGGCTGTTTCTGCGCATGAGCAGAAACAGCCGGGTTCCAAAGGAGTCGCGCGAGCAGCGCGCGCGGGGGCCGGCGGGTGGCGGCGGCGGCCGCCTGAAAAAGGTAAGGAGAGGGGGGGAGGTAAAAGCAGGGGGGCGGTAAAAGCAGGGGGCGGTGGGTGGGTGTGCGCCCCCCCGGGTAACTATTTCCGATGGAGGGGCACACGGCCCGCGGGACATTTTCCCCATGGGAAAATGGCCCTCCATCGGAAATAGGTTCCCCACCCCTGGTTTACAGTATTAAATGCCATAAAGAGTGAAAGGGAGTCAGTCAATCAGGAAATCAGGGGGCAGGTGATGGTCATGCACCAGGGAGCTGTGGGCCAATGTGGTGTGTGCCCACTGCATGTTTCCCAATCGTATGGGTAAGTATTTCTCCCCTTCACACTTGATGATGTTTGGCACTGCAAATATTGGTGAGCATGCAGCCCAACCCTATACAGTACGTGTTTACTCTCTGAACACTCTTAGGTGCTCAGTGGGACTTAATCCCAGGTAAGTGTGTAAAGGACTGCAGCCTTACAGCACAACATGTGCATGCATGTCTACTCAGATGTAAGTCACATTGTGTTCAGTGGGGCTTATTCCCAGGCAAGTGTGTACACGATAGCACCCCTAATCTGTTTTGAGTTGGTCTCATGTTACTTACACTGGGTGTGGATGCTGCTAATCCAGGACAGAACGTGGAAGAGAAAACAAATGTGCATTTTTCAGTGCAATCCAGTGTAAAGATATGCGGCTGGTCTAAAGGGCCGTCCGCTGTGTCCTAAGTCCATTGCGGGCTGCCCTGGGGCTGCTAGGCTGCACCTTGGGAGAAGGTGATGATTGTTCCCTTCCCCAGGTGTATGCGAGCTTGGGGCCTATGGGTCTCCTCAAATGCACGCCAGGTTCAGACCTGGCGTACATTTGGAGAGGCGGTGTAATGGCAGCATGGGCTGGGAAGGGGCTCAGGATATTGCCACTGATATCCCTGCCCCTTCCCAGTCCAGACAATGGCCCCCCTCCCTCGCTGCCCCCTCCCGCCCACCAACATGGGACTACCTGCGGCGGCCAGAGTCCGGTGAGTTACGCAGTGGAGTGAGTCGTCACAGACGTGCTTTATGGCACATTTGCGACACTTTAGGCTGACTCAGTGCGCGCTCCGCCGGTCTAAAGTTAGGGAGGATTGTGTTGCCCACCATTGTCTCTAGCTCACATTTGCTTTTGCAAACTGATTTTAAGGAAAAGCCCACTTAGGCTTCATATGTGAAAATGCTATTAGCTTTTTTTAAATAACTCCCTCCTGCCAGCTTAATAAGAAAACTCAACGGAAGAGATTACACATGATAATGAATGCCTGACATGGGATAAAGCTGCTGCTTTCTGCTTGTTTTGAAATAACTTTCAACTGATGGGGCCACCCTCAATAAAGAGACATTTCGCGTGAAGAGTGGCATGGTACTGCAATCTCTCTCTCTCTCTCTCTCTCTCTCTCTCTCTGCAGGTGGAATTCGGCTCCTAGAAGCCAATTGCCCCCCCCTTCTTTGTTCCTTTTTCTTAAATTGTCCTTGCATACATATCTCTCTGGCAGGAATATCACGCTGCTGTTATTACTGACAGAAGAGATACATGCATGGCCTTAGATCAATATTTGTGCAAAAGGAAGGCTCATGCATCACAGAGCTGCAAATTAACCTCTTGTCACATTTTTATGCTCGTGTACAGGACCTCCAGGAACATTCTGCTCCCAAGGGGAAAAGCTGAGCATTTGTTTCCTAACCCAGAAAACAACATATTCCAACTCAAGCTTCTGCATTTTTTATTTTTCTCCCTCCGGTTAGGCAGGGGCGGGGGGGAGAATAAGCGTTCTTAATTAGAATCCTAACCTTTTCTAAACAGGTTCAAAGGTGTCTTGGTGGTAGCCGAAAGTAGTGTGAAAGCAGCAGAATGAGTTAGGTGTAAAAGGATCGGTTTCCTTCCTGGGAGATGATGCAGGCGGGGGGGGGGGGGGGAGCGGTACCAAGTAATGAAAAATAAGAATCTCCACAGTTGTAGATGCATCTATGTCTAAAAAGAAAATGTTAACACAGTTACAGATATGAGACTGGAAAGCATCTTTCTTGGTGCATAAAGACAATTACACTATGACTCAGGCATCACGATTTTGTTTTCTTTCATAACACTTAACATTTGTACTGGATTGTGCTTTCTGACTGTGCAAAGCACTTCACATAAATTATCTTGACGGGATCCTTACAACAGCCCTGTAAGGTATTATTATTCTCATATTGCGGCTGAGGCTGAGAGGGAGCGGCTTGCCCTAGACCCCCTAGTGAGTTCAGGGCAGCGACGAGATTTGACCCAGGGAAGTTCCGATTTACAGCACAGTTGCTTAGTCACTACACCACACCTTCTTGCTCTTAACCCAAAGCAGCAGTCCAAGGCAGGAGACCAAAAGGAAGGGATCAAAACCCTTTCCATGTTGGAAACCCTGTTGGTTTTCCACCTTCAAATTTCCCCTCAAGCTGCTTTTTGCCCTGTGAAGGGAAATCGTATGACTACCCATATGTTTTGGAGGACTACTGGACCTGACTTTGCTCCTAAAGAGCCAGTTGGCCCCTGTGGGCAGGAGTGCTTTTCACAGCTTAGACTGGTGCACGAACTGCACCCATTCCTCAAAAACAAGGATCACTGGGGTCATGCATGCCTTGGAGCCCAATTTTATAGGCGCCTTCCACTGATGGAACTAGCATTCCGTCAAGGTCCTCTCCATCGACGCTGCAGACGCTGCGACAACATGCTCAACGGAGCTGCCAGCGAGAGCGGTTGGCGACTGCGCACACATGCCACCGGAGTGCTCACCCACTGCTTCCTGATAGCCCAGCCCCCACCATAGCATGCAGTGAGTGTCTCCGGTGAGTGCCTCCGTGGTGCAGCTGCATGCTTCAGCATGGCAGGGGATAGGATTGGGCAGTTAGTGACATTAAGACTGAACTATTGTAACAAACTCTACATGGAGCTGCTTTTGAAGATGGTTCAGAAACACCAACTGTACCAAACGCTGCTGTGAGAATTTTGACTGGGGCCAGTTTTTCTAATTGTTTGGGACCCAATCTTATCCAACTTTCAAGCACTGATGCAGCTGCAATGCAGTCCCAAGGTAAGGGAACAAATGTCACAAAACATAACTCCCCCCCCCCCGAATGCAGCACTCGCCCTGTTGGCACAGCTTTATCAGGGCTGGAAAGCTGGTTAGGATTGGGCCCTAAATTCCATTATTATACCAACTCTACTTTGGTCTGATCCAGTACAGTGCTCTTCTGATGGCCTGCATCTTACAGAAAGGTTATGTTAAGAGGTCAGCACATAAAGCCAAAATTGCATATAGTTGAAACTCCTTTAAATCCAACAAATGCATACTGGATTGGGCCTGGAAGGGGGTGGGTGGGATTGGTGGTGCACATGCCCTGTATCCTAACTCCCTCCCCGAGCCTGATCCACTGACACTGATCAATGTGAACTTGCACCAGCTATGTATCTGGCACAGGTCTGAGTTGACCTGTTGCACCTGCTGGAGTTTACCCCGGGGCAAGGGGACAAATGTCCCCTTACCCCAAGGAGACTTCCAACATGCAAAACTCTCCTGTGGGATGCAGCGCAGCTAGTGTACTAAACGTTGTGCAATGCCTGCAAAGTTCCCAGTGTTCCAGTGTGCCTTTCCTTATTGGTGTTTTGCAAAATAGTGCTTCAACTTTGAAAACATTGTTTTAGTAATTTTGGATTTTACAGCTCCTCTTCCTCAGCTCCATGCACAGTGATGCTCAGCTGGGAGTATATGATACCTATGAGCAATCACTGAAGTAAGAAAAGATAGGATTGCAAAGCCAGGTGCAAGGGAGTGGCGACAGGATACAAGTATCTTGTTGTCTTGTGCTCCCTGAGGCATCTGGTGGGACCACTGTGAGATACAGGAAGCTGGATTAGATGGGCCTTTGGCCTGATCCAGCAGGGCTCTTCTTATGTTCATGTGTTCTTACGATTAAAGCAGACAGCTGTAATGAACATGTTTCATATACTTTATGCAGATAGAGTGGTAGCCCCAAATCCATGGAAACAAATGGCCTCACCCTGTTGACAAGATGTACAAGTGCAACGTTGTGATATGGGGATGGCAGACAGAAAGGACTTGTTTTGGTTTCCAGATGACTATTCTGTTCGCACTGGAAATAGACTCTTCTTCTTCTTCTTCTTCTTCTTCTTCTTCTTCTTCTTCTTCTTCTTCTCCCCCCCCCCCCCCCCTGTGGACTTAGGTTCCTTGATCTTTTAGCTGTTTAGAAGTCCATTTTCCCTGAGAGAAAACCATGCAAGTTTTGGTGATGGTGGACAGAATTGTTTACATACTTATCCAAGTGATTTGAAGGCAGGGAAGTGCCAATTAATCTACATTAAAGAGAAATTAGCCAAATATTAAAACAATGGAAGGGAGACAAGGGGGGAATATCATCCCATAATGTCCTCATTAACCACGGTGGTCTTGATGAGTGTTCCATCACGTGACAGTAAGCGTCTGGTTTCACTTCATTAGCAATGAGGTTAATTACTGGCAAGCAAGCAGGTAGCTTTGCTGTCCTCCCTCTCCCGCCCCTAACCATTCATGGGTGGGAATTCAAGCTCCCCTTGCCAACTAATGGCTTCTAATGCTCCTCTATTTGTAAAGGCAAGACAGGTAGAACAGGGCCATTTCTCAAAGTGAGATGACACGAATGCATCTCTTCTCAGGAATTGGGGTACAGAACAGAAGGCACTGGATCGGTCAATCAGCTGCTCTTTTAGAGTCTCTTTTGAAGCAAAACAGCATGATGTGGTTCCAGAGAAATATTTCTGGATTTACTCCTGCTGAGACAGGAATGACCAAGTGGCAGCCACCAAGAGGAATTTTTTCAAACTCGCATGAGCCAGTTTGCAGTTCTGGGATGCTTAGTCTTGCAGGCAAATGATTGGCAGCGCAATCCTGGAAAACTGTCTAGTGACAGAACGAGCATTCCGTCGCCAGATGACATCACGAACGTGCCGTAAAGCACATTCGCAAGAACTCACCTTGGGTCTGATTCTTGCAGAATTCTGGTGGTATTATAATCAGTGGATGTTATGGGCAAGAGACAGTGATTAGGAGTTCCACATATTAATTGCTCTGGGTATAGAAATAGTTCTTTTTGTCTGTTCTGACTCTCCCTCTAGACAATTTTAGTGGATGACCTCTGGTTCTGGTGTTAGGTGAGAGGGAAAAAAAACTTCCCTCTATCCACTCTATCCATCCCATGCATAATTTTACATGTCTCACAGCGCAATCCTAACCAGCTTTCCAGTGCCGGTGCAGCTGCAATGCAGCCCCGAGGTAAGGGAACAAATGTTCCCTCACCTTGATGAAGAGGCCTCCTTGACTGCCACTGCACTGCAAAATGCAGTGTGCGCCCTGTTGGCATGGCTACACCGGTGCTGGAAAGTTGGTTAGGATTGTACTGTCAATCATGTCCCCCTCAGGCACCTTCTTTCTAGATTGAAAAGCCCCAAATGTTGTAGCCTTTCTTCATAAGGGAGGTTCCCCAGGCCACTAATAATTTTGATTGCTCTTTTCTGCACCTTTTCCAGTTTCACTATATCCTTTTTGAGATGTGGCAACCAGAACTGGACACAATACCCCAGACGTGGCCTTACCATCAATTTGTACAATGTCAATGACATAATAATATTGGTCGTTTTATTCTCAATCCCTTTTTTAATTATCCTAAGTATGGAATTGGCCTTCTTCACAGTCACTGCACACTGGGATGACACTTTCATTGAGCTGTCCATTATCACCCCAAGATCTCTCTCCTGATCCATCACAGACAGCTCAGAACCCATCAGTATGTGAAATTTTGATTTCTTGCCACAAATGTGCATCACTTTACATTTACTTACATTGAAGCACACCTGCCATTTCCCCACCCATTCCCCAGTTTATAGAGTTCCTTCTGGAGCACTTCACAATCCACTCTGACAGTGTGCAGAGGCAGGGGAGGGTGTAACGAGGCAGTGACGGGGCGGGGGAGGGCGGAGCAGGGAGGTGACGGGGTGGGTGGGCAGATTGGCTCCGGGAAGGAGGCGGGTTCGGTGGCAGTGGTGGCCACTGAATCCTAGCCTCCTTCCCGGACCAAATTCTGCAGTCTGGGTCCATGCAGACCTGTGCCAGCTATTTCGCTAGCACAGATCCGAGTAGACCCCTCCATGCTGTGGAGGCTTACCCCCAGGTAAGGGAAGGAAAGAGAACTCTACAATCCCCCCCCCCCGTAGGACTGAGCAGTAGCCATTTTGGCATCACTGCATTGCGTGGGGGGGGGGGGAGAACCATAGGAATGGGCTGTTAGCATATCAAGGAACCCAGTCTCTCTTCCCCTGTTACAACAACAGTCTGTCTCATAGATGTTTTTCTCATTTCAAGGCCCTTTTCAGATTTGTGATCTGGAGGAAGGATGATAGCATGACGCCACTATTACCTCACTCCTTGGGCTTGATAGTTTAATCCACAGCGATGCTATGGCAGAGTTGGACCCTCCTGAAAAACAATTTAAGTGTGCAAATGTTCACTTTATTATCTTGTTTGGTGCTATAGTTCTTTCTAGCTGTTATTCAACCATTCTTTCTCCTCCTCTCTGATTACTGCTTCTGATTCATTACTGGGTTAGACACGGGGGTGATTCAAGCCTTTCTGGGTTGGTGTTGTGAATGGAATAACATCACAATAAAAGGTAAAGGTAAAGGTATCCCCTGACAATTAAGTCCAGTCGTGTCCGACTCTAGGGTGTGGTGCTTATCTCCATTTCAAAGCCGAAGAGCCAGCATTGTCCGAAGACGCCTCCGTGGTCATGTGGCCGGCATGACTCTCCTTGCCGCCACATGTAGCATGCAGCTGGAACATGGAGCGCTGTTTACCTTCCCGCAAGTGGTACCTATTTATCAACTCGCATTGACATGCTTTGGAACTGCTAGGTTGGCAACATCACAATACTACATATCTAATCAGATTTAGCTACATGATGATGATGTCACTGAAGGTGAGTGAATTAAATTGAGAGAAAGGCAGGGCTGGCCTATCCATGAGTCAGATTGAGGCCATCTGAATTCAAAAAGAAAGAAGGGAACAGGATGGACATAGGAGAGAGGAGAGTGGCGGGCTAGGATAGGCAAACGCTTTTGCAAGTAGTACCAGCAACTGTTAAAATAGGAGGATGTTTTTCAACACTAAAGAAAACACTAAAAGGAACAACTTCTGAGCATTAGCTGAGTTCTCTCTGCTTTTGAGAAAATCCAAAGGGTCTGGATGAAACGTCAAGCAAGCCAAGAAGAAAAAAGGACTTTGTTTTTATCACTTTGTCTGCTTTGGAGAGTCCGCTTGGATCGCCCGCTTTCCATACCGGTAGGATCAAAGCTACAGGAATCTCAACGGACTAGTGTAAGAACTCGCTTTATTTCTTCTAGTTTAAGAGCTGATTTCACATGGCAAAAAACCCCATAAATATTACTTCTCTATGCACTAAAGAAAATGTACTCAAGAAACAATGAGCAGTTTTGACTTCACTATATTTGTAAACTTTATCTGAAACTTCTGCTTTTAACTCCCTCTTTGGCATGGTCATTTTTTAAAAAATAAAAACACTGAATACATCTACAAACTCTTTGAGACACAACTAACCAGGTGGTTATAAGTGAGTAGCCAGCTTTAGCAGAGATTGCTGAGGAGGAAAACAAGGAGGGAAAAAATAAAACGTTGCCTTCGGTCTCCCCTCCCAGGGGTCCCTCACCATTTCTGACAAAAACGCCTCTGGGCTGAAAGGGAGAGAGAATGAGAATATAAAAAGCAAAAGGCTCCTAAGATATGTGGTGATGTAACAGAAGAACCAAGAGAGGGTTCCGGTTATCTCAAGCGAGTAAGGAAAGCAAGGGATGCACAGGGAAGCAGGCAGACAGTGTTCGCCAGTCTAGGCTTCCAGCTGACCTCAAGGTTAAGATGTAAATAGTTTGGGTTTGTACTGTTAAAAGGGCCCTGAGGGGCAAGAATACATTTCCAACCCCATTAAAACAAACAGGACCTGGAGGACTACTGGTATGTTCATGCTGTTCAAAGAGATTGCCTGTTCCCTAGGAATCTTAAAAGTACATACAATCTGACTAACAGCGCAATCCTGAGGATTGTGTCAGAGACGGAACGAGCGTTCCATCACCGGGAGACGTAAAGCACATTCGCAACGACTCGAGAGCAAGGGAGGCCGGCACAGAGGCCAGCCTCCCTTGCTCCATCGCCGAAGCGCCCGTGCGACCGCCGAATTCGGTAAGCCGGGATCCTGCGGGGGCATTTCGGCAGGCGAGGGAGTGGGGCCATTGGCCTAGCCGGCCCGGGAGGAGGCAGGGGATGACCTCAGTCATATTCCGGTCCCCGCCAGGCCGGCTAGTTTCTCTGACTTCCGCCAGCTATTTAGTTGGCGGAAATCCAAGGAGACCGGTCGGGCTGGCCTGCAGTTACACCCGGGGAAGGGGACGAGTTTCCCCTTCCCCGAGTAGACCTCTGGCCCAGCGGCAAAATGGCCGCCGGTGCACAGGATCAGGCGGGCAGCCCTGGGCCACCAGCCGGATCCTTATGGTGGATTGCGCTGTAAGCTTTGTCCCATAGCGCATCTATAGCAGGGGTGGCCAAACATGCTTGATGTAAGAGTCACATACGATTAACTTCAGATGTTTGAGAGCTGCAATATTTAGGAAGCATTTAAATTCTTAAATATATTTGCTCACCATGAACATTAAACTTATGTTTTAATCCAGGGGACTCTCAGTTTATACCTGGTAAATAATTCTAAAGCTTGGAAATTTCTTATTTACCTTTTATATTAATTGTGATGCAAAAAGGAGCTCAGCCAACATATTCCCGAGAGCCACACATTATACTTCAAAGAGCCACATGTGGCTCAGGAGCCGCAGTTTGGCCACCCCTGGTCTATAGTCTTCAAAGGCAAAGTCCCTGTTCTCAACCAGGCTGGAAGTGAAAAACAGCAAGAAAAGCTCCTACATTTGATGGATTTGCCACAGTCATAGCCACTATCCTCTAAGGAGAGTTCACTTGAACAGGCTGGGAAAGTGCACAACTCAGATCTCACGCTGTAGAAATCAGCGTTTGGAAAAGGGTATCAGGTTTTTCAGGTGCACAGTTGCAAAACTGTGATTCATATTTTTACACTTTATTGTGACAATGGCAGCATCTCAGAATGTGATGTTCTGAATGTAAATCTGATTCCTCACCCCAATATTTGTCCCAAATTTATTATAAGGTGTAAGCACAAGCCATAAATATAGGTACAGAAGGCTAGCTGGGTGTTAATGAATAGCAGAGGAGATATAAACTAATGACTTTTAAAAAATGAGGAAAAAGTATTTTTTAAAATTTACATCAGATTTTTAAATTAAATTTGTATTTTCAATTTTAATTTTTTAAATTAACAATAGGTGTCTTTTAAAAATGACCTGATTTAAAAGTCTACACTATAATTTCTTAAAACTGAATTATGACCATCTGTCAAATGCTGGTAATAGTTGCTTCTCTGTTTAACGAGAACCATGGGGAAAATGTCTGACATAAACGACACAATAAGACCCTCTATTCTTGTGGGCTACTAGGATTAGCAAGTCATCATAGGCACTAGAATTCAAGAGCTGCCACCCTGCATAACACCTGGATTGGCCACTGAGTTTATATGAGATGGTCTTAGGGTAGGCTTGGTCTTAGGGTAGACCCGGCTGTCCCAACCGGGACAGAGTGCTAGACCTTTAGGAGAAGGAATGTGGGCAGGTGTAGCTTGTTAAACCTGAGAGCACAATCCTAGGCATGTCTACTCAGAAGCAAGCCCCATTGTGTTCAGTGGGGCTTGCTTCTGAGTAGACATGCCTAGGATTGTGCTCTAAAGTTTAACAAGCTGCACCTGCCCACGTTCCTTCTCCTAAAGGGCTAGCACTGTGTCCCGGTTGGAGATCTGGTAAGCCTATCTTAGGGTCAAATTAGATGTGTGCCTCAATAGACTTCAGAGGTGTCCCAGGAAGCACCTCCTTTTTTCACTAAAAACAGGCAAATAGAAAAGTAAATGAGACCAAATTCTGTTCCTTCTCTGCTGCTGCCCCTGTCTAACGTATTGTGCAACAATATTGCCAAGGATATAGCCCACCTGCAGTGGTGGTAGAGACAAAAACGTCTTCTGGGGACTGCTGGCAATGGGGCTCAGCATGATCTTTGCAAACAGAAGGATCATGTGAACTGGAAGCCACGTATAGTTCTCACCTTATTGGAAGGAACTGCACTGTGAAGCCGCAGGCATGCTATTAAGCGAAGGCTGCACAGTTAAGTTGGGAATAAAATCCATTTCTATTGATCCTTTAGAAAGTCCGTATGGATCATTTCAGGATGCAGGACGTGTTCCAGCCTGCACAAGAGGGAGCAATCACAATACAAAACAAATGCAGTGACCTGTGAGCATTTCTATGCATGAATGAACATGTCCACAGTCTAGACAATTTCCCTGCCTTGTAGGGAAGCAAATCTTCCATCTGTCCTCTGCATATGAGGTACAAAAAACTTAAGTAAAGTGGGTAGGGAAAAATGGTATACAGAGGCGTCGCTGGAGGAGGGGTGGTGGTACTGTAAGTTCCGCACTGTTCTAATCCCCATTTACTCCCCGGTATGAGGTGGCCCCGCCCCCTTGCCCCGTGTGGTGAAGGCAAAGGGCAGGACTCCCTGCCCGTTGCTTTCGCTGCACGGAATGGCTCTGACGGCGGGGCCACCTCGTACCGGGGAGTAAACGGGGATTAGAACAGTGCGAAACGTACTATACCGCACCCCCCTCCAGCAACACCTCTGATGGTATAACAAAATGCACACTACCCTGAACTCCGTGAAGGTAGCATAGGAGCCACTGGGACTAAAACAAGGAACCTTCAGGTGTCTAGTGGTGGACCTCCCAGGGCTCCAGTCAGAAAATTCCAGGGCTGTGAAGTCTTTCCAGGATCCAGGCTGACTCCACTCACCCAAGCAGCCCCCCAACCTGTTCTCCCCCCCCCCAATCTGCTCATTATTTAGGATTCTGGGCCACACTTTGGGTTTGCCTGAGCAGCAGTCAGCTTTGACTTTGCCTACTTAGCTGCTGACCCTGGCTGTTATTGCCCCAGCCCCACGGGTTTGTGCCTCCTGCTTCCCATTCTGCCAACTCCGTAGGGTGCTTATGCCTGGGTAGGGGCCATAGTTCAGTAGAGGAGTGTATGCAGGAAGGCCCCTTGATATTTCCAGGTACGGCTGGGAGCCTGGGAGACACCCCTGTCTGAAACCCCTAGAGAGCTGCTACCACTCACTGTAGACAATAATGGACGACATAAACCAATAGATTGACTCACAGTCCAATCCTATCCCCCCCCTTGCTGATACAGGTGCACCAAAAACGGGCACACTGTATCCAGCGGGGGGTGGGGGTGGAGCAGATGAGGACTCTTCTGAGGTGAAAGGGGATTTAAATCCCCCTTACACCTCTGTAAACCTCCAAATCCGTAATGAGTCTCCTTGGACTTGTGTCAGTTCGAGGAGAGAAAGGGGCGGGGAGACTTCAGGAAAGGCCATTACCGCCAGATCCACCCCCTCCCGCAGCCTCCCTGCCCCCTGTTACGCCCCTCCCTGTTCCATGCCCTCCCTCCCTCCCGCCTCTCCCGCTGACATACCTGCTCTGGTGGGTGGTGGGAGAGCCAACGACGCACATGGGAGGGCCCCAGCTTCTCCACCTGCGCACTACTCAGTGTGCTGCCAGAAAGCGCTTTACAGCACTTTTTCAGCATTAGTTGGCAGCGGAATGTATGTTCCGCTGCCGGCCGGCCCTGATAGGATTGAGCCGTCAGATTATGAACCTATGTTCATCATGATGAGTCATACAAATGTACTATTTTAAACAGTCCCACTGTCATCATGTTTCTCTATTCTGGCTCCTCAAATCTGAGAATGCCACGTTATAATCTGAACATCTTGCCAGTGACTGTGGTCAAAAGAAGCTGCCATGTGCATCTCTGAATAAGCCCTCCATTGTCCCTTCTGTTATTAAATCACACTTCCCAAACTTCTGATATCTGGGGCATAGTTTTTGTGAGTGTGTGTTTTTGCTTTTTTTTTTCCTGGAGTAAGATGGAAGGCATGTGTTTATAGAGATTTTCTCATCACTTCTCAGAACAATGGGCAGGCAACCTCCTTGCATCTGCAAGACAGCCTAGTTAAACTTGCTTTCCAGCAAGAAAAAATCCTGATCTTGGATATATACAATTTAAATTACAAAAAAGCAATGTATTTTCATTTTTAAGAGCATTCGTTGTAGGTTTTCCAAACACACACACACACACACACACACACACACACACACACACCCCACCTCTCACATAATAACTATAGCAACATTATAAGCACAGTTTGTCACCTTGTAATAATAACAAGATTTGTGCCTTGGTATGCACGTCTAGTCCATAGGCCTCTTTTATTGTTTATTATTGCAGTCACCCAGTGTGTAGAATTGGCCAGCAATATAGCAATTTCAAAGAAAAATCAAATGTACTCTGAAGCACAGGGTGAGAGTTGCTTTCGCTCTGCCCCGCCCCCCCCCCCCCCCGCACCTCTGCTTACGTATATTCTACTGTCTGAAAGAGGTGTGACTAGATCACTCAGGAATTCTGCCTCTACAGTGATCGCTCATTCAGAGAAGATACAGCACCTTTTGGCATGGATGCAACCTCCTGGCTCTTCCAGAGATACAGCAGCAGCACACGTTGTTTGCATTCAACCGAGTTCTCTCCATCAAGGAGTAGGCATTCCTCTTGTCTAACCCAGCAGACAGCAACTCTCTCTGCACTTGTTCTGCACTGAAGGGTGTTGTGCTGAATCAGCACATCCCCTCAATCCAGACATTGTGTCCTCTTCCCACACGGTTGCAGTGTCCTTCACTCCTGTGTTTTCTTCCCCCACCTAATTAACAACTTTAATGATGACTTGTTTAATGTCCCTGTCAACCACATAAATTATGATGGCTGCACAAAAGTTCAAAGTGCAACAACACCACAGTGCTTACCGTAGTTTATTTGCCATGTTGTCAGAACTAGGGCTGGAGACCAATGGTCCAGCACAAAAGCAGGCAATTCCTTCTTTGATTACAGAAGCTGGTGGCTCTGATGCCAGGAAATATTTTTTTCAAAGGGTAGATGGGTGACAGCAGCAGCCATGTCAACAGCAGCATTGACTGCTGGGGATTAAACTCCGTGTCATACAGCCCGGTATCATCAATGAACTAGAACAGGGGTTCTCAACCAGTGGTACAAGTACCACCAGTGGTACTTCTGCCCTCTGCTGGTGGTACTCAGACCGCCGAATTGCCAGAACCCCACTCCAACGCAGCGTTTGCTCCTGAGAGGCTCCACCCACCCAGAACCTCCTACCTGCATTTTCTGGCCTCCGAAAACCTGAAAACCCAGGAGTAACTGGCAATGTTGTCATCACCAGTCACTTCCAGTGGTACACAGCAGGAGAGTGGCACCGGAGGTGGTACTTGGCTGGGAAGGGGTTGAGAACCCCTGAACTAGAAAAAGCAATTGTTGGGCTATAGATAGGCTTACCAGATCTCCAACCGGGACAGAGTGCTAGACCTTTAGGAGAAGGAATGTGGGCAGGTGTAGCTTGTTAAGTCCTAGAGCACAATCCTAGGCATGTCTACTAGGAAGCAAGCCCCATTGAACACAATGGGGCTTGCTTCTGAGTAGAGATGCCTAGGTTTGTGCTCTAAGGTTGAACAAGCTACACCTGCCCACATTCCTTCTCCTAAAGGTCTAGCACTCTGTCCCGGTTGGAGATCTGGTAAGCCTAGCTATAGAGATTACTGTACTGTACAGTATTTCCAGTGAGAAGAGGCCTACCACACTTTAAGCTGCAATCCTACACGTGGGAGTAAGTCCCACTGAATTCAGTGGCGCTTACTTCTAAGTAGACATGCATATTAAATTTTAAAACAAACTGTAGGCAAATCAGCTTGAGCTAAATGCCAGATAATAACAAACTCTAATTTTAAAATGATCCAGTGATTTTAAAATGTCTTCAAAATGCAATCCTGAGAGCCTTTATTCAGAAGTAAGTCACACTGTTTTCAATGGGTTTACTCCCAGGTACGTATGCTGCAGGTTGCAGCGGCAGGATCGTATAAACAACAAAAATGCTCAAAATATAAAGCATAGCAGAAAAGCAGATGACTAAAGCCAGCACTGGGGCCCGTCTGCAGACTGTAGCCCAGAACAAGGAACTAAAGAGCAAACGCTGCGGCTGAGCCTGTCTGTTACAAACAGGAATAAATCATAAAGTGCATCTTTTTCTTTCTTTTTTTTAAATAAAAAAGCAACTTATGCACGCCACTTCAGAATTTACCTGTGCACCACTGGTGAAGAGGCTTATTGACAAGGTCATAATTGGGGGAGGGGGGAAGGCTGGCCATCTCAGGTGCATTTCAATCCCTTTGGTGAATTTCTCTTAAAAATAGGCTTGACATTTGTACCGGAAAATCCGGGACAGTCCCGGTAAATGCCTCCATTTACCGAGAATGTCCTGGGAAGGTTTTCCGGACGATTGGTAAGCCGCCGCCGCCTCCATGTTGAAAACGTGGAGGAACTTAGCTGGGCGCCGCCATTTTGACTCTGGAAATCTCGCGAGAGCCGAGATTTGGGCGCCCAAATCTCGGCTCTTGCGAGATTTCCAGAGTCAAAATGGCGGCGCCCAGCTAAGTTCCTCCACGTTTTCAACATGGAGGCGGGGGCGGCGGCGGGGGCGAGAAGCGGGTGAGTAGACTGGTAAGAGACCAGGCTCGCTGTCGCTGGCTGGCCCGGTCTCTCACCGGCAAGTGGGAACCCCAGCGACAGCAAGCCCGGAGCTGTGCGTGCCTTGGCGAGGCACGCGCAGCTCCGGGCTTGCTGTCGCTGGGGTTCCCGCTCGCCGGTGAGAGACTGGGCCAGCCAGTGACAGCGGCAACGCGGAGGAGCAGAGGCAACGGGTGACGACGATGGGTAAGTTAATTTTTATTGTAAAAATTAAATAAATAATTAAAATTTGTTGCCGCTTTTTTCTTTGATTCTTTATTTCTTTTAAAGATTAAATAAATAATTAATTAAAAATTCCGGGGGCCCTTTGCGCCCCCTGTTCACTTAAAAAAATAATTAATTGTGGGGGCGCCCCGGTTTGAGGGGGCGAAAATATGGCAAGCCTACTTAAAAAGCATGTTTCTTTTACTTGCAGATTTATAAGGGATAGTATGTAGGGACTATTCTGACCAGTTGCTTCCTAAGAATTTAACTTGCTCCCATCTGCCAGTGTTCTGGCCAATGAGTGCCAAGATACTGGGATAACTAACTGGTTGGGAGGCCCTGATTTTGCCAACATCTAGCGTTGCTAGCAGGGTCACGTGGGGGGGGGGATTGACGTGTTTCGCATCATCGCCCCACCCCCTGTGCTCCTGGAAGGCTTCATTTGAAGCCTTGCAAGAGCCCGGGCAGGTGGGACGGCTGAGAAAACGAGTCAATTTCAGCAAATTTCAGCTCCAATGGCAACCCCTCCCCAAAACCTGCCGCAACTCCTCCTCGCGAGGAAACCACGGTTTTCACCCAGGTGCATTGGCTTCCCCCGGCCCCATGATAGCGACGCCCCTGTGTAAAACCTGTTGTCTAGAGATGGAATTTTTGCATGGCAGCCCTCAGCATCTCGGTGGTTTTTCTTTATAGTTGTTATTGCCTGGATGTACATTGTTATTAACAGGCTTTGTGCACCCAAATTGCAGCTCTGAAAAGGCCATTCGAATTCTAGGCACATCCCTTAGTTTTCATTTAATTTTTCCTTTCTCTCAGTAAATGTTTCATCTGAATCCATAGAAATTAATGGGCTCTTGTCTTGTAGCTGATTTTAATCGCCACTTTTCTTTTCTGTTTAAATGAATGTGGCTTCACTGGAGAAAAAGTTATTTTCCCCTCTCTGTCAATGCAATCCTAGATTAACTGTTGCTATAGACTTTCTAAGATGCGTTATTCCCCCCTCCCATTTGAATGTTCTTCAGGACATCAAAATAATTCAAATTAATGAGGGAAGGAGTGATGTTACCTAAGAGGGGAGTGATGAGATGAGCCGTTCCAGAGTAGCAGGAGCAGAAGCCAGGATTTCCCCTACAGCAGGAGTGGTGATGTCCTCAGCAGGAGTGCTAAGGTGCTGCCTTGAAACTCTTTTCAAAAGGACCTTGGCAGAGAAGAATCGCATGGCTCAGCAGGAGGCAAACTGAGAAATGTGCATAGGGACATATGTCTTAAAATAGCCTTAATGGGCCATTACTATGGGGCTGTAAGTACAGTATAGGGTGTGTGCATGATGAGCTCTTCACCACTACACTACTGTTCATTTGTTTTAGCTGTTGGAAGTGGAGAAAGGTGCAACAATACTGCACAAGCATCATGCACCTGAAGGGAGCAATATAACCAGATAGGATGTGATGGTTTCCCCTCTTACTCTTCCAGTAAAGCTCTCTGTGTTATGCAGATTGCTAATCTCAGGCTATCCTTTCTTCCTCCTTTCGTCTTTCCAGAATCCCTTTACAGCTAGATAGCAAGCACGTAGGACCTCTTCCCCCCCCCCCCATACAAGTATGGAATTCTCATAAAATATTTCCTTTTCTTTATAACAACATGCCATGAAGTGATCTCAGTGGTGTTGCTGGAGGGGGGGGGCGTATGTGGTGCAAGGCGCTGCATTGCGCCTTGAAAACAGGTGTAACATGGCCCCTCCCACTCACTCCCGGAGCCATTCCGGTGGCAAAGGCAGCACATGTTGCCTTACCAGAATGGCTCCAGGGGCGAGTGGGAAGGGCCACGTTACACCGGTTTGCAAGGCGTGGTGCAGTGCTTTGCACCACTTATGGTGCCACACCCCCTCCAGCAATGCCACCGAGTGACCTTCTTAACAGAAATTTCCTAAACCCTGCTGTGTAACCATGCTATACTAAAATTAACATCCTTAGACTGAGGAAAGGAAATTTCCAGTAGCAGATAAGAATGAATCTATCTGATACCAGAAATGCAAGCTGTAGTTATCAGTCTCTGCAGACCAGGTTTTGCAAATTACACCATAAATTGCTACTGTTCTCTCCTAACCCCCCCCCCCCCCCCAGTATATACTTACGCTTAATTTCCATTGAGACTTTCATAGGCTGCAAGACTGGGGAGCACAAGTTCGTTGCCTGGGAGCTGACTCTCCCTTGACATCAACCCCTGCAAGAGAAAGGAACAACTGGCTCTTGCTGCACTGCCTCTCCTTGGCTTGTTGCCCTCCCCCAGCCTTGGCTCTGGGACTACCCCCTGCATACTATGGTAATTTTTCTGTGGACTGGTCCTTAAGATCTCCTTGTAAAATCAGCACCTTTTCATGAATAAAAACTGATAAACGCTTTCCCTCTGTAGTTCAGGTGCCTTCTTTTTGCCTGGAGTTCTATCATCCTAATGACAGCCCATGGGGTAGCTACTGGTCCATGGTGAAGCAACAGAAGATGGACTGTTGACCCAGGTCTACGGGGCAGAACACAAGGGAAATGCATAGCAGGACTGTCACAGCACATGCACACATGTTGGAGGGAAGCAGAGATTCCCATCAGACAAGAGTGAAGATGATGGATGGGGCTCCCACCCACCCACTGGCTTTTACCTCCAACTGTCTCTGCTAATGTATTGCTCCTCTACTCCATTCACAAGTCTCTTTCCGATGATACATTAGAGAAAGTTTCCTCTACAGTGAGACGATTTACTTCAGTGGTTGAGCCACTTTGTCCTTTTAAACTATTTCATCTCAAGAGATGGGAAGTCATTTGAAAAGATTCCATTGTTTCCTGAACTCAACCCCAGCCCCCCAGCCCCATTTATGGAAGTTTCAAAATCATCATCATCATCATCATCATCATCGTGATTTTGAGTATTCAAAGTGCTTCATATGCATTATCTTGTAATCATTACAGCAATTCTGTAGGGTAAATATTATTATCCACATATTGCAGCTGGGGCGTTCAGGCTGAGAGGGAGTGGCTTGCCAGAAGGTGGTGCTGGGGACACATGTTCAGAACCCTGGCCATGGTATGTGGGGTGCTGCAGGGTTGGCCCCCCATGCTGTTCAACATTACATGAAACCACTGGGAGAGATCATCTAGGGATTTGGAGCGGGTCCAATCAATATGCTGTTAACACTCAGCTCTGTCTCCTTTCCACCAAATACTGAGGAGCTATCAAGGTCCTGGATTACTGTTTAGAGGCAGTTGGGAACTGGATGAAGCCCTCTTCAGACAAAACAGAAGCCCTTAGGAGCTGCGGGGCAGTTTTGCCCCCTCTCTACAAAGATAGTCTTTTTGGTGCTGCTGCATCGGAGGGGGGGGGGATAGGATTGGGCTCTCAGTCACCCATGTAGATCCATGAAGAAACTGGCCCAATCAGGGTTTCCAGAAGTGAGTATGGGGCCCAATTAGAAACATTTTTGCAGGGCCCCGTGTTCATAGTCAAGGTCTGTAGAATATTAGAGATATAAATAAAATTTATTATAAACTTTATATCTCTATGGCAGAATGGAAAGCAATCAAAATGTGCACTTAAAAAGTGCATGTGAGTTAATGGACCAAATGGATCTAAGCACATTTTAAAAGTGCAAACATGTATGTCTACAAGTAAACAAACAAACTGTGTAGATTACCTTTGAAGAGTAAATATTGTAGTTACTAAACCACTTGTTACAAAACCTCTTGCTTTAGTAACTGTGGAATGATTTACTAAAAATATTAACGTTATGTTTTGTTTAGAAAAAATCAAAATGTAAGTAATTTTGGGAACAAATTTTGGGAACAGCATTATTGAAAACAAATTATCTTTTTTTGAATTTCTAGAAATCACATAACATTAATAAATTATGAGTAAGTCACAATATTATTGCCTTTTATTATGAAAAAGTTTTCTTTATACATAAAAGTTCCTTCTTGTCACACTAGCAGTGCAAGAAAGTCTTTCTTGCTTTTTTTTTTTTCTCTGCAAAGTCTTTTAGGATTTTGTGGCCAAACTGTCCAAACTTTCTTGCTGAATTGGTCTCAAGTAAGTTTTGATCAGTTTCAACTTGGAAAACTCCTTTCTCCTGATGCCAGTCATCGGGATTGTCAAGAAGATCCAACGAGAGATAAATAGATTTGGGAATGCAGTAGACCTGTTGTTGCAAGCAAGGAATTAAAGCATTTTCATGGGGTTTTGAATCTCTGGTGGCAGAATTGGCTTTAATGCCTCCATTTCCTCGCAAAGCATGTAACCATCTATATTGGCCAATTTTGTGGTTTTAACTTGTTCTTTTTCCTGTGCCAGCTTGACATCTGTCAATAACACTTCCAGATCTGCTGCACATCTTCTTATGGTGTCCTTGGACAGGTTTTGAAAATTGCACAAAAATCCAAATTTTGGTGCTTTTTCAGTTGTTCAAACTGAGGCTCAAGTGTCTGCAGGGCTCGTTCTACCACTTGATCAAAAACATTGCACTTTGAAGACTGTTTTTGAATCTGACAAAGGTTCATCTGCAGATTCATAATCAGATAATTTTCTTTTTTTACATAAGCGTTTGCTCTGAGTCTTGAATACAGGCTTAGCATCTAGGTCTTTGGCAAGTTCACTGGCATCAATCAAGGCTTCATCAAAATCTTTTTCCTGTATGTCTTTAACCAGTTACCAAGCTTTGGGAATGAAGAAAGCCCTGTAGCAACATCCATGATATTTACTCTGAAGTTCCTTACTCCCAAAATTTACTTGAAAGAGTAAGGAGTGCCAGAAAACTAGTGAGACCATTAAAAGTGGCATCCATCACCGAACTGATAAAAAGCAAAGCATACTGTTCTTAATGTCTACCTCATATCTGTCATAAAAAATTCAGCAGACATCACATCATTAGTGTCAAAAGTAACAAACTTGACTTGTATCATATCATTTTTGTGAGTGAGTGCAGGATACTGTATACATCTAATATGTCTGTGTTTGTAGGTCCTAATTATCTAGATTTATGTATGTAAAACTTAAATACTTGAGTCTGAATACTGTATAGGCTTACAATATATAATTTTGCAGTAGAGATATGCATGTGTATAAAGATAGGCTTACCATCTGTCCCAGAATTTCCGGGACAGTCCCAGAATCCGGCCTCGGGTCCCAGAATGGTCCTGGAATGTTTCGGGCCGGTTGGAAGTCTCCGTCACTGCCGCCGCCGCTGTAATGAAGAAACTTACCTGGGCGCCGACATCTTGGCTTGCGAAATTTCACGAGATCCAAGATGTCGGCGCCCGACTCTCGTTAGGGCATAGTGCCCTCACGAGATTTGGGTGCCGACATCTTGGATCTCGTGAGATTTTGTGAGCCAAGATGCCGGCACCCGGGTAAGTTTCTTCATTATGGCGGCGGCGACAGCGGCGAGTGGGTGAGCGGGCCGGCTGGGCCGGCTAGAGCGGCCAAGCCAGCAAGAGGAAAAGGAAAAGCCCCAAAAGGAAAAAAAAACCCTAAAAATTATTTAATTATTTAAAAATTATTAATTAGTTGTGGGGATTGTCCCGGTTTAAGATAGGGAAAATCTGGTAAGCCTAAGATCATCTGACCGAGCCCTGTTGCAAGTGCTGTCCTTCACAGAGGTTATGGGGGCTGGCGACAAGAAGCAGGGCCTACTCTGTAGTAGCACTGCAGCTAACTCCCTCCCTTGTGACTTAAGAGCTGCCCTCTCCCTAGAGATGTACTGGTGGAGACTGAAGATGCTTTTGTTAGATTGGCTTTTTAGTAGGTTGAGTGGGTTGAAGATTTGGTCAGTCTTATGCTGCTATGTATTAATTGATTATTTATGCTGCGGCTTTGTCTGGGGGTTTTCTGTGCTGTGGATTATTTGGGCTATGCTCTGTGCTGATGTTTTGTCTGTTATAATGTTTTTACCTGTTTCACTGTTATAGCTTTATTGTTGAATTTTTTGTATTTATACTGACTGTGTTTTTAATACAGCAAGTCCTCACTTAAAGTTGTCGATAGGTTCTTCTTGGAAACTGCAACTTTAAACGAAACTACTTATAATGAAACCAATTCTACCATAGGCTAATTGATAAACGTGAACATTCCTATGGAATTTTCCTATCAACTTAAACGACTTCAAACAAAACGACTTTAATTGAGGATTTGCTGTATTGTTAGCTGCCTTGAGCACCATTGGGGAAAGGCAGGATACATATTTCTTAAATAAAAAATTAGGCCCATTAGAGAGTTCAGGGCAGAAGCAAGATTTCAAACTAGGGATGTCAAGATTTGTAGCTCACAGCACAATCTTATGAATGTTTACTCAGAAGTTAGTCTCATTGAATTCAGTGGGACTTCACACAGGTAAGTGTGTATAGGATTGCAGCTTCACAGTCAAATCCTAGCCATTCCCCCCCCCCTCCAGTCGATTCAGCGGCAACAAAATGGTGACGGCTGCATCCTATGGTTGGGGGGCAGTCTGGGAGGCCTCCTCTGGGTAAGGGAACATTTGTTCCCTTACCTGAGGGTAAGCCTCTGTGGCACAGATGGGTATGTCCTGTGACAGCTAAATAGTGTAGACCCACACTGCAGGATTGGGTCTGGGAAGAGGGATAGGATATTGGATAGGATGGCGGCGGCAGTTCTGCCCCCTCTCTGCAAAGATAGTCTTTTTGGTGCTGCTGCATCGGAGGGGGGGGGGATAGGATTGGGCTTTTAGTCACCCATGTAGATCCATGAGGAAACTGTGGCCCAATCAGGGTTTCCAGAAGTGAGTGTTTAATATACACACCTGTTGCTCACTCTTCATGTGTTTGCTGCAGGAAATGCTCACTTTAAATGTACATCTGGCAAACAAATTCCCATGTAAAGTGTAGAACTACTTTAAACTGCCGAAAGGGAGTACACATTTCTTTACTGATAAAATGGGAGAATTCCCTGATAAAATGGGAGAATCCCCTGAGATCCTTTGAGGAGAGAGGGAGTACAAATAGGATAAATAAAAGAAAACAATGCTGCAGATTTCAAATGCTATATAAATGCTAAAAGAAAAAGGCAGCAGCAAAGAGACTTTAGGGCATATAAATCATAGGCCGAGTCATGGCATAAACCCAGATAGATCCTAAGTACTATGCATGGCTGTACACAGGCATGGCTCCCAGTAGAAACAGAATGATTGGCTATAATCTCCTTGTTGTTGCAGGATGCAGTGATCACACAGCTACCTCCCACTGTTCAAACACCTTCAGTCAGTGCCCCCAAATCATAAGACATGTTTGTTCAACACTTAAACGAGGTATATATGTGAAACAGTCATTACAGACCGTATGCCACCAACTGAGCGTTCACATCACCTGTCTCCAAACCCAACGCTTCTCCATGGAAGCTATTCACACATACAGCTGTGAGGTGAGTGCTAAGTCACCGAGGGATGGGATAGCAAGTGAACTACTATATAGTAAAGGTAAAGGTGTCCTCTGCTCGAAAGCCAGTCGTGTCCGACTCTAGGGTGCGGTGCTCATCTCCGTTACTAAGGCCGAAGAGCCAGCGCTGTCCGAAGAGGCTTCCGTGGCCATGTGGCCGGCATGACTAACGGAGCGCTGTTTACCTTCCCGCAAGCGGTACCTATTTATCTACTTGCAATTTCTTGCTTTCAAACTGCTAGGTTGGCAGGAGCTGGGATAGGAGAAGGGAGCTCACTCTGTCACGTGGCACTCGGGTCTCGAACTGCTGTCCTACCGACCTTCCGGTCTGCAGTTCAGCATCTTAAACACTATGCCACTGCGGCCCCATACTGTATATCCATGTATAAATCAGCCCTTGGAAATCATGTAAGATTTCAACGTGCAATATATAGTAGCTTTTTGAAAAAAATATGATGTGCCTTCAGATACACACTGCAAGTAACTCATCACAATTTTTCTGCAGGCGACCATGGAGAAGAGTAAGCATACTTCACTAATTCTTCTTTGTTAAAGAAAAGGGAAGGTCCGGCAGTTCTCATGGGTTGCTTGTTGCCCACTTCCTGATGCAGACAGAAGAACTTGTCATTCAAATACTGCCGGAATGCTAAGAAAGGCGCTGACGAGAGCAGAGATTAAGGTTGAGCAGGGCTCAAGAGGGCCACTGGTGCTTCTTTTTGTTTTGCTGAATGCACTTTGTTTCCATTCCTTTGACCTGCAAAGCTTCTGTGCTTTTGCAGGAACAGATGCACCCAAGGGATTAGTAAGTGGCTAAACATTTATGTGCTGCGCTTACTTCCGTCACAGAAGTGAGTAAGGAAAAGAATGTCATGTGATCCTGTGGCATAAAGGAGCCTGGCAGAGTTACTCCTAAACGTACACTGTCATCTTCTCCAAGAAGAAACCCCCCCCCCACATCCCCAGAATGATTTCATTTGACACACACCTTAGAAGAAAGATATACCCCTTAGAGGATCCTGTCTTATGCTTGAGCTTTTAAAATATATCTGTCAACTGTGGCTGCCAGGGAGATGGCAGACCCTGTGGGGTTATTGCTGGGAAAAGCTTGTTGGGTTCAGGTGTTAAATATATCTGCTGAATACTCTACTGAGCTTCCTTCTCTCCAATATCTACCCACTCCTCAAAGCTAGGCTATGCTTACACTTTGCCTATACTAGTTTGGTCATCTTTCAGCTTGATCAGGGATGGCCAATTGGCAGCCTTCAGGTCACATCCAGTCCCTGGACCACCTATCTCTACCCCACCTCTGGGTGACCCTGCTAGTTTGTCTTTTAAGTAAAACAAAGCAATGATTCTCCATGTGTATTTCATATAGATATTATCTCATTGCTGTTTCATGCTAATTCTGGAAAGTGAAAGTACCACTTAGGGAGGGCTACAGCTCAGTGGCAAAACATAAGCTTTGCATACTGAAGAGTCCAAGTCCAATTCCTGGTATCTCAAGGGAGGGCAAATAAAAATTTCAGCCTGACACCCCAGGTACTGGCGTCACTGCGGGGGGGGGGGGCGGTGCTCTAAATTCCACCGTGATCCGAGCCTCTGTTACACAGAGGAACGAAGCGCCCCGCCCCCGCGCCTTCCGAACCAGTCAAAGCAGTGAAAACAACGTGCAGGAGACTCCCTGTGCGTTGTTTTCACCGCTTTGAATGGTTCAGAAGGCGCGGGGGGCAGGGCGCTTTGTTCCTCCGTGTAACAGAGGCTCGGATCACGGAGGAACTTAGAGCTCTGTCCCCCCTGCAGTGACGCCAGGGAGCCACTGCCAGTCATTGTCAACAATACTGAGCTGGACAGACCCCTGGTCTGACTCAGTATAGCAGCTTCCTACATTCCTCCTAATTTGCCTGTTTAGAGAATCTTTTAGGAAGTATTTGCTTCTTGCTCCTTTCAGCTAGTTTGTATCTGTGAAACCCCTCCTGCTAGACTTTACTACATAAAGCCTGACTGCCTATGACAAGATTGGAAGGTTCTGACCCCCAATTATTGTCTGGGTACTACAGTGTTTTCCAGGAATATAGAAGTTGTCAATTGCTATTCAAGACCATGTCGACTGGTGGACCACTGATCAGTTTCTAATGGACCACCTGGTGTATGTATGAGTGGAATTTGGCTAGATTCACAGCCCAATCCTGTGTAGGCTGCAGCGGTCGGACCTTTAAGGGCAGTCCAAGAACAACTTGGGAGAAAGGGAAAATTGTCCCCTTCCCCCGTGTAAGCGGCGGAAGGTCCTATGGGCCTCCTCGAATGTGCGCAAACACTAGAGCTCACGCACAGTAACACCAGCCAAGTCGGCTTATCTGGGGCCATGAGGGAGCTCGTGATACTGGGGATCTTGGACCCCGGTATCCAGGCCCCCTCCAGGCCCCGGGCAGCCAATGCCCTCCCTCCCTTGCCACCCAGTCCGCCCTCCCCCTGCCCCTGCCCCGATCGGTGTAGGTCTTATCTGCTTCGGCCAGCGCAGGGCGGGGGAGATGGCAGCCCAATCTTCTTGAACATCATGCCCTCACGAGATTTGGGTGCCGCTATCTTGGATCTCGTGAGATTTCGCGAGATTCAAGATGGTGGCGCCCAGAAAAGGTAAGTTTAATCAAAATGGCGGCGGTGGCGGCTTCCAAACGGCCCGGAATCGTTCTGGGACTATTCCGGGAACCGAGGCCGGTTTCCGGGACTATCCTGGAAATTCCGGGACGAATGGTAAGTTGATGATGATGATGATACTGATGATACTGATGATGAAGATGAGAATGATGATACTGTACATTGCTGGCAGTTGCATGGAGGCCTGGAGGCTCACAATGTGATGACTAAGCTCCAGACATTAAAGACTCTACAACTACAGGAGCTATACAGGGATAACTTACCAGGAAGTGACTGTTTTGGGCAGCATCTCCATGGTGATAGTGATGTGTCATTGCTATTTAATTTAACCAAAAGCAATATTCAAGCCAAATGTGGAAAATCCTTCACAGACAAACTATCTGCAGGAATTTTGAGAACAGAAAGAATTTCTCTAGAGACCCATGAAAATATTTCAGCAGGGGTGATATTATCTCTAAGGTTTACACAGCTGTACTTTCACCCGTGATGCATTATAAGCAGCGTGCAATGACAAACTTCGGATGACATTTTGATCCTGTGACGAACAGGCCTGTGTGTTAGACAATGACCTGGTTGTGTGCAGTAGCGTCACTAGGACGCGCGTCACTCTGGGGCAGGGGGCGCGCGTCACCTTAGTGACGCTACATCAGCGCGGGGGGGGGGGACCCGGCTCCCTCCCCGTGTCACCCTCCAGATGCTCCGAGGCCGGCCCGGGAGCCGGCCTCGGAGCGTCCGACCCCGTAGGCGCTCCAGGGCCTTCTGAAAGAAGGCCCAGGCTGCGCGTCCATCCGGGTATTTCCCTGATTTTCGCGCATGCGCAAACCCGTTTTGAGGGCAAAAAGCCCTCAAAACGGGTCTGCGCATGCGCGAAAATCCGGGATGGACGCGCTGCCTGGGCCTTCTTTCAGAAGGCCCTGGAGCGCCGACGGGGTCGGACGCTCCGAGGTCGGCTCCCGGGCCGGCCTCGGAGCGTCCGAAGGGTGGCACGCATCACGGAGGTGGGGTGTGCACGTCACCCCGTGGCGCGCGTCACCCGGGGCGCCCCGCCCCCCCGCCACGCTCGAGCGATGCCCCTGGTTGTGTGAATCCATTCTTAGAAAAAAATGCAGCTGGAACATTACATTTGTTTTGTTTGTGTGAGCTGACTCAGGTGGGATTAAAGATGGCATGCACACTGTGCCAGAACTGGGCTCCTAGACAGTTTTTTGCCCACTGCTGTCATTTCAGTCATTAATGTTAACAAACATCTCGTATAATTGAAAATAATACACAGTGCAGTGTTAGGCATGTGGCTGTGGTGGGCATTGCTGTGTCAGAACGTCATGCTGTGCAAGAGAAGCAGGGCCGCCTCGCATTCCAAGGAGATCAAATGCTCTGACAAGGAAGGTTCAAGCGAGAGGATGTGTCCATGGTACACAGAATCTTTCTGATGTTCAGACAAATGCAGAAATTTCTGGGGTGAAGCCAACTGCCACAATGCCACTCCCCCCCCCCCCCGCACACACACATAGGCTGCAATCATAAGAAGAACCCTGCTGGATCCGGCCAAAGGCCCATCTAGTCCAGCTTCCTGTATCTCACAGTGGCCCCACCAGATGCCTCAGGGAGCACAAGACAACAAGATACTTGTATCCTGTCGCCACTCCCTTGCACCTGGCACAGAGAAAATCTACTCCTACAACCTGGAGGTTGCTTATCCCCATCATGGCTTGTAACCTGTGATGGTCTTTTCCTCCATGAATCTGTCCAAACCCCTTTTAAAGGCATCCAGGCCAGGTGCCATCATCACCTCCTGTGGCAAGGAGTTCCACAAACCAATTACACGCTGGGTAAAGAAATATTTTCTTTTGTCTGTTTTAATCCTCCCTTCACTCAATTTGAGTGGATGTCCCCTAGTTCTAGTGTTGTGTGAGAGGGAGAAGAACTTTTCTCTATCCACTCTCTCCATCCCATGCATAATTTTATACTATGCATAATCCTATGCACTTACCTGGGGGTAAGCCTCATTGACTATAATAGGGCTTACTTCTGAGTAGGCATGTATAGGACTGTGCTGTTATTCATTCTACACTGATAAAATGTCTATAAAAGGCTATAGAAAACTACCATATCAGGGGAAGGCTAGAATCTTTTTATGTGTAGGGAATTTGGAGGGGGAAGATTGGGGTTGTCCTCCCCCTATCTGCAGTCTGAATTGATACAGCCCAGACACAGGCTTATGCTTGAGTGAGGACTAGGCCTGAGAGAAGGTCCACTCGGCAACTTGCCAGGGTGTCGCTCCCGCTCTCTGCTGACTGTGTCAGCTGTCTCCTCTGAACTCCATATCAATACCATGGTTAATTTACAGGGCCATAAAAATTAATTAATGCTGTAGTTACAAAGCCATTACAATGTAATTATTGTTTAATTGGATTATAACTTATGTAATTTCCGACAAAGTGCTTATTGCTTGTGTAATAAAACAGAAGATATTTACAAAGTGATTAATCGTCACTATCACCCAGCAGAAGGCACTGCTTAGGAGCAGCGATGGGAAGCGCCGGCATCTTTCCGCAGAAGGTGTCACAAACATTATCCTCTTCATGCTTGTAAAGATTGTCTATAAAGACTCTTTGGCTCAATCCACAGCCCACTTAAACCAAAGGACTTTGATTTAACCACCTGTACCGCATGCTCCTTTCAAACGGTAAGACTTCTCTGTAGATGCCAGTGGCTTGTTCTCTCAGCCTAGTGAACAAATTCTAAATGTAAAACAAAACATATTTGACTCCACTCCAATTAGCAGCTTCTTTCTCTGGCCAATCAGTTTGTGGGCTGCTACTAGCTCTTCATAGAGTATTTCCCTTTACCAAGACAGACTCTTCATGCAACTTCCTCTCACAAAATTACCCAGTTTAAAAAAAAAAGATCTCAGGTGCCTTTCTCTATAAACGCCAGTCTCTAATCTAAGCTGTCACATTCTAGCATGACCACATAACTAAACCTGGGATGGAAGAACTGTCAAGCCTTCTTCAGATGATAAATCCGTGGAAGGCTAACGTGTGAGGCTGAGGGGGGGAAATAGGAGTGCACCAGTTAGCCATGCCCCTGAGCACCCCATATTCAGCTCTTGTCTGCAGAAGGCAGCTCTCCATGCAAAGAAAGATTTTCTCCATCATTTAGAACCGGAGATGATGATGGAGAATTTCACCAGGCTCAGGTTCAAGAAACAATTCTTGGAACTTGGGAAAGTCCTCCAAAAGGAGAGGCAAACTTCCTGAACTCCAAGAATTTTCTTGTGCTCCATTAACCCCACAACTACCCACAGCCAAGGCCAGCGGGTGGCGCAGTGGATTAAACCGCTGAACCATGAGCTGTCGATCAAAAGGTCGGCAGTTCGAATCCGCGACGGGGATAGCTCTCGTTGCTTGGCCAGCTCCTGCCAACCTAGCAGTTCCAAAGCATGTTAATGCCAGTAGATAAATAGGTACCGCTTGTGGGAAGGTAAACAGCGCTCCGTGTTCCAGCTGCATGCTACGCGCTGCAGCAAGGAGAGTCATGCCGGCCACATGACCACGGAGGCGTCTTCGGACAACGCTGGCTCTTCGGATTTGAAATGGGGATGAGCACCACACCCTAGAGTTGGACACGACTGGACTTAATTGTCAGGGGTCACCTTTACCTTACCCACAGCCAACATCCACTTTCATTTTACAGAGAGAACAGCAGATGAAGAGTGCCCCTGTGAAGAGGTGTTCTTTTCCCCGTTTTCCCAGCCCTTATAATTACCATTTCGGCACAGTTTGGAAGCCAGAGTAGAGAAACTTCTGGGCCGATCAGGTCTCAGTAAATAAGAATGTCTCCTCCCTTCCTCCCCTCTTCCTTTTCCATTGTGAGCAACAAAAGAAAGGGAAGGAAGGAGGAAGAGGAGTTTGGGAGTCCCCTGTTTGGGAGAAATGTATTTTCTCTCAAATAGGGAACTTTAGTTAAGTCACTCCCATATCACTCAGAAAGCTGGCAGTTTTGTTAGTTTATTACGTTTCTACCCCATATTACCTTCAAAGAGCTCCGGGTGATGTACACAGTCTCCCTTTGTCCTTACCTGTACAGTAGGTTAGTCTGATGGCTCAGCGGGGATTTGAATGTGGGCCTCCCTGGACCTAGTCCAACACTCCAACCACACTGGCTCATTGGCTTATGCAGGTACAAGAGTGTCTCTATATACACACAGGCCAAGACACGTTAGTTACTAGGAAGAACTGAATGGGGGACAATTGTAACCCTGAGAAGAAATTTCCAGAGCAGTGACTTCTTGTGAGAAATTAAATGCATGAGCTAAGTACAGTACAATGATAATTGACATCAGCAGTGAGAGGTAATAGTATAGTATATGGTGGAACTTTACTTATTTCACCGTGTGCTGAGACAGAACACTTTCATCATTGTTCAAGCCAAATTGAACAGAGTCAGATGTCTTGATAAATTTTACTTCAGCAGTTTCTTGCTGGAGTCTTCCTTTTATACTAGCTTGGTTATGAAATAGTGATTTTTCAGGCCATCAGTAGAGTATCTTGGGAGACTGAAATGTTTGGTGCAAATGCCCCTCTGCTGCCTACAACGGGACAAACAGGTCAACCTCCGCCCATAAATAGTCACAGATTTGACGTAAAACACCCAGAAACTATTACCTGTTATTGCAGATGTTAAGTATCATCATACTTAGATCATACACTTAACTTCTCATAAGACCGGTCACTCACTGAATCTCTTGCATTCTATAGCCATTCTGGTCTTCCTTCACAGGTCTGGACTGTGGTCCGTGAAAGCATATGCTGAAAGGGCAGCCCAATCCTGTTGTAAGAGGGTCCAGATTGGGGACCCCGGCAGCAGGGTGTCAAGGGCCAACCCCAAGTCTTGGGGGGGCATCAGACTCCAGGGAGACCTCCATGCCAAGCCCACAGGGGTGTATCAGGATGCCGTAGAAGAGGCCACAGAGGGACCCCAAGGGAGGGGGTTGCCACACCCGATTCCTCCTCCTGGAGCCAGTTGCAGGAGGCTTGCCTGGCTGTCGCTCCTATTCTCCAGCCAGCCTGCTCACAACTGACTCATCCTTGGCCAGGCATCCCTTATATACCCCTCCCAGCTCCCTGGTCCCGCCTCCCCAGGCTCTGACCCAATCCCACCACGTCTGCCTGACAGGCAGGGGTGAGTCTCTCTTCAGGATCGGTACCGTCCTGGATTCCTTCCTTGATGCCGGCACCTGCAGGGAGCCATGACCGGGGCCTGCCTTGGCCAGCTGGGCTACGGGTCCGCTGTCCCTCGGTGGTTCACTACCAGTCCCTGGGGGCAAGGGTTGCTCGGCTGGGTCTAGGGTGCCCTGTTCCGCGGGGTGGCGATGGCCCCCATCCAGGAGCGGGGTCGGCACCTGCAAGTCTGGCCTCTCCCCCGCTGTCTCTGCCTCGGAGGGCATCGCGGTGCTTGGGGGACCTCCTGTTGACCACGGCAAGATGCCACGGTTGCTGCTGTTGCCTGGCTCCTGTGCAGCATCCCAGGTAAGTACGGGGCTCGCCCTGAGTCCCAGACACCTGTGTAAAGATACGAGGCTGGCCTAATGGGCCGGCTGCTGTATCCTAAGCCCATTGCGGGCTGCCCCAGGGCTGCTAGGCCGCACCTCAGGAGAACGGGACGTTCATCCCCTTCCCCAGGTGTAAGCTAGCCCAGGGCCTATGTGCCTCCTCAAATGCATGTCAGGTTCAGACCTAGAGTACATTTGGGGAGGTGGCGCGGGCCAGGAAGAATATTGCCACCAATATCCTCACACCCCCTCCCAGCCCGGGCTGGCCAATGGACCCCTCCCTTGCTGCCCCATCCCACCTTCCCGTTGACCAGTGTGGGACTTACCTGTGGCAGCTGGAGTCAGGTGAGTTGCGCGGCCTAGTAAGCGGCTCCAGCCTCCGGTCTGACGACATGTTTACGACACCCTGGAGAGACAGCCACACCGTTCCAAAGTTACACTGGATTGCGCTATAAATTGGTTAGTCTTTAATGTGTTAGAAGACTCTGTCCCTCAGAAGGGACAGCATGAATCAGGATTTCTACTTTTACATTCTACTATTGCTATTCAGGCTTACCAAGGGAAAATGTTTTTTTTTTAAAAAATAGGTGGGTGGGTGGGTGGGTGGGTGGAGTGCTGCTTTGATTCTCAGCAAGTGCCATGTGATTTTTCCTTTCATGCTTTCCAGATGAAAATAGAAGAAATGAAAATCCCTCTGAAACTAAGTAGAATATCAAACCAGCACACCGTTCACCCAAGCTGCCCTTTCATGTTGAATGAGACTCATCAACCATTACACAAATGTCTTGTCTTGTCTCCCTTGCGTTGAGCAAAAAGAAAGCTTTGGGAATGAAAAGGGCAGCAGGCACAGATTAGCACCTGGGGCGATGGATGACTTTCATACTGAGCCACAGTAGCACACATAGAGGAATTAATTCACTCTTGATATGGCTGCTGGGCCTCAACTTTTCCTTATCTCTGCCACAAGACACACGGACAAGCATCAGCATCAATGGACCTTGAGCAGATACCTAATCAGTGGCTTCCAAATAGCCACAAAACCATCGTTGGCTTCTAGGTGCAGTCAGTGAGAGGGGTACAAGAACATCCCAAGGGTGGAACGCTGTATAATGAAGGAAACTGGAACCCTGCGACAGAATTCCTTGTTGTGTCTTTCCACTCTGGACCACGAGGCCTGCAGCCCATCACTACTTCAATCGTACCCTTAGAATAGTCGTCAACTTCCTGCTGCACATATTATATGTCAGGGCTGGCACCAGGTTGCTCGGCATCCTGTGGCAAAGCCCTGCACTGAGATCCCCCATGATGCCCCCCATCCCTTGATGGCACCTTGGGCGATACTGGTGTCACTGGTACTGAGCTCAGGAGTCAGCCAGACCCTCTGTTGGGCATACTGATAGGTCGTTGGCCAGTACTTGACCTGGCCAATCCCTGACAACAGGCCAAATCCTATCCAACTTTCCAGCGCTGATGCAGCTATGATGTATCAGGGCACACACTGCATCCTGTGGTGGGGGGGGCAGTCATGGAGGCCTCCTCAAGATAAGGGAACATTTGTTCCCTTACCTTGGGGTTGTATTGTGGCAGTAGCTGTGCTGGAAAGTTGGATAGGATTGGGCCCATCAGCCCTGTTATACATAAGTTGTTGCTGCTGCTGCACTGTAATTTCTAGCACCACCAAGTCACATCGGCCACATTATCAATAGCACATTCTTCTATACATCTTTCAAAATGATATATGTTGTCACTTACCCAGAGTGCATTACTGCTGTTTATGTAGGCCAAATGGGTCCTCTGTTTAATAGAACAAATGAATACAAAACCAGACATAAAAAACTGCAACATTCATGAACCAGTAGGGATATATTCCAGTCTCTCACAATATTGAGCTGCGAAGCAAAACAAAAATCAAATCAACTATTTCATGGATCCTTCAAAGAATCTAACAACTATTGCAGGAAACCAGAGAGGCACCTCATAACTATTGTACAAACCTTATAAATATTGCAGAGTTTTGGCAAGGATTACAAATACTGCAACGTTTCTCTTTATCAGGTTAAAGAAATGGCCAGTATATACTGTAATAGCATTAAAGTTTAATTATGCAAATTGACACAAAGGCACTGGGAAACTACTAACTCCATTATGAGTAATGTGAGAGGGACACTGTGCCAAGTCATCTTCTAAAGTGTTGTTCTTATTCATCTCTTGTTAACTTTTTTGAAGACACACTGACTCCTTTGTTTAGTGGGTATACTGTACTAAATACGTGCACAATTTTGACTGGAACCAAGGCCCGCACCAGGCGTGCAGTTATGTCATGGGAAATTATGTCCATGAGCACATCCGTGAGTTTCAACCCATGTGGGATTTGCAACCACACATTCACTGCAATCCAGGTGTCTATTTGTGGCAAATGCTGTGCTAGTCCCTCCTCCAGTACTGTCTATCATCCTTCAGCTGTCTTCCTGTGTCTGCACATATCCCAGTAGCACTTGCCTGCAAAAGGGGCAGGAGTTTCCCCTTGAGAGTTTAGAGGCAGTAAACTTCCTGGTCTAGCAAACCCTCTCCTAGAGATGCCTAGGATGCCGTCTCACCTCATCTGACGACTCAGAAATCACAGATATTGAACAGCCATGTGAGTTTTCTGACCACCAGAAGTTAAAAACCCATGTGGAAGTCTCCAAACTCATGGATTAAGAAGTGGAAAAGGTATTTGGCTTATTCTGGGGGGGGGGGGACGCAACAGGATGGACGACTCACAAATATGGAAACCCGTGTGAGTTTTGCATCCAAATATGTGCTATATCCACTGAAAATGCTGTATAAAGTGTACGTGTACACACACACACACACACACACACACACACACACACACACACACACACACACACACACCATATGGAGCAAGGCTAGTTTGAACTGGGATGTACATGTAGAGGGCTGGAAGCCATTTCCATGATTGTGAGTTATGACCATTGGGAAAAGTGCAGACATGAAACATGGAAATAGATGCTGGATTCCTGTATATATAGTCTGGTTCATATACTAATATACATACATATACTATACCCATATAGTATAGTATACATATACTATACCCATTAGTATATGTGTGGATCATATGGAGGAATTTAGGAGTATGTATATGCCCAGGGAGACTCCTTTGTGGGTGAAAGGTTTCTTTTTATTCCTTAAATTTGGCAACATTTGGGCAATTGGTAAAAAAGAAAAGAAAAGAATGCATTTCTAGGGATGTGTGGCTTTTTTGGTTGCAAAGCAGGCCTGGCCTAAGTTGATGCCTGAGACCATACTTGAATTCCACCCCTCTCCATTTTTTGTTTTGTTTATTGGAACCAGAGGAAGAGGGGGAGGTGGCAGTGGGACATGGTGGTGGAAACCTCCTCTTCCAGTTCTGCTACCTGCACTCCTCAGGTGCTACCTGCACTCACCTGCCACGTGAGGCAGCCCGCCTCACCTTGCCTCATAGATGAGCTGGCCTGTGGCAAAGGCTCTCTTTGGTTTTCGATACCAAGCCTGAGGTCTGATCTTTCAGGCAAATACGAAGATTCAGACTTCAGAGGTATGTCACTAGGTACAATGTAAAAATGTTTCAGATTCACTTGTCAGACTGGAGCCTCAGAAGTGGATATGTGACCTGGCTGGTTGGCTGGCCTGAGTGAACCAGAGCGAATTATCTTCAGGAACGTTCATGCAATGCAACTCTTCTCTGCTTGTGGCACACTGATGTGTGTGGAGTGCCTGAGAAGATGACCTACCGAGGGTAGAAAGTTGTGGATGGTCGTGTGTTGTGGCAAGTGACTGAACCCGCCGACCTTTTGCTCATTTCCAACTCACTGATGCTAGAAGAGCACAATGTAGGGATTTCCGCATCAATGGCTTTTTCCACTCAGTTGCATGTTTTGGTCTCCCAGTACCTCAAGTCGGACAAGACACGGGTGTGGTTCTGTATACATTGTATTTTACGCATCTTTGGAAACCCAAGAACAAATCAAAAATATATAGCAAGCAGAGGCGTGGAAAGACTGGAGCGAGCGGAGCAGCAGCTCCAGGCGGCACCACGGCGGCGGGCGGCGCTGCTCCGCTCGCTCCAGTCTCACGGAGCGCGCGCCCACCCGGTGATGCGGGCGGGCACGTGCGGTGGACGCTCCGGGGCTTTCTCTGGCTCCGAGGCCGGGGGAGAAGGCCTTCTCAGCGAGGCCTTCTCCCCCGGCCTCGGAGCCGGAGAAAGCCCCGGAGCGTCCACCACGACCGGCGGCCGGTGCTTTCTGAAGGCGGCCGGCTGCGTCTCCCGCTATTTATATTTTTTTCTGCACATGCGCAGAACGTTTCGTCGTGGTGGACACTCCGGGGCTCTCTCCAGCTCCGAGGCCGAGGGAGAGGGCCTCGGAGCGCCCCGGTAAGCCGGTCCCCCCCCGAGCGGCGCGCCGCCCCTTTGGGGCAGCCCCGCAGCGAGTGCTCCAGGCAGCACTTGCTGCTGGTACACCTCTGATAGCAAGTGTGGCAACCCTGAAACCACATAGCTACTCAAACGAAAAAGATTTGGGACTTATGTTTCCCTTTTTAAACTGCTTTTGTCAGGATTTATTTGGAGCGCATCAGGGTTTTTTTAACGTGTGTCTGCTCTGTCAGCAAACTGGCTGCTCTTCCTTGCCATTGACAACCTGAATTCAGCTTCAGTGCTCTAAAAAGTCTCCAAAAATTACTTTTTCTTTCTTCTGTTCTTCCACTGTTCATTCCCTCTTTCTTGCTGATGATTTGGAATCAACAGAAAAGAAGCTTTACTGATGGTTTGATGAGTCGGGCCTGATAGAGAATCTAATACTAGCTGCTCTTTTTCTCCTGCTCTTATGGCGATAGTTCCTTGTGACAGCAGCAATCAGCAATGTATTTCCTTCTTTTGCAGACATCGACCACGTGAACAGCTCTGGTTGCAATAAAAAGAATGCCGCAGGAGACAACGAAGACTGGCTTTTTTGTAGGTGTCAATAGATAGGAGTTTGACGGCCTCCCAAAGAAAAATCAATCCAGTCTGGACCAGTGGGAACCGTTCCTCCTTCCTGACAACCACAACAGCTTGACTGCCTTTGGCTGGAGACCGATGTTGATTTTTTTTTTTTACAGAGATCATTGAAGGCAGTGTGAAAAAGGCGTTGTTTCCCTTGGTGTGTGCTCTCATTTCACTGTTGTCTCTGGTCAAATGGAGCTGGCAGGGTTTTGTAGTGTAACTCTTTAGTTGGTGTAAGTCCTAGGAGACTCCTGGGTAAGGAACCAGGCCAGGAAGAGGGTGATAGGATTTCAGCGTGTGGCTGCAGCTGAGATCCTCCCCATCCCTGTCTGAACCACCCCTAGCCTGGCGCATTCACTGCCCTGATCTGCCCCCAACCCTCCCCCCAAACCAACACTGCCACAAATTTACCAGCAATGATGGGGGCGGGGCGGAGGATGTTCAGTGGGCTACTGTCACCCATTCACAGCCTCTGGCCATTTCCCCTGGAGGCCACAGCCCGCCAAACTGTGGAGCGGCTTTCCTACCATCGCTCTGGGACTTACGCTAATGAATTGCAAGATCTGCTCCGGAGAGGATTGGGCTGTAAGTAGTGCCTGCCTGAGGCACTCACCCCTGCCTGAGGGCTAGTAATGTTTGTAACATGGGAGGAACCACATAGTTCGCTAGATCCGCATAGCTCCTCTTTACAGATGTTAATGGCATGGCATTTAGCCATAGAGAAGCAAGAGCCACAGTGCTCTGTTGTCATATTAATCAACCTCCAAGAATGTACAAAATGCACAGTTGTAACATAAACTTCAGTGTTAGGTATTCATTCGGTAAACATCAGCAACTTGCTCACTCAGTAAGAAAATAAGCACTGGATCTATTAAATAGGTGTCCTATTGTCCTTTAAACAAGAGGTGTCAAAGATAAGACCTGGGGTCTTATCAGGCCCTGTCAGTCCTCAGTGGGGCCTGTGGTGATCCTACCATATTCCACACAAATTACTGAGGTAGGTAGACATTACAGGTAGAAATCTGATGCCGCTAATAGACAAAGAGTTGATTCATTCATGGCCACTATTGCATGCTGCAGCAAGACATTACGCAAGATGTAAGTATACTCAACATCTTTCTGTCATCATATTCATGCTATAAATACTTAAGAACAGATAGAGTACTTCACAAATGCTGCAAGAATAATTTCAGGGTTTTTTTTTGTTTTGTTTTTTAACTTTAGTGTTCAGTTAAGGCAGAAGTGTTATGCCCAGTTCTCACTGAGATGATAAAGCTGTGTTAAGAACAAGGCTTCTAACCTAGCCTTGAACTTCACCTGCTAATTTTCTTTGGGTAGATAACTATTATGTCATGTGCACCCCCACCTGTGAAGTGGTACAGCCCAAACCCTAGTTTGCCACCTCAGGTCTTTGTGTGGTGTTATTTCGGTGGGACTGATTTTTTTTTTTGTAGAAACAACATGGTTGTGGCCCCTCAGCATATGCTGGGTAAGGTATTTGGCCCTCCAAACTATCTGAGTTTGACATTCCTGCATTAAATAGCTCCATCGGCAGGATATTTTGGTGGTCAGCTATGCATTTGGATTGCAATAGAATAAAAGTTTTCAGAGTCACCAGACAAGTCTTAAGACAGTGTTTCTATTGTCAAGCATTCCTGAGAAGAGAGACTCGGGAAGTAAAGAATTAAGAATTATTAAAAGCCTAGACACCAAAGTCTTTTCTGATAACACCCTGCAGTAAGCAGCATCTCAAGATTTATTCAAAGTTCCCAGCAGACCAGGGTGAAACAATCCATTTGCACTTTGTGAGGTTTCCTGAGCAATTTGTGAATTTAGTCAATGGGAAGAGAGAGAGAGAGAGAGAGAGAGAGAGAGAGAGAGAGAGAGAGAGAGAGAGAGAGAGAGGCAAGTGCAACCAGGTTTTGCATGCCCCACTGGCTATTTGTGCATGCGACAGTTGCTGTTGTTCCACTGGCAGAAGTACAGGCGAAGGCGTAAAATGGTGTGCCTTTGGGGAGCTAAGCATTTTACAAGATGTTGTTTTTTACGGGATTCCTGGTTGTTTCAAAGTGTGGAAGATGGAATTCCATTAAGGGTGTTACAGTCAAAAGTGTATACATGTTGACATCACACTAGATAAATGGATTTAATAGTTTGGAGGGGTTAACTGAGCATGGCTGACTGCTAATGGGATCTAGGAGTGAACAGTTCAAATCTAGTTCAAGTGAGTTGCCCCTGAAAGAGATAAAGACAGCTATCTGGTTACCAAATACATCATTAGTGGCTCAGTCCTATGGGGGCCTTACGGTAGTGGATCTCACGATCCACCACCGTAAAGCCTGGGTTGCTGGTGCAAAAGCTGCACCACCGTCATGTGCTTTGGTGCCACTGGTGCCAATGACCAGAGGCCCTGCATGTGTGACAAGACTGAATATTGTGAATATTGGTAGGCCATTTTTTAACCAAAGGGAGTAGTGCCTAGTGGCTAGCATGCACGCACCCCTTCCTGATCCTCGTTTTCCCTTTATTCGATCAGCAGCTGTATCGGAAAAAAACGTGGTAGTTTGTATGCACTGCCACCATCCAGGGTACAGAGATCCGGCCATCTGGGAAAAATACCTCTTCCAGGAGTGCACGGCCATCTGTGTGCATGGTGTTTTACACAGAATGAGCCCAAAAGAGCTCATAATCTAAAAAGAGGGTCAAGAGGGACAAAAGAGGAAGGGGAAGGCAGTGAAGGCAGGGCAAAAGGGGAAGAATATGTGTTTGATTATAGTTACTTTAGGGTTAGTTATGGTCCTTGCCAGACCAATGGAGCGGAGGGGTCCTTAGTGTCTTTCCTTTGTAGCAGTCAGCCAAATGGCAATGACTCTGCGGGGTGAATTCCTACTTCACAAATATTTTGCCTGGATATGACCTTTCACTTGTGACAGTCCATTTTAGGCACAACAGCTTTTTTTTTTCTCTTGACAATCAGAAGGGAATGGACGTGTGGCGTGACTATGGAGGCATCATGAAGCGTTCTTGCACTTCAAAGTTTGCAAGTGAAACACGGAAAAGCTGTGCCCTGTGGGCTAACTCAGGTCAACACAGATCCCCCGGGTTTTCAGTGTAGTAGCCACACTACTAACCCCTCCTTTTTGCGTAAGATATGCATAAAAAGACCAGTTGCCAGTTTGCTAGCTCTCATCCTGACTCTCCAGCTCTCTCTCATCCTCTAGCTCTAGAGCTCTCTGACTCTCATCCTGATGGCCTCATGAGCTTGTGCTCTCCCCCCCTCTTCCCCCCTCTCAAAGAAACAGCCATTGGAGGCTTTTGCACACTTGATAATACTGTCTAGGATATGACCAAAAAAAAAAAAAAAGATGTTTCAAGATGGTGATCAAAAGCAACATTCCCCTGTAAAAAAACCCAACCAACCCAGAGTGCTGTTCAGAAATAATAAAACAAAACGAAAAAGCCTGTTTCATCTTAGCTCAGTTTCTGAAGGCTATGACATGGGATAAACCCTTTTTTCACAGACACGCAATATTCAATATTTGACAGTATTAGAATTTATTTGAACTTCAAAGCCAGCTGGCCACTGTAGGAAGAACCTGAGCTGGAGACCGATTTTTGTTCCTTTCAAAACGCTGAAGGTGGCATGACAGAGGCATTAGCCCCCCTCAGATGTTAAATAAATGCATGGATGGGGTGGGGGGGAAGTGAGACCGTGTGCACCTGACCCCCATGTGGGGACATGTCGCTGTTCAGTTTATATATGTACGATGCCTTCCTTGCAGGGGCTTAATAAGCAATAAATTATTACATTATTGCAATAAGATTTAAATGTAATAATTTAAAATTATTACATTATTGCAATAAGATAAATTAAGCAATAAGAGAGTCCCTGCTCATATGGTTGTATGTGTATAGACCCCCCCGCCACGTAATCAGGGACCTGACTATGCAGAGAAGCCCTTTGCACCCTGCCATCTTACCTTTGCACCCACCCTGCCATCCCAATGATCCCCCCCACTTCTGCTATTTAGAGAATAGTAGCTTAGTATGTGATTAACATACGGGGCAGTTTGTTTTTGAGCTCCTAGGTTTTGCAGGTTTTTATTTCTGTGCTGCTGTTTGGCTAAAGACACCCCCCCCCCCAAGCAGCTCAACAGATTTAAAAACATAACACAATAAAATCAATAGTTCAAAACAGGAGTACAAACAATGAAACCAAACAAAATGAACAGAAGTAGCTTCCTCAGACATAGGTACGACAACATCCTTTCTTGAATGGCAAGTCCTTGCTGATATACTGTGTATTAGCTGCAGGTCCATTACATATGGGCATATGGCTGCCTCTTTAGTGGTCAAAATACAGTACATGTAGGATGGTTTGCAGGTGAGTCATCTAAAGTCCTGCCATCATCTCACATCTGCTACACTACCATGTAAGGCAATTTTCATAATAGCTTCATATAGCACCAGACTGCTGTATTACACCTGACTGTAGTAACGGTAACTGACGTCGTACCATCCTTTGTATTACCTTTTTTGCTCTGTGGAAGAGCATATTTTGGACCTAGAACAGTGTTGAGCTCCCATTTTGAACTCATTCTACCTTCTGCACACCCCACCCCAGTAGCAACAATCCATTCCACTTCAGAATGTGCAGAGATCCTTGTAGGGGGGTTCGCACATGAATCCTGCAGCTACTTGTGCAAATAACAGCCCAATTCTATCCAAAGCCCCATGCCTGGATGCAGACAGAGGTCTCCTTGAGAGAAGAAGATGATGGTCACCTTCCCCTGTGTCAAGCCCAAGCAGCTCCTATGGGGCTACTTGGAGGTGCAACAGCTAAATGGCCAGCGCAGCTCCAAGCAGCCCCACGTTGGGCATTCAAGCCTGGGACAGGGGATAGGATTTGGCAGAGGCCTCCTCCGCTGAGTTCGTCCCCCTTCCTGGGCTGATATGCCCTCCTCCCCACCCTCTCCCTGCCCAGAAATGCTGCTTCCCCCCTGCCGCCCTCCCCCCACCTCCCTGCTGCTCAGCACGGAGCTTACCTGCCTCGGTGGGTGGCGCTTCTTTGCCGGTGGAGGCCTGCTGGCGCTGGCCTCCATGCCAACGGGGCTGGTATCCATACTGTTGCAATGTGCTTTATGGCACATTTGTGAGAGCGTGGAGCCCAAAACCGCCGGCAGAGTTCGGCATAGGATTAGGCTGTAACTGCAGAATGGGGCACTCATCCACCAATGCCATTAGAAAAAAGAATAGAAGAAGACATCACAGAACCCCCCTGAAAACACACACAGGAAAACACCGTTTGAACAAAGTACCACCTCTTCCCTGATCAGGTTGGGATGATCATGCAAGTAGGGGAACAGTTATCCCCATGAATCCAAAGCAAATTAGTGGGGGGTTCTCAGCTAAGGGGCATTTAACCCATCGGTGTCTTGGCTATTGAGGGAAGAAAGCACTCAGGACCTTATTCCCTAGGCTATTCAAGAACCTTGAACACCTTTCTAGGTGCTTTGTTCTCTACATCACAAATTGAGAATCATTGCTGGAGAAGTCCCATTTTCAGTCTCTGGCATCTCCCATTCAAGGTTCCCAGGGATCGGTTTGGAAAATGCCTCTATTTGAGACCATGGGCCCATTGCTCCAGTGCCATGCCATGTTCACACTGCCAGGATCTCATTAGTTCTTTCAGTGCCACTTTCCAGTGTATTATGTGCTTATTTCAGTTATCATTGTAATCTGGAGTATCTGATACAACAATAACTCAAGACCATCTGGTGGGGTCCATGACTTAACAGGGATTTGAACCTGGTTCTCCTGCATCCAGTATTAACTCTCTCTCTCTCTCTCTCTCTCTCTCTCTCTCTCTCTCTCTCTCTCTCTCTCTCTCTCTCTCTCTCTCCTGTACCATTCTGGCCCACGTTATGGCACTACTCTGATGCAGTAGTGATTACATTTCATCATTAGTCGCAATCCATGATAGCGGTAAGTGTTCTTTAAGTTCTTTGATTTCAATGTGGTTTAAGTATATTTAACTCTGTTGCCAGTGGTTCTTAAGCATAGTTCATACAGGGTTTATTATTTACTTCAGTTAAAGTGGCCATCTCTCTCCTGGTCTCATATTAACACTCTCCGAACATGCTGTGTCATCAGATTTATATTTTAAACATCAATGTATACGATCATGTAATTTTTAAAAAAAAAAAAATGCTTTCAGAAAGCAAATTTATTAAAAGAATCTTCCAGACAGCTTAAATTAAATAATGTGGCATTAACAAATAAAGTTTTATATCTCAGGATGCCACAAGAAAGGAATTGCTGTAATACAAATAGCTATTTAATGCTATAACAGAACGGGAGAAAGTCCATTTTTCATCGGCTCCCGACAGCCATTTGTTATCTCCCCCCGGCCTCACCATTGCAAATCATCCTGGAACCCTGGAGCAAAAATATCACAAATGTAAAGCAATATAATGTCATCTGTTCCCTGAGATATGTAATAATGTATTTCTCATTCAAAGAACCCCCCTGTAAAGCACTATAGAGGTTTTCCCCCAGTTCTCACCAAATTCCTCTTCCATCTCTCATGCTTTATTTCAGGGAACTGAAATAAGATCGTTCTGATCTAGAGTGTTATGGTCTGAAAAAGAGACTGAAGAAACCTCTGAAGCTTACAGCGCAATCCTGCTTAAAAATAGGCTCGTAGAGCGAGTGGTCCACCGGCCTAAGGAATCACAAATGTGCTGTAAAGCATGTTTGCGTCTCCTTTCAAGTAAACGGCGCCGGCGCGGAGACCGGCACCACTCCACCACCATCCCAGACCCGCGCTGGCCAACACAGGTGAGTGCTGCACCGGTCGGTGCAGGGATGTGGGGAGAGCAGGCAGGGGTGGCGAGGGAGAGGGTCATTAGCTGGCCCGAGCTAGGAGAGGGCGGGGATTTCAGCACTGGGTTGTGCCAATATCCTGAGTCCCATCCTAGCCCAGGCCGGCCTTACATTTATTTATTTATTTAAAAAAATTATATCCCGCCTTTTCCTATGCCAAAAGGCAAATGCCCAAGGCGGCTTACAACAAGGTTAAAATACATAATTTAAAATAATACATACAATAAATTTAAACAATACATAACCATACATAACAAATTTAAAAACAATAAAATCCACTGGGGGGGGCTCCCCGGATATGCGCCAGTTCCAGTGCTGGTGTGCTTCCGAGGAGGCCCATTAGGGCCCGTGCCGCTTACACCGAAGGAAGGGGACGAACATCCCCTTCCCCTGAGGTGAGCTCAGGCTGCGCTGGTGTGACCCGCAATGAACCTAGGATGCAGCGTCCAGTCCTTTAGGCCAGTCGCCACATCTTAGGCAGTATCGGGCTGCCCATTTGAGACATAATTTCAGGGGTAGAAAACCTCTCATTAAAGACCAGTCCTTACATTACCATTGCAGTGTGGAAGCTGCTTTGATGCAACACTGAAGCCTGTACTACACTTCACGAATCCCGGCGCGGAAGCCTCTGCCTCTGCCTCCGTGCGCAGAGCTGGTCAGTAGGAGTGTCTTCCTGCCTGTTGTCCCTCCTGTTGTCCCGCCTTTTTAAGAAAGCGCAGCTGTGATTGGGTAAACACAAGAGCGCTCCGATTGGCCGAAAACCTTGCAGCCTCGCTGTGAACCATCTTTGACCCAGTGCCTTTTCCTCTTTCTCAAATTTCCAATTTTGGAAGTTCGGTGCCCTCCTCGCCCTCCTAGCATACAGCAGAGTTGCTCACACAACCAGCCCGGCAGGCAGAGAGTTGGGAAGGAAGAAGAAGCCGCTATAACCAGCGGAGAGCGAAGGGAACTGAAGATTTGGTGGCAGTGACTCCCAGTTCTTGGCGGAAAGTTGAACATCGGTTCTTTTCTAACTTCAATAACAAATTTAATATCATTATCCCAGCAGGAGTCTTGGGTATTTTGAGTATTTCCCGCCATTGGTTTTCTCTCTCCTCGTCCTATGTTTTCCAATGTTTTGCCCCCAGTTCCCTAAGAGTAAACTTGCAAATGTGTTTCCTGCAGCAGTTTTCCTCTGGGAAAACCTTGGAATAAAACCTCCACGGTGATTGGAAGTAGTTCTGATTGGCATGCAGCCGCTCTCCTCCCCCTCTCATCTCATTGGTCGCTGCAGTAGCTCCGCAAACGCACCCCCTCCAAAGATGGGTTTTCAGCTTTATGTACCTGGGAGATCGCAGCTGCTCCGCTAGCTTCCGCGAGAGCTCCGCACATCTCCGTGTGCATCCAGGATGCGCCGGGATTTGTAAAGTGTAGTACAGGCTTGATAACATCTGTAAAGATGGAGGACAGAAAAAGTTCACATGTGGGAGAAAATTAGCCACCTTAGAACTTAGCCCTCCCAGGTCTTTACCCTTCAGATTGCCCAGTCTCTGCCTTTGGTTTATTTCCTCCAAGAGCTGTGCAGCATTTCTACCTCTCTGAATACACATGATTTGTCACAATATATAACATTCTGTTCAGGAAGGAAGGACACATCTATCTCTATAAAAGCTTCCTTTTTATTATGGTTAGTTCACACCTTTTGCCCTTTGTAACAGGTGTAAATCTTGGGGAAATAAAAGTTTGGTATTTTCATCTTTATTCTCTCTGATTTCTCTATAACAAGCCAGACAGTCACCGTAACGATACGCTCTAGACAGGATTTTCTTTTTCTCTCCTTCCTTTTAATGGCAATCATGATACAGACTTGTAATAGGCTTGTGCTGTAGCTCTTCCTCGGAGAGGCAACCTCTGATACTGTTTTGTTTTTATTGTGATGATAATACAGAAATGTGGGAAGTATGATTCCCTAGGATTTCCAGCTTCTTTCAGAACTGCTGGATTTTTTCTTCCAAAGCTCTAGATCCCTCCCTGCTGCTATTCAATATTTATTTGTAAAAACAAAACAAAACCCATTACTTATTTGAGAGAGAGTGTCGGCATCCTCCGACCTCCACTCCTTGTTTTGCCAGTGCAGTTCCTCTGTCCCCAAACCTCACTCACTTTAGTATTATTAGCAATTGTTTCATGTGGCTCTGGACGAAATCCATTGCTCCATCTTCTCCAGACAGGCTACCCCCCCCCCATTCAGACATTCACAGCCCAATCCTATTAAAAGCTCCGTGCTCGAGTGCAATGGCATTGGGGCAGGCTTCACTGCATCCAATGTGGGGCTGGAAGTCTCCTTGAAGAAAGGGGACATCGTCCCCTTCCCCTGTGTCAAGCAGGCGCGCTAGCACAATGGTTGGTGCAGCTCTGAGAAGCCCCGTGTCGGGCTTTCAAGCCCAGGACGGGGGTTGGGATTCAGCAGAGGCCTCCTCAGTCCTGCCCGCCCCCCTCCTGGGTTTGATCCGCCTTCCTCCCAACCCTCTCCCCGCTCCAAAATGCCTCCTCCCCGCTGCCCTCCCCCTGCCGACTGGTGGAGAGCTCACGTGCCTCTGTTGGGCGCAACTTCTGTATGTGTGTAGTATCTAAGACCCTCCATTTTCCAAACCATCGGACTGCGCACGTGAGAGGCCATTTTTACTCAGGTGTGTGTAGTCTCCACATACATGGGACTCCTGAATGTATGGAAGTCCAAGATGAGGCGAGATGACCTAAGTCGCCCTCCTCCATGCATCTCTCGAATGCCTGAACAAAGCTTCTGCCCACTGCCTGAGGAGGAGGGAGGCCTCCACCAAAACCTATCCCCCTGTCCCAGCCTTGACAGGCCAACATGGGGCTGCTCAGAGCTGCATGGCCATTTAGCTGGCGCACCTCTGAGTAGCCCCATAGGAGCTTCTGGGGCTCGACACAGGGGAAGTGGATGATCATCAGGCAGTGTGGGGAATGTACTGCCACTCTTCATCATTGCTCTCCCTTAAAAAAATTAAGAGCTATTGTTTGCATGATCAATGAAGAAGTTATAATAGCACTTTATTCTATGACGAGGCCAAGCAATATGTCTTTTCTTCCCACTCCTTCTTCCTGGTCTTCATTGTATGCATTTTCGGTATGCATTTTCTTCCCACTCCTTCTCCCGGTCTTTCCTTGAACATGGTTTTATTTGTCTCCCTCCAGCAGTGCGAGGATGCTCTCCTTTGACTTTGGCGTGTTAGAGTGTAAAAGAGCTGACCTGGCCAAGGATCAAACTTGACCCTAAACTGTTGGGGAAAAATGCAGACAGTCTTGTGCCTCTCCCCTTCCAGTTGCTCAGCTCTTTCACAAGACTGGGGAATGTTAGCTGTGATCTCTCAAAGCAATCAAAACTCTTGGCAGTCAAGCATCAAGCCACTGCTGGGGGATTTGGAATTGCTTTGGTTTGTATCTAACCAAGTCAGCTGAAGAGAAAAGACTAAAAGGAGGGGTGGGGTGAGGTTAAACTAAAGATATCAACAGTAAAGTGGCACTTATTTGGGGCTAACAGCACAAGCCTCTGCATGTCAACTCAGAAGTAAGCCCCATTGAGTTCAATGGAACTTTGAGCCAGGTAAGTGTATCTGGGATTATATAGCCAAAGATAACTATGTTGCAATTTTAAACACACCTACTAGGGAGTAAGCTCACCGAACACAGTGGGTCTTGCTTCTGAGAAAGCATGAATAGGATTTCACTGCACGGTTGTCATCTGATAAAACACTTTGGAGATATTAGATCATCTGCCTGTTAACAATTCGATTACCGGTAAATGTCAACAAATCTATGTTTTACCAGCCTCCACATAGATGTCTTTTTGAGATACTGAAATAAGTGTAAAACAAATTGAAATTTAATTTTTGAAAAGCAATCGCTCATTGAAGACATGTGGTCTTTTAATATTTTCCTTTCATTCCCTGTTACAGGAACCCATCAGACTCAAAACAGCCTTGAAAGTGTATCTTTAATTTCTCAGCCTTCCAATTAGAATGGGCCAATAAGCATTAATCACAAATGTTGGCCTTTAATGATTAGAATGGATCCCAGCTAAAGGTTTAAATTTTGTGTGTGTGCAGGTCTTGTATTGTGCTTAGCAGCTTCATGGTGGAGAGAAATTCAGTTTGTAAAGTCATGTTAGCAAAAACCTCACCTGTTGAATTCCAGCATAGCATACAACTGTTAAAGACTTATGAGCCCTACCAGGTGAAAAAGCATTAGATAAGGAATAAGCGAAAAGTCTGAAGTCTCTGATATTTGTCCTTGAATAAACCTGGCCTGGCCAGCACTACAAACATATTGTAAGCATCTCGGAGGAGGAATGGTAAGAGATGACTGCAACAAACAAGTCAGTAAATGAGAAGAAATACGGTAAACAACCCCACAGTTCTTACTTGCTAGAGTCAAAGGGAGAGAAAATTCCACACAAAATGAGCCCTGCCAGCCAACCCCAGATGATTTTTAGCATTCTGTATTTGTCTTAACACAATAATCTTGCCTATAAACCCATGTTTTAAACACAGTCGTTAAATGCCAAGCAACAGAGTAGCTCTGAGACGTGAATAGGGATACTGGAATACTCAAAAATGCTACTTGGAAGTTCTTTTCCGAATGCAACTGCCCTTTCTGGAAGAGTTTCTGTTCTCTGGTCAGTGTTTCCCATGTTGAATTTCGCCTTGATCATCATCACCACCACCACACACAACACACAGTCTGCCTCTTAATCAACACATCCTCAGTGGGGGAGTCATTTGTCATTAGCCCCCTTCTCCCAGCCACCCTAGCTTGGAGCCACCTGCAGCTGGGAGGTGGGAAGTGGGTGAGGAGAGCTTTAGCCTTTGGCCATGTGGGCCCTTTCCCTCCTCATTATCTCATGGATTCCCTCCTTTGCTCTCTGAGCTTTTCAAAGGACCCCATTATTTCCAATCGCCTTCACTTGTCAAAAGTAATTTGGGGACTTATTATTATTAAGACAACACGGCTCTCAACCCCCTCGGCCTCTGTGGGGGGCCCCGCCTCACTCCTTTCAAACTTCAGCTTCCCTTTCCATTCACACTCCCTTCCCCTTCCCTCCCACCCCCAGATCCTCTTGCCTTTCTGGACAATGCTGCTGAGCTAACATCTAGCAAACAGAACCCCAGCCCCAATTAGAAGCCTTCCCAAAGGGACAGGAATTTTAATTAGTAGACCAGTCAATTATATCAATGGACAGTTTTACTTCTCATTTCTTCCTTCAGCGTCCTTTTTTGGTGCCTCAACAGCTCTAACACACACAGAATACGCCCTGAAGTGACTGACCTTCCAAGGAACAGCAAGTGCTCCCCACCACAAACAGAAGTTCACTCTCTTTAGCTCCCAGCCTACCAAGCCTTGATAGGAAAGCTCAGGTGCAGAAGAGGACAGCCAAAATGGCCAGCCAGGGGGACTGGACCATCTTCCGTAGGAGGAAAGACTATAGCAAGTGCTTGGAGTTGTTTTGTGAAAGAAACAAATAAAAAGACTTCCAAAGGAGGGACATAATAGAGGTTTATAAAACTAGGCATGGTGCGGAGAAAGTGGCTAGAAAAGAGAAGGTTGGCTCCCTCTCCTATAACACCCAAACCTGGGGCCATTCAGTAAAACTGACTGGAAGGAGTTTCAACACAGACAAAAGAGGGGACTACTTCACAGAGCACTGAATTAATTCATGGAATGTCCTGCTACAAGGTGTGGGGATCTCTAGCTTGTTTGGCAGGGCTGGCCCAGTCATGACGTGGGATGATAAAGCCTGTGTCAGCAGTGGATGGTTGGGGGATGAGTGGTGAATCTGGGATGCTTTCTCCCTCCGGCCTACCACAGACGTGAGCCGCATTAATCTACTTCCCACTTGCGAAAAGCAAGCAGAAAGTGGATCATTCTCTTCCTCACCATGCTCCATTATGCTATTTTTCCCAAATCAAAATGTGGGACTTTGCAGCAAATGCACAAGCTCCCCCCCCTTGCTGGGGGAGGGGGAGGGAGGGGCAAATGGGCAGCGAGGGGGAGGAACGGGAGGTGAGGCTATGGGGGTGGATCTGGTGGCAATCGTGCATGCCTGATCCTATCGCCTCGTTTTTGAGCCTCCTCACCCCATTTCTCTCAGACTTGTGCCATCTTGGGGTAATAAAAATGAAGACCCTGGCAAGAGGTTTTTTTATGGTGGCCAGGGCTTGATCAGCAAATAGAACAGTTGGCTATGCAGTGTTTTGGGTGCCAGCAAACAGCATCAGCCCAAGGCTGCACCACTACATCCATGGGACTGGCCGTCTACTCCATGGCAACATTTTCATATTCACTTTGCAGGGCTATTTCTGGGACAGAAGTGTAGTAATGGGACATGGTGCGGGGGAGGAATTGGAGGCGTGTCAGGATAAGGAAGGGGGTGGATCCAGCAGCAGCAACTTCCAACTTGTTTCCCCAGCAACGTGCTCCCCAAAACCCTTCCCCAGAATGCCCCTGGCTCTCCTCAGACATATACGAGCAAAATGTCTGGTGTAAGCCCAAGGAGATCCATAGGTGACTGGGCAGCCTTCTCAGGGGGGGGTGTGTGTGTTAAGATAGGACTGGGCAGAAACTCTCATTAATAGCTGGAGACAAATTATGGCTGCTGCTGTTTTGATATTTTTGCAATTTGGTTTTGATACTAATCTTTATGTTTTTACTTTCTTTTATTTGTTTCCATTTTATTTACAGGCTGTGATCCAAAGAACTACTCAGGGTCATGTAAGGCTTTGCACTAACCCAGTAGAAGTTTTTACTCTCCCCCCTCCCAGATCTGCTGACCCACCCATATCACATCACCGTTTCAAAAACAGTTTGCCATGTAGCATTGGAGGAGAGGCTGATTTGGGGGAAAACAGATCTAACATTTCCCTCTCCCCTTAGGGCCAGAAATCTAGCAGCATGGTTTTGGGGACCCCAGACATATTGTTTTTGTTGGGGAATTATTTGGACCAGAAACAGCAGCAGACACATATGAAAACTAATAACTAAATCGTTTTTTCAGAGAGCTGAAAGTGACCATCAGAGGCACCAATGCACACATTAGTTTCAGTAATATCACATGAGGAAAACAGCCCCTTAATTTGAGCGATTGAGTCATCTCCTAAGATTGTTGGCTATCCATATGGTGCTGTCCAACCGCCGTGCAGAAAGTGTTTTGGCATCTGAGCCTCACAACCCATACAAGGCATGAGATATCACCCTCGTCCCTGAATACATTGATCTGTGTGCTCTATTGACTGAATAAATCTTACATTTGAGCTCATTATCGTTTAACTTGGGTACTTTACTACCCTTTCATCATAAAGACTAACGGTGATTAAAAAAAAAATTACGTTCATATAATGATTTTCACTTTCAGACTCAAGGTACTGCGGCATTGGAATTGCTTCATTTAAGAACTTGCTATTGTAGCAAATTCTGACAGCTGATATATGCTTATCAGGAATTAAATAAAGTGAAACCCTTCCCTTTATGCTGTAGCATGCAGGTTAGCATAGTCAGTAGAGATCGTGTGAACTTAGCAGGAAATGCCTCCCCCTCCCTCCTTTGCTCTTCTCTCCTGTATCACATTCAGCACATTCTTAGAGAAATGGCTAATTTTGTCATATTTTTGCATAATTTTACATAACTCTAAAGCTAATAGATAACTGAGGGTGAAACTGTCCATGTCTGCTCCATTCAGCTATAAAGTGAGGAGGGGAGATGGGGGGGGTCTATTCCTTACAGGAAAAGGACAGCGCAGAGCAGGGGTACCCTAACCCCCCCCCCCATCAGAGGCGTTTCTACGGTAGGGGCCCTACCGTAAGTTGCACCCCGTGCTAGTACCGTGTTTACAAACTGGAGCGAGGAGGCCCCGCCCCCTCGCTGTCGGAGCCATTCCGCGCAGCGAAGGCAAATGGGCAGGAGCTCCCTGCCCATTCGCCTTCGCTGCGCGGAATGGCTCCGACAGCGAGTGGCGGGGCCTCTTAGCTCCAGTTTGTAAACACGGTACTAGCACGGGACGCAACGTACGGTAGGGTCCCTGCCGTAGAAACGCCTCTGCACCCCACCCATCTTGTCTGCTGTTTTAAGCTGTCTTCTTCCAGCCTGGCTCTAATACCAGAAGTAAGCCAGCCTGGGAAGAAATTGCTGAAAGCTACAGAGCAAAGAGTGAATTTCACAACCCCATCCCTCTTCATTGACGAATATGGCAGATGCAGATAAAATTCCCATCGCCACCCTGCCCTGGTCATATCTAGTTTGGGCCTGAGGATCCCCTGATTCCCAAAATGTAGTAGGCACACTCCCGGGGCAATTGAACTGAAGGCCAGTTGGAATAGTATAGGAAGGAATAAGAGCAGTTGCCCTTCTCCCCAGTTGTGCGTTGCTCAGATGTGTGAGACTTTATGCACATGATGTATTGCACTCAGTCATTGACAAAGAAGGGTATTCTTTACATGCCTGATGTATAATGGCCTGTTCCTTCTCTCTCTGGCAAACTCCAGGCCACTAATTGTTGGAGAAATCTGTGTATCGTGGCCTTGAGAGAACCAGATACCTGTGTGTGAAGAATGAAAGGTCTCTTGTTATTGGTCATGGATGTTGTAGTGTGTACAACACAATGACTGTGTAACCAGCTGAGGAAGGGTGTACCTGAAAGAGGGGATCAATTGTGTCTTTGGTTTCCTCACAAGGTTTCCTGAGGAAGAAATTTTTCCAAGAAGTTCTTTTGGTAGTACCATTCCACACATTCTCCAGAGCCAAATCCTGATTTGTCTGAGTAATTTGAGCTACAGCTGATCTCTGAATTATCTCTGCAATGAGAATGATTGTATGATTCATGTGTGCTCGCAAACATGTTAGTCACACTCACACTTCATATTCTTAGGTGTACACCTATATCAAGGGCCGTGGTGGCTTAGTGGTTAAAATGCTGAACTGCAGACTGGAAGGTCGGTAGGACAGCAGTTCAAGACCTGAGTGCCGCGTGACGGAGTGAGCTCCCGTCTTCTGTCCCAGCTCCTGCCAACCTAGCAGTTTGAAAGCAAGAAATTGCAAGTAGATAAATAGGTGCTACTGCAGCGGGAAGGTAACAGTGTTCTATTAGTCATCATGCCGGCCACATGACCACGGAAGCGTCTTCGGACAGTGCTGGCTCTGTGGCCTTAGAAACGGAGATGAGCACCGCAACCTAGAGTCGGACACAAGTGGCTTTCGAGCAGTGGATACCTTTACTTTTATCTTACACCTATATTGTACCTATGCTGTGTGATGTGGTCCCTAGGTGAACACTGGTCATGACTAACCCCATGTCTTGATTTCCTCCAAATCCAGAAATGCACCATAAGGAATGATGGTGTTCCCCCTGCCAAAAGCTTTTGCTTCCTCTGTGGAATTTTATTTATTTATTTATTTATTTATTTATTTTTCACAGTTTTATACTGCCCTTCCTCCAAGTAGCTCAGGGTGGTGTACATGGTTCCCCCCCTCCTTTTTGTTCTCACAACAACCCTGTGAGGTAGGTGAGGCTGAGAGATAGTGACTGGCTCAAGGTCACCCAGGAAGTGGGGGATTATGAACCTGGATCTTCCAGGTCTGTCCAACTCCCAAACCACTATACCATCCTGGCTTTTATTTGATATATTGCAGGGAGAAGAAGCTATTCACAAAGGTTGTCCTTGAATATGGGTTGCCTCAGGTTCCACATTATAAAATGTAGTGGTCGGTAGGTCGGTAGGATCACATTAGAAATATTTTTCATGGGGCCTTCCACTAATACACACCTCATTGTACCCATTTCCTAACTCATTCATAATTCCAGTTTTCTCACTTTTTGTCTCCGGTGAGGTAACCCAAACAGTGGACATGCTGGAAAGTTACGCTGACAGCTGAGGCTCCTCCATGTCTGCCTGCTGTGGATTCATGTTGTAGCTCTTGAGTACAGCTGAAGCGGAGACCCTGAGTTTTGGGGAACAATTCATTGTGCAATTCATTGTGCTTTCTTTTCATCACACAGAGACCAGGACTGCACAGGCTTGTATCTCATCTCTCTCCTCCAAGCAAAAGGTAGGGAATGAATGGATTGCTTGTTGTGCCACTGACATCCTGTGGTCACACCTGTTCACTTACAGGGTAGAGGATGAGGAAGAGAAAGACGGGAAAGAAATCTTCCCTCTATTTTGTGGCTGCACTTCTTTGGAACCGATACTCCGGGGTTGCCATCTTTCTTAGAGGCCGTGCTCCTGTGCATTTGGCAGCAGCCTGTGACACACAGAACTTAAGCAGGCAAAGCTTTTTCCCATCACTGCATCTGCATCTCCATGCCGAGAAACATTTTCACCTGCTCAATTTCTGCGTGTCATGCTGCTATTATAGGCACAGGAGCCAGGTCAGAACAAAGGTGGCAGCCCTGGGATCATCTGATTGGCCCTCCACAACACTTCACAGATGAAAATAGGTACAGTCTCATGTACTTGTAACACCTCTGTTCTCACATCAAAGGTGGTGATTCTAACACTGCCCCCTCACCCTTACCTCCACTTCTGGAGCCTGTGAACTTGCTGTATGTTATGTGCTGCACTGACCCTGCAGCAACCTGGCCCAAGCAGATTCAAAAGCACAGAGGGCATTTCTTCTTTGAGGTTAGACATAAGAAAAGCCTAATTTTTCTACAAGATGTTGCTGGAAGCTCACAATGAATCTTACCAGCTGCAGCATGTCAAATAGCAGACCCTGCATGCTGTGATGCCTGAGAGTCAAACTACTTGTGATGAGGGGGGGGGGCTTGATTGGCTCTCCAGCAGGGGCATCACTAGGGGGGTGCGGGGGTGTGTGGTTCGCACCAGGTGACACCAGGGAGCGGTGACACCACAATGACTTTCTATGCTGTTCGTTACTAGTGGTGCGAAAATGCACCACTGGTAGAAAATGGTTTTTTCCCGATCCCTGTTGCAACTTGCATGGGGATCGCATTTCCCAGGAGGCCTCTACATCGTGTGGTCTGGTACGGGAGGAGGTTCACTGGGGTGACACTATGAGATCTCACCCCAGGTGCCACCAACCCTGGTGGCACCCCTGCTCTCCAGTCATATTTTTTTAAACTTAAAAGTAACTGTGGGGCCGGGGGAGAATCAACTTGGGGCAACAGCACTGGGGAAAAGATTGTCTAGCCCTTCCCACCATATTCGAGACTGAAATCCCCCATCAAACTGTTAATAGCTTTGCTGGAGGAAAATGACAATTCCCTGTTTCTCCCCACCCCCCAGTGAATCTATAACAGCAGCAGCAGCAGCAGCAGCAGCAGCAGCAGCAGCAGCAGCAGTAAGAATCCTACAAATATATCTCTGGGATTCCCAGGATCTTGGCTAAATCCCGAATTGCAGACTATAACCAGTCCAGCATAGGCTGTGTATAATAATAATAATAATAATAATAATAATAATACACATATTTCTATACTGTTTTTCAACAAAAAAAGGTCACAAAGCAGTTTATAGAGGAAATCAAAGAATTACATGGCTCCTTCTCCCGAAAGGGGGTCACAATCTAGCAGCTTCAGGAATGGAGGTGATTTCTATCCAGCAAAACAGCATGAAAGGAAAGGGTTAAACACCTTCTCCTTCAGTGTCGCTGCCCCCAGGTTGTTAATTAAGCAGCTTTACATAGGCTTTGGGAGATCCCATCACAGGTCTCCCACCACCATGTGCAGTTTGTCCTTTAGTGTTCATGTACCCAAAAGACCAGAAGCAGCTCTTCGCCCATCACCAACACACGCGCGCGCACACACACACACACACACACACACACACATGTATGAAGATTAGACTGTTGTTGATGCAGTTGTGTCTGTTATAAATAATAAAATATATTGACCAAAGATTAGACTTCTGGACGCTGATGCTTGTAACTCACACAAAATAGCATTTTAAAATGCCTTCTCTGAGCCAGACATGTTTCCAAGAGCCACAAAAGGCACAAAACAGGAACAGTATATCTAGGACAGGTGCCAGAAAACACAGGGGCTGTCCTTGGTAAACAGGGATGATCGGAGTCAATGTCTTCACTTTCATGCCACTCTTTTCACAAAGTCTCCCGAGATACATTTTCCATTAGCCACCATGGTCACAACACATCCTGAATCTTAATGGGAGGGAAGGGTCCTCTATGCATCGACCTACTGTAGCAATGTTTGACTTGCCTGCTCATGTTCATAGATGCAAATTGTTTTTCTAGGACCCACCAGACTTCCTTCACATTGGGAACATTCTGGATGGTGACTTTTGTGCCTTATTGTGGAATCTGTTGTGGTTTAAGACAGTGGTTCTCAAACTTTTTAGCACCGGGACCCACTTTTTAAAATGACACTCTATGGGGGCCCACCCAGCTCAAACATTTATCTCCCTATATTTATGCAAGCTTGCAAACTGCAGGTGCTCAGCTCTTTGAAGGGCAAGTAGCAGCTATCTGATTTTTGAATAGCCTCAGGGCTTGTGGCAATTATCTGATCTTTCCATCACCTGGAACCCACCAGAAATCAGGTCCCAACCCACAGTTTGAGAAACACTGGTTTAAGAAATACTGTCTTTTAAAACCAAGTCCACACAGCTGGAAGCCCACCAATCCAAACCCATCAACAAGATATGGTCACTCACCAGAGGTTCTGAAACCCTCTGGTTGCTGCTGTCTGCCTGCAGAATGAAACGGCAGAAATGGGGGTGGGCATTAAGCAGCTGGCAGGTCAAGATAAGTAACTGATGTGCTGCATTCAGCTGGGCAAGTAACAAATGATGTGGGCTTGTTTTAAACATTGGTCTTGTGTTACAATTTTGTTTGTTAGCAACCTCATTTAAAAAAAAAAATTACTATTTTGCCATAATTGCATTATGGTGCATTATGATCAAGATCAAGTCTTTACAAATTGTCACCCACCAAGCCAAACGCAAACAGAGCCCACCAGGGGTTCAATAAACCTTCTGGTTTTTTGCTACTGCCTGGGACTGCAAAAGGCAGCAAGAGGTGGGATTTGTCAAACACAAGCACATTGCAGGCCACACTGTATAATTATATCTTTCTATGTATATTTGTTTTTATTTTAGTTAGTTGGGGTGGGTGGGTGGGATGGTTTTTCAACAAGATCAAAGCAGAGTACAAAAAGTGATTAGAATAGCAATCAAAGATGAAGCTTCTGAACTGCTTTCAAAGGTATACATACCCATGTACAACGCATTGCAAAAGTATAAACTGGATGTAATCAGTGCATGGATGACAGTGTCTAGATCTTTCTTCTCCAGGTCGGGTTGTAGCTGGTGAACTAGACCGAGCTTATTAAAAGCAGTCTTGGTGACAAGGGCCACCTGAGCTTCCAGGGACAATGCAGGATCCAGGAGCACAGCAAGCAGCTCACTTGCACTTTCCGATGGGTACAACCCCATCGAAAACGTCTTCGCCCCCCAGAGCGTCAGCATTTCCTACCCAAAGCATCTCCATACTTTCTGGATTGAATTTCAGTTTGTTTGCCCTCATCCATCCCAAAACTGCTTCCAAGCATTGGTTCAGGGTTTTCACTGCCTCCTTAGAATTAGACAACTAGAATGTGAGGGAGAGGTGTGAGGGTTGGTGTCATCGGCCTATTGAGTGATGACACTTCAGCTCAAATCGCTGGATGACCTCACCCAGCAGTTTCATAGCGGTCTGTGCATGGCCGCCCTTGGCTTGATGTGTAGGCCTGGTCGTGAGCAAAGACCAAACGTCATCGATTGGCTGCCTTCATCGATTGGCTGCCTTCAACGGAATGGCTCAGAACCACTGGATTATACATTGTGCTGGGTCGAAATAGGCTGCCCAATTTTGCAGCCCCGTTCAGGGGTTGCAAAAGGGGCATTTCAATAGTTGGCGGGGGGGGGAGCTGAAACAGGGACAAAATGGTTTCAGTGGGGCCACCAATTCCCCATTCCCTTTTAGAATGATGCTGCATTATGAGCTAGTAGTAGCTGAGAAGAGTGATGCTAGCTACCACAACACAAGTGGTGGTGAAAACGGCGGTAAAGGGGCAGGGCAGTTTCATCCATGGACCTATTAAATCCAGAAAAATCTGGAATATGCTTTCAAAGTTTTCCATATGGGGTACTTGCATTTGCAGTTCCATGTTCTGCTCTCTCTCTCTCTCTCTCTCTCTCTCTCTCTCTCTCTCTCTCTCTCTCTCTGTTTATCTGATAAAAATGCATGTATTTTTCCATTCACTCCATTTAAACATTCTGCAGCCCAGGGAACCAAAGTAATGGTTTGTCACCCCATTTGTCCAGCGGCAGCTGAAATTACAGCTCAGATTACAATTCACACTTGAATCATAAGAATAACAAAATTTTAAAACGATATTTTCAGATAATGAATACATGCAAGGCAATCATGATGTGTTCGCAACTGCAAGAAGAAAAGGAAGCCAAAGCTATTGAGTAAGTTATTCACTGTGAAATGTTTGATTGGTTCTGATAATGACGTTACACAAGTGTCAACTGATTTGATTTTCACAATCAAGGAGTCACGGGGTGGGGGTGGGGGGTTTGTCCCAAAAACTATCTTAGGCAGGGCTGCATTTTAGGTTTCAGTAAGTGGGTGGGTTCGAAACTATTGCGATGGGTTAGATTCAACAAGGTCCAATGGCCTCCTCTTGGATACTCTAAAAAAACTGTGCCTTTTATATAAGGATTTGTTGTAGTTGTTTAAAATAATTCTTAACAAGGTTTATTACCAGAAGTGTAGCTGGCGTCGTGCCAGCCGCCCCCCTCGTGACGCTGACGTCACTCACCCCGCCCCCGAGTGACGTCAGCTGGAGCCAAACGTCCCTTGGGGGTGGGGCGGGAGGGAGGGGGCAAAAACAAGTGTGGTGCGGAGGTGGCAGGAGCCTTCTGCAGGCTCCTCCAAGCTGTTTCGCTGTGTTCTCTGCCGCTGCTGCCCGGATGGCCTGCGCCACTGGTATGATGCCCCTTCCTCCATTTTGATGCCCCCCTGCCTGCTGCCCGGGGGCGGTCTGCCTCCCCTCCCCACCCTATCCCATCCCACCCCTCTGTTTATTACACCATTATTTATGAATGTATTACACCTGCTGTTCTGTTCTTTCTTGGCTCTGAGTTCCCCATGGTGTCAGGTCTATACCCGTTTAGATTTAACGAGATGTTCTTAAGCTAGGGATGGCAACTGACAGCCTGCATCAGTGTGTTGGTCCTGGAAAGCCATCATCTTGCCTCCAGGGTGATGCTGAGGGTGAAAGAATTGCAAGGGAATGCTCCTTTCCCCTCGCTGGCACTTTCCATTTTGATATGACCAATCAGGAGAGTGATGACTGTTTAGGAAAGAGACCTTTGGGTCATGGTGTTTCCAAACACTTCCACCATACTTGCAATCCTATGCATGCTTATTCAGAAGTAAGTCCCACTGTGTTCAGTAAGGCTTATTCTCAGGCGAGTGTATATAAGCCGCCTTGAGTGCCCTCGCTGGGAGAAAGGCGGGATATAAATTCTCCAGCAGCGTCACTGCAGGGGGGGGGCGGAGCTCCAAGTTCCGTCGGGCTCTGACCCTCCGTTACACGACGGGAGAAAGCGGCCCCGCCCCCTCGCCTTTGGAGCCATTCCAGCCGATGAAAGCACTTGCTTTTGTTGGCCGGAATGGCTCCAAAGGCGAGGGGGAAGACTCGAAAAAGCTGCCTCTTCACATCGGGTCACTCAAAGTTCACTTCAAAAGACTTCAGGTTTGTAGGGAGGGAGGGAGGACAACTTTTCCACATCTTGTTTTTAACCACAGCATGAGCAAAGCCCGTGCTTATCTTATGTCAAAGAACAATTAACAACTCAATTGATAAGCTAAGTACTTTGCTTGGAGATGGAGCAGGAGACAGCATCTCGTTTCTCTCCAAATCCTGAGACATTGCAGATTTACAAATAAAGTATTTTCTGTGTGTTGAATGTTTTTAAGAAAGCAAACGCAAAACAAAAAAGGATCTTTTAAAGGCAGAGTAATAATCCTCATGCAAGACCTGCAATTGAAAATGGTGCAGAGCAGGTTCTGCATTACAGTCTTTGATTTCTCACTCTTTGGTTAAGCGAGGTGGAAAAAGTTGCCTTGCTGTAGAGATATCTCCCTTGTTTAAGCCAGAGGAAGAGAAGGCAGCCGCTATGTTTGTTTGGTTGATTAATTATTAGGATTTCTCTCCTTCTTCCTTTTTGACGCACCTCTAAGTTAGTTCCCCACTCTATTTGCTGGGACAACTCCCCCCCCCCCATTGGAGACTGCCAGGCAGTATAAGAATCTGTTTTTCATCTTGCAAAGATGCTACCTAAAGGAGCTTTCTCTCTCGTGCAACTGGGTTGGGGCATGACCAATGGAAAAAAAGACCTCCCTCCCATGCTTTGATGTTTCTCTTGCCATGAATAGGACTAACGCAGATGACATCAGTGCCCTCTACCAGGTAGATACTCCAGGCCTGCCAAGGGAGGGAGGGCAGCATCCCAACCCCACCCTGTGCTCTCTTGGCTTAGCTGCTGCTCAGCATAAGCATGGAAAATCCACTTTAGGGCTCATTTTGGGAATATACACATACATATAAGAAAGGGTGCCTCTGAGCATGTAAAGAGTGCCTGTCTCTTCAGTGTACTGTAATGGGGAGTCACGACTAACGGCGAGGGAGGTCAAGGGAGCCGTGAGTCAAAAAAAGAGCGACCAGAATGATTAGTGGGCTGGAGCACCTCCCTTACGAGGAAAGGCTACAGCGTCTGGGGCTTTTCAGCCTAGAAAAAAGGCGCCTGAGGGGGGACATGATTGAGACTTATAAAATTATGCATGGGATGGAGAGAGTGGATAGAGGGAAATTCTTCTCCCTCTCGCACAACACCAGAACCAGGGGACACGCACTAAAATTGAGTGGAGGGAGAGTTAGAACAGACAAAAGAAAATATTTCTTTACCCAGCGTGTGATTCATCTGTGGAACTCCTTGCCACAGGATGTGGTGATGGCACCTGGCCTAGATGCCTTTAAAAGGGGTTTGGACAAATTCATGGAGGAAAAGACCATCACAGGTTACAAGCCATAAGCAACCTCCTGGTTTTAGAAGTGGGTTTTCTCTGTGCCAGGTGCAAGGGAGTGGCGACTGGACACAGGTATCTTGTTGTCTCGTGTGCTCCCTGAGGCATCTGGTGGGGCCACTGTGTGACACAGGAAGCTGGACTAGATGGGCTTTTGGCCTGATCCAGCAGGGCTCTTCTTATGTTCTTATGTTCTTAAGTTTGGGAACCACTGGTATATAGGATTGCAGCCTTAGAATGTCTGTCTGTTTTCATCCTTCATTTATCTAGGAATTCTGCACTCCAGCCATCAATGAAAATAACATTGGGGTGGTGATGACCAACCTTCCACCATTAGGGCCTCTGTGTTCTTAAGATCTGTGTAGAAGACAGAATCTTGGCAGCTGCAACTTAGTGCTGATGGTGCTACTAAAGCAGCTGCACCTGCTGAAATGCCCTCACCTATACAACCATTAAAGGGCCAGGAGCATTCATGTTGAAAGGTTGGCCACCCCTGTTTCAGACAATCACTTCTACCACCGGACACTGGAGAAGGGACGATGCCATGGGGAGAATGTTTCCAGCTGAGCTCTTTGAGATTCCCAGAGGCTTAGTGGTCCTGACATTACTACTACTAGGTGCAGAAGAATGAAAAAAGGGCCTCTTTATTTCAAAAGAGTTTGGCACAGGACAGCTGTTCCTCACAGTGTTAGCATTCGCTTGTTTCTCAAAACCTTGCTTAGCTCCCATGTCCTCCTCCTGCCAAACCAGCATTGATTACAGCAGATAATTGTCTTCTAATTGGCCTGCAGCTGCTTATCTACCTCAGATAATTAAACTGAAGAAGAAAAGGAAGAAGAAATCAGGAAAGAAAAAGGAACTTTTATTCTTAAGCTCATTGACTGTGCTGATCAATAGGAAGGAGGTCACTTTGGGCAGAAGCACAACAGAGTGCTGCCCTTGATGGAAATGAACACGCAGTTGCAGGGCAGCCATTCAAAAACTTTTGATGTGGATTATTTCAACCTTTGTGCCAGAAGCCATTCTGTCATGCAGCATCTCACAATAAGGGGAGCTAAAGAGGGCAAACGTGGTAGCTCCTGTCAGGTTGTAGACAAGGTGGGGATGAGCTGGAGCCACACAAGGAGCAGAGTCACTGACGTAGTTGTTACTCAGACCGATGAGCAAGTGGTTGAAAAACCTTTGTAGAGTTAGGTACTCTTGTCAGATCTGCTTTATTAAGAAGGAGCTTCCTTGCAGGTCTCCCTGCAGCAGGGCCTCTAAGAGGCATTTTATCAGGGGGTACAAAGTTTCGTTTGGGCCCCTTCTCAAAGGGGGAGGGGCATAACAGGGTGGGGGAGGGGGCAATAGCCAGAAAAGTCTCCGGAACCCAGGTCTACCAGGCTTCCTGAGGGTGACGCGCGCACCCCCGCGGCCTCTTCGGGCCTCGGCTCGGTGTGCGCATGCGTGGAGTTTTCGTGCACACGCACACCGTCGCTGAGGGGAGGAGCCTGCCCGGTTGCCCTCAGCTGCGGGTCCGCCATGTTTACACATGCGCAGACCACCACTGAGGGCAACCGGGCAGCCTCGTACCCTCAGCGGCGGTCTGCGTATGTGCAAACATGGCGGACCTGCAGCTGAGGGCAACCGGGCAGGCTCCTCCCCTCAGCGACGGTGTGCGCGTGTCCAAAAAATCCACGCATGCGCACACTGAGTCGAGGGCAAGGCCGAAGACGCCCGGATAAAAGTAGGTGATGCGCGCTGGCGGCGGGGGGGCGGGAGGTGACGCACGCGCGCTATCGGGTGATGCACGTGCACGCAGTGACGCTACTGTGCGACACCCAGGTCTACCTGTCCGGTAGACCCGGCCCAGCCACCATTTTTCATTCTCCATGAGGCCAGCTGAGATCCCAGGAAATTTCTGGACACCTCCTTTAGCTCTTGGCTCCCCTTTTTGACCTTGGGCCCAGGTACAAGTTACCCCCTTTACCCCCCTCTCATGGGCCCTGCCCTATAGCTTCCTCTTTTGACCAGAGTTGGAGTGGCACACAGGCTGAACATTCCTCATTACCTAGATTCAGGATCGGTTGAGCCCTGACAAAGAGGGCTCATCCATTCAATATATGCTTATGGGCAGGGCAATGTGTCTTACTGAATTCATGGGTATCTGTGAATATAGGCTTAGGTTTGGTGCAATGATCCTGGATTGCATGGAGCAAAAAGGTGTGAGCTTGTATGCATGGCATCCCAGTGCAGAGACAGCGTTCCAGCAATCTCACGTTTTTCTGTGCACTTCCTGTTCATCTGGAGAAGGAGCAATTAGTCTGCCAAGTAAACGGATGCACCAAAAGTAGCTAAATTTACATCAGCCTGCATTAATGGCAATGGCCCCTTGATTTTGAACCTGACAGTTTGAAATATATACTCATACTGTTCTTGGTGTATCTTTATACAGTATACGTAATTGCAGTCAACTGCAGCTTGTGCCATGTGTGTATATCAGGTAGGTAAGCAGCCCTGAACGTGGTTGTCCTCAACCATCTGGCCACCAGGCAAGCAGCCAATAGCTCACATGCCCTTTGAACACCAGCAGAAAAATCTGAATGTGGCAAATTCAAAATTAGCTTTAAGTATTTATTTCTGCTCTATAGCTGGCTACAGAAGTTTTGCACTTCAAAAGAAATGCCAGATGCTTATCCCATGACGTTTAGCTGGGCGCAGTCCAGAACAAGGGTGTAAAAGAATCCTCTCCTTGCTGTGTCTTCCGTTTTCCTGAAAGTGGATCTTTCAGAACAGAAGGGAAAGAGTCTGTAGGCTTCCTGCATTATGCTAGGATATTAAAATTGCTTTGCTATTAGAAGTGGCTAAGCGAGCCAAAGTTAAGAGGTTGTGTTGCAACCATACAGTTTGTGCTGCCTCGTCAGGGATTGAACTAATCTTTCCTTTGGTTTCATTTTTTCATTCTCCCTCCTCTGATAATGGACTCCCCCTATTTAAATTAGAGGAGGGCTCAGGTCTCCTGCTCCCCTGAACCATGGAGATAATAGTCCTTTCTTGAGTCGATGCATTTCGGTAGCTCTACCTGCAAAGACAATGCATCTAGCTGTCATCTTCTGCTATGTTGTTACCTCCCTGCATGCCTGAATTCCCCAATAAAATAAGGTCCACCTAGCTGATAGGGAAGCTTCCATCCATCTCTTTGTTTGGTCAACAATTAATTTTGGGCTCTTTAGTGTTTTGGACACAAACAAATAAGGTGCATCCATGTTTCACTAACCTTGAAAGTAAAGCATAAATAGGATGCAAGGAACCTTTCAAAGGAAAAGGTGCAGGTTTGATACAGTGATAGGCTGACAACGTGGGCTTGCGAGCTCAGGAGCAGGCAGTTCTCTCTATGTGTTCTCTCTCAGTTCTCTCATCGTGATGATGATACACCAGAAAATTGCAATCAGAACTCTCAGTTGCTCTCGCGGTGTGTGTGTGTGTGTGTGTGTGTGTGTGTGTGTGTGTGTGTGTGTGTGTGTGTGTGTGTGTAGATAGATAGATAGATAGATAGATAGATAGATAGATAGATAGATAGATAGATAGATAGATAGATAGATCTTGTGAGTCCTGGTGGACTTGTACAGTATGCCACCAATGTTTCTAAAGAGAGAGAGAGAGAAGTGCATGTTGCAATCTCCTTACTACTAAGTAGCACATCACTGAACATGGGGTCATTGAGATTTATATAATGACTGCAGAGTAAATGCCAATGAAATCTTATTAAGGTTTTTGTCTGCCTGATCTTAAGAGCCTGCTTTAGCAAGTGCTGATTTGTGCTTCTGCAGCCAAAGTAATCTTCTGCACTTTGCAAATGAGGAAGAATGGTGGAACGAAATCGCAAAGTGTGCCTGTCATTTTCCCCATTGTTATAGAGTGTATTTCAACCACAAGGAGACTGAGTAACCAAAGCAACACATTGCAAGAAAATAAGTTGGTTAAAGCTTTTGTTCCCAAATTGCCAGTAGCCAATAACGCAGAAATATTTCTGGAGTGTAAACAAGTGCAGTTTGTGAATGTTTTTATTACTGCTATACAACCCCCCCCCCCGTTTTTTGCACCCCTTTTTGGTGTTTTCATAGTGACTATGTTTTCATAGTGGCAGGTGGCAGGGAAACTGAACCAGTGCTCCCCCATCTTGATGCAGTTGACTAGCTGAGGCAGAATGCCTTTCAGATGCCTTTCTGAAAGTGGGGTTGCCATCATGTCCATTCATGAACACCACCAGCGCCCATGATAAACGTTTCCAAGCCTGTGGTGTTACCGGGGGGGGGGGGAGTTGTAATTTCAGTTCCCCCTCCTTCCCAGCCATCTCCTGCTCCATCCTGCTTCCCTGCCTTTTGAAGGCAGAGGCTGGTCCCAGGACGGAAGGACAGCAAGGAGAGCAGTAGAGACGAGAGTTGGTGGCTGGACTAGCCCACGTGGCTGGACATGTTTACTTGTGTTCAGTGGGGCTTATTTCTAAGTAAGTGTGCATAGGAAAAAATCAGAGAGAAGAAGGGATGGGGGAAAAGCCAGAGAGAGAGAGAGAGAGAGAGAGAGAGAGAGAGAGAGAGAGAGAGAGAGAGAGAGAGAGAGAGAGAGAGAGTCCAGGGGAAATGGTGTATGCAAGTCTCTATGAACTCCTGAAAATATTATATAAATTCCACGGGGTATATGAAGCTGCCATGCCGAGTCAGACCATTGGTCCATCGGGTTCAGTATTGTCTGCAATGGCTGGCAGCAGCTCTCCAGGGTTTCAGAGAGATGTGGACAGTATGCAAACCTCAATTCTTTGTTGCAGGGAAATCATGGTTCCCAGTGCCAACCCCAGGTGTAGCAAGTGCCTTGTAGAATGTGGTTATGCAAGTGTCTTACACATCGTACCTGACACCTGTGGCACATTAGTGATGAGTGACATATTTCCCAACACATGTCCACATTATTTCATGACCTCGTAAAATGCATTTTTTTTTAAAAAAAAATGTTATTTAGGCTGCAGTCCTTTACACACTTTCCTGTGAGTAAGCTCCATTGAATGCAGTGGGACTTACTTCTGAATAAACGTGCCTAGGATTGCACTGTTAGAGGCAAAAGTGTTGATGGACCTCCAATGTCCCTCACTAAGCCCAGCAATTTTGCCAAGTGTTTACTGTATAACATGGCGGTGCTTAGTCCCTGGAAGGATGGCATCTGCATTTGGATAGGCATCCAAATGTCCAAGCTAGTCATGTAGCAACTGGGGTTGGGTTAGGAAAACGTGTTGCTGAAAAAGTGCTGGCAAGACATGGAAACACCAGCACAGTGTGGCAAAGCCAGGGGCACCCAGCCGGTTGCTTGGGCGATGGAGATGCATTTGCTTTGCCTTTTCCTCCTGCAGTAGCAGCAGGTCGGAGGAACGATGGGTGCAAACAAGTACGAAGAAAGGTGCAAAAGGGCAGCAAGTATGTTTTTTGTGTGAACATTTTTGCATACCTTGGGAGGGCAACTTTAGAACTTTGAAAATCAAAGCTCATGAACATTTAGCACAGTATGACAGTAAAGATTTTTTTTCCCCTTTAGATCTACAATGTGATCTGAAATTCCACCACCTGTGTGTGTATTTTGGGCTACCTATGGATTCCCATTATAGAAGAATGTATCATTCTTATTCAGAGCACAATAACTTCAATGATGTGATTTTTTTGTGCCATCATTCACGGAGACATCTTAAAATGCATTATATGCTCATGGCTCTAAAAATGCAGGATGCTATCAGTCTCTGGAGTCTTTACGCTCCTAAACAGAGTCTTGGGGAGCCCCAGTGGTGCATGCGTGGAGTCTCGGGGAGCCTCAGAATGCTGCCACATGTGCAGAGTGGCACAGCACTGAGCACCCTTTGAGAAATGCTGTGCTAGACTAAGTCCCCAATCCTATCCCCCACCTTTTACCACGACACAGTCACACCAATAGGGTGTGCACTTCATCCATTGGCGGAGGCAGCGATCAAGATACCTGCCAGAGGTACTGTATTTTCTACTTACCTCTGTGTATGCCTCCTGGTAGCCTATGGGTCTCTTTGGACCTACACCAGCTATATAGCTGGCAGAAGTCTGAGGAGAGAAAAGGGATGGAGTGGATTCAAAAACAGGGGGTAAGACCCTGGCACGTGCTGGTGCCACTGAGATCCACTCCTTCCCTCCCCATCCCTGCCTTCATTCCTCCCCACCCTAAAATTCCCCATTCTCCCTACCCACAACACGACCCTACCACCAACTTACCAGAGTCAGCGCAGCCTGGGCTCCGCAGTGGCAGGGGTGTGAGGCTGCCACTGCTTTGCGGTGTTGGCTGCAACTGACCCAGCAGTGGCATGACCTTTGAGCCATCACTGGGCCTTTTATGACAGGGGAACGGAGGTTCTTCTGTCGTAAATTGGCTGTAGGATTCAGCCATTAGTGGTACATGCTTATTTAATTGAATAATGGAATTACTTTATTGGCCACATTGCAAATGCTGGAGACAGACAGTATTTGAATCTAACGACTTGGATTCATGGAAGCAAAATGAAGCCATGTTGTTCTGGCCCCTTCATAGATCTTGTCTCTTTGTCCCAGGCCTTTCCAAAGAATGCTGCATGCCGAGATAACCCCCTTTTTCTATTTGTACAATTTATTAGATAATCTGTTTCTAATTGAGAACTAATTAAAGGAAGTGAATGCTTGGTTGGAAACAGGGATTAAACATGGATAATTATTATAAATGTTGCATTTCTGAGTCCGCTCGGGCTTATGCATTCCCCTGTGCCTTTCCCTCACCTCTTGCAGACTATTTCTGATAACATACAGAGAGTCTCTCATGAGAGGCTTGTTTCTACAAGCCACAATTCTTCATTTTGTTTTGTTGGCTAATGTTCCATTTGTCCGAGAACATTAGTGAGAAGTGCTTTCTTTCTTCTTGTAAATTCGTTTGGGTGGCTGCGACAGAAGGTGGGGAGGTGGCAGTCACACACACACACACACACACACACACACGCACACACGCACACACGCACACACACATGCACTCACACATGTTAAAGCAAAGCTTATGAATTATTTCATCTTCTACAGACAATCCAAATCTGCTGCTGCTGCTGTGTGTGTGCAAGAGGATTTTTCTTTGGGATTCTGCTTTCCTCTTTTTCTTTTTCCCTTTTTAAGAGATCATCCTAGACAAAAGACATTGATGTATATGAGAGCGTCTCCTGTGTGATCACAACTCTCCCAGTCTCAACCTCTTCTGCCTCATCTGTTATATGTGCTGCCTATGGAATAGGCAGGTTACACAGCTCTGCGATGGTATATAGGTCACAGCTACCCAGGTGAAGAAGCCCAAAGAGGTGGAGAACATTCAGTTTCCCTCGGAGCTTCTGCCAGCCCCCATTTGTCAGGAAAAACAAAAAGCAAAATATTGTTATGAACTCCTGAGTGACAGATGACTTTTAGCCAGAGGAAGTGGAAAAATTCCATTTGAGAATCAAGGAAACTTGCATAGATGAGACAAAAGATTCATAAAATAGAGCCCATTAACATTTATGACTTTGGTATTTAACTCCTTTAAGCCTGTCAAGAAACTCATTACAGCCACATTTTCTGTAGTGCCTTTCGAGGCTGATTTAGAAAAGCAAATAAACGCATGCTTAGCTTGTGGTCTTGTTTTACCATAAAGAGCTCTGTTTAATTCGGCCTTTGCTCTCTGGTCCTGATAGCCATCTGTTCACAACTCTGTGAATGCACAGCACAGGGTGATTTTTACCCAAATAGAGTAAGGTGATGCTTCTCAAACGTTCTGATGTGGTGGACCAGCAATTTCTTTTTCCAATGTGCCATGATCAACACACACACACACACACACACACACACACACATGCACAAACACATGCACACTTTGCATAGGCAGATAGTGTCTTTCTCCTTGTTTTATCCCCAGCCCCCGGCCTGCTCTCCCATTCTGGCAAGCCTTGTCTTATTCCATCTTGTTTTCTACTCCTTCTCCTCATAGGCTCCCCTTATCCCTCCTGACTTCATTCCCTTGTATACCTCCAGGCCCAGTCCTGGCCCCTGTATCCGTATCCGTCTCCCCACGTCCTTTCTTGCACTGCTCCTGATCCTCGCACTTCCCTTGCCCAGGTGTCTCTTGTGTTTCCATTATCGCTCCAAAGGGGAATGCATGCAAATGAGATGCAAATGTTTAGGATGTGCACACAACCTGTCCTTTTTTTTTTCATATGCAAGTTCAGCTTTGAACCCTACGGTAAAGTGCAAAAAGAAAGCACCCAGTTCTGTCACTTTCTATGATGACCAAAGCCCCTCTTCAGGACTGTGCATGATATGCTGGCTCATCTAGCAGGCAGCTCTGCCCCACTGAAATTAACGGGAGCTCCCATTCATCTCAATGGGGCTAGAACAGGAGATCTTTCAATTAGATGGTTCACATAAGACTACGATCCACGTGTCCAAAGAGATTTCCTGTGTGGCCTTTGGCAAACCATTTACTTTCTTTCGAGGGAGCTTCTTCTTCGGGGAAGATATACCGAGGATGGATTTGTCCCTTGCTCTTTCTGAATCCTCATTTTTAAAACAGACTAATAAAACTTTCCCAGATGCCTTGAAGGAATATTGTGTGGATTAATTAGTTTATGTTTCTTCAACGCTTTGGAAATGTGAAGCAGGATACACATTAAGGACAAGGCCTTAATACATTACTACTTTTAATAACATAAACATACAGCGCAATATTTCACAAGGATGTATAACTGCTGCGCTCATAATTAAATCTCTCACGCCACTGGTGAGTCTCTCTGCCTTCACATTCCTTCTTCTTTTGCAAGGAGCTCTAAAAACCAACAACCTCTTGAATAATAGGAAAGGCAAGGAAGTCAGGGGGGTGATTTATATAAAAGGTGACATCTCCACAAAGCCCCAACTTCAAAGAGGCAGGCTCCAGCTCCTGACTTTTCTTTTGTTCCAAGTCTCAAAGTCAGTGTCATTATTTTAAAACCACAGGATCCTTGCGATCCATCCAAATGGCAGCCCAGTAGCCTAATAGCCTTCTGCATGTCAGGAAAGTGTTCCATGACATCACCTACATCCCGCAGAGACTAAACTCTTTAAGGACATGCAGAGATGAAAATAGCCAAAGAGGCTGTGCCCAGAAGAGCATTAAGAGAGATGTTCACAAAGAGTTTGGAGGGCTCAGTTGCTACTGAGCAGAAATATGCAGGGATGTGGATCAAGTCTCTGGATCCAAGTCTCAAGTCAAGTCCCAAGTCTTTGCCCCCAAGTCCGGAGTCTTTGGTTGCAAGTCACGAGTCCCTATTTAATGGGGTAAATGGGTTTAAACCTGAATAAAATTCGACTTGTCATAGAAGGCTCCAAGTCTCGAGTCAAGTCTTTCGAGTCTTTTACAATCGCCAAGTCAAGTCCGAGTCAAGTAATAGATGTGGCTTGAGTCCAACTCGAGTCCATGTCAATAGACTCAGGTCTACATCACTGGAAATATGGACATTCCTGTTCTCTTCTACTTTTAAAGACCTTGAAGGAGTTGGGAGCAGGCAACTGGGGAGACTGCCGAAGTTCAGAGTGGTGAACACAAATTTGATGTGATTTGGCAGCCAATTCCTGAATGATTTTCTGTTCAGCAACAAAGCCAAGACAAGGAAACCTCTTCTTACATTAATAGTCCAATCCTACCCCTCCCCCGGCTATAGCATGCAGGCACGCCAAAACAGACAGCGCTGAATGCCAGGGGTGTCACTAAGGTTGGTGACACCTGGGACGAGATCTCATGGTGTCATCCCCATGGACCTCCTCCCATACCAGACCACATGATATGGACACCTCCTGGGAAATGTAATCCCCGTGCGACTGTGCGAGTCATGGAGGGGATCGGGAAAAACCCATTTTCTACTAGTGGTGCGTTTTTGCACCAATGGTAACAAATAGAATAGAAAGTCATTTTGGTGTCACCCCTTCTTGGGGTGTCACTCAGTGCGGTCCGCACCCCCTAGTGATGCCCTTGCTGTATGCTATGGGGAGGGGGCAATCAGGAGGCTTGGGAAAGCCAAAGGAACATATTTCCTTTACCTCCCTGTGAGCTCCTTGATCACCCATGGGTCTCCTTGGACCTGCCCCAACTATATAGGAGGAGAGAAAGAATGTGTGTTGGGAGGCTCTGAAGAGGATAGCATCCTGGTACACGTTAAACCGCTGAACCATAAGCTGTCGATCGAAAGGTCGGCAGTTCGATTCCCGCGACGGGGTGAGCTCTCGTTGCTTGGCCAGCTCCTGCCAACCTAGCAGTTCCAAAGCATGTCAATGCGAGTAGATAAATAGGTACCGCTTGCGGGAAGGTAAACAGCGCTCTGTGTTCCAGCTGCATGCTACGCGCTGTGGCAAAGAGAGTCATGCCGGCCACATGACCATGGAGGCGTCTTCAGACAATGCTGGCTCTTCGCCTTTAAAATGGAGATGAGCACCACACCCTAGAGTCGGACACAACTAGACTTAATTGTCAGGGGTCACCTTTACCTTTTTTTACACGTTGCTTGCACTGGGATAACCACCTCCCACCCTGGTCCACCCAGGAACACCCCTCTCCGCATACAGAATGCCCCCCCTTCTATCGTTCTTACCTTGGCAGGGTCCAGGCCATCCATTGGCGAGCACTGGGAGCAGCTGGAAGCTTCTGTTGCCGGTTCCCAGGCTTCACTGGGACTTATTTCTGATTCAACATGCTTAGGATTACAATGTAAATTGTGTGTTAAAAAAATTTTTTTTCAATCAACTGTAATTTTTAGGTGACCCATTGGCATTTGTTTGGTTTTTAACTGTTTTGTTTTAATTGTTTTTATTATTGTTGTGTATCATTTTAACATTGTTTTTATTTTGTAAGCTGCCTTGGTTGCCTTGTCGGGAGAAAGATGGGATATAAATTCTTTAAATAAATAAATAAATAAATAAACACACACAAACAAGCAAATAAATAAATAAATAAATAAATAAATATATGTTTACATATTACACAGATGGCCCAATATTATCCTACCCCCGCTGCTGCCAAGATCCTCCCCTCCCACACCCAAACTGCCCCCCCCCACCTTACGTGCTCCAGTGCAGGCTGAATGAGCAGCTGGCATAATTACGTCTGAGGTCTCCAGCCATTTGCACTGATGGCCCCAAAGCTCACAACAGCAGTGTGGCTTTTTGCAGCACTGGACTGGGACTTAAGGCAGTGGATTGCAAGATCTGCTGGTGTAGGACCTGCATAGGATTGGGCCATGAGTTCCTTATGTATGTACTGTTCTGGAGGTCTGTATGAAAGTTCAGACATATGTAGGTTGAAGCAGCCAGGTCTTGCCAGCCCAGTGCTATTGCGCATGCACGAAAGCACTACCAATGATGTACTGCGCCTGCATAAAAGCACCAATGCAGCCGTCTGTAACTCTGGGAGCCAGAGTATTTTTAGTTTTGATTTCCTATTCTTTCCCCCACCCACTTCCTTCCTATCTTTCTTCATTCTTCAGTGTTCTTGATGTCTAGCTGTTTGCTCTATGACCAACAGAATATTGGGCTGGAAGATTTCCCATGACTCTCAATAGGGTGGGTTAGATCAGAGGAAGTAATATAAAGAGTCTGAAATTGTGTATTGCTGTTTATTTGATATTGGGTAACTGATATTGCAACTGAGGAGAATGCAATAAACACTAGTGATAGGGAGCAAAGAAGCCCATGTTGAATGTGTAGCCCAGAAGACTGGATTTTTGACAGGTCCATGAATTCGCCTTCTGGAAGCACCTCCACAGTTTGTAGAGGGACAGAGAGCTGCTCTGAAGTGTCACTTAAAGATAAATTATAACAGCCATTGAGTGAGATGACTGTTTCTGTATTGTTTTGTACATTTAGTAGCTAAATTTGTGCTAGTCTAGCGGGTTGTGCAATTTAGCAACCTTAAAGGAAATTTTGGTAGATTGTGTAATCATTATGTTATGCACAAAACACAGAGTATGAGCCCAATTCTATCCACCACCATCCCGCCGATGTGGCAGCACCAAAAAGGCTACTGCTGCATCATGCGGGGGGGGGGGATTGTGGAGGTCTCCTCCAGGTAAGGGAACATTTGTTCTCTTACTCGGGGGTAAGCCTTTGCAGTGTGGAGGGGCTACTCAGACCTGCACTAGTGAATTCGCTGGTGCAGGTCCACAAAGACCCACGCTGTGGAATTGGGTCTGGGAAGGGGGCTAGGACTAGCTGCCGCTGCCAAACCCATCCCCTTTGCAGACCCAATCCGCCCTTCCCCCGCCCTTTCGCCACCCCATTCCGCCCTCCCCCCACCTGTCCCACCCTCCCTGCTACCTTACCTGTGTCGGCGGGTCTGGGTGGCTGCTCCAGCGCATGAGGGAAGGCTCCGTCCTTCCCGCTAGTGCTCTGGCAATGCACAAGTCCATACGCTGGTGGAAGCATTGTCGCGACTGCCATAAGTCAGTTAGCACTGATGGAACATTAGTTCCGCCAGTGCTAAGAGCCCATAGAAGTGGACTGTATATTTAGTAGCAATTGTAATCAGCCTTCCCTGTAACCTATGTGGCTGCACAGATGGAATTACAACCCCACACAGCTGAACAATGTTGCTGCACACTGTCCACAATTCCAGAGCTGCAGAGCTCAATATTGACATCATCGCTGGCTGGTACAGATGCCAATAGCCATGCTGTGCAGCCACCGTAGGGTGCTGTGCAATTAAAAAAACAGAGGGAACGTTGACTGTAATCTATGTATCTTACATATCAAGGGCTCGATCTGGCAGAGGCGTCGCTCCGGTAGGGGCGGGGCTGTAAGTATCGCTCCGGTCATAGTCTCTTTACCGAGCGAGCAGGAGGCAGCCCCGCCCCCTCACTGTCCGAGCCAGTCCCCTGCAGAGAAAGCAGCAGGCAAGAGACCCTGCCTGCTGCTTTCTCCGCAGGGGACTGGCTCGGACAGTGAGGGGGCGGGGCTGCCTCCTGCTCGCTCGGTAAAGAGTCTATGACCGGAGCGATACTTACAGCCCCGCCCCTACCGGAGCGACGCCTCTGCGATCTGGTCTACTGAGGGTGCAATGCCTATGTGAGGAGGGATCCCCAAAGGGCATAACCCCTTGACACATGGACACTCACTACAGCACACTGTTATGGGAAATGGGAGGCTTGTGCGCTCCTGCCTGTACAGGACTCTGAGGGCTCAGTCCAGCCTAACTCAGCACGTCAGGCCCAATTGAGGCCCAATTGTGGCATAGCTGTGGCCTAAGATAGGGCTGAGTTAGGCTGCAACTATGCCTGAGTTAGGCAGGAGGCAAGAGCAGTGGGCCAGGATCGAGGCAAAACTTACCGCAGAGGCAGGCAGGCCCCTGTGGGGACATGTCAGTCTTGTGGAAGCGAAGAGCCCCCTCCTGAGCTCGTCTGTGTGTACCTACCACAGCTGCTGCAGCATTCGCAGCAGATGGTAAGCCACAGGCAGGCCTGCAGGCACTGCGCGTTTGACAGTCAGCTGAAGGGCAGAGGTTGTGCCAGTGCCAGCTGCCCCAGGGCACCCTGGGCATTAGCCATCTGCTGCAGGGGGGAGTGCCACTGCCCTCCCTCCTGCAGAAGGCGATGCCACCCCCAAGCCACGGTGAGGCTGCACGTGGGAGTCATGGGGGGGGTGAGCGGGGGAGAGAAGGGAAGGTTGGGGTGGGAACGGCACACACAAGGGGGGTCTCATGAGGTCTGGAACTGCCTCTGCCATGACATGCCCGTGCACTGCCTGAAGCCCTGGGCCTCCAGGGCCGTGGCAATCCCCACAAAGAAGGTATCCCGGCGTCCCTTCTGCTCCGTGCCCCGGCCAAGACCGAGAGATGCCTTGGGCTTGTCTGCTGCGAGCGGGAAGGGCACACGCAGCTCATCACACCCCCAGATGGGGCAACGTCAGCACGTCGCGGCAGGCGCTCTGGCGGGGTGGGGGGTGGCCAGTTTCCATCATCAGGGAGTGGGAGGGGAGGCAGACAGACAGGCAGACAGTGGGTGCTGGGGAGGGGCACAGGTGGGTCAGAAACAGACAGACAACAAGGCTGGTGGGAGAGGGATACAGGGAGAGGGGTCTGCAGAGACCAATAGGGACACAGGGGTCACTTCGCAGATGGAGGCAATACAGGAACGGGCGCCTCTTATGCAGACGGACCGAGGGCGGAAACGGACGCCGTTGACGGGCAGACCGAGGGCAGAAACAGACGCCGTTGACGGGCGGACCGAGGGCGGGTGAGAGCCCCGGTTGCCGAAAGGGCTCTTCACGGACGTGGCGGACGTGTGCCATGTCGCCTGTCAGTGTTTGCCTGCCTGAGAGGCCCCCCAACTCCCCACTCCCCTCTGAGCCCTGAGGGTCTGGCAGCCCCCCTGCTGTGGTCTCCCTGGGCTGGCTGTGGCAGGCCCTGGCTGTGATTCATGCAGGAGCTTGTGTGCTGGGGACTGTCTCTGTGTGTGTGGGGCAGTGCTTGTGTAACACTGTGGACATGTGTTTCAAGGGACATCTTTATTGTTCTGGAACATTGGCAGAGATGGCCAGGCGAGGCTGCCAGCGGTTGGCACAGCAGCCACTCAGAACATAGCAGCAGCAGCAGGCGTGCCCCATGGACCTAGAGATGCAGGCTCTTCCCCTGTGGAACCACAGCCTACACCATAGAAAGTGGAGGGACAGCAAGAACGACAGCCAGGGAGGTGGAGCAGCAGCAGCAGCAGCAGCAGCGCCGGCAGCTGAGGAGGGTTGCAGGGCTGGCTCCCTGATCTCTGGCAGCATCAAGGCAGACAACCATGGGGCAACCAGACTGCAGCCCCAGGGGTGCTCGCAGGAAGGTAGGTGGTAGTGGACGTTCCTGGGGAGACAAAAAACAAGGGGGTGGTCCATGGCAGCTGCTGTGTGGTAGCAATCGCCATTGAAGAAATGCCAGTGTGCCGGTTGCAAAGGCCTGCAGGGAGAGAAATTAAACACAGCTGACAGGTGTGACACACATAGCATGGTCTGCGCTCCTTCCCTGGGTGTAAGGTGAGCATGATCCTGTAAGGGAAAAGGGTCAAAGAGAGAGACAACAACACAACTTGTGGGTCACAACCATGGCACACCTAGCAATACTGACCCGTTCGTTGACCCTGTGGGGAAAAGAGGGGGGGGAACAGCTGGTGTCTACATAAGGGTTACAGTTCCACACTCATGGCATTGTGTGCTCACATTAATACAGGCAGCTATGAGACAAGACATTGGTAGAGAGGCATTTCAGAGAAGGCATTGCAGGCAGCTATGAGACAAGACATTGGTAAAGAGGCATTTCAGAGAAGGCATTGCAGGCAGCTATGAGACAAGACATTGGTAAAGAGGCATGTATCCTACCTATATTTCTATATGCAAAGAGGCAGAAGTCAGACCACATGTCAGCACGAACCCTGCTCTTACCTGCACTTACCTGCTGGTGTTGTTGCCTGTGGGGGGGGGAGAGGGGCTGGGAGAAAGACATGGGTTAGCAAACACTTGCATGGAGACAGCTGCCCAGGCACAGCTATAAACAATTTGGCCACAGCCAGAACAGCCCTCTCTGCCCTAGAGGGGGGCAGAGAGGAGAGAGGAGAGGAGAAGAGAGAAGTGGGGTGTTTGTGAATTTTGCCTTCCACCGACAAAGTCCCACTTTGTGGCTGCTGGGGGACAGGACCCCATGCCACGTGCTCAGAGAGAGAGAGAGAGAGAGAGAGAGAGAGAGAGGAGGGCTGGGGCTGGGCTTTTGTGGGAAAGAGGCTGGGTGGGGCTGGGTGCTGATAGGGTAACTATTGGGGTCCATGTCCAGAGTTATGCTACAACTATTCCGTCCTAACTCAGGCACAACTCAGGTGTAGGGTGTTAGAACTTTTCAGGAGAGGGCTGGAGTGGGTAAGGTAAAATGGCTCCTATGGGTCTCCTCAAATTTAAGTCCACCTTTTTTGTCGACCTAAATTTTGTGCCGCAGTTGTGCTCGAGGGGGCATGTCGGAGCTTGCCAGTGTCTGGAATCCGACTCAAATTCGTAACCGCCCCCGTCACTCCCCCGACACGCCCCCAACACGCCCACTTTTAGGCCAAACGTAGGACGGAATAGCTCTTATGCCGAACTTAGGACTGAATTGGTCAACTTTCCTTAACCCGTCCTATGTCAGTCACAATTGCAGCACAAATTCAGCCTCTGCGGCACAATTCAGGCACAACTCGAGCCTAAGGCGCTTAGGCTGCAGTTGTGCCTGAATTGTGCCGCTGAGGCCTTAGGCTGGACTGGGCTGTGAGCGATCTTCGAGCCTGCAAATCTTGACTAAGCAGAGTGGGGTAAATTGGGAGGAGACATGGGAGGTACACACAGGACTCCCATTCTCCATATCATTACACCGAGTGCTTGGGCATGTGTGCTGAGGGTGAGAGAAAAAATGAGGCTCTTTATGTCCTATAAAATACTCCCACGTCAAAGTTTGTATAGTCAAAGTGATGGTGTTCCCAGTAGCAATGTATGGCTGCAAGAGTTGGACCATAATGAAAGCCGAGCGCTGAAGAATAGATGCTTTCGAATTGTGGTGCTGGAGAAGACTCCTGAGAGTTCCTTGGACTGCTAGGAGATCAAATCAGTCAATCCTAAAGGAAATCAACCCTGACTGTTCCCTGGAAGGTCAGATACTGAGGCTGAAGCTCAAATGCTTTGGCCACCAAATGAGAAGGGAGCACTCACTGGAGAAGACCCTGATGCTGGGAAAGATTGAAGGTAAAAGAAGAAGGGGATGACAAAGGATGAGATAGTTAGATAGTGTTATTGAGGCAACGAATATGAAATTGAGCACACTTCGGAGGCCGGTGGAAGACAGGAGGGCCTGTTGTGACGTGGTCCACGGGCCGTGAAGAGTCGGGCTCGAATGTGCAACTGAACAACAACAACAGGCGCTATGCCCATGGTGCTTGGATTACTACTAGATGGTGGATACACAGTAAATGGCAAATAGAACGAAGCAAGGAGTAGAAGCAATAATATGCATTCTAGATAAGACTCTGTAATGTTGCCTATGCTTTGTCCTCATGAAGCTGTTAAAGAAGCCTTCATGGAAGAACTGAATGGCATTGAACAAAGGATGAATGTGAGATAATATAAGGCAAGAACTGAGTGTTAATGAACACAGAGAAAAGAAGACTCAGAAGAGAAATATGAATTGATTGTACAAGGGATTAAAGATCTAAGAACACTTAAGAATAAGCAAGAGAAGTTAGAAGAAAAGTTAGAACTTTTCAAAACTGCAGAAATGTGAGAGATCAGCTAATAGTAATACAGATAAAAAGTGTATTGGAGTGAAAAATAACAAAACTAGAAATAAAAGTAGGAGGAACACAATTGTAATAAGGCTTGGAAGAAAAAATAGAAGTGTGAATCTAGTAGACTATTTAAAGGAGCTGTTGATTAATACAGTAGGCTCAGACAGTAATGAACAATTTTTTATTATCCTGACTATTTAGAAAGAGCATAGAAGAAGTTCTGAAGGGATGTTAAAGTAACTTTTAAGATCAACAATTGAAGGAATCGCTTACGAGACCTTTATGGGAAAGTCCACAAATTAAAAGTCAATAATATGGAGCTTCAGTTCTTTCAAGATATATCTCCCATCGTGTTATGGAAGAGGTGGAAATTGAAAGTAATTAAGAAATTGAAAGTAACTGGGATACAGTATAAATGTAGGTTCTCTTTTAAACTAGAGCTAGATATAAAAGGAAAATGTTATAAGAGAAACGGAGGAAGCTGCAGAATTTGCTAAATTATTGAAAGAAACTGGAGCACACAATAGTGTAGATGAGCAAAGAATCCACTATATTGTATACGGTGCAATCCTGGGGATCTTTAGTGTTTAGTGCCGTAAAGCATGTTCGCGACTACTCGGGAGCAAGGGAGGTCGGCCTTCCTCGCTCCGTCGCCGGAGCGCCCGCACATCTGCCAGAGGAGGTGAGTCGGGAACCGGCGGGTGCGGGGGCAGTTTGGCGGGCGAGGGAGGGGGGCCATTGGCCTAGCTGGCCCAGGAGGGGGCGGGGGATGGCGTCAGCCATATCCCCGCCAGGCTGGCTAGGTTGTTACACGGCCTCCTCTACTTCCGCCAGCTATTTAGCTGGTGGAAATCTGAGGAGGCCCATTGGGCCGGCCCCGGTTTACACCCCAGTTTCCCTGAGTAGACCTCCAGCCTGCTGATCGACAGGCAGCCCGGGCTCAGGATCCGGCAGGTAGCCCTGGACCGCCAGTCGGATCCTTAGTCAGGATTGTGCTGATAGTCAACTAAGAAACGAACGTCTCTAGAAATATGCACACAAATAGCATGTAGTAGCTTAAGACAGGGAGTGAGCATGTAGTAGCTTAAGACGGAGTGAGCTGAAATTGAATTCAAACATGTATTTAAATAAACATTGATTGCAGGGATGTGGATCAAGTCTCTGACTCCAAGTCTTAAGTCAAGTTCCAAGTCTCTGGGTCCAAGTCCCGAGTCTTTGGTTGCGAGTTGCAAGTCCCTATCTATTTAATGGTGAAAACAGGTGGGTGCTGTGCTGGGGTGTGAGTGGGGGGGGGATGGCACTGGCAGGGCTGCAAACTCCAAGTCTCAAGTTGAGTCTTTCGAGTCTTTTACGATCAACTAGTCAAGTCATTGACGTGACTTGAGTCCGACTCAAGTCCGAGTCAATAGACTCAAGTCTACATCACTGACTGATTGCATTTTTAATTGTTTCGAATATTTTTACCAATTACATTGTCAATGAAATTAACGTATAAGTCAATTTAAATGCTTTCAAAATATGAGCAAGAGAAAAGAAAATTTCAATAACATATCAAAATAAAAATGTTACAAAATACAAACATTTTAGAATTTAAAGCATTAGAATAACTACATAAAGCTTCTAGCTCCTCCAAACCTAAGTCACAATATATCTGAATGACTTACAAAGGAGAAGAGATATATGCTCAGACAAAAGCAGGAGATACATCTTTGTAAAAGTTAAATATCATGACAAACATTTGAGGACGTAGCTAAGCATCTAATTGAGAGCAAAACACATTTTTGGATGAGTTAGCTGATGTTCTTATTAATGCTGCAGAAGGAGACGTTATTTTAGGAGGTGACAGGAATCTTGTAATGAATAATTTAATGGATGGATCTGGTACAAAGGCAAAAAGCGTGAGATCAGTGGTTACATGGTTTAATAAGTGAATCATACCTTTTCAATTAAAATGTGTTTGGAGGATTCAGCATCCAGATGAAAGAGTTAGTACCTTTCTCTCCAGAGTAAATAACAGCTATTCAAGAACAGTCAGGTTTTTGGTCTCTTGCCAATTAATCAGTAACTTCTATCAAGCGGAGATACATATTTCCAATATATCTTTATAACAAGCCTGTTAGTTAAATAAAATATTGTCAGCCTAATTCACCATAACTCCCTGAGCAACAATGCAGCAGTGCCCACATGGCATCCGCTGTAGCCCACGAGGGAGACTTGGCAGTGGCATTCCTCCGGTAGGGGCCCGACCGTAAGTCGCGCCCCGTCCTACTACCGCGTTCACGAACCGGAGCGAGGAGGCCCCGCTCCCTCTCCGTCAGAGCCATTCCGCACAGCGAAGCCGAACGGGCAGGGAGTCCTGCCCGTTTGGCTTCGCTGCGTGGAATGGCTCCGACGGAGAGGGGGCGGGGCCTCCTCGCTCCGGTTCGTGAACGCGGTAGTAGGATGGGGCGCGACTTACGGTCGGGCCCCTACCGGAGGAACGCCACTGAGTCTTGGCATGTTGAGGCCTCCTTGGAGTAAGGAAACATTTGTTCCCTTGCCCCAGGGAAGGCCCATGCCAGCCCGATGAGTCTACTCATACCTGCGCCAGCGATATCACTGGCACAAGTCCACATTTACCCGTAAAGGTGATCAGGCCTGAGAAGGGTTCAGGGTTCAGCGAACATTGCCCCCTTCCTGGGCTTGATCTGCCCTCATCCCCGCCCCGTCACCATCCGCCCATCCACGCCCCATTCTGCCCACTCCCTGCCTCCCTCCCAGCTCCTATGCACCCTAAGGCTGTGGGGTGGGTATCCACAGTATGTCGCCGCATGGACCCAGCCACTTGCTGCTTCCGGTGGCAGCCAGGCTGTTCTCTCTAGTGGAGTCGCAATATAAACAGCCAGAAAGCACACATTCTGCCGGCATAGTGCATGGTTAGGATTGGGCTCTGTGAGAAGTTTCACAATATTCAGAAAATGGCAAGAGACATGCAACTATTGAAAAATATTAAATTACACAGAGAATATGGCTAATATTTCTATATAGGAAGCAAGCAGAGAGCGCACATGCACACACACACACACACACACACACACACACACACACACACACACACACACACATAGTTGGCCCTCCATATCCGTGGGCATTTGGTTCCCGAATCTCCCCTCCTGCAGATGGCAAAACCCGTGTTAAATGAAATCCGTGGGAGGGGGAAGGGGCGCACCGGGCCCGCCACCCACTTCTTGACTCCTGCACCACCGCACGCCTTCTAAGTACTCCAAACTGCAGCAAACAGTTTTTAAAAAGCAACTACCGGTTTCACGTTGCAACTGGCCGGTGCCGCTTCTTGCTCTACTCTGGTCGCAGGCTGACGCTGCTAGATGCAGGTAAGGACTTGCTGGGCAGAGGGCTGTGTGGGGGGAGGGCAGAATGGGGTGGAATGGTAGGGGGGATTGGGTGGTGGGGCCCAAGTAGGGGGAGGGATCATCAGCAGAATCCTCTCCCCGTTCCCGCACCTGACTGCTGTTACACGGGCCTCCTAAATTTGCACTGAACACTTTGAGGACACTTACACCTATGAGGAGACCCATTGGAGCAATTGGGCTGTTACTTGGGGTAAAGGGACAAATGTCCCCTTACCCCGAGGAGGCCTCTGCTTGCACTGGCTTGATCCTGGATAGGATCTGGGGCAGCATGCTTTTGCACGCTAAGACAGGATTGGGCTGTTCAGGATTTTGTCTTTACAGGTAAACTGGCTTGTAAAAGTCTGCCACTCCCCATGGAAATTCCTACTAAGAGAAATGGGGTGCCTAGTACTGTACAATACTAAGCATAGCTGTGGTGCGCTTTCATAATTCCCAGGCTGAATACTGTAGCACGAGAAGCAGCCCTGAAACCAGGCATGTGTAGTGACAGAATGAGGGAGTGTTTGGCTGACCAGTCAGTGTGAACATGACATTCCATGGCTGGGATCACATGAATGATCTTTGGGGATGATCTTCATGGCTGACAGGATAGCTGCAGAAAAAGAAAAATCAAATGTATTGGATTCCTCCAGAAGAGGTGATGCTGAACTTAACGATATCAGTGAGAGAGGGGGCCCTGAAAAAAAAATCACCAAAGCGATGTGAACTAGCCATCCAATTCCTCACTTGCAAGAGCCCTTGTAAAGGAAGGTCGTTGCTTCTCCCTTTTTGGGTGTTTTGTCTCATAAATATATTATGTGTTGTGTTCTAAAATGGTGGAAGAAGACAAGAAAACTAAACTGGCTTAGGCATTTTCAGGGTCCAAAAAATGAGATCAGGAGAAAGAAATGAAAAGTATTTAAAAAAAAAGAAGAAATAAAATGGAAGACAGGGTCTCAGGCAATGGTGAGCTCTAAAAGCCATTTCTAGGGAAATAAAGCTGAAAAGTAGCAACCGGATTGATCCAAATCCGGGAAGAAGGCTCAGTGCTTTCTTACCTAAGCTGTAGTTGAGAGAAGAGACAACAAGGTGGTCTTGGATGTTGGGCAGAGAAGTGCTGGAGAGTCCGAGGAAAGTGCTGCTGCCTGGTGAGGCCTCCCAGGTCACTGGACGCCACGCTGGATGGACTTGCTTGCTTCTGTCTGAATCCGGACTGGTAGAGAAACAAGTCTAGGCCAGCCGAATGTGGTTAACCCTGTTTATTTTCTTTCCCCTTATGTTTTCTTGGATGGTGTTTTTTTTTATTTGTCGGTTGAAATTGTATTTTCTCTGTTTATTGGAACCTAATATCAAGTATTGTTTGTTGTTTATGCATTCAGTCGCTTCCGACTCTTCGTGACTTCATGGACCAGCCCACGCCAGAGCTTCCTGTCGGCCGTCACCACCCCCAGCTCCCCCAAGGTCAAGTCCATCACCTCCAGAATATCATCCATCCATCTTGCCCTTGGTCCCTCTTCCTTTTGCCTTCCACTTTCCCTAGCATCAGCATCTTCTCCAGGGTATCCTATCTTCTCTTTTACTATATATTTAATTTTATTAGTAAACTACTAAACAAAACAAAATAAAACAAAACAATACAACATATTACGAAAGATTATAGCAAGTGCGAAGCATTAAATCCTACTTGTATACTATTATATATTTTCTACTTATAATATCTAACTAAGTATATATCTCTAATATACTATTCATTAAATCCACATTTCATCACTTCTCTCACTCTCCCTCTCTCTTAAAGAATCTATAAGTGGTTTCCAATTATTCACAAAAAGATTAACTAACTTTTCCTTTATCATCGAAAAATCTTAATTCCCACTTCAAATATTTTAATATATAAAGCCACCCCATTTTTCTCCAAATTTATTAAAATAAAAACCTTCCAAATTTTTGTCTAAAAAAATAAAAAATAAATTCTATATCCCCTTTTTATATAAGATTCTTGAAAACAAATCAGATCTTATTTAAATCTTTTCAAATAATAAATAATCCTATCTTCTCATTATGTGGCCAAAGTACTTCAGTTTTGCCTTTAGTATCATTCCCTCAAGTGAGCAGTCTGGCTTGACTTCCTGGAGTATGAATTGGTTTGATCTTCTTGCAGTCCAAGGCACTCTCAGAATTTTCTTTCAACACCACAGTTCAAAGTATTCTAGTAAAAGCTTATTCTTGTTGCTTACTTACCTTGGTTCTAAGGAATTTTTTTCTTGTGGAGTTCCCACCTCAGACCTAGTAGCCAGTTCCACCCTATCAGTAGAGTGTCTGGATACTAAACCAAACACATTTCCCAAGGTAAAAAGCTGGTTAGTGAAGCCAGCTTTGTAAAAAGACAAATCCCTACTTGGTGGCAGCGGAAAGAACCATAGGAGTGGAGGGTCCAGAGGAGGCAAACAGGTTGGTTTTGCTCACCTTCCCACTCACTCATGTTGCTGGCTATTGTGGTACCATGACAGCCCTGCATAAGGTGTTCCTCAAAAACAGAGCATATGTGCCACCAGGAGAGAATAGCTGAGAAGACACTGAGAAGGGAACAATTATTAGGGTGCTAACCAAGAGTATTGCTTGCGTGAAAGCATCAAAAGTGCAAGTCCTGGCCGATGTGATGATATACGGATTTAATGACTAGAATGTGGGTGTTATTTTGGCTTAGGTGGATATTATATGTAGAAAATAGTGAATAGTATGCTAGTAGGATTATTGCTTCACGCTTGCTATAACTTTATGAAATATGTATTGTTTTTATGTTTATATATAAATATACTTGGGAGTCAGAGAGTTGGTCCACATCCCTGGTACTCTGCTCTGAAAGAAACCCCAAATTCCACCAAAGCCAATGTAATTCTGTGACTGAATATGTGTGTATCTTTTTGCATAATTTATCCGGCTTCTGGTAGCCCAGGAAAGAGGTAAAGAGCTAAGCTGAGCTGGGAAGCCCAGTCCTCCCCACCACTGCAAGTGCTGCCCAAATGCCACTTTGGCTTATGATTTCATAGCATATTGTTCACACATGGGCAGGTTTATCTTTATTGCCAGCCATACAGGCTAGAAAGTTCCTTTTTAACCATGAAATATATTCTCAGAATGCCTCTATGCCACTGTCAGTTGTATATGACTTGCTATGCTATAGTATTTCTAGATAACTGAAGCTACCTCCTACCAGTGGTTCCCAAACTGGGAGGTGCGGCTCCCAGGGGAGCCACGGAAACCAGCCAGGGGAGCCGCAGAGTGCCACGGAATCTTCTCAGAAAACAGTGCAAAGCCAATTAGCAGGCATCAACATAATGTAATGGGGAGCTGCAGCCATTGGTTGCCAATGGTTAAGGGAGCCACAGGTTGAAAAAGTTTGGGAAACACTGTCCTATACCCACTAACTGATTGAGAGTAAGCCAATTGAACACAGTGGGACTTACCTCCAAGTAAACATGTATGGGATTGTGCTAAAAAAATAAGCTATTTTGAATGACTTGGACCCAAGGTACAGAACCAAATATCCCTGGTAGTAAAAGAACAGGCATCTGAAAAACATTTCCAGAGAAGAATACTTGAGCTGCCATAACTCTGCCAGACCTGCAGCTGTAAATTTACCAACAATGGATAACAGTGATAATTGGAGTAAGTGCCTGTTGCTATTCTGGTTTTCAAGAGTTCATACCAGAAATGGTCTCACATCAGAGGAGGTACTGGGTTGCATGCCAGTAGGCTCTTTCTCCATGTACCACATGGGTTGTTGATTATTACTTTCATTACGTAGCAGGAGTAACATTAGTTATTGCTAATAACTACTCTTATGTACTTTCAAGCGCAAAACCAGTGGTACACTGTTTGTGTGTATGAGGCCTTAGCCACATGAGATGAGTGATGCATCCGTGAATTAGCTGATAGAGCTGATCTCAAATGGCCCTCGGCCAAGTCAGAGGCACCAGTGCAGAAGATAATGCAAAGAGCAAATCCAGCCACTAGATGGGAGACTCTGCTAAATGGTTAAAAGTTCCTCTCTCAGGCGGAAGACTGACAATAGTTTGGTGTTTGTTTCTTTGTGAGTCTTTTTCTTGACAGTTAAAAGTGGTCTGACAGAGGCATTCCTGCCCATAGTCTTCTCACTCATGTCACAGTCGTCTCTGTTTACAGGGTTTGCAGGAGGGTTGGAGCGTTTCAAAAACCCGCCAAGCCTGTTTAACCTGTGACAAAAGAAATGAGGTTGCACGCTACAGGAAATGACAGCTCGACCAAATAACTTTCAACTCTCCTGGAAACTACTGTCTGTCATCTGTGGAGATGTGCCAAAACTGGAACTATCAAAGGCAAGCTTGATCACTTTTCAACTGAAGAAAAATTTAAAAATCAAAACTTGAAAAAGAGAGCCAGATGGATTAGACTGTGAATTTCCAATGTAACAATAGCTAGACCGCAGAACAGCAAACGTGTAACAAAACAGCAGTTAAAAATTAGTATGAAAATAAATAGAATGCCAAACAATATTGATTTCTTTTTTTTAAAGATATATCAGAACCAAAGAGATTAACAACATAATTCTTAACAAACTGGGAACAATCTACAAGTTATTCACAATAAAATGCCATTAACAGACAGACTGACAGACACTTTTATTGGCATGATAGATACCATTGAAATATGTAGAATGATTCTTGTTCAGTTAAGTCATGTCCGACCCTTCGTGATCCCATGAACCACATCCCGCCAGGCCTTCCTGTCCTCCACTATCTTCCTGAGTTCGCTCATTTTCATGTTCGTTGCATCGGTGATGCTGTCTAACCATCTCATCCTTTGCCTTCCCCTTCTCCTTTTGCCTTCAATCTTTCCCAGCATCAGAGTCTTCTCCAGAGAGTCCTCTCTTCACATTAGGTGGCCAAAATATTTGAGCTTCAGCCTCAGTACCTGTCCTTCCAGGGAACAGTCAGGGTTGATTTCATTTAGGATTGACTGATTTGATCTCCTAGCAGTCCAAGGGACTCTCAGGAGTCTTCTCCAGCACCACAGTTCGAAGGCATCTATTATTCGGTGCTCAGCCTTCCTTATGGTCCAACTCTCGCAACCATACATTGCTACTGGGAACACCATCATCCTGACTATACGAACTTTTGTTGGCATGGTGATATCTCTGCTTTTTATTATGCTATCTAAATTTGCCATAGCTTTCCTTCCAAGGAGTAAGCGTCTTTTAATTTCATGGCTGCTGTCTCGGTCTGCAGTGATCTTGGAACCCAAAAAAGTAAAATCTGTTACTGCTTCCATTTCGGCCCCTTCTATTTGCCAGGAATTGATGGGACCAGATGCCATGATCTTAGTTTTATTAATGTTTTATTAATGATTCTTACTTGCAACTAACTCAAGCTCCATTGATATGGTACATAGTTGCAAGCAACTAACTAGCAGCACAATGAATCCTGCGCAACTTTATGAGGCCGGCCTAAAGGGCTGGCTGCGGTATCCTGAGCCGGTATCCTTTTGTCCCCTTCCCCAAGTGTAGGGGCCCTATGGGCCTCCTTGGATGTACACCAGCAATAAAGCCGACGTACATCCAAGGCGGCAGGATAAGGCTGAACCAGACTGGGAAAGGGCAGAGGATATCAGCAGAGCGCGCCGCTGATATCCCCACCCTCTCCCAGCCTGGTTCGGCCAATGGCCCCCTCCCTCGCTGCCCGGCTCGCCCTCCCTCTGCCCCTGCACCGACCGGTGCTGGGCAAACTTCCACCGGTGGGTGCAGGGTCCGGAGAGTGGCAGAGTAAGTGCTGCTGGCCTCTGCACTGGCGGCCCTTACTCCAGAGTCATCACAAATGTGCTATACAGCACGTTTGCAATGCTTTGGAGTGGCATAGAGAGAATCAGGATGTAGATTGGGTCCTTCAGTAAGTCCCACTGATGCTTGTTGAGTGTACTGTCTGCAGCAGCAGAGGGGCAGCAACACAGGCAAAAAGAAATTGGAACTTTAAAAGTTCTTATCTTATGATGGCATTCCTCTACATCACAAAACGTTATGCCAACGCATAACATAGGACAGATTGTCTGATGATGGCCCAATCCTATACTAACTGGCCGACATCCTTGCACCTGATTAGCTGGCTGACTGCCATAAAGCAGTCAATGCCATCATAAAAGGCGCTCTGGCAGTGCGCTCAGTAGCGCACTGCTGGGCACGTTGATGGGAAGGCCGGCGCCTTCCAGCCCGTATTGTTGGCTCTCCCACTGCCTGCAGGAGCAAGTAAGTCAGCGGGAGAGGCGAGAGGGTGTAACGGGGGTGGCAAAACTGGACTGAAGATGAAGGAAAGAAAAACCTGTGGCAACTGTCTATAAATAAAAAGGAGTTGCCCTCTAAATAGCTGCTGAGTATTAGAGACGTGCTGCACCAGCTTTTTCCCGCCATTATGAAGGGGACAGGCACATAGCAACAAAAGAATATGAATAGCAATTCCTTTGACTCATTCCAGCAGAAATCATAAAAGCTCTTCCCTCCCTGGGGAAAGCTGACTCACTCCTCTAAGAGGATACAGATAAATGTCTACTAATTGAAACAGAAGCCACAAACGTCATCTTTACTTCTAAGTGTGATCAACACTCAATATAAACTAACAAGTGAGCAAACAGAGCATTTAACTGAATTTACCACCTCTCTCTCTCGCTCTCTCTCTAGATTCTCAGTCTATGATGATGATGATTATTTTTATTATTATCATCTTCTTCTTCTTCCCCCCCCCCCAAAAAAACATATTTGCCACAGTTGTTTCTCCCTCCCTGTGGAGTCCTCCTCAAGACTTGAACTTATCGAATATAATTCAAATATTTGCATAAATTCCACATCCATCGTTTCATACTATAGTTTGCAGTCATGACATGTATTTCCAAACCCATCACCTCCTAGGCCCCTGCTAACTGCGCAAGAGGCACTTTTTCAATTACTGCCTCTTTCACCCCAGCACAGTGTCTTTTTTTGGTGACTGTTGCTGGTGGTGCTCTGCATTTTTTTTAGATTTTGAGGCTTTTTGGGACAGGGAGCCATTTAATCATTTGATTTTGTCTGTGAACCACTTTGTGAACTTTTTGTTGAAAAGCAGTATATAAATACTGTTAATAAAATGGTTTGTGGATGTGATACTCTACAAAGTATGCTGTTTTCTTTGATTATTATGTTTCATAAGTTTTAATGGCATTCAAACCAGTTTTGTCATTTTCAAAAAAGAATGTTCTTTAAATGTTTAATAGCGCAATCCGACTTAACTTTCTGCCGGTTTAACCAGCGGTGCAGCGAGAACGGGAGGCTCCAGAATGGAAAAGGGATTCAGATCCCCTTTGAATTCCTCTTTTGGAGGGGATTTGAATCCCTTTTCCGTTCTGGGGCCTCCCATTCTCGCTGCGCCGCTGGTTAAGCCGGCACAAAAGTTAAGCTGGATTGTGCTGTAAATGAGTTAATTGTTGAGGATTTCCTCCCCCCCCCCCCCGATGATAGTAGTTTTTAGCAAATTCATTCTGGAGGCAAACCAAATACTGAACAGGTAACTGAAGACTCAGGCAGAGAGGCAAGAGACCAAGCCAGTAGGCAGAACACAAGAACAACTCATCTTAACACCAACAAGAAGCATCCATTGTTCAGACTGAGAGGCGGGTATGTATCTCAGGGCCTCATTGAACCCTATTGACCTCTTATGTGATCTGACAACTTCTGAGCTAGTTACTACAGTACCACTTTCTGACCTGCAGCTGTGGTGGAGCCAGAGCACAGCAGGGACTAGATAGCTTCACTTTCTGACAAGAGGACACCATAAAAGTCAAGGTTCTGGATAGCAGAATTACTGACTTGAAACCCCAGGTGCTTGCCTTTTACAGTGCGTTACAATGGAAGAGATGTTATTTTTTAAAAAAAAACTTTGCCTCATCTTCAGTGCTCAAATTTTAGGGGGAAAAGGAAGGGACACACACACACAAAATCTACAAGTCCTGACTCCTTCAACCCCTGACTCCCTCCAATTTTAGCCAAATCATGGCCTCTCCTGTGGTCTTCTAAATACAGTGGTCAGGAGGGCCCACACAAGGTAAGGCGACTAGGCCCCCTCTGCCCCCCTGTAATTCAAGCACTGGTAAATCTTGTAAGCTTTATAACAGTATAAAGAAGAATACATGTATACAGTACTTCCATCTTGAGCTTTATTCCATATCTTCTAGGTTTGAACATCCCATGGTATCAGCTTGCTGGGGCTCTTCCTGATTTGTCTAATCCTTGTATAAATTTGCCATTGATTTTCTTCATACACTATTCATGTCACTTTGCTAATTTTCTATGTGCTTCAAGAAGTGGATGCCAGACAAGAGCTCCTCCTCTGTGTAACTCCACGGATTTGTATGCAATTGCTGTGTGTCATGGAGAGGATGAAAAGGCACAGCTGAGCAGTCTCGTTCCATGCTAAGGGTGTAGCAGGTGTGCAGCTCAGTTGGGAGGCAGGTACAATTGAGGAGCGCCTACGGAGGATGTGGAAAAAGCATTCCCATGGAAAACAGATCAAGATGAATAGAGAAATCAGTGAGCTATGTAAAGAGGCATCTAAACCAGCTGGGCTGAATTCATCCCTCCTCATGAAAGTCAATAGAGTCAAGCAACAGATGTACTTGGTCCTGTGGTTTATTCTGCAGGCTCTGTTATAACATATTCTTTCCGGGCTTTAACGCTGCTAACTGACAGATAAAGTTGCAGTAGGCCAAAAGCAAAATCCAACTTCATCTCTCAAAGGGAGGTAATTCGCATGACTGTGAACATCTCCGGGACTCCTGCTGCTATCTTTGGTGCTGTTCTTAGCATCTTGACACATCAGTTCCAACTCTGTTGATGAATGAAAAGAGAGGTCCAGCCAGGGCATGGTATTTGCCTGTATGGTATTTGCCCATCAGGGAGGGCAGTCTATTTGGTACTATGTATTTGTATGTTTCAGTGGGTTCTTTATTTCTGAGGGACTGGGGCACAACAGAAGGCCGGTTTGAAGCCCAAGTGGGAATGGCTGTGGGAGCTGGCAGGAGTAAATTCATGAGCATAGGCAGAAACAGGATGAGATTCTGAAGGTGTATAGAGCTAAGACAGGCCTGTGCCCATATCTGCAGGAACACCTTCTCCCATTCAAATCTTCCATACTCCCCAATGGCTGCCACCATACTGCCAATTGAGTACTGTACTGCTGTAGCATCCAGAATAGGGCTTTCTCAAAAGTGCTCCTACAGTTAACAAATATGTTCTCCAGGGAGACCTGACAGATTGCCATTTTGCCGGATTTGGGCAGCAAGTTAAAATATATTTTTCTTTGCTCAGGATTTGAATATATTTTAATTCTGTTCTTGCACATGAAGGTCAAATAAATGTGCAAATCCTGACTAACTCAAGCTCTAAGAAGCAATGATGTTGACTTCAGTCTATTGACTCGGACTCGAGTCGGACTCAATTCATATTAATGACTTGAGTTAGACTTGACTCGGTGATTGTAAAAGACTCAAAAGACTCGACTCGAGACTTGGAGCCTTATATACGGCAAGTCGAATTTTATTCAGGTTTAAATCCATTTCCCCTATTATATAGATAGGGACTTGCAACTCACAACCAAAGACTTGGGACATGGGGGCAAAGATTTGGGACTTGACTTGAGACTTGGACCCAGAGACTTGGAGTCAGAGACTTGATCCACATCCCTGCAAAGAAGACAAAGTGGGGAAAAAAAGTTCTGTTGAAGTTGACATGATAGCCTTCCAAAATAACTGTGCTGTCCAAAAGAGTTTAGATGCAGGACATTGATCTGTCTAAAACCTTGTACAACATGTAAAACCTTACAACATGTACACTTAATATTCTTTATACGTATATAGGTTTGCTTCAATTTGAATGGAAGCAGAAAAAGTGAAAAAAATGTGAACAAATTACAAGCTCCCTGCTTTTATAGAGATCTTTTGCAAGTAGCTTGATTGGCTAGGTTGATTGCCATTCACCTCCAATGAGAGCTTGCCAAGACTCAAGATGCCGTCTTGATGGAAAAGCATTATGTGAATTAGATAACATGTGAAAGGGAAGGACTTGGCTAAGATCCAATCCTCTCACTCTGGGTTGTGATAGGGATAATGACTCAGCACTAGAGATATATAGTGTACATATTTTTATCAAGCCTAAATATGAATAACTTAGTTATTACATAACATTGGACTGGTTGATGTATTTATCAAAATTTAAAAGTATAAATATGTACGTTTTATTAAAACAATAAGCACAATTGTACCCTAAGCATTTAGGTAAGCACAATAAGCACAATTTTACCCTGTCATTTCTGCCAGCTGGGAAAATAGGGAAAATAATAACCATTAATACTGTAAAAAATAGCAGGCAGGTTTTATCATCTGGGCTTAAAAGCAGTTGCTGGCCTCAGCATTATCATGCAGAAACTGAAGAAATGAATATTTTGGGGGGGAAAGCTCAGAAAATAAATATTCTCGTAATGTCACTAAGGAGTAGCAATTAATTTGGATAGTCAGTTAAACTTTATAATAACATTGAACTCTTCAGTAGTACATCATCATCATACTCAGCAAGTGTCATAGTAACTGTAGACGAAATTAGCTATCCTGAACCTGTACTTATTTTATATCTCACTCCATTTCAGTAAATAACATCTCTTTGAAAATACTAGCATAACTCAAGTTTATTTCTCTAATCAGAATCACATGCCTGAAAGATCCATAGCAGAGGGGTAGCTTGTAAGTCTTTTACAGCAAACAAAATAGAGCCATGTTGCAGTATCTTAAAGGCAAGCAGGATTTATGGTGGCATACGCCTCTGTGGACTGCTGCCTTCCTCACTAGATGGGTGCAGTCTTTGAGTCCCCTTCCCTGAGGCCCAAGGTACCAGGAAACACTTATCTTGGGGTTGGGGGAAGGCACTGGCTGTGGCAGAGGCAGTGTGGGACACTCTGCGGATAATCTCTGCGGATAATCTTTCTGCGGATAAGCCCCAGCGGATAATCTTTTCCCCACTGGAGCTACATTGGGACTACAGGTCCCAGCAGCCCCTATGGAGCAATAATGCTCTGTGCACTTTTCTCAGTCCCAGCGGCCTTCCCCTGACAAGGAAGGATGCTTGTACATCCCTAGAAGTCACTAGTGCTAGACTCTGTTCATCTTCAAGGTGCTACAGGATTCTTTTTGTATGTGTTTGAAAGAGCTATAGTTTCTGATTTGGGATTTTCAACTTCAGAAAATGAGCGGTTCTTACACTACTTAACTCTTCCATGTCTTAGTGGGTTCCTTGATCCTGGGTGTTTTCAAGCATTAAACAGTTTATTTCATTGATGTAGAAGACTGAGGAACCAGTGGCATAGCCAGAGGAGGGGAGGCACGGTAAGTGCTGCATGGCGTTACATGGAGGTGCAAAGTGGCTCCTTCTGCTGCTGGACTGGAAGGGTCAATTTGCACCTCCGTGTAACGCTGTGCAGCACTTACTGCGTCGCCGCCCCCTCTGGCTATGCTACTGTGAGGAACCTTAGGCAAGTGAGAAGCAAGAGGAGTAAGAGGCTGTGTAATATAAAGACTTTGCTACCTTGTTGCTCACGCAGCAGTATGCTCAGCCAACACCCAGATTGGACCTCAAGATGTTCTTTGTCCTGCAATGCTTGAAAGTACTTTTCCAACAAGCAGCATGCGTTGCTTGTTTAGTATTCCAGTAAGTGTAGCAGCAACAATATCATCACTACCATTACTGCCTTTGAAGCTTAGATGTAAGAAATTTGCAGCCGTGTGACTTGGTTGTAACAACATTCAGTCGCTATTGAGCTCATTCAGAAGATTTGCACAGGAGTTCACCAAGTATGAAAGAGTTTTCAGCAGCCAGCAGAGCCACTGGGCACAGGAGCAATACCAAATAATTAGAATATTATGTATTAATTCTACCGGGGAGACCTGGGTTCAAATCCATGACAAGTGCCTCTTCATATCTTCCATTCTTTTAAATGTACACCTATGACTTTTAAGAATATAGTCAAAAATGTGAGGTGTAAATGTGACAAACGTCTTTGTAAAACTGTGAATTGTACAGGTATGCTTGATAGATAGTTGCAGTTCCCTGTTCATTTTCATTTCATTTTACACCACACTTTTCATTCCCCAAAAGTGAACTCAAGAAGATCCTATCCACGATGGGCTGGCACAGGCGAATTCCTCCTTGGGGTACATTCATCCCTTTACCCCGAATAATGGCACAGCCACCCCAATAGGTATCCTCGGATGTGTGCTGGCGAAATGGCCAGTGCAAATCTGAGAGGCCCGTGTAAGGCCCAACATTCAGTGGAGCGCACCGCCAATGATCCCTCCCCTGTCCCCATGGGCCAATCCCCCCTCCTGTTACACCCCGTTCTGCTCTTCCCTGCCACCTGGCGGCCTGGGTCCGGGACAGAGCAGGAGGCGCTGCTTACTCTCCTTATGGCATATTTGCGACACCCGTTGCTGGCCGAACAATTGTTCAGCCAGTCCTGTCCTAGACAGGATTGTGCTGTTAGTCTACCCTACTAGATAAAATGAGATAACCACACTGAGCTCTTCAGAGAAAAAGCAGGATACAAATACTCTAAACGAAATAAATTCCAAACTCTGCACCAAGAAGACACAAATGCTGGTCACTAAAACGAATATAGTAATACATCTCTGAATCCTCAAAGCATATGACAACATTTGGTAATGTTTTTAAAAAATCCCAAAATTTACCCAGAATGAACTTTTAAAACCACAAACCTCTGTGATGGGTGATTCATCGGAGCGTAGTCACTGGCATTTCTGTTTTGTCTGCCTCTCAAACAGCGTGTGCGACCAGAAATTAAGCCTCATGTTCATAACTCTTTTCTAAATCAATCAATTGTTCAAACATTTTGTAACGCAGGCTCTTCCACTTCAGTACTTACATGGAGAGGAGTAGTGTGCCTTAACTGAAACAAATAGGAATCATTTCCGCAGAATGGAAAATTGGGCTTGACGGACACATTTTGCTTTCATGTTCCGCATCTAGCTAGCTAAGGGTCATATTAAAGATTGAGGAGGATTTCTTTCCTCCCTGGTGACATTGTTTCTTGGCTCTTAGGGAGGGGAGGGAGGGGGATGCATAATTCCTTCACATACCTGTGCGCCATGGCTTTTCCACTGCAGCTGGGGCAATCAGCGTACACTTTACTAAGCATTCCTTCCTTTGCATTGTGGCACCCAATTTCCTTTTGCTGTGGCCTTGACATTGTTGGAGATGTGTTTCTTGCAGTGAGTGTTCAGGAAGGAGGATCTCTCCACAGAAGCGGTCCAGTTTAGATGTCATTCAACTAGACAGACAGCCCAATCCTATGGTGGGCCTACAGTAAGGGATCTCATGATCTGTTGTTGTATGCAGTGGGACCGCTGGCGTAAATGGTCAGAGGCCCAGCACGTGCCAGTGGCTCCTGGACATCGTGCTGAAGCAGGTAAAGTGGTGGAGGGGGCAGTTCAGGGGAGGATCAGGGTGGGGAGAAGGCCAAACCGGGGCAAGGGGGGGAGGAACTTGGTGGCAGCAGTGCACTCCAAGATACTATCCCCTTTTTCCTGCCCCAACAAGCTCCCTACTACTCTCCTCAGACGTACACCAGCTAAATAGCTGGTATAGGTTCGAGAACAACCATTGGTGGCCAGGTGGCCTACAGAGAGGTAAGTAAAAAAAAATTACTTATTTCTCCCAGGCCATCTGGTTACCACCACCACCACCCGCGCACATAGCATGTAGCGCACACTCTGGTAGCATGGCTACATGGCATAAACTGGTTTGGATAAGATTGTAAAGTCTACAATTGGGAGCCTCTGGTCAAATCAGGCTCTCAAAGGAATGGTATTTTGCCCCCCCTCCCCTAGTCGCCAACCCACAGGTGAAAGAGAGATATAGAGGAAGCAGTATCTGTGATACAGGGACTAGTCAGCAAGCGATTTTGGGGAGTGTCCCCTCCACTTTCTTCTCAAAGTAGCCCTGTAGCACAGCTACCACTGGCCAGGGCTACTTGAGATGATCATGCTGAGAAATATAGTGTGGCACTGACAATATGCATATTTGGCCTCTTTAGCCCTGGCTAAATAAGCCAGTTCCCTCTTAACATGATGTTAGTGACTTAGGGTAGACCATGATGTTCTGCTTTGTTTCAATGGAGCATTAATGGAGTGCACCACAGTACATTTGACACAGTGGAGTGAACACCGATACTCATTTGTCAACAGCAACTTAGTTTATATAGGCAGCCACTTGGTGAGCTGTTGATCTGCAATGTCTGCAGTGTTGAGGAACATCTAGTCCAGTGTTTCTCAAACTGTGGGTCGGGACCCACTTGGTGGGTCGCAACCTGATTTCTGGTGGGTCCCAGGTGTTGGAATGATCAGATAAGTAATTGCCACAAGCCCTGAGGCTATTCAAAAACCAGATAGCTGCTAACTGCCCTTCAAAGAGCTGAGCTCCTGCAGTTTGCAAAATAGCTGCTAATTGCCTTGCAAACAGCTGAGCTCCTGCAGTAGATTGAGTTTTTTTTTACAAATAAATAAATAAAAATGTTACTCGTAAATAAATAAATATATTCCAGGACAAAGGATTAAAAGGTAAAAAAAAGCCATGTAAAATATTTATCAAAGCCAAAAACGTATTAAAAAACAATTTAAAAACACAAGTCTTTAGAATGCTACAAAGTGTTAAAACTAGCAAGCGAAGAGTAAAAATCATTTAAAAATACAGGCAGATGGACCGACGTTTCGTCCTAATTCATAGGACATTTACTAGGTCTTAAACAGCGTGGCTGTGGGTATTAAGGCACTCCGTAACAAACACGGATATATACCAGTAAATGCTCCAAGAATGACGCTGCAAAGTCAATCAATGCCAGAACTGAAAGAGGAAATCAAGTTCATCTGGTGCAATGTCAGCACGTGACCTCCAGGGGCAATCAGCTACATTGAGCTTCTTAAAGAGCCCTCAACCCTTAGACTTATTTTAAATAAATATATTATTCCTTTCTAGATCACCTTGTTTTAAAAAAAGTCTCATATAGCTAGGTGGGTCCCGGTAGGGTGTCATTTTAAAGAGTGGGTCCCAGTGCTAAAAGGTTTGAGAACCACTGATCTAGTCACAATCGTACACCAGTAACACAGGGAAGCTACAGGATGATGAGATTCTCCTCATCACTTGACAGGACAATCCTAGTCTACACACACAGCAAAACGCAGGTGTGTGTGTGTGTCGTGGTAGAGTAGTAAGGTGATAGAATGGAGTGTACTACTGTGTGAGTAATTTCCTTTCTTATGTTCCTTTATCCCTGCAAGAAGAAAAACAGCACAATGGGAAGCGAAATGGGCTAGAACAGGCGTTCCCAACCTGTGGTATGTGTTGGGGTACCTCTTGGGGTACATGGACCGCAGGCCGGGGGTATGCAAGATGCTGCCCATTAGCTGCTGTGATCAGCAGCTAATAACGGGCAGCTGTTCATGGTTTTTTTTCCGGGTTGCAGTGCGGGCAGGTGGGTCCTCCTGCTCGCGCCACAACCTGGAGGGAAAGGCTACAGCCCTGCCGATGTCCCCAGTAGCTCCACCTACCTGTTCTCCTGGGTGCCACCATCTTGGATCTCACGAAATCCAAGATGGCGGCACCCAGGAGAACAGGTAGGTGGAGCTACCGGGGACATCAGCAGGGCTGTAGCCATTTTTTCCGGGTTGCAGCATGGGGGGCGGGTTCTCCCACTCGTGCTGCAACCTGGAGGGAAAGGCTAAAGCCCTGCTGAATCGGCAGGGCTGTAGCCTTTTTTCTGGGTTGCGGTGCGGGTGGGTGAAAAAAACCCCACTTTAACAGGGGGTACACGGGGGGTATGCGGGGGCAGCCAGTCCGGGGGTATGCGGGGCAACCGGAGGTTGGAGAACCACAACCATAAAGGTTGGAAACCCCTGGGCTAGAAGACTTCTTCCAAGTTTGTGTGTGTGTGTGTGTGTGTGTGTGTGCGCGCGCGCGTGCGCGCGTGCGCACACGTGCGCTTGCAAATAATTTTTAATGTTGGGGACTGTTCCATATCTCCCAGCAGCAGCAGGAAGTGGTGCAGATTGCTCTACCACCTTAGGTAGGGTTGATGTCAGCCTGGGCACTGGCCATACTGGCCCCTGAACCCTGAGTACTGGTGACAGTGGTAGAATCCATGAGGAGCACAGTGCTCCAGAGCCCCCAGCAACCTGTCACCAGTACTGGCATGAGGATTCTCACACCACATTCTGCTGCATGTGCAGACAAGGCTGGCCAAAGAATAAGGCTGCAATCCTATGCACACTTTCCTGAGAGTAGGTCCCATTCTGAGTAAGCATGCATAGGATTGTGTTGTAAGCTTACCAAGTGCAGACTGTGCACTGTTAAGTTACCACTTCGTAAATGGTCATTCATATTCACCCGTGGGTGTTTGATCAAGGCTACTTTCAAATTATAGGACAGCTAATTCATGAAGAAGTGGCCTTCTTGGAGGCAAATTCATGGTAAAATAAGAATAACTAACCCAAAGACGTCCTTTGGAATGGAACTGTTAAAATGTGTATGCAAAACGATACCACAAAATTCTATTTCTTATCCCTCGCCAGAAGGACAGAATTCTGGGAAAGTTTTTTTTTTAAAGCCTCACTATAAATATTGAAAGCGGAAAGTTTTTCACTTGACTTTATCTTTCTGTCCCAGTCTGTCGCATCAGAAAAAGCGAAAGCCCTTTGAATGTCTCACATCCTAACATTTTACACTCTGTGTTTTTTCTTTTTCTGGCAAAAAATAAAAGCTTGGCTTCCACATCAAAACTTCCAAAGTCCAGTCAGCAAAGCCATTGCCAAGGTTATTTCACATGCTGTATGAGAGTGTTGGCTGGGGGTAGGGAAACAAACCTCTTCACCATTGCAGTTCCAATGTCATATTTATACTATATGGATAAGATAACTGCTTGCTCATATGTTTGGGACTTCAGAATTGAATCTTCCTGGTCAAGGGTTCTTCTCTGCCAGTGGCACTAGCAGTTTCCCTCTAATGATACTATAATTTAAGAAGAACTTCCACCTATCACACAAATAATGTACAGGTGGGCCCCCATATCCGCTGGGGATATGTTCCAGGCCCCTCCGTGGATACTTGAAACCGTGGATAAGAGCGAACACCCCCTCCATGGTTTCCTGAGGGCCCCCCACCCTGCCTCCCCTGCAGGCAGGCATGATTGCCCCCCTCAGCTCTTATTTTTCTTTCAGCAAGCTTTGTTTCTCCCTTAAAACAAACAGAAAAGCAGCCTCCATTGCAGGCAAGTAGAATGAGACTAAGTCCTAGAGAGGCTCTGCAAGGTTTCTGTTAACCTTGCAGAGCCTCTCTAGTACTTAGCCTCGTTCTACTTGCCTGTAATAAGCTGCTTCTCCTGTTTCTTTAAGGATGAAACAAAGCTTACTGGGAAAAAAGTAAAAGCCTGGGGGGGTCCCCACGATCCGTGGATAACTGAAACCGTGGATAGTGAATCAGTGGATATGGGGGCCCACCTGTATTTACTTGCTATGGAGTTGGGAGAACCACATTTCCTGTAGAGCAGCAGGTATTTCACTCACAAAGACACAGAAAGAGCAGAAGACTGATGAAAGTGGTGAGAAGACCTGTGTGACTGTAGCAGCTAGCAATTCCTTCAGCCACCTGCAAACCCTCCTTCCAATCCCCTCTCAGCACCACTTGCCCTTCCCACAGCAATGACTTCATCTTGGTCAAGGAGCAGAAGAGATAGACAGTGAATTCATTGCTCATTGTGGGAAAGTGACTGCAAAGTGCTGAGAGAAGGCTGGAAGGGGGCCCTCTACTGGTGGCTGCTGCTGAAATTGATCACTACTACAGTCATCCAGAGACTTCCCACCACATGGAGGCTCAAACAGAGATTCCTGTGTCCGCCAAGCAGTGTCACTTGCTGCTTTTGAGAAACAGGCCACACCTCTGTATGAGCAAGGAGCAAATAGCTTTGCAATTAAATTAACAAATAGCTACATAATGTAATTAATTGTAGAGGTCCCCATCCTTCTCCAGAGAGCCAAGACAAAGCTAAATGGGAAACCCATGGTAGACACAGTATAAGCTGCTTGTGTGAAGTGGTGCTCATGTGGCTTGTGAGAATTCAAACTACACCAGAGAAACCTCTTTCTATGTGTGTTTTCTCTGGTGTAGTAAAAACAGGCCTGAAGTAAGTGGGGCTGTTTCACACAAACCACTAATTTCCACAAAGAGAACATAGAAAAAACATCACTGGATCATCTTAAGGGCCATATTCTAATCTAAGACAACAAATTGCTAGATGTCTCCAGGCTAGCCAGCTAGATGACTCCAGGAAAGCCCACAGCAAGGGCATGAAGATAACAGTCCTCTCCATTGTTTCCAGTACTTGGTATTAGGCAATCACCATGGCTCATAATTGTTGGTAAACAAGAGATGTGGCTGGGGTTCCCAGTGGCAACCACACCACAAATTAGCAATCGGCCACCACACACCTGAGATTAAAGGAGATGGCCATCTGTATATTCCAGAAGAAGTACCATCTAGGCTGGCTTGATCACTGGGGCTCCTCATTAGAAACAAAGCTCTGGCGGTTACCTATGCAAATATATTCTGTAGACAAACCATCTTAGGCAGTTTCCACTGCTATCACATCAGCAATTTGTCCAGAGAGGGAGAGAGAGGGGGAGAGAGGAAGATAAAAGAGCACACAGACAATATATGTATTTATTTCCAGGCTTGGAATTATTTCTTTGATTAATTTTGCAACCTGCAACTCATTTGCTCCTATTCATTTCCTGCCTAGCATTTAGAGGAGAGTGCATTACTCCAGCTTGATGACGAGAACTTTCAGCACGAAATTTGTCTGATGTGGGGAGCTGGCAAGTACAGTAATTGGCTTGGAAAACAAAACAAAACAAAAAAGCATCCAGGAAGAATTTGAAACCTTTTTAAAACTGGAAAATGGCTTTAGCTTCCTATCATCACATAGCTAAAAGTTTCACAACATAATAAAGAAGCATTACAAGTACTGCTGGGTGCTAAAATGCAAGCGTTTTTTAAATAATAAAAAAGCACTGCATGTAAAATACAGATGTAGATAAAGACATAAAGTGGGCTTGCGAATTATAAGCTTTCGTATCCCTCTGTTTTATAGAGTGATATCTTCAACATTAACTGAACAATATATCATTATAAGAGAGAATTAGATAGCTTTCTTTAAAGTCAGAACCTCAAATATGAAGACTGCATTTATCCTTCTTCAAAGTATATCCTCAAAAAAAGTCATTCGGTTTACTGATCTCTCAAAAGAATAGCAACCTTGCCCTGGTTCAGACAGGAGCCCTAAATAGGGTGTCCAGGTGGTAAGGCTGGAATTTCTAGCTGTAGCAACTACGAATTTTCACAGCTACAACAGTCACTGTGGGAAGCTCCCGCCTTCCAACCCTCTTTTGCTATTGCCTGCCTCCTGGCTCATCATCCCTTCAGCAGTGCCTGAATTATTTTGGAAGAGGAGTAAATCAAGGAAGCTTCTGAAATATCCTTGTTCATCTCTGTTGCACAGAGAATCCATGTGCGGCTGGAGATTTGGTGAGCAAATGAGCAGGCAGGCAGGTGAGCAGCGATAAGAGAATGCTAGAAGAGGCATTCCATGGCTCGGAATCAGCAAGTGCTACAGTCAACTGGAGGCTTGACATCACATGGGCGCCCCCCCTTTTCACTCCTTCCACTGGGGCAATGACTTGAAGGGCCATTCACCAAGTGCTGTCAGTGTGCAATTGCCACTCAGCATGTTCATTGGGTTTTGCTTGTGCAGTAATTAGTTCACCTGATTTCTCTGCTAAAGCACACAGCTGACCAAAGTGCACTGCAAGGTGAGGGAGTGGGGGCAAAACCTTTTAAAAGCAGGACATTGTGTCAGTGATGATCCTACACCCCCATGGGCTTGGTGCGGCCCCCCCATACGCCCCCCCATAAAATACCATGATTTTAGGTTTCGTTTTCGTTTTAGGGGTTTTCTGGGGGGTTTAAGGGAATTTAAGGGTCGTGTGCCCCCCCCCAGGATGTGTGTGTGCTTTTGGGGCACTTAGCTTGTCTCGGCGGGGCGCAGGCACCATTTTCCCGGGGCGCAGGCAGCATGTTCTCGTTCCGGCGGCGCCATCTTGAATGGGCGGGACTCTATAGGACTCTGGAGGACCGACCAACGAGACGGAGAGAGAGTCCTAGAGAGTCCCTAGAGAGTCCTGCCCATCCAAGATGGCGGCGCCGGAAGAAAAAAAAAGGAAAAAAGCCCCAAAAAGGAAAAATAAAAACGAAACTTAAGGGGCCTGCGCCCCCTAACCAACTTCAGCGCCCTACGCCCTGGGGCCCACCGCACCACCGCACCCCATTCTGCGACGTCTCTGCATCGTATATGGGCAGCCTTCAAATCTCATGCTGCAGCCCTTCTAAATTACCGTCTATGTACTACACTACAGCATGGATCAGTAGGCGTCCCCTTCACTGTGACAGTGCTACAGACAACATGTGGTTATGCTCAGGAGCAGAGGCGACAGGCGCCGGGAGGGCGCCCGGGCGTGTGGGGGTGGGGCCAGCGTCGCGTCGCGTCGACACCCCCCCCCCGCCCGTTTTGCTCTCATTTCGGAGCCAAACCGGCTCCAGGGAGGGAGGGAGGGCCCAGACACGACGCTGCTCTTCAGGAGAGGGGGAGTTCCCCCGCCCCGCAATCTTGCCGCCCGCCCGCAATCGAGCTCCTGGAGCTCCTGCTCCACGCGCTCCACCATGGTTCCGCCGCTGCTCAGGAGGATCAGCAACAACCTGAGCCAGTTCACTGACTTGACCACTAATGAATGGCTATTGTTACAACTAGTTAACAGGAGGAACAAAGGAAGAAAAAAAATGAACAGAGAGCAAAACCAGTAGCAAAAATAGCTGTGAATTAAAGCGCTTTTGTTGAAATACACTGCCTGACACATTTTGACAAAAGATCTTCTTTACCAGTGACTGTCACTATCAGTAGAGGCACAATGAAATTAATCTGAACATACTATTAGGAGAAATGCAAAACCCTGCATCCGGTGACATCCTGCTGCCACGGAAGGAGGCAAATGGATTCTCAGGTTAAACAGCACTCATTAAAACATCAAAATACAAAGGGAATAAAAGAGGCAACTAACATTGTGCATCACATTATTACCTTAATAGCAGCATTGATATTTACAGGCAGCTCTGATCAAGACATTTTGATGAAACATGTTGGGCAGAGTATTTGAATAAAGGCCAAAATCCTACATGCACTTATCTGGGAGTAAATCCCATTGAACTCAATGGAGCTTACTTCTGAGTAGGCAGGCATAGGATTGTGTTGAAAATCTCCTTAAGGCATAGTTGTGAGCTCTCTCTCTCTCTCTCTTTTCCTTTCTGGTTTTTTCCTAGAAATTAATTGGGCTTATATACACTAGTCTACTAGGTTTTCATGCACAAAGCAAATCCATCCAGGTCAAGACATTTTGTTGATCAAGGCCTTTAACCTGATGCTGCTGCATCTATCATTCCATTGTCCAATTTTAGGCTGTTTGTTGGCAGCTTTTCGGTGCAATCCTGTGTAACTATGTGCAGCCTAAAGGGCCAGGAATGTGCCCATTCCAGGCTGCCCCAGCACTGCTAGCCTGCATCTCAGAAGAAGGGGACGTTTGTCCCCTTCCCCAGGTGTAGGCAAGCCTGGGGCCTCTGGGCCTCTGGAGGTGATATACATCTGGGGAGGCTGTGTAAGGCCGATGCAAGCTGGGAAGGGGCTTAGGATATCGCTGCCGATATCCCCACCCCCTCCCAGCCTAGGCTGGCCAATGGTCCCCCTCCGTCACCGCCCCTGCCCACCCTCCTGCCAACTGGCACAGGACTTACCTGTGGCGTCCGGCAGCGGGTGAGTTCCACAGCAGAATGAGCGGTGCCGGCCACCACGTACTCCCAAGTCATCACAAACGTGCTTTACGTCACGTTTGCAACGCTTTAGGCCAGTGTTTCCCAAACTTTTTTGACCTGCGGCTCCCTTGACCATTGGAGACTATTGGCCGCGGCTCCCCATTACATTATGTTATGTGACAGGTAGAAAACCACCAGGTGAAGCTTTCTCCCCAATTTCACCTCTTTGTGAATAACTTCTGTGAAGGTCATTTCTCCCCCTTCTATAGGTCCAATCAGAAGTGATGTGGGGTATGTTGACTGGGGGACCCCCTTCTTCCCTCCACAGGGAACCTGAAGCCATCCTTCCGCGGCTCCCCTGGCTGGCTTCCACGGCTCCCCTGGGAGCCGCGCCTCACAGTTTGGGAACCACTGCTTTAGGCTGACGAAGTGGGAGTTCTGCTGGTCTAAAGTTAAGGAGGATTGAGCTGTTAATGACTTTGATTGCATGGCTTTCAATCTTTGTATGCCACTCTTGGCAATATTATAGAGAAAGTGGCCCATAAATGTCACAGATAGATTAACACCCTATCCATTATAGTTACCCCCTTCCACTCCCTTGTTGCCTTGCCTGGGACTCCTCCCCACTTGCTCTGCAGCATAGGTAACAGTGCCTTGCTACCCAGGGACCCTTGTTCCCACCCCAGGTGACCCGAGTTTCAGGGTGTCCCCTCCTGGCACTCCCCTAGGTGTCACAGATGGTGCTAGAAGAATTAAGAGAACAAAGCATTGATTTCAATATTACAATGTTATTTTTTTACATTATTACATACAATATTACAATACAATATTACAATACGTACAATATTATTTCAGATTGATTTCAATATTACAATGCTCAGATCATTTCAGATAATTTATATTAAAGATAATACTGTTCAGATAATTTATAGTACAGTATTACTTCAAATAATCATTTAGCTGTTTATGGTACAATCTAAATTAATAAAGAGACAAATGCCACAATCTAGCAATACAGTACCTTTAGTAAGAGAAATCACCCATATAATAAAACTCTTGAGCAGTATCCTTTTGTGGTCTCCAGAACTCTTCTTCAAGCTGGATGTTAAGGAAAATGAAAAAAGGGATAGGGTGAGGTGGTCCCTGGGCATGATACAATAGCCCCACATCATCTGTAGATATCAGCAATCTTAACATGGAGTACAGGAGGAGTTACACATATTTAACCTGAGTAGCCTCACTAGCGGTGCAACCCTGTGTAAGGTTACGCGACCAGCCTAAAGGATCAGCTGCTGTATCCTATGCCGTTCCTCGGCTGCCCCGGGGAAGGTCGGAAGCACCTTGGGAGAAGGTGTTGGCAGCAGTGGTGTAACTAGACTGGAGCGGAGGCAAGTAGTTCTGCAAGACTCCGTTACACCGGAGTCAGCGGCCCCTCCCCCTTGCTGTTGGAGCCATTCCGGCAGTGACAGGGGAGTGTCCTGCGTGTTGCCGTTGCCGCCAGAATGGCTCCAACAGCAAGGGGGAGGGGCCGCTGACTCCGGTGTAACGGAGTCTTGCATAACTACTTGCCTCCACTCCAGTCTAGTTTCACCTCTGGTTGGCAGGCCCGGGGCTGATGGGCCTCCTCGGATGTACACCAGCTCTGAAGCTGTAAGGCCGGCCTGGGCTGGGAAGGGGCATAGGATATTGGTGGAGCACACGGTCAATATCCCTGCCCCCTCCCAGCCCAGGCCGGTCAATGGCCCCCCTCCCTCGCCGGCCTGACCCGCCCATTCCCGCCCCTGCGCCAAGCAGCCTAGGCCTTACATGGGTCGTCCGGTCGGTTTGTTGTGGGAGTGAGCGGTGCTGGCCTCCACGCCGATGCTTACTCTCCGGGTTCTGTTAATGTGCTTTACGGCACGTTTACGGCACCCAACGCTGGCAGAGCATGCACTCCACCCACGTTTGTTTACACAGGATTGGGCTGTAGGTGTTAGACACTGATTTCAGGTGGTACCCAGGGCTATAGGGACAAAGAAACAATAATGGCTGCTTCCCCATTTTTAAGAAATAGAAACTCCAGTAGTTACTCTTTTTCTTCAGCCTTAATCAAAGCACACAGGTCACTTACAATGCAGTGAACAGGGGTAAAATAATAACACAGTTGTCTTAATATTAGCAAAGCAGGAGATTTATTCCAGGTGCTAGACTAGATACCAATACATAAAAATACAGTTATTAAAAAAGACACGTGTGCAGATAAATCCTGGAGTTTTCAAAGAAATTGTGCTCAAGCTCCCATATTATTGGTCACTCCTCAGTCTCCCACTGAGGTCTCCATGCAATGTCTCCATGCAATGTAGATTGTTAATTCTCTGGCAGAAACTACATCACTTCTGTGTTCCATATAGTGCTCTGTAGGAAAAAAAAGTCTTATTATAAAGGTGCTAAATTACAGAGAGAGAGAGAGAGAGAGAGAGAGAGAGAGAGAGAGAGAGAGAGAGAGCCGTATCCGTGGATCGGCTATTTGCGGATCCGCTTATCCTTGGTTCACCGCAGCCTCCCTGCACCCATTGTTGCTGAAAAACAGCTTTGGATGGCTGTGAGTTAGCTCAAGGCCCCGAAAGGAATTACAAAACATAGTCTTAAGAGAGAGGGGAGATCTACATAGAATCTTTATTCCATTTTGAAAATTTTAGCATGGCCATGGGTCCCAGCAATAAGCGGATTGGAATCAGATTAGCTGGAACACCGGGCAAAGGACTGAGCATAGTCTTATACCTATACATTTTACATATTCATGAAGGGAGGTGCAAAAATTACAATAGGACAAACAGCTTACGTGCCATTAGAGACAAAACCCAAGCAAAATCCCTCCTCCCCTTGGAATGAGTCCTTTGTCTTTAGCTAATCCTAACAAACAGGACGAGGGTCTGTGTGATGTTCCTGAAGCAGCTTTTCCCATAGAAGAGACAAGCTGATTTCTTATCTCCATAGCCCACTCCTTCCTGGGCTCTTTAGGTCCTGAATAACAGGAAAAGGGGAGGGGGGAGTTGAGGTAAGGCTGAGAGTGGGATACTTACAAAATCCCATAGCCCATAGTTCAGGGTTCAGGCTTTGTGTCAAGATGGCGAAAGGCCTAGCTTGACTAGAAGCCTGTGAAAAGAAAAAGGGGAAAAGTCTCCACTTTAAATTTGGACGGGAACACCATGACCTTTGTTTATCTTCATAGAGCTGGTGCCAAGTCACTGTGTTTCTTTTCTTGCTGTTTATAGCTAGGCTTATCAGATTTTCCCAGTTCTAAACCGGGACACCCCTCCCAACAATCAATCAATCAATCAATCAATTAAATTAAATTAAATTAAATTAAATTAATAATTAAAATACATTTTAAAAACCTTTTTTGGGGGAGGGGTGCAAAGTGCCCTTTTGCCGCCCAAAGGGTGTCCGAAATTTTTATTTATTTTAGTTAGCCAAATTAATTAATTAAATTGACTTGCCTGTCCTGCCGCCGCCATCTTTGCCACCAGCCGTGACTGCAGCCGCCACCATCATCGCTGCCCCCACTGCCTCCATTGTCGTCAGCAGCCCCCAGCCCCAGCCCCCAGCAGCAGCAGACCCCAGACCCCAGCAGCAGCCCCCAGCAGCCCCCTGCCCAGCAGCAGCCAGCAGCAGCAGCCCCCAGCCCTCGCCAGCCCGCAGCAGCAACAAATTTTAAAACTTGCCTTTTTTCCTGGTGGCGGCCATCTTGGATCTCACAAAATCTTGCGAGATCCAAAATGGAGGCACCCAAATCTCGTGAGGGCATGAGGCAGCCCTGTACCCTCATGAGATTTGAATGCCTCCATCTTGGATCTCGTGAGATTTCATGAGATCCAGGATGGCTGCCGCCAGGAAAAAAAGGTAAGTTTTAAACCTTGTAAAAGCAGCAGCAGCACAGCGAGGGCTTCACCAGGCCCGGAAAGCCCGGGACAGATTCCGGGACCAGAGCCCGGATTCCGGGACGGATGGCAAGCTTACTTATAGCGATGAAGCAGGCAAGCAGACTGAATGCTGGAGAGGCTTCGTTAACAGGAAGTTTCGTTAACAGGAAGCAGCATGCTGCTTATAGCATTTTGTTCAAGCAAGAAACACGATGACTTGGTGCCATCTCTATGAAGATAAACAAAGGTAATGGACTTGGGGGCCACGGGGGGCCACAGGGATAGGGTTTGCTCTTTTCCACGATTTCATTTAACCATGGTGAGAGCTGGAACCTATCCCCCGTGCATACGGGGGTAGAATTGTATATAAAAATTGATCAACAAGAGGCCCTCCTCCATGAGAAGGCCCAGCTGGCCTGGCCAAGCCAACCCCTGAATCCTTAATATCAGCAACAGTGACACAGCTGCCCAATGTATCATCAGGGAGAAGACTGGGGGTGATATGGTGGCCTTAGTACAAGGCTTTGCCCTAGGATGCCATCAACCTAACACCAGCTCTATATAGGAATTGTCAGGTTATATTAGAAATAATAAACAAATAAATAGGAAGAAATATTTGTGTTTACTTGGCAATCTGACAATTTGATCCAAACTGGCATATATTTTGGCATAAGCACAACATGAGTAAAATATATACATATAAATGGGACCCGACCACATAACAGGCTGTGGGGAAATCCCATTTCAATTTATTTTGATTATGTAAAGCAGAGCCAAGGTGGCATAAAGAAGCCCCATTTGATGAAATGGTCTTAATACTTGGTATCAAGTTGGATATATTTTGCAAACCAAGTTGGAAATATTACATCTCATTAAAAATTTTGATTAAACTGCTGCAACTTAGCTTCATGAGAGCTACCAGACTGTCAACCTTACATGGAGCATTGTGGGGGCAAAATAGGGTATGTTCACACACACAGGGTGGGGGGATGGTGGAATGGGGCGGTGACAGGGGCGAGGGGCGGGCAGATCAGGCCCGAGGCGGTGGGATCAGTGGCACCGGCATGTGCCATATTCAAACCCCCTTCCCGGGCCCGATCTGCCTGCATGGATGAACGCAGACTTGCGCCAGTGGTCTGAGTTGACCCATTGCTGCTGCTAGGGCTTACCCTGGAGCAAGTGGAAAATGTTCCTTTAACACGAGGAGACCTCCAGCAGGCAAAAATCCCCGGCGGGATGCAGCATAGCCTGTGCCAGCGCCGCTGCATCGTCGTGCGGGGATTTACATTGGATTGGACTGTCAGAGCGCTATTTAATGTCACGACATTGGCAAGAAAACCTATAGCCTCCACCAAACCGTCAGGCCCAACCACTGTTATGGTACAGCCTCCTTTTATTAAACATCTTGAGAGGGTGGGGGTGGACAGAGATGCATAGACTTACCAGATCTCCAACCAGGACAGAGTGCTAGACCTTTAAGAGAAGGAACCTTAGAGCACAATCCTAGGCATGTCTACTCAGAAGCAAGCCCCTCTGAACTGAAACAAGCCCCACTGCAGATCTGGTAAGCCTAGAGATGCAGCCAAATCACCCAGACTACCGTAATTTAAAGAAATGTGGAGTGCTAGTGGATATGTACAGGTTATACTGACACACAGATCCCATAAGGGGGTATGGAAATTTAGCTTTGAAATGTAGATAAAATAATTTCCATTCAACATGAAAGATGCTACCATCCCGCACCAATATACTGTACTGTATTTCCTTTTTTCCTCAAAAGGGCTTTACCTTCTGAACATGTTATAGAAGGAGCTATGTCGTGAAACAATCTTGGGTTTTCAGAACTCTGTTCAGAAAAAAGAGGAAAGGTTCTCTCATAGAAGGGAGGGCCGCCTCATACATACTGTAGAATCAAATACTTTGTGAGGCCCTCATGCCTTCAAGAGGTCTCTTGACTGATAAGAGGCAACCCTTTTTACATGTATTAATAATGCAGATCATGTACAAGGGTTGTCGGCAGAACATTCCATGACCAACATTCCATGACCAACATTAGCTGAGTTTTCTATAAATTATAAAGATTTAATATTTTATTATTTGCAGAGCTTTTATTTTAATCAGAAATAATGTAAAGGGGGGATGCGTATGATGGGATCTGGCTAATCTCCACTGGAAAAGAAATCCAGCAGTGGCCAGCTGTGATCTCAGCTGTAATATGTCAAAGCATTCGCAAAAACTGTGCCTTTAAAAAAGCACCAAAAAGCAGATACCCTATTGTGGCTTCACTGCCTCAGCCGTTTATTAGAATCCACCATATATCATATCTAACAAGTCGTCAAATGTTCTTCCCCCTCTTGGGGAGGAAGGCATCTCCATGGAAATGGCAAGGATAACCCAAAAGCTAGGGATAGCTCCTTGTTTTTTCCACAGTGCACCGTTGTTGTTGTTCAGTCGTTAAGTCGTGCCCGACCCTTCGTGATCCCATGAACCATATCCCGCCAGGCCTTCCTGTCCTCCACTATCTTCCTGAGTTCACTCATTTTCATGTTCGTTGCATCGGTGATGCTGTCTAACCATCTCATCCTTTGCCTTCCCCTTCTCCTTTTGCCTTCAATCTTTCCCAGCATCAGAGTCTTCTCCAGAGAGTCCTCTCTTCGCATTAGGTGGCCAAAATATTTCAGCCTCAGTACCTGTCCTTCCAGGGAACAGTCAGGGTTGATTTCATTTAGGAACATTTAGTGCAACATAACTGTTTATTTGATCTGGTCAGCTCTACATTAAGAAGAACCCAATGTTATTTCTAATTCCAGTTTTGCTGTTGATTTTTCACTAAAACATGCCGCCCTACACATAAATCACTACTTAAACTTTGTTCCATCATTGCAGTGTTTTGGACATTCATGAATCTAGAAAGGTAGAGGAAGGATGTTCTTCTTTCATAACCAAACTCAACTTCCCCTCCTCTCCACTTCAGATCCAACATTGCTGTACTCCTCAAAGCCAACAAGAAACAGCTTGGGCACTTCAAGATGGTTGGACCAAGCTTAAAGGGGGAGGGGGACTTCTTGCAAATGGATTAACAATGACACATTTAAAATGATAGTGCAAATTAATTTCTGAATTACACCATTAGTACATAATTAATTTCTCTGCTCTGTGAAATAAAGATATCACTGACAAGCATGCATTGTCTAAATCTATAAAAGAGAAAGAATGTTGAACTGAAGACTCCATTAATGTATAAATTGATTTTTCCATTTAGCTTCTTGTGAAGGATTCCCCCCCTCAATGCATTTATTTTTCAAGAGGGGCGAGGAGTAGGACGAGCAGTCTAATTTATACTTCCACTGGTAATCAAAAGATCATGAATGCTCATTTCAACCAAATAATGTCATTATCAAGGCTGTTAAAACCAGTGTTGCCTTGGAAACGTAAAATACTGATGCTTCAGGATGAACTTCTTTTTTTAACTTTAGTTTTTAAAAATGTTTTATGTTTACAGTTGTAGATAAAATCATAAGGATAAAAAATAAACAGGCAGAAAACAAGAAACACCTATTTATGCCCTTTAGGTGAGCAAATACAGGAACAAAGGAAAGATCAATATGTATTTACCAAATGAAAACTTCCTTCCAAAATGTAAGATGACCCCTCCATAATGTGGCATATGCTCAAATGAATATTAGAATGAGTTATGAAGGGAAACCATTGATCAAAGAAACTGTCTTTTTTGAAAACCCTATGAGAAACTCTAAGTCGCAACATTAATTTATCCATTAATTCAAGTTTCCATAGCCTCTGGTACCATTGTTGAACACTTGGCATTGTAGACAATGTCAATGAAACAAGAAATTTCCATCTTGGCTGCTATAAAGTACCAGTAACAATTGAGCAATTCCATCAAATGTGTTGCTTATTCCTTTATGGAAACAGCAACCCAGGCTAGAAAAGGATCTGGATTGATAGGAACTCCAAAAATAGCAATCTTCTATAAAGATTTGTGTCCAGTAAGCTTGAATAATATGGTACAACCATCACATGTGGAACCATTGACCCCAGTTCTCCACAGCCTCTCCAACACAAGTTTTGTGAAGTTTTATAGGCATAATGTGTCATCTCTAAAATGACCTCTCTAAAAAACTGATCAAGGCAAATAGCATGCCAGTGTTTTGCCCAGAGATTGACCGGTATTGTAGATAACCCAGATGTCTAGAGAGTTTTAAGTCAGACAGAGAACTACTTCTACGGTCAATTAAAATTGAGTACAACTGGGTGATGACACCCTTACTTGACTGGGTACTATTTCTTATTAATCTTTCAGAGCAGTGAGGTATCTAGTACGGTAGCTTGCATTTTGGCAGTAGGAGAGGAAGCAAAATGATAGAGTTTAAAATACTGAAACAATTTCAAATCTATATTACCTAAATTGCCTGCAACCTTAATATATGTTAACACTTTCCCACTCTCATAAAGTTATTTGTCAGTCCGATCCTTTTGGGCTGTTACGCTGGCAGAATGAGCATTCTGCCAGCATAGATTGCATTATGGCAGTGGCAAAAAGCTATCTGGCAGCGTGCTGAATCCCATCAACACAGGTAGAATGATGGGAGAGGCAGGACAAGGCAGGGGAGGGCAGGTCAGACTAGGAGAGGGTGGAACGAAGGCAGAATGAGGGTGGGGGAGGACGGAATGGGGCAGCGATGGGGGTAGGGAAGGGCAGATCGGGTCTGGGAAAGGGGCAGGCTTGGCAGCAGGGGCGGTCACCGAATCCAAATTCTTTTCTTGAATCTGATCCCATGGCATGGGTCCACGTGGACCTGCTCCAGCAATTTTGCTGGTGCAGATTCGAGTAGACCTGTCCACGCTGTGGAGGCTTACCCCGGGGTAAGGGAACAAATGTTCCCGTACCTAGAGGAGACCTCCACGACTTCCCCCTCCCTGCAGGATGCAGCAGTAGCCATTTTGGCATTGCTGCATCAGTGTGTGTGTGGGGGGGGGGATTAGGATAGGATTGGGCTGTCAGTCTTAGATACTTCTGTTTCCATTTCTTAAAATGTCATAACCGCCTACCAAACTGAAAAGACAGATGATCCAGAAAAGTAGTCATCATGGATGACCATGAAAGAGCAAGTTTCTTCACCCAAACTTGTACTGTCATTTTCAAAAACTGATTATTGTCTGTATCTTATGCAACCAGTGCACAGAGAATAGAGTTTAAAAAGTGCTCTGAATTTGATTCCAAGTCCATCTCTACCCATGATTGTGAACCATTATTTTGAATTATATTTAACAGTTGTCTAAGATGGCAAACACTATATTATAACTTTGGAATTCCCAAACCTAGCCATTTTACCTTGATGTATGGAAAAGGTCACCCTCTTTTGTCAGTCTTGAAATTTAGCATCAGTTATATGGACTGGAATCATCTGGAATAATCGGAAGTTAAATCTTAGAAGGATTTTAATCTTGATTGTGGTCATCCTATCTAGCCTGTGAAACCCCACTCTATTTGGCTATCTTGAGTTGATCAGCAAGCAGGGTCTGCAAATCAAACAAATCAAACATGTATTAACTCTGGAACTTGAAATTTTACCCTTTTTTCCAGCATAAGTACTAATGTTGGTATTGCTTCTCTTGTGTTGCTTAGAAAAATGGCCATGTCATCAGCAAATAGATGGTAATTTTGTGACAATAACAGGTTTCTGAAATGCTGAAAGTTCCTTTGTTCCATTAGCGAGAGGCAGTAAGGAAAGGGCAAAAAGCAGGGAGGACAAAGGATACTTGTGCTTAGTGCCTCTAGTGAGGCTTATTCTATTTGAATCATAGGCTGAAAGTTGTAGAAGGTCTACATACAGTATATACAGTACTTCTGAGATAATACAGAGAAAATCCTTTCCCATGTTCTTTCTAGCTAAAAGCTCATTCAGATATCTCCATTCCACAATACAAAATGCTTTACATGCTTCTAAGAAAATGATTGCTGAACAACATTTTATTTTTATTTTTTGACTATGATAGACTACATTCAGGATTCTGCAAATGGAAGATGCCATTTATTGTCCTGGAATAATTCCTGTTTGATCCGTTTTAACATAAGCATGAATAATACCTCCCAAACTAGCTACAATATCGGTGGCAGATTTTGCATCTTGATTAAGGTTATAGCTCAATATGATGCTCAAATTGCCCAATCCTTACTTGGCTTTGCAACAACTGTGATCCTGAATTGCTTCCAGATGTCTGGAACTGAACTCCCCCCCCCCAAAAAAAAATGTCATTGAACAGGTAAGGCTAAAGAGAGTGTCTATAAGATACTAAATACTACCTGAAGAGTTTATAAGGTTCTCCAGAAAATCTGTTAAAACCTAGTGTATTGTGGTTTTTCACATTTTTTACATGTTTAATTACTATTTTCACTTCTGTATTTTTTTTAATTTATGTACTTATGATCATCATCAAGAGTTAAAATAACTAGTGACTAAAGGTAAGAATTTATGTCTGAGGTACTCAGGTTTTAAGCTGTACAGAGTTTTTGATAATACGCAACAAAAGCTGAACAACCATGTGAAGTTTTAAATACCATTCTCTAGAAATAAGGCGCGTGAGTCTGAAATGGCTTTCCTTTCAGCTAGTTGTCTAAAAAAATTGGAGTTTCTGTTATCAAATTCAAAATACTTTTGGTCCAGTGTATGTTGTGCTAGTTTGAATATTGCCAGTTTCTAGTGCATTCTTCTCTTTTACTCTGCAAGAAAGCCTTGAAAACTACAGAACTGCATCTTTGTTTCTTCCAAATTCTTCTTCCAAATTTGTCATGCTATCCAATAATTTAATCTTTCCTGTTTCATTTTCTTTTTATGTGCCAATCTCTCATTAATCAAGATTCCTTATATTACTACCTTCATTGTCTCCCATAAGCAATACAGAAGATTGACAGGAAGATTGACTCTCTTTAAAATAAAGGTTTATCGATTCAGGCACTTTTTGTGTTACAGACTTTTTTTTTATAAACATGGCATTGTCTCCAATTTGAGGAGAACATTTTGGGTTCAGTCGCTTGTGATGTCACTATAACTGATGCATGCTTAGATTTGACCAATGTCTGCTTCCTATATATAGCAGTGAGAGTTGCTGAAAATAGCACATACTCAAGCCTAGAGTAAACTTTATGCAAATTAGAATAAAAAGTGTGGTCCCTAGAGGTGGAGTTGGCCACATGTCGAACACCTATAAGATTATATTTTTCTAAGAGTCCCAATTCTCTAAGAAACTGCCCCTTCTTTATTGGAAAAAGCACCACTTTTATCTAGATTTTGGTCATATGCCAGATTCAGGTCATCTCCTAATCAGTGGCGTAGCTGGGTGAGCGGCTTGGCGATTGGGTGCCCAGGTGGCGTCATGACATCACGTGACATTGTGACATCATGACATTACTTCTGGTCCCACTTCTGGGTCCTGTGTGCTCTTCTTGGTGTTTTCGGCAGCTTCGCTCCAATTTGTTGCAGATCAGACCATTTATTCATTTTTTCTTATATTTCTGAGTATAGTCAAAGATTGTAAACCCCCCCCCTCCAGTTGCTAGTGGTTTCTATCTCTGATTCCTCTAGCAGGTCTTGGAGACAAAATTTCAGATGAGTGAGAAGCTCTTCTTGTCTAGTGGAGCAGGACCATGGAACAAAAGTGCTTTTGATATCTTCTACCTCCTCTTGTCCCATAACCTCTTTCATCCTTAAATTGGGTGTCTATTTCTGTTCTCAAGATCTTCCAGTTTTTCCAGCAGCCCGCTAGCAATTTCACTGATGTTTGCTATATTTTTCTGGTTTTTCCATGCCCATTTGAAAGGCTTCGTTTGCCGTAGTAGAAACCCTAGTAATTGTGGAAACTGAATTTGAGATCTGATCCTCAATGGGCTTGAGTGTTTCTTCCCAATTTTTAGTCAGATTCTTTTCTAATGTTTGAAGCAAGGCGGCCATAGTGGAGTCATGATCATTATTCTCCAGAGAGTTAGAAGTTTTAATCTCTCCAGATTTTTCCAATGCTGCCGCCATTGTGAAATACTTCCTAGCATCTTTTCCTGCTGACATCACACAGATAAGCACAAGATAAACCACAGTTTTTTCAATTACAGTTCTCCTCAGGATTTCCCCAGACAGGATTAACAGTTTTCATTCTGTTTTTACTGCTGATGCTGGGTTTAAAAAACATGTCTGGAACAGGGCAGAGCTATTGAGTTAAGCTGCTAATTAGTTTTGGGGCGGGGCGGGGAGGACCGGGCCCCACCCGCAAAATCGGCTGGGTACGCCACTGGTTAAGCAACCACCTTTCGTGATGGCTAGCCATATACCCCCCTTCCCCGATTGGACCTGTCTCACACATAAGCACAATGAGGGAATGAAAGTTACAAGTTCAGTTCTCAAGTGACATGAAGAGCTGTGGGTGTCACCTTGAGTCACGTGGGTGCTCCTTTCATGCTACTTCAAACCACTTGAAAATTGGTCCCCTTCTCACTAATGTGACCTGCTTCCTACTTAGCACATAAAGAGAGGAAAGGCCTTCTACAATTAGAGCTTAAGAGGAGGAATGCAAACAGAATGCCACTGATATAATTTGGAAATTAGCCAAAACATGTGGTCTAAAATAACAAGACCCCTCCCCCAATTGTTCTTACACAAACCACAAAGGGAGCCATAATATCTATAGAGAATTGTGGTTTCTTTTCTCTTTCCACAGTACACTCCAGCCCCATTTACTTGTTACAGTCAACAGGTGTACCATCAACGTAGAGAGACTGTAGACATAATTGCTGATCTGTGTGTACAGTTATTCACATGTTACATTCAGCACAAAGACAGCAGTACACGTGATCAGGGTCCTGTTCCCACGTTGACTTTTAAAACAAACACACGTACAACCATTCACACAAAAGCATGTGTACATGCGTACAAGCACTGGTACATCATATGTGTCTAATGCAGCGGTTCTCAAATAGTGGGGCGCGCCCCCCAGGGGGGGCGCGAGGCTCCGTAAAGGGGGGCGCGGGGCTTGCAATAGTTAGTGTATGCGTGTATGCTTTGCGCCACTTAACTAGAGTGTAGGAGCCTCCAGCGACGATCTACTTCACCGGGATCTGCTTCCGGGGAGCAGATCGTTCCTCGGCTCCCTGGCGCGAACTCTGTAACGCGCCTAGGAGCGCTTTGCAGAGTTCACGCATGCGCAAGACGACGATGTTGCCAATCGTCGTCTTGCGCATGCGTGATTCACAGCGTGAACTCTGCAGAGCGCTCCTAGGCACGTTACAGAGTTCGCGCCGGGGAGCAGAGGAACGATCTGCTCCCCGGAAGCAGATCCCGGTGAAGTAGATCGTCGCTGGAGGCTCCTACACTCTAGTTAAGTGGTGCAAAGCATACACGCATACACTAACTATTGCAAGCCCCGCGCCCCCCTTTACGGAGCCCCTTTAAGTGGCGCAAAGCATACACTAACTATTGCGGGGGGGGCGCGAATTTTTTTCTTCTTCCTAGGGGGGGCATGAAAGAAAATAATTGAGAAGCACTGGTCTAATGTAACACGTGAATGGTGCTATTGTAACTCCCTGATATCATGCAGGGGCTCATCCAGGTAGCCGAAGAGGGTGGTTTTCATTCTGCCAGACTCATCAATTACCATCACGAAAAATGAGCCAGCTCTCAAATGAAATCTGCACCAACCCAATAAGCTACTGTATATGTTATGCACAATTTCTGGTGCAGTCCAGTGCAAATATCCCTACCTGCAGATGTCAAGATTGAATCTGAACATTCTCTTTCGCCTTTAAATAATGGAAAACATTTTTGTGCTTTGGTTATGCTACCAACAATATTCCCAACAATAGCCTTTATTTTTATTTGTTCATACTGGAGGGTCATCTTGCCCTGAATTTGGACCAGGTGATGAGAACTTGGTTGAAACAGGCACTTTGGAGTGTTGCCAGAACTTTGCTCAGTGGCAACGCTTTGAAAATACAGGTGGGCCCCCATATCCACTGATTCGCTATCCACGGTTTCAGTTATCCACGGATCGTGGGGACCCCCCAGGCTTTTACTTTTCCCCCAGTAAGCTTTGTTTCTTCTTTAAAGAAACAGGAGAATTACAGGCAAGTAGAACGAGACTAAGTACTAGAGAGGCTCTGCAAGGTTAACAGAAACCTTGCAGAGCCTCTCTAGGACTTAGTCTGGTTCTACTTGCCTGCAATGGATGCTGCTTCTGTTTTAAGGAAGAAACAAAGCTTGCTGAAAGAAAAATAAGAGCTGGGGGGGGGGCAATCATGCCTGCCTGCAGGGGAGGCAGGGTGGGGGGGGCCCTCAGGAAACTATGGAGGGGGTGTTCGCTCTTATCCATGGTTTCAAGTATCCACGGAGGGGCCTGGAACATATCCCCAGCGGATATGGGGGCCCACCTGTATCTCTCATCCTAACTCCTATGTTAGGAGTTCTCTCTTAAATGGAATGGGAGGTTCGTGCAGCTGAGAGCCAACTGCACTTAGAGGAGTGCCTATGTCTGAATGCACCCAGCCTTCTCTAACCGCAATCCTAGGCATGTCTACCCAAGTATGCCGCACTAAGTTTAATGGACTTACTCCCCAGCAAGTGCGTGTAGGACTGCAGCCTAAAGGCCTTCAATCGCAGGCCAAAGCGTGATGCTACGCGGACAGCACTCATATTTATAGTTATGCTGTGTCATTTATGCAGATGATTCTTTGACTGATACACAGCATTATTTTAACTGCAGTGAGCTATTTTAAAATATACATGCTGCTCTAGAAATATGCCTGATCTCATAGCCACCACAGGAAAAGATGGATGTGAATGCTTTAAAATGAAACCAGGTACTCTGTCTTGTCAGGACTGTTTCCTTGCCTTTGGTGCTTGGCTCTCACAATAGCATGAATCGACAGCACGGGAGCGAGAGTCCTTGGGTGGCGCCAGTACCTGTGTTCTCCGAAGAAAACTGAACTCACCTCGCCTTTACTACAGTACAGATTATATGAAGTGAATGTGTTTCTTCTCTAAGAAATCAGACTGACAGCGCAATCCTGTGTAAGATGCAGCGGCTGGCTTAAAGGGCCAGCCGCCACGTCTTGTGCAGTTCCCGGGCTTTTCTAAGGGCAGCCTGGGAGCATCTTGGGAGAAGGAGACGTTCATTCCCTGGTGCAAGCCGGCCAGGACCCTATGGGCCTCCTCGGATGTACACCAGCTATGAAGCTGACATACATCCGAGGTGGGGGAGTAAGGCTGCTGGTCAGGCCCAGGAACCAGCCGAGGATATCGGCAGAGCTCGCAGCCGATATCCCCGCCTTCCCCCAGCCCGGGCCGGCCAATGGCCACCACCCAGGCTGCCCGGTTCTACCCTCCCCCCCGCCCCTGCACTTACCTCCACTGGTTGGTGCCGGGTCCGGAGGGCGGCGGAGTGAGGGCTGCTGGCCTCTACACCGAAGGCCTTTACTCTAGAGTTGTTACAAACGTGCTTTCTTTCTGGTATGTTTGCGACAGCTTAGAGCGGCGGAGTGCACACTCCGCCGTCCTAGGCTTAGAGAAGATTACACTGCCCATAGAAGAGAAATGAAAGAAAAAGTGTAAAGTGCAGTGCAGTGCCTCTGGTGCTTGAGGGCCAAACAGATATCTGAGGGCTGTCTGAATTGAGACCAGGGGAAAGGGTGTCCCCCTTCCCTCAGCAGGTCTAATGTGGATCTGGATTCCAGGCTCCAATCATACAATCAGTTTGGCCCTAAGGTACGCTTCTCTTCTGAGCTAAAACTGGCAGCACATTTCTTACAGTGCGTACTTTTTGGAGAGTGTGAATGTCAGAACTACTCACTCCTCATGGGTCTGAGAGAGTCAGTGCTCTGAGTTTGCCAGCTGATTGGAGGAGCCAAGAGCAGACCTGCAACATGCCTCATGAAGGCGCAATCTCTCCTTGGAGGCAGGTCATTCAATTTCCCCTCTGCATTGGGAGTGATAATTACATTCAGCCACACCAGCTGCAAAGTCAGGGTAGAATTACCCATCCTAGAAAATGCTTTTGGAAGGAGGCAAGGCTGGGGCAGCGCAGCCTCCTTTGCAGGTGGGTATTTCCGTCTCAGAGGACCTTTCATTATTTCATTTAGTTCTTATAGCACAGTAGGAGGTCTCATGTGGCACACTAGTGCGCTCTAGCACTGAGCTACAATGTTCAAAAGAGCCCAGAAGCACTGGTGTCACTGCAGGGGGGGGGGGTGGAGCTGTAAGTTCCTCCGTGATCGGAGCCTCCGTTACACAGAGGAACGAAGCGCCTTCTGAACCATTCAAAGCGGTGAAAACAACGCACAGGGAGTCTCCTACGCGTTGTTTTCACTGCTTTGACTGGTTCGGAAGGCGCGGGGGCGGGGCGCTTTGTTCCTCCATGTAACGGAGGCTCCGATCACGGAGGAACTTACAGCTCTGCCCCCCCCTGCAGTGACGCCAGTGCCCAGAAGCCAATACATGTAGAGGTCACCCACTGGGATAAAAAGTCTGAAAATTTGACTGTATTATCAGAAGGCAACAAGATGAGTTTTTTTCTAATTTAACCCTATGAGTTGGGGTCCTCCCCTTTCAGACCACATGATGTGATCAGGGGTGGTGCGACTGGGGACACTGCCTGATGCCACCTCAGGTTCACCTCTGCCTCGGCACACTGAAAAAAAAAAGCCCCTGTTGCATGATTTTTGCAAACCCAGAAATGTGGAACTTCAAGTTTTATTTAAAGGGACCAAATGAATGAAGCAGTCCCTGTAAATAAAATGGGAAGTCCCACATTTCCAGGTTTGCAAAAGAGCACAATGGAGCAACCTGGAAACGGATCAATGCAGCTCATGCTTGCAACAGGCTGGAGGGAGGTGGCAGCGAACCGGGGCTGAAGGGCACCCTGAATCCCCAGCCCCCTCATGCGCCTGCCATCTGCCACGGACACAAGCTGCATCAGGTCGCCACCATCCCCGCCCTCTCCTGGGCCTGATCCACCAACCACCGGCCTCCCTTGTTGCCCAGTCCGCCCCCGCCGGGGGATCTCTTACCTCTTCCGGTGGTTGCAGGGGCGATCCAGCGGTGGAGTAAAGGCGGAAGCACACCGGCTGCGTTCTGCGTGCGGCGCAAGAAACACAGACAAAGTTGAGAATTCTCCAGGGGAAGCGTCAAACGCAAACGGGCCTCTCTGCGGCTCCTGGCAGCTCTCGGCGTTCTGTGGGACTTGTCTCCAGCCAGATGGAACGCAGACGCAGCCGGCCGCAACGGGCTGCACGCATGGAGAACACAGCCGGTGTGCTTCAGCCTTAAGGGCTGCCAGCCTCGCACCAGCAGCCCTTACTCTAAAGTCATCGCGAACGTGCTTCACGGCACATTTGCGACTGCTTCTGACGGCAGAGCACTCGCTCCGCTGCCAGATATTTAGACTGGATTGCGCCGTAAAACTCCACTTTTGCATCTCCCAACTGAAATCTGAAATAGCAACAGCGTTCCGTTAGTCTCATGTTTGGATGAGAATTTCTAAGACTTTTGTCTCCCTAAACTCTTATTAAACGTAAAGGTATCCCCTGCTTGAAAGCCAGTCGTGTCCGACTCTAAGGTGCGGTGCTCATCTCCGTTACTCGAAGAGCCAGCGCTGTCCAAAGACGCTTCCGTGGCCATGTGGCCGGCATGACTAACGGAACGCTGTTACCTTCCCGCTGTAGCAGTACCTATTTATCTACTGGCAATTTCTTGCTTTTGAACTGCTAGCTTGGCAGGAGCTGGGACAGGAGACGGGAGCTCACTCCGTCATGCGGCACTCAGGTCTCGAACTGCTGTCCTACCGACCTTCCGGTCTGCAGTTCAGCGTTTTAACCACTAAGCCACCACGGCCCTTATTAACTCTTATTACATTCTTGTAATTCTTTCTAAATGCCTTGAACTAAAGCCATTTCTGCAAAGTTGTCTTGGCAGTTCTTACACCAATGAGTCAAGTTCTTATGCAGGTCACCAAAGGACCGGGGCAGTGAGCTCTCTGCCAGGTGATTGGCAGCCTGCCTCACTTATCCAAATCTTTCTGCAGGAAGCCCTGTTCACCACAGGCTCCTCCTCAGCCACAACATGACATTTGCTCCAAGCCGCGTTGAGTGCCCTTGTTGGGAGAAAGGCGGGGTATAAATTCTTTAATAAATAAATAAACTCTGATGAGCAGATTTTACAGCCAGCTTTGTAAACTTCCTTCTTCTGAGGCCCTTGCAATAGTTTATTTTTCTCCCATTGTGTCCTGCGTGCTTTTCTTTTGTGCGTTTTTAAACGTCTTAATACAACACGCATGCATATAAATATGTAATTATCCATACCAGGGCTTATGCTAAGGGGCTGGATAGGTTCCCTGTGCTGAAACTGGCAATCAGGACTGAGAAAGAGTTTTTGTATTTGCAATCATGTAGGACACACATTGCATTTGAGCACATTGTTTGCCTTGCGTGCCTGTTTGCTAAAGTACTTACGGTCTGCTACTCTCCGCTCTGTGGAAGTTGCTCCATTCCAGCGTTCTGGGCACGAACACAAACAGACATTCAGAACAATAGTTCAAAATTGTTCAAAAGCAATCAAGAGCCTCTGTTTCCCCCCCTCCCCTCACACGCAAGCATTCTGCCCTTGCATCTGCACCAGCTGCTCATTCCTTCCTCTCTCGACCTATATGAGAACAAAGCAAGACATGAAGCCTTGCAGAATGATTGGACAGTCAGTGTGCCTGGGCTGGTGATTTGGTAAGAGAAGAGGATGCTTCACTCGGGGGTAGCTCATGTGTTTGGCATGCAGAGGCTCCCTGATTTAGTACCCAGAGGGGGCCATGAAGCAAACAATATGGATTGCACCAGTGGTGGGTGGCAGGGGGAGCAGCAGGTTTGCGGTGCCCTTCACCCAGGTCTGCCGCCACCTTCCTCCAGCCCGCCACAGAGGGAACCGCGTTGATCTGTTTCCTGCTTGCTTAAGTGGATCTTTCGCTTCCCCACCCCCACAGGTTGCTCCTTCTTGGCTCAGACATTTTAAAGGGACCACATGAGGAAGGAGCAAAGTGAGGGGGGGGTAGGGAAGCCAATCACCACTGCCTGTACCAAAACAACAACAACTGCATAGGCAGCAACAGCCAGCTTCCCTTCCCCCTTACATTATTCCTCCCTCCCCAATCCCTTGAAGTTTAAAGAGACCATGTGAGGAAGGAGAGATGAGAGGGGTCAGGGGAAGCAACCACTTTCCTGGCTCCTTCCTTTCAGTTCCTTTAGATGAAACAGGAAGTGCAGGACATGCTGGGAGGAGTTCTTCCCAGCATCACCCGCACTTCTTGTTCTGTTAAGAGGATCACACAGGAAAGAACAAGGTAAGTAGCTCCATTTTTTCCTCTCTCAATGGGGGTGGAGCAGCATTAGGAGCTGGTGGCATCAGGTGGTGACTTCTGTCCACTGAGCCTGCTTGCACCTCCAATTTAAACACACACACACACACCACAAACTCACTCTTGGGCTAGGCAAGATCTTTGCCTGGGGCCTGGGAGTGCTGCTGCTCTCCGAGTCGGATCATGGGAAGCTAGATGTGTGCCTCGGTATAAATGTAAGTCCACTACATATGCAGGGACAGCTCAGCCATGAGGCCAACTGAAATGGTTACTTCAAGCAGTGGGCTGTGGGGGGGTGGCAAACTGGAATGGGGTGCCCAATAACCTGCACCTGCCTGCCAGCCACCTGCCTAGCTGCTCCAGCTGGCCACTGGCCACCCTTAGTGCTCTCAGAGCACACAAGAAGAGGATAGGGGTGCTGGCTCTTCTCTTCCAGCAATGTCATCGTCGCCCCCTGTGATCCCTTTCCCAAGCCACTTGCTGACTTTCCTTCCTCACTACTCCTTGTGAGGTGAACTGTGGGGAGGATGCTAGGAGAGGTTTGGTTACAGTCACAGTCCCAGGATCCTGCTGGCTTTGCCCTTTGCAAGAAGCTGCAGAGGAGGTGGTGATGGTGGAGGAGGATGACAACAAGGTGTGTGCTCATGTGGTATGTGTGTTTTCTAGCTGGCATGGGGGTGGTGATATATACATAGTAGGGTGTATGGGTGCTGGCATGTGGGGGAGGGGGTTCTGCTGCACATGCTCACACACGCACATACTGGCAGGGAGACAATGGAATTTGCAGATCGGGTTGGGCCATCCCTGCTCATATATGTGAGAGTTGCACAAGGGTGGACTTTTCCTCTGAACATTTCCTAATGATTAAACCTGAGGGGAGAGCATTTTTGCGTGCCATGCAATTTTATACTATGCCTGCACAACTTGTGTGACCCACCAGGCCAAACACAGCCCTCCAGGCATGTATTGGGGGGGGGGCTGTCAGGTGCTTGTCATTTTGCAGCCTCAGAGCCAGGTCCCACAGTTTTGGCATCATTCCCATGGTTTTCCAGCTCACAGAAGGGAAGAGGCAATGTCATCTGTGCTGGTTGCTCCCACAACAGGAGCAGTTATTTGCAGGAGCCTTTGGTTGATGATAGCTGGAAATGTCTCACAGGCACCAAACCCAGGACGTTTACTGGGCCCCTGGTGAGCTGCCGTAGATGACTGGTGGTCTCTGGACAGAGGGAGGGAGAATTGGGATTCTTGGCTGGCTAACCTCTTCCCAGCCTCAAGTATTTTGCGCCAGCAGAAAGCATGCTACATGGATTAATTTGTCAGTAGGAGAATGCAGGGAATGGGCATTAGCTATGCATGCCATGAAGCCTTTACAGGAAGTAAGCATAGGAGAGCTATCCTATTGTGAAAATGCAAATCTTCCAGGCTGTGCAGGTCTAGGGAACGGCTGTGCTTTCAGAGCTCAAAAACAGGGTTGTGTGGATAGCCCGCCCCTAACTGTTTTCAGCCCGGTATGCCATAGAGAGAGCTCCCCCTTCCCTAAGTCCCATTGCAATCTGGATGACTGATGGAAAGTGCCGCCTTAGCTAGTTGCTAAATCTGCCATGAACCCATACTGATTAATGGCAGCAATTCAAATCAAGTGCCTGTTTTACTGAAGCAAGGAACCATTTAAGACTGTTTGGCTCACTAGCCACATGGAATGGATAAGATCTTCTAGAAATCAGGCTGCAAGTGTGGCCTTGGGACAAATTTGTGAACTGTCTGTTATGGAAACGAGGGGGAATCACACGTTAATTTCTGAGATGCCTACTATGGTAATAATATGACAAATCGTGGACCCAGATTTTGTACAGCTTAGAAGAGCACTGGTGTTAATAATGGGGATGCCCCCATCATACAAAGGCCCTGCGATGTAAGACTAGGGTCTATGACAGGGGAAAGTGAAGTAGTAGATGAGGGGACAAGGGGCAAACTGAGGAAGGAGCAGCAGCTTGGCTGCATATGCAATAGGTGGTCGTGTCATGCTGGCAGTGGCAGCCAACCCTGGAGGAGGAGACCACAATGTTGATGAGGCTATTGGTAGTTTGGTCCAACGCACTCCCGCAGTGTTACATCCTTACTCAGCAATACCTTCAATAGCATACAGTAACTGCAGATGAGGCAGGAAACTGGTGCTGATTGGACCCACACTACCCAGAATGCACTGCTCTCATTGGCTACAATAGCTATCAATCACACCCAGGAGAAGGCATGCTGTAGAAACAAGGCAAAGGGAAGCAACCTTATGGGATGTATGACTGTAGCTGTAGCACTTTTCCAGCTTGATTTTTTGTGACCCACCAAAACAAAGTTCTTGCTGCCTGTTAAGCAAGAACTTAAGCTATTTGTAAATAGGATCTGGTTTCCAATTTTAAATAAAGTAAGTATTCGCTCAGTAACCCAGCAGATGATCACGAGGTTACCTTCAGTTAATGAGGACATTTATACTTCTGCTTCTAATTGACGGCTCCGCGGCCCTTCTGAGCGGCAGCTGGTGGATAAATTCGCAGTGTTCTTCTCTTGGGGCAATGTCATCTAACAGCGTGTTGTGCTGTGTTCGCCTTGACAAAGTCCCGTGGGAGGGATGAAACGTTGGTGTTGGGAGTTTAAAGCCTTTTTGTGCCTAATGGTTGGAATCTTTTTTAAAGTATATTCTAGATGTTATGTGCTTTTAAAGAATTTTTTCCGGGCAATTTTAAAAGGGTTTTTTACTTCTCTTTTTAGTAAAAAAATTTTACATGGCTTTTAAACCCATATATCCTGTTTCATTGAAAATTGTTCCAAGCCATGAAAACGTCCATACTACATTAAAGGCTACAGCGTTTGGGGCTCTTCAGTCTAGAAAAAAGGCGCCTGAGAGGGGACGTGATTGAGACGTATAAAATTATGCACGGGATGGAAAGAGTGGATAGAGAGAAATTCTTTTCCCTTTCACAGAACACCAGAAGTAGGGGACATTCACTAAAATTGAGTGGAGGGATTATTAAAACAGACAAAAGAAAATATTTCTTTACCCAGCGTGTAATTAGTTTGTGGAACTCCTTGCCACAGGATGTGGTGATGGCCCCTGGCCTAGATGCCCTCAAAAGGGGATTGGACAGATTTATGGAGGAAATGTCCATCACAGGTTACAAGACATGATGGGGATAAGCAACCTTCTGGTCTTAGTAATAGGCTATCTCTTAATGCCAGATGCAAGCGAGTGGCAAAAGGATACAGGTATCTTGTTGTCTTGTGTGCTCACTGAGGCATCTGGTGGGGCCACTGTGAGATACAGGCAGCTGGACTAGATGGGCCTTTGGCCTGATCCAGCAGGGCTCTTCTTATCTTCTTGTGTTCTTAAGTGCAAGTCACTGATTTTTAACTGACGTTATGAGTCTGACACTTGTGCAAATGCATTCCAGAAAGCCATGGAAATTGCCTTGGCCCTCCTAGCTGGTAAAAAGAATCACATTTTCTCATTTTGTGTGCTAGGGAAATGTGATTTCACTGCAACTGAAACCCATCCTTAAGTGTAGACATTTGGGATCAACAAATGAGCAATAACTGCCTGGTTTTGTGAGATAAACTGATTGTCTAGAAAGCCCTTAAAAGTAACGAGGGAAGCAGCCTTATGTAAACAGCACAATGTTCTTCTGGGCCTTTCTTAGCAACCATTTTATGCCCAGAAGAGAGAGGATTGATAGCCCTTAATTTCAGCTAAGTCAAGGCAGCTGCAGATGCTATTCATATCCATCTACAAAATGTCTCTTAATACGTTTTCGAAGCTTACTTAGTCATTTTCAGCACCAGGGTGGAAATTACACAGTGCGATTCCCTTTTTCATTACTTCAAATTCTTTTTTTAAAATGGCTTCTTTGGACTCATCCCTGGGATGAATTTGAGATGCTTCATGTATTTTGGCAAGTGCAGACACCTTTTGGGGGGTAAAGTGTATATACATAATTATATATGTAACTATTTTGACAGATATTTAAAAACTAATCAAAGCTACAGCAACCTACACATTAACAATGATTAATAATATGCTAAATGGCTGTGCTTCTGAGTTTCCTTGCTTGTTAAGCCATGTCGCCAGCTGTCGTCTCTTTGATTGTTTCACATCACACCCCTTATAAAAACGACAAGTGTCAGAAGTTCTCATACTGTGGATGAGAAATTCAAGGCTAGCTCATGAAGTGCTTGAAATCTTTTGCCCTAATCTAGTGATTTTTTTTTTCAGGTGCAGAAGTTCCAGTGCTGAATTGTAAGGGCCTCTCCATTTATTCCAGTGGAAGAGGACGAATTTATAAAACCACATTGTTTCATGCACGTAGCGCTGTCCTCCTTTGAAATGAATGAGGCACCCTCTGTGCACAGGAACACTCTACAAACACAGTGTGCAAAGGGCTTTAGGCCAGGTCAGTTCACTACACCTATATTATTGGTGACCACTGATGCCAACTTAGGTGAAGCAAATGTCAATATCAGCACAGGATTATTATTCATGATAGCACAAGTAGTATTATTAACAGTATTTATATACCGCTTTTCAACAAAAAGTTCACAAAGCGGTTTACAGACAAAATCAAATGATTAAATGGCTCCCTATCCCAAAAGGGCTCACAATCTAAAAAGTATATGTTGTCACATGCTTCCTATAAAATAGTCACATTGCCAGTGGTTCAAAAATGGCACTGGTGGCAAGTGAGGAATTAGTAGAAGGATTGAGCAGGTCTGAACATGGGAATCAGGGTCAGTGGAAAGAGCCAGAAGGTAAGAGCAGGAAGAACTGACCTTTTTAGGTCAGCAACATGCAAGATCAACATACAAGTTGATAACTTGATGGCTGCAACATGTGTCAATGAGCCATTACAGATCAAACTCTACAGACATCTGTCATATCACATCTGTCATATCACCACACATGCAATGCTCTTCAGTGGAGGCAGTTCACATATGCACAGCCAACCCTACTTAACTCCCTGTATGGCGATGCAGCTGCACCAACATGGTGTGCACTGTATCCCGTGCGGGGGTGTTTGGGGCTCTGAAGGCTTCCTCAGGGTAAGGGAACATTTGTTCCTTTGCCCGGGGGTAAGCCTGCACTGACCACATGGACCCAGGTCAGGGGATCAAGGCCGGGAAAGGGGATAGGATATTGGCTTGTGCTTCTGCCACCGATACTGCCCCCTTCCCAGCCCTGATCCACACCCTCCACACCCCCATTGCCTCCACACCCCCATTGCCTCCCCGTTCCTCTCCCTCCCTGCCTCCCACCTTTGTGCTGATTTACTGGTGCCGGCAAGCGTCCTCGGTCCACTAGCGTGCAGAGCAGCAGCAACCAGGCTGCACTGAATGGCGTGTTGCATTTTGCAGCAGTCGTAAAGAAACTTAAGCCACTGGAACACTTCTTCCGGTGGCATAAGGCCCGAATAGGATTGGGCCAGCAGCTGCCAGTCATCAAGTGTAGAATATTGAAGTGCAAAGAAATCCAGTGACGTGCACGTGTGAACAGTCGTACAGTTACACTGTACTTACACTAGTAGAAATCCCTGATTGGAAAGTGTTGAGCAATTGATGTTCAAGCAACTCTCAGACAAATTGCATATTTAATGCATGCAGTCAGCATTATGCATTGTGCATGGATATGCAGTGGTGAAAGTGGGCAGGAAAAATCAGGTAGGCATGAAGCCTAAGCAAGACATTATGAAGTTCAAGAAAAACATTTTCCCCACATTTACCTCTAAGCTTAGAGTACCAGAAATAATACAATGTGAGTTTCAACAAACGTGTCATTGTCATTGGCATCTGTACTACATGAAGAGGGATCTACATGAAGACATGTGTTGAGGGATCTGTCACACACCATCCCTAGGCTTTTCCACACCATTGTCTCATGTTAAAACGGTATAGTGGCGCATCAGGACCATTCATTCCTGGGTAATGCTGACTCAGTGGCAGGAGTAATCACTAACCACAGCTCCTCTTGATATCAAACCCACAGCTGTTTCACTGCACTCACCTCTACACAAACGCAACCTGAAGAATGAAGCTTTTGCTAAGATATTTTTCCTCCTGTTTGCTGGAGTTAGAAATGAGCAACAGTATTAACTGATCTGAATCACACACTACACAGTATACTGCTGCTCTACAAAGTTTTCACTTCAGAAGAAACTTTTCCCTCTTCCCCAATTGTGTCTCCCTCAGACCTGCCATATGTCTCATTACCAGCTGTGCTGGCAGCTTGGAAAATGATGAAGAGATGAAGGTGGAATCTAAAGTGACAGGAGACGGATGAGACCAAGCTTCGCTGGAAGTTAGGTTAAGCGAGGTGCTCGTTCTTTCCGCCACACAGCCTGTCCCCAGAGAATTCTCTTGGAATCCCTGCAGGGAATCTAATGGCACTCTTTACTTCACTCACTGAGCAGGAACTGCTTGGCACCCAACAAACTCTTATTATCAGAGCCAACAGCCCCTCATATACAGCACAGCCAGTCGATGAGGATCATCCTCATCGCAAGCAATCTTCCCCCTTGCCCCAAGATAATGCAGTAACGATACTGAGAAAACCCACTTTGCATCTTCAATCACAATTTGCATAGTACCATCCATTATGTCCTGCAGCGCGTCTCAGCTTTACAAAGCCTGCATTTTGCTGATGGGTTACTCTAAGAAAGTAAAATCATTCATAGTCAAGATTCCCTTGCCCTCCAACCATCGGCTGATGTATTCTAGTCTGCAGGAGTGAAGAAAGGTGGCTACCCCTTCTTTTCCTTTTCTATTAACAAAGGCTGGATTCAGATGACTGTTTTCACACCGCACACAGGTTTCCACAGCCACTGAACAGAAGTACCCAAACAGGTGGAACTCTTCAATATATAGACTGTTTAACTCTCAGCTTTGGATAGATTCTGATGATTAGGTTTCAGTCTGCATGGCAGAACTCACTTGGCAATGGGTCATGTGAATGAGTTGCATACCTGATTCCCAGGCATTTTGGCAAACCTTAAATGCCTTTAAAATTAGCTGAGAGTCCAGTGGTAGGTAGCAGAGCTGAGGAACTCTTTATCTGACCCTTTGATAGGAAGTTAGGAGTTTTCAGCATCAGCTGGCAAGGCTGCTACCATGGTATATAGCAAGTCATACTTCCAATGGCCTTTGCAATCCCAGAAATGATGGGTACAGGGCAGCAAATCCCCAGTAATGCTCTGTGCATGGTAGAGTTGTGTGTTAAACCAGTTTAAAAGGTGGTTGGCAGAAGAGACAGTTTACATGAGAGAAGCCACAGCCTATCGCTTCTTGCAAAAATGTTCCCCTGCATCGCAAACCTCTAGGGTCTGACACCAGAGGCGTCGTTGGGGGGGGGCCTGGTGCCCTGGGCCCCAGGTGCCAGCTTCTGGTGGGCGGAAAGGGGGCGGAAAAGGTCCTGGTTTTTTAATTACTATTTTCCGTCTTTTTTCGGCACTTTTTTAACGTGTTCAATGGTCCCAGCATCACCCCCCCCCGGCGGCAGCTGCTTGGTGTGCCTTCGTGGGGGCGAAAACAAACATTAAAAATCCTGGGGGGGGGTTATCGGCCGGGCGCGGGGCGAAAGCAAACAGCCATGAGGGCGAGGAGGAAAAGGAAGTGCCTCTCTAGGAGGCGCCTCCCCAGTCTCGCTGGTGACTAGGGAGGCGCTTCCTAGAGAGGCTCTTCCTCCTCGCCCTCATGACTGTTTGCTTTCAGACTGACACCCAGGTCCATGTCTAAATTGCTCCTTGGGATCCATTATACCTACTACTTAGACAAGAAAGGTTAAATATATCTGCATAGCAACATTTTTGTTTTTCTTTTTACCAGAAGTATTAATGCAACCAACATTTTATTTTATGCTATAGTTGGATTTTTAGATGTTTTAACTACTGGTTAACGGCCGGGATTTTATGTGTGTTTTTACTCTTAAGCATCTGTTTTGGGCTGACGGATGGGAAATTTTAAATACATAAAAAAAGGAATTCAGCAAGACAAAATATGCTTTCTTCTTTCAGATGGAATGGATCTTCTTATCTGGATGATGTAGATGAAACCAATGCTACTGTTTTCTGTCTTTGGGGAATGAACTTTTTTCATACATGGGGCAGTCCAGCACGGGGCCAGCCTAGCGATGAAGCCAATTAAAGAGGTCATCCCAAGCGGTGAGTTGGGAGGGAATGTCGCAGTGAGAGGGGTGCCCTGCATCTGCCCACCACCTTCCTCCAGCCTGCTGTCCACTGAACTACTTTAATTTGGCTCCCCAGTCCTTTTCCTGCTCTCTGAGAGCCAGTGGAAAGAGGATCAGGGCAGCGGTAGCCCACCTCTTCCTCCAGCACTGCTTCCCCCATCACCATCTCCTCCTCCTCCCCCATCTGTCTGCTTAGGAAAGCAGCTGGGTGGGCAAGGAGAGCGAAGCATAGCAATCTGGAGGCCACCCCCACCCCTAGACCTTGACCTGCAGCATGGGCTCCTTCTTGTGCGCCATCCTGTTTGAAATAAACAGACTGGGCAGAGCATGCTGTCCTAGCATTCTCCTCTTACCTGTTTATTTCAAACAGGAAGGTGTGGAGGAAGAGGCAGTGCTAGAGCTCAAGGTAAGGCGGCAGAGGCGGGCTCTGGATTGCCGTGCTCCACCAAGTTCCACACCTGTTTGCCCACATCACTGCTTTCCTAAGGATGTGTTTCCAATTCAGGCAGCAGATGCACTCAAGCTACAGCTGGTCTAGCAATCCGTTTTTGCAGGTTATATCATGACCATTTTTGTCTCCTACCTAAAAGTGGATGTTTTGGAAAGGACAGGATGTTATCATGGATCTAGGGCAGAGTTTCCCAACCTGTGGTATGCGTACCACTGGTGGTACATGTACCACAGGCTGGTGGTATTTGGGCCCCTGGCAGCCAAGATGACGGCCCCCATGGAGCCCATGCCACACCGCAGCCCGGAAAAAAAACAGCTTGAGCTTTGCCGATCAGCAGAGCTCGAGTTGTTTTTTTCCAGGCTGTGGCGCGGATGGGAGGCCCCTTCTCTGCCCATGTGCTCAAACTCTGCCAGATCGGGGCTTTTTCCCGGGCTAAAGTAGACTTCTTTAACCCCTGCTAAAGTAGACTTTGATAACACATACAGTGGGCTCATGTGTGCCTGATGGAAACTCCATCTTTAGCATCCTATAAACTGTTTTTGATGAGCTTGTGCTAGCTTTTAGGTCAGACAGGCCATGCAATTCAGGAGATCGCATGCCTTTAATATATACGGCAAAGGATGTATATTCAGATCTACACGCCACAAGGTTACAGGGTAATTATAACTTGTGGTCCTATTAAATGTAATTAGTATGTACTGTAGTCTACTGCAGGAATATATAATTGTAGAGTATGAAATAAAGATAGGCAACCTCAAGTGGTCCAAGTTAAAAACCCAATGGAAGATTAATGCAATTAAAAAAATTAAAAAGAACCTGTTTTGAGTCTCTGACTCAAAAATAGTTGGAAATTTCTGTGTGACAAAACGTTTGCCAAAACTGCTTGTTGCCCTTTGAAGGCTGATGATGATCAACTTGGGTGTCAATAATGATGTGACTATGGGGTGTGGTAGGATTTGGGTGCCACCCCAATCCATTCTCCTGCTTATGGGCTTCTCAGATGCAGTTGGTGGGCTATTGTGGGAAACAAAATGCTGGACTATATGGGCCTGTGGCTTGATCCAATCAGGTTTTCTTATGTTCTCTGGCCAATGAGTTCACGTTATTATTTCAAAATGCAATCCTCACGATTACTGGCAAGAAACAGAGGCTCTGTACCTCAAGTATGTAAGAAATTGTTTTGTTCCCATGCCCATGCAATTTCCTTGGATGAACCAAGAAGACGTTGACCTCTTAATAACATCGGATTGGATCCAGAGAGGCATAAATGAAGTTCTGCTTGCGCAATGGGCTTTTCTGTCCCCTCCTCCCTACTGCAACCCCACGTGCCCCCCCAAAACCATTCTTGAGGTAGCCTCCAAAATGGCATAAGGTAGGGGTGGAGGAGCTGCAATGGAAGGGAAGAATTGGCAGAAATTGGAGGGAGGGATGGCTTGGGTAAGCAGAAGTGTCTTTCCACATTTGGATTCAACCCATTGTTGCCTGACACCGTTGTATACACATGTTCATGATGCTAGCTGCATGCCCCAGACCAGTCACTTTGCTTTGGCTGATGGCAAGGAAGCATCAGGTCCCATAGGGAAAGGGCCAAACTTTGGTTCTTCAGAGCAGCTCTACCCCCTTTTTCTGACTTTCTTAGGAAAAGCCTTGTTGTGATTAATGCTCTGGCTCTCCCCCTATTTTTTTATTTTTTTTACTTTTTTCACTTATTTTCAGGTTCAGCAACCAAAAAAGCTGCTGGGAAGCAGCCTCCAGCCTTTGTCGGTTTGGATGTGTTAGATGTGGTTTGGGATCCTTCTTCCTGTCTGGAATAGCTACCCCTCCTCCAGGATTCATTGGGCAGCCAAACCTACCTATTTAGGTAAAGAGGTGGGATGGACACCTCCAATCAGGTAACTTGATGACATCATCAAACCTAGGGGTTTTTTTTAAGACAAGGAAACTCTGCCAGGGTCTGCCCATGATATCTGATACTGATTCATGGGAGGCACACCCACTTACTCTCCAGTAAGTGCAGGGACCAGGATTCCTGAGACAATGTAAGTAACTAGTGATAGGACTGTAATCCTAGCTAGAGCATTAGGGAATTATTATTATTTTTTTATTTTTGCACTATTAGTTTTGTTCACTCCAAGCCAACTTCACCAGTTAGTGAGTTGGGGGGGGGGGGCGGTTGTGACAAAATTTGAAGACAAAATTTGAAATGTGGTTATAATTGAAAACGGCTGAAAGAGCAAAGCGATGAAAGTCAAGTGGATGACAGTCAAGGTATTGCTGTAAGGTTAAGCAGGTGGTCAATGTTTTAATATTGACAGAAAATACTGTGGCACTTTAAACATATAGCTGTTTGACTAGGTTTGCCAACTTTTCAGAGGCAACTGTAACCATGCCATCAAGAGCAGCTTGATACGCAGACATTAGATAACGTGCTAGTCATGTCTGCAATTCAAACTGCTGCTAAAGGCACATAAACAGGCTTTCTGGTCAGTTGGCAATTCTAATACTGAAATAGGGCACCGTAAAGGAGGTGCAGTTATTCCCTGTCAGAGTGACACTCTGGAGGAAGATATTGCCCTTGTCAGACTTCTGGTTTCCTTGGAGGTCCTACAGGAACAGAACCCTATCCCTTTGGGGAAATATAGCCGTCCAGTTCCAAAGCATGTTAATGTGAGTAGATAAATAGGTACCGCTTGCGGGAAGGTAAACAGCGCTCCGTGTTCCAGCTGCATGCTACGTGCTGCGGCAGCAAGGAGAGTCATGCCGGCCACATGACCACGGAGGCGTCTTCTAACAACGCTGGGTCTTCGGCTTTGAAATGGGGATGAGCACCACACTCTAGAGTTGGACACGACTGGACTTAATTGTCAGGGGTCACCTTTACCTTTATTTAAAGCCTGCCCCTTACCAGCTGGCTTTTACACAGCTGAAAAAAATTGCATGTTTCCTTGCACAAGTTTTTCCATTGCATCTTGCAATTAAGTGAAGTGAACTTTTATTTCATTCAGATTTCTTCTCAAAGTGTGGTAAACACTATGCCAAGAATTTAAAAATAAAAGCTGGGATACTCTGGAGAACTCTTCATGTTTCCCTTCTTCCTGCAGGGGTGTTACAATGTCAGTGCTGAACATCATAAAATGGGTCAAAAAACCCAGAGTGCTCATTAAAGTGCGGCGTGACAAGAGCCAAGCAGAAGGTGGTGAGCTGACAGTGCATGCGAGCTCCCCATGCTGACAATATCCCTCACTTCTGACGTGGGCCTCCTTATTAGAGACAAGCCCTGTGTACAGACACGCATGTGCACCTGGTGAGTTCTGAGGCCAACGCTCCCTGCTATTTCTGAAAAGAAGCAAAGCCCTGTCCATATAGATACCCAAACTATTTCCTCTTCTTTTTATTCCAGCACTGAGTCTCCTCCAAATTTTTCAGTAAGCAGGATGTTCCCCCCATAGTTAAAGAGAATCTTCAGAGAACACCCGGCTCTTTTCAGCGAGGGGTTACGGAGACTGCGTGCCTGTTCCCACGACTCAGGGGTGGCATCCTTGGGAAGATGTTGAAAGCTCACTGCTATCCCTGTGACCCCCTCTGTGCCCATGTCTATACGGTATATATTTACCATTCTTTGCTGGAGAACATAATCAGGAACTCAAATGTCACAACAGAAGGAAAAGCCAAAGACCACCCTTCCTTTGTCTCCCTCTTGCAGTTGGAGGAGCTAGCTCTGAATTTTCTATCACATTATTATGACTTATAATAATCTTAAATTTATTATTACCATTTTGTGTTGATTTAATCTAATTACTTTATGCAGTATTTTGATTTTGTTAGCTACCATGACCATGCTAATAAAATGACAGGATATAAATAAAATAAAATAAAATAAAATTGTGTGTGTGTGTGTGTGTGTGTGTGAGAGAGAGAGAGAGAGAGAGAGAGAGAGAGAGAGAGAGAGAGAGAGAGAGAGAATATACTGTATAATATTTCCTGATTTTTGAATGGCCTGTTTGCCCCCAGAGAGGCCATAAATCTTCTCACTGACTCTGCACCAGGGAAGAGAAGGCACTTGGGAAAATTGGTTACGGGTTCTATATGGAGCAACTTCTTAGGAAGAAGTTCTTAGGAAGAAGTTGCTATATTGTTGAAAAAAGCAAAATAAAAGAAGTCTAAAAGAGTACTGCGCTGAAGTGGAGAGACTGCAAGCATTTTTACAGCCCATGAAATGTACAACCCCCCCTCCCCACCCCAGTGATTTTTTCACATCCTTTGCAAAAGTGTGTGAAACTATTCACAAGGGGGCGAGTGTAGGGGAGAAAAGGGAACACATCCCTATCCCCAAGGCAACTGGTTGACACTCCCTCCCTTGAGACAGACCCAATCTACACATTGCGGAGTAAGCTGGTGAACTGAGGGGGTAGAATTTGAGATTGTTCCATTGCAGGTGGGGAGCCATATGTTTGAATCCTCCCTCATGCCAAAAGACATCCTACACCCAGTCAACTAGCAGGGAACCTTGGGATCCTAAACCACTAGCAATTCCTCCAAATCCTACACGTACTGATGTTTTGGGATTCCTTTGTAAACGTGCTCCCAGGCAGGCTTCAAACTCATAAAACCCAGGAGTGATATACCAGCCAAAGGAACTCGGGGTTGTGGCGTGGGGGAAGGGCATAGCCGCCAAGGCCAAGATGAGGAAGCCGTTTTCTTCCTAGCATTACATTTGTCCATCTCTTCTGGGCACCATAATTATTGCCAAGCTTCTGAAAAGTCACTGTGAGATAGGTAAAGTTAGTGTCTGGGAAGTGTAATGAGCCCCACAGATGAAAGAGGTACAACTGAAGTGCAGAAAAGAAGAAGAATGCTAATAACATAAGCAAGCTATAACATCCCAGAGTCAGCCTGTTGTCACATGAATGCACTCCACTCCCCTTTCCCCAATGATTAACTGACAATTACACCCTGCTCTTAGCTCCTTCTCAGTCTATTAACCAAAAAGTCAGGCTTGTCTCCCCCTCCCCATTCCTGATGCTCTGAAAAATATAGTAGCTAGCTACAGAAGGGAGCCTTTCTTGCCTTGTGCGAACTCTCTTGAAAGCCAGCACGAATTTGCCACTAATGACATCTCTCAGAAATGCAATTAGCCTTCATTCATGGCAAAAGTGCATTATGGAGGTTCAGAAACTCCAAGTGGGCTCCAATTGGGTGAGCCAGAAGGTTTAACACACTGAAAACTGCATTAAACAAAAAGAAAAAAGGGGGGGAGGGGGGAGATGACCAAATACAAGGTTCTAATATTACTTAATTACCCCAAGACTTCCTCAGATGTAATTGAGCTTGGAAGGCTAAATGAAGGCTGCCTGTGTGATATTGCTTGATGCATTTCTAATGACACCACTTTGTAAGAAAAACTGGGCCTCTGGCAGGACGGTGGGGGAGGAGAGCAAGAGTGGCTCTTCCGAAGGAAGTGTCAGAGGGAAAATAAGCACCCAAATATTTTCTAAAGAATTCTTGCTATTTTTAATCAATTATTTGATATGATAAATATACCATTTATATATGGTAGGGAAGGAACTGAGTGTGTGTTTTTAGTAGGAGGGAAAAAGAGGAAGGGAGGAGGGCCCACTATTTTGTACTCTATTCCAGATGGCAAACAGTCATGGGCTGACACTGGCTTGGCAAGTAGATGGGGGCATACAATTTGCAATGCCCAAGTTAAATGCAGATATATATATACTGTATTTCTTCAATTCTAAGACGCATGTTTTTTCCCAATTAAGCATTTCAAAAAATGGGGTGCGTCTTAGAATCGAAGGTCTCCAAAAAGCACCCCAAAATGCTATCTTCTTACTTATTGGGGCTTGGGGGAGCTTCAGGGAGACCTGCGCGACCCTCTGCAGGCCTCCCCGATCTTCAGTTCAGCAAAACCCGGTGATTTTCAGCCATTTCCGGTTTTCGCGAAAGCCAGAAATGGCCAAAAATCACTGTTTTTCGCCGAACTGAAGATCAGGGAGGCCTGCAGAGGGTTGCGCAGGCCTCCCTGAAGCTCCCCCAAGCCCATGTAACGAAGGAAATGGCACTTTCTGGCAGGGCCAGAAATGCTATGCAAAGGCAGTGCACTCAGTCATCCTCAGCTGCAGGAGACATGCTGGGGAGAGTTGGTGCTGAGCGGGGTAGATTCAATGAAGGGAGGTGAGTCTTACAATCGATGGATTTTTTTTTCCCCTGCTGGTGGTACTGAAAGTAAAGGTGCGCCTTAGAATCGATGGCGCCTTAGACTTGAAGAAATACGGTATATATCTGCATTTAACTTGGGCATTGCAAATTGTATGCCCCCATCTACTTGCCAAGCCAGTGTCAGCCCATGACTGTTTGCCATCTGGAATAGAGTACAAAATAGTGGGCCCTCCTCCCTTCCTCTTTTTCCCTCCTACTAAAAACACACACTCAGTTCCTTCCCTCTTTCAAGTCTCTCCCCCTTCCTTCCTTTTCTGTTAGAAGCAGAAGCAGCCTGGTGCCATTTTGCCTCCCTTCCTCTGCAGGCCCTGTGGGGGGGGCTGACAGCGCAATCCTGTGCAAAGAAGCACCAGTGGAGGAGCAACAGCTCTGCCGGTGCGGAGTGTTGTAAATGTGCCATAAGGCACGTTTTCGACACCTGATGAGTAAGCAGTGGCGGCGGAGAAGCCGGTACCGCTCATTCCACCTGGGTAGGCAGACGCAGGTAGGTCCTGTGCAGGGGCATGGGGAGAGTGGACAGGGGTGAAAAGGGAGGGGCGATTGGCCAGCCAGGCCAGGGACGGAGGAGGGCTTATCAGCAGCGCATTCCGTCAAATCCTATCCCCCATCCCAGGCCTGGCCGGCCTTACACCGCCCTTTGGTGCACCTGAGAACTGGTCTTCCAGTTGCTGCCTAAAATGACCCACGTCACCCTGCTTCATGACACCTTGCTTGATGCACAGTCTTCCCGTGCCAGATTTTAGCAATGAAGGCTGCAAGTAGAAGAAACTAGATGTACCAAAAGTTAGTGGCAGCCCTGTGTTGCCGCTTTTTCAGGGCTGGCCCAAGATGTGCCAGATGGTGCGCACACACACACACACACACACACACACACACACACACACACACACACACACACAGAGAGAGAGAGAGAGAGAGAGAGAGAGAGACCCCAACCAGAGCCAGGTTGCTAGGGGCCGGTGCTAGTTCCTAGACTTCAGCCTTTTTCAGTTTAATTCCACCCTTCCTCCAAGTGTGGTTTATATAAGAAAGACAACATTCACACTGTGAGATGCACTGAGGTGAACTACCTGTGTTGGTAGAACATTACATCTAAGTTACTACAGTGCGGATCAGAGAGTCTAACCTAAAACCCAGCTTGGTGTAGTTGCTGGAATGTTGGACTAGGACTAAGGAGACCTGGTTCAAATTCTCTACCTCCCATAAAGCTCTCTAGGGCTGCAATCCTGTACGCATTTATGTGGGAGTAAGTTCCATTAAACTCAATGGGACTTACCTCTGAGTAGACAAGCATAGGATTTTGCTGCCAGTAAACTTGGGCCTGTTACTATCTCTCAATATAACCTACCTCACAGGGCTGTGATCATTGCCCCGCCCCCGCATCATTGCCCCGCCCCCGCATCATTGCCCTGCCACCTGCTTCTGCAATGGCTCCGATTTGCAGCCAAACAGAGGGAGATTGGGGGCGGGGGAGTTGAACTTTACTCTGCTTGCCGCTCCGCAACCTACCCTTTTCGTGCTTCCTTCAACCCCTTGGGAGCAAGAGGAGGCGGGTGCCACATGCAGCCCCCCACGTGACTCCCAAGCCTGCTGCCTGGGGCGGTGGGCCCCACCGCCCCCATAGCTACATCAGTGAGCTGGGGTCAAGAAGAAAAAGAAATGACAAAGTGCAGCAGTACCGTCCGCAGTGGCAGATTTTGCTACCTCAAAAACAGTGCCACTTGAAGTGAGCACTTCACCTCTCCTCATCGTAACGTAGGCCGTGCCCTCTTCCCTTAATGGTTAAGCAGACTTACTCATTGTGTTCCCTTGTGTCTCTTTGCTTCCGCCATGGGCAGAAATGGAGCCAATTGATGTGGAGCCAAAATAAATAAATAAATAAAATCTAACATGATGTTGTTGTCACACAACGGGTAAGTTTGCCAAAAATGTTAGAATGGGATGGGGAATACCTTCATACAATTCTAATCTCCACCAGCTGCTGCTGCTGTTGCTTGGACTGGGCCCCTTTCTCTGTCACAGAAGTTAGTAGGACCACCAAAACTGCCCTGTGAACAAGAGAAGGAAGAGGAGGAGGAGGAAGCGAAGCCAACATAGTGAAAAGGCCCAATGTTTTTTTTATTATTTTCATGATTTTTTTCAGTATTATTTTTACTGATTTTATGTAACCATGCTGGGAAGAGTTAAGTAGAAATGCTTAAAATAAATAAATACAGCATCAACACAGGGCTGCCATTTGGAGCAAGAGCAGCATGTCCAGCATCCACACCCTCTCTCTCTCTCTCTCTCTCTCTCTCTCTCTCTCTCTCTCTCACACACACACACACACACACACACACACACACACACACACACACACACACACAGAAGCACACAGGAATGTACTGAGAGAAGGAGGTGCAGCTTCCTGACCATTGTCCTGCCAAGCTATGCACCACGGAGCATGCTGGTGCAGACACTATTCAGAGCGCCAGAAGACAAAAGCAAACTCATCTGGCTGCTCAAGCCTTCATTTACATACTGTGCAGAAGGAGACATTAAAATCCAAATAGTCTGTAATAATTAACTCTCATTTAAACATAATGCTATTTAACTATCGCTTGCCATTCTGTGCAGCCTGGAAGGGGGCTTCTTTGCTGGGAGATTGTTTTAATGGAGCATACTGGTTCTGTATTATATATCTTGGTTGTCTCTAGATCAATCTATCTGTGAATGTTGCATTTTTAGGGTCTGCTGGAATGAGGACATTTAATGCCTGCTAATTGTTTCACTTCTAATAATTGCTGTGAACAGTCACCACAGGAGAGAAACGCTTTTTGAAGACATAATAACAGAGAAAAAGCCTGCCTCTGGCACAGACATATTAGCTGAATACTGTTCTGTTCATGCTGTTTAAGCACCACAATGGGTGACAAATAGCTATTAGCATATAGCTCCTTGTCAGTGGAGAAATGAGCGTTTTTGGAGGCTGGGCTGCCTTAGGTGTGAACAAAATACATTATTTATCACCAATTAATCTTCTTTTCTCTTTGTTCGCTAGCCTTTTAAGCACAGGCCTGGACACAGGGAAGAGAGGGGAATAGATGGTGCTATATCTCAAGCATCAGAGAACCAGGATGGTGTAATGGTTCTGGAGTTGGACATAGACCTGGAAGATCCAGGTTCAAATTCCCGCTGAGCCATGAAGCTTCCTGGGTGACCTTTGGCCAGTCACTATCTCTCAGCCTCACCTACCTCACAGGGTTGTTGTGAGGACTACAGGAGGGAAGGAACTATGTACCCCACCCTGAGCTCCTTGGAGGAAGGGTGGTATAAAAATGTGAATAAATAAATAAATCCAGGAACATGAGGTGTGGAGACCAGCAAGGCAATGGTGGCGATTCTCTAAGTAAGAGTTCTAAATGTTATCAGGAAGCAGGGATCACTTACCCCAGAAGGGCTGTTCTGGATAGGCAGCTCCGCCCCCCCCCCCCCCCGGTGAGTGTACTGTACTCAGTGACCTTCGGAAGTACTGACTTACTCATTCAGTAGCAAGCACAGAGGCACGCCTGTGGTGCTAGAATTCGGTCTGAGATGAAATATGAGTGGAATTTGGAGCTGAAATCCATAGCAATGTCAAGGGAAATTTCAGGATTTTTAATAAAATTACCAACGTTTCTCACATGGCAGAAGAAAGAGGTTGTCACTGAGTTTTAAACATAAGAACATAAGAAGAGCCCTGCTGGATCAGGCCAAAGGCCCATCTTGTCCAGCTTCCTGTATCACACAGTGGCCCCACCAGATGCCTCAGGGAGCACACAGCCAACAAGATAACCTGTTTCCTGCTGCCACTCCCCTGCACCTGGCACAGAGAAAACCTACTTCTAAAACCAGGAGGTCGCTTATGGCTTGTAACCTTGGATGGTCTTTTCCTCCATGAATCTGTCCAAACCCCTTTTAAAGGCATCTAGGCCAGGTGCCATCACCACATCCTGTGGCAAGGAGTTCCACATATGAATTACACGCTGGGTAAAGAAAGAAGAGTTTTGCCTAAACAAAACAGGAGTTGAATTTGATGAGTCCTGCTGTGGGGAATCTGCCATAGGATTTTTGAGGGGAGTTAAAAGAGTGTTGATGACTGAGCAGTTTCCAGACCTCAGGTCTACTGGGCTTCCTGAGCCCACTAGACCTGGCCTCACGGAAAGCAAAAGACAGAGACTGATAGTGTCACCCAGTTTAGTCCATCCCCCGTGGCCCCCCCCCATGACACCACTGTGAATAAGTGTGTTTCACATTTCATGCTAATGTTACCTCTCCTATTACTATGTGCAACACCACTTCACTCTGCAGATCCTTCCTTAAGGGCTATTTCACTGGACTGCTTTTGGAATGTATGGCATCTTCAATTTCATGTCATGTCATATAATATATAAATCAGAAGCTCACAGATCTCAGTAAGGTTCCATACTTTGGAACCGCCCATTGTCACAAGTAAGGTGTTGAATTGCCCAGTGCATATGTTGAGTTGTTCACAGTCAATAGGGAACCAACACCCCCCCCCCAGAGAGCACTGTTTTAACCTTCAAATGACTTAAATCTGCCTCTAAACTTATTTATGATAACCTGCTCTTCCTTCAGGAAACCCATTGGATCAGCTTACTTGACACTCCAAGGCAGTCTCCCATCAAAGCAACAGCCTATGAGCAAACTAGATGTCACTCACATGCCCACCCTGTTAGCATATACAGTGGGAGATGGAGATCTTACCTTGACAGTAAAATAAGTGCATGGGAAAGGAGGGATGCAGCTTATCACTCTCTCTTATCTCCTTGCAGTTGGTTGCTCTGGGCATTTTTCTGTCTTCTGAAGCTCTGATACTGAAGTGAGTAGTGAGATGGGAATGGGCTGAGCAGAGGCAAGGGACAGAAGGGGCGGATTCAGTGCCCTCTCCTGCACTACTTCTTCTAAGTTCTACTGTTAAAGTAAAATTACACAACCTTACTTGAGGCATAAATGGGGCAGACCTGTGAAAAGAAACACATATCCACCATTGTCACACATAGTTTGGCCCTTAGCCTTGTTGTAATTATTATTTATGCATTCCTAGAGCAACAAAAACAAAGCTCAAGGAGGGAGATCAGTTTGACAATACCTGAATGAAAAGGCTTAACAGGCTGTTGAATCTAGTTAGGGCCTGGCTGATCTTCCCTTGCTGTGTTCTTGCTGGGATGAAGGTGGTAACTACCCAGAAGCCCTTGATCTTTGGACTGGTGACTCGGGGTCCCATTGTCCTTCCTCTCATCAGGAGCAGCACAGGTCTTTCTGAGGGGAAGGGGGAAATCAATATGACAGTCATATGCCTTCAAGCATTAATTGGGCACCCTCATGTCTCATCTCCAGTGTGAATGTAAGAATTCACATGTGGCCTAGAAAGAGTGTACAACCAGTTGGAAAACAACTCTAATGAGCTTTGTTTTCCACACTGAAGCAGAATTTTAGGTATTGTTTTATTCATGCCTGTTTGCATGGGGAGAACTCTTGCATAAACAACTTCACCACTCCCTCCTCTTCGGAATGTCACGTGCATTACTCTGGCTCCTGGAGCCAGGAACTCCCTTGGACCAACTCAATTAAGTCCCACAGGACTGGCTGGGACCATTATGAGGTGTCGCCAACTCCTCTCATTGTCCCTAAGAAATGTAAATCAGTAATCACCTCAAAACCTGTATGCCCACCTGATCATGCACCTCTCTTGTAAGCGTGTAATTCATCTGTGGAACTCCTTGCCACAGGATGTGGTGATGGCATCTGGCCTAGATGCCTTTAAAAGGGGTTTGGACAGATTCATGGAGGAAAAGACCATCACAGGTTACAAGCCATAAGCAACCTCTTGGTTTTTAGAAGTGGGTTTTCTCTGTGCCAGGTGCAAGGGAGTGTCAACGGGAAACAGGTTATCTTGTTGTCTTGTGCTCCCTGAGGCATCTGGTGGGGCCACTGTGTGACACAGGAAGCTGGACTAGATGGGCTTTTGGCCTGATCCAGCAGGGCTCTTCTTATGTTCTTATGTTCTTATGTTCATGTGATGGTCAGTTCTGGAAGGTAAAAAAAGTGTGCTCACTTGTAGCAAAGGGTCAGCATTTCCATCCTGGGGTGCTGTCCACTGTGCTGCATAACAATAAACCCATACTTTTTCCTTGCCCGCCAGTCTTCCTGGTCCTCCATTATTAATTATCATCTGCTTAAAATTCCGCTACAACACTCACAATTTGAAGTCCCTGTGCAAAAATAGCCCGAGAATAGCTCAAAGGTGTTCGCAGTGTCATGTGTGAAAACGCCTTAAGGGAGAATGTCCTCAACCAATGACTCTTGCTCTTGTCACTGGCAAATCATCAATGATGTTAATGGCACTACTGTCTGCCAGGTAAAGTTACAAGGTGTTTGCTGGCTATACTCCATAACTAATGAAGAAGAAACATACCACCCACACTACCATGGATGCCGGTATTGGGTGGCGTATGTGCGCCTGGCCCCTGAGGCATAACAGAGCCAGATGCTTTGCTTGGCAACGCTCATTGTTGTCCTCAGTACAGGGAGAGACAAGCAAATCAAACAAAAGGGGTGGGGGATTAAGGGCTACATAAACTCTCATTTTGCTTTGTTATGTCCCTTTGAAAAGAGAGAGAACGAAGGAAGGAAATAGTGCCTTCTGTACGGTATAAGGCAGGCTCATTTCCTTCCTTTCCATACTTTTAAAGTAGCTCAAGAAGTGAAGAATAGCTGCTAGTTTTTGAATACCTTGGCAGTTTAGCCCAGTCACGATATCCTGAAAGGGGACAGGATGGAACCTGTATCACCTCTGTACAAAGACTGTGTGATGAAAACTAAGGATTGCTTTACTACAAGATCTAGATCTGCCACCTTTTTCTGCATGTGCGCCCCCAGAGGCATAACAAAGTCAGATGAAAGACATTTTCAGCAGGTGAAGCTTTTCCCAGTAATAGGGGAAAGCTGCACTCTTGGTGAATGTCGCTCAGCACAGAAATCCTAACAGGGCAAAAGGTGGCTGCCTTCAGAATGACCTCTGCTTATGCATGGAGTGACAGAACTGCACAATAGTGTAATGAGCTGGCCAAATAAGATGTAAAGATGCTGATTCTCTGGGTCTTCCTTTTGTTGAACCTCTGTAAGTAGAACTGACTGGGAATGAGTGAGGACAGTTATATATTTATTGGATTATTAATTTGGTTATTAGCCTATTGCATTCTTTAGTATGTTTGTATCCTTCTGGTAGCTCATTCAAGAAAAGACTCAAGAAGACACATATTGTCTAGGCTTACCATATTTTACTGGATCCAAACCGGGACACCCCCCGGAACTAATTAATTAGTTAGTTAAATGATTCATGTCCAGCAATAAAAGACACCGATTGTGGCTTCGTTACGGGATCAAGAGCCATGTAAAAGATGTTTATTTTATTTTGTTACAATGTTTCACTCGTGTACACTAGCCTCTTCTGGTAAAAAAGCAAACAATTCAGGCTGCATGAGATGGTAAGTAACAGTGGTTACTTACAGTGGTAAGTTACTTACCATCTCATGCAGCCTTGCTCATGCAGAGCAAGCAATATGAAAGCAGAGGTCATCTCATTGCTTGCTTTTTTACCAGAAGAGGCTAGTGTACACAAGTGAAACGTTGTAACAAAATAAAATAAAACTCTTTTACATGGCTCTTGATCCCGTAACGAAGCCACAATCGGTGTCTTTTATTGCTGGACTGGACATGAACCGTTTAAATCATATTTAAAAGCATTGTTGCATACAAATGACATGGAAAATCCAAGCCTCCCTCCCACACACACCACCCACCCACCCACCCACCAACACACACACACACACACACACACACACATGAGGAATTCACCTATGAAATGCAATGCTGGATTGCAGAATCTTTCTGTTTTACTTTTGGAAGTTTTTGTTTTTTTAAACCCAATTAGAAATAACCTTTTCATTTACGTGTCCATGAGAATATCTTCTGATCTCGTGACCAGCTGTGTCATAAATGGACCACATATAGGCAGCTACATATACGCTGTGCTTCAACCTCCCCCCCCCAACCCAAACATATTGCTCCATCAAGAAAATCTGACTTCTGCAATCTGTATTAATTAAGCAGATTTGCATAATGTCACTGATTTTGCAACCTTTCTTTTACGTATTCTGTTTAGTTGCTTGACACAACACTTTAGGGCAGTCTTGGGGAGAAGGGCAAGGAACTGTGCTGGCAGGCACTCAAGCCTCAATCCCTATGATGAGACATTCTGTTGAGTTTCGTCCTTGCTCCTTGATGGGAGAATCTGTCGTTCTGTAGTAAAGCACCTTCCTGACATGCAGATGGTTTCTGGTTCAGTCCCTGCCATCTTCAGGTAGGGCTGGAAAAGCCCCTTGTCTGAAACCTTGGAGAGTCACTGCCAGCCAGTGTAGACAATACTGAGCAGGGTGGACCAAGGATCTGACTCAGTATGTGACAGCTTTTAGTTGTGTTCTGAGATTTCACCAGAGACTACGTGCATACCTTTTTGTCTGTCTCTGTAGCCATATGGGGCTAAAGCCTTGCTCTTTCTAAATATGAAAGCTAAGGTTCAGAGGATGCTGAATTCTGCACACAATACCAGTTTCTGCACTTCTCCTGGATTTGTGTGGAATTGTGAGTTGTGCATAGTCCTACATATAGGATGCTTAAGTTGTTGATGATCCTTTAATGGATAACAAAACAACGAAAGAAATGAACCCATTTCAGCCACTTGGCTTAAAATTGTGAAGCCTGTGTTTTATAATTTTCTCCTTAAAGACTTTCCGTACCAACAGCTCATCCGAAATGTGCATACTAAACAGGATGTTACCAGCAAGGCTGGCTGAGCTTCTCATCAGAAAGCAACAATGATTGAATATGTCACCAGACAATGACATTGGAGAGGGCATTGCCTTCCTTCTGGTGGATGGACCATGCCGAAACACCTGTTTCTTCTCTTGAAGTCATTTGTAATTGTCTCAGAAGAAGGGCAAAAAGCACCACTAAATTAAGTTAATCCTGATATCCACCTCTTGAGAGAGAATTAACTGGCAATATAAAAGCAAGACCAGGTCCTGGTTTTCCACTGGGAAAAAAACAATTTGCTACAGGCTTAAAAAAACAAAAGCAAGCAAACAAAAAACACCACACTGGATATTAGCTATTCTTGTGGATGCTCCTTTGTGGGGCCAAAATTATCCAGTTGACAATCCAGACTGTTTTTCTAGAAAAAGAAATGGGAAAAAATAATGTGAGGAAATCAGTAATTAACCCCTTCCCTCCATGGGAACAGAAACTGACACTGGAGCAATTCAGAGAGGCTAGTGAGGGAGCAATTACTCACTAATCCCCCAGTTGGGATGAACAAGCAATAAAACTGGCTGATCCTGGAAAAAGGAAGTGTCTAATTTAAAGGCGCAATAGCCTTGAAAAATCTTAATAGTGCTCTACCTGTTCACACAAGACAGGTGAGTGAGTGTGCTGCAACTGTATTTTATTGCCAACAATAGCCACAAATAAGGCCTGAAAAAAATGGGAAGACAATACAGAAACACTGAATTGGAATAATTTGACAATGATATAATCTGAATATTCTGTAAAAAGTGAATGAATGAAGGATAGCAATTCTAGAGAAAAGGCTTAGTGTGGAAGCAGTCCAAGACTCAGCTGGATAACTCTAGGCAGTTTTTGACTGGTGAAGTGTAAACTTGGATGTTTACCATTAATTCTTGTGGACTTTTTTTGCCTCCTGCAGCCATATTCCAACAGACCCTCGTAAAAAACAACATCTGACACCTTCTCGACATCTTTTGCCCTTACCAGTCACCCTCCTAGATAAGAAAGGAGACTATTCAAATATGTTTTGAAAGAAGGCTGTTGTGAGGTCATGAAATGGAAATCAGAATAGGAAAACATATATTCTTCAAAGATAATAGAGGGTTATTCTCCCAAACCAGAGTAGGATTTTGATCCTACTTTTCAAACCTACATCTGCTGAACTTGAGAGGGTGCAAATATTCATGTTCCACAGTGGTCTTCTTCAGACAAAATGATAAAGAAATTAAATGGCTGAGTGTATCAGCTAATTACAGGGGCAGCCCAATTCTATCCATCCCTGGTGTAAACTGTACAGCGTGGGCCATGTGTGGCGCGCTTTTATGGCATGTTTGTAACACCCACGGGCCTAGGCCGGTGCAGCACAATATATGTCAAGACATTGGTCTTCCTCAGGGAAACAGACCTTTTTTTCTTGAGAAAAGACTGGGGTCTGAAAAACATTAGGACTTCCTCTTTTGCACAATAAAACTCTAAACATCTTCTGGTACATGTTGTTCTCTATTGTTCTAAAGTGTGACTTGATCTTGTCCTCAGTTATGTTGTTTGTGAGAATTCATTTGTTTTCTCAAGTGTAACTTCGGTTTTGCCCAAATAAGAGATTTTGGAGCAGAGTGTCTCTCCACAGTGTTAGTAAAAAAAATTATAGAGAACATCAGAAAATGAACCGGTTCATATTTTCTGCTGTGGTTGCTTAGCTGTACTTTTTTTTTTTTTCCACGTACAAGAATCATCTACTCATGTGAGCAACAAAAGTACGTGAGCAATTTCTGGGAACACTGGTACTTCAGAATGCATCATGGAGATCGTAGAAGTTGGTGTGGCTCCGAACCAGTTTACACTTCATGCAGTGCCAGCAGAATGCGAGTTTAATGTGGTAAATGTGAAGTATAAAGAGGAAATACCCATCCCCAACACTCAGTGGACAGACAGCAGGATGTGACTCTGTCAGTCATGTGCACTGAACGGACATGAAGAAGTGTGTCTTCTTTTTACGCTTTTCTTGTTTATTTCAGCAATAGTGTACCCAAAGTGGTGTTTCATTGTAATGGACTCTCTCCTCCCCTGCTCCCCTTTAATTTATTTCTTTATCTTTTTATTCTTTGCACTGATGAAAAGCCCGTGCAGCGATATCCATATCCATCACGTTGCAAACATTATGGCTTGCAGTCTTGAAAGGATTAAGAAAGTTGTCAGTCGTTTACCAAAAGGGGGTGGGTGGAGGCAAGGGTGGGCAAACAGGAAGGACAATGAGGAAAGAAGGATGTTAGTAATTTTTTTTTTTTATGTCTTATAGCCCAATCGTATCTGAAAAGCTCTGCTGGCTGAAGGCACGTTCCACCAGTGGAAGCGTCAGGATCCAGGCGGAAGTGCCTGGATCCGGCACGAGTTGCATGACATTGTTGCACTCGCCAATGCCACCAGTGACCACAATGAGGCTGACAGCGCAACTGCTGGTGGTTGAGCATGCGAGTCGGTGGTGAGGCCACTGTCCACTGCCGCCAGGTAAGGTAGCAGTGGGGGCGGATGGTGGGAGGGAGGGGGAGGAACAGAGGTGTTTCTGAGTGAGGAGAGGGGCAGGGAGGGAGATGGAATGGGGACGAGAGGGGGCACGATTGGCAGCACTTGCATGTGGCCATATTCTGTCCTCCTTCCCTCTCCCTTTCTTTCCTCGGTCCTGCAACGGCAAAATAGCTGTCGCAGAACCAAGAAGACCCCATAGGGAAAGCGGAGGCTTTCCTCAAGGTAAGGAGCTAAAGTTCTCCTACCCTGATGAGACCTCTGCAACTTCCCCCCTCACCATAGGATGCAACATGCGTCTCCTTGGTGTGCGTGCATCATCGAGGGGGATTTGGATAAGATTGGGGCCTTAAAGTAGTTATATAAGGAGAGGGGAATATTATTATTGTACACATTCAGAAAACGTTTCAATATTTTTTTTAAAAAAAGACAAGAAAAGCATGAAGTGGCTTTGAGATTCATGAGTTTCCAACTTATGTGTTACATTGTGAACTGAGCAGACAACTCCAAAGAGTAAGAACATGGCCAGGATAGTGTGGTAAGGTAAAGGTGACCCCTGACAATTAAGTCCAGTCATGTCCTACTCTAGGGTATGGTGTTCATCCCCATTTCAAAGCCAAAGAGCCAGCGTTGTCCGAAGATGCCTCCGTGGTCATGTGGCCGGTATGACTCTCCTTGCCGCAGCGTGTAGCATGCAGCTGGAACACAGAGCGCTGTTTACCTTCCCGCAAGCGGTACCTATTTATCTACTCACATTAACATGCTTTGGAACCGCTAGGTTGGCAGGAGCTGGCCAAGCAACGAGAGCTCACCCCGTCGCGGATTCGAACTGCCGACCTTTCAATCGACAGCTCATGGTTCAGCGGTTTAACCCACTGTGCCACCTGCTGGCCTAGGATAGTGTGGTACATTCATGTAAAACCAAGGGCTGGTTGTTCACAAATGATAAAGCCATGAACTTTGACTCTTAGAGTTCATAAGATCTCAGGGCACAAAGGATAAGGGACAAGGACCTTCATAAAACACTAGATCCATGGGATGGGACTGTCACAAGGACAATATGTGGTACTCCATCCTTCCCTGTTCATTTAAGCGCTATATGATTTTGAAGAGAGTGTGAAATTTAACATGTCCTGAGCTGTGAAGAGGCTGAAGTGTTGTCAAGTAAATATTACTACTGTGTTTCCTAATTTTGTTTTGGGCAGTATTATTTTGACCCACAAAGCAACAATATTGCAGGAAGCATTTAACCCACCAGCATATTTAGGGGAATTATGCTTGTGTGCAATCCCAAGTTCATCTAGTGCAGGAAAAACAAATAACTCTTTGTAAAGTTCCTATTCATAAATCACCCTTTCTTAGCACCATATATCTTCATTTCAATTTTTTCCTGACATTTCAAATAAAATGCAATTTCTTCACTGAGGGGAAAGGTGGAGTTTGTCTTGCTTCGCTAAATATCACAGGTTGCTTATTTCCTTTTAAGTTATCGCTTTTTACTACCAAAAATAAAGAAAAGAAAAGCTTATTTCTCCTTTTGACCATATTGACAAATATGGGGCATGTCTGCATGTTGGCTAAAGCATCCTTAATCTGTTTTAAAATACTTCCTCTTTTTGAACTGATTCAGCAGCTGTAGTATTACCAATAATACCAACCAGAGGTATTTTTTACAAGCCGTGTGGCCGCCTATGGGTCTCTTTGGACCCACGCCAGCCATGTAGCTGGCATAAGTTCAAGGAGAGAAAGGGGTGGGATGGCCTGGGGTAGAGGGGATAGGATCCTGGTGCAAGTTGCTGCCGCTGGGATCCACCCCCTCCCTCCCAATTCCCTCCCCCTCCTCCCCCTGAAATTCTTCCCCCCACGACATGTCCCCCTCCCCACCACCAATTTACCAGGGTCAGCGCAGCCCAGGCTCACAGTAGCACTAGCAGAGTGGACGCTTTGCATCAGCGGCTCCGAACGGCCCAGCAGCGGTGCCATGTTCGTGCTGTCGCTGAGACTTTTACGACAATGGAACTGAAGGCCCACAGGATTGGGTCATAAGTGCCTCTGCCTCTTTCTGGATCATTGCAGGGCCCACCTCACGTGGTTATTGTGAGAATAAAATGGTTGTGAAGGAACCCTGAGCTTCTTGGAAGAACGGCAGGAAAGAAAATTAATATATAAAATATCCTCTTAACTAGGCTTGCCAGATTCTCCCCCCCCCCAACCGGGACTCCCCCCCCACTGGTATTCCCCCCATTTTTTTCGCCGCCACCGCAAACTAAAAGTAGTTGTTTATTTACCTTCATTGGTGGCTGTGGAAGTCCTCCAGGGTGTGTATGGAGCCTGCAGACCCTCCGTAGGCCTCCCCAAGTGTTGGAGCAATCGCGACCCACTTCCCGTTTCATCGTAAAACCAGAAATGGATCGCGATCGTGTCGGAGGGCTGCTCCGACGCTTGGGGAGGCCTACGGAGGGGTCTGCAGGCTCCCCACACACCCTGGAGGACCTCCACAGCCACCAACAAAAGTAAAACAACCACTTATTCTTTGCCAGGAGCAGCCTTTTTTATTATTTGCCAGGGCGTGTCCCCGAGATGGGGATGTGTCCCAGCAACGACCGGGACTATGGTAAGGCTACTCTTAACCATTTCCATACTAGTTCTGCTGCTGCAAAGTGGCTCTCAGCCAGCCTTCAGCCCCAAAACAAAATGAAAGGCAGGAACTATTAGTCAAAGCAGTAATAAATGCTCCTTATAAATTATAGTTCTTATCAACGGTTCCTCTCTGTTTTCTAGGGACAGTTGCCCATTCCTCCACTTCCTATACGGCACACTTACCTTTCCAACTTCATCACATTCCAGTGATGTCTTCCATTACTTTGTTACTTCCGTAGATCAAAGTTGTACCTAGCTGTACAGTGTAAAGCGACAGTGAACTTTAGCCATATGGTCTGGATTTGCCAGAGTTGGAGGAATGTTTTCTATAGAATTACATATGTAGAAAAAAAATACTGTAATTTAAAAAGTGCTTAGTATTTGTATGAGCCAGCATGGCTTAATACAAATCAGTAAAAAGGGGTAGCACTCAGTTTCATCACACAAACAAAATAAAACAAGGTTCCTCTTTTTTCTTTATAGATGATCACATCAGCAGCTGAAATGGCATCTGGAATTCCTCCAACATCTGAAGAAAATAAGAAATAAAAGGGCAAACAGACCTTTGCTTCAATTTTCCTGTTGGTAAGAGTTAAGAGGAAAAGATTTTCTATCTAATGGATCCTTTCTCATCTAATTGAATTGTCCCCATGTCTCATTACACATGAAATGCATCTGTAGCCTACTAAGCCTAATCTCCATTAGACATTTTGTCAACAATGGAAGTAAAAAAAAAACCCACACAGTTTGGCATTGCTAAATAGTCTCTGCTCCCTGAACCACTATGGGCTCTTTAGGTCACAGGGAAGTTTGTTGACAGAATTAGATGGTTTGAAAGATGAGGGGCATTCACTAACAGAATACCTGAAGACCATTTATTTTGAACATGTGCAAAACTTAAATTATGTATACGGTATTTGTTTCACCTTTCACTACCTTTTTCAGCAGTAATACTTTTTGGCAGCATTTCTGAGTTATAAGATTTTACTGTAGTTTAGCAGCACTTGGATACACACACATACACACACACACACACACACACACACACACACACACACACACCACTTGTTGCTACGTAGTTATTTATTTTCTCAGGGATGTAGGTGTATGTGCTAGGCTGAAAGACAAACTGAGAGAGAGAGAGAGAGAGTTTTGTGCTGACTGTAGAAAATACATTTTACCCTTCCAAAATGGTTGAACATTCTGGTGGTTCTAGTGGTGGCCCAGGAGGGTGCAGGGTGACAGGAGCAGGCACTGGTGAATGTGGTCACCCTGCGGTGGGAGCAGAACCATCTTTTGGGCATCCTGGCTGGGGTGCCAGCTCAAGATTTGAGGTGGGGAGCCTGCCATGGGTGTGAGCTCTGGCATGGGCGCATTGCCGGTGAGGCTGGTCCCCACCATCTGTGCCCCTGGGCATGTAGCTGGGGGCCGGTTTTAGGGTCCCCCTTATCTTTCCTTGCCTCTCTCCTATTCCCCCTCCCTGCCTCCTCCCTCCCTGGCTTCATCCTCATGAATTCCATGAGCAGCCTCACCATGGCATGGGGTGGTAATGCTTGCTGGAGGTGGCTTGAGAGTGTGCTGGCATGTGCCTAGGCATGGCATATGCCAGGGTGTCAATGCCATGTGTGGTTGCCCTGGGGTTGTCAGTGGGCTGACATGCAGCATGAAGCTGATGCACAGGGTGCCTTGTGGATAGGACTCTGTGGGCACAACGGTGTCTCTTGGTTGGTGACATTTGTGGGCACTGCTCTGGCAGCACTCCATTGGGCATGGCAATGCATTTTCCTTGGTCTTCTCTACTATGTATTCTGGTGTTGGCTTGGTCCTCTGTGGGTCTCCTCAGAGGCAGGCTGCATTGTGTCCTGGGAGCTTGCTCCCGGGCAGGTGTGTCTGAGATTGTGGCCATGGGGCATCCTCAGGGTGTTGTGGCTTGGCTGGCTTTGCCAAGCTGTGTCTGTAAGCTTGCTTCCATGGGGCTGATGCTGATGCCTGGGTATGGGCTTTTTGGCAGGCTTTTGCAGTCTGGTGGGTGGGTCTACAGGCACTGATGCTGTGGCCAGCAATGGTGTCTGAGTGCAATAATTGTTGCTGGGCTGGCTGCACCGTTGTGTCGTGCCTTGGACTCCACTGCCTCCCTTCCAGTGGCATAGCTATGCCCTGTGGGGGGGCTGCACCCCCATGATGTCACTTGAGGCGGGCCATCATTTGCCCCGCCCCGAGTGACGTCACACGGCGCAAAAACATTCCTCGGGGTGGGGGCAACATTTCTCACCACTATCCGCCTTCCAAGAGTGTTCTGAGGCCGCTGCAGCCTTATTCGCCACCGTCGCTGATTTTGCCGCCAATCAGGGGGCAAATACACACACACAGTCATGCACCTGGGGGCGGTCTGCCCCCCGCCCCCTAGCTACGCCTCTGCCCTCTTCTACCCCTGACTTTGCTGGTCAAGCTTAGGATAGGACATACATCACGCTGGCTTCTGTGTGATGCCAGCATGGTGTCCGAACAGGATTGGGCCTTAAGGAAATTAGTTCTTGGATACACACAAAACTGTCTCAGGTTCTCACAATCCAATAATACAGGGAAAGACTGATGTGGACAATTTGATGTATTGCAAGATATTATAGCCCTTGTGACCCTCTTACTGTACTATTCTTGTACTGTATTTCACAATTCAATATATGGGTGTTGAATCGGTTGGTTACAAGTTTAATAATTTCTACAAGAACTGAACTGAGTTTGCCTACAGATAGAGACGCTGGAAATGCTAAGGATAAGTGGTAGATCACTATGAGTTTGGAAAATGATGCAATCAGTAAAATTGGCATATTTGTAAGATTGAGGGAGGGAAGACTGACAATAGATACATTTGCAGATGGATAACACTGTTGAACTTTAGAGATATTAATTTTGATACACAGAGTCTCTAAAAGCAGTTTGACATATGAATATTTGTAATATTTAAAGGTGGCAAATTGGGAATTTTGAATCTGCTCAAAAATGTATTTCATGTTGCAATCGTATCTTTTTCTTTTTAAATCCGGAGCAAGAACTGAAGAGCAAGATACCTGTGGACTGTGCTTAACTGGTGAATTGTATAGTGCAGCAGTCCGGCAGTTCCATGTTCTTGATAAAACTCTTTACTCTGTCCCAAAAATATTGAAGCTGGTTGTGGTTACTCAGAAATGTAGGGAGGGCACTCTGAACATGCTCAAAGTCACGCTCTTCTTTTTTCTTCATGTATTATTAGAGTTGCCACTCTAATGACCTTTCAATGTGGCAAACCATAAATTAATCTGGCCATTCACCTTATCATTGCAGCAAAATGATAAAAGGATATTTCAACTACAGTACAATCATGGCTATCTGCTCACACTGGGCTTGATGCCATCAGAGTTAAGCATACTTTTTAAAGATTTCAAAGAAACATATGCTTACATCTGTCCTCCATGGAAATTTGAAATGCTTAACTATGCCTAGTCATACATACTGTTTTAATTCTTAAACGTGGACTGAGAAACAGGTCACAAATGCTGAAAAGTCATGATAGTCCCTGATTATGCAGCTATTTCAGTTTTCAAAGTATAGTACACAAAATAAGACCACTATGTGTTATTGTTCAACAAACAGCACATTCTAGTTCTTTTTCTCGTAAAAGCAAACTTGCTATTTCTCTTTGTCATCTCCAGACTCACCTCTCTCTCTCTCTCTCTCTCTCTCTCTCTCTCTCTCTCTCTCTCTCTCTCCCCTGTTCACTCCTATTTATGAAGCTAAACGCATGACAGTTTGTTTGGACACACAATTCTGCTGTCACAAACATGTGGGCATACTCTGTCCACAGTCACGGTTGTATTCTTATGGACAGAGCTCCTGAAATAGGAACAAAGCATAATTACTGTGGGTGGGTGGCAACTCCACATTTTAGAAAGCTGAGTCCTATCATTAAAAATAAGCTCCTGGGTTAATAAGCTGTGGTGAGCTCAAACTCAGCCAAGCCTTTCTTGAGAGATTGCAGGCTAAGGATCCAATTCAAGAAGAGTGGAACAAGGAAGTTGATTGGCGTGAGTGACTGACTGGCTCCAGTTCACAAAGAATTTTGGGGAGACCAATGGGGCGGGGGAGGCAATAACATCGTGCAGCCACCAAACCAGTCACTGACTAGCTAGACTCCAGCAGGCAAATGGAACGGAAGCCCTACTGCAACCCCCCCCCCAAAAAAAATCAAACCTCTTGGTAAAAAACAAATCCTTCTCAATCCCAGGGCCTGCGCTCTTACCTTCTCCAGCAACAGACTACAGCATCTGTTAAGTAATCTTACGCCAGCAGGCTCCCTACTTCCAGGAAACATGGCTACAAAACAGACAAGGCATGCAGAGAATGCCTACAAGGGAAATAACTTTACTTGCTGCAATGGTCTTTCCCACTGCAGCTACTTGAGATCCTTCTCAAGATGCCAGGGGAGGCATCTGTGCATGCCAACAAAGATTGGCCCCTTTCCTTAAATCACAGTCAGAACCATTAAAACCCATCTTCCACCGCTGGTGCATTTTCACACCACCACCGGTAACAAAAGGGAGCATTTAATAGAGTAGAAGAATTTGATGTCACCTTCCCCACCCACCTCCCACCCCTACCCCTGACTTATAGGATCCGGCAGGCAGGAAGTAACTTCCACTGTCATAATGCACTCTGCCTCCATAGGACTGGGCTGTAAGTGCATGCTCATGTGACTTCTGTACATCTTGCATCAACACATTAGGTTTTTGGATTGGTAAACATGTCCGTTGGACCTCTGACTGGTGCTTCTACCTTTAAAACTCAGAAAGCATCCAAAAAGAGTGCAACTGCCTCCTTTCCCATTGCATCATGGGTTCTTCCATTCATCCTTTTCCTTCGCTTGCTGTAGTTTTGTCTCATAGTGGGTGAGAACAGAGAGTGAGCAAAAGGGTCAGCATACTAAGAGGTGCTGTGGCTTAGAACCTGTACAGACGAATAGTGTAATCCTAACCAACTTTCCAGTGCCGGTGCAGCTGCAATGTAGCCCTGAGGTAAGGGAACAAATGTTCCCTCACCTTGAAGAGGTCTTCATGACTGCCCTTGCACTGCAAAATGCAGTGTGCGCCCTGTTGTCACGGCTACACCAGTGCTGGAACATTGGTTAGGATTGCGCTGACATAGGCACCGTCTTCTACAGGCAAGACTTAGGCCTATTTCACACAGGTGACCCCTGACAATTCAGTCCAGTCATGTCCGACTCTAGGGTGTGGTGCTCATCCCCATTTCAAAGCTGAAGAGCCAGCGCTGTCCAAAGACGCCTCCGTGGTCATGTGGCCAGCATGACTCTCCTTGCCGCAGCGCGTAGCATGCAGCTGGAACACGGAGTGCTGTTTACCTTCCCGCAAGCGGTACCTATTTATCTACTTGCATTAACATGCTTTGGAACTGCTAGGTTGGCAGGAGCTGGCCAAGCAACGAGAGCTCACCCCGTCGCGAATTTGAACTGCCGACCTTTCGATCGACAGTTCATGGTTCAGCGGTTTAACCCACTGCGCCACTCGCTAAATCAAGGCAAGGTTTCTCACTGACTGTACACATCAGAAAAGACACTGTAGCCAATCATTGTTCCCTGTGATGAGTGTATCTGAATCATACATTCGTTTGCAAAACCCATGTTGTCAATTTTGCAGGCGTACACTTAAAAACATATTTCGTAATGTGTGAAATAGCTCTTAGAAATCCTGTTGAGTAGTTCCCTTATTGTTCTACAGTTCATCTAAACAAGAATTCAGATTTAAAACAATTGAGGTTTGAAGAGATGTATGGAAATTCGCATATTGGGTTTTATGAAGTATTTCTACAACCCATCACATTTGCACTGCTCTGGCTTATTTTCGTTAAAGCCTTCCAACCTTCATGCTCAGTTGGCAAGCCTGGTATTACTGAAAGCTGAGCTACTTAATGGAAGGCAACAATGGCCAGAGAGCTGCAGCATCAAATATTCTGTGCTTCCTGGCATTTTATCAGCACCTTGCCACTCCTTGCAAAAATGCAAACTTTTTTCAAATGAGGCAATGATAAGAATCCCCATGAATCAGGACAGCAATTTGCTTCTCTTGCAAATTAGTTTATTGGCTAGATTTTAGTCTGAACAGGGGGAAAGAAATGATTTCACAGAACCTACAAGACAGCAGTACAGTCTAGCCCGATACAGTCTTATCCTCTACAAATGTGAGGGCATTTTTTTTACGTGCTAAAAAGGCTGCAACCCAAAGCAGAGGGGCATCTCCTTATGAATACACCTTGTCCTTCACATCTTGTGGTAAGTGATGGAGGGGAGAGGAGGGGCTATGAACTGTAATTGCTGGAAAGGTAGTGATTTTGATATCTTTTATTATCAGGGTGCCCAGATGTAAAATGAATCTCTGTAATATTTATAATGTGTCATCTCTTATAATAAGTAGTCTGATGTGACAAATGGAGACAGATTCAAAGGTGTCAGTTAGGGGGGAAAATGCCATACAGGTGTTTTTTTCCCCTGTAGCACTGCAGATGCTTCCTTCCAAGTATAAGGCACGCTGGGAAAGATTATTTGCCATATTTGAATTTCCTTGTTATTCCTGAGCAAATTCTGCTAGATATGTAAAGAGACTGTGACTGCAATTCAACCAGTGAACAGTTTTAAGTAGTAAACCGCATTGACTTCCGTGGGCTTGACTTATCCATGCTTAAATGCCTGATGGATTGTGATTAAGGAAACTTGTGTGAAAGTGTGGAACAAGGTTTGCAAGACAAGAAGAGAGCTATTAAGAATGGTTCCATCCTGCTGGCTACTCAATGAGTTTTAATTCATCAAGTAGCTGTCACCTTTCTGATGGCTAATTTATGCAACTGTTGTAGAGGCTGAGATGCCGGTTGTCTCCAAACCATGATGCAAAAGGCATCAGAAGACAAAGAAGTGGTCATCTGATTGCTTTATCTGCTCAGTTTGCCTGTCAGCCCACAAGTTCACCTCAAGCTGGCTTGCAGTCTGAGCACATCGTGAAGAAATTGGACAGCTTCACCTCATTCTCACTACAATATGGATTGGAGGAACTCACATCTTGGCACATACATTGGCCTCACAAATCAGTACGGTTGCCACTCAGTTTCACCAGAAGCAAAACTTCACAACGCGCATTTGCAGTTTCCTTCTGGGGAAAAACAGTGAGAGCTTTCAAAGGAAGCAAAAAGTGTTACCAATGAGACAAGCAGTGGTGTAGCAAGCGGGGTGTGGGGTCGGGCCGCCTGGGTGCCAGGCTGGAAGGGGTGCCACATGAGGACCACCCAAGATGGTGGCGGCAGGGGGAGAAGCAACACCAGCTTGGGCGCAGCAGGTATGTCCACTGCCTCTTCCTGTTTCGGCGGCTTTGTGATCTCGTTGCTGCCCTATTCCTTCTTCTTTGGAGGCTTTCTTTGTTGTTTGTTTGTACAACGCTACCATTGCAACACTACCATCACCATCAACTTCTCTTCCGTGAGAACCCGGAAGTGATGCCACCACATCACCGCCCCAGATTCCAGGCCTCTGGCGATGCCACTGGAGCAGTGGCATAGCTAGACTGGAGCGGAGGCAAGTAGTTCTGCAAGACTCCGTTACACCGGAGTCAACGGCCCCTCCCCTTGCTGTTGGAGCCATTCTGGCGGCAAAGGCAACACGCAGGACACTCCCCTGTCGCTGCTGGAATGGCTCCAACAGCAAGGGGGAGGGGCCGCTGACTCCAGTGTGACGGAGTCTTGCAGAACTACTTGCCTCCGCTCCAGTCTAGTTTCACCTCTGCACTGGAGACAAGCACACATCCCTGTCTGGGACCCATAGAGAACATTTATGTAAGTTGTTAGGTAGGCTATGAGATGTCATCTGCCTCTTACCAGCACTGAATGTCTGGTTAGGACAGGGCTGACCCAAGACATACTGCTGCCTGAAGCAGAGGCTGAGATGGCGTTCCCCCCATACAAAAAAGAATATGAAATTGTAGATGACTGTGTTGATCCATAAGAAGAAATATCCACAATTCAAAGGAGGGTGATACTTTTACAGCCTGATCCTAACTAGGATTGGGTCAGTGCATGGAGGCATTTACGAAAGTGGAAATAGCTGGAAAATAGCTGATGCGAATCTAAGCAGACCCATTGGAGGCCATGTAAGTGTGAAGTAGGATACGTAAAAAAATCTTTTACTTACCTCTCCGCCCCCGCACAGTCTCCAACTGCCCACAGGATGCAGCGGAGCCTGGGATGGCTCCGCTGCGCCTTGTGGATAGCATTTAGTTAGGATTAATATAATAATATACAGTATTTATATACCGCCTTTCTGGTCATTGGATTTCTCCTCCGACTTTAATTCAAGGGGGTGTACATGGGCAGGCTGTTCTAAACCCCAAGGGGTTTTTACAATATAATAACATACTAATCTTTCATAGAACCCTTCATTCAAGATGTTACTTTCATAGTCCAGCTCTCTCTCTCTCTGGCGTTCGCCTCAACACGCTTCAGCTGACAGGGCAACCTTGCAGAACGTCGGGGGCCCTCCCGGCGCCTGGCGTGTGGGGACGGGGCCTGCATCGCGTCACGTCGATGCGCCCCCCGCCCGTTTTCCGCTCATTTCGGAGCATAACGGGCTCCAGGGAGGGTGGGCGGGCCGACACAACGCGGCGCTTCGCGTCGGTGACTGCCCCGCCCGCCCAAGCACCTGGAGCTTCTACTCCACACGCTCCACCACTGAGCGCCTGGTTCGAGTGAACCACGCGCTCCACCGTTGTAACGTCTCTGCAACCTTGACTGCCACTCAAAGTGCAGCTGCAGCTCCACGCCCCCACAGAGGCTCTGCAGCTTATTAGCTTGGCATGCCAGCAGCTCTCCGACAGACTTGCGGCCGTCTTGAACTGCTGTCCTTCAGATCTTCAGGCATTTGTGAGACGATCGCTCTACCAACTGAGCCAGAAGTCCTGGCTCAGACGGCCCTTAGTTTGTTCTAAATATTATTATTGATGATGATGATGATGATGATAAAGTAAAACATCAAAGTGCAAGCTTTTGAGTTTTGCTTCATAAAGCAAATGGTTAGCAAAGGGAAAGGGGGAGAGCATGTTGTAGGGGTCCCAACAGTTTGTGAAATATAAAGTATTACACTACTGTACTTTACACTGGGAATGGAGAAAATGGACAACGTTAGAGCAAACTGTGGGACAAGAGAGAAGACACCATTGGGGAAAGGGGGCAGCAGAGAGAAGAGAACACAACCTGGGGGCAATGCTGGACAGAATGGAGCTGAGAAGAGGGGAAGGGAGGGAGATGAGACAAGGCAACGCAGAAGAGAATGCGACACAGAGAGCAACATTTTCATCCACTTGCTTTGCAAATCAACCAACACTGAGGGCCCAATCCTATCCAATTTTCCAGCGCTGATGCAGCAATGCCAATAGGGCATGTTATGCTGCATCCTGCAGTGGTGCGGGCAGCCATGAAGGTATCCTCAAGGTAAGGGAACATTTGTTCCCTTTCAGTCCTGAATGCGCCCCTTGCACTATTTTAAACGGGGGGGGGACTCATATTGGTACATGCAATCAGGAGGGAAACCATGGCACCGGCAAAGTTCTAACGCTCCCGCCGAATCTATTTGTTGTGGTTCTGCTCTGTTTTGCAGCCACCCCTGCAACAACTGTTTAAGATAAACAACTCCCCTATCAGGTCATCTGGAGTGCATAGAGAGGTACTGATGTATGTCTGATGATATGGGAGCAAGGAGTGATGCCTCTAGCCTCCAGAGTGCGTAGAAGACTGACATTTGATCCTAGAGGACAGTGCGCCTAGCCCTAAAAGGCCATTGCCACTCTTGTTTGTTTGTTTGTTTAAAAGGTTTATATACTTCCTTGTCTGGCAATAACAATAATCAGACAGCCAGAAATGTAAGGAGCTTAAGCAAAAGGATCTAAAGAAATTGAAGAACACCAGTCAATTCTCCAACTTTGCAAAATAGTCAAGGCTTTTCATGGGTGTGTGTGGGGGGGGGGGGGTTAGTGGTGGAAGTGTGAAAAGTTTGTACTGTACTAGGTCACTTGTATTATATAAAAAAATAACTAGCAATGTTTTAAAAAAAATTGCTGCCTGACTAATCAGGGGTCACCTTTTCAATCAATGAAAAGGTTTATAATCACTTGAGCAATCTTGTTAGTTGATGCAGATCGAGGTCCTATGTGTGCAGGATGCGCAGAACTAGTGCAGAATGCGGCTGCCTGGGTGGTTGCCGGGGCTTGTCGGTTCGACTCAGTCGGACCGTTGCTTCGGCGGCTACACTGGCTGCCGGTTCGTTTCCAGGCACAATTCAAAGTGCTAGTTTTGACTTTTAAAAGCCCTTAACGGCTCGGGTCCAGGGTATTTGAGGGACCGCCTCCTTCCTTATAATCCAACCCGTACTCTGAGATCATCAGGGGGGCCCCTGTTAACCGTGCCACCATTGACGGAGGTGAGGGGGATGGCGGCATGGAATAGGGCCTTCTTGGCAGTGGCACCCCAATTATGGAATTCCCTCCCCCTGGAATTAAGAACGGCTCCCTCCTTAGAGACCTTTCGGCGGGGCCTTAAGACATTTTTATTCAGGTTGGCATTCGATGTCTGACATGGTGGGTTGGCTTTTTAACAAATGTAAATATATGACCCGCTGGGGCTGTTTGTTTTAATTGTTTTAATTACTTGTTTTAATCATTTTTAATGTATATATGTATTTTAACGTTTTTATCTGTAAACCGCCTTGATTGCCCTTGTTGGGAGAAAGGCGGGGTAGAAATTCTTTAAATAAATAAATAAAATAAACGTGTGCTGATCTGGAAATAAGCCCCATTTTTAACATAATGAGTGTTACCTGGGTAAACATGCCTAGGATAGTGTTGGAAATGTGGCAAGCCTAACAAAATATCAATAAAAACAGCAAAAATTCTCAGGATGGTCCATGGCTGCCTAATAATAACCCAGGCTATTTCAATGAACTACCGGTAAAAGCTCTAAGCCTGTCATATCCATGATATTATCATATCCATAGCACTGGCGTCATACAGGGGGGGGGGCGGAGCTGTAAGTTCCTCTGAGATCGAAGCCTCCGTTACACGGAAGAACGAAGTGCCCCGCCCCCGCGCCTTCCGACCCATTCAAAGCGGTGAAAACAACGTGCAGGGAGTAACGGAGGCTCCGATCACGGAGGAACTTACAGCTCTGCCCCCCCCCCCCTGTAGTGACGCCAGTGATCCATAGTCTTATTGAAACGTTTTCATCTTACTTGTGATCTTAACCCCAGGTAGAAGGAAGCCAGGGTAGAAAAGTCTATTAACTCAGTGTCTCTTCACACATGTACATACACATATACAACCACAGGAAGGCACACTGTCGATTTCAGTAGCTGGAAAGATTCGTTTGGTTCAAAATGGCACACCAAATTCCACTGCCTGCTCAAAGCTTTTTCAGATCCATACATTTGTATTAAACGGTCTGTTAGAGATTTGCTGGCACTTTTCAAGCTCTGACAGCCCTGTTTTTATTTCAATTGCCTTTAAGCCACTTCATGAGATTTTCATATATAAATATGGAAATATGCAAAGTCCTCAGATTTATAGGATCTGACATTGTGGTTAAAATGAATCCCAAATGATCTGGTCTCTTCCTTACATATTCATTCCAGTCCCCCTCCCTTTCCTCGCTCAAGAGCACCCCCTGCTGGTGTTCAAGGAGCAGGACTTGTACCTCCAGCCTGTCACATTATTCTCCATTCATCATTTATTTCACTGGAGAATATGCTTATCTTCCAAATGAGTCTGCTGATGGCATGCTGGGTTTGACCTAATATTATTTGCCAAAGAAATGTCAACTCTAGAATGAAGGAAAACATGCACGGGATTCTACATATGTTAATAAAATTAGTCATTTAGTCAGGTTTTTTTTTACCTCTGCCATTTTCCTCTCTCTCTCTCTCTCTCTCTCTCTCTCTCTCTCTCTCTCTCTCTCTCTCTCTCTCTCTCTCTCTCATACTCCATGCTTGTTGCACACTGCTGGATGGGGAAGCTTCCTTGTACAGATGGTATTTTTCTTCCTGCATTTGCCTTCGGTCTAAACATATGTATGTTAATGTATCACATTGATATCTTTCTGTTTCTGCATCCATCTCCGATGAGCATGCATGGGGTCGTTATCAATTTTATCCTCACAATAACCCTGTGAGGTAGGTAGGGCTAAGAGATGATGAAATGCCAAGGCAGGTTCATGGTACAGCAGTAATCTGAACCCAGGTCTCCTAGTAGAAAGGAGCAGTGGTAGATGATGTCATCCGGAAGAGACAGCTTTGCTTGGGACAATGGCTGTTAATGAAGCTTTCATTTCGGTGAGGTGATGAATCTTTTCTGTCCTTTCTAAAACAAAGCCAGCTTAGCTGAGTCGATGCAGGTCTTAGCAGCCCGAGTCCTTCACACTAGCCACTCTATCAAAAGCTGAACCACTCACTTGAAAGCAACGATCCTTAATGGGGAAAGATGCAGTCATCACATGCCTTCACCGTAGACTCGGCTCTCAGTATAGGGTTCGTGTTTTGTCAGGCGTATATTTAGACGGCCTGGGTCCATTGATTCTTATTTGGAGGCCTGCTTCTCATTTCATTTTCCTCACTTGTCCTCTCTACCCTCCCTTGAGCCATGTAAGGTCCTCTTTAATGAAACCTCTCCTGAAAAGGAATCGACAACAATGAAAGAGAAGCTGCAGGTGCCATCAAAGACAAGGGCAAGCTGACTTTGGTCACAGACCAGCTTAAGCAAAGCAAAGGAAAGAAATTCTTTTCATCCCACTCTTGGGGCAAGTGTTGTGTGTGCTACTCGGAAGGATTAAGCAGCACAGAGGCGAACTCCCAGTGACATGAATCCACGGCATTCCTGCAGGCTCTTTTTTTTTTTTTTTGCGGGGGGTGGGGGGGGAGGAAGGATCTTCTGCTTATATAAATCAAATTTTGCCACCCAACACAAATGAGAAAGCACAGTTCTTCCTGTATCCCAAAAGTCCTTTTATTGAACTTGTTGCAACCTCTGCCTTCCCCTCCCCCCATCTCCCCCGTGCCATTTCCATTTACCAGCTGGAGTGACCCAGTAGCAGCTGCAACACAGCTGACGGACAGATCCCCAGAGAGACTCAAACATAAGAAAAGCATCCTCCGTCCAAGGGAGAAAACTAAATGGCCAGGCATCCGTAAGAAGGATATGGACCACGACAGGCAGTCAGAACTATGGAGTGTCATCTTAGGTTGCTGCAGACCCGTTTTTCAGAGCCTCAGAAAGCCTTTTGTCTCTGTTTTTGCTTTTCTCTCCTTCTTTAAACTCTATCAGGATGGTTTCGCATTATCCCTCCTCCTGCCACATACCTTTGGAGGCCATCAACCGCGAAGGTGGAATTTGACTGTCATACATGGGGACAGCAGTGAGGCAGCTCTTCCTCCCTGGAAATCAATCTTGCAGGGCTACCATGGCAGGGCCACTGTGAGGAGGACAGTTAAACCCCAGGTTCTCTCCCTGGCAGATTTCTTTCTTTTCTCTTATAACTTGAATACAAAATGCAAACGTTTGCGTTGTGGGGAGGCTGGTCGCAGCAAGTGGCCCCATCATACTGGCATGTCATCTAACAAGGCACTGTAAGGGCCCTGGACTGACATAAAAGAACATAAGAAAAGCCCTGCTGGATCAAGCCACCTAGGCCAGCATGACCCACCAGCTGCCTCTGGGAAGTCCAGAAGCACAGAGGAAATGCATGTTTCTCTCCCACTGTTGCTTCCCTGCAGCTGGTATTCAGCGGCATAGGCTTACCAGATTTTCCAGAACCCAAAGGGGGGCAAAAGTGACATCATGGGGGGTCAAGGAACTGTGATGTCACTTCCGCCGTAAGTAACATCACAGGGGACATGTCCACGGATATGGGGCAAGTGACGTCACAGGGGGGGGGGTGTCCATGAATACGGGCAGATGATGTCACAGGGGGCGTGTCCACAGATACAGGGCACGTGACATCACAGGGGGTGTGTCCAGCCGGCTCAACATTAAATAAATTTTACCCTTTTTTTCCTGCGCCTGAGTTAGAATTCGAATGAACAACCAATGTTTCCATGGTCACAGTGTGTGTGTGTGTGTGTGTGTGTGTGTGTATGCCTGGACGTATGGCTGGCAGAGCTCTGCCTCTGGGGTTGTTTGGGCTCTTTTCCCCCCTCCCCCTTTGTCCACATGACCAGGATTTTATTTACACTATGCTGGCATAATGTAAGCATAGTACAGCCGCTCTCCCCCGCTGCGCGCCGGTCTCCTCTTCATCCTGGCTGGCTGGAACTGCCCCCGCTGCAGTGCTAATGCACTGTGTCTTCGTATAGGCCTGAACTCAAAGGGAGAGTGGCTGTACAGCTAGACCAGGGTTTAGACTAGGGGTACGCATACCACAGGTTGAGAACCGCTGGGCTAGACCAATGGGCCCCCTCCCTCACCCACACAGCTGCCGGCAGGAGAGCTTACCTTCCTCCGGCGGCCGGGTACCGGTCCAACGTCGGAGTGGGGGAGGCTGGCCTTGCGCCAGCCTCCCTTACTCCAGAGTCGTTGAGAATGTGCTTTACTGCAAGTTTGCAACAGCTTCCAGCGTCGGAACACTTGTTCCGTCGCCAGGGACTTCCGGAGGATTGCGCCCTTGGAGGGATAGAAATATTTCTCCCCACAACACTTCATTGTAAGAATTTTTATTCTTTATCTGTTTGTGTTTCTCTTTTCTTCAGTCTTGTTCACTGCTATTGTTTTCCCATCTGCTGCTACTTTGGAGTCATTCTTTTCCTAATTACTGCATCTTCCTGCATGAGTTACATGGGCAATTCCAGCCAATCACGAATCATATAGTGATTAGATTTGACTAACAGCACCATCCTATGCATGTCTACTCCTAAGAAACTGCTTTGTCAAGGTCCAGGGGGATGGGGAAACATTCCCATCTCCAGATCCCATCTCAAAAAAGCATGTCTTAGAGCAGAAAAGAGCAAGGAAAAAGATAAAGCACTTGGAACAGTGTCTTTAGGAGGAAAGGCTAATGCTTTGATTCTTTTTAATTAAAAAAACTGAGGAAGTTCATAAAATTATGAATGGTGTGGAGGGAGCAAAATTTAAATTCTTTTGGAAGAATTTGTAATGAAGCAGGCATTATGGGTTTTCTAGCCATGTTTATTATTTGAGAAATAAAACTAAAATCGTACTGTCTTCTTAAGAGATTTATCTCACACACACACTCTGGAGATGTGCATAGAGGCGAAGATGAGTCTTTATTTCTCCTACCAACGTTTCATCCCACACGAGGGACCTTGTCAAGGTAATTCAGCATAACACTGCTGGATGACACTGAGAACAATCACGACCAGGCTTCCATCTTCTTTTGGAAGATACAAGGCTCTCATTCGTTATATTTATTTAAAAGATGTATATACCGCTTTTTCAATGCTCAAAGTTGTATATAACAATACAATTACATCACATAATTAATAAAAAAACATTAAATAAAACAAATTAACACAATTAAAACAATATTGGAGCAGATTAATAGCCCAATTTTACTTAACCCCCCATGTGGCGATGCATCAGCGCTGGTACGGGCTACGCTGCATCCTGCTGGGGATTTTTGGCTGCTGGAGGTCTCCTCAGGGTAAAGGGACAGTTGTCCTGTTGCCCCGGGTAAGCCGCAGCATCCACAACGGGTTAACTCAGACCTGTGCTAGCAATATCGCTGGTGCAGGTCTGCGTTGATCCATGCAGGTGGATCAGGCCTGGAAAGGGGTACGACGCATGGATACGACACATGCTGGCAGTGCCCCCTCCTAAACCCGATCTGCCCGTCTCCATCACTGCCCTGCTCTGCCCTCCCCCACCCCTGTACTGAACTTACCTGCTCCAGTGGGCCTCTGTCACTCTATCTTCCTGCCGGCACACCTGGGCCTTGCACTATCGCAAAGCACTTTACGCTCACAAGAATTGGATACGATAGGATTTCAAACCCGATTGAAAGGCGTCCAGATAATCCGCTTCTTTCAGAATTCCCTGGAGTTGAGGTGCCACCATTTGCTCGATCACCTTACCAAAACGGAGGTTGGACACTGGTCAGAAATTATCCAAGACTATTGGGTCTAGGGAGGGTTTCTTCAGGAGAGGGTGAACCACTGCCACCTTTAAGGCTTTTGGCAGTACTGTACTCCTTCCTGGAGAGATGAATTAACTATCTTCCCCAACCATTCAGCCAACCCCCCCCCCTCAGCAGACCATAATAACCATGCTAGGCAAGGATATACAATTGGATATATGTTATAAGGATACATAAGGTAAAGGTATCCCTTGACAATTAAGTCCAATCGTGTATGTTATATGTATAAGAGCAAATCACAGATGGGCACGTGGGCCAATGTATTGTCTCCTGTATTGTCTGCATCTCTTCTAATACTAGTTCTCAATACAGTTGATTTGCAGTAGGTTCCGGAAAGAAAAAAAAAGAAAGTACTTCTTCACACATAATAACTTTTGACATTCACGGCCATAAGGAGTGGTGATAGTCACTGGCACAGACGGCTTTTGAAGAGGATTAGTCAAATTCATGGACGGGTCTATCAGTAGCGAGCAACCATGAAAGCGGAATGGAACTCATATAGGTACAAAAAAGAGTATCCTTCTGAATACCAGGAGCACTCTGAGAAGATGTACTTTCTTTTGTCAGTCTTGAACCTATTGCAAATTGACATCATTGGGTTGAGACAGGCAGGGATGATGGAGGAGGCAAGGTAATATTGGCCCCCTTGTCCTTATCTATTCCTATGCATTTGGCTCTTACAAATATAATTAATGGGAGCCTCTTGCCTTTTGAAGGAGTAGTCCCTGAGTTGTCAATCTGGATCCAACGGTGCTGGCTGACTCCTTCCCCCCCCCCCATCGAATCCCAAGGCACGTTCTGTTTAACACAGTGCGCTCTGCAAGATGTGTCTGCATGTAGCTGCACAGCAATTGCTCCCCACCTCTTATTCACTTCCTTCCCACCTTTTATACCGTCTCTTCTCCCACTTTATTCCTCAACATGAATCATCCTATTATTAACTTGTGACACCATTAGCTCCTGCTGTCACTAGAGCTGACAGTTCAAAGGCCCCTGAGAGCTCTCTGCAAAGACACAATAAATGAGATCTCTTAATTAACACCTCCCTTAACTAAATAAATTAATTTTATGCAGCTGATATGTCATCTTCACAATTTGAGGGTGACTGAACACTGTGCCTGGCTTTAGGTTCTTCTTCCTTGGCAAGCATTATCACTTGTAAGTCTGTTGTTGGTTTTGGCTTGGCATGGTTTTGAAAACATAGGACTCCTGTGCTGAACAGCTCTGCCCTATAGCTGTAGCTCCCCCAGCTCTCACTTGTAGCCTCCCCCGATCATGGGAAATGATGTGTATGAAATTCACAATTCTCAAAAGTTGCTATTTTCCTCACCACCACTCAACATGCATTTAGGTGTGAGATGCTGAATTACTCATGGCTGACAAAGTACTCAGACAACGTGTTCGTCACAGGTCTAGGGCGACCACAAGCAGTGGGGAAGGAGCAGCCTCAGCAGCGGAACTACAGTGGAGCGCGTGGAGCAGGAGCTCCAGGCGCTCGCTCGCGGGCGGGGGGCACGATCGGGGAACTCGCCCTCCGGAAGAGCGGCGTTGTCTCGGCCCTCCCACCCTCCCTGGAGCCGGCTAGGCTCCAAAATGAGCAAAAAACGGGCGGGGGCACGTCGACGTGATGCGAGGGTGCGTCGACGTGACGCACCGCAGGCCCCGCCCCCACACACCCAGCGCCTGTCATCTCTGAGCAGCCTCCACCAATGGAGTGATCAGAGGTGTCAGCTCAGAGTTAAGATATGATTATGGGAAGAAGTCTGAATCACAGGTTGATTCAGTAAAAAAATCAATTTGCTGGATCAGATCAAAATGCAGTTTGGTTAAGTATTCTATCTCCAATGGTGGCAGGCTAGAAAGCCCCAGCAAGCTCACGCGGAAGGCATGATGAAGGTTACCTTCCTCTGTTGTATGTCCACAGCATGTGGTGCACAGAGGTATACTGCCTCTGAATAGGGAGGTGTCATTTTTTTAAGCTATCGTGGCCAACATAGCCATGAATAGACCCACCCTCTATGCCTGAGCCTTCCTATTTTAAAGCTTTCCAAAATAGTGGCCATAGCCATGTAGCATGGCAATGAATTTCATTGTTAATTATGCAGTCCTTTGAGACAAGATACAGCGATGGCCACTAGCTTGCCTCCCCACAGAACTCTATGCATGTAGTTAAGATTACAGTCCCTTTTGCTAGCTATTTACATTGCCCCAGGAATCCCAGTCCCTGCACATACTGGAGAGTAAGTGGGTATGCCTTCTACAAACTGACACTCGATTTCATGGCACACCTGGGAGAAATACACATGAGCATCCCTGTGCTTGCACTTAAGTAACCTAGGGGTGATGATGTCATGGAGTTACCTGAGTAAAGGACTGGAACCCACCTGGCCTCTCCCTCCCACTTCTCCATCCCACAGACAGTTTTCTTTTTCTTTTTTTCTGATCTAAACAGCCCCAAGCGCCTTTCTTCTTAGGGAAGCAAGAGAAATAATAGATTCTGACATTTTGAGTTCCACTGATCCAGCAGACATGCTATTTTTATCCTCATTCTTTACTGTTTCTTATATCACACCACACACACACACACACACACACACACACACACACACACACACACAAACCTCTCTATGTCCTTAACAGATCTGTTGCTCATTATTACCATTAGAACAATCTTTGAAACTTGAAATGAGGTGCCGTTTGTCCAGGAAGACTGTTTCAAAGGCACCTCATAAACACTGCATTTATTGAAGGAATGTTTAAGACAGCAACCATTGCCACAGTTTTGACAGCATGTTCTTATAATATAGTGAGTCTTTTTGCCACTACACAAAGAATGCTGTTGACACCTGAAACTAGGGGATATGCAAAAAGAAAAAGATCCCACATTTTGACAAGCATAGGACTGCCTTAAATAATTTGCACCAGGATGCAAAACAGGATGCAAAAATCCACAAATGAGTCTCTTGTTAATGGTCCAATCCTATCCTCCCCCCCCCCCCCCGTGCAGCCGTACTGAAAATGAGCATGTTGTATCCAGGATTGGGAAGCTTCAGAAGAGAAAGGGGATTTAAATCCCCTAAACCCTCCGTAAGCCTCCCGCTCCACAATGGTAGCCTTACCATCTGTCCCAGAAAAATCGGTACTGCCCCGGTTTCCAGGGCCTGGTCCCGGGAACCAGGGCAGTTTCGGTCTTCTGGGGCCATCGCTACCATCACCCCTGCAGCTTCACAGACAATTTTTAAAAGGTACAAAGTTTTCCTGTCGGCCATCTTGAATCTCACAAAATCTCGCGAGATCCAAGATGGTGGCACCCTGCCTCATCTGCCCTCACGAGATTTGGGCACCGCCATCTTGGATCTTGCAAGATTTTGTGAGATCCAAGATGGCCGACAGGAAAACTTTGTACCTTTTTAAAATTGTCAGTGAAACAGCAGGAGCAGGAGCAGAACCACCTTGCAGTCTTGGCTGGCCCAAGCAGCTGGCTAGCCAGGAAACGGATGGCAGCAGCAAAAAAGGCAGGTGGGGGGAAAGGGGGTGAAAATGGGGGGTTAAGTAATTAAATTAATTTTTTTCTGATGCCCTTACTTGCGGCAAGAAAGCACTTTGTGCCTGCAGAAAAAGAAGAATAAAAACATGGAAATAAAAATATTTTTTTTAAAATCTGGAGGGGAAAAAATGGGGGTTCCTGGTTTGAGCACCTCAAAATATGGTAAGCCTACACAATGGGTCTCCGCAGACCTGCGCCAGCTCTTTAGCTGCCGCAAGTCCAAGGAGAGAAAGGGAGTGGGGAGGCTTGAAAAAGAGGAGATAGGATCTGGTGTGCACCATTGCTTCACGTAATTTATCGTGGGAGTATTTGTCAAATGCTCTACTGAAACCTAGGTAGGATACCCCTGAACTACTAAACTAGTCACTCTATCAAAAAAAAAAAAAGGAGATGAGATTAGTCTGGCACAACTTGTTCTTAACAAACCTATGCTGGTTTTGAGAAATCACTCCACTGTTAAGTGCTCACAGACATTCTGCTTAGTAAACTGCTCCTGGATCTTTCTAGACTGCTCTGTAGTTTCCCAAAGCTGCCTCCCCCCCCCCCCTTTTAAGATAGGGACAATGGTTCCTCATCTCCAATTCTCCTGCACCTTACTTGTTCTTCAGGAACTTCAGTACTTTAGAAGTTCCAGTCATGGAATCAGGGCCAGCCCACAGATGACACAAACGATGCCGTTCATGTCGAGCAGGGGATTGTGGGGAATGGTGAAATCCATGCAGGATGCCTTTAACCCCACTTTCCTGCCGCCACCTCCCTCCAGCCCACTGCAGATAAAGCCACACTGATCCACTGGCAGATCGGGAGGCAGTGATCCATCCAGCCCACAACACCTTACCTCAGTCCTTCCTTGTGCAGGCCAGGCCCCTTTAAGTAAAAGAGAGTGCAGAACGCGCTGGGATCAGCCCTTGCATGCCCCACAGTTCCTGTTTTATTCAACAGGACCTGAGGAAGATTGCCGCCTTCTGTACGTTTTTTTTGCCACCACCACCGCACACACCCACTTTAAGGTTGGATGATATTGGTAGATAAAGTGGCGGCAGCAGCAGTGGGCATGAATTTGCTGCACATCAGGCCAGAGGCGATGCAGAATAGGGTGTGGTGGTGCGGTGGGCACCAGGGTGTAGGGCGCTGAGGCTGGGGAAGGGGCGTAGGACCCCTTAGGTTTTGTTTTTATTTTTAAGAAATTTTACTTTTTTTCTATTTTCGTGGCAGCTGCCGCCCCCCGCTGCTTCGTGGGGGGCCCCACTGCTTCGTGGCCCCCCAGGGTGTGTGTGTGCTTTTGGGGTACTTAGCTTGTCTCGCCGGGGTGCAGGCAGCATGTTCTCGTTCCGGACTCTCTAGGACTCTCTCTCCGTCTCGTTGGCCTGGAGGACCGACGGACCAGCGAGAAGGAGAAAGAGTCCTAGAGTGTCCCGCCCATTCAAGATGGCGGCGCCCGGAACGAGAACATGCTGCCTGCACCCCGGCGAGACAAGCTAAGTACCCCCAAAGCACACACACACCCTGGACACCTAAAAAAGTTTGTTCTTTAGCCTAAAAAACCCTCCCCCCAAACTTGATGAGTTTATATTCGTAAGACCACACCAGCCCTCATTCCAAGTCCATCTGAATGCTGCCAGTGATCTCATGTTTTCAGGGAGGGGAGAGAGAGGGATGCTCAGCATTGAAACATATGTGTGTTAGCACCAGCTGATTTTCTTCCCTTGGGCAGATGGCAGCTCTGCTTGGCTTAAATATCAAGCCATCTACAAGAGAAAGTTCAATCAACTAAACAGGCAGATTAGAGAACTACTGGGAAGACATTAACAATCACTCTTTGCGTGTTATTATATGTCATGAGTTGTCGGGACTCAGGTTGGAGGATGGTCGGGGGGCGTTGTGTGGCAGTCGGGGCAGGGGGCGCAGAGCTTTGGGCACTGAGTAAAAAAAAGCCTGGCTCCTCCTCTGCATCAGGCATGACCTGCCTTCAGGCCAGCCCTGCATGGGATACATATGACTTTCCCCTGATCTCATTAAAATCAGCTTTCCTGAAATCCAGTGCACAGACAAATCTGTCTACCCTTTGCTTTGCTTTCCCTCAATAACAAGAATTCCAGGATGATGTGGTCACTTTCGCCCAAAGGCCCTGACCTTTTCACTTCCTTGACCAATTCTTCCCCACTGGTAAGGATTAAGTTCAGGATAGCAGACCCCCTTGTTCTTTCCTCCACCTTCTGAACGATGACGCGGTCTGCAAGGCAAATCAAGAACATATTGGCTTTCCCACTCATATTGGCATTCCCACAACGCAATCCTATCCAATTTATTCCACCGGCTGAGCTCTGCTCAATCCTATCCAACTTATGCCACCAGTGTAACCAGTGGTGCAGCGAGAATGGGAGGCCCCAGAATGGAAAGGGGATTCAAATCCCCCCAAAAGGGGAATTCAAAGGGGATTTGAATCCCCTTTCCATTCTGGGGCCTCCCGTTCTCGCTGCACCGCTGGTTACACCAGTGGCATAAATTGGATAGGATTGAGCAGAGTTCAGCTGGTGGCATAAATTGGATAGGATTGCACCCTTAGTTCTCTATTTAAAGGAACTCAGGTAGCAAGGCTGGAAAAGACTCTTGGTGAGTTGCTGCCAATGATCTGACGTTGCATGATTGCTCTGCATATCTTTATTGTTTTTGTTCAGCTAAATTGGTTATTTAGCTGATATTGGAAAAATAAGGAGAACCTTTTGACCTGGGAATAAAATGCTTCGGGCGTTTTATTTATTTAAAGTTTTTTTTCTCTCTCCTGACTTTCTATGGCAATAATCAAGGCAGTTAACATAATAATTAAAAGCACACAATTAGAAAGAATCAGCATAAAAGCCCCAATACAAAACACCACAATAAAAACAGTCTAAGGCAGTGGCAATTGTAAATGGTAAAAAAATATATAAAGTACTGTGAACTTCACCATCATTAAAACGTTTTTAATGAGGGTAGAACACACGGTGCATCAATTTAGGAGGAGAATGTACAGAAGTTTCTTTGTTCTACATTTATTACTGGAATAAGAGATTATCTTATTAACGATCACAATGTAGTTTCCCTTCCCTTCATATATGTACACACACATACCTCAACTATTCCTATTTAGCTGGGACAGGTCTTACCGTATATTCTGGAACCCATCCCTCGTAAAATACTGTCTATATTTTGCTCTATTGTGTCTTTTGGAAAGATGCATATGCATTTTGTTAGTGCGCATAGATGTGTATTTCAGATTTTTCAAATTTCAGCCCACTTCCTCAGTTTTCCAGAACAGTGCACAAGTTATAGGCGGCTGGGGGGGCAACTCGCCTTACCTTTTTGATTTGGCCACCATAGCTACTGTTTTTACAGCCCAATCCTATTCTCCTTCCCCATCGATGCAGCAGTGCTGAAATGAATACAGCTGCATCCTGCGGGAGACCAGTTGCGGAGGTCTCCTCTGGGTAAGGCAACAATTGGGTAAGCCTCTGTGACGTGGGGAGCCTAGTTGGAACTGCACTAGCAAAATCGTTGGTGCAGGTCCACATGGCCCCACACCATGGGATCAGATCTGGGAAAGGGGTTAGGATTTGGCAGCCGCCACTGCCGTCGAAACCACCACCTTTCTGGACCAAATCCACGCATCTTCCGCCCCATTACCGCCCCATTCCACCTTCCACCACCACCTCATTCCACCCTTCTCATCCCACCTCCATCAGCAGCTTCTTCTGGCTGTTCCAGGGCACATTGGAAGGCTTTGGCCTTCCTGCTGGTGCTCCAGCAGTGCACAAGTTTGCACGCTGCCGGAGTGCCTTTTATGGCTGGCACTGACTGCTTTACCGCAGTCAGCACCAGTGGAACACATGTTCTGCTGCCACCCAGCCCCATTAGGATTGGGCTGTTAGAAGGTTAAGACCATGATATAGCTAAACTGGGTTGTGGATTTCATTACGAACCCCCTCCCCAGACACTTTCCACTAATTCAAGCACTGCTCTCACTGTTAAATCTCTGTGGGTGTAGCGAGCATCATGATTCTATAGGTCAGTGGTTCCCAACCTGGGGGTTGGGACCCCCAAGGGGGTCGCAAAGCAGTTTCTGGGGGGTTGCGGGATTTTGGCTGAATTACCACACCCAAGATGGCGGCTTACTCCTTCCCCCCACTGCAGAGAATGAAGTGTCTGATATGCTCTCTTGGGGGTTGTTTGCTCACCTTGTGTTACTTTCTGCTTGCCTTTTAGCATCTCTGTTAATATTAGCTCCCCCCCCCCCAATGGGGCTGCTTATGAGTACAAAATAAAAAAATGTGATTTATTTTTTAAAGTGATTTAAAACACTGTAATTTATTAAAATCAATGACATCACTTCATGCTTATTGACATCACTAGGTCTTGGGGGGGGGGTCCCGACAGACTGTCATTCAAGAAAAAGGGGGTCCCGGTGCTAAAAAGGTTGGGAACCACTACTATAGGTGCATGAACATGGACACACAATGCTGGAGCACTGCTTCCATTCCACCCCCACCCATAGTTGCTGCCTATGCAGATAATAAATGTTGCTAAATGTATTGGAATAAGTTGCACCTATTCTATAATAAGTATAACCAGATTCACTGTGAAATTAAACACTCAATTGAACATTCTTAAAAGTAAATGCTCAGTTTCCTAAAGGTCTGTATAGTTGTGGTGTTACACATGGTTGGGGAAGGAATACTGTACTATTGGACTGGCTGACCCTGATCTTCAGCACATCCAAGTTCCTTGCATTGGAGAGCATGTCTCCTTAGTGGCCTACATGCGTACAAGATAGTAACACTTGCAGACCCTGGCAACTTTTTTAGACTGCTGAACCTCCACAGGAGCTTCTGGGAGGTTAGGAGTGTCCAAGAAAAACAGGCAAAAACATGGGAGAAAACAGGGCATTCATCACACTGACCACTACATAAGGTTGTATGTACAGTATTTCATACATGAAACATTGAAGGGTATGTGCACACATCATGCACAAAGAAGTGGTGCAGGAGCTGCTTCCCTGTCTTGTGGTCTCATGCCACTGAGAAATGTGTATGCCTAGCAGCCATATGGTCAAGGCCAATGTGGAGAGCACAAGGAAGGAAAACAGGGTGCTTTATGGCAAGCATTTCCTCCTTTCCTATTGCAGGCATTTTCTTCTTGCTTTTCATACTGAGATACCTATGCAGTGGTTGCAAATGAACAGAGCAGGAAGGAGCTGCTCACCCCACTCCTGTAGGAATGCACAGTTGGAGAGAAGTCTCCTTTGAGGAAAGCGGCAGTGAGCTGGTGAAGTCCGAGAGTGCTCTGCAGAGGCACAGAACCCATATGTGTGACTGCACAGGTGACCAAATGGAGAACAAAAGGGGCAGGTAAGCACAACAGCCTACCTTTAGCAAAGCAAGAACTGGAAAAAAAAAGAATAGAAAACATTCCTTCCTTCTGCATTATTTCCTCCCCCCACCCACCCTTCCACATCTGTTGATCCATGTCTAGAACAAGAACATCTTGTAATAGGATGTATGGGAGGTTTTCCGTGTAAATTGAACGTATATACATATGTATTTGGCTTAGCTTTTTCTTTTATGCTGGTCAATGACTGTAATAAAGAATGATGATGATGAACAAGAACATATGGAAACAATGGCCAGATATCTGTGGCACAGATATCTGTGGTACAAACTAAAGAGTGACTGCTTTCAAGAAGTTCATATACCGATCTTGAAATACGGAGTAAGGGGACTGGGGAAAGGCTATCCTCAGCACACACACAGCACAGCACAGCGCAGCACAGCGCGCGCACACACACACACACACACACACACACACACACACCAAAACTTCTGATGACTTCTCCTTGAACTCTGTTGAAAGAAGCTCATAAGTTTTACGGCGGGGAATTCAGGAACTTGACCCATCTTTCTTTGAGACAACTTAAGAGAGAGTCTTAAAAAGTTAACTAGGAAGCCCTATCAAAATGCAATGGATCTGAAATAACGGCAATGAAAGCACTTTTGAATGTGCATTGATTAAAAATAAATAAATAAATAAACAGATGGACCAAGTTTAAATTCTATGCCGACTATAAACCTTAAGTTTTTTAATTGAGAAATTGATTTAAAATCAAACTCTCTCTAAAAACGAATCAATGCTGTCTTTCCTTTATTTTTCTTTCTTTTTTTAAGTAAGAGCCTCTCTGAGTCATGCCTTACTAAGCAGAAGTGCGCGAGAGATGACACAAATGGAGAATTGGCAGCATATGCAGCTGCAAGACCTGCTGTTTCCAAATAGCCTCAAGGAAGTGTAAGATTATTGCATATCTCCCTCCAGACTTTCATTCTAGTAAAACTAGGGCACAAATCCAGCCAAAATTCAGCACATTTCAGTCCTAGTTGTTTCAACGGGAGAGTTAAGCATGGTGCTTAACTGCAGCTGAATTGCACCCTTCTTATGTACGTTTGAATTGACAATATTATGATTTCCACTAGAGAGGAGGAACCATGTTTGGCATTTGATCTCAAAGCACCTGGGAAATTATTCCCCATTTTCCTTTAGTATTCTGTTCAGCTCCTCCGTTTCTGAGTTAGAGAAGGTAAACATTCTATTCATGTGACAAGCAGAGTACAATGAAAGTGTAAGAGACTGCACAGAGCTTTCTGTTGCTAGAAAACCCTAACACCACTGTCATCCGGTTTAGGAAAGGACTGTGTCTCTTGAGTCATTCGAAGCTGTCTGTCTACCTGTGGATGTCTGTGTGTGGCACTCCCTATTCATTCTTCCTCTCTATTTGTCTCGTTCTGGGATCTGGATTACATGAGATGGAGCCTTTTCACTTCCCACAATAGCATTTTCATAGAATCATAGAATATTTGAGTTGGAAGTGACCTTGGAGGTCATCTAGTCCAACCCCCTGCTCAGCATAGGTGACTACAGCGTCCCTGACAGATGACCATCCAACCTTTGCTTGAAAACCACTAGTGAGGGAGACCCCATAACTGTACAAGGCAGAATGTCCCAATGCCAGACAGTTCTTACAGTTAGGAAATTCTTCCTCTTACATAGCCTAAATCTATTTCCCTGTAGGTTCAATCCATTGGTTCTTGTCCAATTTCTTGTTTTATTTCTGATCAGGCCAATAACGTTTAATAATGAAGTGAGCTTTTGACAATATTACCAGTATGCATGTGTCCACAGGCTATCTTGTTCTCTTTTGTTGGGCTCATATCACCCCCAAAGGTGTGGCTAAAGATGATCCCCATAGAAGTTAATCAGAAACTGATGTCCCAATCCTAACCCCCTCCCCCACCGGCGTAACTAACATTGTGCGAGCGGAGGCTGATTTATTGCCGCTGTAAATCAGCCTTCACTGGTGAGTGCGGCAGGCCTGCCTGCAGGGAGGCCGCAGAGGCCTCCTGTGCACCGGCAGACCCACGGACACCCACCAGAGCAGGTAAGCCCATGCAGGGGGTTGGAGGGAAGGGGTTGAACAAGGTGGGGAAGGGTGGGATGAGGGAGGGGATGGGCAGAATGTGGTGATGATGGGACGATCCGGCCCGGAAGTGGGACAATCAGGCCCAGAAGGGGGCGGAATCAGCAGCAGTGCACACCAAATCCCGAGCCCCTTCCTAGGTCTGTTCCGCCTGCATGGAGCAACGTGGACTTGTGCCAGCAATTGAGTTGGCGCAGGTCCAAGTTGCCCCATAGCAGCTGCTGGGGCTTACCCTGGGGCAAGGGAACAAATGTCCCTTAACCCCAATGAGATCTCCAGCAGCCCAAAAATCCCCTGCGGGATGCAGCTGAAGCCGCACCAGCGCTGCTGCATCACCGCACAGGGATTTGGTTAGGATTTGGTTAGGCACAACTAGTTAGGATTGGTCTGTGATGATGCACACGCACTCAAGTATCATTAGTAGAGGTAAAATGGTTTTATTTTTTCACACATTTCGGTGTTTAACCAAAATGAAATAGCAGAAAGTGGTGTTACATGTTTTTATTCGAAATTTCTCCCATTTTTATCCACTGTAACCTCTTTAAAAGTGTCCTAGGTAGGTGGAAATATATTGTACAGTGTCAGCAGATGAAAAATGACACAAAAATTACATGGTTTTATTTTATTTTCACAGTGTTTTTTTTAGCAGAAAGCGGTGTTCTGTGTTTTTATTTCGTTATCACCATTTTCTCCTGCCCCTAATAATTAGTTATTAGTTTTTAAGATGGTATATAGTACATAAGACTGTAATCATATGCATACTTATTTGGGAGTAAGCCTCACTGGACACAGTGGGTCTTCCTTCAGAGTAAAAATGCGTAGAAACATGTTGTTACATCCATCCAGATGTAAGGGGTCTGGCAGAGGGGTCTGGCTCAGTCGGGAGAGCTGCTGCCGCCGACAAAAAGCTGTGAAAGCCTCCGTGAGGAGAGATAAGAGCTCCCAGCTGCGTCGGTCGAGTGTGGGAGGTGACGGCCATCGGAAAAAAGCCAGACTGCAAAAGGATACCACCTGGAATGTAGCTGTTCACGAAAGATTGGACATTTATATATTGTAAAAAAAAACATTAGGGGGGGGGGGTTAGGAAAGCCTGTCCATGTACACCGCCTTGGATTAAAGTCGAAGGAGAAATCCGATGACCAAGAAAGGCAGTATATAAATACTGTATATTATTATTATACAGGTGGGCCCCCATATCCGCTGGGGATATGTTCCAGGCCCCTCCGTGGATACTTGAAACCGTGGATAAGAGCGAACACCCCCTCCATGGTTTCCTGAGGGCCCCCCCACCCTGCCTCCCCTGCAGGCAGGCATGCTTGCCCCCCCCCCTCAGCTCTTATTTTTCTATCAGCAAGCTTTGTTTCTTCCTTAAAACAAACAGAGAAGCAGCCTACATTGCAGGCAAGTAGAATGAGACTAAGTCCTAGAGAGGCTCTGCAAGGTTTCTGTTAACCTTGCAGAGCCTCTCTAGTACTTAGTCTCGTTCTACTTGCCTGGAATAAGCAGCCTGCTTCTCCTGTTTCTTTAAGGACGAAACAAAGCTTACTGGGAAAAAAGTAAAAGCCTGGAGGGGTCCCCACGATCCGTGGATAACTGAAACCATGGATAGCGAATCAGTGGATATGGGGGCCCACCTGTATATCCTTCCAATCTCTGGTATCTAGGAAAGAGCTATTTCTGGAGGGGAGCTTTTCCTCATTCTTGTCTGCACATTATGGCTTGAGGGACTGGGTTAGGAATGGTTTTAGAGCTCCAATCCTGAACAGTTTTTCCTGAAAGTAAATTCCATGAAAGTCAGTAGGACCGATTTCTGAATGGACATGCCTAGGATTGTGCTGTTAATAACTTTTCAGAACCATGTAGAAACAGTGAGAGTTGGATTCTCTCTTCTCTTGCTCTTTTTCCAGTACCTCCAAAACTCAAGGTAAATTCAGGTATCAATCAATAGCGAAGAGAGATTTGGAGGCAATCTCAGCAATATACATTAGTGCTAAGCCAATGTTCCTTTCTTCAACCTGAGACAAAAAAAAAAAAAACCCGGAAAAAATAAAGCCTACAACCTGGCTTGTTAAACTTTAATACCAAACTGTTCAATTAAAAACTAAGCACCCGCCATCTGCTTCACTGTGTGAGAACGAACCAAGCCCCCTGTTTTATTGGGATACTTTTAGGATGATTTCTTTGTTTGTCTGCCAACAGAGGAGGGAGAGCAATAGGGTGGGTCACTAAAAGGATTGGCCTCCTGTCAGAGTCGGCAAAACATCTCGCGTGGTGCACTGACCTGAAGTGCAGAGAACAGGGCGTTTGTTCTTGTCCATTAGCCTGCAGTCATGTGCAAAAGCCACGCTGTATGGCTAGGTTTTTCTTGCACACACTGCTATTCTTGCCCAAATGCTACTGAGCAGGAACGTGCTTCAAAAACAGAAACAGAGGGACTGTGAACCATGAAGACAAAGGCAGACCAGGGAAGCAGCCACCTTCACACACACCCATCACAGAAGCTCACACAGAACAAAAGAACCATTTCCCATGGAAAGGCATTCCCCTGCCCTCCTCAGGTTCTCTTCCACATAGTTTTCCTCCCCATCCCAATGAAAAATCCAGGCTTCCTATTTCTACATACAATTTGCTAAGGCGTATGAAAGCAAGCCATACAGCAAAGCAAAAGAGGCCAAACAGGCATAAAACAAAACAGAACAGAACAATAATATAACCTTCCAAGATCTGGGAGACATTCTACTGGGTTTCAGTGTAAAGCCATGATGAAGACATTTAGTTGCTAGATCACAGATCACTAAACGTGATCACTAGATCACCGATCCATTCACTATACAGTTTTTATTTGACACTTGGGGGGTTGCCTGCACAGGGCTTGGGAGAAGAGGGATTTGAGGTCAGTATATATTTTATCACACATAGAAATATTTCTGTGAGGGAAATGGCTCCTGTGTGGCTCTTGGGAGGATGTCTCCTGTGGTCTAGTCCTGCTGTTGCTGACTCGAATCTTGGCAACTGCTAATGGAAGGGCAAAGGAGGCTGTATCTTTTTTCTTTCCTTTTTTTTAAATCACTGTGGGGAGGGAGCTGTTGCTCAGTGGTAGAACATATTTGTCTGCAGAAGATTCCAGTTTCAATCCTTGGCATCTCCAAGTAGGACTGCAAACAAACAAAAAGAAAGAAAGAAAGAAAGAAAGAAAGAAAGAAAGAAAGAAAGAAAGAAAGAAAGAAAGAAAGAAAGAAAGAAAGCCTTTAAAATCCTGGAGAGTGGCTGCCTGCCAGTCAATGTAGCCAATACTAGCCTACGTAGACCAATGGTCTGATTTGGTATAAGGGTCCAGTTTATCCAACTCTCCAGTACCGATGCAGCCATGCCAACAGGGCGTGCCCTGCATCCTGCAGTGGGGTGGGGCAGTCACGGAGGCCTCCTCAAGGTTAAGGGAACATTTGTTCCCTTACCTCAGGCCTGCATTGCGGCTGCATCGGCACTGAAAAGTTGGATCGGATTGGGCCCTAAAGCAACTTCGCATGTTCTGTGGTTTCCAGACAATATTCTTGGGAACGCTGGGCTCCCTCAGAAATTCTTCATTGAGAAGATCAACAATGACTGTGTGATGCTACAGATTCCAAAGGGTCTAGCAAAGCCCAGAAGTGGCAACTGCCTCTCTCTAGCTCGCTTGGCGCGGTGACATCTTCAGCGAGAGTTGGGAGAGATATGACAAGGGAAAAGAGCCAAGCCAGCCTCTGTATTGGGAGGGGGTGGGTCCCGGAGATTTAAGGAAGGGGGAAGAAGGAGGCAGGGTGGCAAAAGGGTAGACAAAGATGGACAGAGGGATGGAGAAAAACCAAGAAGGGGAAACAGGAGAGAAGATTAATGAGGAAGGAACAAGGGGGAGGTGAGGCCAAGGGGACAGCTGAGGAGAATCTTAAGGTGGAGATCAGCTTGGGGAAAAGGGCCATTGATTGGAGAGGTCATTGGGAAGACACACAGGGGGTCTGGGGAGGACAGGAGTGAGAGAGGGGGAAAGGAAAAGGAAACAGCCCCAGCCCCACAGATCGGACAAAAAGCACCCCTGCTTGAAGAAGAAATGCCTTTTGAAAGACTCCAGTGAGGGAAGTGGGGGATTCTCTTGAACTGTGGGAAAGAAGGGGGTCTGAAGATATATTCCGGGCCCTCAAGCTAAAGTGTATTCCAACACCCAATGGGGATTGATATAATCTCTGCCTCCTTCTGGTCTTTCAGGCCCTTGCCTCCCAGCAATTCCATCATGCCCTACAGGCTACCCCACATCCTATGATGTGGTCCTGCCCCCCTGGGATGAGGCTGAGCAGATGGGGCCTGCTACAGGCTGGCGTGTGGCCATTAAGAGGATAGGTTTCTCACCACTCTCAATCTTACCCTGCAATGTGCAGCTGCACAGGTGTGCTGTAGGGTGCATGATCAGTTCAGGCAGAATTATGGCAAGGCCCAAAACGTTTGGCCAGTGTCCATGTGAACTGAGTGTATTATACAAGAACATGACCCAGAATTCTCTGCATTTCACAGGGTTTCTACAGCTGACCCGGCTTTAGGGACACCTCCTCACACAAATCTATGAAAGTGTTCCTGGACCATGGAAAGTTTTTTAAAACCTGGAGCATTGTTTGCCAAGATGATCCTTTGATTGGACCAATTTCTAGGAGCCCCTGAGAGGTTGCAGCCCTTACCTCAAGGGAAAACATCCCAAGAGGAACACCAGCCAGGCCTCACCACCAGCAGAGAAGACGTAGCCTCAGGACCTTGTTCTCCTCCCTTTCCCTCCAGAAAGAACACTCTCCTCCAACTGCTAGTGGCCTGGGAAGGACAGGTCTGAAGTGAAGCACCCTCCTGTCTCTGCGACTGGACAGACGAGCCTGTTTGGGACAGGGCACGACAATCTCTTCATTTCTTTTGCTGTGTGAACGTCTTTGTTGAAAAGTCGTTTATAAACATTTTTAACAACAATAGAAGGACCGTATTACTGTAGGATGTTTCAAGGGTCGTTTGATTGAAAGGTGGGGTATACAAATAAATAAGTAAGTAAATAAATAAATGTGCATTCTATTCAGGTCAGCAAGGTAGGCAGGAAACTAGGCACCTTCACTTCTGCTGAAGAAAAGGAGCGACTTTGTCCAGTGCATAAGAACAAACTGGGTTGTTATCTCCTGTTAGAGAGACGAGACAAAGCAGCTATTTGTGTCAGGGACTATTATTAATTATGTCTCTACAGTGTGTAGCACAATAGGAGCCCTCCCTGGTTGCAATGTATTGGTGGCACAATGAAATGTATGTTAAGTAACACTATTATAACACTCACTGAAGCTATCTCATTAGGCTGTTTCTCCCGCAATATTTTAAATAGCTGTATTCCCCAAACACTGTCTTGCTAAGTTTCTTTGATATCTCAAAAATGCCAAGTGGTTAAGGGTACATTCGGCGCTGACTCGGAGGACTTGCACAGGCAACTCTGGGGATTATTTTATATTCAAAGGTTGATATCCAAAGGGCTGCAGGGAGCACTTCCATTTGCACAGAGAGGCTCCTTCCTTGGACCACCTGAGGAGTCACTCCTGACTACACAGTGATCCGAATGCAGGGTGTGAGCAGATGTTCCGGCACAGAACAGCTGTGCAGAGTATATCCAATCCCTGGAGGAGGAAAAATGCCATGCAGGTGTGCTTTGATGAATCAAATCTGTTCTCTGCTACCGAGCTGAGCTCCCCTCGCTCCCCTGTATTTTTCCTTCCCTGTCTGATACTTGCAGGATGCATCTAATTTAGCTAATCCTGAAGTAGAGAATGGGCTTATGCACAAGTCATGGATCCTGGAATGTAAGGCTTTCTAGGAACCCAGTCAGTCACCTTTTGCTCTGCTTGAACCGGAAGAGTATGGTCGGTGCTCCACATTTGAGGTCCTGGTCTCATTTAATACATAGCTTAGCTGAATACACCAAGACAGGTCTCTTGGTTGGGGCTGACCCACCTGTGACATGGGGTGAAGCAGCTGCGAGGAAAGTGAGTAAGAGAAGGAGGGGGCAGCTTCCCTCCTCCAATTCCACCGCTGACACTTCACAGCAAACGGGGTGGGGGGAGGAATGAGGGAAGCGGAATGTGGGTGCCTCTTCGGACACCACTTCAGCCAGGCCTGCTCTTGATACATTTTGTCGGCTAGCAAGTACAAAATGGAGCACTTATTTCACTTGTGTGATATGTTGCAGATGATGCTGGATGTAGCCGCGCTTTTTTGTGTAAGCCCAAGCCGTTTGATGACCTGCTTCTAGGATCAAAGGGAGGAGGCTATCCAGAGACAGGACAGAGCGGGCGCATGGCCAAGTGTTATTATTTAGTAAATATCAGGTGCCGTCTATCCAAGAAACCTCTCAGCTGTAAACCTCCAATAGAACTTTGGCATATAAATTATAATCTATTAACCAGTGATTACCCCCCCCCCCGTCCCATTGTTTTCCCTGATGCATTTGCATGAGGCCATTCTATTAGTTTAAAATGATTTGAAGTCATAAATCTTGTATCTGTAATTAAAAACTAGGCACTGGATCCATGCTTTTCTAACAATGGCAGCTCAGCAAAAAATGTACTGTTCAGTGACATCTTATTCATTGGACGACTATATAAACAATTCATTCGCTTCATATTCAAATACACAGATAAATGGGCATTATTGTATGGGACGCTCCCCCCCCCCTTCCCAGCTATTTAATTAAACTAATTTAGTGCATGAAGTGAGATTGTGAATGTGAGTGTGCTTTTTTCCCCTTTGGAAAATAATGAACGCATCTTTCTTTGGTGACAGCCCTCTATGGGGGATGTATTATAGTCCATGGCTGGGGTGGGGTGGTTCATTAATACAGGCTGTCCTCTCCAAGGAACCTCCAACTACAAAATACTCTGAGCTGCAATTTTTGTTGTCTCGCACTTGTTCTAGGTGATAAAGTCGCAGAAGGCAGGGCAGTGCAAATGTGTTCAAGAATCAAAGACAAAAAGGGAAGGTGAGGTGCAGTTTTTACTGCTAAAACTAGCTCATTTCTCCACCTGCTTCCTGATTCAAAGGAATAACTTAGAAGTGAAAGCACTTATTGCAGTTGCATGAATGGGAACCAGTATGGTGCAGTGGTTAGAGCAGCAGACTTACAACTGGAAAATGTTGTTTCAAATCTACACCACCACCCCCAACTTGGCCATGAAGCTCAATGGGCGACCTTAGGCCAGTTTTTTTCTCCATTTGTGTCTTTCTTATTTTTAGCAATTTCTATTCTGTTTGTAATTATCAGATTGATTACTAATTCTTGGTTAATAACACGTAAAGTGGACCAGTTCAGACAATATGTTAACTAGGCCAAGCACCCTCCCACACAAAGTTGTTAAAACTAATTCGGAACTATGGGGAGGGGCCGGGGCACACACACGCCATGAGCATACACATCTGTAATTGCATGGGATTGGTAATTAAAGTGTCGTCTGAACTAACAACATGACTTCTATATGTCCGTGTAAGATCACACTGATGACAAACATAAGTTATATATTATGATTGGGTGTGTTTTTTATGGGGCTTTTCACGAAGATTTCAGTATTTAACCAAAATGAAATAGCAGAAAGCGGTGTTATGTGTTTCTATTCCAAATTTTTCCCATTTTAACCGCTTTAAAAGTGTACCAGGTAGGTGGTATAGGTTATACAGTGTCAGCAGATGAAGAATGATGCAAAATTACATGGTTTTATTTTGTTTTTGCAGATTTTTTTAGCAGAAAGTGTTTTGTGTTTTTGTGCGGTTATCAACAAAACACACTCAAAATTATGATATCTCTGACTACCTTAAACATGTTGTCTCCAAACAGAGAAAGGGTGGACTTTTGGCTGCATTTGAGGGGTTGATTGTGAAAGGGAGGTGAATCCTCCCCGTTCAATTTGGAGGTTGGCAGCAAAACTACTCACCAGTCCAACATGGCCCTTCTCTCAGCACCTGCTAACTGAAGATGCCATTTTTTTAACCCATAGCCCCTGCTATGTTATCATGCAGTGTCATTCTAGGAGGGGGCTTTGGGGTAAAAAAAACAACAACCATAAAGAAGAGCACTATGCTGGACTGATGAGTTTCACCTTCCCACAGACCCTGAATTTTGCTCCTCCCAAATTATTGAAATTCCCCCCCCCTGTATATTTGCTCATTTGAATATTTGAAATGGCACTGTTTTTTTCAGTCATACTGAATGGCCCACCTGTATCTGAGACTCCATTACTGTGTGACTTGCTGGGAGTGAAAGCCTTGCCATCAGATTCAGTGAGGTGGTGTTGAGATGGGAAGGGGTGTCAGAAAAGACCAAAAAGAAGAGACCAAAGGAAGAAAAGGGGGGGACTGAATAATAAGGGTATGGAGAGACATAAGGGGAAAGAGAGAAAGCGGTATAATAGAGAGATGGGTACAGAAGGACTTGTGGTGGTGCAAGGGAGTGGCGACAGGATACAAGTATCTTGTTGTCTTGTGTGCTCCCTGAGGCATCTGGTGGGGCCACTGTGTGATACAGGAAGCTGGACTAGATGGGCCTTTGGCCTGATCCAGCAGGGCTCTTCTTATGGTCTTATGTTCTTAAAGAAGAGAGAGAGCTATGGAGCGCCACAAGAAAAAAGGGGGTAATGGTACAGTGACCTGTGAGGCAGGGAATAAGAAACATTGGTAACAGAGATGGAGTGAAGAGAAGTTTGTGGAATGGAGAAATGGAAAGCCACGTTGTACAGAGTCAAACCCATTGGTCCATCTTACTCAGTATTGTCTACATGGAATTGCATCAGCTCTCTGGGGTTTCAGACAAGACTCTCAGCCCTACCTGGAAATGCCAGGAGCCTGGGGCCTTCCGCATGTAAAAATGTGCTCTACCACTACCACTGACCTCTCATAATGAACGTAAAGGAGTTAACAGAGATAGAGAAAGCTCTGGTTGTGCAGAGAGAAAGAGGGACAGTGTTGTGGAGAAACAGAAAAGGAGGGAGTAACAGAAATGGGGGTGCAGTGAGAGAGATCCAGGGTTTGTCCACCTGCCAATAAATGTGTAAGGCAGGGGGCAGCTTATGACATCAGGCTTTGCTCCCACCCTACACACATTCTGTTATACATGGGGGTGTGTGAAAGGGCCAGTCTGGATGATATTTATTACCCTGAACAGATCCCACACATTAATTGATATGGATGACCTGATCCCTTCTTTAAATTATTTTTGCTCCCCTCCCTTCCTCCTAAACCTCCCTAATCAGGTGTGGGAGGAGCAACATTTAGGAGGACTGCAAGGGAAATTAAGGGAAGGACCAGAATATGTAAATCAAATGCATGGGGATGGTTGGGGTTAGAAAGAGCATCCAAATTGGCCCTGCTTGTGTTCAGTCCCTCAAACATTTTATGAGTGCTAAAGAAAAGAGCAGGGGGAGGGGGAAGGGACTTAGCAGAGAGGCTCATGAAGAGAAAATAAGATACAGAAAGGAAAAAAGGGGTTTTAACGGAGAACGAGCAAAACAAACAAACACTTTGCTGCAGTTATGGTACCAGAGTGGTCTTTTGAATTAGGAAACGCGATTGGAGTTGTGTATCTATGACCAATCCAAGGAATGAGGGGGAAATTCCCTCTCATTTTATCATATCTTTCATTCTATGCTATACGGTCCAAGAATAAAGTTAGCTCAGTTCCCAGCGAAGGATGGTGAAAGCAGCAGAACATATTGCTGAATAGAATTATTTCTGGTTTTGGAAGCCTGTTAAATAAATCCCACCTAGCTGCCCTCGCTGAAAAGAGACAGACAGGCACTAGGGGCTTTCAAGAAAGTGCTCGTTTGCATAACACTTGGAGGGAAGGGGACAAGGTCTTTCAAAACCAGAAGCTTTTGGCACCCTCTTGCAGATACTGCTAAAAGAAATTTTTAAAAGTCATTTAGCCAGAGATTAGCACCACAATCTCCAACTGCCTGATGGTCACCACGGCCTCTGGTTGAACCCAAACTGCTTATTCACAGCAGCTCTGGAGAAATGTAGGCAAAAGAAACAGAAAAAAAAAGTGCTGAAAACGAAGTTTTGCTTCCTTAAAATGTACCAGAGTGCCAGGGACTCTTAAAAATGAGGCTAGGTAAGTAGAATGGTCCTCACAAAATGCAGTTTATTATGGAAGGTAATAGATGACTCCAGCAGATGACTCCACAGATGATGGCCACAACAGGCTGCCATCCACTGCCCCTTTGGCCTAATAGACAGATGTCCTGAAATGGACTACTAGCCCGTGACCAATGCAGGGCACTCCAAATATTGGCAGGCTTACCATACGTCCCCATTTGGCTGGGATAGTCCCGGTGTCTGGGGTCTGTCCCGGTTTCCGGAGTCCGGCCCCCGACATCCTGGAAACTGGGACTGTCCCAGCATTTCCCGGTCTTTCCCGGCTAGCCAGCTGCATCCTCTGCCAAGTACAGCCAGCCCGGGACTGAATACTAATAGCTCGTGCGCCTGCGCAAGCCTTGCACAGGTGCACAACGCCTGGGAGCCATTCAGAATCGTCCGGGACTTCCTGGATGATTCCGAAGATGGAGCTCTTCTTCACACATGAGGCGTGTGAGCCAGTAGTATTCAGGATGCAACTGGCCGCCCGGGAAGACAGGAGGAAAGCGGTGGCGGTGGCAAGCAGCAAGAAAAAAAGGCAAGTGACAGTGGGGGCAGTCCTGGGCTGGCCGCAAGGAGGATGCAGGCAGCCAGCTGGGATGAAGAGGAGGCGGCGACAGGGGAACAAAGGGTGGCAAAACAAAAACAATGGCCATTTTCTGGCAAAAAAAATGGTGTTTGTGGTGGCAAAAAAAAAAAACACGGGTTCCCCAGTCGTCCGGGAAAAATAAACAAATAATTCAGAAATAATTCAGAAATAAATAATGAAAAACTCTTTTCAGCCCTCTGCCTCGCTTCCTGCAGCAGCCGAAACACTGATCAGCACTGGGTCTTGGCCTCTGAGAAGGTGGCAGACTCAGTATCTAACTATGCTTCCTTTTCAAAGTTGCTATTTCCACAGGCACCAGCTAAGCCAGCAGTGATACTCTTTCCATGCTCTTTCTAGGGGGTTGTGGAATCTGAGAGGGATACACTGCTACAGTCCAAACACACATTCAGTGTGGCTGGTAAGCATTATTCTCTACCACAGAATGTGTTGAGCTCTTAGCAGAGACGTCAGCTGCCCTGCTGGCGCCCGGACGCGTGGGGCAGAGCCTGCACGCATCACGTCGACACGCCCCCCCGCCTGTTCTGCTCTCATTTCGGAGCCAAACGGGCTCCAGGGAGGGTGGCTGGGCTGATGCACCGCCTGGCTTCGCTTCGGTGAGTTCGCCCGCCCTCCCGCCCAAGCTCCCACCCGAGCGCCTAGAGCTCCTGCTCCACGCGCTCCACCGAAGTTCCACCGCTGGCTCTTAGGTGCTGGGGGTTGACGCAACTGTGGCTGCCTTTTACCCTATTCAGCTATTATCCCAGCCGAGGGAAAGGGAGGATTCAAGGATCCTTGTGACAAAGGGTTGAGACCATGTTCAAATGAATTTCAAGCTTTCAGCTTTTGCCCTACGTGCCTTGGCAGCCAACTCTATCCTGACAAGGGCAGCCTTCCCATGGGCGCAAGAGCTAGCAGCTCCAAGACATTGCTCCCCAAGGCAGCCAGGAATTGTCTGAAGGGGATATCGTTAGCAGCAGCCTTTCTGCCAATTCCTCCTTGGACGCATTACACATTAATGCCAGGGCTATTGCCTCCAATGTGGTGGCTCGGCAAAACACATGCCTTAGGCATTGGGATGTGTACCCGGGGCCACAGTCTCATCTAGTGGGTGTTCCCTTTTCAGGGTCGAAGCCTTTTGGTCAAGCTTTGGACCCAGTGCTAGTGGAAGGAATAGGATAAGCAGAAGGTTCTTCCCACAGCATACAGGGAAGGACATAGGAACAGGCAGATGCCACCATTTCAGGTCTCTCGCCTGCCTTTTCACCAAAGGGAGCATCCAAAACCTCAATTAAAGTGGAATAAGGCCGTTTTCCTTCTTCCCCCAAAGGCAGTCTGGGGAAGCCTCCTCCCAGGTGGCTTCCAAGTCCACCAAAGACCAACGATATGCCTGACGCGAGATTTTCTGGAAGCACCATCCCCATAGGCGACTGTCTCTACCACCGTGCAGTGTTGGTTCCAATCACTGGCGATGTGTGGGTGCTGGGGATGGTCAGCAAAAGATACTACCTTTCAGACTGAGGGTATCAACATGAAGGTGTCGATAGCCCTTGTGGCTCACCTATGCCTGCAGGGGGTGTTTTCTTTACCCTTATCTGAATAACATTCTGTTCAGATCCCGGTCCAGTACATAGGCCCTGCAGAAAGTTCAGCAAAGAGTGTGCTCAGTCCTATGCAGGCACTGGAACATCTAGACCCCAGCTGGACACCAGACGGTGCAAGCTGTTGGAGTTGGTCTAGAGGACAAAACTGGCAGATCAGCTGGATATCACGACACGAACCAAGCTACTGGGCATGATGGTCTTGTGTCAGGATATGTTCAGTTGGTCCAAGTATCATACTTGTCAGCTGCAGTGCTTCCTTCTTTCTCATCACTTTCCCACACCCTCGCAGTTGTAGAACGACCTAATTGGGTGGGTGGTCAGAGACTCAAGGGGTGATCCCAGGGGAACCAGATTGCAGGGTGATCACTATGGATGCCAGCCTTCTGGGACATGGGGTGCACATGGACAAAACCATGACATAAGGTTTTCCAGGGCTATCGATATAGGAGCACTGGATGCTTCAGCACTGGGTGGACCTCTCGACACTAGGTCCACTGGTCCACTCCCAGCCACTGCTATTCCACTGCCTGGAGGTTGAGAGGTGCATGCTGACTCACTGCAGCTATTCCAGCAAGGTTCTGCAGAACTTCTTGGCATCCACACTTCAGTCCACCAAGAAGGTGCACGGCTCAATCTAGCAAACATTCTTTTTTTGGTGTAAAAGAAGAGGAATTGGGGCTATCACGGTTGAGCAGGTTCTCGACTTCCTTCAGGACTGTCTGGATGGGGTTTTCTTACAAGCACCTGGTGCAGACAGGCGGCAGCTCCCAAAAAGACTCTAGGAGTGGGGCCCAGAGAGAGTCGTCCGCTCAGCCCCACCTTAATCTTTTAATCAATTCTCAGATCTCCTAGCTGGGATCTCAATTGGATAATTTAGTGCTAATGAGTTTTGAATCTCTGCCAGGGTTCCACTGAAGGAGTTCTCCTATAAGGTTCCTTCCTAGTAGCCATTAAATTGGCTAGACGGGTTAAGGTTCGGATTAGATTTAGGGGCTTTTTGGTCAATCCCGAGCTCTGCATATGGGACAGTGTGGTGCTGAAGGTAGTCCCCTCCTTTAGCCAAGGGTGGCTTCTCCTTTCACTGTTCCCAGGACTGAATTCTACTGTTTTTTGTCCTAACACTTTTCCAAAGGGGAAAAAGCCTGGCATACTCTGGATGTCAGGCGAGCCCTGGGAGTTTACAGCAAACGGACCAGAAAGCCTTGCCATACAGAGGCCTTGCCTGTCTGAGTCATTTCAGGGTCAAAGGACCAGGGGAGAGCCTCTGCCACTGCCTTGGCTCAGTGGTCACGTGCCTGTATTGTTTTGGCGCACAAATCCTTGGACAAGGAACCTCTCTTGGATGTCACTGGTCACTCAGGGGATCAGCCACTTCACCTGCCTTGATGGTTTTTCCTCTCTGGTGGATATCTATAGGGTGGCCACTTGGTACATACCTTTGCCAAGCCAAGCATCATGAGGTGGATACTGCAGTCTTGGCTGATGCTATTTCGACAGGCGAGTTGTTCTGCAGAGAGTAGTGAGGCCTTGAATGATCCACCTCGTCTGGCCCACCCCAGTATCCAACAGCTCTGACATATCCCATACAGTCAGGAATGCCCCCCCCTTCCTCTACCAGAGAAAAACGGAATTTCTTACCTGAGAATTCCTGTTCTGGGGAGAGGAAGGGGGGGCATTCCACCCACCTCTTCACCAGCCTCGGCATTTCGCTCTCTAGGGCGATGGACTACTTGTGGGACAGTAGCCAGGGTTTTCAGGGACTTCTGGCATGGGCAGCCTGTGGGCATGAGCCCTCCAGTCTGAATTTAACTGTTCTTAATTGTTTTTCATAGTTTCATTTGACTGTCATTATTCTTCAAGCGATCCCACTGTCGATGGCATCTGTTACTACTGTATTTGGTGGCATCATGGAGGTGTTTTTCCAGCTCTCCAGGACTGGTCTGGGGAGGTGGGAAGCCCTCCCTGGAGGAGGAGACTGCATCTTTGATTCACCCTGCCTCCTGCTAGTGGGAAGGGCTTTCTCTCTTTCTCTTTCTCTGTATGTGGGAAGAGATCCTCCCCATGATTAGGGAGCACCCTGTGTCCCTTATCAGGAGGGGAAATCTCTTCTCAGGTACAGTATTTGTTGCTGCAGAAAAAATGCTGTACCCATGGAGATCAAGTCTGTGGTGCCTGTTGGAACAAGGGCAGGGCCTGCCAGCATGTGCTCACTCCCCCCCCCCTTTGATCTCATATACATTTCTATAATGTCTGCACATAGTCATCTTGTCATGTAGCTTGGAGAATTTATACCACACTTCCACCATTAATCAGAAATATGGGGAAGCTGGAGAGTAGTGTAATTCTCCTCCTTACTTGGCAGGACAGTGAAATGACCAGCTTATCACCAAGTGGTTATCCATGTGCTGGAAAATTACAACTTGGTAAAGTAGTAGTTACCACCCACTTCTTTGGGACTCTTTTCTTTACAGAAGTTAATACCAGAAATGCTGTAATACCACTAGAAATAGAGCAATAGGGAGGGAATGGGATTCCAGTTCAGCGGTTAAGGCATTGGGTAAGTCCTTCACCCAAAGACCCTTTCAGCTGCTCCCAGCACCCAGACCTGGATCCCCTGTAAAGGGCAATAACTTATGGCCTTTAGCTTTCCATTAACACGATCACTGTCAGCATTTCCTTGGCACCGCTACTTTAAACAATTTAAATATTTTTTTTGCAGAGTGCAGAAAGGAGAATGCTAGCAAGGTGATAATTAGAAAGACTCCGTTTGCTTTAGTGCTAAAGAATTACACATATATTCAAATTTCCTACATCAACATTACTATAAGTAGGATGTAGGCAAAAGACTCAGAATCACATCCTTATTGTTTTTAAAGGGATTAGACATATAGAATCTATATTATAGATCTGTCAATGGCTACTAGCCATGACAGCTAGCTGGAATGTCCAGGTGCAGAAGCTGCACATTTCTGAATTTCAGCAGGTGCAGGGGCCAAACAATGAGGAAGGACCTGTTGCGTTCATGCTTTGCTTGAGCTCTTCTTGCTATTCTGCCTGCTATTCACTTTAATCTGCTGCTGACAGAGCCACTCCAGTTGGTTCTCTGTGGGAAACAGAATCCTGGACTAGATGGACTTTTCACCTCATGGAGAAAGGTTCTTACATACTCATGATGACACATGCAGGGTCGGCCTTTCCATGAAGCAATGTAAATGTGTCACATTGTGGAGCAGCAAAGTTGGAGAGGCAGCGAACTGACAAGCCCCCCCCCCCTTTCTGCCTGCTATTCACTTTAATCTGCAGCTGACAGAGCTACTCCAGTTGGTTCTCTGATCCTCTTCTGGCTTATTGAGAGCAAGTCAGAAAAAGATCATGGCAGTGGCAGCCTTCATCGCCCTCCAGTGCTGCTGGATAAAAGGGGGGGAAGAGAGAGAGAGAGAGAGAGAGAGAGAGAGAGAGAGAGAGAGAGAGATTGTGCACTGGCTCCAGATCACCTCTCCCAGCTCCCAGTCCCACCTCTCCCTTATGACAGCACCAAGTGGGTGGGGAGAGGCAATCTGGAGCCCACCTGTGCCCCCCTTTCTCTTACTTCGAGCTGCTTTCAGTGCACAGCCTCCGTCCTGTAAACAGGAGATGCGGAGGATGCCAAGAAGGGGGCAGGATCGGCGACCATGTCATGCCCCATTTCCTGTTCCGCTTCCCAGGTCTTATCTGCCTACACAGGGGCTTCTTGGTTCTGTGCCAGCTAAAGACCTGGCGGAGAACTGAGTAGCCCCATTGTGTAGGCTGGGGGTTTACCCAAGGTTAGCCAGCACCTTCCCTGCATAGGATTCAGCGTGGCCCACGCTGCATGGCCCGAGGGGGAAGGATAGGATTGGGCTGTTAGTCACCCTTGTGAATGACCTGTGCCAAGTGAAATGGAACATGCAAATCTGCAGATTCTCCTTAACCTCTCTGTGGTTTTCAACTCCACCAACCATGGCATCCTTCAGGATAGGCTGTCTGGACTGGGGATAGGGGACACTGTATTTCAGTGGATCACCTTCAGAGGCCCTGCTATTGGGTCTGCCTTTAAGTGAGGACCATTTGGTGGGTACTGGAGATGGGACCTTATTGGTGGTGGCACCACGAAATTCTCCCCCTCGCCTTAAGAAAATTTGTTTAGCTCCTCTTTGTGTTTAAATAAAACTTGAAAACATTATTTGTTTTAATTTTGAGGATTTTACTAGTTAATTATGATTGGTTTTATCTGCTGTTTTCATCATGTATTTTAGGATTTATTCTGCTTTATTGTATAATATTTTTCTTTTTACTGTTGGACTGAACTAGGCAGTGTGTGTGTATGTGTGTGCGTGTGTGTGCGCGCGCACGTGCGTGCAGTAGTGTTGTTGAAGGGGGTGCGGCACCATAAGTGGTGCATGGCGCTACACCGCTCCTTGCAAACTGGTGTAACATGGCCCCTCCCACTTGCCCCCAGAGCCATTCCAGCGGTAACAGTGCCGCACCCCCTCCAGCAGCGCCATTGTGTGTGTGTAACACCTCTAACTCAGATGAGGAGGTAAAAGTTCTAATCACATTATTTTTTATATGTAGATAATAGAGGAATTTAGAATTATCATTTCTCCCAAAAATATCATTGTAAATGGCAAATAATCTAGTGCAGTGGTTCTCAAAGTTCTCGCTGCGAGGAGGGGAGAACTTTGAGCCTTTGCGGGGGTGGAGACAGCAGCGGCAGTGATCCTGGGGATTACGCCACCGCCGGGGGGAAAGTGGTTTTCCTTACCTCACTGGGGGTCCTGATGGCTTCCAGAGGGTGCGGGGAGGCCCTTAAGGGGCCAACAAGAAACAGCGGTTCTCCTGGTGGGTTGTGACCCACCAGTTTGAGAACCGCTGATCTAGTGGATTCGTAGTTTTGTACTTTGGTTAAGGAAATATTCCCAATGAATATTTTTTATATACCTCAAAGTATTGACAAATGCAGGATTATTCTGCTATATGATGGGGCAAGATTTGAAGCATGATGGATGGCCAAGAGGGTAAGGTAAATGTGTGCCAGGTAGCTGTATTACCAGTATGTTTTCAAATCACTGGATTTATGCATGAGAGCTCCGCCATGCTCAGACTGACACTCCCTGGAAACTCTGATTTGATTGACATCTTGTTTCTGAAATATGACCAACAAAACACCAGGCACATCATCACCACCCAAATCAGCCTGGTGCTTCTCTGATGGCTCTAAGCAGTGAGGAGAGATCCAAGGAGGTTAGCTTCTCAGCACCCTGTACAACGGAAATTAACATGACATTTTCCCCCCTTCAAGCTACGCACACAAAAGGAAATGGAGGTGACGGTGAGCAAAGAGAAGGAAGGCCCAGCCTTCGGTTCAGTCTGACAACAGGGCAGGATTTCATCCTTGTTTTGAACTAATTGGGATTGAAAATGTTACAGTTCAGAGGAGCAGGGGGCTTCTGGAGGAGCCAGGAGCAGATTCCCCTCTCTTAAAAAGGTTGGTGATTTTTTTTTTCCAACCACAGCCTTCCTGATGAAATGGCCTCTCATGTCTTTCCCATGGGAGGGGACAGAAGGCCTGTGATTTCCAGCTTGGAGTCCCAAGGGTGAGTTTACAAAATACTTTCTGACATGGCTCCAAATGGTGCCTTTCCCCCTGTCAGTCTCCCTCACATGGTCAAATTTATATTTAGTTTAGCCATGTTTTGAAGTATTTTAGGACGAATAGAGCAAAGGTGACAGAACAGAAGAGAGCTTGATTAAGGAGATGCAAGGATGAGGTAAGGCATGAATTCTCAGTCTGGTAATCTGAGGGGGGAAAAAAATAAAACTGTTACTTTTAGGTCTTGGCCTTGCCATTGTGAGAATAATGAGTGCCTCTTGGCTCCTGGATCTGGCCTTTGAGCCTGGAGAAAAACTCCAGCCTGGGGAAAAACAATTTGCCTGTACATTTTCAGTGGTATGCACATGGGGGCCTGGACTGCAATATTTGAATTGATTCTGAGAGTACAGGTGGGCCCTCATATCCACAAATTCGCTATCCACGGTTTCAGATCCACGGATCGTGGGGACCCCCCCCCCCCCAGGCTTTTACTTTTTTCCCAGTAAGCTTCGTTTCTTCCTTAAACAAACAGGAGAAGCAGCCTCTGGCTGCTTATTGCAGGCAAGTAGAACGAGACTAAGTCCTGGAGAGGCTCTGCAAGGTTAACAGAAGCCTTGCAGAGCCTCTCTAGGACTTAGTCTCGTTCTTCTTGCCTGTAATGGAGGCTGCTTCTCTGTTTGTTTTAAGGAAGAAACAAAGCTTGCTGAAAGAAAAATAAGAGCTGGGGGGGCACGCACACCTGCCCACAGGGGAGGCAGGGCGGGGGCCCCTCAGGAAACCATGGAGGGGGTGTTCTCTCCTATCCACGGTTTCAAGTATCCACGGAGGGGCCTGGAACATATCCCCAGCGGATATGCTGTACCTTCCAACTTTAGATTGAGATTCACAAAAATGTAGACTACATTGCAAGAGCTTTTTTTCTGTGTGAAGGAACTAATCATCACACAGATCTACATTTCATAATCATCACACAGATCTACATCACTGGCACTGTCTGGTTGGGAACTTGGCTGCAGCTGGGCAGTCATTTTTTCACATGCTCCCAAAGCAAATGGGCAGTTCCACCAGGAGCAAATTATGCTTCTGAGATATTGTGCTCAGCAGCCAACTTTTCAATGTTCACACTGTTTAGAAACAAAACAACCCAGTGTGCCAATTGTGAATGCTTCATTCTGGGGCAACCAACCACAACAAAGCTGTTTGCCGGATGGCATTGTGCCCTGTAGCAATCAAGACAATGTCCTAACTGAAGGGAATGTGGGGCTGTGCAGGATGAGAGGAAAGTAGCCCCAGGTATTGCACAGATAATTCAACAAAGCCCTTGCGCATTTGTATTCTGGATATTGGAACACTGAATTATTTTCAGATCTGTAATTTTGTAATTACTCATCTCATGGCATCTTCCCCCTCGAATATAATTGTCATTGTTAATGAAACAACCAATAATTTCAATAAACGGAGAGGAAGTATAGAGGAATCTATCCCAGGGCCTTTGGAAGTTTGCATGCCCCATTGTACTGGCATTCTGCTGGGAGCAGGCTGCATTATTATAGGTGGATAACACAGACTACCCCCGTTAAAGGGGGAGAAGAGCAAAGAGAATCACAGCTGATGACAGAGCATGCTCCATTGTCTTCATTTTTCATCCCCGGTGAACGTTTCTATAAGCCTCTACTGCACTCTCCCCAGCTAGAGTTTGAGCATTTTTGCTTAGCTGAATCTTCTTCAGGTGGGAACAGGTTGGCCTCCAAGGTCTGTGTGGTTCACATAGAGCCAGTTTTTCCAGTTGACTACACCCACTGAAGCTTGGTTCACACAGGCATCCAACAGCGTGGTTAGCCACTTCCAGCGCCATCATATAGAACATGTTCCACATGGCAAGCTGCTTCTGTGAAATAGCTCTCCGTGCACTGGGTGCAATTTCCACAATCCTGAAAAACCAAACCAATAGCAGAAATATTCCCCATCTTCCAGTGTAGTAAACTGCAAGGTAGGGAGGTACATATGGAACTGGGGGCAAGTGGCAGCAACTTGCTGCACTACTTCAGGTGCAGGGCAGAGACTTGCGCTGGCTTTGATAAGAGTTCTCCAGAACCTCAGACTAAGGGCATTTTCCAGCCCTGCTACCTAAGATCGTTTAATCAGAGATGCCAGGAATTGAAGCTGGGACCCTCTGCATGCAAGAAATGTACTTTATCATTGAGCGATATGGACCCTCTCACAACACACCTACCATCACTATACATTACAATGAACTTAGATGATTACGTGGCATAAATTCTATAGGTAAAGGTATCCCCTGCTCAAAAGTCAGTCGTGTCCGACTCTAGGGTGCGGAGCTCATCTTCGTTTCTAAGGCAAAAGAGTGGCTTACTGTGGCTGTGGCCGCCGCCATTTTTCGTCCAGTCGCCACCATTTTTCGTCCAGCCGCTCTTGCACAATGCGGCCTGGAACACGGACAGCGTAGACATTTTTCGTGAGCTGCACACATGTGCACAAGCGGCCTGGAGGCCCTTCTAAACGAAGGGCTTCCAGGCCGCGTTGTGCACAAGGCTTGCGAGCCTCACGCACGCACACAATGCAGCCTGGAAGCCCCTTGTTCAGAAGGACTTCCAGGCCGCTTGTGCGCATGCATGTGGCTCGCGAAAAATGTCTACGCTGTCCGTGTTCTAGGCCGCGTTGTGCAAGAGCAGCTGGAGGAAAAATGGTAGCGGCTGGACGAAAAATGGTGGCAGCCACAGCCACAGTAAGGGGGCAACAGTTTTTAAAAATCATTAACAAAACGGGGGGAAATAAATAAATAAATAAATAATTCAAAAAACAATAACAAAAAATAAAAATAAATAAAATAAAGCTTCACGGCCAGGCCCAAAACAAAAACAAAAATTCAAAAAAATCTTGGCGCCCCCCCAAAAATGGGGGGGGTGTCCCGGATTTGGTCATCAAAAATATGGTTACTTGTCCCCGTCCCTCCCATGTGTGCCAGGCATACACATTGGCACAAACATGAAAGGAGGGAGGAAAGAGTTAACCTCTTTCCTCTCCCCCCCCCCCACCATAGCCCTGGGAGATCCCTTCACAGATCTCCTTAACAGGGACCAGTTTGACCCTTAGATAAAGGCTAGCTAGTCTCATGGGACATGAATGGCCATTGCATTATGGCAACACTTACTGTTCACCATCAAGTGACAGACTATGCAAAATCTGGGGGGGGGGGGAGAAAGAAAGAGAGAGGCATAACAGAACAGCTAATCTAAAACAGTACAATGCTACAACACAACATAGACTAGTAAATGCTACTTTCTCTGTAAAAACATACAAAGTATTAGGATCCTAAAGATAAATATAATATAACCAAATCTCCAATTCTGCTGAGACTCGGGTCTGAGGTAAGTTTCACGCTTATTGTTACAGAAACAATTCATCCAGCTTTCGCTGTAGCTCAATCAAGATTTTAGACTTCAAGGGAATGAAAGTATTGCTTTTTTCCCCTTCCCTACCTCTCATTCCCCCCCTCCCCGCTTCAATCAGATATGGGGTGTTTTTTTCCCCACTTTGTTTCACTATGATAAGAATTAATCTACAACTGCTGTGATGGAAAGCTAAGTTAACTAAGTTCTATAAAAGATCATGCTTAGCAAGATCTGAACTTTGTGCCTTTGAGATATAAAGCACTAGACTGGAAAGTATTGATGTTGAGCAACTTCCTGAATTTAAAGGTTCTACCCTGGCTATTGGAAAATCTATATTCTCTTTCTGAACTTGCCAGGTTGTGTGTGGATGCAATATTAAAGTACTTGTCAGCCACCAAGCTGGTTCAGAGTTTAAAAGTTACATGGTAAACATGCAGCGCTGGGTTAAAGCTAGAGATCGACCAGTACTCCTGGTTTCACTCAAAATATGTTTGACCAATCTGCATGCATAGAACTGAGCTGTAATGCATAGAATTGAGCTGGAATCCACAAATTTCCCATGTATTCCAGATTCCAGGCCCCTCAGTTCTACTGACAAATTTAGCAAAATCTGACATGCTCCAATAGGTTCCAGCATTTCCTGAGGCTTTCCCAATGCTGGGAGGCCATTTTGTACACATGCCAAAACCTCCTACCTCAATAATACCAATATGTCTTGCAGGCACAGGGTATTTGTGTGTATTTCTGTGTATGCCCTGAGAGTTCCCCCCCCCAAGCAGAGAGAGGGAGGGAGGGAGGGAGGCTAGGATCTGTCTGATCCATGCATGCCATACTCTTCTCCCATCCCATGTCTCCATTCACTCACCTAGGCACACAAGGTCAACATACACACAGTGGCAGGTATCCTCCCTCAGGTCTCTGAATCCCACTTCTGAAATCTCCTACTCTGCTAGCCAAGCTACTAGAGCTTTGACTTTTCTCACATCTGGGGATGTGACCACACTTCTTTCTCACAATAGTGGAAAAAGTCACATTCTGACTAGTGAGAAATTTTAAAGGAACAAGAATAGACATAGTTTTTGATTTTTTAAGAAAAGCGGTATATAAATCTTTTAAATAAATAAATACATTTTTAAATAACCTTCAGATTGATATGCTGAGTACAGAGTTAGCAGTTGGATGGGCCACAGCTAGGCCGATCCTAGGCTGAAAGAAAGAAGCCCACATGAAGCAACAATGACCACACAAATGCTGCAGGAATTCTGTACTCTTCCATATTTTTTACGAGGAGGAAATTGAGGGGAAGGAGAGCACTGGCGTCACTGCAGGGGGGCGGAGCTCTAAGTTCCTCCGTGATCCGAGCCACCGTTACACGGAAGAATGAAGCACCCTGCCCCCACGCTTTCCAAACCAGTCAAAGCAGTGAAAACAACGCGCAGGGAGTCTCCTGCGCGTTGTTTTCACTGCTTTGACTGGTTCGGAAGGCGCGGGGGCGGGGCGCTTCGTTCTTCCGTGTAACGGTGGCTCGGATCACGGAGGAACTTAGAGCTCCGCCCCCCTGCAGTGACGCCAGTGAAGGACAGTTCTCCGAGATACCCTTGACTCAGCCACATGGCAGCCAAAGTGACTGACAGCTCAACAACCCTTAGCACTTCTGTGCCCTGATCCAGGAAGAGTAATCCAGATACACAGAAGTAGATTCCACACAACGCAGGTGTGCATCCCCATCCCTATCCTATTGAGCTGGCTGGATGCATCTTTTGATGCGCATGGAGATGCACATTCCCATAGGGGGCCATTAGTGCATGATTAGCTACTGGCAACTAGAGCTTGACCCGGGCTCCAAATGCACTTTCAGCATGAACCAGAACCCCTTATTCTGCACTCACTTTGGACTGCACTATCCTACAAGACAGCAGCTATCTTTGTATTATACTGAGATGCCTGTTCCTTCACGAGAAGAACAGGCACCTCAGTATAATACAAAGATAGCTGCTTTCTTGTAGGATAATGCAGTCTAAAGAGGGTACAGAATAAGGGGTCCCTCCCTAGTGGATATGTCTCCCAATTATCCTTCAGGCTGGATGTCCTAATCTGTCCTCCAACAAACCAGTTCACAAAAAAAAAGACTCGAATTGCTGCAGAATTCATAGTTTGACTGGAATCCTGCTTTGTAAGTAGCACTACACATTACAGTTGCTATGGGTAGCATGCTATGTGTGGACATCACACACACTTGTATGCTCATCTTTCAACAACAGTGTACCTGCTGCGATTGGGCTGCATGATCGGGCTAGGGCTGCACTCTTATACATGCTTACTCAGGAATAAGTAGGACTTACTTCTGAGTAAGCATGCATAGAATTGAGCTGTACATTGCAAAAAAGAGGTAGAGATTTTTATGGGTTTAAAAGATCATGTAAAAAATTTTTATAATATCAAACAAGTAAGAGGATTACATTTTTCAGACACATGCACACTGGTGTTTACGCAGGCTTACCAGATCGACGCCCCCCACACCCCGCCCCCTTAAGGGTAGACCGCTCCCATCCCGGCGACGATCTGGTAAGCCTGTGTTTACATAGGCTTACCAGATCTCCAACCAGGACAGAGTGTTAGACCTTTAGGAGAAGGAATGTGGGCAGGTGTAGCTTGTTAAACCTTAGAGCAGAATCCTAGGCATGTCTACTCAGAAGCAAGCCCCACTGAACACAATGGGGCTTGCTTCTGAGTAGACATGCCTAGGATTCTGCTCTAAGGTTTAACAAGCTACACCTGCCCACATTCCTTCTCCTAAAGGTCTAGCACTCTGTCTCCCGGTTGGAGATCTGGTAAGCCTATGTTTACAGATGAGCAGCATACACCCATGTGTGATGTTTGCATATATATTTGCTGTGGGAAACACTAGTGTAGCCTGAAGCAATCATTATGTGTGGAGCTATCTTTATTCACAACAAGAACCATGGTTCATCCACACATTCCTGAAAAGTGTGCTGAAACATTCCTTTCATGTGGCAGCTGCATCAAACAGGTAACACCTTTGCAGGCATTCTAGGTCCAAAACATCTAGGGCAGGGGTTCTTAATCGCTTTCCGGCTGAGTACCACCTCCGGTGCCACTCTCTTGCTGTATACCATTGGAAGTGACTGGCGATGACATCATCACCAGCCAGGAGTTTTCAGAGGCCAGAAAACACAGGTAGGAGGCTCTGGGCAAGTGGGAGGGCCCTTCTCAGCGTTCCCGAGAGGCTCGGCCAAAGGCAGGAGCCTCTTGGGAGCGAAAATGCACCGCCAAAAGCGCTGTATCGGAGCAGGGTTCCAGTGGTCTGGCGGTCCGAGTACCACCAGCAATTGGCCAAAGTACCTCTGGTGGTACTAGTACCACTGGTTCAGAACCCCTGATCTAGGGGTTTTTCAAACATTGTTTATAGCTGAAGTTATTAGGAAACATAGTGACGGTTTTGTTCACTTTTACAGACAGTGATTAGTTGTAGTCTGGGAGCGACCCCTCACCTCTGCATCTAAGTCTACATATCGATATTGCCAATAAGTCCCCACCCCCAAAAGGCAAAGCAAAGAAACCTGTGCTGAGCTGGAGAAACAACATCTACTAACCCATTTATTTAATGTTGCCACAAGGACGACAAAACTGCCAGAGAGAACACAGACACAAAACAAAAACCACATTCAGTCCAAGAACGCTCAGAAGCACATGTGCGCAAGTAATCTTTCGCAAAAGCAGAGAACTGACTGATGTGGTCCCGGAGAATGTTATTTCAAAGCAATCTGCCTAGTGATTTGTGAAGAGTGGGCATTAATGAAAAAGGAGCTGACAAGTTTGCTTTAACACAACTCAAATACTTTGTAATTTTCTGTGCATTTTTTTTAAGTGAGCAATTTATGTCAGAGAGAGAAGGGGAGAAAGGAGTTTTCAATTGGCTATTGAAAACTCAAAGGGATGGTTGTAATGGGCTTTGGTACGGATGGGATGGAAGATGATCTAAGGAGATGAACCTCCTGGCTAAAGAAGGAAGATTCATTCCAGAGACAAGTGCTGCTGAAATGGAATATTCCTGCTAAGTGGAATATTTTGCCCCTGGATGTTATTCTCTCATCCCTTCTAATTCTAATACTGAACTTGGGTGGTCTGGTGCCTTTCAGTTTAGAAGTGAAACAGGGCCATGCAAAAATGAAGCAGTAATTTCTTTATACTCAGGGGAACCCTGCCGTATGCAAAAGTACTGTATATACTAGTTCGTAAATGAAAAGAAAAAGAAAATATTAAAACCACAAGAAATGGTCCCACAAAGACCCATGAGCCTTCCAGGTCCAATACTGAGCATTCTTGAGCCACAAAAGATGCAGCAGGGTGTCTGTTCAGAAAGAAAGAAAAGGAAAAGGAGGGGGTGGTAGACATTGGCTTCCTTGAGCCTCTGACAGTTTACAGAATCCTAGGAGGGGGGAGAACTAGGAGTGTGAATCCTAAACCTCCCCTACACTATGCAAGGAAGTTTCAAGATGGAGGAAAGGAAAAAGGACACATTTTTCTTTTTCCTACTTTTCAGAAGCTTCCCTTTCCCTAACATTATAGTCCTCTTTTATGCTATATATGCAAGGGTTCTCAAAGTGGTGGGTCGCGACCCACCAAACCAGGTGGGAGCTGGCACTGTCCCTTTCAGGGGTGTTGTGATCCCCAACAGCGGCGGCAGTGATCCCGGGATTGTGGCTGTGGTGGCGCCATGGCAAAAGGGGTATTTTTAGACTTACCGGGGGTTGTTCCACCCTCCAGAGGGTTGGGTGCCCTGCGGGGGGCCCCAGCAGGCCTCTCCAAGTCTCCAAACAGCTTCTGAAGACAATTAAAGCCCACTTTTGATTTTTGGAAAAACCAGGAGGTAAAATGGAAGTAGGTTTTAATCACCTCCAGGAGCCGTTCAGAAGCTTGGGGAAGGTCTTGGGGGGGCACGGCCCCCCGCATCCTCCAGAGGGCGGTGCAACCCTCGATAAGTCTAAAGATTACCCCTTTTGTCCCCGACGGAAACACAATCCTGGGATCGCTGCTGCCGCCATCACCCCATCCCCGCAAGCGCTCAAAGTTCTCCCCTACTCACAGGGAGAACTTTGAGAAATGCTGCTATAATATAGTGTAGATGGGGAAGATTTTTCCTTTTTCCTTTTCACGTCACCTCAACCCTCTGCCCCCCTCCCCAACCACAAACAGGCTCTTATTCTTGGTTGGCTGGAAACTTAAACAGGTGTGCTCCTTTGGGGAGCTGAGGTTATACTGCCACATTCTGTTGCAGATCATCCCAGCTTGTCCTATTCCTATTTCCAAACCTATAGAATGAACGTTGGAAAGTAGGTACAACACCACCTGCAGGACACTAGGGGGCAATGCATTGTCCAGGAGATAGATGACTCAGAGGCTACCTGTCTCAGATCTTTATTCTTGTCCTCCTTGACCTGTGGGGGTATGTCCCTATCTGACTCCCCCCCCCCTCCTCTTGATCTTCCAACATGCAAGCAGCTCTCTCCATGAGATCTGGCAGTCCACCATGCCATGAGGTCTCACACACCCATGCAAAGGGGATACCTCTAGGATTCCCTGTTCCAAGTCTAGGACCTGTACAGCTAACAGAGATGTACATGGTTGTGAATTGTAAGTACTGTAGAGATTTTTTCTTTGAAACCTTTACTCTGCCTCTGCTCCTGTTTTGTTGTTAGCAGGAAACTAGCAGGGGTTGGTGGGGAGCAGTTGAAAAAAAGGTCTTCCGCTGTATGACTTTGCTTGATTTACACCCATAGGCCCCTTTTTCCAAGAAGGAGCCTGCCAGCCCACTCAGTTTTGCTCACATACAAGAGGTGAAGGCAGCGGCAGTGCTGCAATTATCCCCCCAGCACAGGCCAGAGGAAGGAGACCTATCCATAAATGTCCTTGTTAAACGGACTGCACCTACATGGGAAAGCAGCATAGGACTGGCGTTCAACAGGGTTCCCTCAGCCCCATCATCCCTTTGATCCTGAAGGACATTATTTGGGAGGTAAAGGCTAAATTCAATCATGAACCTCCTGCTGGCTCTATAAAGCTCTGGCAAAGAGAGACGGGAAGATGGATGGCTTGCCTGGGGGAGGGGGGTGCCTGGGGGGGGAGAAGAATGCTGATTTTCCTGGGTGATTGATTTAGCTAATTAGTGTGAGTGCTTAAGTGGTCTGCAGAGTGAAGGTATGATGAAGGCGGGGGTCAGGAGAAAGAAAAGGACTGGTTTTTTTGTTTTGGTACGTTAAAGTGTTACTGGAGCAGACTTCTTGTTGTTTCACCTGCTCTCCTCTTCCCGAGCCATTAAGTTCCTTTGCTGTTCAACAACTATGAATATCAAGAAACCAGCTATGGTGGATGTGACTAAAGAAGAATTTGGTTCTCCCAGGAATGGTGTCTGCACAACTACTGTCACGAAACACAAGTCGTTTGGAGGAGAAGCTTTGGCGGAGCTAAATAGAGGAGACCCTACAGATCTTCTGGTTCTTCATCCAGGTACAATCTTTCTACAGGTGAACAGAGACTTGACATTTGTAGAGCAGTGGGGCCAATTTGCAAGAGTCCATACTGTATTACATCTAAATGTGTCTTTTCCACTCCAGGATCAAGCTCTGAGAAAACTAGTTCTGCACCTTTGCAGCAAAATTTGGCTGTGGATGGTGTCAGTTGTCAGATGTAACAAAGACACTTCATCCACCCCCAAATGGTGGGGGAAACTGCTCCCCAACTCTGGAGCACTTTTGCAACTGTTTTGAAAACATTCTGATTTAAAAAAAAGAGGGGTGGGGAGAATAAACATATACTGTAACAGCCCAAGCCTGTCTAGTAGGATGCTGCGGCACAAATAAGGTGCCCACCGCATCCTAAGCAGGATTGGTCCTGCGCCGGCGGAGCCGGAGGCCTCCATGGGGTAAAGGGACGTTTGTCCCCTTACCTCATGTAGAGCCCCAGCCGCCCCAATGGGTCTACTCGAATGTGCACCAGCTGTTTTGCTGTATAATGCCGGCCAAGCCCAGGAAGGGGGATAGGAATCGGCAGAGCGTGCCGCCGCCAATCCGATCCCCTGGTACACCCCTCCCCGCCCTTCCCCCACCCCTCCACTGCACTGCGGGCACCTACCTCTTCGCCATGTTGCTCCACTGTTCTGCGGCACTGGTGGAACAGTGCAGGTCTCTCCGTCGGCACCCTTTACTCGTTGGGTGCTGCAAACATGCTTTCTGGCACATTTGCGACACTTAGACCAGCGGAGCAATCGCTCCACCAGACTAAATTTAGATAGGATTGCGCTGTTAATGAATAAACATACATGAAGCACTTGCCCCCCCCCCAAAAAAAAAGTATCCAGAGGCAGGCAGCCCACCTGAAGCATGGGAAGAGGAGAGTGACTCAGAGTTCAACTTGACAGTATACCATGCAAACTGTGACATCTGCCATGCAAATTGTGAAGCTGGCTGACTCATGACATGGATGAAGAACTTGCTCTGCAGGGCCAGCCCATCCATGTGGCTGACTGATCTGCTGTCATGAGCTCCAGGAATAAATCCCATCGATCCTAGTTCTGTGTCATAGCCATGCTCACGGCTCTTGTTTCTGTCTAGGTGTGCCAGAAACTCCCATTGCCCGTGACACCTGTACTGCAGGTTCGCCACCCTTGCTCTGTCAGCAAGTGTTGACTTGTAAATGAATCATCGGAGAAACACACAGAAGATCAAAATATTGAGGAATGGTCTCAAGTGGGGAAGGGGGTCCTAGTTCAGTGGCAGAGCACCTGTTTGCAAGGAAGGGCCCAGTTTCAATTCCTGCAGTTGTAGGATTTCAGGTAGGAGGAGTGGGGAAGACGTTTACCTGACACCTGGAGACCCACTGCCAGTCAGAGAGGTCAATGCTAGGCTAGGAGGCCTGACTCAGTATAAAACAGCCAGCTTTGTCTTTCCGTAGCTATGCTTCATGCAATATTAGGTATGAGAAGATGGGAGGAAGAAGTTCTTTGCAAAATGGATAAAGCGAGTTACAGTTCATCTGAAGGCAAATGAAGGAACAGACCCAAAGTGTGCCTCATTCTTTTTGTTGTTGTTGTTGTTGTTGTTGTTGTTCAAGAGTTAAACACAACAACAAAAAGTGTATTGTCAGGGACCAGAGTCATGTGGGGATGGCCAGCCCATATGAGGCAGCTCCATGATAAGCAGGAGAAGCCTGGCTCCCTGGGGCACAATGTCAGGCAGCATTGGTTCTGTCAGGGGCCTGGTGCAATGTGAGGGAACTGTGATCGGACAGTGCCATTGCCGGGGCGGAGGGAGCACTCAATCCGGGTTTTGCCCAGGGCAGAAGGGATGATGGTGCATGGCGAGCGCCAGTGAGGAAGCTAACCCCAGCTGGCTGGCAGCAGAGGACGAAGGCGAGAGGCTGTGGCTGCCCAAAGAAGAGGAGACGTTCGGGGGGAGTTGTTAATCCCTTCTCTTCCGTCCAGTGGATCTGAGGCACATTGTCAGAGGAGAGGAATCCAGGTTGTTGCCAGCTACTGTCATCCCTTCTCTCCTCCCCCTCACAGGGTTGGGGTACAGACCCATAAAGTGTTATAAGCATATGTAGCTGAAAAACTAGGCAGCCAAATATGACAGCAGAAACAATATTCAGGGCTTGATAAGGACTGGAATATCCAATATCCGTAAGGACTGGAAACAGGAGGAGGGTCGATATTGAGGATGGAACTCCAGGCCCTCAGGATTCTGTGTCCAAGGATCTCACTTTCCTTCTAGGCAGGGAGAATGAATAGCTGGGACACCCTTGGCATCACTGTCATGCTTTGCTAGATATTGATGCTGGAGCTCTTCACAATATAGGACAGGTTGCTTTTGCTTTACCACCAAATCAGCCGCATTCTTCCCTTTGATTGCAAATAAATAGGCACTTGACTTAATATGACAGCGTTTCTCCTGTGAACTCCCTACCAGCTTTCCCCACATCTCCTGGAAACCTCCAGGGTGTGATATTCTCTCAAAAAAGCACTCTGTTGGCTATTTTTCATCTTGGCATATTACCACTTCAAGCCCAATCCACAGCTTTTCAGCTTGTGAAGTGATATGTGCTTATAATTGGGTGTGTATGTAGGTCAGTACTAACTCTTCAGAGCAAGAAAAGTGCTGTTCACACAATAAAACAGTCAATCTTGCCCCTCCCTGCCCCCCCCCCATCCCGGGTTGACCAACCGTCTGGGTTTGAGGATGCGGCTGCTGTGGGTGTTGCTTAAGAAACTGGCATTTGCAACTCTTTAAACGCTTCGAAACTGCTCAGGCTAGTTGCATAAAGGCATTGCGAGTGGGAGCTTTTCTAGCTGATTGTTTCAGTCCTGAAAAGAAAAATAGGGGAGCCATCACTCAACTGTTGTACGGAATAGAAGCAGCTTTCCTCTAAGTTGTGCAGATGCTTCTATGGGAAGAACCAGATGTCTTTTCTCCTTAGCATTTCTTCGAGGGGGGGGGATTACATTTCTCCAGCAATAAACAGCAGATCCAAGATAACAGTTTGGCCAGAATCTTGAATACCCTGCAACAGACACAAAGAGATCCACCTGGGCTTATGGCCCAATCCTATTCCCCTCCCCTGCCAGCGTAACTAGCATTGCGCCAGTGGAGGCTGCTTTACAGCAGTCACAAAGCAGCCTCTGCTGACGCGCGCTGCAGGCCCGCTGGTGGGGAGGACAAAGCGGCCTCCCATGTGCCAGCGGCAGATCCATGAAAACTCACTGGACCACGTAAGCCCACGCAGGGGGTTGGAGGGAGGCGGGGAGGAGGTTGAACTGGGTGGGAGTGGGCAGAATGGGGAGGAGGTGGAATGGGGTGGTGATAGGGTGGGGAGGAAGGTGGATCAGGCCTGGGGGGGGGATTGGCAGCATACTCTGACTCCCTTCCCGGGCCTGATCCGCTTTCCCGGGTCAACGCGAATTTGCACCAGCACAAGTGCAAGCGGGCGCCAGTTCCAAGTTGACCCATAGTGGCTGCTAAGGCTTACCCTGGGGCAAGAGGACAAATGTCCCCTTACCCCAAGGAGACCTCCAGAAGCCAGACATCCCCTGCAGGATACAGCTGTAGCCCTCCCTGTGCTGCTGCAACACTGCTGAAACAATGGCCAAATGCCACATCTGCTTTGTGGGGGCATGTTAAGACCGCAGCTCCCCCTGTTGGCCTTGGCCATTGTAACAGACAATTGGGAGTACAGAAAATGTTCCAGATAAGGGCAAGTCCCTTTTCTCCTGAGATACTCTGTACTGAGCATGGGAAACCAGCCCTGTAGACTTGCACAGTCAAATCAAGTCAAAAGTCACAATGCACCCTGCGAAGCTTTCCAACAATCAGGACTAGCAACTGGAGAAACGTAAGGTGGCATTATTAGAAAACAATACGAAATTAGTATCTCCTCCTCTAATGCACAATCTGCCTGTGTTCATACATATTGTTGTCTTGCATCTTGTACCTCCACTATCAAGTATCTCTGCTTCTATTCTTAATGTTTGTTGTTTGTGTCATTAACAGTGTTTACCCACCACCACTCATCACTATGGGAAAGCTGGAATCAGGACACCAAAACCCTTAGACTCTGGGTCAAGTTAGACATTACTTCAACATGTGATAACAGTGGTCTTTTTGTAGTCAGTAAAAAGTGGTAAGGTCCCCCCCTCCCGTTGATGAGGACCACAGCATGGGTCCTGGTCCTGATGTTTTCCGCGAGCTGCTCCTAAACTGCAACATTCTTACTCAGCTCTCTCCTCTCCTCTACATTTCCTCTTCCTCTCTGTCCCCCTATTCCTTTCCAATCCAGGGAGCGGAAGGGAAAGCAGAAGCAGTGGAGACAAGTAGGCTGACAGAGATGTGCACTCCCCACCAATCATCTGCCTGAAGCGATTGCTTCAGTTGGTCTCATGAATGGGCCGGCCCTGTCCATGCACAGAAAGCTTCTATTTATTAATGTCAAATTGTAGAACCTGATCTATCTTCATGAACGTCCTTCAGAGCCAATTTCATTTTCTAAGACAAAGTTATGACACTGGCCCAGAACAGCTGGCCCAGAATTATCACATGTAACAATTGCAACTGCTCCACACAACTCCTAAATTAAAATGACTTGTCTCTTGATGTTTTTTCAAAGGACCTTTGTCCTTCTGTTTTGCCTGCAGTTGTTGTTTGGCCATGATCCAGAACTCTCCAGCAAACACAGACTTGAGTGGAGTGGAAGATGCTCTCAGCTTTCCTATTCTGCTTGACATTGTAAACCTGTCTTGTAAAAGCCAAATTAAAGGCCTGAGTGCCAGCCGTGAAACTCTTCCTTTGGACATGTTTTCAGCTGTGTACGTCTCATGACAGGGTGAGGGGAAGAGAGAACCACCACTAAATTCCTTGATAGAAATCTGTTGATGGTATTTTATCATTTCCTGACAGTCCTCTATAAAAACCACTAAGCTACATTTACAAATTATAAAATTAGTTTTACAGGCAGGATCCAGCTAATGGTGTAACTAAATCTAGTGAGCAGAAAGATTAGATACTTCTTCCTTTCCACTGCAAGGAATTGATTGGGTAACATGTTAGGGGAGGGGGGATGAAGCAGGGAGACAAAGACGCCCTCCTTTTCAGAGCCTTTTGGCTGTTGAATGGAACTTTTCAAGGGGCAGCAGCGATTCACCCAGCAGCAGCCAGAGACTTATTTGCAGTGATGAAGCAGGTTTGGATGGGTTAGGGATGTACTTACACTTTATAGATCGCGAGTATACTGCCTATAAATAAGTGAGCGCAATGCTAAAGAAGAAGCTTAAATACACAGAGCAGTGGACTGAATGCCTTGTGGAGAGAGGAATGAGAGAATCAATAGGAGAGCACGTTACAGAAATGCATAGCACACATAGCATAAAGAAAAAGGCACATTCAACACTCCCTGTACACATACTGTAGAGTCATCCCATAGAGACCCATGGAGTCCTCACCTTGCCTGCCAAGTATGCTACTGCATGCATGCCGTCTTAGCCAATTAGCTCCAAGACAAGGGTCTGCCATGTCTCTCCTGAAGCAGGAAAAAGAATAAAAAAATGCCTCTCCTGCCATGCCTCTCCTGAAGGAAAACGAATAAAAAATATCAATGTATGCATGGAATCCCATAAAGTGAGGTGGTATATGGATTGTACTTGTAGATCTCAGCAGGTTCCTACTTCCTAGATATTTCCATTCCAGTAGTAGAATTGTCTTCCTGGCCTACCCGATCCTCCATTTCTAGATCCATTTCTCCTCAAGAATCCCACCACTTCTACCCAGAAAAAGACCATGTTCCGTTTAAACGACAGTATGAATGAACTTACTAAAAACTAATGTGCAGGGGTGATTTCTTTATTACAGGATTTCTATCCTGCCTTTCTGCTCCATGTGAAACACTCAAGGTGACTTACATCATAAAATGCTATCGAAAAATAGAGTACAGTAAAATATTTCAAAAAACACAGCCCAGGCTGTAGCAGTAAACAGAACGATATGCCCAAAGGAGACAGGGAAAATCAAACAAAGGCTGGCCGGGCCAAAGACCAGTTCAAAAGCTGATGGCAGCAGAAGCCCATCACAGAGGGGATAAAGTGCCTTTCTCAGGGCAGAGAGCTCCACATTCTGAGTGCCACAAACGAGAACTAGGCCTTTTCCCTCATCCAAGTGTCTCACCTGCTGACTGCACAGCATCGGGCATGAGGCAGCTCAAGATGTCCAAACCATTTAGGGGCTCCAAGTTGATAACCGACATTAACTGGTTCGGAGGCAGACTTTTCTCATAAAATGAACGTGAAAGCCCAGACGGTCAGGGGCAACGTGATTATGTCATTACATCACCCCTGAACGTCCGGAATGCCGAGCTCCCCAGGTAAGCACCGCACTGGGTGGCAGCCACCCCAGGGATGCCTCTGATCCTCATTGAACACAATGAGGCTTAGTTCTGAGTTAACATGTGTCTGGTCCCGGACCTACCCAGCGCCTCGTTGGGCATCCGCCTGGGGCGGGAGGAAGGAGGTGGTGGTGCTGACAGGCCGTTCCCAAGCCTGGGCACGGCAGATGCCACCGCGGCCGCCCTCTATGGCATCCACGGGGTCCAGAAGGATCTGGATACAGCTGTGACCTCCCCGGGCGACAGGAGGTCCGTCGGCCAGGCCAGGGGTGGCACCACCCCAGTGCCACGTGGTCACCCTCAGCGGGCATCAGGTGATGTGGGGCCTGGGCCCAGAACGCCGGCAATGCCACGGCAAGCAAGGGGGTTACCCCTGGAGATGACGAGGAGGACCGAGGGGGGTCTGGCACCCCTGGGGGCCAGCAGCCCGCTGAGGTCAATGGTGGGATAGCCCCGCAGAACCTCGGACAGCCGGACGCACTGGCGTCGCTCAAGGTGGGGCGGAAAGCTAAAGCAGAAAGACTCTCCTGCGCATTGCTTTCTCTCCGCTGACGGGCTCCTATGACGAGGGGGCGGGGCGCCTCATACCGGATAGTGACGGTGGGGTGGAAAGCTGCAGAACTTAGTTTTCTGCCCCACCTCGAGCGACGCCAGTGGCCGGATGGACGGCTGGTGAGCCACGAAATCTATAACACAAAGGGGAGTTCAGGACCCGAAAGGAGAAGGTCAGCCCCTTTAAGGGATAAAGGCTGGGGGAGCGGCCAAGGTGGAGGGAAACGAGGGGGTGGAGTCTCAGAGTGATGGAGAGGGTTCATAAAGCGCTGGCTGGCCAGTGATGAGGAGGTCAGCAGTGGTGGAGCTCCTGAATGCTTGCACTCAGGTAAAGCAACACCAGACCAGGGAGAGGGGGACTAAGGTGCTGTAACCTTCCTCCCTACAACTCTGAGGCCTTGACCAAGGCCAGCCTGGACCCTCCGGGAAGGCCAGAACCAGCAACTCCTGGCAGAGGGAGGCCCTACAACATACTTAAGCTTGCTCTGCATGACCAAAACCAGCATCAGATTCTATTGGAAAGGAATGTTTGTGTAAGAGGGTCTTTGTTTAAAAGAGATGCCATCCTGACTGTAGTAGAAAACCAGACTGACCAAGTGGATCTAAAAAAAAAAAAAAAAGGCCTTTGTTTAAGAACCTGAAATAGCAAAGCTTGTGCTGAGTGATGTCTTTTCAGGATCATTCAAGACGATGTTGAAAAACATCTAGTATGTGGAATAAAATGCATATGTTTATTTCTTTAGTCCATAAAACTTGAATCTTCTCAATTGCCGGCCTTTAAAGATTACTCTAGGATGGAAAAAAATAATACTGTGTAATGAATCAAGGCCTTTAGAAGCAGATAAGCAGGAGGCAGCTGGGTGGAGAGTGCTTCTCCTGATTTAATTAAAGTCTTAAAAGATGCTCCAAGAAACAAAATCCATTCAAGCCATCAACGTGATAAAAAGACTGCAAGTTTCCATCTACTCACCTGCCTGCCTCATGAATCTCCTTGCTGGAAAAGGAAAGGAAAGATGTGGTCTTCTTTCATTTAATTCTTCAAACCAGCAATTTTCTTGCAAGCACTACAGTTTTACTGCTCCCTGGAAACACTAATGGGAGCTACGGCTGAGCAGCGAGAGGAGGAAATGCTTCAAAGCAATGCCAAGGCCAAGGTGCATCAAAGCCCTGAGAAGTAATTGAAGACATGCTGTTCGGCAGAGGACAAGGCATGTGTTCTGATCTAAAGCTTCAGAGATGGTGGAGATTACTGAAGGCAATGGCACTCTGCCAGCTTCACTCCAGTGTAACTGAGAACAGATATATATATATACACAGTATATATGTTATGCATCCAGCACAACTCGAAGCATAAGCTTGAGGCTGACACTTCCATAGTAAATCCCTCCTAAATATATATTTGGCTGGACATCTAGTCAGCATCAGCAATCTGTTTTATAGGTCCAGAATAGGCTGGTTCTCTTAGATCTTACTTGGAATGATTTTGTTTCAAATTATGGTGTGACATGAGCAATAAAAGGACAAAAAAGTTGGGATATGGATCCTGTTTCTTTCCCGCTTGCAATCCCGGAAATCAACAGATGATGTAATAATGTGGGTTAATGCTGGTGCAATCCTAGATACGCTTCTTGGAAGGAAGTTCCATTGAAGTCCACAGGATCATCCTCTCTTTCTTGGTTTGCCAATACCATATAGGCAAATCCAGTAGTAAACTATCTTATTTGGTTATCCAGAATTGATGCACGCCTTCCAAATAACTGTCAGGTAGAAATGGGAAAATTGGTTCAGGTTTTAAATGATCTGGAGATAATCTGATTTCCCCCTCCAAAATCAGATCATTTACTCAGCCACTTCAAGTCTCGGTAAACGACCTTGCCAGCATTATCTCTTAAATACCGCCCCCCACCAATCCTTCCCCCACCACCACCAAAAAACTCTTTCTCCTTCCCTTTATTTATTGAGATGCTGGGGAAGCAGTAGGACAAGCAGCAGTAACAGTGCAGTGCGGGGGGAGGTTTTTCCTCTTTCTCTCCTCTGCCCCTCTTCATTTGCATGGTGTATGGCAAAGCACACATACATACATACATACATACATACATACATACATACATACGTACAGTATTTATATACCGCCTTTCTTGGTCATTGGATTTCTCCTCCGACTTTAATCCAAGAAGCGGTGTACATGGGCAGGCTGTCTTAACCCCCCTTGTTTTTTTTTTACAATATATAAATGTCCAATCTTTCATGAACGGCTACATTCCAGGTGGTATCCTTTTGCAGCCTGGCTTTTTCTGCTGGCTGGTGCCTCCCACACTCGACTGATGCAGCTGGGAGCTCTTATCTCTCTCCTCCCGGAGGCTTGTCACAACTTTTTGTCGGTGGTGTGTCTCGAACTTGTCAAGTTCACCCGTCTTCGGGCTTACAATACGGCAGCTCTCCCGACTGAGCCAGACTTTTCTGCCACAATATGCAAAAGGAAGCTGTGGCAATTATTGCGATTGCAATTCCCCTCAGAAAGACTATAATGAAATTCCTTGTATTCCTGGTGCTAAGGCTAGTGCACTGAGACAAGAAAGGGAGGAAGAAAAAGTGCTTCCTGGCCCCAGTTATCACTGTCATGGCTTCTTCTGGCAGGATACCTTGCAAATGGCATGGAAAAAGAGAGAGAGAGAGACCTCCCCCTTCCCACATGGTTGTTGCTACTGCTCATTTATTCCATTGCTGATCATTGCAAGGAAGGTTGGGCATAGAGATCCAGTGAGCTTTTCCAAGTGGAACAGAATTTGAGAGGGTTAAAAACTCGCCTCTTCTTTGAACTGAGCTTTTAGAACCTCTGAATTTCTTGTCTAAACCCAAGCTTCCTCAAGTTCTCCAGCATCTCGAATGTCAACATAATCGTATCCATAAGAACCAATTCCTGGGTTCTCTCTCTTTGCCACACACTACTGTGTCCAAGAAACAGAATGGATCTATCCAGAACAGATAACTGGGAATGGCTATGCAAATAAGGGTTGGTTTGAGTCACAGTGGCTCCCATTGAATTATATAGGGCAAAGCAAATGAGCTGAAATCAAGGGAGAGGCAAAACTTGCCCACAACCACAACACTATTGATAACATCCCTGAAACCCTCATCCACCATCCGCTCATTGTAGTGATGGACATTTCACTAGCTGTATATTTAAAAAAGTATTTTCATTTACGAATCTGAAGAATTAAACCATTTGGATTAATGGGATTCTAAAGATGCCCTGTGGAACTTAATGAAACCAGTCATGTAATTCACTGCTTGGCAGGTTATGTAAAGGGATTCATATAACCTAATTTTTAAAGTGCTCACTGATCATTTTGATATAAAATTCAACTGCAAAAAAAATCACAAGATACCTGTGACCAATTAATTCATAGGTAGCTGAGTAAATTATTCAGTGCAAATTGTTCGCTCAATTTTAATTCAATTTGTTTACTTTTTTTCCAATGTGGAGGAGACTAACTAGGACAGATTGCTATGTGTTATTTACCACTCCCTATCCAGCCCAATCCTACACATGTTGACTCAGAAGGAAATGCCACAGCGTTGAGGGGGACTCCCAGCTAAACACGCACAGGACTGCAACCTTAATGACTTTTTACAATTCAGATAACTTGATGGCTTTTGATCACCTTTCTTCAAATGCTCATTTTGGCCAAGAAGAAATACTTATTAACCTCTCCTTCCCTGAGTTAAATCACCTACTTCCAGCACAGTCAACATTTCAAGTATGATGAGTGTTTGCAAACCCCCCCCCCCCGATATTATCTCTAAATGAGAAAAATGGAACATATCTTACAGCCCAATACAGTCACGGCACAGACCTGGCTGTTCATCGCTTGCAAGTTGGGATGACGACAAAGCTGTACTTGTGAGCGCCGTCACATTTGCGACAGCCGTAAAGCTGTTTACACCGCCAGAATGCTCGTTCCAGCAGTGTAAACAGCCCATAGGGTTGGGCCATCAATTTTGTATGTGTTTGCATACAATTATGAAATCCATTGGCAATACAATCATTATCTTGCATCTTCTTCCAGTGATACTTTCGCAGAGCAAAATAACCAAATGCCATCTCATGTCATTACAAAATCAAAATGGTGGACTCTATTGTTTGTACTGAGATGTCTAAAACAATTCTTTAATTGACCCAGGAGTACGCTGAAGGGTCTCATTCACTCTGTTCAGGTACTCTGTGCAATAAAAGCAATGCTTCAGAACAACAGTTTACTACTTCAGCACACATATAGTTAATAAATAATACATCATAAGCAGGGCTGGCCCATACATGAGGCAAACTGAGGTGGCAGCCTCAGGCACCCCCTCGCCTCCACTGCTCTTCCTCCTCCCACTCCCTGGATTGGAACAGGGAGAGCAAAGTGAAAATGCGGAGAAGAGAGTGGTGGACTTGAGAGCTAGCCCACTACTCTCCTCTCCTCCACACTTCCTCTTCAGCTCTGTCTACCTTTTTCTTTTCCAAGCAAGAGAGTAAGAGGAGCAGAGGCTGGCACATCACAAGTTAAGGGAGGGGGCAACATTTGGCATGTTGCCTCAGGCACTAGGAGATCCTGAGTCATCAGCTCTGATCATAGACCTTGTTTATCACCAGCTTTGTAAATTGCCAGCAGATCTCTGTTGTTGTTGTTGTTGTTCTTGTTGTTGTATTTGATTGTGGCAGTTTTAGCAGCTCCAAAGACAGGTTCTACCTTGGTTTAACAGCTACTGCCACCTAGAGGTAACGTTTAGAACTACAAGTAGAAACAGTCCTGCCTTAATTAACGAAGCAAATCAGAGGACATTATCAAGATGAGAAGAACTCAGCAGGACATAATCGAACTAAATTATTTAGTAGTTGGGCCCATATGCACAAAGATCGCTACCACAATAGGAGGTTTGATGTATATTCTATTGGGTTAATTTCATAACAGAGACAAAATGTATCATCTATATTGCAGTGTGCTAAGGGATTTGGTGGTGGTGAAGCCATTGGCTAAGCTGTTATGATCCTATGTAGGGATGTAAAGAAAAAAGAAGCAGCACAGGCTTAGGAAGGAACAGGAAAGGTCTGGGAACGCAGCAGTCCCAGGGAAGTGTAGGCTTTGAAAGGAGGGTTGGGAGTGATCCAGAGAGGCAAGAGGAAGAACAGACAGCCAGGGAGAAAAGGCAGGGAAAGAAAGGCAAGCAGAGGGAAGGGAAGGAGAGAGAGGAGAAGTGCAAGAACTCAAGGAACTGCAAAGAAGGCAAAGGCTGAAATCCCCATATTGATCTGAAGTCATCAACCAGTCTTTGGCCTCTGTTTTGGGCATTGGTATCAAATGTAAATGACTACACTTGTGTGGTGCGGGGGGGGGGCACACCTGCCCGTGAAGGCTCAGAATGATGCGCTTGGTGGAAAGCAACGGGCAAGCCCCAGCCACGATCTGGTATGGAGCCTTTCTCTTTAAAGTGCAACGAAATGATCCCCAATAAAACCTGACACCAAGAAGGGCTGTGATACAGCGCTGCAAGTAACGATCCTTTGCTCCTTTTATGTACCATCTCTCAAAGCTTCAATCAAATGGGAAAATGGGCAGTGTTCAAAAGCACATTCCTTGTGTAATAGCTGTTAGAGAAGCTCTGTGCCTCAGGAAGTCAAGGCAACAGAGAAGCATTGAGCTTCTGTGAACTCTATCTTTCTAACTCCCCAAGGTGGCACCCTCCATACCCCGCACCAAACTCTGACTCATTCGCTGATTTAAGGGTGTGTGTAAGCAGTGTCAACAGCTGTGGACTTCCGCCATGAGGGCAGAGCAATTAACACCATTCTTTGCATTGTGGAAGGCTAATTGCTCCAGACTCATAGCTGGGCTAAGAAAAGGCCTACAGTCCCCCCTATTCTGCCTATAAACCTGTCCCTTCACCCAGTAATATGACTCTGCCTACTTCCAGGCACACAAACATATCCAATCCCCTGTTCACTGCTAGGCTGGAAACCACAGGGCTCATCATCATCATCACACCTTACACTGTACAAGTGTATGTGTGCACATATGTGCTTGTGTGAGTTACATGCATTCATTTTCAAAGTCAATGCAGGGACTGGGCCTTTTGCAAATGGATGGATTGTGTGAATTGCTGCAGAGGTGCTGAACATGAATGATTCTTACAATTATTTGGAATGTTTATATACTACATTTCAAGAACAGCAACAAAAGTCCTCAAAGCAGTTTATATAGCAAAGGGATAAGAAAATGGTTCCCTTATCCAAAAGTGTGGACAATTATAAGACAGAGGAGTTGTTGTTGTTCAGTCGTTAAGTCGTGTCCGACCCTTCGTGATCCCATGAACCATATCCCGCCAGGCCTTCCTGTCCTCCACTATCTTCCTGAGTTCGCTCATTTTCATGTTTGTTGCATCGGTGATGCTGTCTAACCATCTCATCCTTGGCCTTCCCCTTCTCCTTTTGCCTTCAATCTTTCCCAGCATCAGAGTCTTTTCCAGAGAGTCCTCTCTTCGCATTAGGTGGCCAAAATATTTGAGTTTCAGCCTTAGTACCTGTCCTTCCAGGGAACAGTCAGGCTTGATTTCATTTAGAATGGACTGATTTGATCTCCTAGCAGTCCAAGGGACTCTCAGGAGTCTTCTCCAGCACCACAGTTCAAAAGCATCTATTCTTCGGCGCTCAGCCTTCCTTATGGTCCAACTCTCGCAACCATACATTGCTACTGGGAACACCATCGCCCTGACTATACGAACTTTTGTTGGCATGGTGATATCTCTGCTTTTTATTATGCTGTCTAAGTTTGCCATAGCTTTCCTTCCAAGGAGTAAGCGTCTTTTAATTTCATGGCTGCTGTCTCCGTCTGCAGTGATCTTGGAGCCCAGAAAAGTAAAATCTGTTACTGCTTCCATTTCTGCCCCTTCTATTTGCCAGGAATTGATGGGACCAGATGCCATGATCTTAGTTTTATTAATGTTGAGTTTCAAGCCAACTTTTGCACTCTCCTCTTTCACTCTCATCAAGAGGCTCTTTAGTTCTTCTTCACTTTCTGCCATTAGGGTGGTATCGTCTGCATATCTGAGGTTGTTGATATTTCTCCCGGCAATCTTGATTCCGGCTTGCGATTCATTCAGCCCTGCATTTCTCATAATGTACTCTGCATATAAGTTAAATAAGCAGGGTGACAATATACAGCCTTGCCGTACTCCCTTCCCAATTTTGAACCAATCAGTTGTTCCATGGCCGGTTCGAACTGTTGCTTCTTGACCCGCATACAGGTTTCTCAGGAGACAGGTAAGGTGGTCTGGTACCCCCATCTCTTTAAGAATTTGCCACAGTTTGTTGTGATCCACACAATCAAAGGCTTTTGCGTAGTCAATGAAGCAGAAGTAGGTGTTTTTTTGGAACTCTCGTGCTTTCTCCATGATCCAGCGCATGTTGGCAATTTGATCTCTAGTTCCTCTGCCTCTTCGAAACCCAGCTTGTACGTCCGGTAGTTCTCGGTCCACGTACTGCTGAAGCCTAGCTTGTAGGATTTTGAGCATAACCTTGCTAGCATGTGAAATGAGTGCAATTGTACGGTAGTTTGAACACTCTTTGGCACTGCCCTTCTTTGGAATTGGAACGTAAACTGACCTTTTCCAATCCTTTGGCCACTGCTGAGTTTTCCAAATTTGTTGGCATATTGAGTGCAGCACTTTCACAGCATCATCATTTAGGATTTTAAGTAGCTCAGCTGGGATATTATCATCTCCACTAGCTTTGTTGTTAGTAATGCTACCTAAGGCCCACTTGACTTCACTCTCTAGGATGTCCGGCTCTGGGTCAGTGACCACACCAGCGTGGTCATCAGGAACATTAAGATCTTTCTTGTATAGTTCTTCTGTGTATTCTTGCCATCTCTTCTTAATCTCGTCTGCTTCTGTTAGGTCCTTGCCTTTTTTGTCCTTTATCATGCCCATCTTTGCACAAAACGTTCCCTTGATATCTCCAATTTTCTTGAACAGATCTCTAGTCCTCCCCATTCTGTTGTTGTCCTCGATTTCCTTGCATTGTTCATTTAAGAAGGCCTTCTTATCTCTCCTTGCTATTCTCTGGAAATCTGCATTCAGTTGTTTATATCTTTCCCTTTCACCCTTGCTTTTTGCATTCCTTCTTTCCACAGCTATTTGTAAAGCCTCATCTGACAGCCACTTTGCTTTCTTGCATTTCTTTTTCTTTGGGATGGTTTTCGTTGCTGCCTCCTGTACAATGTTACAAACTTCCGTCCATAGTTCTTCAGGCACTCTGTCTACCAGGTCTAATGCCCTAAATCTATTCTTCACCTCCACTGTATACTCATAAGGGATATCGTTTAGGTCATATCTGACTGGTCTAGTGGTGTTCCCTACATTCTTCAGTTTAAGTCTGAATTTTGCAATAAGAAGCTCATGATCTGAGCCACAGTCAGCTCCAGGTCTTGTTTTTACTGATTGTATAGAGCTTCTCCATCTTTGGCTGCAAAGCACATAATCTATCTGGTTTAGGTATTGACCATCTGGTGATGTCCATGTGTAGAGTCGCCTCTTGTGTTGTTGGAAAAGAGTGTTTGCTATGACCAGCGTGTTCTCTTGACAGAACTCCGTTAGCCTTTGCCCTGCTTCATTTTGCGCTCCAAGGCCAAACTTGCCTGTTGTTCCGTTTATTTCTTGATTTCCTACTTTAGCATTCCAGTCTCCTATGATGTAAAGGACATCTTTTTTGGGTGCTAGTTCTAGAAGGTGTTGTAGGTCTTCATAGAACCGGTCAACTTCATCTTCTTCGGCATCAGTGGTTGGGGCATACACTTGGATTACTGTAATGTTGAATGGTTTGCCTTGGATTCGAACTGAAATCATTCTGTCGTTTTTGAGGTTGCACCCCAGTACTGCCTTTCCCACTCTTTTATTGACTATGAGGGCTACTCCATTTCTTCTGAGGGATTCATGCCCACAGTAGTAGATATGATGGTCACCTGACTTAAATTCGCCCATGCCCGTCCATTTTAGTTCGCTGATTCCCAAGATGTCAATGTTCAATCTTATCATCTCATTTTTGACCACATCCAGCTTGCCTTGATTCATAGACCTCACATTCCATGTTCCTAAGCAGTATTGCTCCTTGCAGCATTGGATTTTCCTTTCAACCTCAGACACATCCACAGCTGGACGTCCTTTCGGCTTTGGCCCAGCCGCTTCACTCTTTCTGGGTCTATTTGGAATAGTCCTCCGCTCTTCCTCAGTAGCATATTGGACACCTTCCGACCTGAGGGGCTCATCTTCCGGCGTCATATCTTTTAGCCTTTTGGTACTGTTCATGGGATTTTCTTGGCAAGGTTACTGGAGCGGGTTGCCATTTCCTTCTCCAGTGGATCACTTTTAGTCAGAACTCTCTGCTACGACCTGTCCGTCTTGGGTGTCCCTACACGGCATAGCTCATGGCTTCTTTGAGTTACGCAAGCCCCTTCGCCACGACAAGGCAATGATCCATGAAGGGGAAGACAGAGGAGAGACACCAGCAAATAGCCACTGATAAGGATGCTATGCTGGCATGAATAGGGACATAATGTGAGAATAACTGTATTTATTCATTTTTCACATTTCTATACCACCCTTCCTCCAAGGAGCTCAGGGTGGTGTACATAGCTCCTTCCCTCCTTTTGTCCTCACAACAACCCTGTGAAGTAGGTGAGGCTGAGAGACGGTGACTAGCCCAAGGTCACTCAAGAAGCTTCATGGCTAAGCAGGAACTTGAATCTGGATCTTCCAGGTCCAAATCCAACTCTCGAACCACTACAACATCCTGGCTCTATGAGTGTACAGATCATGTGTATATTGTTCACAAGTTGAATCTAATCCAGGGGTGGCCAATCTTTCAACATGAATGCTCCTGGCCCTTTAACGTTTGTATAGACGAGGGCATTTCAGCAGGTGCAGCTGCTTTAGCAGCACCATCAGCACTTGTAGCTGCCCAGATTCTGTCTTCTACACAACTCTTACAGTGCAATCCTATCCAACGTATGCCACCGGTGTAACCAGTGGTGCAGCAAGAACGGGAAGCCCCAGAATGGAAAGGGGATTCAAATCCCCTCCAAAAGGGGAAATCAAAGGGGATTTGAATCCCCTTTCTGTTCTGGGGCCTCCCGTTCTCACTGCACCGCTGGTTGCACCAGTGGCATAAATTGGATAGGATTGAGCAGAGCTCAGCCGGTGGCATAAGTTAGATAGGATTGTGCTGTTAAGAACGCAGAAGCCCTAATGGTGGAAGGTTGGCCACCCCAATCTAATCTATGAAACTGTGTTAAGAAAGCCCCCCCCCTTTGCAGGTAAGGTCAAAGCCTTGTGGGGTGTGTCACTGTGGCATCATGTGACCTATCAGTGATGTGGTGCACACTGGATGGGGTGGAGCAAGAATCTAGTGGCTTGTGGTAGTGTGAGGGTTAAGCCCAGTGGAGAAGTTGTCTATTCAACTATGGTGTATAGCTTTAGAAAAAAAAACAGCCTTGTCCTACTTTCTTTGGCAACTGGTCCAAAACTGGCTTTTTTCTGGAAACCCTGGAAACTGGAAATCCTACAGCTGACACTCTTTGTATATTTAAAGTTAAAATCTTAAGAAATGCATTGAGAGAGAGAGAGACAAAATAAGCATGCCTCTTTTTCTGTCCCCAGTGTCAGAGGATAAGGATGCAGGTGTGACTGTGTATAGAACTTGTTTTTTGACTTTGCTTTTCAAATGTATTTTAAAGTTACTGTCTCATTTTGTTAATCCTGCTTTAAATAGAGCTTGTGTGTAATCCCCATGCGGCAAGGTGCATCAAACATTACAATAGATTATGATGCAGGAAAATGTGGACCACTGAGATAACTGCCACAGTTAATTTCCTGTCTTCTCTATGTAAACCTCACCCTTGACCCATCTGTCCACAGTGCACTCTTTCCTGCGCTTGAGTGTGCTCAAGCGATTAGGATGCTGCTCCCCAAAAAAATCTCTGGGGGGGGTGAAATCCCAAGATAAGCATACAGCACGGTGTGATTTTTATCTTCCGTTCTAACTGTGTTGAAAGACATGTCACATTAAATATGATTCAGACTGGCATCTCTATGGTCCAAAGCTCTTATTTTCAAACGTTAACAATAAAGGCGTTTTCATGCTGCTAGTCCTCTACATTGTTTGCATTCTAGTAACTTCTTTTTGAACAGAAATCTTGTTCCATGTTAAATCTTGTTGAATACCAGGAGAGGGGGAAAAGAAATCCCTGCATAAATTATTCACTGCAAAAAATGTCACTTCTTTTTGTCAAGGAACATGCTGGATGAATAGGGTTTTGATCAGTTTTACAAGCAGCTTGAATGCTGCAAACATTTTTTTCTCCCCCTCAAATAAATGATTTGACAAATCTCAGCATCACTCGTCCAATAATGTATTCACTGAATACTATTTGACCTGCTCTGTTCTGCATCGGAATTAGACTGTGAGACTTTCACAACTCCCTGGGAATAATTCAGCGAAGGAGCTTCTGCCATTCCCTCCTGACCCAGTTTTTTTAAGCCAATTATAAATTGTGAAGCTGCAGCAGAGCACCTGCCGTTAGTGGGCCCGTCACAGTGACAGCGCTAGGGAGGTATTAATGAGGAGGAGTTCCTCGGCCCCCACTCCCATACAAGAAGGTTCAGGTGGCTGGAAGCAAAGGAAGCGGTGCATGGCATTATTGCTCCTTTTAAATAACTGGGGGGGGGGGAGCCACACATGCTCACAAGACGCAGGAGGGACTAAAACCTCAGCCATGCCAGTGATGAGGCTGAGGACGCAGGACGCAAAACTGAGGGCTCTGGCTAGGCTTGGGAGAAGCCTGAGGCCAAGGAGGCTGCCCTGCAGGGAAGGAGGAATTGGGTGCTGCTCAAGCCCCCCCCCCCCCTTCTGCATTGAGGCACCAGGAATCAGTCCTGGGCTGGAGGAGCCCAGAGAGCAGATCAAGATTCCCTTACCCGTCCGCATCAAGGGGAAGGACCTCTCTCATCTGGCAGGAGATCTTTTGGTGAGCCAGGAGCCAATTACCCAGGGACAAGCAATGGAAACTCCATCCTTCCCCCCAGGGCACTAGGCAGTGGGGTGATCCCTGCAAAATCATGCAGATCATGCAAATCTAGATCCCAAATTTCATGGATATAAAGCTTCCAGAAGGAATGCCTGTTCGTCTGTAGCAACAAGCACAGCAAAGAGGCTTGTGGCATCTTGAAGGCTAACCAAATTATTGTAGTGTACAGTATTTTACAGTAAATGGGTTACTCTTTAAGGTGCTTCAAGACTGTGCTATTTTAGACATGTTATTATTAATATTGCATATATTATTTTAGATATTTTTTGTTATAAAGCTGGTTCACACAGACATTTTGGTCTCCTTATGATGTTCCCCAAGGATGGTTTTGCACAAAAAAAAAGTCTTGCGTACTTATTTAGTTTGTATGCAGATGAATGTGTGGAGGAAAGAGATAGGATTGTACCTATGTCATCCTTGACTTTCACACCTTAGAGGTCCTAATCTATCTCATCTGCTCAGGGGCCTATGAGACATAAGTTCTGTACCCATGATCTGCATTTTCCATTATTGCAGGGCACAGATTGCACTGGCAGGGTCTATGTGTATGTATTGTGATATATGTGCCTAGAGACTGTGGAGACTAGGAATGTATCCAAGTCACTAGGTCACGAATGCGAGTGCAAGTGCGAGTCATTTCTGCACGAGTGCGAGTCCAAGTGCGAGTCAGTGTGAATTGCTTTTCGACGAGTAAGAGTCACGTGCGAGCCCCAAGGGTCGCAAGTCCGCGTGTGAGTCCATGGGTCACACGTTCGAGTGCGAGTCAGGGAAAAAAGTGACTCAGTCGCACTTGTGAGTCGAGTCATTTGACTCGAGTCCCCATCATGGTGGAGACAGGAATATGAAGAGAGGGTTAGAGGCAGCAGAGTCAATTGACCTGATCCCAGTCCTCAAGCATTCATCTGTATACAAATGGGGACTCTCTAGACCAAACTAGACCGTCTTATATATCCTGGTAGAAAAATAAGTTCATCCGAATATATGAAGCTGCCTTTTACTAAGTCAGACCCTTGATCCATCTAGTTCAGTATTGTGAACAGTGACTGGCAGCAGCTCTCCAGGTTTTCAAACAGGGGTCTTTTCCAGCCCTAACTGGAGATGCCAGAGATTGAACCTAGGATCTGCATGCAAAGCATTTGTTCTACCCCTGAGCATCCCTTCCTCATTCTGTACCCTAAGAGATGTGTAGCAAAGAGAGTGTGCTATAAGGCTGCTACAACCAAATGATATGCCTTCTGACAATAGAGATACAAGACGTTCTGTTACTCCTGCACTATCCATATTTGTATATGGTTTTAAAAGGATTCTTCCCCCCCCCCCGACTGCTTCTGACATTTTAGACCAAATTCAAAGTTCTCTTGTTGCTAAGGTCACCACCATCTGTTTTATAGAAAGAGTAATTTATACCGTGCTTTTCTTCTGCATGCAAATGTACTTGTTATACTTTATCTCAACAATCTGTACAGCAACCCTCTACAACAGACCTGGGCATTGTACGGCCCCAGGGCCACATCCAGACATTTGGCTGTCCCTGACCAGCCCACGTGAGGTTTAAAGGAAGACACGGAGCAGCTAATTAAGGTAAAATAATGCCCCCACCCGGCCATTCTCTTACCTTCATTAGCTGTTCCGTGTCTTCCTTTAACAGACGCTATAAGCAGCATGCTGCTGCTTATAGCATCCGTTGCAAGGACATGGAGCAGTTAATGAAGGTAAGAGAATGGCCAGGGGGGTGCGGGCGCTGCGGAGGGGGCTGCGGAGTTCAGCCTATTGGTCCGGCCCTCCACAACAGTCCAAGTTTCTCATGTGTCCCCTTAGGAAAATTAATTGCCCACCCCTGCTCTACAACATTAGTCTGAAATTCAGTCATAATTTCAGCATGAAACAAAACAGAACTTAAGGCTGGACAACTAGAGGAGGAAGTCATACTTAACAGATCGGTGCCTTTAATGGCCATCAAAAGAGGGTAACGGAAATACTGCAGAATCAGGTTTTGAAAAAGGCAATCCATGGGCTGCATTTGGAAAAATTATTGCAGCTTGCAGTCTGAAGGAAAGGTAGCAAAACAACAGTAGAGATTAATAAGGGTTTAGAGAAATGTCAACATGTGGGGGAGAGAAAGTACTGTAAGGTCTCACAGAACTCCACCCCCAAAGCTCGGCTATGGTTTATTAAGATTCAATGAGCCAAAGGTTTATTAAGCAACATGTTCAATCTCTGAATCTACAAGCATCATCAAATTTCATTGGAACAAAATATCACCGACTGATGCCAAGGGCACATTACTGTTTCTAGCAGCGTCTTTAGGTTCCAAATTAACCTTTTCACAGCTGCCAGGCACTATGCAGTGGCTGGTTTTAGTAAATGACATCGGCGACTTTGCCTCCTGTGCATCTCAGCGTGCAAAGACCCTTGAAAATAACTGTGCCCGCGACTGCTACTTCACAGCGGTTGTTCCCAGGTTTCTAGCAGAGAAGAGATTGTTTTCATTGCTGTAGGCTACAGGCGAGAGGAAGAACCGGGTGGAATGCGATGGGCCATCAACCCATCCTCATAGGCATTTGCCTCTTGACTGACAAGTTGACACGTCCAGCTGACAGGATCATCAGTGACTATCAGAGCACCAACAGTGGCCTCCAGATAAGCGACTTCAGTGCATCCCCCATGCCAGCCAGATGCCCTCCGAGGTGTCCGAAGCTTACTAGAAAGATACTAATGGATATGCTCAGTCCTTAACCTTCCTTCTCACCCATTATTTTTACATCAGGGCTGTTGATTTTTTTTAGTTATTTATAATTACAATTTCTATCTCGCCTTTCTAGGCAAAATGAAAACTCCAGGTGGGAACTTACAATATTTAAAAGCAGAACAATATACTGTATAGCCAACCAACAATTAATCACCTGTTTGTTAAACCGATTAATCATTTCATGGTGAATCAAATATCTCTAATATCTAAAACCTCTAAAACTACAATATACAGTTGCCTTTTTGAGATATTGAAAGAAATATAAAATATCTTGCAATTTAACAAGCAAAAACGACCATTTATTGTTAGGAGGAAAGAACAACTGCAATATTTTCATTTTCCTTCCCTATTACAGGGAGATGCCAGAACCAAAATATAAACAAGTGTGTCCTTAGCCTGAATGAATAAAATATGCCCTCATTGATTAAAGTTGCCCCCTACAGATTAGTCAACTGAACTTTAATTACTTTACCAATTAATCCAATCAAAGCTAGCGGGTTCTGAGCATTTAGTGTGGTCAGCATTTAGCTGAACAGAAATCAGCATGAACCGGTTCACACATGTGCTCGTCATTTGATGCCTATGGATCAAGTGATGACTTGCATGTGTGAACAAGCCATCACAGATTAAACACTATACAGGTAATAACTTTCATATCTCCTCATCCGTTCAAGGCCCAGAGCTTTTCAATTGAGTTTCTTCACACATTCAGTTGCAAGTCATCAGTTCTTGAGTAATCAACCGAAAAGAAATTGTGATGTACATGAATGTGTGAACCCACACGATGTGAAGCAGTTGTGTCATTAAAGGAAAAACGTTGGTGGTTGCCATCCAAAGCAAAAGTCTCAGAGTTAGCAATTCAGATCTTGCTTATGTGGTATTGTAAGGCATTAAAAATATTGTGCAGCAATAAAACAAGGGGTTGCAAGAAACCACATGATACCTCTGGTGGCAATGGCATCTGGTGGGGCCACTGTGAGATAAAGGAAGCTGGACTAGATGGGCCTTTGGCCTGATCCAGCAAGGCTCTTCTTATGTTCTTATGTTCTCTAATAACTAAATTAGGAGGCTGGGGTTAGGAACCGTCTGAAAGCCTTCTTATATTAAAATTGTGAGAGGAAAGGGACAAATCATTGTTGTCCTCTTCAGGAAGACGTGATTGGATAGATCACCCTTTATAGACAAGTGGAAGTATGTGCTAGGGCTGTCACCTAATTTTAATTATCTTAGGCGACTGAGGGTCAAGCTAGATGTGACATGGGAATAACTGTGATCAGGATTACCCGTTTTTTAAAGCAAAAGCAGTGGGGGGGGACTGAACTGAATCAGAGTCATGGCATAAGGAGGGAGTTAAAGCTTCCGCCCACACCATTTCCCCCAATTTAAGTTGCCACCAGCTGAGGCAAACAGCAATTTCAGAGGGGATGATTTAGATGAGGGAAATGTCCCAGAGGAAAGAATATACCCTCAGACCACTCCAGCATTGTCACACACACCCCAACCCTTTTTGTGCCTTTCATGATTTTGTACAAGTTTGTAAAATCACAAGGGATCTGATCACAGATCTTTGGCTGTCTCCTCTAGTTCGGCTCTAACAGTATGTGTTTTATGGCCCAATCCTATTTGGATGCTGGCATGATGTTCATCATATGCTAGGCCTGTCCAGCCGGGGCAGCCCTACCAATCATACTGGCCCAACCCTTCCCAACAAAGCCGGCAGTGTCCATGGAAACCCGACGCAGCCCATCACCTCCAGACAGCATCCTGACATCAGCGTGTCATCGGCACTACGTCAGCATGATGTCTGTGCGTCATCTGTGTGTGATATTCATGCATCATCAGTGTTACAAACCTGCATCATCAATGCCATGTCCCAGGACCTATCACTTCATCGACCCAGCCCCAACGGCAGCAGCCAGAGAAGCACTGCCAGGGTGAATGGAGAAAGGGGCACGGCCGATGAGCTGGGGAGATGCCCTCTTGCCAGCCACTGGGAATGAGCAGCACAGCAAAAAGCACCTCTGCTAACCATAGGGAGGTGTCCCCAAGACACTGCCAAACACACACACACACACACACACACACACACACACGTATGACTAGACACAAGAATGCCATACTACCCCCACCTCATACGGGTGCTACAGTGGCATCAGCAAACAGGGGCAAAAGCAAAGACCTGCTAGGAATCCCTGCACCCAGGATTGACATTTCCACATCCCATTCACACAAACACACACATGCAGGGAATACCTTTTTGAGCAGAGCAAGGGTAGAAGGGTAGCTGTCTTAGAAGAGGGAAGCCAGGTGCATAGACATACAAGTCCCTCCCTAGTGAGGATTTGAGTCCCTGTGGGGGCATTCACCACCTGGAATGATGAACAGGTTTGCCAGGGGAGGGACTGAGACAGATCAGAAGAGGAGACTCAACAGCATGCAGGCAAAGCAGGGTCCTGGTAGCTCACTGCACAAAGACGCAGGCCAGGAGTCAGGCAAGACAGATTTGAGCCCAGCCAAGGGAAATTCCCTAACTAGCAAGGCACTCACCTTTTGCAGGACGGCCAGAAACACCCAAGACAAGGGAGGCAGGTCTAGAGCCCACTCCAGCTTCTCCACAAAGCTGCTCTCTAACCACCCAGCCACAGCAGGCGATAGGCAAAGAGCACCTCATCTGGGATTTAACACCTTGCATCACTGCAAACAGGCACACACCTGCCTGGGAGAGTGTAGCACATGGACCTCTCAGAGGGAGCCCTGCATGGGCCAATAACTGGGCTGGCATGTGACACAGGGCACCTACTGCAGCAGCCTGCCCAACTAGCCACACCCATACCCTCCATGCCCTTTGCTTTATAACTGCCACCTACTAACATGGCTGTCAGTGTGCTGCCCCTCCTGTCCCCCTGCCCCTGCCCACCATATACCATGGCAGCCGAGAATAGGGGGCTTATGATCTCTTATCATGCCCCAATCTCCTTCCTGGTTGGCCTCTCTGCCAACAGAGTTGCACTGGCATCTGAGTGGCATCCAAGCTACATTGGCATGGCATTTTTCCGGCATTGCACCAGTGTCCGTGGTGCATGCTTCGGCAAGCAGACTTCTACACCAGCAGGGTTGTCACTGCGCCAGTGTACATGGAGATACACCTGTATATTTCAAGGATATGATTGGGCCTTTACTCAATTTTCATGAGTTATATCTATGTACATTTGTATACAAATTATGTTTTTACTATATATGTACAGGTATATCTCATAGCAAGCAGCATCTTGGAAGAGGCATTCCCTCCTATGTGAGAGATAAATTTCTCTCTTCTAAGATGGGTGCCAGCCAGCCACGACTTTGGTATTTGTATCTAAAATTAAGGGAAATACGGGGAGAATCTGCTGGTGAATTTATTGGAGATATTTTTAATAGATCAAAAAGTTTTAATGAAATAATCTGATTGAGTAGATATTGCAGCTTTTGTAACTGCTGCAGAAGAGTTTAGAGCTGCACTGCAGATGGTTTTAAGGCACAAGAGAAGGTGGAAAAGTAAATTAAAGCTGGCTTGCTGAAGGGAAGTTGTGTTCTATCGAAATATCAATAAACATGTACCAAAGCTAGCAGAGTCCCTTGTATAAAAGCAGTAAAAGCTGCCTTCTGCTTTTCCATCCAAGGAATACCAAGTTCCTGATTCCTTTATACGGTACAAAAACACAAATCTCTCTGGCATCTTCCCTAATGCAATCACGTACGTATTTCACTCTTCAGTATTTAATTGCAATTTTTTTACTAGGCCACTCATAATCCATTTTTGTCTCCCCTAGAATTGTGCTCTGTGTTAGGAACCTGACTGCAGCTGAGTGAAAGTGCACCTGCTTTGCATGCAGAAGGCATGCAGGTTTTATCTCTGGAATCTCCAGGTAGGGCTAAAAGAAGTCCCTTGGAGAGCAGCGGCCAGTCTGTAGGGACAACTCTGGGCTAGATGGGCAATGGGTTCAGTCAAAGGAAGTTTCCTATGTGTTTTTCCTCTCTGCCATGTATTTCCCTTCTACTGACTCCTTGCCCCTACTTCCCAAAATGGTTATTTTTCACGTCATGTGGAACACGACATTTCTCTGCACAATCGGGACCAGGGTATTTGAGGGACCACATCCTTCCTTATAATCCGACCTGTCTTCTGAGGTCATCAGGGGGCGACCCTGTTAACCATGCCGCGGTTGATAATTGATAATTATAATAATTATAATAATTATAATATAATATAATAATAAATAAACCAGTATTTATTATTATCATCATCATCATCAACAACAACAAGAAGAAGCAATGACAGTTACAGCCCAATCCTATTGGGCTGCCCCTTTGGCAGAACGAGCAATCCACCAGCACTGACTGCCTTACAGCAAGTTGTAAGTATCACTCTGGCAGTGTGTGGAGGCTGAAATGCTGGTGGGAAGGCTGGAGCCTTTCCACATGCGCCGGATGACTCCCCCACACTGGACCTGCCGAGGCAGGTAAGTTGGCAGGGGAGGAGGCGGGACAGGTGGGAGAAGGACGGAACAGGGAGGCAGGGGATGGGCAGAGTGGATCTGAGAAGGGGGCGGATTTGGTGGTGGTTGCTGAATCCGAGCCGCTTTCCCAGACCCGATTCTGCAGCGCGGGTCCGGGTCCACGCGGACCTGCGTCTATCTAGCGCAGGTCTGAGTAGATCCCTCTGTACTGCAAAACGTACTGCAAAAATGTACTGAGGAGATCTCCACGACTGCACCCCCCCTGCATAATATTTATTTTTCACATTTTTATACCGCCCTTCCTCCAAGGAGCTGAGTGGTGTATATATTTCCTCCCCTCCTTTTTTGTCCTCACAACAACCCTGTGAGGTAGGTGGGGCTGAGAGATAGTGACTGGCCCAAGGTCACCCAGGAAGCTTCGTGGCTGAGCGGGGATTTGAACCTGGATCTTCCAGGTCTAAGTCCGACTCCCAAACCACTACACCATCCTGGGGGTCATCCCCTTCTCTTGGCCATGTGCTCTGTTCCCTATAAAAGGTAGGGGCCCTGTAATCCCCTCTCTTCCTCCTGCGCTTTGGATTGGTACTGGTGAGCTCTCTCTCCTCTATCTTGTACCCCTTCCTCCCTTTCCCCCCCCTCCCTCTCTCTTGCAACCCCCCTCCCTTCTCTTTGCATTACCCCTCAGTTAGGCACTGATTTGGCTCCTGAACCCAGCTTGTTCAGAACCTTAGAATCATTTTATTTCTTCCCCCTTCTCCTCATACCCACCCACTCAACTTGACTTCTCAGTCACGCTACAGACTGCTAGTCCTCCTTTTCATTCACGGCTACACCATTGCAAGCCAAGGTGAACTCTAGTAAGAACCCTGCTAAATCTCTGTACCTAAGTTCCTAGATCTGTATGCTTTGGAGTATGATTGAAGTGATGCATATTGAACTGTATTTTCTTTTTGTATGATTCTTGCCTGAACTATTTAGTAAATATTGGAAAGCAACCACGTGTCTTCAATATTATTTAAAAGGGAATTCTGCAAAAGCCCAACTCTGGTATACACAGGTATCAAGATCATATACATGCCAAATTGCCATATTTAAAGCTATTCCCCTAATTACAAAGGCAATTTTGGTAACAGATTAAATGGCTGTAGCCTTTTGGTGCTGCTGCATCTGCGGGGTGGTGGTGGTGGATAGGATTTGGCTCTTAGTCATGTTAGAAGTGTGGTTAGCTTTTATTTCAAACCGATCTGCCCTGAGATAGGAGGCAGAAGATCCTAGGCAGTTCACATCTATATAATCTTCAAGTCACATGACTGAGTCCAGAAGCAATAAGAATTTGTTTGCCTGAAGTAAAGTTGCAAGAGTTCCTACCAGAAACAGAAAACCCAACAGATGTACCTTCTTAGTTTCAAATCATGCTGGGTTTCATTGCTCTCAGGTTAATGCAAGTTTCGTGAAAGGTCACTCATGTCAACCATCTGTCACCGCCATTCTTACAAATACAATATGGTGAGTGGATATTAAATGCAAATCCATATATCAGCTACATTTTTCTCACTTGATGGTGACAAGTTGAGATGTTCTTGTCCTGTCAAATCTTTTAAATATTTGGCAACTGTCCTTTGATCTTTTTAAAAAATACCAAATTGTATGGCTCTTAGCTTTTGCTCTCTTTAAAATACTTTTAAAATTAACCCTATTAATATATTTGTGCTATTATTAATTTATGGTTTTTACAGTGCAATCCTGTCTACTTTTAGATTGGCACAGCGATCACTCCACCAGTCAAAGGTGTTGCAAATGTGCCGGAGAGCATGTTTGTGGCACCCAGAGAGTAAGCTGTGCCAGCGGACAGGTCTGCGCTGCTCCGCTGGCACCGCAAGACAGATGGACGCCGCGGCAGAGAGGTAGGTGCCTGTGATTCAGCGGAGGGGTGACAGGAGGGCGGAACCGGGAGTTTTGGGGGATGGGATTGGTCGACTGGGTCCAGGAAGGGGAGGGATTAGCGGAGGCCTCCTCCACCATAGCCTATCCCCCTTCCTGGGCCTGTTGGGCTTTACATGGGCCTCTCGAATGTGCGCCAGCAAAATAGCTGGTGTAGATTCGAGTAGACTCATCTGGGCCGCTGGGGATGTATTTGGGATAAGGGGATCAGTGGTGTCATGAGCCAACACGTCACCCCGGCACGTCACCCACACACACACACCCAAGTGTGTAAAAAAAAAAAAACCCGGTACTCACCCCACGGCCCACGCACCAGGAGAGGGTGATGTGCCGCACCAGCAGGCCAAGCCGCATCTTCTTCGGCAGCTCGCCCGCTTCTAAGTAGGCCGGGCAAGGCTTCGAGTGGCACGTGCACACAATGCCGCTCAAAGCCTTGCCCTCAGAAAGGCCGAACGAAGACCTGATTCGGTCTTCATTTGGCCCTTCTGAAGGCAAGGCTTTCTGAAGGCAAGGATTCAAGCGGCATTGTGCTCATGCCGCTCGAAGTCTTGCCTGGCCTATTTAGAAGCGGCCGAGCCACCGAAGAAGACACGGCTTGGCCTGCTGTTCTCCCGGGGGTGACGCGCTGGGAGTGGGTGACGCGCCAGGAGGGTGACAAGCCAGGAATCGCGTCCCCTGTGCGTCACACCTTCCCGGCACCTCCCAGCGCTTCCCAGTGTGTTACCCCCAGCGTCCTGCCCCCCCCGCCACACTACAGTGATGCTACTGAATGGGATGAATATCCCTTTACCTCGAGGAGGCCTCTGACTCCGCCAGCACAGTCCCCATCCTGCACAGGATGCAGCAGCCACCTTATTTGCACCACCGTATCCTGCTAGACAAGATTGGGGTGTTAATCTTCTATACCTTGGGCACATTTGTGGCAAGGTGGCTAACAAATCTTAAAATGAGAATAATAAAAATGACAACATGTTCCCTACAGATAAAACCACCTTGGTCAAGGAGTATATATGTCGTTATCATCATCATCTTCCCACCAACAAGGCATGCACAGATCTACAGAGAGCCAGGTTTACCCCTGTACACTCAGGTTGCTGGACCCAAGGCATTATTTTCCACACTGGTTAAAATATGATGAGCGATATCAATATATAACATATATTGATGTTATTATATAATTGACAATTATATCAGTATATATTTTCTAGGGTCCATCATATTCTATTTTCACACCAAGAATCTAGGATGGTGGAATGAAGACAAAGGGGTGGGGTTATGTAGATAAGGACAGCCCCAGTTCTCCATCCCCGCCCCGCCCCCCACCCCCCTGAGTTCTCTTGGTCAAAGTAAGCAGGCTGCAATCTGGGACACAACTGACATGAAGCAAAACCTGACACACACACACCCCAGACACTGGAGTCACTAAGGGCAGGGAGGAGGTTCAACTTCCCCCGAATGCTGTTCCTGAATGTGCTCCTTTCCTTTGTTTCATAAGGAAATACTGTAGTTACCATTAACTCACAGGGGACCAATAAAGCACAGCACTTGAGGACAGCATTGCAGCAGGGGTCAAAATTCAACCACTACCCTTCACAGTAGGTGACCCAGCCTTCTCCAACAGGGAGGGCTACCATTTGTCCCTGTGTGTGGAGTGCACAAAAAGTGTTATGTGCATGCACATGCGCATGTGCACACGCACACACAGCAGAGTCCCTGAAATGTACTCTCCCTTCACACATTCCTCACATCATCATGCTGGTGATCATATAAAAGATCAGGACCTCTCATCAGGAGGTACAAAGTTTATTTTGGGCCCCTTCTCTTCATATGAATTTGGCTCCTGGGCCCCCTTTTTGACCCATTTTTTTTACCCTGGGCCAGGGTACAACCCCCCTCTCAGAGGCCCTGAAAGAGACTCCCAACACACTGAGTGACCCAGTTCAGCTGAGTTGATTCCATACTTCCTCCCCTCCCCACCATCTTCCACGGTTCTCTGGGATCAGTGAATATACAGTATTTAATCTACCAGAGTTGCTACATCTGGCACTGTTGCAGTGTTTTCTTTCTCGTCCGACAAACAAATCATTCTGTGGCTGAAATCACCACTTGAGCATCCTTTCAAAAACAAATTGCCAAGCAGACAGTAATCAATTCTGTGTCTCCATGTTATTACGGCTATAACTGACCCCTAAAAATTAACCTGTCTTTTGGGAATGCCCTTCAGACTGAAGTGAGCAAATCTTGTGTAAGAGGAGATGATTCAGCCTCATTCCATTCAAAGCAGGGTTACGAATATTGTTCAGTTTTGCCAAATGAGGAGGCATTCTTGCTGGCCAAGGGCTCATGATGCAACTAGGCATAGATTTTCAATGCTTCTGGGTAAAGAACTCCATTCTTGGGCCACGAGGATGTGCCTTTTTAATTATTAATTTAGTTTTTTTTTCCAATTTGAAAGAATAATTCTTGTAAAAAAAAATCAAATATCCTGATGTGTGGAACACCAAACATTAACAAAATAGAAAAAACTCTATACATAAATGTCTAAAAACAGTTTCCAAATATCACAGAATTTATCCATACAAAACAGTCTTCTGTAAGAAACAGATTCAAATATAGAAAGGGCCAGTAGATCTTCAATCCAGTAAGAAACAGTGGATGAGCACTTGCCCTTCCAAGCTTTGAGTTTAAATCTTTTTGCAACAGTTAGGGCACAGAGTCAGTTAACTTGCAAATAATTGGTAAATAATTCAAAGAATGTACCTTATATACTCGCATATAAGATGATCTCCCTGATAGGATGAGGGCATGTTTTGAGCCAAAAATCCTGAAATTTGCTGTGACCCGTTTGATAAGACGAGGGTAAAACGTAAGGACTTGTGGGGTCAGATCCTGGAAAAAGCTCCAACGACTTACCAGTAATTGTTCTGAGATAGCAACAAAAGTTTGCAGTGGGTTAAAAAAAGCCATTTTACCTTGTTCTGAAGCAGCAGAAAATGGAGCTCTTCTCCAAACAGGAAGAAAGGTAAAGGAGCATTTTATATTATATATGAAAATATCAAATGCAATAGGCTCACTCCCTGCAGGAACTGAGCTCTTTGCAAAGCATCAGCTTTTTACAAAGCAATTAGCTCTCTTGTAAACTCTAGCAGCTCCCCATTTTGCAAAGCAATTAGCTCTCTTGCAAACTCTAGCAGCTCCCCTTTTTGCAAAGCAATTAGCTCTCTTGCACACTTTAGCAGCTCCCCTTTTTGCAAAGCAAAGCTCTCTTGCAAACTAGCAGCTCCCCCTTTTGCAAAGCGATTGCGGTAACTCTCTTGCAAACTTTAGCAGCTCCCCTTTTTGCAAAGCAATTAGCTCTCTTGCAAACTGTAGCAACTCAGGTCAGCACAGCTCTTTGCAAAGCAATTAGCAACTACTGTATCTTGCAAACTGAGCTCAGCTCAGAGCAATTAGCACTTATCTGATTTTTGAATAGCTTCAGGGTTTTGCTTGGAACATCTGATTGTCAGGGATTAGCTTGGCTTTGATCACTGATCCATGAATAAGATGACCCAGGTTTTTCAGAGTCTATTTTAGGCATAAATTTCTCACCTTGTAGGGGAGTATATAGGTACACATCTAGAAACACCATTGACTGTCCTAAAACACGATTGATGCTGCTAATAACATCTGACCAAAAAGACTAAATCACAGAACAAGAACAAGACCGTAAAGCACTTTCGCGGCACCCGGAGATTAAAGACCGCTGGCGCAGAGGCTTGTGGCTCTCTCTCCTCCAGGGGACTGTCACCGCACCCGCCGGGCAAGTTTAAGTCCTGCACCAGCCGGTGCAGGGGCGGGAGGAGGGCAGACCTGACAACGAGGAAGGGCAGCCATTGGCCTCACCAGGTAGGGAGAGGGCTGGGATATCGGCCCAGTTTGCCCCAACATGGAGGACTCGAATGTACGCCAGCTCCAGAGCTGGCATACATTCGAGTAGGCCGAAAGGCCTCAGGCCGCTTGCACCAAGGGAAGGGGATGATCGTCCCCTTCCCTCGAGGTGCACCTGGGACCTGGATAGGATATGGCGGGCGGCCCTTTAGGCCAGCTGCCGTACCTTACACAGGATTGGGCTGTCAGTCTCTGTCAGTCCAGTTTAAAGAGTAGCTTTTTCCATTCAACAATTTCCTAAAACTAGCATTATTTTCAGAATTTTCAGATTATTTCCTACATTTCACAGTTCCCAGTCAAGCGCACACATACTTTATGCATAATTCTATGAAAATACAACACATGAGCAACAAAGATCCAATCTTTCCATCAATTTTAAACACCAGAGCTAACATCCACAATCAAGAAGCCTTAAAAATTATCCAAAAATAGAGACATTGTAACGTGTGTGTGTGTGTGTGTGTGTGTGTGTGTGTGTGTGTGTGTGTGTGTTGCTTGTGTGAGTGTTGTTTTTAAAAAACTCAGATGCTTCAGTGCAGCTGGTGTCTCAGCTTCTCACACAATGCTGATGAATATAAACATTGCAACTTGACAAATCCCCATTGGCTGCATTCTTCCTGCCTGGCAGAACATTCAGAATCTGTGTTCTACTGGATTTAATCATCTGCTCCCTTTAAATAATAAACTAGCAATGGGGCAGAGGAAATAGATCTATTTATGTCATTTGCTGTCAAAAATATTTACGTGGCTAACAAACACCCCCATGAGAACCTCTGCACTAGTCTTGTGTGGAACTGACAGAACCCTGGCAGATTGATTTATCTCTTTAAAAAGTCATTAGAAATAAGAACGTGCAATTGTTACCCGCTCAGAACCTTCACAGATACATTGGTCTAAAAACCCAGATATACACAACCACAACACAGGGGATGTGTATGGTTTTCCCTAACCACCTGCACTTGTAATTCAATCCAATTCCCTTGCCCAAAAGTTCAAGACCTATAAAAAACTTTGGTAAACCACCACCACTATCCTGCAGCTCTGTCACTAGAATGCCTTAAAATCCTTTTACTTAAACACATACACCCTGATATGTGCTGTCAGGACTGGCTCATCCATGAGGCAGACTGAGGCAGGTGACTCAGGCAAATGATTCAGCCACCTTGGGCATTTGCCTTTTGGCATAGGAAAAGGCAGGATATAATTTTTTAATAAATAAACAAACAAACAAACAAATTAGCACCTTCATTGGCAGCCCACCTCCACCTGCACACTTGCTTCCGCTGCTCCTCCCTCTCCCTGGATTGGAAAAGACTGAGGAAGAGGAAGTTTGGAGGAGAGAGAGAGAGAGAGAGTGGTAGACTAGAGCAGCCAATGCCCACCACTCGTCTCCCTTCCCACATTTCTACTCCATCCTCCTCTTCCAATCAAAGGAGCAGGAAGAGAAGAGGCTGGCACATTGCCAAGATCATCCTCCCCCTCCCGCCCCAAACCAACCCCGGTTCAGCCCACTCCCCACCCCGATTCTCCCCCAAACCACCCCTACCATATTCTCTTCTATCCAAAATAATCCCCCGAGCAAAAATGGCACTCTCCATTTTTTTTATAATAGACTGTTGAAGGAGAATTATGAAATACTGTATATAAACTGCTGTGCATAATAGCAGACCTGCCTTTTCTATTTCCCTGGGAAACAGATTAGCAATTCCAGGGATGATTTTTTTTATTATTATTATCTACTGCTTCAATTTTTGTTCTGCTTGTTTCACAAAAAGCCCTGATAAACATGTATCTTTTGGCTGGGGCAAACCTTTTACTAGAGCTCAGTTGTTAAGTCCAATCAGATAACACTTTGCAAGACACTAGCTCATTTTCATTTTTTTTTTAAAGAAGCTTGACAAGAGGTCAGTAAGAAATAAGAAGCAGAACGTAAGAAAAAAATATGTTCATTTCTAATATATGACAGTATGGTAATTGGGAATGTGGTCACGGCAATATGACCTTGTTGTCCATGTAGGTAAGGGAGTGGCATGTCTGCCAGAGAGAAGGGATTTGGAGGTTGGGTTGTGAGGGTAAGATTGTATTCCCTAATATCATGCCTCCTCAAGCCACATCTCTGTGCCATCCTAAGATCTCTGGTATTGACAATGACAGTGACACATATCTGCAGCTGGACATTAATTTTCACTGTTCACTTTCCTGCCCGCCCCCCAAGCAAGAAGACAATAATAGTCAGGCTTACCAGATCGCCGACCGGGACAGTCCGTTTTGCCCTTAAGGGCGGCGGGGGGGCGGGGCGATAGGAGCCAGAGCGCACTCTGGCTCCTATCGCCCCGCCCCCCTGCCGCCCTTAAGGGCAAAACGGACTGTCCCGGTCGGCGATCTGGTAAGCCTGATAATAGTCCCACCACCACTATGCATCTTCCTTCCAGGCTTGCTGCTGTACTCCCAAAGACATGACCCCAAGAATAACCCCACCTTCCCTGGCCCATTCCCAATTGATAGAAGGCCGGCCACTACTGTGAAACTGATGGGAGAAAGATGTGTATTCATTGGCTGGGACCCAAAGAGTTCCTTTAGGCAAATCCAAGGGCTAGGGCAGTGTTACTGTTTCCCAAAAGTTTTCGATCTGCGGCTCCCATGACTATTGGCAACCATTGGCCGTGGCTCCCCATTACAATTGGTCAGTGGTTCCCAAACTGGGAGGCGTGGCTCCTAGGGGAGCCATGGAAACCAGCCAGGGGAGCTGCGGAGTGCCATGGAATCCCCTTGGAATACAGTGCAAATGCAATGCCAATTGGCAGGCATCAACATAATGTAATGGGGAGGCATGGCCAAGGGTCACCAATGGTCAAGGGAGCCGCAGGTCAAAAAAGTTTGGGAAACACTGCATTAGGTTGATGCCTGCCAATTGGCATTGCACTGTTTTCCGAGAGGATTCTGTGGCACTCTGTGACTTCCCTGGCTGGTTTCCGTGGCTCCCATAGGAGCCATGCCTCCCAGTTTGGGAACCACTGGGCTAGGGCATGCCCAGGGGGATTATGGGACTTTTTTTTGTCTGAACAGCAGATCCCAGTGCCATATCAAAATTATGAGTTCTAAAACTGGTCTGCGACATGTGGCACGGAAGACCTGCTCAGGTGCACAGAACTATTCTGGTTCTGCGATTCTTTAGCACCTGGCCATCACAAGGCATGGAATCCTCCTTTCTTTGTCTTCAAGAAGATTTATTATTTTGTATAACCATTAAAATTAAAACAGGAAAAAATAGGGAAGGTGCCATTCCATTCAATGTCTGATTTCCTTGCTCCAAAGGCACTTTTGCTCTGGTACTTTTTGCCTGCAGGCGATGATAAAGCTCCTGATTAAATTTTAAAGAAACTGTCTTTGAACAAGTCAAGAGCTGGAACTGCAAGGGAATGCATTATTGAAGGTAGGGACGACCATGTGATTTCCAACACAGCAGTGGTGCAGGGAGCCCAGCACTGTATGTAGAGAATGCCGCACAGTAACCCAGCCACCTAAATCAAGAAGAGCCCCATGCTCTAATATATGCTGAAATAACGCATTTATTGCATCCTCTGATTGTAACTTTAACAAGTCCCAGTTTTATAGCTAATATTCTAGAAAACTATCACCCCCTTTTATAGCAAAGCAAGAAATTCTGCAGGAAAATGTGGATCACCTGAGTTTATCTTACCTCATTCGTCAAGGCCCTAAATAGATTTTCCACATAAAAATATATATCACATGGTACCTATAAAAAGATGCAGCTGTAAATGGCCAGGCATCATCTCAGCAGCCTGAGGAAGGGGAATTTATGCAGGAAAATGGCTGACAGTGATGGATTTTTACACCTGTGAAGCTCTTTGTTGAAAGTTAAACTTGACATCACATCTCTGGTCAGGTGTTCTTCTTTCTGCCTGTAAGAGAATTTAAGTAGGGTTTGGGAACAGGAGAGTCTGTAGTTTTTTAAGGAAAGAAGTGTTAGCGTCTGGACCATGGGTAGGAACCCAAGGCACAAAGTGGTTTATTCAAGCAAGACAGGTCAGTGTTCCCTGAACTTGGAGACTACCCATCTGGACTCCTACTCTGACTGGAGAGTTGAGATTTTAAATATGTACATGCCATTGTAAACCAGAAGAAAGAGTCTGAGAGTGTGTGTTTTCAGATACATACTGGACCAGGTCAATATCTGCTCAGGCTGGACACATTAGTCAAGAATGAGAAACTGTAAGGGATACAGGGCTGGACCTGGTTGGTATAGCTCTTCCATCCAGGAGAGAAGTGAGGAAACATATTTCCTAGCAATCCATGATCTGACATGCTTCCCAGTCACTTCTGGGAAGCTCACCATCATCACTGAAGTTGCAAATTAATAATGTGAAATGAGCAAGATTGTAGAGGAAACTACTTGGGCAGCTTGTGACTCACCAAGCTGACCATGGCCCACCAGCCAGCCCATCAGACGGGGCTTGAGCTTTTTGCTGTCTCTCAGAAGGTTCCTCAAGCCTCTTGTGAGTTGCCATGGATGGTTAGTGTGTTGTGTTCAACTCAGTGGGTCATATGTTATGCAGACCCATTGCAAAACATTTTGTACAACAGAATACTACAAACATTATGTGGATGAGTATTTTAAAAAATAATGAAGAAATCATTGAGACTACATGGGTTTTCAGCACTGGTGCTTAAATTGCATTTCCCGCCCCCACCCCACACAAGGACTACCAGTAGTTCAACCTTTAAATCGTGATTCTAAAGTCAGAAAGATACTTTGTGTCATCTTGGTTAATTTCCAACTTTAAAGAGTATCTACCAGACACCAGGTCTCCATCCTAATTTCTCCAGTGCAGGTCTTCAGTGCAAACACTACTGAATTTCCTTTCTCATATTTAGGGAGAAATGTTGTTTCACTTCTGGAAATTGGATTGGATTGAAACTGTGGAATGAAAACTAAGTGGGCTTGTTAAAATGCTATCGGCATCTGGTTTTACATTTGGAAAGGATTCAAGACATATTATTGTTTCTGTTGGCCTCATCTTTTTAATTTGAAGTTCTGTTAAGATGAAACATAATGTTGTGCTAACATTTTTTATTGGTAATCTGCACTGTATAAAAATTTAAGAATGATTACATTTGTAAAGTTAGGAGAGGTAGATATCTACTGACTACAATACTTGGGGAGGGGATAGTAATGGATCACTACAGAAAGTGTGGATCAGTAAGTTAAGAGGGAGCCGTTTCCTGCTGTGGGCTGCTACAGAATACCCTTCATATTGGGTGCTAAATGCATGTCTTTTTACCCAGGGATAATGCTAGGAAAGCACAAAGCCTTTGACATACTTAAAAAGCCTTTTTATTCCCTTTTCCCCCTCTCCTTCCCAGCCTCCTCCTCCTGAACGCCGCATGGAGGATGGAAAATGGTAAAAGCTGATCTGGATCCATGGAGCCATGGCACAAGTATGTTGCCTTCCACAAAATGTACTAAATTAGAAAACACCAGCTCTTTGACCTTAGGGTGACCTCACCAATGTAAGAATGATGTCACCTTACATTAATCCACAGTTTCAATGGTTGCAGCCATTTATTATTCCCCTTATCAGAATCCAGACATCCCTTTCTTCTCATTGTCTCCCTTGCCCCTTACCTCAGAAGCTGGTCAAGAGGTCAGGCTCTCTGGAAATTGGGAGATATGGACATTTCTGGGACAATGGATTAATGCTTTGAAATTAAGAACCACCACCACCACCCGGCTGAGGGGATTGCTTATCTCACATGTGCAAATCCTATAATAACTGTTGTGGCCAGAAACCCACTGTACTCCTGCTGCACTCTGAACTGGAGTTCCTGTCAAGGGCAAGCATTAAAAGGCACCTCCACTCGGTCTACTCCTTCAGTGATCGAGCCAACCAGCAGCCTCCAAGAATGCTAAACTTGAACCCCTGTTTTCGGGTTGCTCTCTAGATCACACTTTTAACATATCCCTCTAGCTAGCGTTGTCTCTTCCCTCTCCAGATCACAAGGCAGGGGAGCCACCTGTCATCTATTTTACTTGCGTTGCGTGGGTAAAAGCCAGGTTTCCCCAACTTCCTAACTTGACTTTTTCCAAACAGGCTCCCCTCTCCCTCCCACTTGGCATCTGCCTCTCCCTCTGTGAAGTCAAGGGAGGTGGGACCTCCCATTTTCTTCATCCTCTTCTCGATTTTCCTCTCTCCACAGAAAGCTAGTTGCATCAATTTCAGCCACAGTTTCTTCCATCTCTAACCCTCCCCCCTTTCTTCTTTCTCACTTGACTGTGGCCATTAGTTACCCCCCCACCTCAATTAGAAAAGACTATGGCCATTCTATAGATGGACCAATGATTTGACTTGGTGTATACAAGTCAACAATCATGTGTATGCTGCATTCAATTCATGTACACGTATGGTGACCATTCCCACCAACTGCCTGCTGGAGGTGATCATCTCAGTCAACCTCTTTGATGAGATGGCCCTGCCCAAAAATGGTGGTATGTAATCAATATGAAACAGAAGAGCCTGTAATGTAATTTTGTTTAGAGTCTTCTGATTATTTGTACTACCAAACTTTGCAAATATTTGTAAAATTACACGGAAATCCATATATCACAAGTGAAATTCTGGTCCCTTGGGACACTTTGCATTGTTGTGCACATGGGTGCTGGCTTCACAGGTAAGGAAGTGGGAAGGAGGTAGGAAGGGAGAGACCAGAGGCTAAATCAGAGTTTGTAAATGAACAGCTCGAAGCAACTGATTTTCAATTAAGAGTTGAAATGAAAATGAAGTGCTTTAGTGCTTAGCTTCCAAAGTGCCAATATTCTTAAATAACATAGGTGCCTGACTATTCTACAGATCCATTAAATCAACTTGGTTTAAAGCAAGACTCTATCTGCTTATTTAACACACACATGCACGCACACACACACACACACACTGTACCCTGCTAAGCACAACTCATCATGCAAGAAGAAATTCTTGTGGTGAGCTGAAAACCAACTAAGCTGCAAATCTTGTAGAAGGAATGGCCTGTTTCATTAAAAACAAGTTCATCTCTTTATGAAATGAAATCAAAACAAAATGAATGACTAAGGAATGTCCACATTATAGACTTACACAGGTTTAATGGTCATTCCTATACCCCAAGGAAAACTGTGACCTTGTGAGGGGGCCTCCAACAGAGATTTCTCAGCATCTCATCCAACTGCCATCTCCAGAACTCTTTGGGGAATGTCATAACAGTTCAAGCAGTATAAGAGAGGTTAGTAGCATAGGGCCTCAATTTGAGTTTCATGGCCCATTATCCATGGATACGTACAACTGTCTAGTAATTACATTGTTTTTGAGGTGCATGTTTGCTTTATCTGGTAAGACACTTGGAAGAGAAGCAAATGAAAGAAGGTCTAGGTTAGATAAGCCATGTGTACAGTAGAAACTGCTAATTTTAAACCAGTTTAATGTTACCTACTCTACATCCTTAGGATACAATCCTATACACACTTACCTGGGAGTAACAGCGCAATTCTATGCATGTCTACTCAGAAGTAAGCCCCCTTCTATTCAATGGGGCTTACTCCCAGGAAATTGTTATAGGATTGCTACCTAAGTCCCATCTGAGTAGACATCATCACAGGATTGTACTATTACAGCACAATCCTATCCAATTTACACCACCGATGTAACCAACGGTGCAACGAGAACGGGAGGCCCCAGAACGGAAAGGGGATTCCCCTCCAAAGGGAGATTCAAAGGGGATTTAAATCTCCCCTCCCCTCCAAAGCCTCCCGCCCTGCCCTCCCCCGCTGGTTACACCGGTGGTGTAAATTGGATTGCGCTGTTAATCTGGTACAACAGTCATTCCTTCTCCCCCCACCCCAGGAAATCCATGGACCTCTCAGAGAAAATTCTCAGCACTATCACGAAACAACAATTCCCCTGATTATTTGAGGGGAGACTTGATAGTGAAACATATGAAACCATGATAACTTGGAAATATAGACGTATCCTATTATGCTTCCCCATCATCTGATAGACCAATTTTTAATTTTTAATCAGAATCTTTCCCTTTCCCATTAACCTCTCAGCAAAAGAGCAAAAAGTGAAATCTGTGTGTTTATTTTTTCCTTATCTGAAGAAGAGATGGAAAAGTAGAGTGAGGGAAAAAACTGAATAAAAAAAAAATTAACATTTTTAGGAGTTGTTTTAAATAAACCCAACCTAGTTCCCCTTTAGAATGCCTTCTTTTTGTCCCACACATATATTTTGCTCTTCTAGGCATTCCGCTTATTTCAGAGTGACATCCGTAGACACTTGAAAGTGTCGGACATTTCCTTCTGTGATAAACAACAGTATGCATGCTTTGGATAATATTTATATCCCAGAGTTGCATCCCATCATTTTCAGCATCATTTATTTTATTTATTTTATTTACAGTATTTTTACCCCGCCTTTCTCCCCAAAGGGACCCAAGGCGGCTTACAACAAAAAGAAAATACAGTGCAGTATAATACAAAAAAATAGTTACATTTTAAAACAGTAAAAACAATTAACGAAAATTAATAAAAACAGTATCTAAAAATCAGTTAAAAAAAAAGATTACAATTAAAACAAATACATAAAAACAGCAGCACCCCACCTGTACTAGCAGGATGTTAAAAAGGCAAGGGCTCAGAAGGCTTCTTTGAACAAGAAGGTTTTTAGGCCTCGCCGGAAAGCCGGAAAGTGTCCAAGGAGGGAGCAGTTCGTAAGTCAAAAGGAAATCGTAAGTCACAATCATCTCGTGGGTTGTTGTTGTTGTTGTTTAAATACTATCCAAAAAGTCAACAAACACAAAGCAAGCGCAGCTGCAACTGCTAACCAGCCTGCCAACAGTTTCTTCCCACTTCCTTAAGAAGGGCTGCTGCAGCTGGTGGCCATGACAACCCAGGACTGTGAGGCCTAGCTGGGCATAAGTCCTCATTTCCCGCCATTGCCAGTGAAAGACCCATTCAGTTTGTAATGGTTGTGTTTGAGGGCGGGAGTCAGAATGATATTTACCTGGCAATTGCCATATATGACTCCATGCATGAAATCAGGGATGGTGGCCAGTGTGGGGGGTGGGGAGGAAGACCCATAGACTTTAGCCAGAAGCTGATTCTAAGCTGGATCTGTCTTTTGCTTTCTTAAGCCCACCAAGCTGCCCTTCACTACAGTCCCAGTCAGAACAGGTTGCCCCATGGTTGCTATTTGTCAAGGGGAAAACAGTTCTCATTGGTGCCGCTGGGAACGTTTTTCCTCTGGGCCAGAAGTGTCGTAGGGGGGGGGTGCCTTGGTGCCCAGGGCCCCCAGGCGCGGACCTCTGAAGGGGTGGAATCGCGGGCTGAGGAGGGCGAAAACGTACCTTCCTCGGGCCACGTTTCGGCCCACCCGCCCGCCCTTGGCTCCGAACGCCGTTGAAATGAAGTGAAAACGGCGCGGGGGTGTTTGGAGGCGGGGCGTGACGTCACACGCCCGCATCATGTGGGGGCGGCGTCACATCACGTGGGGGCAGCGTCACGTCGGCAGTCCCCCCCACGTGAGGCCGGAGCGTCACCACTGCTCTAGGCAAATAGCAGCTCTGCGGGCCCAATCCAGATCAGGTCTGTGGCAGAAGGTTAGTCTTGATCTGTGGTGGGCCCAATCCTACTGCATTTTCTTGGGGGTGATGTGGTCAAGGGAGCAGCAGGGAGACTGCTGGCAAGTTAAAGTCCCCCTGCCCCCCTCACATGCAACCTCTGTCTGCATAGAGAAATGCTGCACCTAGAGAGAGATTCTCTAGTGCCAACAGTAGCGGGAGGGGGGGCTTGAACTCAAGGCTTTTGCGGGGATAGCTGGGGCAGCTACTGTATCCCTGGCCAGCGCCACCAAGAAGCCAGGTAGCAGTGGTAGTCCCAACACAAAGATCTCTCCTCTGCAGTGGCTGCCCCTTACTCCCATCACCTACTTAACGCCTCATGGCTTACTGGACAATAGAGAGGAGCAGCAGTGACAGTCCAGCTTTCTTAGACCTGGCACCATTTTAATTCCCAGGTGCCCTGGCCTCCATCATTGCACTGGGGACAGGCTTCTAGGAATTTTAAAATGGCACTGGACCCAAAGAAGGTGAACTGCTGTAGCTGCTGCTCCTCTCCTTACATACCAGGCAGCAGGGGTAGGGGAGAAGCAACGCCACAGGGGACTGGGCACACAGGCATGGGTCCTGGGCATGGGCATGGGTCCTGGGCACGGGCATGGGTTCTGTCAGTGACATGGGCTGTCAGGCCATGCCTGACCAGACCTGACCTGTGACACCAGCCCTCAGATTCTTCCTGTACTGGCGCAGACAATATTTAAGTGCCCAAACTCATGCAGTTACCGATATATGCACACTCATGCTGCAAGCATGTCCCACCCCTCACCTTGCTTCTGTGCTAGTTTTGCTTAGTTCATCACAAGGGGGTAGTTTAGCCGAAGTGCTGCTCTTTGCTCACTGGTAAATCTAGGTTTAGCAGCACACATAAAGGGGTAGTTTGGACACACCCACATGTACATGTAGGGGCAGGTTCAGGGCTTTGGGGGTGCATCGGTGCAGGGCTGGGGCTTGCTGGTGTCCTATTGCTACCTCCCACCATGCATTCTTTTCCATATGGATGATAATATCTGCACAGGGCTTATGTGTGAGTCAGTGTTATTCAGTTATTCACTCAATTAAATCTTCCCTTCTTCACAAAGTTCCTCTCATCTTTTAATTAATTAATTAACTTAAAAAACTTTCCATTCCAATTCATTCTCACAAGATTCAAATACAAAAAAGAGACCATGAAATAACAAAATCAAAAAATACAACACAGTATAAATTCAACACAGAGAGCACAAAGGGAGAGCAATATCCAAAAGCAACTGGTAAATAACTATAGACATACCCATACCCTGAAAAAGCTAATGATACAGCCTATGACAGAGCCCTGTCATGCAAAATGTATGTGCAGTGCCTACTGCGCTCAGGAGGTGGCATAGTGTAGTGATTAGAGCAGCAGGCTAGGACTGAGCAAACCCAAGTTCAAATTACCACTCAGGCATGAAGCTCACTGGGTGATCTTGGGTCAGTCACTATCTCTTAGCCTAACCTCCCTCACAGGGTGCTTGTGATGATAAAATAGAAGGGTAATAACCTCATACACCACCGTGAGCACAACATTGAATAAATACAGTAGTAGTAGTAGTAGTAGTAGTAGTAGTAGTAGTAGTAGTAGTAGTAGTAGTAGTAGTAATGTAATAAATTAGATATTTTAGACATTTAAAAAATATTAAATGGTGAAGTGTTCATCCCACCCCCAGATCTCTGCTTTGAGGGTACATGTTCATTGCGATTGTGATTGCCACGGATTCACCCACCATGTATGCTGTGTTATGATCCATGTCAGGGCCAGCCGTAGAAGCTGCAGGGTCCAATCGGACACACCTGGGAGTATTTTCACAGTGACGTGATGACCGTGTCACCACCAATTGCTTCTGGATTGCCCCGATAATGGGACGATCAGACACAAGGAAGGGCGGGAGGGCGGCCCTTCCAGCACCAGCAATGCAAAGCATACTCGGCGTTTGGCTCACCTGGCAATCTGCTGAGCCTAGCTGTGTGGGGCCCAATTGCCCTAAAGCCAGCCCTCATGTGCATATTGTAAGGAAATGTGGTTGCTAGGTCTAGGGCACCACCAGCTACTCCAAGCCGCATGGAAAGTCCTAGGGGCAATGTTGATGGAAGGAAGAGGTGAAAGAGGAGTCAAGAGAAGGGCACAGAAGCTAGGATAGCAGTTTGGGAAAACTCAGCAGATTGATGTGGCCCGCAGATGTCCTGCTGAGGAACAGAGGTACTGTATAAAGAATCAATTTAACCATTGCTATGTGGTTACCAATTTTCACCCACCCTGAATAGATACATGTGTGTGTCATGAGCTTGCATTGAGGTGCATTTAGCACCAAGGAAGCATCATAAAGAAATAAAATACACAATCAGATCCATATCAATATTCATGGGGGGGGAGCCCAAACATCAAGGCTATGGACAACATGGATTGAGTAGTTGGCCGCGATGGAAAGAAGTCTTTGTTTTCATTGTTTTCTATCCTGTTGTCTGCTGGAGGGATCAATGTCATTCAAAGACATGCCCTTCAGTTTCCACTTCCCTGCTCCCAAAGGGTGCTTGTGAGCTGTGACCTTCCATGTCAGGAATCTGAAATGTGCCACTCATCCTTGTCAGCCCAGAGAGGGAAAACAAATACGCTGTGTGCTAGTCTACTTCTCACCCACTCTGGTGGTGAGCACATCTGACTTCCCAGGTGACCGCAGGGGATGCCCTGCTGGACTGTAACACCACCATGGAAAGTCTCCATCTCCTTTGCTCCAAATCCTCTTTCCACTTTCGAAAGGCAATGAAGTAGACCTCAGAACCTGGAGGGACGGCAAGGGCTAGGAAATGTCACAAGCTTCTCATAAGTGTGACACAAACTGACTTGTGGGCAAAATTAACACAACTGGAAGAATTCGCTCAGTCTCGTCAGTGTAATGAAATGTGATATGTGCTGCCGCATGCTACGGCATGGACAAGTTTAGACCATGCTGCAGCAGCCATAGCCTTTAGACAAGTGGCTTCCTTACAAAATTTCAAATAACCTTTGAATACAATATGTCTCATAAAGTGAAAGAGTACGAATCTTTATCTGGGTGAAGTGAATACATTTTCTTTTCTTTTCTTTCATTCTCCACTGACTGACTTTCCATAAAACAAAATATGCTATAGCAGCTTACAGTGTACAGTTTAATAACGTCTTTTTATAGTAAATTAGAGCACAATTTATAAGAGCAGTAAAAACATAAACTAAAAAAAATCGTGCTGAATTTTCCAACTTGAAAGTAGTGCATCATTGCAGGGAGCAGACATGTTTCTTGAGAAAAAGGCTTAATTGTGAAAATGTTCACCTTTTTTCAATCCTTTTGCTGATATTGCTGATTCAGTGCCAGTCTCCTTCTAATTATTGCATCTTTTTCATCCTTAATTAATCGCATTGGCAATCTCAGCCAACTGGAACTCACCAAGTGAAAGTGGGAAAGGTCACATCATGGCATTCTGCAACCTATCAGATTTGGCTAAATCAAGAAGTCACCAGGGTTCACTGGGCACAATTCAGTTCTGGGCTCCCTTATGGTCCGCCGTGGTGATTTTCGGTAGAGTAGGAAGGGGCAGGGTTGCCTCCCCTTTGACCGAGGCACGGCACGTCCCACTTGCCTCTCATCCCACCCCTGGCTCACCCTCATTTTCCTCTTCCCCCCAGCTCATCCCTTTTGCCTCTCCCCATCCCAGCTTGGCTTTCCCTTCCCTTCAGCTTACCTGAGGCTTGCTGGGTGGCAAATTTTCTATGGATGGGCAAGCAGGGACAGTTCATCCTCCTCCCCTCCTTCTCACCTTGTAATTCTCCGAGGCGGTGAGATCACCAGATAGACCAGCCTTCTAATGTCAGCACTCGCACATGATGGCACTGAGAGCAAAGGCAATTTGGAGGAAAGGCAATGCTTCCTGAATTACAGCACAATCCTATGTAACCTTGAACCGGTGTAACAGGAGATGCACCGGTGTAAGTGCACTTATGCCAGTGTAAGTGCACTTACACCTGTGCACCTGCTGTTACACCGGTGCATCTACTGTTATACCGGTGCAAGGTTACACAGGATTGTACTGTCAGTCACATAAATTATCATACAGTAGATGAGGGATCATACAGGGATCATACAGTAGATGAGGTTGTGTCATGATATTACATAACCAACCAGCACTACATCAAGCAACAAGACACGCTGTCCTATATGAGAGCTAGGCTGAGCTAGGAAGTTCCCAGTTCAAATCGCCTTGCCTCTGTCTGCCCTGGACATCAGGTGGTCTTAGGAAATCTACTCTTCTCTGGAAGGAGGAAGTGGGGCATTCATCACCCTTGGGGAAGCCCCTCCCTCCTGGAAGGCAGGGTCGGCTTGGAGCTTGACTCCTCCCCGATGGGAGGGCGTTCCCTATCTCCCCAGTCCGGCCCTGCCTTCGCAATGCACGGTCGTGCGTTATTGGAGCTCAGCAAAAATCTGCAGCTTTTTCTCTCTATTTACTTATTCTCCTCTCTGTATTCATTCTGCCTTTGTGCGTTTGATCTGCCCTGAGCGTGTGATCTGTCCTGAGCATGTGATCTGCCTTAAGTGTCTGATCTGACTTGAGCGTTATTCATCTAGCCTCCTTTCCCACTCTTCTGCCGACTCCCCATGCCCTAGGAAAGGCGGGGACGAAGCGTGTTAGCTCGCTGTATTAGGCACGGCTGTGAGGTGCCACCATAGTTGGTTTCCTCACATCAGTCGTACATCCTGCCGTTTCTCTGCGGCGCAGCCTGTGAACAACGAGGAAGACAAGGAGGATCCTCAGCATGTGCCTGGTCGCGACGGAAGAGCGGACCTGTAACGGGCCGTCGCCGTTCGCACCAGAGGATCGCCGACGGACGCGGGGGCTAAGCGTTCTGGCCTGCCGCGATTCCGTGCTGCTGAGGCGATATATTATTATTATTATTATTATTATTATTATTATTATTATTATTATTATTATTATTATTAACAGTATTTACATACCGCTTTTCAACAAAAAGTTCACAAAGCGGTTTACAGACAAAAATCAAATGATTAAATGGCTCCCTGTCCCAAAAGGGCTCACAATCTAAAAAACATGCAGAACGCATTATATGCGAAGGAGAGTGTATTGATCTGCCCAGCTGGGACGGGTGTCTCCTGGAGCACTCCAAGCCGGCCGAAAGCACTGTCTTTATCAGCATCGGGCAGTACAGCATTTTCCCGCCTTTTCTCGTCAGCGTGTAACTAGCTCTGTGAGGGAATGCCGGAGCAAGCGGTTGAAGTAAGTGTTACAGTGGCACCCATTGGGGAGGGCCCAGTAGCAAGAAGGGCTCCCTTTCACCGGGTTTGAGGGAAGAGATTAGCAAAATGATTGCTGTGGCACTAAAGGGAGTGGTAAAAAGGAACCCTCCCCTAAACACAAGCCCTGTCACTAAAAGAGAAGCAGAAGACACAGGTCCCCATCCCCAGTGTCTCTCTCTTCCTCGGAGCCCTACCTTTCTTCCTCAGGGGAATCCTCCCCCCCCCATAGGAAAGCCAAGCAAAATCATTGCAAAAAAGCAGTGGCGAAGCGTAGTCACCATGAGTGTGACTCTCCTCCTCCACCTTCTTCCTTCGCCTCTGATTCAGGCAGGGAAGAGGGAGTACTATCGGGGGGTGGGCAGAACAAGAGGAAGATTAGGTGGGAAAGGTGAACAGACTTTTCCTGCTGAATTATTCCCCCGATTGCTGAATAAAGTGGCGAAACCTTTACAGCTGGCACCAGAGCAACAGCAGAAACGCCGCAGAGCAGAGGGGTCATCTATCCTTCTCAAGGGCCACCTAACTCAGATCTGGTGCCCTTCCCTGTTGCCTTCAAAGAGTTTTAGACCTGGAATGGGCTATAACTGCAGTAAGTAAACAACCACCTTGGCTGTTTAACAGATTCTACTCATTTCCAGACCAGGTGTTGGCTTCTCTGAAGACTCCTGTGGTGGATGCCCCCAGAGGCGTCGCTCCGGTAGGGGCGGGGCTGTAAGTTTTGCTCGGTCGGAGTCCCGTTTACCGAACGAGCAGGAGGCGGCCCCGCCCCCTCACTGTCAGAGCCATTCCCCTGCGGAGAAAGCAGCAGGCAACCCTGCCTGCTGCTTTCTCCGCAGGGGAATGGCTCTGACAGTGAGGGGGCGGGGCCGCCTCCTGCTCGTTCGGTAAACGGGACTCCGACCGAGCAAAACTTACAGCCCCGCCCCTACCGGAGCGACGCCTCTGGATGCCCCAGTGGCTGCTCTCTCTCTCCTCCTCAGCAGCTATTCCTTCTGAGGGGGAGGCCCCCCCCCCCGAAAGATCCTTGTGACAAGAGGGTGGAATCTGTTCTGAGGAGAGGCTTTGAATCCTCGTCACAACCTTGCAAGCGTCAGTGGCAAATGAGGGAAACAGGCTCTTAGGTCAGGCTTTGGACCCGATCCTTATTGAGAATAAGGATAAACACAAGGTTTTTTTCCCCTCAGGGTGCAAGGAAAGCACCAAAACAAAGACTTAGAGTTCCTTTCATCCCTTCAGAAGGGAGCAAAGGTTTAGAGACAATCCCAAAGTTAAGGGAAGATGGAACAAGCCCAGGGTGTTCCCCAAGAATAGACAGGGGCACCCTTCGTCAGGAGGTTCCAAGGATCATAAGGGGGCCAGGTATCAGTGACGCCAGGCTAAGAGAATCCTTGGATGCTATTGGTGGCAGGCTGTCAAAATTTTCAGATCGCTGACCTGCCATCACAAGCGATGCCTGGGTGCTGGAGGTAGTGTCGAAGGGGTACTCTCTAGAGTCAGCAGGAGACCTCATGACAACCTGGTCCGAGTTCCCCGTTCCAGGGGCCAACAGAAGCGGCTGTGGAGATTGCAGGCAATCACTCACCTGCTCAGGATCAAGGCATTAGAGCCAGTACCCTGTCACCAAAGGAACTCAGGAGTTTACTCTGTTTGGTTCCTAGTCCCAAAAAAGAATGGGGAATTGAGGACCAGTTTAGACTTGAAGTGGCTCAACAGGTTTCTGTGCAAGCAGAAGTTTCAAATGGAAACGTGGAAGTCAATTACGGCTGCCCTAGAGAAACAGGATTATTTGACATCCATACTGCCACGTTCCCATCCGAATGAGTCATCGCAGGTTTTCTGCGTTTTTTGTTACAGAGTGTGCCATTTTCAATACAAGGCCCCATAGCATTCCTGAGGCAACAAGGAATACACATATTGCCGTACCGGGACGATATTTTGATCGGATCACCGTCCAGGGAGGGGACTCTGAGGGACTTACATGCAACCATGGTTCTCCTAGAGAAGCTAGGTTTGGTGGTCAACAGAGCAAAGAGTTCCCTGATACCATCCCAGAGGGTGGAACATCTGGGGTCGATAATACCGGTAGACGCCAGGTCCTTTTGCCTCTGTATTTCCAAGGAAACGCAGGAGGCATTTTCTGCAGCCTTGTCCAGACTGATTAACATAACATAAGAACATAAGAAGAGCCCTGCTGGATCAGGCCAAAGGCCCATCTAGTCCAGCTTCCTGTATCACACAGTGGCCCCACCAGATGCCTCAGGGAACACACAGCCAACAAGATAACAAGATTGCAGCCAAGTGTTCAGCTGTAATGACTCTAGCGTCAGTGTTGGGTCAAATGGTATCGTGTCAGGAACTGGTCCCATGGGTCAGGTTTCCACATGAGGCCTTTGCAGGGACTACTCCGTCCCTATGAACACCTAATACAGGGGCGGGGAACCTTTTCCCTGGCGAGGGCCGTTTTAAATATTAGAAATTTGCTTGAGGGCCGGCCGTAAGGCCGGGCGGCATTTTTATTTATTTAATTAATTTTTGCCCCCGCCCCCCCCATCGGCCTCCGGAGGTTCCGCGCTCACCGTCTGAAGCCGCCGCCGGGTCCGCGTGTCACCTCCGGCGTACCATGCCGATGAGGGCAAGAGGGCAAGAGCTTGCCCTCATCGGCATGGTACGCATGTGCAAAATGGCCAACGGCCTGGTGAGAAGGGGTCGAGGCGGCGGCCGGGGAGGACATGCAAAGGCCCTCTCCCGGCCTCCGGAGGTGACGCGCAGACCCGGCGGAGCCTCCAGGGGCCGGTTGGGCGGCTTCCCGGCAATCAGGCCTCGGGGGCCTGATCTGGCCCTGGGGCCGGAGGTTCCCCACCGCTGACCTAATAGAACGAAAGCAGCCCTTCCAGATCCACATTCCGGAGGAGATCATGCAAAGCTTCAGGTGGTGGTTGACACCAATCAGGCTTACGCAAGGCATGAGTCTCGGAATTCCAGAACCACTGTTAGTGACCACGGATTCCAGTCTGTTAGGGTGGGGCACCCATACAGAGGGGCAGCTCCTTCCGGGGACTTGGTCGACCAAGGAGCCCAAGTTCAGCATAAACAGGTTGGAACTTCAGGCAATAAGGTTAGCCCTAGAGCAGTCACAGGACATACTAAGGGGTCACCATGTAAGGGTTCGCACTGACAATACCACAGCAAAGACATATGTCAACCGACAGGGGGAGACAAAGTCTCAATTACTACATAGGGAGGCTACCTTTCTAATGCTCTGGGCGGAGCGGAATCTTCTGTCTCTTCAGGCCAAGCATCTGCCGGGGACAAACAGCATATCTATGGGCTGGCTCAGCAGACAGACCGTGAAAGAATTGGAGCGGCAGCTGAACCTGTCAGTTTACCAACTGGTGAGCAGCAGATTCGGGGTACCGGGGATGGACCTGTTTGCCAAGCAAGTGACAGCACAAACTATCGGGTTCCTATCCATCCTTCTGGAAGTAGGTGCGGAGCAAATCGATGAGTTGAGCAAGGTGGACTCAAGGTCTGTATACGCTTTCCCACCTATGCCTTTGATTCCAAGGATACTTCAGCAGATCCACAGGTTACAGGCAGAGGTAATCCTATAGCACCACACTGGCCGAGAAGACCATGGTTCCCGGGTCTTCTATCCCTGTCTGTCCAGAGGCATTGGCCTCTGCCTCTGCAAAAGGACCTTCCCATGCAAAAGGACCTCTGTCCCATCCACAGCCCTACATCTTCTGCTTGACGATGTGGAGATTGAGCGGTCAGAGCTGAGGCGATGTGGCTATTCGGAGGATGTCCTAAACACCATCCTGGCATCCCAGAGCCTGTACTAAATGGATTTATGCATCCACCTGGGGAAAAAATTGGCCCAGTGGTGTAGGGGATTAGAGCCTCCAGGCCAAAGATCAAGCATGTCCTTGAATTCCTTCAGGCAGGGCTAGCCCTAGGGCTTCACACTAATACACCTAAGAGACAGGTGGCAGCCATTAATAGCGTACTGAGTGTAGGTTGGGGTCTAGTATATCACAACATCCCCATGTAAAACCTTTTCTTCGGGGGGTATTTCTAATCAATCCTCCCCCGGGACACAGATGTCCCACCTGGGACCTTAATGTAGTTCTGTCAGAGTTAACGGGGGTCATTTTCAAACCTCTGGGAAAGGTTCCCCTTCGAGAATTGACCCTCAAAGCACCCTTCTTAATGGCCGTAACGTCTGCACACAGAGTAACAGAATTGGGCGCTTTGTCTATTAGTCCTGCATCTCTGCATCTATCACAATGATAAAGTAGTCTACCAAAGGTGAATACCTTTTTTTTTCATAAATCACAGGATTTGGTACTTCCACATTTCTGCCCTAATCTAGTTCACCACAAAAGAGAAGGTTTGGCACACCCTAGTCATGCGGAGAGCCCTTAGCTATTACACACGCCGCACTAAACCTTTCCACAAGATGGATGCCATGTTTGCAATCTTTCAGGGGTCTAAATTGGGGCGGAAAACATCCACCTCATCTCTGGCCAAGGGGCTATAGCAGCAGTTTATCAAGCAGTTGGGAAAGTACCACTTGCGGGCATTATGGCACATTCGATCAGGGGTGTTGCGACTTTGGCAGCCTATGAAGGTGTCAGCTCGCTAGACGATATCTGTGAAGCGGCCACCTGGTCCTCTGTACATACATTCAGGAAACATTATAGAGTGGACCGGGCTGCATCGGCGGACACTTCCCTGGGAATAAGGGTGTTACGGAAGGTGCTGCCACCCTGAGCGAGGCTACCTAGATTCCCACCCTAAGTATTTAACTGCTCTGATATATCATTCCAAATGTGACGAATGCCCCACTTCCTCCTTCCAGAGAAAACGGAATTCCTTACCTGTGAATTTCCTATTCTGGGAAGAGGAAGTGGGGCATTCGGCCCACCTCTTCTGAACTGCAGCCTCGTTCAGGTCAGGGTTGGGAGTCTAAGGAAACATGTGGTCGTGACAGGAGGTTGTCTTTCCTGTCTCTGGTTTTCTATTTGTCTTTTCACTAAGTGTCTTCTAGGTTCATATGTTGTTCCTGTTATGCTCTTTGAGCTATGTTTTGTTCTTTGAGCTAAGTTAGAGGCAACCGCAGAGAAGTGTGTAGACAGTTGGACAGCGGTTGCGTGGAGAGGTGCATTTTCTGCTCGTCAGCCCGGACTGGGGAGGTAGGGAACGCCCTCCCATCGGGGAGGAGTCAAGCTCCAAGCCGACCCTGCCTTCCAGGAAGGAGGGGCTTCCCCAAGGGTGATGAATGCCCCACTTCCTCTTCCCAGAATAGGAAATTCACAGGTAAGGAATTCCGTTTTTTCTCAGCCTCTACTCTGCAATATGGAAGTATCGACCCACTTTACAGCACTATTGTAAGATTACTTTGTGTGAAGACTTCAAAGTGCTTGAAATGTTATAGAAATGCTAAAAAGTTTATTTCTTCTCGAACATAGGACTATATACAAATAGGATAGTGCGCGCGCCGCACACACGCACACGCGCACACACTCTCGTACGACAAATTGGTAACAACTGCACATTTATTTATACCATAAAAAGACTATCATATGAAAAGACACCAAGGTAACATGAATCACACTGATGATGTGATCTTATTAAAGCTTCTTAGAGAAGGGGGTTTGGTGACTGGCTGAAAAACCTGAGCAGCCTGCTTTTGTGGGAATTTGGAGGCAGGATTAAAGTGGAAATGTTGATGCCATGTGTCTGCATGCTGAAATATTGATGCACTAGTACATAAATCATTTGACGAATGTATGGTTCCATACTGTGATTTAGTGTACCCAAATGCTACCTATTCAGTAATAGGGCTGTGCAGCTGAAAGACCGATTGTCTTCTATCATTGTGAAACAAGGGGATAAAATGAGGATGAAATACAAGTAACAAATTCACAGGCAATACAGTATTCTGCACTTTGCGGACTGACTGTATTCCCCTTTCACAGTAGTTCCAAACAGCAGTCACCGAAGCTGGCTCATGTGTGACACATCCAGCCCAGTCATTCTCATTTGCTCTTCCACTCCGGTCACCGCAGCTAAGGATGGGTGGAACTGCTTGACTCCATTGTATAAAGTTCTGATAGAAGACAGAATGAGACCATTTTGCTCTGCCTCAAGCTCCAGAGTGGACTGCAGAAGCCAGAGAGTGGTTTCTGCAATTCCTTCCAGGCAGGTGCAAAAGAAGTCAGCCTGGCTAGGCCTCTTTGTGCATGCCCAAAAGCCTCCAACTGGTAACGAAAACACCAACTGCTCACTGCCTTGAAGCATGTGATTTGGGAGTCGAGGGCAGCAAGACCTCTGTGCATGTCAGAAATGTCTGACACAGTAAGGGGGTGGTGAAAGCCATCCCTGCACTGGAAGTCTTGAAGCATGTGAAACAGGAACCTAGTGCAGCTCAGAAAATCTCTGGGCCACGTGACTAGATAGCCACCTTTCATGTTCTGAGCCTTTGGTGCTGCAGAGGAAGCATCTGGAGCTTTGGAAAGAGTCAAAACCCATTGCAATTCGGCAGATCCTGGCTCCATTCCCAAAATGCATTCACCCAGAGGCGGAACGTGCGTGGAGCGCGTGGAGCTGCTCCGGGCGCGGGGCGAGGCCGCATTCAGCGGGGGGCGTACTTACCTTCGCGATGCGCCGCCTCAGCTTCGGCCGTCTCCGTTTCGGCCTACCCTCCCTCCCTGGAGCCCGTTTGGCTCCGAAATGACACCAAAACTGGTGGGGGGCGTTGCTCCAGGAGGGCTTCCGTCATTTCTGTATGCACCCCTCAGCCAACAAGGGTAGAATTCCACAGAATCCCTACAGTGGTTTCTCTGGGTTTACAATCAGAAGGGAGGCAGGAGCCATTCCTCTGAGAACCAGATTTGGCCCAGTGGTCTCCAGGTTCTAAGCTTTAGACTAATGAAACATGGAATCAATGCAGATAACTATAGAGGAGAATCATAACTTGGAGAATGTGGGTAAGTGCAGTTTCTCCTGCTACTAATGCACTATGATGGGAGAGGTTCACTTTATTGCATTTGGCAACCCTGGCCATGAAGAAGAAATCACAGGTCAACATTTGTGCCTAAGCTCATGGCAACTTTCTTTTCTCTTTTCGTACATCCCCTTCACAAATGAATGGGAGAGAAAAGATAAAGAGAGTAAATCAAGGGTTCACACAGGCAACCAGTGGTGGGAATGCTGGAGAGAGGAAATAATTCCACCACGTACAATGTGTTGTTAATTAGGTGCTACATCTCTGTAGGATGCAGCCATGTGAAAATTTAAATTTTAGCTAATAGAAGTGAAGAACATTCGCAAGAATCTCAATTACCCAGTTTAGGCCACAATCCTATACATACTTTCTTGGGAACAAGCCCCACTGAACGCAATGGAACTTAATTCTGAGTAGAAATGCATAGGATTGTGCTGTAAAACCACAGGTTTAGACAGCAACCTGAGCTGGAACAAAACAAGTGAAACATCTTTGTTGTAAATTTCAAGTTTTAGGGAGATAACTGCACACCAGTTGTCACAGGGCCAGCCTTACCTGTAAGGCAATTGTAGGTGGCTATCTAGAGCAGTACTTTCCTATCATCACTGCTATTATGATATGGGTTTTCCATTCTTATGGGCTTGGTTCATCAGCTTCCACTATGAAGCAACAGCTGAAAGAACTATAGACCCAAAGCAGGCAATCGTTCGTTCCTCAGGGAACGTTGAACGTTGAAAGGGAAAGTTGAACAGAGGCATTGTTGGCCTTGGTGTACACACAAAATTCATTTTGGTCCACTGTAGTCCCTTGTCAAACAGGTCCTGAGTCCCCTTCCCCTGTGGCCTTCAGCTGGACGATGCTGCTGCTGGGCCAGATGTACTGCAATGCACCTAGGCATTGCCAGAGTTACATAGACCCTCATGTCCCTCACATACAGTGACTTTGATCTTCCCTGAGCAGTGAGCCATAATGTACCATATCTTTATGCTCCTTGTGGGCGCACTGGACTCCTAAAGAGGAGGGAATAGATCATGCCACAAACCTTCAAGACCTCTCTGCTAATGCCAGAGAACCAGAAAGTTAAATGTAATGAAATGTCTTGTTTAATGGCTGAAAAGTTGGGAAGCAAAAAAATAGGTTTCAAAGCATAGTTCTTCTAATGAATAAGTTCTTAGTAACCCAGCTAAGGAATGTTTTTTTTTTTTTAATGTATGGATTTGTACCTCAGGCATGTCTCTTTAAAAAGAATTTCACTTATACCATCACAGAAAATGTCTTCAGAAATCCCCTAGATTTACTATTTAATCAGAAGGAAATAACAGCAGGAGAAGTCTGTGGAAAATTAAACATATACAAACATTAAGAAAGACAGTAAGTGATGTATACTGCCCAATGAAACTTTATAGTTTGTGACCGATAGCTGTATCTGGGTGCGTGATTTACAAGTCTGCATTAAGAGCCTGGATCTCTATCTAAACCCTATAAATAACTTGTGCCGGTAACTCTAAGGAACATTTTTCTCCCAACAGGGGAGGCAATGCTTGGCAGCAAAATAAATAAATAAATAAACACACACAAACTAGAAGGTGTTCTGAGGGGAAGGAAGGAACTTTGTCAATATTATGCCATCGGGCTCAAGAAGGAAAACAGCGACTGGGATCACCCTGCCATGCGTTCAAGAAAAGAAAGGCCAACCTTGCTTTGAGTCCATTCCTCTTGTGGGGTTCAGATGGGGCACTTGCCTTGCCAAGGAAGAAATATTGGGCACATGGATTCATTTGCTCTCAGCAACAGAAGTTATGGATCTTAGGAAAAAAATAATCTGACATATTTCCACTGAAACATAAAACACACTGAAAAATATGGTATATGGCCAAGTTATTCCAGGAAGATGAGCTGGTGCTCTCAGCAGGCACTGTAGTATAGGGGCTAAGAGACTCAGTTAAGAATCAGGGAGCTCCTGGGTTTGAATCTTTCCTCTCCTGTCTTGGTACTCATAGACACCCCCCCCCCCACCTGCAATATGGGCATAATACTGACTTCCTTCCAGGGCCATTGATAATGTATGTGAAACGCTTTGAACGCTCTAACAGTATTATATAAATGTCAAGTATTATTATTAATCATCATCATCATCATCACACAGCTTTTCCATCATAATTTTTCTTTGTGATGTAATGGGTACCCATTGCCAACGTGGCTAAACACACATTTGCCTCCAAAATGAAAGGGGTTTTTCTCTCTGTGTTAAACATGAAGCTTGTTTATATTGACTCATTGGCTACACTGGTCCAAGCTCATTATTATCACCTGACTAGCAGGAGCAGGAGCATCATGTCATGAACTGACAGCCCAATCCTAACCAGCACCAGATCTACGGGGCCACGCGGCCCATGCTGTATCCAGCACTGGGGAGGAGTGGGCTGGAGGTCTCTTCATTCGTCCCCTTACCCCAACTAAAACCCCAGCCTCTGCAATGGGGTTACTCAGATTTGCATGAGCCTGGTGGCTGGCACAGATCCGAGAAGCCCCATGCAGGCAGAAAAGTCCTTGGAGGGATACGTATAGGATTTGGTGCATGTCAGTGCTGCCGATCCCACCCCCTCTCAGGCCCGATCCACCCCCATCTCTGCCCTCCCCCACCCCGTTACACTCCTACCCACCCTTCTCCAGCCCCCGTCAACCCAGAGCAAATCTTACCTGCTTCAGCACACGGTGGTCCTGGCTGCAGTGCCAATGGGATGGCACAGGGCGCCCGCTTCCTCTCTGGGTGTCACAGTGTGCTTTATGGTACATTTGCGACCAGAGACGTCACTAGGGCGCGCGCTGCCCCAGGGCGGGCGCGCACATCACCCTAGTGACGCTTCCCCCCCGGACACACCCCCTTTATTAATCTTCGGCGTGGCCATAGGCCGCGATTTGGGGGGTGGGCGCCCGACGGGGCGCCGCTTCAGGCGCCCGTTCGGGGCGCCCCCTCAATCGGGAGAGCCGGCTCGGGGACGTCTTCCCCGGCCGGCTGCCCGGGGTCTTCTGAGGAAGGCCCGCTACGCGAACGTTATTTATAACGTTCGTTTGCGCATGCGCAGACTGTTCCTCAGGGAAAAGGGGATAGTGATCTGCCCATGGAGGAGATTAAGATCACTCCTCTGTCTTGGACGGATCACTGGCAACATTTAATCACCCCCGCAGAGCTGGGAGACCGAATTGTATGGTCCGCCCCCGGAGACTGATGGATCTGGATGATTTCCTGAGGGCTCTGGGGGAATTCCCAGCTTCCCGGGTCAGTGATTCATCTGATGCTCTGGCTGCCCTGTGGTATGGGGAGGCAGCGAGAGCCTTGGATCAGATTGCTCCCGAACGGCCACGGTCTTGTCGGCAAGCCAAGGCGGCTCCTTGGTTCATTGCTACGGGCAATGAAATGACTGGGCCGACACCTAGAGCGACGGTGGAGGAAAACTTGTGATGAATCTGACTGAACACAGGCTAGAGCCCATTTCAGGGCCTACTCTGTGGCGGTGATGGCAGCGAAGAAGGCGCTTTGCCACCATTGCAACTGCGAGTAGCCGACTGGCGGAGCTCTTTCGAGTTGTCCGGGATCTGCTCCACTCGGCTCCTGTAGTGAGTGAGCTGGAGTGTTCGACGGACCGCTGCAATGAGATCGCACGGCACTTCGCAGATAAAATCGCTCAGATTCGTCACGACTTGGACTCTGGTTTAACAGTTCCAGAAGTTGTCCCTACGGCATCTGTCAATTCCATCGTTATGGATTCTTTTCACCTTATACAGCCTGAGGATGTGGATAGGGTCCTCTGTAGTTTGAGATCGTCTTCCTGCCCGCTTGACCCTTGCCCAGCTTGGCTAATACGATCTGCACGGGTTGGGCTGGCTGATTGGGTGGAACCTATTGTGAATTCATCTTTGCGAGAGGGAGTGTTGCCTAGCATCTTGAAGACCACAATTGTGCGTCCCCTCCTGAAAAAACCATCTTTGGATTCCTCCAATTTAAATAACTATCGGCCAGTTTCCAATTTGCCTTTTTGGGGTAAGGTGATTGAGCGGGTTGTGGCATCTCAGCTCCAGCGGATACTAGATGAAACGGAGTATCTGGACCCTTTTCAGTCTGGCTTCAGGCGGGGCTTTGGGACGGAGACAGCCTTGGTCGCCCTGCTGGATGATCTTCGCCGAGGACTGGACAGGGGGAGTGCATCCTTCAGTGCATCGGCAGCTTTCGATACCATCGACCATAGTATCCTTCTGGGCCGGCTGGCCAAGTTGGGACTAGGGGGCACTGCGTTGCAGTGGTTCCATTCCTACTTGGCTGACAGGTCCCAGATGGTGATGCTGGGAGACGCCTGTTCGGCGCCCTGCCCTTTACAGTGTGGGGTGCCACAGGGTTCTATTCTGTCTCCCATGCTTTTCTACATCTACATGAAACCGTTGGGAGAGATCATCCGGGAATTTGGTGTTGGGTGTCACCAATATGCTGATGACACCCAGCTCTACCTCTCCTTGCCATCTCGCTCCAGGGAGGCTGTGGAAATCCTGGAGCGCTGCCTGGAGGTGGTTGGGGTCTGGATGAGGGCTAATAGGTTGAGATTGAATCCAGAAAAGACAGAGGTCCTACTGGTCAGGAAGGTTTTGATGCAGGTACTGAGTCACCTGCCCGCTCTGAATGGGGTTGCACTCCCCCTGCAGAAACGGGTGCGCAAGCTTGGGAGTACTTCTGGATTCACCAGGTGGTGGCTGTGGCCAGGGGTGCGTTTGCCCAGCTTCGGCTGGTGTGCCAGCTGCGGCCGTACTTGAGTCGATCGGACCTGACCACGGTAGTCCACGCCTTAGTGACTTCAAGACTGGATTACTGTAACACGCTCTACGTGGGGCTGCCCTTGAAGATGGTTCAGAAGCTGCAATTAGTGCAGAATGCGGCGGCCCGGGTGGTCGCTGGAGCTAGGCGGTTTGACTCTGTTGAACCGCTGCTTCAGCGGCTGCACTGGCTGCCCATTCGTTTCCGAGCCCAATTCAAGGTCCTGGCAATTACCTTTAAAGCCCTTCACGGTTTGGGTCCAGGATATCTGAGGGACCGCCTTCTCCCATACATTCCGGCCCGCTCTCTTAGGTCATCTGAGGGGGCTCTCCTGCGGGTACCACCTCTATCGCAAGTTAGGGGAGTGGCAACACGTGCACGAGCCTTCTCTGCCATGGCGCCACAACTGTGGAACTCCCTGCCAGGGGATCTGAGAACCACCCCCTCCCTCATGACTTTTTGGCGAGGGCTCAAAACGTTTTTGTTTCGTCTAGCGTTTGGGTGATGGGTTGTGGTCTGCCTCCTATGTCTCAAGATGCTCTGCCATGCTGCTTTTGTGCTCCATACTGTTGCCCCCCCCAGTGGATTTTATTGTTTTTAAATTTAGTTATGTATTGTTTAAACTTATTTTCTGTATTATTTTAAACTACGTATTTTAATTTTTGTTGTAAGCCGCCTTGGGCATTTGCCTTCGGCATAGGATAAGGCGGGATATAAATTTTTAAAATAAATAAATAAGCTAGCAATAGGCTTGTGTCATGAGTGTTGCTAAACATTCTGAGCCATGAAATTTACTAACTGGACTTTGATTATAATTTTCTGCACTGTATTATGTGTTTCTGATAAGGCCCCTGATGCAAGATGGAAATAAAATTGAACTTGACCTAGAGAAACCAGAGAAAATGTGGGACACCAGTGTGATGAATAAGGAAGATCTTGGACTGTGGTTTTCCATAGTCTACTGAACCTAGAACTTTCTGAAGTTCTTTCTGAAGTTTCTTTACCACTAAGTTATGACACCACTATCTATCCTTCTCCAACAGCTCAATCCTATCATAGCATGCAGCCGCGCCGAAATAAACTGACTGCATGCTGGGGGGGGGGGGATCAGGAGGTTTGGGAGGGGAAAGAGAAAATATTTTCCCTTACCCATCCATAAACCCTTCGACCACCAATAGGTCTCCTCAGACCTGCGCCACCTATTTAGCTGGTGCAAGTCCAAGAAGGCAAAGGGAGTGTGTCGGCTCGCTCTGGAGGGGATAACATCCAGTGCAAGTCGCCCGCACTGGGTGCCACCTCTGACATGCCCCTAGCTTTCCCCTTGATACACCTCGATCCTCCAACTCCTCTGTCCCATTCTGTCCACCCCACCAGCTTACCAACGTCGGCAGGGCTCCTCTTTGCCACCGTCATGTGCAGGGTCTTCTCCGCCATCTGCGTTGGGAGCCCAGAAGCGCATGAACATAAGAACATAAGAAGAGCCCTGCTGGATCAGGCCAAAAGCCCATCTAGTCCAGCTTCCTGTATCACACAGTGGCCCCACCAGATGCCTCAGGGAGCACAAGACAACAAGATAACCTGTTTCCCGTTGACACTCCCTTGCACCTGGCACAGAGAAAACCCACTTCTAAAACCAGGAGGTTGCTTATGGCTTGTAACCTGTGATGGTCTTTTCCTCCATGAATCTGTCCAAACCCCTTTTAAAGGCATCTAGGCCAGGCGCCATCACCACATCCTGTGGCAAGGAGTTCCACAGATGAATTACACATTGGGTAAAGAAATATTTTCTTTTGTCTGTTCTAACTCTCCCTCCACTCAATTTTAGTGCATGTCCCCTGGTTCTGGTGTTGTGCGAGAGGGAGAAGAATTTCCCTCTATCCACTCTCTCCACCCCATGCATAATTTTATATGTCTCAATCATGTCCCCCCTCAGGCACTTTTTTTCTAGGCTGAAAAGCCCCAGACGCTGTAGCCTTTCCTCATAAGGGAGGTGCTCCAGCCCACGAATCATTCTGGTCGCTCTTTTCTGCACCTTTTCCAATTCAACTATATCCTTTTTGAGGTGTGGTGACCAGAACTGGACACAATACTCCAGATGTGGCCTTACCATCGATTTGTACAAAGGCATAATTATATTGGCCGTTTTATTCTCAATCCCTTTTTTAATGATCCCGAGCATGGAATTATCCAATATCCAAGTGCAAGATTCCTGACTGAATGCAGATGTTAACAGCATGGCTCCACACACTTCCAGAAGACATTTTACAATGCTATAAAGGACATACTGCCATCAGAAGGGTAGTTCTGGCAGTGGTAGCAGGCATTAGGATTGGGCCGTAAATGTATTCTATGTAGTTCAGGGGTTGGCCAAGTGGAGCCCTGAACCAGTGACAATATTAGAGCCAAATGCACCATCAGGGCAAGTAGGGCACCATGAAGAGCCCAGGGCTGATGCAGTTTTTTACTTTCCATAGGCAAAATGCCTACTAAGGTTGCCATCACTCTTCTAGCAGGCTTCATGTGTCTTTAAGAAATCTTTACTGTTTTATCAGATATCCAAGTGCAAGATTCCTGACTGAATGCAGATGTTAACAGCACAGAAGACCCACTGGAAAAGAGTTGGCAACCCCCAAATCTATCTGATCAGACTTGGGAAGCAGGAATTCTTGCTGCGGGAGAATTACTTTACTTGCTTGCACCAAGAAACAACAATGAAATGTAAGCTGCAACAAGACAATCATGTCCACTTCAATGATCTGCAGAACTTGCTGGTTTGCATTTCTTACAAGTCGTGTTCAGCTAGAAAGCTCAAGCATCAAGACTGTTCTTGAGCAGCTGCGGGACGAAGCACTACTCTTCTTAGCCCGGTGACAATGCACGAGAAGACAACAGTCTCTGCCATTGCAGCATATCATCCATCTTTGAGTCTCTTTAACCAACTATCTCTAGGGACATGATGGAATAAATACTGGTGTTTGGTTGAAAAGAGAGCACTGCCTTCAGTGAACTGTAAAAACTGAAGAGGAGAAAAAAAAAAACATTTCTCCCAGTCTCAAGAAGAGAACATATTTCACAGCAACTAAGAGAGAGACGAACCAGCAGGCATTTCCATGAAACGCAACTGCTCCTTGTCTGCCCTGGCAGGGCTGCCTATGAGTCCTAAGGTCTATAGGTTATTTCCCGAGTGGGATCTGCTAAGCAAGTGGGGAAGTCAATTTTTAGTCTGGGAGAATAGTAATTCAGATATCAATGAATATTGATCTTCCTTCTTGACCTAGAAAGACATTCTCAGATTACTTACAAAATGAGGGAAACTATACATTATTTATCCACCTCTTAAAAGGCTGATTGTCCATTTTCTTCCTGAAGGTAGACACAGAAATCTGGCTGGAGGGAAGGAGGGAGTTGATGAGAGATGAGGGTAGAATTATTCTCTCCATGTCTCCCTCCCTCTTTTAAAAACTGATATACTTGCATGCATATATACTTAGAATCAGGGGTGGCATTGGGGATTAGGCACGTTGATCACTGGCTGACCCCTGAACCCCCAGCACCCACTCCAGCCCCCCCCCCACAATCCGGTACTGCTGCTGCATAGCATACCTGCTGCATAGAATACCGTTAATATATTTGCTGTTTTTTAGAAATCACCATCTCCATTCTCTTCCTCTCTCCTGCTCTTCTCAAACCAGAAGTCCAACACTAGGTGACCTTAAACGAACCAGCTACCACACATAGATGTTGTAAAAGTGGCCTAACATGTACAAAAAATGGCAAGTTGTTCATTGGCAGCTGAACAAAAAGGGGAGGGGCCTAGGTAATAATCCACCCAATTGTCATCAGTCCCTCTCTGGTTCCGGAATCAGAGAGTTAATGAAGATGGATAAAGCCATCCACACAGGTGGCCTCTGGGCACTAATGAAAATTATTTAATGGTCAAGCGCCATCACTGGAAGAGTTGATTAATTAGCAAAGGACACAAGGAGAGGAACTCTAATGGCATATCAACGACTAATAATAGAGATCCAATCAAGGCAGGTAGCCTCTGTGTAAAGAGGATGCTAGAACAGTGCAGCTTTGCATCTCACCTTCAGCGCCAGCAACAAAGGCAGCAGGTGCCCTCATCACCAGCAGGCCTTTCTGACCCCTGCTTTGGAACGACATGCCCAAGATAAATTGCTGCCTTCTGTGAAATTAACTTTAGCCTTAGATCTCAGAAGCCATATGGTTAGGGACTGGAAGGAAAGAGCTAGGAAAGGTGGCAAGGGTATCTAAAAGACACGGTGTTGGATGCAGGCCCAGTAGCCTCCAAAATCTGTGGTTTCAGATGAGTGTTTCCAGAATGCTCGCCTCTTTAATGGAAAATAGAAGCATATGAAAATCATGGGAGGCTGGTTTTCAGGTCAAGGGACTGAGAGATCTCGATAACCCCTGGATGTGGACATATGTTTGCTCGGACGGATCAAATAGACCGAAATCCCCCTCAAAGCCCATTGATTTCATTGGGACTCATACATGCTCAACTGTGCCCTGGATTGCAGGTTGGATCCAAAAGACTGCATGAATTGCTCTTGTGAAAACTGTCCAGATTAAAATGTTTGCTTATGATTAATTATATCAATAACATTATTGATTATGATTAATTATAATAATATAAATAACATTATTGATTATGATTAATTATAATAGTATATCAATAACATTATTGATTATGATAATAAAAAGATGAAAGAGATTGAACTGATTGTTATCCTACATGACATCATCAGCGGAAGTAAGCTGGAAGAATGAACTAACAATTGTAACTTCTCAACAATCTTTCTCACTTTACACAGTACCCACAGATCCACTAGTGTTCGGCCCAGTAAATGCACAAGGTGAGAGATACACATCCCCAAATACTTATACATGAGGGGCATACACTAGAAAACCACTAACTGGCTATGGTTCCTTGGTCCATGTTCAATCCACTGTGGAATGTTACAATTAAAATGGGAGTTTTCCAGGTTAAAAGACCACGGTCCTAAAAGACGCCCTCAGAATTCCCCCTGCGCCAGCAGAGTTGCAGCGGCGTCCATCCCGCGTCCAAACTGCGCATGTGCGGCATCCGAGAGGGGTTACGCCGGTGTTCGTCCTGCGTCCATCGGCGTACGGCAAGTTACACTGGCATAAGTGCACTTACCCCAGTGGATCTACTGTTACACCGGTGCAAGGGTTACACAGGATTGGACTGATAATCACGTTCTTACCTAAAACTGCTGGTAAGTTTAAAAAAGGATGCACACTCATGAAGCGCCAGTTCAATAAGTATCATCTGAATCAGCCCATTGTGACGTCTGGGTGACTTCTGGATTTCTATTTTGCCACTCTGCATAACCATTTCTTTCTCTCTTTTTTCTATTCTTGGAGCTGAGAAACTATGACTGTACAACACACTTGGAGTAAGAGAAATATTGTTTTTTGTTCTGACCCTTTTCAGTGAGTCATCTGAACTCTTGTTGACTGTGAAGAGAGTTTTGTGCCAATACCAGGTAGTGTTTTAGTCTTCTGAGAAAATAGAAGCCACTTCCAGGACATGCAGGGACCGATGCATCATCTCAGCCTTAAAATATTTAAAAATAGGTTTTTAATAAGTTAAGCATCACCTGTACTTTAAAAGTAATCAGTTCAAGCAGCACAGAAAACCTTTCAGTAAATCCAAATGGATTCTAGATTTTATTTTGTATTTACTTGATTACTAAGGGGAGAGCTCTCTCCTGGTCTATTGGGTGAACTGCGGTGAACTGTGAAGCTTGGAAGTGCAAAGCACAAGCCAGAAGAAGGGCTGCACTCGGAAGGGAAAACATCTCGAGCATGGAAGGTTCTATATAGGAATAGAACAATATTGTAAAGACCCTTATCAGGTCTAAAGATAGCCTGCCTATGTAAGCCGCCTTGAATAAAATCTGATGAGAAATCTGATGATGAGAAAGGCGGGACATAAATACAGAAAATAAATAAATAAAATATTACAAAGGCAGGTGGTTAAAAGAAACATCTAGATTTTATGTTCATATACCTCACATTGTTGACTAGAATTCACTACTTTGAGAGTCGTTCTTTCTCTTCAAGGAACGTTTCAAGCCTGTTTTGGCCCATTTCCCCAAAATTGGTCTTTTTGCCCTTTTTCGCCCGTTTCAAGCCCATTTCGGCCCATTTCCCAAAAAATGGTCTTTTTGCCCTTTTTTGCCTGTTTCAAGCCTGTTTCGGCCCATTTCCTAAAAATTGGTCTTTTGCCCTTTCCCCCCCTTTTTCAAGTCCATTTCCCTGAATTTCCAATTTGGTCAGAATTTCCAAATCTCCAATTTGGTCTTTTTTTGCCCTTTTTTCGCCCGTTTCAAGCCTGTTTTGGCAATTAACTCTCAGCACCTTCACCAAACAAGTCTTAATGGAAAACTGTAAATGGTAGAACGGAAACATTAACTATAGTGTAGAATGGACCTGGCCATTGTATGGCCCATGGGCCACATCCGGCCCTTTTGCTGTCCCTGACCAGCCCTCGTAAGGTTTAAAAGAAGACACGGAGCAGATAATTGGTAAAATAATGCCGCCCCACATGCCCCCCTAGCCATTCTCTTATCTTCATTAGCTGCTCCATGTCTTCCTGGCAACATGAAGTCTGTTGCAAGGAAGAAACGGAGCAGCTATTGAAGGTAATTTAATGGCCGGGAGGCATGTGTGCGCTTCGGAGGGGGCCACGAGGGGGGCTTTCAGACTATTGGTCCAGCCCTCCACAGTCCCAGCTTCTCATGTGGCCCCTTAGGAAAATTGTCCACCCCTGGTTTGTAGAAACTTGGTCAGTTCACAATCAATAATGGGAGAAGCAATAACAGAAAAAAGGTGTTGCCCCCTTCCCAGTTCAGCAATATAAATACACAGAGGGTCCTGCCAACCTAGCAGTTCCAAAGCATGTTAATGTGAGTAGATAAATAGGTACCGCTTGCGGGAAGGTAAACAGCGCTCCGTGTTCCAGCTGCATGCTACGCACTGCGGCAAGGAGAGTCATGCCGGCCACATGACCACGGAGGCGTCTTAAGACAACGCTGGCTCTTCGGCTTTGAAATGGGGATGAGCACCACACCCTAGAGTCGGACACGACTGGACTTAATTGTCAGGGGATACCTTTACCTTAAGGTTCTTCTACATATGCATCTCCCCTAGCTGAAAAGTGCTGAATTGGATGTGTGAATGCAGCCCCAGTCAAGTTGCCATCAATAACACTTGCCTCCTGTTTGAGGGAAAGCAGGGGGTTCGATTCAGTTCCTGTTGCTCCTTCTCCAAATAAGTTATTGGATCTATTGCTGCACCAGGAGCATCACTGGGGGGGGGGGGAGGCGGACCACCCTGGGTGTCACTTTCTATTTGCTGAAAAAACACACCACTGGTAGAAAATGGGACTTTTCCCCCATCTCTGCCACTACTCGCACAGGGATCGCATTTCCTAAGAGGCCTCCACATTATGTGGTCTGGTATGGGAGGAGGTCTATGGGGATGACACCATGAGATCTCACCCCAGGTGTCACCAACCCTAGTGACACCCCTGTGCTGAACATGAACTGCCCTGGCTCCTGGCTCCTCCAGTCTCTGGAGATCTGTTTGTGCTCATAGTTTCTCAGGCAACTAAGAAGACAAATGCGGAAGTCTGCTAGTTCAGGTAGCTGGCCCTAGATGGGAAAGGGACCATAGCTCAGTGGTAGAGCACCCCGGTTTTGCAAGCAGATGCTTCAAGTCTCAATCCATTGGATCTCCAGGTAGAGTTGGAGAAGACCCCTATCTGAAATCCTGGAAAGCTGCTGCCAGTCAGCGTTGGCAATCTTACACTAGATTATTCAGAAGTACTTGGCATAAAGGAGCTACAGGTGGATCAGGGCAACCACAGGAATGCCTTCAACAGCACAGAGAATACATTCCTCGAAAGTCGAGTGCTGCGTGAAACAGAACTATAGGAGTGCAGGAAACTGGCCCCACACTACCCAGAATTCACAACTCTCATTGGCTAGCATAGCTGTTAATCACAGCCAGGATGAAGAACTGGCTTCATGGGAGATATAAGAACGGCTTCATGGGGCGTTATGGAAGATATTGCTGTATATTAAATTAGACTTGCACTTTGTAGACACTATCTCCTTTGCTGACTCCTCACTGCCTGGGTCTCTTCTGTGGACCAAAGCTGCTGTGAGAAGGGCAGGCAACTGTCACCTGACCAACCTAACTTGCTAGTTACATAGGAGGAGAACTCAATGAAAGGATTAAAGGAAACCCATCAGGAAGTGGAGGTGTAGGAGTGTCCGACGGGGAATTACTGGTGATGATGGTGCACTATTTCTAGTCCTGTTAGGAGATGAAAGTAGAAAGCTCACAGAACTGCATGAGATTCCCAAATGCGCAGGGAGAAAGGGTATTATAAGGTCTGCCACGCTGGATGATAAAGCCAAGAATGAAACTGTGTCCAGCTTGCATGCAGATCTTATCTGTGGGACCTAACCAGAAACTGGTCCACTAACACAGATGCCATGGTTGGACTGACGCTACTGCTACCCATTCTTTTTCCACGCCAAGAAGCAGGTTGATATGCTAAAGAGGGGCAAAAAGACAAACTAGCCCCTCTGCCCACAACCCAGAACCACTTCTGTTTAAAGGAATCCCAAATCAGGCATTTTAGAGGTTCAAGGAGGAAATTAGCCCTGATCTACTACTTTGCCCAAGATATGGCAAAGAAATATAAAATCCTTCTGTCAGCCATCTTCCACTAAAAACTTCCCATTTAATACTGACAAAAGGACAGGTCTAAATTATTTGCTCAGCATGGTGGGGGTCTGTCTATTCAACAAGATTTCTCTTTTCTACATTCAACCCACAGGATGTGGCTCCACAGGTATATGTCCATTATTCTATGGAAACGCTGTTGAATTCCAACAGCAAATGTCTTATTTTAAGAAATGAAATAACCTCTGAGATCAAATAAGAATGGTAACAGCCATAAACAATGTGCAAATCATTCTCTCCTACAGTTTATATTCTTTTATTTCCTTTCAACAGTTATTTCCAAAGCCATTTTTGCACATTTTTGTCTATTTCAGCAATTAATGAACAGCACACAATGTAGCTGCTTTCAACATATTGTTTGGCTCTACATTCCATGCGTGGTGGAGAATTCAGGGCAGCTTTTGGTACACATGCCAACTGCCCCTGTTTATAGTCCCTATTTTCTGGAACCTTTCCCTGGCAGATTACTGTTCTTATTTTGTCTTTGGTGGAGATTTGGAGGATGCCAAAATGTCAGTATATACAGTTATGCACAAGAGAGTTCTAGTTTCTCTAACACACACACACACACACACACACACACACACACACACACACACACACACACACACACACACACACACACACAGAGAGAGAGAGAGAGAGAGAGAGAGAGAGAGAGAGAGAGAGAGAGAGAGACCCCATTGTTGCCTAGCCTTAGTAAATGTTACTGAATATGCTTGAATTTTTCAGCTATTCTACATATTCCATATACAATCAGATCCATTTTGAGATTAAACAAAACTTTTTAAACGGACATGTTTATGATCTATTTCATAAAGATTTTTTTACTGGTACACATGGGTAGGCTTACCATCGTCCTGGAATCGACGCTGGCTTCAGCCTAGAGCGGACCCGAGCCGCTCCCAAGGGTGCACTGCGTCTTCCCAACGGGGTTCCTGCTTCTGTTGCGTTGTTGACCGGAAGTTCCGGAAGCCGGAAACCCATTGGACGGACACAGTGCACCCTTGGGAACGGCTCGGATCCGCTCTAGGCCAAAGCCAGCGCCGCTCTAGTCCAAAGCCAGCGGGACGATGGTAAGACTAGGACATGGGGGAAATCACAGTCAGGGCAGCAAGCTCCTCCACCTCCTTCATGCACCCAACCTTCACATGTTGGCCAAATGAATGCAAAGGACTATGAATGCAATATGAATGCAATAGATCCAACCAAGGGATCTATAGTCTAGAAAAATAGGGTACAGAGAGATGGCATATATTGGAGTCCACACAAGTAGGAGTCTGTTCATTAGTCACTATGCACATACAGTATTTGACCAGCATATTGAGGTAAAACTCATAGAGGGGGCAAGTCTGCTGCCATGATTTCCCCATCATGTATACAAAAAGGGGGCTTACTTCCAGGAAAGCATGTACAGCCCAAGCCTGTCAGGGCTAACAATGCTGTAACCATCATATATCATTTGGTTTTTAGTTCTGTAGGACTGGCAAACAGAAATGCATGTCTGTATCTGTGATTTCTGCACTATAAAACTCTTTTCCAAGGACCAGACTTGACTTCCACGACAAACCCCCCCCCCCCCCAGCAAATTTGGACTCCATCCCATGAGTGCAAACGATAAAAGAGGGAAACTGAGCCTGCTACGACTTTGGCTAGAATGCCCACTGCACATACCAATGCTATAACCAGACTTCTCATACCATCTCCGCTGCAGGAGTTGTATGATATAACAGCCAGAACATGAAGCTGCCTAGCTATGGACAGCAGGCAGGTAAAGCCTATGAGGCTTTGACTGCTGCTCAGGGAATGAGAGCATGACACAATGTCTTCTAGCATACTGGGTAGTAGAGAATCAAGGGCTCATACAAGCTACTCACACGCTCTTCTGCACTTTGCCAAGTGCAATTTCTGCACCCCACCAAACAGAGGAGGAGCTAGGGTCCGGTGCCCATGAAATTTTTGCACACACCCCCTCGAGTCCCAACAAACTCATTATGTATAATATTAACTATGATAATACCGTAATTAATTAATAATTAATTAATAATAAGCCCAACCATTCACAGAAATGTAACATTTCATCCCCCAGACCCTTACAGTATAGTACACACCCTAATAAAAATGGGTCCCCCTATGGGGGAGAAAGGTGGGATATAAATTCAATAAATAATTCAATAAATAATAAAATATTATTATTAAATGGCACCCCCTGTGGCACGCCCCCCAGAGGTCTAAGTACCTTGGGCCCTGGGGACCCAGCCCCCCCTTAGCTACGCCACTGCCACCAAATATGTGTTTTCCCTGGAAAGGTATATGTCAGGGTGAGAAAAGATCCCTCGTACATTTTTTTCAGCAATAACTGGACATATCACTTTTTAAAGTCTTTGTCTCACTACAAATACTTTAATATTTCCAAAAGGCAACTTTGACAAGTTTCTCTGTCCCACTTTGATTCACGGAAAGAATACTTGGAAACATGATTTACAAGATAGGTACCTGGTGGAGAAAGTGATTAGGAGCCCTTCAGTTGCTGAAGTTTATTGTTTCCACAAATGCTGATAGGGGATCTTTAAATATATCACATGCCACCAACCCACCTCCAAACACGTTTTAAGCCATTGTCAGAAGGCCTGGAACAGGGTTGTCATCAGTCAATGTTCTTTAGGTCTAATTTACTTCAGAATCCTTGCTGAGCTGATAACATTGGCTATCAATATTATTCCTGAGTTTTTCTTTTGAAAATGCTCTTCCTCAGATTACAACCTCACTATAAGCAATTCTCTGATAGCTATTCCCTGACCCCCAGTGACGGAACAAGGGTGCTGCAACGAGTAAAGAAATGATGGAGCAGCCAGCCTTCCTTGCACAATTTCTGACCCACCAACAAACCAAACGCAACCCACTGTATCATGACCTCGTAGACCTCTGCTGCCACCTCTCCATTTGTGTAGTCTCAGACCCAGAACAGACGTGCAAAAACCCATGCGGAAATCACCATTTCCAATGGATGTAGCACATGTTGGGATGCAAAACCCATGTGAGTTTCCTTATCCGTGAGGTTTTCTCCCTGTCATGAAATAAACCAAGTACCTTTTCCATTTCTTACTGTCCAATTCTATCCTCCCCCAGTGTAGGCAATTCAGCGTGGGCCATGCAGCCCACACTGAATCCTATCAGGGGAAGGGACAGGCTGGAGGTCTACTTGCCCACTGACCTCAGGTAAATCCCCAGCTGCCGCAATGGGGCTACTCTATCTCCACCAGCTCCTTAGCTGGCCAAGAATCAAGCAGCCCCGTGTCGGGGCTTGAGGCCTGGGTGAGGGGGATAGCATATGGCAGAGGTTCTCAACCTGTGGTACGGGTACCCCTAGGGGTACGCGGACCTCTTGCTGGGGGTATGCCAAGCCCTGCCCCTTATCTGCCCCATCAGCAGCTAATTAAGTGTTAATTAACATGGATTTTAAAGTGTAATTATTTTCAGAGCCCTTCTGTCTCATTTTTGTACTTTGGAAAATGTACTTTGGTAGGGTGGGGGAGGGAGGAGCTGATTTTGGGAAGTGTGACTTGGAGAAAAAAAAAGAGATCCTTGAATGTGTTGTCTCACTCACTCACTCACTCACTCACTCACTCACTCACTCACTCACACACACACACACAAAGTTAAATAAGACATTTTTCACATTTAAAATGGTTTTAGTACTTTTTATTTAATGATTAATTACCCAATTCATTAATTGATTAATCCAATTAATTACCAGTTAATTAGCAGGGGGTACTTCAGAAAATTGGACCGTGATAGGGGGTACCCGGGCCTCCAAAGGTTGAGAACCCCTGGCATATGGCATCCGACATGGACGCCGGTCCCTCCCCCCTCCCAGGCCCGATCCACCTTCCTGGTAGGGAGGTTTTCCCTCTGCCTAGTCTCTGAGATGGTGGCAGTGGTTAAAAGCTACCAAGGTTCTTCCCCATTCAGCAGCTTATCCAGTCAGGGAGCAGGAGGGGGGAGTCATGTGCGCTAACTACTAGTCACTACTTCCCTTGGTCATCTTGCCTTCCCCCAGGTTCTTTTCTTTGACACAACCTTTTCTTCCTTTTGATTTATTTCATTCTATGACCACTAATTAAAGTTTCTTCTTACATTCTGCCATGGCTTCTTCCACTCTTGGGAATGTTGTTATTGCACTGTTCACCAGAGTTCACAATCTTATTTAAAAATGCCCCCATCTACAGGCATACCCAAGGGTGATAGAGGGAGCAGTGTTCAGGTGAATCCTGGTGAGGTTTGGTTTGATAGGTAGGTCAAAAGGTAGAAGCTAATTGGTCAGGTGAGGTGAGGCCAATAGATTTTTTAAAGATCAGCACCCTGTTCAAAATACCTGGTTTATTCAAGAAAGTACACAATATTGAATCAGGGGCCAAAATACTGACTGGGCAGGTAAGATACTGGACAGTGGTCCTTTCATTATACTCGTCATCCATCTGCGTAGCCCCTCTGGCATACAGTATAACTGTCACATGGAATAACTCTTGTCACTCTTGTCACACTGTCACTTTCACCTTCATGGCTGTCTCATGTCAAACAGCAGCCCAGTTAATTCCCTGCCCTCTGTTCACGCAACACAATCCTGTGCAGAATGACTTAGAAGGTACATCATACTGTGTTCAACAGGCTTTTCTCACAAGTAAGTGCACACAGAATTGCAGCCTTAACCTCCTGCCTCTGCTCAAGTGATTGAAATTCATGTACACTTTCCACCGTGATTTATTTCCTCTTTTTTACAAAACAATTTGGACAGAGCATAAAAAATTATGACTATTCTCCAATACTGTTACAACACTGTCCTAGAATGGATTTTCAATGTCAAGCCCTTTTAGGACTAGAAAAGTGAACCTGGTCTATTACTACTATGGTAATAGGCCAAGAAAAAAATATCTTGTTTTTTGTTATCCTACATGCACACTGTTAAAGGAATTAATGTAATCTAGAAAGATTGTTGCCACTGTTCAGTGCAATCCTATGCATGTCTACTCAGAAGACCTATTATAGTCAATGGGGCTTGCTCTCAGGTAAGTGTGCATAGAATTGCAGCCATAATGTCATAAACAGTCCAATCCTATCCAACACCGATGCAGCAAGGCTGTGAGACCCACACTATATCCAGCGCTGTTTAGGAGCAGACTGGGGGTCTCCTTGGGGTAAAGGGACATTTTCCCCCTTACCCCGAGTAAACCCCCAGCCTGCGCAATGGGGCTACTCGGATCTACACCAGTTCAATCACTGACGCGGAACCGAGCAGCCCCATGTAAGAAGTCCCAGGAAGGATAGGATTTGGCATGAGCCAGTGTCACTGATCCCACCCCCCTCCTGGGCCCAATCCGCCCCATCTACGCTCCCCCCTCCTCATTACACCACTCCCTGCCCTCCCCCTGCCCTTCCCCAGCCCCTGCGCCGCTTGGAGCTGAACTTACCCGCTCTGCAGCACAGTCCACTGAGCCCAGCGTCAGGGCAATGGTGCAGGCCTTCCCACCAGCGCTGTTACTCTCCAGGTGTCACGAGCATGCTTTATGGCACATTTGCGATGCCCTATGCCGGCCCAGCAGCCACTGCACCGGAATTGCAATTCAATGGATTGTGCCGAAAGTCAAGGAGGTCTTGTTAATCTCCAGGATTGCTTTCAGTAGAGATCAATGCTGGAGATCAGTGCTGATTCCTGAAGGGTTGGCATCCCCTACCCATAACATACTAGAAGCTCAAAGCCTAGCATGGATGGGGAGCATGCACAGAGTTTGGACTGCAGAATCTAATCTGGAGTTTGGACAGTTTTGTATTCTGGGATCCACCGTAATTCTTATGGACCGGTCCACCCAGCATGTACAAACTTATGCCTATTTATGTGATCTGGGAGCATAAATTAGTACTTAATAGCATTCAAAGCCTTTTGAAGATGTTATGTCAGTAATCTTTTCAACACTCCTGGAAAAACAAACTGACATTTTAATCCCCATTTTACAGATAGGAGGCTGAGAAATAGCAACTTGCCTAAGCAACTGAGTTCAGAGGCTGAGATGAGATTTGAACTAGAGACTTGCTAGTTCACAGCCCCGTCTCTTAGGGACTACACTATACAACATTCCATCAAGACTGTATGGTTTTCCATATCGTGCACTATTACTAATGGAGATTTGGAGTTGTTTATGGTTATATGAGTAGTTTATATGAGTAGGGAGGAAAACCTTTGCTTGTTCTGACAGCTGGGTCCCAATTTATGTGGCATCCCAATCCATTTTATTCATTCCTCTGGAGTGACTCCTCAATGACTTTGGTAAAGCAACAGAACAAGACAGAGTCTTGCATGGGGATAATTAATAGTTGTTAATAATTCATCCCTGTTTATCTGGCTCTTTAGTCAATGTAAAGGTTGCCACAAATCCACTAAATCCAAAACACTAAACAAGGTTTAATTAAACCTTTTGTGCGACGGCGGCAATGTTATAAATACCGACAAAGTTGGATGAACCTGCAGCAAATGGAACTGTACTCTGGCCAGTAGAGTCTGCCGCTGTACAGACCGTTCTTGCAGACAAGCTGGCGAAAGCTTGCACCTTTTGCCACCCAAGCGGTAACTTAATCCTGCTGGCTTTGAAATGCCTATTCTTAGCTCAATTATTCAAATGTGCCCATGTGGAATTATGCGTGAGCACACTCACACACTTGTCTTTGAAATCACAAAGTCACTTTAATTACATTTCTCATAATTATTAAGTAAGCTAGTCGTTCACTGGTCCTCCTCTTCTGTACAATGCGGGAGCTCAAAAGGATACCTGGAGCACAGTCTTTTTCCTGTCCACAATGGACAACTGATACTGCGGCCTGTGGTACCTTGGAGCACAGGAAATGTGACCTAGGCTATGAATATCTGAAATAAATAAATAAATAAATAATAAAGTGGCTCTTCACCCAGGAAACAGAATGCAGGGTAGTAGAAAACCATGTGACTCTTGACAAAGCAAAGAGGGTTTGAGAAGGAGGTTCTTCTGAGTAGGACACTGCACACGGTCGGAAGAAAAAGCCAAAGCAGTCACGACAAGGCCATCATTCATCGGTCTACAAATAAAGGAGGGGGTGAGGAGGGGTCTAAAGAGTGCATGGAAGAGAGGTACTGATGGAATCCTTCCAGGCTTGAGCTCTTTGCACTCAGCTGCTCCCTCCTCTAGCCACTCTTCTGAATTGCTCTCTTTAAAGCCAGCTTCCCAACCACACCCACAAGACTCTGTAGGCCTCTCCTCAGGCAGGTTCTCTAAAAGAACACAATCCTGTCTACTCAGAAATAAATGCCATTGTGCTTAAGTGTGTATAGGATTGCAGCCTTAATTTACCTTCTTCATACATCTATATCTGCATCAGGGGGTGGACATATCCAGATAAGCTGAAAAACTACAATTAGGTATTAATAGACTGCACATGGGCAGCCCAATCCTACGTAGACAGCCGGCCACTGCATCCTACGCAGGATGCAGCCCGCACCAGTGGAGCCGGGGCACAATTCGAGGAAAAGGGACGTTCGTCCCTTTCTTCCGGTGTTGACCCCAGCGGCCCCAATGGGCCTCCTCGGGAGGGCACGCCAGTAAGGCTGGCCAGGCCCTGGAAGGGGTGAGGATATGTCGGAGCGTGCCGCCAATAATCCTTCCCCCTCCCTGGCCGGCCAATCGCCCCCTCCCCCGCCCAGGGCCTGCCCCCGCCACACTGTCCTGCCCTCCTGCTGCAGCACTTACCTTCGTCCGGTGGCCGGGTCCCGGGTCAGCAGCAGAGTGAGCAGCGCAGGCCTTGGTGCCGGCACCGCATACCCCAAAGGTGTCAGGAAAGTGCTGTACAGACACCCTAGGCCAGCGGAGCACTTGCTCCGCCGGCCTTTATTTGCGCAGGGTAGCGCTGTAAGTTCCTTCAGTTTGCTATGTATCTTATGTTCACATGCCTTACACACTATCAGTCTTCTAATCCTCAAGGTTCCGGTGCAGAAAGTAGATTCATGTAATGAAGACTTGCACAAATTGTGGACCAATTGTGTGACTAGGAAATCTTTCCAAAGTCTTGTGTGTGGTAGTTTCCAAGATCTTAATTAACTATTTAGCCTCTCTCTGCACCTATTCCCACTGCCAATTTAACATACACACAGTTATCCCATCATATTTCCTTCAGTTTAACTTTGATTTGTGAAAGATCCATTTTAGAAAACTGCTGACGAAAGGCAGCTGCCCATATATTATTGAGACGTTATCAGACAGCAGAATGAAGTGCTTTTCTCATATCAGCACTACTCCCAGAATTACACACACACACACACACAACACACACACACACACTTTAATGACCATGTGATGTATCTGTTCAAGTCTTCCTTATTAGTTGGCAGAGCACACAAAAGAAGAAGAAAACATGGAAAGAGTTTTATCACTCAACAGCCAAGGAATACCTACAGTGCTACAACAAGTGGCCAGTGACTCAGAGTTAGAGGTCCCAAAGGAGTCAGGACCCATCGAATTAAACTGAATACCACTGGGATGAGAGGAGAGCAAGATTTATTATCAAAAGGCAAGGCATGGCACGGAGCACCCTGGAAATCAGGTTAAGTATACTGTATTGTAGATCTATGATCCCTTCTGGCCTCTGATCTGATCATTTTGCCAGCGACTCTGAAATCTGTCACGCTTTTTGATGATTCCACTCAGGGCCCGCCCATGAGGCTGGATGGAGGTCAGCGACTGGTGGAAGCGGCAGATTGGCGTGGACTTGCCCCACCCCGTGCGCCTGTGCTCTAGCAGCCGCCTCACCTTTGCGAGCTGCCTTACTTCCGCCTCCCGACAGGGAATCCAATTCGTTCAGCTTGAGGGAGCCTGCAGGGAAGGAGCGGCGCTGCTGGTGATCTTCATCCCGTCGCCCAGGCAGCAGGAGCAACAATGGGGCTGCAACCCTCCGGTTCTCGTAGGGAGAGGAGAGGAAAGCATCGCAGCCAGATTTGTTTGGCACTGCGGAGCTGAGGCAGTCCTGTGCGCCCTCCTCCCCCCCCCCAAGGGGTTGGGCAGCAATGCTTCGGTCCCACCCCTGAATGAGGAGGTTTTGCGAAAGGCTGCCTGGCTCTGCGAAAACAAACAGCTTGCCGCACTTTATTTTAAGGGGGGGGGGGAGAGAGAGAGAGAGAGAGCACAGGCTTTGACCTGTTCTCCACTTTTCCAGTGCCAGCTGAGCTAAAACTGCTCAGTTCCCCTTAAACAAATCCCAGCCAGCCAGCGCCCTGCAAAGACACAAAACTAGAGCTTCAGCCCCCCTCCACCGTGCAAGCCTATTCATGACTACTCAGAAGTAAGTCCTATTGTGTTCAATGGGGCTTACTCCCAAGAAAGCGTATATAGGAGTTTCCAGCCTCAGTCACACGCACACTCTCTATTGCTTTCATCTCTCACCCCCCCCCCCCTTGATTTAACGGAGCAACTTCAGATGCCTTGGTGAAGACGAGATGATCTAGGAGGGAAAGGCATCCTTGTATGGCTTGCTGCGCCTGGACTGAGCTCCCTTCAAGGCGGAAGGAGTGAGCGTTCTCACTCTGCCCCAGAAGGGCTCTATGCACAAACACCCCAAATCTAGTGGGGTATTTGTGCATGGAGCCCGATTGGAACCTCCACTCCACTATTCAGCAGAGGACAAAAGACAACACACACACACCATACTGGAAGGCAACGGGAGGGAGGGAACCTCGTGCCACAATGTATTGATGCTGTATCTCTGCCTAAGCTCCTGTCTCTATCCTCCCCGCTTAGTACTGCCAAACTGTGTTGCCTATTCTTTGTCATCCCTTTTCGTTGTCAACAGCTAATAGCAGTGAGTGTCTACATTCTCTTGGTGAATGCCAAGTACTCCAACCATTGCTACTGCTGGCCCAGCCTGGCCGAACACTCATCTGATCTGGAGCCCTTTTGTGCAAGGAACCAGGGCGACTTCTCATTAGTCCGATCATCCTCACCACACGTCTCCATTCTGTTCCATATCGTCAACTTGTCATCTCGAGCTCCCACCTCTGCCTACATGGCATTGGTTATTCCTTAAAGTCGGCCTCAAGTATTGGGTGATTTTCACCCATCGGCCCCTCCCCTTCTGATGACGCAGCGCTGAGTTCCCACAGGAGCGCAGGCGGGGTTGTTCACGTCTGTCTGTTGCTTGTGCAACGATAGCCGATCGCAGGCATGGTAAGTTGGAAGGCGCTTTGCTATTACAGACGATACTGATCGTTGGGGAAAAGGTTTGACGCTGCAAGACAGCCCGCCTGGCGTAGAAAAGGAGGCAGGCAGTGGAGGTGGGAAATTACCCAGTGATATATGTGTGAGTTAATCAACAATGCAAGTTGAGCACGCTGTCCTGCTAAAAAGGAAAAGGGAGGCTGGTGGAAGGGGGAAAACAGCCCAGTATTTTTCATATGCTAGCCTTCTGCTTCAACAGGTCACTATGAACAACAGTGCAGCACGTATTATAGGTCAACTCTTGCGAGGTACATTAGGACACAGTCCTGGATTAGCTTCCTGTAACATCGCAGCGCCTCTTGTTCCAGCAGCAAAAGGCTGGGAGTGTGGGCTTAAACTTTATTGCAAGAGCCTCCAGGCTTGAAATTGCAGGAACTGCTTCCTGGGACTGGTGAAACTTTAAACAAAGATGATTGAGGTAACCAGCTTCAGGTGCACTTTACTACATAAGAGGTGGGGGGGGGCTGTAGCTGTGTTTGGGTAATATCTCTGCACCTTTTGTCATCCTCTGCTCAGCTGAAGGCTGAAAGGAAGTTGCTACATCTTTTAAAGTGCTAAGTAGACAGTCTTCTACACTGTATACCTGAGCTGGTTTCTTTGCATCTGTTTTTTTTTTATATATATAATGTTCTATAAGGGAGTTAAACCCCAGTGTTGTTGATGGAACATTGCCCTAACCTAAAGTATTTCCTGCACAGTTTGCTGTAATAAGAAGCATGTGTTGTGTTCTAAAGATCTGTGGAAGCCCTGCAAAAAGCATTCGTTCCTATGCTGAGAGGAGGAATATAGTTGAAACAGTACATCTGTGGTGGGGGGACACACAAAAATGGGACTGTGCTGTCTGAAGCACAAGGGACAAAGGATCCTAGGCGTGATCTTGTCTTCTATGAGCTTGCAAGTCAAAGTAGAGCAGTCATTATGTGGCTTCCCGGACAATTGTAAGGTGATTCAGATGCTGCTATGCAGAGTATCTGCCTGTAGGGTGTGCAGTGTCACCAGCTGTCATACATGGTAGCACCTGTAGTTATAGGAGAAGGGTATGCAGGTCTTCCCCACCCAACTTCTGTGCTTCATATTGGATGTTTGCCAACTTTTCTTTTCTGTCTGTGGCCCTGTGTCCGTAACAGGAGCAGCACATGCAGAAATGTAGTGGATGAGGACTTTCCTGGCATGGAGACAATGATGATGATGGGAATCTGTGAATATATATGAGATTCCTTTTTACAGACTTAGGAACAAGGGTAGTAAGAAAGTTGGCAACCCTTATTGATACACTGTATCCAGTTTAGAGGATAAGAACATAAGAAGAGCCCTGCTGGATCAGGCCAAAAGCCCATCTAGTCCAGCTTCCTGTATTCCACAGTTGCCCCACCAGATGCCTCCGAGAGCACACAGCTAACAAGATAACCTGTTTCCTGTTGTCACTCCCTTGCACCTGGCACAGAGAAAACCTACTTCTAAAGCCAGGAGGTTGCTTATGGCTTGAAACCTGTGATGGTCTTTTCCTCCATGAATCTATCCAAACCCCTTTTAAAGGCATCTAGGCCAGGTGCCATCACCACATCCTGTGGCAAGGAGTTCCACAGATGAATTACACACTGGGTGTTTCCTGTGTCTGTTTTAATACTCCACTCAATTTTAGCGCATATCCCCTGGTTCTGGTGTTGTGCGAGAGGGAGAATAATTTCCCTCTATCCACTCTCTCCATCCCATGCATAACTTTATACGTCTCAATCATGTGCCCCCTCATGCACCTTTTTTCTAGACTGAAAAGCCCCAAACACTAGCTTTTCCTCATAAGGGAGGTGCTCCAGCCCACGAATCATTTTGGGGGATTGAATCTGTGGGAAAACCTGACAAACTGGGGTGTAGAGGCTGTGCAGGAAAAACAAATGCACTCTGAAGGGAATGCAATTCTGCTAAAACAGAAGAGACAAAATTAAAGCATGTCACTTTAAAATCAGTTCCATCTCTTCCCAGTGGAAGGGGAAGAGGAAAACTGCATATCCCTGAAAAAGAACCAAATATCTCCCAGCTTAGTCATCACTAGCTTATCTCGTGTTTGTCAATAGTCCACCTCAATGCTCACAAGAGCTGTGATGCAATTCTTCTGTTCTGTTGTTTGACTTAATTAACCCTTTTAGGAGTAAGAACCCAGCATCTAGCAAAGTGAGCACTCCTCTAAATAAATAAATGTGCAGAAAATAGTCAGAAAATAGCAGCGATGTATATTCAAGTGTTAGCATAGAAACTAAACCTGTACATCATGCTTGAAAAGCAGTGCCTTTTCTCTTATGAAGCAGAATGCAAGCAATTTTAAACATCTGTTCATATGAGAGATCATCAGTCCCACTTTCATGTGTCTTTCATTTCAACTGCTGTTGCCCTTCTAATTATGCAGTTCTGAAAGGGAGGGGAGTAGCTGGCTCTGATAGCCTCCAGTCTCCTTCCCTCCCCACTTTATTCCAGTTGCTAAGAGACCTTGAACAAGCTTATCAGTGATCTCACTAAAAGGGCAATGGCTGGAGTTTATTGCACAGAGCAGTGCTTGCTCACTGTAACTTCAGTTCACTGAAATGCTTGACTTTGGCTCTCATCAAAGCAATGCAAGTGAGGTGACTTCTCAGAGAAAAAAAGAAAACACCCTTTAGGGGACTCTGAATCCTATGAGGCTGTAATGAATTCATCTTATGTTCCACAATGGCCATACTTCTGGTTAGAATTGTATGAACTTTTTCTGCTTTTAAACCAAATGGCCCACAGGGATTTTAATATTGTGAAGGCTTCCATGCACTTTCACGTAGTGGTCCAACATCAGTCTGAGGTCACGCCACTGCCTATCTTGTGGTGGAAACAATGGTGGCATGGATCTGTCCCATGCATTTAGGAGTAGTCTGAAATCTACAACCTAACCTGGATTGCGGAATGTTCAGAGTAGGAGCTCACTAATAGCAGCAAGGGGAGGTTCACCAAGCTATCATGTCTGTCATGTGTTCATGCATCTCCAAAAGAGTGACTAGCCTAGATATAAGGCAAATGGAAAGACAGGCCACTTGCAGTGCAGTCAGGGTGACCAAATACAATGGAGGACAAAGTGCCTATACCTTTAACCATTGTATAGAAGAGGGAATTTTAGCAAGTGCAGTTCATCATGGAAAGGTGCAAAAAGCTGCACCTGCCAAAATTCCCTCTTCTATACAATGGTTAAAGGCAGGCTTACCATCGTCCCGGAATTGACGCTGGCTTTGGCCTAGAGCGGACCCGAGCTGCTCCCAAGGGTGCACTGCGTCTTCCCAACGGGGCTCCTGCTTCTGTCGCATCGTTGACCGGAAGTTCCGGAAGCCGGAAACCCATTGGACGGACGCAGTGCACCGTTGGGAGTGGCTCGGGTCCGCTCTAGGCCAAAGCCAGCATCGATTCCAGGATGATGGTAAGGCTAGTTAAACGTATAGGCACTTTGTCCTCCGTTGTATCTGGTCACCCTGAGTGCGGCACATAAAATTAATGGCTCTTAATATTGCATAGAAAGACAACCTACATAAATGATGCAAGGTCGTTATATATATGGTTGTGAGCCAGGATGGTGTAGTGGTTTGGGAGTCGGACTTAGACCTGGAACATCCAGGTTCAAATCCCCGCTCAGCCATGAAGCTTGCTAGGTGACCTTGGGCCAGTCACTATCTCTCAGCCCCACCTACCTCACAGGGTTGTTGTGAGGACAAAAGGAGGGGAGGAAATATGTACACCACTCTGAGCTCCTTGGAGGAAGGGTGGTATAAAAATGTGAAAAAAAATAAATAAAATAAGTTGTATAACAACTAATTAGGACATGACCGTTATATAGGTCATGTCCTAATTGGTGCAAAACAACCCCTCTGCAGCAATGGTGGGTTCAGTGCCTACAGTATCGTAAAGTCCACCAAATGAAGGCAGGGGAAGTCACCTCCTACAAGAATAATTCATCTGCCAGGCACAGGGCAGGCAATTCAAGAAGAAAATGATTCCACCAAAAGGCTGATGTGGCATTCAATCTGTGGTCCCCAGTATAAAACAGAGGACCCTCACAGAGCAAGGGGTATCAAGGACAGAGAGAACATACAGTAGGAGTAGCAGCAGCTGCCAGTCATGTATACAACAAGAGAGATGCAATTGTTGGGAGATCTTCAATCTCCTGGCCTGGGCAAAACATGGCCTATCATATCAAGCAGCTAGATAGGTTTGTGTGCCTCTCATTGTGTGTGCAGAAGTCATCAACTCTTTGAGCACCATGGATTTGCAAGGTCACTCCTAGATAGTAGTAGTAATCTGTCTCCTCAGCCCAGGTAATAGCAGTCAAGCAGTATCCAGCATCGTGCAAAAAATCTCCTTCGGTTTTTGGCAGGAGGGGGTTATAAATATTCTCCCCAAATACTTGTGGTATGGAAAATTGTAGGAATTATGGCCATGTTCTGAGGAATCTGTCCCTCCCAATTTACAAAGCCAGAATTAAGTGAAGCAATAGCTTTTAACTATTAACCAAGCAATAAACTGGTTAATATGAAACAGATTTATACAAACACTAATGCCTTCCATGTTTCCCTGAGAATAGCACTGTGCTTAGAGAAGCCTTCTCAAAAAGAGAGAAAAATGCAGCCCACTTCCAGAATAAATGTACAGTACTCCTGTTTTCAAAGGCAGTTGAATTTGGAGGCTGTAGTGCAGATCAGGAAGGCTGGTGTCCCATAAAGGCAAATTGCATGATGGGGCCAAAGAAAAGCAACTTGGATGTTACAGGCAGGGTTGGGCACTGAAAATGCCCTCAGGCAGGAGTCTGCTGCCAGGGACTCGCTCTTCAAATACTTCTCTAGGCCTTGCAGATTAAGGGTTGTGTGTGTGACCCTTGACTATGTTCTGTTGGTGGCAGTGTTTGGGGTGGTCACGAACGGTTCCCAGCTATGTCACTCTGACCTATGGTGCCTGTTCAACTCCTTCTGAGACAGAACCCAGTGAGCAGCAATGAACGATTGTTGACCACAAGTCATGCAGCATTTCTAAAACCATGTTACAAACCTCCCATACATTTTCTTCCCACAGAAAACAGGGGCTACTTTTTTTTGAGAAAAATATAGTGGGTACGAATAACTGGAAAAAATGACCATCTTATCCAGGACTCTAATCCAGATGCCTTAATAGGTCCCAAACCTATGTACAAGTCAAAGGGGGAGGGGAAGGAGATCCTTAATGAAATTCAAGAGTAAAGCCCAATCTACATTGTCCACGGCCGCGTCGCATCCGCGTTCTGTACGTTTCTGGTGTCCCGCCCCCAGGTCAAACAACAGGCTCTGACTGGCCGGACGTAGCAAAAGTCGAGCTGGGCTCGACTTTTGCTGCGTCCATGCTACGTCCGGCCAATCAGAGCCTGTTGTTTGACTTGGGGGCGGGACACCAGACACGCACGGAACATGGACAATGTAGCTCGGGCTTAAGCTTTCAGCCTTAAAACGTCTCACTGGAGGAAGTTCACAGGTTCTGCCTTGTCATTTGCTAACATTTATGCACCTGTAAGCCTTCTTGCATTTAGAAATTATGCTCTGTCTAGGTTTATACTAAAAGTGTACATTCCATGTCGGCATAGAAATCAAGCTGCACTTAGTTTTGAAGGTCAATCTTAAAATTGTTATTGCAGTTTGATTCTACATTTCCTTTCTTTCCCAGGCAGGAAAAGCTCACCGACTAAGTGCTGAAGAGAGAGAACAGTTGCTGCCAAATCTCAGAGCAGTCGGATGGAATGAAGTAGAAGGCAGAGATGCCATTTACAAAGAGTTCCATTTCAAGGACTTCAACCGGGTATAAAAACTTTAGTTCTTAGTACTGATCTGCATTTCACCTAGCAAAAAGTTAGGTAGTTAGCACCTGCATTTCAATGGAATTGAACAATATGCAGGCTTTATATTCATTACTCTGATGCTTAGCAGGGGTGCAACTTGCCACATTTATTGGAGGAGAGTTGGCCAATTGGACTATCCAGTTTTTCCAGCATAAGCTTTTGTGCACTCCAGGCCACTTCATCAGATGTATGAAGTGAAATCCTCAGCAGTCAGGTATATATACACATAGGTGATGGTGATGGGATTGAAAACAGCAGAGTGAATTTGCAAGAAGAAATGTCTCTATGAAAAAAACTAAATGAACACAAATTTGACATCTAGCAATGTCTAGAAACTCATAATGGAGGACCATTTCAATCAGTCTGATCGTTCTGCAGCATTGCAAGGGTGACTATCCTCCAACAGAAAAATTTCAAAGGGAGATTGGATCAGGGAAAAAGCTGAATTAGAACTCGTAACAAGATTTAACACTTTACATATGAAGGGGTCTGAGTGTGGACACATACTTACCACATTACAAAGTTAACATAGCATTACTAGCAGGCTGTTACCACTCATTGTTAGTGTGCTTGTCTTGCCTGCTTGTTACAAGATCAGCTTTGTTTCATTTCCTCTTGCAAATTCACTTTACTGTATGTTTTGAAAAGAAATTCCATGTGTACATATGTGTACACACACACACACACCCGCTTCCTGGGGATTTTGCAGAGCTGATGTAGATTGTAGCTTATAGAAGTTTATGCCGAAATACATTTGTTAGCCTTCAAAAGGTGCCACATTGTGGTATTTGCTGCTACAGACTAACATGCCTACCTTTCTGGAAACTTATGGCTTGCCACTGCCTCAAGATCCTCTGCAGTGTGGCAGAGGATCTTAGAGCGCACTTCTCGTTGTGGGTGGTAGCTACTTCCCTTAAGCTGGAAAATTCACAAAAATCCATTCTAAGCTTTGCCAACCCAATATTTTGCTTTGAGAAAAGAAGCCACAGCACTATCCAGTGCTGTGACTGCAACCATCACATGGGCGCAATTTGCAATCCTACTGAAACAGATAACTAGCATAGGTTGAATTGGTTCTGGATTACACACATTTTAAACTCCAATTCCAAGCAGCTGAATATTGTTACTTCATATCTGATCTTTTCAATTGCACTTTATACTTAACGTTCTTTTATAGCACTTATTTACATTTCGTAGATTACTAAACTTGCATGTTTTCCTAAATTGTCCCTTGCACTTTGTGGGCAGGCCTTTGGATTTATGACCAGAGTAGCTCTGCAGGCAGAAAAACTGGACCATCACCCTGAATGGTTCAACGTTTATAACAAGGTAAGGGAGAAAAGGTGGTGCTAATACAGTGTAGTCTGTTGAAACCATTTATGGAGAGGCCTCGGGATCTACAACTATAAATTGCTTGCCCCCAGCTCTCATTGTGCCTTCACTCTGGCAGTGCTGAGCACATCATTGCTAAGCTGGAAAAGCAGGAGGCTGTGTTGTACAAAAGAGGTGAGGGACTTTCCCCTATAAAAGAGGTGAGGGACGTTCCCCTACTCAACAGCTGCTTTTGCCCCCTGCCAGCAGTCTGGAGTCTATACAGGTCTGGAACTTTAGTACAGGAGGCTTCTGCTGTACGTATCCATTTGCTCAGTGTAGTGATCCTTTGCAAAGGAGAAAGATGCAGTATAATGTATAGTTTGCTTCTTGGTTTGAAGTGGAATGATGATTTCTTCCCTTGCCAGGTCTCTCTCTACAGTTTAGAACAGGGTATTATTACTGCTTCTAACTACAGCTTAAGCACTTTAAAACTCCTAAATCCCAACTGAACCAGTCTTCTAGCTTTTGTAGCACGGCCCACTTACCTCTAAATTGTATTCAGGGCAAGCCCTGCGGATGACAAACTGAAGGCCTTGCACAGCAAGCAGCAAGTTCGGGGAGGGGGGCAATGAAATGACAAGGTACCCCCACATTCCACATCTTCTCTCCAACCCAAGATGGAGGTGCTCCACTCCATGCTTTGGCCCCCCCCCCGCTCAAAACAAGTGACTGGGGCAGCGGCAGCACCTGTGGTCCAGGAAGGGGAGGGGACAGCAGTATCTGCCTTTCCATCTCCCCAACCCCCAGCTGCTTACAAAAACAGCAAAGTGGGCTGGGAGGTGGAGTCCCCTGCTCCTTTTTTCTTAGGTGGTACTTTGTGGCTGGCTCAAGCAGCATGCAAGTACCAGCCAGGCGTGGGGGGCAGCTATTCTCTGGGCAAGAAGAGAGTAATAAGCAATTCATTCTGAGGCTGGAATGAGACACAGTACCTTTTAATTCGCAAGGATGCTCACCATCTTGGACACTTTCTGTAAACTCTTTACTGTACAACTGTGCACTAATGTGACACTTTCTGTATTGCAGGTTCACATAACCTTGAGCACACATGAGTGTGCAGGTTTATCCGAGCGAGACATCAATTTGGCCAGTTTCATAGAACAAGTTGCAAATTCCCTGGCTTGAAGTTGCAAATACATGAACCTAAATCAAGCAACCAACCATTCCTGCCACTTATCTTTCTCTTCTGGCTGTATAGAACCAGTTCCCAGGCAGAAAAGCACGTTCTCAGGAGGAGACATCTGATGAGATGCTTATCCAGCATCAACGTTTTCTCCACTCACTGAGAGCCCATCCTTAAGTGTAGCCATTATGTGTGTCTACTGGTCAATTGCTTGCATTGGTAAAGGAAGCAGAGCCCTGTACCTTTACTCAAGGCTTTGTATTATTGTGTTCATTTGTCAAACTGTCATGTAGCAAGTTCCAATATCTCATGCTCCCGTGTCATTGCTCTGTTCTGGCAGTATTACAGCAGTACAGTAAAGTCACCTAGGGTGCAGTTAGTTATAGTAAAGTTGGGTTCGTGTGATTTAGATGAAAGCATTTACAATAAACTTATTTTTAATCTTGATACTTGAGTTTATTGCCTCATATATATCGAAGAGCACACTTTAGAGTACTACTAGTGCACCAAGTTTAAAACCAAAAATTCTCTCCAACATTGTGCCGTAAGGTTTATGTGCTGTTAAGAAAAGCTAGGCAGCATACCATTCACAACTGGTGAACAACTGTGCAAGTACTTCAGAAGCCAAACTCCACTGGCTCAGGACTTAAGCTTTCAGCTCTTTATTTGGAAAAACTGAATAATATTTTAAACCTGCTCTAAACTTAAGTGTATACATGATGCACACAATAGTCAGACATGATTTTTTAAAGTAGTATCTAAACAAGCGTTGTGATTTTATGATGTGACTACAGAACGTAATTCTGATTTTGCAAGAACTGACAAGAACTTCAACCTGAACTAGAACAATGCATTGACCCTACTTGCTTCCAGTGACAGAGATAATTTTTACTCAAACAATGTAGGTGGGGGACTATGGAAACTTATCTATGCATCTTCTGGAATACACAGTTAATAGTTTCATATACTCATCTTAAACAGCAGCATTCAAGTTGCTTTGTATTCAGTGTGTTCAACATGAAAGTAAAAAAGATGGCTATGAAGAGCTGAACAGTTATTCCTAAAACACATAATGGTGAAGACTGAACACATCAAGCCACAAGGAATTCTGTTGTATAGGCTGAAAAACAAGCATGTCATAAATACACATCTGTGAATGAAACATATGCTTCCTACATAGGAGCACTGATTATAGTAACTCATGTGATGCAATGAAGTTTCTAGTGGTATACAGAAAAAGCTCAAGATCTGACCAGAATTGGTCCTCAAAGCCTTGGAATAAGCTAATATTTGCCTGTCTCCTCATGAACTTCACATGGTGCTTCAGCTATTTTATAGACTCAAACTGAAACATGTGGGAGGGTCAGACCAGGTCTCTAGGCATCAAGTAGCCATATCACAGTTATGAATTCCTGTTCTCTCTAAACAGGCTTGGCTCAGACAATGATACATTAGGGATGAACTGTATTATACCTGAGGCTGATTTACCATTGAGGTCATTTGCAGTGTAGTACCGTAAAGTAGTATATTATCTGCCCCTTACCTGGCTTCCCAGAAGGATTATCATCAGCATTAAGGCAAATTGTGAGTGCTCTTTTAAAAATGGGCCTTGTCACTGCAGCGCAAAACAGGCAGAGACCACATCTATGTAGCGATAAAAATCACCATTTTGCGTAGAAATTAATTATGGGTGCCACACTTGTATAAAAAGGAGCCACGACTAGAGCAGCTCGGATATCTGGACTTCTCAACCTGATACTGGCACCTAGAAATCACAAGTAACTTTCTACAGCTGTTGTCTGACTTCAGTGTCATAAGCTAGTGTAAAACCTTTATTTTGCTATGAACCCCTCCACAGGTATGCATATAGCATTGCAAAAAAAAAAAAAAAGAAAAAAGGAAACCAGCAACATTACACCATGGGCTTGACTTCTTTCCCCTATTCTGTTGGTTTGGGGTTCAGAGCAAATTTCCATACAGGGATCTGAAGAGAGGGGAGTGTGTTAACAGCCAAACGTTCCCAATTGCTCAGTATGGAATCAAAGTCAATCCAAGCCTCCAAGTGAGTGACAACAAACAAATATGAGTGGTCATAAATATGGCTGTTCCCTTGAAGACTGGCAGTAGCAGTAGGCTAGCATGAAACAATTTTTAAGTTAATATTAAAAGAAACTAATCATGAAAACTCTCAGTGATAAATAGCCGGGGGGGGGGGGAGAGAGAGAAGGGGAATCTATAGCCTATGCCTATTTTCAAACAAAAAAAAAAGTGATGAAACAGATAAAGCTGCCATGTGACCTGCAAAAGGAAGAATTTCATTTGGAAGTTCTCCTTTCCCAGAATTCTTTAGAATAATCACCCGACACTTGAAAGCCACAAATGATTACAGAATTAGTGGTGTCCTGGAGAACCATTCACATGGGCGTCAGCTGAGGGCGGCACGTCTGTTTTATACAGGCAGTCCAAGTAAACATGAGAAATCTCTGAAACCAAGCTTCTGTCAGGAATTGTTTGTGCCATGCCATATATAGCACCCTAGAAATTGGAAAAACACAACAATTAGTAAAATCCTTGTCTATTTAAATGCAGTATTCCCCCCCCCCCCCATTATTTTCACATTTGAATGTGAGCCATCTTGGGTGGTGGTCTTTTTAAAATGGAAAGGTGGGATATACTGTAAATGTTTTTAGTTTTTATAAATGTTTAATAAACAAGGCCATTTCACCCCCAATTCCATCTAAATAGCACTCTGAAATTGAGAATTTTCTCACCAATCCAGTAGTCTTTGCTTTGGGGTTTTTCATTATCTCAGAGACACACTCTTGCACATCCTTCACGAATAATTCTGCCACTCCAGGCTTTGTGTGCAATAATGTTATGCAAATATGAATACTAGGGAAGAGATTAAGGGAGAGTAATCAGTTTTCCCCCATAAGACAGACTTTTGTTTCACTGATTTGCATACACCTTTTCTTTATTCTCCCCAATTTCAATATGGTGATAATACAACAACCCTGTAAGGTAAGCAAGTAAGGACTACAAGATACTGTAATACACAAGAAGAGCTTTGCACACTCAAAGCAATATACAAATATTGAACAGTATTATTATATTCATCCTTATTTCCCTGTCTTGGGCAGAGGCAGTAATGCAATGGGGAACCAAAGCTATATTTTTCTTTTTTGCCCCTCCAGCAAAATGATTTATCATTTATTTTTAGCACTCAGAGGATGCTGTGGTGTGACATCCCAGAAGCATGATCCCCAAGTATGAAAAGACCAAAAGCTGAATGAAAGCTTCAACCCCAAAGTTGGGTTGGGTATACTATCCCATAAGACCTATCCAAATGACCTGAAATAAGCTGTTAGTATCTCAACTCGTGAAAATACTATTTTTTTCCAGGACTAATAGAACAAGCTTGTTACCTACAAGTTAATGCCTATTCTGAAACCTCTCACTAAAAACAGCTGAAATAGTCTTTTAAAGATGTTTGTAATAGTCCCTGGCAAAAATTTACCACCTTTTCAGTCACAGCAGTAGCAACCATTTGATTAGTTGAGAACTCATTATTCAAAACTCCGCTAAATAAAAAGTATACATTTTGTCCAGGCCAGAATAATATTAACGTGCACCAACAGTAATCTTAATCATCCTTGAACTTGAAAAAGTGATTGCCAAACCTTAATTCAACATAATATGATTAAGTTGGTTGAAGACGTGTTTGGAAACTGCAATTAGTGCAGAATGCGGCGGCCCGTGTAGTCACTGGAGGTAGGCGGTTTGACTCTGTCGGACCGCTCCTCCGACAGCTGCACTGGCTGCCGATTCGTTTCCAGGCCCAATTCAAAGTGCTGGTTTTGACCTTTAAAGCCCTATACGGCTTGGGGCCAGGATATTTGAGAGACTGCCTACTTCTATATAGTCCGGCTCGTCTCTTTAGATCATCAGATAAGGCCCTTTTGCGGGTACCGTCGCCCAGGGAGGTGCGAGGAGCGGTGGCCAGAAATAGGGCCTTCTCAGTAGTGGCACCAACCTTATGGAATTCCCTCCCCTTTGATTTACGAACTGCTCCCTCCTTGGACACTTTCCGGCGAGGCCTAAAAACCTTCTTGTTCAAAGAAGCCTTCTGAGTCCTTGCCTTTTTTAACATTCTGCTGGTACAGGTGGGGCGCTGCTGTTTTTATGATCTGTTTTAATTGTAATATTTTTTTAAATCAATGTTTAGATGTTGTTTTTATTAGTTTGTTAACTGTTTTTTATTGTTTTGAAACTATTTATATATGTACTATTTTGGTATTGTATTTTTAACATCTTTTTAACATGTATTTTTTTCTGTTGTAAGCCGCCTTGGGTCCCTTCGGGGAAAAAGGCGGGATAGAAATATTGTAAATAAATAAAACAAAATAAAATAAATAAGTCCCACCAAAATCACTAAGGCTTATTTTCATGTACTGAATTTATGTTTTGGCACACTACTTTAGGTTTTCCTCTTTTTGTCATAGCTGGGTATTAGCGTGACTTTCCCCAAGCCTTTCCTGAGAAACAGTACGGTCTAGAACAGGGGTTGCCAACTGCTGTATCTTGGGGGGGGGGGGCATTCTATTGTCCTGACAGCAGTCTGGAAGCCAGAAGCGTGTTTTGCTGCACACTCCAATAAGTGAGCTTGACTTAAAAATAAGGTTGGTGCCACCTAACTGTAAGGTATTAAACATGTTTGGGCAGTATGAGGTCATTGTGAGAAGTGGGTACCAGAACAAAATGTGCTACCCAGAAAGATGCTCTCAAAAGCCTGATTAGTAATGGTTCACTGCTGTTGTACGACACAGCCAGCAGCCAATCCGGCTTCCCCAGCAATGGTGTCAGGTGTTCCTTAGCAATGCCCTTGCAGGTGGTGAGAGCCGTTGCTGCCATAACAGGCTAGGAAAGGCAAAGAAGAGTCCACGCTCCCTCACCCACTCTAGCCCCATGGCAATTTATTTGTAGAGGGGCAATATAATATTAGCAGCCTTATTCTTTATCCCTTCCTAATGATCCCGGCATGGAATTTGCCTTCTTCACTGCTGCCATGCACTGGGTCAACATTTTCTTTGAGCTGACCACCACTAACCCAAGATCTCTTTCCTGGTTCATCACCAGACTCCATCAGGGTATCTGAGCAGTTGGGATTTTTTATTTTGGTTTTTGTGCAGTTGGGATTTTTTTTTTGGGGGGGGGGGATTGCATCAATGTCCGTCACTTTATGCTTACTGACTTCAAACCACATTTGCCAATTGTTGTTCCACTCATCTAGTTTGAAATGTATCCCAAATAGTCTGATGTCATCTGCAAACGTGGCCAGCTCACTGTTTATCCCTAACTCCAGATCATTTTATGAACAAGCTAAAAAGCACCAATATCAATTCAGATCCTTAGAAGATCTCACTGCTTACTTGCCTCCATGTGAAAATTACCCACTTACCCGATTCTCTTCCTGTTCTTTAACCAGCTACCAATCCATAAAATGTCTTGTCCTCTAATTCTATGATTGCTAAGGCCCAGACCAAACGTACAGTACACCTGTGGGAAATCACATCTGTGAGTGTCAACCCACATGAGATTTGTAACCACACACCCACTCCAATCCGGGGGGGGGGGATCTATGGAAAGAGCTGCACTAGTCTTTCCTCCAGCACTATCAATCATCCTTCCTCTCATCTCCTCTAAGGATTCAAAAAACTTGGATATCGGACAACCACGTGAGTTTCCAACCATGCATTCAAAACCCAAGCGGCCAACCCTGCATTCATGGATTAAGAAGTAGAAAAGCTACTGGTTTATTCCGTCGGAAAAAAAAAAACTCACAGATATGGAAACCCACATGGGTTGTGTATCCAACGTGTGATACGTCCATGGAAAATACTGGTTTCCAGGTGAATTTTTGCATGTTTGGTCTGGGTCTAAGTTTACTCAAGAGCTTTTGGTGAGGGACTTTGTCCAAAGCTGTTAACAAAGTCCAAGTATAGAATTTTGACTGGATCACCTTTATCCACATGCCGGTTGACACTCTCAAAAGGACTCTAGAAGGTTTATGAGACAAGACTTACCTTTGCCAAAACCATGCTGATTCTCCTTCAACAAGGCTTGTTCATTGATATGTTTAGGCTGCAATCCTATCCACACTTTCCTGGGAGTAAACCCCTTTGAGCACAATGGGACTTACTTCTGAGTAGACATGCATAGGATTGCACTGTTAACATTAACAACATTCAAACAATTTTGAGTTTAGCTGAATATTTTGATGAATATTAATTTTGGTGCAAGGATTTTAAAAAATGTAGCTATTTTTGGCATAGCCAAAAACAAAAAAGCATTGTGTTCAGCCACAATTTACACTACTCGGGGAGAGCTTACAACCTCTTATTGTGACCATGTTTACCTTGGTGTAATGGTGTAAATGACAGCATTTCAATACCAACACAAAATTTAAGATAACTAAAAACGTTCTGATACAAAAAAACAACCCTGAGGGTACCGAGAGCATTGGAATCATCACCTCTGAATTGTATAAGAAACGTTTAGAAATAAACAAACAATTCTTATATTACGCAGTGTAATGTTATCTTTAATTATGCTTTCCACTAGTTTACTGGAACAGATCTTAAGCTAACCTGCCTGTAATTTCCCAGATCTCACCAGATTACTTTTTAAATATTGATGTTACATTGGCTACCTTCCAGGCCTCTGGCACAGAGGTAATTTAAAGGACAAGTTACATATTTTTTTGAAGATCAGCAAATTTATATCTGAGTTTCTTAAGAACTCTTGGGTGGATGCCATCTGGGTCCAGTGATTTGTTCATGTTTAATTTGTCAGTATGCTTTAGAACCTCATCCCTTGTCATGTCTATTTGACTCAGTTCTCCAGATTCCCTCTCTTTGGGTCAGTACAGACATGCGTATCTGTCCTATGTCTTTTGTGGTGAAGGCCACTAGAGACCACATAAAAGTGGTGAGGGCAAGAGTGGGCTGGATCCAGCTGTCTGGTCATAAGCTACAAGACTGGCTACTCCTAGTCTAGAGAAAGACAACATTTCTGAATACTACCGTATTTCTTCGATTCTAAGGTGCCATCGATTCTAAGGTGCACCTTTAATTTCACTACCACCAGCAGGGGAAAAAAATCTTGGCTTGTAAGACGCACAATTTCCCCATTCAGCACTAACTCTCCCCAGCTTGCCTTGCAGCTAGCCTGACCTGCTCTCTTCCTGAGAGCTCGCCCCACTTGCTGCTCTACTGCCCCCTACTTTGATACTGACGACAGCTTCTGATGATTTCTTACTGTGGCTTGGGGGGGGGGGGTTCAGGGAGGCCTGCGTGACCCTCTGCAGGCCTCCCTGATCTTCAGTTTGGCAAAAAACTGTGGTTTTAGGGCATTTCTGGTTTTCGTGAAAACTGGAAATTCCCCAAAACCGCGGTTTTTTGCCGAATTGAAGATCGAGGAGGCCTGTAGAGGGTCGTGCAGGCCTCCCCCACGCCCCGCTAAGTAAGAAGATGACATTTGGGGGGTGCATTTTGCACATCCTCGATTCTAAGACGCACCCCTTTTTTTTAGTTGTTAAATTTGGAAAAAACATGCATCTTAGAATCAAGGAAATATGGTATTTATGACCGACTCTTACCCACACGCTCTCATTGTGTAAATCTGGAAAATGCATGACAGGGTACATGTAACTGGGGAAGGCAATCCTTGGCCACTGCTCCCTGTCCCACCTCCCAGATGTTGATCACCAAATAGAACTCACCTTGAAGGGTACTGCAAAATAGTTAGGTTCCATTCTCTAGCTGCTAACATGTTTGACAACTGATATATGTCAAATATATGAGATCCCAGAGCAATGACAGATACTTCAGGTTTTCCGAGGATGTAGAGGCTGTCAATTTTCTGCAATCTTAAAAAGGAACATTTAAAAAAGTGCTTGTAATTTTTTTATATATATTGGCAAAGGATAAGATACCCACATCCCCCAACAAATACCCACTCTGGAAAAAGCCGAACACCAGATTTACATTTTTTGTATTTTATTTACAACAAGGGGAGAAAGACCACTTCTATCTCCGTTCCAGTGAGAAAAGCTAGCTTCTTTCCCTTTTGAACCAGGAACTCTCTCAAACACTCCTTGAAGGAGCACAGAATTGGGGCCGGGGGGGTGGGAGATTTCCAAGCACAAGTAAATCAACAAACTGTGCACTTCAGCAGAATTTTTGTCCCAGACTACCATGATGAGCAGAGGTTCAGCTCTTTTAGGGGTAGGAAAGAAAGCTGAAGATAAACCTCTCTTTTCATTTACTAAAGAACCACCGGTATGTGTGCATTTACAAAAGACTGTCTCCTTACCAAACTCTGTAAAGCATTAGCATGTCGATTTATTGAAGAAATTAGGAATACCAATCACAGGTTTGGCAAAACAGCTTGGGGACCAGGTAGGCTTTCACAAGTCATAGAGCTGCAAGTGTTCATGAAAGCTACAAAACGCCAAGAAAATGGTAGAGGATAAGACAGATGGTGGACAAAGAAGCTGAAACCTTCTACCTACTCAGACACAATGAACCGTGTAGTTGAAATAATCTTCCTAGTGGCCTCCACATAACCGGCTTCTCCTTTGTGCATCATAGTTGCCCAACAAGCTGCAATGATGCCCCCAGGCCTGGAACCAGAAACAGTGGGAGAGGCATAGATTCCTCCTTGCCAGTCAGGAGCAACAAAAAACTGATGCTGCCGATATTTTTCATGGCTGTACAGTATCACAGAGGAGCCCTTTGGAGCGTAGCCATACTGAGGAGGAGATGGGTGATCAAGTTGGGGAAAAAAAGAGAGAGTAGACAATGTCATAAATTCCCATACAAGAACCTGGCGAAGCATAAATTCTACAAGGGAACCCACAGGGCAGAATTGCCAAATCAATAATTCCATACTGACTTATTAAGAGCATTTATACACCGCTTTTCAACAAAATATGAAATGCGAACTGCTTTTTACTGAGCCTTCCTGCTGATGATAGCCTATTAAGACCGATTTGAAATATATCTTGCAAGCAGAGGGCATATCAAGTATACCAACGTCAACTTGCCTAAAAGACGACTGCGTATGCTCCCAGTCCCACACATTCTGGATTCTGAAGATTCAGGATTCTATACATGTCCAGGCCTTTTCTTTCTCTGCTCTCAGTCACATGGACATTCTAATACTGCGCATCCACCTTCCTTTATTCTCACACATAGTTCAAAATACAGTAAGTGCCCCTAAAGTTGTTCCCATCAGTTTCGGTGGAATCTACTTTGAATGGAACTGCAGTTTTAGTCTAGTCTAATGGTATAACAATGGTAACAGTACAATGTCTTTCCATGCTATACACCAGTGTTTCTCAAACTGTGGATTGGGACCCACTTGGTGGGTCGTGACCTGATTTCTGGTGGGTCCCAGGTGATGGAAAGATCAGATAAGTAATTGCCAGAAGCCCTGAAGCTATTCAAAAATTAGATAGCTACTAATTGCCCTTCAAAGAGCTGAGCTCCTGCAGTTTGCAAGATAGCTGCTAATTACCCTGCAAACAGCTGAGCTCTTTCCTTGTAAATACATATCTTTATTTATTTCTAGATCACCTTTTTTAAAGTCTCGTAAAGCTAGGTTGGTCCCGATAGAGTGTCATTTTAAAAAATGGGTCCCGGTGTTAAAAAGTTTGAGAACCACTGCTATACACTATTGGGTAGTATCTGAGCTCTCACCTGAAAGCAGAGTTAGATGCCTGTTCCAGTTCAGACAGTGCACAACCAAATACCTAGGAGTAAATGCCATTATACTCAATGGGGCTTACTTCTAAGTAGACATGTGCAGGATTGCATTGTTGGCATCCCAAATAGGTCTACTTTGACTTACCTTGTGGGTATCGGCGGAAATACTGGTGACGCCATTTACTCGGAAGTCAAAACGATGCGGTAGAGGAAAGCCGGCCTTCTCCATAAAAACTATGAGAAAGCCTCCTAGGCAGGCATCCACATGGAAGGGAATTTTATATTTCAATGCAAGCTAAGTCAAGATAAAAAATAAAAACTTTAGCTAAATCAAAACAATAAAAATGGCCTTGCTGAGCCCAAGCCTTAAAGTGTCAAAGAGAATTTTATATATAGTATCCAGAAACGTTCGAACATCCTTTCTTAAAAAGAGCTAAAATGCATGACGTCAAGCTGTGGGGTCCATGTAGGGGTTCCTTAACGTTGTCTAACGATTTTGAGCCATGTCAGTGGAATCATCATATTTTTAATTCTTTAATCCTTTTAATCCTTCTTTAATCCTAATAAAGTCAGCAAGCAACAGATAAGCATCCAAACAGAGTTGCTTCTAGTCTAAAACTGTCCACAAGGAACCTTCATTCTGAGGGACATTTTCTTCAAGTGGCCTTGTCCCCTTTCACTGAAAAATCCAGCTTGCTCCTGTGCCAACTGTAGAATGTCTAGACATCTCAAGTGTTGGAAGAGCAACAGCAAGTAAGCAGAGCCACCTAGTATATAGGCAGTGGGTGCGGGTATGTAGCAGGGGTGGCCAAACTGCAGCTCCTGAGCCACATGCAACTCTTTGAATTATAATGTGCGGCTCTCAGAAATATGTTGGCTGAGCTCCTTTTTGCATCACAATTAATATAAAAAGGTAAATAAGAATTTTTCAAGCCTTATAATTATTTACCAGAAATAAACTGAGTCTCCACTGGATTAAAACATAAGTTTAATGTTCATGATGAGTAAATATATTTAAGAATTTAAATGCTTCTTAAATATTGCGGCTCTCAAACATCTCTCTTGCGACTCTCAAACATCTGGAATTTATCATATGTGGCTCTTCCATTAAGCAAGTTTGGCTATACCTGGTATACATGTTAATCTTCACTAGTAGTGGGAGCTGTAACCTATCTTGTTGCTAGTAGTTTAAAGGCTTTTGGGTTGCTCTCTGCTACTTTGACTAGACTGGGGCTGGTCCACCCATGAGACCAAGTGAAGTGGTCGCCTCAGGTAGCAGACTGGTGGATGGGCGACCATCTCTATCTACTTGTCTCCACTGTTCGTCCTCCTCCTTCCACTCCCTGGCTTAGAAAAAGAAGAGGAGAACAGAGAGGAAGAGGACATGTGGAGGAGAGTGCTGAACTAAAACATTGGAGACTTGGAGGAGCAGAGACTGGCACATTATCAGGTAAGGGGACGGCGACTTGTGTGAACTTGGTATTCAGGAGTTCTTAGACCAGCCCTGACTAGATCTCTCATTAGTTTCTTCTTTCTGTCTTGTTCTGCCTGTGTAACAAAGGCTGCAGTTCATTTATTGTTGCAGTAAAGTTCTTAACAAAACTCAGCTTTCCTGTGTGTGGGACTGGTTGATTCCCTCAGCTCTGCTTACATCGGGTTTGGTATTAATGCTGCAGGATGCTTGAGTAATACACATGGGGATAGAGTCTACTTTGTGCATCCAGACATACACCTACATTTCTTCTTAAAAGAATGCCTTCTATCAGGTAAAGGTAAAGGTGACCCCTGACAATTAAGTCCAGTCGTGTCCGACTCTAGGGTGTGGTGCTCATCCCCATTTCAAAGCCGAAGAGCCAGCGTTGTCCGAAGACACCGGAATATCTATCAATGATTAAAATGTTACACCATAGCTGAACAGTTTTGGCAGAGTGTCTGAAAACCTGAATCGCTAAAAGAATGAACAGCTGCAATGTGCAAGTCCATTAACTAAACCACTTGCAATTACTTCCCAAAAATGTGGGACTGCATTCAACTATAGCAGAAAGGGCCACAGCGGTGGTCTTTGTAGCTACTCTGCCTGTTCTCATTAATGCCTCACACTTCATATTAATGGACACTTGCTGCAATGCAAGAAACTGGATCTAAGCCTGCAAATGGGCTTTCCTTTTGACAGTTATGAAAAGGGGGAAAATTCTGTGTGCTCATCCCCTCCTACGGCTAAAACTGTGAACGCAATCTCCTAAATTGCAAGCACTGTATTTATGCTCCCTTTTCACTGAAGAGCTGCAGCAATGTTGTAATAAAGTAACCACAGTTACCTCTGCCACCTCCTCAATTGGGTCTATGCTCCCATGAGGAAACTGGGGTGCCGAGCAGACCAGCATTGCAGTATTCCTGGTTATGGCACTCTTCATTGCCTGAAAAATTAAGAGGAAATGATCAGGCATTCAAGTCTACTTCATATACCAACCTTCAGGATTTCAAGGGGTTAAAAGGTGCACTACTCAAAGGGTCGATTTTATTTTCATTTTCTAAATAATTATTTCCTCTTTGCCAAAATGCAATTCATTATTTTACCCAGTCCAAACCAAAGACAGATGTCTGGAAATATCAGAACAATACCTTAACATCCACTTGCATAGCCTGGGTCAATGGGATGTGCACAATCTTCATCCCAAAATAATGAGCTGCTTTATCAAATGCTGCATGAACACTTTGTGGAACCAACCTGGAAAATACAAAGAAAATGTCCAAGACGGTCTATAAGTCAGGCCATTCTTTTTGCCCCTCCCCCTTTCTTGGACAAAAACAAAGAGAGAACAAAAATGGGCATTTGAAGCCCCAAAAAGGGGGGACTTCAGAGAGATCTTCACCTAAAGAACTGTTCAGAAACCGATCTGACCCTTCGTGGGTTGTTTTTGTTTATAAAGGCCGTGACAGACCGCATGCCGAGGCGAACGAGCGAGCGCCGAGGCGAGCGAGCGCGAGAGGCTGGCCACCGTCCTCCGGGCTCTGAGCTTGTCTGTAGGAGTGTCTTCCTGCAAATAGTCCCTCCTTTTGTCCCGCCTTCTTGGAAGAAACCTCCACGGTGATTGGCTAACACTCTCCTCCCCCTCTCATCTGATTGGTGGCTGCAGTAGCTCCGCTGTGCGGCCCCCTCAAACATGGCCCAGGAAGATTTTCGATCGTGCCGGAAATCGGGAGACCGCTCGCTTCCGCTGTGGTAACCAGACACCTCAGCACAGCTCGACAAAGCTCCTCGGGCGTCCGGGACGCGCCGAAATTCATGCGGTCTGTCACGGCCTTAAGGGGAGAGAATTGAACCAATATGAGCCACAGTTTTCCGGCCTTTCTTTAATGTTATAATAGTATTGCAAAGAAACAACAAAGACCGTAATGTAGAGAATTGTACAACTCACCCCCCCTCATGCCCAGCAGGAATCTTGACATCCCCAAATAAGCCCCCTCCCAACTTTGTATGGCAAACAGCGTGAGAAATGCAGGTGGTTTCAAAAAATCACTTGTCATACAGCATGAAGGGGCTGCTGTTCACAGAACAATTAAAATTTTCAGACATACTGCACACGCCATAGTCTTTGGGTGGGTCTGGAGGATCTTTCTGAATTGTACCTGTAGATCTATGGCACTCTATATTAATTAATTTATTTATTTACAATATTTCTATCCCGCCTTTCTCCCCGAAGGGACCTTGAGAAGCATGAAGGATTTACTTGAGAAGCATGAAGAGCTACAATCTGCAACAATGATAAAAGCAAACAATATAAAAAATATTAATGTAAAAATACAGTGGACCCTTTCCATCCGCAGATTCAGGATCCACGGATTTGTGCGCAAAGGCTCTTCCCTCCTTACCAGCCTTGTCCCAGAATGCATCCTGGGGCAAAGCTGGGAGGGGGTGGGGAAGAGCCTTCGCGTGACCTGGAAGTGGGTCGTTAAGCTTGCAGAAGCACAACAGAGGCTTGGAAGTGGCACGGTTTGCTGCTAAAAGGTTAAAAAAACCCACATTTTTTACCTTTTAAAGCGATTTTAACGTGGACTCCGATATCTGCAGATCTTCGCTATCTGCAGGGTGGGGGGGGGTCCGGAACGGATCCCCCATGGATAGCGAGGTCCAACTATCACCTCAAGATTGCTACTGATCTGTTTTACTTAGAGTAGAAAAGTAAAACTGATGAACAACATGCAACATGAGATACTCAATAGATGGCTGTGGCTGGACCTGCCCTACTTTAGTGTCTCTAACACTATGCATGCCTGATCTCACTGAGTCTCACTGAGTTCAATGGAACCTGCTCCTGTGCAAATGTATATTAACATTGCAACCTCAATAAATCAGTGTTAAAATATGAGAAACGTCAACATTCTTGGAACATTTGACATAAAACGTTTCTAGCTCAGTGCCTGTGCAATTTGTTGAAGAAAAATATATTTTTTCTACATCAACGATACAGATGCAGCAAAGTGGGGGGGGGGGTTAGAGTGCATCAGACACACAAAAGTGTTCATTTAAGGATACAATCAACTGACACCATGTTCATAATCTAACCCAAGTAAAATGGGAATATACAACTGATCAAAACTTTGCTGCACCTGCAAATTATCACTATAAATATCATTCAAAGTATTCCGAATTAGACTAAAATCAAATTCAGACATCAGATAGGATGCTGAGAACTGCATGACTAGTTCTGTGGCCCACAGGGACCCTTGGAGTGGAATTTCTCAAAACAATAATCCTCCATGTCTTGTAACAAACCGTGTTTGAAAATGAGGGGTGTTTCAAAAGTAGCTTGCAATACAGCGTGGGGTCTTTCACTTAAAAGCAAAACTCCCACTGGGCACTTGGAAGCCCTTGGGCTTGCCTAAGCATCTCTTTGGATCCTATTCATAATTGTTATTATTCCGGCCACTACAAATACAGTGAAAGCACAGAGAATGGGGGTTACTGGTTAATCAAATGTGCTGGTTGATTGAGTGAATGCAATGGAAAAGCACACACACACACACACACACACACACACACACACACACACAAAGCATGACAGAAACAAACACAAAAGCTACAAAAAGCACAAAAGACATGAAGCAGCATGACACGAACAAATGACTTCTGTAAGCGCCAGAAAATGATGCCGGATGACTATCAGAACTTTTCTGCTTAGATGAAAGAGGAATTGTATCACCATCCATGACACACCTGCCAGTTAACCAAGATTTCCAGTTTCTAAAACGTTAGACAACACAGACTTTACTGTATACTGTTCAAGAATTCCAATATAGGTTTTGATCCCATTTCCTTCAGTGTACGTCTTTGCTCAGCATCTGAAAAGTTAACTCTTCGTAACAGTTAACAGTTAGAAGGTATTTATTTATTACTTGTATCCTACACATGGTTTCCAGGCAGTCTCCTATCCAGGCACTGATCGCTTCCAGACCTACTTAGGTTCTGCACAGTGGCTGAATCATGTACTGTACATCCAAATTATATCATGTGATCAGGTCAGATGACTGCTGAAGACAGCCACCCACCCTAATTTGGGGCAAGTTATTAGTCATGTTTAAGGGGGGGAGGGAGAAACTGCAGTTTCAGGGTTACAGGTTTGTTTTTTTTAAATGAAGTCACAGAAGAGAGCTACATACATTTCTGGATACTTGATTCCTTTTTCATAAGCCAGGTCCCTGTAGGCTTTACATGCCATCAGGATGCTCTCGGTCCCACCAGAGGTCATCTGTTAAGGAATTAAAACACACATGTATTTAAATGATCGTGTACCAAACAGGAGCGCAGGACTGTATTGTTCACTTAATTGCAGTTCCTAGTTCTCAGAAACCTCAGTTCTGAGACAGCAACGGAATCTTTTAGGTCAGCAGTGTCGAACGTTTCTATGGGCTGACTTGCACACACAGAAAGAAGTTAAAGGAGAGCTCCAATACTTGTGCCAAGAGAAATCTAAGCAGAAGTCACCCTCTGTCCTCCTAAACCAGGTGATAGAATGAGTCCCACTACAATTTAGATCCTCCCAGTCACTCCACTACAAAAAGAAAGTACAACCAGCTAGACCACCACCATGCAACTATCACACCTCCTACAACTTCCAGTGTTCAGGACTTTTCCTACCATATACAGCTCCCAGATTTTGAAAAAAAAACACACGTTCTAATAAAGAGAAACTGAAAACCAGAAATTGCAATAAGATTCTTTGCTCATCAGACAAAACCTGGCTGGCTCATGCTTCAGGAACAAACCTGTCAATTCAGGATAATACACAGAAACATGAAAAGATATTGAGAAGAGGGAGAAAGTTCTTTATTTAGAAAGTCAGATGGGAAATCTGGTCAGCAACATTTCTGCTAGGCTGATGTTTGGGTTCAAGCTATTGCTCTTTGTTCAAAAGCAACTCGAAACATTCTAGCCACCTGGCTTGGGTAGAAGGTTATAGCAAAAAAGGATTTTGTATTTCAACAATTTGACTGCTCATTTTGAGAGAGAATTAAAACACTAAAAATACCAGAAAGAATACATGGGTCACTACCCAAAATTTTCTCGTTTGAGCTTATCTGGTCAAGTCCCTCTGTTTCACTTTTTTGGCCATTTCAGCTACTGAGGAATGCTGTTAGCATAACTTTAAGCAAAGTAACTTGCAAAACTGCCACATGCAGGATTCAGTTCTTACTAACCCCTTCTTCAAGTTTTGCACTCGACTGTGGCTGACTGCCTTCCAGCACATACTGTTAAATAATGCACAGGACAATGTGAATCATTTTCATACGACATTTCCCCTAGTTTTGACAGTATGTTGGGCAGCTGGCCAATGCTAGTGATTCAGCAGCAGCTGACAACACTTTCAGACATTATGTTTACTCCCTTCAACTTTAACTCTGTACCAGCAATGAGGGAAGCTCAGCATGTGACAAGTAAACAAAACAAACACAAAACCAGACAGCCAGAGGTTGGGGATATTGCGCTAATGTTTCACAAATGCAAATCCAACCTTCCTGTACAGTCTCAAGAACTGGATTATTTTACTTATCTAAAAGAACAGGACACAGAGTATTGCAAAAATACACATTGTAACTGAAAGGTACAGCAAGAATAAACAGAGGAGGAAGATATGCTAAAAGGGAAAATGATATCTAATTCACTAATGTATGTGTTAATTGCAAAAAGACTGCAACAGTATGTAAACAGTTCTCTGTTTTTCTATCCCCCTCCCCCTCCTCTTATAGCGCAAAATAATCCAGGCACCCCATTCTATGTAACAAAACGTCAAAACAGAATGACTCAACACTTTTAAATAAAGGATTGTTAGACTAGATTTAGATAAATGGTATTTAGGCTGTTCTGAAAGCCAACATTTTAGTAAGTTGTGCAAAATGGAACTGCAGCTCTTGAGAGTTACTGTGGCATTGTGAATTAGAAAGTAATTTGCGAGTTCCCCAACAAGCTGCTCTTTCTCAACCTCAACTTCCCTCTATCCAATCTGTAGGATATTAATAATTCTGAGTCTGCTTTACAAGGGTGTCACAAGGATTTATTGAGAATATACGGGACATATTTTGAACACTCAGGAAATGTGTCACATAAAGTATCAACGTAACAACAACATGTGGCTCTCTCAAATTTGAGGGGTGAATCCAAGTTAACATCACCAGGTTTTGCCATTTATATATAAAAGAACACCTAAAGACTTTTAATGAATTATGTAATGAAGTTGTAAACCATCTTATGTCTTGGTTCCAATATTTACAATTAGGAATTTAGTAGCTAAATATCTTAGAACAGTGGTTGTGTGTGCATGTTTTTTCAGTTGGTTCAGAACATGGCAGCTAAAGAAACCTTTTTGTCAACTAATTGCTTCTAGGCTACACAACAGTTAGAATAAAAATCATGTATAAAGATGATGGTGGAAATGTAATGCACAACAGGCTGGATGTGTACACATTTGTTGGCATTGTGACTCTGTTCAAATGTTTTGGATGAAGATATTCTAAGTAATAACTAGAAAAATTGGAGACGTGAATTTTTACGTTACTTATGCTATGCATAAAAAGAAAGGAAAGAGACAATTGGTTATTAACAGGTTGGCAGCTGCTAAAATGTTATTAATAAAGACTTGGAAGTATTAAAGTTCCCTTGGTGAAGTAGTGGAATAGGAAAGACTGACAGTCAGGCTGATGAGAAAAATACCAGCATTTATTAAAGTCCATGCTGACAAACTTAATGCTTTGCCCAATTCTCCAAGGCATGGAGAAAAAACTGCAGTTTTTTGGGAACAGAAAATATCCACCAAAGAATACATGTACAAAAGTCCTGGGAAGGACTTGTTCTTATATCTATTAATTGGTTGGTTATTTCTATAATATTTGTATGTGTATGTAATTAAGTCTTGACGACTTCTGTATGCATTAAGTATGTAATTAAGTCTTGATGACTTCTGTATGCATTAAGTATGTAATTAAGTCTTGATGACTTCTGTATTTTATTTTGTTATAATACAAAACAAAAACATGACTATCCAAATATTGATGACCTGGAGGTGGGGCAGGCAAATGAGGTGCCAAGTTTGCAGATGACACTAAACTTTTCCAGGTGGTAAAATCTAGAATGGACTGTGAAGAGTTCCAGAAGGATCTCTCTAAACTAGAGGAATGGGCAGCAAAATGGCAGATGTGCTTCAATGTAAGTAAGTGTAAAATGATACACATTGGGTCAAGAAATCAAAATTTCACATACACCGATAGGTTCTGAGCTGTCTGTGATGGACCCAGAGAGAGATCTTGGGGTTGTGTGGACAGCTCGATGAAAGTGTTGACCCAGTATGCAGAGGATGTGAAGAAGGCCAATTCCATGCTCGGGATCATTAAAAAAGGGATTGAGAATAAAACGTCCAATATGATTATGCCAGTGTACAAATCAATGGTAAAGCAACATCTGGAGTATTGTGACCAGTTCTAGTAACCACACCTCAAAAAGGATATCGTGGAAATGGAAACGGTACAGAAGAGAGTGACCAAAATGATTAGTGGGCTGCAGCATCTCTCTCACAAGGAAAGGCTACAAAGTGTGGGGCTCTTCGATCTAGAAAAGAGGCACCTGAAGGGGACATGATTGAGGCAGACTGGATAGAGTGAAATTCTTTTTCCTCTCGGAAAACACCAGAACCAGAGGACAGCCACTAAAATTTACTGGCAAGAGAATTAGGACAGATGAAAGGAAATATTTCTTTACCCAGCATGTAATTAATCTGTGGAACTCCTTCCCACAGGATGTGGTGATAACCCGTGGCCTAGATGTCTTTAAAAGTGGACTGAACAGATTTATGGATGAAAAGTCCATTACAGGTTACAAGTCATGATGACTGTATGCAACCTCTGGGTTTTAGAGGTAACCTATCTCTGAATACCAGATGCAACAGGGAGTGGCAACAGGATACAGGCATATTGTTGTCTTGGGGCTCCCAAAGGCATGGATACAGGAAGCTGGACTAGATGGGCCATTGGCCTGATCCAGCAGGGCTCTTCTTACGTTCTAACTATTCAGATCACTGGAGAAGAAATCTTACTCCATACTTCACCCTCAGCCATAGCCTGACACATTATCAGTTAAGCAAAGTCTATTAACCTCTAAGTCTTATCATCATATCATTTAAACTGTTAACCTCCTTTCAAAGTTTCACTGTTTATGGGCGGCTGCTTTCTAACCAATTGCATGACAATGCAAACTTGCAAGACTTGTTTCAGGACATTAAGTACAAGGGGTTGGGATCGGGATCATCTTGCAACTGCCTCTTCCTTCAATCCTTGCACCAACCGATACCTTGTTCTGTATATTCCATATTACCTTAGAACAGGGATGCCCAACCTTCCACCATTAGGCCCTCTGCATTCTTAAGAGTTGTATAGGAGATCGGACCTCGGCAGCAGCAGTTGCTGATGGTGCTGCTAAAGCAGCTGCATCTGCTGAAATGCCCTCACCTATACAACCCAAACCATTTCCTCCCAGCCCACAGGTGTACACGTTTAACTCCTGTTGCGTATATACACCTTTGGGTAAAAATGCCTTACAGAGCTGAGCCAGGAGCATTCATGCTGAAAGGTTGGCCACCCCAGGTGTAGATAACTCACTAGGCTATACCCTAACACTGCTTTCCTACTTGATTGTAAGGAGCATAGGCTAAAGAATATGTAGATGGGTTTCAGGATAGATTGCCTTTCTTCCTTACTAGTTCTTCTTAATTCTTACTTTATGTACTGTAGTTAGTAGCACTAGATATCCTGTACAAATGATGATAAGTTTTCCTGGAATCAAGAGATTAATCTAGCAACATTATATGTTGCATGTTTCTATGTACAGGGCCCACAAATGTTCATAATGATGTCATGAACAGGGCTGTTTTACTCTGGAGAATAATTAGGATAACATATGCAGGACAAAAAGGACAGATTTATATATCTCTCCTTCTTGAGATGTACAGTTAATTTAAAGAGTACAGACTTGTAGCCAAACTTTTGACCAGATCAAATCAGTATGTAATATTCATTTCTTCTTCCCCATTACTCTCAATTATGACCCACTGTTCACCAGTCTCTATAAGGAGGGTTTCCAGATCCTAACCCAGATGAAAGGCTTCATGCTTTTAATACTCAGAGGAACAATATGCAGAAATGTTACTGATGGAGAATAGAGGGCTGAATTAGCAGGGCCAGGCACCTTCTACCCACATCTTGCTGCCCCAAACAGCTCTAGCAACAGGCACTGTCCAAGTTAAATCTAAGAGCAATATCTGCTCTCCTTCTTGATACACAGCACACGGAGAATGCACACACTACCACACAGATTGCTGAAATATCAACAGGTATGAAGTCTTCCCACATCCCAAAATATTTATCACACATAACTTCATCTCCCAATACAAAATACATACATGACAATTCTTTTGGATTATTCCAAATAACGCTCCTGGTGGCGTTATCCCAGGAGTGCTGCCACCGCCATCAGCCCACCCCCAAAAAGGACTTATGACTTCCCCAACTTGTGGGGATAACTTTGAGAACTGCTGACAGAGCATCAAGAGTTGTGGATATCAATTTAAAAAAATCTGAGAAGTATTGATATCCACAACTCTTGATGCTCTGCCAGCAGTGGGCTGGCATGACCCCCGGTAAGTAAAAAAACCCACCTTTTTCCCACCAGGGGCAGGACATCACCGACATCACTTAAGGGGGTAGTGGTCTCTTCCAGTTTTTGTGGTGGGTCATGACCCACCACTTTGAGAACCACTGCTCTATGTAGTTAGAAACTGTAGGCAGGGATTAAGTGTATTTGGAAGCATCTTTGCTCAACACGTAGCCCTACAGTAACTCTGAAAGTAAACTAGCTCAACAACTTGCAAGTTAGAAGAGAGAGCAATAATACTCCTTAATAGCCACTGCGTCAGCTGGTTTGCTGCATGCCCTGCTGGCAACTTCTTAATTATTTGTTCTGGCTAGATGTACAACTGCACGTAACCAGTATGCAACAAACTGGTATGGCAACAAGCTGCAACAACCTACCCTAAAACCGGAAGGGTAAGTTTTCCCATGTAGCCAATGACAGACATCCCAAGCAGGTCGATGTGACCCTATCCCACTCAGCCAGCTGTTGTGGCACATTCAAATTCAGTTTTACAAAAACCAGAGTATCCCATTTGCTTTGGAAACAAGGCAAAAAAAAAAAAAGACATGCAATTATCTGAAATGGATTTTTAACATTTACACAAATGTACTTCTTTCCACCAGCAGAAAGTTAAGCAGGGAAAATTACACTGGGAAACGTCAGGATGCCATGTCACTTACTGCTCCACAAGAACTGGGTCCACCATGGAAGAGCGTACAACACATTCGCACTATTTCTGCTTCCATCTTCCTTAAGCCTGGGAATATATCTGGATGTAGCGGATTAGTCCAAGCAAATTCCCCATAAGCCTTTAGGAAAGACATAACCAGCACATTAAAATTAGGCTTTAACCTCACCAGTAATATTAGTTACTCCTAAATAAGTCCCACCCCCGCACTGTGGACTGTCGGTTTCTTCATCTGCCCTCCACCCTGAAGGACTGAATTGAGTGAAGTCATGGGAGGGCATCTCAGGGTTCTGTCCAATAGAGTGTTCCTAGAATGCTTGACAAATCCTCACTGTTCACATCATGCATATGCTGAGAGCTATTGCGCCAGAGCGTAATTTCCTGCAGAGAACCTAATTATTTTCCATTACACTTTGGAAAGGGGTAAAAGGACCATTTTTGAGTTACATTTTTATAAACTGCAATGGTAGACGCAGCTGCCCTTCTTTTGGAAGGTATATTATCTCTGCTTTCTTCTCTCTTGACTCTCCCACTCTGTACAAGAAAAGGAGTTTAAAGAATATTAAAGGTTTGTTGAACTACAGTTGAACTACATGAGGCAAACAGTGTCTTACACTTGTAAACCTCATGCAGTTGGACACAGGATATACTGTATTTCTTTTAATCAACTCACAGTGTACAAATTCAGAGACAGAAGTCAGAAATTTAAGACGGTTTTCATATCTCCTTGAAGTGTGTTGCTTAGCAGTTTCCTGCACTAAGTGGGGGGCTGGATTAGATGCCCCCCAAGGTTCCTTCCAAGACTAATAACACTGGTCAACACACTTTTTCTGGCATAAGGGATTCCAATGGTTTTAAGGTAATTTTGGGGCACTGATTCCAAATCTGCCATCAGTTTTTGTCTATCACATCAGGTTTTTGAGATATCAAATATTGCATTTCATAAAATCAATGAAAAACAGCAAATTTATGCTCATCATAACATTGATGTTGTACTTTAAAGTAGGCAAGATAAACCTTCTTGACAAAGGTATTGATGTTGCGCCTTTAATCCTGCAAAGTGCACAGATGTAGCAGAGGATATCTGGGTCATTACTTCATTTCCTTCTTTCGGCTGTTGTAGCCCAGAGAGGCTTTGGAGGCCTGGGTACCCCCTACAACTTTGGAGGCCTGGGTACCACTTTATCACGGTCCAATTTTCTGAATTACTCCCTGCAAATTAACTGTTAACTGGATTAATCAATCAATTAATTAATTAGGTAAGTAATTAATCGTTAAGTAAAAAAGTACTAAAACAATTTTAAATGTGGAAAAAAGTCTTATTTAACTGTGTGTGTGTGAGAGAGAGAGATGCAAGGATCTCTTTTTTTCCTCCAAGTCACACTTCCCAAAATCAGCTCCTCGATCCCCAACCCCACCAAAGTACATTTTCCAAAGTACAAACATAAGCCCAAAACCAAAATCAGAGAGACAGAAGGGCTCCGAAAATAATTACAATTTAAAATCCATGTTAATTAACACTTAATTAGCTGCTGATGGGGCAGATAAGGGGCAGGGCTTGGCGTACCCCCAGCAAAGGTCCGTGTACCCCTAGGGGTACCCGTAGCGCAGGATGAGAACCCCTGTTGTAGCCATTGTTAGATCACGCCCTGCAGAAGGAAAATATTAAATAAATGTGGATATCTACATAAAATATTATAAACACACTATCCTAAAAATACAGCACCATATTTTAACACTAAAGCAGTCACAGACTCGCAACAACTTGCAATCATAAGTGACAAAGAGTTAATTTTGGGTAAAAATCAATGAAAATGGGGTATGCCAATAGCATAAAAACGAGATGTGATAGAGCAAATCTGAGATCAGATTTGGAATCAGCACCCTGAAATTAGTCTAAAACAGCTGCAAATGTCCAGGCCAGAAAAAAAAAATTTGTAGACCAGTGTAATAGTCCTAGGATATGGCATGACTTGTCTGTCTGATTTGCACCACTTTTTGCATTTTGTTCTCAATTTGCTTTCCCCTTTGATTTCCATTCCCCACCCCTCAACATACTGCATCTCATATTGTACACCACAACATATTGCACCAGGTATGATTAAGAGTTAAATGCACATTACGTGAAAAACCAAACCAAACCAAAAAAACCTAGCAACTTTGAAGAAGAGAGGGAGAGAGAGAAAAAAAGACGCTTTATGGAGGGGACAGTTTATGGAGGAGGAGAAGCAGGAAAATGCTTAACCCTCACCCTATTTGACACTTCTCTGCTCCAAACTGCCTCCCCCCCACGCCCACACATTCTTCCTCTGCAGGGTTCCATATGAATGCTAACTTTGGAATGTGTCCATGTAGAACCCTGCAAAGGGCTGAAGGATTTCAAGCAGAGAAATAGCAAGTAGGAAAGAGATTTAGCACCCCTCCCCCACTGCTTCTCTGCTTGAAATCACTGTCCAAAGTAGTCTAACTAAATGTTGTTATATTATTTATTTAAAACATTTATACCCCGCCTTATTACCTCTGCCGTTAGGCCCTGAACTTTGCATGTTTTATGCTAACACTATCTTCTCCTCCCTCTCGCACAACACCAGAACCAGGGGACATGCACTAAAATTGAGTGGGAGGAGAGTTAGAACAGACAAAAGGAAATATTTCTTCACCCAGCTTGTAATTCATCTGTGGAACTCCTTGCCACAGGATGTGGTGATGGCACCTGGCCTAGATGCCTTTAAAAGGGGTTTGGATAGATTCATGGAGGAAAAATTCATCACAGGCTACAAGCCATAAGCAACCTCCTGGCTTTAGAAGTAGGTTCTCTCTGTGCCAGGTGAAAGGGAGTAGCAACAGGATACAGGTATCTTGTTGTCTCGTGTGCTCCCTGAGGCATCTGGTAGTGCCACTGCGAAATACAGGAAGCTGGACTAGATGGGCTTTTGGCCCGATCCAGCAGGGCTCTTCTTATGTTCTTATCTGGATCCTTCTGTCACAGTTACTCAAGCTCAGCACATTTTCCATCCCCTTTTCCAGATCCTACAATGATTTACACGCCAGCCCAATATACTTCATTACTTTGGATTACATATGAACCCATCCTAACTGGACAAAGAGGCAACTTTTAAAGGGGTGTCCTCTTATATTTAGCAGGAGGAGAATAACTGTACCTCTTCACCCCAGCATGGCATCTTTCCAGTAGCTGTTGCTCGTCTCTTGTGTATCATTTTTTAGACCACCGGTGGGGAACTGGCGGTCTGCGGGCCGGATCCGGTCCCCGGAGCGATCCGGTCCGGCCCGCACGAGCCTGGACGCGATTCCATCCCATCCGGCCCGTGCGCACTCAGACCGGAGGCTCCGGAGGCCCCGGGAGCGCTCACCTCGCCCGACTCCTTATTCCTTCTCAACCCGGCTGTTATTGACATGCGCAGAAACAGCCGGGTTGAGGAGTTGCGCGAGATGAGCGCGCGCCCCCATCACGCACGCTCACCTCGCGCAACTCCTCAACCCGGCTGTTTCTGCACATGTCCATAACAGCCGGGTTGAGGAGTCGGGCGAGGTGAGCGCGCGTGGGGCCAGCGGCGGGCCGGAGGCTGAAGAAGGTAAGGAGGAGAGCGGTGGGGTGGGGGAGGAGAACGATGGGGGGGCACGCATGCGTGCGCGCTAGGGTGGGCACCCATTTGCGGTGGAGGAGTGCACGGCCCGCGACACATTTCCCCCATGGGGAAATGGCCCTCCACCGCAAATAGGTTCCCCACCCGTTTTAGACTATGAGCCCTTCGGGGACAGGGAACCACTTACTAATTTTCGTGATGCCCACTCTGTGAACTACTTTTTGTTGAAAAGCAGTATGTAAGTATTCTTAACAACAACAACACAGGGATCCTTTGTTACCTTATGCATTTGGGGTCATAACTCAACCCAAAAGGGCATAAAAATACACAACTTTTCCCCTGTATCTATGCCACTTCTTACTCCATGTATCTTCCTACAATAAACAGGTAAATTGTTCTGTGGTGTTTCAAAATCCACCTTCCTTGTCTGGGGAGGGGTGGGTGGGTTGTTTTAAATCTGAAGGTTTTCCCTAAGTTTCCCTAAAATGTTACCTCAGCTAACTGGGCAAGAAAGCACCTTTTAAACTAGTGGGTCTCTTAGCAAGGGGAGAACAACTGTCCCTATTCAGCACAGCACAGCATCCCTCCCAGTGGCTATTATTGATATCTCCCTTGCATCTTTCTTTAGACTGCGACCTTATCTAAGACAAGGAAACATCTTCTCACTCCTTTTGTACTGAGAACTTTTGTGTTGAAAAGCAATGTATAAATATTCTAAAAATATTAAGGCATTTGACTCCGTTTGACCCCTGTTAATGTGAATGTGGGGGAAAAAACTGCGTATCTAGCATTGAGGGTTTAAGTCGGTGTTTCCCAAACTTTTTTGACCTGCGGCTCCCTTGACCATTGGTGACCATTGGCTGCAGCTCCCCATTACATTATGGTGATGCCTGTCAATTGGCATTGCACTGTTTTCCGAGAGGATTCCATGGCACTCCGTGGCTCCCATAGGAGCCGCGCCTCCCAGTTTGGGAACCACTGCTTTAAGTGATCTTAGCAACACAGTAACTAATTTATGTTGATGCAGCATTCAGTATGGTTATCTTACTCATATCTCAAGGAGGTTCTAAGAAAAAAGTATTTGTGTTCGGCTCCAGGGAACTAATACTTCTTAGGGATTAACACTGGGGCTTACTACAGACTCCAGATACCTTCCCTAATACAATTCCATATTTTACATTAAATTGGAGCAATTATTAACTACATCTTTGTTTAGATTATGATTTAATCAGTGACCTATTTAACCTCAGATTAGTAAAGTGCTTTTCACAGGAGTAGGAGGGTGAAAACGCAAAGTTTAGCAAAGCATGAGCATTTTGCATCTTTGCCAAGTACAGGGACTTCTAACAGGAAATGAAATGTGGTTTACAAGCACACAATTTGCATGTATCTTGCAAGTAAATTTTAGTTTTGAAAAGAATGTGCAAGAACACAGATGTGGTGCAGATCAGCATTGCAAATGAAGGTGGGAAGAAATGTGGGGGGAAAAACCCATCCAGTTACATGAAAGAACATCTAAGTTGTTCTTGATAGGGGGGGGGCATATGGAGATGAGGAAGGGCTGGTGAAGAAGACATACATAAAACAAATAATAACCACATGCCAGCTCACCAACTTCTCAATACAAAGCCTTTTTCTCCATAGTGCTTAAGAAGATTTTATTGAAGGATAATTATGCCTTAGTTAGAGATAGGACAGGGGAAATCCCAGGCACCTAGAAATAAGAAATATTTTACCAGCTTTGCTAGGTCCTGAATAAGAGTATCCACCTGCTTATTCATGCACCTCTTCCCTCAAAGTGAACAGAGAAATGCAAGAACAGGCTAACAGCCACAATTGGTAGCATCTGGTTCAGCATGTTCATATTTTCTCCTCCTTTCAAAATGAATTTTAGAGCCATGAGTGCAGAGCTTCTTGCTCCAGTATGTTCCTTGAATGAGAAAAGAGCATTTTGAAGGAACAGACACAGGTTTCCAACTTTGATTTCAGACACAGATGCAGGAGAAGAAAGCAGCACACGAAACCCTGGAATCAAAGCCTTGAAAAACTTCCTCCAGTTTCAACGGAGAGTGGGCAGCACAAAAATGAGGAAAAATGCAACTGTATGTTAGGTACTTGCATAGCGTCTGCTGTAACTGTAGCTACCTAGCTGTACACACACATGACGTGTGTGTATGCACGCGTGTGCACACACACACTCACACTCAAGCAAACATGCTCTCACTCTCATATCATCTTGTTTGGTTCTCAAGGTGAAGAAACAGACACCTTCATGAGAAGACTGGCAGTTGGTAGAGTGCAACCACTGTGAATAACCGCTAAAAACGGTTATGGGGCAGGACTATCTGTATGGTGCATTTCCCCAAGAACATGGTAAGAGGGCAATATAGTACTGGGTACAAAATTTCACTTCCTGAGAATTTCAGCTTTCATTTAAAGATACACGAACACACCCCAATGTTTCTAGCTTTCATGGCTGCAAAGATACATTTGAAAATGTGTGGGCAATGCTTCCTGAAATTTCAGAAGCCAAACAGGTAGCTGGTCAAGATTTCCAACGGTTGTGAGCAAGGACTCAGTAGATTACATAGCTCCTTGCCTCCTTAACTACCAAAACAAGAAGGGCAGAGCAATCCTGCCTAACTATCCGGCAGGTGGCCCAGGCTGCCCGCCAGATCCTATCCTCGTTCCAGGCTGATCAAGATCGGCGGCCTGGAGGTCTACTCGGGGGAAGGGGACATTTGTCCCCTTCCCCCGGTGTAGCGCAGCTCGGCCCCAATGGGCCTCCTCAGATAAATAGCTGGCGGAAGTAAGAGGAGGCCATGTAAGGGCTGTGCTGGCCCGGGAGGGGATGAGGATATGGCGGCCACCATCCCCATCCCCCCCAGGACCGGATCCGCCAATCCTTGACCTTCCTCGCCGCCCAGACCACCCCCGCCCCTGCCGGGGATCTCTTACCTCCTCCGGCGGCCACATGGGCCGGCAGCGGAGTAAGGGTTGCCAGCCTCGCGCCGGCGGCCCTTACGCTAAAGTTGTCGTGAACGTGCTTTACAGCATGTTCACAACGGCTTCCGGCGGTGGAACACTTGCTCCACCGCCGGTTTTTTGATCAGGATTACTCTCTAAATTATGCAAAACTGTAAACATGGCAGTAAACATTACCGTAAACTGTAAACTCTGATGTTTAAGCTGTAATTTTGTTGTGCTTGTAGATGTTTGTAATATAAATATTATGTGTTAAGTGTTATGTAATGTTTGTTTGTTTTTGTTTTGTTTTTATGCCAATAAAGGTTCCTTACTTACTTACACAAAATAAAACACCATGTGAATTGGCTCAATTTGAATAATTTAGAAACTCGACTACTCTCGTAGTAGTAAATGCAATGCCTTATCTGTTCAGAAGGAGTTCTGTTCAACGATGCTGTAAGTATCCCTCCTCACATGCCTCCTCCTTCAATTTATGCTGAAATAAACTGGCTAGTCTAAAACTGGTCTTTGCTGCAACAGACTAACACAGCTACTCTGCTGGAAATCCCTCCTCATGTAATAGTGAACACATTTAAATCAGAGGACCCCTCCCCCACTCAAGTCCTCAACAGACAGTCCTACAAATGAAAACGACTCCGAGCTATATCAGGAAGCTTGCAAGAAACTCCAGGTATCCCAAATCCACATTTAACAGATAATTGATGCCCCAGGATTTATTTATTTTTAGTTTAGGCTGAAAATAAAAACCCTACATATATACACAGACTGTAACAACTGAAGCTAATACCAAACTGATACAGGACTTGTGGCGCAATCCTGCTTAAGCTACGGGCGGTGGACCTAGCGTTCCACCGCCCGGAGTAGTCGCAAACATGTCGTAAAGCACGTTTGCGGAATACTTTAGAGCCAGGAAGGCCAGCGCAAGGCCAGCCTTCCCAGCTCCGCTGCTGGAGCCCTCGGCACAACGCCGGACCCAGGTAGGTCTGGATCCAGCAGGGGGGGCGGGTTGTCGGAGCCGGGAGGGCGGCCATAGGCCCAGCCGCCCCAGGCGGGAGCGGTCTCCGCCGGGCAGCTGGGCTGTTACACGGCCTCCTCCGACTTCCGCCAGCAAAATAGCTGGCGGAAATCTAAGGAGGCCTATTGGCCCCAGCCGCCAATACACTCAGGGAAGGGGATGAGCGTCCCCTTTCCCAAGTAGTCTTTTCGCCGCGGGCTGCCTGCTGCAGGCTGCCCGCGGCGGAGATCAGGATCCGGCGGATGACCTCAGTCGCCCGGCGGATCCTTAAACAGGATTGGGCTGCCCGTTTCATAATCTTGCTAGGAAGAAGAATGGCTTGTTAAGTTAAGGGTGCCTAAGTTAAGGGTGCCTAACTTATTATGAAAGTTGATGCTGTTGTCAGTTGCCCTCAGATAATCAAACAGGCATGTGGTTTTAATTCTAGAAGCAGGCCCAGGAACTACCACCTGTTCTAAGAGAGGATGCGCATTCGTGCCTGGCATGAGACCTTTTCCAGTTGCCACTGAGTTATCTTAAAAGAAGGTCTAGCTTAGCCTGTAAGCTCAATGAGGAGCAGACACCACTGATTCCAGTGATGATGCAACCGTGCCAATGGAGTGCATGCTGCATTCTGGGGGGGGGGGGGAAGAGTCATGGAGTCCTCCTCAAGGTAAGGGAATGTTTGTTCCTTTACCTCAGAGCTGCATTGCGGCTGCATCGGCCCTGGAATGTTGGTTAGGACTGGGCTCCAAGACACGCACAACAAGTTCACTGCAGTGTAAGATTCAAACATATAGTATCGATTCTTGCAGCAGTTTGATCAAGTGCGCTACAACCTAAACCTCGTGTTACCAATCTCATGTGACAGTCAGTGATTCCTCTATGACGTGCTACTTGTTTAGTCGGTATTTTATCCTAGCTTTTCATGAACATCTATAGCAGGGTGGTCCAACGTTTCGTACCTCGAGGGCCGCATGCGAACTTCGACATGAAACTCGGGGGCCACACAATAAATTAAATTATTAATTAATTAATAATAATGACCGATGCATGCCCTGCCCCGCTGTCTAGCATGCTCCGCCCATGCTCCCCTGAAGATTGAAAAGGCAGTCGGCTCCCGACCGCCTTTCCGATCATCAGGGGAGCATGGGTGACTGCGGGGGAGGGGAGCTCCAAGAGTAGCCGGGGGCCACAGCAGAGGCCTTCGTGGGGCCGCATGCGGCCCGCGGGCCACACGTTGGACCACCATGATCTATAGCAAGCCCTAGGTCTTGTAGGTATCTTTTTTAATTCTCATTCATTTCACCAACCTCTCTCCACCCACATTTTTCCAGATTTTGTATTTACCTTCAAGTCAATATGCTTGGTAAACATAATTTTAATAACTTTTCAGGATAAATTAATTTCACCTATACTATTTTTTTTTCAAATAACTGCACCCTTATATCCAGGTTATGTATACACTTGTAGCTACTATCATACTGCATTACCTTCACAAGCAGTTTAGTGAGTTCCTCTTCCCCACTGTACACTGCCCCTGAAATTTTACCATCTTCCCAGTGTACGTCGCCTGAAAATGAGAGAGAAAAACTTGCAGATATCCATCATATTTAAAAGAAATTCAGAAGCCAAAACTGTATTTCATTTATTATACACAAACTCTTGAGTAGCAACGACTGAAGAACTTGCCACATCTGATGCCTTCAAAATGCATCACAGATTATCATGTTCAGTAAAGGATTAAGTGTTGCTTGCCTGACCATGGTTGAGACATGGGCAACCCGATCCTACCTAAGATGCAGTGGCTGACCTAAAGGGCCGGCCGCTGCATGCTAGTCAGGATGTGGGCCACACTGGCACGGCCCAGGCTGACCTTCCCTTCCCCCGTGGTAAGCCTGGGCCGTGCCAGTGTGGCCCACATCCTGACTAGCATGCAGCGGCTGGCCCTTTAGGCCAGCCACCGCATCTTAGGTAGGATCGGGCTGCCCATGTCTCAACCATGGTTAAGCAAGCAACACTTAATCATGATTACAGCTGGGAACAGGAATTCATGTTCTGGGGAGAAGGAACATATAATCCTTCAACCCCCTTCTGTTTGCTTAATTATGGTGAAACAACTGGCAGAACTCTCTCTCTCTCTCTACTTGTGGAAATCATATGGCAAAAAATACAATCAGCATATACGCCCAGGAATCCTACAAATATAGACATGTTACTTCCACAACATGTCAGGTGTGAAACACATACCAAAGCTTTCTAACATCAGTTTCCTTATTTCTAACCATGTATAATAGAGTAATACAGTGAATTACAACAACAGTGTTTTTGTGTCTAGATGCACCAACCTTTCTTCAGATTGAAGACAAAAGAGATGCCATTTTAAGGACTAGTGTTAGCAATTGATAAGAAAACTGTCAGGTATTAGTTATCACCACTTTCTTTACATAAATTAAATGAATGGAACTGACTATGAAACAAATTGACATGTACCATTGTACACTCACAGCCATACCCATAGTGCTGTATTCTTTTATCTTCTGCATCACTTCGGGCTGGCTCAGGCCTTTGGCTGGCAAAGTTTTGACATAAGACTTTGCATCTTTTAAGAAGGTCAGGTTGGCAGCCAAGTCATCCATGGCCTTGTTAACATGTTTCTGTATCTAGAAAAACAGAAAGGAGCAAAAACCAGGAGCGTGAAGATTGTCTATCCAACGTATTAGTTCATGCAGATTTCTTGAAAAAGCAGCTTAAGCCTGGACATCAACGCTGAGATTCTAGGCTTTTATACGAGAATGACACACTACCAAACAGTTCATGTGGTGTTACCAAGTTTAACTGAATATCCAAATTTATTGCCGTTACTACTGTGTTACGTATAATGATACTTTTAGAAAAAAATATTCTGAAAACAAGTATTAGTTTCTTCTATTTCTGCATATTATAGCAGAAGTCTATATACTGTTTCTATGTCCATATAATAAAACCTTCGTTAATTGCAGTGTTGAGGGCAGCCTTCCCTGTAAGCTGCACAGTTGTGCAGCTCTAATCGAGACCTCACACAGCTTCCCCTGGCACTCTGGAGCTTGGCAATGACAATGTCATCATTGCTGAGCACTCCATAGCCGCCATCGCACAGCCACTGTAGGGGCTCTGCGCACTCCAGGGGAAAATTAGAAGGAACATTGGTTGAGGATTTCTCTTTTCAACTTTTGTGTGTTCCTCATTTTCCCCAACTGGCAAAATCTAAGACAGGGGTCCTCAACCGGTGGTACGTGTATCACTAGTGGTATATGCGGACCGCTGTTTGGTGGTACTCGAACCCTGGGCTACCCAGATGGCAGCCACCCGGAGCCCTGAAATCGGTGGTTCGAGCTCTGCCAAGTCGACAGAGCTCGAGTGCATGGGTTTCCCGTGCTGGGAAGGGCCCTCCCACTTGCCCTTGCCCCTTTGCCACTTGCTTTCTGAACTTCGGCGCAACGAAAACCCAGAAGTGGCGGTAACATCATCACCACATACTTCTGGTGGTACTTGGAGCGGCAGCAGCCCGAGAGGTGGTACACCATGCTGAGGAGGTTGAGAGCCCCTGATCTAAGATATACTTAGCTAACATAAGGGACAGGAGCACATAGCTCTGAACAGTGCTATTTTGTGTGCTAACTTCAATGTAATACATTTGTAAATATCTGGAGGTAGGAGAAGAAAATAAGTATATCATATATTTTAACCCCCCTTTTTTTTGTTTGATGGCTTCACCATTTTCAGATATTTTACATGTCTAATCCATGCGCTACAAGATGTAAAAATGCAGTATGATACAATCAACTGAATTTCACAGCTGATTAAGGAGATAATAGCTAAGTGATCTTCTGTGGAGTTTCAAGTTCTGTAAAAATCATGCATTCCCTCAATTACAGATGAATCCAATCATGGCATGTTGAACCTCTCTCAATGGAGAAGAATTTATTTACTTCATAAACTGTTTCATACAATTCTCCATGGGGGGGGGGGGGGGAAAGATGACAAAGGTTGTTCAACAATGTAACAAAATCTAATGTACCTGCAACTATAATTATAAAAAGACTTCTCTCTCTTGCTGCTTGGGTCCAAGTCCACTAAACACAGATACTACAATTACTGAGTAACCCTGAATATATTTACACAAGACTGTACCCTATCTTACTTCTGCAGATCAATGGTTATTTGTGCATTCATTATCAAATTGAGTTCATGTGCTGAGATAGTGCAAACCCTGTGGTACTCATCTTCTACACTGCTCACAAGCTAACTGTTGAAAAAAAATTACATCCAAGACAGGCGACAACTGGAAACTGTAATACGGGGGGAAATTTTATATAGTAACATCCCAAGATGTTCGTATGAGAAATTTCCATATACATCTTCCTGGACACTACATTGGCTGGGGATTTGTTCTCCATTTTTTCTACAAGGGTGCAGAGTATTCTTAGGGATCACATCTACCCTCTTAGATGCGTTTAGTATTTAGGAAAGGTTTTGGAGGTTACACTGACAGTGCATTCCTATCCAACTTACACCACCGGTGTAACTAGTGGGGGAGGGCAGGGCAGGAGGCTTTGGAGGGGAGGGGAGATTTAAATCCCCTTTGAATCCCGCTTTGGAGGGGATTTGAATCCCCTTTCCATTCTGGGGCCTCCAGTTCTTGCTGCACCACTGGTTACACCGGTGGTGTAAGCTGCATAGGATTGCGCTGTGAGAAAAGAATCACTGGTGTATTTGGATCTTAGCTGGTTTTAATCTGCCAAGAAATCTGATGCTTTTGAATTGAATATGGTATCTGTATGTTTTAATACTCTTGTTTTATTTACTTTAGGCATCAATATGATTTTATTACACACACACACACACACACACACACACACACACACACACACACACACACACACACACACACACTTTTCTGCTACCAAATTAACTAAATTAATGTCTCAGTGCTTTTAAAAAAAAACTTACCAAAGCACCAATAATAGGCAATTTTCGAATCATTCTGAAGAGCTGTTTTTTAGTTCGTGACATTAAACCTAGAAAGAAAGCATGAAACAAAAAGGTACAACTTATTGCTTCCAAACACAAGATTTCAGTGGCATTTGAAGGACCTCAGAACTCCAAAGAAAAAGGCAAAAAGTCGCTTCAAGCTTACCTGGAAGTCAAGACTCTATATTACACATTCCATTAAATAACACCAACAGAGAAGAGCTGTAGTTTGCTGCCCACAAGAGGTCCTCTTGGGGTTCAGGAATGCTCACCCAGTACACCCCGTAAGTCACAACACGCCACAATATCCCTGTGAACACTTCTAGGTAAGAGACCATTTTTTTATAACAGTAAATGCACACCCTTTGCATTCCACCAGAGATCATCAGATATCTAGGGCTACAAAAAGCTCACACACCTGGTCACCCAAGCTCCTAAAAATCTAATGGTCACCTGTGTACGGCCCTCAACACGGGCAGCATCACAAGTGGGGTCTAGTCGGGTCCATCCAGGGACTCCACACCCAGCGATGGCACAAGCCAGAACACAGCCTGATGCTGCCCCGGGTCCGCCTACTCTACATAATGATTTTTTTAAAAAAATAGTCTCTTACCATGCTCCTCGCATTGTTTCTTCAGCTGCAGAAGTTCAGGACTTCCAAGTTCAATCTAAAGGAACTGCATGAATGAAGGCACTCCTTCATTTGCTCAGTCCCTGTAAATCAAACCAGAAGTCCTGCACTTCCATGTCTGAAGAAACTGTGCAAGGAGCAAGGTAAGGAGGTGGGTGATCCACTTTTCACTCGTTTTTAGCAGGTGGAAAGTGGATTTGTTTGGGTTGCATCTGTTGCGAGCTGGGGAGAGGTGGTGGCGACAGCAAACTTGGGGTGAAGGGCACCTTGAATCCACCACCCTCTTCCCCTCCTTGCGATCTGCCGCTGATACAACCCACCTCACCTAATGGATGGGCCATCCCTGTCCACACCCATGGAGTGTGTCCATACGTGGCCACACTCCACCTGTCCACAGATCTCCAGCTGGCACTGCTTCCCCTACCACCAGGTAAGTCCAGGGTTCCTTCCCAGGTGATATTAGGGGAGCAGGGGCAGCAGGAGAGCATTGTCCTTTTTGCCTGGGGGCTGGTGCCATTTTCAAATTCCCAGATGTCCTGACCCCAATGCATTTTTCTAACCCTTTCACAGCTATGCAGCCCTTCCAGATGCTCTTGAACAGGATGGGAGAGAAATCAGAATGAACCAACCAGAAGACACGTGCACAGACATGATCATATCTACACTATTTACTTTGCAACACTTGAACTATTAAAAGGAATGTTTTGGACTCTTTCAAATTCCGACCTGCAAAAAGGAGACTACATAAGAATGGAAAAATAAATGTAAAAGCTTATTTTCAGTTTGAACATGAAAAAAGGCTCAGAACATATTTGGAAATGTGCTATAAGAGAAAAAAATATACCACAACATGAACACACAAACAGAGATGTAACTAAAGGAGAGCAGGAATCCGATTTCTTTGTTAAACTAAGGATCAGATTGCTATCTGCAAAATGCTCCCAAATGCTCAACAAACAAGCCTGTATTTAAAATGTTACGTTCTAAGAAATAAAAATGTCTCTTCCCCCTTCACAGTCACGCACACACACATGAACTTGCACTCACCTACACATACAGAACGGTCACACCCTCCTACAGTATGTTTGTAATTTGTTCAGTCATGGTAGAAATTACCCTTACTACAGAGGCCATGGTAATCTGCATAATTGACTGCATTTAATTACATAAATTGCATGTTATCTTCATGAACACTTTGTTGTCGATATCAAACTACCGGTACTTTTGGTGGCTACATTGCCTTTATTCTTACAACATCAAACTGAATCGACTGTTGGAAGTTCTTAACATGCAGAATGGAGATGAGGTAAGATGAAACAATTTATCCAGACTTTTTCATCTCTTTTCCAATCTCCTCTAAATTAGGTGTTACATTTTCCAATATTTTTTCTTTGCAACTGTGTGGGCTGGCTGGCAGCTTACTTTTTGAAAAGAAGATCTGGGCAATACTAAACTGTTGTAGAAACTGTGTGTGTTCATTCCTGCCCCGCCCCAGTACCTCAGAAAGGTCTACCCTAATTAGGGCATCAGCTTTCAACCAAACAATGGTTAGTATAAATCATTGCTTGATTCAAATCCAATACCAATAATTACACTCAGAAAACCATTTAAAGATCAAAGGCAGGAAACTCCCAGGCTACAAAAAAGCATTGTCACATTAGATGAAGAGATTACTTACTCTCTGGTTGCACAAGAAACATGTGTAGCCACACAACCAGGAGGGTAGCAGCAACTGTTGATGCAATTAATTGCCATGGTTCAATCCCAGCACATTTTCCATTCACAACATTTCTTGCTTGATTTAAATACTGCAGGAAGATTTCCTTGTAGGAAATAAGAGCATCCTGGAAAAGAGAACAATAAATCAGATAGAGAATGAATGAATCAGGATGAATAAAAGTTGCTTACAAGTTAGATATATCAAAACTTCCCAAGACGTTTCAAACACCATTTGAAAAGAAGTTCTTTCATAATTATAGATCCACAAGTGGAGCTCTATAGTGGGTGACATTTTTTTACTATTCTATAGTAATTAACAGCGCAATCCGACTTTTGTGCTGGTTTAACCAGTGGCGCAGCGAGAACGGGAGACCCTAGAACGGAAAAGGGATTCAAATCCCCTTTGAATTCCTCTTTTGGAGGGGATTTGAATCCCTTTTCCATTCTGGGGCCTCCCGTTCTCGCTGTGCCACTGGTTACACTGGCACAAAAGTTAAGTCGGATTGCGCTGTAAAACTTCCAGATAGAAAAACAGACACTGCCAAAGTGAGCAGGTTGTAGCAGGTTGTATTTTGGTGCCCTCTGTTGGGCTGCTGCTCTGGCAAACTGCACTGCTCTGGCTGCCGCTTCTTTTCTGGGCCCAACTGAAAACACTGGTGTTAACATTTAAAGCTCTTTACAGCCTGGGACCAGGGTACCTTAGGGACCGTCTGCTCCCCTATATTCCAGCCCATCCCCAAAGGTCATCTGAGGGGGCCCTGCTTCAGGTGCCGCCATTAGTCGAAGTTAGAGAGGTGGCGGTGAGAAACAGGGCCTCTTTTGTGGTGGCGCCGCAGCTATGGAAATCCCTCCCCTATGAGTTACTGGTGGAGTTATGATTTTTATGGTTTTAACGCTGCTTTGGTTACCTTATTTTGGAGGCTTTTACAATCTGTTCTATGCTGCTGTGGTGATTTATGGGGTATGCGCTGATGCTTTGGAATTTTATTGATTGCTTGTTTTATTATTACCTGTATTTCATGGTGTTTTACTGAATGTGAATTTGTTAGTCACCTTGAACTCTGAAAAGACAGGATATAAATCTTTTGAATAGGTAAAGAAATATTTCCAACTGGGGCAAGGGGAACTGCTGCATGTACACTTGCATGTGGCACACAACAGTGTGTGGACATGTTGCTGCACATGTGTGCTGTCAGTGAGCTGCTGTGTTTTCCTACATGTTTACTGAGGTGTGCGACTTCATCATTTTTATGAGCTGCTATATGTTCTTTCATGCAGATGCCTGTGGCATACTTCTGCCTGTACATGTGCATTTGAGCGAGAGGAGACTTTCTTTACAGTCTCTGGCTCGGTCAATTTTCTTCAGAGAGTTACTCAACATCTCTTTTGATATCTCTGCTAAATTAATTTGCTTTACCTTTGTAATAGCAACTGCAGATTGCATTGTAGGGTTGTCAAAAGCCACCATCTCAGCTTTATTCTGCTCCCCACAACCACTGGCACTAAGCAACAATGGACCACATTCTATGCGTAGGCCATGTTTTGAACTACAGGGTAAACTATAAGAAAAGCAGGAAAAAAACGGGGCTAAAAATAAAAAGGCTAAGCCTACAGGACTGATGAGCATATGTTCAAAACTAAGACTTTTATACTTTTTAAATGTCATATATGCCAAATAGAACAATTTTATATGCCGAGTTATAAGTGATGCATTTAAGCTGTAAAATTATAGGCTTGATATGAAATTACTACTGCATTTTTCTAAAAACCTGGTTTTTCCCCATTGCTTCAAAATTTCTGGAAATTTCACAACTTTAGATGACGCACATGAAAAGCCACTCCTGAAGGTCAGGGGTAGGGTTGCCAATCCTTCAAGATAGGCATGGAGTCCAAGAACCAGGATCAAACTCCAGTTGACTACTGAAAGCAATCCTGGGCCTGAACAGGAATTTTAACTGGGCCTGAAGGAATTTCCAAAATTACATCATGTCAGAGGGAGAACATATCCCAGAATAGCTTCAGTCATAGCTAGCAACCACCCAGTTCAGGTGACATGTGGGAATGGGGTGGGAGGGGCATGACACAATTCCCCTTTACACTCTTGACAAAATTCCCCTTGACACCCCTTTCTCAGCAGTTTGCTGACCACCCCACTAAAAGGTCCCTCGGGTGGTTTTTCAGCAACCTCAGATGGCTGCTGCTGTGAGGAAGTTTGCACGAACAAATTAGTTTGCATCCACTGATTTTAGGATCCAAACCATTAATGTTTAGTTTGAATGGCATCAGTGGACAACACAAATGTGTTATCATATCTTGAGGTCCAGCTGAGCTTTTTAAATACGCATTTGCTAACACTACCCATTGTAACTCAAAATGACAAACTACAGTAACAACTGTGCTACATGTAGACTTTTATCTAGCTTCACTTTCAGTACTTCCCAAGAGTTGCAGTGAAAAAACCCTCCTTCCATCTTCTGTGCAACATTCCCCCTAAAGAAACAAAAATTTGAACATCATCAAGGTTGTAGTACAAAATTCCCCTTTGTCAACCCAGGTCTGTTATGCATACTTCCCATTTAAGTTCACTACAGAAACATACTTTTGCGATACCTCCACTCAACTTCTCAGACCTGTTCTTCAACTACCCACATGCATCTTAAGTCGGGTCTGTGCCAAGGTGTGGTATTTTGTTTTAATTGGGCTCACGAAGCAATGCATTACACACTATATATTCTGAACTGTGTCATCCATGTTATGGAAACTCCACATCAGACTGCTATTAAACTTTTGCATTTATTCAAGCAGAGAAGATGAGATGTGCTGCAGCACCATAGAGACTAATCCATTTAAAATGTTCATAGTCAAGAACTTAATGTATCTCAATAAAACCAATGGTCTACAAGGGGCTACAGCACTCTTTATCAAATTAACTGACAGCGCCGGGGCAGCCTCAATGCAGCCCTGAGGTAAAGGAACAAATGTTCCTTCACCTTGAAGAGGTGACTGCCCCCGCACCATAAAATGTAGTGTGCACCCTGTTGGCATGGCTGCATTGGCTCCAGAAAGTTGGTTAGGACTGCGCTGTTTGAACGGAAATAATATTGGTTGTGAAAAGACTACCCAAACTAGTACTAGTACAAGACAACTTGTACTAGGTGCAACAAAGAAATAAAATAATTTATTTCTAGCACTAGCTGTTAATACAGTATAATCAATCAGATATACTTTTTTCTATCAGCCTCTTGTGTATGGGAGGGGAAACAATAGAGCTATTGTTCCCTAAATATTTTGGATTAATATTTGGATTAAAAAAATGCTGCATAACCGAAGCCTAATTTCACTTCTGAAAGAGCTGCCAACCATCAAGGCAAGCAATATCAAAAAACAATTTCTTAGGTATCAATTACAGCTGAAATGAAATACTGCATTAATCTAAATTCAGAAAAATCTAACAATTCAACTGAATTTCAAACCTTTTCAAAATTTGCTGCCATAAATACCTGACAATTTTATTTTCTTTGTTTAAAAGTCAAATCTAAATTGTCCAAGTATCGTCCTGTGTGAGTAGGTTTACGATAACTGATAACTAGAAAAGAGGATTTAAAATGTGCATGTACAGTTTATCGTAAACCTACTCACACAGGACGGTATTTGGACAATGCCTCTAACCATCACCCCAGTCAGAAAAATTCAGTTATGACATCTCTAATGTATCGGGCCCTTAATATATGTGATTCCACTTCTTTGCAACAAGAAAAAGTGAAAGTGACAGAGTTCTTATTGAACAATGGATATACGGAGACCCAGATTAGTAAAGCATGGGAGAAGCAAATTCGGATTAAACAAAATGGGAAGGAGGTAAAAGAATTGACAGATGAAGAAATTAGACCACCAGTGTATTTACCATTTGTCAAAGGGACCACAGATAAAATTGGAAGGGTAATGGGGAAATATAATTTTAAAACAATTTTTAAACCTACTAATAAAATAAGTCAACTTTTAAGAAATCCAAAAGACCCAAGACCCCCACTTAATGCACCAGGGATTGATAAGGTACCATGCAGCTGTGGTAAGGTGTATATAGGGACCACAAAACGCTTCATTAACACAAGAATCAAGGAACATAAACGTGCATGCCGGCTCGGGCAGGCTGGGAAATCTGCCTTAGCTCAGCACAAGGTGGAGTCAGGCCATGACATTAAATTCGAAAATACTGCAAAATTATGTCATGAGAATAATTATAGGGCTAGATTGAGTCTAGAAGCAATAGAAATATTTAAGCATGGGTCCCAAGTACTTAATCGTAAGCAGTAGCTATCCTTTATTAATAAAATTTGGACTCCTGCAATAAATAAAAATAATAAGAAATAGGTTTTTATCCACTCAGCTGCTATTATCAGGTCTACCACCAGGGGCAGTGTAACAAGGTTGAATGGGGACACGTCCTGGTATATGCATGGCTTCCGGTGTTAATTGGTTTTGTAGGCAAATGTGTGCCAAAATCTTCTTCAAAAGTAGCAGGACTGCGATGGGTTTTTCACCATCTTCCTGCCTACTTGGGCTTTTCTTTGCATTTGAAAAAGTTCATGGATTATGAATGAAACGTCATGCTGAAGAAGTTTTGGAATGTTTTCAATGTATTTTAATCATGGACTTTTAAAGCATTTTATTCACATGTGTGATTTTAATTTGACTTACAAAGTCGTTGATATATTTTACAGTTTTACATTTTATAAATTTATTTTTCTATAACCTTGAATCCCGAGGATGTCTCGTTCGATCTACATTTTGCTGCATATTTTAATGTTGAAAAACATAACAGTTATACATTTAAAGAAGCCTTAAATCAGTGGTTCCCAAACTGGGAGGCACAGCTCTCAGGGGAGCCACGGAAACCAGCCAGGAGAGACGCGGAGTGCCACGGAATCCTCCCGGAAAACAGTGCAATGCGAATTGGCAAGCATCAACATAATGTAATGGGGAGCTGCAGCCAATGGTCAAGGGAGCCGTAGGTGCCTTAAATCCTAATTTTTGTTGCTTTTGTTTTACTTTAGCTACTTGTCAACATTTAGAACTTCCACATTTTTGCCTTTCAATCTCTATCCCTTTGTTTACCAGCAGCTGCATTTTTGACTTGAGTAACTTATACTGTATTTCCCAACTTTCTTCTAGCACCATAGATGCAAGCCAACATTTCTGGTTTTTTGGCAGCAGTAGGTTAGTTGCATATATTTTTCATTCTTTTTCAAGATCAGCCATCAAAGGAAACTGACAGCCTTGCCCAAGTGCTGGTCATCACACTGTTTATCTCTACATCAATATGCAAGAAGGGATCACAGTTCCTGTTTTACAGAGGATCAAAGTTCAGTCTGAACTATTCAATTTGTTGTTTATCAGGATGCTAATTCAGATATGATTAAATTCTGCGAAGCTAGTGTCTTCTACTCGACTACAAGAGATAACAATTCTCCACCTTGCATTTTGCTCCATAATATGTCCCGTACATGTTTTATTGCAGATTTTCCTTATAGCAACATTGCATAACTAACAACTGATTACATGGAAGGAAAGAAAAGGCACTTCTACTAGTCCAAGCCCCTGCTCAGAGCAGCAACTACAGCATCCCTGACAGAAAGCAGACTCTGCTTGAATACCTTGAATATCTCCAAATGAGGGAAAGGCCACAACAGTACAGTTGGTCCTCAGTTGGCGAGGAGGCCGCACTGGCGAAGAAGCCGGCACAACTCTCCCCACCCCAGATTCACCAGAGCACCCACCAGGGAAGGTAAGTTCCCTGCCAGGTGGCAGAGGGAGGGCAAAACGGAGTATTCCGGGGGTGGGCTTGGTCGGCCGGGCTTGGAAAGGGGGAGGGATCGGTGGCGGCTACACCGAAATCCTGTCCCCCTTTCCAGGCTTGGTTGCTGTTACACAGGCCTCTCGGACTTGCACCAGCTACATAGCTGGCACACATCCGAGTAGCCCCATCAGGGCAGTTGGGGCTTTACCCAGGGAAAGGGAACAATATTCCCTTCCCCCAAGGTGACCTCCCCAGCAGCCTTTATGTGCCCTGGATGCAGCACAGGCTGCACCGGCCTCGTTGCATTGCAGGGCACAAAGTTAGATAGGATTGTGCCGTAAATATTTTGCTTTTGTTAAGTTGTTATGTCCAGTGTTTCACAAAGTCATTTCCCCCCCCCCCCCTCCCAATACTCTGAACAATGGCAGGATAGAATTTTCTTAAATCCTCCATCCCATCAAACGTTTGCCTAGACCAGGGCAACTCTTTCTCAACTCTCAACTCTTTCTTGGCTGAGTACCATTTCTGGTGTCACTCTCCTGCTGTGCACCACCAAACGTGACTGGCGATGAAAAACTGGAAGGATGATGTCGAGGCCAGAAAACGCAGGTAGGAGGCTCTTGGTGGGTGGGAGGGCCCTTCTCAGCATTCCTGAGAGACTAGGCCAAAGGCAGGAGCCTCTCAGAAGCGAAAATGCTCCAATGAAATTGCTGCATCAGAGCTGGGTTCTGGTGGTCTGGCAATCCAAGTACCACCAGCTGTCAGTTGAAGTACCACTAGTGGTACTAGGACCACTGGTTGAGAACCCCTGTCCTAGACCTTTTAAAAATGCAAGAGAACAGGATAATAGATTCCCTACTTGATAGATGAAGGAACGGTATCAACTAAGACAGCGTTTCTCAAAGTTCTCCCCACGAGGAGAGTGTTTGAGGGGGTGGAGCCAGCAGCGGCAGCGATCCAGGGGATCACCGCCGCTGCAGATGCCGCTCCCGAAACCGCCGTTGCGGCACTTACCAGGGCTTGGGGGAGCTTCGGGGAGTCCTGCGCGACCCTCTGCAGGCCTCCCCAATCTTTGGATCGCTGAAAAACAGCGATCTTCGGGCGCTTCCAGTTTTCTGGCAATTTGGTGGCCATCCCCTGGATCGCCGCCGCCGCCGCCATGCTGTCCCCGGCCCTTAAGGGGGCAGGGACAGCTTCGGTTCTCAATGGTGGGTCGTGAGTCGCGACCCACAGTTTGAGAACCGCTGTACTAAGATATGTACATAAACAAGATCCCAAGTGCATTAATTCATTCTTTATTTAAAAACATTTTATCCCACCTTTTATCCCTGGCTGTGTGAGCACATACAGTGCTTTTCATTTCCACTAAGAAACCACAACTACCAGCCACTAATTGGAAGGAGGACTTCCAAGCTGGAGGTTATCATGCACAGGCAAATCTGAGCCCTGGTATCTCTCCATTAAGCACTGCCTGAAAAGCAGGCACAGTGGTGTGGTGGAGAAACATACCAAGAACAGGACGCCTCCTCTCACTGATGTGCTCGTGTTTCCACCGCTCTAGCTCTGATCTGGTTCCTAAATAATCACCGTGGCTGCAAGGCTTGGTCAAAACTGTTGCACCCCTGAACATAAGTATTGGTAAGAGCATCCTGGTGCTGCTCAATAAGTGCTATATACTAAAAGTAAACAGCTGTCAAGTTAATGTGACAGTGTGAGTAATGTTAGGAAAAATAAAAGACTTCAATTATCACAATGAAATAAACATTCAAAAGACAGAGCTGACCTGAAAGAAGAGGCTGTATTTTATCAACATTTTCAGTGGCTGTTCCTTTCAGTAATGGGTGGATGCAGGTGTGTTGTAGCTTAATGGGGGAGGGAAAGTGTTCATCTATACAACTGGTGATCTGATTGGCTGGGGTCACCCATATGACCAGTCCAGAAAGCACAACCTTTACTTTCAATTAGCTTTGTTTTCCCACAGCAGCACATAGACAAATCCAATTGGCTCTGTAGTGCCATTACGTGATCACACTGACAACATGTTTTCTAACTGGATGGGATCAAGTACTGAATAAAACCAACCACCACTTCAGTGGTACTGAAGCAACAACTGACTGGGCTGTAAGAGACACAAATTCAGGTAGGTTGTAGGATTTGGAGGGGAACACTTTGTTCCTCCCCTCCCCCAAAATTTGCCACACCTGTCATGCCAAACATCAAAATGGGCAAACATTTGGCATAATCCTCTCAGACGCTTATAGCAGAGCTAATTCTCAGTTTCTATAATTGCAGTTTTCTGGTCTCCATCACACCAAACAATCAAAGGTAGCTGATCTAATTCTGCAATATACATGCCAATATATGGCATAGCTTACTCAAGGTTTTTAATAAGCACATATCAAATTCACATATGAAATTTTGAATCCAGAGAATTCCAAAATGACCCTGATGCAAAGCCACTGCAATGTCAACAAAAGTATGCATTTATTCTTACAGAACATGCACTTTAAAGACTTAAGGAATGAAAGGAGTCACCTCAGCAAGAGCTTCCTGCAATATATTGCACCATTGTTTCCTATCAATATGTTCAAAACAGCGTCAGACATCTCTCCATATTCAAAGCAATTTAAGAGAAAGTTCTCAGGGTGAAACTAGATGTTACAAAAAACACAAAGCTGTTTTCTGGTTTGTTTGTTTTTAAAAAGGGGGGACCTGTTCCCTCCCCCTCCTTAACAAAGATTTACTTCATGGTTTGGCATAATTATGTTATGTTATGTCATGCTGACTTACATGAATGTTGATTGCTGACCATTTCTTACACACAAGATTGCAAACATTTCCATTCTATCCAAATTTTTTCCATTCTATCTAGAGACGTTGGTGCAACAGATTGTGCAACTATAAGATTGCACGATGGCTCCTTGTCGACCTGGAGGGAAGTGGGGTGCCTCAGGGTCCAGTTTTGTACAACTTTATAAATGACAGAATAGAGGGGATGCTCATCAAATTTGCAGATGATACCGAACTGGAAGGGGTCCGTGAGACATCTGGTGGGGCCACTGTGAGATACAGGAAGCTGGATTAGATGGACCTTTGGCCTGATCCAGTAGGGCTCTTCTTATGTTCTAATACCCTAGAGCAGTGGTTCCCAAACTCCTGGGAAGGCCCTACGCTGCTCTAAGTGGCAGCGGGGCCTTCCCAGGGGGACGCGTCCGGGATCGTGCTGCCGCTGCCACCGCCGTGCTCAAAATCACTCTTTTTACCTGTATTGGTGGGCAGTGGGTGTCTGGCGGGGGGTGTGGGGAGCCTGCGGACCCCTCCGCAGGCCTCCCCAAGCGTTGGAGCAACGCTCCGACGCGATCGCAACCCACTTCCGGTTTCGCGTAAAACCGGAAGTGAGTTGCGATCGCGTCGGAGACGCTTGGGGAGGCCTGTGGAGGGGTCCACAGGCTCCCCACACACACCGCCGGACACCCACTGCCCACCAACGCAGGTAAAAAGGGAGATTTCAGGCGTGGTGGTGGCGGCCACGGCACAATCCCGGGCGCGCCGTCATCGTCACCACAGGTTGCCATGCCCCTTAAGGGCATAGCAACCCTTTGTTCCCGGCTGGGGCGTTGAGACGCCCCAGTTAGGGAACCACTGCCCTAGAGTCATGGTTCCCAAACAGTGTCTGTCACGATGCGCGACACACTCACAGGGGTGTCGCAGTATGTCTCTGGCAGCCTTTTCTTCCTGGCTCTCCTGGGCACCGCCATCTTGGATCACGCAAGAATTAGGTGGTCACCTTGGATTGCACAAGATTTCACGCAATCCAAGGTGGTGGTGCCCGGGAGAGCCAGGAAGAAGAAGCTGCCGGGGGAATCCCGCCGAGTGCCACAGAAGGATACCGCGACCCCAGTAAGTTTGGGAATCGCTGCCCTAGAGGACAGGAACAGAATCCAGGATGATCTTGACAGGATGGAAAACTGGGCAAGTGCAAACAAAATGTGCTTCAACGAGGATAAATGTAAAGTTTTGTATTTGGATAGGAAAAATCAAAAACTCATACTGTACATAAGACTGAGGATACCTGCATAAGCAGTGATACGTGTAAAAAAAGATCTAGGCATTTTAGTGGATGAAAAGCTAAACATGAAGGATCCCTTCCATGAAAGAGAGCTTCCCACCTACAGAAAACCAGCATGTAAGGAAGACGAGGCTAGAACCCTTGGCATGCTAGTTTTCTATGTGCAGGGAATTTTTAATATATCTTTTGAGAGAGATTGAATCACAGAAGTCACACCTGCAGTTTAGTGATACAGCTGAGACACAGGTTCACCACTTCCGTGAAAGTCAAATTATACATTCTGTGACTGGAACTCCCCATGTTTTTTCTCCACAGGGAGCCCTTGATTTGGATGTGGCCATGGGAAGGTGTAGAGGGGATCCAACCTACATTGCAGCCCTGATCCAAACTGCCTAACACCAAAGCTGCTATTAATCACAGAGGGGAAAACTTATGGATTCAATTTGTGCCCACAAATTTTCCTCTCCGCGGCTTATAGAAGCTTCGGGGAGGAGGAAGCCATGGAATCAGCACAGGGGGGAAAAGGGCTCACAACTCTGCACCACAACCCCAATTTCTCTCACAGCTGCTTTTGAGATAGAAAAAATGTGGGGAATTCCAGTCACAGAACTCCCACATAACATCTAGCTTGGTTCCAGGAATGAGACAAACATTGCAGATAAGCAGGAAAACAATAATATCTGCAAGCTTCATTCTTGCATACCCATAGCAACTCAATCCTATGCATGCCTTCTCAGAAGTAAGTCACATCGAGTTCAACGGGACTTACTCTCAAGTAAGTGCGTATAAAATTCCAGCCTAAGATACCTTTTACTGCATTACTGGCCTATTGTAGAAAACATGAGCCCAGACTTGTCAAACTAGTTGAGTCTGAAGTATAAGAATGCTGCAAACCTATAATTAAAAAAAAAGAGCATGTAAACATTCAGACTAAAAGCTGGAGGATTTTGTTTGCCTTGCATGGTTCTTGGCCTAAATTGCATACCCAGATGTGCCTGAATAGATTAAAAACTATTAAACAACAACAAATCACAGACCAAGAACTCAAAAGACAGATCCCAGATAAAAGCTCATCTGTACATAAGTACCAGGTGTATAGTAGGAATTAAGAGAACTGCAAAATGAGGACTAATTAGAGAGAGCAACTCTCAGATACTGTACTACATAAGAACATAAGAAGAGCCCTGCTGGATTAGGCCAAAAGTCCATCTAGTCCAGCTTCCTGTATCACACAGTGGCCCCACCAGATGCCTCAGGGAGCACACAACACAACAAGATAACCTGTTTCCCGTTGACACTCCCTTGCACCTAGCACAGAGAAAACCCACTTCTAAAACCAGGAGGTTGCTTATGGCTTGTAACCTGTGATGGTCTTTTCCTCCATGAATCTGTCCAAACCCCTTTTAAAGGCATCTAGGCCAGGCGCCATCACCACATCCTGTGGCAAGGAGTTCCACAGATGAATTACACATTGGGTAAAGAAATATTTTCTTTTGTCTGTTCTAACTCTCCCTCCACTCAATTTTCGTGCATGTCCCCTGGTTCTGGTGTTATGCGAGAGGGAGAAGAATTTCCCTCTATCCACTCTCTCCATCCCATGCATAATTTTATACGTCTCAATCATGTCCCCCCTCAGGCGCCTTTTTTCTAGACTGAAAAGCCCCAGACGCTGTAGCCTTTCCTCATAAGGGAGGTGCTCCAGCTCACGAATCAATCTGGTCGCTCTTTTCTGCACCTTTTCCAATTCAACTATATCCTTTTTGAGGTGTGGTGACCAGAACTGGACACAATACTCCAGATGTGGCCTTACCATCGATTTGTACAAAGGCAGAATGATATTGGCCGTTTTATTCTCAATCCCTTTTTTAATGATCCCGAGCATGGAATTGGCCTTCTTCACAGCCGCTGCACACTGGGTCGACACTTTCATCGACCTGTTCACCAGCACCCCAAGATCTCTCTCTTGATCCGTCACAGACAACTCAGAACCCATTAGCGTATATGTGAAATGTTGGTTTCTTGCCCCAATGTGCATCACTTTGCACTTACTTACATTGAAGCGCATCTGCCATTTTGCTGCCCATTCTCCCAGTTTGGAGAGATCCTTCTGGAGCTCTTCACAATCCCTGCTGGTCTTCACCACCCGGAAAAGTTTAGAGTCATCTGCAAACTTGGCCACCTCACTGTCTATCCCCAACTCCAGGTCATTTATGAATAAGTTGAAAAGCACCGGTCCCAAGACCGATCCTTGGGGCACACCGCTTTTCACCTCTCGCCACTGTGAAAATTGCCCACTGACTCCCACTCGCTGTTTCCTGGACTTCAACCAGTTCCTAATCCACAAGAGGATTAGATGCAGGGAGGTGGGGAAAAGCTATCCTAAAAACATTTACTTGGCATAAAGTCCTACTAATTTCAATGGAACTTGCTACTTAATTTAGCTTTTTATGAGCGAGTTACCCCACACCAACGTTCAAGTTCACTCCGAAATACTGCACAAATAGGCACTTAAGCCCTGGTCCTGCCCATGGAAGCAGATTTCTGCACGCACAGCCAATCCAGATGGAAAACTAGATTCACAGCAAAATGCTCATCCACCCCCCCAATCGGCTGGATGTGTCTTTTGACACAGATGTGCTTCTCATAGCCACTAGTTGCTGCATATACCAGGCTGTGAAGGACTGCAGCTTGGATCCATGCCGGTATGCTTAAACCACTCTTCATACAGGACTTTATAAACATCTTATTCTAATAACTGTTTCTCATCTAGGATGTCTAAAGAGGCATTCACATTTGTGACATATCATGAAGAAGGATGTCCATATTTAGACCTGTGGTACATGTACCCCCGGGGGTACGCGGACCGCAGGCTGGGGGTACGCGAGATGGTCCCCATTATCAGCAGCTGATAAGGGGGAGCGGAAAAATGGCAAAATTGCCCCCGGTAGCTTCCCTTATCTTGTCTCCCAGCTGCCTCCATCTTGAATCTCGTGAAAATGTCACGAGATTCAAGATGGCGGTGGCCAAATCTCATACGGGCACATGAGGCAGTCTCATGTCTCATATGCCCTTACAAGATTTGGCCGCCACCATCTTGAATCTCATGAGATTTTCACGAGATTCAACATGGAGGTGGCCAGGAGACAAGGTAAGGGAAGCTAACAGGGGGCATTTTCGCCGTTTTTCCCGGGCTGCGGCGTGGCTGGGTGGGTTCTCCCGCTCACGCCACAACCTGGAGGGTAAAGCTACACCCTCCGGGTTGTGGCGCAAGTGGCTTTACCCTCTGGGTTGCGGCGCAAGTGGGAGAACCTGCCCGGCCACACCGCAGCCCAGGAAAAACGGGGGGGAACCCTTTGGGGGGTGCACTTTTGGGGGGGTCCTGGGGTATGCAGACTTTGGGGGACTTTGGGCAATACAACAACATACCGTATTAGCCTGTATTAAAAAAGCAAGACTTGGGCATATAGTGAAGCAAGCAGACAGATGATTGTATCACCACAGGCCTAACTCAGCTCATATTTGAACCAAATCAGAAGATCACTTCACAACTACCTCCTTACACAGATACAAGTTCTGCATAGAAAAAATTGTGCATGCATTCACATACTGTATAATAAATGCACATGTACAAGTGCCCCATAAACACATAATGGGGAACTACAATGGTCAGCACCAGCATTCAGGAGCACCAAGGACAAGTTCTCATAATAAGTTTATCAATATATATTTCCATATCATCATCCTTGGGCATTCGCAGAACTGTGATCATTGAGGAAATTACTGAGTGAATCAGCAATATTGTACTACACAGTTCTACAATCTTGGCAATCGTTTCGGAGCAGCTACTAATCACAAGAATCACTGCAAGTGTATCTGTGTCCTACCAGTTCACACAACGCGTTTCGTCATGCAACAATGAACCCATGGAGAAACACCGCCAAAAATGAATGCAGGAAGCAACGTCTTGTTTTCTAAAAGTGCCAACTTGGGCACTAGAACTGGCTTCTTGCCCATGCATGCCCCATCAGTCTTTTCAGCACAATCTCTGCCTTTCAATGTCACAGTGTTTACAATGTCACAAGCCAGTTGTGACTTAAATATGTAAAATAGTTGTGACTTAAATATGTCAAATAGTAAATATGTAGAACAGTAATGATGCTTCTTAGTAATGATACATGCTTCTTGGAATATCAGCCCATCCTACTATTTGGAGCTACTAGTTTACTTTAGATCAGTGGTTCCCAAACATTTTAGCACCGGGACCCACTTTTTAAAATGACACTCTTATCGGTACCCACCGAGCTTTACAAGACTTTAAAAAAGGTGATCTAGAAAAATATTTATTTATTTTATTTGCAAAGAACTCAATCCATTTCTTGTAATGAGGCAGCCCTAACGAATAGCCTCAAGGCTTGAGGGGCTGACTTGTGTCAGTGTTTACAATGTCACAAGTCAGTTATGGACTAAATATATTCCTCCACAGTTCTCTTAAAGGGATAAATTAAAGGCATTCAGCTTTAAAATATGTTGTATAAAGAGTACTTTTCTCTCCTCACACTTTTGTCTCAATCCTCCTACTTCTGTAAAGTCACTGCTAGGGAATGGTCTGTTAACTGCTTTTGTTAATTGCTCAGAAACATAAGGAGTGTCTGTTGAAGTAGCTTCACCTTCACCCCCTACCCCCACCCCAGTTACTTTCATATTTTGGTTGCTGGGCAAGAAAGGTCTGGGTGGGGTTGCAGACACACAAAGAGGAAGAACAGAGTCATCATTCTAGGAAACCAAAAAAGCACTGGGGGAGGAAGACAAAGAGACTATCAAGAGAGACACAACACAGATCTCTGAAATCCGTCTGGGAACAGGGGGAAGAATAAACCCATGGAAAAGTTCAGGATATACGGGGTATAGTAGTAATAGTTCTCAAACTGTGAGGGAGGCTCCAGGGAAGGGGGTGCAAAATCTGAGGGATAACACATGCCAGAACTGCAAAACAGAGATAACTTTTCTACCACCACCAGCGGAGACATCGATGAGTTGAAAACCACAGCAAAGAGTCCACATTAGATGGGTGCGTGTAATCATGACCCCATCACCCCAACCTGATCTGGGAAAAGCTACAGACTTTTATCATCTCCTCCCCCATCCATCCTCGTGTTCTTTTAAGGAAACCTGTCCTCAGGGACGCTTCGTCCCATTTCCCTTCTACTGCCGGCGACGGACTAGCGGTTCAGCCGCAGGTTCCTTCCTAGTTCATGCAAATACACAGGGCAGCAGTGTGCAAGAATGCCTGCCCATCCTCACCTGTGGAGCAGGTGGTTAGTGCGGGGGGGGGGAGAGAAAGAGCAGACAGCGAGCGCACTAAGTTTACAAAGGGGGGGGGGAAGCTAAGTTTAAAAGAGTTTGAGAATCGGGGCAGGGACTTCACGGAGAGTAGAGATACGCCTTCCTCCCCGTGGACCGGCTCTCCGAGTCCCGCTCCCTCGGTTGCTGGGTCGCCAAATCCATGAGCAAATCCCTGAGTCGCCGGCGGAGAGAAAGGGGCTGCTGGCTCACCATGATGATCCTCCACAGGTCGGCAGCGTCTCCCCGGCTTCTCTCGGCTCCTTCTACGGAGTCAGCGGGAGACGCTGTTCTTCTCTTCGCCGAGGAGGAGGCCTGAGGCTCTGTATGTGCGGCTGGCTCGCCTGCTCTACCAGGAGGAGAAGGAGGAGGAGGAAGAAGAAGAAGAGGCCGCCGCCCACGCCCGGCACCACCTCCCTGTCTCGCGCGCGACAGAGAGGACCGAGAGCTGCTAGCTGAGATTGCAACAGCGACGAGCACGGGCTGCTGGCCCGGAAACAGGCCCTCTCGGAGTATCTCAGGAAGCCTGCTCGGCCCTGCAGTTATAGCGCCCTCTGCTGCGCACCGCTGGGCCAAAGACCGTCGCCGGGGCACAGGTGAACAAAGGCAATCTGGCGGTCGGCAAAGCCACGAAGCCTTTCCCGTAATGGGCTGGCTGGCAGGGCTGCTTGAAAAACCTTCGCCTGCGCTTTCTGCCTCTCATGATGACCCGCTGAAGGCAGAGGAGCCCTGTCGGGACGGGGAGAAGTGAACGGGCAGTGATGAAGTACAAACCCTGACCCAGAGAGTCCGTAACTGCTGTGGCACGTGAGGCGAGCGCAGCGAAGGTAGCACTGACTGGAGGCTGCTGCTGCGCCAGGCACCTGAGGAAGGAGGCTCGGGCCTGCGAAAGCTCCTGCCACAAGAGACTGTATATGCGTTGATTGAAAGTGGACTGAGTTGGGGTTTGCTGCAATAATAGACGAACGCAGCTACCAGTCTAAATGTGCCTCGAAGCAGCACAGCTATTTCGGAGCTATTTAATTTTGGTATTCCAAAATTACCACCATCACCTTTTTCTTATCCAGTAAGGCTTGTCCTTCAAGTTTATCTGGTTACTGGCTACGCTTATGTACACATTTTTCGAATATAGCTCATCATGCTAATAGACTTCCTGTGATTGTTTTATATACAGTCTTTTTGTAGGTTTGTTGTTCAGTTTGAAAAATATATTCTTCCATGGTAGTTGTAAGCAATGCAAGCATACAACATGTTGAAGGATACTAGGGTAAGGGGGGGATGGCTTTATGGAGTTGATGTTTCACGAATGAGGTTTCCTTTTTTCAACAACTCCCATCTGCAGTAGGCTATGATTCCCAGATGTTGTGTACACAGGCAGGGCCAGCCCGTCCCGTGAAGCCAACTGAAGCGATCACTTCAGGCAGCAGGTGGGAAGGTGGGCAGCCATCTCTGTCTGTCCACGGGTCCTTCCACTCCCTAGATTGGAAAAAGAAGAGGGGGACAGAGAGGAGGAGGAAGTGCAGTGGAGAGTGGGATGAGCAGAGTAGCACATCATCAAGTACTGGAGGGGGGGGGAAGCATCATTTGGCAAGCAGCTCCAGGTGTCCGGAGGTCTTGGGCCAACCCTGTGCATGCATGAAGTGTCAAAAAAAAAATGGCATGCCTCCTCTGTTATGGGAAACAAACAGAGCAGTGACGTTGCTAGCGTGCCCAGGGGGGCAGGGCAATGACTCATTTTGTGTCATCGCCCCGCCCCCTGCACTCCCAGAAGGCTTCATTTGAAGCCTTCTTCATTTGAAGCCTCCTAAGATCTGGGGCGGGTGGGTGCCATCAAAAGAGCCAAAAATGGTGTGAAAACCCTCCGAGGCTCCTGTTTGCAAGGAGACCGCGGTTGTCATTCGGGGCACAGCACACACACGCCGGCCCCAGCCTGGCTACGCTGCTGCTGGAGAGAGTCCTGCTACCAGTCAGTGTAGCAATACTGAGTCGCATGGACCAGCTTCATCTGACCTTGTTAGACTCTGCACAACTGAATGGAACCATTTCTGTGGTTTGCCTAAGCCAAAGCTATCTGAAACTAAGGCAAAGAAAGCTAAAGTTTCTAGGCCCATTCAGCAATGTTTAGTTCAGGGGTTCTCAACCAGTGGTACTAGTCTCACCAGTGGTACTTTGGCCAACTGCTGGTGGTACTCGGACCACCGGACTGCCAGAACCCCGCTTCGATGCAACACTTTTGGTGGCGAGTTTTTGCTCCCGAGAGGCTCCTGCCTTTGGCTGAGCCTCTTGGGAACGCTGAGAAAGGCCCTCTCACCTGCCCAGAGCCTCCTACCTGCGTTTTCTGGCCTCCGAAAAACTGAAAGCTCAGAAATAACTGGTAATGATGTCATTGCCAGTCACTTCCAGTGGTACACAGCAGGAGAGTGGCCCTGGAGGTGGTACTCCCCTGGGAAGGGTTTGAGAACCCCTGGTTTAGTTGATTAAGCAGTGAAAAAACCCAGATGTTTTGGGTTTTAACTCAAAAACCCATTTGCTCATTCAAGCCATGATTTCTCTCACTACCACAATGCTGGTGTTTAAATTGGCATACAGCTAATTTTAATAACACGGATATTACAGCAGCAGCCAATTCCTCTGAGTCCTGGTAGCACCTAATTATGCAAATTATGTTTTCAAGAATGCCACCTGTTCCATATGCAGGGCCAGCCAAGCAGGTGAAACTGGTGGCTCTCAATGTGTGAATGAGATGGTGATGTTTAAAGGAGGGATTTATTAGGTGCTGGAAACTGATTGGCAGAATATTTACAAGGTACAAAAGGAGATACTACTTCACACAGCATACAATTAGTCTGTGGAATTTGTTTTCACAGGATGTGGTGATGGTCACTAGCTTGGATAGCTTTAAAAGGGGACTCGACAAATTCACGGACAGGTCTATCAATGGCTACTAGCCATGGTGGCTATGTCCTACTTCCCGGTTCAGTGGCAGGATGCCTCTGAATACCAGTTTCAGGCGAGCACTGGGGGAGAGAAGTCTGTGTTTCTCTCCTGCTTGTGGGCTTCCAAGAGCTCATGGGGCACTATTGGAAACAAAATGCTGAAATAAATGGGCCTTTGACTTGATCCATCAGGGCTTTTCTTATGCCCTAGGAAGTTGTATGCAAAGGCGTTACTGATGTCAACATGGAAACTGAGAATGCTGGAGTGTCAAAAGATCTAAGCACACAGATAATAATGTTATACATTGTCCAGCTACTCCTCTTTCATAAGATGAACATCTAAGGCTGCAATCAAAACCAAACTTACTGGGGAGTAGACCCCTCTGAAGTCTTTGGGTACTGCTTCTAACAGCCCAGTCCTACAGTATCCTCCCCCCCCCCCCCCCGCTGATGAAGCTGCTCTGAAAAGGCATACGCTGTATCCAACGGGGTGATGGTTGAGTGGGAGACTTTGGAGGGGAACGAGGATTTAAATGCCCTTTCCTCTCTGTAAGCCTCCTGCCCCTCAATGGGTCTCCTTGGACCTGCACCTGGCACATGTCCAAGGAGAGAAAGGGCGGGGAGGCTACTGCTGGAGTGAATAGGATCTGGTGTGCGCCATTACTGCTGGATCCACCCCTCCCACAGCCTCCTTGCCCCCATTCCGCCTCCCCGCCCAGTTTTGCCCCCTCCCTACCCCCATTCTGTCCTCCCGCCTCCCCCACTGGCTTACCTGCTCTGGTGGGTGGTCAGCGTTCCAGTGATATGCATGTGGGAAGACTCCAGCCTTCCCACCAGTGCTCTGCTAGTGTGCTTTACGGCTGCTTTTCAGCAGCCAGCACTGGTAGAACACTAGTTCCGCCAGTGCGAAGAGCCCATAGGATTGGGCTGTAAGTAAGTTTGTGTAGGTCTGGGCTGCAAGACAGAAAAAGGGTTGCTCTTTCTAATAAAGAAAATTCTGTCTCTGCTACTTATATTTAAATCCGACCTATTACGGTACTATTTTCCACTTTTATTCTCCCTATGCAGACAAAGAAAGCAAGGTCCTAAACTAAGGATACCTTGGTTGCAATTATACACATGTTGAATATTTTTACCAAGAGAATGAGACAGTCACTGCTTGTGCAAAAGTCTGTTACACACTTCAGAAGCCCCATTTGCACACCAAAACTGCTAGTTTGGGTTGCCTAAATACTGTATATGTGCTTTGAAATCGAAGTTCCATCGATTTCAGTAGAGGTTTGCTGTAAGTGTCCCTCAGATCTCAGCCCTAAATTTGGACAATGAGGCACCTAACTACTAAATTAAATGAGTACGATATACATGGATCCTACAGAAAAAGAAATCCCAGGTAAACTGCATTATATTTTAACATTCCGTGCATAACCCTGAATCTTTGGACATTAGCCTCCCATCTCCTTTGCCCTTTGATCTCAGAAAAGTCAGACTGTATCTTCACATTATATATTCATGTTAGGAAAATCAGAATCATTCTAGCCTTGAGAAACAGGTGTTGCCATTCCAGGATGAAATACTGAAGACTGAGATTGTTAGGGAAAGGATATAAAACAAAATAGAAAATGCCCTAGGCTCCCAGCACTGATCAGGATGAACCCACACTTTTGCCCTTGGCTGAAATGTATTTCCTGAAAAAAAATCTCAAGTGAATTATCTTAGCTGGAGTTTGCTTCTCCTGAAATTTTCAAAAATAAAATAAAATCAGAAGCTGATGGGTTGTTCTGGGAAGAAAACCCATCCTGAACAGGGGCTGAGAAAAGGAAACAAATGAAAGGAGGAGGTGGGGGGGGGGGAGTTGACTGTTTTCAAGAAAAAGTGTTACTTAGCAACTTTGACATACTCAGGAACAAAGTAGGCAGACTTTTTTGGTGTACAGAAGTGAGACTCTTTTGCAGACTTTCTCCAGATTGTGCAACAAAAAGGGATCCCACTTCCCCATGATTGTGGCAACAGTTTGAATGGTGAGTAACTACTTTATAAATATTGAATATGAGACAGATCTGGCATGTGTTGCTTTCTTTGTGCAAATGCCATTACTGCAGGCCAAATTATTATGTGCAGATCCTTTAAAAACAATAGGTTTCTGAAAACAAGGCAGTTGGAGAAAGAAAGAAAGAAAGAAAGAAAGAAAGAAAGAAAGAAAGAAAGAAAGAAAGAAAGAAAGGAAAAGAGTATTGCTACATCTGGTTTATGTCCGTAATTTGCTGTTGCAGGATATCTTCATGAGCTCAGTTGAAAGATAAGAAGCATCTAAGAGCTCGTTTTCTTTGTACTGTACTTCATGCTAGCATTTAAAATTCTTTGAACAATAACAATGGATGCTGACTGGTATTTTGTTCTAGTTCTGGTCAAACACTATCATCACACTTTATTTCTTTGTCCTACTTCCATTTTTTAAATGAAACATTTGTATGCAATTGTTGAGGTTTCTTGTTTTTATTTATTTTTCTCATTTTTTTACTGGCCTTCCTCCAAGGAGTTCAGGGTGGCGTACATAGTTCTTTCCCTCCTTTTATCCTCACAACAACCCTGTGAGGTAGGTTAAACCTTTTGTTTAACTACATGGGAAGGACAGTTCAGACAACCCCCCAACCTCCCATACACATGATGAAAGAAAATGTCCCAAATTTCCCTGACAGGAAGGAAGAATCCGTGATTGATGTGCAGCATACCACATGAGTGCACACATCTTTTGCCATGTGGGCCCAGTCAGGCATTTGAAGTATTGTCTGAAACAGCCCACTCTCTTGTCTAGCTGGCTGGAAAACAGTGCTAGTTTATACGTAATAATAGGGGAGAAGAAGAGTTGGCCACTGGGTTCCAAAACTGAACACTAGGTTCCACAATCCATTAATTCCCAACCTGACGCTGGTAATCTCTACTCTTTAAGTCCTCGGCTCGGCACTGGTTGTGTGTCATTCTTCCAGCTTTGGAAAAGATGCCTGGCTACACAAGCCTAACTGAACTGTGCTTAACTTTTCCTTGAATGAAGAATGATATGTGGGACAGGAGATCCCTAAAGCTGCTGTCGCCAAACTTTCGGACCTCACGGACCACTAAACTCACAATTTTGAATCCTGCGGTCCGTGATGTCATTGGCCGGAAGCCCCGCCCCCTGAAGTGACATCAGCGGTCCGCCAGTGGCCAGGTCCGAGGGGGCAGGGACTAACCTTTCCGCCCTCCGGAAGCCTCCCCCAGCAGCATTTCGAAGCTCGCCGCCGTCACATCTGCCTCACAAAGCTTTTCTGAAGCGGTGCGAAAAGCCTCACTGCCATCGCTGCCGCCGAATTGCCACCGATTTCGGCGACCAGACACCCTTCTGACACCCCACCCCCCTGGGGTGATGTCCATATTTCTCCACGAACCACCAATTTTTTTCGCAGACCATCAGTGGTCCGCGGACCACTGGTTGGCGACCGCTGCTCTAAAGAAGGGGTAGCCATGTCTAGGGCAATAGGAAAGGAGCCAGCAGGGACTAGGAGCTGTCTTTATACACTTCTGATAAATTGCCATCTCACAGTTTCTGGAACTGATCCTTATCCTTGAAACAGATTCCGGTGCTCATCTCCAGTAATAGCATACTGGCTCCATTCACTTCTGTTGGGCACACAATATTACGAGACCACAGTAACTTATGAACATACAAAGCTTTTTCATACTGCATCAGAGCATTAGACTATCTCAGTATTGTCTACATTGACTTGCAGCAGCTCTATAAAATTTCAGTAATAATTACTAATATTTACATAACACTTTCTGACTGTGCAAAGCACTTCACATGTATCATCTTGATGACGTTATTACGGTACAACAACTCTGAATAGTAAGTATCATCAGTACCCATATTGCAGCTTAAGCTAAGAGGGAGTGGCTTGCAGTGAAGCCATGACAGAGGGAAGATTCAAACCTGGGGAGTCCTGATTCATAGCTCTGTCTCTTAGCCAGTATGGGTTATTGTTTTCACGCAGCCCTATTGGGAGCTGCTGCCAGGGACCGAATCGGGGCCTTCTCTGCATGTATAGCAGGTACGTTTCCCACTGAGAGCCCATTTTCCCATTGAGCCCCATCCCCAAATTCTAATTTAAGCAATTTGTCTTCCTCCATACAAATTCTGCTCAGCGCATACTGCACACTTACCAGCAGTGTGGCCACATCATCAAAGCACAAGTTATGCTGAGCTGTGTGCATCTTTCCAATGACTATAAAATCAATGTTTCTGGTCTTCCATTAGTGTTTTGAAATATTACCTAAAAAAACAAGTCATGCACGGATATGATGCTTCAGTGGTTCCTCACAATAGTATCTATTATGTATATGCTGATGAAGCAAAGTTTCTTGTAATGTACAGTCAGCAAATGAGCCTTTGAGTGAAAGAGTTCTGTGAGTCTTCAGAATATGATCAATATGACCCAGACAGGACTCTGGATTGTCTTTCAAAACTGTCAGCAGGAAGAAAGTTCTTAAATGTTCAGTTTTTGAATTCTTCAGCAAATTTACTGGCATTTGTGAGTCTCAGCTTCCATGCTCACATGACTAGGTGATCTCATATATGCATACAAATCTCTATGATATATGTTTTTTACTGCACACTTATACAGAATCATTCATAGAATTCTCTTGTGAAATTTCCTTCTGCAGGAGTCTATCAGGTAAGCACAGGATTATTGCCTTCTTTGCAGATTTAAAATCCCTCCTTCTCTCAGATTGGTTTGGAATACGGAAAATAGTAACAAATAATACCATTGTGCTTAATTCAGATAAAATTAAGGTTTTGGGGACTCCATAGACAAGCTGGAGTGGATTCAGGTGCAGTTAACTGTGTAATTAGACTCAAGAGGGGTACAATTGCTAAATGTTAGCTGAATCATGACCAGTGTAGGCTTATAAAGATCTTCATGGATTTGGAATGAAAAGCCTGACAAGTACACAGTTAGCAATGGCAACTAAATTTCACTTCTAGGAAAGCAGAGAAGGCACAACTTTGAGGCATCTGTTGGATCCCCAGGCGTACATTTGTTTTGATAACTTTGCATGTCCTCCTTTTATTCAAGAACCGAGGACACAGCTACCCCAGGAGAAATGGAAAAGCTGAAGGGTCCCATCGCCAGCCCCTTTAAAGGCAAAGACGTCACAACTTTAGCGGGGAAGCTTAAACATTTGGCTCTGAATACCCCGCTCTGGTTTAGTGGCCAGACCCTGAGGGCCCCTTCACGGAGCTCTGCTCGCTTCGGCAGCCTCAGCCATCACTCCTTCTTCTCACGACACAACCCCCATCCTCACCGAGTGACTCATATCCAAGGTAAGCCCTTAAAGTTGAAGCCCAGGGCAAGCATAAAGACACTTCTTCCCTTGGGGGAAGGTCAAACTCAGCCATGATACAACAGAGGAATTGGTGCAGTGTTGCAGCACAACGTTGCTGGTTAGAGCTGCAGCATATAGCAGGATATTTGAAAGCCAAGCTGATGGAGTTCAAGAAAAGGGGTGATAACATCTATTCAATACATTTAAAAAATAATGTATGTTAATTTTTTTGTATGTCATCATAAGCTGGTGGTTTTGAGAAGTAATGCTAGTAATAAATCGATGCATTCTCTGACCTGGGACTTATTTCATCCATTCCTTCTACCTCACAAACACAAGCCTAGAACCTCCACTTGGGGCAAAAGCGGCTGAAGTAGGGGAGAGTTTTGTCATGACCCCAGGAACCAAGTTCCTGCAAAGTTGGGGGGGGGGGGTAAAGTGGATGAGTCTGAGGAGGAAGCAGAGTCAGGAATCCTCAGGACATCCCTTCTCCATAAACCCCTGCACAACAATTAGATTCAGCACCTTCCATGACCAGAGGATTAATCTGTCTATGATCTGCAGAAGCTCTTGAATCCTTGGAATCCTGGCTCACCTGACTGAACTCACCTGTGCCCCTGGTCCCCTTGCGCTCACAGCTGCACCCAGAGCAGGATATGTTGCAAGGGGAAAGGAGACTGTTGGGTTAAGTACTCTTCTCCCAACTCCGACTTCTCTGCAGCAAAACATCTCCTCTCAATACGATTATGTAGAGAAGAAGTGGGGGGCAGAGGTTTCAATATACAAGGTGGTCACAGAATGTGCAGGTTCTATGCCATAATACGAAAATAATGCCTCAAGGACATACCAGAATCCAGCATGATTCTGGAGGTGTCCACAGTGTAACAAGCTTTCCTGTGCATGTGTGTGTGGCACACATCACCATGCCATAGAAACAACCTCACCTTCCACAAAGTTTAAAGGCAGAACTGCATGCCTCAGAATCTGAAATGGATTCTAGAAAAGAGGTCAAAAGGTTCGGCAGATGGCAAATCTGAGTCTGCTGAACCTTTTCTAGAGCAGAATCAGGGTGGTCCCACCAATCTCTAGTTATAGACAGGAGTTGGAGGGGAGTGGAGATCTGGGACTTCAGGATAAATGTTTTTCAAAGGACTGTAACCAAGAATAAGTAGGCTCAGCAGGAGACAAACTGGGAAATTTGTCTAGGGGCATATGTTTATATGTAAAGACCATCATCTTCCCAAGGGCTGCCTGAGAGACAGTATGTAGCTTATGTCTACAATCCTATGCAAATTTACCTGGGACTGGGAGTGAGGCCTATTGAACACAATAGGACGTACTTGTGAGTAAGCTTATACAGTACAGGCTAGCACTCTAATATATCTTTTATATTTGTCTGTTTTATGTCTTAATCCTATTGTTCAATTTTCATATATTTGTTTTAAACTACTGTAACTCATGCCAAGAATTTGGGATAGAATAAGTTGGATCTTTAAATGAAGAACAGTAAGTTTCTCAAAGAAGACATAAGTGGCAGGAAAACTGTCTAATGAGGCCTTTAAAGTTTACAGTGGGCCCTCCTTATCCACGAGGGATCTGTTCCCAGATCCCCCACTGATAAGGCATATCCATGGTTGTTTAAATCTGCAGATTGGCCCTTTAAAAAGTTTTTTTTTTTTAAAAAAAAGGTTTAAAATCTTGCTTTTATCTTAGCACAATGCATTCTGGGCAAAGGGAGGGGGAGTCGTGTGACCCGGAAGAAGCTCTGGGAGCACGATTTCCCCTTCTAAAGCCTTATTAAAGCTGAAAATGGAGCGGTTTGGCACACAAAGGTGTGCAAAGGTAAAAGCAAGATTTTAAAACCTTTTTTAAAAAAATTCCCCGTCTCCCTTGCCATCCACGGATGGTCAAATCCGTGGATGTGAAACCCATGGATGGCAAGGCCCCACTGTATGTTGTTGTTGTTTAATCTTTGTGGGGCGGGGCTATGGGGGCATGACTACGAAAGTGTTCAAGATGAGCTCCCTCCTGCACTTCAAAATTTGCCACTACACCACTGGTTATAGTTGATATATGATTTTACAGTTTGTTTCTTTGCTGTGGCTAACCTATGGATGTTTTTGTCTTTTGCAGGTTTGAATGGCGTTCCCGTTTGTATCGTCAGTGACGATTGGTCTGAACAGACCATTCTTTGTTCTCATCCAATGATACAAAGTCATTTTCGTACTTCTGTTTTGGGGGTGCCTGGGGTCCAAATGCCTATTGGAGATCCACAGCCTTTTCCAGTCCCCAGGCTATCAGTAGGTTAGTACAGTTATCCCCTCATTTATATGAGCCATAAGAGGGCCAAGTCGCAAGTCGAGTCGGGCCAGCCGCTTGTGCCTGCCAAGCTGAGTCTGAGTCAAGTCGCTAGTGCGACTTAAGTCGGACTCGCGGGCAACACTGGCGTCACTGTAGCGTGGCGGGCGGGGCGGGCCGCCTGGGGGTGACGCGCGCCAAGGGGTGACACGCGTCACCTCCGTGACGGCGCGCGTCACCCTCCGGAGGCCGGACGCTCCGAGGCCGCGGAGCGTCCGGCCCGGCCGGCGCTCCAGGGCCTTCTGAAAAGAAGAGGCCCAATGCGCTTGCGTTAAAACGCGAACTTTTAAGTTTTTCGCGCATGCGCAAAGCCTTCTGAAAAGAAGAGGCCCAATGCACTTGCGTTAAAACGCGAACTTTTAAGTTTTTCGCGCATGCGCAAACCCTTTTCTGAGGGCAAGGGCCTGCCTTCTTGCCCTCAGGAGGGTCTGCGCATGCGCGAAAATCTTAAAAGTTCGCATTTTAACGCAAGCGCATTGGGCCTCTTCTTTTCAGAAGGCTTTGCGCATGCGCGAAAAACTTAAAAGTTCGCTCCTCTTCCCAGCCGGCTCTCGGGGGGTGACAAGCGCCGGAAAAGGTAAGTTTCTGTAGGAGGGGGTGAGTCGGGGGGGGGGGGTGACGCGCGTCCCCCGCTCTGGGGTGACGCGCGTCACAGTGATGCCACTGGCGGGCAAGTCAAGGGGCGAGACCCCAACCCTGATTTCCTGCACATCAGGGAGAAGGCTAGGAAAAAACCTCTCTCTGATGATGTCAGTTTTGAATGTAGTTTGTCATGTGGACAAATATTAAAACATTCCAGCCCCCACACCTGCAGCCTGAAGTGGTACAGTCCAGCATCAATGCCTTGTGTGAAACTGCTGATCATTCATTTTGTCTCAAAGGCTGTTTTACACATTATATAGAAGCAAACCCAGGATCGTTACTATGTGTATAGCAAGGAGCTGCTGCCAAACCTGGCTCCCAAATTCTTGTATTTATACAATACATAGACAGTATTTACTCAAATGTGTCTTATGTTCACAGTTTTTAGATGTACGCAGTAACGTGTGTATATCTTGATTCGTTTATGGAAGATACCAGGGAACCTTTGCAACAAATCTGTGCTCTGCCTCTGAGCTGGGGTGTTTCTCCTTGTGTTCCTCCCTCACTTTTATAGTTTACTATCCTCAGATTTCTTCTCTCCCACACAGGCTCTTTGTCAGATGCCTGGAGAGCAGAACTGAAGGAACTTGCTGAAAGAGTAAGAGCTGCCTCCTCCACTGAAACGGAGAAAAAGGAGACAGTGAGTAGGCGAATGGGCTCATGGTGATTATGAAAATGATGGGATTGCTTCGGCCCTGGGAGCAAAAGTAATAAGTATGAAGGAACACTATTTATGCAGATAGAGAGAAGAAAAATGGCACTTATCTTTTCTCTTGTGTAACTGTCAGTGCCATCCTATACAATCCCCCGTCACCCACCATTCGACACAAGCTACATCATTCACGGAATGGGTGGGGTGGCCCTGTGTATAACATACAGGCGGTGGCCACAATCTAGTACATAGTTGTGTCATTATCCGCTAGGGGTAGGTTCCTGGAAAACCTAATGGATTAGCGGATACGGAATCATTGAGCCTAGGGGGAAAATGGGGTTAGGTTCCAGGGGACCCTCTTTGCCATACACTATATGAACTTTGTGAACCTGAATCTTACCTTGAAGTCTATGGGCTGGGTGATAGCAGGGGCAGCATCCAGTATACCACATTGGCTCTTTGTTATGGATTTTTATATGGATTATATATTATTCCTTCTGTAGGACGGCGAGTCCAAAACACGCAAGCAACCGATGTGTCAGAATTCAGATTGTTTTATTCAGGCATATGCATGGTCGCTCAATGGGACTTTTGGAGTCACAAATCAGAGAGCGCACCTTGGCATTGTGTGCATGTACTTTTATACTTCGCAAAGCTGTTACAAAAAGAAAGGAAGCGTGTCACACTATGTCCAAGAGGCATTCTATCCTTACATTGGCTGTAGCCTTGTTACTAACCCAGAAGGGCAATGGCGATGCAGCCCTCCCCTAAGCTGTAAGCATTTAGCTTTCATTTCTCCCCTTGTTCTGCATTTCCTGAGCTAGCTGACAGGTACAGTGTAGGCTTTGTGGTTAGCTACATTTCCTCTTGCAAGAGCTACAGAAACCAAAGTGTCTGTTAATATTTCAAGTTAAACAAGCATCATTCTCTAGGTCACAGCTGAACACATATTGCTAATGGGAAAACATTCAACCGGTAGAGCATTCCTGGGAGCTGGTGCACCTCTTCACTTCCTAATAACATTATGCAAATATAAAAGGTATTGTACAGTATCCTGGAAACCCAGAGAGAGCACAAACAGTTCCCATTGTGTTCATACTGCAACTCCAGAAGAGAGAAATTAGCTTTTATAGTAAGTACAGCAAAGCAGGGAAATTTGCTCCCAGAGCAACATGAACCCGCAAAAAAAAAAAGCTAAGTACACACCCATGAGAACAATTACCCCGACAAGATCGCAGATAGCAAGAGCAGACCGTGGATACAGATGAGTAGGTGGCAATTGGGCCCCTCGCAGATAAGCGAATTCACAGTGAATTTGCATATAAAGAGAACTGACTATATATGCTTTATTTGTATTGATGTTCAGTACTGGATTCTGAATTCTGTTTCTGTACTGGATAGTGACCAGGGACTCGGACTACAGTTTCAAAATCTAAACATCCTGCAGATTTAGAGATGGAAGCATACCGGTTTTGCTTATTGCTCTGAAGTCTGAGATCAAGATAATATTAGAGATGGACAGCCCAATTCTGCCCCCCCCAAAAAAAAGACTGGTGGAGCATGCGCTCCACCAGCCTAAGGTGTCGCAAAAGTATCCTAAAGCACTTTCACGGCACTGAGAGAGTAAGCGGCACTGGTGCAAAGGCCAACGCCACTCACTGAGCCGTCACCTGACACCCGCACCGCCAGACACAGGTAAGTCCTGCGGCGGGAGGGCTAGGGAGGGTGGACCAGAGTGATGGGTGGGCTGGGAGGGTGCGTGGATATCGTTGCTGTGCTGCACCAATATCCTAGCACCCTTCCCGGGCCTGGCCAGTCTTACACAGCCTCCCTGGTTGTGCTCCAGCTAAATAGCTGGTGTGCATCCAAGGAAACCCATTGGAGCCGCCAGGGCTTACACCGAGGGAAGGGGACAAATGTCCCTTTCCCCCAAGGTGAGCTCTGGCCTCGCTGGAGCAGGCCATATCCTGCGTAGGATGCAACGGCTGGCCATTTAGGTCGGCCAGTGCATCCCGCGCAGGATTGTGCTGGACAGCACCGAACACAGGCAATGGAAGTTGTGCACTCACTAGCCTTTTAGTTTTGGGGACATAGGTTCCAACCAGCCTTTTGGAGCACATCTGAAATTATTCTCTGTTAAATATTTTTGTTAAACACATAACAGAGACCAACCACACAACAAAATTATCTATTGTTATATGATGGCTAATTTTGTAACTGCCCCAGATATCAGAATTATAGAGAAGAAGTGCATGTAAGTTTATTAGAGATACTTGGGTTGAAAAAAACAACAGCACAGAAGACACTGGTAATAATTGGTTGCAACCAAACTTGGAATAATGGGTCAAAAATGGAGGGAGCTTGAAGGAACTACATATACCCATCTCAGCTCCGTGGAATGCTACAGAGACTTGCCCTTAGAAATGCCAAATTCAAGACCATTGTGATTAGTGGCCTTATGTCAGCTCTCTTCTCTCTCCTCCCCTGCTATTGATCACCAGTAGATGGCCCACAAACTTCAACCATGAATAAAGGTGGAATGTATCAAATTTAACCAGTTTATGTGTGAAAAGAAGTACGTTTATGCCATGTAATCTTTTGAAACCATGCAGAAAGAAAACTTCTTTGAAACAGAAATATGCATTCACATAGATCCTTGAGAAATTGATCCTTCTTGTATTGATGAAGCTGAGTCTGGGTTTATGCTCAAGTAGAACACCGCAATAGCAATCTCCCCTTTCTCATTTCTGGATCTCTTTACTGGATCTTCTTGTCTTTCTATTTGAAGAAAGAAAAATCTTGGAGAGAAACCCAGTACTCGGAAGAAACAGGACGTCTCGTTCCACCTTCCTCCCAAGCCACAACTCGTCATTCATCCCGTCGAACGAACCAGAATAATGGCAAGAATAAAGGAAAAGCTGCTACTTTGTCTTTCCAGGACCAAGAATGGATAGTAAGCTCAGCATACATAATGGAGCAATCGTTCTTTATTGTGTCTTCTATCCCATCCCATCCCTACTGCTGAAACGATGAAAATGATTTAAATCAGGATGTATTTCAGATGCATAGAGTGGAAAGGTTAGGAAATTCATAAGAGAAATCAGAATGTTAATGCTGCAATCGTGTACCAGTGTTTCCCAAACTTTTTCAACCTGCGGCTCCCTTGACTGTTGGCGACCATTGACCGCAGCTCCCCATTACATTATGTTGATGCCTGCCAATTGGCATTGCACTGTTTTCCGATAGGATTCCGTAGCACTTCGCGGCTCCCCTGGCTGGTTTCCGTGGCTTTCCTGGGAGCCATGCCTCCCAGTTTGGGAACCAGTGGTGTACACACTTACCGAGAAGCACCTTGGAGTTGTCTGCACTGAGAAAATAATGAAGTCTGATTCCAGATTGTTGTTCAGTCATTAAGTCGTGTCCGACCCTTCGTGATCCCATGAACCATATCCCGCCAGGCCTTCCTGTACTCCACTATCTTCCAGGTTACTACAGTACTTCATTATTTTTCTTCCAGTCTATGCAGATTGAACACAACGTCAGGAGATTTATACGGTGGAGTTATTACTGGGCTGTACCATTTCAGACTCAGACAGCAGGTGGGGAATTACATATTTGAATTCTCCGTCATATACTAAAATAAACTCTTCCTGTTCATACAAAGCTGAGCTCACATGTTGGGGAGGAGGGTTCTAACTAGCATTCTCCATGTCATTCTAGTTTTGTATGTGCAGGAACTTTTTTTATTGGGGGAAGGGGCATTCCACTATGCAGCTCTTCACCTGCAGTCTAAAAAGAGAACACCCAACAAAACTGCACCATCTGACTCAATCAAGTATGGGTATGTGGCAAACTGTGTAAATCATTTCATACTGCTCATATAGCATGCATGAGGATTTACTCTCCAACTTCACCTTCCGCAATGAAAAAGAAGTAGAAGTTCCCAGGGCCTTCTCTGGGTTTGGGCATCAGCCTAAAACAGACTTGGACTACTTGCTGAGGGCAGTCAGTCCACCAGCTTTGCTTGGCAACTCACCCTGGCTTTGACGCCTGGCTGGGGCTGCAAAAGCCGAACTGGGCAAGGTGTCAAGCCCAGCTAGGCCATAATGCAGTGGTTCAGCAAGACACAAGGTGTGCATGCCTGGTTCATCTTCTGTCTGATCTTTCTGACATGGCAGTGGGGAGCAGAATTTGATCATTTTTCAGGTCACTTCCCTATACGTGTAAAATAAAAGTAGAGACATATGTCAGAAGCTTTAAGTATTATTTATTCCTCTAAAAGTGGAGAGATTCCATCAAATGGGCAAAGCAATCTAGGACAAAGTCCACAACTGTCTGAAAAGTATCTAGATAAGCCAGGCACCAGTGTGTGCATACCCTCTTGCCCCTTTGTTTGCTGTATTTCTGTGTCACTCTGGCCTGATCGTGCTGACACCTTACTGTATTCTTTTGTCAACAGATTTTGGAACTGCTCTGTCAGATCTTACAGACAGACTCCTTGACAGCTATCCAGCAATGGCTACTTGCAGCTGGTCAGAGGGGTGAGGAGAATGGGGGAGCCCTTGCAAGGGACTAGGGTTGTCCGTTTGCCAAAACTGACCCTGTTTCTCCAGCTTTTTGCTCTCTTTTTTTGCCTCAGGGGGACAGGTGGCAAAGGTTGGTCTCTGGCCATTTGGAGGCCACCACTCAGGACTACACCCCAGTACCAGATTCCCCCTCCCATTTTGGCAGTCTGTTGACATCACCAGGCTCCCATCCTGTGATATCACTAGGCCTCACCTCAGAAAGCTCAGGTTTTTTTTTTATGCATCTGACCTGGCAGCCCTACCTGAGGCCGAGGCTGCTGCTTTTATTCTGATACACCCTGGTTGTTGTAATCGACTGTCTTCTCCTATTACACTCTTTGCATCATTCTTGTTCAGTGGTTTCTGTGTAGTGCGTTGGGACACCAATACATGAAGCATTAATGACGTACATTTGAAGTGCCATTTCTAAGCATAGAGATGGAAGGCATTTGAAAGCATTGCATGGCAGCAAACCATGTGACCAAGTGTACACTTGACAGGGAGCTGCAGCCAATCTCAGCTTTCTGGTTAGTGTAACTGTATGATGCACATACGGTATATTTGTCTCAGTCACATGTTGCATGTTACATGTTGAATACACCTAACAATGAAATATATATACCGTATTTTTTGCTCCATAACACGCACCGGACCATTAGACGCCAGTGTATTTTGGAGCGAAAAATAGGGTAATAAATGTCTTGCTTTAACAATAAATTTTAACGGCGCTTGGCCGCTTACCGCGTTGCTGTAGAACTTCCAATCTTCGTCAGCAGCTCCAAGATGCGAGGCTCCCAGACGCTGGACGCAACCAGGGAGCTCTGCGCAAACATCGCAGTTGCTACGATGTTTGCACAGGGCTCCCTGGTCGTGTCTAGCGCCTGGGATCCTCGCGTTTTGGAGCTGCTGACGAAGATCGGAGGTGCTACAGCAACGTGGTAAGCGGCCAAGCGCCATTAAAATTTATTGTTAAAGCAAGACATTTTAATTTTACCCATTTTTTACAGCATTTGGTCCATATTTTTTGGGGGGGGTGCGTCTTATGGAGCAAAAAATACGGTATATCTCTTGGAAAGGGGCTGCCACTCAGTGGAAGAGCACCTGCTTCCCAGGCTCAATCCCTACCATCTTCAAGTAGGGCAGATAAAAATTCCTGCCTGAAACCCAACTTCTGGGCCATGTTGAGCTAGATGGACCCAATGGGCTGACTTGGTATAATGCAGCTTCCCATCTGCAATTCCTGTGAAATTAAGATAAAAAAATAAGAAAATGTTTAATAAGAAAATAAGAAATTAAGAAAAAAGATAAGCAAATTGATAGTTGGATGGGCATAATAAATCATTGGCTAATTCTTTTGATATGTGAAGTTGCAGGCAGAAGAAAGGAATGAAGTTGAAATGAAGCCATTTATTTTACATTGAATCAGTGCAGCTTCGGACTTTTGATTCATGAAGTTCTTGATTTCCTTGTCTCACTGCAGAAAAGAATCTTGTCATGGGATTATTACAGATTGCAACTGCCAACCTGCATCTTGAGCCCCAGGAGTTGACCACAAGCATAGAAGAGAGATTTTCATCACAGTCGCCTCCAAAGGCCGCAGGCGTTGCCTCCAGGCAACAGAGTCTTGGGAGAAATCCAACTAGGTACTCTCCTTAAACATCTTCACAGTTTATGGAAAATAACATACTGTTTGTTGATTCTGAAGCTTGCAGACCACAGTGCAAAAATCAATCTTGCATAGAAAAATTGTTTAAATTAGAGCAATCTTTACAAATGTTGCTTGGGACCTAGGGAGAATACTTCTAGCATGAGAAGGAACCATGACATTTGCCCCCACCTATATGGTTCTTGCACTCAGACACTACCAAATCAGCATAGGGTTGGACCATGGAGAAGCCATTCTTATGCAGCTGCAGAAATGGATGAATTGTCTCTCACAGCGCAATCCACACTAAGTCCCCCAGCGCCGGAACAAGCATTCCAGCACCAGAAGCAGTAAAGCCGTAAAGCACGTTCGCAACTACTTTCAAGCAGGGAAGGCCTGCTCCAACGACGGAGCTCCGGCCAGCCGCCGGACCCAAGTAAGATAGGATCCGGCAGGTGGGGAGGCGGATCACCAGAGCCGTGAGGGTGGCCATTGGCCCTGGTGGCCCAGGAGGGAGCGGGGGATGGCCTTTGGCCGTATCCTGACCCCCGTCGGGCGCCGGAGCCTTTACACGGCCTCCTCTACTTCCGCCAGCAAAATAGCTGGCAGAAATCCGAGGAGGCCAATAGGGCCTAGCCCCGGTTACACGCGGGGAAGGAGACAAGTGTCTCCTTCCCCATGTAGACCTCCCGCCCGGCAGCCACAGTGGCTGCCAGTGCTCAGGATCCGGCAGGCGGCCATGGGCCGCCAGCCGGATCTTAGTCAGGATTGGGCTGCCTTTCAAGTGGCGTGGTTGGCAGTCATAATTGAGACCTGAGCTTTGAATCTGAAGTGTACCAGGGATTCAGACTCATTGACAGAATTAGTTGGGCGCCAGAAACTCAATGTTTGAATGTGAGATAAGCAATAAAAATGCTTGGAGACTAGAGCTTTAGTCCTTGGACAGCTTGAGTCTCACTGGCCCCACAGAATTTTGTGACCACTTAAAAGTACTGTGTCTATTATTATTATTATTATTATTATTATTATTATTAGTAGTAGTAGTAGTAGTAGTAGTAGTAGTAGTAGTAGTAGTAGTAGTAGAGAGCAGAAGTAGATGACAGTGTAACAAATTAATATTGCCAGGCCTTTATTTTAATGACTGTTATGTTGCTGAAAAAATGCAGGTGGTAAAAAAAGGTTTTAATTGTGTCAGCACTGGTTTATTTTTATTACAGACTATCAGTAATAAGACAAAAACAAGAACCTATCCCCGAGGAAGATAAGCCAGGTAAAAATATTGCTGAAAATGCTATGCCTTTAAATGATGCCTTTCAAACAATTTTCAGTGGTTGCTGTAGGAGCATCTTAATAATTAGCCCTGTCCAGTCATTTAATTAGGAACGCAACTTCTGTAAATGTTGCAAATGGTGCCGTTGTGGACATAAGCCTATCAAGAGTGGAAATGAGGCCAGGAAATCTATAGCACCCAACTTCCAAAGTGTGCTATGACTACCTTATAATGGTATATGAAAGGATAAGGTTCCAGTTTATTCAGCCTGAGGATTTGGACAGGTGACTTGGAAGTGTAAGATCAACCATGTGCCCGCTAGGCTCTTGCTCTTCCTGTCTGTTTGGCTTGTAGAGGTAGAAAATGCCTCCTAGAGGGAGGGCAAATTTCCATTCGTATTCATGGAGGCCATTGACAGATCCTTACTGAAAAGACCCTCCTTGAACCCTGTCACCGTGGGTTGTTGTCTGTGTCAAACCTGCCGTTCTTGGGCAGGGTGATCAAATGGGTAGTGGTGACTCGACGCCAGGTTGGATAATAGTGATACTGTGGTCCTTTCCAGCCTGGATTCAAGCTGGGTCATGGAACTGAAGCAGCTTTGGTCACTTTGGTTGGTGACGTACGCTGGGAACTGGGCAGGGGACATGTGTCCCTGTTAGTTTTGCTGGATCTTTCAACAACTTTCATTACTGTCGACCATGGTATCCTTCTGGACCACCTGGCGGGGGCGGGGTTAGGGAGGTGTCATTTTACAGTGGCCTGTAGGGTAGTTTCCAGAAGGTTGTACTGGATGACTGCTGCAGGAACCCCACAGGGTTCCATCCTGTTCCCCACGCTATTTAGCATCTAAATGAAACCACTGGGAGAAGTTGTCCAGGTGTGGTGTCTTCATCAATATGCTGATGACACCCAACTCTGCCTCTCATTTCAATTGGGCACCAGGGAAGCTGTGGAGGTTCTGAACTGGTGTCTGGCTACTGTGAAGGATTGGATATGGGCTAATAATTGAAACTCAATCGAAGCAAGACAGAGATACTGTCAGTCAGTAGAAAAGCAGATTCTGGATTGTGTTTACACACTGTTCTGGATGGGGTCGCAGTCCCTGTGAAGGATCAGGTTCTCAGTCGAGGAATGTGCCTGGACCCAGCTCTGCTCCTGGATGAGCAGGTGTCAGCTGTAGCCCAGAATGCTTTTGCAGAGCTTCAGCTACTGTGCCAGCTGCAACCTTTCTTGAGGAAAGCAGATCTGGCTACAATGATCCACACCTTAGACACGTCTCATTTAGACTACTCATTTAGACTACTCACCCAAGGCGGGGTGGCGCACATCACCCTAGTGATGCCTCCGACTATGCACCCCCTATTAAAATCCGTGATTTTTTGGGGGGGCAACCCGGCTGCACCCTGCCCTGGGTGCCCCCTCCACCCTTTCGCGTCGCCCTCCGGACGCTCCAAGGCCGGCCCGGGAGCCGGCCTCGGAGCGTCCGGCCCGGTACCGCTTGCGGGAATAGGTACCGCTTGCGGGAAGGTAAACAGCGCTCCGTGTTCCAGCTGCATGCTACGCGCTGCGGCAAGGAGAGTCACGCCGGCCACTTGACCACGGAGGCGTCTTCGGACAACGCTGGCTCTTCGGCTTTGAAATGGGGATGAGCACCACACCCTAGAGTCGGACACAACTGGACTTAATTGTCAGGGGTCACCTTTACCTTTACCTAACACATCGGTTCTGCCCTTGAAAACTATTTGGAAACTTCAGTTGTCCAGAATGTGGCAGCTAGGGCTCTTTCAGACACTCGAAAACACATTACACCACTTGGTTGAAGCACATTACACCAGTGTCCTGTGATCTGTGTTGGTTTCCAGCATGTTTCTGAGCACAGCTCAAGGTGCTGGTTATTACCTATAAAGCCCAAATGACTTGGGACATGGGTACCTGAAGGACCAAATTCTCCCACATGAGCCTGGCAGCACATCACATTCATTATCTGAGACCCTGCTCTGTATCCTACCACCTACTGAGGCATGGCTGGTGGGGGCCATGGGTCAGGGCCTTTTCAGTGGTAGCTCCTGGCTGTGGAATTCCTTCCTTTGTGAGGTCTGGCTGTCACCTATGTGGCCTGCTTTTAAGCTGGGGTTAAATACATTTTTATTTTGTCTTGCTTTCCTTTAACTACTCTGCTGTGCTTTGGTTTTATTTTTGCTCATGCAATTTTCTGATTTCTATTTGGTTTGTTATTGTGTTTTAGTTGCTATTACGGTAAATTGTTCTTACTGCAATTGTAAGCTGCCTTGGTGACCCCCTTTTTGGAACGGAAAGGCATCCTATAAACTTTTAAAATATAAAATAAGCAAATACAGTTTAAGCTATGATCTCAGGACACTTACTTGAAAGGAAGTTCTCCTCAAATCCATGAGACCCACCTCCATTTATATGTGTGTTTAGGACTGCAGCATTACTGTTATTTGAAGTCATGGTGTGGGTGCTACAGACAGCCCAGGTGGGGACTTACAGCATACCTGGATAGGAGAAGGGTAGTCCTTAGTTTTGGCCATGGCATACAGTCAGGCTTGCCTCTCCTATACTGTGCTGCTGCATGCTCCTTTGCTTAGCAGACTAGAAGAAAAACACACACTCCAAAGTAGGAAAAAGGGCTACATATGTACTGTGGTCGGTTGCATTGGGCCCTGCAGGGGGCCAGGGCCAGGCTGCTCTCAGCCATAGCTGGCACCTTGAATGGAGGTAAGCCTCCATGCAGAGGCCAGTGCGGCGAGCGGAGCTCAAGTTTGGTCTGCCTGCCCCTGCGTCCGATTGGCCTGAAAATCAGGTCTCCCAGAAGCAGTTGGCGGTGATGTGATGACATTATTGCGTCAATTAATTATTGATTGATTGTTTCATTGTTGCTGTTTGGATGATTGATTGCTGCTGGTTGGTTTTAGTATTGTATTACACACACACACACACATCCTTGGTGTTATGTATTATGTACAGTATTTTATAGTTTTTATATTATATGTATTTTAATATTACTGTAAGCCACCTTGGGTGTCCTTTGGAGAGAAAGGCAGGATATGAATTGCCCACCCATACCTTCAGACCAGTTTTTGCAGCCAAAGCGCTAGGTATCTGGATTTTTCAAATGAACACTGGGATTCTGATGAGACTTGTTTTTTGTGCGTTTGCAATGAGTTGACGGAGTTGCATAAAACCCTGGTTGCATACTTTCCAGAAGATCAAAGTGGTGTTGCAATCTGTCTACTTTGTTGTTCATATTAATGTCAGTGGCTTATTGTTAGAAAACAGATAGCTGGAGCGTAACTGAGATTTCTAAAGAGGAGCATGTTCTAACTGGGGATTATGTGTGAAGCCAAATCCAAAAAAGGAGTAATGCTGGCACTTCGTCAAAAGCTTCAGGGTTATCAAAATGATCTTTGACTGGGACTTGACTCTATTTGCTTTTTCTTGCTTGGCACTGAGTTTGGTCAGGATCAGCAAAGACTGTCTTTGGTTATGCCAGTATTTCATAAGTCCCAGTGAAGAAAGCAAATCAGCAAATCATTGAAAAGGGAAATGTGGACACTTTATGCATTCCATAGATTTGGGAGGCATTTTTAATCTATAGTCCTTACTACAAACCTTGTGAATATATTTTTAAACAACTAGAAGAGAGAGTTGTCTGATCATTTATTTATTTATTTATTTATTTACAATATTTTTACCCCGCCTTTCTCCCCGAAGAGGCGGATACATAATACAAAAAATAATCACATTTAAAACAATAAAAACAATCCACAAAAGCTAGTAAAAACATCATCTAAAATTAATAAAAACACATCAAAATTACAATTAAAAACAAAAACATAAAAAAGCAGCAGCACTCCACCTGTGCCAGCAGGATGTTAAAAAAGGCAAGGACTCAGAAGGCTTCCTTAAACAGGAAAGTCTTCAGGCCTCGCCGGAAGGTCTCCAGGGAGGGAGCAGTACGTAAATCAAGAGGGAGGGAATTCCATAGGGTTGGTGCCACTACTGAGAAGGCCCTATTTCTGGCCGCCGCCCCTCGCACCTCCCTGGACGACGGTACCCGCAAAAGGGCCTTCTCTGATGACCTAAGGAGACGAGCCAGAATATATGGAAGTAGGTGGTCTCTCAGATATCCTGGCCCCAAGCCGTATAGGGCTTTAAAGGTCAAAGCCAGCACTTTGAATTGGGCCCGGAAACAAATCGGCAGCCAGTGCAGCCGCTGAAGAAGCGGCCCGACAGAGTCGAACCGCCTACCCCCAGTAACCACACGGGCCGCCGCATTCTGCACTAATTGCAGTTTCCGAACCGTCTTCAAGGGCAGCCCCACGTAGAGCGCGTTACAATAATCTAATCGCGACGTCACCATGGCATGGATCACCGTGGTCATCCACTTCCCTCTGTCCTTGTGCTGAGTTTAAAGGGAAAGCGTCCCATTAAACTTTAAACCTTATGTGCAGAAGGAGCGCTTCTCTCCATCCTCACATGGCATTTAAGTTTAAAGGAACACACATTCCCTTTAAACCCCCTCCGAGTGCAGAGTGCGGCGAGAAAGTCAGCAGGGAGGGTTGGGGTGCACATGCCCCAACAAAGGCAGCAGTAGCAAGTCAGGGTGTCACTGGGCAATGGACTCAGTTGGGCCATCCCTGGATTGGGAGCATCCTAATGGCAATAGAAGGACATAGAAGAGGTGTTGGACTTACAGGTCATGGCATGTATTCCAGATGGGTTGTGTTCTTATTAAACCTCTATCCATGAAAGCAAATGGGAAACTTACCAAAATTCTCCTGCAAGCTATTTTTTCTAATGAATTGTCCTGAACATTTTTCAAGATCTGTGGGCCTAATCATATCCAACCTTCCAGTGCTGATGCAGCCATGCCAACAGGGCATGCGCTGCATCCTGCAGTGGGGGAGGCAGTCACGGAGGCCTCCTCAAGGTAAGGGAACATTTGTTCCCTTACCACGGGGCTGCATTGCGGCTGCATTGGTGCTGGAAAATTGGATAGGATTGGGCCCTCAGTTTAGAGGTTTATAGACATCCATCTTATTACTGAGATGGCTTTGGGTGGCAGATGTGGGGAAACCATCAAAGGGCAGCAAATTACCAATTATATATTTAGTGATAATTTTACCACAACCAGGTGTGCTTTTTGATTTTCTACCTCGGGCATCAAAAATGTCTTGGGTCATCTCTCCTTTCAGTTTCACATTTATATAACCCAGATAAACGGTTGACTTCTGTGGAGGCAAGCAAGTGACCATCGTTCAGACCACACTTTAGCCAGAGAACTAATTAAACTAATTAACTAACTAAATAGATTTGGGAGCCTTATGTTATGCATTTTCTGTAGTATTTAGGACAGCAAATAAGGGATTGTCTTGGGTTCACAAAAAAATTATTACAATCTTTGGCTCTGGTGTGTTAGTTGGTAATGAAATAACTGAACCATCTCCTTTTGAAATGTCTTTCTGTTTCAGTGCACGTCGGCACTGCAGAGGTTCTCAAGATCCATGTGTCCCTGAACGAAAAGCAAAACCTACTGGATCAAACCAATTAGAAAGACATTTTCCTCCTGATGTCGCCGTGAATGCTGTTCCAGCTACTCTGTTTCCCTCTGGCTGTTCACCAAAATGAATATACTGTACTGCTATATATATACTACATGAAAAAAAATTACAAAAAATACTACAAAAATACTCAAGAGATAATAGATGTTAGTTGCTAATGTAGTATTTTTTCATGTAGTATATAGCAGTATATTCATTTTGTGTGCATCTTGTGTTGAGTCACTGCAACATTCAAGGGAGTTGCATTTCAAGATTTGTTTGATGGGACTCTGTGCAATTCTGAAATTGTTGAAAAAATCAGTCCCACTACATTTCATTTTCTCATGATCCAAAAGAGGAATGCCTAGATGGCATGATATGCTAAATATTATATAGCAGAAGCAGCTCTGGTGCCATGGTCCCTATTGTAAGAGACATCCCCTAAACAATAATTTTCAAACACTGACAATAATCTAGGTGGACCTGATTTAGCATATATTTTATTTGCAAAATCTCTTACTTGAGCCAATTGTAGCCAATTACATTTTATTTGTTTAGTTATTTCTTCTAACTGTCTCATTGAAATTGGTTTCCCTTGTATAAGTAAATCTCTATTCTATAAATACCCACTTCTTTCCATCCTTTAAATTGTGCAAACTTTTCGTGAAATTTAAATTTAGGGTGTTCCAACAGAGGGCATAATGGAGATATTGGGGGTGCTGGATTTTTCACATATTTACACCATATCCGTAGTGTTTCTTTAATAAATGGATTTTTAATTTGTACCTTATTCATCATTACTTTATGTGCATATAAATATAGCCTAATCTTATCACTTCCTTCTATACTTTCCATATGTACCCAATCGAGATCTTCATTTTCATAAATAAGTTGTACAACTTGTGAGATTTGAAAAGCCTCATAGTATTTTATTAAGTGCGGAATTGCTAATCCTCCTTCTATAGCCCCTTTATATTTCACACTATTTATAAATCTTAAATTCTTCTGATTACCTGCAATAAATTTTTCCAATCTTTTTTGCCATACTTTTAACTTCTTCACATCTGGTTGCACTGGTAAATTTTGAAACAGAAATAAAAAATTTGGCAATATATGAACTTTAATCAGTGCTAATAATGATATCCTCCCTAATAATGATAATTTTAGTTTATCCCATTTCTTAAATTTTTCTTTTACCTCTTTATACAAATACTTATAGTTCCTATATGTCAATTGGTGTATACTTTTTGTTATCCAAATTCCCAAATATTTAAAGCTAGAATAGCACATACTTAAATTTGAAGCAATTTTAATCTCCTTTTGTTCCAAATTAGGGTAATAGGTAGCTTGTTGTGTATGCAGTCATTTAGTTGTGTGTCTGAGTTCATTACACACATTGTAGTATGATTATTAACCTTTCTACTGTGTGATATATTGATGGGCTTGTATAAAGGATATATGAGCCTGAATGCATGGCAGGAGTCTAGTGGACATACCTCCAGGCACAGGTCCAAGACTATGTGTGATCAAGGTGGTCCACCTGTTCTTAGTTAAATGTGGCTGAACTGGGAAGGCATTCTGCAGCATAGGGCAGGACCATTTTAAGATCAAAAAGAATCATGGGGAGAAAAATCGGAGAGAGCTGGGCAACGGAAATCCTAGCAGAAGAACTTGTAAAGCAGAGACAACTACTTTTCAGCTAGAACATCCAGGTCTAAGGGGCTGATCAGATGTACGAAATTCATTTAAAGCCTGTAGCTAGTTTTGAACAAGAAAAGCCCTGCTGGATCAGGCCAAAAGCCCATCTAGTCCAGCATCCTGTTTCTCAGTGGCTCACGTCTATTTTGATAGCTACTAATCATTAAGATTAGTGTATTGGAAATGTTAGACTTTAATTGGAATGCTTGGGGACAAGTTGTTGGTTTTATTTGTTATTGAGTCAAAAATATTGTGATCACATTATATGAAGACTTGTTTGTAGTATAAACTTTGAAGAAAACTTCATAGAAAACTTTCTACAAGAAAACTTGTAGAAAACTTTGTAGTATAAAAACATATTGGGTAATTTTTACCCTGGCTTTTATATTTTCATGTAAGTTACACCAGCTTAAGTGAGAAGATCCCTTGGTAGTACTAGTATAAGGTGACATACTACTTGCAGTTCCAGATCTTCCTGATCCCACGCCTATACTTATTGTCCCAACATCTGACAGCTTTCTACAACTGCTGGGCAGCCCAATCCTGTCTAGTAGGACGCAGCGGCGCAACTAAGGTGCCCACCGCATCCTGTGCAGGATGGGGTCTGCGCTGGTGGAGCCAGAGCCCCAGCCGCTCCAATGGGTCTACTCAAATGTGGTCCAGCTATGTTGCTGGTACACATTCAAGCTGGACCATGTAACGCTGGCCAGGACTGGGACAGGGGATAGGATTTGGCAGAGGCCACTGTCAACTATCCCTCACCTATCCTGGGCCCAGCTGACCAATCACACACACATGGAACACCCCACTCTACCCTCCCCCCACCCTTCTGCCAACCGGCAGTGACTTACCTCATTGGTGCATTGCAAGGACGGGATCTGGGTTGGGTGGAGCTGTGCCGATCTTGCCACCAGTGCTACTTACTCCCAGGGTGTTGCAAGCATGCCTTATGGCATGCTTGCAGGCGTGCCTCTCCAAAGTTAGAAAGGATTGCGCTGTCAGTCTCCCAACAGTTTCTCCTGTTATCTCTTGTGGTCTTTCCTTTCCCCTCCCCCCCCCATCCATAATGTGACCTGTGAAGAGAGAACTGGAAATCTGTGAGTATAAAAAGTAGGGTGAATAGAAATAACTAGAGTCAAAAGACAGGACTTGTATTGGAATGATGATGATGATGATGATGATGTTAACAGTATTATTATTAGAATAAAATATTTAGTTTACTCGTACTATGAATTATTCATCAATATTATTTATGTTCATAAAGTGGTTTACATAACAAAGGGCCCAATCCTATCCAACTTTCCAGCACCAATGCAGCCACAATGCAGCCCTTACCTCGAGGAAGCCTCCGTGACTGCCCCCCCCCACAGGATGCAGCAGGAGAGAGTAACAAAGGGTGCAGAGCGGAGCGGAACTTAGCGTTCCGCCCCACCTAGAGCGATGCCACTGAGAAGGCCCAAATAAGTTACCATCCCCCCCAGACTCCCACAGGACACCTGCGGACCATTCACACATGATGACATCAGCACACCTGCGGACCATTCACACCTGTGCAGCACTGGTGTGCTGCGACACACCAGTTGAAAAACGCTGCCTTATCCAGAGGAGAAGGGAATGCTCCTGAGTCAGCCAACTGTGGGGGAGGTGTTTCAGAGCCCGAAGGGGAAGGGGGGAGGCAAGAGGGAGGCAGGGTGGGAAGGCGTGGAGAGGCTGAGAGCTGCACAGGTCTTAGTTAAAACTCAAGGTCGGGCCAATGATGAGGGAGGGCCACTGGAGGACTGGGAGAGCACCTGAGCCCTGAAAAAGACAGAGAAAGCTCAAAGCCCAGGGAAGGAAGGTCCAAGGAGATGGAGGAGGAGGCTTTGATGGGGCCAGCCCAGCACGGGGATCAGGCTGCAACCAGGATCTAGCCTGGGCAAGAGGCTTCGCCCCAAGAGGTCCTGCGTGCTGACACACACCTTGTGGAGGAACTTACAGTAAGTTTTAAAGATTTTAACTTACCTCTCCTGGGCGGTCTGGTGTCCCCACCATAGCATGCAGCACATGTTCCATCAGCCTGGCTACATCACCCAGGCCGGGGGAGATAAGATTGAGACCTAAGTCCCATTGAGTAGAGGCTCGGGTGGGCGGTTGTTCATGTAAAAAAGAATGCGAAAGCTTGGCAACCCAGAAGTTTTGGTGGTGATGTGATGATATCATCACGTCATCATGTCACTGCCAAAACATCCAGATTGCAGAACTTGGTGCCGAAAGTGGGTCGCAGGGCAAAAAAGATTGGGAACCACTGCTGTTGGCATTTGGGGTGTCTTGAGATTGACTAGTGAGTATCAAAAATGGTTGAGACTCAAGACTTGTTTTGGACATTTACATCAGTGCCATTATAAATATTGTTACCAGCACATGTGAAGAATATTTGGTTCATCAAGCTTGTTTTTGTCATTTGCAACTGGACCATGACAGATAACTATCAATAAGACATCACAGGTCAGATCAAAGACAATAGCAAGAACTTGCACATCATGTCATATGATCTCAAATCAGTGGCTTTCAATGGAGTCTGTTGATACATCCAGTTAGGAATCTAGGAGTGATGAGAAGAACCCATGTGTGAACTGGCCTTTCCTTCCCTTAACATTTTGCACAACAGTGACAAACGGAGAATGTGGGAAGTTCCCAATGCAAATGCAGTTAATATAGCTACATGTTAAATGCTAGATTATGATGGATCCCAAAATAAAACAGGCATATCTCTCTTGCAATAGTAAATGTGACTATATTCAGTTTTCCTATTGTTTTAAATTTTGAGAATTTAAATAACTCAGAAAACAAATTAGAAGTTCTCCAGATAAATAAATAGTGAGATGGAAAACTGACGTCACATCACAAGGAATAAAACTGCTTATGCTTTGGTCCAGCGATCAAACATTGCAAGCCTGCTCCACAGAGGGAGTATTCCTCCCCCTGTGTCAGGAAAGCACCTAGTCTCTGTGTTGTCAAAGTGATACTCACCAAATTAGTGGGATCGAAAGGGCATTTTGAATTGTCTGCCTGGCCTGTAATTGTCTCCAGGAGTCGTGCAAACAGTTCTCTTAAACGAAATATCCTGCTGTCCTGACTGGTTTCTTTCCCAACCATTTCATTCATAGGCACAGCTTAAGGGAACCTTTTGTGCTAGCGATGAATAAGAGCTAAGAAGATGAATTCATGTAGCTGCCTGTGCCTGCACATATGCCTTGCTCTGAAAGTTCCTTCACAAAGCCCTGCTTTTTCCTTCTCTGCCCCTTGATGTAACTTGATCCGAGCTGCTGGAACTCTGAGCCTCCTGAAACTTGTCAAAGGAGAGGGAGAGAGAGAGAGAGAGAGAGCTTTGGTGGTTTCTCTGTCAATTTCTCTTAGGAGAAGGGGGGCTTTTGTTGCATTTTCTCACAGATATGGCTGATAGGTAGGGGAAAGAAAGGCTGTATTTCACGAGAGGGGGGGGCAAATTCCAAAGGCCAAGCTACACCACCACTGCATGCTGTTTCTTGCAGCATTTGGCTCAAGGATTTGGTAAATGTAGATACACATTCCAGTCTTTGAGTGTCTTTTGCTGCTGCTGCTGCTGATTAATCATTTGCTTTCTGTGTGATGTGTAATTTGGGGATAGGGAGTCAGGCAGGCCTGGCCACATGATATGGTGAATCCTCCCTGTTCCAGCTGGCCTAGAGGGGTCTTTCTGTTTTGTATTTCTCCTGCATCTGCTCCCGTTGGATTCTCCGTCCACCCGTGCATTTCCGTTTGCACATGCCGTCCGCATCATGAACTTGCAGGCAACTTTGAGATACTATTGGTTACTGTTCTTTTTCTTTCCCAGTGCAGCAAAAGGTAAGAGAGAGATGCAGTATTTTATGCTTATGGGAGAGAGGACATGAAATCTGAAAGTGTCAGACTGATGTAAGCATTTGTAATTTTACCCAAAGTGCTCCAATGCCATGTGCTCATTCACTGCCATTCTAGATCGCAAATTGATGCTTACAAGCAGCATCCAAAGGAGAAACCTTCTGAAAAGACTTACTACATTTCCACCCTTTTGTGTACCATTTAGTGGCATGGCAACTAGCAGCCAGTGGATCTTCACTGGCAGCTCAGCTCCAGACTCCTGGATTCTGTGCCTTTATCTCTGAATTTCCCCGAACAGGAGAATATCTGTTGCTTTGTATGATCATGGGAAATACAAAATGAACAGAAAGTAATTAAGCCATTTTTACCCAAGGGTGTAAGTACCGTATTGGTCTGAGTATAAGACTCACTTTTTTCTCCTAATTTAAGTTTTTAAACTAGGGGTGCATCTTATAATCAGGCATAAATTTAATGCCAGTGATTTAATTAAATTTTTTTTAATAGCACCAAACTTTAAGGGTGCGTCTTATAATCAAGTGCGTCTTATACTCGGGACAATACGGGTATATACGCATCTGGAGTTAAATGCATACACCTGTGGGCTGGGACGAAATTTAAACAGCACTTGCTTCTGATAGCCACAAAGTGGTTGATACCAATCAGCTGTACTATTTATTTATTTACCTCTGAATCTGCTCTGGGCCTTTGGTAGAATGAAGACTCTGAATTTCCCATTGAAAATGACTTCAGAAAATTAACAGCTATAAACATTTGAATGTGGAACACAAAAATAACAAACGTTTTAATATAACCTACTGACACATTGCACTGTTTGGTCAGGGGAAACTTCCAACTAACATGATTTGTGGAGGCTTAGTTTGAACAGAATTGTCTCAGCATGAGATGAGAGATACTGTAAATGGAAACCAATCAGAGCTAAGCACACTGAATTTCCATTGATTTCAATGGGTGAATTAAGCACATGCCTACATCTCTCCCATAGAAATCAATGGAGCATAATCAATGCAGCACAATCCTACACATGTTTACTTGGGAGTAATGCCCTCTGAGTTTAATGGGACATGATATGAATGCTACACATTTATTTTAACATGAGGTGAGTCACAGAAGAGCTGAGGTGGAATAGCGACAAAATCTCATATGATAATAGAGCTAAATGAACCCTGATATGATATCATGTGACATCTACTCACCACAAAGTGGAGGCATCCTCTAGACCAGGTCTTAATCTCATGTAAATGTGCACAGGATTGCAGCCTTTTACACTGGTTAACTTTGGCTGGATTGTGCCTATGATTTCTTTGCATTAAGTCATTTGCTCTAAGGCAGCAGTCCTAACCATACCTACTTAGAAGTTAATCCTACTGAAATAAGGAGAGCTTACTTCCAAGAAGGCTTGGTTAGAATTGAGGTTAAAAATGCCTACAAATGCCCATTAATCTATGTAATGTCCAATAGTATCCCCTGAAGAAATCGTAAAACCTATCATTGAATGCTATCTTGTCTTTATAAAACGGGGGGGGGGGGGGGAACCCCTCTACAATACTTGTGCTTCCCCAAGTATTTTATAATGGTGATCAAAACCTGGGGCACACTTCATATGTGACTGACCACCTTTAGCAGCACCCCTTTCAATGCCAGCACTATCCCTTGTCATCATCCAGCTGCTGATGGGGCCATGGATAAGGATGATTGATGTGGTCAGTGGAGCTCACGTGATAACAGGTTGATATTTACTGATAGGATGGTAATTCAGTGTCTTACCTGAAATTGTTCAAAGCTGTGTCAATGTCGGGCTCTTTTATAGAGAACCTGGAAGCAGCATCTCTCCAGCCTGGAATCCTATATCAGTACAGATATTCCCTGGATGGCCAGCTAAATTATCTCTCAAGATCGTCTCCGCGTGGAAGCAAGGTCTGGGCTGAAGCTCTGATTGATGTGCATCTCCTATGGAGAAACACCAAGGATGCCAGGGAGCAGCTTCTCCAAGTCCAGGTCAGTGATGCCTTTGCCCAGTGTCAGTTTTAAGCCAATGAAACGTTCATGTTCTAGACAGACATCTAGAAAGAATGGGTGTGTTCTACGACTATCGGACTCTGGGGATATTCTCTAACCATGTTTGGATAATTTGCGTATGTCTGAGCTTCTATAGACACAGCAGCAGTAGAATCAACATGTGGACACTGTTCCTTTGCTTCACTTGGAACAGTCACATAAATCCTATCAGACTCTCCAAAACTGCGGGGAATCTCCCACCATGTCAGAAGTCTGGAAATGTGCCAGTAACCCTGTACCCACACTTCCACCATGCTCACAGCATTACTCTGAAGAGATTCTCCCCAAAGCGCAGAGTGCTGGGTGCCCAGTGTCCCTAATCATGGAGGATCTCTCCTTGAATACAAAGCCTGTCTATGAAGACAAATGGTGCGATCATGGGGGTGGGGCTTCAGAATGTGGGGGCGGGTCTTGCTGGCAGCCTCACCGATTTGTGGACCGTCCATGGTTACATATAACCTTGGTTAACCATGGTTACACATGGCTAACATATAAAGAGGGCTACATGCAGTTCCACCATTTGCAGTTGGTAATGTTGGGTTGATCTGGAACTGACTATATAAGGCTTGTTTCCCTGCCACTTCTTCTTCTTCTGCCAATGCAGTTGTGGTCCGCATGGGGGAAAATATAGCTTAGTATTTTTCGTATCTTAGTATCTGCAAGGTGATTTTCTCCCACCTGAACTTGCTTATCAACTAAGGTCATAATCATCTTACAGCTCAATCCTAACCAACTTTCCAGCACCAATGCAGCCATGCCAACTGGGCATGTGCTGCATCCTGCAGTGAAGAGGCAGTCATGGAGGCCTCCTCAAGGTAAGGGAATGTTTGTTCCCTTACCTCAGGACTGCATTGCAGCTGCATCAGCACTGGAAAGTTGGTTCAGTATGGGCTCTTAATCAGATGTCTCCTCCTTCTGAAGCAGGGGCAGCCCAAGCCATTTGTCACCTGACACAGTGTCAAATTCTATTGTCCCCTCCCCCTTGCCAGACCATGCCAGCACTGTTCCCTGTGCCAGTGTGTACCACACCAAAGCGGGTGGGATGCTGTGTTTTTCACACACAAAGGGATGGCCCTGTCCTCCGCCAGCACCTCCTCCACTGCCACCGCTTCTTGTAAACCAGCTGGAGGATTCTGGGAGTGGAACCTGCCCACTCCCAGCACCCTCCCCACCCAACCTGTTTGTACTGCAAAGCACAGCACTGTATCTCCACTGTATACACACTGCATCAAATATCACTGATTATCTCTGGCTAGTGGGATTGTGAAGAAAGCTGATGTTTCAGTGCAAAGAATGTCATGTCGGTAGTTGCTTCAGTTCATGTGCTCAGTTCATGACTTCTGCATTTACCCTGGTTTCTGTCAATAACAGGACCATCCCAGGTATATAAGTATATAATACCTATATTTCTCTTTGGTTTAATTAACTTTATTAGTACTTGTAAGCTCCAAATTAATGACTTTTGATCCAGAGTAGGACAGCTGTCAGCTCAGAGCTTACCCTTAGCTAAGTACAGAGGAGGCTTTAGCAGGAGGGAATGTGAATTATCCAATAAGGCTAACTGATTTTGTTTAAACAATAACTTTTTCTTACAAGCACCCTGTAATATGAAAGTGGAAGTCTGCTGGGGCGGTGATGATGAAATGCCTCTAAAATGGCACCATATATGCATACAGCCTACTCCTTTCCAAGCTAACTGGCTGGTTGGAGAAATGGATGGCAATTGAACTTTTTGCTTCTGGCTAGCCTGAGGTGTATACAAGCTACCTATTCATTTCCTTGGCAGTACGTTCAGTTTGTAGACACCTGGCACTACCACCTTCATCTGGGAAATGAGAGGGACTCTGGTGTGAGCTGTGTTTGTCAAGGGCTTCTGGGATGGGAAAGGTGAAAGGGGATGAGAATGGGCATGGCGTTTTCTTTTGTCTATGTTCTTTCTATTATCTTCTGTCTATTACTGCTGTCTTTTGGGGGAATTCAGATCCATGATCTACAAGTCCATCATGAGCTGGAACAGAAGAACCACCAAAGTATCAACAGTGACCCAGTTTCAAAGGCTTTGCTGAATACCACAGAACTGCAGCAGCCATTTTTCATCCACTGGAATAATGGGAAGGTATGTTATTATTCCTAGGCATGCCTGTGGATAATCTTTTGTTCAAAACCCTTGTTCTGTACTCCAGTTTCAGGTTCATGAACAATAGCCACCACTCTTATGGATGGGGATCATTAATTACTCGTGGGAGTAGTAACTGTTAGCATATAATTTTGAAACATGGAACTCCCTTCAGAATATGCAAGCACAGCCTTTCTTTTAGCCTCGTGAGAGGAAGTGTGGACTACTCCCTCTTGGGGATAAATAATAATAATAACCACTTCCACACTGTAACCACTGAAAGCCCAGGAGGAGTCAGTTGAAAACATGACTCTTCCTTTGCCTCCTACTCCTACAGTGTCATTCAACTGCTCCACAGCTTGACGTACTGTAGTTCTCAACAGAAATGGAACTGGGATATTGATCAGCTTTTGCTGAGAATGTCCAGAATGTTCAGAAGGATGTTGTGCTGTAATGCTGTGAATTAGATAAACGAAATTAAAATCATGCGTACATTACATCTCAGCTTCCGGTCTTGATTGTAGGTAGAAAGTTCAGTACTACAAAAACCAGTTCTTGGAAGACTTTCTGTTATCACAATGGCTTATTCTACTGAAATGAAATCATTGGTTTCCCACAGCTTGGACCAGTATACATGTATTGGTGCAGCAATTGTGTCTTAACATGTAGATGTAGTGGGCTATACAGCCACCACACTCTATGAATAAAACCCCAAATTTGTGAGGCTCTGAGAAAACGTGCTGGCTGTGGTATGGATTGTGTTGTTGTCTCGGATCACATCAAGTGGCACCGATTCACCTAAACTTACCATACTATGGGAAAGTTCACCTGTATAAACACTTGATGACTTGCAGCTGAAATGTATGAACTGGTTCCACTACATATCACGATGTGAGGTGTACACATGAGTTCTGTCTGTGGCGTTTGATCTGGGATGGCCTATTTACATGTGCAACGTCATCAAGGAACATGTATTTGTGAAGCAGCCCTAGAGTTTCCAGTCAGTCACCCTGCTGTAAAGTTGCTAATTGTTCTTCATATGTGACTTGCCATTACAATATGCAATGCAAAATGCACAAAACATTGCTTTGTGTTCGAAAGTGCACAAAGTCAACAGTTTCTTCTGAGCTGACCTGAAAGGGACTATTAGAAAGCTGGTTTCTAACATATTGTATTGTAAAAACCCCTTGGGGTTTAGAAAGCCTGCCTGTGTAAACCGCCTTTGTATTAAAGTCAAAGGAGAAATCTGATGACCAAAGAAAAGGCGGTATATAAATACTGGTTGTGGTTGTTGTGGTTGTGGTTGTTGTGGTTGTTAATAATAATATTACTTTTCTAAGCTGGTGATTCTAACTGGGTTATTGTCTATGTTGGCTATGGTTGATGAATCCACTTGGCACAAAACAGGACCCTGGTCCCAGATTCAGGGCCTTTCTTAGCCATGTGGAGGTATCCCTTGGGTAAAATCTATATCGTCTTGTGTTCTTCTTTGAGTAGCAAATGTAATTTGGAATTTTTTTGTAATAGTAATCAGTCAGTCAATATCTTTATTGCGGTCAAAAAACAGCCCGGTAGTAGTAAAGATTGTTTTTTGTTTCTATGCCTGTAACTACAGTTAAGAATGTACTTCTAACATGGTGAGACACCAATAGGCATTTTCCTTTTCTCTTACAAAAGCACAACATGAACTCCTCTTTTTTCTACTTTATGCCGCTGTTCCTCAAGAACAAACCATGAAATCCCACAAGAAAAGGAAAGAACCCACACAGATTTCTTACTTACAGAAATAGCTCCCTTTGGATTCTCTTCATAAAACTTGCTTCCATCTTGCAGGTTGAAGGCATCTATGAAGAACAAGCAGGGAAGCCCTTAACTGTGGCGCTGAAACGAGGCCTTGTCAGTCTTTTCCAGTTTCAGACACAATCTGGGACAGTAACCGAGGTACAAAGCAGAGTTTCATTGAGTACTGGGGAAAAAATACTATGGTACCTGGAATCCTGGTTGTTGTTGTTGTTCAGTCGTTAAGTCGTGTCCGACCCTTCGTGATCCCATGAACCATATCCCGCCAGGCCTTCCTGTCCTCCACTATCTTCCTGAGTTCATTTTCATGTTTGTTGCATCAGTGATGCTGTCTAACCATCTCAACCTTTGCCTTCCCCTTCTCCTTTTGCCTTCAATCTTTCCCAGCATCAGAGTCTTCTCCAGAGAGTCCTCTATGCTTATACAGCTACATTCCACCACTAATATGGGAAACTACTTGTACACCCAACCCCTTCCACTTCATCCAAAAAGCACTTTCACATGTCACAAAATAAGGCCAATATTTAAGAACACGACCATGGATTGATTTCATTGGTCCATGAGTTTCTAACTGGCTACCTCCCATCAAGTACCCGCTCCATATCAAGTATCCACTCCACTTTTTGAAATCAGGGAGCAAGGGCTTTCACATCTCACCAAATCAACACAGACCAATTCCATATTTTCTGTGAGAATAGTTAAATTTGAAAATTATTAGAAGAAAGTGGATTTTTTATTTTATAAATTCAACCCACCACAATCCGATTTATCTGGATGGAGACTGCAACATACACACATGTGCTCCAACCAATCCAATACTGTGTGCATGCATGGGATAGTCAGAACTCCGCATACAGAGCTTGATGTCTCCTCTACAACCCTGCTTCATGCTGTCCTGTTTGCTTCGTTTAGGAGGACATTTCTGGAACCTGTCAAGTTACCTACGCAGTCTCCGAGGCTTCTGTTCTGAAGACAAAAGACCTACGCAGCTGTATAAGACAAAAATTTGGATTCAGCTCCGTTAACAAAGCAAGTCATATTATTTGTTTATTCTCTATTTTACACCTGTCTCTTACCATTTTCAAGTACTACAGTCTACCAGTCTCCAGAAACCAGTATCAGAGATGGTGGAGGATTCATTCAGATGTTATAAAAGGAAGCTCTATCAAAAAAGGAAGAAAACTCACATCAGAAAGCTTTTTCTCTTCTCACACAAGATTTGGGGGCTGTAGAAAATGTGGAGTATATGCAAATTAAATTCTAAGCTCCACTCTCAGATAAGAAGAACTGGGAGAAAGCAGAGCAGAACTGGAAAGAGAGAGAATACTAGCATAATGTCAGGCTGCAGTTCTACAGTATACTGTACTGGGAGTCAGTCCCATTGAACTCAATGGTGCTTACTTCTGAGTAGATATGCCTTGGATTGTGCTGTAAATAAGACAATCTTATGTTGTATGTTTACTCTAATTATCCCAAGAGTCAAAACTGTAACTTTTCCAGCCTTCATGGTTGCAGAGATATTTTTTGTCATGCCATGGCAAAAAAATGCTTGAGAACCAGAAACAAAATGGTAAGTAAAAAAGAAGCTCAAATTCTTTTTCACTGCCTGTGATTTCAAAGGCTGCATCTCATTCATTTGCATAGACTGGCTCACTGGAAAATGTGTAATCAATGCAATACAATTATTTATTTTATTTAAAAAAAAATTATATGCCGCCTTTCTTATGCTCAAGGCGGTGATAGCATATGTATCAGGGATCAGTCAATGCAGGAACTGACCAAGAATCCATGCCCATTAGAAGTCCCACCCAGCTGCGCTAACTCCTGCACCATCAGTACAGATGGCAGTGATAGCACCCAATATGCTGTTGGGGCAGGGGAGGGGTACCATGGGGAACCTGGTGTGGGGATTTGCTCCAGCAACCTGGTGCTGTCACTGTTCCCTCCTTCCCACATCCTGTTGTCTGAGACAGTGACATTTGTTTCCCTATTGGTAAATACTGCTCTTTTAACATGAGTAATACAGTAATAGCTAAACTTGTAATAAATCAAAGTGTCCACAGAATGTCATCCAGCAGGCCTCAGTGGTAGAGCCTGAATCCAGTGGGAAACATTTCCTTCTTACAGATTTTTGGAATTCTGTGGCAACCAACTAGCAAGAGCCTTTACTCGGTTGAGGGAAGCCTCATCAAGTCTGTGTTGTCTGAGGAAAGTCATGTCATCTCTCTAACCTTGAAGTCTTCCATTGGAGTCAATATCACTTCCAGGTTAGTTCTGCTCTGATACATTCAATAGGACGGTATGTTTTGAGGCAAATTACTCCATCAGAATGAGACAGTGAAGTCCCCTGTATTCTTGATTTCCTTGATACTGAAGTCAAAAACAAATGGAGCAGAGTGGAAACCATTTTTTTTAAAATGGCTGCTTCTGAGGGCCCCCCTCTTTATTTCTCAATGTTCCCCCTTTGCATCACTTGGAGTTCCAAAGCCAACAATCACCACCAATCCGTATCCAATTCACTTGACTACAGCATACGAACACAGGAGAAGCGCATTATTTCCAGAAGAAAGGTAAAGCCTCTTTTCCTCTCCTCAGGCAACATCTTGAACTTGTGACTCAAGTGCCTGGATCAAAAGAATTCCGTGAGAAGAGTCTGCAGGAAACTCTGGTGGCTACTATACCGGGAAAACCTCAGCCCATTAATATGGCGAGTGAGCCCTTCAAGAGGGCCTGCACACAGTGTCCAACAGTGAGTGGCAACAAAACCGTCTTGATTAGTAAACAATATGCAAAGTCAACTGCAGGATGCAGGTCTAGAGTGGTTGTTGTTTTTTTCCTCCAAAGTTGAGACCTCATCCCTTGGCTCCTTTCACATTTCGTGACAACTGTGAATCTAGTGCTGTGCTGGTGCTGGCGGGGTGCTGGTGAACAGGTCGATGAAAGTGTCGACCCAGTGTGCGGCGGCTGTGAAGAAGGCCAATTCCATGCTCGGGATCATTAAAAAAGGGATTGAGAATAAAACGGCCAATATCATTATGCCTTTGTACAAATCGATGGTAAGGCCACATCTGGAGTATTGTGTCCAGTTCTGGTCACCACACCTCAAAAAGGATATAGTTGAATTGGAAAAGGTGCAGAAAAGAGCGACCAGAATGATTCGTGGGCTGGAGCACCTCCCTTATGAGGAAAGGCTACAGCGTCTGGGGCTTTTCAGCCTAGAAAAAAGGCGCCTGAGGGGGGACACGATTGAGACTTATAAAATTATGCATGGGATGGAGAGAGTGGATAAAGGGAAATTCTTCTCCCTCTCGCACAACACCAGAACCAGGGGACATGCACTAAAATTGAGTGGAGGGAGAGTTAGAACAGACAAAAGAAAATATTTCTTTACCCAGCGTGTAATTCATCTGTGGAACTCCTTGCCACAGGATGTGGTGATGGCATCTGGCCTAGATGCCTTTAAAAGGGGTTTGGACAGATTCATGGAGGAAAAGACCATCACAGGTTACAAGCCATAAGCAACCTCCTGGTTTTAGAAGTGGGTTTTCTCTGTGCCAGGTGCAAGGGAGTGGCGACTGGACACAGGTATCTTGTTGTGTTGTGTGCTCCCTGAGGCATCTGGTGGGGGCACTGTGTGACACAGGAAGCTGGACTAGATGGGCTTTTGGCCTGATCCAGCAGGGCTCTTCTTATGTTCTTATGTAGTGTCAAAATGGGAGTTGTTGGGGAGGGAGGAGCAAACTATGTATTTATTATTATCTGGTTAATCACAGCCCACCTGGTGGTGGCTGGTGTTTTCTAAATATCAGTCCTTTCCAAGGACCTAGGATATCTAGAGATATTTCTGCAGAATATGTGCAGTTCCAAGTAGAGCTGTCTTTTGCAGCTCATATGGAGTAATTTTGTTTACACCTAAGGTGTACAGGCCTTTCGGTATAGCACCTAAAGCACCCACTACTATTGGTATAACTTTTTTGCCTTTTTTTTGCCAGAGTCATTCTATTTCAATCTGAAGATCTTTATACTTGGTAACCTTTTCATGTTCTTTATCTTTCATGTTCTTTTTTTGTTGTTGTTAAGAATTTGTATTTTATTATTCTATTATTATTAAGAATTGGGCAGCCCAATCCTGTCCAGGGCTACCGCAGCATGCAAAAGCATGCTGCGCCGGATCCTAGGCAGGATCGGGCCGGTGCAGCTGGAGCACACCTTTTGTCCCTTTCCCCCAGCTGCACCAACTGGAAGTGACTTCTGGTCACTTGGGAAAGGCTCTCTGAGGCCCACAGAGGCCTATGTGGAGGGGTTTTCAGGCCAGCGCAACACAGAAAGGGCCTCTAGAGGGCCCCCCATGGTGAGTAATGGAGACATCAGGTGCTGGACTCCAGCATCTGTGGATCCTCATTATTCGAGGGGGTTCCGAAATGGATCCCCTGTGGATAATGAGATCCCACTGTAACGTGTGTGTGTTTGTGTATTTTTAGCTCAAAACCTATTTAAAGACACTTGCTAAAAGGAGGCTGAGAATGGACGTTGCCAAAGCATCAACTACCTGGAGGTTTCAGAAATTTGTCCAGATGCTGCGTGATGCCAAGAAGAGGGATATTCTCTTGCTGTTGAAGAAAGCTCCCGAGGATATGGCGTAAGCAAATGGTTGCACAAAAAATGAAGAACTTTCCTCTCTTGGGGCCCTGTAAATTTCTGACCCTTGCTAGGTAGCCCTTCAGATCCTACTATGCCGTGTGCTATGAATTTGACCTACACAACTGCAGGCATCTTCTGACTGTACTTCGTGTAATTTTAGTGCATTTGCTTTTAAATTTTGCCAGGCACTTTGCATGTATTTTAACAGAAAAGGAGGAGAAATCCTCTTCCTCGTCCAAGGAACACAACCACAACCACAACTATTGAGACCATCACAGGACTCTTGTTTCAATGCTCGTTATTCCAGAATGTGCCTGAGAGTTCAGACTCCACAACGAGCTTCTTCCCTGCTTGACACCTGCTGCTGACTCTTCTGTCTGCAGACTGCACCTGCCTCGGCCGTCCCAAGTGCCCTGCAACTCTCCTCCTTTCCCTGCAGCACTCCTGATCCTCTCTTTCCCCCTTTTAGCCCTTTCTATGTGGAAGCTGCAGTCGCTGCCCAGTCAGCGGCTTCCTTGACAGCACTGTCTGAATTTCTGGATTTTGGAAGCCCGAAGCAAACACCCTTGCTGGAGAAGTTCCTCTATGCAGCGGCTTTCTCTCCTCGGCCTTCAAAGGATCTTTTGCGTCTGGTCCTAGTAAGAAGGAAACAATTTTGCTCACTCACATCTCATTTCATGTCGTGATCCATACTTTGTCCTTCCTTGCACCGTCTTTTCTTTATCAAGGAGGGTCAATGCAGTGGAGATAGATAGAATTTTGGGTCTGAATGTGGAAAACTCGGGTTCAAATTCCCATTCAGTGATGGCGCTTCCTAAATGATTGTGGGCACGTTATTCCCCCTCATCCTAACCTACCTCACAGGGTTATTGTGGGGTTGAAATAGGATAACCACGTGTATTCTGCCCTTGGGTAGGACAGTATGCAAATGGGGGAAACAAATGAATCTGGCATGTTGGACACCAGGAATGCATGCTAGTCCTTTTCTAAGGCTAGTTCACACATGCATCTGCATCATTTGATTATGCCACCTGATGACCTAACACCTGATGAGTCTCATGAGAAGATCTGAACTGGCTCTATTGCAACTAATGGTGTCGGAGTTCACATCAGGTGATAGGAACCGTCTGTGATGATTAATCAGTGATGGGTCACTCACATGTGCAAGTCACCTCTTATTTAATGCTCACAAGCTGATGAGCATGCATGTATGAGCTTCTTAAAAAACCCTTGAAGCATAACCTTCTTCAGCATCACTACTAAGCCAATGGACGTTTCTTTAAAACTAAAAATAGCAGGGACACACACACACTCACACTGTGGTATTGCCAGGTTTCATTGTTCCCCCCCCCCCCCACGACTTATAAAGAAAACTAACCCCTGCAATGGGCCACGTAGTGCATTTAGGCTAACGTCTCATTTGGCTCTAAGCAATCATCTGCCTCAAATGCAGGAGAAGGTAGCACATGCCTTTTTTCTGAAAGTTAGGCAAGAAGGCACACAGAATGATGGTTAGCAGAACTCACTCACTCTCTCTGTGCGTGTGCGTGTGCGTGTGCGCACACACTTTGTCTTCCAGGATAAGCTGAATGGGAAGAAACCAGATGTGTCCATCTGGGAAACAGGAAATCTGGTCATTGGCAGTCTGGTTGGCAAGTTATGTCAAATGAAACTGTGTGACCTGCAGGTGAGCCAACGCCCTCCCACCTTCCCCCTCCCGCCTCCTAGCCACTTGGATGTTGTTTTTTATTTCCATCTCTCAAATCAAACAGGATGTCAGGCAAGGAATAGAGACTGTCCTGCAAAGGCTAAAAGATGCCAAGAGTGACTCGGAGAAGGTTGTCTACCTGTTGTCCCTGAACAATGCTCTGCTTCCAGAAGCCATCCCTACCCTCCTGCATTATGCAGAGGAGGGCTCTGCCACCGTTTCAGCTGCAGCAGTCTCAGCACTACAGAGGTACTCTACCCAGCACATCTCCAGCACGGTACGGGATGGTCTTGCTACAACATGAGCTTTTTCCTAAGGATTTGTTAGAACTTTCCAGGTGCTTCTGTGTCATGATGTGCAAGAGCTGTGCAAATAACATTACATAAGAACATAATTCACCCTCTGTCTCACGTTTGGTTAAAACAAAATTCCAGCTGCAGCCATTTCCCATTTCCACTCCCTATCTTGAGAGTCAGTGTGGTGTAGTGGTTAGAGTGTTGTACTTGAACCAGAAAGACCTGGATTCAAATCCCTGCTTAGATATGGAGCTTATTGGGTATCCTTGGGCCAGTTACCAAGGAGGTTGTTTCTCCTCCTTGAAGAATTAGGGAGGATCAGGACATGTTCAGAAAAAAACACCCAAAAAAACCAGTGGTTATAGTCCTCCTGGGAATATACCATTTCAGAAAACAGATACAGTTCAAGACTAGCTTCTGAGAACTCATGTTGAACAATAAACCCTACCCATCATTTTTTTAAAACCTTGCACATAGAAAACTAGCATTTCAGGGAGAAAGTTTTAGTCTAGAATAATTTTCCACTGGTTTGTATAAAAAAACAACAAAATGCAAATCTCATTGCTCCCCAATAGTTTAATTACCGGCACTTAGACTGCTGTCACATTAAAGCAGGGGTTCTCAACATTTTCCCGGCTGAGTACCACCTCGGGCACTACTCTCCTGCTGAGTATCACCGGAAGTGACTGGCAATGACATCATCACCAGTTTCTTCCAGGTTTTCGGAGGCCAGAAAACTCAGGTAGGAGGTCCTGGGCGGGTAGGAGGGCCCTTCTTCTCAGCGTTTCCGAGAGGCTTGGCCAAAGGCAGGAGCCTCTCAGGAGCAAAACTGCACCGCTGAAAGTGCCATGTTGGAGCGGGGTTCCGGTGGTCCAAGTACCACCAGCAGTCGGCCGAAGTACCACTGGTGGTACTAGTACCACTGGTTGAGAACCCCTGCACTAAAGCATTACACTTTGAAACCACAAGATTATGGTTCTAAAAGCAGATTTTAACCTACTCTACATTTGCTGTGTGTTATGAAAAAATTTATACCTGTGTTAAAACGGTATAAAATTTTTATACCCTAGGTTAAAACAGCAATGAAGCGGGTTTTCCATCAAATTCGGAGGCGCTACTCGAAAATTTCAAGATTGGCTGCTGCAGAAATCCTGTTGGATAATGATCCCTCACCAGTGGACTTCATCAATATCCTCTTGGTCACCAGAGAACTAGAGCAAGAAATGTCACGATTTCTATTGTCAAAAATTCAAAGCATTATACACTCCCATCATCATCCAACCCGGTAAGAATATCTTTGTTCTGCATAAACATACTCAATTTGCCTTTGAATGCTGTCTAATGTTATGTGGTTTTTAATTTGCTTCCTTCATGCTCCCTTTTTAACAACTCATCAGATATGGCTTCACCGGCATATTGCTGCTGCTGACACATAGAATTTCGGACAAGTGTGCCTTATACTGAGTCAAACCCATTGGTCCCTTTAGCTTGGAATTGCCACTGGTAGCAGCTGTTCAAAATAGGCAGAGATATTTTCCAGTTCCACTACCTGAGATCCTTGGATTGGGTGTGTGAGGAATTTAATCTGGGCCTTCAGTCATGCAAAGCTGAAGCGTTCAGACTCTGAGATCTAAGGATATCCATGCTGAGCCAGACCTCAGATCAATAGTCCACATAATAAGGCAGCATCCAGTCTACTAACAACAGCCAAACAGTGGGCCCCACACACACACACACACACACACACACACACACACACACACACACACACACACACACACACACACACACACACACACACACACACACACACACACACACACACACACTTCTTCACCATGCTCATCAGACAGGCACCCATGTAGGCAGAGGTCCAAAAGGCATAATTATTGCCCCTCAGAAAAAGGGGAAAAAGAAAAACACAGTGATTTGGCCCTCCACACATGAGAGTATTTGCTTGGATCATCCACATCACATCCTGCCTTATCAGCCTGAAGGACCTGGCAGGTCCACACATTCTTGCACCACAGGAACAGGTCCTTTAGCCTGGATAACCACGAAGAAGGCCAAAGAACCTGTTGCTCTTTTCCCAAAAATATTGCTGACAGGATTTACATGCAGGGGTACAAAAATTCATGTGCTCTGTGACCATGGACACCTTAAAAATTGGTCCAAGGAACTGGGTTGCTGGAGAGGAGAGCAAGTAGGTTTCCTCCTCCTCCTCCCACGTGGGCTGCAGTGTACAGGATGTGGCCACCACCGTTTTCCTCTTGCTCCTTAATCCCTTAGTGCAGCCAGCAGCCACTCCCTGGAGGAAAAGCTTCCTCCCAAGTCAGAGGCTCAAACTTCCTGGTTGGCTTGAGTGCTGCTACCTTCAACACTGCCTGAAAGAGATCAAATGAAGAGTGGCAGGAGGCCAAACACACCAGTAGAAACAGGGTTCTTTTCTTTTCCAAGAGAAGTTGCAATGACAACTTCCAAGAGAAGTTGTCATTGCAGCTGGTCTGTATTATTACCCCTTTTCGGTTTCATTCCGTCTTCACCTTCTCCTGCTTTTCTTCCAGGGAAGTGATCAAAGATGTTCTGAAAGATCCACAGATAAATAACTACAACATCCTTTCATCCCAGATTGGCAGCTCTGTCTCCTTCACAGGACCTTTGGCAGGTGACCATCCATATGGGCATTGGTTCGGTTTAATCTTCCGTCAGAAAAATAGAAAGGGTTCATGGCCTTTTATGTATAGGAGGACTCAGTTACCGTGTGTGTGTGTGTGTGTGTGTGTGTGTGTGTGTGTGTGTGTGCGTGCGCGCGTGCGTGCGTGCGCGCACACACACATATTAGGGCATCTGACCATCACAGTTAATTTTCAATTAATCATACACACAACAGAATCTCAAAGACACAAATATGAACTGACCAGACAACCAAATACCCTCCCGTACCCAACGGAGCCACTTGAGGAGGGCAGAGGGATCTGACTCCCTGTGATTAGCCTTCAGGAGCACCTACCGGGTACATTTCTGTCCAACATGCTGGTTCCACACACTGAGTGGCTATGGCTTCAACCACACTGCTATTTTGGCCAAGTCATCTCCATGTCCCCAACAATGGCCTGAAACATTTGCTAAGATCTCCTTTGCTCCCTCTCTTTGAAATGCGAAGGTGGTGCTCAAGCTACTGTTACAGTCATACCGTACTGGGAAGGGCTGTGAGGCTGCAACTGAGACTGGTTCGCATGATGAGTATTCATCACTTGATGGCTGCAACACCAAGTGGTGACTTGCATGTGTGAATGAGCCATCACAGACCACACACTGTGGATAGAACTTGCATGTCATCTTGAACACGGTACTTTTCAGGGAGGTCCGTCTGACTTCCCCTGGAGTCACATGACTCATCATTCCCATTGGATCTTAATAATCAGTCTCATTTCATATGCTGAAAACATGCCAGGACCTTTTCATTTCCAGTCAGATCATTCCCAGGTTGGTCCTCCCTTTCTTAAAGCAGTTGAAAGAGGTGTTTGCAATTCTTCTTGTTAGCAAGGTCCTGACTGACATTCCTGCTGGGTTCTCTCTTTTGTTCTCTTTCAGACACCAAGGACACACACTCTACCTTTGGTTTGGAGCTGCTGTTCTCAGCATCCGGCCTCCTCAGAAAAAGTGTGACCAGTTTCAATATCCAAAGTCACAGCCACCACCTCCAAGCAGCTCAGGTCTGGCGCTTTATACTGTAATTCTGCTCCCCTGCCAGCCACCTGATTCTGCGGTACAAAAATGCTGGAGACAGTTCCAAAGATTACTCAGGTCTCATCTTCGCCAAATGGCAAAATGGGGTTCTGTTTCCTGATAGTTTCCCAAATGCCCTTGCAACCTTCCACAAAATTATCTACCCTTAAATTAAATGCAGCATGATTTCCCCCAATCTACATCCTTTCGGAGAATTTAGATTGGTCTGCTTCCATTTAACATATTGGTTGAAAAGTGCTTGACTAACGGCGCAATCCACAGTGCACGCTCCGCCAATCTAAAGCGTCACAAATGTACCATAAAACATTTTGTGATGACTCGGGAAAGTAAGGGCCGCCGGTGCGGAGGCCGGCAGCCCTCACTCCACCACCCTCCAGACCCCGCAGCCACCAACGGAGGTAAGTCCTGTGCCAGTTGGTGCAAGGGCAGGGAGAAGGCAGGCAGGGGCAGCCAGGGGGGTGGCCATTGGCCAGCCTGGGCTGGGAGAGGGCAGGGATATCGGTGGCGTGCTCCTCCAATATCCTCAGCCCTTTCCCAGCCTGGACTGACTTTACACCACTTCAGCTGGCGTGCATCCGAGGAGGTCCATTGCAGCCCACACAGCTTACACTGGGGAAAGGGGACGAATGTCCCCTTCTCCCAAGTAGAGCCCAGGTTGCGCTGGTGCAGGTCGCAATGGGGATAGGGTACAGTGACCGGCCCTTTAGGCCGGCCGCTTAAAAATATGCTGGATTACGCTGTAAAGCATGTTTAGGTTTGTGAGATCAGTCTGGATTATATTCTATGCTTTCTTTCCCAAAGTCTTTCAGAGGCAGGGCCCATAAGAGGGGGGTACAGGGGGTAAATTGTACCCAGGATCGGGGTGAAAAAGGAGGTCCAGGAACCTAAGGAGGGGGCCCAGAACATTTTCCAATCTCAACCTGGATCTGCAGATGAAAAGAAAGGCAGACTTTGATTGGTAGGCCAGGTTTACCAGGCTGGTAGAACTGGGCTCTGCATCAGGAAGCCCAGTAGACCTGAGCTCTGAAGATTTTTCTGGCTGTTGCTGCCCTCCCCCTGCCCTTGCCCGGGCCGTGCCCCAAGCCCATTCTACCCACCCCCGTCACCACCCTCCCCGGCCCATTTTGTGGTGAGAAGGGGCCGAAAAGAAACTTCATACCCCCTGATAAAATTCCTCTCAGAGCCAGAGGCCCTGTTCAGAAGCATCAGTCACCAGCTGCTCCACTTTGCGGAACTGGAGCAAACGGCTCCGGAGTAGTGCCTCCCACTGGCTTAAGTGGTCCACACTTCTGGCACTCCCCATGCAGGTGTTTGAGAGATGCCTCAACATGACCGGGCTGTGAGTCATGGTGGCATCTCTCTCTTCTTTCCTTTTACCGTAGTAGCCCAAGCTTGCAGCCAGTCGTAGTGTGATAACTCGCCCAGCCTTATGAAAAGAGTGGAGGAGTTCTGCTACAGGGTGTGATCCTTGCTGATATGATTAGAAATGCCTTTGTAACTTTTCTGCTCCTAAATAAGAACAATGTGCTCTTGTGCTGGAAACTGGAGGAGGAAGTGAACAAAGAAAAATAGATAGCGATCAAGAACATAAGAAGAGCCTTGCTGGATCAGGCCAAAGGCCCATCTAGTCCGAGAACAAAATGCTCTGAAATGGCAGGTGGCTATTGCTGGAAAAGGTGGGGTAGCCCTGCGCATCACACTCTGGTTCTGCGTTTCCCAGATCACTATCGAAGCGAAAGGGCTGGAGGGTATCCTGGGAGGTAGCACAGCTGAGGAAGACGATGACGAATTCATGGCAGGCATGTCTGCTGCCTTGCTTGATGTCCAGTTGCGACCGGTGACTTTCTTCCAAGGGTACGCAGACTTGATGTCCAAGTTCTTTTCAAGCTCTGGAGAGCCCACAAGCGTGGTCAAAGGGAACGTCTTGCTGATGGATCACCAACAGGTATCAGCCCTTTGTTCTCTATCGATGCCATTGAGGCCTTGGCACTCAGGAATTGCCATGAAGGAGTGAATACGGGTTCGTTTAAGCTGAAACAAAGCTTCAACCAAAGCATGATGGATGGGCCCGCTTCGTCCATCCATTGATGGATTACAGTAGAAACCTCAACCAATCTTTAGTTTTTTCCAGAAAAAATAATGATGCATCCCCCCCTCCCAGAAAGCATTTGGTAAATGTAATGCCCACTGTGCTGTTTTTTTTTATAAAAAAATTATTATTGTTTTATGGCCCAATCTTATGGCTGTGTTATGTTCCGGCAGCATAACGTGCTTTGCAGTTGTCGCAAACGCGACACTGCTGACGCACGCGGCCTTGCCACCACTGCAAGCAGCGAGCAGCCAGGTCTACACGAGGACAGACCAGGCCTTCCTGCTGGAGCAAGTAATGTCGTGCAGGGGGCGGGAGGGAGGCAGTGAGGGGGTGGAAGGGGGCAGGGGATGGGTGAATGGGGATGAGATATGGGGGTGGATCAGGCCTGGGTAGGGGGTGGGTATGGCAGCGGGTTTATTGGCTGATCTGCCTGCACAGCTTATGGCTGTGTTATGTTCCGGCAGCATAACGTGCTTTGCAGTTGTCGCAAACGCGACACTGCTGACGCACGCGGCCTTGCCACCACTGCAAGCAGCGAGCAGCCAGGTCTACACGAGGACAGACCAGGCCTTCCTGCTGGAGCAAGTAATGTCGTGCAGGGGGCGGGAGGGAGGCAGTGAGGGGGTGGAAGGGGGCAGGGGATGGGTGAATGGGGATGAGATGTGGGGGTGGATCAGGCCTGGGTAGGGGGTGGGTATGGCAGCGGGTTTATTGGCTGATCTGCCTGCACAGCTTATGGCTGTGTTATGTTCCGGCAGCATAACGTGCTTTGCAGTTGTCGCAAACGCGACACTGCTGACGCACGCGGCCTTGCCACCACTGCAAGCAGCGAGCAGCCAGGTCTACACGAGGACAGACCAGGCCTTCCTGCTGGAGCAAGTAATGTCGTGCAGGGGGCAGGAGGGAGGCAGTGAGGGGGTGGAAGGGGGCAGGGGATGGGTGAATGGGGATGAGATGTGGGGGTGGATCAGGCCTGGGTAGGGGGTGGGTATGGCAGCGGGTTTATTGGCTGATCTGCCTGCACAGCTTATGGCTGTGTTATGTTCCGGCAGCATAACGTGCTTTGCAGTTGTCGCAAACGCGACACTGCTGACGCACGCGGCCTTGCCACCACTGCAAGCAGCGAGCAGCCAGGTCTACACGAGGACAGACCAGGCCTTCCTGCTGGAGCAAGTAATGTCGTGCAGGGGGCGGGAGGGAGGCAGTGAGGGGGTGGAAGGGGGCAGGGGATGGGTGAATGGGGATGAGATGTGGGGGTGGATCAGGCCTGGGTAGGGGGTGGGTATGGCAGCGGGTTTATTGGCTGATCTGCCTGCACAGCTCAACACGGACTTGCACCATGTATCTAGCTGGTGCAGGTCCGAGGACCCATAGTGGCTGCTGGAACTTACCCCGGGGCAAGGGAACAAATGTTTCCTTACCCTGAGGAGGCCTCTGGAGGCAAAAACATCTCCACAAGATACAGCGGTAGCCTGTTGGCCCCATTGCATTGCCACGTGAGGAGTTAGGATTGGGCTGTTACTGTATTCTGTTGTTTTATTGGTATTGGTTTTGCTCTGTCCTGTCAATGTTTAATACATCTTAGATCCATGATTGAGAGAGATGAGAGTTATAGCAATGAACACAGATGTCCCATCAAAGTAGCTGTAAAACTGACCAGTTTTTGTGGACAAGATGTTTCCTAATAGCATTTATGGGCCCATGATAAACATTTGAATCATCCAATAACTGACTGTTGCTGTGTTGCACAGGCAATTCCACTTCAGTCTGGTTTGCAAGCTATGATTACTCTTCAGGGAGGACTCGGGTTAGATGTTTCCGCTGATATCAATGTGAATATGTGGGAGCAAGAATTCAAAACAAGCACCAAAACAAGGTATGTGAATCAGAGCCTAGACACCTCCAAAGGGTAGCATAACCAGTGCTTTGACCAAACTTCAAACTTTGTCACCTCGTGAAAACCCAATACAACAAGGTATATATATTCTATTGTCTGGCATTGCCCATTGCATTCCCATCTCCACATCTGCTCACAATTAACTAGCTACGTTTTCAATGCTGAGATGAAGGTTAAATGTGCTCATTATGGCAACCATACCGTATGCATACAACTTTAGCTCCAATAGAAAGTGAGACAATTCTTATGGGATTTCCAGCCATGTATCGTTCTTTATTGAGGAAATAAAGTTGATGTTAAACTTGCCTGTAGAGAATCTTCTTCAAACGTTTCTGCCATGAAGCATAAGGCAAGTTTAACATCAACTTTATTTCCTCAATAAAGAACGATACATGGCTGGAAATCCCATAAGAATTGTCTCACTTTCTATTGTAGCAAGCCATGAAAATATACATACTACTTTAACTTTAGCTCCGTCTCTATTTAATGCTATGCCAAAGATTCTGTCCCTGATTCCCTGATTTAACAAGATTGACCCCAAGTGGCCCGCTGTGTGGCCAGGGTAATGATTTAACAGGCTGTGAAACTGGAGCCACTAAGCCAATGCCAAGCAGAAGGTGTGGCACTTGAGTAGTTCCCTCACTTGCTAAAGGGTAACAAAGGCCAACAGTGGTGTTGGAGGCCCTGAAATAGCTGGTCAAGGATGATTATTTATTACTTGGTGTTTTATTGACTGAGGAACTCTCTTGGTAAGAGTAAACTTGAACTAGATTCCGAACTGATTACCGGTATATGCTTTAGAAGCCGTATGTTGAACAGCGTGGTAGAAAAAATTAAAGATAGTTGTAGAAAGCTTCTTCTAGGTGAGCAATGAATCTTGTGCAAATATTGGGATTGATCCTTTTGTTATGACAGTGGCATCTTTGCCTCAGTGCTGTGGATTTCAGCAATTATGAGAACTATTGGAGATAGATAGGACCAGCATTCAGAAGAGGGAGAGAGAGGACAACAGGGGTAGGTAACATATGAGGTGCAACACTTGAAGCCTTTCATACCTCACTTACAGCCCAATCCTACCTAAATTCCCCTGCGACTATGCAGCAGCGCTGGCGCGGCTTACACTGCATCCTGAGGGGGAATTTAGCAGGCTGGAAGTCTCCTCAGGGTTTTCCTTGCCCCGGGAAAATCCCCAGCCATGGCAACGGGTCAATTTGAACCAGAGCCAGTGATATCGCTGGCACAAGTCCGCATTGATCCGTGTTGGTGGAGCAGGCCTGGGAAGGGGGATAGGATACAACGCATGCTGGCACCGCTGATCAAATCCCCTTTCAGGCCCAATCTGCCCACCCCTGCTGTTATCACGACCCTCCCCCGCCCCGTTTTGCCCCCTCCCTGCCCCGTTTCTTCCCCCCCCCCCCCATGCCGGCTTAACTGCTCTGGCTGGCATTGCTCCATCTGCTGGCGCCGGTGGGAAGGCACTAGCCTTCCTTCAGGTACGCTGTTGCAATGTGCCTTATGGCACGTTTGTGACAGCGCACCCTGGTGGACCACATGCTCCGCCGGCGTAAGGTAAGCATAGGATTGGACCATTAGTTTCATATGAATAGAATTAGGACAATTTTCAATAAATAAGAGAAAAATTAAGTTCTGCTGAGCTAGACAAAGAGAAAGCAAGTGTTTTTACCGAGATAGCACAACTTGAACCTTTCCACAGATTGGAAAGAACTTAACTCTTGGTGCTCACAGGCTTCTCAATTTCTCTTATCAAATCTATTCTGTCTGAGGTAAAAATGGCTACAAATTTTAACACTGTTGCAAGACTTTCTGACAGTCCCCTACTGATGTGTTCGCCGTACTGATCCATTAAAGCCAATTTGATAAATAAGAGGGCAGGTACCACAAAAGCTCATTTAACACTTTCCAGCACAACCAGCTTGGCAGAATGCCCAAATTGGTATTTTGTCATTGTTTCAATCTAGATACCATCTCTCATCTTATACTTCTTGCAGTCTGCCATCTTGCACTGGACTTTGATCAATTTATCTTAACTTATGTCATTTTTCAGCCCCTCCCCCACTCCCATCCCATGTCTTCTATTTGCCGGGGGGGGGGAACCTCCCATTGGCACCAATGAGAATTTTTTCCGCTTCCTAAATAGCAGCTGTTGGGGAAGGGAGATTAGAGTCAGGACTGCGGTGGTGGTGGTGGTATGGTCCCAGTCTAGCTGCTATTGAATGTTTAAAAAACAAGGACACATTTGCAGAGGCGTTGTTAGGGCGGTGGGCACCACGGGGCAGCGGGGGGTGTACTTGCCTCCTGGATTTGCTGCTGGGTTGCTCCCTCCACTGCTGCTGTTCCTATCTTCTTTTTGCACTGCCGGGCCGCGAGATCGGCCCTTCCACCCGCCCTGGAGCCGTTTGGCTCCAAAATGGCTCAAAAGCGGTGGGACAGTGTTTTGTGCCATGCCACCGCCGAAATTCGGCAGCAGCGTGCAAATATGACATCATTATGACATCATGCCCCCCAGGGGATGGGGCGTGTGGGGTTATGTGTGGGGGTGTCGCGTCCCCCCCCACAGGAGGTGTAGGAACACCTCTGCACGCTTGCAAAGCACAGGTTTACACTACAACATGGTTTCTCTTTCACAAACACACATGCACAGAGCAAACAAGGGATAGTCAACTTCCTTGAAAAGTGTTGCTATAATGTCTTTTTTTCCCTCCTAATTATAGAGGTGCCCTAACTATTAATTTCCAAGCAGAAATGGATGCCGCAATCTTTCAAGCCACTGTCAAAAGCCAGACAGAGGTAGAAATGGCTACAAACTTTAACACTGTTGGAAGACTTTCTGACAGTCCCATATTGATGTGTTTGCAGCTTACAGAGGAGCAAATTTCTTTCAGGTGAGCTATAGATCTTAAGCCAGGAGATACACCTCTAACTGGAGTACAAACCAAGAATGATCACAAATACTTTTAGGCATACAACATTCTCACAACAAGCCTAATGTCCATAGGGCATATTGGGGTAGGTGCTCTCTCTGGCCTCAGCCATATCTTCTGTCCACATGAGTAACAACTATGGCCCCTATTCAAGCATGTGCATTCACTGCCACATGATTACAACATCAAGCTATGTCTTGCATGTGTGAAAGAGCCATCGCAGATCAAACATTGTAAATTGAAGTGTCATATCGCTTTAAAGCATTATACTTTTCAGCGAATGCACTTCATACATTTAGCTATGAATCGTCAGGAGTCAGGTGATGAGAGACCGAATGATCTCTCGTGCATCTGTGAATTGGTTCTATGACTGTTATACGGTTTTACTTTGGAGGTGAGCTAGAACTTGGTGGAAAGGCTACAGAGTGTTGGGAGAATGCTGCAGTCCAGCAGTTCGCAGGCATTTTGGATTTAAATCGATCGATGCAGGGTGTCGTTGCTTCATCTTGACCAGCCAGTATGAACTAGCTTTAGGATAGCAGCACAGCTGTGTGTGGCTTTCTTAGAAACTGGAAGCACTCCCTCTGACTTGACTAGCACTATTTTTGTGAAGGTCTTCATCATGCCCCACCCCCACCCCAAAGCCTCCTCCTTTTTGGAAATTTGAGTGGGGATTGCAAAGGACATGAAAATGTTTATGAGGGGGGATAAGAATGATCCCGTCAAGGCACCTTGATCAGATTTGGCTACCTGGCAAGGGGAGCAAAGAAGACTCTTGTGTTGCCCTCGCTCTGAGTGGGGGGGGGGGCAGGGAGGTGGAATGAATCAGTCCACTACCAAAGTAACCAGGCCAACACTCTGTGTTTTGCCGCACTGTCCGGGATGAATTGAAACCGCCAGCCTGGCGAAACAGGCAGTGTTGGTCAATGGTCTGGTTGCTTTCAAAATGATCCGTGCATTCTCCTCCTCCCTGCTTGCTTCATATTGAGGGCCATGTGAGGGCACCATGTGGCTTCTCTGTGAGGTTGCTACATAACCTAAGCTGCTTGGCTTTGTGACACTGAGGTGTCCTCACACATGGATGGGCCCTGGCAGCCAAGAAGATAACTGTTTTTAAAAAATGGCCCCAAAGTGAGGAACAGAGAAGGGCATGCAAAAGGTAAGCTTTTTGGAGGGAGTTCAGGAACCCCAAACCACCTCTGAAAATTCCATCCCTCGTTAGCCAGCACTAATGTAATGAGGCTTGGGGGGGGGCAGAATCCTGTCTCACCGAACACTTTCTTTGTGGGGAGGGGAATCATGGTCAAACCCCACAGGAGCAGTAGTGGTTGATCCGCTTTCATGAAAAGGCCTTGAGACCAATTCACACATTTTGAATTATTTTTATTTATTTCAGTAGTGAAAAAACCTTCTCCTTCATCCAGTAGGATTCTCTGATTCAGCTTTCATATAATTAAAATCACAGAAGTGATACGACTGAAAGCTGTGAACCCTGAAATGCAGTTGAGCTGCACAAGAGATGTTTAGGTGTACATTTAAAAATGGGTATGAGTGTGATAAAAAAAAATACACACAGCACACACAGTTGTGCAGCTGCAGCCCTGGCAAACTGGACTTTGTAAATATGTAAATGTGTGAAATGGTTCTCAGATGGACACGATGGGTACTGTACTCCACCGGTCACCATTGCTGCTCTTAATACTGGAATTTGAGCCAAATCCTTGCCCACTTTAAGCTCTGGCTCAATTACAGTCTGAGCTTAACTGAGTCACAAGCACATGAGTTTGCAAGAATACAAAACAACAGGCAGGGGAAAGCTGGGATATCCCTGCACTTTAGGGAGCCGATTATTTATCACCCTTGGCTTTGGAAACAAGTGATAATGACTTCAGTGTCGACAGTTTGAGTTAAAGCAGGTTCTCTTTAAGCCACAGTCTAGGAAGGTTACTGGGAGGTTAATGGAAGCCTTGGGTGAAAAGAGACTAAAGAGCATTAAGAGAAACCCCCCCACCCCCACGCACACACACACACAAAGAATGCTGCCTTATCTTTTATAGTGTTGTGGCAATAAATCCGTTTTGTGGCACCCAAACTGCCACATCTAGTGCCAAGATTGATTTCCCACCAGACATAGCATCACTACTTTCTCGTGCTTTCACTGATTAATCTTTCATGGATGCTTCTTGACAGAAATAGACCCAGAGTAAGCTTCTGTTGCTGGATGTCATCAGAAGCAGATAGCTTTGGGCGCTGTTCCCAGGGCTAATTCAATCAAGCAAGAGCTTTTGCTTTCTGTAGCAGACAAACATATACCTAGAGAACAAGTGCTGGCATTTTCAGCCACTTTAGCAATGTGAGATGAACAGCGCCTGCAGTTTAGAACAGGAAACAGGGAGAACGAGGAATCGCACAACGCCTCTCACTTTGAAGGAGTCCAGTCTGGCAGACGCGTATAACTTCCCCAGAGCCGAAACCTTAGCTTGTTTGCCTTATCACCACTGCGGAAGGATAGACTGCAGATGGGTGCCAATTAAAGAACCACTGGGAGTTGCCAACAGTTTCCCAAGATAAACATCTTCCCACCATAAACCTGTTTACAGAGAAAGGAAGAAAACTGTTCTGCATGGTGTCACCTAAGCAAAGATACATTAAGACTGCCTTCGCCATTGGAAGTGCCATTTTCATCCATTTTGAGGAGGGCAAAAGACATGAATGTTTCCCTAACAGTATTTTATCTGGGGCAAAAGTAAAGATTTTTTAAAGAAGCAGCTCAATGCAGAATGACTCCCAGAGCATCCTTGGGAAATTGGTTCCTTCCTCCGGATGGACTTTCTGCAATGCTATTTGGTTTAGATCATTGAACTGCAGTGAAGCTGAAATCCAGCTTCAGCAGCTCCCCAGATTGTCTGCAAGTGGGCTGTGTACATGACCTGGTACAGAGTAACCTGTTCACATGTACAGTTATGTGCTCACTGGGATTCCAAGCACCATGCTGTGACTACTAAATGTTAGACCTGAAGTGACCTTAATAATAAACATATCTCTTTCTCCTCACAGAGAATTCTTCTTGGTCTCAGAAACCTCTGCAAATAATAGTATGACTGTTCGCAAAGGAAGGCGGGCCACCATCCCTGGACGCGAACTCCCCTTGCATAGAGCCAACTCTGAAATGTGCAAAATCTTGCTTGTGGAACAATAAACGTAGCATCCAAATGTCATCAGCTTGGACTTGTTGCTTCTCTTTTTCTATCCAAGCTCAATATGGGCACGCCTTTTCTGTGTATCTGAAAGAGCTCAGAATTAATTGGTCAGAAATCACTTGAACCCAGCTTTCCAATATTGAAATTCTGGAAGGAATCCTCACAGTTAGGGTCATCCTTCCCCCCCCCCCCAGCCTCGCTTATATTAGCCATTTCATAGAGGACAACGAAAGTTTAGGCTCCGCCTCCAACAACTAGTCTGTCATTTGAAGTGGAATTTCAAATGATGAATCATACAAAACATCTCCCTGCTGGCTAAAGTTCATATTATGTGCAAAAACCATGGTTGATCTCTAGATCTCTTTTGGTTCATTCCAGGTTCATTTCATTCCATTGTTTTAAATTCAATGGTTCCTATGATTCTCAGGGTGTGGCAGGCACTAAATGTAAAGCATTGGGGCTTTTGAAAAAACAAATACAGGTGTTCCCCTTTTAAGGACTGGGATACCTTCTGAAATCTCTGATGTAAGGTGAATCTGTTGTTAAGTGAGTCTTCAGAGCCATCTAGTGGGTGCTTTTGATATAGCACCTAAAACCTACATAATGTAATGCGATACAGTCGTCTTGGTGACTGATGAGAAGGGCTTTTTGAGGGCTTTTTGCTTAATCAGGAGACTCCTTTTTAAATCCCCAGCCTATCAGCTGTTTGGTGTTAGATAAGTGCTTTGCCAGCACCGTGTGCTTCTTGCCTCCATTTTGTACTGGGGACCTCCGTGGTATATGCGGATCATCATTAAACGATCTGTCGTTAACCTGTACATGAAATATATTGTTCTATTTCTCAATTTAGCCCGACTTCATTGAGGTTTCCAGGAAATCAGCACAGTTAGACTGTACCTGTTTTGTCCTAACTGGGTACAAAATGGTTCATTCGTTTCTCCCCTGCTTCAGGAAATGTTGATCTAAAATAAGCAGAGCAAAAATACGCCAGCACTTCCAATGGATTATGCCACTAGTGTTCCTAACAGAAGGGGCAGAGTCAATAAAATCTACTGTGTTAAAGAGAAGAAGGATGTGACATGACTTTGGGCATGTGTAGGTTCCAAACAAGTGTGACTAGCAAAGTTGTGAATTCGGTGTCACATCATAACTAAGAATGAGATTAGAAAAGACCTTCATTCTTCAACCCTTAACAGCCATGAACGTTTTTGGGTGGCCATAGCTGCCCAACTGCAGCGATTCTGAGCCTGCATCTGGCTATGTGCACATTAGCACATACTTCTTGCATCCAAGGCCCGGCAATTGCCTTTCCACAACACAATACATCTTGACCAAACGTCCTTCCTCCAGCTTGAGATCTCAAGCAGCCATTTGTTGCAATGCAAACATGAAACCAGATGCAAGCAGTGCATGTTTACTCAGATTTACTACATTCAGTAAGACTTACTCCCAAGCAAGTGCCTATAAAATTGCAACCTAAAAACAGAAAGCAAACAACTAGGGGAAAGCTAAAATGTAATAATAATAATAATAATAATAATAATAAATACACAGTATTTATATACCACCTCTCTTGGTCATTGGATTTCTCCTCTGACCTTAATCCAAGGCAGTTTACATGGGCAGGCTTTCCCAACCCCAACCCTCCATGTTTTTTTAAATATATAATCATATATATAATGTTCAATCTTTCATGAACAACTGCATTCCAGATGGTATCCTTTGTAGTCTGACCTCTCCCTGGCCGTCGCCTCCCACACTCGGCTGACGCAGCTGGCAGCTCCTTATCTCCCTTCACAGAGGTTTATAATGTATGTGCAATAATGTACATAACATAACCCCACCCAAAGTTTTAGTGTGGCAACCACCCATTTTGCTGGGTTTTAGGGGACCATAATGCTATGCCATTATTAAGGTCACAATCCACAAGCCTTCAAATACATGGAAGAATTACTACTGACTTCTATAGGATGTGATCTGCTAGGTAAGCATCTGAAAGCATACTTGCATTGCTTCTGAATTCTACAGAGATCTTTCCAAGCTGGCACATACAAGCTGTAGACCAGCAGTGCCCCCTAGTGATTATGAAGTGTATGCAGCTGAAATAAATATTGCTTCTATTAAAACAAGCCAACACCAGCTTTTCAAGGCAGGGTGGACAGGATAATGGTAACACAATAGTCTTGATATTTTTATCCAAGTTATCACCGCTGACGCACCCCTAATCCACCCATGGCAGCAAATATATCATTCCATCATGGAAGACTGGAAGTTTCACTAAGGCTGCAAGCAGCCTATACACACTTACCTGGAAGTAAGTCCCATTGAATTCAATGGGCCTTACTTCCAAGTAGACATGCATAGGATTGCACTGTAAGTCATACACATGGGCTGATTGACTCCCAGCCTCAAAACTGCAGTACAGTATCTTACGTGATGGAAAAGCCATGTTAATCTTGACTTACTACTTATGGCTTGGCCTTGGTGGTGGTAAGGTTCCTGCCCTTGAAAAAAAGAAGGGAATATGGCCTTCAAATTCCAGTTCTGACTGTATATTACCAGTACCAGCCCAAAGAAATCATGCAGAGGACTTGCTGTGTGCAGATCAAGACAAATATGTGTACAGTATGTATTAAAAGAGGCCCAAAGTAAAATTTATCTGAGAGTCTGTCAGCGCCATTTACAGACTAAACTAAAACAGAAATGTATAGACAAAAGTGCAAGAACCTAGCAAATATTACTTCTTGGAAACATTCCAGGAGGGAGTCATGTTAGTGCTTATCGTGTATACATTTAAGCTTTATCCTGGATTACCACAAACTGTACCTCTTGCATTTCATAGCCATTGGTCTCCACTGTTTACACCTCTCTCTCTCTCTCTCTCTCTCTCTCTCTCACACACACACACACACACAGGTTTCAATGTGTGTATGTTTACCTGTCAACTGAACTTCATGCATCTGATGAAGCCGGTTCACAATCTCATCCACAAAAGTTTATGAAATAATACATCTGTTAGTCTCTAAAATGCCACAGGATTCTTTGTTGTTTCTCCGTAAACTGCCTGTCAGATCCACAGTCAAACAATTGATCTTGGCAACTTGATGATCAGAAATGAACTCTGCAGTTGATGCTTGCAGCAGCAGCAGCAGCAGCACAATCCTAAGCGATGTTTACTCAGAAGGAAATCCCATTGAATTCAGTGGGATGTCTTTCCCAGTAAGTATACTTTGGCTTGTGGCCCAGGGCCAAACCATATGTTATGCAGGGAGCTGTGACTGATCACCTAACTTTTTGTTTTTGACTGGCATATAGCCATGGGGGCCTATCAATTGTCTGGAGCAGCAATGGGGGCAAGAAGTGGAATTTGGCCCCCCGCCTGGAAAAAGAGCTCACCCCTTCTCCTAATGTCACTAATTATACGGAGGATAAAGCAGCAGGACAATGGCAAGGGCCCACTTTCTGGCAGATTGATGGACAGAGACAGAACGGGGACCACTTTTTTCTTTCCTAGAGGCTGTGTGCTGTGCCCCATCCTTCTCATTCCCATATAGATGACTTTCTGATTAGCAAGCCTGGCTTTGCCAAAAGGAATGTCCTGCTGCTGAGCTAGATGTGGCTAAATTGTTGCATTTGTTTTAATTTGGTTTTGGTATCTTTTCTCTGGCTCTTCCAGTTGTGGTTTATATTTTAAACATATTTTTACTATTTTATGCACCTTTTGAGACATGTAAGTTCTTTGTTTTAATCATCATCATCATCATTTTAATCCATATGCTACTGTTGTACTGTTGTTGCCTTTAGGGGGCAGAGATTGTGACAACCTAATGCTCAAATATATACATAGCTTAAGTTGTAAAAGGATAAGGTGAGGAAGTGGGGGGGACGGACGGACAACAAAACTGAGCTTCTTGGGGAAAAGGCAAGATATTAGGACAACACAACACAATATATTCATTAAAAAGTAGGTTGTGAGCTCCTTGGAGGTAGGGCGCTTACCATTTCAGTTTATGTAACTCTGTTAAACACCACAGACATTGACAGTGCTGTATGGATGGATAGATAAATCCATAAAATAATGGCAACCTATATGTATGACATGAAGGGTTCACCATGACAGGTCAGGTTGGAAAGCTCCATCTTAAGAGAAATTGTGATGGTTCAGTGTGCAGTTTTTGTGAAGAAGCCACATCTAATATAGGTGATTAAAGTGAGCCATTCTGCATGGTAGGAAAAAGGAATCCTCCAGTAGACAATTAGTTCAGTACATACACAAATAAATTGAATAAATGGACAAGAGGAAAAGTCTTGAAGAGGAAATGGAGGTCCATCAACCTCCTAGAGGAAGCTCTGCTACAGACACGCACAGTCACCAAATCATTGCAATGTCCCAACCTTATTATTTATGAGTTTTCCTACTAACATTTCTACCCAGATAAGTGCATTTCGTTAGAAGGGAGACTGCAAAGCCACAAGCTGCTTCTGGCAAGGATTTTTTTTTTCCCTCCTCGGAAGGAAAAAATAAAAGTAGCAGTAGTGACATGATTTGTATAAAATGGCTTTCTGGTCTAAAACAAATGGTGATTAAAAAAACGAGCTAAGTTCATTTATTAGGAAAGGCTGTCACCTCAGTGAAGGATTAAACAGTCTTCCGTGCATGAACTTTAAGCAAGAGGTGAGAAGTCTAAATCTTGCTATATCCTGAAACAGCAGCTACTGCCAGAGGCGGCGCTGCCTTTGGTGTCACCCCAGTGCAGTAACTTTGGCGTCACCCCAACGAGTGCATAGACACAGAACTAATTGGCGGTGACATGATGACATCTTGACATCATCGCCAATGACTTCCAGCTCACCAAGAGGGGTAAGAAAGGGAGAAGCTTTCAGTAGCGCTGCTTCTGCTGAGGTATCACTTTGCAGAGCACCTCTCAGCTGCTGAGCTGCAGTGACACCTTGGCAGAAGTGGCACTGCTGAAAGGGCAGCCTGCATCATAATTGGGCTCTCCTATATCTTGAAAATATGATCAAGGTTTGCATATTTTCTCTTCTGTCACTTGCAGCTAATGCATTCCTGAGGAAAAAAGTGCTTCTTTCTGGTCATCAATTGCTTAATGATGTCACTTCCTGCTTAATGATGTCACTTCCTGCTTAATGATGTCATTTCCAGCCCTCAGCAGGCACCATGAATGCTATTCGGCCCGCTGTATGAAACGTGTTTGAAAGCCCTGAACTAGACATACATTGATTTGCATGTTGCAAGAGGCATGCTTATTACTTAGTAATCCTGGCCGGTGGGGGGGGGGGGGGGTTAATCAGGACCATGGCACAAAGAGAAGTTAGTCTTTGCCTTTTGCACTGTTTTCCTACCCAAAATTCCTTCCTGTAGCTATCAAATCCCCCCCCCTCACATTCCTATTTGAAGAAAATAGCCATGGAGTGCATATAACAGCATCAAGGGAATTTTGAGTAAGAAAATAGCATAAGGGGGAAATACAAACCTCCCCCTCCGCTTGCACCATGATCTTGATAGGAATGCTCCCCCCACCCTGTAAAAAGACCCTTCCAGTAAGCCCACCTCTTAACAATGCAAGTTGGTGCTTGCCTTGTTTGGCCCTGAGATTCCACAATTGCCAAGCTGAGGTCCAAACCCCAGCTCTTATTTCTGTATCAGGAGTAATTTTTCAAATACCTTGTTTGACCACCTCAACTCTCTTGGTTTCACACTGTGATGTCCTTCACTATTGAACAGGATAAATCAAGATGGCTGAAGGGGCTGGTGTCCTGGGTGGCACCCCATTCTTGGAAATTAGTGCTCCTTCCTGAAGAAGCACAGAATTTAAATAATGAACTGAAGGCCCTTGTTTTTTTGAAGTCACACTTTTAAAAAAGCCATTGTTACTTTCAAACACAGTTACTGTATTTCGCACAATGTGTAACATTTGACTGTGCTGTACTCCTTTAAAAGGAGCTCAGTGTATTGAAATAGCTCAACAAAACGATGATCAGAGCCATCTCTTGGGAAGGGCAACTGGGATGGCTGCCCTGGGCCCTGCACTTTCATGACCAATAATTAAATGACCAATAGGGCCCCCACACTTGTTGAGTTGCCCTGGGTCCTGCACTCTGCCATCATCACCCTTCTAGGGACAGCTCTGACAATGATCATTTTTGTTTGGTCAGAGTTTTCAAACACTTACCTGTGGATCCAAACAAAGCAACCGATTTCTATTTAGCAGCCAAGATTGGCATGGTGCTGTTGGATGGGAAGCTCCAGCCTTTCTTTTCTCCAGCAGTCAAAGACATTTTGTCATCCACAAGGAACAATCCCAAACGTTGGGATTCCAAGACAATTAATCAAACTAAAAGGAACCTTTGGGGGGTGGGGGTGTTTTTTCCTTCTGTAACTTTCTACACCACTGACTGGCGCTACACAGTGACACTCATAGGCGCTATTCATCCCAGCACAGTTTCTTTCCAGTGACTGCTTGCTGGGGTCTTTCTTGTGTCATTTTTATAATATTGTGAGTCCTCTGGGTCATGGTACCATCTTTCCATTTCTTTTGCTATGTATTCTTTTGCTTTTGTGAACATTTTGTTGAAAAGTGGTATTAAATATTTTCAATCATAATTTATTGCACCATGATCCACTTTTTGCAATGGGGTTAGAACCAGGAGAGCATTTGAAGAATCACAGTCTGTTTGGCTTCCTCGAGGGAACAGTGACACACCAGACCTGAATATAAAAAGCAGGTTCAGCCATGGATATTTTAGGATGCTCTTAACATTTTGAGAAGGTATAGTATCTATATTGCAATGCACTAAGGAATTATTTGGTGGCGGTTGTGCTCAGCCACAAATCCACACCACTCCTGGTTTCACAGAAGGGAGGGAGGGGCAAGCAGAAGGGGTTCTGACTGCCATTCGCTCAGCTGCTCTCATCCTAAGCAGCCCTGGCTGTCATTGGCTAAGCTGCTCAAATCATAAAAAGAGGAAGCGCAGGCAGGGCCTAGGGAAGGAAGACTGGAAGAACGTGGTTCAGAGAAATGAGCAGAGGAATCGGAGAGAAAGGAAAACTGGGAGAGAAAAGGCACAGAGGACAACTGCACATGGCCAGGAGCTGCCGAGATGAGAAGAGTTGGAGTTAACACACTGACGTGAAATCACCAGTCAAATTTTTGGCTGCTCACCTCTAGTATTCACGTAATGCTTCTGTACTCCACAGTCACATGACCTGCCATGTCTTTTAAACCATTTTTACTCAAGGGTGTATATACGCATCTAGAGTTAAATGCGTACACCTGTGGGCTGGGAGGAATTAAACAAAGCAGAATAAATGCACCATCCTTTCCCCCACCTTCTTTTCCGCTATTTTCTACCATCAGTCCTACTTTTTTTTCACAAGAAATGCCATTTCTGCACAGCTCTGTGAAAGCATGCAACATGGGCAGTACAATGTACAGGTTTTAAAAACATTAAAAAATAATGAACTTAAATATACACATCTCTGTTTCTGAAAGCGGATAAGCAACTGCCATATCCATCCCCTAGGCTTCCCAGCAATTTGCCCTGCATCCCTCTATTTGATTCTCTTTGTTGTTGTCTTTTTCATTACATTTCCCACATCTCCTCTTTTCCTGGGTCTTAAAATGTTAGTATTAGTCCTCTCATGTTCTCAAAGGAACATGGCAAGGATCCCTCAGATAAAAAAATGTGAGGGTTGCAAAGTGGGAGGTGCAGGTGGTTCAGTGGGCACTGCAATGGGCCAGGTGGTCCTGATCACCGAGACTCCATTTGTGGTCTTTACAAGGGCTTGAGAAGGGACAGCTACTGCCCCCCCCCTTTGGATTCTGTACAAAATAACATATTTAAAAGAAAAACAGTGAAAGGGGATTGCAAAAAAATACCGTATTGGTCTGAGTATAAGACTCACTTTTTTCTCCTAATTTAAGGTTTTAAACTAGGGGTGCGTCTTATAATCAGGCTGTTGCAATTTAATGCCAGTGATTTAATTAAATTTTTTTAATAGCACCAAACTTTAAGGGTGTGTCTTATAATCAGGTGCGTCTTATACTTGGGACAATACAGTAAATAAAAATAGCCTTAAGTGCATGTGCGATTAGTGGTGTTAGGACAGAGAACAGTGAGAGGGCGGGTTCAGCCCATACATCCCTCTCAAAAGATGGTATTCAGGTATACAGAGTAGCAGAATGGAGACTATTCAGCCTTCCACACAACCACTACGAATCTCATAGAACAGCCCCTAGCTCTTAACCACTACATTCCTCAGCACAGATTTGTTTCCTCGGACATTTTCAAAGCCACCAACTGCAGCGCAGATTGTTCCTAGAAAGCTCCACAACAGAGCTGCTTTAAATAGGCACATGTACTGTACTAATTACCTTCCTCAGTCAGAATTCCAATGGTGGTGGGCTCATTTTATTAAAACCAGGCTCGCTGCTGAGACTTCCCATCTTAGCACAGTCAAACACACGCACACAAGCATAGGGCCCTCTCTCCCAGATCTTTGTGGCAGTAACATTATTTCAAACGTGGAGGCATTTGGAAATGTGTTTCTGTACCCGATTCATTCAACATGTCCTCCCTACTTATTCTCATTTCACTAATGACTAGCTGATGCTGGGGACAAGAAGAATGGTTGCCAGCATCATCCTTGGCTTGCGGGCTTCTACACGGACATTTAGTCTGATCGAGCACAACGATTCTTGCGCTCTTATATTTTCCCTGTTTGTGACTGACAAGTGTCACTGCCACGTTAAAACAAAGGCCTTGCGCCACAAAATAAGAACACTGGTTTTAAAAGAAGAGATGTTCATTACTCATACACAGTTCAAGAGACACTCAGTGTGAGCTGTGGATTAAACATCTTCCTCCCAAGAGTCTCAACACATCACCTCAGCAGTGCACAGATGCTTTATTGCTGGTTCAGGAGGGCACTAGTCCAAACCACACCCACCCTTCCTGCTTTCCAAATTAGGTTTCCTCCTCTCTCTCTCTCTTGCTAATGAAGTTCAGACCACATGGCCTGCTGTTACCAAGACACACCAAGTTCACTGTCCAACATAACTCAGACTAGAACTATGTAGTATGCAGCACCATTTCAGAATCCACCATGCTCCAGGTGGCTAGAATAGCAGCAGTGATGAGTAGCAACTGAGGAGCGAGGGAAAAAATTGTCCTCTTGGGTTTGCTTATTTTTTAGCCTTTTTGCTTGAAAAACCTCTTGGTAGCACCCTTGAAGAAAAAAACCCTGCTGATTGAAGCCACCACACTCTGAGGTAACCTAACCTGGGTTATACAAGCAGTGTGTGTCCAACTGCTCTTGGCAGCTTGTTTGCAACAGAATGGCGGCTTCTGCAACAGTTTCCATTTATTTCAATGATTACTTCTTTTCTTTTTTGTGTGTAAAAGAGAAGACTTTCAAAAGTGCCACAGACCCAAAATAAAAAATAAAAAAAATATTTGTTGTCATTGCTGAGTGAACATGGTTCGTGTTTGAAACTGGTATTCCTTCCATTTTGGAAAGGGGCCCCAAAAATCCAACAGCTTTGCCCCATGTAAACCGTGGAGAGAGAGAGGAACAGACAGACAGAGAATAGAAGGTTTCAGAAGAAATAACCTCTCTCAAGTCACAACTGGGGAGGAGGTCCTGAGATTGGTAGCTGACGGTTTGGATTCTGTGTTGTCCTTTCTCCGCACTGTTGCATCTTGAGAGAGAACTGACTCACTTCCTCTTTGTGACACGGCTAAAGGCTTGTTCAAGACAGCAGGGAATGACTGGAAAGCTGGGCTACTGCGGAGGTCCCCAGGATTCCACTCTGTTGCAGCCCGTCGCCTAGGAGGTAGTAATCTTGACAAGTCAACTTTTGAAGGACCGTTGTCAGGACTGCCCCAAGGCTGCGATGCAGTATTAACCTGACAGGTACCAAGGGCAGCTGAGCCAGCTAGGGTGCCTAGCAGGCCATGGGCTGCCTCTGTCTCTTTTGGAGCTGTGCCCTCGATCTTTTGCAGGTGGCTCATGACAGTGGGATGGATAGGTAGTTGTGGGAAAGGGCTGAGAAGAACAGCAGCCCCACGAGTTCCAGTCTCAGAAGCTCCATGGTCAGCATTGGAAGGCTGGCTGGTAGTGGTCACCTTTTTACTACAGGATTCACAGCAGAGCTTGTTGTAACCAGGGATGGAGCAGTAGCGAGCCAGGACTTCCATCTGGCAGAATATGGACTTGTCTCCGAGGCAAGGCTCCTCTACAGCAAGAAAAGTCACAAAGAAATATTTTTAAGTGGAGGAGTGAGGATACACACCTACCAGTTAAGCAAACCATTACCAAGTCTACCATGATATCAAATCGCGACATGGGAATGGTGTGTAAATGATCACACTATATTGCTATGAGAATACAATCCCATGTTGTAAGCTACGTGTGTGCAGTTGCATCCAAACCAAGACAACCTGGTCATCATCACTCTCACTACTGCTGTAGGATGGTATAGCTCTTTTTAAATAAACAACACTATAGATTAGTGGGCAAGAAAGAGACAGAGAGAGAAAGAAAGAAATGCATGGAGACAGAGGGAAAAAAGGCAATAGTCACATTTGAAATGGGATTCCATGACTGTAAGCTGCTCATCAGTTAAAAGTATCATATGTGGGGTAGTCAATATACGCCAAGTAGTACAGGGCATCAGTCATTCAAGGGGGGGATGAGTACGGTAACCCCCCCCCCCTCCAGTGTCAGTGTTGCAATCCTGGCTACATATGACAATTTCACTCAGGAGCTGGAAATGTGGGGCTATGTGTCACTCTAGCTCCCCACCACTAAATGATCTGGTCATTTCCCATCCCAAGCTCCAGCAACAATATATATCTGTTAAATATATAATATTCAAAATTATACATGTCCAGAGATAACTACTGCATTCTTTACTATTTACAGGAGATAAGGTGCATAAAAGCATTGTACCCAAATGGCATTAGGCCTATGGATATGTCAGCAACTGCAGAATGTCAGCATGGGACCCTAAGATGAGAAGAGGAATGTAAAAGTCAGTGAGATACGAGCGTGAAGATAGCTTAAAAGACAGACAGAGAAACAGACAGGCGTAGCGATCAAGCAACTGAATACACATTCTGCAAAGGCAGCACTCTGTAGTGCATGACAGCTTAAAAAAATCCTGCAGATAACTCAAGAAACACTAGATGGCACCTAAATCCATGAAAATCTGGCAACATGTCATTGTTCAAAAATGACCTTTGTAGCTTCTTCTGGAAGGACATCCGACCCAAATTCGTTCTGTATTAAGGCCAGGCAACTGAGGATCAGGGCAAATCCAAGGCTTTCCACATTACTAATTTTATTGTGACGATTTGTCTGTTGTGCTAAATACTGTAAGCAATCTTTTGGAGGAACAGTCTGATCTTATGTTAATGATAAGCACTCTAAAATAGCTCAGGCTATATCCACATTAGAAAGAGCAGCAGCAAAGCAGCATGCTGAACTTATTTTACGGATGTCAATTATTTATTTATTTTTCATATTTTTATACCACCCTTCCTCCAAGGAGCTCAGGCTGGTGTACATGTCTCCTTCCCTCCTTTTGTCCTCACAACAACCCTGTGAGGTAGGTTAGGCTGAGAGATAGTGACTGGCCCAAGGTCACCCAGGAAGTTTCATGGCTGAGCGGGGATTTGAACCTGGATCTTCCAGGTCTAAGTCCAACTCCAGAACTACTACACCATCCTGGCTGTTAACTCTTTCTGAAGCTGTTAACTCTTTCTGCAAGTTATATTATCATTTTGATAGCAGGCCTATCAAGCCAAATACAGCCTGCCACCAGCCGTGTATGGTAGCCCACTAGGGGCTCGACACACTTCCTGGTTTTGCTGATGAACCTGCATTTGGCTCAGAGTGCCACAAGTTACACCAGTTTTACAGCACACAGAGTCTTTATTGGAATGTGTTGATTTCCATGCTATGATCCAACATCAATATATTTACCTACTTATGTAACCTGGTAGGGGATGGCTCAGAGATTTTTTTTTTCACCTATCCAAGAGAAGGCTCAAAACAAGGGCACGACCAAGAAGGCAGCATTCCATGCTCTCAGCTTGATGGTCAACTGCATAACCAGGAACCCAACGAAGTGTTGAGGGCAAATACAGTTTTCTCCCCTGACAAAATGCCCACCTGCTATACCATGCTACCCTGTAAAAAGTCAGTTGGCATGACTGCACAACCTGACAATACTTCTCATATTGTAAGAGCAGACTCTTTCCTGAACCATGCAAAGTATTAACCCCCCCCCCAAAAAAAAAAAAAGTTGAGAGAAACAGATAATTCAAAATGCAAAAATCAGAAACAGAAATGCACCTACTTGAAGATATCTTGCTAACAGGATTTTTGGCACTCTCCTGGGGCACCCATTGTACCTTAGGGGTCACATGGCCACTGGTGTCTGCACTTGCTGTGGCACTTGGTAGCTTTCCTAGGGGGAAAAAATTGAGGGGTCTGGAAACTGGATCACAATAAATAGTCAAACAGCTTGAGGTAGGGCTCCAGAGACTATTCCCACAACAATTTTGGTGATATGCAGGCTTACCAGATTGTCGCCAGGATGGGAGCGGTCTACCCTTAGGGGGCGGGGAGTGGGGGGCCAGAACACGATGCGTTCTGGCCCCCCCACGCCCCGCCCCCTTAAGGGTAGACCGCTCCCGTCCCGGCGACGATCTGGTAAGCCTGGTGATATGGAATAAGAAGGTTTCAAGAGTTTCACACAGCAGATTGCTGGTCTCAAAACTCTTAACACCTGCATGTGTCACTAGAGGTTGTGGTGGCTAACAACAGTAGAATGGCTTCAGAAGACTCCCAGATAAATTCAAGGAAGATTATCACCACCAGCATCTGGTTCCTGGATGTTTAAGGCATGCATTATCTTAAAAGGAATATTTACAGTGCCAGAACCTAGGAACTAATGGGGAAAGTAATATTCCTTTACTACCCATGTAGTACATATCTGCTTTAATCTAAAACATGCACAGTGGAATCAATGAGCTGGCAAGCTACCATGGTCTACATCAGTGCTACCTTCTCAGCAGATCGCTTCGACAAGCTCTACCTTCTAACATGCTGCCCCAGAATCTTCACCAGTCTTGTGCATCTGCTTGCTCTGTGTAAACGGGCATCATGACATTCATGCACATCCATTAAAAATGCAGCAGCCATTTTATTAAAAGTGTGCATATGCACACATTTTTATGGCATCCCTAGTGCAATGCCAGCTTCACTCACCTAGGCATGCTGCCATTTTGCAAACTTGTATGGTCTCTGGCTTCTCACTATCACACTGACCAATGCTGTTGTCACTGGACTTGCACACCACCTGGCGCTGCTGGATGCCTTCCCCACAGCTGACAGAGCACTGCCGCAAAGGAAGAAGAAAAAACAGGATCAAGTTCAAGGATGTGGAAAGAAGAAAGGATGGAGCCATTCAAATGCACTCCATGTGAAGCCACCAGAAATAAGACCATCGGCCTGATGCAGCAAGCAGGTGCCACAGGCGCACATGCAGTTGTAACAGTGGGCACAAAAGGCTGCTGCACACATTATTCCTTTCGTTGGATTCATGGATCCAGTGCGAATGTGGTCCCTCCCTCCCTCCCTCCCTCCCCCTCCCCCCTCCCCCCCCCCCACACTTCTTCCCACTCCAATAGGTGGCTGACTAAAAAGCTGTCAATAACAAATGTCTTTCAGGCAGACACACTGTTAAAGAATGTTTCTACAATGGGAACGTAAGGATCAGAACTAGTACTGTATACAGTATAATTTGAAATATGGATACATACACAACTATTTTTCTGCAGTGGAATTTGTCTTCTTGATCACATCAGAAACCTGAGCCCAAGGGTCAGAGTTGATATGAGTATTTTAAGTTGTAAACTGAATCCTTGATTTAACAGGCTAATTGGGGGAAGGGGTGTCCTTTAATGCCAAAAGTTCATTAAATGTGAATGCATTGAAATCAATGGAGACGCACATGCGCAGAACATATATGACTAGTTTTTAATGAAGCAGATAATGTTCATTTTTTTCTGGTCTGTTAAACTGAGGGTTCGCTGTACATAATAAGCATGATTCACATCCTCTTTTTATAAATATGGCCAATGCCAAACCACTATCAAGGGATATTATGCTGACCTCATTTTAAAATAATCACATTATGAAATTGTTATTGAAAAAAACTTGAATCAATTCCTGGAGGGCAGGAAAACCTTTGTCTAGAGATTTAGAAAAATGTGAGAACTGAAAACAACGAAGTCATTGACTGATTTCTGATCTTTTAAACTGTTTTTGCCAGGCACATTTTCAAATTTCTCTGCAACTGTGAATTCTAGTATCATGGAGTTTGAGGGTTCTAACAAGATTCCGGGGCTGGGGGGGGGAGCTGAAAAGGTGCCTAAGATACCAAAATATTTAACATCAGCCATGCTAAAAGTAGCTACTTGGCAGAGCCATCTTACCTGAGACCAGGCCCCTGTCCTCCATTGGGCAGGACATGGGACACGGCTACAGGGCCGACGGGTATCTGGTTTGTCTCCCGTGCAGTATTTGGTGTGTACTGTCCGATTTGTTCCATTCTGTAGGTGCTGGATGCACTGCACCACTCTGATTTGGACTCCCAGCTTGCCACAAGACTTGCTGCAGGCTCCCCATTCCTCTGCCCCCCAACTGCAGAGAGAATCAGAAAACCCTGCCTTGTTAGCCTGGTAACAGGAAGAAACTGATTCGTTTCATTTTTACTAAGGCAGTAAACCTGTATTTGAGTTCACTCACTTCAGACTACACAGGGAAGGGGGCTCACATGATAGAATGTTTCTCCCATACACAATATTCACTATACAGTATATATAAAAAACCAAAAAGTGGGGGGAAAGGATTCTAGCCTACATTTCTTCCTAGCTTTTTCATGCACAAGGTTTTTGGTATGGAGGTTGATTTAGTCATGGAAGTCCTCATTTGCTCTCTGAAGTGGCACAATCCAGACAAAAATTTACTGCCTCAGTGAGATGTAACCCCAATGGGTCTCCTTGGATGTTCGCCAGCAAAATGGCTGGCGCAAATCCGGGAGGCCCGTGTAACACCGGCCAGACCCGGGACGGGGGATAGGATCCAGTGGAGCATACCACCGATGATCCTTCCCCCATCCTGGGCCTGGCTGACCAATCTCACACACATACACACATACACACACACCGGAATGCCGGCATGTAACTACTGAGGGGAAAGGGTGGCAATTCTTCCACCTCAAAAATGGCTGCACAAATTGACCCCCAAACCTTTGACAATAGATAGAACATTTCTCACTTTAGCTTCCTGAACTACACATCATGAACAGTTTGCTTGTATTTGCCTTTTTTTTATATGGGAAGTAAAATGACAATGATGGATATTCTCCCCCCCCCCCCTTTATTAGAAGTATAGTCCCACTCCCAATCAGGACAGGTGAAAAATGCTGTACTTCATTTCATCTTTACAACAAAGCTTTTGAGGAACTTTCCAAAAGGACAGGTGGAGAGGAGGGGCACCATTCAAAGAGGCTGTGTGTTTTAGTCTACATGTAATTACTCCTCTGGTTGTACACAATGAGTGTCTGTAGCAACAAACACATTAAATGGGCCTCAGCACAAGGTGAGCATACCAGAAGAACAATTCCCTTTTCTTAAAACAAAGCCACCTTGAACACTCATATGTAAACAAGAAAGGCAGGATATACAGCTGTTAAAAAATAATTTAAAAAAATGGTGTTGTCCTTTATTGATAATAGTGGTATAGTTATTATGAGGCATTAAAACACACACAACAACAACAACAACAAATTGTCTTAGAATGCACTTGGGAGAGAGGGGTGGCAATTTAATCTTGGTTGCATCTAAAAAAAACAGGCTTTTAATCCTTACTGACAGCCCTGTCTCTTTCACACGCACATTGTGTGTGTGTGTGTGTGCACGCACGTGTATAATTCTCTCTCCTCCCTGCACCAACTCTGAAATATGAAAGGAGACCCTACTAAAAAGCTGAAATTAAGACACAGTGACCTACTCAGGCATGGGCGTCGACAGGGGGAAGCGCGGGGGGTGGGCCGCCGGGGGGCGTCGCGCGCATAAGGGTGACGCGCGACCTCCCCCACTTACAGTTTGGTGGCGGAGCTGGGCCCGCCCGCCCTCCCCTGCGTCCGTTTGGCTCCAAAATGAGCCGAAAACGGAGCGGGGAGGGTGCTCTGCTCCTGCGTGTGACGTCACGCGCGGGGGCGGAGCCTATCCCTTAAAGGCGACGCACGCCCCCGCTCTGGGGTGTCGCGCGTCGTAGCGACGCGACTGTACTCAGGGCCAAACAATGAATCTTACGGCTCAGACTGAATTTGATCCTACAACTCACTCACTAACAGTCCAATCCTATCAAGCTGCTGCATCACCGGAACATGCGTTCCAGCGGCGCAGTGCACTTTATGGCTGTCGCAAAATGTGATGTGCCATAGAGCACAGCCTGATGAGCAAACAGTGAGCAGCGACAGCTGGGCAACAGTGGCCTCTGTGGGAGTCCCGGTACCAGTAGTTTTGCGTGGGGGGGCAGTGGGCAGGGGAATGGGGCGGAGGGGCAGAACAGTGCGGGTTTGCGGGGGTGTCAAGGGTGGGCAGATGGTGGTTATTGGTGGTATCAGCTCTGCAAATATCCTATTCGCCTTACCGGCCTCAATCCACCTACCCAGTTCCTCTCAGACTTGTGCCAGCAAAATCACTGGCACAGGTCCAAGGAGGTGGAGGCTTACTCCAGGGCAAGGGAATAAATGTTTCCTTACTTGGAGGAGACTTCCATGACTGACCCCCCCCCCCCCCGGATGCAGCATGAGCTCCAGTGGCGCAGCTGCAGTGGTGGTGGTGGTGGTGGTGGGATTTTGATAGGATTGGGCTGTAAGTACTGGATCACAATGGAAAAAAATGAAAACATATTTTAAAGAGAAAAATGCTAATCATCGGATACCTGTCACTTGAGAAATTAAGATAATGCTTTAACCGCAGATGCAGCACCACCAACAGTAATGGTAAAACTCAAACCTTAGCAACTGAATTTTCAAAGAGCTGAAATCTGAAGTGATGTCAAGGGAGAAATACTCACACTGGCTGAGAGCACTCCTGCATGTTGCATCTCCTGCGTATTGGCTTTGGTTTCTTGCCATTGTCACAGAAATTCCGGTGCACCATTCGGTTATCGCTCTTCCTTCGACAGCCATACTTGGTGTACTGGATTCCTGAAAAACAATGGAAGCAAAAATAAACTGTGAAGGAACAATATGGCTAGATTTCTCAGAGGAAAAGATTTCTCAGATTTCTCAGAGGAAAAGATGGCCCTCCTTTCAAAGATGTCAGCATTCTCTTGACAGCTATTAACATACATCTCCAGCCCAGTGTTGTGCTAGTCTTGTGGGTGCAGATAGATTAGGCCTGGGTAGGTGGATAGCATACAGTGCGTGCTGGCACCACTAATCCTGCCCCCTCCCAGGCCCAAGCCACCCAACCCCCGCCCCAACTTCCCCCGCCCCATTCTGCCCCCTTCCCCCACCTGTTCTGCCCCCCCCCCCCACGCAGACTTAGCTGCTCCGGCGAGCATCCGTATGGCCACTGGCGCCAGCAGGAAGGCTCTGGCCTTTCTGCCGGTGGTCCTAGCCTCTGCGCTGTCGCAAAGCACTTTATGTTGGTTTTGCAACAGTGCATGCTGGCAGAACTCACACTCCGCCACCGCAAGAGGTGCATAAGATTGTGCCATAAGACTACAATCCTATACGCACTTACCTGGGAGTAAGCCCCATTGACTACATTGACACTTATTTCTGAGTAAGCATACGTAAGATTGGGCTGCATGGCACTGCAAGGAATCATCTCAGAATGTCTAAGGACCTGCCTGCTTCACCACCAATGCCATGAAAACCATATTGCCAGATCTGTTTTGCCATGCACAGATCCAACACCATGATCAGTGGAACTGCTTAATAGAGGAAATGTATACATGTGCTGTTTTGCAGAACAGCAGCTCATAGGGCTGGGCTGTAGATGGACCAGAATGTAAGGCTCAGAAAGTGAGAGCAGTTAATTTGTTCTGGGGCTGTTGTCTCAATGTACCGTACTTTATGGTGTACGGTACGGAATGTAATGCAGCTAGAACAAGGCAAAATACAATTTTGTTTAAAGCAGACTCATTTTGGCTTGGCTTTCTACACTGATGCTAAACCAAATAATCATTCCTAGAGTGAAACAAGTCCACCAAAGTTGGCAATGATGTGTGAAAGGCAGTTAAAACAAACAAATAAAACCCGAAGAAAATCAGCAATGGAAAGATATGAGGAATGTTGAAGACACTCTTGTTTTCCTCAATATCCAAAACCAAGTTACTAAAGGCTAGTTTCATACGTGTATGTTCCACACATGATGACTGCAGCATCAAGTGATGACCGCACATATGAATAAATCACTGCAAATTCAACTCTCCTTTCACATCACCTCAAATACTGTACAATACTTTTCAACAAAACCACATCACACACATTCAGCTGAGCACCATCAAAGTTTGAGCAATCACATGATATAGAAGTGCAGTGGTGTTGCCGGGGGGTGGGCCCCCGGGCGGCAGGGTTGACACGTGGTGAGGGGGTGCACAAGCTGCTGATTTGGCAGCAATTTGGCAGCGGCAGCAAAAATAACGTTTTTGCAGGTGGCGCCAGCAACAGGAGTTGCCCGCCCGCGCCGCAAGTGGCCAAAAACCGCCTGAAAAACCATGCGCGGGGGTTATTTTTTCTGGCACGGGGGGCAGGGCTTGTAATGTTACATCTGTGTGGGGCGGGGCTTCTGAGTCACATGGGGGTGTCAAGGCGCTCAGCCCCCCCTCCCTGTAGAAGTGTGGTCCTAGGTGTATTCTCCACACACAGGAAGCACACACTTCCAAGACATAAACAGGAAAAGTAAAACTAAAAATACCTCCTCCGCATGCTTTTGAACACGGAGACCAGCTCTTAAGAGCCCACTCATAGGTGTCCATTTCTTCAAGGAGGACATTATTGTTTCCAATGATGGGAAGGAGATCTTCATGTATGATATACTTATAAATCAAGCTGCTCTTGGAATCATCTTCTTGCGGGATAACCTGGTATCAGGAAAAACAACAACCAGAAGCTGCTTTGAGAAGGAGAAATTCTGTCTACTACCCACTCAAAATCTGAACAAGCACAGACACAGACAGACACAGTCACAGACACACACATGTCACCAGGTTACCGTATATCCATCAAATCCAGGCCCTTCCTAGAAGGATATGGCCAAAAAGCAGTTTTGAAAAGGAGCTTCTAAATTTGAAGTGCTAAATTTCAGAAAACAAACAAACACTCCTAATTTGCCTCATAAGCTCTTACAGGAACTTTGAAAGGGAACTTATGTGGGTCAGTGTATAGAGAGGGAAAGAAATAAGACACCTACATTTCAACCTAAGTCTAGCTATTCCCCACTCGGCCTCAGCTTCTCATTGGTAAAACTGAAATACATTGCATGGATTTTGCATAAAACAGTTGTTTGAAGTGCTGTTAAGTGTATATCTATCAAGAATTATGTGCATGCAAAATTCAAAAACTCATCAAAACATTTAAAGGGAAAAACATTGCTTCTCATGTATTTCTGTGTATGCGCACATGCACAGGCTCACCCATTACACACCAGAACACTGATGCCTTCGTGCAGGGGCCCACTGGTTTTCAAGCTTTCCTTGCCATTCTCAGTGGTGTACTCCCATTCCAAGCCCATCTCTATAAAGACATTTTTCTTGATACCTTTGAGCTTGGGATTCAGAATGAAGTTGCCGGAGGCTTGGTTCTTAACAGCTGGGGAAAGAAGTTCATAGGATAATTTCCTCTCATCAAGGGTCTTCACATACAGCAGAGAAAACGACACAAAGGGGACTTAGGCACAGGTAATCAAAGAGTCAAATGACCAAGAAACAAAACCCAGTGTGGGATTGTGCAGATACGATGTCTAAGGTGTTGTTGTTGTTGTATATCTAAAGAACACAACGAACATGTTCCTACCTCAACAGTGTCTCTGAAATCATTCCTTTCCTTTCCCCCAGATAACAGAATGGTTGTCATTCATGCCTATGGGGACACGTAAAGTCCTGTGCTTAGAGGAAATGTTGCTGTGAAAGCAAAACCTGCCCTTCACTTCTGACGGCGAATGGCCTAGCTCTCAGCCACAGAGATCCCATACACACACGTCAAGAGATCCTATACAAGCCCTCTCTCCTCCTCACACATGTTCTCTGCCCATCCATCAGGGTGATAGATATTTTGTTAATAATGGTATTCTTTCCAAGTCTGAATTTTTGCCAATACATTTTTTCTTCTTCTATTTCATCCAATGAAAAATACACCCCTAATTCCCTCCCCTTCACTTCCCTATTGTTTCAGGTGACTTCTGGATGAAATTTCAACTTGGTTTTCATTTCCTTTTAAAGTGTTTGCTTAGGTTGTTTGTACCACTGACATACCAAGTCAAGCCTGGTATTTCAAGTCATCCTCTGAATTAAAAGAGCTTCTGAGCAGAAGGAAAACATACACACACTCCCTCCCTCTCTCCTACGAGCATGAGAGACTTGGCTTCAAGTCCAGGCCTCTTCACGTTTGTACAGCACAGAGAGGAGCATTGTATGATCACCAATAAAGGAACACAGCTTCGGCCGTACTTGCCAATTTCACTAGAAGTCTCAAATTTTGCAGATAGCAGGAGAAGGTGAGATGCAGGTAGAGGTGCAAGAGGGAGAAAAACCATTGCTTTATATTGCTCACAATCCAGCCATTCCTAATACAGTCGGACCTTTTTATCTGCTGGGGTTCTGTTCCTGGAACCACAGTGGATAAGAATATCACAGCGCAATTCGACTTTTGTGCCGGTGTAACCAGCGGTGCAGCGAGAACGGGAGGCTCCAGAATGGAAAAGGGATTCAAATCCCCTTTGAATTCCTCTTTTGGAGGGGATTTGAATCCCTTTTCTGTTCTGGGGCCTCCCGTTCTCGCTGCGCTGCTGGTTACACCGGCACAAAAGTTAAGTCGGATTGCGCTGTCAGTGTTATATGAAATCTGGGGGGGTTGGGGTTGGGAGCGGTGCCACATTACCTTTTTTCCAGCACCTTCCCTGCTTTCCTCCTCCTGAGTTTGTTTAAACTGACTGAAAAAACAAAAGCCACTACTGGAAGCAACCTGTAAATGACGCCAGAGACTCCAGGCTGCATTTTTCAGCAGTTTGGACACGCGCAGGAAGCTGGAAGTGGCTGGCAGACCCCCGACAACGCTGAAAAAAGAGGTAATGTAGTGCGGTTGGACTCCCTCTTCCACAGTTTTGCCATCCGTGTTGAGTCAAATCCGTGGATAAAGAAACCATGGATAAAAAGGCCCGACTGTACCCGATACCTACACTTCCCCATCTTACAATATATACAGTCGGATCTTTTTATACACGGTTTTTTTATCCACAGATTTGACTCAACATGGGTGGCAAAACTGTGGAAGAGGGAATCCAACCACACTACATTACCTCTTTTTTTCAGCGTTGTCGGGTGCATGTCAGCGACTTCCAGCCTCCTGCGTGAGTCCAAACCGCTGAAAAATGCAGCCGGGAGTCTCTGGCGCCATTTACAGGTCGCTTCCAGTAGTGGCTTTTGTTTTTGGAAGAGGGAAGCGGCAAAGATGCTGGGAAAAAGGCAGTGTGACACTGCTCCCGAACACCCCCCCCCCCCGGATTTCATATAACACTGATTTTCTTATCCACTGTGGTTCCAGGAACAGAACCCCAGCAGATAAAAAGGTCCGACTGTACTTACTTTGCAATGTACAGGCTAGCTTGTAGAAAAATTGCAGGGTACAGTCCACACCCCCAGGTTATGTACTTGAAAGCCTCACTGATTTCAATGGAAGAGTCTGTATCGCTCCCATTAAAATAAGTGTACTGCTGCACCCTGCAAAGTTTCAGCAAGTTCTCTTTAAGAATTAGACTGTTAAATGCTTCTTTAGATAAACAGTGCTAAGGAAGACTGACTCTCCATCCACCTAGGCCCATGTTCTTACCAATGGTGTGGGGTGAGGGCTCCATCTCTTCAATCTGAACATGCCTGGCGCCAGCCGGAATCTCAAACATTTTCAAAGCACCCACTGAAAATTTCAAAGAAAGAAGTCATTCTTAAAAGGGGCAGCTCTACAGTCAGATACAAGTTCCATGAAACATTCATATAAGTCCCTGATGTGCTGCAGGAATCTTCACAGAAAGGAAATACACAGGTTTTCCTTTTTTAAAATATATACTGTATATATCTATCTTTTAATTTTGCTGCAGTTACCAAGCAGTGTGTGTGTGTGTGTGTGTGTGTGTGTGTGTGTGTGTGTGTGTGTGTGTGTGTGTGTGTGTGTGTATATATATATATATATATATATATATATATATATATATATATATTAGAGAGAGAGAGAGAGAGAGAGAGAGAGAGAGAGAGAGAGAGAGAGAGAGAGAGTAAACAACAGGAGAACACTATGTGTGGTGCTGAAATTGGCCTGCTTGAGCCTTCAGGAGCACATTTTATGTTACAGTTATCATTTGGACAGTATCTGCCAATTCTGGTAGTCTGTGACTTGTGGAAAAACCCTCTCTCTAGATTAGAAGAACCCTAGAATTTTCTGAGCCTTAAAAACAATTAAGTGAAAAAAAATCTTAATTAAAATTAAGAATTAAAAATCTCACCTGGCTGCTTTGGGGACTTGACCAAAGTCCCCTTCACCGTCCGGCAGTGCGAATTGTCACCCCCACAAACACCACACTTGTCATCCTGCTTCAGAGAGCCAATTTCTTTGTCGCACCCAACATGCTGTCATCACAAGAAGAAAAAACACAAACACTGAGAAAATGTTGCTAAGAATGAAGTTTCAGAATGGTAACCTTATGAATCGACTTCAGCCAACAAGGTAGACCTCTGCATCCGTTTTCATACGCTAATACCAGCCATTTTTATTACTAGTCAAATTAAAATTATTATTATTATTATTATTATTATTATTATTATTATTATTTATATCAGGTGTGGGGAACCTCCGGCCCGCGGGCCGGGGGACGATCCGGTCTGGCCCGCGCTGGACCGGCCCGATCCGGCCCGCGACCGGAGGCTCCGCCGCCGCCCGCCGCCACCACCGCCTTCCCGCGCTGCTTCCTTTTAAAATCGGCCTTCCTGGACCTGCGCAGAGCGCCGCTGCGGCCAAGAGGGCAATCTTGGCCTCAGTTGCGCTCTGCGCAGGTCCAGGAAGACCGGTTTTAAAAGGAGGAGGTGCCTACTCCTTCTGAAAGCGGCCTTTCTGTACCTGCACAGATCGCCGTTGAGCCCAGCCTGGTAAGTTGGAGAGTGGAGGGAGGGGGCTCGGAGAGCGGTGGGTGGGAGCTGAGAGCGAGCGGTGGGAGGGAGCGGTGGGTGGGTGGGTGGGAGGGAGCAGAGAGCGAGCGGTGGGTGGGAGGGAGCGGTAAATTCGCGGGGAGGGGGTCAAATTTGCGGTGGGGGCCCCCAAAATTTCGGGAGCCAATTTTCCCCATGGGAAAATGGCCCCCCACCCCAAATAGGTTCCCCACCCCTGATTTATATACCGCTTTTCAACAAGTTCACAAAGCGGTTTACAGACAAAATCAAATGATTAAATGGCTCCCTGTCCCAAAAGGGCTCACAATCTAAAATCAACACAATGCTTTTCATTCCTGTTCATTTGATAACGTACTCTCCCAAACTATCTCATTTCATAATTACTTGAAAGTGGCTGCTATTATTATGGCGTAGTCCACTTATATAATCCATGGTTATTACAACTGAATATACTGCAACAATTACATGACAAGTACTGTACTGGAATGACTATCGTAGGGATGGCCATCTGGTGGCCAAATTCAACCAACACACTCTTGTCTTTTCATTTATATCAGCGGTTCCCAACCTGTGGTAAGCGGACCACTAGTGGTACGCAGATCGCAGGCTGGTGGTATGCGGGTGGGCAATGGCCAAGATGGCAGCCACCATGCCACCCACTCCATGCCATCCTGGAGACCAAAAAGCAGCGGTTTGAGCTCTGCCGAGTTGGCAGAGATTGAACACGCAGGCTTTCCAAGCGGGGAAGGGCCCTCCTGCCCGCCAATGCTCCTTACCTGCAGCTTTCTGTGCTCTGGCGCGGCCATGAACCCAGAAGTAAGTGCCGATGACTTCATCAGCACTTAGGTCAGGTGGTACGCAGCTACGTTGGAGGCTGAAGAGGTGGTACGCCACCCAAAAAGGTTGAGTACCTCTAATTTATATTTTCCAAAGTTTCTTACACATCAAAAAAGCATGACACTTACACATAGCATGAGTTATAGTACAGTATAATGTGTGATCAACAGCATTATAGAATTTTTTTTTTAAAGTCATTTTAGGTTCTTACTAAATAAATTCATGATTTTCAAAACATTGTTTGAAAATCATGAATTTATATAGCAATGCATTGAAAAAACCTCTGTAATGCTGTTGATCACACATTTAACTCATGTTATTACATGTTATTTCAACATAGTTGAAAAATTGGTGAGATAAAGGGAGGGAAGACTCTGTTCCCAGATCATAACTCTCAAATCTGTACAAATGTAAATGTAAATTTCGCTGGAGGTCTTGAAAGATGGAACGAATTACAGGAAGGAGATGTCAGATCTGAAACAAATCCACTGGGCTTTCTTGCTCTGGAATTCTCTGATTTGATGGGTAGCTTGTTCCATAGAACCAACATCCCATATCCAAACCACCCCCCCTACAACTATTTACTGGTAGGTTATTCCATACCTGTGCTATTTCCATTCTTGCAACTACTAATAAAAATAAACCTTTTTTAAAAGCAATACGTGAAATATTATACCCCTATAGCTTCACTTACAAGGAAAAAAATGTTTTCAAAAGCTGTGAGAGATAGGCATCTTCCACTATTTTAATGTGAATCTGTTTTTGTGCCTGGGATGTAATGACCTGGCTGAGAACTGCTTGGAAGATTTATCACATAGCCAGAATATTTATGACAGGCTCAGATAAAACATATTTCTAGTCCCTGCAAAACTAGAGCATCTGAAAAATTTATTCCTAAGGGAACCTTGTCCAGATCCACAAACCTGCAAAGGAAGCTGTGTGTCAATCAGGACCCTGCTGAGGATTCAGAGCATGATTTAGGGCACACATTGGTGTGTTCATGTGAAGCACAACAGGCATGCTAGGCATTACTTGTTCTGTTTGAACTGAACTAGAACATACCCAATACTCTCCTGCAGCTTGTAACTTGATATGTATTCTTTTTGTGAGTGACTGATAGCCCCATCCTAACTAACATTCTGCCCAGCAGTGCAGCGAAGCCTCCCTGAGTTAAGGGGACATTTGTCCCCTTGCTCTGGGGAAAGCCTCAATGGGGTTCCTTGGACCTACAGTACGTGAGCTAAATGGCTGGTGCAGGTCTGAGGCGAGCTGAGTCAGGGGAACAGGCCCAGGAAGGGAATAGGATGCGAAGCACATCAGCATCACCAATCCTGCTCCCCTCCTGGGCCCAATCCACCCACCCCTGCCCCAGTAGCCACTCTCTCCCCACCCCATTACACCCCACATCCGCCCACCCACCCTCCACCCCATTTTGCCCTTGCACGCCCTCAGCACGGAACTTACTGGATCCACAACGCACTGCTCCTTGGGCCAGTGTGCGGAGGCCAGTGCAAGCCTTCACACCAGCCCAGCATACTCCTGAACTGTTGCAACATGCTTTACAACACGTTTGCAACAGCTTGCACTGGCCCAGGATGTGCTGTGCCGGCCCAGGGGGTAAGTAGGATTGTGCCAACAGTTTCCTATTTTTTGCCAATTTTTCAGCACTTCTTGTGAATATATTTGCATTGTTTTGATTTTCTTCTTCTCTGCACCATTTTTCTTCTTCTTCTGCACCCTCACATTCCTTGGCCTCATTTGCCACACTCCTACTTATTAGCTATGGTGACCACTTGATTGCGCTGATATCATGACAATATGTTTGACATCATGGACACTCAAAACAAAATCACGTGGGTCTCCTCAGCCAACGAGATTCAGCAATGTGGGAAAATGAAACTGAGGACTATGAATGCAGAGGGTGAGGAGGCAATAAACACTAAGAACCACTGACAACCAGGGGAACAAAAGGACACCAAAAAGTATTGAAACAATGTGAATGTTTGGTGAGGATTTTATCTACAACCTATTTGGCTATGCTGAATGTGCGACTTCCGAACAAATGCCAAAATCACAGAATATTTGGAACAGTTCTATTTTATACTCCCTTCAGAAAAGTCTGCATCTTCTGCCTCTTTTCTTTCTTTACACCACAAAAAAAACAGAGGGAAACTAATGAACCTCGCGGTTCCATTACATACCACACACTCGCCTCTCACACAGACACTGTATGGGTCTCTATAGCTGCACCTGGTGCCATCATGAACCACTTGGTTCATGAACACCACATCTCCGGTTTCCTCAGACTGGCAAATCAGCTCACACTTCTGAGCATCTGCAGCAAAATAAACACAAGCACACAAAATAGTAATATGTACAGATGATTTAGAAGACAAAAGTGCAGCTCAGCATTTTGTAACTCGGTTTCCCAAAAATCACACAGTTTTCTTCATGTTTAAATGTTTAGCTTTCGTGGCTGTCGAGAAACTCTTATAAACATCTCCATGATGTTCTCTCCTCTCCCTTTCCATTATTTATGAAGAAAATCATCACTCCAGATTCCAAGTTGTTCAAAACCTGAAATATGAAAGCATGATGATGCAAAGTTCAGTAAACATCTGCAAATCTGCTTGATTTGGATCATTCTATTACACAAAATCTGAATATATTGTGGCCTGGTTAAACGGGACATAACTCAACGAGATCATGATCAAATCCCTTCTCAAAACCCATCTTTTCTGTGACATCTACAACCCCTTAGTTCCCTATAACCTAATACAGTATAATCAAGCCAAGTATGTATAATTGAAATAACTGCATATTCTTCCCATCCCATTTAACCTGCTGTTATGTCTCTCCTTTTTCTTTAAATGCTTAAAGCATTTGTACCCTGCCCTTCAGGCAACAAGGACAGCAGAGCAACTTTCATAAAAATCAAACGAAGGGAACTCATGAGAACAAAAAAAATGGAGGGGGTGGAATATTCCTTGTTTGTTTCTTTTCTCCTCCTCCTCCTCACAAAACAATTGCTGTTTTGATGGCCACCACCAGAGGGGAGGGGTATAGTCTAAGCTTAAAGAGGCACCCAGTGGCGTCGCTGGAGGTGGGGTGGAACACTAAGTTCCGCACCACGCTGACCCTCCGTTACTCACCGGCACGAAGCGGCCCTGCCTCCTCGCCTTCAGAGCCATTCAGTGGGGCGAAGGCAATGCGCAGGGAGCCTCTTGCACGTTGCCTTTGCCGCACTGAATGGCTCCGAAGGCGAGGGGGTGGGGCCGCCTCATGCTGGTGAGTAACGGAGGGTCAGCACGGTGCAGAACATTTTTTCTAGAGTGTGAAATGCTTTTTTCTAGAGTGTGAGCCCTTAGCCTTCGTGGCAAGGGCCTGTCCTCTCATTCTTTGTAAAGCACTGTGTATATGGATGACACATTATTACTATTATTATTATCATCATCATTATCAAAAACAGCATAATCGGGATAATTCATATGCAGGTAATGGACAATCCATTGGCCTCCTATAAGAGCCACTGAAGTGACTAGAACAGATTTTGCGATCACATTGGTGGGAGTCTTGCAGCAAGCAAATCCTCTTAGAAGGCAACAAGTCACCTTGAACACCTCCAGATTGGAAAGGTAGGATATACATATGAAAATAAAACAAAGCAATACTTCTGGTGCTATGGACTACGGCCAGCTTTACTTACGGGTGACTCTTTACCCTAAGGCAGCACTTTTGATGCAGCTGTAGTGCATCCATTTACCCTCCAGTATATTTTTGGTTCACATGTTTCTACTGTTCAGAAACAGCAGAGGACAAGGGAATTATAGGGGGCTTGACGCTAATGCAAGTTGTCTGAACTAGAGAGGAGAGAGCAGAAGGAGGTTGAACAAATAACAAATTTAGGTGTCATGTCTGACAGGTGGAGAAACGTTTGGACAGAAGAATTCAATTTAAATACAATTATTACTTATTAAAAGGATTTATACCTTGTCTTTCATCCTCCAGAATGAAAGACAAGCTTACACCAACAGAAACTAGTTAATAATAAAAACAAACTAACCCCCCCCCCCAGAAAAATGCAATATGAAAGGCAGTAGATTAAAACCAATTGGGGGGAAAAAAAACAAGAGAACACAAAAAAGTAACCTTGAGCAACAGTCAAATCAAAAGCTTCTTGAAGAAGTGTTCAACCAAAATCCCAGGAAGTATAGCTTGCATGGTGCACACAATTATACATTCCTAGATGTGACCAAAACCCGCCACTCATTCCATCTGAAATGGATTCAAGTTCCTGGAGGAATTCTCAAAGCTAAACATTCTGTTCTGTTCATGACTTTGTTTGCTCTGTGTGGGATGCTGCCTCTATTGGGAGGCAGACGTCTTACTCAAGGTTTTTACAGTAAGATGTCCAAACACCCCATTTTCAGATTTTTCTACTAAATTAGGGTACCTAAGACCATATATGTCCCATATTGCAGCTTTCTAGCTAGTGTAAAATATCTTAACTATTTAGGGTTATACTTAATATCCCCCATTTCAAAATATATTTGCTAGCATCTGTATCTTTGACTATGCACGTATCAAGCTTCTAACTAGCATGGAAATAACTTAAGGAGGTTGATATACATGAGTGAGTCAGTGACAAGCATACTTGGCTATATCTTAGGATAGATACATTGGTCGCAAGGAGAAAGACGAGGTACAAGTCTTTTTTGAAAAAATACATAAAATTTATCCTAGGCCCTAGTACTATGCTCCAGACCCATTCAAGAGAGTCATATTTTTGCAGTGTCTCAAGAGGCCTGCCTATATGGAGGTCTTGAGAAAGGCACCAGCCAGTCCAGAGTCTATTTCCAGGGCATAGTCTTGCAACTCACCATCATGGTGTTCATAGGGAAGCCAGGTGTGCTTAGAATTCTGATGTGTGTAATAAGAGTTTCGCTTGGAGCATTGCTGGGCACGAAAATCTTCAAAAGGACCCCGGCACTCATCAGTATTACAGACCTGGTACTCATATGTGGCACCCGGGCAATGGCGCCCTCCATAGGCTGGGCTGGAAAATAAACCAGGAAGTTGGTTACGGAGCACAGCATTTATATCTCAATTGCATTTATATCCAAATTCAATGTGCTGCTTTTTATCCTAGCCCATTACTTTCTTTCTCTCTTTCTCTCTCAGAAGATTGCAGCTTTTGCTTAGAAACCTAAGGGTTGGAAACATAAGAGACTCCTAAATGGTCAGGGTTGGGTATTCCAGTCAACTAATACAGCAATACCTTGACTTTCATCCACTTGATTTTCATCGCTTTGCTTTTTTAGCCGTTTTCAATTATAACCATATTTCAAATTTCGTCCACATGCTTTCCTCTTTAGTCCAAATTCATCCAACCTTCCACAATGTTCATTGATGTTCTTATGTTTATTTTTCTTTTATTTCTGTTTATTTAGGTTTTGCACACATTTGCATGTGTTATATAGTTAGTTACATTTTTCGCCGGCCAAAATAAAGTTGCAAGTTAAATAAGGCTATGCTTTGACATTCATCCATTTCTGACTTTCATTCTTGCTCTGGTCCCTAACTAGACGACAGTACAAGGTATTGCTGTAACTACTGTACAATTAAATTGATTCTATATCAAACCCCTCTCACTGGCCCTCGTCTCTCTGTCTCGGGTTGAAGTACATGTTCATTACACACATGTGGATGCTGAACTGAACCACTTTAGGCTGCAGGTAGTGGATCACATGTTTGAATGCCCCTCCATATTAATATCACACTACATTCCCAAGACAGGACTTATCTCAATCTGATCAGTCACTCCCTAGGGTCTTATGTTAGCTGTATGCTATACCAGGTCTCTACATGCATGCCCATAAATAATACCCACTATTTAAGTCAGGCTTTTGAGTTATGGACAATCACACCCCCAAAGGCAATAAGGAAGAGGTTGTTCAATGTTCTGGCATTTATGAACTGCTCTGCCTTTCTCTGGTCTATGACTTTGCATAAAATCTCTCCTCTTTTCCTATGATCAGATACATTAGAGGAAAAGGGGTTCCTTTCCGTTCCCTGTGAGATACAGTTTGCCAAACACTGCTTATCTAGCAGAAGGCCAAACTTACGGTGGGTTGTTGCAGTTCCTGCTGCGGGAGCGTACCCCACCCCCACAAGTTCTGGAGCAGGAACCAAATTTGGACCAGGAACTCCAGCTGCCATCCTGGCTGTAAGGTTGTTCTGAAGTCTTCCAGATGCAGTGACCCTTGAAACACCACTGGAACAGGAGAAGAAACAGGGGTTACCTGAACACCTGCCTCTTCATAACTGTCCAGTGTTAGTGAGGAGAGCAGTTCTACAGCCACGGAAGCACCCGGCTTTACAACATGGTTCGGAATCTGTTTCTCCCACTCTCATTGGTCAGACGGACAGTGACGACTGTGAAGTCACGAAACCTTAAAGTAATAAAGAAAGGTCTCAGGGGGCCTGGGTGGCACAGTGTATTCATGAAATAAGCCTGTCACCTCTGCAGCATCAAATGTATAGCTTGGCACAGATAGCACATGGAAACCACAGCAAGGTTGACACTTCTATCCTAGCCCTTATCTTTTCGTGTCAGACGTTTGCAGTATTTGCAAAAGACTGGGGAAAATCTTGGACAAGATCACAGACTGAAATGGGATGGTAGGGATAAATCTGCAATTGTGTTTGCCATGGCTGTGATTAACACATAAGTATGGACAGCAGGTGCTCATTTCTAAAATATATATATACTGGACGCATTGCTGCCAATCAAGACTCCCTGACATCATTCTGAGTCTTCCGTGATGCCAGGGCTGGTCTAAGACCTCCTTGTGCCTGAGGTGGTGTGTTCAATGCTGTTCCCCTTACCTGGTGATGAGCCGGCTGCTACTCCTTCCACTCCCTAGACTGGAAAAAAAAGAGGGGAATGGAATAGAAGAGGTCTTCTTCAGTTCCATTCCCCTCTTCCTTTTCTAATCCAGGGAGGAGAAGCAGTGGGTGGGCAGATGGAGGTGGGCACCTCTCACCAATCTGTTGCCTGAGTCAGTCTCATTGAATCAGACAGTCAGCCTCATGAATGGGCCTGCCCTGAACAATGAACCATTGCCCTTCGTATCAGACAGAGTTTCTGTGGGGAACACCAGTGTAAGGTCACTGTAGCCACAACAAACACAATGGGCAAGCACTGCAAAGCAGATCTTAATACGAGCCAGTGTTGTAATTAGCAGGGGGAGAGTAACTGTCCCTCTTCAACCCAGCACAGTGTCTTTTCTAGTGGCATATTTGCTGGTGATGTTCTGCATGTTTTTTAGATTGTGAGCTCTTTGGGACAGGGAGCCATTTAGTTATTTGATTTTCTCTGTAAACCGCTTTGTGAACTTTTTTGTTGAAAAGCGGTATGTAGAAATAAATAATAATAATAACAATAATAATAATAATAATAATAATAATAATAATAATATAATGTGATTTTTTATCAAAAGGTGCTCAGAGCAATTTACAACAGAGAATTAAAACATCACAAAATAGTTCAACTTAAAAAAGAAACATTTCATTTTAAAGCTAGCATTTTTGAACAATTCTGAAAAATAACAGCATCAGAATTATAACCTTTTGCAATGGGGTCAGGCAAAATAAAAGCTTCTTCACTAGCTGTCAAAAAGCAGGCTTACCAGCGTCCTGGAATTGACGCTGGCTTCGGCCTAGAGCGGACCTGAGCCGCTCCCAAGGGTGCACCGCGGTTGCCCAATGGGCTTCCGGAACTTCTGGTCAACAATGTGACAGAAGCTGGAACCCCGTTGGGCAGCTGCGGTGCACCCTTGGGAGTGGCTCGAGTCCACTCTAGTTCGAAGCCAGCATCGATTCCGGGACGCTGGTAAGCCTATCAAAAGGCCTCATTGAAATATCACTGGTGGGAGTTTCTCTGGGGAGGAAGTTTCACTGTCATGCACCATCACAACAAAAGGCCTCATTCTGGTGGAAGTTCGTATCTGGTGGAAGTCCACTTTACTTTAGGTGGGAACGCCAGGAGCAACACCACATCTGCCAATCTCAAATGACTGGGAGGGGACATATATGGGACCAACCAAGTATCCAAACTCAAGACCACGTTGGTCTTTAACGAACACCTTGAATTTAGCTCAGAAACAAACTGGTAAGCATTGAAGCTCATGAAGGTTCAGTGTCCCAGTATAAAGAATCAACGTAGTAGTACAGGTTGAGTATCCTTTATCCAGACTTCTTGGGACGGGAAGTTGTCTGGATTTCAGATTTGTCTAGATTTTGGAATATTTGCATAAATATAATGAGATATCTTGGGGTATGGAACCCGTCTAAACATGAAATTAATTTATGTCTCATATACGCCTTATACACATAGCCTGAAGGTAATTTTATACAATATTTTTTAATAATGTTGTGCCCCAGCATGCCTTGCACTATGCCAGTCAGGTGCTGGAAAATGGATTTTAAAAAAAGTCAAACATGTCTCAATTTTGACTGTCCAGATAAGGGGTAATCAACCTGTATATGCAAAGAAATGTGCCTAAATGGTACATGCTAGCAAATAAACTACATAAATATGGTGTCTGTGCCCACAAGTGCAAACAAACGTGTGTGGCCAGGAGTGAGATATGCCAGCTTTCTACTACTACAAGTTAACCTGACCAATATCCTATCAACACTATGGGTACCTTGCCTGAGGCACACTCAGTTCCATCCAAAGGTGGTCCTTTCTTTGTTTTACAGAAGTAGGGATTATCTGGATGGCTGCACCACAGCTGCTTACAAGGGTCAAAAGTTCTGAACTGTCAAAAAGGAAAAACACACACTCAAAAGAGGTCATCTATTTGTATATTTACACTGGAAGAAAGTACAAGTAGCTCATTCATACTGCAACTCAATTTATGGTATATAGCACAAATATAGGTAAGAATTCGACATTATAATATTATAACTCTCCACACAAAAAAGTGTCTGGCATACGTTACATAGGACAAAGACATATCCAGGTTAGAATTGCCACCTTTTGTTGCTTCCACACATCCAGGTTAGGATTGTCACCTTTTGTATGGGCTGTGTTCTTGCAGCTTTAGCAGAAGCTCAAGATAAGAACTACCTTGATAGACAGCTGCTAACCAATCCTGGCTTTCTGATTAGCATACCCTGCATGATACATGTTTGCCTCATTCACATGTTATATTTTTATGTGAACTCTGAAAAAAAAAACTTGGGTGTATCCATAAGAAACATAAAGTGTGAATTGGCCCTTGCTCAGGGGGGATTTTCTAAATACCACAGCAGACAGCGGGAAGAAAAAACAGGTCTTGCCAGTAGGGTTTCTATACTCACAGCTGTGCATGTTTTGTAGCCGACACCAAAATCAAAGCGGCATTGCTCATCCATTGAGTAATTGATTCCTGGCAGCTCTGGCAGCTTCGGCCACTTGTGCTCAAAGGGATCGTCCAAGAGACAGTCATAGGAACTGCAGCACAAGAATACAAAGACTATGTTTGCTTTTGTTGCAACTTTTTCAGCTGCTCCAGAGGTCCTTGCACTCATAAGCGGTTGTGCATTCTCTACGACTTTGTCATCTTAATTCATCATTCAGTTACGAATATCTTCTATTTCCACATGTACCCTCCTACTCATTCAATCTATGCAATTTTTTTTTTGTCAAGTAGACCTACTGTATGTAACGGTTCAACTCCTGTTTGCTACATCGGGACCAATGATAACGGTGGAACGCAGCCTGCACCAATGGCGCCATAATGCTCCCCATGCTGGTCTCATCAGCACATCGGTTACCTTGGCCATCATGTTCCATACCTAACCTGTTAAAAAAAGTCTGTAAGTGGTGTTTTCCAAGGCATATGAAACAGTAAATAATGAAACAACAGTAGCTTTTTGAATACCATGACTACTTCTTCCCACAAGTACTAAGCTGGTGTAAAGGCAAACTTGGCCACCATTACAACTTGGACTGACTTTCTAGGCACAGTGCTAGGCCCAACATAACCCCCTAGGCTACAAACCGAGCTAACCACAGATAGCTGGACCCAGGGCTGGCCTAAGACCTCCTGACACCTGAGGCAGCTCACCAAATGCTGCCTCCCTTTGCCTGATAAAGTTCCAGGCTCTGCTCCTCCCACTCTCTCCACTAGTTCTAGCTCAGCATTCTCCTCCCCATCACATTTCCTCTTCCTTTCTGCCCTTTCTTTCTAATCCAGGAAGTGAAAGAATTAGGAGGAGCAATGGAAGCAACTAGTCAGACAGAGATGAACACTGCCAGTAATCTGCTGCCTCATGCATCCTCCTCAGTTGGCCTCATGGACAGGCCAGTCTTGACTGGACCCATCCATGGCAGTGCCTCGTGTCTCTCTAAGTCACATGGTCTGCCAACCACCATCACCTAACTCTTGTCTAGATGTAAATCCACTTTATTCCCATACCACTGACATTTCATACTGACATTTTGGATGAAGTGAGACCATAGGAATGAGGCCAGATAAGAAGGGGAATTAACTGGATGCCACCAAACTACCAAGATTGCTCCAACCATTATCCTATTACAACACCAAGGTAATTTCCCTGTAAGAAAAAACCAGCATGGGAGCGCATCACTCCACAACGTCTTCCCAGAAGCAGCAGCACCTTATAGGTACTGAATAGAAGTGGGGAACAGGTAGTAACTTGCAGAAGGCCATAGGAGACTTAGGACTCAATGATGGATGGTAATTCACGATTGCTCTCTGCAACTGTCCTCCGAGAAATAAGCAGGGCTACTTGAAAGCAGTTCCATGAACATCTATCAGGTTCCACAGCTGAGATGTCAATACCTCATGCTTAATAGTATTAACAGCTGCGGAATGGTATGGCAGGATCAGCAGGGTACATTTTCCCTTTCCAATTGACAACCCTTGCCAGAAACTGGACAGGCACACCAGTCTAACATTCTTCAAGTACACCTAAGAATGAAAGTGACCAACAGGTCCATGACCTTACCTTAAAAAGAAAGGTTTGGGGACTCGATGATAGGTGGCCAGGGAAAAATCAACATAAATTAAGTTTCTTGAGTAAGGACCTGGCATTAAAATTCTCATTAAGCTGGTAATTTTTTAAAACAGCTAGAGCTAAAAGCATAGGCAGCCCAATCCTGACTAAGATCCGGTCGGTTCCCCGGCAGCAACGTTGCCGCTGGAGGGGAGGTCTCCTCGGGGAAGGAGACACTTGTCTCCTTCCCTGAGTGTAACTGGGGCCAGGCCCTATCGGCCTCCTCAGATTTCCGCCAGCTATTTTTCTGGCAGAAGTAGAGGAGGCCGTGTAAAGGCTCTGGCACCCGGCAGGGGTCAGGATACGGCGAAAGGCCGTCCCCCGCCCCCTCCTGGACCGCCTGGGCCAATGGCCACCCTCCCTGCCCCGGTGATCCCCCCCCCCCGCCCGCTGGATCCTAATTTACTGGGTCCATCAGCAGCGGGGTCGTGTCCATCGCTGGAGCTGGGGAGGCCAGCATTGCGCCGGCCTTCCCTGCTCCCGAGGAGGCGAAAACGTGCCTTATGGCACGTTAGTGACTCCTTCTGGCTCTGGAATTTACATGAGGATTGCGCTGTGAGGATTGTTCCAAGCAATAACAACAAAGATATGACAGCTACTGAAGTTCTGTAGCTCTGTGTGCCCTGAAGGAAGACAAGACAGAGGAGAGTGCCTAGGCCAGGGAGCTCTCATCATTACCAGGTTTGGTTTTTTCCTGGGAAGACCACCAATGGCCTGAGACATTTCTGCTTTTTACGTTCTGTAGCATTATTTTTAATACTACAAACCACCTTGGGTGCCTTGGAAATACAGTACAATAAATAAATAAATAAATAAATATGCTGCAAGCAGTGAACAATGTGCAACTCAGACTTACACATGTCCGGTCTCGTGGGCAACCACAAAAGCAGAGGAGAATCCATCCTCATGATTGAGGGTGCAACTGCGCAGAGGGTGACACATGCCCGTGACAGGAGCATACCCTGGAATAAGGCAGAAGAACAAAAACAGAGAAAAAGAACAAAGGCAGAGAGACAAAAAGAGAAAAAAGAGAGAATGGAGAGAAGGCACATGAGAAAGAAAGAAGCCACCTGCTGGAGCTGTTAACATCACAATTCACACCCAGTTCCCTCTGTGGGACATGAGCCTTGCAAATGCATGGGCTACAAACAAAACAAATAAAAAGATGTTCCCCCAGTCATACTTCATGAAAGCAAATACAATTATTGCTCCCATATAAGGAAGTAGACAAAATATACACAGAAATTCACATAAAATATAGACATTTTATGACAGCATAGAACACCGGGGGGGGGGGGGGGGAATCTTATGTTGGCCATCTTGGGGCAGATTGTGGGGAGGCGTGGTGTGAGTCATGTGGGAAGTGTTCGCTAGGTTTCAGGACAATTTACACCTATTTATGTTTAGTGTTGTCTTGTGTCTGTTATGTATTTGCGTTGTATGTTATGTGTGTAGTTCTGATTATGCCAATAAAGGTTCTGGATACTGAATACTGATGTTGGCCATCTCCAAAACACACTAATAGGAAATAGGGTTAATGTTTCGATTGACTTGTCAGTGATGGTTACAAGACTCAATTCCTGGCATTTCATGTCTGCTGACTTTTGCGGGAGGACACACACACACACGCCACAAATCTGGACAATTTAGATTAAATGTCAAGTATCAGTTTTAGCTCAATTTGCAACAAGTGCTTGAAACTCTACAGCTGAAGGAATCAAACAACCAGCCTGTAAATTAAAATTACTTCACAACAACAGCAATAAATATACTTAGGTCATATAAAGTGTTCCAAGTACTTTGTGTATATATGTACAGTACATTATTCCAGTAAACATTAGACCTGTAAGAAAGACCCCAGTTATCATCCCCATATTGTAGTAGGATGGCTGACACCATACTTATCATTTACAGATACTGGGGAAATATAAAAGGGGAGGGTTGTTGCCTTCATGCTCTGCTTGTGAGCTTCCCAGAGATATCAGCTTAGCCACTTCTAGAAACAGGATGCTGGACTAGAAGGACTTCTTAAATTCTTGTGATGAACTTGAGACTTCATGGCTCACCACTTGCATTCTTAGCTGCAATGCTGCAACAGCAATCTCAACTTACCAAGGTCAAGGAGGAGGTGCAGTGTTGGGAAAGTGTGCTCTATAGTAGTTTCTATCAAGGGCTTATCAACCTGACAACCTACACATTAACACTATAATAACAGCGAAATCCTGTCTCCAGTGCCGGAAGCCGTCACAAATGTGCCATAAGGCACGTTTGCGCCTACTCACTCCGCCGCCGGGACGAGCATGCGGCTGCCGGAGGCAGGTAAAGCTCCCGCTGGCGGCCACATGGGCAATCCGGGTGAGGGGCCATTGGGTGGGGGGCCATATCCCCATCCCCGCCGGGCCGGCTCAGTCGTTACACAGCCTCCTCCTACTTCCGCCAGCTATTTAGCTGGCAGAAATCCGAGGAGGCCGATAGGGCCAGCCCTGGTTTACACCTGGGGAAGGGGACGAATGTCCCCTTCCCTGAGTAGACCTCTGATCCGCCACATGGCAGTGTATCGCGTGAATGGGATCCGGCGGGCGGCCCTGGGCCACCGGCCGGATCCTTACACAGGATTTCGCCCCAAATAAGCTATCTCTGCAGTTGGGATGGGTGAGCAGAGAATGTAAATGGAAATGAACCAAGAGCCTACAAGGCTATTTAAGACTGTCTATGACCATCCCTATTGCACCCTTAGGAGGCCTCCAGCTGTGCCAGGGCAGGCCCCATCCTACACAGGGTGCGGCAGATGCCTTATTTACGCTGCTGCGTCCTGCTAGACAGGACTGGGCTATTAGTACTGGAAGAGGCAGTAATATTGACAAGCAGCACATCTGGGAAATGCTGGCAGTTCTATTGCAAGAAGGGAAAGCAAACACTACTAAGGAAGTAGCATACACCAAGAATTTTGCCAATACCTCAACTGGTAAAACATTTGGAGAGCAGCCAACAGGGTACAGACTTCATTTCCAGTGAAGTCATCTTGAATGTCATTGCCAAGAAAAAATAAATAAAACATTTGTCATTTTTTCCGTGGTTTAATGGCAATATTTCTTGTCCAGTCAGGCGGTGCTTTCAAGTAACACTGCCATGCATTTTTGTTCTGTTTCTTTCTGTAGGAGAAACTGCAGCGTCCTTGCCAGCACTGATGAACCAAGTCCATGTCAAACAGGCAGTTGATCTGATAAACGGATTCAATAAGTGATGGAAAGAAAAGAGCAACATCACTGATATGAACAGAGCTGTCTATGGCCAGATTCTGACATTCTCACTATGACATGCAGAATAATCAGCACCTTGAACTGGGTAATCCTACCTAACTCCCTGTGTGGCAATGCAGCAGTGCCAACGTGGCACCTACTGCATTCTGTGGAGGAGTTCTGGCCTCTGGAGGCCTCCTCGGGGCAAGTGAACATTTATTCCTTTGCCTCAGAGAAGGACCCTGCCGGCCCAGTGGGTCTACTATACTTGGACCTGCACCAGTGATATTGCTGGCACAAGTCCACATGGACCTTTGAAGGCGGATCAAGCCCAGGAAGGGGGTGAAGATTTGGCGGACACCACTGCTGCTGAATCAGCCCCCTTCCCAGGCTTGATCTGCCCTCCTACCTGCCCCTGTCGCCTCTCCATGTTGCCCACTCTGTTCCACCCCTTCCAGCCCTGTGTGGTCCTACCTGGGGTGGCATGCATCCAATGTCCATCGCTGTGTGGAGCCAGCTGCTTGTTGATTCCAGCAGCGGCCAGCCTGTGTGCCATGTGTGTCACGTATGCGACTGCCAGAAAGTGAGTTACGCGACCGGAACACTTGTTCTGGCGGCGTAAATGGCCCACAGGAGTTATATAAATTTAATGTAACGTGCAGCCTGTCCTAGACAAAAGCTGAATGGCAGAACTCAGCATTAGCTCTAGCTGCCAAGCCATCCTCACAGGCAGCCCCATATCAAGCTCTTTATTATAGTAACCTAATCTGGAGATTACAAAGTGTGTGAATGAGAGTGACCAGGTCCCTATCAGGAAGGAAAGTTCATCATTAGTTCGCCAATGCTGGGAAAAAGTTGGCACAGTGGGATAAGAGAGGCAGCATTGTTTGAGTGACTCTTACAGGGTAGAGACTGAGATACCTTCTCAGCTCACTGTAAGAGCATGGATGAATTCACATAAACAGCTACACCGGGTGGGGGGAGTAAACTCTTTCCCCTGGCTGCTCCCCATGGTAAACTACCACACGCAACCCCAAGCACTACATTCCACACAAACAGAAGCCTCAGCATTTTAAAGCAGGCGGGCTTGCCAAAATGGAATTGGAAAGTCAGGGAACACTGCCAAAGTCATGAATGGCCACCTTTGTAACTTTGATCTTCCATTTACAATACACTGCATAGCTACTGGGTTTAAAGCCCCAGAGCAGTTTCCATTAAAGTAAATGGTTTTAGCAGGATCAATGTTAGGCTCTTTCTGAGCAGGCCAGCCACCAGCGTGTGCTCTCTAATTACCGTTTCGGTTTTGCTGACTACCTCCCTTGGCTGATATCCCTGTGCTGAGCCCAAACATTATGGAGTTGTTGCTTTTTCCAAGAAGCTTGCAACTTGCCCTGACCTCCGTGCACTGCCAAGATCTTTGCAGGGTGCTCATTCCACAGATACCCAACAAAGGCAGAAGGATGAACAAGAATTAATCACTCACAGGGTTTTATTAGCACCCAAAGATGACAATACTGAAATATATTTATAAACTACATGGTTGAGTGAACAACTGTGAGTAAGGGCAATACACTTATGGGAAAATATGAAACTAAGTCCTGATATCATTGGTAGTTCTTTCAAACGGTATTGTGGTTGGAATGGGGCAGGACGTCTGGCTCAGTTGGTTAGAGCATTCGTCTCACAAATGCCTGAAGATCTGCAGGACAGCAGTTCAAGACGGCTGGAAGTCTGTTGGAGAGCTGCTGGCACACCGAGCTGATAAGAAAGGCGGTATATAAATACTGTATATTATTACTATTAAGGAAAGCTATGTGGAAATTAATAAAATGCTTTCCTAATTGTGACAACTACGACTGGGATGGGTAACATGTGGGTTTCATACATGAGAGTGTAAGTCATAAATCTTTATGATTGTTATGATTAATGCCCTTTATATTTCCTTCCTATTTAGGAATGTTACTATTTTTTCTCTACGTTGTATGCCACTTTGAGTGCTCCATTTATTAGAAGGGAAAGGTGGGGTACAAATCATTGAAAAAATAAAGCAGGAATTCAGGTATAAGATAAAACAGCCCTGGAAACACCTCTCACATTTCAAGGTCTTCACGGTTTGAAAAGAATGGGCCTGGAGGAAAGCTTATTGATCAGCTCCCTCTTAGGGAAATATTTTATGGTGGTTTTTTTCTCTGTTACAGATACCCAAGAACAAACTATAAACACTGCTTGTCCACAGTATGATTAGCAAAGGCTATAGAATTTCTTGGCATTTTATGTGGAAGTAGAGGCCTGAGTTTTTCCCCATTGTCATTTCTGTGACATCCCAATCCTAACCAACTTTCCACTGCCAATGCAGCTGCAATGCAGTCACAAAGTAAGGGAACAAACATTCCCATACTTTGAGGAGGCCTCCATGATTGCCTCCCCATCACAGAATATAGTGCATACCTCGTTGGCACAGCTGCATCAGCACTGGAAAGTTGAACAGGATTGGGCTGTGAATGTCACGGGCAGCCAAATCCTGTGTAAGGATCTGGAGGTGGATCCTTACACAGGATTTGGACATCCAGACCGCCATGCAGCGGTCCGGAGGTCTACTCGGGGAAGGGGACATTTGTCCCCTTTCCCGGGTGTAAACCGGGGCCGGCCCTATCGGCTTCCTCGGATTATCGCCAGCTAAATAGCTGGCAGAAGTCGAAGTAGGCCTCTCAACGGCCGAGATGCCCCAGCAGGGACGGGGATATGGCCAACGCCATCACCTCCCTCTCCTGGGCCGGCTCGGCCAATGGCCCCCCTCCCTCGCCGGCTGGACCGCCCATGCGGCCGGCAACGGAGACTTACCTTCTGCCACCGGCCGCATGCTCGGTCCAGCACCAGCCTCCCTTACTCTGAAGGAGCATTTGCGACGGCACATTTGCAACGCCTTCAGGTGCCGGGGTGCTCGCTCAAGCGCCAGAACTTTGGGCTGGATCTCGCTCTGAGAAATCAGCAATATAAACATGTATGCCACTAATAACTATTGCTAGATGCAAACATTTTGGTCTTGAATATCTATACACTGTTATCCAGAACCCCTATTTGTTTTGGGGCGCTTCGCACTCTTGACTTTAGCCAGAGGCCAATGTAGAGCACAGAGCCCCAGCCACACCGATGTGCATTTGGTCCAAGGCTGATGCTAGGAATGCATCAAACCTAAGTTGGATTCAAAACAACACATTTTTTCCTGTGCCTTCTCCCTCACTACTTGGAAAAGCCTTATGGAAATTTCCTAAAGTGACTGCATTTGGCTGGCTTCCTTATCTGGACTTACAGGGAATGGCACAAACATCAAGAAATCCTGACAGAGAAAAACAAGGCCATTTAGGCCAACAAAACAGCAACAGTCTTGAACCTCTGGGGCTTCCCACCAAACCCTATGCTAATTGAATTTCCTTGCTACCCTGAATATCAAAAAGGTTGCAGTAACCAAGCCCTTTTTGAGAGGTTGAAGGCCTCAGCCATTTCCTCAATCCTTAATTCAATTCTCTTTCTCTATCGCAAAGAAGTTGACCAACCTAAGTCTGAGGCTTTGGGGGGACAAAAAAAAGACAAGAGCCAGTCTATTGGTCCAGAGGATCATTCTCCTGGGTTCAAAAACCCTATAAAATGTCTGACCAGAGACCGCCAAGTTGTTCACTCTCCTTCAGCCTCAACTTTGTTGGGTTTGAGAGTCACCTGCTATGCTGCATCACCACACTTCCATCCCAATGGTTCCACAAAAAGATGTTTTTTGTTTGTCAGACTACATTTTAACATTCAGAAGATGAAAATTAATCAGACACCTATTGCTTTCAGTGTGCAAATGTGGTCATATTGACTTGTTCCATTTCTAGATGTCTTTAATCATTCATTTGCATTGGAAAGTAATTTCCAACTCTAAGAACGGGTGTAGACTAGCAGCTAAGAAACTGAGTTACAAGTCAAGAAGTTCCTGGTTTGATTCTCATTTCTGCCATGAACTCAGTAGGCAACATTAGAGAAGCTTTCAGCCTCAGCTCCCCAGCTGCAATATGGGGATAATAACACTTACCTTACAGGGTTGCTGTAAGGACAACATTGAGATAATACATGTGAAGCACTTTGCACACGCAGAAAGCATTATACAAATACTACTATTATTGATTTTAGATTTTCATGGCCAGCAATGATTCTTGATTGTGCAGGAATTAACGGGTAAGAGGCCATGGCATAAAAATTTAGAAAAATAGCAAATAAAACATAAGGAACTGTAGAGACCTGAGCCTTTTTTTTTTAATCAATAAGGTTCCTTAGATTTTTGACCATGTTTCCTGGTTTTTTATTATTTGCTATTTTTCTAATTTTTTATGCCATGGCCTCTTACCTGTTAATTCCAGCACAATCAATACTACTATTATTATTATTTAACAATTATCTTGGATGGGACTAAAAGCCTCAGGATGGTGCTGTCAGAAGAATTCCTCCCAAGAAAAGTATACTTAAAAGTGGGTTCATTTACAAGTTAGTTGGACTGCAGCTTTAGCAATTTTTTGAGCTCAGCGCAGGCCTGCACAACTTGCAGCCGAACAAGCCAAACAAAACCCACCAGGCACGTATGAAAGCCCACCAGAGACTGAATAAACCTCCTGTATCTGCTATCTGCCTGGAACAGAAAAAACAGGGGTGGTAGTATATCAAGCAGCCATCAGATCACAATACATACATGGTAGGACGAATTTGGCTTGGTGGATCACAAGTTGTACAGACATGCACAAGTGCCATCTCTTTAGTTGTGTCAGAAGGCCATAAGAAAATGAAAAAAAGCAAGGGGTTGAAACAGTTATATCCATCTTCCATCTTGCCTAATAAAATGCCTGCTTGTATACCCTTTCCTAAAACTTTACTGGTAATCACCACAGCAAAGCCCTACAAACGGTGTCAAAGGCCAATGCTTTCAAATCAATGGCCATCTTCTATGCCCACCAAACTACACATACCTGATCGAGATAAATACAGTACCTTGCATACCTGCGGGACCAAAATCTTGCCTGGTGAGGAACACGGCATGGTCATGGTATTCAGCATGTTCAGGATCTGAGCGCTGCTGAGAATGGGCCCAGCGGCATACCTGCTCCAAGCTCCGAGATGGATTCCCTCGCTCTATTAGACTGATTGACTAGAGAAGACAAGAGAAGAAGGGGTCAATTCAGGAACATCAAACCTGGCTATGCCAGATTTTAAAATGAGGCTGGGAAAGTCTAGTTCAAAAATCCCATTGCTTGAACCACAAAGACTGTACTACCAAAACCCACAAAGGCTTGCAACTACAGTATAAGCTTTCAGGATCATTATTAGTGGTTAAATAATAAGTACATAGGTGGTTGACGGTGCATGGTTGCAGGAGTAGCAAAGCCAGCTTTACATTAGAACTCAAAACATGTTTTCCCATTCACTGGGAAATAAAACTAGCCTTATTCAGACTTTTGCTTCTATGCATTCAGCGAAAGGTCTGAAAGGGGATTTAATGCACATGCAGCCTCCACCTTCCCAATCACATGGAAGAGCTTATGCACATACAGCTATATATGCATAGAGGCAGAGCCAGGAGGTGCAATCCGGCTCCCTCTCCATGGGTTCAGTATACACGTGGAGGAGAAAATCTGAATAGGGCTATTGTTAATGGCAAGAACACAATACATGTGCAGAGGCAACAAATCTGAACCAGTTAGGTGGAAAGAAACAGAATGGAACCTATCAATCATGACAAGGGATCTCTGCAGTCCTCAAGTCTTTCTGCAGTATCAGAGTCCTAACCCAGCTTTCTTCCTGACCTGCTACTGTCAACGTTCAAAGAACGTGTTCTTATTTTAAACATATTGAAAATATTTAAAACAGCAGTAAGGTTGCAAGTCTATGTACACGTTCCTAGAAGTAACCCCCACTGAACAAAGTGGGACTTACTGCTAAGTACACGTGCATAGGATTGCACAATAAGATCTCCTACATGCAGCCTGAAATAGTACCAACAATCCAATGTCACATATTTCTCTGCACGTGTAAATCAGCCCTTAAAGCTGCTATTTCTGTCCTTCTGATAAGATCATACTGTAATTCTTTTAAAATGTGCCATCACTTTTAGCCCAAGAGATGTCAATACCAGGCAGAGAATCGTTAGCACAAACAACTATTTTTTTCACCAATGTCAACCTGTTTGAGTTTCTTACCTCTTCTGCCTAAATCATGGGCATGTGCAAGCTTTACATTACATTAATATTTGTAATGAAATGTAAAGAGTAATTGCAAATGTGAGTGTGCCTTGTTATTCATATTTACCTGTCTGTATCCCACCATGATCATTCTAACCAGGACAATGTTGATGTGAACTCCCAACGATTCATCATGGTAAATTTCATCTACCTAAGGAGAAAACACACATATAGATTCAAGTTATTTATACAACACTGTTTGGGTGCAAAGTATGGTCCAATCCGCACTTCATTTGCCCTCACACCATGATTATTTCCCACATTCACACTTTCACTTTTGTAAGATAAGAGAGTGAAGAGTGACAGCCAATCTACCCAACGATTCGATGACTGAGCTGAGATTTCCTTCAGCTTGAGCCTGGTTGTGATGAGGACAATCACCACTGCCTATACAAGGGCACTGAATGGGACAATGTGGAGACAGCAGGTAGACCCTCTCAGGCAACAAACAAGATCCCACCCCAACAAGATAAGAGTTTTTTCAGAAGTATCCAGAACATAGTAACTTGGAACTTTGCCACATAAAAGGCTACAATGCAAGACCACTTTACCACATGAATTCAGAGGGGGAAACATCATCTCATAGTGCCTTAATCACCAAAATTGCCCTGCAAGTCAGTCTCTTATGTGACAGGAAGTATGGTGAAAATATGGGGCGCACATAATTTCCTCTGCAAAAGCAGTATCTGGGAAGGAAATGCGTCAAGCATAAAAGCAACCCTGAGATTCAAATAGAGTGGCATGCCTCCCACCATTCAATTGATGCACTTTCCACCTTCTGCACACAACAGAGCTTCCTAGAATCAGTCCTGAATCAACACCCCTCCTTTCTCTTCTTTTGTCCTACTCCATTCCCCTTCCTTTCCTGTCCTCAACTGGTAAGTAGGAACACAGTGTCCTGTGTAAAACTGGGAGCAGTGCAACATTAACCGCACAGTCCTGTGTAACTATAGGTCGGCAGGTCTAGCGCTCTGCTGGCCTAGGGTGTCGTAAACGTGCTGTAAGGCACGTTTGACACCCGGAGAGTAAGAGGTGCTAGCGTGGATGCCGGAGCCGCTCCACCACCTACCTGGACCTGCGTAGGCTGCCACAGGTGAGTCCCACGCTGGCCGGCGCAAGGGCAGGGGGAGGGCAGGACGGGATGGTGAGGGAGGGGGCCATTGGCTGGCCCAGGCTGGGAGGGGGTGGGGATATCGGCGCCGATATCCTGAGCCCCTTCCTGGTCCACGCCGCTCTTACACTGCCTCTCCGGATGTACGCCAGGTCTGGAGTTGCCGTGCATCCAAGGACACCCTACACTCAGGGACGGTGACGAACATCCCCTTCTCCAGAGGTGCACTCCAGCAACCCCAGGGCAGCCCACAATGGGCTTAGGAGAGTAGCCGGCAGCTTAAAGTTACACAGGATTGGGCTGCCCAGCTACAACCCTATATATGCGCTTACTGGGGAGTAAGTTTCACTATTAAACTCAATGGGGCTTACTTCTGTGTAGGCATGTATAGGATTGCACTGTAAAATAATCTTTCACTGGCTTTACTGCAGGGAAGGAAAGACTACTGTAAAGCAAAATGAAGTGCATAGTGACAAGGACAGTGTAATCTTCTAGTCTTGGGTGACTATCACAAAACCGACATGAAAATACCATACTTTTTTATTTCTGAAGGATAGTAGAAGGATCCTTGCCTCCTTCAGAAACACTCTTCCAAAGAAAGAGCAACAAGTATTATTTTTTACCTCTCCCCCCCACACATGTATATAAATATTTTTAAAAATATTCTCAATGGCAACATTTAAACATTACTATGTACATTTCCCCCTCCTTTTCCTCCCCTGCCAGGTGCTGAAGGAGTATCTTCCTTTACAATAAACAGATCACTCTTGAATAAACAAAATGTACAAATAAGGGTACAAAGCTAGGTGATGATGTCACCAAAAGGAACTGAGAACAGCGGGATTTCCCATGGGCAGCTCATCAGTCATGGAACATTCTGTATGCATTTAGCAGATATCGCAGCCAACAACTTCATCCAGCAAAAGGAAACTGTTCACATCCAAATGTGTTTGCATCTTATGGAAACTGGAATATCTATTAGTCGTTTCAGTGCGCAGGAGACCCAAAAGCAGGGTATGAGGCTTGCTAGCAAACCCTGTTCAAGAAGGAACCTGGCTACCATCGCACATATTATTATTATTAACAGTATTTATATACCGCTTTTCAACAAAAAGTTCACAAAGTGGTTTACAGACAAAAATCAGATGATTAAATATATACATGCATTACAGACTCACACCTGATGGAGAAGAGGAGGCAAAAAGAAAATCTCTCTCTCTCCCACAACTCTTGCTTGCCACAGGGTCGGACAGGGATGAGCTGTTCCAGGAGCAATGCAGAGAGCAAGTGAGACTTAAACAAGCTTCACCTGGATGATGAGCAGTGGGCAAGTGATGCCTAGACGTTGCTTGCTGAACCCAGATCATCAAATGTTTCCAAGCCAACACTTAGACAATATGCATCATGTAATTTCAAGAAGGGTTTTGGGAGAAATAACGGATGTTCTCTGCAATCAGTAGAGAACCTTTCCTGGCCTATAAGGCTCCCCAATTTTGCCGCCTCAGCTGTCCAAATGCAAACAGACCACAGACTATTTTAGAACTGGCCCTGCTGAAAAGTGCCTTTTCTTCTCAGACTTTTCTTTTACTAATCACAGCCGCATATATTTGTAGGAATGATCACACATAAATTAGAAATAGAATATCTCTTTGAAGCACGAAGGCAAGCCTAATAACTAGCAAGCAAACAAGCTCATTTAAATATTTTCCACATATCTATGTCAGAAATATTTTCCCTGTATGCAGTCATAGGATTTCCAGACTATGAATAGTTTAAATATGTGAGCTGGATATATTTTAGTGGTTGAAGAGTGGGCATAAACAGAAATCAAGAACTGCAATTTTCCACACCACATGAGTGCTTGCCAATCTGCATTATCTACAATGTAGATAGATTCTACATTAAACACCATTCAGGCTCTAGTAGACCTCAAAGCTAGAAACAAAAGCTTCTTTTCCTATATCGCATGGGTGGGGAACCTCCGGCCCGCGGGCCGGATCCGGACCCCGAGGCCATCCGGTCCGGCCCCCAGAGAGATTGCCAGGAGGCTGCCCAACCAGCCCCCGGAGGCTCCGCCGAGTCTGTGCGTCACCTCCAAAGGCCAGGAGAGGGCCTCTGCACATCCTCCCGGGCCGCCGGCTCGGCCCCTTCTGACCAGGCCCTTGTCGGCGATTTCGCACATGCGTACAATCCATGGCCATTCTTATCAACATCAGAGAGGACACAATCAAGTGGGTCATAGGTTGCCAGATCCAGAGAGGACAATGCATATTCAGAAGCAGACTTACTGTATGCATGCTTGTTCCCAACAGGGCTGGGAGACATGCAAAAAAAAAAAAAGTGCTGAACACATGGTTTCCAGTGCTGATCTCTGCATCCAACAATTGGAGCTGCAGTTCCTGGAACTGCATTGGGAACTGTGCGTGCAGCTCCAAACAGATGGTCAGCAGTTATCAGCTGGGGCAGCACCATCACCTGTTTGGAAGGAGGAACCAAATCCAGACACCACCACCCGCTTTCTCCACACAGGTGACTGACATTGCCAAAGTGCACAGAAGCTGCCAACTATTGGGTAGCTGGATACTGGTGGATATACACCAGTGGTGGTTGCAATCCTATCCACACTTTCCTGGGAGTAAGCCCCATTGAACACTATGGGATTTACTTCAGAGTAGATGTGCATAGACTTGTGCTGTAAATCGGTGTCTGGATAGCAGACAGCTGTACACCCATCTGTCTGGATTTGGGCCAAATGTTGCAACAGAATATAGGAAAGGGGCAGTTTCTAGGGCATGTTGGTCCCATGATAATATCCTCTCTGTAGTTTACAGATAGTTAAACTACTAATTAAATAAATTCATACACTCTCTTCACACACAAAAAACCCAAACCAAAGAGTGTTATTATTCCTTTACATTATGGTGAGCCTCCCTGGCTGCAGTCAGTAAGAATATGTGGTAGGAGGAATAGACCAGTGCGAAGCAAACAATGCCTTTTGCAGGGGGGAGGGGATGGCAAGAGAACCAGAATGTTAATAGCATTGACTGTGCAAGCTCCTCCTCTCTGTATCTCTGACAGCCCTGACCTGAAATGCCTTCAGAAAACTTTGGCAGCTTACAAACAAAACCTCGACCGGGTTGGCCTCAGTTTGAGTCAAGGAAAGGGGAAAAGAAAATGAGGAAAGACAGAGTAAAACTTCAAGCTAAGCAAACAAAAGTTAGCTGCCAATTGGTAGCACTTTGCTTCACTCCACATTGCGAAATAATTCCTTGTCTCATCTCTCCACACCTCCAAGGGGATTAAATGCTTGCTGTACATGCATATGATCTTAATTCAGTCTGAAGCTGAAGTGGCGGGCAGAAGAAATCCTTGGCTACCTACCACCCTCTGTAAGAGAAGCTATGCTCGTCTTCCCCCAGTTAATGAGAAAGATAGAGTTACATACACAGCAAAGCATCTGGGAGCATGCTCAAGTCGGCTCTGAATGGAAGAGCGAAGCCACTGCTGCAGGTGGTAACGAGACATACACTTGATCTTCTGTGCCCAGACAATATGTCTACTCCTGGGAGGGGGAAATTAGTCTATCTTGAATGCAGATGCGAGGAGCAAGTCAATATCTCCACATGACAGAGACCTGTTCCATAAAAGCTTTTAAAAAAGGCTAGGATGGATGCATGGAAACAGGTGGTGCAAAAACCTAATTTTTGGATCACTGAGGCAGTTTGGGCATCCAGTTCTTTTCAGCGGCTGACAACAAAGCGGGGAACCCTCTAAATTCTAACTTTAATTTGATCTTTAAATAATATGAAATATGAACAAGCAGTGGATCACTTGGGAGCTTCATGACCCCAACAACGTCTGAGGACACCATACCAAAGAGGGATACGGGAGTTCCATTTCTCAAGCAGGTACTGGGACTCAGAGGTAGGCCTCAAAAATGATGTAATTCCGTCACCTTAATCAAAAGTCCTCATCTGGCTTGTAGGAATCAGATATGCAGGATCAGTGCACATAACAGCTTAAAAATAGGAGCATTCAGAAGTGACCAAAGAAACACCAGTATACAATACATAGGGACCAGCATACATATACTGTATGCAGCATATGTATCATAGGGCCCTGGCCGGCTGACACCTGAGGAAGGGGACGAACGTCCCCTTCTCCCGAGGTGCTCCCAGGCTGCCCCAGTGTGGCCCAGGAACAGCAATAGGATACAGCGGCCGGCCCTTTGGGTTGGCCGCTTAAAGTAAGTCAGGATTGCGACGTTAATGACACCTTTTTACTTTGTTTTGTACACCCTCGTTTAAAACAGTCCTTCCAGATTTTCCTGAAGATGTCTGGAGCCCCTTGCTCAGTCATCATCTTCTGCAAGGCCAATTTCAACATGTCCCCTGCCTTGCCACTCATTTGCATCAGGGAAAATTCTCAGCTTTCAAGTCATGAGGATAAGATGTCTGGCTGTCAATATAATGCAAGAAGTAGCAGCCACTAGGATCACTCAAAATGCTGGAATGTAACCTAAGATTACAGTAGTGAGTTGTCTGGCACACATGTCGTATGCAGTTCATTTTATGGCAAATTTCCTGCACAAATGATGTTATCACGGGGACTGTCTTGAAGCAAGTGGCAACGTGTTCCTGGAAGAATGAGGCTCCCAACAAGTGACTTTTCACTGCCTACCTAACTCTCTTTTTTGCCTCTCTTTAATTGGTTTTCTTTCCTTATACATTAGGAGAGGAGAGATTGGGGGAAAGGGAGGGTGTATAGGCCATAAAATCTGTCCACATTTGGGAGGGGAGAGAACGACTTTAGGGAGTTTTGTATTGTTCTTTCCATTAAACTATAAAACGTTTCAGTAAAAAAATAACTTTAAAAAGAACATGAACATAACTCATCTTTCTACCATGTTTTATACAAACAGCAGACAAAAAGTCAAAGAAAAAACACCCTACTACTACACTCTGGTTTTTCCTCCTCTTTTGGCAGCAGCTATTTCATCTCCACTGCAACAGCCAATGTCTGTTCCTTGCCAAACGAGGTCTTGTGCCGCACATCATGCAGAGCGTTCTCTGTCTGGAAATTTCTGCTAGCTCTGGGAATTCAGTTGCATTTTAACATAACTGTATCCATTTATTGCAGAAGGTTCTTATTTTACCCGAACTGACTCTGTGAAACCATTTCTAGATTTATCTGTTTGCTGCCCCCTCCCCCACAACTTGCAACACTTGTCAGCTAGAAACTTATACGGGCCTGGAAATGGATAGTCCATCCACTTGTGTATTGACTTCCGCGAGGTTAACCACCAAGCAAAGTTCGACGCCTACCCCATGCCCCGCACGGATGTCCTCCTAGAGCTAGTAGGGAAGGCCCGCTACCTGTACACCTTGGACTTGACAAAAGGCTACTGGTAGGTCCCCCTGCATGCCGGGGACTGGGAGAAGATGGCCTTTGCTTCACCTCTGGGCCTGTTTCAGTTTCAGGTCATGCCCTTTGGCCTACATGGGGCCGACGTGACTTTCCAGAGGCTAGTCAACACCGTTCTGGGGCCCTATCACGACTTCAGTTTAGCATACTGTACATTATGACATCCTTATCTTTAGCCATATCTGGGAGGAGCATCTCGAACACCTATGAATCGTCCTTCAGGCTTTGGCCAGGACTGGGCCGAGAGCCAATCCACGAAACAGTCTGCTGGGGGCCCATTCACTCCACTATCTGGGAGATGTGCTAGGGGAAGGAGGGATCCGGCCATTACCAGACAAGGCCCTTGCCTTACAAGAATTCCCTGTACCTCGGTCCCAACACTAGCTCAGATGTTTGATTACAACTGCTTTATCCCTTGCTCTGCCACCCGCGCCAGCCCACTCACCAACCTTCTGTGAAAGTGGTGCTTCTGAGGGCTCGCCCCAAGGCAGAAGAAGCCACGACCAGGGAGCGAGGGGCACAGGTGCATTAACCTCCCTCCTTCCCTTCCAAACTCTGAGGCTGTCTGAGACCCCGACCTGGACCCCTGGGACTGGCCTTGGTAGTGCCCCTGCCAGGCAGTACATCTTACAACAGTATTTTCATCACTCCAAGCCATGAACCATGTGTTCTATTTCAATCTATAAAATACTTTAGGGAAGAACTAAAATACTTTAGGGAAGAACATGGCAAAATGAAGATAGTTTTCCAATACAAGGGAATATTTAGGACACAATGACATAAGATGGCAGATGAGAAAATTTATGCAATGATAACAGAGAACAAGAAACAGTTCGACAAGTATCTGCAGGATTTGATAATAAATGTGTATGTTATACATGCTACAGAGATAAACTATTGTTATGAACGCACAAGAACAAGAGATTGTTTATAATGAGTGAGCAGAAAATACAATAGGAGATGCTGGGGACCCAGTTCCTTCAAAAAACCTGCTTCTAGTTTGATATAATTGTATGGTGCATAGAACAGCTAATGTCTTATCTGCATGATCATGTAAAGTGTGCTACAATTGTCCTTTGTACCGTATTTCCCTTAACATCTCCAAAAGCGAGATGTTTCTCCTACTTGAAAGATGGAGGGGGGGGGGTGCCCAGCTTCAGTTTGCTATGATACCATTTGCCCAATGTTAATAACATGGGCTAGATGTGTTTTCATGTGCCTGAACATGATTGCCTCTCAGTTCAGTAGGAAGCATGATGCGGGGGGGAGGGGGAGGGAGTCCTTTCAGAAAAATCCAAACTGGGCCAAGTCTGTAAAAAGATATACAAGCTATGAAGGTACACATGAAGGTTATATTTAGTTCTACTTTGCTAGGTTTAGTTCTAACTTAAGTTTAAGGTAGCTTTAACTAAGATACAGGAAGCTGAACTAGATGGGCCTTTGGCCTGATCCAACAAGGCTCTTCTTATGTTCTTACAACACGAACATCAGATGATCAAAGGAGCTATCTCAAAGAAAGACTCAGCATCACTACATTGGGGTAAGGATGACTTTGTAATGAGTGCTTATGTTTTTTAAAAGTTAACTATAATTTAACCTATGGTCAGCAATTATGAGTGCAGCAAATGGGAGCTGAAAATAAACTCTAGGACGGTGCTTGCATATGCCATTCCCACAATTGCTCCTGGATAGGACTCCAGATACTTCCAGAGCCTATGTCTGGGCCATCATAGGTAATTAGGTCACCTTAATAGTGGCAAATGGTAACTGTTACAGATTTGAACTCAATGCATTGCAAGAATATGACGAGAAGGATTTTCTCCCTCTAATCAGATTAAGGTGACAGGAACTAGTGGGGCCCCCTCCTCATGAAAACCCAGCAGGCTCACAAGACAGCAGCCTAAGTGCCTCCCCCCCCCCACCTTTCAACCCCTTGTAGATCAGGGGGGGGGGTAATGAGCTTTGCCATTCTCAAGGTCTTGAAATATGAGTGCAGTGGACGTGATGTGAGAATAAGTATTTCATTTCCTACAGCACCATTTTTTCGAAGCTTCCAACGTCAGCAAGTCACCTAAAGAATATTCTAGGTGGCCTCATATTAGCCAAGTAAAAATAATTGGTCATGAACTCCAAGTATTAGGTAGGCAGGCAGAGGCGTCGCTCCGGTAGGGGCGGGGCTGTAAGTATCGCTGCGGTCATAGTCTCTTTACCGAGCGAGGAGGAGGCAGCCCCGCCCCCTCACTGTCCGAGCCAGTCCCCTACGGAGAAAGCAGCAGGCAGGGTCTCTTGCCTGCTGCTTTCTCTGTAGGGGACTGGCTCGGACAGTGAGGGGGCGGGGCTGCCTCCTCCTCGCTCGGTAAAGAGACTATGACCGCAGCGATACTTACAGCCCCGCCCCTACCGGAGCGACGCTTCTGTAGGCAGGCAAGCAAATGGTGCTTATTTATAGTCTGCCTATTCCTCGTTGTGCCAGCAAGTGCTAAAGAACTAGCTTAACCTACCCCCTGGGACCTTGTCCTGACATGCAAGAAACTATAAATGACAAAAGCCACACTGCATTGCTGTGTATTAGGCTACTTCTGCCTATTACAGCAACACACATTCCTAATCCTTTTATATTCCAACACACAAATATGAGGCGTGCATGGGGCAGAATCCAGCTTAGAGTCAAAGATCTGAATGTTCCAGGTAGCAAGAGAACCTCAACACCCTCTCAACAGCCCCCTCTTTCCCTTCCATACATAGTCTTCTACTTCATGTCCTGTTAGGGAGATCCTGAGCTCCCTAAATTTATGTTGTCAGTATCTTTTCACCTTGCTGCCTTTAGAACACACACACACACACACACACACACACACACACACACACACACACACACACACGAGAGAGAGAGAGAGAGAGAGAGAGAGAGAGAGAGAGAGAGAGAGAGAGCGCTTTAATATGGCTGCTGCATGACATCAGATATCTGGCACTTTTGCCCTCACCCTTTTCACATTTTTCTCTGTATCTAGGAAGACTAGAAACTTGCATTATTATTATGGTTCTAATGCACAGCCCATTCAGATCTTTGGATGTGGATGTGAGCAGTGGCATCGCTGGAGTGCGGCGGGAAGGGCGGACCGCCTGGGGGCGACGTGTGCAAAGGGTGATGCGCGCCCACACCCACGTGTCGTGCGCAGGCGGTCCGCCCTTCCCGCCGCGCTCCAGCGACACCTCGGAGGCCTCATCGACGCCTCGGAGGAGGCCTCGGAGCGTCCGCCCTCGGCGGAGCTCCAAGGCCTTCTGAGGGAGACCCAATGTGCGACGTCATATTTAGAAGGTTTTGCACATGCGCAGAACGTTTGAGGGCAAATTTGCCCTCAGAAACGTACTGCGCATGTGCGAAAACCTTATAAATAAGACGTCACGCATTGGGCCTCCCTCAGAAGGCCTCAGAGCTCCGCCGAGGGCGGACACTCTGAGGCCTCCTCCTGCCCAAGACAGCCGGCCGGCGAGGATGTCTCCGGAGCCGGCAGCAGCGGAGGGTCCGCTGCTGCCGGCTCCGGAGACATCCTCGCCGGCTGGCTGTCGGGCAGCATGGGGGTCATTAGGGCAGCGCGCGCGCCCTTGCACAGGGCGGCGCGCGCCCTAGTGACGCCGGTGGATGTGAGGACCTTGGATATTCGCAGATATTTCTGAAAAATGTGTGCAGTTCGGAATAGGACTGCTTTCTGTAGTTGGTATGTAGCGATTTCATTTACACCTAGGATCTTCAGGTGTTTTTCCAAGTCTTTTGGTATTGCACCTAGAATGCTGACAACGGTTGGTACGATTTTAGCTTTTTTTTCTGCCATAGGTGGTTGACTTCAATTTGCAAATCTTTATATTTTGTGATCTTTATGCCATTAAAGGTTGATTGATTGATTTTGTGATCTGTTCCTGTTCTCTCTCTTCAATTCTCACATCTCCAGGTATTGCCACAACTACTATCCAGACCTGCTCTTTTCAACAATTTTCAGCTTTGGGGTGTTGTGGGCTTGGTGTCTGTCTTAATACAAAAGTCCTATAACATTTTCACTCGTTTGTTTTCAATAACTTTTACAGCTTTGTGGTTCCACCAATTTTTGGTCACTGGAATATTATACTTTTTGCAGAGGTTCCAATGCACCATTGCTGTGACTTTATTATGTCTTTCCAAATTGTCTGCAAGATCTTCTTACAGCCACATATCAGGTGGTCCATTGTTTCCTCTGTTTCTTTGCACAATAGGCACTAGCTGTCATTGTATGATTCCTCAATCTGGGTCTTGACTGCATTTGTATGAAATGCTGCCTGGTCTTATGCTGCAAGAACCAAACCCTACAGTTTCCTTCTTCAGTGTACCTTTCCTTAGCCATTGCCAGGTCTTTTCACTGTTGACTTTGCCTTGGGTTTTTTTTAGGTATTAACATAAGAACATAAGAAGAGCCCTGCTGGATCAGGCCAAAGGCCCATCTAGTCCAGCTTCCTGTATCACACAGTGGCCCCACCAGATGCCTCAGGGAGCACACAGCCAACAAGATAACCTGTTTCCTGTTGTCACTCCCTTGCACCTGGCACAGAGAAAACCTACTTCTAAAGCCAGGAGGTTGCTTATGGCTTGTAACCTTGGATGGTCTTTTCCTCCATGAATCTGTCCAATCCTCTTTTAAAGGCATCTAGGCCAGGTGCCATCACCACATCCTTTGGCAAGGAGTTCCACAAACTAATTACACGCTGAGTAAAGAAATATTTCTTTTGTCTGTTTTAATACTCCCACTCAATTGTAGTGGATGTCCCCTAGTTCTAGTGTTGTGTGAGAGGGAAAAGATCCACTCTCTCCATCCCGTGCATAATTTTATACGTCTCAATCATGTCCCACCTCAGGCGCCTTTTTTCTAGACTGAAGAGCCCCAAAAGCTGTAGCCTTTCCTCATAAGGGAGGTTAAACTGGCATACATTTATACTGTAGTGAAAGTACATACTGTATGCTCTGATGTTTGACCCACAACAAGATTTCTATATACTAAGAAATAAAATCTATATGCGTACTCCTTTGAATACACATATTCATTTCTCCACCATCACCCCACATACTGAAATGAATAGGGGAGCATGCATGCATGCAAAGTCCCACATAGCAGGGTTCTGGTTCAGAAAGTATGCCTGAAAACTGGGTTGGTTTCAAGCTCTAGTGGTACTTTCGTTTGTTTCCCCAGCCTGAATTGAGCTGTGCACACTCCCTCTTCAAAGAGATTCCGTATCCTTTTCGGCACCAGGTGAAAATCTTTAGGCTTTTAAGGTCAAGTGATTTTACTACTGGTTTGCTCTTTTAATATTTATAATTTGCATTTTTAATTGTACGCTAAAAGTGGCTAATAATAATTATAAATAAATAAACAAATGGTGAGCCACCATCATTTGCTGGCATGCCTGAGGGTCAAACAACACAGTGCGTTATTGGTCTTTATCTGCTTGGTTTTTATTTCCTAAATAGCAGTCACTGTTTGTGGTGGTGGTGTATGTGTGAGTGAGTGTGAGAAAAATCATGACTAGGGTGGGGGAACTCTCCCCTGCAGCTGCTATTTGCCCCCAAGAGAGCAGGATGCAAACTGAAGCTGTGTGTTAAAGGTAAAGGCATCCCTTGACATTTAAGTCTAGTCGTGTCCGACTCTAGGGTGCAGTGTTCATCCCCATTTCTGGCCGAAGACGCTTCCATGGTCATGTGGCCATCATGACTCAACGCTGAAGTGCACGGAACACTGTTACCTTCCCACTGAGGCGGTATCTATTAATCTACTTGCAATTTCTTGCTTTCGAACTGCTAGGTTGGCAGGAGCTAGGGCCGAAGACGGTAGCTCACTCTGTCATGCGGCACTCGGGTCTCGAACTGCTGTCCTGCCTACCTTCCGGTCTGTAGTTCAACATCTTAACCACTGAGCGGGGGGGGGGGAGAAATTCAGACATGGACCACCAAAGAAGAAAAGGGTGAAATCTCCTCTCTCTTCCCCCATATCATAGTCCTAATCAGGTCCATCCTGATACACCCCCCCCCCCCCGCATCATGCCTACTATTAAGCAAACAAAAATGAAGCACACAAAGGCCACTGAAGCGCTTAACATAAATGTTTGGTCTCAAGATAAGCTGTGTAAAAATAATAATCAGTTCACTGTAGGCACAGCAGCAATTTGTGGTTGTGAAAAATTGCTCAAGATTGATTTACACTCAGAATTCAGTCTGGGAAGAGATGAAAGAAAAAGAGGTTGGGAAACAAGTCCAGTTTGGTTTTTGGGACATGGGAACTTGCCCAAACTAACATCTTGCCACAGGCGAGCACCTTGCATCCCTAACAAGCTCTACCATTCTCCCTCTCAACTGTCAAGCCACTCCTTATGATAGTATCCCACCAATAACTGGTGTTTATCACAAGGTTCCAACCTTAGAATACTATTCATTGCTTAGAATTTCAACTGTTGGGGTGAGGTTGGAGGGGAGATTTCTAGCATTCATATCCAAAGAACAAAAACACAGAAGCAATAAAGATTCAAAACACTAGAGGTCAAAATATTTTTCCATCACTTGATGTTTGATCACTCATGGGTGGCTGTATAGTAATAAAAACAAAAAGTTATCCATCAGACTCAGGATTAGAACAGATACTGGATAAATACAAATATGACATTCTAACCCTACAAAGGCCTCTAGAAATGGCACCTCATCATGTGCCCCCTTCAACTATTTATTTATTTATTTAAAATACTTTTATCCCACCTTTCTCCCCAAAGGGACCCAAGGCGGCTTACAACTAGCCTGAATAAGTGGTAGAAAAATAATTTTTTCCTTTCCAGTGTTGAGAGTAGTTTTTTAAGAGTCGTTTTAAAAAGAAACATCCTTCACTCAAAGCAACCAAACTCATTTTAGTCTTTGCTTTTACACACATCAGCACAGTACTGCCCCCAAGAACGCTGATCCAAGGTATGCGACCCTGCACCTGCGAAGTCAGCCACAGTCTCCATTGCTATAGCTATCAGTTTCACTTGGGACACCGTCAGTTTCACTTGAAATGTTGTCAATTTCACTTGGCATGCTGTCAATGCTATTAAAGAAAGTGTTCCCTAACTTGCAGAGTTTCAGACTTTTGTGAGTGGTCCAGGAAAGGGACCCGCACGTACTTGGGTATTTAAAAACCCATAATTGTATGATCTATAGACTATAGCCTGTGAACAAATTGGCAGCCCAGCCTAAGCCCCGACCCTGGGGAAGCAGTGTACCGGCAGGTGGCATAGGGCCTTTGGTTCCCCCAGAGGCCATACCTGGAATGAGCCTTAGGAGGAGGGCCTCCACCTCATCCTGGGACATAGGAGCACTCCACCATACAGGGTAACAGTGAAGTAACCCTGCGGGGAGGTGGGTTAAAAAAAAAAAACCTTGCTTCTTCTGTTGACTTTTGCTATAATAAAAAACCCTGTTGCCAAACCATCACTTCTGCTGTTCTGTCCATGACCTTCCAGAATCTCCTGGATGTAGAGTCGCCCCTTCGGAGGAGGAGGGGGACATGACAGATTCCCATTGCAGGAATAGGAAGAATATGTTGTATTGATAGACTCTTAAGTTTAAGTCTCACGTATCTCCTTTTAGCGACTAGTTATAAGAGAATCTTAAAATCAACATAAGTCATCATGACTTTTCAGGCAAATCTGGTTCTCACTTGAGCCTACTCTCTTCTCTGCTTCAGTTTCTGTTCACTTCGCCCAAGCTACCAGTTCATCAAATCCTTTCTTCTTATAATCTGACAATAGCCTAACCAAGCCTCTCCTCTTTAGCCTGGCCTTGAACTAATAGGATTAGTGTTCATTTGTGTGGTCTTGGCCAGGTTGTGATTTATAGTTGCTGGCATGGCTCCCTTGTGTTCTCTTTTCTGATGAATTCTGAACACCGTCTTGCTCCCCCTGGGTCATCCACCCCACAAATGCACAGGGCATTCTGCTTAAGTGTGCATTCCACTAACATATTTTCTATCTGAAAAAAGAACGGGAGAGAAAAATCTACTTTAGCTATCCTCCAGAGTGCTCTCATCTTTCACTGTCTATGACATCTGCCTCCTCTATGCAATAGATCAATCAATAAAAGTAATCCCAACACACAACTAAAAGATACAAAATAACCAACACAATAGCTAAAAACATCAATATCCATTTGCACCAGTTGATGGAACAACATACTGTATATTCAAGTCAGACTCCCAAACGCCTGTTGAATTAAAACAGGTTTCAACATTCTTTTCAACACAAACTGAGCCAGACTGACAAATCTCTTGAGAGAGGGAGTGTGCCACAACCTGGATACAGAGAAGACCCTGCCTCTCACCCCAACATCATTCTAATCAGATGAAGAAAAGACTTGGAGCAAGGCCTCCTCCTTCTCTGCACTTGGGAAACAGGGGGGGCCCATATGGGAGGAGTGTCCCTGAAAGTGTCACAGGGCCATAGGAAGCCACCACATACTGAGCTAGACCACTGGACCCTCTAGCTCACCATGGTCTACGCTGACTTGCAGTGGCTTCTCCGGGGCAGGTTCAGCCAGAGCTCCAATGCTGCCCAAGCCAGCCACACAAAATGCTGTTTGTGCACCCCGTGTGAACCTCCTGCCACTTCCGCCTCCCTCCCCCCCCAAAAAATTGCGTGCACCTGCGCACCTGCCCACCCACAGGGGGTATCAGGGGGTACAGAGTTTGTTTGGGGCCCTTTCTCAAAGGGTGAGGGGGCAAAGCGGTGCAGGAAGAGGGCATCAACGGCAGGAAAAGTCTCTGGAGCCCAGGTCTACCAGGCTTCTCAATGTGTCTACCCGCCTGGTAGACCTGGCCTCCCGGTTCAGCCTCTCTCTTTCACTTTCCATGAGGCCAGTCCCAGGCCCCCCTTTTTGGCCCTGGGCCCGGGTACAATTCACCCCCTCTCATGGGCCCTGTGTGAGGGAGAGAGGGGTAGAGCAAGCTGAGCTGCCTCACAGCCCTCTCTTTTTACCTGCAGCCTCCTGGAAGAGCAGAGCACACTGGAAGCAGCGGCAGCATGCTCTGCTCTTCCAGGTTATTTTAAACAGGACCCAAGTGGAGCAAGGAGGCTGCAAACAGGGCAGCTGAAGCGGCAGGTAAAAGAAAGGGGTGAGAGAGGTGCTGCCTCTCCATCTCCTGTCCCACTTGGCTGCTTTCTTAAGCAGCTGGGGGGTGGGGAGATGGAGAGGCAGCAGTGGCCTGGTTCCTCCCTCCCCCCCCCCAAAGAAGGGGGCTGCCACTGCCCAGGTCTTCTTCTCACTTGCTTTGAGCAAGTGGGAAGGGGATCAGAGCATCAACTGGAACACCTCCGTCACCAGTGAGATGAAGAAGGTGGCAGGAAGATGCAGGACGTGACGAGGGACCCTCTTCTCTCCTCATTTGGCCACCCACTCAAGCTCACCGTTTGACACGAGGTCTTCAGGGTCTCGTCATCTGTGGGCTGGTCCTGCTCCAGGCCTCAAATGGGGTCTTTTCCAGTCCTACTAGAAAGACACTAGGGATTGAACCTGGGACTTTCTGCATGTGAAACAAATGCTCTACCACTGAACTATAGTCCATCCCATTCTAGATAGAAGTCATTTTGGGTTTTAAAGATCAGCTTCAGCTTTTTCAATTGTGCTTGGAAAAACACTGAGAACCAGTACAGCATGTACAGTCCTTTTAGGTCAGTTTCTGCTTACTCCCACTAATAAACAGGCAGCCCCTGTGTAGGTCAATCGAAATGTCCCAAATGGTCATCAAACCCTTCATCGTGCACATTATCTCAGTATTATTTACTTCCTCTCCATTTTGGAGAGGGCAAGCTGAGTTAATAGTGGCTTAACCAAGATCACCTAGTCAGTGAGTACCTGGCAGATGCAAGGTTTGAACTAGGAGCTTCAAGATTCACAGACAAACTCCCAGCCACAACAGCTACCTTTCTTGAACTCTCTTGCCACTTGTGTATTACCCAACAATGCTTGTGTCTTCTTAATTATCTTTTGCTGCATACAATTTTTTTTAAAAAAAAATCTCTCTTTTTCAGCTACACGCTGCTATTATTGTAACAGTAAAGAAAGGGAAGACAGACTTGTCAAATTCAGGGGAAAGCTGCTTGGGAAGCCATCTAGGCCAAGGCACTTTTTGAAGTCTTGTTGTGGCCCCACAGTGATGTCATGGCACGGTGGGAGTCCAGTCTAAAGAGAAACCTCTCAAAAGGTCACCAGCAATGATGGATAACTAGCGGGAGAGGCTATTAAACGGTGGGTGTTGCCCACCAAGTGCCGGGGACTTGACAAGGCTGCAAAAGGAAAGTGTCAGAACTAGAAGCAGGAACAAAGGAAAGGGGAAGAAAAAGGCCTGCCTGGAGGCTGAAGAAGGAAATAATGCTTTAGTAAACTATTCGTTTTGCATCTTACCCAAAGAGGTCATGTTTTTCCCCCTTTTACTGATCTTTTCTTTTAGCTCATTAAGCTCTCCAATGGGGCTCTTTCCATCTGAAAAGGCAGCTGCCCCTCTTTCAGTTCCCCCACAGCATCCTGAACATTCACTGAGTGAAAAGCATTCCCTGCTGAGTATAAACCATGAAATGGGGTTGAAAACAAAGCTTTTGATTAAACCTGACAATTCTGAACTTCTCATGCCATCCCTCCCCCCCCCCCAAGCTGGAAAAAAATGACATCATCCATGACACTAGTAGTACAGCAGGGAAGAAGAGAAATCTCTCTGTCACAAAGTGGAAACACATCCTCTGCTCCACCATGCAGACTGGTCTGATAAGCAAATTAAAGCATTTTATAGAGACATTTTCTAAAGCACCTGACCTCAAATATCAGTTTATTTACATACATATATTTATTCTAGATATATTTGCATGTAAGTGGGGAGAAAGGTGGAATAAAAATTATTAAATAAAATAAATATATAGTTTTGTCATAGCAGAACATTAAATTGAATATATGAACCGATTCCAAATGGACCATTTTGCACAGAAGTTCGAAAACACAGCATTGCTTCTAGAAGTCAGAATGCAAATGGAAGATACATTAATTGGCAAGCTGGCAAACACTTTTGTCACAAACAAGCCCTCATGCTCTCTTATGCATACGTTTCCAGCACCTGTCGATTAAACATTTCACCCCAACAGTATTTCAGAAATAGCACAACTAACAGCGCAATCCTGTGTAAACTTCCACCGGTGTAACAGCAGATGCAGTGTATGCCAGTGTAATTGCACTTACACCGGTGCATCTGCTGTTACACCGGTGCAAGGTTACACAGGATTGCGCTGTTATCACTGGCGTCACTGCAGGGGGCGGAGCTCTAAGTTCCACCGTGATCCGACCCTCCGTTACACGGGTGAACGAAGCGGCCCCACCCCCTCGCCTTCGGAGCCTTTCAGGGCAGTGAAAGCAACGCGCAGGGAGTCTCCTGTGCGCTGTTTTCACCGCCTTGAAGGCGAGGGGGCGGGGACGCTTCGTTCACCCATGTAACGGAGGGTCGGATCGCGGCGGAACTTAGAGCTCCGCCCCCCCTGCAGTGACGCCAGTGGCTGTTATAGTATCAACTTGCGATACTATAAGCTTCCAACTCTAAAAAAGAAATGATTTGCCTGACCTTTAGTACAATTCCAAGCAAATACCTTTAAACTGGTTATGGTCAGACAAAATTCATTAAATTTCCAAGATTTTAAATACGGTTTGAGGGCATATAACCTTTCAAAGAGAGTCTGAATGCATTGGGGCCAAGTTGCATGTTATTCTAAATTCATAACATGGTCCTGAGGGTAGGCGTTATTTAAAAAAAAAAATCAGCCCCAGGGAGGGTTGCAATACAGAGCAAAACTGTGACAAGGAGGTTGGAAGGCTTTGCCTTGCTGAAGTTCTACTCCCAATTGTGCCCCTCCATACAAGAAAAAAAAAACTTCCATTAGCTTTCACGTGAAGCTTCCCCCCCCCCTTAGAATAGCACATGAACGGGGGCACTACTAGTAGCAAAACCACAGTGCAGCAAAGTTCTGAAGTCCTCCAACGTCCCTCACTGCAATTTTATATTTTGGAGTTTCAATGGCCCATCTGGGCCATTATTATTATTATTATTATTATTATTATTATTATTATTATTATTTAAAAAGGGACATACATACCAGGCCATGTTACACATTTAGAGTAACATGTATCTTGGCTCTTAAATTATAAGTTATAATTTATTTCTAAAACAGCGCAATCCTGGAAAAGCAGCCGGCAACGGAATAAGCGTTTCGTTGCCGGAAGCTGTCGTGAACATGCCGTAAAGCATATTCGCAACGAATCTGGAGTGAGGCTGGCACAAGGCCGGCCTCCCTCACTCCGGCGCCGGGACAAGCATGAGGCCAGCAGCAGAAGGTGAGTCCTCCGCCGCCGGCCACATGGGTGGTCTGGCCTGGGAGGGAGGGGGGCCATTGGCCTAGCCAGCCCGGGGAGAGGGAGGGGGATGTCGTCGGCCATATCTTCGTCCCCGCTGGGCCGGCTATGCCATTACACGGCCTCCTCTACTTCCGCCAGCTATTTAGCTGGCGGAAATCCGAGGAGGCCTATCTGGCCGGCCCTGGTTTACATCCGGGGAAGGGTACAAACATCCCCTTCCCCGAGTAGACCTCCGGCCCGGCGCGTGCCGGGAAGCCTGGGCTCAGGATCCGGTGGGTGGTCCTGGGCCGCCGGCCAGATCCTTACACAGGGTTGCGCTGAAAAACACATAGAGAGCACAAGATGCACAGAGAGCCCTAAATCAGTAGCAGTACTTTGAAATAGCAGCCCTGTTTTAAAGAATAGTTTGAATATTTGCTATCTCAACTATCCACCAAATCTTTTGATCAAGAGTCAACATTTCCTCTGAGCAACTCCCTGCATTACCATGTATATTTCCCTCTTAGAATTTGAGGAAAAGGTTACTGCTTCCCACCACTCTGTACTCCGTCTTCATGGGTTTCCTTTTTCCAGTCTCATGTTCCTGCCTTTTTTTCCTTCCCAAACTGGCACACATACCCTCCCAGAAAACCCCAACACTAGCGTGCAACATAAGCAACCAACTGGCTTCTCTTCACTCCTTCCCTTTTCAAAGCATCTGTCTTCCATAATAAATGCAATGTTGCCAATTGACTGTTTGAAAAGAAAAACAAGAAATTTCAAAGAAAATAAATTACAAATAAAATGATGATTGTGCTCTAATTTTATAAATGTGTATGCCTCACAGCAGTGCTCCAAGCACATTGTCATCAGCTTCATATTGGCCTCATACTGTACTGTTTCAGCTTATCAATTTGCCAGGTCTTTCATCCCTCAAAATAATCAAATCTCAGTTTGTGACAAGATATTTCTCTTCCGCTAAGAATCAGAGGATTCTGTTCAAATATTCATTACATTTGTGCTGTTCAAGATCTCTGGGAACAGTTGCCACTACAGCACAGGAAAAAATGATATGCAACTGGAAAATACTCTCTGATGTTGACCGACCTGCACTCACACCCTGAACTATCCCACAGTGTTTCTGCTTAGCCAGCTGATGTTGCTTGGTCTCCTAGCTCCTTAAATAGAACTCTAAGGATGGAATCTTCACCTCCTCACTTCAGGCAGAAAAGTAGCCAGAAGGGGAAAAAGAAACATTAACAGGAATTCCACTTCAGGGCCCATCTGGTGCCCAGACCCTCAACCTTTTCTCTCCTACTGTCCTATCCAACCAGGAAAGAGGGGGGAAGTGAAGGAGATACACATCTTTATGAAAGTGTCTGCAGATATTTAGATGCCAGAAGTGTACCAGAGCAAATACTTTGCAAAATCAATATTAGCCTTCTACATTCTCTGGCACTTAGGGAACATCTCTTAAGTCTTTCCTTCTTTGTTACTAAATGATGAGCTCAAAATTCCTGTGAGCCTTTAAGGTAGTAGGAGAGATGCTGAGAGGCGGAAGAAAGAGCAATACTTTGAGCTACAAGAGAATAAAGGGAAGAAATCTTAGTTCTTTACCAATGCAATCACATACATATTGGGGGGAAAATCCATATAAAATCACCTTTACAAGCATTTTTGCACACAAGGCTTACATTGTTCTTGAACTTGAACCCCTGTTCTACTATTTGTGAACTGCCAGATAGCTGAAATGTGAAAGAAAAAGTGGCAGATAGATATTTTTAATGGGAATGAGTATTCCCGCCAATGTAGGTTTTACACATCAATTGAAGTAACCATCATTTTAAAATCCCGTTTAGATCAGAAACATACTGCAAGAGGGGTGTATTTGTGAGTGAGAGGGAAGGAGAAGCATGCAAGTAATTAACATATTCTCAGACTCCAAACCATCATTTGAAGATTGAGATCATTATATCTGAATTGGGCCCAAGACTCACATTTGAAAACTACCTACTACTCAGGGCAAACTGACACATTACATAAGATGTACCAGTATCTAAAAAACTCCAATACACTGTAGTTGTTTTTTGTAGGAAAGAGCTTCAGGAAGGAATGGGAGCAAAGAAGCGGATGGAGAAAGGTGCTTAACATTTCCTAAATTAACACACCATCCAAGCTGCCACTTCCCCTCATACTGTATATGCATACCGTATTGTCCCGAGTATAAGACGCACCTGATTATAAGACGCACCCTTAAAGTTTGGTGCTATTAAAAAAATTTAATTAAATCACTGGCATTAAATTGCAACAGCCTGATTATAAGACGCACCCCTAGTTTAAAAACTTAAATTAGGAGAAAAAAGTGAGTCTTAGACCAATACGGTATTTACTTTCACAAAGCTGCCTACCCTAAGTGGTCGTTGGGGTTTTGCCACACACTTGTTCTGCCCTCTGATGCAATCCGCTTTAAAAGAAGTTTCACATATTTTGTGAGTAGCTTTAAGATTGGCTGGAAAGAAAAAAGGGGTGGCATCTTCTCTGTTTTGCTTCCCCCCAGGAAAAACACACAAAGAAGTCCTCTCTGCAACAACACTTTCTGAAGAAGGAACCTTCTCACCCAGGCAACCAAGCCAGTGCCCTGGACAGAAGCCAAATAACCCACCAAAGTCTCACACAGAGTTTTTGGTTTCAAAAAGTCATAAACCCCTCAAAACCAGAAGTTCATTTTAACTCATTCTTCCCACAAGACATGCCCTTGGTTCTTTAGCTCTCTGCTTCAAAACAACTATGTTTCCTTTGATTTTTTTTGTCAATAACATTGTCATTTGGTCCTGCTGTACCCCGAGGCATGATGTCAAATTTTCACACTAGACCTCTAAATTATACACTGTGCACTATGACATGACCACAGCCTGACAGATTTCTAGCACATGCAACATAACCAAAGCACACATCAGCCACAGGAAGCCTATGTCATTGCAATCAATGGGCACAGTCATACTCATTCACAACTCCCTTCCTGTTCCCATCTCTAACAATTAAAATACAACAAGCATCCAAAAGTTCCTCACTATGTTCATGAGGGTGAGGACGTAATTCTGGACATGTTCCTTCCCATGAAACCGCACAACCGAATCATCCACTGCCAGCAAAACCTCTATATTATAGTCGTCTTTCTTGGCATGGCGCCTCTTCCGATCTGCTTCACCAAGCTGGTCTTCAACCAGGTCCAGAGTGCTTGGGAGGTGACCAAAGCCTGGAACTAGAAAGATATGAGAAACAAGGAAAGAATGAAGCAATTCTTTATTCTGGTCTCTCTAAAATGTACTATTCTACAACAAACAAACTCCAACACACCAAACATGTAAGGGATGTTCAACATTTAATTTTTATGCCATGGCTGTCTTGATTAATGAGAACTGGTTTTTATTTAAAGTATCACTTAATGGAGGTCAGGGATTTAACAAAAGAGCCTTAACATTCCTTTACAGCCCCAACCTTCAGACTACAATCACCACTGAAGTTTTTTTTTTTTGGGGGGGGGGGAGTGTCAGCCAGAAACACTTCGAATTTGGACGTAAGAGCAAGGCTGTGAGTTTTTGAGCTAGAGTTTAGATACACCAGAAGCTTCATAGCAGCTAAACAATGCTTCAAAAACCATAGCGGTACCTGGACTGGAGTCTCTTGTATTTGTCATAAGATGTGCCTGCCTCAGAGGAATTAAAGAAATAGGCATTGCTTCTGGATCAACCTGTGGTGTAGCAAGCGGGGGGGGGGGGGTTCCACACCAGAGTGTCACATGAGGGGGTGCCACAGAAGGCTAACCAAGATGGCGGTGGTTGCCTCTTACTGTTTCTCGGAGAGGCCTTCTTCACGCACCCACTTCTGGTCGAGCCGCTCCAAGCTGGGCCGAGTGGCTTCTTCGTGAAAAACATGAAGAAGCCACTCAGCCCAGCTCAGAGAGCTACTGCTTCTTCCAGAAGCCACCAAAACACTCAGTGGCGGCAGCGTGATATGACTGCTCCCCTTCCTCCTCCTTTGGAGGCTCAATGATAACCTCCAAAGGAGAAGGAACGGGGGACAGCCAGATCGCAGGCCCCCCACCGCCTCGTAATCTGGCTGCCCTTCTCCTTTGAGGTCTCCAAGGGAGAAGGGCAGCCGGATTGCAGGGCCACCAGCACCTCCCTGGAAGTGACATTCTCGGGGGAGAACCTGGAAGTGATGTCACAACATCACATTACATTGTGACGTCACGACGTCATCAGCCCAGGCAGTGTGGCGTCTAGGTACACCACTGGGATCAACCCTACTTAGAGCAGATGTGGAGGAATTAAAACGTGCATGAAATGTGCAAAACCCGCTAATATTACATGTAGACATAATCCTACCTTCATTTTGATGAGTCTTAAAGGATTCTGCTCTCTGTTGTTCGATGGTAGACCTGCGGTAGACCACGTGCGCTCTCCCGTCCTTCTCCTTCTCCCACTGTCCTCTCTTCAGAGGTTCAATAAAAAACTCACCACTGTCTGTCCGAATCAGACCTGCCTAGAAAAGCATGGAAATGGGAACATGAAATAAGAGAAACATTCATGTATTTGTGGTTTTGACAGGCCCAGCTCAAGCTCTGGTGGCACCTGAAGCAGCATCATGAGGTATCCCCCCCCCGCATGTGAAATGCAACTGGCTGGAGCACTCACCTGTAGTTCCCCCCCCCCGACACACAGAATAACCTGTTTGAAGCCTCACCATAACTGTTTCTCAATATGGATCCTCCACACCCTTCTCACCTTCACCTGCCCCAGCTCTGCTACCCAGCTTGCCCCAACACCCAAACCTTCCCTTCCCCCCCCCCCATGCTTTCACTCCCAAGACATCTTGTATCTTGCCATTGCTAGGATCCTCTTCCTCCTCAAGCTTTGCCTTTAAAAAAGGCAGAAGGTGGGAGCAGGAATAAGAAAGTTGGGAGGAGTTGTTGAGTGGCATTGTTGGTCTATGTCTCTGTTCTAGCCCAACAGTACCGCTCAACTCCTCCTCCTGACTTCCTTATTCCTACTCCTGCACTTTGACTTTTCAAAAGAGAGAGGACCAGGAGAAGACTGACCAGAAGTGCAGACTGGCGGCAAGTGAAGGCAGCTGACAAAGGCTGCCGTTGGGTGCAGGGTGCCACTCTGTGCCCATCCGTCACCTGAACTGGATGCCTCGCCCAAGTTCATTAGCAGGTATTGGCAGGAAAGATAATTTCATGAAATTTCAAGTTATTTTCTCCTCCAATCAACAATGTTGCAATATACCTGAATCCCTCTTCTTGTGGAGTAAAATGCAGATTATCTCATTGATTATGCAAATTGTTTTGTAAAACTGAATACTCTAAGGCCACTTGCTGACAAAGAAACATTATGATTTATAGCACAGTAGCATTGGACTTAATTGTCAGGGGATACCTTTACCTTTACCTAGCATTTCAGCACCCCTAAGAAGATCCCTGATCAAATCTTCTGGCAAGAAAATTCAGACAACTGTCAAATTCTGCAAAGTTCTATAAACAATGAAATGTCCACTTGGAGATAGAGGTTGTTGACATAAACAACACTTTGTGATCAATCTTATGCATGTTTACTCAGAAGTAAGTCCCATTATAGTCAATGGAGCTTACTCCCAGGTAAGCGCAGATAGGATTGCAGCCTTCAAGAATAGTCATGTTTGCTTCAGCAAATGCTGTTATGTACTCTGCAGTTACAGATATTAATAGTAACAGTTCTACTTCTGACATCATCAATAATTGAGTGCTACAGTGGGAATTCTTCTCATTGGATCTTTGTTGATCCAATGATCTATTGTTGATCTATGATCTTTGTTTAATCTTCACATTCTTTCCAGTTTGCTTATGCACTTAACAAGCAAGAATTAAGCAGAGAGCCACAACCAAAACATCTCCAAACAGTGTTTTCAAATAACTTACTATTTTCAACAGCATTGCCGTTCTAACTCACTACAGTATATGTTAAATACTACAGGCCGAAGTTGCTTTAGAAATACAGAATATTACAATGATGAATATCCCTGGACAAAGAGGTCATGACACGTAACAACAAATGTTACTAGAAATATTTTATACCAGCTGTTCCAAATAAGCAATATGTTTCCAGTCAATCTGCACTGAAACGGCCTGTTATGTTCCAAAATTCCATCTGGTTAAAGTTTAGGGCAATCAAAATCAAAATTCATTGTAATCATACACTGAAGGTTTTGGCAAGGATAATAATATTGACCTAGCAGACATTGACTTCACCTTCTCACCATTCACTTTTACTTCATCTGTTGGCCAGGAGGAGACCGCTCGGTGGTAACAAAAATCAGCGGTCTCTTTTGAAGCTGTGCAATAATCCAGACTATTTTTTTAAGAAATATTTTTGTCCCTATTAAATCAACAAACGCCTTGGGAATTTGAAACTAAGATTGGCCATGTTACCATATTTGGTAGCCCTCTGTCTACCATCCTTCTATGCTAATTTGTTACCACAGATCTGCCCATGCATAACAGTCTATCCACAATAGTATTCGTTTCAACAGTAGCAAGTGCACATGGCTACCAAATTGTTCTGGCTAGTTGGGTTATATGATTGTACTGCCAAAGACTTTAATAGCTGCCTAAACACTGCTTGTATTGAATGTGCTGGGAAAAAATATGTGCATATCAAGCAGGCAGCATAGAAGTAATCCTTAAACCCAAATGACCACATAGTGGTTGGGCTCAGACATAACACAAAACCATGGTTTGTTTAGTAAACTGTGGTCTCTCATCATGTCTGAATATGTCTTCTCACAAACCATTATTTGTTGGGTAACAACAAACCAGAATATGAAACCATGGTTTGAAGCTGGTTTGCAAACCACAATCTGTGCTCCGTGGTTGGCCATTATGGCTGAATTCAAAGACCACTCATAGACCACAGTTGGAGCCATTCTTTCTCTTCAAGAGAACGCTGCACTGGGTATGAGAGTTAACTAATGAAGCTGGTTCCCTCCTGAGCAGATGGGAACTACAAGCAGATGAGCAGCTGTAAATCATGGTTTACCTGTTGTACATATGGAAGCTCAACCAATGGTGGAGGTTCTTAATAACTGTTAGCACAAATCATGGTTTCAAGTACGTCTGCTGCACTACAAGGCTACAAAACCAATCAATGTAACACAAACAGGCCGTGGCACATCATAGTTGCAATCCCATATTAACTACTTACTACAATACACAAGGCAGAAAGTTCTGCTGACATACCCTGGTGGCCAAAGGGCCTTTGGGTCGGTCGGTCTCTCTCTCTCTCTCTCTCTCTCTCTCTCTCTCTCTCTCTCTCTCTCTCTTCTGTGATAAGTAAATGCTCTGCATTCTGTTATTCCAATGTAAGTAGAAAAGATGCCATATGTTGCTGATCTGCCTGCCTCAATGTCCAAGGTCTATCATGCTGGCACATCATACGCTGCAATTGCATTACCTGATCCTTAAACACAATCCTGCTATCTCATGCAGCAATTCGCAGGAATGCAATGTAAATGGTGAACGCTTTAGAAGTGTAGGCTGCAATCCTGGGACTGAGTCCCATTTAAGACAATGGGGCTTGCTTCGTGTAGACATGTGTGGGGACAGCACTGTTAGCCTGGTGTAAACAGATGGGCAAAGATAAGCAGTACAGGTGGAGTGTGCTGCACCACATCTAGAAAGGATTGATAACACTGTAAAGCTATTGCAGCTAGGATGACATCAGAGGCCTTTCTTGGCCATTATTCTGCCATTTTCTCCTTTCATTTCTCACTGTTAAACACACACGTAAACTTTCTGTAGGATACTTGTATTGACTGAAATAGCTCAACTTAGGTGAATTCTAATGAAACATTTCCTCTGGCTGCCTATTCAGGGATAGACCTTGTCCATCTGATACAAGTAATTTTAAAATACATATATATCTTTATATTTATACCCAGCCTTCTAAGATAAAATAAGGACCACATCAGCAATTAGACAATCCATGGAGCAGGTGAATGCTATTACACAAGAATTGGTTGATTGATTATTTGAAAGTTCCCACCCTCCTTTCAGAATGTTTATAATAAAAATGTATAACAGAGGGTGACTAGAACCATAACAGAGGATAGTTCCCTTTGCACTCTTTCATCGGTCATCCCTGTGTTATCATTGAGGACAACTTTACCTTAAACTTCCCTCCCTTGCAAATCAGCTCCCATCAGAAGCGTCGCCGGGGAGGGGGGGCAGGGGGCACCGGGCAACAAGTGGCGGGTGACAAAGTGGTGGGGGGCGACAACTGCGCCATTTTGGCGACGGGAACAGTGGGCGGCAGAGAAGGTGATGGGATTGGCCCACCCTCCCGCCCTGCGTCTCTGAAGGGAGTTGCGGCGGCGGCATCACTCCCGGTGGTGACATCACGGGCGGCGGCATAGCAACGCCACTAGCTCCAATGCAGTATCTCGAAGAGTATAAAGCCACTACTCTATAACCACTCTGATAAAAACAGAGAGAAAAGTTTCTAAAGAGATGTAATCAACAGCTTTAAGCCCTATATTTGCTGCCCTAACGTGATCAGCCGCTCTGCATTTCTGTACAGAATTCAACCATTTGGAAACTTCCAATCTAAATCACCTGGCTAAGCACATACATCTCCAGGGCAAATACTCGAATCAAACTGGAGCCCCCTGAACCCAATTTAAAATGTAAATAATCAAATTTGAAAAGTCAGATCTGGTCATCCACACCCTATGCAGCCCTAAAAAGTATGTTTAACAGCCCAATCCTGTGTAACTCTTGCACTGGTGTAACAGTAGATCAACCAGTGTAAGTGCACTTATGCCAGAGTAACTTGCCATACCCTGATGGACGCAGGATGGGGGATATAACCCCCCTCAGACACTGAACATGTGCAATTCGAATACAGGACGTATGCCAGCGCAACTCCACAACGTCTCTGGAATGCCCCCTGCGCCGGCAGAGTTGCAGCGGCGTCCGTCCCACGTCCAACCTGCGCGTGCATGGCATCCGAAGGGGGTTACACCGGTGTCCGTCCTGCATCCATCAGAGTACAGCAAGTTACACTGGCATAAGTGCACTTACACTGGTGGATCATAGGTGTACTTACACCGGTGCAAGAGTTACACAGGATTGGGCTGTAAATGACATATTTTGCAATAATTAAATATATTGGACACTTTTTTTGCAGGAAGGCAATTTATGCTTTTAATTTTATTTAAAAGCACAATGAACTATAGATCTTCAATCTGGGTCCCAGAGCATATGCTACAGCTGCACTGCTGGCTAGGGAGGTCTAGGTCTGGTCAGGGCCTGGATGGGTGATCAACTGGAAACCCCATGTGCACCAGTCCAGAGCTCCATAATAGAAGCAAGACAGGATATAAGTGTTATAATACAATCAGCTTATTCTACTGCATGCAGCTTAAACCAATGGCAGAGGCAGAATACTCACACAGTCCCAAACTTATTGCATAACATATAACAACAGAAGCTATTTCAGAAGACAAGCAGCAGACTCAGAAATGCCATTGTCTTGTGCATTCCTCCCTTTCTTTTGGTTCAAAACTGTAACTGTGCAAGCAAAATGTCCCAAAATGAACCCAAACAGGAGCCTAATCCCATTATTTTCACTTCTCCCAATGGACCTGGCACCAGACATTTCACTCCAGCGCATTTCTTTTCTGGAATCTTGTCTGCTGAGCAGCTCTGGAGTTTGGAGCAGGCTCCACGCCAAGAGAGATTTGCTTGGCAGAAATTCCTGGCAGCCCCCAGCACAGGAGGGCAGTGGGCAAAGCTTCAGAAGTCACTGCCAACGTCTGCTACAGCTTGCCAGCTATCTGGCAAAGCTTGGTCTCAAACATTTTAGTTGAAGTGGTGGTGGTGGTGGTGGCAGCGAGGATGTGGCTTAAACCCTAAACCTCCTGACTGATGCATATTTTTTGTCAGTGTTAAATCTGAAAATAAAGAATATGCAAGCACCTCATGTACACAAACACGATCAAGCTAACTTACATGTTCACAAAAATGAGAATTCCACATGCAGCTCATTCCTATCCTGGACCAGCCTGCACAGTGCAGGACCACTTGCATCCTGCAGGCTGGCTGGGGACCAAGCCATTCAGGAAAGGTAAGTAAAGAAAAAATTTACTTACCCCCTTGGCTGCTGCCTAGTCCCCTATGGGACTCCTCAAAGCTACATCAGCTCTTTTGCTGGCGTAGCCTTGAGGAGCCTTCTGGGGTGTGTGTGTGTCCAGGCCGGGGGTTTCAGATATGGCAAGTGCCACTGCTGCTGAGATCCTCCCAATCCCACCCCCAATCTGCCCCCACCTCCAGCAAAACCACACCAGTGGCTGATCTGCCGGGTACTGTCACTGGTGCATGGCCTGCTGGACCTTGCACTGGCAGCAGCGCTCCACAGACCGGTGGAGAGTCTGCCACAACTACAGACCGCGTGGATAAGATTGGGTCATTATTGTCACATTGCATATGGAAGGGCAGAAACTAAGATATACTAGCTGCCTAGTGAGTTCATGAGAGAAACAAGATTCTCTCTGATTCACCAAGTCTTACAGCGCAATCCGACTTAACTTTTGTGCCGGTTTAACCAGCAGCGCAGCGAGAACGGGAAGCCCCAGAACGGAAAAGGGATTCAAATCCCCTCCAAAAGAAGAATTCAAAGGGCATTTGAATCCCTTTTCCGTTCTGGGGCCTCCCGTTCTAGTTGCACCGCTGGTTAAACCGGCACAAAAGTTAAGTCGGATTGCGCTTGTTAGTCACTAAGCTCACCAATTCACAGAACAGTACACTAGCTCAAATTTATGGTACGTTTAGGTAGGAAAATATCACCAAGAACACTCTCAAGGGAATCAGTAATAGTTAATTTTTATTCTTATGTAAGTACTTATATGAATAAACCGTTCCAGGAGGTGCCCAGGAATTCTTCTCTCATAGGAACTGATCTTTGACAAAATTGTTTCACCGTGGATTCCATCAAAATATTACATTGGGCCAACTAGGGTTGCCAATTGACCAGGAAAAGCAGCTTGTCTGGTGCGGGGGGGGGGGGGGAGGTTTCATTTTAAAGACCAGCTGCCAGAAAAGGCCAATTTCTTCAACTCCCAGTCATTTTTGAAGCTGCACACTTTAGGCCACAGACACATTGTGAAACAGACTCCATTCCAGACCCACTAAAAACAAAATGCTAGGATTGATGGCCAGCTCCATCCTGGACCAGGGTGACCAGATACAATGGAGGACAAGTGCCTATACCTTTTCACCATTGTATAGAAGAGGGAATTTTGGCAGGTGCAGCTTTTTGCACCCTTCCATGATGAGCTGCACCTTCTATACAATTGTTAAAAGGTGTAGGCACTTTGTCCTCCATTGTATCTGGTCATCCTGTTCTGGACCCACTCTGGGATCATCCTATGGTCCTGCCTAGGTGCTGGAACTTTTTTAGCCCAAGAGTTGGCAACTCTACAGCCAACACAGACTATACTATGTACGTGTCCACATTCTCCTTAAGAGTCCATTGAATTATCTTTCAGTAGCTGTATAAAGTTTGTTCCATTTGATGGAAATGGAATTGAGAGAAATACTGACCAGGGCACATAGCCCAAGCCTCATGAGAGGGTACCACCACCTCAGTTACAGTCACAGGGTTAGAGCCCACAGTTACATGGGCTCATTTGTCCGTGCTCGCTTCATCCAGGCTCTCTATTTGCTACCAAGATGCCAGCTCATGCAGGTCACATACCCTGGGGAAAAGAGATGAGGCTGCAAAATTCCTTTCTCGTATTGTGAAAACTTCCATCTCCTGTTGGTATCTGTTTGATTTCTGCCTGTACTTGTATTTCAGCTATTTCACTGTACATCAGGAAAAGCCTTATCAGTGCATCCTGTGGGAGAGTTTCAGGCCCCAAAGGTCTCCTCCAGGTAAGAGAACATTTGTTACCTTGCCCGTGGATAAGCCCTTGCCACCTGAATGGGTTTAATTGGAATTGCAACAGCTATATAGTGGACCCAGGAAGGTGGATTGAAACCAGAAACAGGGATAGGATAGCGACGGATGCACCCTAAATGCACCTTCTCAGATGCACCCTAAATAATAATAATGGTATTTATATACCGCTTTTTTGGTCAGATAACACTTTTCCCAGCTCTCACCGAGGGCTTCTGCAGATCATCAGAGGCGTGTCGACAGCTCTCGGATACTTCCGGTTGTCTCGAGCTGCCGTCCTCAGATCTCTTCAGGCATTACAAGGTGGCAGGGCTCTACCACTGAGCCAGACCTCCTGCCCACATTCATATTGTACCACAGTCAGACATACAAGACGTGTCAGGAAAGCTACTGTTTTGATAATTGTTCATTTTCTTAATAGGTTTGCATCCTTTGATTGGATGCTCTTCTCCTAGTTTGTTCTTTAAAGGGGGGATGTTCCTTATTTCTGCACAATGCTGGTTTTATACCCAGTTTAAAGGTTCCATATCAAGGAACTGTTTTACGCTGTCTTAGCATCTTTTTTCTTGGAAGGGGCAGGTCTGATCACTCTGTGTCCTCCTCAAGGGAAACATTTATTGAATAATTTCCCACACAGCTCCCTTGGTAATACCCTAGGGCCTAGGCCATAACAGTACTCTGCTGGTGTGATATCTGCAGCTTTTTTCACTGTAATGTTTTTTATACCACTGGAAAACAGAGGAGTAAATTAAGGCTAAGCTGATGTTCTTCCATTCCAATTTTCAGTATGAAAGTTATACTTTTAGAGGAAAAATATTCTTCAAGCATCTCTTTTGTAGCACCTTGTTTGCTGCATATTTGGCATCAATACAGCAACTTGACATTTTCTTTTTAACTGGGCTTCCTTCTTCTTGGGAATAGTGATTCCAAGCAATCAGGGATCACATAATGAAAGTGATGGCGTCACACAGTGTCATGTAGCCAGTGCTTCTCCAGCTCAATTACCCTACCTATTCCTTGGCTGCTGCCTCCGCAAATGGGTGAACACTTCTACCCTTTCTGCCATCACCCAAAGGGGTGCTTTTCACCACCGCTGGAAGTGTTTGTGAGAATTGCCCTGCCCTTTCAGTTCAGCCTTAGAGCAAACAGACAGAGTCTAGCATAACATTACTGCAGAAGAAACAGCAACACATACTGAGCATTGCTTAAGGCAGCTATTAAACAACATCTGTACCAGCTGTGGACACAGCAATGTTTGTAAAGGCTACAGGGAAGTAAACTACTGTACAACCTTCTATTCCTATCCATTAATCAATGTCCAACAAGTTCCCATTACACTGTAAATGGAATAATGACGGGTGTGCACTTTTTCCTTACAATGAGAGTATTCTAAAAAAGCAAGAAACCAAGCAAACCTCAGAGCAGCCCCTTCAGTTCTTGCCAGGGAAGTTGGGCACTTAACATTTGTAAGCATGCCCGTTTTACAGAACGATAGCTTTATTGACATGTTTCACCAGTTCAAGAGCAAATGAAACAAGAAGCCTGTGGAATACAACGGTATTGCTTCAGAACACTTTTCCGTTCTTGATCCAATATCGGTATTGCTGTGAATTGAGTATCTCAGCTCTTGCTTCTACTCTCACCATGACAGCAGAAAATCAAATGATGGAGCACCATTTCAGGGGCTTTGATCAGAGATCAGGAATGTTAAGAAGAAACAAGAATCAGATTTGTAGGGTACTGGTGGCAATACCAATGATGCTCATTAGTGATCCTGCCAAAGTTCAAAAAATATCAGGCTCCGAATAGAAATATACCCAATTTGGAATATATTAAATGTACTCAAGTTCTCTTGCCCCTGAAAATGGTCTTAAGCTTGAAATGGTCTCAATTTCAAATTACGAGCAGATGTGCCAATTTTGTGCCTGCATCATCTGCGTTTCTTAGACTAGATGCTCAAAAGGGCGTGTGTTGGCACTTGTTTGTTGGATGCTAAAACTGACTGTTTAAAATGGGTATGTAATTTACAGAACAATATCCTGAGTCCTGGCTCGATCAATTGGGCCTTAAATGTCCAAGTTAGAAATATTCACATACACCCCAAGGACGGGGCAGCCATCATGCAAATACGGTCTTTACGAAAGCAAATCATGAACCCAGCTGTTAGGAAAACAAAAACCTCGGAGACCAAAAAAATCAGTGCCTTTCCCTCAAGAGCAACACATCAGCCAGCCAATTTAAACAATAAAAAATCAATTTATTTTAAAATGTGGCACACAAATCAGGGCATTCTAGGACAGTTGACCCACATCAACCAATCATGTGAGAATAATTGCAAGATACAATATGTAAATATAGCAACCTGGTCAATGTAAAAATCCCAATCCTTTTGAAAACAACATACGGTACTTCCTTCCTATATCCCTGTGCTAGAAACTCTTTTTAAAAAGAGCGAATTTTATTTTATTTTTGTATTCTCCAATGCCACTGAGGTGGTATTAAAGCCTGCCTTGTGGGGTTTTTTGTTTGTTTGTTTGTTTGTTTGTTTCAGAGTGAAATCTTCAGATAGGCAAACTTCCTTCGGTTTGAACTGGAAGTGCGCTGGAAAATGGGTTTTAAGGGATGCTAAATTACATTACTGGAATTGCCGAGCACAGCACCTTGCGGCAGCAAAATATTTTGCTGGCCTTAATACTGCCTCACTATTTGTCAAGAAAGCAAGTAAACTGGACAGCACTGCTTATCTAACAACACAATCCTGTCTAAGACAGGACAGGCAGAACAATTGTTCTGTTGGTGCTGGGTGTTGCAAATGTGCAGTAAGGCACGTTTTGGACACCCAGAGAGTAAGCAGCACAGGTGTTGAGACCGGCGCCACAAACTCTGCCCTGGACCCAGGCTGCCAGACACAGGTAAGGACTGCACCGGGTGGTGGGCGGAATGAGAGGGGGAATAGGGTGGCCAGGCCCGGGAAGGGGGAGGGATAATCGGCGGCATGCTCTGCCAAATACTATCCCCCTTTTCCAGGCTTGTTGGGCCTTACATCCAAGGAGACCCATTGGGGCGGCTGGGCCATTACTCGGGGTAAAGGGACAAATGTCCCTTTACCCTGAGGAGGCCTGCACAGGCTTGATCCTGGATAAGATCCAGCGTAGCGTGCTTTTGCACATGGTTTGGCAGACCTAGACAGGATTGGGCTGTTAACCTTCCTGTATTCCCATTTGAAATTTCACCTACAAATTCCTGTTGGTATACTATACACCAACTAAGTAGTCCAGTTGTACAGGGCCTCCAAAAATGTCCGTATGCAATGAATCTTAATTAAGATCAGATAACCCAAGGGTGTCAAACATAAGGCCCACAGGCCAGATGTGGTCCACGAAAGCTCTTTATCCGGCCTGCATGACAGTTGGGCTCTCCCAGCAACACCATCAGCTGCAGAGTTGCAAAGTGATGCATTGACAGAAGCGACACTGCTGAAAGGGCAGTGCTGGGAGAGCCTAATTATCATGCAGGTCACCCTTTCAGCAGTGCCACTTCTGCTGAGATGTTACTGCTGAAAGGGCGACCCGTGTGATAACTGGGCTCTCCCAGCACTGCCCTTTCAGCAGCACCACTTCTGCCAAGGTGCTGGGAGGGAGAGATGGAAGGAGGCCTCAGAAGACGAGGAATGATATGGGGGAAGAGACAGGTCAGGAGGGGTAAGAAAGGGAAGCATAGAAGCATGTATACCCATATGTAGGCTTACCAGATCGTCGACCAGAACGGAGCGTTCTCCCCTTAAGGGGGCGGGGCGTGGGGGGCCATAACCCGGGACAGCCATGGGGCAACTCGGGACAGCCACAGGATACCGCAGCCGGCCCTTTAGGCTGACCGGGTATCCTCACACAGGATTGAGCTGCCCGTCAGCACCATCTTTCTTGTTCACTGGTGAATGGAATAAGAGATTGCCCCCCACAAAAAAAAAATACAGTGATATTGTAGATGCCTGTAATTTAACTTAAGAGTCCAGTTCTTTCATCCTTGCACCTTGCTCAAATGTCATTTCACTTAGATGAGATATTCCAAGCCTATGTGTGACAAGAAGTTTTTCTTTGAGTATGCTTTGGTTAAAATAAAAACCACTCTGTAATTTGAAGCAGTTATCAAAGGCAGCCATCAAGATAGTCAATACCAAAACCATGCCTTACTTACAACAGAAATCCACTGTACGTACTGCTAATTCATTTAAAAAGTCGAACTTACTTCAAAAAGGGCTCCAACTGTTTAAAGGGGGGATTTTGGAATGAGACTGGGGGATAGACATGTGTTTATGCATTGTTGATTTTTTTTTAACCTTCATTGATTGCCTGCTTTGATACACAGCAGTGGAATCCACCAAGCTGGAGGCACGCCAGTCTTTTAACGAAAGACTGTTCGGCACAGATGTTACACATTGTGCCACAGATAAAATTACTGTCCTTTCTAGCGTATCCTCAATAAATCAATAAGAAGGAAGGGAAAGAGGATGACACTCCACACAACACAGGGAAATGCCGACATTGAGACAAAGCTGAAATATGAGAAAACGCGATAAGGATTGCTACTTTCAGACAGCAAGACAAGGAGGCAAGCAACCTTGACTGCAAAATAACACTCCAGTGTAACTAACATTTCACACAGATAAAAAGAACCAAACCAACACCAGCCAAGGAGAAAGGCATTTCCAAGCATCACAAAACTCAGTCCAAGTTGGCTATTGCCGTGTTCAGCAAGTGGCTTTTGTTTGTTTACTACTGGAACATTTGAAAACCATGAATTATTGAAAGGGCTATTTCTCCTGCTTATTTGTGGAAGGCTGAGGCTCTCACACCAACAGATGAGGGAGCAATAGATCCTTCATGTACATGGGCGCTATGGTTAAGAGACGGTGGCCAAAATCACACATGCATGTCAAGTCCTCTGGGATCGTCCTCTGCTTCAGTTAATATGCATTACCACCATTCACAAGTTGTGCTTTTCCCACTTTAAATGCCCCACTAGCCCCACTATTATTATCCTAGACACCTAACCCATTATTTAGATAAAAAGGTAAAGGTATCCCTTGACAATTAAGTCCAGTCGTGTCCGACTCTAGAGTGTGGTGCTCATCCCCATTTCAAAGCCGAAGAGCCAGCGTTGTCCGAAGACGCCTCCGTGGTCATGTGGCCGGCATGACTCTCCTTGCCGCAGCGCGTAGCATGCAGCTGGAACACAGAGCACTGTTTACCTTCCCGCAAGCGGTACCTATTTTATCTACTCACATTGACATGCTTTGGAACTGCTAGGTTGGCAGGAGCTGGCCAAGCAACGAGCGCTCACCCCGTCGCGGGAATCGAACTGCCGACCTTTCGATCAATTCCCCCAAATACAAGCTAAGAGGCACCTTTTAAGTGGTGGTTCTCTTATACTTTAGCAGAGGGAAAGCAAAGGTCCTGATTCACCCCTGCATAGTGTATTTTCTAGTGACTTTTCACTAGGCTTTGTGTGTGTAAATAAAACCTACACATATAATTATAACTGTTTTCTTGTATCAAAATTCAAACAGAGTCAATAGACGAATACATTGTGTTACCAATATTAACAACAACTCCAAATCTGAACATCAACATTTAACAAATTCTTATACCTTGGTTTAGATCACTGCAAAGCTATGGTAGTGATTACTCTCTACATCTTGTCTAATTTTATGGAAGTTTATGCCTGTGTATATTTTGTGTCTTCTTTAAGATTGCGAGGCTTTTGGGACAGGGAATCATCTTTTCACTTACGGTATTTTGCTTTGTAAGCTGCATTGCTTTTGCTGAAAAGCGGTATATAATAAATAATTAAGAACGGCTCCCTCTTTAGAGACCTTTTGGCGGGGCCTCAAGACGTTTTTATTCAGGTTGGCGTTCGATGGCTGACATGGTGGGCTGGCTTTTTAATAAATGTTAATCATAAGGTGACCCACTGGGGTTTGTTTTAATTGTTTTTAATAACCTGTTTTAATTATTTTTATTGTACTGTACTTTAGTATGTATTTTACCATGTCTTAACTGTAAGCCACCTTGATTGCCCTTACCGGGAGAAAGGCGGGGTATAAATTCTTTAAATGAAATAAATATTAATCATATTTTTCAGAAGAATCTACCTGGTAAAATGCTCTAAATACAGGTTACAGCTCCATCATAATGTGTTTAAATGAGAAATGCAGGTGGAGCAAGGAATTTCCTCTTCATAAAAATAAAGGTGCTTAGTGAAGGCTTTGAATCATCTGCCTAGTCTATCTTCAGACCTCCATGAAAAAGCTAACAGCCCAAGCCTATTCTCCCCCAGCGTAGGGTCTTCAGCATGGGCCGTGTGGCCCACACTGAATCCTATCCAGGAAAAGCCATGGCTGGAGGTCTACTCGGGGTAACCCCCCAGTGCAATGGGATGACTTGGTTCTATGCCAGATCTTTAGCTGGCGTAGGACCGAGCAGCCCCGTGTCAAAGCTAGAGGCCTGGGAGGGGGGTTAGGATATGGCGTCTGCCACCAACGCCAGTCCCACCCCCTTCCAGGCCTGATCCTCCCCCCACCCTCCCTCAGCTCCCGCACTGCTCGGATCAGCCTTACCTGCTCTGCCGTGCACAGGGCCGGGCTACGGCGCTGGCAAGATGGCGCAGGCCTCCTCTCCGGGTGTCAAAACGTGTCTTATGGCACATTTGCGACACCCGGCACCCATAGCTTATGGATTGGGCCAAAAATGACAGATTTTCCCTGAAAAGCTGTGCCACTCCACTTCAAATCCTGACCTTCAGCATCTCCGTCTGGTCTAGTTCTTTCACACACTTCTGCCCATTGGTTTACCAAAAGTTTGCCACACTTCCATTTGGTTTGCCAAAAGTTTTACTTTATGGTTATTATCTGCACTCAACAAAAAGTTGGCAATAGCACTATTGCCAAGATGTGGCTGATCAATAGCTAAGGGTGGTTTTCCCCCTAAAATAGGATTGCAATTCTAAACATTGAAGAAGAATGCTAACCCCCCCCCCACACACACACACACACACACACATGAATAACCAATGTTGAACACTGAGACTATGGGAACTCACCATCCCTTTTCTCTACAGACCATCTTGGAGGGAATCATTCAGCAGACATCTGGACTATGAAATGAAATGGAGGGGCCTCAAGGGAAACCTTGGGCTCGGAGCACTTAAAACACACACACACGCACACATGCACACAGACACCATCTTAACCTGCTCATTCACTTGCCAAGACAATGACAAGCAGATGGAGGAGGGACATGTAAGCTGCAAAAGCAGTGGTACCATTTTCAAAATGATACAGGACTTAGGCTTTCCATTCCATGGGAATTAGAACTTCTAATTTCCTAAATCACTTTGGCAGATTTGATTCCATTTGTGTAATTATACAGTTGAGCAGCACAAAAAGCATTTTCCCTTTGGTGTAAGGGAGAATGGGGTTTGGAAGTGTCTGCTTCTACATATCCTGTAATTACTACTGTTCTTCACCTGATCTTTGAACTTCAAAGAGAAACTGCTCTGTATTTATACTTTTAAATACATTAAACCCCTGTAGGCTTCGGAGAAGTAGTAAAACATTTGTGGAACAATGAAAAAATAAACCATAAAAAAATGTTTGCGGCTAAAATAACTGTCTCTCTCCCTGATCAGTAGATGCGTGCCCAAATAAAGCCAACCGATGTCACTTCTGGAAGATAATGAGGCTTTATTTTGGCACCATTATAGATGAAAGAAGTTTCCAAACTAATGGACAGCCAATGACAACACTATGATGGTCTGAACTGTCTGAACTGTTCTGCCCTCTCTAAATCCAGTCCTGAACAAACAATGTAAATAATGCATGTTTATAACTAGTTCCTCATGCTCAGCATGATAGGAGTTGCCGCTGGCTAGTCTACGTCTCAGGACAGTGACTTATACTGTCAACTAGAAGGGGTGGCAGATGTACAGCAGGAGCTTCATGCAGCAAATTCCCTTGGGGATATTTGTGGTGGATTTTTCCATCATCTCCTAGACAATATATCTATAGTCAATAGTGGTTCACAGAAGAAAAAGGTTCTCAGACTAGGGGAATCTAATGTCCAAGAAAAGATGCAAGACACCATATGAAGTCACAAGAATCTTAACTTCCATGTTTAAAGATTTTAGTTCTTATTGTTCCAGGGAACAATCTGAAATAATTACTGTATTCATTACAAAAAAAAAAAAAAAGGAAGAGGTACACTTCCATTGTAACAATGAGAGCAAGATTCTCAAAACTCACAGCAGACAAACCAAGCACAAATCAAGTGTTCTTTCCCTGCTTCTTTTTAACAGTTGTACCGGCTTGACCTTTTCCTGCTAGAATGCTCAACATCACAGCAGTCCAGTCAGGGGCTGAACAGGGAAAAAAAGCCTCACAGGCACATTCTAGGTGATACAGGACACATTTGTACAATTATACAATTAATTGTACAATTAATTACCCAATTGGATTGGTACACACTACATTATGATTCAACTCAAAGGCAACATTGCTTTGTGGACAGAAGCTGTAAAATTCATCCCTTAGAAAAATCCTTAAAAGTTCTGTATCAGCTAAGTTTAGGAGGAGAAAGTTAACAAGTGACCAAGACTTCATATTGATCCTTTTAGACGTCCCACCAGAAACACCCACAGTACTCATAAGGGTGGAAGACAGATCCATGTGAATTAAAATTTGGATATTAATAGCATTCATATTGCATTACTTCAAGCCTGAATATTTGAAGAGGAGCAGATTGCCTAAGAAATATTTTGCTGAATGAATGAATGAATGAATGAATGAATGAATGAAAACTATAAGCAGAACAAGATGTGGACTTTGATATACAGTTGCAAGCTTCAAAGTCTTTTAATTTGAACCTAATCTGGGGATTATTAGAAATAACCTGCATTATAGGTACCAAGATTTGCAATTATCAAGAACTCAAGATTCCCTTTCATTTTAAACATGCCCTATGGCTTGCTTTGTTGGGCATTTCTAGCAAATAATGGCAACTCAACTTTTGGAAGGGTGATATAATATTTGCAGCTCAATATATCTGCATACACAGTAAAACAACATATAGATCATTATTTACTGTATTGCTCATCAGATTGATAAGAAGGAAATATGTATTATTACGTATTGGTAATATAAATTCAATATGAAAGTGATCAATGTAAAGCTAAATACCTTCTGTGTGATCAAAGTATTACATATGCCGCGTATAAGGTTTCAACATTCGCAATAGTCACTCAGCAATTCAGGCATGTGTCCAGCCACTGTGGACTGTAAAAGATTCATTTTTAATCAAGACAGTTGGGAAAATTCCCTTGAGGATTTTAATGTGGTTGATTATACCATGCATTTTATTCTGCTACTCCGGTATTGCCCCAAAATTTAAGCGTTCAGTACCAATCAACTAGTAAGTGAATTTGCCCAGTAGACATGAGCTCTTTTCGGCCAAAAGGAGTTACAGTACATTTCTAAGAAAAGCTAGCACTTTTGCCTACCAAAAAAAAAAAGGATGTGTGTTGGGAAGCACCAAGCAGAACTATACATATGGGAAAATATTTGTCTTGTTTCCCTTTTTAGAAGCAGAAATTGCTATACATTTTTGTGAGGCGTAGGGAGACCTCAAGAAAATCCTGGCTAAAGAGTGGATCTACAGGGCAGAAAGTAGTTTAATAAAAAGCAACTAGGCACCTTCAATTTTAATCCAAGATGGAAAATGCAATTCAGCTGCTAAGAAGCATGCCAAGCTCCTGCAGTGCAGAGCCCTCTGTGCCCATTCCTTGAACTACCAGCAACATAGCGCTGGAACCGATGGTGCATGAAGCTTCTGCTCTAACTAAAATCAGTGACAGTGAGGAGGCAGCTAACAAATGTACTACAACTGAAGTTGGACATGATCTTCATAGCTTTCATATAGTTGGAAACATGTATAAATGGGTTGGCTATTTACAAAGGATTTCATTCACATAGGACAATGCTGGCAAAACTACAGGGAATTTGTTTTGGCAAAACAACCAGGATTCTGCTTAGCCCTGCAGCAGGTCTAAGCCGTGAACAGATGTTCAACAGTGTATGTGATATGGGATCACAATGGAACCAACTCACCTCACCCTCCTCCAGAACCCCTGACTGTGGCATGCCCAACACACTTGTAATAAGTGCCATAGTTATACTGAGGTTTACAGGTATAGTTCTACAGGTTTCATGATGTATATACTGTCCAGTCCAGGCCTATACACACGAACTCCTCCATGCACACATGATACTCCATTCATAGACAAACTGGCATCACTAGGAGGGTGCGGACCATACTGGGTGACACCACTAAGTGGGCAGAATTGTGGAGAGTTGGTATTTATGAATAATGCCATTATGCTATATATTGTTCAGTGTGTAATTACATGCAGAATGTAATGAAACAAACCATATTGAATCATCTGTATTCTACATAAAGTATGGCCCAATAACCAGAAAAATAAAACACAACTGCCTTGTGTAACAAAACGTGGATTTCCTTAACTCAAAACAGACCAATGAGACTGATTGTTCTGAGAGCCAAACTGGTTACTGATTGGTTGGGTGACCAATACTGTTATATATTAAAATAAATAAAGCTAATGGGGGTGACACCATGAGTTACCGGACCAGGTAAGGTGACACCAACCCTAGTGACACCATTGACCAGGAAATCTGTAGAAATACATAGTCCTGCCTGATGGCCATCTTTTGTAGAACCCAGCTCAGCCCAACCTTGGTTCTCCCTATTCACCTCTGGGTAGCCTTACCAGCGTCCCGGAATCGAGGCTGGCTTCGGCCTAGAGCGGACTTGAGCCGCTCCCAAGTGTGCACTGCGGCTGCCCAACGGCGGTCGCATTGTTCCGGAAGCCGCAACCCCGTTGGGCAGCCGCAGTGCACACTTGGGAGCGGCTCAGGTCCGCTCTAGGCCGAAGCCAGCCTCGATTCCAGAACGCTGGTAAGGCTACCTCTGGGGTCCATCATGGGGGTGACACAGTGAGCTCTTGCACTGGGTGACGCAAACCCTAGTGATGCCTCCGCATAGACAGAAGGCAAACCTGAGAGCTGGTGCTCAGGAGGGGAGCAAGGCATGATCCCAACACTCACTGTATGTTTGAACAAATGTGTATAAGTGTCTCTAAAGACCATGATTAAACTAAAGCTGAAGTTTTCAAAAAGCTGAATTCTTTACCCAAATATAAAATTATCCATTTGTGTGATGCAATCCTGGTGTCACAAAATAAACACAGTGGCCAGGATCCCCAAAACTGTGGAACTAGTTCTGAGAGCACCAGGGGCTCAGTCTGTTTTCTTCTTCTAACAGGAGCAGCTCCAACAGCCACCATCACATCCACCCTGCACCATAATACTGAGTAGAAAGGAACTCTTGAAGCAAGACCAGCAGTTCAAAGAAAAAAATTCCAATGGACTACCCAAGCCCCGCCTTACAGGACCTGGCCTGCCTTGAAGTACATGGATTCTGCAAGAACATAATAAGAGCCCTGTTGGATCTGGCCGAGTCCGTCTAGTCCAGCTTCCTATATCTCACAGTGGCCCAGCAGATGTCTCAGCAGGAGCCCTCAAGACATCTTGTATCCTGTTGCTACTCCCTTGCACCTGATATTCAGAGATAGGCTTACCAGAGTCCCGGAATCAAGACGTGCGTTGGCCTAGAGCGGACCCGGGCCGCTCTCAAGTGTGCACCGCGGCAGCCCAATGGGGTTGCAGCGTCCGGAACTTCCGGTCAAACTTCAAGATCCCTATCACACTTGCTTACCTGCTTGGCTCCTCCATCTTGATTCACCAGTGTCTGCCAGTGTTTGCCCCACCCAGGTAACACCTTTTTTTACATCAGAAATGAACAACCTTATCCCAAAATCTGTAAGAAAGGAAGGCAAGTTCTACCCCCAGCATAAAACATCTACTTATAACATCTGTGATTTCTAAAAGCAAAACTCAGAGAGATTTGTGTTTTCTAGAGTCACTATTTCCAGACTTAAGAGAGGACACACGACACGAATACCATTCTACTGCTTTGAACAGAGGAGAAGGAGAGAGATCTGTTCTGCGACCAAAAAAAAGGGGTGCCATTTCATTTGGCTTACCAGTCCATCACAATTGCTGATGGCCACGGTGGCACCTGGCATGCCTGAGACTCCTCCTGTGAAGACACATTCCTGTTGTATGGGTTCCCGAAAGACTTCCTGGAAGTCTTCTTGCCATTCAGTCAATGCATCAGGGGACACCAGCCGCTGGTTGGGCTTCAGGCGAAGATGAAGTTCCTCCCCAAAAACAGTAACATTGAAGTAGTACAAGCGATTCCTGGACACGCCTTGGTTCAGACGGGTGCTGCGGCGGACCACCCTGTGTTGACCTGAGTGGGGGGGAGGAGCGGAGGGATGGTCATCTTCCGCCCTGCTTGCTGCCACTGAGCCAGACACCACGTGTGAGAGGAACCGTCCATGGCAATCTGCACTGAAGGGCACAATCACACCATATTCACTTAGCTTTCCAGACAGGAGGAGCTCTAGTGGAAATAAATACAGATAGACAAACTTCAATACATTCAAAGCAGAGAGAAATCCTCTTTTGTGTGAAAAGCCTTTCCTCTCAAGGGGATTCCAGCACTATGGAGCTTAGTCCTGCCATTAGCCATGCACCCATGGCATGGCACAATATCTTACAAGCAAACAGCTTGGAGGAACTATCACTCAAACCATCCAGGAACATATAGGCATGGCTATGTGTGCTAAAAAAATAATAATTAAAATTCTGCACCAAGATAGTCCAAGTTCTGCAACCTAAATAAGGTATATTTGCATAAACCGTATTATCCTGCTTTTTTCTTTCTTTTCTATTTTTTTCACTATTACTATTTTACATAATTTTTTTCTGGCTTTACTAGTCAATGGGAGTGGCAAGGAGCTAGTGAGGAGATTGAAGCCACCGCCACCCCTGGCCACTGGAAATCTTACCCAGCAAACCTCTTTGGCTTCTGAGATGCCAGCAGACATTGCCCATATCATTTCAAAGCCACAAGGACTAGAAATTTGATTATTATTTTTTTAGCTGAAAGGCTAAAATCTCAGGAAACTGAATATTGTGCCTCAAAACACATAATATCCTTTCTCTATGTTCCTGCAGAATTGCAGCATATGGATAGCAATGCGCATAGCTCCCACCATCTAAATACGCTGCATTTGACTGTAAGGGTATTATACCCATTTTGGTTTTAACCCATCCTTCACTCACATTTTTGTAGATGGTCTTAAGCAGAAATATTTAAACGATCAAATTTTATTTCCCAGTAGCTCAAAGCAATGATGGCACCAAACTTTTATACAGTTTTTTCTGGCCTCAAAACTAGGGAACTGTTGCCATTTCCATCTCACCTGCAGAATCTTTGTATTATCTCTTGTGGTTTATGGCGTGTTGAATGGGTATGTTCAATGCGGCAGAAGAAATTCACACTGACATGCACTTATGCCTCTTATATGCCCAGCTAACACCAAGCATGCAAACTATTCATCACACAGCTTTCATGTAACATTGCTCCTCTAAAGTAGAGAATCCCATTGAAATAAAAGAAACTGTCAGCATCGTAATATGCTTTGCAAGGGCTTGCACTGGGATCCCATGCATCGACTCCATACTCCAATTTTTCACTTTAGCACATAACAGCACAGCTGCAGCTCTCATACCAATTGTCAAGACAAACCTAGGCAGAAAACCTAAAAATATAAAAACCTCTACGTCTTAATGAGGAGACCACAGGCGGCCCAACCATGAAGCTAGGCGAAGCGGGTTGCATCAGCAAAAGATTGCAGGGGCGAGAAGGCAGTGAATTCGAGGTGCCCCTCACCCCAAGTCTGCTACCATCACCACCTCCCTCCTGCCTGCCTGTGATGTGATCCACATATATCTGTTTTCCGCCCACTAAATGCAAATAGAAAACAGATCATCTACCATCTTACCATGCTCATGCCGCAGTTTCTTCAAACGTGGAAATGCGGGACTTCACGTCTGATTTACGGGTACCACACAAATGAAGACGTTCCTTCATTTGCATGGTCCCTTTAAACCAAACCGGATGTCCTGCACTTCCACGCTTGAAGGAACTGTGCCAGGAGCAAGGCAAGTGGCTTTATTTTTCTTAGTAGAGGTGGCAGCGGCGGCCCCAGTGCAGCATTGGGTGGTGTTCCAGGCTGTGCCACTTCTGGAGGAAAAGGGAAATTAGTTGGCCAGGAAAAAAATGATCTAATATTTTCAGCAAAATCAGAAATCTCTTTAATTGGCATGTTGCAACACTCCTACTCCTATTGGTGCATTTTATTTTGCCTGGCTGTCTCTCCACCTCTGCCGACAATTAACTGCAATAAAAGATTTCTGAAATGGGAACATGTTAAAAAAAATAGCAGCATAGCAGAAAGAACTTAAAACATACCCCTGAAATGTCACCAGCCAATCATATTTTAACCCCACACACAAACATAAGTCTAAGGCAGTGAGTCTCTGGGGAAGCACACTTCCACAGAAGACAGTCCTGCTAAAATGGACTTGCATGGAATGGACTTGCCAGGAAATGTGTTCAGGAACAGAGATATAAAGCTGCTTTGAAACTCTAGACTAGCACAACGTGAGCACTGGAAAGACAAAAACGTGACAAAGTCAAACTTTTATAAGGATTTGCCATGTTCCATGTGTCCTTAACAAAGTGCAGGGTTAACAAAGTGTCCTTAACAAAGTGCAAAGTGCAGCGCAGGGTTGTGGATTTGTTCTGTGTTTGCCTTTTTCTTTTGGTGGAAAGTATTGGAACATGCATGCTATGTCTGCTTTTCCATTTTAAGGAAATGAAGCCATGTGAGACACAGCGGGCAAAATCCTGGGCACCTGAGAACCTGATTTTTGCTTTACAGATGTCAGGCATCAACATCAAAGGGTGATTTTTTGTTGTTGTTTGTTTCATTATTCCAACTTTACAGCATAGGGGGCAGCGTACAGCACAACTGGTGCCTGGGAATGCAAAAACTTTTTTTTAAAATAGGAGCAGCACAGCAGTCTGGAACCTCATCAGACAGAAAACAGATGATAAGCATAAAACTAATTTGCTCCTTCATGTGATATGCCAGCAGCATGTCAATACCATATGGGCCACTAGGTCCATCTAACCCAAGCCTCCAAGAAGCAGTTTTACATTCAAACTCCGCCGCAGAGAACAAGTCCCACTGGTGTCAAAGGATCAAGGACCCTAAACCGGTGGAGCACTAGGCTCGCCAGTCTATAGTTAGACTAGGGAAATCATTCTATCCTCCAATCCTGCGCATGTTTCCTCCCAGAAGTCAGTCCCACTGAGTTCCAATGACACTTGCTCCTGAGTGAGTAAGAACATAAGAACAGCCCTGCAGGACCAGAGCGAGGGTTCACCGAATGCAGCGCCCCGTTTTCAACTCTGGCCACCCTGATGCCTCCAGGAAGTTCCCGAGCCCTTCCCAGCTCGGTATTTGAACTGTACCGAGCAGCGATCTGCCACTGCAAGCAGGTTGAAACGGCATGTCTCTTCCCCCCCCCCCCCCCCCCGGCTTCGTTTCCCTTCCTCGCTCCTGCCTCTCCTCAAAGACATCACCCCCCACCCCCGGTGCCCAGAAGCAGCGCCCCTTCCTTAGTCCACGGACGGAAGCGTCGGCTACAGTCCATTGGCTCATCTCTAAAAAGGTGCCGCTTGACTTTTTGTTGCTGGTGCTGTGCTGGTGCCCGAGACAAGGGGGCACTCACTCACTCCTCTGGCAGCTCCTACCTTGGGCTCTCGCTCCCCTGCCCGTGGCGAGCCAGCAGTTGAGAGGAACCAAGCAAGACAGCATCACATAGAGAGGAGGATAATCCATCTGGGGAGGCTCGCAACCCACTTCCCGGAGAGTCCAGAGCCTGGCCAGCCCCAGAGAGCGAAGAAAGTGGCTCCCCTTGGGCGCCGCCGCCGCCGCCGCCGCCGCCGGTTCTTCCCCTTCCGAAGGGAAAGCCGTGAGGCAGCCTGAGCCGTGAGGAAAGCCGTGGAGGCAGCCGTGAGGGACTTGAGGGGAGCCCGCTCTCCTTCCCTCCTCCTCCCCAAGAACGCGCACTGTCAGCGGCGGAGCTGAGAGAGCAGGAGCCAGTCCTCCCGTTGGCCCCGTCGTTGCTCTGCGCCCGACCACGGACCAGTCCCCTCCATGCACTGCAAATACAAGTGCAAAGCGGCCGGCCGAGGGGAGGAGGCGCTTCCCGCTGCAAAGCCGAAGGCAGCTGAGGGGAGCAGCAGAGCGGGCAGGGGGGTCCGCGCGCTCCGCGACGCCGCCGCTTGTGAGTGACAGCCGGGCCGGCAGCCGGAGTTGCAAGAAGGGGAGGGGGCTGCGAGGACCTCCCTCCTGCTCTCCCGCGGGAGGCACACCGAGAGAGGACTTTCCATTGCACGTGGCGCTTCCAGCGCTGCTCCACTTGCCATTGGCCAGCCCGAAGCCGAGCTCCGCCCTCTCTGCGGTAGCCCGGGAAGGGTCCCAAAAGGGCTCTGCCAATGTCCCCATGTACATGCAGCAGCACGCACACGTACGTCGGGAAAGGAGCGCCTCGCCCGCCCGCCCGCCCTCAAGTGCGTCTCGAGGCGCCTCTTCAGCGTGTCACTCGTAAACAGTTCTCCCTCTGCCGTCTTTGCGAAGTCACACCTGCCTGGCTGGCGGTCACACCTAGGATGCTTGAGGAAGGATTTCCTCAGAGACGCAGGGTATTTCCCACATATATGGATGCGAACTTAAACTTTTTTTTTTTTTTTTGCTATAGAGAAGTTCAACGGATGCTGCAATGGGGAAACTACACCTGTTTGTTTCCTGGTGGTCCCGTCACTGTGCACCTGCCAGAAGTGCAGAAGCCAGACTAGACCAGGAAATCTATCCAGCTGTCTATCCATCTTATTTAGAAGATTTGTCTGGTGCCTGTCAACTGTAAAAAGTCCACAAGGTAGCTTACGAAGATAAGAAATTTAAGGGGCAAGGGGGAAATTGGTTTTTCTAATCCATCAATATGAGTCTATACTGGCAGTGTCAGAAGTACTAACTGCTTGAACCAGTTTGATCGACTCCACTGAATATTTTGTGTCTGTCTCCTAAAGTTCCACTGAGCTGCAATATTCTTCCAACTTCTATGTTCTATGGCAGGGGTTCTCAACCTGTTGTACGTATGGGTACCCCCCCTAGGGGTACGTGGACCTCTTGCTGGGGGTACGCCAAGTCCTGCCCCTTATCTGCCCCATCAGCAGCTACCCCATCAGTGTTAATTAACATGGATTTTAAATTTTAATTATTTTCAGAGCCCTTCTGTCTCTCTGATTTTGGGCTTATTTTTGTTCTTTGGAATATGTACTTTGGTGGGGTGGGGGAGGGAGGAGCTGATTTTGGGAAGTGTGACTTGGAGAAAAAAAGAGATCCTTGCATGTCTCTCTCTCTCTCTCTCTCTCTCTCTCTCTCTCTCTCTCACACACACACACACACACACACACACACACACACAGAGTTAAATAAGACATTTTTCACATTTCAAATTGTTTTAGTGGTTTTTATTTAACAATTAAGTACCTAATTAATTAATTGATTAATCCAATTAATTAGCAGTTAATTAGCAGGGGTACTTCAGAAAATTGGACCGTGATAGGGGGTATCCGGGCCTCCAAAGGTTGAGAACCCCTGTTCTATGGGATTTTCATGCTCTAGAATAACAGCTCGTTCAGTAGGGTTCATCATCCCTTGAAATTCAGGAGCCCTGGTATCCTGAGGCCCCAGCTAGATGTCGGGCTAAACACATGTTTACTGCTGAAAACAGCAGTTATGCATCTGGCTCCCACTTGTCTCATTTTAGGAATAAATAGTGAGATGACAGGTGCATCGTGTTTAGCATTTCCTGACACCCTCACAGCTGATGATTTGCAGCCCGATCCTCTCTAACGTTGCAAACGTGTCGCAAAGCACATTTGTGATGACTCCAGAGTAAGGGTCGCCGGCGCAGAGGCCTGCAGCCCTCCCTCCACCACCCTCCGGACCCGGCGGCACCCACCGGTGGAGGTAAGTCCTGCACCGGTCGGTGCAGGGACGGGGGGGGGAGGGTGGAACGGGGCAGCCAGGGGGGATGGCCATTGACTGGCCCAGGATGGGAGAGGGCTGGGATATCGGCAGCAAGCTCCACCGATATATTAGGCCTGTTCCCGGGCCTGGCTGGCCTTACTCCCTCTCCTCGGATGTATGTCAGCTTCATAGCTGGTGTACATCCGAGGAAGCCCATAGGGTCCTGGCCGATTTGCACCCAGGGAAGGGGATGAATGTCCCTTTCTCTTGAGGTGCGCCCGGGCTGCCCCAGGGTAGCCCAGGAACTGCACAGGATGCAGCGGCCAGCCCTTTAGGCCGGCCACCACATCTTACACAAGATTGCGCTGTTGGAGTAGGGAGATGTGAAGCATAATGGTATCACATCACAGGTAAGTGCTACTCAACAGGATGGAGGAGGCGCTAGATTCACGACTACCATTTTCAGCAAGAAATGCACTATTAGCTTCAGATCTTCTGTGGGATTTGAACAATGCATGCTGGCTGCTGTTTCCCTACCACTCATTTTCTGGTTGCAACATTTGAAAACAAATTAATTAAAGGTACCCTAAAGACTCCAGTTCACTCTCCTCTGAAGGAAATGGCCCCTTGCAAAGGCTGGCCTAAAAACATTCTGTGACTCAGAGAAGAGGGATCAAAACACTTCTCTAGACTTGCCCTGGAGCAACATTTGCCTCCATAACAAACACATGGATTTTTAACTTTCCCCCAATGCTTTTAAACATCTTCTTTATCTTTTTCTGATGTTATGAAACTGTTCTTCTACTCACCTTTTCTTGATAGCAACACACACACAGTTTCATTCTGTATCACACTAATAAACCAAGCTTGCTTTATTAAAGTAATATTTGTTAATTTAGTACAGTAATCTAAGGTGCTAATCAGGCTTGTTGCAAAAACTGCTAAAGTGGCAGGCAATCACCTGTATATTTACTTGGGAATAAGCCTTATTGTATATACAGTACAGTACTGTATATCCCTGCTGCCCCTCCCGTACATTTTGATAGTTGCAGGGAAGGGAAGTCCCCTCCCCCTCCATATGACAGAGATCCTCATTTTTTGTGTACAATTCTGTGATGAGATTTTACATATGTTTTGCATGATACAATTCAAGAGCAGTAAAGCATAACCACCATATGATCTTAAGTGCAAACAGCTGTCTGCAGAGGAATCTCCAAGGGGGTCCCTGGAATCCCAGGAGGAATTTTACAGCTCCTAGGATTACCGGAACAAACATTATAACGTATGTGACAGAGTGATATAGAAGTAGAGTGGAGTAAGAATCATTCTTGTGAAATACCCCTGTCTCGTCATCACCTCCATTTACTTCATGCCATACTGGGACTTCTAGAGTTCTCAGGTCTAGTACTCCAAATATCCTGGTCAATCAAACAATTGAGGTCCAAAAGGGCTTCAGTGTTGAGGGAGTGTCCTAGAGTCAGTCACTAGCCAGTTGATACCTAACAGCCGAAAGGGCAAGGCTGCTGTTGCCTGACAACTTTTTAATTATCTTATTTGAATGCATAATGTGTGACATGTTTGTATACAACATGTGTATGTGTTGCTAGGTGCCTGCCAGGAGAATAGAACCAGAGCAGTCATGATGTGACTTTGGAGCTGGACTGATGGCAAGAGGCCTCAGATCCCACAGACCTCCCACAGACCCCCACAATCACTCCCCCCACCCGCAATCAGGCTGGCTTGGAAGACACCTTGCCTGTTCTCCTTGAATTAGCCTTGAGCATATTTCCAGATGCACATCTATGTTCACAGAATGCTAACTTCATTGATGTGTTTATGTGTGTAAGTGCGTGCACATGCAAGCACGTATTTTAGTTTGTGCTCATTTTAACCAATGCTGTTATTCTTTATCATTAAATATGTCTTTTGTTGTGAGAGTCAATCCCATTATAGAAATATAATTCTATAAATATAAAGCATCTTCTCACCCAGATTTTTATGCCTCAAATGGAAGTGCTGCATGCGGTCATCTTGGCTTTGCATTTGGGAGATCGAACAAGTGTATATCCCAAATGAGTGTCAACAAGATCCTCACACAGTGTTAGAATGCATTTTTCATATGTCACATTTTTACCAAAGACTTATTTTAGGAAGGTTGGAGGGACTTCTAAAATAATTTTAATTGGTGCTATTTTTTTAGCACACATGTCTGTAAAATCCATGAGCTTGAGGTTCTGTAAGACCAGCTGTGCATGCCTTACATAAATCATTCTAACAATGGCAGAAATAGATTGCCTATCTGGAATAATCTTATGAATATGATCCAGTATCTTGAGACCTCTGAGGTGTGGATAGAAAGCAGTGCTGTGTAGTGGCCTGCGCATCGTTTCTTGGTGATCATTATAAAACTCTGGTGGCCAGAGATCATGCCAAAGAACAGTTTTGTGCCTCAGAAACTAAACTGTGAACTGCAGAATAAAAGACACAATCAACACAGAATTAGACATGTTTCAGGACCAAAAGAAAAAAAATGAAACCTTGATTGGGTGGGTGTGAACACATGTGTGTGGGTGTGAATTTGTCATATTTTTAACTAACCAGACCATTTGGCTACAGACTTCTAGTGTTTTTTGAAAAGGCAAAAGGAAATCACCCCTTAATATGTGAGAAATTTAACATATAGTTCCAGGATAAACCAATTATAATCAATCACTGGCAGGGCGGTGTGGGCCGGGAAGGGCCCTGGGATATTGTTGCCAATGTCCCCACCCCCTCTCAGCCCGGGCCGGCCAATGGCCCCCTTCCCTCTCTGCCCTGTCCTGCCCTCCCACCAACCGGCGTGGGACTTACCTGTGGCAGCCGAAGACGGATGAGTTACACAGCGAAGTGAGCAGCTCCGGCCCCTGCACCAGCGTTGCTTACACCCCGGGTGTCGAAAACGTGACTTACGGCACATTTATGACACCCTAAACCGGTGGAGCACTAGGCTCACCGGTCTATAGTTAGGCAGGATTGCTCCGTAAGGCTGTAATCCTATGCACACTTACCTTGGAATAAACCTTGAACTCAGTGGTACAGTACTTCTGAGTAGACGTGCAAAGAATTGCACGCTAAGGATATTAGATCACAAGATTCTGCTTTGCTTTTAAGGTATCTTATGGATATTATCTGCATGGTAGTGCCAGTTGTTGGAGCAACACCCACTTCCCTTCATCTCATTAAAGTTTTGCTGTGTCCATGGTCCTAAAGCCTTGACAGGGCTAGTGAAATATACCCTCCAAATGGACTAAAAAAAAAAAGGCTGCCAGCAATATCCCCATGAATGGGGATGATCTCATCCCTCAGACGTGCAAGCTAGGATTATACAAGAATGGAAAATATTTATTGCTGCACCAACAGCAGGGAGATGAAGGGTCCCACATCAGATGTCTATATTTTAAAAAAGAAAGCAAAGGAATCTAGTTCTTAGACAGACATGCTACAAGTGCTTTTTAAAAAACACTACATGCTAAGCAGGAGAAAGGAAAATTTTCTTAGGGAGAAGTTTTAGGAAAGCAGTAATATCCAAACTGCGTTCTAAGAGAGAGCTGAAAAAATTAATTGATAGATGAATTGATACAAATTAATGTTTTGATTTTTTTTCTTCTTTTTTCTTTTTTGAAAATGCTATATTTTTCTGGACTCCACTATTGACTATGGTAAATAACTTCAAAGTGTTGATGTCACCTGCATGTGACTGCATAGTGCCATAACTGTTCTAGCACCGGAACACAAAAACAGCCAACAAAGTAGCACCACAAGTTGTAGAAGAAATCAAAATCACAAAGTAAGTCAAAGCCTAGGCCAAGCAAAAGGCCCACAGCCCGGATATGGTCCCTGGAAGTTCTTTATCTCAGCCACATGATAATTGGGCTCTCCCTGTGCTACCCTTTCAGCAGTGCTGCCAAGGGTCTGGGAGAGAGAGAGACAGAAGGAGGTCTCAGAATGCAAGGAACGCTATGGGGGAAGGAGCAGATCAAGAGGGGTGAGAGAGAGACACTGCCAAGGCGCTGGGAGAGCCCAATTATCAATGGTGGGGTATAAATCTTCTAAAGAAAACAATAAATGATATCGGTATTGCCACAGTTGCTATTGAAGCCATTGTCATCTTTGTAGCAATTGTTGTCATAGTTGTTGTCATAGTAGTAGCTATATGAAAACATCACCAGAGCTATTCAAGAACAGAATTGATCATTCCTGGAAAGAGTACAGCCCCTTTAGTTTTTGTTCCTTTGCCAGTCTCTTCCCCTCTCTTCTTCCTGACCATCTTTCTGAATGGTGTGCACAGATCTGGCCCTTTCACTGGTGGCAGTGACTGGAAACAATTATCCAGAAACTGTGAAATAAAGTGATTACCTACTTGGAGAGGAGGGGAGTTTAGGATAAAATAAAAGCAGGTAATAGACAGATGTCTGCGAAAAGTAGTCAGTTCTTCTAAATGAGGTCCTTAAAACAACACCCTCACTTTTTATTAAAGGCATGTGCTTTTTATGACAAGGTATATTATCAGGAAACTACTGCAACTGACCCGCATTAATACAGAAGATTTACTCCCCTGCCCTCTCCTGAATGGCCTCTGCATACACATTGGAACAGGGCTGTGGAGTCGGAGTCAGAAGCAATTTTGGGTGGGGTTGAAGTTGGTGTCAGAGGTTTTGTGTACCAACTTCACAGCCCTGCTAGTTATAATAGTTGGCATACCATTGCTGACCAGATCATGATAACCCAAGAGAGAGCCAAGGGCTGTGGAGTCCGAATCGGAAGCAATTTTGGGTGGTGCCGGAGTCATGGAGTTGGAGGTTTTACGTACCGACTCCACAGCTCTGCATTGGAGTCCATTGTATATCACTTACTTATAGCTTGCAAACTTGCTTTGTCCAACTTTGGGCCACATGCCTAGTTCCTTCTAACACATTAGCAAAATGTTTCAGATAGCTACCAAGAATGCTTCTCTAGGCCTTTGTCTGAAAATGGAGCACTGATGGTTATTAAGAAGACGGAACACTTACACACTTCTCAGTCTTTCATGACAAAATCCAATTTCTCTTTTGATAATAGAGATTCTCTTCCTAAATTGTTCCACAAGGATCATCTAGGAACAACTTGGGTAAAGGTTTTAGCTTAGCCTTCTCTCTTGACATATGGAGTACATTTTTGACATGGAAGATCATTCAAAGATGCCATCCATCCAAGTGCCAGAATGTTTAACTTCAGGAGTTGGCAGCAGTAATTCTAACAACTCAGCATATTAACAGGAGACAAGGCTATAGATATACAGTATTAATCATAGCCATCTTTGCCAGGTGAAGTTGTAACTCCCTTGATTTACCCCTCTAGAAATACACACATGCCTCAAAGGGGGTCACAGAGCACCTGAAATTTGTGGTGAAGGCCTTAAAGCTTAGATGACTTTAAAGGGGGATTCGCAGGATACTTTCAAGGAAGACAAGTCTGTCAGTGGCTAGCTACTAGTCATGATGGCTGCATGTTTCCTCCCGGTTAAGAAGTGTGCCTTGGAATATCTGTTGCAGGTGAGCCATGGCAGGGGAGGGGATGTTTTTGTGAGCTTCCCAGAGATATCCAGTTGGCTACTGTACGAAACAGGATGATGATGTTCGGCCTTTAGCCTAATCCACAAAGGTTTTTCTTATGTTCTTGTGTTCACCTACTTTGCATGCAGAAGGTCCCTCCCAGGGTCAATCCCTGGCATCTCCAGTTAGGACTGAGAAAGTCTTTTTCTGAACCCTGCAGTCAATGCAAGCAATACTGAGCTAGATGGATCAACGATCTGATTCAAAAAATGCAACTTCCTATGGCCATGTGTCCCCACTAAAGAAAGAATAGAACTGATGCTATTCAGTTGTACTGATGTACAAATACTGATGGTATTTGGTAACCAGGGGCTCTTGCAAACATCCAGCAAGGCAAGCATCAACAAAAGACAGCACTTTGCTTTGAAGTATGTCAACCGCTAGTTGCTTGCATATTGTTGAAGGACAAAATAGAGTAAGGTGGAGCAGGGAGAGCAGACAACAGGACTGTAAATTAGACGGCAACAACAGAACTGAGCAAGTCTTAACTCTAGTTACAAACAAAATGAATGAAGGCCACAGCCAAGTTTTGCAACCTCAGATTGAACAATAGAGCCATGGAGGTTTTATTGCAAGTTTTAATTCACATGGAAGAGTACAAGACAAGCATGACAGCTGAAAAGTTAAAATTAAAAAGAAAATAGGGAATGGAGCCATTACAGATTTTTCTGGTTCCCAGACTTAACCATATGAACCTAAACATGTTTACTCAGAAGTAAGTCCCATGTAATTCTCCTTAGTAATTGTAATGAAGATTACACACTTAGGCTGCAACTTTGTACTTGGATAGATTTGGAAGTTCCAGTGAACTCAGCAGGACTTCTGAGATTTCTTGATGACAGTCACCCTTATGGTTATAGAACCACCTTATGTCAGTCATTATGACTGCAAGTACCGCAGGGTCAGTGGCGTTCCTACACCCCCCCCCCGTGGGGGGGTGCACCGATGCGACAACCCCACGTGATGCCACAAGCTCCGCCCTGGGGGGACGTGACATCATTTTCGCGTGCGCACCACCAAATTTTGGCAGCAGCATGGTGCAAAAACACCCTTCCCCACCGCTTTTCCAAGCATTTTAGAGCCAAATGGCTCCAGGGCAGGTGGACCGATCAAGGAAAATGAGCGACGATGGTAAGGAAAATAGTGGTGGAGGGGGTGACCCGGTGACGATGACTCCAGGGGCAAGTACACACCCCACCACGTGGCACCCCACCCCCGCCCCCCTAACGACGCCTCTGAGCGGGGTGCTGCTTACACAGAATAAGAGGCCACTTACAGCCCAATCCTATGGAGCCTTTATGACGGCAGATCTCTCAAAATCTGCTGTTGTAATGCTCACAGCAAATGGCATGCCACTCACTGCCAAGTGCATCGGAGCCGCTGGGCACAAATGGCTGGCAGTTCTACACACCCGCCACTGACAGACCCAGCCTGTGCCAGAACAGGTAAGGTAGTGTTGGGTCGGGTCATGGGCAGTTCAGGGGAGATTCATGGCAAGGAAGGGGGAAAGCAGGGGGCAGTTTGAGGGGGAGGATGGGGAGGGTATTGATGACAGTCATGCACGTTGGATTCCCCTTTCCTGGCCCCAAAATAGCTGGCGTGGGTCTGAGGGGACCCACTTACAATCAGGCAGCCTACTGGGAGGTAAGTAAAAGGTTTTTTACCATTATCCACTAGGGTTAGGTTCTGAGAAAACCTAGCAGATAGCGAATTCACGGGTAGTGAAGCATTGATCCTATGGGATCAATGAGGTTAGGTGCTGGGGGGGGTTGGGGGTACCTTACCTTAAGCTTCTTCCAGGCATTTCAAAAGCCTCTGTGCCGGTCGTGGGCGTCATTTTGAACATCCCTGCTGCACTCAGGAAGTCTCTGCTGGCTTCCGGAGGCAGCAGGGACATTGAAAATGGCCTCCGTGACTAGCACGGAGACCTTTAAAATGCCTGTCTAGCGCCAAACAGCTGGTGGGCTGGAGATTTGAGTCTGTTTAAATCCCCAGCCCATCAGCTGCTTGGCGCTAGATAGGCGCTTTGAAGTTTAGCGCCAAACAGCGGATGGACTGGGAATTTAAACAGACACAAATCCCTAGCCCACCAGCTGTTTGGCACTAAACTAAGAGCTTATCTAGTGCCAAAAAGCTGATGGGCTGGGGATTAACTTGCATCTGTTTAAATCCCCAGCCCATCAGCTGTTCAGTGCTAGACAGGCATTTTAAAGGGCTCCGCGCTAGTTGTGGAGGCCATTTTGAATGTCCCTGCTACCTCTGGAAGCCAGCAGAGACTTCCTGAGTGCAGCAGGGACATTTAAAATGGTGCCTGCAACCTGCATGGAGCCTTTTGACTTCGCGGATACCAGGAGAGGGGTTGCGGGAAATGCGATGTAGGTTACCAAGCTCCTTGCGGATACTTGAATTCACAGGTAGCGAATTCGCGTATGGCGAGAATTTACTGTACTTGCCTCTCGCTGGTCATCTGATCACACGCACACCCAACCACCACCACTACATGCAGTGTGTGCTCCATTGGCATGGCTGCATGGTGGAAGATGGTGATGTGCAGGCGCGTCACCAGGACGCGCGTCACCGGGGAGCAGGGCGTGTGCGTCACCCTTAAGGACGCGGCCCCGCCCCCGCGTGTGATGTCACGCGCATGCCCGGAACACCCCCCCGCGCCATTTTCGGCTCATTTCAGAGCCAAACGGCGCGTCACCCCTATGCGCACGACACCCCCCGGCGGCCCGCCCCCCACGCTTCCCCCTGTCGACGCCCATGGTGGTGTGGGGAAATAGTATTGGGCCATTGGACTGCAGTCCTGTGCACACTTACCTGGGAGTAAGTCCCATTAAATGCAATAGGGCTTACTTCTGGGCAGACATACATAGGATTGCACTGTTAATGTGTTGTTTTAAAAAATATTCATCCTACGTTATCCATTCTCTTTGGAAGAACCCTGCTATGCTCATCATCAAAGACTACATCAGGGGTCAGCCAGGTAAACTGCCCACCAAGCTGAGTAGATCCCTGAATTCTGAGTCATGGTGCAGCCTTGGGGGTGTGGGAGTGGGCACCATGATGAGGCACCCAGTGCAGGGCTTTTCCCCAGGATCCCAAGCAGCCTGGCACTCGCACAGCTCATAAGCACTGTGGCTAAGAGGGGCATTTTTAAAAGGATGGTAAAGGATCAACACACACATACATGTGGGGACAGCCCCCAAATGCACACCACCTAGCCCTACTCTTTCCAAAACATAGGCAAGTTATCTCCACAGAAACATACACATAGGGCCAATAACCCGCCCTCCCCCCAACTATTGCCTTGTTGTAGACAGATCTAGCAGGCAGCAGTAGCAGCAGCAGCTCCCTGTTCTTTCCAGGACTGGAAAGTGTTACTGCTCCCTTTCCACCCTCTTAACTATGGAAAGGGTGTGGAGTCCAAAACCCCAGGAGAGGAATAGAAACAGTCAGTGTGCCCTAATTGGCTGAGCGCCCTGGCTTTCCTTAGACCTGAGGGGCTTCAAGCACCTCAGAGTTGTTCCCATTGACCTATCAACTTTTATGTTTGTGCATTTATGTCAGTTCTGAAGAACTCACTGTTTTTCCATTCCTGCATCTGAAGCCCCACCCAGGGCTGGCCCAGGCCACCTCCTGTCGCATGACCCCTTCCTTAGGTGCATGTTCTGCCCCTCCTTTACTTTCTGTCCTCCTCTTCCCATTCTCATAATTTTAAATCTGAAGAGGACGTGCTTGGATGAGATGTAAGTGGCAGCCTAGCGTACACATTTCCTCTCCCCTCTGCCTTTTTAAAACTGTGGGAATGGGGAATTAGGAGGAGGGGGAGCAGAAAGAGGGACTTCAGTTGTGACTGGCCCAGTGCAGGGTTGGGCCGGGCCAGGCCAAGCCAGACTGGATAAGAGAAAGTGGTGGTGGCCAAGAGAGGTGGCGCATCATGTGTCCACTGCCCTTTTATTGCCTGGCTGCCGCTTTACCACACATCATTAGGGGCTGGCCATGGATGGCCCTACCTAGAAATATGGTTGCCTCACCTAGCAAGGAAAGCCGACTACAGCCCTATCGACTACAGGGCATCTGTTGAGGACTAAACACTTAAAACCTAATCAGCTTTCTTCACTGACCTTATTTTTTTAAGGGTTATTTTGGTTCCAGGTTTTGTAATACCATTAACCAGAACTAAGCAAAGTGGAATAATACTGTAATTCCATTGACGATATGTTCTGTGTTGTAGTCCAGCATGATATATGACTGTGTGGGGAGTATTTGGATCATGGCATCATGTTGCTGATTCACGTCCAATATATTACCCACGCACTGTGACCTAAACATCTTCTCCATTGCACTTCTGTTTGCCTCTTTTCCCCCATCCTATATTTGTGCCTGTTGTTTATAACTCCCCCTCAAGCAAACCTCTTACATGAATCGTGATTTATTTATATCGACCCACTTTTCTCATTTATAAAAAGGTACTTATGCTGCAGTTTTAATCCTTCTGTTATCTCCCAAAGAATCCAAGATCCCTCTTAAGTTTGTACCAGCCACAAATTTGATCAGCACAATCTCCAGTCTACATTCCTTGACACTAATGAATGGGGATATTGAATGGCAATGGACCAATAAATGAATTTCTGCGGAAATCTGATACAGGGGCCAACCTCCAGCTGTATTCAGTTTGCAGTCAGTAGCTGAGGAGTAGGAGTGGCCATGATTGTGCTGAGTCATCCTTGAGTCATCAGTTCCTAAATCCTGGGTCAACCAAGGGACACAGACAAACTCCACTACAAAGTTTAGCAGAGTGCTGAGTTTACTGGGTACACCTAAGCTTGGTACTTGCTGGCTAAATAGTCCTGATATCAAAGTCTGTATTTGATGTGTCAGAAACCTGATGATGATTGCAAACACCATGGGATGAAGATGTCATTTGACAGCAGCCTTTGTTTGTGTAACATTAAAGGGTAGGCTTACCATATCGCCGACCGGGACGCTCTGTTTTGCCTTAAGGGGAGGGACGGGGGAAGGGAACAAGAGCACGCCTAGGCGCGCTCTTGTTCCCTTCCCCCGCCCCGCCCCTTAAGGGCAAAACAGAGTGTCCCGGTCGGCGATATGGTAAGCCTATTAAAGGGGTAAAGTGTAAAGATATATCCAGCACCGGAATGACTCCCGAGTCATCGTGAACGTGCTTTATGGCACGTTCGCAACAGCTTTGGGCAGCGGAGCGCTTGTTCCACTGCCCGATCGTTCCAGAGGATTGCGCTGTTATTGAAGTCACTGTGAGTTGCAGACCTTGGGGTACTATATACATTTTTCCATTTGCTTACCTAGCCTCTTGGTCAGCTCATTAGAGTGTCAAGACCTCTTCCTCTTTCCCATCAGCATGCTAAATCCTTTTTAGTGGCTGAGCTGAGCACAGCATCCTGAGTTTGAGATGACTCAGAACTTGGGAGAGAAAAGACGTGAACTCTTAGTGGTTAAAAAACAAAGAATAGGCCAGACGTTATACAATCGCATTTCTCTCCCCCTGCCCAAAAAGCACATTTAAAGATTTTTCTTTCTTTCTTGTGGTTATCACTTATCAAAGAGAGATGCAATATTTAGAGGGGTGACTAAGCTTCCAGGTGAGAGAAGCTTAGCATGAGCTTCCCTCTGTTCATTCAAGGTGTGGTCTGCGAAGGTCTTTTAAGGGAAAAACAGACACACTGGCTTTCAGATTATTGTTTCCAACCACCAGACAGTATTTGCAATGGCCATGTTCTCACTCAAGAAATATGTCATCTAGAGTGTGGAAAACTCTTTGACTCCATTTAACGTGATGTTTAACAAACAAGTCTCTACACACTATGACACAATATTTATTAATTCTTATCCTACATCTTGGCAAATCTGCCTCTCTGCCTTCTTCTCTTGAACTTCTTTGCAGGTGTAGGTGGGAGAGGAACTATCAAAAGCTTAGAAGAAAGTGAAGGCAACAAATTGTGATTGGAGAACTTGCGACCTTTCATTCTCACCATATGGAACGAATAGGTAAACGTGACTGCTTTGGGAGCCATCGATGCCAACGTACCAGCATTTCACAAATCCCCACCCTCATCTCCAACCAAGCAAAGGGTCCAACCAGCAGAGGCGTTCCAGCAGTGAGTGTTGCCTGGAGTACTCGCTGCTGCGCCGCCCTGAAGGGGGGGCGCTGCTCCCGGAGGGGGGGCGCCGCGGCATACGCGGGCGCTCCGAGGCCTTCTCCCCCGGCCTCGGAGCCGGAGAAAGCCCCGGAGCGTCCACCTCAACCGGTGGCCAGGGCTTTCTGAAGGCCGACTGCTGCGCTGCGCTGTTTATCTTTGTTTTGCACATGCGCAGAACGTTAAAACATTTTGCATGTGCAAAACAAAGATAAACAGCGCGGCGCGGCAGTCGGCCTTCAGAAAGCCCTGGCCACCGGTCGAGGTGGACGCTCTGGGGCTTTCTCCGGCTCCGAGGCCGGGGGAGAAAGCCTCGGAGCGCCCGCCCGCGTCACCAGATGGGTGGGCGGGCAGGCGCGCGCGCGCGCTCCGTGGAAAGACTGGAGCGAGCGGAGCAGCGCCGCCAGGGCCGAGGTGCCGCCCGGAGCCGCTGCTCCGCTCGCTCCAGTCTTTCCACGCCTCTGCCAACCAGTGATACAAGAATAAGGCAACAAGCATTTATGTGCATGCTTGCAAAAGCTGCTGCTGCTGCTGCAATGGAGGTCTAATCCAGATCAGGACCATGATGTGGAAGGGGGAAGTTTAACCCTCTGCCTCCACAATGGTTCTTCTGATCCAAGCAAGTTGCTTCCTTGTGCTTCCTTGGCTGCATGGTGAAGGGAAGGTATTCACCAAGCTCCTCCACCTCCCATCCCGCAAATTGAAAGCCAGCTCCATTGAGTGTGGAAACCTGCGCTATGACTGCTCTACATCATTGCGGTTGGGGAATGACATCGTGAGGCTTAAAGAGACCCAGCCCAGAGGCTCAAAATTGATGCTGATGAGGGGTTTATTGGAGAGGAATATATACAGAAGGGGTAAAGGACAGGTGGTCTTTCTGGTACAGGGCAAATTGGGACAGTTGCCTTGCCTCACTGTCATTCCTCATCTTCACACAGTGGCCAAGGAAACTCCTCTAGCTTGTCTCAAATTGAAGCTCTTGAAAGGCCCTGGGCCTGGCTTCCAAGGGTGCCCCTGGGAATGCTAGCCTGCTGCCCTGTGAAGCAAAAGTCCAGGTGGGGGCTGCCTCTGGGGTGTGTGGACCTAATCTACATGCCCAAGAGGGTAGCCCCCTGGGGTTCCTGGTTCTCCCTTTCCTGCTTCTGTTTCCTTCTCTTTTCCTCCAGCCTCCCCTCTAGCCTTCTCTACCTTTCCTCCCTTCTGATAACAACTCTCCCACTTCCTGTCCCTCTTCCATCTTGCCTCCTTTGTGCTCCACCCCTCCTCCCCTCCTTCATCTCAGTTGTACATTCTCCAACCCGAGCTCCTTCTCTGGTTTTTCCAGTCCTCTACCCTTCTTTCCTTTGTCCCCATTTCATCCTCCATTCTTACTCTGCCTCCCTGGCCGAGCCTTTCTTTACCTCCTTTAAATCTCTCCACTCCTAGCTTCTCTCCCAAGTAGTGAAACCACAGCCGGCTGCATTGCTGGCTGGGTCTTGAAGGGCTTTGGCACCTGGCAATGATGCCATAGCCAGGGAATTACCTAGGAAGCTTGGTACACCAGCTGTTCCTTGCGAATTCCCTTCATGCGGTGGACCACACCCTCAAATCTCATTGGGAGATGCAAGGGATGGGAGGGGTTTTGCTAACCGCTATGCATTGCGCCTGTGTCTGACTCTCTGCCCACACTTCCCCCACATGTGCCCTCTTCTGCCACAGCTTGTGCCTGGACTGAACCATTTCAGACTGCAGGTGGGAGTCTGGGACAAGTGAACAATTTTCTGGGACAAAGTTCTCCCATAAATTGAAAACTAGAAATTGGGGAGAAGGGGTTCAAACTAGCTGTCTCCATGACATGCTAGTTTTCTATATACTAGGGTGATGTCTAAAGGAGCATTCAGTCATATGAACACCCAACTTCAGTCTAAGTTGTATGGCCCTGATAGGCGTACCTCCTCAGTGAGAATTAGTCCATGTACATACTTACCACAGGCAGCTGCTGACCAGGCAAAAACTGCCCAGCTTCTATACTGAATGAAATGCATGTGCTTTGCTGCCTTGGGGTGTACATTGTGTCTGAAGTTTCTTTCCTCATTTCTTAACATAAAAACATAAGAAGAACCCTGCTGGATAAGAGGCGTCGCTATGGTGGGGGCGGTACTGTACGTTCCGCTCCATCCTAGTCTCCGTTTACTCCCCGGTACGAGGTGGCCTGGAAGGAGACCCTGCCCGTTGACTTTGCTGCACTGAATGGCTTCGACGGCAAGGGGGTGGGGCCACCTCGTACCGGGGAGTAAACGGGGATTAGGACGAGGAGTAAACAGGGACTAGGACAGACAATTTAGACTGAAGTACTGGAGGTACGCCTATCAGGGCCATACAACTTAGACCGCCCCCACTGTAGCGACACCTCTGTGCTGGAAAGAAATATTTTCTTTTGTCTGTTCTAATTCTCCCGCCACTCAATTTTAGTGGATGTCCCCTAGTTCTGGTGTTGTGGAAGAGGGAAAGGAACTTCTCTCTCTCCACCCCATGCATAATTTTATATGTCTCAATCATACATAGTCTAAAATTAATCATGTATATCTCAATCATGTACTGTATAGTCTCTATATTCTTAAAGTCTATAATCACATTTTATGTATGTTTAAAAGCATACCTGATTTGTGACCCAGTGCCACGTTTAGCCTGGCAGAGACTAATTATTGTGGGAAGGTAACATGTATGGGTGCTGAGTGCCCTGGAATGACAAAATGAGGGCAGGGGGAGAAAAGTTAATGACACTCAGAGGTATCCTGCAGAAAGTGACTTTATTTTTAGCTTTCCAAATCCTGGCTCCACAAAACGTTTCTTAATTACCATATTCTTGCACTGTTCAATGAAACACAGATGGCTTTTCTGTGCTGTGGGCCAAGAGTTTAATAGGGCTTTGTGTATGGTGGTGCATCATAGAAACAAAAAAAACAACCATGGACATTATGTTTAAGGAACAGGCCTGCCGGAACAATATTGAGTAGCTCAGTGCCAATGTGTGCATTCTGGGTGATGACTGAATGTTTTCATTTTGAGCGTTTTCCTAGTGACAGAGTTGTGTAGGAAGGAGCTGCCATTCATCTGAATGCTATGCATAGGGTCCGCCTCAGCATTGAGCCTGGTTACTTGGCCAGGAGCCAGCATCTACCCCAGTGGTGGCCAACCTGTCCACATGAATGCTCCTGGCCCTTTCATGGTTGTATAGGTGAGGGCATTTCAGCAGGTACAGCTGCTTTAGCAGCACCATCAGCACTTGCAGCTGCCAGCACAAGAACACAGTAGCCCTAATGGTGGAAGGTTGGCCACCACTGGTCTATCCTGTGGGAGCTACTGAGAGCTGAAGGAGAAGCTAAGACCCAGGGAAGCTTGAGTAGTCAGTCTCCTGACTTCTGGAATTGGGGGCTCTAGCATTGGATGAAACTGGGGTTGTCTGTGAGTTGAGAGCTCCAGCTAGTCTCTGTGGAAGTGCTGAAGGGTCATAAGAACATAAGAAGAGCCCTGCTGGATCAGGCCAAAGGCCCATCTAGTTCAGCTTCCTGTATCACACAGTGGCCCCACCAGATGCCTCAGGGAGCACACAGCCAACAAGATAACCTGTTTCCTGCTGCCACTCCCCTGCACCTGGCACAGAGAAAACCTACTTCTAAAACCAGGAGGTTGCTTATGGCTTGTAACCTGTGATGGTCTTTTCCTCCATGAATCTGTCCAAACCCCTTTTAAAGGCATCTAGGCCAGGTGCCATCACTACATCCTGTGGCAAGGAGTTCCACAGATGAATTACACTCTGAGTAAAGAAAATATTTTCTTTTATCCATTCTAACTCTCCCTCCACTTAATTTTAGTGCATGTCCCCTGGTTCTGGTGTTGTGCGAGAGGGAGAAGAATTTCCCTCCATCCACTCTCTCCATCCCATGCATAATTTTATACGTCTCAATCATGTCCCCCCTCAGGCGCCTTTTTTCTAGACTGAAAAGCCCCAAACGCTGTAGCCTTTCCTCATAAGGGAGGTGCTCCAGTCCGCAAATCATTCTGGTCGCTCTTTTCTGCACCTTTTCCAATTCAACTATATCCTTTCTGAGGTGTGGTGACCAGAACTGGACACAATACTCCAGATGCAGCCTTACCATCGATTTGTACAAAGGCATAATGATATTGGCCGTTTTATTCTCAATCCCTTTTTTAATGATCCCGAGCATGGAATTGGCCTTCTTCACAGCCGCTGCACACTGGGTCGACACTTTCATCGACCTGTCCACCAGCACCCCAAGATCTCTCTCTTGATCTGTCACAGACAACTCAGAACCCATTAGCGTATATGTGAAATTTTGGTTTCTTGCCCCAATGTGCATCACTTTGCACTTACTTACATTGAAGCGCATCTGCCATTTTGCTGCCCATTCTCCCAGTTTGGAGAGATCCTTCTGGAGCTCTTCACAATCCCTGCTGGTCTTCACCACCCGGAAAAGTTTAGTGTCATCTGCAAACTTGGCCACCTCACTGCTTATCCCCAACTCCAGGTCATTTATGAATAAGTTGAAAAGCACCGGTCCCAAGACCAGGATAAAGTAAGCCCTTTTTCTTCCCACTGATGCTGTTTTTACTGGTTACCTCTGGGGATCAAGTAAGGCTAGGGAAGGAGGCTTAACATCTTTTCACAGCCAATATGTGGCTTTTCTTCCAACATGCTATTGAAACCTTCAGACAGGATAGACATGGAAATCCTGGCCTGCACAGAGCAACCCAATTCATCACTAACAATGAAACAGAAATGGTTCGATCGAAGCACACATTCCAGGGAGGTACACATTTTCCCCTGTAACCCTCTGCATATCCCACCAAAGGCTTGGGGCTGTCCATCAAGGGCTCAGCAAGTCCACCTGCTCTGCTGTCCCAGAAGATAATCTGATGGAAGTATTGAAACTTAATGCTAGAAGGTCATAAGATAGCAATGAATTATGGCCATTGAAAGAAATGGGTTTATGGTGGGTGCTCAATTCTGTATTGGATTATGGCCACCAGTCTCCCTCTTCAAACTCTAAGGTAAAGGTGACCCCTGACAATTAAGTCCAGTCGTGTCCGACTCTAGGGTGTGGTGCTCATCCCCATTTCAAAGCCGAAGAGCCAGCATTGTCCGAAGACGGCTCCATAGTCGTGGCCGACATGACTCTCCTTGCTGCAGCGCGTAGCATGCAGCTGGAACACGGAGCTCTGTTTACCTTCCCGCAAGCGGTACCTATTTATCCACTCACATTAACATGCTTTGGAACTGCTTGGTTGGCAGGAGCTGGCCAAGCAACGAGAGCTCTAGTTGCACATAAAAATATTATCTAGCCGTCAGTAGTTGTGTCAGAATGGAGCTGCGCAGTTGGATTTGCATCTTAATGCATGTCCCATCAAAAGGAATGCATTGCAACATGGATGGACAACAGCTGCATTTGGAAGTGCATCTGATTTATGACTGTGTTTCCTAATCTGGCAAGCAATTCCTATGCAGAAGCCTGTATTCTGAACTCCTGGTCTGGTCTGGGGCAAAGATATCTAGATTTATTCGCTTATCAAGCTCCTCTTTTAATTTATCTATCTCTGCTTTCCAACTACAGCAGGAACAAAATTGCTCTCTGAAATGTTCTTTAAATCCCCCTCTATAAATGTTGATGATACATATCCACTAAAATACATTATACTGAATTGTTGAATATTTGACATCTATTTGACATCCTAGCATATTTTATTTCATTATTTTTATATTTGACAGTCATTGACGTGCAATCACCCATCCAACTCATTCCATTTTCTCCAAGAACATGTGAACATCACACCGTTCCATTCTATTTCTAGTGTGTTGTTGCCACCAATGACTAGCAAGTTGCATCACTGGGTCAGTGCAGTGCATTTTCAGGTCTGCTAAGAGGATGACATGCAATGACACATAGTATACGATAGATAGCATTTGATAGCAAGTACCATATGACCTCCAATAGCGTCGCTTCCTTTAGCACTGTTTTGTTACAGTGCTTGTTGACCTAGATTGACAGTTACTGCAGCCAATTAGAGCAGTGTATTCTGGCCAATCAGTGCCATCTTCCTGCTTTATCTCAATGGTATCTCCCATAGTGCTGTTTCAGACAGCGCACAGCTTTTGCTGAATGGATCCCCCAGATTATTGGAGCTATTTCTCAAATGGTATTTAATCTTGGACTATGTTTGATGCCCATTATGTCCCAGTTGCTCAGAAAAACAATGAGAAGCAATGCAGTTTTTTCTCTCTTTGTGAACCGCTGTTTCACTATGATGACCCAAGACTGCATATTTGTTTTATTGTAGTGAACCTTCCTGTTAGTATTCCCAATAGAGAGTAGAGCATCCAGTATTTCACATCTGGCCTTTGGCAAAATGAGTGTTGTTTGTTGCTTAAGCATGTTGCTAACATCTGGAAACGCACACAATGCATATGAAACAAAACTCTATTTGATAGACTCACTAGGTCTCTGCTATCTTTTTTCCTAGCATGGCTATGCTTTCTCTCTTCTGTCTTGACCCATTTCCTCTCATGTAGCAGTTAGACTGGACCACACCGGCTCAGGCATTTGTCTGGGGAGCTAATGATGTGCTCAGTAGTGTCCAGTGCAGGGAAGTAAAACTACATCTTAAATCAGGGGTGGTCAACCTTTCAACACGAATGCTCCTGGACTTTTAATGGCTGTATAGGTGAGTGCATTTCAGCAGGTGCAGCTGCCAAGATTCTGTCTTCTACACAACTCTTAAGAACGCAGAGGCCCTAATGGTGGAAGGTTGACCACCCCTGTCTTAGATAAACAGTGACCAATTGATTTCAAATAACACTGTTTGCTTCATTGAACTGTTTATTTGGTTCTAGTTTTTACTATTCCAAATACAAAACGAGCAATGACAATATATGACAATATACCAGGGGTGGCCAAACTGTGGCTCCTCCTGAGCCACATGCGGCCCTTTGACATAGAATATGCAGCTCTCAGAAATACATTGGCTGAGCTCCTTTTTGTATCACAATTAATATAAAAAGTAAATAAGAATTTTTCAAGCTTTATAATTATTTACTGGGTATAAACAGAGAGTCCACTGGATTAAAACATAAGTTTAATGGTGAGTAAATATATTTAAGAATTTAAATGCTTCTTAAATATTGTGGCTCGCAAACATCTCTCTAGCGACTCTCTCATCTCTAGCGACGTTTGAAGTTTATTGTATGTGGCTCTTACATGAAACAGGTTTGGCCACCCCTGCAATATACTAATATGCTAAAATAATCAATATAGAAATGTAAACTTAAAACAGCGTACACACTTTGCCTTCCTCTAGGCTTTTCTGTATGACCCAATCCTATGCAGTCATGTGATGCTGCTACCAGAACTAGCATTCCAGCAGCACTGCAGCAGTACATGCTTTACAGGTTCGCAAAAGCCGCTTGGAAGCACAAGGAGCCACACACTTCTGGCTCCAGATGGCAGGGAGGAGCCCACGTGTGGTGGCAGCTAAAAGGAGCCCCACCAATGCCGGTAACTTAGCAGGGCGGGCGGAACAGGGCGGATCAGGGAGGGCCGGGGCGTGTTGGAGGCAAGAGGGGGTGGAACCTGGCACGAGTGACTTGCACCAGATGCTATCTCCTCCAGAGACCATGGACACACACCCTTTGTCTCCTCAGACTTGCAGCAGCCAAATTGCTGGTGCAGATTCAAGGAGACCCATTGGTGGTCAAGAGAGGCTTATGGAGGCGTACGGGAAAATGTTTTCCCATTCCTCTCCCAAGTCTCCCCCACCACCACCATAGCATGCAGCACAGCCTGTTTTGGCACAGCTGCATGCTATGGTGGAGAAAAGGATTGGATTGGATTGTTAATCACTATCTACAAGCTTCTATTGTAAATGAGGAAGACTTTCTTGTCAAAGAGTTCCAGTTTTATAAATAATATCTCTTACAGCGCAATGCTGTGAATGTCTACTCAGAAGTAAGTCCCATTATTTTCAATGGGTAAGTATGTATAGGATTGCAGCCTACATTTGGTCAATCACCATGATTTAGCAAGAAAAAGGGTGTCCTGGAGAGATGAATGCCCTTGATTAGGTTTCTTGTGTGTTCAGAAACCTTAGGACCATTTCACACATATATGGAGGCAAACCTGGGTTGGCAGCCCAAGATGCACAAGAGAGCTGCAGCCAATCCTGACTCTCTAACCATGCGTACACTTTCTAATGGGAACACTCACAAACAAGTGTTCTCATCTCATTCACACATTCTGTTTATAGGTATGTGCTTAAAAAAAAATCTTAGTGGTGCACCTAAAAACAAACAATGTGCAAAGATGTCCTTTGCAACCAGCAATAAGTATTCCAAATTGGCATGGCCAGAAAGAGACTTCCTTGAAGGTGATTTGGCAAAGATTTCCTCTTCCAAGACCCAGGTCGTCTGCTCAAACAACAAAAAGAAAAGGCAAGACTCTATTCCTGCATTGAAAATTTGACAAAAGGTTTAAATATAAAAGAAAAACCAAACAAATGATTCCATTCTCAAAAGAAAGAAGGTGACCTCATGAAGGAGCATGAAAGAAAAAGAACACATCACCCTTTCAGTCCCCCCACAGCTTAATTTAACCATTGTTATAATTCAAACATGAGCTCAGCTGCAGCTGAGGTTTGCTTCAAGTGAAGCATTCAACAGTGTTACAGATGGGGAGCAAACATAGAAATATCACCGTTGGCAAGAAATGGAGTAAAAGTCTAGAGTCTAGACAGACCACAGGCAACCTAAGCAGCAGAACACCTCACATCACTCACAGCAAAAGTGCTCAGCCCACCTCACAAAGTCTTGTCTTTTCTTTCACATCACCCAGTGATCATTGTTCCGTCAGTTTCTTTGCCCCATCAAGGGGCATTTGCTTCTCACTTGGCAGGCACCGTCTGTATGTCATCTCTCAAATTACTGTTTTGTTGTGAGGTGATTATGGGTCATGAAATAAACCATTTGAACCAGGCTATTTCATGAAAACGTTAGAATTTGTCATCTTTTGACAAGCAGTCATGTCCTTGGCCCTGAGTAGCCACTCCAAGGGAAACAGAGGCTCCATCTAAACAGCAGCAGTCATGGGCCTTGCTGTGGAAGAGGACCTGATGCTGCTGGACAATGATCTTGAATTGACTAAAGTAGATCACCCAAGTGGGCAGCTCAAAGCCCTCCGGAGAATCCATTAATTGACTGCCCAGTACACCATGGTCCCCTGGAAATTCTTGACTGAAGCACCATCAGACCTAAGCTGCAGAGCACCATCAGAAAGCCAGTGTCCAGGCCAGATCATGGCCCCTTTAAGCGGTGTCCACAATCCACTGTGGGGTGGAGCTCAGAGTAGCCATCAGGGTCCGCTGGACTCTCTAGTTCAGCCTTTCTCTGAGTGTGCTCCTAGGAGCCCTGGGGCGCCCTGAGACCCCTTCAGGTTCCTGTCTGCCATTTGCCCAGGTAGGTCCAGCCAAGCCTCAGAGGACTCTGCCAAGTGCCTAAGCAACCAAAACAGAGACCAGCTAAATCAGTGGTGGCCAACCTTTCAACATGCATGCTCCTGACCCTTTAATGATTGTATAGGCGAGGGCATTTCAGCAGGTGCAGCTGCTTTAGCAGCACCATCAGCACTTGCAGCTGCCAAGATTCTGTCTTCTACACAACTCTGAAGAACGCAGAGGCCCTAATGGTGGAAGGTTGGCCACTCCTGAGCTAAATAAATATTCTCTCATACGCATTGGAGGGAGAGAGAAAAAAGAGAGAGGCAAATTTAGGCCAGCCTACTGTTGAAAAGTAAATACAGTTGTAGAACATTAAAATGATATAGAAGGTGGCTTTACATCTGGACTTTTAATGTCTTTGCTTTTCTTAGAAGTTGCCTATGCAAACTATACAATTTTATTCCTTAGTTATATAATATCCTTCGAATGCTTTTGGATAGATGTGGTAAATAGCCCCAAAATCAAGAATCTACTGAGAAAAAATCAGTAGCAGAACACAGCGAACTGGTAGGCATGACAAGTGAACTTGATCCAGACATGTAAATTAGTAATGTGTGGGACATTTATTAAAGGGCTAGAAAAACTAACTATGGATTGAAACAGGCAAGGGGAAAAGAAAAAACAAGGCATAGATCAATTATCAAACAGGCTAGAAAATGGAGGTTGTTGACAAAGTGGACAAGTAAGTGAAAAGACAAGCTGAAAATAAAACAACTCTCTAATATAGCTGACTACGTTCCCTACCCTAGTTACTCATCCTGTTCCAGGACTCTGGTTCCTACACTCACATGGTGAGTGCTGCTTTTAGTGACAGATTGGGGCAACACACCTAAGCATCGTTGTGCATGACCTAGGGTTGATATCATAAGGCCCATCTGATTGGATGGTTCATGACAAACTGGGCATCCCTACCTACCCTTTGACATGGTCAGGTGGACTTGGCTGCCCAGTTGACTGGCACGTACCAATCCCAGTAGGTGGGCTGGCTAGGACCTATTGTTTATGGGGAAGCCGGTTAAGAAGACAGTGAATTCACACCAGAGCCTGTCTGCTTGGGCATGTGGGCTTTCTGCCATGGTGCTGATTTCAAAGGGTTTCAGGGAAATATCCCAGGACAATGGCCACTGTATCAAGATGACTCAGCAACCTTTTTAGGATGCTGAGGCACCTCAGAAGCCGGGGGGGGGGGGGTTTTAGAACAGTCTATGAGGAAAAATAGGTTAAAAAATCAGTGATTTTCACCAGAGCCACACACTCAGATACGTTGCCCATGAACAGCCCCTCACATTTCCACAGGCAGAGTGGTGTATTTTGGTTATGTGAACAGGCTACAACAGGCATTTAAGATTTCACTAGGGGCAAAAGAATTACAGTGGGAAGGGCAAGATTCTCAGCAAGCTTTAAAGATCCACTTTTGGATATAATCAGCACCAAATTTTAAGAGCCTTTGCTGTAGTTACATTTTACGTCTCAATAATGAGACCAATGTTTTAAACGTACACAAGGGTGTTATCATCCCCACCCCCCTTTTAAGCACAGCAACAGATATATCATTGGACCTTTGCAAAGCCACTTATGGAAGGCAAGGACAGTGAGAACATTTCCCCATATTTAGTTGTTTCCCGTTGTTAGGCTGGTCCTGGAAAGGTCGTGAGCATGTCGATTAATGTAACAGACGTGTGAACCAGAGGCCTACTCAGGCTGAACGGTTTAGAACTTCTTTGGCTAAGAAAAGCTGACGTTTGCCCAAGGAATACTACCCAGGTTGGATAGAGGAAAACACAGATCATGGTTTCCTTTTTGAGCAACAAGACCAGTAAGGAAGTGGCCTTTTGCTATTTTGATACCATGCAGTGGAGAAAACAATGGCTCAGTTTCACAGATTAGTTACCTGGAGAAAACCAGGCAGTCAATATTTAAAAAGGGGACTTCACAAAGGGCAAATTGCATCCAAGATGGATCATATGAAAGGGAGTGGCGACAGGATACAAGTATCTTGTTGTCTTGTGCTCCCTGAGGCATCTGGTGGAGCCACTGTGTGATACAGGAAGCTGGACTAGATGGGCCTTTGGCCTGATCCAGCAGGGCTCTTCTTATGTGCTGATCCAGCAGGGTTCTTCTTATGTGCTGTAGTTTGTCAGCACAAACACACAATATGGAATCTACAGACTCAGAATATGGGAATAAATTATGCCTTAAACAACTGGCATGTAATTTGAGTGGAAGAGTATAAAAATTGTATACCCATGAAGGGAAAAGGGGCTTTTTCATGTGTCTTTTCTTATATTCTAAGGTATGTTTTGTTCTTAAACTTGGTACTTCCCTCTGTGACCATGGACACACTTTTATTTTCCCTCTTAATAAATTCCTTATGGATTTATTTTCTTAGATTTTTCCTTTTCCATATTTTCTTTAAACAGTTTGCTTTTTTCCTCTAAGAAGAAGTTTTCTCACTGAGTTTGTGGACTAACACTCATTTTGGGATTATTTTTGTGGATTAATAATCTATTTTCTGATCTAGAGGATCTTTATCTCCACCAATCAGTCTTAATGGATTCAAGGATGTCCAGTAGCTATGAACATGGTTATATTCCTTTAATTTAGTGGAGGTGATTTATGGAGTCAAATTGAGGAATTTACAGCGCAGGATTGCTCGGGGGCAAATGTCACTGTATTCAGTGGGGCCAGTTTTTGCAGAAACTGCTTGAAATTGCAATCTGAAACCAACCGAGCATCTTTTGGCTTCAAGTAAATGGCAAGAAATGCTTAGGTGGGGTTTTGCTAAATAGCCTTTATTTAGTTACACTGTTTCAAATAGTTGACATTGCAGCATAAGTTCACATTTAATATTTTGATAATCATCCTTTGCTCAGTCATGGTCCCCATTTATTGCATTTGATGATTTTGTGTTGATTTGTCAATTTCACTATTTAGTGTATTTGCTGAAATGCATTTGGCTGCAGCATTTCTTCAAAAGAAATGGGGCCTCACCTTGTTGAGATCCTCTACTCTTTGATTTTCTCCATGTTTTGGTTCTGCCCTCCCATGTTTTCTCCTAGCATTTTTGAAAACCTGTGATATCTGACAAAACCTAGCTGCAGTGCTTTCAAGTCTTTAGCTAAGAAATCTTTGCAGAGAAACGGTACCATCCATTGCTGGTCCTGCTTTTGAGAGAGTCAAAGGACATTTTGAGCTCAGCTGACCATGTGGCCGAGCCAGGCTACAACAGCCACCTTCCACTGTGGTTATTTCAAAACACAAGGGGCTTGTTGGTGGTCATGCAGTTCCACTTGTAGAGTCTCTTGTGGGGAGTGTGATAGATATTTTAAGAAGGGCTGAGCCCAAAGCATTCACTGATTTTCATGAGCATAGAAAGATCCACCTGGACCCCTTTGACCATCTCTAGATGAAAGCTGAAGACTCCAGGAGACATTTGGCTCTTCGGGGTGATAATGTGATGTTACTGTATTTATCTGTTGCTATTTTAAGGACCGTGAATTTCATTTATTGAATAGAACTATGTTTTTTCCTTGTGCGCCATTTTGTTGTGGTGCTAAATGCCGGGTAAAAATATTTAAATGCATACATAAAACAAACATTTTGAAAAGTGTAGTCCCCTTTTAAAAGTTCACTTACGCAGGTAATACTACCCTCACTCTGAATTGATTTTGCTTGCTCTCGTTGACACTTAGCCAAATCTAACAGGATGCACACTATCATGGTATCCTCTCAATCCCGATTGGTTGAGATCACCCATATGGTTGAGATCAGCCTAGGAAGAAGACACAGTAAACAGATGGGGAAATGACAACAATGCAAAGGCATAATGGCAGCAAACAGGCTTTTTTTTTTTTAATGACCTTTTACTCAAATTTTAAAAAATTATCTCCTACTGAAAGCAATACTTTCAGCCCAAATCATGACACGGGAGAGAATTTGGTGCAGCCCTTGTTCTAAATAAGCTTCAAACGTTGCATATAGTAGTCTTAAACAAACCATTTTCCCCTAAACTTCAGCCCTATAATCTGTTATATGGGGATAATAAAAATGGCTCTCTTAGCACATGCTTGTCTTTCAGCCAAATTTTTGAAAGATAAATAAGGTTAGAATTAAAATATAATATATGCTTGAGCATGTAGGGAAATGCATTATATAAAATACCAAGTGCTTTAAATTCAATGTTATGTTATTAATAGAGGGTTATTAACCATTTTTGCACAGCTGAATTTTCCACACACATCGTAACGTTCCATGTTTTCTGGGTGGCTGTAGATCTTCTGTTTATATAGGGGTTCCAAGGACATGCTGCTAACCTAGTCATTCTGCCAAAAGACATTTTCCAGTACTAACAGAGAGGCTGCTGGCACATTTGAGATGATGGCAGATGGAACATTTCTGGAGCATTTTGCCCTAAGTTCCACTACAGAAGAAAAAAACTTTTGCTAAGGAGAAATCAAGCATGTCCTCCCTCTGCCAGGGAGTAACTTGAGCTCACTCACTTTATTGGCTCTTGCCTGGATATGGGTGGAGTGACATTTGGTGGGAGCAGAAGTTCCTTCCTGTAAGATATTTATGATGCAAGTGATAAGCAATCTCCCAAATTGCTCAAAGAGTCCCTGGGCATCTTGTTAATCCAGTGTGAGGTCATGTCAATCCATTTGGATGTTATTTTTAAATTGATTTCCTCCAGCCAACTTGTCGCTATATATAAACATTTTGATAAACGCACAGAAAACCAGCATTGCATTTTCACTGTAGATGAATATTTCCTGGGTCCAGTGTTCTCTCTTCTTTCTCCCCTTCTGCTTCTTCTGTTCTTACAAGTTCTCACTGCTTCCTGTTCTCATCCCTCTAGAACCGGGTGAGGGAACATGGCTATGGAGTCACATTTGTGGCACTTTCTCTTCTACTGGCTCATGCTCGTATTCCTACGTTTCATCTCACATTCAGGTTTGGTCTCATGCAAAGATGCTTTCATATAAGCATCTTCTTTAGGAAGCAATGAGGATACACTCTTTTCAGGTGCACAAAATCACCACCCCAGAGGGAAGATAAATGGAGGTTGTTGGATTACAGTCAACAACGTGCAAACACAATATCCAAATTCTAATCTAGAGTGGGACACAGGAATCTGTCAAAGCTAGCACCACTATGGCTTTCGTTGAATAGTTAAGCTGTTTTATGATGAATTTAGGATCAAAGAAGGGAGCTTAAGATAAACAATAGAGATTAAGAACTACTTTCAAATGATTTTGGACTCTGCTGGCATAATTTGCTTGCTCAGCCCAATACAACCTATGTATATGTGAAGCACTGCCACACAGGTGAGTTTTTGTCGCATCCCCATGGGGATAGTAACAGTACATAGCCTCTATATACCATTTTAGAGCATTCAAAGGACTTCGTTCATATTGCATTCTTATTAAAGGTAAAGGTATCCCCTGACAATTAAGTCCAGTCGTGTCTACCTTCCCGCAAGCGGTACCTATTTATCTACTCGCATTGACATGCTTTGGAACTGCTAGGTTGGCAGGAGCTGGCCAAGCAACGAGCATTCTTATTACAGTTTCTTTAAGACCCTATTAAGATGGATACAACCATTCTAGAGAACTTGGTGGCTGCTATAGCAAAGCACTGGAAAGCCTCCAACACTCTGTCACTTGTAGAATAGTTAAGGAAAATGGATAACAAAGATGGGTAAATTTGGGGTAAAACTGGAAATGGTGATGAGTTGGTGCACAGATGGGTTTTATTCATCAAGCATTAGAACAGATGTAGTCAATATCTGGTATTAGAGGGACATACTGCTTCATTTTAGGAAGATGGTCTTGTAAATGTCCAAAAACTGGAATAATTTGTAAGCATGTAGGACAATCTAATTTTGTATTGCCCCACCAAGGGGGCAATACAATTGTGTTTTCATGCTAGCCTGAAAAAATGGTCACAAACATGACATCAAAGATGGCAACATTCAGAAACCAGTGGAAGATCTCTCCAGTCTCCTAGAATGCTCTGCTGCTGATCTGAAAGTCATCATTCTTTCCCAGAAACACTTCAAAGGGGAGTATCCAGTGAAACAACTGAACTAAACTTTTTCAAAAGGCCCCTTTCCATTTGTTCAGACTTGAATGGAGCTGAACGGGTTCCTGTTGCCTTAAAAGTGTTAATTAATTTAGCCCAGGCCTGGAAGATTTTGTAATCAATTACCACTGTTAATTGTCACTATCATTACATGCTTTATAGAAAGTGTCACAGACTATACCTCTTGCATTTCATGGCCATTTGACTTTACTATTTACAAACCCACCCCCATACTCATGCCCACAAAAACATATGCTACACATAAAATTTGCTATTCTTTTTAAAGGTGCCACAAGACCCGTGATTGTTTTTTGTATTACTTATAATATTCTCTTGGCTACTGAATAGGAATTGCATTTTAACACGATAACAACTGAAAAAGCTAAGAACTCAAGAAATGGGGCTTGTTCCCCAATGATCCCATCCGCCTGCTAAAACAATAAGAGGAGAGAGGAGGTCACCTGTATTAGTTCAAGTGATGTCACCTGAGCCTCCTATTTACACTGATAAGATCCGAAGTCTGGACTTCCAAGCAATTAAGAATGGTTTAATTAATTGTACAGGGAAGCTTCCCCTAACCATGGAGCAAGGTTTCTTGAGAACTTTGTTGAGTGACAGGGGCACGACTAAAAGGGAAGTGGGTCATTATTGTACAAAAGAATCATTGTGAAAGTTTATAATCTGCTCTTTGGTTTAACTTCTACCTTGTGCATCATCACCATCCTCCTGGCCTCCTCGTCTACCCCTCCCTGAACAAAAATTCTCAAGGGCAGCTATGTATATGCTTGTGGGTTTTATTAGTACCTTTTGAATACAAATATATGTATGCCCCTGCTTATCCTAGAGATGATCTGCTTTGGAGGCTGTTATTCCTTTCCAAGTTATCCCTGGGGTACGTTGTCAAAGTAGCTTGCCAATAGGACATTTTCTTGATATTGCACACTGTTTACCTGTTCCCAATGACATAGGCCGACTGTGAAGAACTAAAATCTGCAGAAATGGGTCAGTTAGTATCATGTGGTTCATGGGAAGTGGGGGGGCAACTTGTAAAGCCATCATGTTTCACTAGGACCCTTTGTCACTCATTCTGCTGGTCATGCAATTTTACCAATAGCTTGTAAACCCATGATAGGAAGCATCTTCGCATTCTGTTGAGAGTTTCAAAGAGAGCGAGAGCAAGAAGCAAATGTGTGTGTGTGTGGGGGGGGGGGGAAAGATATTGCAAAAATAGTAATTAAGGGAAACAAAATGATAGTACACAAAAACACAGTAGCTTTGCAAAGAAATACAACACACATTTCATTTGAGAGATGGGAGTATGTATGGGGGAACATGAAAATGAATCCAAATCAATTTTGCCATGCCAAATCAGTTTTGCACTCAGCAACGTCACTGGAGCGTGGCGGGGGGCATTCATGCACGTCACCACCGCTCCAGGAGAAGGCCTCCGAGCGTCCGCCCTTGGCGGAGGTCCCTGGCCTTTTGATGAGGCCCAATGCGGCGCGACGTAATTTATTAGGTTTTTCGCGCCTGCACAGAACGTTTGAGGGCAAAAGGGCAGCCCTTTGCCCTCAGAAACGTACTGTGCATGCGCGAAAAACCTAATAAATTACGTCGCGCCGCATTGGGCCTTCGTCAGAAGGCCCAGGACAGGCGGCTGGACAGGATGCCGGCCCTACCGCGCCGCCATCTTGCCTCCGCTGCTGCTGGCTCCGGAGACATCCTCTCCGGCTGAGGAGTCAGGGGGTCATTAGGGCGGTGCGCGCGCCCTCGCTTGAGGGCAGCGTGCGCCCTAGTGACGTTACTGTTTGTGTAGTACAGCATCCTTTAATTTCTAACTTAAAATACCGTATTGAACTTAGTATAAGACTCACTTTTGTCCCCTAAGGCAAGTCTTTAAAGTAGGGGTGCGGCCTACAATCAAAGCCTAGCGTTTTCTGCCTAGAGTTTTCTGGAAAGCGTCCCTTTTTCAAGCCTGTCCAAGTCTCTTTCAAAGGTAAAAGCTTTTTCTTTTTTAAAACTGCAAAAGCTGTGTTTCCAGCTCTTAATCACTTGCTAAATGGCCAGGATCTCTCTAGCAACCTCTAGCCTTAGAGGCATTTGAAAAAATTAACCCTTAAGTTCCAGCCCCAGGGCTCTGTGGAAACTAAGATATTTATTGATCCTGCAGTTTGAAAGTTGAGAACAAGAGCTCCTGCATAGGCTTACCATATCCAAAGGGGGACAGAGTGCCAACCTTTAGGCTGCAATCCTATACACACCTTCCTGGGAGTAAGTCCCATTGAATGCAATAGGACTTACTTCTGAGTAGACATGCATAGGATTGTGCTGTTAACCACTGAAATTTGGGCAGGTGCAGCTCATCATCATGGAAGGGTGCAACAAGCTGCACCTGCCCAAATTCCAAAGGTTAAAGGTAGGCACTCTGTCCCCCTTTGGATCTGGGAAGGCTACTTATACTAGGGTGCCCAGATTCAATAAGGGACAGGGTGCCTATGCCTTTAACTGTACTAAAGCTGTACTGTTTTACTATTCTACTAAAGTGTATATTTTCTTTAAGTTAAAAAAAGTTAAAAATGTATTTTTAAAAAAAATAGCACCAAACCTTAAGGGTGCGGCTTATAATCAGGAGCGTCCTATACTCGGGGCAATACGGTATGTTCTGGCCAGTTGCAATAATGAGACTGTTGTGTTCAGATGGCTGCCTAAGAAACAGCTAATAGAAATGGCCTCTTACATATTGTACGAATGTCAATTATAAATTAACAGCCCAATCCTATTCTTCTCCCCCACTGGTGCAACCAACGGGAGGCTTTGGGAGGGAAGGGGAATTTAAAAATCCCTTTTCCCTTCCAAAGCCTCCCGTTCTGCCCTCCCTCACTGGCTGCACCAGTGGGGGAGAAGGATAGGATTGGGCTGTAAATCACCTGTACATTATTCAAACATTAAAAAAAATTCCTGCTGAAACAAGGACATTTGACACCAGATGTTTTGCATTTGAAAGAAAAAGGACCTAATTGCTTTTTTCTCAAAAGCAAGATACTTGGCAGATATTTATAGGTCAGAGGTTGTAGTTGTAGTAGGTAGTATCCCAACAACATAGAGGGAGAACCTGGCTATGAACAGTTAACTCAGAAGTCCCTGTTTTCATTTCTAATGTACCTTGTCTAATTTCTAGCACATTGTTAACATTCTATAGGTATTAGAAAAGCAAGAAACCAAAACGGGGGGGGGGGGGGGGGAGAGATATACACAATAGAGATAAGTGCTGGTCTGTGAGTATGCAGAAGAGCATAGAATGAATTTGGGTGTACTGTAGAGCCACCTGGGGGTCTCCACTTTCATTTTCAAGAAGAAAGCAAGAGTCCATCTGGCAGCAAAGGTAGGCTTGGAAGAGTACTGGTAGCACTTGCTGAAATCTCTGAAGCCGGAGACAGGGCCATTCAGAGGAATTTTATCAGGGGGTACAAAGTTTCTTTTGGGCCCCTTCCCTACATATGAATTTGGCTCCTGGGCCCCCCTTTTTTGGCCCAGGGCCCCCTTTTTGACCCATTTCTCATCCTGGGCCCAGGTACAAATTACCCCCTTAACCCCCCTCTCAGAGGCCCTGGCTGGAAAAGTAGTCGAATAAGACTTTTCAGGGGGAGGAGGTGGAGTTAAGTGCCCTGTGTAGTTCCTGACTCCTCCTTAGGACTAGCAAATTCAGAATAAAAGATGCAGAAAATGAGACGTTATGCTGATTTTTTTTTTTCATTTATGTTACAGAATTCAGTCTTTCTTGGCGGGGATTTCGGTTTGAATTTCTTCAGGGTGGGAAACACATAGCCTTTTTGTTTGTTTGTTCTGTGAAGTGTGGGGCATCTAAGGCCTTTGAAAAGAAGGGACCTCTGCTATGCTCTATGAAACCCTCACATTCTAGGGTAGTAAACATAACTTGCATGTACCTAGGGGCCTCATTTGACCATTATACCTTATGGAAGGTTGATGGACGGTGGATATTCTTGTTTCTTCTTCCCTCTTTTTTTTCTAACTGCTTGACAAAATAAAAATATGCCATGAACGATATGGACACATTCTGAAGAGTTGCAGGGCGAGCTCCCACTCAAATGCTTCAAAGGAGCATTCAGAGCCGACCCTTCCCACTTCAAGCCAGTCATACCCTTCCCAAGCCTCCTCTGGAGCAGTCTCCAAAGCAACCAGAGGATCTGCATTTGGAACAGGCTATCTATTGATTAAGCAGAGTGCATGCAAAAGGTGCTTGACTGTATCCACAGGACTCTTTGCTCCTAGTCTTTTGGCTTCTGTTATCCCATTAATGGTAGACCTTGCTTCTCCTGTATGTCTTACATTACATTTTCTCAAATGAGGCTCTTGATTTCATGGGCATTTTTCAGTTCCCTCCCCAAAACAAGTTTTTAAATGGCACAATCACGGACTGTTTACGATGCATTTGGACACATTCCCTTACTTCTAGATCTGCAGACTTTTGCAAAACATAGCCTTTCTACCCTTCCCACTCCAGCACCACTGAGATGTGCAACTTTATTCACCCTAATCCTCAGAACAACAAATGCAACTGTGCTCACGGCACTCTGTCCCATCCTTCCACCAAACATTGTATTTCAAATCTACATTACTACGCAAAATGCCCCCTCTAGCACCTGTATTTGCCTCTGTCCCTTTTAGACCTAGGGTTAAACATCCTCTCTCAAATCACCACTTTGCTGATTTTCAAAGCAGCCCCAAAACAAAAACACCTTAACACCCATTGTGGAAAGTATCTGCAGCCACATCAACCTGTAGGGTTGAGACAGAAGGCCATAGCCATTTCCATGGCAGAGCATGTGCCATATACACAGGAAGCTCCAGGTTCAAACCCCCCCCCCCATTATTCCAGTTACAAGAGTTCAGGGAGTGGGGTTGGAAAAGGCTTCTGCCACAGAGCCTGGAGAGCTGCTGCCAGTCAGAGCAGGCTACTGGGCTGATGCAGTATAAGACAGGTTCCTATACGTTCAAGAAGAAACTGCCCAAAGGAAAGGGTCACCTGTCGTAGCAGGAAGCTCTAGATCAGGGGCGGCCAACCTTCCACCATTAGGGCCTCTGCGTTCTTAAGAGTTATGTAGAAGACAGAATCCTAGCAGCTGCAACTGCTGATGGTGCTGTTAAAGCAGCTGCACCTGCTGAAATTCCTTCACCTATACAATCATTAAAGGGCCAGGAGCATTCATGCTGAAAGCAGGGGATGTAGATCACGTCTCTGACTCCAAGTCTTGAGTCAAGTCCCAAGTCTCTGGGTCCAAGCCCCGAGTCTTTGGTTGCGAGTCCCTATCCATTTAATGGGGAAAATGGGTTTAAACCTGAATAAAATCAAGTCTTTTACAATTGCCGAGTCAAGTGATTGGCGCGACTTGAGTCCACCATTGTTAACATCAATCGACTCAAGTCTACATCACTGGTTGAAAGGTTGGCCAACCTTGCTCTAGATGCAGCACACAACAATGAATGAAGCTTCTGGGTGCTGTTGCTTATAGAGGTGGATGCTGATTCAGGCCTTCCACTGCCTGCTTGCTCAAAACCTGCCTAACCTATAGATTTCCAAAGGAAACACAATCACCAGCTAGGTATGATCTGGGTATTCGGAGCACCTGGCCTGAGAGGGTAGGGCCTACAAATGCAGCAGTGGATACACAGCCTTCTACTGCAACCACAGGTACCTGAATGAGACAAGCACCACGCACACAAGGGTGTGCGCGCGCACACACACACACACACACGCACGCACACACACACACACACACACACACACACACACACACTGTTGGGTGTGCAGTGGGAGAGATCAGCATAAGAAAAGCAATTTGTGGGTCAGAGCAATTCTTGCACAACAGTGGCCCAGCTCCAATTGAAAGTGTGCAATAAACACGAAGATATTAAAGTCTAAGAGATAACAAAAGGATCCTGGATTGCCAATCAAAAGCTTCCAAACACAGCAATACCATGCATGTATTTCTTGCCCTTGCAAATACATTATATATACACATAAAAAGGATACACTAGGCAGCACACTGAATCCATGAAAAAGGCTTTGAAAAGAGTTTGTATACCTAGTTGTGGTTGTGCTATAAAGTGTTCAGGAATGGGGGGGGGGGAAATATAGCATTTGCATCGACACCTACCTAAAATTATTTCAATTCAATTTTATTGTGTCTAGAAGAACTCTATAAAATGTCTTCAAGGCAGTCTTTCTCCTTCTTCTTGGAATCACTGTCCTTCCTTAAGGCACATTTCTCCATATTATTTATATATATAATAAAAACAAAAGCACACATCCACCCACAAAAGTGAAGAGAAATAGCAATTCAGCCACGTCTGGAAAAATACTGCTGTTCTCATGGCCCTTAAGAATGCTGGGTCCTAAATGAACTCTCCCCGAAATGGCAGTGAGCTATGGCTTTGCTCCTGCCAGCGGTAGCGAAGCCGGGAAAGCGGTTTGTCCTCTAAGTTCTCAAATTCGGCAAAACCCAGGTGGTTCAGGATCTCGTAGACTCCAGCCTTGGCTGCCACCTGAAAAGAAAAAAAAAGGTTGGAAATAGTCTGAGAATCCTCGGAGTAAGAAAGGCAGCTTGCACTAAGCGCAGGACTCCACACTGCAGGGATGACATTTTACATTCACTACTTGCATGAATGACCAGCATACTGAAAAAGGAACAGCAAGGCAGTTTTGGTTCCATAGGACTCCCAAGAATGCAGCGTCAAAGCAATTTGTACAGGGTGGGGACGGAGGACATGGCAAATGTCCCTGGCATTAGGCAATTCTCTTGCTGCAGGGTATTGGAAAAGACATTATATGTCACAGATTCACAGCCCAATCCTGCCTAAGGTGTGGCGGCTGGACAAAATGACCAGCCACTGCATCCTAGGCAGGATGCTGTGGCCTGCGCCGGACTGGCCATGGCTCACCTCGGGGGAAGGGTTTGTCCCTTTCCCCTGGTGTAAGCGCTAGAGGCCCCAGTGGGCCTCCTCAGATGTGCACCAGCTCTTTAGCTGGCATGTGTCCGGGAAGGCCGGGAAGGCTGGCCTGGGAAAGGGGCGGAGATATTGGCGCAACTCAGCCGGGCTGGCCAATGGTCCCCTCCCCTGCCCTCCCTCCCCAAACGTTCTTGCCACCCGACGCAGCACCTACCTGCATCCGGTGACACGTGTCATCAAGGACGACGGAGTGAGTGGCACTGGCCTCCACGCTGGCGCCGCTTACTCCAGAGGAGTCGCAAAAGTGCTTTACAGCATTTTTGCAACACCTTAGGCTGGCGGAGCAAGCGCTCCACCGGCCTAAAATTACACAGAATTGGGCCATTAGCCTTTACTTCTCTTTCTGTTTTAGAGTAAAAATAGCACTTAATAATTGGGAGCCTGTTGAAAAACACGGCTAGGTTTTCTTTGGAACGGTTTCACTGATAAGTCTGCTGCGCCAGTCGGTCTCTGCAATGCTCATGTCCACACTCATTTAGATGCAACAACACTATCGTGTCAAGTGCTCATTGTATTTACAAGGACTTATGTTATGCTCTCAGCCTCAATTCCGCATCTGCAATATGAGGATAATAATCCTTCCTTACCTTTCAAGCTTAGCGTAAAGACTATCTTGAGATAATATTTGTGAAGCACATTGCACACTCAAAAAGTGCTATACAGATGCTAGATAGTGTTACCCTAGCTAGGTGAAGCTTCCTTTTTTATATCATTCTGCTGAGTGGCAAGGAGGATTTTACCACACATCGCAGGGTCACTTGTACCCACTCAGAACTGTAATTCTACAACTGTAATTCAAACTTCCACTAGCCCTGTTTGGACTGAAGATTCGTTTTACCGGATGCCACAAGCCACACCTTCAAGACTAGCCCTGATGAGAATTAGAGGAGTCACCAGCGGCCTTGATGGTGTGGGTCGTGGCATCAGGTAAGCTGAATCTTCTTTTTTCCCCATATATTTATATTTTATTGATATAATAAAACATAAAAACAAAGTTATAGCAAGCACGAAGCAATACATCCTACTAGCATACTATTCACTATTTTCTACATATAATATCCAACTAAGCCAAAATAACACCCACATTCTATTCATTAAATCCGCATATCATCGTTCTTCTCTCTCAAAAAATCGATAAATGGTTTCCAGTTATTCACGAAAAGGTTTCCTTAATTAAAATTGTAAGTTTATCCATTTCAGCATAGTCCAAAACTTTCAACCACCAATCTTCCAGCGAAGGTATCTCTGAATTCTTCCAATATTGTGCATACAGTATAAAATTCTTGCCGCAGTTATCATATATAAAAACAAAGTTTGAAATTTTTCGCCTACATGATCAGTCACAAACTTTCAGCCACAAACTCCTCTGCCCGAAGACCCCTCCCAGATTACCCAGCTGCTCTTTGTAACACTTTGCGGGGGTTCCCGTTCAGCCCCCTTTCCTACTAGTGAGTCTCCTCGCCACCCCATCCAAACCTTTAATCAAGAGGACCGATAAAAGATTGACGACATACTTAAACCTAACAAAAGCTTGAATTGTAGCTATATGTGGAGCTACCCCCCCCCCCACTCTGCCGCTAACATAACCTTTCTTGCTTTTCTGTATCTGGTGCTTAACCATTTTATAAGTCACTTCTTAGCTGTTTGTGTTAGCATTTGCAAGATTTGTTAGCTTTGGCACATGGGCAGGCAAAAGTTACAATGTTGCCTTGTTGTTGCTAAAAAGCTCATGAAAAAGCCAAAAGAGGTTCTGATAGCACTTGAGACCAAAGACTCTTTTTAGCCACCTCTCCTGGAAGGACTCTCCAGCTTTCCCTGGAACTTCCCCAGCCCAGTCTTCCAAAGGTATGGACACACACATACATATTATATATACAATATCTATATCAGTGATGGCGAACCTTTTTGAGCTCGAGTGCCCAAACTGCAACACAAAACCAACTTCTTTATTTCAAAGTGCCAACACTACAATTAAACCTGAATACCGTTAATGTTTGATCCCATTAGCTCCCTCAGATTGTTTGAAATGCGAGTGTTCGTTAAAATAAAATAGAAAGCAAATTACTATCTCATAACTTTGTTGCCTATATAGCTTGTTTCTACTGAATTCTTAAATTTCATCTCTTCGGCCTCACCACTAGCCATTTGTATGCTGAGGCCTAGTAACATTCTTCCATTAACACAAAGGAGCTGGGTTATTATGAGCTTAAACTTTCCTGGAACAGACTAACAATGCTTGTACCTGTGAACAGCGGCGCGGCTGTCGGAACAGCGGCGGACCAATGCCTTGAGGAGTCTCCCAAGCGCGCCGCAAGCTGGAGAGAAAGGCTTTAGCCCGGCAGAGAGGTCCCTGCGTGCGAGCTGTGGCATGCGTGCCATAGATTCGCCATCACTGCCCTAGGCGTGCGTGCCCGCCTTCTCCCCCGAAAGCCCTGGAACGTCCGCCACGACCGGCGGCCAGGGCTTTCTGAAGGCAGCCGCTGCGTCGTGGCCTTATTTATACCTTTTTTTCCTGCACGTGAGCAGAACGTAACATAACGTAACGTTGTGCTCACGTGCAGGAAAAAAGTATAAATAAGGCCACGACGCAGCGGCTGCCTTCAGAAAGCCCTGGCCGCCGGTCGTGGCGGATGTTCCAGGGCTTTCTCAGGTTCCGAGGCCGGGCAGGCGTTCCAGGGGAATGCCGCCCGAGCCGCTGCGTCACCGGGTGGGCGCGCGCGCTCCCCCGGTGTGCCGCCCAAGGGGTGGAGCCGCCCGGAGCCACTGCTGCGTTCGCTCCACCCTCCGTACGCCTCTGCTACAGTGTATGACTGTAGTCACGGCGTGCCCACAGAGACGGCTCGGTGTGTCGGCAGCGGCACGCGTGCCACGCGTTCGCCATCACTGATCTATATGAATGAATGGGGGAAGGGAATGGGATGTAAACACACAGGAATTGGCCTTGCTGTCACTCCAACAAGGTTGGGACTGTTACAATTGATCCATTCTCTCTTGATACCTGCACCCAGGGCCAGCCCAAGACCCCTGACACCTGAGGCTGCATGACAAATGCTGCCTCCCTCTTAACCAGTCTCTGCTTCTCCCACTTTCCAACGTTCCAGCTCAGCAGCATCCTCCCCACCAGATTTCTTCTTCCTCTCTGCCCTTTCTTCCTTTTCTAATCCAGGGAGTGGAAGAAGGAGGAGGAAGTAGTGGAGGCAATTAGGCAGACAGCGATGGGTACCCTCCACCAATCTGCTGCCTGAGGCAACTGCTTCAGTTGGTCTCATGGATGGGCCTGCCTGCTAGCCTGCAACTGCCAAACACCCACTCTCAGTCACGTTATGAGGGGGGACAGTGGGTCCCCAGGCGGCAGGGGCGACACAAGTGGGGTGGTGGTGCACGAGCTGGCAGCGCCACTTACCCGGCCTTCATCGTGCTGCCAAGGCAGGAGGCAGCCTTCTTGTTGCTGGCCAGAGATGTCCCTAGAGAGGCTGCGCCTGCGCGATTACTTGCAGAGCCTCTCTAGCTCCTAATCTCGCTGGCTGGAGGACTCCACCAGCGAAACTAGGAGCTAGAGAGGCTCTGCAGTAATTGCAGAGATACTGGAGGAATAGCAAGTAAAAATGGCTGTATAAGACTTGAAATAACAAATTAGTGAATGTAAAGGGTTATAAAGATTTTCCACAAATTAAATGGCAATGAAATGCTTTGTTTTGGAACATAAGAGGAAAGCACGGATGTGTCCCTTTCTCTATGTTATTAAGAGATTAGAATTTAGTGCGACTGTGGCACATGTGTATGTTCACGTTTATTTGCTTCACAATAAATGAAAACAAAGATGTGACTTGTCCCCTCCCCCCACACAAGCACATCAGTGTCGGGGGGGGGGGAATTGGTTTATAATCAACATTAAAGAAAATGTTGTTTCTGGAACATCTGCCTGACCCACCTCAAATATGTGCAAAAGAGTCCAGAGACTACTTGGGAGCATGTTTCATCTAGTCATGCTGCAGTGGATTAGATAAACATCTGCTTGTTTACGTTCTTCTTCATGCTTGCTCTTAAGCCAGTATTCCCTACCCAAGCCTTCCAAAAGGCACAGTCCACAATGTTTCCCTGAAACTTTCATTCATAACTCTTCCATCCGTCAAACCTCCAAAGCAAGCTGCCAGAGCATGACTCTGATCATTATAAAATGTAAGCTAGGAGATTCCATCTATCTACTGTGTTATGAAAAGAGAGACTATCTACGGGAGAGAGAGAGAGATTGTTTCAATTGTTTACTTTGAGCTCCCTAAAAATTAAACAGTCCAAAGAGAAATGCACCCCAGGGTTCCTTAACCAGTCTCTATCTGGCAGTTACTTACCTGTTCGACCAATTTACTAGGCCACTTACCTTGCTTCATCAGGATTTGCTTTTCAGGTTTGTAGTATTTCCCAGAAGGGATTAAGGGTGTGCAATATCAGCCCCTGCAATTGGCAGGCAGCGGAAAGCCTCTGAATTGGCCAAACCTGATCTAAAGGCCAGACGGGCAGAGTCTAACAAGAACTTTACTGGCTATACTTCAGTCTACGACTTCTCTACTCTCGTCTATTTTCCACATCTCAGCTTCTCCAGGTCTAAATTTGGGTGACCCTACTGAGTCCTTCACCCCAACGGGAAAGCCCCTATGGGTATGTACCACAGCAAGTTTTCCCAATCGTCACTGTCACTGGAATACCACAGGGACACAACATGGCTTCCAAATGTTTTTTGACAACACGGTGACACAATGTCTTCAGACCAGACAGTTATAAAAAAAAAAAAAGGTTGCTACATGCTTATTTCATCTGCTTGATGGTGCTGCAGGGTCTTTCATATGGGCTGGCATCAGTAAAGAGAACAGCTACACAGTCCTGATGGCTCAAGAAAATTTGGTCAAGGCTTCAAGCTGTGCACCTCTCTGGGCAATGAACACCAGGAAATCCACAAAGTGCCATCATCACCCTCTGCTATCTCAGGCTTAATTCAACAGCACAGCGCGCTCTGGTTCCAATGCTGTCTTCACTTCCAGCACAGGGCGAGTTCATGCAGATTACATTCCTTCTTCCCCTACCCACCCCCTTCATGTTGTATATCGTTGCCCTGGACAGGGCGCCGGTAATGTTTCTCTCTCATTTCCCCTCCAGCTCCACCCCCCAAAACCGGGATGAATGTCCTTTTCCAGCCAGCCCCTTCAAACGAGAATGGCCAGGCTCTCTGATTGTAACCACAGTTGGCAGATGCCCCTTTCATCTCTCACTGAGGAGATCAAACATGCCAATATGAATTAGCAAAGCTAATTGAGACAGAGAGGAGACGAGGTTTTCCCATCACATGCCAGCCAGCAACTCCCTACTTACAGCTTACACAAACAAGACAGGGAGAGAGAGAAATCTTAAATGCACAGATAAAATGAGCCCAAGTCCCCCTCCCACTCCTCTGTCTGCACAGTTTCACCTTCTGTCATCACTAGCTATTCTGAACAGCACTTTCCTTTCACAACTCCATTGCAACTTGAAACACCAGAGTTACATTTCCAGTACAGTTAAGTCCACTCTGAGGTATCATTCCGATGCGCACGCACACGCACACCCTGCCTCCAGAGTTTGTGGTGGCTACAGGCTGATCATCAGCTACTGTGGACATCCAAAATCTGGTTGACAATCCTAGAAATCCACGTCAGCCTCCCCAACTTAATCCCCAGACAGGTACACCTTCACTTTTCCACTGCATTATGAACCAAGCCTAGCATCCTGCTCAGCAAGTGGCGTGAATAGAGGGCCATTCTGTGGAGAGGTCAGCCCCTCCAGGTAAACATCTGGCAAATCGCATTGCACAGTCCACCCTCTCCCCCGTCATTCAGGTTGGCAACTGGAGTCCAAATGGAAGCCCTCAGCAGGCCAAGCCAGCTGCCAATCCATAGGCTAACAGACTATTGGTGGTGTTAAAGTGGTAGTCGTTTATACAGTAGTTTACCTTGCATTGAGCCAGGATATGCAATTTTTCCGTAGCCACTTGCATCTTTCTCAAGGTGCAGCTCTTTTTAAATCCAAAAGATGACTCTCACCTACCAAGTTGCTCATGGCTTATGTGATAGACACATTTAAGAAACAGTGCTTCTTTGTTCCCCTCTCTAAATTCAACATACAGCTGGCAGCAGGGCTGGCATGGAGAAGAGCATCTTCTGTGCCCACCTCCATTTGTTCAACTTTTGAAGACATTATTTTTACTGCATTTGTAACCCCTTTCACGACTTTGATGCATGATCTGCATGCACGAGTTATCCTTGCCATACAAGACAATAAATTTGCATCAGATTCTGTAAATCTGCATTTAATTCCTGCCCATAAATAAGCAAATAAAAACAAATTTGTTTCCTCTAGTCTTGCGGAAACTTTGTAATTTTAAGAATAACTGAAATGTCTGGCACCCCAGGGGACGGCTGGGGTCGCATGCCCCTAAATCTGGGCCTGGTTAGCAGTTTTGTTTTGGAGCTCCTGTTGTCCAGGTCAAGCATATTCTTCCATATACAATGGCCTTGCTTATGAAAAGAAACTTTGGGGCCAGCAAGTCTTTTAAAAAGCCACTGTTTCAGAGAGAGAGAGAGAGAGAGAGAGAGAGAGAGAGAGAGAGAGAGAGAGAGAGAGTTAAGAACCGCCTTTAGAGGAAACTAACGGCGGTTTTCTCTTGGGAAAGGGTATTTCTGTGTACACCTCACTAAAGGGAAGCATTCAGCATTGATTTTCGTTCATGTACACTACACATTCAGTGAGCTTTCAGCTGAAAACACTGAGGGGCTGGAGAAAGTAGGGTGGGAGACTGACATTTGCCTAAGAACGTGTAGCTTTTAAAAGAAAGAGTCTGGGTGGGTGAACATTAACACTCTCTTTACCTTTTAGAAAACTCTGCACTGCACAACCACCTTTTTGTAAGCTCAAGTAAGCTATTACTGGCAGAATTTATTACTCTCCTTTCAACTCCACCCCTTGCTGCATCATCAGGAGATCCAAGAAAGAGCAGAAAGGATTTTGTTTCTTATCCCATCCAACAACTAGCACTTAAATTACAGACGAGAAAATCGGAGAGTGGGAACAGTAGGGAATGCTATTTCTTTGGCTCTGGTATCTTTGGCTAAAAGGAAAAAGAGGAAGCTTTTAAGTGCATTAAGGGGACCCAGTTCCCCTCACTCTGGCCTTTGAAATTCAATTACTACCTGTGGTAATACTCCCATTTGTCATTAAAAAAAATCCAAAGGAACTGCATGCTTACTACAAAGGACATGAAAGTTTATTGCGAGTGTACCACTTGGTGTGCTCGCTATATTCAGAGAAACTTTTCTAGGCCTCAAACACACTATCCTAAACACACACAACATCTTGGAAACCACAGCACTTCTACATACTGTACATCCCTTTGACTCCAGAAAGCTAAGGAGGAAAATAAGGAAGAGAAGCCCCTCCAATGACTCAGCTGCCCTTAGGGTCAAATTAGATCAGTGGTTCTTAACCTTGTTGGAGGTACTGACCCCCACCAGTTTCATATGCGCATTCACTGAACCCTTATAGCTCCCCCCCCTGTAGTGACGCTAGAGGAGTCGGGTGTGTGTCTTGACCTCCACCGAACCCGCGAGACTGACTCACCGAACCCCTGGTGTTCGATCGAACCCAGGTTAAGAACCACTGAATTAGATACTATGCTAAATTTGTGTCTGCCACAAAAACCAGCAAATGTAGATCTACTCTCTCTCTCTCTCTCTCTCTCTCTCTCACACACACACACACACAGTCTAGGACTGTAAGTATATCTTGATAATGCAACATTTGAAGTTTTCTCTGGGAGTGAGTATGCTGCTGCTAAGTGAAATAAGACTTGTGCATTGCACTGCCCTCATTTGCCCTCACAGTAAAAATAGTCAATTATTGGGTATTATCAGGACATGGGCAAGTTCTCTTGAGCATATTTAGCATAATATAGTTTGGCCCTCACATTCCCACTGAAATGTTCTGGCAAAAGCCACAAGGATGGCCAGATGCAAGGGAGCAGCAACAGGATACAGGTACAGTATCTTGTTGCCTTGTGTGCTCCCTGAGGCATCTGGTGGGGCCACTGTGTGATATAGGAAGCTGGACTAGATGGGCCTTTGGCCAGATCCAGCAGGGCTCTTCTTATGTTATTATAGAAATAGGGTGCTGTACCAGTTGGACTGCTGCTTTGACCCAGTGTAGATATGCATCTTGGAACCCTAGACCAACCAGGGTTCCCAGACACATATACTTGGGTGTTTGTTGAAAGACGTGGATATGTCAATGCCACTTATTTCAGAAATCACTGCTGTACATGCCACAAGCAGGGAGCAGCCTTATGCATCTCTTGCTAAAGAGGCCTTCCACAGTATTGTGGAAGGCTACATGGCGAGGAGCAACCAGATAGTTCTACCAGCCAACAACATTCCTGGCCACCTCAGTTCTCCGTGCGCACAAAACATATAAACGTTCACATTGAGAGAGACCACCCCTGTTCAACCAACTGTGCTGGCTGCCTCTACAAAGTCTTCCAAGTGACAGTGGGGTGACAGCAGCACAGAAAGAGTTGTTTGCCTGTGGAGGAGAAGGGAAGGAGGCCAAAGGCCTGACGAAAGGAAGGCCTCAGAAAGCCTTTTGTGTTTGGGAATAGTAGGGAGAAGGAGGATGCTTTCAAGGGGCTGCTTTGATACCTCATGAAAGAGAAAAGAGGGGGGAGCGGGAGAGAGACTCTAGGCCTCACTGGCAAACACGTTGCAGCTGATCTCCCTCATTTCCCCTCCGTGACCTTATTCCTGGGGAGGGTGACCCAGCCCAGCCTTGAAGCGCTGTATGACTTCCTCTCCTGTTTATTTAGAGAGGTGCAAATGACCAAACCATCTCAAAGCAAGACATCCATTTCTGACAGTGACTAGGGAGAAAATGGGGGCAATCGTCTTTGTGATAGACACATTTCATGTGTAAGGAAGCTGAGCTACTTCCAAGGCAAACAGTAACTTTTACACACACACACACACACACACACACACACACACACACACACACACGTCTTAAGATGCTCACTACATAAACAACATCTGAGGAAAAAAAGGTTTTCAAAACAAAACTGAAAAGAACAAGTTTATATTTATATGCCATGTTATACCCATGTTTATTTAAAGATCCACATAGCACTACAGAATCCAAGGAGTGTTCATTGTTTCTGCTTGTTCTTTCCACTGTACAGCACTGCCTTTTTTGTACTCATTGTACAGTGCAAACTAGAGTAAAATAGGTTACCAAAGCTATCAATAAATGAGTAGCCTAAGAATACTTGCATGATTTGGTCACACTTCCATATCTCTGCATGAATTGCCAGCGAAATGCAGCCATTACTGTCAGCAAGTGAGGCTGGGCCAGCCGAGTGTCTCCCTCCCCTCCCCCAGGTTTATCTAGGAAAAACATTCTCTTCTTACAGTTGCGGAGCTCTCTGCAGCAAAGGGGAAAAAGAGCAAGAGAGAGCATCAAAGTGGGAAGAACTGATGAATCAGCTGTAATCTGTGAAAAATGCTCATAAATTCCCTTCCCTTCTGTGTACGTCCATCTGACCAGACTGCACAGAGATTAATTCACCAAGACACAGACAGTAGGAAGCACAGTTTTGTGGAGAACAATAGAGATGTGTGATATGTCGGTGCATTCTTACCACAAGCACAGAGGAATCTTTCCCCCACCTCTATATGCATCACCAATAAAACCATGATGTTGTTCACAATTCAAAGCAGACAACAGAGACGAGGGGAGGGGAAGAAGAGAGAAAGTACGTGGCCTGGGTTCAGGTCTCAGACACTATGCAAGCACAGGACTGGTAAATGCCAAAAAGTAGAATGAAAATACCTGTCAATATTCACACAGTCCTACAAACTGAACCGTTGCTGTGTTTTTCCCTTCATGCAAACCCTTCAATACCTGACCAAGGATAACCCATCCAAGACGCGGACTGAAACGCAACTTTGAGTGGTGGGCTGAAGGAGTTGGTAAACTGACGTGTGTGTGTGTGTCTGTCCCCCCATCTTCTTCTTGCTCACTCCTTGGAGAGCACACGAGAGAAAGATGGGGTGGGCTAGCTTACCTTCTCCTCCAGCACCACTGCTGAAAGCTACAGGTAAGGGCCACTTCAATCCTGTTCCTGATGGCTCTCCTAGAAGAAGGAGAAAGAGGATTGCCGCCTCTTTACCTCATCCTTTGCCTGATGGGCAGCATGAACCTTTTCTGCTCCCAGAACCCCCACCCCATGCAGTTTTGCCTGCGTGGCAAGGAGGAAGAGCGGCAGTGGTGGCAACAATGTATGCGTGTGTGCGCGCATGCTTATGTGCGCATGCAAATATAAGGGGCATAGATGCTACACCTAGCCTCCATGGGAAACAGGGTGGATGCTAACTATCGTGCTGACATGCAGCAGCGTAACTTGCTCCGTTGGCGCCCGGTTCAGGGGGGGGAAGTTGGCGCCCCTAGACGGTAAATATAGCGTTCCGGGGGGGCGACCCGGCGGGACCCTGCACCGGGCACCCCCCGACCCTGCACCAGGTACACACAAACGCGATTCTTCTACCTTAAACTTTGTAACTTCATCCCTGGACTCCCTGGACTGATTTCCAGCTCTGGGCGCCGTGCAGGAAGCTCGTAACTTCGTCCCCACTGAATTCCGGCTCGGGGCTGGCCGGCGAACCCCACGCGCTCTTCTCTGCAGCGCGGCATGCACGGCCTGCTCCGCGACGCGTCCCCGTGCGCCCCTGCAAGACGAGCGCCCAGTTCACGTGAACCACGCGAACCACCGTAGTTACATTACTGCTGACATGTGGCCTTTTCCAGGAGGCAGGCGCATGCTCCACTGCTAGAAGAGGGAGTGCTAACTTCACTTCCATCTCACCCTTTCAGTTCCTCCCCTGGTGCTGTATGAGCGGCATTAATTTCACTTCTGCTAGCCAAACCTGACACGGTTCCTTCACAATATGAAGCAAGATAATGAAGGTGTCATGCATGGCACGAACCCCACAGTAGATGCTAAACATTCTGGGCCCTGATGATATCATCACTGCATGGAAGGCTTTAGGGGCCCAATCTGAAGTCTGGATTAAATTTTTTAAGGTGTCCAGAGAATGCTTGCAAAATGAATTCCATTACTCCAGATTATTTCTGGAGGGGGAGTGAGAGGGGAGGGCCCGTCCACCTCCAATTCTCATTCAGAAGGTAACTCACGTTTATTTCCTTGTGTGGGTGTTTTGTTTTTTTCAGAAAACAAATGCTGCAGATACATAGATACAGTGGTACATATGGGAGAGAAGAACTAATATCACTCAAACAGACAACAGCTTTAGCCGCTGAAAAGGTTAGTGCTGACAGATCCACAATTCCATCTTTTCTTAATTGCTAGGTGAGAGAGAGAGAGAGAGAGAGAGAGAGAGAGAAGGGAGTTCATACACGGACAAACCACAGTTTTTTCTTTCCAGGTTAAAATTAGATTGCATCAAACTGGAGTGCCTCAGGAAGATTGGCAGGCGGCAACACACACAATAGTATTTGTGGGAATTCTGGAGAAAGCAGGAAAGGATTACAACGTGGGAGGCGCACGCACACACACACACACACACACACACACACACACACACACACACACACACACACACACACACACAACCAGAGAAAGCGACAGGAGGACAGAACTGGAAACGTAGCCACGGAGCAAACGGAAAACGAGACCGATATCTGGGAGGGAGAACATGACAGGGTAGCAGAACGAGACAGCAAGGTGGAGAAGCCTAGACGTGCTGATGGCTTCCTTCCAGCCCAAAGCATTTCTTTTTTAAGCAAGTAACTGGTAGCTTTAAACATAACTAACTACAGAAAAGGTCATGAGGCACCTCAGTCTCCTGTCTGAATGATTCACTCCAAGGAAGCAGCGCTATGGAGATTTCATCAAAACGTTGGCTCTACCTACCATCTTGTCACTAACCTGGAGAGTATGCAACATTCTGATCTCCTTTTCATTTGCCACCTGAAGTACTTCACGTATTCTTTAAGTTACTGGGGGGGGGGGTGTCCCCTCTTGGTTGGCAGCTACCATAGTATTCATTAGCAAATTGTATCTTGACCTGCATGCACTATAGGTCAGTCACCTGCATGCACTAAAGGAGTCCTGTGCGTACCAAACTTAAAGAGGCCTCACGGATCATCTTTTCGAATGGCACGACTTTTGGCAAGCATACTTCAAATCCAGTTCAAATAGGATAGTGCCACATGCACATTCAACCTCCCTCTTTCCTTGTGCCATAAGGTGGAGGGGTTGGGTTTTTTGTTTGTTTGTTTTTCTATATTGAGCAGAAGAGGCAAGCTGAAGCATAAGCCTGATTCTAACCTAGGCCCCTAGGCCCTCCTGTCCAGGCATGCCACAAGCCCCTGCTGCCCATGTCACTTGTGGCATCCGTGCTATAGGTCAGTCACCCTTGATCTAGTCCAGGGGGCACTCAACAGGTGGTACACATACCAGCAGTGGTACTCCGACTGACCAGAGGTGGTACGTGGACCAATGGTCCGCCGGAACCCTGCTCCGATGCGGCTTCCTGCCTTTTGTCGAGCCTCTTGGGAGTGCTGAAAATAGCCCGCCCGTCCAGAACGCCCTACCTCTCTTTTCCGGCCGAAAACCCAGAAGTGGTGATGACATCATCGCCACTTACTTCCAGAGGTACACGGCCCAAGGAGGCTACTGGAAGTGGTATGCGGCCGGCCAGGGGTTGAGAACCCCTGATCTAGTCTATTTCCAACCCTACCACATGTTTCCCAGGCTCACAAAGTCTATGATGTACTTAAGCAGATCCAGAAGAGTCCTGGTCTAATCTGTTTTGGAAAGCCTCCAGAGACCAAGATCACAAATTTTCCATTCTACAACTGAGTTGCTTCGAAGTATCTGTGGAAAAATCTAGCTCTGTTCTCTTTAAGGTTTGTAACTATGGCTTCTTAACCTCGGGTGAATATGGTTAACTTATGAGTGCAAGCACACCTCAGTCTGTGAATATAGGCAACCATTTACCAAGCAGTAACTTATGACGACAGGCATGTAGTAGCTGCAGTGCTTAGTAAGCCAGTTGTCCGGATTGTTCTGTCTACCAGAAAGGAACATGCTTCTGCTTCCTCTGGGGCTGAGGACTGGAGACCTGAAGAAGTCTGACACCATGGCTTCATTTAACACAGTAGTGTCTCCTTTGGCTTGCAATAGCTTTCAAAGGTTCTCAGCAGTGATCTTTCCTCAAGATCCCTTTTGGTTGAAACCGCGAAGAATTGAACCTTGATCTCTTCCCCAAAACAGCCCACAGAAGGTAGAAATCTTGGCCCCATCAATAGCTCCCCCTCCCCCTGACAATGCTCTCTTCAAAATAGTCATCTTGCAAAACAAGCAGCTGACAACTCCATACCTAGCTATCCCCAGCTGCTGAAGCTGTGGGATTGTCGCCAGAGCCTCTCAACAGCTTCCGGTCAACTGAAGTCACTTATCACTTCTGGCTTGCTCTCCTTCAAAGATGATGACTAAATAAAGTTACTCTGAGACTAATGAACCAAAACATAAGAAAACAGCTGTTTTCCCTGGGAACGAATCCTGATGGAATGCAATGGCAACAGTTTTTCTTCCCTTTCAAAACTAAACAGCAGTGCATGATGTGACAGAAGGAAAAAAGCTGTTACTTAGGGCCTGCAAAGGCTCTCTGCGGCAGCTGGGTGAATGGCTAGCAGTAGCTTATGAACTACTGTTGAAGCCAAGAGACAGAAACGTGGACAAAGTCCTTAAAAATGCTGCTCCCAAAGAGATCACCGCCCACCTACAGATATACAGTGCAGGCTTTTAAGGTAATGATGAGTCTAGTGACCTTTACAATTGATGTTATCACAATCATGCCACAAATAGAGATCATCAGCACAGATTTCTAGTTTTAATGGAAAACTGTGTTGCAATGATACTGCTTTGCACTTAAGCACCAGTGCGTAGCAAATGGATCACAAATGAGAACCAAGCACCTAAAGCACTTTGGTGCCGCCTACGGTTCGTTGGAATCTCCATACTCCAATCTGAATGAAGGGACGGCAATTTCTTGAGCCCAGGCAGAAAAACGACGGCTGTGAATAATTTTAAAACAGTAGTTGAGGCAAAGGCTCAGAAAATGTTCAGCAAATTAAAGAACCACCACCACAAATCAATATGCTTTACAGCGCAATCCGACTTTTGTGCCGGTGTAACCAGCAGCGCGAGGCCAGCGGGTGGCGCAGTGGATTAAACCGCTGAACCATGAGCTGTCGATCGAAAGGTTGGCAGTTCGAATCCGCGACGGGGTGAGCTCTTGTTGCTTGGCCAGCTCCTGCCAACCTAGCAGTTCCAAAGCATGTTAATGTGAGTAGATAAATAGGTACCGCTTGCGGGAAGGTAAACAGCGCTCCGTGTTCCAGCTGCATGCTACGCGCTGCGGCAAGGAGAGTCATGCCGGCCACATGACCACGGAGGCGTCTTTGGACAACGCTGGCTCTTCGGCTTTGAAATGGAGATGAGCACCACACCCTAGAGTCGGACACGACTGGACTTAATTGTCAGGGGATACCTTTACCTTAACCAGCGGCGCAGCGAGAAGGGGAGGCCCCAGGACGGAAAAGGGATTCAAATCCCCTCCAAAAGAGGAATTCAAAGGGGATTTGAATCTCTTTTCTGTTCTGGGGCCTCCTGTTCTTGCTGCATCGCTGGTTACACCGGCACAAAAGTTAAGTCGGATTGCGCTGTCAAACTTCTCAGTTTATTTTATGGCTGTTAATGGGCCGATGCAAGGGCTTAACAGCAAGGTTAACAATTCTGTGGTGTGCCTGTCATATAGTTTATACATATGTAAACGATTGACCCTGCGTAGCAAAAAAGGAACATGTCTGCCAGTAAAGACTGAGACAGCAGGAGATCCGTGATGGGATCTCCCATGAATTTTTTTAAGGCTAAATTCAGTCACAGGAGACTACAGTTGGACCTTGGTATCTGCAGGGGTTCTGTTCCGGACACACACACACCCCACGGATACAAAAAATCCACGGATACCAGTGTCCACTTTCTAAATGTGAAAAAAGTCCCCAAACCTCCCCCCCCCCATTTTTACCTTTGTATGGACAAACTGTGCGGTTTCCAACGCTCTGGAGGACTTTTTCAAGCTGAAAGACCCACTTCCAGGTTGCGCAAAGGCTCCTCCCAGCCTTGCCTCAGGATGCATTCTGGGGCAAGCCTGGGAGGAGAGAAGAGTCCTCGCACGACCTGGAAGTGGATCTTTTAGCTTGAAAAAGCCCTGCAGAGCCTTGGAAACCACACGGTTTGCCCACGCAAAGGTAAACACGGGGATTTGGGGCTTTTTATTTTTTTTACTTTTAGAACATTTTTTAAGTGGACCTCAGCAGGTCTGGGATCTGCGGTGAGACAAATCCACGGATCATGGATCCGCGGACGGGGCAAATAGCTCCAGAGAGGCAATTTGGATCTGAAAAATAGCTCAAAGGGTGGTGGGGGGAAAAAACCCTCAGCTAGTGCCATGGACACATCTGAATTGGGCATTCCCTGTGGCTGCTTTTAGCCTTTCAAAAGACAGCATGACCCTCAGTCACAGATATGTTCCCCTCTGTCAAGACAGCCTTGAAAGAGAGTTATTCAGATATTGACAAGTCCAGGATACTTCATTCAGTGCAGCCTCAGATGAACAACAACATGAGTAATTTATGCTTTCAAAATGCTCTAACTGCTGGCGCTGGGAGAGTGCTTACCTCACGCATCCAGACACTGAACGGCCTCTGCCAGGAGTCCTTTTTCCCCAGATGAAGGTATGCATTGAACAGGATGAGATAGATGTAGCGTTCCAAGTACTGCGAACTCCTCAGCTGCAACGTCCGCATCTCCTTTGCCTCCTTAGCGGTTTTCCCCTGAAATCAGTAATTTACTTGCTTTAGGGTTGGTATCCAAATGTGGAATTGTCCTGCAAGTCTCAGGCCACTCAGGCTGGCATACCTGCCTTTTCTCGCTTTTTTAAAAATATATATATATTTTATTAATATATAGGTGGGCCCCCATATCCGCTGGGGATATGTTCCAGGCCCCTCCGTGGATACTTGAAACAGCGAACATCCCTTCCATGGTTTCCTGAGGGCCCCCCCACCCTGCCTCCCCTGCAGGCAGGCATGCTTGCCCCCCCCCCCAGCTCTTATTTTTCTTTCAGCAAGCTTTGTTTCTTCCTTAGAGAAGCAGCCTCCACTGCAGGCAAGTAGAACGAGACTAAGTCCTAGAGAGGCTCTGCAAGGTTTCTGTTAACCTTGCAGAGCCTCTCTAGTACTTAGTCTCGTTCTACTTGCCTGTAATAAGCAGCCAGAGGCTGCTTCTCCTGTTTGTTTAAGGAAGAAACAAAGCTTGCTGGGAAAAAAGTAAAAGCCTGGGGGGGGGTCCCCACGATTCGTGGATAACTGAAACCGTGGATAGCGAATCAGTGGATATAGGGGCCCACCTGTAATTTTAAAACATAAAAACAATACATATTTCATAAGATTATAGCAAGCGCAAAGCAATATATCCTACTAGCATACTATTCACTATTTTCTATATATAATATCCAACTAAGCCAAAATATCACCAACATTCTATTCATTAAATCCGCATATCAACACATGGTTCTTCTCTCTCTAAAAAAAAAAATCAATCAATGGTTTCTAATTATTCACAAAAAGGTTAACTGACTTTTCCTTAATTAAAACTGTAAGTTTCAGCATACTCCAAAATTTTCAACCAATCTTCCAGCGAAGGTATCTCTGAATTCTTCCAATATTGTGCATACAGTATAAAATTCTTGCCACACTTATATATAAAAACGAAATTTTTCGCCTACCTGATCATCCCTCATACCCAACAAAAAGTTGCATACCTGCCTTTTCTCAATGTAGCACTAAAGAAATCAACACCCCTCTAACAGCCAAGGCGCCTTCTGACATGTGGGGGTTGCAGCAGCCTGGCTCCCTTCTGTGCTGTGAGGGTAGGCAGCCACTGACCACATTGAAGGAGCCCCCCTCTGAGGCTCCTTCCCATGCTAGGCTCACACCATGTGGTAATCCCTAGGGCAGGGCTGAGAAGGAACCAGACTTGCCCCATGAATCTGAGCTTCACCCTGACCCTTGGATCTGGTCAACAAGCATACAACACAATGCGGTCATACATGATCCAATATTCTTTTCACTGCCACCAGCAACGTGAGTTTAAGACCACATAACCAAGCCTTATCAGCACATTTCCAGCATATACCAGTGCAAGTAATTGGAAACAGACGTGTCGGCCCTGCACTTACCAGGAGCACGAGGCACAGCCTCCCTCATCCATGTCACGTCTGTTTCCAATGACTCGCACCGGTAAGCACCAAGTGGGCAGCGAGAGGCGATTTGGAGCCCACCTGTGCTTCGTAAACACCAGGTACATGAGGAGAAGCAATCTGGAACTGTGGGCAGTTTTTTTTCCTGGAGAAAAGGGGCTGCCACAATCTTCTTCTGACTCGCTTTTAGCGAGCCAAAGGAAGATCGGAATGGGCACCAGAGCAGGCTGGAGACAGCAGCAGGCAGACAGGGGCTGGGGGCTTGTTGGTCTGCCGCCTCTCCAAGGGCGCTGCTCCATGTGACCATTTCAGATCGCTTCATGGTAAGGCCGGCCCTGATACAGAGAATCTAAAGAGATGCCTGTAGCACAGTGTTACACAAGTAGCACTTGTTTGCTCTGCCAGACTTCAAATATTTTTGCAAAAAGTCAAAATTGTATCCCCTGACCTGGCTGGAGTTCTGTGCCCCCCCTCCCCAGGACACATATGGAACGAAGTTGGAGCTTTGGAGCCTGTCAAGCAAGGAAGACTGCTTCATGGCTCTTCCGGGTAAGGTCCGCCCAACCAATTTGCAGTGATTTCTTAGTATCCCCAAGGACTTCTGCAAGCCTTGGAACCTGTGGGAGGAGTACTTGACCACCACTGTGTCCATGTGTTGGTGCTCCTTTTAAGCCTCCCTGAATGCACTGGCTCCATGCCCAGGCTACACATTCCGTGCAAGAGGTGATGGGACAATTCTCCACTGGTAGAGTAAGAGACCTGTAGGCGTTACCAGCAGCTTCCATGCGGGTGTTGCATCACGTCACCAAGAGGGTCCATATCTCAGTGCTACAGCACATGATTTGCATGCCACACATTCCCAGATTTAGTCCTTGGCATGTCCACTTAAAGAATCAAGTAGCAGGTGGCAAGAAAAGCCTCTGCCTGGGAATCTGCAGAGCCGCTGCCAGCCACAACATACTGCATGGTAAACTGTGCAAGACAAGGCAATGGTCTGACTTGCTACAGAGCAGCTTCATATGAAACGCCCTCTGGAGCCTCACCGAGTCAGCTTCAACTGAAATGCTTCTCATGCTGGAGAACCAACAGACTGCGGAAGGTCGCGAAAACAACACGAGTGCATTTCAACTTGGTAATCCAAGTTCACATTAAATTGTGGCTTATGCTAAAGCTTTCCTCTTTTAACATGCAGGTCCTCAAAATAGAAAGGAGCATTGTTATCCACACCTACTTTAATGTACACACACACGCACAATGTGGGGGGGGGAAGGCTGGGAAATAGACAGACTCTGAGATTTCAAGCTACAAACTTGATCCATTTATTTTATATAGTGCTTCTATTCCTGAAAGGCTTGTAGCAACCACGAATTAGGCCCTCTCCTATCTTCTGTCCCTGCCCTGACCTCAGCTGAGTCATGACCGAGGTAGACGCTTGAGGTGTATTTGGGTTTTTATTCATAGTTTCTGGCTGAGTGCAGACACTACCCATCTTCCACTTCAAACTGATCTCTAAGTAACCACTTAGCTATAAGTAGAAATTAGCAATTAGAGCCTTATAAAATAGAAACACAGAACTGAAAAAGAAAAAAATGAGAGGAAGGACTTGGGGGCTTGAGAAAAAATAGTGCAGTAAACTTTAATACTTAGGAGTAGCAGATTTGAGTTGACTTTTCTGTAGTATTTCAGTGCAAGGGTGTCTGTGGCCTGTAACATTGCAAAAGGTCTTGCATATACTGAACAGCTACTCCATTGTGTCTGAAAAATCTGATAGCAGAGGCCCACTTTTTTCTGGAATTAAAATTGAAAACATGCTTCACTCTTAAATTTGAAAAGGTTTACTTGTACTATGTGCAAGAGGACGAGCTACCCGCTCTCCAAGAGACCTACCACCTGTGTTTCTGCATGAGTCACTGTTCTGGGTGTACCTCCTTTGAGAGATGGTAATTCTGTCAAGCTTCTGCATCTGGCGTGATGGAACCACACCTATTGCAGAGACACACTGGGAATTGCCCCCCCACATACACACACACTGGAAGCTGGTTAGAAAAAAAGCAAGGCCAACACTGCAAATCATGCAGACACACAACTTCTTTAGGGCGGAGGGTAAAAACTTTGAGCTACAGGAGCCTTTAATTATTTAATTACAAAAAATATTATTTTTTGGGTGGCATGCTAGCAGTTTCTTAACAGTACAAACCAGCCCAATTGTGTTTAGTCAACGCCATTCATCGACATAGTTTCTTTCCAATGCCAGTATCATCCTAAGTGAGCAGACAAACCATTAAGTTCTCCATCATGCTCAAGTCTTAGATCACTATACTGTCAGGAAAAAACCTATCACTTATTAAGAATAGGATGGAATGGCAGTATATACTGTACACCAAGGACTTTCAAAGGGGGCAATCACCACCCTACCACTAGAAGGCAAAATAAAGCAACCGACTGAAACTACACTCAACAAGGAGCTGCTGCGAATCATGGTTCACTGACAAATATATCTGTATGACAAATATATCTGTATGAAGTGGGTCTGATCAATACCCAAGATCAATAGAAATGTAGCAACTCACGCAGTTCAATCGATTTCAGACACACCTAAACAACCAAGCGTTACAGGGAATAAACCTCAACAAGAAGTAGAAAACTCTGCCATTTTAATACTGCTTTGAATGGCAACATGATATAAATATGCCACTATTTGCATTTACAAACAGTCATTTATTTTAGTTTGTAAATATCAAGTTGACAGGAAACCACCACCAAAAGGTTGACCAGAAAGTTGTTGGTTTTTGAATGCAAATAAACTGACCGATTTTAGATTCAGACTGCACAGCTGGAAACCAGGCTCCACTGACAGCTACCCAAACGAGCAATAACCCAGATTTTCAAAAGACATTTAGTTCTAATTAAACACATGTGCAACATATGTAATTTTAAAATATCAACATTCAGCTGCTGCATGACAATGCAGCAACTTTAAAAGTCCACACCAGAAATATGTTGGATCTACAATTAATGGATCTGTGGGAAAGCTGCCAGAAAATTATAATAAGGTATCAGAGGGAGAGAACATAAAATTCATTATTCGCGGCAATCTGATCTTGCTTTGTCTTTCCCTGCTTCAAGCATCTGCTGTCTCCTTCCTCCACTGAAGAGCCCATCTGCTTAAATCCTGTCTGGTTTTTAAAATCATACATTTCAACAATCTTGTATAAAGCCATTTGCCTATTCACCTGTGGTAAAAATTGCCTCCAAACAATCAGGTAGACACATTTTTTATAAAACGATTCTTTTATTTTAGGCCACAAATGACTAATATGTGTATGTAATGACAGGATGCTAGTAAGAAAGCTTGCGGGCTAGTAACTTTTGTTGACACTTTTTGTTCAAGAGTACACAGATAGGGATTAATTCTGTGAGAGTCCACCTTCTCCCCCCCCCCCCCCGCCAATGCAGCCACAATGTAAGCCTCTTGCTCTACAATGGGTCTCCTCAGACCTGCTCTGTAGCACGTCGGAGGAGAAGGGGCTTGAAAAAGAGGGGACAGGATCCAGCACGTGCCATTGTCACTGGTCCACCCTCTCCTGCTGCCTCCCCGCCCCCACTCCTCCCCCCCTTCCCATCCAGTTTCGCCCCTCCTCACAGGGCATTGCAATGCTGCCATGTCTGTGCGCTCCATCAGCAGTCATTTTACAGTAGCGGAACCCTGTTTTGCTGACATAAACCCTTATGTGCCACAGCCCAATCCAGCATAGGACTGGGATGTGTGTTTTCATTATCTCCTACGCAACATCAGTTGTTAATTGGTCTCTCTCTTTCTCACCTTCTATTGCTAGTTGAATAAGGATGTCTGGTTAAATATGTTAAATCGGTATACCTAGGCTTACCAGATCTCCAACCAGGACAGAATGCTAGACCTTTAAGGCCGTGACAGACCGCACAAATTTCGGCGCGTCCCGGACGCCCGAGGAGCTTTGTCGAGCTGTGCTGAGGTGTCTGGTTACCACAGCGGAAGCGAGCGGTCTTCCGAGCGGCACGCTTTTTTCCTGGGCCATGTTTGAAGGGGCTGCACAGCGGAGCTACTGCAGCCACCAATCAGATGAGAGGGGGAGGAGAGTGGCTATCTGCCAATCGGGTGTAAACGTAAGTGTTAGCCAATCACCGTGGAGGTTTCTTCCAAGAAGGCGGGACAAGAGGGACTATTTGCGGGAATACACTCCTACTGCTCGCTCGTTCGCCTCGGCATGCGGTCTGTCACGGCCTTCAGAGTGCAGAGGACGGTGGCCAGCCTCTCGCGCTCGTTCGCCTCGGCATGCGGTCTGTCACGGCCTTTAGGAGAAGGAATGTGGGCCTTAGAGCACAATCCTAGGCATGTCTAGTCAGAAGCAAGCCCCATTGTGTTCAGTGGAACTTGCTTCTGAGTAGACATGCCAAGGATTGTGCTCTAAGGTTTAACAAGCTACACCTGCCCACATTCCTTCTCCTAAAGGTCTAGCACTCTGTCCCGGTTGGAGATCTGGTAAGCCTAGGTATACCCATTTATTCTACGTTTCTTACGATCTCTTTCTTTTTTTCCCCTATTTGTGCCACTCTTCACTTTCATCAGGATTTCTTTCCTACAAGGGAGTCATCTTTTCTTCTGTGTGTTCTTCAAAGAGCACCAATTTAAGGAGTGCTGACACAGACACACATGCACACACACTTTTGCATGCCCTCAGTTACAAAGAATATGTCAACAGACTGTGTTTAGGACATATTTAGGACATCCCAAACATGTCGTCCCCATCCCCCCCCTGAAATAAGTTCCACTGAGTTCAGTGGTACTTACTCTTCAGAAAGTATGCACAGGATTGGATTGCAGCCTTAGAGCTTTAACCGAGAACAAAGAACTCTATTATGAAAGCAAATGCAGCTTCAGCTTCTATAGACCCTTGCTGTCTTCCCAATCCAGTGAGCCCCTTCTTCCTTCCTGTGTCCAATTCCCTAGATTTGGGAGAGAGGGTTCATGTATGACAACTGCCCCAGTCACTGGCGTCACTACAGGGGGGGCGGAGCTCTAAGTGCTGCTGAAATCAGAGCCTCCTTTACACAGGAGACTCCCTGTGCGTTGCTTTTGCTTCCCTGAAAGGCTCCGAGGGTGAGGGGGCGGGGCCGCTTTGTTCGTCTGTGTAAAGGAGGCTCTGATTTCAGCAGCACTTAGAGCTCCGCCCCCCCTGTAGTGACGCCAGTGGCCCCAGTGCATCTCAAACAGCACTGCCACCAAGCTAAGTTGAAACTGACTCAGTTGGTTTGGCTTACGTAGGTTTGAACATACATCCAATGCCTGTTTAGGTTGGCTGAGGCTACAATCCTGAACCTATTTACTCGGAGCAAGACCACTGAAATCAAGATGAATGACTTCTAAGTAAACATGGAAGAAATAAGGGTGCAAAAAAAATCAGCCATTTTATACCTGTGTATATTTACACTGATTGTCAAATTGACTGATATGAAATATCGGCTCTAACTATACTGTTTTAGACACAGTAGGTTCTCATGCGAGACGGTCGGAATCAATACGGAACAATGCCCAGGGCGCTAATCAGTTCAACACATATGTAATTGGAAAGCTGCCAAGGAAGTCCAACCCAGACACATCTGACTTCAAACGAGGGGAACCTCAAAAATAAAGGAACTAGTAAAAAGCTGAAAGGGAAAGTCAAGACAGCCAAATCTCTCCAAAACGAAATGAAAGATGTAGTTAAAAACACAGTAACAGAACTCAACTGTTCAAGGAAAGGCAGCACTAGGTACAGGAGAAGACCAGCACAGCTCACAAGAGGAGTCAAGGAAACTATAAATGGTAAGAAGGCTTCCTGCAGAAAATGGAAGTCTTGCCCAAATGAGAAGAACAAAAAGGAACACAAACTCTGGCAACAGGAACACAGGCTAACAATAAGGGATGCAAAAAAAGAACATGAGGAGAGCATGTCTAAAAACACCAAGTCAAACAATAAAAAACTTCTTTAAATACATCAAAAACAGGAAATCTTCCAGGCAGGCAACTGGATGGTTAACAAGAGAAGAAAATGGAAGGTTAAAAGAGGATACGGCGATTGCAGAGAAGCTGAATGAATTCTTTACATCTGTCTTCACTACAGAAGATGTAGGGCAGATACCCGTGCCTGAACTGACCTTCTTAGAAAAGTCCAAAAAACAGAGTCAAATAGAAATGAAAAGGGACAAGGTTCCACCAGTGGTACTTCAGCCGACTGCTGGTGGTACTCAGACCGCCGGAACCCCACTCTGACGCGGCACTTCTGGTGTTGCGTTTTTGCTCCCAAGAGGCTCCTGCCCTTGGCCAAGCCTCTCAGGATTCCTGAGAAGGGCCCTTCCACCCACCCAGAGCCTCCTACCTGCGTTTTCTGGCCTCCGAAAACCCAAAACCCTGGAACTGGTGATGATGTCATCGCCAGTCACTTCCGGTAGTATGTAGTAGAAAAGTAGTGCTGGAGGTGGTACTCGGCTGGGATGGGTTGAGAACCCCTGTTCTAGTGTATTGACAAATTAAACATTAACAAATTACCATGTCCAGATTGCATCTACCCAAGAGTTTTTAAGGGACTCTTAATTGCTGGTCTTCTCACAAAAATATGAAACTTGTTGTTTAAACCGGTCTCTGTGCTAGAGGACTGGAAGATAGCCAAATTACTACCGATTTTTAAAAAGGGAGGAAACTGGGAAGTTACAGAACAGTCAGTTTAATGTCTGTTCCAGGTGCATGGGTGAAAAGCATAATTAAAGCTACAATTATTAAGCATATAGAAAAATGAGCCTTGCTGAAGGAGAATCAGCATAGCTTCTGCACAGGTAATTCCTGAAATTCACTAACCTTCTAGAGTAGGGGTCCCCAACCTTTTTTACCAAGTATACCCCCTTGCACGGTCAAATTTGTTGAAGTACCCCCTGCGTCAATTTAATCATTTTATTATGTTGTTGTTCAGCCGTTAAGTTGTGTCCGACCCTTCGTGATCCCATGAACCATATCCCGCCAGGCCTTCCTGTCCTCCACTATCTTCCTGAGTTCGCTCATTTTCATGTTCGTTGCATCAGTGATGCTGTCTAACCATCTCATCCTTGGCCTTCCCCTTCTCCTTTTGCCTTCAATTTTTCCCAGCATCAGAGTCTTCTCCAGAGAGTCCTCTCTTCGCATTAGGTGGCCAAAATATTTGAGTTTCAGCCTTAGTATCTGTCCTTCCAGGGAACAGTCAGGCTTGATTTCATTTAGGATTGACTGATTTGATCTCCTAGCAGTCCAAGGGACTCTCAGGAGTCTTCTCCAGCACCACAGTTCAAAAGCATCTATTCTTCGGCGCTCAGCCTTCCTTATGGTCCAACTCTCGCAACCATACATTGCTACTGGGAACACCATCGCCCTGACTATGCGAACTTTTGTTGGCATGAGGATATCTCTGCTTTTTATTATGCGGTCTAAGTTTGCCATAGCTTTCCTTCCAAGGAGTAAGCGTCTTTTAATTTCATGGCTGCTGTCTCCGTCTGCAGTGATCTTGGAGCCCAGAAAAGTAAAATCTGTTACTGCTTCCATTTCTGCCCCTTCTATTTGCCAGGAATTGATGGGCCCAGATGCCATGATCTTAGTTTTATTAATGTTGAGTTTCAAGCCAACTTTTGCACTCTCCTCTTTCACCCTCAGCAAGAGGCTCTTTAGTTCTTCTTCACTTTCTGCTATTAGGGTGGTATCGTCTGCATATCTGAGGTTGTTGATATTTCTCCCGGCAATCTTGATTCCGGCTTGCAATTCATTCAGCCCTGCATTTCTCATAATATACTCTGCATATAAGTTAAATAAGCAGGGTGACAATATACAGCCTTGCCGTACTCCCTTCCCAATTTTGAACCAGTCGGTTGTTCCATGGCCGGTCCGAACTGTTGCTTCTTGACCCACATACAGGTTTCTCAGGAGACAGGTAAGGTGGTCTGGTACCCCCATCTCTTTAAGAATTTGCCACAGTTTGTTGTGATCCACACAATCAAAGGCTTTTGCGTAGTCAATGAAGCAGAAGTAGGTGGTTTTTTGGAACTCTCGGGCTTTCTCCATGATCCAGCGCATGTTGGCAATTTGATCTCTAGTTCCTCTGCCTCTTCGAAACCCAGCTTGTACGTCCGGTAGTTCTCGGTCCACGTACTGCTGAAGCCTAGCTTGTAGGATTTTGAGCATAACCTTGCTAGCATGTGATATGAGTGCAATTGTGCGATAGTTTGAGCACTCTTTGGCACTGCCCTTCTTTGGAATTGGAACGTAAACTGACCTTTTCCAATCCTTTGGCCACTGCTGAGTTTTCCAAATTTGTTGGCATATTGAGTGCAGCACTTTCACAGCATCATCATTTAGGATTTTAAGTAGCTCAGCTGGGATATCATCATCTCCACTAGCTTTGTTGTTAGTGATGCTACCTAAGGCCCACTTGACTTCACTCTCTAGGATGTCCGGCTCTGGGTCAGTGACCACACCAGCGTGGTCATCAGGAACATTAAGATCTTTCTTGTATAGTTCTTCTGTGTATTCTTGCCATCTCTTCTTAATCTCTTCTGCTTCTGTTAGGTCTCTGCCTTTTTTGTCCTTTATCATGCCCATCTTTGCACAAAACGTTCCCTTGATATCTCCAATTTTCTTGAAGAGATCTCTAGTCCTCCCCATTCTGTTGTTTTCCTCGATTTCCTTGCATTGTTCATTTAAGAAGGCCTTCTTATCTCTCCTTGCTATTCTCTGGAAATCTGCATTCAGTTGTTTATATCTTTCCCTTTCACCTTTGCTTTTTGCATTCCTTCTTTCCACAGCTATTTGTAAAGCCTCATCTGACAGCCACTTTGCTTTCTTGCATTTCTTTTTCTTTGGGATGGTTTTCGTTGCTGCCTCCTGTACAATGTTACGAACTTCCGTCCATAGTTCTTCAGGCACTCTGTCTACCAGGTCTAATGCCCTAAATCTATTCTTCACCTCCACTGTATACTCATAAGGGATATGGTTTAGGTCATATCTGACTGGTCTAGTGGTGTTCCCTACATTCTTCAGTTTAACCCTGAATTCTGCAATAAGAAGCTCATGATCTGAGCCACAGTCAGCTCCAGGTCTTGTTTTTACTGACTGTATAGAGCTTCTCCATCTTTGGCTGCAAAGCACATAATCTATCTGGTTTCGGTATTGCCCATCTGGTGATGTCCATGTGTAGAGTCGCCTCTTGTATTGTTGGAAAAGAGTGTTTGCTATGACCAGCGTGTTCTCTTGACAGAACTCCGTTAGCCTTTGCCCTGCTTCATTTTGCGCTCCAAGGCCAAACTTGCCTGTTGTTCCGTTTATTTCTTGATTTCCTACTTTAGCATTCCAGTCTCCTATGATGTAAAGGACATCTTTTTTGGGTGCTAGTTCTAGAAGGTGTTGTAGGTCTTCATAGAACCGGTCAACTTCATCTTCTTCGGCATCAGTGGTTGGGGCATACACTTGGATTACTGCAATGTTGAATGGTTTGCCTTGGATTCGAACTGAAATCATTCTGTCGTTTTTGAGGTTGCACCCCAGTACTGCCTTTCCCACTCTTTTATTGACTATGAGGGCTACTCCATTTCTTCTAAGGGATTCATGCCCACAGTAGTAGATATGATGGTCACGTGACTTAAATTCGCCCATGCCCGTCCATTTTAGTTCGCTGATTCCCAAGATGTCAATGTTCAATCTTATCATCTCATTTTTGACCACATCCAGCTTGCCTTGATTCATAGACCTCACATTCCATGTTCCTAAGCAGTATTGCTCCTTGCAGCATTGGATTTTCCTTTCAACCTCAGACACATCCACAGTTGGACGTCCTATTGGCTTTGGCCCAACCGCTTCACTCTTTCTGGGTCTACTTGGAATAGTCCTCCGCTCTTCCTCAGTAGCATATTGGACACCTTCCGACCTGAGGGGCTCATCTTCCGGCGTCATATCTTTTAGCCTTTTGGTACTGTTCATGGGATTTTCTTGGCAAGGTTACTGGAGTGGGTTGCCATTTCCTTCTCCAGTGGCTCACTTTTAGTCAGAACTCTCTGCTACGACCTGTCCGTCTTGGGTGTCCCTGCACGGCGTAGCTCATGGCTTCATTGAGTTACACAAGCCCCTTCGCCACGACAAGGCAATGATCCATGAAGGAGCATTTTATTATAGCCGGCCACAAAAACCTTAGAGACTATTTAGTATGCATAGACTGTTTATTAATATCTATGTGATAAATTGCTATGTTTATTTGTATGTTGATTACGTCTGTTATGTATTTAACCATTTTCTTTTATTGTTTTCACTGTTATTGTTTTGTCACTTTATTTTTTACAAATAAAGGGGGATTGAAGAAGAAGAAGAAGAAGAAGAAGAAGAAGAAGAAGAAGAAGAAGAAGGGCATGTGCATGTCTGTCTCAAGTCACCCTCCTTTGTTCTGAGCTGAAGGAAGAGGCTTCTGGCCCACTTGGCAGAAATGGCAAGGGAATATCTGGCAATATGATGCTTCTTCCCAGACTAGAACCAAGGCAGTTCCACAGAACCCTATATTAAAGAATCATTGGGCCTGCTATTAAGAAAAATAAGTATCTGCTACTTTTTAAACACACCTATTAAGAACTACAGGCAGCATGCAGAAAAGCATTGAGAACAGGGTATGGTATGTAGACACCTAAACCTAGACACCACGAAACCCATCTTCCAACAGCATGTGATAGAATGTAGGCATTATTGTAGTTCAAATTGTTCGGACATGGTTGATAATTATACTGCATTTCTGGATAAAAGGTGCCAAGGTGCAACCCACAACCTGTTTACTACAGAGTTATCCTATTCAAGTCAAAAGGGATCCTCCAGGTTTTGTAGGTTATGTAGTATACCTAATGCTTGCTCCCAAGACATTCCATAATTTAAATCCCCAACTGCTATAAGGATCCCACATTGAACTGCAGGAGTAGGACAGTTCTGCAGTGCAGAAAGTCAAGCTTCAGGAACTTCAGGCTCCTTCCCTCCACTTCAGGAACTTCAGGTTCCTCCACTTGTAAACTGAGTTTACAATGAAAACCTCTTGAAATAAAGAGGAAAATTGGGGAAAGGTTATAAAACTCTGTCATCCTTGGGGTTTTCTTTCAGTAATAGCCAAAGACCTTTGAGGTTGTTTTGAGAATTACAACTCTGGCTGAAGCCTACAGCATGACCTCTATCTGTATGTATTCTCCACAGTTTGCAAGTTTACCATAACCACATGTTTAGATCTAGGCTTTATTTTAAAGTCCATTAGAGTGATGCTTTGAATATACATTTGCTTTCCAAGGACAAGTAGCTAAGGGAGGGAGTATATTCTCCAAACTGATTATAAAATTAAGACATTCCCACATTTGATGGCTGGACTGGGCCTCTGCCTTGCAATTGGAAATTGGTCGTCTGGAGCATTATCTTCTAACTTTAGCCAGATGCCCAAAGGGCTGACCTTGATCATTCTATCTGACAATCCTAACTTTTTATTTACATCAGATACCCTAAATCTGTAAACTGCAAAAAGCCCAGTACATTTGGATCTCTCTCCTGCTGCACTTCATATATCACTCTTGTTACCAGAGGTGTCGGTACATATGAGAAGAACTTCTTAAACAGAAAGAAGTGGGTCTTGATAGTCTTGAGTGCTTTGCAAAAACACAGTGTTACGCATACTGCACAGGAATTTAACAAATATACCGGTAGTTGTTCCTGTCTTTTCTGTATGCTGCTGACATCTGCAAAAAGATACAACCATACAGAAAGCTGTATTACATGCAACTACCAGTAATTATGGCAGCAGTCACTACGGAGCCTTAGGTTTACAGTTAAATTATTTACAGTTGCACCAAAATGATACTCCTAAATAAGAGTTTGAAGGCTTAGTATTTAATTATTATTTTTACTAAGGTTAGAAAATGTTTTAATGTTACGCAGCACATGAACTAGCATTATTTTCTAAATATTTGGATCCAAGAAACAGCAGATGGGAGGGAACAAAAATACACACATCCTTTTGGGTAGAGAGAGAAATCCTTGAAATAAGTAAGTACCCTGCATGCAGTAAAGTCTAACACACTGGGGGGGGGGAGGGTTACATAACCCACTATGTGCTAGATTTTTGTTAAGTTTTTATACATGGGGAATCATTCAAAAATGCAACATCTTCACAGCTGTAGTCTGATACCATTCCAAACTGTATCACTTCAGTATACCATTTGGGCTTGGTGTGTCAAAGATTTTGAAAATGCCTAACTTGACTCTGCTGGTGTGTCGTTCCCCCCCCCCCCCCCGAACATTTAATAGTACTTTGACTATTGCTACTTTTAATAGTAATTTTGAACTGAACTGAATTGAAAACTATAGAACACATAGCATTTTATTTAACATCAATTAGTGACTTTTTTGTTGCTGAGTTTTACTAGAGAATAATTTGAAAGAGGTCTGCCAAAATCCCTGCCCTAAATGTTCAAGACAAGCCTGTAAAATGTTTGCAAAAATATACGGTGTGTTGGGGCTCTGGGGGAAACGCTGGTGTGTCACCCAAAATGACCTCACGTGTCACCTGTGACACGCGTGTCACAGGTTCGCCATCACGGGCATAAGGCATAGATTGGCTCTACGGCACTCAGAGGATTTCTAACACAGGACATACAGCATCTCCAGTGAAAGATGCTGGGACGTCAGCTCGAAGGTCAGAGTCAACTGACCTCAGCACTGCCATTTATGGACGATCCCTATTTTAGAAGCTTTGTCTGTAAAAAATAGAAAAAAAAACTTATTGCAGATGGAGTTTGTCCACATTTTCTCATAAAAACAGAATGCTCTCTCTTTCTCTCCCCCCCCCCCATTTGTCAGAGCTCTAGGCTGCCCATTTCAACAAGCATATGGTATCATTTAGGCAGGCAGGATTTTGCTATTTTTAATTAGCATGTAGTTATCCATTCTGAGCCTCTGGAATTAGTGCAGATATAACCCTTCCAGACACTCTCACGTGTAACAGTCAACGGCCCTGAAATTTTCCTCCAAAAATACTGCTCACTGAGAGTAGGAAGACTTGAAATGGAAGTTGGACTTGAGCAGTTCGTACCTGAGTCTTGGGGGGGACGGGACACGGGGGGAGGGAATTCAGCCTATGTACCATTGCTCTCCTCCAGCTGAAGGAGGAAACTGCAGGAAGATTCTTTACACCTGCAGGTCAAATAACACTCACCCTGACCAAAGCGATGTTAGGGAGATGAGTGCATGGTGGGGAGCGATGTCCACCCTTTCCCAAAAATAATGCAATTTCATTCAAGTACTGGCACAGATGTGCAGGGGAGGAAAAAAAACATGGTCTCCCCCTCTGACTATCACAAGTATTCCTTCCACCAACCTCAGAGTGAAATAATTAATTTCAGGGTACAAAACACTATAAATTCCTACAAACAAACGAAGGGGCACAGTCCTAATTCTCTTTTAAAAAGTAAGTTGGTGTGGGTGTGTGAAGTCCCAGTCAATCCTAATAACCAAAACCATCTGAAAGTAAAAATATGAAATGAAACCTGTATCAAAGCAAAGCAGAACTGCAACTTAGCACCTATTTGCTCTGGCCTCGGGACCACAAGAGATGACTTTTCAAGAGAAGTTTTATCCGGAAAGATTTATTTTCTCTTATAATTTATTTAATTTTTTTGAAAAGGTTAGAGGATTTATTTGAAGAACACACAAAAAACAAGCCAGGCAGAGAATACTTAGGACATGCTCTTAATGTCTAGCTATTATTCCAGTCTGCTAAAGCCATTTATTCCTCTTAGCAGACAACCTGTCTGCTACACACTAAAGTTATATCTCTTGCTGCTCAAAAGGGCTGGAAGCCATTACCATCCAAGTAAGGACCTTCCTTCTCTCCCTACCAGTGGGCCCCCCTCCAATACATCATTCTAAAAGTACTTTAGGGAAAGTGTCGCTTTTTATGCCTTATCCGCTAGCAAGATAAAGATGCTGGTGCAAACCTCTCCAGGGAACAATAGATTTTCTACATAAGCTTCACACTTGGTACTGCTGAAAGCTGCCACATGAGTCGGAGCTTATTTAACACTTAAAGCTGTTTTCTCAAAAACGAGCCTCCCCCACCCAAAATATTAGGAAAGGGAGGGAGAGAAAAAAAAAGAAATAAAATGTGAGGATCTCAGCCAAGATATGGTACGTGCCAGTAACTGCTGTAGCTAGACAGGCTCCAGATGCTGGGTGAAGATGAATGCCCAAGTTCTGTTTGGCTTTCAGGGTAATCCAGGCAACAAGGCTCACCCCAATGATTTTTCTGATGTACAGTAGAGCCCATGGCTGGATTATTTTTGGCCTACTACGTTTGCACAAAATTCTCCATTCTTCATAGAGCGGCGCTGAGCTTTATATCACAGGGCTTACTTTCCTCACTTTGAAAAGCAAAAGATGGGCACTCACAGCCAAACTAGATGATGAGAAGGAAATCCCTGATCAGATCTCTCCTGTCTCTTTACATTTCTTTAAAAAGCAGCCACAGGAAATTTGCATGAAGACCACAGTACAGTACTGGAGAAAGGGGTGGTGAGCGTGTCACATGCCCACCATCTTACTTATATAAAATCTACCCCCAAAGCTATTTGCCCTGTTAGGGAAATCTTACAAGTAAGATTTGTAATACCCCCTGCAGCTGTTTTTAAAATAGATTTTTAAATTTTAGATTGTGAGCCCTTTTGGAACAGGGAGTCATTTAATCATTTGATTTTGTCTGTAAACTGCTTTGTGAACTTTTTGTTGAAAAGCGGTATATAAATACTGAATAATAATAATTTAAAGCGATAAGAAGCAACAACAAGCTTGGTTTTTGTTGCAAAGAAAATCAGTGTGGAGATGGCAGACGGCAGGCCACTGAAGATGCCATTGCCATCATCACATGCACCAAAGTTTGTGACTTCCTCGGGGTTTGTTGTCTGCTAAGCCACGTAGGCAGCTTACAAACCAAAATGGCTTTATAGCCACTAGACAGCCATGCTGCCACCAAAGCACCCCTACCGTCCTCTCATCTAGATGGGCAGGGATAATTAAGTAGGCAAGTCCTGATCTGCAATTAGGCTGGTCAAAAAGCAATCCGCTTCTGAGTTAGCCAACAGCGGAAAGGGGTTTGGTGCAAGAGAGGACAACGTTCCTCTGGTCTGAATTTGCTCCAGCTTAGCTAAGTTTCAGAAAGACTTATTTCAAAGCCATAGAAAAGAACAGAGTGGTTAAACACAGTTGAAATTAAAATTAACAAAAAGACAGGCACCCAACAACACTTCCCACCACTTTCTGGGGTTCCCCCACTTGCCACCAGACAGAAAAGCAATCCCAAGAGAGAGAAGGGACCACCATAATTTGCTCTGCTTTTAGCCGGTGTATTTTCAGAACGCATTTGCAAGGGGTTGGCTCTTCAGGCAGAGAAGCATTGAAAGGTTTACACTGGGATTAAAAATGGGTAACGTGGTCCAGGAAAAACAAAAAGATGAAGCATCTACAGCTGTGGGAGAGGCAGTGTTTTCTTTGACCTGGAGCCTATTCTCACAAGCTTGCATGGCACGACATGGCAGGTGCTGGCCCTGGCAGTTTCCAACTCTGCATGCCACACACTGAAGCGACTGTGTGAAAGCTGATGCTATGCGCAGAGTCATATATAAATTACATCCCTGTGAAAGAAACATTAGACGTGCCCACAGCAACGTGCGAGAAACCAATCTGTAATCGGTCCTCGCATGGCCTGCTCATCCAGTGGCACCCAAAGGTAAAAAGCTGACTGTTGTGAACGGAAAATCCTGGCAGGACCGGGAGCAGAGCTGGATGGCTTGTTGGGCCAAATCCATAGAAAGGTCAATCTGAAGCAGGGGCCATTGTGAGAAGCCCACCCAAAGTGGGGCCTGAGCAAAAATGCAGGCAGGCAGCAGAGCAAGCAAGAGGTCAGAGGCTGGAACTGGGAGGGGAGCAGACTGGCAGAAACACCGGGAGAAAGGCTACAGCGCCACCCCAAACAAAGCCAGAGTCTAACTTCTGCCCACACAATTGGGAATACTCGGGAAGTATTTATCAATACTAGGAGATCAAATCAGTCAATCCTAAATGAAATCAACCCTGACTGTTCCCTGGAAGGACAGGTACTAAGGCTGAAACTCAAATATTTTGGCCACCTAATGCGAAGAGAGAGAGGAGTCTCTGGAGAAGACTCTGATGCTGGGAAAGATTGAAGGCAAAAGGAGAAGGGGAAGGCAAAGGATGAGATGGTTAGACTTAGACAGCATCACCGATGCAACGAACATGAAAATGAGCGAACTCAGGAAGATAGTGGAGGACAGGAAGGCCTGGCGGGATATGGTTCATGGGATCACAAAGGGTCGGACACGACTTAACGACTGAACAACAACAAATTTATCAATTACATTTATTGGTCAGGAGGCTAAGCCATGCTGGAACCCGGGAGGACACCACTGGGCAGTGCCTGTCTTCTTCCCCTCTGCAACCCCGAGGAGCTCACCACATGCACAGGTCAGGAGGCTGATCCTGGCAATGGCACAAGCAGCAGCTACTATGCTCCAGGACGATATCCTGGGTCGCCCAACTTCTAAAAGTTTTAGGAAATATATGAATTGAGAGAGTTGGGTGGACACAGCTGCCAAATGGTTCCTTGTAGGAAAACAAAGCACTAGGGCAGCACACATATTCTTATTTGTTGTGGCTGGTTTAGGTCTGGAAAACCCCATCAAAGCAGGAATTTTGACTAGCAGGCCTGTGAGTTCTCTTTTGAACTTAATGATTCAGTACTGTGGTACACCAGCCACAGCACCAAAAATGGTGAATTGTTGCCATCTGTGATGAGTAAGGTTGATAGTGATTTTTTTATTATTTTTTTTTGCAACTTTACATCCCAAGAGATGGCAAATAGGTGGCAGACTTGCAGCACGCAAGGTGTTTGGATAGATTCATGGAGGAAAAGACCATCACAGGTTACAAGCCATAAGCAACCGCCTGGTTTTAGAAGTAGGTTTTCTCTGTGCCAGGTGCAAGGGAGTGACAACGGGAAACAGGTTATCTTGTTGTCTTGTGTGCTCCCTGAGGCGTCTGGTGGGGTCACTGTGAGATACAGGAAGCTGGACTAGATGGGCCTTTGGCCTGATCCAGGAGGGCTCTTCTTCTGTTCTTAGAGAAGGCATGTGCTCCTCATTGAGCAATTTTTGTCCGTGGCTTGACTCAGCTATGGGTGCCATACTCACCCACCATCTGTTGCATCAAAGCAGAAAAGAACTAAACAGAAGCCATGTGGATCCATATGCATCTGTCAGTGTTATGTCAGTTCCCAGTGTTACAAAGTGTACACGAATTTTAAGATGTTGCACAAATAAAACGTACCCTATATTGAAAAGCTCAAGACCAACATGCTCCACTCCTCTCTTTTGAGTGGAAAAATCAACTCAAGTGTGAGTACATAAATTAAGATCCAAACTGAGAGGACATTACCGTACAATTACAATTTGGTTTCTATTTTTCTTCTGAGTTGTTCACAGATGCCAGTGCAAACTCTATGCTGTGCATGGCGGAGGTTTGGGGAAGCCTTCCTAGGTCACAATGAGAAGAAAAAAACAAACAACCCTGGTATGAAAGCCCAATTCAGCAGGAATGGAAAGGCTGGGGAGGAGGGCATTGATACCATGACCTTGCAACCTCCTCTACAGTCATTTACAACAGGAGGTTTCAAAGGGCAATGTTGGTTCTCAGTGGGAGGCTTGCCATCGATTTCAACAAACACCAGGATTGTGCTACAAACTACCTTTACATACATAGGTTATTCAGATATGCCCTACACAACAGCAAGAGGCCATTTTAAAGGACTTCTATTTTTCGAACATCAGTATTTTTTTAACCGCATCCTTACAAATTTCCTAGAGGCTGCCACAAATCCTCTTTTCCATCTAAACCTACCATTTAAGTTATTACCCAACTGCACATTATAAGCATTGCCTTGCACAGTGCTCTACTCTGTCGCTAAAATTAATTGCCCTCTTCATGCAGAGACCCATGAAGGGATTTTCAAATCTGGAGAAGCCTCCTGGCGGCTGCAGCAACAGGAAGTTCTGACAGCGATCATAGTGACCTGCTGATACCCCCTTCCACAGAACACAAGTCATACAAGTAACACCAATGTATCCCGACGCTGGAGCAACTCCAGACAGTGTAAGTCCTAAAACAGGATGGAGACAGAGCGGAACCAATTTACACCATATCCTATACTCCCTACAGATGACAGATACAACCCCCCCCCCCAATGTCAGTGTAACACAGTGCCAGCCAGGCCCAGCCCAAGTCAGACCAGCACCTGAGCCCACATTTGAACTCCACCCCTCCTTTTTTTTGTTACTGTTAGATAAACATCTATTGTTAAGCTTGAGCTACACTACAGGCAGAGGCTCTGCCGCTGCCTCCATGCTTGGAGCGGGGGAGTGTCTTCCCGCCTGTTGTCCCTCCTGTTGTCCCGCCTTCTTAAGAAGGTGATTGGAGATAGTACTGATCAGTGGCGTCACTGTGACGCGCGTCACCCCCCCGACTCACCCCCCCGACACCCCCCCGAATCACCTCCCCCCCTACAGAGACTTACCTTTTCCGGCGCTCGTCACCGGCCGGGAAGCGCTCCAGGGCCTTCTGAAAAGAAGAGGCCCTGGAGCGCTTGCGTTAAAACGCGAACTTTGAAGGTTTTCGCGCATGCGCAAACCCTTTTCTGAGGGCAAGGGCCTGCCCTCTTGCCCTCAGGAGGGTCTGCGCAAGCGCGAAAATCTTCAAAGTTCGCGTTTTAACGCAAGCGCATTGAAGAGGCCCAATGCGCTTGCGTTAAAACGCGATCTTTGAAGATTTTCGCGCATGCGCAGACCCTTCTGAGGGCAAGAGGGCAGGCCCTTGCCCTCAGAAAAGGGTTTGCGCATGCGCGAAAATAGTCAAACTTCGCGTTTTAACGCAAGCGCTCCAGGGCCTCTTCTTTTCAGAAGGCCCTGGAGTGCCGGCCGGGCCGGACGCTCCCCGGCCTCGGAGCGTCCGGCCTCCGGAGGGTGACGCCCGTCACCCCTTGGCACGCGTCACCCCCCGGCGGCCCGCCCCGCCCGCCACGCTACAGTGACGCCAGTGGTACTGATTGGCATGCAGCCACTCTCCTACGATTGGTAGGGTGCAGTAGCTCCGCGAACCGCCCCCTAGCTCTGCGTGCCCGCCCCCTGAAAATTAGGATTCCAGCTTGAGGTACGCGCCAGCCGTGCGGAGGTCGCAGCGGCTCCGCCTGCTTCAAAAATTAGGTCAGAAGCTCCGCGACGCGTGTAATGTACCTCCGGCTTAAGTGTACCATCACTGGTCCTCTGAATTGAAAAGATCCCTCCCCTCCGGATCTGGCCAGTTCAGATGAAGCAGCAGAGGGGGGGGGCCAGCAGCAGCACCGGGAACCCCCAGCAATGACCTCCTCCTCCCTCCCGCTCTGCTACCACAATCTCCGGCAGCAGTGCTGAAGGCAGGTTCCCCTACGCTCACTCACAGCACAATCCTATCCAACTTACACCACCGGTGTAACCAGCGGTGCAGCGAGAACAGGAGGCCCCAGTACAGAAAGGGGATTCAAATCCCCTCCAAAGGGGGATTCAAAGGGGATTGAAATCTCCCCTGTCCTCCCCCGCTGGTTACACTGGTCACCCATTGTCCCTTCCTGCCTTTTTCCTCCTCCTCCTCCTCCTCCATCCTGGCTCTGTGTCCTGAAACACAGCAACAGAGCATGGTTGGAGCATGGTAGCTGGGAGAAGCACTGCCTCACTACTAAAACAGGAAAGGTTTTTTTTTACTTTTTTGGACATGGGGCAGAGCGTCTACTGGCTTCCTTCTTATAGAATAAGGAGATAAGTGGGGGCACAACTGGAGACCAGGGGAGGCAGTTGCTGCAATGGCTGATGGATGCAGGGTGTCGCCTTTGTTCGGCCACAGCTGGAGGCAGCCAGCCTCACTCGTCTGAGCTGGCATTAGTCTAAAAGCACCCACAGAAATCAATGGAGAGCAAAGAACCAACGTAACTCCCCCCCCTGCTGTGATAGAGCATAGGATACAGACTAAACTCTACAGCCAATCACTGCTCTCTCACCCCAGTACTTTAAGCCCCTGCCGTTTTCAGTGCGTTTGTGCTATGCGGCTGCAAAAAAGCAGCTGCGGAGCTAAAAAATTCCACGGCGGCTCCTCCTCGCAAGAAGACCGTGGCTGTCACCCAGAGGCATTTGTTCCCCCCGGCCCCATTATAGCGATGCCACTGCACCTGACTGCTTAGCCCCAACTCCAGGTCGTTTATGAAGAAGGACATTTATGTGTCCTCCTTGGACAAGACAATCCTTTAGACAATTTTTTTTATCTCCTATCCAGTTCTGCCACCCGTGCGCTGCTGACAAAGGGTCAGACAGCCGTCCTGGGAACCATAAACATTTACTGAAAAGACATGGAGAGGACTTGCTCCTCCACTCTTGATTGCTTTATAACAAATGGAGCCAAAACACAACTCGGGGCTGTACTTTGAGACGGCCATGTAATTCAGGGTATGCAGGAGTTGTGTGAAAGGCCATGGTCATACTATGAATTGACACAAAGGTTGCAGGTGCGTTTGCTCAGTCCTGCCTTGACCTGCCTGATTCTGAAGTTCAGTACCCATGGCCAAGGCTGACTCAAGGGGCTCTGCAGTCATCTCTGCTTTAGGCAAATACCCACTGATGATCCAGGCTGCAATGAATCACTTGCTCCTGAGCTAGGAGTACGTATGTGTGCTTGCTGGGGGTAGTGGCGGAGGCGCATGCACGCATGCCCCTCCTCCTGATTAAAGAAGCCATCTCTCTTCCCTCCTCCCCCAGCTTATTATCACCTTCAAACTTTGATCTATATATTTGATACTTTGATCTATATATGGAAGATCACTCCAGAGCATTAAGAATTTAAACCCCAGTTAAACGAATCTAGTGTTCTGGCTGGCAGACGCTGGGGTGAGGATGGGGTAGGAGAAGAGACAGAGGTAATCATCTACCCAAGGCTAAAATAAGAGGTGGGATAAAACCCCATTGTTTTATAAACAGAGTCTGTGGCAGGCACTTTGGAAAGGCTGAAGAGGCCACATCTGGCTGTGATCAGATCTCCGATACCAGTTGCAAACACGCAAACACACACACACACACACACACACACACACACACACACAAAGATGGAGGGAAGGGGGGACACCTCAACATCCCTGGCGACTGAAGGGCTGAGCAAGAGGCGGAGATAACAAGTGCACCAACTTGCCTTGGCTTTGGTTGGGGGAGGGAGATGTTTGAAAGAAAGTTAACAGCGGAGGGCCCCGTTATTTCCCCTTGACCTTTCACTGATCTGGCTGAGAAGGGGAGCTTTGTGCCAATGTTGTGGCAAGGCTCGAAATTGCCGTTTCGGAATTTTGGCACATAATTTTAAAAGGCACCTGAACTCGCGTTAAAAAAAAAGGACAAGAAACAAAAAGGCAAAGACTCAAAATATCCACCAGTGTTTTAGAATAGCGTCTGGGCAGGGTTTTCTCTGCTGCTGCCACCTGGAACCCATTTACTCCAGCAAAACGAAAGCCACTGTTGTGCTAGAAACCACATTCCAGGCCCCCAGAGTTAGCCTGACTTGATCCTCAGGGTGAAAACAGCAGCAGTTCAAAAGTGCAACAAAGGTCCAAACTTGACTGGAGCAACGCCTCCTGTGATTAAGTACCAGGCAGATGTTAAACATTTCCACATTTGTACATAATAAACCAATTAGTCTCAACGGGCCACAGCATTCTTTGTCTTAAGTACTGAACCAAAGGTAAAAGGTTCACAAAAACATCCAAGCAGACCTAAGTGACTCAGGAACATTTTCAGCAACTTTGAAAAGCACCCTCGTTGAACAGCTTTTCAGCAGTGCCTATGAAAATGTTCGCTCGTTCATTTACACTCTCCTTCCGCTATCTCTCACAACTGACTTAATTGCCCTCAGTGCCATCACAACACAGCCAATCAGAGCAGACTATGTAGCGCTGCAATTTCGTTCGGTTCACTACATGATTGCCAACAGGCTGGAATCGCCCGATCCAGGAAGAAAAAAAGAAGCAGGATCTAGAAATGAAATGCCACAAGATCACCAGCAGAATAATGGCAGTGACCAGAGAAAATACACATTTACAAAGGTATCACAACTCGCATAGTTTAAAACGCTGTACAAAACACATCAAGTAAATAAAGTCAAATCTGTCAATTATTAGATAAAAGGTAAAGGTGTCCCTTGACATTTAAGTCCAGTCATGTCCGACTCTAAGGTGCGGTGCTCATCCCTGTTACGAAGCCGAAGAGCCAGCGCTGTCTGAAGACGCTTCTGTGGTCATGTGGCCGGCATGACTCTCCTTGCCACAGCACACAGCGTGCGGCTGGAACACGGAACGCTGTTTACCTTCCCTATTTATCTACTCTCATTAACATGCTTTCGAACTGCTAGGTTGGCAGGAACTGGGCCGAGTGGCAAGAGCTCACCCCGATGTGCAGATTCGAACTGCCGACCTTTCGATCGACAGCTCATAGTTCAGTGGTTTAACCCACTGCGCCACCATACCTAAATAATTGGATATGCAGTCGCTTGTCCCCATGTTTCAAGTTGCATTATGGTTAGAGGCAAGAACTGGATGGATCTTGGTCCAGTTCCACAAGGCACTAGTTATGTTGAATGATCCTGAGCATGGCTGCTTGCTTGACACAATTCAAATGTCAGGGCCTAATGAAGTTCACTGTATGATTACATCCTCTTTTCTGTTATTGTACTTTTAGCTGTTAAGAGATCCTGAGAATGCACTCTGGGTTTGAAAACCTATGCACGCGCTCACGCGCACGGACACACACACACACACACACACACACACACACACACACACACACACACACACACACACACACACACACACACCCACCCCTAGTGGACCATAGGGGGTTCTAGTCTACAAAGAATATAGACCAGGGATGTCTGAAGCCAGTCCATTCCTGTTCTAAAGCAGTATATAAATATTGCTGCTGCTGCTGCTACTCCTGAAAACAAAACCAAGACAGGCTAGATCAGACTCACAGGAGGAGAATCAAGGAGCAGAGATGTGAGTTTCTGATATTGCTGCACAAAACTGTGCTGCTGCTTTCAGGAGCCCAGGAAAGGGGGCAGAGTTTTAATTTTCAGTTGCAGGCCTACAAAAGACGCTAGAACCTGTGGATGCAGGATCCTCTGCAACCCCTGGAAATTCATTTTTTTTAAATAAAATCAGGACAGAGTTTCCATCCATAACAACATTAAACCTTATTTATTTACGGTGGTTTATAGACACAAATGCTATATACTGAGCACTGCCTACCTGACAGTTTCCTGTGAAGGCCTATGAGGTATATATGCGTGTTATTTTAGAAGGCTTCGGCTTTCCTTTTCCAAAAACACCACGTGGAGCAGGGTTGATTCAAGGTCACTAGAAAGAGGACTCTTTCAGTAGACATGGAAGAAGACGACTTGCATGAACACAGGGCTTATGTCCCTTTGCCCTGTATTTGCATTTTAGACCAACCCAGAAAAACTGAAAGACTTAAAGGCACATAAGTACCAAGTGCCAGCATTGCAGTAGCAAAAAACCAAACCTAGGTTCATATGTGCAAGTTTGGAAGGGTGTACCATCACGAAGACTGTAAATCGGGGGAGAGAGACTGCTTCCAACGCCTTGGAAGAAGCTGCTAGTAATGTTTCTCACTGTACCAGACTTTCGTCCCGATTGTAAAATGACCCAGGCCTCTAGATGCTCTGCTCGCTTTGCATTTAAGGTGATAACTGCATCGCTGGATCAGATCGAGGTCCATCTAGTTCTGCACTCTTTCCAACAGCAGTTGGCCAGAGAGCTCTGGGAGCTCCTAAGTAGGGCATCACAAGGATGGCTGTTGTATTGCTGGTCCTGAGCATCTGATGCTCAAAGTATCCTTCTGGCACGTTTCATTCAGCTACCATGGCTAATCTGTTGATGAATCTGCCAGTTGCCTTTCTATGATGCATTCAAAGGGTCTTATGATCATAGCGTTACTGCTCATAACAGCGGATACATGTATTTTTTAAAGCCATCTGAACCAAAGTCAGTGACCACCACCACAGATTGCAGCGGTAAATTAATTCCAAGCTTCAAGGAGGCGAGGTCTGCAGCAGGGTGAAGATCAAGATGGAATTATATACACCGCTTATGTCAAAGAATGCACAGCTTAAAGCACAAGGAGCCTGACACAGGCACGGTCCGACCGTACAGACAGGATGCTTTGCGCTGTGCCCACTCATTACCTTCTGCTGTATTATGCAGGGGGAGCTTCAGCAAGTCCTCCTCTCAGACGCTCACACTCGGCTCCCCATATGCAAGCAAGCAGGGAATAAAAGTGACCTACTTCACAGGGTTCTTGGGAGGCCAAATACAATAAAGGCTGCGTGTCACTCAGCAAGTTACAAGCTACACAAAATAAGTTACAGAGGTAGTAGAAGCAGGTCTCTCCCGCTTCCAACTTCTTGTTCTGAAGCAAGGCCTCAATGCTGCACTGTAGCATTTCAGAGTTTCACTCTCCTCTTTTCGCTTGCACTCTTGGGGCCAAATACCACAGATATCATTATGTATCTGTGCCAGAGGCCTTCAGAGACATATTTTAGAAATCTAAATAAAATGAGATGTGTTTTTTTTAAGTTATAAACATTCCATCCAATGTTAATCTAAAAAATTAGGACAGCTTGCAACTATCAAAGTTTTACATATTTAATAAGTATATGCAAAATAAGTATTCATTTACAATCCTTATCATAAAAGAGGATGTAGGTCGTCCCTTGGTATCCGTGGGGGATTGTTTCTGTGAATGCTGGAATTGTGCACCGAAACTGGTCTCACTGAGGGGCCTCCGGAGGCTTCTAGAGGCCCCTTCCATGTTGCGCAAACCGAACGCCAGCAAAAGTGGAGTTGGACTCCACTTTGCCCATGTTCACGTTCAGACAATCAGAGCCCATTGTTTGAACCTGGACACCGGACGCATATGCGCCGAGACGCGTGCAGTGTACCTCCGGCTTTATACTCAAGATGATCCATGTATTTGGCAACCAGCAACAACTGGAGCAAGACAACACTAGAGGAACCTGAATGCAGCACACGGAGAATGAAGAAGAATACAAACAGCCTTATGGGACACAACATGTTGCACAGCATTGGATTACTGGCAGCTGAGTGGGTGAACAGACTCCACTGAAAAGCGTTGCAATTGTGCAGATCTGAAGCAAAATGAAAGCTCTCTCTCTCTCTCTCTCTGGTGTTTGATAGAGATAGATACACATGCACGCACATACACAGGGCCGGCCCAAGGCCTCCTGGCACTTGAGGCTGCATGCCAAATGCTGCCCCCCCCCACCCAATGATATGCCAGCCTCTGCTCCTCCCACGCTCCAGCATTCTAGCTCAGCACTCTCCTCCCCTCCACATTTCCTCTTCCCTCTCTGTCCCCCTCTTCCTTCTCTGAAGGAAGAGCAGTGAAAGCAAGCAGGAGGGCAGAGAATGGTGCCCCCTACCAATCTGCTGCCTGAGGTGACTGCTTCAGTTGGCCTTATGGATGAGCCAGCCTTGCACACACACTATGGCCAATTCACACACACAAGTCAAGAAGTGGTGGATACACATGTATGAACCAGTCCTTAGCTGGAAGGGTAAAGACTAACTAGAAGTTTGGCAAATGAATCTACAATGTAGTCTAAGCTTCTAAAAGTATCTGTGTCCCTTTTCTTTAAGGTTATGTATTTAAGAACAACATTCACCTTCCAAGTGCACATTACCCAAAAAAATCAATGGAGCTTGAGTGCCATCTGTTGGTTTGAAGTAGAAAATGCAACTGTGTCTGGTCCAAAAAATGCCACCAAGAATCAGTCTATAAACCGTTGCTGGGCTGCCATGCGGCTAGTGTCACATTTGCAGACTGTGAACCACATGATTCAGAGTTATTGCATGGGGCACCCTATGCCAGAAGCAGCAATCCCTGGGAGGTTACAGCGCTCACATGTGTTCCATGCAACAGAACCAATACTGCACAGCTCATGGTCTACATATGTGGCAGCACTAGCTGCAGGGAGCTCCATCCACAATGAAGTGGTTTTCAGTAACTACCATCATGTTTGAATCAGGCCCAACTCAGTGCAACAGTGTGTGAAAGAAAACGTGTTTCATCCAGTTCTGCCAAGATTTGAGCGGGGGGGGGGGGGGGATGTTGCTTGTGCCTGAAAACTCTTCTGCACCTTAAATTTCAAAACAACCCCAGAGGGTCTTCTGGCCTCTAGGCTACTGGCTCCATTGCTCGTAGTCTCTAGCTGAGGCTGACTCCCTCCAGAAGACAAACAGTTTCCTCTGAGAAGTACAGAACGACTGACCTCATTAAGGCTCTGTAGAAAAAGTTATTTGAACACCGGACATACGGCACATGGTATCCTAATGAAGCAAGAATACTAACTACATGTTCGCACTTGCGAACTTAACACAAGTTAAGGGTGCTTGCTAGGGTGCATGCTCAACGAAATAAAAAATAATTATGCAAATGTGTTCAACATGTATAATTTATACAAGTGACACAATCCTGACTGGCTGGGCACAGAACCTTAACCTTTTCTTGAGCAGACATTGTGGAACATAAATCCCACAGTTCGTAAGGTTGTAGGACCAGGGCCAAACTTCCCAACTACAACCACATACATCAGGCACATAAGTACATCAGTACCTGGCAGGGGCGACGTACATGGACAGTTCCCAAATCAAACTGTCAGTCTCTCCCCCCCTCCCCCTGACTTGAATACCAAGCTCAACAGATTATCTTTGATCTGAGCAACCAGACAGGAGTCAACCTGCTCTTCAGGCCTTCTCCATTTTGTACTCCTTACCCATCTCGTCTGCTCACTAGGCCAATCATCAAGTACAGTTGAGTTTGCATTTCTGTCTGAATAGCAGTGTGAATCAGCAATATGCAGAACAGAGAGACTGTCAGAGTTGTGCAGAAATGCAAAGTGTATCCAACAAGGTGTACCTGCATAAGCCTCACCTGTCTATAGGTGCAAATGATGATTTCCCTCAGGTGATAGTGCATGGGTGTCATCGTCTCACTCACTGTATCCAATGCCATGTCTACCTCCTTCTTCATCCGGTGTCCTTCCGGCAGTATCTGGACCACTTTCATTACCACCTGGCAGAAAGCAGCAATGGCAGAGAGCATCACAAAACCTTCCCACCTGGAACATTCCCTCCACTGCACCAAGGGCTACTGAGCAGCTGAAAATTTATCCGAGGGAAGTAAAAGGCAAACCAGTTTGGCCCCAAGAACCCTCTTTCAACATAATGGTTTCCTGCTTGTTTCACTCTCACTCTCACACACAGAGTCAAAAAGGGCTAAAAGATGCAAGTCTGACCCTCCCCCCCAAATACAACACCCCTCCCAACCTAGCAAACCTCCTAAAACAGTGGTTCTCAAAAGTGGTGGGTCGTGACACACCATTGGAACCAAAAGCTGCCCCCTGTTCTCTTAAGGGGTGGGAATAGCATGGCGGCGGAAACGATGATCCTGGGGATTGCCGTCATCAAAAAAGTTTTAAAATGCAACTTTCGGACTTATCAGGAGTTGCGTGGCAATCTGAAGCTCGGGGGAGGGGTCTGTGGAGGGTAGCGCAGGCCTCCCTGAACCCTCCAGAGGGCTCCAGGACCCCTGGTAAGTCCAAAAATTGCATTTTAAAGCTTATTTTCATGGCTGGTGGTGATCCCCTGGTGGCGATCCACCCCCGCTGGCCCCACCCCCGCAAGCACTCAAAGTTCTCCCTGCCTCACAGGGAGAACTTTGAGAAACGCTTTCCTAAAACATTGTCTATGGCCCAATCTTATTGGCCATTTACGCCAACGGAAAACACATTTCGCCTGCATAAACAGCTTCATGGTAACAGCGCCAGTGCACGTGGCATGGCCGCTGCCACAAGCAACAAGTGGCCAGATCTGTGCAAAGACGGATGCTGGATGCCCACCGGAGCAGGTAAGGCAACACAGGGGTCGGGAAGGAGGCGGTGGAACGGGGTGGGGGTGGGTGGAATGGGGAGGAGATGGGGCAGGGAGGAGAGCAGATCAGGCCTGGGAACAGTAATAGGACTGTTCAGTAATAGGACTGAACAAAAAGATACTTCTGCAGAAATACTACTACTTACCTCAAACTCCCCTTTGGTGTACTTGGCATCAGGAACGCTCACAATCTCATCCTCAATTATCTCAGGAATTCCCTGCAGCAATGAGAGGATTCTTACATTGGATTCATAAGCTGCGCAAGAGGCGCATATGATTTGGCGCATTCACAACCCACTGACTTCCTCAATCACACGAAGGAAGGGGCAATCAGAAAATTGTCCAGAACAGCCCCTTTAGGCAACAAATAAAGACCAGGCTTTTTCAGAGGTCTTTGTGGACTATCTGAGCTTACAGTCTGCCACTATTATAGTCTCTGCTGCCTTGCAAGTCTGTCAGCTGGGATTTGGTTCCTTGTGCTTCTGCTTTTTTTGTTGCTGCAAAACCTCTCTTTTAAATTTTGACTATATTGATTTGTTTGCTGCTTTGGATCGTATACAAGAAAAGTTCATGCACATTTTCAAAACTTAAAAAAATGTTCCGTTTAAACTTAGTGATGCTCCATATTGAAGACAAGCAGTTGGACAAGCAGTGGTAAACACAACGCTATAAGGTAGCTTTTACTCCTGCCAGAACACCTCTAGGGAAGGGGCAGTTCTTAAATTGCAAGGGAGGGAGTACCACAATTGCAGCCCTGTTCCTCTGACTTCTGACTCTTTAAAACGAGATCATTTAAAAAAAAGAAAATCCAAAGCGATAGAAGCCAAAGGGGAAGAAAAATATTCATTACAACAGCTGCCCCCCAGTGTTCCCTGCTTGAACCCTGAGTGTGCGCTTCAGAATACACCCAACCCCTCCCTGCATCTGCACAGTGCGGGGGAAAGACTGATGAGAGCGGACATGGGACAAGCTGCCTTTCAGGGAAACTCATTTGCCAGATTCTCATTGAGGAACTCCTGCTAAACGTCCAAGGAAGCCCAGGGTTCTCTGGAACACAGTTAGTTCAAAGCAGCTTAAAACGATTATATTAAAACCATAAGCCATCATAAAAAAATCAAACACAAAACCAATTTTACCACTTTAAAACTAGATTGTTTCAAAAAGAAAGGAAAACCCAGAGCAATAGAAGCCAAAGGGGAGGAAAAACATTAATTACAGAAACTGACTAAAAGCAGAGATTTTGAGTCAGAACGCAACCCTAAAGGACTGGGGAACAGGAAGATTTTACAACACTCTCTCTCAACACGGGAAGGAAGACGTGTGGACATGGCCCTGGAGTCCATTCCACAGAACTCCCCTCCAAAATAGCTGTACAGTAGAACCTCCATATCTGCTGTCCCTGTAACCACGGTTTCAGTTTTCCGCAGTTCCCCATGGCCCCCCACACTCCTTACCTTTCTCTGTGTTCTAGCTGTGGCCCCAAACAATCGTGTATCTTGCTTTCACAAAACACTATAAGCAGCATACTGCTTATAGCAGAGAAGCAGACAAGCAGCCTGCATGCTAGAAAGGCTCAGCCCAAACGTTAACTTCCTGCTTCCTGTTAACGGGCTGAGCCTAGCATGCAGGCTGCTTGTCTGCTTCTCTGCTATAAGCAGTATGCTGCTTACAGCGTTTTTTGAAAGTGAGATACACGATTGCTCGGAGCCACTGCTGGAACAAAGGTAAGGGGTGCGGGGGGACGAACGGACCTTTTCCACAGTTTATTTTCTGCAGGGGGGGGTGTGGGGAACCGATCCCTACGGGGGATCTCTCTGCAACCATCCTCAGAGTTGGAACAGGATAACACCTGCAGGTATTCATGGGGAACGGTGTTCTCTAAGGTATGCGATTCCCAGGCTCTGTAGGGTTTTAAAGGTTGCCACCAGACCTTGAATTGTGCTCCAAGAAGCTCCTCACATTCAAGGGATACAAGCTCTGCACACTTGATGCCCCATCTACTAAGGACATATCTTACAATGCCATGGAATTACCTCCCCATTCCAAATTAATACATACGTTGAAATGCCAAAGGGTGAGGACTGCAATAACCATGGCCATGGTTGTTCTTCCTCTGCCACTGTGACAATTGAACACAAAGGCTGTCTGGGAATCCTCGGCCAGAGCAGCCTTCATTGCTTCTAGCAGCTGATCAAAGTCCTACAGATGGAAAACAAAAGGCAGCCACAGTGAGCAGAGTAGGCTCTCCAGCGTGCATACAACACATAGAACATCTTTCTGACGTGCCTTTCACCTTCCACGTCAACTAAGCTGTACTACAAGCAATAAGATATAACTGGAAACTGCACAAGGCAGATGAAGCAGCTGCTATGGCTACATAATCAATACTTCACAATTACGTGGAGACGAATTCCTAAAAGAAGGTATCTGGAGTTAAGAATGCCTTTCTCCATTTGACTTTTTTCTCTTTAAGATTATTACCAACAAGTACTCCAGGGATCAGGAACGCAAACCGCAACAGAGATGTCTTCTAGAATTTCAATGATATGTACCAGTGCTCCCGATTTTCTTATTGTGCGCGCGCGCACGCACGCACACACACACACACACACACACACACACACACACACACACACACACACACCGTGTGTGTGTGTGTGTGTTCATAAACTGCTTTGAAAGTCACTTTGAGTGGTGGAAAAGCAGCATAGAAATGTCGCAAATAATTAAATATCTCCTCCATACTACTGTAGTGTTCGGCATGACAGACACCAGGGCTGCTGGCTGGGGTGTATGCTGCAATTCTGTAGACCAAAGACTGCGGTACTGGCTACAGAACACAACTTCCTAATCACTGCATTACAAAAAAATGCAGCAAATTTCTAGATCTTATGGCTATGAAGATATGCTTGAAAGTGAGTAATGCTTGTAAAGTCTCAGAAGGCAGAGGAATCACTAAGATTTCCAGTAGTCAATTCCTATTTTCTTGTGTCTTCCTAACAGGCTGGGAGACAATTATTCATTTCATTTAAATCTTCCCATTCTTCCACACTAGAATGCAAAGCAACATACATGAGGTTCCCAAGCAGACACCCATCCAGGAACTTACATCTACTTCGCTTCAGAAGGTAGCTTATCATCATGTACTCCCAGATCCCATGCCCTGGGATCCCACTTGTTGAGATAGGAGTTAATACATCACTAGTCGCCTGTGTTTACCAACCTGTTAGGTTTACCTAAGTAACATTCAAATCAAATATACAGTTATCTAGCACCCATCACTCTTATACTACTTATAGGTAATTCTTAGGCCAAATACGGTTTCTACCCTTGGTGAGGCCAATAGGTGGCAGCAACATCACTACAAAGATGGACTGAATTCCAGTAGCCTTTACAGCCCAATCTTATCCCCTGCCACACTATAGCATGCAGCCAAGCCAAAAAGGTATGCCTGTTTAGGATGCCCATATCCAAAAAGGGACAGGGTGCCTATACCTTTAACCACTGGAATTTGGGCAGGTGCAGCTCATCATGGAAGGGTGTAACAAGCGACACCTGCCCAAATTCCCTCTTCTTACAATGGATAAAGGCAAACAGGAAGTGAGTTAAAAACATTTTTGCTTACCTCCATGTAAGCCCTCGGGCCACCTATGGGTCTCCTTGGACATAACACCCATTTTGGAGGTGAATGTCCAAGGAGGGAAAAGGGGTAGGGAGGTGTTCAAAAGAGGGTGCAAGATCTGGCGTGCGCAATTGCAGCCAGGATCTACCCCCTCCCTCAATACACCCCCAGTTCCTTCACTTTCCTCACCAACAGCCTGCCACCAGAGGCATTGTTAGTGGGGTGCGGGTGGTCATGGGCCCCCGGGGGTGCAAGCTCAGGGGGGCGCCAAAATGTCCAGGGGGGCTGATCTGGGTTTTTTTCTTTTTGCACCTAGCTGCCGCCGCTTTCATGCACCCCCAGGGAGCCAGCTTCCTCGTGTGCAACCCCCCCCCCAGGCACAAGGGGGGCATTTTTGGTGTGGCGCAGGGGCGACATTGCACTTAACTCGGCCGGGCGGAGCCTCTCTAGCACACAGGTGTACCTAGCTGGTCGGTCCTCCAGAGTACTCTCTAGGCTCTGGAGGACCGACCAGCGAGACTAGGTACACCTGTGTGCTAGAGAGACTCTGCCCGGCATCTAGTCTCTCGCTGCTCACCCTCATGGCTGCCAACTGCAAAGCCGACTGAGTTAAGTGCAATGACGCCCCCGTGCTGTGCCAAAAATGCCCCCCCCCAGTGCAATGAGAATGCAATGCCGAAGAAGTTGGAGGACTCTCAGGTAGAAGTAGGAGGACTCTTGAAGAAGTAGCTTGCTCTCAGCAGCAGCAGAGTCTGCTTGTCTGCCTGGGGGGGTGTGTGCACACAGGACGCAAAAAAAAAAAAGCCTAAGGGAGGTTTTTTAAAGCCTCTTTTTAGGCCGTTTTTTGCGGCGGCGGCTGTGGCGGTGTGGAGTATTTTGTGGCACCACCATTGGCGGCGCGGAGTGAGGGGGGTGCAGGACCAGGGGTGCAAAAAAGTCAGGAGGCCCCCATCCGAAAAAGGGCTAGCTACGCCTCTGCCTGCCACCACCACCGACTTACCGACAACGGGGAATCCGGGAAGGTCGCTGATGCGTGGGCCAGCACCACTTGCTGTTTCTGGCAGCAGCCCAGTAGCGCATTACAATACATCGTGTTTTGTGATGACGCAAGTCAGGCTGTGCTGCAGGAATGTGAGTGATGTCGACTGCGCAGCAGCGGCCTTTCCAGACCGGGCTGTTAATCGATTAAATGCTATTTATACATCAAATAACGTGTTGATATCTCACCTATCTTCCATGGAACTCAAGGAAGTTCCCTGGGGCTCCCAATCGGTCTCCCATCTAGCCATGGACCTGTTTTGTTTCAGCACAGTGGCTGTGCCATGTGCTTCAAGAACTTTTATAATGTTGCTGTCAGAAGGTACAACACAGAGGGGATGGCATTTCAGGGGCAAGGGTATCTCATCATCACCGTGTGGGCCAAATGGCTAGGACAGAAGTGTAAGCGACCTGGTATCATCATGCCCAATAAGCCACTTTCTCTAGTCCAAAAGCCAGTTCTCAGTATTCCCTACTGAGAAGCAGACTCTTTCCCTAATTGCTGTATTAACTTCTCAAAGTCCCAAGTTCAGATTCTTCTTGGCTCCCACACAGGATCACCAAGGGTTGTGCAAAGTTCCTGGCAGGCTCGTGACCCAGCTGGACAGTAGACATCCTCTGTCGAATATCTTCAGTGCAATCGCAGCAGTCTTTTTTCAAATTGGCAATAGTGCAAATTGGCAATAGTGCAAAACTGCAGCAGTTATGTGTCCACCTTCCCACATGCAGGTGTCTTTGCAAACCCACTGGTGGCCTGGCATTCTCCTGAAGGGACCTGCATGACACCAGGCTAGTCAAGGAAGAAAGCAATGGCTCCCTACCTACCCTGCAAGTACTTAACCAACTGGCCTTAGGGCTGATGATATATGAAGTTGAGCAATTCTTTTCCCCTCAATGTGCCCCCCAAAGGAAAGCGCCAACGGCAGGATGGAATATTGAGGATCAGCTGAGTGGGAGAAGAGGAGCTGTTTAACCCTTTCCCGGCCAGCTATCTGGCCACTCAAAATTGGACGGACGGACGCACACACACACACCATCACTTTTCTCCAAGTGGGAAAAACCATGCATGTCCCTGTATGGCAATTACCTTTTCCTTCGGAGCACAAAAGTCTGGAATCGGGATACGTTTGTACACCAATCCACGGCAGGTACTCTTGTGCTGGTTAAATATCTCTTGCATGGTCAGGCATGTCTTGAACATCTTCATCTGTTTCTCCTGTTCTAGATAAACTTCAATCCATTTCTGGTATTTCAGCAAGTCATTCTTCAACATGGATTCCAGTTTCTGAAGAAAGGATACAATGAGGCTGAGGATGACTCTTTAGGATGTCCCCGCTCCCACTTGTCCCTTTGCTCTCCCTTCCAGGACAGACGGATAAGGTAGAAACAATGAAAGTACTGTATATCAGTATGGTTTCACAATGGTGAAACGAAAACACGATGTCAAGGCAGGTACGGTGATGGTATATAGGTTTCTGTTTAAAGGCTGGTAAAAGTGTTCATGTTCTATCCGTCTTATGACTAATGCAGGGATTAGCAGGCCAAGTTGACTTTCACCACAAAGGAGCATGGCTGATTAGCACACAGCACTACAAGAAGTGAAAGCCTGGCGAGTGTCCTACGTGACGTGAACACAGTATTACGGGACGTGAGCACAAGTGTCTTTTCTGGTGGCTGTTTGCTGGTGTTCTTCTGCGTCTTTTTTAGATTGTGAGCCCTTTGGGGACAGGGAGCCATTTAATCATTTGATTTTGTCTGTAAACTGCTTTGTGAACTTTTTTGTTAAAAAGCGGTATATAAATGCTGTTATTAATTAATAATAATATTAATAATAATATTAAGAAGAAGCAGCAGCAGCAGCAGCAGCAGCAGCCTGGTGAGTGTCCTATGTGACGTGAACACAGTATTACTTGAATGCATCAAAATGCCATGGGTTCCCCTTGGATCACTCTCTCATCCCATCACTTTAAAGGGAGGCAACATGCAGCCTCTTGTACCACTACTGCAACTGCCACACTGAAAGATGCAACATGCCATTACTTAACCAGGGTGCAAGAATCCCCTTGAACAGGGGGAACCTTAGAAGTAATCCTGGAAATGGTGACATAATGTTTCCATCCATCCAGAAAGTTTACATGTCATCAAACGCTCATTGACCACAGTTTAAATTTTAACTTGAATTTACTATCTCAAGGGACATCTCCGTTTAGTATGAAACCGTGTGTGCGTGCGCGCAAGCATGTGCACACAACTGTGCGTTCATGCAATTACTAATTCTGAGTAGTGCATATCTTGATTACAATTAATTTCTAGTTCTAATTGTAAAGGGATGTACTCGGAGTAAAGGAACGAGGTTTAGCAGATGTATACCTCTGAATACCAGTTGCAGGGGAGCAATGGCAGGATAACTCTGCCTTTCTCATCTTCTTGTGGGCAGCTGGAGGCCACTGTGGAACAGGATGCTGGACTAGATGGACCTTTGTCCTGATCCAGCAGGACGCTTCTCATGTCTCACATATGCATTGCACATGGGGGTTGTAGATTAGTAGCAGAGAACATGTTCTGCATGCAAAAGGTTCAATCTCTGACATCTCCAGATAGGGCTGGAAAAGATCTCTTTCCCATGTTCATTCCTTGTAGCAAGTTGCATAAACTGTCCCCGCATGTGTACAAGCAGGGAGAGGAGTACAAGGAGATAGACACATTCTGGCTTGGGAACTTTGTAGGAAGTGAAGAAAAAGGAAGCCCAAGACATTCATGCTTCCAGACCCACCCACCTCCCAGATCACATGCACACTTTGTAATGCCTCAAGCTGTTTTTTAATCAATATGTTATCAAAGCCCCTTCTAGCGATGTGATGTTTTTACGATGTAAACTCGTAAGTCTACAGACCTCTACGATGTGATGTTTTGTTAGTAGTATTGGGGTTCCACCACAGGGAAGAGAGAATAGGAGGCTCAGGTATTCAAGTTCTCACCTCTAGCTGTTCAGGTGACATGACAGGAACTATTATCTGTTGTTCTAGGCTGCCAACCTCCCTGAGGGTATATGTTTGCTCATTCCCTTCCAGAACTACCTCTTCACGGAGATTAACCCACAAGATATGGGAATATTTCCTCTTTGCATCAGTCAGGTAGTTCAAGACGCTCCCAATAGCCTAAAGAGAAAGGGTAACTAATGTTATGGCTGCACAACAAACAAGTGAGGAGTAGGTTATTTTGGAGTAGCTCTCATTTTTAACTGGGTGATCTTGGGTCCATCCCCCCCTCTCCAGGAACTGAATGGTACTGCTTCATCACCTTGGAGTTGGGCTGCGCCATCCCATACACTGGCATCTTAGGGACCCTCCGAAAGTTGGCCACGCTCATCTCCTTCACAGTGCTGAGCACATCTGGAGAAAACCGCTCATCCACCACCTGCAGCGGAGGTAACAAACCAAAGACAGTAGCCACATAATCAATATTCCATATTCTGCTTCCAAAGATACTTCTTCAAGCACTCCTTGGCTTCAAGCACTCCTTGGCTTCAGCAAACAGACACTGGGAAAGGCAACAGTTTTCACCAACAATCTCCAGTTTTCTCCAGATTGGAAGGAGTTTTCTCCTTCCAATCTCCAGTCAACCAAAAATCTCAAGAAAGGGCAGCAATGGCTTATGAGTTATTCAAATCCCAGAAAGCATTTTAAGAACTGCAGAGTTTATCTGATTTCTGCCAGTGCTCATGGGTACAGAGAAAACCTTGAAAAATACCCTAACAGCCCAAACCTAACTAAATCCCCCCCCCCTGTCTATGCAGCTGTGCCAATGGAGCACCGGGGGGTGGCAGTTGGTAGGCCTCCTTGAGGTAAAGAACTTTTGTTCCCTTGCAAACTGTATGAAACTTTTCCCTTACCCCGGGGCAAGACTTTGTTGCCCGAATGGGTCTCCTTGGATCTGCGCCAGCTATTTTGCTGGCGCAAGTCTGAGGACAATAAGGGAGAGGGAAAGGGACAGGGAATGGGGTTAGGATTTGGCGCACATTGGTGCTGCCGAGATCCACCCCCTCCCTCTCCTGTTCCAGCTGCCACCTTCCCCCTTCCCACCCAGAAACTCCTCCATTCCTCCCCGTCACATTCCGCCCATCCCCTGCCAGCTGACCTTTGCTGCTGGAGGTAGCCAGCAACAGGTCTCTGGCACCACTGCTGTTTGTGGCAGCAGATCTAAAATGGCCACCGGTAGTGCGCTGTTCTCACTGCTGTATGAACAGTATTCAGCTGTCATAAAAGGCAGCCTAGTCCTAGTAAGATTGGGCTGCAAGTCCCCAACACACATACCAGTTCCATTCCAGAGGTCTGTTGGGACGTTGAAACAGCTGGCTCTTCCTGGTCCAGCACTAATGCACTTGCGTTAAATCTCCACAAAGGATTACTGCATCTGCACAAAAGCACTGGTGATGCAGCCATCTGTAACTCAGACGTCTGTAAGTCAGATGTCTGTAAGTTGGGGAGCCAGTGCATTGACTACATCATAAGAAGGGACTGCGAACTCACTTCCAAGGGAGGAAGGGAAAAAACCAGTTCAACCCATAACAAAGAGATCAATTGCATCCCCAGAGTTCTTACAGAAATGTACTAAAGCTGACTTGCTGTCCAAGACAACTCTGAGGCATAGAGACAGACAACTGATAGCAGGTGTATAAGGGACATTTCTTGACCAGTTCCACACAGGGCCAAAGAAACTCGGTTGTTCACTCACCAGCACCCGCGCTCCCTTGGTGATCTGCTCTCCTGTGACTGTAAGTTCCGATAGGTTCATGTTTGCCTGAAGCCTGTACAGCTCAGAGTGCCTGCACATCCATCTGCTGAAATCGAGAGCAAAGGCCAGGGGGTACTGCCAGTCAGAAAGAAAGAAAAAGAAAGAAAGAGAAAGAGAGACATTGACAGGTACAGTTTCAAGCATGCGTTTGTGTGATCCCAAGAACTGCAGCAGTCCTTGCAAAGCAGGGCACCCGAAGATCTGGCAGTTCAGGGTACAGGAAGACTTTACATTTCCGTCACTGAACTGTGTCCATCATAATTTTACTAGTCGAGGCCATAATCTTAGAAGCAGATCAAATTACTGTATTTTTCCGCTCCATAAGACGCACCGGACCATAGGACGCATGTGTGTTTTGGAGCTAAAAATAGGGGGGGAAATGTCTTGCTTTTAACAGTTTTCCGGCCGCTTGGCCACTTACCTGGTTGTTGTTTTGCAGCTCCAATCTTCGTGTGTCCCGGCTCCCAGTCGCGTTCGGTGCCTGTACTAAGTTCCCAGGCGCTGAACACGACCAGGACGCTCCGCGTAAACATCGTAGTAACTGTGATGTTTGCGCAGGGCTCCCTGGTCGCGTCCAGCGCCTGGAAACTTAGCGCAGGCACCGCATGTGACTGGGAGCTGGGGTACACGAAGATTGGAGCTGCAAAACGACAACCAGGTAAGCGGCCAAGCGGCCGGAAAACTGTTAAAAGCAAGACATTTTTACAGCATTCGGTCCATAAGACGCACAGACATTTCCCCCTATTTGGGGGGGGGGTGTCTTATAGAGTAAAAAAAACGGTATGTTGCTTCACATTGTGGGAAAGATATGTGAAATAGCCAAGTTTGCCTTTGCTGGACAAAAAAAGATGTGCCTTTTTGCAAGCAAACATGGCAAAACAGAGATTTGCTGATCAGACAGTTGTGTTCTGAAGGCTTCTACCCTTTCTTTTAGAACTCCTGATGCTTTAACGAAGAGACAAGGAAATGTTCTTTATAGTTTCATTTAATCACAGACTCCAAAAGGTCTATGATTTGCCACCAAGAGAGTACATTCACAGGCAAAAGAGGGAGGGAGGTCAAACAACCAGAAGTTTCTCCAACCAAGAAAGACTTCAATGTCTGCTTCACAGTAATTTCAACAGCTTTAAATACTCAGCTACTATCACACACAGGTGCAAGGGTTTCAAGGCAAAACTACACCCTACCAAGACAATAAGGCTGTCACCAAAAATGGCAGCTCTGTGTCGTTTCCACCTATAGCACCAAGCATCTAGTGCAACTTAGTTTTCGTCCTAACATCATCATAGTATGTGTTCCCCACCCCAAGTCATTAGGTGCCACCATTAGGGGTGGAGAAGTGTGACATCAATAATGATGTCAAGACATACAACATAGGGTAAGTTGAGGTACATATTTACAGAAGGGGCAGGGAAAATGTGACATAGGACTGCCATTCTCAGAAGCAGCTGCACTGTCTTTGCAACTTTTAAAGTTGCAAAATTGCACCGTCCTTTGCAAAATTTAAGCAAGAAGTGTAACTTCAGATCCTCTCCCCAAAAGGATGGGAAAGGTCCATCCGCAACGGAGACTTCAGGGAAGAACCTGCTCACCTGTTCATGAAGGTAATAGTTGAAAACAATCAGGTAGAAATAGCGCTCAAGGTTCTGTAATGTCCTCTGAAGGAAATACTCTTTGGTACTGTTCCCCTGAAATGCAGAAGAACACTTAACAATGGAAGACCTGTTTAGAACACATCCCCTTGTGTTCAGGGAATGCACAAGGAACAAGCAAGATCCATGCCCCCACAACAGCAGTGTGCCTGTGGACCACGCCCCCAGACAGTCAGGCATTCAATATTTGTCTGAAAGGGGTCCAGTATGTATCCATGGAAGGCTTACCTGCATACCTTGGAACACTGATCAGCCACTTGATAAACTGCATAGGTAAGTCCTTCTCCGATACAGCTCGGTCCCTTTCAGACAAAAGCAGAACAAGTGGCCAGCCAGGGGCGTGGCCAGCAGGAGTAATCCCACTCCCCCCTAATTCATTCCCTGACTGGAGGAGAGGCAATGTTTTCTGAATACAGATACAGGAATTTGTGAAGATACTACTACTGTACTTCATTTGGAACAGGGGACACTGAATATGGCATTTGCAGTGGAAAAACACTTTTCACAATCTACCCTCAACATTAATGGTTTGTAAAATCATGCATATATACAAACCATTAATGTGGAGGGTAGATTTGCCTCTAGTTATAAGCCACATGACAGCAAAAGGGAATGGAAACACTCAAGGCTGTTTGTGTGTGCTACAGCTAAAAAACACACACCCTCAAAAGCAGCACTGAGTTCTGCAGCCTGGAAAATTTATGTCAAATTGGAATTGATGTTCTTAGCAGGCAATATTTATTTGGTTTCTGCTAATCATGGGGAGGTGCAAGGACCTATGCAGGGAATCTCTAATTCCTGCCTATTAGAGTTTGTTAAAAGTGAAAAGCAGACAGTTGCAATACCCTACATTTTGTACCCAAGATCAGTTTTAGCTCTTGTGCAACATAATTGCAAAATCAGAACTGCCCAAACAATTTGGCTTTGCCCTGCAAGCCAAGCCTTCTGCTTTGAAAGTTGTAGTCCTACAGTCTTACCTGCTCGTTCACTAGACTGTCAATGGCCGTATGCTGTTTGCTGCAAACATTTCACTTTTCATTGTCTTTGGGACAGTACATTGTTGCAACAATGTCTGTCTTTCCATCTGGCTGCCAGATCCATGACTGGTCCTCCAGCTATTGGACCTTCAAACTCTACAGGCCAACACCCAAGTCCCTAGTCCTCAACACAGGATACCCTTCATACACAAGACGCAACGATCTTCAAAACAATCACAGCGGAGGTTATCTCACCCTTCCTCCACAGAGCTTAGGATGGCATACATGGTTCTCCCCCTATCTCTACTTATCGTCACATCAACCCTGTGAGGTGGGTTAGGCTCAAAGACAGAACTTGCCCACAGTCACCCAGCAAGCTTCTTGGCTGATCAAAGATTTGAAACCAAGTCTCCCTGGCCTGACTCCAACAATCTTGCCACTATACTACACTGACTATTCGTATGGAAACTGTAGGCCTCCAACATTTAACTCTGTATTTATGAAGACATTTCATTCCATTTTAGGAGAGAGAGAGAGAGAGAGAACTTGGCAAGTATCAGTTGGAAATCTCTGACATTATATACTTTTCTTTTATTAATATTTACTTGTCATCCTTCAGAGAAATCCGGCTTGAAGTCATTTATCAAAAGATTAAGAAACATGCTTAGGAGCAGGACTGAATGGACATTTCTCTGCATGGAATATTTACAGCTACACGTTAAAAAGAAAAAAATTGGGTGGCATCCAAACAAAATTAAACATATTTAAATCCTACAGGAGAGAGTTGCGCAAGAGAATTAAGGAAGATTTTAAAATTGTGATATACTGCATGGTGTCCTCAAACATGCATTTACTCAGTACATGATGTCATGTTTTGTAATTACATGAAAATTGTAGTGCAGAAGCAGGGGTTCTCAACCCCTTCCTGGCCAAGTACTACCTCTGGCACCACTCTCCAGCTGCATACCACCGGAAGTGACTGACGATGACATTATCGCCAGTTACTTCCGGGTTTTCAGAGGCCAGAAAATGCAGGTAGGAGGCTCTAGGCGGGTGGGAGGATTCCCGAGAGGACTGGCCAAATGCACGGTCGAAAGTGCTGCATCGGAGCGAGGGTCCGGTGGTCCGAGTACCACCAGCAGTCGGCCAAAGTACCACTGGTGGTACTAGTACCACTGGTCGAGAACCCCTGTGTAGAGGAATGTCCCTTTCCCATCGCAATTCAGTGAAGCACGACTGAGCTGCACATATACCAGGACTGTGCAACTTGTGACCCATCATCTATATACTGCAGCCTGACAGGTACCCCCCTCTCCTTCTCCCCCCCCCCACACTTTTGCAGTCCTAACCAGACAGCAAAAACAGGATGTTTATCAACCTTGTACTGGGCACCCATTCATGACAGTCACACGTTGTGCAGGCTCGGCATACACTATGCACAACAAGGCTTCTTTTTGTCTTTTCTTTCCACCACAATATTCTTTACCCAGTACAAACATCTTGCTAGAGATTTTCCTTTGTTTAGAAGAGCTCGTGCTGTACTTGAGCTTCGAATAAACACTCCCCGTGTTTAAACGTAAGTGGCTTCCAAAGACTTATTTCCCTGAGCCGATGAGGACATACCACCAACCACATATCCTGCGATGGCAAGTTGCAAGTCAGCCCAATTGATGAGAATTGCTCTCATGAAGATACTGCTCTAGAAGGGCAAAGGAGGAGAAGAGAGCCATCTGCAGGTGAAATCTGAGCATGACAGTGAAGAGGCAACTATAGACCAGCTTACCAGAGAGGATGCAAGCCCCAAGCAGGGCACAAGGATAAAGGATAAACCACAGTACTCAGGATAAAACCCAACATACATACATGAATCTTAATATGCTTGCTCTGAGGTCAGGAGAACACTTTCAATCACAATCCATGTTTGTTAGAAAGATGCAAGAATGAAAAACAAATTGCCAAGAGATATAGACCTGAGCCACGTGATCTGTAGACTCAATTTTGTGCTTCTACATCAACCCATTAGGCTCTATAACCCTAGGCCCCAAATAAAACATGATCTCCATCATTATCAAAAATATTTATATACTGCTTGTCAACATACAAGTTCATAAAGCAGGTTACATGGCACAATAAATGGGAAAAAATTGCTGCTTGCCACAAAGGACTCATGATCTTAAAAAAAAAAAAAAGATACATCAGCAAAACAGCCCCTGGAAAAGAAACCATGCTGGGATGAATAGGGACAGTTGCCAAATATAATAGACCTACCTGCTAAATAACCCTTGCTAAATAAAAGTGACCCACCACTTAAAAAGTGCCTCTTAGCCCAGTTAGCAATCTCCACGCTCCCCCACTTTCCTTTCTGAAGGTTCAGCTGCAAGGGCTCCCTCATAGTTAAAAACCCAACAAACTGTCAATGCTTGCTTACATATCACACTGCCTTACATATCTACTTTTCGGGGGGGGGGGGAGAACTGGAGGGAGGTAGGAGTCTCCATCTCTGCTTGTCTCATCCCCCGCCCCCACCCCCACAAATCTCCCACACATGCAGAAGTTCAGAGTGAGGGATATTTGATACATTTATTTATTTATTAAAATGTATACTCTGCTTTTTCCCCTCATGGGGGGGGGACCCAAAGCGGCTTACAATAAAAACAACCCATAAAATACAAGATTATTACATAATACATTTCTAATACACATGGTTTCGAAATCTAGTCCACCAAAAATAAGCCTGCAAGACCCAGGAGCTAGAATAATTAACTTGGGCCTAGAAGTCCTTAGTGCAAAAACTCAGATTCACCATGAAGCCAAGTTACAGATGTTATTACCTGCTATGAGCTTTAGGATGAGCAAACTAGTTTTCAACACTACATCATTAACAAACAGGCAGCAGAATTAGGAACCTGACATTTATATCACAACAACATTCTCTCTCTCTCCCCCCCCCCCCCCCAAGACGAGAACAGCACACAAGAGCCTGACCTGGGGGTCTTTATCGGAGACAGGGAGAACCACCTGGCTCACACTGGTGGCCTATCGGACTAAAAAGTCTTCCTGGACAGTCTCTCCACAGTACCCTACTTTGCACAACTGCACAGGCCACCTGACCTCCCAGGCATTGCAAAGCTTGATACATGCGCCATTCTGAGTGCAAGTGTAAGAAAACAAAGAAGGAGCAAGAGCATTTATTTCCAACTTCATGTGATCTCTTGGAACAGGAGATATCCTTCTGGTTTTGTGAATAAACATTTCTGCTGTGGAAAGCTTTCTGGCTTTCAGTACAAACTGTCCTTATTTATAGTCATCATTTACATCTGAAAAGTTTTATAGCCTATCCTGTTTATTTTATATCTTTCCACAATTCTGCAAAGGCCCAAGACTGTAACAACAGGGATAACATTAAATTATCAGAAGTCTCTTCCTTCTCCCCCCCCCCCCCACTGTGTACTACCAGGAAGGACAACATATCTGTTTTTCAAAACATTAATTTTTATCCTACGTTAGTTATAATTACTTTCCTTTATTTCTACTTATTATATCTTAACATATTACTGATTTGCTGGAAAAAAAACCTGTCTGGTGTTAAAAATAATAGAAATTAGGTGTCCTGGAATTCCTTAATCCTGGAATTCGTTGTTGTTCAGTTGTTAAGTCGTGTCCGACCCTTCGTGATCCCATGAACCATATCCCGCCAGGCCTTCCTATCCTCCACTATCTTCCTGAGTTCGCTCATTTTCATGTTTGTTGTATCGGTGATGCTGTCTAACCATCTCATCCTTTGCCTTCCCCTTCTCCTTTTGCCTTCAATTTTTCCCAGCATCAGAGTCTTCTCCAGAGAGTTCTCTCTTCGCATTAGGTGGCCAAAATATTTGAGTTTCAGCCTCAGTACCTGTCCTTCCAGGGAACAGTCAGGTTTGATTTCATTTAGGATTGACTGATTTGATCTCCTAGCAGTTCAAGGGACTCTCAGGAGTCTTCTCCAGCACCACAGTTCGAAAGCATCTATTCTTCGGCGCTTAGCCTTCCTTATGGTCCAACTCTCGCAACCATACATTGCTACTGGGAACACCATCGCCCTGACTATACGAACTTTTGTTGGCATGGTGATATCTCTGCTTTTTATTATGCTGTCTAAATTTGCCATAGCTTTCCTTCCAAGGAGTAAGCGTCTTTTAATTTCATGGCTGCTCTCTCCGTCTGCAGTGATCTTGGAACCCAAAAAAGTAAAATCTGTTACTGCTTCCATTTCTGCCCCTTCTATTTGCCAGGAATTTGTAGGATTGCTGAAAATTTGGAAACCCAAACTTGCTGCATCCTTTTTGGAAGATCAAAAATAAATATGTAAATAAGATCAATCTTTAGGGCCAGTGGAGGAAAGAGACTGCCCAGGCAACCACTTTTAATGGCAGATTGCTTTAGATTTGGTAGGAAAGTAGCCCCAAACTCATTTCAATTATGATCCTCCTTTCCCCCCCCCCCCCATTTTGTCTCTTGTTTCTGGGAAAGTCAGGAAAAATATTATTCTGGGGCTCAGCGGGATGGAAGCAAAGCTCCCAGTCATTATTTAGTTTCCATACTGCCCTGGAAGGTATGCCTCCCTTGTGCCCGTCCCATCAGCAATTTTTGTTAAGTATCCACTTGTTGCCTTTTATCACTATTAAGACTCAAGAGGTAAACTAAACTATGTTCAGAAGTAAACCAAAAGTAGAAGGTAAAATACAAAGCTTGGTTCCTGCGAGTACCTGAATCTGGTAATCTTCTCCAATCCCTTCCAATTTCTTCTTATACTCATAGATGGCTTCCTTCATGTCATGCATTTCGGAACACAAAGAGATGGCAGTGTCCACCTGGGAGGGTCAAAAGCAAACTATCAATCTATGCAAGAGACAGAATGTCACCACCTTGAATCTTGCACCTGCTGCATAGGCTCCTGTTCATCTTACCAGCTGGAAGGCATTCTCTCGTTTAAGCATGCAGACAGACTTGTTCTGTAGTAGCTTTCTGAACACTTGCAAATCTTTTGAGTTCACAGTGCATGGGATGGGGTGAGGGGGGAGAAGAACGCTTTTAAAAATCTTGAGCATAAATGCACCCTCTTTTTCTTTTGCAAGAAGAAAGGAGGATGACAAGACTGACACAGCTAGGAGGGAAGAGGAACTTTGTCTCATGAACTCATTCCCTCCTCTAGCTTTCACTAAAATTGTAAGGCTGTTTTATTCACTGCAGCGTGTCTTTGAACAGAGCGTCAAGAAAAGAAAGCAGTGCTTGATATCAGTCTCTATCCCTGTTAAAATGAAAATCTTCAGCCTCCTGCAAACTCAGAACCACCCTTATGAAACACTGTTGCCCCAACCAACTTACACTTTCATTTCTATACATTTTCATCCCTATCGACACACACACACACACACACACACACACACACACACACACACACACACACACACACACACAGTCCTCAGATTCTCCACCGTCGCTTAACACACCAGCCTCGTAGATCGGCACTTGCTTAGTGACTTGTGGAGATTGTAACCATTTGCTCTCAACAATAAAGCATTCCTGTTGATGCTGCCATGACTACCAGCAGTGGGTCTTACATCTCAAGGGTTGAAGAGCTACTGTGCACTCAGTTCTACTCCCACTGCTGTCACAGACTGGGGCAGGTACCTCTGACTGGCTGACTAGCAGCAGTACGAGACAGTGGGGGGGGAGGGGGGAGTGGCCAGAGCAAGCACAGTAGGGAGAAGGATGCATCTCTGTCTCCCCTCACCTCCGTGTACAATACCCAATCCAATACCCAAGGCTGCAATACCCCAATCCACCAACATAATTGTACAATAGAGTTGTTCACTTACCTCCTCTACTATTTGCTGGCCTTTGGGAACTGTGTCAATGAAGTTTTGAATAATCCGAAATCGATCCCTTGGCAAATATTTAGTGGACTGCAGAAGGCTGTGGAGGGAGGTCAAAATAAGATTAATCTGCAGGGTAGTATGCTTGCCCTCAAAACGAACAGAGCTTTCCAATTCTAGTCTCTTAAAAATGTATTAGATGCCATCCTATTCTCCATATGTCACCACACTATTTATTTATTTATTACGGTATTTATATACTGCCTTTCTCATAGACTCAAGCCGGTTTACATAGGCTGGCCAACCATAAACCCCGTTTTTTTTTCAATTTGGGTTTTTACAATGTTATTCTATGAGAGAAACTCATAGAACCGTCCATTTCTCAAGAAGTTTCCCTTCATAGTGCAGTTATTGTTCTGACCGCACAGCTCTTGCCTATTTAATAACACTATTTAATAATAAATCCACTAGACGCACTGTTCCGATGAACACAGCGGCGTCTGTGCTGAAATATTCTGTTGGTTTCTAAATGTCACTTCTATACTACTACTGGAGTAAATAATGTCTCTCAGGCCAAAGGTTTTGTAGGCCTTGAATGTTCTGCATTTTCGAAGGGTTTGGCTACCCACACGCAGTACCTAATAATTAAAGATTCTTGTTTAAGCAGTGCACTTCAATACATATTTTCCCAGGTGAATACCCTCATTTTTAGCCTCTTACCCCTGTGGTTTAGCTCACCTGCTTGAGTCATGATGAACTATTTGCTCAGCTGGTATTGTACTATTATACCTCTCTCACTGTCCACAATTATAGCACTGGCTTTGACAGGCGCAGAGGTGAAAATCTCTGATTTCCCCCTATTTCTGCACCTGTTTTGGACCTCCCAATCATCTCAGAGGCTCCTGCGGTGCCCTTCAGAACCTGCTGAGTCATCTGAAGGCAATAGCCAAGTTTACCTGATTGTTATTGTTGTTTATGGTTTGTTCTCCTCCCAACTGACCACTCCCCTTTGCACTCCCCTTTGCACATTTGCCCTGTTTCCTCATTATTGTTGATATTATTATTAATGATAATATTTACATACAACAACTTTTCAACAGAAGTAGTTCACAAAGCAGTTTAGATAGCAAAATAAATCAATAAATTGTTCCCTGACCCCAAGGGGCCCACAATCTAAAAAAAGATGAGACACTATCAACAGACACTGGAAAAGACGCCATGTTGGGGTGAAGAGGGAGAGCTGTTCTCCCGCTGCTAAATATAAGATGTATATATCCATACAAGTCTTGGTTTAATCAATGAGGGCCGTCCCCTTGTCCAGCTAGGTGTGGGCATAACGGCCAAGATGAGGGTAGGGAAAGTACCTCATAAGCCACGCTAGTGTTCTCAGCTTGCCTTTTAACCGCCTGCCCAAACCCTGTTCACCTTGTTGCCCACGCAGCACCTATTCCTAGAGCGTGTCTTGTTCTCACCTTCTAATTATCTTTTCATTATTTTGTGCAATTTTAACCCCGTTTAATAAACTTCCTTTATTTCCCCATTTTACCTGCCTGGTCTCAGTTCCCTGGTTTGCCCTGTCTTCCCAGACTGCCTGTTTCCACCACTGTTTGATTTTAAGGGGACCCTCAGATTTTGCAGCTTTCTGCTACTCAGGGAAGGTTTCACCACCCCCAAAGAGAGAGTCTCATTTTGTCAGGAATCCCCTCACTTTGGATGGTGGCAACAAGAACAACTGTCCCAATCCAATCCTGGCCCGAGGGGAAAGTGGAAGAAGGGAGGTGGGTGTTGGCTGCTAACTGCTACGGTGTTGTGCCCATGCTCCCGTCAGTCTTCCCTCACAGGGACATGCTGGGGCAAGAAGATTGATCTGTGGGGCAAGCGCTAACCTACAAGGTCTTTTGGTCCCTTGAAGCTATACAAACTCCTCAAAATGAAGTCCTCATCTTTCAATTTCAGCAAGTCAGAGTCTCCGGTCCCTTCCTTCCACCTTCAGTTTCATTATGAATGTTCAGAAAGAAGAAGAACACTTACTCTTGCTTTTGAAGACCACCTTTGTGGTGATAAAGCACCAAAGTGCCTAGGACCATGGCTAAGTTGGTCCTTCCAACTCCAGTTTGGCAGTTGAAGAGCAGAGCTGGAGGCGGCCTGCTGCGGTCTTGGGAAAGGAGCAGGTTTGGACTTTCCTAGAGAACAAAACACAATACAGACACTTCTTAAGCAGCCATTTCCCAAAACAACTGGCAACCCAATAGAATCAGGAGAGGGACGCTTTTCACAGTCCTGAAGCTCACAAGCATTTACTGCTGCTCTGCAAAGTGGGGTGGAGGACTACCACACTCACACCCACACTCACACCCACACCCACACCACCCAGTTTGGCAGATGTCAAGCAGTGTCATTTCCTTCAAACTAATAAGTCACTTTACAGGGGAATTATTGTTAGGTCACTGGTCCAACGCATAGCTTGATGTGTCCAAATCCCACCCAAAACACAGGACTTGTGCACAACACTTCACGCAGGGCTACAGCTTTTAGCAGAGGCATCACCCCCTCTTCAAACAAAGTCAAAAAGTCCAAACCATACATTCCTTTCAGGCTCATATGACTGCATGAAGCGTTTCCCTAGTTAAGGCAATTGTGGGAAACCAAAACATCTCCACTCCCATTCTACACTATAGTGCTTATTACCCTGGGACTGACAGAGCTGGCCAGAGGACAAAAGGTCCTCTGAGGTTCACTTCGTTGGAAATTAACTTCTTCGTAGGAAATAAACTTCACTGAGCATAACAGAAATTACTTCTGAGCAAACGTGACTAGGACTGAACTGTTGTGTCCCGTCCCCCCCAAAAGTCAGGAAGTCCCACCCCTTTGACTTTTCCTCAAATTAATTTAACGTGTATAAATAGGTTGTAAATGCGGGGGGGGGGGAGCAATGTTGGAAAAAAAGCATTTCTTCAAAGTATTACGTTAGATGTGATGGAAAATAACTCTTCTGCACAGCAAAATCAGTTTTAATAGGGGGAAATGGTAGAGGACAGCAATATGAATCTTTTCAAATTAAATGAAAAGGGCTAAGGATGGGAACTGGCCCAACATTTAAATCCTGCTGCTGCTTCAAGATTGCCTGCTTCAATGACAATCCCTTTTTTTTCCTTTTTTGCTCAGGGCAGGAGCAGTTCTCCTGATTCTGGCCTCAAACTAGGCTCCATAAATTCCCCCAGTCATTCTCCCATTGTCCCCAAACAACATTCTGCCTCCTCTATTTCTCCCACACATGAGAACTCAGGTTTGAACGTGAGCATATTCATTTATATGTTCTAATATCCCATCTTGAAACTCAACAGGTTTACAGCATGTCTCAATGACACCCCTAAAAAGTGCAAGTATGTGCCACTTACTTCCATGGCACAAGGTTGGTTGTGGCACTCCAGTCTGAACAGTGGGCGCAATGCCACTTCCCACATCAGTACACGCAAGAGGGCTGCTAAGCAAAGCAAGGAAGGCCAAGTATGGGGCACTCCTCATAGGCAACAAATTGCTGGTTATTTATTTCAATAGGATTGGCACGATCCAGCCAAGAAGTTAAGCACTTCTGCACCTCATTGATTTCAGTGGAGAGGTTTAAGCAAGTCTCTCCACCGAAATCAAGCGAACTTTAAAAAGGTGCTGAACTATGGACAGGATTGTGCTTCAAATTTTTATTATGCAAGTGGCATTTCTGCCTCAGACAGGCATCAAAACGCGTTGCACTGGCCCTGAAACCCAAAGCAAACGTAACGCAAGCACCTATCAAACACACCCATCTAGTCAGGTACAAATACCAAAGAGTCACAAATAGCCATAGATCTCTGCTAATTGTACAGGTGGTGGTGGCAAACATTGAGAGAGAAAAAAGCTTCCCTGAAAATCAGACATCTCCACTGACAGGCATGGGTTTCCCCAGCAGTTAAACTAGCAAGGCATCCCACTCCTGGATGACAACAGTTTTGCGTATTGCTTCCTACTTCAAGGGGAGGCTGCCAAACACAAGACAACTTGCAGACCCCACATCTGGGAGTAGCCCTTACCCTGAGGAAACTGACGAAAGCATCTAGTTGTGCTTCTGAAGGAGCTCCATCCGCAGGCAAAGGCAGCCGATGGTACCTGCCAAAAAAAGAGGCCAACAACGGGCTCAGGACTGTGATATGAGATATGGCGATACCCAGAAATTATTCTGCTTAGAAGACAAGCACAAGTCTGATCCTTTAATACAGATATATATATATATATATATATATATATATATATATATATATATATATATATATATATATATATATATATATATATATATATAAAAATAATAATTTAATTCAGCATACTGGAATGAAGAGGAGATGGCGGTAACAGCCAGGATGCTAACAGCACGATCCTAGGCATGTCTACTCACAAGCAGTCTCATTGTATTCAATGGGGCTTACTCCTAGGAAAGTGTGTACAGGATTGCACCTCTAAGTGACCGACTATTTAATATCCAATCCTATCCACCATCTGTGCTACCAGAACATATGTTCTGGCAGCACAGCATGGTTTGCAGCATCGCTGTTGTGCACTACCAGACTTCTGCCGCCACAAATGGAGAGCAGTGCTGGCTGCACTGGTTTATGCTGGGGGGGGCAGAGAGGGTGAGGATTGGGCAGGGATTGGGGCTGCCAGGAGGTATGGCGGGTAGACTTGTGCCAACCAAAGACTGGCCCAGATCCGAGTAGACCTATGAGGCAACAGAGGCTTACCTGGAGTTCTCTTACTTCGAGGAGGCCTCCAGATCCTACAGTGCGTGCCTCCATGGTGCAGCTGCATTAGTGCATGTGGCAGAGGATAGGGTTGGGGCATAAGCCTTCCCCATCCCCACAAATCTTTTTCCTATGCTGCATTTTCAGTTGTAAGCCTTTGAGCAGCCCTGCATCTAGTTCTTTAACACTTTATTGTGCTACTTCAGCGTTATACCCCACACATAAATGCTGTCACAACTCTCTGGACCCAGGAGGTGAACAAGGAAACTGGAACCAGAGGCGTCGTAGCACTGGGGGCAGTGGGCCGGGTCACAGGGTGTGGCGCTTACTGGTGGATCTGTTGCCCCGCCGCCTCCACGTAGCCTCCAATGCCGCATCGCTTCCTCTTCACAGCCGAGAACGGCTGCATTTCGGCCCTCCCGCCCTCCCTGGTGCCATTTCATTTTCCCTGGCCCTCCCGCCCTCCCTGGTGCCAAAAAGTGCCGGGGTGTGTGTGTGTTTCCGCGTGCATGGCAGCGCACTACACTCCCATCACCCGCCCCAGGGGCGGGGTGTGTGGCAGACGTGGAGGTGGAGCGTGGGAGCGGCAGTCCCCACCCACGGGGAGGCGCAGAGCGGCAACCCCCAACCACCGGGGGGGGGGCGTGGAGCCGCTACTGACTGCAACTAAGTACAAACCGTAACTAAACCAAGTCTAGCAAGAGAGTAGTTTAGGTAGCTTTTGTTATGACCCCCCCCCCGCAGACCTCCCCGATCTTCAGATCGCCATAAAACGGCAATTTTAGAGCACTTCTGGTTTTTGCGGTTTCCCTGTTTTCGGGGGCGTTTTTTCCGGCGGTGACAGCGATCCCCGAGATTGCTGCTACCGCTGGCCCCGCTCCTGCAAACACTCAGAAATTTGAGAATCAATGCCTAATCTCCGTTTTAACAAAACTATTTTTTATTTTTGAAATTTCTCTATTCCATTTCTGTCAGACCAAATCTCTCTCAGAGATCGCCTGTGGCTAATGCTACAAGGTGGGGTGCAAAGGAGGTGAGGTTGACCAGGTCAGTTGGATCCCTGGCCACCTCTTTACCAACCAACTTCTGTGCTGAGGGAACCCCAGTAGTTTGGCTCACACTAGATGGGAGGAAAGGAGTGGGTTTTGGTGGCACCAACAAGACTTCTGGAACTGCCTGTGTCAGGGTGCCACATCTGTCACAGCTATCCCAGAAGGTACCCAAAGCTGCATGGGAAGGTCAGGTGCATGGGCTGCGTACCAGACCTCCCCTCCACCCCCTGCCTGTTGGGTTGCAGTGGCCAACAAGTTTGCCACAACAACCAAGTTCTATTTTTACAGTTCTGTTACTTCAGACAAAATGTCTTCACAGTGGATAAATACACCCCTTTTTACAAACACAGACATCAAGAAAAAGAAAGGCGAGAGCAAGCACAGAGCAATGAAAAGAAAAGACACTCAAGTTAACACACAAGATATATCAGCAGGGTCGAGTCTTTTCCTCACAGAAAGTCACCTGTAAGATGGCAGCAGGAAGACAGGCCTCTTGTACACTTCTTCTGTGACATGGATGTCCTCTTCGCAGTGGACGTGCACCGAATGTGGCTCATCTTTGAAATTTTCAATATCATTGTAGACATAATATGTGTTCTCACTCAGCTGGGCAAAGTCATGCATCTTCAATAGATAAATCCAATAAACCAACTTGAGAAGAATCCTACTTTGTAACACACCTCCACAACTTCCCTACACACGTTTCCTTCTAAGAGCTAACTCTTTAATCAAATTCATATATTACCACATATTTCTGTGTGCTGTTTCCTCATGGCCCTACGTTGTAGGGATGCGGTAATGTCTAGATGGAGGAACCATTTTATTCATTCCACTCACATAGTGTGCGAGTCATCATTCATCTAGAACAGGGGTTCTCAACCAGTGGTACTTTGGCTGACTGCTGGTGGTACTCAGACCGCTGGACCACTGGAACCCTGCTCCAATGCGGCACATTCGACGGCATGTTTTTGCTCCAGAGAGGCTCCTTCCTTTGGCCGAGCCTCTCAGGAATGCTGAGAAGGGCCCTCCCAACCGCCCAGACCCTACTACCTGCATTTTCTGGCCTCCGAAACCCTGAAAATCCAGAAGTAACTGGTGATGATGTCATTGCCAGTCACTTCTGGTGGTACACAGCAAGCGAGTGGCACTGGAGGTGGTACTCGGCCAGGAAGGGATTGAGAACCCCTGATCTAGAACGATGGAAAATTATTACTGGAACATTACTGAACTGGACTGTAAGGAAGTGGCTCCCACCTTGTCATGGTAACATCTATTAGGTCTTTCATTAAGATGGGCAGATGTCCTACTACACTACTATACAAAATGGTTTCCTAACTCAATGGCTCAGAAATATCACAAGACCCAAGCATTCTGGTCTTCCCATCAGTTAAGCACTTTTCCAGATCAATAACTAATGCATATCCCTACTATCCAATACAGTCTTGGGCCCAAGATGTGCTGGAAAGCACTTTGTGTTATGACACGGGGATCTGTCATTCAAAAAGAAGAAGTCAAAGATTTCACTGGGCATGCTCAAGCACATGTTTGGATGCAAATTAGGGTCTAGATCCAACCCACAGAATCAAAATTGGAGCAGGCCTTGTAGGCCATCTAGCCCAATCCCCTGTTCAGTGCAGTTAATCCAGAGCTAGAGTATCCCCAACAGAGGGCAGTCTAGCCTTTGCTTGAAAATCTTCAGCAAAAGGGAGCGCACCATTCTACTCAGTAACCAGTTCCCTTATTGAACTACACTAACCATTTAGAAGTTGCTCCCAATATTCACCCTAAACTTATCCTCCTGTAACTTGGGGTTAAGGTTAGATATTATAAATTCAAAATTTCGTAAGTGAAGGGATCTGAAAAATATACAGCAGTATCTGGAATAAGGGCCACACGCTGCGTCCAAGATGACTCTTTGTGGAATAAGTGATAAGCTTTTGAAAGAGGGAACAACAGGCAACCTCATGTCAAGCACGTCTCACAGTCCAGTGCACCTTCTCATGCTGCTCAAAATCACCTCTTTTCGAATGGCAAGCTCCAGGTTTTCTACTTTGACACCTCGATGCAAGCTATGGAGGTTTTCATGGAGGTTCTCCTTTCCCCTGGGAGTGTAAGGCACGAAGTCATCCTCCACACGCAAAAAAAGCACAGGCTCCTCACGAACGCAGAACACAATGCACTCCTGCTGCAACAGAAGTATACGTTGAATAAAGTCTTTGAGATCCTTCCAAACGGCAAGTTAAGCTGCAGAAAGCTATTGGTAAGACCCAATTTGTGCGCTGCCAGGTGACACGCTGGCCACTTTCCTGCCTGGCTGCTTGGAGGCAAGTCTTACTCTCCAGAGGTAGCCGCCTGGACGATGCTTTGTATTACAAGTGGGATAGTCCAGGGCAAAATTTATAGGTGTTCTGCTACATGGTCCTACTGTTACTCTGTCATGACTTTAAAAAGAGTCACACAGGCATATAAAATGGAACCTATTTTGCAATATATAGGTTGGAAGAGGGGCCGACCAAGGACAAGATGGATGGATGATATTCTGGAGGTGACGGACTCAACCTTGGGGGAGCTGGGGGTGGCAACAGCTGACAGGAAGCTTTGGCGTGGGCTGGTCCATGAAGTCACAAAGAGTTGGAAGCGACTGAACGAATAAACAACAACATTTCGCAGTTCTGCCCCCACTGAATGACCAGATTAAGATGCAAAGCGCACTCAGGCACACAGGCCTCTTACGGCTCTAAATAGAGTCAGTGTGGCATAATAACTGACGTTCTGGGCCTGGATACGGAAACTGACTGAAGCTCACTGGACGGCCTCCAGTAAGTCTCTCTCTCTCTCTCTCTCTCTCTCTCTCTCTCTCACTCACTCAACCTAGCCTATGTGGCAGGGTTGCTGTTCGGCTAAGATATTTATTTATTTAAAGAATTTCTACCCCGCCTTTCTCCCAACAAGGGCAATCAAGGCGGCTTACAGATAAAAACGTTAACACACATATATACATTAAAAATGATTAAAAACAAGCAATTAACAGTGCAATCCGATTTAACTTTTGTGCCGGTTTAACTAGCGGCGCAGCAAGAACGGGAGGCCCCAGAACGGAAAAGGGATTCAAATCCCCTCTAAAAGAGGAATTCAAAGGGGATTTGAATCCATTTTCCTTTCTGGGGCCTCCTGTTCTTGCTGTGCCGCTGGTTAAACCGGCACAAAAGTCGGATTGCGCTGTAAAACAATTAAAACAAACAGCCCCAGATACTGCTCTGAACTCCTTCAGGGAAGGGTGGGATACAAATCAGTACGAAGCAGGATACTACCGTGGCCTTCACTAGCAATGAGAAGTGACATGACCCTTTCCCACAGATAGCCTGTCTGAGCTTATTTCAGGCCTGGCCCTGTCAGCCTCATTCCCATCCTGGGCAGCACTGGTTTTGCTTCCAGGCTCACACAGACCTTATGGCCATCATCCTGGAGTTTCTGCAGGACCCGCTTGAATCCACCAAGACTGGGCTGGCCCATTCCAAACACCGAATAGCCTCCTTTGGACTGCCGAAAGTTTGGAGCACCACAGCTGCTAGCAGTGTTCAAGACATCTAACTTGCTGTATACGTCACGGACCATAAAATATTTCCCCTATAAAGTAGAGAAAGGACAGTGCAAGTTTGAAAGCGCAAAAAACAAGGCGAGGTGCTTCGTGAAGTTGGTTGCCCGACTTTCTCAATGCATAACTAGCGGGTGGAATTCACAGGCTACGGTGGTGATCGCTAGCTCAGACAACTTCAAAAAGGGATGAGAAAACTTAATGGATGGCAGCCATTGGTAGACCTATTAGTCATGATAGCTAAACAACACCTCAAGAGGCAGTAGGTTAATGTGGGCCCTTCTTGTGGGCTTCCTGCCAGTATCTAATTGGCAATAACGGGAAGCAGGACACTGGATCCGGTGGCGCCTTAGCCTGATCCAGCAGTCATGCTCCCATGTCCCTATACGCTTCCATCTCTGTATAACCATGCATGTCCACTGAGGCACAACAGTTATACACACCTGTACAAGGTAATGCTCCAGGGTAGACTCTGAAATCCGCCCCACAGTATAGCTTGCCTTCAATAGGTCATCATGAATTTGAAACTCTTCTTTGCAATTATAGCTGTAAAAACCGTAAGAAGGAAATTCACAAAATCATACAATCCAAAATGAACACATGGTGTGACAACATATTTCATACAGGGGCACTCAGGAGGCCGCAGCAGTAGCAGCATAGAGGTAAACCAGGACGTGGTGAAAAGTCAGGGGATGCCTGAATGATCATCTCACACTAGTCTTCCCTTGACAGAGTTATGAAGAAAGGAAAGGTAACTGTGGAGACCTTAGTCTCTAAAACTCTCGTTCTTTAGAGCAGGCCACAATACATAAGCAACAGGTTGACTTGGCTTGGCAACTCAATACTGAAGAAGGAAACGGAAGACGAGAAAGGGAGAAAAGAGGGATCAAGATGGCAACCGTCTATGAAATCTGCCTCTACCACTAAGTTGATTGTATTCTGATGTGACGGGGAAGAGAGGGCTGTCAACATCTTTCCTGCAACATGCAGTCTCCACGTTGAAAGAAGCAGGACCACATTGGAATTAAAAGACAAAGGGGCTCCAAAACAATGGTACAGAAGACAACTCACGTAATGACTACTGGTGCCACTTTATTGGTAATAATAGACTTGGCTTTGTTGTTGTGGAGGCCAACCGTCTGGAAGGAGTGAATGCTGAGGGACTGGCGATCCTCCATGGTTCCGTTGCCGTGAATATTCTCAAATGTTGCCGTTGCCACTGTCTGCTGGGCTGTGCTGGCAGTTGTACCCATAATCCACAGGCAACTGTACAAAAACAAAATCAGATGGTGAGGAAGGGAAAACAGAGGAAAACCAAGGCTGCTGTTTATTATTAGAGAGAGGCCACCATCACAACAAAACAACAACATGAATTTCCCTAGGAAAGGAAGTTTGGATTTGACACAAGTGTATCTTTTAGAATAGTAGTTTCAAACTACGTTCTGGGGATTCTTGGGGTTCTCGGAAGCTTATCAGAGGTTCTCCAAAGAGAAGATCAGCAATGACCAAGCATTCTTCCTTAAAAGGCAGCTTGCCACCACAACAGCTCTTCCCCAGCATCGTGCAGATACAACAGAGTGTTTGTGTTTGGGTCACATGCTATTCAAGCAGGGCAACAGTGAAGTTAAACAGGCAGAACCAGTGCTCCACATGAACTGTGTGTGTATCCAACCTAGAACATGTCCCCAAATATTCTGCAAAGCACTACAGCAGATACGCAAGGATTCCTCAGCAGAGCTGACAATGTAGAAAGGGGTTCCTGAAGGAAGGCATTTCAAAAACCATTGCTTTCTGATCTACTCTGATCTACTCTGCTGCTTAATGCGGCATCTGAGGCAGTTGTCTGCCCGAAGTTTAAAAAGGTGCTGAAAGCTAAACTTGGTTCAAGGCTGCAAATGCAACGCTGGGGCAGGTATGAGAAATCAGTCACATCTAGGTAGAGAAAGATGGGTGCTCTAGCACTTCCTGTTGCATGGAACAACAGTATCCTGGTTGACCTTCTTTCTCCCAGAGACTAGGATAGCTGGCAGCAACACTCTCATAATGCACTACCTCCCAGAGAGAAAGCACACCTCCACCCAAGCGGACTGGTTCACAGGAGTATTTGGGTGGGTTACCAGCAACAGAAGAGTGGCAGTACACTGTCCCATGAACATTTCACTTCCTGATCAGAGGGTGGAATTGACAGCAAAGTCCCACAAATAAAAGGTTATCTTATCTATCAGGTTTTGGCTTTACAACAGGTTAAATTCCAATACAGCCAACAAGGCATCATTTTTAATGTGAGAGGTGCTGGGGTTGAAGACCTGCCTAGAAGTCACTTCCCTTTGCCCTGAAGGCCCTTCCTCCTAATCCCAGGTGTAGAAGCACGTCTTCCAACGCCACGTCACCACAGAGATGCACATCTTGAACACTACTTTTTAGACTCAAAGTCTAAGCCCTGGCTAAAAAATAGGTTCCAGAGCAAAGCCTTAAAGAGCCTTCGCTCACATTCAGTTCCCTTCCCAAAGCCGACCTTCCTCCCCGCCAATATCATCTGCAGCTGGAGCATGACGCTCAGCTACATTTCTGCCTGGGACATTCCTAATCCTATTCATAAAAAGCTTAACTGCATTCCACTTCTTGAAGGCACTTGGAAACACTTTACAACTTGTGAGTTTGTGACTGGAGCTGAGATCAGAACAGGACACTTCTGGCTCAAGACACTACACAAGCTTTTATCTCTATAGTATCTGATCCAGCAACATCTCTCCTCCCTTCCCCCAGCATCAAATCCACAGAGGACTTTAAAATCCTCTCTAGAACAATCCTAGGAGCTTCCCTACTTTGCTCCAAACTCAGACCCCCTTCACAGACGCACAAAGGAAAACAATTGCCACCCACTCCTATACTGGAAAGGGTCCCTGTCAGTGGTATACCTAGTGTATTTGACACCTACACCCCCTCTTCTATGCAACAAAATTATTTTGTCAAAATTACTACAACACAGTGGGACACACAAGCACACACTCCCCCCCTCAAAAAAAAACTAACTTGTAATAAAAACGAAAGCTTTCATGGCCAGTGCTGATAAAAACAGATTTTAATTCATGTCCGGGTTTAAAAGCCATACTAAAAAAACTTATCTTTATAGTTAAAATCAATAAACATTGATTGACTGATTGATTGATTTTAACTATAAAGACAATTTTTTAAATTTTTTAGCATGGCTTTTAAACCCGGACATGTATTGAAATTTATTTTAAACTAACTTGTCTTCCACATGGCACTTCAACTACTTGCCTGGAGCAAGAGACCCAGTTGGAAAGACGCCTCTACTGCTGAGCTGAGCATATTGTGGCCAGAAGGGGTGGGGCCAAGTGGGGGAGACAGGATCGGGCTGCTAGGATCTATTTGTATATTTTACTGCAATGAAGGAAGGCTTTGCAAGGCATCATTCCTCCAGCAAAGAATTTCCGTGCTGGCCAGCAGGGCACAAAACAGGCAAGCAATGCAGGCAGCCCCTCTCCCTTATTGCTGGCACCTCAGAAAGCACCAATCAGGTGCTACGATTTCATGCCGTCCAGCAAAGCACAAAACAGGCACGTGACGCTGGCACCTCTTAGGCATCCCCTTATGGCTGGCACCCGGGGCAGAGCGCCCCCCACCCCTCGGTGCATTAGAGGTCCCTGTGAAGACTTCTGACCATGCAGTTCCTCTAACTTGAATGTTCAGCATTCCATAGTAATAATACTTTGCATTCTTATAGCACTTTCAGAGTGTGCAAATCTTTCCATATGTATTCTCTTGATGTTCTTACAAGAATCCTGTAAAGGGGAGAAAGCATCAACATCCCCATGTTGCAGCTGGAAAGCTGAGGCCGAAATGTTTGCCTAAGGCCATTTAGCGAGAATTCAAGGCAAAAGGCGAGATTCAAACTGGGGAAGTCCCGATCCATGACTCAAGTCTGTTCACCACTATGCCACACCAGCTCACCGATGAGAAGGAAGCTTGGCCCTTGGGTCATACAAATGAGGATGGTCAACCAAGGGGACTTGGTTCACCAGACATCATCAATTTTATTATCTGCTTCCCTTGAACAGTTCTCAAGGTCAAATTGTCAAGCTGCTTTTAAAACGCAGGGCAATTTAAAAAGGAGTTTGTAGTTCACAGTAAGAGTACAGTCATATGAAGAAGAAACAGAGAGAACGTACTTGGGGTGTACACAGACACTGACAGTGCAGAAATATTTCCACCTAAAGTTTCAAGTCAGAAATGCTTACTTTTGAACACTCCTAAAGACTTCTGGGTCACTTTACTCCTCCATAGCAAGTCTTTGCAATCAGAATGTATCTCACAAAGCAAGTCCTTGCCTAAAAAAGCTTATGCCACTAGCAATTTGGTAGCCTTTAAGATGCCACAAGACTTGCTTTTCAACAACAGACTAAAGCTACTGTTCTGCTAGGATATAAACAAATAATTGTGCTGACTACATTTTGCATCTTTTTCCAATCAGCACATGGAGGACAAGAAGAGAAAACCAGGGATACACTGTGAAGCAGCATTCCAGTAAGTTTTTCATGGTGTCACAGACAACTTAATAAAAATCAGATGGAACAGAAGCATTAATTACCATCAAAAGAGCAGAGGTGTGTGGTACAGTAAAACCTTGGATTGAGAGTAATTTGGTTTGAGAGTGTTTTGCATAACAAGCAAAAAAAGTTTAATAAATTTTAACTTGATTAACAAGCGATGTCTTGCATTACAAGTAGGTTTTGGAGCACGAGGAGCAGCTGCTCCGGGCGTGGGGCGCTACACTCAGGCTCCACCACTGAACGGCTGCCTTCTCACGCCGTCCTCACGATCGTGCATAGAAGGAAAGGCGCGTGGAGGCAGCCCTGTGAGGAAAGGCGCCAGTGAAGCCCGTTACGCCTCTGCGAGTAGTCTCTCTCACTGCGGGATTGTGGGTAATCGTCTCCCAGTCTCAGTCCAGTGAGCCAACAGATAGCAGTGATCCTGTTAGTGATAGACTTCCTACACAATAACGTCCTACACAATAACGTTCGTGATAGACGTCCTACACTTCTCCTTCTCTCCTCTCTCTCGTCTCCCTCACACCAGCCACGATTCTTTTCAAAGGTAAAGTGCAGGTTAATTTGTTTTATTTTGACTTTATACTGTATTTTGTATTACTGTAATCATTTTTATATGATTAAATTGTTGTGGAACGAATCCTCTCAGTTTCCATTATTTCTTATGGGGAAATTTGCTTTGATATATGAGTGCTTTGGATTACAAGCACATTTCCAGAACGAATTATGCTCGCAATCCAAGGTTTTACTGTAGTTTGTTTTTTAAGCAGCCAGCAGATGGCGCACCTGAGCAAGTGGATGATCCGAGAGTAGTTGAAAGCGAGGAGAACCCACCCACTCTAGTTCTTGCAAACTCTGCCCCCCCCCCCCAAGTGCATGAGCGCAAGTCATGAACGGATAACATTGACATTCCTGGCACACACAGATACTCACCCCCTTACAAAGCTTTGTTTACAAGCACACCATACAAACCTGCTCTGCAGCATTCCACCATCATAATTCTACTTCTGAGCAATTTCTGACATTGCTTATTGTGCCACATGGTTTTTTTACACTTGTTACAGTTAAATGGGCCACCAGGACTGAGCCAATGATGGTTCTGTCAAACAGCTACATCCACAGTGAAGGACATAGTATATTTGGTTTATCAAACCACTGGTTCAGTGGCCAATGAATCAGTTAGACCAGTGGTTCTCAAAGTAGTGGGTCATGACCCACCACTGGAACCACAATCTGTCCCCTGCCCCCTTAAGGGGCGGGGACAGCATGGCGGCGATCCCGGGGATGGCGTCAATCCCGGGGGTTTGAAGCCTCCCCCAAGCCTCAGATTGCCACTTCACAGCAATTTACGACCACTTCCAGTTTTCGCAAACAGGGTCCCGCTCCCACAAGCACTCAAAGTTCTGAGAACCACTGAGTTAGAACAATCTTGGGAAATTCTTATATCCCAATATATTCCTACCTCTTGCATTTGCACCTTCAGCTCTACCATACCTCAATCAGCTGAACGTTTCTGGTCACCTCAAATAATTCTACCCACTTTCTTTGTTGTCCCTTAGGCCTTTTGGGGTGCTACCAAATCCCTCTTCCCCCTCTCTCTCTCGGAAGCCCCACGTGTATTTCTACTTTTCTCTCTTCAAGTCCCTTCTCAAACCCTCCTCTTTCATGCAGCCTAATTTAATCACTGCACCAAACCTAAAATTCATCCTCATACTACCAGTAGGTTCTTTGCGCCTTTGTTTGTTGTTTAACTGTTTCTAAGTTGCTTTTCACTACTAGCTGATTTTGGTTTGTTTTCAAAAAAGCAGGATATTCATCTTCAAAATATGAAACGTTTAAATGGCACATAATTGTACTTGTGCACATTCAACCTGTTCCCCTTGCCTCTCTCCCGACCTTCCCACCCCCAGCTGTTTCCTTCTGTCAAAATTTAAACTGAAAACTCCTTACAGTAAAGACCAATCTTTTGGGCTAATACATAACAATGTCTTCTTCAGAAGCTTAATCACAGCAGAAGTGTCTCCTTACAGGATATGTGCCATCATAAATCCCAGATGCTTTTTCTGCAAGAGAGCCTATTCTGCCCTTCCTCCATCTAAGCAGTTAACAGGATGCACCTACAACAACAGACTCACAGGCATTAATTTAGTATTTTAGCAGTTATTTTATAGCAGAGTAGGTCAACACAAGCACCTGGACTGGTACATCTGGTGATTGAGACTTGGGAGATGCTAGGCAATCCCTTAGTAAGCCCTTGGGTAAATATACGTATATACTTGGGATACAAGTCTTACGGCACAAAAGTTAGACTGGCATAAGGAGTCACAAACGTGCCATAAAGCACATCTGCAGCTCCTTCAGAGTAAGCGGCGCAGGCATGGAAGCCGGTACCACTCACTCCGCCACCAAACCGGACCTGCGACGACAGACACAGGTAAGGCCCATGCCTCTCGGCGCAGGGGCGTGGGGAGGGCGGGAAGGGCCATTGGCCAACCTGGCCTGGGAGGGGGCAGGGATATCCAGCGCCCTGTCCCAGGCCAGGCCAGGCCGGCCTTACACAGCCTCCCCAGACGTGAGCTAGCTCCAGAGCTGGCGCGCATCTGAGGAGGCCCATCAGGGCCTGCAGCACTTACACTAGGGGAAGGGAACAAATGTCCCCTTCCCCTGAGGTGAGCCTTGCGCAGTCCGCATTCTGCCTAGGATGCGGCAGCCGGCCCGGTAAGCTGGCGCAGTCCACATTCTGCCTAGGATGCGGCAGCCGGCCCTTTAGGTCGACCGCCGCATCTTAGGCAGGATCAGGCTGCCCTTTACATTTTTAATAGGGCTTGGCCTCTGTTGATATAGCTGGCAGAAACTACATTACTGGTAAGTACTAAATAATGAGTTGTCACCTTCCATAAGAATGTACAGTAAAATCTGGAAAAAGTGTCAATGCAATTCTTTCCTAGGACCATTGCTTGTCTGCCCAAGGGCACTGCTTCCTTCTTCCTGCAGACTATACGGTACAGGGCATATAGACAGAAATATGAGTTGTAAAACTGAAGACCCCTACTGGATCTCATTCACGTGGAACATACTGTATAACAGCCCAATCCTACTAAAACCTCCACACGGCGATGCAACAGCACCAGTGCGCAGCCTCCACGAGATCTGGTGGGGGAGTTTTGGTTGCTGGAGGTCACCTAAGGGTAAGGGGACATTTGTCCTCTTGCCGCAGGGTAAGCCCCAGCAGCTGCTATGGGTCAACTCACACCTGTGCCAGCGATATCACTGGTGCAAGTCTGCGTTGATCCATGTAGGAGGATCAGGCCTGGGAAGGAGGGTTGGATCCGGTGGGCACTGCGCCCTCCTGGGCCCAATCCATCCACACCCTGCCCCATCTCCCCGTTCTGCCCACCCACTGCCCTGTTCCACCCTTCCCCGTCCCCCCCTCGCCCAATTCCACCCACTGCACTAGGTTTACCTGCTCTGATGGACCTCCCGACATGGGCCGGCGTGCGCGGGAAGGCTCCGGATTTCCCGCCGGCGCGCCGGCAGCTTGTACTGCCGCAAAGCGCTTTACGGCTGCTTTGTGGCAGCCTGCGCCAGTGGAAGGCGCATTCCGCCAGTGCTAGTCTTCAATAGGATTGGGTCAAAAGACTGCTAGAGTGGCAGACGGAACAGCCTTGATATCACATACAATTGCAGATGGGTTGCTATGAGACATTCCTAATTTGCCTGCTTTCCCTGGAGGATCTGTAGTACAGTATTGGTTTTAAATAATATTAATAAGAAGCATGGGAGTGGGCACAGATATACCATGAAACATTTTTCCACTGAACAATTATTTTCTGTTGCTCACTTTTAGATTAAAGCTGTCTTAACCGCCAAACTTCATGGAACACGTTTATTCTCAGAAATAGTTTATTCCCAGAATTGGCAGCTTTTGTGCAAAGGCAACATTTCCATGTACTTTCTTGCAGCTCTCTTTATTCCTTTAGAACAACAGGCCTCTGGGTGACAAGTTCCAGCTGCTCTATGCAGTTGACTTCGTTGTAAGCAGCAGAGACTGATCTTTGCAGTTGCCAGTCCTGCACCTCAGTCACACAGAAGTACAAGCATCAGCAAACCACCGGAAGAACAAGTTACCTAGTAGTAGCCTTGGTTTTCTTCCATGGCCTCATCTATCCCAAACACTAAAATTGGAAACGACACAAACGGCAGATGTGCGGCTCTTGCTGGGAAAAGCTGCCCCACATGTACTTCTCACACAGTGTGCAAACTAGGACAAGGCTGGGGGGGGGGGGACAGCCTTTGTACGACCCAGAAGTGGGTCGATCAGCTTGCTGAAGCCCCGTGGAGGCTTGGAAATGGTGTGGTTTGCTGCTAAAAGGTTTTTTAAAACCGTGCTTTTTTACCTTTTTTCTTTTTAACGCTATTTTTATCGGACCCCAGTATCCGCGGATCCTCGCTATCCGCGGGGGGTCCAGAACGGATCCCCCATGGATAGCGAGGTCCGACTGTATAAACTGGGTATACCATACCAGTCAGACATTGTTATACACTTACAGGAAGAGGGCCAGTGTGGGAGAATAATTGCCCTATGCAAATCTTTTTGAAAAAGCTAATCTCTAAATCTCCAGTTTTAAAAGGCTGTCATTTGTGATCATATTTAGTCATGTTTAACATTCCTAGCCACTCCAAGTTAAAAACAGACACGGCATAAGAGTTTGGCACTTAATTAAGAAATAACTTTTCAAAGGGAAGGCAGCGACAACCACAAAAACCTCAATTTTCTCTTTAAAAAGAAGTTAACTCCAGATGTTGCATGACACAAAGAATTACTGGCAGTCTAAGGAGAACTTTCTATCTTCTTTTATTGCATTCTGCTTTTGTGCACCAAATTTACAGATCCCATTATTCCCTTTTTGCTTGAACTGAACAAGAAGGATTTCTGAAATCTAGAGTCCAGTTCCATATGGAGATAAGGAAAATCATGCTGGCAGTGTTCATAGCCAATAGCTCAGTAAGTAGTAAGCCTGTGCCCACTTTTCTGTTTCTGGCCAACGAGTGCAAAAGTTCCGGAATAATCAATCAGCTGGTATTTTGCAACTATAGTCTCCGTTCTAAAATTCAGCTGGTATTTATTTTTCAATGTTATTAAAACCTTGTAAAATAAAATTTAAACATGCTGGACTATTAGTATTTCAAATTATTTCACACTGTCTTCTGGTTCTCTCCTCCCAACGTGCCCTTCCAAGCCTCACTTCTCTTTTCCCTACCTTTTCTTCCTTCATTAGTGAATAAACATACCGAAACAACATACAAAACATAAAATCAAGGTAAAAAAATTATAATATGAAATGAAATACATAAAATTTACATGAATAATAGTGATCTATATATTGCTTCTATAATAATAGCAATCTATATATTGCCTCTCTTAGAGAGGCTTTCAAATATCCAAGAATATATCCATACTTCTATGTGCTGTATGTTGAAATACTGATAAGCTTCTTAATCCATTGACAGCCTAATCCTGCATCTGCGGCAGGCCCATAGGGCCGGCGAAAGGATCCTTAGACCTTCCCGGGTCGCTCCGGTGCGGCCCGGGGACACTTCAGGGAAAGGGCTGCCTGGGGCCTATGGGCCTCCTCAAATGTACGCTGGCTCTTGAACCAATGTACATTTGGGGCGGCGGGGAAAGGGCCACCGAGCCAGGGAATGGGGATATCACCGTTGACATCCCCGTCCCCTTCCAGGCCGGCCAATGGCTGCTCTCCCTCGCCGCCCGTCCTGCCCTCACACCCACCAATGTAATCCTTACCTTGCGCCGGTGGCTGCAGGTCAGGTCTGCGGCGGAGTGAGGCCTACCGGCTTCCACACCAGCAAGCCTTACTCCGAGGGTGCCAAAAATTTGTTTTATGGTGCGTTTACAGCATCCTCCGCCTGCGGAGTGCACGCTCCGCAGGCGCAACTCTACGCTGGATTGGGCCATGAGTAATACTAGGGGGACACTTATCCTTCCAGTGTTGTAATATAAGTATTTTAGCAATACAGTAGCAACACAAAGAGTCCATTTCCACTGTCCTGTAGTTAACCTCCATGAAATAGGCAAATACTATAATTGAAGAGAACTTAAGTATCAACAAATATCAGTTTTGATGTACAGTTGGACCTTTTTATCCACGGTTTTTCCACCCACGGATTTGACTCAACACGGGTGGGAAAACTGTGGAAGCAGGAGTCCAACCGCGCCATATTACCTCTTTTTCAACGTGGTTGGGGGCCTGCCAGCCACTTCCGCCTCCTGCACGTCCAAACTGCTGAAAAAAGAAAAAATGCAACCGGGAGTCTCTGGTGCCATCTACAGGTTGCTTCTGTTAGCGGTTTTTCTTTTTTCAGTCAGTTTAAACAGGAGAAGGGAAGTGGCAAAGACGCAGAAAAAAAGGTAATGTGGTGGCACCGCTCCCCACCCCAGTTTTCCTATAACACTGTTTTTGTATCCACTTGGGTTCCGGGAACAAAGCTCCAGTGGATATGGAGGATCAACTGTATTACAGAATTAATAAAACAAATAACTCCTTCTAAAAATATTTTAGAATTTCTGATTATGGGCATATCCACAAATATCTATACAGTACTGTACTGTATTGTATTTATACAGTATTCTATCTACAGAATATCAATATAGTATAGAATACATTTTTCCAGCAGTGAAGTCTCCTGCCAAGGCTGATTTGCTCTGATGTCACAGAGGGTTGAAAGAGCGACTCAAGATTCTAAGGCGGCAGCAGATGAAGGGAGAGCAGGAAGAAGGAGGGTGTGGTTGGAAATCGCCACATAGGGCAGGCAGAGAGACTACAAGTGGGCAATGAGTGAAAGGAAGGGAGGACAGACTACAGGACTGAGAGGAGAGAAACTGAAGTTGGAAAGAAAGAGGCGGTTGGTATGGCAAGAAATAAAGGTCTGAAGGAAAGTGGGAAATGAGACATGGAAACAGTGGGTGGATAGAGAAGCAAGAAAAAGATGGTGGCAGAGAGAAGTGCACAAGAAGGAAATGAAGATACAGTGCACACACAGGGCCCCAATGGTGGCAATAGGCCTCTAACTGGCCCTCAGTCCTCACACTCCCTGTCAAGCTTATTGGGGAAAGGGTTGCATTCTAGAGGAATTAAGGCTAGCTGCTACTAGTTTGTCCACGGTCAGAAACAGTCCAGTTACTGTTCATATACTGTACAGTACAAACAAAAACGCCACTCCTCTTGGCAAATGCCTATAAAACACAAGGCAAAAAAAGATAAAATCTAGTAACCAAAAGTTAGAAAAAGTCTCTGCCACTGGAAAAAGCAACTGACAACCTCAGTCGTACAGGACTAAAATCCACTGACGGTTTAAACCTGAATAAAATTGGACTTGTCGTAAAAGGCTCCAAGTCTCAAGTTGAGTCTTTGACTATCGCCGAGTCAAACCACTGATGCAACTTGAGTTCGACTCCAGTCCAAGTCAATAGACTCAAGTCTACATCACCGGTGGCTGGAACCATTCTGAGGACTCCTTCCCATGGAATCATGATGCTCTTAAGAAGATTTAGAGAAAGCTGGAAAGTTGTTGCTATATTAAACTTTTAAAAATTTATCTTTAAAAAGACAAGACAAGACAAGACAGACAGGAACACATGACAGAAGAGCATCTCTGTGGGAGGCACGATCTGCCTTTCTTGTCAAGTTTGCTTTTGTGCTGAAGACAGAATGTTCCTTGGGAAGTTCGGGAAGGGCAGAATACAAAAAATAAAATTAAATCCATAAATATGGAGACTAAAAGAACTCTCCAATTTTTAAGCCAGAAGCCATTGTCTATGTTTCTTCTAGCATTAATCATAAAAAATACAGGCTTGAGAAGTTTGTAGATTCCAATTGTAAAATATATTTAGGCTTGAATTCTCTGCACACTTACCTGGAAGTAATTCCATTGAACACAACAGGACGTCTGAATAAACACGCATAGGGTTCTGCTTGCCTTTTCTGAACTAAGGTATCTTTAGAATTTAGTCCACACAACTCATGTTGCATTTTGATTTTATTCAAGTTTTAAAGATTCTCTAAAAAATCCTAGGTTCTTCTCATTTGCAACCAGCTTGAAATCAGTCGTACCCAATCGCTGCATCTTCACAGCAGTAACAGATTATTCTACATGTAGGTGAGAAATTTCCACCCACCACCCACCCCCAGAATGCTGTTCCTCTGTTAGTATAAGTTAGCAATGTGCATCTGCCAAGATATTCAAAGGTCTTAGACATTTTTAGCGAAATCCTTCAGCATTCTGAAGGCTGCCATCTCCTAAGAAACACAGCAAGTCCTGGCAAGTTTAGGTGAATGCAAAGTTAACTGCTGCAGCAATCAAAAGGTTTAACAAATGAAAAAGTCAAGAGTTCAACCCCACTTCTAGTCTGCAATGAAGGTAACTATTAAAGATAGCAGAGACCTTTGTCATGGATAAACTGCCATTTAGGATTAGCATTTGGTCAGCCAAATACTGGTAACTTGACAATCAAGTATTTAACTGATTAATTTTGCTAGAAAAAAAACAAGAAAGAACAGAAAACTCGGTTCATTACAGAATCTATTGTCCTTTTAAGGACAAGTCCTGGCAGAGAATTAGACCACTGTCCACTGGTGAATCACTGGCTAACTTTCAGCAGACCACCTAACACCTGCTATTTACTGGAATTCCTTCAAAGAAGGATGGACTAAGTGGGTCTTGGGGTAATCCAGTGAGGCATTTCGGGATTAAAAAAAAACACTTTAAATCAACAAACAGCACATCACTGGATGTGCTCCCAGATACCTGTAGCTATAGCATATGGCCAAGGGAGAAGCCACTTGGCTTAAATGGGGAAGAGGCAGAGCAAAAACTCTCTGGAGAACATGGGTGGATGCAACCAACATCCTGCAAGAGATCTGCATCCAGCCTGTGGCAAAATCTTTCAGGCAGCCCAATCCACCATAACTCCCACACGGTGATGCACCAGTGCCAACGTAGCATCCGCTCCATCCCGCAAGGGAGTTTTGGCCTCTGGAGGCCTCCTCAGGCCAAGGGAACATTTGTTTCCTTGCTCTGGGCTAAGCCCCTGCTGGCCCAGTGGGTCTACTTGGACCTGCGGCCAGCCATATTGCTGAAGCAAGTTTACATGGACCTGTGAAGGTAGATCAAGCCTAGGAAGGGGGCTTGGATTCGGCAGATGCCGCTGCCACTGATTCCGCCCCCTTCCCGGCCCCGATCTGCCCTCCTCCCTGCCCACATCACTGCCGCCCACCTCTCGTGCAATCTTACCTAGGGCAGCGGGCGTCCAGATTCCACTGGATGGAATTGGCCACTTGCCACTTCTGGCAGAGGCCAGCCCGCAAACTCCCAACATGTCGCCTTTTGCAACAGCCGGAAAGCACCTAGCGCAGCCAGAACACTTGTTCTGGCGGTGCTAGGCACCATTAAGATAGGGCCCTTACTCCTCGATAGTCTGCAACATCCTGCCAAAGTACCCCAGTGAGACAGATTGTTCTAAACGTATTAGGGAGCCCCAGCAATGAAGCATCCTGGCAACGGAACATCGAGGTAAACAGGAAGCCAACAGGCAAGGTAAGTCCTGGTTGCTGCCATATCACAAGAATGATATTGTAGAGCTGGAAAAGATGCAAAAAAGGATAAAAATAATCAGAGTTGGAGCCCCTGCTTAATGAGGAAAGACAACAACATTTGGGGCTTTTTAGCATGGAAAAAAGGCAATCTAGGCAGACATGATTGAGACTTATAAAATTATACATGGTGTGGAAACAGGTTTTTCTCCCTCTATCATGTTATCAGAGCCAGGGGTCATTCAGTGAAACTGACTGGTGGAAGATTTAGGACACACAAAAGGAGGTACTTCTTCACACAACACATAATTAAGCTTGACCCACACCGCACGAGTTCCGGCGCGTCCCAGTCGCGTACAGAGCTCGTGCAGCTGTGTGGCCGCCATGTTTATGTGATCGCATCTGAATGTGGGAGACCTGCGCAGGCGCAATCAGAATTGTTTCATGCCCAAGATTTTGAGAGGCAGGGATGCGGAGCTACTGCTTTAACCAATCGGATTAGAGGGGGTTTCAGCCAATTGGTGTGCACTTATGTTTAATCCAATCAGCGATTAGAAGGTGGGACAATCAGGAGGGACTAATTGCAGGAAGACACTGGCGGAGAGCAGGGCAGCACTTGGAGGCGGATGGCCAGGCACCTACGCTCGCACTCCTCCACGCCAGAACTCGTGCAGTGTGGGTCGGCCTTTACTCTGTGGAAGCCATTGCCACAAGATGTGGTGATGGCCCCTTACTTGAATGGCTTTAATATCTGGGAATCCCATGTATTGCCCCCTTACATGCTCCTAGCATGGAAGAAAGGTGGGATGTACACTACATGCAATCAGAACATAAGACACCCAAAAGGCCCAGGACTGCTACTCCTGAAATAGCATCAGGAAATTTAGCATCACATCAGTCAACAGCTGGATCAAGATTTCCACAGAGATACTAACTTTTCATAAGCACTCAAGAATTATGTTTGTCCAAGGTATATAAATCATACTCACACTCACTCGAGGTATATAAATACTAACTACTCACAAATGCTTTCTGAGCACAGTATAAGGAATCATTTTTGGAATAACTCACTTCCCCCATAAGTAAAAGTAACCTTCCCGACGCAGTTACCTTCCCGCCGCAGCGGTACCTATTTATCTACTTGCAATTTCTTGCTTTCAAACTGCTAGGTTGAACTGCATAAGTATCATGCTGTAATTATCTAAAGCAACTTAAAAAAAACACAGCACTGGTGTTTTACACAATTTATTTATTTATTTGATTTCTATCCTGCTTTCTCCCCCCTATGGGGGGAGATGACATTTGTCACTACAAGTAAAAAGAGATGAATAAGCAGCTGGGGAGTCCGAACGCAAGTGCCTGCCATTCTCCTATTGTCGCCAAAACATTCAGAACCAACTCTCAGATGGTTTTTAAGCATCGGCGGGCTGGGCTAGAGAAAATGGACAGCTGAGAGCACATATTGATTAATGCTGTTTTTGTTCAATGAAGTCTTGATCCAACAAGATAGAGGCTATAATTATGCAGCAACCTCTGGATCTGCTGCCTTCAGTAAAGATGGCAAATTAGGGCACCCTCTGTGTGCTAAACAGTCCTCCAGCAAGAACAAGAATGACTGAATTTACATTTGTATAGGAGAAAGGACAGCTATTTTAGCCTCTCTCTGAAAGGGACAGGCACATCCCTCCCCCTTTTCCTCTCTGCTTCCAGTGAAATTCCTGCAGAGAAAGTACTGGAATAATGTGCTATATCTGCAGTGGGGAAGAAATCCGAACAGAAGAAACTGGGGGGGGGGGGGGAATCCCAGGTTTTATTCCCCTCAAATCCCCTCGAAGTAAGGTAACTTTTGTTCTTTTACCTCAGGGTAAGCCTCCGCTGCCTCAGCAGGTCTCCTTGAATCTGCACCAGCCATTGTGCTGGCCCCGAACCGAGGCGAGTAAGGGAGAAGGAAGGGGAGAGGATCCTGGTGCACTCCAGTGCCAGCAGGATCGATCCCCAGGATCCTATCTGACGAGTCATATTTTTATTTAATAATTGTGTACCCCATCCCTTATTGTATCCCAATCAAATTCTTGCAAGGTAGCACATACAAGGTTTTTTTTTTAAGCACATTATATACAGGGCACTGGATCCCCTACCTCTTATCAGCCAGACCTCAAGTTTCACCAGGTAAAGGCCAAACACACTGAAACCTTCCTTTTTAAGAGCTAGAAACTTGTTCATTACTATTAAATCAAAAGTGGGGGAGGCTTTTACACTCTTCCCCACTTGCATGACTTTTTCCTCATCGCTTCAGACAGCCTACACTCATCTAAAACTCAAAGCAATTTTGTGACCATAACACAACCTTGCACAAAGTGACTGGGGACCAGAAACATCTTGCTTGTTTTTCTAAAAAAAAACCCTTTTCTTAACTCCCTGAAAAGTCAACTAGGCTCTATCTTGTTTTCACAGAAAGCAGCAGAGCACCCTCTAAAATCAAGAGAGAGGAAGGCAAATGTCCAAGCTTCCTGCTCTTCTATAAGAATGCTGGGGGCAGAAAATCAAAAGGCGGAAGACAGAAACAGAGGCAAAGAGCAACGAACCAACAGAAACAAAGAATGAGAGAAGGAGGTAGATCCGTAACGGGGTGAACAAGCATATTACTATTTCATTCAAGGACATCCAATTCTCCAGAAAACAATTCAGAGAAACAAATGATCTGCCTTTTGTAAGTTAAGAGGCAATTTTAAGGAACTATCTTTTTTTAAATTATTCTTACTTTTCCTCTCCTCTCAAACATTTTAAGGCCAGGGCTCTGCAAGTATCAGCTGCAACCTCAATTGCTGAATCAGCATTTGCTTTTTCAAACCGCCTCATTAGAAAGCAGACAAGCTTGGGGCTTCTTCCCCCCCCCCCATTGCATTAAAATCGCAACCCCTGCCCCATCAAAATTAAACAAGGAAAACGAAATCCAAACTATATCAAGCCCTATCAGACAAAGATGCAAGACTGCCACAGGATTATCTGTCTAATTTTGTGATAACTTTGAACTCCGTTTAATTCAGGAGCTCGTACCACGTAACTGGCATGCAGTCCCTGAGGAGATCTGTGCACAATGTGCTGATTCATCAGATTTCGCAGGTCTACAGCTCACATTTTCTTTTGGGTTTTAGTCCTCATGACCGCAGATCATATATAGTTATTATATGCACTTGGAAATATCACGACAATGTAGATATCCATCCTGTTTGGCAAGTGTTTACTGAGGATGCTATCTTCTTCCATTTGATAGGCAGCAAACGTAAGGCAAATCAAGATGAGAGGTATTTTTCCACACAATGTAAAATGGAAGTCACTGTGAAAGGATGATGCCGTGTCTACTGGCACCAATGGCCTTTTTAGAAGGTCTGTCAGTGGTTCCTCACCATAAGGGACAGAAACACAACCTCTTTGCTCAGACGGGTTGGATGCTGGAATGACAAAACAGCAGAGTGGAATAGGCAGCACTAACTTGGTTCCCTTATGAATTTCTCTGGGGTATCTAGATGGGAACTGTCAGACCCAAAAAGCAGGGGATCACCAGGAACCTGATCTACACGATCACCACAACGTAACTGCCTTGCTCAGACTAAAGGCTATCCCTTCCGTTTCTAAGACTGAGGGCCCAATCCTATCCAACTTTCCAGCTGCAATGCAGTGCCAAGCCCGATTCCCTTACCCTGAGGAGGCCTCCTTGACTGCCCCTCCACTGCAGGATGCAGCGCACACCCTGTTGGCATGGCTGCATTAGCACTGGAAAGTTTGATAGGACTGCCCCCTGACCAGCCGGATACCCTAGTAAGCTCAACAAAAGGGTATGATGGCAATAGCCACCCTACGCTTGCTCTGTCATCAAACCACCACGGAAAACAAAACACGGAGATTCATTTGATAACTATTGGATCTAGTAGCCATTGAGATCTAGCCTTCAGGATTTTATCCCATTCTTACTTGAAGGCATAACAATACCTTATGACAGTGAATTCAACAACGATGCACTGTGTGAAATACTTCCTTGTATTTATTCTGAATCTATTGCCAATCCGTTTCAACAGCAGCACAATCCTATGAAAGTTTACTCAGAAATAAATGCCACCATTTTGATGAGGTTTACTCCCAGGTAACTGTGTATACACTTGCAGCCTAGCAGCCCAATCCTATCCCGTCACTCCATAGCATACAGAGTGCACGCTGCATGTTGGGGGGGACGGGACCAGAAGGCCAAAAAGAGGTAAGTAAACACTTTTACTTACCCCTTGGTAGGTCTTCTGGTGGCCTATGTTGACGTAAAATTGGCGTAAGTCCGAGGAGAGGAAAGGGGCAGGGCAGGTTGGAAAATTGGGGATAGGATCCGGGCACAAGTCGCTGCCACGGGGATCCACCCACCCTCCTCGCCCTGAATCTCCCACAACCTGCCTCCACTGCCTTACCTGGTTCACGGTGGGCCTGGTCTGTTGGCTCATACTGTACCGTAATTATAGGGTTTTGGGTTGTTGTTGTTTAACACCAACGAGACCTAAATTCTGAAGCTCTTCAAGTCACAGTTCACTTTCATATAATTTCTGGCTCCACTTTTACTTTATGATTTTTGAAGGTCTGAATCAAAGTTTTGTATATTTGGCACCAGTCTTTACAACAGAATACGGCCTCTGTTTAAGCAAGGCCATTACCAACAGAATTACCTTTACCATTGTAGTATTTGCAGTCTTCCGGTGGCATTTAACCATCAAATGCAGTAAAGCAAATGCCAGAACAGATTTAAAGGGTGACGCTTGAGGTGCAGGAGGTGGGAGGCAGGGGAGGGGGACTCTGCAGCGCTGATGGGCGCAAAGAAAAGAAACGCAATGCAACGGGGACAAAATGCCTTCCAAAGTCATAATGCTAGGAGGAGAGAGAGAGAGCACTCACTGCAACTTGCTTACTATGAATAAATCTTGCTTCTTTTTTCCCCACACTTCTGAGCTAACTTGAGAAGTGGGATACATGCCCTATCCCTGCACTAGCTGTCAATGCTCTTTCTCGCAAGGTACTTCCTCCTTCATACGTTGCCTTGGAAATATGAAGGGGGGCACAGCAACTCATGCTCCCTCCTCCAGCATTTTTACATAATGTATGAAATCACCTTCTGAAAGACCAGACCCTCCCACCCCCCACCCCTGTCACTGCCCCAACACTTCAGAAGGCTAGAACTGCATTTGCTTGAATTACTTCTCGTAACAGGAGAGCAACAGAGTAATTCTCTCTGCTAATCCTTTACGTTGAAGCTTCATTCCTTTCCCCGAGTTGTCCAGTGCCACAATTATTCACACATCTTGAATTTACATTCCACCGAAGTAGGGAGCTTGGCAGGGAATCAGAGCCGGACCTAACAATGGAACTAAATATAGAGAGTGTGTCTAACAGGGAGGAGAAAGAGGCCCACAGCTGCAGGATGCATCTGTCCAGGCCTGTGCTCGTGAGAGAGGGAGCATCCCCTCGCCTTTTTTTTTTTCTTTCAGAGCTGGGAGATTCAGCGCACACCAAACACTGCTCAACCTCCAACACCCAAACCACACACAACTCTTCAGACTCAAACGCCTTTCCACACAACATTCCCTGAAAGGCTGTACTAAGCTAAACAGCTTGCTGGGGGTGCTCATACTAGCACGTGTGGAAAAACCATCGACACCTCATTTACTATTTTAACTAAGGTTAAGCACTCATCTCTGGACTGAGGCAGGACAAGCTAAGAGCTGAATCACGTGATCCTTCTGGTGGTGTTGCTAGGCAGCCAGGCAGACATTCGCCAACATGCAAGACGCAATGCGTGCAAAGTTGCCTGTTTGTCAGCAGGGAGAAACAGGGAACAAGAGAATCCACACTGCCCATTCCTGATCACCACACACCACCCTGCTGTTCTCTGATCGGCAGTATTCTGTCCTGTCCATTTGGGGAGGACTTTTGGAGCAAAGGGAGGGGAACAAAATAATCTCTACACAGCATATCTTAATGAGCAGCTAGTTTTGCGTGATGACATTGCTCAATATCCTTGCTTCCCAGGGACAGGTGGACATTCCAATTTTTTGGCATAGCTTTGAGAAGGAGAACTGGACCTCAGAGCATTAAGGTAGCCAGGAGTGAAGGGCCTCAGCTGACCAGTTCTAGACTGAAGCAAAAGAAATCCACATTTTCAGCTTTTATTCCTGAGGGCTAGATACTTGATCTTTTTGAACATTTTTTTTAAAGACTGCCTTCTGCAACTGCTGTTATATTACACCTTTGCCAGCATGTCTGCTGTTTACAGCCACCATACAGTTCTCCAAATCGACCTCACCATACATATAATAAATGCCAACTCTCTGCAGAGGAAACACTGACCTAATTTAACAGGAAAAAGAAGTCATACAGAAAGGACAAAGACATTTCCATCCTCAAGTGCAGTGTGCAGATTCAGAGCTACATCTGTTCCTGACCTGAACCATGGGAGTAAAATGGGATGACAGCAAGTGGCCATAAAAAGGGGGAAATGTTATTGTGGAAGAGAGCAGCACCCTGTGGCTCAGAGAATAAGGAAGGAAGTGACTTCACCAAGCAGGCTGTCCTCTGGTATTTCCCAGTGAACATCCGGGACACCCCATGTGTTCCTTTTCAGTCCTATGGCAAAAGATAACAGCATCTTAAAAGTCTACGGTGCATCCTCTTTCTTGGATGGAACCTTATCTCTATAATCCCAGCCACCAGTCTGAACTTCTTGTTTTGAACAACTTTAGAAGAGCTAACAAAGTTCTAAAGCTAGTGAGTTCAATTCAAACAAACTCACAACAAATGTGGGGGTGGAGAAACAGGTTTTGTTAAAATTGTGTTACTATGCTTGCAGCTATAGGGACAGCTCTGCAGAGATATAAAATTGTGGAAATGTTGAAGCCATGAGAGGGGAAAGTGGTTTCTTTCTAGCTTTGTTTTTCCCCTTTCAAAAAAAATATTCACACATATTTTGGGGGGAAATTAAAATACTGTACATGCAGTATTCATCTTCTTATCAAATGGACACTTATTAAATTTCATGTCAGCACATATAAAGTTGTAGACTTTGGTACACTTATGAAATGCTGCAGAATTTTATTAAATTAATTTTGACATTTTAGTTAAATAATTATTTATTAAATATTTATTAAAACGAACCATGAGATGTCATTGCATCCACAAACTACGGATAAAACAAACTGATAATTGCTGGGTTCAGATGCAACAACAAACTAGAGTTTGTTTTATTAAACTGAAAACAGAAGCTACAAGTTTCCTCCCGACATGGGCAACCAAGGCCCAAGGTTGAGCATTACATCTTAAGGCCGTGACAGACCGCACGCCGAGGCGAGCGAGCGAGCCCCAAGGTGAGCGAGAGAGGCTGGCCACTCTCCTCCACGCTCTGAGCTTGTCTGTAGGAGTGTCTTCCCGCAAACAGTCCCTCCTTTTGTCCCGCCTTCTTGGAAGAAACCTCCACGGTGATTGGCTAACACTCCTCCCCCTCTCATCTGATTGGTGGCTGCAGTAGCTCCGCGAAGCAGCCCCCTCAAACATGAGCCAGGAACATTTTCGATCGCGCCGGAAATCGGGAGATCGCATCTCCTCCGCTCGCTTCCGCTATGGTAACCAGACACCTCAGCACAGCTCAACAAAGCTCCTTGGGCGTCCGGGACGCGCCGAAATTCGTGCGGTCTGCAGCGGCCTTAACTGTGGCCTGTAACAACCACATTTAACATTTCAATGGTGTGTCATCTTGGAGTGCAATATAAATCTATTTATTTAAAAATAAATCACACAGAGTAAAACACACTTACTGGGAAGAAGGTCTCATTGAACTCAGTAGAACTCACTTTTGAGTAAACCTGTATGGGTGCAAACAGCCAGTGCCAACTATCTATTCTCTAAACCCAAATTTATTTATATTCCACTGTGCCTCAGTAAAATTATTATTATTAAGCATATTTATATACCATTTGTCAACAAAAAAGTTCACACATTATTTTGATCAATACATTTTCCTATTTCAGGTCTTAAATAAAAAAGAAACACTAACTGCCCCCCCCAAAAAAAAATCCCCCCAAGCCTTTATATCTCTAGCTCTATATATCCATGGTGCTTTTTTTTTTTTTTTAAAGTCTCTAAATTCTATGTCAAGGCAACCCAAATTCTTCAACAACTGACTTCTGTTATTTGTACACAGGTCAAATGAGACACGATACAGAAGGATCAATTGGAACACCTAACTTTTTTTTCTTTTTCAAAAAGCAGCGGGGGGGATGGAAGGGGGAGAACGTGGACCATAGTGCAGGTGGAATAGAACTTTTCAAAATCTCCCTCCCACCCCCCAAGCTGCTATTACCTATGAGGAAAGCTGAAATCTTATGAGAACAAAACAAGTCAGACAACCACCGCAGGGACAAAGTGTTAAACCCCACCATGCACACCATGGCACCTATCCAAACTGGATACACATGCATATTCAAGCATGCAGCTGCTTTTTGGAAAAGAAAAAGATGTTAGGAACTCCAATTATAGAACTCTTTGGCCCTTAATTACACAAATTAAGTAAATTTCCACAACACTCATTTGTTGGGCATTATGTATACTGCTTGTGCTGGTTACAGAAAAGAAACATGTCCCCTGATCACTGAAAACCTTAGTCGGCTCCAGTCTCGTTTCTGAGACTTCACCAGGCTGTTATCCCCATGCAACTTCAACCCTAGTCAAAGGACATATTTAACAAATGGAGGAAGAGAGGTGCTCAGAAACCAGAATTCTGCATCTATGGCTAATTGGCACTACACTTGCATGTACACAACACTAAACGAAAAAAAAGTTGTTCATATTTAGCTCTTGCTTCTCAAGGAATCCAAATTCTGTACCAGCGAAAGCCAAACTGCACAAATCTGCATAATTTATCTTGTTCCATAAACGTCTCTGCAAACTGGTTTTTTAAATGAAAGCTAAGATACTCAGGAAGTTGAATTATGTTACCAGGACCCAGTTTCTGCACTTGTGTGGCATACTCACAATAGTCATAAGGACACATACGCACATGCACACACTTCAGATATGCAGGGCTTGTATGGCACTGCAGCTGCAACCTTGGTCAAAGAGCAGCATGCATGTGGGCCAGCACATTGAATAAGCACATTTTTCAAAACTTGACAGCAGTCACATGAACACAAGTAAGAGCTTTCAGCACTGTCACGTTCTACAACCAAATAAACCCAAAGAACCTGGAGAGCTGCTGACTAGAGCGCAATCCTAGCCAACTTTCCAGCCCTGGTACAGCCGCAATGCAGCCCCGAGGTAAGGGAACAAATATTCCCTCACCTTGAAGAGGCCTCCATGACTGCCCCCGCACTGCAAAAATGCAGTGTGTGGCCTGTTGGCACGGCCGCATCGGCGCTGGAAAGTTAGTTAGGACTGCGCTGTAACTATTGGTTAGATAGTCCCGGGCTGCAGGGACCAGCAGCCCAACCCAGTTTAAAAGCAGTGCTTTCATTCCCAACACCAACTGGATTGCACAGAATATCCCAGCAGCATCACAATTTACAGTGACTGGCTGCTTCTCTGCAAAGAGCTGAGGTGCATCAAATGCCAACAGATACTGTTACAATCCTTTGTGCACTTATACCTGTGGATACAACACACCAGGCTTCTCTAGTACTATGAGGAGAGATTCTTTTTGCAAATCAACTGAAACTATGACCTCCCCCCCCCAAAAAAAAAACACCCTCTAGAAAAGGTAGAAAGAGAATGGAAGCAAACAGTCAGTCCCTACTAATAAATGCAGGAAAGAGAATTAGGCTCACAATTCTTGGGGAGAGAAAGAAAGGTCCTTCCACCTTCCTGTTTTTCCCCTCTAACCAGGGCAACAGCCTTTGCTGGCTGTTTAGTTAAGTCAGATCCGAGCCAAGAGACACATCCTGTGCAGCAAGAGAGTGTTTGTAATCTCTGACACCTCCTCCTCCTCCTCCTCCTAAGGTCTCACCGTGTTCCTAGAACATTTGTTACAGTATCACTTCACAGGACATTAATCAATCATGGGATGAATCTCTCCAACACTGTGAAGGTTTAATTCACAGTTGGTTTCAGGTTTGTGGGCTTAGGAGAGTCTTCAAGCCACTTATCTTCCAACATCCATATTGGCTTCACTGGGACTCGTCTGGTCTGGAGCAATTCTGTTTATGGTGCAGTCATGACAACATATTCAAGATAGACAGAGGCTGCATGCAGATGTGGGCGCCCTCCACTTGCTGATGATGAATACTGAAAATGACTCCACTAACTAAGCACCAAATTAGACACAAGTCATTAGCCCTGGCATGCTTGCTTTTTCTTGCGTAAACAGTACCTGTAGGGGCTAATCCAGACCAGGAGCAAGGCAAAGTCCCCTACCCACTATTATGGTTCTCATCCAAATCAGGTGCCGCCTCCCCCTACACAAACACACCGTTTACAAATGAAAAAGCAACACACAGGGCCAAAGATGTGACTAAAGGTAATGTGGGTTTTGGCCCTGAAAAAGCATTGGGCTTGAGCCGGTGGTGACCTGAAAGCTATATTCATGGAGTCGCATTTAAACTGCGATGGCTCATTCACACACACAACGCAAGCCACCATTTGATGCAGCAACCACCAAGGAATTCTCAGGTGCTATTCAGGAAGTTTCTATTACAGCAGAGGCTTTGGCATATTGCAAACTTCTTGCCTTTTTGATCACCTGTAAATCTTGGCATTGCAGGGCTGCAGTTTCACCAGCATAACAAGTTGTGCCATGCTACCTCAATAGGTTTACACATTTACTCTGGCATTGTACTTAGCAACCATATCCAACTCAGCTCCCAAGGGGGCTTGGGTGATGCATGATATCACAATGTCAAGGGCACCCACATGGGCAGAAAATTTGACACATTCCCTTTCTTCCACAGAAGCAATTGCAGAGCTGCTGCTGCCACACCAGTAAATGGGATCTCAAGCTCTGATATTTCTGAATGACTTGAGTTGAACTATTTTGGTGGGCAGTAGTACCAACTGCACGTTTGCAAGAGCACATGGAAAAACAAACAAGTACTGTACAGCAAATCCTCACTTAAAGTTGTCCATAGGTAGGCTTACCATTCGTCCCGGAATTTCTGGGACTGTCAGGGATTTTGGGGGGCCTGTCCTGGATTTGTCCCAGCCCCCCCTGGCCCCCCATTACCCCCCTGGTCCATTTAAAATTAATTTTGATTTTTTTTTTCTGATTTTGCCGGAATTTCCCCTAAACAAAATGGCCACCTAGGAGGCTTCAGTGGTTCTGATCATGTGATTAGGAGCAGCACAGAGCTTTACAGTTCAGCTCCGCCTCAGCAGCATAATAATCACAGCCCTTAGGTTCTTTGGCAGCAGCAGGAGAGCAGAGGGGTCTTTGCAACATGATAACGAGGTTTGCCTGCTTAATTCTTTGCACTTGAGAAAATGCAATGTTTGTTGCTTCAAGGAAAGCAGTTTGTCCTGCTAGCTGTGGGGTGGGGGAGGAAGTAGGGTTAAGTGTGCTGGCTGATCTCAGTTTGTCCTGCTTGGGGGGGGGGGGGGAAATGGGCTGATCTGCAAATAAACTTTGTGAGGTCCATTTTGTCCTGCTAGGTCCGGGGGGGGGGGGGGGGGGGGAGGCTGGGCTGATCTGCAAAGAAGTTTTGTGATGTCCTGCTAGCTTTGTTTGTTCTGTGTGTTTTGCTTCACAGAAAGTGCACTTTTGGTGGGGTGCACTTTTGCAAGAGGTGTATTGTATTGTAAGGGTCTGAGGTGTCTTCAGCTGCTTGAGGGTGTTTTATTGTACAGTACTTCAAATTTGTGTGCTGTGCTGTGTGTTTAGGTTTTTTTAGTATGTAGTGGCAGTGGGTGGAGTGAGTGTTGTTGTGGAGGCTGATTGAGCATGTCATGAAAACTAAAGGAACTTTGTGCATGCCCAGACGCCATGATCTCTATATTTGCCTGTCTTGGCCTGGCCTGTACTGTGTGATGTGGTGGCACACTGTCCTTTTATTATTGTACTGTTATGGGACAGGCAAGTCAATTTATTTAATTCATTGGCTGGCTAAAAATAAATAATTAATTAGAAATTTCGGACTGCCCTTCGGGCGGCAAAACGGACTTTGTACCCAATTTTTAAATAACATTGACTTTAATTAATTTAATTTAATTAATTATTAATTGTGTGTGGGGGGGGGGTGTCCCGGTTTGCAACTGGGAAAATCTGGTAAGCCTATCCATAGGTTATTCTTGGAAACTGCAACTTTAAGGGACTGTTGAGGGACGAGCTTTCCGTGGTTCAACACAGACGTAACCCGACTGATAGGTGAGCAGTCAGAAAAGCCTTACAAAATCCACCGTCTTTGGTAAAGTAAAAACCCTTTAAATTTAAGCATCTTGTGTGCACAGAGGCTCAAAAGCCCAGCAGGCCACAGTTTCAAGGAAGCACATGAGAACCTTAGAAAACACCTTTTACTGAGCCACAGGTTGGCTATGCTCTACCCTGGACTAGAGAGCAGAGGGAATTTGGCATGCAGAAAGGGTCTACCCAAACGTCCAACTGATATTTCTACCAGTTGGCAGAGCAATTCTATACATGTCTACTCAGAAGCATGTCCTATTGTGCTCAATGGGACTTACTCTCAGGAAAGTGTGTACGGTATCTTGCATGCCATCTTAGGACTGTTCCAAACTGAAAGTGTCTAGGGCTGTCACATCACACCCCACAATCACTTCCTTAACATCCTGCTTGCTGAAGAGTTCCGGAGAACTCAAAAGTTTGCATAAGGTTTTGTGGGCTCGGTCCTAATCAATGCATGACCAGATTGAGCCTTAAATCTGAAGCCTACAAAACTACTCCAAACTAGACCATCCCCGCCAGCAAACTGGACTAGGCAATTTAAATGACACAACCCGTGCTTCAGGAAAGACAAAGATACCCATCATGACTTCTTGAATGACAATTTGAATCCCAGTGCCACAGGAAAAAGGGCTCACTTCATGAAAGCATCAGCCACTGAGGAAACAGTATAAACAACATCTGTTTTCAGTGGAAGGAGAAATGGTAGAAAACTAGACATAACAGATATAATTTTCATCAAATATATGCAAGGAATGAGCTGCTTGCCAAAAATGAAAGAATCCACTCACTTTATTAGGACTTTCATGTGTTTACATGAAGAGGGCAGATTAAATTTCTTTTCCCCAAATTTATTATTGTTATGAACAGTGAAACATGAGTACTTAGCCAAACAGATTTTTAGGGCCTATTCCAGTAGCTTCTCCAAACATCTATTAAAATATTGTTCTGAAGGAGTCTATCGCCTCACATTTAAAACATGACTAATGGCCTGGCCCAAAAAACTTGCTTGGGGCAGATTTAAGGAGCTGCCCTAGCAATTCTAAAGCGGAAGCCAACATTCAATCTCAACAGGGGCCTTAAGTCATGTGTGTTTGGGAAAGGTAGAACAAAATCTGAAAGGGTGAGGGAGCAGTGGACTGGGCGGATAACAAGAGGCAGACAGCAAGATTTTCTGAGGCTATTGAGGGTGGTGCAATGTCTATGTTGCAGCCGTTTTAAAGCGGGAGGGGGGAGAGAAAGTGCCACTTTTTCCAGTGGGAGCTTTCCACTGTGGTTTTGGCCCACAAATCTCTCTGTTATTACAGGATACTTGGATTTCATAACTGTAGTGGATAGTGGTTATACCAGTGTATTCCACCCGGACTCTAATGAGCTCAAGGAAGAGTAAATGGAATTATTCAGTTTTTCTGCACAACAATCCAATGAGACAGTTTAGGTTGAGAGAGAAAAAGTGTGTTTGTGTGTGTGCATGCAACCATTTGGAGCAAAGCTCTATCTTCTTTTAATTTGTGAAGCACATTAATGGTGCTACCTAAAATTAAAACAGAGCACAGTCCTTATCTCTCCCCCCCTGCCGCCGCTTGTGCAGCTGCACCAAAAAAGGAACACGCTGTATCCAGCGGGGGGGGGGGGGGAGGAATTGGGAGGCTTCAGAGGGGAAAAGAGATTTAAATCCCCTTACCCCTTTGTAAACCTCCCACTACACAACAGGTCTCTTCAGACCGGTGCCAACTCTGTGCTAGCGCAAGTCCGAGGAGAGAAAGGGGGCAGGGAGGCTTGTGAAAGAGAGGATAGGATCCGGCATGCACCATCGCTGCCAGATCCACCCCCCTCCCGCAGCCTCCCTGCCCAGTTTCATCCCCTCCCCACCTCGCCGCTGCCTTACCTGCTCCGGCAGGTGCAGCGAGGTCCAGTGAGCTTCTAAAATGGTCACTGACAGAGCGCTCCTTGCTCCGTCGGCAGCCATTTTGCGACAGCAGAAGCAATCTCCACTATCACAAACTTCTCTGTAGTGCACAGGATTGGGCTGTTGGAATAATAAAATGGATGACCATCTCTAGCCAGCCAGTGTTGCATGGTGACCAGGAGTCCTGCAGTATGGATGCCAAGAATGAACAGGACAGGCCAAAATAAGAAAGGGAACACAAGAAACACCGTGAGGTTACTGACCCAGAATAAGAGGAAACACCCATACAAAACCCAAACACTACGTACCACTTAAGATAACACGAACCACTGGCGTGGAGACAGCACACAGCATACAAAAGGATGTATATTTGGAAACTCTACACTATGATTTCTGTTCTATTCATAGTAAAACCACCACTCCTCCTGCCAATTAGAGAATCCTGAAAGCAACAAGGATCAAGTTTATAAGCACTCGTATTCTTTCCATCTTGTTGCAGTTAAGTGGCCCAGAGCAGCACTTTATAAGCAGGGGCTCTACAAATCATGTCTTAAAAGCAAAATAGGGAGTTTCCTTCTCTCCCAGTTATTTGGAATAAAACTATTATTAGCAAAATTAGAGAGAGAACATTAAAAAAAAATCAGAGTCCTCACCTTATAGCACCTCAGCTGCTTCCTTCTACTGTCAGCCTCTGCTTTGGTTCATGCAAACCACTGATTAGCTAAGATGGGACAGACTCTGCCAAAGCCTCTGTTGCTGTCCACACTGGGGAAGGGGGGGGGGGTAGAAAGTCCTTTGCCTAAATCTTGGATGGCATGGGAGCGAGTCAATAGACACTTGGTCCTTCCACAACTCAAAATATATTATGCGTACGTGCACACGCACACGCACGATCCTTCATGAAGAGAACGGCCCACTTGATGAAGAGGTTCGTGCAAACACATTTTCTTCAAGTCATATATTCACAATCTTTTCCACACCATCTTTTAACCAATCTTTTTCCAGGAGGTAGCTGAACTGAGGAGATAGAAGGCTGGCCTGAACACATAGAGGCCATAGCTAATGTGGCAGCAAATATTTGCTTCCTACCTAGTAGCCCTAGTACTGGGAAGCTACCGTCTCCACTCTCAGTAGCCCTTGCACGCTCAGGAGGCCATCCTTGAAGGTACCACATGCCCAAGAGAAGATGTTCAGGTAGGCTGTTGAACAGCACGTGCAGCTTTTAGGCAGACAACACAGATAAGATTATTGGCCTCCAGATCTAGAGCCCAACATTTGAAGACTTATACAGGTGAGTCTGAGAACGTACTTAACAGCCCCTGATAGTGACAGCAGCAGATTAGCAACTAAGCAGCTGCATATTTTCATTCCAAGTCTAGAACATAGGATGAACCAAAAGATGCATCTAGTTCAGCAGCCTGTTTCCAACTGCGGCCAGCCAGGAGATGCAGAGAAACTCACAAGCAAGATACCAAGGCAACAATGGACTTCCCATTTGCCCCTTGGTATTCAGATGGTATATTGCCTTTGAACATGGAGGCTTTATTTAGCTGTTGCCAGTGGTGTTTCTAAAGGGGGTGCGGCACCGTAAGTGGTGCAAGGCGCTGCACCACACCTTGCAAACCAGTGTAACGCAGCACCTCCCATTCACCCCTGGAGCCATTCTGGCGGCAAAGGCAACACGTTGCGTGTTGCCTTCGCCACCAGAATGGCTCCAAGGGGCAAGGATAGGCATGTCTTTACTTCTTTTTTGTTTAAGTCATCTAAGCTGCCACTCTTCAACACACATCTTATGGCACTGAAATCCCAAATTCGTTGTGCTTCTGAATTTATACAGGAAACGTATGTGTGCCACATGCACTGCTTTAACACAAGAGATGGGGACAAGAAAATTGGTCCTATTTTTGAAAAGAAAATTCAAATGCAACCTACACCACAATCCTCAGACGGGTTATTCCAGAGAAGCAGATTTCAACAGCGCTAAGTAGATGAATTCGACAATATCCCTCAGATGCGCAGTACAGAGTGGTGGGCCACGTTATGCAAGGATTAGGGCTGCCACTGAATGTTTACCTCCAAACATTGTTCAAGCAAAAGTTGCGCCTTTGAAAGAGTCAAACACCTCCTCCCCCAAAAGCCCTTTAAGTTTCATTTTTTCCCTGACTATCTGGCACCATTTTAAAATCTTCTTTATTCTTCCTTGGAGAATCCCAGCCAATCCAGATCATGGAGGGAGTGTGTGAGAGCATCAAACTGCATGACAAAACGGAGATCAACAAAGCCGCATTGCCCTCTCTCTTCTAAATGGATTTGTGGAAGAGAAGATAATGCATCCCCCCATTGTCAAGGCAACAGGGGCAACACTCAATCTTGCCATGTTGCAGAAGCTTCATTGTCCAGCCTCACTACAGCACACCAAGATAGGCAGCGTGGGCTCCATTGTCTCCGCAATGGGTATGTATTGTTCCTAACAACTGGCAAACACTTTTGTCCCCCCTTGGAGTGCTCTGTGATAGATCACAGCAAGGGCGGTGCTATTTGTGAATACTTTCGCCCACTGTGAAAAGCACCTCCCTCTTTCAGAGGGCACTACAAAAAACAGTGTTAGCAAGAAGCACCTTTTTTTGCTCAGTCTGAGCAAGTATGTCTAACTAATCAAAGCCTTAGCATACCTGCTCATGTAGATATAATCTTCATTCTTTAAAAAAAAAAACTGAGATCACTTTTCCAGACAAACACACACACACACACACACACATTTTGTTTTTTAAAAAGATACAGTCCAAGCATACCTCAGACTATTCCACTAAATTACTGAAAGCAAGACAGGGTCATGTAACTAGAGGTCTGAAGACAAATAGCCCTTTTCTGCTACTTTACAGCAGACTCCTAACAGCAGTTCTGTGATCAATATGGTTTTAGGAAGAAAAAAGAGTGAGCAAATCCAAAAGGCTAATCCACCCGGACAGCTGGCAATGCACTCTCCACAGCAGACACTTGTGTTAAGCTTGCAGAAATGTAATTTTAGTGTTCCAGCCACACATCCTAGGCTCACATGTGAGCCAGGCCTCAGCCCTGGAAGTCATTATTACCAATGCCTAGCCCTGGCACATGTGAACAATAAGAGTGCTTCTGAGCATGCCAAGAATGTTTTTCCCTTCAGCAGTGATGAACCACAAGATATGAATTTAAGTGCAGAGTTACCAGGACAGACAGCACAGCATAACTTCCAGGAAGACTCAAATCCCAGCATCTCCCTTTTCAAACAGTAAATCCTGTGTCCGTCACAAAACATTAGCCAAGCGGGGGGGGGGGGGGGGGGGTTTAGGTCAATAGTAACAAACTCAATGCCCATTTGCCTACAGAAGGAGAACAGCAATGACAGCCAACCTCTTCAGCCTGGAGAACAGGACGGACACACAGCTGCTCAGGGGACAGATTTCCCTTTCACCAACTACAACACTGTTGTATGTCCACTCAGATACTTTGGGGAGGGGGAGAGAAGGACCCTTCCTGCAGGCTGAATAGCCAAGCTGGGTCCCCATCGCCATCCCTGCTCGAGAAAGGGGAAGTCACCTCACAAGCCTGCTGGGTAAGAAATGGGGCCTTGCACTTCCAGCCCATGCACTACCACCAGCTGGTCATCCCTGAAGGAACTACCGGTATATGCACAAGAGAATGGAGCAAAGGTGGTTTTAAGCTTCTTTTAGGATGACAACATAGAAACTTACAGATATCCAGATGTAGAGCCCAATATAGACGCATTACTGAATTGCAGGGTTGCACTTCCCTGATGTGATGAGGAAGCTATTCTGATGACCAGCATCAGTCTTCTGCAACCCAACATACCCTTAAAGGCATCCAAACACGTGCATTTTTTTTCCTTTGCAGAACTGGGTTTCATATAACTAAGTAGACCCATCATGTACCCAAGGGTGGCCTGCTCCAGATCATCGGGTTTTTGCATGATAAATGTGCAGTTGTTACTCTTTTGTTAGACTTTCCAGATTTCTGCCCTCAAGGCAATCATTCTCCCATTGAGACAAGCTCCTCTGCAATAACTAGTGCCAATCCATTACATGGAGATCAGTTATCATTCTGAGGCTGCTGGATTATGACTAATACCAAGTTAGCTCTACAAACTAAATCCATTTCAGTATCACAGTTCTTTGGATCTTTGGGAGGGTGAGTGAAAACAAATTCCCATATTTGTGCATGTGCACACGCACCACGCACTCCAGCTGCCTGTGGTTCGCCAACTCAAAGAGCCTTGTGGGGCACCTGAAAGTTATACAGATATGTTGTGGCAGAAGTTTTCATGGCTAAGAGCATCATACATTATGTACCTAAGTGAAATAGGGCCACTGATCTTGAGCACAGAGAGAAAACACTTGTTAAAGTTTGTTTACACAAAAGGAGGCCAAAAGTTCAAGCAATGCCAGCAGATAATAGAAACATGACAGTTTCATGCAGCAAATAAAAGGAGGTTCAGGCCCACATAAACATAGGCCACAACACCACCACCGTACACACCCTGAATCCATCTTAAACCTTCTCTATTCCACATTCTCAAGGTCTCAGAACATGGCTACCTTGCTTCATGGATCTAATAACTTCTGCTCCTTTCTGAATTAATCAAGACTATTCCTTAAAATACTTAGCAAATATCACTTAAGGCATTTCCTCCCCCGCCCCCCACTTCACCACAAAGTGCAAACATTTTGCCTCTGAGATTTTCCTTCTCTTCTCCCCTCCCCCCCCCCAAGATGCCGTATAATGTTTTAAACCTAACAGTCTTCAAAACAAGCAGGAAGAGACACAAAAGACTTGGGACATGGGCCAAAGGGGCTTGCTGCATGAGAGTTTTCCTCATCTGGCAAGCAAAAGAAATACAACTGAGGCTTCAACTCTAAGCACACTTGGAAGTACATTCCACTGACATTAGGATTCACTTCCAAATCCACATGCTTCAGTTCATGGTGCAAATCTATTCTTAGGCAGACAGACAGATGTGGCACGGACAACCAACAGCCCACCTGTGGTCCCACAGGCATTTTTCTATGAACGACAAACTCAGGATTACAGTACTCAGAATCCAGTCTCCTTTTTTTAAAGCAGTTAATCCTCTCTCATGATTGCAGAGAATTTCTTTTTGTTCTTCCTTTTAAAACTGGGAACATGGAAGACAAGAAACCCCCATCCTTATCCAATGACACAAATATATCAAGGCTTTTGTACCTGACACGCTCTGAACCATCTAAAGCACCAACACGGACTCAGGGCACATGCTATAGCCATCTTGCTGAAACCAGTGCCTGCATGGACAACCACCTATGAGCATCATGAACGCCACCCGTGAATTCCTTGATAGAAGACAGGCGGGATATAAATATAATAATGTTTGTAAAGTCCAACCCCAATTTTTACATTTCAGAATACCAGTTTCAACATGACTATGACTGCAAGGCAAGATGCATTCTCTCATATCACAGCAACAGCCAGAATCTGAAAAAGAGACACATATTTCTTGCTGTATGCAATTAGCATAAACTGAAACCTTCCAGCACCAATATATTTCCAATGCAGCTCGTAACACTGAATTCACCCGCACTGAAATAGGCAAGATCTAAAAGTACTAGACAGGGAAAGCATCCACAAGCCTAAGCGTTACAGGACAAGATGCCAGGATTGAGCACTTGACATCTATTACCCACCAAATAAAAAGCTTGAAAGAAACCCCTCCAAAAAACAGTCACAGAAATTAACAGAGCCACAGAGGTTGCAGCAAAGAAAATGAAGAGCTGACATGACCACGAAGATGACCCCATATGAAGGTGGCTGGCAAAGCAGGTAGCAAGAGATCTCTTGTCTACAGTGGCAAGAGAATGTTCCCTTTTCCATTCCAGAGGAGGGAGGGGTTCAGAACCACCAAAGAGAGCAGCAGAAAAGAGTCTGTCAAAACTGTGCAGGTACCTGATTTTGAGCAGCAGGGGAGGGCATCCAGTTTCCTCTCTGGTGCACTGAAGGAAAAAAAATCAAAATTTCAGCTTCAAACACCCCCCCCCCCCAATACCAACTTTTCAGAGTGGCTTTTAAGAGGGGTTTTCCCTTCTTCCTTCCCTTTGCAAATTCTCAGGACAATCCATCAAGAGCTTGTTGCTTCTGCTGTGGCTAGGCAGTTAAACTCATCTTTCGGGGGGGGGGGGTGTTGAAGCAGCGATGATAGAGGAGCCGGCAGCAGAAGTCTGAGACTGTAGCACTTTGTATTCAGAGATCAAATCCCAGCCATTGCCAGCAAAAACAGAACCCAGCAGAGCGAGGGGAGCTTGCGCTTTCCGAGCGGAACAGCCTTGACTGTCTGTGTGCTGGAGGATGTGGTGGGGGTGGACTTTAAAGAGGACCAACTCAGTGGGCTTCTCTGCCAATGAAAAGCTTGGGATTCCTGGCAACAGAAGCCACACGCACTGGGAGAGACTACAAGCCGCTGTAGGGACTGCCAAGGCAAGTTTTATACAGCTGATTAGGAAGGAGGAGGAAAGGCGCTCTTGCTCAGGAACCGAATCACTGGAGAAGCTTCCACTGCACTTCAAGAAATTTCACGCTTTCCGTATCTAGATGTTACTTTCTGCCATCATCCGCTTCTCATGCTTATTCTCTCTTCAGGGGGTGCCTCAGCATCTCCTAAACTGGGAGGGGGGAGAGAGAAAAGAGGGCTCGTAAGGCACAGAATCTATTGCTAGAGGTTTTCTGTCAAATGCTCCAGCACTCTCAAAGTGGCTTTTTAAACCCTGTATTCCTGCCCAGTAACTCCTCAGTATCTAATATTAACAAACACTGCTTATATATCTCATAGGGCTGCAATGCTGAAATTTACCTATTTAAAACTGAAGTTAACCAATTTAAAACTTTTGATAGATTAAAAAAAAGCCATCAGTTTTTACAAAGTACTTATACAAACTGCTGCTGCAGCCAAGTGCTCCCTTAAAAGAGGCACTGCCTCTTCTCTTACACACTGGAAGAATGCCTCTGTTCAGGTTTGCTACAATACGCACATACATCACCCCCAAAATACAGAATATATGCTTGTTTGCTTGAGAACGATTGACTTCATTGATCAACTGACCTAAACAAATACAATTCATCAGTAAACATTTATTTAATTGGGGGACAACCTTGATATATCATAATCATCTACTTGGTTGGCTGGTTTACTGGAAATTCACTTTGGTGCTTATGGCAGGGTTTTTATGACATGTAAGTCTCAAGCTTATGATGTTTTTATGACGTGTAAGCCTCAAGCATTTGGAGAGGTGAGTAGAAATAAAATAACTGTGTACAGTAGTTTGTTTTTTTAAGGATACATGCAACTGCGATTTATTGCGTTCATCCTATGCTGCCCCTGCTGGTACTGTCATCTCTCCCACCATTGCTTTTTTAAAAATTGTTTTTTTTAGGTTTTCAATCTTTCAAAACATCTTAACGCAAAGGGCAGGGCGACAACAAAGACAAACATCAAGGTCCTCCAAGGAAGGTGAGCGATGATGAGATCTTGGCTACAAATATGACAGAGACAGGTGTTAATTCAATGCGTTTTTCCAGAAGAGCTGATGGTGTGTTGCTGGCGGTCCTGGAGCTGTATATTAACAGATGAAATAAATAGACTCCCGGTCATTAAAAAACAAAAAAAGAGTCTGGTTTATTCTATCCTTCAAGAGCTGTACCGTGCAGAAAGGGCTATATGACAAAAGTTCACATGCAGTTTTCAACACAGAAAAGAGATTCCGATTTGCAATGCAATGCAATGTTAAGTCTTGCAGCCATCAGTTAATCTTTATGCAGCAAAATAGAGTGTACCCCTTCAAAAAGAAACAAAGGAGTCAACTTAGGGTCAACGTAAGTACCCATCATAAATGACTTGAGATCTCAGCAATAGCTGGCGACCTCACAGGACCACCACGTATGGTAATAGCTGGCAACCTCACAGGACCACCACGTATGGTAATAAAAGTCATTTGGGTACATTAATTTTGTGGATACAATGTAGTAATTTTCAGTGGGTATAAGTACCACCTCTGAGTTAATTTAAGTGACTTTTTACAAATTCTGGGCTGAGACTGACCTAAATGGCTTGCGCCAAATACTCTTCCAAGCCTATTCTGAGATTCCTTCTCCCAAACGTTTACCAAACTCCTTTCAAACCCATAACAGAACCATATCAAGAAGTAATATGCAATAGATTTCAGATGCCAACATATAATACAAAGTGAAGCAGTGATTAGCAACTGAAATGCAGTAAAAAGCCTAGCTGCCCGACTTTTTATTATTGCCTGAGAGGTGCAGTGACTTGGAGAAGCTTAAACTAATTCACCCAAACTTCCTCAAGCTTATGTTTCATTTAATTTGAACATTAGATGATCTATTTAAGAATAGATCTTGCAAGTGGCGTAGCCCCTTGGATTTCCAACCTTTGAACTGAGGAATTTTGTTCACATCATAAAATAATGGATGTACAGTAATAAAAACAGGATCAAGGGAGAAGAGGAGGGCACTCCTGCTACACATCACACTCAAAAAAAGGAATTAATAATATGCACTGGCATTGAAAAAAGCATAGCTGCTATGAGTTTTGGAAGGATCTTCTCCATTTCCATAGCAACCCCATTCTCATCTGCATTTTCTAATGCCACAAAATAGAAGCCATCTTATTTGGAAGGTAGGAAATAGGCTTCAAACGTTGGGGCTCCTAAACCCACCTCATGTGAGGGCCATACAGATATGCAAAGTCTAGAAGCTTGGCCTTTATGTATAAGACCCAATGCTTGCTATTTGGGGAGTGGGGGATATGTTTAGATTATGTCAGGGGGTGAGTTTGACATTAGAAGTTCTGTTTGGGTAAAATCATCCTTTAAAAAGTTGCCAACACGTCAAGCAATGATAGAGGAAGAGATTTCCAGTGCCTGGTAATGGCTTTGGCAGCTTGCCAGATTGGCCCCTAGTTTAATCTCTAAAGTATCTTCTGCCACTGCTGAGTTTAGATCTTTGGAACAGAGACCTGCCTTTCTTGCTAACTCTGTCAAGTTGCGTAGCCACTGTATAAATACAGGTGGGCTCCCATATCCACCGATTCGCTATCCACAGTTTCAGTTATCCACGGATCGTGGGGACCCCCCCCCCAGGCTTTTACTTTTTTCCCCAGTAAGCTTCGTTTCTTCCTTAAAGAAACAGGAGAAGCAGCCTCTGGCTGCTTATTACAGGCAAGTAGAACGAGACTAAGTCCTAGAGAGGCTCTGCAAGGTTTCTGTTAACCTTGCAGAGCCTCTCTAGGACTTAGTCTCGTTATACTTGCCTGCAATGGAGGCTGCTTCTCTGTTTGTTTTAAGGAAGAAACGAAGCTTGCTGAAAGAAAAATAAGAGCTGGGGGGGCAAGCATGCCTGCCTGCAGGGGAGGCAGGGTGGGGGGCCCTCAGGAAACCATGGAGGGGGTGTTCGCTCTTATCCACGGTTTCAAGTATCCACGGAGAGGCCTGGAACATATCCCCAGCGGATATGGGGGCCCACCTGTAATGGTCAGTTTCCTTTTGGTGCCAACCACTCTGCTATCCCTTTTTCTCTACAGGTTACAATATTTCTAATCATTTATCTTCACAAGGTTCTCCATCTTATAAGAAGGAATTGTTAATCGTTACAGCAGTAAAAAATATCCCGGCCCTGGTAAAATGTCACAAATTGGGAGGCATATGAATGACTTCCATAACTTGTCTACTGCAGCAAGATGTGCCTCTCTCAGCAGGAGAGAGAGAAGGTAATTCACCCTTCCACATTACCTGGAAGCATAGCACAATGGAAGCACAAGCCATCTGCACAATCCTTCTCACACCTTCCCCCACATGGGCAACGCAGCTCTCTCACCCCTCACCCAGCATATGCCCTTCTTTGCCCACTTGCAATAATGTTCCCCCTAAAAGCCAAGCACCACACCAAAAATAAATGGGAGTGACAAAACAGAGCAAGTCCAATATTGTAAATTATGTTGTTATTCACCTCATAAGTCTTTGAGAATGAGGTGGAATATAAATCTTTCAAAATAAATACCATAAATAATATGTTTCCCCGATCTACCCTTGCTTCTTTCAAAATAAATACCATAAATAATATGTTTCCCCAATCTACCCTTGCTTCTATCCTCCTTCCCTTCCTTTGCTGTCTTCCGTGTCAATATCTAGACTGCAAGCCTCTTGGGGTAGGGACTGGTCTTCTTACTGCATGTAAAACATCATGCACACTGATGGTGCTATATAAATAATAAAAATAAATGATAATGCAGAGAGCCCAAGTCTATGCCAGATTCCACACGTGTAGTACAGACACATACCCGTATTGTCCCGAGTATAAGACGCACCTGATTATAAGACGCACCCTTAAAGTTTGGTGCTATTAAAAAAAAATAATTAAATCACTGGCATTAAATTGCAACAGCCTGATTATAAGACACACCCCTAGTTTAAAAACTTAAATTAGGAGAAAAAAGTGAGTCTTATACTCAGACCAATACGGTAAATACTGGGCATATACCAGGGGTGGCCAAACACTAGCTCCTGAGCCACATGTGGCTCTTTGACGTATAATGTGCAGCTCTCAGGAATATGTTGGCAGAGCACCTTTTTGCATCACAATTAATATAAAAGGTAAATTTTCAAGCTTTATAATTATTTACCAGATATTAAACGGAGTCCACTGGATTAAAACATAAGTTTAATGTTCACTGGTGAGTAAATATATTTAAGAATTTAAATGCTTCTTAAATATCGCTGCTCTCAAACATCTGAAGCTTATTGCATGTGACTCTTACGTGAAGCAAGTTTGGGCACCCCTGGCATATACTGTCCTGTTTACAGCATTCTCACCACCCTGCATCTTGGATTATGTCCCAAATCCATCTCACATCACCTTCGATCCAACCAAACAGTGGAAGCAGCCACGATGCTAAAATAACTGTACCCCTCACCTTCTGGAGCTTCTCAACAGCCAACAATGTTCATCTGAGGAAGCATTTGGGTAAGCATCAACCGTGCATAAATGAAACATGTTCTTTAAATATTATGCTTCCTCCAACAATGCTGTCAACTCACACTGCAGCTGCCGAGCAGAAGCCAAATATTTATAGGACACCATCAGCCTGAAGGATAAGAGAAACAGCACTCGGCACATTAAATGTCAGGAGGGATGGAGGAAGAGGAATGTAAACGGAACCCAGCCAGTGTCCGAAAATGGTAAAGCTTGAAGACAGGGCTTCAAAGTTTGTTAATACAATGCTTTTGCTACAGTTGTTAGATAATAGCCAGACTTCGTTTACCCCTTACAAGCCAGGCTAAGGTCTAAGTTTTATTTTGGTCAGGCCCAAGAACTCCTTGCTGGTCATAAGAATATGCTGAGGCGTGCAAAATTTTCCTTAGCCCAGCAAAACCAAGGACAGCAGTTCCGATTAAGTCAAGCCTCCAGAACTTGGCTTTTGAAAGAGGCATGTACAGTTTAAATTGTGCTTCTGAGGACGCTAGAGACTGCTTGATTTCAATGGGCATGACCTGAAAAGCACTACATATTCTCATGACAAGCAAAATTGTATGTAACACAAGAAGGGTTGTGTCCTAATTCATCCTGACTGGACATTACTGAATTAGATAATTAGACAAGTTAATTATTACCACTAATTTCAATGGGAGTTAGACATATCTAACTTTCTAAGGGTACAATCCAAAGTCAGCAAGTTCCCCATAAGTAAGCACACTATTGTGGGTGTCAAGATTTAAAGTGCTCCTTTCAATATTTCGTTTTGGGATACGACCTCAATACCTGCAAATTTTAGGGCACTAAATAATTGAAATTTGACTGAACAAATAGAATGCAATCAATTTTGTGCAAGAGACCCACAAGGGAAGAGGGTTAGAAGCTCATAGTATCATTACCACAACATTTATAAAAGGCAGCAAAGTAGAAAAATGCCATGATTTGAGAAATCATTGCTATTAGCTTCACAGGTGCCAAGCATAGATATCTCTCTCTCTCTCTCTCTCTCTCTCTTTGAAGTAAGGCCTGTTGCCAGGCTGTTTCCAAGCAACAGAGGTTTCCTTTCACAGAATTTTTTGCTGTTGTTGCCACAATACTATTTTTGAAGCTGGAGAGTTCAAGAAGAGAGGTGGAAACAACTCAGCACTAACTTTCCACATAGGAAGTTTGCAGAGTTGCATCCTAAGGAGAAAAAAAAAGTCCTGCAGAGGTTGACACTCCACATCATGTATCAATTTGTTCAAGGAAACCATACAGGTGAATTACAACATACTACAATCCTACACATAGTTTTCACATGAGACGTTTGGCTGTGATGACTGATTCAGGAAGCTTTAGAAGTTGTTTGAAAAGCTAAAGCAGGGTTGAGGAAGAGTACAAGGAAAGATCTCTTCTTCTAGGAGAACCTCATCAAGTGGCATAAGTTGCACTTGTTCAATGTCCTCACAAAAGTAGTAGGGTTAAGACTAGTAAACTAGTAGTATTACTAAGCTATCATTGCCTGCAGATGCCTCTGATGTGGCACAACTCATTAACTACACACTTATTGATAGGGCTGGCCCAAGACCAAACAGTGTCCCTGGTGAAGAGAGACTTTTGTGTACTTTTTTTTTTTTTTGCACTTTCTCAACTTTTGAATATGCTATTTTTATAGCATTTGTAGCCCCTTTCAGGACACGGATGCACAGTCTACATGCACAGTTTATCCCTATCATATAAGACAATTAATTTGCAGGCAAGGATTTGTAAATCTGGATTTATTCATGTTCACAGATAAGCAAATTAAAGCAAAATTTGTTTCCTCTAATCTTATAGAACCTTTTTTGAATTTGCTATAAAAATCGAAGGATAAATAAGTATCAAACCAACTGCACATGTGTATAAATAAGGATAAACTATAAGTTCCAACATTGTTGTGACATTTAACAGTCCAGAGTGACACAACATCCAGTTTCTAATAAACTTGTCTTGACTTTGTTAACAAAATTATTGTCCATATATGCTTGTAACAGCCCATCATAGCTGGCGATTCAGGTGATTTCTATTTAGCTGCAATATAATTGTTACCTCCAATCACGAGGAGAGTTATTACTTCCAGATCAGCTTCTAAAAGACAATATTTTTTAAACACCCCTCCAAAAAAACCACAACTTTAGGATCGATTAAAGGCGATACCAAAGACAGCCATTTCCTTAATCATATCAAGAATTTGATGCCACAAGACCGTGATGCAAGTACATGTCCAGGATATATGCAAGAGATCTGCATTATACACATGACACCTCCAACAAACATCTGTGAAGGTTAGAAGTATGCACTAACCATGTGGGCATGACGTACCAATTCTACTGAATCAGTTCACTTTTAAATCAGCACTAAATCAGACTTTTTGTCATTATTCTTACATACTATAGAAGTGTTTAAATTTTAAGTATAACTGAAATCAAGAGTAGGGGCAGGAGGTGTGATCTGGAGGTTGAGCTGTCACCATGCCTGAAAAAGCTAAGCAGGGATCGGTTGCTTAGACCGTGTCCGTGGAGGAGTCAGCTGGCAAAAAAAAAAATATGGATAACACCCTTGGTTGCAGCTGTTTGCGAGAGCTTGGAAAGCACAAGAGCTAGCAGCCAGCATGACGACTGCACTATGAAGGGAAACATCTGGATAAATGGAGGTTCAATGATATTTTCTCATGGAATAATACTTGTAAAACTCTCATTGAAAATGGATTTATGTTCAGCCTACCTATGTAAACTGCCTTGAGTCTATTAAGAAAGGCGGTATATATAGATATCATAATAAATAATAAATACCTGGCACGCCCCCCAAGCTCAGCACCCCAAGGAGCATCAGGGTTGTGTGGAATGCCTGCCCCCTAAATCCGGCCCTGCTCATTTATGGCAGCGAAGTGGGTTAATATATGAAGGACTGTACCACCTTAGGATAGTGGACTGAGCCCAATGATTTTCAGAGCTCTCCCAACTAGGCGATGTAGGATCTGCCACTAGTGACAACAGCTGTGGCTCAGGGCAATAGTAACTGCTTTGCCTGTAGAAGTCCCAGGCATCTTCAGACAGAGCTAGAACCCCTCTGAAACCCTGCCATTCAAGGAGAGCTAAGTCAGTCATGAGCTAGGGCAGTGTTTCCCAAACTTTTTCAACCTGCAGCTCCCGTGACCATTGGCCGCGGCTCCCCATTACATTATGTTGATGCCTCCCAATTGGCATTGCACTGTTTTCCAAGAGGATTCTGTGGCTCCCCTGGCTGGTTTCAGGGAGCCGCACCTCCCAGTTTGGGAACCACTGGGCTAGGGGGTGAACCAATGGTCTGACTGAAGATGAAGCAGCTTCCTACATAACCAACTCAGAGCAGATCCCCCTTTAGCCAGAAGCTTCTTTCCATCTATCCATTCCCAAAGCTGTCACACAACAGAAGCTGTCTTCAAGCCTCACCACACCAGTTCAGGCATGGATTGACTACTTTCAAACCAAACTGCACACTTGATCCATTGCTATATTTTGCCAAATGTTAAAAGCAGCTGAGTTTTGTTTTCCTAAGTCGGCCCTATCAAAACCTTCAAAAAGCTGTCTCATGCTGACCTCTTCTGGCAACACAAAGCATTCATGCAGAGCCGGTACCTTCAAAATATTTCGTAGGTTCACAAAACTACAGCTCTAAGTGCTGGTTGGCTCAACAACAGAAAGCAAATTGGTGGCAGCTGCCATATTTTTCAATGTTTCGCTATGAAGGCACTCTGTACTAGTGGCACAAATCAACTACATTTGGGGACAGTTCTAAGGGCTGGGATGGGAATTGGAGCCGACCGCAATTTCACACAACACAGCCCAGCCCCAATCTCCTGATGCCCATGACAGAGCTGCAACTAGATCAGGAGCCGTATGCAGTGTTAACCTACCTGAATTCTGCTTTTACAGCATGTTTCTGCAAGTGCTACACATGATGTTTGTGACATTTACCATATACACAGCTGTCAACCTATCAGTCACCTGCCTTCTACACAACTGATTGACTAAATTTATTTAGTCAAAGGATTTATATCCCGCCTTTCCCCCAAAAAAATTGGGCACTCAAGGCAACTTACAATAAAAAGCATAAAATAAAAATAAATTTAACAACAAAATAAAAAATACTAAATAAAACAGCAGCAGAATACCAATAATACAGCAGCTAAAATTACCAGGAGTGAAAAGTATAAAAACAGTGATCTTCCACCCCAAGGGAGACAGTGTGTTTTCCCCTTAAGGGGAGTGCACGGCGATGTCAGGACAGCTGGGATCGTGCTGGTCATGGGAAAAAGTGGATTTTTAGCCCTACCTGGAGATCTTGCCAGTCCTCCGAGGGGTGTGCGGAGCCTGCGGGCCCCTCTGATCAGAGGGATAAAAAGATCCCTCTGATCCAGCATCCTGTTTCTCAGAAGGGCCAAAGCATTGCTTCTAGGAAGTCCATAAGCAGAAGGCAACAGGGCTCCATCAGTGTGTCGTCGTCCCCGCATCAGAAACTGGAATTCAGTGACCTGTCTCTGAACAGGAATTCTCTCTTCCATTCCCTATTGCAGTCATACAACAGACCCATAATAGCCTCAAAAAATAGAAACTTTTAATCTGCATCCTCATTAACTGCAGTCTTAGTTGTTTAATCTAGTGTGGTAACAAAGCTTGGAGCTTTAACAATACAGGTGCAAGCTAAAAACACAACACAGGAAGCAGTCCTGACAGCCTGGATCCTGAAGCCTTCTGCAGGGCATGTGGATTCCAAAATGCATCTCGAGACTTCAAAACGTCTGGAACTATAAAATGCATGGCCAGGGCCATGTTGGAAACCTTTGAGGGAGTTCCCTTCCGCACAGCTTCTTCCTAAACAAAAATCTACTTGTTCTGGACACTCCTTGCATCCTCATCGCAATGTTTTGTGCAGTTTTGTTTTTCACTGTTTACAAGACATTTGGTCTGGCTCTCGATTCCAACCTGATCTCTCAGAGGTCCACGCAAGGCAGGACCATCTCTTGTCTTCCTATGTAAACCTTTTGGGTTTTCCTTAAACCTTTTGGAAGACTTGCACATGGACAGGAGAAATGGAAAGTATTGCAGTTGGGTGTCGTCGTCAAATATTGTCAGTTTTTAGGAGACTGACAGCGCAATCCTAACCAACTTTCCGGCGCTGGTGCAGCTGCAATGCAGCCTCAGGGTAAGGGAACAAATGTTTTGCAAGACTTGCACAACTGCATATCCATTTGATGCCACAGCAGCATCCTCACAGCAATCTTGAAATGATTGCAAGAAGAAATGGTTGCTCAACAAAGCAAAGAATATTTTTAAAAACCATGAATTCAGCAAAGAACTGTAGATAACCAATTCGGGCTCCAGATGTCACACACAAACAATAATACATCACTAAAAAGTCACACAGATGTCCTAGCGCTCTGAATGGTGGAGGCATACGCCTACAGTGCAATCACAGTCAGGTCTACTCAGAAGTCAGTTCAATGGGCCTTACTCCCAGGAAAGTATGTACAGGATTGCAGCTTTACAGCACAATCCTAGGCATGTCTACTCAGAAATAAGTTCCACTGTGTTCAGTGGGGCTTACTCCCACAAAGTATGCATAGGATTGCAGACTCACAGCGCAATCCTTACCAACGTTTCAGCACCAATGTAGTCATGCCAACAGGGCGCACACTGCATTTTGCAGTGTGGGGGTAGTCATGGAGGCCTCTTCAAGGTGTGGGAACATTTGTTCCCTTACCCCGGGGCTGCATTGCGGCTGCACCAGCGCTGGAAAGTTGGTTAGGATTGCGCTGTCAGTCTCCCAAAAACTGACAATATTTGACGACACCCAACAGCAATACTTTCCATTTCTCCTGTCCATGAATGTCCTTTTTCCACAATGTTGTTGTCTACAGAGCACAAATGCTCAAGAGGAAAAAAGTAGTAATTCTCTACCAAAAAGGCGTTTTACTGTACTTATATTTTCATGCCCCATCCTTCTGAACAAAACGGAGATGAAATGTTGCTACATGACATTAAACTTATATAATCATCCGCAAGCAAAGGATGTGTAATCCAATCTGAGCAAGGGGAAGATGCATTTATCGACATGCATTCAGAGTCTCCAGTCACCAGAGTTCCCGGGTCTGCAATACTGGGTCATGTGCATCAAAGGCGAAAAACGTTCTCCCCAACGCCATGCAAGTTTGTGCCTGCTCTGACTATGCAGCTGAGCACACAAGGATTTCTGCTTCAACAAGCAAGGAGCAAAGCAAACAATAGACAATCTGTAAGATCAGCCGAGAGCTCCCACTTGATTATACCAACTGTGCATTGTCCACATGGCAAAGACATGTAGCAAGGAAGAGGACTCTCAGTGGGAAATATGTAGAAATGCGCAACTCCAGTGTGGTGAATCCTTCCAAAAGGCTGAGTACTAACGAACTGTTCTGCAAGACCTTTCTCAGCAGGCTTTTAGTGCCTGATTAAGCAGATGGGAAGAAGCAATTTTAATTTACTCTCTGTAGTTCAACGATAGGGTACATACTTCGCATGTAGAAAGCCCTAGGTTCAATCCCTGGCATCTCCTCTTTGAAACGCAGGAGGAGCCACATCCACTCAGTGGCAACAACACTGAGCTAGATGGGTCAACAGTCTGACTTGGTAGAAGGCCACTTCATATGTGCAATTTGACATCATCTACCATACTAGTATTTCGTTGGGTTGAATGTTGGATTTATGCACCCACACACCTCTATTAAAATAGAGGCCAGCCATGTGCCAAGAAATCATGTCACTTTCCCAAAGGGGGAAACGTTTTACATAAACTTGTGAAGGGGCCAGGTGGTGTAGTGGTTAGAGCGTTGCACCTGGACTAGGAAGGCCCAGGTTCAAATCCCTGGTCAGCTACGAAGCTTGGACCTCTCTCTCTCAGATCAACCTACCTCAAAGGATTGCTGCGAGGATCTAATGTGGGAGAGACTAGTACAGTATACCACTCTGACATCCTTGGAAGAAGAGAGATGAAAATGAAATAAGGTGTTTCGGTTCAGCTGAAGAAGAACATACGAAGCACCAATCTAGCCTTTCTTCTACTCTGACTGAAGAGAGGTCTTTCCCCATCCAGTTAGCCAAAATCCTTTAACTCAAAGTGCTGAAGAACTAAATCTGGGACTTCATGTATTCAAAGCTCCACCGCCGAGTTGTGGGCCTTCCCCTACAAGCAGATAAAATTAACACGGTGTTGTAAAGGGTCACTGGCTGCCCAGGTCCGCTGGGATCCATTCTCCATTTTTAAAGGGCTTTAGCAAGGAAAGAGAAGGGGCAAAACAGTGGCTGTGAAGAGGGAGGGGCATGATTGAGATTTGTCCCTAACAAATGCAGAAGAGCTCTTTAATTAATGAGATACAAACGTTCCTGTTAGAAAACCCAGAAGTGCTGCCTTCACTCAGGGAAAGGGTGCCAGGCCAAGAGATGAAGTATAGGTTGCACTTCCTTACGTAGGTGAAGATCAGGAGCAGATTGCACATGAGGACACACCAATCTAGACACACCCTTCCAAGTGTAAAACTACTGTAAATAAATGTAAAAGCCAAGGCCTGGAAACAAACACCAGCCTGCACTGACTCCAGTTTTATTACTATTACTGTATCCATTTCCAAAAAGCCTTGCAGCACAACAGTGAAGTGAAGCAAATTCCAACAGCATTTGCAGGGGATACAAGCGGTAAAAATGCTCCACGGCCTGGTATATGGCCAAGTCTAGCAAGGAAAGCTTCTAAAACACAAAATATTGTTCCCAGTCCCTGGGCTGCTTGTAATTCCCAATGCAACACAAACATCATTCCTTCCTAATGGAAGTCAAAAGCCCACTGCGGCCTCCTTCAGCTACAAGACTTTCGTGCTAGACTTGAGAGCGCTGCTTCTATCAGTAATCCCATGGGAAGATGGGGAATGTTTTTCCTGCGAGTATTTTTAGGAAAATGTATATTTTAGGGGGAAAGTCAATGGAACAGAACTGAGGCAGACAAGACTCTACCGACTGGGACTAAGTGGGTCCCCCAACCCATCCTTACTGTGGATTATCCTGGACTGCAGAGAACTAAACAACCATCCACGGGCTGATCGGGTATTAGATTTAAGTAGCTGGAACGGAAAGAGCTAAAATAAATAATTAACAGGCAAATTCTTAACACCACATCCCCAAAACCACTTGTGGACACACATACGGACTGACTGTAATGGCTCGTCTAACATTTGAACACAATACCTCTCTCTCCAAAAATAAAAGTCATACCCAAACCCACAGAGTTAGAAACTATGGCCAGGGCATTTGGGTTAGCAACTCATTTTACTAGACAGTGCTCAACTTCCAAAGTGAGAGACATCAGAGTTCCAGCCTGCCTGGAAGTCACAGTTGGAAGTCCTTCCTTTGAGCATGGTTTGAATTGCAACTGCTCAAGGATGGAGAGGCTTTCCGTGCATGCTTAGAGGCACTATTTCCCTACCTCGTGTACCCCAGGGGACCAAGTCTAGTCATTGTAAATAGGCCCAGGGCTAAGCCCTGCAATGAGGGCTCTGAATTCTCCTTTCACGGGGTTAAACTTTCCAACCAACCGTCCAAGCAAATCCAGCATTAAGATCCTTATTCATTAGAAAGCTGATCAAGCCGGCTATATGCCCCCCTCCGCCATCAGTGCAAAGCAACGAAGAAGAAAAATGTTAAGCAGCTTTAACTAATTTCAGCATCTTTTTGGCCTCCTGGCCAGGGAGGAATAACCAAATACAGTACAGTACTGGTTTCCTCCCCTCAGTTGTTCTAGTTGTGAACGGAGAAGACCCAATCATACTCAACGCAAAGAGCCTGATCCTTGTATGCACACTTACACAAGTCCCACTGAAGCCCGTGGGACTTACTTCAGAGAAAGCATATATAGGACTGGCTCCTAAGGTTGCAATCCTAAACACCCTTCCTGGGAAGCAAGCTTTTACGGACCCCATGAGACTTACGAGTAAATATGCATGGCGATCGGGTGACATCGGTCTGTGCTGCCAGCCCTCCCTTTCAAATCTGACTCTGCAATGAAAGAAGGTCACGCGGCGCCTGCGATCCAAAGTTTGTTTTTTTTACTTCTTGCTGCTCTTCTCCCTGACCCGAGATAACACGTGTGACCCGCCAGACCAACAACTATCCCCGGCGTGCGGGGAGTCACAAGGGCTCGGAAATCCAATTCCCTCCCTCACTACCCCCCCCCCACTCCCGCCTTAGTAAACCGGTGCATGGAGCTAACCTCCAGGAGCAGCCGCACTTCCTGCCAGCTCGCTAAGAGAGGGGTGTGCTGTGCGGGCCGGATCCCAAAGGCGGAAGATCAAGCAACTCACCGGAGAGAGTGCATCCCCCGCCGGCTGACGCTGAGACCGAAGGAGCCGCTGGGGTGGGGGGCACTGAGCCAGCCTTTTGTTCGCCTCTCATCCACCCTCTCGCGTGCCTCTAGAGATACCGCCTGGCTGGCCCAGAAAGTCAGGCAGCGTTTTTTCTCTCTCTGCAGACTGCAATCGCAGGACCCCAGAAACGCGCCCGCTGCTTTGCTAGGGAAGCGGCATGTGCGTGCTTGCGACAGACTGCAAAAGCGCCGGCGGTGAGGGAGGGACATGCGCACCCCGACTAGTCTTTCACAGCTGCAGCAGCTGTTCCCGAGCACAGACAGATGGTTCTTTTCAGCTACTGCTCTTGCTCCGAGCAAACAAACATATGCCCCCCCGCCCCCCCCGGGACTTCTTCGTCTTCTTCGGGCACATTTCTTTCTTTCGAACTGTTTGCAGCCATCCCATCAAAAGAAGTGAAACTCAACAGTCAGTCAGTCGAGGTGTTTTTGACCCAACACCACGTATGGTCGGTAGGTATTGAATTAAGAGGGGAGGGGAGAGGAAACCAGTCAAGCCAGCATCTGGATAAATGAAATGTTATATTTATTTAGTTTTACGAATCGGCCTCACTCAGTCATCTAACCTGGCAAAACCAAAAATTGAAGGTACACTTTGCGTGGGCAGAAAAACAATCGCAAACAATATATCCCATGCATTGACATTAAAATATATAGGCTGCATTTCTGCCTACAAATTCTTTAAAGATCAAAAGAAAACAACAATTACATGAACAAAGACACAATGCAGCAATAAAATCCCACAGGGGGCCAAGAGAATGAGACCAGACAAAACACCACAAATTCAAATTGTATTATTTTGTTTAGAATATATTATATACAGTAGGTACTAAAAATGGTAAAGGTATCCCCTGACAATTAAGTCCAGTTGTGTCCGACTCTAGGGTGTGGTGCTCATCTCCATTTCAAAGCCGAAGAGCCAGCCGAAGACGCCTCCGTGGTCATGTGGCCGGCATGACTCTCCTTGCCGCAGCGCGTAGCATGCAGCTGGAACACGGAGCGCTGTTTACCTTCCCGCAAGTGGTACCTATTTATCTACTCGCATTGACATGCATAGGTACTACTTTTCAGCAAAATGATCATAAGAAAACGCTGGGTCTGAGAAGGTCACACAAGCAGAAGAGAAAGACACACTTCTCTCCTGCCATTACTGTCCTCTGAGTGGTATTCAGAGAGGGATAGTGCATAACTGACTGTCATGTCATAACTAGTAGTCATTGATAGATCTGTTCTCCATGAATTTGACCAAACCGCTTTTGTCTGCTAATGGCCATCAACACATCTTCTGCCAACATATTCCACAGACTAATTGTATGCTGTGTGAAGCATCTCCCAGTGTTTGTCCTAAATCTCCCACCAATTACAGGACTGTAGTTTCACTGAATTACCACTGGGTCTGTACTGTGAAGGAGAGCAGTGGTAGGTGAGGTGGAGCATTGCAGGGTGATTCCAAGGCGCACAGGAAAAGAGGCATTTATGAGGGTGAACAGGCCTGATCTGTGGCCCTCAACTGGCTGCTCGCTCAAGGAGCAATGTGGTGAGGGAGCACTATTAAGACCCCCCCCCCACTTTGTGGTTTGGACTGCACTGCTGCCTCAGGGCTCCTGCACCTCCCACCCTACCTCTTTGAGTTGGAGCCCCCCCCCCCCAGTTGGGACTAGAGACAAAGCTGGAAGTGCAGACTGAAACTTGCTTAGCTGGGAGGGATGCTGCAAACTTTTGCCTGCCTTGCCAGTGGGGGCGCTGTTCCCCACGCGGATGTCATTTGGAGCCTGCGACCACACAGTAAGCAAGCTGCAACTTGATTGGGCAGAGCGAGACGGGCAATGATGCCCACCTGATTGCATGGGGTGTGAGTTTGGTGTCCTCCCAGGTGAAGGAGGGCAGAGAAAATACCCTGATCTGGATGTGGGCTCAAGATCACTTCGGGCACAGAAACAAACTAATGAAAGAGTGAATCACCCTGCCTTTCCCAGTAGCAAATTTTATGTGCAGAATGAAGGCTATTATCCTTGCTAGTGATTGTGGAGGTGGCAGGGCTGGCCCATCCATGAGGCCAACTGAAGCAGTTGCCTCAGGCAGCTGATTGGTAGGGAAACACCCATCTCTGTCCACCTACTTGCCTCAACTGCTCCTCCTCCTTCCACTCCCTGGATTGGAAAAGAAAGAAAGAGGTAGAGAGAAAGAAGAAATATGGAGGGGAGGAGAGTACTGAGCTAGAGCATTAGAAAGTGAGAGGAACAGAAGCAAGCACCTATATTCCCACTAAGAGGTCTGTGCAGCATCACTTGCTGTGTGGCAGCTCCTTGGCATTTCCAGACACACAGTGATGATGTCAAACAATCACTGGGCTTCTGGGAACACCCAGTGATGAGCTGCATGGAGCTCTGCTTCAATGGAGTTTTGAGCTACACAGCTTCCTGGCCACGCAGCTTAAAGGGAACAATGGCTGGCACAGCACTGGAGGGGGGGGCAGCATTTGGCATGCTGCCTCAAGTGTCAGGAAGTCTTGGACTGGCACTGGGAGTGGGATCAAAGTCGGAGCTACACCGCATGCGTCACACACATGGCACGGCCAGCGCCGTCCACATGCATCTGGTGTGTTGTCTCAGTGCCTGACAGTGTTGGCCCGTTAGAGATTCACGTCCCATCCCGCGCAAAGTGGCCTCGGACTCCACTTTTGCCCGTTTCTTGCCCATTCAGCCAATCGGAGGCAGTGGTTTGGACTGTGGGTGGTGGGTGGGACGCGTTTCACGCAGTAGCCAATCACAGGGCAGATTTCAGAAACACTGTAACCAATCTTAAGCAAGTAATTTTAACCAGTCCACAGTCACTATCCCTTCTACAGCAAGTCCTCTCTCCTCCACCCGAAAGCAACCAATCACAGGGGACAAACTAGTATCCAATCACAGGAGACCCATAAACTGCAACTGAGAACCGGTGTGGCTGGGTTTCATCTCATTGAGTCTCCGCACGGCTGCTACTTGGCTGTGCTGAGACGTCTGCTATGCCGTGACGCGTGCAGTGTAGCTCCGGCTTTATTCTCTGTTAATACATCTGGAATAAAACAGTATCATCAGAGAGGTAGGCATTCTGTCCAATGGGTGTGAATTGAAGGGGGGGCTGTCCAGGTAAGCAGATTTAGGAGCCCAATGGGAGGGGAGTGGGATTGTGCGTGAGTGGAGCAGGCATTATACTAGTGAAATTAACTCCATTCAGTGTGTACAAGTGTACCCTACACTGCACTTCCCAAATATAGAGTAGGTGCTACTGCCTAGAGGGCACTGGTAGTCTATAAATCACGCAGCTATACGTTTTTCAAAGACATGGAAATTATCACCTAAGTATATTTCTCCTCCCCTCTGCTAAACAGATAGTAGCTTTATGAAACACACAACCCAATCCCAACTAAATCCCGCCCCTGCTGATGCAGCTACACCAACAGAAGGCATGCTGCATTCTGCAGGGAGGGGCAGTCCCAGAGGCTTCTTCAGGTAAGGGAACCTTTGGGTCTCTTCAGATCTGCGTCAGCCATTTTGCTGGCACAGAACCAAGGAGAGTAAGCGAGAGGGAACGGGGGAAGGAATGGCAATAGGATCCTGGCACATGCTGTTGCCACCTGGATCCACGTCCTCCTCCCCTGTACTGCCTCCCATTCACCACCTCCCCTCCCCCAGAGACTACCCAGGCCTTCCCCCTCTCTTCCCCATTCCTTACACTGCCCTCCCCTCATGCCAGCTTACCTGTGGTCCTTCATGTAGTTGGCTGTGGCAGCGGGCCAGCACCACCTATAATCGTTACAATCTGCAACTCTGCAACTGCAAGCTGGAGATCTAAGGCTTCTTTTCTGCTTGTCTGATTTTGGATAATCCGTTCTGGACACCTGCCTATGCATCGTGGTAGGATCGAAGGAAGAGGAATTTCTCCAGACAAGTTGTAAGAATACATCTATATTTCTTCAATTTTAGAACTATACAGGGCTGGAAACCCCATAAACATTGCTTCTTTGTACGTAATAACGAGCCATGAAAATCTGCATGTCACTTTAATCTGCAACTCAGTCATTACTGAACAGTGACAGTGTCTGCATAAAGAGCCGGTTGCAACTCCTGGGAAACTGAGACGTTCTTCCTCATCCACTAGAGCAGGGGTCGGCAACCTTTTTCTTTAAAGGGGCCGGACATTTGGCGGTGACATCATGATATCACTGCCGAACGTTCAGGATGCTGAGAACCTGGAAGCGGCCTGCCCTGCGTGGAGCTTGGCCTCCCACCAAGTTTGCCATACACCAGACAGGGAATGGTGGAGCCACCTGTCCAGGCTCGCAGAGTCTCTGTGCTGCTCTGCGGCACAAGGACTGTGTTGTTCGGCACAGGGACTCCGCGAGCCCAGGCAGATGGCTCCACCATTCCCCGTCCAGCACATGGTGACTTGGGCAGGCTTTGTCTACCAAGTCAAACTCCATGCAGGCCAGACCTGGCTGGTAGGCCAGATCTGGCCCGTGGCCTGTAGGTTGCTAACCCCTGCACTACACTAATAACGCAAATCCACAGAACCAGTTTGGGTTTTTAATCATGTGAACTGAACAGATTCATGTAGGGCTGGGTGTGTGTTGAAACAGTCATGTGACTTCCTCAGCACACACCAACTTGCAACTGAACTCACATTTGCTGTGTCATCACAAATAAGCCCACAATACCAGATGTCCCCCGCTTAACGATGGGGATATGTTCTGAAATCCCCATCGTAAAGTGAAGCCGTCATTAAGCGGATCTTGTTGTGCTTTGAACTTTAGCACTGTGCTTAAAGCCCCAAACATCCAAGCTCTTATCTTGCCCATTAGCTGTTTGGCTTTACATAAGGGCTTTGAAGTTCAGCACTGTGCTTAAAGCTCCAGTGCTGAACTTCAAAGCCCTTGTCTAAAGCCAAACCGCTGAAGAGCGGGGAATTTAAAAAGATGCGTCTTTTTAAATCCTTTGCTCTTTTTTACTGGGGACCTCCGTCATATATCCAGATCGTCATTAAGCGATCCGTCATTAAGTGGGGGACACCTGTACATTCAGTGTTGGTACAGCAAGTTGCAATCTAGATACATGCTGAAACAGTCACCAAGCCATCTCAGCACATCATCAAGTTGACTCATATTACAGTGGATTAATTATCTGAACTGGCCCAGAGAGGAGAACGTAGCATTCATTCATATGCTCAATGGCGTCGCTCCCATCAAGTGACGGGAGCGGGCCGCCACGGGGTGGCGCACGCAAAGGGGTGACGCGCGCACCCCCACGCGCGTCACCTCCGACGCGTGTCGCCCTCCGGACGCTCCGAGGCCGGCCTGGGAGCCGGCCTCAGAGCGTCCAGCCCGGCCGGCGCTCCAGGGCCCCGATGCGTCGTGCGTCACCCTCCGGACGCTCCGAGGACGGCCCGGGAGCCGGCCTCGGAGCGTCCGGCCCGGCCGGCGCTCCAGGGCCTTCTGAAAGGGCAGGCCCTTGCCCTCACAACGGTCTCTGCGCATGCGCGAAAACAGTAAAAGTTCGCGACGCATTGGGCCTTCTTTCAGAAGGCCCTGGAGCGCCGGCCGGGCCGGACACTCCGAGGCCGGCTCCTGGGCCGGCCTCAGAGCGTCCAGAGGGCGACTCAAAGGGGCGGGGGGGCACCTGGAGCAGGGTGCAGCCGGGTGCCCCCCCTCCAAAAAATCGCGACGCGGCCTATGGCCGCGCCGATAGGGCATCACTAGGGTGACGCACGCCCCCCCCACCTTGGGGTGACGCGCGTCCTAGTGACGCCTCTGCATATGCTCAAAGCAGCTAACAAAAACAAAATTGTACAAGACAATTTCATGTCTCTAGCATAGATATATGGCCAGCGGGTGGTGCAGTGGGTTAAACCGTTGAACCATGAGCTGTCGATCAAAAGGTCGGCAGTTTGAATCCGCAACGGGGTGAGCTCTCGTTGCTTGGCCAGCTCCTGCCAACCTAGCAGTTCCAAATCATGTTAATGCGAATAGATAAATACTGTATTTCTTCAATTCTAAGACGCATGTTTTTTCCCAATTAAGCATTTCAAAAAATGGGGTGCGTCTTAGAATCGAAGGTCTCCAAAAAGCACCCCAAAATGCTATCTTCTTACTTACTGGGGCTTGCGGGAGCTTCAGGGAGGCCTGCACAACCCTCTGCAGGCCTCCCTGATCTTCAGTTCGGCAAAAAAACTGTGATTTTCAGCCATTTCCGGTTTTCGCGAAAACCAGAAATGCCCAAAAATCGCTGTTTTTCGCCAAACTGATCAGGGAGGCCTGCAGAGGGTTGCGCAGGCCTCCCTGAAGCTCCCCCAAGCCCAGGTAACGAAGGAAATGGCACTTTCTGATGGGGTCAGAAATGCTATGCAAAGGCAGTGCACTCAGTCATCCTCAGCTGCAGGAGACATGCTGGGGAGAGTTGGTGCTGAGCAGGTAGATTTAATGAAGGGAGGCGAGTCTTACAATTGATGGATTTTTTTTCCCTGCTGGTGGTACTGAAAGTAAAGGTGCGCCTTAGAATCGATGGCGCCTTAGACTCGAAGAAATACGGGGTAGGTACCGCTTGTGAGAAGGTAAACAGCGCTCAGTGTTCCAGCCGCATGCTACGCGCTGCAGCAAGGAGAGTCATGCCGGCCACATGACCACGGAGGCGTCTTCGGACAACGCTGGCTCTTCGGCTTTGAAATGGGGATGAGCACCACACCCTAGAGTCGGACACGACTGGACTTAAATGTCAGGGGTCACTTTTGCCTTTTTAGCATAGATATGCCAATGCCTTGCCATGCTAGTTTTTCCTAGTCACTTCAAATATTATATGAAATTACAATAATATACTGTATATAAAGTTGCACCTATACTCAGGAGCCTTCATACAGCCTTGTTGTATGGATTACAACAAGATAATTCATGTGAAATGCTTTGAACACTTGCAAGCGTTATATACAAACGATCAGTTGGTATTGTATTTATTGAGGCTGAAGAAGTTCAGGCAGGGTTTTCCTCAACTTGTGTAGAGTTCATTATCATAATGTTAGAGTCACTCTGCTGTGCTAATGTTTCCTGGAAGATTCCTACCCTCTCCTATCTCTCAACACTCCCACGGAAGAACATTTAATAACTTGATCCGCTTCCCAGCTACTCCTACAATTCCTTGCTTAAGGCATCCTTCCACACAGTTTCTCTGTGTATGTGTGTCTTCTTTGAGTGCGTAGATAATTGACAGCAACAGGCTTTTAGTGAGGCATAACATGAATGCTGGTGTTGTTTAAATCAGTTAACACTAAAGAGATTATCTTCACCTGCTTGTTTTCTAGTATCAATGAAGCAATAAAAACGTTATCAAGTAATGCATCCTGATGACAGTAGCCCCCCCCCCCAAGCTCAAAATGGTATATTAGCAAGTGGGAGACATTAACCTAGTTATAAAGTCTTGCACAAGGCAATCCACCGTAAGGATCCGGTCGGCAGCCCAAGGCCGCCCACTGGATCCTGTGCATGGGCTGCCCGGCGTGCGCCAGGCTGGAAGTCTACTCAGGGAAGGGGACGCTCGTCCCCTTCCCCAGGTGTAAATCCAGGCCAGCCCGATCGGCCTCCTTGGACTTCCACCAGCTAAATAGCTGGCAGAAGTAGAGGAGGTCGTGTAACAGCGTGGCCAGCCCGGCAGGGACGGGGATATGGTCGACGCCATCCCCCACCTCTTCCTGGGCCGACTAGGTCAATGGCCCCCCTCCCTCGCCTGGACGGACCGCCCACACAGCCGGCGACGGAGCACTTACCTTCCGGCACCGGAGTGAGGGAGGCCGGCCTTGCGCCAGCCTCCCTTATTCGCGAGGCGTCGCGAACATGCTTTACGGCACGTTCGCAATGTCATCCGGCGACGGAACACTCGTTCCGTCGCCAGCTTTTCTTTCAGGATTATGCCCTAAATATTGTAATAGTGGAAGGTGATCTAAAAAAGACTTTTCTCTCTCTTTCTCCTCACATCACAAGCTCCCATTCTTGAACTATTTGTTTAGAAGGGAGTGTGCAAGCAAATAACTAAGCAAGAACTATACAAAGGCTACAATCCTATGCTCACTTGCTTGGGAGTAATCAGTGAAATGAGTGAGCCGTTCCTCTGAATAAACACAGATAGAACTGGGCTATAAATTCTGCAGCTGCACACTCAAGGTAAGACCACACAGCCTGTGCTCCCAGTGCAGCAGTACCAAAAGACCCAAAGCACGAGACGTTTTCCTGGAAAGGCTCGCAGCATTTTCCCCAAGACAATTCCATGCCAAACATGAAAATCCACTGAGCATTGGTGCAGTAGCAACACAGGCATTATCTTGCTCATGTAGATTAAAACAGTGCAATCCTGCCTAGACTTTGACTGGTGGAGCGATAGCTCCGCCAGTCTAGGGTGTTGCAAATGTGCCGTAAAGCACGTTTGTGGCACCCTGGGAGTAAGCGGCACCAGCATCAAGGCTGGTGCCACACTCCCCAGCCCAGAACCAGAGCTGCACCTCCTGGGGAAGATGAGTTCAGCACAGCAGAAGGGCATGGAAAGGGCAGGGAGGGGGCTTTCTGGGGGGCATATTGACCCACTAGAGCCGGGAGGGGGGAGGGATCGGTGGCAGCACACTTTGCCGAATCCTACCCCCCTTCCCGGGCCTGGCCTACATTACACAGCTGGTTCAAATTTGCGCCAGCAAAATAACTGGCACACATTCAAGTAGACATGGGGTTCTCAACTACTTACCAGAAAGTTTCCTGCTGCATACCACCGGAGGTGACTGACAATGACATCATTGCTAGTTACTCCCGGGTTTTCGGAGACCAGAAAATGCAGGTAGGAGGCTCTGGGTGGGTGGAAGAGCCCTTCTCACTGTTTCCGAGAGGCTCGGCCAAAGACAGGAGCCTCTTGGGAGTGAAAACGCAGCACCAAAAGCACCGTGCCGGAGCAGGGTTCCAGCAGTTCGGGAGTCCGAGTACCACCAGCAGTCGGCCAAAGTACCACTGGTGGTACAAGTACCACTGGTTGAGAACCCCTGCAGTAAACCCATTGGGGCGGCTGGGGCTCTACTTGGGGAAGGGGACAAACGTCCCTTTACCCCGAATAGGCCTCCAGCTGTGCCGTCACAGGCCTCATCCTGCATACAATGCTGCGGGTACCTCATTTGCACCGCTGCGTCCTGCTAGACAGGATTGGGCTGTAAAAGGAACAAATTTACGGTTTGAACACATCCGATCCAAGCCTCAGAATAGGAACAGGAATATTGACCATTGATCAATATAGGACATTTAGGAACTTTCTCAAACACTTTCAGGGCTTGGACCAGGTTCCTGCTGCCCACCAGGTTTTTCTCATTGCTTTCGGTCTGCTTAGAAGGCTCTGGTGGTCCTCACCATTTTAAATCCAAAGGTACTTTCTTTGCATGCCACAATATACAAGTCTATGGGAAGCCAAGAACCCTTCAGACCTCCCTTCCAGACTCTCCCAGCTGTCTCACTCCAAAGTCCTGTGCTGGCTGAATAAACACCCTGGGTGAATGCCTATGAAAGTGTCTATCTAGGAAGTTTCTGTCCTCTTTTTCAGTGACATACAAAGAAAATGTGGATCTATATATCAGACAGACACTAATCACTGTAGAAATCCAAATGTATTTACAATCCACATTCTTTAGCTTTCCTTCAATTTAATGGTGATTCAATTTTCTCCAGAACATGAATAAATGTCACCTTCCCCCTTCTTCCATTGAGCTGTTCTATAGGAGGAAAGCACTAATAATCCTAACCCCTTTCCCAATCAGTTGCACATTCCTTTTTACACACACACACACACACACACACACACACACACACACACACACACACACACACACACTCACTCACTCACTCACTCACTCACTCACTCACTTCTTGTTAGGAATTCCCCTCTGAAAAAGATTAGAGCACAGTTGGAGGATCAAAGTGACAGTAGCCATCTTGGGCCCACACACAATAAAAAGCACTGAGTAAAGCAAAGTAGTACCTTTGATAGGACCCAAGGCAGAGCTGTACTGCTACCAAACATATCCATTGAAGTGCCAGACAGTGGAACAGACTACAATAGAAGCTAACTGAAAATAAGCAGGGAATCCAAACAAATAAGCAGTCTTGAACTAACAGTGCAGTACCAAAAAGATGTGATAAAATTAGTTGCATTGCACTACTAGGATGCTGTATTGAAAATATCTGATTTCCCCCTATTTTCTGCCTGTTTTTCACCAGTTTGAGACCTTTCTAGCACCTCAGAGGCTTCCGTGATGCCTTCTTCGCATCCTGGAGAGGCTGCTGAGTCATCCAAATGCAGTAGCCATTGTTTCACTGTTGTTGTTTTTTATTGTTCTTCTCCAGTTGACTGGTGAGCCAAGGACTTGGTTTTGAGCCAGCTCTTTGGACTGTGAAGCCCACCTCATTTTCAGGAGAGGGAAATGAAAGTGGCTCAGGTAGCCCATTTATCCGATCCCACAGGTAAAACTGGGTTAACAGTACAGGTTGGTTTTATGAATCTGGATCACATGATGCCCCCATTTGCGCATTTGCCAGCTCCAGTGTTGGAAGCATCTGATGCTCCATTGGGGGGTGGGGATCACCTGCTCACCTTCCCGCAAGTGTGAGTGCCAGGACCAGGACTCGGAACCATGTGTGTAAGTAGGGTAGGGGGTTTACCCAGTAAGATGTATTGGGGGTTATTTTATTTTCTGCTTGCCTTTTAGCATCATTCTCACCTTTTCTGCCCCATTTTTTTTGTCTCTTTTATAAAGACTGGCCGTGTCTTGTTTTACAATTTCCCTTCCATTGCCTTGGTATATTGTATCGCCTTTTAAATAAAATTATTATCTTTTGACTGTTTCACTTGCCTAGTTTCAGTTCATTCAAATGGGTTTAGTTTGCCAGGTCTCTCAGACATTCTACCAGTGTTTGGTATTAAGGTAGCTCATGGCTTTGAGGCATCTGGAGGGAATTCCTATTGGAGGGAAGTTTGGGAGGCTGGGAGACCTCCTTCTTTCTGGCTGCCTAGTCTGGGATGGTTGCAGTGCTCTACTTTTTCCAGTTATTCCCAATTTGTCTCCATTGGGAGCAGGGAGACAGATGCCAGTAGCTCACCACAAGGCGCTATCCCAGTCTGCCTTCTGTCTTCCCTTACAGATGGCATATAACTGATGCACAGGGAGATCAGCACACCATATTTATAGACCACCATTAATATTTCTTCAAAAATCAATGTTTTAAACATTGAAAGGAAGTCTCAAATGAACATAAATAGACCACAATGTGTTCAGGTTGGGAGAAAGCTGTAAACCACACCCTACCCCTTTGCTATCTATTCTCTCTAATTCTCCTTGTCACCTCAACCTGGCCATACAATGTCTTTTATTTCTTATTTTCCTCATCTCCTCAGCTTCCGTCAGATAAAAGCAGGATGTGACATTTTTATTCAGGTTGGCCTTCATTGGCTGACATGGTGGGCTGGCTTTTTAATAAATGTAATCATAAGGTGACCCACTGGGGTTTGTTTGTTTTAATTGTTTTAATTACCTGTTTTAAATTATTTTTATTGTATTGTATTATGTATTTTAACATGTTTTAATTGTAAGCCGCCTTGATTGCCCTTATCGGGAGAAAGGCGGGGTAAAAATTCTTTAAATAATAATAAAATAAATGTGTACCTCAGATATACTCCAGCCTCCTCCTGCCTCCTAATTCCAGGGCTGAAGCAGAATTTGAGGGTGACAACAGTAATAGAGACAACTAACTGACCATTTGCAATGCCTTGCAAGTCTGGTACTTAGAAGCAAATATGCCATGTCTCTAATTGAAAGGCTGACCTTATCCTTAGGTGATGCCTTTTATTGAAGCAGCTTCTATAGATGAATAGCTGCCTCCAAATAAGAGTGTAACTTCAACACCATGTTCAAACCATCATAATTGTGATTTCTGGGACCCAGTATACGGTCTGAGAACACCCAGATGCTGCAGAAGTTCTGAAGCTAAGCAGGTGGAGCCCCATGTAAAACGTGTAAAAATGATCCTCACATTCTTGAAAGAAGCAGAAAGAGACAGACATTAAAAAAAAACCCTCTTAAAATATAGATTGACAGAGGCGCTTTTGTTCTGGTGAAGAGCAGAATAGAGATTAACTTCCTCCTACAGCAGGATCAGAACCTGCTGCTCAAGTTCACCGGAAAATTTAAGAAAATGTGAGCCATATATTATCGGTATTGTTCTCCCAGCTGGTGGAAAACGTTCCTGAAAAGAATAATGAACAGCCTATTACATTATTCAATATGATCAGTTCCAACATAATAGCAGAAGACAATGTCAACCTATCCAACAAGGACCTTGAGAGGATGAACAAAATGAGTGTGGAAAGTTTCTGTTCACCTTAAATGCCATACAAATGCCATATGAATCCAACTAGCTTCCAAAGGTTACACAATGCATTTCAAATGCATATCCTCATTTTCCCTGTATTCCTATTGACAGTTCTTATTTCTTCAAGAAGAGATGTAATGCATGAGATACTCTGCAAAGAAGGATACAGCTGACAAATCATAATTTGATATCATAAGAAGAACTTGGGCAATGTGAGAGTTTGGACAAATGTACAAAAGCTGGTGTATACGCATGTGTTTGGCCGGTCCCCAGAACATGGTTACTACAAACGTCAGACTTCATACCATGTGTCAGTTTATTGTCTCAGGTGGTTCTCCTCTAAAATGATACAGAATGTTCACTCAGCTTTGCAAAGCAAGATCTTTATTTTGAGTCACGTGTGTGTAAACAGCTACAGTGAACCAAGAAGAATTCTAGATTTGTTATTGGCAGTTGAATACTATAAATGCATTTATATACAAGGTTTCTAGTCTGCCATTCATCCAAGGTTCCCAAGGTGATTAACAATGCAATAATATATATTTAGTACTTGTATTTAAATACTAAAATTTTAAAATCTAACAGTTGAAAATGACAACAATTAAATTGTGCACCAGTAGTAAAAATGGCAGCTAAAAAAATCTGCCATAAAATAAGAAACAGCAGAAGTAAAAATATCAATTATAAACATCCAGGGAATAAAATTGTCTTCACTAATGCCAAAAAGAAATAAGTAGGTTTCAGCCAAATCAGTCCAGGAAGAGCATTTCACAACTGAGGCACCATCACTGAAAGGGCCTTATCACCAGTCACTACCCAAACTAATTTCTAATAGCAGCACTCAGAGCAGGGTCAATGAAAATGCTCAAGGTATGATTGGTTAGTATTATGAAAACAAAAATGTACCTTTAAGGACAGAAAACATGTCCATTAGGTCATCCCCATCCGTCCCCATCCCGTCCCCCCAGTATCAAAGTAGATCATTACTCAACAAATAGTCTTCAGCCCTTTTTGGCTATTTCTGCTCTTTTTGCTGCTCTCATGCATATCTTTTAAGGGCAAGATGTTGGGAATGTTAGCTGACCAAACGTTCTATGTACATAGATTCCACAAATTGCTCTCCTAGTCTTTCTCTCAAACCATAACATAAGCCAAAAATGGGACCAGGCAGGGGTGTATTAACCTATGGCTGGGCCCCGAGGCTTTCAGGTATTTTGGGCCCCCTCCAGCGCTGCAATATTTCACCCCACTACAGAGACATGGGCCCCTGTACCTGCGGGGCCCCGAGGCTGAAGCCTAGTCAGCCTTATGGATAAGATAATAACCCCTTGGGACCAGAACATCCTTTGTACACAGTTTCAATATTTATGGGGTTTCCAGCCATGTGTTTTTTGAAAGAAGAAATAAAGTTGTTTCTTACAATTGACTGAAGACACTTCCTTTCCTGTTTCACTCGCGTTGACAAAGTAGATACGCAGGAACGGACTATCCAGAACAGTCAAAGATGAGAAGCCTTAGATCTTCAGTTTGCTTTTACGTTTCTTCCCACTCCAGGGATTTCTTCAGAAAGCAGATAGAGCAGGGTGGTCCAACGTTTCGTACCTCGAGGGCCGCATGCGAACTTTGACATGAAACCCGGGGCCGCACAATAAATTAAAGTATTAATTAATTAATAATAATGACCGGTGCATGCCCCGCCCCGCTGTCTAGCATGCCCCGCCCATGCTCCCCTGAAGATCGAAAAGGCGGTCGGCTCCCGACCGCCTTTCCGATCATCAGGGGAGCGTGGGTGACTGCAGGGGAGGGGAGCTCCAAGAGCAGCCGGGGGCCGCAGCAGAGGCCTTCGGGGGCCGCATGCGGCCCGCGGGCCACACGTTGGACCACTAGGAGATAGAGAATTCAGCAATACACGCTGAAAGATGTCCATAGCCTTGGTAGGAAGCACAAAGAAATATATAGAAAACACGAAACGCTCGAGCCTCAACGCGAGTGAAACAGGAAAGGAAGTGTCTTCAGTCAATTGTAAGAAACAACTTTATTTCTTCTTTCAAAAACACATGGCTGGAAACCCCATAAATATTGAAACTGTGTACATAACTACAAGCCATGAAAACCTGCATGTTTTTTTAGAACATCCTTTTCCCCCGAGGTGTGCCCCAGTTCCACCAGCACGGTCCTGATCCTGCTTATGATCTGCCACAGCGCAATGTTATGCAGGATTGGGCTGCCCGTCTATTAGGTTTATGTTGCTCTTATTGATTTTTCTATTGAACGTAACAGAGATTTGTTACCCAGCTACCTGGAGTAAGGTATGTATGGTCTATAACGGGCCAATTGACCAGCTTTGGTATTGTCCAGATATTCAATACTCCAGACAGTGATCTGGATGCCAGAAGTGTGTTTTGCTATACAACCAATCCTCCTCCTCCCAAGTGGTCAGGCTTTGTAATGAAGCTGGTGCCATCTTGCAGTAAGGGGCTTCATAGTAATGGAGCACATGCACTCAGGTAAACAGCAGGCATTACGTACAAAAAGAGAGAGAGCGAGAGCATTATTTTGGACTGTTTAATCAATCTCTCTGTTATGGTGTGTATACACACACACACACACACACACACACACACACACACACTACTTTCCCCTTGTACACCATGTTAAAAAGGTAAAGGTGACCCCTGACAATTAAGTCCAGTCGTGTCCGACTCTAGGGTGTGGTGCTCATCCCCATTTCAAAGCCGAAGAGCCAGCGTTGTCCGAAGACTCCTCCGTGGTCATGTGGCCGGCATGACTCTCCTTGCCGCAGCGCGTAGCATGCGGCTGGAACACAGAGCGCTGTTTACCTTCCCGCAAGCGGTACCTATTTATTTACTCACATTAACATGCTTTGGAACTGCTAGGTTGGCAGGAGCTGGTCAAGCAACGAGAGCTCACCCCATCGTGGATTCAAACTGCCAACCTTTTGATCGACAGCTCATGGTTCAGCAGTTTAACCCACTGCGCCACCCACTGGCCTTGTACACCATGTTAGGTAAAGGTGACCCCTGACAATTACAGTACTGTAATTGAGAGTTTTGATGTCATCAATGATATTCCTATCACTTATAATTTGCAAACTTTTTTGTAATTTCTTATGCGTGAATCTGTGGGCAATTTTTCATTCCATTTTGGTCAGGCTGCTTTTTTGGCCAAGTTAATGGGCCACCTTAGTCTAATGTAAACGTCTCTCAGTCACCACCCAAAAACAGTGTTCATTAACTACCGGGTATTCCTTTCTCCTTTCTCTCTAAAAATATTTTTTTTTCTGTTTGGGAAGGAAAAGTTGGATGCTCTACTGCAAGTCCCTAGCTAGCAACAGCTGCTGTTAAGATATCTAAAGCTTTGTTAGCTGTCTGTTAGAGATTATGCCAAGACAAATGGCTTGGAGCATTGTTTACTCAAATTAAAGCAAATAAATGGCAACTGCTATCTTCTCAACTGTATCAGTACACCTCTGGGAAATGCAATCAGCTATGGAGGAACTACTCTTCCTTTTTTTAAAAAGTTAATTGTAGGAACAAATGCCAATTTTAAAATGTTCAAGCTTTGCTGTTTTAAAACAGTATGCTACATTTATTTTAACGTTGGGAGCCATGAAGCAACTTGTTAGAGCCAATCAGTGTTTTTGGCTCAGTCTGTGAAAATACTATAAATCAAAACATGCCATAATACTGATATTTCAATATACAGTACTGTATATCTAACTGTGCTGCCATATGCTTCATGCTGTATGGCTCATACAAAAAGCTATCTCATCTCAAACTTTAAGGTCAGGATCTTTATAGCCATATTTCTCCAGAGGAAATAAAGGCTAATTAGCCTTTATTAATGAAGAACATGGTAACACATCACTGCATTTGGATGCACATTCACAAACCACTTTACCCATAGGAACATTGTACAGGTAGATGTAGAATTTCAGATCTGTCTGTAGTACTGTCTGTACTACAGCAAATTACTCATTACTCTACTTTAATTTTAGTATTCCCTTTATCAGCCTTAGAATCTGGATGATCCATAAAGCTCTCATTGTCATCTTTAATAATGAGGATTGATTGCCACTGTAGATTAAATACCTGTGGTCATCCATAACTTTGCATGCAAGAGTTGGCTGTCTTCCATGTTGGATTCACCACATTATTTTAATGATTGCTCATTACAGATAATAAGCACAAGTCCTGTCTTGTCACATGGCAAGTCTTCTTTCCAAAAGCTCATATTGCCAGAACACAAACCCTTTGCTGAACTCTGCAGTTTCCTCAATGGCAGCCAGATGCGTCTACAATCATATCCTCATGGTGACCTATGCTAACCCTTCCTCCTTCATAATAGAGCAGGCTCAGTGGGTTCAATCTCACTGGGATGCAGCAAGCAGCAGGGACTTGTTCAGGATAATATTGTTTGAGCAAACTCTGGAAGAGAAAATAAAAGCATTATATGATTTTTTTTCCCCTTAGGGAGAAAGAATTCTCATAAACAGAAAGAGAGGACTATCTATGTCAGGATTTCTCCATTCTGTTGGGAAAATCAAGCACAGTTCAGTGAAATTCTTACCTCAAAAAAAAGTTAAGGAACGTGCAAACACACACACTCTCTCTCTCTCTCTTAACAACTGAACATGCCTCTACTGGTATGTTCCTTCTCATACTTTGAGAACTGTAGCTCTGGAGATTGATGCCATCATACAATTAAATTAAATTAGTGCAATTCAGATGTAACAAAGTACAAGGAAATAATAATGCATTGATACAGTGGACCCCTGCTTTACGATATTAATCTGAAGAAGTCACTAAGCAATTTGCCTGCACCCGAGACAGGTAGACAGGTGAGTGGGGTCAATAGCCAAATTACTGCTCCGTATCCACTGAAGCAGGTTCTTTGCACGGTCAAAATGCTGCTGCAAGCAGCACGGCTAGAGTGCCCAACAAGCTCACATAGAAGAATCACACACATGAAAAGACAAATGGGGAGACAAGAGGGGGTTTCCAAGCAGGAAAGTCTGCTTAGCAGGCAACCATAGTGGGTACTCTGTGGCTCTCCGTGGGCTCAAGGTTTGGCGCAGCTAGGTGAGGATTGCCGGGGTAGCAAGTGAAAGAAGGTGATGAGGAGGTAGTGTGATGTCGAGAGGGGGCATTGTGGTGGCTAGGAGCTAAGACTAACAATAGTGGTGGGGAAGAGCCAAAGGGTGAGAAGCAAGGCATAGAGAGAAGTAAAGTAATATAGTAAGGAGGAAAGAGCAAGGAGGCAGGTTTCCAGTCCTAGTTGCCTGATGGATGGCATGGAGGAGAAGTCTTGTTGAATGAATGAATGGGTGGCAGCACAACAAATATAATTCCCAAACCCACAGCCTTTCAGGTTGGAAATTGAGAACAATTTGGGGGTCTGTGTTTACACATTTTGTAGGGCCTGACTATAGATTAAAATGGGATGTTTTGTGGACAAGCTTATCCCTGACCAACCTATTATTTCTTAATGATCCTCACTGGACCATTCCTAGTTCTCAGGGGATGGGAAGCTTAGCCTCTTCTGTGCCAAGTCTTCTGTTTTGTTTGCTTTTATTTTGATTAGTCAAGGTCCAGACTTTATCATGGTCAAGATGATTATCTTGAGGCTCAATTTCTGTGTCATGCAGGAGTGAGGGTGATTCTAAGCAGATTAGTAGACCTCTTCTTTCTTTTCTTTCATGGACCACCATCTTATCTGGATGAGTTTGAATGGGAATTCTCATTTATATTGGATCCCACTTCCCACAATGTTTAGTATGGTGTTGAAACAGTATTTTGTGCTTCATTGTTTTTGGGCAAACGTCTGTAGTTCCCTTTAGTGAAGGGGTTGAGCTGCATGAAGATCCCGCATTAATTTCTCCCTTAGGAAACTTGTGAAGGTTCAATAATGTCTCTTGGAACACTGTGGGAAGGCAGAGGGGCATGTGCCCGTTCAGACATGGAGAAAATGGGGAGGGTGGTGTTTATTCACTTTACTGAGAAGCCATTTACATTCTTTGCTTCCTCTACTTCAGATATGCCATGGACCCCAAGGACCAATAGCAATTCCTATTATCAGGGTCCTCTGTTTTGCTTTGGAGTTCCTGCATTTTTCTTCCAAGTATGTAACTTGTTTCTGACTTTTAACCCCAAGATCCAAGGCTTTGCATGCATGCAGCAGCAATACCATAAGTTTTATATTAGACATTTCTGCAATACTATATTGCAAAGACTAGATTGCACGGACCCAGCTTAAAGTAATGTCCCCTTTCGATTCTGTTAATTGCATCATGACCTCACTCAGCACAGCTGATTCCTCAGCGGCCTGCATTTGCCTGTCTGATTTAGTGTTACCATGTGCCATGTGTCTGTGTTGTTGTTTTCTTCCTCAGTCAAGCTGCCCATTTGGGATAGGCCCTTCTGCTCAAAGTGGGTAGTAGTAAGTGCTCTTTCTTTTGATAGTTGGGCTCTTTCCTTCATAGCCAAGTTGAAGTGAGAAAGATGCTTGATTGGAGTGTGTGCTGTAACTAGTGGAATTACAGTAGATGGGATTTGCAGAGTTTGTAGAGAGATGAGAGGAGGTGATCATCTTCATTGGGTGCCTGGCTCTGCCCCCTTGTGTAGCACTTTCGTGTGTTCAAAGTGCTTAACGTGAATGATCATGTAATTTTCACAATCCTGTAGCAGTGGTTCCCAAACTGGGAGGTGTGGCTCCCAGGGGAGCTGCGGGAACCAGCCAGGGGAGACGCAAAGTGCCACGGAATCCTCTCAGAAAACTGTGTAATGCCAATTGGCAGGCATGTAATGTAATGGGGAGCCGCAGCCAATGGTATGGCCGCCAATGGTCAAGGGAGCCACAGGTCGAAAATGTTTGGGAAACATTACTGTTAAGGTCAGTATCATCCCTATATTGCAGCTAGGGAGCTGGGGCTGAGAGGCAGTGGCTTGCCTACAGCCGCCTGGTGAGTTCATGGCAGAGGCAAGAGTTGAAACCTGGAAGTCCAGATTTGCAGCTCAGTGTCTCAGCCACTACGCTACACTGCCTCTCAAACAGCATTTGAGAGCAACCCAAGTGTACGTGGCCCATGCAAAACCGATTAGAATTTTTAAAAATCTAAATAAGTCTTTCCAGCCTACCGCCAAGCAGACCAGGGGTCATTCTGACTCACTAGGAACACAAGCAGGGAAGTAGCTTTGCAGACTAATGGAATTTCAATGAGGCTGCTTCAGATTAAAACTTCTGTAGCTAGTTACTTTGCACTGTATACTTGGCTGTGGTATGTGACTAATAAGACTGATTTATGATTACATGCAGAGCAATGCAGAGGAGTTAGGCAGTCAGAAGGTGGGGTCAGGCCATGTTTTAGCTTGCTTGATTCCAAGACCGTCTATCTGAAATGGCTTAGAAAACCATCATGGACTCAACAAACTCATTCAATTGACCAGTTTTCTGCACTGATTAGCAAATGGAAGGGAGAGAAGTAGGCTTATGTGTTAGGGAAGCATTATGATCCTGAATATTGATGCTGAGTAGTGTATGACGTTCTTGGTATAAATTAAATGCAATCATCCATGTTGTTGTTGTTTTCCATTGTTAATATTTTGCCTATACAGGTACTAGCCAGATTTAAGTAGAGATGTCTATGTTTGAGCTCTCATGTGTACAATTTCTGAAGGAGAATATACAACGTAAGACCAGTACTGTGAACTCTGGAACACATCTGCATGTGTGGTAAATGAAAACCCTTCAGTCTCTTAACAGAGCCCTTGTCTGCATTTAAAATGGAGCTGGCCTGGCTCAGGCAGTGTATGCAGCTCTGCTATTATGACCTCTGAAGGGGCTGCAGTGGCTTAGTGGTTAAGATGCTGAACTGCAGACCGGAATGTCAGTAGGACAGCAGTTCGAGACCCGAGTGCCTCGTGATTGAGTGAGCTCCCGTCTCCTGTCCCAGATCCTGCCAACCTAGCAGTTTGAAAGCAAGAAATTGCAAGTAGATAAATAGGTACCACTGTGGCAGGAAGGTAACAGTGTTCCGTTAGACATGCTGGCCATATGACCACAGAAGTGTCTTCGACCAGCGCTGGCTCTTCAGCCTTAGAAACGGAGATGAGCACTGCACCCTAGAGTCGGACACGAGTGGCTTTCAAGCAGGGGATACCTTTACTTTAGCTCTCATGTCCTCAGGAGGACTTAACCCAGAACTGGGCAGTGCCACTGTGGTTGACACCTGTTCCCTATGGAACAAAGGGCCAGGAAAGACCCACTTTAACCTCACTGGGCTTTGCTCACACCTCTCCATTAGATAAGTCCATCCACCCCACCATGACGCAGGAAAGGATCCAGGTGCTATGGGCTAGCCAATAAGGAAAGTAGAACTCAAATTCCTAAACACCATCCACCCCACCATGACGCAGGAAAGGATCCAGGTGCTATGGGCTAGCCAATAAGGAAAGTAGAACTCAAATTCCTAAACACCATAAAATGGAAAGGGTGCTTTGAGAGGTTGCACATTTTGTTCCAGTAATTGCAGTTAATTCCATATGTTGACACACCCCTCCAGTCAAGGAGGGAGAACAACAGACTTCAGCTGTTAGAGAGGGTATGTCTAGTTAAGACTTGGTTTTGACTTTATTTTGTTTTAGCTCAAGTATCTGATTTCTGCTGATTTCCTTCTATATTTTAATAAACTTTTAATAATTTAATAAATTTAATAATTTAATATTTTAATAAACTTTTAAATAGATTTTAAATGCATCCTGCCTGTTTAGTAAAGGACCACTCACAGCCAAAGCTACAAAGGGCCTAATGTGCAGAGTTAGAAGAAGCCTGGTCAGTTGACTTCCCTTTTCTCTCCTCTGACAACCAACTTCCATAGGAATACCTAGGTGAATGGGCTCACCCCAGATGAGAGGAAAGGCATGAGATAAAGGCTTTATACAAATTCTTCTTTAGTGGCAGCTGATCAACCTGTCACCCGGGTTAGGCTGAGACAGGTAGTTGGGCAGCCAAGATAGGTAGTTGTGACATGCCTCAGTTTCCCCTTGAGGAACCCAAGACTGTTTGGGGAAGACTGGTGCATGGAGTGTGTCAGGTTCCCCATCACAACATGTTTACAATATATACAATAATACCAGTTGATCAGAGATTAGACTTTTGTTTATGAGTCATAAAAATTAAAGACGTGTCTATTGTACACTCATCGATTAGAGCAGCCAGTAGGGTGGGGGAGAAGACAGTGAGCATGTAGTAAGATGTAGTGGATGCTTTCTTCATGCACACCTATACAAGGGTCTGTGTGTGTGCGACAGAATTACTGCTAGGGTAAGACTTCAAAGAAAACCCTAAGTGGTTTATACTCGTATCACATGAAGTTTCAAAGTTTAATACTAATCACAGCCTTCCCATTCTAACAAAATATCCAGTGCTATGGTCACTTTCCTGCTCTTACTACCCGCCATAAGACAGAGACAGCCTCATTCCGCTTACAAGTGCTTGTCTTTTGTCCAGACACCAACTTGGGTTTCCTGCATTCAGCCATGACTGCTTCCTGTGCTTCAGCCATGTCTAAGGCCTTGTAACTAAGTGCCTGGCTGTAATATTGCATACAGGCTACTTGAAACCCCCATTGCTTTCAGTTGCAGTCTGTGTGCAGGATCACAGCCTCTGGTGGTGTTGCTCTCATTCATGCATAGTCAGGGGTACACATATAAATCACAACAGTCCTCAAAATATTGTTTGCGGGTTCCTGTCACCCATGAAAATCCTAATGGCAACTTTTAAACTGCATGACTACTTCCTCCATTAGCGGACACATTTTTTTTGGGGGGGGGGACCTGCTACGTGTGATTGCAAAACAAGGTGCATCTCCACTGCTGTTTTCAACTCCCGCATTTAGTTACTTCCACCATAAGGACAACACCACTCTACAGCTTGATATAATCAAGGTCTTTATTGATCTCACTGTAACAGCAACCATTGGTGAGAGTGTTTTCCCAACACCTGTTTCAGTAAAAACCAGAATTGTACAGAAGCAGCCCAAGGATTGTTCAGACCACATCTGTTTAAAACCAGGATTACACATTTAAACAAACTAAAAAAAAATTATGGCGGGTGAGGGAGTGAAGGAGCAGTAAATGGGATGGGGGCAGTCATAAGTACAGTTCTTAAAATGTGTCGAGGACATTCAGTAATCTTATCGGTAGCAGCCTCTACACTTCTCCCAAGGAGGCCACCAAAGCCCCCCCAAATAAGCTGCCCGCAATGTTATAAATAGTTCTTCTCCTGTCTAAGGAGAAGAAAGGCACACTGGATCACCATCTTGCAGTGATGCAGATTGACATGAGAGGGAAAATAGGAGGAGGAAGGGAGGTCTTGTTGTGTTCCTGACGTGAACAGGGACCAAGGTACTGATGAGTTTCCCTCACATCTTGTTTGACTCTCTCTCTCTCTCTCTCTCTCTCTCTCTCTCTCACACACACACACACACACACACACACACACAATTTTTATATCATGTCCCTGCTGCATTTGTCCCCTGAAATTTCATTTGAGATAAATTATCCTTAGATGTTGTAAAGCTGGTTTTGTGAAAAGTATCATCTGCCAAACAAGAAACTCCATATAATCAGCCCTAAGTAAATTTCTCCAGACATTAAAAGAATCAAATAGTTTTTTTCTAAGAGTAAAATATATATATTTATATATATTTGTGTGTGCATATAAACATCCACCCACATACATATACATATTTATTTTTGCACTCACCCTCTCTCCACACTAGAGATTTCTCATTCCACAGTTACCCAAGTTTACAGATGACTATCAAATGCAAATCTTTCATCCTACCACACTCTCTGTGCAGCATAAAGTAAGGATGAGGGAGACATAAAAGGGCAAGCAGCTTATCATCATGAAGAATTTGCATAAAGGAGGATTCTATTTTCTGTAATCTCCGTTTTATGAAATGTCATTCCTTAGTTCGGTTCATAGAATGAAACACAAACACCAACTTGTTAGCAGATGCATAAAGCAAGGTTAAAAGAGAGGCAGAAGCATCCCTCAAAAATTTTAAATGCCTATGCAACTTCCTTCTCGCCACTATGGAAGATAGAATCTGTTCTCCCAGTAAGCTGGGAGAAAAAAAGAATAGAGTTAAAACTCACTGTTATATTAGCAGAACAGATTTAGAGAGAAAATTAGCACAAATGAAACAAAGAGGTGAAAGTCTCTGCATCTTTGATGCCAACAATCCCAGCTACAAAACTAAACTAGAATGTGTTTTAACACTATCCTGAGACTCAAGGAGAATGAGTGAGACTACTAAGTGGGAAAATGACAATATACTGAAATATCAAAGACAGTACCATTCATGGTTGAGAGACACCAGAAATTGCAGAGAAAGATTAGAGCTAAACTGGCAGTAGATAAGCAGGCACCCCAGATTGACATCAGAATGTCATTCCCCGAAGAGATCCAGGTGAGATAGGAAATCTTCCCCATCCTGGATTTTTTTTTTTAATCAGCATCACCTTCTGGTCTAAAGGTGGGAGCCCAGGCTGATTTACAGTGGCAAAACTCACAAGCACTTACAGCCCAGATATACAACGAAGTACAAAAGGTTCTAATTGAAACCCAGTACTGGTAGGACGGTGGTTTTTCATTTGGCCCCAGAAATATTTTCATTGGTGGAAAGACCTTCACTGATGCTTTGGGCAAATTATCTTTGGTGACAGTAAGTGGAACTTCACCACAAATTTGGCCAAGTGTTCCAAATGTGGATTCTGTTCTCTCCAAAGTTAAAGAACTTGGTAGATACTCCAGCATAATACTGGACATATTTCAAGGCCAATATGCACACCTATTATGTGGTGTTAGTTCAATATACTAACTAAAGTGTTACTAATATAACAGAACTAATCACAGTAATAATTAGCAGCAGTAAGCATTTTAATATTAATCAATTCTATTCCTCTTACCACTGTTAATGAGTTTAAGTCCCAGAAAAGATACAAATTTGGTTACGTATAGGAGTCTTTGAAGACAAAAGAACTAGTTATCACAATTTACCCACTGATAAAAATAAAGCAGAAGTGAAACTACATATTCCTGATACCACTCCTGATTTCAGTCTGCAGCAACCGTGATTAAAAACAAAAACGAACAAAAAACCACAAAGCAGCATCTTGCATTCCCAGTCATTTTATGCTACCCAAGGTATGTCCACACCAAACTCCTCATCCTAAAAAGACCATTCCAATGAAGAGTTTTTATAGTCTAAATTGCCACAATTCAGTTAAGAGTCAACAACTGCGCTCTTTGAAAAACCAGGATCTGACATATTATGCCACAACAAAACTACTATGCAAGAATTGCAACCTAAACCTAAAGGCATAGTATGAAGGGCATTCAAGTGATTTTTTTTGTTTTCTTTAAATATTTAGCTCAGGAAAGGAGATGGAAAAAAATAAGGCAGAGTAGAGGCTTGGCTTTCTTGGCACATTTTCCTTTTCGTGGCAGGCAAATCAATACCGGTATGTGAAAGTTTAGTGGCCAAACAAGAACTACAGAAAACGTATGCCAACTCCCACTACACTTCTCAGCAGATGTGGGATTTTGCACTGCACTTACCACATCGGAAGCACTGATTTTTAGACAAGTGTTTCTCAGCATCACACACACACACACACACACACACACACACACACACACACACACACACAAAATGCACACATGCAGATATTTCTGGCAACATGCTGCAAGGTAACATGCCACTGTTCCATGTCACTGTGATTTCTCTTACAGTGACATGTTTTTGTCAGTATGTTTCCAGAAGCACTCAGAGGCATTTTGAATGTGCCTTTGTAATGTGGTAACCTCCAGTTTGAAGTCACCCTTAACTTCTTCTAGTACAGTATTTGCCATGTACCAGCAGTGCTAACACCAAACAGTTATAGGCCAGAGTTTGAGACTAAGCAATTCCTTTAGGTGGAAAACCAGGCAGCTGGATTCACATGGTAACAAAGACAAAAGGTATCCACATCTTACACAAGTTATACCCACTATGGCAAGGCAGACCATCTTCATTCTTCCCCGAGTAGCCTCATAATTGTCTATGGACCAAATACAGCCCTCAATACAGTTGTACCTGGCAGACCTACCAAACTTTAATCAAAGGTGAAGTAAGAAGTTTGCCTGCAATTTCACTACTAGGAAAGGAAAAAGAAAATGTTTGCAAGTTACAAGAGAAACAGTCCGTATTTAACATTACCCCTCTCTTTGGATTTCGTAAGCAATGCCAACGTTATACTGAAGCAGAATACAGAAGATGACCATCCTTAACATACAGTAAAATCAAAGTATGTTTACTTAGAAGTAAATCCACTGAAGTCAATGGAGTTTACTCCCTAGTAAATGTACTTAGAAGTGCTACTTCAGGAGATGATTCTCTGTGCACAAAGATATAGGCAAGTACACAAATCCAGAAGGCTGTCTCTCAATTAAAGAAAGTTGATTAACAGTATGGACTTTAGTCAATTAATTGATTAAATCCACTTACATTTGCTATGAGGAAATAAATATGTTCTAAAGAACAAACATATTTTGTGTTTAGATTCTGCATACTTGTGAGACCATCTCTACTGTGACACAAGACACATTCCCCCTTTTGTCTAGCACAGGAAGGAATGCCTCCTCTAAACCAGTGTTTGTTAATAGACAGGTTAAAACAATTAACATAGGTATTTTATTAAAAAAATAAGTTTGCTGCCCCCTTTTTGTTGATCAAAATGTTTTTTTAATTGATTGTAGCCCTACTAATCTAAATCGATCCCTTCCAATCTAAATTACCCATCTGAACGGACAGTATCAGCCATCAAAAGTTGCTTTTTAAAAGCAAGAACACACAAAGTGACAAGCAAAAGAAGAGCAAACCACCAACTGACAGGCTCCTCTTTGTGAGAAAGATGCAATATAAGGCCATCCCAGTGATAAAAGGTGCTACAGTTATTATAGCAGAGCTGAAAAACGGATGGTAACTTATTTTCCAGAAAGGCCTTTCGAGGCATTCAGCCGTCTCGGAGAAATCCTTCCAGTATAGTCATGACAGAAGAAGAGCCAGCAAAACCAGCAGCAAACATTTTAAATAGCTGCCAGGATTTAATCTCGCCCTTTAATGCACTTCCCAACAACAAGATCGCATTGTTAGGAAGTGCAACTTTCCATAAAAGATTTGTAATCCATTCCATTAGCCAAAACGGCAGAAAAGATAAGGGTTTTGGATTACAATTGGGCTCCACACCAATGAAGATTTCAATTTCCATAAATCCAATTTCAGTATATTAAAAGGGAGTCGTGGTGCATTATGCTTTAGTGCAAAACTCAAAATTATGAAAAAAAAACCCAATAGCAGCCAATGGTACACAGTGGCTGCAAAAATATGCAGTTACTGGGGAGTAAGCACCAATGAATGCAGTGGGAATTACTTCCAAGTAAACATGCATAGGAATAGATTGGGGGACATAAGGCAGTTTTGTAGGCCACGCAGATTTCCTAGAGCCACTGCTATCTCTACAGTAGTCGCAGTCACAACTTAACAAGCAAACCTAAGATTCCTGCCTGTATTCTTTTCCTTCACAAAGAAAGAAGAACCACAGTATTTAAGCCTTCTCAAGATAACATGAAATCACTAAGTCAAAGGGAAGGGCAGTAAGGATCAGCAGGCAACCAAGCAAAAAGGTCTGTAATTTGTGTATGAATTTTCCAAGGCAAAAAGGATTTATGAAGCCTGGCTCCAGGCACAGCTCTCCCACTGTAGAAAAGCTGAAGTATGAACCAATGCTTGATGGGACAGATTAAAACAGGCAAAACACCTTCTTAGAGCAGGCCATGTGAGTGTCACTATGCGTAGAGACCTCATGTCCCCATTTTATTTGCTTTAATAAACTACAGCTTTTTAAAACTATAAAGTCAGTAACTGAATACCCATGACTAAGACACTGTGCTGGGCAGAGCCAGGAACAGAAGAAAAGGATAGCTTCGATGTTTATTTTTCAGCTTTCTGTTCGAAAACATCTCAGTCCCTGGCACATAGGGACATTTTCCTTAAAACAAACAAACAAAAAATCTCATCAGGATCGTGGGGGTAGTTCCACAACCAAAGTGAGGTCCATGTTGCTTGTACGGTCTATTTTCCAAAACAATATTTTTTGTTTGTTAAAAAAGAACCTTGCTTATGTGTTATCCAGCCTTGCAGATGTCCACAAAAGTTAGCGGTCCATCTGCCCACCAAACATGCCTATGTTAGCCGTTTGTGGCGTGAAAGAAACAGCTTCTGTAAAAGGTTCTCACTGGTCACCTAGAGACAGCTCTTGTCATAAGCAGCCAGGGGAGTTGCTATTTACAAACCAGGCTTGCACGCTAGGTTGAGCAGCTGAAAAGAGTGTCCCATGTAAGCTAGAAAGACTGATGTTTCTTAAAAATGATCTGGCAGAATTTAGAAGGTGACCTTGCCTTGCTTTGCCTGCATGGGCTGGGGGGGGGAGGGGGAGGGGAGAGCTCTTCCATTCCACCAACTGTAATCAAGGATCACCTCTTCAGCAGTACAGTATTTGATTTTATGAAGATGCTAAAAATGTGAATTTTAGAGGGTTTTTTTAAAACATGCAAGCCGCCTCACTCTTTCTAGAATTCTAACAAACGTGTTCCAGGGTCCACAAACTGGTCGTCCCCTGCAACAGGAGAACTGAACGATGTGAAGACTGATTTTAAAAAGGTTATCCTGCAGCATTTGCGACACCGCCTGAGAACTAGCAAATTAAGACACAATCAAACAGGTCACCAACAGTTTTCATTGCCTAACCTGATTGCAAATAGTAAATAAATATTCTGAATGGCTATATATACACCGTATATATTAGTTTATATCTTATAATCAAGAATATTAACAGGAGAGGACACATTTCAGAAATCTTTGTTCTTAAGTAGCTACTGACATCTGAAAATGGCAAGCCATTATAATTCTGATTGTTCAATCAACACAAGGTGATAGGAATCACTTTGATCTTGGACGGTGCATTCTTTCCTCCCTTCTCCCTCCCAACTGCTGGCAATGCAGATTCCACCTATCAGGAAGTGAGCAGCAGGTAGACTCACAGAAATGAAACCGAATGAAATGATGTAACAGGCTGTACACAGAACTGTTTCTACACTGACATCACAGGACTCAGCAGTCCTCCAAACCAGACAACTAGAAATGCTGCCGTGTAGACAAATTAGTATTCATTTGGCCTCCACATTTCACAGCATTGCTGTGCCCATGTTGCTCAAGTAGAGAGAAGTGTCCAGCAGCACAATCCAGTCTCAGGGACTTTCCAGGAGGCACCCAGTGTAGCTCCCTCAACCACAAGGGCACACCTTCCTACTACATATTCTAGCCACTTTCTTCTGCATGAAGCTCAGACCCAGGCAAAGAGTTTTAAACACAGCTGGGTCCAGAGCGTGAACAGAGGCTCTGCCAGGGTTCTCCCCTAAATGCACCTCAGCTGTTCGCTGGGGAAGCCCAGACAGGCTAAAACAGCCGGAGCAGCTAAAATGCATAAAGGGACCAAGTCTGACAAGACAGTTTTGCTATTCAAACTGGGAAGGAAGAGTTAAAGAGCAATTTGCCCCAGTCTCAGCTTCATGCAGGAGCAAAAGCAAGGCCAATATCGTTGGCTCTTTGCTCAATTAAAGATACTGCCTGATTTGTGGTATATCATCTCCCCAGGACCCTGATCAGATGCTGGAAGAAGGTAGCCTGTGTTTTCATGGCCATGAGCAAACAACCCAGCAGGGTTTAAAGAAAACAAGATTTATTGGCTTCTTCATGGCACTCATTCCTATTTTATCACAGTGCCTTACAAATATCAACAAATTTATCCTCACAACAACCCTGTGAGGTAGGAATCTATTGTCCCCATTTTACAGACTGGGGGACTGAGGCACAGAGAGATAAAGCAACTTGCCCAGAGGCACACAGGAAGCCTGCCGCCAAGCAAGAAACAGATATCTATCAACCAATTCCAGGCAAGCGCTTTAACTATTAGTTTACGCAGCCTTTGCAAGCAGCAGCTAAACTGATTGCACCATATCAAAAATCTTGGAGCATTTTCTGTGATGTGAAAGGTTGGAACTGCTACAGATCTTAATAGCTAACCCCCCCTCTGGGGGGGGAGGGAGAGAATAACTTCCAAAACTAAATAAAAAACTGTTTATACTATTATGAAAAAAGTGGCTGTTAGCAACACCTGAAGTACTACCCTTCTCCTCCTCTTCCTGCACTTTACCAAAGTTGGTTTAGTAGTTCATGGACAAATCTGAGTTCCACTATGGTCAGCAGCACAGCAAAGCTGTATCCGTTCCGCTACATCAACAGAATAGCCGGCGAGGTTCCAGAAACAACTGCTGGTGATTGTGAGGGAGGCAGGATGGAAATCCAACTGTGTTCTGACTCTAGGCTGAACTTGCAGTGTACTTCAGAACTATCCTCACCAAGAATTCAGGAAGTTTACAGTGCACCTAAAGAGCATCCCCCTCTGCTAATCACAGCTTAGTCACTTCTTCATCAATGCTTTAGAGTCAGTGTTGTTTTCCCCAGAAACACTGCAAACAGAGCCTATTCCTGAGAGATCAACAGTTACGAAGCAGATTTGCTCCTGTATTATTCACATTATTATTATTATTTGTCCCCCACCTCCAAAACTACCATATATGCTGAGAGTAAGCATAATGATTTTACCAGACTAGCCGTAAAAAGGAAATTATATTTGCCAATTTATGAAGAAATATAAGTGTCAAATTTTATCCCAAGGGTCAGAGACATAAGAGTGAATTCATGACTTGAGTTGAAATGTTTCCCCGCCATCTGACAGACCAACACCACATTCTTCTAGCATATGTCCTGGGACCGATCATAATTTACAAGCACAGTCTGCGGTTGCCAATTCCCTGTTGCTGGGTCCCATGCCACTCCGGTTACAGTTGGACAGCAGAGTCACCAGCCACAGCAGTACTGCATCTCCCTTCGAGGGCTACCAGCAACTTCTTAAATGTGATTCTATTTTTCAGACATTACCAGCATGGGATGAGAGTTGGGCCACAGGCACTGCCAAAGGGTTATCCATCCCCCTACTGGGAGACTGCTCAAGATAAACAGAGGCAAGGATCAACCACCTGGTAAGTGGGAGACGCAGAGCTATCACCATTTTAGCTATCACTAAATTAACAAAGATTTCTTTGAACTCATACAATCCAATTTGCTCTGCATATGAAGAAAAAAGCCTCTTGCAGCATGCATCACAACAAGCACCATCTCCGGGGAGAAAAAAAAAAAACCACATTCCTTCCTTTGTGAGAACAAAAAGGGGAAAGCATCTTCTAGGATGCTGCCTACCAAATGCTGCTTTTGCAAGCATTTGTACTAATGGCTGACCCTTAAATTGATTAATCAATTAAAAATAAACATACAGCCCTAGGGAGAAGCAGTTTCACACATTTCAGATTATCAGGTGGCACTACAACCACTACATGAACTCATGGAGTGGCTGAATTCAGACATCCTCCCTCCCCCCACATGGCAACTGTTATCATAAATTAGCCTGGTTGCCCAAGAATTCACAGCATGAGCGGCCTTTCTCTACAACAGCCTTTTAAATCCCAAGCAAGCAGTGGAAGGAAAGTTCGTCCATGCCAACCAACCAGCATGTGAGTGTGTCACCAGCAGGAAAGGAACGGGGCCCTATTAAATTGAAATGAGTGGATTAAGTGAGGCCATCAGTGACTAAGGGCACTTGAAACTGACCCCAATTTAATAGTTCTTCTTGCTGATTTACAGTGCAATCCTATCCAACTTACACCACTGGCGTAACTCAGCTGTATTCTATCCAACTTACACCACTGGTGTAACCCAGCGGTGCAGCGAGAACGGGAGGCCCCAGAATGGAAAGGGGATTCAAATCCTCTCCAAAGGGGGATTCAAAGGGGATTTGAATCCCCTTTCCATTCTGGGGCCTCCCGTTCTCACTGCACTGCTGTGTTACACCGGTGGTGTAAGTTGGATAGGATTGCGCTGTTAGTGTGTGAATTCCAAAAACTTACTGCAAGCTGGTGACCAAAGGATGCATGGGTGGGTTTGCTTCAGAGAAGATTGCAATATGCGAGAGTTGTCTGCTAGCTACTGATTGCCCACCGCCCCTACATCTTCTGAAGTCACACATCAAGAAATCAGCCCTGCACATCCCAATAGCCCAGTAACTAAAGTCTGGTCTACATATGCAGTAGAATGACTGCAGCAGAATGGACTGCACCACTTCAGACTGCAGATGGGGAACCACAGTTATTAATACTTCTGTATGTAAAAAAAAGTCTTGCAAGTATAAACTAGCACTGTAGGGAAAAAGGCTGGTCTGGAACTTCTCTCTCTCTCTCTGATGTGCTGCATTTGAATTTGTAAGTTTGGTTGGTTTTTACATGGAGAAGCATTCAAAAATGGCATCTCCTAACTGAAGTGGTCCATTCTACCACATCATTCAATTTCTGTGGCATGTGTGGACCAGGTCTAATTCTTTGGATGCCCCAAACCTAACACAGGACTCCCCCCCCCCCCAAGACAGCATAAGACTCTTGTGAAGCCCATCCTAGTCAAGCATAGCCAGGTCATTTCAATTTTTGGCACAATAGTAGATTTGCAAAGAATCCTGCAGACATTAACAGCAGCAAAACTGAAGACAGATCAAGGACAAACAGCATAGAGGACCATCAAGCATGACACTCCCTAATTACATCAGAACAAAATAGGATTCCCCTTTAATACTGATGGATTCAAACTACGAAATTGAAGAGACAAGCTTTTGGAAATGGGAGATTCTAGGAGGCACTCCTTGGGACAAACGTGGAAATATATGTACGATGAAGTGGTGGCTCTTCCTAAGGCTGTACTCCTATGCACACTTACTAGGGAGCAAGTACCACTGAAATAAGATGGACTTACTTCTGAGTAATCACACATAGGACCATACTGTAAATGAAGTAAACCTGTTCCAAAGGAACAAAATTAGAAATGATTAAGTGGAAGGGCAAAAGAAATCACAGCCATGCTCTTCCAGGAGACAGAACCTCACCATGTTCCCATTTTCAAGGATATGTTATCTCATAGGGAAGAGTTAAGGAACAAGGATCTGAACCCAAGTGAGTGCTTCCTGCAGAGCAGTAAAAGAACATAAATCTGGCTAATAAATTGGAATACAGCAATTAAGAGAGAGGAGAACAATGGCAGTGTCATGTCCCTTCAAGCATATATCACCCTTCCATGGCCCTTTTATTGTAATAAATATCCAATTGTTGATGGTAGTACGTTCTCGCGTGTGCATGATTGGATAAGTTGTCTTTAAAGTGCGAGAAGCCAAGGCATGTTCCTTAGCTCTGTAAATTTATCATGGGCTTCAATTCAGTCACAAAACAGAGAGATGAGGGGTTTAACAAAGAAAAAAAAGAGGGGGGGAGGGAGGAACACATGACACGGCTGAAGGGAGTCAAGGAGAGGGGGAAATAGTCCTCTTATCCTTTGGCACTTCAAAAGTTGAAGTGGGGATTCTAGTGGAAAACAGCTGTTGCTTCTTCCATCCTTCGGTTATTGATCCTGTTGGCCAAATCAGATGTGCACAGGTTATCAGGAGTTGCTCTCTCTCCATGGTTACCCTCGAGAAAGATCAGATGTCCATCTCAAACTGAGCATCATCACCTGGTTAGAAGACAAGTACACACAAAAGTTAGAATAGAGCCCTCAGACGGAAAAAAACAACAACACTGTATTAAGTACAAAGTTTTTAAACACTGTTAGATGCAAAATTGAACTTTCCCCTTATGTGTAAGTCTCCTCTGGAAAATGAGGCAAGTCTGATCTCCCCCTGTAGCAGACTGACATGGTACCAAAAAACAAAAACAAAACACCTCCCAGAAAGTAGTAAACTAGCATTAACAGTGAGAGGTCTTGGTTAGAACTTTCCCCCTAGAAAAGCTGAGATTTTAAGGGAGTTTTCGATATAGGGAAATTTCCCCACTTGCAACTAGAAGTGGTATATTCCACTGTCTCACCTTAACTCTACTACATATGTAGATCAGGCTGCGACAAAATCACCTAGGCCAGGGGTTCTCAACCTGTGGTACAGGTACCCCTAGGGGTACGCGGACCAATGGCAGGGGGTACGCCAGAGCCTGCCCCTTATCAGCATCAATCAGTAGTTAATTACTTGTTAATTAGAACTTAAATGCAATCTCATCTGTCTCTCTCTCTCTCCACACACACACACACACACACACACACACACACACACAGAGTTAAGACATTTTTCACTTTTAAAATTGTTTTAGTACTTTTTTATTTAATGATTAATTATCTAATTAATTGATTAATCCAAGTAATTAGCAATTAATTAGCAGAGGGTACTTCAGAAAATTGGACCGTGATAGGGGGTACCCGGGTCTCCAAAAGTTGAAAACCCCTGACCTAGGCATATTGTAATCCTTGAGACAGAAGTTTTTACTCATGAAATTTCCACTATTACAGACACCTTTTTTTTTTTGTCCTGGATTTCTGGAAAAAAGAACTCTATTGACAGAACCCTTGCTTAGCCCAGAAAATTATTTTCACCATCCAAAATCCATATGAAGTCATGTAAAAAACTGTTAGCTTCAGCTAAAGGGTCTGACTGGAGACTCCCATTTTAATGAACAACCACAGCTAGATTTCACACATTGTGGGGCTTAGCCTTAAGCCTACAAGACTTTACCACCAGATAAAATGACAGGGTCCCATGTCGGTAAAGGTTAGCAGTCCCACATCTATACTATAGCCACATTACATATAAAATGCCATTTACTAATTTATTTCACAGACACTGTTCTATATTTAGGAGAGAAGCCATAGCTCATTGGCAGTGCACATGGTTTGCACACTGAAGGTCCCAGATTCAATGGACCAAAGGTCTGAGGCAGCTTTATATATTCCTGCATTTCTTGTAGGCTTCTAGAGCGGGGGTCCTCAACCTCTTAACTGCTGCGTAATCTCCAGCGCCAATCTCCCACCGCGTACCACTGGATGTAAGTGCCGATGATGTCATCAGTACTTCTGGGTTTTTGCTGCGCCAGAGCCCTACAAAGGTAAGCTAAGGGTCGGGCGCGGGCTGGACTTTCCCGAGCCTGGAAACCCACACACTCGAGCTCTGCAGAGCTCGAGGTGCCAGTTCTAGGGCTCTGGCACAGGGTGGTGCAGGCTCCCTGGCAGCTGCCATCTTGGCAGCCAGGGAGCCACGTGCCACCAGCCGGTGGTCAGCATATCACTAGTGGTACGCGTACCACCGGTTGAGAACCCATTTTCTAGAGTAAACATAACCATCAGCAGCTACCTAGTCAGCATCTTCCTGCACAGTCTCCAAGTGACTCTGTTTAAGGTCAGAAGCATCATATATGAGAGTACACGTAAGCTATTGATGACCTAATTTACTCCACTGTGAGTTTGCTGTCCCATTCCTATGTAGCCTAGAGATGGATTTAACAACAAAGAATCCTAATGGATAGTTTCACATTCAGCTATCGTGATGGGTAGTTCATGCTCCAGTTAGTCTAGACAAGCAAACTATATGGTAAAAACCATATGACGACCTAGAATGGTACTTTGAACGGCAATTGTAGTACAAAACAAAAAGGTCGGCCATCTACTAGAACAGTCGTGCAGATTGAGCTGAACAGGCCAAATGCCGCAGTTGTGAATTTAATTGGTGAATTACTGGAGCCATGAACAACACTACAGCACCTTGAAAAAGTCTGAGAAACCTATCAGTAATTCACCAACTAATAGTTAAGATACAGCTGGGAGCAGCTTCTGGTTTCTCAGCCCACTGATGTTTTATGGAGCCCAAGGGTGATAATTCACTATATCAGCAACTCATGTGGAACGAGTGTAACAGTTCACTGTCCTCTATGTGCAGGAATGCCATTAAAAATTAAATTTCACAACCTCAAAAGCAAATAATATATGCTGCATGGTGCTGTAAAACAATTTTGAAGTAAACTTTTTGAAAACGGTTTTGCTTACAGAAATGCAGCTCTGTTGCTGTCACCAAGCTATGAGTGTGCAAGACCAGGCCAAAGAAAGATGCTACTATATAAATCGCAAATAACTAAAGTGAGACTATTCCTCCTCTCCCCCTTCTGACTATCAGCTGCCATCTGCTTCATCTCCCAACTCCCCTTCCTTTCTCCAGCCCCACCACTCTCCTTACTCAGGCCCACCTCTGAGTCCTCTCATGTCTAGAGAGTCAGATGGGGGTTAGCTGTGCAGCTGTTGCACAGGGTAAGAGCAGCGCTGCAAGACCACCTTGGGGCTACCTCAACTGTTGCAGGACTTCAACTGTTGCAACTGTTGCAGGAGTTTGCAGGACTTCAAAGAGGGATCGAGAACAACCCTACATCACTCCTCACTACAGCCACAAAAGGCAGAGAAACCTTTTGTCAAAAGATGGGCCGTCGTATTAATCCCTGCAGCTCCCTTTCAGACTTGGAAGAATGAAATAGCACACTACTTATTTGCCTAAAATAATAGTTACTTGTCCCATGAAAGCAGGCAAATGACAAACTGCAACTTTTGATGTAACTAGATTGTGAATGATCATGGGAAAAATATACTAGAAATGTGCTATATATGTATCATGCAAGCTCTCTTACCCATTGGAGGTTTTCCATCATGATTGTTCAAATTGTTTACTTCCACTTTGGAATCCTCAGTCACAGTACCAGGGCTAGTAACTCCTGGGATATTTGGAAGGTGGCAAGGAGGGGTCTGAGCCATAGGAGAATTGCGGCGATCTAACAGAAACTTGCGGTCATAGATGATTCGGGTACCTAAGAAAAGAAACAAAAATAATTGGCATAACAGAATTCCCCCCTTCCAATGTATAAAATTACAAATAATACCTGTGCTACTAAGTCAGGTAAGGTGCACATGGCTTTTACATTAATTCAACAGAGAGGCCTTGTTTTCAATGTTCAGAGGCAGCATGCAAACAACAGGGGGAAGGTTACTGCTTTCATATATCCTGCCTGTAGGTGTCTTGGTGGCACCCAAGGGTGCACTGTTGGGAATAGGACACTAGACTAAATGGGTCCTTGGTTTGATCTAGCAGTGCTGTTATGTTCTAATCTGAAATTTTGACTACAAGGAGAAATAACACACAGAAATCAAACTGGACACTACACATGAAGTACATTATACTATACTGTACTAAAACAACCAGAGCCAGGAAGCACGCACCATTACACCCTCAAATTGCCCAAATGTTACAAAAATGCCCAAATGTAACATCTTGAGATAATCAATCTCACTTCGATCCATGGTAAAAGTAGTTCTCCTACATTTGAATCGAAATACTACAGTTTTAATATTAAGGAAACAGCTGTTGTCTAGTTTTAATCAAATCAAGGGCAGGTGTTTGGACGGTAAGGAACAAAGATAGAAATTATTTTGGTGAATTCCATCTCTCTATGTGAAGGGCAAGAAATTTGGAGAGAGGGAGATAAAGGACTGCAAGGCCAGACAATTCAGAAACAAGAGGATGTGTGTGTGTGCGTGCGTGTGTGCGTGCTGCTGTCAAGGTAAAAAAAGAAATAAAACAAAGCACAGGCGAGATCTCTTTGTTCAAGATCTCTGCTTATCTAAGATAGTTACCTCATGTGCATCTGGATTCTTTTAAATTCCATCCTCATCATTTTGCTCAATCTTTGCTATGGCTTGTTCTTTTGCAACTACACTCAGCCTCCATTCTCCCTCTACATCCAGGAAGTCAAATGACCTGAATGGTTGTAAGTGTTCCAAATAACCAATTCATGGCTGTTACAGGGACCCTAAAACCAGGGGAAACTTGGACCCAACATGGCTACGTAGCTGCCTCCCCCAGTGTCCCATTACACCCCCCATAAGGTCAAACAGTGAGGGAGTACCTAGAAGGTGCCATCCGTGCACCAGGGCACAGTAGCTACGGCACATTCCTAGGACATATAAATAATGCAGGGACTGAACAACAGGCTTGTAAAACAGCCACTCACTTGGGTCACCAATCACAAGAATGAATCACTTCCAAGGGACTATGCAAGAAAGCTTTTGTGAACTACCCAGAGATAACTGCTTCCTTTCAGGGCACGAATGTGTCAAAAATGACTCAAGACAGATATGCATGCAGAACAGTAACATTTTTCAGTGTTAGTCACTTTTGTGGAATTATTTACAGGGCTGGAATGATATGCACACAATCTTCACCACCTCAACTTTGAAAAGGAAACAATGCTGAAAATGTGGGGGGCAGGTTTTAGTGGGAAAGCTTAAGCAGCTCGAAAGGAGGCAGGCGAGACTTCCCAGTAATCCCATGGGGTCATCTATTCATGTAGCGCAGCCCCCAGGCGCCCCGCATACCTATTCCTGTCTCCTCTCAGTTCTACATTTTCACTGTCTAGTCGTTATCCTAAACCCAGCCTGCAAGAGATCGGAATCCAAAATCCCAGTTCTGCAAAAGAGAAGTCTGATCAGGATAAAGAATGAGAATTCAGTTTATGGAATTTGCATAATTTATTTCCCTTGAGTTCAGAAACCTTTTCATAATGTAACATATATATCTGCTATTTCTGGATCTAAAAAACTCTGAAAAACACTTGGAAAATAAAGTCCTAAAACAAAAGAAGGGGGAAGTGCAAGAAGAAGCAGTTGTAGACTCAAGCACTGCTATCTATGGGCAAAAGAGAGTCATCATTTTTGTTTTGGTAACTTACAAGGTCTGTTTATTTTGATGTTGAAAGAAGATTTCCCCCTCCAGCTGCCAGCTGATCCAGCACCACTTTGCTGCATAAAACTCTGATCATCAGCATACTTGCCTACGATTGACATACAGCTATCCCCACTTCATATCCTACAGTGGGGGTATAGTCCAAACAGCTTAACTGGAAAGGAAAGAGTTGGCTATAACTAAGGAGCTCTGGATTTTTGTTATGCTTCCTGCTGACAGTAATATGCAGAAACAGATACTTGGAATGACACTAGGAACAAGAGCACAGGGGCCAGTTCCATGCTCATTTTTCTGCTAAGAAACTTCATTAAAACAAAGATACGAAGGGAAAGTAAGCAAGCATTTGAAATCGCAGCCCCTGGCTCAAAACCGAAAGATGAAGGTTTGGGCTGCAGCCAGTGTGTTGAACAGAACCACACACTTCACATCTAGTACTGACTCGGAATATTTCATCTCTTTCAATTACTGAAAATGAGTGGCCGATTATTAAATTCTCCTTAAAATTGAACTGTACTAAGCTATAATCCTTAAACCTTTTATTCCAGACTGGAGGTCTTATTAAATACAGACTGATTTAATTGCGCAATCCTGCGTAAGTTTAGAGCGGCGGAGCGCGAGCTTTGCCATTCTAAACTGTCGCAAACATGTCGTAAAGCATGTTTGAGACTTTTGAGTAAGGGCTGCCAGCGTGGAGGCCAGCAGCCCTCACTCCACTGCCGAAGCGACCCAGCCACCGGTGGGGAAGGTACATCTCCTGCTAGTAGGTGCAAGGGCGGGCCGGGCGGCAAGGAAGGGCGGTGGTTGGTCGAGCCGGCCCGGGAGGGGCGGGGATGTCGACCGCTACATCCCCGTCCTGTTCCCAGCGGCCATTACAGTCACCTCGGAGTTTTGCCAGCTCTTGAGCTGGCAGAAATCCGAGGAGGCCCATTGGGGCCTCCCAGCTCTACACCAGGGGAAGGGGACAAACATCCCCTTTCCCTGAGGAGACCTCCAGGCCGCTCCGGAGTGGCCTGTAGCGAGCATAGGATCCTGCGGGCAGCCCTAGGGCCGCCCGCAGATCTTTAGGCAAGATTGTGCTGTAACATTCTGTAGTAGATCATATTTTTGAATTAAAACAAAAGAACAAAGTGTAGGGACCAATTTCCCACCACTGTAGTGCAAGAAAAGCAGCTGTACTGGGGGACAGATGGATAAAGTCCTGGAGCAAGAGATGGGCAGCACGCCTGCAGCAGCTAATTCAGATCTGCATGAAATGCTGAATTCTGGTAGTCAAATCAGTTCGTTCACTTATACCACCATCCCAAACTAGGTGCCAGAAACACAACATATTGGCCAGCATTATGCAATTGTGCTGTGTTAATTGTTCATGTCAAATGTCTCACCCATGGGCGGCTACTTGGCAACAAAACACTTTGCATCCTGTACCAAAAACAAATCTTCATGTTTGAACAACAGAACAAACACCAGACTTCAAACTCAGGGTAAACTGAGGTCGACAATAAGGGGAAGGATCTTCTGATCCCTCCCCCTCTACCCCCCACCTTATTTTAAAGTGCACCCTTATCAGTTTCTCTCTGTGCTCAAGTAGCCTCAAAATTCTGAGCCCTTGATCTTGAAAGCCTCAGGCAATGCAGTACAGTACTGTACAGAGAAACAAAGATGCCTTTGCTTTCTGCCTTATGCTTTGTAATTTAGTCCTAAGGCAGACCTGGGCATTGTATGGCCCCAGGGCCACATCTTGCCCTTTAGCTGTCCCTTAGCGGCCTGTGTGAGGTACAAAGGAAGACATGGAGCAGCTAATTAAGGTAAAATAATACCTCCTGCTTGCCCCCGGCCATTCTCCTACCTTCATTAGCTGCTCTGTGTCTTCCTTCCTTCCATGCTGCTGCTTAGTGTCTTGTTGGAAGGAAGACAGGGAGCAGCTAATGAAGATAAGAGAATGGCCGGGGGGCATGCAGAGGGGGCCACAGAGGGGGCGTTCAGCCTCCGCAACAGTCCCAGTTTCTCATGTGGCCCCTTAGGAAAATTAATTGCCCACCCTGTCCTAAGGCAATGACGAGCCAGCCGAATACTTGTTCCACTGAACTTGAAGACAAGGTGATCAGAGCTGTGCTGGAATGGTCAAGAAGCACACTGAACAAGGACCCTTGTGCCTGCTTACCGACCACAGGGCACTCAAACTACTAGTGGCTGCTTGCAAAAGAAACTACTAACAGAAGGAATTTCCATTGCCTCTCCAAAACAACAAAAGTAGCAATGGTTCGTTTTCATTTTATTTTGCCCCTCTTGAAATACTGCGGGTGATTGTCTGAAAACAGGAGAAGCTTTTCACGTCAAGTTTCGAAAGTTTCAACCAAGAAGGCCCCTGGAATGCCTGCCAAGATGTTGCTCTTCAAGGCAAGATTCACCAGAAGTGTTAATACTTGAGTGCTTATGTCTTTTTTTTGCTCTTGGCATTGGTATAATTTTTTCTGTTGACCTGGGCAAAGTTCCAGGGTCCATGGCAGGTAGGAACGAAGGCACACTCAGTGCTTTCAAATGAAACAAAACAAAACCAGAATGAGCATGGAACTTGCCTCCTAACAAAACAGAAGGAACTCTGTCTAACTTGAGGAGGCATTCCAAATGATACCCAAGTTCTGTGTTTTCTTACCTTTCCCCAGTTCCCCTTGGCTGCTAGCTCTTCCGAGAAGCAGGCTGATGCTTTGTCCTTCTAGGTTCCTTCTCTACAGCTACACTCAGAAGAGTTCAACACCTGAGCCTTCATATTCTGCTCTATTTCCTAAAATCAGTATTAACAGCTCTCCTTTGGCTCAGTTCTGACACAGGCCCCTGTCTTGTGTGTGAAAATATGAGTGTCTGAATATGCATCTATCACTGTTTCCAAAGTCCAATTGCATAGAAGCTATCTTGGTCTGCAGGATCTGCCTTTCTTACTTGACATAGAAGCCCTATTAAACACAATGAGACTTACTTCTGAGAAAACATGCACAGGACCACACTGTTTGATTATGTAAAGGCAGCAGTAGGCTGACTTTCAGTCTTGCATGGTTTACTTTAGATTAGAAAAATTAAAGCCACAGTTGTGGGTTAAAAAATTTTTAAAGCAAGAGTACATACTCAAGATCTCTTCGCAGAGATTACTTATGCCTAGGGGCAGGAGAAAATGGTGATAACGAAACAAAAACACATAACACCACTTTCTGATAAAAAGCTTTGAAAAAAATAATGAAACAAAACCATGTACTGTAATTTTGTGTCATTTTTCATCTGCTGACACTGTACAACCTATACCACCTACTTAGTACATTTTTAAGGCAGTAAGTGATCCTGAGTATGCACTCTTGCTTGATCTGCTTTGCTAGATCAGATCAAGGCCACCTTAATCTAACTATCTTTGCAGGGACGCCAGCAACTTGGCGATTCACCAGAAGACCACATTGCCTGTACTATAATATGCTCATAACTGCTGTAAGGCAATTGTGGTTCTGTAGGACTCGAAGATAGCTGATCACATCCTAGGGAGGTGCCACAGAGCCACCTGGTGAGGAGGAGTACTAAGAAAGTTGGTTACAGTGATATCTGAGCAAACCAGGTATCCTCTACCTACCTCTTAACTATAAAGGGTCATGCACTGACAGTGTATGTCGTGATTTTTTTTTGGGGGGGGGGAAACATTTCAATGCTCTGTCCTTGTAATCTTTGTGAGAATTTACCATAATCCTTGGATGAGAAGCACAGTAACACGTGGAGAGCTATCAACATCCTGGGTGTCTATGAGCTCTAAATGCATGCAAATAAAACCTTACAATTATAAATGCCTTCACCGGCGGAGGATATTTATTTATGCCAATAAAGGTTTTTTGATTTGATTTGAGAGGAGGATATTTTGCTGAAGTGTAGATCTTAATGACTATTTTGAGAAATGTTTGGAGGCATTGAATGTGCATCCTATTTAACGTATCTATCCCCCTCCTCTCCCTTTTGTGAGCTTCCAACATGGAATATGAAGCAGCCAAACACTGAATTAGTTTATTAGTCCACCTAGCTCAGTATCATCTTATAATGGCAGTGGCTCTCCAGAATTAGATCTTTCCCACTCCTACCTGATGCGCGAGACTACACTAATGACTTTCTGCGTACAAAGCAGGTGCTCTATCACTGAGTTACAGCTCCTCATGTTTGGGACACTGCAATTCTGAAACACTTACTGAATTGCTAGGCTTACCATAGTCCTGGAATTAAGCGCTGCTGCGGCCTGCAAAAGACACAAGCCTCTCCCAGAAGTGCACTGCGGTGGGCCAATGCAAGCCACGGCTTCCGGCACTTCCGGTAAACGAGGCGACCGCGTTGGCCCGCTGCGGTGTACTTCTGGGAGAAGCTTGTGTCTTTTGCAGGCCGCAGCGGCGCTCGATTCCGGGACTATGGTAAGCCTACGAATTGCTATACCCACCATGGATATATTTTCAGTTATCTGTATCTTTTGAAAAGGGGTACATAAGAACATAAGAAGAGCCCTGCTGGATCAGGCCAAAGGCCCATCTAGTTCAGCTTCCTGTATCACACAGTGGCCCCACCAGATGCCTCAGGGAGCACACAGCCAACAAGATAACCTGTTTCCTGCTGCCACTCCCCTGCACCTGGCACAGAGAAAACCTACTTCTAAAACCAGGAGGTTGCTTATGGCTTGTAACCTATGATGGTCTTTTCCTCCATGAATCTGTCCAAACCCCTTTTAAAGGCATCTAGGCCAGGTGCCATCACCACATCCTGTGGCAAGGAGTTTCACAGATGAATTACACGCTGGGTAAAGAAATATTTTCTTTTGTCTGTTCTAACTCTCCCTCCACTTAATTTTAGTGCATGTCCCCTGGTTCTGGTGTTGTGCGAGAGGGAGAAGAATTTCCCTCTATCCACTCTCTCCATCCCATGCATAATTTTATACGTCTCAATCATGCCCCTCCTCAGGCGCCTTTTTTCTAGACTGAAAAGCCCCAAACGCTGTAGCCTTTCCTCATAAGGGAGGTGCTCCAGCCCACGAATCATTCTGGTCGGTCTTTTCTGCACCTTTTCCAATTCAACTATATCCTTTTTGAGGAGTGGTGACCAGAACTGGACACAATACTCCAGATGCGGCCTTACCATCGATTTGTACAAAGGCATAATGATATTGGCCGTTTTATTCTCAATCCCTTTTTTAATGATCCCGAGCATGGAATTGGCCTTCTTCACAGCTGCCGCACACTGGGTCGACACTTTCATCGACCTGTCCACCAGCACCCCAAGATCTCTCTCCTGATCCGTCACAGACAGCTCAGAACCCATGAGCGTGTAGGTTAAGTTTTGATTTCTTGCCCCAATGTGCATCACTTTACACTTACTTACATTGAAGCACATCTGCCATTTTGCTGCCCATTCTCCCAGTTTGGATAGATCCTTCTGGAGCTCTTCACAATCCCTGCTAGTCTTCACCACCCGGAAACGTTTAGTGTCATCCGCAAACTTGGCCACCTCGCTGCCTATCCCCAACTCCAGGTCATTTATGAATAAGTTGAAAAGCACCGGTCCCAAGACCGATCCTTGGGGCACACCGCTTTTCACCTTTTGCCATTGTGAAAATTGCCCATTGACTCCCACTCGCTGTTTCCTGGTCTTCAACCAGTTCCTAATCCACAAGAGGACCTGCCCTCTTATTCCCTGACTGTGGAGTTTTCTCAGGAGCCTTTCATGAGGGACCGTGTCAAACGCCTTCTGAAAATCCAGATATATAATATCCACGGGTTCGCTCGCATCCACATGCCTGTTGACCTTTTCAAAAAATTCTAAAAGGTTTGTGAGGCAAGACTTCCCCTTGCAGAAGCCATGCTGACTCTCCCTCAGCAGAGCTTGTTCTTCTATGTGTTTTAAGATTTTATCTTTTATGAGACTTTCCACCATCTTCCCTGGAACAGATGTTAGGGTAAAGTTCTAAACATTCTTGCAGTCTACTTTTGCAAGCATTTTACTAAGAAAAGAGTCCCACTGGGTTTAGTTGAACTTCCTCCCAGATTTGTACAGGCTTACTGCTGAAAGGAACACTTACCCTGTTTCCCCGAAAATAAGACCTCCCCCGAAAGTAAGACCTACCGTCATTTTGGCATAATTTTTGCTGGCACTCGTCAATATAAGTCCTCCCCAAAAATAAGACCTAGCTAGGATTATCAGCCAGACAGGGGCGACCCCCCCCCCCAGCGACTTACTTTGACCGATTTAAGCTTCATTCTTTCCCGAGGGTGCAAGGCTCTGCAAGGCCTTGAAAGCCTGCACTAGAGTCCTCCACCATGGAGACGACGTGCTAGAGAGACCCTGCAAGGTTGCAGCCTCCTTGGCTTTGCAGAGCCTTGCACCCTTGGGAAAGAATGAAGTTTTAATCGGTCAAAGTAAGTGCTGGGGGGGGGGGTGTCACACCACAGGTTGGGAAAATAAGACCTCCCTGAAAATAGGACCTACTTCATTTTTTTGGAGTCAAAATTAATATAAGAAACTGTCTTATTTTCAGGGAAACACGGTATTTAGGAGAAAGTCCTACTTAACTCACTGGAACTTGCTTCTCAGTAAACCATTAACAGAACCAGTCAGTTAGTTAATAAAAAAATACAAAAGGAGAAGGTGTTAACATGGCACAATTTTGCTTTTTCCATATTCCTACTATGAATTCCTGCATTACTTTCATTCCTTGTCTTACTATTTTTATGTACTGTACTGCTTCCCCTTAATGATGCTTCCCAATGCAATACCAGCTGGTTTGGATACACTAGTACACAAGTTATCAAAGCTGCTAATGCAACAAAAGAGTACTGCCTACATGGAGTTACTATGTGGAGAAACAACGAATCCAGATAGTTGGGACAATCTGATAACTCAAATGGGATGCCTACTGTATAATAACCCACATATTTCTTTAAGAGTTGCCTTAAGAGTTGGAGTCTGACTTACTCTCTGCACAGCACTTTCCATGTACACTCCCCTCCTTCCCACAACCATTTGAAATTATCACAAACATTACCCCTGTGGAGGAAATGCTGCCTCCAGGAGCACCAGCACCATGGCTGCAGATTGCAGCTTCGAGAAGATGAGGAAGAGAAAGACTTTCTGCAGCACTCCAAAGTACTGTACCACCAGACCTTGGCTGGGATACAAAGATGTGCTTAGGCATGCCCAGTGGAATCCCTGACTGTTTTTGGGCAACAGATCCCCCTGCCATCTCACAAACTACTTTTCAAACTTTCCTTCAAAAAGATAAGCCAACACGGACAAAATAATTTTTAAAAAAATCATGGGAACAATTCAGACAGAATCGAGTACTCAAAGCTCCACCAGTTTAAAACAGGAAAGGTGCAAGCACATGCTAGCCCCTCCCGTTGTGATCAACAGGATTTTTACACCCTCATTTTGGAGGAATCTCCCCCTCCCCCCACACTGCATTTGGGCAAGAGCCATCAACCTTCCATGGTATACTCTTCAAGGCAAGACACAAACATAGCCAGTTATATTTGGGCAGAAACGGTCAACAGAACTTCAACCTACCGGAAGTTCCTAATGTGGGACCATGGCATAGGATCTACTGTATATTAACTTACTACTAAAGTTTGTAAATGTGGCTCTAAAAATGTAGTTATAATAGAACTGCAACAGAACATCCCATGCAAGATGATTCATAGTGCTAGGCTACATCTTTCCTGAACCACAGCAACTTCTGTGCAAAACATTAACTTTCTTGAAGTTATGGAAACATTTAAAGTTTAATTGACCACCTGACATATCCTATGCTAACAACTCCCATCGTATTCCTTCACGGAATCAGTAGCATTCACAGATTTCAGATATACAGAATAGCAAGTAATAAAACTACTTAATATTTATATAGTGGCTTTTGGAGTATGCACAATACTTTCAGATGTTATCTTTATGTTCTTATAACAACCCTATAAGGCAGTGGTTCTTAACCTTTATGGGTCATAGAATCCTTTGAGCAAAACTAAGGACCTTCTCCCCAGAAAAAATGGGCATAAACACTTACACACAAAACATTTTTTGTGCCTGGTTCACGGGTACCCTGAAGCCCATACAGGGACTTCTTTGTGGTCTATGGACTACAGGTTAAGAAGAACCCCTGCTGTAAGATACATACTGTTATCCCCATATTGCAAGTGGGTAGCCAAGGCTGAGAGGGAGTGGCTTACCTAAAGCCACCTAGTGAAAATTTGTGACAGAGGCCACATTTGAACTCAGGAAGTTCTGACTTGCAGTTTGGTCTCTTAGCCACCTACACCACACTAGTTCCAGCACTTCAAAAAAAATGCAGTAAAATACCAGTAATAGGGATCCCACTAAAATTTCTCCCCTACAAGTAAGGAGAAGTGCATAACTAATATATATATTAGTTAGTTTCTGGGATATATTAACAAATCTAAAAGCCTGCCAAAACTCAGCAGGGAAACGACAACAAAAGGCTGCAATTCTACATATAGCTGCACACACCCCAATCAAAATGACGCACGAATGGCAGCCAAAGTCAGGCATGAAGGATAAATCGTGCAGAAAAAAACACAATGATATGGGACTGGCACATAGCACACAATCACCATTTATAAGGCAGCAAAGGCTCTTGTGACACCTTAAAGACCTATCATGGCATCAGCGTTATCAGATGCAGGGCTCTAGGCCATTGTAGCAACCCAAAATAATTCTTGTCTTTAAGGTGCCTCAAGACTAGGATTGTCTTGCATCAGACTAACATAGATATCCCTCTGGAATTACTATTATGATCCATTGTTGCCAGCATATGTAGTGTAAAAAGGTCAACAAATGGGTGACTTTTTTAGTGTTTGAAAATTAAACTTCAGGTCGAGTCCTTAGAAAACAGAGAAGCAGCAGGTTCCTAACTATGGGCATTGTTTTGGTGTTATCCGATGAGAAGCAACAGCTCAGAAAATAGTTTGCTTCCTTCCACATTTTTTAGCAATGAGTTCTGGGCTGTGAACCAGGATGCTGTTCCTATAATACTAAAGTGTGGAAAATGTAATGCCTGCCCAAACATTTAACAGAAAACAAGAGCATGTTCCATAACCTCAAAACAGCTCTCACTTCCAGGGCTAATAGTTAGCTCAGGAATCCTGCTCATATTCACGTCTGCTGCTCTGGCTCACTGAGCATGCAAGGCATGAAAAGGCCACGGGATATACCGTAACATTTAAATGACTGGGGTGGACGAAATAAAAGATTTTTATTATAGGTCATGCATGGCATGGTAGGGGATATCAATTATGCCTTTAAAATACACAAGCAGGACTGTGGAGACTCTTGGCCTGGCCCTTTTATTAATAAACTCAGTAGGCTGAGAGAGGGAGGGAGGGCTGAATTTCCAAAAACAGGCCTAAAAGAGAGGCTTCTGTTCTGCATAGCTTGGTTGGTAAACAACTTGACTGCACAATCCGTATCCACGTTAAGGCTGCAGGGGGAGCCGTTGTCTGCAGGGGTTGTGTGTGGCTCCCTCCAGCCCCCACCTGGGAGGGTGGCCGAGTTCTCAGTGGAATTCATCGTCCCCCTCCTTGCTGCTGCAGCTGTCGGACAATTTCCTCCAGCCTGCACCTCGCCTCCCCTCCCATTGTACAGCAGTCTCTCAGCCCTCTCATCGAGGCTCCTGGGCCTTGTTTACAAATAACTCACCGCCTGCCCCACGCGCCAGGAGAGGCCTCCAATCCAGGCCTGCCCCCCTGCCCCTTTTTAAGAAAAAAGCAATCCTGCAAAGACGGGGGGGGAGTGCCTTTTTTCTCCCCCCCCCCTTCCAAGGCTCCCTTTCTTTAATTGTTGTGCAACCCTCTTCCTTGCAAATCCACGCGTTGGACAAGCTTGTTCCCCTTTTAGGCTGGGGGGGAAAGAGATTATTCCCATACAGCCCGACGCTATAAGGTGAAGACGACACGCACAACATACACAACGTTTCGGGCAGGCATCGCGGCACTCTATTCGGGGCAGGGATCCTTTGGAAACTAAAAAAGCGAAGACCTTATGGAGGCTGCGATCCTAGAAGCACAAGTCCCTCTAAACTCCGTTTGACTTCCTTCCGCGTAAACTTGCATAGGCTTGGGATGAAAGGCTACTTCCAAGGAGCCACGCGGTGGCCATCGTGCTTTCCCGCGCCCCTCTTATTATAGCCCCCGCCGTTAACTAAGGAGCCCCCCCTTTAAAGCGCTTGCGATGGCATGCTCAGTGTGGCGGGGGGGCGCCCTCTCCCCCCATTAATAGCAAACATTAAAGCGAAAGAGCGAGCACGAGACCAGGACACGTCGGCCAATGAGCGCGCCGCAGGCCCGGGCAGCGCGCTTCCCTTGTCTTGCCTCTTTACCTCCAGGAGTGGTGGAGAACAGGGTTCCCCCAGGCGTGGTGCAATAGTCATGAGGTAGCTGCGAGGAGTCGTTGATGGGCACCGTCCTGGTGGGGATGGCGCGGCTCTGGCTGTGCTGGTGGCCGCCGGAGGAGGACATCTCCCTGTTCTATTGTCCCGGAGGGGGAGGAAGGGTGGTAAAGTGGATGAAGGAGGAGGGGGAACAGGAAGGTAGAAAGAAAAGAAAGACGGGGGGTGGCAGGAACGCTGAAGGAGGAGGAGGTGGTGGTGGGGGCGGCGGCGGCGCTCGACTTCCTTCGGGGACGAGTGGGGGGCGGCGGCCGCCTCTCTGTCTCCGGCTGCGGGACACTTTTCTCGCTGTCCTCCGCCTCCACCGCCACCTTCTCCCTCGGCCTCCGCCAGCAGCAGGAAACGAGGGGGCCGAGAGGGGAGGCGGAGACAGGCGGCGAAGGAGGGGCAGAGCGAGGAGGCGGGAGCGAGCGGGCAGCCCCGCAGGCCACCCTTGCTGCTGCTGCTGCTGCTACTGCAGCAGACAGAAGCAGGGCGCTCGAGCGGACCTGAGCTAGCGAAGGAGGCCAAGGTTTCAATGTAGCCCATTGGGTTCTGGGGTTTCCTCTTTTGGAGGCGTAGCTTTGGCTAGGGCAGCACAGAGGCACTGTAAGTCAGACTCGGGCTGCTTGCCTTTGCCGGCCCAGTCTACGAGAAGAGGCGCAAATTCTGAGAACCTTGTGGCAAAGTGTGTGCATGAATTAGTGAGCCGAGCTTAGTGTACAATACAAGGTGTGCAAGCAAGCACCCCGTGGCGCCTTCGCTTCACCGCTGATAGTGCTGCTTTGTGCTCTCGAGTGCTCGCTGGCAGTCAAGTCAGCCCAGCCACGTGGGTCCGCTAATGGGCGTGGGTGGGCCCTTAGCCAGTGCTTGACCTGGCCGACTCCTAACGCCTGCAAACGAATGTTCGCTGTGTGGTATTTATATACTGTGTACATATATATACACACACACACACACAGAGTATACGATCTCACTTACAGTACGGTACTTTGGTGGTGTAGATTAATAAGAGTCCTTTGTGTATGTTGTGTATATATATATATATATACATTCGCTGGTATGCACTTTTGCTCATACTGTATAGCTGCTCAGATTTATTAAAGGCTGCCAGTTCCTTGTCTGCTCCTTGAACAATAGCAAATTTATTCAGTACAATTGTATACTATGCATGTTATGACTTGTTGTGTGTGTGTTTGTTTTGTATTTTATTACGCATATTGTATGATGCCTTGTTTTTTAAGTAGTGGGATAGAGCTCTTAAATAAATACTGCCCTTCAGTAAATATTTCCAGCGTGATTCACATTTTTTTTAAATGTAAAAAACATAAAATCAGTAATAATAAAAATCAGTACAATCAATAAAACCACAGAACAAAAACAGAAGCATAAAAATATCTCACGTTAAAAGATGTGGGACAAGAAAAAAGATTTTGCCTGGTGCAGAAAGGATAGTGGCATACATACCAGGTGAAGCTCCCTGGGGTGAGCATTCCACAGCCATGGTGCCACAACTGAGAAGGCCCTTTCCCTGTTGCCACCCACCTACCTCAGATAACTCAGAGCAGGGCTTCTAAAGATATTGGTTACAGTATGGTTGATATGGAAGTAGAGAGCCCATCACGATCACATGCATACAGTCTTCTTTGCACATATGTAGGTAAGTCTCTCTGGACTCTAGAATTAAGATACTATCTCAGCAGAATCCTATCCAGCTCCCCCACTGGTGCAGCCAGTGGGGGAGGGAAGAATGGGAGGCTTCTGGTCAAGGGGATTTAAATCCCCTTTCCCTTCCAAAGCCTCCCGTTCTGCCCTCCCTCACTGGCTGCACCAGTGGGGGAGCTGGATAGGATTGCGCTGTACATCAGGATCAAACTGAGTTCTGCCTGCCCTGGACATAAAATGATGTCCAAGGCAGCTTACAATAATATATCAACATGACATGTTAAAATACAGTCTACCACAGGATGACTTCTATATCTTTAATAGCTGTGTAAAGGGAATTCTGGCAGATAACCTTTTCTCACACACCTGCACCATAAGCTGCATGTACAGAAATTTATTTTACGGTACTATACATCCCCACAACCCTTGTGCACTTGGCTTACTACATGCATTTACTGGTCAAGTACATGCTTATGTATGTGCATATAGGCCCCTCTGTGAAACTGTTGGACTCTAGACTAGATATGCCCAGAGCCCTCTGGATACCCTTGCTCCAGATGACTTCAGAATCCCTGTTACATGTAAAACCTATAAGCACTTCTTAATGGAAAGGTCAGGACATGAGACGATAAAGCTGCAGTCCTATGCACAATTACTTGGGAGTAGGTTTCACTGAAGTTGGTGGAACTTATAAAATAAATATGCTTAGGCTTCATTTTTTCAGATAAATGTATACATCTACTTGTAGGCAGGATAAGATTCCTCTCCACTTAGATAATACAAGGAGCTGCTGGGTGGTACAATGCAGGATCCTCCTGCACACCATTTCCTTTTGAGGGTGGTGGGTGGGGTAACTAGTCACTGCTGAAATGATTGCTAGAGGACCCAGTTGCCTGCTCCAGACATTTTATTGCTGTGTTTTCTCTAGAACCTGACCATTTGTGTCAGAAGGCCAGATAGACAAATAAAAACCTATCTGTTGCTCATTAGATCATAGGAAGCTGCCTTATGCTTAGGTCAGACCATAGATTGATTTAGCCCAGTATTGTTCATGCTGGCTGACAGTGACTCTGCAGACAGGGTTTTAAACAGGATTTTTTTCTATGCTGTACCTGGTGATTGAACCTGGAACCTTCTGCATGCAAAATATGCACCCAGCCACTAAGCTGCAGGCCCTTCCGTATCTGACAGTGTCTGAAAATATGAACCAGTTGTTGCGTTTACTGTATTTTGTAATGTTAATTATTTATTCAATTGACAGCAATATCCTTATTTAAAATGTAACTGATGCACAAAACAAACACAAAGAAAGGAAAGAATCCTATTCCTAACCTCTGGTAGCAGCCATATACACGTATACTGGTACACATCTCCTTGGGAGTAAGCCCCAATGAGTAACACAGGACTTACTTCAGGGTAAACATGCTTAGGCTCCAGCTTGGCGAGTAACATCACAGTTTAGAATTGATTTTAAATAGAGCTTTGAATGCAGGTTAGTATTTTATTTTTCTCTGTGATTCTTCATCATAATAGGTAAGAAATTAAATGTTTCTCTTGGCACATGAGGCAATGTTATTTTCCTACATACTTTAAATACTAGATACACTTTATGCTCTTGACCTTTAACAATTCCACTGGGGTCTTAACCAGAGAAGCCTCTATTGTGCCCAAAAGATAGCACTAGCAGAAGTACATGACTGTCCAAAGCATCCTGATTTGCTCATGTTCCTTTGAAGGAACTGGAAGGAGCAATGGCCAAGGTGCCTAACGTGGATACAGCACATATAACTCACTTTGCACAATACCCCCAGGGCTGGACCATCCATGAGGCTGACTGAGGCAGCAGATAAATGGGGGAGCGCCCACCTCCGCCAGCACACCACCACTGTTCCCCTCACTCCCTCGACTGGAAAACGAAGAAGGGGAAGAGCAAAAGAGTCTCTGATGCCATGGGAGGGCTGACAGCACAATCCTATACATGTCTACTTAGAAGTAAGTTCCATTGTGTTGAGTGGGGTTTACTTCCAGGAAACTGTATAGGATTGCAGCCTGAGGCTCTCATCCTCCTTATGTGCTCTCATCCGTGTATAACTACTGTACTACCCTGTATAGCAGTTCCTGCTCAGCTGCTCAGCCATGTGGCCATGCAGCTCTAGGCCAAGCTCTGCGCAGCTCAGAGCTTGGCAACCTGGACGTTGGACGATGCATAATGCATGCCGGCATCGCCAAGCTTCAGGAGATGGCATTACGATGCAGTCGCACTGCCGTGCAGTAGCAGAAGGGGTTTGCGCAGTAGCATGGACCCCTGACAAGGAACATTGTCCACCACTCTTCTCCACACTTCTGCTCCATTCCCCTCTTCCTTTTCTGTATATTTTAGCGCTATTAAAGCACTCTCCAATTAAACACATTTAATCTAGCATTCTGTTTCCCATAGGGGCCTACCAGCTGCCTCTGGGAAGCCCACAAGCAGGAAAGAAAGGGATACTTCTCTCCCTTCATTGCTCCCTTGCAACTGGTATTCTGAGGCATACTGGTGCTGAATCCGGAGGTAGCGCACAGCCATCATGATTAGTAGCTATTGATAGACCTGCCCTCCATGAACTTGTCCAATACTCTTTTAAAGTCATTCAACCAAAATCAATATCTCTTGCTGGATTGTACACAACTGCTCAAATCTTATACATATTTACTAAGATGTCTTACTGTGTTTAATGGTGCTTATTCCTAAATAAACATGCACAAAATTTCAGCCTAATCTCTCATCCATGAAATAGTACACTGAAGGCTTCTCCTCATGTCTAAAGCCAGGTATTCTGGAAAGTGAGTAAAGCTGCAATCCTATGATTTTGAGAGTAAGCTCAATTGAACACAGTGGGATTTACTTCTGAGTAAACATGCACGGGATTTCTCTATAAGCATCTGTTATTGATCTCTGCCTCTTTCTGACTGGGCACCAACTCTGCCATCTATGACTCTTCTAGGATTAGAACCTTGCTGAAACATTTTAATACTCCAAAACCCACCTCTGGTTTTTGGTGCTGTTTACAGCCTTGGGGAGGCCTGCAGAGGCAGCAGCAGTCCCCCCCCCTCCCCGGACCCTTGGGGAGCTGGCAGGACAACCAGGTAGGTTTCAAAAAGCATTTCTGGGGAGTGGGGGGTGGAGCACGGGTTTTGACATCACCCTGCCCCTGCAAAGACTTATAGGGGAGTAAACTCCCCCATAAGACTTTGAGAACTTTCAGATACAGTATAAAAGCCAGGATGGTGTAGTGGTTCGGGAGTTGGATTTAGACCTAGAAGATCCAGGTTCAAATCCCCTCTCAGCCATGAAGCTTCCTGGGTGACCTTGGGCCAGTCACTATTTCTCAGCCTCACCTACCCCACAGGGTTGTTGTGAGGATGAAAGGAGGGGAGGAATTATGTACACCCTCCAAAGTACGGTATAAAATGAAAAATAAATACAGTACAGAACTATGTTATGCTGACTGATTGGTTGTGGGTAGGGTCACCAGCTGCAGAGCAGCACAGGGCTTCTGTACCTTTAACAACTTCTGTAGGTTAAGGAGGCATCTCCGTAGGTAAATTCCACAGAAGTTAAAAAAAATTGCACCTGTTGAAATTTCTTGTTCTACGTAAATATTAAGTGTATTTTGAGTGTTGGCCTTTCTTGTCTTCCTTTTTACCCGAGCACCTTAATTTATTTTAGGGTAATGCTTGTTAGGTTTGCTTGTAGGGTTACCAACTCACCCCTCCAATTTTTGGCAGAGCTCCTGTGCCCTTAAAAACCTCTGTAAAAGTTAAGCCTTTTATCAGCATACAGAAGAGAGAGGAAAGGTTATTTTGCAGAACCAAAGGAGTGCAAAAATCTCTTTATGACTACTCCCCCCCATCCAAGCATTAAACAAGAGAATTACCTTGCAACAATCTCTCAGAAGACTTGCCTACTACAGGCTACTACATGAACAGGCTGTAGTAGGCAAGTCTTCTGAGAGATTGTTGCAAGGTAATTCTCTTGTTTAATGCTTGGATGGGGGGGGGGCGCAGCAGAATGAGTTGGAAAAATCTGAACTGTACCAAGTAGGGTGATTTCATTTTTTGAATATTTCATTACATATACAGTAATAATTAAAAAAATATCCCTGCAAGTAAAAATATACTTGAATCTATTTTTGACAAGGTTTTAGCCTAGCCCTCATCCTACTGTGCTCCTTTTCTACTTGCAAGGAGGTTTGTTTTATGCAAAGGAGCATTCAGAGAGAGTACTGTCATCTCAATCATCCTATGTATGTCTACTCAGAAGTGAGTCCCATTGAGTTGAGTGGGACTTACTTACTTCCAGGTAAGTGTGCACAGGATTGCAGCCTTCACCTGTAGCTGTAGCCTATTTTACGGTATCTACCATCGCAGTCACTCCGTGACTCGTAACCCAAGCGCGTGATGTCAACAGCGGAGGGCGCTCTCAGAACAGGGAGGGACTTAAAACATCTATTTCCCCTCTCTAGCGGCTCTGCTCGGTCTTCCTCTCCTTACATCGATTGGCTCCTTGCATCGATTGGCTCTTGCTCCAGCGCTGCTCTCCGACGAGGTCGCTTTGTTGGATTTTCTCCACCCTGTCTGTCCATTGGGTTAGAACGAAGAAGCAGCTGTTGCTGTTTCTCAGCATGGCTAGGAGAGGTCGGGCAGGCAGTGCCCCGACTGCAGGCTTGAGAAGCGCCAACAGGAGTGTGCAAAAGAAAGCCCTACTTTAGCCTTTCGGTAAGACAGACTTTCTAGAGGCACAGCCGCTGCTTTATTAGAGAACACGCGACAGCGCGCTCGGAACTAGGGATATCAATCAACGCCTCTGTGAGTAAAACGCACACAGGGCGTTTCCTGAATGGACGTCTAGAGACTCCTGGGGATACAAAAAGAGAATGACGTATAGTGTAAACTTCCGGTAAAAACTGAAAGTTGCCATTGCCCATGGTTCTCCGAGTGTGCTCAGTAGAGCTGCTGCAGCCTTTTGTATTCTTTGTGCTGTCAGTTTACACCTCGTAGCCAATCGGAACTGCGATGGTGAGCGACGTTTGGCCTCGTCTGTACTGCTTCTGGTGTTTAGGCTGAGGAAAAATTTGTTAGGAGAGATTTGTTTTCGTAGGGAAATGGTGAGGAGACAAAAAGCAGTTATCACTAGACCCCTGACTTTCCCAGTTTCAACTTAGCAGTATTTCTTGTCTCCAAAATGTACTGAGGGATACTTCCGCTAGATTAGAAGGATGATGAGCAAGTAAGCGTAGCTGTTGAACTGTGATGTGGGTCGTCGTATTATTAGTAAAACGTTTTGTGCCCCTTTTGTGTTTTAGTACATACTGTAGAACTTGTTCTAATAACCTTCATGTAAGTATGAAGGGAAATTTTGCACCAGAAAGGAATGTTTTGAAATGCAAGTGGAGGGAAACTGGATGAAGAGAATGTGCACACACCCCTTTGCTGGCAGAGTAAGAGCACAAGGCAGAAGTCCTTTTACTTACCCAAATGGGTGATATTCTTGGAAGACTTCTGGCCGAGTATTTGAGTCATTCATGTGGGAAACATAACCTTGAACACTGAAAGGGAAGGGTGAGAACCCTCTTGGTCAAGTGGGTTAATTGCAAAGTAGGTACTTGTTGGAAGCAGTTTTCGGCCGTAGAAACGGGGTGCAGCACACACACAAGGTTATGGCTTTTCATATTTGAAGAGATTTAAGGTTGCAATTGTAAACAAATATGCTTGTTTGGGATTGAGTTTTATTGAAATCAACAAGATTTAACTTCCAAGCAGAAGGTTTATAAGCTTCTGGTTCAAGTGATGGTTGGATGTAAATCGTTACTAGCTGCAGTGCTTTACAGTAGTAGGGTTGCATATGCCCCAACACAGTTGTAGTTGGCAATACAGTACTGCTATACTTTTAGATTTACACAAGGCATAACACAGTTCCAGTCAGGTTTAATGTTACTTGTTTGGCAAGGCACCTCAGCTCAGCAGACTGGTTATCTGCCACTGGTCCAACATTTCAGTTTTGCTATTCTGTCAGCTAAATATAGGACCAAGGTACAGCGTCACTTCTCTTGTGCTCAGGAACACTTCTTAGCAAGATATGTGTAAAGTAGAAATCCTAATCTAAGCATCAGTGGAATGCACCAAGAATTATAGACTAGATTGTTAGGTAATAAACATTGGACTGGACCCCATACTCAGGGCTGTGGAGTCAGTAAATAAAACCTCCCGAGTCCCGCTCCAACTCCACCCAAAATTGCTTCCGACTCCACAGTCCTGCTCAGAGTCCTGGAGTCAGAATCTGAAGCAATTTTGGGTGGAGTCAGACCTGAAGGTTTTATTTACCGACTCCACAGCCCTGCGCATACTTAGGCAGAGGTTGTCAGAAGTGTTATCCGGCGTATAAGTAACCTTTGTTGCTGGTAATGTGTGCATCTGTGGACGGTTTGGAAAATGCATCCAACTGAGCTGCCCTGTGTGATTTGGGGGTGGATTCTTCCTGCTCCTGTTTCCTGTGCACCATACCCCTTCGCATAATCGCATAGGGGGCAGGTGAACTTTCCCTTTGCTTTCAGTGTAACCCCTGGAACTACAGGACTGTATAAAACAGAACAGCACACCAGGTGGAGGGGGGGCAGGATGAGCTTACTCACGTTCTTTATTGCGTGGTGGGTGGGTCCGGTCCAATGTATTGTCAGAACCCATCCACTTATTCTAACAATAGTCACTACATTCTGGTCTTGTAGTTACTGTGTGTTGACTTTTCAGATCATCGTGACATTTCATTGGCCCATCATGGTGTTGGGACAGCTTGCCTTAACTGACAAAAGGGGACATTTTGTCTTCCATATAAACTATCTAGTCTTGAAAAATCGGTTTACTCAGTTGTTGCCTGTTTGAAACCCAACCTTTTTAACCCTAGTCTGCAAAAAACTTTTTTTATTCTTGCATAAAAAGTGGGTTTTCTCTCTCCTCTTTGTACACCATTAAAAAAAAAAAAAGAGGTGGCAGGGCAACCCAGTTTTGGATCAGGATCCGCCAGGTGACAACCCATGAGTTGCATTAGAATACAAGACACAGGTTTTATGGGTGAAGTAGCCATGTAATTAAATATAAATACAACCGACGTTTTGTCTTATTTCCTAAGACATTATCTAGGTCTAAACAGCTTGGCTGTTGGGATGGTACTGTGTGGTACTGGGATGTACCATCCCAACAGCCAAGCTGTTTAGACCTAGATAATGTCTTAGGAAATAAGACGAAACGTCGGTTGTATTTATATTTAATTACATGGCTACTTCACCCATAAAACCTGTGTCTTGTATTCTAGTAGCTGGCCATGAAAGCTTTCGTTCTATCATGAGTTGCATTGTTCACTGCTGCTGTTTTCAGAGCAGAAAATTCCACTGGTCAACTGTGCAATGTGAACATTTATGTGGCGGGTCCATGAACCTGTCTTTAATGTTATCTGTTGTACAGTGCTTTGTTGTGAAAAGCTTCAGTGCTTTGTTGTGAAAAGCTTTAGAAGTAACAAAAAAGTCTTTTTTTACCTCCTACCTTGCTTTAACTCCGGTCACTAGTATCCCTGCAAATACCCTTTATAGACTGGAAGTGAGGGTATGCGTTCCTGATTAATGTGAAGTTACTGCATCTGTTTTCTTGGAAGTATGTGCTTTTGAAGAATTGGCCAGGACCCAGCGTCAACCACTTTACAATACAATCCTATGCCAGTTTACTTGCAAATAAGCCCCGCTGAGTTCAACTGAGCTTGCTCCCAGGTAAATATAGGATTGGAGTCTTAAATAGCTCTTCCTAAGTCGGTTGGACTTCTAAGTATGTGTGCTCAGGATTTCAGACCTATATATATGATTTTCATATATGAATCCCCATAGTCCATGTCTTCAAGCTTTTCTGATAGCCATGTGTCTCTATGCTCATAATTCAGTGTTCAGTATTTCATTTTTCTTTTACATAGTTAAATGATGAGAGAAATGAGGTAAAATGGAGGCTCACTTTAAATATGATATTCAGAAAAGAGGAAACGTGCTCCAACTTCATTACAAATGTGCTATCCTGATGAATAGCAGTCGCTTCTGTAACAGAGGCTTAGCACTTCTGTAACTTTGTGCATATGCACAAGTACATGTTTGTTGACCAGTGTCTGCATTTCAGGATGCACCTGACTTATCTGTTTTATGTATAAATTTCCCACGTATAAAAAAATACTGTGACTTGTTGTTGCTATCCATTTCGGCTCTGTCTGTGTGGTTTTTGTCTGGTATGATGTTTTTACTTTTGCTCTGTGTTGTACACCCAACTTAAATATCTTTTTAGAGGCAGAAAGGTGATATAAAAAAACCTTTTATCTAAAGTTCAAAGAGCAGCAGTAGGGAGAAGAAAGTGGACTTAGGGGCAGGTTTCTCTTTGTGGTATCTTAGTAAGTTGTGTCAATGCTTGAAAAGAACCTGGTTGTTTATGCTTTGTTTTATGACACGTGGTTTTTTTCTGTCTTTCACTGTGTTAAACTTTTTTTTTAAGTACTCATGGAATGGAACTAGGTGGGGGTGATGATGATTGATTTGTGTTTTAATTTTTTTCAGTGGCAGCATCTTCCTTAAATCTTTTACAGTAGGACCAGGTCTACATGCAGAAAAAGATGGGAGAAGCTGTTGCGCGAGTAGCCAGGAAAGTGAATGAAACAGTTGAAAACAAAGCAGATACACTTGGTAAGTTAATCATTTTGGCTTTTTGATAGCTGTCCTATACAGAGTCGGATGATGATCCATCTAGCCTAGTATGATTTGTTCTGGCAGACAATGGCTCTCCAGGTCTCAAGTGAAGATCTTTCTCAGCATTGCTTCTCAGTTCCCTTTTAACTGGAATTCTAAGGAATCGGCTTTGGACTTGCACACCGTGTGCTCTGCCATTAAAGTGTGGCTCTAAGACTAGGTGTAACTAGTGTCCCCTTCATGTACCCTGTTTCCCCGAAAATAAGACCTAGTTTGGAACTCACATGGCAATACTTGCCTGCTCTATTGCTGGACATGAGAGATTGGGCCAATGGTTCTACAGGCAATGGATTTGCAAGAAATTCAGGCTGGAATGCCAGGTTTGGAGAGTTATTTCGATGTTCCAGAAGAAGATGACATGATTGCATTTGGATAAATGTAAATTGTTGTACCGGTACATTAAAAAAATAAGACATCCCCTGAAAATAAGACCTACTGCGTTTTTTGGAGCCAAAATTAATATAAGACCCGGTCTTATTTTCGGGGAAACAGGATATGAATTGAGGCTCATAGGATCTGCTGCTTCATGTGATATCCTTTTCATTGAAATGTGTGGGTGACTATTTCGGCTGTGCAAGCGGGTTGACTTAATAGGGAAGACTCACGCAATCAGCAACTCTGCCAGGAGTGAGGATGCTAACTGGGTGGCAAAAATTCATGTAGTTGGCAGCGTTCTGGTACAACTGCATGGGATATCAAAAGAGAAGCAAGGGAACATATTAAATATCAGAATTATGGTAAGTGTTAAAACTGTATATAAACAAACAGTGCCCAACCTGTTTGGCATGTCAAAGCATTATTCTCCTATCTTGAGAAGCTAGCAAAATTTACAAGGTAGTGGCATACCAGCCACAGGAATTATGTATATTGAATATGCCTAAATGAATCTTCAGTTAGGTTTTATTTAGTAGCTGGTTATGTTGAATCTACAGTTCTATTATATCAGTTTTACATATTCAATAGAATGCCAAGTTATGAACCCAGCCTTGCATGTCTGTGTCCTTGAGTTGTTTGTAAGATTTCCAGTAAATACCTTACAGGTGTCTTTTGGCATCAGGCTCAAATCTATTTATTTGTGCTGCTCTGTCATTGGGCTTGAAATTCACAGAGTAGTCAGAATTAACTCTTCTGGTTGATGCCTACTTGGACTACACTAGAAACAGGGATACAGAAGTAGCTGGTAGGGCTACCTAAAGCACTATGATGGTAGAGTAGTAATGATAGGTTGGCTGGGGTTTTTGGAATCTACATAAGCTAAGCCTGCTCAGCTACTGAAGCTACCAGTAACTCTTTGTCTTGGGGCCTTGGAGGCTGTGGGTGTAGCTTTTTGAAGCACTTGTGGTCAGCCTAAGAACATATGAGTCTGCCTTATACGGTATTGGACAAGTGGTCCATCTTAGCCCAGTATAATCTCAACTGGGTATTGAACCTGGAGCCTTTTTGAGGAAAAGCATAGGTTCTGCCTCAGAGTTATTGGCACATTTCAATTCAGATCTACCTCCACATCAATACAAAGATTATTTCAAAAGAAAAAACCTACTCTTTCAGAAGAGGAACTAATGATTTTTGAGAGTTGCTTTATGTGTCCATGGTTTATATCCACAAGAACTTGTAGGTAGGATGAGTCAGTGAAATTCTGTAGTACATAATAGGTTTCTGGGGATGGGGAGTTATCCATGCCTTGAACTCCACTCATTTTCTATCAGACAGTCCTGTAAGGGCAGAGAAGATATCGCTGTGTTCCTTGATGGCAACAGTTGGGAAATTTATTTGGGAGCTATGGAAGCATAGTTGGAATTCTAACTGTAGTAAGCTAGTTGTTACTCATTTTCACTGAGGGTATGTGGGTTTTCCTGTCTGCTTCAAATAGCATGCTTTCTGTTGGATTCCTGCAAGTAAGTGGAGTAGCTCAGGAATTCCTGGCTGCCATAGGAACCATAGGACTATCTCATATATTGTTGGTCCAAGGCACATAGGCGGTCACCCTGGATTTACTGTTCAGCAATGGTCAGAAAGCTGATGGTCTGGATGTGGGGTATTGTCATCTCCGCTTTGTGCCCCTCTTTCTCCTCCCATGGGAGTAGATCGGTATCGTTCTGGTGTCTAAAAAGGACATCTCCTCCAGGTACACAGGACCTGGGACCAGGTACACAGGACTACAGGACGTGAGATGCCTGGGCCATTGCAATACAATATGCTTTTATTCTGGTGTTCAGTAGCCCATCACAAGCTGACATCTGTCCTTATTCTGTCCATTCCCCTTTGCCCCCTTTCTGCTGCCTTTCCCTATACCCCCTTATCGCAAGAATGCCCTACATCCTCTGCTGCCTTTTCCTGCTTGGTTTAACCTCACCTTTCCTTCTGATCCTGACTCACTCTTGTCTTCCCTGCTTCCCCTTTCGGTCTCCCCCTCCATCCTTCTTGGTCCTTCCCTTTGACTTTTCTCTTTTCAGGTCTTGCCTCCTTCAAGTGCTCTCTTGTCTTTCCCTTTCCCTATCTGCTCCCTCATCCACTGATATACCTGGTCACGACTTCTCCACTTGTAAGTCTCTCCCTGGCTTGGTCTTGCCTCTTCCTCCTGCACTTCCTCTCACATGTATCCTTGTCATTCCCCACTCTGGCACGCTGACCTTCCTTCTCCTTCCACACTCCTTGATGGTCTGGCTTGGTTCGGCTGTATGCTGGCCTCCATTCCGCCAAGCTGCTGGCCTCCTTGTACAGCGCCCGACTAGCTCCATTCAGCTGCAGCGCTTAGCAGTGGAGCTGCCACCGAGCACCATGGGGCAAACCCTGAGGCCACCTCCAGCTGTGGCTTGCAAGTTGTGTTGTGACAGGTATGTTAGAATTAAACCCTTGTTGCGGCGGGATCGCTAGCTGATCTGGGCTCAGTTGAATTTGGTTTCTTTCCTGTGTAGGGGCAAGGGGCCCATTAAATTGGTCTACTCTCAGATCCTTCTGGATCTGAAGGATTCTGTTATGTTCAGGATTGTGCAGTGGTAGGCAAGAGTAGCTTTGTCAAGGCCTTGAAAAATGTTTGAATATCCATAAACAAGATTGTACCCTGCTATCTTTCCTTCCTTGTCTCAGAGAGTCCCAGTACCTTGGTGTATGGAGGAGCTGAAAACTATAATTGGGGTGAAATTGCAGAAGATTTCAGGGCAAGCCTGCCTGGGTGCACTACAGAGTGCATCTGCAATCCTATCACGTGGCACTGATAGTAATCTATCTTTTCCACCAACAGTGTATCTGTGGAATCGACGAGCTATTGTGGATGGTGTCCCATTGAACTGTCCATGATATTGGAGAGACCCTTAGCCAGCTATAACAATCTGCTAGCTTCTTTACTGATAAAACTACTCAGAACAGCTTCATTTTTGATATGGAGTGAGTCTCAAAAACAGCCAGTTGCCATCTTTGATTGAATCAGTTCAGTAAGGTAGCTCTTGTGGCTGTTCAGAAGTTGCTAGGAGTTCTGACAGCCCTCATGTGGCGCCTGGACCAATTGCCGGCTAAGGCAGGCTGTGCCTTGTTGAACTTGTGTGCTACAGTCGATTGTAGCCTACCTTAAAGAAATGGGTCATATCTTGCTTTCTGCTTTCCAGTTCTTGAAGATGGCAATATAGAAACTTGGCCAAACCCCAAATGTATTTAAAAAAACCCTCCCAATATTGGTTTTATGTGCTCATGATTCACGTTGGCAGGGAACAATGAATGCACTTCCTCCATATTAATTTTGTATGTTTTAATCCAAGTCTTACTGTGAATTGAGAACCCTGAATCTTTTCCAGTTCCAGTCTGAGTTCAAGAGACTTTCAAACAAGGTTCATTCTACTTTGGTGGCGGGGGGGGGGGGGGTGAGAGAAGAAAGGTACAGCCTGGTGTTTGGTTCAGGTTCAGTTTGATGTCCAAAGGTTATTGCTCTTCATAGCTTCTATGATACTTGTATTGTAAAAAATGCTTTAGGGCAGGGGTTCTCAACCAGTGGTACTTTGGCCGACTGCTGGTGGTACTTAGACTGCTGGACCACCGGAACCCCACTCTGACACGGCACTTTTGGTGGCATGCTTTCACTCCCGAGAGGCTTCTGCCTTTGGCTGAGCCTCTCAGGAACACTGAGAAGGGCCCTCCCCCCGCCTAGAGCCTCCTACCTGAGTTTTCTGGCCTCCGAAAACCCAGAAGTAACTGGCAATGACATCATTGCCAGTCACTTCTGGTGGTATGCAGCAGGAGAGTGGAGCTGGAGGTGGTAATCGGCCAGGAAGGGGTTGAGAACCCCTGCTTTAGGGTATGCTGTTCCTTATAGAAAACACTATGGGCTTCATTGTCTTATGTCTACTGATGGTCTATGGTGGAGCCCGAGGGCCTCCTGAAGCCTTTGTTTCTACAGGCATGTAATGGAATAGTAACCATGGTTAAAAAATAAGTCCACAAGGTTACTAACCTACAGCATTTTATGAGCCTGCTTGACCACATGTTAAGTCATTTATGACTTAAAAGAGGAGCAAATAACTTTTGTAAAGCATTACAAATGCAGGTTGAATATTTACAAACGTCTGAACATGTTCACTTAAACACACTCAACCCCCCTCCCCCCGTATTATACCTTACTCTTACTTACATGGGTCTCCCAGTGATCTTCCATCCAAACAACTGATCAGGCCCACAGTGCTGCAGCATATCTGATACATTCAATAGGCCCAATGAGACTGGGATTGACACTATCTCTGCAGTAATTCATGATCTTTCTTCATTGCAACTTGAAATCCAGCAGGTGGAGTAGTTTCACTACTAAGAACCAAACCTCAGTTCACTGGTTTAACTCTTTTATTAAACTCTGGCAACAGACAGGGAAGGGGAGACCCCCCCCCAATGTTTCTAAACTTGAATGAAGCTGGTCTGAGTAGTTTTATCAGTAAAGAAGCTAGCAGATTGTTATAGCTGGCTCTCCAATACCGTAGACCAGGGGTGGCCAAACTGCGGCTCCTGGGCCACATGTGGTTCTTTGACATATAATGTGCGGCTCTTTGACGTATGTTGGCTGATCTCCTTTTTGCATTACAATTAATATAAAAAGTAAATAAGAAAATGTCAAGCTTTATAATTATTTACCAGGTATAAACTGAGAGTCCACTGGATTAAAACATAAGTTTAATGTTCATGGTGAGTATATATATATTTAAGAATTTAAATGCTTCTTAAATATTGTGGCTATCGTACTGCTCTCAAACATCTGAAGTTTATCGTATGTGGCTCTTACATTAAGCAAGTTTGGCCACCTCTGCCATAGACTGTTCCTTGGGACACCATCCACAATGGTTCTTTTTCTCGGACATCTTCCTATGAGGTATTTACAAAGTCACTTTACAAGGACTAAAAACCCCTTTGGATTTTTGCTTTTGTAAACAATGAGGTATTTACAAGGTCACTTTACAAGGACTAAAAACCCCTTTGGATTCTTGCTTTTGTAAACAAAGTATGTGTTTAACAGCCCAATCCTATGCTGGCCTCTGCCCATGGTACTGGACTCTGTGCTGTCATAAACATGCCGCAAAGCACGTTGTGACAGCGTGGAGGCCAGCGCTGGCAGGCCTCCACTGGTGAAAGAGCTGTGTCTGCCGGAGGAAGGTGAGGTCCATGCCAGGCGGTGGGCAGGAGGCGTTTTGAGGCAGGGAGGAGGGTGAATCAGGCTCGGGAGGGGGGTCAGCAGATCAGACCCTCGCCTAATCCTATCCCCTGTCCCACTTGAAATCCCAACATGGGACTGCTCAGAGCTGCTCTAGACATTTTGCTGGCACGCCTCTGAGTAGCCCCATAGGGGCTGCTGGGGCTCAACACAGGGGAATGGGCCGATCGTCCCCTTCCATCAGAGACCTCCAGCCCCGCTCTGGCTACAGCAGAGCCTGCCCCGGCACCACTGCATCTGAGTGCCAGACTTTGAATAGGATTGGGCTGCAAGAGTCGTAACCTATCTAGATGACATTATTTTGAAAGCACACTTCAGGGCAGTGGTTCGTGTAGGATGGTGACCCAGTTTGCTGTACTCTGCCTCCAAAGCAAAAGCTTACTGTCACTCTTAGACCTGGCAAAGGTTGATGGTTCTTTGCATAATCCCACTGGCACTTTTTGCTGAGAAGTGCCTAATAGATTCCACACCACATTTTACATCACATCTGTGATGGTATGGTGTGGTATCTGTTTACGGTGGTTTTTTTTTTTTTTTAAAGAATGTGACAGTTCTGAAAAACTGTATGATTGAGAATGAATTGGGCAATGAGTTTTTCTTTTAAAACATCTGTGTATTATACTGAAACTGTATAAAATGTGACCTTTTATTCAGCAGGATTCTCTGAAACAAATGGCTCAAACTAACAAGGAATATCTTATGAAGGCATTGAGAGAGGTTTTTTTTTAAAAAAACACCAGCTTTTCATAGTCAATGAGAGACTGCAATAATATGAGAACTGTAGTCCTCTTTTGAAGTCTTCTTTTTTCAACAAAATAAAATAAAACCTGATATTATATAAGTTAGTCTAGGCAGCATGAGTAAAAAAAAAGTTGACTTCTTATTATGATACTTTGTGTACCCAAATTTTGTATTTGTTACCCAATACCAAATACAAAAGGTGCCTTTTGTCAGTTTTGAAATGTTGCACAGGGGGGAAAAAGTAATGTGGTGGGGGCAATGGATGGGCAGAGTAGGTTCTGTCAGGGCAAACGTTCTCAGAGCATATTAAATCTTCCCAAACAGAAACACCTCCGTTTCAGTCACACTCTGTTCTTAAACATACTTGCTCAGAAATAACTCTAAAACTTACATCCACATAAGACTTGAACTACTGAAATAATCTGTTTGGGGTGGGAGGAAGTTTACCTGTACAAAAAAAAAATCATGTCCTCTTCATAGTTCAATCTAGAACAAGGGTTCTCAACCTGTAGCACAGGTACCCCTAGGGGTACGCAGACCTCTTGCTGGGGGTACGCCAAGCTCTGCCCCTTATCTTCCCCATCAGCAGCTAATTAAGTGTTAATTAACATGGATTTTAAATTTTAATTATTTTCGGAGCCCTTCTGTCTCTCTGATTTTGGTTTTGGGTTTATTTTTGTACTTTGGAAAATTTACTTTGGGGTGGGGGAAGGGAGGAGCTGATTTTGGGAAGTGTGACTTGGAGAAAAAAAGAGATCCTTGTCTGTCTCACACTCGGTTTTGGGCTTATTTTTGTACTTTGGAAAATTTACTTTGGTGGGGTGGGGGAAGGGAGGAGCTGATTTTGGGAAGTGTGACTTGGAGAATAAAAGAGATCCTTGTCTCTCACACTCTCACACTCACTCTCACACTCACTCTCAGAGTTAAATAAGACATTTTTTCACATTTAAAATTGTTTTAGTACTTTTTATTTAACAATTACCTAATTAATTGATTGATCCAATTAATTAGCAGTTAATTACCAGGGGTACTTCAGAAAATTGGACCGTGATAGGGGGTACCAGGGTCTCCAGAGGTTGAGAACCCCTGATCTAGAACACCCTGTTTGTAAGGCACACTTTCCTCATGGTCATTCAATCTACATTCAAATCTTTGGAGACCCTGAATTGCCTTGGAGAGTTAGGGCCCCCAAATCATTCCAGGCTAGAAACAGGCTATGACAGTGGTTCCCAAAGTGGGAGGCGTGGCTCCCAGGGGAGCCACGGAGTGCCACAGAATCCTCTCGGAATACACTGCAATGCCAATTGGCAGGCATCAACATAATGTAATGGGGAGCCTCAGTCCATGGTTGCCAATGGTCAAGGGAGCCGCGGGTCAAAAACGTTTGGGAAACACTGGGCTATGAGAAAAGGAAATGGAAGACATAGGTGGGAACTTTGAACTGTGGCTGTGGTTTGGGAAGACAATGTGGGATATTACTTTGTCCAGTAGCTGAGACTCTTCCTTTTATCTTTCTTCCTTATTGCCTTCTTTCCAACTTCTCCACACTGCTTTCTCTGAATCCCCCCCCCCCAAACAATGCAGCATGTACCATGGTGCTTGAGGAATTGGGCTGCCTCTGCTGATATACCATTTACCTGGTATTAAGTCCCATTGAACTCTGAGTAGATATACATAGGGTTGCACTGTTAGTACCTCGTCTCTTGGGTCTTGGCAGTGCAGAATACATTAGTAAAGGAGGACATGACCAAATGCAAAGATTGCATCTCTCTCCTCCCCCCTCTCCTTTTATTTTTATTTTTATTTATTTATTACACACACACACACACACACACACACACACACACACACACACACACACACACACACACACACACACACACACACACACACACACACACACACACACACACACACACACACACACACACACGATTGCAGCTCCCTCTGGAACAAGAAGTGATTCTGCCCAAGACTGCTCTGCTTTCAGGTTCATTAATGGGAATGTATTGATATGATCTGGATTCTAGCAGTGTATTTCACATGGTGCCTCGGAAAGTGGTGATTAAAATGTTAATTACCAAAAGCACTGATGTGTGCAAGTCCAGAGATGCAGTAACCTACACAGCAGGTAGCAGTTCAAGCAACATGAATAAATCCTTCGTTGTTTGGTGTCTCTGTGAATGATTTAAATCAGTGGTTCTCAAAGAACTTTGACTAGTTGCGAGGGCAGGGACAGTGGCGGTGGCGATGCCTGGGAGTTACTTACTGGGAGTCCTGGAGCCCTCCGGAAGGTTCTGGAAGACCTGCAGTTTTGGCGAAAACTGGAAGTGGTCGCAAATCGCCACAGAGTGGCAATCTGAAGCTCAAGGAGGCCTGAGGAGGGGTCCGCAGGCCTCCCTGAACCCTCCGGAGGGCTCCAGGACTCCCAGTAAGTGCACAAATCGCCTTTTAAAAAATAATTCATGGTGGCGATCCTATGCTGTCCTCGTTAAGGTGGCAGGGGACAGCATTCGGTTCTCCTGGTGGGTCGCGACCCACCAGTTTGAGAACCACTGATTCAGAATTGTTGGTTGTGCAAGAAATGTATTCTAACTGGTCATTGTATCTGGTATATTATACAGTCAGTTTTTTTTTTTTAATGACAGTTGTGGTCTTTATTGACACAAACTTAGATGGCTGGAATAATAAAAATCCTCATCTAAGCAGAACTCTTTGCTAAATCATTTTTTTTGTCTGGCCAGTTGAATGTAGGCACATCATCCCTAGGCCTTGCTACACTGTTCAAGATAGGTAGTGAGGTGCAGTGCCAACCATGTTGGTGGCAGGCTATGCATGCCCACTGACGCATCAGGTTTATGTAGCGACCAGCAATGTCATCAGGCAGCCCTTCCCAAAGATGGGATGGACAGGTGGTGAATCTGTGGTAGTAGAAGCAAATGATTTTTCTGCACTACTGAAGCAGAACTGCTTGTGTATGGAAGCCTGGTGCACTCTTTGGAGAGGTGGTTCAGTGAACACATCTGGCTTGCATGACTGAGCCCATATTTTCAGAGGAGGCTTCATGTGCAATGTCTGTATAGGAAAAGACACGATAAAACTTTTATAGTGCGTTAAACATAGTTTGGTGCTATGTGAAATAGTCTTGTGATGGTGCAAGGAAATCGGGGCTCCAGCATGGGGGAGAGGGGCCTTTAATCCTTTGCTCCGCAGTGCTGATCTGAATTGGAAAGGGAAGCTTCTATTAGTACCAGTTGGAGCTTCTGCTGCCAAGGCGTGGGCAGATCCAAGCTGAGTCTGTGGCAGGAAGAAAAGGTTGAAGCCCAGCTCCTTCACACTGCAGTCCTAATCTTTGCTTAGAAGAAGCAAATGCAGAGGGCCATACAGTGTTTAAATGTTTGGCCGTGTGTGTGTGTGTGTGTGTGTGTGTGTGTGTGTGTACATTTTCATATGTGAAAATTGCCGTAATCTGTTTTGCTGTGATTATGCTTGGTTGGAAACCATTGGTGCATGATGAACAATAAGAGGATGACATTAATGACTGAAAAGTTTAGAAATGGAGGAATTCTTTTGTGGTGAGAGCAACTACTCTGTAACATAATCCCTTAGATGGGGAAACATTTACTTATGGTGTACAAGAATCATAACAAATCACAGGATTTAAGTCTGTGGCACATTGCAGGCAGCACGGTGTGAAGTGAGGCAAAGCCGGTCTTTGCTTCGCTTCACGCCACTTCCTGTCTATACTGGCCCGGGGTGCTCTCCATAGTCTTTCTATGGTGCTCTCCATAGTCTTTCTATGGCTCTCTCAGTCCGCCTTTCAGCCAATTGGAATCAAATCTTTTCAGACTCTATTCTGATTGGCTGTTCGCTTCCTGCCGCACTACACTGAACTCGCCCGCTGATTGGGCAAAGTTCAATTTTTTCATCTCCTCTCGCTCGGCAACGTAGCTGGAGTTTTATATTTTTTTTTTTCCTGTTTTAGATTATACTAAGGTAAGCTGGGGGGGGGGAAGGGAGATAATCTTGCCATGTACTGTTTCATCCAGCTTCCCTTAAATTGCAGGGTTGTTTGTCACTCCACCCTTTGTGCCAATTCCCGTCGTTCTGCCCCATGTGCAGTGTGTCACAGCCTTTAGACTTGAATAGAATTTTGTGTATCCTGACTTAAGTGGGATACTTTTTTAATTCCCCTCCTCCCACTTGTAATTTCTTTGATTATTCTGGAAGTGCTCAGATTGCCAGCGGAAATCTAGATAGATTGTGCAATCTTGACTGTATCATTAATAATGCATGTACTGAAGCACCATTCGATGAAAAATGAACGGGTAATCCTGTAAATGAATAATTGTATGTATAATGAATGATGCTATATAAATTCATATGAACTGTTGCTTTATTGTACCGTTCAGCTGATTTAATATTATACATTTTGAGGCTATCAACTGAATTAGAAATTTTACAGTCAGCTACATGCTACAAGGGAAACAATCTTGCATGAATGCAGGCTGGACCAGCTGGAGGAGTTACTACCCTCTGATAAACTTGGAAAGATACTTACAAATTCTAAAGGCTCTGTAGAAGTAGAATTTCGTACAGACATTTAACACTGATGGATACTGTTTGCCTTCACCTCTTAACATGATGTCTAGCATGCTCAAAGTTGCATGGTGGCCATGAGTTTGAGCAGTTAAATGAATACATGGTTGACTAACTTCAAGCAAAGAACACGCCAGAAGAGGACCTGTGAGGCACTTTTTCAACCTTGTGAGAGCAGAGGTAATTTTGATCTGTTTAGAAACAATATTTGAATGTGCTTTGGATAGAACATTTTAAAACACACAAAATATACGGAGAGTGTGGGTGTCAGCAGAGGTCAGCCAGGTCAAGCTGAGAGTCCACGAATCCCCAAAGGTCTACTCCTGAAGCCCCTGGCAGCTGGCAAGAGTGTGCAAGTCAGTCAACTGAGTGACTTGCCCCATTGCCTGTTTCTCCCCCCCCCCTCTCCCTCCATCCACAACTGGATGATCCACAACATCCACTCTGTGTTGATTCAGGAGCCTCCAAGGAAGCTCATTTGCTGCAGGGTGGGAGAGGCAACTGCTGCTCCTGGACGCCCCTCCATCTGCATCCTCGGGTCACTGAAGGATGAGCATGCAGAGCTCACTTGTTTTTGCCTTCCCAGATACCTAGAAAGGTAAAGAGAAGCTGCAACCCCATGGTGCCAAGATAGCAGTAGCCAGCAACTGACCCATTTTTGCCTTACATGATTGTCTGTGAAAGTAAAAGGGGTGGTGGTGGTGTTTGCTGGCTGCTGACTGGGGTGGTCAAAAGACAGTTTGGGATGACTGGGTGGCTTTAAACCAGGGGTTCCCAACCTGTGGTATGTGTACCCCTAGGGGTACAGTGGGCAACAAAGGGGGTGATAGGGGTACAGTGGGCAACAAAGATTGGGGAAATCTTTCTGAGGCGCACGATGTGCTATGTATACTGAGGCCTCAGAAGACCTCCCACATGTAACCAGAAGTTGTTTCCAGTCGTGTTTTTCAAGCGTTCCAAGCTAGCCTGTCAGTCTGAGCAACTTCTGTAAGAGATTCATTTTGGTAACATCTTTCTTGGGACCAACCAAAATGGTACAAAATTGTGAGCAGTTAGCTTTTGAGTTCTTCATCACTCAAAAGCTAACTTAGCTGCTCATGATCTTGTGTCACTTTGGTTGGTTCTCTAAGAAAGGCATATTACTAGAATGTGTTTTGATATTTTTTTATGGATCAGCATGGCTGCCTACAGTTTCCTTCTTTCTTCGAAGGAAGCAGCCAATCCCTTTGTGAATTGTTTTTTCCATCTAGTGCAGGGGTGCACAACATGCGGCCCCAGAGCCGCTTGTGGCCCTCCGAAGGATTTCCGGTGGCCCCCGAAGAAATCGGGGATCCCTTGGTGCGCATTGCTTATGAAGAGAGCGCCGAGGGATCTCCGATGTCTTCGCTCCAGCCGCGTAGCTGTGCAGCCTTCTTGCTCGGGTCACCGAGCGAAAGGATGAAGTCACTGAGCCTTGCGAGCCCATTGGCCCGGAGGCTTTGAGGCCATTGCTGAAGGCGGCGTTTGATCACCGCCGATCAGCTGGAGTCTCCTGGCATGCAGCCAGGAGCCGGAAGAGCCGCGTCTCCTCTTGTGTGCCAACGGATGCGGAGGTTTTGAAGTTTGTCCCGTTGGCGTTGTCGCTGCTCCGTGTGAGGAGGAGGCTCGGATTCACGGCAGGAGGGCAAATCCGAATTTTTAATTCTGTAAATATCTTTATTTATTTATTAATATGTTGCTTTTCCGGATATTTTCCAGCTCATGGACACACACCCTGTGATGTCACTTCCTGAGGAAGTGACATCATGGTTCCTTGACGCCCCCCCCCATGCGGCCCCGAAGAAGTTTAGTCTATTCATTTTGGCCCCTACCTACTTCCAAGTTGTGCACCCCTGATCTAGTGACTTGCTGTGTTAATCTGCTGCAACCAAACTAAAAAAGGAATTGTGTGTTTTAAGGCTCCATGATATGCTTTTGTGTATAAGGCTGTGTTTGTGATAGGTAAACGGAGGAGGAAGAGAAGGATTAAGCAGGAGCTAAAGAACCTGGATTTCTGAATAACTGAATTGCAGCTTAATGGCTGTAGAATTGAAGAGGGGAAAACACACCCAGTTTTCTTGGCTTAGTAATTATTTCAAAACAGCAGCATTCTGGCATTTTTATATAGCCAATTTTTCTTTAGTATGCAAGAGTAGGAAGGAGGACAAAGTGTGAGTAAAGTCCAGGATTTTTCTTTTTTTACAAAAACATCCCCTAGGAGTTAGTCACCAAGGGTTATGATTGTAGACAACAAGAACATATGAATGAATAGGGTCTAATTACTTGATTAAACACCTATTTCTTATGTATAAAGCAGAGCACTTGATTCCTGGAATTAAGTCAAAGGTGTTACTCTGTCTTTTAAAAAAAACATACAAGCCTGCTGTGCTTTATTTATTTAGATGAACGTACCCTGCTGGCCTCAGAGTTCAGTTCTAGGACCTCTCCGGAGAGCAAATTATACTTTGAAGAGAGGCTTTGGCTGTTCTCGGAGAGACCTGATAATTCTAATAGAAAGGAAGATGGATTACGTACCTGGCTTCTATATTGGCCAGGTTGTTAGCATCACTGAATTTTTACTATTCTTGACTTAAAATGAAAACAGCACTTTAAACAGGAATGGCCCATCCCTGAGGCCGATTGAGACAGTTGCTTCAGGCAGCAGATTAGTGGGGGCTGCCTGCTTCCACCTACCCACTCATCCCCTCAGTTCCTCCTCTCACACCCTGGATTGGAAGAAAAACTGTGGTGGAGAGGAAAGAGTCTATCATTCTCCTCCGCACTTCCTCTTCCACTTCAAAACCCCCACCCCCACCCCAGTCCAGGGAGCAGGAGGAGCAAAGGCTGGCATATCACCAGGTAAGAGGAGGTAGCATTTTGCACGTTCATTTCAATGGATCAAGTGTGTGGGTTTTGCTTGGTGAACCTCTCTGACAACAAAAATACTTTGAGCAGATTTTTCTTCTTCTACCACCTCTGTCTGTTGGAAAGATTAGCATGCAAGCCTGTTCCTCCCTTTTTTCCCAAATGGAAAATTTTTCCAATTTGGAACACGAGACAAAAAGACACACTATGTCGCAGCATCTCTTCTTTTGCAGGGACATTTTTTCCTTTCCTGCTTAAGTGCAAGGAATCAAACCATTAGTGCAGAAACTTCCTGTACAGTAGTGCGCTCCCCACGAGGCAAGGAGAACTTTGAGTGTTTGTGGGGGTAGGGCCAGCGGCGGCAGCAATCCCAGGAATCGCCGCTGGGAAAAAAGCACCCAAAAATGAGTTTTTTTTCTACGCACTGGGGCTTCAAGGGTGTGTGGGGAGGCCTGTGCGACCCTCCGCAGGCCTCCCTGATCTTCACATGGCCAAAAAATGGCGATTTTAGACCACTTCCATTATGAAGTGATCTAAAATCGTCGTTTTTCCAACGATCTGAAGATCGCGGAGACCTGTGGAGGGTCATGCAGGCTTTCCCGCACACCCCCGAAGCCCCAGTGCATAGAAAAAAACTCATTTTGGGGTGCTTTATTCCCCGCGCCAGCGGCGATCCCTGGGATTGCTGCCGGCATGTTTCCCCCGCCTCTTAAGGGGGCAGGGGATGCATCTGGTTCTCCTGGTGGGTCGCAACCCACCAGTTTGAGAACCACTGCACTAGCGTACTCGGGGGGGGGAGTAACTGTTGAGGAGTGGGTGCAACCACTTGGTGGTTGAATCAGTTCAGATATGCTTCATATAGGCCTTGCAACTCATGCTTGCACAGTAACTCCCAGAAACGATTCTGTGACCAATACTTTTTTCACATGAGATATATTGTTGACTAGTGTTGCCTGCTGTGGTTGAGGCCATGTTGTCCATTAGTACTCTTAATGAAGCAGGGAAGAGGTCTTCTGGAAATTGTAGTTCTCTGGCAGCTTTTTGCATGACAGATTACTGTATTATCCCGAGTATAAGATGCACCTGTTTATAAGACGCACCCTTAAAGTTTGGTGCTATTAAAAAAATCTAATTAAATCACTGGCATTAAAAAAATCTAATTAAATCACTGGCATTAAATTACAACAGCCTGATTATAAGATGCACCCCTAGTTTAAAAACTTAAATTAGGAGAAAAAAGTGAGTCTTATACTCAGACCAATATGGTATTTCTCCCCAATTTTATCTAGCATACCACCACCCCCTTTTATTTTTTGTTTTGTGATATTCTGGAAATTGGCAAGTGGGTGTCTGGTTGAATTTCATTTTAAGATCAGTGTGGCTGAGAGACTACCTGTACGAGTAAATTTGTTTTTACTAAAATGCTGTATCTTAAAACAAAATATTTGTGAACTAGTTTAGAGATTTGGGTTTGGTTTAATTTGACTATGTAGTTTTACACCTGTTTTGGGTAAAACTTTGAATTTTGCAACAGTGCAGTATCCCTGTGTCTGCTCTTAAGTTTTCTTTTCTAGAACAGGTACCCACTCCTCGCAGATGGACAATGAAAACATGATGTGATCAATCACAGTACATATGCTTTTACCCTGGGAAAACTGATCTTGCACTCTTGCTCTTCCCTTTGGTGTGTTGCTACAGATTTGGCAGATTGCAAGCTGATGACTTTCCCTATTGCTCTTTACAAAGTCATGAGGCACGTCACTGAAGGGATACATCTCATTACGCTGGCCAATAATGAGCTCAAGTCTGTGACCAGCAAATTCATCACCACCTTTAGCCAGCTTAGAGGTAGGTGTGCAGCTCTGGTCTGAAGGTAGCCATGGAAACAAAGAGCCAATGGTATCTCAGACTTCTTCCACATGTATATTTTGGATAACTTGCATGATTTCTTACTTATTTACTGTTGTTCCCTAGTTATAAAGGCTGTGTATAAATAGTCTATAAAATTATAAACCAGTAATAGCACAGCAATATCAAAATAGAACCAATTTCATGAAACTACTAAAACCACAATAAAAATTAACAGCAGCAATAAAGCTGCTGTTGCATCTTTAGTGCAAAATGATCCTCTCTGGCACTGTCAAATGCTGGGTGGAGTAGATGAGTTTTAACAAAATCCTAAAGGTCAGCAATGGTGATACAAGGTGGCCCTTTGCAAGCCAGGCATTTCTGGTTTGGAACTTAAGGCTGCTTGCCTTAAGATGACATTGTTGGTTGTATTTCAGCTTTTGGCCTGTGGAGATTTGCGTTTCTCATTATTCAGTATGGATAATACTCTGTGGTATGGAGAGTTGTTGTTTGCAACAGGACTTCATGTCCCTTAAAGTCATTCTGATTCCAGCCTTAGCAGTGTTTGACATTGGTGTACATCCATGAATTGGAACAGAATAATTGCATGCCTGTGTCTAAGGCTTGGACCATGCTCTAATTATATTGCCATGAATACTGTATGGTAAGCTCAGAGTGCTTCATATCATTATTCTAATATTCCTTCTCAGTTCTGTATGGTGAAAATAGAACTGATACCTGTTAGCAGCAACTTGGGGTGGGGGGAGTATTACATTTCTAAGTTTCAGTCTCCCTCGAACTTGGAAATGTCATGTAGACATGGGATTGATAGGATGCGTAGTGAAACTAGTAACACCATTTTGTAACATGGATATAAATGTTCATCTTGAATTTCCTCCCAGAAGTTGCAGTTCTGAGGTTATGTAGTCTGAAGTTGCTAGGTAAAGGTGACCCCTGACAATTAAGTCCAGTCGTGTCCGACTCTAGGGTGTGGTGCTCATCCCCATTTCAAAGCCGAAGAGTCAGCGTTGTCCGAAGACGCCTCCGTGGTCATGTAGCCAGCATGACTCTCCTTGTCGCAGCGCGTAGCATGCGGCTGGAACACGGAGCGCTGTTTACCTTCCCGCAAGCGGTACCTATTTATCTACTCGCATTAACATGCTTTGGAACTGCTAGGTTGGCAGGAGCTGGCCAAGCAACGAGAGCTCACCCCACTGCGGATTTGAACTGCAACATTAGTGCTAAAGGATGTATCGGAGGTACTAAAGTATGATGAATCTTCCTATGTGTGTCCACTCAGAAATAAGTCCCATTGAGTTTAGTGCAATTTACTCCCTGGTAAGGATTACTAAGGATTGCAGTCTTAGGTTCTTGATGTAGGTAACAGTTAACAGCACAGTAAAACAAGCAACCAGCATACATTGATAAATGGATCCTAGCAATTAGGGGGTAATTTGAATAGCTGAGCTAATAATACACTAGTTATGGACTTGAATTCGATCGAGAGGTAAAATACTTATTTAGGGTAAATGAATGAGCAATGGTGGGAAAGTCTAAAATTGTGAGAGAATTAGTGGTTGACAATGCTAACGTCCCCACAGCCAAAGTTAGCTAAATGGTTAAATTTAATCCCTGGTCATTGTGTTCCTTCTGCTTTCCTGAAGCAACAAATGTGTTCCTTCTGCACTCTTCATGTAACATAATCTCTCTTGAAAGTAGTAATCGATAATGCTTTTCCATTGATACTGAGTGCTGGTATAGGTCATAATGATTAATTATGCTGGTATAGCATAATAATTAAGAGTGTGAGCTTGGAAATCCAAGCTTACCTCTACACTAGGTAGCCCAAACCCAGTAACTATACATTATGTGCAAATATGTGGGATGATGCCCAACAGTTCCTTTTTAATGAAAAAAAAACCTTGTGAGACTTGGGTGGGAGGGTGTGCTTAACACTTTCACTATTGGCTGTTTTTTCCACTTAAAAGTGCCCCTCCAAAGACAAATGAATGCAGAGGACCTTGAAGCTTAATGTTTAGATCACGGCATTGCAGCAAACAAGGTTCAAAATCTGAAATCAATTGTTGCGTAACTTCTGATGAATGTGTTTGGTATTTTTTAAGCTGTTTAAAAAGAACCAGATTTAAAATAAAATCTCTACTTATTTAATTATAGGCATAAAGAACCTCTCTGTCAGTGGGTCAGGGCAGAATGCATTTGAAGAGTACACTTTACTGAATTTTAAACTTGTTTTACTCAAGGAGCCAGAGTTTCCAAACAACAAGATGCTTTGTGACACACAAATGCACTGTTAGCTGAAATAGTATATATACAGTATATACACCTACACATACACACACCCTTATCTCTGTCCTTAGTTACTCACTATTCCTGTAAGTTGTGTACTGTAGGGAATTTGCTGAGAGATACTGTGCTAAAAAATAACTACCTAGCTTTTGCACGGGGAGGGGGAATATTTACAGAGGCTGTGAAGAACAGATAATATTCCAATCTGCTTACCAAAGCACTGACAATTCAATTATAGGAGAAGGCTAATGAACGTTAATCTGGATTCAGGCTGACTTAAAGTGGTCTGTCAGTTCTTGTTTACACAGGAGCTAGTATTTATGCACAGGTGCTCATTGAGTGGGAGTTGGGGAGAAGTGAGAGATGTGGTGATGTTTCATAATGTATACACAAGGCAGAAAGCAGAACAGGGTCATGGCAGGGAATGATTATATGCAGTCCTTACGCTCTTGGAATCTTTGCACTTGTATGCAGTTGCTTGCTTGGGTTTCAACAGGCAGCCAAAGTAGGCAGGCTATTTGTTTGCAGGTAGACCAGCGGGTGGCGCAGTGGGTTAAACCGCTGAACCATGAGCTGTTGATCGAAAGGTCAGCAGTTCAAATCCGCGACGGGGTGAGCTCTTGTTGCTTGGCCAGCTCCTGCCAACCTAGCAGTTCCAAAGCATGTTAATGTGAGTAGATAAATAGGTACCGCTTGCAGGAAGGTAAACAGCGCTCCGTGTTCCAGCTGCATGCTACGTGCTGCGGCAAGGAGAGTCATGCCGGCCACATGACCACGGAGGCGTCTTCAGACAGCACTGGCTCTTCAGCTTTGAAATGGGGATGAGCACCACACCCTAGAGTCGGACACGACTGGACTTAATTGTCAGGGGTCACATTTACCTTTACCTAGACCAGCGGTTCTCAAATAGTGGGGCGCGCCCCCCGGGGGGGCGCGAGGCCCCACAAAGGGGGGCTCGACCACCACAGTCGCCCTCCGCACGCTCCGAGGCCGGCCCAGGAGCCGGCCTCGGAGCGTCCGGAACGGCCGGCGCTCCAGGGCCTTCTGAAGGCCCAAGCGTCAATCCGGGTATTTTTGATGTTTTCGCTCATGCGCAGAGACGAAAACGGGTCTGCGCATGAGCGAAAACATCAAAAATACCCGGATTGACGCTTGGGCCTTCAGAAGGCCCTGGAGCGCCGGCCGTTCCGGACGCTCCGAGGCCGGCTCCCGGGCCGGCCTCGGAGCGTGCGGAGGGCGACGCGAAGGGGGGGGGCGCCACCCCCCAAAATCGGGTGACGGGGGGGCGCGGGGAAATTTTTTGAGAACCACTGACCTAGACCTAGAAAACGACCATATACTGACCCAGGTTCATCAGCTCTGCATTGTCAACAAAGACTGGCAGTGGCTTTCCAGGGTTTCAGGCAGGAGTCTTTTCCTGGCTCTTCCTGGTAATGCCCAGAATTGATCCTGGGACCTTCATCAGGTCTACCACTGAACCATGTTCCTTCACCAAATGACCTAAATTCTCCAGAGCAGATAGGACTTCTTCAGAATAGGACATTTTGCTTAAAGTGTTGGATTTTGAGCAGGTATGACCAGAAAGGTCAAATATAGCCTCCAGGCTTTTCAGTTCTGCATTATATAGAGCTGGGGTGGCCAACTTTTCAGCATGAATGCTCCTGGCCCTTTAATAGTGGTATAGGTGAGGGCATTTCAGCAGGTGCAGCTGCTTTAGCAGCACCATCAGCAAACTGCAGCTGCCAAGATTCTGTCTTCTACACAACTATTTAAGAACGCAAAAACCCTAATGGTGGAAGGTTGGCTACCCCTGATATAGAGTCTATATAACAGGGTGGTCCAACGTTTTGTACCTCGAGGGCCGCATGCGAACTTCGACATGAAACCCGGGGGCCGCACAATAAATTAAATAATTAATTAATTAATAATGACTGATGCATGCCCCGCCCCGCTGGCTAGCATGCCCCGCCCACGCTCCCCTGAAGATCAAAAAGGCGGTCAGCTCCCGACCGCCTTTCCGATCATCAGGGGAGCGTGGGTGACTGCGGGGGAGGGGAGCTCCAAGAGCAGCTGGGGGCAGCAGCAGAGGCCTTTGGGGGCCGCATGCGTCCTGCGAGCCATGCGTTGGACCACCATGCTATATAAGGAGTCTCCGAGTCTCTTCTCTGTGGCGTGTAGGCTGCTTGCCTGCACGTTGCATTGGTTGATAGCAAGAAAAAGAAGTCCTTTTCAGCTACAGAAACAAATGTAATGGGGGTGTGTGTACAGGCGTGTGTGTGTGTGGGGGGGTATATATGCACACATAAGGAAGAAACAGTGTGATTTTAATGGGGTGGGGAGATCATTTGACGTTCTGCTTCAGGCAGTAAAATGTCATGGGACAATGTGTGCACATGAGTGAGATGTACAACACCGGCCCTTGGCTGGTGCCGTGATTCCAACGTGGCCCCCGGGATGAAATGAGTTTGACACCCCTGATATAAACCATTGAATATAGGAGAGTGTTCTATAACCTGTCTGGCTGGAGCTAGAAGCAAATCTCTTAAAAATAAAATCAGGATTTCTTCTAACTTTCAAGCGAGTGAGGATTCAATCGACACTGCTAAGCAAATTGTTTCCGTGAAATAACTGTTTCATTATTGATGATGTGGGCTTGGGCCCCATGGTGTCTGTCTTCAGCTTCCTAGTAAACTGTGTTCCTGAATAAGCAGCAATTATTACTAAAAAGTATATTAAACACTGTTCTCTTTTGAGAAGGTCCCTTTGAGTTATTTTTTTCCATTTCTTTTTAAAAGCGAAAATTAACCCACTTGGAGTTGTTAGCAGGGACTTCAGCAATAAATCTTTTGAAGACTAGGTGTATAATTATACATGCTTTCCCCCCCTTCCCGTTTAATACTTATTTTTCAAAGGGATAACCAAAGGTGACTTTTTTTTAGCTGGGAGAACTTAAAAGAAAAGGAGTAAGAGGGCACAGTTAAATTGAAACTGTGGAGAGCCTCTAACACTTTCCCCTGATTATACTAATTCATTATGCCTTTATACAGAGCCAGCAACACAGTATGCCCAGTGAACCAGCTGAGGATTCTGGTAGACCTTAAAGCAGAGGTTCCCAACCTATGGTACGCATACCACCGGTGGTACTTTGAGCGACTGCTGGTCGTACATGACAGGCTGGCCCTTACCTGGTTTACTGATCTCGCCTCTGTCTTGCAATTGCAAAAAGCATTGCTCCTGACTTGCCTGTGGAACCTGATTCCCCCGAGGCCTCTTACCTGCCTTTCCGAGCTCTTTCTCAACTGCTTCTGCTCCTTATGTTCTATCTGTACTGTTCCCTATTGCTTCCTGTCTATACAGCACTGAACCACTAGGTGGCGCAGGCAAGAACAAAGCGGGCAAGGCTTTTATTTCCTGTTTCTTTTATTTTTACTTTTTTTGCTGCTCAAATTGTATTTGAGCTGTCTCTGAGCAAGCTGCTGCTCATATTTATAGAGATTCAAATAAAATAGGCCTTGGAAGTTCTGGAAATGCCTTGTGATGGGTGTGAACCCTCAGCCAGTGCCTGATTTGGTTGATCTCCAAATATTACACACCTTCGCATGGAAACACAAGTCTTTCCCTTATTTATTCTGATTAAAAGATTGTTGTAGTTGTCTGAGCACGTTCTTAGGTTTCCACACACAGATATCCCACCGCTGCATAATTGCCCCAACTTCACTTTTTTAAAAAGTTCAAAACACACTTATCACCCAGTACACATTTCCCAAATCTGTGGAAGCCACTTTGAAATTGAGGAGTTGTCACCTCCACTTGCTCTTTATTCCCCCTTTTTACTGATTTTATTGCTTAGAGTTCCCACTAGAGTTTATCATTTTTGTTCCTTGACAAACTGATAAGTTCCCTGCAGGGTGATATTAAGTGTTGACTCTATATTCCCTTTTCAAAATTCCAAATACACTTTACCTGGGAACCCATTCTAAGTGCAAACCTACCTACCTACCTACCTATCTGATAGGGGAGAAGGAGGAAAAACTAGAGTGCATTTAATCTACTTGAGAGGTTAGTGGAAGTTATAGCCAATCCTGAATATTACTTCAAATGTGTACTCTGTTGTGGAGAAATGTCAGTTATAATATCCATTTCTTAACTGATTATCATGTTAAGGGATTGAGCTACATGTCACTGGAAATGAATGGTGTTCCTAGTTTTTTACAGGACATGGGTTTCATTTTTTTAAAATGTGTGTTGTACTACATCCTCTGCTTGGAAAAAACTCACATTAATTTATATGTATACCATTCACCCTGCCTAGGTGAAGTACCGAGAGCATGCTATGCCAATCCATTGCTGCTCGGTTATGTATTCCTGGGCTGTTTCTCATTACAGGTTGGGTATCCCTTATCCAAAATGCTTGGGACTAGAAGTGTTTTGGATTTTTTCAGTTTTTAGAATATTCCTGGGGGGGGGGGGGGATGCACTGCCTCTTGCTCTGCAATTTATTCCTACCTTACATTCCAAAAGAAAAACTTTACTGCCCACACGTGAAGGAGGGTGGAGAGCACAACGCTTCCTCTTGATCGGTCACTTTGGACTGTGCCCTCTCACGTGCATTTCCTGATTGGCTTGTTAATGCAGACACATCTCCTATGGCTCGACTCACTCTGGGAGCTGGAAAGCTTGCGTTTGCTTAGTGAGTGCGTAACCGCTGAGAAGGGAGTGGGGGGAAGTCTGTGGTGCCTGCGCATGCTGGGCGTGGAGAAGCTACTATTACAAGTCAGTAGTCTGTCAAAGAAAGAGACTCAACATGAGGCTCTTTATTTGGTAGGAGAAGCACAATTTGATGGCCTACTGGGCGCAGAAATAGTAACGACGGTTCTGCTGACCGACCCTCCCCCCGAAACCCTTACTATGCTCTTCACGCACCTGGAAGTCGAGCTCTTCTGGGTTTCAACACCGTGCGAGAGGGGAATAATTGGCTTTGTGCTCAAGTGAGCACAAAGCAGAATTTGTTTCATGTTCACTCCAGTGCAAAACTGATCATTCTTGGATTGAGGTAGGGAGGCGATGGTGGTTGAAGGGAGGTAGCGGGGAGCTTGGGGTGACAGGCACCCTGAGTCCACCACCACTGCAGACCTCTCAAAATCTGTTGCTAATGCAACCGCTTCTAGCAGCTGCATGGGCAGACAGACCCTGTACATATTATATGAAGGGAATCTGAGAGACAGAGTTAAAAGTTGATGCTTACCTCCTAGTGAGATCAGGCTATAAATCTTTGAAGGAAATGCAAAAACTATACAAGTTTGTGTAACTTCTTGATGTCCTCAAAGCTAAGCACTCCGCAGCTTTTAGACATATGCATGTAGCAAATGGTATTTGTTCAAATAGTCAGTGTAGAAGTGTCTCCCTTCCTCCCTCCCACACACTGGTCCTGTGCAAAGCATCCTTAAAACACTGAAGAACTGCAAAAACCTTGGAGTGTATTCCACAAGATAGGGCAATATTGATGTCTCCAGTACTAGCTAATGATAGAAATACAGTAGAAGCAGTTGTGAAGTATGACAATTTTGGTGGCACTCCAAGAGTGATTTATGGAATGCATGTTAATAACCTTGTCGGGGAAGGTAGCTGGAGAAGGCAGGCTGATGAAGGGGAGTTATTCCTAGTGGTTAGTGCTCATTTCCCCCTTTCCTGTGCTCCATTTTCCCTTTTTACTGGGTCAGTAGCTAAATGGAGGAAGGGGTAGCTTTCTCCGCTGCCACCTTCCCAGGGTAAAGAGAACAAACAGAAGAGCCATCTGGGGGGAAAAACCCTTCCAAGAGCCACAGAACCTCAAGGGTTCTTATTAAAAGTAAAACCACAGTAACTTCTACAAATGGTTGGATGTGACAATCCACTGACTTACCCATGAACATGGACTAGGTAGGCAAGGAGTCAAAATGTTAACTATTAAAAATCTGAAAGGAATTAAAAAAAACATGTATGCAAAGCATGTGCTCTACCACTGAGTTAGAGCCCATCCCCTAAATTACAAAATGCAGTTCCAGGAAATCGTATTCTTCTGAATCTAGAATCAATGGAGCCTTAACTTTTGAATTAATGGATATCCAGATTTCTCCTTTGGCCTTTATCTTGGCAACGAATATCTTTGACTTGAGATCAAAGATTTCAAGTCTTTCTGGCATAAAAGAAAATTGCAAAGGAGTTCGAGGAACAAGGGAGCATCCTCTGTCAAATATTCCAGAAATCCTTTAATTTCTTGTCTTTTCAAAGCCAACAGCACACTTCAGATTGTGCATTTTGATCATCTCAGGGACTCCAGACTTTTTGCTATCTGCCTCCTAGGCCAACACCTTCAAAGCAGAACTGAATGTGAGATTTTGAAGTGAACTGGCAATTTATACAAGGCCCAATCTTAAAGGTGCTGAGTATCTCCCAGCTAGGTGTTCAGCATCCTCCATTCCCAGAAGTGTTGTATTAATTAAATGGTATTCAGCACCACTGAGCAATCGGTTACTGGAAAGAGACAGAATCCAAGGTGACGTTTATACACAGAAACATAGGAATAGTCCAACAATAAGAACTTTGTTCATGATATGGTATGCAACCTCTTGATTCAACACAACTGGCAGAGTGGAGGGGAGGAGATTTTCTCAGAGTGTACGGTGTTTGTATTGTTTTAAGGAAAAGTGTGAATACAAAAAATTTCTAGGCCTCTGGAAAAACATGTTGGCCTGTTATTCCAATAACATAGATTATCCTAATCTCTTTTATTCAATATAGCCCAGTATTAAGTCCACCTTTGTTCTAGCAGAAGCTTCTGAAGGAAGGGAAGAGAGAGTGGTTTGTGTACCCCAGTATCTCCCACTTGACGTTGCATCACTCCTTACTAGTGAAGTTATGTTTACTATTCCAGATAGTCCAGGACACTATGAAAGCAACATTTTACACTGCATTTACAATTGGTAGTAGAGAGCTTTTTCCCAGTAGCACAGTATTTCAGAAGAAGGTACCCTATCCCAACAATGGAAATGCTAACTAAAACTGATATTTAAGGATCCCTCAGTCATAACAGACCTCTATTTGTTGTGCCTAAAACAAAACTCAGGCTTCCAGATGCTCTCTTCTTAGCTCCTTGCACAGAGTAAAAAAAATCTACATGCAAGGTTGCCTGGTGTGACCATCCACACAAACACACTAATAATTCAGCATGGAAGTATGAGAAGTAGCTGTAAATCATTTATTTCCTTCCGTTTGTAAAAGAGAGTTCTGTCTATGTTGCGACGATGTTGCCTTCAAATGTTTTCTAAGAATCGTGGCAAACTGGAGCTCAGTCTGGGGACATAAGCTCTGTCCTTGGGAACTCAGAATTTCTATTTACAGGGGATGTTTCACTGCAACACTGATGTGCATTTCTGGAAAACAGTGTGTGGTCTTGTGAATAAACATGGCTGGCCTTAAGTAATTTGTGCGGATCACATTTTTTTCCATGACTTCACTCCAGACTACCAAGACCTCCCACTGACAGCATATTAAGAGAGTACTATCAGCATGACTATCACAACGCCACTGTAAATAGCCACTGGCAACTTCATCAGCTGTGAGAGATTAAATGGTATACGTTTCTGATATATCCTTCTAGGGCAGGGGTGTCAAATTCATTTCGTACAGCGAGCCAAATAGCATTCATGGCACCTGCTGAGGGCTGGAAGCAACATCATTAAGCAGGAAGTCATGTCAGTAAGCAGATGATGGCCAGAAATAAGCACTTTGTTCTCAAGTAGGAACTCATTAGCTGCAAATGACAGAAGAGAAAATATGCAAATCTGGTTCATATTTTCAAAGTATGGGATAGCCCAGTTATGCTGGGAGAACCCAATTATCACACAGGCTGCCCTTCAGCAGCTCTGTTTCTGCCGAGGTGTCACTTCACAGCTCAGCAGTTGAGAGGTGCTCTGTGAAATGATGCCTCAGCAGAAGCGGCGCTGCTGAAAGGGTGGCCCGTATGATAATTGGGCTCTCCCAGCACCTTAGCAGTGTCTCTCTCCGTTACCCCTCTTCGTTTGCCAACATCCCCCATAGCATTCCTTGCCTTCTTAGGCTTCCTCCCCTCCCTCCCAGAGCCTTGGCAGAAGCAGTTTTGCTGAAAGGGCGGCACTGGGAGAGCCCATTATCTCTTGTGCTGGATCAAGAGCTTCTGTGGACTGTATATGGCCTGCAGGCCTTATGTTTGACACCCTTGGTCTAGAATCAGCTTTGGGGTTTTTCCCCTTTATTTTATTATTTGCCCTTATGTCCAGTGTAACCAACCAGCAAAAAAAGGAAAGATGAACATAGTGGCTAGAGGACGCATCGAGTTATGTGAATGTAGAGGTTTTAGTTTCCTTGTACTTTCCATGGGTATAGGTAAGATATTTCCTATCTGTGAACACAGAATCTAAAGTGGCAGTTCCTTAACCTGAATGTTGTTTCACGAGCTCAAGCAGCATGACTTTGGATGAGATAGGACAAACTTTTCCAAGTTATTTTTGAAAGAGAGGAAATTGTGGGCACAATCTAGCCAAAGCCAGGCACTTTGCTCCCGCTGATTTCAATGGGAGATATTTGAGCACATGTTTCCACTGGAACCAATTGGGCTTGAAAGCACCTAGCTTTGGCTGCATTGTGTTTCACATGTTCTCAGTTTTTTGCAAAGCCTTCAACTGGAAAGTGAAATCTTCCAAGCACAAAAACTCTTTACTTCCATAATTCAAATTTTCCTTGCAATAGTTTTCAAAAACCTGTCTTGTTCAAAAAAGTAATGTCAAGAGCCACTGAGGAACCTGTCAAAGAATTTAAAACTCAAAGGGGTGGAAGGGGAGTGATTTTGATCTTCATTTTGTATGCTGTGTTCATCTCATTATTTCCTACACGTTTTGCCTTGCTTTCTTCTTGCAAGGGAAAATAAAACTGATTTCTGACTAATCCATGCTGAAGTGCCCGTGTAACCTTCCCATTTTGGTAATTGAATTGTAGTTTTTGCCCACATATTTTCAGTGTAAAAAATGATGGTTTGTAAAATGATGGCTCTTCAGCATGTAAAATGATGGCTCTTTGCCCACAATCCAAATGTCATTGTCTCTCAGGATAACTTTTTTTGGTGGGATGACATCTAGAATAATACTTTACCAGGATTTTTTCTGAACAAATCTGTAAGTTGCTGTTCAAAGTTGCCTTCAGAAGGAATTTTTGATACTCAAAGTCATCAGGGACAGATCCATTAATATGAATTCTGTCAAAACAGAAATATCTTTATACAGACCATTTTTCTGTTCCTGCTCCTTTTTAATAGTAATACATATTATAATTGTAGACATTTATATTTTTATCTTGAATTCTAGATTTTGATGGTCTTAGGTTGGCATATTAATGTATAATTTGTAATGAAAAAGTTCATTATTTCCTATAAATCACTTGTTTTAAGTTTGTTTAAAAAAAACAGGGTATAAATTAAAGAGAAAAATTTGGACAAAATATTTTTCTGGTAGCATTTTATAAAGTATTTTTTATAAATAGTTACTTGCCATTTCAAAATATATTGAAATTAATTTACTTGTGAAAGAAACTAAGAATTGGGAGTTAAGAAAAAATTAATATGGTTATAGTGTGGTGTCCCTCTAAAATACAGTTTACAAATCATTGCTAAAGCAGTTATATTTCTGTCTCCTTCAGTTAAATCCACAGATTGTATTTGTTTCATAGAGAGAGACCTGACTGGCAATAATTCAAGAATAATCCTTGAATTACTTTTTGCACGAAAGCTTTCATGGCCAGCAATCAGTTTCAAGGATTTAATTGTTACGGGCATCGTAGCCATGTAAAAAACAGACTTGAATAAAAATCAAATAAAATCTACTTGCGTCTCCTGTTTCTTTTCAGTTACAACAAGACAGATAAAATTCCATTAAAATCCAAAGTCCCAAGTTCTAAGTCCAACGTTTCGTTTCCTAATTCCTGGAAACATTGTCTAGGAAAAACAATCAGAAAGATTGAAGATGGTGTTCCCTGAAGTTCGCATTAGTTATTTTTATCCCCAAAGGAAAGCGCGGGAACGAAACGGCTCAAGCCGGGCTGAAACGGAAACAACCAATTAACCCGCTGTTCAAACGCAGCAATAGGAGTACTGTATCCCTTGGTTGTTCACAGTGTATTATCCAGCAAACACTTAAAGTCTTAATGGTACTTCACACAGCAGATCACCCATTTTTTATCAATGCAATCGTCCCACGAAGACTCCGTGTCCTGAGATGACCCGGTTTGGTGCGATCTTTTTTCAAAACGGCAAAGCGGAGCTTCAGAACCACAGGGATCATACACCAATTAATTTACTCAACGTAACCTTAAAGGGTAGCCACTTAAGAAATTGTTGTCTTTTCTCTTTCTTCCCCCTTACTCCATTAAACAATTACCCATATTTCCCCCACTATTATCCACGCTGCAAATGTCCCAGATATCTCTGTGTCCTGAGTTGACCCCCCGGTCCAATATTCACAGGGCAGCTGGATGGCAAGAAGTACTGTTAACTGAATGAGGGGATCTGTTGTATACTACTGGTCAACCTTTCCTTGCTCTTATTCTGCCTACTTCTTGCCATCCAGCTGCCCTGTGAATATCGGAAGTACCATTAATGAAGTGCCATTAAGACTTTAAGTGTTCGCTGGATAATACACTGTGAACAACCAAGGGATACAGTACTCTTATTGCTGCGTTTGAACAGCGGGTTAACTGGTTGTTTCCGTTTCAGCCCGGCTTGAGCCGTTTCGTTCCCGCGCTTTCCTTTGGGGATAAAAATAACTAATGCGAACCTCAGGGAACACCATCTTCAATCTTTCTGATTGTTTTTCCTAGACAATGTTTCCAGGAATTAGGAAACGAAACGTTGGACTTAGAACTTGGGACTTTGGATTTTAATGGAATTTTATCTGTCTTGTTGTAACTGAAAAGAAACAGGAGACGCAAGTAGATTTTATTTGATTTTTATTCAAGTCTGTTTTTTACATGGCTACGATGCCCGTAACAATTAAATCCTTGAAACCCTTGAATTACTCCTTTTAGCCATGCCTCTTCTTCCAGAAAAGGCCTTTAATAGTGATGAGTGGGCTTGCACAGTATTTATTCAGTTTCTATCCATTTTTGTCCTGAAAGAGTGCCCAAATTATAATTAATAATATTACTGGCGGTACAATCCTATCTGGCCGCTAGGCTGGCATAGGACCTCTGTATTGGCCCAGGACCATTGTAAAGGTTGCCGTAAGGCAGTTGCGCCAGCCTCAGGCTGGTACAGTGGCCTGCGCTGGCCTCTGTAGACCAGAACCCGACGGTGTGCAGAGCAGGAACAAGAGGTGGATCTGGCCCTAGGGGTGGGTGGGTGGGATCGGCAGCAGCAGCAGCGTACGCCATATCCTATCCCCCTATCAGACCCGTTTCTCCTGACATGGGCAGCCTTGATTTACGCCTCCAAAATGGCATACACATATCTGAGGAAGCCCGTTGCAGGGACTGGGGCTTTACCTGGGGTAAGGAAACAAAGTTTCCTTACCCCGAGGAGATGTCCAGCCCACCTACTCTGCTCAGGATCCCGCATTGCTGGCGCCGAGCAGAGCGTAGGATAGGATTCGGTTGTAAGAATATTTGTCACTTTTCAACAAAAGGTAGTTTCCATAGCAAAATAAATGGTTCCCTGTCCCCAAAGGGCTCACAATCGTGTTTAAAAAAGGCAAAAGAAAGTCCTAAGATGGTATTGGGTTAAAATTCTGTATCAGTACAAGTAATCTCATCTACAGCAGTATTCTGCCATGCTACACTAGGAGAAAATATTTGTATTATTTAGTGAAACAATGGAATTGAGGGGAGTGTTCATTTCTATACTATATTTCTGAACCATCCATCATTTATTTTAGAATGTAAACATTTTGAACTACGTTGTATAGAAAAGAAATATACAGTATTTTGGAATACATTGAGATAAAAAAAAGTTGTTGAACATAACAGCAAGAGGAAACTTTTCTGGAAATGGCCGAAAATCGCTATTTTTGGCCGAAGTAAACATCGGGGAGGCCTGCAGAGGCTCGCGCAGGCCTCCCCGAAGCCCCCACAGGCCTCCCCGAAGCGCCCCCAAGCCCAGGTAAGTAAAAAACTTTTTTTCTGTATTTTATGCTCCATAGGATGCATGCGTCCTATGGACCGATGCGTCCTATGGAGCGTAAAATACGGTATATATAATAAATGCATTTCTGTAAATGCATTCTGAGTACCAGCCGTGGGTATATTGGTTTGGCAAAAGTTTTGTTGCTTGTAATTTGTAGTTTAAAATTTCTGAGCACACGTGCTAAACTAAATGCATACCCTGCTTTGAGTATTATTTTGAGGTTGTTGTTGTATGTCTTGTTTTATCAGTAGTCTAGCTAGAGGGGGGTGGCGCAGTAAGTGCTGATATTGAAGAAGCATTGCCTTCATTGCCAGACTGGCTCTGACGGCGAATGGGAGGGGCTACTTTACACCTCCATGTAACATCTTGCAGCACTTATCGTGCTGCCACCACCCCCTCTGGTTACGCTACTGCATTTTATTCTTTGAAAATAGATAGCCTGTATATTTTACCAGCAACAAAACATTAGCATTTAATTTAGTTATAAGATATGGGAGCAGAGACACTTTAGTAGGGAAATAATGTTTGTTGGAGATACCAGCTTTGTATAGTTCATTATGTAAAAAGCATGAATCATCATCCCCAAATTAGTTTTATGTACCCTCCCAGCCAGAGGCGTTCTAATATGGGGGGAGCAGGTATGCTCCACCCCAGGCGCTGAGTGGGTGCGGGGGCGTGGCAGCCGGGCTCGGGGCTGCGCAGAACGGCGCGGCACCGGAGCCCAGCTGGTGCGCCCCTCTAAAGCAGCGTGCCCACTCGGCGCTTCCCCGGCCTCCAGAGGCTGCGCTCCGGAGACCGGGGAGAAGCCCTCCTCAAAGCAACCGCCTTGTTCGGCGGTCGAGGGCTTTCTGAGAGGTCCGTAGCGTTCGGACCTCTCAGAAAGCCCTCGACCGCCGAACAAGGCGGTCGCTTTGAGGAGGGCTTCTCCCCGGTCTCTGGAGCGCAGCCTCCGGAGGCCGGGGAAGCGCCGAGTGGGCGCTCGGCCCTGAGTCCGGCTGCTTGGGGGGGGCGCACCAACCCCGCCCCCCAGGCGCCGGGAGGGCTGGGAACGCCACTGCTCCCAGCCAATATCTAAGGCAGAAGAGTGCATAGGTGTGTGTGTGTGTGGGGGGGGGGATTAACCAGGGCAAGGCAAAATAATCTGCTCCAAATATGGGATAAGCAACTTTGCAGTTTGTCCACACTACTATACTCACTGGAAATACTATAATTAAAGTAGAATGTTAGGCAAAGACAAAGTGAGGGGAAAAATTGGTTGGTGGGGTAGGAGCTGAAGAAAGACCAAAACATGAAGAGGAAGGGAAAAAGAAAGATCATGACTGCAGCACTGAACATTGTAAAAAATCTAGTAGCTACTCAGATCTGACCTAATAAAGATATTACTCTACTTTGCCTTTCATATATATATTTTTTCTGATGGACAGCCACAATATGTCTGATGATGAAGAGCACCTGCTTTCCAGCTAGTGACTAAACTGACACTGTTTTCACACAGTCAAAAGTGGTTTGAGATTGGGTTTGTTTGTAGGTTTTGCCTTCTCATTGTCTGTTTATTACCGTGTCAACTGCCATAATCTGTATTGTAAAGAAACATTTTCACGCATCCTTGCGATTTAAATGTTGATTGCCTGCCTTCCTGCCTCTCTCCTCCTCAGTAATGGAGTGTTGAGTGTGCGCGATACAGCTGCTGGAGAGCTCTTGCATCCCTCACCTCAACCAGTGCTCTCAGCAGGGAGAGCCGGTGGTTTTGCTGTCATATCTGCATAGTCGGTGACGGCAGCAGCAGGAAACTTTGCTTACCAGAGATTGCTGCCCTGGCTTTCTTCCCTATACTCTCTGGGGCAGTTTTCTTTTCCCTATTCCTCCTCTCTTGTTTGTTTAAGCAAAAAAGGAACACTGGGAAATTGTCATTAGTGTTTTTACTTGAAAGGAAGTTGCAATGAAAATGGATATACTGGGTCCCTGAATTATGGGCAGCTGTGTTGGTGCTTTTGTGGTGCTTTTGCGTAGGTGCAAAAGTGCTGGGCTGGCCAAGAGTCGGCTGTTTCGATTTACTTACTGTCTGACTTCCAGACAAACCTGTGGAATGGAGCTAGTACGTATCTTGGGGACTCACTGTATCTTGAAAAACAAAACGTTTTATTTATTTACTTACTGCATTTATAGTCTGTCTTTTTGCCTTTGTGTTCAAGGCGGTTCACAATTTAAAAATACTGAAATTACAAAGTTATGAGATACAGCAGAATTGTCTCAAGCCATCAGCAGTCAATATTTATTTATACGGTCAAAGACTAGCAACAGTTACAAAACAACATTGCATCATCAACAGTCACTGATGGTGTGAGCTGCCCCTGGCCTAGACACTGATTTTCTGCTTTCCCTTCAGGGCATACAGATCTTAAGACTCCATGACTGCTATTAAGTTGGACAAAACACATGTACTGGTCAACTACACACTGAATTCTACACATAGTTTGGCCATTTGCCTCGTGTCAATAATCTGATTGCTTATGGAATACTGAAAACGAAAGGTGCCGAAAGAACAAAGTCTTTGTTCGACTTTGCTCTCATAAACAAAGGTCCCAATCCTATCCTCCTTTCCAATGCCAATGCAGCTCTGAGGTAAGGGAACAATTGTTCCTTTACTTTGAGGAGGCCTCTGTGAACCCCCCCCCCCGGATGCAGTGCACACCTGTTGTCATAGCTACATCAGTGCTGGAATGTTGGATAGAATTGGGCCCAAAGAGACTGTGCTGAGGGATTTCAACATCCATGCCGAGGCTACCTCTCTTCAAAGTGATGCCCGATAATGAGTGTTTTCAGCATCATCTCATAAATGACATGTCTTTTTTAAATTGGCTTTTAGAGATTTCTGTAGATTCGTCATTAGAGAGAATATTGAATGAATGCCCAAGTTACCTTTCAGAAAAGTCAAGATTTTATTCTAGGAATGAGGTTTGGAAATGGAGAGTAACTGAGAATTCTCAGCTGAAAGCCTACATATATTAGACCCTAATTAATCTTAGAGATGTCTTTCTTTAGCACATCTTTCTGTAGTAGTAGCCGTTATACACAGGCTTACCAGATCGCCGCCGGGACGGGAGCAGTCTACCCTTAAAGCTGAAGCACACCAGCTGCGTTCTGCTTGTGGCGCGTGCTGCGCGAGAAACGCAGCCAAAGTTGAGAATTCTCGAAGGGAAGCGTCAAACGTAAACGGACCTCTCGGCGGCTCCTGGCGGCTCTTGGCGTTCTGTGGGACTTGTCTCCGGCCGGATAGAACGCAGACGCAGCCGGCCGCAACGGGCTGCACGGACGGAGGGCGGAGCTGGTGTGCTTCAGCCTTTAAGGGGGAGGGGCGTGGGGGGTCAGAACGCAACACGTTCTGGCCCCCCCCACGCCCCTCCCCCTTAAGGGTAGACTGCTCCCGTCCCGGCGGCGCTCTGGTAAGCCTGGTTATACACAAAGTCATCAATCTGAAAACGTGGTATGTTGGTCTGATCATCAAAGAGATTTCTAAACTTTTGTGGAACTGTATTCCCAGGGGTGGAGAAGGGGCAGGAGAGCCAGGCTCAAAGGGAGGCCTCAATTTTAGACAGAAAAAGGCTAGAATAGCATTTGTTAAGTAAATTAAAAAAAATCAAATTATGTCCCATTCTTTTCCTTTTTTTAATTTTAGTGCTTTGGGCTGCAGTCCTATACATGCTCAACAGGGAGTAAGTCCTATTGAGTTCAATAGGACTGACTTCTGAATAGACATGCGTAGGATTATGCTGTTTTGTTTTTGGTGTCATTTTTTAACTATTTTGGCTAGGGGACCTCAAAGGGTGGAAATGGTCAGGCCTCTCAGGATATCTGAGAGGGCCTGTTTGCACTGAAGAACTCAACCAGTCCTTGTGAGCTGTTGGGCTGATGGCAATTCCCTTTTTCCATATGTCCTCAATGTACAGAAAGATGTTTTCCATAAGGTGGGAGAGATCCTAGATGTTCTTCTCATCTCTGACGGCTCGTTTTGCTAGGGGAAAAGCCTTTTTTTTAATATTATGATTTGTTGTCACAAGTATTTGTTGTCATGGGAGTATTGCCTGAAATAAAGAAACCTTTCTTTATCAGCTAAACCTTTTGATTTTCTAAATTGATGAGTTTTTCATGAGATGTCTTCCCTTCTAATTTCAGAACTTAATCTAGAAGGGAATTTTCTTCATCGCCTACCAGAAGAAGTCCAAACCCTGTCACATCTGAGAGCTATCAACCTTTCTCGAAACAAATTTCGGCACTTTCCGGAGCAGCTGACCTCTTTGAAAACTCTTGAAACTATCAACCTAGAAGATAATGAGATTGTAGGTAAGATTATGTCTATGCGTTCAAATATCTGTTATCTTTGTTAACATGAGATGTTTTCTTGACTTCAGTTTTTAAAATACTGTACTCGCTACCCTTCTCAACCTGTCTCTTCCGTGCAAGCATGGAATTGTTTACTTCACTGTTGGACAAACATGTCACAACTCGGTGGTAGATCTCATGCTTTGTACATGTATGTTTCTAGGTTTAATCCTTGGCATTTCCAGTGAAAGGAGGCCTCAATAATATGGCCAGGAAAGTCCTTTTTCTGAAACCTTGAAGATCTGCTGTTTGTCAGAGTAGACAGTACTGCAATAAATGGACTGATGGTCTAATTTGATATGAGATAGTTTTATATGTTCATGCATATCATTTGCATACATGGATTTGTCCCTGATGCTGAAGTAAATGTGGAAGGCCATCTTTGCATAACTGCATCAGAGGCCCTAGAGGTTTGAGTCTGGTTTTTTCCCCTTATGTCAGATGAGCCAAATCAAATTGGAGGATTTCATGCCATATCATCAGTTTAACTGGTGCCACTTGTCACTAGGCTCCACCAGGATTGCCAGACAGACTGCTGAATCAGTGTTCAATTCACTGGCCAGTATGTCTGTCATATTGGGAATAAAAGCTACAGCAAGTCCTCATCTGCATATATGTTACTATGCACCCAACGAAAATGACTCCCAATTCAAGAGGAAGTGTGCAAAGCTTTTCCTTGTTCCTTCACATATATATAGTTTTGCCAGCGTGCTCACCTTTTAAAGAAAAAGGTGCAAGACTCTTTTTTTTTATTCACCAAGGCTACAATCCTGTACACAGTAACCTGGGAGTAAGCCCCATTGAATGTAGTGAGACTGACTTCTGAGTAAACATGCATAGGATTGTGCTGCAAATGCTTTTTAAGGACCTTCTGTGGCTTTGTCTTAGCCTGTCTCTCCTCTGTGCCTTTGCCTTTTGCTATAATTGGCTTGAAATGGGCTTTATTGTGCTGTTCTGAGCCAGAGGCGTCGCTCTGGTGGTACCTTAAGTTGCGCCCTGTCCTAGTCCCGTTTACAAGCCGTCAGGAGGCAGCCTCGCCGTCAGAGCCATTCCGTGAGGAGAAGGCAGCAGGCAGGGAGTCTCCTGCCTACTGCCTTCTCCGCACGGAATGGCTCTGACGGTGAGGGGGCGGGGCTGCCTCCTGACGGCTTGTAAACGGGACTAGGACGGGGCGCAACTTACGGTACGGCCCCCACCGGAGTGACGCCTCTGTTCTGAGCAAATGCCACAAAACTACTTTGGTAGGTTCTAAGGTATTTATTTTATGTCCATCCTGCTTTGTCTTTGAAAAAAGTTTAACAGCTTACCTGACCCTCCCAGTAGTCACCCATCCAGATTTTGACCAGATTTATACTGGTTTAACTTCCAACAATGGTTCAGCATCATGTGCTCCTCAACTAGCCACTGTGTTGTTGTTCTTCCTATTTTCAATTTCTGTAGCCCCATAACTTTCAGTGAGCAATTTCATAAGTAAGCCACTGTACATGTTTCACAAGGGTACAGTACGCTCCACTTAAAACACTGATGCCAATTGAGCAGTGTGCATTGTGGTTGACAGGACTGTGTGCCAAGGAACTGCCAGTCTTGCTCAGCAATAATGTTCAAGGCTATGTTTGTTTTCAACTGCAAAGTTCAAACAAAGCCACCACTTCAAAAAAGAGAGGATGCTATTTATACTCGTTTGTACTGTATATGTTTTTCTTCTCCTTTGGCTTTCCTCTGTCATTTCAACAAGAACAACAAAAATGCTTTGAGGAGGAAAGTAAACCCAGGAAACGGGACACTCCCAGGTCACAAGCCCCTTCAGTGTTAATGAATCTGCATGCTGGCTGCAGCAGAATCCCACTGATTTTCTTTAAGAGGGAGTGAGCAACCTCTCAAACCCTTTCCCTCCTTGCCAGACATGTGTAAAAACTGTTTGTCATACCTGTATGCTTTCCTGTGGAGCTTTGAAGGATAGTAATGTAGGTTAGGGGAACGGTATTGGGGCAAAGGGCTGAACTTCCCTCCTTAGTGCTGCTACGATCAAATTCAGAGCCTCCTGTAGCTGCCTTTTTAGGTAAAAATGAAAACATCAGGAGACCAGATCACAGATCTCTTGTGCCTTACCTGGTTACACTGTGAGGTAATTCATTTGAATACTACAATCTATGAAGTCCCTCCTCCTTGAAATATATCTGAAAGAAGAGGAATCTGAAGAAGGCTGCTCTTTCAGTTTGCATCCAAAAACTACCAGACTTTTTGCATTTGAGGTGAACTCTTTATGGCTTGCCCTCTTTCTAGCAATAAAAACCGCAGGAAGCGGAGGCTATCTGTGCTATGTTGAAATCCCTATGTATTTAAATTGGGGTTTTCCATAGAACTGATTGGATTTGAACCTATTGGGGGGGGAGGTATTTTAAGTCTGGCGTGTTAATATAATATGGAATGCCGTGTATTCCAGATGGCAAACAGTTGAAAAAGAAAACATTAAAGATGACCCTCTCAAGAATGACTAACTTTCTCTGTGCTGATGCAGCCGCACCAACAGGGCATGCACTGCATCTTGTGGGGGAGTTTCAGGCCTCCTGGGTAACACTTGTTCCCTTGCCTGGGGGTAAGCCTCTGCCACCTGCATGGGTCTACTTGGATCTGCACCAGCTGGTGCAAGTCCAAGTGGACCTGGGAAGGCGGATCAAGACCAGGAAGGAGGATATGTTGGCTGCCGTTGATACCACCCCCTTCCTGGCCTTGTTCCATCCCCTACCACTGGCATAGCTGGGAGGGGGGCGGGATTGTATGCTTGGCCCCGGGTACCACGTCTCCCAGGGGGTGTCCTGGAGGCCTCCGAAAGGCACTTCCGGTTTTGGCCTACTCAAGCGCAGGAAGGCTGTGGGTGACCTCCCCAGGCCTCAGAATGCCTTTTGGAGGCCTCTGAGGCCCGGGGAAGCTGCGTATGCCCTTCCCGAGCATTAGAAAGTCTCAGGTCACCCCAATCTGGCACCTGGAGCACAACAATTTATAACACCCACCCCCATATCGCCCCATCAATGAGGCCGAGGGGTGTTAAAAAAAACTTTGTGACCCTGTGTGTCAGATGCCCTAACCCTGCCCCATCTCCTTCCTGTTCCATTCACCACCACTGGGCTTACCTGACTGGGTCTGGCGGTGGTTTGCGCACGCCGCCAGAAGCCATTTTACAACAGTTCCACTGTTGTAAACCCCTCCACTTGGAGAGGATTGGGCTGTAAATAAGTTATCATACAATTATGTTCGTCCTTTGATGTCCTCAAAAGTGCTTCTATAATGAAGTTTTAAGTCCAATGATTAGTGGATTTAAAGATCTTTAATCAATGACTACTCTAACAAAGCAATCCTATCTTTCGCCCCCACTGGTGCAGCCAGTGGGGGAGGGCAAAACAGGAGGCTTTGGAAAGGAAAGGAAATTGAAATCGCCTTTACATCCCCCTTTAAAGGGGATTTAAATCCCCTTTCCCTTCCAAAGCCTCCCGTTTTGCCCTCCCCCACTGACTGCACTAGTGGGGGAGCTGGATAGGATTGCACTGTAATAAAGATAAAACAGAATTCAGGAAATAGAACTTGTGGGTCTTTGCAGGTGGAATGCTCCTTCTATCCTTGTAGGGAGCTTACGTTCATGGAAGCGTTGCTCTAAAAGTGACCTAGTGTGAACTGCTTTGTATAATTGTATTTATCTTCTTAGGCTTTAAAATGCAGCTATGAAAATCCTTATCCCTTCTCTGTATCGTGTTTATTGTGTAAAGTTGAGACACTTCTTTACACCTTGCTTCCTAATTGGTATGTTAGATGTTTTGTTGCTTGCAGAGATGGCACAAGTCGTCTTTACTGGAAACAGTTTACGTAGTCAAGAGAATATTTGTATGACATGGAAAATGTTGAAATATACATCTCTTCTGTGTGTGTGTGTGTGTGTGTGTGTGTGTGTGTGTGTGTGTGTGTGTGTGTGTGTGTGTGTGTGTATCATGTTTTTTCAGTCCTTAGTGTCCTGTCAGTGAAAAGGTCTGGTCTATATGATATTTGAGTCACCTTCCACCTTCTATATGATATTTGAGTCACTGACAGAATTTTGCCAGTACATGATGCAAATTAGCACCACAGCGCTTGAAGCTTGCACTAATTCAGTGGTCCAAACTACACATTATATTAAGTTCATTATTGGGACTGACAGGGCCTGATCCAGATTGGGATGGGGTGAGGGAGTATTTACGCTTGACTCTGTCACGTTATTGATCTAGATTTTCCCCCTCCTCTCTTGGTTGATTTTTGAACAGAAAGTTTCTCACCAAATAGAGACCGGGGGGGGGGGGGGGCAGTAGCGTTGCCAGGCCAGGGAGGTGCTGTGCCCAGGGTGTTGACCATGGTCTCCTCATGAGGATCGCCTGCAGTGGCAGCTTTCACTTTCTTTTGCAGCTCCAGTAGCTGCAGAGGCCGTTCGGGCTGATTTCAGGGCAGGAGACTTCGCTTGCTCCAGTAATACTCCAAACGGAGCCTTTCCAGGAGCGATGTTGTGACATGGGAGGGGGGGGGGATGATGTGAAATGCGTTATTGCCCCGCCTGCAGCCCTTATCCAGCAACGCCACTGATGGGGGGGAGACATCTGCAGAGCCAAGTGTTACTTCCCCCTTGCCCCACACTGCAGTCCTGATCAGGATCACCACCAACTGTGGCTACTGTTTATTTTAAAATGAGCCCCTCAGCCCTAATAATAATAATAATGGGCTTAATATATAGCTTAATATATATAGCTTGGTCCAAGACCAAGACCATTCATATAGCTATTGTCATAGGGGTCTTGGTAGTACTGGCTGCTAGCTATACAGTGATAAAAGCGGATTACGTGTTCTTTGGAACTTGCTAAAGGTTTTTTCCATTATGCTAATCCCTGTGATGGCTGCAGGTGGTGAATTTTTTTCCTGGGGCTCTGTAATGTGTTGGTGGTGCTCCATGCTTGCCTCTTCCTGTTCACTTTCATCACCACTGATACAAGTGGAAATGCGAACATCGGCTCTGGTTTGGCTGAATCCACTCCTTATGTAATGCCCTTTATTTAAGGCACTAAAACTATAGTACTTGTTCAGCTCTTCAGAGGTAGAAACCCTTCTGCATGAAATAATCAAGGGCTCTTGTAGTCTTCTCAGTATTGGTCAAAGCACAGGGTTGCCAACTGTCAACCTGAAGCTCCCGTCTGTCCTTTTCCAAGAGCTGAAACAGTGTTTTGCCTCCCACTCTGTTCCTCCAGCAGACTTTTTGTGCTACTCCTTCCCCTCGCTGCTATAGATCGAAGCGAACATCCTGCTTGCTACAAAAGGTGGGGGTGAAGAGTGGGCAAGGGGTCCATTAGGGAGACATGCAAGTAATGTAGGTTTGCTGGTGGAGGACCAGGATGGTGGCTGGTCCTGGTCCTCCACCTTTAAAGGTAAACCCCCTGACCTTTAAAGGGAACAGATGAGACCTCAGGCTTGATAACCGGCAAGACTATGAAATCTGAGTGTGGGATCATGTCTTGAGAAATCTTTCTGAAGGGGAGTGCAGGCACATAGAGCAGCAGCACTAGAGAGCAAGCAACTCTACGAATATACTGGCAATGCCTTGTGGATCAGCTAGCATACGTTGAGTAGCCAATCTGGGCTTAGCCGACCTCAGGCCAGTCAGGTGTGAGGATATAGTGGCGCTTTCCTACAATCAACATCCTGAAGAGATGGAAGTGCAGATATGGCGCATGATTCGGCATAACAAGGGGACTTGTTTAGGAGGTGCATCCCCTGAATATTTGGATGGCTGTTTAGATCACTATAGATACTGTCCTCACTCTTGATCTGGTTGTAGGTTGTTTTTTTTTGGGGGGGGGGTTGAGGGTTGTAAATATAACTGGATGTGCACATTAAATCTGTGGGTTATATCACAAACCGAGGGAGAAAAATTCTTCTTCCATAAACCTATTTTTCCATCACTAGTTTAATAAGGTAAGATTGCTTTCAGTCTCCTTATTTTTTCTGCTCTTCGTTGCCCTTTTTTACTTTCTAAACATAAACAGATCTTTGTCATAAATTGAAGCAACTGGTATGTCAGAATGCCAGACAAAAATGACAGTCAATTAATTTGTGGATTAAACGAAAGGATGTTTCTGATTTGAGTTTATAAATAAACTGGTCTGACATAAGCTCCAAAGAAGATAAACACCAAAATGTTTATCTCTTGAGCTACTGATGACAGATGTTTTTTTCCCCCCCTGTAAAGCTGTTTGGTGATTAAAACTGTCAGGTGAGTCAGAAGAGTCGCTGAAGCTACAGGAAGTGGCTAAGGTTACATTTTTGCATGTATGTGTCTGCGCACAAACATTTTTTGGTGGTGCAGCATGGTGGATACAAGCAGGGTCTCTGAGAAGAACTTTATCATGGGGAACAAAGTTTCTTTTGGCAGCAATGACCAGAAAAGTCTCTGGAGCCCAGGTCTACCAGGCTTCCCGATGTGGCACCCAGGTCTACCTGCCTGGTGGACCTGGCCTCCTGGTTAGCCCAGCCTCCAACTTCCATTCTCCATGAAGCCAGCTGAGGTCCCAGGAAATTTCTGTGCCCCCTTTTTGACCCTGGGCCCGGGTACAATTTACCCCCTTTACCCCCCCTCTCATAGGCCCTGGATACAAGCATAAGCTATGAGCAGGTACTCTATGGTTTAAAAATGTAGCTCATCTGTGAATTCACTGAGTAGCCTTAGGCAAACCGTTTTCCTCCCTTGTGCCCTCTTGGGATAACATGTGGCTGGTGACCTTTTGGATTGTAAGGGCTGCCAAGTTTGAAAAACCCTCCACTCTGCACACAAGGACACTTAAGAACATAAGAAGAGCCCTGCTGGATCAGGCCAAAAGCCCATCTAGTCCAGCTTCCTGTGTCACACAGTGGCCCCACCAGATGCCTCAGGGAGCACACGAGACAACAAGATACCTGTGTCCAGTCGCCACTCCCTTGCACCTGGCACAGAGAAAACCCACTTCTTTAAAAAAAAAAAAAACCCAGGAGGTTGCTTATGGCTTGTAACCTGTGATGGTCTTTTCCTCCATGAATTTGTCCAAACCCCTTTTAAAGGCATCTAGGCCAGGTGCCATCACCACATCCTGTGGCAAGGAGTTCCACAGATGAATCACATGCTGGGTAAAGAAATATTTTGTAAAGTTGACACTTGTAAAGAAAAGTGTGTGTCTTTAAACATTCACAGGGTATCATGATCTTCCCATTGACCAACACTAACTATTCTCTATATACCCAATGATAGAGGGAATGGCTTTCACGTAAGAGAGTTCCAGACAAAAATTGAACCCTTGTAACTCTCATGTAGAAATTCAGTCATGTCATGCCATATGAATTCATACATTTTGTAGCATTCGAGGGAGGGAAGCAAAGCTTTTAAAATGACAGACTTGCGTGTGTCTACATGTCAAATTTCAAAAAACCCATGCAGTATCTCAAAAACCAAACTACTTCTCTTCCCAACATTGAAAGAACAAATTATCTCAACCATAGTGGCAAAAATAAGAGGTTAATTAGAGCCATGGATCACCAAAGTGTCGCATGAGAGCCTATTGTCAGTGCTATGACTCAGTCCTCAAAGTGTGATGTCATGACTTCTGGAAAAACCAGAAGGGCTGTCTCAGCAACAACAAGAGCTCCAAGAAGAGAGAGAAGAAAAATGCAGCTGAAAGTTAATGTAGTATATATATATATTCTTCCTGTTCATGTCAAGTTCTTCCTTATCCTCGGGGGCAATCTCTGAAAAATGGTGCTGATAATGTATTATAACTGTTTTTTGGGAGATTGCCCCAAGGAATAGTGAGAGCTCAAAATGCAGAGTTATAGAATGATTTTGTATTAACAGGCAATTTTTTCTTACTTCTGTAATAGCTTCTTGCCATGTGCAGAGCACTTCTTGCTACTGAGTAATGACAGCCAGCCTCCATAAATCTGGGCTTAGGAAGAACGTCTTGCAGCTTTTGGGGGGAGGGAGGTGGGAGATTGGGTGTCAGTGTGATATTCAGACAGGCATGGGACTCTACACTCTTCATTTTGGAATTTACTGACAAACCATTCCTCAAACAGACCCACAAGACTGCAACTGCAAAGGTAATGCAAAGCAGGCTGCAATGTCTTGGCCTTGCTTTCCATCATCAAGAAATCACACATTGGCTTGTTGCCTATAAGGGGAAGGGGAGTTGCACCACCTCCTATCTCCCATTCAGAGTTTCATTTCATTTTTCGTGGCAAGACACAGCTGTCTTTCACATAAAAATGCAAGCTGATACCTGCATCCAGGCAGGACGGGACTGGGTGGGTCCTGGCTGCTTCTAGGTATGCAACACAGCAACCAGGTCTAAAAGCTGAAGTGAGACTGAAACTATACCTCCATCACAATCCTATACATTTTTACTCAGAAGCAAGTCCCAATACGTTCAAAGAGGCTGACGCTCAGGGAAGTGTGTATAGGATTGTAGCCATAATTTGCATTTCAAACTTGGGCAGTGGGAAGGAGCATCTGAACGAGACATGATCCAGGCTGTATGCGGTGAAAGCACTGATCTCTCCACAAATCTATTGTGCCTTCTTCCTTCTGTTGACCTCTTATATATTATAGAGCAGGGGTGTCACATTCGTTTCATACAGTGGTTAGCATCCATGGTGCCGGCTGAGGGCTGGAAGTGACATTAAGCAGGAATTGATGTCATTAAGCAGGTGATGACCAGAAATAAGCACTTTGTTCTCACCTAGGAACTCATTAGCTGCAAATGACAGAAATATGCAAATCTTGATCATATTTTCAAGATATGGGGCAGCTTAGCTATCATGCGGGACGCCCTTTCAGCAGCACTGCTTCTGATGAGCGGTGTTCCCTCTTATTTTTTTCCCTAACGTGCAGAGCAGTTAATGACCTGAGCAGTATGTGACCACAATCATCTTAAAATGGGCAATGGTCAGTCTAACAACTATAATGACCCAGCCATCCACATCCTCCAATTCTCCCTCAACCAGCACTCGCCCTCTAATGCTGCCTCCCTCAGTCACCACACCTTGGCCCTAAGTTACTTCCTTCCTTAGAAAGATCACTTCTTCTGCCAGCGATCTGCACACCTTGTGTGGCTTCAGGTGGTATGATAGAGATTAGACAACAAAGGAAAGAGATAAATTGGCAGTGTGCTGGTGAGGAGTCACTTTGCAGCTCAATTATCACAAGCCCAATTCTCATGCAGTCCAGATACCGTGGGCCTTATGTTTAACACTCCTATAGAGTATAAGGTAAAGGTGACCCCTGACAATTAAGTCCAGTCGTGTCTGACTCTAGGGTGTGGTGCTGATCCCCATTTCAAAGCCGAAGAGCCAGCGTTGTCCGAAGACGCCTCCGTGGTCATGTGGCCGCCATGACTCTCCTTGCCGCAGCGCATAGCATGCGGCTGGGACACGGAGCGCTGTTTACCTTCCCGCAAGCGGTACCTATTTATCTACTTGCATTGACATGCTTTGGAACTGCTAGGTTGGCAGGAGCTGGCCAAGCAACGAGAGCTCACCCCATCGCAGATTCAAACTGCGACCTTTTGATCAACAGTTCATGGTTCAGCGGTTTAACCCACTGCGCCAGCATTTTTTCAACAACTGTGCCGTGGCACATTAGTGTGGTGCAAATGGTCTGCAGGTATGCCATGGGAGTTTGGGGGAGGGTCATATATTAGGGGCATATATGTGAGCCCCCGGCTGGCAGTGTGGTGCTGGTGCATCTTGTCAGTTGTCAAAAAAAGATGGTGTGCCTTGACAATTTTAGCACCTTCTCAGTATGCTGTGGGATGAAAAAGGTTGAAAATTGGTGGTATAGACCAGGGGTCCCAAACCACCGGGCCGCAGCCCTCATCGGGGTTGGGGCGGTGGGCCCAGGGCAGGGGCCGGACATGGTGGCGAAGCGGCTTACTTGCCTGTGCGATGTGTCGCCTCCGCTTCGTTTGGCCCGCCCGCCCGCCCTGGAATGTGAACGGCTCCGAAATAGCCACTAAACCGGCGGCGGGGGGGAATTGGAGCTGCGCTGGGCGCGCACAGCTGACATCACGCCCGGGTCACGTGGGGGTGTGGCGTTAGCGGCCCTCCCCGGTCCGTGAAACAAAAAACCTTCGTGACGCCGGTCCCCAACATCACGAAGGTTGGGGGCCGCTGGTATAGACCATAACTTGATAATCAGTCCATCACAGATGGTGATTTGGAGGATTTCTGTTCTTCTACTGTGTACAGTCTAGCAGCCACCAATTCTGGATTGTCCCTCAAAACAAAGTCCTTCAGTTAGCTGTACAGAACTACTTTTGGAAGATAATCAAAATTTCTTTCACAGTTGTCTCCATTTTGAGACAAGCCCGAAATCAGTGGGGTAGGAATGGGGGTGTGGGGTTTGGTCTGCCCCTGGGTGACATGTGGGGGTGCACACGCCACCGCATTGGCGGCAGGGCAACAGCAGGAAAACTGGCCTTTTTCAGTGCGGTGGGGGGGAAGGAGTCCCCCGCCCACCCAGGCCCCTAGCACCCTTTTCCTGGCGGAAAAACCGCCGGGGGGGCATTTTTTGCCAGAAAGGCTGCTGAAGGAGTGTGGTTTGTGACATCATGGGGCGGGACTTGTGACATCACAGGGTGTGTCTCATGGGGGTGCCGCCACCCCCCCAGAACCTAGCTATGCCATTGCCCAAAATATATATGTAACGTAGTAGTAGACCCTTTCAACTTCTAACAAAAATTGCTTTGCAAATCTTAAATATGCTTCAGTCGGACATGCTTAAAAGATCACTGAAACTGTAATTTATAATTTTCTTTTAAGAGGAGCTGATTAATTCTCCCATAGCTGTGATCTTTCCTCCTTCATATCTCCTCCAAGTTTTTTATTCCACCTCAGTAGAATTAAAGTACACCCTCGCTATAAAGAATACAGTTTGCTAACCAATTCCCCTGAGTTTATTGATTTCAACAACTTTTCAGCTTACTGAATTTCCATGTTATACCATATTTTCACATTAAAGTTTGCACAATGCTTCTTATTTGACAAAATTGAAAGAACTGAGGACACCTCCTTTCCATTTCCTCAACTGCTTGTTTGTATGGCAAGACCCTATCTTGTATCTTTAATATAGACCAAAGACAAATGGTACCAGTCCGACGACATATCGCCCAATGTCTTTTTCTCTGTAAACTGCTCATTACAAAAAACTGAAGTCAAAGGCGATAACCGTGGACTCACTTTCATCTTAATTTAATGCTATGTTTTCAGAGCACAAATACAAGACTACACCAGGAGTTTTTCAAATTTTGTTTAGTCTAAATGCCAAAGCCTACTGAAAAGAAGTAATCAGATTTCCTCCATCACCCCCCAAGGCATAATTTTGTTGAGCCCATCTAGAATTGGCAGATAACTTTGCTGCCTTGTAATACAGTTCTAAATTGCAGCGTCTGATTCTTCCTTGATATTTATGTTCATAAGGGGCAGATTTTGCCATTCTTTGGACCCAGGGGGAGAATGTCTACACAAATTCCATGATATTTTTTTGCCATTGCTTGAAAATATACTTATTACACACTAATGGGTTGTTCGTAAACAGAAACATGACTTTCAGAAGAATATTCATTTTTATGAGACCTGTGTTTGCCAGCCATGACTGGTTTATAGCGCAATCCTATGCATGTCTACTCAGAAGTAAGCCCCATTGAATGCAATGGGACATTTCCAGGTAAATGTATATAGAATTGCAGCCTAAGGGCCCAATCCTATCCAAATTTCCAGCACCGATGTAGCTATGCTAACATGGCATGCATTGCATCCTGGGGGGGGGGGCAGTCATGGAGTCCTCCTCAGGATAAGGGAACGTTTGTTCCCATACCTTGGGGCTGCATTGGTGCTGGAAAGTTGGATAGGATTAGGCCCCCAGTGTGTACACTGACTGCCAATTCTGTCCCGTACCACGTTATAGCATGCGGCCACACCAACAGAGGCTGCACTGCATGCTGTGATGGGGGAGTGGGGATCAGATAGCCTGCAGGAGGTGAGTAAAAGTGTTTTTTTTTTACTTACCGCCTGGTAGGCTGCCCAATCGCCTATGAATCTCCTCAGACCTATACCAGCAAAATGGGGGATATGATCTGGTGCAGAAGATCTGGGACATTCCAGTCTTTCACTGCTTATTGTCCCTTCCTACACACACTGCTTTGTATGCAGGATTTATCTGCTACCGACTCCTGCCCTCATTCCTGAATGCAGAGATCTGTCCAGACTGCATATAAACAGGGCACAGATCATCTCTTGCCCCTTTGTATTAGCAAGCTTTTTTTTTAAGTATTCTAGGAAAAATGAGACTATGGTGTTAACCAACCCTAACATCCTATTTTCCAGTCAGTCATTATACAGTATATGATTTTTGATGCCATGTGTCAGAAATAGCCTGTTCAACAAAGGCCAGACTGTTCCATGGATGAGAGATTTTTTCTGCAGTTCAGCAAATGATATGCACCTTAAGGCACGAGTGGGAGGGTGTGTGTATATATGCCAAAAAGAATATATATCATTGTTGATAAAAGCAAAAAAACAACAGCCAATTGTTAAGTTATGGTTTTTAAAACTACAGTTAATCCTTTTCAATCCATATTTAACAACTTGAAGCTTAAGAGGAAAAAAATAAAAAAAGTGTGAATGGTCCCCTTTTGTTCCTTTTGTACAAATAGGATTCATGGTTATGCTATGTTTCTCCAGTGACTGCGTCAGATATTAAAGCCAGCAGATTTGAGGAGCGTGTTGCTATTCTCCTGAAGAACAGCAACAGTCAGTCCTCAATGTTGTGGGAATATTGTCAACCACATTATCTGGTGATGACTAATTGATGTCCTGCTGGCTCCAGTCACTATTAAATGATTGAACTACAGATAACTTGTGGTGCTAACATCAGTCTTGTAAACACATTCATTCAAATTTTTCCTTTTCAGAATGTAAATTTAAATAATAGAGCCCAGTGTAAAAACAAAAACCAGCAAGAGCAGTGAGCCTGAATCATTATGATGCTCTACTAACAGCACAATCCTATCCAACTTACACCACCGGTGTAACCAGCAGGGGAGGGCAGGGCGGGAGGCTTTGGAGGGGAGATTTAAATCCCCTTTGAATCCCGATTTGGAGGGAATTTGAATCCCCTTTCTGTTCTGGGGCCTCCCATTCTTGCTGCACCGCTGGTTACACCGGTGGTGTAAGTTGGATAGGATTGCGCTGTGTTTGTATTTTGTTTCATTCAGTAGAGAGAACTTCCTGATATTTTCTGCAGGAATTGAACAAGAACTCTGGATCTAGGAAAGCATTTGGCATGCTGTCTCAGGTTGTCAGGAGGTCTTGGGCTAGCCTTGCTTCCCTTATATTTAACAGGGGAAGAGCAACTATCTCTATTTACTCCAATGCAGCGTTTTTTCTAATGGCGGTTTGCTGGTGTTTCTTCTGCATCGTTTTAGAGTGCGAGACTTTTTGGGACAGGACAGGACAAATAAATAAATCATTTATTTATTAATTTAGCAATGTAAACCACTTTGTGAACTTCTTTGTCAGAAAGTAGTATGTAAATATCTTTAATTTACAGCCCAATCCTATCCTTGACTGGCCTGTGGGGCGCAGTGGTGCTGATGCAGCCTCTTCTGCGTCCTGCAGGCCAGCCAGAGACCATGGCACGACAGAGAGGTACGTAAACAAAATTCTTACCTACTCTGCCCGCCATGGTCCCAGTGGGTCTACTTGGATCTGCACCAGCTCTTTGGCTGGCACAAGTCTGAGTGGACCAAGGGGGCACGTCAAGGCCAGGCAGAGGGTATTGGCAGTGTCATTGCCACCAATATCCGCCCCCGTCCTCTCTCGACATGCCTCCCGACATGATGGCCCTGACTTCTCCTCCCCCACATGATTACGACAGACCATTCACAGTAACCAGCATCCATTGGGAATGAGAGTTGCTGCTTAATGAAATATGTGGGTTAATTTTTATTTTTTTTAAGATCTTAATAGTTAAACATAGAAAAAGGTGGAAATGTCCGAAAAAATGTGAATGATACAAAACATCTTTTGATTTGTAGAATTTTCCTCCTGTCGTATAATTCACAATTACCGGTAAAGACAATAGATTTCCAAACCCTTTATGACCACGGTTAAGAAAGCAGCTGTTTTTAATTTGCCCTTTAGATGTAAACTTTTAAAAAATATATAATTAAAGGTATTAGAGAATCAACCTTCTTATTTTCCCAGTTACTATTTTGCAAATAACATGACTAGAATTCCAGGGTGTTCAGTGCCTGAGTCACTGCCCATTAACCCTGGTATGTGAGAGGAATTCACATTTTGACTGTAACCTTTAAACCTCCTCCCACTATCTCTGAAGTTATTATGTGTTCAGTCCAATTCTGTCGTTTGATAAGCCAAGAGGGATAACACCTAAAAATAGTACACCAATGAACCAGGGAAGGAGATGAACAACCAGAGCTGTGTCAGTGATGACATCACTGCTGACAGACAGACAAACAGACTTCAGCTACTGAAATTTCTGTGTGTAAAGCAAGAAAGTGGTACTGAAACCAATACTGGCTTCAGAAGGAACGAATAGAAGGAACGAATGAAGTATTACTTCACATATAAGTATTTCCTATATCACTTCTGTGTAGGAAATTTGCATGTAGACTATTGTGTACACATGTGAATGAGCACATTGTACTGCATGTACAATGCTGACGGAAGCCATAGTTGGCAATGGAAATGATATTCTGCACAGGAAACAATTACAGGTGAAGCCAGCCAGTAGCATCACTGGGGGGGTGCAGGGGGTGCAGCCTGCACTGGGTGACACCCTCGTGTGTGTGTGTGTGTGTGTGTGTGTGTGTGTGTGTGTGTGTGTGACACCACTAGTGGCCAACATTTTGAAAACTTTGTATTTATGAATAATTCAATCATGTTCTGTATCATTCGATGCTTAATTTCATGCAGAATTCTATCAAACGTTATGGCCAAATAACTGGAAACAGAAAACACAACTGCCTTATGTAACAAAAAGTGGATTTCTTTAACTCAAAACTAACCAATGAAAATGATTGTTCCAAGAGCCAATGAGGTATTGTTATGACACAGCATGGAACCAATAATGTGTTAGTATGAGTCAGCTCTCATTTCTGTGTATCAGAGCTAATACTAGAACTTCAGTTGTGTGAGTGTCATCAAGTTGGCCACTGGTTTTTTGCTGGTTACTGATCTGTTGGGTTAATAAATTAATAACATTAATAGGGGTGATACCATGAGTTACCGGACCGGGTGACCCCAGCCCTAGTGACACCACTGACCAGGAGTAATCTGTAGAAATACATAGTTCTGCCTGATGAGCATTTTTTGAAGAACCCAGCTGAGCCCAACTTTGTTTCTCCCTATTCACGTCTGGGATCCATCATGGGGGTGACGTGCTGAGCTCTTGCACCAGGTGAAGCAAACCCTTGTCACGTCTCTGGGTGAAGCTGCCTTAAGTTCCGTGCAATAAGCCATTTTGCCATTTGCAGTGTTCTTAGAAGATGAGGCTCAACAAAAAACCCCATTATACTGTTAGTTCTGTGCTTAGTATCGGAGAGTTCGCTTTCAAAGAGCCTGGCTCATTTTGTACCATGCCTTAGTTAGACACCCTGGTATTTTTATTCAAAAGATACTCGTCTATTTTTTATTGAATTTTCACAATTGTTCTCGTATCTTACATTTTGTGTGACAGTGCTGTATTATATTTCTGCCCTTTTTAAGGCTTTGATCCATGGAATATGTTAACTCTTCTGACAGGTCTTTTTGTTTAATGAGCTCTGTTGACATTCAGGTTCTGATAACATTGCAATAGAAATCAGAATATATACAATTAAGGAGCAGATTGGTGCTTGTTCTATAGCAATGCTGACATATACTTGTTATACATAAGGGATCTGATGAAACATACAGCAAATGCAGCAGCTCTTTGAGTTCATTAGAACAGAATGCCTGCCATGATATTGTGTTTGGAATCTCCTTAGCAGCTAGAACCTGCAGCTTATGGCCTGCTTGGTTTGAGCAATCATTAGCAACTCCTGCCTGTCCCTCAAAACAATTGCTGTAGAATATTGGGCCTAACTCGATAAGTTTTCTTTCCATGTGCTGCCACAATCATCAGTCCTCTTGAAAGGTCTTTTCTGTTTTCACAGTACTGAGGCCGTTTGACACATAAACACTTAATTGTGCTTTTTAATGCAAAACGAGATACTCTAGAGAGGCTTTCCAGTTTGCCCTGCCAATAGCGGGCATACAGCGGGGGGGGGCATGTAAGAGAGGGCCTTCCTGGGGCAACATCCCAGACTGGAACTCCTTGCCCCAGAGGATCCCTCTTTATACTGCTTTCAGTGCCTCCTGAAGACATACCTGTTCAGGCTGTCTTCACTTTTGGCCAATGATTTTATGGTTCTGCTTTGCCATCCCAGTTTTGTGTTTTCTCTGTTCTGCAGTTACTGGTAGTTCTACTTAATTATAAATTGATTCGATTTGTTGTTTTAGTTCAGTTCAGTTACCTTTATTAGGCATAACCATAAACATGTAGTACAACGTAATCCAGTGCTGTCTCCACTGGAACAGCCAAATCAGTCAATAAAATCAGTCAATAAAAAGGGTTAAAATATTCCAACAAGTAACCAACCCCAGTTAAATAAAACACTATAAACTCACTTAGAAAACTCACTAAAAGTACAAGAGATTATATTTTTGTGTCTCATAGTGATAGCATAAAAGTATTTTGCTAGCTGTAAAACAATATTCTTGTCTTGTGGAGAGGACAGAAGAGGACGCAAGGTTGCCTCAACGCAGAATCCATGGTAATGGATCAATAATGGGTTCAGTAAAATAGTACGTAAATCTTTGTACCAAGAGCAATAGAATATCATGTGCGTCAAGAACTCAGTGACCCCTGCATTGCAGGCCACAATTTCTGTTGGAGCTATGGCTAAATCTGGCCAACAGCTCATAAGATGGGAACACATTACATCGGGCTAATGTTAAAGCACGGCGAATCTGGGGATCTTTTATCATATAAAGGTATTTAGGTCTATGGCCAAAATTAGTTGGTAACTGCAAATAAAGAAGTGAACATACCTTGGCCGCTGCTGCATGTATTTCCTGGCACTCGATATCGCAAAGTCTGAGTAATAGACAGTGGGAGGAATAATTCACAGATCCAGCTCCCAATAGATCACCCGATAGTCCACCAGAATGAATTTTGGAAGAAAAAGAGAAAATCCTAAGGATTGCCCAGTGTCAGATAACATTGTTTTAGTTTGTCATAATTGTTACTAGCTGCCTTTAATGTTCGTGAAAAGGAAGGATATACATTTATCTTAATAAAGAAATGTTTAAATCAGTACCCCAGTCATGTATGAAAATATAGCATAAGAACGATCCTGTGTCAGCGACTAATATTTGAACAGGGAAATTTAAGTGTATTGGAAACTGGAGTAAACAGTTTTTCACCATTCACATGGTGCTGGTTTGCACTTTCTACATATAATAGAGTGAGGAGGAGTGGTTCAATATATTTCACCCACTGCAATATGCATAAAACTGAGTGCGAGTTGGGCTTTTATGCATAGATCTGTGTAAGAGCAGGCTCTGCCTACACAGTCTGTTTGCCACAACAAACCAAGGCATATCTTAAGGTTACACTAAATGGCCTTTATGGAGAAGGGACATACATGCTGCCCCTACCATGTGTAGAACAGAGAAGACTTGCCACTGTGTATAAGAGACTGCCTACTATTATGTTTTTAAGGCTGCAATCCTACATGTACTTACCTGGGAGCAAATCCCATTCAACTCAGAGAGGTTTACTTCTGAATAGTAAGCAACGTATCTATTTTCACATGCCTTTTCCAATTCATGAAGGTATTTTTAATTCAGTATCTTCCTCCCTCGTCTCCTGTTACCCTGTCATATGAAGCTGTCTTATACTGTGTCAACCCATTGCTGTATCTAGTAGCTCTATAGGGTTTCCTTCTCAAGGGTCTTTCCCCAGTACTACGTGCAAATGCCAGGGATTCGACTAGGTACCTCTACAGCCCCTTCCTTCTTTTCCTCCTATGGCTGCTAATTTAGACTGTGTCAAAGAAACATAAGTTGAAGCCTAGAGCAGAGGTTCCCAACCTGTGGTTCGTGTACCACTGGTGGTACACGTACCACAGGCTGGTGGTACGTGTACAACAGGCTAGTGGTACACGGGCTGCCAGCGGCCAAGATGGTGGCTGCCATCTCGGCCGCATTGGAGCCCAAAAAGTGGTGCCTCGAGCTCTGCTGAGGCGTCAGCCTGAGTGCGCAGGCTCCAGGCGCTGGGGATGACCCTCCCGCCCTCCCCTGTGTCTTTACCTTCCTTTTCCTAGCTCCAGCTTGGTTGCAAACATAGAAGAAAGTGCTGATAACGTCATCGCCACTTTCTTCCAGTGGTACACAGCCAGCCGGAGGCCCGCATAGGTGGTACGCGGGCCGAAAAGATTGCGTAACACTGGCCTAGGGTATAGGCTGCAGATCAGTTGTATTTGCACGTTCCCATTTCATATATTGTTGTTTCCCATAAATCAGGATTTTTTAAATTTATTTATTTTTGCAGAGACAGATTTAGTGCAGAAAGAAAAGATGGGAGAAAGGGATTGGAGACTGGGGTGTAGGTGGACATTAAAGGCAGGAAAAGATAGCCATGGGAGAAACTATGGAGGATACTGCAGTTGGGAATGAGTTCCTCAGAATGTCGATTCCATTCTTGCATAGCAATTTCATGGATGTGTGGAATGCAGATAGCTTTGGAAAGCACATACTGTAGTAGTACTGTATGTTGGTGAATCAAGATAATATCTTAGGGCCTTGCGTATTCTACTAGTTTAGTACTACATTTGAGTCACAACCATTTTTCTGGAACAATGCTGTCATTGCTTCATGGTAGATTTCAGTCTTTAAAGCAGTTCTTCACTATCTAAATGCAATAAAAACTAGGCCTTTCCACTCCATCAATCTAATGAAACCTGTCACTCTCAGAGATAAAGTATATTGAACTAAAATACATTAAGCAAAACTGAATGGACAGGAGGTTGCAACTCGTCATTTTGCCAAAGGTTTTCCTTCCAAGTAGTATTTCTTTCCCAACATTAGCATCTTTTTTGTATCCAGCTGTCCTTTACTGTTTACAACTGTTATCCCTGGATAATTTTTTATTTTTGTATTTTTTAACTGAGTGTGGGGTATAAATAAATAAATAAATACCAAGACGAGCAACAATCAACATTCATTCACATTCTCTTTATGGCCACATTTCTACAGACATTTCCACCATTTGGTGGGACAGTGTGCTAATATCAGAAAATCTGACTAGCCCCCCTCTTCATACTGCTTTATAACCTTTAAATAGGGAATCAGGCAGATGAAATGAAGGGGCTGTTCTTCTGTAGCAAAGCAGTTGGTTTCTGTGCAGAAGGTCTCGGGTTCAGTCCCTGGTCTCCAGTTCAGAGATCTCAGGACTGTGGAAAAGAATTGCCAGTGTGTGTATACTGGGCGAGATGGACCAATCTGCTTCAATGTAAGGCATCTTCAGGTGTTCATATGAACTCTTACACAGGTAAAGGCTTTTCATCAGTAGTACATGAGGTTGCATCACGAACACATGTCATGTCTCAATTGGCCCTGTCTCATGTTTCATAAGATAAGGTCATAATAACCAGGGCACCACAGTGTGTGAAAGGAGAAAAGGAATTTGTTTGCTTTTCTGTATAGGACATGAAGCTACAATCCCATTATTACTTATGCAGCACCGTCTCTGTGAATGGTGCCATACAAAGAATGAGAAAGACATGTCTCTATCCACCGAACTGGGAATAAGCCACATTGATCACAGTGGGCCTTACTTTTGAGTAAACATAGGGTTGTGTTCCCAATGCAGTTCTCAGCCAGTCTCACTCTGAAGTTACACTTAAGCTGAAATCTAATTAGTTTAGGTAGCATTAGGCTCCCTGGCATTGTTTTGATTGCAGTTAGTCTGTTGGGAGACTGCCGTGTCTAGCTTCCTCCAATCTGCCGCTGTTTGGACTAAAGCCACTAATTATAATAGGCAGTTTTCATATCAGCCTGTGCAATCCAAAGTAGGTTTTTCTTTTTAATACATGTTTTTTTTTTAAGTCAAATTTGGTTGCTGTGAAAATATTGCACTTTTCCTGAGTGCATACATAGCTGGACAGAACATGTACCGTATGACCTGAACAGGCCCTGGTTTTAAAGCTGCAGGTGATTCTGATGATCATACCAAAGCATGATTTGCACTAACAGTTCAGAACTCAAACCATGGTTTGAATCTCCAAACATAACATAATTGGAAGCAAGCAGAGTCTTAAAACCAGGCAGCGGTTCCCCAGAAAACCTTGTGCAGTCTTTCCAAGGCAGCCCCCCCCCCCGCTCCAGTTTCAGCTAATCCCACTAAAAACTGTCAATTTTATCTTTCTGTGTCTGTAAAGTCTGCCTACCAGGCTGCTTCTCTCACGCTCCATCACACAAACATCCACATATCCTGCAGAGTGCTGGTCTCAGATCGCCCACTTCAACCGATGAATGCCCCGTTCAGAAATCATCCCTTAACTATTAGCCCCCATCAAAGAAATTTCAGCCAATCATCTCCGATTATCAGCACACACTCAGCTTTTTAAAGGACAGACATTTCGGATGTAATATTCTGCTTCACTCTGCTTTAGCATTCTGCTTAGCATTAAAAAAAAAAGCTGTTTTTCAGAGGAGCTGTGAAAAATGTGGTATGGTTCAGGTGTAATGCCAAACCACATTTGGCACTATGTGAGCGAGGCTTGGGCTTGCAAAGTCCCCCTACACTCTCCCCTTCCATACTCTGATTCCCTCCCTAATTTTCTGATTCGGGGCAAACCGGTTTGCTGCTGTTGCATCCAAATTGTGGTTTTCCCCAAAATGGGAGTTTGTCTGGAAACTATGGTTTGGCCATTGAAGCAGATGTACAGCCTGATCCTGTGCAGGTTTACTCAGAAGCAATTCCCACTGCATTCAGCACAGTTTATTTCCAGGTGGGTGTGCTTAGAATTGCTGTCCTAATCCAATGAGAAGAAGAAAAAATGCCACTCTGTGTTTCTTGGGATGCCCTTCTTCTCTTTGGGTTTATGCAAAATATACAGTTTTTAGGCTGTGTTTATAAATTTGTTTTTGCCCCAGCACAGTTACTAATTCTTGTCAGGAATGTTTATGTGACCATACCCTACAAGAGTTTTTTGCGAACAGTAGCAATAACTACCTATCACGATGTGAGAAAGGGCATTTCCAAATCTTACCGAACCAATTCCTACAACTGGACTTGTGGTAATTAATTCTAGTAAATGAGTCTATTGTTGCCTGTGAAAAATATGTGTTGGGTATGTCTGCATGGCAAACAAGAAAAATAGTTTCATTTGTTATGCATAATGAGTTTTCATCTTCTTCCTTTCACATCCAAATGCTAGTCTGTTGTGGGTCTGTCACTCCTAAAGTTTTTGCTATAGTTGCAAACTATCATGGCCAGAACATAGTCTTAGGGAACAGGGAGCTTTTCTATTTATCAAATTCTACCTATAGAATAGAATTTATTAATTCTACGTTGGATTTATTTTTTTAATCAGAGAGTGCATTGATCTAGATAATCCCCTTTTTCCCCCCAAGCAAAACTCATGAATCATTTAGCATAGGAGATCACATCAGGGTTACGATAGTTGTTTCAGCAGCTCTGTTTTAATCCCAGAAAATTCCATTACAATGTTCAGCTGTTTTGGACTTATTTTTGACAGAGCATTGTACGACATTCCTGCATTCTGAAATGTAATAATCATAATGGAACCAGGGAGATTATTTACAGTAAAACTAGAAATACTAATCAAGAAATCTGAAAGAGCAAAGCATGATATGGAAGTCTTGATTTTACCACTGAAAAAGCCAACATTGAATTGAGAAGGTACTCTTCACACAAACAGTGGGCACAATACAAACTGCATGACGTTTTTCCGTGGCTTGCAAACTCGTAATAGAAAACTGAAATTCATTTTAAAGTAAGTTTCTAGACCTTATTATTGTAGAAAATAAATGTTCAAACATGATGGTAATAGGTTTTACAGGCTAGAGTCCATGACTCAGGAAGAATGCAGAGGCAGGGCATGACAACTCGCCCTCCTCAGTGTGGGAGGCCAGGTCATAAGAACAAAAACATAAGAACATAAGAAGAGCCCTGCTGGATCAGGCCAAAAGCCCATCTAGTCCAGCTTCCTGTATCACACAGTGGCCCCACCAGATGCCTCAGGGAGCACACGAGACAACAAGATACCTGTGTCCAGTCGCCACTCCCTTGCACCTGGCACAGAGAAAACCCACTTCTAAAACCAGGAGGATGCTTATGGCTTGTAACCTGTGATGGTCTTTTCCTCCATGAATCTGTCCAAACCCCTTTTAAAGGCATCTAGGCCAGATGCCATCACCACATCCTGTGGCAAGGAGTTCCACAGATGAATTACACGCTGGGTAAAGAAATATTTTCTTTTGTCTGTTCTAACTCTCCCTCCACTCAATTTTAGTACATGTCCCCTGCTTCTGGTGTTGTGCGAGAGGGAGAAGAATTTCCCTCTATCCACTCTCTCCATCCCATGCATAATTTTATACGTCTCAATCATGTCCCCCCTCAGGCGCCTTTTTTCTAGGCTGAAAAGCCCCAGACGCTGTAGCCTTTCCTCATAAGGGAGGTGCTCCAGCCCACGAATCATTCTGGTCGGTCTTTTCTGCACCTTTTCCAATTCAACTATATCCTTTTTGAGGTGTGGTGACCAGAACTGGACACAATACTCCAGATGTGGCCTTACCATCGATTTGTACAAGGGCAGAATGATATTGGCCGTTTTATTCTCAATCTCTTTATTAATGATCCCGAGCATGGAATTGGCCTTCTTCACAGCCGCCGCACACTGGGTCGACACTTTCATCGACCTGTCCACCAGCACCCCAAGATCTCTCTCTTGATCTGTCACAGACAACTCAGAACCCATTAGCGTATATGTGAAATTTTGGTTTCTTGCCCCAATGTGCATCACTTTGCACTTACTTACATTGAAGCGCATCTGCCATTTTGCTGCCCATTCTCCCAGTTTGGAGAGGTCCTTCTGGAGCTCTTCACAATCCCTGCTGGTCTTGACCACCCGGAAAAGTTTAGTGTCATCTGCAAACTTGGCCACCTCACTGCCTATTCCCGACTCCAGGTCATTTATGAATAAGTTGAAAAGCACCGGTCCCAAGACCGATCCTTGGGGCACACCGCTTTTCACCTCTCGCCATTGTGAAAATTGCCCATTGACTCCCACTCGCTGTTTCCTGGTCTTCAACCAGTTCCTAATCCACAAGAGGACCTGCCCTCTTATTCCCTGACTGTGGAGTTTTCTCAGGAGCCTTTCATGAGGGACCGTGTCAAACGCCTTCTGAAAATCCAGATATATAATACCCACGGGTTCGCTCGCATCCACATGCCTGTTGACCTTTTCAAAAAATTCTAACAGGTTTGTGAGGCAAGACTTCCCCTTGCAGAAGCCATGCTGACTCTCCCTCAGCAGAGCTTGTTCTTCTATGTATTTTAAGATTTTATCCTTAATGAGACTTTCCACCATCTTCCCTGGAACAGATGTTAGGCTGACCGGCCTGTAGTTTCTCGGGTCCCCCCTCCTTCCTTTTTTAAAGATTGGCGTGACATTAGCTATCCTCCAATCCTCTGGCACAGTGGCCGTTTTAAGGGACAAGTTGCATATTTTGGTCAAGAGGTCAGCAACTTCATTCTTGAGTTCCTTCAGAACTCTTGGGTGGATGCCATCCGGGCCTGGTGATTTATTGATCTTTATTTTGTCAATTAAGTCTGAGACATCTTCTCTTTTAACCTCTATTCCGGCAGCGGTATTTGCCCGAGGTCTTCTGCCGTGAAGACAGATGCAAAGAACTCGTTTAATTTCTCTGCAGTCTCCAAGTCCCCTTTTATCACCCCTTTCTCTCCCTCACCATCCAGCGGACCAACCGTTTCTCTGGCAGGTTTCCTGCTTCTAACATATTTGAAGAAGCTTTTATTATTCCCTTTTATGTTGCCTGCCATACGTTCCTCAAAGTCTTTCTTGGCCTCCCGTATCATCTTTTTACATTTCTTTTGCCACAGTTTGTGCTCCTGTTTATTTTCCTCACTAGGGCAAGACTTCCATTTACGGAAGGAAGCTTCCTTGCCTTTTATAGCCTCCTTAACTGTGCTTGTTAGCCATGCCGGCACCCTCCTGGACTTGGTCGAGCCCTTCCTCCTTTGTGGGATACACTCCCGCTGGGCCTCTATGACTGTTGTTTTAAACAGCCTCCATGCACTCTGGAGCGATTGGACTCTTTTTACCTTCCCTTTCAGCTTTTTTTTAACTAGTCTCCTCATTTTGGGGAAGTCAGCCCTTCGGAAGTCAAGGGTTTTCGTGTCAGGTTTGCTCGGCACTCTCCCTCCAACATGCATGGCAAAACAGATCGCAGCATGGTCACTATTCCCCAACGGTTTGGTAACATTTACCTCCCTGACCAGGTCTTGAGTGCCACACAATATCAAGTCCAGGTCTGCCATGCAAAGGCAAGTGGGCCAACCTTGAGATACCCATGATGGCAGGTTCGAGCCAGACATTTGAGGTGCTAAGCCTCTATTTATGGGTGACCCATAGCTGGACCAAGGCTAGAGGGAGGTTGAAGGAACAAGCTCTCCAAGAGCAGGCCATTGGAAGAGACCTGACCAGGCAAAGCTGAAATAAGCTCCTGCTGGCATGTAACCTCTAGGTGTAGTGGGAATAGTGGCAGTTCAGGCTTTACCCGATTGATGCCATTTGTGATAGGTAAAGGTATCCCCTGCTTGGAAGTCAGTCATGCCCAACTCTAGGGTGCAGTGCTCATCCCCGTTTCTGGCCAAAGAGCCAGCGCTGGCCAAAGATGTTTCCGTGGTCATGTGGCTGGCATGACTAACGGAGCGCTGTTACCTTCCCACCTCAGCGGTACCTATTTATCTACTTGCAATTTCTTGCTTTCAAACTGCTAGGTTGGCAGGAGCTGTGGCACTCTGGTCTCGAACTGCTTTTCTACCAACCTTCCGGTCTGCAGTTCAGCATCTTCACCACTAAGCTACCGCAGCCATTTGTGATATGACATACAATATATTGTTCTTGAATACCAGCCATAGCAATTCCTTGCAGCCTGGTCTACCCAGGCCCCACAAGACATAAACACACCTTTAAAAAGGTAAAGGTGATCCCTGACAATTAAGTCCAGTCGTGTCTGACTCTAGGGTGTGGTGCTCATCCCCATTTCAAAGCCGAAGAGCCAGCTTTGTCCGAAGACGCCTCCATGGTCATGTGGCAGGCATGAATCCTTGCCGCAGCGCGTAGCATGCAGTAGGCCTAACTTCCAAATAAATATGCCAAGAATTACGCTGCATGGTTGGCAACAGCTTGCCATCCACAATGTTTGTGCATATGTATTATGTGCATTTGTTGCACTTCGGGGGGGGGGGGGGAGAAGGGTAGGATTGGGCCATTAGACAGGGAATAAGTCTAGCTAGTAATCATAAGGGCTTATGTTATTTTTGCCTGTTTGCAGTAATTCCAGCATGCATACAAAGACTCCGGTTTAACTTGTAACCGTTCTGGTTTAACGCACGACACGTGACATCCAGCTTCTGTCTGCTTCGTGAACGCTAGTAATAGAAGATGCGAGCAGAATTGGATTTTTGTTTTTATTCTAGCTGGTTTGTTCATTTTGACATGGCTGTTTTACCCGTAGTACCTAAGTCATTGACTGTCAGACTACTATAGGAGATTCTGAAATCAGTAACCAAATCTCCCCCAATGTGCAACACATGGGTTTCACCAACCATATTATGCACATCTTACTGCCTCCTTTAGGATCCTGGCCTGTTTTGCTTGTCTGCCCTTCTATTCACTCGGCTTTCCTCTCCCCTTCTGTTTTCAACCTTCTTCCCCTGGTGCTTAGGCTGGGCTTTCTCTCCCACCGTCCCTCTCTTCTTCTGCTCCGCCTCCTGTCACTGCCTGTGTTTTTCCTGGTCTACTGTTCTCCTCCCCTTGTCTCCTTCCCTGACTTAGGCTTCTGCCCCTTCCGATTATTCCCCACAATGTCCCTCTGGCTCCTGTATTATCTCTCAGTCCACTCTTGCTTATCCTGGTTTGCTCTTCCTCGTATCCTCTCTCCCCCAGCTCCAGTCTTCTTCCCCTTGCTGCTCGGCCGGGTCCCTTCCTGAACCTTCTTTTTTTCTCTGTGCCCCAGTTCAATCCCAGGACTATCTGGCCGCCTCTCTCTTCATTCCTCTACTGAAGTCTCCCCTTTTATATTTTTCTTCCCCCTTCATCTTTACTTTCCCTTTCTGCATCTCAGTCTCCCATTCTCCATCCTGCTTTTTCTGCCTCCCTGCTCTCTTCCCCGTCTGCCTCTTCATCCTCTCTTAAATCTTCCTCCTTTCCCTTTGCCCTTCCTCCCCAAACAGCCCTGATCTCGACTAATCTCACAAGACTGGGCAGGTGTCAGCTCTATGTGATTCCTGCCCTGTCTCGCAAGATCTAGCCTCAAACTCATCATCTGGTGGCTTCGGCAGACTTGTGCGGCCGCAGCAGCCATAATCCATCAGATCATTCAGTCTACATACCCCAGTACTGTTAAGAACTACTATGGACATGTGTCATGTGTTGGGCATATTCACAAGTTCAAGAGTACCTTGTGTTAGGGGTAGGAAAATGTGTTTTTCATGCCACTTGCAAAAGCACCCTGATAGGAGCTGCTTCTCCATTTGTTGAACGTCTTTCGGTTCACTTTTTAATGTTTTTGCCTAGCATTGATTATCTACAGTCTGTGTAAGCATCTTTGAAGTTTGTACTAGTTGCCTTCGTTGCCCTCAAGAGCCAGCCCCTGCTGTACTCCATCTGCCCTTGTTTTCTCCGTGAAAAGGAAAAACAGAGAATGCCAAAAGAATTTGCATTATTTCTCAATACTTTGATCTGCAGCTCTTAATTAGGCCCCATATGATGACATTTTTGATGAAATTGCTGTGTTTTGGAGCACAAGTGCTACAACAAAAGCAGTCTAGTTTTTATTTTTATTTACAAATAGCAAGCAGGTGCTTGAGTGCTTATCAATTTGGAAGCAAAACAAACAAAATATGTTTGTTGTGCATATTCTGGGGATTCCCTAACTGTGGGGGAATAATTAAGGTTGAAAAGGAAACAAAAAACCCTGGCATGGACTGAACATCCTCAGTGGTCCCGGGGTGGAGTGGGCACCTCTGGGCCGTGGATTGGTGGGAGGTGGAGGATTGACCTCTGCACACCTCCACCGGCTGCCTTTGTTGACCACTTCAGACGGCTTCCACAGCACCCAGCTATCCTGGCCTCATTCCCGTCTTGGTCTCTACCATCTCCTTCTTCCAGCTCCTGCTGCCCTTTGAAAAAGGCAGAGAGGAGGAGCAGAAGAAGTGTGAGGAGGAGTGTAAAGCCTGAGCTACATTACACGCGTCGCGGAGCTTCTGACCTCATTTTTGAAGCAAGTGGAGCCGCTGCGACCTCCGCACGGCCGGCGCGTACCTCAAACTGGAATCCTACTTTTGAGAGGGCGGGCGCGCAGAGCTAGGGGGCGGTTCGCGGAGCTACTGCAGCCTGCCAATCGTAGGAGAGGGCGGGAGGGTGGCTGCATGCCAATCTGAACTACCTCCAATCACTTTCTTAAGAAGGAGGGACAACAGGAGGGAAGACACTCCCCCGCTCCAAGCGCGTAGGCAGAGGCAGAGGCGGCGGCAGAGCCTCTGCCTGTAATGTAGCTCAGCCATAACGGTTGCCTAGAGCATCTTCTGGAAGACACTCTAGGCAACCGCCACAGTCCCTCTTCCCACACTTCTATCCCTCTCTGCCTTTTTTGAAGGGTAGCAGGAGTGGGAAGAGGAGGTGATGGAAGCCACAGATGGCTCCACAGTTGGGGCACGTGCTGGAGTTCATCTCACACAAGGACCCACACCCCTGCCCAACCAACTACAGGTTGAGTATCTCTTATCTGGACTGCTTGGGACGGGAAGTTGTCTGGATTTTGGATTTGTCTAGATGTTGCAATATCTGCATAAATATGAGATCTTGGGGATAGGACCCAAGTCTAAATACAAAATTCACTTATGTCTCATATTCACCTTATACAAATAGCCTGGAGGTAATTTTATACAATATTTTTTAATAATTTTGTGCCCCGGCATGCCTTGCGCTATGCCAGCCAGGTGCTGGAAAAATGTTGGTGCTTTTTTTTTAAGCCATAGCCTCCAAAATGTCTGGATTTCAGAATAGTCCGGATTTTGGATGTCCGGATAAGGGGTAATCAACCTGTAGTGAAGCGGTGAGGATCCTCTGCTAACCCCACCACCACCTTTGAATGTGCTAGTTGGGAACAAACAACAGCAGAACATGGGGGTGGAGAGAGAGAAGAAATGGATCTGTCTAAACTCCTAATAGCTTATTGTATCCGGAGGTTGGCATTAGGATAGAGATGCAAAAGATTGTTGCAGGCCACACTTGTGAGGTTCTATAAAGATGATTTTAGACTTTTTTTTAAAAAAAAAAACTCTGCATTGTTACTTTAGTGTTATGTCCACAGTTGCAAAAATGCAGCACCTGTAGCATTATATTCCATCCCCAGGTAATGAGAGTAACTGTTGCTGAGGAGGGAGGAGGGGGGCATATCCTTGTTGTGGTACAAAGAGCCGTTTGCTATTTTTAAAGAGAAAATTGCTGCACTAACAAGGAAATATACAAATTACAAGGACATGTTGTTTAAAAAGTTAAGCAAAAGATCAAGGGAATGGAAAGATATTGCCGTGGAAGAAGCAAAGGTAGTCGGACTGCACTTTCCTAATCTGTGGACTGCAGGACGCATGCACAGCCCGGATCTCCCTGTATCTACTGTGTCTGTGGACCAATGGCGGATCAGGGCAAGTGACACCCGGATGTCCGTGACTCATAGGTGTGTTGAAAGATAATATCTGCGACTCCAACTATACAGTTCCGTATAGAAGTGTGATATTTTTCCAGTACTTCTGCAACTTGTTTTGCATTAAGAATGGTCATGAGTCAGTCCAAACTTCACAGTAGGGTCATACCTTTCTTTGGACCAACTGAAATGTCAGTAAACAGTGAGCAAGCGTTCAGGTTCTCCAGCATTCTTTTTCAGGCTGGATGTTGAGCAAAATAATGGGAGGGATGGGGGTGGGCAGGGCAAGTCTGCCATTTGTAACAGTTTTGAGATGGAGGGCAGGCTCTGCTAGGTGCCAAACTTTGAGTCAGTAACTGCTATTAAAACATTTCCACACACCAGGAACAAGGTTTCCAAAGACTATTGGTGCTTCCTGTTCCCTTAAAAACCCACCTATCGGATAATGGCTGCAGTCTTGGCACCTACGGAACTGCTTAAACTCTTGCTCACTGTTCTTCAACCTTGGGGTCGGGACCCCAATGGGGACCTCAACAGCAGGACGAGGCTGTTGGTGCCGGGGTGGGGGTGGTGACAGGGGCAGGGGGTGGCCGAATTGGGTCCCAGAGGGGGGCGGGATCAATGGTGGGTTCCCAGCCTCATTTACTTATTTATTTATTTATTTATTGGGGTCGTGGCATGAAAAAGGTTGAAGACCACTGGACTCTTGCTGATACTGAGGCTCTCCCAAGAGTTTTAGAAGCTCACAGATTAGAATCACTGCCACTTGGTATGCGGGGAGAAAAAAAACCACCAAATTTGCTGCCTTAAGTTTTCACTGCTAGTTGTTATGCAGTTTGTAGCCTTAAGGCATTGATGCATTTTAAGTATGTCATTCAAAATTCCTTCCTTATATTTCATTCTTTTTTGCAGCAGTCTGTTGGCCTTAGGCAAGCCTGTCTGTCATTCTGCTTTCATTTTGCTGGAGGAAATGCAACTGTTTGCAAAGGGATGACAAGGATCTCCTGGCAAATACCTTTCTGCACGTAACCCCCCTTTTTATCGACCCCCCCACTGTTTTTACAAATTGTTTTTCTATTGTTTTTAATGTAAGCCTCATTGTTATTTTTTGTGAAACTTGTAAGCCACCTTGGGCATTTGCCTTCGGCAAAGGAAAGGCGGGATGGCACACGCCAGATCCTATCCCCTCCATTTTGAAGCTCCCCGCCCCTTTCCTCTCCTTGGACTCATCATCATCTTTATTACAGTCACAGACCAGCATAAAGAGCTGGCGCAGGTCTGAGAAGACCCATTGGTGAGTGAGAGGCTTACAGGGAGGTAAGGGGAAATATGTTCCCTTACCTCTACCAAGTCTCCCAATCCCTCCCCCCCCCCCCCATGGATACAGTGCATGCTTTTTTTGATGCTGCTTCATCAGCTGGGGGAATAGAGGATAGGATTGGGCCTTTAATGCACCTTCAGGGTCAATGTTTAAGGAGTTAACTATAGTGCAGAATGTGTAATGGAGCCTCAACCTGTCTTTATGAGGATTTAAAAGAGAGACAGCTTGGTGGATGGTGATTTTCAGCAGAAACGTGGCAGAGGTGTGAGGTGCTTAAGCAGCTTAACCCTTTCCTTGACTCCCATTTCTCCATTCCAAATCTCTCTCACACACACACACCCACCCACCCACCCTGCAGAAGAGGGACGGAAGCCACTTGGATGATAATTTTGAGAAGACAAACAGCAGGCAAAGATTTTGAGGAAGGAAGGAGTTAAGCACCCTATATTCCATGCCACTTCTTTGCTCAAAATTGCCCCCTCTCAAACCTGTTTTCTATCTTTAAAAAAGGCTGGCATTGGGACTCGGCTACATGCATTTATAAACCTTAAGACTTCACTTCTGGAATGATTATAGAGCAAAATAATGTTTTAGTACTTTCACTGAGAAGCGCTAATACCACCTATGCGGTTATTCTCTCTGGCAATAGTGTTTGAATACATATCACTCTTCTATTATTAGTGAAATTACACTGGCTGCCTTCTCACAGCTGCAAGCTTTCACTTTAAGGGTGGCCTCGTAAAGCCAAGACAGATTTGCCAGATTCCAATACACTCTATATCTAGAGTGCATTGGAAGGTTGTGAGTGGGATACCGAAGGAGGCGAGACTCCTAATATGGGTCTCCAGAAGTTTGGTTTGTCTCACTGGGGTTGGCTTCAGCAGCTGCTGATATGGCAGCTACAGGAGTGCCTACCACGGGACCCATTCCTTTTCCAACTCATTCCTGCCTTTTTTTTTTTCTTCCCCCGTTGTTGCTGGACAGGGGAGGCTGGCAAGTTAATCTTGTGGATGGGCATTTTCGTCCAGAGACCAGTCAGCAGTTCAGGATGAAGCCCATAGGTGGGGGTTGATAATGGCATGGAAACCCTGACAGCCTAGGCAGATGGGTTTTCTTGAAAAAACAAGATGCTCTTCCCTGGAAGGTGAAGAGCATTTCCCAGCGTAGCTGATCCAGCTCCTTCCCTAGCGTTTCCTCAAAGCACAGTTGCGGTGGTGGTGCTGGGCATCATTTTGAGACAGGCCAGCCTGCAACAAAAACTCCCTGATATAATCACGAGCAGCTAGCCACTGTATGTTTCCTTTCTGATGTCATGTTTTGCCCTCTTTTAAGTAAAAAAAAATTATGGAGCTCAAATATCAAAACTCTTGGTGCAATGGGAGACCTGACTCATATGTGTTCATAGTTTTCCTAAAAGCCCAGTGTAAATTAAAATAGGAAATACAGCATCTGTACTAGAGACAAATCTGGCACCTCAGCTACTGTTTATGCCATGAAATACAGGCAGACAGCTTGGCATTATTACCCATAATGCAAATACAGAACGTGACAGGAACCTTGAGAGAGCAGTCATGGATTCCTCTCCATAAATAACCAGAAACTCTTCCCAGTCCAATCCTCTCTGATTTCCTGTTGCATTGTTGAAAAAAACATCACACCCATTGCTTGAGCTCTGTGGCTTAATGTGCAAGTTTGCACTTGGAAGGAGAAACAGCCTGTGAAGCCAGTCGTCTCCCCTCAAGTAACTTCTGCTGTCTTTGAATTTTTTTCGTAAAAAAAAAAAAGATCAAAGACAGTAAACAAAAATGCATCAACATTGAGCCAACTTTCAAGTTCAAGGACATAATAAAAGCTCATTTCAAAATGTGTTCCTGGGCCTGACAGAATTAGTGTCTGGCTATAGGACAGTAGTAGCCTTAGATATTTCTGCAGCAGCAAGCGAAAAATTTAAACCACACCACTTGCCTTGCCTTCTTTTTCTTTTTAATGGCACACACAGATGAAAGCTGAAAGGGGAAAAACGTCACTCGCTTTGGATTTTGCTACCCCAAGTAACTGTTTCATGTTGCTTCATATTTACAGTATTTCTATTTATTTTTCACATTTTTATACCACCCTTCCTCCAAGGAGCTCAGAGTGGTGTACATATTTCTTCCCCTCCTTTTGTTCTCACAACAACCCTGTGAGGTAGTTGGGGCTGAGAGATAGTGACTGGCCCAAGGTCACCCAGGAAGCTTCGTGGCTGAGCGGGGATTTGAACATGGATCTTCCAGGTCTAAGTCCAACTCCCAAACCACTACACCATCCTGGTGTCATATAGATAGGCTTACCAGATCTCCAACCGGGACAGAGTGCTAGACCTTTAGGAGAAGGAATGTGGGCAGGTGAAGCTTATTAAACCTTAAAGCACAATCCTAGGCATGTCTACTCAGAAGCAAGCCCCACTGAACACAATGGAGCTTGCTTCTGAGTAGACATGCCTAGGATTGTGCTCTAAGGTTTAAGCAGCTACACCTGCCCACATTCCTGCTCCTAAAGGTCTAGCACTCTGTCCCGGTTGGAGATCTGGTAAGCCTACATATAGACACCCTGCTACAGGGCAAGGCCAGCCGTGTTGGCCAGGAGGGAGATGGGGATATGGCAGCCACCATCCCCACGCCGGGCTAGCTCGGCCAATGGCCCCCCTCCCTTGCCGCCCGGACCGCCCCCATGCCTGTTGGAGCTGGACTTACCTCCTCCAGCGGCCACGACAATATGGCGCCGGAGTGAGGGCAGCCAGCCTCTGCGCCGGCCACCCTTACTCCCAAGTCATTGCAAACGTGCTTTCCAGCACATTTGTGATGGCTTCCGGCGGCAGAGCGCTCATTCCACTGCCGGATAGTTGCGCAGGATTGCGCTCTCAGTCTGGTTGCAGGATACCTTGGATGAATGTTTGGGGTTCTGTCCTTGGATTTCATATCCTAATAAAAGCATTGCCCTATTTTGAATTGTGGGTTTTTCTTCTTGCGCTACAGGAGCCTCTTTCAGTTACTGGATACCACTGGTGATGAGATACATTAAATAGATATGGTAGTAAAAGGGGTCAGGTGCCGCCCCCCCCCGGTCACATGAGATATACTCAGAAGTAAGCTGAGCTACAGTATTTCCTGAAAAATCAGAAAATAGTTCAGCATATAAAGAGGGATGGTCTTAATAGGTGCAATATGAATAAGTGAACATCTGTATAGTGAAAGGACTTATAAAGAAGGAAGAATGTACAATAAATATTGTACTTTTTAATATTGTTAACCGCCCTGAGCACCATTAGGGAAAGGCAGGGTACAAATCTCTTAACTAAATAAATAATGTAACAATCAAATAGTATTATGGGAATTCTGAGAACACGCACATCACGCTTTCCTCTCTGACAATATCCTTAAACCTGCTGAAGCAATACTCTGACCTTCCTCTTCTCAGCAGGCTATTTCTATTTACAGCTACCAATTGCATCATTCTGTGACATTTCCAAAAGTGCCTGAAAGGTGTGTATGTTTAAATCTGATTATTAGGATACAAGAACATAGCAGAAATAGTACCGACTTGACAAGTATTAATAGGTTTCTGATGCAGCAAGAGGATTTTGCGAAATATTCTACAGTCTATTACACTGGTACTGCTTTGAGAAAGAGGGAAAAGAAACTTTAAATACACATATGGCTGGTTATTAAATGTAAAAAGAAAAATAGCCCTTCTCCTCAAACTGTTTTTCAGTGGAGGCAGTGAGCTGTTGAGGGAAAGCTATTGGTAATCTACTTCTTATGGCATTCATTTCTCACAGTGATGTGAACTACTTTCTTCACTTTAGTCTGAGCTGGCTTTCAAACAGCAGATTTATTTCACAGCAGAGGGCTCTGTATCCCATGGTGTTGCTGTCACACGAACCAGTTACTCATCTGATATTTGTGGACTTCTTACTGGGCCACCAGTGTGGGTGCAGACATCTGCCTCTCTCTGGTCCAAATAGATGCTACTGTTCTTGATTCAGCATTTTGACAGTGCAGAAATTGGCTTTCGCTCTTGGCAATCAGAATTCAGATTCTCGTCATTACCAGTGATCTGGCATTGTATTTGTGGACAATTTAAAGAGTCCTCCTCCTTCTTGGTTTTTAAGGCTGTACTGCAGCAATCTGCAATGCCCTGCAGCATTGCATGAGCCCCTGGCTGGCAAGGCGTGGTGTTTTCAGCCCTTGAAAGGCTCGGTGGTGACATCACTGCTGAGTTGCTCCCAGCTGGCCGTTGCTCCCAGCTGGCTGTTGCTTGCCAGCTGAGTTGCTGAACGCTGTCAGCTGGCGAGCAGCAGGAGGGCTTGGAAAACACCTTGCTGGAGTGGGAGAGAAGAAGGGAGATGGAGCAGGAGAAACTGAATGGAGGGAGGAGAAGCAAGGCAAAGGAAACAGAGAAAGAAAGAGAAGGTGGCCTCAGTCTGAGCCAGTAGGAGAGGAGGTAGGCAGAGGCGTAAACAAGTGAGACCAGGAGGACAAGCTGGAAGGAGGTGGAGGAAAGTAGATAGAGACAAGATGATCTAAAGGGGTGCAAGGGCAAGGAAATAGATGGGAAGGGCAGGGGGCGAGGAGAAGAAAGGGGAAGTTTCCCTGGATTGCAAATGGGCACCTTCAGAGCTCCAGCAGGAATTGGGGACTGCCAGGCAGTCCTTGATGCCTGGACAGAAAGAAAGAAGGTCCCCTTTTGTGAAGGCCAGGCGCTCATTGTCTATCCCCAAGAGACCGGCCAAACTCTTGGACCAGCTGATCTGGCTGGCCAACCGGGCCTTACAATTCCTAGACCAGAGGACTTCTACCTGAGGAGCACAGAGCAGGTATCCACAGACGAACCCCTTTCATGTTGTCTCACAGTGGAGAGTATTCTTATTTTGCTTAAATAAAGAAGGAACCACAGGAAGTAGCTTCTAGGGTCCGTGCACTATGTTTTCCCCCCAGCCCACTGACGTAGATTTGGTATCTTGGGACGAGGCGGAAGGGGATGCAGACCCAACTTATACATTAATGGATTACAGTCATACCTGCTTTTAAATAGGATGCATATATGATGCATATCTCAAAGAGACAGAATTATGAGCCATTCATATGCATCTTGAAAAGCTAAAGGGGAGGAGTTCTAAAAGAAAGTGTCCACAAACACAGTATTATTTATTGAGTCATTCATTCAAGTTCTATTCTGCCTTTCACCAAAAATGGTCCCAAGATAGTTAACAAACAAGTACTGAATATTAAATAATAAAAAGCAGTTTATAGCAGCAACCACCAGTAATCAGAGACCAATAAAATGACATGCTCAGCAGCAACTAATGTTTTTTATCCGTGGCCAGATCTGCTTTCTCAAGGAAGGGCTACAGCTGGTGCACTAGATGAAGATGGGCAAAGACACTCCCAGTCATGCCTACCACCTGCCTCTCCGGGAACACAGCCAAGTCCAGTAGCATCCCCAACGGGCAGTATCATAGGTTGATGGGGGGTATTGCTACACACACGCACACACACACACACAAACTTTCTTCCCCTGTAAAACCCGCCATCAGTCAGTGGGTACAAAAGGGACATGGCTTTGCTTCTGTAGAGCAGGAAGTAAAATTGTGACCACAACCATAGCGACTTAGTGCTAAAGGCCTTGTACTCCCCACCACAGTTTTGAGCCATTTTGCACACCACCCCCAATACTTGTAAAAAAAAAAAAAAAAAAGAGGAGGGCCAGATATATGCATTTGTAGGCTCATCTTATTTGGCCCTAAAACACTAGTGCTTGTTTGGTATTCAGCCTTGGAAAGTTATTGATTTCTTGCTTCTTTTTCTTGCTGCAGATGTGCCTGTTGAGAAGCTTGCCTCAATGGAGTCTCTTCAGAGTGTGAACCTCAAGTCAAATCCGCTAAATGAGGAAGTCCGAGTGATTGCCAAGCCGCTGATCAAGTTTGACCTCCTGACTTCTCCAGTCATTCCCCAAGTCTGAAATGTGGTTACTTGGGTGTGTAGATGTAGTGTTGTGGCTGGATTTGGTCATGGTTCTAAAGGAAACGAAATGCAGTGTGCGCTGAGCTAAGACACTCCCACCAATTTTCCCAAGCTGCACTGCTCCTGCATGTGTTAGGTTTTGTGGGCTTCCAGAGTAGTAGGAAGCACAATGTTCTTGCCAAATGACAATGGTTCTTGGTGAAATGAATCTCTGTTGATCTGTGAATATATTGAAAGCACATAATGCCTACAAAGAAAGTGACTTTTGACTGATCAGAGAAGAACAGCTTTCCTAGGACAGACAGTGGTCTCTCTAGGTTTGGAAGGAAAAATAAAGACATGAATGGAATGCAGCATTCCTCACACCCAGCGATCTGTGATTTGAGGCAAGAGTGGCCGCTTGGATACCTAATGGATGACCAATCAGACATGGCCAGCTTTTGTAGCCCATAAAGAAGTTTTACTGGCACCATCAAATTAGGATGGAGGATGTGATAGAAAGTCTGAATTTCAACAGTTGTGTGTGAGAGACAGGTCCCACGCTTTAAAGTTACACCTTTTCAGATTGTGTATGTCAAGATCCAGCTAGTTAGTACGGTACTCATAGACTTTACTATAGTGCCTGATCAATAGCGAGAGGATCAGAAGGTGTGAGGAAATACATTTCTAGAGCCAAGAGCACTGCCTGAAAAAAGTGGATTTCAAGAATATAGAAGCTGACTATCCTTAGTTTAGGGATTCTATAAACATCCGAGTGTGGTGCAAGCCACCACCATGTCTTTGGAATTAAATTCCTCTGATAAATGTAGTGCTGAATGAACACATATTTCCTTAAGCTTGCTTTGATTTTATGCTTGATTTTATCCAGTGGGTTTGATAAGCCTCTGCTCAGAATTTGTCTGTAATTCGATTGTATCCAGTCTTAGCTGTGTTTTTCTCAGGGTAGAGTCTTATGGTGCAATCCTGTGTAAGTTTAGGCCGGTGGAGCGGGAGCTCCGCCAGTCTAAGGAGTCGTTTGCGACTCCTCGCGTGTAAGCAGAGGCTGGTACCGCTCACACCGCCAGCGTCCCGGACCTGCGCCGGCTGCCGCAGGTGAGTCCCGTGCCAGTCAGCAGGGGGGCAGGCAGGAGCGGCGAGGGAGTAGGCCATTGGCCGGCCCGGGCTGGGAGGGGGCAGGATATTGGCGCTGAGTTGTGCTGATATCCTATGCCCCGTCGCAGCCCGGGCTGGCCTTACACGGCCTCCCCGGTTTTGCGCCAGCTAAAGAGCTGGCATCAGCATGCATCCGAGGAAACCCATTGCAGCTCGCACCACTTACACCGGGGGAAGGTGATGAACGTCCCCTTCTCCCAAGGTACACCCGGGCCATGCCAGTGCAGTGGCCTTAGGATATAATGGATATATCCACAATGGCCTTAGGATATAGTGGACAGCCCTTTAGGCTGGCCGCGGAAAGTTACATAGGATTGTGCTGTCCATAGTTTTAGTCTCTCCCTGAATGAAAGGCGCTGGTTATGGTTGTTACTGTTTAATACATTTCATACATAGTATTGATGATATGGTGTGGTATAAATTTGTAAATATAGGGGAATCTGAAAAAGCACTAAATTTGTAAAAAAAAGATACACACAAACACACACAGTATATTGTAAACCAGCAAAATCCCTGTCAGATGATAACTACAGGATATACAAAAGAGACCTTAGAAGCCGCAAGGACTCCTGGGAGTTGCAGTGCATTTCTACATGCCCTGTATGTAGACACACATTATACCTCCAGCAGGATCCCTATGACCAGGTTATCCACTGTGGAGGACAGGTTTTGCCCTCACCACAATAGAATCTATAAGTGGAGCACATGATTTTGTCTCATATAATTGAATGGCTGCCATTCACTTCTAATGACACTTAGGGACACCATTGGTGGGGTTCTGTTCCTAGAAATTCCAGCCTTTTAAAAGCAAAGCCCCATCTTGAGTTCTGTTTCTAAGTCACACTTCAGTGTGACCAAGTGCAGGGAGCCGACTTACAGGCAGACAGATATGTAAGGCAAAAGTAACCTGCACACTGTTAGAGGAGACTCCAAACGCCTTACATTTGGACCTCTGTATCTGCGGGGGTTCCTTTCCGGACCCCCCCCCCCATGGATGCTGAAAACCTGGGGGGGAAATTAGTGTTCTTTACCTTTTGGCTGGCAAAGCGCTCCATTTGCCATTGGGGCGAGCCTGGGAAAGGGATGGGGGAAATTAAGCAACCCGGAAGTGGCCGTAGGAATGCGATTTCACTGTCTACAGCCCTGCAAACGGAGCGGTTTGCCAGCCAAAAGGTAAGGAACACTATTTTTAACCTTTCCCTCCTTTTTTTCCAGGTTTTTACAGTGACCCTGGATTCGCGTTGAGACAAATCCGCAGATACTGGATCTGCAGATAGAAAGGGTCTACTGTATTTGGATAATGTTTTCCTTCTACATAGCAAACAAATATAGATTTAACCTTGTCAAAACTCCTCTGCTGGAACTTGTAGAAAGGACTGCACTATCATTTCAGCTGTGGTGAGCTGAGGAGCTTTGCCCAGGCTGCATGCATCCATAAAGAGACTACGGTAGGTAAAATGTGTCAGTGGAAAACTACCAGACTCTTATTTGTCCACAGAACAGCAACAAAGCACATGTTTATGAATGCTCCTTGGATTGTTTGTTTTGTTTTTAAAAAGCCTTTTAAAATATTGCATGAACTCACTTTCTGGTTTTGATTAATTGGAGCACAGGTTTGGAGGGTTGGGGCTTGTTCACTATTGCACAACTTGGGATTTCTTTGTTTCCTATTTTAAACATTACAGTATTGGGATTTTTACTGGAAAAGAAGTCTTGTCCATATGCTGCTGTTCCCATTCATATTTATTGCCTTCAGTGTGTGATTGACAGGCTACAACAATTTATAGCTTTGATAAATAAACCATCTGATCTTCTTAAATCCAATCCTCTAGTGCAAGCTTTATAGAAATAAATGCTGCTGCAATGAGATGGCTTCAGAATAAAAGGTGAAGAAAATGCAGCATCTCTACCCTACATAGCTTCTGAAAGGATAGATCTGTAGCCACCTGGTTTTCCTATGAACTGTTCCACTAAATGCAAAAAGAAATGTATGAAATGCATACTTAATTCCATGCACTGTCCCACTTCTGCTTCCTTTAGATCACCACAAATGAAGGAAGAGATGCTTCTGGTTTGATATACACCTCTTAAAAATGTGTTTAGGTGAATGTATTGTGTGCCCTCAGGTACAATGAAGAACAAAAAGAAAGAAGCAAATTTTTAAGAAATGCTGTTGATGCATCTATACCCTAAAAGGATATGTGACTGACAGCGCAATCCTACCCAGCTCCTCCACTGGTGCAGCAATGGTGGAGGGAGATTTAAATCCCCTTTCCCTTCCAAAGCCTTCCATTCTGCCTTCCACCACTGCTGCACCAGTGGAGGAGCTGGGTAGGATTGGGCTGTGAGATATATGAAATGTAAGAGGCATTGGATGTGGCTGGTGCCAGAGGTTGCTGGGATTGGGCAATTGCCGGGCCCAGATCCATCAAGTCACCCAGTTCCATCTTGGCTGTTACTTGGTGCAGGGCTCAGCTAGGTCAGAGGCAGCATTCACCGTCTGTGCCCTCGTCAGGTCCTTTGCCCCAAGTCTGGGACGATAGCGCCAGGGACTCTGGCGAATTCTGTCTTTAAGTACAGTACCTCCTCCATTCTTCACTGTCTGTGCTTAGAATTGGACCATATTTATGCCCTGGAACGGAGGCATAAACACTTCTTACACAATTTATAAAAGATTGTCTTCATTTGGGTCTTCCCAGATCTTTAGATGCCTAGGGTGAAAGCTGGCATTTTACAATCATTGCCTTCTGCATCCTGGTACTTCTCCCCCTCTTCTGTTCTTCTTTCTCCTCTCATAAGAACATAAGAAGAGCCCTGCTGGATCAGGCCAAAGGCCCATCTAGTCCAGCTTCCTGTATCACACAGTGGCCCCACCAGATGCCTCAGGGAGCACACCGCCAACAAGATAACCTGTTTCCTGCTGCCACTCCCCTGCACCTGGCACAGAGAAAACCTACTTCTAAAACCAGGAGATTGCTTATGGCTTGTAACCTGTGATGGTCTTTTCCTCCATGAATCTGTCCAAACCCCTTTTAAAGGCATCTAGGCCAGGTGCCATCACCACCACTCTCATGAATCTAGCATAATTTTTTCCTCTCCCTCTTACCAGTGCATTATGTTGGAGAGAGAGACTAACCCCCCCCCCTTTTCCTGTTCTTTTACACGCAGGTCTTGGAAAATTTAACATTCAACCAACACCCCTTCCCTCCTTCTAGTAAACACACGTAGGGCATAGTCTCAGTCTTCCTTGGAAACCTGTGTCCAAGGAAACTCAATATGTGGGCTAATATTATATGGCTGTACCAGTGGTGATGATATGCCTTTAACGTTTTTGAAAGGAGGTCGGTGTCTATAATAGGCACTGGACTCACAACTGTATGCAAAATGAAACTGATAAAATATCCAATAAAAGAATCTTACAGTGCTACTCAGTTAACCAAGGAGTTTGTGCTTGATTGGTTTGTTTGGCCAAGAGTTTGACAACTTGAACAGCAAAAAGGTACTGTATATAACCAAAACAAATCCCAAAATCTTCATAGCTAATTGAATAAATAACATGTTTTGTTGGCTGATAAACAACTAATCTATATGGAGACATACGGGGGGGGGGGGGGCTTTATAAAAGAATGATGCACAGCTGTACCCAGGAGGAGAGACCTGACAACATGAGCTTGTATCCTTATCTGATAAAAGGGCTTTATATTTACTTTTGGAATCTATGTCTTGCACATTGCTTTGCCCCATTATCTTGGCATCATGTGGGCTGGAGCCCTCGCCTGCTTTCCTGATCAAAGGGAAAGGCTTGTTTAGTCCATGCTGTTTTGGAGATGATATATTAATATTGCGTTCACCCAATTGTGAAAAAGAATTACACACTTTAGAGATGCTCCACTATTCTATGTGGTAAGCAGATCTCTGTTCAGTTTTGTTCTCTGCTCCTTTAGGCTCTTCTTTTTGTATTGCTGCAGAGGGAAAGGCTATTGTCTGGTTTTTCATGAGAGCTTTTTTGTGGTTGTGCTGGGACCTTTCAGCATGATCACAGTCTACACACATAGGGATTTTAGTCCCTCTTCAGTGCTGCTCTTATGACTTTTCAGAGATAATGGAGCAATAAACTAACCATATGCTGACATTCAAATTTACTGCAGAATGGGGGACTGAGATCTCATTGGTCTTTCCCATAGTTACCTATCACTTGCATGCTGGAGGTACTATTTTGACACAAAGAGCCTCTGTATAGGCCCCATTCTTGCAATTTATACATCATCTTACATTGTACGCATTGTTCTTGCATTGTACTCTCCTGTTTTGAAGAAGTGGTTGAGCACAGGGGTGTCACTAGGGTTGGTGACACCCAGGGCAGTGTCACACCCATGGACCTCCTCCCGTACCAGACCACATGATGTGGAGGCTTCCTGGGAAATGCGATCCCTGCGCAGGTTGCGGCAGGGATCGGGAAAAACTTGTTAGTAACAAATAGAATATAAAGTCATCCCTGCGGTGTCACCTGGAGCGGTCCACACACACACACACACACACACACCCTGGTTGAGCAGCTATGAAGGGTGGAGGCAGAGTAGGTGGTAAGGGTGGGGTTGAGAGGTGTGTGCGCTCACTTTTTAAAAGGGGGAGTGGAAAATGTGGGTATACCTTCAGGCACTGACCCTGCTTCAGCCAGGTCTGCATGCAAACAATTTCCACATGTGCTCTATGCATGCAGGTCCCTGTGCCAATGTTAGCTCCAGTGTGCACAATCCCAATCCCGCACTGAGTGGTGAGTTTGAATATCCACTTAGGGCTTCATTCCACATCAAATGTGAGAGAGACACTGCAATTTTTCTCCCAGAACTCTCACTTGTTCTGGAGACTGATTGCAACCTATCATGAATGTCAATGTGATGACACCTCAGTACCATATAACTAGAGGTGTTCGAAAATGGTATTTTTATAAAAAAAATGTTGAATTAAAATGCAAAATGTGGTGTTTTGTGTTTTTATTCACAGGTCTGAATTCTTAAGCATCAATATCAGGTTAGCAGCCCGATCCTGCCTAAGATGCAGCAGCCGGCTGAAATGGCCTGCCGCTAGGCAGGATGCGGCCCACGCATTCATCCCCTTCCGCCGGTGTGGGCCCGGTGTGTCGCCTTCCCCCCCAATGGGCCTCCTCGAATACATGGCAGCTCTTTAGCTGGCGTGCGTCTGGGGAGGCCGTGTAAGGCTGGCCCGGGCTGGGACAGGGCATAGGATATCAGCACAACTCAGCACCGATATCCTCACCCCCTCCCAGCCTGGACCAGCCAATAGCCCCTTCCCTCGCTGCCCCAGCCCGCCCTGCACTGACCAGCATGGAACCTACCTGCAGCAGCTGCTACAGGTCCAGGTCAATGGCTGAGTGAGCGGCGGCGGCCTCCATGCTAGCGCCACTTACCCGCAAGGAACCGCAAACGTGCTTTATGGCATGTTTGCAACTCCGCCAGCCTAACTTTAGGCAGGATCGGGCTGTAAATTAGCTATGTGATGGCAACACTGAGCCAATTCCGAGTGAGGTCATGAAGCAATACCCTCTTTTTTAATGACTGCCAGGGAGAAAACTGTGCTGTGAACACTTTTGCTCAGCAGTTGCTTCCTGTTGAAAAATTGCCACAATTATGTGCAAATGAGATGTTGAAAATGCTCAGAAAATGCACACCACATCCATCTCAACTCAGCACTCACTGTGAATATCTATGCAACTGACAATCTATGAATTCTTTAAAATATTGGGAAGAAAGGACAAGTAATTGGGACTTGGGACCCAAGCTAAATGTTGAAAAGTGAAATCACTCTACAGAAATAAATATGTCCGACCTAAGGGATGGCTAAACTAGTATAGGAGGTGGTCAGCTGACCCCCACCCATCCCAAACAGCTGGAAGCACTTGCAGATAACCTAGCCTCAGGCCTCCGGGCTTTGAACAGTAACTGGGCTAGTAGTAGAAAGGACCTTAGCTTGCGGAGACCAGTCATGGAGTCAGCTGGTCATCCAGCCACCCTTTCTGACCTCCTGCTAACACATATAGAAGCAACTTCTACCCCGACTCTGCTCTTATCACAGGAAGAACTGCACTAAACTGTGTGGCCACATTGGAAGTTCATGGAGAAATTCTACTTCTTAGCCCCCTAGACAGAGCCTGCGAAAGGTCAGAACTCAACAGCAGTACTAGGCTGCTCAGAACAAGTGACATTTCCAAAGCAAACTAGTTAAATGTCAAGGTAACTTAGCCACAAATTTCCTAGACTGTGAGCAGTTGATTCCGATTGTGTTTTTGTTGGGGGCATCTCCAGAGAGGGCTTGCCTGAAACCCCAGAGAGCTGTGGCCAGTATTGAGCTATTATCAATGTTCTGAGTCAAGACAGGGCGGCTTCTTCTGTTTATCCTAACTACGTGCCAATGAAACCTGCATCTTGCACTCAGAATACAGCAGGCAAATTAAGTAAATGTGCACAGATTTGATGAATTTGAATTGCATATTCTGGGAGGATGTTTGTGATGTCATATTTCTTCCCGTTAACCATGAGACACAGGAAATATGCGATAGCGCTAGAACAGGAGGCAGGGGTTTGTGATGAATGGGGCAGAAATTAGGCACAGGACGGAGTTACACCTGCAAGTTATTACCTATATGCCACTTACAAGAGATACTGCTTGTACATTTTCTTATTATTTTCCACAATCATGAGGGCCGGATATCTGAATTTGTTTTTAAAACAAAGAGACATTTGGGATTTTCAGGAACCTAAAATTTGATGTAACCACTTCTGAGTGTGAGCAAAGGATTACCGTATTTTTCGCTCCATAGGACGCATCGGACCATAGGACGCATGCATCCTATGGAGCAAAAAATAGGGGAAAAAAGGTTTTTTTAAATAAAAATAAAAATAATAAAAAATGTAAGCAAAATACACTTACCGGGGCTTCAGGGAGGCCTGCAGAGGCTCCTGCAGGCCTTCCCGATCTTCATTTCGTCAAAAAGCAGCCATTTTCGGCCACTTCCTGTTTTGACGAAAACCGGAAGTGGCCGAAAATGGCCGTTTTTTGACGAAATGAAGATCGGGGAGGCCTGCACGAGCCTCTGCAGGCCTCCCTGAAGCCCCGGTAAGTATTTTTTCTTTACTTTTTTATTATTCGCTCCATAAGACACAGGCTTTTCCCCCCTATTGTTTGGGGGGGGAAGTGCGTCTTATGGAGCGAAAAATACGGTACGCACAGGCCTTGACAGGAACCCCTTAACCAAGTCATGAGAACTTAGTCAGAAAAGTCCTGGTTTAATTTATCTCTTTGGCATCTAATTGAATATTATACACATTGAAGCACTTGTTCAATAGGGTCGTCTGCCTTACAGGACAAAACCTTGGCAGGTAAAGCGGGGACAGAAATTTACCTTTCTAAGGCAAACCATTTGGCTGCTATTTTCATATGAAAGGCATTGCATTTATTGACCAGAAATCTGAGCCAAATCAAATTAGTGAGTTCTCTTTATATTCAGGCACATTGCCACTATTGGCTACCACAAATATTGACTTTGCATAGAACACAATGTCCAAGAACAGATGATAAGGGGAGGACAGCAGGAGCGCATATACTTTGATAGATGTCATGTTTCATGTTGCTGTCAGAGGTGGCATGTCAATAATTACAGGTCGTTGGAAGATTTATAACCAGGGTAGGGGATCAGAGTTCTCTGCTGTGACTAATGTGTAGTGGGTGGGAGAGGCGCAGTTGCAATCAAAGCATTATGGGAGCCTACAGAAACCTAATCTGCCATATGAGTTTAAGGACCTGGAGAATTGAGCCATGAAAGGAATGAGGAAGTTTGGAACAGTTAACCATGCTGGAAGCTGCCTAGCTATCAGAATTCTACACTGTGTGAGCTCTAGATGCAGACTACCAAGACGGTGACTTTTAATTGTTGGCAGGTTTCTAGTCCATTTGATTGTGCAAAAAGTATGTGGACAATATTTAACAGTGTATAAAATGAGAGGGGGAAAGATGCGTACATACTTCCCAGGGTCTCCTCATGACATCTTTCCCAATCACACTGTCACAGTCCAGAGTCTCTCTGATCAATCTTACACATTCCTGGTTCACTGGCCGCCACCCCACCCCCCCAGCGAGTCATAATTGCATGTTCCCAATGTGTTCTTGTGTATCCTTCTATCTCAAGGGTCTTAATACTCCAGGAGAAAGCAGGGTACAGTTCCTAGGCAAAAAAAAGCCAAACATAGAGCACATTCACCTAACTGGCCAAACACACTAAAAAGGTAGGCATACAAGTCCTCAGGGCAAATTGCCCTCCAGTAGGTGTCACCAACCCTTCTAAACAGCCAGTCCTTCAGCTAAGGGGAAGCTGAAGTCCTACAGGCTAACACCCCAGCTCCTGCAAGCACTGAGCTCCCCAGAACTCAAGGGGCTCAAGACTCTAAGAACATAAGAAGAGCCCTGCTGGATCAGGCCAAAGGCTCATCTAGCCCAGCTTCCTGTATCTCACAGTGGCCCCACCAGATGCCTCAGGGAGCACACAAGACAACAAGATACCTGTATGCTGTTGCCACTTCCTTACATCTGGCATTAAGAGATAGCCTATTACTAAGACCAGGACATTGCTTATCCCCATCATGGCTTGTAACCTGTGATGGACTTTTCCTCCATAAATCTGTCCAATCCGCTTTTAAAGGCATCTAGGCCCTGGTGCCATCACTACATCCTGTGGCAAGGAGTTCCACAAACCAATTACATGCTGGGTAAATCAATATTTTATTTTGTCCATTTTAATACTCCCTGGTTTGTTCCAGTAGCAAGCTGAGTGGCCTAGGCCAAACTTAGATGAATCTCAGTTGTACTTTGTACTCACACAGCCTGTAAGAATATAATGGTTTATTTACAGACTAGGATTAAGGTTACATGTTACTTTTAAAGGCATTCAGGTATTTCAGAGAATAAATTACACACCAATGACTTGCAGTAAGGTCCAAGGCTGGGGAGGCACCCCACACACCCACACCCCCCACACACCCACACACAAAGGGAGAGGCAGAGAAACCTACCACGCAAAATCTTCTTCACTTATGCGTGCACGCTCTCTCCAGAATCGGAAATATATTCAAAAAACGCTCCCTGCTGTTTTCATATCGACAGAACTGAGGCAGCTCTGCCTGCTGCCTCCCCAGCACTTGCTAATGCAGATGCCCTGCCTTTTCCTCATTGGTAGGCAGCCATGATTGCAGCCAACTAACCGAGACAGCTCTGTTTGGTGCCTCCGTGTATACTGTAGTGTGTGTATACTGCTGAACTCACTGACTGTGCTGGAGCAGAAAGGAGATGCACAGAAAGGCAAGGTCCTTTTAAAAACAAAAAACAAAAACTCGTTGAATCTGGTGAGGCTATGCCTCCCCTGACGGGACATCCCTGTTACACACACAATGCTAAAACAATAAACCCTAAACGTATTCCTAACACTCACCTGGATCTTTCCAACTTTGTGCCAGGTGCAAGGGAGTGTCAACGGGAAACAGGTTATCTTGTTGTCTTGTGCTCCCTGAGGCATCTGGTGGGGCCACTGTGTGATACAGGAAGCTGGACTAGATGGGCCTTTGGCCTGATCCAGCAGGGCTCTTCTTATGTTCTTAACTCCTGAGCATAAGCAAACGGTAGCTTTTCTACCTGCCATACCACAACTGATACAAACAGTCATCCATGATGGAATGGAAAAGAGCAGCTCACCCCATCCCAACTACAGGGTTTTTTTATACCTTAAACCAGTGGTCTTCAACCCAAAGGTAAAGGTAAATGTTGCTGTAAGTCTTCGCGACTCGGTGGTGACGTCAGGATGGTGGGAATGGCACTTCCAGGTTCACTGTCTAAGTAAAAAAAGGGGGGGTTGGATTGGATTGACCCATCTGCAGCAGCGAGAACCTGGGTTGTGTGGTGTCTCCAGCCACTGCCGCTGATGGATAAGTCCAACCCTCCCCCTTTTTTATTTAGGTGGCAGTGGCACAAACCCGGCAGTGCCATCGCCACCGTCCTGACATCACTCCCCTTAAGGGGAAAGACATTGTCTCCTGCTAGACCTTGGGGTCATGACCCCAAGTTGAAGACCACTGCCTTAAACTTAGCTCTCGGCCAACCAGAGATTCCATCCTGCTGAAGCTTCTGGAAAATGATCTCATCACCTGAGGCCACTGTCAGCCACGCACTCTGACCCCCCCCCCTCTCAGCTGGAGAATCACTGCTGCAGCCAATTCCCAATTAGCAAGACCTTGAGGATCCGGCACATTAATAACAGGCCTCTCACCTGGCCAGGGTGAGATTCAAGATAAGGAGCTTCTTTCCACTAACAAGCTCTGTTCCCACACAGCTGCTGCAAAATGGCTGCAGGCTTAAAAGATGGGGTCAGACCTAAGTCAGTGATTTTGAACCTGTTCTTCACACACACACTTTGATTACACTGGTCTACAATTTTTTTTCTGGCCTGGACTTTTGCAGCTGTTTTAGACTAATTTCAGGGTGCTGATTCCAAATCTGATCTCAGATTTGCTCTCTCACATCTCGTTTTTATGCTACCTTAAAACCATTGGAATACCTTATGCCAGAAAAAGTGTGTTGACCAGTGTTAGAGAAGAACCTGCAGCAATGTTCTGCTTGCAGCTATATTGGAATTGCTGAAGATGCAGCAAGGCCAAAAAGACCCCTGTAGCAGACATTGCCTATGTGTAAGGTAAAGGTGACCCCTGACAATTAAGTCCAGATGCGTCCGACTCTAGGGTGTGGTGCTCATCTCCATTTCAAAGCCGAAGAGCCAGCGTTGTCCGAAGACGCCTCCGTGGTCATGTGGCCGGCATGACTCTCTTTGCCGCAGCGCGTAGCATGCAGCTGGAACACGGAGCGCTGTTTACCTTCCCGCAAGCGGTACCTATTTATCTACGCGCATTAACATGCTTTGGAACTGCTAGGTTGGCAGGAGCTGGCCAAGCAACGAGAGCTCACCCCATTGCGGATTCGAACTGCCGACCTTTCAATCGACAGCTCATGGTTCAGCGGTTTAACCCACTGCGCCACCCACTGGCCTTGCCTATTTGTAGGGAGCCCTTATTAAAAATACTCTGCTGATGTTTTCCCCATACCTCCTGTAGAACATGGATTTGACGAGAAACCAAGTTTAACTCAGCAGGCAACAGGGATGTGGATCACGTCTCTGACTCCAAGTCAATCAATCAATCAATCAATCAATCAATCAATCAATCAATCAGTACCTTTATTGGCATAATAAAATCCAGCCATAACACAAACATAAACGACATAACATAAAAATCATCTATCCTGAAGCTGCGGTTGCATTAGATCGTGTCCTTCTACTGATGACAATCTGCTTCAAAAAGATTGCCACTTTCTCTGAAAGAGCTGTATTTACACCTGCTAGTAGATACCAGATTTTCTCAGCGTCATCCCATCCCTCCTTATTGCGTAGGGGCTCCTCAATAAACTCTCTTCTCAAATCTTTATGAAAGGGACAATACAACAGCATATGATGAATGGATTCTACCCCACCTAATGAACATGCACAGCTTCTCTCTTCATAAGGAATTCCTCTGAATCTTCCGACTCCAAGTCTCTGGGTCCAAGTCTCAAGTCAAGTCCCAAGTCTTTGCCCCCAAGTCCTGAGTCTTGGTTGCAAGTTCCTATCTGTTTAATGGGGAAAACGGGTTTAAAACTGAATAAAATTCGACTTGTTGTAAAAGGCTCCAAGTCTTGAGTCGAGTCTTTCGAGACTTTTACAATCGCCGAGACAAGTCATTGACGTGACTTGAGTCCTGTTCGACTTGAGTCTGAGTCAATAGACTCAAGTCTACATCATGGGCATGGAATCTGATGAGAAACCAAGTTTGACTCAGCAGGCAGTTGTCACAAAGTAGGCTGTTCTTAGAGCAGGGGTATGCTTAGCACTGCCCCATCCATGAGGGTGACACGACTTGGGATGATGTGGTGACCGAAAAGATGTGGCGGCTGCCACCAGCAATTAAAATGCAGAGCATGTTTTTTAAGAGCCCATCAACTGGGAGAGGTAATATCAATTGGTTTGCCAATGCTTCATGGGTGCATGTTCTCCTTTCAGGGTCACTTCATTTAAACAACACCACATATGTCTATGCAATTAAAGAACAACCATCATTTAAAGTGGCTGTTTTTCTCATTGCACCTGTATTTTAAATGAGCCATGAATAATTAGCCACACACATAGGAAAAGGGGTCTTGTCATTTCACGACTTGCGACAAGCAATTACCTGCCCAGCTCGGCTGTGCTTATAAAAAAGAATGGGGCGGGGATCTTCGTTTCTGTAGCAGCAATCTTCACTGCTGAGTGCAAAGTCAGACACCCCCCACCCTTTATGCTGACCTGAGTCCTTTTTAGAAAAATATGGAGAACATGGCCCACAACAGAACTGGGGGGGGGGGTCCTCAGGATGAAGCACACCAAACAAGACAAAACAATGTGTACACAATGCACCCAGAAGGCAGGGTTTTTTTTTTCCATTGGATCAACTTTGGTTAGTGTAGGCATCCTGGCCCTTGAGGTGCGGGGTGCCACAGGGCTCCATCTTGTCCCCCATGCTATTTAACATCTACATGAAACCGCTGGGAGAGGTCATCCGGGGATTTGGAGTTGGGTGCTATCAATATGCTGATGACACCCAGCTCCATCTCTCCTTTCCACCTGATTCCAGGGGGGCTGTTGAGGTTCTGGAGCGCTGCCTGGAGGCGGTGGGGACCTGGATGAGGGCTAACAAGCTGAAACTAAATCCGGACAAGACCGAGGTTCTCCTGGTCCGGAAATCCACAATGCAGGTACTAGAGTATCGTCCTGCTCTGAATGGGGTTGCACTCCCTCTGAAGGAGCAGGTCCGCAGCTTGGGGGTCTGCCTGGATCCGCAGCTGCTCCTGGATTCCCAGGTGGCGGCTGTGGCCAGGGGGGCCTTTGCCCAGCTTCGGCTGGTGCGCCAGCTGCGACCGTACTTGGATCGTGCAGACCTGACCACGGTGATCCATGCCACGGTGACGTCGCGACTAGATTATTGTAACGCGCTCTACGTGGGGCTGCCTTTGAAGACCTTTCGGAAACTGCAATTAGTGCAGAATGCGGCGGCCTGTGTGGTCACTGGAGGTAGGCGGTTCGACTCCGTCGGGCCGCTCCTCCGACAACTGCACTGGCTGCCAATTCGTTTCTGGGCCCAATTCAAAGTGCTGGTTTTGATCTTTAAAGCCCTATACGGCTTGGGGCCAGGATATTTGAGAGACCGCCTACTTCTATATAGTCCGGCCCATCTCCTCAGATCATCAGAGAAGGCCCTTTTGCGGGTGCCGTCGCCCAAGGAGGGGCGAGGGGCGACGGCTAGAAACAGGGCCTTCTCAGTAGTGGCACCAACCTTATGGAATTCCCTCCCCTTTGACCTACAAACTGCTCCCTCCTTGGACACTTTCCAGCGAGGCCTAAAAACCTTCTTGTTCAAAGAAGCCTTCTGAGCCCCTGCCTTTTTTAACATCTCGCTGGTACAGGTGGGGGTGCTGCTGTTTTTATGCTCCTGCTCTGATTGAAGCCATGATATTTTAAATTGTTTTTAGACACTGTTTTTATTGATTTTCATTAATTGTTTTTACTGTTTTAAAATGTGATATTTTTTATACTGTGTCTTTTGTATGTATATTTTTTCCCTCTGTTGTAAGCCACCTTGGGTCCCTTCGGGGAGAAAGGCGGGATAGAAATACTGTAAAATAAATAAATAAATAAGTAGGAATGTGCTAGTTTTTATGTGACCGACCACTTCTGCATCTGACATTTTCTCTATTCAACAATCATGTATTCCCAAATTGGGAATATTCCCTGGGGTTCCCTAACTGGGTACACTGAGAGACCTCTCTGCCATGCCATGAGAAAGCAAGTGAATGAAACAAAAGAAGTCCCACATCAAAATGTTGCTATATGCATGCCTACGTACGTCCCACTGGACCCAATAGCACTTACTTCAGAGTATGCGTGTCCTAGATCACAGTCTTAGGCTGCGATCCTATACACACTTACCTGTGAGTAAGCCTCATCGAACATTGTAGGACTTCCAGCTAAACAGGTATAGGATTGTACTGTTAGACTGCTGGGGTAGATGGAGCAGCTATCCCCATCTTTCTCTTACTCCCATCCTCTCTGGTTCATATACCCTCAGTTTGCACTCTGTGTGTGCATGTTTACAATCAGTCCTCCTCTCTTTTCATTCATACAGTTGTAGTAGTAAACTGAAGGTGCTTTCCCTCTCCCCCCCCCCGCCCCCAAGCAGAAAAAGGGATGATGGATGAGGACCTTCCTCTTCTTTGGGTGTGGTCATGTTTAGGCTACCAACATAGGGTCAGGGACTTTAGATATAGATGGGCAGATAATTAAGGGATCCTCTGAGCTCGAAACATTCACAGGGAAGGTTGCCTGCTCCATCTCTGCATGATTTACTGCTCTGTCTTTCCCTTCTTCCAGTTGTAATTCTGCCGCCCCCATCCCCCCCCCCGCATCAGTTAAGACTGGGTAATCACTCCTTTGAAGGCTTAAGAGCAAAGAGCATTTTGTATTTTAATTCAAAAAATAAGTGGGGCTCAGCTGCTATCAGAAGTTTGGGCAACACCAGTATTCTGTACAACACTTTCTGTGCAAGAAACTAGGGGCCCAATCCTATACTTACTGTCAACATCACAAAGGGTCCTCCACTGGCACTGATAGTCATAAAAGGTGCTCCGACAGCACGCTACACAGTGCGCTGCTGGGAGCACCGGCAGGAAGGTCTGCGCCTTCCCGCCCACGTTGTCATTGGCTCTCCCACTTGTCTGAACAGGTAAGATGGCAGGGGAGGGGAGGGGGTAGTGGGTGGACGGGGTAGGGGATGGGCGGATTGGGTCTGGGAGGGGTGGGATCAGTGGCACTGGCACGCGCTTCCCGGACCTGATCCTATGGCGCAGGTCTACATGGACCTGTGCCACCTATTTAGCTAGCGCAGGTCCAAGTAGACCCTCCTGTGCTGCAGAGGCTTACTGCTGGGTAAGGAAATGATTATTCTCTTACTTGAAGGAGACCTCCACAACTGCCCCCCCACCATAGGATGCAGCAGTCACCGTTTTTGGGGGGGAAGCATAGGATTGGGCTGTTGGTTTCATGGAACACACTGCTACCTCTTCTGTATTCTGAGATGGCACATTTTAATTTAAACCGTGTCTGCATATATTCCCATGCTGAGTCAGATCAATGATCCGTTTAGCACAGCATTCTGTCTCTATTGCCATTGCCTAGGTAAATGTCACAAGGGAGGTTATGTACAGCAGCTCATCCTATGGATTCAGCAATTTTCTCTTTACCAAACCTTTACTTGACAGTCTCTCCAGCTTTAACGCGCGTACACGTACACGCACATGCACTTGCACACGCACGCACGCGCGCACACACACACACACACACACACACACACACACACACACACACACACACGGCAACCAGGCTCCAAAGTCAAACAAATGACAGTACAATCCTATCCACGCTTGCCTGGAAATGAACTCCACTGAATTCAATGCAACTTACTCCTTAACCTGCATCAGCTTGTACTATTAATTTGTTTGTTTTTACAGTAATTTATTCACTGCTTTTCAAACATCAATTTACAAGTGACTATGAATATGTGAAGTGGGCTTCTAAACTGAGTCAGACCATTGGCCTAATACTGTAGTGTGGTCTACCCTAACTGGCAGCAACTCTGCCAGATGTAAGGCCACAGGGTGTCCTCAGCCATGCTACCATTGATCCTTTTAAGAGCTGTAGCTCAGGGGACAGGCCATACCTCAGCAAGAGCACCTGCTTTGCGCTCAGAAGACCCTAGATTCAATCGCTGGCATCTTCAGTAGGGTTGGGACCTCCTGTCTGAATCCCTGGAGAGCCCCTGCCCATTAGTGCAGCCAAGACACTGGGACCCCACCGAGAATCAGGTAGTGTCACATGTTTGCAAGTGATGATACGAAGAACAGAACCTGGAGTATGTAATGAAGAACAGAACCTGGAGTATGTAACGAAGAAGAGAACCTGGAGTATGGAGCATGTAACATATGTTGTCTTGCATGAACACTGGTCCCTCCATGAGGCCAACTTTTCAGTGACCACTATTGTGACAATAACTACAGGTCTACATCAGTCCTGAACCTACAGTAGATGCTGCTGCTGCTGCTGCTGCTAATAAAAATGATTCAGTGCTCAAAGCATTTTGCATGTGTTATCCAAGTAACCATGCAGCAAACCTGTATGGTAGGCTCATGTTATTCATTTATTACTCATGAAAGGCTGAGAGGAATAGTGCTTGCCCACCAAGTAAATGCCCACCAAGGCCACCAAGTAAATGGCAAGGCTTGAATTTTTCACAGGTCACCCCCTGAACAACATACTCAACTGCTGCAATGGATTCATTTCACAGGGATGAACATGTGGTGTGCTTGTGGAGTAATGCATGCAGGGGTCAACCCTAGATTATCACCATATCTCTTTCACTCTACAGTTGTGTGAACCTATTTCATTTACCCCAATATCTCATGGTCTTCTGTGGATGTTCATGTTTGGCTGTTCTGGCTTTGTTTGGATTTGTTGGTTGTATAAAGATCACGGAAGTGCATAATTTGGGACTGATATATAATTTGGTGAGTCAGTGTCAAAAAATGAATCAGTCGAATTTTTTTTTTCTTAGACACTTTGGAATGAAAATCCTTTCTTATTCTAATCTCTAGCAGCGAAAATACAAAGGAGTGTGGACAACATACTTTCAGTAATTAGAACAACATGTTGAAGTAGGAACCAATAATGAAAAATGCTGTCTCTCTCTGGGAATGAGATCTAGCAGAAATGGCACGGCATTATTTATCATCCTGACATCGATGGCATCCAGACAAATGGCAGCAGCCCACCCGCAAGAAAGGCCCAGCTGTGCAGCCAAAGCATTCCTCTCCAAGCTTAACACAGTGTGCCTGATTTGCCTTTCCTTCACTTTACTGTCTACAGTTGAAATCCTTTTAAAGGACCTCTAGAAGTGCAATTCACACCGATAGGCAGAATCTCCCACTTTGTATTGTTTTGGCTGCTCTCAGAATAAATTTGTTTTAATCCACCAGGAATCTAGATCTGAGAGTCTGCTCCAAGCTCTATTTTGTGCCCCTAAATGGGCTTTGCATATGCACAATATGGCCAGGCAAGCTTCACCCCCAACTAACTAGACTTTTGGCACATGCCCCAAGGCTCCCAGTGTGGCATGAGCAGGCCTGGGCCATCCATAAGGCTGATTGACATGATCCCTCTAGGCCAGGGGTGGCCAGCCTTCCACCATGAGGGCCTCTGCATTCTTAAGAGTTGTGTAGAAGACAGAATCTTGGCAGCTGCAAGTGCTGATGGTGCTGCTAAAGCAGCTGCACCTGCTGAAATGCCCTCACCTATACAACCATGAAAGGGCCAGGAGCATTCATGCTGAAAAGTTGGCCACCCCTGCTCTAGGCAGCAGGTTAGCAGGAGGTCTATCTGTGCACCTCTATCCACTCACTCACCTCTGCTGCTCCCCCTTCTTCCACTCTCCTGGAAGAGGAGAGAGTTGTTGGCTAAACTCTATCACTTCCCGCTCCTCTCCACTTCCTCTTCTGTCCACCCCCTCTTCCTTTTCAAACACAGGAAGTGGGAGAAGCAGATGCTGACATATCACTAGCTAAAGGGAAGGGTCAATATTTGGCATGCCTCCTCAAACATCAGGAGATCTTAGGCCAATGGGGGTCTACCCTATTGTTGAACTTGTGCTGTAATAAAGACTTCAGAACATGCAAGTGGAGGCCTAGTAAGTTCTGGAAACACCCCCAACCTGTGCTAGTAGATCTCAGTTCCAGTCCTGAAATTCAGCACAAAATCTGGTTGGGGCAGGATCAGTTGCATCCCTGATCTTTACAATAAATTGCATGAGTTTGAACTTGTAGGCAAACTCAGAACAGAACAGATTTTGAAAACATTTAAGCTACCCTTTTAAGGACTGAGCTACATGCTCAGAAAGGAGACATTATACAGTCGGGGGGGGGGCTGCACCAGAATGTAGGAGGAGCACTGCATGTTTGGATGCCTCCTCCCCCCACCCACACATCAACTATGAGTAGCTCTTCTCCTGTTGACAAGAAAGCAGCTGGGGGGGGGGAAGGTGTTGAACAGACAAGCAGTGTCGGGGGGGGGGGACACTGCCTAGAGTTGTGTTCTGAGCCCAAGAAAGTGGAGATGCCTCATTCTGCCTATGCTACCGCTTTCCATGGTGCTGAAACAACCATTTGGTCTATATCAGGGGAGGCCAAACTTGCACATAAGAGCCACATGCAATAAACTTCAGATGTTTGAGAGCCGCATGAGAGCTGTTTGAGAGCCACAATATTTAAGAAGCATTTACATTCATAAATATATTTACTCACCATGAACATTAAACTTATGTTTTAATCCAGTGGACTCTCAGTAAAAAATTATAAAGCTTGAAAAATTCTTATTTACTTTTTATATTAATTATGATGCAAGAAAGGAGCTCAGCCAACGTATTTCCGAGAGCCGCACATTATACGTCGAAGAGCCGCATGTGACTCAAAAGTCACAGTTTGGCCACCTCTGGTCTATATACAGTATATAAAACAGAGAGGAGAGAAAATAGAATCCTTATCCTGTATAGCAGAGGTTCTCAACCTGTGGTACGGGTACCCCTAGGGGTACGCAGACCTCTTGCTGGGGGTACGCCAAGCCCTGAGCCTTATCTGCCCCATCAGCAGCTAATTAAGTGTTAATTAACATGGATTTTAAATTTTAATTATTTTCGGAGCCCTTCTGTCTCTCTGATTTTGGTTTTGGGCTTATTTTTGTACTTTGGAAAATGTACTTTGGTGGGGTGGGGAGGGAGGAGATGATTTTGGGAAGTGTGACTTGGAGAAAAAAAGAGCCTTGCATGTCTCTCTGTGTGTGTGTGTGTGTGTGTGTGTGTGTGTGTGTGTGTGTTTGTGTGTGTTAAATAAGACTTTTTTCACGTTTAAAATTGTTTTAGTACTTTTTATTTAACGATTAATTACCTAATTAATTAATTGATTAATCCAATTAATTAGCAGTTAATTAGCAGGGGGTACTTCCCAAAATTGGACTGTGATAGGGGGTACATGAGCTTCCAAAGGTTGAGAACCCCTGCTGTATAGGACAAGGATTCTGAACAACATGTTCCATAACACCAAAACTGCCTTTGAAAATAATGCAAACATTTCAACTATGATAGCAGCGGGCTCCAAAAGTGCTTACTCAAGAGCAGTGCTGTTGATGTGCAGATGTAGAAGCCTGTCGAATTCAAACCGAGTAAAATCTATGGCTGCAACCTTCATCTTACGTACTCGAGATCAGTTTCACGAATTGTTGTGGAACAGTTAACATTTGCAGATTGTAATGTTCACCTTTTAACCACTAGAGAACTTTTGAAAACGATGGATTTTGGACAGTTTCTATATAGTTTTCCAACTGCAGAACAGTGAGCCTACCAAAGCTACTCATCCGCTGTCACATAGTACCTATAATAGCCATTTATGACATATCAATGTCACCAAAAGGAAAACCTCCATTTTTTTCTAAGTTACAAAGGCTTTTCTGCTGGGTTACCTGGAGGCACTTCTTACTCATCCTTAAATAGCTAGATAGCTGTTGACAAGTCTGCTCATGTTTGAAATTTAAAGCTACCCTCCTGAGAGAAATAGCAGCCACAGGTCCCCTAACCCAGACTGCAACCGCAGTGGAGGAAAAACATTTAAAACTTCCATCTCCCCTGCAGTCAGGCCAATGGAGCACGTGCTGTATCCTGTAGGGGGAGGCAGTCTGGAGGCCGGCTAGAGGTAAGGGGACTTTCATTCCCTTACCCCAAGGCAAGCCTCTGATGCCTCAATGGGTCTCCTCAGATCTGCAACAGCTATTTTGCTGGTGCAAGCCCAAGGAGAGTAAGGGAGAGGGAAGGGGACAAGGAATGGGTTAGGATGAGGTGCACTCTAGTGCCGCTAAGATCCACCCCTCCCATATATTCCACCTCCCGCCTGCCCCTCCCCCCAAGAAACTTTCCCATTCCTCCCCAATCCACCCACACCACCACCCTCTGCCCCTGCGGCTGACTTACCTTTGGTGCTGGAGGGGCCGCCTTCAGCACCCCTGTCATTTGCAGTGGCAGACTTAAAATGGCCAGCGGTGGCATGCTGTGCACTGTGAACACACTGCTATTATGACTTTATAGCAGTGGAACTGCGTTCTGCTGTTGTAAAGGGCAGCACAATCCTAGTTTGGGCTGTGGATTGGGCTGTGGATTGGGTTGTGAGTCACATAACAATATTGCTCATTCTAGATTAGAGCCACGATGTTAATGTCTCTATTTAGTCAAGACTGTTATTTTACATTCCTAGATGGTATATAATCCCAAGCAAATTGGCGAAAATGTATGGGAAGCTGTCAAATAGTTGATGGAAATGTAAAAAGCAATAAGGAACCTTTTTATCATATGTGATGGACATGTACTCATGCAAAGAAATATTGGGTTCAGATTCATAAACAGATGTTGTTGTTCAGTCGTTAAGTCGTGTCCGACCCTTCGTGATCCCATGAACCATATCCCGCCAGGCCTTCCTGTCCTCCACTATCTTCCTGAGTTCGCTCATTTTCATGTTTGTTGCATCGGTGATGCTGTCTAACCATCTCATCCTTGGTCTTCCCCTTCTCCTTTTGCCTTCAATCTTTCCCAGCATCAGAGTCTTCTCCAGAGAGTCCTCTCTTCGCATTAGGTGGCCAAAATATTTGAGTTTCAGCCTTAGTACCTGTCCTTCCAGGGAACAGTCAGGCTTGATTTCATTTAGAATTGACTGATTTGATCTCCTAGCAGTCCAAGGGACTCTCAGGAGTCTTCTCCAGCACCACAGTTCAAAAGCATCTATTCTTCGGCGCTCAGCCTTCCTTATGGTCCAACTCTCGCAACCATACATTGCTACTGGGAACACCATCGCCCTGACTATACGAACTTTTGTTGGCATGGTGATATCTCTGCTTTTTATTATGCTGTCTAAGTTTGCCATAGCTTTCCTTCCAAGGAGTAAGCGTCTTTTAATTTCATGGCTGCTGTCTCCGTCTGCAGTGATCTTGGAACCCAGAAAAGTAAAATCTGTTACTGCTTCCATTTCTGCCCCTTCTATTTGCCAGGAATTGATGGGACCCGATGCCATGATCTTAGTTTTATTAATGTTGAGTTTCAAGCCAACTTTTGCACTCTCCTCTTTCACCCTCATCAAGAGGCTCTTTAGTTCTTCTTCACTTCTTCACATAAACAGATAGTTGATTTTAAAGATTAATGTGCAAATGAAACCGAAAGGTGGGTTTTTTTGGGGGGGGGGGTTGGTTTGGGTATGAGAGATGATTATGTAGAGAAAAAAATGAAACTTTGTTTTTATATATAAGTGCAGCAAGAATTTTATATGCACAATATTGGAAGAATTCAGAAATACCTTTACTGGAAGATTGGTGGATAAAACTTTTGGATTATGCTGAAATGGACAAACTCACAATTTTAATTAAGGAAAAGTCAATCTTTTTTTGAATAACTGGAAACCTTTCTGAATATGATGTATTGTTTGATTTAATATTATATCAATAAAATATAAAGATATAGTGAAAAAAGACTGTTATTTTACATTCCCAGCTCTTTGACAGAAGAACTTTCTTGCTATTGATCTTTTATTTGTTTCGTTTTGTTTGGCTTGGCTAGAGTTTACCCGTTTGACCAAACTGGGATTTGGCAGGAATTATGAGGCTTCTCTCTCCTGTATGAAGAAGGTATTGCAGTATTACAGTATACTGCTGCAACTGGAGCTGCCATTGTACCTTGCTAGCTTCTTTGTTTGAGGAGGCTTCCAGTTAATCCTACGCGTGTCTGCTTAGAAGCAAGTCTCATTAATTTCTTCCAGGTCAGTGTGTATAGGATTGCAGCCTTCTTTTCTTTTATTAGGATACTGACAGCGCAATCCTAACACTGGGTCGGGCAGCGGAACGAGCATTCTGCCATTCAAAGCCATCGTAAAGGGCCTTAAGGCAATTTTTCGACAACTTGTGAGTAGGGAAGTCCGGCGCAAGGCTGCCGTTATATGTGCCTCTTGGACTTGTGCCAGCAAAAGCACATCTGAGTAGCCTCATTGGGGTGGATGGGGCTTTACCTGGAGTACAGGAGCAAACGTTCCCTTCCCCTGAGGTGACCTTCTGGCTGCCTGTCTCGTGCCCTGGCCTCACTGCATTGTAGGCGCAGGGTTAGACAGGATTGGACCTGCCCATGTACATTGAAATGATCACTGGACATTTTTTTTTTAAAAAAGGGATTTGTCATAATTGTTATTGAACTGAGATTGCAGCATTTGTTTTCCTTTCCTTTCTTCTCTCTTTTTATCATCAAGAAAGTTTGCTTTTTCTGTAAATAAAGCCTCTGTGTTTCAGTGGCAACAGTAGTTGTTATAAGCGACCCTGTTGGTAAGCATTTTTTTTTTCTAAATAAGCATTCTAATTTAACAAAAACATTTAATGACCTGGTCGCCCCTTCAAGTTATTTGATTTCTGTGTGCAGGAGTGTGGGTTCCCCCCCCCCCATGAGGAAGCATTCCCTCATGTGAATCTCTACCTGCAGTTCTCAGCAGTAGGCGAGAGCTACTCGTAGGATTCATATTCTCTGTTCTGAACGTTGGCTGATCTCTCCACCTCCTTAGCTGACACGTACTGGTTTCTTTAAAGTGAGCCTGATGATCGATCCTCAATAAGAAAACGATTGTGGCTTGATTCTCAATGATAATACCACTGTTTTGTTCTGCTAGACTTCGAGAGATGTATCAATTAATTATTCTTACATTAGAAGCCCTTTCAATGGCCAAAATGGTGCAAAGAAGCCTCGGCATGACTGCAAATAATGCCGTGGATTTCCTCAAAAGGGTGAGACCTGAGTCTTCCTTTCTATTTATTATCTCTGCAAAATTTTATAGCTATATTCCAACTGGATGTACTAATTTGAGATTCAGTGTAGACATTTCACAAGGATTTCCAGAAGCACAAAATCACATTGCCTTCAGTTAGGGTGAAATCGCTAGTCTTGCTCAAGGACTTTAACTCTTCATGGTTCTTATTTCACAACTACATGTACAACAGCATTTATAATACAGATGGAACGGTTCTTCATAATTAAGGCTAAGGCGACTAGCTAGCTATGTCTTAACATTTTTAAAAAATAATTATTAAACAGAACCATGTGTTCAATAGTAACCAAGCTGACACCTGAAGCAGCAAGTTATGGGCTTATCAGCGCAATCCTGTGTAACCTTGCACCGGTGTAACAGTAGATGCACCGGTGTAAGTGTATTTACATCGGTGCATCTGCTGTTACACCAGTGCTTCTACGGTTACACCGGTGCAAGGTTACACAGGATTGCGCTGATAAGCCCATATTAATTAAGTAATTAATTACAGCAATTAAGTAATTAATTACAGCAGTAATTAAGGCAGCAAGGTTACACAGGATTGCGCTGTATGTCAAGTAGGCCTCCAGTCAAGATACTTCAGCTACTTTTCCCTGAGTCAAAACAAACCCCCAGCCTTTGAACTGACAGATAGATTTGTTCCACACAACTCAGCCTTTTTTAAAACCTTATATGGTAATTGATGCCCAGTCGCATCATTATGGGGGTGTAACTGGTGTGGGCTGCACCAGGTGTGATGCTTCTTGGGGGGGTGACACAAGAGGCTCACGGAGCTCCACACCCACTGGATGGGCCCATCTGCCCGCCCTTGGCTTTGGTTTGGCAGCAAATAGCAGCACTCCGGAAGCAACTGGCGGTGCCACAATGACATCACTCATCACTGCTAAACTCCTTCCAGGAGTGCCGCGCTCTATGCCGTGCACCTGGTGCCAGCACAGCAACTCCGGTGCCGCGGTTGTTCATGCCAGGTTGTTCATGCCATCAGATACCCAGCCTCCTAATCCCTGAGGGCAGAACAACCTCTTAAGAATTCTGTGAATTCTGTGAATTCTTAAGTGTTCTGTAATTCTTCTTACAGTCTTAAAAATATGTAGTAATTAAGGCAGCAATTTGAAGGGAGAGAGATGGGGGGAAAGGGGCTTCTTTCTGATCTCTCTCTTCAGGCTGTTTTCCTGCTGCAAATTGCTTTCTCTCTCCCCCCCCCCCACTGCTTTGACCCCTGCTGGAGAAAAATTGTTTTACCCTTCTGGGGAAGGCCTCCATCTTAGAAGAGTCATTCCCTCCTACTATGTGAGAGAGGAGACAGAATCTTTCATCTAAGATGGCACCTGCCACCATTGGTTTCTGTAACTTGTTGCACTAAAAATAACTAACAATGTTTAGAAAAACCACCCAATTAATTGGGGGGGGGCACCTTTTTCACTGATACTTTTCAAATATTTGGGCAGGGCCACTCTATTTGTACCCCACTCTTCAGGTCACATCACAAGGCTCCCAGAGTAGCTTACAGAAAAACAATCAATGGGAAAAATCATTCCAATAGACGTGGGAGTTATGTCTCTCTTAATGGCATAGTGGTTCTGTGGCCACAGTGAGGGGTCAGGGTCCCATTGGCTTGAAAGGTATCAGCACGCGGAAGGGCAAAGGGGCTCATGTTCCCATAGGCCTGCTATGCCAATGGCCACTAAGGCCAGCATATAGTGAATGCAATGTAGTTGCTGCTGGGAGTGCCTAAGAACTCAAAGGAGACTGCAAAACAATACCACTTTAAGCAAGGGATAGCATAACAAAACCAATTGACGTTTCCATAGCAACCATGGCAACATCGTTGCAACCCACCAATCGCAGCACTGTATGCTGACAGTGCTCCCACAGTAGCCAGACACGTATGGAACAAATTAATGCATGGTGACAACAGAACAATCTATGATGTCACCCGACGTAGCACACGTACAAAACACAAAGACAGCACTCACTGTGCTCTCCCCAGTACACACCACGGAACACAGCACACCTCTGCAACTGCTGTACTCTGAAACTTTTTACAGAGAGAGCTTTGTATCCTCTGTAGCACAAACACCGAGAGCCTGTGACTGTTCACTTCTTTTCCAGGCAAACACAGGGCCATACCATGAGTCAAGAATGGTATACCCAGAGAGCCATAGCTGGGATCCAGCGTAGAAGGCAGTGCTGGGACTTCTCTTGCTGCAGCAGGAGCAGTGATGTCATCAGTAGGGGCACTCAGGTGCTGCCTTTGAAACTTTGTTCAAAGGACTTGAGCTGAGAAGAAGCGTTCGGCTCAGCAGGAGGCCAACTGAGACATTTTCGTAGGGACATAAGTGCCAACCTGCCCTGCCTCCCGATGCAGATGGATTGGCAGGCACAGTTACTTCAATTTGAACTTGAGAGACATGTGCAGATGCCATCCTTTGAGGCATGGACTTCTCCTTCTTTATCTGAGTGCGGTGCTTTGTCCTTGTGTCTCCAGCGGCAGGAAGGGGGTCGAAGGCCCTGTTTGGTTCTTGGGTCTGGAGCCCTAAGGAAAAAGGGGCCGGGCTCTGAGAACACAAATGTTCGCAGTATGCCCTTTCTACTCCATTAGGCAAGAATGTTTATTGTTTGAGCAAAGTACCATTTCACCATCGTTTCCATCATGAAAGTTGTGACTGTTGTACTTTAAATTCTCTAGATTAGTGGCCCAATTCTACTCCCCCCTCCCCGCCGCTGGAGCTAGCATTCCAGATGCAGGGCAAGGTTTCCAGCTGTTGCAAACGGCTTCCAAACACACATGGAGTCATGCGCTTTCAGAACTCTGGCAGTGAGGTGAAACGAAGGTAGGTTGGCGGGGAAGGCGGAACGGGGTGGGGGGAGGGCAGAACGGGGTGGCAACAGGGACGGAGAGGAGGGTAGAATGGGTCCAGGAAGGGGGCAGTTTCAGAGGCAGTGGCGTCCGCCAAATCCAATCCCCCTTCCTGGACTCAATCCCCCAACTTGTGTCCATGTAGACTTGCGCCAGCAATTTTGCTGGTGCAGGTCTGGGTAGACCAAATCGAGCACCAGAGTCTTACCCCCTAGGTAAGGGAACAAATGTTCCCTTACCCAAAGGAGACTTCTGGGACTCCCCCCCCCTCTCGAGGATGCAGCGCAAGCCATTTTGGTGCGGCTGCATTGGTCGGGGGAAAAGGATAGGGTTGGGCTGTAGGACAAGCAATGTAGCAAAATAATTTTACCACACATTTGGATCCAATCCGGAGAGCAGTAAAATAGTATTCACTATTTAACAAGATGTTTGGACTAGCTTACCAAATGGTTACATGGAAACTGTGGCAAATTGCCACTTGCTAAATGACTGTTCACATTCACCTTCAGAGCTGTGAGGTCTGTTTGATCATCTGCTCCTTGACATATCTATCAGGTTCAAGTGGCCTCTAACCTTAAAAGAAAATCACTAGTTTGACTGTGATTGTATTGTAGCAAAGCCTGAAAGTTTCAGACAGCCTTCGACTCTGTATGAATTACAACAAATTGAAAGGACTGAAGATGCAATTTTCAACACTTTCCTGGTTTGATTCCTCTTGAAATAGGTGTTCCCATTTTTACAGATCATTCCTGAAAACACACCCTTAGGGTGTGTGGAGCAAGGCTGGCACTATTCAAAATACAATTTAGCAGCTCAATGCTACAATTGCCCCTTACACAGTGGTTGACCTCAACCAGCTAAAATGAAGTTAATGTCCTGGCCTAGAACATCAAGTAGACTTGAGGCGAGTTCACAAAATCCATTTCACTAATAACAAACAAAATATGCTATATCTTAACACCACAAAGTGTATTTCTTATTGTTAAAGAAGTAGATGATGGGATAAAAGTTCAGTTCAGGCACAGCAGGCAAATGCAACTATCTTACTAATAGCCCAATCCTGTGTAACTCTTGCACCGGTGTAACAGTAGATCCACCAGTGTAAGTGCACTTATGCCAGTGTAACTTGCCGTACGACGATGGATGCAGGACGAACAACAGCGTAACCCCCCTCGGACGCCATGCATGCCCAGTTCGGCTGCGGGACGGATGCCACTGCAACTCCCTTGGTGCAGGGGGCATTCCAGTGACATTTGGACGCCCCCAGAATGCTCCCTGCACCAGCGGAGTTGTGCTGGCGTCTGTCTTGGATCCGAACTGCGCATGCGTGGCGTCCGAGGGGGGTTACACTGTTGTCCGTCCAGCGTCCGTTGGTGTACGGCAGGTTACACTGGCATAAGTGCACATACACCAGTGGATCTACTTTTACACTGATGCAAGAGTTACACAGGATTGGGCTGTAACTAACTCCTAACTATCTGCAGCCCAGCGCCAGCATGTGTGACTCTTCGGATTGGGCTGTAAGACTGGGGTGGCCAGGCAATTAACTTGACTGCACTCTTCTGGTCATCATTGCTGATATACAACTGCTCATTTGTTGCATGACTAGCTTTCACCGGAATCCATTCTACCATTTACCATCTGTGAATACTTTTGGTAGCAATTCAACTCTGCCCAAAGGTTTTCGGAAACCCAAAGTGAATGAAATGATACCTTAGAGTTGATTCAATAAGATTCCATGTGTCACTCATCATAGGCATCCTGTTATAGGACTTGCTTGCTCAACCACCACCAGCTACTGCACAGTTCTTCTGTACAACCAGCCTACTGTGAAAGTGTGCTTGACACAGGGAGGGTGGTCATGCTTCACTGTCACAGTGAGCCATCTACTGGTGGGAGTCAGTCCAATGACACAGGAACTTCGCAAAAATAATTTATGAACACACGTCTGATGACCATGACCAACACTTCCCTTTCTTAGAAAACCCATATGTCAAAGGAACTGTTCAATAAGATTTATAATGCTAACTGGGCAAGAGGCACTTTTTCAATTGGTGCTCCTCTTATATTTAGCAGGGGGAGAGTAACTGCTCCCCTTTCACCCCAGCACGGTGTCCTTCTGGTGGCTGTTTGCTGGTGGTGTTCTGCATCTTTTTTTAGATTGTGAGCCCTTTGGGGACAGGGAGCCATTTAATCATTTGATTTTGTCTGTAAACCGCTTTGAGAACTTTTGGTTGAAAAGCGGTATATAAATACTGATAATAATAATAATAATAATAATAATAATAATAATAATAATAATAATAATAATGCAGTTCACAACTGAACTCCTTTTCAGTTCATAAGTGAACCCCCTTGACACACTCCTTTATTAATGGGAATTGCTTCTGGGTAAACATGTCAAGATATAAAATATATACTTGCACTGCACATTAATATAAGGCCAACCACAGCTAGGCTCATGCCCAAATTATGCAAACTGGTAGGGCAAAGAAATCTGGAACTATAGTGGGCCCTCCTTATTCGTGGATTAACCATCCGCAGATTTGACTATCTGCAGATGGCTATCCGCGGAGGAGGGATCCCACTGGGGGCGGGGGGCGGGGCCACAGTACCTTATTTAACAGTTGCACGGGCCCACCGCCCACTTCTTGCCTCTTGCGCCGCTTTCTAAGCTTGTAAAATGCTTATAAAAAGAAAAACCGTGACCGGAAGCAATTTCCGTTTTTTTTCTTTTTATAGGCATTTTACAAGCTTAGAAAATGGCGCAAGAGGCAAGACGTGGCCGGCAGGCCCGCGCAGCTGTTAAATAAGGTACTGTGGCGCTGCCCCCTGCCCCCACCCCAACCACAACCAACCGCGGACTTGAATACCTGTGGATTTTCTCATCCACGGGGATTCCAGGAACGGAACCCCCGCTGTTATGAAGGGCAAACTGTATTACAAGCACTGATCAGAACTCACAAGTACTTTTTAAGGTGGAGAGCAGAAGTAAAGAAAAACATGATATTCCTTAGATTAATAGAGCTGGAAATTAATTTTAAGGATTCTGTATCAGTTTTTAGGACAGGTTTTATTTAGGGCTATAAGCTTAATTTAGGGCTATATACACACTTTCCTAGGATTAAACCCTATTGAACACAATGGAACTTACTTCTGAGTAGACATGCATAGGCTCTGTCAACAAAAATGTTTCATTAGTTAATGGTTTGCATCTTGTACTGTAAGTGGCTAAAAGGCCAATGCTAATCAATTAGAAATTCTTAACAACACTCAACATCCCAAGTTTATTAGATGTTTATTAGATGCTTCTGTTTTAATGAGCTCTGTCAACAAAAATATTTCATTGGCTAATGATTTGCATCTTACTTGATTCATCACTTAATCAATCAATTACCGGTACATTTAAATACATCTGCACGTTACTAAAATCTCAATTTAGTTGCCATTATCATCACAAATCATGTCTTCTTTGAGCCTGCATAGCACACCATTGCCACAAAGTAAAATGTTCAGCAAAATAGGATACTCAATTATTTAAAATAATGTACAGGAATTTTATGTCTGAAGGATAGTGTGACATGGGGGGGGGGGTTTGAAGGTCATACCTTGCAGACCTCAGTTCCCTCTGGATGGTTCAGATTCGTCGAAAGGGGAGGGGGTTGAATCATCTTGGTCTTCCTCCTCTCTGTAAGGCAGCTTCATAGAGCTCCATTCCTTAGGCACACCCTCAGCACAATCCTGTGTAACCTTGCACCGGTGTAACAGTAGATGCACCGGTGTAAGTATGCCAGTGTAAGTGCACTTACACCGGTGCATCTGCTGTGACACCGGTGCAAGGTTACACAGGATTGCGCTGCCAGGCTCTCTCTCTCTCTCTCTCTCTCTCTCTCTCTCTCTCTCTCTCTCTCTCTCTCTCTCTCTCTCTCTCTCTCTCCTAGCCTGTTCTTTCTCTCCTGATTGGCCCACTACTGACTGGTCTCTTATACCTTCTCACTCCCAGTAGTGCCCTGTTTCCCCATGTTTCCTATCTCCTTGTTGCCCTGGTGACCAGAGAGGGTTTGGAAGAGGACATTGTGCTCTTCACAAGGAGGCTAGTAGTGCTCCTCATGAAGAAGCCAAGTTCGCCCACTGGTTGCTGCTGTGGCTTCCCCAGCACCCCGTGGGCTGCCTGGAGGGTGGTCCCAGTATTGCCGCTGTCCCCACTGAAAGGAAGATGTGCCACATTGGGCCAGCCAGTTGCCAGCCACTGTGGACTGGGCAGACAGCAAGATTAAGCTCACTATGAAAACAGCATATGTTATAGGCCAGTGGCCCAATTAGCAGAATATATTGTGATAGTTGGAGCTCTTCAGAGAGAAAATAATTTGATTAGCATGCCTATTAGATTAAAAAAAACCTCTGAGATTCACTATTAATGCTGTCCTTCTGGTTTTGATACATTTACAGATCCTCTGGTTTCACAAGCCTTCAGCAGTCTAAATTGCAACCAGAACTGTGCAGCAGTGGTTTGTGTCCTGGGGAATTGTGGTGGTGCCCCCTGATTCCCCTCCCCCATCCTACAGGGGGGGTTGTGACTGCGAGTGTAGGACATTTGCAGGACCAGGCTGAATAGTACAGCGATGTTTTAGGTATTTATTCAAAATAAATAAGCTCCCTGAGTGACCAGGCTGGACAAAACATAAAAAGGGGGACTGTCTTTAGCCTGATCCCCCAAATCTTCCCACTGCCCAGCAGTTCCATCACGATGGGAAATTGTTGTCTATGGTTGTGAATGTGAATGGTTGACGTGGTCCACTAAGATGGGGATCATCATGGGGACATCATAGGGCCCGGTTAAAATGGTGGGCTTGATCACTTTCCCAGGTCCTGCTACCCGGGGACTGTCGAGTTCTGCAGGGGCACACATAGGAAGGGCAGCCTTCAGGTTCACCTCCCGGAGAGGCTCTGTCTCACTTTGCTCTCTGCTGGATGGATTCCAATGGGTGTGCCTCTGACTGCTGAAACTCAGCTCCTTTCTTCTAGGTTCCCACCAGAGCAATCCTGCCTGTCTCTGAGCAGCATTCTGGCAGGTCCCTTGTGCCCCCCCTTTCCTGGTCCCTCCCGCATCCTTTCTCCAAGCCTCTGCCTCCTCCTCTTGTAACTTCCTCCATTCCTTCCTTCCTCCAAATTTCCTCTTCCCTTCTACGTTCCTCCTTCCTGCTCCTTCATATCTTCTTCCCTCTCTCCTTTTCCCCTTCTTCCCACTTTTCTCTCTACCTTTCTTCCTCCCCTCTCTGCCCTCTGTCAGCCCTTTTAAAGAGCTGAAACCAGTCCCCAGCTGCCCCCAGCTCTCACTGATTGACAGTCGGGGAACTACTGTCAATCCTACCTGAATCAGTGTCGCCTGGCAATGATGTCATCATTGCCAGGCATCGCGGTTGCCATTTAGCATGAGCTTTGATTCTGCAGAGCTCGCATTGCGTCACAGCGGGCTGCGGCACTCTGTAGGAATTCTGGCGTTCCTTAAAAGCTTATTAGGAGCCATTTAATAACAAGATCAGGATGGGTCGGGGAGACAATCTTCCCTGAAATACAGTATTTCCCACCTTCCCCTGCAATCTGGAGTTGCAGGGGAATGTTGGCTGAGTTCTATAGTACATTTTCAATTCACAAGGGACAAAGATGGGAACCAAACGGTCTTGCCTGTGCTCAAGATGAGTTGGCAGTGCATCCGAATATAACTTAAATCCTCTGTGATGTACAGAGGTTCCTTAGCAGAGAAGTTGGTGTGTGAAAACAGTTTTCTGAAGGCTGAACATTTGAAAACCACTGTTGGAAAGTTAGAATCACTTTTGCCCTGGGGAGGCAAAGAACACACCTCAGATACAGGAACCAAAACAAGCAATTTATATAACAGTACCATAAGGTGAAAATTGATCTTCCTCTCTGTCTAGCAAGTACTGACATAAAACAGAGGTGAGAGCAGAAATCAGGATCAAATGTGAACAGAAAAACAGAGTTAGATTGACAATAAATAATTCAAGATGTAATAATGATATAATAATCTCTTGGTTCCAGTAATGCAAAATGTGTGCGACACGCAAACCCCCAAACTCTAGGCTGAATGTAAGACCAACTGAAAAATAACAAACATTTGTTTTCCTGCACAGTTATATAATAACTCACTTAAAATAAGGGCCTGGCATTTGAGTGTTGCCTGTCATCCAGATACACTGTAAACAGACTCAGAGCCCAATCCTATCCTGTACACTCCCCGCGGATGCAGCGGTGCCAAAATGGCAGCCGCTGGCCCGCTGCATTCTGTGCAGGGTGGGGCAGGACCAGGAGGCTTCTGTAGGGAAAGGGGATGTTTAATCCCCTTACCCCTGCGTAAGCCTCATGGCCCGCAATGAGTCTCCTCGGATGTATGCTAGCAATTTTGCTACCATAAATCCAAGGAGAGAAAAGGGGCAGGGCGGCTCCAGGGAAGGGGGATAGGATCCAGCGCGGGCTTTCCATGACAGATCTTCCCCCTCCCGCAGCCTCCCCACCCCTGTTAACCCCCTCCTAGCTCCTGTTCCACCCTCCCCCCGCCTTCCCACTGACTTACCTTTCCCAGTGTGCGTCCAGACATCCTCTGGTACGGCTGGGAAGCCGGAGGCCTTCCCACCAGCATCCCTGGCAGCGCGCTGGTCAGAACACTGTCGGGGAGGTGTTTGCGACTGGCACTGACTGCTTTACGGCAGTCAGCGTGGGAGGTGCGCCGCCATTGGGCAGCGCGTATAGGATTGCACTCACTGTCAGTCTTTTAGAAATAGCACAGCCTTGCATTGACTGTACAATTTCAGATTATGAATGGGTCATTCAATCATGTGTTTGAATGCTCTCCCATGTACATGAAGAAATAAGTTTGAGCCTGGTCTTCTCACTGATACTCTTGATTTTCTGTACAAGAAGGATTCCAACATGTCATTTTTCTCACTAATAGTGGTACAATCCAGGAACGCTCTGCCATGTGCTGTTTTTGCACATTTGAATTCACATAATACACTTGGAAGGAAATTTCTGTCTGTTGGCTCTTGTGCCATTACTGGCTGTTGCAGCAGCACCTGACAACAGATACAGTATAGATGCTCCAATCCAGATATTGTGCTTCCTCATTCATTCTAATGCTGGGGAACTAATGGACAGATGCAACCTACACACGCATTATTTTGCATATGCAGTTCAGACCTCTACATTGAAATGAACAGAGAACCTCTTGTACACAGGGGAGTTTTGCATATGCATCAGAGCTCCCACACTTGTAAGCGAACAAGCAATCACTCAAGCATCTGAGTGGCTTTAATACCCCACTTCCAGGAAACTTGTAATCATCTGCTTGAGAATTCCAGATTTTATTACATACCAAAACAGACAACCCCCCCCCTTTAAAGCCCTCATGGTTTTGAAGACTTTTATGCCTTATTGTATCTCAAAAGCCCCAGAAGGAGAATAAAAATAGCATGCATTTTTATTAGGATTGCTGTTTATGATTATAATCGCTCAGGGGAAGGTAAGACTTGCCTCTGTGAAGTTTGCAGTGCTGAAGAAGGCACCCTTTCAGAGATATACAACAAGTCTATTTATAATGGTCACTGTGTTTTCTAAAAACATTACTGTATTTTCTAAAAACACAAAAATAATTTGTTGTGTTTTTTTTAAGCGGATGACTTCTCTTTCAGGTATTGATATTTTTGTTCAATTTACCAAGAAGTGTATAAATTAAGGAATCCTTGATATCTAAGTAATGCTGGCTTCAGGATTTTGAGGCCTTTGGGCAAACACCCTCAAGGGGCCCCCTTACCCCCAAAGAGGTGAAGTATGTAAACAGAGAATTTTTTCCTGCTCCCTCTGACTTTTTCAAGAGCTCCACGCAAAGTGGGACTTGTGCCACTCTTGGGGCAATGGACCTAGAAACCCAGGCAAATGCCTGACCTCCCCAACTTTGCAGTCAAGCCTCATCCAACACGCACTCCTTCAAGGCTTTGCTCATTCAGAGGGCAATCCTATCCAACTTACACCACCAGTGTAACCAGCTAGCCCTAAATTTATAGGGGCACCCCTCGAATTGGCGCCCCCTCCCTTTTGTCACCTTTGTATTCCGTGCCGCCGCCAAAGGCCGAAGTCACCAGCGAGACTGTTGGAGGAGGCGCCTCCTAGAGAGGCACACACACGTCACTTCTCTTCCATGATCCAGTCGTCCGACGAGGCTCTGCGCCCTGGCCGGAGTCGGAGGAGTCCGTCGCTCACTGCTTAATTTGCCCCAGTAAGTTCTTCGCCCGTGCCCGGACGGTAACCCCGGTCTCGTCTTGGTCCGGGATGCAGCAGCTGCCTTGGGCCCCCGCGCGCGAGGCCCCAAGGCAGCTGCTGCATCCCGGACCAAGACGAGACCGGCCGCCCCCAAATTGCTGGCGCCCCGGGGCCCAGGGCCACAGGGCCCCCAGCATTACGACGCCGCTGGGTAAAGCCCCAGCCCTGGCAACAGGGCTACTTGGATCTGCGCGAGCTTATAGCTGGCACAAAACCTAGAAACCTGGTGCAGGCAGGAAAGGCCTGGGATGCGCCACTGCTGCCGATCGCACCCCCTCCTAGGCTCGTTCTGCCCTCGTCTCTGTCATTCCCCCACCCCGTTATGCCCCTGCCCTCCCCCTGCCCCCACGCCACTTGGAGTGGATCTTACTTGCTCCAGCACGCGGTCATCTGTTCCCGCCGGCTCTCCCTCCTCTCCAGGTGTCACAACATACTTTACGGCACTTTGCAACATCCTAGGCCGGGGCAGCATGCGCTATGCCGACCTAGTGCAAGACTAGTATTGTGCTGTCACACAATTTGTCCATTGTCTACACTACCTGGCAGTGGCTTCTCCAGGGGTTCAGGTAGTGTAGATGCTGAGGATGGAAACCTGGAGATGCTGAGGATGGAAATCAGGACCTTCAGCATGTCATACATCTGCTACTGTACCCCTGAGCTATGACCCTTCCCAAAGGATCAGAGATTGAGATATGTGGTGGAAAGCGGTCCAACTGGAACTGGCAGAACAAGAACAGCCTTCTGAGAGCTGAAAGGCAGGCTGCAAAACTGCCTTATTTTCAAAGCAGTCCCCTATGGGAAAATGTCGATGGCCCATCGACGATGGAACAGAAGAACTCCATAGAACAGCAATCAGATCTTAGGAGTGTGCCTTGTTTTTTCAGTTTTGATTATCTGACAGCCCCAGTATCAGAAACAAGGACCAGGGTTTGGCCACGGTTTGGCCTACACACCAAGGTTGAAGCAGCCTGCCTCAGGCTGCAGACTTTTGGGGGGGGTGCCATTAAAGGACAGCAACAACGTGCCACTAGTTTAGTCATCATCATTGTATTGGGTTTTTTGTTCGTTTTTACCACCATTTCCATTTGGATGTTCTGCCTCAGGCCTGCTGCTGCAGGTTGCCAGATGCTGAGACAAAAGCATGGTCCAAAGCAGGCGAGGTGGGGAGGGACCAGAGAAAGCAGACTGGGGTCTGGGAAGCCAGAGGCAAGGGCAGAGCTGAAGAGCCAACTGACAGGAGCTAATGGAAAAGGTGCAGAAAAGAGCGACCAGAATGATTCGTGGGCTGGAGCACCTCACTTATGAGGAAAGGCTACAGCGTCTGGGGCTTTTCAGCCTAGAAAAAAGGCGCCTGAGGGGGGACATGACTGAGACTTATAAAATGATGCATGGGATGGAGAGAGTGGATAGAAGGAAATTCTTCTCCCTCTCGCACAACACCAGAACCAGGGGACATGCACTAAAATTGAGTGGAGGGAGAGTTAGAACAGACAAAAGAAAATATTTCTTTACCCAGCGTGTAATTCATCTGTGGAACTCCTTGCCACAGGATGTGGTGATGGCATCTGGCCTAGATGCCTTTAAAAGGGGTTTGGACAGATTCATGGAGGAAAAGACCATCACAGGTTACAAGCCATAAGCAACCTCCTGGTTTTTAGAGGTGGGTTTTCTCTGTGCCAGGTGCAATGGAGTGTCAACGGGAAACAGGTTATCTTGTTGTCTTGTGCTCCCTGAGGCATCTGGTGGGGCCACTGTGTGATACAGGAAGCTGGACTAGATGGGCTTTTGGCCTGATCCAGCAGGGCTCTTTTTATGTTCTTATGTTCTTAATGGTGTATGGGGGCCCAGTTGCCACTACTAAGCAGGACCGTAGGTGGAGAAATCAAATGGACACGCAATACACATGCAGCTGAAGAGGAGCCTGCCAGAGGGGGCTTTGATTTTCCTCATTATTCAACGTACTGGTACTTCCTTGAAACTCTTCCGTTTGCCTGCCTGATAAACGAGAGCTCCTGTGGGTACAGATGTTTGCCTGTGCATCCAACAGATGTTGTAACCATGGCAGTGGGAAGAGCTGCGCCCCTTCTCCTTTTCAGACCATGCCTCCCCCCCCCCAAAAAAAAAACCTGATCGGATCAGCAGTGCAGTTCTGGCTCTCAGCTAAGTGAGCTGGTGAAGGGAGATTCCAAAGAGCAGAAGCTGAGAGAGGAGACAGAGCAAAGTCGGGCACTGAGTAAAGCTAGTTAGCAGCAGCAGCATCTGCTTCGTTCACCAGCCGGATTGGAAACAGCCCTGAGATTTTAGCCTGCTGCTGTGCTGCAGCACTGCTGGTAGGTAGCACGGCCATTCTGGAGCTGATGACAAGAAAGGTTGTGGTCTATCTGGGGAGGGCCTAACCCCAACCCATTGCAAAGAAACGCCAGCAAGTATTTCAAGAGCAGCCTTTCCAAAAAGCACTCTTCTTTTCTTAAAGAAAAAAAAAACATTGGAACAGAAGCAAATTGAATTCTTGTAAAGTCTGCCCATTTGTTCACCTGAATCCTATCTGGGGATTCCAGCTATCTTTCATAAACTGCTGTTTGGCAAGAACTCTTCCTCAGCTGCATGTGTTTTGCTTGTCCATTTGACTGCTCCTAGACAGTCCTGCTGTAGTGGCAGCTGGCTCACGCACACCATTCACTCTTGTCAGCTGGATCTTCAGCTTCTTGAAAAGAGAAGACAATGTTGCCTGCTTTTCATCTTCTTCTGGAACTGAAGGAGGCAGTCCTGGGGAAATGAGAGCAGAGGCGGCGGCAGCAGCATCCTTTGTAAGTCAGCCGAAGCTCTCAGAACAGTGGGGTGACTAATGTAATTGTGAGCAGCAGGGCAGGCTCTCAAGCCAGTTGTTATAAAGATCGGAGCCTTCTCTCGAATAACGCGATTGCCCTCTCTCTGTGAGAGAGAGATACTGAGGCTACAGAAGGAGTGGGTCTGATTTTATTACTCCACTACATTGCTGAAAACTCAGCCTTCCTGTAGAATTGCAGAAGGAGACTGAGGGGGACTGACTGCATCATGGAAGAAGCAGGTGAGGAAGGTAAGGATTTCTGTTTCTTCTTTCTTGGTTTGCTTTAAAGTTTGAGTCAAAGTCTGTTAAAAATCAAGTGGCATATTTAATTCCACAGACTTTAGGTGGTTTGCTCGAGATTAAAATTTGGGATTGGAAAGAACTTTTTTTGCTGCAGTTTTCCATGTGCAAAATAAATAAGCTTTGTTTTGAACAGAATGAACAGGTGGAGATGAGGAATGGAGTAAGACAGATGTATCAGTATTGATTCTCTGGCTCCTGCAAGCAAGGTACCCAAATTCCTTGTAATGGTGTCTTTACAGCAAATCAATGACACAGTGTCCATTACAATTTGCTAAACTGTCATATTGGTTATTTAACACTTCTAATGCCCAATGAGTTACAACAGTTTTATCTTCTTGTCCAGAAGGCTCTTTCTCCCTCTTCCCCCCCCCACCCCTGGAACAGGAAAAAGATCAGCACTTGCTACAATCCCTGCAATTCAGGTCAGACCTGTGGAGTGCTTCAGCCCATGTTGAACACTGCTGGTCCACACATTTAACAGGACCAAGGGAAGCTGTCTAGTCCACATGACTGGCTGGCAACTCTCACAATGGAGATTTCCGGGAAGGAAAAGTGTCTGCCTATCCATGAGATTAGATACCTCCGGCGTTCTTGGGTTGTATGCTAGGATGTCAAATTAGGAATGAGGGGAACTTTTGCTTACCTGAGCCCTCAGTGCTGTGGTGAAAATGGTTAGAAATGGAGAGGTATGGCGGCGTGTCGCATAAGAGTTCCCCCTAAAAAGTATTTTCATTGACTAGACTGAGTTTCAGTATAATATTATAGGAGTTCCAAAAAGGAAACCTTGGCAATCTGTTTCTGTCACTGCTTCAAGTCTGAAAATCCATGGTAGAGCCCTCCCAGTATAGGAGGGTGCCACTTAAGCATGCAAAAGGACTCTCATGTTTAATCGAGAGGGATGGGTAAGATCCAAACCAGCCTCTCCTCCTCAGGTGCCAGGGGACGAAAGTCAAAGGGATTGGTAGCTACTGCTCTTACTGCAGGGCGAGAGGGACAGGTACTGTAGCTACTGCTCTTACTGCAGGGTGAGAGGGGAAAACAACCCACCAGACGAGCCCCTCACCTCTTCACACATTTCTGGACCTGTTGTTGAATTGGAAATGAAAATCTGGCTGTCAATCCTCAGCATGAATTCTCAGCATATATTAACTTTCTTGAAAGTTAACTCAGTCAAAGCCAATAGGAAATATGTTTAGGATGGACGGGTTAAAGGTGAAGCACATCAGTACTGTTTTCTTTCTGTCAGAAACCTAACATATTTAGGACAAAGGTTGCCATTCATTTCTATGGAGAAAAAGAAAGATGTCATGGGATGGGTGCAGTTGATGTTGAGTGGCTGCCCTTGTGTGTGTGTGTGTGTGTGTGTGTGTGTGTGTGTGTGTGAGAGAGAGAGAGAGAGAGAGAGAGCAGTCTACATTTTTCACATACACACATGTATGAATGTCTATATGTGTGCATCTTCACTCTGTAGAGAAAAATGCCACCTTCACTTTAATTACCGTAACTCTAATTACCGTAAACTCAACATCCTGTTGCATTCATCCACTGATGCCAAAATGGCTCCCCATTTCCAGAATGCAATGTATTGTAAACAGCCAACCCAACCTACAAGGAAATGAGACTAGGGACAAAAAGTGTTTTCTTTCTGAGCCAGTCATTTTTCCCCCCTCCCCTTGGGTGACTTCTCTCTACTTATTTTGTTTTTCTAACGCCTGGCTTTAATCTTAGCCCTCTTGTGTGCTAAAAGCTGAATTCAGTTTTGTCTTCTTAAGCATCAGCACAACGTGTTAGCTAAATTCTGCTGATGGCATTTTCAAGCTGGTGAAACAGAAGCCCGAGAAGAAGATCAGGCTTCATTTTCAGGTTCCAGACTGAATTTATTGAGCTCGCAGCTGAGGAGAAAATGGTTTTGCAATTTCTAATGCTAGAAATATAATGAAGACAGGGGCTGCCAAGAACTAATAAACATGGAATTCCCTCAGTCACATTATGTCGGGAGAAAGTCTTGCCTAGAAGCAAACAGCTTAAGACAGGGTGGTGGTTTCTTTTTTCAAAACTACAGGCTGCTTCTTTGCTTCTCAATTAAAACATGCAGATTTTTTTACATCAAATGGTTTGCTTCCACATCGCTGGCAAATGAGTTTTATGCTCTTTAAAAAAAATCTTAATACACTGGAATATGTACTGTGATGCTTGTGGAGAGACAGAACGAGCACATAGCGGCACTGGCTCCAAGTGGAAGGACAGGAGACTGTCTACAGCACGAACTGTCGCCCAGAGAAACCCTTTTGGTGTCACAAGGGATTCCGGAGCACACTTTCAGTTTGCCTGGGAAGGATGCTGTGCAAGAAGAAACAGTGTGAGAGCAGGGGCCTGTTTCCAGCATGATGGCCAAGCCCTTAAATTGTGTTGGCTCGGGTAGCTGCCTCCTTTGTCTGCATGGGCTAGCCGGTCCTCATGTATAGGCAGAGTTCTGGAGAGGCAAGGCATTGCTGGGTGGGATAATCTCGCTGGTGCTTGCAATTTGCCGGGGGTTGCTTTCAAGGGACCATCATGAGCAGTCCCTTGCTCAGGCGGTACAACAGCAGAGCACACAGTTGCTAAAGACTTAAAGCAAAAATAAAATGAACCGTTACAATGTTCAGATGCCTGTGATGCTTATGGGGCCGAACTCCACACTGCACCCACAGTCACAACTGTGAGACAGTCACAAAGGAAGACAGCCAAAGGATGATTGACACAGCACTGGAAGAGAACATAAGAACATAAGAAGAGCCCTGCTGGATCAGGCCAAAGGCCCATCTAGTCCAGCTTCCTGTATCACACAGTGGCCCCACCAGATGCCTCAGGGAGCACACAAGCCAACAAGATACTTGTATCCTGTCGCCACTCCCTTATGAGGGACTAGCACAGCTTTTTCCACAGATAATCCTCCAGATTAGAGTGAACATGTGGTTGCAAATCCCACCTGGATTGACACTCACGGATGTGACTCATGAATGTGGTTTCCCACAGATGTGCTGCATGTTTGAAGCAGGAAAAGCCGAAGGAAGCTCCACTCAGGTTCCACAAGCTCTGTGTTTTGATAATGTCAACAAGCTTATTGCCCTGAAATGAAGGAGTTAAAATGATGCCACTCTGTGCAAAGAAATGTGTTAGGCCAAAGTCTAAGTAATTGCACAGGGTGGGGAGTTGCATGTGTCTTTGCTTCTCCATCATTAACATCCCTGTGCATTGCATGTCAACAAGAAGAGTTCAGACTAGCCTTTTCCCTGATGACCTATCTTTCTGTGTGAAGGGAGGAGGGGGAGTGCTTGTTCACAGGGGAGCACTGAAACATCCAATTTCTTCATCTGCAACCTGAAGCAGTAGTCCAGGAAAAACTTATTTTTCATACCACCCTTCCTTCAAGAAGCTCGGGGTGGTGGTTCCTTCCCTCCTTTAGAAGTGGGTTTTCTCTGTGCCAGGTGCAAGGGAGTGGCGACTGGACACAGGTATCTTGTTGTCTTGTGTGCTCCCTGAGGCATCTGGTGGGGCCACTGTGTGACACAGGAAGCTGGACTAGATGGGCTTTTGGCCTGATCCAGCAGGGCTCTTCTTATGTTCTTATGTTCTTTGTCCTCACAGCAACCCTGTGAGGTAGGTTAGGCTGAGAAATAGTGACTGGCCCAAGATCTTCCAGGAAGCTTCATGGCTGTGCGGTGATTTGAATCTGGATCTTCCAGGTCTATGTCCAACTCCAGAACCACTACGCCGTCCTGGCTTTACCACGTCATTCTCTTGCTTTTATAAACTGGCATTTACTGGAACCCAAGGAAGAACACACTTACTCTTTAAGCATCCATTATTCGTTTAAGAAGGCTTCTGTGGTACTCCAGTTTGAATACCATGTTGTTTTGCCCCGCCTCATTTTGGAAAGAAACGAGGCTGTTGGGAAGGCTTTGTTATTGTTATAGTTATTGACTTCCATGAACAGAACAGGGCAACATTTTTCTCGAATAAATAAAATAAATTTACAGTGCAATCCTATGCATATCTACTGAGAAGTAAGTGTCACTGAATTTAATGGGACTTACTCCCACGTAAGTACATATTAGACTGCAGCCTTAGTTGAGTTACAGCCCAATCCACTGTAGGGCTACGCTGCCCTTTACGACAGCAGGACACAGTTTTGCTGCCGTAAATGGTCATACGGCGGACCATACAGTGTGCCACCACTGGCCCTTTTGGGTCTGCCACTGCAAATGGCGGTGGTGCCAGAGGCTGACTGCCGCTGCCGTCAACCTCCAGCAGCGAAGGTAATCCGGTAGCAGAGGCAGGGTGTGGGCAGAACAGGGCGGGGAGGGGGAGGAATCAGGGAGTTGCTGTGCGGGGAGGGGGGTGGAGGCAGAATGGGGATAGATCCCGGCGGCACCAACATACACCAGATCCTAACCTCGTTCCCTCTCCCCTTCCCTCTCCCTTACTCTCCTCAGACCTGTGCCAGCAAAATAGCTGGCACAGGTCTGGGGAGGCCCATTGGGGCAGTGGAGGTTTGCCCCAGGGTAAGGGAACAAAAGTTCCCTTCCCTTGAGGAGGCCTCTGGGCTGCCTCCCTGCAGGATACAGGGCACTCTCCATTGGCATGGAGTAAAACATGTGGCCCTTTGACCCAAACGTGTATTTTTGGGGCGTGGGGGCAATTACAAGTTTTGTTTTCTTCTCATTTTTTTCCTCCTCAGGTGACACCTTCTGCCCTTCCAACAGCAGCCCAGCATTCCTGAGGAATGAAAGCACCAGCCACCTCTACAAGGAGAACTATACCTTCTCATCCTACTATCAGCATTCGTCTCCAGTGGCCGTCATGTTCATCATTGCCTATCTCTTTATCTTCTTCATGTGCATGATCGGGAACATGCTGGTGTGCTTCATTGTGCTGAAGAACCGGCAGATGCGAACCGTCACCAACATTTTCATTCTCAACCTGGCTATCAGCGACGTGTTGGTGGGGATCTTCTGCATGCCGACCACCCTGGTGGACAACCTGATTACAGGTGAGCGATGAAGCACACAGTAACTTGTACCAGAACATACAAATCTGAACAAAGGAAAGAAAAATGAAATGGTAACGAGTATCCAGTGAATGTCATGAGATTATGGAATACTGGTGAAAATGTTTTCCAGAACCTGATTATTTTTTTTCAGGCAACCTTTTCCCCTTCTGAAGTGTATGCTTTCTTTTATGAACTAAGCCAGTTGGCGTTTCTGTGAGAAATATTGATTACAGACTGGCAAATATTTAATATACAGATTAACTTTGTTGGGAGACAGAACTGGAATTTCTTGTTCTTTCTCCTCAAACATGGAACCACTTTCTTTTGTTTTTGAAAAATTAGCTTTGAGATCATTTCCTACCAAGGTTCTCTCCAAATGAGTGTGTGTGTGTGGGGGTGTGTGTGGGGTGTGTGTGTGTGTGTGTGTGTATCCACTTCAATCTTTAGAAGCATAGTCTCACTGCAACATATTTGCGCAACCAGATCAGAGATGGTGGCCCTCGTGCCCTGCAAAATGGTACCGAGACACCTAATTTTGGCTCTGGGATTCCGCTACATGTCTTGGCATTCTCAATCATGATAGCCTTATATGTCTGGCCTCTCTCCAGGGATGGTGAAGAAAGACTAGTGAAAATGTAGGACAAAGAGCTGGGAAATAACTACCGTACTTCCATAGTAAGGAGGGGAGGGGCTCACAGAGAGTTTCTGACCAAAAACAAAATATAATTGTTAAATTTTGTAAAATATAAGGAAGATGTAAGATGACTTAAACACAACATAACCCAATACTGGTCCTTATTCAGTTGTGTTTTGCCCAATGTGTCTGCAACATCATTCTCACTGATCATCCATTTCTCTATTAATTCACGGGAAGACTTCCAAGTCCTCTAATTCTGCACACTTTCTCCAGCTTATAACATCTGTAGGTTCCTAGAAACCCTCAAAAGGGAATGACCAAAAGCCATCTTGGCCAACATGCTACTAGAAGAGAGACCACCCATCCATACATCCCTCTACAGATCAATCTAGGTCACAGTGTAATTTGTTCATACTATCAGTAAAGACCAAGGATGAGGAGGAAACCTGGCTTGGCAGCAGCATGTGTTAAAAAAGATCTAGGTGTCTCACAGCCCAATCCTAACTAAGAGATATGGAAGCGGAACAGAGGTTCCGCTGTTGTAAATGGCTATTCGGTGGCCATTTTGGAACCATGGAGGCAAATGGCAGCAGTGTTAGTGGTCTGCTGCTGCTACCAGCTATCCACGGGAGTGAAAATAAGCTGGTACAGGGGTGGTGGGAGGAACAGAACCGCGAGGGGGGATGAACGGGGGAGTGTCTAGGTGGGGAGGGGACAGGCAGGAGGTGCAATGGGGGAGGGGGTGGATCCCCACCGCACTGGTATGAACCAGGATCCTATCCCCATTCCTCCTCTTCGCTCTCCCCAACTCTCCTTGCTTCTGCACCAGCAAAATGGCTGACAGATTGAAGGAGACCCATTTGGGCAGTGGAGGCTCGCCCCAGAGTAAGGGAATGAAATTTCCCTTACCATGAAGAGACCTCCACGATTGCCCCCCCCCCCAGGATGCAGTGCACATTCTCCTGGCATGGCTACATCGGGGGGAGGAGTATAGTTAGGATTGGATGTCACGGACCGAGCCTACGCGCTCCCAGCCCACTGCCTTAACACTCCCAGTGAGTCAGGAATGCGTGTTCTTAATTAGTTCTTATGTATCCTACCATCTCAAGGGTCTTAGCACTCCATGAGAGAACAGGGCACAATTCCCAGGCAAAAAAGCCAAAGCCAAGCATAGAGTACAAGTTCTTGCACACATTCACCTGACTGGCCAAATACACCAAACAGGTGGGTGTACCAGTCCTCAGGGCAAACTGCCCCATGATCAGCCAGCCCCCCCCCCTCCAAACATCCAGCCCTTGTGCCGAAGGGGAAGCTGAAGTCCTATGAACTAACTTCCCAGCTCTTGCAAGCTTTGAGCTCCCCCAAACTCCAGGGACTCAAGCCTCAAGGCTCTGGTTCGTTTCACGGTAATAGACTGTGTGGCCTAGATCAGACTAGGGCCGCAATCCAGTCTAACTTTATGCCAGTGGAGTGTGTGCTCCGCCAGCCTTAGTTATCGTGAAAGTGCTATAAGGCATTTCTGCAGCACCCAGAGAGTAAGTGGCGCTGGCCAGCACCGCTTACTGCACTGTCCCCCAGGACACAGGTAAGTCCTGTGCTGGTCAGCGGGAGGGTGTGGGAGGGCAGGCCAGGATGCCAGGGGAGGGGCCACTGGCCGGCCCGGCCTGGGAGTGGGCGGGGATATTGGTGCTGAGTTGCGCCGATAGCCCAAGCCCCTTTCTGGGCCAGACTTACACGGCCTCCCCAGACGTGCGCCAGCTGAAGAGCTGGCGCGTATCCAAGGAGGTCGATTGGGGCCTCCGGTGCTTACACCAGAGGAAGGGGATGGTGAATCCAGTTCCTTTATACTAACACAGACACAAGCCTGTAATAATAGAATGGTTTGCTAAAGAATAGAATTAAGGTTGTTGCATATTACTTTGAAAGGCATTTAGGCATTTCAGAGAATAAATACATTGCACACAATGCTAAAACACTAACACTAAGCTCCTAAGCTTACTTGTTCCTAATGCTCATCTGGATCTTTCCAGCTCCTGAGCATAAGCAAAGAGCAGCTTTTCTACCTGTCATGCCAGATACAAACAGGCATCCCTGATGGAATGGCAAAGAGCAAGACAGCCCCTCCCAATTACAGGGTTTTTTCAGGGTGTGGGCGCAGCAGGTGAGGCAACCCCGCCCCCTCGTAGTTCCTGGTAAAGCACCACAGCCTAACCAGGGAATTGCGCACGTACACTGCCCACTTACTCAAGTGCAAGCAGGTGGCATGCGCAATCCCCCAGTTAGGCTGTGGCGCTTTTACCAGGAACCATGAGGAGGTGGAGTTGCCTCATCTGCCATGCCCACACTGCACATCCCTGTGTGTGTGTGTGTGTGTGTGTGTGTGTGTGTGTGTGTGTGTGTGTTTAATTCCTTAAACTTAGCTCTCAGCCAACCAGAGGTTTGGTCCAGCCAAAGCTTCTGGAGAATGATCTCATCACCTGAGGCTACTGTCGGTCACTGACTCTAACCCCTACCAACTGGAGAATCACAGCAGCTGCAGCCAATTCCCAATTAACAAGACCTTTGAGATCAGCTTGTTATCACGTCTCTCACTCCTATCTGAAAGCCAGATTCATGATAGAAGACTGGGAAGAAGCTCCTTATAACTAGCTCAGTGGCGTCACCCCAAGGCGGGGGGGGGCGTGTCACCCTAGCGAGGCTCTGCTATTGGCGCGGCCTTAGGCTGCGCCGCGATTTTTTTGGGGGGGGTGACCCGGCTGCCCCCTGCCCCGGGTGCCCGCGTTGCCCTCCGGACGCTCCGAGGCCGGCGTGGGAGCCGGCCTCGGAGCGTCCAACCCCGCCGGCGCTCCAGGGCCTTCTGAAAGAAGGCCCATGCGGCGCGTTAATACGGGTATTTTTTACAATTTTTGCGCATGCGCAGACTGTTTTGAGGGCAAAATGCCCTCAAAACGGTCTCTGCGCATACTCGAAAATTGTAAAAATACCTGTATTAACGCGCTGCATGGGCCTTCTTTCAGAAGGCCCTGGAGCGCCGGCGGGGTCGGACGCTCCGAGGCCGGCTCCCGGGCCGGCCTCAGAGCGTCCGGAGGGTGACGCGCGTCACGGAGGTGACGTGCGCGCCCCCCCGCCACGCTCCAGTGACGCCAGTGAACTAGCTAGATTCCCACAGCTGCTGCAAAAATGGCAGCAGCTCCCAAGATGGAGTCAGACCACCTACTGGTAAGTCAGTGATTTTAACCTGTTCTTCACATTGGGCTGTTGGGCTGCAAGCTGAACATGAACCAGCAGTGTGACGTGGCTGCAAAAAAAGCTAAAGCATTTACTGTGATGAATCCCCTGGGTTTTCCCTCGTTTTCCCCCAATTTTTGCCTATTTCCCTGTATTTTTGGACAGTTTTTAACTCCCCAGAAGCTTCTGTGCCATACACTGCAAGCAGCCATTGTTCTTTGTCTCTGTAAAACTCCATTACTAGGGAGAAAGAAAGCACATGCCTTTGTGTATTTGGTTGTGCTTCCCATCAAACGGCCCATTCCTGTGTAAATGTTAGGCCTAAGGTATCACAAAAGTACCTTATGGCACTTTTTGTGGCACCAGGAGAGTAAGCGGTGCCGGTGCAGAGGCCGGCGCCACTCATTCTGCCGTCGTCCTCTTCCTGCGCCGGCCGACCCAGGTAAGGCCTGTGCCAGTTTGGCAAGAGGGTGTGTGGGGGGTGGCAGGGATATCGGCGCTGGTTGTGCCGATATCCCAAGCCCCTTGTCGGGCCGGCCTTACATGGCCTCCCCAGACGCGTGCCAGCTAAAGAGCTGGCGCGCATCCGAGGAGGCCCATTGGGAATTTTGTGTGTGTTGAATTTCTGCCGATAGAATATCAGACGTTTTCAATTGTTCCACAAGCAAGCAGGTTCATTTCAATAGAGAATGTTAGGCTGCAAACCACAATTGCATCAAGGTAGCACTGAAAGTACAAGCTCCAGACTGTGTGGTGGAAAGAAAACATTTACCAGTGTAAAAGCACAATTATTTCCTAAAAGCTGAATCACCTCCCTTCCCATCCAGTCTCTTATTCACTGTCAGCTTTGAAAATTGAGCTCTTTTCACTTCTCCACAGCAGGTGGATGGGCAGACAGATAGATAATTATTGCAGAACCCACAATTTCCTCAAAACAGCATTTATATAGTACTTTATGATATTCAAAGTGTTACTTACATTGCCTCGGTAGTTTGCATATCAATCCTTAGTCTAAGGCAACTTGTTATTATCCCTCATTATAGACTGAAAGGTAGGAACTTGCCAGCTGCAGTAGCGTAGCCAGGCCAGGGGCCTGGGGGGTGCTGTGCCCCAGGTGACACCTGCGGTCTCCTTGTGAGGAGGAGCGGCAGCTTTTTGTTCCATGGCTGCTTTTTTGTAGCCAGAGTGGCTGCATTTGCAGCCGTGGAGCGTTTTCACACCATTTTCAGTGCTTTTGATGGGCCCTCCTGCCCATCCCAGGTCCTAGAAGACCTCAAATTAAGCCTTCCAGGAGTGCAGGGGGCAGGGCAATAATGTGAAACGTGTCATCGCCCTGATCCCCAGGCCCTAGGGCATGCTAGCAACGCCACTGGCCAGCTGAGTTTATGTCTAGCTACTGTGTTCACAGCAGGTGAAAGATTTGAATTAGGGACTTCCTGATACAGTTCAGTTCAGCTTCCTAGAGCCTAGTCCTATGCAGAAGCTGGCAAGTCTAAACCTAATGAAATCAATTGGCTTGAGACCCGAATGGAGGGTAGTGCTGACAGAACACGTGTTCCGCCGGCACAGGCTGCCACAAAGCAGCCCTGAAACACTTTGCACACTTTGTTTGTGCAGCAGCACAAACTTTCCCAGAGCCTTCCACTGCGAGCCAGCAGATGGCGGGAGGCCCACCAGAGCAGGTAGGTCCAGCACAGGGGATGGAACACGGGGTGGGGAGGGAAGAACAGGGCAGGGATGGGCAGATTGGGCCCAGGAGGGGTGGGATTGATCGGCGGCAGCAGCAGCAGTATACGCCAAATCCCAAGCCCCTTCCTGGGCCTGATTCTCCTGCACAGAGCAACGCGGACTAGTGCCAGCCATTGAGGTGGCGCAGGTCCAAGTTGCCCCATAGTGGTTTCTGGTGCTTACCCCAGGGCAAGGGGACAAATGTCTCGTTACCCTAAAGAGACCTCCAGAAGCTGAAAATTCCCCACGGGATGCAGCGGAAGCTGCGCTGGCACCACTGCATCGCCGCACGGGGATTTTAGGGTTGGGCTGTAAGGCTGCAATTTAGGGCATGTCTACTCAGAAATAAGCTCCATTGTGTTAATGGGGCTTACTTCCAGGAAAGTGTTGTAGGATTGCAGCTTAACTCTGCTTAGAACTGAGCTGTTAGTTCGCTATGCTCTCTCTACAACATATCACTAAAAAATTGAGAGTAAAAAGAAACCAAGAAGAAATATGATCAAATTCAGTACGGAAAATTAAACACCTAAAAAATAAAAGGTGTATTACATCACTCTGGCAACTAACTACATTGTTCTTCATCAAAACTACCCTGATTTTTACAACAGCAATTGCAAACAACATGACCTGTGAACAACTAATGAATTCTTGTTACCTTTGAAACGCAAATCAATTTGATTTGATTTGATTCGTTTGGTACTGGAGCCAAATGCGAATTTAGGAAGAAATTAGTTGGCAATCTTCCTGCTGAGCATTCAGGTAAAGCAAGCATGGTGGGAAGTAATGAGGAAGATTGTCTACAGCCCCAGATCCACAGATGCAAACTCATGAGTAAAAACGATGTTTAGCACAATGGGCTTCAAGCACCAGAGAGAACAAAACTTGGTACCATGCATGGGGAAATAAAAAGATTTTCTGGAAGTTTGCCGGTTTCTTCAAGGCAATGGGAGTTTGTATGGCGGCCGCACTAAACTCCCTTACTAGGGGAAATTGTCTGAACTCAGTGGGATTAACAGCTGAGTAAATTTAGGATTGTAAGTGCTGCAAACCACGGACAAAAACCTGAAGTCTCGGAGCCAATTTAGACAGGTATACATTTCTCCATGGGGACACAGCCAGATACTATATATCCCTTGGAGCCACTTCTCTCAGTGTAGTCGGCAAAGAAGAGCAATCGAAGTGTGACTGTGGAGGAGCATCCCTAGTGCTCATCATTCATCTTGTCTTAAAAGGGCAGTTTTGATCAGAAACAGTGAGTTTTTTTTAAAGACAGCAGCTTTTTCCTTCATTGTAACTCTATTTCCCCTTCTCATCTCCCTTACTGGTGAATGAAAAATAACCAAATAACCAAAACAATGGAATGATAACAATGATGGCACCAAAACCAAAAGAAAATGAAAAAAGGGGAGAAAAATTCATATGCAGTGTACATAAAATACAGATTGCAAAACTTATCAATAAACAATTTACAGAAAAGATATTAATTAAGCAATCTATGCATAGATCTCTTTTTTTTAAAAAAAGGCTTCCAAATGTCCAATAATATGTCCATACGTAGATGTCTTCTGTAAGCCGTGCGTTCAAAAGTTTATAAAGTTAAAAGGTCCTCAGTCCATTGAAGAATAGTGTGTGTGTGTGGGGGGGGGGCACTTATCTTTCCAACGCTTCAATATAAATCTGTTTGCTACAGTAAGGGCACAAAGAATCCCTTTCTGCTGTCCTGCGGATAGCTTCCATGAAATAGGTAAATAGTTCAAAAGAACACAAGCATCTACAAACATCAGTGTTTGCTGCAGTACAGAATGAATGCAGCAGATAACCTATTCCCAAAAGGATTGCATCACTATACAAGACTACAACATGGGCTGGGCAGGCAGCCCAATCCTATCCAGTGGCGTTCCTACACCCCCTGTGGGGGGACGACGATGCGACACCCCCCCCACGTGACACCACAAGCCAGGCCCCTGGGGGGCATGACATTATTTTAGTGTGGCTTGAAACACACACATCCCGCCGTTTTGCATACCTTTTTCGAGCCAAACAGCTCCAGGGCGGGCAGGAGGGTGAAAAGAGGCCAGCAGAAACGACGATGGGAGCGGTGGCGGAGGGGGCGACCAGGCCTCCTCCGACTTCTGCCATCTATTTAGTTGGCGAAAATCTGAGGAGGCCCATCGGGCTGGCCTCGGTTTACACCTGGGGAAGGGGACGAGCATCCTCTTCCTCGAGTAAACCTCCAGCCTGGCGCATGGTGGGCAGTCTCGGGCACAGGATCCAGTGGGCGGCCCTGGGCCACTGGCCGGATCCTTACACAGGATTGCGCCCTGAGAGTGCTTGCCTATGGTAAGTAAGGCTGCAGTCCTATGTACCAGGGGTCAGCAACGTTTTTGGGCAAAGAGGCTGGACAGTTGGTGATGACATCCTCACAGCATCCCCGAAGGTCTGGGTTGCCAAGCTCCTGGAAGCAGCTGTGCAGAGCTCAGCTTGGGAGGTGAAGCTTACCACCCAATTTGGTGCACAGGTGGCTTTGCCATTCCCTGTCTGGTGTGCGGCAAATGGGGTGGGAGACTTTGCCTCCCAAGCTGAGCTCCACGGGACCAGATCTCATCTGGCCCGCTGGCCATAGGTTCCCAACCCCTGCTGTACACACTTACACTGGCGTCACTGGAGCATGGCGGGGGGGCGGGCCGCCAGGGGGTGACGCGCGTCATGGGGTGACGCGCGCACCCCCTCGCGCGTCACCTCCGTGACGCGCGTCGCCCTCCGGACGCTCCGAGGCCGGCCCGGGAGCCGGCCTCGGAGCGTCCGATCCCGTCGACGCTCCAGGGCCTTCTGAAGGCCCAGGCAGCGCGTCAATCCGGGTATTTCCCGGATTTTCGCGCATGCCCAGACCCGTTTTGAGGGCAAAAAGCCCTCAAAACGGGTCTGCGCATGCGCGAAAATCCGGAAAATACCCGGATTGACGCGCTGCCTGGGCCTTCTTTCAGAAGGCCCTGGAGCGCCGACGAGTTCGGACGCTCCGAGGCCGGCTCCCGGGCCGGCCTCAGAGCGTCCGGAGGGGGCGACGCGATGTGGGGGGGGAGCCGGGTGGCCCCCTCCCCCCGCGCCTATAACGTCGTGCCCCTAGGGGGGGTGACGCGCGTCCCCGCACTAGGGTGACGCGCGTCTAGTGACGCCCCTGCACACTTAACTGGAGTAAGAGCCCAATCCTATACTTGCCGGGCGATGGTGACACTCCTCTTCCGTTGGTGCTGTCTGCCGTAAATCAGTCTGCACCAGTTGTAAAAGGCACTCCAAGCAGCGTGCTACTCAGCGTGCTGCCGGGGATGCTGGCAGAAAGGGGATGCTGGCGCCGGCCTTCCCGCCTGCATCAGAAGATCAGCACCAGGTGGCCATACCAGGTAAGATGGGGGAGGTGGGAGGGCAGAACGAAGGTGGGGGAGGGTGAAACAAGGTGGCAACGGGGGCAGAGAGGGCGGAATGGGGTGGTGACAGGGGCGGGGGATGGGAAGATCAGGACTGGGGGTGGGTTTGGCAACAGCGGCGGCTGCAGAATCCTAATCCCCTTCCCAAACCTGATACCGCAGCAGCAGCGCAGGTCCATGTAGACCTGCACCAGCTATTTAGACCCCCGAGTAGACCCCCGCACCCTGGAGGCTTACCCCCGGGTAAAGGAATGATTGTTCGTATACTATACTTACCGGGCAATGGCGGCACTCCTCTTCCGCAGGATGCAGTAGTAGCCATTTTGGCACCGCTGCATCGGTGGTGGTGGTTGAAATAATAGGATTGGGCTGCCAGTCTCATTGAAGGTAATAGGTCTTACTTATGAGTAGACATGTATCAGTTTGCACTGTAAGTGAATTCATGGCAGAAACGAGATTCAAACCAGATTTCCTGATTTGTAGTTCAGTTTCTTAGTTACTATGTTATACAAATAACAGGGGTCCCTAGGGAGCCCTGGCCCACACACCACCACAGTTCCCAAAATTCCCTGGGGAAAAGAAATTACTGTGAAAACTATTTAAAGTTTCTAGTGCCGATAACGCCATGCATGCTTTCTTCACCCTGAAGGCAAACTCTTCTTACTCCATAAGAGCCGCTGAGCCAGTACTCTTACAAAAACATAAGCTACATAATTATACACTAATCATATGTACTTCAAAAGGAACAAAACCACACAAAATGTCCCATCAAGGCTTGATCACAGGCGTGCCGCATAATCGCATGTTGCCAGCTAGGAAATGTGCACAGTGCTAGAAATGGTCTGTTTTTTAATAGGACTGCTGCAGTTCTGTGTATGCACATTTGATTTGTGATATGGCATTGAGGATCAGCCTTTCAAAGGGAAAGAATTCCAACCTTTCCTCGGGCTAACACATGCCCCACCACCTTGTGTGAGCCTGGACAGCAACTTGAATCCTAGCCAATAAATATTTCATAGGTTTTACCTGGTATAATATTCCTCATACTCTGGTTCAGTGAAACAACAGTGAGAGATAGCTGCTGACAAGATTTGTTTTTTATCCCTCTAACTCAGCAAGGAAGTGGAAATGTGATAATAAGGAAAGGGTGAAATGCAACAACTACTTATGGGGAACTGCAGATAAGATATGGAAATGCATGATACATTTTGCCCAAACATCAAGTTCTTTCTCATTCATTAGCATAATTTCTCTTCCAGCAGCCTGTATCATTATAGCGGCATGTCAGAAATTCTTGCAGTGGCAGTTCATTGACTAGTCTGTCTGGTGTAATCAGATTGGACCCAATGGGACTGCTTCACTGTAAATGCCTCTGGAATCTTTCCCATAGCAAGCCAAGACCATCATTTACCAGTTCTAAGACTGCTCAAGTGGGGCTTTGATTTGTATCATGCTCTTTTCATCCTCAAAGTAGGAAAAGCAAAGCCAGTATGTATTTTATGCATTTGTTCATGGCATTTGTACCCAGCCTTTCCATCAAAAAAGGTGCCCAAGACAGTTCACAATGAAAGAATCCAGATAAAATACAATAAATCACAATAAAAAGAAGAGCAGCATAATCCCACAATAAACCAGCCGGCCGCTACACATTAAAAGCGTGCCAGAATTTTTTTTTAAAAAAAGTTGCCACGTAGCTGAATTTTTTCACTAAATGTAGCAGCAGCTTTGAGTCTGGTGAATCAATGCACAAATGGTTTTGATGATGAATATTGCCAGTCACTTCTTGCTCTGTTTTTCTTTCCTTTTCTGCAGTAGTAGGTAACCTTGGCATTGCACTCATGTAGCTAATTTGTAGTTAAAACCAGATCAGACTTGGACTAATTACTATGCACAGCAGGGCATGCACATTCCGACTCATCCAAGGAGGTGTACGGTGTATGTGCTACAAGCTGAAAACCCTTAATTTGGTAAAAATCATATTTATGTTGCTGAACTTCTAACCATTAGCACTTCTGAGCAACGATGGAAGGATCCTATTCCGTTTTGTATCCTTTTCATCATCACTCAGTATAATTAACTAAGCACAAGATTGCTACCACTTAGCATGCATAGCCTGCCTCCTAAGAGGTTAGGCTTCCCTTTTCTATTCTGATTCAAAAATATTGTAGATTTGTTCATACACTAAGCTCCAACCACCAGGTACTATTTCAGACTTCAAAGTGGTGGTGGGAGCAAACAAAAAAATCAGGTGGGGGCAGGATTCAGCACGGTCCAAAGGCCTGCTCTTGGATACATTCAAGTTCAAACTGCAAAACAAACAGTGTATCTAAAGAGCATTTTTTGGGGGGGGGGTTTATTCTCTCTTTTATACCCAATAATATATAGCAATGTTTTCAAAAATAACAATCAACACACACACACACACACACGCACACACACACAGGCACACTTTTGTATCTATGAAGATTGTATCTTTGTGTGATGCTCAGTGAGCACATGGTATCTTGCTATGCCAGACCACACCCAGACCTGGTAGCAGCTTCCCTTTGGTGTGCTCGACAATGACATCATCACTGGGCGCTATTGAGCACAGGTGCATCAGGGAGCCCTGGAGATGCTCCAACATGAGATCTGTGGTGGGGAAGGGGGAAGAAACCCGGGAGGAGGAAGCAGAAGGGGAGAGGCAGCATGGACAGAGAGTGTCTCACTGACAGAGAGTGAGAGTCAGTGAAACAGTGGGAGTGGCAGAATGAGGAGGAGGAAGATGGAGGAAAAGGGACCCAAGAGAGGTATGAGCCGAGGTATGAGGGAGTAGCATGGGGAAGCCCAGAAGAATGGGGAAGCAAAGCAAGGCGGAGGAGAAGGAGGACACCAGGTGTGAAGACAGGTGGAGGAAAGGATTGGGGAGAGAAGACAAGAAGGATAGAAGAAGGGTGGTGATGCTCAGTGAGCTCCCTGGGCTAGGAGAGGGGCAACCACTGTGGCAAGCACAGAAGAACTAATTCCTCTGGAACTGGGCTATAGAACCCCTCCAACCATACCCACTACCCCCGGCCTAGGCTTTCCCTGAGGCAGGGATTCATGACTGGCCAAGAGAATAGTGGGTCAACCCCCAGGGTCCTTCAGGTGGAGCCAAAGAGTCCACTATCAAACTCCACAGCCAGGAAGTGGAGGAACTCACTGTAGCAGACTACAGTGATGGATAGAACTAGAAGGTATATGGCAGACCCCCAAAGAACGGGGGGGGGGGGGCAGAAGAAGTATTCTGGCATCCACTCTACCTCTATCTATACCCTAAAACCCAATAAAGGAAGCTTGTTGCATTAGATCCGGTGTGTACTTACTTGGCTTTCCTGCTCTCCTCTCACTTAATCTGGTACTATGTCGTACTTTACCCCACACCCTACAATGTGGACAACCCCACTTGGGACAAAGTGGAAAGGGTGGGGCACGCATGCATACTTTGGCATGCTGCATGCATATAAGCACACTGCTATGGACCCAGGCTTGAGCAGAACTTGGACGTGAGGGTGGAGGAGCCAGTTCAAATCTGCGTCACCCTTATTATCAGTGACAGAGGAGAAAGACCACGTTGCTGACATCAAGCCCTATACCGCAGTGGTTCCATAAGAACAAAAGCAGCAGGACCAAATGAGAGACAACTTAGTAATGCTGCTCGGCTCTAGGCCAAAGGCCTGTGCTTTTCAGGGCCATCACTCTTTAACCAAGGGGTGAAGCCTAGGAGGATAGTTAGGACCTGAAGAGATATACGGCCTCACTTTGAACTGAGACTCTGTGGGTGCAAGTTGGTTGTGCTCAGTGATTTTCTCATCATGGCCTTCACTCCAAAGCACACTTTTCACATCAATTGACCTTCCTTTTCACTTTTCACATCAATTGACCTTTTCAGTTGAAAAGAACTTTGACTAATCAGCCATTGAACCCCAGCACACTGCAAAGGATTCTGGGGCAAGTTTGTGCACACCCAGTTCATGAATGGTGCTGTCCAGACACAACGGACCTGACAATCAACCCATGAACTATGACTGCAGCACAGAAAGCATCCTATGTTCTCCTGAGTTTGTGCATTGCATGTGGAGAAGTTGACTCTCCGAGAAACCTGCTTGTTGCTGTAGTTCTTATTGTCTGATTGAGGAATCCCAGATAAGATCCTAAGAATCTCAGGGTTCACCAGAAGAACACAGTTTGAAACCACTGGTCTAGCCTGTTGTCTGCAACTTAAAAAAAAAAAAAAGAGGGGGGGAAACACCTAGAACAGGGGTTCTCAACCTTTGGAGGCCTGGGTACCCCCTATCACAGTCCAATTTTCTGAAGTACCCCTGCTAATTAACTGCTAATTAATTGGATTAATCAATCAATTAATTAGGTAATTAATCGTTACATAAAAAAGTACTAAAACAATTTTAAATGTGAAAAAATGTCTTTAACTCGTGTGTGTGTGTGTGTGTGTGTGTGTGTTGTGTGTGTGTGTGTGTGTGTGTTGAGGGAGAGAGAGAGACACACATGCAAGGATCTCTTTTTTTCTCCAAGTCACACTTCCCAAAATCAGCTCCTCCCTCCCCCACCCCACCAAAGTACATTTTCCAAAGTACAAATATACGTCCAAAATCAGAGAGACAGAAGGGCTCCAAAAATAATTACAAGTTAAAATCCATGTTAATTAACACTTAATTGGCTGCTGATGGGGCAGATAAGGGGCAGGGCTTGGCGTACCCCCAGCAAGAGGTCCGTGTACCCCTAGAGGTACCCATACCACAGGTTGAGAACCCCTGACCTAAAAGATTTATTAAAAGCAGGCAGTTACTTACATCTTCAAAGTTCTTTGTGTAGCAATTTGAGCTTTTGAATAATGGAGTTTAGAAAGTCTAGCACCATTTTTATCTCAGCATCTGAATTCTTTAAATCTGAAATCTGTTAGCTGGGGATAGAGTTCTCCTGGGGTCAGCTCTCTCTCTCTCTCTCTCTCTCTCTCTCTCTCTCTCCCCTCTGAGATTTTTTTAAATTACCAAAAAAAAATACATTTTTTAAATGATGGCTGCTAGCCCTAAAAGTATACCTTTTGTCCTCCTTATTGAGTGACAGCTCTCATTTGGCAATGCTCCCTCCAACATCTCTAGCACTACAACTGTGAAGCAAGCAGGAAATGCACCAATAATTTGGAAAGCTACATCTGCTTTCACCCAGCAAAATCAGTGGAGAGCCATTACTGGCTCTCCTAATTGCAACACTGAAGTCAAAAGAGAGTAGAATGCTTCTCAGAAAAGGACAGAAAAATTCAGTTGCAAAACCTTTGCTAATGCAGATGGTGTTTTGCATATACATTTCAGTGTGTGGCTTGCAAAAATATCACCCACATACGACCCTTACTTTGCTATTAACACACTACATTTTTGGGCAGAAACGTTCTGCATCATGGTAACTCAGATTCTGCATCCACAAATTAAACATGTTCATATTGTGGGTTTAAAAAAAAAACTTTGCATACATTATTCTGCTTTGCTAGCTTTGGGAAGAAACTACTGAAATCCAGCCCCCTGACTACTGGAAATCTCATCCAGTAATCCCACTTGCTTCTGAGATTTCAGTAGGCATTATCCATACACACTCTGCAACCATAAGGCCTAGAAACTTGGTTTTTTGTTTTGTTTTTTAAGGAAAGCTGACATTTTCGGCAAGCACCACCCACAGCTCTGCTCCTCTGCTCACTATCCTTCAGAACGCCTTTATGGTCCAATCCTATCCTAGGCTGGCCTGCACAGTGCAGGGTCGCTGATGCAGTGACTGCAGGATCCTGTGGGCTGGCTGGGGAACATGCTGGCCAGGAGAGAAAGAAATAGTTAAAAAAAAATTAAAGTAAAGAAAGTAAAGAAAAATTTTATGGGTCTATTCAGATCTACTATGCCAGTTCTTTCGTTGGTGCAGATCTGTTAGGCCGCAGGGGATATGTCAAGCCTGGGATGGGGGGTTCCAGAACTGCTGGATGTTGCTGCCTCCGGGATCTGCTGCACCTGCCTCCGATCTTACCCCATCCTGGCCTGATCCCTACCCTGATCTGCCCCCCCATCATGACCATGTTGACAGACGGTCTTCACGATGCCAATGCAGTGCTCGGTCTTCCGGCCTTTGCACTGGCAGCAGCACTCCACAGAGAGCAATGGAGAGGCTGCCGTGATGGTGGACAGCACAGTATGCTGGTGAACCTTAGGATCTGCCAGTGCACTGCATGGATAGAATTAGACTTGTTATTCAATTAAAATGCCACTTTGTACTAGACACTAATGACAAAAGGATGCAGTTGATCTTTGGGGAAACGGTGTTCTGCCCCCTTTTGAAGATGGTTTTTACTCTATAAAACTAAATTTTCACAGCACCAAACTCTAAGGGGGATTACTGTGCTGTGGCATATGGTTACCCAAGCAAAGAACAAATCTGACTTCTGTTCATTAAGAAAGGTGTTTGTGATCTATGATGAACAGGGACATCTAGAGCAGAGGTTCTCAACCGGTGGTACGTGTACCACTAGTGGTATGCGGCCCACTGGTTGGTGGTACTCGAATCCCTGGCCAGCAAAATGGCAGCCGCCATTGTGACCACGCTGAAGCCCTGAAAATCAAGAGGAATTAGCAATGCCTGCGGAGTTTCCTGTTCAGTTGAATGACAGACTATGGAGTTGAGGGGAGGTAGATGCTGGCTGACCCAGGACATTTTGGTCCTTAAGATGGCAAAACCAAATGAACAACCACCGGCCTTCTAACTGACTAGTCAGCTGAGTTGAAATATATTTGCATATCAGCAAAACATCAATGTACATACCTTGTTGAAAGATGCATGAAACCCTACTGTATTACTAATTGAGTTGGGATAAGCCTGTCTTCTTTATTTTAAGTAACTCCCCAAATAAGATTGTCCCCACTTGCAGACACCATCCATCTCTATTACAGGATAGGAGACCAGCCTTTTCTTCTAGATGCCTTTTTCTTTGGAAAAGGGTTTGAGCAAATAACCATCAATATGTTCAAATTATAACTGGTTTATTTTGCTGTGTTTCCCCCTTTGAAGAAAAAAAAACTGAACCTTTTGCAATATGAATATCTCTGAAATACACCCTAATCTTGTGTGATAAAAAGGACTGATACAAAGGTGCTTCTATTCCATCTGAGGAGTCCCTGTAGTATCCCCTTTATATATGAATGAGGAGTTTCTACACTAGCCTGGGCAGTTCTTTCTACTCCAGCATGTGTTATAAGGAAAGAATTGGAACATGTCTGCCTGTCTTTCTTGTATTGAAGTTGAATCTCTGGTTAGTTTATCTTTCTCTGATGAAATTATTGTATGTCCACAAGTTTTTGAATCAAATCAACAAATCACACAAGGTTGTGTGAGCCATTGACTCAGAAGCAACTAAACGCTGCTCACGGTCCAAAAGAAACGAACGGTATATTAGGAAATCTGGCTGAATGTTTTCAGGGTGTTTTTTTAAAAGTAGGTTCTTTGCTATCCAAATTGTCAGTTCTGCTTTCCTGTTACCTCAAAGAAAGCACAAACTGCTGGTGATACACTGAAAGTAAAAATCAGTTGTAAAACAGTTGGAAGCTGTCTCAGTAAATTGTGGCCCATTATCTGTTCTCAAAAGAGAAGGTATTACATGGTGAGCAAATATGCGCTTTTGACACTGTAATCAGTATGTCTGCAGTAGTGTTCTGTAACTTTGCTATCTCCAAGTAGCCGGAATAATTGTCAATGACAAGGTAAGCTACGGGCTGTGTGCGCTGCTGGAACTTACGTTCTGGCAGCGCACCATGCTTTATGAAGTTGTAAAACATGACGTGCTGTCACACACTACCAGGCTGCTGCGCAAGTGGAAAGGTGCGCAAAGTAGCAGTTGCTGGAGCTCCAATGGCCCCAGAGATGTGCTGTGAGCAGGGAGGGGAGGGCAGGGGAATTTCTAGGTGGATCGGGATGGGCAGGGGGTGGACCAGCGGAGGGAGTGGGTAGATCTTGGTGGCATTAGCATGCGCCAGAATACTATCCCTGTCCCTCACTGGGTCCCTCTCCTGTTTTCTCCTCAGACGTATGCCAGCTATAAAAAAAGAAATAAGGTGCCTGAGGGGGAGGGACATGATTGAGATGTATAAAATTATGCATGGGATGGAGAGAGTGGATAGAGAGAAGTTCTTTTCCCACTCGCACAACACCAGAACTAGGAGACATCCACTAGAATTGAGTGGCAGGAGAATTAGAACAGACAAAAGAAAATATTTCTTTACCCAATGTGTAATTAATCTGTGGAACTCATTGCCACAGGATGTGGTAATGGCACCTGGCCCAGATGCCTTTAAAAAGGAATTGGACAGATTTATGAAGGAAAAGTTCATCACAGGTTACAAGCCATAATGTATATGCAACCTCCTGGTTTTTCTTAATGCCAGATGTAAGAGAGTGGCAACAGGATACAGGTATCTTGTTGTCTTGTGTGCTCCCTGAGGCATCTAGTGGGCCACACTGTGAGATACAGGAAGTTGGACTAGATGGGCTTTCGGCCTAATCCAGCAGGGCTCTTCTTATGTTCTATAGAGCTGGTGTAGGTCTGAGGAGATCCATAGGACATCAGGGGGCTCACCCTTGAGGAGGCCTCCAGATTGCAACCACCACCACCACCATTGGATGCAGCGCGCACATTTCAAACTCATTAACCAATTTTTTTGCCAGGCCCACAGGTATATACATTTGGCTCCTGTAGCGTATATACACCTGTGGCATGGGCAAAAATGGTTTTAATCAGTTTCTGCCCTCCCTGTCCTGGTCCACCCCCTGCTCCCTGGTCCGTCCCCCCCGGTCCACCTGCCCTGGTCCACCCCCTGCCAGCACACCAGCTGCTTGCACTGCCACAAAACACTTTACGGCTGCTTTGCGGCAGCCTGCGCTGGCAGAAAACGTTTTCCACCGCCGGCACTCCAGTTAGACAGGATTGGGCCGTTAGTCCTCTCCCCCCATTTCATGTTCCTGATCCAAAACAGGTCCTCCACGATTAAAAGAAGAAGAAAAAAAAAGCAAATATGTGTTTAACATCATGTCTAGGGTCACTGAGGTTTCTTTATAGCTGCCATTCTAAGCAGTTTTTACAAAAAATTCTCACACAAAGGATCAGCCTCCTGTGCTCTAAAACCCTTGTCTGGTGAGCAGCTGATATGGTATCCTCTCTCTAATGAAATCCACACAGATAGCATCATTTTGCGCTCGACGTAATTTATCTGGTGAAAGCGGTGTCTGCAGTGGTGCTCTAGAAAGAATTTCTGCTGTCATGAATGATGTTTTCCATGGACGCGGGTGTACAACCTTGCGAGTGATTTTGTCATCCAGAGAGGAAACCTTTGAACTCTTGGTTGAAGTTAATTAATCAAGAGGCTTGTCTCCTAGAAGGGGCACGTGAGGCTTTGAGCTACATGGATACTGTGTGAATGTCAAATGAACAAGACAAGCTCTTAGGGATCACACATCTTTAGCCCTGTTAGTGCTGCTCCTTCTGTCTGCAGTTTTTTTTTCCCCCTGCTGGGTGAGTGATCTTAAGACAAGGACGACAGCAGCAACCTGACATGCCTAGCTTGGAGCGGCTGGATGCTGTTCAGTGTAGTGAATGTTTCGCTGATTGACTCCCCCCCCCCCCCGGATCTTCACTGCAGCTATATAGATTAAGAATCCTTTTGAATAAATATCTGCTGGCGATATTTTTAGGAATATGCAGCTAAGCTTAGAGGATCCCCGTGCAAAATGCCCATCAAAAGTAACATTTATCAAATGGCAAAGTTTTGCCTTTTACGTTCAAATGTATTAGCATGCTTTGTTGGGGCTATGATGTAAATACATTGCTGTGACAATCTGTATATTCATTCCAGGTTGGCCATTTGACATTGTCATGTGTAAAATGAGCGGGCTAGTCCAGGGGATGTCGGTCTCCGCTTCAGTTTTCACTCTGGTGGCTATCGCAGTGGAAAGGTATGTTTCCATAACTCACTTTGTTTTCTATCCCTTTGCCTGCAGTCAGCAAGTTCAGTGATAGTCATACAAGTCTTGTTAAGAATGTAGAACATATGAAGTTTCAGACCAAGCCCTGCAATCCAAGATCTTTTTAAATTAGAGATCCCAGGCATTGACCCAGGCTCCTTTTTGAGTCAAAATACATATATATTCTACCACTAACAGCCCAACCCTATTGGGCCTTTATGATAGCGGACCTCACGATCCTCTGTCACAAAAGCTGCAGTGGTGGCGGAAATGGTGCACCACCGCTGGGCGCATCAGAGCCACCAAAACAAATGGTTGGCTACCCTGTACAGCCACCACCAATGGACCTGGCACATGCCAGACCAGGTAAAATGGTAGAGGGGGTGGTTCGGGGGATGTTCAGGAAGGGGAAGGGCAGGGGGTGGTTTGGGGGCAGGAGCGTGTGGATCTCAGCAGTGGCGTGCGTCGAGATGCTATCCTCTCCTTCGCTGCCTGACTCACCTCCTTCCTCTGCGGACTTATGTCAGCAAAATAGCTGGCATGGGTCTGAGTAAGCCCATTGCTGACCAGGTGGCCTACTGAGAAGTAAAAAAATGTTTTTACTTACCTCTCATCAGCCTTCTGGTCAACACCCCCCCCCCCCATAGCATGCATGCTCTGGACTGGCAAGTGATACGATTGGACTGTAAGGCACAGTTCTTTAATCCATCCTACAAAAGTGTTCACACAAAGAAGGTGGAGAGTTTCTAGAATGCCATATTAACAATTCCAAAACCTGTGGTCACAAGATCCATATTCTGAAGGCTAGGATCTGAACATTTTCATTCTTTCAGTCCCCAATCCTAATTTCCTGGAGACTAGCTCTGCAGTGTGCATGGTTTTGAAGAACAGAGAGAACATCAAGCATGCTGAATCATTCCAGTCTGTCAGAATCCCCACCATTACCAGGAAGAAAAATAGACACAACCAATGCATTTGAACAATGCATTCAGTGACGAACAAGGGAAGAAACCTTGGGGTTGTGGTGGATAGTTCAATGAGAACATCAGCGCAGTATGTGGCAGCTGTGAAGAAGGCAAATTCCATGCTAGGGGCCATGCTAAGTCACAAAAGAGAGCAACCAAAATTATCAAAGAGATGGAGCACTTTCCTTACAAGGAAAGGCTACAACATTTCGACGCCCTCTGCTCTACTGGTGCCTCTCCCTCACCAGGCTCCTTCCTCTGCATCTCTTTATAAACAAAATTATCACCTGTCTCCAGCTTTAGTTTCACAGTGCAGCTGATGTTTACTAAGGGGAACGTGTTTGGTCATCAGTCGTAGTTTGTACAAATGTTGTCTTTTGAGGACCTGTGTCCTTCAATGATAATCTCTTTTTAAAGACCATAAACGTTTGGGACTCAAATGTGGATTTCTTGCAAAAACAAAACAAAACAAAAACCTGTCAAAGGCATCTTCAAGATGACGCTTACAAAAGACTCTTCAAGTACAGTATATGTTCTGGTACATGCCATATATACCTCAGCTGGCCATCGACACTCATTTGTTGTATCTGTTTCAATATCTGGACTGATTCCTTTTTCCTTCTCTCCTAGGTTCCGTTGTATTGTGTACCCATTTAGACAGAAACTAACCCTAAGAAAAGCCCTGATCACCATCGTTATCATTTGGGTCTTGGCCTTAATCATTATGTGCCCCTCTGCGGTCACCTTGACCGTCACCAGGGATGAATACCATTTCATGTTGGATGCCTACAACAATTCCTATCCGTTCTACTCCTGCTGGGAGGCATGGCCAGACAAAGAGATGCGTAAGGTCTACACAACAGTTCTCTTTTCTCATATCTACCTTACCCCACTCACCTTGATTGTGATCATGTACGCTCGGATTGCCTTCAAATTGTTCAAGTCGTCTGCGCCTTTAGGGGGCTCCCAGTCAGAGGAAAATGAAGGAAGAAGGGTCTCCAAGAGGAAAGTCAAAGTAATCCACATGTTGATCATTGTGGCATTGTTCTTCACTCTTTCGTGGTTGCCCCTGTGGACTTTAATGTTGCTGACAGACTATGGGAACCTAACTGAGTATCAACTCAATCTCATTACGGTTTATTTTTTCCCATTTGCCCATTGGCTGGCTTTCTTTAACAGTAGCATCAACCCAATCATCTATGGGTACTTCAACGAGAACTTCCGGAGAGGATTCCAAGAGGCCTTCAAAGTCCAGCTCTGCACCATGGAAAGGGAACACAAAGACACCTATTCGGATAGGAATAATAGTGGCTTTCTCTCTGGGGCCCGCAATCGGATTTTTGTTGAAGCTCAAGGCAGTGACTCAGTACAGCCTTCTGAATCTGGACAAAGCAGCCTCCTGAGAACTGGACTGTTTCCAGTAAGGAATGGCCGAGTAGCTCATCATGGGCTGATGGGAGAGGATTTTGACAGTAAAGGTTGCTTTCCCAATAGTGTCAGCATCCCAGCTTGGGAAATCTAAGGACATTTGAGATTCCTAGCTGACTTAGCTCAATATTTATTGTTTTCGAAGCATGTGAACTAAACACATTTCAAGTAACCATCTCAAGACCAAAACCTTTAAACACTGTGCATATTTAAGTGAAAAGATATGAAATTTGGAGTTTTCCTTCTTGTTGCAATTTTTGATACTTCATATGGCATGGACCAATTTTTTATAAAGTGTTTCAATTTGTAAATGCACAATTTCCCCTTAAACGTCATATAAGTTCAGAAAGAAGTTCCAATGAGATTTTGGGAACTGGGCCTTTGCTTACGGCTGTTAGACAGAAGAGTTGTTTTGATGTAGGCTGATAAGCAGAAGTACAGTTGACTGCTACTGATCACCTATTTCCAGCCCAATCCTACCCTATGCTCTGCTCAGCGTTCCAGCTATGCCAGTGCTGGCAATACTGGATCCTGAGCAGAGAAGGTGGGGTTGGAGGTCTTCTCGTAAAGCCCCAGCTGCCCCAACAGGTCTCCTCGAATCCATGCTAGCTATTTAGCTGGTGTAAGATCGGGAGGCCCGTGTAGGGCAAAATGGGTCTGGGAGGGGGATAGGAGACGGTGCACGCTGCTGCTGCCAATCCTGCCCCCCTCCCGGGCCTGATCCGCCCATCCATGCCCATCTCCCACCCCAAAACGCCCCCATTACGCCCCTATGCCGCCCAACCCATCCGCAGCTTACCTGGGCATGTGCAGGCCTCTACATTGACCTAGAGCCAGCGCAACTGCTTTACGGCAGCTTTTGCGACAGTCCTGTGCTGCGGCTGGATAGGATTGTGCCCTTCATCTGTTAGACACTATGGGCTGTGCTACCTCAAAAATAAAAAGCAAGGTAAGACTAAGAAGTCAGAGGACAAAAACACACACACACACACAACCCTCTGTTTAGGGAATAAGATGATAAACAGGAGGGCAATAACACCGAGACACACATACAAGCACGCACACACAAGAAAGCAAAATTATTTTCTTAAATTCAACCCCATTAACGTTTGTGGAACTAAACCAGAATGATTTATATGATACTGTTAAGTGTTGTTGCTACTTCCACGTATGGTAGTCCCACATCCGAATAGGTTTTCTGGAGGCACCCTGCAGCACTCTGATTTCCCATGCAATTTCCCAACCATGTACTAGCCATGCCCATGTCTGCATATATAGCTCCTGAGATTGGATAGAATTATTGGGGTGTTCAGACCTCCACCACACCCCAATTATAACATTGATATAGGAACTGCACAGTACGGATTGATGTGATGTCGATTTCCCACAAAAGCACCTCCCTGGATTACAATTCACAGTTTTTGCAAATGAACTGAAGGGCCACAGTCATGCAGCCTGATTTACAAACCATTGACACAAGCACGCTATGACTATATGAGTGTTTAATCTCATTCATGTCAATGTGATTCAGAGCGCGATCCAGTGTAAAGATCTGCGGGTAGCCCTAGGGCTGACCGCTGGATTCTATCCCCATTCTGGGCTGATCATGATCGGCCCGGAGGCAGCGGCGGAACCACGGTGGAGCGCGTGGAGCAGGAGCTCCAGGCGCTTGGGCGCTTGGGCGGGCGCCCTTGGGAACTCACCAAAGTGAAGGCAGGCGGCGGATCAGCCCACCCTCCCTCCCTGGAGCCCATTTGGCTCCGAAATGAGAGCAAAACGGGCGGGGGGGGCGCGTCGACGTCAAGCGAGGGGCGCGTCGACGTCAAGCGAGGGGCGTGTCGACGTGATGTGCGCAGGCCCCGCCCCCACGCGTCCGGGCGCCGGCAGGGCGCCTGTCATCTCTGTCCGGAGGTCTCCTGGGGGAAGGGGACATTTGTCCCCCTGGTGTAGTGTGGGGAGGCCCCAATGGGCCTCCTCTTGAGCTGGCATAAGCCCAAGGAGGCTGTATAATGGCTGCGCCAGCCCGGGAATGAGTCAGGGATGCGGCGGCCGCCATCCTTGCCCCCTCCTGGGCCAGCTCGGCCAACCGCCGCCCTCCCTCGCCACCCGGCCTGCCCTTGTTTCCGCTGGCGAGAGCCTTACCTTCCTCTGGTAGTGGCTGGGTCAATCTGGCACCGGAGTGAGGGCTGCCGGCCTTTGTGCCAGTGGCCCCTACTCTAAAGTAGTCGCAAATGTGCTTTATGGCACATTTACGATACTTTCGAATGGCGGAATGGAGTGAGACAGACATATCTAATCTCAAATGGGGATTTCAGTACAAAATTATGGCACACATTAAAAAGCACCAAGTAAGATGAATAGTTGTTTAGAAAGCTTAAAACCACTAAGTGCAACTTTTATTGTAGCTTTCAATCATTAACATGGGCATCTGGGAGGTGCAAAGTTATTCATATTCCATATTCCAGTCTTTCTCAAACAGGCAGCTCAATCCTACCCAGCACAGGTGCAGCACGGGTGCCAGGCCCACGCTGTATCCTGTGCTGGAGACGAGCAGGCTGGGGGGTCTCGAGTGAAGACCCCCCCCAGGCTGGGGGGGTCTCAAGTAAAGCCCCAGCCTCCAGTATGGGGCCACTTGGGTCCATCATGCCAGCTATTTTGCTGGCGCTGACCTGAGAAGCCTGTGTGAGAAGGAAAGGCCTGGGAGGGAGCATAGGATTTGTCATTCGCCAGCAACATTGATCCCACCCACCCCTCCCAGGCCCGATCTACCCACCCCTACCCTCCCACCGTCCCATTACCCATGACTTATTTATCCCACGACTGCTAAGTTCACTTAGAAGCCTTTGGTGAAGCAAGCTTTTATCAAAAACTTTTAAAATACTTTATATTGTCTAGCAGATTACCCAGTCTACATGTTTGTTGACACTCTCAAAAATGCTCTAAAAGGCTGGTGAAGGGAAACTGTCCTTTGTAGAAGCCATGCTGATTCTTGCAAGGAAAGTGCTCCAATTTTCTAGAACTGTTGAGTGTGCCAGCTGAACACTGTTCTTTAATTGTTACACCTGAAGGGAGCATAACAAGAGGTGCAGTTCTGCAGCATGGGGTTGCCAACTGACCAGAAAAAGCAGCCTGGCTTGCTCCCTTACTTTTTACAGCAGCTTGATCTACAGAAATCGGCAGATGAAGCTTTTCATGATGGCACAGAGATAAGCATTTTCACCTCCTTGATGTCCGCAGATCAAGCTGCTGTGAAAATCAGAGAATAAAAAAGTTGGCAACTTTGCCTAATTCAAATCTCACAATCACTTATCCCCACCACAAAACTCAGTCAAACCTTCATAAATGTACAAAACAACCAAGAAAAGAAAGTGTGCATTTCAACTAAGAAAGTATCCTTGAAACAAACTCAGATGGAGAATTCATTTGCTGAATCAAAGTGTTTTCTGCCTGCATTGCTCCTTGGTCTTCCTTTGCACTCTCTAAGTAAAGAATACTTATGTCAGAACTCTTACGTGGCATTTAAATAAGTATTGTATTGTGTTGTAAAAGTGATGCTGCTGCTGCTGCTATTACACAGTCGTTGATGATGTAACGGAAATAAAAGATACTCTGTGTTGCTGTATCCTTTTTTTTTTTAATAATGAGAGTGCCTGCATCTCCGAACGCTGCAAGCTGTATCAATCACGTTCTAAAAAGGGTTTTTTTTTAAGGTCTCAAAACTATTGGGTTTGCACCAGGGTTCTGCCAGGGAGGGTAACCACAACATGAAAGTACTGAAAAAGGAAATTCTGCAGTGAAAGCAAAAGTTTCCTGACAGTTAAATATTGTCTGCTTTGTGTCTCAGAAGCAAATATACTAGGGTAGGTTATGATGCATAAACCACCTGGAAGTATTTTGAAAGCCTTGTGTAAGGTTCACAGTGCAACGTTGTTTAGCCACCTCTCCATACAATTTTGGGGCAATCCTATGGCCAAACTGTGCCTACATTGCTGCTGATGTTGGAGAGACATCAGCACAGCGTCCATATATCCTAAACCTGTCCACCACAAAAATGGAGTGGAAACAAGAGCTCATACCATTTTATGTTGGTGCAGCCCTCTCAATAATTCTGCTAGCATCCATGGAAATCTTGATACCACCTACCAGTCATGGGGTGGTGGCCTGACATGCAAGGAGCCAATGCCCTCAACCTACCCGGCCCCAATGCTGGTGTTTTTCCCATTGTTTCCTGTGTTGTTGTTTTTTATTTCTTCGCCTGCTCCAACATCAGCCTAATGTTTTGCCATTGGGGGTATGTCCATTGAGGGAGCTTAAAGCTGTATCAGACCGCATGCATCTCAATTCGTTGCGTCTCAGAGTCGATTCTGATTGGCCCGAGGCATTGCTCTGCGTCCCACCCCCACAACACCGAACGTGGCCTCTCATTGGCCGAAGGTCGTTCTGGTGCGTTCCAAGTTGAATAAATTGAGCTTTGGCCAACGAGAGGCCGCGTTTGGCGTTGTGGGGGTGGGACATGGAGCAATGCCTCGGGCCAATCAGAATCTACTCCGGGATGTGATGAAGCAAGACGCCTGCGGTGTGAGGCGGGCTTTAGGATATGGCATACCTTGACTCCTCCCGGACTCTCCCGTTTGCAGTTGATGGTGGAGGTCTGTCAGCATCCATGGCACATCTGTTGATGGAACTGGGGCTATAAAAACAGGCTTTCCTTGTACCTGGTTAGCTGCTGTTGCATTGATGTCTGAGGGCATCACTATACTGACGTTGGCGCTGGCATAGGAATTCAAAAAACCATGCAGAAAACAATACGGGAAAAATACCATACACAAACCATACGGAAAACACCAGAAAATCTCAGTTCCTGCCTCTGCCCTGCCCACTTTCCACAGCAGCCTTTGCCTTTCAAGCCCCTTCTTTGAAACTCCAGCCCCATGAAGATGTGGATTCGCCCTGTCTGCAGAACCTATTCTCCCTAGCAAAAAGCCTTGCCATTGGGCTGTCAAACCTATCAAGCTAGATCAGTGGTTCCCAACCTGGGGGTCGTGTCAAGAAGCAGTTTCTGGGGGGTCGCGGGATGTTGGCTGGATGGCTATCCCCACTGCAGAGAAAGAAGTGTCTGGTGCTCTCTTGAGGCTTGTTTGCTCACCTTGTGTTACTTTCTGCTTGCCTTTTAGCATCTCTGTTAATATTAGCTCACTCCTCCCGCGCTCTAAATGGGGCTGATTATGACTGAGTACAACTTTAAAAACAATAAACTTCAGATGTTTGAGAGCTGCAATATTTAAGAAGCATTTAAATTCTTAAATACATTTACTCACCATGAATATTAAACTTATGTTTTAATCCAGTGGACTCTCTGTTTATACCAGGTAAATAAGTATAACACTTGAAAATTTCTTATTTACCTTTTAAATTAATTGTGATGCAAAAAGGAGCTCAGCCAACATATTTCCAAGAGCCGTACATTATACATGAAAGAGCCGCATGTGGCTCAGGAGCCACAGTTTGGCCACCCCTGTGCTGTAGTATCCCTGGCAGGTGTGCCTGTTTGTGGTGCTATGAGATGCTAAATGCTCCATGAAGTGGTTTGCATGCCTCATACTATGGCTGAGTGGTTAGCGAGCAGCTTTGTGGATTAGCCAGTGTGGGTACAAGACCTACTTTGATTTCTTTTTTTGTCCCTGCCATGCGTGTTTCTGGCCAGTCATGCAAATAGTGAGCATGCTGTTGGTTATGGCTGGCCCTGTCACCGAAAGAGCTGGCAAGAGGATTTATTCATTTATATGTCTCTCTCCTCAAGGCGTGCAAGACCTTTTCTGTAACGTTTAGAGAGCGTACAGCCAGTATACAACACAGCTCTATTTAATAGACTGGATAACAGATCGGTGTAATGCAGAGAATCCCCTTCCCTCAAAAAAGAGATGGAGGGAAATAACTTTCAGTAAAAGATGGATCATATCATGATCACTGATGAGTCCCCTTCATGGATCACTGCCTTGTCATGGCGAAGGGGCTTGCATAACTCAATGAAGTCATGAGCTACAGTATGCCGTGCAGGCCCACACAAGACAGACAGGTCATAGCGGAGAGTTCTGACTAAAAGTGATCCACTGGAGAAGGAAATGGCAACCCACTCCAGTAACCTTGCCAAGAAAACCCCATGAACAGTATCAAAAGGCTAAAAGATATGACGCCAGAAGGTGAGCCCCTCAGGTCGGAAGGTGTCCAATATGCTACTGAGGAAGAGCGGAGGACTATTCCAAATAGCCCCAGAAAGGATGAAGTGGCTGGGCCAAGTTGCAATCCTATATGCACTTAAAAGGTAAAGGTGACCCCTGACAATTAAGTCCAGTCGTGTCCGACTCTAGGGTGTGGTGCTCAGTCATCCCCATTTCAAAGCCGAAGAGCCAGCGTTGTCCGAAGACGCCTCCGTGGTCATGTGGCCGGCATGACTCTCCTTGCCGCAGCGCGTAGCATGCGTCTGGAACACGGAGCGCTGTTTACCTTCCCGCAAGCGGTACCTATTTATCTACTCACATTAACATGCTTTGGAACTGCTAGGTTGGCAGGAGCTGGCCAAACAACGAGAGCTCACCCCGTCGCGGATTCGAACTGCCGACCTTTCGATCGACAGCTCATGGTTACCTGCCTTGTGTTGCAATCCTATATGCACTTACCTGTGAGCAAGTCAGTGGCAGAGGCATCACTAGGTTTTGCGTCACCTGGGGTGAGAACTCATCGTGTCACCTCCATAATGGGCATCATCTGCCCCACCCCTTCCCCCACCCCTCATCATTGCCCTGCCCCATGCTATGTTTGTCCATAACGTTTGATAGAATATGGATACTTCCAAACGGGTTGTTTCATTGCATTTATCATGAAAGTACACATCGAATGATAGATACCATGATAGTATTATTCATAAGTACAAACTTTTCACAATTTTGGCCACTAGTGGTGTCAACCCCCCGATGGTGTCACCCGGGGTGGTCCGCCTTCCCACACACCCCTAGTGACACCACTGGTCAGTGGGGCTTAATTCTAAGTAGACATGCATAGGATTGTGCTGCAAGTGACATCCAAGTTGGACTATCTATTGCAACTTTCTAGATGTGAGGCTGCCTTTGAAAAGTTGCCGTTGGAAACTTGACCCAAAATGCAGCAGCAAGAATCTGTTGCATGGAGCATGTGTTATTCCTGTGCTTTACCAGCTTCATTGGCTTCCAGTTGGTTTCTGAGCTGAAACTGTAATGCTGGTACTGACCTTTAAAGCCGTCAACAGCCTTGGCCTACAGTACTTGAAAGACTGCCTCTTCCAATATCAACTTGCCTGAGCACATACAGGCCCTGCTCCATGTTCCCCTGTTCTCTGAACCTCGGTGGAGCTACCTGGGGCCCCACAAAAATGTTTCCAATTGGGCCCACAGCTCCTAAGGCCGGCCCTGATCTTGCTGCTGTGCTGACTGACCCCCAACTCCAGATTATGAACAAGTTAAAAGCACCGGTCCCAAGCTCAATCCTTGGGGCATACCACTTTTCACCTCTTTCCAATTTGTGAACATTGCCTATTGACATTCCTAGTCTTCAACCAGTTCCTAAGAGGACCTGCCCTCTCTTAAGCCCTGACTGTGGAGTTTTCTCAGGACGAGCCATTGGTGAGGGACTACATCAAATGCCTTATCTCCCCTGCCTGCCTGTGGCATTTTGAATGCTCTGCTGATGTTAAGCTGATTTTCTCCTATTCTTGAGTTTACTTCTTTTCTTCCTTCCCCCTCTACACTACTTAGGCTATCCTCCCGCAGTTCTTATATAGGTAAAATGTCCTGAAAATGCTTCTTGCACTGGGAGTGCAGAAATAAACTGTGCATGGTTGCCAAATCTCAGGGTCATTGACTTAAACTCAGGTTTTGGAGGGCCATTGCACTCTCCAGCCAGGAAGTTCTGGAAAGCCACTTGTTCTTTCGCCTCCCCACTCCCTTCCATTTAAAACTGAGTATGCCATGCTGGCATATCAACAATCCACCTTCTCCACCTCCAGTAGGCCTGGAAGGCCAGATGGTGGAGTGATGATGTGGCAGTTTTGCAGCCCTGTAATTTGACTGTACCAGTATTATTTTAAAAAGCACTACTTTAAAAAGTATTTCACCCATCAGTCTAAAAAAAGAAAAATTCTTGTAAAAATAAGTCGTTCCCATCTTTCCCCACATCCCTTTGATTTGGTGCTCCACGTTGGTACCAAATTCTTTTGGGCATTCAATGGTATGCAACTACGTGGCATGCATGAGCAGGCCTGCCTCGCCTCCTGATTCTGAAGTTTTCGGACGTGGCAACCCTATTATTATTCCCATATTGCAGAGGGGGAAGCTGACACAAGCTGCGAGGCTGGGGCTGAGGGAGACTGGCTCTTTAAACAACCTGATCAGTAAGCCAGGTAAGGTACTGACACACATGGCCATCCTCCATCTCCATTGCCACACATACGTCTTACACTCTATAATAATGCAGCAGACACTTTGTATAATAAGGCGGCTTTCGTATGCACTCTTACACTGAAACAATGATACTGAACTGCAGAGGGATCTTAAATACCAAGTAAACGTGCAGAGGACTGCGCTGCTCTTTCAGAGAGGTAGACATAAACTCCAAATATAACCGGAAACTAGGGGTCACGTATCTTTTTCTACCTCTATAGGAGGCAATTTCGCCTAGGAGTCTGCGCGGTGCGTGCAACCCGGCGTGGCATCGGCATGATGAAACGGGGGGGGAAGGGTGTGATTGTGCGCATGTGCGGTGAGGGGATGGGCGGAGAGAAGAGAGCTGCGGAGGGAGTGTCCCTGGCTAATAAGAGGTCGCGGAGGAGAGGAGGCGCCGAGTGCGCGTTTCATTCTCTCCTTCAGCCGGTTGGGTCAGGCACCATGGCCAGCTACAGCGTGGAGGAGCGGGGCTGTCCTAACACTTTGGAGTACAAGCTTTTCTTCAGTGAGTCCCCCGGGGAGGGGTGAGCGTGGCGGGAAACGGGGCTGAAAAGTCGCTTCCCTCCGAAGGCGGCTGTGTGCGTGCATGAATGCGAGTATGAATGGGAGAGAGCGAGAAAAGCGCCCGCGGGCACCGAGCCCCTCCGGGAAAGCCAGGGCAGCACTCTAGAAGCTAAATGTTATCGGTAAAATATTACCCATAATAAGCATTATTTTTTAAAAAAGATTGTTTATAGCAAATATTGGACTGCTGCTCTCCCTGGCTTGCTGTAGCGTGATGGCTCTAGAGAGACTGCTGGTGCAATCTGGCGCACGTTTTCTCGGCACTTGGTCCCATTGAGTGGAGTGGGGCATATTCCGCGTGGTAAGTGTACCTAGGATTGGAGCCTGAACCGTGACTCTTGGCATGAAATCCCCGGTTCACGTCTCGCCTCTGCCATGAACTCGCTTGGAGGACGTAGGCTAGCTGCGGTTTGACTTTCGTTCCCAGCCTCTCCATCTACATAATAAGGGTGATTAATACTGCCCTCCCTTGCCTCATACAGCTTTTGTAAGGATCACAACGTCTGTGAGATGCTTTAGAGTCTAAAGTAAGTAACGAAGTTTAGACACTTCCCTCTAATAAGAGAAGGTAGTCCTGTACCAGCCAGTGTGTGGCAGTGAAGGGGGGGGGGGAAGGAAAGCCATCCTTTCTTCTTTGGGTGATTTCTGCATGCCTGGAAAGCGCCCCATGCATTCAGAAAGCTACTACTTTTTAATGGGGAGTGATTTTGGATCTCTTGACTTTGGTTTCCTTCCCTACATTCTAATACAATGCAGGAAGGGAGTTAAACCCCTCTCTCCTAGCTGCCTTAGCCTTGAAACTGAGTACTGTACTACCGTTTCTCTGAAAATAAGACCTCCCCTGAAAATAAGACCTACTGTTTTTTTTTGGGAGCCAAAATTAATATAAGGCCCTGTCTTATTTTTGGGGAAACAGGGTATAAATTTCTTGCACTATAGGATGAGGAGAGAGGGATTTTCTCATTCTCCCCCCACCCTGCTAGAGATCTCTGCATGCTTGCAACTGGTAGCTCCAACAATTAATCCTGTCTTCTGACTTGGGGGGGTGGGTGGACCCTTGTATGTTGGCTTTCATAAAAACCTAAAATTTGAAATATTCTTTGCAACATCTTGTATAATGAGTAACTCCAAGCCTTTGTAAACAGAGTACAGTAACAGGGAATATACTGACAGAGATAGCCTATTTCATGTTTATGTACTTCCTCCAAGGAGTTAGAGCAGTGTACATAGCTCTTCCACCTCCTTGTATATTTACAACTGATTTATGAGATAGGTTAGATTGATCTGGGGCTACGCAGGAGGCTACGCAGTAAACTTCATGACTGAGCAAGGATTTGCACCCAACTCCTTCTGTCCTGAGTCCATCTTCCTTCTAACCACACTAGCTTATTTCTGAGATTAAAGTGCAGAGATTCCACATCAAAGTATGTAGCATCCAGCAACATGTTGAACTCTGGCACCTTTTACACAAAATGCCTGAGTGCTTTTACACAACATACCACAATATACCTTTTACACAACCACCCCTCTTTCATGGGGTGGTGGTAGTGTCTGCCTGTTCTGAAAGAAGTGTGAAGAGGAGATGGTGGGTGGGGAGAGAGAGATGGGAGTGTGAATGGTGGTTGCCTACAGGGAGAGATTCCCTAAAGAAGGGGGATAATGCCTCCCATGGTCCCTAAGTGTGATGATGAGGGTGGTGGTATCTGTCCTTGTAATGCGTTCTTGGATGGTTTGGGCTGCAAGATCATGTCCCTGTATTCTGGAATAATGCTAACGAGGAGGATAGCTGCTCCAGGAATAAGGGGGGGCGCGATCTATCTGGCTGGTAGTGACCCCCAAAACTGATCTGGGTACATGTAGGTTTTATGGCCTGGGGGGGGGGGGAGTATGTACCATTCTTGTAGAGAATGTCTTCACAACCCAATTTCACTTGGTGCCCAGCAATTGAGAGTCGATGCCCTGAGTACCTGGTGAGCTATTTTTGTCCATCCTTTCCTCAAGAACAAACAGTAGTTGGGTTTAAAGTCTGAACAGCCTGACAGATAAGTGCAGCAAAGGTGGCTGTAAACTGAAGCCTTCTACAGTTTAATCCTTTAAGGCGATTTTTCTCTTCTTCCTGGCAGTGCCCCACCTCCAAAGCATTTCAGGCTTTTACTGTGCATACAGAAGTGTGGTAAAGAGATGAAATTTCCCATTGAGGAACATCAGCTAAGTTAACTCTGGACAGAGAAGGTCTGCAGGGTGTGAGAAGACTGTTACCTTCCTCTTAAACTTGAGTTTCCTAAAGCAGGGCTCCTATCCAAAGTCACAAACAGAAAACATTGTCCCAGTACCTGCCCAAGGGAATTTGTTACGGATCCTATGTGCTGTAGCTTCTGTGGCATACACCACAAATGTGTTTTGACATCCAAGTCAAACATTGTGTCTTGACCTCAAATGTGTTTTGACCTCAAAATGGTATACTTCTGAACGTATACATGTAAGTTTCTGCCTTGAGGTTTGTAAATGTCAACAGTGGGATATCTGTCTTTTAAATACACATTGCATTTTGTGTGTGTGTGTAGGAATGTTCCTAGCTGGCACCTGGGGGGGGGGAGGGTGGGAGAGACAAACCCACGCCATCTAAGGATGATTGCAATGTATGAAGTTTTTGTCCTGCAACCCATCTTGCTATTGAAGTGTGAGTTGGCTGGCTTGCTGAACGTCCTACAAATCCAGGAAAACTACTAGCCACAAATTCTGACTAGGGCACCACTCTGTACATACCAAAGTTAATAATTAATTTATGGCAAAATAATGGTTGGCTTCAGCTTATGAAAGCCAACAAGGTTTTTTGTTGAATAACTCCAGTGTCCATTCTTGCCACAGGTTACTGGGCAAGTGCCTTTCTTCAAGCCTGTTATGTGGTAGTTTGAAGCATGAGGCATAAATTTCTGTTTTTCAAACTCTTTGGTAATTGGGATGTGTTGGATTATATATGTATCAAGATTCAAGCTTTTGTATTTCCCTCCTACTTACAACTCCTCAGTGGCGTTGCTAGCCCACCCCGGGGCCAGGGGTTGGCCGAGCGCCCTGGAAGTAACATGACGTCATTACACATGTCACGTGACGCGCACGCTCTACCCATGTTTTCAAAAAAATACTCTATTTATTCCCCCCCCCCATACAAACATCCTCCGGCTGGGGGAAGCTGCGGGTTTCCTCGGAGAAGAAGCCATGTTTTCACAGCGAGAGCCTCAGAGGCGTGGAGCCGGGTCCTGCTGCGAAAAGACTCATTTGTTCATGGAGGGGGAGGACAAAGCCCCCTTGCAGGCAACGCAGCAGATAGGAGGAGGCCCTTCCGCTCCGACCGTGCCCGGCGGCGGCAAGGTGGCCATGCACAGGCATGCTGCAGCCTCCTCCATGACAGGCAACTGCAGCCGCTATAAACAAACACACAGCCAGGCCAGCCTGGGCGAAGCGAGCGCCTCTCTCTCTTTCGATCGCCCTGCTCCCCTCCCCGAGGGAGCGAGTGAAGAAATGACAGCAGTCAAAGAAGAAGATGAACCAATTCAGAAGCTAGAGCGGGCTGCCCAAACGCATCAACCCATAACACCAGAGTCACTGCTGCTCCAGCTCGTGCTGCTGCCACTGCACGAGGTCCATTTCTTTCCTTCCCTCCTCCTCCTCATTGTCGGCTTCGTCTTCTCCCACTGCCACCACCCCTTTCGCAGGGTCTCTCCTGCCTATCACTGTCAAGGTAGCTAATGCCCCCTTGGAGCGCCTCTCTCCTTCCTCCCCCGTCTTCTCCTTTCCCAGTTGCACACGGCGGCGCGCGCGCACACCTTTTAGAACAAGGGAGGATGGTGTGTGTGTGTATGTGTGTGTGGGGGAGTTCCTGCTAGTGGGAGAACGAAAGCAGAACTGCAGCAGTAATGGCAAAACTAAGCAAGCAGCGCGACAATGACTCCGATGAGGGCGACTGAGGAAGTGCCTCTTTAGGCGCCCTTTTGCGTCTCCCAGACGCTGGCGCCTGAAGCCCAGGGCCCCTGGTCTGACGCCACTGCAACTCCTGTCAAGCAAATGATGGACGTCTTTATAAAGCATCCTCTGAAACAGTTATTGAGCTCATCCGACAACTTCAAAGTCTTTGTTTGGTTTAGAAGTGCAAGGCAGAAAGGACACACCGGCTGCAGTGTGTTGCATAGAGCAGCATCTGTGTGCGACTGGAAAATCTCGTTGTGTCTTGCCTTTTACAAGCTTGCAATGCAGGAGAACTGCATTGCGGTGCAAGTTGGAAAAATTGAACTTTGGCTGAGTTTGAGAGGCCGCGTTCGGTGCTGTGGCGGCAGGACACGGAGTGACACGCTGGCCAATCAGATTGTAGTCTGAAAAGACTTGATTCTGATTAGCTTAAAAGAGAGCAGGTGGCGGAGCAGGATGTCTTGCCCTTCTCCATGTGGCTTCCTTCGGTGGCGACAGGATGCATTGTGTTGCGGCACGTTGGCTACTCCTGTGCCGCAGCGGCACTCACCGCACTGAGATGTAGGCGGTGTGTCCCAGGCTTAAACCAAATGTCTTACTAAACAAAGGAATTCCTACTTTCAGTTTCGTTGTGAAAGTAAGCTGCAACAATCTTGCTGCTCCCGTACTATCTCGAAGCTGCTAGGAGTGAAAAAATATAGCAAGTCGCTTCTGGCAAAATGTGTAAGCACTTGCTTCTCATAGACACCCCCTCCCCCTCTGTTTCTTAGTTTATGATTTGAAGCAGGTGTACCTCAAGGGCTTTCTGAAGAAAGGGGATTTGGTCTCTGCCATGTTTTACTAGAGTGTCAATGATCAATTTAACCTGAATCTCAAGCAACTTGAGATCATGTTGCACATTCCGAAGGAGTCCTGTTCCTGCATCTCAGAGTAGCACACAAAACATGACTGGCATCTATGGGTCTTTCCAGAAATTGTGGCAACTGTGCAACCATCATTGAACCAACTACTAGATGTTGCCCTATAAGCGTTTACATTGCTGGATAATTGTTGCTGCCAGTTCTCCGATACTAACACAGGTTGCTGGTAAACTGTGCTGCTTTCCTGAGGGGTTCAAGTACTGTAAGGATTTTGCTGATGGATGGTGGTCATGGCATTGCTGTAAGGCATGTCTTGAGCCCCCCCAACTGCTTACCTGTGTCACTTTGAATGCCCTACCCGTGTTGAGTTTTATCAAGTTACTTCATCATCGTCTTGTCTCCTTCCCACCTTTTTTAGCAACCGTACACCTCCTGTAGCACTCCCAACACATTTCTTATAACTAAGAGAAACTGGTTATGCCACCTGTAGCAAATCTAAGCCTGCTCCTTTAAGTGAAGATGGAGCTACCATTAAATAGAGCTAATGCTTTGCAGAAGGAACACTATCCCCATGAGACAGGGCCTTGATCTTGGATCAGTAGTTCCTGATAGTTACCTTCCTAACAAAGGTGTCTCCTGCAGATGAGGGTGAAGTGAGCTAGAGGGGCACAAGATGGGAAGTAAAAGTCCTAGCCATTTACTACCAATTCTTTTGGTTGGAGGATTGCATGGGATGCCATTAGATGAGGGGATACCAAAATGGAACTCTCATTTGGAATGTCTCTGTTCATAGACATGGCATACAGGTCTCCATGTGCTCATCCTAATGTATTTTTCAGTATTGACGAGCACCAATTCATGCTCTGTACTCTAACTGTGGTGTTGCAAATGTCTCTTAGCCAGAAGTTGTAACACATTGATTCTGCTCTGAAAAGATTGTGTCTTAAAGAATGAAAATGACCTTTGAGTGGCCCTCAAAACTTGGATGAGCATGATTCTAGATTAACTTTCATTTTTATGAGGCAGACTTGCAACTGTCCGTCAGTAAACAGCCTTGAGAAGTAAGGATACTTGTATACTGCTCTTCAACAAACAAAGCAGTTTGCATAGCAAAATAAACTTTATATGAGCAAAGATGGAAAACAGTTGCCCACTCATTACTGTTGGAAAGATCTCACAGAGCCTTGGAAACCTACAAAAAAGTGAAACCTATGGACAGGGTTGCAGAGAGGTTAGGTGGGCCCCAGGAAGACCCTTAATAGGGACCGTTTTGGCGCCTGTGCACCTAATCCTCCTCCTTACCTGCTCCTGGATGAAATATCTTGGTTGCTAAGACAACAAGGATGTGCTTCTAGGGCAGCGTTTCTCAAAGTTCTCCCTGTGAGGTGGGGAGAACTTTGAGTGCTTGAGGGGGTAGGGCCAGCGGCAAGTGATCCTTGGGATCGCTGCCGCCACCGCCAAAAAAGCATCCCAAAACTGGGTTTTTTACTTTCCGGGGGTTGGGGAGGCCTGCACGAACTTCTTTTTTTACCATATATTTATATTTTAACATATTTCATAAAGTTATAGCAAGCACAAAGCAATACATCCTACTAGCATACTATTCACTATTATCTACATATAATATCCAACTAAGCCAAAATAACACCCACATTCTATTCATTAAATCCGCATATCATCTCTTAAAAAAACCGATAAACGGTTTCCAGTTATTCACGAAAAGGGTAACTTTTCCTTCATTAAAATTGTACGTTTATCCATTTCAGCATAGTCCAAAACTTTCAACCACCAATCTTCCAGCAAAGGTATCTCTGAATTCTTCCAATATTGTGCATATAAAATTCTTGCCGCAGTTATCATATATAAAAACAAAGTTTGAAATTTTTCGCCTACATGATCATCCCTCATACCCAACAAAAAGGTTTCCAGTTTCATTTGAACCTTAATCTTTAAAATCAACTCTATCTGTTTATGAATCCGAGTCCAATACTTCTTTGCTTTGGGGCATGTCCACCACATATGATAAAAAGTTCCTTCTTGCTTTTTACATTTCCAACAGCTATTCATCACCTTCTCATACATTCTTGCTAATTTGCTTGGGAGCATTGCCCTGTCCAGTGCTCCCTATTGTACCTGGTAGCAGCTGTTCAACAGCTGGGGCCAAGGGTCTTTCCCAGCCCTGTCACCCAGTGCTGTTTTACTTGCAGATGCTAGAAATTGAACTTGGGGTGTGCTGTTTGCACAGCAGGTGCTCTACAATTGATCTCGAAAGCTAGATGCAACTAGAGCCCCTTTTCATGTGTATGTCAAGTGTCATGGGAGCCATTTCTCCATTGTGATGTTTTCATGTGCTTGTAGTGTGTGGGTGAATATGTAACCATGTGGGCATAATCAATTACAGGGGTCTCTTCTAGAACTTGGTCCTACCCACATGATTGTGGTATCTGAAAGCAGACCCTTGTCTACAGAAAGGAAAAATTGTCACTCTTCTTTGTTTTCTATCCATCATTCTTCAGGATTGATGTTGTTAGTCTATTAAATTTAACTTGCAAATTCTTATTAGCCTCTTTATTTTGTCTTCCAGAAAATGATAAAGGACAGTACATTTCACCATTTCATGACATCCCAATGCATGCCAATGCTAACAAGGTAATGTATTTTTCCTGCTCGGATAACTGCCATGGCATCGTCCAATAAATTGCTTAAGTAAAACTTGACATAAAGGAAAGAATAGTCTGAACCTCGTACAGGCTGTTCATGCATTAGTAAAAGGACTCCTCTCTCCAGCACTACTACTACAGTACTAGTGTTTCTCTCCTGCACTACTACAAAACTAGTGTTTCTATCCAGTCAAAGGTGGCTTCTTAAACCACAGCCTTCTACTTCTCTTGGTTGTAGAAATGGCTTGTTGTAGGCTCTACTTTCCTTTGGGAGGAACTAGGACCTTCTGTTCAGGGGCTATTGAAGAAAATCAGATTATTTGCGTTTCATGCCCAACTCCTACAATTTGGCAATCTCAAAATGGAAAAACACTCTACTGATCTTTAAGCTACATTTGGCTTACCTTGTGGTGCCAAGTATTTATTGGCTTTATGTCAAGATTTAGGCACATCCCTCTTATTCATATAAGAAATGTCTCGACCAACTTGTTTAGCATGCAGATCTTTCTAGCTTCCTGTCTAAACTCATGTTTGTACATAATGTTTTCTTGACACTTCATGTAGCTACTCTTCCAACATTTGAGAGTCCAGCAAATAGGTTAGAGACCTTATGTACAGTAAATTAGCATGGTGAAATATTGAAGTGTTACCTTTTACGAATAGTGTATAGCAGAGGTTCTCAACCTGTGGTACGGGTACCCCAAAGGGTACGCGGACCTCTTGCTGCGAGTATGCCAAGCCCTGCCCCTTATCTGCCCCATCAGCAGCTAATTAAGTGTTAATTAACATGGGTTTAAAATTGTAATTATTTTTGGAGCCCTTCTGTCTCTCTGATTTTGGTTTTGGGCTTATTTTTGTACTTTGGAAAAATGTACTTTGGTGGGGTGGGAGGAGCTGATTTTGGGAAGTGTGACTTGGAGAAAAAAGATCCTTGCGTATCGCTCTCTCAGAAAGAGTTAAATAAGACACTTTTTCACATTTAAAATTATTTTAGTACTTTTTATTTAATTACCTAATTGATTGATCCAATTAATTAGCAGGGGGTACTTCAGAAAATTGGACCGTGATAAGGGGTACCCAGGCTTCCAAAGGTTGAGAACCCCTGGTGTATAGCTATTCTTGGGCATTGTTAGGGCTGTTCAAATAGAGTAAACTGCTAACATTTGAGTTATTTCTCATCTCGGATATTTTTTTAAAGCAAGTAGTTCTCAACTTACACAGGAGTTGTGTTCCTGGAAATGAAATGTGTTCCTGGAAATGTGTAAATGAAAACTGACTTTCCCATAGGAAACAATGGGATTGGTATGGGTTAGGACAGGCATGTTAAACTCAGTGGGCTGAATAGCATTCATGGTCCCTGCTGAGGGCCAGAAATAATGACATTAAGCAGGAAGTGATGTCATTAAGCAGGTGATGACCAGAAACAAGCACTTCTCTCACATAGGAACTCGTTAGCTGTAACTGAACAGAAAATACTCATCTTGATCATATTTTCAAGATATGGGAGAGCCCAATTATCATGCAGGCTGCCCTTTCAGCAGCACTGCTTCTGCTGAGGCGTCTCTTCACAGCTCAGCAGCTGAGGTGCCCTGCGAAGTAATGCCTTGGCAGAAGCAACGCTGATGAAAGGGTGGTCCACATGATAATTGGACTCTCCCAGCACCTTGGCAGGTTCTTCCTTTCTCACCCCTCTGGGTCTGCCTCCCCCCCCCCCCCGGTACCAATTCACTCTCTTCTCTCTCCCTTCCAGTTCCTTGGCAGAAGTGTGCTGCTGAAAGGTTGGCGCTGGGAGAGCCCAATTATTACGCAATCTGCCCTTTCAGCAGTGACATCTCAACAGAAGCAGCACTGCTGAGAGGGTGGCCTGCATGATAATTGGATTCTCCCAGCACTGCCCTTTCAGCAGTGCCACTTCTGTCAATGCATCACTTTGCAGCTCAGCAACTGATGGTGGTGCTAAAAGAGCCCAATTATTATGCAGGCCAGATAAAGAGCATCTGCTGCCTTATGTTTTGACACCCCCGGGTTAGGAGAAAAACACTCATCATGATGACTGACTTCTGCTTGCCCAAATGGCGTAAGGGGAGGGTTGAGGAGGGAAGCGAGTGGGAGTGGCTACTGATGTCCATGGCTGAGAAATCGATGGTGCTGGCATCTTTGAAAACAAAGATGCTGGCAAGGAAACTGATAATGCAGTAAGCAGCAGAGCTTAGTCCCCAGACTTGTCAGTTATCTTGAGGAAAGGCCCTCGCTGCTGCTGCTGCTGCTTCATACCTTTTCTGTTGCAAGAGGCAACCACAGGGGATCACTCCCTTTCTCAAAGCGAGTGGCAGACCTGCTCGGAAGTCTCCCTTTGCTGCCTTCCAACACTTTATCTACAAGCACCAGCATACTCTCTCCAGCCCTTGTCACCAAGCAGAAGGAATTTTACAAGATGTGTAGCCTCTATGAATGCATTTTCTTTGTCTCTTTTCTATCTTCTGTCTCTAGAGGAGACTCTTCCCCTCCCCCAGCTGCCAGCATCTAACAGGGTTACTTGTTAGCGGCGAATTGACCACATTGTTTAAAAGAGCCCACGGAAATCACATTTCTGATATTAATTTATAAATTGAGTTATTTCAAAAATGTGCAAATTAAGAGAGGGCAGTCTGTACTTACAACCTACTTTTGACTAGCTCTCCAAAGCACCTAATGGAATATTGCTGTATAAAATCATATTGGATCCAAACATGCCTTATTTAAAATGTATTATGAGAAATATTTATTGCAGTAGCAAACAAGATAATTAGCTGGGATAATCATTTCTTTACATATGTGCACATACAGTTGAGCTCAAATGATTTTGCAAGAATGACCTTAGTGCCACATAGTTGCATAGGCAAAAATAGCTTGCAGAATAGTAGACAAAAGTTCTTGGAACAGAGAGCATGTATTCTAGGTTTGAAGATTGGAATTTAGATATAGGGATAATGGCCTAAAGCAAAAAAGAATTCTGAGGAAAAGGGTAATAGCTGGGCTCAAAATTATGTTGGTAAAGGACAAGCATGATAGTAGAAATTCTGTTTGGAGGTCAGAATTGGGTGAGACACAGAAAGAGAAAGAGAAATAGACATGTGCAAATCAGAAAATACAATGGCCAGTGCAAATCAGAAAATACAATGGCCACTGCATGTAATGTGCCACTCAAAAGTGGCATCGAAGACTTGGAAGTGGAATAGTACTTGATTTGGATGTACCTTTTCTGTTACAGATTAGTATGTTAAATGTTCTCTTACCAAGTGGTTGATGGTAGCTTTGCTAAGCTGGCTCAGTAATCCAGGGTGTGGTGGTGATCCCCTCTAGAAACCTTCAATTTTGTCTAACTTAGCAGAAACAAAACTCTGCTTCTCCGAACTTGTCTCAAAGCTCTGCCTCCGCCCCCCGCTATTGTTCATAAACCTGGGCTGAGTACACTTAAGTCCCCAGCATACATACTGGCTCCATTTCAGAGATCTGTCCAGAAGTAGGAATGAACATGGGTGGAAATAGTCAGTGGAAATTGCACCTATGCAAAAGCACCGCAACAGACATACTGCGCCTGTGCAAAAGCATCAGTGCAGATGCTTGTAGTGTGGGGAGCCAGTGTGTATAGGTACATATATAATTGCATAAATCTGTAACTTAATAAAAAAAAAACCCTCTAAGCCAGACCCCAGAAGCACTTGGTACGTGTGTATATGAAATAAGCAGATTTAAGGGACTATGGAGGACAATATTGAAATGAAGATTAGAATAGGACTTATTTGGATGGAAATTCTGTTTCCATCCAAATGGAAGTAATGCCTACTTGTCCACCATGAAACTGTTTTGGAAAAAGCTTGTTTTGTATGAATATCCGTGCGAGTCCTGAGAAAAGGCACAATGTGATGCATGCATTGGGTAGTAAAAGCAAGACATCTTGTTAGAAAAAATATCCTGTCATACAGTCCAGAAATAACTAAGGGCATCAGGGTTTTCCAGAAGTTGAAGGTTGGGTGTTGCAATGGGAACTATTTAGAAATTCACTTCATCGCTATATTGTCAAATATTAGAATAATTTATTCTAATCCAGTTACCTGAGGCAGAAGCTTGACAGCTTTATAACTGATTTATTCCTGTGAACAGTAGGAAAAATTCCAGGGCTAAGGATGGAGCACAGGCCAGAACAGGTGCTTCAGATGCTTTTGGAGTCGATGTAGGAGCTATGGGAAGAGTCGCAAATCCTCTTCTGGCAGTAGAACTCCCTCTGTGTGAGTCTACCTGTTCAGTGGCTTCATGCTGCTTGCTTGTCTATTTAAGATGCAAGTCCAAAAGTTAATGGGCAAAAGTATAGTGTTTATGCTAGGCAGCTGGGGACTAAATGATACGATGCAGTGCTGATTGTCAAGACTTCTCTTTCTTTTTGTTGCAGGGATGGCTCTCCTGGTTATCGGTTCTCCGCAGGTTCAGTAGCAGCTCAGTTAGGCAGTCCAGTTTAGGGCAAAAGGTTACATTACTCAGTTTTGTCTCTGGCTCCTAATCCTGGTATTTTTAAAGTCTGAGAGGATTGTAGAGTGTCTGGGATTGGAGACGTGCTAAATTTATCAGTGCCTGGGCTGCTGCCCTCCTACTTGACATATGTGGCATCACTATATGTGGCAACGGGAAACAGGTTGGCTGTGAGCTCCCTGAGGCATCTGGTGGGGCCACTGTGTGATACAGGAAGCTGGACTAGATGGGCTTTTGGCCTGATCCAGCAGGGCTCTTCTTATGTTCTTATGTCCATTATGCCTTTGCAATTTTACTTACTTGGAGCATGATAGATGAACCTACTTTTGGCATATTGAAATGATCTGCTGTGTTCAACATTCAAAAGTCCAGAAGGTTTCCATCCCTCAAAACAGAAAATGGCTACAAGCAAGATTTTAGTGAGATCCACCCCTTTTCCTTTACTTCAAAAACAAATACTCATTCTGCACACTGACTTAGTTTTTGTGGGGCTTTTCAGATTCTCACAGATTAAGCATAGTAGCATTAATAGATGGAAGGATAAGAGTTTGGGCTTCTGTCATAAAAAACTAACAGAGCTGGTACTAGGGTCTATGTCCTGGGGCACCAGCAAGTATGAGAGTCCTGTGTACCCTTCACCCCCACTGACTCTCCCCTCTCCCTTCATTACCTGGGGTGGGCAGATAGTTCTTCCTTCCTGCTCTGTCATGCTCCCAGCAGTGGGGGGAGGGGTCCCATCACCACTGGGAGCACCTTATACACATTGACCTAGGCAACAAGGAGGGAGGGAAGAGGGTGAGCCTGGTCCATGCTTCCTCCTCTCTTCCAGAGACCAATCTACATTCCTCTCTGGAAGAGAGGAGGAAGAGATGTTACCAGTGGTGGTGAGCCAATCTACTTTGGTAGGCTTACCAGATCTCCGACTGGGACAGAGTGCTAGACCTTTAGGAGAAGGAATGTGGGCAGGTGTAGCTTGTTAAACCTTAAACAAGCTACACCTGCCCACATTCCTTCTCCTAAAGGTCTAGCACTCTGTCCCAGTCGGAGATCTGGTAAGCCTATACTTTGGGAACAACCCCATTGGCCTCTGAGAAAGGAGAAGAGCGTAACTTGGCACTCTTATCTTCTTTCTCTGTCCCACCCCCACAAACACGCAGTCTCTTCCTAATTATTTTGTCTCTGCCTTTGCAGGCCAATAGGAATTCTTCCAGAGGCCCTAGAGGGCTCCTGGGAGAGTCTCACTGGCTGCTGCAGGAGTCATGGCAGTCCTAGAGTTGTGGTGACCTAGACTGTCTTGCCTTTATGTGCAAGTTGCATATGGGATGAGTTGGCTGGGACTCCAGAGTTATGGGCCTGGTTAGACTTGTCCCTTGAAGTTAGTTCTGCTTTAAAGTTGCAGGGTTGTAGAATTTCAAGTTTGTGGCTTTGGGAAACGCTGGTGCCCAAGATGGTTCAAAGGTTTGCTGTTAATACAGTTAAAGCCAGGTTTATACTTGAAATGGTATGGAGGATGTTTGCACACACTTGACATCTCTCTGGCCAACCTTCTGAAACACTGGTTAGATTTTTTTGGGGGGGGGGGAGGGGGTCTGAGGAGATGGGAAGTATATAATCTGTATTTAACTGTCAAGGGTGTCTCGTGCTGCTCAAACGTCTCCTGAAAATCCTAGTTCATAGGTTTGTGCCTCTTGTGTTAAAGATTCTTGCCACTGTATTCCAAGAACATCTCGGCTTCCGTCAAGCAAGTTGCCCATTCTTCACTAGATAATCTGCTAAATGGGAGTATGTATTTTTAAAATATGTATTTATCTTGTAAGCCGCCTTGGCATGGGATAAGGCGGGGTATAAACTTTTTTAAATAAATAAATGCATTACACAGCCGAACAAATATATTTTTCCTGGTGCTTCAGAAGTTAGGCATATTTTTGGGTATGTTTGGATCGCTGATCCCCAAAATGGCATCATTTTTGCCGTATCAGCTCTTGTTTTGGACATACAGCATAACCACCTTGTATGTGGATTCAAGCAGCTTCCTCGTGAGGAAGCCATGGCATTGACTTCCTCATGAGGAAGCTGCTTGAATGCAAGGTGACTATGCTGTATGTCCAAAACAAGAGTATGTCCAAAACAAGGGCAAAGAGCTGATGGGGCAAAGACAAGGCCATTTTTGGAATCGGTGCCCCAAATAGACCTATTTCTTGGGTATAACTTTAAGGCACCAAAACGTGTGGTGGGTTGTTATCCTTTCCTCTGCCCACACTGTATCTACATCCATTTTTTTAATGGGAGTTCTTGGACTGTTTTGGTTGGCCAAACTATGGCTATTGGCATAGCAATAGAAGTAGACCAAACGGTTGGTTTGGAGAGGGGCTGCAACAAAAGCTTTCTTTTTCTCGTCCTCTGTGGAACGCAGGCTGGGCTGAGAGATGTCGGACAGGACAGAAGATGGGGCATTAGAATGTGCATGTTTGTGTAGGTGGGACTGATGGGGGGGTTGCAGGGAGCCAGAAACCACTGGGGGGGGGACTTTAACTCTGGCCACTCCTGCGCTGTACTAAGATGATAGAATACTGCCTCACTTCTGTCTTCCAGCTGTAGGGAAGGGTGTGTTTCTTTACTACTACGTAAATGCAGATCAAAGTTCCACTGTGACATTTAGATCTCTGCCTGCAAAAGGCCGTAGTAAGAGTGCTTCTTAAACTTTTGTCCCTGCATCATGCAAGTGGTTAATAGCCTCTTGGGCCTTATCAAGTTAACCTAACACTCGCCACTTAAGTGCTGACAATTGAGTTGGGAACCTGTGTGTGTGTTTAAACTAGTTCTGTCAAGAGTGTAAATGTCGTCTGAAAGACTCAAAGGTCACCTGTTCCAGGTCTCCTCTCAAAAGACAGGATCATGTAACTATTGGCTCCCACAGAAACTCCTGAAAGCTATATAACTTGCATCTCTATTGGAGGAATGACCTGATTCATACAGGGAATTATTAGTGCATGAGCAGGTTGCTTGTCCCAAGTAGTGTTTATGAACTGTGCTAAGAGAATAATTGCATGTTCAGTTCTACAGTGATATGGAATATATACCTTTCTGGTTTCATGTCTTTTTCAGAATGTATTCAACATGGTTGTAGAAGTTCCTCGATGGACCAATGCTAAAATGGAGGTAATTTCTTGTTGGGATTGAAAGCTATAGCCTGGATTTGTCAATTGGTTTGTCACTAAAGCTGTAGCCTGTACAACAGATTTGAAATTGATGGCCTTCAGTAGTATTGCAGGTGACAACTATACTAAGACTGCAGTCCTGGGCATGCTTACTCGGAGTAAGTGTTAAGTATAAAAATGGAGCACTACCTGAATGAGGGCACAATCCTACCCAAAGTTAAAACGGTGGAGTGAGCGCTCTGCTGTTCCAAGGCGTCACGAACATGCTGTAAAGCACGTTCGTGACAACTTGAGAGTAAGGACAGCTGGCACAGAGGCTGGCGGCCTGCCCTCATTCCGCCCCCGGATCGCCTCCGTGGCTGCCAGAGAAGATAAGTGATCTCTCAGCAGGGATGGTCTGGGCTGTGAGGGAGGGGGGCCATTGACTGAGCTGGGGCAGGGATGGCGCCGCCATATCTCCTTCCCAGGACAGCTCCGCCATTACACGGCCTCCTCCGACTTCCAGCTAAATAGCTGGTGGAAATCTGAGGAGGCCCATTGGGGCCTCCCTGAGTTACGGGGATGCAAGTCCCCTTCTCCCGAGGAGACTTCAGGAAACGGGGATAGGATCTGGCGGGTGGCCTGGGCTGCCTGCCAGATACTTAAGCAGGATTGGACATGAGGAGCTTTGGAAGGCAATTTCCAAGTACCAATTGAGAGGTCCCTTAGAGGCAGTGGGTCTTATCCCGTCTATTAAAAGGAGGTTCAGTCCAGTCAATGATAGTCATTTTATTGATTTACAATAAGAGCATTCTTACATCCAGCCACACAGCTTTTCTTACCACACTGGCCAGACAGTTACACATTTTATGTTGCAGTACTGATGATGCAGCCTAGGCCGGGAACATGATGGAGGCATTCCCTCTTTTAGCTGGCCTGAAATACACTGATAACATAGGCCTGTGCACATTTTGCTTTCTTAAAAGTGAGACCTATTCTTGGGTATATTTGGGGCACTGGTTCCAAAAATGGCATTGATTTTGCATTGATTTTGCCTTATCGCATCTAGTTTTGCAGTACGGCAGTGCTACCTCATGAGAGTCTAGCAGTTTCCTCATGAGGAATCCAGTGCTATGGCTTCCTCATGAGGAAGCTGCTTGACTTGCATTATGAGGTGGCAATGCTGTACCCCAAAACTAGATGTGATGGGACAAAACCAATGCCATTTTTGGAATCGGTGCCCCAAATTCATATAAAACCACCATAAATATTAAAGTTTTTTTGACCCTCAAATTTACAGGCCTGTGTAACTGTTATCCAGTCCCAGCTGGGGAGAAGTACAATGGCAGAGACTTCAGCTCCTTTGGAGTGGTTGGAAGAGTTTGACTTTTGGGATGGTTCCTCTGCCCTTAGTCTCTTGGACTGGGAAACTCCATTTTAGCTTGGCAAGAGTTCTGTCCATGCTACATCTGTTTTTGAGAGGCCCCACTATACACTCCCAACTTGCTCCTCATCCCTCTTCACATATTCTTGAGTTTTGAAGTCTTTCATTGATCAGAGGGCCCCTTTGTTCTCCTCAAGGAGGGTAACAAACGTATAGCTGTGTATGTGACCCAATTTCCTCTTCCCTTGTCAGAACTGGCCAAACTCTCACATTCACACTCTCTTGCGACCTTTGTTTCTCTAATTCCTAGCAGCATTCTATGGGAAGAAGGTAAAGGAATGGAGGGAGAATAGTAATAACCATTATGCATTAATTGCAGCATAATAAAAATATTACGCTATAACCCCAAATTCCCTCCTGACACTGGCAGAAGTTGGGCAGAAGTCTTTTAGCAAGGTGCAAGTCTTGAAAGTAGCAGTTCTTAAATTGACTCTGGATGCTGTCCTCAGTGGCGTTGGCCTGGCTCCAACACAAGTCCCATTGAACAGTGGGATTTACTTCTGACCGAACGTGCTTATGATCGGATTACAGCTCTGATAACTGTACAGTTGTATCTCTAAAAATAGGAAAAATACAACTAAGGCAATGGTAAAATATGGGAGGAGTCAGGAAATCTTGCTGTTGGTGTCATTAAGATTGCAGCAGAATCTTCATGGTTTGCATATCTTGATTTCTAACTTGCAGTGGAAATTGCAATTGAAGCACCTGTAGAGAAAATAGAATTGGTTAATGTGTTCTCTACAAACGCATTTTAGTTCGATCATGAGTACTAAACTAAGTGAATTGTTCTGTTTCAGATTGCAACCAAAGAACCTCTAAACCCAATTAAACAAGATGTGAAGAAAGGAAAGCTGCGTTTTGTTGCTAATGTATTTCCCCACAAGGGATATATCTGGAATTATGGTGCTATTCCACAGGTATTTAATGTACTGTACCTAAAATGTATTTGTAGGGTCACATCTGTGAACCAATGTTCTACTGCCCCTAAAAGTGAAACCAATTTAGCAAACCAAAATTAAACAATGACAAATGCTAATGAGGGAATACTAGTGGGCAACTGTTAGCACTCACTTTTCTCCTGAGATTTTGCTATGTATGTTATAAACAAACAAGCTGTTTGCACTCCAACTGAAGCACTAGCTTTGTAGAACACGGCTTGTATAATGGGAGTGTCTTGACTCTGAGCCCTCTCAAAGCCCATGCAGGCTAAAGTGAATACTGAATGAATATTGACTGAAACTTTGGAGACCTCCATGTTCCTTCTGCTCTCAGAATATGAACTGTGCCGCATTGAAAGAAGGGGCATTTTTTTCTGAAACTGTGCAGCAGTATTGTAGCAGCTGTAACTCAAGTGTTTATATTATGGCCTTTTAATGACTGCAATTAATGTACATACACCTGGAATACAAATTGTTCCTATATCAATATTTTCACTAGTTTCCAGCTTCACTGATGGATTGTTTCCTGTAAGCGGAGAAGGTGAATGACAGAGGCAACCATCAGGCCTTTTTCTTGTCACTTGGTTTTGTGGTGGTTGCTTTTGTACCTTGTTTACTGGACTTCCACTCCTGTCTTGCATCCAGTTCGCTTTGATCATACTTTCTTTACCCATATTGTCCTACCTTGATATTATTTGAGGATTTCTTCACCGCATGCTTGCAAGCTTGTGATTGTTGCTAAACTGAGATTGCATGCTTGCCAGCATAAAAGAAATATGCATACAGCTGGCTCTCTGCCAATTTTTAATCTAACCTGGGAGAGACCAGTCACTGGCCAGGTCAGTTTGTGTTAAAGTAGTCCTAAATTGCAGCTTCCCTCTGGCAAGTGATAGCAGCAGCTCTATATATTTTGATTTATATAACTCCCTCTCATCCATGCAGATGCGTTAAATTCTCTGCATTTGCATTCATGTAAACTTGTTGTGGTTTATGCAGCAAATCTAATTGTATATTGACATTACCGGTAGTCCTAGCATTTCTCTGCTGAATTCATGTACAGAAAAATCCAATGTCGTGTGTATTCAGGAAGAACAAACACTCGCCTGAAACAAATGCTGTGTGTGTGTGTGAATATGCATGCTTGTACCCCTCAATGTACCATGCTTGTACCCCCCCAGACATGCTGTTGTCTTTTCCTTCCAGCAAGACAGACACTGCAGCTGCTAGTCACTTACTAGATTGCCAGTACACAAGGACCATTTTAAGGCTGCTTATAGAATAAGAGTGAGCTTTTTCTAATTACTGTATAAATATCTAATCTATGTGCTGTGGCGCCACAACTGTGGAACTCCCTGCCAGGAGATCTGAACCACCCCCTCCCTCATGACTTTTCAGCGAGGGCTCAAAACGTTTTTGTTTCGTCTAGCGTTTGGGTGATGGGTTGTGGTCTGCTTCCTGAGTCTCAAGATGCTCTGCCATGCTGCTTCTCTGCTCCATACTGTCGCCCCCAGTGGATTTTATTGTTTTTAAATTTAGTTTATGTACAGTTATGTATTTAAACTTATTTTATGTATTTATTTCTGTTAGCCGCCTTGGGCATTTGCCTTCGGCATAGGATAAGGCGGGGCATAAATTTTTAAATAAATAAATGTTATGTAATCAAGTCAGCGCCATAGTGATGAAGCAAGATATATACATATTTAAGAGGTGGTCTGTTTTTATTTTATTAGACATGGGAAGATCCAGGACATAAAGATGAAAACACTGACTGTGGTGGAGACAATGATCCAATTGATATTTGTGACATTGGAAGCAAGGTAACTACATATGACAGTAAAGCCTTGTCTGTGTGCTCTCTGGCCGTTACTGGTATGCAGATGCCCTTGCATTTTGTATGGATTTGGGTTTCTCAACTAGCTGCCAGTGTAAACGACTTGTAGCGAAACATCCTAGTATGGTGATGGTGAGTTTAAGCTTGTGGGTAATTTTTTGTTCTGTACAGATGACCACAGTAGAAGTGCATTAAGAACTGGATACTTGATCATCATTTCCATCTTTGTTTAATGTGATCAGTATAATATGCATAACAGGTTCCAGAAGGATAGCTTGTAGCAAGAACAGCTAGGAGTCTTATAGAACCATAAAGACTAACACTTATTGTGGGCATAAGCTGTAATGGACTAAAACCTGTTGCATTCCAGCTGTATGTATGGAAACTTTGTAAACAGTCAGGGGGCAAATGGCTATGGAAAAGTAAGGGGAACAGTAGATTTGTTCAGTTTCTGAACAGAGCCTGAATATTATGTAGAGCATAATGTTGTATTATGTTTAGTGGGTGACATTGTGTTTCTTCTATAGTAGTATTGTCTTGAAACTGTTACTGTTTTGTGACACACTTGAGTAAACCCTTAAATTTGATATAGGCATATAAATACTGTATAATGAAAGCTGAAAACTACCTTTACAGCCTTTTTCTGTAGCACTTCCAAATCGGCATCCATGCAAGTTGCATGCTACCAAAAATGTGAAAGCTGAGCTTTTTGGGAATCCAACACTGATCACAGAAGCAAATGTCTTGGTTGCAATATCTTGCCTGCCTCGGGTTAGACTGAACTAAAAGTGGTTCAGTGATGTTGCTGAGCACACAGACAGTGAACTGTATGGGTTCCAACTAGAACTACTCTTGCAGTCTTGGGGACCTTAATGATTTAACATCTCTTCAACTAGGTATGCAGCAGAGGAGAAGTAATCCAAGTGAAAGTTCTGGGTACACTAGCAATGATTGACGAGGGTGAGACAGACTGGAAAGTCATTGCAATCAATATTGAAGACCCTGAAGCTGCTAACTATAATGGTAAGTAGCACAGAAAAGAGGAGGCATTGCATTGCAGTGGTTTGCCTTTCTCCAAGGCTGAACACTTGTATTAAATCTCCAGTGTGAAGGGAGTGAGCTTAGTACACTGATGTGGTGGTGCTTTTGTCATGACCCTATTCCCAAATGTGTAGAATAGCATGTGACAGGTTGCTAATGAACCTTGAGCAGGATGCTACCGTTGCCATTGCACAAATCTTACGGGAGATGCACAGTGTGAGTATAGCTGGCTTTGAATTGAATAGTGATTGCATGTGCAGGCTGAAGAAGCAAGCCAACGTTTGTAGGATCCCCACTGAGACGGGATACAATTTGGATGATGTATTGGTGGTGATGCAGGCAAGAAGGTTTTGGCCAAATATTTGTACTTGTGACAAAGGGAGCAGTCTTGTTTGCTGAAGCAAGAACAGTCTATAAGCCACAGTGCAGTCACAATAAACAAAGACTGACCCTCTGAGGTGAGATCTCAAACCTAGATCCTGAAGTCTTGTCCAAGCTTAAGAAGCCTCCATGCTCCCAGATTGTACAAATGGGAAAACTGCCGAGTCTGGCTGTCCTCATAGGGCAGCGGCCTCCAAACCGTGGCCCGCTGTCCATCTGAAAACAGTGTCCAGGCGCAGCAGTGAAGCCTTATCATTTCACCCCACAGCCTCCTATCTTCGCTCCCAACCTTTGCAGAATCTTGCGCCAGGCAGCCACTTCCCCTAGGAACTTGGGGCGCAGAGCCGTCCGGAGTGATGTGGAGCGGAAGTGGCTGCCTGGTGCGGGTTTCTGCAACAATCAGAAGTGAAGATAGGGGGCTGCGGGCAGAATGGTAAGCTCTGCCTCTGCTGCACTGCATCCAGATGCCATCTTTTGGTGCGCCAAATCTGGGCCGGAGTTTGGAGGCCCATGTCATAGGGCAATGTCTCAATGAAGATCAACCTTTTTTGTACGTCTGTCTTTCACGATGTAATTGCCTCTTGGCTGTCTCTTCTTGGCTTATGAAGTCTGCTTATAGGTTGCCTGGAGTCCTTAAATTGGAATCCTGTATGTGAATTGAGCTTTAGTGGGATTGTCATGCTTGTGTTGCTACAGAGTCCTCCTGAAAAGCTAAGAGTCAAACCTGGCAAGCCCATGGGGGGGGGGGGGGAATGTTCTGTTCGAGAACTGCTTCTTTCTCTCAACGGTCATGGGGTGGGGGAACTCTTGCCCTTTGCATCATGTTTCTCCTTCTGAAGCAGCAGTTTCCTCAGCTGCTTCAAGGGTGATCTTCAATGTGAAAATGGTGTGTGGGGTACACGATGACTGTACCTCCCCTTTCTGTGTCTCGTGGTCCTGACTGGTTCACCTTGCTGTGGCTGTTCTTGGATAAGAGGTGCTTCTGGTGTGAAGGATGCCTCTATAGCAGGGGTTCTCAACCCCAGCAGCACAGCATGCCACCTCCCGGGCAGCTGCCATGCTGCGTACCACCGGAAGTATGCCAATGTTGTCATTGGCACTTCCAGGTTCTCGCCATGCCAGAGGCCTGTAAATGTAAGTTAAGGGGGCAAGAGAGTATTTTCCAACCCTGGAAACCCACACGCTTGAGCTTTTCAGAGCTCAAGCCACTGGTTCCAGGGCTCCGGCATGGAGCGGGCACCCTGGTGGCCGCCATCTTGGCAGCCAGGGACCTGCAGACCATCAGTTGAGAACCCCTGCTCCATAGCATACATTTGCATATGTATTTAGTTTGACCTTGGGAGTAACAATGATAGGGAAATCCTACGTCTTGGCTGCTAGCCAGAAAAATGAAAGGGACACGTACCAGTGATTTGTATACCTGTAGGTTTTTATGTCTGCTTCAGTGGATCCCTCCTCCTAATCGTCAAATCTCTTTGCCACATTGTAAAGGGAGCTACCAAACAAGAAACCAATGCAACAAGGATGGGTGGGGAAAACCTTGTGTTTGGACCTTGGGCACCTGCAGGTCTCGTTCCCTTTCTGTTAGTATTATGTTGTGTTGTGTAATCAATACTTGAACTGTTCTGAATGTATGTATTTTCATTGTAAGATATTGATGATGTCAGGAAGCTTAAACCTGGGTACCTGGAAGCTACAGTAGACTGGTTTAGAAGATACAAGGTGCCTGATGGGAAACCAGAAAACAAATTTGCCTTTAATGGAGAATTTAAAGACCGGGTACGTGTGTATCTTGCTTAATGGCTGCCAGTATTTGGGGGTGGTGGAGCAATGCTGGCTACCCTTCTTGTGCTAATAACCAACCCCAAGGCATCAAAGCATAGAAGGTGAGTTTGCGCTAATTCCTCTTCATGCAGTCATTAAAAACAGCATGGGGACCTGTGCAGCCTGCACCTCATCCTGTGATACCAGATACCTCTACGACTTTAGTTCTGCATGAAAATTGCTAACTTGTTAAATAGATTCAAATCTCCCTATTTAGTCTCTGGACAAATGTCTTCCAGAATAATTTGTTACTGCTTAAATATTGGGGCTTGCACATAATTGGACTTCCTTCTTCAAGTAGGGTGTTTTTACACTATGCAGCATTTGGTGGTTTTGTGATAATATCTTAAAAGACCTCTGCGTTGTCTCTTTGGTGGTATACGTAGTCTGTTGGCTTTGGTGTGAGTAAATGAGTGTAAACTAGAGACACGGGAAGGCTGCATTCAGGCCTCGGAGGCTTGTCACCTGGCCTGCAGTGTAGGTTCTGATCTCCAAGACATGTGCACACCACACCTGCCATATTGTATCTTGGCCATTGTCTTCTCAGACAGGCAGTGGCTCTTGGAACGCTTTCATCCAATGTGAACAGCATGTAAAATTCTTGCCTTTTGTCTTGGTTTGTGCATAGGAGTGAGCATGAGTAAATGGAAGTGAGCACTTGGGATGCCTTGAGGACAGACTCTTGTGTTAAAGCTTATTTTGCTAGCCATACTGGCAAGAAGGGGTCTTTGCTTGTGCAAGAATAAATTGATACATAGAGCCAATCTTAGCTATGAGCAGCAAGCTGCTTATACTAACAAAGCAGGCAAGGAGCCTGCCTACTAGAAAGTCAGTTTTTAAGTAGGAAGCTTCCTACTTCCTATTTAAATGGAGACTTTCTAGCACACAGGCTGCTTGCCTGTTTCGGAGGTATAAGCAGCTTGCTGCTCATTACGTTTTCCTGACACCAGTGATACCAAGGAAAGGTAATGGGTGCGGGTGTGTGTGGGGGACCCTGCAATCCTCTGGGGATAGCATTCCCCCTATTGGCGGGTTCCCAGTATCTGCGGGGGGAAGAACCTATCCCCTGCAAATACCAGACCCTGCTGTACAGGGAATAGGCAATGATTGGTACAGAAATCCTAAGGGATAAACTGGAATGGGACATAATGTATGTCTGTACACTATATATCCTAGCTTTTCAGCTAGAAGAATGGCCTGCTCTCAACACACGGCACCACTGCATCATAGCTATTTTAAGAGGCATTAAATTTGTTTTCCTCTTTAAATCTTAGGTTTTTGCCATTAATGTCATCAAAAGCACCCATGACTTCTGGAGAAATCTAGTAACTAAAAAAACAGATGGAGGAGGCATTGACTGGTAAGTTACTAACAAGGTTTTGGTAATCTTAGATAGGTGGGTGATTGCTTTTAAAGAGTAAAATCTGATCAGGCAGCTAGTCTTTCATTAGATGCTGGAAAAGCTTTTGCTATGGCAGATTGGAAATTTATTTTTGCCATGCTATTGAAATTTGGTTTTCCTGAATCTTCTTTTAAATGGATTAAAAGTACAGGTTACCCCTTATCCAGACTATTCTGAAATCCAGACATTTTGGGGGCTTTGATTTTTTTTAAAAAAACCTTTTCAGCACCTGGCTGGCATTGCGCAAGGCATGCTGGGGCACAAAATTATTAAAAATATTGTATAAAATGACCTTCAGACTATGTGTATAACATGTGTGAGACATAAATGAATTTCGTGTTTAAAATTGGGTCCCATTCCCAAGATACCTCATATTTAATGCAAATATTCCAAAATCCAGATAACATCCTGTCCCAAGCAGTCTGGATAAGGGATCAGGGGCGGGGAACCTTTTCCCCGCCGAGGGCCGTTTAAAATATGTCAAATTTGTTTGAGGGCTGGCCGTCAGGCCGGCCGTAATTTTTAATTTATTTTTGGGGGGGCCGCCCCCCCATCGGCCTCCGGAGGCTCCGTGCTTACTGCCCGAAGCCTCTACAGGCTGGGAGAGGGCTTCCGCACATTTGCCTCGTTCGCCGGCTCGGCCCCTTCTGACCAGGCCCTCGTCGGCGATTTCGCACATGCATACAACGCCAATGAGGGCAGGCTGCCCTCATCGGCATTGTACGCATGTACGAAATCGCCGACGAGGACCTGGTCAGAAGGGGCCGAGCCGGCGGTCCGGGAGGACGTGCAAAGACCCTCTCCTGGCCTCCGGAGGCTCCGCGCGGACCCAGCGGAGCCTCCGGGGGCCGGTTGGGCAGCCTCCCGGGAATCTCTCCGGGGGCTGGATCCAATGGCCTCGGGAGCCGGAGCCGGCCTGCGGGCCTGAGGTTCCCCACCCATGCTCTCTACATGTTTATGTTTTAGCCCAAGATCTAGAACCAGTTTCTCAAACTGGGTCGCAACCCACTTGGTGGTTTGTGGCCTGATGCCAAGATGGGTCGTTAGTTGGGCCTGCTCTTGCCTCCATTTGGCGCCAAATGGAAGCAACAGGAGACCATATCTGGGTTGCAACTCACTTCTGGGCTTGGTGCAAAAGGGGAGCAGCTGCAGGACAGCCTCTGTGGGCCTCAGAAGTGATTTCCAATCATGTCCGGAGGCCTTTCTGAGGCTTGCAGAGGCCTCTGGAGGCTGTCCTGGTGGGTCACAATGGGGGAGTAGCTGCAGAAGGTGAGTCGTGGCAGCGGGAATCTCTTCTGAATCTCCTGCACTTGCAGAAATGGTTATCGAATCAATGGAGAAAAAAGCCTACAATATTTGTTTACAAATACCTGCTGTTGCTTAATAAAGAATATCCAAAGCCTTAGAGGGTGATCTAACTCTGTATTTCATATCTTGTATAATCAATGGGAAATGGCTTTGACTATTACAACTGCAACTGAATCTCATAACTGAATCTCAAATTGCAAGCCAACAAAACTTTCAGAGTTTATTGGATACCAAAACACCATTATATTAAGAGGTTGATCAAATAATATAACTATTGACATTGTAATTTACCTTAAAACCCATTTCTTCCCGGCCCACAGGTATACACATTTAACTCCTGTTGCATAGATACACCTGTGGGTAGAAATAATGCTGTGGATCTTTGGGAAGAAATTATTACAGCAACCACAGACTTCCTTTTGAACAACCTGCATGATATAGACAAACTGCAATACAGCAGAAATTGACTCTTTGTGCCCTTAGTGTAGCTGACTTTTATTACAACACTAGAAGGACAAGTGTACCCTGCCATTACTCAATGGACTGAGGACCTCTTAACCTTAAAATTTGAATTTATGGCAACTATGGATAGATATATTTTTGGACATTTGGAAGCCTTTCTTAGAGTGCTTAATTCTCATGTATTTTAGTTACAGTATATTTGGTTTTTCCTTTCTCATTCTGCCTCTTCCAGATTTTATGGTCTGGATTTTGTTTCTGCACATTGATTTTACTAAAAGGCAAAGGGGAAAAATTACAACTACAGTACTTTCAACATTTATCTTTGACTTGGAAGCGTACAAGAGGAATATTGGTCTTTACATCCGTGTAAAAATTAGTGTTGCCTCTATGTACTGTGTGTATTCTAGGTAACCAAACACTTGGTCTTGCCTTTTAAATATGCTGAAGTTTTTGTAAGACAGGAGAACTTGGCAACTTAACTGAACTTTTCTCTTCTAGCATGAATACAACTCTGAAAGATAGTCCTTTCTCCTGCAGTCAAGCAGCTGCTGAAGCTATTGTGAAAGCGGTAAGCAGATCTAGTTCTTTGATACCCTTGAGATGGTGGAACACCATTTAAATTAGCAAAGCTGTATGGGAAAGATACTTGTGTTGCCTCTCTTTCTGCTCTGCCTGCGAACCTTACTACAATCTCTGGCAAGCGTTCCCAACCTGTGGTACACAAGACACTGCCAGTTATCGGCTGCTGCGATCTGCAGCTTAACGGGTAGTAGTTAATGAGTTTTTTCCGGGTTGTGGTCCCGCAACCTGGAAAAAACCACTAATGGGGGACACGGGCAGCCAGTCCGGGGGTACGCAGGGAAACCAGAGGTCTACATACCAGGGGTACAGAGGCCTCCAAAGGTTGGGAACCCCTGATCTATGGTTTTTGTTGTCCCTTGTCTGCCTTTTCATCTATCCTTGATCTCAAATTGAGCTGCCTTTTTTGTGTTTTACCTTTGTGCCTTCTAGGACACATCTCACTCTCTAGAACTAGGATAATCCTGAGTGCAGAGTATTGTACTGCGGTTCTGCTTGAGTGGCTTGCTTCAGCCCCATCCTACTGCTTACTCATTAGTATTTGAAATGTAGGCAAAAGAACCATCTTAAAATGCCTCTGAACTTCAGAATTGTTAGCACCACACTGGGGTGCTCATTGCCTTGCATTCAAAACTCTAGAAGTCACTTTTTAAGTGGTGAAACTTTGATTTTGTTTAACTTTGAACAGTAGAAGGGTGCATATCTTAGCAGTAATTCTATATTTGATACTTTATTTCAGGCACCTTCCTGTGGGCCTGCTGCTCAAATACCAACTGAAGGTAACCTTCCTTTAATTTGGAGTGAAGTTAAGCATGTACAGTATATCTATGAGCGGGCAGGCAGGTGGAGGGGGAGAGAATACAGTAGTAAACTGGTAGGATGTCAAATGTAGTGTGTGTGGTCGGTCCTAATTTAAAGTAAACCAGGGAAGGACACCCATTCAACACTGGGGATCCTGTACCTTTAACAATTGTATAGTTCTGGCAGGTGTAACTTGTCGCTTCACAGTGCTGTAGTGCCTTGAGCAGTTAACAGCATCTTGGATTCCCTTATCTACGCAACTATTAAAGATGCAGGAGCCCCAATGTTAATATTAACCATCCCTACTAATGACCTAGTTACTCAGGATGTTTTGTGTAATGCTATGGAGGGAGTTGTCTGGAACATTTCAAAGGGGTGTAACCATTGGATTCAAGTTTGGGACACGGGAAGGCAGAAACCTCCTAAAGTACCGTAGTTCAAGCAAATGCCTGTTGCTCTTGTCGGTGATGGAAGCAATACAAAAGACACAAGTCTTGGACTACTTTCTTGCTGCTTCTGTATTCATTTTAGGAATAAAAGTGTGTGTGTGTGGGGGGGAAATAACACCCTAAACCTGACCCTGAGTAACCAGCTTCTAGGAAGTCTCCACTGGCGTCACTGGAGCGTGGCGGGGGGGGGGGGGGGCGGGCCGCCAGGGGGTGACGCGCATCATGGGGTGACGCGCGCACCCCCTCGCGCGTCACTTACGTGACGCGCGTCGCCCTCCGGACGCTCCGAGGCCGGCCCGGGAGCCGGCCTCGGAGCGTCCGACCCCATCGACGCTCCAGGGCCTTCTGAAGGCCCAGGCAGCGCGTCAATCCGGGTATTTCCCGGATTTTCGCGCATGCCCAGACCCGTTTTGAGGGCAAAAAGCCCTCAAAACGGGTCTGCGCATGCGTGAAAATCCGGAAAATACCCGGATTGATGCGCTGCCTGGGCCTTCTTTTAGAAGGCCCTGGAGCGCCGAAGGGTTCGGACGCTCCGAGGCCGGCTCCCGGGCCGGCCTCAGAGCGTCCGGAGGGGGCGACGTGATGCGGGGGGGGGAGCTGGGTGGCCCCCTCCCCCGCGCCTATAACGTCGTGCCCCTAGGGGGGGTGACGCGCGTCCCTGCACTAGGGTGACGCGCGTCTAGTGACGCCCCTGGAAGTCTCTTAATGGTTATAGTTGCTTGTAGTGCCTTACAAATCTTATTGAAATAGGCTGATACTAATTTTGTCCTGTCTCTCTTTCTCCATCCTTTGCCTCCAATGTAGTGGACAAATGGTTCTACTGCCAGAAAAAGTGACTTGAAGACAAATGTTGCAGTAGCTGCTGCTGTCCTGTGTCATGAGGAAACCAGTTTTGCAGAACTAGATGAGAATGGATAGCTTTGATTTCAAGAACAATTCTGTTTTACCTAAGGAAATATACTGTCACAGATTTTTGCATACCTACCACTGTGTACTTAAAATTGGTCATACAAAGTCTGAGCAGTTCTTGTAATATCATCTTGGCAGTTCACAGTCCTGTAATACAACCATGATGTGTATTTAATCTTTAACTGTTGCGTATCCAAATGGTGTATAGCTATACTCAGATGTGTTGCTTACTGGCCTACATGAAAACAATAACATGACTTTCAGCAAAAGTTCTGTCTTCAACAGTGTCTGTTCCCAATGGCAACATTGACAAATCTGGGTAACTGAAGATAAAAAGTCTGTAAAGCCTACGACTTTAGTAGTGCAGAGATGAAAAGTACACTATGGGGCCTGAATGCAATTTTCAGGTCACTCTGAGCAGCTACATATAGATCTTCAGTCCTGGGAAACGTGGCCTAAAAAAGGAAACCCTTGAATAACTTGCATCACTCTGTAACACAGTACAGATGGTGAGGAAAGGAAGCATGCCACTCTTTCTCCCTCTCAACCTTAGCCTTAAACTCTGTCTAGAAAAAAAGCTGTGCCAAAGTCTCATGTCCAAGTGCAGAGACCCTTCTTGATGTCAATTAGATTACTGTGGTGCTTGATTTGTGGAGTTGTTCTTGGTGAATATTAAGTGGACTTCAGTCAAACACAACTTAGAGAATCACATGATGCATCTTGGTAACAAACTGAAAAGCTGAATTTCAGTGGTAGGACCATGGTACAGTGGGGGGGGGGGGAGTTCTAGACTTGCTTCTCCATGGTGGAAGAAGCTCTGCTTGCTTGGCTTTGGCTATTTGGAATGGCAATCCTGTTAGGTTGATACCAGAAGTGGCAGAATGCAATGAGTCTAGAACCTCTTGCATAGAATGTGGCAGCCCCTTTGACAGGAATGAGTTCCTGGGAGCATATATGCCAGTGTGTTGCTCCAACACCTGCACTGGCTTTCTTTTTAGTTTTCTAGGCACATTTCAAAAGGCTGCATTTAACATGATCCACCTCAAACTTTGATTAAACTAGCAATTGGTTAAAAGGTTTCATAGACTGTAGCATAGCTTTACACTGAGAGAGCGCAATCCACTAACTTTAGACTGGCAGAGCACAGTTGGCTGAGCTGCCCCAGGAGGACAGGCAGCCCAATCCTAACTAAATTTCTGTGTGGCGATGCAGCGGCACCTGTGCAGGCTACACTGCATTCTACAGTGGCTTCGGTGGCCATCCCTGCACTCTTTGGTGTGCACAGGAAGACTGACCCTGCCGGCACACCTGGAAGTAATACTGTTACAAAGCGCTTTTGCGGCAGTGTGTGCTGCTGCGATGCTAGTTTTGCTGGTGCAGGTCCACTATAGGATTGGTCCATAAGACTAGTCCTATATAAACTTCGCTGTGAGTAAGCCCCAGTTAACACCATAGGACTTTTGAGTAGATACGTGTAAGATTGCACTGTAAAGTACAGGCATCAAGTATTCCTGTTTTGACCCTGGGATGGGTCAATCTCAGAACACCTTTTTCCCCCCATCGGTTTTAGAACCCCTTTTAGTGACATTCAGGCCAGTAGAATAATGGCATAGCCATATAAGAACATAAGAAGAGCCCTGCTGGATCAGGCCAAAAGCCCATCTAGTCCAGCTTCCTGTGTCACACAGTGGCCCCACCAGATGCCTCAGGGAGCACACGAGACAACAAGATACCTGTGTCCAGTCGCCACTCCCTTGCACCTGGCACAGAGAAAACCCACTTCTAAAACCAGGAGGTTGCTTATGGCTTGTAACCTGTGATGGTCTTTTCCTCCATGAATTTGTCCAAACCCCTTTTAAAGGCATCTAGGCTAGGTGCCATCACCACATCCTGTGGCAAGGAGTTCCACAGATGAATCACACGCTGGGTAAAGAAATATTTTCTTTTGTCTGTCCTAACTCTCCCTCCACTCAATTTTAGTGCGTGTCCCCTGGTTCTGGTGTTGTGCGAGAGGGAGAAGAATTTCCCTCTATCCACTCTCTCCATCCCATGCATAATTGTATAAGTCTCAATCATGTCCCCCCTCAGGCGCCTTTTTTCTAGGCTGAAAAGCCCCAGACGCTGTAGCCTTTCCTCGTAAGGGAGGTGCTCCAGCCCACGAATCGTTCTGGTCGCTCTTTTCTGCACCTTTTCCAATTCAACTATACCATCTTATCTGTTGTAAGGAAACGTGTCTTGTGCACATACAGAGAGGGCAGAACAGGCACAGCCTCTACCACCTAGCACAACACACCCCTCTCTTGTTCTTGCTTCATTTTTACTGGTTAAACTTGGAATAATGGAAAAGGTAGATGTCTGCTGCTGTCAAAGCTAGGAAGCCTAGATAGACGACTGCCTTGGGAAAGTCCCTCACCTAGGCTAACAGCACATCCTTTCTTAAAACCAAGCAGTAGTGGAATATGCAATCTGAGAGACATGGCAACCTCTCTTGCATGAACAGAAACCAGGCAGATAAAGCAGTAAAAATACAAGAAATTTAAGGGCTGAGGAATCGAACCAATCGATCAAAGAAGGCAAGCGATGAAAACACTTTGCTGATCAGCTACCCAAAGAGGAAGAAAGGGGCGGGTTGGCGGCCGGCCAAGGTTAGTACAGAAGGTAAATAGCAAACTGAAAAAACACTTCTGATGGCACAACTGGATAAAATCCCTCCCCTTACGAGGTGGCTCCAGTGTTCTGACGCTTGTCCATTGATTGGGAGTGCCTTTCAAGAACCTGCAGCTGCTTCCAATTCACCCCAGGGCAACTTGTGGGGATTGGCTTGCCTCCTACTTTATATAGTCTGGATTTTGACGCTACTTAAGCTGTGAGACTGGATATTTTGGGATCATCTGAGTGCCTGAATTTCCTGCTCTTGGCAATCAGGTGGGTTTCATAATTCAATGAACTGGCTCAGTCATTTACCAGTCAAGGGGGGAAGATGAAAATGCAAAACCAAAAGACAGTATCTTGGGGTAATGGCTACTGCTTCAGGATGACCTAGTAATGTTTTAAGATTAAGGTACTGAGGCATCTCAGAAACCTGGGCTGGGGGAGGATTAGAAGAGTCCCAAATAGGGAAAAATTAGGGACTCCACCACAGTGTGTGCCAAACCCCAAGAAACATAGGACACTCTTTTCAATGTGTTATGTACCATAAAAGGTAAAGGTATCCCCTGACAATTAAGTCCAGTCGTGTCCGACTCTAGGGTGTGGTGCTCATCTCCATTTCAAAGCCGAAGAGCTAGCGTTGTCCGAAGACGCCTCCGTGGCCATGTGGCCGGCATGACTCTCCTTGCCGCAGCGCGTAGCATGCAGCTGTTAAAGGGCTGTTGAGTTGGTTTGAATTCAGGGGTGAATAGGTATACTACAATGCCTATTGGTCAATGAGAAAAGGTAGGTAGGTTTAAAAAAAAAAACCATACCGGTAAGTATAATGCAACTAAAAGCCTACCTAGGCAATTCCTTGAACAATTATCTATCCTTCAAGCAACTTTTGAGTACGCTGAATGAAGTACTGCATGTGATATAGTCTCCATATAAAAGATAAAATCTGTACAGATACCACTCTTCCTTAGCAGCAGTACTACTGGCAATTCAGCATAGATGCCCAGTATAGCCACACTCAACTTCAGAACATGAACCTACCACTTCTAATGTGCAACACAGTGTTTTGTTTCTCAGCGCCTACTAGATTCTCAGTGCCTGTGCTCTTGACAAAAAAGCATGCTTCAGAAATAATTGTACAGCTCATCCTAGCAGGAGTGGGATCTATGTAGGGGAAAAAAAGGGTGTAATAGTTCAGAGAATTTCCTGTCTGCTTCCATTAACATGAGCACTTGAGAGGGCAGCATGAGGTTTACAATGCTGCCATTCTCAGATTTCTTTTAACCTGGCATATGAAAAACCTACAGCAAGCAAAGTGACCATCTGATCTAAACTTTACTTCCACTGTCTTCGCAACATCAATAACATATACAAATATTATATATTGTATTTTTTAGTATTATAATAAAATAAAAATAACCCATTCAAGCCTTGAATTTCATCACAAGTGGTGAAAATGGTCTTAAGGGAATAGAGATGGGTTGGCACAGTCTGCTTTCATCAAAGGCCAAATCAAATGAACATTTAGTTGTTGGCATTTAGAATTGAACTTGTTGGAAGGGAGGGGGGAAAGCAATCAGCAAAAGCACCTCCTTCCTAGGGTAAGATCTCCCACCTTGGGCTAGTTGCTATCGACAAACATACACAAGAGTGGAGGTTTGGTTAAGTTTTCATAAGAAATACTTTACTCACACAGTTCATATTTGTACACATGCATCTTCTGATTGGATCAGAGACGCTAATACTTGAGCAACAGAGAACCCTAGAAGCTGCTCCCTTTGCGTGGAAGTCTGGTGAGGATGGCCTGGTGGGCATGGAGCCCTGGCAGAGCACATCCTCCTCCTGCAATGGTCTGGTGAGGAGGAGGGGAGGAAGGAAATACTGTAGTGTTAAGAGGATCACACCTCCTACAAGAACCATAGAGCAGCAGGTAAAGAGGTCTCAAATGACTGGACATTACTGTACACTGTCCTCCAACACCTGCAGGTGGTGTTGCATCCAAATTCTAACAGAACCGAACCCAAAAACCAGCTTGGAGTGTTTTTTTCAGTGAACCAAATGGAGCCCAAACATTAAAAATCTTGGTTGACCTGAACTGGATTTCTTAATACAACAAGTGGTAGGTAGAGGTAAAGGTATCCCCTGCTAGAAAGCCAGTGGTGTCCGAAGACGCTTCCGTGGTCATGTGGCTGGCATGATGACTAACGGAGCGCTGTTACCTTCCCGCTGCAGCAGTACCTATTTATCTACTGGCAATTTCTTGCTTTCGAACTGCTAGGTTGGCAGGAGCTGGGACAGGAGACGGGAGCTCACTCCGTCACGCGGGTCTCAAACTGCTGTCCTACCCACTTTCCGGTCTGCAGTTCAGCATCTTAACCACTAGGCCACCGTGGCCCCTCACAACAAGTATTAGCCAGTGCAAACAACAACTGGGCATTTGGAAGTTTCTTTGGAGGGGTGGTTGACAGCTCCACTCTGCTCCAACTGTATTTTGGAGAAAATAGATTTTTTTAGTGAGCCACCTGCAAAGAAGGTGACTGGGAGAAAGTGAAATTGGTAGGCAGGGTCTAGGGTCCCTTCAGGGAGAAAGGCGGGGTAAAAATAATGTATGTTAAATAAATAAATAAATAGGGCTGAACGTCCACCTGGTGCTCAAGTACAGGTTTACCCACCCACAGGCTATTGTCAATAATAAGGCCTCAACATGGTGGCTTCTCCAACTGAGAAGTGCCTTTTGTTTCTGTTGCATTTCAGTTTCACCTTGCAGTCATTCTACCATGCATCCTAAAGAGGGTAGATTCTTTTCTTGTTTGCTAAGTTAGTGGAGCTGACAGTGACAGGAATCAGGGAGATGATATTTAAAAAGCTAGGCAGGAGGTCCTATTTTGATTCTCCCATAACATCCCACACCCCAAAGCATCATTCATTGCTCCAGAGTGACCCTATGTGAAGGGGCAGGACATTGTGGGGAAATTAAAACTGGTGTTGAGAGAAGCACTGCTGACTGCAACTACGGTACTGCCTAATAAGCCTACAAGGGCCCACCTTAGGAACATAAGAAGAGCCCTCCTGGATCAGGCCAAAGGCCCATCACCATGTGGCTTACAGTGTAAGTCTGTGCATGTGTACTCAGAAGTAAGCCCCACTGACTTCAATGGGAGTTACTCATAAGTAAGTGTGTCTAGGATTGCTGCCCTGGTTACCTAGCATAGATTAACTAGTCATCTGAGCAGTGGTGGCATTCCTCAGTGTAGGTGCCATTTTAAGGCATTTTTGCCCAAGGATGTAAATATGCATCTGGAGTTAAATGCGTACACCTGTGGGTTGGGCAGTACCATCCCTTGGCCCCCTGACACTGCACTGCTGTGAGTGACCCAGTGGCAGTGGACCCGGGGCATAATGGGTCCCAGCATTTTCCTGATGGCACTGTATGCTGATGCTGGGCCTCACTGTAGGGGAAGAGGGCATAAAACAGAAACATTAATTTCAGTTATTTTCTTACAAACTTAACAGCGCAATCCTATCCAACTTACACCACCGGTATAACCAGTGGTGCAGCGAGAACGGGAGGCCCCAGAACGGAAACGGGATTCAAATCCCCTCCAAAGGAGGATTCAAAGGGGATTTGAATCCCCTTTCTGTTCTGGGGCCTCCTATTCTCACTGCACCGCTGGTTACACCGGTGGTGCAAGTTGGATAGGATTGCGCTGTAAATCAGTTAAGGGTTTGATGTTCATCTGCATGAAATGTATCAAAACTGGCTCAGAGTATCTGACCTGCTTTACTGAACCCGTTTAAAACTCATGTGTGAAGTAGAGAGTTATTAAACGTTACTGATGAACCAGAACTGAACCCAAATGTTTAATCCTTCAATTCTATGGTGATGGTTGTTTTTGTGTTTTACTGTACTGGCTTTGTATGTGCTTTGAAACATCTTTAAAAACACTGAAATGCTGGGTAAGCCAATACCGTTTCAAAAGATCCCTGTCCACAGAGGATGTATGTTGGTTTCCCACATGATAACGCACACCATCCATTTCTAAACATGGTACCTCAAATACATGATGATAAAGCATTGTTTCTGGTTAATAGAAAGCTGATTGAAAGGATTATGTAAGCAAATAATAATGCGTGCTATCAAAGCTAAAAGTATCAAACTGCTTAAAACAAGGGTTTGCTTTCGAGGATTTATTAGTCTGTCCATATAATTCCTAGACAGACTGGTAAGTGGCCACAGATAGTTTCTTTGGAACAGAAGTGATACAAGACGCGCAGCCTGATTTTAGCCATGTGGAGAGCCTGTTTCAACAGAATTTGGGCTGCAACTCTGTGCAGACGTATCCGGGATTAAGCTCCTCTGAACAGAATGAGATTTACCTATGAGTAAGCATGCATAGGATTGCCCCACCCATGGCATTTCTATGCGTTTGTTTAAGAGCTGCATGATGACAAACAGGTAAAAATCCAGCGGTGACACTGCTCTCGGCATGAAGATGTAGCAATGGGCAGAGCTGCACCTCTTTCTCTCTTGCCTGACATGCAGATTTGGGGAGCGGATACGGCAGCCTTTTATGGCGGGGTTCTCACAGGCCCTCTAGGGTTTTTCTATCTGAGCAACAGCCAAGCCCAGGTCACCTTCGCCACTTTCGTGGTCCCCAGATGACATCAAGCTGTCTCATACCGGGTCAGACCATTGGTAATTCAGGCTTGGTGATGGCTGCTTTGACTAGGGGGTGGTGGATCTTTCCCAGAGCTTGCATGAGAACCTTTCCGTTTAAAATTCCAGGGACTTTTTCCGCCCAACTACTTAACGATGACGGCCGCACCCCTTCCTTCAAATTGGACTCGACCCCGTGACGTCATAGAGCGAGGACTCAGTGAACCGGGCTCGAGCACGCTGTCGTCATTACGTCCGCAGGACACGTAGCACGCGGCACGGTACTAGCCAGCGAGGCGGTAGCGGCGGCTTTTCCTCCCCCTCCTTACCGGAAGCAGCTGTGGGAGGGGATGCTACGTAGTTCCGGTGTGTAGCTGGCGGCTGAAGAGTGAGTGGTGAGGTAAGGTAAGGGTACGGGGGAGAACTTGAGCCGCTGCCGTCTGGTAAAGAGGAGTTGTCGCTGACGCTGTCGGGGAAGGTGAGGAAGAGGAGCGGGTTGTGAGCCGTGGCGGGCGACGCTGATTAATTCGGGCCTCAGCCGGCGGGAGGGAGCGCGAGCGCGCAGGAAGGAGAACAAGTGACACGCAGGCGAAGTGGAGGAGGGGTCTTGGGAGGCCCTCGCCACAGGCCTCCTCTCTCTTCGCGCCCGGTATTAGGAGCGCACGGGCGGGGGAAGGGCGCTATTGTATTGACTCGGACTTTACGGGCCCCGCGCACCGTTTCGATTCTGAGTCCCATTTTGAGTGCTCTCCCTGCCGTGGCTGGATTGGTTTCTTGCCGACTCCGATTTCTGCCATGGTTGGAAAGCTGCCCCAGATGCCGTCTCAGCCGTGGTCTCTGCTACCTCCGCGCCTCCTTTGTTATATGAGATGAGGATATGAATATGTAATGATCTGAATAAGTATCTACCGTTGTAAAATAAAGGGCAAACACTGGGACCCTTGGGCCAAGCCCACGCCCTTGAGTGGTACCACTTGACACATTGCCAACCCTATCCTCCTCTTTGTCTTCTGGGATAAACAGAGCCTGTGCAATTGAACTTTGGGAGTATGTGGGTCTCTTTCCTGTCACCCACATTCTTGTTGGTGATCTCCAGCAAGTCTGCTTTCTGACTGGAGGTATACGTGAAGCACTTTGTTCACTTGAGAGCTGTATTTTCATTGCTATGTATTGTTAGCACACACTCTCTTTTTCTTTCTCTAAGCTTTGCTTCTAGCTCTGTCCTAGCCACCTTTCCTTCTCCTCACTCTTCTGTACTTGTTTAAAAAGTGTGAAAGACTCTTAGAATGGCAATACAGTTATGCACCTGTTGAGTTTCTGTTTGTGTTTCCGTTTCTGTTTGTGTTGGCAATTTCCACTTAGTGTTGGGTTTCAAAAAAAATATGGTGGAATAAAGGGGGGGGGGTTGTTTCATGTGAGCCCCGGGGAATGAATATCTGAAACAACTCTGTAACTCAGAAATGTTAATAAGAAATGGCCTTTGGAAAAGGCTTACTTACCATTCAGTGGCAAATTGTTGAAATGATCTGAAAGTCTTAAGCCCCAACTCCTGTTGGGAATCCATGCCGTCTTGACTTGGAAGTTCATTTATTAGTAAGAGGAAGTGCACTGCATGCATGCTTGGAATCACTGTTGTTAATGTCAAAGGTTCCAAAGCTGTTCCTTGACACTGAAGACAGTTTTGGAGGCTAGGTTCTGGCTTGGAATTCATTGCAACCTATTTGAGCACTGGTATTGGCTTAAGGGAGGTTGATGTCTCTTCCAGGAAATGCTAGCCTACTCATTTACCTGTTAATTGGCCTTTTTGATGCTAAGGTTCACCAATGCTCTTTACTTACATGAACATTCTTGAGCATTGTTGAGTGTAACTATGGTATGTGATGTTGCTGAATTTTTCTACCTGCTGTGATCCAAGTTGAAGTGAGGAGCTTCTTTCTCCATTGTCGGTTGAAGAAGATTGTATGCCTTTTACTTAGTACACTGGTTGCATGAGGAGCTTCTTTCTCCATTGTCGGTTGAAGAAGATTGTATGCCTTTTACTTAGTACACTGGTTGCATGAAGAGAACCTCTACACTGTGCTCTACACTTGCGAACTACACACACTGGGCAGGGGATCCACAGATTTTGTGGTCTTTGGAGCACTTGTTGATAAAACTGCAGCCTTCGAATTTTGTGTCGTTGTGAAATAAACTAGGTGTGTCAAACATAAGGCCTGTGGGCCATATCTGCCCCCCAGAAGCTCTTCATGATGTAGCTGCGCAGATCTGCACAGCCAAGGTTTGGAGGTCTCAAGTGCTGTTCTGAGGTCTAAGAACAAATATTGTGACCACACCATAATTTAATAGTTTAGATTAAGGGGCTTAATTTACAAAACTTCAAGGAACAACTTCAGATACATACAATAGCAAGGTATGTATTACATAGTATGCGCTTCCAATATATTTTCCTAACCATACTGGAAATTGTTGCATCATACATCAGAGTAGCACTTGCCTTCTTTCAGGCATCATCACGTTGCTGACTTGTGGTTACTTTATGACTGATCAAGATTTGCATATTTTCTCCTCTGTCATTTGCAGCTAATGAGTTCCTAGGTGAGAACAAAGTACTCTACTTATTTCAGGTCACTTTCTGCTTAATGACATCACTTCCTGCTTAATGACATCATTTCTGGCCCTCAACAGGCGCCATGAATGCTATTCGGCTCGCTGTATGGAATAAGTTTGACACCCCTGGCATAAACCGTAAATCAAAGGCTTATAATTAAGATGATTGCTGTAGTTTTCTTCTTGCTTATCCTCTTTGTGATTTTTATAGTTGTCATTCAAACTACTATGTAATAGTGAAGATTAGGAAGCTTTGGGATATATTCAATAGCACTTGGCTTTATATATGAAGCCAACTTAACCTATTATGCATATCAGTTACACTGGTACAGATGAGTCCAGTGAGAACATAGAAGCTATTGTGTGGAAGCTGTTAGCTTTTATACCCGGTTTGAGGGAGGAAGTGTTGATTTGTTCCTGCTATCTGCAAACCTGTGAAGGAGCTACCACTGTCTTTTTTTTTCTGCTAGTCCATGGTTATCAAACTTCTAATTGGCAAGCTTTCTTGTTCATAGGCAAGTGTGATAGTTGAAATGTTCTGGTATGCAGCCAAGACTTGACTGAATGCTTTTTTCCTAGGCTTGATCTCCAACAATGTCTTTCATATTTGAATGGATCTACAATGGCTTCAGCAGTGTGCTGCAATTTTTAGGTAAGAGTTCAAATGTGTGCCTATGAAATCTTAGATTTGAATATTAACCTAGATACATAGCTCTTACTGGGGTAGCTTTAGTAAGAATGGGGTAGCTTTAGTAAGAATGCATCTATAGTGGTGGTTTTCATATGATCTGGTGCTGCTAATTGTTTGAGGTGGTCGCAGTGGTTTGTCACCCATTCACATCTCCCCCTCTTCTGTGTCTGTTAAAGATACAAACATCTCACAGTGGGTTAAGGTAAGGAACTTGCAGCATTAATCTTCCTCTCTTATAATGTTGAATTTGTAGTGTTTTATTCTTGTATCCTAGACACCTTGCTAACTTTTAATTTTTTTAAACATGTCTACTTTGCAATCCTGACTTGAGGTTCTCTCTGCTGAGTCTTACTCATCTTGGCACATTTAATCAAACTCATTGGAGTGTTTATGGGAGTAATTGCACAGCTACAGCATTAGATGTTGGGGGAGAAAACACAGCTCATAATTTCAGGAGGCACAAGTGCACAAAAATCTAGTACTAGGGAGGAAGAGGCAGAACAAACTGAAAGAGATGAGTGCTTTTTTGAATGTACCCTAAGAAGTAGTACCTGTTACAGCACAGTACCAGTTAGAAAGCCAACTCTGCCACATGTAATCCTTCCCCACTGATGGCAACATTGGAGCTGTGTGACCAGTTTTTAAGAAAATTATTAACCATAATTGCTGAAGGTGATACCATCCCCCCATGACATTGTTTTAAATATTCTTATTGTACAACTTCTCCTATGTTGGTCTGTTCAGTCTGTTATACATGATGCTATTTCTTTCTGCAGGATTATACAAGAAGTCTGGGAAGTTAGTTTTCTTGGGTTTGGATAATGCAGGCAAAACCACTCTTCTGCACATGCTTAAAGATGACCGATTGGGTCAACATGTTCCTACACTGCATCCAAGTAAGTGTCTCCTAGTTGTGGTGTTGTCTGTTATGGTCCATTGTAATGGTTGCTGGATATTGATAGGTTCTACAGCTTACCATAGGCCTAAGTTGCACAGTGATAGCTCTCAATGCAGTTGAGGTCTACAACGTGTTTTAAACCTTATTCCAAATGGCTTTTGTAAGGCTTATTATCTTGAAATTGAAAAAAGAAAACTAGTAAGAGGTTGTATGGAATTAGTCAACATATATAAAAATGACTTTTTACCTGATGCTTCATACATCAGGGTTAAGAATAATTCTAGTTGTGATGTAAGGTTTAAAAAAAAACTTTGAGTACGCAGGTGATTCTTTAAGATGACTTTTGAATGGCTTATCTCTGGGAGTGAGCATTTTATATGGGAGGCAATGATGCAAACATTATTTTGCTGATTTTTTTTCCCTTTAGCATCAGAAGAGCTCACAATTGCAGGAATGACTTTCACAACTTTTGATCTTGGTGGCCATGAGCAAGGTAAGTGTCTATTTGTAATTAGCAGTTGCTACATTTTGTGTTGATTATTCTGAGGCAATGGATTCTTAAACACAAGCTTTTCTTAGCTGGACATGGGTGATCTAAGGCAGTGCTTCCCAATCTTTTTCGCCCCACGTCCCACTTTTAGCATGGAACTCTGCAACCCAGAAGTTTTGGCGGTGATGCCATGTCACTGCCAAAACTTCCGGGTTGCTGAGCTTTCACATTCTTTTACACAAATAGCCGACCGCCCAAGCCTCTGCTCGGCTGTCTTCGGTTGTTCCAGGCCTTGTCATGTCGTGTTCTCAGTAAGAGAACAGAGGCTTAGGCAGCCAGCTGTTCGCATTTTTTTTAAAAAGCAAAAGCTTGGCAACCTGGAAGTTGAGGCTCAGGCGGCGAGCTGTTTCTGACCCACCAAAAATCGGGTCATAACCCACAGTTTGGGAACCGTTGATCTAAGGCATAAGAACATAACATAAGGAGCCTTGCTGGATCAGGCCAAGGACCCATTCTAGTCCAGCCTCCTGTACCCTTGTAAGGAAGGTGACCCAGCCAATCACTAATCATTTTGATAGCGCTCTTCTGTGCCTCTTCCAGTTTCACTATATCCTTTCACTATGTGGCCTTATCAATTTGTACAATGGTTTAATACTGGCAGTTTTATTCTGAATACCTTTTAAATTTATCCTGAGCATGGAATTGGCCTTCACAGCCGCCACACACTGGGTTAACGCTTTCATCAAGCTGTCCACCCCCGCCCCCAAGATCTCTCTCCTGATCTGTCTCAGATAGCTCAGAACCCATCAGTGTATATGCGAAATTTTGATTTCTTGCCCCAGTGCCACCTCACTTTACACTTACTTGCATTGAAGCTCATCTGTCTTTTTGCTGCCCATTGCCCCAGTTTGGAGGGATCCTTCTGGAGTTCTTCACAATCCATTCTAGACTTCTTAACCCGGAAATGTTTAGTGTCGTCTGCAAACATGCCCACCTCTATGCTGCTTATCCCCAATTCCAGGTCATTTATGAACAAATTGAAAAGCTCTAGTCCCAAGACTGATGCTTGGGGCATACCGCATTTCACCTCTCCATTTTGAAAATTGCTCATTTACACCCACTATTTTATGTCCTGGGCCTGTGTCAAGTGCCTTTTGAAAATCCAGATATATAATACCAATGGGTTCACCTGCATGCCTGTTGAAAGCCCCATGTGAGCTATGCTGTTCATGGCAATGGCCCTCAATGATTTCCATGATCATGGAGGCTACTGAAAAGAGCCACTGATCAGCAAAATAGCTTGTGGGGTGACTTCAGGGACAGCCTACCTTGGAGCTTTCTTCATATAGTCCATCTTACAGAAGGGATTGCATGGAGATAGAAGTACTAGTTTCTAAGGCAAAACAAGTTACTGTCAAGAAGTGGTGGTGAGAATGTAAAATCCTAACATACCAACCCACTTAGTACGTGATTTAAATTAGTGAGTGTATTAATATTTAAAAAATAAGCTCATGTAGTAGCTGTTTCTGATTCTGTTGGCAAACGAATTTAAAAGTGATTCAAACTTTTTCTCAATATTGCAACTGGTGAAAGTGTTGCTTTTGGTATTCTTATAGATATGTTTTTTTCCTTGTAGCTCGGCGTGTTTGGAAGAATTACTTTCCAGCAATTAATGGGATTGTCTTTTTAGTGGACTGTGCAGATCACTTACGTTTTACGGAGTCCAAAGTGGAGCTTAATGTATGTACTCGTGCACCTTAGTCTTGGCTTGTGCAGAATCTCTTTCCATTCCTTGAAAGAAGCTAACTTAAGATCCTGTAGATTTATGTTTAACTGGAAAAACTAGTGATGAAATCCAATGTGAAGAGCAGAAACATATCACGAATAGTTGAAGCAGCTACAAGACCAGTTGGCCATTTTGTTGGCTGCACCCATGATAGCATGGCTATATTTTTCCCCTCTTCTTTGGCACCACCTTGTTTTCTTTAGGGAGCTAATGTGTGGAGAGTTTTACTGTAGGGCAGAGAGACTGTCACTTTCTAGTTCCCTCCAGCCCTTTGAAAAAATTTATGGCCTTAAGAGTATTGTAACTGGAGTGTTTCAGATAACTGTTGCCTATATCTTTTAAAGTACTACTACATTGATATTTACTTGGTAGGCTTGTGTAAGGAATTCAAGGACCATAATAAAAGATTCAAATAGGAACAGAAGAGCAGTTATGCTGGATCAGTTCAAAGGTTCATCTAGTCCAGCATCCTGATTTTCAAAGTGACCAAATGGGAAGGCTTGTGTAAGGAATTCAAGGACCATAATAAAAGATTCAAATAGGAACAGAAGAGCAGTTATGCTGGATCAGTTCAAAGGTTCATCTAGTCCAGCATCCTGATTTTCAAAGTGACCAAATGGGAAGGTCATAAGCAGGCATGAAGTAACTGGAATTTGGAGGTTTGTAGCTTCTGAACCTGGAGGTTCCATGTGGCCATCATGACTAATAGCCAATGACAGACCTATCCTTCATGAATGTGCCTAATCCTTTTTAGATCCATCTTGAACTATTGGCCATCACCATATCTTGTGGTTGGTGAATTCTGTAAATGATGTGTGGTGTGAAGTGCCTTCTTTAATCTGTCATTTTTCCTCCCAGTCAATGATTATAATTGACTGGCTTCTGAGTTCTAGTACTAGAGAGGGATAAAAAGTTATCTCCCTACTTCATATGCATAGTTTTATATGCCTCTGTCTTTCCCCTCACACTTGTCAGCTCTCTTCTAAACTGAAAAGCCTCAAATGTTTTAGCTTTTGTAGGTTCTCAAGTTCTCACGACTGGTACATATTACCGAATTAAAAATCAGCTGGTCCGAGTTTTCTGACTGTTTGTTAAGAAAGTAAAAACAGGACGAATCCTTCCCTAACGTTTCGCTGGAGTCCATTCCCAGCATCTTCAGACTAGCAGCAACGTCAATAGCCACACAGAACAACTTAGCTTTTCCTTGTAAGCTTTTCCTTGTAAGAAAGGGACTTTAGCTCCTCCATTTTAATTGCATTAAGGATTAATTGCCTTTCAGTAGCATGTGCTGAAGGTAGCGTTGCATTTTTACTTAGAGTATGGATTGCTTGCAGGTACGTTGATGCACAAGTAATTCTCTTCCCTTATTAGGCACTAATGACTGATGAAACAATATCCAATGTGCCAATTCTTATCTTGGGTAACAAAATTGACAGACCAGAAGCTATCAGTGAGGAGAAACTGCGAGAGATCTTTGGGCTTTATGGACAGACCACAGGAAAGGTAAGAACAGCTCTGCTCACCACTTAAGGATTTAAATTCCCTTTCCCCTCTGTAAGCCTCCTGCCCTGCAATGGGTCTCCTCAGACCTGCGCCAGCAATTTCACTGGCACAAGTCTGAGAGAAAGGGGGTGGGGAGGCTGCTGCCAGAGGGAATAGGATCTGGTGTGTGCCATTGCCTCCGGATCCACCCCTCCTGCCCCTCCCCGATCCGCCCCTCCCCACCCAGTTTCAACCTTTCTCGTTCTGCCCTCCCGCCTCCCCCACTGGCTTACCTGCTCTGGCGGGCAGCTGGCGGTGTATATAGGAAGGCTCCAGCTTTCCCACCGATGCTCTGGCAGCATGCTACTTGACATGCTGCTGGAGCATGCTTCACGGCTGATTTTCAGCAGCTAGTGCTGGTGGAGCACTAGTATGAAGAGCCCATGGGTTTGGGCTGTTAGTAATAGTTTTGTCAAAATCTTGCTGTAAATTCTTGTGTCGGAGGACTGCAAGAGCTTACTTATGTAGAAAAGCTTTTTTGTATGCTTTCCCTTTCAAGGGGGGAAAAAAGCAACGTGAAGAACATGCAAGAAAAAACTCTACTGAGATTTTAAATCAGTATACTTGCTTGTGCCACAACTTGTCTGGCCTTTATAGGTATAATATTACTCTTAATGTCACTTTTTGTAGTGTAGTTCTGGCTGTTCAATGAGCCACTATCAAAATCAACATTTGCCCTAATTCTGTGTGGAACAAGCCATAGTAATCACATAGAATGCTATGTCAAACCAATATGGCTTAATATTGATAAAGGATGTTTGTGCTTGTTTCTGTGTTTGAGTTTGGGTAGTTGTCCATGCAGTTCAAGCATTCAGCAACTGAGTCACCATGAATGCATTTTTGTTTGGCTCTTCAGGGGAATGTGCCACAGAAGGATTTGAACACGCGTCCCATGGAAGTGTTTATGTGCAGTGTACTGAAGAGGCAAGGCTATGGCGAAGGTTTCCGTTGGCTATCGCAGTATATTGACTGATATTTGGAGAGACAGATCTACTCCTGGACTGATCCTGTTCACAGCTTCCTTATGGACTTTTCTATTAGAACATGGAAGGCTCTCCAACCGCATACTGGCAATGACCAAGAGACTCCTGTCTTCAGTTACCTTATATCACAGTGGTGACACAATTCCTTTGACTGGGAGATAACATTCTGTACACTGGTGCAGGTTGTCACTTCCAGTTGCCATTGTTTCCCATGGAAACCATGGCTTTCAGTTGCAATGGGGCTGGTGAGCTGGGATGAAAAACTCTGCACACAGCACTCTAGTGGCTGGAAAAGAGAACATGTCTCACCACTGTGGCCAATTGACGTAAAAGAAAGCAATTATATTTTTAAAGAAAGTGTTTAATGTAAAATGGTGTCCCTTTAGATTTTTGTTTAAGTTAACATTCATTTTGTTTGGGCCAGAATCTGTTAGGATTTTTAAAAATCTATTTAATGGTATTTAGATAGTTCCCAAATTACTGAACCAGCTATCATGATATTCAAAATCCTTAATGAACAGAAAGATGGGTTTAATTGCCCTGTAAGATGGTTGTGCTGTCACACTGCTTGATCATGAAGACGGTGCTATTGGGACTGACTTGTGCAATGATTTTTCTTTAATTTACAGGGATTTTAGTTGGGGGGGGGGGGGAGATGGAATGCGCACGCACACCGGCACACTTGTTAAAGCTTTCCATGTCACTATGCGTAGGAGTCTTATTGCGGTTAATCACTTCAGCCCACCTCTAAAAGTTATGATTACTTTTCTTTGCAGCAGCAGAATTGTTGTCCCCAAATTTATGGGTTAGTTCTTTACCATACAGAATGTTCTATGTGGCAGGCAACTGCTGAAAAAATGCAGTAGAAATCATGAATTTATGTTGTTGGGTTACTGTAGCATTAAATTGTTTCAACAGATGCATATCATAATGCTATTAATGTAAACTAACCCTGTTTCTTTTATATTCAACAGAGCTTGTGTTTGAACTTTCATTACTGCCTAGACATCTTCATTTTCAGTATAAAAAGACAACTTACTCCTTATTGGGGTGTAATGGTGCTTGAGTGGAAACTGTTTCAGCTTACTGACAGAAGTCTGTCACTCTGAGTGCAAGGGGCTGCTGGCTCAAAGGGCCTTGAAAACACTTGTGAAGATTTGTTTGACTCTGTTTCAAGCTATGAAATGGTAGTTGGTAGTGCACCAGAAGAGCTCTTGCATTTGTGCCATAGGCATTTTTTTCTGCTGAAAGGTACGCTGATGCTGTGACTAGCATATGTTAACTTGATTGTTGGCTAGCATAATTCAGCACCCTTTGTTTCAGCAGCAAACTCCTTGAAAGGGAAATAAGTCTTTAACATACCGGTAACTGTTGACAGTCTCTCAGTTCTTTGTGCTGGTGGTATTGAGAATCCAGTTACTTTGACATGCCAGAGCACTGGGTGAAACTGACAGATTCAGAATTTAAAGCATGTTGCTGCTTATCTGAAGATGTTTAACACTTGCATGTTAAGTGTTTTCATGGCTGCTGCTTTGCAGTATCCAATGCCACTATAAGACAAGATGAAGATTCTACTTGGCTGTCAGCAAGAAAAGCTGAATGTACTGCAGAAATGAAATATGTAAACTGTACAGGTTAATATGGTCTGACTTGCAAAGTATAGCAATTGGTAAATTCCCAAGGTAGTTTAAGATGAGCCTTCAATTGAGGAACTATGAACTAGGAGACTATGTATGAAAGGAGTGTCATCAACGATCAACAGGGCTTCCCACTACTAGAATGTTGGTCATTGTGGATCTGTTTTGTAGTGTTGTCACCAAAAAGACTGCATATAATGAGTTCTCAATCTTGTCTCTAGTAAAGCCAATGGATTGTACATAATGCTTTTCAATCATCTGTGAACATCTCCTGGCCAAAGTGCCTATGAGTATGGTGCCAAGGAGGTGTTGAGAACCACACAACTCTAATGGTCCAGCAAAAACATTCTTGACTTTATTGCTCAGACGCAAATAATGTAGCGTCTCCCAGTATTCAGCACCTAGAATTCTCTTCCTTAGCTGTTACATTCAAGGAACGCAAATGGATGGTTCCTCTTAAATCGACATGAGACCTGGTAACCTTATCTGAAATGACATACTCTGGTTCTGTTAAGCAGGGCTATAGGATTGGTGCCCAGTAAAAGCACAGCTTTCCATGAAGGTGGAGTCCTAGCCACTGGAGAAAGTGATTAGCTCTGACTTGTTTTCCCCTCCACCTGCCGTGTACTGTCATTAGACAAGTAACTCCTTGCAATGTATGGATATAAAGTTTAATATATACTTTAGATATTGGATTACAGATTGGAAAGTAGAGAGCACATGTAATTCTGTTAGCATTCCGAAAACGTGAAACATGTTTGCAGAGAAGGTTTGTCTGTATCCAAAACTTTTTAATAAAGTTTTTTTTTAAAAAATCTTCACATTCAATGGACTGAATCTGGCCATAATCATATTGGCTAGTACATATAAAGTTCATATAATCAGAGCATTAGCTGATACCTAAATGGAGTGTGGAGCATGCAGTGCCTGAGGCATAGTCGCTGTAGGTCTTTGGGGCTTTGTTTGGTTAAAAAGAGAAATTATTTCAGAAGGAAGTAGGTCATATTCTGTCTCTTCAGTCAAGAATGCTAAATCATTTATCATAGACTTTAGAATAGGCAACTTTCTTTGCATATGGATCATCTAAGTATCATGCTAAGATTATCATAATTGGTTCAGAAAAGGACATATAAAATAGAAAAATCTGTTTCTGCCTATGAAGTCTTTCTGCCTGAAAAAGAAGAGTTTAGAAACCTTTTCAGGTTTCAGGCTTTTCAAATGAAATGATTCATTTGTTCCAACCAAAGCAGGGCTCAAACAAGGGCACTTGCACCCAACTTCTGTTATATCACATATAGACCTTTATTACCAATATTTTGTATCCTACCCTCCCCAAAGCAGTTCAAAGGTTTAAATAGCCCTTAACCTAAAATGAAAACAAGGTGGCAAATTCTGTTTCAGTGCACTTGGTTGCTCCAGACTTTATGTACTAAATCTATGTACTAACGTCCTCCAGACTTTATGTACTAAATCTATGCTTAGGTCTATCTTTTAACCAATCCAGAGACTTTCCTCATGACTCCCTTAGGTATAGAGCCACCTAACCAATCCTTCAAGGTATCTGAGAATCTTGGTGATTTTATTTTTGGGTCAATGTTTCCAATTTCAGGGGAATGGGAATACCAGTTAGGGCTGGCGAGGAGGAAGCTCATCCACCTAAGTTTAATGAATGGGTGGTTGATTCGTTGGCTTACACCATGTTTACACTTCATTGTTGCATGCCAAGTTTCATCTGCGTCTCCATACCTTGACTGGAGTTTCTGATTTCTCCACACTTAGTTGTTGAATTTCTCTATCTCTCTCCTGCTCACCCTGGGGCTTTTGTTTCCATAAAGCCCTGCTCCTGGGTAAACACCCTCATGTCCATAGGATGCTAATGTTTCACGTCTCCGTTCTCCCATCACTTCCAATCGGAGAACAGAGTAATTTTTTCTTTAATGTTCTCTCGCTTACCCCAGAACTGATGCTTGACTGCCTATAAAAGGGTGTTAGGTTACTTACTGGAACATAACTACTGGAATCATTGATCATCTCATCAATTGCGTTCTCATTCTTTGTGGTCCCCCCCTTTGTTAAGCTTATCAGCCCAACAAATACTATTCTGTTTACACATATATCCAACTCCCTCATCCCTTGTGCATGCCAATTTCCTTGGCTCACTGAGTTGCCCTAATGGTCAAAGGTCCCTAGAACATGCATGTTTCAGTACGTGGATAAGTGTGCCTGTGGCTGTCACTGAGGAAGGTGGTAATAGTGTGTTATATTGAATCAACATGCCCAACAACACCCCCAAGCACCATTTGGCCATCAGTCCTAGCCGTGATTATCTGTGATCAGTGTAGGAGGCAATAGCATCCATATCCCTCCCTGCTTTCAAATAGGCATCTCTTCTCACATGTACCACATACTGTACATTCTTCATTTCTAGTTTGGTGCTACAACTGCTTCTGCGGCTGTTGGAGGCTCTGTACTTATACCCGGATCTTTAATAATTTCTAAAATGTAAAAAGACACACGAACTGCCTTGCTAAAGGAGACCAACTAGTCCAGCATTCAGCTCCCAACGCCAGCCAGGTGCCTCTAGAAACTCGCAAAGCAAGACATGAATGTGATAGCTATGAGACCCCCTCTTGTGTGTCTGGCCTGGGCATCTGGTAGCAGAGGTATACTGAGCCTGGCGGTTCTATTTGGCTCTCATGATGAACAGCCACTGAAATGGATTCTTCATTCATTTGTCTAAGCATCTTAGGAGAAAAACTGGTTACTGGTGGAGAGCGCAACACTTTTGTTTAGAAGCAGCTGACTTCAATGCCCTTGGCCCTTTTGGACGTTGTGTGCTTTACTCAGTGTAGCAAAATATGCTGGCTGGAACAGTGGCGCAGTCAGGATTGTTTTGCTTGTTGGTTCTAATATAATCTCCCACTTTTCTGACCAACATTATTTGATTATTTGTAGAAAACCAACCAACCTACTCATATGTAATATAAATGTGTCCATTTCTAATTTGCTATAGTTACTCTAATTTCTTCATTCCTCAGTATAGGAATAACCATCAGTTATTGGAAGTATTTTTTATATTAAAATATTTGTATTACACAATCTTAATGTTTGAATGTGTTACTTTTCTATTTTGGGGAAAATATTTATAAATTGTTTCCTCTAACTGTGATGAATAATGTTCATATTTTTTTTAAAAAAACAACCCCACATATATCAGTAAAAACTCCCAAATGTAAAATGAGTAGGAAGTACGGGTAAAAGAGCCATGTAGAAACAGAGTCCAGCTGGAATAAAAACAAAAATCGATCCTGCTTGCACTCTTTGACTTTCACCAACAATGCAGGCAGGCAAGAATTCATTAAAATCCACAGCAACTGCCTGCATTGTCGGTGAAAGTCGAAGAGCGCAAGCAGGATCGATTTTTGTTTTTTATTCCAGCTGGACTCAGTGTTTCTATATGGCTCTTCTACCCGTACTTCCTATTTCTTTAAAGATTGTAGCTGGCCATGAAAGTCTCAATGTAAAATGAGTGTTTGGGTTCTGAGCTGTTATGACTGCTTTGGGGACTTTTTTTAGCATCCACCAAGATTTCAGAAATTCTAACACGTTTCTGTAGAAAGAAGTCCTACTGATTTCAATGTGCTTTAAGCTCTCAGGCTAAATTTTCTGTTGGCCTTCAAAAACGAACACCCCCCCCCCCCCCAGTGTTGTATTATATGGATTCGTAGGTATGGCACACTTAAAGACAACATCAGGCTGTGTGAAACAGGCAGCCATGAGTTGTTATAGGGCTTGCTTGGAATACAACGTAATTCTCTCTGCAGTCGTACCGTACGTACTCATTTGATCAGTGCACGTATGGAAGAACGTTTGATCAGTAAGAGAGGAAAAGCTCCAAACAAACTTGCTGGATCGGGAGGAGGAGCCTTTCTGAGCAGTTCCTACCTATTACGAAACGCCACATACAAAGAACGATAACCAGCCATCCATGCCAAACCTTCAATCTAGCAGAGAGAAGGTGCCATGCTAGCAAAACGATTTACATGGGGCATATTCATCGATTTTCCTCTTCCCAAGACCTCCGGGGCTAAAGATCCACACCGGAACCCATTCTCCTCGACATTGTCAATTTGTGCTGTAATTCCAGATGTGTAAGGCGCGGCTGATAGTGTGCTGAATTAGTATGATGAGGAAAGACACTCGGTGTATGCTCTGGAGAATCTTTTCCTTGCATATGCCATTACTTACACTGCAAAATTAAGAGTAGCTTCAAACCAGGGATTATAATGTTGTAAAAGTGGTGAGAATTTTTTGTTCCTCTTCGTACAACTATAACTCTCAAGGTTCTTGGGTTTGGGGAGGGCTCACAGCTGCTAAATTTGTTTCAGCACCCCAGCGCGATGTTGTGTTCACATCTTCCAGAGCCAGTGACAGTATTTTTCAAACGAAATTTTGGCTGAGATTAAACCCCGCCCCTTTACAAGGGGTCTTTTGTGAATCCAGGACGGCGCCTCCGACTAGCATTCACATTCAGATTAATTTCTGATTCCGTATCAGAATCCTCGTCCGTGTAGCCCGGATCCAAAAGCAGCCAATTGCAGAAGACGTCCAAAGTTTGAGCCACGTCCACCAATCGCAGCTCCCTTATTGACTGAGCAACCAATAAGAACGAAAGCTTCTGTGTGCCACCTGATGTGGGTCGTTCTGCTCTGTTCTATTCCGGCCAAACTCGGTCGGTTTTGAAACCTTAGCGGTGGCGTTGCCTGGACTTTGTTCTTGAGCAGCGGTGGGCAGGTACCTTTTCCAAGAGGGCAAGGAAGGAGGAAAGGGAGTCTCCGGGAGTTGCACCCCGTTTCTGAAGGCTCCCACGAGGAATTAGAGCAATACCTACGTGCTTAGTTGTTGTTGTTGTTCAGTCGTTCCTCGTTGTCTCTGTGCTGCCCAAATCTCTCTCCTTTTCTCCTGCCTTTTGCAATAATTTGTCCTTTGCCAAGCGCCTGTTTCTCGTCGCTTCTCTTTGCTCCATGTTGAACTGACTTCTCCCCTACAGTTGCTCAAGTCATCCAATCCTTTTCTGCATGGCTGAGGCTCTGAGGTTAGCAACAGCGCAGACTTGCTGTGTTATCAGTGTTTCCCAGTCACCTGCCACCAATGAGGAAAGCAGACATCTGCCCAAAGGGCCTTGGAGCGGCAGTGGAGTCCTCTTGACCCAGAACCCAGGTATTGTCCTCTGCCACGGTATCATCTTCTCTCCTTTCCTCCTGGCAGCTGAGTGCCCATGCTCGTCCCAGCACAGCAGAGTCCTGCTACCTGATAGCTTCTCCCCTGACATTCAGATCCAGGTGCTTGTGCCGCATGAATACAGCAGCAAAACTGATAGTAGGAACTGGCTAGGTGGGAAGTCGGGGGGCAACATTCCTGCAATGAGACTCAGCCCACTTTCAAATCTCTACGAGGCACCCAGCGGCCTGAAGCACCATAAAGCTGAGCTCATGATGATGGTACCCTGTCTGCAGTTCCAGGATGCTTTCTCCAAAGTTTTCAGTGCTTCTGATCAATGGCATTTTGGTGGGAATGAGGTTGGACAGGAGTCTGACTCACTTGCAGATAACTTGCGTTTCCTGCATTGGTTTGCCCTGCTGAGAATCCTGGATTGTGACTTGACAGGTACAGGCTGGATGAGCTGTGTGCCGGCCAGATTGCTGAGGAAGGGGGACCCTCTCCTTGCTTGTGGCTCTCCGTTTGGATCGTTTTGCCCTGACCTCTTCATGAACACCCTCAGCAAAGGGATCGTGAGCAATGTGGCTGGAGAAGGCAACGCCATAATCTTGACAGATGCTCGCTGCTTGCCTGGAACCGAAGGTGGGGGTGTCTTTGCGATATTAGGAACAAGCCTCCACTTGGTTGGGATAATTGTAGCTCCGCTTTGCTGGAAATCTAATGAGTGGGTTGGCCTAACTCTGGTTTGTGCCATTGACCATATCTTTGCGAGTATCAGGAGTGTCATCTCTGGGTCTCACCAATCTCTAAAAACCTGGTTGAATCCCAGGCAACTTGTGGCGAAGACTCATGGGGAGATGATAGCCAGAGGTGGACTGGATCGGCAGATGCTGGCTACTGTGGTTTTGGTGGAATGCGGACCCATTTGGGGGTCTGGTGTGCTGGTGAATTCAAGGCTTGTGTTGACCTGTCGACATGTAGTCAATGGAGCATCAAGTGTCTGTGTAAGATTACAGCATAACCCTGCAAAGTAAGTCTGAATTCTCATACCTAATTCAAGTTATGTTTGCTTTGCTACCAGGGCTGGTCCATCCATAAGGCAAACTGAAGTGGTTGCCTCAGGCAGCAGATAGATTGGTGTGGGGTTCTCATCTCTGTCTGCCTACTTGCCTCCACTGTGCCTCCTTCTTTTACTCCCTGGATTACAAAAAGAAGAGAGGGACAGAGAGGAAGAGGAAATGTGGAGGGGAGGAGAGTGCTGAGCTATGACATTGGAGAGTGGGAGAAGCAGAGGCTGGCACATTGTTGGGTAATTTGGCATGCCGCCCTGTTTGCTACATTTGCTAGTTTCTCATTGTAAAGCTGTGGTCCTTGGTACACTGGTCTGGTTTGGATGTCTGTCTGATGTGGGGCTTGCACAGGAAGAAATGACTTGGGTCGAGAACCTGGAGTCCCAGTTCCATGTCCTATATCAGAAATGAGGAAACAACTCTCTAAATGAAATGGCCATTACAAATACGAGTGTCAATAATGGGAGATATTACTGGAAATGAGCGACATCTGCACTCTGGGTGAGATGTTCACGTCGTGTTAATGTTCTTGATGTTACTGTTGATGAACTTGATGTTTTTTTTAAAGAAAGAAAAAATGGGGAATAGGGTCTACTTCATGCACCATACCTTTATAGGTGTGTGCAGGACACTTCTCATGTACCCATAAATTTATAATGTTTGTATGGCAAGTGTGTATGTTTGGTGTGTTTCTTTCAGGTACGTACACTAGGGAGGCAGGATTGGCCATGGCATGTTCATGCGATGGAAATGTGTGTTTGCCACCATGTAAAGGGAACTTGAGATGCATTTGTCACATGTGCTTGTGCAAACCCTCCTGAATATGCTGCTCAGCCTGGATTTGTAAATATGTTTGGCTTTGGTGGAACCTCTTTCTTGGGAAGTGTAGCTGGTATCCGGCTGAACTGCAGCTGGATATGTTTCCTGTGAAGCAACAAGCCCCACTAGCAGTTTGCCTATCTATGTAGTCTTCTCGGACATCCTGCACTGTGGTGCTCTTGCACAGTTCCCATATAGGGCTTGTGCAGGAGACCTGCCCACTGGGTTGTATCATCTTGATGATTTTGAAATTGTTCAACTGATGGTAACATGTAATAGTCATGCAAGTCTTCATATCCAATTATCTCTTTCACCACTTGTTCTCTTTACCCCTAGGGCTTCTAAAGGGAAGGTGGTGGTTGCTACGAAGGATACTTCTCCCTATGATGTCGCACTGGTAGAACTGGAGGAAAGTGTATCCAGTTTTGTAGAACCTGTTCTGGCTTCCAGCTTCTGTACAGGTAAGAGCTGAGCAGTCCACTCAGCTTCTCTTGGTTACCACTCAGTGATACTTCTCCTATTTGTTAGCCTGCATAGAAACTTGGGAAACAAATCACAAGCCCTTTAACATTCTTGCTGTTTAAGGAATGTTGATGTTGACATATGATTTAACCCAGTAGTTCCCAAACATTTTAGCACTGGGACCCACTTTTTAAAATGACACTCTATTAGGACCCACCTAGCTTTACAAGACTTTTAAAAAGGAGATCTAGAAAGAGATAGTATTTCATTTATTTATTTACAAGTAATATTTTTTAATTTAAAAAACTCTGTCCATTTCTCGTAATGAGGCAGCCTTAATGAATAGCCTCAAGGCTTGAGGGGCTTAGTTATGTAACCCAGCCTGCACCTGCCCCCACTACCTGTCATTGATGGACTGGGGGGGGACACAGAAAAATGTGCTCAAGCATTTATCTTCCTGTATGTAAATGGTGGATATGAAGCTTGCAAACTGCAGGAGCTCAGCTCCTTGTAAACTACAGGAGGTCAGCTTTTTGCATGGCAATTAGCAGCCATCTGATTTTTGAATAGCCTCAAGACTTGAGGCAGTTAGTTATCCGATCTTTCTATCACCCATGTTCACCCAGGAGGCTCTGCTTGCAACCCACCAGAAATTGGGGCGCGACCCACCAGTAGGACCTGACCCACAGTTTGGGAAACACTAATTTAACCTCATAAATGCACAATAAGGATTCCTCACTGAGTGATTTTAGTGGGCAAGTGCAAAGTCTAAACTGTGAAACATTATCGTATAGGCAGAGTTGGCTTCTGGGTTTTGATGCTGGGTTTACTCTGGTGGGTGCTACAGAATCTCTCTCTTTTGTTCTCCCTCCCCACTCTGAAGTGAGCTTCTTTGACCTGCTTCTCACGTTGCAAGGAAACACTGAAAGAAGAAGCACAAATCTCTTCCTTTGTAAGGTGGGAAATGGGAAACTTGGATCTTGTCCACTGGGAAACCAGGCGCTCCAGGTTCCTTTCCCCGCATCTCTGCATTGTGTGAACTGGTTCCTGGTGTGATTTTTGCCTCTGTGGTGCATTTTCCTTTTCACCCAGGAGAAGATGTGAGCATCGTTGGCTTTGGTGCCTTTGGCCAGAACTGTGGTCCATCAGTAACATCTGGGATCTTGTCAGCGGTGATCACTGTGGAAGAGACACCCGTGATGCTTCAGGCAACCTGTGCAGTTCACAGTGGCTCCAGTGGGGGAGCCCTTTTTGCCACGAAAAGCGGGAAGCTCCTTGGTAAACAGTCTACTTTCTCATCTCCTTTTTCTTTCATAATCTAACCAAGCATAGAAACTGGTACTGATGTGGAATTCAGTATTTCTGTCTTTACGAAAAAAATAATAATAAGTTGTTACAGGAAGAAGGTTGTATGGGTAAATTAGCCATGTATTAGAAGTACAAAATACAGAGAACTCCAAAAACCACGAAATTTTTTTTTTCAAAGAAGCTACTAGTAAAAGCAGGCAACGAAAAAATTAAAAACGAAAGTCCAGGAAGTCCGGTATTTTATTTACAGACCGACGTTTCAACCTCTAAGCCGAAGTCATTCTCAAGGTACAAAACAGCAGGGCTGCCAAGATGACCCATAATAATAATAATAAGTTTCTAACCTTAGTGTGGAAAGAATTGGCTTAAAAAGTGTGTCAGTGTGCTGGTAAAACCTTGGAGGTGAGTAGGGTTTCCAGCAGTCAGAGCGGCTCTTCCCCAAATATTAATTGGCTCTTCCCCAATTTTAAATACGTTAGGCCTGAGAACCAACTGTAGCATTAAATGGATTAGAATAAAGACTTGGTCTGGAGAGAACAGGTTCAAGATTTTGATCATGTGCAGCCCACCTGCATAGCTTTGGGATAAGAGCCTATTCGTTTCTCTCGCACGCAAAGCAAAGTGCATAACCTCTGCTACCATCTGCCAAGCCAAAGCAGCATGTTGTCGCCTCATGACAACTTGCAGCGGGAAGCGTCAGGATCTCCGTCGTGGCTTTTTATCCCGTGAATGTAGTACGCGTTGCTGGAGGCCAACGATCAGACTCACCTGGGTGAACTCATTCAGAGTTGCTGAAAGAGTTAGCATTTCAGTGCCTCCAAATCATGAAATACTTTTAGCAATCCATTTTGATGTGTGCAAGTCTTCCTGGCATCTTTCTTTGGTCTAATTCTTTGGTGTGCGTTTCTTCTGAATTAACTGACGACACATTTTGCTGCTTGTTTCTTGCCAGATTTTTAAAGGCATTGGAATTTTGTTCTGTTTTTCTCCTCCTCCTCTACCCCATCCCACTGTCCAACTACAGGAATTGTTGCCAGCAACACAAGGGACCACAGCACTGGAGCAACATACCCCCACCTGAATTTCAGCATCCCCATTACTGTCCTCCAGCCAGCCCTCTTGGACTACACCCGCACCAAAAACCTGTGTGGCTTCAGGGAGCTGGATAGGGTGGGTGACAGGATTCGGCTTGTATGGAGGCTCCAAAGAGACCCTGTGGAGGTACCTCTCAGCAAGCTCTGAGGATCTTTAGCAGAGAGACAAAGCATAGTGCTTGCTTGCCCATATCTATGATGAGCTGCAGCTGGGATGGGATGGGGGAAAGGCTTGTATTCGGTGACGGTGTGGTGTAGTGTAGTGGATAGTCCTGGACTAGAAATGGAGAGAACCCGGGTTCAAATCCTAACCTACCTCACAGGGCGGTTGTGAAGATAAAATTGGAGGGCAGGAGCAATGAATGCTTTCCTGTGCTGCTTGGTGGATGGACAGAATCAAAATATAATAAATACAGGTAAATGTCTTTCTTGGGTTGTAGTTTGGTGATAGAGCAGTGTAAAGATTACCCTCCACGGTACGGGTGCTGTCCCTTCCTCAGACAAGCGGGACAGTTCTTTGGGGGTTTGAATGTTGAGCTGACTAGGCCTCCCCCTTCCCCAGGTGACCTACACAGGGCAAAGAATGTCTCTCTTTCCCTGCTCCGCAGTTGATGGAATTCGCACTTTTCGGCCAAGGCCTGAATTGGGTTAATGCTCCATTCAAATAACCACCATTCAACATAATAAAGTGAAAAACTTTATTTTGTAAAGAAAAGTAGTAAGAAGGAACTGAAGGTCCCCAAGGCAAAGAAGATAAGGGTTCATAACACACAGCAAGAAAATAATAAAGCTAATTGTCATAAAGGGGGGGTCCCTCTCAGCCTTCAGTTCTGGCACAGGACAAGGCCAAGCACCCTTGGCACTGAGAGGTTTCCCTTTATGGTTTTGTGAATCCACTCCTGAAACAAGGAGAAATGGAACAACTATTCCTGGACAAGGAAATAGTAAGGGTAGAAACTGCCACCAGCTGAGTAATAACCTCTTGACTCCTTTAGCTCTCAGCTGCTAAAAGGCCACAGAGTGAACCGTTGGTCCACTGGACTGCCTGAACAAGGTAGCCAGGGATACAACGTGCAAAACACACAGGTAGTACGTGACGAAGCTCAAAGGCTTCCAGGACTTAGACTCCTTTAGGTTCCAAAGAAAACACTCCCAGGTAAAATAGAAATATGTTTATTTGTTTAGGCTATGCAAAAGCATAGTTGAATACTTAAAGGTTACAAGCAGTATTAACTGCAACATAAAAGAGGCATAACATTTCAGTTACAAAGATACAAACTCAAAATAATAAAGGAATAACTCCTCAGCTAATACATTTGTCCCTAGCACTCACCAAGATGAGAAAGGATTGTCAGCCATCCCAGTGAGGATGGTCCAGGGCTGTCTCGCCCAATGTCGGAGGGCTAAAGCCAGGCCATAGGAGTAATGGACAGGAAGACTATCTCCAACAAAGACAAGTTAGAGAATGACTACAGCAAAGTTGGATCCAAAATAGTTCCCTAAAGAATAGTTTAAATAGACTTTTGGGGTCAGGTGATTGACATAGGGGAACAGACCAATCAGGTGGTGACACACAGGGAAAGTTCCCGAAGATGACATCAAACTCCCCCTCCCAACTTGAGAAGCGCGTGATGTTGAGCGCAGGTGTGGGAACTTAATTGGGGAGAAGCGGCACTATCACAGTTCCCATGTAGATAAGGGGTGAGCAGGGCTACTCAAAGCAGTGCTTCCAAGGCCTCTGGCCACCTGCCAATCACTAGGGCTCTGCAGCAGGCAGGCAGAAAAACCAAGAACAGGAAACCCAAAATGGAGTCAGACCAAAGAATCAGGGATCTTCATTACACTAATACTATCCTAAAATCTACATACATAACATTCCCTGAATGCTTGTCGAAAGACTGAGATTTCTGAAGGCAATCTGGCAGTATCTTCTCAAGAGTCCGATGATCAAGGCATCAGGATACAGACCAGCTTGATGGATGGTGAACAGGCAGATTGTCAGCCACTGAGTTCTTTTATAGCCAAGTTAGCCAATCATAAATGGGATGATACAATAGATTTTGCTGAGTCAGGCTAGCCGGCAGGCGTGCGGCAGGGTTAGCTAATTAACAGCGCAATCCTAACCAACTTTCCAGCACAATGCAGCCGCAATGCAGCCCTGAGGTAAGGGAACGTTTGTCCTTGAAGAGGCCTCCATGACTTCCCCTGCACTGCAAAATGTGCACTGTGCACCTTGTTGGCTACACCGGTGCTGGAAAGTTGGTTAGGATTGCACTGTAAAGGATCCAGAATACGGTTCATGTTACCTCCTGACATGACTTCAAGATAACCACTCAGTTGCAGCTTTCTTCCTCCTCCGGCACAAGAGGCAGAAACCAAATGGACCAAAACTAGTAACTGTTTCTGGACAGAATTAATAGTCCTCCTTTCCTTAAAGCAGAATCAAAGCTCAGAAGATAGGTTCCCAACATACTTTACATTCCATGTCACTCCCCTCTTCCGGAGAGTGTCCTCCCTCAAAGGAATCGGTGTTTAAGAGAAGAGAACATGTAGATTCAGTCTTCAAAGGAATACATGTTCCAGCCAAATGGCATGCAAAGTATTCCCCTTCTACTCTTGGAGATCAACTTCACAAGCACATGCTCTCTCTTCTCCTGTTTTTGTTTTCTTTTGTGTGTGTGTTTTTTAAACTGGTACCGAAGACTTTTTCTCATTTTGGAACACTTTTCAGAGTGTGCTGAATTGATGTTATATTGGTTTTGAATCTGTGCTGGTGTTTTGCTTTATTTGTGTGGATGTATTTTGAATTGTTTTCATTGTCAGCTGCTTTTGGTTTTTAACATGAAAAGTGGGATATCAATACAGATAGATAGGGGTGTTTTTTTTTTTTTGGTGATAACTGCATAAAAACACAAAACACCACCTTTTCAAACAGAATTGGAACCAAATTACCCACTCTCTACTACTGGTTGTGGAATGCATCTGGTTGAAACAGATTACTTTTCCAGTTAGAAATAATGGAATAATTTGTTTTTGCATTGAAGATCGCAATGTAATGATATTAAACCTGATATTGATGCTTAAGAATTTGCACCTGTGAATAAAAACACAAAACACCACATTTTGCATTTTAATTTCTCCAGCTGCTCCTAGGGCCAAAGGGGACATAACTGAAAACATGTTCTTTGGCCCTGTGTGTGTATGTTGTGATTTTTGTTTCGAGTAACTAAAGCAGGGAGCCCTACTGAATTGGGACATCAAGGTGGGTGGTTGGGTGGGTGGGGATATAATTCATTGACCCTGCTGTAATCCCCGTCCCGATCAGGGGAGCCTGCAGCTGCTATTTACTCCACCACCATTGCTCCCTCTTACAAAACACAAGGCCTAATTATGTGTTTAAAGTCACATCGGATTTTGCTCTCGGACACCAGAACATCTCCTGATTCTAAACAGCCCCTTCCCCTACACCATTGGTTCTCAAACTGGTGGGTCGTGACCCACCAGGAGAACCGAATGCTGTCCCCTGCCATCTTAAGGGACGGGGACAGCATGGTGGCGGCGATCCTGGGGATTGGCGCTGTCACTGGGGAAAAAAGTGAGTTTCACGATTATCGGGGGTCCTGCAGCCCTCAGGAGGGTTCGGGGAGGCCTGTGGCTGTCTCTGCGGGCCTGTCCGAGCTGTAGATTGCCGCGGCATTTATGTCCACTTTCCGTTTTTGTCCGAAAACCAAAAGTACATAAGAACATAAGAAGAGCCCTGCTGGATCAGGCCAAAAGCCCATCTAGTCCAGCTTCCTGTATCACACAGTGGCCCCACCAGATGCCTCAGGGAGCACAAGACAACAAGATAACCTGTTTCCAGTTGTCACTCCCTTGCACCTGGCACAGAGAAAACCCACTTCTAAAACCAGGAGGTTGCTTATGGCTTGTAACCTGTGATGGTTTTTTCCTCCATGAATCTGTCCAAACCCCTTTTAAAGGCGTCTAGGCCAGGTGCCATCACCACATCCTGTGGCAAGGAGTTCCACAGATGAATTACATGCTGGGTAAATAAATATTTTCTTTTGTCCGTTCTAACTCTCCCTCCACTCAATTTTAGTGCATGTCCCCTGGTTCTGGTGTTGTGCGAGAGGGAGAAGAATTTCCCTCTATCTACTCTCTCTATCCCATGCATAATTTTATATGTCTCAATCATGTCCCCCCTCAGGCGCCTTTTTGTAGACTGAAAAGCCCCAGATGCTGTAGCCTTTCCTCATAAGGGAGGTGCTCCAGCCCACGAATCATTCTGGTCGCTCTTTTCTGCACCTTTTCCAATTCAACTATATCCTTTTTGAGGTGTGACCAGAACTGGACACAATACTCCAGATGTGGCCTTACCATCGATTTGTACAAAGGCATAATTATATTGGCCGTTTTATTCTCAATCTCTTTTTTAATGATCTCGAGCATGGAATTGGCCTTCTTCACAGCCGCCGCACACTGGGTCAACACTTTCATCGACCTGTCCACCAGCACCCCAAGATCTCTCTCTTCATCCGTCACAGACAAAAAAAAGTGGTCATAATCAACGCAGAGTGGTGATTTACAGCTTGGGGAGGGGCCTCCCCAAACCCTAATGTGGCTGAACACCTATGTGTTTCTCCTCTCTGTCTTAAAAATCCTCTTACTCCTCCTTAAGCTGCAATCTTGTGTACATTTCCGTGGGAGTAAGCACCGTTGAATTTAATGGGACTTACTTCTGAATAGTGCTGTAAGAGGTTAAACCAAGACTTCAATGAGGAGGTGGATTTTGAAGATAGGGGTGTGTGTGTGTGTGTGTGTGTGTGTGTGTGTGTGTGTGTGTGTGTGTGTGTGTGTGTGTGTACACAGTATAACAGCATTTCTAATTCATTCCTGTTAGCCTTACCTCCCTCTGATCAATTCCTGTATGCTTGAAATTTTTAGACTGTAAACTCATTGGGGCAGGGATCTGTTGAGTGTTTTTTTTTGCCCAAGTCCCTCTGCAAAGCACCATGTCTATACTATACTACTGTCAACAAATAATGAGGGTGGTTTTTACTGCTTGTTTGCTGGTGCTCGCCACTAGATGGAGCCTCTCTTCAACTCTTGACATAAAGCAGTCTTCTGGCAGCAACAGCATTTCTTGCCATTTCAGCTTGTCAAGTACTGTTTAAAATTAGATTTCTAAGTAGTCATTATTACCATGCAGTCTTTGTGATGTTTTCTAAGTGTTCCTTGAGACAGAACGTGGTTGGACCTCTAGCCTGTGTGCTTTGTTTCTTTTCAAAAAAACAATTGTGCTTGGCTTCTTGGCTCTGCAGTGCCTTCCAGGGTGGGCTTTCACTCAAGGTGTTTTAGTTCCCTGGCTGAGAGAGTGTTGTCAAGAAAGCTTGAACTTGATTCACAGCTAGCAATCCGACCGCAAGTGTCTAAAGATCAGAAAATGTGTACAGATCGTGCTGATCTTACAGACCTTTTTCCCTTTCCTCCTCTAATCGGTCATTTAGCACTGCTCCTTTTTAAAGGAACAAGTATGTGGAGGAATATTCTGTATTAAAACAAAGTACTTCTGGGCCTTGACAGAGGGGCTGTTAGCACTGAGAAACTGCAATCCGTCTCTATTTGCTTAGAATTAAGAAGCAAGCCTCCTGCCCAGGGCAGAAGGCAGGGTTCCTACGTCAGCCTAGGTCTGTACTAATCTCTGTACTGTTCTTTCAAACAAATGTAAGCTCGCCTTCCATCTCTGGAAGTCTTATTTAAATAACCACTCAAAAATGTATTGGAGGTCTGGCTCAGTGGAAGAGCTACCACTTTGTATGCCTGAAGGTCTAAGGGCGGCAGTTTGAGACACCCGGAATGTATCCGAAAGCTGTTGAGAGCTGTCGACACGCCGCTGACAAGCTGCAGAAGCCTCAGTGAGAGAGAATTCTGCAGCTGGCATGCTGAGTGGGAGGCAGTGTGTTGTCTGTCGAGCGTGGGAGGCCAATGCCAGAGAGGCCAGATCATGAAGGAAACCACCTGGAATGAGCGTTCTATGGAAGACTAGAACATTTGTAATATGTAAAAACCGCTTTGGTTTAGATAGCCTGCCTATGTAAACCGCGTTGAATTAAAGTCGGAGGAGAAATCCGATGACCAAGAAAGGCAGTATATAAATACTAGTATTATTATTACCAGTATTATTATTGTCTAGGTTTCAAAAAGAGATGAGACAGAGAACTTTGAACTCTCCCTTCTTGCAATGGTCTCCCACAGCCCCTCCAAAGCCAGTTTGGGATGTTAGAGGGACCCTCCAGTGCAGCCCTTTCTACAACCCTTAACTCTGTGTTTGAAGGAAAAATTGCCCTATGTCCGCACACACAAGCACTTTACAGGCCTGCACAGTACCCTCTGGATCCCAGTTACAGTTTCAATAGCTCTCTAATGTGGCTGAATTTCTCTGTACTTGACTATACGCATTCCCTTGCTCCACGGCTGAAGTGTCCACAGCTGAACTCTCCCCATGTGATGTTCAGGGATACTCACAAGCGCCCCGTTTGAAGTAAAAAATAATAATAATGCAAGGCTCCCTTTTTCTTTCCAACAATAGACTGTGCCTCAAACATTCTTTTTAATGTAAGTTTGCTTTGGGAATGAAATTGACTAGACTGCATTGCAAGCAGTCAGCTCTAATCAATTTCATCAGTCAATTTCATCAGTCCATTGACTTGTACAAGGCTTGGGGAAGAAGTTGCAATTAGGAAAGCAGGCTGACCAGTCTTTCCTTCTTTATGAATCTCCCCCTGTGCTCCTGTTACATTTGTATAGTGCCAAGCTGCCTGTGCTGAATCTGAGTTACTGTCACAACGAGCGAGAAGGGGGATTTGTGCTTATTGCTCTACGTAAGGATTGTCTGTACAAAGCCTGTGGGGTGGTAATAGTGGTGGCCAGCTGAAGTTCGAATCTAATGCATTCGTGCTACTGACGATACGGCATGTCCTGAGAAAATTGCCCTGTGTGCTTTGTTGGCTGTGCATCATCTCTTCTGTCCACTCGTCAGAAAAGACCACAACCAGCTCAGCAAACACACTTTTCATGCTGACAAATGGGACTCCCCTGAATTTCTAGCTTGGAGAGGCACAGATACATAGGCAACATAGCAGTGTAGAGTTCATTGGTTGAGCAAAGTTCTAGGAATGGAAGAGGGTACCTGTAGCATTCATTTATCTCCCAACCATCTTGTGTCCTTGTGATAAATGTCTACAAGGAGCTCAACAGGAGAAAATGAAGACCTCTTCAGGCTGTCTCCCAAGCAGACAAGCTCCCCATCCCTGGAGCCATAAATATATCTGGCTGTTGTGTATTCTTCCTGTTGTGCAGAAGAGAAATGGTGCTGTGGTTGAAGATGACGGCAGAAATAACATTGGTTTTCTTAGTGACAAGAACACCAATGAAGTTCGTGGGGCTCCTAATGCGTGTGGGAATTGTCTGTCTCTTGCCCCTTCCACACAAGTTTATAAGAGTGCCTTGTTGTGCCCTTTGCATGTTTCAAGTTTGATATGACATGTAATATGGAACATGACCACTTTTAAGAATCAATGGATATTCCATATAAGTGTTTCTGTTAACTTTGAACTCGGGTGAGAGTTCCTCGACCTGTCTTTGTAAACTGATGCTGTATTAAAGATGTGTATAATTAGCAGGGCTAATTGTTTATGCTATGTGCGCTTGAAATTATGGGACTGATTATTGGGCACGGACCTCAACATCCTAAAATTTGCAGTTTTCATTTCAAAGAAACAGTTTTCTAGCCCTTAAGGCAGTAGAAGGAGTCTTGGAAGTGTTCAGGCAATGCTGGAACAGGAGCTAAGGCTTCAATCCTATAGCTCTTTCCTGGGAGTAAGCCCCATTGAACATAATGGGACTTACTTTTGAGTAGACATGCATAGGATTGTGCTGTTTTGGTTCTTGTGGTTGGGTGGTGGACCTTTAGGTCCCTACTCAGTTCTTTCCCATCCTCCCCTTTTCCCTCTCCCCCGGCCCATGTCCCACATTTACACTTAGCAGATGCAGAATAAAATGGGGATAAAAGTGGGCTATTTGTTTCAAAGTTAATTTGAATGTGCAGCATCCTCAGGCCATGTTCTTTTGCTCCTAGTCACATGTTAACACCTTGTTTGTGTGTGACTCCAATCTAGTTCTACTTGAAGTGTCTCCAGCTCTAACTATTGGTAACTGATCTTTAGTTTTGTAGCAGAACATCACCATGCTCAGGCCTGACACTTTTCCACTGGAAAGTAGTGTAAGAGTAGGTGAGTATTAGAACATGCTTAAAGTGGTGTGCTATGGGGTGACAGTCACACAGATGAAAATGACAGTGTGAACTTCTCAAAGTGGGCTGTGCTATTCAAAGCAGGGTAAATTTTGTTGATTTGTTACAGGTGTACATGGTTCCAAGGTGGCTTTTGCAATGAATGCACTACCTGCGACAAATACGTTTTCCAGTCATGCATAACGTCCCTTGCTCCTTCAAGGGAAAAGTCCCAGCTCAGCACAATGGAAATGGTTCTAGGCAGATGGGGCCTGTGAAGGAAACCAACAGGAAAAGTGTAGGAAGACCTCTCGGGTCAATGAACAGAAGACAGCATTGTGCGGCTCAGAAAATGAGAGCTAGACTCTGCAAACCGTGACCACTGATTAATGCAGCTTCCCTCTTGTACATTAAACAACTTCAGTTGCAAAGCACCTTACTGGAGTGACCTGTGGACCAGAGGGAGGTCAAGTCTGTACACAGCTTTTGAGCATCGTGTGCTTAAAGCTGAGGCCGTCACGGTACCTCTGCATGGGTTGAGTTGGTCTGTTTTTGTGCCTTGCCTGCCTTTTACTCTTGCCCTGTCACAAATACTAATCATCATGAAACTGGTAGGAAATAGCTGGATTTTTCTAATTGTAGCCTAGGGTGTGAGCTGCCCTACATGCACTAGGGGGCAGTCTCATCTTTAACAGGTCTCCTGTGCTACTTCAGAGCTCAAGTATACAGCAGTGACACAGGGATGCTAACCAGCAGTGTCTGCTTCATGTCAAGCATTTAAGCGTATCTAGAGCGGCCAGATCTAGCAACAACAGGGCTGTTGTGGTGTGTCTATACAATGGCACAACAAGCAGAAATTCTATGTTGTCCATCTCTACCTGGGACTATCCTGTTTTCTGTGCCTGTTTGGTCTTTTGTAGACCTTTTGGGATTATAGTATTAGTTTCTAGACTTGTCTTCTTCAACACTAGCATTTAAGTACCTGTTAACTGGGTTAAAAGACAATGTTAAAGAGGTAGCGTACTCGAAAAAGTTGTCCTGTAATCTATTACCAGCCATGCAAAACAAAGCTGACCAGTTGCCAAAGATGGCCCGGTGCCTTTCTGTTCATGCGCATACCCCTGCATGCATACAAGATACACCCACCCCTCTTTGATTTTTATCATGGGTTAGGATATTTATATATTAAAAACATAGTATTCACCAAATCCTTTTTTCCACCCAAAAATCCTCAACGCAGGAAAGAAATGAGGTTACCTAGCTTAAATGGACTCATAATTTGTAAATGTTTATTTTAAAAGACAGGATAAGACTCCAGCAAATGGCCACTGGAAAAGATGCTCTGCTGGGATGAACAGGGAGAGTTTCCTCTTCCACTGCTAAATAGAAGAGCCACCACTTAAAAGAACACTCACTGTGCTTCTAAATTGGGACCGGGCAGCAGGCTACTGTAGAGTAAATAAAACATGCAACAGACGGAGAAGAGCTTTCAGTGATGTGTGTTAGAGAGGCGGCCGAGGCAGGTATGAGTATCAGAATCTTACACATAACATGAATGTCCCTATTTTTCATCTGTGAAATGTCAGAGGGTGTCATGCTTGGAAGAGGTTGTATGTGGGGGAAATATCCCTTTTTGGTCCAATTGACTTCTGGTGCCTCCCCCATCATGATTATCAGCAGCTGTTGCCACTTATGAGCAAGCTGAGGCTTGCTTAGTCAATTGGGGGAGGTAGAGAGATTTTTTTTAAAAAAAATGAAAAACATATATTTTTTTAAAAAAAACTTGAGATATTGATGGAAGGGTCCAGATTCCAGCCATTTGTGTTGTTCAAGAGTCAAAAGAACAGACAAGCACCAGAAGGGAGACTCTCCCCCCCCCCCCCGACGTTTGCATTTTATTAGTCTTCATGGCACCACAGGAGTAACAAGAAGCATTCCTGGGGCCAAGGGCCAAAGTCAGAAAAAACATGCACACATGTTCACTGCTCACACATTGCAGGTCTTGACCTTAAGCAGGAAACCAGTCTCTTCAGTAGGAAAAGATACACAAATACTCTATGAGCCTAAATGAAAAAAATATATAGGTAGAAGAGTTACTAGCTGGGGAAGTTGCTCTTTTTTGGGTTGAGTCTTTCAGCTCTGCAGAATCCATCTGAAAGGCCCAGAGAGGTATAATGTAGTAAAGGCAGAATCAGTTTGGGGGAGTGCAAGTCTGCTTGGTCCTGGTTTGGAGATGGCCTTTGCTTTGCTTCCAGTAGGAATGCTTCCCAATACTTCACAAGAAGGGAGATGTTGTTACCTGAAGGGAGGGCTAACTTCCTTGCATACCTCTATTCGTACTAGCGGTCCAAGGTCTAGTCGATCATTCTGAGAATAGCTGGTCACAGTTCTGCAGATTATTTCATGATGTGGGGTAGAGGGTGACCAGGCCACAACATTTTAAAGGCAGCTATTCCATAAGATTATTCCATAAGCTGGGAAAGACTGAAGGCAAAAGGAGACGGGGAAGGCAAAGGATGAGATGGTTAGACAGCATCACCGATGCAACGAACATGAAAATGAGCGAACTCAGGAAGATAGTGGAGGACAGGAAGGCCTGGCGGGATACGGTTCATGGGATCACGAAGGGTCGGACACGACTTAACAACTGAACAACAACATTCCATAAGGAGAAATAACACTACTAACCTATAGTGATATATGGACCCATTCTAATTGCCATGGTTACTTCTCAAAGATAAGGCAGGCGGGTTGCTAGATAGCTCCCGGGCATTTAACCAAGAGCTTCACCTGCAGATAACTAGCAGGTGATGGTGTTTATCCCTGTGCTGTGAAAAGCTTCACCTGCTGATTTCTGCAGATCAAAGGGACAGGCCAGGCCACGTTTTTTCCTAGTCTGTTGGCAACCCCTGTAAGGCCCAAACAAGGACCGATTGCTGCAGAAAAGGAGGCTTCATTGTACCACCATGTAAGGAAGACGTTTCCAAGGAAACCAGCTTTGAACCTGCATCTCTGAACCACTTTCCCTTCAGAGACTGTATGAAATCACCTCCGAGAAATGAAGAGGGAAACGTGCTATAGTGGTGACTAAGCAGCTTTAGGCTTGAAACGTTTCTATGTTTCTTCTGTTGTTTCAGTCAATCAAAGCCGTTTTCCTCCCTCCCTTCCATTTCTGAGGACCTGATCGAAACTTCCATTTCTGGTGTTTTGAAGTGCTGGATCCTCCGTGGGCCCTTCCATCCTCGCCCCTCCCTGTTTGATTGAGCTGGTAGGATTCTCCACACACTGCCAGCTCTGCTTGGAATGGTCCTTTCTCATTCTTAGGAACCCTATTTCAATCCCCAGCAGGTTTGTTGTGCAGTATTGGGGAAGAGGCAGAATTAGATTCAGAGCAGGGGGAAAAATGACAGTATTTTGTGCCTGTCGGGTGCTACTTTAAGTTTGGGTTTGCAGGTGGATTTACAACTTCTTGTTGTAGGTATTATTCTGTCTGATGTATTTGTGTCGTCTCCTCCTGCCAATTGTAGCTGCCATACAGATTTAAGCTAAAGCTGATTTGCTCTGCATTTTCTTGCCATCACTATGCAACAGACAATGGAAGGAATCAAAGTGTCATAAGGTATCTTGTACCTTCCATGTCTGTTGGGGGGGAAAAAAGGGGAGACATGGTGTGGGATGTTACAGCATTGCCATCTACTCCTGCTATTGTAACACACCCAAACAGCATTTTTTTTTAAAGAGCCAGAGAAGTTAAAAAAAAATTGACGCAGGGTTGGAAAATGACAGCCCTTGTGGCTATTAGAATGAAATGGTCTGGACTTAGCAGCAAGAACAGTAGAATAGATCATTTTAGGGCTGGAGCAATGCCTTCGTTGAGGCAACTGGGATACACCTGGGCATTTATTGATAGTACATGGCATTTTGTGAAAGCAGTGTGCCTTGCAGAGAGGCATCATCAGGCTGATATTCACCAGGTGTATGTTGTTGGCTTACAACAAAAGTTTTATTAAACCAAGGGCTGCCCAGACCAAGGCTGGGAGCTGTTCACCAAGCAGTGGTCTCTCCCAGGGGCCTTGCTGCCCTTAACTTTAGTTCCATTAATCATGTCAGAATGTGTGTATCATTTCAAAAACAATGGAAGCATGCTTCTTGCTTTGGAACGGTTGTTTTATCCGTATGCCAGATATGATTGAGTAAAACTCATACAGTACAATGAATTGACTGCGACTGCAATCCTAGATACACTTTCCTGGAAGTCCCATTGAATTCAGTGAGATTTACTTCTGAGTACACATGCTTTGGATGGCATATTTCTCATTTCCTTTTCATCTGATGATAGCCCTGTCACATCACCCCTGGCTATTACTGGCAGCTCTAGTGTCTCTCTATGAATAGTTTTCTGGTGCCCAATAGCTGACAGTGCCCAAGAACATGTTACTTTGCATGGGTCAAATAGCTGAGCCTGCTGCATCTCTTATATGGACTCAGATCCTCGGTGCTGATGTTCTGCATCATGCAAATTATTAATTTAAACTGGCGCAGAATGTCCCCCTGTTGCTGCTGCAGCTTTGCTGACCAACTTGGGAATAGGCAGACTTCTTTCAACTGGAATACAGAAGAAATGGGAGCATCAAAGTAATTGATCATTCCGTGGTTACTATCTATTGATGACAAATACATGACTTATAATGACCAGAGCCATTGAAATCTGGTCAAGACACCATTTCCTTTTGTCAAGACCAACCCGAAAAGAGCCCAGTGCACTGATTCAGAGAGGAGAAGCTGATTTCTCTGTTAGGTATATCGGTTGTATCTAACCTAGTGCAGCTGGAACAGCTCCAGCAAACCAGTTGCCCAGAAAGCAATGCAGAGAGATGGGACCTGAATTTCAACTGAAACCGAGTACAGCTTATTATAGCTTCCCTGGCTTTTGCCTCACTGGTTCAGTGTTAGGCACTGGAGGGGTTAGACTCATGTCAGCCGGATGGACATTCCAGAAAGCGACAGCCTGTTGTTGCTCCAGGGACAGGGACGCTGCGACTAGCTCACTTTCTCCTTTGCCTGCTGGTTCTCCAGTGAGCACATTTAGTATCTTGTATTGCAGCTGAAAACTAGAAGGGCATGTCTGCTATGCTCTTGCTAGCAGCTCTAGTATGACTTTGTTGCCATAGCCAGCTCTTGCTGCCCCTTGTTGGAGAGGCAATAGCATGTGAGCCTTGCCACCCCTTGGATATGTTTAGCAAGTGTGTACATGGTGCCCTCCACCAATAGGGGGAGCTGGTCCCTAGTGTAAGGGCTGGTGGGATGCTCTCTCCTACTTTGGCTGGACTTCTGTTCAGCTGCTTCTTTTCCTATCTTGTTGTTTTCTGCCAGTGTGTAAAAATGACAGCAGTTCTCTCCCTGTTACTGTAAAACTCTTAACAAAGTCAGTTTTGCTATGTCTGAGACTGCTTTAAAATCTAAACACTAGACAGCCTGCTCTGTTCCTTCCTGGGTTCTGTTACTTACCCTAAATGAGGACTGGCTCAGCCATGAGGATGACTGAAGCAGCCCTTCTGAATGGCAGGCTGGGCGAGGCAGCAAAGTGCCCCACTCCAGGCCACCGCCCACTCAGTGGGCTTCAACCAACCAGTGCTCTGATCCTCTTCTTGCTTGCTGAGAGCGAGCAAGAAGAAGAGCCGTGCAACAGAACCCTGCCTCTTCCACCAGCAGGGAAATCCTCTTCTGATCGCTCCACCTCCACGAGCAACTCCATCTCTGCCACCTCCTTGCCTGCCTCACAAGACGGCCAGATGGAGGAAAAGGAGCAGGAGGCAGAGCACTCCTGCCTTCTCCATACCTTTACACCTGCCACTTGTTCTCAGTGTGGAGTCCTTTTCCACTCCCAGCGCACTCTATCCAGGCAACAGACTTGAAGGTAAGGAGGGGGTGCACTATGCTGCCGTCCTGGCTGCTTCATCCGGGAAAGCGTGGAGGGAAGAGGAGGAGGAGGCAGTGGTGGCAGCAGCAACTGTGGCAGGATGCGCATGCATGCGCTAGTACGCATGCAGAAAAAGGGAAATTATCTGGGAGGGTGCCCTGGCAGGAATTGGCAGATCTGCGCTGTTTCAGGGAGCAGATCCGCTCAGACCACCTCTGCTCTAAACCTCCATCTGCAAAGGAAGCAGGACTCTAATTTTGCCCCATAGTGGGTGAGAGAGGAAGGTGAGCAATGGGCCCTGATTGGAGGCACAACAGCTGTTGCAGCAGCTGCAGGCTCTCTCCAGCTGCATTTCCTGGGAAAGGTAATTTCTTGGCAGTGCAAAGCTGCAATTCTGGTACACCTACGAGGACAGCGTTTGCCAGTCCTAGAAGAAAGCCTTGTGTGATGGAGCCTTCCCTCCAGTTCAGGCATCTTGCATCTCCGTACTGCAGTGGTTCCCAAAGTGGGAGGCGCGGCTCCCAGGGGAGGCGCAGATACCAACCAGGGGAGCCGCGGAGTACCATGGAATCCCCTCGGAAAACAGTGCAATACCAATTGGCAGGCATCAACATAATGTCATGGGGAGCCACAGCCAATGGTCGCCAATGGTCAAGGGAGCCGCAGGTCGAAAAAGTTTGGGAAACACTGCCGTACTGGAAAGGGAGAAAGCGCATGGAGACTCCATCTTGGCTGCTCGCCACCTTCAGTCAGGCAGCAAAATGGTGGATCGCCTGAACAACAGGGCCCTCCTATTCCCTTTTGCTCAACCCAAAGTAAAGGCTCCCAGGTGCCATAAAGAAGGCCAGGGGCCCTGCTGTGGATTTGGGTGAGTTTAGCATGTCCGGTCACTTTGCTGCAGAGGTGAGAAAAGTTGCACTTGCCCAAGTTCTCTCTTCTGAACGATTCCTGACCTCCTCCTGCATACATGTCATCTGGGCAGACCCTACGCTGGGCCTTTGTTTGCCTTTGCCAAAGAAAGTGTGATGTTAGGGACTCGGGACAGGGCCTTCTCAGTAACTGCACCCAAACTGTGGAGCTCCCTCCTCCAGGAGGCTTGCCAGAGACCCCTTTCATTTTCATCTTCAGAAGACTTGTCTAGAGAAACCCCCATCCTGTTGCACCAGATTGAACACATTTTGGAGCTGCTGTATTCTGCTTTTTTATTATCACCCTTGGTGAGATTGTTTGTAGTGTTTAATTGTACACCTCCTCCTTGGGTACAATCTGTAGAAAGGCAGTATATCAATTAAAATACATAAATAAAGCAAGGCCCAGGCACCCCTTCACTGTTGCTTCTGACTGCTTTGCTCCAAGGCTGCTGTCTGAGGGCGAGGGCCTTCTCCAACCCAGAATGCACTGCGGCACTGGCTTGCCTGGCCACCTCCTCTCCTCCAGCAGGCAACCCCAAAAGGCTCAGCAGCTCTTCCCATCCGCTTCTTGGCTCATCCTGGCCTGCAGAGCTTTCTTTCCCCCTAATAGATGCGAGCAAACGAACGTGCCACGGCTGTGCTGCTGTTGCTGCCAAGGCATCAGCACCTGTCACCCAGGGGAGCAGTGGCACGACTCGAGCAAACACTGACACATGCCCGAGGCTGTGGCACACCTGCGACTGCTCAGAGAAGTGCCATTAATGAACCACGTTGGAATTAACCTCAGTCTTTCCCTGAGGACGGGTGGAAGGCTAAACATAGCTCAGGTGAATTAAAGCTACAGCCCCCCCCTTCCCCAATGGGTCCCTTGTAACTGTGGCATTTGAAAGGTTCTGATTTGATGTGTTTAATTCACTGGACACATGTATAGCTTATGCTGGGTTGGTAGGTTTGTTTGCTGTTTTTTTTTTCTTGTGGCATTTACCCAAGGATCTCTCATGTTCTTGTACTAGACATGTTGCGCTAAACATAGGTTGCAGTGACACCCTTGCTAGTTTTACGCTTGGCTCGATTCTCTTTGGCCAATGATTAGCAGGAGACTTTCAGTTGTGTCCCTAGAGAACTGCAGTGGTGCCTCTTGGTGCAACAATTAAGAGGTAAAATTGAGTGAATAATGCACACCTACATTCTGCCCTCATTCTGTCTTGAGGTTGTCACGGGCACTGTGAGTGTCTAAGTACAGCCTATGGAATGAATAATTCTTTCTCAGTGTGCGGTCTGAAGTTTGGGGCCAGTTCCAACGTTGATGGGCCCAGTTCCAGCCTACACATGCTTGGATGTGGCTCTAGCACTGGGAGTGTGCATGTAGGAAGTAGAGACCCAGGTGAATGCGCAGAGACAAAGACTGCGTCAGCAGTTTGCCCACTTTCTGCTTTCCTTCCAGTCCTCTGAGAAAGGGTTTAAGGATCCGGGGGAACTGTCAAATCCCACATACATTTCATGTGCTTTTGGCTACATCTCATGTTCCTTACTATGCATGATATGCAGGTTACTACTGGGACAGTCAATAGATGAACCAAGCCTTAGTAACTCATCTCTGATGATGAGATAGTTTTTTCAGATCTTTTGCATGCACCTTAGGTCAGTGGTGAGAGAGAGAGAGAGAGAGAGAGAGAGAGAGAGAGAGAGAGAGAGAGAGTTGATGAAGGTGCAAGGAAAAGGGGAAGAAAAACTTGATGGTTAAGAGCAGCAGAGGCATCATTACGGTGGGGGCAGTGGGGGTCGCGGGGGGCTTCCGTTGCTCCCTCTGCCGCTGGTCCGTCTTCGAGCAGCCATCCTCCCTGGCACTGTTTGGCTCCAAAAAGGAGCCAAAAAGTGCCAGGGTGTGTGTGTGTTTCCGTGCCTCCGTGGCACGCGTTGATGATGCCACGCCCCCCAGGGGCAGGCCGTATTGCGTCCCGTGGGGTGGTGGTGTTGCGGCGGCAGCCCCCCTCCCACAGGGGGGGTTGTAGAGTTGCTACTGAAGAGCAGTTAAACTGTGCGATCAGCTGATAAATTGTAGGGTTATGTGTGAGGTCTGATTGCTTCTGGGGACAGACAATGAAGGAGAGTAGCCCAGAAACCTTAAAAGAGTAAGCCAAATATTGAATGTATCTCAGATTTCCAGATAATGATGGAATGGATAACTATGGAACACTGTTGGTACTATGAGAATGATGCCCTTGTGCATTAAGACCCGTGATGTTTTCCCCCTTTATTCTGTCCAAGTCTCCATCATACAAATTGCATTGTGAGCATCAACCCAAGATTTGGCAAGTCTCCCCCCCCCCCCCCCCCCGTGCTGAGAAGGTCCAAAGGCACTAGAAGCCTTGTTACCAGCGGTGCTTTTTAAAACTATGTAACCTGCGTGCATGTGGGGAAAGCAATTGTGTGCAGGGATCCTAGGTATGTAGTGGCCAATGGCACAGCTGTGTAGTTCAGCGGGAAAGGAAAATGGATGGAGTCAAGGGTGAAGGTGCAAGAGAAGTTACTTTCATGCTCAAAAACCAAACATGGGCCTAATAATTGAAATAGCACACTCGCACTTTACACTCGATGCGGATTCTATGGCTAGCATTCACAATGTTTGCACATCATGTGAATCTCTTTGAAAAATGTGTCTCTTTGAAAAATGACCAGAACCAAAAAGGGAGAAAGGTAAACCTAAGGTATCTAGAAGAAAGGAATTCATCCAAACAGAAAAGGCAGGAAGTGATGCAAAGCAAACACCACATTCTTTCTATCACAACATGGATGAAGCAATGTAAACGGTATACAGTACTCGAATGTGTTAATCAAAATCACAAAGAAGCTTAAGGAGCATTTGGGGTGTGCTTAAGGAACACACTCCAATCCTGCTGGTGCTTGGGCCATTATGGGCATGGACATCTGGCTTGATGACAAATTGCATGTACCAGTGGGCCCTGGGCATGTGCTGCTTCTTTCTGAACCAACAACTGGATACACATGGAGTCCTATACATCTAGAAAACACCAGCAATCTCCTGATGGGGGGGAGAGGCCTGGATTCAGCCCTCCCTTCCCCACCAAATAGCCAATATGTGGGACTTTCACCTCTTGGAAGGGTTAAAGAACAGGGATAAAGAGTAAGTGTTTATTTAATTTACAAATTTCAGTAGTTGGCACTGAACATAAACGGGTAGCTAAAACATCCTTGTTACATCACTAGAAAGGCATCACTGGTTCAAGGCTCTCTGCGGCCTCAACTATTAGTGACATTTCCCTCATGAATTGGAGAACATTTGAAAAACAAGAACATATGCAGATAAGAGGCACTTGGCACCAGAGTTAACCCCGATTGAAGAAATGGTTGGAGCCACAAAGCAGGCACTCTAGTGTGCTTCTCTCAAACCCCGTACTTGGGGCCAAACTAGACAAAGCACTGATTGTGTGATTATTAAGGTCCTCATGTGCGTGATCTTTTCTTCTCTTTCTTTGTTGTGACAAACTCACTGCATTTTAACAATGAGATTTGTACTGAAACAAAAATAAGTGTGAGATGACCTGCGTGATTTTTTAAAAACATAAATTGCAATCACTGGAGGTGGGGGGCTGAATCCAGGTCAGGAAGCAGTATGGAGAGGGGGATTGAACCCTTGCTCCTACCACAGTCCTGGTCAGGATTGGGCCTCCTCCACGACTGCTATTTACCTTGGGAGAAAGGCTCACATTGGGGTCACTAAGTTGGCTTCATTCTGGATTGGGGCATTTAGCAATGACTGTAGAATCCTCATAGTAGTATCCGTAGCAGGAAACGGCAATGGAGTTCCTGATTCGATTGCCCCCCCCCCCCTTGGGCTGGCTGGCACTGATCCAGAAGGATATCATGGATGGTGCAAGCTGCAAATATGTGCCCCTTTCCAACATTGGCTGAAATACAGCCACATATCCTGCAACGTGTGAGCCAAGGTCCGTGTGGTTGCGAGGGAAGTCAACTGTGAGTAGGATAAGCTACAAACCACACTGTCAGGCCCAGCCCCCCATAAATGGCCTCTAAGCCTTTTGAGCACTGGTCTGAGAGGTCTAGCACATTTCTCTCTCTTACAAATATGTCATGACCAGGCAGGCAGACAAAAATGATTGGCCAGGCAGGGCTGTGGCCAAGGGATCAGAGCCGCTCTGTGCTACACTAAAGCCCTTGAGTGAGTGGTGAACTCTACAGAGCAACCCCGAGAGGGGAAAGCAAACGGCTGGTCTGCATGTGGCATGCATCTGCTGCATTTGGAGGCTGTTTGCTAAGCCTTTTGCGCCGAGTCAACTAAACCCCTCCTTGGGAAGATGTTCCGCATGCGCACTAGTCTCAACATGTTTGGGTAGCACATGCTCAGTTGACGTATAATTTAACGTTTTTGTTTCCGCTAGCATTGAATTGAATTGTGCTGCTTTGGCTCGTAGCTACCGTATTTGCCCGAGTATAAGACTCACTTTTATCCCCTAAGGCAAGTCTTTAAAGTAGGGGGTGCGCCCTACAATCAAAGCCTAGCGTTTCTGCCTAGTGTTTTATGCAAAGCGCTTTCAAACCAAGCCTCTCCGAGTCTCTTTTCAAAGGTAAAACGGGGCTTTTTTCTCTCTCTTTTTTTAAACTGCAAAGCACTGTGTTTTCAAGCCTTTTCTTGCAGTTCTTAATCACTTGCTAAATGACTGAATACCATGAGAGATCATTATCTCTCAGCAGCCTCTGGAAGCATTTGAAAAAATTAACCCTTAAGTTTCAACCCCAGGACTCTGTGGAAACTAAGATATTTATTGATCTTGCAGTTTAAAAGTTGAGAGTACAGTTTGAAAGTTGAGAGCAAGAGCTCCTGCATAGGCGTACCATATCCAAAGGGGGACAGAGTGCCTACCTTTAGGCTGCAATCCTATGCACACTTTCCTGGGAGTAAGCCCCATTGAATGCAGTGGAACTTCTTCTGAGTAGATATGCATAGGATTGTGCTGTTCATTGAAATTTGGGCAGGTGCAGCTCATCATCATGGAAGGGTGCAACAAGCTACACCTGCCCAAATTCCAAAGGTAGGCACTCTGTCCCCCTTTGGATCTGGGAAGGCTACTTATACTAGGGTGCCCAGATTCAATAAGGGACAGTGTGCCTATGCCTTTAACTGTACTAAAGCTGTACTGTTCTACTAATGTGTATATTTAAGTTAAAAAAAGTTAAAAATGTATTCTTTAAAAAATAGCACCAAACTTTAAGGGTGCGACTTATAATCAGGAGCGTCCTATACTCGGGACAATACGGGGTATTTGGTTTTAGACTAGGCTGCTAATTTATCTGTTGTTTTAAGGTGTTGATTATGATATGATTTTTATATTTTAATTTTAATTTTACTTTGATGTCCTCTGTCATTCCTTCACCTCTGCTTGGTCAGTAGCAAATCTTGGCGTTTCTATTGCCTCCTCTTTGCCATTTACGAAATGTAGTGTCTTCTGTGTTGCCTCCACTTGATTCTATTGCTTTCCCTCTGTCTTTAATATTGCAAATAACCATCCTTCAAAAATCTGGCATTGATTCATTTCAGTGAATCCTGTTGCTTCTCTTCAGTGCCAACAGGCAATGTGGGTGCGCCACAAGCCAATGGTGAAGGGGCCCTGCAGGGGAGCGAGACCTGTGTGTGTCCTCAGAGAGGTGTCTCTGCAGCAAAGCACTTTTGGTAACTGTCTTCGTGCTTCACATTAAAAAAAAATAAAACAATACCATTAAAAACCCTTGCAAACTATTCTTTCTACTGTATATGCAGAGGGAATGGCTCTAGTGATGTCATTGGTACCAGCTAATAAAGACTTGCATAAACTATATAGGCCCCAGCTGAATTGTCTTCATCTCTCTTGTTGAGAGGACAAATCAATTTTTCCCAGTTCAGCTTAAACTGTGCCAAAAATGTGCAGAAGCAGTTTCAACAAGGCCCATGGCAGAGCCAAATATGCACCTGTATGTCAGGGAACAACACTGCTATGAAACTTCCTCACCATCATTCTTAAGCTCTTACATCTCCCTCCAGCTAGAAACATAATAGCTCTGAGAAGCAGTTGTAGGAATCCCTCCACCACCTTTTTTGTGTGCGCTTCTCAAATCTCTCTCTCTCTCTCTCTCTCTCTCTCTCTCTCTCTCTCTCTCTCACACACACACACACACACACACACACACACACACACACACACGTCTGTCTCTGGCAAGGGTGGCCAACCTTCCACCATTAGGGCCTCTGGGTTCTTAAGAGTTGTGTAGAAGAGTTGTGTAGAAGTTGTCTATGGTCTCCTCATTATTTACCTGTACTTTATATAATTCTATCTCCTATTCTGTATTTTATATTCTTGTTTTTTTTCTAAGTTAACCCCCCTCTGCATAATAAATAATTTAAATAGTTTTAGACAGACCTATGCACATCATTAGGGTGAAGTAGGGTCTGCATGGTGATGGCTCCTCAACCGTGAAGGAATCTCCTGGAGGAAGTCTAGTTAGGCCCTGTTTTCCTGGCTTTCAAAAAGAAATGCAAACCACTTTTTTTTTTTTTTTGCGCCTTAGCCTTTGGAATGTGTCACTCTCTTGGTGGTTGCACTTCTTGTTTGCTTTTGTGGTTTTTTTCAACCCACAGCAACTTATCAAACAGTTCTTGTTATTGTTGTTAGCAGATTGAAGCGGCCCCATCCAAATAGAGCCAGGCTTTTGTTGACCCACGCAAAAAAGGACAAACATTATCTGTCAATCGATATTGCATGTGGAAGTCAATGCCCGTTAGCAACAGGCTTTGGGAGGGAGGTAGAGTCCGAGTAGGCCTACCAGATTCCCCGGCACTCGGCCGGGACTGGGGGTGTGACTGGGGGTGTGGCCGGGGACGTGGCCGAGGGCGGGGACTGAAATACGCGACGAGACTGAGAGCTCTCCGGAACAGCCCGAGTGAACTCGGGCTGTTCCGGAGAGTCTCAGAAGAGCTCCAGCTTGCCGCGATGCAGCCGGTGGGCCGGGGCCGGGATGAAAACATAGTTTGGGGGGGACGGGGGGACAAAGGGCCGTTGCCGGGACTTTCCCGGCCATTTCCGGGAAGATGGTAAGCCTAAGTCCGAGGGAAGCCAAACTGCTTTTACCATGAGACAGACTGTGAATACCCTGGTCTGTGAATAGCCTGGGAATTGTTCTGCTGCTGTTCCGGGCATGTGCACAGCACCAAGGGCTGCTTCTCGTGGGATATTTGGCAATCCAGCAGTGATGGCACCTGGCCTGGATGCCTTTAAAAGGGGATTGGCCGGATTGATGGAGGAAAAGTCCATCATCCGTTACAAGCCATGTATGCAACCTCTGGGTTTTAAAGGTAGCCTATCTCTGAATGTCAGATGCAAGGGAGTGGTAACAGGATACAGGTATCTTGGTCTCTGTGTGCTCCCTGAGGCATCTGGTGGGCCACTGTGAGATACAGGAAGCTGGACTAGATGGGCCCTTGGCCTGATCCAGCTGGGCTCTTCTTATGTTCTTCTTAAGTATTGAGACACACAAGCCCAATACATTTGGAGGTGCAAAATCCAGATGCTACCCCTCTCACTAATTAAGGGTGTGTGTGTATTGCACTTGGAAATTTTCCTAGCGAAGTGGCATGCTTTTTTGCAACTCCTGTGCTGGTCAATGGGACTTGCAACTGATCTTCTCAGCAGGCTGTGTTCTATGTCTCAGATGTTTGTCTGCCATTTTTAGAGGTGCTGTGAATTTGCCATTCCCTCCCCTCACTTGCCTCATGGTAGGGCCACCCCACCAGCCACTGGAAGCTAGAGCCATCTTCAACAGAGGCAGAAGAAAGGCTGCCTTGAGAGGGGATGTTGGAGGTTCTCCCTAGGGCAGTGTTTCCCAAACCTTTTTGACCTGCGGCTCCCTTGACCATTGGCCGTGGCTCCCCATTAGATTATGTTGATGCCTGCTGCCAATTGGCATTGCACTGTTTTCCGAGAGGATTCCGTGGCTCCCCTGGCTGGTTTCCACAGCTCCCCTGGGAGCCGCGCCTCCCAGTTTGGGGACCACTGCCCTAGGGCCTGCCCCCCTGGTTGACGGATTGGAGCACCCCAACTCTCTGAAACACTGGGAGCTGATAAATATAGAGAGCATGGTGCATGTGCTCTTCAGGAGCTGCCTTCCCAAACAAGTGGGAGTGGTGTGCATTCTTTCTGTACAGTACTTGGAAAGCCCTATTTTTGAGTATTACATGCAAAGGGAGAAAGGGGCCTGGGAATAGGAGTGTTCAATCTCCCAGCAGGTGCTGCACATACTCAGCCCTAATGAACAGGCCCACCATTGTTCAGGCACTGGAAGTGGGCCTAGAATGGCAGGCAGCTGAAGAGACAGCTGCAACTTGCAAAGTCTTGGCCCAAGGCCCGTCTCATGGCGATGCCCTGACAATAATAGGGACGGGAGGAGGGAAGAAAACTATCTCGGCAGGTTGTTGGCTCGTGGTCTGTGAACAGCCATCACAAGAGTCAGAGTGTGCAAAACTCATGCTATGAAAAGGAAAAGGCCTTTGGCGTTTCACACAGGCTCAACGTTTTCCCACTTCAAGCTGGCAGGGCTCCCTTTCCCCAGGGAGTTTGTGTGGACTGGAGAATGACACACTCACCAGCAAAGTAGACCACGTGCGCTTTCCACTCCTGTTCTGCAGAGCCAAGAATCTGAACACCTACGTGGCTGTTGTGTACTGAATTGGACTCGTGGTCCCTTGAGCTCAGTTGGTTACACTGATCACCGGTGGCTCTCCATGGCTTCAGGTGTGTGTGGGGGGATCTATCTTGAGATGCCAGGGATTGAACCAGGAACCTTCTGCATGCAAAACATGTGCTCTTATTGCTGGATTACAGCCACAGCCCTGCTCCCTGTAAGTATTAGGGCTGAAAGATTTGTGAGGCTCAAGAAGCTGCCAGGAACGTGACAACTCTCAGCATGATGGTGGAGATTCAACAACTAGGTCTCTGTGATCCAACAACTAGGTCTCTGTGCTAGGGTGGAGGCCTGAGTCACACAGGAAGGCTCGTTTCAGCAGCCTCACTCTGGCAGCTGTAATATATGTGCTCCAGAGATGGAGTGCGCGGTGGTGGGTGAGGAACTTTTGAGGAGCATCCCAGACTCATGGAGACAGCCAGACCTCTCTTGGTCTGTATGCAGAATGTGATAGATCTGCATGCTTCATGATGAGACCACGTATCTGAATTTAGGTGAAACCATGTAGCTTTGTAGTTGTATAGAACACTGGTTCTCAAACTGTGGGTCGCCACCATTGAGAACGTTTGCTGTCCCCTGCCCCCTTAAGGGACAGGGACAGCATGGCGGCTGCAACGGCGATCCGGGGGACCAAAGTGCCCGAAACGCCCCCTCCCATACTTACTGGGGCTTGGGGGAGCTTCGGGGAGGCCTGCGCGACCCTCTGCAGCCCCCCCCCGATCTTCGGATCGCTGTTTTGCAACGATCTTTAGGCACTTCCAGTTTTTGGGAAAACCGGAAGTACCTGCACTCGCCTTTCGGGGAGAACTTTGAGAAACGCTGGTATAGAAAGAAGTGGGATTAGCCTCACACTATCCAGTAGCTCGATCCAGTCAGGAAGAATTCCATGTGTCCTTGCTTGCTGGACTGGAGACCATATGTGCAGGTTGCATGTGGCTTCATATCTGGAGTCTCCCTATTAGAAATCCTACTTACTCCCTTCTCTGGTCTTCAACATTTCCCCAGGAATTTTCTACATGTATGCATAATAAACTTGCATGCTTGAATTAAAAACAAGCAAAACTAGGCACTAACCTGACAGCTATTGAAGACTACAAACTGGTTTTTACATTGAAAATGAAGATTCTATGATGCATGAATCCTACATCTACTACCAAACTGTTGTGCTTGATGAAAATAATAATAATAATATATACAGTATTTATATACCGCCTTTCTTGGTCATTGGATTTCTCCTCCGACTTTAATCCAAGGCGGTGTACATGGGCAGGCTTTCCTAACTCCCCTAATGTTTTTTTTACACTATATAAAATGTCCAGTCTTTCGTGAACAGCTACATTCCAGGTGGTATCCTTTTGCAGTCTGACTTTTCTGCTGGCCGGCGCCTCCCACACTCAACTGGGAGCTCTTATCTCCCCTCACGGAAGCTTTCACAGCTTTTTGTTGGCGGCGTGTCTCGAACTTGCCATTCACCGATCTTCGGGCTTTGCAAGGCGGTGGCTCTACCAACTGAGCCAGACCCCTCTGCCCCAATTGAAACTGTGGAACATAATTACACAGCCTTGCCTCTATTTAAATTTCTATCCTGCCCCTTCTCCAACTGTTTTCTTAAACTGTTAAAGAGCAATGCAATAAAGCACAGTGTACCCAATTAACTAGAACTATTAAACACAGAAATTAGAATGATCACCCCATCTGCTTAACCTTGGCTGTTAAAAAATAATCAGCTGAAACAAGAACCTTGGGGAGGGGATAGTCACACAAGGGTTAAAATGGTTCCTGCTTCAGTTGACTTGTAATATAAATATAAAGCCTATTTGGCCCAAATTCTCATTTGTATTACAAATGGCTCACCTTTGCATTAAAGGCAATCAAGGATTCCCATAAATAGCAGATCTGATTTCAGTTTTGTATGTAAAAATGGTTTTGTTGAAGTCCAGGTGTTAATGGACCTCCAGAGGGAAGACAAATGACTGCAATGAGGTCACAGACCAGTTGATATTTTCTGGCATCGAATAGCGCTGCTGAGGGCGACTCCGGGCTCAGACAACATTCCACTCATAATTGCAACTCCGACCTAACCTGAGAGGAAGAGCAGGTAGCCCTTGATCTTGAAGCGGTGTAGTTGGGCTATGCCAACAAAGAAAAATGGCATCTTGCCAGGAGAATCCTAACCTATCCTCAAGGTCAGCTCTGTTATGTTTGCTCCAGACCTGAACTCCCCCATAAGCTGATAGACAACCATAGCTGATGGAACACAAACATGAGGAGACGAGTGTTTATAAATTTTTATTTCTTTTTTTAAAAATAATGTTGTATTTCATTTCTTGGAATGGTGTATGTGTGTACTGGTTCCTTAGGTTAAGTAAGTGAGTGAGTAAGTAAGTAAGTATTAGGCAGAGACTGACAATGTGAGACAGATTTCCCAGGGAGTCATAGGGAAGCAGTTTAGGAGTGTCACAGCTGAGAGAAAGAGAGGGGCCCTAGGACCAGAAACGTTCAGGGCAAGATCCGACCAATATTGAGCTCTTCCAAGTCCCATCATGGTTTCAAGGGGAGGCAGACAGAAGGAAATGTTTAACTGCCCCATTGAAACCAATGGGACTCCAAAGTGCTGAACGTGGACAGGAATGGTACCCTGAATATTCTAGCGCCCATCATATGCACACATACATTCTAACACTTGGTTTTGTTTTAAACATCTAGAATTACTGAGATACAATTGCAGCACTTAAATATACAAACTGAAATCGAAGCACTTGAACACGATTTTTAACTCTAAAAGTTCAAAAGTTATTATTGCACATAAGACTTTTTAAATATGTTTTCAGGCTATAGGCAAGTTTGCGTCTCTCTCAATCCTGGTTTGTTTAGCATATAATTTTGTTGTTTCTTAAAAAAAAAAAACCCAAACAAATTATATTTCCACACCTTCAAAATACTTATCTACTGGTGGTGTTAATATACACAGTCATTCCATCAACATTGAGCTGAGATCCGGTAAAGAGGAGGGAGAAAGGGTTAATAAATAGACCGGAACGTACAGATATACTTTCATTTGTTTCACGAGGACAGATCTGGAGGCTTGTGACAAAGTGTATAGAAATGATCTATTTTGAGATGCCAATGCAAAAGGTGAAGAAGAGGTGTGCGCGTGATTCTGGGTATAGAGCAGATTTCAAAAGCAGCTCCTGTGTGAGCCGAACACCTCAATTCCAAACACAATTGCCCTGATCTGGTACGGGGAACCCACAGGCATAAGTTGCCTTGCACACTGCAGCCAATGCAAAGGCAGATCTGGATGTACATCACACATCCATATTGCAGGGTTCATCTGGACCCCACTGAACTGGCTGGGTATCTCTTTTGATGCAGATTGGGATGTGCACTGGACACACACATGTACACACACACACACACACACACACACACACACACACACACACACACACACACACACACACACCTGCTCTGCTAGCTGCTGTGCACGACAGCTGCTGGATACATACACTCACACCCCTATCAATTGAATTTAATTCTACATTAAGTGTGCTGAGATCTGTAACGTCAGGTTGTAATCCTTAGGCCTCCTGCTATGGAATAGTTACACCAAATGGGACAAAAGCCTCCCTGATGGCCATCCTATCAGAGTCAATGGTCAACTTTACAGAAAGAGGTTCAAGAATTGCAGCCTAAGCTCCATGTTGGAAAAACATTTCTGAGCATGCGGTAAGGACCTTTGGAGGAACTAGAACTCAGGACGACCAGTTGTTAGAACCTTGTCACAGGCACTAGCGGCAATTTTTATTTTTTCTTCATGGAGGCACAGGCTCCCTTGATCTTCATCCTTTCCAGATGAACTCTGGAGAGGAAGTAAGATCCAGTTCCTCCTCCTTCAGAGTGTGTCCTGAATGGATGCTGATTATCCATTCCCAAGGAGGGGAATCTGTGCGTAAGGCTGCAATCCTATCCACACATTCCTGGGAGTAAGTCTTATTGAACACAGTGGGATTTACTTCTGAGTAGATGTGCCTAGGATTGTGCCATAAGTGAAGGAAAAATTGAATTGCTACTACAGCTCTATATTCATGTAAGGGCAATTAATAGTTCTCATCCACATATATCTATTTATGCCCTGCTCAACCCTAGAAACTGGATTTTCCAGTGCCAGGCCATTTCTTTACCCATTGGAGTTCTGAGCAATCAGTTGCTATACTCCAAGCAGAAAAGACCAGAGACTGGAATCCGACCATCTGGCGCTTCAAAGCCCCCAAACACACCCGTGAGAACTGCACTACCAAGTTCAGATCCTTAAGGCGATCCTTTTCACATACCGTATTGGTCTGAGTATAAGACTCACTTTTTTCTCCTAATTTAAGTTTTTAAACTAGGGGTGCGTCTTATAATCAGGTGCGTCTTATACTCGGGACAATACGGTATTATGCAGAGAGGCAATCCCAGGTTTGTCACTGAGTGGCTGCCCAACAGGAAGCTGCAGCCCATCACAGTTTCCTGACTAGTGTGCCTGTATGATGATACATGTTGCAAACATATTAGGCAAGGCACTTGGGCTGCAAGTATACACACTTTCCTGGGAGTAAGCCTCATTGACCACAATGAGAATTACTTCTGAGCAGACGTGCCTCGGATTGCACTGTAAGATGCCTGAAAATGCATGAAGTAGGCAAGCGAGCAAGAGTACCCTCTGTTGTTAGGGTGGCCACTCTGGCCCGTTGGCTGAATACAAGGCCGAATGCTGTGCCTTCTTTGCATGATGCTGGGTTAGAAAGCATGCAAGCTCAACTCATCCCTGCCTACCATTTAGACCTAATTCAATTAAAAGAAACAAACAAACAAACAAAAAGGCTTTGTGGCAATGCAGTCTGGTGTTCCTTCCAACAGCCTGATTCCTCTTTATCAGATCCATCCCAATAGTACGAGAAGCTGCTTCCTCTCCTATCTCCCCTGCTCTGTCAGCACAAGGAAGACAAAAACAAGGGGAAGTCACAGCTGCCTGATATGTAAAACTGCAGTGATGATGGAACTGCTGCTGGATGTGGGGATGGCGATATCCTACTAGCCTGTTCCCTTGGAAAAAGAGGGAGTCTTGTTTTCGGTTTTGTCTTCTTAAGTCATGTGTGGTGTTGAGTGTTCCCAGTTGGTTACATCATTCCTGCTCTTACCAAAATCCACTTAGTATTGATGGGTGAGTGTGTGTGTTGTGGAAAGCAAAGCTGTGAAAAAGGAAGGGTGTGTGTTGCGCCGTGTTGCTTCCTTATTTACAAGTCAAGACAAGCTTGTTGGCATGGAGGGAGAGAGTGAGGTTTTCTTAAGCTGTGTTAATTTACCTTGGTTTTAATTAAGTCCTAGTGGAACCAAAGGTTGTCAGCTCTTTTCCTGATGGAGGCTCCTATGCCATGGTTTATTTTGAGAAAGAGAAGGTGCTGTGGGTCTCAAGTCTGCCCCACGCGTCTGACTTGAAAGACCCACCACACAATCCTGGATACTGGGGAGACTGGTTTGTGGTTACTCAGTGGTCAGGAGCACATGCTATGTACGTGCTCAGAGGCATGTTGGTCTATCTTATTACTCCACAAATTCTTAACAAAATAATTTGTGTGCTGCTGAGGCTAAGTCTGTTTCAATATTGAGCCTTGCTCTTATTATCTGTGGACAGCTGCACAACAGGGAGAAATGCGATTGTAATAGGGAAATTTGCTTCTGGCCTCTGTTGGAAAAGTAGTTGGCAGCCCTAGGAGACATAGGACCGTGCCAGTTTTGCACCTAAGTCCACTTGCTAAGGTGAACCCTCTAGGAATGACACAAGTTTCTCTTCTGGAGCTCATTTGGGATAAAATTGCCTCTGCTTAGTTAGAGAATGTGTTGCAGGGTAATCCCAGTCATCTGAAAATGTGTTACAACGGTTCTTTGTTTTTTGTTGTTTCTTTACTAATGCTGGAGGCTGACAGTAGTTTTTAAGGAAAATAAACATGCTTTGAAGAGGTTTTGCTTCCATTGGTGAACGCACACACTTTTGTCTTACTATAACCTCTCATCAAACTGGCTTTTGTATTTTTTTTACAGTCTGCAAAATCAGATTAGCAATGTAAATAGAAAATGTTTTTTAAGAGCATTGAAAGTGGTATCACAGAGTCACTCAGGACACATTTATTCTTGTCTGTCCTATTTGGTTATACAGGCTTTTCAGCAGTTTTGAACTGCAAACACCCACAAAACCTGGAAACAGCATGAATAGTGGGCTGTTTGTTAGTTAGTTTGTAATAATGTGAACACCATGTGTTACTCTTTCATCTGTCATACTGAAAAAAACGTCATATTTCATCTGTCTCTGAAAAAACTATTGTCTAGCCACAGAGGTGACAAAGCTGAAAGGAGAAAAAACAACCATTAAAAAATGGGTCTTGTTAATACAGCCAAAACACCCTTTCAAATTGAGCTTTTCCAGTTCTGACAGTCCATTCTCTTTCTTTGTGTCCAAAGAATGGAGTTAGCAAAATTGGCACCCTTGATTTCAAAAAATGTATTTACAGGTTATTCAACATGCATAACTGGGAAACTAAGCCAGTACCAGACACATAAGCATGATGCAGACCGAAGGGAATGACAGAGAGATGATGATGATGATGATGATGAAATCTTAAAGGGGGCTTCCAGAAACCAAAGTTTGAGTACTTATAAGCGGGATGCCAAGTGACTCTTAGCAGGAGACAGGGAAGTGGGCAGGGGAGAGGGAAGGATGTAAAAGGGCAATCCTTAAGACAATATTTCCCATTGGGCACTGGCTGAGAAGGTCACGCCTTTCTGGTAGTGATACATCCACGTCTTCCTCATCATAATTGATTATTATTTTTGTAGAAGAGGAGGCGAAATTGCTGAATAAAGGAGGGCTGTGAAGTATGTATGCATGCGTGTACGTGTACGTGTGTTTAGACAGAGACATATAGAAGAAGTCAGTCTGGGCAAGGAGGAAGGTTGAGAGAATACAGCACAGCAATGCTCGTTTATTGTCATAGCTGGGCTACATAAGTGTTCTCAGATACGGTACCACTGCAAATATGTGGCTGGGCTTCTTGGGAGGGTAGCGCACTTAAAAATCAATGATCATTTTTGTATATTTGAAAGGATAGGCAGTAGCATATCAAGCCTAAATGGCTCTTCTACTGGAAGCTCAGTCTCACATAAGCTCTGGAATGCGCAAGGTAGTCCAAGCTAGCTTCCCCATTCTCCACACGCACGCACGCACACACGCACACACGCACACACACGCACGCACAGGAGTGTGCTCACAACACTTACCATTTGATTATGACACACTAGACTAGAGCGTCCATGTCTACAACACATACAGGTTCGCAATGCACGCAACCATACACTTGCGGGAATACATGTCCACTAAGCACCGAGTATATCCAAATACAGTGGAAGTGGGGCTGTAGTCTCCCCAAATGAGAATGCAGTTTATCATGGTGGTTAAACCCTGTCCAAGTGAAAAGCACAAGTTCCACTGATTTGGAAAAGAATGCTGAAAGAGCCCTGTATTTACCAGCTATCTCTATCTAGAAGCAAGCCAACCAATAGCAAAAGCACAGACAATTTGGGATCATTCAGAAGCCAAGCTATTGGGATAGCTGTTGTGCTGTTGGTGGGGTGATGGTTTTGTTTCCAAGCTAGGGACATCACTTCTATCTAAGGCTGCCTTCTGCTTTCAGTTGCTTTCGTCCACAACCTATGGTTCCTCCTTTCTTTAATTAATGTTCTCAGCCAGCTTTCTCTGTTTCTCCATCAGGGCATTCAGAGATGACTAAGAAACCTTTCATTCCACAGTGCTGGCTGGCATGCCAATTAATGAAAAGCAAATACAGGTAATGTTGAGAGAAGGGAAGTTCAAAAGTCCCTTCCCCAGAGCCCTCCAATCAGCAGGCTTGCATCTATCAGAGGGGATCATGAATCAGCTTTAACGCAGTACTAGGATGCCAGGTCTTCCCTGGGAGAGATTCCAGGAAGACAAGATCTTGCAAGTTCATTTGCCTCTGAAAATACCTTTGATATGCTAGCTCTTGAGACTATATTGGACCCAGAAATAGGCTACCTGGCCCTGCCCAATGTGGTCCTGATTGGACAGGCAGTCAAAGGAGGAGGAGCTACTCCTACTCCCTGGCCTCTTAGTTAAGGCCTGGTGATTAGGTCTCCTCTGCTGCAATGAAGATTCAAGAATGCTCTGCAGATCTCCTGGCCATTTGCAGAGTGTGATTGCAAAATGCCAATAGTGATTTGTTGCACCAGAGCAGAGAGTTAGCACTGCGTGCGTCAATGACTGGAGGATATTGCTAGGTACCACAACTAGAGAAATGAAGAGGGGCAGGTATGTGTATCTCTCACATCTTGCAAATAGGGCTAGGAGCTGAAATGTGTCACAATTTAAAATAAAGTCAAGAAAAGACCATCTGAACCTTCTGTGCAGATTACAATACTTCTCTCTCCCCCCCGCCCTCCCATTTTGCTTTGCTACAGCTTTGATCTCTGCTAAGCTGGGAGAAAGCAGATCATCCCCCACAGCCATGTAAAGAAAACTGACTCATCCAGGTGTGCTCTCTCTCATACACACTCACACACATTCACACAACATGTTGTTCTGCCATAGTTAGTTACATTCAACTGTGTTTCCTGATCATCTTGTTAAGCTGTTCCTCTCCTTTGAGTTTTGACTGCTGTCTCCCAGCCCTACAGCCAGCATCCTGACCAAACTGTGCTCTTAGTTGCTTCTACCAGATGTAGCCTCCATCATCTGCCTCTCCCGTTTCTCCCTCCTCCTCTTCAGCCTCCTCGCCGGGTTCCTCCGTCTCTTTCTCTTCCTCGTCTTCCCAGCCAACGCCACTCCCAAAGTCCCCTGAGAACCCGACTATGTCATCTGCAGCAACAAGAACAAGAGAGTCATGGGTAGGAACATGTACGGATTCATTTGGCTACAGGTTTGTTGGATGTGAAAGGTTATTCCATTCTCCAGCAAATTTCTGTAGTGGTCACTTCTGACCATAAACACTGCAAAGACGAAGCCATTGTGAGCCATGCTGTTCCGTTATTCAAAAATGGTACTTGGTCAGGTCTAATTAGTGATAGGAGACAATGGTGCTAATGGGCAATTAGGGCTCTTGTCTCAAGCCACTTTGGAATATACCTTTCAGTTGCAAACCACCCACTAGGATGGAACCAGTTTTCTCCTGTCGTTATGAGTTTTTAGGAAAAAGTCCTTTTTGGTTTCCAGGATGCTGAGGTTTTGAGGACTAGTGTGGTATGCTTGTTTCTGCCCCTAAAGTAGCTGCTTAACCTATACCTTGAAAATAAATAACCACATTACAAAGATCCCCTAAGTCGCTAATGCTCTCTCCTCCAAAGGGATCTTATTTTGCAACTCTCCCACTGATCAGGAAAGGGGATCTCATGAAATGACACACAAAGCATAACAGCCACCTCCTGCTGTATCACCAAGCCCCTATACCTAGACTTACACAGGTCAATGGTTTCTGTGCTTGCTTGCTGCTACAATACTGCTTCCATGTTTGCCTCCCCCCCCCAAGTTGGTGTGAAAATCATGGTTCACCTTTCCTAATGAAAGGAATCTGTCTGTCCCCCTCCTCCCTTCCGGCCAGCAGCATCTCCTCTTTCTTGTTTCATTCTCCTTACCACAATCAGGATTCCCATGCATCCGTGTTCCTGTTAGCTCCATCCCAAGGTGGTCAACACACCAACACTCCCCACTGCTTGGGTCACATTGCATCTTCCGGTAGTACCCGTCCTCATCACAGCTGGGAATGAAGACCCCTGGGAAGCAAAATCAGCAACATGGTGCCATGGGAAGAGGGGCTAACTTTTGACACAACAGCTAGTGCACTTAGGAAAATGAACCACACCATTATCTAAACAGAGAAGGGAAAGAGAGGCATTCTTTGAATAAGAAAAAAGCTCCCGTTTTCAGGGGCAATTGGCCAGTAGGACAGCATATTGCTATATGTAAGACACAAACACTTAAATGTACTGACACTTCCTTTAAATATTAAACATTTAAATATAACTCTGCCATCATAAATAACCTTAATTAAAGGAAAATGACAGGGGGAAAGTTGTCACGGAGTGATCCCCCCCGCAGGGCCACTGAATGGGGGGGGGGTTAAGGGGGTACAGTCGTACCTGGGCCCAGGGTCAAAAAGGGGGGCCAGGAGCCAAATTCACATGAAGGGGCCCAAAAGAAACTTTGTACCCCCTGATAAAATTCCTTTGAGTGGCCCCTGATTCCCCCCCCCCTGATAAAAAAACTATTCTGTAAACATTATGAAAGGTGTGCAAAATTAGCCATTCTCTGTTGTTTTCTACTGTAATTTTGGACCTCCTTTGGGATCATCACATGAAGATACTGTACTTGGACCCGGAAGACCATTGGACAGGCCACCTGGCAAAGGGGATTGGATCGGACAGACCATCACAAACCCTGCCTCCCCACCACTGCAACTGCAGCTGCTGCAGCACATGGAAACCTGGCTGACAAAGCTGAGAGACACCAACCCCTCCTGCCTCATCCAACCAGGTCTCTGTAATACGTGCTGATGGATCGTGAGATCCGTCCGTGTAAGGCCACCATAATTTGGGCTGTATGGGCTCAATCCTATACACAGGATATTCGCAGGGAGCCCAGGCACCAGTGGAAGAGGTCAGTAAAAGTTCTCTTGACTGACCTCTCCAGCCAGCCTCGCCCCCTGCTGGCACACGGGATTTGGCAGAAGCTGCACTGGTGGCCCTAAACCAGGGATTGGTGCGGGCGTGGCAGGTCAGGCAACCTTACTCGGGTGCAAGCGGGTAGCGCACACGTGCAATCCAGTCGCGTCGCGACGACGCGCGTCACCCCAGAGCGGGGGCGCGTGTCGCCCTTAAGGGGAGGCTCCGCCCCCGCGCGTGACGTCACGCGCAGGAGCAGAGCGCCCTCCCCGCTCCGTTTTCGGCTCATTTTGGAGCCAAGCAGACACAGGGGAGGGCGGGCGGGCCCACCTTCCGCTCGAAACTGTAAGTGGGGGGGGGGTGATCGCGCGTCACCCCTAGACGCGCGACACCCCCCGGCGGCCCGCCCCCCCGCTTCCCCCTGTCGACGCCAGTGGTGCAATCTCATGGTTAGACTGTGGCTCTTTTCTGTGAACTCCGAGGGGGTGGGGTTGCCTCACCTGCCACATCCCTGCCCTAAATCCTGGCTGCCATTCAAGGTTTTTAGTGTATAGCAATGATGACCTGGCACGGGGGGTTCTTGAATGTGGACCCTTGAAAATATCAGGGGAGACCAAGAACTCCTTCTCCCTCCCCCACAAATCCCCAAATCTTTATTTCCATGGTTCACACTGCATGACTCACCAGGTTTCTTTTTTGCTGCTTCCTGGATCTGAATCCTCTCCAGCTCCACAAGGCAGGGAGGCTCTGTAACACCCAAAGCAAACAGAGCATCCATTGCAACATTGCCAAACTAGTTGGAAATCTCAGCACAACCAGGAACTCATTGAGAAGCAAGCGACTCTCTTTTGGCCCTCCCTGTCTCTCTCTCCCCCCCCCCCACCTGAAATATATGACAATAAACAACACTGGTCTACCTTACAGGGTTCCTATAAGGATTACTGCTAGAACTTGGGGAAAAGCATCGTATATGTATTTGGTATTTTATAACTATTATCATCATGAGCTCCTGTTGAAATAAGCTTAGCACACACTAACCCACGATAAGCGCATAAGCCAAGAAGCCCTTTGAGGAGTCCCCTAAAATCTGGCTGCAACAGCAGCAGCAGCAGCAGCAGCATCCTAACTGAATGAGTGGGAGAAGCCTCAGCTGACTTGTCAGTTCGTCACTGTCTCTGTGCATCTACGCTCATGATTAGCACTCCATATGGAATGACAGTAGTACTGATGGAGAGGAGCTAACACCAAAGAGTAGTGCTTTCTCTAAAGGAAACCTTGTGGTGGCGACGCACTTTCTCTCCAGAAGCAGAAGCACCACTCTGCAGTGGAGACGCGCCCGTCCTTATAGGTGTCGCAGGAGTTGAAGAAAGGCCGAATGCAAATCTCATACTTGTCCAGGTTGATGGCTGCCAGCTCAGTCTGGTCGAGGAAAATGTCACTGTTTGTGTCCAGCTTGGAAAACATCCAACCAATGGAGTCTTTGCAACTGGCCACCAGGCTCTTGTCCAGCACTACAAATAGGGGGAGAAAACCAAAGAGACAGAAAAAAAAAGAAAAGAGAGGACACCATTTTGAAAAGGCGCCTTTGTACTTCTTCAGTACACATCAAAGGTTGGAGGCACAAGCTGGGCTGTCTGTATTCTTCTCCTTCATGACTGCAGAGTTTCAGAGAAGCTCAGCTTTTCTGTTTTGTTCTTTTCAAGAAGCAAGCCAGCCCTCCTAGCCTTTAGGGCCATGAAGACTGGCTTGAAAATGTATAGACAACGTATGAGGAACTCTCAGCAGCTGCATGGGGAAGGAAGAGCAAAATGCCTCGTGGTTTGGAAGAAGGGCTCCCTCTGTGCCATACACAGCCCCTTGCCAAGCTCCAGAACAGTGGTGTCGCTATAATGGGGCTGGGGGGATCAAATGCCCCTGGGTGACGGCTGCGGTCTCCTTGCAAGGAGGAGCCGCAGCGGATTTTTTGAGCTCCCTGGCTACTTTTTTTTTTTTTTGCAGCCAGAGCACAAACGTGCTGAAATTAGTGCATTTGTGGGGCCCTCCTGCCCTCCCTGAGTCTTGGAAGGCTTTGAAGCCTTCTGGGAGTGCAGGGGGTGGGGCAACGATGCAAAATGCATCATTAGCCCCCCCCCCACATGACCCAGCTAGCAACACAACTGCTTCAGAACTAGAGGAAGCAGCAGAAGTTATGACATGTGCTTAGTTTGCGTAATGTGTGCAGGTCACAGGATTCAGCTTTCCTTGGTACAGACATTTTGATGGATTGACTGAAAGTATTCAATGTATATTCATCTTCTGAAACGAGATTAGGTTAGTCGATGCTCACGCGTGGCAGAATTTGAACTCCCATGCTGGAATGAAATGTACGCTTGCTAAGCCGGAACTTCTGCTATGGGAATTCTGAATTCTGCAATCACAGTTATGCAAACACAATGGTAAGCAAGTGTACAGGGTAGAGGTCAATGGGAGAGGCCCATGAGCCAAAGCCGATCCCCTGTGGGATGTCAACTGTCTCCTAGCAGCAAAAAAGGTAGAGAGGAAATGATATTGGTGGCAACAGGATGGGGGAGAAGGGAGACACGTTCAGGGGCTGGGGTTGCAGTGTTGACCCACCACCCTTAGCTCCCTTCTCAAAGCAGTTCTCCAGGGAAAATAGCTGCTGCTGAAGGATATCTGGCCATGACATCATTCCACAATACCTGCTTCCCAATTTCTTGCATTCACAGTGTATGTACTGTGTGCTGCTGTCCCCACCAGTTTGGCTCCAGATGGACATTCTAACAGCTGGAGGGGAAAAAAACACACTCTGGCTCACTGCTCTGCTTCGAAAAGCCGAGGAACAAAAGCACACAGCAGAGAGGAGCCTCTGCCTGGAAAGCAGCGAGTGCTGCTGATTTCACCCAACACAATTCCCCTGGGAAAAACATTGGAGCTTGGAGGTTTCTGTTCAGTGACATTTAAACTAACAATCTTCCTCCTGACCGATCGCACTTCACGTCCCATGTGTGCTTTGGGACCAATCTGCCAACTCTGCTCGGGGACTGGGGACTTATTTTTAATAACTGCACAAAAGCGTTTGCCTTGTTTGTGCTCACACAGCAACTGGCGCAGTGGGTGGGCTGCACAGGAAGCATGATTCCACCCATGCTGTGTGTGTGTGTGTGTGTGTGTGTGTGTGTGTGTGTGTGTGTGAGAGAGAGAGAGAGAGAGAGAGAGAGAGAGAGAAAGAACGGTCTTAATGTCAAATGTGAACCAGTGATGAACACTTTCCTTCTGTCACTCACCAGCACCACAATATGCAAACCACTCTTTCAAAAATTCCACAGGTCCCAGCTTGTCTTCAGAGGACTAGGACTAGGTTCTCAAAGCCAATGAGAACACAGCAAACACTGCATGCAAGATCTGCTTTAATGCACTCAAAGCCACTGGATTAAAGCAACCGTAGCTCAAGAACTGTTTAATACGGTCTAAACAAACACAGTCACGTGAAGGGACACTTTAGTGCTCTAATACAGCTGCTTCTGGGGTGGCGCTCCAAAGGTGTTCCTAAGCCAAAGCAAAACAGCCTGGATTCACAAGGGAAATAAGAGGGGTAGCTTTTGGTGGAATGAAGATTGATAGAACAGACACAAAGCACCAGGAATGTCTGCTGCGCAAGCTGCATTGGGACAAATGAATCTTGTGCAAGAGAGAAGCTGCGCTATTACAACTTCCCATTTATTTCAGCGAGGCAGTCTCTCGCCAACAGAGTTGTCAGTAGAGCTGCTGCTGATTCCTCTCTCCTCTCCCTCCACCCCTGTATGAAGCACATATAGCCTTACCACATTTGGGCATTAAAAGAAATTAAACCTCTTCTTATCTTTCATGCTCCTCTGACACTTTCTTACCCAGTATTTGTGGCTTACTCTCTGACAATACGGGCTGGTTCTGTACACAGTGGGTTAGTACTGAATTAGAAGTTCTGTACACAGTGGGTTAGTATGCTGGCCTGGGATCCCATTTGGAACTTCCTTCCAGAACAACTTCTTTTATTCTTTCAAATTCATGCAGAGGCGTTTCTACGGCATGAATCCTCTGAATTCATGCTCAACCCTTCTCCAAAAAGTCTTGGCTTTACCCCTTAGGTTCTCTTTCAGTTGGGAGGAGGAATGACAGCACAATTCTATCCTTTCTAAATGCTGGCACAGCAGCCGCTGTGTCGGCCTAAGGTACCATAAAGCAAATTCGCGACACCCTGAATAGGCGACGCTGGTGGGAAGGCCTGCGCCGTCCCACCAGCACTGCATCCAGGAGCACCGTGCACAGGTAACACCACTCTGGGTGGCGCAGGGGCTGGAGAGGGGCATAATGGGGTCAGGGAGGGCTGTGAGTGGGCGGATTGACCGAATCCTGTCCGCCTTCCCGGGCCTTTTTTCCTTGCCAGTGATATAGCCGCCCCATTGTGCTGGCTGGGGTTTTACTTGGGGTAAGAGGAAATAAGTCCCCTTACCCCAAGGAGACCTCCAGCCTGCTCAGAGTCAGCGCTGGATCCAGCGTGAGCTGCACGGCTCCGCTGCACCGGCGCTGGATAGGATTGGGCCGTGAGTCCCTATAATCCCATTTCCTCACATCTCCTTCTAGCCTTTCCCTTTGCAAGGGCAAAAGTACATGTTACAAGGAATATGTGAGTTTGGCCCATTTTTTTCTTTATTTTTATGATCACACCAGGTGTGTGTGTGTGTGTGTGTGTGTGTGTGTATCCCATGCTATTTTCATAAAGAAAAAAATGGACCACACTCATGCATTCTTTGTAATGTAATTGGTCCTTCTTGCCTTATCTATTGTTGCATCTCCTGCTTTCAGAAATTAGACCAGAAGCTCTTGGAGCAGGGACCTCATTTGCTTAGCCTCCTCTGGAGAGCATCACATACTTAGATGACACCAGTGATGTGGACTTGAGTCTATTGACTTGGACCCGAGTCGGACTCAAGTCGCATCAATGACTCGACTCGGACTTGACTCGGCAATTGTAAAAGACTCTAAAGATTCGACTCGAGACTTGGAGCCTTTTATGACAAGTTGAATTTTATTCAGGTTTAAACCCGATTCCCCCATTAAATAGATAGGGACTTGCAACCAAAGATTCGGGACTTGGGGGCAAAGACTTGGGACTTGACTTAAGACTTGGAGTCAGAGACTTGATCCACATCCATGGATGGCACTTGTAGTCATAATCTGGATAAAATCATAATCTGCTCTTACTGCCAGGGTTGAGCTTGGTGTCCCTGCTAGCCCTTGTCTGTGCTCAAGGCAGTCACGTGACCAAGGAGACACACTCAAGCACTCAGCCCACAGTAGTTTTGCCACACAAGCCACCAACTAGCTGCTCCTTAATTTGAACCCACCCATCAGAAATGATAAATGGCCCTATGGCTACAAAACCCTAATGCCTTGGGCCAGGGCCTATCAATCATGTAAAGATGACCAGCAAAAGCCAATAGAAATAAACATGTTTGATGTGGTGGTTATATGGTAAAGTCACAAGTTGTTTTTCCCCCTAGCATAGCTAGTAACCTTGTGACCACTGATGTTGCAGTTCACCTTGGCCTCCAATGAAAGCTTCCCTCCTGGAGCAAAATTGTAGCCACAGGGTGGGGGGGGGGGAGCCAGATCAGGACTATGGCAGGCAGCACAAAGGTTTAAAATCTCCCTACCCTCACAGTCTTGATCTGGATTCGGGGGGCCCACATGGCTGCCCTTTCACATTACAAAAGAAGTCCAACGCACAGGCCCCAATCACACAATCTGTATATTGTCAAGCTCAGGGGTGGCCAACCTTCCACCATTAGGGCTACTTAAGAGTTGTGTAGAAGACAGAATCTTGGCAGCTGCAATTGCCGATGGTGCTGCTAAAGCAGCTGCACCTGCTGAAATGCCCTCACCTATACAACCATTAAAGGGCCAGGAGCATTCACGTTGAAAGGTTGGCCACCCCTGGTCTAGCTTGGTCCTTCAAAGTGGGCTGAATGCAGTTTCTGTATTCCACACCGCAAGTTTGTACCTGTTTGACGGTCATTTCAATGTTTCACACAGGCAGCCAATACTACACGTTTAGGTTTCCACAAATGGGGACAATGAGCCCCTGTGGATTCTCTGTAAGCCAATTGTTTTCAGCCTCAGCATGCCTCAAGACTAATTGCCACACTCAAAATGATACTCCTGGTAGCACCACAGTGTAGCCGACGTCACACATAAAGATAGCTGTGTGAGTTAACTCTTAACACTATCCAAAGCAAAACGGCCGAGGCTGAATATGATGATTATTCCTATTAAGAATATTTGTATGCTACAACAATAGTTCTCAAAGTGGTTTACATAGCTACATTTCTTGGGAAACTGTAGTAGAGTTTTCACACCATTCTCTCTGTGTTGTTGAGGTTATAGTGCTGGGAATCACGGGTGTCACTGGAGCATGGCGGGGGGGCGGGCTGCCATGGGGTGACGCGCGACACCCTCCGGACGCTCCAAGGCCGGCCCGGGAGCCGGCCTCGGAGCATCCGACCCCGTCAGTGCTCCGACCCCAAGCAGCGCGTTAATATGGGTATTTTTTTACAATTTTCGCGCATGCGCATAAAAGAAAATATTTATTTATTTCCCCCCTGCTGGTGACGCGGGGGGGGGGAGCCGGGTCGCCCCCCCGCGCCGCAATGACAGAGCGTCACTAGGGTGACGCGCGCCCCCCGCCCCAGGGTGACGCGCGTCCTAGTGACGCTACTGCTGGGAATATATGCAAGGGTGTCATCCCCAGTCATTTAAATCTGTCCTACCACCTGGCTCTACTCTTTCTGACACAATTTGCAGGACATGAAACAGCTAAGCTGAGCTACAGTTAGAAATATCTTACAGTACAGCCTTTCCAGGACTATACCACTTCAGACTGAAGTTATGTATCACATATTTGAATGTGTTTTCAAATGGAAAGCTCCCTGCATGTAGAAAACTAGCATGTCAGGAAGTCTGGGATAAAACTGATTTCCCTTACATGAAAGCTTTCCATGGACAGGGAGTTTATGACATAAGAGTATATTCAGTCACGTAGTCCTCTACCTGCACTCTGAAGTGGTACACTGCTAGGAAGGCTGTACCACTATAGCATTTCTGAGTTTAGTTCAAAGCCTCAGGAAAATAAAGCCATTGGAGATGGATAGAAGGAAACTGCACAGAGAACAATCTCAGAGATAACCTGAGTCTATTCCAGTCTTTTGATAACAGTGCGAAAGAGGTGTGTGTGTGTGTGTGTGTGTGTGTGTGTGTGTGTGTGTGTGTGTGTGTGTGTGAGAGAGAGAGAGAGAGAGAGAGAGAGAGAGAGAGAGAGGTTTGCATACCATTCACTGGATTGACCCCTGTGTTTCCAGAGCTGTTCTGCTTGGCATTCTCATGTAGGAGCTGGAACCAGTCACGAAGCCGATCCCCCAAGTCTGCCAAGTCTTGTCCAGTACAAGTCTCTGTAGATCAAATGCAACATTATTAACAAGCACCCCAAAGAGAGAAAGCAAAATCACATGAATGGAAAGATATTCAGGTCATTGCAGTAGTATGAGGAAATCGAAACAGGAGTCATTGTACCATCATGTGAGCATGCGTGCGTGTGTGCGTGCAATGGTCTCTTGAGTCTCTTTTGAGACTGAGAGAATATAGCTTGATATTCCATCCTCATGCAGTAAATTTAGTGGGCGGGGCAGAGTGGGATGGGATGAGGTGGGGAGGGGGCGCACATTCCTATTGATGAGGCGGGGAAGGGTAGGATCAACATTTATCAGTTTGGAGCACACATTGCTTGGAAATCCTTGTCAGTTTCAATCATTGCCTTAAATTACACGATGTCCTCTGATGTCCTCTGGCCATAGAACTATTACTGAAGGAATGGATTGAGTCTTTCACAAAATAAAATTTCACAGATTGCCATCTCTACACAATGGCAGCCCAAACTGCTGGGCGTCACTTCTGCAGCAGAAAATCCACCCATCTGGGCTGTAAATGTGAAACTTATTTTACTTTTTTTCCCAGAGGAAAAGGGAGGGCAAAGAGATGAGAAAGTCAGTATATAGTGGAACAAGCAGTCAGCTTAAGAACAGGGAGACCCCAGTTAAAATCCCCCCTTAGTCATGAAGCTCACTGGCTGGGCTGGGGCTGGTCACTAGTTTTCAACCTAACCTACTTTACAGGGATGTTGTGCCGATAAAAGGGGGGGGGGTTGCCCTGTTTACTGCCTTCATGTCCTTGGAGGATGCCACTCACAGGATATACATGTGAAACATAAATCTTGATACACTTCTTGCATTCTTAACTGATATGTGGTGTAATGGTCAGTAAAATAGCAGCAGACATGTATCATTCTAACAGGCGATTGGTCAGGTGCAAGTCTGAGCTGTCTGAATGGTGGAAAGTGTTAAGAACATAAGAACATAAGAAGAGCCCTGCTGGATCAGGCCAAAGGCCCATCTAGTCCAGCTTCCAGTATCACACAGTGGCCCCACCAGATGCCTCAGGGAGCACACAGCCAACAAGATAACCTGTTTCCTGCTGCCACTCCCCTGCACCTGGCACAGAGAAAACCTACTTCTAAAACCAGGAGGTCGCTTATGGCTTGTAACCTGTGATGGTCTTTTCCTCCATGAATCTGTCCAAACCCCTTTTAAAGGCATCTAGGCCAGGTGCCATCACCACATCCTGTGGCAAGGAGTTCCACAGATGAATTACACGCTGGGTAAAGAAATATTTTCTTTTATGCGTTCTAACTCTCCCTCCACTCAATTTTAGTGCATATCCCCTGGTTCTGGTGTTGTTCGAGAGGGAGAAGAATTTCCCTCTATCCACTCTCTCCATCTCACGCATAATTTTATACGTCTCAATCATGTCCCCCCTCAGGCACCTTTTTTCTAGACTGAAAAGCCCCAGACGCTGTAGCCTTTCCTCATAAGGGAGGTGCTCCAGCCCACGAATCATTCTGGTCGCTCTTTTCTGCACCTTTTCCAATTCAACAATATCCTCTTTGAGGTGTGGTGACAAGAACTGGACACAATACTCCAGATGTGGCCTTACCATCGATTTGTACAAAGGCATAATGATATTGGCCATTTTATTCTCAATCCCTTTTTTAACGATCCCGAGCATGGAATTGGCCTTCTTCACAGCCGCCGCACACTGGGTCGACACTTTCATCGACCTGTCCACCAGCACCCCAAGATCTCTCTCTTGATCCATTACAGGCAACTCAGAACCCATTAGCGAATATGTGAAATTTTGGTTTCTTGCCCCAATGTGCATCACTTTGCACTTACTTACATTGAAGCGCATCTGCCATTTTGCTGCCCATTCTCCCAGTTTGGAGAGATCCTTCGCTGCTTATCCCCAACTCCAGGTCATTTATGAATAAGTTGAAAAGCACCGGTCCCAAGACCGATCCTTGGGGCACACCGCTTTTCACCTCTCGCCATTGTGAAAAATGCCCATTGACTCCCACTCGCTGTTTCTTGGTCTTCAACCAGTTCCTAATCCACAAGAGGACCTGCCCTCTTATTCCCTGACTGTGGAGTTTTCTCAGGAGCCTTTCATGAGGGACCGTGTCAAACGCCTTCTGAAAATCCAGATATATAATATCCATGGGTTCACTCGCAACCACATGCCTGTTGACCTTTTCAAAAAATTCTAAAAGGTTTGTGAGGTAAGACTTCCCCCTGCAGAAGCCATGCTGACTCTCCCTTAGCAGAGCTTGTTCTTCTGTGTGTTTTAAGATTTTATCTTTAATGAGACTTTCCACCATCTTCCTTGGAACAGATGTTAGGCTGACCGGCCTGTAGTTTCCTGGGTCCCCCCTCCTTCCTTTTTTAAAGATTGGCGTGACATTAGCTATCCTCCAATCCTCTGGTACAGTGGCCGTTTTAAGGGACAAGTTGCATATTTTGGTCAAGAGGTCAGCAATTTCATTCTTGAGTTCCTTCAGAACTCTTGGGTGGATGCCATCCGGGCCTGGTGATTTATTGATCTTTCTAGGAGTTCGTCCAGCCAAAGACCACAGCTTTGCCAGCCATGTTCCTGACCATTCTCCTGATGTAAAGACTGCCCATCTGCACCTGAACATGCACAAGATGCACAGAGGGTCTCTCATAAAAACATAAGAAGAGCCTTGCTGGATCAGGCCAAAGGCCCATCTAGTCCAGCTTCCTGTATCTCACAGTGGCCCCACCAGATGCCTCCGAGAGCACCCGTTTCCTGCTGTCACTCCCTTGCACCTGGCACAGAGAAAACCTACTTCCAAAGTCTCGTCTTAGGTTTTCCTTCGATCATGCACGTTCTTTACTCTTTCTTTACAATGCAGATCATTACTCTTCTCTGTGTTTTCTCTGCTACAGTATATGCATTTTCATAGACCTACTGGTCATTACATTTCATATTCTACTTTTCCCTTGCTCAAAGCAGCTCCAACCCTGTGAGGAAACTAGAATGACAGAACCAGGACCAAACTAGAATGACAGAACCAGGACCAAACTTTGGTCAGAGCTGAACCCAAACTGGAATGGAATACAAACATTTAGTCCTTTGGTTCCCACTTTAAACTCTCACAGCTCAGAAGATGGTTGATCTTCCCTGCTGGCATGATATGGCAGGTGATGGGGAGATATAAAATACCACTCATGTTTCCAGCATAGCAAACAACAGAATGATAGCAATACTATGGGATGAGGTTTTTTCCTGGAGGAGGAAGCCTGCTTGTGACTGGATGGCAGCCTCAGTGCTCCTGTGTGCATTCAGGCAAGGAAAGGCATGCGGCATATGGGTCAGAGAAGGTTGAGGCCCTTAGATATGGCTCAACAGGGAAGTCTCATGCCCCATTCTCTTTGCTTGCAAGCTGGGACCTTGGTATATAGCAGGGGTGGCCAAACTTGCTTAATGTAAGAGCCACATACGATAAACGTCAGATGTTTGAGCGCTGCAATATTTAAGAAGCATTTACATTCTTTAATATGTTTACTCACCAAGAACATTAAACTTATGTTTTAATCCAGTGGACTCTCAGTTTACACCCAGTAAATAATGATAAAGCTTGAAAATTTCTTATTTATGCAAAAAGGAGCTCAGCCGACATATTTCTGAGAGCCGCACATTATAAAGGAGCCGCAAGAGCTGCATGTGGCTCAGGAGCCACAGTTTGGCCACCCCTAGTATATAGAAAGGTGCCACGGAGTCCAAGGGCTGGCTTGTGCCTACAGTCATCCAGCATCCCCGTGGCTGAAGTGACTGGCAGAGCGTTGGGGTGGTGGCAGCTACCGTAAGTGGAATTGAGAGCAGCCATGACAGTTGGGCTGATTGGTCATGTGCCTCTGGGCTGGGCTGCTCAAGTGAACTAAATTGGTGCAGCATACCAGGCTTGTTGGAGTGGAGTAGAAGTGGCCTGGTGTGAGGCAAGACATTCCCCCACAGTCTTTGGGACTGGTATAGTCCCTCCAGGACCCGAAGACTGCCTGCAATTTATACAAGAGGAGGAGGAGCAGCAGCAGCAGCAGCAGCAAGGGAGAGAGGAAGAGCATGCAGTCACCGGACGATATGCAGAACACTCTCTCTGACCTTGTTTGACGTCTGTGGCCAAGGTCGGACTATGCTCCATTGCACAGGGGCACTGCCCCTCACACTTGACTGTCAGCTGTTTGCTGGTCAGGCAAGCTTGCTGCTCCAGTTTACACTGCAAGACAGAAAAAGAAAAGTCGGTTTAAGGTGAAAGACACCCTCCTAAGCACCTGCTAATCAAATTGGAGAGATCCTCAAAGATGCAAGCATCCAGGCATTGCTGGCACTCAAGTAAAACCTGGCATGAACTACCCTGGTCTCAACTCACCTGTTATTCTGCTGCCCCCCCCTCCCCATTTTTCAGATCCTGTGTAGTTTGTTCAAATAGAGTATAAACCTTTAGGTGAGAGGCAATGTTCATTCTAACTTTTAAAACAAGAATGTTCACCTGCAATTCAACAACAATTCACGTACAAATATACTGTCATTCCAAACGTGATGTATAATATTCCCTAATCTCTTCTTGACAGGAGGCTGGTCTGTTGTTTCAGCAGAACACCTTGAACATGGGGATCAACAGTAGCTTATTATAATGAGCATTACCATTATATTGAGCATTATATTAGCATTCAGTGTAAATCTAATTCTGGGATGCGAGAATTGCCCTGTGTGTCTTCATGTCACACTGGACCTTAGAAAGTATTCCTATGGTAGTATAACAGAGTTTGCATCTGGAATAATATCCAGTGGAAGAAATGGCTTATAAGAACATTAGGAAAGTCTTGCTGGATCAGGCCCACCAAGTCCAGCATCTTGCTGCCCACAGTGGCTCACCAGCTGCTTCTGCAAAGCCCATCAGCAGGAGACAAAAGCAGGCTTCTTTCCTGCCATTATTCCCCTCCGACTGGTATTCAGAGGCTTGAATCTGGAGGTGGTGCTTGGCCATCATCACTAGTAGCCATTGACAGATTCCCTCATGAGCTTGTTGTCAAATCCAAGTCCGTGGCCATCATCGCCACATCTTGTGGCCATGACTCATTACATGCTTTGTGAATGAAGTACAGTGTGAAATCTCACAGCACACTTCAGAACGAGGCAAGATTAGAGACTTGATGCAAAGAGGTAAGTGGAACCGAACTGACACAGATCATAGCTTTGCCTTCACTCTGCCTTCTTGTGGTTAAAGATTTTTGATGACATGGACACAGGATTTTAACTTGGCTCAGGGCAGGCTATACAGGGGGACAGCCCTGTTTATCACTCACTCTGAAACACATAAGCCACAGGGCCCCTTGGGAGGTACTTTCTGTCTTCTTCCCAAGCCAGCAGCAGTCTTGTGCTTTGGCACACTTGTCAAATGAGCACATCTGAGGCTCTACATTTCAACAAGGGTCTCTTCGCCTGACCCTTACAAATTTCAAGGGCAAAATTGTAACATAGGGATTTTGTGGCAGGCAGGTCTTCTGATCCTGTTACTGTTTTGCTATTTAACTTTTCAGGCAATGAGGCACCCAAAGCAAATAACAATGAATCTTCTTAGCACTAATCTCCCCGAATGAAATTTCCTCCTGTGTCCTGGTTTTAAACTAATCAGGCTAAGGCTTTTCAACATTCTTAGATGCATAATAGGCTGCAAGCAGGCTGTCTGTTTCCTGCAAACTATAAATGTTTCCCCAGCCATTGGCTGACCTGCAGTGATCTCACGGGGTGTTCATGAACATTCTAATAACTGAGGGGGGGGGGGAGAGTCAGTCAGAGAAACATTAAAATAAGCATTGATGTGAGTGATGTAGAAGGTGGGTTTGGTTGGGGCAAAATATCCCACAGGGTCAATGAAGAAGTGCATGTATGCTTGCATTTATTTATTTTTGGCAGGATGTGAAAGAAAATTCACCTGACCCCAATTGGACCAAGTAAATTCAAAGCAGCCATGTGGCAAAGCAGTTGTTTGAATGTTCCCTCTCTCACCACTTCATCAGTGTTCGATATAGGCGGCAATGAATAGAAAAGTCTCATGATTCTCAGTGCTTGTCGCAGTTGTCCTGGCTGCCAAACAGAGCCATCCAATGACCACTTTGCCCTGTCACTGGTTAAAATGAGTGTTGAATGCCCTGCACGGTCTGGGCTGACCTTGCGGTTGTATGAATTCCGGCCCTAGTGTGCAGCAGGGGAATGCTCAGCTATTTGCTTGAGGTCGTTTTTTGAGTCAGTCTATTCCTGGGTGGGAGGGGAAGGTATTTCTTCACAAGACCCACTGTCCATTTTGAGAGAGTCAAATGCAACAGTATGCGCTGAAGGCCGTAGCTTAGTTGAGCAAGATCCCTATTCCAATAGGCATAAAAAGTAGGTCAGCAAAGCACAAGGGCTACCCAAATGAGCTTGGACTCAATGAGTCATACTACCCTGTAGAGTTTCATGTACTGTGTAATGAAAAGCACACAACACCCAGGTCCAGCATTATAATGCCCTCACTGTGCCATCACCCAGAGGCCATTGTGAGTCCTCTTTGTCCAGAAGTAAAGCAGCTGTCCTCAAACCTTTGACCATTATTATTGCCATCAGTCCTTTAAAAAAATATTCACTTACCATGTTTCAATCAGTCAAACATATTCACAATCTTTTCATTTTGTCTCCAGAAAGTGCTAAAGGTCTGTCATCTGAACGTTCTGACACATGTTCTCCCTCTTATAATCAAGGCTGGTGAGACAGACCGTGGCTACTTGATGGTGAACTGAAGGTCGTCTGAGAGAGAGGTCTCTGTTTGTGGTGTGTGTACACCTATCTTACATTTGCCTCCAGTAAATAGGTTTGGAAGGCTTTTGTATTGTTTCAAAAACTGCAAAACCTGTTTGATTAGAGGTCAAAAGAAAACTCTCTCTCTCTCCCTGTGTGTGTGCGTGTGCGTGCGTGTGTGTGTGTGTGTGTGTGTGTGTGTGTGTGTGTGTGCATATCACACTATAGGAAGCCAAGCTTCTCATTTTCAACTCTCTTACAAACTACTGTTTGTCCTTCAGTTTTACCTTGATTGAGTATCTTACTATTGTAACATTGGTGGGGGGTTCACAGATTTTCAGTGTTTAGCACTGACTATTTTAGCTGCTCTCAAAAGGCGAAAAGCACTAGATTATAATTACCTCTTCTGATATTATCTTTCAAAACACCCAATTACACCACCTCTGGAGCTTCCACTAATTGGCCATATTATATAATGTCTAAAAAATTCTGCAGATTTGGTCATGTATTAGCAGACGTATCAGAGGGATTATTACTGGGTGATTATCTTTAATAGCATTCAATAGCACCATTACAGGCACTCTTGCTAATATGTAACCAACCATTTTCTTAACAGTGTTGATGTGGAAGTGCCCTCCGTTGTTTTTGTGTGATGCATTCTTACAATGCTCATGTGAGGCAGACAGTTATTGTTCCCATTTTACAGATGGGAACCAAGACGGAGTGATTTCCTCAAGGGCCATCCTGTGATACCACACGTGAGCTGAGAATTATCAGAGCACAACATTCTATCCATGAGAAAGAACCAAGGTGAACAAAGTTCGTATGTCTGAGAGCTGCTTTGGACATTCGAAGATGCATAAAGAGGAAGCATAAGTGACTTAAGCTTCTCCTCCTCCTCACATTTCTGGGGTTTGTCCAAAAGGAGGAGATGTGCGTTTCCCTCCGGTGAGATAAATATTCTCCCGGTGCAAAGACAGAACAAGCATTTCTGTACTTTCATCCAGAAACAGGGGAAGAGGAAATGATTATTATTACATTTATATCCCACCCTTCCTCTAAGGAGCTAAGGGTGGTGTACATGGCTTGCCCTTTTGTCCTCACAACAACCCTGTCAGGTAGAGATGGTGACTGGCCCTATGAACTTCATGGTTAAGAGGAGCTTTGAACCTGGGTCTCCCCAGGCCTCACCCCAAACACTAACCACTACTACACCATGCATGTTGGCTCTCTAAAATGTAAGGCGCTTGCGTGTCCTCTCTTGCCACTTCTCCAGCTTGGCAATGAACCCCTTTACCTTGAGCTTGGTTGTGGGTGGTGAATTGTATTTTCACCACCACACCATAGATGGGGGCAAGCCAACAGCAGAAACAACAACATTCTAGCCAGCTGGCACACGCTGTAGTTTCTCCACAATGCCCTTTGCAGCATCGCACATGATGCTATGTGGGACACTGTGGGGGGAACAAACATGATGACGGTCTACCAGCTAGAATGTCATTGCTACCGGAAGCAATGATTTGTCACCTGAAGGGCCACAGAGCAGGCACAACAATCTGTCTGCCCACCCCCTCCCCACAGTCCTGGCTCCCTGACATTTGCCTGAGGGTGCCGGAGTGCTGGTGCCAGCCCAATAAGTCACTCCTGCGACTCGCAGCTGCCTGCACTGCAGAGGATGATGGGAGCCTACCCATCATCCTCTGGGTCACTTTCAGGATGTGCAGCCCCAGGTGAGGACGCAGCCTCCGGTTGAAATGGTCAGTGACCAGAAAATGTAGCAGGTTCTTTTCCTGAGAGTGCCCCCCTCCCTCCACCCTGTGCAAATCCACCTCGTTTTCAGTGTTAGTTATTTTCTCCTCACCACAGAGCTGTAAGTGTGTCCATCAGAGCCACAGACAGATGCAAGCTGGGTCATGTGACAAGGCTTGCAAAAGCTCTCCTTGTTTCCATGGAGTTTCAAGGCAGGCTGCTTGATTCTGTGTACGCAAGAGAGAAAGAGATAAGAAAGAAACAGGAGCACACAGCGTGTACACACACACACACACACACACACACACACACACACACACACACACACACACACACACACACACACACACACACACACACACACACACACACACACACACACACACGGCCTGCTCTTCTCAGTGACATTTAGGGAATGTGAAATATATCCCAATTTGCAGACTTGAAAATGGCTCCTCACAGGAGAAAAAGCAGGTCATTATTTTAAGTTGCTCCAACAGTTCTGTCACCTTTGTACAACCAGAAGCTCTGTGCCTTTTAGAGCTGCATAACTGGCAGAAATCAACAAGTAAAACTTTGCATAAAAGAAATACAATGAACAAGCTGCATCACCTGCCAATTTCTGTATGTTGTTATGGCTGCTGATAAAGGGCACAGAGCTGGTCAGTCCATGAAATTGTGGCAAGTCCAATCTTAAATTGTAGGATTTGTTCATGGGAGGAGAAACAAGAGGGTATCTCTTAAGGCCACAGGAAAAAACAAACACACACCACACCCTGTAGGAGTGAACAGCAGTGACCATGATGATGATGATAGCATTTAATGTGACGGAGAAGAAGGGGGAGGTAGCCACAAGGCAAGGGTTGGCCTGTGTGCCAGGCAGTTAGCCCCCTCAGAAATATTACATGGCCCTGACTTTCAAACTTTCCGTTAAAAAGAAGGAAGCCTCTAGACCTTATACTTATGGTGAGATATAAGGGGAAACGTGCAGACAATATTCTACCCAACTACTGTCCTATAAGAAATATATCTACTCCCAGTTTCCAGGGTTCAGGCCAATTTATTTTGTGCAAAGGTGCTGACGTGACTGGCAAGGCACTGATTTTATGCGCAGCTTAGCCCACCACAAAATGTCGGAATTCAGGAGAAATTTCTTTCCTGAAGAAAAGCAAATATCTTCATACACACCCTGCCCGCCCCCAATTCTCAAACTCAGCAGAGCAGATAGTCACACATTTCAGCCAGTCAGGAAGGAATGTAGCTCAGCAGCTTCCGTACCTGTGCTCCAACTTTTTGCGGCTAATACACATGGCCCGCTGGTAGCCTTGAGCAATGCACACCTTGTGCCGGCTGCATTTCACTTTCTGGCAAGGATCCTTGGTAGTGTCTAAACCTAAAGACAGAAGTACAGGGAACATGAGTGACTGCTAGTATACTCATATGTACTTATCTTGGTAGCACCTTCAGTACAGTTATTTCCTACCCTCTAATATTATGATATACTTCCACCCATCAGGCGCGCGTGCGCGCGCACACACACACACACACACACACACACACACTATATATATATATATATATATATATATATATATATATATATATATATATATATATATATATATATATATATATATATATGGTCCAGCACCAATCATGGTCCAGCATCACATTTTGTGCAACTACAACTGGACCCACCACATGATTTAAACTGAGCCCCATTGTTGGAATAGTTTCCTTTTTCTAGTATTATAAACAATTTTACTGTCAAAGACTTACAAATTAATGCAGCCTCATGTCTTCCTTTATAATCATGCTCTGGTCAAGAGACAGCATGCTGCAAATCCATAATATCTTGAATGCTTTTCTAAAACAAACCCAATCCCCACTATTCCAGGACTGAGCTACCAAATGCACACTGACAATTCAACCTTCGTTGACATGATTTTTGTAATTTACACAGATCTTGATCTAGAGATTCTATGTGAAATAAGAAGCCACAGAAGAAACTACTTGTGTATATGGTGTACCTATCAGTGTACTGGGTGTACCTATGGGGTGTACTTGAACCGAACAGTGTACAGGGATGCACATTCTCATTCATATTCAGAGATGTTCAAATGTGGATATATATCCACTTGCATATGTGACTTAGGGGATCCACATCTGCACCTATAAATCTTGATCAGCCATGTGTAGTTGCATCCAGACCCACACTCACAAAGGCTTTTTGGATTGAAGGATCTGCCCCTTTTGACCTACCCTAAACAGCAGCATACAGTATGTATCTACATATGATGAACAACTTTGTGCAAGTAAAGACCTTACCACGCGGGTAAACTACCTGTGGGATCAGGGCAATGGAGTAAAATGGTTTTTGTCCTGATTTTCTACAGTGTGAGCACTTGGGCATATCTTGGTACCTAGTTTTCTACGAGTGATGTAGCAATTCCCCTTTTCCCAGTTTAATCATATTTTTTTCTTTTTAAAAAATCAAGCCAAAGCACCCTGGGATGTGTATAAACTAATTTAAAACACAGCCTGCAATCCTATGCACTAATTACTGCATACACATCAAATATACAGAATAGATATTACTAGTTGCCTGCAATTATAGCAGTATTGTGTCCAGTGCAGAATTAAGCACGTTTAAGTCTACTTAAATTGATGGGCTTAAGTGTGCTTAAGTCTGTATTGGTTGATAGCCAGCAAACATTACAATGATGGCAATTCTGCCTGGTTCAGGGAGCCTCTTACCAAAAAAATTAAATTAAAAAAAAATGCTCTTGTGCTGTATTCTGAAGGTCAACAAATCAGTATTCTTGTCAGGCCAGAGCAGACAAGACCCTCTTTAAAGTGAATTCAATTTATTTAATAAAACCAAGAGGGATCAAAGGACTGGAGCTGGTTTGTTCCATTTTATTTGCAAAGAAATTGGAAAAAAAAATCACTGAGGTCTCAATATAGACAGTGATTGGAAGTCAGTTCGTCAGGTTCCGGTGTAAGAAGCCCCACTCCCAGGTTCTCCAGACTGGGGCATGCTATGTTCTTGTATGTGCCTTGCATTCTTGAATGGCCAGCCATGCTAAAGCAACACAAAGAGATCATGCTTAAATTGTGGCAGCCATGTAGCAACCAGATCCCAACCCTGTTGGGAAGTTGAACTTTAAGAAGTTCACAGCAGCACATAACCCAGCAGGACAGGTCCACCGCTCCAGCCACCCTACTTTGCTGCCTCTTATGCCTTGAATCTCCTCCCAAAACATCTCTTTGGTATCTGGTGCTGTCATTCTCTTTTCCTTCAAATCCTGCTTCAAAACCCGAATCTTGTCATGCCAAACAGCTATTCAGGAGGTTGAATTTAGGGCTCTCTCCTGTTCCTTTACAACAGTTAAAATTAGACACTGCTAAAAACACCTTAAAAAACAGGGAGATCTTTACGTCACATTTAAAACTAATCAGAGAAGTGGCCATATGGGCTTCGGTGGTAAAGCTGTTCCATCACTGCTCACCAAACAGTGATATAAAGTCTTGCTGTGAGTTCATGATACAATTATTGTCAAACAGCAATGGATGTTGCAGAAGAGACCTGGAAACATGGTCAGTTCAGATCATACGACTGCCTTCAGTATTCCACTTCTGGTGTGAGCTTTGGTCCCGTCCCATCCCCTTCACTTTTTAGGATTCGGATATTTTCTAAAAGCTTAAATTCTTGCTTCTGCCATGCAAACTGATCTCTTGTGGCATCAACCCTCCCCCCCCCCAATATTTTTGGATCAATTGTCTGTGAAGTCACAACTCTCAAGGCCGAGCTACATGGTCCGCGTCCGTGTCACGTCCACGTTTCGTGCGCATCTGGTGTCCCGCCCCCAGGTCAAACAACGGCTCTGATTGGCCGGACGTAGCGCGGACGCAGCAAAAGTCGAGGCCACCTCAACTTTTGCTGCGTCCGCGCTACGTACGGCCAATCAGAGCCGTTGTTTGACCTGGGGGCGGGACACCAGACGCGCATGGAACACGGACGCGATGTGGATGCAGACAATGTAGCTCGGCCTTTAGATATTGATTTCAATTAGCAATTAATGGCTAAGGAAATAAAACCTGCAAATGGTAGCATTTCTATGTAAAGCCCAACATAAAATAAAGACTATTTTATCACTTACTTTAGCACAATCAGTTCTGCTTACTGGCATGCAACAACCTTATTAAAGAGTAATTAAACCACTTTGAAGAAAACCAGAATTCTCTCTAAAAGAAACTGAGCAAAGACATGGGTAATCCACTGAATTATCCAGTGCAAGGAAAACCTATGCTCAAGCCACAAATCAAATTATTTTCTAGAAAATACATTAGCAGGTAAATTATATATGGGAGGAGGTTACTGCAGCTCAGAGATACACCAACTTCAAAGATCCATTATGCTGCTAAGAGAATGGAATAGAAGAAGGAAGATAATGGCTTTCACCCAGAAAGAGAATTGTAATTACTGAATCATTTCTACCCTCGTACTTTTGTAGCTGATGAGCGAACTCAAAATGAGCGAACTCAGGAAGATAGTCGAGGACAGGAAGGCCTGGTGGGATATGGTTCATGGGATCACGAAGGGTCGGACACGACTTAACGACTGAACAACAACAACACTTTTGTAGCTAGTTAACACTGAAATGGGAATGCCTGTCCCTCTTCAAACATGTCAACATTTTAGTGCGAATGCTGGATCACCTCCATTTCCAAATGTTTTCAGAACAAATCAATGCAAGTCACATGCACCACACGTATTATTATTATTATTATTATTATTATATACTTATTTTATACTTATATACTTATTATTATTATATACACTTTTCATCAAAAACGTTGGCAAAGCGGTTACAAAATCAAATAATTAAATGGCTCCCTATCCCAAAAGGGCTCACAATCTAAAAAGAGATGCAGAAGAGACACCAGCAACAGCCATTAGAAAAGACACTGTGCTGGGGTGAAGAGGGACAACAAGGCTTCCACCAATACTTCTTTGTGGCAACTCCAGGCCTTTAAAAGGTAAACACAATCAAAATAAAAGTTACCTTCATCAACTGGCTGATTATCCTCCCAGCTTTTGATGTAGTCATCCTAATAGGAAGAAGAAATGAGAGAAGAACCGAACAATTTAGATAAGTTTTACAATAAGAAGAGTCTAACGGGTAGACAAGAGAAAATGTCAGTGATAAAAATCAAGATGCTCAGAACTCCAGGCTAATCGGTCCTTAGGCACATTATATGGAGGATGCAAGAGCAATGCTATGATGGTTTGAGCCCTAGGAAAGGGGCTCCCTAAGCACGTGGGTTTGTTCTCTCTCTTCTGATTTGCTGGATTTGCTTAAGCAGGGGGCACCAGTGTGGTGTAGCGGTTAAGGTGTTGGACTAAGACTGGGGAGACCCCCAAGTTCAATTCCCCACCCAGAGACAAGAGAACACCATACATGCATGCTACCCTGAGCAACTGCAGGAAGAGCAGCATATAAAGGATACTATACAATACTTGCTTGATTCATAGGCAAGAAAATGTGCATTTTCTAAAATATTCTCTTCTATACATCTATTACAAAAGTATGGACAGGTGACCCACACTCTTTAGGCCAGGGTTGTACAGAAGTAGATTAAGATCTAATCTGAATGACCTGAATCTGAAGGATCTGAATGATTTGCAGTCAATTGAAAAAAGTTTCAAACTCCTATGGCCCAATCCTAAAGGGCCTTGCCCTTTACACCATTGGAACAAACATTCTGGGGAGGGGGGGGTGTAAACTCCTTTATGGCTGTTGCAGATGTGACAGTGCCAGCACACATGGCAATTCACCAAAACATCACCATACCTTTTTAGGGAAGGGTAAAGTTACCCTTTGAACTTCCACATGATACAGTGATGTGGAGAAACCACCCCATGTGGTAAAATTGCAAGTATACACTTCCTAAAATTGCTTGTTTTCTGGACATGTTAAGTGGTGAATGGCATGACCATTGGGGAATGGGCATGACCTGTCAAGTTGTGGAAGGAAAAGCTCAACTGTGAAGCAGCGGGTGGGCCTATTTATCCCTCTTACGGGTGGGGTGGTGGTTTCATGAATACGTTGAGGCTAGAAAAGAGTTCCACACCTCTTGTGCAACCATCAAGGATGCTTCCCAAACAGTGCAGTTTTGGTACAAGTTCTGGCACATTGATGGAATCATCACAAGAGCTTTCTGCGAGCCAGTGCAGGATGCTTCTGGCCAACTGTACAAATAAATACAGGTGGGCCCCCATATCCACTGATTCGTTATCCACGGTTTCAGTTATCCACGGATCGTAGGGACCCCCCCCCCAGGCTTTTACTTTTTCCCAGTAAGCTTCGTTTCTTCCTTAAAGTACCAGGAGAAGCAGCCTCTGGCTGCTTATTACAGGCAAGTAGAATGAGACTAAGTACTAGAGAGGCTCTGCAAGGTTAACAGAAACCTTGCAGAGCCTCTCTAGGACTTAGTCTCATTCTACCTGCCTGCAATGGAGGCTGCTTCTCTGTTTGTTTTAAGGAAGAAACAAAGCTTGCTGAAAGAAAAATAAGAGCTGGGGAGGGGCAAGCATGCCTGCCTGCAGGGGAGGCAGGGTGGGGGGCCCCTCAGGAAACCATGGAGGGGATGTTCGCTCTTATCCATGGTTTCAAGTATCCACAGAGGGGCCTGGAACATATCCCCAGCGGATATGGGGGCCCACCTGTACTGGTGTGTGTGGTATGAGCAGTGTAACCCAGGCCCCAGGGACACCCAGAAGATCACAGCAACACACAATTTTTCTAAATATGGCAACAGCCACTGTAATATTTTGTGATGTTCCACATCATTCACTCACTCCGCTGGTAGTGCAATTATTTTCATGTATAAACCAGCTGCGGTAATGTTCACTCACACCAATGTGATCTTCAAGACTGTGACAGAACACAAAAGAAAATGAGATTTCTAGAAGGTATAATGGACCAGCAAACCTCTTAAGCCACAAATGCTAGCAATTCAGAATAACTGATTGTTTTGGTTGATACAGTCAAGTTTGACAAGACCCATCATTCTCAAAGTGACGGCAAAAGGAGTTTACAGGCGGAAGCAAGAGTATCTATCTCCTTAAAGGACACTGGATACCTAAAGCTCTGTTATACAGTATATTCCTTCCCCAGTCCTGTTGTCAGTGCTTACATACAACTACATATAAGGAGGAAGTTCCAGTATTAATTTAAATATGAGATATGGACTGGAATTATGGATAGTGGGATCTTTTTTTACACTATGATGAATGTGAATATATCTGTTAATTTTTTTCTTATATTTTTGGAAATTTTTAAAATCTATCTTTTTCAAAAAGGTATAGGATAATGCAGCAGTCCTTTGCCCCAGTAAAATTTGCTTCTTGAAATGGTTGGGTCACCCTACATAGTTGGGTCTATGGCTGGGTCATCCTAAATAGAACTAGAAGGAATGTAAATTGTCTGCTCTACAGCCATGTTGGAGGCAGTGGTTGCATGAACCTTCTTTAGTCTTTTTGCTCTGCTTGTACAACACAGTGTGATCCAGGTTTATTCAGGTCAAATATAAATCCAGACCACAATGTGAGAGTCTTATCCACGTGGAAGATCCTTTTTTGAAGTCATGGGTCAGATTTAAGTTCTTTTGGTCAATTTCCAGACCAATGGTTCGTCAGAGCCGAGAGCCAAATCACACAATCAGAAGAATCACATGGAACAGCTCTTACAAGTTGTTGGATTATACCACTGCAACTGTAGATGATCATATTTTAATGCTCCCTGACCCCAATTTTTTTTTAAAAAAGCAAGAGAACTCCCTACATACAGAACCAAGCAATGCCAGAGGGATGATGACTCCTAGCTTATATTTCTCTCGAACATTCTACACATAAGATGAAGAAATGTGCAAGTATAGAAATACCCCATGCACACTGTCTCAGGTGGTACAGTCCAGCAAGAGCTTGGCTCCTAATCCAACTACAGTATAAGGTGTTCCATCCTCAATGCTGACATGGGCATCTTATAATGAAGTTGGGTTTAGAGCAAAGAAACATCTTCTATGAGATCCACCTCAAGCATCAGTGGCTCTTTTGCAAACAGACCATCATACAGTAGGTATCAATTCACAAGCACGCACGCACGCACGCACGCACGCACACACACACACAAATAATGGCCATATTTCATGGATCGCATTCAACAACTTGGAATGTTATTCAAAATAAACCAACACCAAGGTGAAAGAGCTGTGGTGGAGAGGACTGAAGAATATGATACATAGGCCTTGTGATGATAAAATGATACCAGATTAAATACGCGTGCGCACACACACACACACACACACACACACACACACACACACACACACACACACGAGTATATCTCAATACTAACCTCCACCTCCTGGAGAATGCAGACCGCAGCAGCAGGGCAGCAAAAAAAAAAAAAAAAAAAAAAAACAGAAGGGGAGAGAAAAAGAGAAGTAAAAATCCCCACAGATGAAGCAGCAGTAAGCAGCTAGAGTTCAACTTGGCAAGGCAGCACACACTGTTACTCCTTTGTATAAATTTCCAGTAATACCAGAATTCATTTCTCAGAAACAATCTGTTTTATTAACTACTAATGCATCCCTCCCATCTGCACCCATTACATTTGTCGATAAAAATGGCAACTGTGGATTCAGATTGGAAGGGATGTAAAATCAAGATGAGGGCTGATATCCGTGGAGGGCAAGACAGGTGCTGCTCCCAGTGACTAGTACCCCTAGTAGTACACCCCCCGTATGCTCCCTGCTGCATCCTTTTAATTGAATAAACTGGGAAACGTTAGTTATCACTGCCATCACCCAAAGTTGGAGAGCCCAAACAGGAGGAGGCCTCCTGGGAAACGCCTCCCTCCCTCCCTCCCTCCTGGGTCAATTGGAGAAGAAGATGCTCAAACAACAACATCTGGATGACTAGATAGCTGGGCATGCTGCCATGCCCTTGGGATGCTGAAGAATCACAGACACCTCCAAGGTTAGGCAAAGGTTCAAGCAGGTGGAAATCAAGCAAAAATAGAGGGAAATTGGGGGGTTTCACTAGAGCTGAAAATTCAGGGCATTTATTAAGCTGGGATGTCTCCCTCCAGAGGGTTTCTGTTGCCTGTGGGGCATGTATGGCAAAGTCTCAACAGGCTGCTCCGGAGTTCCAGATCATATTTCATACTCTGACATTCCCAGCTATGCATGCTCTTGATATTTTCACTTTGTTTCTGCAAATAAAAAGTCGAATCAAGGTCATAATTAATGCCACCTGTAGGCGCAGTAGTCATAGCACAAGCCTGTTATGCCAGCTCCTTGGAAATGTACCCACAAAGGAGTACATTAGAAAACAGACAAAAGAATTGATACACATGAGACCAATAATCTAGAGTTAAATACAGCCCTTCAGATAGAAGATAGTTGAGATCGTTGAGCCATCATTGCTCTTCTACAAAAGTCTTTCTGGTGGTCACATTTTTCATTCACACAAGCAAATGCTATAGGTGGCAAGGGAACAACAACAGAGAGGTATTCTTTTTTCTTGGCTTCTCTTGCAGTGCTATTTCCCCAGTGTTTTCACAGGAAGTAAATATCTACTCTGCAGTTAGAGAAGCTAACACAGCTAGTGGTATGTTATCAGTACAGTACTAGTTGTACTTGTACAGCAGAGGCGGGGAATCTTTTCCCTGGCGAGGGCCGTTTTAAATATTAGAAACTTGCTTGAGGGCCGGCCATAAGACCGGGCGCCATTTTTTATTTAATTAATTTTTGCCCCCGCCCCCCATCGGCCTCCGGAGGCTCCACGCTCACTGTCTGAAGCCGCCGCCAGGTCCGCGCGTCACCTCCAGCGTACCATGCCGATGAGGGCAAGAGGGCAAGAGCTTGCCCTCATCGGCGTGGTACACATGTGCGAAATGGCCAACGGCCTGGTGAGAAGGGGTCGAGGCGGCGGCCGGGGAGGACATGCAAAGGCCCTCTCCCGGCCTCCGGAGGTGACGCGCGGACCCGGCGGAGCCTCCAGGGGCCGGTTGGGCGGCCTCTCAGCAATCTCTCTGGGGGCCTCGGGGGTCTGATTCGGCCCTGGAGCCGGAGGTTCCCCACCACTGTTGTACAGTAAATGTGGTTCTGTTCCAGTTTTGGAGGCCACAAAGGTCACTGATGACTAGTCTACATTTTTTTTTTTTTATAATCCTACCACCGCAAGCCAAGTCTAGCACACCAAGTCTAGCACACCAACCAACACAAAATCCTCTTACGAAGCTGCCGTCTATTGAATCAAAGACCATTGGTCCATCCAGCTACACTGACTGACAGCCGGCCTTCAGGGTTGCAGATCAGAGAATTTCCCAGCCCTTTCCAGAGATGCAGGGACTGAACCTTCTGCATGCAAAGGATGCAATCTTCCACAGAGTGACAGCCCTCTTCACTTCTCTGCTTTCAAAAAGCAATTCTTCTGCAACACAAGCAAGTAGAAAAGTGCCTGTTTACAAGCCTGTTATATTCTCTGTCAACTATCTTGGAATTCTCAGTCATGAGATGCTCTTAAAAAGCACAATAAGACGTATATTCTGAAACCTACAGAAGAGGCACGCACACCTAGAAGATAAACCACTGATCTACTTTAGAAAGTGCCTTTTATCTTCAGCAGTGGGAATTGCTGTAATGAAAACAGCTAGCAAAGTGCCATTTGAATGTGCAGTTCAAATGCATACCCCTTCTTTGGATCTCATCTACAGTAATTAATGTTACAGCCCAATCCTACCTCCCCCCCCCCCCGCCAATGCAGCCACGCCGCTGGAGCATGTGCTACAGCCTGCAGGGGTCAGTCATGGAGGTCTCCTCCAGGTAGGGAACATTTTTCCCCTACCTGGTGGTAAGCCTTCATTAGCCCAATAGCTCAGGAGCATTACATTGAAAAATGTTCTTATGCATGCCACATACAAATTCCAACGGGGGGGGGGGGGGAATGTTTCCATTAAAGTATGGGATATCTTTTTTGCAATATGAAAACATTTTTTTCTTTCCTTTATAAGGCAATTTCATCTATTCACGTGGTTTGCCAACAAGTTTCCTTTACTTGTGGGCAAACCACGTGAATAGATGAAATTGCCTTGAGTCAGGCCATTGGACCCTCCCGTCTCATTGATTGGCAGTGGTCCTCCAGGATCCCAGCAAGGGGCGCCAGTCCGTTAACTGACAATGCCAGATATTGCACCCCACACCACCTTTGTGTGAAGCAGGTACTCTAAGCCCCAGAGCTAAGATGGCCTCGAGACACATAGGAAGCTGTCTTCATCATAGGCATATAATATTTTACATTACCTTGACTAAAATTTGGGCTACCAGAAAACACATCAAATGGAGGCCGGATGTCACATGGTGGCCCCCTGTTGGCCAGTTGCCACCTCCTACCACACTCTAGGAAGGGTCATATTGACAGCACTCCTATCCAATTTTCCAGTGTCAATGCAGCTGCAATGCAGCCCCGAGGTAAGGGAACAAACATTCCCTTACCTCGAGGAGGCCTCCGTGACTCCCCCCCCCCAGGATGCAGCATGCATCCCGTTGGTGTGGCTGCATCAGTGCTGGAAAGTTGGATAGGACTGGTCCCTAAGAACCCTTTCACATTCATTCCTCTCTCATTTCCTCCTTGGGTGGTACTCCCGGCCATCGAGGCCATTCATCTCTCTGTGTACACCTCTGTAATGGCTCTTCCTCCATTGTCTGCCTTTTTAAATGCCCTGGCTGTATTCTCCAGCCTCTTTCCCTCACTTTGGCAGGTTTTTCAGCACAGCTGGAGCACCACACTCCGCGACAAGGGTCCCTGAAGGTTGAAGAAGCCACGCCGCAGCTCGGCTCAAAGTCAAAGGCATTGTGTGTCCCATCTGCCATCCCGGCTCTTTGTGGGGCTGGCAAGTCCAAGCCAAGAGAACAAAACAAATTTATTCTCTGTTGAACGCACGCTCAAGACTTTCAACCCGTTCCTCTCCTGCTGGGAGCGTTGTCAATAGCATCAACCAAAGGGAGCATACAAAGCATAACAATGTCTCTCTCTTCCTCCCTCTCTCCCCAACCCAGCCCAAAAGGAAACCGCACATAGTCAGAGCTGGCACCCTGCCACTCTGCAGCAGTTCTGCCAAGTGAGCAAATGAGGCTTCACATTGGAGATGGTGGCGCTGATGTACTGTGAAGCCACCTGCCGCTTTGGGACTGCTTGTAAAAGCAAGGATGGAAAAGTCCCTGCCTTTTCTCAGCCTCCTCGACTCACATGGTCAGCATCATGCCGTCCCAACCTTCATAGAGGAAGGGTGGGATACAAATGAGATAGCGGAAGAAACACTAATCTCAAAGCTACTGTTCAGAGTCCTGGAAGTAGAGAAAGAATGTCAAGAAGACGTAGAGAAGGGAACCAAGAGCCAACTGTACCACTGCTAGGTAAGGCACATATGTGTTACCGCATGGCCATCTTAAAGTAGCCTCCCCCCTCTCTTTTCTTTCTTTTAAACTAGGACGTCACACTGAGCAATAGACAATTTTAAATGGCATGCATGCTGATCAATAAAATTAGAGTGTGCAAATAGCTCTTCTTTCACCTCTCCCAAAGATGGTAATGATACCACATGTCACGTGCTGACCTCACCATGGCTGCATTGTGAGTTAAAGGACTGAAGAAGGTAGAATAGTCATATCTAATAGGGGAGCCTTGAATTCTAGACAATCAGAAGCAGAAGCATCGCTGTGGGGGCGGGAGGGCGGTCTGTCCCAGGTGACACGCAGGGGGGTGACAAAGTTGGCTGCGGGGGTGACAACCATGCGGTTTCGGCAGCAGGAAGAGTGGGCGGTGGCAGCAGAGAAGGTGACTGTTTTGGCCCACCCTGCACCTCTGAAGGCATGTGTAGCGGCGGTGGTGACATTACTTCCGGTGGCGATGCCACAGGGGGCGGCATCGTGACGCCATTGATCTGCAGTTCAAGTAAGCACCCAAAACGGGGGAGTCAGACTGGGACATTATACACATTCTTTGATTATTGTATCACACAAAGGCATAACCATGTGAGAGCTGCAACCACCCATATGACTCTTGATATATTAAACTCCATTTAGTAGGATGAATTCACATGTGTGTGTCTGGTGATAAGTGCGAACTTTCATGTGTGAAACAGCCATCACAGATCTCATAAAAAATCATGGGTAGAGCTTTCATACCATTTTACCAAGTAGGGAGGGCCATTGTATCGCTCCTCACTCCTTGGTATTTCAGACAACATGCAAGTTTTTGTCAGGAGCATATATATGCCTGTCTATCCCAGGGTATAAAAAATAACCATGACAAAAGTTTGGGAAATACATTAGTCCAGGTAAGGAGCTCCAGTGTCCCTACACATGGCTCAGAATATGTGAGAGGAACTCAGGTGCACATGAAAGATACATCTGCCCACTCTCTGAACGACATTACATTCAAGGGGTTGCACAACGGAATGTACATCCCCAGCCACATTCCAGCACAACATATCGCAGCATGTTAACTAACTATACATGATAAGAGCTGGATCACCGCACTGCTTTTTTGCAATTTCATGTCCTTCAGCTGCAAAGGGGTTCTGTCAAATGCTGTCCACTGCTGGCAAAGGAGGCTCGTCTTCTGATTGTTCACATTTATTGAATAAACCTTTCTAGTCAGCACTTTTGCTCTTTACAGAAGGGGGGGGGTTGTTGACAGAGTAGGTCCCTTGAGACAGCAGCTCCCTGAGGAGGTCAAACTACTGAAGGAGACTCTGTCCGACCTTGGCGATGCTGAAAGCAAGCCTGTCTGCTGAGCAAGAGCGTTACTGAGAGAGCATCCTGGGAACTGAAACGTTTTTCAGTCTTTATACTCTACATCTGCTTCTGTGCCATAACAACATCAAAGAACCCACTTTGATGGTAGATCTGCATCAGAGGACTCGCTTGAGGCTCATTGAGAGCTCTTGTAAACCTAGTATCTAGGGGTGGAACTCGATGTTACAGAAAATGGAGTTGCCATTGAAAATGAAATCTCTCCCTCTCACCTGTAACATCTAATGGAACTTACCATGATGTGCTGCAAGTTTCTCTGTCCTCAGAGGAAGCTGCCTTATACTGGATCAGACCATTGGTCCATCTAGGTCAGTATTGTCTACTCTGAGTGCTAGTTGCTCTCTGGGGTTTTTTTTTTTAGAGAGGGTTCTTTTGCCCCATCCCTGCCCAGAGATGCCAGGAATTGAACTAGGGACTTCTACATACATAGCATATGCTTTTTTCCACCAAGCTACAGCCCCATCCACAGACTACCCTCACTGGCGGGCGTGGCAGCCAATGAGGTGAAGTGAGAGTAAAGGAACTATATAGCAAGATGCTGTCACCTTGCATGGTACAGGAGAAAAGGGAAACTAGAGTTATCTCTTTCTTTGGCAGTCCCGTGTATAACTAACAACACCTAGTGAAGTGTGTGGATTCTAGAATCTACCACCAGGTTGAGTGGCAGAATGCCTCCGAATATCACTTGTAGGAGTGCAGTGATGAGAGAGAGGGATGTCTTGTGCTCCTGTGTGTGGGCTTCCCAGAGGGAATCAGTGGGCCACTGTGGGAACAAGATGCTGGATTAGATGGGCCTTTGGCCTGATCCAGCAGGGCTGTTCTAACGTAACCAGGAAGCACCAGGTTCAAATCTGCAGGAAGCACCAGGTTCAACTGCTATAAATGCATGAGGTGACCTTGGAGATTGTCTCTCTCAGCTTCAGCCTGCTCTTCCCTCTTCATCAATTCAAAGAGGGTACTAAACTTTGGCCTCCTCTACAAGCTTGTTGTAAGGATTACTGGAGACGCATGTGAAGCAACCTGAAGAGTCAACTTGATAGAAATGCTACATCTTTTTCTCCTAAGAAATATTTTGGCACATGATCGCACTACAAATAAAACTGCCTGATTTCCTTGTCTGTGCAAGACAAACAGCAAATGCTGCTAATACTCCTGTTACTATAAATAAAAGGCAATTAAGCAAGGGCCAGAGGAAAATGTCCCATCTTAGACAGTGAGGAGCTGATCCCTTCAGAAGCTGGCTGCCAAAGGCCTTACTGTAGTAAATGTTAAAAGGGGGAAAGAGGCAAGGCGACAGGAGAGGTATGAACAGGACATTGAGCAGCATGAAAGATTGCCATTCACTGGAGCGTTCAGAGCTCTCTCTCTCTCTCTCTCTCTCTCTCCCCCCCCCCCCCCGCAGGAACTATCATGCCCCAAACCATACCAAGACTTTGTTTTGCCTGACTCCTCCAGACAAACTGGTTCCAGCACTATACATATTTAGCTCAAAAGATGTTACCAGTTTTATTTATTGGCTTTCCAAGAGCAGGCAGAAGACAAAAAGAAATATGTTCTTAGGTCCCAACACCTATTTAGCCTTACTAATGGCCTGTATCACCTGGTCTTAACTAGGATCAGGCCAGCATGCAGAGCCAATTTTGGCAGCGGAAAGGCTTTCTGCTGTTAGAAAATGGTCGACAGCGCACTGCCGCTGGATATTTTACGAGCACTGCCGCAAGAGGCTGCAGTGCCAGAAGAAGATTGCAGGACCCCACTCCACCCACCAGTACAGATAAGCCACAGGTGGGAGTGTGTGGCGGGTGGGTAAGTGGAACGAGGTGGAGGGGTGGATCGGGGGCAGGTATCAGTGAGGAGAACACCACCGATATTCGAATCCACATTTTGTCCCTGACATGCCCCCTTCGCTTTACTCAAACTTGTGCCACCTAAATAGCTGGGGTAGCTATGAGTAGACCCATTGGAGAACATGCGGGAGTGGAGGATGGTAAGTAAAACATTATTTTACCGCCTTCTCCACTCCCTGCATGGTCTCTGGCTGCCTGCAGGATGCGTTTAGTAAGGATCCGGCTGTCAATGGAGTAAAAGGAATTTCACTTGGAACATTATATCTGACCATTGGTTCTTTGACACAATTGGAAGATTAGCTGAAAAATTGAAACGTCCTTCTCGAACCCTTAGGAGAAAGGCTCGAAAAAGGCATTGCTCCCATTGCTTTCAACTCATAATAAGCATAATGCAGATGTAACTGGATGGCTTGCAAACCATAGTTTTCAAAGCTGTGGGTTCTCCTAACCCCTCCACCTACTCTCTCATGTGCACATTTCCTCCTCCTTTCCCCACTCTGCTTTTGCTACAGCTTAGTAGCACATCAGCATCAGGCACAAACATAGTTAAAAAAAAACTAACAGCCCAATCCTATGCATGTCTACTGAGAAGTAAGTTCCATTGAATTCAATGTGGCCTACTTCCAGGTAAGTGTGTGTAGAATTGCAGCCCAAGATTCCCCTATATTATAACCATGGTTTGTAAACTCACTTCAAACCACAAGAACAACGTTGATTACTTTAACCATGCTCACCATGCCAATGTGATGATAAACCATGTATAAAGGAAAGGGGACAGTCTATCTTCTGGTGATGGCCATCTAGATGCTCCCAATAAACTGAGAAACAGGGCACAGCACCAGTAGTTGGCCCTCACAACCTGATTGTCAGAAATATATAGTCTTCTATAATATATATTATTTGGAAGAGTCTCATCTCTTGCACTGGAATGTGGGTGTAGGCATGTACATCTGCACATTTAATGGGCTGAATTCTCAGAAGCCTTTCATCCTTTTTTCAAATTTCTTGTGGTCATAGAAATCGTGTGTGTATATGCCCTCATCACACAACATGGCATGTGCGGTGATGGTGTATGCACACATCCACTGGCAACCACACATACAGTATTTTCGTATTTGTTAGTGTGTGAGCCAACTCTACAACTACTCTTCAATCCAGCATTGCAATGGAGCTGTCCAGCAAAAGAGTTCCTGAATAGCAGTATCAGGGCAGGAGATGGCTACCCTGCTTCACACAACCATGCATACCTCAACGTATATTGCCAGCTAATAGTTTTGAGCAGTGGAGTGGCAAAATGTGGCTATGCAGCAATCAGGTTACCATCTTAACCATGTGCACAAAAGGGGGGGGAATCAACCCACATTCTGTCATTCTGTGTGAGAGGGGGGGAATGAATACCACAAAGAACACATCGTGAGTAGGGTTATGGTTTAGTGGTAGAACACTTGCTTTGCATGCAGCATTGTCAGATGGGGCTGGGAAAGACGCCATCTGAAACTGCAGAGAGTCCTTCCAGTCAGTGTAGACAATACTGTGCTGAGCTAGATAGAACAATGATAAACCAGTCAAGTGGTCAAACCAGTAACTTTAGGCAAGTTATCATCTCCTTAATAACAGAACTTGAGTCCATAGTGGGTCTTGGACTGGTGACCTGAGAGAATGTCGGGGGGAGGGGGCTCAGCCTGTTCATCATCACTCTATCCTGGTCAAAGCGAGGAACTACAGGGAGACCAGCCACACCAGGCAAGGAAGCCTCCTTGCACCAATAGGTCAGATGATAATTCCTGACCCCTGTAGCAGGCTTGCTTGCCACCCTGAGCAAATGCTCTTGCCAGATGCAAACTACCTTTTCCTATTATAGACCTACATGATCTTACCCCTCCCGTATGGTTGGGTCTTTTAAATGTTTTCCTAGCCACGGGGGAGCCACTCACAAATAAACAACTCCAATAAAGTTTGGAGAGAGTGTATAGTGCTCTTGAAGATGTGCTCAACAGGAAACCACTGACAATCCTGGCTCTCTAATGGCACAATCCTATTGATGGCTTAGGCTGGCGGAGTGCAGCTGCGCCGGCCTTGGGTGTTGCAAATGTGCCGTAAGGCACATTTGTGGCACCCAGCGAGTAGGCGGTGCCGAGGCCTGTGCCACCTGCCCGCCAAGGACTGAGGACTTATGTTTCACTCAACCAACAAGAGTTAGCAGTTTGGAGGTAGGGCCAGGTGACAGAACCTGGCAACTGCAGTTGTAATGGGGAAGGAAAGAACTACTGGCTTGCATTCTTCTTCTGTTATCGATCCAATACCACCTCTTCGCCTCCATCAATTCCAAACGCCAACTTAGTCAGCTGAGCTGTAAAATATCTCCCGACTGAGCCGACCATCAATTTGGTGTGAGAATGGCTTCCAAACTGCCTTGGTAGCCCTTCCCTACACCCACATCTGACTCTCCTCCCAAACAGCCTTCGTGTTTTCCTGCTTGGTGGCCAAACGTATCATTTCAAATCTGTTCAGGATCCTTTTAAAGAGAAGCCGGGAGGCCAGCACAGCAGGGGAGGGGAGCTCATGATGTCAGAGAGCCTTTCATCCTTCGGGCATCAACTCAAATCCACAGCAGATCAGTAGTGACCAAAGCCGCTTTTCCACATCACATTTCCCTCGTACAAAGACACAGCATTGCACCCTGTGGTGCTTCAGCAATGGCTTCCATTTTATGTGTAGCCAAAACACACGCACACACAAAAAACACCCCACATTCCCTGAAGGTTTGATTAGAAGGAAACTGCAAACCATCAGTTTCACCACCGTTCAGACCTGTTTTATATAAATGCATTGGGAGGAGGGGCAGATAAATAAATAAGATCACAGACTGTGTTACTGTAGGTACTTTTAAATGGAACTAGCAGCCCAATCCTATGGGTTCTTTGAGCTGGCTGCCGAAAAGCAGCTGTAAAGCGCGCTCCTGCAGTGGAAGGCAGGCAGTGTTGGTGGTAGAGCTGGATTTCAGAGATTGATTGGAACGAACCAGTCACTTGGGTGGCTGCATCTTCCAGGAAAGATGAACATAGACCACCTGGAAGGAGGACAACAAGCTCCTGCACAACCTTTGACTGGAACCATGGTGTCTTCCAGTCCTGCCAGTCTGCCAAGGAGGGTCAGACAATCAGTTTGCAGCAAGCTGGGCTTCTGCAGCTACTCTCAAGCTTTATGGAGTCTACTGTGCTCTGCCCAAAGCTGTTTCACCAAAAATCCTACTACTCAGTGGCAGGGAAGTCATCCAGTAATGGGAAGGAACACATCAAGTGGAGTTCCCTCATCTTGGGAAGGAATTGTGTGCAATCCTCATGAGGTCTCAGTTTGAGGAAGGGCTCAATAGGGCTTGGTCCTGGTACTTGCTTGCAATGCCAAAGCTCAGCCCCAAAACATATGAAGCAGCCTTGCAAGTTGCCCCACATACCTACATAGTGACCTGAAGAGGAAAATAACCAGAACCAAATAAATATTGGGAGTGCCCTTGAGCATATGCAGAGTACCCTCCCTCGCCACTTCTATCCCCTAAACCAGGGGTGGCCAACCTTGCACCATTAGGGCTACTGTGTTCTTAAGAGTTGCGTAGAAGACAGAATCTGGGCAGCTGCAAGTGTTGATGGTGCTGCTAAAGCAGCTGCACCTGCTGAAATGCCCTCACCTATGCAACCATTTAAAGGGCCAGCATTCATGTTGAAAGGTTGGCCACCACTGCCCTAAACAGATGGAATTAGGAGGCGAGGAAGAATTATGCCTCTTAGACTGGCACACTGGTCTAGCGATTCCCTCCTAAAATCAACATCATTCACAAGTAGCTGCCATTTCTTACTTGCTGGCTGCTCAAAATTCCCAAGGTAGAGATTAAATGAGCTGATATTGTATCTGTCCCCTCACTTTGCTACATTGGAAGCCAAAAGTACACAGGCACAAATCAGAAAGAAACACCATTTTGCGCTTATAACACCATTTTGCATTTATAACAACAGTTATAAACAACAACAACAGTTTATAATATTTTAAAGAAAGATCCAACTGCCAAAATTTTAAGGGAGACCAATAGACTAATTAAGGATTCTAAATTAACACCCGAAGTCATTTTGCACATTTTCACATGAAATACCCTGAACTTTCTACAGCACAAAAGGCCACCAAGCGTTTCATGGCGTTCATTTCCCCACTGCTCACTGTATACTGTCACTGCAGTAGAAGCAGGATATCAGCGGAGTGACGGGCAAAGCTGAGGACATCAGAGTAGCAGCCTTGGGCCATATTTGACAATCTTGGGAGCCTGCAATCGGGAAGCCTCTCCCCCAGGGCCACTCAGAGGAATTTTATCAGGGGGTACAAAGTTCCTTTTGGGCCCCCTCCGGTCATGTGAATTTGGCTCCTGGGCCCCCCTTTTTTGCTCCAGGGTCCCCTTTTTGACACATTTTTGACCCTGGGCCCAGGTATGATTGTAGCCCCTTAACCCTCCCCCCTCTCAGAGGCCCTGCTCTCTCCACATATTCATTCAGCATTGTGGGTTTTCAAGGGAGACCAGCTGAGCACCTCAGCCCACAGTCCCCCCTTAAGCTAGCCAGCCTCATGCAGAACCTCATATTGCCATCATAGCTTCCAATCCTACGCCTTGCAGTTGTGGTTTACCTCTCTAATGCTCAATAACCTCATACCCAGTCTTGAGATCATTCTCTCTCTCTCTCTCTCTCTCTCTCACACACACACACACACACACACACACACACACACACACACACACACACACACACACCTGTCCCTGAGCAACAAAACATCATGCATCAATGCAGGGTGTCTTTGTACCAGCTGATACTCAGTGACCCAAAAGAAAGACACACCAGCAACTGGAAAGAGACAGATAATAAACATTGTGGGACACATTTCTCTGCCATCTTATCCCATCACAGTGTTCGATTTCTTAGCCCAGAAAAGGGAAAAAAATGATTTGAAGGGAGGAAATTGTTCCACAGATAAATCTGCACATATTCATTTCCCAATCGTTTCTCCTGGACCGGCATGACAATGTCAGGGTAAATCTTACACATTATTCCTGAACCCAAAGATATAAAGCACATTTGCTACTGACAGTCGTGAACGCTGCAATTATTCCATTTTGGCCTCAAGATTTCAGTATCTTATCAGGGGAGAAAACAAACAAACCCTGGATCCTTTCCAATTAAAGCTAGCCATCGGTATCATCGGGAATCAACAACTTAATTCCCTTCCCTACAAGCAGCAATACATGAACAGTGGAGAGGACTATGGAATCCAGCACCGTTTTTAATCGCTATCCCAACAATCCTCTCCATCATATCCCAAAGGCTTCTGTTTTTTTAAAGTCTTCATTATTTTCCACTGAGTAGGTGACATTGTACAGAACAGCAGGGAGTTAATCCCAATCCCTGTCAGGATCAACAGTCTAAATTGGGGAGTCAACATTTACATTGCTGGTTGAAATCAAAAGAGTCATTTATTGCAATGCTGACTAAGACTGCAGAAGGATCAGCTGCTGCATTCTGCTACTAAAGAAAGCTCTGTGTATTCAGACATACAGCTCATTCACAAAAAAAGAAAAAAGAAAAAAAGAGGGGCGGTTTTGATGCAGCCAGTTCTAACATTAGCTGTATATAGACATAAAGATTCCCAAACTGACTTGTTGCCACTCTAGGAATTAAGGGAGGCCATCAAGGGCATTGAGCCGAAAGCTCGATTCCTCCCTCCCTCTCTCCATTTTATATTTCTGAATTAATAATGCATCTCCTGGTTGCAATGCCAACTGAGACTAATTGCAAAGCCTACAAACTCTCTGGAGAGAGGGAAAAAAATCACATCCTTGCCTGCAGTAGCAGGGTTGCTTCTCAGAGCTGCTTTGGCACACTTCCCCTGCCAGGAATGCATGAAGAGAATGACGCTCCACCCAATTGCGATGACTCTTCCCTTGCCAACTTCGCCTTCCTAAGAGCAGCTGGTGTTTGTGGGAGCTTGTTGCCATGCCGTGGGAACAGAGCAACAAGGTAAATTCGTCACGATCCCAATTTGCAGCTGTACGTGTGAATGCTCTCCCACATTAAAACAAGTCTTTGCACTTAGAAAGCTAGCACCAGAAACTTTACTACTTTTCTAAATGCAGGGAGTTTTTACAGTGGGGAAAATGCAAACATGCCACACCCACCTTCAATTTGAAGCAGTATAACCTCAACAGCTATACCAGATGATTATTCTGAACAACTAGATTGATTCCTAGGCCTGGATTTTCTGACTGTTTCCTCCTCAGGTTTCTTTTTACTCCTGTCCCCGAGGCTTCTTGATTTTGCTATTTATGCTTTGCTTGCCTGAACTTCTGCCTTGCCCAATGGGCAGCCTCCTTGCATAGCAAACTGTGGCAATTGCTTAACCTTTAAGAAGGACAATAGACTATAATTGCCAAACTCAAATCAGATCCCAGCCAAAGTGCTGTCAGCCAGCCTGTGTAACACTCTTGTCAAATAACCAATGCAACACTCTTGAATAATACTACTTAGCATTTGTATAGCTCTCTGCCCCCCTACCCCCAATAAGACACAAGACAAACAATTTTAGATTATAAAATGGAGAGCAATTTAATTTTATTAGCTTGCACTGGGTCCTGACTGTCCATCTCCCGTTTAGTGTGGGGGCTCCTATCTCGGAAGAAACAGTCAGCTACTATCTATTCCTTCCCCCTTCAAGCTGTGGGGGGGGGGGGGCGTGTGCAGTGCTCTGTCTCTGGAGGGACACCCACCACTTCCTGCCCCAATCATGGAGCTATCATTCATGGTTCCCAGGGGCTGCACTCAATCAGGGATGAGCCTCAGGTGGGGGAGCGGTTAGAGAGCCCTCCTGAACCCCTGGCTGGATTAAGCCTCCTAGGGCTGGCCCTGGCTCCAAGGAAGGGTCACTGGCCTGGCTTGGACCCTCAGCCTTCACACAGCCGGTGCTGTCATTAACCTCAGTAATAACCAGTCTCTCATTACAGGCTTGCAGGGTTTTATGCTCTGGGTCGCCGTTGGTCTGCCCCACACCCCGCTTCACCCCTTCCTTCCCCACCTTCATTCCTGGCGCTCCGCTCCCTCCCCCGTATCTGAAAGTGGGGAAATGGCCATTGCTTCTGGCAGGACAGGTCTCATTTGAGCTGGCTTCTGGCTTGACAGCTGTCTGAACAGCCATCTCCAATGGGTGCGTCGCCAGCTGCATTCTGCCTCCAGGCACTGCTGGAAGCGGCATGACAGCTTCCAAAGGCCGCAAGAGGCCCAAAGCTTCGGCCATGGACATTGTCCAAGGGGAGGGTGGCAGAGTGAGCGGTTCCGGCCTCTGCACCGGTGCTGCTTACTCTAGAGGTGCTGCAAAAGTGCCTTATGGCACTTTCGCGACACCTTAGGCCAGTGGAGCACGTGCTCTGCTGGCCGAACGTTTGGCAGGATTGCAGTAACAGTCATACCTTGGACTTGATTTGCAGAACACTTGCCAATGAAGGATGGCCGCAAGAGCCAATGGGAATAGGTGTTCTTCCACATGCGCTTCAAGATGATAGCAGAGAAGAGCAGAGATTTTTACCTTCTATTAGTGCAATTGATTTTTGAAAGACGTGAAAGGAAAAACACACACTCTGCAATGCATTTGGCCAGAGCGTTGACATATCACGCGGTCTCAGCAAACCACTTATTAGTTCTACTCTGTTTAAGGTCAGGCTTATTATCACTCATTCCAAAAATACTGTACTTCACTAATTGGTACAAGGAAGAACCAGCGGCTTCCCTCCAATAGAAAGGGCTGGCCCAGCAGCGCTGGCTCACTGGCTGCAAGGACTAGAATACCCTCTCTTCTCTAGAATACGAGAAGGACTAGAATACTTCTCTAGGGTCAACACTCTGATAAAAGGCCCAGCATTTTATCTGCAGCAACAGGGAAAAAGGATCTTCCAAGAATGGCCTTGTAGTGCATAATTCTACAAAAACTAAAAGTGCAATTAGAACAATTAAAATTAAATAAATCAAAAGGAATATTGAGCAAGGACCATGGGAAAAGACACAAACCGACAGTTTTCTGTTTTACAATAAAAATTTACACTGGTGGAAAAGACATCAATTTAGTGGGCTGAAGGAGATTAAAGTTAAGCACCAGGTTTGAAGAATTCAGTGTCAAGGTCTTAAACTTGGAACACCAGCACACCAAAGCCAACGGCTGTCAAGAGCAAACTCTTAAATGTGCAGTAAGCTGCTCTGATACCCATGTCCTCCATGAACTCAAAATTGCATTGTCCGCTCTTCAGTGGTGCTGCATCTCCCTTGCCAGTCCCTACCACTGGAACGAGTTACTTTCTGGTGCCAGTCTGGCTTCTTCCAATGGACTATCTAGACGCAAGTTACAAACTCACTTCAGTTTGTCATCCTCAAAATGATCTTCTTCTGCCATCAGTAAGGCTGGAAACCTTCCCTGAAAACTTATCCATCGCTACCAATCTTCCCAATGTGTAGCAGTAGTAGAGTGCTGGGTGTGTTATAGATCACACTCACAGTTCATAAGGGGCAACACTGAAGAAGCCTGTGACACACCGGCTGTGTTGCGGTGCATTGTGTCCCAGTGAGGCACGAGAGTAGCCGACATGTCTCACCGTGACGCACCCTGTCTACACCAAAGGAAGCCACATGAATGTCCTGCCCCACCCCGTGCTCTCTGTTGTAAGAAGTGTAAAACGACCTTCCCAACCCCCTGCTCTCTCTTAGCCAATCAGAATTGAGGTTTTTTTGACTTGATTCTGAATGGCCAATGCATTGCTCCTCGTCCCGCCCCCACAGCACCGAACGTGGCCTCTCATTGGCCGAAGTTCAATTTGTTCAACTTTGTTAGCACCACAACGCAACTCTGCTGCATTGCGTTGCGATCTGTAAAAAGACAAGATACACCGAGATTTTCAAGCCGCATGCGGACGCTGCTCTACGCAACGCAACGCAGCCAGTGTGTCACAGCCTTGAGTCCCAAAAGGCCTGGCCAGTGCTTTGGGTGAACTGTGTGTCCTGGAACATGCAGAATCTTCTGCAATGTATGGTAGTTCCAACAGATACACAGGAGATTTGCAAATGAGTCTATGTGGAAGACAGAGAGCTTGAAATCACAGGACACGTATATCAATTATGTATTCCATGTGCCACCTCAACATTCCATGGCTTCTGGGGGCCACTGAGCATGCTCAGTCAGCATCATGCTGTTTGGGCGGGGGGGTTCTCCCTTTTCTTTTTCTTTTAACTTACAACTGATCTACTTCTGTATCCACTAAGTATGCAAAAACCACTACCTTGTCTGCAGGTGATCCTATTTTGTAACTGCACTCAACCATCTGAGTTCACTATTAATGTGTGTGTGTGAAATGATGAGATGAGAGAGGCTTGTCCTTTTTTCTAAGGCAACACTGTGATTTGAGAACCAAGTCAGAGTGAAACAGACACACAGCGCAATCCTGTGTAACTTTGCACTGGGGTAACAGTAGATGCACCAGTGTAAGTGCACTTATGCCGGTGTAAGTGCACTTACACCGGTGCATCTGCCGTTACACCAGTGCAAAGTTACACAGGATTGTGCTGTTAGTGATACAGCAAGTTTTGTGTCAGAATTTTTTTAGGATATCTGGAAATCCATTACCATTTACACTGAAAGAAGTAACTAGATACCAGTAACTAATTAAGTAGCTGCATGGCTGGCCGGCCAAATCGCATGTCTTGTAATGGGCAATAGATTTCCTCAATGAGAACAGAAACATGGGGCAGGGGGTTATCAGGCATCTTAGCCCAGGTTTCCTTATGGAAGGCAAAGTTAACACTTGTAAATGTTCTACTTAAATAAAAATCTGAACATCTTCTTCCCTGTGAATCAGTTGTTATACCAGAGGTCATGCATACTTGCCCCTCAGTAGCAAGTAAGAGATGGGAAGGGTTGTTTGGAGCATCATTCTCTCACCCCACACCTGCCCTTGAATCCCCCTACCGCACACAATGCCAACAATTTTGGAGATTCATAGTGGGGGAGAAGGAGACAGGGAGCAAGGGCAACCCAGGCTTATTGCATTAGCTTTCCGGGGACATTCTCAGTTCAGGGAAAGCAATTAACCACGTTGCAGGAGCTGCATCTATCCAAGCCTGTGTGCCGTGCTCTGCTGGAGTGAGGTCATTCCACTCTGCATATCCATTACAGCCACACTCTGCCAGGCACATTAGAGGAAACATGAATACATTGACTTTGAGAGAGAGAGAGAGAGAGAGAGAGAGAGAGAGAGAGAGAGAGAGAGAGAGCGCAAGGTGCACAGCATAGCCTCGTTACTCACTGGTTCTCAGACACAAGTCTCCAGAGGACTCCCCCCACTCTGTGACCAGTGCTCCCATTAACGAAGGGAAGAGATAGGAAAGAGGCCCTGAAATGGCAACGAAAGCGATGGGGGGGGGGAGATGATAATGGCTGCCACCTACGTTAAATGTCACAGTGCGTTGCTTGAGAATAGGAGCCACCTTCCAAGCAGAGACGAGATGACAGCGATGGCTTTTAAAATGAGGCGCTCTCTCGCAGGAACAATGGGGCATGAAGACAAGTTGCGCCACCTGAGGAAGCTTTGACATGGCTGGCGGCGGGCCTGCCTTTCAGAGGTGGGGAGTGCAGACATCCCCTTTCGTGACTTTGCATCAAGCCATGGGTTAGGATTGGGCCTAAGGCCGGGGGCTTTTTCAGGCCGAGGTTGTATCTGCCCTGTGTCTTAACCTCACGTTTGTGCCAATTTTGCAATGCCTCCAACTTGTGGAGTGTGGGCAGGGATGTATCTAAGTAACTAGGTCACGAGTGCGAGTGCGAGTACGAGTCATTTTTGCAAGAGTGCGAGTCCGAGTGCGAGTCAGTGTCAAAATTTTTGGGCAAGTACGAGTCAAGTGCGAGTCATTTTTGCACGAGTGCGAGTTGAGTACGAGTAAGGCCAGAAACCACGAGTCACAAGTCACGAGTCGAGTCACTTTGGGGAAAATGGCTTTTTCTCCTGAAAATGGGGTGGGTGTCTGTGTGTGGGGTGTGTGTGGGGACCTCTGAGACTTTTAAAGCACCCACTTGGCTCCCCCTATGCCCTTTCCCTCACCTCTCAGTCTTGTCACCACCCATCTGGTTTGGGAAAAACAAGCGTGTCTACATTCAAACCATTTACTGTATTATTCCCTCCTTGCACCTTCCCCTTGCTAAGCCAAGCATCCATTGGGCTCGGAGTTTTGGTCAATGAGGAGGAACTGTTGCAGCAGCTTCGCCTTCCCTCAATCCTCCCCACCCCTCGCACTCGGAGTTGTGGCCAATGGCAGACAGCAACAAAAGGGGGGGGGACTCAGAGCCAGGCTTGCTTTCACACCCCCTTGAAAACCCTCCCTGTTGCCCTCCTCCTCCGAGGTCTCCACTGCGCCTGCCTGCCTGCCTGTGTTGATGCCGGCCATTAAAGGAAAATGACTTGGAAATGGCAAGTCGTTACCCCCACGAGTGCAAGTCAAGTACGAGTCCCGTGGGTCACGAGTGCGAGTGCGAGTCAGTGGGTCACGAATACAAGTACGAGTATGAGTCAGGGAAAAAGTGGCTAAGTCACACTTGCGAGTCGAGTCATTTGACTCGAGTCCCCATCACTGAGTGTGGGCTCGCAGATCATGAGCGGCATTGTCCAATGGTTCGGCATTCATTGCGATGTGCCATTTCAGACTGCAGGTGGAGTGCAATGAGTTACATCTTCTAAGGTTCTATGTCGGAACCAGCCTTGACAGGGTGACCAGGACTGCTCACTCAGTGACCAGGTCTTCCTTCAAGGTATGGGTGATGGGCATGTACACTGGGCAGTCTTAATGAATTGCACACACACACACACCAAGTGGGGGATGGATGCATGCCCTTCAACTGTGTCCGAGCAGCCAGGGAATCTTTGCCATCCCTCTGAGATGCTTTCCCTTATGCTCTGACCCATCATTCGTTTGCGGGTATGAGTCATAAAGAAATGTAGACCAAGCTGGTGAGCACTTAATCAAATTCTGATAAAGCTATTACTGTCCAATTCACCCCTGCAGAAAAAAAATAATGCCTAGGCTTTTAATTGCAGCAATTTCCAAATCAATATTCTCATATAGTTCTGAATGCTAGTCCAGTGGACACAGCCAGTTCAAGGACTTGTTCCAGCTCCATATCTAGATATTCCCTACTATGAGCCCATAAAACTAGAATGGCTCCAAGTCATCGTGGCTCTCCCCTTGGTTGGGACGTGGGAGGCACAGTTTCCATTCTCAACCACACAGTTCAACTAAGGGGGCTTTGTCATGTCCTTATCTCTCTCACTCAAACCAACCTCACAGGGCTGTTGTGAAGATTACATGGGATAAAGATGCTGTAAGCTGTCTGTGAAACTATGATTATTTTTTTTAAAAGGAATGAAAAATAAATCTAAGATTCAAAGATGATGCCTCCCCAGCCTTAATGGCACAAACCCTGGGGGAATATAGACAGTGATGTATCTAAGTAACTAGGTCGCGAGTGCAAGTGCAAGTACGAGTCATTTTTGCACGAGTGCGAGTACGAGTGCAAGTCAGTATCAAAATATTTGGGCAAGTACGAGTCAAGCGCGAGTCATTTTTGCACGAGTGTGAGTCGAGTACGAGTAAAGCCCAAAACCATGAGTCACAAGTCACGAGTCGAGTCACTTTGGGGAAAATGGCTTTTTCCCCCCTGAAAATGGTGTGTGTGTGTGTGTGTGTGTGTATGTGTGGGGACCTCTGAGGCTTTTAAAGCACCCACTTGGCTTCCCCTAGGACTTGGAAAATGACTTGGAAATGGCAAGTCGTTACCCCCACGAGTGCAAGTCAAGTGCGAGTCCCGTGGGTCACAAGTATGAGTTCGAGTCAGTGGGTCACGAGTATGAGTACGAGTATGAGTCAGGGAAAAAGTGACTCAGTCGCACTTGCGAGTCGAGTCATTTGACTCGAGTCCCCATCCCTGAATATAGAATTACTTGTTCAGGAACTTTAGCAAGACACTGTGGTGACCCAGCTCCCAAGGCCCTCCAGGAGTAGGGTGCCCATATCCAAAAAGGGACAGGCTGCCTATGCCTTTAACCATGGTAAGAAGAGGGAATTTGGGCAGGTGTAGCTTGTTGCTCCCTTCCATGATGAGCTGCACCTGCCCAAATTCCAATGGTTATAAGGTCCCTTTTTGGATATGGGCACCCTATCCAGGAGCGATCTCTCTAACAATAACCTCAAGCCAATGCCGCTCAAAGCCCTGCCGGGCCTATTCAGAAGCAGCTGAGCCGCCAAGGAAGACGCAGCTCAGCTTGCCAGCTCCGGGAATGACGCGCCGGGATGGGGGTGAGTGTAGTGGAGTGCAGCACCGGGATGGGAGTGAATGTGTAGCATCATCCCCCTGGCACGTCACCCCCTCCAGGCGCCTCCCGGCGCATCATCACTTGGACTCCGCCCACCACCACCACCACGCACCAGTGATGCCAGTGTCTGGCCCTGCTTGGGGACATAAGTACTTGTAGGATTTGCCCTCGAATCGTTTTGTGCTGTCCTTTTGCTATTCCAGGTCATGCAGTATCCTAGCCTAATCGGCTGTCTGCTGCGGATTACTCTACTCTTGTTACAGTGAACAAGACTAGATGCGCTCCACCTATTTTAGTCTTTCTTCTGAGTGAGCAAGGATTGAAACTGACGATAGCAAGATTCTTGTCAGTTTCCATCCTTCACAAGAGCAGGTTAACCATGCAGGCAGAGGCAAACTGTGAGGTATGCACACATGGGGGAGAACAGTTACTAACAAAGTCAAACTCTGCCAATCAGGGTTGCATTCTTTTTGTTATCATCATCACCCTCCTCTTCCTCCTCCTTGCTTATTTAACTGGCAGTGTTCACCTTTTAGCCAGCAGACAATTAATGGGGCCGATACGTAGCAAGTCATTAAAATCTAGCAAATCTAAACATGACCTATTCCAAGAAATACTTATCAGATGACAGCTTTGGAGATTCACAGACTTGTGCATAATTGAAATTGGTACATTGATTTAGCTTATCTTCTGAATTCTTCCAGCTTATTTAAACAACACAATGATCAAGCCAGAAACAATGACTGGAATTATTTCTAGGGGAATCTGCTCTAAATTCTTAATTTTATTTTTGTTTATATAATTACATTTAAAGGTCTGGATGCACAACATTTGCTCTTTTAATATCTGTTGTTGCTTTTCATTTTCCGTATCCATTAAAAATCTCTTGGGTTTTCCCTTTTAAATTCTATGAATCTCCAATATATATTTTTCTCTAAACAATGTGTCCTCATATGGTGAGACCATTAAAAAAATACTTGCAAATATGTCTCCCTTTGTTAATGAGGCCAGAAACTTAAAAAGTGAAAACTGGGTGCCTATGGATTCATTCAAACTAGAGCCCATGTGCTCTGAAAAAGTACCTCAGGTTATACAGCCCTTTTGCTGCAAGATGCCCCTAAACTCCAAACAGAATCAGCCACTCTGCTGCACCAAGTAGCCCTAAACTGTACCTTAAATCATAGGAAAGGCTTGCTACTAGAATTAAAAAAAAATCTATTGCATTTCATAGTCAGGAGCAGCAACATTTACTGCCAACATGTGATATGCTTTATTCCTTTTGTTCACCAAAAATAATATACGACCTTCATAAGTTAATGCATTCCCCCTCTTCTAATTTCAACAAGTTTATCCCCATAGATCCAAATCTTGTTCTAGAGGAGAAATGAACAGAGAGCGGGTGAATTTTTGTTGTTATGTGCAATATGGATGCAAGCTCTCCAGAAGCTTAGATTACACTCACTTCTTCTACAATACAGGTTGATTAAAAGGTAAAGGTATCCCCTGACAATTAAGTCCAACCCCGCCCTTATCCGGACATCCGAATCCAGACTATTCCAAAATCCAGACATTTGGGGGGCCTTAAAAATAAATAAATTCCAGCATCTGGCTTGCATAGCGCAAGGCATGCTGGGGCACAAAATTATTTAAAATATTGTATAAGATTACTTTCAGGCTATGTGTATAAGGTGTATATGAGACATAAATGAATTTCGTGTTTAGGCTTTAGTCCCATCCCCAAGATATCACATTATCCCCTGCTAACTGGGCAAGAGGCACTTTTTCAGTTGGTGCTCCTCTTATATTTAGCAGGGGGAGAGTAACTGCCCCCCTTTCACCCCAGCACAGTGTCTTTTCTGGTGGCTGTTTGCTGGTGTTCTTCTGCATCTTTTTTAGACAGTGAGCCCTTTTGGGACAGGGAGCCTTTTAATCATTTGATTTTGTCTGTAAACCCCTTTGTGAACTTTTGTTGAAAAGCGGTATATACTGTAAATACTGTTAATAATAATTAATAATATATGTATGCAAATATTCCAAAATCCAGACAAATCCAAAATCCAGACAACTTCCCATCCCAAGCAGTCCAGATAAAGGATACGTAACCTGTATTAGTTTAGCAACCTGCTTAGTAGCAACAGGTGTAGCCAATCACATTCATCATGTCATCTAAGGTTACACATATGTACAACATTCCAGTATCTGAATACATTTCAGGTAAGCTACAACACAGTCTTGCTAGGGCCATATACAATTGTATAGAGTTCGAATTCATGGAGGAATATTATCAATGACAACTAACAGGTACCTCCATATCCGGCATCCTAGATGCAGGGGCCATACAATGTGAGGGGGCTGGTGTGGTCAAGCTCAGCTTGTGAGCTTACTGGAGGCACCTGGCTGACCACTCTTGGAAACTGGATGCTGGATTAGACCCCCCCCCCCCCCCCGATCTGATAAGAGCATTGCTGTGTATATGTTCTTCAATTATTTTTCAGTTGAGCTCATCTTTCTGGGAAAAGCTCTCCCCACTCTAGTTATGAGCTCTATTGTTGACAAATTCTTGACAGTTCCTTCCCCACTGAGATTTGCTGGCTATAAGCCATGTCTGTGGTTTACGTTCCAGACAACATTGCTATCTGAAATGGTTGTATTGTACTGTGTTCTTAATTGATAACTATCATTTACACTGCAGTTTCGGGTGTGTAGACCTTCGTGACAGTAGTTACCCACTAGTGATCTACCATCCTCGTTCTCTTGTTAGCTTGGCTTGCAAGATATTCAGAGCACATGCTGCCCATTAGGCTATAGCACCAAGCAAAGTAAGGTATGATGATATTGCCAGGGGCTCCAAATAGAAGTAGAGCAAACAAACGTATAATATAGCACCATCTCATGCCTATGGCAAGTAAAACTAATATCCAAGCAAACAAATGCATTATTCTCCAAGCTATGGGGACAGAAATACGTGTGCCATTGCTTGAACATTGTTATGTTTACACAGGACTATGCAATGATGGCTGTACACTTGGCTTTCTCATTCTCCCTTCTAGCTTATGATTTTAAGGCATGAAGGGAGCCAGAGAGAGCCCATGCACAGCTCCACTGGGTCACCTTGTGGCTGCTTTGGCTTCCAAGTTAGAAAGAGAAAAATAAGCCACACATGCAACTTTCTTTGCACTGCACCAGCTTTTCAGCATGAATGCTCCTGGCCCTTTAAGGGTTGTATAGGTGAGGGCATTTCAGCAGGGCATTTCATGCTTTAGCAGCACCATCAGCACTAAGTTGCGGCTGCCAAGATTCTGTCTTCTGCACAGCTCTTAAGAACACAGAGGCCCTAATGGTGGAAGGTTGGCCACCCCTGTTTTACACGCAGAACAGTGTTATGAAAATTGAATGAATGCTCTTTTTTTCTCTTCTGAAAAGACTCTGAAACTCCAAGGCTAAAGAGGGAGAAAAAGAGAATACATACAGCACAGTGCCTATAGGAATGCTCTACTACGTAACAGACATCTGAATTAGAGAGGCTACACATGGCTCTGTTAGCACTGCCAGGTCAAGACAGGCATTTGAGATAGCCAGCCACAGGGTGACAGATGCAGCAAAAAGGAAGCTCACATGGTAGCAGTAACATGGGGAGACGGAAGAGCAGCGGTTGAGCAGAGCAAGAGATGGGTGAGCACTTCCCAAGTGGTTGTTTGCAGGATGATGCAAACACAGTTTATTTACTTTATTGAGGGCAGAACCTGATTAGAAATTTCTGATTCTGATTAGAAGTTTCATCACGTTAACATGACCGCTGAGTTATTCTGTGTAACTCTGCATCAAGGATGTGTTGTAGCTGCTTGTCATGTATTGACTCCTGCAAAACCAATTGCCAAATCCTTCAGCCAAGGCCCCAACCAAGACAATAAGCAGCAGAACATTTCCTCACCTCCCTGGTCCTTCAGGAGCTCACCGTTTCTAGACCAATTTCCATTCCAAGACAGCTAGAAAGGTCCCACTACTGAGCATTCTCTTGTGGATGTTCTAGCTTCATAATACATTTACCTGAGACTGGAGGCAGACAATAATTTAAGAGAATTGTCCATGATGCACACAGACGTACCCTTCGTCCACTGTCACCTCTGTTTATATAACTTTTGCAGGTTTTTTAAACAATAGGAAAACCTGCCAAACTGGTTGACCAGAGAGTGTGGCTGCAATCCTATGCAGACTTTCCTGGGAGTAAGCCCCCTTGAACACAATGGAACTTACTTCTGAGTAGGCATGCATAGGCTTGTGCTGGAAAAATGGGAATGACTATGGTACTCACATGAGAAACAGTTATCTCTCAGTGATTCAGACCACCTTCAACACTCTGAAAAAAATACATATTCTTGTGTTTAGCCGAAAGTGTAGTTGCCTTCTTGCTCAAAACCCATAGTGCAACATTACCCCATAAAAATGTCCTCTAGACATTCCCCAAGAACCTGTCTCTTGGTCATAGAGTTCAAGATGCTCCCAACAGATACAAGCTTCGAAACAGACACACAGATGCAGCTGAAGAGACTAGCTGAACAAAGGTTAATAAAGGCTACAAATGGGGGTATATTGAATTATATAAGTGAGAAAAAGATGGCCAGGGAGGTTAGACGCAGGTCTGGTCTTTGCATCATTGTTAATGATTAAGCAATGGGGAGCAACATAGTGCTAATTAGATTTGTAGGCCAGGAGGGGGTTAGCAACCCCAAGAGCAAGAGGAGGCTGTTTTCTTGTGGCTCAGCTTAAGTTGAGACACATGGCAAATGTCTCTAAAGAAACATAGTCTACTGGAGTGTGGCGATCAACAGAGGCGGACCTTTCAGCAACCTCAAATAATGTCTCCCATCCACAAGATCAATTAGTTACACCCGGCCTCCCCTAAAGCTTGAGGTGGCTTACAAAATAGAAGATCAACCTCAATCGAAAGTGATGGCATTACTTTAAATGTGTTCTGGGCTGTCAGCTCGTTAAGGAATGTTTAGTCCATCGCCTGCTTGTTCGGTGACATCAAATGTAAACGCATCTGCATGTAATAGCACAACTGCAACTTGAGACTTCGGAGGAAGTGAAAGGTAGTTGACAGCTTAACAAAAGCTACTTCTCATGGCCACCATACTATGCATGCATGTTTACTTGGGGGTTAGCCCTATTGAATTCAGTGGGACTTACCTCCAGGTAAACACTCATCAGGTCAGCCTGACTGTTAGGAGGAAAGACCATCAGTTTCACTCCCTACTACAGTAATACATTTATTTATTTGATCGATATTCTGCTTTTCAGCCATTAGGTCCTCAAATCGTGACACACCTATGAAATGAACTAGGCATCCTTGGGCCTGAACTTACTCACTCCCCCGTAACCTACCTACCTCACAGGGTGGTTGTGAGAATCAGTGGTGTAACTAGACTGGAGCGGAGGCAAGTAGTTCTGCAAGACTCCGTTACACTGGAGTCAGCGGCCCTTCCCCCTTGCTGTTGGAGCCATTCCAGCAGCAACAGGGGAGTGTCCTGCATGTTGCTGTTGCTGCCAGAATGGCTCCAACAGCAAGGGGGAGGGGCCGCTGACTCCAGTGTAACGGAGTCTTGCAGAACTACTTGCCTCCGCTCCAGTCTAGTTATACCACTGGTGAGAATAAAACGAGGAGGGAAGGAACTACGTATGGCACCCTGAGCTCCTTGGAGGAAGAGCAGGATATAATACTTGGCATTTGTAAAGTGTTGAAAGCACCTCCCATCTATGACGTTGTCCTCACAGCAAACCTGTAGGAGGATGAATGCTGTCGTCTTCATACTGCAGCTGTGGAGCTGAAGCTGCCCAAGACTTCCTAGCGAGATGAGATTCAAGCTAGAGAAGTCCTGATTCACAGCTGGCCAATATGCTACACCAGCTTACCTAAATAGATACAATTTCAGCTACTACTTACCCCCCTTCCTAATGGGGTGTGGCTCTGCGCATGATGTGCTGCACCCCCAAATGGCCACAGTCCAGTGACAGGTAGGGAGCAAAGAAAAGGTGATCCAGATTTGCAACAGCTGACAACCAACCTCCCCAGCCTGCTCTGGGACCATTCTGGCCCCTTAATTTTATTTTCCATATTTATGTACTCCCTGCCCTCTAAGGAACTCAGGGCAGTGTACACCGCTCCTTCCCCTCTTTTTTATTCTCACAACTGTGGGAAGGCTGAAATAGGCTAAAAGATAGTGACCGGGCCAAGGTCACTCCATTCGTTTCATGGGTGTGTACGGATTGGAACGTGGGGCTTCCTGTTCCACATTCAGCCCGTGAACCACTACGCCACGCTGGCTTCCAAAGCATAGGGCACACCCTTGTTATTTGTATGCAAGGAAGCTGGGAATAATGTAAAAAAATAAATCACTTCCTCTGAAGAATTTCCCATCTGCGGCAGGAATGTGCTGATAGGAGCCTGGTAGTGGGACTCCGGCTTTTTTGTTTGGTTGGCTAAATAGCATTTGCAAGGCCCATATATACGAGAAACCTGGATTCCTCAGTGGGAAGAAACAGACACTCATTCCTGCTGACATTTCTCCTTTCAGCCACCAGCTGACACCCAACTGAAGGACTTCAAAATGTATTGAATGGGAAGGGAGCTTCTGCTACAGTTCAGTTCCTCTTTGGCTTCCTTCTTCCTGGAACATAACAGGGGAGATGTCAGCACAGAAGAGGTCAAGTGCAGGCAACACGTCCCTTCCCTGTCTTTTATGAGTCTAATTCTCTTTTGAATGTCATCTAAAGCCAGGGGCCATTGTCACATCTTGTGATGGTGAGTTCCATAAGCTAATTATGATATGCTTGAAGCACTTCCTTGTGTCTGCCCTGAACATACCAATCCATTTCATTGGGTGACAGACAGAGCAATTTGATGGTCCCATGATGTCAGTGGGAGGCCCACTAGTGCCAATGTAACGTGCAACGTTTTGGTTTTATTGTGAATTGTGTCTATGCTTTTTATAGCCTTTGTTAGCCACCAGAGGACTAGTAAGTGAAAGATGGGATAGAAATGGGGAAATAAGCAAATAATGCAGGCATAGACCTAGGCTATGTGTGCCTGTACATCCTTAGCTGGGAGTCTGAGGATGCAATCCTATACACACACTTCCCTGGGAGTAAAACCCTTTGAACTCAAAGGGACTTACTTCTGAGTGAGTAGACATGTATAGGATTGTGCTTTAAGACTCTCCAGCTGGCCAAAATGGACAGCAGTGGGGAGGGAAAAACACTAGTTTTTATAAGTCTCAACCATGTTTTCTCCATTTCACTTTCCCCCCCCCCTAAATGGACAAAACACACACACACACACACACACACACACACACACACACACACACACACACACACACACACACACACACACACACGAGAGAGAGAGAGAGAGAGAGAGAGAGAGAGAGAGAGAGAGAGCCTACAACCTCTACCTGTCTCCCAATTCTGTAGATCAACTTACAGTACAATCCTATGCACGTCTACCAGGAAGGAAGCCCCATTGTCACAATGGCATTGTGTTCAATGGAGCTGATTCTCAGGTATGTGTGGTGTGCCTTAGTTCAGTTTTATTCCCTAGCTTGCCTGCACACTATAAAGTGAATGCTGCTCCTTGGTGCAACTGCATACTGGGCAATATCTAAAATGGCCAGATGTCTCTAGATAGCAATCCTGACAGGTAGGGCCCGTAATTGGATGGAACCCAGTGAATTATGTAGTACAGCACCTTACGAGAAGAGCTGCGTGTGGCATAATGGCTACAAGACTGAGCTGTAAATCAGGATTCAAACCTCACCTCTGCCACAAATTCACGATGGCGGTCTTAGACAAGCTAGGGTCTGAGCAGCTCAGCAAATAGCAGCCAGATATCCTCCTGCCTGCTGCCCCACTCCCTGTGACAATTGGACAACTCACAGCGCAATCCTAAAGGGCCGGCTGCTGTATCCTATGCCATTCCCAGGCTGCCCTGGGGCAGCCTGGGAACACCTTGGGAGAAGGGGATTTTCGTCCCCTTCCGGGTGTAGGCAAGCCGGGTGTAGGCCTATGGGCCTCCTTGGATGTATGCCAGCTCTGAAGCTGATGTATATCTGGGAAGGCCGTGTAAGGCCAAACTGGACTGGAAAGGGGCTTAGGATATCGGCGGAGAGCGCTGCTGATATCCCCGCCCTCTCCCATCCCGGGCCTGCCCGAGTCATCACAAATGTGCTTCGCGGCACGTTTGCAATGCTTTAGAGCGGCAGAGCATGTGCTCCGTCACTCTAAAGCAGGGGTGGGGAACCTATTTGCGGTGGAGGGCCATTTTCCCATGGGGAAAATTTGTTGCGGGTCGGCCGTTAGGCTGTCCGAAATTCCCCCCCAAAACGCAAATTTGACCCCCTGCGAATTTACCGCTCTCCCACCCACCGCTCTCCTTCCCTCCCTCACACCCACCCACCGCTCTCTCTCTCTCTCTCTCTCTCTCTCTCCCTCCCTCCCACCCACCCCTCGCTCGCTCTCCCACCCACCCACCCACCGCTCTCATTCTTTCCCACCCACCGACCGCTCTCTGAACCCCCACCCACTCGCTCTCCAACTTACCTCAGGCTCCTCGGCTCCAGGCCGCCGCTGCCGCCTCCTTCCCGCGCCTCCTCATTTTGAAAGCGGCCTTTCTGTACCTGCGCAGATCGCCGCTGAGGCAGAGAGGGCAATCTCTGCCTCAGCGGCGATCTGCGCAGGTACAGAAAGGCCGCTTTCAAAATGAGGAGGCGCGCGGCGGCGGCTGAGCCTCCGGTCCGGTCCCGCGTGGGCCGGATCGGTCTGGTTCCACGCGGGCCGGACCAGATCGTCCCACGGGGCGGAGGTTCCCCACCGTTGCTCTAAAGTTAGGGAGAATTGCGCTGCCCGTCAATCACTGCCAAAGGTTTCATCCCCATGACCACTATATCCCTCAATGCATTACAAATATACATAGGAGATCAGCAACACAACCGCCCAGCCTGGCACTTCAGAATCTCTTGTTCTAAGCCGAACTGGAGCAGGCAATAGAGATTCACAGCCAAGATGGAGGCAGGCTGGAGAATGCGAGACAAATCAAGCAACATTACTCCACACATACCACAGACGGCAATATGATCTCCATGCAAGAGCACTGATCATACTCAGAGCCCCAACTCTAAATCCTTTCAGCTTGCCAGCATCTCTCTCCAACTGTAGTGCCAAGCACTAAAACACAGTTCCCCAAATGAAGTCATACTGTGCTAAGTGGAGTTCAGCCTTCTGGGTCTTAGAAATGATGCGCTTGTTCAGTCAATACAATGGAATTATCCTTTTTGCTACAGTCAAGCCCAGTTAATACGTATATGTGTATTCTGAGAGAGAGAGAAAAACATGACCCCAAATCTCTCAGAAGAATCTAAACTCACATAAATAACATTTGAATGAAAAACACAACAGCCACTACCGACAGAAACCCTCTAGCTTCCAGGATTTTTAGATATTTGACTTTATGCTGAAAATATCCCTCGTATTTGGATTGGGCAGAGGAATGACTGATGCCTAGCTTCTCCTACAAGCATGATCAACAAGGGCTGCAGGGATTGCAAACATAACAAATGATTTGATTCAGACAATTTCCTTGTAGTCCCAGCATCACTATTTTGGGGCACATGATGTCGCCAGGAGTGATGGAATGTTCTCCTGACATCAGCTCTGAAAATTCACTCATCTGGGGCTAAAACAAGAAAAAGAAACACAAAAATCGAGATCGTTATGTTAGTCCATTGGGAGAAAAAAAAAATCCAATAGCCACGGTCTAGCAATACAAGATGACCAATCAAAATGACACAAAGTTATTGCTGCTCATGACTTTGTGTCATTTTGGTTGGTCCTAATGAAGGTATTACCAAACTGTGGCCTTAGGAAAAAGAAAGACACAGAAAGGCCACAGGCAAAACACTGCGTTTGTGGCTGGACTGGTGCGTATACAACAGTGGTTCCCAACCTGGGGGGTCACGAAGCAGTTTCTGGGGGGTTGCAGGATGTCGGCTGAATGGTCACGCCCAAGATGGCGGCTCACTCCCCCCCCCCCCCACACACACACTTCAGAAAAAGAAGTGTCAGATGCTCTCTTGGGGCTTATTTTCTCACCTTGTGTTACTTTCTCCTTGCCCTTTAGCATCTCTGTTAATAGTAGCTCACCCGCCCCCCCCCCAATGGTGCTGCTTATGAGTACAACTTTAAAATTTTTTTAAAGTGTGATTTATTAAACAGTGTAATGTATTTAAAAAACAATGACATCACTTCCTGCTTACTGACATCACTTCTGGCCTAGGTCTTAGAAGGGTCCAGACAGATTGTCATTCTACAAAAGGGGGTCCCGGTGCTAAAAAAGGTTGGGAACCACTGGTATACAACATAGATCTCTTTACCAAAGAAGGCAGTTAGAAGGAGATCTTCTCACCTTGACAAAGAACAGGCTCACTTGGCCTTACCACTACTAAAATGTTAGGTTCAGGACTGTAACAGTTTACACACTAAAGTCACCATCATTTTGACTGGCAGTGCCATCCTGTGATAAGCGCCTGTTTGGTTGTTACTCCCCTCTCCACAGGCACAAGAGAAATCAGAAGCAACCTCCAAACCTGGACACGCCCTCCTCTTCCCCTCGCCACACATAATGTCCAAGAGTATCTGAACCACAGATCTCTCCTAACTCTGGCTGTTGAAACTCCTCTCTCTTGCACTTGCAATCCCAGGTGAGGGCAGATCCTACATTCCAGTAACATTGGGATCTCTTGATTCAGATGTCACCTTCTCCACAGGGGGAGGAAGCAGGGAAGTCAGGTCACCATGCATGGAGGGGGAGCACTAAGAACCACTAAGTTGGGATTTCTTCCTGAAGGCTTTGAACCTGGGATAGCAATCACTACAATTCTGATTTCAGGTGACTGGTGCAAAGGAGACCAGGGCGCCTTTATGTAAAAGATGGAATTCGTATGGTACAGTTTAGCAGGGGGCAGGGAGAAAGTTTGCACCTGCTGACATTCTTTCTTCTACACATTTGAAGGACCTTGGCCTCCTTTGCATCCATTTCCAAGGAACAATCCACAGACCCCACATACACCAGCAGATTTGACCCCATTGAAGTCAGTGAGAGAAAAGGTGACCAGTAGTACCAGTAGGTCAGCTTAAGTGCCTTCAGGATCACAATCCAAGCCAATGTAGAGCTCGGAAATCCTTAAGGACAAATCAGGGAGAATGCTGACTGCAGCCAGTGAAGCAGTGTTTTAGTTCCACTGCAAACAATACCATCCATTCCTGGATCCCAGTTATTAACAGTGCGGCATTTGGCAACCTTATGATTCAGGTGTGGCTTTCTGGTGCAAAATAGGCAGCCTTTAAAAGCAAGACTAGATCAAGGGAGGGGCTCTCAGAAAAGAGAGAGAGAATGGCATGGTATCAAACACAACAAAAATGTTTCTCCAAGCGAGTGCAGGAACAATAGAGGATGTGTTTAGCAGGGTGCCGGAGGAGGGTGAGCTGAGAGAAGGATCTGGCACTGCTGAATTTCATCCCTGTGCTCCTTGCATAGCTTCTAGCCTGTTTTGCTCACATCCTGCACTGCAGAGGACAAGAGCACAGTGCACCAGTCAGCTTAGGCGCTGGGATTTTTTTTCATGCCACACAAATGGCTCTCAGTGACACAGCTAATTGTGACTCACTGAGCACAGTATTCTTCTCAACACCGAAGTGTGTTCCAAAAGACTTGCTTTATTAATCCCACATTACTGCGAGAACTTCTGGGGCTGCCTTCAGGTCCTTTTACATTGCAGCGTGATTTTAGCCTGCTGTTGACAGATCATTAAGAAGGGCGAAAATACACACAGAAGGATGCACAAAATCCTTCTCAGTCTCTCTTGGGTTCAAAGAGACATGTCTTCAAGCATGCGCATATGTTAAAGAAATGCACAGCCAGAGCTATCCTCATGGACGGCCACCACATCAAACAGCACAAACAGCCATATCGAGATGCACACATGTAAGTAGACTGGAGCATCATTTAGCGTCTTTCCCCCTTGACCACTGGGAAGCACAAATGCACTGTAAAAGTCACAGAGCACTGAAAATATTTGCTAGAAGAAAAATGAAAACAGCCCAACACACACATAGCAGCAGCAGCAGGGCCAATGTTACAGATAAAAAAATAGGTACATATGCTTTATATTATATCATGATACGGTTTATTACAAAAATATTACAAAAAATATGCAGAAATGATTATTTAGCTAGAGGCAACTTCCCTCTCACCACTACTATTGCACTAGCCCGAATCCTGTATCAGCAGCATGAGAACTCTACTAATGAAATGGAGAGGAGAGGAGCCTTGTTGCCAAGGAAAAAGTCTGTTCCATATTCCTAATCACCAATTACAGCTGCTTCCTATACAAATCAATTGAGTGGTGAAATTGACTAGACCAGACTGGATGGTTAGCCCCTTCTGGTCTAGTCAATTTCATTCACAAAGGATTTATTTTAACATCAGGTTCTTTAGCGGTAGCCTCACTCCCTCATCTTTTTTCTCTTTTGAACGACTATATGCACTTATATGAAGATGTACACCCATCGTTTTATGTACTAAACCTTTTTAAAAGAGTTCAAATTCTAAAATATGTATCTCCAGGTTCACAGGAGAGCAGGCACATTATTCTTCACAGACAGTATCCAAAAGACTCCGTGACTATCACATCAACACATACACAGGCATGCATGCGCACACACACCCCTTTTGCAACAGTGTGTAGTGCACTTCTGGAGCCTAGTTTAAGTTTTTCTATGATACAGCTGTTAAAACCTGCAAGACCAGTTTGATCAAAGCCCATTTCAAAACGCACACACTAGATGAGCGTACTATAGGCAACGACAGCTCTACAACTCCAATTTTTTATGCACCGCATATATAGTGAAAACAGTTTATCTTAAGGGAGAATAGCTTATTTCTATCCCACTTTCCTACAAGTGCAGCACAAAGTGATTAACAATAATGAAATCCATATTTAAGATAAAATATGTACCGGTAATGCACTAAAGCTGAAACGTAAGCCACCTTTGTAATACAGGGGAAAGGCAAGATATAAGTGTTTTAGATAGATAGATAGATAGATAGATAGATAGATAGATAGATAGATAGATAGATAGATAGCGTAGCAGGATGGTGTAGTGGTTTGGGAGTCAGACTTAGACCTGGAAGATCCAGGTTCAAATCCCCGCTCAGCCACGAAGCTTCCTGGGTGACCTTGGGCCAGTCACTATCTCTCAGCCCCACCTACCTCACAGGGTTGTTGTGAGGACAAAAAGGAGGGGAGGAAATATGTACACCTCTCTGAGCTCCTTGGAGGAAGGGCGGTATAAAAATGTGAAAAATAAATAAAAATAAATAAGATAGATAGATAGATAGATTATACAGTACTAAAAGCATCAGAAGAGTCTGAAGCAGGCTTCGTGGAGCTTTTCTTCATGGAGTGCTCATAGCTCAGTGGTCAAGAACATACTTTGATTCAAAGGTTTGATCTGAAACCATGAAGAGCCATTGCTCATCGGAGCAGGCAGTACTGGGTTAGACGAGTAAATGGTCTGTCTCAGTATAAAGCAGCTGTATACATTCATAAGGCAGGGGGAAATGGACAAGTATAAGGAGCCTCCTCTTATGACGTCCACTTCCTGGAGCACCCCCATTAATGTTTTAAAGAAATTAGCAGGTGCTGTTTTTAAGCTTCATTTGCTTAATTCCCCTTGTAGTTAAAAGCAGAGGTACAAGACCAGTAAGAAGAACCTTGCAAACCGTAGTAAGGACATTGACCATTCTTTTACTCCTAAATTGTTTGCCCATGTTGTTAACCAGAGTAAGGTCTGCTCCTCCCCTTCCCAGAGTACGGGCCCAATACCATCTAACTTTCCAGCACTGATGCAGCCATGCCAACGGGGTGTGCGCTGCATCCAGTAGTGGGGGAGCAGTCACGGAGGCCTCCTCAAGGTAAGGGAACATTTGTTCCCTTACCTCAGGGCTGCATTGTGGCTGCATCGGCACTGGAAAGTCAGATAGGATTTGGCCCTACACCTTTACCACCTTACAGAGGAAATTGTTCTCCCTGGAATACACAGAAGCAGACCAGAACTCCCAGTTAACCTCACATGTCTGTACAGAAACTCACCTACTTAAGAACATTTAGCTGAAGAACCTTTAAGATACTTTCAAGATGCAGTCCATGACTGCAGTGTTATAAGACCCCTTCACATTGAAAAAAAAGTACAGAATACATGACTGTATTTGCTTTCGGCATAGTTTGGGTTAACAGTAGAAGAGCAAGGTGCTGTAGACACCTCTAGTGTAGATTGTCTTTGCTCATGGCAACACAGGTCAGTGATCAGGTGCAAAGGATGGTCCGTACATGGTGCACCATTAATAGGCATACAGAAGAAGGAATTTCCACAAGTGCCACTTTTCTGCCTCCTACATCACAAGCTGTTCCAGCCAAAATTCCTGCTTTTGCACAGCTTTAAAGGAAACAGGAGCCCTGTCCTCCTCTGCACGGCGGCCCCACCAAAGACTCTTGTAAAACATCTGAAACCCTTCACAGAGGATCCCGTTATATTAACCAACAGGATTTGCTAATTCTGCATTATGTGTTGCTCACAATAGGCCCCCAGTGGGAAGCATTAAACAGGGGAACTCCCCATCCCTCTCTTTTATCCTCACCCTTTATCTATTAAACTAATTGGTTTATTTAACAGAGAGAATTACAGCCCACCCTCGGCAGCTCAGTGAGAGCTCCAATCCATATTCATGAAGAGGCATGCTTGAGCTTTAGCCTGCTAGCTGTCAGGACGGATATTTCAGAAAGGGATGGTGCTCTGTTGCATAGGCGGGCTTTGTCATGGTGTGGGTGTTTATAGCAAAGTGATAGTCCGCTAACAGATGTAAATACCAAATGTAGTGTGGGAAAGAAAAAAGTAAACTCTGAAACATGAACACGATCTGTGATGGCCCTCAAACTGCTGTGGTCTTGAGTGTCTCTTAAGACAATGGTTCTTAAACACAACTGCCTTATGTAACAAAAAGTGTATGTCCTTAACAACTCAAAGCTGACCAATGAGACTGATTGTTCTGAGAGCCAATGAGGTGTTATTATGACACAGCATGAAACTAATAAGGTGTTAGTATGAGTCAGCTCTCATTTCCATCATGTATCAGAGCTAATACTAGAACTCATACAGTGCAATCCTATGCACGTCTACTCAGAAGTAAGTCTCATTGTGTTCAATGGGGCTTATTCCCAGGTAAGTGCATTTAGGATTGCAGCTTTATTCAGTTGTGTGAGTGTCATCAAGTTGGCCACTGTTTTTTGTTGGTTACTGATTTGTTGGGTGACTTGTACTGTTATATACAAGTGGGCCCCCATATCCACGGATTCGCTATCCATGGTTTCAGTTATCCACGAATCGCGGAGACATCCCACCCCCAGGCTTTTACTTTTTTCCCAGTAAGCTTTGTTTCTTCCTTAAACAAACAGGAGAAGCAGCCTCTGGCTGCTTATTGCAGACAAGTAGAACGAGACTAAGTTCTAGAGAGGCTCTGCAAGGTTAACAGAAACCTTGCAGAGCCTCTCTAGGACTTAGTCTTATTCTACTTGCCTGCAATGGAGGCTGCTTCTCTGTTTGTTTTAAGGAAGAAACAAAGCCTGCTGAAAGAAGAGCTGGGGGAGAGCGTGCACGCCTGCCCACAGGGGAGGCAGGGCGGGGGCCCCTCAGGAAACCATGGAGGGGGTGTTCGCTCCTATCCACGGTTTCAAGTATCCACGGAGGGGCCTGGAACATATCCCCAGTGGCTATGGGGGGAGTACTGTATTAATGAGGGTGACACCATGAGTTACCGCACCAGTAACTGACACCTACTCTAGTGACATCACTGGTTGTCTGCCTCTTCAAATCCAAGATCTGCCATGGGAGGCCTTGGATAAATCAGTATCTATTATTATGACTGGAGTCAAGCTAGTATGAGAGCTAGTAGAAATATTTTATTTTAGTACAAATATTTTATTTGTACAGTTGAGTATATGCACCCTTAAGGTAAAGGTGACCCCTTTAAAGGTGACAGCTTAAGGTATATGCCTGACAATTAAGTCCAGTCGTGTCCGACTCCAGGGTGTGGTGCTCATCCCAATTTCAAAGCCGAAGAGCCAGCGTTGTCCTAAGACGCCTCCGTGGTCATGTGGCCGGCATGACTCTCCTTGCCGCAGCACGTAGCATGCGGCTGGAACACGGAGCGCTATTTACCTTCCCGCAAGCGGTACCTATTTATCTACTCGCATTAACATGCTTTGGAACTACTAGCTTGGCAGGAGCTGGCCAAGCAACGAGAGCTCACCCCGTCGCGGATTCGAACTGCCGACCTTTCGATCGACAGCTCATGGTTCAGCGGTTTAACCCACTGCACCACCCGCTGGCCTTATATGCACCCTTACCTTACACCTATTTTCTAAACCACGTTCGTGAGAGGTAGAAGGCTAATACAAAATTAAAACCGTGGGGGAATACATTAAGTGGAGAAAAATGGACAATGAATCAGTCCAGTTTTGTGTTGCTTCAGAGACAAAATGATATTCAAAATAGCTCAGTAAACGTATGCAGTTGCTGCCCTGATACAGATGTCAGAAAAACACCAGCAGCTCCTTGAAACAGAAACTTCAGGCATATATATTGGTTCTGGGATTTATTATAAAACAGTGCTATGTGAACATGGCATTTATATAAATAGGTGTAATGGGAACACCTCACAACCCTCCATAACATGGAGCACACCATCCTATTTCTAGTGGTGCAAGTAGAAAAAAAATCCCTGTGACACTCATACATTTGCATTCCATCACTTTAACCAATACATTGGCGTGGGGAAGAAAACTTTTTCCCGCAAAACAAAATAGTTTGAATGCTGGGAAAGTGCAATATCCTCACAACAGAAACAGTGGAAGGAAAACGACCCTGATCTCCCAGAACAAGCAAGCAATTAACTACATTTTAAAAAAAAAGTCCTCTGGAGCAACTCTCAGAATAGACAAAAGCCTATGGACACAATCATGTTTTCTTCTTCTTTTTGAACTTTAGAAGGGCATATGTGAAACAAAATGCTTTGTGACCCCAGAACCCAGCTGGCAGTTCCAGGAGGAAGACCCATGTGCATGTAGGAAAACAAGGCTCTGGGGGAATTACATGTGCATATAAATATACTGTATACACAGCACTTCACCATGTTCCAGTGTTGTCACTCCCTGTCTAGACCCATGTGCATGTGAGAAACATGGAAAGATAAGAAGTGACAATTCTGGAATGTAGTGAAGTACCAGTCTGAACATGGCCTTATTCATTCCATTCTGTGCATGATACGCATAGCTGAAGGCCTTCAGAGGCCTCACCAGGAAGTCCCCAGTGTGGATCCCAGCACACTCTATACCAGGGGTGGCCACCCTTTCCACATGAATGTGCCTGGCCCTTTAAGGGTTGTATAGCTGAGGGCATTCCAGCAGGTGCAGCTGCTTTACCAGCACCATCAGCACTTGCAGCTGTCATGATTCTGTCTTCTACACAACTCTGAAGAACACAGAGGCCCTAATGGTGGAAGGTTGGCCACCCTGCTCTACACAAATGACTGACCCTCTTCAGAGCTGTTTCCCTGGCTTTTAAACAGAGGCTGCCATTATATGCCACAACTCCAGCCAGTGGCGTTTTAACGCCTTCCGGCGCCCGGGGGGGGCGGGGGCTGGAGCGCCCCATCGCGCCAGAGCGCGGCTGCCACCCCCCCGGAAGCGGCCCATCACCGGCTTCCGGAGACGCTTTGCTCCGAAGCCGGGAAGCCCTCCTCCTTGCGACCGCCCAGTTCGGCGGTCGAGGGCTTTGTGAGCCGGCCGAACGCGTCGCAGGCTTTTATTTGGGTTTTCTGCACATGCGCAGAAAACCCAAATAAAAGCCTGCGACGCGTTCGGCCGGCTCACAAAGCCCTCGACCGCCGAACTGGGCGGTCGCAAAGAGGAGGGCTTCCCGGCTTCAGAGCAAAGCGTCTCCGGAAGCCGGGGACGAGCCGATTGGGCGCGCTGCTTCCCGGGGGCTCGGCAGCCGGGCTCCGGTGCCGCGCCCCCCAGAAGCACCATGCCCACTCGGCGCCTGGGGCGCAGCACACCTGCTCCCCCAGCGTAAGAACACCACTGACTCCAGCCTACCCTCCCACCGCTGTCCTCTAAATCAGAAGCTGGGGATCGTAAATTGTGACATGCCTAAGAGAGAAGGGCAGAACGAAGGCCCTGGTCATCATGGTGTCTCAAGCTAAAGAGGACCTTAGGCAGGGCTAGGAAAGAAAGACCTCTGCCCTGAGATACTTGGACACTTGCTGTCAGGCAGAATCAACAGCACTGGGCTCAAGGGAGCAATTGGGCAAAGCAGTTTCATCTCTTCCAAAAGAATAGCTATGATAGGGAATGTACAGGGAACTGGGTTTTTGCTTTATTTAGGTGAAATTGTGGGTGAAGAATCTGGCCCTCCAACTCACTTCAGAATGACACCTAGGATTACCAGACCTCCAAGCAGGACAGAATGCTAGACCAGAGGTTCTCAACCTGTGGTACGCGTACCCCTGGGGGTACGCAGGCCACTGGCTGGGGGTACGTGAGATGTGCACTTTTGGGGAGGGGGTATGCGGGACTTGGGGGGAATTGGGGGGTGCTTGGGGGGCTAGGGGAGGGGTATGCGGGTGGGAAAAGGTTGAGAGACGCTGTGCTAGACCTTTAGGAGAAGGAATGTGGGCAGGTGTAACTTGTTAAACTTTAGAGTACAATCCTAGGCATATCTACTCAGAAGCAAGCCCCACTGAACACAATGGGGCTTGCTTCTGAGTAGACTTGCCTAGGATTGTGCTCTAAGGTTTAACAAGCGACACCTGCTCACATTCCTTCTCCTAAAGGTCTAGCACTCTGTCCCGGTTGGAGATCTGGTAAGCCTATGCTGCTGTATAGTCTTGTCAGTGCGTTTCAACCAGTGGTACTACTGGTGGTACTTCACAGTGGTACTACTTGGTAAAGTGTTCTACACGCGTGTGAAGTGCCACACGTGGCACTGCTCTGGCTGGCCCAACCCCACAGGAAGTGAAGACGGCGAAAGCAGCAGAGCACCTGCAGTAAGGGGAGGCTGTGAGGTGGACTGGGCCTGGGCCCTTCCCTTCAAAAGAGGGCAGGTGGAGCAAGTACGGCCCAGAATGGAGGAGAGACCGGGAGACAGCTGGAGAAGCCTCTCTCTCGCTGCAGGAATGACTAGGTAGTGAGCTGCCCGCTCCCACACAGAGCAGCTAATTCTGGAGAAAGTGGTACTCGCAAAAGGGGGGGGGGGCTGAAAAGGCGTTGTCTAGTGCTCAGCACAGAAACTGTGAGGGGGTGTGGCTGAAGGGGACTCATCAGCATGGGATCCTAAGAAAACTAACATCACTTTCAGCCATCAGAAACTGTGTAAGTCACTGCAAACTGACTTGCTCAGTATTTAGCCAGTATTCAGCAAACCTACTTGCTCAGGTACTGTACTTCCAATAATGGCGACAGTGACGGATTGGACAGGTAGCAGAACAGGACTTACATATGCCGCTAGCATGGCCCACATATGCATGACAGTCCCTTAAGGATGGGTGGATCTTTGGAGTTCACAGCAGCCTTTAAATAATGTGTTGCACACAGCAGCATCTCCCTCTGCATACAGTTTGGGAATGAGTGGTCTAGTTGCTGGGAGCCAAGACGACGTCAATCAGCAGCTCTCGATTCCCACTCATTCATATCCAACCTGCCGTATTCTGAATCGAGCACCAGAGTTTCCTCAACTTATTTTTCTGCCAGTTCCTATTTTAAAAGGGCCATTGAGAATCTCTCACAGCTGCTTCGCATATGACCAGTTAAGAATCTTCGCCTCCATCACAAGCGAAGCAACTGTGTGTGTGTCTCTCTTTCACTGTGCGCACCATGCACCAGGGAGCCACAGCTAGGTGTGGCTCACTGCCACATGAAAACCCAGGGAAGGAGGCACAGGGAGCTGCTTCAAACATGCCAAGGGGCACCATGGCTCCAATCCTGCATGTAGCCACATTTGGCTGAAGTAGAGATATATCAGAAGGGGGGGGGATGGCCACCCTTTCGCATTCCTTTGAGGGGAAAAAAAGTATTGGCAAAGTAGAAAAACTCACAGTCAGGTAGAATCTGGTAGTTCTGGCAAAGCAGCAGTAACATCCCTTATGCTAGTGAGACACATTCTCAGAGGGGGGGGGGGTGTTCCCAGGCATGCATGCTTGAAAATCACCTGGACCATGAGTGCTGCTTCACACAGGAAACTAACCACCCAGTTAGGCACCCACATGATTAGGTTAACAACAGAATCAGATTAGTCCTCCCATTGGTTTAGGGATCAGAACTGAAGGGAGTTTTTTTTTAAATGTGAAATGTGCCCCCTCACCTGTGTCACTTTATACTCTTACCTATTCTCCTACAATAAAAGAGTTGATGGTGGCCTCTCTCTAGCTCTCCTCTTTTTTTTTTTTTAAGTAAAGGGTTTCATTTAAAGTGGTACAGAATTGTGGTACAGAATTAGATTCAGTTAAATCCAAATTAAAGTGAATGGGGGGAAATGTAATTAAGCATGCCCAATGTGCCAGGGGAGAGAGAGAGAGAGTGAGTGAGTGAGTGAGTGAGTGAGTGTGTGTGATAACATGTAAATGATATAATAGTTTACTCTTCTGTAAGTCTTTGCGGGGGCAGGCCAATGTCAGCGCTCCAGGATCGTGCCCGCCGTCAACACAGAAACGCTGTTGTCAACGTACTTGGTTGACCTGCCAATTCCCTGAAGGGTCGGGGGGGGGGGGGCTGCCGCCTCTGCAGGCCTCCCCAAGGCTCCAAACGGCTCCAATTCTGTCACAAAGCCCACTTTCTGTTTTTTGACGAAAATGGAGCCATTTGGAACCTTGAGGAGGCCTGCAGAGGTGGCAGCCCCCCCCCCGACCCTTCAGGGAATTGGCAGGCCAACCAAGTACGTTGACAACAGCGTTTCTATGTTGGCGGTGGGCGTGATCCTGGAGTGCTGCTGTTGATGTTCAGGCTGGCCACCCTCCTTACGGGCATATCGCCTACTTCTGGGGAAAGTGGTGGGTCACGACCCACCACTTTGAGAACCCCTGGTCTATGTCATCATCTTTCTTAAGGGCTGCCTGAGAAACAGTATGTAGCTTTTTGGCCTGATCCTTACTAACTGATGTGCCGGCAGAACGTGTGTTCCACCAACATGTACTGTCGCAAAAGTGCCATAAAAAGCTTTGTGACAGTGCAATAGCCTGGCACACCAGCAGGAAGGCCAGATCCTTCACACCAGTGGTCACTGGGATGCTCACTGGACCAGTTAAGTTCAGCATAGGGGCAGGATGGGGGAGGGGCTGAACGGGGTGGGGTGTGGGCGGACCAGATTCAGGGGGTGGGATCAGTGGCGCCAGTGTGTGCCATATCCAAACCGTCTTGATCCACCTGCACAGGCTGATTCACCTGCACAGATCAACACGGACTTGTGCCAGCGATATCGCTGGCACAGGTCCGAGTTCACCCATTGCGGCTGCTGGGGCTTACCCAGGGGCAAGATGACAAATGTCTTTTTACCCTGAGGAGACCTCCAGCAGCCAAAAATCCCCTGCGGGATGCAGCGCAAATTTGCACTGGATTGGGCTGTTTGTTACCTCCTATGCAAATTTACCTGGAGTATGTCCTACTGAATGCAGTTGAATTTACTCCTGATTAAAGATGCATTAGTGAGCACTCTAATATAATGTTTATATTTATTTTAGATTTTTAAAAATTCCATTTTTCAACTTTTATACATGTACTGTATTTTAAACTATTGCAACCCACTCCTAAAGTCTGGGATGAAATGAGCGACATGTTTACATGAACTATAATGAGCTTTGATGTAAGAATAAGTGGCAGGAGGAGGAAACCCTCTAATAAAGACAACTTTTAAAGGAGACTTTGTTGTTGTTGTTGTTGTTGTTGTTGTATAGTCTTATGGGAGGGCAGGAAGGCAACAGCCCGCCTGCCCCCCCATTAGCAATCAGATATGCTGCTTTTGCACACAGAGATCCCAATCCATTTAGCTGATGTGGCTAATATAGCTAGTGATAGACTTGCCCTCAATGACTTTGTCTAATCCCCCTTTAAAGCAATCGAGGTCAGTGGAGTGGTCATTGTCACATCTTGTGGTAGCAAAGTGCATACATTAAGTGTATATTGTGAAGATTGACTTGCTTTTGTCTGCCCTGAATTTGCTGCCAGTTAATTTCACTAGGTGACCCAGAGTTCTGGTGTCCTAGGGTGTGTGTGTGTGTGTGTGTGTGTGTGTGTGTGTGTGTGTGTGTGTGTGCGCGCATGCCCGTGCCACATATGCGCACAGACACACAGAATGGGAGGCTAGCTCTTCGTTATTTACTCAAAGGACAAGCTGGCAGGAAAACCATTTATAATCCTTTGCAAATGCATTGTTCCTGGCCTGAGCCAATCTGCTCAGATTGCAGTGTGTGTGTGTGTGGGGGGGGGGGGGGGGGAGAGGCGGGTTGTGTGTGTCCGAGCCTTTCTTTAATGCCCTTCCTAGTAAATCTTTCAAAGCAGTGGTGGGAAGGACTAAGTGGCTCTTCAAATTATGTCAAGAGGGCAAAAGCCAGACTTTCGGAGTTTTATTGCTTAATCAAATTGCTTCTCCTACTGATCATACAGCCATTAGGTGAAACTATAACCGCTTCCAAGCCTCCCCTTCCATCCACTGACCAGACGTCTTTCCAGCCCCAATGATGAGTTTTCAGATCAGATGTACCAAACCAGATGTCAGAGCTCTGTTAGAAAACATGTGACCACAGGCTCATCATAGTCTTTTCCTTGGGAACAACAATTAATCTAAAATAACCACCCCCCCCCCCTGATTCTGCACTCAAAATCACCAACATGACTTAGAATTCCCACTCCACGCACGCGCGCACGCACGCACGCACGCACGCACGCACGCACACACGCACGCACGCACACACACACACACACCATTTTATGAGAGCAATGTGAATACAACCAGGGGCTACAAATGTGTTATGGGGCTAATCTGCATTGAGTTATCTTGCATTATGTGCTACTGAAATCAATACAGGGGCCTTCAATAAAGATGTATTGACATCTGCCTTTTCATTTTTATTTTTTTAAACCCACCCTCCTGGCCATCTACCCCTTTCATTTTTTCATTTGTCCTTTGCTTCATTGCTGTATGATAGAAATGTTCCCTCTGAAAGGAAGCACAGCCAGGATCAGGGCTAAATTGAAAAGGAGATTAAATTAAACAGAGCAAGGAGAGAGAGAGAGATTTTGATATGAACTTCTGATCAACTAGGATAAACATGAAAGAAAATAAACATAAACCTTTTTCTCGTTTCTCTTTAAGCTCTCCTTACTGTTCTGGCTATCATGAGACTGAGCTGCAACAGAGGTCTTCCCTGGTTTGAATCTCACCTCTGCCATGAACTCCTTAGGTGGCCTTAGGCAGGCCATTCCTTCTCAACCTCAGTTTCTCACCTGTAATATGGGGATAACACGTACTCATCTTACAGGATTGTTGTAAAGATTCCACCAAGATAATACATGTGAGGCACTTTGCACACTCTGAAAGCATTATACAAATACTGCACACTATTCTTTCTTTTTTTTAATGACCTTCTAGTTCTCATAGAAGAAATTTGGGAGAATTATTCATCTGTTGTAAAATATGACGCAACTAGCCCACCGTTGTCTCATGAGCAGAGAAGATGAGGAGCTTTCAGAAGAAAAATCCATTTCTATTATTCCAGAGAGGGAGATGCGTAAAGTCAGTGGTGCCAAAGCAGCGGAGTCAGGAAGCACCTGAAAGACCGAGGCTTCGTTCTAGGTACTTTACCTGTGAGAAGCCCCACTGAGCACAGTGGGATTTACTCCTCAGTAAACATACACAAGATCGGGCTACAACCAGTGTTTTTCTAGCATCAGTTTGTGGGAGCCAGAGCCCACAGATGCAGCCTGGGACTTTAATTCCCTCTGTTTGAACTTGCACAGTTTAATCTGAGCCATCTTTTGTAGCTAAGAAGGGTTCAACACAGCTAGCCTTGGGAGAAGAGGGTGCCTCCTCTGAACATGTACAGAAGACATTTCACTTTGCAACCACAGCTAGCTTGGAATAAGCAGGGATTGGGAGATGGCATCTGAGTCAAAGGGTGTCATTCTTTGCGGGCATCCATATATAAAGTAGGACAAGGCTTCTGCGCCTTTATAAAGAGGACGTGTTTAGGGTAAGGTGGTCCTAGCTGGGTGAAAGAGGAGGTGCTTTGCATGCAGCTCATCCCAGGCTCAGTCTCTGACATTTTCCGCTAGGGTGAGAACGAACGGCCACGTCTGACAGCCTGGAGAGTCACTGCCAGCCAGTGTGGGCGCTTCTCAGCTAGGACCGAGGGTCCGACTCTGGCGGCAGCTGCATCCATACGTTCAACGAATCTCTGCAGGTGCTGCTTGCCACAGTGAGGCTGCAAGCAAAGGTGCCCCCCCCCCCTTCACACACACCTCGCAAAAGGGAGAGAAGCCTGGACCTCCATCTGGCCAACAACCTCTCGGGTCCCTGAACTCTCCCTCGCCAGAACGGAGGCGCTGCTCCTGGGCCTCGCCCTCCCCCCCCCGTCCCGATTGCCTCCTGAGGGTGAGACAATCTCGTAGCCTCAGCAGCAGCAGCCTCCCCTGGGGAACGGTACTGGCAGGCAGCCTCCACCCTACGCTGGCAGGGAAAGAACTGGGAGCCAGACGTGCACCTACCATCCGGGTGTTGTGCACGTGCTCCTCCGCCCTGGGCACGGTCCCAAGAAGGACCCTTGGAAAAGGAGCCCGAGGAGGGAACGAGGCAGGCAGGCTCCCCTCCTCGCCCTCTTGACACCTGTGTGCTGCTGCGGTTCGCCTTGCAGCCGGCCCGGTCTGGCTCTGGGGCTGCTTTCCCCGCCAGCTCCTGCTCCTTGTCTCCTTCCTCCTCTCTCTCATCCGGCCTCTCGTTATCTGATTTCGCCGCTGTCAGCCGTAAAAAGAGCAGACGCTAATAAATGGGCATTGTGCTCCTCCGCTACTGCAGGAAGAAGGAGAGGGACAAACAAGGCACAAACAGGCAAAACTATCCCGCCCGCCCCCCTTTCCGGACCGGGGAAAGCTCGCAGGGCTGCAATTCACGTCCAAGGGGGGGGGGACGACGCACGACACGGACGAGGGAGGGGGAAAGCCTGCAAAGCCAGACGCTTTCTCACGAGCGCACCAGGACACGCGACTTGCCAAACAAACGGCTCCTCGGAGTTTGCAAGGGTGGGTCCCGCGGGTCGAGCAAAGGGGCTTGAAGGCTGCCAGCCCAGCCCAGGCACCCAGGCAGGGGATCCAGCCCCAGCTGCCCCACAATGGGACGGATCGCGGATCGCCCTGGTAAGCGGCTACTGTTGGGCTCTCCAGGCTGGCTTGCTACGAGAGCCTCCCAAAGCCCTTCCCGATCTCTCCTCCGGCGGGTCCACCTTTGCAAACTCGGCAGACTGAATGAAGCCGAGCCGATGCAAACGCTGCGACGGCCAGTCTAATGAGATGCTCGTCGAACTCCATCCAGAAGAAGCCGATCTTTAAAAAAAGAGAAAACACGCCGCAACCCTCCCCCAGCAGGTTCCGACGACCCACCCACGTTGGTCCCCGCCGGCTCGGAGTGCCACTGCCACTGCCACCGCCAGCCAGCCTCTCTCCGGCCGTTGCACCGCCTTGCTCGGCGCAACTTAAGAGCTGCAACCGGGCGATCGCCACGACGCCACCCACGGACCCACCCCACCTGTGCAGACTGCTGCAGGATCCGCGGAACCCCAGCCCCCCCCCCCTTGCTGCATCTACATTCAAAGAGCAATTATTATAACGGGAGCTCTCCCCTCCCCCCCCGCCGCCCTTTCTTTTTCGCACATGCTTCGGTGGTGCAACGCATTGCAACAGCCTCTCCAGTCCCCTCCCCTACTCCAGGGCTGGAGCTGCTGCTAACCGGGGGGGGGGGGGAAGGAGGATTTTTTTTTATTATTATTACTATGATGATGGATCAGCTCCATGCAGACTCACGTCTCGGAAGCGGTTCCAGTGTTTGATCTTGCCGCTGTACTGGGAAATGGAAGACAGCCATTGCTCGTCCTCCATAAAATTGCCGGGGTTTTCGCCTTCTTTCCCCCCTTTGCCGTCCCCTTCCGCCAAAGCGATGGCCAGCAGCAGCGGCACCAGACAACAGCCCGGGGCTCTCATCTTTTGATGTGGCGGCGGCGGCGCTTTCCTCGCCCCCTTGCTCGCCTGCAAGGCAATTATTTGTCTTCTCCCCGCTCTGATCTCCTCCTGACTTCAGGAGAGATGGATGGTTGGATCCCCACTGAAATGTGACCTGATTAGGAGATGCACTTCTCTCAAACCCAGCGCTGGGAGCACCGGCGGGAGCAGTACGGAGTCTGCGCCAAAAGAGGCTGGTTTAAGTCACTGGAGCAGCAGCATCACATTTGACATCATCATACCTGTTAAAAAGAAACCCACCCCAACAAAAGGGGGGGGGGAAGGATGGGAGAGGAAAAAGGTACGGGCTGCAGCACCGAGCTCCTTGGCTCCTGCCGAATTTGCCGACGCCGTCCAGATCCTCTAGGTGGAGGGGTTCACTGGCGGCCACTGTGGCACGATAAAAAGGGTTTGGTGGGAATGGGATTATAGTGTTTGGGGAATTATTTCTTATTTTATTTCTTCTGTACAGCCTGCTGCAGAGTTTCAGTCCATAAACTGTTGATCCCAGAGAACAAGAAAAACAGGACAGATTGATCTTTTACAAGAGGTGCATACAGTATAAGCTTTCAGAATCACACAGAACACTTGTCAATGGGAAGACTACCGGTAGATATATAGTGATGATGGTGCTGGAAGTGAGAGTCAGTGAAGCACCATTTCACACATTCTGCACAAAATAATTCTGGTTTGCCAATCACAGTTCTCTGGTTGTATGATACAGGCATTTTGGGTTCAATCCCACTTTACATTTTGGTGTGCACACTACACTGCACACTTAAAGCTTCCAGTGGTACACCCAAAATGTAACTTGGCTCTTCTCAGCTAGGGAAAAGTAGATTAAAGAGAGAAAGCTTTTCTCTCTGTCATATTGGATAGTCTATGATGTCTTCCACCACAACCCATACATTTTTTCACTGTCACATGATATACCTGGACCAGCAAGTAAGTAAGTAAGTAAGTAAGTAAGTAAGTAAGTAAGTAAGTAAGTGTGTGTGTTAGACTGTTGTACTGACCCTATCAAATGGAAACCCCCAAATTTCAAACTCTGCTGCTTTGACTCAAAGTCATGTCCCGGATTGAAACCACTTGCTTTGGTACAATTGTGGCTAAGAGGAATCTTGTATCTTAATGTTTCCTGTTTGTTCTTATCCAGGCCCTTAACTGGCACAGTTTTCAGTGAGATGGTATGGAACAACTTCTTGATACGGAACTGTCTTCAGAGTCTGTCATGTCTTGGCAATCCAGGACCACAACACCAAAGGCGGCAACACAAACCTGGCAAGGCACAATCTCACCAAAGTAAATAATTTTTGTCCAATTGTTTTCAAGGGGATGGAGACGTCTCTTCTTGAAACCTTCACTGGGACTTGAACGTGTGTCACTTTGTTGGATCCTGCCAAAATAGTGCCTCTCCCTACTTCATGCACATTTCAGATGACGAGCAGCCCAATCCTAACTAGGACTACTGGGCTGCCCTTTACGACAGCGGGACACAGTCCTGCTGTTGTAAATGGCCATACAGCAGTGAGAACAGCGCACCACCGGTGGCCATTTTAAGTCCACCACCACAAACAGAGGTGGTGCCAGAGGTCCGCTGTCACTGCCAGCCACCTCTGGCAGCACAGGTAAGTCAGCAGCAGGGGCGGAGAGGGCTGGGGGTGGGAGGAACAGGGAAGGGAATGGGGGAGTTTCTGGGCAGAGAGGGGGCGGATGGGAGATGGTACAGGGGAAGAAAGGGACAGATCTCGGCACCAGATGCTAACCCCTTTCTCTCTCCCCTTCCCTCTCCCTCACTCTCCTCGGACTTGTGCAAGCAAAATAGCTGGTGTAGATCTGAGGAGACACATTTGGGCAGTGGAGGCTTGCCCCGGACACTTCCGCAATGCCCCCCCCCCATCTCAGGATGTTTAAGCACTCCTTTGGTGTGACTGCATCGGTGGTGGGGGACTTAGGGTTGGGTCTTAAGGCAGCAGCAACTCCTACTGACCTGAATAACAGTAGAATCTGGCACTTGGAACAAAAGCATCAAAAACCACTCTCTCACTCCTCAAGGCCCTCCCCAAGTCAATAACGTATAAGCTGCTGCTGCTGGGTTTTTTTTTGTTTTTTTTTGTATTTAGTTTCACGAGCGTGATCACTGACAGGGTTCAGAACCTAGCAGGTTTAGGTATTACAGACCCAAAGGGATCTCTCTGGTTTTTGCAGCAATCAAACAAATGGATTTTTATATATTGTTCATGTAGCTTTTAAAGTGCTGGTTGTAAGCTGCCTTTGAAGCTGAACGGTGGGGTAGAAATATTTAAATCAAATATTAAACAAAAGAAGCCTACCGTATCTCTTCCTGTGTCAGAATTCCACCACCTTGCTGGTCTTGCCTGAACATAGGAAGCTGCCGGAGCTCTCCAGGGTTCTAGACCAGGTTCTTTCCCAGCACTACCTGGAGATGTCCGGGAGTGAGCCTGGGACATTCTGCATACAAAGCAAGTTCTCTAGACCAGCAGTTCCCAAACCCTTCCCGGCCAAGTACCACCTCCAACGCCATTCTCCTTCTGAGTACACCAGACGTGACTGGCGATGACATCGTCATCAGTTACTTCCAGGTTTTCAGAGGGTAGAAAATGCAGGTAGGAGACTTTGGGAGGGACCTTCTCAGCATTTCTGAGAGACTCGATCAAAGGCAGGAGCTTCTTGGGAGCACAAACGCGCCACCAAAAGTGTTGCATCGGAGTGGGGTTCCAGTGGTCCAGCAATCCGAGTACCACCAGCTGTAGGCCAAAATACCACTGGTGGTACTAGTACCACAGGTTGGGAACCCCTGTTCTAGACCATTGAGCTACAGCCCCTGAATCAGGGATGGTGTGACCCAAAATGCCACCTGATGCCGTCTCAGATTCACCACCTCTGTGCTACAAACAGCAACAACAAACTAACCAAAACCAAAACCTTTATATTGTGCTCCTTGTGTGCTGCCATCAAGCCTGGAAGTGTGAGACTTCTGGTTTCATTTACAGGGACAGCATGAATTACATGGGTTGGAGGGAGGCGGTAGTGGAACACTCAGGGTGAAAGGCACCCCCTCGAATCTTCTGCCTCCTTGGGCACCTCGCAATCTGCCGCTGATGAAACCTGCATCAGGTGGCCTCATGGATGGGGCAGTCATACCCTGTTGCACCTGGGAGTGAGCCCCATAGAAGCGAGCCCCATAGAACATAAGAGGGACTCACTTCTGATAAAACATGCACAGGACTGGTCTGGACTGTCCATGTGAGACAAAAGCCAACATGTCAATTGTTGTAAATCCCAGATTCAAGCATGTAATGGTACGTTTATTAACAGACAGAAACTTTCTAGCTACTTTGACTGAGCTCATCGTGATCAAGAGCCTGGAACAATTCAATGCCGTCTTCAAGTCTTCCACCAATCACATCGCGAAATCAAATGTTCACCAGTTCTAAATCAGAAAAGAGGCCCAAAAAGTGATCCCCTCTCTTTGCAAAAATTCCTCTAGTAACAGCACAGAAATGAGGTCCTCCCATATGCTTGCACCTTTCCCTGGCCAACATTTTGTTGCTAAAAGCCTCAAAGAATTGCAGGTAGTGATCAGGTTACATGGAGCAACTGAAAAGCCTTTCAAGAGGTAGAGCATGTTTATTTTGACCTGCTGATAGCCACCTGCTGGAGATGACACTATATATAGACATTAGTTTGGTCTTTTCAGTATTCAGTATACGTTAGTCTGGTCTTTTCACAACCCAATTCTATAGAGCCTATCTGCTGGTAGAGCTAGTGTTCCACCAGTGAGGACTGCTTTATGGCAGTTGTTAAATACTCTGCAACAGTGTGTGAAATCACATGTTGCTGGAGCATTGGCGGGGAGGCTGCAGCAACCCCACTTGCAGCAACGGACTGCTGCTGACGTGCTAACCCAGGTAAGCTGGTGGGGGAGGGGCATAACGGGGCAATGATGGGGTGGGGAGGTGTTGTGTCCCAAATGTTGGGACTTTACTCCTGGGGGAGCAAACCTTACTCCTGGGGGAGTAACTTTACCCCAAACGTTACTCCTGGGGGAGCAAACTACTATTCCCTTTAATTAACTCCCATGTCCACCTTAGGCAAAGTTAGCTCCTTTTCCATAATTGCAATTGTGTGTCAAAGAAAACACTGAACTCCAAGGCAACTATTTACAAGATTTATTACTTTTCCAGCAATAAATGTCCATTAGCCCTTCCCGGGCAGATAATATTCTACTTAGCTAACGAGGATCCGTTTCCATAGAGAAGTCCAGCTCGTTGCTTCACGGCAGTAGAATCTCCTTGTTGCCTTTATCCCATCCAGCAAAGAGTCTTGTAGCACAAAGTCCAATCAATCCTGGTCTCTCCAACTTTCCAGTCAGGCAGAGTGACTCCCAATACCAGTCAATCCAGGTGGGTAGTCCATCCAGGTGAGCAGTCAGTCCGGCAGAGTATCCCCGTCTGGAGCAGAGTCGTCATCGTCGTTGCTCGGCAGTCTGGCAGCATGTCCCCGTGGCGAGCTGGCGAGGCTCTTTCCTGCTCCAACTGCTGCTGTTTTTATACTGTTAGTCCCTATCAACTCTTTACTGGCTACAGCTGTGGGCTTCCAATCACTGCCCTCATTATTGCCCACAGCTGTGAGAGTTCCAATCAGTGCTAATTGAGTGCAGCTGCGAGCCACACCCACTGCATTCAAAGTCCCAGCTTCATCTCAATTAACAGCAACACCTGTGGGCCACACCCAATTACTTGCAGGTGTGCTTCCACCCACGCAGTCCTGGGTGGTAACCCTTTGTGTCCCAGTCCTGTCAAACAGGCAATCCTTTAACCCCTTCCTTCCCGGACCTGTCAAAACAGGGGACCACTGCTAACACCACTAACTCCTTGCCAATCTTCCGCGATTTCCACTACAGGAGGAGGGAAGATTGGGTTCAGGAAGGGGGCAGTTTGGTGGTAGCGGTGCCTGCCAAATCCAAACTTTCTTCTCGGACCCGATCCCATGACCTTTGACCCAATTTTGCTGGTGCAGGTCTGTCTGAGTAGACCAGTCTGCACCTTGGAGGCTTACCCCCGGGTAAGGGAACAAATGTTGCATGCAGATTTTCATGGCTGTGGGTAACTGACAAGGTTCTTAACTGTATGGGTTCTGCAGCCATGTCAATATAAAAGTAGAGAAATAAAATCCGTTACCGCTTTTGTTGTTTGTTTAGATTTCTTATATTGTGCAGGTGTCACATACACAGAAAAGGTTTTCTTACAATAACAACAACACGGGATCCTACTTCCCAAGCCGACGTTTCACTCCATTCACGGAGCTTTCTCAAGGCAATTTGGCAGTAAAAAACTGCTGGATGAAAAAGAATGTTACGGAGTGGTGACAGTTAAACATCAGTCTGTTGCTCAAAGTTAAAGGGACCCACTACTTTTGTCCTCAGAGTTATTCAACACTTATTACTTGGGTTATTTAAAATTGGCATCCATATCCTATTGGCATATGTCATTTCCTGCTGGCGGTTCAGTAACTTTGAAGATTTCGTCTGGGAAATCATTAGAGCCTCCAAATTTAATCTATGTTTTAATCTGGGTTCATGAAACAAGGCTCGTGCATGCTCAAACATTATCCTGTGTCCTGATTCTTTCGCGTGCAAAGCTACTGCTGATTTTTCTTCTTGCTTTGCATCTGTTGCTCTTTGATGTTCCCGTACCCGGACCCCTATTGGTCTTTTCGTTTGTCCCAGATAAACTTTCCCACATTCACAGCCAATTTCATATACTCCGGGGTTAGATAACGCTGGTCTGGGGTCCTTGGGATTGTGTAGCAGTTGCTCTATTTTCGTTGTTGGGCTGAAAATAGTTTTCACATCATATCTCTTAAAGATTTTGGCTATCTTATCAGTTGTACCCCTGACAATGAGAAGCAGACAGAAAACAAAGAACAGCCATGGCTTTCGTTACCCTTCATTAGGGGTACAACTGATAAGATAGCCAAGATCTTTAAGAGATATGATGTGAAAACTATTTTCAGCCCAACAACGAAAATAGAGCAACTGCTACACAATCCCAAGGACCCCAGACCAGCGTTATCTAACCCCGGAGTATATGAAATTGGCTGTGAATGTGGGAAAGTTTATCTGGGACAAACGAAAAGACCAATAGGGGTCCGGGTACGGGAACATCAAAGAGCAACAGATGCAAAGCAAGAAGAAAAATCAGCAGTAGCTTTGCACGCGAAAGAATCAGGACACAGGATAATGTTTGAGCATGCACGAGCCTTGTTTCATGAACCCAGATTAAAACATAGATTAAATTTGGAGGCTCTAATGATTTCCCAGACGAAATCTTCAAAGTTACTGAACCGCCAGCAGGAAATGACATATGCCAATAGGATATGGATGCCAATTTTAAATAACCCAAGTAATAAGTGTTGAATAACTCTGAGGACAAAAGTAGTGGGTCCCTTTAACTTTGAGCAACAGACTGATGTTTAACTGTCACCACTCCATAACATTCTTTTTCATCCAGCAGTTTTTTACTGCCAAATTGCCTTGAGAAAGCTCCGTGAATGGAGTGAAACGTCGGCTTGGGAAGTAGGATCCCGTGTTGTTGTTATTGTAAGAAAACCTTTTCTGTGTATGTGACACCTGCACAATATAAGAAATCTAAACAAACAACAAAAGCGGTAACGGATTTTATTTCTCTACTTTTATATTGACATGGCTGCAGAACCCATACAGTTAAGAACCTTGTCAAGGGAACAAATGTTCCCTTACGAACGTTCCCTTACCCAGAGGACTGCCCAGAGGCAGGATGCAGCGCAAGTCATTTTGGCACAGCTGGGACAACTTTCCTGGGAGTAAGCCCCACTGAACCCAATAGGACTTACTTCTGAGTAGACATGCATAGGGTTGCACTATTATTCCTGCCTCTCCTCCCCCAAGCTTTATGCTTTTTTTTAGTTTAAAAAACTAGTCAAGTGATTTAAATGGAAAGTAAATTAGCTTGTTTAATGGCCCACAATATTAAATGTTGTATCTTAATCACTTTTATTCCTTTGAGAATTCCAAGGCACGATAAAGCACCAATATCAGTGATGCTGTTGGTGCTTGTGCATTCTGCTATATAGAAGCCTATTCTAAAGCAGTTGGCAATGCTGCCTTTACTACAATATTGTGCCCTGTGCCAGTTCTGCACAATGATCCTTCAGAGGCACATCTCTTTTCCCAAGCCCAGCAGTGGTGACTCTAAATGCAAGACGCCCAGTGGTAAAACGGGAGAGTGCAGTTGCCACAGACCCAGAGTCTGAAAGCAGAGGTATAGACATGCACTGTACATCTTAATGGAATACAAGAAACTAGTGAGAAAGGGGGACAGTCATATAGGCCGCCTAGTTCTTATTGAGATGGTCAGCCTGTGTTGGGGCTGTGTCACTTTAAACTGCAGGTGGGGGCTCAGCTGACTGAAATCTTCTCCAGCCAAGCAACGAAAAATGCCCTGTATTCAGAAAACTAGCAAGTCAGGGAAAAGGTGAAGTGAGAACTCTTTTTCCCTGACATCCAGTTTTCTATGCAGAGGGGTTGATATTATTATGAGTACTTAAAATATTTATATCCTGCTTTTTCTTCTTGTACAAAGTGGCTCACAGTCAATTAAAAAAAAGCCATCTAAACATAATATTACAACAAAATCCAATACAGCACGCACGCACGCACGCGCACACACACACGCGCACACACACACACACGAGAGAGAGAGAGAGAGAGAGAGAGAGAGAGAGAGAGAGAGAGAGAGAGAGTCAGTCCCTTCAGGCTAACTTCAGAAGAAAAACTTCAATCCTCAACAGAAGGTAAGTTCAATGGGGTAAGACTAGGCTTACCAGATCTCCAACCGGGACAGAGTGGTTGTCTCCAAACACCTTTAGGAGAAAGAATGTGGGCAGGTATAGCTTGTTAAGTCCTAGAGCACAATCCTAGGCATGTCTACTCAGAAGCAAGTCCCATTGTATTCAGTGGAGCTTGCTTCTGGGTAGACATGCCTAGGATTGTGCTTTAAGGTTTAACAAGCTTCACCTGCCCACATTCCTTCTCCTAAAGGTCTAGCACTCTGTCCCGGTTGGAGATCTGGTAAGCCTAGGTGAGACGAACCTCCCAGGGCAGGGAGTTCCACATGCTGGGTGCTGCTATGGAGAACGTCCTCTCCCACATGCACATTCACTCCATCTCAGAGGGCAGTGGAGCCTCAACTGATGACCTTAGGGAGTGGACAGCCTCATACATGTGGAGGGGAGGCGCACTCCATCATGTCAGCCCCCACTTGCAGCCTGGTGGTACAGTGCCGACATGGGTCTACCTCCCCAGTGAATACTAGGCCTGTGCAATTAATCGACGAAGCACAGAACGAGTATCTCGGTGGATTCAACCTTGGTTGCCTGATTTATGAATAAGCCACATGTGGCTGAAAGTTTGCAGACAATGCCTGTGTGGCATTATGTTCATTACAGAAATGCATCAGCCATCTGTTCCGTTGGCAAAGGAGACATGATTAAGTATCATGTGACTTGTGCTTCTAGCAATGGAACTTACTCTGTTTATGATGCTGCTATTTACACACAGGCCTGTCTTACAAAGAAGACACTGATGAGGCTCTCAAATGGATCCCAATTTTTTTTTGTAGTCTTAAAGTCTATAACAAAAACACTGCCCTTTGACATAGTTTGGGCAATATGTCAAATTTTGCTTCAGAAAAAAGATGATTCTCTTCTGTCAACCCTCTAGAAATGTAATAGGATCGAAATGACTCCATGCCATCCATTCAATTATTTACACACAATTTTTCTTGCAATACTGCAGTGCAAAGTGGCTTACATACGTAAACACAAAACATTAATATAACAGAGTAAAAACCTTTGAAAACAAATAACAATAACATCCCACAGTGGAAACAGCAGCAACAACAAAAGCCCCCCCCCAAAAAAAATAAAAAAAGCCAATTGTAATGGATCAAGCAATGGAACAGAGCCAAAGCAATCCTGGGGAGTGGACGAGTTGTCTGTGAGGGAGGTTCATGGCTTTTCTCTGTTGCTTTTCAGATAATCTAGGGCTGCAATCCTTTGCACATTGACTTGAGTGAAACTCAGTGGGACTGAACAGCTGAGTAATCACATACAAGGTTAAGCATGTGAAGTGTGTGTGTGTGTGTGTGTGTGTGTGTGTGTGGCCCACCCACTCTAAGGATCCTGTTTTCCTAGGATTGGATCATTCCATGTCAAATCAACCAATGAAAAATCCATTTTGGAACTTGATGTCATGGATTTGGTTCATTTTTGGTACATTTGTACCTTACCATGAGATGTTTAAAAAAAAATTTTTTCAAATTTTTTTGTCCACCCATTTTTGAGATATTGAACTTTCAAAACTGCCTAAAAACGCCAAAATTCACTTGCCACCATACATTCAAATGCCATTTACAAGACGACTATGAAGGCTACAGACATGGGACAGGTGTCATTTTAAATCTAATGAATAGGGCTTTCATTTGATATACAACATGACACAATTGTAAATTTTCAAGAAATTCAAAAATATTCAAATAATATTTATTTTGAAGTTTTGGAAAAACGGAATTTTAATTTTTTTTCAAAAAAATCACACTTAAAGGTATATGTCTTGTAGCCGATCAGTCAAAATTACTGGGGTGGTATCTCAATGGTATCATACAAAAAAAAATTTCTTGTTGGCAGTGACAAGGAACTAAACCCCTCAAGTCCATTTTTCTACAATTTACATTGATAAAATTATGTGGTAAACTGAAATGAATCCAAACATTTATTACAGGATTTTTATAGAGAATTAATTCACTTTCTATTCTTTTACAGGACCAGTTTTTTGGTAAAACTATCAAAATCAATTTTTGTACAATTTTGGTACAAATGTACCAAAAATGAACCAAATCCATGACATGAAGGTTTCATGCATTGCTTGATTTCACATGGAATGACCCGATTTGAGCCATGATTACAATCAAGAACCACTCTCTTAATGAACACAAAACAGACTCTTTGGAAGCCTGAAAGTTGCCTTTGGAGTGGGCAAATCCATCCACCACAGGTCACGTGTTTTACCACTTGCCAATCATCTTTGTACATCATCCTCGGAGACATACAGAGGCCTGATCTACTAAAAGCCACACATAATCTGATCAAACACAGCCCACCCGACACCACTCCATCCATCTTATTTATTGTCTGTGTGCAGATGGCATGTCACGTAACCTCCTTTTAAGCAACGCATATTAGGGACAGAGCCGGTGGCAGGATTTGAATGGATCCAGTTCTGTGGAGCAAGAGGATTGATTGAGAGCCAAAGCATTTGGAGATCATTCAAGATTTGTTTTGGTTTGATGTGGGGAAAGTTTGATATGGGTTTTAGGCATGTGGTTGATTGTGGAGAGCTTGAGCAAATGTTACAATAAAACCAGGAAATTCAAACAGGATCGATGTCTAGATCAGGTTTTTTGATAGCGTGATCAGTGTCAAAGCTGCATTGGATCCTAGACTTGGAGGGAGGGAGAAAGGAAGAGAACAGGGTTGCTGTAGGCATTATTCATGTATAAGCCTCTGAATGTTTGGGTCTCCGATGCAGTCTTGGGTATACACTATCATTTTCAAGTCAGGGATGCAATTTTAAAGTGGCTATCAAGATGAAAGGCTTTACAGTAAGAATAACCCTGTAATTTCCAGCTTGAATCACAAGGGATGGATAACGCAGGGCAACATGAGCAGCAGAATCAATTCAGTTGTATTGCTCTCTCTGCACAAGCTGGTGCTTTGTCAAAGCCCGTGCCAAGCTGTCTGTTGGAGAAGCAAGCACATTCTCCCGTCAAAATGCTGAACGTTTCAGCCGGAGCAAGAGGCAAGCCGAGCGCTGGGCTTCGAGCTTGCTACCGTGCAGAAACGTGTCAAACGTTGAGAGGTATATGTGACCGCAGTCCAACAAGCCCAGTTCTTAACGCTTCTAGTGCTGAGCCTGTTAGCCGGCCCTGTCTTTTGTTCAGAGCACAGATCAATTGCTCCAGCCAGCTAGTGCCACACTCCGAAACACAATGACTCATGAATAAGAACTGCTTACAACTCAATGAAGAGATGTTGCGCCTTCCTTGTATTGCAGAGGCAGTGATTGCAGAGCTGCGTTGTTCAGGTTTCTTGTGCAGGGTTCCACAAAATCCTGCAACTGATCCTGGCTACTTAAAATGCTTCTGAATTAAAACTCAACTCCTTCTGTACACCTGTACTCTGGCATACCTGTACTTCAGTACACCTGTCCTGTCCAGCAGTAGCGTACTAACGTAGGGGGCCCTGATGTACAGGGCCCCAGGCGCCGAGCTTCCGGGGGGCGCTCACCTCGGACTCGAAGCTGGAGCACGGCACCCGCCCGCAGCCATAGCGGGCGGGCGGCGCTCCAGCTTTCGAGTCCAAGGTGAGCAACAGCGTCGGCGTCGGTGTCTAGGCAACGCGCAGCGCGCGCCCAGACCCTGTGGCTGTGGGCGCGCACTGTGCACGTTGCCTAGACAATGACGCTGCTCTCGGATTCAAAAAAAGCTCCTCGGATTCAAAAGCTGGAGCGCCGCCCGTTATGGCTGCGGGCGGGCGCCGTGCTCCAGCTTTCGAGCGACAGCGTCGTTTAACATCACGTGATGTCATACGTCACGTGACGTCCGGGGGGGGTGCTTGGCCAGCCCCCGCCCCCCTAGCCCCAGGCGTCGGGAGGCCTGAAGACACCACTGCTGTCCAGCATGTTCGAAGCACAGGAATAAATGCATAATCATCCTTCAGAGAGCACCATCAATGTGCACGGTACTTTACAAAGTACAGTCTATAAGCAGAGAGATCCTTGCCTTGGATTGCTTATAATTTAAAATGTGATGCAGGAGAGACAACAGAGGAAGGGGAGGGGAATTGAGACAGTGGTAAACCAGGGGAAACTATTGGGTAACTGCCTGGGGTGATGACATTGATAGCTAGACATCCCATGTCACTGTCCGTCAAAGCATTACTGTTGAAGGACGTCAACATACTTGTTCCAGCTCTTGTAGCCCCGCCCCCTCTTGCAGTCAGCAGAGCAGAGACAATTTGCCTAGTCATCACCTCCACAGGGTTCTCTCTTTCACCTTCACAATTCCTTTGCACTTGCCTAAGGGCTAGATGATTCTCACACTTCCCAGGTGTTAGAAGTTTCTAAGCTGCACAGTCTGTAGTGGAAATCGCGGAAGATCGGCGAGGAGTTAGTGGTGTTAGCAGTGGTCCCCTGTTTTGACAGGTCCGGGAAGGAAGGGGTTAAAGGATTGCCTATTTGACACGACTGGACAGCAAGGGGTTAACACCCAGGACTGCGTGGGTGGAAGCACACCTGCAAGCAATTGGGCGTGGCCCACAGGTGTTGCTATTAATTGGGATGAAGATGGGACTTTGAGTGCAGTGGGTGTGGCTCGCAGCTGCACTCAATTAGCACTGATTCGAACTTTTACAGCTGTGGGCAATAATGAGGGCATTGATTGTAAGCCCACAGCTGTAGCCAGTAGAGAGTTGATGGGGACTAACAGTATAAAAGCAGCAGCAGCAGGAGCAGGAAGGAGCCTCGCCAGCTTGCTATGGGGAAATGCTGCTAGATTGCCAAGCGATGATGACGACTCTGCTCCAGACGGGGATACTCTGCCGGACTGACTGCTCACCTGGATGGACTACCCACCTGAATTGACCAGCATTGGGGGACGCTCTGCCTGACTGAAAGGTTGGAGAGACCTGGATTGATTGAACTTTTTGCTAGAAGGCTCTTTGCTGGATGGGAAAAAGGCAACAAGGAGATTCTACTGCCGTGAAGTAACGAGCTGGACTTTTCTACAGAAACGGACTCTCGTTAGCTAAGTAGAATCTTATCTGCCCGGGAAGGGCTACAGGACATTGTTTATTGGTGGGAAAGTAATAAATCTTGTAAATAGTTGCCTTAAAGTTCAGTGTTTTCTTTTGGCACACAATTGCAATTAAAAGGGGAAAGGATTGCTAACTTTGCCTAAAGTGGACTATTGGCGCTAATAGTAAAAGGGAATACTAGTTTGCTCCCCCAGGAGTAAAGTTTGGGGTGCAACAGTTGGGACACAACACAGTCCCAATTCAAAATCAACCTACCCATGCTGCAAAAAGACATGCTTGAGCCTAGACTTCAGGCTTGTGTTTCGTTCAGGGCTACATGACAAATGTGCCCCTGCAACCATGATTGGCCAAGACTTCCTGGAGAATGTTTACTGTGTGTTTTGAGACATGGAAGGTGCCTTTCAAGCATTATCAAAAAAGCAGGGGCGGTCTATGGTGAAACCAGCTTGTGTGTAAACCACAGCCCTGTGTGTGACAACATGTGTCATGGGTGCTTCTGTGTGCTCTACAACAGGTGGATCTTTAGGGTGCAAAAAAAAGTACCCCAAAGAAACCTTAAAACTTGGTGCTGAGCCTGGGTCAGGAAGATCCACTAGCTTCTACAGTTACTGAACATGACAATATTGCTATTTCTAGTTTTGTTGCCAGGCAATGGCCCCACTTTCCAAACACACGCGGTCACTCCTAACTCCATCTTGGTTCCTGACATTCCCTATAGTCAGCAGAACTTTGCCCTGGAGGGGGTGAGGAATGGCTCCCTCTATCAAGATCATGATAATGAGTCATTAAGGGAACAGAAAGCTGTAGCACTGCGGGGCATCTGCATGTCACCTTCCTCTATAAGGTCTTGCAGATTTCGGGCTCTCCACCTCGGCTTCATCTTGCTTGCAAGCAGAGGTCCTACTGCATAATAAGCCTAACTGCCCAGTGGCCAGCCCCCCCCCCGATAGTCTTCTCAGCAGTGGCATAGCTAGGCTAAAAGGTATTGGGGGCCCACCTCCTAATTGGTGCCCCCCCGGATTGGCCCCCGTATACTCCCCCGCACCGCCAAAGGCGGCGCACGTTTTTATTTATTCCCCCCCCTAAAAAACATTTTAATTCCTTGGGTTTTACCTTGTTTCGGCGCGGCGCGCATCCATGATGAGGGCGAGGAGGACCCTGGAGGGGGTTACTGGCCGGGCGTGGGGCGAAGAAAGCGAAAGCAAACGCGACTCCGAGTCAGGCGACTCGGAAGAGGAAGTCAGTGCCTCTCTAGGAGGCTGACTTCCTCTTCCAAGTCGCCCGACTAGGACTCGGGCGACTCTGACTCGGTCTCGGGGCCCGAGTCTGACTCGCCCCCTTTGGCGCCCCCCAGAAGCTGGTGCCCTGGGCCTCAGGGCCCCGTATCAAACAACGCCACTGCTTCTCAGATGCCTTCTCCAGGAAACCTCTCCCACCAAGGACCTAAGCATGGGTGCATCCCACTCCCTGCCATACTTGTTGGCCCTCAAGAACCTCTCTGCTTGGGGTGCAATTAAACGTTTATGCCTTCCTGGGAGGACAAACCTTAATCGAGCCCAGGAAACTCCTGGCTGCATACCAAGGGGATATTCCAGATAAAGTACCATTATTCACCCAGGAATGTCTTTGTATTCTTTGTCCAAAGTTCTAGAACTACCGGTACCCCTGCTCTAGGAGCAGAATTTTGGTGTTTTCTTCCCCATTGAAGGTATCTACACTGTCCATTTGGGTGGTCTCTCCCTCCAATAGAGACGTCAACTCTGTTCATTTTGGTGAGGTTTTTCCCACTTGGAGAGCCTCTTGCCTCCATAGGTGCCCTCACCTCTGGAGGAGCTACTTTCCCTGCCCACCAAGGGGCAGCTTTTTGGCTGCATTTTTCCTTCCCCCCAGGATCTGAATCCATGCAGCCCAGTCTCACTTTGAAAGACATCGTATCCCAGGCTACCCAGCAGACAAAGGATAGGTAATTTCTCTGCTCTTTCTAAGGCTGCAATCCTATAATACTTTCCTGGGAGTAAGCCTCATTGGACAGAATGGGATTTACTTCTGAGTAAACATACATAGGCTTGTGCTGTTAGCCTCGTAACATCTCATCCCATCTAAAATCCTCTATTCCCAGGTGCCAGTTTTAAACATCCTGCTAATCCTCTCCTTCTCGCCGGTTGGGTCATCTCTGGAGGAGAAAACTCAGCCCAACTGGCAACCTGACTCTCACTCTCCCTTTCCCTCCTTCACTTAACCCATGCCTATCCAAAGAGCTATTCACAGGTCTTATTTCAACCCACAACCTATGTTCCCTCTCAGTTTTTGAGGGGTGTGTGCAGAGTCCTACCGTGAGTGCACAGGGGTGGCTCTGGAGCGCTCAGCAATGACATCATTGTCAGTGCCAAGCTCCGAAGAGATAGAAGCTGCTCAGGGCTTCGATTCCAGCCACTTACAGCTCTGTGTGCAACTGATCTTACAAGGACATGTTGCCTTTTCCTTGTTTTTCTATATTTTTAAATAAAATCTGTCTTGTTTTAGAAAACTGTCTCATGGTTACTGTTAGCCTAATTAGAGGCACTTTGGGGTTGTTCACTCTGCTGTCAACTAGACAGCAGAGTGAACAACCCCAAAGTGCCTCTAACGGACCCCAAACAGCCATACGTTGCATTTTGGCTTCTCTTGTTATACAGGGTTATTCAAAAAGGATGGTGCAAAAGTAAAGCTGATTTATTCTTAAATAAATTGACATACCACAACCGTCATGACATGAAAAGACAAAAAAACTGTCCAAGTTTCACATGCACATTACAAATGTTCGATGTGGGCACTTCTGTAGCTACAATGGGGCAAGGGGGGGGGAACAACCACAGTCTTCTCATGAGGAGACCGCAGCTGTCACCCGGGGCATTTGCCCCCCTTGTCCCACTGAAGCTACGCAAGTGCCCACATCAAACATTTGTAATGTGTATGTGAAACTTGGACAGTTTTTTTGTCTTTTCATGTCATGACGGTTGTGGTATGTCAGTTCATTTAAGAATAAATCAGCTTTACTTTTGCACCATCCTGTACATTCCCCCAGTTTAGTTTAATTCTGGGCCGGGTGATTCCGGGCCTGGGACTGTGTGTGAGTACACATGTAGTGGTAGACAAGTGTACGTGTTGGCAACAATTTGCACCTGGACAGGCTGGAATTAGCCAACCATTTTGAAACCAACAAGGATTTGAACCCTTAACCTTAGGAAGGATGCAGTAAAGTGATGTTCATTGCCTTTTTGATGTGCCGAGACTAACGCTGTGTGCTAGAATATGTACCCGCAATGTCTGTGGTATGATATGATTTGTGTTGATGCACCACAAGCATGCCCCATGCTAAGCACTTAGAAGCTGTGTATATTGCATGAGCTAGCTGCAGGGTTCCATTCAGGCTAGCTTTCAAAACAGATATATCTGAGATAACTCACTTTAAAATGAAAACTCTATTTATTAAACAGTTTGTCCTTAAAAAATGTCCATGTGACGCATTAGAATACTACTCAGCTGGATAGGAATTAATTCCAGATCTGTTTATTTCCGTTGTGAATTTTATTTAGCAACTTAATCCAACATTGTTGAATTAATTATACTTCATACATTATAAAGGACTGAACTTATTAAATATATATTTCTAAAAAAGTACATATAATTAGAAGAAGCCCTTTCTAACCTCATTAAAATAAATTCTACTCTGCTACTTTAGGCCTTGACCTCTTACGTAGTTACTATAACATGCAGGTCTGCACAGGAATTCAGTGCTATACTGCTGAAGTGGTAGCAGTGGAAAAAATCGCTGCACCAGAAGTGACCAGACTGGGGTAGAGAATACTGATCACATTGGCCCATTATAGTCCTCATTTTTAGTGGGAATGGTGTTGCGGGGGGGGGGGGGAAGACGACAATTGCAAATTAAGCTTACGATACTATTTTGTTTCTGTGAACTCAGCTCTGTACATGATCCTAGAGATTGCAAGGGGGGGGGGGAGACAGACGGATGACAGAAGCTCCCTAAAAAAATGTCCTCATGCACAATAGCTCCTCCAGTTATTTACACAGGGGTGATTCTGATGGACACCCAGTGTAAAATTATGGGGAAAAGGTAGGGGACCTTAATGAATACCACAAACCCAATCCCTTGATCCAACCCCAATTTTAGCCAAACCATACCCCCCCCCCCCAGTAGCCTTGTAGAAGCAGTAGCTAAGAGGTTGGACTTCCTCTGGTCCCCTGGGATTTAAGCACTGCGGACATCTGGACTCCTTATGAACATATGAAACTGCTGTTTACAGTGCAAGACTATTCATCCACCTCCACTGATGGGTAGCAACTCTCCAAGATCCTTCCCTGCCCTTCTGTTTGAAACCCTTTTAACTGGAAACACCAAGGATTTTAACCTGGGACCTTCTGCATGCAAAGCATAATCTGTACAACCACTGAACTACAGCCTCCCCATTCTATTGAAACAAACGAGAAGCCCACTCAGGCTTTCTGTAGGAAGATCAGAGCACACAAAAGGCTCTGAACTGGGGCAATGGTGCTTTCTAACGGGACCTCTCTGAGATTGCAACCCTATGCACACTTTCCTGGGAGTAAGCTCCTTTGAACACAATGAGATTTGCTTCTGAGAAGGCAGACGTAGTATTGTGCTATAATTCATTCATTCATTCCAGGAATTCTATGTATACCAGCTCTCATAGATTCTTAAATGCTTACCTGTGCTGAGCATTAGCTGACTTGTCAAGCCTCAAGTCAACCCATTTGGTCTTAGCAGGAGGACTCAGAGAGTAGGATACCACTCTCAAAAGGAATCAAAGTGACAGAATTGGGCCCAAAGTAATCAAACCCAGCCATATTAATGCCAACCTCAATAAGGAGCTCGAGAAAAATCAATGCTAGACGATAAAAGAAAAAACCGGTCAGGAAAGAAAATTTTATTGAAAAAGCTTCTAAGAGGGAACTGCAGACAAAGAAGAATAAAAATAGCACTCATGTCCTTTTAGGGTTTTAATATTCAGCATGAAGTGTATTGCTAAGTGCATAAACAGCTTCTTGGTTATGTTTGTTAAAAATAAAAATAAGTCAAGAAGCTTTTAGATGTACTTTCTTTCTTGCTGCAGAAGAGAGGACTGGCTTTTGTGAGCAAGTGGAGCAAAAGAATTAAAAAACCTCACAACCCTCTTAAACTTTGCTCTTGGAAGAAAAGTCAGAAGGGCCAGTATTTTGGGACAGTGAACACTTCTCCAAAGGTGCTGAAAACAACGCTCTATGTGAGGGGAGCACTCTTGGGATAAGAGACCTCATATGATTCTACCTGGGCTCTTGGTGATGATTGAACAAAGTTAAAGCAAAGAGTAGCTGAAGAATTCAGATAATGACATCAGGCAGCTGGGAGAGAATCAAAGCTACAATAGGAGCAGAGTGGCTTTGTATTTTAAGAGTGATAATTAAAGCAGTACTATGCCAGGAAAAAAAAACACCAGTTTTGTACTGCTAAATTTACTTCCTCCGCTTTGTCCACCATGAGCAGGGCTTTTAATACGCAGCGATAGAACATCCCGGGGATGCTCACCCAAGGAAACAGATCTTGGTTAAGCAAGCAAACCAAAAAAACCCCCTCCTCCTGCTGAAAGTAACTATGCTGCTAGGAAAGTGGCAGAACGTGGACAGCAGTGATCCTTGCTACAGTGAAGTGTGTGCAACAATTCCTGTCTAAAGAACTGACTGTTCATATCAATCAACTCTCTTTATCAGAATTCCTAGAAATAAGACTGCTTTTGAGCATTCCTGGAGTGGTGGAAACTAAGTGAAGAATTTTGTACCACCATTATAATTAAATCCTAAATCAAACCAGTTTTTAACCAAACAAACTCACCATTGACTTCCCTTCCATTTGTTTTATTCTACCTAAACTTTCACTTCCTAGGGTTGCTCTTAATTTTCTCTCTCCTTGCATTTTATTTATATATTATTAGGAGATGAAAGACTAACGGCACAATCCTGCCTAACTATGTACCGGCGGAGCACACACTTCACCGGTGCTGGGCGTAGCGAAAGTGCTGTAAAGCACTTTCGCGGCACCTGGAGAGTAAGCGAAGCCGATGCCGGCACCGCTCACTCCGCCGTCTGAAGGACCCTGTGCCGTCGCCGCAGGTGGGTACTGTGCCGGTCAGTGCAGGGGTGGGGAAGGGCGGGGCGGTGAGGGGTGGGGAAGGGCAGGGGCGGTGAGGGAGGGGGTGGGGATATTGGCGGTGTGCTCCGTCGATATCCTATGCCCCTTCCCAGCCTGGGTTGACCTTACATGGCCTCTTCAGATGCACACCAGCTTCAGAGCTGACATGCATCTGAGAAGGCCCATTGCGGCCCACGCAACTGACACCAGGGAAAGGGGATGAACGTCCCCTTTCCCTGAGAAGAGCCCAGACCATGGTGGTGCAGGTCGCAATGGCCTTAGGATATAGCAGCCGGCCCTTTAGGACAGACGCTTAAAGTTAGGCAGGATTGCGCTGTTAGAGAATGGATACTTTTAAGAAACAAGCAATGATCCTGAGAATCATGGGAGGAGCACAAGGCTAAGCACATGCTGTTCTGCAAGTGAATGCATTGTGCCTATTGCCTGTGCTGGTGTGCAGGTGTCCACATGGATTTGTGCATTGGAATAGCATTGCCATGTTTTCAGGCGTAGTCTTTTCCCACCAGATAGCAGACTCATGCAGGCTTTTGTATACATGAAACAGCAGCTGATCCCTTATGTGAAAACCTGTCTTGTTGCAAGGATTACATTTTCTGAGTGATTATTTCAGGCTTACTTGCCAGTTCATCTGCAATGAAAGGGAATCATTTACGGAAAACCTGGGAGGGGAGCTTATGTAAAATGAATGACAGTTGATTCTTCAAACCATCAGTGTGCTACAAATGGCTAACATTAGGTATGTGTAGCAAGGTGAACTATTAAGAGTGTGTGGGTTAGTACCTTTTGTGAGTTTATTTGCATGTTACAAACTCTGTTAAATCAAATACAGTCAGTCCTTGCTACCTGTGGATTCACTTCCCACGAATTCGCTTGTCTGCGGGGAGCAGGAGTGCCACTTACCTCGCGCAATTTGCGGTCTGTTCTTGGCTATCTGCAGCCATTCTGAAGCTATCTGCGGTGGCCATTCACTATCCACGGCAGTCATTTTGAAGATTTTTGAAACTATCTTCGGCCATTCTAAAAGGTAGTCAAATAACTAGTCAATTACGGCTAGCACCCCAGAATGCCTTGTGTGGCCATTGCCTTGCGTGGCCAAACGCACCAGTAGTAAGAGCTATCCACAGCCATTCTGAAACTAATTCTGAAGGAATTCATGCCAATTTGATTTCCCCTCTCACCCTTTTGATCCCATAGGATCAAGGATTCTGTATCTGCGGATTCAGTATCTGCTGGGTTTTCCAGGAACCTAACCCCTGCAGGTACTGAGAATTGACTGCACTATTATTTCTCCTGCATCAATATTTCTTCTGCAATAAAAACATGAAGCAAACTTATTTGGTCGTGACTTTTTTTTCAGTGGGCTCAGATCATGGTGAATTTATACATTCAGGCACTTGCAAAGTTTTAAAGTTGACTTCCAAGAACAGAATGACCCTATCCAAATAACTGTTCACATCATCATAATTATCACCACCATTGCCATCACCAACGTATAATGCTAGTTATGCAGTTCTGATGACATATACAATCTGTTGGAACAGATGAGTTTGCACTTCAGGAGAAAGTGAGCTGCCCAGATGTTGCATAGTAACCAGAACTGTCTGTGGAAAATCGCTGAGAGATGTAGACTGAATCCAGCTGTGCTTCTCCAAAATAGAAGTTCTCAAAGAACTGAAAGAGAAGAGATAGAAATCATGAAAGATATTCCAGAAAAGAGCAGGCAGACATCCTCTTCCAACCTAACTTCAGATACACATTTGACAAAAGTGTCTAACATTTTCCTTTCCCTCACACTGAAGGAAGCGACCCCAATTCCAATTCAGTTTTCTTCTTACCAGGATTAACTGGTGTTGCAACATAACACATAAAATAGCATGGGTGTGTGTGTGCTTTTTTTTTTTTTAACTACCTTATTGGTGGAATAGTAGCAGCACAGCTTTTGTTCCATCGGATCTGAAAGGAAGAGCTCTGCTCAGCCTCTTGGTTCATAGACTACATCAGTACACTTACCAAGGATCATTTCCTCACATTTTTCTTATAAATTTGTTACATGTCTGTAGAAGATGGCCAAAGGAGAGAGTAGATGCCTGATTTTGTAACTGAGTAATTAGAGCTGGTGTAATATGGTGGTAAGAGGCTGAGCTGGTTTTGGATTTAAGTACCTGCCCATGCATTGAGATCTTCACTGGAGGCCCTCCTGTGGGTCTCCTCGTCTCCTGAAGTCTTGTGGGGGATCATCGCTCAGAGGACTTCTGGGCTGGCAGCCCACCTTTGCAACGCTCTCTCAGGAGCATTCCATCCACTCTTCTGTCTTTTCAGCAGCAAGCGAAGACCTTTTTATTTTCCTAGGTCTTTCAAAAAGTTGAGTTTGGCTTTTTTCTGCTTTGTGATGTTTTTTTAAATTACCTCTGCTATTGTTGCTATGATATCTTGTTTTATCATTTGAACTCTTTTGTTTTTGGCCACGTTAAGAGTATTTACTGAAAGGTGGAGTATAAATCCTTTAAAACAAATATTTAAAATGAGTGAATCTGTGGGCAAAATGTTTTGTAGGGCTGTCAGGATCACTTACAATAGCTTCACAGCCCAGACTTGGCTCAGGGCCCTCCAGATGGCCATCTCTGTGCCTAATATTTTGTATTTCTTGTTTACCTACTTCTCAAGAAAACATAAAGGGAAAAGTAATGGTGGAATCCAAGGGCCTACTAACAACATGTCACGGGAGGTAGGCTCCTCCAGGTGTGTACAGGTTCAGGTTCCTTGGCCCAGATATCCACGTTGCAGGGAGCCCTGGACCCAGTCAGTGGAGGGACCAGGGACCCCAGGATGGCAAAGGGGACACTTGCACAGTGGGACGTGGTGCTCCAGTGGCAGACAGCTCTGCCCAGGTGTCTCTCTCCCTGCCCAGGTTTGCTCTCTCCTTTTATCCTTCTCCTCCATCTCCCTGGCCCATTTCACCTTGATAGGGCTCAAGTGTTTCTGCTTGGGCAGTGCTGCACCATTGCCTGCAGCTGTGGTCACTGGCACTCCTATGCCTGCCAGTAGAGCGGGCCCCAGCAGACCAGGACCGGGGCTTGGTCAGCCGAGGTGCACCACCACTTGCTTGGGGGGCCAGGAGGTGCCACCACCAGGCACCTCACAATAGGGTTCTCTTTGGTGAAAACTGCTATGTAATGTCCGTGACAAATTAAAATGAGTTCATTTAAATTTATGATAGTTACTAACATGAACTGTGCAAGTAGTTTTCACTTTGGCCAGTTTTGTCCCAGATAAAAATAGTGAATCAGACACAAAAGGCTCTCTGTTCCAGTTCAAAAACTTGTGCTATTAAAGCCCCTTTTCCTTCAACAAAGCCTTTCAAGGGCACTTTAAAAATACACTACTGAAAAAGAGTTCAAGAGAAAGCCACTCCAGTGATTAACACTGTACAGGAGACAGATGAAAATATGACATCAGAATACATTATAAAGACCAGCTCAGTAATACTGCTTAGAAGACGCATCACGTTCAAGTGCTTTTCTCCATTCCATTAAGAAGCAGGAAATTGCTATGCCTTAAAATGCAAGCAATGCCTTTGGAGAACCTTTTAACAAATACACTAATTTCAAACTTGGTTTAATGCTGCTGTGCCAAGGGTCAACAAGGGTTGAGTAGTTTAGCTTCCCCATCATGGAGACCTTAAAACCCCATATTCCAGCAGACTTCTCTTGCATTCTGTATCTGTCCCTACAGACCTCAGCTCAGGACGGGCACATACAATCCTTCTTGCCATTAAGGACCCCCAGTGGCTTTGAAAAATCTGCAGGTTCATTAAGCCCTGCTCATTCAGAGCTGATGATCCATTGATTCCTCTATGACGTGTAACCAGAGGGATTCAAATATCTCCTTGGCAGGCATAATGTTACATTTCACCTCCTTCCAGAAATGTATTGAGCTCTCCTTGGCATAGATTATCTCAAACCACTTTTTAATTGGCATTGGTCATTTGTTTTAGATCTCAAAGACCCTACTATGTAAACCAGGGTTTTCCAAAACGCAACACCTGACCCGATAAGAGTTTGCTACAAAAACGTGATGGGGAGAGAGCAGCTCCACCTGGATGAGGATAAATGAAAGGAAACTGCAGCTGCCTGGAACGCCTCTGCTGCACCATTATTCTTGCTGCAAACATATGGGTGGGGTGGGCGCCTTGAATTCCATTCTTGAATTCCATTGAATCTCTTTGAATTCCATTCAAGGAGGAATTCAAGGAGATTCCTCCTTGAATGGAATCTCAAAGGAGGTGGGCTTTGGTCCAAAAAGGGAGGGGAGGTTGGGAAAACATGGGTTTTAAAAATCCTTAAAAATAGAAACTGCCAGATGGGTATGGAACCCATTCATAAAACAAAGTTCCATGTGGCATTGTTATGGTTTATTGGTTAGTGGGGAAAAGAGTTATGTGAATCGACTTTAAGAGCCAGTCCAACAGAACCTGAATTGTGAAAACAGTACCAAGATGGTGGTTGAAAGTGCAACTTACATTTAAAAAGACCTGGAGCTACATGGGAGCCATATAATGAATTTGGAATAATTAGAATTCTAGGACAATCAAGGTTTAGATAATGAGGGTTTGACTTGTATTTGTTCTTGTTAAACTTAGCAAGAATAAATTTTATTGAAGCCTTTTTTTAAAAAAAAGAACTATCTTAATGTGATATTTAAAATGGAGCAAAAGGAGGATTAAAAATTACTAAAATAAACTCTGTTTCACACAATTATAAAATGAAATATAATCCAGAATGAGGTTCCAAAAGCTTATGCTCGCAAATTCAAGATAAAAATATCTCACAGATAAGCAATAATTGGGTGCGTGTAGGGGTTCTTTAAAAAAACCACCATTTTGACTGAATGTAATATTCAGAGAATAATTTTCTGTAGACTGCAGCAGTTTTGACAGGGCATGTACTTTGTATTCAGTGGCCAGAAGCAGGATTTTAAGACTACACCTGTTTTTATTTTTCATATATTTTAAATAAGTAGCTCTCACAGGTCCTCATAATCCTACAATTCTGCTTTCTCAGCAAATAGGATGCTCCCTACACAACAGGAAATTGTAACTGTCAGGTTGTTTGTGAGCCTGAAGATGTTTCTAAAGTAAGGAGATATTGAAACATTTTTTGCAGTGGGGGAAATGGTGCAGTTTTAACTTCTAAGGGGATTATCTGCCTCAAGACAAGCTAGAATTGGAAGCAAAATGCATATAGGATATTGCAAATATATATTTGAAAAAACAAAAGCAAGCTATCTTTTCCAATATGGACAGTTTCTCTTTGAAAATAGGCTCAGACATAAGCTTTGCATATATTAACTTAGTGCTGCCTATTGCAGAACTTCTTTTACAAAAAAAATAACAGAAGGCACAGCAGTGAAAATACAACCTGCTGCATTGTGTGGTAGCAAATGCAAAGCTGTCAGATCATCTGTCAAAGGTGCCAAATGCCAATAGGCACTCAGAAGGCCAAAAGGTCCCTTCAGGAACACTGTTCCTTCTAAGGTGCGCGGCTGAGTGGCTGCGCACCTCCAAGCTGAGCTCTACACAGCGTGGAGCTTGGCAACCAGGAAATTTGATGATCATCTCTGAAGTCTGGAAGTGGCATCTTGACACTGCACAGCTATAGAAGTGGTCTGCGCACTGGCGCGGACCCTTACAGGGAACACTGTTCAGGAAGTATCATTAAGCTTTTTCAAGCCTGTGCTTTTCGACATCCTGATTTTGTTACAAATGTGGCACCTGTGTTGTGACTGAAGACTACTTTGTCCACTAGTGCACTAGAGCAGGGGTTCCCAACCCTGTGGGGCTGCGTACCACCTCCAGGGCCACCATCTCGCCACGTACCACCACAAGTGGCAATGACATCATCATTTTTGGCTGCAACCGAGCCCTGAAAATGACAGTAAGGGGGTCAGGGCAGGTGGGCATTTCGCAGCATGGGAAACTCATGCGCTCAAGCTCTGCCGGCCGCCTGGGGCCACTTACCATTGTTTTCAAGGCTCTGCAACATGGTTGCAATGGCAGCCACCATCTTGCCAGGTGAGTGTCGGCATAACACCGACACTCGGTCCATGTACCACTAGTGGTACGTGTACCACAGGTTGAGAACCCCTGCACTAGAGAATCTGTGAGATGGGATGTGCCATTTTGAACCATGCGGTACAGATGTGCAGAGTGCTTCAACATGTAGTTGGCTCACACCACTGCAGGCTATGCATGGTTTGCTGTCCCAGAGAATACCTGCCTCTCCCTGGGCCACTTCCTATGCTTCTCGTTGAGGCATACAGTGCTCAGCTGAGAGTGCCTGTCCCCATTCAAAGGCATCTCTACTCCACATAACCTTATGGAAGAAACACTCTCTAAGTTTAGATACAAACACTCCATAAAAATGTGAACTGCATCACATCTCCCCTCACACCCTCCATAGCCCCGCTTCCTCCCACATTCACAATGCAAAAGGACATTACCAATGAAAAATAACCAATGAAAAATTATCAGTGAACTAATACTGATTCAGTCTACACCCCACCCATGGTTCAGGCAAGCTATCTGCTTTTTGGTTTTATAAACAAACATTTGTTCAATTAAACGTTAATTCATTACCTATTACAACCCTCAGAAATGGCAAAACTCCTTCAGGGATGAAGTGGGTTTATGATAACATGGTTACCAGCCAATCAGCACTGTGCATAGTCAGCTACAAACTTGCAGAACAAGCTTGCCTGAGCTCAGTCCTGAAGACACACTGTTCATTTCCAGATACCAACAGTGGAGAGCAGCCTTGCCACTCAGTGAAGGACATGGGGCAAATATGTAGCAAGAATACGCAGATATACAAACACTGTACACTTGTTTAGAATAGCATATATAAAACCACCCATTTTGAAAGATGGGTGCTACTTTAACATGTTTAAAAATAAAAGACAGAAAAGAAAAGAGAGCACTCATGTGTGCTTCCCACAGAGAACTTTGCTAGAACAATTGATTTTTGGAAAGGTAGCTACATTAATCACAAACATGCTGCAAGGTTTAAGGGACAGCCACAGCCTTTTTTAGTCTTGCTTTCACTTCAAACCTTCAACTTTTATTATCTCAGCTCCTCATTCACTCAGACTCCAGGTGACAAGAGTCACCAGAGACCACAAGAAGGCAGAGGGCGGCAATGGTGTAGCCAAAAAGACCTGGAACTCTCTCAAAGGAAAGAGGCCTTTGGGAACATGGATAGCAGCAAAAGTTCTCCGATATCTCAAAGTCGATTTCTTGCTTTTAAAAGAGGTTTCTGTGACGCTGCCTTCTAAGCCTATGTTTATTAAGAGGTCACCTTCTCCTTCACCTATTGCACGTAAGAAACCCAACAGATCTGGGAAATAACTTTTCACACAACTTCCATTTCATCCGAAAAAAGAAGGGGAACAGTAGGTTTTCATATAAAATGCCACAAGAAAGATACCTTTGGATGTGAACCGAGCAACTATTAAACATATCCTTTTCTATTTCCCCATCAAATGTCTTAACAAAAAGAGGTGAGGGGGAAATAGAGGTCTCTCTCACGCTAGCCCTTCAGTGCTGCTGAGGTACTGCTTTCCCACAGTTGCTATATTTCCCATTACAGTCTTGCACCAATGAAAAATTATCAGTGATCTAATACCGATTCAGTCATTAATCCTACCCCCACCCATGGTTCAGGCAGGATATCTGCCTTTTGCAGGTCCCCATGCAGAGGCCAAAAGTAGGCAGCACGTTGTTGCACCAGCCATAGCAAGCAAATAAACTGTGAACATTTGCTTCTTAATTTACTTTATATTAGTGCAACTGAACTTTATGGCAAAAGAGAAATTAAAATGCTGAAAAAAGAAAAAGGCAAATGTTAGTTGTTGAAAAGGGGAAAAGAACTATATTGAAGGACGTGTAATAGCAGAGGTACAAGCAGTCGATGCAGGTTAAAAAACAAACTTTGATCAGCTTGTTGGCAGGGAACTAGAGAGTGGCTGAATCTAGTCCCTATTTCCTCTCTCAAACTCATCTGTGGACTTTGGATTTTTCTGCAATGGCTCAAGGGCAAGTAAATGCAAGTCTTCTCGAACTGTGTGTTGCAGCCCGATGCAGAGGTGGGTTGTGAGATGGGCCCACCCGCCAAATTGGAGCCAAACAGAAGCAACCGGAGGCCACTCCCAGGTCGCAACTCACCCCCTGCAGCTGTTCCTGGCCTGGGACAGCCTCCAGAGGTCTCTGTGGGCCTCAGAAGGCCTCCAAAAGTGACTTCCGGTTTTGCTGACACGACTTCCAGTCACATCGGAAGACCTCTCTGAGGCTGCACGAGGTGGGTCGGGACACCACCGCTGGAGAACCAGGTGAGTCATGGCCACGCCAAGATTGAAAACCCCTGCAGTACTGCAACCAGGAAAGCAGGAAGGTGGGGCTTCACTAACCACAGCACGAACTGCCTCACAGACCACTCATTCCTTCCACCAGATGCTTCAATAGCTCATGGTCAGGCCACGCAAGAAAGGCTGGTGCTGCAATTGGGTCCACAAAGTCAGCAAACAATCACAACACACCAGGTCTTCAAAAAAGATGGGAGGACAATAGGAAAAAAAGCTGGAATGCTGTCGTTGGACAGCAATGCCATCTGTAGTCTCTATAGTAACTCAGTGACTAAGAGCCCAATCCTATCTAACTTTCCAGCGCTGATTCTGTTGTGCCAACGGGGTGCACACTGCATCCTGCGGTGGGGGGGCAGTCACAGAGGCCTCCTCAAGGTAAGGGAACATTTGTTCCCTTACCTCGGGGCCGCATTGCGGCTGCATCAGCACTGGAAAGTTGGATAGGATTGGGCTCTAAATGATGTGGATTCCAGCTAAACAGTCAGTGTAAAGAAATAGCATAAAGAAAGGTTCAGATTACTGAGCATTAGTCAACGTGAAACATGAGAGGCAAGCTAGTTAATCTGAATGAAATGACAGGAAGTTCAAAGTTAAAAAGTACTAATCTATAAATCTGCATAGTCTAGATCTACCTAGAGAATAAATGAAAAGTTTAGAAAATAATACTGTAAATGAAAAGATTTCAGGGGGAGCAGAGGTTAGTTCACAATGTCAATCTCCCATCTGATTTTTGGATTTCATGGGTTTACATATCTGAAATCATGCTTAGTGTAGCATGATTAATGAAACTCTAAAAAACACTCACACAAAACCCAGGTGCCTTCTAGCCTCCCTTGAATCCCACAAAACAACATGAATCAGAGCTGAGGAATAAGTAAAGAATGTTTCACGCTTTCAATATTCCAAGCGAATGTCCTGAAACACATTCAAATTTAGTAAACTGCAGTTCTGTACAGGAGGTAAAGACATTCAAGGTACTATAGTATATCAAGATATACAGACTTAGCTAAACAGAAATACAGTGAACCCTTTCTATCCGGGATCTGCAGATTTGACTTACCGCGGGCCCCGGATCTGCGGGTTCCACCTTAAAAACGTTGTAAAAAGGGGGAAAGCCCCCCCTCCCCGTTTCTATCTTTAAGAAGCCAAACCGTGACGTTTTCAAGCCCTTGCAGGGCTTCTGCAAGCTTAATGACCCACTTCTGGGTCATGCGAAGGCTCTTCCCCTCTCCCAGCCTTGCCCCAGGATATATAAATTAGTATCTTCTTTCATATTTTTTCTCCACTTCCTAAGCCTCAAGTTATCTAAGAGATAGTCTTCTCCAATGCATCCCACTGCAATCTCTAAAACAGATTAAGAATCTCCTCTTAATAACACAATCTATGTGCCATATCCTGTCACAGAGATGTTTTTGCAGGCCTAGTTTTCACGGACGTACTATATCTGTGTCTAGGCTTTATCACTTCAGCATGCAGGTAGAAGCTCATATTACTGAATATTCTTTGATACAAGAATGTTCCCTCCACATAGGAAACTAGACAATGAAGTAAAAAGGTTTCTAGCTTAGCTTTCTGACTCAGGACACATTACGTGAATGCAACTCTTCTTCCATTCATGAAAGGAACTTCTGTTGATGGCACACCACTGTGCCCAAGCCCTGGGTGCCACCCAAAGTACAGAGATTTGTTTTTGTATGGAACAGAATTCTATCATGTCATGTGAGCCCCCCCCCCCTGCAGTCTGAAGTGGCACAGTCCAGGGACAGTATTACCACATCAGTTAGAACTAAGCAATGCCAGAGCCAGGTACTGGGGTGGTTGTCAGGCAAAGCCTTGTACTGCCCCCCCCCCCCCGGTGCTCACGTGCACTTAAGCACATGCACTGCTCCCCTGGAACAGTCTGGACACTCCTGTCTCAAGCACTGCTTGGACTTAGAGAGAGAAAGAGAAAAGGTGCCCAAGAACCATTCCCCTTTACCTTTCTCAGCCTTTCTCAGTGGGTTGGGAAAGGAGAGGGGACAATCTCTGGATGCTCAATCTCTGGACGCTCATCCATCAGTGTACTGGCAGTGCTGAGAAAGAAGTGTCCAAAATTCACTCCCCTTTCCTTTCTGAGCCTGCATGCCTGGGAAAGGAAATGGATACTATCTCCCCTTTCAGCACCATAAGGGTTTTCCTTTCCTTTCCCAGTAATGTGGGTCAAGAAAGGAGAGAAGATGATCTATGGAGGCTCCTCCCTCAGAACCACTGCAACATCCAGCATCTCTGCAAGTTGCTCTGTCTGTCATCTCTCCTCTCCCACCTTCCACAAATAGGCTTCCTCAGAGGCCCATGTCAGTGCAGGGGCATCTGAAGTAGCTCAGCTGCAGATGGGAAGGGTGGAGAAGGGAACAACTGTGTGAGTTGTTCAGTAGAGTGAGTTACACTGCCACAAGGGTTGGCTGGTTGAGCCCTCAGGCCCTGGTCGACCACAAATACAAAACTCTCTCGTCTCTCCTATGTGAAACATGACCAGTACTAGCTGCTAACACATAATATTGGCTATATTGGCCATGTGTATTTAATGGCAACTACAGCTCAAAGGTATGCTGGAGATCACGTGTAAAGAAACTGTCCACGATGAATTAGTAGAAAATTAGCCCAGGCTGACAAAGCAAATGCAACTCCTATAGGCACACAAAAAATCATGTAAATGAGCATTCACTAACTGGAATATCAAAAAATGGTTAAGGTACATCCTCAGCACTTGGCAAGGTGAAATTTGATAAATGCAGGATAAGAACACCCTGGTTGCAATGGAACATATTTACCTCTCTCACTCAGAACATTAAACCTAGCTCATAACATCAGATAAGCACTTCACCCGAGAGCAGGCCAAGGTGCAGACAGGACAAAACGTCAGACTGTGTGAGTTTCCCCTTAACACACATGAAGCAGCCGCAGATTGAGAAGATTTGCAATAGTAGCCAGGAATCTATCTAAGTCTGCAGCTTGCAAACTATAATTACTAGCATTTTAAAAATCTATATCGGTTTTATGTTTCTGCCCCAAGATGTCAGGTGGGCTATAAAAAGCAGGGGAAAAACCCCCACAACCAACCAACCAATGCAACATTTTTAGCTAAGGTTTAAGAATACAGGTAGACCCCTGTATCCGCTGGGGATATGTTCCAGGCCCCTCCGTGGATACTTGAAACCGTGGATAAGAGCAAACACCCCCTCCATGGTTTCCTGAGGGCCCCCCATCCTACCTCCCCTGCAGGCAGGCATGCGTGCCCCCCCAGCTCTTATTTTTCTTTCAGCAAGCTTTGTTTTTTCCTCAAAACAGAGAAGCAGCCTCCATTGCAGGCAAGTAGAACGAGACTAAGTCCTAGAGAGGCTCTGCAAGGTTTCTGTTAACCTTGCAGAGCCTCTCTAGAACTTAGTCTCGTTCTACTTGCCTGCAATAAGCAGCCAGAGGCTGCTTCTCCTGTTTGTTTAAGGAAGAAATGAAGCTTACTGGGGAAAAAAGTAAAAGCCTGGAGGGGTCCCCACTATCCGTGGATAACTGAAACCGTGGATAGCGAATCTGTGGATATGGGGGCCCACCTGTACTTTGAGGTGAGACTTTTGTAAATACAGTGACTATGTTCCTGTAGAGCAGGGGTGCACAACTTGGAAGTAGGTAGGGGCCAAAATGAATAGACTAAACTTCTTCGGGGCCGCACGGGGGGGGGGGGGGCGTGTCAAGGAACCATGATTAACTCTAAGGAACCACCCTAAGATTAACTTTCACAGGGTGTGTGTCCATGAGCTGGAAAATATCCGGAAAAGCAACATATTAATAAATGAATAAAGATATTTACAGAATTAAAAATTCGGATTTGCCCTCCCGCCACGAATCCGAGCCTCCTCCTCACACGGAGCAGCGACAGCGCCAATGGGAAAGCCCCAAAACCTCCCCGCCCATTGGTACACAAGAGGAGACGCGGCTCTTCCGGCTCCTGGCCGAATGCCAGGAGACTCCAGCTGATCGGTGGCAATCAAACGCTGCCTTCAGCAACGGCCTCAAAGCCTCTGGGCCAATGGGCTCACAAGGCTCAGTGACTTCGTCCTTCTCGCTCAGCGACCCAAGCGAGAAGGCTGCACAGCTACACGGCTGGAGCGAAGACATCGGAGATCCCTCGGCGCTCTCTTCATAAGCAATGCGCACCAAGGGATCCCCGATTTCTTCGGGGGGCACCAGAAATCCTTCGGAGGGCCTGTTGTGCACCCCTGCTGTAGAGCATTTGAGAAACACTTGCTTCTCTTTTGCCGGAGTTCTGCAGCTTCCTTCAGGCTACCTTTCCTAAAATGTGATGCCACTTCGGTTTTCAAACCTAGGAACAGCTACAATAAATCACAAGGCTAATGTATACCAGGCTACCAGCATAGCAGCACTGCAGCTTCTTTTATGAAAGCTTGAACATGCCAGCACAAACGACTGCTTTTAAATCACCTGTCATGAGTGCAACAAGCATGAGAAACATTAATAGATTTGCCTGAGGTGGAGCTGGGCAGCAGGAGGACAAATACATCCAGAAGGGAGGAAGGGAAAGCAGAGTTATTTAAAACTTCCTTCACGTAATCTCTCTGCTCTGCACTTGGAGTAGCCTGGCCTGGATTTCACTGCTACTGTCAGAGAGGTATTGATCAGTTTCAAAGCTTTGCTTTTGCCTAAAGTGGCAAGGCCAAAGAGGACCATTTGGAATTAATTTAAAAAAGAAAAGAAAAAGAAAACCCAGCGGTTCTGCTAAGAATCTCAATACTCCAATATCATGGGAACAACAACTCATTGCAATGCCTTGCAGTTAAAATCTACCACCAAAGTGCAGCATTATCATAGGATGAAATGCTCATGTTCATTCACACAGGCACGCACGCGCACACCCACAAATGCACGCAGTCAGTCTGTAGGGAGTTCTTTCTGCTGAAAAATATCAAACCACATAAAGCACCGCCTTAGGATAAGGGTACTGGAGATTAATGGTACAAAACTGTCCCTTGTGAATCAGCACTGTAGGCTAACAAAGACATAAAACATCATTAGTTCATAGCAGTTCATCCATAGAAAGATACCTACCCCATTAGCATGAGGAGGGAATCATCAGCCAAGAGAAGAACATTTTGGGCATGGGGAGGTAAAGAGGAAGGGCTTAGAGGAAGCAGATGCCTTGCAGGCGATACAAACTGGCTATCCTGTAATGCCCTATCAACCCCCACACATTACCCTCTTCAACAGTGGTTGAGTGCAAGGGCAGATAGGCAGAGAGGATAGAACACAAACACAGCCAAGGAAATAGACACAGGTCTACTTTGCTGGAAGGGCAGAGAGAGGGGTCACAAAATAAAAGCCTCTATCACACACACAGACATAGGTTTCATGGGTGTATTGTTTTGCCTGGTCTGGCAACTCAAAGTACCTTAACCACTCCCATCCTGAGCAGGCCACTGGTTAATTCCCTATAAGGAGCCATCTTGGCTCCTGGGCTACTGGCTCAGGCACTCCCATCAAGAGAAAGAACTGTGATGGAATGGTGACTGTCCTTTTACCCATTGCAGCTGCCTGGTTTTCACCCTAAGATTAACTTTCCCCCACAGATTCCACTGAGTGCATGCTCATCTCCTCTCTGAAAGCCAAATTCACAGTTATTTGGAAGTAGCAAAGTTGTCACACAAGGACATCATCGCCTAATTTTCACATGTTTGTCCGAAATCTTGCCTTCACCACAAAGTGAAAATCAGTAATGCTACCACACAGTGAGGGGAAGCTACTACCGAGGGGTTTTCTTGTAGGTATGTTTCATGAAGGCAACTTCACATAGCTGCCTCTTCATTTGAAATATGGTGGTAAAGTCACAAACCCCCCATGAATGAGCTCTTAGTCACAATGTGGGGGGAAAAGCAGGGGAATTTGCTTTCAGCTCTCATTATAAAGACAGGAATCATGACAAAGGCAGAGTTTGGGTTACAAGCGAGGTCATTCTTTGCAGAGTTGCTTACAGCCCTAAGAGCAACACATACTCTGCTAGTGTTATAAAATATTTTTTCTCCATTTCTATATCGGGCATCATAAGCTTCCCCAGATTTCAACCTAGATCTATAGATGCCATAAAAAGGGGGGAAACCCTATGTGCTAAGAGAGTACTGTACTTTATTGTGAAATGCTCAAATAGAAATTCACACCTGACATTTCAAGCTATCAACTACTGCTTCTGAGGTTAAAGGAATATTACAGCATCAGTCACCTCTGAAGAAGAGCCAGTAGCTCAAAATGTAACAGATGGGAATTTTAATTGGAGTGTTTCAAAATAAAATACCTTTTCAGCACATTGGAGTTCCCACCAATGTTCCTGCTACGATGCGCAGTGACGCACCGCCCAGTTGAACTTTGTGCAGTGTGGAGCTCAGCAATCCAGAAGTTCGGAGATTGCCAAATGTCTGGAGGTGGTGTTGCGATGAGTCACACCACTGTGCAACTGCAAAAGGGGTCCACACACCAGCACAGACCCTTTTGAGCAGTGGTTCCCAGACTTACCGGGATCGTGACGTCCTTCCTCCTGCTCATGCCGGTCATGGAACCCGGAACTGCCAATGAAGTGACGATGTGTGATGCAATGATGTCATCGGCACTTACTTCTGGGTTCCACGACCGACGGACCAGGGGGAGACAAGGAGGCGTGTCGGGGGAGAGACAAGATGTTTCCTGGAACAAACAACTTGTCCTTCTATTCCCTCCGAAGCCACCCAACATGCCTCCTTTCTCTCCTTGAACTGGTGCCAGCCATCTAGCTGTCACAGGTTCAAGGAGACCCTTAGGTTTTTGGGGGGATAAGGGAAAATGTTTTCCCTTGTATCTCCCCCGCCTCCCAATTGGCCCCAGCCCACCATAGCATACAGCGCTGCCTGTTTCGGCACGCCTGCATACTATAGAATGGGGGAGGATAGGATTGGACAGTTAAAGTGCAAAATATTCACCATCATCTTTATTTATTTATAGAATTTATACCCCACTTTTCTCCCACAAGGGCAACCAAGGCGGCTTACAATAAAAACATTAAAATACATATATACATTTAAAATCAAGAATTAAAACAATTAAAACAATTAAAACAAACAGCCCCAGTGGGTTTAAGAATTTGGCTAAATCAGAACTTTAATATCAGGACAAGCTAGAGGAAAGAAAGCGAGAAACAGTTCACCTATCAAGCATACTATAATTTATTTAAAAAGACAATGTTTATTGTGTTGGCCTGGAGCTCTTGTTCAGGCTTTTTGGCAGACTATCTACTACAAGGTCCATGACATGGAAAAGACTGATTTTAAACCAAAGAAGGGTCAGCAAGTGTAAATTAAAACAACAACAACAACCACCTCTATTGCAGGCCTCTGGGAATATACAGTATTTAGAACACATTCTGTCCTGAGACAGCAGTTATTGATACTGTGTGAGTGGGTGGGGAAGAAAAGGGTTGGATGTCAGGAAAGGAAATAAATCAAAGAGATTGATAGCACAAAAAGATTGATTGATACAAATGGGGTGAATTTCACAGTTCATGAATATGTGGAATGGATCTTGCTGGCTAGCCGGCAGATAGAAGTGATGGATACAGTATGCTTTTGCCATCTGTCCAACACAGCTCAGCTAATGAACCTCTCTATTGCTACATGGAACAAACCTGTTATTCTAGTTCACAGAATTGCAATTCAGGAAAGGATATGAAAGGCATCTACATCTAAATCTCTTAAGGTAAGATCTCCACACATTCAGAAACCTCAAAGAGCAACTCTCATGATCCAGATTGTAATGTATCACAAAACAGAAAGTATGAGGGAATAAAAATGTACTGGTATATAGGGATCTGGTCAAAATGTCTAAAAGTCAAGTGAAGAAATGTGTTTAATTCATTGATTCTTATTTCTCATTCCACGTTCAAAATATGTTTTCAAGAACATCTTGGGGACCAGAAAGGAGCCTATTCCTGACTGCATCTTACTCCAGGCTCTGCTGCCCCAGTAATTACCTGACACCATTTAATGGCACCTGGAAGTTTTCCAGCAACAATCGCGAAAAGAGCAGGTAGGCAGGCACTGATCCAGAATGAAAGACCCTTAAAACGCACATTACCTTCTGTCAAAATGAGTGTGCTGCTGCTTTCTAATGGCTTTTTAAGGGCGTGCTAGCCGAATGATGAACAAAATCTTTAATTATGGCACAGGTGTTTAGTGATTAAGATGTGCTGCAGGGTTCCACAAAAAGCATGGGGAACAAAATAGAGAAAGGGAAAGGATATTGCTACTTCCTCACTCCTCACAGCAGGGCTTCAAAAGCAGCATGACAAAACTAAAAACAACCCACTACCAAAAACGTAACTCCCCACCACCCCAATATGATGCAGCATACTAATTCTTACACTCTCGATAGCTGCCTTAGGTAGAGAGAATTCTGGTTCACTCTCTCAAGAATAGTCAAAGGAGGAAAGAGCTTCATGAATCAGAGTAGAATCAATCTGTACTTTATTTTAAATCAGGTGTCTCACACGTGACCTGTTGGGCTCAGCTTCTTTCTCCTGCCATACTCACCCCACGTCCACCTTAGGTATTCTTCTTAGGATCCAAACTTTGGATCCAAATTTTGAAAAAGCTATGTGCCTGGAATAACTGCATACAAAAACATTCAGCCAGGTGTAGCTTCTCCATCACATCAACTCTGACAAGAAAAGCTCCATGTTGTAAAATTCTCCAGCAACACTCTTAAAAGGTACAGAAGTCTTTACAGAGCCAGACTGGCAAATCCTAGCTTTTCCCCACACTTTTGGGACATAACATACTTTACACCCAGGATGCTGACTGGGATGCAATTGTCTGGGATGCAATTGTCGTGTGTGTGTGTGTGTGTGTGTGTGTGTGTGTGTGTGTGTGTGTGTGTGTGTGTGTGTGTGTGTGTGTGTGTGTGTGTGTGTGTGTGTGTGTGTGTGTGTGTGTGTGTGTGTGTGTGTGTGTGTGTGTGTGTGTGTGTGTGTGTGTGTGTGTGTGTGTATCAGCTTGGTAAACATGCTGCATCCTCAAAGGCTAGCCGACTGCCGTTATTTTAAAACGACAGAAACAATTTTTTCTTCTGATCAGACAGGCTAACAACTCATGGTAAATTTTACTTCCTACTTCCCATTTGGTTTGGCTCACATGCACTGTCCTACTAAACTGTTCCTTCCCTGAAGGCATCAGTTTAGTGCATCTTATTTGTTCTTGCATTCTGCTTGTGACACACTATAATCTAGGTCAGTGGTTTCCAAACTGTTTCATGCAACCCTGGGGCTCTTTGAAAGCTTTTCAGGGGTTCCTTAATGAGAAGAGCAGTAGCAGTGAAAAAGTGTCTCTGAAAGACAACTTGCACAACAAGCAGACACACTGCTGTGTTCTAGGCCACACTGTGAATTGGACCTTAGCGTCATATCCTGGCTGGCTTGCAAACTCTGGATAGAACAAATTAGGATCTGCTGGGTTTCGATGTCACAGCAAAGCCTGGCTTGTTCTAAATCTGAACTGGAAGTTTAAAACTACCCACAGGAAAAGCGGAGGGAGGAGCATATAAGCCTAAGGTTTGGGAACTTTGCACAGAACTAGAATTAAACCATGGTTCTAATGATGACTGAACTGGGCCACTGTGGACAGTGTTTCATGAATATTTGGAAATCATTAATCTGGATATTTTATCTGTAGCGAACTAAAACCATAAAAGATTCTGATTTCAAGAATGAAGTAAACTGGACAGTTTACATCCTTCCCATTTCTATGATGTCATATTTTCTCCATTGTCTTGGCCTCTGGCTATGATCTGGAATTCCTGTATGTGTACAAATTTTATCAAAAGGCTAATAAAGAGATAACAGGCCTCCTAGGCACACATGCGTACCATAAAACACCTCCGAAGTGCACAAATGGTGTGGTTCTCTCTACAAAACTAACCTGATAAATTTGCAGGTCCAATTCTGTTTTATATGTAAGTTCAAGTTTCTCGTATTTAGTTTTTATTCTTGTTAACGATTTCTGCAGGAACTTTGATATACTGTAATTGAGATTCTTAAAATGTCTCATACTAAAAGTAAGAAAACAAGATTAGAGAACAAAATTAGATCCTGTTAGAATACTAGGCCCATTAATTCAATGTACCTCAGCAGCCTTGTACCTCATCATTTGTGCCTAGGTTTCCAAGGCAATAAGTCGGCAATCAGCTCTAATTAGAAAGTTAGGTAAAGGTAAAGGTGACCCCTGACAATTAAGTCCAGTTGTGCCCGACTCTAGGGTGTGGTGCTCATCCCCATTTCAAAGCCGAAGAGCCAGCGTTGTCCGAAGACGCCTCCGTGGTCATGTGGCCGGCATGACTCTCCTTGCTGCAGCGCGTAGTATGCGGCTGGAACACGGAGCGCTGTTTACCTTCCCGCAAGCGGTACCTATTTCTCTACTCGCATTAACATGCTTTGGAACTGCTAGGTTGGCAGGAGCTGGCCAAGCAACGAGAGCTCACCCCGTCGCGGATTCGAACTGCCGACCTATCGACAGCTCATGGTTCAGTGGTTTAACCAACTGCGCTACCCGCTGGCTTGCAAGAACAGTAGAAGAACCCATTTAAGACCATAAGAAGGAAGAAGCCATAAAGGGCCATCAAGTTACAAAAAAGGGGGGGGGCTTGATGAGCTCAGCCCACAAAAAGTTTCATAGGATCCTCTGGGGGAAAAAGATAAAAGCTGGGTCACTAGACCCTTGTGTGTTTCGTCCTTCATTTCGTTCTCATCTGTCTGCCTTGGTGCCGCTGCGTTGATCTGTTTAACCCGCTGGTGGTGCCACCCCTATTCTAGCTGCAATCCAAGGACCACCATGCCAAGCTGGGCCCCAGGATTAGTAGCCCCCCCATTCCCTTTTCCTTTCCAACCATTCCGCCCGCTTCTCTCCCCAAGTGCAACAGAAGTCACTGTGCCAGTGTGGACTGGACAGTCAACCCTGTGGGCAATGTACCCTGTTCTCTTGGAAAAGCAGCTTTGGCTGTCTTGCCCTGCTTCCCTCCCTTGAGCCATCTAAGGCTATCACCTAGCTCCTGGGGCTCGCTTTTCTGCCTTTTAAACCCCACTTGGAAACAGGAGAATCGCCTGGTCTTGGCACTCTCGCCATGCAACTCCTGCAACACATCAAACCCCATCCAGCAGTGACAGACTGGTAGTCTTGGTGTTTGGCACATCCTTGCCATTATCCCACATACTCCCCTCTATCTTTCCTAGTTCATCGTGTCTGCAGTCAAATTGACAACATGCTTAATGTATATATAATTTTCTTCCTTTGTGTGAAGGTGTGGAGTCTGTGCATTTATTTTGATTCCCCTTCCTTATTATTGTTAAATTATCCCCACAATAAAAGTTGGTTTGTTGCACCTTTCACCCTCACCTCTGTCTTCATTCCACGCCAAATCGTTAAGCTGTGGCATTGGTCACTATATACGGTCCTAGCACAAGAGATAATTTCACCTGTGTGTGCATGTTAATGCGTGTTTAAGGGCACATCTGGTAACAACGTCCTCTTACCTGCATTTTGCCCTCTATGCTCCATTATTTTCAACACCCACTGCTGGCATGCTAGTGACCTACTCACAGGACCAGGATCAATGAATCACACATCGTACGTGGGAAAGAAACAACCCTGCACACATGTATTGGATGTCATTCCCTTAATCAGAGTTAAGCAAGCAATAATGGTACCTGCTGAAAAATAATGAATTAAAGAAGTATCTGCACAGTGTTCTCCAGCACACTTTAGTGATGCTCCATTAACTTTAATGCACTTTGAATGAAGCCATGGATGCTTCCCAAAGTGAGGTGCGTTAATGTGGTATTGATGACTCTGGAAGTAGTTAGGCAACAAAATGGATCTTACTGGTTACTGCACAGGTAGTCTAGTAAATTAAAGTCAAAGGAGCCAAAATAAGGCTGCTTTAACCCAGAGGAAACATTCCACTATGCTTCAATTTATTACAAAGATACTACATGTTAGCATATGCCCCTATGCTTGAAACTGCCTCTCAGAACACCTCCTCAATTTCTTCAAAAACCATATTTTCAATAAAGATTTTGATACAATCCTAGTATTCATACCCTACTGTAATTAGGCCTAAGTACATTTAATTGAAGTAATCACATATTTCTCCTTCATTTGCCCTTGCTTCCATTTCCCTCCCCTTCCTTTGTTGTCCCCTTTGTGTGAAATCATATCTAGACTGTATAGGTGCCTGCTGCTTTCTCTGCAGGGGAATGGCTCCGACAGTGAGGGGGCGGGGCCGCCTCCTGCTCGCTCGGTAAACGGGACTAGGACGAGTAAAACTTACGGCCCCGCCCCTACCGGAGCGACGCCTCTGGCCAGCAGCCCTCACTCCGCCGCCGGGACTTCCATGTGGCTGCAGGAGTAGGTAAGGCTCCTGCCGGCGGCCGCATGGGTGGTCCGGGCGGTGAGGGAGGAGGGCCATTGGCCAAGCCAGCCCGAGATGGGGCAGCTGGCTCGGCCGTTACACAGCCTCCTCTTACTTCCGCCAGCTATTTAGCTGGCGGAAATCCGAGGAGGCAGAATGGGCCTTCCCCAGTTTACACTGGGGGAGGGGGACGAATGTCCCCTTCCCTGAGTAGGAACAGGGATAGGATCTGGCGGGCGGCTGTGGGCCGCCGACCAGATCTCTATGGTGGATTGCACTGCCAGTCCATTTAAAACAGTGTCTTGCTCTTCTGTAGTCCCCATGCACCTTTAGTTGAATTATAAGAGTTCTCTTGCAAGCGTTTGGTGTGTCCAAACCAATCATTTGTGGTTTACCTGGAAAAGGATTTATTACTGAGATTTTTACAACAATGTAAGAAATCTAGCCACTCATTTTTTATTGTGATCCAAAACTATTTTTTCCTTTGGGCTACACATAGGCTAATATGGAACCAGCCCCAGAGCTGGGTTCTGTCTGCCCTGAAAATCTCTTGGAGCAGAGAATGCCAAATGCTGCTTTCTGACAGGGCAAGTTGAATGATTCTTGCAATAAACACAAGGCTTATTTGAGCAACCTAAATGGTTCTTGCTATACATGCACTCATTTTTTTAGCACAGTTGCCCAGGGTCAATAACATAGTGCACTGAATAGACAAGTGGTTAGTACTTACAAATGACAAAAATATATTCCAGGTACATTGTGGGAGCCACTTAACATTGTGGTGCCTGTTTTGCGCTTTGTGAACTTTTTGTTGAAAAGCGGTATATAAATAGTGTTGACTTGACTTGGACTACCAGTGGTAGGAAAGACCATACAGTGGCTACTAAATTAATTCACAGAGACTCCGGAAAGTGTACTATAAATAGGATAAAGAACCTTTTTGATGAATCACTTACTTTCTTCTATAAATTTTTCCTCTCTTAGATACATAATGAATTCGGCCTCCATGGTCTACTGGCCACTGTAAATCAACCACTGGCATTTTCACTTCTGCTGCTGGAAAAAACCGTCAAAGCTGATTGCTGCTATACTGACTGAAGAAAACTAAAGTTATAAAGAAGCATAGGAGGAAATATGATGAAAGTTGGAATTTGATTTTAGGAATTTCACCCACAACTATATCTTAAGAATGGTAAATCCACATGCTCAATATCTTTGAAAAATCAGGCTTCTTTCTAGTTATCTATCACAGGAGGAGAAATCATGTTGTTCCACCATCATTTTAAGAAATGTGGGAAAGATATCACAGGTCTGTCTGTATTACATTTCCATTAAGTATCATCCAATTCATCCTGGAATCCTTTCTCCAGTGGACTGCCTTTTTTTGCTATAATCCAATCACCTTAACAAAAGACATTTTCTTCCCAATCTCTCATCTGTATTTTCTCATTTTCTCTTAGATCACTAGCCTAACGACTGCCTATATTCAGGGAATGTGAATAAGCCTTTTCTCCTCAAAGATTTGATTTTTATTAATGTATTTTATACAGTCATCCACCCCCTTTGATCATCCTTCTCCAGACAATGCAAAAGTTGATCCCGAATCTCTTTTTAGTCCCACAATCTCCTAACACAGCATCATTCTAATGGTATTTTCTTGAATTCTCTAGTATATCAGATTCTTTAGTAATGCAGGAATCAGAAATGGATGCAATATTTTACACTGTAAAAACTGTCAATATAAATTTCCAGTTCTCCTTGCAATCTGTCTATATAGCAGCTCTCATACCCCCCAAACTGAATTCTTGATCCAATGCCCCATAAAACATATTCATATTCAGTTTTTTCCATCCTCCTCTTTGTTCTCCCACTTTTTTTTGTAAACATGCAAGCAATGTTGTATGTTCATCTTACTCTTATTAATTTACTTGTGAAATGAAGGGCGAAAGGGATAGAAGGCAAGTCCATATTATTATACATTATTATACGCTAGAATACAGTCTTCCACCGCCTTATGAGGGTAATCTGTTCCTGAAAAACCCTCATAGGGTGAATTTTCATGTTGAAAACTCAATTACCATTAATTTTAATGGGAAAAATGTTATGCATTCCTGAGCCAAAAAATGACACTCTTACTCCATACTTTCTGGATCATCAGCATTGTCTTCTTCCACTGCAAAGGGAGGACAGGAGATGCCAGAGGTTGAAGGTTGAGCCTTGGAAGCAGCAGCAGGGTTGGCTGGACGAATACAATACTTGGCTGCTGGGCTTCTTGCACCTTTCTATCATACAGTTGTTTGCAACATTCAATCAATTGTCCAATGAGAAGTTTAGCTTTCCGAGCTCTTTCAGAATTGTTATCATTTTCGTCTACCAAAGTACAAGCATTACTGAAAATGGAGAACAAATTGCATAACTGCTTAGTGTCAAATTCTTTTACTGGTTCTGCCTCTTTGTCAAATTTCCCTTCTTTCAAACATTCAGCCTTCTCCTTCAAACACTCTTCTTTCTCACTGAATTAGCACGTCATCCATCAGTTGTTCAGAGTTCTTGCACATCCTCAGTGTACACCGCGTCAAAACCTGCTTTTGATGCCAGCTGTACGATGTCATCACAGATCACCTCCTTCACAGTTTCAAATCCTTGAAAAGTCGTGCACAGCCCCAGGAAGGTTTTTTTCCTCAAACAGCATTCATAGTGTTTGCTGTCACTTTGTCCCGAGCAGTTGCTATGTTTTCAATGGCCATTTTATATTGCAATTTTTCCATAAATCCCTGTCACCTTGTCACTCTTGTCCAATCCGCTGACAAGATACTTCATCACAAGCTGCATACAGTAAGCCTTAAATGTTAAATGGACACCTTGGTCCACTGACTGTAGTAAAGATGTTGTGCTCAGAGATAACAATACAACCTGAGCATTGCTACTGTAATCAACAGCTGTTGCTGGATGGTCTGGAGAGTTGTCAATTATTAAAAGTGCTTTGTTTAGGTTATTTTCCTTGCAACTTTTTTTGATGAAAGGACAAAAGTAACTCTACATGTAGTCGGGTCACTCATGTAGTTCTATTTGAAATCCAAATCACTGGAAGACTTATCTTATTGATACCTTTCGAAGGCTGTGGATTTTCCAAATGGGATACAAAGGTTTGATCGTTACGTCGCCCTCAGCGGTGCCACCAAGCAACAATGTTGAAGCTTTATGTCCTTTGGTTTGCTTTTCATCTTTGGAGATGTACATACAAGACATCATCTGTTTCCAAAACAAGCCAGCTGTGTCCATATTGCAAATCTGCTAGTTACTGTAGCCATCTTCTTGGATGATTTTCTTCAGCTCTTCAGGAAAAGCACTGGCCACTGCGAGATTCGCAGATGCTGTTTCACCTGTAACCCTGAGGTTATGCATGTGTCCCCTCTTCCTGACGTGGTAGAACCATCCAGGACTGCCTTTAAAGTTCAAATCCATGGCTGTCACATCAGCCTCCTCAATTGCCTGTGCTTTGAATCTCTCAAACTGCCTTTTCTCTCATGAGACAAACGGCGCGATCTTGCCTAAGTTTAGGACGGCGGAGCGTGTGCTTTGCCGGCTTAAGGTGTTGTAAATGTGCCGTAAGGCACTTTCGTAGCACCTCTAGAGTAAGCAGCGCTGATGCAGAGGCCAGCACCGCTCACTCCGCCACCCTCCTCTTCCCGTGTGGCTGAATGCAAGTAGGTGCTGTGCTGGGTGGTGGGAGGGCGAGCCGGGGTGGCGGGAAGGGGGCCATTGGCTGGCCCGGCCTGGGAGGGGGCGGGGATATTGGCACCAGGCTGTGCTGATATCCCCATCCCCTTCCTGGGCCGGGCTGGGTGGGCCGGGCCGGCCTTACACGGCCTCCCTGGTTGTGCACCAGCCCCATTGGGGCCTCTGGGGCTTACACCGGGAGAAGGGAACAAATGTCCCCTTCCCTGAGGTGAGCCCTGGCTGCGCCGGCGTGGGCTGAGTCCTGCACAGGATGCAGCGGCTGGCCATTTCAGCTGGCTGCTGCAACTTGCACAGGATTGGGCTGAAAAACTAAGAGTCATGTGGCATTTTGTAAAATCCTCTATCCATCATAGCAAAAGTTTCTCAAGTTTCTCCATAATGTGGTGCCTACTCAAAGACATTGTTAAACCTGTACCACTAACAACAGTGTCAGCAGTTTTCAATATTTTTTTCTTTTGTAAGTCAATAGTACGCACAGTAAACGAAGATAAATGGAGTGCCTGCATCACATCTCTTTTGCGCTGTCCTTCATCGATACGCTTTATCACATCCAATTTTACACTTGCGTATGGTTTATCTGATTTTTTTTGTTTTGCTTTTCTACTTCCTTCATCTCATGATGCATGAGATTATCTAGCAAACCATGAGAGAACCCAAAAGCAGGTTCCACTGAGCTCATTTACTTCTGAGTAAATCTGGATTTGAATGAAGATTTCTCAACTTAATACAGCTGCAGAGGGCACATTATAAGTTTCCAAAACATTTATCATAACATTTTTACTATTTTAGAAAATGACATGATACATTGCTTATTTTTAGCTAAATTAATCCTCCTCATCATGTCAAGCTGCATTAAAATCATACTATCGTAAGATGGAAAGTAAATGCCCAATATTTTCCATTTCACACTTTTAGCTACTATGCTACACAATGGATCTCTAGAAAGGTTTTGAAGATTAATATCTATGCTGTTAGTACTAGTTCGTATTTTTAATTTTCATTTTCAGCATCTATAATTAGAGCAAGGGACCCTTCCCTTCATCCTCTAAATGAAACTATGTTTCAAATGGAAGGAACTCAAGTGCATTTCATTTTAATCCACTCTCCATTTAGGGCAAGAAGATAGAAATTACTGCTAGTTTTCACAAAAATAAACAAAAGTTTTGTTTATTCCCAGAAAATCATGGTAAAAATAAAATTGTTTCAGGATGAGTACTACTATACTTCTCATGAACATGAAATACTAAATATAGTGGCTGTAGTATGGCAAAATGCCAAGCAAGGTTCCTCCACAAAAGTCCACTGGTAAACCTCAGTCCCTGTTCACCTCGTTGCTTGCCATTCTATTCTGTTTGAGCATTTTTCCTGACTCCATCCAAACCGATACCAAGCTTATTTATACACACCAGTCTTTGAGCTTGCTTGGGCAATGTCTGAACACTGTGCTCCTATCTACTGAACAGAAATGAACAGTCAGAGCAGACACTGTCATCATCTACTAGCTGAAACATCAAACTATGCCCCCTCTACCTCCTTCCTAGAACTGCTTGGCCAAGCAGCCCATCCTCACTTATTCTCCAAATACATTTCTAGGGTGCCTGGGAGAATTCCCATGGAAATATCATCCCTTGCCACAGTCTCCCGCTTGCCTCAGCTCCCTGCTGTAAACCCTAGCACCTAGGCTCTAACAGACTGCAGCTCTTCATCAACGTATAACTCACACCTGGGTCTCAACTCACTGAACTTGCTGTTCTCTCTACTTTGCTGCTGGAAGTTCATTGACTTGCATCCGAGTTCTGTGTTTTCTGAGCTCCCTTTTGGAGTTTGAAAGTACATTTTAATCATTACTTAATCATTACTTGCACATGTCTCATAAATTACTATGTTTCACCTGGAATTTCTTTATTAGCTATATTCTTGCTTGATCTCTTTTGGTTCTGTTGTTCAATAAAATGGGCTTGTTCTTTATTTGGCATGCCCTACTTCTTAGTTATCAAACAGGTCTGAAAATTAGCAAGTGGGGAGAGTAAACCCAGTCACTGGTCCTGTCACATAAGCCTACTCAAAGCTAATAATTAGTCAACAAATAATTTGAATTGAAAGCAAAATTTGAAAGGCTACAATTTGAGGAGTGAGAGGATGAGTAAGTTTGTACATTGCATTGGGATAGCAGAATGCAGCTGGTATGCAACTGACAGAAATTGCAGCCTGTATTCATTACCAACCTGCCATTTGGCGTCTTTCTGCAAAGCTGATGAAGCTACTTTACAAATAAAAGAAACATTCTCGGCAGAAGTATAGCACTAATATATAAATGGCAAGCGAGCCTATCACGGCTTGGCTCAGCTGGAATGCACTACTGATCAATGGTCAGGCTTGACAGGCTTCCAATGTGAGTTATTAATGAGAATTAATCCATGCCAGTGGGTGTTGCTCTGGGCGCTTTGGTAAGAAGGAGAAAAATACCAAGTGACCAGTGAAGGAATGTGGGGTGCTGGAAAAAGATGGCATTTCTCACAGGAAAGTTGGCTTTGAAGCAATGACTGGCATTCTTTTATGCATCAAAAAGCTAATGGTTGGTTTTTTGTTTGGTTGAAACAGTAAAAAATCAATTAAGACATAAAAAAGAGTGCTCTGCCATACATTTCACAAGTAATAGCAGTATGGGTGGCAAAATGTACTGTGTTTCTACTTAGAGACGCCCCAGAGTGCCAGAGGAGAAACAATACATTGTATAACCAGCAGAGAGAGCATCTTTTATTACCAAGCAACTTTTGGAGGACATGCTGAACACCACCAGTAAAGCTATTTTGTATGTATCAGTTGAATTTATTGCCAAATCTAAAGGACATGGCAAAGCACGAATGGAATGAAGGACTAAGGCACAAATGAAACGTGCAAAAACCCACGTGAAAATGGGCATTTCCCATGGACTAAGCACACATTTAGATGCAAAACCCACGTGAGTTTTCTTATCTATGAGACATCCATGAGTTTTTTTTGCCATGGAACATCCAAGAACATTTTCCCAACTTTTTCACCTCTTAATCCATGAGTTTGGAGTCTTCCATGTGGGTTTCTGAACATATGGCTGCAAAACCTATGTGGTTCTTGATAACCGTGAGTTTTGAGTCCTTGGAGGAGGTGAGACGGCACCGTAAACTGGCTCCCAGCAGAGCCCTCCTTCACTACAGCTTGCCCTCCAGTTGTTCTCAGCTGTTGTGATGCAATGATGCTTCATAGAATAGATGTACATTTACTGGCATCTTACTCTCCCTCACACAAATAAACTTAGCACAAACTGAAAACCTAGTAAAATATTTAACTCAGCCAGCTTAGCTTTTGTGACTAAAAGTCAGTCTTACATAACTTCAAAAAGATCTTCAGGTTTGGACTTTGGCAAATTTCCCAGGGAAGAAAACTCTCCAATTTGGATTTGTCAGTGAGAACACTTCTCTATATACCTTGCTATTCTGATAAGAAGGGGCTATCTGTCTATCTTAAAGAACACTGTGAGACACAAGGAAGAGGCAGTCTCCTGGCCTGTTTCCAGCATACCTAGACAAGCAGCACAATCCTATGCATGTATACTCAGACACAGCAGCATCACAAGCCGGCACGTCACCCCGGGCAAGGGGTTGGCCAGCTCGGCGCATCACACCCACCCCACTTCCGTGTCACCCCGCTGGTACTCACCCCACGTGCCGGGAGAGGGGGACGCGCCGGCAGGCTGAGCCGCGTCTTCTTTGGCGGCTCGGACGCTTCTAAGTAGGCCGGGCAAGGCTTCGTTTGGGCCTTCGTTCAGCCCTTCTGAGGGCAAGGCTTCAAGTGGCGTTGTACGCATGCCGCTCAAAGCTTTGCCTGGCCTACTTAGAAGTGGCCGAGTCACCGAGGAAGGCGCGGCGCGGCCTGCTGGTGCGTCACCCCCTCCCGCCTCGTCACCCCCGGCGTCCTATTACCCGCCACGTGGTAGCGATGCCACTGCTCAGACATAAGTCCCACTGAGTTGGGACTTACAGCGCAATCTTAACCAACTTTCCAGCACCAGTGTCGCCGTGCCAACAGGGCGCACGCTGCATTTTGCAGTGCAGGGGCAGTCATGGAGGCCTCTTCAAGGTGAGGGAACATTTGTTCCCTTACCGCGGGGCTGCTTTGTGGCTGCACCAGTGCTGGAAAGTTGGTTAGGATTGTTGTTAATCCTAGCTAAGCGTGTACAGCATTACAGTCTAAGTCCCATGATTATCCTGGCCATCCCTTTCAGGTTTTTGCTGACAATTTGCTGCCTTCTGTTTCAGCTGGTGTTCCCAAGGTTCTGTTCTTGGTCTCCATTTTTGCAATCTCATCCATCCATCCATTCCTTGTTAAGTTGTCATCTTTATGTAGATAGCATTCACATTTATCTTCCTGCTTATTCACTTTCTCTGTTCTCTCTGACATCATTGACTTGCTGTTATTCTGCTTGGATGGTCTAGCGACACCTTACAATCAACATGGATAAATTGAATTTACTGTCATCTCTATGCCTTCTCTTTCCTCTTCTGTCAGTCAGTACTGGTAATGTGGCTGTCTATCCTTCTTCCTAGTTTTGGGATCTCTGTGCTATTTTTATTCATCTGTTATTCTGATCTCAGATATTACATATGTTGCTAAGTTGTTTTTTGTTCACCACCACCATTTCCCCTTTTTTTCTATTGATATTTCTAATTATCTAGTATCGTATATACATATGATATTTCTAATATCTATTTACAGTATAAGATGTTTCTATTGATATTTTCTAAGGATATTTCTAAGTTCAGGGTTTTACTACCATCCATCTTTATTACTGTAACAGCGCAATCCTGTGTAAGTATATGCGACCGACCTAAAGGGCCAGACGCTGTATCCTACAGCCCATTGTGGCTTTTCAGTTATTCCCTGTTATTCCCTGAATAACTTGTATGTAAGCACAAGTTTTTGTTGCATGTTTGCTCTATGTCCACACAACATGCCATTCACAAACTGTTTTTAACACCCCTTTAATTAGTCATGTAGATAAAATAGTAATAGGGCAGGGAAGGCTTTGGGAGTGCAAATGAGAGCCAAAAAGGTGGGTGCATATAGGCAACCCCTAATAGCTATGTCAGATCTAACAGGGACGCAGCCATTGTGTCTCCTCTCAGAGCCAAGTGTCAGTGCAGACCTTGGGAGCCAGCACTGTTGATTAAAACTTCTGATTATGCATACATGAAGGGAAAAGAAGTTGCACCATACTTGTTCTCGGTCTCAGCTAGTTTATGAACATCTGTGTAAGAGCTAACATTCCCAAGCCAGAGTACAAATTGGTCAGCTTCTTTTTTCCACCTGTCTTGCAGGGCCATTTCCTTCCAGAGTGGGAGAGAATGGCGTAGGAAAAGCCCCACCAGAACAGGAACTCAGCAGACAAACCCCTCCTGCCTCCCCGGCACTTTTTGTTCATTTGCTCCCAGGCCTATGAACAGATTTCCTCCACCAGAATACTAGACTCAGCATACAGATCCAGCTGAACAGTCATCTAGCACAAGCTAGTGTTTTCATACTGACCTTCAGTATATTTCGGCCATCAAATGACTCTCTCTCCTTGAAAGATTTGCCTGCAGTTTTGCTGTTTTGTTCTTCAGCTGCAACAAAAATTAGTGTGACTACAGTTCTTATTGTTTCAATGCCACTAAAAGTATTTGTAGCACACAGTACACTTTATGCAAGAAAGAAAACCTGCAAATTATTTATTGAAGTACATTGTTAAAACTCCGAGAGTCATCAATATTGGTGTTGCAAGGATTATGCAGGGCTGACAGCTCAGTATAACAGAATCATCCAGGGAAACCGGAATCTAATATCTAGTGCTCTGTCAAGGCATGTTTCAGCAGTATAGCATTTTTTCCTCTCTTGAATTACCAAGAGCAGCATCAAATATCTGATCATCCTGCAGAGTACATTCTTAAAATCACTGAGAAAAATCAGATACCCAGGCAATGCATCCTTGTTTTCAAGGTGTCTCTAATCTCTTAATGCCAGTAAGCAAGGAACAAACGAAAGAAGATGAATGGCCTCCTTAGCTACATCTACTTATGTCTGCACATCTGCAGTTTCTCCTGACTAGTACCACCAGTTTAACACAGGATTCAGCTGTGAGAACTTAGGTTTTATTTAGAGCAAGCTTCTGGCTCTCATAGAAGCAAGGAACAATACATGGCACTGTGAGAGGAAGGCTCAAAAGCCAAAGGAAGCAGACTGTGCAGAGATTCCTGGGGACAAGGATTTTATATCCTACATAGCTGTCCAGTGTCGGACTCACCTTCTTCCAAGGTGGTTGCCCCCCTGACGAGCCCATCAGCTGAGACTACCCAGGAGGCCCTGGAAAGCCTCCCAGAAGGATCAAGAGGCAGCCACATCCCCCAGAGTGGCAGGCACGCTGCTTGTTGGCAAGCGCGAGTCAAGCGGCCCCGCCCAGGGAGGCAGCAACGGACGCAAGCACTGGGGGAAAGGTGGCCCCACCTCCAGAACAGGTGAAGGAAGCCAACAAGCTGCCGGCCTTGCTGCCAGAGATGGGGAGTAGGTCGATAACAGCCCTCAGGAATGAGCTGGAGCAGCCGCACCTGGGGCAGCCACAGGCCAGCAGGGGGGTGAAATGGCAAACTGGATGGGGTGATTTAGGGGCCTAAACAGGCCGTGAGGGGGGATGATAAAAAGGAAGCCCTATGATGAGGTCGGGGAGGCTACTGTAGAGAAGGCAGATCCTGAGGAAGAGGAGGCTTCTGCTCCCTGTGTTACAAGCCAAGCACTGGTGGGTGGAGGAAGAGGAGGGTGAAGTAAACCCCCTCCCCAGCCAGGCTCTGAAGCTCCTGACAGGAGGGGAAGAGGGACACTGACTGAGCTCTCCACTGTGGGGTGACTCCACAATAGTACTCAATCTCTTTCTTAGATTTATTGGTCACAGTACACTGATTATATTGGCCAAATAACTCTAATTGCCTCATCCCTTCCTCCTCAACTTTTAAATGTTATGCCAATATATGGCTACACAAGAAGCAGATCTATACACTCTGACATTGATCAGTCATGTCATGTTGAAAATTCTGATATTCTTTGAAAATCTGAATCTTGGTAGCAGACTAACAGGACAACATAAACATAAATAGCCCTTAATTCAGGCTTGTTAACAGCAATTTACTTGGTTGCCTGTGGGAAGTGCTTCCAGTCAGGTTAGTAAAACACTGCTGTGGGCCAGTAATTTTTGTAGTCTTATTTGCAAGCCTGCCTTAATTTGTACTGAACCCAGGATTGAAATTGTATGGATTCATTGATATAGACATCACAGAGCCCTGTCCACTACCTGTCTTGCTTCTCTCAAAAGGCCAAACTGAATACACATTAGTGAGGTAAACAGATAATTGGTTGTATCTAATTAGCATGGCCTTTCTTAAAGGTAAAGGTAAAGGTGACCCCTGACAATTAAGTCCAGTCGTGTCTGACTCTAGGGTGTGGTGCTCATCCCCATTTCAAAGCTGAAGAGCCAGCGTTGTCCGAAGACGCCTCCGTGGTCATGTGGCCGGCATGACTCTCCTTGCCGCAGCACGTAGCATGCGGCTGGAACATGGAGCGCTGTTTACCTTCCCGCAAGCGGTACCTATTTATCTACTCACATTAACATGCTTTGGAACTGCTAGGTTGGCAGGAGCTGGCCAAGCAACGAGAGCTCACCCCGTCGTGGATTCGAACTGCCGACCTTTCGATCGACAGCTCATGGTTCAGCGGTTTACAGTGAACAGGATAATGTCCCAATACATTCCCTCCCATATCTACACAGAGAATCTTGCCCTCAGCAACTCACTAGTACTAATTCAAGGTATTTTTAGGGTTTGACTAAACAGGAATTCAGTTATCATTCTGTTTATTAATTTAGTTATTCTCCTGAAAAAAACAAGCTGCAGCCTGGTATGACAGAGCACATTTTGGCAGAAAGGCAGGCATTATGCACTCAGCAGGAATGAGCATCAAGCCTTGACTAACCTTTTGGTTTTTTTAAAAGTAGGAAATATTGATGAAATAATGACAATCTTGTTTAAAAAAGTAATACAAGATCCTAATCCCCCCCCCCCCACACACACACACATGAAGAAGGAACCAAATGTCTGCCAGTGCCAGACAAAAACGTGAGTTTAATGTTTCAACTAAAGGTCTCCTTCTGGTTTCTACTCCTGATACATGCAGCCTTAATGTAGGAACCAAAGTCCTTGTAAGGGTCATGAACCCATTATTTTCTGCACAAAGGTCACAACACAATGATAAATGAACAACAGCAAAGGCAAGAATCATATAGGGATCAAAGCAGCGGCTACATTATCTCAAGAAGACCTTTACAAACGCTCACCACTGGGATCTTTCCGGAAGACTGTGTTCATGACAGTGGCATGGAGTTTCACCCTATCCCACTCTTTCATCATTAGACCAGAGGTGACAAACCGATCCATCAGTCTATCTGCTATTAGCTGCAGCCTTTGGAAAGGAAAAGAAAATGAAAAAGGTAATTATGACTTTCATTTATATATTAATGTGATGAATGCTCATAACTCTGAGAAGAATGAAAATTATGTGAAACTTATTACTAAAACAATATATATTGCATTTGTATACTTCCATTTCTCCAAGGAGCTCAAGGTAGCAGATTATCTGCTGCAAATGTGGAAAGGAACTGGTAGATCTGGTGTACAAGGCAGAACAATTCCTCCACATTCATCACTGTACTTTACAAGCAAGCCTGGAGAAATTACTTTCTTCAATACAAAGAAAAATATTGCCTCATCTGAAGAGGTTTTGATCTCTCAATAAAGACAATTTATTCCAGTGGTTCCCAAACTTATCGCCATTGTGACGCCCTTCCTGCTGCAGAAATGGAGCTCGGCAGTGTCGGCACCCAGAAGTAATAGGCAATGACACGATGATATGTGACGTGATGACGTCACCGCCACTTACTTCCAGGTTGCAAGACCATGGACAGGCCCTGAAAACCGCAGTAAGAGGCTCAGGGCGGGCGGGCTTTTCAGGGAACAAAAATGCTGAATGCAACGTTTAGCCCGCCGAGCCTCTTATCTCCGTTTTCAGGGTCGCTCTATGGTTTCTCTGCCCAGGGTACCACGGCACACAGTTTGGGAAGCACTGGTTTATCCTGTTCCATGTACAAGTCTGCATGTTCAATGTGGAAATCAGAAACTTGGTAAAGGATGTTTGTCTGATATAAATTATAAATTGAATGACAAACACTGTTTTACCCATGCCAGTACTTGTCATTACCTATCTCCCACTTGGCACACATCTTGGCCCCCTTCCCCATGTTAAGGTGGATTCAACCTTGTTTCAATAATCACATGGAGTGGTTTATATAAGGCATTCCCCTAACTGCACTGATAAACCTACTTTCAAAGGGGACACAATGGGACGATCCAGTTCAAGCACACATTACGAGTGCATGTGTCTTTTATTATGTGGGGCCAGGCAGGACAAAAATGGATTGTCAAAACCAGTCCTGGGACAATACCACCCCCCCCCTTCACAATGCAGATGTTACCAGGACAATGCGCTGCAGGGGCAGGTCATCCCACAGATCCCTCTGTTTAGATGTGCACTAGTGTGCATCCATTTTGGCACTAAACTGTAAAAATGTATGAGTGCAAGCACAACCTCAGGCTCAAGCTTTATTTAGACAGGTTTCTTTGCAGACCATTGTGAAAAAAAAAAAACCCAACACCACAGCCCACCCACCCCAAATATTGCAGATGTAATGAGAAACAGACAAAATGCATGGCCAATTATTTGCTGCTTAGTATAGTTGAACTCTTTTGGTTAAAACTGCAGTATAGCTCAGCTACTGCTTTATCTAGGGATGCTTTCAATGGCTAGCAAAAATGAATGTTGCATCAATGCTCACAATTTAATTTTTCTGCCTTACCCCATTCAAAGCACAGGTTGATGGAAATTCAGAGAGAAAGAAAATGTGAGCTCACAATGTATGGCATCTCTCCTCGCCATTTCAGCTCTGCCTTGATATAAGGGTTCCTCACAGGAAGAATGGAATGACTGAAACTGATTAAAAAGCAGCAGGATGGTACTCCCAACACAGAACATCTGCCCATAAACGGACAGTTGACCAGGACAGGCCTTGGGCTGATGTCGACTATTAATAGAGTCATCAATGGTGGTGAACTACAGTTAGCCATTTTAATCAGTAGAAATGAAAATTTCATCATTTTCTTCACTGAGCATCTTAACTTTCTCAGTCCAAGAGTCAACATCAATGCAACACGAGAGCCAAGAACCAACATCAATGCCTCATATATATGAGGCTCTAGAAAGGTGTTGATTACTTCAAAGAAAAGAAAATATAAAAGGCATCTTCTGTATCTGTATGAGGCCAATTCTGGCTATAGCTGAATGTTATTTAGAAGCCAAATTAAGGATCCAGAAAGTTTGTGAAGTACGTGGAACCTGATATTGCTGGAAATTACAAGTAATTTCCCCCTTCTTACTGCATGAAAGTGTGATGACTCACATTAGAGCTAACTGTAAGCTAGATGTACATACCAGAGAATGAACACTTCTCTAAACCCCTGCAGCTCTTCCATACTGTCTGTCCCGTCAAAGCATTATGCAAGGCTCACAGAACCATGGACAGAGTAGAGAGCATTCATTAGAACCAAACATTCCTACCCATTAAAATAAAAAATGATCACAAATGTGAAGTTATACAGTCTTGTCACCAAGCCCATTAGAAACACAATCTGCTGGAAAGCTATATGTTGCCACCTTGGCCCTTTAAGTCCTGCTCAGAGAACTGAGATGGAATAATAATAAGGTTATTCCCCCTCTGACCACCATTTGTTTGACAATTCTTGATGAGCTAATGCTATTGCCTGCTGACTTTGAGCTGCCCCTTTGAGGCAGTTACCAGTCAGTTTCTAGTTTTATGGATTGAATCTTATGAGTTCTCTCTCTCTCTCTCTCTCTTTCTTTTAGAATTGCATGCTGGCGATACATCAGTGATTTTTAAAATTAGCAATGACAAAAAGTATCATTACAGATGATACTAAAACAAATTAACAGAATAGCTCAAGTGAAAATGGTGCTTTATTATGTTATAAAATTAATCTAAGAAATGAGACAAATTAAAATGAATTATAATGAGAGTTTTTGCTACATGGGAGCTATCAGAGCATGACCTTATGTCACTGTCGCCTCTCCCCACCCCCTCTCAAACAGAGAGCACCTCCAACATCACTAAGGCATAGAGGAAGATCTGACTCTCCTGCTTCACAGCATCAGATATTCAGGAATACACACAGACTGGGAAGGATATCTGCCTCTCACATTGCCATACAAAGGCTGAATCAGTTAACTGGAATGGTGTTTTTTTTTCTGATGGTGATGAAAGAGAGGGTCATTGTATCGTATTAATGAGTACCACAGAACTGAAAACACGTATACTGTACAATCACAAGATGGAATCTAGTGAGTTTATCTGAATCCTTAGAGCCTTAAAACTTTCATATCAAACTAAGTGGAGATCCTGGAGAGGTTCTATATAGAGAACCTTGACAAGTGGGTGGGGTTTGCAAAAGGCTCAGAAATGTGAAAGAGGTCCAAGTAAGACTTCCTATCACTGGGAGGAAAGTATTTCAGCATATCAAACAGATCATTTGTCTCTCACGTCCCATCCTACATCCTTATAGACCCCACAATTACTTTTGTATCCTCTGCTATGCTTTCTTTTCAGTACATGCAATATTCCTGCAGAATTTGGATTTGTTCTGACAAGAACAGCAAGCATCATGATCAGAATAAATCACCCGAACTAAGTACTTTGAATGCGGGGATGTGTGGTGTGGGTGCGGCAGGTGAGGCAACCCCGCCCCCTCGTAGTTCCTGGTAAAGTGTTGCAGCCTAACTGAGGGATTGTGCATGTGCACTACCCGCTTGCACTCAAGTAAGTGGGTATCACATGTGCGCAATCCCCCGGTTAGGCTACAGCACTTTACTGGGAACTATGGGGGGGGGGGGATTGCTGCACCACGCATCCCTATTTGAATACAAATCTGCTGAAATTAATTTTGTTACAGATTTCAAATAATTTGTTTTAGACAAAACCAATGAATCAACTAATTTGAGAGAAATGGTCTCATAAGTGATAGTAATCTGACTCACGGTTTTCAAGAAATTCTTCTTCCAGGGTTGAAACTGTAGCCAAAAAATGATGTATGGATCTAGGAAGTTCTGCAGATTTTCCATTAAATTACCTAGGTCCTAGGTAATTTAATGGAAAATCTGCAGAACTTCAGAAGCAGATTTAAGCAAAATAGGAGTAGGCTATAAACTTTTATGACAATGTTTTAAAGCAAAAAAGATAAGGGACACAAGAAGAGCTATAACAACTTTCCAGAAAAACATCTGGAACATTGAGCATGGAAAAGGGTGAAAATCAGCAAGGGGGAACATGAACTCTACACAGTGCAAGCATCTAATAATCACAGCTGCACCTCGAAAAACGAAATTATATACAATGGAAATACAGGACAGATTTACATATATTAATTTTGCATGACTTATTTTGCTTCCAAGATTCAGATTTGCAAAAAATGTTGATTTGGTGGGGGTTTTGTTTTTGTTTTGGCAAGCAACAGAGGCGGCAGAAGGGAATAAAGGGAGGAGGAAAGGTAGTGAGACTAGGGTTAGTTGACCTGAATGTTTATACAAAAAAGAGGGAAAAGGACAGTAGACACTGGGAGAAGAGAGGGTAATTGCATGACACTGACACAACCCCTTGACCAAAACCTTCACACCACTAAAAGGCTTGCCTAGTCCCCCTCTGACTTTTGAGCTTTCACTGTTCACTGCCCAAATGTTTCCAGGATTTCTTCATAATTAAAAACTTGCTTTTCAGAATGAATCTGAGAACCCAGGACATCAAATCCAGTTGTAGATACTGGATATTAACTATTTTGATACTGTAACCCTTAACTGTGTTAAAGCCATTAGAAGAAAGGCAGGAATTCACACCTGGGATGGAAAGAGCGAGAGAAGAGAAAGTGTACACTGGCTCCCTGAGTTACAGATGTCTGGATTACAGACAGCTGCGTTGGCCCTTTCACACAAGAGCACTACGTCCTTTGGTGGTGCTTCTGCACAGATGTAATAGCGTTAGACTGGCAAAAACCAGATGTTTTGACCTATGAACATCTCAATTTACAGACAAACCTCTGGAACCTGACCTATACATACATAGGTAGCCAGAGGCCCCAACGGGTCTCCTCAGATGCACGCCAGCTCTTTAGCTGGCGTGTGTCCAGGGTAACCGTGTAAGGCCAGCCCGGCCCGGGGCTCAGAACATCAGTGCAGCCCGACGTCAATATCCCCATCCCCATCCCCTCCCAGGCTGGGCCATCCAATGGCCCCTCCCCCACCACCCTGGCCCACCCTTCCCGTGCCTTCCCACCGACTGGCCTACGACTTACCTGGGTCAGCCGGCGCAGATCCTGGGCGACGGCCATGTGAGCAGTGCCAGCCTCTGCACTGGTGCCTCTTACACTTGAGTTGCCGCAAAAGTGCCTTACAGCACTTTTGCGATGCCTTAGGCCGGCAGAACGAGAGCTCTGCTGGCCTAAAGTTACAGTGGATCGGGCTGTTAGTGTAATCCCACAATCTGTGTTCTTGCTGAAGGACTGGCCACCTGACAACTGTATTAGCCCATATTGCAAACGTTTGGCAGAAATTTTCCCTAGCAGGACATGACAGTGAAAACTAATCCTGAGTCAAACAAGGGTCTTTAACATCAAATGAAGAATTTCTTTGAAGACAGAGTGGCACCACAATCCCTTGTATGACAAAACTAGATGATAAGGGCATTTACATTTAGTTTCTCTCAGGTGGGAGAAATTACACATCAGTAGCATAATATCTTTATTAGAACTAACTAAACGTCACAAAATAGTGAGTGAACTTTCCAGCTTAACAGGACTCTTTTACAGGCTGGATAAACAGCATTGCAGAAGCCCCATCAGCAATATGCAACAGTCTTAAAATGGTAATTTGGGTTGTTTGCTAATTAGCTATTGCCTAGAGAGAAATTTCAAGTTGGACCAAAGCACCAATCAGTATACACAGGTTGCTTATAAGGCAGAGAGCTAAAGAAAACCATGGTAGCCCTCATATTAACAACGCTGAAGACTAATTTGAGATGATGTACTAAACGCTTGTTAACTGAATGTTGTCATGATTATTTACTCTCATGTTTCTTTCAGGAAACTGTACATGTATTTCAAAGACAAGGAAGAAAAAGGCCTTAATCCTCAGTATACAGTGGGCCCTCGCTATCCGCAGGGGATCCGTTCCGAAACCACCACCCCCGCAGATAGTGAGGATCCGTGGATACTGGGGTCCACCTTCAAAACTCTGTAACAAGGGGAAAAGGCCCCCCCCAATCCCTGTTTGTACCTTTGAACGTTGAAACCATGCAGGGCTTCTGCAAGCTTAACGTCCCACTTCTGGATCATAGGGAGGCTCTTCCCTCTTCCCAGTCTTGCCCCAGGATGCATTCTGGGGTGAGCCTGGGAGAAGAGCCTTCATGCAACCCAGAAGTGGGTCGTTAAGCTTGCAGAAGCCCTCTGGAGGCTTGGAAAGAGTGCGGTTTCAACGTTCAAAAGGTACAAACAGAGATTGGGGGGCTTCCCCCCTTTACAGTTTTTTGAAGGTGGACCCCGCGGATCCGGGACCCTCGGTAAGTCAAATCTGCAGATCATGGATAGAAAGGGTCCACTGTGCACATGGAAATAAAAAGCAATAGAAACAGCTTAAACTTCCACAGGTTTAACAGAAAAGTTACAAAATTTAATACATGGTAAACATACATTTGTACGAACTTGGCCAAAGTGGCCAAGGCAGTATAAAATGGTGGTAGTTGCAAATACAGTGGCTAGCAGCAGTGCCAGATTTAGGCACAGGCTAAACAAGCTATAGCTTTGGGCCTCACAATCCGTAGAGGCCTAAAAAAATGTCAGATGGCAGCACGCCTCCTCGACGGCGCTGACTGCTGCAACCAAATGATAAATATGTAATCAGTAAATGCATTCATTTGAAAATAATTTGTATTTTTCACTTTAAATGTCTTGCTATTAAATAATTAAAAGGCATATATGTTTTTCAAGTTTTTTGAGACCTTCTGGTGTAATTTTTTAACAAGGGGCTCCAAGTTTTATATGGTTTAGGGCCTCACCAAGTCTTAATCTGGCACTGGCTAGCAAAGTTAGGGCGTAATCCAATCCTACTTAGGCCATCGTTGTAACCAGCGGCACAGCGAAAACGGGAGGCCCCAGAACAGGCCCCTCTCCGTTCTGGGGCCTCCAGTTTTTGCTGTGCCGCTGGTTACAACAGCGGCCTAAGTAGGATTGGATTGCGCCCTCAATTTTTTCCAATTAGGTCTTTAAACTAAAGCTAGTGAGAGTGGAACTCCATTTCTGGTTTTTGAAAATATTAAGTAGAAACCGTACAAGTGGATACTCTGCAATTATCTTTTTCAGCGATGCCACTAGCCCAAAGGCAAACTCATTACAGCCCTATCTTTATTTATAGAGAAATAGAAATATCTTATCTCCTAGACATCTGGTGGTATGTTTTCTGATAGAAACTATCAAACGCAGAGGTTAAGAAGCTTCCTGAGAGTCATTGCATTACTTTTGTCAATTCAAATATCATTTTATACTTCCACAGAATGGAAAGGAATACAGAAACAGCAGAGGAAACGTACCTGTTAGATCCATCCTTCATGTGAACTTTTGCATAGAGAATATCCACCATGGCTGGATCATCATTCATGTACTCTATACCTTCAACTTCCACAGTTAGTGGTTTGCCTCCAGCAATTGTGCTTTATAAAGGGAAAAATAAAACACCAAACCCAATACATATTTAATATTAGATGGCAACTCATATCTCACTTTCTCAACTGCACTAGGCTAAACCAAAGCACCAACATGGTTTCTCTCCCACTTATATTATGAAACACAGCAAAATGCCCAGCTCAGTGCCATTTAGTTCCTACCCTATCTTAGAAGACTAACAGCGCAATCCTATCCAACTTACACCACCAGTGTAACCAGCGGTGCAGCGAGAATGGGAGGCCCCAGAATGGAAAGGAGATTCAATTCCCTTCCAAAGGGGAATTCAGAGGGGATTTAAATCTCCCCTCCCCTCCAAAGCCTCCTGCCCTGCCCTGCCCTCCCCCGATGGCTACACCAGTGGTGTAAGTTGCATAGGATTGTGCTGTAACGGTGCAATCCTTAGCATGTCTACTCAGAAGTAAGTCCCACTGTGTTCCATGGGGCATACTAGTTTAGGACTGCAGCCAAAACGACTGCTCATCAAAGCTGACTTTCACAATGATTCCTCTGCTTCTAGGGTCACAGAAGCCTTTGTCTTGCAACTTTATAGGAAATGTCCATGGCCATCCCCTCCCCCCACCTTCCTGCCTCCACTACAATAAATATCCACAGAGCAACTGTGATTCTACTGTCATGCCCTCAAATATCTGGAGCAGGTGGTAAATAAGCATCCATGAGACGACAAAGGGCCCAACCCACCACAACACTTCAGGGCAGGATACAGATGCCTCCACACCCTATTAGCCCCCACAAACTCTAGACTTACAGGTCAGAACACTACCAGCCCTCCTGTATCGCTTCTTCTGGAAACGCTGCTGTGACTTTCCAAAGTTTCACCAACGCCTAGGCCACCACACCCTATTATGTGACTGGTTCTGGATAATCACAACAGTCAGGAAATATTGTAAGACGTCGGGGCTAACCAGGAGTTGTTAAAACTGCTCCTTTCAGCCACAGTAGCATGACTGAAAGAAACACAGGGGCAGATTCAGGAAATTTCTGGAGCAAGGTAAGGCTATCATTTGTGTAAGTTGGAGGTATCACCTTGGCACCCATGCAGTCTCCTACTGTGCTGTGCATAATAACACTATACCCCATTGCAATGCTTACAAACAATACATTCAAATTATTTTTCCACTTAGAGTGGCATTTTTCCATTAAGTGTTTCATATTTCAACGGTTCCATCAAAGATAATGTGATCATACAAAAATACTTATATATAGGGTTAGCACTAGGGTCCATGCAGAGTCCCACTGTTATTAATGTAGATTGCAAGCTTTTCAGGGAGCAACTATATCACTTCCAAGATATTACACGGCACAGTACTAATTCAATGTTAAATAGGAGTTATAACTATAGTATTTCTTTCAGCAAACACCTTCACATTTCAAAGCAGGGGCTGAAATAATATATGCAATTTTGTGGATCGTAGCACAATTCATACAGCTAGATCCTTGCAGCCCTTTTCCCATAATGAAAATATAAATTTTTTGTAGTGACAACCAAGCCTGCCCCCAAACCCTAGAAAAGCACAGTTCTTACGCCACTGTGCTGGTTTGTCTCCAACAACCACTAATGTCAGTCTGGCGGCACTTGCACAAGAATTCTGTGGACCAGTTATGGTCTGGAACCTTTTGGCTGGACTTGGTAGCAGTGCCGGCCTTAGGAGCTGCGGGGCCCAATCGGAAACATTTCTGCGGGGCCCCAAATATAAAAGAAAACAAGCCCCATTGAATGCAGTAAGCCTACCTATGGAACTTTTGGCGGCTGGTCCATCCCCGGGCAGCAGTGGTGCTGGGGTCAATGGTGCCTGGTACGGTGGTGCGTGCACCCTGGAAGTAGTTTGGCAGTGATGTGATGACGTCGTAACGTCATTGTGTCACTGCCAATTGCTTCTGGTTGGCTCCAATTTGGAGCCAATTGAAGCCAAGGGAGGGTATGAGGGCCCTTCCAGCGCCAACAACGCAAAGAACAACTTCCATCCTGGAGCTCCACTCGCTGCTACAGAACCCTTGCTTAGCGATCCGCCTAGCACGGGGGCCCCTTAGGCACAGGGCCCGATTGAATGCAATCGATCCAATCGGCCTAAAGCCAGCCCTGCTTGATAGCCAGCCAAAATGGGTGATTGTTACCTGTCCCTGTGAACCGAATCTCTGACACTACACTGAGCTTTGGAAGTGCTCAGAAGAATCATAGTCCATGAGGAGTTGGAATGCCTTCAAAGCCCAGTGCTGCAAGGATGGGTCCTCTTCCCACATCTCCGAGGCTCAGGAGAAGGGTAGGAGGCTCATGTCCGCTTTAACACTGGACTTCCAAGGTGCTCAAGAGCAGCAAAATGTTTTGATGTTTCCAAGTGCCTCTGAAGCTGAAAACAAGGTCAAAGATGAATCCCCACTCCTCTCTCATTTTGCAATCACCACAAGGGCGCTTGTCAGCTTAGAAGGTGTGCTTAGAAGCACAGACAAGCTCATTTTTGCACCCCTAAGTAGGTCTCAAATTCCAAGGTGGAAATCACTGACACAGAAGTCCTTGTATAAATAGTGGAAGCAGAAATGTTTCTCTGGGGGAAAAAAAAACTTCACAGGACCATGCTTGCTATTCATTCTGGTTTTGTACTATAGATATGGAAACTTCCACACTGTAGAGTCACTGACCTATCATTTTAGGACTGATTTCTTATACAGTCTGTGTGCCTTCAATGCTCCCTGCCTAGGGGCTTGTTTAAGAAATTAATCTCAGGGATATACAACCATCTGGAGAAAAAAAAGAGCTATTTGCCAAAGACTCTGCTAGTGAAAAAGTGCTAAGGCAATCACATTTTTCATGCACTTCTAGGGGGAAAAATCAATCTTTGTTCACAGGCAAACCACACAAGCTACTGTAAAAAAAACAAAAGTAATGGTTTAAAATTCTGTAGTAAAATTGCAAGCAAAGGGATGCTTTTAAATTGGTTGATGTTAAGAGCGAATCCAATTAGGTCCTTGTCTTGTTTAACGTGTGCTTTTTACTTACTGCTAATAATGGTTTGCTGCAAATGGATATACCGCTCTCTCTTTTATGCTGCCCCAATTCTGGAATCAGCTACCCCCCCCCCGATACCTACAGCACATTGAGACTTTTCATTCTTTTATCATATTACAGTACTTTTACTCACTCCGCAAAGTCTTCTTTACATCTCTGCAGAATTTCCTGAGCTTTCTGGATTTCCTGTTCATTCAGGAGAACCAATGTCCCAATAGTCAGGTGGAGTTTGGCTGGATTCTGGAACAGACTGCTGCTAACACCGTAGTTCTGTAAAAAAGTTTAGAAATTTCTCAGGTAACAATGGCATTATAAATTAGAAAAAATTATATTAGTTTATTTCTGAAGACCACGAATTATGATGGATAAAATGGAGGTTGAAACATTCATATGAGAACGCGTGGCAACAACAAACAGGAAAGACAAAAAACCAGTGCACTAAAAAAACACAAGCAGATAAACATTCAAATTAAATAACCTACTCTTTACCATTTTGCTGGTTGCAAATTCTGTAAATGCATTAGCTCTTATCTTCATAGCTGCTGTAGCAAAGACAACAGGTAACCATCTTCATTCAGTTACTGTGTTAATTTTTGCATTTCAGAAAGTTGATTGATGCTGCACAACAGGGGAGCAGGTACCGTAATTCCTATTTTCTGCAAGTATCATTTGAAAAACTAATCTTCTGCTATCCCCTTGATGCATGTCCCAGTGGCCTTTGAGTACTGTAGGTAGCAGGGTCTGGAACCTCAGTGCAGTGAGGGCTCTGCTAAAGTGAACCTGAGATAAATTGAAGTGCCTGAGATAGATGTCAAATGAATGAGAACATGCTAGGTGACATAATCACAGGGGAATGCTTGGTAAGCTTTTTGTATCTGAGACAAGACCAACAACAGCACTCCTGAGCCGCAGGCCTAGAAAGAGCCAGGGGTCTCCATGTGAATACAGATCCTAACAGTGCAATCCTATGTATATCTACTCAGAAATAAGCCCCATTGAGTTTAATGGGACGTACTACCAGGTGAGTAGCCTCAGTGGATATACAGTAGAACCAAGTATGGGGAGTGCAGAGATCTTGATCCTTGACCATTGGAAGCTTGACACAGGCCTTCTTTTGTTCTTAAGCTGTTAGCAAAAACTGATCACATCTGAGATTTTTCTCTATCACCTTGAGACACAGAAACTGAAGTGAGAGCTTACAAAAGACAAGAGACTCTATGTGAACCTTTATAATGTTCTGTACTCTGTTGCCCATGTCCAGTAGGTGTTCAAACAATCTTCAAATACAGCTGCCAGCCCTCCCATCATGGCCACCTTCCATATCCTCACAAACAAATGAGATCACATTATTGATTTTGTAAATGTATATTCTGCATTCCAAATGGCATGCTCCAGGCAGCGGAGATGAAAGCTTCAGAGTTCCCCAGAGCTCACTCCTGCTCTTTCAGTTTTGACAACAGCTACCAAAGTAAACTCAAGAAAAGGCCCTAAAACCCTTTAGTATGAAACCAGATTTAGGTTATGCTGCAAAGACAAAGCATTCTCATGAGCTGGGCCAAGCACCAAAAGCCATTTAGTCCATAGTAAATAAAGGGAGCCTCAGAAGCTGGAAATATAGCCAGGGGCAGGTTTGGTATGTAATGTTCTAACTGTTGGCAGAAGTTCATTTTAATTTATGTAATGCTCATAGATATGATGAGCACAAAATACCTATTAACATAAAAAATAAGCAGCTTTTAGGAAAAGGGGCGTTCTCAGTCTAATCCGATGGATAGGAGTGGTGGCAGGAAAAATCTAATTCACATTATAATTACTATCAGCCTAAGCTGCTGAATCTTCCTCTGCAGCTTTCCTGGAATAATCAAAGGCATCTTTCATGCCCTGACAGCTTCCCATCTAGAGGTTGCACAAACCAGGAAAGAAGTAAACTGTCTAAACTAAACTAAAGAAGACTGCATAGAGAGGCAAAGCCCAGTTAACAGCATGGAAGATTCAAGATACTTTGCTACATTATCTGCAAAAATCAGACCTACTGCAATACGACAAATCTTCTACTAGTTTTTACATCTCTAGTGATACTGGTCTTAAATCCAGTGATACTGGTCTTAAATTAAAAGCTTGCAACCAGGGAAGGGGGCTGCCCTGGGGCAGGCTGCCGCAACTTACACAGGATTGCGCCAACAGGTTTACCTAGGTTTCTCTGGGATCAGTGTCTCTACAGTAATGGGTAATGTTACTTTAAGTGCACATAATGATCTGGATATTGCTTTAAGCTCAAGTAACAATACAGTATGTAATGATAATATTACCAAGTCTCTCTCCATTTAATATATTTCTGAGACAGACAACAAACGTTTCATGAATTAAAGCCTCTACAATGTCCACTCTTCACAATCTTAAGAAATAATCCTAGAAATACTTCAGTGAGTGGAAGGAAGCAAATTCCATTTAAATTCATGTAATTTCCCCAAGTACATATGTTTGGGATTTGAATAACTGTCACTAAAAAATTCAATTTATTCAACATATCTGCCTTCCAAACACTGCCCTCTGCTGGATATAAAATTATGGTAAGACTTAATACCACATGAATGCCCATGATCATAAATCATGATTATCGAAAGGTTGAAAGCTCAGAAAAACAGATGAAAGAAATGACGGTTTTAAGAAAAAATTGACTATAAGGTTGTTGCAATACTTTCTTCATGTTTACAATGCAGAGGAAACATGAGGGAGGGGATGGATTTGTGAAAATGTTAGATGAATTGCCAACGCTAAACAACAGTTTTGTGAACATTCTTATTTCATCGTGAACATGACATATAAAAGAACTAAGAGATCACAGTAACTTTGTCATTATACTTGCTTTAAAAGTCTATCACATTTCCCCCCCCCCAAAAAAAACCACTCAATTTTTTAAAGTCTACCAATTTGGGGTAAGGGGGGGGGAATCATGAAATACCCCTATTTTTTTTAACCAATTCACTATTTATTTTCAAACATTTGTTTAACCAATAAGGTCATGCAAAACTTTAACAGTTCTTACAGAGATTAAATAAAATCCCAGACTTTTTATGACTCTTCTTTCAAGTACAAAGAAAAGCAAAACATTAAAGCATGGGCACATTGTTACAGTCAGCTACGTAATTTTGGCAAATGTACCTCCTAATCCTATACATACCGTCCACTGGCGGCTCTCCTCTTCCACTGGTGCTGACTGCCGTAAAGCAGTCAGTGCCAGTTGTAAAAGGTGCTTCAGCATCCCACTACTCAGCACACTGCCAGGAAGGTTGAAACATTCCTGCTGGCGTCAGCGGGTCTGGAACTGCCCGCTGATCCAGGCAAGATGGTGGGAGAGGCAGAAGGAGGTGGAGAGATGGTGCAACAGGCGCGGGGGAAGGCAAAATGAGGCAGTGATGGGGTGGGGGAGGGCGGAATGGGACGGTTATGGGGTGGGTGATGAGCGGATCGGGTCTTGGAAGGGGGTGGGTTCAGCAGCAACGGTGGCTTCCAAATCCTAACCCCCTTCCCAGACCTGATCCTGTGGTGCGGGTCTACGCAGACCTGTGCCAACTATTTTGCTAGCACAGGTCTGAGTAGACACACACCCCGTGCTGCGGAGGCTTAGCCCCGGGTAAGGTAACAATTTTTCCCTTTCCCAGAGAAGGCCTCCTGGACTGCCCCCCCACCACCACAGGATGCATTGGTAGCCATTTTGGTGTCGCTGCATCGGCTGGGGGAAAACAATAGGATTGGGCTGTGTGTCTGAGTCCTATGCTGATCTTACACTGGTGGATCTCGCAAACCGTCAGCTTAAAATTGGGGCCACTGGCACAGCTGCCGCACCATCATTCTATGATCCGCTACCAACGGCGCAGGAGTCGATGAGCCCCATGCCAGCAGCAGTGAACCACAGAACCTCTGCCAGAGCAGGTAGGTGGGGGTGGTTCAGAGACAGGAGGTGGTGGATCTTGGTGGCAGCCATGCACGCCGAATCCTACCCCCCTTTCCAGCCTGGACCCGCCTGAGTCTCCTCAGACTTACACCAGCTACAGAGCTGGCATAGGTCTAAGGAGACCCACTGGGGATGAGGTGGCCTAAAGGGAGCTAAGTAAAAATGTTCTTTACTTACCTTTCCTGAGCTGTTTGGTCTCCTGGTCACTCTGGGCCAGCAGGGGATAGGATTGGGCTGTGAGTTTATTAATTTATTTTGTTTATTACATTTCTATCCCATTCTTCCTCCAAAGGGCAGTGTATGTGGTTCTCAGTCATAGTCAGACACTCTAACCACTGCAAGCCGTGGTGAATTTTTCAGCTCTACATGTAACAAACTTTTCTCATTTGGACAGAAATTTTAAACTAAACTGTTTTAACTAAGCCATGTGAATGTGTATTTACTGCTTTATTTAATATCAGAATTTTTATACCCATTGTCTGTACTTTAGCAAAACAGAGTCTTGCAGCACTAACCAATTATAGACTAAACAATTTATTTCAGCATATATTTTCAAGGACTACAGCCCCCTTGATCAGATTCACTTCATCTGTTCTTTAGCAATATTTTCATAGAGGTTTACAGACGAGAACAATTTTGCAAGGATATCTGCCTACCAGTGGTCATTCAGGAGACAACAGATCCTCGTCAGAAGCTTTGTTGCAAATCAATGCAATCCTTGGATTAGTCTTCTCAGTTTAGAAGGGGCTACAGTTGACCCTGGATCTCTATGGGGACCCTATGGATCTCTCTCTTCTAAGTCTAGACATTTAATTTGAGGATATAGTCTAAGTATTGATTTACTCCATAATTAAAAGCTTATTTAAATTGGGTTTCTCATCTTTATGACGTAATTTGGGCATCTTCCAATAGCCATAATGCAATATCCATACACTTATTGTTTTTGACCGATATGCTACAAGATTTCCAAATTTTCTTGCATATTGGACCATAACAGCAACTTTTAAGTCAGTTCACAGTTTTCTTAAATAACCGTTTTTCTTCTTGCTTAACCACTGTTTGTAACTTTGTAATGTTTCGCTAATGATCTTCTCATTACAAGTACTATCAGATCTTACAGTCCAAGCCATTATGCACAATTCCCACCTGACCCCTCTGCACGTCTCATCATACCAATCCTCAACAGGTCTGAAATTCCTAAATGTTTTGTAGAATTAACTACAATAGATCTTATAGTTTGAACAAAGGAGTCATAAAAGGCAAGAATATCACCATCCGCCTCTAAAAGTTTTTTTGAAGTTTATTTGCCAGCAGCTTTTGGGCAGCCCAATCCTACCTAACTTTCTCCATACTGATGCAGCAGTGAAAGCAGGCTATACTGCATTCTGTAGGGGAATTTAGGGGGTAAGAGGTCTCCTTGAGGATTTGTCCCCTTGCCCCGGGGAAAGCCCCAGCCTGCACAATGGGTCTACTCATTGTACGCTAATGGGTTCTGAGCTGTCTGTGACGGATCAGGAGAGGGATCTTGGGGTGCTGGTGGACAGGTCGATGAAAATGTTGACCCAATGTGCGGCGGCTGTGAAGAAGGCCAATTCCATGCTTGGGATAATTAAAAAAGGGATTGAAAATAAACGGCCAATATCATTATGTCCTTCTACAAATCGATGGTGAGGCCACATCTGGAGTATTGTGTCCAGTTCTGGTCACCACACCTCAAAAAGGCTATAGTTGAATTGGAAAAGGTGCAGAAAAGAGCAACCAAAATGATTTGTGGGCTGGAGCACCTCCTTTATGAGGAAAGGATACAGCGTTTGGGGCTTTTCAGTCTAGAAAAAAGGTGCCTAAGGGGAGACATGATTGAGACGTATAAAATTATGCATGGGATGGAGAGAGTGGATAGAGGGAAATTCTTCTCCCTCTCGCACAACACCAGAACATGCACTAAAATTGAGTGGAGGGAGAGTTAGAATGGACAAAATAAATTATTTCTTCACCCAGCGTGTAATTCATCTGTGGAACTCCTTGCCACAGGATGTGGTGATGGCATCTGGCCTAGATGCCTTTAAAAGGGGTTTGGATAGATTCATGGAGGAAAAGACCATCACAGGTTACAAGCCATAAGCAACCTCCTGGCTTTAGAAGTACGTTTTTCTCTGTGCCAGGTGCAAGGGAGTGACAACAGGAAACAGGTTAGCTGTGTGCTCTCGGAGGCATCTGGTGGGGCCACTGTGGGATACAGGAAGCTGGACTAGATGGGCCTTTGGCCTGATCCAGCAAGGCACTTCTTATGTTCTTACTCGGACCTATGCCTGCCACACGGCTGGCACAAGTCCAAGTTGATCCATGTTGGCAGATCAAGCACAGATCAGGCACAGGAAGGGGGATAGGATATGGCACATGCCAGCGCTGCCAATCCTGTGCCCCTCCTGGGCCCAATCTGCCCACCCCATCCCCCCGCACCACTCGATGAAGATCTTATCTTCTCCAGCGGGTGCCGCTCCTTGCACTGGCGCCAACAGGAAGGTGCAGGGCTTTCCACCAGCGCTGCTGTCTGGTGCGCCATCACAAACTGCTTTATGGCAGTTTTGAAATGGCAGAGCACATTCCTTAGCTGGCGCTAAGGGGGGGGGGGTAGGATTATGTTGTCCGCCTATATTAAAGTCAATCAGGAGAATGGGTCTTCTCCAGGATACATGCCTGAGTGGTGGCTGAAGACTGTTCACAAATTTTTCACTCGTCAAAATGTTGTAAGAGGAGGATAGTACAGACCTTAAAAGAAGCATATATAACCTATTACACTGCCTCCATCTGTAAGCTAAATATATATCTTGGACATCTCCTGGTTCTTTCCAGTGCCAAATGTATATAAATGTATGTTAATAAATGTTACAGAATAAATAATATTCTGTAACATGTAATTACATTATGTAACATATTATGTTACAGAATAAATAATATTCTGTAACATAATAAATAAATGTTACAGAAATGTATATAAATGTTGTCCTGCTTCACTTATTACTATGGACCAGTTTGGTCAATAGTCTGAATGGCTTTTTCTGATAAAGGAGCAAAGGTGCAATGACCCCCTCCCCCAGCATGCCAGCCCACCACAACCTAATTGCACAGTAGGTAGCAGTTTGTTTGAACTGCCCCTCAATGTGCATTAAACACTACTTTAAACTACAGTAATATTTATTCTGTCCACTAGATTGTGAATATTTTCTTCTAGTCAATAAATAATTCCTATATTACTCTTTCATGACTTCATAATCTTCATTACCCTATACTCTGGTTTATCTGATCCAAAATTATCTTCATAAAGACGGGAGGGGGGCACTTTCTATTAACTGATTTTGACTATAATTTCACTGTGACTTTTTCCCCAATTTTGATCATATTTGGATAGAGTTATGAATAGTAGAACTCTCAGTTCTTCTGATTCATAAGGACCTATTTTGCCCCCAGATCTTAAAAGGGGATCCAGCATAATCAGTTTCAGGTTTTGGCAGAAGCGGGCAGCACAATCCACAGTAAGGATCTGGCTGGTGGCCCAGGGCCGCCCGCTGGATACTGTGCACAGGCTGCCCGGCGCGCCGGGCTGGAGGTCTACTCAGGGAAGGGGACGCTCGTCCACTTCCCTGGGGGTAAATCCAGGCCAGCCCGATCGGCCTCCTCGGATTTTTGCCAGCTAAATAGCTGGCGGATGTAGAGGAGGCCGTGTAACAGCGTGGCCGGCCCGGCGGAGATCAGGATATGGCCGACGCCATTCCCCTCCCAGGCTGACTAGGCCAATGGCACAACTCCCTTGCCCGGCCGGACCACCCATGCGGCTGGCACCGGAGCTCTTACCTTCCGCCGCTGTCCGCGCCCTAGTCTGGTGCCGGAGTGAGGGAGGCCCGCCTTGCGCCGGCCTCCCTTACTCCTGAGGCGTCGCGAACGTGCTTTACGGCACATTTGCGACGTCATCTGGCGACGGAACACTCGTTCCGTTGGAGTTTCCAGGAATGCACCCTACACGACATACAATCAAGAAGATTTCCTATTCCACCTCCTACTTGGTGCACACTGGTTCATGGATCATCTTCAAAACGAACTCTTGTGTCCACTATGATCTACTAAGGAGATTCTGCTCCAAGGACCATCTGTCTGAGAAATAAAATCAACAAGAGCACAGAATGGAACCTTCTCTCTTAATCCCCTAGAAGGGATTGTCTGAGGCCAAACTTGTATTATTTCATAAGGCAAATTAACACTTTTCTAGTCGAGCAAGCATTTGGTTTGATTTGCCTGATCCTATCCTTGCCTATCCAAGTAGATCTATTTTCATGCTATTTGCCCAATATTGTTTTTTATTATTGTAATTGCTGCTATTCTGATGCTGCTAAGGCAACTACATTGGTTTCCTTTTGGAAAGAAAGGTGCGGTATACCTAATAATTTAATAAATATTGTTGCTTATAGTAGTATCTGACCTTTCCACTTGGACAGGCTGCTTATTATTATTATTAACAGTATTTATATACCGCTTTTCAACAAAAAGTTCACAAAGCTATTTACCCCGCTATATTAATCTTCACATTTTAATACAGATTTCATTTTTTTCAGGAAGTCAAAAAAAGGGGGGGGGAGTTGTCTTACATCTTACCAATAACTGACAAAAGGCTTATAGGCCTATAGTTGTTTGGAGATCTATGGTTTCCCTTTTTATAAATTGGAATAGCCATAGCCCTGGTCCACATCTTAGTTATTAAGCCAGTTCTATCTACCAGGGTAAAGAGGTGTGCAAGCAATGAGGCCCACCACACCGGGTCCGCTTTCAATAGGTCAGGGGGTATAGCATGGGGACCGGGCGCCTTCCCTGGTTTCAATTGGTCGATAAGTTCCCTTATCTCCTCAATCGAGACCGGTGGCCATTCCGGAAGATCATAGGATGTAAGATCGCCTAAGGATGTAGAGACTCTGCCCCTTTCATAAAAAATAGACAAGAAGTATTGTACCCAAATCTGGGATGGCACGGCAGAAGGGTCATGAGCTTCTTTACGTAGGGAGCCTGCCACAATATCCCAGAATTTTTTGGTGTTTCTAAGAGAGATAGATTGAAATAACAAATTCCATTGATCTTGAATAAATTTCTGTCTTTTTTCTTTTATAGAATCTTTTAGTTGTTGTTTTAAAATAAAATATTGAGCTGGGATCACAGCCAAATTAGACTCCCTATACTGCCTATAAATCCTCCTAATGCCTTCTTTCATGATACTACAGTCCCTATCAAACCATGTTCTCTTATCTGAAACGACCCCACCTTTTAGTGAGCTAGGCTTTTGTCCTAGCTCGGTGAGAATATACTCCATGAGCCCGTCATACATTTTGATTTGTTCAAGCGGTTCAGCGGTAGAGGCCACAAATGACCTAGATTCCACTGCAAGTTTCCTCATCACTAATTGCTGGAACTTCTGTATCGACACATTATCCCTCGATATTTTTGGCATCATTTCAAGACCCGTTCCAATAACCGCCGGGTGTGTTCTTACAGGGCGTTCAAGATCAAGATGGCATATTAGCGGAAGATGATCACTAATAGTAGACTCCCCCACATAAAACTTGCCCACACAAGATTTTAATGACAAGGGAACCAAGATATAGTCAATTACACTAGATCCTTGCCGAGATACAAACGTGAATTCTCCAGCATCCTTGAATTCAAGTAGGCCATTTAACCAAATGCTATTGAAATAAACACTAAATCTAGCTAATGAGAGACCCGCAGCATTAGACTGTTTTCACTTTTCTAGTCGAGCAAGCATTTGGTTTGATTTGCCTGATCCTATCCTTGCCTATCCAAGTAGATCTATTTTCATGCTATTTGCCCAATATTGTTTTTTATTATTGTAATTGCTGCTATTCTGATGCTGCTAAGGCAACTACATTGGTTTCCTTTTGGAAAGAAAGGTGCGGTAAACCTAATAATTTAATAAATATTATTGCTTATAGTAGTATCTGACCTTTCCACTTGGACAGGCTGCTTATTATTATTATTAACAGTATTTATATACCGCTTTTCAACAAAAAGTTCACAAAGCTATTTACCCCGCTATATTAATCTTCACATTTTAATACAGATTTCATTTTTTTCAGGAAGTAAAAAAAAAAGGGTGGGAGTTGTCTGCAGTATATATACACTGACACGTGAGACTACAGCAATATAAAGAATGGACGAATGGTTGTCATGGTAACTATTCTAGTGAGAGGAAAAGATTTTGTACCATTGCTAAAAAACCAGCAAAAATGCTAATCTCAATGCCTGATATGTTTCTCCCCCCCCCCCCCCCGTTTTTAAATAACGGAGCCATTGCTCAACCTCAATTAAACTGAAACGTTGTTTACTCTATTTTGAAACTGAAAACAGGAGTAGGAACAAGCACACAGCTTCTATAACTGGCACATATTCGGGTTCCTCTAAACATCCTAAGAACTCCCCTGCTGCTTTGCACAGCTCTTTATATTTTCTTATTACACGGCAAAGCACAGGTTTTCAAATATCAGGGTTTTTTTCATTTCTCGTGTGCTTTCTGAAAGATCCTGCTGTGAGATAAAGTGGTATCAGAGTGGCATTACTGACCATGAAATGAGTGAGCGACATATAAAGTAGGACTAGGCTTCTTCAACTAACCAGCAGCTGTGTGTCTTTTCAAATATATATACTGGAGTTTGGAGAAGAATGCAGAAAAAATATATCTTACAGCCTCAAGTCTCACTTGAATAAAATAGCAGTGACTTACAGTGAAATTCTAAGCTTCAAAATTGTGAAGACTGGAAATTTTTATAAAGGGAAAGACAAAACAGATATGCAGCTCTGCTGACGGATTTCAACCAATTAGATCTCCTAAAATACTGGGATCATACATTCTGCAAAGGTGTACAATTAAATAATTTTCTAATGCCAAACCTGTACCATTTCATATTATAAGATTCACAAACTAGAATATCTGCCATTTAGAATTGCTTTTAGCTTCATGTCTGATATAAATTTTGTAGAGTGGGGAATCTCACAAGAAAGATGTTAAGCACATAATGATATTAATTAATAAATGACAATAGTATAAGAGATATTGTAGTCCTACAGATGTCACACACAGAAATTCAACTGAAATATGACAGGAAAACAAATGTTCCCTTTTTATTTAACGGCCAGCGCAATCCTGTCCAACTTTAGGGCGGTGGAGTGAGCGCTCCGCCGCCCCAAGCCATCGCAAACGTGCTGTAAGGCTAGGCCGGCAGCCCTTACCCTGCCGCCGAATCTCCATGTGGCCGCTGGAGGAAGGTAAGGGATCCCCCAGCGGCCGCATGGGCAGTCCAAGGCAATGGCCTTGCCGGCCTCGGAGGGGGCAGGGATGGCGTCCACCATATCCCCGTCCCAGGCTGGCTGGCGCGGCCATTATATGGCCTCCTCCGACTTCCACCAGCTAAATAGCTGACGGAAATCTGAGAGCCTTCCCCGGTTTACACCGGGGGAAAGGGACAAACATCCCCTTCCCCCAAGTAGACCTCCAGGCTGCTGCAGAGTGGCCCAGAACGGGGAGAGGATCTGGCGGGCGGCCCTGGGCTGCCCGCCAGATAGTTACATAGGATTACATAGGATTATTCTCAGGAATAAAGCCTTACTACTAATTTTTCACTTCAGTTCTATGCAGAGCAGGGGTTCTCAACCCCTTCCTGGCTGAGTACCAGCTCCAGCGCCACTCTCCTGCTGTGTACCATCGGAAGTGACTGGCAATGACATCAATCGCCAGTTACTTCCGGGTTTTCAGGTTTTCGGAAGCCAGAAAACACAGGTAGGAGGCGCTGGACGGGTGGGAGGTCTTTTCTCAGCGTTTCTGAGAGGCTCAGCCAAAGGCAGGAGCCTCTCAGGAGCGAAAACATGCAGCTGAAAGTGCCACGTCGGAGCGGGATTCTGGCAGTCCGAGTACCACTAGCAGTCAACTGAAGTGGTACTTCAGTATATATAATACTGAAGTAATACTGGTGGTACTAGTATCACTGGTTGAGAACCCCTGACGTAGAGTATACTGTAATTAATTTAATTTCAGGAACATCTACACACTGTTTGTACAAGGGCTCAATGTTCACTGGGTGCACTCCTGACTGTTTCAGCACAGACAGGCCCTGCACTTGATCTCCCAACTGTCAGGGCCTTTTACAATACACATAAATTTCCCTATAGGCAGGGATCAGTGTGGGGAGGCAGTTGTTACTTTTCTCTGCTAGATAAGCTTACAATCCCATGTACCATCACTCTACACATGCTTGCCTCTGAATCAAACACTGTTTTCCTTCCCCCTCCCCACCATGCTTCCCCCCTCCCCACCATGCTTTCTGGAAGATATTACTCACAGCCCCGCCCAATGTCTTGAAGGTTTATCTGATCAAACATTTCTCCAGCGCCTTATTCTTTTTTTGACCATTAAAAAAAAAAACTTGAAAAAATGCTCTGCATGAGAGTGGCTTTATGACTGTCAATAAGGCCAGCCAATCAGCACTGAGCACAACTCCTTTGGCTGCAAACAGGAAGAAGAGATTTCTTCTTAACTCAATGCTTAAGAAGGCTGTAAAAAAAAAAAAAGAGGTAAAGGTGACCCCTGACAATTAAGTCCAGTCGTGTCTGACTCTAGGGTGTGGTGCTCATCCCCATTTCAAAGCTGAAGAGCCAGCGTTGTCCGAAGACGCCTCCGTGGTCATGTGGCCGGCATGACTCTCCTTGCCGCAGCGCATAGCATGCGGCTGGAACACAAAGCGCTGTTTACCTTCCTGCAAGTGGTACCTATTTATCTACTCGCATTAACATGCTTTGGAACTGCTAGGTTGGCAGGAGCTGGCCAAGCAACAAGAGCTCACCCCGTCGCGAATTTGAACTGCCGACCTTTCGATCGACAGTTCATGGTTCAGCGGTTTAACCCACTGCGCCACTCGCTGGCCACTAGAGGGCTGTACATCTAATTAAAACAGAGCGATTACAGTTCCACACCAGACTTACTACTCAAATTATGTTTGTATATGTGCACCCTTCATTCTATTCTGTGTTCTCCTGATTATCTCCTGTCACTATTGTCGTAAGAGATGAAAACAAGCTAGAAAAATGGTAATCACAGAAGGAGAAAGAAGTCTGATGGGAGGGAAAGGAAAAAAAAGTGCTGCACAAGATTTAAGCTTTTGTACTACTGATTCATCCCTGGCTAAGCCAAAGTAAGATATTTTAGTGGTGAGTCCAAAGGAAAATAAATACATAGAAGTAAATATACTAGATGGGAACAAATAATAAAACACATACAAAAGTTAGTATTATACTATGCTTTATACGTGTTTGAAGAGCAAATACTTTATATTCTCATAAATTTTGTTAACATCAGAGGAAAAAAAAAGATCTGCACTCTGATGCCAATAAAATCATTTAAAGTAGCTATATCCTGCTTAAATGAAGAAAATACTTTCAATAAATGAATTATAACCTACAGCTACATAATATTTATATGGCCTCTAATAGTTTCTCACCATACTGATTATCCCACCATATTGCTAATGACAATTCTATCATCTCAGGCAATAGTCTTGTTTCTAACAACACATTTTAATTAGCCCCAAGCAATTCAGATAACCTCACACACCATTCTGAGAATCAATCTACTTTAAAAAAAAAACCTCAGATTATTTCTGAGTATCATTATGGCAACTTACATTTGAGCACTTCTCCAACACTTCCTTCTTGAACTGTAGAAACTTTTCCTGGATTGCAAGTTGGTTGAGTGCAAATGACAGAAAGTGTGTGAAGGGTTGTTTCTTGCGAAAGCTCTCAACAAGAACATCAATTCGTGTTCGAGCTGAAATAACACCATTCCGGTGTTGTCCTGTGATCACTGGATGCAAACAAAATACAAGACAAGATTTATGACAATTTGCTACATGTGCCTATGAAAGTTAAGAATTAATGACAGGAGACTGGTTTTCCACTGTACTGATAAGCCAGTTCCTAACAATGTGGCAGGTCAGTTGTGTAGCTATTGTGGGGACAAGGGGTGCTGTGCCCCCGGGTGCCGCCCGCAGGATTGACACCCCAATCCTAACAGGGTTCCCTGTGGGTTCCCTGTGCATGGCGCTCACTGTATCCCACAGGGGAGGTCCAGCCTCCTCAGGGTAAGGGAAGGGAACCATGCTGGGCCTCTGGGTCTACTTGGACCTGCTCCAGCTCTATAGCTGGTGCGAGTCTGTGTGGACATGGGGCAGGGGTTAGAGGCCGGGAAGGGGGTATGGGTTCATGTGGCGCCATTGCATCACCGCCGAACTACTTCCGGGTTGCTAGGGTGGTCTGTGATGCCTTGAGTTTCGTCACACCAGTCCGCGGTCTCCCAACAAATTGGCAGTGATGGCACTTCCGGGATTGCACCACCGCCGGCAGGGGAAAAAAGTGGTTTTTCAGCCCTACCTGGGGGTCTTGCCAGGAGAGCCTGCTAGACCACTGGGTCTAGGAAGGCTTTCTTCAGAAGAGGGCATACCACTGCCACCTCTAAGGGTTTTGGTAGAACATTGAGTTCAGTTACTTCCAGGTAAGTGGAAGTAGTACATTTTTCCTGTCACATTGACATTGTCAAGTTTTCCAACCACCACAGAGGTTGAAAATATGCTTTTTAATGCTTATTTATATGTAAAATATAATTTATACCATTCACTGGTGGCATGTGCAGCATTAAAACATAAACGTCTGAAAGCTGAAAACTACCTGACACCAGCACCACCCTCATGTAATGAAATGCCCTAGAACAGTGGTTCCCAAACTTTTTGGACTCACACCTCCCTTGAGCTCCCTTGCCGTTAGCCGTGGCTCCCCATTAAAGTGCACTGAAGAGACAGGCACTCTTTACATGCTCAGAGGCACCCTTTCTAATATGTATATGTATATTCCCAAAACAAGCCCTAAAGTGGATTTTCCATGCTTCTGCTGAGCAGCAGCAGCTAAGCCAGGAGTGCACAGAGTGGGGTTGGGATGCTGCCCTCCCTCCCTTGGCAGGCCTGGAGTGTCTACCTGGTAGAGGGCACTGATGTCGTCTGCGTTAGTCCTATTCATGGCAAGAGAAACATCAAAGCATGGGAGGGATGTCATTTCTTTTCATTGGTCATGCCCCACCCCAGTTGCATGAGAGAAAGCTCCTGTAGGTAGCATCTTTGCAAGATGAAAAAAAAAAAAGATTCTTATACTGCCCAGCAGTCTCCAAAGGGGGGGGGGGTTGTCCCAGCAAATAGAGTGGGAAACTAACTTAGAGGTGGATCAAAAAGGAGGAAGGAGAAAGATCCTAATAATTAATCAAACAAACAAACAAGCATAGCAGCTGCCGCCTCCTTCCTCTGGCTTAATTAAACAAGGTAGACATTTCTACAGCTCACTCAACAGCAAGCAACTTACTTATGCCTCTTCTACCTCTCTTAATCACAGAGTGAGAAATCAAAGTCTTTAAAGCTTTCTTAAAAACATTCAGCAGCAAGAAAATATTTTACCAATTTGCAAACCTGCAATAAATGGAATGCTGCCTCCAGCACTTGTTTCAGTTTGCAGGGATCCTCAAGCTGCAGCGAATCTCAAAGTGCTTAGCTTATCTATTGAGTTGTTAATTGTTCTTTGATGAAGATAAGCAAGACTCTCTGCTCACTGCTGTTAAAAACAAAATGTGGTGCTGGCTGCAAACCTGAAGTCTCTTGAAGTGAACTTTGAGTGACTGATGTGAAGAGGCAGGTTTTCCAGGTCTTTGTCTCTCTTGCAAGCAAGAATATATGGTAATTAAAAGACTAATGCGAGGCCCCTGGCTGCATTCCATGACGCACTTGGGAGTCGCGCCTCCCACTTTGGGAACTTCTGCCCTAGAAAGTGCCTACCATTCTCTCCATCAATTTTTGTTTTATTGCAGCTTCTTTTGATGTCTAACTTACATCTCAAAACTACTGTATCGCTGACTTAGGCCGGCGGAAATGCACATTTGCAGCACCTGACGAATAGGCAGCACCAGCATGAGGTCTGCGCCGCCTACTGAGCATCAGAAAAATCTGCGCCTTGGAGCGGGAACGTTCCGCTCCGAGATGCAGAGGGCATGGGGGAGGGTGAGGAGGGGATGCAACGGGGTGGGTGGATTGGGCATGGGAGGAGGAGGGATCGGTGGCGCCACAGTCCGCTGTATCCTATCTCCCCTCCCAGGCCTCTGTAGCCGACACGGGGCTGCTTGATTCTCCGCCAGGCCAGCTGCCCTCACTCCACAGCCGCAGGTAAGCGATCCCCCGGCGGGCACGGGGGTGGTCCGGGCGGCGAGGTAGGGGGGCCATTGGCCGAGCAGGCCCGGGAGGGGGCGGGGATGGCATCTGCCATATCCCCGTCTCCCGCCGAGCCGGCTCGGCCGTTACACGGCCTCCTCTTACTTCCGTCAGCTATTTAGCTGGCGAAAATCAGAGGAGGCCCATTGGGCCTTCCCAGCTCTACACCGAGAGAAGGGGACGAACGCCCCCTTTTCCCGAGTAGACCTCTGGGCAACTCCAGAGCGGCCAGGAGCAAGCATGGGATCTGGCAGGCGGCCCTGGGCTGCCCGCTGGATAGTTATGTAAGATTGCTCTGTGGAGCACCTACGCCGGGGAAGATAGGATTGGGCTGCCCATTGATTAAAAATATTTATATCCTGTCTTTCTGTCTCCAAGGTGACAGACAATAGCAAAACAAATTAGCGTACAATAGAGAGAAGGTGGTTGCCAGATGAAGGCTCTGTGGGGATACTGACAAAAATACTGGTATCCACTCTCTAAACTTTTAGTGTGGCAACAGTTGCTGTGGCTGTTCTAACTATTACTCTTTAAAGTTCTACAGTACCTGCAGGAGAAATGCCACTTTGAGAACTGGCCCCGCATCTATCTTACACAACATTCATTGAGACAATATACTGTAATTCTAAACCCGTGTTCCCTATTTCTTACAAAATTGTTGCTGGCCATGAAAGCTATCGCTCTTTATTAAAAATGATGGTTGTTTAAGGAGTATTAATATGCCTATCATCACCCAGTTTCACATCATCTTAAAAAAGTAAAACCGGATATTCATTTTATAAGACTAAAGCTCACCAATTTCTCCTTCCTCTCCAAGCTTAGGAATACTGATAGAGGTTCGGGTTTCTGTTTCTAATTTTTTCTTCATTTCTCCTTTCTTTCCTATTATATATCTATAGAAGTATAACATGAGAAGACAAGAAAAGAAGGAATCAATGAGAAAAACGCAAAGAAATGGTTTAAACATCACAAAAATTAGCATCTACCCACTTTGGCAGGGCCAGCCCATCCATGATGCAAATGCTCACGTCGAGGGGAGCGGCAGACTCAGGGTGCCCTTCACCCATTATGTAATGCGTGAATGATTGGGTGAATGTGGAATGGAGCTGAAGAGCCAAGGAAGAGCCAGAGAAGATGGAGAATTCGTAATGCATGCTGGGAACTGTTTAATTTGCATTGAAAGCGAGAGATTCCAAGACTTCACTGTCAGTGCCTACATGATTGTTTAAAGAACACTCTCTTCCATAATGTTATGGTACACTAAGGAATGTTATGGTACGAACTATCACCGAAGCCGGATCTGCTGTGGGCAACTGATAAGGGAAGGGTCTGGAATGCATCATAGTGACAGTGAAGCAAACCTTCATTGGACATTGACGGAAGATGCCTGCATGAAAGCCGAGGGCGGGTACGAAATACAGGAGGAGAAGAAGTCTTTAAAAACAGAAGGAAGAAACTTGCAAAGGGTGTCTCTGGAACTGCAGCAACCGGAGCTCCAAGTGTGTCGTAAGTATGAAAGGAAGAATGCATGAACAATATGAATGAGTGAGAGATCTCTCCCCTTGATTCTTGGTTTATGTATGTCTTGTCTTGAATAAATGTTACATGCATAGTGTATTTAAATCCAAATTTGGTGTCCTGAGTGTCTGTGTATGAGCTCTTTGTGCAGGAGCTTTGCAGGGAGGGAGGGTGAGCTTCACTGTGCGCTTCCAGATATCAAAAGAACTGCCCTGAAGATATCAAAAGGGCCATAACAATTATTCCATTGCCACTGGGGTGCCATTGCCTCTCTCCGGCTCACTGTGGGCAGAGTCACACTGATCTGCTTTTCTACCCACTCACCTCGCTCCTTCGTGTGATCCTAGAGGGACTGCGCAAAGAAGGAATGTGGGGGGTGGGTGAGGAACCAGATCACTGCTGCCTCCGTCCCAAAAACCCCACGCATGCAACAATCCGCTTCATCCAACTTGCTCTTTCCTTGCACAGTCCCTTTAAAGGGGACTGCACAAGGAAGGAGCAACAGTAGGGAAGAAGCCACTTCCCTCACTCCTTCTTTGAGGTCTCTTTAAATAAAATAAGCATGGGACACACTGGGAGTTCTCAGCATGACCTACTTTTTAGGAAAGAATCGCGCACAGGAAGGAGCAATGTAAGTGGCTGCTTTTGGGGGAAGTGGCAACAGCGCTGGAATGTGGCAGTGATGGGGACTCGAGTCAAATGACTCGACTTGCAAGTGTGACTTAGCCACTTTTTCCCTGACTCGTACTCGTACTTGTACTTGTGACCCATTGACTCGCACTCGCACTCGTGACCCAAGGGACTCGTACTTGACTTGCACTCGTGGGGGTAACGACTTGCCATTTCCAAGTCATTTTCCTTTAATGGCCGGCATCAACACAGGCAGGCAGGCAGGCAGGCGCAGTGGAGACGGAGGAGGAGGGCAGCAGGGAGGAAGGGCTTTCAAGGGGGTAGGAAAGCAAGCCTGGCTCTGAGTCCCCCCCCTTTTGTTGCTGTCTGTTTGGCATTGGCCACAACTCCAAGCGCGAGGGGTGGGGAGGAGTGAGGGAAGGCGAAGCTGCCGCAGCAGTTCCTCCTCATTGACCAAAACTCCGAGCCCAAGGGATGCTCGGCTCAGCAAGGGGAAGGTGCAGGGAGGGAATAATAAATGGTTTGAATGTAGACATGCTTGTTTTTCCCAAACCAGATGGGTGGTGACAAGACTGAGAGGTGAGGGAAAGGGCATAGGGGGAGCCAAGTGGGTGCTTTAAAAGTCTCAGAGGTCCCCACACACACCCCACCCACAGACACTCACCCACCCCATTTTCAGGGGAAAAAGCCATTTTTCCCAAAGTGACTTGACTCGTGACTTGTGACTCGTGGTTTCTGGCCTTACTCGTACTCAACTCGCACTCGTGCAAAAATGACTCGCACTTGACTCGTACTTGCCCAAAACGTTTGACACTGACTTGCACTCGGACTTGCACTCTTGCAGAAATGACTCGTACTCGCACTCACACTCGTGACCTAGTTACTTAGATACATCCCTGGAATGTGGTGACATCAGGTGGAAGATCCAGTTGGGCCATCCTCACGCTATGGAATACTAAAGTCTAATAGAAGCACTACCAAAGAGTTTCCAAATGACTGTGTACAGGACACTTTCCACAACGAACGGTATCCATTATGCTGCCAAATAACAATTCTACAAACCAATTTCTGCACTGACATTTCCCATAAACCACTGGTAAAATTTAATGAAAAGACTGAAAACTCCTGATCGTTTTTCCTAACCTTCCAGCATCCCAGCCATTGAAAGCAATGAAGGGCAGTCACTGGAACTGCTGTGATTGGCCCAAATTCCATGTCCTTCCTTTGTGTCCCTTGTGTTTATTTCTTCTTCTGTGAGATACAAAGGAAGGACGTGGAATTTGGGCCAATCACAGCAGTTCCAGTGACTGCCCTTCATTGCTTTCAATGGCCGGGATGCTGGAAGGATGCTGGAGATCTTTCTTGTAAGATGTCACAGAGCTGAGATGAGAAAGGAAAAGAGGCAGCATCAGAAATAGCTGAAGCAAGATGAAGCGAGGGGGTCAGGGGAACAGGCAAAAATCCCACTCAAAATAATGTGGGTACAGGCTATGTTGCTGGGTTACTGTTCTAAGTAACTGTTACAGTGCTAAGCTTTTTTTTTCTAATCATCTCACTAAATATTTTGATGATCATCACCTTTTAGTCTGCAAAACCCCTTTTTTAAAAAAAAACTTGAGAATAAGATTAATAATCATGTATTGCAGAAAACAGCCATCTTAATGTTAAACAATTATGAACATTTGCTTCTAAACTCACTTGTACAGTGGGCTGGGAACATCCACAGCACATTGGTAACCTCTTTCAGTCTCTTCCACCACAAAGGCATCACAGGGCTCATCTGCACCATCCCCAGGCCCTACAAAAAACAAACCAATTAGAAACATCATGTTTTAAGATAGTCCAGCCACCTTGTTTTTCCCAAGACTGACAGCCCAATTCTACCTAAATCCTCACGCGGCAATGTTGCAGTGCAAGCGCGGGCTATGCTGCATCCCGCTGGGGATTTGTGGCTGCTAGAGGTCTCCTCAGGGTAAGGGGACATTTTCCCATTGCCCCATGGTAAGCCACAGCAGCTGCAATGAGTCAACTTAGACCTGTACCAGCGATATCGCTGGCACAAGTCAACATTGATCCGTGCAAGCAGATCAGGCCCCGGAAGGGGGTTTGGATATGGTGCGTGCCGGTGCTGCCAATCCTGCCTTCTCCTGGGCCCGATTCTCCCACCCCCGCCGCTGCCCCTTTCCACCCTCCTCCCACCTCATTCAACCACCTCCCCGCTTTACCCCACCCCTGTGCAGGACTTGCCTGCTCCGGTGGGCCTCTCAACGAACACTGGGGCACATGGGAAGGCTTCGGCCTTCCCACTGGCATGCTGGCTCCCGGCACTGTTGCAAAGTGCTTTACGGCACTTTTGCGATAGCGTGAGCCAGCAGAACATGCGTTCCATTGGCACATCACTTAGTAAGGATGGGCTATAATAAAACTACCAACTGCTTCTTATTTCACTTTTCTACCCTTTAAAAACAGAATGCTAATTTTTAAATCTTCCAGATGTCTTCAGAACACAACAGTTGCAGTCAACTGCACAGTGCGCGCACGCACGCACACACAGCCTCTGTCTTGGATATAATCTGCAAAATAGCCCAGTGGGAATCTATTTTTCTCCCAGATGTAGGGTTTTGCCACTCATGCAAATGCCCATTTACAAAACATCAACCAGCCGTGGATAAAGATGTAGGCCCCAAAAGCTGAAAATTTGAATCAAAGTGATTTTGGCTTCCAGCGTAACGACTATAATATGTTGGAAAATGGGATACTCTGAGTTCAAGAAGAAAATACAGCATACTCTGAGTTCAAGAAGAAAATACAGCAATTTTTTTCTGCTAAGCAGAAAATAATTTCAAAACAAGTTTGAGAGATATCCTGTATTATATCACGCCCACCACTGGCAGCCTTGTAAAGGTATAAAACAAGATCTCATTATATAAAGAAAAATGTAAAAGCACCTTAAAATTCATATACTGTATAATATTACTGACTTGAAAAATACCATGATTTATCTTGGAAAAACTTATAGGTAGTGTTAAAAACTGGGACTCTTTTGCTGGAGATGTGATCAAAATACAAACCACAGAAACATTGAGGTGAAAATTATTTTAAATGTTCATAAGAATATGCCTCAGGCTCCCAGGTACATAAAAGTGCTGCACAGGCAGTTTTGCTTTATGTTTTTATAACCCCCCTATGCTCTAAAAACAAAAATCCAATGTAAAAAAAAGCAGATAATTACTTCATTTAAAGATTCTGTAGCGGACTGTGCCAGAAGCATATAATAACAGACCAAAGGTACATCTCAGCCAACGAACCAGAAATGACTGTACAAAAACATGGTTACATAGATGATCAATTTGAAACATGGACCTACTGCATTTAGACCAGAGGTTCTCAACCTGTGGTACGAGTACCCCTAGGGGTACGTGGACCAACGGCAGGGGGTACGCCAGAGCCTGCCCCTTATCAGCATCAATCAATAGTTAATTACTTGTTAATTAGAACTTAAATGCAATCCCCCCTGTCTGTTACACACATCCACTCTCATACACTCTCTCTCTCTCTCTCTCTCTCTCTCTCTCTCTCTCTCTCTCTCTCTCACACACACACACACACACACACACACACACACACACACACACACACACACACACACACAGAGTTAAGTAAGACATTTTTTCACATTTAAAATTGTTTTAGTACTTTTTATTTAATGATTAATTAGCTAATTAATTGATTGATTGATTAATCCAATTAATTAGCAATTAATTGGCAGGGGGTACTTCAGAAAATTGGACCATGATAGGGGGTACCCGGGCCTCCAAAGGTTGAGAACCCCTGATTTAGACTTTGTGGGATAGTTCAGCAAATCTTGGTTGAAAGGCATACAGGTGTCCCATTGTATCCACAGGGGTTTCTGCTTTAACTGCGGTTAGCTGAAACCGTGGAAAAGAGAACCCTATCCCCGTCCCCATTACCTTTGTTAGTGTTTGTAGCGGTGGCGCCAAGCAAGCGTATGTCTTCCCTTTAACAAAACGCTACAAGAAGCATGAACTTCCTGCTTCCAGCATGAACGTCCTGCTTCCTGTTAGCGTTTGGGCTGAGCCTCTCTAGCATTCAGGCTGCTTCTGTGCTATAAGCAGCATGCTGCTTATAGCATTTTGTTAAAGCAAGACATACGCTTGCTTGGCACTACTGCCAACAAACACTGCTACGAACACGAACAAAGGTAATGGGCACAGAGGGCTGCAGAGAACCGTGGATAAGCAGATCCACGGATACAGGGGCGCCTGTACTTACAGCTCATTCTTATGCATATTTACTCAGAATTAAGCCTCACTGAGTTAGGTGGGCTTTACTCCCAAATAAACATATACAGCAGTGGTTCCCAAACTGTGCATCACGGCGCCTTAGGGCTTTGTGGCGCATTCATGGGGCGCATTCATGGGGCGCCTCAGAATGTCCCCAGTGGTCCCTCCTACCTGCTTTCCTGGGTGCTACCATCTTGGATCTTGCAATATCTCACGAGATTTGGGCACTGCCATCTTGGATCTCATGAGATCTCACAAGATTTGGGCACCACTATGTTGGATCTTGTGAGATTTCATGTGATTCGAGATTGCAGTACCCAGGAGAGCTAGGAAGAAGAGGCTGCAGGGGCACCGTGAGCCAGGTACGTTTGGGAACCACTGATGTACGGTATAGGATTAATGCAGGGCAGAGGATGGAGCCTTGCTGCATGGCTACTTTTCCCCCTCTCCTTCTTTTAATAAGGCTGAAAGAGATTCACACAACCACATTCAAGGACGGTAGTCATCTAACTCAGTGTATCTCAAAGTCCTACAGGAGAGTTTACTTTGTCAGGGCGATGTCAGAGGCAGCTCTCCAGGATCGTGCCTGCCACCGACCCAAAAGGGTCCGGGGGGGGGGAGGGTCAGAATTCTACCACCATTTTGGCGAAAACCGTAAGTGGGCTTCGGAATGCGATCACCGCTGTTTAGAGTCTTGGGGATGTTTGCAGAGGCGGCCGCAGGCCTCCTGGACCCTTTGAGGAGCTGGCAGGACAACCAGGTATGTTGAAAACAGTGTTTTGGGGTTGGCGGCAGGTGCGATTCTGGAGCGCCGCCGCCGATGTTGGGCTGGCCTTTAATTTACCTTTAAGGTAAATTGGACACTTCTAGAAAACGTGGTGGGTCATGACCCCACCACTTTGAGAACCCCTGATCTAACTCATGAGAACCCAACTAACAGAAGCAACAACGTACTGTGTAGCATACTTAGGTATAGGTTAGGTTCTAGGGGGTTGTACTATGTTGAAACATACTTAAGTCAAAACATCTGGTTCTTGTTGGCCCAGTGCTACTCCACCTGTGCGAAAGCACCACCAAAGGTGCTTCTACTATGCCCGAGCAGAAGTGCCAACACAGCTATCCGTAACTCAAACGTCCGTAACGTGGAGTACCAGCGTATCAGAGTTTAAGTGCTGAGAAAATACAATCTCACACAAATAGATGTGCTTCCTTAAATACATCTGGATCCCATTCAAATGAGAAGTAAATTTACATATGCTCTTGCATTATAAAGTAATCATCAACATAAGACGTAACTCACACAATTAGAGGTGTTCTCGAACAGTGAGAGGAATACAAACCATCATATGTATAGCAATATGCAAAAACCGGCTTATACAGGCAGCTCTCAAGTTACATGGGGGTGGCGTTCCTGGAAAATGGCACGTACAGGTATATCAAAAATAAAAACATTTTCCCATAGAAAACAATAGGATTTGTATGGATTAGGGGAAAAGTCATTTAATACACATGTTGACGACTGATGACTTCTGCTTGCCCAAGGTGGCATAGGGGGAGGGCTGAGGAGGGAGGCTACTGGGAGTGGCTACTGATTTCGAAGGCTGAGGAAAACAAAGATGCAGGCTAGGCCCCCAACAGATGAGTGCTGGAGCATGTGGTCTGACCCATTTAGCAGAAACATTACCTTCCAGAAAATCTCCCACTTGCTGCTTCTGCTTCATACCTTTTCTGTTGCAAGAGGCAACAACCACAGAGGATTGCTCCCTCTTTCAGAGCGAGTGGCAGACCTGCTCAGAAGTCTCCCTTTGCTGACTTCCCCAGCACACTCTCCACACAACCTTGCCACCAAGCAGAAGGAATTTTACAAGACATGCAGTCGTCTGGGAACGTATTTTCTTTGTCTCTTTTTAATCTTCTGGCTTTAGAGGAGACTCCCCCACCACAGAAAGCTGCCAGTGTCTAATTAGCAGCGAACTGGCCATGTTATTTCAAAAATCACCAGCATAAATGAGACTTCCAGTCTTAGTTTGCTTTGCACATTTTCAAAATAGCGTGATTTGCAAATTAAGACCATGTAAATCAAGAGCTACCAATATAACCAGATGTGTACTAAGTACTATGCATACATGTACTGTGACATTTGCATACTCACAGTGCCAGACGTGTGGGCATGCGCAGAAGTATATCCTCATTCAAGTACACACACTTCTCTCCCTGGCAACTGTATAGCATGAAACAGTGTACTACAATCCCTTTAGGATTAGGCAGGAGTCTGTCACAGTTGTAGGACTGCATCAGTGATAAATAATTCTTCATTTATTCTTCACATGCAAAAACAAAGCAAGTTGACTGCCAAATATGTTTTTCCTTATTACATTTATAGTGCCCTAGAACTTAATCCCCTTTTAATAGTCTCATAGCACAGTATATAAACTGAATTCTACAAAACAAAAAATCAAAAATTAACAAATGCCATATTAACTCTGTCCTTTTCCAGCAAACAGCCATCAACCCTGATTCCAATCAACTCCCACGTTTGAAATTGTGCTCTCAAGTCTACAGTCAAACACTTACAAAATCAATCATTTTTAAAGGAATATGACATCTTCTTGAAAAGAAAAATAGCTTTCAGCCCCACATATCAGTCAAAGAAAGCTGTTTAGCTTTAAGTCTTTTTCATGGCCTACAACTACAAAAGCTGATTCATCCAGGAGGTTCTCAGACCCATTCTGCATTGGCATAATCTCTTACTAACAGTGCAATCCTATATACATCTACTCAGAAGTAAGTTCCATTGTGTCCAATGGGGCTTGCCTTACTCCCAGAAAAGTGTGCATAGGATTGCAGTCTAAATCTCTCCGTACAGTTTTTAAAATTCCAGATTCTATAACCTCAAACCCATGCTATATTCCTAGTAATTAGAATATAATTATGCATTAAAAATATGCCTGATTTGTATGCTTTCAACAATGTGTTTAAGGGCTTTTAGCTATTTATTAAATTTATAGAAAAGTTTATAAACACATAATAGAGAAATCAGTCATAAAATACTTATACAGTAACTACTGATTTCAACATTATTTATCTTATAGGAACAGAAAAGCAAAAACCAAACTATCAAAACAAAATATAGCCAGCTATCGCCATATCTTTCATCTCAATATTAACTTTTCATATCCTATATACCATTGGTTCTCAAAGTTCTCCATGCAAGGCGGGGTGAACTCTGAGTCTTCGCGGGGGTGGGGACAGCGGTGTCAGTGATCCCATGGATCACGCCACCGCTGGGGGGGGAAAAGTGGTCATCCTTACCTCACCAGGGGTCCCAATGGCTTCCGGAGGGTGCGGGGAGGCCTGCAGAGCCCTCTACGGGTCTCCCCAAGCTTTAGATCGCTGCTCTGTGGCGATTTACAACCACTTCCGGGGCCAACAAGAACCAGCAGTTCTCCTGGTAGGTCGCGACCCACTTAAGTTATGAGCTGACATCCAACCTACTTAAGTTATGAGCCGACATCCCAAATTGTATAAAAGGACTAAGATTACATATTGTCTTTCTTTAATTTATTCTCTCAATCTATCGTACGCTGCTTATTTTTCTAATTTTATGACATGCCAAAGTCCATCCAACCACTCCATCACCAAGGGTATGTTAGGGTATTTCCACTTTGAGATGTTCAGTTTCTAAGCTAGAAGTAAAAGATTACTAATTAACAGTCTCCAGGTTCCATCAGTAATTTCTGTTACATCATCTAAATTTAGAGCCTCACGTAATATTTTTGACCCATCATTTCCTTATTTACATCTTATTACCGTATTACAAAATACAGATATATTCACATAACACCTAATATGTTTAAAGTCATTTTCACACCTTCAGTGCTTAGAATTGGATTGTCTATCCTTTGCAAGCTCACTTGAGTTGAATACAGTACTACTATTTTTGTAAAAATTATCTTTCTTTAATATGTACACATGAGGAAGCTGCTATGTCGGAATTAAATTGTTGTTAGCAATTTTGTAGGAAAATATCCGGAACTCATGGAAAAGAGGGGGAGTATGTAAGAGAAGATCTGTACTTTGGTTCATATGGAGTGGCTCATGGCTAGACAGAAATTATTCATTTCCAGACAATAACAATTCTTCTCTTTTAGTAAGAACGTCCAATACATTGCTGTTCTTTGCAGTTATGAAGGTACGAAACTTGCTTTTTTTAAGTGACAACTGAATTTCAAAAATATACTAAAATTGCTGGGTTTCATGACAAATGCCATATTCTGTCTTTTCAGTGCAATTAATCACACAACTTCAATACGATAGAACCAAGAGACAGGAAAGATGAGAGAGGATCAGGTTCTCCATGCAGTGGCGTTGCAATGCCAGCCCCCTGGTGATGTCACCACCGGAAGTGATGTCACCACTGCTGCTTCACATGCCTTCAGAGCTGCAGGGCAGGAGGCTGGATCAAAACATTGCCTTCGCCGCCGCTGCCGTCCGCTCTTCCCGTCGCCGAAACGGTGCAGTTGTCGCCTCTGCCACCCGCTTTGTCACTACCACCACCCCGTTTGCTGCCAGGGACCCCCCAACCAAACCCTGGCAATGCTGTTGGAGGCATGTAAGCTACAGTACAATCCCTTAAGCAGAGGTGATTCACTCTGATGCACAATAGGCAGAGCTTGATCCTTCCCCTCTGATGCCAAGAGGTGGGGAGTACAGCCTCCTCACATTGTTGAAGATCACCTCACTTAAAGTGGCTGTAGCAGTTTGCCAAGAGAAAGGGAGGAATTCTCGTTTCACAGCAAAAGGCAGTTTTTTTCTAGGAAGCACTGCTCTCTGGAGAAAACGTTATGCTCACTATTCATTGTGAAATATAAACTCCACAAACATTTGACTCCATGCTACTAATAAACCAACATCAGAAGTTTACATCTGCATGTCTAAAGGTAGCTGCAAGTAGCTGATGGCAAAAGCAATCTACTTCAATTCATCGTTGTTTATCTCATTAAATGCAAACAAACTAACAGTGCAATCCGACTTAACTTTTGTGCCAGTGTAACCAGCGGCGCAGCGAGAACGGGAGGCTCCAGAACAGAAAAGGGATTCAAATCCCCTTTGATAGTGAAATAGTGAAATCCCCTCTTTTGGAGGGGATTTGAATCCCTTTTCTGTTCTGGGGCCTCCCGTTCTCACTGCGCTGCTGGTTACACCGGCACAAAAGTTAGGTTGGATTGCGCTGTAACTACTGTTAATACATTCCTGCCTTTCATTCCACAACATAATGTCATATATTTCACTATTCAGTGCAACTTACTAACGTTGGCATTTTCCAACAGCCAGCTGAGAGAGAGAGAGAGAGAGAGAGAGAGAGCACTGCCAAAAGGGAAGGGGCACATTAATTTTAGGCAGAGTTTCCCAAAGTGGGTATCGCGATGAGTTCCAGGGGTGTTGCAGGGTGCACACCAGCCAAGCCGGTCGGCAGCGAGACCACAACATGATTGATTAGGGAGGGAGGGGCTCCCTCTTGCCCTGACCTCCTTACATTGAATTTCAGCGTCTTCTTAGGCCACGGAACCAGAAGGTAAGTGCCAATGGTGTTATCACGTCACGTGTCATTGGCACTTACTTCCGGGTTCTGCGACCAATGCCAGCGGGAGAAGGGCATCACACTCCAGGTTAGTTTGGGAACCACTAGTGTTAGGGATTCTCTTGAGAATCCTGTTATGCAGAAGACTATATTCACTACCTCTTTTTGCGTTCTGCTATGGATCTTCCAGACTGCAGATATTATGTTCATAGAAGACTGAGCTCAGTAGATTACTGTTGTACGTACCTGAATAGAAATCCTCCTCCTCTTCATTCTGGTAGGTCTGCTCTCGAATATGGTTTTTCCTGTAAAGACGTCTTCCAATTCTTACCAGCGACGGTCGTAGAACTTCCATTATGTTTTTTCTTCTAACAATCAAACTCTGCTGAGATAAAATTAATTTTGCCCTAGCAGATATATTTGGGTTTCATTTTTGTTTGCAAAACATTACAGTATTATCAGTACATCTGTGGCATAATTGAACAATCAGAGAAAAAACACCTCTGTCTCTTTGCAGAGTCATGTACTTGGGCTTCTCTCAATAACATTTTAAGGTCTGCTTATGCAGGATCAGATTAAGAGACTCTCTGGCCAACACTCCGCCTTCAACTATTGTTCAGTGATGTAGACTTGAGTCTATTGACTCGGACTTGAGTTGGACTCAAGTCGGGTCAATGACTTGACTCAGACTTGACAGTGATTGTAAAAGACTCGACTCGAGACTTGGAGCCTTTTACAACAAGTTGAATATTATTCAGGTTTAAACCCGTTTTCCCCATTAAATAGATAGGGACTAGCAACTCGCAACCAAAGACTCAGGACTTAGGGGCAAAGGCTTGGGACTTGACATGAGACTTGGACCCAGAGACTTGGGACTTGACTCGAGACTTGGAGTCAGAGACCTGACCCACATCCCGGCAATTGTTGGAAGCTCACAAACAAAGCAAGATGGAGATACCTCTGTTGCTTGCCCTCAGCATCTGGTGAGACTTTGTAGGTTAAATTTATTTAGCTAACGTTGCTAGTAAAAAATATTATTGGTGCCAGAATCTGTATTTGTAATATATCATGTAATATAAAGGAAAACATACAAACGTAGTAGGAAATTCTGCATCAGCATAATATAGCTATTATGGAAGAAGAAGAAAAAGAAGAAACAACTGAGTACTGTAGAAAAACTGCAATAGATTGTGTAATATGGTGACCAGATTCAAAAGAGGACAAGGATCCTGTACTTTTAGCAGTTCTATAGAACAGAAAATCTTGGAGTGGGGAAGGAAGGTGCAAGTTTTGTTCAGAGGCAAGAATCGTGCACCTTCCAAAATTGTTTCTTCTGCAGAGTTGTTGAAGGTACAACAATCCTTCTTTGCCTCTGGTCACATTACACATCTGTACACGTTACCAAATGAGAGAATTGAGTGCTGCAGTTTTGGCATTGTATTAGAAATTGCAGGATGGCGGGATGAAGCCACAATCCTGAAAAAGCTGCGCAACAGAAAATCCATTATGGCAATAGTAAAAGCTTGCAAGCATGTTACTTTTGAATAGTCAGTTTTAATTAGGAAATCCATAAGAAGGGCATGGTATAATAACTGCTTATGAATCGTGGAAAACAGGTTAAATTTCAACAGAAAAGAAACCTGGCCAAACAGATATAGCAATATAACTGGGCAGGGAGCTGTCATACTTAAAGCAACACATTGCCCTGCCAGTTTCTATAAGATGCAGTAGTTAAGGCCATTTGCAAATATGGCTTTAAAAGGAGTGGCAGACAGCCACCTATAGACCTTTAAGCTGATACTAAATGGAACCTCCTCATACGGGGTGCCTCTGCATATCAAATACTGGGGAGAAGCAACAAGGGAAAGCTATTAGTTTTAGTAGAGGACACAGGATCAGTGCTATTAGTTTTGTTTGCAAGATTCCAGAGGCATCTGGCTAGCCACTCTTAATAGAAACAAAATGGTGGATTACATGGACTGGTCTGATCCAGCAAGGCATGTATTTTGCCCTTATTATCGTAGTAATATTTAATTCTACCTTGTCCCAATAAATTACAGTGAGTTAATCAATACACATGGGAAAAGAAGAGTGAAACAAAGATTCATAGGGAGCAAGTACATACCACCCTGCCTTATCTTGTATGAAATAGGAGCACATCATAAAGGCAGATCCACAGCACTCTCTCTCTCTCTCACGCCTGTGTGTGTGAGGGAGAGAGAGAGAGCTAATAAACACAAAATCCTGCACAGATATTTCTCTGTCCACATCATGGCAGAGACTGGGAATCTGGCACTGCACACAGGATGTCTGCCCTGTCCAAAGAGGGAGGGGGAAAGAGCAGAAGTGGCAGGTGCCACATTGTAGCTGATGGGCACCAACACTTCTTTCACTTCCCAGTGTTGGCTTAAGCATGATATGGGGGTAAGGAAAGCCCTCTCTGATTTTACCTTCCCCCCTTCTTTGCTAAACCACTTTGGGCAGATTACCATAATCCCGGAGCCGGCCGGGACAATCCCGGTTCCAGCGCCACCATCCCATGCTCCCAGTCAGTCTCCTCTTTATCCCGGCCGGCCAGGACTTCCCCTGCTGCAGCACTAATGCGTTGCATCTTCATCCCAGCCGAGACTCTTCGTGTGCCTGCACGAGGCTGGAAGCACTTGGGAAACATCCGAGTTAACTCGGATGTTTCCGGAGACGTTTTATCCTTGCACAGGTGCGCAAAGAGTCCCGGATGGGACAAAGACGCAGCGCGCTGCAGCAGGTCAGGTGTGCAGAGGTGTGCAGGGAGAGCGGCGCAGAGGACCTGGCGCGCAGTGGGGGAGAGTGGCAGAGCCAGTTCTGGCCACTGCAACGCAGCCAGTTGGCCGGGACGAAAACACAGTGGCAGCACTCTGCACATGCTCAGAGGCACAGGAAAAGTCAAAATATTTATTTAATGTTGACCCAGCTGGACACGCCCCCTGTCTGTGACATCACCTGCCCCGTATCTGTAGACACGCCCCCTTTGATGTCACTTGCCGCATATCCGTGAACGCCCCCTGTGACATAATGTCCGCCTGAAGTGACATCACAGTTCCTTCCCCCCCCCCCCATGTCACTTATGACCCCTTTGGGTTCTGGAAAATCTGGTAAGCCTATGCCACAGCTCTACCACAGAATGGGCAACAAAGGCCTGGGGAAGCCTTAGTGATGAGGCAGAAGTTATTATCACCTTCTAAACATAGGTTTGCCACCTTTTCCCCCAAGCAGGGCTCCTCTACCACTCACAGCAGGCAGAAATTCAACGTCAAACTTTTTCCTGGCATGGAGATGGGATAAAGAGGGTAGCTTCTCTTGTTGAATCATTCAACAAAGTGGCAACCTCAGTCAAATATCCCAAGGAACTATTTATTTAATTTATTTTAAAAAAATTATACCCCGCCTTATCCTATGCCCAAGGCGACTAGTGCCACATAGGTTAATTAGTTCTCACCCTGCATCTCAGTGTTAGACACCAAACTACTGCGAGTTAAAAACATTACGCAGAATAATATGCTCACTTATTTTCCCTCCAGGGCCTTTAAACTCTACCGCTCCATTTCCGGTTGCCATAGCACCCAACGACCATCGTAGCAACACCCCCCCCCCGCCCAACGTCGCTTTGACGTATTTTCAGCGCGCTCGCTCCCGTCCTATTTTCGAGCACGCGTACGCCTTTGTCGCCGTACTGCCTAGTCTCGTACTGACGTGAAATCCACCGTGGACAAGGTAAGGCTGACGTGGAAACGGCGCGGCGGAAGCGCGGTTATTGTACTTACCCGCAAGCTGTGAGATATGCCAAAGTGTCCGTAATTACTAATCTAGCGCTTTAATAGAGTTGAGTAACGAAAGTTTGCAGTCGTTCGGCCTCGTTTTTGCGTCCCGTTGGAGGGGTCGTTATGCGCACGCGTCTTTCGATTAGGCTACCCAGCACGACGCAAGCGCAGTCGGTATTTGCAAGTTACTGTCTGCCTAGTTTCCGGTTCACTAGCAATTTTCATGTCCCGCCCAGATATGCAGCCCGATTCTAATAACATGAGAATATTTAGAATACCTGCATAGAAGCGGGCTGCACGAGTCAAGGAAAGGAATGTTTTGTTATGGACCTGCTTTGCTTATCTGAGTTAGTAGCCCAGACAACACATCCTGTGCAGAACTAGCCACGTTTCAGCCCCTTGAAATACATACATACCTTTGTGTAGAATAATCGGGTTGCAAATATTGCTTTTACTGCATAAGGGTAAGATCATCATAATGCCCCCCCTTACCCATCTTTCAGCGTTTAGCATTCAGATAGAAAATATATTAAACAGCAGCTTGCTGTAGTAGACAGTTGCAGTGACCCAGGATTTCTTAAGACTTCTATCCCAATTTATAGTTATCCGGAAAGGAGAAGTTATTAATCACTGACAAGGCAGTAGGAAGCCAGCCAGCCAACAGATGGTGAGAAGAATTCACTGATCAATCGGCCAGGCAAGACTCATTATGTACATAGCTGTTGGTTCATTCTTGCAACAGACCTTTGAAGGTCGTATTCTGGAGATAGTGAATAATAGCCCAATTATCAAACTAGCAGAGCCAGTAAATTAAGGAGTGTGCATATGCCAAAGTGTACCCCCCTCCAATATATACAGGTGCTTGTGCAAGTGTGTGTTTTCTGGTAATTCACACACAGAGATACCACACCAGGCAAAAGTGCCCATTTGGTTGCTTTTTGGTTCTTTGTGTGCTGCTGGAAACCCTTGCAAGTGCATCTGTGTACAGTATATAGTGGGGGGCACTGTTATACAGCCCCATACCTTTTGAATTTTGGCATGGTAGCTACACATGTGAATTCATCTTCTTTGACTAAAGGCCACTGCAGACCGCATGAATTTTGGAGCGTCCCAGACGCCCGAAGAGCTTTGTCTAGCTGTGCTGAGGTGTCGGAAGCGAGCGATCTCCCGATTTCCAGCACGATCAAAAATTTCCTGGCCCATGTTTGAGGGGGCTGCTTCGCGGAGCTACTGCAGCCACCAATCAGATGAGAGGGGGAGGAGAGTGGCTATCGGCCAATCGGAGCGCTCTTGTGCTTGGCCAATCATAGCTGCGCTTTCTTAAGAAGGCGGGACAAAAGGAGGGACTATTCGCGGGAAGACACTCCTACAGACAAGCTCAGAGCGCGGCCAGCCTCGCTCACCTTGGCACTCGGTCGCTCGCCTCTGTGTGCGGTCTGTTACGGCCTTTAATGATCTCATGTTTGTGAATTGAGCTGTTGCTCATAAGTTGGAAGACAAAGATAGAAAAAATCTAGGTGTCTTGAGCCCTACCATATTTTTTTCCTAGAAATGCACTTGCTACCTAAGTGTAATATCTCTGCCCTTCAGTTTATTCTTTAAAAATTAGCCTGCTGGGGGTCACAAAGATTTCAGTTGAATAGAAAGTGATTTTTGTTCTGTCATCTGAAAAAGTTCTTTATCCTCAGTAGATTTAGGTAGCCAATACCGACACTGACCTTAGGGTAAATTCCCCTCTCTCATTTTTTTTGTAAGAGGGAGCACATCTAGGGAAACTACATCTTAGATTCCTGCACAATAATTGATATTGCACAATGGTCTACAACTACTGTACATTGCATCATACATACCCCTCTCCCCATTGTGACCCCATGAAGATGCCACAATAAGTGCCTGGTTCACTCAGTGATATAGAGCCTCTTACTTCCCTTGCTAGATACTGTATGTTGTTGGCTGGGCCTATTATTTTCAGGCATGTTATGCTATCTGCAATCAACGTTGACACCCCTGCTAGTGAAGCCATGAGGAGTTTCGTACAAAGACTGAAGAGGTGCAGTATGAAGAGTTAATGTTGGGTTAGTAGTTGGCTGGCAGTCTGAGTAATTTAGCAAGAGAGGTTTGTGAAATGGCACCTTCCCCACCCCCCACCCCAAATCCTGTTCTGATTGTTGTTCTGTTTCTTCCCAGTACGTATTTCCTTTCAGGCAAATGCCTACGTTTTCATGCTTTTATTTCCCATCTAGTGTAAAGGGAGGCCGCGGGGTGGAGTGGCGCAGTGGGTTAAACCACTAAACCATGCGCTGTCGATCAAAAGGTCGGCAGTTCGAATCCTCACGACAGGATGAGCTCTTGCCGCTTGGCCCAGCTCCTGCCAACCTAGCAGTTCTAAAGCATGTTAATGCAAGTAGATAAATAGGTACCACTTGTGGAAAAGTAACAGTGTTCTGTGTCCAGCCGCACGCTACGTGCTGCGGCAAGGAGAGTCATGCTGGCCACTTGACCACGGAAGCGTCTTCGGACAGTACTGGCTCTTCAGTTTTATAACGGGATGAGCACCGCACCCTATAGTCAGACACAACTGGACTTAAATGTCAAGGGATACCTTTACCTTTTGTAAAGGGACAGAATATTGTCTTCAGATACTCTCAGCAAACTAACAGCGCAATCCAACTTAACTTTTGTGCCAGTTTAACCAGCGGCACAGCGAGAACGGGAGGCCCCAGAACGGAATTCAAATCCCCTTTGAATTCCTCTTTTGGAGGGGATTTGAATCCCTTTTCCGTTCTGGGGCCTCCCGTTCTCACTGCGCCGCTGGTTAAACTGGCACAAAAGTTAAGTCGGATTGCACTGTAACTCTCTTTTCCATTTGTCTCAATTTTGATGTTTGTTCAGTTTGCTACAGATTGTCTGACCTACTTTTGTTTTTGCTTCTAACTGTTCTCTCTTGAAGAGGTGGAGGGCTAAGGCAAAGGCACCCTGTCACAGGCGGTAATGGCAGAGTCCCTCCCAATGCGCAGGCAATTAAACTAGTTTAACTTGGGGGCTTTTATAGGGATTTTTTCCATACTACATAACGGCTTCAGCACCTATTACTATTCAGTGGCTTCCCAGCATTTCTCTTATCTGCCTAGAGAGTAAGGTAGTGGCACACAGACTAAATTTCTACCTGAGTCCCCAGGTTCAGGACTGGCCTCAGACTTGTCCTGATACTATTTTATTAAGTTGATCTGTAATATAAATATGAACTCCTACTTGTATTTTACTGAATCTTTGGCCTCTTGCACATTCTGTAGCAGTGTGTTCTAATCGAATTATCAGAATCTGCTTACACATTACACGAAACCTCTTTTTGCTTCTCCAAAGCTACAGTAGTAAAGCTCATAAAGGCTTATTTCAGAAGAAATGTGTTAGCCTTTAGAGTACCACAGGGCTGTCTTGTTATATTTTGCTCTAACAAACATTCCACTACCCTTCTGGAATTTGCTTACATAAAGACCCCAAATGGTCTTTGATATAAAATCTGCTATGACTGTGATTCCAAGTGGAGGGAAGGGGAGCATAAAAACATCATGTCATATCTTAAAGACTAACACATTTATTTCATCCTAAGCGTTCATGACCTATAGACCATTTTTATCAGAAGCGTGGTGAAAGCCTCAGTAGCTTTCTCTGTGTGTGGGTGGCCATACGTTTGGCACCACTGCTTTAGAGGGTTTTTTTCTGTTGAAAGATTGTCACTTTGCAATGGAATAATTTTGGAGATTGAAATATTCCCCACCTGACATTCCTGATGTCAAAATTGTGTCAGTTTATTATTTTGCACAGAGACTGAGCTGTTATCCTATATAAACAGCAAAAGAGCACTGTTGATGCAAGCACATTCAAGTTTCCAGCTTGTATTTGTGAACAAGTCAGGACTGAAAGAGTTGTGAGTTTACCTGTGGCTTTTTGTATAGCAGCAGATAGGATCACTCCCGAGGCGTCGCAAACATGCTTTACTGCACATTCCCGACATCTTGGAACGGTGGAGCGCTCGCTCCGCCGTTCCAAAGATCCAGAGGATTGCGCCGTTGAGTTTTATTGGTATAGATTGAGTATCCCTTATCCGGACTGTTTTGGTACGGGAAGTTGTCTGAATTTCAGATTTGTCTAGATTTTGGAATATTTGCATAAATATGAGATACCTTGGGGGATAGGACCCAAGTCTAAACACGAAATTCATTTATGTCTCATATACACCTTATACACATGGCAGCTTTGGTAGATGCATTTCCTCCAGCAACCGCTTGGGTGCCATACTGAGCCATTGATCAGGTAGTCATCTGAGTGTGCCGTTTGGCAGTATGGCTGACAGGAATGAAGGAAGATGGAATAGATAATGAAAGAGTAGGAGTTCAATGATTAAACAGACAGCAATAGTTCTGTGTGCCCGCACTTAAAATTCAGTTTCTTCAGTTTGTGGTGGTAGTTAATACAGTAAGAAAGCAACTCTGCTAAACAGCCTAAGGGATTTATAACTTGATTTTTTTGAAGCCATAAAAATCAAGGCACAAAAAACACTCGGATTGTGATAGCTGCGGTAGAGATGGGGGAATTCACAATGTTAAGACCATTCCAGCCCTTTTTCACACAGGAAGTGTTAGGAGACAGTGGGCGAGTGGCTTTGTAGATTTAACAGTGCTTTTGTTAAGGAACTTGAAGACATTCTGTCCATTTTCACAAGGGATGCTTAAAGCTGGTTTTACGTTTCCTGTGTCTGTAAACTAAATGAAAAAAGCTATGTTGACTAGAATTTTCCAATAGTATGAAAAATGACTCTCCTCTGTTTCCTGACTTGCATTATAACATTTACGATCAACTTGTTCCCAATGGAATAGTGGTTAATGTTACTTGTATACCTAGGTGGGTGAATGAGACAAAAGGGAAGAAGTTAAATCACAGCACAGTCCTATGCATGTTTACTTGGAAGTGAGTCTCACTGAGTTTGCAGGTAAGTGTGCATGGGATTGCAACTTTAGTCACAACCATTCCCTTTTACTAATATTTTTTTATTTTTCATATTTTTATACCGCCCTCCCTCCAAGTAGTTCAGGGTGGTATACTGTACAACATGGTTCCTTCCCTCCTTTTATCCTCACAACAACCCTGTGAGGTAGGTGAGGCTGAGAGATAGGTGAGACTGAAAGATAGTGACTGGCCCAAGGTCACCCAGGAAGCTTCATGGCTGAGTGGGGATTTGAATCTGGATTTTTCAGGTCTAAGTCCAACTCCAGAACCACTGCACCATCTTGGATCTCTAATACCCAGTTTCACAAGGTCTTTCAGAGCCAGTTCAAAAAATGTTAGTCTGCAGTAGCAAAAAGACAAAGTATCCTGTGAATCCATTTTGAATTTATAAATCAATCTTCCGGGTACAAAATATATAAGGCATCTTTTAAAAATTATACCCACCTGCAAAAATCATGACTCTTGTTTGTAAAACATAGACAAACAGCAAACAAGAAAACATTGGGATGCCCTCCTTGTATGCATTTTTAAAGTAAGAGTTATTGTTTCTATATGTGAACATCCTTTAAATGATGTTACACTTGGGGAAATAGGTTTCTGAGTATAAAAGAGCCCAGGGCTTGGTCTGGGACCACCCCTAATCCTATAGTACCAGGAAGCTGAGGTGTTGTAGACCTGGTGAGTTTCTGGACAGGAGACCACTGGGGGCTCCACTCAAAGCTGCTCTGAGATTTCTGTAAGATAAAAAAATAAATATGAAAGTTACCAGTTGGCCTTTAAGGCACCACAGGAGGACTCTTGTCTTTCTAAGGATTGGAGTTTCTAAGACTGCAGTCCCATACACACATACCTGGGAGTAGCCTCCATTGAACTTAATAGGACTTACTTCTGGGTGGACTTGCACAGGATTGTGCTGTACGTTTTCAGTGCCACTAAGTGATGAAAGTATAAAGTATTTTGTATATATAAGCAAGTAGACAGATACTGGCAGTGTCTTAAATATAGGGTGGAAAAGATCAGGAGCCTGAATGTCAGAGATGGGTCATTCAGTCTGACTGCATATGACCCAGTGAATATTTCTGTGCATGCTGAAGAACTTGAGTATGTGTAGCTTTGTTGGTCCCATAAAAGCTGGTACAGTCTAGTACTCTTGTCTACTGGATTTAAAGAGATCTGAGACTTAACTGTCTGTAATTCCCATAGTGTATGTCCTTTTTAAAGCAGCTGAATACTTGACAATGTTCGAGAACAAATCTTTGATTTAAAAAGTTCTATAGCTCAGTCCATCCCACCCACCTGCCCTCAGCTTTGGACACTATCCTCTCTTTATTCCTTTTTCCCTCTCCCTCACAAGCCCTTGGTTAGGTCTGCATAGGGCCAGGCACCCCACAACATTTCTAGACATTGCCTTCATCCACCCATTCCATGAAGAGTTACAGTGTGCAGGCTACTTGTGTTCAGAGATGCTGGGTGGGAGTAGATGTGCATCATGCCCTTAGCTTATTCTCTAAGTACCTGGTTTGATACAGAATCTCTTGGTTCTAAAATCTGCAGCACTTTAAAACTACTAAGTTCCAATAAATGGCATTTCACCTATTCTCAGTGGTGCGCCATCCTTGAGGTGTTAGGGTTAAAGATTGCAATAGTAATTGAATTAAAAAAATAATGGAATGAGCACTGCACAAGCAGAGCTGAAAGACCCACACTGGGATATTTTTTTAAAGATGAGTAGAGAGTACTAATTGAGGAAGCTTTGTGGGCCTGTGATCTCTGCAGAGGTCAGAGACAGATCCTGCTCCTTCCAAAGCCCAAGCACCAATGCAGCTCCTCTGGGGTGGCCCATCTCTTTTTCACGTGTCTCCCACCCAGAAACCCTCCCATGTGACCCCCTGGCCCCTCCTGCTTTGAATTTGCCCGCTCAGCACCAGCTCTGCCCAGCTTGCCTCACGTTCCAGCTGACGATCGGAAAGGCGCTCAGGAACCGAGTGCCTTTGCGCTCGTCAGCGAGGGCAGACAGGGCAAGCTGGGGAGAGTTCGTCGGCTGAATGCCGGCCTGGCTCCAGCTCCAACTCCAGCTGCCGATCGGAAAGCTGCTCAAGCAGCTCTGAGCGCCTCTCCGATCGTCAGCCGGCACTTCAGCCGACGAACTCTCCCCAGCGTGCTCTTCCCGCCTTCGCTGACGAGCGCAAAGGCACTCAGCTCCTGAGCGTGATCGTCAGCTGGAGGTACAGGGCATGCTGAGGCAAGCTCTCTCAAGGTTGCCAGTCCGACCCGCTGTCTTCCGGAGCCTCCAAAAGTGAGTGGGAGGAGACAGCAGCCTCGGAAGAGATCACCGCAGCATGGCCCGCTTGCGCTCCAGTTCACGGTCACTTATGAGCTGAGTGCATTTGCTTCGATCAGGACTGAGGGAGGGAAGGGGGGGCTCTGAGTGGCAAGAGGGCCACAGAAGAAGGCTCTGACGGTCGCATGCGGGCCACGTGTTGGACCACCCTGTGTTAGGCCATAGCCTGCACTGCCAAAGGGTCATTTGTTTTGGCATGGTGTGCATTTGAATAGGGAGGAATTCACAACTCTACCACAGTTAGCTAAGATCTGGCTATTAGAGGGACAATTTTGGTTAATGGACAAAAACATTTCCTGATGTGAGGATGTCTGTGGTGTCTGAAAATATGTGAACTGGATGCAACAGGCACTTAAGCTGCCATTTCTTTTTAGAAGTGTTTATGTTTAACAGTAAACATCAGCTTTGCTGAGAATCAGTTAGTATAAATTAAGCTTCCTACAGATTGATCACATCCAAACCATCCTACAGTCTTACCCCAGACTTTGTAGTGGGCACAGAAGATGTGCAGCACTGCTTCCAACCATAGGGCCCAATCCTATCCAACTTTCCAGCACCAATGCAGCCGCAGTGCAGCCCCCAGTCAAAGGAGCAAATGTTCCCTTACCTTGAGGATGCTTCCATGACTGCTCCCCCACTGCAGGATGCAGCCCTCACCCCATTGAGCTGGCTGCATCAGTGCTGGAAAGTTGGATAGAATTGGGCCCTTAGTTTGGTACCTACATATTTATACAAATGAATTGGATTCTTCTTTTATGCACCATTGATATGCTTCTAACGTGTAGACTTTAAAGCCAAAAAGGTCTTTAAAGCCAAAAAGGTTGCAAGTTCTGACGAAGACACATAGCGACATTATATTCCTCTTTATTCTTAGATTGCACTCCTAAATACGGTACATTTACATCCCATTGATTTACAGTTAGGGAACCTGACTCTGAAATAGTTTTCTATGTACCTCCATCCTGACTCATTGCAGACATCTAAGTTTGTCATGTTTATTATAAAGGTAGGTTCTTAATTTGAGGTGTGGTCAGAGGTGGGTCTGGGATAACCATTCCTCCAGGCCTAGGAACCAGGGTCAAATCTCTGACCCAGAAGCCAGTACAGTAGGGCCCTGGTATCCGCAGGGGATTGGTTCCTCCCCCCCCCCACATGGATACTGGGAACCCGTGAATGGGTGTGAACGCCATCTTCTGTGCCCCCGTGGCCATTACTGTACTGCACCTTATTGATGCACAAACGGTCCAACGGCTTGAAACAGGCCAGGGGGTCTTCAGTAGAGCCGAGTCTCAAGCACCACCACCACCACCCCCCACATGCTCCCCTGGCAATTCTTTTACCTTAAAATGGTGTTCGTGTCTTGCTTTCAACAAACGCTAAGTAGCATGGTGCTGCTTTATAGCACAGACGTAGGCTCAGCCAAAGACCAAGAAAGAGAAACTGAAAATGCTTCCTGGTGTTTGGCTGATCCTGCGCCTGTGCTGCAAGCAGTAGCATGAAAGCAAGACACAAAGATAAGACACAAACATCATTTTAAGGTAAAAAAATTGGCAGGGGAGCACGTGGGAGGGCTGCGGAGCTTGAAATGGAAGTGTGGGCCCCCCACGAGAGATGGAAGCTTCCCTCAGTCCTGCAGAGAGAGAGAGAGAGAGAGAGAGAGAGAGAGAGATCCTCTCCTCTCCTCTCCTCGTTCCCTTTTCCCACTGCGAAGTAAAGTGCTGGGCTGAGTGGGCTCTAAGCAGAATGCCCGTGGACACGGCGTGCTTCCAATCAGTGGCGTTCCCAGCCCTCCCGGCGCCTGGGGGGGCGGGGTTGGAGCGCCCCCCCAAGTAGCCGGGCTCGGGGCTGAGCGCCCACTCCGCGTGTCCCCGGCCTCCGGAGGCTGCGCTCCGAAGGCTGGGGATAAGCCCTCCTTAAAGCGACCGCCCCGTTCGGCGGTCGAGAGCTTTATGAACGGGGCGGTCGCTTTAAGGAGGGCTTATCCCCAGCCTTCGGAGCGCAGCCTCCGGAGGCCGGGGACACGCAGAGTGGGCGCGCTGCTTCGGAGGGGCACGCCAGCCAGGCTCTGGTGCCACGCCGCTCTGCGCAGCCCCGAGCCCAGCTGCCACGCCCCTCGCCCACTCAGCGCCTGGCGGGGAGCACACCTGCTCCCCCCATATAAGAACGCCTCTGCTTCCAATCGCCTCTCAGCCGCCAGTATGCCTTCTTCCCCCACCCCCATCGTGGCACAGTGGAGAAAGACTATGGTCCTGGTCACATCAAGAAGCGGGCTGCGAGGTTGACTTGTGTGGACTCCCACTGCGACTGGCTTCAGCTCTGCATCCCTTCCCAGCCCTTGCGAGTGAAGGCAGAGGAGCCCCCCCCCCTGCCACGGATCCAATTTCCACAAGCCTGCCAGCCTCTGCTGCGCCCGCCCCCTCCCGTAGCCAGGTTTCTGGGCACCGCAGAGAAGTACAGTACCACTGCAACGGGAAGCTGGGCTCTGGTGGTGGTGCTTTGCAGCCTGCTTGCTGCCACCACCCTGGGTAAGATCGTGGGCCAGAGAGAGAGAGTGTGTGGTGGGGAAACGGAGCCTGCCTGGGTTCACTTCAGGGGACATAACTCTTCCGTAGGGCTTCTCAGTTGCGTGCTGCTCCAGGCCGAGTGCCCCCGCAGGTCGCAGTGAGAGTGGAACGCTGGACCCATTTTTTCTATCTCACTGCTCCTAAGGCCGGCCCTGCACGTGGTCCATTTGAACTTGCAGTCTTTGGAAAGCAGAATGCTTTTTATGAACCCTGCTAGGCATTTAAGTACGTATATTTGTATCAAGTTAGTCATACTTAATAATGTCGCTGAAAGGCTCTTCTTTCTAACTTAGTTTTGTCTCTCCCTTTTTATCGTCAGGTTCAGACCAAGCAAAATGGCTGCCTCTTCTTCTTCGTCTTCAGCTGGTGGCATTAGTGGAAGCTCTGTAACTGGATCTGGGTTCAGTGTCTCAGATCTTGCGACACCACGCAAAGCTCTTTTTACGTACCCCAAAGGAGCTGGGGAAATGCTAGAAGGTAATTGCCTTGCACAGCTTTGTCATTTGATTCCAGACAGTAAAGGTAATTTGATGGAACATAACATAAAATTAATAGTTATGTCCCTGCTGCAGTGGTTTCTGTGGGTCATCATTACTAAGGCCAAATTGAACATACTGCGTCGAACTTTAGGCTCCCAGATCACTTCTTTTGTTTTGGTTGCTTCTACCAGTTTCAAAATGTCTGAAAACCGCCATGTTTATTTCTTATAAGTCCTTTGGGAGCAACACTATGTGGTGAACATACCATATACCCCAGTCACTTCTGGGTACCAAAACGTTACCATGAAGAGCACTCTCTCCCTCCCCCCCCCCTTTTTTTTTTGCTACTTACAAATATTGTAGCAAAATGGAGGACAGACAGGTTTCAGCTCAGCCCTAGGTTACAGCAAAGTGCTTCTCTCTGTGCAGCCGGGAGTAATTACAGAGAGGTAGACAGAAGTTGCAGTACTAACTTTGTATGGGGCATTAAGGCTCCATTTCTGTGCATGTTTACTAAGGAGTAAGTCCCATTAAACTCTGAGGACCTTGCTTCTGAGGACTCTTAAGATGCTGCATAGCGAGTATTCAAGTGTCATCATAGTAATTTTGTAGCCCTTTTGCATTCAATTAACTGGCACAACAATGAGATTTAATTTATTCCACTGGCCCATATTGATTCCAGGCATCACTTTGCTGATGTTGCAATAGAAAGAAATCCAATCAATTGGGCTTGGAATGTTCATGATATATGTTTTGTATCCTCCTCCCAAGATTCACTTTAGTTAATTATAGAGCACACTCACTTAGGGTTACCAGGTATTAACCAGGAGACTGCTTGTCTTGAAGCTTCTGAGCTCTTAAAGAGAAAGTGTGCAACTGCAGTACTTGCTACCCAAGTGGTCCCTTCCCATATCTTTCTCACCTGTCTGCTGTATCAGCTTGTAGTGGTTGAGCCTCATCATAGCAAGTAGGAGGGGAGGATAGTCAAAGGGGCAGAACTAGAGGTAGAGCCTTCGATGACGGTGATCTCGAGAACATGCTTCCTGCTTTGCCTTGGTGGCTTTTGAATGTTTGCTAGTTCCCCCTTCCCTGCCTCCTCTTGGCTAATTTTTTACCATCTTCTCCCTGTTTAATGCTGGGCTCAAGAAGGAAAGAGCAGCAAAGGCATCTTTTCTCATGAAAATTCTAAGTGGTAGCCACTTGTGAGGAACTGAACCTTGTCTTTAATTGAAACTCTGCCTTGATTTCATTGGCTTGCACTCTAGGCTAACACGTTGTGCTGTCTGTCTGATAGTACAGGCACTTATATGTTCATAAGTAAAGGTGATTCCAATTGCAGATGTGGTGTGATCTGTTTTTTTCAGTGTAGTTTGAGCAGCCTACTCTTTGAGGCAATGGTTCCCTAGAAATGCAGATGTTCCCTGATTGGAATAAAGCTGCCCTACTTCTTCCTGCAGTTAGACAAAACACTTGAATTATAGGTAGCTTTATACTGCTTTGCAGAACTCTGATCCTTGGAAACTATATATAATATATGTATTTGCATGTAGTCTGCCCTTTCTGTGAGGATTCAGTGTTATAAAAGGAGATGGGATCCCTGGCACATCTATATTGGAAGAAAAAATGGTTCTGATTTGCACAATTTGATATTTTTATCTTTTGTTACATTTTATTTTTTTTAGATTGTTTATCTCTTGTTAGATTTTATAGGTGTTGATATTGGCTTATCCTTATTTTTTGCTGCTTTGCATTTTCTTTGAGAGAGAAAAATGGTATAAATAATTGAAACATATGGTTTGCTCTGACACGTAGGAAAATTGTATAATTCATAAAATTGCTATAAGTGTCTTCTTTGGGAATTGTGTGACCTCCTTTTACTTGAGTGCTGTTCCACTAACATGGGTATTGGTGCTCTCAACCTATTTTCATTGTGATTCAGCACTAATGGCAGAAATAAGATGCAATATCTCAGTTGTGAAGATTGAAGTTCAAAGTTCCCTTAATGTTTGCATTTGACAGCAGTTTACGGACATGTTTATTTTACATGGTTTGGCTGAACTAATAATCTGTTCCGTACACAATACAAAAGTGAAAACGAAACCGTATTGAAACAAGATCAGGCATATGTGGGTGGCTTATTTGCCACTGAAAAATGCCTTCAGAAACAGTTGCCATCCCACTTATTTCGCAGACCATGAGGGTTAGAAATCTACTTTTTAAAAAGATAGGATAGAAATAAGTACAGTTAGTGTCTCTATGATATTGTAGGATAAGTGGATATAGTGATTGATATTATTGGTGTTTCATCTTTTGCTTTCCTGAGAAGTGATTGCATTTCATTTAGAGCTTTTTTGTTTTACCAAATTCGGGGGGGGGGGGACTTGTATGTTTGTAGCTATCATACTAACGCTTCACATGAATACTGGCTTTGCTGCAGTAATTATACTGTGTCGTGATGGTAATTTAAAATACATACACAGTAGCATCTGTATACCAAATTGTTGGGATAATTATATTCAAATGTTTGTTCTTGGGCTTAATGAGCCCCTAGAACCAATTAAAATATTGAAGTATTCTTGTGTTACTGGACTCTGTGCGTGTGTTTGTTTTTAAATCCACCTGACAGATTAGATGGTGTTGTACTTAGGCTTTAGAAAGCTTGGTAGTTCAGGAAGGTATCCATCGGGTGCTTCTACTGTGTTCAGTGGAGACATTTCAATGGATCTTACATCAAATGGCTTGCTCTCATGAGGAGAAGAGTGTGCGTAGTCCTAGCACACGTTAGAAACGCCATCCCCACCACAGTGTAGGCTTTCCTAGCTTGAAGGAAGATGCATCAGCAGTAGTAGCTAGGAGGATATTCTGATTAACATTTAATGGTAAATCAGTCGGTGCCTGATTTAGAATTGTTGGCAGGACTTCCTTATTAAAGCGGCCCAGCTGTTTCCGTTTGCCAAGTCTGGCCACCTTTAAGTCCTGATGAGGCTCAGGTCTCCTGGTGTGTGTTGGAGCTGGAATGGAATGTTGATTCTTCCAAGTGCATGCAGTAATGCTAGCTACAAGCCGGGGAGGAACAGAGGTGGGGTTTCCAAAGGAACTGTGTAATTCTGCATGATCTTTCATGAGTTCTAATATATGTTTATGACCCCACTGCTCTGCTGGCATTGATATTAAATTTTGGGTGAGTTTTCTTTTGCATAAACTCAACTTGAGCCTTTGATAACGCACATTTCTAGCTTATCTCTGTTTGATGTTGGCCCAATAATCTCCCATTTGTAACACAGGAGTGAGAACTAACAGGGCTGAACTGTATGTCTTGTTTGACTTGGGAAGATGCACTTACCAAGATCTTCAGCAACTCTGAAGAGAATAACGTTTTTGTCTTTTTTTTTTCTTGTTAATTGCAGCTTGGCCAGCGGGTGACGCAGTGGGTTAAACCGCTGAACCATGAGCTGTCGATCGAAAGGTCGGCAGTTCGAATCCATGACGGGATGAGCTCTCGTTGCTTGGCCAGCTCCTGCCAACCAGTTCCAAAGCATGTTAATGCGAGTAAATAGGTACCACTTGCGGGAAGGTAAACAGTGCTCCGTGTTCCAGCTGCATGCTACGCGCTGCGGCAAGGAGAGTCATGCCGGCCACATGACCACGGAGGCGTCTTCGGACAACGCTGGCTCTTCGGCTTTGAAATGGGGATGAGCACCACACCCTAGAGTCGGACACGACTGGACTTAATTGTCAGGGGTCACCTTTACCTTACAGAGCTGTTGATTTTTTCCCCTTCTGTACAGCAGCACAGTCCTTTGCATATTTGCTTTGAAGTAGATTGCAGTGAGTTCAGTACGACTTGCTGCAAAGTAAATGTGGATAATAATACAGCCTTACAGGCCGATCTTATGGTCCTGCTAAGCGAATGTTATTCTGACAGATCATAGTTGCAAGTCTGTGCGTTCTAGGAATAAGAGAAAACGTAGCAGCACTGGCCTCCACACCCACGGCTGCCCACCAATTGCAATCCTTGCACAGTGGAAGGGCGGCAACCACTGCATGGTGATAAGCAGTGATGACATAATGAAATCCATTGCACATCTTCCCCCACACACAATGCACAAGCCTATGAAAGAACCCGTAGTGCTTTCTTTGTCAGTGGTCTCCATGGCCCACTGATTTGGAGGATGGCATCTGAAACTTATGGTCATCTGTGCTCCCTCAGACAGGACTTCTTAAACCCTGACCGTCCTAACACAAAGAGCAACCATCTGCAAATAATTGTTTTGCCATGGCAAGCAACAAGGAAGTGAGGAGTATCATTCAAGTGGTAATATCCAGCCCACTCCATAGCTCAGTAAGCCAGGTTCTCTGGCGAACCCATGGGCCACAAGCTCCTCTGGAGAAGGGTTTGAAACCACACTGCTGTATCCATACACACAATCTTTGTAACAGTGCACACAAGAGGTGTATATGTCATCTGCCTGGGGAACAACTATTTTGCAAGGAATCGGGAAGAGCAAGGAAAAAATGCATACTGCAACAGCAAGGTCAAAAGAGCCAACACTGAGAGCTGCCTACTAGTGCAGTGGGGAATGGGAGGGTGTGAGTTTGGTTCCCATTATTGGGAGATATAAATGTGGCTTCCACAATGCAGCATTTGTCTTTTGGGCAACCTAAAGCAACAGTCGTTAGAGATGAAAGTGAGCAACAGACGGTCTGGAACCCAGACATCCCACTCTGGAGAGCAGCATCCTAATGGCACAGCCACAGGAGCAGACTGGTTCATGCTGGGGACTTTGTAGTCTGCCAGGGACGTAGCCCTAGGTGCACCCACTTTCTTCCGACTTCCCCATCCCAGCACCATTTGCTTTGCATGCAGGGATCACAGACATGGCCTTATGTGAAACTGCAAAGAAGAATGTCCTGAGTGTTTGCCAGAAGTACCAGTGAGTTGAGTTGAGTGCTTGGTGTTCACCAGTGACAGTGGCTGTACTTCCTATAGCCTTCCCCAGTGCATGATGGGAGCTATCTGGACTAGGGAGCTCATGGCTGAAACCACTTTTGAAACTCCCTCTGTTTTTATTTATCATTTATTTTTGATCTTACCACATGGCATGGGGGAATGCTGTTTTGAGAAACAGCTGTTCAAAGCGCTTCTTGAACCAGCTGAACTAGATGCAGGGTTCTTTGGATCCTGTCAATCGACTACAGTACTTCAGAAGCTTACAGAGTCTGGGTGACATGTGCATTTTGTTTTGCATTGCCAGTGTTTTTTCAAGTGGTGGTGGTGTGTAGCTCTTTGGGCCAGGATTAAACTGGTGCTGGCTTTGCCCTTGAGATACAGTAATGGATATGTTTGTTCCAATAAAAGTTTCACTTATTTGCAAAGTATAATCGGGTTACTTAGTGCTGAATGTAAAATGGCCAGTGGTACTTGTTTAGAATATATTATATAAATTGCTTTCAACACAAAAGCACAGCAAAATAATGAGAAAGTGGTTCCTTGTCCCCAAAGGGATCACAGTCTTGAAGTGGGGGGGGGGGGTGTGGAGAGATAAAGAAAAAGATTCATTAGTAAACAGCCATTGGGGGAGACCCTATGTTGAGTTAATGGGTATAGTTGCTCTCCCCCTGCTAAATAGAAGAGAACCACCCCTTTAAAAGGTGCCTCATTGCCCATTTAGCTGGGAGTCTGGCTGCTAGACCTGATGTGGAAAATTCCAGGTTGTTTCCTATCTGGAGAAATCTAGGTTTAAGAAAACGTAATTACAGATTGTTCTGCATGGACATAAGCACCATTGATTGCAAGACTGCTTGTGGAGTCCAGAGTGTACAGCATGCGGTGATGGCCTTTCAGCAAACAAGGAAGTACTTCCTTCACTTCAAAGTAAAACCGGTATTTTAAAAGAATGTTTAAAGCCGATTGCTGAGCCACCTGATCCTCTCAGTCTGGTTAGCGGCAATGCTTTCAGCATGGAAATGTGTGCTGACCTTGTCAGTTGCACTTTACAAAGACCTTCAGTACTGTATGAGAAATAACAGGATAGGAAAAGATAGTGGGCACCAGCCAGCGCTTTGAGGCCCCACATAAATAATTAGACTTAAAGGTGCTTAACTGCACTTCAGTTGTGCCCAGTGGTGACCTAGGTGGCTAATAATAAATTGCTAGACTTTAATGCCTGTGCAGCTCTCCTCAGCTGAGTTATAGAACTACAGTCTGGCAGCAGCAAGATGCTTGTCCTTTGAAGGGCTTTTTGTCCTTTGGCTTGATTGTGTATTTTGCAGCCTGAAGCACCTCATCTATCTTGGCTGTATTGCTAGGTTCCAACATAACTGCATGTTGAAGGTTGGCTACATGTGGGAGTATCTAGTAGTCCTTTAGAACAGTAATTTGGGGGCAACCACACCTTATTTACTGTTTTCATCAAATTGGGGGGAGCCCAAGAAGTACACCTACAAAAATACCAATGCTCGGGGCACAATCCTACTTCTCCCGTACACAAAAGCAGTGTGCAGGAGCCAATGCAGTACATTTGTCCTTTACTTTTCCAGACCAGTGCCTGGAGTACAGTGTTGCAACTAATCAGTCACCCTTCCACACCCCTCCAGGGACATCCATCAGCTTGTTTTTCCCTAGGCTCTTGGCACAGAGTCTACTCATGTGGGGAAAACAGGGCACTTGATACATCATATCTGAATGTGTCAAAGGGGATTATAAGCTAGTAGCATCTTAAACATTAAGCATTAAAATGCCTTTGCTGGCTAAAATACATTACAAGGCAAATTGTTCAGGTACGTGTCGATAGAATTACAAGTGTATAGGGCTGAAAATGGACCGACCCAGCATTTCTTCACTTTAACTCCCTGGCCTGACCGGACCCTACAGATGTATGCTTACCATTACAGATTTGTGCTTAATACTTTCATGTCCCAGCAGCACAGAGCAGGAATGAGCCAGGTACATGATGCCAAACAATGCCTGCGGAATAGATAGTGTCGAGCTGAGTCATGGAAATCAGCTGAGTTGCACATTATAGCGGAAAGCAGCACACACCCACACACCCAACTGCTAAGTATTGTTGCCTTGGTGCAGAGTGTTTCCCAGCCTCAACTACAGCGGACAATCACTATGAAGCAAACCCCATGCAATATGCAAGTCCCCATAAGAACATTTATGGGGACACACACACCCTACGTCCCAGCTGTTGCTGTGGTTCTGGGCCTTGGTGAAAGAAGGGAGAAAATACATCAAGTCTTGGATGCTAGAACTCTCCTTACTTCCTCAGGTGTGTGCAGAATGCAGTCCTATTGCACATAGCCTCTTTTTTCCCTTTAAGCTAAACAAACCAAGTAATTATCTCATACATGGCTATCCTGTTTTCTCTTCTGCCTTGAGACCTGAAAACTCAATTCATGAGCCTTAATGAAAACAAGCACTCTAGAGAACAGGGCTACATAATGATGGTTGTAAGGGAGGGGGACTTAGGTTCAAGAAAAGCCCAAATCATTGTTCCCTTTTATGTAAGGACATCTCAATCCTTAACTCATTTGTGGTTATGCGTGTCCTGTGTTGTTGTTGTTGTTTCACTGGGTCTCTTTTGAGAAAGTGTCATTGAGATATTGGTTTTTTTGTGCATGTGGACTTGAATAAAGCCAGTGTTAACTAATGTTTAAGATTTTCCTTACTGGGTGGGAGATGCTAGTGCATTGTTTTCAGGGTCAGGTGTGCCTGTTGTATATCTTATAGGTTCTGTCCCAGGGATTCTATAATGGCCTGTTAGGGTGGCAGATTGGTAATGAAAGGGGAAGCAATGGTCTTCTGTGTTTGACAAGTGCATATCCTTGATCAATTAGTTCTCTGCCATGTGAGCCTGACCTGTCAGTTAAAGAATGGCTGCTGTCACCTCTATTGCTATTCCTTCATGGATTGTGTCTTGAGAGGCTTAAATGTATACAGTGTTGCAGAGGCGTCGCTGGGAGGGGGGCCCGGGCAGGGGGCGGCACACAACTGGGGGTGCAGAAGCTGGCGATTCGGCGGTGGGGGCAGCGCAGCGGCAAAAATGGCCGTTTGGGACACGGCGCCAGCAACAGGTGTTGCCTGCCCACACCCCTAGTGCGTTTTTTTGTGTTAAAAATGCCAGGGGGGTTCCGGGGTTTTAAGGCACAGGGGCGGGGCTTGTGACATCACGTATGGGTGGTTGGGGCTTGTGATGTCACTGGGGTTGTCACAGGGCGTGGCCTCCGTGTCTGCGGGACGTACGCCTCTGCAGTGTTGTCGCATATCCCTCTGCATTGCTCTGGGCTAGGCAAGGTATGCTTCGCCATCATGGATGAGTCATCCATAGCCTCCCTAAATAGATGTTTTGGGGAGAATAGATTTTGTTCAGAACCTCCGGTTGAGATTTGCCCACTATTTTTCAGGCTGTTCTTGGGCACTGGCCCAGTGCTCAGTCTTGCATCTGTGTGAAGACCCCTTGAGCCTTAATTGAAATTGCAGTGTCTCTGTGACACTTTCCAGAAACCAATGAATTATTTTTTTTCAAGGCTGAGTAGTTTTGTCACTTCTTAGGGGATTGAATTAAAGTCATTTGTCATAAAAAGGCTAGTAGAAAATTGGCTTCTCTACTTCAGGTTCATGAATGTTGAGAGGCGATCAGCTGATCTCCTTTTCGATGCTTGGGAGGTGAGAATTACCGTAGCTACTTCTATGATATGCATGCTTTCTTGGCACAAATGGCAGTTGTCCCCAGAGGTATAGGTACACGGTGCAGCCGTGATGAAAAGGGCAAAATCTGGGCTAGGAATTTATTAGGAATGGGATTGAAAATAAGATGGCCAGTATCTTAATGACTTTCTATACATCAGTAGTACGTTTGGAATCCTGCTTACAGTTCTGGTTGCTCCATCTAAAAATGATAGCATAAAGCTGACAAAGGGGCCCATAATGGCAATTCCAAAAAATCAAGGGGTGAAAATACCTCCCCTGTGAGGTAGAGTGAAAGCATTTTGAGTTTAGATAAAAGGCACTCAACACTATAGGCACTAAAGAGTTTATAAACATGATGAATGGTGCTGATGGAGAGCAATTTTTTGCCCTCTCAACAACACTAAAATGTGGTATCAGTGCATAATTATGGAGTTTGCTGGCCCAAGAATTGATGATGGTCACTGGCTTAGATGTTTAAATGGTTTAAACTAATTCATTGAGGACATGTCCATCAGTGGCTATTAGCTGTGATAGCTAAGTGAAATCTCTAGGTTCAGGGGCAGTATTTATTTTCTATATGTGTAGACCATCTTTCATCCATAACAGCTGTCAAGGGCAATCTGGATTAGGACTGTAGTGTGGGGGAAGGGGAGTTTAACCCTTCCCCTGTGTTGTTTTCCCAGTGAAACCCTTCCCTGCTCCCTGAAGCTACTATTTGCTTCATTAGTAAAACCACATCTTTCCAATTGGCGCTAAAAAAAACCCTTTCCCCACTCTGCATTATAGTTTCAACCCAAATTGAGGGCTTCTGAAGCTGCTATTCACCAAAAAAAGTATAAAAAGTAAAAAGTATAATGCATTTATGTATCTCTGTTCTTGCATCTAGTTTGGCCCTTCATGTGCAAGATGGCTCTTTCTGTTTCTGTTCTGCATTGTTCAGTCATCATCTTCTGCTTGTGGGCTCTCCGCCTGGCATATTGCATGAGCTTTACAGAAAAGCCTGTCCATCCACAGGTACTTCTCGCAGGGCAGCGAGAGCACTGACATTTAGCCAGGTTTTGTCTAGAATAGATTGAAGTTTGTTCAGTGACTTAACAGCAAACCTGGCTGCTGATGACAACACAGCCCCGGTTGCTGGGGCACTGGTTGGGAAACTAATATTCAGTCCTTCCCACCACCCCAGCCCTTTAGATGTCCTGGTTGCTGCTGTTTTCTTGCTTCATGGGGCCTTTGCATATCCATTGCTGGGGAGCAGACACCAGGACAGAGCTGTTGCCTTCATGTCCTCATTATGGGCTCTCTGGAATCATCGGGCTACCTTTTGGAAACGGAATGCTGCTGGTCTGATCCAGCAATCCAGTTCTCAGCTCTCTGCACAATCAATCCAGCTCTTAGGTTCATATGAAGTCTTTCAAGCAGCTGGTTAATAGTCTCTGCTTCATCATGAGTCCAAACCTCAGGCTGGACTTATATCTTTGGCACAGAAACAGAACGGTTGCTGTTCTCAGTGGCAAAATTTAGATGGGCATGGGGAGATCATAGTGCTTGGGGGGGGATGAAATAAATCTTAGGAGAGATTGAATTGCCTTCCTTTTCTGCTTACAGATGGCTCCGAGAGATTCCTCTGTGAATCAGTTTTCAGCTACCAGGTTGCATCCACACTGAAGCAAGTGAAACATGGTAAGTAATCTAACATAATATTAAGTGTCAAAGGATATGTTCCCAGTAGAAGTTGCATAATACACTGGTGTGTGCCTTGAGGTGAATGGCAAAAAGCACAGAATAGTAATCAAGTTGATCTGTAGTGAACCTATTAACACAATGTTATCTTGTATAATTGTGTTTGCAGTCATAGTTTTATCTATGCAGTCTAGTTCTTGGGAAGATAAGTTAGTAACTTCTTTTACTTTGTCTTACATTGTTTGCATAAGAAGAATCCTGCTTTCCTACCAGGAAGTCTTGTGAATAGTAATTCTGCTCTTTTAATAAGCTTAATAAGTCCTGTTTTCAGGTCAGTTGCTTTATATCTGATCTCTCAGCGTCTCTTCTTCCTGACTCATGCGGTGTATTAGAGATCAGTTGGAGTTTCTGCAGTGCCATCGAGGTGGGAAGACGAGATGATCTCTTTATAGCTTTTTGGAAAATGTTGAACGTATCATCTGGTTAGATTAACTCTGTGTATGGAACTAGAGAATTTACTGTTCCAGTCATATTCATGAGATTGGACAAGTGTCCTTCAGATGCAACAATCAATCCAGAGAAATTGTGCTTTATTTGAGGACCACTTTGAAGACAAAACCCCTTGTAAATCTTCATCTTTACAGTTCAGTAGCGGGTTTTGTTGGTATCTTCCTGGTCCTAGAGAGTGGGCTATGATTCTATAAACAAGCCTTATTTAAATGTAATCCTGTACACATTTACCTGAGAGTAAGTCCCATTGGACTGAACAGGACTTGCTTCTGTGTAAAGATGCATAGGATTGCCATGTTTTCAAAGACTATTATGATTGGAATCTGGTGCCTCAGCTCTAGCCCAGTGAGATAGAAAGGATTTACTCTCTGAAGACCTTAAGGTTTTCCCTGTTCCACTAGGAATAGGGTCTTCCACAGGATGGAAGGCAGGATGTCAGTGGACATGTGATTGGGAAAGCTTGGGAGACAGATGATGTGCTTTTCTACTCGGTAGAAGACTAGAGGAAAGTTATCTCATACACATTCTCAGAGGCATCCTTTTTACAAAGATTAAAGTTAAACCTGTTTAGGTACTCAAGTGAGGATATGTCTCAATTCATGTGAGAGAATAGTTATGGAGGGCAACCTTAGTGGTCAAAACACAAATGTAAAGCTTGGAAAGATGCTTCCTTGCCTTTCTTTAGACTGTGAGTACTGGAAAGTTGACATTGGCTCCATTTTGGTGAAGGAGATTTAGAAGTAATGATAATACAGCGAACCCCTCCGTTTAACAGACTTTGGAAATAACGGATGTTGTCTGCTTCATTAAAAACAAGTCAGGTGTGTGTTGTGCATGCATGTGTGCATTCTCATAAATGTATTTGGATTTAATGGACTTTCGACATTTACAGGCATCTCTTTTCCCCCCATTAGTCTGTTAGATTGAGGGTTCATTGTATAGAAAGCAAAATCAGATCTGGGAAAAACCTCCAGTGTTATGGTTCAAAGCAGGATCAACATGATTAATTCTTTGCTTTTCTTGGAGTGGGGGAATTGCAGGACAGGTTGAATTCAGGACGATTCTGTTCGTTCAAAATATTATCTTGATGTATTGTGTATTGGAGGTGAAACTCTTAACCTGTTTAAGAGTATATTAGTCTGCTGAGGTGTGGAATAACATGAACTTTCCTGTTCTGATGAAAGAACTATAATGCTGCAAACAACTGTTCACACTAGCGTCACTGCAGGGGTGGCGGAGCTCCAGGTTCCGAAAGCAAGTTGGCCGGAATGGCTCCAGAGGCGAGGGGGCAGGGCTGCCTTCTCCCGTCGTGTAACGGAGGGTCAGAGCCCGGCGGAACTTGGAGCTCCACCCCCCCTGCAGTGACGCCAGTGACTGTTCATAGGTGTTCATGTATTCATTTTAAAGACTTAACTGAAAGTTGATTGCAAACCACAATTAAACTTTGTCTATTGCAGATCAGCAGGTTGCTCGGATGGAAAAGCTAGCTGGTTTAGTTGAAGAACTGGAGGCAGATGAATGGAGGTACAAGCCCATAGAACAGCTGCTGGGGTTCACTCCATCATCAGGTTGAAAGCTCGTAGTTCGTTGATGTGGAAAAATAAAGCGGAAAGATAAAGCAATTGCATAACTCCAATTTAAAACACTGGTTGGTTCTGTGCTGAACTCCCAGCAATGTATCATAAACATTCTAGCACTAACATTTCTTTTACCGGATCCAGTAAGCTGTGGTCACACAACGGTGAAACCTTGTTCAGTTTTCCATCATATTGGACTGCTTGTTTCAAAAGCATGTGATTTCTGTAACTAAGGATAGGCAATCCATTTTCAGAGAATAACCTGTTTGCTTAAAAGGGAAGGGATTGGTTATTTAAACTTACAACCCTTTATGCTGACCTTGGAGCATATGTGCTGAAAGTTAGCCAGATAATTGGACCCTTGTTACTGTTCAAAAGGCATAAAGCTTTTTATAGAGTCAAAAGGCATAAAGCTTTGGCTTTAAGCGGTTCTTTTGAAGATGGATGTGATAAAACAATAGGATGGAATCGCTAAGAGGGCATGAGAACGTTAACCTTTTCCTGTATTTAGATATCCTCTGTTTTGCTGAGTCTGCATTTTCTTAGCTGTTTCTCTTTGTGAAAATATTGGCAGAGGATGATTGCTGTTAAATGCAAAAAAAAAAGAGCAAGTCTCTGAAAAGAGGCATCGGCTGTCCTTTCCTTTGTTCCAATGCACTTGAACTATCCTGTTTGGCAAATAAATTATTTCAACTATTATGGAGTCTGTTTCAGAATTCTTTTAAGGCACTGGGAGGAAGAAAGAATGGAAATCGGCTGAGGGTAACATGAAGTTCTAGAAAGCAACTACCGGTAGTTGTTCCATATTTAAATATGGATGATGGTCTCTTATTTTTAGAAGCTATTTAAAAGAAATGGACACAGCAGAAGTATTGTTTAAGTATCTAGCAGCACACAGGAGTAAACATCCTAGTTGACAACATTGTATCTCTAGACATTCCTTCTTAAGGGCTTCTTTGCTTGGGAAGACATCTTATGGTTACACTGTGTATTTTGGCTTCCATCCAACTTATTTCTACTGATTGCAGGCCAAGGGGAATTTCATGCAGACATTCATGAACCCAGCTTGAAATGCTGTGAACACCCCTTTCGGCTACAGTTAAAGACCACCCACTAGAACTGGACTTTCAATCCATGGGTTGAAATAATGGGACCTAAAGTCCTACCCTTGAGATGCACCATTGTATCTTCACGTATGCCAGTGCAATGATGGCCCTGCCAGCACACGTCCACCTGCTGACAGATGCGCCCTGAATGCCAGTGCAATGCCAGAAAAATGCTGTGCTGGCGTAACTCAGATACCAGCACCAAGGGTGTCACTAGGATTGACCCCCATGGACCTCCTCCCATACCAGACCACAAGATGTGGAGGCCTCCTGGGAAACGTGATTCCCGCACAAGTTGCAGTGGGGATCGGGAAAACTCCATTCATGCAGTGTTCCTTCTGATAGGTCCATGTGCTACAGCAGAGGTGGCCAACCTTTCAACATGAATGCTCCTGGCCCTTTAAACGGTTGCATAAGTGAGGGCATTTCAGCAGGTGCAGCTGCTTTAGCAGCACCATCAGCACTTGCAGCTGCCAAGATTGCTGTCTCCGACACAACTCTTAAGAACGCAGAGGCCCTAATGGTGGAAGGTTGGCCACCCCTGTGTTACAGCCTCTCCAGCAAGTCTGCCTGTTTGCGGTGATGCAAGGTGTTAAATGCTAGATGAGGTCATCCTTTTTTTGTCAATCAACTTTTATCCTTCATTTTTAAAAGATGTGGTTATCCTTGAAGCATCTTCATTTTGACAATAGGAGTGCTGGTGAAAATTGTCAACATTTGATGGATGATTTTCATTTAAAATTTTCATTCTCGACCCACCCAAGCTCTGGAAATTGAGCTCATCATCTTGAGCACATTGCTTTGTATTGGGAGGATTATGGAACACAGAAATGCAGTTTTTAAAACGTTTACAAGAGGAGAGAGGATGCCACAAAAGGCCTTGTTCAGTAATGTTCTTGGGGTTTCCTGGAGATACCAAAGGAACATTTTGTACTGGCTGAAGCCGTTGCTGCTACTTTCTCCTCCCAAGTGCTACAATCTGTACATGAACTCTAATTATGTACAAACAAATCTCCAGCCAATATCTCCAGATTCAGTCAGCAGAAGGGAGGCTTCTTAAATCACTTGGAGCAATAGCACAGCAAATATTGCTGATCTGCGCCAAAAGGGAGCTATACGGCCTGCCAGCAGTTCCAAGCTGGCTTGTTTTGCAGTTGTCTGTGCTTCTAAAGCTGAAAGGAGCAAATTTTCTGACCTGCTGCCTTGCAGTGTGGCTTAAACCATCGAGATCTCTTTCTCGTGTGGCTGACTCCTGCAGCTTGGAGCCCAGCCAGTGCTCCCCTGCCTGTGCTGAGGGAGCAGCCACAATCTTCACAGATGAAGATAAGGTTCCTTTTTTGGTTACCTTTTTTTTCTTTAAAAGGCTCCTGTTACATGGTCAGTATTTTGTTTCTGTTTATTTCTGCTTAAATTAAAAGCATTCAGGAGCCATGCATTTAAACATGTGCGCTTGGTGCTAGGCGCTTGCCTGGAGAGCAAAGGGCTAGACCAGGACTGTGACTATTAGGACTGCTGGCAGGAGGCCACAGATCCACAGGCCAGGAAGGCCACATTTTCTCATCTCTCATCTGAACCATATAATAATCCTCCCACACTCCTTAATTAATCCGAGGAATTCAGTGCTCTTGATTTGAACGGAGCTTGTTTACTGCTTAAATGTTAATGTAATTTTCACACCTCCAAAATGGAGATGAGGTTTTTCCAGATCTAAATCATGCTGAAACAGCATATTTGATGGTTTGTTGTTGTTTGCTTATTTACTAAGTATATTTATATACAGCTTTTCAACAAGACGTAGTTCACAGAGTGGTTTCCAGAAATGACCCCAGCCACCTCCCTGGACTCCTGAGTTTGGCAGAAACGTAAGAAAAAGGAAAGGTTTTACACACCAACCTCACCAACGTTTCTCACCAACCTCACAATGAAGCTCAATTTAGGGAACAATCCAGCAGCCAGCCAGCCAGCTACCGCACCCTCAACTGGGTGGCAGGACACAAGCAGAACCATCAGGGGTCCCTGGCTAGCAGTAGAGGTGCCCATATTGAGTCACCCTACCTAAGAGTCCCATAGGATTCTATGGGTGAAAACTTCTAGAAAGCCTTGGCTTCAGAGCCTTGTGTTCTTTGACCTTTGAGCTGCCACATCCGTACCCTGCCTTGCTGCAGGTGGATTGTTAGCCTCCTGCTGCTGTGATTAGTCGCCTCAGTTCAACAACTACCCTGCCAGCCAACACCCAGGACAGTAACACTCCACAGCCCCTTTTCCTTTCTGGCTTCTCCCTCCCTCTCTTCCCAAGCATTACCAAGCTGCTGAAGCCAGCACAGACTGGTCAGCCAAACGTTTCAGTCTGCTTCTCTCTCTAAGCACCCCAACCTTCTCTTTCCCTCCTGGGAAGAAAGGCAGCTCGGCTCCTTTGCCCAGCTCCCGTCAAGGCTACTGCCGCCCCTGCATGTTAAGGGCTTGCTTTCTAGCCCTCTTTCTTTGTCTTTGAGACCCCTCTTTGTCTGGGGACATTTGCATGGTCCGCTCCTTGCCACTACGACCCCTGCATCACAACGCTCTCAAGCTTCGCCAAGCAGAGGTCGTCTTCCTTAGGTCTGCGCCTAAGTGGAAATCCCTGGAACCATATGCAAGCAAATCACATGCCTTTCCCTGACCTATGTTAGTTTCCATTGCACTACCCTGGTATAAGCAATGGGACGTTGCCATTGCAGTTCATAGCTGTTCAACCTGTCGCCGGAGCCTTCAGAACAAGTTACAGTATCTGCAGATGTTGCTTTCCAGAAAGTGGCATGCCTTTAAATATTAAATATAACCTTTCATTCACTCTAGTTCAAGCAGGAAATTTCCACACAGGGGAAAAAAATTCCACACTTCCACCAATGTCTCTTTACACTGTTTCTGTATCAACACTGAAAAAAGAACAGAACATGGACATTATGCACAGAGGAAAATAACTTGGTACTTGCTTTATGAGTTTCTGCGCTGGCTGTTGTTGCTTATACTTTAAACAGAAAGGCCCTGATCCAGCTCAAGTTAGTTATGATGCAAACTGACATCTAATATACATTAGGGAGATGCAGAAAAATGTCTATTCATTACCTCATTGAAATGATTTTAGTTATGCCTTTAGCAATGAGCTTCTTCCATTCTTTCTTTACTTCCCTTACCGTTAAATGACATGGTGTGAGTTCTAAGTCCCTTTGGTGCGCTAGCAGAAAGTGCTTCCGCTCAGGCATCCAACAGCAGCACAGTCTGCTTTCAGGGCTGCTGCTCTGGAAGGCCCTCCTGCTTTGGGGGAAGGGTGGCAGGTTGCCATTTGCAGAGCAGTGGCTTGCAGCAGTTTATATTCTGCCCATTTGCTTTGCCAGAGTTTTTATTTTTTGGGGGGGGGGGGTTCCTCAATTTTTAAAAATATAAGCTTGCTTGTTCTGGATATTTTTATTCTGCCTTTTGACCTCCAAAGAGCCCCACCCCAGCAGCTTTAAAGCCTACAAATACAATAGTAATACAGGGTGGTTACCCCTTATCCGGACATCCGAAATCCAGACTATTCCAAAATTCAGACATTGGGGGGGCTAGGACTTCTTAAAAAAAAAAGAAAAACTTTTTTTCCAGCACCTGGCTGGCATAGTGCAAGGCATGCTGGGGCACAAAATTATTAAAAATATTGTATAAAATTACCTTCAGGCTGTGTGTATAAGGTGTATATGTGACATAAATGAATTTTGTGTCTAGATTTGGGTCCCATCCCCAAGATCTCATAATATTTATGCAAATATTCCAAAATCCAGACAAATCCAAAATCCAGACAACTTCCTGTCCCAGGCAGTCCGGATAAAGGATACTCAACCTGTATCATACAAGATTTCTCCTCCTTCGCACAGGACAGTTGAATGGTTCTGTGGAGATGGACAATGACAATGAAAAAATCTGTGCAGGCCTTCCTGGGAGTAATCCCTATCGAATATGGTGAGATGGTTGGCCAAACTAGATGTGATAAATGGAGGCTGTACTGCAGCCCCAACCCAGATTGCTCCCTAGTTGATATTAGTCACAGAGGGAAAAACTTACAAGTACCTGGGATTCAAGCTGGGGAATCAGCATGGCAAGAAAGAGTTAAGAGCCCCTGCACCACACCCACAATCCAACTCCCCCTATGGCTTTTTTTAAAAAAAGAAAAACCAGGACTTCCCATCACAGAACTCCCATGTTATGTCTAGTTTGACCCTTCCTTCTGAGTAAACATGCACAGTCTTGGGGGGTAAGCCTGTTGAAACCAATGGAACAAGTTGTGACTTATGATGAGTAACTTTTGCTGGATTTGGACCAAGGAAGGTTGCCACATTTTCACTGGCATGTGCCAATTCATGTGCCTTTTAAAGCAGACGGCATGGAGATACTAAGCTCCCTGACTCCCTTCCCTCGCTCTCTCCCATCTTGAAATTCTGGTCGTAAGGTTGTTGGTGAAGAGACATGTGTGTCTTTATTTGCTTATGTTACTCTGTAACTTACCATGTACGCCGATGGCAGTAAATCAATTATCACTGAGAATAACAAAGGTGACGCTTTCCCCATCACTTGATTGTTATGGCAGGAAAAAAAGATTCATCTTTCTGTGTATCAATCTCTTGTGAAAGCCTGTTGAAGGGCATGGCCAGAAAAAGGTATCAACCCTAAACCATCCCAAGGTCACAGTGTGCTAATACCCTTGTGAGGAGAAATGTACTACTGTGCTCTCAGAAATGTACTACTGTTTTCTGATAGACCTATCTACAATCTTTGTGTGCTTTGGAGAAACCCCAAGTTGTCCAAGAAAGACAGTTCCCCCACCCCACACACAAACACAAAGGCAAATTCACACAGGATGCTGCAGCAACCTCACATTTGCCACAAAGTGTGTACTTTCCAGCAGGAAATGCAGTCAATCTTGGCTGTTTGATGGGTATGCATGTCTGGTGCATCACATTCACGCTCTCCATATTTAAATGCACTCTTAAAAATCCGAGATGTACCTAGAAAAAAAAGTGATGTGTGAAGCAGTCTGAGGATATTTGCTCTCTCTCTCTCTCTCTCTCTCTCTCTCTCTCTCTCTCTCTCTCTCTCTCTGCTGGTATTTGATATTGAGCAGCAGCGCTGAAAGGGAAACATCAGCGGCAGCTTTGCGGGTTTCCTTTCGACTGCGCTTTTAACTAACGACGAGTGTTCTTGAGAATTTTTAGGCTGAGCTGAACTCCCACATAAGCCACCAGTAGGAGTGTTTTGATTGCCTTGAACATGAGCAAAACCAGGGGCCCTTTGTTTGCTGCAGCTGCTTTGGAACTGGTTGTACTAGAAGCAAAGGAAGTGCCTACAGTTGCTCTCTCGGGGATAGGCTATTTACCACAGGGTCCTAATGCAGGTGCTTAGCACTGCTGATCAACATTACCCAGGCAGCTTCAAGGCTACAGACAGGCAGAGAGGCTGTCTGAAATTCTACTGATGGCAGGCGTAGATTAAAGTCATTTAATCCTAGGGAAACTGATGTGCTTCACACCCAGGGGGCAGAATATATGAAAAAAACACATCTATTTCTACACGTGTGTGTGTGTGTGTGTGTGTGTGTGTGTGTGTGTGTGTGTGTGTGTGTGAAAGAGTCATACACTGGGTCCCCAAGTTACGGGTGGCTACATTGGCGCTTTTGAGCAAGTGCAGTCCCTTCCACTGTGGTGCTTCTGCACATGCATGAAAGTCCTGGACCGGCAAGAACCGACTGTTTCGATCTATGTACGTTCTGACTTCCGGACAAACCTCCGGAATGAAACCAGTACGTATCTTGGGCAGAGGTGTATTAACCCATGACCAGGCCCCCTCCAGCACCAATCTTTCACCCCACTACAGCTGACAACAATTTATTATCAACTAAAAATTTTAACAATATACAGTGAAAGGACATTTACTGATTATTATGTATTAATAAAGTATAGTGATCCATAACCAGGACATTGACAGGTGATGCGGGCCCCTGTCCCTGCGGGGGCCCTAGGCTGAAGCCTAGTCAGCCTGATGGATAATACACCCCTGATCTTGGGGATTAGTATATTCCTTTCCCAGCTTCCATTGTAAAAACACTTAGTCGGCCCATCAGTCCCATATAAATCAATGGGGCTGGTCTGAGCGAATGTGGTTGGGCTGGACTGCAGAGAACAATTAGAATTGCTATCTTTTGAACTGCCCCTGTTCTTTTAATTAGTTGGAAATCGTTTTTATACCACGGTTCATAAAAATTCGTGTCATAGTGGTTTGCAACATAACAATGTTTATCTGCTGCAACAAACACAACACAGGGTCTTGTGACACTTTAAATACTACCATCTTTATCCTGACCTGAGCTTTTGTGGGCTAGAGCCCATCAGGGTTTATTTACCTGGTAATTTTCTAACATCGCCAGCCAACAGTGCCCTTCTGCTGCCCACACAGGACAAGCAGGTCACTCCCTCCCTATACAAAAGAATAAATGGACACAAATTCGACACCAAAATTGGCAGCATCCAGATATCAGTCGGAGAACATTTCAGTCTCCCCAGGACCTAGACACTCCATGTCTCACTTGAAAGTCACCTTTTTAAAAGAAAGGAATTTTAAAGGGAGACTCCAGTGAAATTGCTGGCCTATCAAACAATAAATTTGATTCTGTTCATTCAAGCCTCAGTCGAGACAATGGTGTCCCTTTGCACTGCAGGTGTTAATTTAACATAACAAAGCTAGGAAGATTTGGTTCTTACTTATTCCTGTTATGAATCATTATTTTGCTTATCTTTTTTAATTTTAAAAAAGTAGAAAATTGCACATTGTGTATTCCAATTTTTTAAAAATAACTGTCCCAGGGCCAGATCACATGATAACAGCAAAAGGAAAAAATAGAATACTGCTCTAAATCAACAATGTGGCATATAAGCCTGTGTCCATTACAAATTAAAAGCTTACACACACACACACGGACACACAATAATTATAACTTTAAATTGTGAGACAACCACAATTTACCATAAGATAAAAAGTATTCCTGATAATTTGGTATACAAACCATACTTCTTAATAAAACATAATATACTGTATACCCAAGCAATTACGTTTATCTTTTTTACCGGGGGGGGGGGCAAATATAAGACCCACAGGCCAGGAAGCTCTTTATCTGGCCCAAGTGATGGTTGAGCTCTCCCAGAGCTTCCCTTTCAGCAGCGCTGCTTCTGCTGAGGCTCTGGGAGGGAGCATCAGAAGGAGGCCTCAGAAGACAAGGAACAAAACAGGGGAATAGAACAGGCAGACCAAGAGGGGTGAGAGAGGGAGACGCTGCTGAGGCGCTGGGAGAGCCCAATTATCATGAAAGCTGCCCTTTCAGCAGCACTGCTTCTGCCGAGGCGTCACTTTGCAAAGCACCTATGATGAGCTGTGAAGTGACGCCTCAGCAGAAGCAGCTTTGCTGAAAGGGCTTTGCCTGTGTGATAATTGGGCTCTCCCATATCTTGAAAATATGATCAAGATTTGCATATTTTCTTTTCTGTCATTTGCAACTAATGAGTTCCTACATGAGAACAATGCTTATGTCTGGCCATCATCAGTTTAATGACATCACTTCCTGTTTAATGATGTCACTTCTGGCCCTCAGTAGGCGCCATGAATGTCATTTGACCCACTGTATGAAACGAGTTTGACGCCCCTGTTTTATACATTTAAATTTTACATTGAGTTGCCATAGACCAGTGGTTCCCAAACTTTTTAGCAGTGGGACCCCCTTTTGTAGAATGACAATCTGTCGGGGACCCCCCTAAGACCTAGGATTGGAAGTGATGTCAGTAAGCAGGAAGTGATTTTGTTTTTAACAAGTTACAATTTAATAAATCACACTTTTTAAATAAACCACATTTTAAAAGTTGTACTCATAAGAAGTTCCATTTTGGAGGGTGAGGGGAAGGAGTGAGCTAATATTAACAGAGATGCTAAAAAGCAAGCAGAAAGTAACACAAGGTGAGCAAACAACCCCCAAGAGAGCATATCAGACACTTCATTCTCTGCAGTGGGGGGAAGGAGTAAGCCGCCATCTTGGGTGTGGTAATTCAGCCAAAATCCCGCGACCCCCCAGAAACTGCTTTGCGACCCCCTTGTGGGTCCCGACCCCCAGGTTGGGAACCACTGCCATAGACTGTCTCGCTTGCATCCAGCTGGCATTCAGCTCCATTTCCCCCCATGTGTGTGTGTTTGTCGACCGAGGTCAACACTTACATCTGATGAAGTAGGCTCTAGGCTGTAGCCCGTGAAATTTTTTGCCACAATAAACCTGGTAGTCCTTAAGGTGCCACAAAACCTTTGTTGTTTTTGTGTCTAAAATTGTTAGCCCAGTTGCTACTGTCAGCACACACTGTTGGCTACATATTTGTTTCCTGGATCACAGCCCAGTCCTATCTAACTTTGTGCCCACGATGCGGCGAGGCCAGTACAGCCTACGCCACATCCAAGGCACAAAGCAGGTGCCTGGAAGGTCACCTCGGGGGAAGGGAACATTTGTTCCCTTACCCTGGGTAAAGCCCCAGCCTCATGAATGGGTCTCCTCGAAACCACACCAGCAATTTAGCTGGTGTAAGTCTGGGAGGCCCTTGTAGGAAGATACAGGCCTGGGAAGGAGGATAGGATATGGCAGAAGCCCTGCTCTGCCAGTCCCACCCCCTCCCGGGCCCAATTTGCCCAGCCCCCCACCCCAAAACGCCCTCCCCCATCCCCTCCACTGCCCGGTGGGGAACTTACCTTCCCCTGCATATGCTCCTCTGGATATGGGATGGGGAGAGAGGCGTCGGCATCTGCGCCAGTGCCGCTTCCTCGCTGGGTGACACAAACGTGACTTTCAGCACGTTTGCAACACCCGAGACCAGGCGTAGCGCTCCGCCGGTCTGAAGTCTAGAGAGGATTGTGCTGTCAGTGTGTTTATTAAATATATCTCTGTTAGGCTCTTTATCTTGTGATGGCAACCTTTGATGCTCGAAGGCACTTGCTCCTGCATAAAATAGGTTTTAACTCATTATCCTGACCTCTGTGAGGCAGGTTAGGCAGTGATTTGCCCAAGTCTGTCTGATGAGCAGGGTCTGAGACTCCTGAGCTCTATCACACTGGTAGCCATGGGTGAGAAACATGGTTTTATTTATTTTTTTGCAGATTTTGGTGTTTAACTAAATGAAACAGTAGAAAGCGGTGTTATGTGTTTTTATTCCAAATTTTCCCAATTTTTATCAATTGTAACCGCTTTAAAAATGTACTAGGTAGGTGGTATAGCTAGGTTGTACAGTGTCAGCAGATGAATGATGCAAAATGACAGTTTTATTTTTGTTTTGTTTTTTGCAAACGTTTTAGCAGAAAGCAGTGTTATGTGTTTTTATTTTATCACCATTTTCTCCTGCCTCTACCCATGACATAAGAGTACCTAGATTCTTAAAAATAAATTTTTGTCAACCTCATTAACTATTTCCTTTTTCACATTTATATACCACCAATGAGCTCAGGGTGGTATACATGGCTCTTCTCCTTCCTTTTATCCTCACCACAACCCTGTGAGGTTCAAGGTCATTTCATAACTGAGCAGGGATTGGAACGCAGGTCTTCATGGTCAAAGGTCAACGTGCTAACTACTGTATATCCACACTGGCTCATTTTAGTACTGAGCAAAATATTAACATACAGATGTGGCTCTTAAAGTTTGTTCTATTAATGACCACCACTAATCTGGTTGCTTATTCTTTGTGAGTGACCAGGTTTTATTTTACTACACAGTTGCTACTGTATTTAGGAGGGCTTTGAAAGGCTTCCAAATTATACCCTTTTGGTCATGATCAAACACAGAAGGGGAGAACCATGCATACAATTAGGCTATTAGGGAATTCTTTGAAGTTCCCACTGCAGCCAATTGCATTGCTGAAGAGGCAAGCTGTCTTTAGTTTCAAGTTCAAAAAGTGAGTTGTCTCTTCAGCATGTGGTGAAAACCTAAAACAAAAAACCCACCACCCTCTGGCTCATCAGCATTTTCTTTTATTATTTTCATTGTCATCTTGTGGACCACCAGAAAGTGATGGTTTCTTTACCATAGTTTAAGAACCACTGGTATAATGTAGAGGATTGATCTCTGATCCCTACACTAGCTAATCTAGATCTTAAAAGCTATGACCCCCAAGCCAAGTGCAATCCACGAGTAACTCTGTCCGCCAGATGCTTGACGATCCCTCTTTTTTCACTGTCCCAGGCAGGCAGCAAAACGGGAGGTTTACCAGAACACTTCCTGCCTGCCATATCTACTTGGTGAAGTAGATTCAGTCTGGAGAGTCACAGGTTGTACAGGCCTAACCCCATCTGATGGCATCTCATTCTGGTTTTACAAGTGTATGGGGGAAGATGACACTGTAGAAGACATGTAGACATTATTCCTCTTCATACCCTGCTCTAATCCCTCCGTTTCCCAGTGTTGTCTTGTGTTCTCTGAGAGACGATACATGATCCAGCACCATCATTCTCCAGCTATGTGACAGTCAGACGATGAGGCGGACTGTATAATAACATGGAGCTACATACCAAAAGAACCCCAATTTAGACAACATCAGGAATAGCACAGAAACAAATCCAGCAAAGGAATGCCCTTGCCCTTACCTTTCACTGTCTGGATGCTGTTTTTATGTAGCTGAGCTGTATGGTTGCTTGTGAGGAATTAGCATTGATGGAGGCTGATTTGGCTACGAGGAGGGGAGGGGGGAAGGGAGACTCTGTCTAGACTGGCTACTTCTGGCAAGAAGCCCAGTTTAAAATTTCCACTCAATCCCTTGAGCTAGTCAGGCTTTCTCTTGAGACCCAAAACAAGAGTTTGAGTCCCCCTCGTGAGCCCATGTAGCTTGTGCCATGTATCGGGGTACAAAATGGGAAGGGCTCAGGCCCCATGGGGTCTAAAAAGCTAGTCCTTCCCCCTGGGTTCCTGAAGAATGAGGAAGCAGATTTCTCCTCCTGCCACCCCACCTCCTCCGAGAGCCAAGGTAACTTCTGGGATGCAGCAGAACAGTCATCTGGGGGCATCACCTGTTTTTTGTTCACAGGACTGTTCTGCTATTGGACTCTATTCTAACCTGTATGTTTGTTGGTAAAGCAAATATTAGAAAGGCACTAATATTTCTACTAATATTAATGCACTAATGCAAGCCTTCCATGATCTGCCCTCCAAAAGGGACCCAAACATGGGTAGTGCTGCACCCTTGGAATGCCCAAGTACGTAACGATATCACCAATAATGGGGAACAGAGGTGTATGTGCAAGGGCCTGTGTGTGTGCTCACATAGATGTTCCTTGAGTTTTCATTGACAGGACCTGTTCTCTATCATTGACTTCAGTGCCATTCTGTTCTCCTAAACGTGTTTCCCAAACGTTTTCGACCTGCGACTCCCTTGACCATTGGCGACCATTGGCCGTGGCTCCCCATTACATTCTGCTGATGCCTGCCAGTTGGCACTGCACTATTTTCCGAGAGGATCCCGTGGCACTCCGCGGCTCCCCTGGCTGGTTTCCGCGGCTTCCCTGGGAGCAGCGCCTCTCGGTTTGTGAACCACGGTCCTAAACATTTGTCTGTTTCTGTTTTCTTTTCCAAAATTCCTCCCTGTCCCTATGTGTCTTGTAAAAGTTAGCACTTGACTTGACTTGCTTTTGTTCTACTTTTCCCTTCAGCAATTCTAAGATGTTCTCCTCTCTCCCCCCCCCCCAATAACCACCTCCCTTCCCCATGGAGGATGCGGAGAAATCCCCACAGGAACCCTTGCCTCGTTCTGTGCCTGTAACCTCTCAAGCACACTACTAGTGGTGTAAGGGTGTGATGATAGTGTGCAGTAAAATCCTTTCCTTCTGATGGCTGGTTTTCCTCTTGACTTACTTCTTTTCCAACCCCAGCACCAGAATTGTCACCCTGAGAGGCTTTTTCATGGATAAAGAGTCCTGTACTCAGAAATGCCTATGACTTCATTGGCCCCTGGGCTTCGTATGAGACTCCAGCAAGACTTCCTTCTCCTGTACATACACATCCTTAGCAGAGCACTGTAAGTTATGCATTTTCCAAAAATCAAGATTCTGCATCAAGATAAGCCAAACCCTGTGCCAAGGAAAGCTCATTTGAATAAATTATGTTAATTGAAGGAAATGTGCATGCACATGCTTATTTTGGATCCTTTATCTGGCTTCTGCTTGTCAAAAGAAAGGCACTACACTTCAGGTTTAACAAAAAAAAAAGACACAGCTCCCTTAGAGAGCCTCTTGCAAAGGATTTCCAAAAGGCCTGTGCTGCCTACATCCTTTGAGCCCTTCCTACAGTATACTCCTTTTACTACTAGCTCCACATTTGAAAAATAAATCTTGACTCATGGAATGGTTCGAGCAGCAATAGGAACATACATAATTGCCGTTGTCGTCCTTGCAGTATTTTGCATATCACATTTTGTGAGTGTGCAGAGCAGCCATGGAGTCAGAAAATTCACACAGTCATAACCAATATACAGGTGGGCCCCCATATCCACTGATCCGCTATCCACGGTTTCAGTTATCCACGGATTGCAGGGACCCCACCAGGCTTTTACTTTTTTTCCCAGTAAGCTTCATTTCCTCCTTAAACAAATAGGAGAAGCAGCCTCTGGCTGCTTATTGCAGGCAAGTAGAATGAGACTGACAGCCCATTCCAACCCAACTCCTCTCCAAGTCAGGCATAAGTGTGGCCTAAGTGCAGCCTAAGTTAGGCAGAAGTTATGCCTGAGGTAGGTCAGAGTTATGCCTGAGTTAGGCAGGCTGCAGTTTCTGTGGCCCAGCACCACCCCAGGATCCAGGCAACACTTACCTCCCAGGCAGGCAGGCTCTTCTCCAAGCTCCGTGTCTGGCTCGGGCATGTGCAGGCCTCTGTCTGCATGTGTCAGCGTCCATCCATGGCAGCTGCCGCAGGGTCCGTCGCAGCCCGGTCGCAAAGGGGCTGACCACAGGCATGGGGGTTGCGCCAGTCATATGGTGGGCGCAGGGCAGGTGACAGGTGAGCGAGGTGCCTGAACCCAGCCGCCACAGGGCACCCTGTGCATCAGCCACCTGCTGCAGGGGAGAGTGGCCGTCCCCCCTCCTGCAGAAGGCGATGCCACCCCCAAGCCACGTTGAGGCTGCACGTGGGGGTCATGGGGGGTGAGCGGGGGAGGGAAGGGAAGGGAAGGAGGGGGGTGGGAACGTCACACACAAGGGGGGTCTCATGAGGTCTGGAACTGCCTCTGACATGACTTGCCCGTGCGCTGCCTGAAGCCCTGGGCCTCCAGGGCTGGGGCAATGCCCACAAAGAAGGCATCCCGGCATGCCGTCTGCTCTGTGCCCCGGCCAAGACCGAGAGATGCCTCGGGCTTGTCTGCTGTGAGCGGGAAGGGCTCCCGCAGCTCATCACACCCCCAGATGGGGTGACGACGGCGCCTCGCGGCAGGCGCCCTGGCAGGGTGGGGGGTGGCCAGCAGCCATCATCAGGGAGTGGGAGAGAAGGCAGACACACAGGCAGGCAGACAGTGGGTGCTGGGGAGGGGCACGGGTGGGTCAGAGACAGACAGACAGACAACAAGGCTGGTGGGAGACACATTCCGAGAGAGGGGTCTGCAGAGACCAATAGGGACACAGGGGGCGCTCCGCAGATGAAGGTGATGCATAAACAGGCGCCTCTTATGCAGACAGATTTTGGGCGGAAGCGGCTGTATTACGGGCGGACCTTCGACGGAGGCGCCTGCATTACGAGCAGACCTTCGACGGAGGTGCCTGCATTATGGGCGGACCTTCGACGGAGGCGCCTGCATTACGGGAAGACCTTTGACGGAGGCGCCTGCATTACGGGCGGACCTTCGATGGAGGCGCCTGCATTACGGGCGGACGCCCTGGCTGTCACTGTTTGCCTGCCTGAGAGGCCCCCCCAACTCCCCCCTCCCCTCTGTACCATGGGGGTCTGGCAGCGCCCCTGCTGTGTTCTCCCAGGGAAGGCCGTGGCAGTCCCTGGATGGGACATGTAGGGGCTTCAGTGCTGGGGACTGTCTGTGTGTGTGTGGCAATGCTTGTGTAAACACTGGGCACATATGTTTCACTGGGGCTCTGCCCGAGGGGCGTCTTTATTGTTCTGGAACGTTAGCAGAGATGGCCAGGCGAGGCTGCCAGGGGTAGTCACAGCAGCCAATCTGAAAGCAGCAGCAGCAGCAGCACACATGCCCCATGGACCTGGAGACGCAGGCTCTCCCCCTGTGGAACCACAGCCTGCTCCATAGAAAGGGGAGGGACAGCAAGTACGACAGCCAGGGAGGTGCAGGTGCAGTAGCAGCGGCAGCTGAGGAGGGTTGCAGGGCTGGCTCCCTAACCTCTGGCAGCATCGAGGCAGATGACAGTGGGGCAACCAGACTGCAGTCCCAGGGGTGCTCCCAGGAAGGTAGGTGGTAGTGGACATTCCTGGGGAGACAAAAAAAAAGGGGGAGTTACATGTCAGCTGGTGTGTGGAAGCAGTCACCATTGAAGAAATGCCAGTGTGTCGGTTGCAAAAGCCTGCAGGGAGAGAAATAAAACACAGCTGATAGGTGTGACACACATAGCATGGTCTGAGCTGCTTCCCTGGGTGTAGGGAGAGCATGATCCTGTAAGGGAAAAGGGTCAAAGAAAGAGAAGACAACACATATCTTGGGTCACAACCATGGCAATCCTAGCAATACTGACCTGTCAGTTGACCCTGTGGAGAAAAAGGGGGGGGGGGAACAGCTGGTGTCTACAGACGGTTAGCAGCACCACCACACTCATGGTGTTGTATGCTCACATGACAACAGGCGGCAATCCGACACAATAGTGGTAAAGCGGCATGTATCCTATATATCATAGCAGGCATTGCAGGCAGGCATCTGACTACTCATTGGTAAAGAGGCATTTCAGAGAAGGCATTGCAGGCAGACATGAGAGGGCACATTGGTAAAGAGACATTTCAGAGAAGGCATTGCAGGCAGACATGAGACAAGACATTGGTAAAGAGGCATATCATGGCAGGCTATGCAGGCAGCTATGAGACAACACATTGGTATAGAGGCATGTATCCTACCTATATTTCTATATGCAAAGAGGCAGATGTCAGAACACATGTCAGCACAACCCCTGCTCTTACCTGCACTTACCTGCTGGTGTTGTTGCCTGTGTGGGTGGGGAGAGGCTGGGAGAAAGACATGGGTTAGCAAATGGTAGCATGGAGACAGCTGCCCAGGCACAGCTGTAAACAGTTTGGCCAAAGCCAGAACAGCCCTCTCTGCCCTAGAGGGGGGCAGAGAGGAGAGGAGAAGAGAGAAGTGGGATGTTTGTGAATTTTGCCCTCCACTGACAAAGTCCCACTTTGTGGCTGCTGGGGGACAGAACCCCACGCCACATGCTCAGAGAGACAGAGACTGGAGCTCTGGGGCTGGGCTTTTGTGGGAAAGAGGCTGGGTGGGGCTGGGTGCTGATAGGCTCCCTATCTTAGGCATAACTCTGTCGGTTTCCAGACCTAGCAGGCCCAACTCCATCCTAACTCTGACCTAACTAAGGAGTAGAGTGTTAGAAATTTTCAGGAGAGTGCTGGCTTGGGTAAGGTAAAATGGCTCCTATGGGTCTCCTCGAATTTGGGTCCACCTTTTTGGTCGACCTAAATTTTGTGTCAGCATTTGTGTTGGAGAGGGCGTGTCTGTGCTTGCCAGGGTCTGGAATCCAACGTTAATTGGTCTCCACCCCCGTTACGCCCATGGTCCGCCCACTTTTAGGTCGACTTTAGGTCCGAGTTGTGCCGGCGTCGGTGGTGCACATGTGCGCCGTTTTTAGTCCATTCTTAGTCCGTCGGTCATAAGTTTGACCTAACTTCGCCCTAACTTCGCCCTCAATGGTCGCGTTCCAGACCTAAAGTCGACCTAAACGACTTAGGCTGACTTTAGGTCTGACTTGGGCTGCTTAGCACTTGGGTTGGAATGGGCTGCAAGTCCTAGAGAGGCTCTGCTAGGTTTCTGTTAACCTTGCAGAGCCTCTCTAGGACTTAGTCTCGTTCTACTTGCCTGCAATGGAGGCTGCTTCTCTGTTTGTTTTAAGGAAGAAACAAAGCTTGCTGAAAGAAAAATAAGAGCGGGGGGGGGGTGCACGCCTGCCTCCAGGGGAGGCAGGGCGGGGGCCCCTCAGGAAACCATGGAGGGGGAGTTTGCTCCTATCCACGGTTTCAAGTATCCACAGAGAGGCCTGGAACATATCCCCAGCGGATATGGGGGGAGTACTGTACCAGAAACCCCTTTCCACCTCTCTCATCAGCCAGAGTCCTTGACAGATGCAGAACCTTATGGGCTATTTGGCCTTTTAGTCCTCACCACTGTTTTCCCCTGCAAAGTGCTGGTTTGTGCAGAAAATATACTGTATTAGGTTGTGATCTGGCTTGGCAGCTGCACATGTGATCTAGGTGTCTTACAGCCCAATCCTACCTAACTTTCTGCCCAGCGATCCAGAAAAGACAGTGCAGGCAATGTTGGATCCTGAGCAGAAAGTGGGAGCTGGGAGGTCACCTTGAGGGAGGGAAGAGAACTTTTGTTCTCTTACCTTGGGTAAAGCCCCAGCTTCCGCAATGGGTCTCCTCGGATCTGCGCCAGCTATTGGTGGGAGCCCTGTGTAAGGAAAAATGACCCAGGAAGGGGGATAGGATTTGGCATGCGCTGCTGCCGCCGATCCCGTCTCCCATCTCCCTCCTGGGCCCAATCCACAACCCACCCTGTTACACCCCTCCCCACCCTCACCCGTTCCACCCCCCTTGTGCCGGCTTACCTGGGCTGGTACACATCCTTGCAGCCCAGCACAGTCCTCTGCGCCGGCCTAGGCCTCTGCTGCGTTGTCGCAATGTGCTTTCTGGCATGTTTGCAGCAGCCTGCACTGGCCTAGCGCATGCTAGGCCGGTGCAGAGACTCGGTAGGATTGAGCCCTTAGTGAACCACAAGCTGAACATGAGCCTGCTGTGTGATGAGGCTGCAAAAAAAGCTAATGCAATGCAGGACTGGGCTGCATTAACAGAGGCATAGAGTCTGATCACATGAAGTAGCTGTTCCACTCTGTTCTGCACTAGTCAGACCTCACTTGGAATATTGCATCCAGATTTGGGCACCACATTTTAAAAAGGACATTGATAAGCTGATACTTGTCAGACAAGAACTAAGATGGTAAGGAGTCTTGGTCTTCCTTCCCAGCTGAAACAAAGCCAAAGTATGTGTAATTGCATTGGCTCAGGATCACCCCTCATTACCTGTCCCACCTTCACTGTTAACATTTACTTTAGATGGTACGTTCCTTGGGGCAGGGACCTATTTATTTTTACTCTGCAGAGCATCGTGTACATTATTATTATTATTATTATTATTATTATTATTATTATTATTATTATTATTATTATTATTATTATTATCAACAACAACAACAACAACAACAACAACAACAACAACAACAACAACAACGTCACTCCAAACCTCAATGACTGACTGTTTTTAAAATTAGGAACCAATCATTGAAGGGGTACAGGAAAGACTTAAAGCAGGCAAACAGAAAGGCCCTTTGAGAAATGCTTTGAAAGTATCCCTCCCTCCCTCCCTCCCTCCGAGAAAGCCACATGTGCCTGTTTGCTCCTTCTTCAGCACGTATGAGTCAATGGTGCTCCTTCCTTCTGTCCTGCAATTTGATCAGCCCAAAGCCCTCCCTTGCTTCTTCTCAGACTTGCAAAATCGCTGAACTCAGCACGTATGCAGTCGAGGGGCCTTGGTCTTCCCCAGGAAAACGCCTTGCAAGGCACGTCCCTGGCAGCACAGGATTTTTGTGTTTTAACCATCTGTAGCCAGGCAGGCAGCCACAGTGTGCGCTAAATTGATTAAAGTTTGATCTCCTTCTCAAGTTGTATAAAGCTTTTTGTGGATAGCCAAATGCCACCACAACTGAACCCTTCTCCATAATTACCAGGCCAAGGCAGAACAGACAAACGCACAGGAACAACCCCTCAGCCTAAGGGCAAAGCCATCGTCACACTTGATAAAAAGTGCCATTGAGTTCTCATTCGGACTTCGAGGAAAGATGCCATAATGTGTATGAGGGTGGATGTAGTAAGACCCGCATTAGATGGAGAACTTTTGTTTCAAAAAATTCTGGCACTTCAGACTCAGTGCCTCCCAGCATATGAAGAAAATTAAGTGGTGTGTGTTTTTGAAGCATTTAAGGACAAAATTTCCCCAAGCATATGCAGAGTGTCTTTCTCTGTCAAAAAGCAGCTTTAAAAAACTAATGTAAGATTAAATGCAGGTGGTAGCCATGTTGCTGCTGTTGTTCTATTAGACTAGGGGCTGTTGCAGCAAAAACTGCAGAGTCCTATGGCTCCCTAAAACCAATTTACTGTGGCCATTTGCTTTTCTTAGCCAGAGTCCACTTCAGAGGCATCGCTCCGGTAGGGGCGGGGCCGTAAGTTTCACTCCGTCCTAGTCCCGTTTACCAAGCGAGCAGGAGGCGGCCCTGCCCACTCACTGCTGGAGCCATTCCCCTGCGGAGAAAGCAGCAGGCAAGAGACCCTGCCTGCTGCTTTCTCCGCACGGGAATGGCTCTGACAGTGAAGGGGCAGGGCCGCCTCCTGCTCGCTTGGTAAACAGGACTAGGACGGAGCGAAACTTATGGCCCTGCCCCTACTGGAGCGACGCCTCTAGTCCACTTCATCAAATGCATGGAAGCAGAGAGATTTATTTTTTTATTTTATTTTTCACATTTTTATACCGCCCTTCCTCCAAGGAGCTCAGAGTGGTGTACATATTTCCTCCCCTCCTTTTTGTCCTCACAACAACCCTGTGAGGTAGGTGGGACTGAGAGATAGTGACTGGCCCAAGGTCACCCAGGAAGCTTCGTGGCTGAGCGGGGATTTGAACCTGGATCTTCCAGGTCTACGTCCGACTCCCAAACCACTACACCATCCTGGCTTTGCCTTTGAACATGTGCAAAGTGATCTTCTCTGAAGGGTACCATCTACTGCAGTGTTTCTCAAACTTTTTCGACTTGCGGCTCTCTTGACCATTGACAGCCATTGGCTGCGGCTCCCCATTACATTATGTAGATGCCTGTCAATTGGCATTGCACTGTTTTCCGAGAGGATTCCATGGCACATCGCGGCTCCTCTGGCTGGTTTCCACGGCTCCCCTGGGAGCCGTGCCTCCCAGTTTGGGAACCACTGATCTACTGTATTGAGTTGTTTTTAAAAGTAAGAAAATTATGATAACACTGCACACTTTTTCTAAATGGCTTTGCACCCTCCTATTCTGGCAACTAGCGGGTGGCGCAGAGGGTTAAACCGCTGAACCATGAACTGTCGATCGAAAGGTCAGCAGTTTGAATCTGCAACGGGGTGAGCTCTCGTTGCTTGGCCAGCTCCTGCCAACCTAGCAGTTCCAAAGCATGTTAATGCGAGTAGATAAATAGGTACCGCTTGCGGGAAGGTAAACAGCGCTCCGTGTTCCAGCCGCATGCTAAGCGCTGCGGCAAGGAGAGTCATGCCGGCCACATGACCACGGAGGCGTCTTCGGACAACGCTGGCTCTTTGGCTTTGAAATGGGGATGAGCACCACACCCTAGAGTCGGACACGACTGGACTTAATTGTCAGGGGTCACCTTTACCTTTTTATTCTGGCAACTGGCCAGTGTATAAAACTGGGCCACTAAATTCTGTTTGGATGGGAGATATTCTAGTAAAGTACCAAACTAAAGGCTGATCTACACGACAGCGTCGCGGCTCCACCGTCGCCTCTGCCTGGCGCCTCCGCACTGGAAGCGGGGGGAGTGTCTTCAAGCCTGTTGCCCCTCATGTTGTCCCGCCTTCCTAAGAAAGCGCAGTTGTGATTGGTTAAACTCTCCCCCCCTCTCCTGTGATTGGTAGGCTGCAGCAGCTCCGCGAGCCACCTCCAAGCTCTGCCGTACGCCCCCTAAAAAATAGAGCACTCGACTTGGAGTACGCGGCAGTGGGGCGGAGGTCCGGCGGCTCCGCCGGATTACAAAAACGCTCCGCGACGCTGTCGTGTAGATCAGCCTTAAGGGAGGTGAAAGAAAACCTGTGTATGTATGTTGAAGAGGGACCATTTCATGTTGATCACTGTCCAGTGATCCATTAGAACAGGGGTTCTTAACCTTTGGAGGTCCAGGTACCCCCTATCATGGTCTAATTTTCTGAAGTACCCCCTGCTAATTAACTGCTAATTAATTGGATTAATCAGTTAATTAATTAGGTAATCATTAAATAAAAAGTACGAAAGCAATTTTAAATGTGGAAAAATGTCTCATTTAACTCTCTCTGTGTGTGAGTGTGAAAGAGAGAGAGACATATGCAAGGATCTCTTTTTTTCTCCGTCACACTTCCCAAAATCAGCTCCTCCCTCCCCGCCCCACTAAAGTACATTTTCCAAAGTACAAAAATAAGCCCAAAACCAAAATCAGAGAGACAGAAGGGCTCCGAAAATAATTAAAATTTAAAATCCATGTTAATTATCTGCTGATGGGGCAGATAAGGGACAGAGCTTGGCGTACCCCCAGCAAGAGGTCCGTGTACCCCTAGGGGTACCTGTACCACTGCAGCACACAAAAGCAGGTTGAAGCTGCCATGTATATATGTGCTAACACCCCTCCAATGGGAAACAGACACAGATCAGCTCAGATTATTCACATTATTCCACAGTTAAGATTGAGCTTTCTTTTACACATTCCCATTCTTTAGAGCAAAGCTTGCCAGATTCAAGAGACTCCCTGTATTTTGAGGGGCTTCCCTTTATTCCAGAGTACTGTAACAGTAATTAATAATGTAATGGATGTTTTTAAATTTTCAACCAGTTTTTCAAATGAGTGGTGGATGACTATATTAGAATTGCCTGAGCATATAAATTTGTTTAAAATTAATCTTTGCTCTGAAGCCTGATAAGGATAGGGTTGCCAGCTTTTCAATCAGCAAATGTGGCCGTGCCTTTACAAAGAGCTTGCTGTGTAGCATTAGCAAGGGATAATGTTTATCTCCATGCTCCTGCTGATTTCTACAGATGAAGCTGATGCTAATGGCACAGGAGCAGGTGAGTCTGTTTTTCTTCTGGTTAGTTGACAATGCTAAATGAGGAATGTGCATCTTGAAGATTCACTTCCTGCATTTCAAAGACTATGTGGCACAGTAGCAACCCAGTCCTGTGCAGGATTAAGCATGCCTAAGCCCATTGAAATCAATGGGTTTAAACACATGTAACTCTGCATCAGACAAAGCTTCAAGGTTGAAATCCTAAGCATACATTCCTCAAAGTGAAGCGATGTGCAATCTGATCCTAGGCATGTTTACACAGGTTGGAGACAGACAATAATTGTTGAGAGTTCAAGGTGCTAAGATAGAGAGGCATCATTTCCCATGGGGTACAAATGCTTTCTTTTGTCCCACTGTTATCTCTGGACAAACAGGTATTGCATGGTTTTTTTAAAGCTCCATAAAAAGCGATGAACAGAGATGATAGTAGGATGCATGTACAACATATACCCTCTGACACTTCCCAGATGAAAGGGGCACATGTACTTAGAACACCCCATCTTCACATCAAGAATTACAGTCTAAAGCTTAGACTCTAAACCATGCTTCTTTATTGCACATTGTCAATGGCTCTTCTTTGCTTGCCACTGTATTCATTTGCTCTGCAACTGCTTGTCCTGTGGAGTGCATTTGTAAACTGATCATAGCCATTTTTATTTAAAGATTGTCTAATGCCTACAACTTTATCCTTTGAATGCTTGTGCATTGACCAGGGGTTCTCAACCCCTTTCCGGCTGAGTACCACCTCTGGTACCACTCTCCTGCTGCATACCACCAGAAGTGACTGGCGATGACCAAAGGCAGGAGCCTCTCAGGAGCAAAAAGGTGGCACTGAAAGCGCCATGTCAGAGCGGGGTTCCGGCGGTCCAAGTACAACCAGCAGTCGGTCAAAGTACAACTGGTGGTACGAGTACCACTGGTTGAGAACCCCTGGCATAGACTAAATGTTCATCAGGCTGGAGGTGTTGTCTTTCATCCCAGCTGATCATGATCACAATCTTATGCAGTCTTACTCTTATGCACTCTTACTTTGAAGTCCCATTGACCTCAGTGGATTTATTTCTCCCTAAAAGGCAAAAATAGGGAGAAATTGGCTGGGCTCAGACAGAACTTGAAAAAGTGATCTGTGCTAACCATTGTTAAGGACATACACCATGGTTTGAGTGTCCCCACATACAACAGGCAAACCATGGTTTAGAGCTGCTTGTCTGCTTATGCTTTCCATCTTCTCAGGACTGAACTGCATACATTCACTCCCATCCCTAAAGTACAGCACCCTCTTGAGAAGGAGCAAGGGCTTTTGCATGTTCCTCTGGGGTGGCCAGCCATATATATATATATATATATATTGTGATGCAAAAAGGAGCTCAGTCAACATATTTCTGAGAGCCACACATTCTACATCAAAGAGCTGCATATGGCTCAGGAGCCACAGTTTGGCCACCCCTTCTCTATGTAAACAAAGAAACAAAACCTTTCCCCGCAAATAGAAAATTAGCATAAGGAGAAAGGTTTTAATCCAGTCCTTCTCTGACAGTGTTGGCTTTCTGTTTGCAGGGATTTTTTTCACCTAGAGGTGTACTCAGAAAGCTGATAGTCTTCCACCTGCAGCCTAAAGTACTACAGTTCCCATTCTAATGCCACTTCAGCACTCTGCTGCCTCATTCAGTTTCTGCAGAATGTGAAGAGAATTCCTATTCCTATTATTTGTGCCACTGCCACTTAGGAATGTTATTAATGGCAGGACATTAATTGTGAATCTACGCTGTAACCAATGTAGGTTTTGTATTTGTATTTACCGGTAAAGAATAGTTGAAGCCAACAATAGTTTGTGTGAGAACACCCAGCATCTCACTTGCTCTGCAGAAAATTATAAAAGAGACCAATTATATCCTTGATATTGGTCGGGCTTTACATGAAGAAAGGTTAAAAGGATCACAGTTGGGGGATCAGGCAATCACAAAAGCAAATGTAATGATTATATGCTAAAGTGCATTTCCCAGCCCTTGTACAAGCCAACCCTATGCATGTCTACTCATACGTAAGCCCCATTGGGTTCAGTTGAACTTACTCTCAAGTCAGTGCGCACAGGATTGCAGCCATACACTGCAATCAATGCTATCTTGTATAATGTATGACTTTAATTTAACTGTTCCCTAGACGTCCTTGGGAAGAAAAAACAGCCCTTCAGTTGGAGTCTTTACGCTTTACAGCTCTCACCTCCCTCTTTATACCATTCAAATCCATTTCAGCAATCTGTCCTGGCCCCCTCAGTTCTGCCTTCAGTCAGATTTGTTACTCATGTGTGGGTTTTATTCAATTATTGAGATCTATCAGATTTGTTTTTCAGAAACATTGCACAAAATTAATGTTAGGTGCAAAAGCAAAATGAAAACAGAAATAGTTTTATGTTACCAGTGATGGTTCTTAAAAATAATAAAAAAGACTGGTTCCAGTGTTATAGAGATTAATGATACCGAATTTCATTCACTCAAAAGAAATAACAGGACGCAACAAGAAAATGCTGTGCTTCAGCTTGTAACAGAAAACATATTTTAGATGCAAATGCCCAAGTTGCAAAACAGGGCTTTTTCTTTTAATTCAAAGTTAAGTAAAAGTGGTATTTGTAAGCGAGAAAAATTTGTCACCTCATCTGCAGTATGAAGAAAAAGGCCTTACTTTCTTTATGCACAGAGATTTACAGTACAAATGTATGTACCGGGTATGTATGTACGTATGTATGTATGTATGTATGTATGTATGTATGTATTACTGAGCCATCTATGTGCATGCATGGCACTTTATATCATAGAGAGAGAGAAAACACACACAACAGGCAGTTCCCTCTCGTAAATGCTCAGTCTATAATAATAATAATAATAATAATAATAATAATAATAATAATAATAATATACAGTATTTATATACCGCCTTTCTTGGTCATTGGATTTCTCCTCTGACTTTAATCCAAGGCGGTGTACATGGGCAGGCTTTCCTAACCCCCCCTAATGTTTTTTTTTTACAATATACTTGTATAAATGTCCAATCTTTCATGAACAACTACATTGCAGATGGTATCCTTTTACAGTCTAGCCTCTCTACTGGCCGTTGCCTCCCACACTCGGCCAACTCAGCTGGCAGCTCTTATCTCTCCTCACAGAGGCTTTCACAGCTTTTTGTCGGCGGCGTGTCTCTAACTTGCCATTCACTGATCTTCGGGCTTGCAAGGTGGCGGCTCAACCGACTGAGCCAGACCCCTCTGCCAGAGACACAAGAGAGACAACAGAGGAAGGGGAGGGAAGTGGATGCAGGCAGGGCTGGACCAAGGCCACGGCCACCCTCTCTTATCTAGCAGTGCCAGCCACCATGGTCTCTGCTCTTTCTCCTCTCACTCCCTGGATTTCAAAAAGGAAGAGAGAAAAGGAGCGGAAAAGGAAGTGCAGAGGAGAGGAGACTGGTGGGCTCACCTGGAGACACTCTAGTTTACTACTCTCCTCTCCTCCTCTCCTGTGCATTTCCTCTGCCACTCTCTTACCCAGCAGCGTCGTGACGACGCGCGTCACCCCAGAGCGGGGGCGCGCGTCGCCCTTAAGGGGGAGGCTCCGCCCCCGCGCGTGACGTCACGCGCAGGAGCAGAGCGCCCTCCCCGCTCCGTTTTCGGCTCATTTTGGAGCCAAACGGACACAGGGGAGGGCGGGCGGGCCCACCTTCACTTCAAAAATGTAAGTGGGGGGAATCGCGCGTCACCCCTGTACGCGCGACGCCCCCTGGAGGCCCGCCCCCCCGCTTCCCCCTGTCGACGCCAGTGCTCTTACCGACTTCCTTTTTTAATCCAAAGAGGGGGAGGGAGGAGGAGTGGTGAACGTGAGCGGACGGAGGCAGGCCCCCCCTTGCCACTCTGCCACCTGAGGTGTCGGCATCTGTTGCCCTCATGGATGGACCGGCCCTGAAAAGAAAGAAAGACTGAAGAACATTTCTCTTGTACGCCTACTTAGGCTTAGTGACATTACAACAGTATAATATGGGAACTAAGAGGTGGGACCAGAGGGTTGGGGCTTGAGGAAGAATTTGAAGGAAATAAAGGAGATGATATCATAGCTATATCCCATTCATCGTGGGAGGCTCTTCCAGGCATAAGCAGCAGCAAGGAAGAAAGGCAGAGACATTTCAGGGAGCAGGAACCCTTGGATGGCTGAGGGTGGTGGAGCTGAATGAGTGACGATCACAAGCAGGGATGAGTCTGGATATGTTAGGTTCTCTTATGTTAGGACGTGCTTAACTATGACTTTTATAGAATTTGCAGTCATAGTTGACTCAAAATTCTTGTACTGTCGTTGTTGTCATCTCATAGTACTGTACATCACTTTGAAAATTGTACAATTGGGCCACATCTTATGCAAGAGTTATGCTCCAGAGTCCATGCCTAAAGTTAAAATTGTGTACATTCAAAATTACCTTGAAAATCTCTTACATCTGAAAAATAAGTACAGTACTGTCTCTTTAAAAACCATGAGAGGTATGCAGAAACTGAAACTGACAGAGGGAACAGGAAAATCACTCTCCCATCTCAGGTTCGCTCCAGGGCATATACTGAGTGGAATGGCGGACAGAATTGCCTGCACTATTCAAACTGTTGCTTTCCTCTGTTTGTTTTGTTTGCTTCCCCACAAAAGTTGGAAACCGCTGCTCTAGCAGCTCCCCACTCTCCTCTCCTTCTCTGCCCCCCTCTTTCTTTTCAGACCCAGGGAGCAAGAGGGTGAGGATGAGTGGCAGCAACTGGTGCACTGCCAGGTCAAGAAGGAAGGTGGCATTTGGCATGCCACCTCAAGCACCAGGAGGGAGGGGGGGGCAGCCCTGCAACATGGGTGTTAACATCTCTGCTCCATCTCTCTGTCTAGTAGTGGCTGACGAGATCCGCCAGGAAATTCACAAGCGACGTGTGGCAAACATAAGAATCCCCTATAGCTTGACCTGGTATCTCATAATAGCAGGTGGTCCTGTGCAAACTGCCAGCATCTGATACCATCAGCCTGTTCTCAGCCCCTTTCAGGAACAATGTCACTGTGCATCACACCATTTGCTTCACAGGTCACCTGTGCTGTCAGCAATGCTGAACTTGAACCACGTTTATCCTGACCAGGGCTCATGGGGGGGGGGTAAATTGTACCCGGGCCCAGGGTCAAAAAGGGGGCCCAGGAGCCAAAGGAAGGGGCCTAGAAATTTCCTGGGATCTCAGTTGGCCTCATGGAGAATGAAAGTCAGAGGCTGGGCTAACCAGGAGGCCAGGTCTACCAGGCGGGTAGTCCTGGGCACCACATCGGGAAGCCTGGTAGACCTGGGCTCCAGAGACTTTTCTGGCTATTGCCCCTCCCCCTTTGCCCCATTTTGCCCCCTCCCCTTTTGAGAAGGGGCCCAAAAGAAACTTTGTACCCCCTGATAAAATTCCTCTCAAAGGCCCTGATCCTGACCCATTGCCAGATTGACTGTTGTCAACGTCAGTGACTTCAATGGATGGAAGTGAGGGCAGCTTCAGTGGACCAATTGTTCTGGGTAAACTGAGGTCTAATGATGTGTGAATATCCCCCCCCCCCAATAATCAACAGCAAGCACAAATGAAATACCATTGGCAAAATAATGGCTGTGTTCTTAATCCATATGGAGTCTTTGCTCAGTCCCGGCCTACAGCATGTGTTCTGCACTCCATGCATTATTATAGCCTAATTATCTCTGCTACCTTGGGAAGGAGAGTGCCCATGAGACAGCATTAAAATTATGTCCGCTACTACAATGATAAACATAATCAGCCACGAAGTAAAGCAAACAGAATGCGTGATCTAAAAATGAAGAGAAATTGTCACTTTCCCATGGCTACAGGCTCCCCAGCCTATATTCAATTCTGATCTTTGACTACTTAATAATAAATTGCACCGTTGGGCACATTAGAGCACCATACAGGCACAGCATAAACCTTCAAACACCATTTTAAAGGTAGAGAAATGTTGTCACTCACGTTTTACAGACTGAATCACCAGAACAAAACCCAATTCATTGTTGTCACCAAGGTGACATGCTGGGCCTGAATCATTAGCAAATGTTCACAAATAGAACTGCCTGGTGAATTCCTTCATCCAAACTCTAACCAGGGCTTAAAATCTAACAAGAAAGGTGTCCCTGGTCAAGCATACCACCTGCCCTATAGGTTCTGCTCCTGTGCATAGAGGTGGGCTATGGTAATATGGTGGGAAAGGAAAAGTCACTCTGCACATGCTCATGGGCCTATTTCACTTGATCCAGGATTTAGAACCCTACTATTAAAAATAGGTCAGGGGTTCTCAACCTTTGGAGGCCCGGGTACCCCCTATCACGGTCCAATTTCCTGAAGTACCCCCTGCTAATTAACTGCTAATTAATTGGATTAATCAATTAAATTAGGTAATTAATCATTAAATAAAAAGTACTAAAACAATTTTAAATGTGAAAAAGTCTTATTTAACTCTGTGTGAGCGTGTGCGTGTGCGTGTGCGTGTGCGTGTGTGTGTGTGTGAGAGAGAGAGAGAGAGACAGAGAGAGAGAGAGAGAGAGAGAGAGAGAGAGAGAGAGAGAGAGAGAGAGAGAGAGAGATATGCAAGGATCTCTTTTTTTCTCCAAGTCACACTTTCCAAAATCAGCTCCTCCCTCCCTCATCCCACCAAAGTACATTTTCCAAAGTACAAAAATAAGCCCAAAACCAAAATCAGAGAGACAAAAGAGCTCCGAAAATAATTACAATTTAAAATCCATGTTAATTAACACTTAATTAGCTGCTGATGGGGCAGATAAGGGTCAGGGCTTGGCGTACCTCCAGCAAGAGGTTCGCGTACCCCTAGGGATACCCGTACCACAGGTTGAGAACCTCTGAAACAGGTGATCGTGTTGATCCCTAGCACAGATTGTACCCTGGGTTTTGGCCTATAGACATCTATTGCATCCTAGGACACAGTCAGCCCACATACACTACTGACTTGCACGAATTCAAGTACTCTCAACCTCCCCACAAAAAGCCAAAAACAACAGCGTAAAGAGTTGCAGCAGCTGATTCCGCCTGCCATTCCACTTTCTCTGTTTATGCCCTGGAGTGAGAAGTGAGAGAATGAAGTTGCTGTTTTCTTAGGCCACTCAGTGGCCATATGTGTCTCTCGTACTGCGCTTTTAGTTCTCAAAGAGAGTGTACATATTTGTTGGATTTAAGAGAGTTTTGACTATATACGATTTTGGCTTTATGTGCCAACCTCGGAATGTAACCCTTGCATAAGATGCAGCCAGGCCAACTGTAGTCTCAAATACTTAACAACTCAACTTGCCACCCAGAGCACCCAGGCCACCGCCACAAGTTGCAAGTGGCTGTGGCGGCCCACCAGCAGATCACGTCCCCTGGTGTCGGTAATTCAGTGGGGGGAAGGACGCAGGGAGGGGGCAGAACAGGGTGGGGAGGGATAGGAACGGGGAGGAGATGGGGCAGGATGGGAGGCAGAATGAGGGCTGCCGCCACCGATATCCTTTCCCCCTTCCAGGCCTTGATCCTGGAAGGATCCTGGGTCCACTCAGACTTCCTGGGTTCACTCAAACTTGTGCCAGCGAAATCACTGGTGCAGGTCAGAGTAGATGCATTCTGGTGCCGGAGGCTTACACCAAGGTAAGGGAACAAATGTTCCCTTACCTGGAGGAGGCCTCTGGAACTGCCCTCCCCAGCAGGATGTAGCAAGCACTCCGGCAGTGCTGCTGCTTCCTCAGGGGACAGGAAGGATAGGATTGGGTCCAAACTGGTATATGCTCTTAAGTTCCTTTTTTAAAACAGCATTTCAAAATGTAGCAAAAGACTACTAAAGAATTGGATTTTTTAAAAGCCTATTGAATGTTATTTTTCAATGGTGTTGAAAGATGGACTCAATTTCCCTCTCACTTGAGGGCCACATTTTCAATATGCTCTCAGTAACTAATTCGGAATTTGTCATGTTTATGAGAATGATAGGCAAACAATGTGATTCTTCTGCGACTGAGGGCACAATCCTGTGCAAGTATCGAATGGCAGAGCAAATGTTCCACCATTCGAAGCCGTTGCAAACGTGCCGTAAAGCACATTTGCAATGGCTCGCGAGTAAGGGTGGCCGGCGTGGAGGTCAGCTGCCCTCACTCCGCCGCCAGATCATCTCTGCAACCACCAGAAAAGTTAAGTACAGCTCTGGCAGGCGCGGGGGCAGTTCGGGCGGCGAGGGAGGCTGACTGTTGGCCGAGTTGGCCCAGGGTGGGATGGCGGCCGCCATATCCCTATCCCCTTCCCGTGCCGGATCCGCCATTACACAGCCTCCTCTGACTAAATAGCTGGCGGAAATCCGAGGGGGCCCATTGGGATATGAAGAACCCGGGAAATGGGGGATAGGATCACCGCCCGCCGGATCCAAATATAAAAGTAGAACTTGTTCTCTTAACTGAGCCATCTGTGGATACATCTGAACCCAGAATTTCTTGGTGCTTTTGTGTCAATGTTATCAGTGACGATTAAGCTTGCACATTGTGTTTTTCAACCTTGGTTTTTTTACACTATTGCTGTTCAGTTTCACAACACAAGGTATGATGATATTCACAGGCTGGGCCACGTTGAGAGAGAACAGTGCAATAAGTGTTGTCGGAGGGGCAGTATATTTTGCTTTATGGAGTCAATAAAAATACATGTACTGTAAATTTCCATTAGAAGAGTTTTTCAAATTTCCTTTCATAGTTGTTTGGAGAAAAAAAGGCTGTTTCATTAATCCACCATCTCTCCCATTTGCTAGCTAAGGAATCCACCCTATTCTTCTCACACTAAGTCTCGGTCTGTACTAATGCCTATCATGATGACTTGCATACTAGGAAAACATTTCATTGAAAGCCAAATGCTTCCTGGCACTGCAAGGATGTTATGTTCGAACAGGAGAAGAAACAGTGTTGGATAAATAAAGGAAGGAATAATCCATACTGAGTGGTGTGTGCTGTTGGCTGATGCTGACAAACAGTAATTTATCAAAGCTACAATACCCCTGATGGTGTAGAATGTGGAGTTGTCTACATCAGTGTTTTTTTCAAACTTTATGCCTTCAGGCAGTGTTTCCCAAACTTTTTCTACCTGCGGCTCCCTTGGCCATTGGTGACCAATGGCTGTGGCTCCTCATTACATTACGTTGATGCCTGCCAATTGGCACTACACTGTTTTCTGAAAGGATTCCGTGGCACTCCGCGGCTCCCCTGGCTGGTTCCCGTGGCTCCCCTGGAAGCCACACCTCCCAGTTTGGGAACCACTGCCTTCAGGTAAAATTTTATACATTGGCTTGTTTGCTGAGGAACCTCTAAGCATCTGTCATGGAACCCTTGGATGTTGCAAAGGATTCTGGAGAACATTTAGGGTACACACACAAAGCCAAAATAAATGTGATGAGGAGAGATACAAGATTGGATCGCCTGATTTTTTTTAATTTTAATTTTAAAGCAGCTGAGAAAGGGCCTTCAATTTTGATCAGAATGTCAGCACTGAGGAAGTGGTTCTAACCCTTTGCCCCCATGTCATCTTCCTCATCTAAATCCCCCTCCCCCCACTGCTATTTTAGCCCATCTGAGGAAAACACAGAGGCACGATACACAGTGGCCTGTGCAATAGTATTTCTCCAGCAGGGCTAACAGCTGCCCATCATGGATCTCCTGCATCACATCTATTTCAGCCCAGCGGAACAGGAAATAAAAAGTTAGACCTTCAATTATATTGGACACATGAAACTGCCTTTTAGTGAGTCAGACCATCTGGATCAGTTTTGTTTACGCTGACTGGGGCTCTCCTGGGTTTCAGATAAGGGCCTTTCCAACCCTACCCGGAGATGCCAGGATGCCTGGTGCTTCATGCAAAGCAAGTGGTCTACCAATGAGAAAACAGCACCATAGTCTTGATAATTTATGGTGGTATATTGTTAGACTGTTTCGGTTTAAATAATAAGACACGAGGTGGGGGGGGCATTTAAAAAATAGAACGTTTGGTCTGTCCCTGCACTTGCCTAGATGACCAATGTGGTTCTGTTTGTGAGATCATCATCAAGACCACGTTCTGTGGCTCAATAGATTTTTGAGACCAGTGCAGCAGCCAGAATGTTGTGTGCCACTGTCACCGGCAACTGGCGCAGACTGACCGCTGGCACAACCCGCCAGCAGAGGGTTGAGAAAGGGACGGACAGCAGGATGGGACAAGGAAGGTGGAATTGGTGGCCGACAGATCCCATACTGCCTTCCCTAGCCTGAAACACTCCCAGCAGTTCCGCAGTTCTATGAGCCGGCAGAAATCCGAGGCGGCCGTGTAATGGCTGCCGAGACTGGGAGGGTCTGGGGATATCGCAGCCAACATCCCCGCCCCCTCCCGGGCCAGCTCAGCCAATGGCCGCCCTCCCTCGCCGCCTGCCCCACCCCTACTCCCACTGGAGCAACTCTTACCGTCCTCCGTTGGGTGCAGGTCCTTTCCATGGCGGAGAGAGGCCTGCCGGCATCCCAATTCTGAAATCAGGAATAATGCTACTTTTTGGTTTGCATTTGATGGGGTATTTGGTCACGAGATTTGCCTGGACATATCAAGAGCAGGTGCAACATACTGAATAGACAGAAATGTGAGGTGGGAAATCCCCAGCTCAAATCTCCCCTCATTAGATGACCTTTTGGCAAGCTGGCACCTCAGCCTACCTCGATGTTCCCATCTGCATTATGGTGATAAATAAGGTTGGCATATTTTACAGTTTTTTTTAAAAAAAGATAATAAGATATGTTCAGTGCTTTGAACACTCATAAAGGTTATATAAATGCTGAGTAATGTTATGACAAGATTTGCAGGACAATCCTTTGTATGTTTACTCAGAAGTGAGTCTCACTCATTTCCACAAGACTCGCTCCCTAGTCAGTGTGCACAGATCTTGGACACTGTATCAGTGGAATTTCTTTTTAACCTCATCCCCATTCTCTCTCTCTCTCTCTCCCCCCCCCCCCAAACATAGGGAATGGAGCTAAACTGCAGAGTACATGCTTTGCATTTCCAGGGACGGGAGGGCTGGCAAAGACCCCTGTCTGAAACTCTGAAGAGCTGCTACCAGTTTGTGCAGCCAGTACTGAGTCAGATGGACCAATGGTCTGGCTCAGTATGGCAGCTTCTTAACTCTGCACAGAGGCTAGGCAAATCCGGACAGCCCCACAAAGTTCAAATCACTTTCCAAATATTTGCCAGGACATGGCAGGCTATGAGTTTGGGCATGTGCTGAACCATTCAGTTACTGCAATGGCCTGTGCACACACAGTCACAGCAGGGGAAAAAAAAAAAACCCAACCCAAACCATCAACTCACATTCAGTACTACATACTGATTGTGGGGGTTGGCTCTTAGTTTTATTGTCTTTTTAATTGTTTTCTCCTCTGTTGCTTTTGGATCAGTTTCACCTTTTCAGTGGAAAAGGTTTAATTCAGGATCCTTCTTTCTTTGTATTTCCACACACCCCTTCCGCCCCAGTTTCAGGCAGGGCCATTTCAGATTTCAGTAGAAGAGGAGGGGAAGGAAACAAAGAGATTTCCATGCCCCAGATTAAAGGGCCCAGGTTTAAAGGCCCATTCTCTTGCATATATTCAAGATTAAATTATAAATAAAAATAGAAGAACAGAGGAAAAGAGAGAAAATCAGTGGCTTTGAAGAGCATACATTGTGGTTACTATTTTATACTTCATATCTATAGCATATGTCATCAACCCAAGCCACTCACCCCCTTTTTTTAAGCAAAGGGCTTTGTGCATTTTGTATGCATACATAGTCTCAGAACATAGTCATTTACTGGTTTATTTTATTTTTTTATTTATTTTTCACATTTTTATACCGCCCCAAGGAGCTCAGAGTGTTGTACATATTTCCTCCCCTCCTTTTTGTCCTCACAACAACCCTGTGAGGTAGGTGGGGCTGAGAGATAGTGACTGGCCCAAGGTCACCCAGGAAGCTTCGTGGCTGAGCGGGGATTTGAACCTGGATCTGGATCTTGTGTGTGTGTGTGTGTGTGTGTGTGTGTGTGTGTGTGTGTGTGTGTGTGTGTGTGTGTGTGTTGGAGGAGAGATGGCCTTCTCCAACCCTCCCTTCATTTATTCTATGTTAGGCCTGGTTGTGTTTATTTAGAGTTAGACCCATTTCCACTGAACTACTATATAGCTAACCATCTGCTGAGGCATGTTGCCACCATCAGCAGATGGGTACGGGGGTGGAGCAGGGCAGAAAAGCTACCAAGCCTCCTATCAGAGAAAGTCACACATCAGGACTTTTCCATCATGCCCAGTCTTTTATCCCCCTCTCCCCGTTTTTGGTTTTAGTTTTGAATTGATTCTCGTTTTGTTTAACATCCATCCAGAAGAAAACTGTTGGGGAATTCCAAAGCTTGCTTGCTTGCTACTTTTGTGACATTTCAGATCCTAACAAAGCAAACAAACACACTACTGTACTGTCAAATGAGGTCGATGTTCATATTATTTGTTTAGGGTCATCGAAAAAACCCTAATCAAGATGAATGACACTGAATTTGACGTGTTGTTTTTTGGACACCAATGCCTTCTAGAAATCCAGGCTGAGTCAGTCCGGCTTTAAATTCTCTAAAGGCCATCTAGTAGTTCGCCTTGCTTTCTCTTTTTAGTTTCTGATGAAACTGCCTACTTTCTTGCATGCTCCTACCTTAACTAATTCTGCCCCCCCCCCGTTCATGATGTAATTCCTGCAGTAATTTACACGAAGCACCTCGGTCGGCAGGGCACTAGGACCTACGCGGACATTGCCGTGTGAGCTCTAGCTGGTGCTGGAATATTCGCCTGACATTAGTTCTTTTATACGTGCAGACCTCACCGTCTGCTCCAACTCTTCTCCGGCACAGGAGTTGCAACAAATCGCCCTTATCAGCTCCACAACAGTCAATCGACATATTCTGACCCTGCGCACGCACCCGGAATTATCTGACGTCAAGGAGGCGCAATAATAAAGCAGTGTTGTTCTGTGTGACTGTAGTTTCGAAAGAGACTCCCGTGCAATCCACAAACAATTTAATCCGCAATTCGTAACGGATTCCCAATTTAAAAAACCGGGGAGTTAACGAAGATGGCTTAAGTGGTTTGTGGATCTGCTGCTGTAAGTCTCGTGAGCTTCGCTCGAAGGTGCATTGTCGGGTCACAAACCTGCGGAATTAAAGCGGGCACGTATTTATACGCCGCAAGCGGGAGTAAGGGGTGTTGAGGGATTCAGAAAGCGTACAAAGCACAGGCTGCTTCATTGCTTTCCAAATGGAAAGGGATCATGATCTGACTGCAACTGTTGCTCCCGTCCCGCGGCGACACAATATCCTCCCTTTTGGGGAGAGAGTCTGAGAGTCAGTTTAACTTGCACTGGAGGAGGTGCAGTGGGCAAGTGGCCAGGCTGTGTGTGGAGTCAAGCGTGGGTCGCCGGTTAACCACGTTTCCAATCTAGCTAAGCTTGATGCAAATCAGCAAACTTATGCTGAAAACGTTCAAGGCATTTGGATGCAGTACACTCTAAAGGCTGCAATCCTATACCCACTTACCTGGGAGTAAGTGTTCTACTTACTCTACTGAACTCAGTAAGTACAGAGTGGGGCTTCTTTTGGAGTACAGATGATGTATAGAGAACTACTTTGAAAGTTAACCGGATGGATCCTTAACGCAGTACTGTACTGTATTAATTTGTGTTAAGATACGTTCCCTGGAGCTGTCTTTCCAAGAAACACGTTCAGAATTGTGTGTGTGAAATTCGTGTTCCTTTAGCCACAAATCCACAGGGAAGAGATTGAGAAACTGCAATTCAAACCACACACTGATGCGAGAGGAAAAACAGCCGCAGGACTCTGCTTGATGACCAAAATTAATACCCCCCCCTCTCCATTATTTTGACTCTTTACTAAGTTATTCTCTCCCGCTCTCTTCCGCCTCTCCCCCTACGCCCACCTCGCATTATCTGTTCATACACGTTACAATGAAAAACAGACTGCATTGATTTCTGTGGAATCCGCTAGTTTCTCCGTAAGGGCCCCAGTCAAATACAATACTTACAGCAACTACTCTCTTACTCAGAAGTAAGTCCCATTGTGTTCAGTGACACCCTTTAGGCGGCAATCTCTGGAAATAAGTCCCATTGAACCCCATGAGGCTTACTTCTGAGTAGACATGCGTAGGAGGATTGTGCTGGATCTAAACGTGCGGATCTAATGCATGCTGGTGTCGGTGAACACATTTAGATCCATCGGATTGTGGCCAGCCAGTGTGTTAAGGGACGAGGGCTCCCAAAGCATCTATTCTTTGCCTTTAAGCTTCCTACCTTCCCCACACTTGAAAATGGGGTGGGGGGTTTTCAATCCCGAGGCTGGCAACCCAACTCTAAATTGGATGTTGGAAGTAAATCTTATCGAGTTCCTTGGGAATTCGCTGGCAAGTGAAGGTTCATTACCAGGGAGTTTGTTTCCTGTACATGCTCCTGAGATCTGGCTGCATGGATCGTTGGTCTGCCTTTCACGTTAGAAAGGCGATTCTATGAAGGCTGACATTGGGAGCAAGTCCCGGCGAACTCAGTAAACTTCACATTTGAGTAAACATACACAGGATCAGGCTGTAACCGGCCTACACGAGAGAGGTGCACGGTTTTGGGGAGCACACATTTGTCCCCCGCCCATTCGCCTTGAAGCTGACGGAATATTTATTTCAGCACTCTCCCTTCCCCCTGTTCAACACCCTATTGTTCTGCATGCACCATTCCCAGCTCCCTCCCCCCCCCCCCGCTTTTCGGTTTCTTTTTCCTCCCTCCCCGCCCCCTGCTGCAGTTTGAGCTCCAGCCTCCGTTCAGAACAAAAAGGGGTGTGACCCAGGCTGCTGTAACCGGGCAGGAGAGAACACTGCGAACGTGCGCTCGCTTGCCATTGGCCCAGCCCCGCTCTCGCTTCTGGCCAATGAGCGGCTGCAGAGCGAGGGAGCTGGCGGGGTGAACGCGGAGAAGGGGCGGGGCTTTACCCTGACCCGACTATTTATACGCGGAGCAGTGGGTTGGAATCCCTGTGCCAACGAAAGGGCAAAGGAAGAATCTTCTATGAGCTGTTTAATCTCTGTGGCGCTCCTGTTACCGCCGCTACGGGTCAGCGCTTCTGCTGCTGCCACCATCTCAATAAGCACCCTGAAGCAGAGCTGGTAAATATTTGCACTTATTATTTTAGTGCTGCCCCCTTTTTTTAAAAAAAAATAAAAATAAACCATTTTATTTTGGAATATAGCGCAATCCTCTATATCGTGGCAGGAATTCGGTGTAGTGATCCTCAGATCTGTTTCTATTGCAGAGCCGTCTAACTGGGCACTGATCTCGGTGGGGGGCTGTCTTGCCGCTCGGCGTAAAGGTGCCCTCTTAATAGAAGGAAAGATGCCAGTCCTGTGGGATAGCTTCTCCTCTTCCCTGCCTCCCATTCCGGAGCAAAGAGAAAACCAGCCGCCCTTTTCGTGGGAGAAGAGTGCGTACAAAGAAGTAGCCAGTCGCACGGCTAGCCTGGAGAGCTCCGATTGCGAGTCGCTGGATAGTAGCTTGAGCTCCGAAGGGGGTAAGTCTCGCGCTCTCTCTCTCTCTCGTGTGTGTGTGTGTGTGTGTGTGTGTGTGTGTGTGAGAGAGAGAGAGAGTGGCCCTTCAAAGTGTAGGGTACGGACTGAAGGGAATACGGGGGGAGGGGTGATGAAAGTCTAAATCGAAGTGATCATCATGGTGGAGAAAACTGGTGAAGACTTCAGCTTCCCCCCCCCTCTTCCCCATCCATTTAGAAAAACCATTTTTAAATCCTACTTGAAGATACCCAGGACTAACTTGCCAAGTTCAGGGAGATTTGCTCTAAAGTAAGATCTTGAATTGGGCTACTGACTGCTCTGATGGAAGGCCTGAGGTGGGGGATGAGGACGGCAGCAGTTCTTGGGATGCAATTATGCAGCATTAAAATACTGTGTGGGGTGAAAATGGGGAGGCTTGGTGGGCAAATCTACAAATGGCTGGTCACTTTTCTTGTTGTTGGCCTGACCCCTTCCAGAGGGTGACTTTTTATGGCAGGGCTGTTCATGGAGCTCTCCAAGATGCAGCTGCCTCTAGCTCATCACTTGACCAGTGTCTTTCTTGGCTAGGCTGACTTGAGCAAAGCAAATAACTCGCTTTGTAGAGATGATGATCAGAGGATGATGTACAGAGGAGTAATGAGCTGCTCCTTCTTTCTCTCTCTCCTCCCCCCGTCCCCTGCAGATGCACAAGAATACCTGGATGAAGTGTCCTTGCCAGACTTTGACTTGTTAAATGATCCTGAGGATGACCTCCTGTGTGCCAATCTCATGAAGCTAATCCAACTCAGTCTGAACAAAGCCAAGATCAATGCAAACCGCTCATCCAGGCTCCTTATGCCAAACCAGCTGGTCACCCAAGTTGGCAAGGAGCTGCTTCACTTGGCTTATAGAGAGCCCTGTGGCTTGAGGGGGGCCCTCATTGACTTGTGTGTGGAGCAAGGGAAGGGGTGCCATAGTGTGGGGCAGATTGCTGTGGACCCCAGCGTAGTGCCTACCTTCCAGCTGACTCTTGTTTTAAGACTGGATTCCCGCCTGTGGCCTAAGATCCAAGGACTCTTTAGTTCTGGCTCTGCTTTTTCTCCAGGTTTCAGCCAATCCCTGAAGCTCAGCACTGGTTTCAGAGTCATTAAAAAGAAGCTGTATAGCTCTGAACAGTTGCTCATAGAGGAGTGTTGAAAGTGTCCCCCCACACTCCTAGTAGATTAACTGAGCATTTACTCCTTACGATGGTGGCCAGCATCGGACAAACCAGGGAGGCCTGTTACTTAAAGGGCGATGGAATATAAGCTGATTTGAAGAGGTGGCTATCTTCTGCAGCCACTGTAGGTTAGATGGAAGTTTGATTTACAGAGATAGTAGGCAGGTAGTCCAAAGAGGAGGAGAACGAAGGCAACTTTGTGAATAAAACTGCACTCTGCTTTTTAGTAAGTCGGACAAAAAAAAGCCTACTCCTGAGTAGGTTTGGATACAACATGCTAGCTTTAAAACCTTTGTCTGATTGATGGGACAACTTTTCTCTTTACTGACTTAGAGGTATATTTTCCTGACAGGTGATGTCTTAACAGCAGCAGGGCTGCCACTAAGGGTAGATGAAGGTTGCCCCTTTTCTTGGTAAGCTTTTTTTTTAAAGAAAGAGAAGTAGATAGTAATAGATGGATATCTGTAGGTGAGAGGTGAGGTGACTGGACATTGGCTATATAAGTGTTGCGGTCTAAAGGGACCAAGAATGTATAATGTTTTGAATAGATGGGCATGAAACTCCACTACTGACACTAGGGCAGCTACATAAAGATTTCAGAGTGAATGGGGGGGGGGGGAGTTGATCCACCATGCACCGCTGTACCACTCCATTCACTTGTCTGAATGAGACCAGTGTGAGAGGCACAGGGCATGAGGTGGATTGTGCCCTGTCATGATCAAGAATTCTGGTGATGTATGTCTGAGGGAGGTGTGAGGTGATGCTAGGGAGGGGTTGGGGTGGGGGGCAGGATCCCTCGCAGTTGGTCTGTTGTGCTTCCATTGATTACCGTTCACATGGAATACACTTGATGTTCAAGTTGAAGACTTCCTATGCAACATGTTTGTGGGATTTTTTTACTTTTCTAATAAAAAAAGGTTGTAATAACCTGCCTTTGTTCTCTTGCATTCTTTCAGGATTTGTTGGGATCCAAACACTTAAGAGCTGGGAATGGTTCAGTTCTCTTAATTGGGGTTCTCTTTAACCTTGAGAGTACCTAGAATTCATGTGCCCTGATCTGCAATGCCTGCTTAATTATCCCTTATTCATGGAAAAATTGGATTGGTGGTACACTTGTTAACCTGCTCAGTATGCAATTCCAGTTTCCAAATCTCTTGCAGAAATTTGAGTAATATCCATACCTTCCAGGCAGGGCAACATGCCACTGTAAGAGCTTGTCCCAATGGGGCATAAGAAGAAGAGCCTTGCTGGATCAGGCCAAAGGCCCATCTAGTCCAGCTTCCTGTATCTCACAGTGGCCCCACCAGATGCTTCCAAGAGCACACAGCCAACAAGATAACCTGTTTCCTGTTGTCACTCCCTTGCACCTGGCACAGAGAAAACCTACTTCTAAAGCCAGGAGGTTGCTTATGGCTTGTAACCTGTGATGGTCTTTTCCTCCATGAATCTATCCAAACCCCTTTTAAAGGCATCTAGGCCAGGTGCCATCACCACATCCTGTGGCAAGGAGGTCCACAGATTAATCACACGCTGGGTGAAGAAATATTTTCTTTTATGCGTTCTAACTCTCCCTCCACTCAATTTTAGTATATGTCCCCTGGTTCTGGTGTTGTTCGAAAGGGAGAAGAATTTCCCTCTATCCACTCTCTCCATCCCATACATAATTTTATACGTCTCAAAAACCAGGAGGTTTTTTTACATGTCATGAAAAACCGGGAGGGAAACAGTTAGAAAAGAAGATAATACTCAGAACTACTTGGTTTAAAGAAGTACAGTATACTATGCCTATTCTGAATCCCTGGGAGTTATTTTTAACTCGATGTATATACAGAAGCTCCCTTACTTGAGAAAACATTGGGGTTCTAGGGGTTTGTCTGCAAGCCGTTCGTTTTGTTCATAAAACCAACATCACCTGGACCTGCAAGAATTCCAGTGAAACAAGCTAAGGAAACCCCTTGGTGCTGAAAATAGTGATCCTGTTGCCATTGGGATGCTAAATAGGGGGTTTACTTAATAGGTGGAGCTCCCCCATATCTCCCATGGGGGAGCTCCACCTCCAGGGGTTTGAGAAACCAAGTGACATAGCAGATGGGACATGTGGAACGTGCTCTTAAAGTTTCCCTTTTTTTCAGACCCAAGTGACCACCAGAAACAAAAAGGCAGGGATCATCCCTCCTCCCAAGGGGGTTAACTTCACCCCTCTCCTCATGTCTTCTTCACAGCCAGGGATGCCCTATATCAGGGGTCCTCAAACTACAGCCCACTACAACCGCGGCCTCGCTCGCCCGGTGCTTGGAGTCCTCTTCAGCGGTTCAGTCACTTCTTACTAGGGCAGGCAAAGGCAAGCTAAAGCGGCGCATGCGCAATGAGTACCAGGCGGCAGCGGGGGGGGGGGTTGTGTGACGCGGCAAGTGGGGGGTGATGTGGCAGACGTGGGGGTGATGCACAGGGGACTATAGTCCCGCCCCCAACTATAGTCCCGCCCCCAACTATAGTCCGGCCCGCCAGCAGTTTGAGGGGCAGTGAACTGGCCCCCAATGAAAAAAGTTTGAGGACCCCTGCCCTATATGGAGGGCATGCTGTCTGAAATGCAGGTTGGGGTAGGGTCTATGGGAGTGCCTCAGGTCCCACGCCACCTGTTGTGCCACCAAAACACACCAGTCTCTTGGTGAAAAGGTCGAGATCCCTGGGGCCCTGCCCTCTGGCTCTCCCTCAGGGCGGTAGTAGCTGAGAGAGGGTATATGCTCTCAGTCTGGACTACTGGGCCATTTGCATCCTCCTTCCACCACAGTACTCCTTGGCCCTCCTGGCAGGCTCAGCCTTCCCTGGTTAGCTCTGAGTGACTAACACCCATACTAAAGTCACATACATCTTTCCTGTTGTATGTAAGCAACCATTGTGCTGCCCTTTCTTCCCCTTATGCTTGGGGCAAAAAAGCAACACCAAATTCTAGTTCCCATAGATTTGACAACTGATCTGGAGGAAGTATGATCAGTTCTCGACACAATCCTGTCGTCATGAAAGATGCAAACCTACTTCCAAAATAAGGAAGTGGCCAAGTCTGAAATTCTCCTGGCTAACAGCTACAAGAACATCATAAGGGAAACTGACCTAAGGGATTGAAGGGATCTTTCTTTAGAGCCCCAAGAACCTTGTAGAGATTCCACTTGGGGTATCTGTGGACTGTTGGTGGCTGATGAACAATGCATCTCTTAAGGCGGATCCACACCGCACGCGTCTCAGTTCAAACAACGGGCTCCGATTGGCTGAAAGCGAAACAGAACGCCGGCAAAGTGGAGCTGGACTCCACTTTGCCGGCATTTGCGCTCGCGCCCAGCCAATCCGAGCCCACTGTTCGAACCTGGGGGCGGGACACCGGATGCACACACGCCGAGACACGTGCGGTGTGGATCTACCTTTAGACAAGATTTCAAGTGAGGAAGACAAGATACAGCTCTGAAAACATTTAACTTATAACTGTGGAGAGGACTCCCATTCAACACTTCAAAGTGTTTGGGGTAAAGACCTTGCTGAAGGGCCAGAACTTTAACTCATTTGCTCCAAGCCCACAGGTGTACACATTTAACTCCTGTTGCGTATATACACCCGTTGGCAGAAATGGTTTAATGTTCACAGGTGTGGACTGCACTAGCTTGCATTTGCATTATTTAAGGAACATCTTCCAGGTACACTTATAGATGGAGTTGGAGGAGCTGCATCTGAATGCCAACATATTGTCTGTCACTTCCCATCATTCTGGGATACTAAAATGACCCTTCCAGTCTCCATGTGGCAAGGATGGGACCACCATAGGAAATGCCATACCTCCTTCTCTTAGTGAAGTGAGCTTGGCCAAACTTGGAATAGCAAGTGGAGCAGAACTTCTGTGGCTCACCCTTGTTTGCCAGACTGAGCTGCTGCAGGAAAATAGCCACTGTCGGGCTGCCAAACATGTTAAGGCCAACAGTTTCATAGGTACCTTGGGAGATGAGCAGCTCTCCAGTCAATTAGGGTTGCCATACTTGAGCAATCGACAAACTATATTGGGCTGGGGAAGAGGCTGCCTCTACTGCTAGGTTAATTTTTTTAATATTTAATCTGAGGACTAGATGAGCTGCCTGAATTTTTCTGTTTCTGTTTCACCCATCCTATGGGGGGGGGGGGGGAAGGAAGGAAGCAGACATTTTAAAAGGAGAATAGGGCTATAATCTATGGATGTGCTTTGTCTTCTAACCCCTTGATGTGAATTGTCCTTCTGTGCCTGAGATCTGAATTGCATACATGCTGTTGAAAGTAAGGAGAAGGACTCTTACTACAGGGGTTTTCCCTGGCAGGGAGCATGAAAATGCTGACTTGGAAGTGTTCTTCCTGAATGCAAATCATAATTGTGATATTTGCTGTCATGTGATGAGCCTGCATATGTGAACAATTGCTGGTTGGTGGTGCTGTATCTGCGATGTGTCTGCTGTAAGGAGGCTGAACCAAAACACATCACAAAAGAACACAGTCCAGAAGGATAGCTGCAAGTGTCTGTTACAGCAAAACACAAGCCCTGTGTCACCTTAAAAACTGACAAATTTGTCGTGGCATAATAAGCACTTGTAGGACAGAGCCCACTTCCATCAGATACATGAAGTGTACTGTGTTGGAAGATTAAATGCACAGGTAGGGGGTATTACAAAGTGAAACCAGGAGGCCCAGCAATAGAAGAGTAAGGGGCGGGGGGGGGGGGAGAGCACAATCCATCCACAGATATTTTAAGGGCCGTCAATATCCTATGAATAGTTTGTTTTATTTTCAGTAAAACAGTCAGGAGTAATACAATATAATACAAAAAAAGGTACAGCATAAAACAAAGATGAAAGAAGCAGCTAAGAAACATTTTATTAAAATTAGGCACATATGTAAAACTCTCTGAAATCAAGCTTGACAGTGACAAATTGGTGCTCAATTAAAAATGACCAAGAAAAACAGAGTGCCTTGGCTGGGGGGGGGGGGGCTCAGCATTACAGGGAATAATGTCAGCAGCTCCTCCACCACAATGCTGATCATTGTGGCCTTGGTCTCAGGTCTTTCATTCTGTCTGTGGGTACGTAGAGTGAAGGTCTAGAAGCAGAAGAGGCCCAAATTGATTTGGTGCCCATGGTGGGGCCAAATGCTGCTGCATCCCCTTTGCATGCCAGCACCTCCCTGGGCAGCATGCATGCCATGGCAGGACTCCCCTAGCGGCAGTATGCGCCGTTATCATCATCATCAACCACTCCCTCCTCCACTGTCACCAGTTCTGCTAACTGGCCAGGCAGGAAAGCTCCTGGGAGCAGAACCTCTCCCCTCCCCACCCAGTCCGTTTAGAAGATGCAGTGGGGGAAACAAAGGCGGCGGCAGCAGCAGCCCTTTTTCTGAGTTCAGTGGCATTGGAGGAGGAGGAAAGTTTTCTTTCCAAGGAAAGTGCATGAGGATAGGGAATCAGTGGGCAGATACAGGGCACTTCCTGCCAGTTTGCTGCCTCCCCCAGCCTGCTGCTCAAAGCAAACACTTCAGCCCCAGTTGAGAAGAGGAGTCACATTCATCTGTTGTAGCCAAACAGCCTTCTGGCACTTTAAAAGCGAACACATTGATGTTAGCGTCAGCATTTATAGACAAGCACCTACTTCAACATACTGGTATGTGTGAAGTGGATGGTGATGGATAAAAGAAAAGCCAGACTGCAAAAGGATACCACCTGGAATGTAGCTGTTCACGAAAGATTGGACATTTATATATTGTTAAAAAAAAAAAAAACATTAGGGGGGTTAGGAAAGCCTGTCCATGTACACCGCCTTGGATTAAAGTCGGAGGAGAAATCCAATGACCAAGAAAGGCGGTATATAAATACTGCATATATTATATATAAACACACATTCTCATGCTATTCTATCATTAGTTGCATTCTTATCATGCCCCTCTGCTAAGAAACTCAGAGCAGGAGAAAACTCTTTCCGTGCCTTCATTTTGATCAACAACAACTCTTTGAGGTAGGTTAGACTGAACAACAGTGACTGGCCCACAGTTACCCAGTGAGTTTCATGGCTCATGGCTGAGTGGGGAGTTGAGTTGATTCTCCCTGCTCCACTGGCATAGCTAAGGGGGGGGGGCTGGGGCACCCGGACCCCGGGTGCCAGGCTTCTGGTGGTGACACCACTAGTGGCCAAAATTGTTGAAACCTTGGTTATATATCATTTGATGCATATTCCACTGCAGAATGTAATGGAACAAACCATATCAAATTATGTATGTACTATCAAAAGTTATAGCCAAAAAAAACAGAACTGGAAAACACAATTGCCTTATGTAGCATTTATTTTCTGGCCATTATTATTATTATTATTATTATTATTATTATTATTATTATTATTATTCATGTCATGATTATTTACTGAAAATATTTTTTTTCATATGGATGGGTGTCAAAAATTTATGGGCCCTGGGTGTCAAATGACCTAGCTACGCCTCTGCCTTGCTCCTAGTCCCACACACTAACCACTACACCACACTGGCTCACACGCATCCTCTGTGTGGGTGGGGAGTTTTTGTAAGAGGAGAGAAAATTATATCTCATATACACAGTCAAAATGCAGTGCAGGAACATGGCGTATAGTGATGAATCCTACAAGTGGCACAAATCCTCTAGCAACGTTTGGGGAAATGCCCGGCAAATCTAATGAGTCATACAGAATGCATTCAGGTTTACAATGCTGAGGCATGGGATTTTGACTTTGGCTTGATGTCAGCATGGGCCACTGGTCTGAGTTCAGTCTTAAGCACTTAAGCACCAGAAGCAGCATTATTTATTTATTTATTTATTTATTTATTTATTTATTTATATCCTTCCTTTTCCTATGCCGAAAGGCAAATGCCCAAGGCGGCTTACAACAAATATTAAAATACATATGGTGCCTGCTGGAGAAGCATAGTATGCCAGGATGAAATATATGCCCATTGACGAAACATGTTGTGCTTTTTTGGTTTATTAGTGTGGAGCGAGCATCATAATGTAATAAGCACAAAAGACACCATGCTACTAGTAAAGGCCCACAGACTCACTCTGTATAGCAGTAATCTTCAACATTTTATTCTCACAGCACACTGACCTCTATGCACCTCTTGTGATGTCACTTCCGACCATTGTGATTTGGGGGACATTAAATAGGATTTGCATGGTGTTTTTTTTACCTGTGGAGTGAACCTGGCTGCTCTCAACTTTCACTACACATTTAACAAGGGTACTTATCAGTCAGTCACGTGCTAATCTCAATTATCTATCTTGATTCTCACTGAATCTTTAGGTGGGCTGATTGTCATCTTTTGCTTATTGAAGGACACCATGAATGTTTATGTAACTTTTTATGTTTATGTTACTTTTAAAAACAAACATCAATTTAAAAATGGCTGCAAAACTACTATGCAGATTGATGCAGATTGATGGATTAGGTGTGTTTATGACACACAGGCTCCAGCCAATCAATGCTATGCTGTGTCAGCTTCTTTTGCAAACTGGAAAACAAATTCTTTCCCCTGAACTCCATTCTCAACAGGGAATTGTACATCTTCTGTATAGAGCACAGTGAGTGTGCTCCTGTATGTCCATATGCACAGTACAGTAGTCCCTGGAACGTGGTTATGGGAATATCACAAGTATCTACTGTAAAGTGCCAATGACATCATGAAAAGCAACACAATTCCTCTCTCCCATGCTGTGGCCCTAATCCTTGAGTTCATCCTGCAAAAAAGAGCCTTAATATGGTGTGATTTTGTTAATTTCTACTCTACTGTTTTACGGGATGTGAGGTAAACATTTCAAGAACAACCCACTACTTTAGGTAGTTAAAAAAGCAAGGAAACCACCAAAGAGCTATGAGTTAAGAAACCTACAGGAGACCAGTTGGGTTACATCTCAGTTGTGCTCTCCTGAATCTTGTACTTTGATCATGAAGAAGGCACAAGAACAGGTAATTATCTCAACCTACAATTATAAGGTTAAGAAAAGCTTTCACCAAAACATGATTAAGCTGTTTGCAAATTAAAACTCAATAAGGTCTGCCAAGTATGGGAAGAAAAGGCATTTTTTTTCTGGTTCCCACACCTGAGCATGTGAGCATTCTCTGTGTATCTCTGCAATTCGGGATGGATTTTTTTCTTCTGTTTTCATGCACTGTAGGGATGTTCCACAATCAGTGTTGTTCACATGCAACCTCTGCACTTAGAAGACCAGCACTGACAAGAATATATCCACTCGCTGCCAGCCCAGTCATGAGGTGAAGAGGACTGCATCAGCGCTGGATTGCAAGGGGTCCGCAATGATCCACTTCGCACTTGCCCAAGCGAGAGGCAAATCCTCCACCTTGCTCCCTTAAAGCCAGAAGTGCAGGGCTTCTGGCTTGATTCATGCACTGCCCCTGTATCTATTGCGGTGCTTTTCGTACAGAGAAACCCACCCCAGGGTCTGAACTGTATGTGGGTAATGAACAAATCCCACTTGATCTCAGTTCAGCTGAGAGAAGGGCCTTCACGATGGCTAGGTTCAATTCTTTCCCTTCCAATCTCCTTTGGGGGAGGTTTGAGGGGAAAGACCTGGCCACGAGGGTATGTCCCTGTAATAAGGCGGACATTGAAACATTGGAGCACATGATATACAAGTGTGCTCTACATGACGACCTGCACAGTAGGTACTGGGAAACAATCATGCTGTTACCGCAACAGGCTGATAGTCAGAAGCTGAGGAATTTGTTAGAAGCTAAACATCAGAGCACCGTACAGATGATTGCCCAATTTCTGCACTGGCAGTTCACTAGACGTTCGCTAATAAAACCTTGCATTAATAAAATCATAAATGGGGATTAGAGATTAAGAACATGTAGCTGCCCAAGATAAGAGATCTGTTGAAGCATAGTACTGATAGGTTATATTGTGTTTACTGTATGTTACTTATGTATTTAATTTTGTGTATTTATTTATTGAAGCCAACAAAGGTTGACTGACATTGAACAAATCCCATGTGGGTCAGGGGAATGGCCCTCCAAATCTGTTTCTCTGTTATCAAAGTCTGACACAAGGTACACTTGTGTAAAGCAATGTGTGAATGTGTGGACTTCTTCCCAGACTGGCTACTTGCATCACAATACATTTTAGAGGGACTCTTTGCCCCACATGTTAGATTTCTGAAAGAGAAATCACAGTGTATTTCACACTAATGCATCCATCTTACATAACGTATATGGAAGTGAGCAGACAGACACTCGCTCTTTATATAGAATGTATATCTATCTAATCCAGGGGTTCTCAACCCCTTCCCGGCCGAATAATACCTCCAGCATCACTCTCCTGCTGTGTACCACCAGAAGTGACTGGCGAAGACATCATTGCCAGTTACTTCCCAGTTTTCAGAGGCCAGAAAATGCAGGTAGGAGGCTCTGGGCAGGTGGGAGGGCCCTTCTCAGTTCCCAAGAGGCTCGGCCAAAGGCAGGAGCCTCAGTCAGGAGAGAACATGTACTGCCAAAAACGTAGCATCAGAGTGGGGTTCCGGTGCTCCAGTGGTCTGAGTAACACTAGCAGTTGGCCAAAATACCACTGGTGGTACTAATACCACTGGTTGAGAACCCCTGAAACCCCAGGTTCTTACCTGATGGTAAGAACAGAAAACACTCTAAGGATATGAAAAATACCTTTCCTTCGAATTATCACAGGGGTCCAGCAGTGGGGAGCAGTAGGGGGGGGTGAGCTACTTGTCTGGAAGTGCTTGCCCCCTCCTCCCTCTCTGGCACCACTGTGTTTTTATCCAACTAGCTCCTCACTGGACCTCAGCAGTTCAGTGCAAGGGGTGAAAATGAGTGAAAAACAAAACTACTTCATTGGATGGCACTGAAGACATGTACATAGACTGACCACTGAGCTCTTTCTTTCTCCCTCCCCATGCCTTAATTCTTCTAGAGACTCTGAAATGTCAAGACACATTCTGGCTTGTTTCTAAGAAAGAAGGGATTCATTCTCCAGAATTCTAAGAACTAAAACTTTGGAGTGGGACTAGTAGGAGGAGAGCAGACGAGAAGATGGTGATTGGCTGCAGAAGGCAAGCAAGCAAGGGCAACCAAGCACAAGGAAAGCAGCCCATGATCTTCCCAGGCTGATGGGAGCTTGCACAGTGTAAGTGAAAACCAACCATTCTTGCTTTGGAGAAGGAAGTGGGCACAGGTAGTGCCAGCCAAATATTTCAACCCTTGGTCACACTCCAGCTGTTGCTTTTGGCAAGCTGAATCAGCAGGACTCAGCCACAGGGTCACTCTTGGAAGAAGTCTATGGTGGTGGTTTTTAAATCTTGTGCCTTCACGGAATCCTCTCCAAACCCATTTCTGCCCAGCCCACAGGTGTACACATTTGGCTCCTGTTGTGTATATACACCCGTGGGCAGAAATGCCTATGTTTGCTGACAAATCCCTACACTCCGCATAGTTTCCATTACTCTACGGGACCCATGCATGTTGCAAAGAATTCTGGGGAATGTTCTGGTGGGCACACACTCATATGGTGCTGGTCAGGACTCTTGGGCCCCTCACTCACCAACCATTGCCATTTATGAATTGTGAGGGTTCCTTTGAACACATCCCCTACTACAGGATGGACTGTAGCCAGTGGGAGAGCACCAGCTTTGCATACAGAAGAGAAGACCAATAGTCTGCCTCAGTAGAGAGCTTCATCCTATGTTCATACCCAAGACTTCTTTGTTGCTGCATGTTGCAAAGCTAGATGCAACAGGCTGACTCAGATGTAATGTTCTCAATGACTGTTCTTCCAGACTGTTGTTTGGAGAATGGACCACAGCTTCTCACAGCTCCTCACACACTCTAAGTGTCCCTCCCTCCCACCCTTGTTTGAGCAAGCTATCGTTAGCTAGCCTATTACCGATATATTAGCATTTACCTGGATAAATGATGGTTTGTACAAATCATAATTCACCTCTGAAGTGAGGACTCAAATCATGGTTTGGGGTGAGGTTTTTGTTTTCGTAGGGATTAACCATGCAAACCTTAAAATTACTGTACAGCACATTGTGGACATGGTCTTCATTTTTCTCATTTAGTTCACTCTGTCGGTAGGCCTGGAGTGAGTACCAGGAATCTTACCAAATGTTGCTTCCAGGGACCTTCTCTGGGTCCTTCCCAGCTTTAGAGGTGAGGTGGGAAAGGGCCTTTTCTATGGTGGCACCCCTCATCTGTTGAATCCTCTTCCCAAAGAGGCTCACCTGGCACCAAATCATAGGTCTGGCACCAAATCCTTATTCTTTGCCCAGGACTTTTAATCTGTTTTTAGATCTATTTAATGCTGCTGGTGCTTTTAGCCTGTGCTGTTGTTTTTAATCATTATTTTATACCTGGCATATTTTTTTACTGTTTTAGCTACATATTGTAAGACACAGAGGAATTTTGTTCTAAACTGAAAGGCAGGATATCAAATATTTTAAATACTAAATGAATGAGAATTGGGAAAGCTCCAGCAGATTTGGGATTTGATTGGGGAGGTTCCCTAGTTTGTGGTGTTCCACGCTGCCAGCAATATCGTGACAGATAATGACACAAAAAGCACATATGAGCAAATACCCTGACTTATCATGCATCAAGGCCTAAGATAACTTGATCATGCAGAGGATTACTAATGGCAACATGTTGAAATCAGCGGGTCAAACTGAAAGTGTATGTACAGGGGTTTTAAAAAAAAAGATTAGGCATTTAAAAAAACCCAGAATGCAGATGACGCACCTGCATATACTGGGCCCTGCTAACTGGGCAAGAGGCACTTTTTCAATTGGTGCTCCTCTTATATTTAGCAGGGGGAGAGTAACTGCCCCCTTTGACCCCAGCACAGTGTCTTTTCTGGTGGCTGTTTACTGGTGTTCTTCTGCATCTTTTTAAGATTGTGAGCCCTTTTGGGACAGGGAGCCATTTAATCATTTGATTTTGTCTGTAAACCGCTTTGTGAACTTTGTTGAAAAGCGGTATATAAATACTGTTAATAATAATAATAATAATAATAATAATAATAATAATAATAATAATAATAATAATAATAATATACTCATTTTATAGTGTTGCCAGATGTTTTTATGGAAAGGAGCTCTGCCTTTAAAAGCTGTATGAGAGGTAGTCATTCAACAGATGAAGCTTAGCCTGGCATGGAGATTCACAGGTCAATTTACTGTGTGATAAACATGAATTTGCTTTTCATTTGTTGTGTGCACAGTCTACACTTCCCTCAAGGATATGCATGCAGTTTCATAGCCTTCAAACTATAATAATTTATACCTGGAAAAAATGTGATTCTTCTTTCAAACGGCAGGAACTAATCCATAGAACATATATCTTATGTGTAGCATGGTGGCCCAAAAAGAGAGGACAAAGGAGGAAGCTCTTCATGGCAGGGAGGTAAACAGGCTCACCTACTGCACATCATCAAGCTACTCTAAAAAGTACAGGAGCCAAGACCAGTTCAACAGTTGGCAACCCTAGTCAGACACCACGTGTGACCTGTCTGGCCATCTCATTGGTTCTGTGATTTTTATACAAAGGGCAATGGGCCTGTGTGCACTACTAGCTACAGAGCCATTTGCTTAAACAGCAGGTAGAAACTTGACCTAGATTGAAAACGTCTCTGCAATTATTATGAAGTACACAAGTGCTTCCCCCCCCCCATCTTAAATATAGCCATGATGAGTAGGCTTGTATATAAAGCTTTCTGAAGCTCTTGCTTTCCCCTGCTGAAAAGTGCTTCCTCTCTCACATGTGAAATGGCATGATGGCATCCCTGTGGAGGCTCTGCATTTAAGAAAAAAAAAAGTGTACTATTGCTTCATTTTCTACTTGCCAATTGCAACTGTTTATCTATCTTGCTGCTATTCTTCCATCCTGAGTCATTGCTTTTTAATGCTGCCGATGATGAGGCAAGTGTTTGCGAGTCTCCTCTTGACCACACAAACCCGTCTTCCCTTTACTTTTCCCCTCAGACTGGAGCAATCCTAATTGCTTGCCTGAGAGAGGCGGTGCTACATGACATGCCACCATCACCTGAGGTGCAGTAATTACAGCTTGCAAATAGAAGCTAGCTGGGGACGTGGAAGTTGTCATTCTGGTCTTTGCAACTGCTTCCCTGTTTCCCTGGCGGCTGCAATTCGGAGCCACGAACAGCCGCCTTCAGCACAACCCCGTTGCAGAGGAACATGCAGAAAAGATGTGCATGCAAACTGCTAACAATCGTTCCCTGTATTCCATGGCCCTTCCATCAGGTCATATCTTAATTCCTTTTTGTTTTTTTACTATGAGGGGACACCTATCCTTAAAAAAAAATCCCCAAACCCAAAGGCCTGCACAGACAATATGGATCCAGAGAGCTTGAAACCTCATTTGATTATTAATCAGCATGCAAAACCTCTTAATTCAATACAAATTAAAAGTGTTGATTTACTTAAAACTCTCAGAACAAAAAGGCGTTTGATGGTTAATTTATGAAAATTAAAGGTTTGACTTTATGAACTATGAAGATTAAATTTTGGCTGAAATTCTTACTCTGACCAAGCAGCCTCCTAACCCCAGATGTTTGGGAGATAGCTATAGTAGTTGCTCTATGGGGAGGTGGGAGGAAGGCACTCTGCACATTCTCAGAGGGCCTTTAAATCTTTTCCTTCATAGATCTGAGCCTTGACACTGAAAACAGGTTCAGGGAGCTGCTGAGTTCTGAAATAGCCAAGAAATTCTGATTGGCTTCCATACAATCAGTCACAATTTTTGATGCGTATTTGCACAGGCTTCCAGGACTGCCAAGGGAAATAACCCAGGCAGGGTTTTGATTTGGCTATCATTACCATTTCAGCAGTTGTGGGATGTCTTTGGTAGTAGGAGAATCCTTTTGGCCAATACTTCCAAAGCACTTGGGATAAAACCTCATTGACCTGTTAGATTGGGCTGTAATGGGGAGGAACCCTCTGATCAATTATGTGCAACTACCTGCAAATGGGGCTGTGTGCATTTTGCATGTTCATGTACATCCTGTACTATGCTAAATGGTGCAGAGTGTGGTTTCCTGAGACATCTCTCTCTCTCTCTCTCTCTCTCTCTCTCTCTCTCTCTCTCTCTCAAAATAGCCGTCATGGTTGTGGAAAAAAGTTTTGAAAATGGATGACTGACACAGAAATAGAAATAGAAAATATTTCTATTTTCAGAATGTGCGGCTATGGGGGGTGTCATGACCAGCTCCTGCACTTCAAAATCTACTGGAAGACACAATTTCTCTGAGATTACCCCTTTATACACCGTCACTAGGAAGCTCACTACTCACAACTATTCACTTAACTGTACACTTAATTGTATAATATATACAGTTAACTGTACATAAGGGTATGTACAGTACACCTCACTTCTGTACAATACAATTAATGTCACGACAGACAGACAGACAGATAGACAAAGAAAGAAAGAAAGAAAGAAAGAAAGAAAGAAAGAAAGAAAGAAAGAAAGAAAGAAAGAAAGAAAGAAAGAAAGAAAGCTGGGTCAACAAAAGAGCACACTGACATTAATTGTATCATTAAAGTGAGGAGCTGTGAATAAACTTCATAGTGAAGGTGTGTAAATGCGGGGTGGCCTCAGGGAAAGTGTGCCCTCCAGCAGGGGGGTACATTTTGAAGTGCAGAAGCTGGTCATCATGACACCCCCCATAGCCACATCCCAGAGTCACATGTTCAGGACTTACTGCCAGGAAGATTTACATCGAATTATAGCCTTAATATAACATGAGTAACATACTGTCTCTCAGGCAGCCCTTGGGAAAAGGCACATTAACATATGCCCCTAGGCAAATTTCTCATTATGCCTCCCACTGAGCCTGAGGCTTCTTCTTTTTTAAGGAAAGGTCCTTTGAACAAGTTTCCATGACAGCAGCAGAGCACTCTTGCTGATGACATCGCTGCTCCTGCTGTAGGAGATCCCCTTTCCCCACCCCACTCCCCTTTGAGCGCACCCTCGGTGTCCCCTGAGACCAATGAAAGTAACAATAATAATACTTTAGTAGTACTCTAATTATAAGAACAGTACCTTCTTTATATATAGCATAGTCCAGAAATTCAATATATATTAGCTCAGGCATCCTTTCAGCAGGCCATTAAGGCAGGCCAATATCAGTGGGTGACTACAGACACCCAAGTGGTAACCTAGCACACTGGGCAAAGAGCCATGTGGGGTGAGTCAAGCACTGCATAGCCTGCCAAGCGATGACAATCTTACCATTCTCCGGCTTCTCCAGATTTCTGATGTGGTACAGAAGTGTATTAAAATTCTCTCCGCTACTTAGCAGGCCAATACAGGTGATGGATTTACCAAGTGGCTATATGAAGTAATTTACCACTTGGCAGGACTAATCAGCATTTACTCTGTACTTCTGTATTAGTAGAGTCTGCAGCTAAGGGACAGTGGTGGTTGCTAAAAGCCACCAAGTACATCTGCGGCTGAACCTCAGGGACTTGCTGGCTCACAGCCCACACCCTTAACTGCAATACGACAGCAGCACTTCATTAAATACAGCTCAAATGCTGGGACAGCATATCGTGGTGAAGAGAGTGAGCATTGAACAAGGAAGTCAACAGTTCAAATCCTACAGTTCCAATCATGAACTCACTCATTTTCCCATTTGTAAGAAGGAGATATTTCTGGTCTCCCTTATGTGGCTGTTGTAAGTATTACTGAGCTACTGACCTATAGTTTGTGAAGCATGCTATAGGTCTTGCATGACCTATGTAAGGGTCCATGATAAAAAGTGCTATGTAAATGCAAATTTTATTATATATTGACTGGTTCTGTGTGTCAGTCATTCCATATTCCTCAGACACCTAAACATAAATATGAACAAATTGTATGGTATGTATTAAGTATTAATAGTATTACATAAGTACTTCCTTCATGTGCTGGATGCTTTGGATCCTTTCTGAAAAAAGGCCATTGAAGTGGATGTGGAGACAGAGATTACTTTGCTGAGAACAGGTATTAGCTGGCCAACTGCAGTGAGCTGGTTGGGACTTGAGAGGTTTATTGCTGCAAGGTAAATCTAGGCAGTTTTTAAACAAACCATTATATGGACACAAAGGGTCAGGGGGTGATGTGTGCACTTCACCCAGGAATATCATACTTATTATCCCATGGAAGCCTGCCCTATCTTTACGTTTCAGGGTAAGTCCGTTGTCCTGACAGTCTTTCAGACCTGGTAAGTATAATCATGACAACATACACTCCCTGTGTTAAAAAAATAAATCATAAATGCACCTAAATTTTGAGCCCACATTCTGCTCCAAGGAAAGCCAGATTTTGCAGCCTAACAACCCGATCCTGCCTAAAAAGCGGCAACTGGCCGAAATGGCCAGCTGCTGCATCCTAGGTAGGATGTAGCCCACACCAGCATGGCCAGGGCTCACCTCGGGGGAAGGAGACAAATGTCCCCTTCCTCTGGTGTAAGTGCTGGAGGCCCCAATGGGCCTCCTCAGATGCGTGCCAGCTCTTTAGCTGGAGTGCATCCAGGGAGGCCGTGTAAGGCCAGCCTGGCCCAGGAAGGGGCTTGGGATAGCGGCACAACCCCCCCTCCTCTACCACCCCAGGCAGCCCTCCCCACGCCTTCCTGCCAACCAGCACAGACCTTACCTGGGTCAGCCAGTGCAGGAAGAGGAGAGTGACGGAGTGAGTGACCCCGGCCTCTGCGCCAGCACCGCTTACTCTCCTGGTGCCACAAAAGTGCTTTACAGGCTGGCGGAGTGCTTTACAGGCTGCAGGCCTCATTTTACACAGGGTTGGGCCGTAAATAAAACATGCATATGAGGCTTCTTTATGATTTCAGTAGACACATAGCCCACATGTTTCATATATTCACCTTCTCTGCTGTGAAACGTCTGCTGGCAAACTTCAATGTATGAATGTGTTCGAGGCTGTAGCTTTCCTGTTCTACAGACAGAATGGGCCCTCCACTCAGCTGAAGTTAGGCATGATGACTGAGGAGGCTGCAGTCTGAAACAACCTGACTAGGCAGTAAGCCCCTTGTAATCCAGTGGAATTTACTTCTTCTGAGTAAACATATATAGGATTATACTGCACATCTCACTGCATACTATGGAAAAAAATTAGTTGTCACAAACTTAAGCACCATTGCTTATAATGAAACTAGGACCTGTTATCCTTATGCAGACCTAAGAGTAAGTCAAATTACAGATTATTGTAAGCTGCTAACTGGGCAATGAGGCACGTTTTCAAGTGGTGGTGTTCTTATATTTAACAGAGGGAGAGCAACTGTCCCTAATTGCACATGCACAGCATATCTTCCAGTGGCTGTTTGCTGATATTTGTCTTGCATCTTTTTCGATTAAGAGTCTTTTTGGGATAGGGAGCTATTTATTTATATATTTTGCTACGCAGACTGTTTTGTGAACCTCTTTGTTGAAAAACAGTATATAAATATCCTTAATAAATACAATAAACATTAGTACTGTAGGTTTGTGCTGTAAGTCCTGAACAGTTTCTCTCACTCTCACTCACACTCACACTCACTCACTCACTCACACAAGAGAGAGATCTTGGGGTGCTGGTGGACAGGTCGATGAAAGTGTCGACCCAGTGTGCGGCGGCTGTGAAGAAGGCCAATTCCATGCTCGGGATCATTAAAAAAGGGATTGAGAATAAAACGGCCAATATCATTATGCCTTTGTACAAATTGATGGTAAGGCCACATCTGGAGTATTGTGTCCAGTTGTGATGGCACCTGGCCTAGATGCCTTTAAAAGGGGTTTGGACAGATTCATGGAGGAAAAGACCATCACAGGTTACAAGCCATAAGCAACCTCCTGGTTTTAGAAGTAGGTTTTCTCTGTGCCAGGTGCAGGGGAGTGGCAGCAGGAAACAGGTTATCTTGTTGGCTGTGAGCTCCCTGAGGCATCTGGTGGGGCCACTGTGTGATACAGGAAGCTGGACTAGATGGGCCTTTGGCCTGATCCAGCAGGGCTCTTCTTATGTTCTTATGTTCTTACTGCTTTTGAGCCTCCCTCTTGCTCAGTTAGCATCAGGTTTGTTTTAAATCACTGATGGCCATGCAAGATGGACACCATACAATTGCATTTTAGCCTCCCTGCGTTTTTTGCTCCACCCACATGACATGAAGTGTAATTTGAGTCCTTCAACCACCATGTTTCTATAGCCTTACACATGTGGGAATGGCTTTTTAGTTACTTTTTATTTTATTTTATTTTTTTATTTTATAGCTTTTTATTCACTCTCCTGTCTGTAAAAGAAATGTAGCGGGAGAACCCTGTCAGTTTCACCAAGGCAGATTTCTTTCTGGACCCTGTTATCCAGTGAAAGTGACAGGATCAATGTCACTTTCAATTTCACTACTGCCTATTTCCTTCACTGTTCTGGCTTCTCTGCCCTCCCACTTTCATTGGAGAACAGAAGGGAAGAGGCAGTGAAGGAAAAGACTGTAGGGAGAGCTGGAAGGTTTCCTGTGGGGTTGCAGCTGAGTCTAGTTACACCAGGGGTGGCCAACCTTCCACCATTAGGGCCTCTGTGTTCTTAAGAGTTGTGCAGAAGACAGAATCTTGGCAGCTGCTGCACCTGCTGAAATGCCCTCACCTATACAACCATTCAAGGTCCAGGAGCATTCATGTCGAAAGATTGGCCACCTCCGAGTTACACTATGGACCAGCATACAGAGTAAGCAAGTGGAGGGGAAGTCTCTTCCTGTCCTAATTGTTGTGTCATAGTATATCTTGTGAATGGTAATCCCCCTTAATTGAAGAGATTCCAGGTGATTGATAAAGTGCTTCAAAATGTACATGTGATTTCAACCTAACTTTAGATGTGTTAGGGCCTTACTGGTTTCACAGTCATTGCCTTTCCCCAGAGAAGCCTAGGAACTGCTATTCTGAGTTGAAGGCTAAGGATCCCTAGCAGGGAATTCTTGGCACCCCTCACCCTTTGGAATTCTTTAGGGGAAGCCATGACAGTTAAGCTGGAATAAAATCAATACTGTAGTGTAGATAGGCTAGGTCACTAGGAATTATCAAGCCATTCTTCTCCATCAAGCTATCTTCGCCTCTAATTTTCTGAGCTGTTGTGGTACTAGCTCCTAGCTCCTTTGTTTTAACAACCATTTCAAATACACTAAAATATCAGAGCATGTCACTTTAGGGTCCTAAAACCTATACAGTTTTATTGCTTTTAATTGTTTGAAGTAAGGCTGGTCCTGGGCCTTGCTATCTGGTCAACAGTGCTTGCTCAGTTTGTCTTCTTTTTTGTCAACAATCTTTTCACAGATAAAGCCCTTCTATCTGGCTCATGATAAGAATTAGTTCAGTCTTTTTCTTTATTTTTTTTTAACTCCCCTCATCATATTAGAGTCCCCCTCCTTTCTCAAACAGTCTTAGGAGCTGAGATCTATGCCGAGATTTTAAATTGTGCTGACATCTTTGTAAAGTACTGTGTTGAAATGGGGGAGATAAGACTGAGGCACAAAGATCAAATCTTGGTCCAGAAGTAAAAGGTCCTAGGTCAGAAGAAGGCCACCTTCACACATGACTTTTCTTTTCCTGGGGGGGGGGGGTTTGCATGTAGGGAAAAACAGGTGCGCCATCCCTTCTGAACTGGTGGCATAAATGCTGAAATAAGCAAGGCCAGTTCCTTGTTTTCAATAAGGCCACATCTTTTTCTGCAGTAGAGACAATCTCAGGGTATGAGCATTTTGTTATGAGCACACCAACCTGGAAGTTACTCTGAGAATCAGCTACTCAGTCCATTTATCATGGCAAAATGCGTACTGGCATCACAGTTCAGAAGTAGGGTTCCCATATCTAAAAAAGGTCAGGGTGCTCATACCTTTAAAGGCCTTAACCATTGTTTTGAAGAGGGAAGTTGGGCAGGAGCAGCTTGTTGCACCCTTCCATGATGAGCTTCACCTGCCCAACTTCCCTTTCCTAAACAATGGTTAAAGCCTTTAAAGTTGTAAGCACCCTGTCCCCTTTTGGATATGGGAACCATATTCAGAAGTCGCAATCTACACACTTTTATTTCTGTACGGGAAGCTGGTTCACACATACGTCTTCATCCCTTGTTGACTGCAGCAGCAAGCGCTGACCGTTCCATGGTGGCCCCGCCCACTCGCCGTTGGAACCAGTCCGAGTGGTGAAGGCAACGCAAAGGGAGTCTCCTGCGCATTGCCTTCACCGCTCGACTGGTTCCAAATGCGAGTGGGCGGGGCCACCATGGAATGGATGGTAAGGCCGCCTCTGGAGTATTGCATCCAGTTCTGGTCGCCGCATCTCAAAAAGGATATAGTGGAACTGGAAAAGGTGTGGAAGAGAGCGACCAACATGATTAGTGGGCTGGGGCATCTACCTTCTGAGGAAAGGCTACAGCGTTTGGGGCTCTTCAGTCTAGAAAAAAGGCGGTTGAGGGGGGACATGATTGAGACGTATAAAATTATGCATGGGATGGAGAGAGTAGATAGAGGAAAATTCTTCTCCCTCTCACACAACACTAGAACTAGGGGACATCCACTAAAATTGAGTGGAGGGAGTATTAAAACAGACAAAAGAAAATATTTCTTCACCCAGCGTGTAATTCAACTATGGAACTCCTTGCCATAGGATGTGGTGATGGCACCCACTAGCGTCGACGGGGGGAAGCGGGGGGGCGGGCCGCCGGGGGGCATCGCGCGTATAGGGGTGACGCGCGATGCCCCTCACTTACATTTTTGCGGTGGAGGTGGGCCCACCCGCCCTCCCCTGGGTCCGTTTGGCTCCAAAATGAGCCAAAAACGGAGCGGGGAGGGCGCTCCGCTCCTGCGCGTGACGTCACGCGCGGGGGCGGAGTCTCCCCCTTAAGGGTGACGCGCGCCCCCGCTCAGGGGTGTCGCGTGTCGTCGCGACGCCCCTGATGGCACCTGGCCTAGATGCCTTTAAAAGGGGTTTGGATAGATTAGTGGAGGAAACGACCATCACAGGTTACAAGCCATAAGCAACCTCCTGGCTTTAGAAGTAGGTTTTCTCTGTGCCAGGTGCAAGGGAGTGACAACAGGAAACAGGTTATCTTGTTGGCTGTGTGCTCTCGGAGGCATCTGGTGGGGCCACTGTGAGATACAGGAAGCTGGACTAGATGGGCCTTTGGCCTGATCCAGCAGGGCTCTTCTTATGTTCTTATGTGAGTGTGTGAACGGGTCATCACAGATAAAACATTTCAGGCTCATACTTAATGACTCCAACAGATCTAAGTCTACAGATAGGACTTTCATATCATCTGATGCAATACATTATGTTGAAGCATCTCAGATGCGATGTTTTCCAATGGAGATAGTTCATTCAGTTTCCAGTTATCAAGAGTTGGTTCACATAAGCATATACAGTACTTGGCTTCTCCACTCTTGTTTTCTGAATATTTGAAGACTGCACATGTGAACTACAGCTGCATATGTGAACTGACTCAACAAAATAATTGTGTTTGAGGTGATACAAAAGTCCCGTTCTATCTGTGACAATCTATTCACATGTAGCTTTGTAGGTTTTCACGGCCAGTATAGATACAAGAATTTACATGTACAGTGTTACAACAACTGAGATTGCTGTTCTTTCTGAGGATGCCCGAGATGAATCAGGGCGAAACATCAAGCCAGAACTTGTCCTGTTTTAACTTAAATAAACAGCTCAAAAACCCGGACCTTTTAATTGTAAATTCTTGAACCTATTCACATATATAGTCACTGGATGTTGCCGTTATCATGTACATGCATGTATAAACCATGAGAGAGAGAGAGAGAGAGAGAGAGAGAGAGAGAGAGAGAGAGAGAATTTTCAGATCAATTCATTTCAGCTCAGATGTAATATATTTTAATCAGACATAAGAATTAGGCCGCAGTGCTATACAGTCACTGGCATCGACGAAGGGAAGCGCACGGGGCAGGCCGCCCGGGGGCGACGCGTGCACAAGGGTGACGCGCGTCCTCCCCAGTACTCACAGTTAGTCATTGGAGGTGGGCCCGCCTGCCCGCCCTTGTGTCCGTTTGGCTCTGAAATGAGCTGAAAACAGCGTGGGGGTTGCTCTGCGCCCGCATGTGATGTCACGCGCGAGGGCGGAGCTGATTTCTTAAAGGTGATGCGCGCCCCCGCTCTGGGGTGATGCGCGTCATAGCGACGCGACTGTATATAGTACTGTATACACTTTCCTGTGAGTAAGCCCCACTGAACACAATGGGACTTACTTCTAAGTAGACATGTATAAGTGTGTGCTGTTAAGCATTGGTGTCAATGGCTAGTCGTAAGATTACTCAATGTGGCTTACTTGAACCACAAAAATATTTTCACTTTCCAAAAGCGGGCATACAAACTGGAATGGTAGTTCTAATCTGTATTACCAACTGTGACACCACTTAAGTTTAATTAATCAGAAATTTTAAAAAAACCTAGACACAACTAAACCAAAGTTAAGCATTTATAAATTTTATTGATTTTAGCAGGAGAGTTAAGCACATACTAAACATATGCTTAGAATCAGTGGGGCTTCATCATGCCTAATTCTTTGCATGATTCTATATTTTTCTTTATGAAAATCCATATACTTACAAATCACACACTGAAAATAAATCATAGGGCCAGCATAGGCAATGTTGGCCTTGTGAATAAAGCCATCCATGCCTCCAGAATCCAGCAAGTCTAGAGCATGCCAGGCTGCTATGACAACCTTCTACCTCCATGGTCCAAGATAGCCAGTTGAAATCTGCAGATCTTTTCCCCAAATCCATCAAGACATATTTTAATGTACAGGTTACCCTATATCAGTGTTTCCCAATCCTTTTCGACCTACGGCTCCCTTGACCATTGGCGACTATTGGCCGTGGCTCCCCATTACATTCTGCTGATGCCTGCCAATTGGCATTGCACTGTTTTCCGAGAGGATTCCGTGGCACTCTGTGGCTCCCCTGGCTGCTTTCCATGGCTCCCCTGGGAGCTGTGCCTCCCAGTTTGGGAACCACTGCCCTATATATTTGGCATGCCTAACAGGCCAAACAAATGTCAGAGATTGCCTACTTAAGCAATAGTGACACTTAATCATGCTGAATTTCTTTCATTCATCTCCTTCACTAGCTACTAGCTCCAATCAATCATAATTTTTGTTTGTAAAGCGTCCTGTTGATTTCAATAGAACGTACTCCCCATTAAACATACTGAAGATTAGACTGTAGAGTTCCGGGGGGAGGCTTCTTCCACGCTCATCTTGATAGATCTGGTTCGGTGTAAATTTATGAGAGTGTTATGGTCCAGAGACTGCCCTGGATGATCCCACATGCTTGTCACTCTCAGAACAGCTGTGGTGTAGCGTTTTGACATTTACAAGCAAGACCAGGATGTCAACATTCACCCCGGGGCCTGCATTCAGTTAGCTGCTAACCCCACTCTTGATCTCCTTCATACATAGGATGGTGGACGCTTAATAATATGCAGACCTTTCTTGCTTCTAACAAGTAGTTTTCATCTTCCACAAATATCACTGTATATTCACCACATGGTCCCGCTTTGCGGATGGCAAGAGATTTGAACAAATTGGGGGCAGGCAACCAACCACAATGAGACTTCGGGCCCAATCCTATCCAACTTTCTAGTGCTGATGCAGCCGTGCCAGTGGGCGTGTGCTGCATCCTGCGGTGGGGGGAGGCAGTCATGGAGGCCTCCTCAAGGTGAGGGAACGTTTGTTCCCTTACCTTGGGGCTGCATTGCGCCTGCATCAGTGCTGGAAAGTTGGTTAGGACTGTGTCCTTTTTCAGGAAAACATAACATACTCTAGTCTAAAATATATGTCTAAAATGACATACAGTCAGTCCTTTTTATCCACAGTTTTTTTATCCACTGATTTGACTCAACAGGGATGGCAAAACTGTGGAAGAGGGAGTCCAACAGCACTACATTATCTCTTTTTTCAGCGTTGTCGGGGGCCTGCCAGCCATTTCCCACCTCATGTGCACATCCAAACCGTTGAAAAATGCAGCCAGGAGGAGTCTCTGGCGCGATTTACAGGTTGCTTCTAGTAGTGGCTTTTGTTTTTTCAGTCAGTTTAAACAAACTCAAGAGGAGGGAAGCGGGGAAGATACTGGGAAAAAGGTAATGTGGCACCGCTCCAACACACACACACACACACACACACACACACACACACACACACACACACACACACACACACACACACACACACAACCCCGGATTTCATATAACACTGATTTTTTTTATCCACTGTGGTTCCAGGAACAGAACCCCAGCAGATAAAAAGGTCCAACTGTACTTTTAAAATGTAAAAGACATGTTACAAACATTGTAAATAACTAATGCCCTTCTATGTAATAAATGGGATTTAAGGTTTCTGTTTGGAAAATGCCACAGGACCAGTGTTGGAAAGGAGTCTTATTCTTTTGGCAGAGACTGTGCAGCAGGGGTGTCCAATGAAGCCGGTGAGTCAGGATCCAGACAGACACTCCTGACTCATATAGGATGCTCTCCTGACAAAGGAAAGAACATTACAGTCCCTCAGGAAACAACCGTCTCAAGGCCCTTTTTGCTGTCCTTCTGAAACAATAGACCAGCGATTTTCAACCCTTTTCATTTCACGGCACACTGACAAGGCGCTAAAATTGTCAAGGCACACCATCAGTTTTTTGACAATTGACAAGGCACACCGCACTGCCAATGGAGAGCTCACATCCCCCAATGGCCCTACTAATAAAGGGCCCTCCCCCAAACTCCGGCGGCACACCTGAAGGCCATTCACGGCACACCAATGTGCTGTAGCACAGTGGTTGAAAATCGCTGCAATAGACGTTTACATAAGGCTGAAGCACAGAGGTTACCTATGAAAGGGAAATTCCACCTGGAGAGTTTTGTTAACATACTTAGACAGTGTCGTCGTAATTATGCATGCAGATATTTTCATAGGCAACCCCGGCCTGAATTCAAAGGGAAGGAAAAGCATAAGTGACAATTGTCTCCTAGTGGAAAAGTTGAATATCCAGTACAGGCATGTTTGTTTGGGTGCACTAGCAAATACGAAGATCGTATGACAGTACCTGGCACCACCAGGCATTTCAAGCAAACCCAAGGGTGATTTTTCTGCTACTTTGATACACAAAGGGCTTCATTTTACTTAATGAACCAAGTCTGAAATTGTCCCTTTGTAAAGCCATTAGGCAATTTTAGAGCATCGTAACTTTATTTCACAACTCACCATTGCGCCTATTAAAGTCAGTGGACGAGACTACTCTAGAGTAAAGACTCCTATGGTCGGTGGCCAATGTAAATAGCCAGTGCTGTTCACTGCAGAAGGCACAGGACCAACAGTCCCATATATATATATTTATAGCCTGCTCATAACAAGGAAGTTGGAGTATAACTTTCTTTATGAGGGGGTGGAGAGGGGGAGGAGAATGAGCTGCTAGTCTTCTGGAGGGTTGACTCAGTCCAAGGAGTACAGATTCAAAGAAGCAATGCTGCAGATTGCTTAGAGCAGCAAAATATGAGGGTCAGCAAAATGCATAGTGACTGTTTAACTGTGACTTGTGGGGGCTGAGAGGGGTGGCTATTTGCAGGCACAGTTGCTTCACACAGGCAAACCCCTGGAGCCAACACCAATTATGGGTCTACTCTAAACTGCATCCATGATTCTGCAATTCACTATTTCTCATGATCCATTTTCTGCTGTCACAGGGGGTGGCCAGGAAATATAAGAACACTAAGACTGCCTGGTAGGTTCTAAAACCATCTGTGCACAGAGTTTTCAGCTACATTGCATCTGGTGGTGGCAGACTATGATATGAGAGCTATATTTCCCTATCCCTTGAATCTGAGTATCTGTGTCCAACTGGGAGTAGCTGAACACAGGAATACTTGTGCAGTATCGTAGAGTGGTTAGAGTGCTGAGCTAGCCTAAGGAGACCAAGATTCTCGTCCCATTCAACTTTGAAACTGAATGGGTAGCCTTGGGCCAGCTTTCAGCTCTTCTATAGGAGGCACATAAAGGTGTAACCCCATGAGAAATGTGGTTCTCGTGTCTCTGAAATGTGCCTCTAAAAACTCCATGTTTTGCTGGAAATGTGAATTTGCTGCTAGCAGCTGGCAGCCTGCATCATGCAGCATAAGTTATCTCTTCAAACAATGGCTTTTGAAAAGAGAAGCAGCAGAAGCTTTGTGGGAAGCTTTGGGAAACAAACAGTCTAGTTAGAGGGAAGCCTGCTTTTAAGTCAGCTCACCCTCCCCTTTCCTATTTATTTTCCATATTGCTGAAGCCACAAGGCAGTCAGATTCAGCTCACAAGCTAAAAACTGCCATCCACAGCAGCATGGGAACAGAGGGAAAGGGAACGGGCAACAGCATCAACAACTCACAAACTTTAGCCAGGATAGGGCTAAAACACATGGAAAGGAGGCACTGGCTGCCACAGAGATGCTCCAGCTACAAATATTACATCAGAGGCGGCCAACCTTCCACCATTATGGCCTCTGCGTTCTTAAGAGTTATGTAGAAGGCAGAATCTTGGCAGCTGCAAGTGCTGATGGTGCTGCTAAAGCAGCTGCACCTGCTGAAATGCCCTCACCTATACAACCATTAAAGGGCCAGGAGCATTCATGTTGACAGGTTGGCCACCCCTGTATTACATGAACCTGACTGTATGGTAAGCATGCTCCATTGAGCACATTGTCCTACTGCACCGGTGTGTGAAACAGAGCATACCACAGGAGTCTTGTGGGTGGGTTCTTAGTAATGAGGGCAGGGTTTCATTTGAGAGTAGGAGTCAGTGGGGCCTGTTTCCAATAACAGGATTTTGGAGCTTATCATAAAGAAGAGAGTGCCATAGAGAATGCACAGAGAGCCCTTCCCTCTCTACTGAGTAATTTCTTGGGCTATCCCCCCTACCATACATTTATGGTTTGGTGGGTCAAAGAGTACTATTTGTAAACATACTTCAAGCCCAGATCTCTTTTTTAATAATGAAGCACTGGGGTGAGGACAGGGGAAAGAAGAGAAACAGAAAAGTGCAACTTGGAGACAAAATTCTGTGAGTGCATGCTTTCCTAGTCAAGAGATTGGACGCCACTGATTTGGAGGAGCACCCCACAGGAGTGCAAAGAGCATTTTAAAAGTGTAAACTCACAGATATCATCATTCCATTTTTAAAACTCAAGTGGCATATTTCCACTGAAGCCTGGCCTGGTTGTTCAACTTGACATCCTTTTGCAAGGTCAACTGTACCTTTCATTTCCAGGCTCTAGATATTGTCACACAAATGTATTTTGCTCCTTGCTACAATGCAGCATGGGCTTAGTAGTCTTGAGGCAGCATGCATGTCGCACTTGTGAGAGTGAAGATGGGATATTCTAAATGAGGTAAAATGTAATTCAAGTATAGATGGTATGGCATAAAAAGGGTCATTAACCCTTTTAACCTTTTCAATATAATGAGAACAAAGGTGGTGCTTTGGTGCTAAAAGATTAAAATATGAGGATGCGGGAGACAGGAGAACCATGTACAGTGCTGTGACCCCCTTGGAGGAAGGCTGCTGGGATATCATTGTAATAATGTATAGATTGGCCTCAACACGATGTTTGGGAAGAGGGACATACGCTCTCCAGGTAGGTAGTTTGGGGGATAGGGGGAAAATCCTGTTTGCACTGAAGACTAAAAATGGCAAAGAAGCACCTCCGTTTCCAATGTTTCTGTGGCTTTCCTGGGAGGCAGGCAGAAGCAGTTCTTTGTATCGAAAAGGTTTTATTTAGCCAGCTCAGCAACTGGAAGGGAGCCAGAAGCCACACAAGGTTGTTTTCATGCTGCTGTGGATCTGGGAGAGTTCAGCAGAGGCATCTGATTGGCCTCCGCCTGTGACTGGCCTTTGGCAAGGCTGACATCAGATTCTAGCTGAACACAACACAAGCGATGGGTGCCAAGATCGGCTTGGCTTGGCTCCTCCAAGGAAGTAGTGCACTCTGAACCAAACGTGTTTACTACTTCGACTCTGAAACATGAGACGCGGCCCTGGCTCGGGGAGCGATGAAGGAGGACCAAGAAGAGCAGCAAATCAGTGATTGTCGGAGGCTGGTATTTTCTTCAGTAATCAGAAGAATGTCAACACCAGCAGTTTGGACCCTCCCAAGGGTTTCAGAAAGGGCTTTGTTTGTTGGGATTCCAGCTCCTTGTGGCTTTCAGTAGATACCAAGTTATTGTTAATGAGCAAGTGGTTGGAACAATATAGAACCACGAAGCTCTTCCCTAAAAAGTACTGGAGCCCTCCCCAAACGCTGCTTTTAACCCTAACCCTAACCCTAACCCTAACTGAGACCTGACATGAATACTGGCATGGACTGATTTCCACAAGGACCCCACACCAAGTTCATTCCCAAATTGTGTGCCAGGGCTGCTGTCCTGAACCCCCTAGTGCCCACCAACCCTGGAGGCTGCGAACTGCATCTCCGCATGATTTGCTGCTCTGCTGCTTGCATCATTCTGCTGCACCACATCAGAGATGACTGGATCATTCAGTTTGCTCTCAATGCAGAGGTACTGTGGAATTGTCCAGTCTCAGATAAGACGATTCATTGTCCACTCGGCATGAGTCACCATCCTAGGCTTGTCTCCTCCCAAATCAGAAGCCATACTCAGAACAGAAACTCACACAGAGACACAGGAAAAAGGTCCTCTGAGGGCAAGCCATCTGTACTCTTTCACACTCTGAAAGTAATTGTTCCCCCTGTGTGAAAGAGTGAAGTGCACCTCTCATTTTAATTCAGGGTTAAAATGTGCCGTGGTTATCTGAAGTTTGGCATACTCCAACTAGCAGACTGATCACTTAATAAACATCGGAAGGACACAGTCTGGTAATGCCTTTGTTAGGGCCTATGAAAATGGCACAATGGGGGGCAGAATGGGGAGGGGTGGGCGGAACAGGGCAGCAACCATGGCAGGGAGGAGGGCAGATTGGGACCAGGAAGGGGGTGGGTTCAGTGGCGGCAGTGTCTACTGAATCCAACCCCCTTCCTGGCCTTGACCCGCCATCATAGGTACATGCAAACTTGCGTCAGCTATGGAGCTATTGCAGATCTGAGTAGACCTGGTGGCCCAGCAGGGGCTTACCCTGGGGCAAGGGAACAAATGTTCCCTTACCCTAAGGACACCTCTGGAGGCCAAAACTCCCTCCCAGGATACAGCGGGCGCCATGTTGGTGCCGCTACATCACTGCGCAGGGAGTTAGTTAGGATTGGGCTGCCCGTGAGCCAACCTGGCATGTGTAATTTTAATGAATATAAGACACTTTGGATAATGACATACCTTTCAAACCGTTAACATTATTGTTCATTATTCAGCCCTTTTGAATGCTGTGGCCTTTGGCTATAACTATAAGCAATACAATTTATACATTGTTGTTGATGTTTGAAAGGACAATGAGGACAATCAGGAACTAACATTAAATATTGTAGCTGTGGCAAGAACAAAAAGCAGCAAGATAGAAAAGTCCAGACATTCCAGTGAAGGTGGAAGTAGTACGGGATCTTTGAACTGATAAAAGTGACCCACTTGGATTAGGGATGGGTACCACCACCACCAATCATTCTGAAACAGCATCGACTCCCTTTGCAAACTTCTGGAATAGTCTAGACATGATGAGAAGCGTCTCTTCATATACAAAATGAGCCTATCTGGTAAGAGGCAAAGTTTCTCCCTGACATCTTAGTTTTCTGGGTTCAGGGAGTATGAAAGAGCAGATACATTTTTTTCCCATTCCTCGAGTGGGTTCTTTATAAAACTGCCTTTGAATATGAAGAGCCATGACTGTGACCACTACATTCAATCAGCTAAATGAAACCCTAATGCAACATCTCAAACTGCTGATGTTGCACTTTCTTTCCTGCCCAAACCCAGCAACATCCACCTCTCTCTCTCTCTCCCCTCACCATGCGCTGTGCTCTCCATATATTGCCCCATCTTTCACATGTTCCCCCTTATTTTCACACATGGCAGCGATTACCTCTTTTTTTGTGGCAGTTTCTTCCACCCACCCACCCATAAAGAACTTGGATCCGGTTCTCAGTATCGGGTTGCTGCACACCGTCAATCAGCAAATAGATTTTCTTATTGTAGAGTGCATATTCCAAAAGGAATCTGTGCCTGCCACATCAAAGAAATTCTATGGGGGGATTAAAAAAAAAAGCCATGGAGCTATTAAAAACAAAATATTAACATTAGTATAAACTGCACTTTATACAGTATGCGTGCTTGTTTATTTCAGTTTATTACCATACATCTATACCTCTCAAGGCAGCACACAAAAAGATAAGACCAATGGCCAAAACAATATAATAAAACAATAAAGCAATCAAACCATCATCACAACTAGTCAGGCAGTCAAATCAATCAGAGGGAGCTAGCAGTTACAATTTAACTCAGCCCCCACCCAGAGCCTGTTAGAACAGGAATTGATTTTTTTTTTAAGGTCTTTCTTAAAAACTGGGAGAGTAGAAGTGCCACAAACCTCCTTCAGGAGGAATCTCCACTATCTGCCAATGGGTCAGATCTGATTTAGAGACTAGAACTCACGTCTGGCCTTTGAGCACTGACTGAACATGCTGACATGATAAGATAGTTACAGTTATTTTTTGTCTTGTACTGCCTCTTTAAGAGGCAAACCCAGAAGACAGTGGAGGGAATGGTTGCTTTTTGCTGCAGAAGCTTATGTGAGTGGTTTGGGCCTGTATGATCTCAGGGGCTAGGTGCAGATTAGAAAAACAGAAAAGTTGTGCAGGTTCTTTCACCAACCTAAGTTTAACGCACTGGGCTTTTTCTAGTTGTAAAGTTGTAAACAATGAGTATTTGAGGCGTGTTTTTTTTTAGTAATACAGCACTGAAGAATCTGCTGCTGTTCTTACATGTCCAATGATTATGAGTCTGACATATAAAAAGTAACCATACTTTTAAGAAAGTAACTTTCTTACAAGAAAGCTGCTTTTGTCCAGTCTAACCTTGAAGATATCTGAGAGTGAACCTCTAACTTGTGTTGAGCTTCTCCCCCCCCCCCCCCCCCCCGCGCTTCTGGATTGATGTCCTATTACTGTGTACAACTTATTCTCTGCCTCACTGACCCCAAGGGCAATTTAAGTTCCAGTCCTTGGCCCTTCTGTTTTCCTTTGTCATCACAGTCCTTGCCAAAAAGACTTCAAATGTGAATTCTGGAAGTAGAAGAAATTATGCAAAGCAAGGAGATCCATGCAAATATGCTTACTTTGCATAATTAGCTCTGAGCACCAAGCAGAATGTTTTATTGGCACACAGGGCTGCTTATGGGTCAGGTTGGTGCACTGTGTGTGATTATTAAGCACTAGGCTGCCTAACTCTGGCTGGCTCTACATATATGCTGCAGTGGGAGGGAGACTGCAGGGGAGGGATCACTCCCCTGTTTAAAAACACACACACACACACACATCTCCCTGCAAATAGAATATGAGCACATCATGGAGAAACCGTTTTGTTTATTGTGCTAGTTTTCTGTTTGCAAGGAAGTTTTTAATGGAGGGGAATAATAATAATAATAATAATAATAATAATAATAATAATGTGGTCTCTCTTTGCAATGTACTCGATACAGGGTGTAAGGCCTTTTAAAGTTCAGGTTTTTTACTCCTATGCCTTGATTCAGTTGGAATTGCCTGTGTGTGTGTGTGTGTGTGTGTGTGTGTGTGAGAGAGAGAGAGAGAGAGAGAGAGAGAGAGAGAGAGAGAGAGTTTTAAGAGGACAAAATCAGTACTACTAGCAAAAAGAATGGAGACAACATATATGTCTCCATATATGTCTCCGAGCCGCCTTGAGTGCCCTCGGGAGAAAGGCGGGGTATAAATTCTTTAAATAAAATAAATATATGCCAAACTCATAGCATCTGGAAAGGGTGGGGAAGACATCTGGCTGTTGTTGTCTTCTGCTGTACTGCTCAGCAGTCAAATGGTTAAGCATGTTCACATTTAAATGGCAAGAGTCATAAAATTTGGTCTCACGGTTGAGCTGAGCAGGGGGAAGTTCCTGCTTCTCTTTGCTTTTATTTTGTCAGCCTCTCTAGAGACTCTGAAAGACAAGCAATCTATAGGAACACTTTGAAAGTTATCTTAGCTGATAGAATGGCAGGTTTTTCCTCTCACCCTTTTTCTTAAAATGAAAACCTTGGGACCTGGCTGGCAGAAACAAGACTTTAAGAAAATGTGCAGGAAGATCCCAAAATCCATTTGTTACTCCCTCCCGCCAGTGATTGTGAACTGTGTCTACACAAAGGCCAAGTGGATGGTGTCAATCATTTGTATGAGAGCATAGGAAATGTTAGCACACTCATACGTTAGGAAAGTGGCCTCTTTTTCTCTTGTTTGCAAAATGAGGAAAAAGAAGACAAATCCCATTTGGAGCTACCATACCTTTCCCAGTGAAGGCCCATTTATCTCTTTTTGAGCCATGCTTTGAGAAATATATGTAAGCTTCTAATAATGCTCCATTCATTTATGTGGTGTTCTGAAACTAATTATTTACCAATTGCAAAGCATCTGGTTACAATCTGCAAAAGTGTTCAAAAATAGTTTTTTCTTTATTGTCCCAGCATTGCCTTAAGAAGGTGACTATACTTCCCAATTTGCAAACTGGAAATTGAGTCAGGGCAAGCAACTTCCCAGAGCAAAAACTTAAAATGACAACTCACCCTGGGTTTTCCCCCTCCCTTAAAACAAGCCCAGGCCCCTCCCTCCATCCCCCCTTGACACTGCTTTTGGAAGATATACTTTAGTAGGTGGGTTTGTGACATCACAAAGCCCCAGCCAATCAGTGAAATGCATACTGCTTTATGTCCCAAACATTCAGAAGTGGTTTTCCTCGAGCTCAAATCCTGGAAAGAAGACTGTACATAAGAACAAAGTGTGGCAAAACTGCTTCCACAGTGGTACCACTACTCAAAGTACTGGTATGTATGGTTGGACACAGCCTTAAGTGTGTATGCCACTCCCACTATGAATGATGGCATAAGGCTTTCTCTATGTCTGTATGTTGGGTGACTGAGTGATTATATTGGCACCACGTCAACAAGCATAGTCCTCCAATGTTGGATGGTGATTGCAGGCCGTCTTCCAGGATCACAGTGGAGAGAGCAAGACTGGTACCCTCTCTGTGTCTCTGAATTTTTGAGGCCAAATTCATTCCAGCTCTAGCTTGGATCCTGTTCTGTAGCCAATTTTGCAAAGTGGATAAATCCAACCCTGCAATTAGGTAATAATCCCTTCTCTTGCACATTTTCCTGCTTGGTAGAAGTATCAAGTGCCTCCTGGAAATGATGTACATTAAGCCTGCTGATGGAGCATTTGGAAAGTACACACTTAGCAGATATTTGCACATTATGCAAATCACAGCATTAGAATCTTTCAAACTGGTACATGGCAGCCTTAGAGCAACAGGTATCATTCTGTTCTGGTGCAGGAGAAGGAGGGGCCTTGGTTCAGCAGCACATTCATCTACATGCAGAGAAATACATATGTGCAGATGTGGGAGGAGAACAATGTCCGATTGTCATCTGGTTTGCATTCCTTCCTGAGGACCTCTTAATGAAACAGAGATGAACTTGATGAGGATTAGGCAGTGATGGCTTGCAATGAAATATGAAATATTAAAACCCACATTGCCAGGATGCACATTCAAATTCCAAATGCCTTTTTTGGCTTTCTGATCTGCATTAAACATGCACATTGTATGAGAGGAGCTCTAAGGTGATTTTAGCCTCACATGGGTAAGCAGCCTTAGGGAGGGCCTCTGAGAGGGGGGTTAAAAAGGTAAAGGTATCCCCTGACAATTATTGTACCCGGGCCCCAGAGCAAAAAAAGGGGGCCCAGGAGCCAAATTCACATGAAGGGGCCCAAAATAAACGTTGTACCCCCTGATAAAATTCCTCTGAGTGGCCCTGGTCTTAGGCTCCTGGTCACCCAAAAGCCTATTGCCAGCTCTACTCTAAACTAGGTAGACTTGTAGTGCTTTTTCTTTTATTTAATTGAGACCAGATCATAGTTTGTCTAATTTAGAAAAGGCAAAATGTAGATAAGAAGTGTACGCCATTAACAGTGCAATCCTGTGTAATTTTGCACTAGTGTAACAGTAGATGCACCGGTGTAAGTGCACTTACACCGGTGCATCTGCTGTTACACTGGTGCATCTACTGTTGCACCGGTGCAAAGTTACACAGGATTGCGCTGTAAGTGATGAAGATGGAGAAAGCTATTATGAGTTCATGATTCATCACTTACACTATAGAGAGCCAAAGAACTATGGTATAGATTCACATAAGTAAGGTTTTGCAAAATTATGGGTGAAGGGCTGGTGTCTTGACTAATGCTGATTATCCCCGTGACCAATTGTTCGGGCATTTTATTTACTGATTGTACTTCTTCTAATGAGCTACGCATGAATATGGCTTCCAAATGGTCTCCCACCCAGGCAGCTTACAAGCTAAACCTGCTGAACTTCAACAGTGAAACTGCAGCAGTTGACTTCAAGACAAATTGACAATCCTTTTTAATTTATCCTCCAAAATGTCCCTCTCCTCATTCTTGCATTTTTTTATAAGAAGAATGTTACCGGTATTTATTTCAGTAAATCTTGAACATGTCATAACTCAATAAATATACAAAACACAGGAAAATATAACAATTGACCTAAAGATATAACACATGTTGGCAGATTTATCTCAATTCTGCTATAAAAGCACATCATGATGTCAGTTTCTCCGTTGCCAAGCTCTCCTTCCTTGTGAGAAAAAACCTCTATTTTCTCGGGATTTGACCAGGAGTGAAAACAAAGAGGAAGCTGAGACATACATACATTTTGGTCTTACCTAATTATGTGACACTGTTAGTGATGACAGGAATTAGCATTGACCAGTTGGGAGGACAGAAGCACCAGCTGTTAGCTAGGAGAGGGAAGGTGTCATGTTGACTTCAAGACAAATGGACAATCAAATCCTCAGGCTGACCTTATGGAGCTGACCTCAGCTCCATAAGCCAAAGAATTCAGATGTAAGGCAATCCCATGTCACATCCTTTGTTGTTACCAAATGTTATTAGAAATCTGATGCTCATGATTAAATATTCTTTATGACATGGGTTAGTAGACCAGTCTGAAGTGGAGTTTTGATCCCATTGTGTGATTGCCAGTTGATGAGCTGTACACTTTGTTCTGGGACTGTAGTCTTATCAAATATACAGTACATGTCACTTGATTTCCCGCTCCCCATGCACATTGCTTTTCTGACTGTGAATTAATTTTATCAGGGGGTACAAGTTTCTTTTGGTCCCCTTCTCAAAGGGGGAGGGGGCAAAATGGGGTGGGGGAGGGAAGCAACAGCCGAAAAAGTCTACGGAGCCCACGTCTACCAGGCTTCCCGATGCTGCACCCAGGTCTACCCATCCAGTAGACCTGGCCTCCTGCTTGGCCCAGCCTCCTTCTTTCACTCTCCATGAGACCAGCTGAGATCCCAGGAAATTTCTGGGGGCCCTCCTTTGGCTCCCGGGTCCCCTTTTTGACCCTGGGCCCAGGTACAATTTACCCCCTTACCCCCCCCCTTTCAGGAGTCCTGGGTGTGACTGTATCATATTGACTCTGAGAGACCTTCAAGAGAGATACCTTGACCCTTAAAGTACAATACAACTTTTAGTACTTCCAAGCAGAACCTGCAGTACAATCCAGGAAGCTCCAGCAGCTGCAGAGGGAGACGGAAAAGGATTGCAAAGAATGGTATTTAGGGCAACCAGCAGCACTTCACTCAGGCCGGATGGGTTGTCAGCAGGGAGTAAGGCAATCCAGGAAATCCCTACCCCGATGATGCTGCCATTGGAGACATGTGACATGTGCACAGTGCAAGGCAATGCAATTTTGTGCAATGCAAGTCACCTCTCGTTGCATGTATTGCACCACAAAGCACTGACTCGGCTAGTATCATTCTCAGAAATGAAAAGTCTGACTCATCTTACTTACTTAAAGTGCACCAGGCTTTGGGGGGGGGCAGAGGTAGTTCCTTATAAGGCACTGACCTTATTATAAGGCACTGAGGTCCAGCTGCAGATCATGTTAATTTTCTGCTGAATGCTACTGACGAAAGAGGATCCCCTGCTGGAAGAGTCCAGTGGGTGATAATTGTAGCCGTGGAAGGCTAGGTTAACATCTTGGGAATGTCAAGATTGTGTGTTAAATGTTGTGTGCATTATGGAATCACAGTTTAGAGCAATACCCCAGCATCTGAACTGGATTTCTCTATCCTTACAGGCACAATTCAAGACACTGATCTGGTGTTGTTGTTGTTGTTTTTAAACTTAAGTAAAGGTAAAGGTATCCCTTGACAATTAAGTCCAGTCATGTCCGACTCTAGGGAGCGGTGCTCATCTCCGTTTCAAAGCCGAAGAGCCAGCGCTGTCCGAAGATGTTTCCATGGTCATGTGGCCATTTAAGGGTTTTTAAACTTATAAACCCCTAAATGACCTTAGATATGGCTATCTGTCTTCTACATTTGTCATCGCTGTTTTCTGATCAGGTGATCAAGGTCTTGATGCCCATGCACTCTGCCAATGCAGTGAAAGCACATGGTACAGTCCTCCTGTGTTTGTACCACTTCAGAATGCAGGTGAGGGATTGCATGTTTGAATGCTCACCCATGTGATAGACTATATATTGTGGGCCTATATTCAGACTCAAGTATTTAAGTTTTACATACATAAATGGTAATCTACACATTTTGTTTGTTTATTTATGGGTAGGGGCAGGAGAAAATGGTGATAACGAAATAAAAACACGACACCACTTTCTGCTAAAAGATCTGCAAAAAATAAAAAACATAATAAACCAAAACCATGTAATTTTGCATCATTCTTCAACTGCTGACACTGTACAACCTATACGACCTACCTAGTACACTTTTAAAGCGGTTACAATTGATAAAAATGGGAAAAAATGGAATAAAAACACATAACACCGCTTTCTGCTTTTTCCTTTTGGTTGAACACCAAAATCTGCGAAAAAATAAAACCATTTTCTCCCACCTCTACTTATAGGCTTACGTTATGCAATTTTATATTAAAATGTGCTTAGATCCATTTGGTCCATTAACTCACATGCACTTTTTAAGCGCACATTTTGATTGCTTTCCATTCTACCATCGAGTTATAAAGTCTATAATAAATCTTATTTATATCTCTTCAGATTTTACAGACCTTGGCTGTAAACCTGGCCCAGGTTACCTGGTGCCCTGCAAAAAATGTTTCCAATTGGGCCCCGCAGCTCCTAAGGCCGTCTCTGCACAGAACAATACTGATTACAAATTTTCTTCTATAAAAAAAGGAGAGCCCATAGCCCAGTGATAGAGCACAAGCATTTCATGCAGAATGTCCCAGCTTGGATCCCCAGCATCTCCAGTCAATGGGTATCAAAAGTCATCTCTGCCTGAGACCTCGAAAGCCACTGTTAGGAAATAGGCAGTCCTGGGCCAGGTGGATCAGTAAGGCAGATTCAGGAGCTTGCAGGTAAAGGAGATAGAAGGTTGTTGCCTGCATACAGCAGAACGTGCGACGCTCCCAGGAAATGCACTTGAGCAATCCGATTGGCCCTGGATTTGCACAGCATATCCATGCAGTCACAAGAGAGTCTGAACCTTACAGTACATGCAGTATACAGGTTCATTTCCATAATGTTTAAAATGGGTTTCAGTCCTGGGGGAAAAAAGAGTTGGATTTTGCTTTGAAGAACAGCCTGGAATTGGCTTCTGCTTTTCCTGGATGTTGGGTTCACAGCATCTGAACATTACAAAGCAATTGTTAAGAAAGAATAAGAAGTGAGCTTTTCTAAACACTTCCCAGAGTCAGACAGCTCTCTGATGAGTCACAGAAGCCTGTGAACTTGCCTGTTTCTGGCAGGAACTGATGAAGCAACTGAGGCAAAAAGGGTAGTAAGAATGTAAAGCCATAAAAAAAAAAAACACCTCTCCTTCTCAAACAGGGTATTGTAGAGTTGTCCAGTGTGACATTCATCACGTATTTAGCATGAAGACTGACACTCCTGCCTTGGAACCTAGGCTGGCTGCAACCTGCCAGATCCAGTTCAGTCCTTATTATGCCTCTTTGAAAACCAATGCTTTCTTTAATCTCCCTTTCCGTCTCCTGCCTTTGACTTTTTTATTCATCAAGATGTATCTGGTTTGCTAGCCAAAGCATGTGGATGTATGTTTTTACAAGGCGAAAGAGAGCCTCTGTAAAGGTTGTTTGATGGATGGACAATCTTGGTGCTGCATTCAGGATTTTGTTTGTTTGTTTGTTTATAAGGCTTTTCTCTTCATCAGATTTCTCATCAGATTTATTCAAGGTGGTTTACATAGGCAGGCTATCCTAGACCTGATAAGGGTCTTTACAATATTGTTCTATTTATATATAGAACCTTCCATACTCCAGATGTTTCCCTTCCGAGTGCAGCCCCTTCTTCTGGCTTGTGCTCTGTACTTCCAAGCTTCACAGCTCACCGCAGTTCACCCTCGGACGGTTGTCAAGATGTTCTCTCTCTAGCTGACTCCTCTGCATTCCACCCTCTCATGGTGCCTTCTCAGTGTCTTTGCGAGGTCCGTCTGCAGCTGCCATCTCCAGATTGGGGGGGGGGGCGTTAGGCAAGGCATCCTCAGTGGATCCCCTGAACCTGGGGTCATCATAAAGCCCAATAATTTCCCCATCTTTTCAGATCTTTCTGAAGATCTGAATTTCCCCATCTTTTCAGATCTGTGCAAAGTGAGAACGGCACTGCTGTTGAGGCACTAGACCCTCTTTTGGGCAAGTTATATTCTTCTTATTTTGCAAGTTTGTATACCACCTTCCTCCAAGGAGCTCAGAGTGGTGTACATGGCTTCTTCCCCTCCTTTTATCCTCAGAAGAACAACCATCCATGCAAGATAGGCTAGGCTGAGAGATAGTCATTCAGTAAGCTTCATGGCTGAGCAGGGATTTGAACTCATGTCGTCCAGGCCCAAGGCCAACATTCGAATTACTACATTGCCCTGGCTATGTTCCTCATGGAACTCAAAGTGGTGCCCATGGGATTACCATGTAGTCTCTCATCCAGGCATTGGCTAGACTCAGTTTTTCTTCACTTCAACAAGGTGGCTGCATCTTGTGCCTTCTTCCATCCATTTCTGATGCCAACTATGCCAGGGGACAGAGGACAGACAGGCAGGTGAAGCAGTGACTGCTTTGTCTCTTGATTCAGCAGCAGCTTAATAGATAAAGGGAGACTCTCTGGATTGTAATCTGGCAAATTTAGCCAAATCTCAGGAATCCAAAAGTTCTAGGTCCTGATCAGAAGTAAAGTTGCATACCGTACTTGATTGAACAAACTCCCTCCTTGTTTATACATCTAAATATATAGCTACTGTCTTTGCTAAGTGCCAAAGTTAATTCTTGGCTTAACCCAGGGCAATATATCTGAATACTCCCACAATCTCAGAAGTGCCATGTAACTGTTTCAGTATCAGAATCTTTGCTCACTTTTCTGGGTAATTCAGATTCTGGGGCTGTCTGGTTTCCTGGATCTAAATTGCCCTGCTGAGTCAGTCTTACGTGTGTATTCCAGCCCAAAGCACACTCGGGCATCACCTGATGATTCAAAATGAATTTCAGCTCCTGTTGATGTAATCCTGGAGGTGTGGACGTGATGGGAGGGCTCAGCCTGGTCACCTGATCAGGAGTTCTAACAAAATACTCCTATTAGGCATAGACATAGACACCGGTGACATCACACCCTGACCACAATACCACTTCCCGATGAGGAAAGACCCATGTCAGAATTTGCCTCTCTAGTAGTCTTACTAACTCAATGCCATCTTGCATTTCAGTTCAGCTCTCTGTAAATTGCACCCCTATTTGTTTTAATATTTCCTTCCATCACAGGTTTTGGTTTTACTCCATGTATATATTTATTTAAACACTGTTTTTTTTTAACCTTGCCTCATTCTCACAGGATTTGAGGCAGCTTACAACAATACTGTATAAAATTTAAAAGGCAAGTAAAAAGACCATAATTTTTTTTAAAAAAAATACAACACAGCATAAAACCAACATGAAGCCAATTAATTTCCCTTGACTTTTTCAGGATATTTCTAAAATGTTTAATTGTTCCGGTTATTGCTCTCCTTCTGTGATTGAGAGCAATAACCAGAGCAACTAGACATCTTAAAACTACCCCGAAAACGCCAAAGGAAATAAATGGGTCTTCAGAAGATGCACACTGAACTTCCCAGGGGAGCAGATTCCACAAGGCCCTCCATCTTGCACTTCTCTTTGGATCTCGCGATCTGCCACCATAAGTCCCAGATGGCAGCACAAAAGCTACGCCACTGTCGTGAACTTTGAGGCCTCCAGCACAAATGGCCAGACGCCCTGCTTGCGCACCTGCTCCCAGGTGCCCTACTGGAGCAGGTAGGTCAGCTGTGGGGATAAGTTTGGGGAAGTGAGGGGGAGGATATTGGCAGCAGTGGTGTACACCAAGGTCCTATCCCCCTTTCCCTGCGCTGAACCACCCCCTGAGTCTTCTTGGATGACACCAGCAAAATAACTGGCGTAAGTCCGAGGAGACCCATTGGAGGCCAGGTGGCCTCTCTCCTGAGCCGTCTTGTTCCCCCCCCCCAGCATGCAGCATGCACTGTCAGCAGTGCTGTGTGCTATGTTAACCCTAAATAACCCTAGTTATTTCCCCATTCCAGAGATCAACCAGAGTTTTGATAGGACTGCTAATCATACTTGCAGGAAAATCCCCCAGTGCCTTCAGGAAGCCATCTGGTTCTATAATCTCGGGGGGGGGGAGGCTGATCATCCAAATAAGTCCCCCAACCCTGCAGAGTTTAGGAACTATGATTAGCTTAAGCCTGACCAGGTAACGAACTGATCATAACAAAGGAGTCATCTGAACCTTCTCCACACCCAGAGTACCCACATCCAGCCCAGCAGCAAACACCATGTCGAAAATATGACCTGCCCTGTGTGCTGGAGCTGATGTTACCTGAGACAGGTCCATGGGTGTCATGGTGGCCATGAACTTTTGAGCTGCACCAGAAGTGAGACCCCTAGGATGGGCGTTAAAGTCCTCCAAGACAAAATATCTGGGGGAGTCTAACACCACATCTAGTTCAGGCCAGAAGGCAGTTGGGCAACAGGATGGCCAGTATACCCACAAGAAGGCAATTCTATCAAGCTTCTGGATCAGGCATTCAGATCCAGAAAGCTGCTGAACTGGGCACCTTGCCAGGGAGATGGTCTCCGATAGGCAACTCTGCCTTCTTGCCCCTGTAGGCAAGGTTGGTGCAGGATATCGAAACCTGGCAGGCAAAACAGGGAACGAGCAACTCCTTACTTCTCATCATTCAGCAGGGTTTCAGTAATTCATGCCAGATTGTCCCCTTCACCCAGAATTAAATACCGGATGGCCAAGGTTTTTTATTATTGATCAATCTGGCATTAAGCCACAGCCCTTTCAACCACAGGAGCTGCTACTACCATTGCCAGGGATTATCTGGCTGGGAGAGGGACTGGAGTTGACAATCCTGCCATCCCCTGTAATGACCTGTTCCTCTCTCCCCTCCGTATCTCCCTCTACCCCTCATCCTCTGAATAATAACCCCAACCCCAATCCCTAAGAGACTCATATAAACAAAAAAGGGAACACTCAGTAAGAGAAAGGAGGAAAGAAAGAGGAAAAACTGCTGCAGTCACCAATCAGCCACCCCCAGAGGGAGCCCAGCATATACAGGGCCCTCCCTCACCCAGGAGGACTGCTCACCCAGCTGTGCTCTCATCACTTCAATTGGACAGGGACCCAAACCCATACATCAGTCCCCATGCTTGACAGAAAACAGCCTCCTTCTCTCAAGGGTCATTCCCTGTGACATCCCTTGCCATCCCGTCAAGCTGTGTGACTTGCACAGGGCAGTTCAGGGAAGCTGATTGGCTCTAGGACATCCAGATGTGATGTCATCACCTGGCACCATGGAGCCGTCAGGGGATGAAGGAGCTGGCTGTGGTGGTTGATTGGGAGCAGGTGGAGCTGGGTGAAGGGACCGGCCTCAAAAGTAGCGGGGACATAGGGAGAAGGGAGACAGAAAGGAGGCAGAAGGAGACACTGGAGAGGAAGAAGAAGCAAGGAGAGACAACAGAGGTGGTGAGAGGCCATAAAGTGAGCAGGGAGCGAGGAGACAGGAGTTCAGGACAGAGGGAAGAGAGGTACCGATGGGGAAAAGAAAAAGGGAGAAGCGGAGCAGCAGAAGACGCGGAGGGGCTGGGGTGGGGAACTGAAGAAGAGGAAAGACTGGGAGACACAGGAGCAGCAGATGGACTGAGATGGTGCTGAAGACCATTGTAATACTGCTGCTGCTGCTGCTGCTGCTGCTGCTGCTGCTGCTGCTGCTGCTGGGGCTTGTGTTGCTCATGTGGCCAGCCTGGGACCATGCACCCAAAACCAAACGTGTCTTCAAGTTCAAGCCCTTGGCCCCTGAGGGCAGTTGCTGGGATAAGGGGACTTGAGTTGGAAATGCTGAAGTGCAGCAGGCAGAAGACATTCCTCTGGGTAGAAGGCCAGGCTCCCAGGCAGTATTTATCTGAAGGCACGGCCTGCTGGAGCTAAGAGGGTCTAGGTCTCATCAATCATCAGTACCTGGATGGGTGACCACTGGGAGCCCTACTATGTCCACCACCTTGGGTTCCGTGATGGAAGAACAGTAGGACATTCCTGTACCGAATAAAATGCCAGGCTTTAGGATGGAACTAGATGTGATGGTGACAGACCAGTGTCTTCAAGTTCAGACTGCGGCTAATACAGTAGCTGCAAAGCAGGAGGGAGGCAACTTAAAGGTGGTTTCCCCCAGCAACCCCTTCCTCTAGAGATTTTTCTCCTAGCTGGGCTCCAGAACTAGAGCCCAACTAGAAGAAAAACAGCCTAAGTGAAGAAGCAGGTTCACACTCTCCCCCACCTGCCACCTGGGATAGTTCTTCCTGCTTTACAATGGATCAGTGTTCATGTGCATTTGAAGACTTGCTTTGGCTGCCATTGTGTGTATTTTTGCCTGTATACATTCTGCCAGTGTCAGGGGTGGATGTTGCAAAAGTCCTTATTTCCAATCTCTGTATGAAGAGGGGCCTGGGGTTTAAATGCACACAGGCAGTTCACTAGACTAGGTCCAGCCTCAGGTCAGGAGGTTCCTGGCTTGAGCCCTGGAGTTCCTGACACAGCTGCTGTGAAATCGTGTACACTGCTCTGCGCTGAAACGGAGAAATAAAGTGGTCTCTGTTTGGAAAGATTATGACAATTATTGGTCTGGCTTGCCCAAAAGGCCAGTGTCACAATGGGTCATAGAGACCATAGATGTTGTCTGCCCTCAAACAATGTCCTTCGTTATTCTTCCCCAGAAATCCTTAGCAGCCCAATCCTATCCTCCCTGCCCCGCCTATGCAACTGCACCAAAAACATCTGCACTGCATCCTGGAGGGGGGGATCAAGAGGCTTGGGAGAGGTAAGGAAAAATATATTCCCTTACCTCCCTATAAGTCTCCCGCTCACCAATGTGTCTCCTTGGACCCACCTCATGCCCTCCCCCCATTCTGGCTTGTTCCGCCCCACCCCCGCACTGTTCCGCCTCTGTCGGTGGCAGGCGCTCCTCCGTCCTCCGGCACGTGGTGGGCCTCTGCAGCCTCTTCGTCGGTGCTCTGGCAATGCGCAACCGCTGTAATAAGGCAGGCTCCATTACTGGAATGCTAGTTCCAGCAGCAGAGAAGCCTATTAGGAGTGGGCTGTAAGTCAATGAAGATCTTTAGTTATGGGACACCAAACACTTTTAGAAAAAGCAAAATGTGTTTATTAAAATAACTACATTTAAAACACACACACACACACACACACACACACACACACACACACACACACACACAAACACACACACACAGAAACAAACAACTCTGAGCCATGGGGGTGTATTTGCTTTGCGCCAAAAAGATAACTCGACAAACAGGGAGTCATACCACACACCACACCGCAGCCAGCCTATTTTTAGCCAAGCCACTCCTTAGGTAAGGCAAACAAACCACTGTGAGGAAATTAGTCACCGAAAGTCTCAACAGGTGATGAATGAATGAGTCTATTCACGTGAGCCCTTCCCTTGCGACTCCCCAGGAAGGGTATTTGTGTACTAGTCAGGGCACAATCCGGAGGATGACAGGAGATAACACACTGACTTGAGTACACAGCTTCAGTGCAGGTTAAGAAGGCACCACCAGGGCCGCGTGTGCTGCTTGTTGTTCGTACTCCCTGTGAGGTGGGCGCATGCTTGGAATGCAAAAGCATTCAAAAGCATAGTTCAGGCCCCAGCCAGCACCTTCCATTGAAGGAACCCAGATAACAACAGGGCTCGGAAAAGCCTCTGCTTGCGAGAATGGTGAATTGCTACCTGCCAGAGTAGATGGTCCTGGGCAAGAAGGGACAATGGTCTAGCTCTATGACAGCTACTAACTGATTCTCTGCTCCTTCTGCCTTACATGCAGTGGGGCATTTTAAGGCAACAGGGCTGTGCTAAGGGTGTCAAGCTTACACTTGAGTTTCCATCATCCACTTGGTCCTCTCTACATTTTCTTCATGTGCATATCACAATTGCGGAAATGCGGAAATAAGTGTATTTTTCCCATTTCAAAATACCGTTTTCTATCATGGGGCGTGTTCATCCTCCTTTAGCAAAGATGTGGGACTGAGAATGCCTGCCAGCTTTTCAGTGGGACACCACAGACAGCAATGACTTTGACAGCTAGCTTGATGTGCTGACATTAGCTGGTTTGTATGATGGTCTCCTTGCTGTGAAAACCTTCACTGGCTCATTTTTACAGTTGAAGAAACAGGAGTAGACCAGGCTGTTTTTTGGTCCATTGGCAATCCTAGGATTGAGCAAAGTACTGTATAAACCACTCTCATCTTTGATGAAATGGACAGCAAAGTGTAAACACGTGTCTGATGGAGGTCATCGCCAATATTTGTTTGGTTCAATGAACCTTTGTGCCTAATAATTTGCATTGAGGAAATGTGCCCCTCCTCAATAATACAGAATATTGCATTCACAAATGTTCCCAGCTGTGTTCAGCAGTACAGATTACATGTGCTTTAGATGTGCCACAAACAAACAGTGCTTCTTGCCCTCTATTCTGGTCAGGGCAGGGTGGCAGTTCAGTATTCAGAATGTTCCTTGTTCTGTTCTGACATAGCTTCAGATCGGCTCCAGCAAATCACACGAAAAATTTGAACATCTCATATACCGTATTGTCCCGAGTATAAGACGCACCTGATTATAAGACGCACCCTTAAAGTTTGGTGTTATTAAAATTTTTTAATTAAATCACTGGCATTAAATTGCAACAGCCTGATTATAAGACGCGCCCCTAGTTTAAAAACTTAAATTAGGAGAAAAAAGTGAGTATTACAGCCCGGTCCAGCCCAAGGCAACTGCGGTACAATTCAGGCACAATTGCAGCCCAAGTGCTTTAGGCCCGAGTTGTGCCTGAGTTGGGCTGCAATTGTGACTGAATTGGGTTCAGGCACAATTCAGGCACAACTGCACAATTCAGGCACAATTGCAGCCTAAAAGTGGGCGTGTCGGGGGCGTGTCGGGGGTGTGACGGGGCGGTTACGAAATTTGGTCCGGTTCCAGACACTGGAGAGCCCCTGACACGCCCCCTCGAGCCCAACTCAGGCCCAAAATTTGGGCCAGCAAAAAGGGTGGACCCAAATGTGAGGAGACCCATAGGAGCCATTTTACCTTACCCACACCAGCCCTCTCCTGAAAAGTTCTAACACCCTGGGCCCGAGTTGGGCCTGAGTTAGGACCGAACAGTTGTGGCCTAACTCTGGACACGGACCCAAATAGTTACCCTATCAGCACCCAGCCCCACCCAGCCTCTTTCCCACAAAAGCCCAGCCCCAGCCCTCCACTCACTCTCTCTCTTTCTCTCTCTGAGCACGTGGCGTGGGGTTCTGTCCCCCAGCAGCCACAAAGTGGGACTTTGAAAACTTTTCTAACACCCCTCTTCTCTCTTCTCTTCACCTCTCTCCTCTCTGCCCCCTCTAGGGCAGAGAGGGCTGTTCTGCCTGTGGCCAAACGGTTTACTCCTGTGCCTGGGCAGCTCTCTCCATGCAAGTGTTTGCTAACCCATGTCTTTCTCCCAGCCCCTCTCCCCCCCCCACAGGCAACAACACCAGCAGGTAAGTGCAGGTAAGAGCAGGGTTTGTGCTGACATGTGGTCTGACTTCTGCCTCTTAGCATAGAGAAATATAGGTAGGATACATGCCTCTATACCAATGTCATGTCTCATAGCTGCCTGCATAGCCTGCCATGATATGCCTCTTTACCAATGTCTTGTCTCATGTCTGCCTGCAATGCCTGCCATGATATTTTATTTTATTTTATTTATTTTTCACATTTTTATACCGCCCTTCCTCCAAGGAGCTCAGAGTGGTGTACATATTTCCTCCCCTTCTTTTTGTCCTCACAACAACCCTGTGAGGTAGGTGGGGCTGAGAGATAGTGACTGGCCCAAGGTCACCCAGGAAGCTTCATGGCTGAGCGGGGATTTGAACCAGGATCTTCCAGGTCTAAGTCTGACCCCCAAACCACTACACCATGTCTGCCTGCAATGCCTGCCATGATATGCCTCTTTACCAATGTCTGCCTGCAATGCCTGCCATGATATGCCTCTTTACCAATGTCATGTCTCATAGCTGCCTGCAATGCCTGCCATGATATGCCTCTTTACCAATGTCTGCCTGCAATGCCTGCCATGATATGCCTCTTTACCAATGTCTGCCTGCAATGCCTGCCATGATATGCCTCTTTACCAATGTCCTGTCTCATAGCTGCCTGCAATGCCTGCCATGATATGCCTCTTTACCAATGTCTTGTCTCATAGCTGCCTGCATAGCCTGCCATGATATGCCTCTTTACCAATGTCATGTCTCATAGCTGCCTGCAATGCCTGTCATGAAATGTCTCTGTACCAATGTCTTGTCTCATAGCTGCCTGTATTAATGTGAGCACACAATGCCATGGGTGTGGAACTGTAACCCATATGTAGACACCAGCTGTTCCCCCCCCCCCTCTTTTCTCCACAGGGTCTACTGACAGGTCAGTATTGCTAGGATTGCCATGGTTGTGACCCCCAAGTTGTGTTGTTGTCTCTCTCTTTGACCCCTTTCCCTTACAGGATCATGCTCACCTTACACCCAGGGAAGCAGCGCAGACCAGGCTCTGTGTCTCACACCACTCGGCTGTGTGTGATTACTCTCCCTGCAGGCCTTTGCAACCGGCACACTGGCATTCCTTCAATGGTGATTGCCACCACACAGCAGCTGCCATGGAACACCCCCAAGTTGTTCGTCCCCCCAGGAATGCCCACTACCACCAACCGTCCGGGGAGCACCCCTGGGCCCGCAGTCTGGTTGCCCCATGGTCGTCTGCCTCGATGCTGCCAGAGGTCTGGGAGCCTGCCCTGCAACCCTCCTCAGCTGCTGCTGCTGCTGCTACATTCTGAGTGGCTGCTGTGCCTACCCCTGGCAGCCTCGCCTGGCCATCCCTGCCAATGTTCCAGAACAATAAAGATGCCCCTTGGGCAAAGGCCCCTTGAACACCATGACCCCAATGTTACACAAGCACTACCCCACACACACAGAGACAGCGCCCAGCACACAAGGCCCTGCATGAATCCCAGCCAGGGCCTGCCACAGCCAGCCCAGGGAGAACACAGCAGGGGGGCTGCCAGACCCTCAGGGCTCAGAGGGGAGGGGGGAGTTGGGGGGCCTCTCAGGCAGGCAAACAGTGACAGGCGACATGGCGCACGTCCGCCACGTCCGTGAAGAGCCCTTTCAGCAACCGGGGCTCTCACCCACCCTCGGTCCGCCCGTCAACGGCGTCCGTGTCCGCCTGTCAACAGTGTCCGTTTCCGCCCTCAGTCCGCCCGTCAACGGCGTCCGTTTCCGCCCTCAGTCCGCCCGTCAACAGCGTCCGTTTCCGCCCTCGGTCCGTCTGCATGAGAGGCGCCCGTTCCTGCATTGCCTCCATCTGCGAAGTGACCCCTGTGTCCCTATTGGTCTCTGCAGACCCCTCTCCCTGTATCCCTCTCCCACCAGCCTTGTTGTCTGTCTGTTTCTGACCCACCCGTGTCCCTCCCCAGCACCCCCTGTCCGCCTGCCTGTGTGCCTGCCTCCCCTCCCACTCCCTGATGATGGACGCTGGCACCCCCCACCCCGCCAGAGTGCCTGCCGCGAGGCGCCTACGTTGCCCTATCTGGGGAGTGATGAGCTGCGTGAGCCCTTCCCGCTCACAGCAGACAAGCCCAAGGCATCTCTCGGTCTTGGCCGGGGCATGGAGCAGAAGGCATACCGGGATGCCTTCTTTGTGGGCATAGCCACGGCCCTGGTGGCCCAGGGCTTCAGGCAGCGCACGGGCATGTCATGGCGGAGGCGGTTCCAGACCTCATGAGACCCCCCTTGTGCATGCCGTTCCCACCCCCTCCTTCCCTTCTCTCCCCCGCTCACCCCCCCATGACTCCCACGTGCAGCCTCACCGTGGCTTGGGGGTGGCATCGCAGTCTGCAGGAGGGAGGGCAGTGGCACTCCCCCCTGCGGCAGGTGGCTAATGCCCAGGGTGCCCTGGGGCAGCTGGCACTGGCACAACCTCTGCCCTTCAGCTGACTGTCGCACGCCCAGTGCCTGCAGGCCCACCTGTGGCTGCCCATCTGCTGCGACCGCTGCAGCAGCTGTGGTAGGTGCACGCAGATGGGCTGAGGAGGGGGCTCTTCGCTTCCACAAGACTGACAGCTCCCCACAGGGGCCTGCCTGCCTCTGCGGTAAGTTTTGCCTCGATCCTGGCCCACTGCTTTTGCCTCCTGCCTAACTCAGGCACAGTTGCAGCCTAACTCGGTCCTATTTTGGGCCCCAATTGTGCCACAATTGGGCCTCAACTGTGCCTGAGTTGGGCTGGACTGAGCCCTTATACTCAGACCAATACGGTAGTTGCAAAGAAATAAGTTTGCATAAACACCCTCAAGCTTGAACCTCCAGCCCAGGTAAAGTATTCTATTTCTCTCTCCCCCCCCCCCCCGCTTAGGTCCTGGCCCCAAATCAGCATACATTTAAAAGTAGAAGTAATCCGCTTGCAATTCACCTAATCAGTGCTCAAGTCACGGAAATTGAGAAATAATTCCATTATTATTGGAAGCAGGGGGACTTCATCTGGCTTGTCTTTTCGAATACATTTGGGATAAAGAAAGCCAAAATAACCTTAAAAACAACAAAGGTCAGCAGGAAAATGGCGGCTTCCCCTTTCACGCATCCCCTGTACTCAGGCTGTTGTAATTCCAGCATGTATAAGCAAAAGTATTTTGTTGGTTGGGGTTTGTTGGGCATAACATACAAAAACACAGGGCTATTTGTGGTGCCCATCTTTCTAGCAGAAAGTATATGTGAGCATAATCTCTTCTGGGATGAAGGTGTTTATTCCAGATATATCTTCTCAACATCCTGAGTGACAACTGAGGGCATACAAGGGGTGTAGAAGTGAAACAAGGAAGGAAGGAAAGCGTTCTCTCTCTCTCTCTCTCTCTCTCTCTCTCTCTCTCTCTCTCTCTCTCTCTCTCTCTCTCTCTCTCTCTCCATCTAGTACATGTGGCAGCCTGATGATAAAAACAAAAACATAGCAGATGCTTTACTAAAAATACTGCCATACAAACAGAAGAGGACTGACTTGCCCCTTGAGTGAATGCAGTTCATAGTGGCCAACACACAGCGGTGTGGGTTTATGGAATCATTGTGATTACATGTTAATGAGATTGACCAGTGATTGCAAGGGACTTCTACCCTGTCTTGTGCTTCAGAGCACTACCAGAGAAGAACCCAATTCAGGGCTGTAGTCATGGGGGGGGGGGTTTACTGTGGCAGCCTGACCCCCTCAGGGATATTCCAGGCCCACTCCTGAATGTTTACCTTTCATTAAAGATATATATGACCTGGGCCTTCATGGGTCCACATGGACTTGCGCCAGCAATATCACTGGCACAGGTCCAAGTAGACCCACCAGGCCAGGAGGGGCTTACCCCAGGGCAAGGGAACAAATATTCCTTTGCCCCAAGGAAATCTCTGGAAGCAGAAACTCCCTCGTGGGAAGCAGTGGGAGCCATGTTGGTGCCACTGCATCACCGCACAGGGAGTTATGGAGGATTGGGCTGCCCGTCAAGCAACCACTTCTGTGTACACTACGTGTAGTATATGTGTGAATTAGAGCATAATAAAGTGTGTGTACATTTTCTTGAGAGACACCCTGTATATTGATGGCATTATATTCATCATCACCACCATCACCACCACCATGGCTTATATTCTTACCTTGCGACCTGGTGTCTCACCACCAAGAGGTGAATACATTTCAGTGGTGTCTTGCATAGCCATCAGGTTATTGAGAGGAAGGGCATGAACTTAACGCAATGCAAGATCCTTGTTATTATAGAGGTTGTGTGGGTGGGTGATTCCTCAGTGATTCCCTCTACATTTTACTTCCCACAGAAGATAATGCTACAGTCCAGGGTTGGTCCAAGATCTCCCTGCACCTGAGGTGGTGTGCCAAATCCTGCTCATCTTTATCTGGTGATGTAAAGCCCCCCCCCCCCTTGAGCCCCTGGATTTGAAAAGAAAGAGGGGAATGGAGTGGAAATGTGGAGGAATGGAGTGTAGTGGGCTTAATTACACAACAACAACAACAACAACACCCTTTCCTCTACACTTCTGCTCCACTCCCCTCTTCCTTTTCCAGTCCAGGGTGTGGGTCGGAAAAAAGAGGAGCAGGGAAGGAGAGACAGTGGGTGGAGGTGGGTGGCCCCCACCATTCTGCTGCCTGAGGCAACAGCCCCAGTTGGCCTCATTGATGGGCTGGCCCCACCACAGTCCTTAACTGGTCCCTGTTGAAATCAGCAGGACTGCAAAGATGTAAGCGGTTTCAGGATTGCAACCTCATTCAATAGCAATGCTGATAAGCTTTGACCTTGCCATTGCAACTCTGCAGAGAAAATGAGCACAGCTTATAGCAGACAGTGTGTAGAGCCTTCACCAATGTGTGGCTAGGGTGGGGAGCAATAGTGTAACTAGGGTGGAGCGCATGGTTCAGCCGAACCAGGCGCCCACCCTGCGGGGGCGGCGTGCGGGGTGGAGCGCTTGGTTCCGTTGGACCAGGCACCCACCCTGCGGGGGCGCAGCACACCCGTGCCGGACTCGAGTCTGACTCGGAGACTTGAGTCTCCGAGTCGGGCCGGCCCCCTCAATTGGGAGAGCCAGCTCGGGGACGTCCTCCCCGGCCAGCTGCCTTCTAAGGAAAGCCCGCACGAGAACAGTATTTACACCGTTCTTTTCGCGCATGCTCAGACAGTCTGAGCATGCGCGAAAAGAACGGCGTAAATACCGTTCTCGCGCAGGCCTTCCCCGGGCAGCCGGCCGGGGAGGACATCCCTGAGCCGGCTCTCCCAATTGAGGGGGCAATTGAGGGGGCGCCTGTCGGGCGCCCGGAGCGACGACCCAGGTCGCCCCCTCCGGAGCGCGGTGCCCCGCCCTCCGGAGCGCGCCGCGGCCTGTCGGCCGGGATGCTATTTAATTATAGGGGCGGGGTGGGCGCCCGGGGCGCCCACCCTGCCCCTTGAACCAGGCGCCGGAAGAGGCTGTTACGCCGCTGGTGGGGAGGGTTCAGGCAATAAACCTTGAGGTGTTATAAAAACGTCCCTATACATGTATTTCTCTGAAATCTCAGAGGGGATGCCTTATATCCTGCTGCTTCTCAGTGCCCAAAGGCCACCTTATGGGGAAAAGGTTGCTAGAAAGTGATGGATCTTTCATCTGGTCCAGCAGGACAATGCTTATGTTCCATAAGGGTGAGCAGGGCTGGTTCAGGACCTCTTGGCACTTGATACAATGTGCCCTGCCAAATGCTTCCCTCCTCACCTGGTGATGTGCCAGCCTTTGCTCCTCCTACTCCATAGGTTGTTAAAGAAAGTGTGGGATAGAGAGGATGAGGAAGTATGGTGAAGGAGAGCATGGTGAGAGACACTCTAGCCCATCACTCTTCGCTCCTCCACTCTCCCTCTTCTACTCCAGCTTCCTCTTCCAATCAGGGAGTGGAAGGATGAGGAGGGACAGAAGAGGCAAGTGGGTGGATAGAGGTGGGCACCCCTGCCAATCTACTGCATAGTGTTGTGTGTGGTGTTGTTTTTTTGCTAGAGACCATTATTTAGTTAAAATGATCAGACGCACATGCACACACCCCTTGTCCCTTGTTTGCTATTTAAGTTTTACGCAAGATTTCACGTGAGGCCATCCTGCAAATTCTTCCAAAAGAGCTGTGGAAATGGAGGAATGTAGCCTATACAAAGGGCATTTTCACAAGTGGCGCTAAAAGTTTGGTTTGCAAATACAGTAAGGGCGCAATCCTGACAATCGTGCCGGTGATGGAATGAGCGTTCCGTCTCCGTCAGCAGTCACAAACATGCCAGAAAGCATGTTTGCGGCTACTCTGGAGCGAGGGAGGCCGGCGCAGAGGCAGGCCTCCCTTGCACCGTTGCCGGAGCGCCCGTGCGTCTGCCAGACGAGGTGAGTCAGGATCTGGCAGGCGCGGGGGCAGTTCGGTGGGTGAGGGAGGGGGGCCATTGGCCTCGGCCATATCCCTGTCCCCGTCAGGCCGGGGATACACAGCCTCTTCTACTTCCGCCAGCTATTTAGCTGGTGGAAATCCGAGGAGGCCGATCGGGCTGGCCTGGATTTACACCCAGAGAAGGGGACGAACGTCCCCTTACCTGAGTAGACTTCCGGCCCGGTGGCAGAATGGCCGCCGGAGCTCAGGATCTGGCGGGCGGCCATGGACCGCCAGCTGGATCCTTGCACTGAATTGCGCTGCCCGTAACGTCTGAATTTATAATGCAGGATAGAACCTGGAACCAAATGCAGGATAGAACCTGGAATTTATTAATACAGGATAGAATGGAACACATTCACGCCGATATGGGAATTACATTACTGATGCAGGAAGTCCAACATCTGACAAGCATCACGTGTCAAAACAGACTGATATGCTGCAAGTTTAAAATGTGTTTTAAAAGACTATGGCTATGGAAGAGAAGGGGCAAGACAAGAGTGAGAGCTGGGAGGGAAGGGATATCAAGCCTATCATGGGCTTGACTTTGCTGCTTATGGAACTGAGTACGACAAGGTGTGACAAAGACCACTAGCTTAGATGGCTTTTAAATCTGATTAGACAAATGCATGGACAATAGGTCACTCAACATCTATTAGCCATGATAGATGCATGGCCTCTTCATGTTGAAAGCCATCTGAAAACCAGAGCCTGGGGACTTATTCCTATCACAAAACCTATTCTTTCAAATTATTATTATTATTATTATTATTATTATTATTATTATTATTATTATTATTATTATTATTATTATTAATCTTTTTCTGTAACTTTCATGGCCCGAAATTACTGCACAGTGAGACACATATACGGGTTTAGATGCCATGTAATAAAAGAAAGACTTGTCCTTTACCCGTTCTCCAATACCGCTGACGGATCTCCTTTCAGGCAGCCGTCACAGGCATAAAAACACGTAAAATCCAAGGTCTGCAAAAACCTTGGATTTTACGTGTTTTTATGCCTGTGACGGCTGCCTGAAAGGAGATCCGTCAGCGGTATTGGAGAACGGGTAAAGGACAAGTCTTTCTTTTATTACATGGCATCTAAACCCGTATATGTGTCTCACTGTGCAATTATTATTATTATTATTATTATTATTATTATTGTTGTTGTTGTTGTTGTTGTTGTTGTTGTTGTTGTACTACTACTACTACTACTACTACTACTACTACTACTACAATTTTTATATACTCTACTAATTTTCAATAAAGTTTTCACAGCAAAGAAATAAACAAATTGTTCCCCTTTTGTTTTATCATGTTTATAAATAGTGGTGTCCTCATGTTTTTATGCCACCCAGTGAGCCTCAAGACTGAATGTTGATTTGAACCCAGGTCCTTCCAGCCCAAACCTACCCACCACATTGTCTTGCAGCTCAGTCAACAGCTGTAGGTTCTTGTGGTTGCACAGCATGTTGTGGGCAAAGAGGCACCTCTCAAAATGGTGTCCTCTTATATTTGGCAGGGGGAGAGCAACTGTCCCTCTTCACCCCAGCAAGGCGTCTTTTCCAGTGACTGTTGCTGGTGTCTCTTCTGCTTTTTTTTCTTTCTTTTTTTTTAGATTATGAGCCCTTTGGGAACAGGGAATCATTTACTTGATTTATTTTACAATGTAAACCGCTTTGTGAACTACTCCTGTTGAAAAGTGGTATATAAATATTCTTAATGATGATGATGATGATGATGATGATGATGATGATGATGTACGAAAAGACTCAAACCAGGAACTCTGGCTGCAAATGCTTTATCTTCTGTGCCACTGTGGCAACTTTCTGACGGTCCGTCTGTTTGCTGATATGTATTTAAAAGAAGCACATCAGGATACATGTAGAATGTAGCCAAATGTGCCTAATTTATTCCTATCACAGAATTTGGGTTTTCTGGTTCCAGCACCTGGAATTGCTTTAGCACCGAATGTTTCATGCTATGCCTTTGGTCTTCTAAACAGAGCTCTGTGCTGTTTCCTGGGCAACAACATGCCAAAGGAAAACCAGGAATGCACTAACCGGGGCCTGAGAGGGCCTCCTGGCCTGTTCCCTGCAGGCCTGTCCTGCTCCTGCTCCAACTGGAATTTGTTCCCACAGTTTATAGACACAGTGTTCCCCTCGGCAGCACTTATACGGCTTGATTTGCGCGGCACAGAGTCTGTGTGACGCAGAATGGCAGCCCGGCTGCCCACTAACAAGGCTTTGTTTATTTCTTCACTAGGATATACACACGGAGCAAAGAATAGGGGTGGGGCTGTGTTCCCACAGCTTTCTGAGAAAGAGTGAGCTAATGTGTCCCCACTGGAGAAAGGCACAACACACAAACAACAGAGAGTCTGCTGCAGTAAAAAGCAACAGAGAGAGGCGGAGCCCAGCAACATTGACCCAGCAGGCAAACAGCAGCAGCAGCCACATAAGGGTGCAGCAGCCAAGCGCACAAACGGGAGAAGAAGAGATGCACAGGCCTTTTCATTAAGACCTCAAGGTTATCCATATGAGGGGATAAAAGACCACTGCATGTGTTTCAACATAATGTGAAATGCCACATGCAGATTCTCACATGGGGCAGTCATCTGTGAGTGCATTTCACTGCATGGAGGACATCACATTAAACGAGTGTGTTTTCACCTGTGTGTCATCACATGTGATGACTGCTCATGTGTGTGACTCTATCGGCTGTTTTGCACCAAGGCATAGTCATCATCGAGGAACTATTTGCGTTTGTGACTTGCCAGAACTGGCCTAACACAGAGACAGAGCTTTCTTATCGTGTCATATCTCCTCAAACACAATGCTAGTCAACAGAGTGAGTTGCGCATTTCGACGGCAGACGTTGGGGACAGTTTCACACGTTCAATGGGTCACACGTTCACAATGCAACAGCAGGATAAATTGCATGTGTGATACAACACCACAGCTCAAGTTTTCAGATCACCTCCAAAGCATGCTTTCCAATGCATATATACCGCTGCCACTCATCAAGTATCCAGTAATCAAGTACAGGTGTCCCCTGCTTAATGACGGATTGCTTAACAACGATCCGGATATATGACGGAGGTCCCCAGTAAAAAAAGAGCAAAGGGTTTAAAAAGATTCATCTTTTTAAAGCCCCAGCTCTTCAGCTGTTTGGTTTAGATTAGGGCTTTGAAGTTCAGCACTGCACAGCACTGAACTTCAAAGCCCTTATCTAAAGCCAAACAGCTAATGGGCAAGATAAGAGTTTGGATGTTTAATGCTGGGGCTTTAAGCACAGTGCTAAACTTCAAAGCACAGCAAGACCCGCTTAATGACGGCTTCACTTTACGACGGGGATTTCAGAACGTATCCCTGTCATTAAGCGGAGGACACCTGTATAGAGAAACGAAGCGATGCACATGCATGTGGGTGAATTAACTTCTGCATTTTACATGTGAATAGAAGCAAGAGTTATAGTATATACCTATACTGTATAGGTATATACTATAGGAGGTATACAGGTTTGAGTGACAATATACAGTACACATGAGTTGCATGCTATCTCCCCATGGATATGCCTTCTGAGAAGGAAAAACATAACATATGACGCAGTCCAGTTACTGTGCATGCTTTTAAGGCATTGTAACATGTACGCACGGGCGAAATCTATTTTGCGTGCAGAGACCAAGTGCAGTGGCCAATGGCACAACTCAGTGGAATGGGATGACAGGAGGAAGGAGTCGAGGCGGGTAAAGGTACAACATAAGTAACTTTTATTGTCAGGCTAATAATACAAAAACAAAAAGGGGGGATCAATAATACAATATATTCAGCAATCATGCAACTTAACTCTGAAAACATAAGCAGTTTCTAGGTAGAAAAGGAAAGGTTTGAGAGGACATCCTTTCAAGGAGAAGTGAGTGTGTAACGGTACAAGCAATGGAGAGGGGAAAGGAGGAAGAGCAAGACAGAGGGGAAACAAGAGAGTTACCCCTGGACTGGAAAAGGAAGGGGAGGCAGAGAAGACGAGGAAGTGTGGTGGAGGAGAGTGGTGGGCTGCAGTGTCAGAGATGCTCCAGCCCACCACTCCCCTCTCCTCCACAATTTTTCTTCTGCTCCATCCCTATTTTCCTTCTCCAATCCAGGGCATGGGAGGAGCAGTGGACATGGACAGCACATCACCAGGTAAAGGGGGGGGACGACATTTGGCATGTGCTGCCTCAGGCACTAGGAGGTCTTGGGCCAGTCTTGAAAGCTTCACTTGATTTGCACTTGTGGCGTTACAGAAAGTTTGGATTATGTGCACTGAATCTTAGAACGTTCTGGGAGACCCCATAGCTCCAGGCCAGAGCACATGCTTTGCATGCATACGGGCCCAGGTTCAATCTCCAGCTGCGGTTTTGGGAAAGATCTCTGCCCGAGACATTGGGGAGCTGCTTCCAGGCAGAGGAGACAATGCTGGGCTAGGCAGACCAGGCAGTTTCATACACTCCGTATCCAAAGTATAGGTGCAATGGTCCTCTGTGCTCCTTAGTGAGTGAAGCCACTGGGTAGAGCGATTAGCTGGACAAATGTGATTAGTACTCCAGTCTCAAATACATCACATGAATCGAAACTGAAGAATGCCAAAGCCATTTGGTTTACCAAAGTGCTAGGGAAAAGAACAATCATCTCTTTTAACTGACCTTGCCTCTTTCCAAGCCCATCACAGCATTCTTGCCTTTGAGAAAAACAGTTCTTGGAACTATGAAAGATGGCCGTTTGCCCAAAGCACAAAGCTCACACATGTCTCCCCTCCCTGTGTGTCTTTATTTTCAGTCTAAGCACCAGTCAACATGTTATCCCGATCACATGGGAGAAAGCTGGATACGGCCTTACAGTGATCAGATTTCCACAAGCGGCTGATGCAATGCGTTGCTCTGTCTATTACGGAGTGTTTCTATGCGAGTGCTGCTTGTTCTTGGTGGTACCCGATGCTAGACGTAGAAAATTTCTGCACGAGGCAGAAGACTCACACCATCCGCTGGTCTGCCTGGAGAAATATCGCACAGAGGCCATTGCCAGCTTCCTCCGTGTGACAAATCGGATGCATAGCCTTAGTTTTCCTTTTGATTGTAGCGTCTTCTTGGCGCCTCATCGCCCTGCTTGTGCAGTAACCTGGGGAGTCAAAGGAGCCATAACTCATTGCTATTTAGTATTTTGCAACATGGTGAACTGAGGCATTCCTAGAAAGATCATGCTTACAGGCTTTCCAATATTTTTACAACCACCAACACCAAGTTGTTTTGATTGCTATCAGAGGAATAGTTCCACACCCCACGTCCCTCACATGCAAGTGAAAACATACCAGAAAACATGCCAACAGTTCCCTGAATGATTTTACAGCCCCATTTGTGGTTCTTAGAATTCAGATAATAATAACGAGGTCATGTAATATGATCACAATGTTCGCAGAATAAGACCTTTCGACCTTTGGCTGAGCTCAGCTGGAGGCTAAGGCTCATTCAAGCTTCTGCATCCCAGTGTCTTTGTAACATGATATATAGGAGGACCAGGTCTAGCTCCAGATAGTACATGGATACACTTAGGGCCCAATCCTACCTGAGTTCCGCCTGCAGAAGAGCCAGGCTGCTGGCAGAAGTGCCATAGCAATGGCATGCACAATGAGGCTGCCAGCACACATGGCTGGTGGCCGCATGCATGCGCCAACAGAGGAGCCACCCACTGCCTGTGCCAGTACGTTCGTGGTAGGGCAGGCAGTGGGAGAAACGGTGGGGGGAGGAACGGAGCAGTGTCCGGGATGGGAGGTGTGGGAGGGAGGCAAAACAAGGGAGGAAGAGGGGGTTCTGGTGGCATCAGCATGCGCTAGGATCCCATCTCCTCTTCCCTCGCCTATTACCTGCGCCAGCAAAATGGCTGGCACAGATACGAGGAGACCCATTTGGGCAGTGCAGGCTTGCCCCAGGCAAGGGAACAAACATTCCCTTACCTTGAGGAGACCTCTGCAATTGCCCCCCCCCAACCAGGATACAGTGTGTGCTCTGTTGGCATGGCTACATCAGCAGGGGGTTGTTTAGTTAGGATTGGGCTATTTATCTCCCCACCTCTTCTCCATATCTCACAATCCCAAGATGGCTCAAGACATTAGAAAAATGATGGCAAGGCTGTGAAGGAAAATCTTAAAGCATGTATATTTCTGCATCCAAACCCTACAACATTTGCAGTGAGTACATGAAGCGTATATTAGAACCCAGAGATTCCACCTATACCTTTAAATTCACTGCTGAGTTAGGAACTGAGGCAACGGCAGCAGCTTCGGTCTGTTTTTCTCCTGCTCCTTTTGCCTACCCTCTTCCCTGGCCTGCTGTGAACACCTGGAATCCTGCATGTTACAGTAGGAAACAGGGTGAACAAAACAACCAAAGAGGAAACTGGGAGAAGCCGCTGCAGCTTCATCTCCTAATTCAGCTCTGAATGCAAAGGGACAGGTGGGAGCTCCAGATCATTATTATTTGGCAAACCACAATAAAGTTTCGGTGTAGGAATTTTGTCACACATGGAACCGTCTTTTGTGCCCCCTTTCCATTGCGTGCAAGTGCTAGAAAGTGGAGAACGAAGCAGCTTGATAAAAACTAGAGATGATCAGGTTCTGGGTGACCAGGGACAAGATTACTCTCTTTTCTGGGCTGGAAGCACATTTTACAGTACAGCTCAACACATTTTCAGGCTCTGACTTCACAGTTATATATTTATTAATTTTATTTCTCCATATATCTCCTGGTTTTCATTTTCAAACTCACTAAGCAGCGCTACACACACACACACACACACACACACACACACACACACACACACACAGAGAGAGAGAGAGAGAGAGAGAGAGAGAGAGAGAGAGAGAGAGAGAGAGAGGAGTTGTGGCACATGGTGATCCAGATGGGGCTGCCACTGCCCACCTTGCAGGGATGTGGGAAACTGCAACGCACACGGCTCATGTTCCTGAACTTCCCATGCACTCTTCAACCACCTCTGTTTGGACAGCTCACAACCACCTGTGAGGTACTTGAATCAAGTACCTCACAGGTGGTTGTGAGCTGTCCAAACAGAGGTGGTTGAAGGGGAACGATTAAAAAGAGGGTGCGCTTCCACATTTTATCCACCGTCTGGGGTATTCCCAATTGCTGGGTCCTTAAAGTTGAAACCATTCGTTATAGGAAAATCCAGGAGGCTGCCAAGCCTGGCCAACCCCAACTCCCTAGCATCCCACACATGCTTTTTGTAATGTTGTTAGCCCCCCGAGCAGTCAGTCAGGAACCAAAGGGTAATAGCTCTTAACTCCGGCCAGAAACGAGCAGGCAAGTAACTAGTAAAATTAATAAGCGTTTATTAAGAAAGGCAAAAATAAAGAGGTCACGTGGAAAAAAAAACAGGCACTTAAACTTTGAGGCAAAATGAAAACAATAAAACCCAATGTGGCTTCCTAGACATAACCCTGCCTAGAAGCACCAACTTTGTCGCAGCAGAAGGGCAGCCAGCACTGGAAGGTAACCTCTGCCTGTGCTGAAACCGTATGTGCTCTTGTTCACTCTAGCCTGCTTTTCCATGGGATTTTGAGGAACTGAGATTTTGCCTTTCTGATTGGTTAGTCCAAAGGCAGGCTCAGCCTCTTGACCCTTCCCTTGGCCATGCTCAGGTGGATGGTCTTTTTTTTTTCATGATATATTTAATTTTTATTAATAAACTACCAAACAAAACAAAACAAAACAATACAACATACTACGAAAGATTACAGCAAGCACGAAGCAATAAATCCTACTTGTATACTATTATATATTTTCTACTTATACTATCTAACTAAGCCTATATCTCTAAGATACTATTCATTAAATTCACACTTCATCACTTCTTCTTCTTTTCTCTCTCTCTCTCTCTCTCTCTCTCTCTCTCTCTCTCTCTCTCTCTCTCTCTCTCTCTCTCTTAAAGAATCTATAAGTGGTATCTAAACATTCACAAAAAGATTAACTTTTCCTTTATCATCTAAAATCTTAATTCATACTTCAAATATTTTAATATATAAAACCACCCCATTTTTCTCCAAATGTATTAAAATAAAAACCTTCCAAACTTTTCTGTTTTTTTAAAAAAATCTATATCCCCTTTTTATATAAAATTCTTAAAAACAAATCACATCTTATTTAAGTCTTTTCAGATAATAAAACATTATTTTTCTTTTATTCACAAAAGGGTTAACTAACTTTTCCTTTATCATCTAAAAGTCTTAACTTCCCCTTCAAATATTTTAAATTTATCAAGTCACCCCATTTTTTATCTTCAAATTTGTTAATTTTCCATCATCAAAATTTTTCCATCACTCTTTATATAAGTTTCTTAAAAAACAATCATCTTTTTATATAACATTAACTCCAATAATATTCCCCACAAAAAAATAAAAAATTATAATCCCTTTTTAATTTTGACAATTTGCCATTACCCCTTCCATCCATCCCCTTCCTCCTTCTTCTTCTTCCTCTTCTTCTTCTTCTTTCTCTTCTTCATCCTTAAATCTTTCCCGAAACTCCCTTGTTTTTTGAATTGTATCCACTTTGCAATTTTTTCCACAGGATCATTCACGTCTTCTATATTCCTCTCCCGAAAGACAATCTTCAGCACCTTTTTTTGGTAAAGTACTCTCCTTCTCCGTCTCAAATCTTGGTTTAACTCTTGGTACTTCCTCTGCTACAGTCTCTTCCACTAAATCTCTTTATCATTGTCTTTCTCTTTATCTTCCTGTACTTCCATCATTCCATCATGTATTCCCTCATTTCCATCATTTATTCCTTGTAATTCATCCTTTTTCTTCCCTACTTTTTTCAGTTCTGCGTTCATATTCTGAAGATTTCCATGCAAAATTGTCATTTTTGCATCAAATCTCTGTTTCCATTTTTGAAAACAATACTCCAATTGTGTAGTCATGTTGCAAATTTTTCACCAGGTGCCAATCTCTCTTCTCTTAAAAAAAAAAAGAGGTAATATAAAAAACTTCTGCGGTCGACGACGTGAAACAGAAAAATTAATTGCCAAGATCCATGAACTCTGACACAGAAGGGCTCATATTCTTTTAGCAAAAATGTCAGAAATGTCAACAACAACCGTCCAAAACAATTTTCTCTTGCCAAAATAGTCTATTTAAAAAAAACCTTCTTACTGTTTTAATCTTCCATAAGTACAGAAAAAAATCAATAAAACTCACCACTTTAACTTCGTCTTTCCAACTTTCACTTTCGAATGTTCAGTTCGCCTTATCGCAACGTATTATTTTTAACGTTACCTCTTATCTCGGCTAATTTCTTCAACTCATAAATCATTTCTACGCCTCTTGCCTAAGTAAAGCAAGCATGTCGGAGGTGGCTTGACTTAGGATTCATCTGCGGCTCGAGCGACGTTGGTACTCCCGCTTTCTCTCCGAGAATCCAAAACTTCAGAGCTTTTGCCTTGAAGTGTCAGAAGGGGGGAGATTGAAAGCCATGTGGTTTATCTCTTCGTACTCCCTTTTAATCCAGGGGTAGAGTAATTAAGTCCGTCAGATGTACTCCGTCAATACAGAGCGATCGGCGGAGTTCTCAGCCAGCCATGTCCTCCTAGCCGGAAGTCCTGGTGGATGGTCTTCTTGACGAACAGTCAGGTGTCGGAAAGACCAAGTAAGGTGCCAGTGCTTTCTACCTGGCTCACTGTTTCACCTAGGCTAGGGCCAGACTCTCGTGCATGCATGCGTGTGTGTGTGTGGGCGTGTGCACGTAAGCGCCCAATTTGCATCTAAGTTTAAGACTTTCTGGTGAATATTCAGAGGGCTGAGATCAAAATGGAGATGCTGATCAAGCGGACTCTTCCAAGCCAGAACCAAGTTACACACATACAGGGGTTTGTTTGCTAGGGTGAAAGGGTCCCACTCACCACGACTTACAAAACCTAAAGAAAGAGGAACACTTTAAAGCAGTGGTTCCCAAACTGGGAGGCGTGGCTCCCAGGGGAGCCGCGCAAACTAGCTAGGGGAGCCACGGAGTGCCACGGAATCCTCTAGGAATATAGTGCAATGCCAATTGGCAGGCATCAACATAATGTAATGTGGAGCTGCGGCCAATGGTCGCCAATGGTCAAGGGTGCCGTAGGTCGAAAAGGATTGGGAAACACTGCTTTGGGAAACACTGCTTTAAAGTGTAGACTCTCTCTCTCTCTCTCTCTCTCTCTCTCTCTCTCTCTCAGACTCACTCCTTTTGAAAACAACCATCTTTCCTTTATGAACAAAACTATGGGAAAATGCTGTGCAACACCTTCATTAAATTTTTGTGGGGCTGCTGGTGGCCAGAAAAAAAAATGATATTGTGGGCTGGATCCAACCCACAGGCTATTATTCCCAATACCAACAAGTGGTTGTTGCTAGGATTGCAATGACTGGGAGGGGTTGTTTGTTTGGGGTGGGGATTGGTTGGTTTTATGTCCTTGCGATCTGGAGTTAATGGATTCTAGGAAACTGCCTTTGTCTGATGCTCTATAAACTTAAAAACGGTTGAAGAGAGGACATGAAGCTATTTTCATATATTATATATGTATGAAAACAGATGTGAGCTGAAAGTAACAATGGAAATCATTCTGACAGGAACGCTTCAGAAGCAGGAGGCCAGGTCACGACGGAAGACAAACAAGCTGTGGAAATATATCTGAGTGAGGCACATTAAAATTAGAGCCAAAGTTCATGGATCTCTCTTAAAAATTATACAGAGATTCTTAGGTCTGTAGGGAACAGACCCTACATAGATGTAGGGTTTGTTCCCCCCCACCCCCACCCCTATAATGATTTAATCTTGAAGCACAGAGTGGACTGGAGTCTGCTGAGGGAGATATCACAAACATTATGTAGCGGGGGTGTAAAAGTCAAGGGTCGCAAAGACTTAATAGGGGGGCTGCTGGTCTACAGCCTGGTGCCCCCTGTGTTGGAGAGGATGAAAGTGGCCAAAGAAGGGGCACTATTGTCCTCCTATAGCCAGCGTGACTCCACCCCCTCAGGCAGCCTATTGGCTCTTATCTGATCCGGCCTGACTATAAATGCAGCCAGGTCTCTGAGTGTTCAACAGCCAGAATCTGGTCTCCTTTGTGTGTTGCCCTTGTCTTGCTCCCAGTGGCTGCCTTGCCCCCCCCCCTCATGTCCTGTCAATCAGCTTCTCTAATCATTTACCAGCCCTGGTGTTTGTCTACTTCTTTGTTTCAGCCCTATTTTGGGTGGACGTCTTGGCTTAGACCCCAGCCAGTAAGTGACTCTGACCTCTGACTGACCTTCCTATGGATCTGCCCCAGTGCTCTATCCAACTCCTCCTGTCCCAATCTTGCTGAGACTCGCACTTCAGCTCCCTATGGCCTAGTGGTGCTGCCGACATGGAGTAACTGCTACCATACAGTTCCTGCCTGTATGGACAACTCAGGGCACCTTTTGGACTGAAAGGTTGTTCTGTGTTCAGGAAGTCGGCTTATAAAATAAGAGATCCTGTTCACGGCATCCAAAACGAAAAGGAAGGAAATCCAGTTAAATCCATGCTGCTCTTTTTACAGGCATTTTCCCATGCATATTAAATAAGGTGCCTTTTAAAAAGGCATAATTAACAACAGCTGTGTGACCCGCTGATGAAAGAGTGTGAGAATTCAGGAAACACCAAGTCTACTTTTACGGAGCAGGTTGACCTTTTTTTCCTGGCTGCGTGGACGGACCACATCCAACCCTCAAGACACTGGATACTTAGCCCTGATATAAATGGTTAGTGCTAGAATGGCATTCTGGTTGGAAGAGGTGGTTGTCTGGGGGGGGGGGAGGAGAGTCATTCCTATATCTTTAACAGCTGCCTGGGAGGCAGAAATGCAACAGCTGAACTGTTTCCCCATCTTCCATGCTACAAGTTCCACCTGATTAATTTCTGCCTGCATGCAAAAATTAAAGGCACCGGAGCCTTTTCTAGAACAAGGTTACAGCTCCACTGTTTTGTTTTTCAGCCCACAACATTCAAACGCTGAATGATGTGTAAACACTATTTAAATACCTTCTAATGACAGTTTCCTAACTCTACAGTTTTGTAGTTCTGCAAATAAGAGCTGCAGGCCGATGGCTGGTGATGGCAATCGCTGCGACAGACAGACAGCAATCCAGTTCCTAATTACAGAGCGATCAAAACAGCAGCAGGCATTTCTCAGGCTGCTCTGCCACAGCCTTACATTAAGCTAGACTCCTCTGTCCCTTTCTTTGTTCCCAGAGACATTGTGGTTTCAGAAAGACACTTTGTGAAACCTGTTCTGCAACTGGGAAGTATGTGGTTCTGTCTGGATTGTGAAACATCAGAATGGCTGACAGTCATCCTCAGGTCCTGTACCTTGAAAATGTGTGTCACACTTGATTGCGTGTCACAGGTGCCTCCATTCGATGCTAGTCCCTGACGGCGGTTGTTATTCTGTCTCTTTAGCTTCTGTAGCTGTACCTGGGGGAACATTAGTATTCTGTGGGAGGGGTGGTACCACATTTAAAAAGTGGTGAGGGGAAGCAGAGAGCGAAGCAGTGTAGGGTGTGTTGTTGATTACTCATGGCAGGAAGAACCAACTTCTTTGTATTCTTGGGGCTAAACACCAGACGGATGGCCAGGATCTTTTCTTTAAAAATAAATTATTTATTCAAACATTTTCTGGGACCCTTTTCTATTAAAAACAACATCCTAGAAATTTACAGGAGGTAAAAACAACATAAAAACTGACAGCAACAGAGGCAATAAATAAGATCTTTCATACTTACAAACAGCTATCAATAAGGGTTCCATTAAATCAAAATCTAAATAGCAGCAGTGCAATTCCACAGTAATGATAAGAACTATTAAAAGGTACTAAAATCCTCAGCAAAGGTCCTATCTTGTTTTTTTGTTTTGTTTTTGGGATGATAAGAGTGTTGGTGCCTCTCTTACCTGTCAAGAAAGGCCATTGTGCAGATTAGGGGAGCCAACATTGAAAAGGCTCCCTCCCCAGCTGCCAGAGACTCCAGCTATCAATAAGTACATTGTGCCTATTAAGCACATGTGCTTAAACATAGCAGGGGCATTACATACAGACTACCCCCCCCCAACAGACATAACATTAAGGATGCAATCCTAAGCATATTCACTTGTAGTGGGACAGATTTCTGAGAAAATATACGTATTGTGGAATACCCCCCCTCCACATTTGAAAACCACTTTCTTTTCCAAACCTGAGGTTTTAACTACAGTATACCTTTCTGTGGTGAAAACCCCCCAGATTTCCTCCTTTTCAGTCTCAAAATGGGCTAATGAGTAGTTTAAGATCACCATCTATTGTTTAGGACTTAAGCTCCTTCATCCCAGAAGCCATGAGGTTAGTGCAGACTGGCACATGTCCAGATTGGGCACCCCTGCCCGGGGCCCGGAGGCAGGTAAGGGTGTCCAGATGACTCATGCAATGAGGCAGAACCAGGACATCACTGAACAAAAGGCACATAAGCCCAAAGGGTGCTTTTGGCTCTTGATCCCAATTCTGACTGAGCAATTGGTGCATTGTTGGGATCCAGCCTACCTTTCAGGGAGAAAGGTACTATGACAGATGGGAACCATCGTCCTGCGTAACTACGTTTAGAGACGGTCTAGGAAGTCACAGATTTCTGTTTATTTTTCTGCTTGCCTATTGCCTAATTGCCACTAACTGTGCCTAGGACCTCCATTGCCTACTTTTCTACTCCTTTTCTGCATATACCTGTTTGTAACTACTTTTTATTCCTTTTGTCTCTCCTACCCTGTTTTAATAAACGATCCTCTTATTTTGATCTTTAAACTACCTGAGCCGGAGGGAGGAAAGAGGGTGCTAGTTGAAGAGCCCTGTTCAATTGGCCATCACACTTTTATCAGAATTTGATAGACCCATCAAGGGAAAGATAAAATTGTGCTGAGGTCTAGAACTGGCCTGGGGCCCTCCTTGATTTATGGAACCAGCAATACCAGACACTTCACCGAGTAATACAAGAACAGGTCTGAGTATGGACACAGCTCTGCCCCAAAGGTAGGTGTTCTCATGGTGCCCTCAAATGAAATGAGGTACAATGACAACAATAACAATGAGAAGTCCTTACGGGATGTGCCACAACCAATGTTGACAGGGTTGCAGCTCCGTTCCCCTCTTCATTTCTTCAACAAGCAGAGAAATGTGTGCATACATGGCCAAATCAAACATTAAAGGAAACAAATATTTTGTTTTGTTTCCATCTGTTTTGTTTCCATCTCCATCTTCCTGCCTGCATTTAGGCTTATGTTTTTGCATCTGATGAAATTCACAGATTCGTGAATGAAACGTCATGCTGCTTTTGTTTGAAAGTTGTTTTATTGTATTTTAAAGTAGACTTTTACAGTATTTTATTTGCACATATGTGTGTTTTAGGAGACTTATAAAGCATTTTAATACATGTTTTAAACATTTTAAAGCATTTTTTCCTTATTTTTATTACCGTAATCTCAAAGATGATCCGATCCTGGTATATTGCAGCTGGTCATAACAGTTTTCGATCCTTTTTGAAACAAATATTGTATTGTAATTTCACCACAAAGCATATAAAGTGTGAACATTACACACACAATTCAGCTTTGCTGGTCACTGGTTTGCAACACACTTGCTGCACTGGGCAATGCGGGAGCCAAGCAGGTGCTGCCATATTGTACAGCAATATGGCTGAACCTCGACTTGGGCCATGTAGCTAAGGACCGAAGAGGCAACAGATATCTCTTATGAGTCCTGGCTTGACGGCAAGCCAGCAGCTTTTGGGTCTGTGCTATTTGCATTTAGGCCAAGGATTCTCTCATGAGTCAACACGAGTATTTCATGTAGTTCCCCTGTTGTCCTGGTTTGCTCTTAACCTAGGAAGGCTATGTGCAGGTACAAACCCGCTCATTGCTGCATTGCAAATCACCTGATTGCAAATATGTGTGGAGGTTTGCCAGGATTCATTTCAGGAAGCAGCTAGAGAGAGAAACGGGACACGTGAAAAAGAAAGTGCGGCAGAAGAGCAGACACTGCTTAGTGGAGAGTAGACTTGCACGACTTGTGGCCCATCAATCCAAGCTCAGTTCACCAGCCATGTGTGCCGGTCAGTGCCAGTGGCTCACTACACTTGCTGGGGGTTAACAAACATCTTGACAGACCCATCTGTGCTGGATTCAGTGGGTCACAAGTTGTGTTAATTAAGGGCCCCTGATTCACAGGAGCTTCTCCACATCCCCACTTTGGTAAGAAATTAAAAACAAGGGAGAAACCTCCAGAAAATAACTTTTAAGTGGCAACAAAAGACTGGCTGGGGGAAAGCCAGGAATGAAAATCCAGCAACTTGGGGCAGGGTGGGGTGTGTGTTAGTTGAGAATGCCCCCGTTTTCCATTCAGTTTCTGCTTTCTCATTTCAATTCTTGGACAAAACAACAAGAAGATTTAGTTCTTTGCACGCGCACTAACAGCAAAAGCAGCTCCTTTGGGCTCTTGCAGCTGAAAAATGAAGACAAATCTATTTAGAGATACATGTGGCAGATTGCTTTCTCTTATCTGTAATTGAGATCTGTGCTGTTCTGTCGACCTGTAGTCACGACAATAAACTCGCTAATTTACTGTAAGCATTTTTTTAAAAAACCAAAACAACAACCCCCCTTTAAGCCTGTCAACACTTAATTATTTAATGCAGCGCATTCCCAATTTGCAACACGAGCAAATAATACTGCCTTCTTGTTGTCCGCTGAGCTGATCTCTGTTATAATAATAATAAAAAAAAAACACCACAGCCCTTTGCTTGCCAAACACACACCGGGAAAAGGCAAAGAACAGAAGAAGCCCAGATGGTCCCGGTCAAGGCTGAGTGAATTTTCCTCATGCTAAACGAAAATGCAAAACTACCTATCATCAAAAGCCAGTGATGCATCGATGGGTGCCAGCAACAGCAACTAACTACAGCTTGCCTCTAGAGCTTCTGGGATTGCAGGGGCTTAGAGTTTATGGCGGGGGTGGGAGAAGAGCTGTGGAGGAGGGGGGGACCACTGCAGGATTTCTGAGAGGGCACGTAGCTCATGTCCCGCATGGAGAAGCTCGGAGGTGGGAGGAGGGATTGTAGGAAGTGGGAGGGTTTGGAAGACCCAGCAACACAAGCTGAACTGCAGCTGCAGCAACAGGCCAGAGAAAATACAGAGTCAGCAGATTCGGCTTCTCCCCAGTGAGAAAGGTTGAGGGCAGCCAAATACATTCCTGCTCGCTCAGGGCCCTAGAGGGAGAGGGGCTCCTTGCAGCTGCTCACAATAGCTGCCTCCAGCCCTCCAAGCAACCGTTTGGCTCATTTCCAAGCCGGCTGGGTAGAGTTAAGGTGCAATCCTTGCATGTTGATTTACCGTAGTAGCATTAGAAACAAGTTTGGCAGGAGGAAAAGCCAGCTATCAACTTACCTCCTTCTGGATTACAGTTTCTCTCTCAGCCTCCTGAGCATCTGCACCCACCAGGAATACATATGGTGGCACATGATGTAGAACTCCTTTCCATGCGGTAATGGTGCTTAAGAAGGGTTATTCCTTACTTGGAGCGCTTATGAGTCAGCGTTCCAATTTCAAGGCCTTGAGCCAGGTGATGTACAACCAACACGTTAAAAACATATTAAAAGCATCTAAAAATTAATTAAAAACAAAACAAGACAGCTTCAAAAAGCACACCAGCATTTAATGAGTGACAGATGGAGCTCCAAAGGCTGTTCGTGGCCCCCTGCAAGCAAGCCAAAGTTAAAAACAAAAACAAACAAACAAACAAAAATACTACCCCAAAGGTGAAAAGCCAGCCAGAAAGCTTGGCCAAGCAGGGAAGTCTTCACCATATTAACAGCGCAATCCTACGTATCTGGCAGGCGGCCCAAGGCCGCCCGCTAGATCCTATGCCAGTTCCGAGCTGCTCTGCAGCGGCCCAGGGTCTACTCAGGGGAAGGGGACATTCGTCCCCTTCCCCCAGTATAAACCAGGGAAGGCCCAATTGGCCTCCTCGGATTTCTGCCCTTACTCCCGATTTGTTGCGAACGTGCCTTACGGCGTTTGCGACGGCTTCCGGCAGCAGAGTGCTTGCTCTGCCACCGCTTTTTTGTGCAGGATTGTGCCGTAAATCTCTGAAGCTGCAATCGTATCATATGCACCCTTACCTAGGAGTAAGCCCCATTGAACTCAGTGGGACTTACTTCTGAGTACGCAGGCATAGGATCGCACTGTGAGGCTACAGTCTAACACACACTTACTTGGAAGTATGTTCTACTGCATAAAGTGGACTTCACAACAGAGTAAACATGCTTAGGGTCACACTACCCAGCTGCAGTCGTAAGGAGACTTTCCATGAAGGTACCTCCTCATTCATTTTGAGCAAACATATTTATACTGTATCCAGTGTTTCCCAAACTTTTTCAACCTGTGGCTCCCTTGACCATTGGCGACCTTTGGCCGTAGCTCCCCGTTAAATTATGTTGCTGCCAATTGGCATTCCACTGTTTTCCGAGAGGATTCCTTGGCATTCCGTGGCTCCCCTGGCTGGTCTTTGTGGCTCCCCTGGGAGCCACGCCTCCCAGTTTGGGAACCACTGCTTGTATACTGTTGAGCACAAATGAGTAAGGGGATTTCTATAGGAGCAACTCTCTCTGAGCTAGATAGTGTGTACATAAATGATAAATCTGGTGATAAAGAACCATGTGTAGCTCAAAAGCTTACATATTCTTATGCTAAAAAGGGAAAAATCTCCACTTACTTTATATCTTCTGTAATACCAAAATATCAAGAATGCTCTGTAGAAAAACTGAATCAAAAGCTATGTTATACTCCAGTCCATACCAAAACATAATCATGCCAAGATTTTGGTGTATGTTGTGCTCCCTCAATACTTAGAAGCGCTTTATTGGGTAGAGTCAGATTACCGTATTGGTCTGAGTATAAGACTCACTTTTTTTCTCCTAATTTAAGTTTTTAAACTAGGGGTGCGTCTTATAATCAAGCTGTTGCAATTTAATGCCAGTGATTTTATTTAAAATTTTTTTATAGCACCAAACTTTAAGGGTGCGTCTTATAATCAGGTGCGTCTTATACTCGGGACAATACGGTATTTCATGTCATTCTCTATCCCAGCAGGACTCACTATCGCTCCACTTCTTTCTTTTGGTTGTGTAATACAGCTTCAACTAAGCTTCAGCTCACAGGAAGTGCATATTACTTCAAGGTAACTAAATTTCCTCTCTGAACAAAGGCAGGTCAGACAGTCTGTTTCTCCACCCTTCCAAGTCCAAGCAAACGGAGTCAAGGCTCCTTCCTGATTTGGGACAGCAGCAGCAGCCACACACTGCAGCATATTTCATAAGGATCTGAAGAAGATCCTGAGTCAATGGGCACCACTGGAAACACTTCCAAACAAATTGGAAGCTTCTGGGTCAGCCCAAGATTGGCAGAGTCCAAACTGCACTCCCTTCCCCTAATTAAATCGTGGCACAATCCATCAGGAAGTTCTCCTGCACAAGCCTCATTGGAATGAACAGAAGTTGGGCAAGAACACTACTCTTTGTCTGGATCACTCTTGAAGTACTGTACTGGATACCTTGCATCAGGATGGGGCGAGGGTAGCAAAGGGGGTCCGAAGGCTCTGGAATGAGATCCATTTTAATAATTGTGGACTTTGCCATGGAAACGTGTAGCTATAATAGTTTTACAATTGTACTTATTGGTTTGCCAGCTTGTACTTGGAATGAAGTGGAATATACATCTGAAAAACAACAACAAAAGGATCAATACTAGTTAAAAATGAGACATTTACTATCCATCATTGTTATTGCAGGCCTTCTTTGTCTTTAAATATCTGCATGGCATGGCCGTTTCCTTTAAAATTGTTTCTCAAACCTTGAATCGGAGTGCTAACTTAACACTACTTTGCACTTGAGAGAGAGAGAGAGAGAGAGAGAGTGTACATAGATTCATGGCTGCCACCTTTATTTCCCTAGCAAGGCTCCTGTGTTTTTGTTTTTTTACTGTTTGCATTTGCAGGCAGAAAACAAACAGATGAGCTCTACCCATCATTGCACCCCTATGTTGGAAAAACATGTGATGAATTTCTGCCTGTCATACACCTATCAAAGGCACAGTAACCCTTCTAGGAAAGAAAGTGGCAGCCTGCTGCTCAGCTTAAAGACTTACTTCCAGGCCAGCACATTTGGTCCAATAAAAAGGATCATCTGAACTCTCTCTCTCTCTCTCTCTCTCTCTCTCTCTCTCTCTCTCTCTCTGAGAGGGGGGATCTAAATAACACCAGCCATCCCTGTAACATCTGTAGGTAGACTTGCTGTTTTCAATTCTCACTTTCCATCCCTTAATTTAATGGACAGCAGCCAACACCACCCACTTTGTTTACATTCCATCTGCTTCTCCTGTTTTTCAGTAACAGCTTGCTGTAACAGTCTGCAGTTTCGGCTTTAGGCAGCTGGAAAAGAGACTCTCTCCTAGCATCACACTACTTGTATTTAAACATCTTTATTAATGGCTTGAAGGAAGCGAGTAAACAGCACAAGATGCTCCCAGAGCCAGATAGAGCTAAAGTATCTTCTTACTTCTGGCTATTGGCTGCATATTGCAGGTGGAAGTTGTATGCATAAGGAAGGAAGTGTGCAAATTACTCAGTCAGGGGACAAGCTTACTTCTGGCCCAAATGGAGCAAACCCCCCCCCCCCCGGACATTTGTGATCTTTATTATAGGGACAGACCCATCAAACTTGGGATATTTATCAAATGTATCTTCTCCAAAAATTGTCACTTCAGCCTAAGATTTCATCGCTACTGGCGTTTTAACAGGCATCACTTTTGGCACTGTGTGGACATCCCCTTCAAATATAACTAAGCACAAACTTCTGGCCAATTTTATTGGCACAAAGAACTGGGATGGTCTAGTAGGGGTTGTTCTTCCAGATGAGTTTGGTTGAGGCCTCTAAATCCAAGTTCTTTGAGATGGTTTTGTGCAAGTGTGACAGGGCATGGTAACCAGCAGGCAGGAGCTGTGGAGCGATTCACCCAAAATGCACCAAATGGACCCATAGGAAGTCTGCAAAAATGCACCAAAAACGGACCCATAGGAAGTCTGAGAAGAACTCAAGGTATTCTTTGCTGTAGTGAGAAGCACAACAGGGTCAAAACCAACAATGGAATCTGTCTGATCAGTTTGATGAATATCTCAAGTTTGAGGGGTCTCTCACCATAAAGATACCATCTCAGGCAAAATCCTGTGTGAGTGTATTTGTGGGTAGGTCCCATTGACCTCAGTGGAACTTACCTCCTGCAGGTGTCTCTCTCCCAGGTGATCTGCAAATGTCCATGTGTCCAACTTACTCCTGCACTATGCAGCTGGTAGGCAAAAGAAAAATATTTTTGCACAAAGGGAGAGGGGACAATGGAAATGCAACATTATAACAAGACCTAACAACATCAGCTATACACACAGGGGTTCCTTTACTTGTTTATCCTCCTACATGATAGCAGCGATCACCTGCCAACAGTGCCCTTCTGCCGTCTACATATGACAAAGAAGTGCCAGTCATTACACAAAAGAATACATTGTCATAAATCGGACATTAAAAATTGGTAACATTCAAAATCTAGTGGGAGAACATTTCAGTCTCCCAAGGCGCTCTGCTGTTGACTTGAAGTTGAACGTCACCTTCATCCACAAGGGAACTTTAAAGGAAGGCTCCAGCGTGAAACTGAATTACAATTTATCCAGAGGATCTGTTCTATTAGGTTCATTCAGGTTGAATGGAGAGTCAAGGCAATGGGTTCCTACGCTATAAGATAATTAGCTGAGCAAAACTAGGGTGTTTTTTAGATACAATTGTAGACTCTCACGACATGACCATATTTTTGAGTTAAAAACCCACATATTTCCGGGTAAGACTACGTCGTTTCCAAACTCTTTATTACAAAAAGCAAGATGTTACCAGTAACTTTACGTTTCACCCCTGACATTCGGGGCATCATCAGAAGAAACTGGTGTTTTTTGTTATAACCAATCACTGGTGTAGTGAATCATCACTGTGTTTATCTTATATGTTGAAGTTCGACACAGAACTGGAACAGACTCTATGCATTTCATGGCCATTTGGCCCCACTGTGTACATGTTTTTCTTTTTCTCTATCTGTGTGTGTACGCATGTGTGCTTGCCAACTGTTGACACTTTATGCTTCTGACCAAGTGGACTGTAGCACATGAAAGATGATGCTGCAATCCATGTGTTAAGTCTTTTAAGGTGCCTCAAGGCTCTTTGTTGTAAGCAGGATTGTGTGTGCAAAAGACAAATTTAAATCCTGCATCGCGGTAATTCAAAGCCTGTGACCTGAAGACATTGTGCAAAACAGACACAATTGCATATACAGTATGCTTAATTTTGCATAATATATTCTCCTTTTGCCAGTCATGGGAAGACACTAGTCAAAGCACCAACACTCTGTATCTTGCAAAGAAAGGGGATATATGGGATCTTCAGCCATGTATATTTTGTTGAAGAAATAAAGTTTTTTTTAAAACTCAAACAACACTTGTCTGAAGAAATTCCAATTAATTAATTCCAATCTAATAGGAATTAGTATCCTAATAGGTATCATAGGTATCAATACTAATAGGAATTAGTATCATAGGTATCAATACTAATAGGAATTTCTTCAGACAAGTGTTGTCTGAATTTAAAAAAAAACTTTATTTCTTCAACAAAATATACATGGCTGAAAATCCCATATATCCCCTTTCTTTGCAAATTACAACATGCCATGAAAATCTCCACTCTACTCTGACTCTGTATCTTGCTTCATAGGATGTCCTACAGAGATGTGCCCTGTCTGCTCTGGCTTTGGAGATTTCACCCACCTCCGCACTTCAAAGCTTCTCTTTGCAAAAAAGTTAGAAGCTTGCTTTATGTCTTACGTAACAGCCGAGATTCTCAGGGTGCTAAAAGCTGTACCCAGTACCAAGTTCTGCACTTCCACTAATTCATGGAATACACATAGCCCTGAACAGAAGACCAGACACAAAATTCAACTCGCAGCTATACAGTCAAATAGTAATAGCTCACATATCCAGTAGATGACAAGCACTTGCCAAAGTATTTTAAGCACACTGCAAATGCAACCATGTGTGATGACAAATCAAGCCAGCCAGTGTGGACAGCAATGGAAAAAAAGGAATGTGTTCTTTAAACATACAGGTCATTCAATGTTTTTTAAACATATATTGAGTAATGCAGAAACCAAGGAGAACTAAGAATAGGCCAGGAGACGCTGGCCCTGAGCCAGTCAGGTGTAATTTGTGTGCAGAAAGAGATTGCACACAAGCACCCAAGAGGCTGTTCTGTGAGCACTGGCTGGGTGTCTCACAAAAGCCAGCAAACCTGGCTGCATGCACGCATTTGGTGGAACTCACAGAGTAGCAGCTGTTGCACTGTCATGCAGAGGTAAGAAACACTGCATCTCCAAGCACAGCCTCTTCTGAACTGTTCACCTGGTACTGTAGACCTAGCCTCCTTTCCAGCTGGTGACGCAAAGTCAGTTTCAAAGCTGATGGGGCAACAGATGCTGCAGAAAGTTGCAGAATCTTTAAAGGAATGGACAAGGAGAGGAAGTTAAATTTAGCTCAAGTTATGGTTTGCGGTGCATCTAGTGTAGGCTACCTAAGGGCAGGTTAGGATAGAGCCACAGCTCCTTTTGAAAACTCTGTGTGTGTTCTGCTTATGTGATGCTGTACAAAAACACTGGCAAAATGCCTGTCAATATGATAGGCAGGGAAAATGTGGACAGAAGAGCCATATAATGTGTGGCAGTCTTGTGGGCTTCTGTCTGTGGAGTGTGTGTGCACCAAGTGCTCTACGCATAGGGACAAACTGCATTTCCACCATGGGGTCTTTGCAGCAGTGGCCAGGTCACCCAGGTTCAAGGGTAGCAGGCAGGTTTCAGCAACACTGTTCCTGTGTGCAGCTTTCCCCCAGAATAAGGACTGCCAGTCATTGACGGATATGGAATTAAATACCGCTGCAATCTGGAGCAATTTTTGCCTCCCCCAACAGCCAGCTCCTCCCCCAACAGCCTGCCACTAGATAGCCAGCTCCTATCTGCATAGCTCTGAAGTGGGTTTTGATTTTCAGCCATGCTGGAGTACGATGACAGAATGTTAGGAGACAGCACTGGCGGAAAGCTGATGGAGCAGAAAATGTGTTCTTCATTAGGCAGTCTGACAAACCGAGATTTTGAGCATATAGTAGCTTGTCACATATACAACACTCTATGGTTTATGTTGTTTGTACCAGCAGAATGCTTAATCCTCAATATCACCAACGACTGAGCTTGGCCAGTCTTGGAAGGCAGCAATAAAAACAAGCATCAGTTCATTGTTAGGGCATCTGCCCCAGCCCCACAAGTTGGTCAGTCCGAAGGCACAATCGCATACGCTTCCAATCAAGTTAGTCCTCTTTGCTGGTATGAACTGAGCATCTTGACACGAACACTGGCAGACGCTTTTCATGTTATAAACCTTTATTTATAGATGTACAATTGTATAATTAATTCTAAATTAAGAAATACAGCCTTTGTGAATATCTTTCAGGATCTATGCTTTTTATTGCACATCGCTCATTCCATCCATGGCTATCTACTTGAGAAATCAAAAGGTTTGGACAGGTAGGCACTGGGGCCACCAATGCCAGTTTTGGAGACTGTGGCAACTTCATGCTAAACTCTTGAAAAGTGACCCTCTGAAAAAGTGACCCTCAGAGTTGGAGCTCACAGGATTGCTGAAAGTTAGTTAACAGGGCTGAGATTTCAGACAACATTGCGGCCCATATCTGCCATCACAGGACAATGTGGGAGGGGGTGAAGAGAAGGTCTTCTTGTGGCTGTAGGTATGTACTGAGTAAATCTGCCCTTACACATGCGTGTTCAATACATATCCAGTTTGTGGATTCCAAAGGAGCAATATGCATAAAAGAATCTCACCAATTACTCCTATACTCTAATTTGGTAGCTTGTGTTATTCTGATCAAGTTAATTTCCAGTACATAGCCAAAAAACTGCCTGTATGGAAAATGTCTCTGGACGAATTTGACAGAAAATAGAGATGAATCCAGTCTATGCAACCAATGGTAATTCACGTACTCAGCATAACTAAGTGTCCTGTCAAGATAAAACATCTGTCCTGATCCAGAATCCCTATTTACTTCAGTGGCAGGAGCAGATGCATGCAGAGAGATAGGCTTCCATTGATGCGAACGAAGGAGGCTTTGTAGGCTGGGGAGCACACACTGGATCCCTTGCGCCTGCAGCTCAACACTAGGGTAGGACCACTAGGTTTTACCAGAACCATGAGCATTAACCTGTTCGACTGGCTCATGGCTCAACGTAACTTAAGGCTCCTTTGAAAGCATTGTCTCGGGTTCCATAAAGCAGGATGAACCTTTCTAAGAAAATAGGTCCGAAGCCAAGTATTTTGCTCATGGAAGATGGGTTACACAGCCCAGTCAAGTAACTGGAATACAGCTACAGTAGTTCCTCTTTTTTCAACTTACTCCAGAAATAGAGACTGCAGCAAAGCCTCTTCTGGCAAAGAGAAACTTGTTCTTTGACAGATGGTGCAAACTAGCACACGCTGCTGCATGCTCTTCCTTTCACTGCAAGGGGGTGGGGGCTACCCAAGCCCCATAGAAATTAATGGGGGGTACAGCAGCAGCAGCAGCAGCACCACCACCACTTGGTGGACCATACTGACTGACACCAGGTTCCTGGAATGAAGTCAGCAATAACCAGTTGCCCAGGAAAGGCAGCTTTGCTTACAGCATTATAGTGTTGCGATACAGAGGGAATCAGTTTAGGAAAAAAGATGACCACAGAATGCAGGGTATGGAAAGCCCCGGGTACCAGAACAAACACTGATTGCAAGGCCGAAAGTACAGAGTTCTGCAAAACATACAAATAAATAAGAAGTTCCACACAAACACACAAGCAACCCCTGATGAGCTCAAGATCCTTTAGGATCATTTTTGATCTTTGCTGGGTGAAGTTCAAGTTGAGAAGCCACCAATTTAGACCACAAATCCAAAACGGGGTCAAAATGTTCATGTAGAAAACATTTCTACAGATATAATTTTTTTTTAGTGATTCTCTCCTACAAAGATCAGCAGGTCAATTCCAACACATGCTTTGTTTTTCCAAGAAAACCAAGTTGTTAAAAAATACAAAATGTTCATGTCAGACAAGGTTGGCTTGTGTAGGAAAGGCTTGTAAGGCTGGACAGAAAGTGAGGGGGGGAGGGTTGCAAGGCTAAAATTCTCACATCCTGGGTTATGACGTTCAGCAAAAGAATGAAATAATTTAATTCTATCCCTGCATAGTTTAGAAGTACAACATATTTACAGCTATAAGTTAATTCTAAATAATTTCTCTTGCTCTTTAAAACTGATTTTTTGTTTTGTACAGGTCTTCTGATTTCTCTCTCCCTTTGAAGTGACCAGTGCAATTGCGGAAGGCTCTTTCCTTCTGCTCTCTTGATTTTCTGCAGGCTTAAAAAAAACCCCAGAAACTCAGCACTTGCTCTCAGGATTTCTGGGTCCTGAAAGAGACATGACCGTTGAGAGTGGAAGAAGGAACAAAGACAGGTGGTCTTTTTTCCTGTCCTAAGAGGCATCCAAGTTGAACGCTGGACAGAGACAGAGAGAGAGAAAGAGAGAGAGAGAGAGAGAGAGAGAGAGAGAGAGAGAGGAGAGGGCAGTTGTGCGTTGCTAATTCTCCAATTCCATTTTAATTTAAGTTCTGATTCTTTAAATAGAAAGTCTGTCTCCTTGGCTCAGTGCACTTCCCCCAAAGTCTTCAGGCATTTGAAGAGTCTGAGAATAAAAGCAGTAACAGTATCAGTCTCCAGTGTACAAGAAGGATAACAGAAACCCCAGATAACACTTTGGTCCACAGCCACTCCCAGCCCCATTAACAAAGCAAGACCCGTGACCAGAGTAACTGGAAACGCCATTCTGAGCATTTAAGCTAACTTCTTGCTATCCAACAACCAATATGCGGAGAAATTTCCAGTCACAGTTATGATAAACAAATAATACAGGTTTCACCACTTTACAGAAGGAGGTATTGTAAAAATAATATGGAAGAAAGAGGAATCTAAGCAGAAATTCCCCTCCATCTATGGAGACAACCGCCACCAAAGTTCAGGGCGCAGCCAGTGGACAAATGCAAGTGTAGATAATCCCACCTCCCCAAAACTTCAAAGATTTCTATATTCACACAGCCAGATGTTGAAATGCATGCATTACAATACACAAGAGTTTCTGGCAAAAATAGTGGGGGTGGAAAAGTTTGAAGACAGCCATCACACTTTGCGAATACTTTCATGGAAGCAAAGGAAAACGGGTGTCACCTCAACGCATCCTGTGAATCAAAGGACCCACCTTCGGAAAACCTGACCAAGGTCTCACTGTTGGGGGAAACCTGAGTTGAGGCTGTACCATTTCAACCACCTGGTTTCTAGTCACTCCTTGATGTGCTAGATCTCCATGTGAACATCCCACGAAACAGGTTGACCATCCACTGAGGGCCAAACTACAAGTTACGCAAGGAATCCATGACTGGACCTCCTGGCTTTTTTTACACTTGGCATCCTTACGGGTCCTACATTGGATCATGGCCGTGGTGTCAGGGGAGAGAGTGTTTAGCCCCCTTCTCCCTGCGCCACTTCCCTCGACTGAAATCTACCTCCCACTCCAGGCCGCTAAAATCCTGGCTGAGGGGAAAAAGAGAGAAGTACATGTATTTTTCCTGCCTTTTTCCCCCTCGTGGGACTAATAGCTTTGGAGGGTGAGCAGTTTTGATTGGAGAAATAAATAGCATGATGAGCAAGGCTTAGACCCCCCCACCCTGGGTAAAATTTTTGAAAACATGGGACATCCAATCACAGATCTTCTGCATAATGTGCAATCTGACTCTAGTGTCTAAATGGGGGAAAGAGAAGAGATACCTTGATCATTTTAAAAAAAATGTTTTTAACAATTGCCTTTCTGACTCTTATTCAAACTTCCAGGTGAACGTCCTTATTTACAGGAATATCTCACCATGAGGGGATACAGTACATCCTTGCAATTCCTTGCAACCACAAGAAGGCAACTTGATCTGCTGAACTGTCTGCATGAAGCAGCTCCTCACGTGGTTCTAGGGATTCCATCCTGCCAGCAAAGCCTCTTTTTTGCAGCACAGCACAGCCCAGTGGGAATCACAGCCACTCTGGCCTACTTCCCACAAATAGCAGATTGTGCGATAAACGTGAGCCTGGGCTGTTTCACAGCACAGGACCAAGTGCTTCTCCCCCAAAAATCATTAAAACCATATCCATATTTTTTTTTTAAAAAAGGATGACAGGAAGACGGATTCTAACGCAGGTTTCTCTCTGACACGCCAGTTTTGCTTAGCTCATCTGCTTGTGAGAATTAGGCTTCTGGGGAGATCTGCCTGCCATGTGAAGCAGCCTCTGAGCAGAAAGGTAACTGGCAGAAAAGTGGGTGGGAAATAAAAATAAACAACTGTGACTGCATTTCAGTGACCAGCACCTCTCTCTCTCTCTCTCTCTCTCTCTCTCTCTCTCTATCTATCTATCTATCTATCTATCTATCTATCTATCTATCTATCTGCATAAGTGAGCCAGGCAGATACATGCACCTGCAGATGAAATACAGATACAGCCACAGAGAAGACACTGGTTAAAAAAAATCACCTGGTTGTATCTCTGCTCCACCACACTGGGTGCATTTTTTTTAATTTATTTTTTTAAATTAGCTGCCAGGGAAGAATCACAGGCATTTCTCACTTCATGGAGACATTTTCTTGTAAAACATACATCTGTAAGCTTGTTCTTGTCATGCTCAAGTGGGGAAACCTGGAGCACTGCAAATGGTTCCTGTTTAAATAGGAACAATTTGACACGTGACAATACTGATGACCGCAACAATTGTGAATGCAGTCGAGATGGGGCTGCTGGACGGGAGCCTGGTGTGTCGTAGATTCCATGGGTCAGAGATAAACTGAAGTGAACCCCAAGCAGCACTAGCCTATGGGAAACCCCTGCTGCAGGCAAGGCTCTGGGAAAAGAAAAGGGAGCAAAGGAACTTCTTTAAAAAGGAACTTTTCCTTTATCTCCTATTTCTTCAAGCCCTGTGATACACCAGAACATCATTTTCCGTTTCACAGACAGCAGGCAAGTCAGATTGACTCATTCCATGTGGATGAAGTGGTCCAGCTGCTTGGATCTGCTTCAGATGTTACCAAAGCCACCAACAACTGAATGGCACTTCGTATAATGTTCAAAAGGGAACCGGCATGGGTTGCGTCTACTGTTTATCGACAGCTTGCACAAGCTCCCCTTCAGATGTTACAAGGAGCGCCACCAGAGGAAGGTGGAAGTGACCGCTCCTTTGACTGCCGACTCCTCTTTGGTAACATCTGAAGCCACAACCTTTCAGATCAGTTCTCAGCTGAATCGGTGACAGCAAAGAACCTCAAATGCTGATGATCTCAAATAAATATGTACCAGTCAATCAACAATCCAGTTATTTTGCTTTGCTCCCAAAGGCACTTACATCAGCAATGCTACACAGGAGAAGCTGAAAGAGCAAAAGTACAAATGAAGCCAAATGCCCCAGCAGAGGTGTGACTTCTTGATGAAGGGAGATGTGTGCAGAAGGGAGGAGGCCTATGTTTTAATTAGGGACTATGTCTAAAAATAAAGTACTGTTGTGCAACGTTACAGGATCAGAGGGGGAAAAAAAATCTTCCGTTCTTACTTAGACCTCTGTGGACTGCTTCTACAACAGCTATCCATGCATGGATGCCTGGACCTCAGACAGTCTGCTGCAGCTTGGTGTGCCCATCTTCTGTGCTCTCTGATATAGATCGGAATCTCCAAAATAACGTGCCCGGTACAGTAAGCCTTCCTCTGAAAAAGACAGGCAGACAAGTCATTGAAGCAACCACCAGGAACGTTGACAAGTGCAATTATTCATGTAGGCTGCAATCCTATATGCTTATCTGGGAGTACGTCTCACTGAACACCGTGGGACTTGCTTCCAAGTATAGGGTTTTGCTGCTAGGCCTGTACAATACTCATTGCTGGATACTCCCCCAAGGAGTTCCATGGAGAGAGTATTCCTTCTGGTCCCTTCGGGAAAGATGATGCTACGATCAACTCCCAAACTGACAATATTTTGTCATGTCATCTCTTGTGCAGAGCGCGACAACAGAGTCAACAAAAATGTTGATGTACTGCTACACACTGCCTCAGACGCTGCATTGACAGTTTATCTTTAGAATACATTTTTAAAGGTTAGATTGGGATGGATTGGTCCCCATTGAAGACCCGCCAAACATTTCCCATGCAGTGTAGTCTGAGTCCTTGACGACATCATCAGTAAAGAGTATGCTAGCCATAGATCATGATGATCCATTCTGTTGAAAATTTTTAATTAATGTATCATAAGGTGACCCACTGGGGTTTGTTTTACTTGTTTTAATTACCTTGTTTTTAATTATTCTTATTGTATTTTATTATGTATTTTAACATGTTTTAATTGTAAGCTGCCTTGATTGCCCTTATTGGGAGAAAGGCGGGGTAAAATTATTTAAATAAATAAATAAAAATAAACAAATAAAACAAGAGTTAGCTTTTTAGCTGTCTCACCCAGCTACACCATACGAGGTCCTCAACTGCAAATCAGGCTTGCAAATGTTGCCTTAAAAAACGTATCTTTTAACAATAACTTTCCAAAACCTTTGTAGGGCATAGTTTGCACTCTCCCAAAGCTCTAAAAGCCTTTAGGGACAAGAAGCTAAGTCAGGGAAACTGTTTTATTTAAAAAGGGACGGTCACCTGGTGGCCATCTCAACCCCAAGGCAATTTTTTTCTGACTCCCAATGGCCCTACCAAATTTTCAAATCAAGGCATTATAAAATATTTGCCAACAGTTTTACTAGAAAGGAGAAGAAAATGTAAGAAACAGTGGTAATTCAAACAGTAATGCTGCATCCATCTCCCTTTTGGCTTTTGTATGTAATGTGTTTGCAGTATGTGAATGTGAGCCCAATCCTATGCATGTCTACTCAGAAGTAAGTCCCATTATGGTCAATGGGGCTTGCTCACAGGTAAGTGTGGATAAGATTGCAGCCTGTATCTCTTTGGATGCAACGCTATGCCTGAGTGCATACACTCCATAGCCATGCAGCTCTTTCTGCTAAGATGGCACCAGCTTCCTTCTGGAAAATCGCTTTTGGTCCCCAAGAATACAGAAGTTGGCTATCAGTGGTGTTGCTGGCCAGGGGCGATGACGCGTTTCGCGCCATCACCCCACCCTGGTGTTGCTCCCAGAAAGGCTCCATGTGGAGCCTTACAGGGGCGAGGGTGGGTGGGAGGGCACATTCCCCAACCAAAAATAGGCCAGAATGGCTGTCGCAGCCGTTGCAACCGCAGCTATGAAAGCAGCCGCCGCTTCAGCTGCCACCGCCACCGCTCCTCACGAGAAGACCATGGGTGGCACCCGGGGCACAGCACCACCACCACCTGGCCCTGGCTTAGCTATGCAACTGATCTTTATTTATTATTTACTATATAAACATATATACTGGCCTTCAACAAATATTTCCAGGGCAGACCACAAGGAAACAAATGAAGACAATAAAATCATAAATATGCAATAAAGCAACAACAATCCATAAAATACAAAATAAAATGGCAGCAATTAGACGTTAAAGGGCTGGAAAAATGAAAAGTTTTTTTTTTCCTCTGGGGCCCAAAAGACATCAACACAGGGAGACCGTTCCATAGGTTTCGTACAACAGAGGCTCCCACAGGTGAATGCAGTACATAAGCAACTGGATGTGGGAGAGGGCACTCCTTCAGGCAACCCAGACCCAAGCCATGCAGGGCTTTATGGATCAGCACCAGCATTTTGAGTCAGCGGAGCCCTTGAAGCACTGGCAAGATGTGTTCCCAATGGCTGGTCCCCAGCTAGCAGCCTAGCAGCTGTATTTTGGATTAACTGCAGTTTCTGAGTGGTGTTCAAAGGCAATCCCAAACACACTGTGGTAGTATAACCTTAAGGTTATCAAAGATGGGTAATCATAGCCAGGTTCATCTCAGGCTACTGGGTTTTTGATTATGAGACTTGGAATCCTTTTGGTTCAGGGAACCATTTTTGCTCTGTAAATTGCTTTGAGAACTGTTTGCTGAAAAGTGGTATCTAAATATTATTATTATACATATTTATATACTACTTTTTAACAAAAAGAAGCCCACAAGGCTTTTACAGAGCATAAATAAATGGTCCCCTGTCCCAAAAGGGCTCACAATCTAAAAAGAAGCAGAAGAAACATCAGCAAACAGCCACTAGAAGAGAATCTGCATTGGGATGAATATGTACTCATATGATACTACTTCCCCTGCTAAATATGAGATCCATCGTTTTAAAAGGTGCCTCTTTGCCCAGTTAATAAAAAAAAAAACACAATTCCTGTATGCACTTGTACAAAGGAGAGATATACAGATCCACATTGTTTTAAAAGCTGGCCCACTCACTCTGTTGCTTTTCCTTCCAACAGTTATTTCTGAGGTTTGCAATGTAATCGTCTTCCACACTCCTCTCCACATTTTTCAGGTTTGTGCCAGTGTATTCTTCTGCAAAGTTATCTGTTACAAAGTAAGGTACTTTCAAGTGTTCAGTTACTCTCTTGTGTATATGGCCCACAGACCTGATCAAGGAGAAAGGAAAAAAAAGATCAAAATGATCAGAACAAACAATGCAATTTGAACCATGAACTGATAAACCGTAGATCAATGTCTTGAGTATCCTAGCTTTTCATTTCAAAAGGAGCAAGTATCTAGTCCTCATTGCTACAGAAAACACTTAAAAGGCCAAGACTACTTGGGAGTGGTGGTGGAGGTAAAAGGTTTCCTGGGCCCAGGGAGAAAGATACCCATTATTCTTCACAGTTCCATGGGGTTCCTCAAAGACCCCAGGCTCTGTTTTCCTCTGTTTGTTACATTTATTTTCTTCTAGCCCTCTCTTCCTTCAAGAAAATCAGAGTGCCTTATATCATGGAAATCCCCACACAGTCACTGATCAGGCAGAGACCTGTCTAACTCTGACAGTGGAACAATTCTCAGCTCACTGTCCCAATTAGAACAGAGCACCTAAATTGAGCGCAGTGGCATTATCTCAAAACAGGCTGTTGCTATTTCCTTGTCTGCAAAACAAACAAACAAACAAACAAAATGTATTCACAGCCTCTCTCTCTCCCCCCCCCCCATTTAAGTCAAAAGACATTTGCAAAACATGAAACATTTGTAACAAGAAAGATTTATCCCCTCATGGTGAAATATGCAGGACCTGGCATTCCTAGCACAGGAAATGCCCTTTCTCAACTGTAGCAAACCACCCTCTTTGAGTGACCACACACTAGGATGAAAAGCACGAAATTGCTTGGCCTCGTATCAGAGGATGACCTTAACCCAAGGCAGTTATATGCGACAATATCAAAAGCAAGAGGACTTCACCCAGAGCATGAGCTGGTGGTAAATATTAAGGGGAGGGACAGGTCTAATATACAAGAGTGCTTTGCTCCTCTGAGGGGTTTTCCTGCACAGATGTTGATTTACAATGATGAAGATTCGACTGATCACTTAGAAGCATTTAGATGGCTTCTGAACGCGTGTCTTTTTTGCAGGAATACCTTTCTCTTTGTCAAGACAGCTGGCAGCCCAGTCTTGTGCAAAGTGAGAGCTGGCAAGCCACTATCGCCCCCTGCTGTCTGATACTGCACATTTGTCATCCATCGCCACTACAATGCCAATGAGAAATACTAGCAGAATGTATTTATTACATTCAGTGACACAGTAAATGGATAGGATTTGTGCCAAGATGTTTGCCACTTGGTTGATGCAGTTAATTTGCTTGTGATGAGCCAACAGTGACACAGATGCATTTGGCTTCTCATCCACATCTGGGGGGGGGGAAGAGATACAGCTTGATAGGAGTGCGAGGAAGCACCAAGACCAAGAAAGGAGACAGGGATCTAAACAGATCCAACAGTATATTCTTGGAACCCTCTTTCACCATTTCCAACCCACATATCAGCAAACAGCCAAAAGATGCTCAGCAACAATTCTCAATTTGAGACCTCTGGGCCCCAAGCTGAGGCACGTAGTCATTTATGAAGTGCCTTTGCTCTCTGAATTAACTCACAATATGGCTGCCGTTAAGCCAAATTTGCTTAATATGCCTGACAGTTGGAGGTGTAGGAGTCCCTCCCTTCCTCTCATAGCAGCCAAACCCTGAAAGCAAAATGTGAAATAGAAATTTTGAAATTTTTATTTCCAACATACGGAACGTCAGACTCAATTAAAAACAACAACCACCAAATTTGAATTCAGATGCTACATTGTCCAGGTTTATCTCCAGCACTAAGCAGAATACTGTATACAGAAAGTCCTCACTGAATGTTGTAGATAGGTTCCTGGAAACTGCGACATTAAGTGAAACGTATAACAAAAACAATTTTCACCGGCAGGCTTAGTGATGCTCCGGGGGGGGGGGGGGCCTCAGGCGGGCTCGCTGCGTGCCGCAAAGCCGCTTCTGGGTTGCGCAGGACCACAACCCACTTTGTTGGCTTTGTTCTTGCTTCAGAATGGCTTGTAGAAGCTACCTGCAAGGCATTCTGGGGTGCAAATAGGACCAGGAAATGGGTGGCAAGCTTGGCGCAACCCGGAAGCAGCTGCAGCCACGGAGGGCGATGTTAAAATGAAACAACGGATACCGAAACAACAGGTATCGAGTCCTAGGTCTAATCCCTGGCATCTTCAGATATATTTCTCAGCTGGCCTACGATCTTGGAGGGCTGATGCCCATCAGAGTAGAAGACAGTACTGGGCTAGACAGGCCAATGGACTGACACAGTATAAGTCAACTCCATATATTCATATATGTTCCTTCCATTTTTTGTTAATGGATAGTAAGGTTTAAATCTAGTTACTTTCCTGATGTTAGATACTTAGAGCATCTGCCTATTGTTCAAAACCAGGGAAATAGTATGCCTGCTTCTTGCCAGGGAACAATCCGCCAAGAACAGCAGCACATCCCTGGGGTTCTCCACCCTACTTAATGTGGGTGGAGGCAGGTTTCACTTGGGCATTGTAGAACCTGGGTTGCTTGAAATGACACCACATTTGAGAAGCTGATGTCTGGCCAACCCCGCAGCAGCGTGGGACTCTCGCCTATTCAGCATTTCTCAAACATCTGATATCACAGATAAACGCTGCAACTTCCTAAAATGTGGCACAGCGTTCCAGAGAGATACACTGCAGATGTATAACACACCCTATTGATGGCAACTACTCTTACTGGCAGGCAGAGATGTGAGGGCCAAACCACATCCCACAGGCAAGCAGCAAATCCCCTCTCCACCCACAGGGCCTGCTTCTCTTTCCCAGTCCTTCTTTTCTGCATGGAGGACAAAGGGGAAGGAAAGACCAGAATGGACCAAAAAATGAACGATCAGGGTTCAAGTTCTCAAGGTCCTTCTCTTTTTGTTTGTTTCATTAAGGGTGCAATCCTGTGTAACTCTGGCACCAGTGTAACAGTAGATTCCCGGTGTAAGAACACTTATGCCAGAGTAACTTGACGGACACCGACGGACCCAGGACGGAGACTGGCGTAACCCCCCTCAGACACCGCGTAGGCACAGTTTGCGTAGGCAACTCCACAGGCGCAGGGGGCATTCTGGGGCCATCCAAACGCCCCCGGAATGCCCCCTGCGTCTGCGGAGTTGTGCCGGCGTCCGTCCTGCATCCAAACTATGCCTGCACGGCGTCTGAGGGGGGTTACACCAATCTCCGTCCTGTGTCCGTTGGCGTACGGCAAGTTACACTGGCATAAGTGTTCTTACACCAGGAGACCTACTGTTACACCGGTGCAAGAGTTACACAGGATTGGGCTGCATGTGCAGGAAAAAGAAAAAGGGGCCAATGACACCCATCGTAGGCTAAAATTCAACCTGTAGGTTATCAAGTTGTTCTACCCCTGCAGCAAAACGATCATGTAGGCCAGCTGCAGAAGAGCTCCATCGACAAAACGTTTGGAAACGTGGCCCTTCGCAGTATATCTAGTACTTTTCCAGATAACACCTGGCGTCCTCAACAGTCATCAGCTGGTAAAATTGGCCATTGCACAATTTTTCTTCTCTCCTCCCAGAACAGAGTTTCTTGTCTCAGCCATACAACCACCACCTTTCACACAGCAGGGAAGAGGACAACCATTGCTAAGGTCCCAGATGTGTCTTTGTACTGTTTTGATGCATAACTTGCAAGTGTCCAGGGGTCCCACTTCAACATCAAGCAAAAAAGGGAGCTAGAAACAACTGGAGGGACCCATCAGATACAAGAAAACCACTGAAAAGGATTGGTGTCCCACATTTCTTTTAGACATTCCCAATGCATTGTGATGAAGAACTCTTTCTCAAGAGAATTTCAAAATATAAGAAGTAACTCATCCAATTCCAGTAAAAATCAGCATGCATGGAATTGTCTGAGTTGCTTCTTAGACTTAAAAATTCCCTTGAGAAAGATTCCTCACTTCAGCACTAAAAGTCTGAGGGGGAAAGAAGAAAAGCAGAGCTCTCAACACACCCTCACATAGATGGGAAGACCATTTCACAGTTAACTACACAAAGCCTGTGTTGCATCCCAGCATCACCTCAGACTCCATAACCGAAATGCATGAGCAATTCTAAATGGAAAATTTTCAGGCACAGGAACCTGAAGCAAGGAGGCAACTGTCCATGAATGCATGCAATTTGATAAGGGGCTAAAATGAGAGCAAAAGAGGTTTCCTTGTGAAACAGTATCATTATCTACAGAGCTGTCCCTCAGGTAGGGCAACTGGGGTGGCTGCCCTGGGCCCTGCACTTACATGACTAATATATGGCCATAAGGGTGGGGGTGGGGCACACTGGTTGAGCTGCCCTGCACCCTTCTAGGGACGGCTCTGCTTATCTATGATGAATGATGTGGTTAGTTTCCAGGTCAAGAGACACACGGACACAGAAAATCGCCATATACTCAGTCAGTCCACTGGGGCCATCTAGGGTCAACTGTCGACACTGGCTGGCAGTGACTCTGCAGTGTTTCAGACAAAAATGTTTCCTCGGCCCTACCTGGAGACCGAACCCAGAACCTTCTGCATGCAAAGCATGTGCTCTACCACAGAGCTACTGTCTCTCCCCATGCAGATAAGATTCTGATCAGGGGAGACTGTTACACAAGCAATTCCCCCCCAATCACACGCACATGCACCCTGAGGTGGCACATGGAGGACTCGATCATGTGAATGCCTGAATGTTGAACTATCTCCTATCCAAACAGACATTATACAAAGCTGGGAGGCAGGTATAAGTAACAGGACAGGAAGAAAAGCAACATGCATACACACCCCAGCGCCCCCCCCCAGCCCTCAACAACTGGCCAAGAGCCATTTTGCTCTTTTAATCCCTTTCAATACACCCAGCTGCCAAAGTTAACTACTGTATGTAGAAGTGTAATAGGAACTAACGGCCTGTGGCTCAAACTGTAAGGTGGGCTGGAGACCATCATCTGGCTGAGAGCAGACACGATGATGAGGACGAGAATAGGCATCAGCTGGACAAACAGGCCAAGGCCACCCTGGGGAAGAAGAAGGAGAAGAGTCGTCAGTGCATTTGCAGACACAGGATCGCAGAACCCTCTTCCCCTCCTGCTCAGACCAAGCCATCTTGCAGCTTTGGAACCACTGAGGAAAGGAGGAACTTAATGCTGAAAAAGACCAACAGTGGCAAGTCTGATCTTATCCTTGGTCTTTGTTCAGCACTTCAGAGCACAGTCTCAATATGCTCTGCTTACCTTTATTTCAATAATTCTTACAACAACCTAGTAAGGCAGGTCAGTATTACTATTGTCATCCTAGTTTCCATACTGGAGATGGAGGGACTTCACATTCACAGCACGGGTGGGATGTGAACAAACAGCTTCCTTGTTCACAGTTTTGTCTCTTAGCTTCTATGGAATACTAGTTCTCGTACGGTGGCATCTTTCTTCACAGAAAAAAACACCCAGCAGGTCGAAACACATCCAGTAACTTTGCATTCGTTACGTTGCACAAGCATATCTGTGACTTGCAAATTCAAATGTAATCCAGTGGGAACTGCGGGCTGGCAAATGCATCTCTATTCTTTTGTGGTTGGCATGCTGTACTTCATTACTCTTCCGGAAACAGAGCTGGGGTTTGTCAATTGAAATCTGGCCTACTGCTGGTCAGCTGCTTTTAGGAGAACGGTTACATTACATTTTAAGGATATGTTCAGTGACATTAGGTTGAATGGGTTCACTTTGTCACATTTTCACAGGAAGGCTGACTGTTGGACGTGGTTGTGCAAGCTGTGACCAGGAGGGGTGTTTGCTTTTGTTTAGGGGGTGGCTTTCCCAGTGGCGCAGGGAACAACTTCTGGAAAAGAGGGCTAAAATGACCACCTCACCCTGCAGCCCAATGCTTTGAATCAGTCCCAAAGGCTGAAGCCCTTTCCTTAGTTGGTGGCTCAATCCTGCCCCACTGAATCCGTGTGCCTTTCCCTTCCCCATTTTCGCTGCCCTTGATCTTTTGTCCTGCTATTGGCAATCTATGGTTGCCATGCTTATTTCTAACATTGCGTGTACGTGCAATGTAAAAAGAAGTCACTGCACATAAACAATATTGGAGGTGCCATGTTTGTGTACGTACGAGGGCCATTTTTTTTCCTACAGCACCCATGGGGATAGAGGCAGTTTGGTACAGCGATTAGAGAGTTGGATTAGAAATTGGAACTAGAGTGACTAGGGTTCAATTCCTCAGTCAGGAAGCAATCTGGTTGATCTTGGGCCAGTCACCATCCTTCAACTGAGACTACCTCATAGGTATGTTCTGGGAATAAAATGGGGGTAAAAAGGAGAAAGCCTGCTGCCCTGTGCTCCATGGAGAATGGGGCAAAAATGTAATTAAAAATACCGTATCTCAAGGAAACATAGCAGCCTTGAACAGAGAACATCAAGAATGCAAGAAAGGGAATGCTGGGAAGGTCTGAGGCCGAGCTGTCTGGTAATTTTTAATGGAGGAACACGGGCTTTGAGGTTAGCAGTCTGCACTGCCAAGCAAGAGATCCAACTCAGATTTATGGCCCCCTTTTTGGCTAGTTGGATGGAAACATTGCAATATAATTTGTATGAGCAGAAAAGGTCTCCTTGATCAGCTAAGAGCAGCAAGTAATCTGGCACAGTACACTAGTTTTGAGTTAAGCAAAGATCAGGAGGGCAATCGGACGAAGAAGCCTAAATGGTTGGTGGTTTCTGTTGGTGCCCCCAAAGCATGCTCCATTGATTCTCGATTCTGTGCTCAATAAGTGCGGCTGCCAGAGTGCACTGGAAAGCATAAAATGTGCTGGGAAGCCACTAAACATGTCAAAGGACTATAACCAGCCTGAAAAAATAAGAGAGACTGGCCAATTTTATGGCATTGCTCAAAGATTCTTGTAGCTTCCAATGTGCTTAACAGCATCACTTTTGGGGCTAACTGGATAGCGGAGAGATGGATGTAGAAGCTGGGCTTCTGCTGCACAGTTCACAGGAGCTCAAGGGGGGGGGGGGGGGATTGGATTCCAAGAGTTGGTTTTAGAAACAAAGAGAGACTATTCTCAAAAGATATTTAAAAGGCACTTAGTTATTCTGGGAAGACACAAGAATATTGGCACTTGTATTCGCACGAATAAGAAAGTTGCTCACTCATCATCTATCCAGCATTTCAGTCTCAAAGGCAGAGGCTGCAGTCCCAAAAGTCACAGGAAATGAAACAAACAAAACCCACTGCACCTTTGGGATCGCAAAGTGAACAACAACAACAAATCCAAACCAGAGAGGACAGAGTACCACAGAATGTCGTTTTACGGATAGTTCTGGACTTTTGGAAGCCTCTTACTGCCTCCTCCTCCTCCTTGCTGCAACTTACATCGCCCTGATGTTCTCGTCTGTCTTGCCTCTGGTGGTAGGTATATCGCATCCTGCCATTGCTGTATACATGAACGTTACCTGTGGGCGAAAGGGACCTGTTAGGAACGGTCAAATACATGACATCCGCTACCTAAGCCAGGAGTTGGCAGAGAAATAGCAACAAATTTTAGAAAATTCCACTTTTGGAATGGAGGTTAACCAGGCACTTTCACGTGACAAACTGTGGCACCAGTCTAAAAGATTACTGTAAGAGGTCCTTAGTAATAGGACCGCTTCCATAGTGGTAGAGATAGATGGGGTTGTTCAAAAGGCTGCTGTGATGTGAAAACCAGGTTAATTAAACTACTTTAAAGTGACACATGGCCCAATCCTATGGACCACTTGCAGCAGCGGATTTAGTGACCCACTGCCATTAAGTCACTGTGAGACGGCACAAATGTTGCGCTATTGTTACGCACTACAAAGCCGCTAGCGGAAATAGCCAGAGGCTCTGTGTGCACACCAGAACCGCATGGATGCTCAGCTGGCGCAGATAAGGTGGTGAAGAGGGCAATTCGGGGGAGAATCAGGGCGGGGAGTGGGCCGAACTGGGAGCAGTTCAGGGGAGGATCTCGGTGGCAGTCACAAACGTTGGATCTTATCCACGTGTCCTGGCCCAGACCTGCCCCTTTCCACTCCTCAGATTTACACCAGCAAAATAGCTGGCATATGTCCAAGGAGACCCACTGATGACCAGGCGTCCTACTGCTGGACATCTCCACTACATGAGGTACACACTCCGTCATCGTGGCTACATGGAGGAAGATGGTAGGGAATAGGTTAAGGCCATTAGATCCTGAATGCACTCTGTGGACGTTAGGTTCCACTGAAATCAATGAGATATACTTTATGTACCTATTTAGGATCAAGGAGGTCTTAATCCATTGACTGGTTGGTATGCCACTGGAAATACATATGAAAGGAAGCTGCAGCTCTAACAGCACAATCCTATGCATGTCTACTCAGAAGTAAGTCCCATTGTGCTCAGTGGAGCTTATTCCCAGGAAAGTGTATATAGAATTGCAGTCTAAGGCTTTCCCAAAGAGAACCAAACAAGACTCCCAAAGAGGCAAGTGTGAAAGTGTCTAGCTGTTCATACAGTTATAATTCAAATCATGGCGGGAAAAAATGACATTTTAATTTCAGGTCCATTATGATTCTTATCCAGGTTGGGCAGGGCGAGGTGTGTGCTACGTGACAATATCATTTGACTAGCATCTTCCTCTCTCCATCAGGTGCAGGCCTTTTGCTCAGGGAAGTGGGTGATGGTTGTATCAATTATCTGGCCCCAGTTCCTTTTAGAGTCCTCTCCCGGCTCACTCCCGCCTGCCCCACTATACGGCTCTCAACACAAGCACCCCTAGGTGACTGCTACGGGGCCACCCCACTCCCTCAGCCAAAGGACTCTGTTCCCAGGGGGTTCATCTCACGCGGCTCTCCCCGGCGTTCCCTCCAGGCAGACTCCACCACTCTCGGAGACCTCCCGTTGCGGGTAGAGATGCTGCACTCCCAGTGTCGTCTTCCTTTGGGCTCTCTATTAAGGGTGGGGCCTGCCAGGGAGACTCAGGTAAGTATGACCCCCCTCCTCTCCCCCAAACCCTTTCTTCAGTTCTTGAGAGCCCTGCGAGGTTCACTCTGCCACCCTCGTCTCTCTTGCGTTTGCCTCTGATGCTCTGTCTCCCTTCTTGCCTCTTGGGTCCTCCTTACCGTATCCTCTTTTGAAGGTCATCAGAGGCTGGCAGCAGCACAACAGCTACGGGCCAGGCAGACATTGCTCTCCGGGAATCTCCTAGATGGACACAGGCAGGGCCCCCACTAGTGGAGTGGGTCATCCCTGCTCTCGACCATCGCTTTGTCTCTCTTGTGGGTTCCCAAGAGCCTATTGCATGCCTCTTACTACTGAGCGTCCCCATTTTTAATGCACCGTTCATGCTTTCAGCAGCTGGGCCCTAAGACATGCTGTGCTCGAAAACAAGGGTATAGGATAGGTCATACCAACCTGCAAAGCACCACAAACCATGACATTATGCTGGGGTACAAAAGTGGAAGCCCGCAAGCTGCAAGCAATCAGAGAGCCAAACACTTTGGAAAGCTGGAGACTGAAGAGTGCAGGCGAAGGGTTGGTTCCCAGAGTTGGGAGTTGTCAAGTGCATTTGCAGCCCAAGCTGGTGAACAGCCAGAACCCTAAACAGGCCTGTAAGGCTCTTGGGCCTTCAAGCTTTACAGTGCATTTGGGTGTCTATGTTCTTAGGACACAGTGGAATATGTGCATGTTCACAGATGCTGTGGAAATGCAACATGTGCTTGCACCCGTTGGGTCCTACTGATGCTCAAGGAATCCTTTTTGGAAGAAGCTGTGCTGCAATTTGTGGGAAATGCTGAAACCATTCTGATCTAGCCAATCAGTAGCATATGAGCTGTAATAATGGTAAGCCCCCATAATACCACATCTGCACATAAACTGAGAGTTCTTGAGTACCGTAAAACACATAAGGAGCATAAATTTACTTTGATGCTATACATATTGTAAAACACTTCTAAAACGTTGTCTTTTCCATTTGCTGTATCCAATCAGCTGCAGGCTGCAATATTAGTAACATGTCTTTTCTATATACAGGAATTTGCGGATTCATACTATGGGCTTGTCAACTACCAATTTCTCTAAGCTAGCTGAAGGGGTGTTTCAATGAAACATGCACCAGTTTTATAACTAACTCTTCAAAACCAATAAAGCTTCTGCACAGTTCTGGCACTTTCTGCCTTTAGGATAAAGATTTTTAAAAAGAATAATCTTTCCCACTGGTAAAGGCAAGAACACAGAAATCGTAATAGTGGTCATTATTATCCAGAAGGCAGAGATTACCAGGAACCTGCTACTGCTATTTTTCTGAACTAGAGCAGAGAAGGTAGTTTCATCCAATCCCTGGGCTGTAGGGCCCCTATTTATGGCATGCAAAATGTTTAGCTTGGAACAAGAAAGCCATAAAGTTCCAATTCAGCAAGCAAAATCCACTCATCACAGACATCAAGGCAAAATGACCTAGAAAAAAAAAAATCACTAGCCCAGCATGGCTGCAGACATTTTATCCTGCTTTGCTATGAAACTGCATTCCAACTGGCTAACAAAAAAGTAAGACAATACAAAATGATGGTGGTCAGGTAGCTAAGAGTCACTGGGATTGGGACGCAGCATTAAAGTCTCTTCCCAAATCCTTGGGGTTCCTGCTGCTGAGGTTTTTCGGGATCTTTGGTGAGCACAGGGGAAAGAGCGCTCCCTCCAGGAAGCGCGTTGCCAGGTAGCACAAAACCATTACTCAGGGATGGCGCTTCTCTCATGGACCAAATGGAACGTGGTTCCTGGCTTGTCTTGGTGTGTTAGGGTAGGGTCAGCATAAAAAAGGTAAAGGTGACCCCTGACAATTAAGTCCAGTCGTGTCCGACTCTAGGGTGTGGTGCTCATCCCCATTTCAAAGCCGAAGAGCCAGCGTTGTCCGAAGACGCCTCCATGGTCATGTGGCCGGCATGACACTCCTTGCCGCAGCGCGTAGCATGCAGCTGGAACACTGAGTGCTGTTTACCTTCCCGCAAGCAGTACCTATTTATCTACTAACATTAACATGCTTTGGAACTGCTAGGTTGGCAGGAGCTGGCCAAGCAACGAGAGCTCACCCCGTCGCGGATTCAAACTGCCGACCTTTCGATCGACAGCTCATGGTTCAGCGGTTTAACCCAATGCGCCACCCGCTGGCCTAGGGTCAGCATAGCCCTTTCCAAATCAAATTCCTTCCAAATCTAAAATCCTAGGCGTCACTGCATTAAAGCACATCTTAAGAGACGGGCAGCGCAATCCTACGTAAGGATCTGGCTGGAGGCCCAGGGCCGCCCGCCGGATCCTGAGCATTGGTGGCCAGGCTGCCGCCAGGCCGGACATCTACTCAGGGAAGGGGACTCTCGTCCCCTTCCCTGAGTGTAAATGCCAACCGGCCTCCTCGGATTTCCACCAGCAAAATTGCTGGCGGAAATAGGAGGAGGGCGTGTAACGGCCCAGCTGCCCGGCGGAGTCTGGGATATGGCCGAAGCCATCCCCCACCCCCTCCTAGGCCGGCTGGGCCAATGGTCCCCTCCCTCTACCGCCAAACCACCCCCGCTGGATCCTTACATGGGTTCGTCATCGGCCGCAGGGGCGCTCCGGCACCGGAGCAGGGAGGCCAGCCTCTACGCCGGCCTTCCTTGCTCATGAGTCATCGCAAACGTGCTTTCTGGCACGTTTGCTTCGTCTGCCATTTCTGTGAACCAGGCCTGAGAATTTCATCTTGATTAGGCAAAGCCAAGCCTGTGAAGTCACTTCTGGTGACCTACTACCCTTGCAATGTTGAGATTTGGAAAAAAAAGGAGGATATCACACCAGCTGACAACAAATACTCTGAATTCACTTGTATGAAGTGAAGAACTGAAAGGTAAAGAACAAGAAGTGTGGCCTGAGGATTCTTCACATCAAATTCAACAACTCTGTCCAAACGGCAGGAGCAACCAGCTTTCTACAGCTCATCCTGCTAGTCAAACAGTGCGCCACAAACAAATAGCAAGTGCGCTGCAGAAAAGCACCTGCACAGCAACAAGCTCCAGCTGACTGAAGCAAGAGAGCCAAACCGACATGCTGCAGGGGGTGGCAACCTCTACCCCAACCCAGATCTCTAGCCAATCTGACCCAAAGGAAAATACCTTTCTGGTCCTAGACTGATGATCAGTTATCAGATAAACGATGGGCGCTGGGGAAAAACAATCTTCCTTTGCTGTAACTCTGCAATACAAGAGGAGAAGCCAGCAGCATCTCCACTTTGCTGGACTGATGTTTCCTCTGACTCCACCTGGTGGACGGGAACGGATTTTCCATTCCCTATATAGCCACAAAGAAGGAAAACACACAACTGCCCCAGTGGGAGTCCTCACTTTGTTCCTAGCTGTGAAGTACAGACATACCAGCGCTATGATGGGGCTACTTTAGAAAGGGAAGCACCTGTAAGGAAACCTGACAGGGCTCTTGAGTTGGCATGGTCTTCATTTTTGCCAGGAAGGCAGGAGACAGGCAGGAGAGGGGGCAGCAAGCTTCTTCCAACACCGCTGCAGAGACAACCGTAACTACTACCAAGAATGCTGTCCAAGGATACCAAGATAATTCCAGTTCTGATGACACGATTTGCTGGAAAGTCCACTTGTTTGTCAAAAAGATGGTACCTGAGCTCTCCTATTAACTTTATGAGCCTGTGTGTTTTAATACTGGGCAAATAGGCAGGAAAACCAGGGTTATCTCAGCTTTTTGGCAACATGCTTCTGTTCTAGCATGGGAACAGGGAGGGAAGCCAGTTGAATGGCACTCCATTCCCCTCACCCACCCTCACCACTTCAAAATGGATTTAAAATTATGTGCTTACTAGAAGGAAAGCCACCACCAAAGAACATATTGAAGAGATCCTCTGGAGAGATGTCAGCCTCAAAACCTCGGTTGAAGTCCGCAGGGCCATGTCCATGTCGTGTGGGGCTGACTTTCGTATCTCCAAACTGGTCGTACTGCTTCCTCTTCTCCGGGTTACTCAATACTGCGTATGCATTACCAATGGCTGAAACGTTAGCAAGGAGAAAACAGTCAGATTCTTTCCTTTGGTGATAGTGGATGCCATGTGGTTGCTGAAAAGTCCTCTATTCAAAAACTTACCTCAGTCCCAAACTCACTAAGTGGCCCTGGCAAACCACTCTTTCAGCCTCAGAACCCTTTGTGCAGCATGAGAATAGTGATACACACCTATCTTTCTGGGTTGTTGTAAAGACTACCGTACTTGTGTAATATACGAGATATGCCTTGAATACTTAGGAAAATTCTATATGAATGCCCAATAAATAATAGCAGCGTGTATCAGCTCTCCCGTCTGCTGCTGATTTTCATTTAGCTTGTTTAAAAGCTCATGTTAAACTTTACACTAGGCCCATGGTTCCCAAACTGTGTGCTGTGGCGCCCCGGGGCGCTGCAACAAACTCACAGGGGCATTGTGGGATACTTTAAATTTCAAAGGGAAACGCAGCGACAGAAGTTTAGAGGCGCCATGAAACAAGTACTGGGAACTGTAGGGGCACCATGAAGTGAGAAAGTTTGGGAACTATGCAGTAGGGCCAAGGAATTTCAAGGATCAATGCAAATGAATGCTAGGCTTTTTGCTGAATTCAGATAACCATAATTATTGCATGATGAAGAGATTATCACATGACACATTATCTCTATAGATCACCTGGTCTCCAATGGTTCTCCTTGGACCTATGCCAGCTCTTTTGTTGGTGTGAGTCCAAGGAGACTCCTGGGAGTAGGTCTGGGCTGGGAAGAGGGGATAGGATCTTGGCACGTGCGGGTGCCACCAAGATTCTCCTCCTTCAGCCCCAGCTCACTCCCTGCTCCGATCTGCCCCCAATTGTCCCCTTACTGTGACGGCAGAGGATAGCAGTGGTTCACTGAGCTGCTGTCGCCCGCGCGCAGCCTCCGGGTGTTTGCACTGGAAGTCATGGCCTGCCGTTTGACAGAGCGACTTTTGCGCCATTGGCCAGGAACCTACAGCGGCGGATCTTGAGATCCACCACCATAAGATCCGCATAGGATTCGGCCGCTAATGTACTTGCTTCTTATCCCAAAATGAACAAGAGTCAGAAATGGGAAGCGTACTGCTCTTTCTTAGGCTACAAGTATGAACTCATTTTCAATTAACTCAAACTACAAAGACCTCTTCAAGATTACTTTAATCAAACTGAGGGAGGAAGTTCACGTAGGTGCAATGTGAACTTGAACAGTATCTACTGGGAAGGTCCTGTCAACCTCATTGCTCTTATATTTTATTTTGCTTCCAAGTCTTACAGATAACGTCTCATTTCTTTCTCTCTTTTTCCCTTCCTCCTCCACTAACATGTCACTCCCTAAACTCCTTTTCTGCTGAGTCATCAATACATCTTTTAATACCTAGACATGCAAATAAACAGAAGAGGGCTAAAGAGCTAAATTTATTCCCCAAACTGACAGAATTTAGGTTTAAAAAAAAAAGGCTGAACAAAGCTTCTGCAAGTCTGGGGGAACAGAGATCACCCTAAGCGATACTGTGACTGGAAAAATACAGAAACCAGATCTCAGTCGCTGTTCCCAGCTTGCCTCTCTGTAACCAGGCTTGTTCTGCTTTGCCTGCAGTTTCATCACTAGTACACACTGTATTTCTTTTTGTCTTCTGACATCTCTGTTTCTCAAGTTCATTCCTTCCCATCACAGCAAACCATTGTCTTTGACTCCATTTTCCTCTTCACAGTTCTGAGATACTTAGGATTAGTGGAGAATTTTATGGTTAAGTTGGAAGCATGTTGTTGACAATCCCACACTCTTACAGCAAAACATAATTAGAAGAGCAAATTCACAATGTGATATGTTCACAAATGGGGCCAACAACCAATATGAAAACCACAAGGAATAAATTTGATTGACACTTGTTTGATTTCAGTTTATTGCTTTATAGACTCTGATTTGTGTTACTTCGAATGCCTCCAGTCCGGAGGTAGAAAGGCAGGATCTAAGTTAGCTTATAAAATACATATATAGTTAGAATTCTTACAGCACAATCCTATGCATGTCTACTCCAAAGTAAGCTTCACTGAATTCAATGGGGCTTACTCCCAGGTAAAGGTGTAGAGAACTGTAGCCTTTGGTAAACATGCTTACCTGGGAGTAAGCCCCACTAAACTCGGGGCTTACGTCTGAGCAGGCATGCGTAGGATTGTGCTGCCAGTTATCATTAAGGCCAAAGAACAACCATTTTTCCAAGAAGTACACGGCACCCATCTTACATTTCATTTAAAAGCTTTCAAAAAGGACTACAAGCCCTTTTAATTCAGTCTGGCTTATGCTTTCTTTACTGAAAAGGGAATTTGAAAATGTCTGAAGCAACGAGGTCCTAGAGTTGTCCAATTTGTAACTTTTACCCAAACTGACTGATGGTTCTGAGTTATAATAATTAAACGTGGAACCTCTCTGCTGTGGAGCAGTGCACCTCCAACAGCCAGATTTTGGATACAAGCAACAGAGGATAGCTATCTTCATCAACTTTCTCAGAGCATCTGGCTGTTACAGACAGAAGACTGGATTACATTTTGAGTCAGCAAAGCAATTCTTCTGTTCTTGCAAGCCAAGAAAAGTAGAAGAGAATGATTTATTAAAAAAAAAAGTCTGAGGGCAAAAATGACACTTTATCAGCTATCGCTGGAAAACGATACATAAAGCATCAGCAGACAGCAGAAAAATATTAACCAAGAAATTTCCTGAGAATGACGTCTGCCTCTCTCCAAAGTCAGCGAGATGTACCACAAGGCTATGTGGGTGCTAATACGAGGAGGGCACATGAAGCAATGAAATGGATTTGTGGAAAAGATAACCCCCTGGAATATGACCCTGTTAAGGAGGATCAAGCATTATCGTCCTTCATGACCCCATTTTGACATGCAGCTCTTGGTAAAGCCTTCAGTAAATAGAAAAATTTAAGTCTACAGGTGAAGAAATCGGCCTTTCGCCACTCTGAAGAATGGTTTTATGCCAGACGCTAGCTGGTGTCAGGAGCCTGAACTGAGAGGTGTGCTTTAGCCAGAGGCGTTTCTACGGTAGGGGCGGTACTGTAAGTTGCGCCCCGTCCTAGTCCCCGTTTACAACCCGGAACGAGGCGACCCTGCCCCCTCATTGTCGGAGCCATTCCGTGCTGTGAAGGCAACAGCCTTTCGCAGCACGGAATGGCTCCGACAGCGAGGCAGTCTCGTTCCGGGTTGTGAACGGGGACTAGGACGGGGCGCAACTTTGCTCAACCCACATTAAAACAGCTGTGTGATTTGGTGCTCCTCTTTGCTGAGGGACAGCCCTAGGCAGGATTCATTTCATGATGCACAAGAAATTTATTGGAACTATTTACATACCACAGCTCTACTCTGTATCAGCAGCTGCCAGATGTGTTGCGAGACTCTCTGCTTCAGATTCGTGCATGAGATAAGCCAGCCTCTCCAATATCTAAATGTAACAATGACAAACCACACCCCCACCCCAATATCCCACTCATCTAATTAGATCATTCCCAGTACGCCACTTTCATAAAGGCCGGGGGGGGGGGAGGAACATTTTACCTTTAAAGGCTTCTGTAGCACCTGGCGCATGATTCTTATCCGGGTGAAATTTCAGCGCTAATTTCCGATAAGCCTTTTTCAAGTCCTCTTCAGAGGCATCTCTGCTAACGCCCAGAATTTCATAATAGTCTTTACATTGTTTTACCCTAAAATGTTAGAGGACAGCTGTGGTTAACAGGAGATAAATTAGCTACTTACATTCTCCACAACAAATTAAAACTCAAGTTAATATGGTCCTCTAATTTTACTTCCTTAATGAGTTCAAAAGTATGCGAAGTCATTAACACATGTGACGTCTTGTCATTAATACACAACCCCAATTCAAATGCTTTTTTTTCTGTCATGAGACTTAGTTGCACAGCTCTACAATGTGCTGCTCCTTTGCAAGCAGTTAAGGCTGCAATCCTATACACAGTTTCCTGGGAGTAAGCCCCATTAAAAACAATGGGACTTACTTCTGAGTAGATATGCATAGGATTGGGCTGTAACTGCACTTGACCTAAGTATGATGCTGCTTCTCCTTTCTAAACGGACTCTGCCTTGTGAGCCCCCAACAGTCACTTCTTTAGCAGACGAGAACACAGAATCCTTGCACTGTGCGGCAAGTATCCAGCCTGCTCTAAACCAGCAAAGGACAAAGCAACTGCCCATCTTCACCCCGGCATGGTGTTTTTTCTAGTGGCTGCTGCTGCTGTTTCTTCTGTATCTTTTTTTTTTAAAAGATTGTGAGCCCTTTAGGGACAAGGGACCATTTACTTACAGTATTTGTTTAGCTAAGTAAATGGCTTTGTGAACTACTTTTTGTTGAAAAACGGTATATATTCTTATTCTTAACAACAACCATCACCACTACCATTTGAGGCTTCCTCTTAACACCAGTCTGCCAGGGAAGAAGCTGCAGTGGCCAGAAACTGTCATATCTGCCTTGCCTCTCTGCAGGTTTAATGTAACTGTTTTTGTAGCTGAAAATCTAAATTTCTGCTGCTAGGAGTGACGAGTCTCTTCCTCTCCCAGCTGCAGGATCCTCTAAAATGGGAGTCTCGGGGGGGGGGGGGAGTACAGCCCTTCCAGTAATGACTGAGCAGATAACTGCTCATCCCCTGCACCGCTCCTGGCTCTAATTGTTCCCCTCCACGTACTGTACTGCCACAGTAACCCAGCACAGCAACTCTGCTTCTATCTCTTCGCCTTAAAGCACTAGCTGTCAAACTGCTGGGCATGACTTTCTAGGGTGCCCCCCAAGTGGCATATTAGGATGCCTCGGAAAACATAATCACCCCTGCCCATTGACTAACTTCTTAGTCAAAGCTTCTTCTGGAGTTCTGTTGCACACATGGAGATGCCCTTGCTTAAAAGGACTTCCCTGCATATTTCCCTGGAATAAGCAGCCCCGCATGCTCACTCCTTTGCGAATGCAAGTCTGCTCACTCCGCTGAAAAGAACAGGGCACCCTGCATCTACAAGAGCACCATGTCAAGTTCTGGGACAAGGCAAGCACATTGTACACATGATGCACTACTTCCCTACAACATGCAATTTAAAGGCTTCCAATATACAGCTTCCTATGTGGATTAAGCATGAATATATTACATGTTCATGCTTACAAAGCCTCACAATGCCAGTTATGAAAATACAGTGAAAGGCATTGATCCTTAAAGTCAGAGCACTGCTGAATCAACCCCGTGAAAATACTGCCCCCAAGTGATAGTAGCCTGCATTGCACTAAAGGAAAACTAATTTAGGAAACAGCTTGACTCAACACTTTACCAGAACTGAACCTATTTTTAGACCTTGCCATTAGCTTTGAAAATCCAGATTTGTAAGACAGTTTGCTACATTTTGAGCAAAAAAGGCACAAGAGCAACTGATCTTACAGGAAGTAGATTCCTCTGAGATTCAAACCAGACTGACAGGTATTTAAGGACTACGTTTTTGTTTTGTTTTTTTAAGAAAGAGATGAAGGTTTCCATTTATAAGGTTGCAATCTTATACACACTGACCTGGAAGTAAGTCCCGTTAAACACAATGGGGCTTACTTCTATGTGAACATGCATAGGAGTGCACTGAAAGAAACCAAAACTTAACCAGTCTAAAGGCACGTGATGCAGTTTTACTTCCAAAGCTAAAGAATCCCTGCTAACTGGGCAAAGAGGCACTTTTTCAAATGGTGCTCCTCTTATATTTAGCAGGGGGAAAGAAACTGTCCCTTTCACACTAGTATAGTGTCTTTTCTAGTGGCTGTTTGCTAGTGTTCTTCTGCATCTTTTTAGATTGTGAGCCCTTTTGGGACAGGGCGCCGTTTAATTATCTGATTTTCAGCATGATCCTGCCTAACTTTAGGCCGATGGAACGAGTGCTTCGCTGATCTAGGGTGCCGCGAAAGTGTCGTAAAGCAGTTTCGCGGCACCTCTAGAGTAAGCGGTGCTGGTGCTGAGGCTGGCACCGCTCACTCCGTTGCCCTCCAAAACCTGCACCGCTGGACGTAGATAAGTGCTGTACCAGGTGGCGGGAGGGCGGGCCGGGGTGGCAGGGGAGCAGGCGGTGCACTCCAGAACGTTTCACTCCGGAATTTGCACGGAGCTTCTTCTGAAGAAGAAGCTCCATGCAAATTCCAGAGTAAAATGTTAAAAGACATCTGGTGCTTTTAAGAACTGGCCTACACGGTAATTAAACCCCTATTCAATTTTAAATTTAGTAAAAATAAAATAAGCTCCCCACTGGTGGAATTGTAGGACCAAGGACAGCCCAACTCTTCTTAAATCTCATGACGATGCAGTATAAAGAGGTGATTTCGCAAGAAGGCAAAGAGGCAACACCAGTCATGTTACCCTCCCTGACTACACTGCTACAGTTCAACATGGACAGCAGCTGCATCCTCAGCTTCTCTCCCACCAGCAACTGTACCTTAAAGCTACGCTGAGACAGTAAGCTAGCTCTCTAACAGGCAAAGCCTAAACTGAGCACTTACCTCTTAACAGCGTCTACCTGATCCGGAGTGTAACTTTTATTAGTATCCCCTCCTGCCTCTCCATTGGCTGAATGGAAGTCACCACTCATTTTCCTAAGGTTGGGGTTTGTTGATTCCTTGGACTGCGAATGGCCATTTGATGACTTTTCGGTCTTCGTGAGGGACTCAAGCAGCACTGCAAGGGGGAAAAAAACCACAGTATTGAGTCAATTCAGCAGCAATTACAGTGCACAATCCTGTATATTTAAAAAAAAACTCATTTTGAGCAGCATAAGATATGCTGCAAGTCCTTGGATGCCAGTCAAATTTAATTCTGACTTCACCCTGAAGCTGGTGCAACTCTGTGCCAATGTACCTAACATAAGAACCTAACATAAGAAGAGCCCTGCTGGATCAGGCCAAAGACCCATCTAGTCCAGCTTCCTGTATCACACAGTGGCCCCACCAGATGCCTCAGGGAGCACAAGACAACAAGATAAATCCTGTTTCCTACTGCCACTCCCCTGCACCTGGCACAGAAAAAACCTAAAACCAGGAGGTTGCTTATGGCTTGTAACCTGTGATAGACTTTTCCTCCATGAATCTGTCCAAACCCCTTTTAAAGGCATCTAGGCCAGGTGCCATCACCACATCCTGTAGCAAGGAGTTCCACAGATGAATTACACGCTGGGTAAAGAAATATTTTCTTTTATCCCTTCTAACTCTCCCTCCACTCAATTTTAGTGCATGTCCCCTGGTTCTGGTGTTGTGCGAGAGGGAGAAGAATTTCCCTCTATCAACTCTCTCCATCCCATGCATAATTTTATACGTCTCAATCATTTCCCCCCTCAGGCGCCTTTTTTCTAGACTGAAAAGCCCCAGACGCTGTAGCCTTTCCTCATAAGGGAGGTGCTCCAGCCCACGAATCATTCCGGTTGCTCTTTTCTGCACCTTTTCCAATTCAACTATATCCTTTCTGAGGTGTGGTGATCAGAACTGGACACAATACTCCAGATGCGGCCTTACCATCGATTTGTACAAAGGCATAATGATATTGGCCGTTTTATTCTTAATCCGTTTTTTAATTATCCCAAGCATGGAATTGGCCTTCTTCACAGCCGCCGCACACTGGGTTGACACTTTCATCGACCTGTCCACCAGCACCCCAAGATCTCTCTCTTGATCCGTCACAGACAACTCAGAACCCTTTAGCGTATATGTGAAATTTTGGTTTCTTGCCCCAATGTGCATCACTTTGCACTTACTTACATTGAAGCGCATTTGCCATTTTGCTGCCCATTCTCCCAGTTTGGAGAGATCCTTCTGGAGCTCTTCACAATCCCTGCTGGTCTTCACCACCCGGAAAAGTTTAGTGTCATCCGCAAACTTGGCCACCTCGCTGCTTATCCCCAACTCCAGGTCATTTATGAATAAGTTGAAAAGCACCGGTCCCAAGACCGATCCTTAGGGCACACCGCTTTTCACCTCTCGCCATTGTGAAAACTGCCCATTGACTCCCACTCGCTGTTTCCTGGTCTTCAACCAGTTCCTAATCCACAAGAGGACCTGCCCTCTTATTCCCTGACTGTGCAGTTTTCTCAGGAGCCTTTCATGAGGGACCGTGTCAAACGCCTTCTGAAAATCCAGATATATCCACGGGTTCGCTCACAACCACATGCCTGTTGACCTTTTCAAAAAATTCTAACAGGTTTGTGAGGCAAGACTTCCCCTTGCAGAAGCCATGCTGACTCTCCCTCAGCAGAGCTTGTTCTTCTATGTGTTTTAAGATTTTATCCTTAATGAGACTTTCCACCATCTTCCCTGGAACAGATGTTAGGCCTGTAGTTTCCCGGGTCCCCCCTCCTTCCTTTTTTTAAAGATTGGTGTGACATTAGCTATCCTCCAATCCTCTGGCACAGTGGCCGTTTTAAGGGACAAGTTGCATATTTGGGTCAAGAGGTCAGCAACTTCATTCTTGAGTTCCTTCAGAACTCTTGGGTGGATGCCATCCGGGCCTGGTGATTTATTGATCTTTATTTTGTCAATTAAGTCTGAGACGTCTTCTCTTTTAACCTCTATTTGACTAATTCTTTAGTCAAGGGAGGCCGTTCAGGCAGCAGTATTTGCCCGAGGTCTTCTGCCGTGAAGACAGATACAAAGAACTCGTTTAATTTCTCTGGAGTCTCCAAGTCCCCTTTTATCACCCCTTTCTCTCCCTCACCATCCAGCGGACCAACCGTTTCCCTGGCAGGTTTTCTGCTTCTAACATATTTGAAGAAGTGTTAGTTATTCCCTTTTATGTTGCCTGCCATACGTTCCTCAAAGTCGTTCTTGGCCTCCCGTATCATCTTTTCACATTTCTTTAGCCACAGTTTGTGCTCCTGTTTGTTATCCTCATTAGGGCAAGACTTCCATTTACAGAAGGAAGCTTCCTTGCCTTTTATAGCCTCTTTAACTGTGCTTGTTAGCCATGCCGGCACCCTCCTGGACTTAGTCAAGCCCTTCCTCCTTTGTGGGATACACTCCCACTGGGCCTCTATTACTGTTGTTTTAAACAGCCTCCATGCACTCTGGAGCGATTGGACTCTTTTTACCTTCCCTTTCAGCTTTTTTTTAACTAGTCTCCTCATTTTGGGGAAGTCTGCCCTTCGGAAGTCAAGGGTTTTCGTGTCAGATTTGCTAGGCACTCTCCCCCCGACATGCATGGTGAAACAGATCGCAGCATGGTCACTGTTCCCCAACAGTTCGGTAACATTTACATCCCTGACCAGATCTTGAGTGCCACACAATATCAAGTCCAGAGTTACCTGTCCCCTGGTCGGTTCCGTGACAAGCTGCTCTAAGGCACAGTCATTTAACATATCCAGAAATCCAGTCTCTCTTTCATGACCAGAGCATGAGTTGACCCAGTCGATGTGAGGATAATTGAAGTCCCACATGACTACAACCCTGTCTCTCGTTGACACCTCCCTGATTTGCTTCCTCATTTCAAGATACCCTTCAGGTTTTTGATCTGGAGGACGGTAGGATGCCCCTACTATTACATCGCTCTTTGAGCCTAGTAATCCAACCCACAGCGATTCTACGGAGGAGTCAGAGCTCCCCTCCAGCTCTACTCTGGTGGATTCTACCCCTTCTTTGACATAGATGGCCACCCCACCTCCAACACGCCCCTCTCTGTCCCTCCTATAGAGTTTATATCCTGGGATTGCAATATCCCCATAGTGCCAATGCAACATCAGCCAACATAAGCCCCCAAGGAGAGTGGAGATGTGGGCAGGACATGGGAGGAGCCAACTTACACCCTATCCTTACATTATATCCTATACACCCCTTTCCAGGTGACAGAAAACACTGTCGTAATGTTGTGCCAACATCCGAGATGGCGTAAGTCTGCATCCATAGTACGGTAATATGAATAATGGAAACAGAACAAAACGACACCAAAAACTCCCAACTCCCCTGTGGTAATCGCTAAGGTAGCGATGTGCGGAAATCAAGCTCACCATTGTGAAGTTGACCTTCTCCCACCCTTGGGTCATGTCTAAGCAGCGGCGCATACAACCTGCTCTCACACACACATGCAGTGGTACTCTCTGCCATCAGAAACGAGAATGTAAGGTCATGTTTCAAGTCTTTTCTCTCAGCCGGGGATCTGTCTGTAAGCTGACAGCCCTCCTTACTCGATCACGGGGGGATAGGGGAAATCATAGGAGATGGACGACCCCTCTTGGTTCCCCTCTAGCTCTTAATCACATTCACACATGCAAGCCCTATGGGCAGCACTGGCTTAGAAAGGCTGAAGGGGGAGGGCACTATTACACCTGATGAATAGGTAAGTTATGTCATCAAAATAAAGAAATGGTAAAAAGTTGTAAAAGAAAAGGGGAAGCAACAACAACAAAATCAACAGCCAAATTCTATATTTGTGATCAGAGGCAGAGTTCAAAAGAAAATAAACCAATTTCAAGCTAAAACGTCCCCGACTGATTTTTGACCTAATTCTGTGGGCCCACTGCGCCAAGAGAATTCGCATTCTGATGGCGTAGCATGTTTTGCGGTGGTCGCGTGACCCGCCATTGTGAGTGGCTGTGTGCTAGCAGCCTCCTGAACAATTCCAGTGCTGGTAAGTTGGCACGGGCAGTGGGTAGGCAGAATTGGGCAGGGAGGGGAGGAAAGGGGCAGAGATTGGAGCAGGGAGGGGTGTGTGTAGAGGCTGGAAGGGGACAGCATTGGTGGCAGCAGCTCCGCCAATATCCTATCCCCCTTCTCAGCCTTGCGCCACCTTCTCTGGTCCACTCGGACGTGCACCAGCAAAAACACTGGCGCAGGTCCAAGTAGACCCATCAGGGCAGCAGAGGCTTACCCCCAGCCAGCAAAGGAACAAATGACCCCCTTCCCGGAGGAGACCTCTGGGACTGCCTCCCCGGCAGAATGCAATGCACTTTGGTGGCGCAGCTGCATTGACCGGGGGGGGGGGGGAGTTCAGATAGGACTGGGCTGAAAGTCACTTAGAAGCAGCATCCCCTGGCATTGGAGAGATAAGAGCCGCTTCGGAATTAACCATGTCCTTGCCGGCAGTAACACTGGCATTTCTCCTCCGCTGGCAGACTCCTTCTGCTCAGTTCTTTTTTATCCCTTTTGGGGAAGACTCCCCCCCCCAGCTTTGACAGGCTGGTTTAACATTAAGAGACACCCCCCCCCCAAAAAAAAAACATTCTGCTTTCAAGTCGGGTGGGCAAATTTGGACCAATAATCAGATGTCAGCTCGAGTCAGTAGGATTCCAGAAGGTTTTGGCCAAGGCTAGTGTCTCCTTTGGCAATACCAGACAGTCTTAGCATGTTCATTACGCCTCTTGGGGAAGTCTACCTGTAGCACAAAGCTCTTGACAGAATGGAGAAGGTGTCAAGCGGACTCTTAAGTCAGCATCATATACCCAAACAGGAATGTCATGCAGGGGAAAGGTGCCTGTTCATGACATTCCCCCCCCCCCAGCGCTTTCACACCAGTACTTATGCCCCTGCGCAATGGAGGCCATAACTCAGATGACAGGACACACAGAATGGGGCCAGACCTCTCTGGCCTTATATTGTGCACACTTAGAGCACACAAAGAGGACCTCTGGCAAGAGGAACTATGGGAATGTTTACAAGCAACCCCGGAAACAGACTGTTTATTAAGGCTGGCGTAGGCCAGTCCCAGAGCTGCTTGAGGCTCTGTGACTCAAGTCAGCCTACAGGACACTAGTGACTTCATATCGAATCAGACTTCTTCATCTATCTAGTTCAGTATTGCTTACGCTGACTGGCAGTGCCTCTCCGGAGTCTCAAGCAGGCATCTTTCTCAACAACTATCTATCTGCTATCACACACAATCTATCCCCTGTGAGCCCTTAGACTTGTGTGAGCCCTTTTGGGACAGGGAGCCATTTAATCCATTTGATTTTGTCTGTAAACCGCTTTGAGAACATTTTGTTGAAAAGCAGTATATAAATACTGTTATTATTATTATTATTATTATTATCAGCAGCAGCAGCAGCTGCTATCAACATCTGCTATCTGACCTTCGCCACATAATTGAACTTGGGACCTTCTGTCCTCTGCCAGTGCACTATGGTCCATCTATCCTACTCTGTGATGATGTCACCACGTCACGTAATATGAGAAGCGCTTCCGGCTGAGAATTAGCAGGAATATTTCAACAGGAATCTAGCTTCACCACAAAGCTTTGTCTTTAAGTATATGAACCCAGTAAGTCAACCGGTATTGCAAATGACAGGGGTGGCCAAACTTGCTTAACGTAAGAGCCACATACGATAAACTTCAGATGTTTGAGAGCCGCAATATTTAAGAAGCACTTAAATACTTACTATGAATTACTTATGTTTTAATCCAGTGGACTCTCAGTTTACACCCGGTAAATAATGATAAAGCTTGAAAAATTCTTGTTTACCCTTTTTATATTAACTGTGATGCAAAAAGGAGCTCAGTCAACATTTCCGAGAGCCGAACATTATATGTCAAAGGAGCCACAGTCTGGCCACCCCTGGTATATGACACTGGTTACTTTATACTGAGTCAGACCTCTTTATCTAGTTCAGTATTGCTTACTCTGACTGGCAGTGCCTCTCCAGAGTTTCAAGCAGGAATCTTTCTCAACACCTGCTATCCGAGCTTCACCACATAATTGTACTTGGGACCTTCAGCACACAAAACATGTCCTCTGCCAGCCAGTGCACTATGGCCCTGTCTATCGTACTCTGCGATTATGTCACCACGTTACGTAATATGGGAAGCGCTTCAGGCTGAAAATTGGCAGGACAATTTCAAGAAGAATCTCGCTTTACCTGCTTTCCCCAGAAAGCTTTGCCCTTAAAAGTGTAGGAACCCAGTGAGTCAGCCACTATTGCATATTATGATAACCTCTTGGCAACACCCTCTCCCCTCAATACTTGCAAATAGCAAGATGCTGTTTTAAGTTCATTGTCTGTATTTTACATTCCTCCTTTGTTGCACTGTGGCTACAACCAGACAGGACAAAACTATATTGGCAGACCTCGTAGTAACAGGAGTGGCAGGAACTTGTTTGTCTATACCAGAAAAGCTTCTTTTCATGTTTGATGAATTGACATACAGTCGCTGGGACATCTCGCACTCTCCAACAAGAGACTAACAAAACTTTTACACAACAGCCACATACATACAAATCAACTTTTGGGCTAGAACACACCATCCTGACACAGATGTGGTTCCTGCTTGAATGTGAGCTTTGCAGCCAACAGTGGGATCAGTCGAGGGAAAAGCTGCAAGATTTCGTGAGATCCAAGATGGCCGACAGTTTTAAAAACCTTTTAAAAGCAGCGGCGGTGGGGGCTTCACCGGGCCCGGAAAGTCTGGAACGGATCCGGGACCAGATCCTGGGACCGTCCCCGGCTTTCTGGGATGGATGGCAAGCCTACAAATAAAGGGCCTTTTGTACATGTTTCTTCTCTAATACAGTTGGTTTAGTAACATGTCAATTTATCAACTACTTAGACCAGCAGTTCCCAAACTTTTTGAGTTGCAGAGCACTTTTCAGGAGAGAAATTTGTCACGGAGCACAATCGTCACCCTTATGCCAAAGGCATGTACTGTATGTGCATTTTTGGCTGTTTTTACCTAACTGTATTTTTCAAGTTGTATGGTATTTAAAACCACTTTTACAGTTGCAAAATCAAAAATGTCACTTGGCATCAAAAAAGAAAAATAAAGCAAAGCCCAGGAACTTAGATTCTAATGAGAGGCAAGGGACTGTTTTGATGTGTACAATGTGGCTATATCTGGTTGAATTTGGGACAGCTGCAACTGAAATATCTGGCTCTCCATTGAGGTGGGATCTGTATTTTGCTTTAGTAGCCACAGAGACAGAGAATCCTGATTCACATAAGTAAGTTGTTCCAAAGGGCAAAAAGATGATCTTTGGAAGCTTTCCTGTATTTTCATCTACAGCCCGTGCACTGTAGGCTATTCTGAGGCTCTGAGCTCCTCCAACCAGGAAGAAGCGGCCAGAGGGAAGAAGCCTGGCTGCTCCAAACGGGGTGGTGGTGTTTTTTTTTTTTTTTAAGGAACCAGAAGGAAGCAGCTTGCATTAGGCTGCTCCATCACTCACTCGTTGTGGCGGGACAAAGCTGACTGGGGTGACCGAAGCATGACATGCAGTTCAGTCTATAATACTTGCTATCTACACTGCTTCACAGCACGCTGCAGGAGCCGAATAATTTCTACCTAATACTTACCTATACACCGTTCACGGCTACAAAAATTCACAATTCTGAGATCTTGTCACATTTATTTTCTTTCCAATCTCTCCGCAGAGCACTTGGAGATGCTTCACGGAGCACAGTTTGGGAACCGCTGACTTAGACTCTCCAAACCTCAACATAAGTCCAGCTCTCACTTCCTCTAGATTAAGATGAAGAGTTTCTTTTCCAAGAACCTGCCACACCCACAGATGCTCCACACTCTTTTTCACATACACACTTGTCCACATTATTTCTTTCTAGGACAGTTGTACCCAAGGTGAGATTGAAGCAGGCCTTTGGGCTTCCTCTTCTTCAGCCCCCATCAATAAGTGGATGACCAAAGTAGGGAGAGCCCATATTACCAGACTGTGATTTATGATTTGTTTTTGTTTTTTAATAGATCAACACCTACTGGTATGATTTTTGTGTAACATGGGTTAAATCGTCACTCCGTACAGATAAATGTCTTCAAAGTTAGGGGTAGGGATCTACCCTCTAATTCAGAGGTTCTCAACCTGTGGTACGCGTACCCAAGATCGTGGAGTGGGATTTGGGAGTAGCGATCTTGGATCTCACAAGACTTCGGGAGATCCAATATGGCGGCTGCTGCAAGCAATGGTAAGGGAGAGCTACGGGAGACGATTCTGGCCTGCGGCGCAGCCGAGCAGGTCTTCCGGCTCGCACCACAAGCCGGAGGGAGAGGCTACAGCCCTGCCAAATCGGGTCGCACAGGCCTTCCCGAAGCCCCCCAAGCCCCGGTAAGTACAGAAACAGCTGTTTCGGGGGCTTTTTCGGCGGCGACAGTGGCGATCCCCAGGATCGCCGCCACCGCTTGGTGCGCCCCCGCAAACTGCAGGGAGAACTTTCAGAAATGCTGTTCTAATTCATTTCCTAGTCACTTGGATATTGCTAAATATCCAAACACAAAAATAAATGCAGCTAGATTTGCCCTATGGTGATAAATCACTGGAAAGTTATAGAAGTCAAAACAGCTAAGCAAAACCCATTTTTGCTTGATTGGGGAGAAATCATTTCCAAAGCAGACTGCAAATGCTAGGCACCTCAGTCCTAAGCACCATTTCTCTGCAATGGTGTCCTAACACTTCTGAAGCATTAGTACTAATCTTTAAACCTAAAGATCAGTCCAAAAGGCCAAAAGAAACTTTGGAGTGGGAAAAAAGTCTTGTAAGGAATTTACACAGACACAGGTACCGTATGTATTGTTAAGAGCAAAATCCTACAGTTGATGCCCCCTAGTCCAGAGAATAGCACTTCTGAGCAAACAGGAAGGTTGTATTTCAAGAGATTTGATAGTGGACACGTAGCATAAGCAACATTATCTTTTGCTTGGCAAGGCTCTGCTCTGTTTGATCCAAGCCATTACAAAGTATTGCATGTATCTGACTCTGCTAGTTAATATTTTGTTTATTTATCTGGGCATTTGTATGCCACCTTTCCACTACCTAAGAGGCCCTCAAGGTAGGCTGTATCTGGAGCACAGTTCAGCTTCAAAAGCATAGCACATGGAAGAGGCGATGGTGAGCTATATATCCCACATATATATTTGAAATGCTAGAAGCTTTGTGAACAGGTTACTAGAATTTTGTCTCCATGTAGCTAATTAGTCACATTTCCATTACACTGGAACTAGAATGCTTTGTACAGTCAATTCTCACCATCCGCATACTCCGTTCCCATGGATTCACTTACCATATTTCTTTGAGTCTAAGGCGCCATCGATTCTAAGGCGCACCTTTACTTTCAGTACCACCAGCAGGGGGAAAAAAATCCATCGATTGTAAGACTCACCTCCCTTCATTGAATCTACCTGCTCAGCACCAACTCTCCCCAGCATGTCCAGCGCTGCAGCTGACGATGACTGAGTGCCTTTGCTTAGCATTTCTGGCCCCACCAGAAAGTGCCATTTCCTTTGTTACCTGGGCTTGGGGGAGCTTCAGGGAGGCCTGCGCGACCCTCTGCGAATCTTCAGTTTGGTGAAAAACGGTGATTTTTGGCCATTTCCGGTTTTCGTAAAAACTGGAAATGCCCGGAAATCGCCGTTTTTCGCCAAACTGAAGATCAGGGAGGCCTGCAGAGGGTCGCGCAGGCCTCCCTGAAGCTCCCGCAAGCCCCGGTAAGTAAGAAGATAGCATTTTGGGGTGCTTTTTGGAGACCTTCGATTCTAAGACGCACCCCATTTTTTGAAATGCTTAATTGGGAAAAAACAGCGTCTTAGAATCGAAGAAATACAGTATCTGTGGAACAAGAGTGTTACACTGCGCCATCCGCTGCCTGTTCTCAGCTACCCGACGCTATTCGCTGCCTCCATGGTCATTTTGGAGCTATCCGCTGCATCCGCAAAGGCCATTTTGAATCTGCGTCAGCCATTTTGAAACTATCCACGACCATTTTAAACATTCATAGCCATACTGAAGCTATCCACGTCAGCCATTTTAAAGTTATCTTTTGCTGGCATTCCTGGACTGGTCAGCTAACACCCCCCCCCCAACTCCATTGATTCCACAGGATCAATGATTCGCTATCAGCAGATTTGGTATCCTCTTGGGTTTCCAGGAACCAACCCCCAGCGGATAACAAGAACTGACTATTTCCTAAACTGAAATCTCTAACATCAGCCTTGTAATTTTTTTGCTCACTTATGGCAAGCAGCTGTTGCCCATGGGTGATATCCTGAACAACACAGCTTACATGCAAGCTTATTGCATGTATTTGACTCTGCTAGTTAATATTTTGATTATTTATCTGGGCATTTGTAAGCCACCTTTCCAAATTCTAACCAATCTAAGAACACAGCTTACATTTGTGTGTTCACTGTTGGTTTTTTGCCTTAAGGAGCTAGACACAGTACTTTTAAAGCTACAAGGAGGGGGGGCAGGGAAAGCTGAGCCATGCTTATAGCTAGCTACATGCTGCTCACCATTTAGTATAGGGCAGAACTGCATGACTACAGAAGCAGTTCAAGAAAGAGCTGAGTCTTGCTATCCCATTGCCATGCTGCAATACGTTTTCATGCCCCTCTCCTTCCCTAAGACTAGAGGTACTGGCCCTTTAAGAGAGGGCACAGTCTACATGTTGACAACATAGCTAACTCTGTTTCAGCCTCTCCAGTTCCTAAACCAGTCCCTGTGTTTGGATTCTCACTGGGGGAAGGAAGGAGCAAAGGCCCTAAGGGAAGCAGCTAGGATTACCAACTACTGAGCTGGTCCCTATATCTGTGCTTTAAAAGAGAGGCAAACACAGGTAGGTGATAATGCTTGTGTTAATATTGTGAACCATTCCCCTTCCTGACTTGCTATTAAAGGCACAAGAAAAGATCTGGCTGTTTTCTTCTGGTCAGCTGGCAACCCCACATCACTGTTGAAACAGGTTATTATTTATATAGCACCATTATTAATGTACATGGCGCTTTACACAGAATGAGAGGACAGGTCCCTATCCTGAGAAGCTACAGTCTTCTAGATGAACACAAAGGAAACAACAGAGGAAGGGGTCACAAAATGGGGGCAGGGGTAAGCAAGGGAAGAACATGCTACTGTTTCAGTTATTGGTACTTAAGTTTAGTTAAACTTGCATCTGGCATCTGGTCCCATCAATTCCTGGCAAATAGAAGGGGCAGAAATGGAAGCAGTAACAGATTTTACTTTTTTGGGTTCCAAGATCACTGCAGACGGAGACAGCAGCCATGAAATTAAAAGACGCTTACTCCTTGGAAGGAAAGCTATGGCAAATTTAGATAGCATAATAAAAAGCAGAGACATCACCATGCCAACAAAAGTTCGTATAGTCAGGGCGATGGTGTTCCCAGTAGCAATGTATGGTTGCGAGAGTTGGACCATAAGGAAGGCTGAGCACCGAAGAATAGATGCTTTTGAACTGTGGTGCTGGAGAAGACTCCTGAGAGTCCCTTGGACTGCTAGGAGATCAAATCAGTCAATTCTAAATGAAATCAACCCTGACTGTTCCCTGGAAGGACAGGTACTAAGGCTGAAACTCAAATATTTTGGCCACCTAATGCGAAGGGAGGACTCTCTGGAGAAGACTCTGATGCTGGGAAAAATTGAAGGCAAAAGGAGAAGGGGAAGGCAAAGGATGAGATGGTTAGACAGCATCACCGATGCAACGAACATGAAAATGAGCGAACTCAGGAAGATAGTGGAGGATAGGAAGGCCTGGCGGGATATGGTTCATGGGATCACGAAGGGTCGGACATGACTTAACGACTGAACAAGAAGTTTAGTTACAGTAGATGTACATACTGTATTTCCCTGACGTTAGGGAAGATGAAGCAAACGTAGGCCTCCTCTAGCGGCTTGAATAAAAGGCTGTCAGAACAGGTACTCACACATGAAGTTTTCACTTTCAGTTATGGCTACAGTAGATGACCTCAAACATGTAACGTGAGCATTTCCTCCCTCCCTTGGAGCAGTACTGCTACATAACCTCTGCTTAGCACGAAGAAACATCCTTCTATATTTCTAAGTAGATTTGACACGGCGTGTAATGTAGGTTTCAGCATTTTGCACACAAAGGAAAAAGTCAAACGAAACGACCGAGTGGATACAACACTCTGTTTGCTCAATATTTACAACAGAGCAATTGCAGCAAGCGGCACTGTGTCTGCCATTCAGGTTTGCATCCCACATCAGTCATTTACTTGGGGCTCTAACGAAGCTGCAGCCTCTTTGCCCAAGTTCTCCATCTGCAAAGTGGAACTAAAAAGGATCAACTTCACAGGAGAGTTCTCGGGATGACTGTGATAAATGGTGTAAAAAGTTATACACCTTGCAGCACAATCCTATCCAACTTACACCACCGGAGTAACCCGTGGGGGGAGGGCAGGGCGGGAGGCTTTGGAGGGGAAGGGAGATTTAAATCCCCTTTGAAGGGGATTTGAATCCCCTTTCCGTTCTGGGGCCTCCCATTCTCGCTGCATCACTGGATACACTGGTGGTGTAAGTTGGATAGGATTGCACTGTTAGAAAGACAATACACCGTTTAAAAAAATAGTTAAGCTCTTTATTGCAAGTATGTGTTATGCAAGCAACGGCACAAATGGATCTGCAGCTCTTTGCACTGCATGTTCTCTTCTGCCGTAGCAAAGATTTCAATACTGGTCTTGGTCATTCAGAACACAAGGCATAATTATACCTTAAACTATATAAGACATACAGGAGCTCTTATCAAAGCCTTCGTAGCCTGCTCTTCCTGTCCTATTGAGTCATTTTAAATATTTCCAGTCATGAAACCTGCCAGATACAAAAATGGACAGAACCCAAACATTCAAGACACGTACTTCAAGACACGTACCCAAATAAAAATCCTAGTGATTTCAGTGGGATACTGTCTTTCTCAGGGAATCCCCAAAAGTCACAAAATTCCTAGAAAGAAAGCACTTCCTTGAAGGAATTAGCACGAAACTCTCACATGTAGACTGCCACCTCTACCATCACACATAGATTGCCATTATTCCTTTCACTGCATGTATATACACACAGGAAATCTGCAGTTGGCCACAACTTCCCAATTTGTATACTCCAGAGCAAAATCTATGTACACACTAAGCTTAGCTGAAAGGAGGCACTTTTCACAAAAGTTTCTGCCAGCTGCAAAACAAGCGTGCACAACCTTAGAGTGACTATTCAAAAAAGGAACTGTGAGCAAGAAAGAACATGCTGTCCATTTAGAAGTGAAGGCAGGAAGCACATAATCACATAAACAAATCTGATTGACACTATAACATCATCCTTAATTGGCTGGAATTACTTCCCAGGAAGAAGCAGCCCTGGTTATTAAAGACAAAAGCAGAAACACACACAGTGAAGAACATGGAAACAGGTGAGTAAGTTTGGGGGTACATTCTCCCCCCCCCCCAGCATCATGTTTTCACATGTGAATATTTTGTGAATACTTACAGCCCAATCCTATACATGTCTGTTCAGAAGTGAGTTCCATTTAATTCAATGGGACTTACTCTTAAGAAAGTGTGTATAGGATCTTGGTCCTTTCTCTCCAAACAACTTGTCTGCCTTCAACCCTAAGATGTCATCCTAACCAACTTTCCAGTGCCGATGCAGCTGTGCCAATGGGGCATGTGCTGCATCCTGCGGGGGGACGGGACAGTCACGGAGGCTTCCTCAAGGTTAAGGGAATGTTTGTTCCCTTACCGCAGGGCTGCATTGTGGTTGCATCGACGCCGGAAAGTTGGTTAGGATTGGGCTGTTAGTCTTGTAGCAACTACTTTTATACTACTACCTTTCTTGGTTGAGGCTTTCAAAAGACATCCTGATATTTATTTCAAGACTATTTTGAAGAGTTTAATTTTTTTTACCACGTTGTAAAGGAAAGTTTCATTATTCAAAGTCTGAGACCTAAGGTGAAAGTCTAGTGAGAAAGCACTGTGTGATATTTTCTCTCCTCTCCATCACAACGCTGACAGCAACAGAATGCACACTTGAGGCCAAACAGTAACACCACTGAGCTTCTAGACCTTATTTCACAACAACTGTTTAAAATAGAAATTCTATGTAGAGTTTCAATAAATTATCTTGAGAGGCACTGTGCTTTTTAACAACTTAAATTGGGCAGAAATTCAATAGGTGTATTGTCCCCAGAGAAGAATCAATAAGAAATGTTGCATCTGTAACGCTTCTACTTGTTATACAATTTTGAAATACACAACACATTATAAAAGGTGGTAATCCTAATTCCATGTCATTAGGCAACATTTGTTTGGTTCCCCACTCCCTCTGAGAACTGTGCTGCACGAGCGGGCAATCAGATCAAGGGTAAAAAGGAGAAGGTGCCATTCCTAGGAGAGGGTTGGAAGCAACGAAGCACCCCATATTTCTGGGTGATGGATAGAAGTTCTATGCTGTGACCGATAAAACTGATAAATGCTTGTACGAAAGGTACCAAAAACAGTAGTGCTCTCAGAAGACAGCAAACGCAAGCACTGATGACAAAAAAACAAAAAATACAAAAAAAACAACAACAATAAAACACATCTGGAAAGAAAGAAGATGAAGCAGATAACCATAAGGCAAAGACTGTGCTGACATCTTAGGGTTGAAGGCAGACAAGTTGTTTGGAGAGAAAGGACCAAGATTCTCAGATATGGGGGAACAGACAAAGAGATTGGGCTTAGTACGCATTAAGGATCTGTGTAGCAACTTAAAAACATAATAACTTGCACTGCTGAATCAGACCAAGGCCAATCTTGCCCAGCATCCTGCTGCCAACAGTGGCCAACCAGATGTTGCTGGGAAGTCCATAAAGAGGACATGAAGGCAACATTCCTCCCTTACAGTCCATTCCCAGTAACAGGTATTCAAAGATATACTACCTCCTAAACACAGTGGCTCCACTTAACAACTGTGGCTAATAGCTGCTGATGTCAACCTACCAGGGTAATTTTAAAGAGACAGTGACATCTGAGGAATATAGGACTTAAAACCCTGTGGCTGAAGGCAGGCAACTATCATAATAAACATGAGTGTGAGGGACTCGCTTTAGGGAAGGGGTTGGATTGGAAGGCATGTGAAGATGGGCCATGGAATCACCAGCACTGGAAAGCCCAAGCCTGAAGCTTGGAGAAGAGATCAGGCAAGTCATCCATTGTGGAGGAAAACCTAAACGTCATGTGAGGAGAAGCAAAAGAGAAAGGGGGGGGGGGTATCTCTGTAGGTTGGTCGTGGTCCATCTCTGCCGGGAGGGGTGGGGGGGGGCTACTTTTCTCTCTTTAGATGAGCTGTCACCCCCTTCACACCGGGCGCAATGGCTACTGGGAGTTGTAGTCCCTCCAGTTCACAATGCGAGGGCTACCATCTCACTGCTCTCGTCCAGAACATGATGCCAGCTTTTTCAGTCAGCGCTCTCATTATTCCCCAAGTCCGCACCAAAGACTTCTTCGAGGATTCGCTTCATAACCCATATTCCCTCCACATAATAGACCCTCTAAGGACTTCAAGCCCCATGGTGCCCTGCGCGCTAGCAGCTCATGCGCAAGCGCAATGCAGGTGAGAGGTCAGCCGGGCCCCCACAGGCCCCGGCTGCTCAAAGCCTCCACTCTCCCTTAGTCCCGCTCACCGCGAACCCGCTGAGTCGGGAAGAGGCGCTGTGCCTTCTCCAAGAAGCGACGGGCTTTTTCGATCTGGTTGGACTTGATGGCAGCCAACGCGATAGCGATACAGCGCTCCGCCTCGTCCCTGTTGGATTCCATGGTGGCCGCGGCGGTGGAAGGCGCCGGCGCACAATGATTCCGTCACAGGATGAGTGCGTAGTGGCCTCTGCTGGAATCTCCCCAGTTGTGCGAGCTACGGCCGTTACCGAACTGTTTGGATTAGGCGCGATATTTCTGTCGTATTGTCTAGAGTAGCTGGACACTCCTTAGTTACGTAGAAGTAGGACGTCAAGACGGGTGGGTCTAGAACTGAAGTAGCCAAGGCAGCTGCTAAATCAAAGCGTGTATTCTCGTGAGGGGGAAAAAAAATCAAAGTAAACCCAACAAAATCTTCGTCAGGATTGATGTAAAAAAAAAAATAGTACTAGTATTGTCCTATCTATCCCCCTTGCTTTGCAGATACTGTCTATGATGATCCGGTTTGGTTGCAACAGTGAAGGATGCCTTCATGCTTTTTTTTTTTTTAAATATATTTACATAACTTCTGTTGATGCATGGGGGGGGGGGGACCAAACAACCAGAGGGTGTGGTGTGTAGAACTAAATATATAACATTATAGTTCTACCTTTTTTAAAAAAAAATGTGTTTATTTTTACCTTTACTACAGTTGACCTGGTCTTGACAAAGGTTTTGTGAAATTGCATGGGGCTTCCTTTTACTCTCCCTCCCCCAATCAATAAACCTTCCTGACTAGTAGTACTTAGGTGTGCCGTCTTCTCAGGGCCTCCATTTTTTTAAGTACCGGTACTACCTCCTTTTACATAAAGCAAACAGAAGACACATGAAACAATCCTTCAAAGTCAGAAGTTTAGTTTAAAATATTAAACTCCAGTATCCATTGCTCTGTTCACACACACACACACACACACACACACACACACACACACACACACACACAAAATCACTTTCAGAAATAGTGTGAGCCATTGGATATGAAAGTCCACACACGAATAAATTGGTCTCCAAGAAAAAAATGTGACTTGCAAATATGTAAAAGCTTTTTCCATGCATATACTAACTAAAATGAGTTGGATCATCTCAGTTTGTGTGTGAGAGAGAGAGAAAATGCATAATGGAAAATGCTAAGGAACTAAATTCTACTGACAAAAGCAAAGGCTTTATTTATATATTTATTTGTTCATTCATTCATTCAAAGATTTATATCCCACCTTGCCCTCTAAAATAGAGTGCTCAAGGCACCTTACAATAAAAAGCAATTAAAACAAAACATCAATAGAACTACAAAATAAAAACAGCAGCAGGAATGGATACCAATAATATGCAGCATATCTAAAATTGTCATCCCTGAAAAAATGCAGACAGCAGAGACAACTTATTCAAAAAGGAAAAGCGAACAAAAAAGGAAGTTTTAAAGCCTTGCTGGAACACTAGCAGGGAGGACATCATTCTTAATTCTACCAGAATGGAGTTCTAAAACAATTATGCCACCTCAGAGAAGGGGGCCCTGCTCATGGTCACCGGCAACCTGTCTCTTCCACCAGGGGTGGCACATATACAGGATGTAGTTACAGGAGCAGTAGCCAGACTGAGTCAAACTACCGAGCTCCCAGGACCGCATGGGTCGCCGCATTCTGCACTAATTGCAGTTGCTAGACAGTCTCCAAGGGCAGTCCCATGTAGAGCACATCATAGTAGCCAAGTCTTGATGTCACCAAGGCAATAACCACTGTGGTTAGGTCTGATTGACTCAAGTATGGCTGCAACCAGTGCACTGGCTTCTGCTGCCACCTGGTGATCCAGGAACAGTGATGAATCCAGAGGACTCCCAAGCTTTAAACCTGTTCTTGCAGAGGGAGTGCAACCCCATTCAGAACAGACTGACAATCCAGCACTTGTGGTTTTCTGAACCAAGAGATTATTTGAAGTATCATCAATGCACTGACACAGTGACACTATGTAAATGTGCAACCTATATTGGGTGAAACTCAAAAGTTCAATAAAAATAGTTCATAATATTAAGCATTTATGTAGTGCTTTTGGGTGTACAAAGTACTTTACAAATATTATACTTAGGATTTTAAGTTTTCATGGCCAGCAACAATCTTGGACTGGTTTACATTTACAGGATAAAAAGCCATGGCAAGAAAAAAGTTTTAAAACAGTAAAAAACATAAAAACAACAAGTTAAAATAGTTTAAAAACTAGCATTCAAAGCAACGTTTCATACCAGTTTCTACTGGAGTTTTTCAAGCAACCCCTCAGTGAACTAGGGCAAGATGATAGCCACCACAACTTCTGGAGATGTTATAAAGAGGCTTGAAAGCCTCCATCTCGCAGTAATGAGATAATTAACCTCACCCGATTGTTCCATTGTAATGCACTTAACCTTAGGTAACCTAGGGCTCAGTCCAGCCTAACTCAGCACAAGTCAGGCACAATTGCGGCGTAACTGTGGCCTAAAATAGGGCTGAGTTAAGGCTGATCTACAGGACAGCGTCGCGGAGCGTTTTTGTAATCCGGCGGAGCCGCCAGACCTCCGCCCCACTGCCACGTACTCCAAGTCGAGTGCTCTGTTTTTTAGGGGGCGTACGGCAGAGCTTGGAGGTGGCTCGCGGAGCTGCTGCAGCCTACCAATCACAGAGAGGGGGGGGAAGAGTTTAACCAATCACAACTGCGCTTTCTTAGGAAGGCGGGACAACATGAGGGGTAACAGGCTTGAAGACACTCCCCCCGCTTCCAGCGCGGAGGCGCCAGGCAGAGGCGACGGCGGAGCCGCGACGCTGTCGTGTAGATCAGCCTTGAGGCTGCAACTATGCCTGAGTTAGGCAGGAGGCAAGAGCAGTGGGCCAGGATCGAGGCAAAACTTACCGCAGAGGCAGGCAGGCCCCTGTGGGGAGGTGTCAGTCTTGTGGAAGCGAAGAGCCCCCTCCTGAGCTCGTCTGTGTGCACCTACCACAGCTGCTGCAGCGTTTGCAGCAGATGGGCAGCCACAGGTGAGCCTGCAGGCACTGGGCGTGCGACAGGCAGCTGAAGGGCAGAGGTTGTGCCAGTGCCAGCCGCCCCAGGGCACCCTGTGCATTAGCCACCTGCCGCAGGGGGGAGTGCCACTGCCCTCCCTCCTGCAGAAGGGGTAGCCACCCCCAAGCCACGTTGAGGCTGCACGTGGGATTCATGGGGGGGTGAGCAGGGGAGAGAAGGGAAGGAGGGGGTGGGAACGGCACGCACAAGGGGGGGTCTCATGAAGTCTGGAACCGCCTCTGCCAGGACATGCCCGTGCGCTGCCTGAAGCCCTGGGCCTCCAGGGCCGTGGCAATGCCCACAAAGAAGGCATCCCGGCATGCGTTCTGCTCCGTGCCCCGGCCAAGACCGAGAGATGCCTTGGGCTTGTCTGCTGCGAGCGGGAAGGGCTCACGCAGCTCATCACGCCCCCAGATGGGGCAACGTCGGTGCCTCGCGGCAGGTGCTCTGATGGGGTGGGGGGTGCCAGCGTCCATCATCAGGGAGTGGGAGGGGAGGCAGGCACACAGACAGGGGGTGCTGGGGAGGGGCACGGGTGGGTCAGAAACAGACAGACAACAAGGCTGGTGGGAGAGGGATACAGGGAGAGGGGTCTGCAGAGACCAATAGGGACACGGGTCACTTCGCAGATGAAGGCAATGCAGGAACGGGCGCCTCTCATGCAGACGGACCGAGGGCGGAAATGGACGCCGTTGACGGGCGGACCGAGGGCAGAAATGGACGCCATTGACGGGCGGAAACGGACGCCGTTGACGGGCGGAAACGGATACTGTTGATGGGCGGACCGAGGGCGGGTGAGAGCCCCGGTTGCCGAAAGGGCTCTTCACGGACGTGGCGGACACTAGCGGATCCAGTATGGGCGCCGTGTCGCCTGTCACTGTTTGCCTGCCTGAGAGGCCCCCCAACTCCCCCCTCCCCTCTGAGCCCTGAGGGTCTGGCAGCCCCCCTGCTGTGGTCTCCCTGGGAAGGCAGTGGCAGTCCCTGGCTGGGATTCATGCAGGAGCTTGTGTGCTGGGCGCTGTCTCTGTGTGTGTGGTGCAATGCTTGTGTTACACTGGGGACATGGTGTTCAAGGGGCCTTTGCCCAAGGGGCATCTTTATTGTTCTGGAACATTGGCAGAGATGGCCAGGCGAGGCTGCCAGGGGTAGTCACAGCAGCCACTCAGAACGTAGCAGCAGGCGTGCCCCATGGACCTGGAGATGCAGGCTCTTCCCCTGTGGAACCACAGCCTGCTCCATAGAAAGGGGAGGGACAGCAAGTAGGCAGCCAGAGAGGTGGAGCAGCAGCAGCAGCTGAGGAGGGTTGCAGGGCAGGCTCCCAGACCTCTGGCAGCATCGAGGCAGACGACAGTGGGGCACCCTGCCTGGAGCCCCAGGGGTGCTCCCAGGAAGGTAGGTGGTAGTGGACGTTCCTGGGGAGACAAAAAACACGGGGGTGTTCCATGGCAGCTGCTGTGTGGTAGCAATCGCCATTGAAGAAATGCCAGTGTGCCGGTTGCAAAGGCCTGCAGGGAGAGAAATCAAACAAAGCTGAGAGGTGTGACACACATAGCATGGTCTGCGCTCCTTCCCTGGGTGTAAGGTGAGCATGATCCTGTAAGGGAAAAGGGTCAAAGAGAGAGACAACAACACAACTTGTGGGTCACAACCATGGCAAACCTAGCAATACTGACCTGTCAGTAGACCCTGTAGAGAAAGGGGGGGGGGACACAGCTGGTGCCTACATAAGGCTAACAGTTCCACACTTGTGGCATTGTGTGCTCACGTTACTACAGGCAGCAATCAGACACAACAGTGGTCAAGAGGCATGTATCCTATATATCATAGCAGGCAAAGCAGGCAGCTATGAGACAAGACATTGGTAAAGAGGCATATCATGGCAGGCATTGCAGGCAGCTATGGGACAAGACATTGGTAAAGAGGCATTTCAGAGAAGGCATTGCAGGCAGCTATGAGAAGACATTGGTAAAGAGGCATTTCAGAGAAGGCATTGCAGGCAGCTATGAGACAACACATTGGTAAAGAGGCATATATCCTACCTATATTTCTATATGCAAAGAGGCAGAAGTCAGACCACATGTCAGCACGAACCCTGCTCTTACCTGCACTCACCTGCTGGTGTTGTTGCCTGTGGGGGGGGGGAGAGGGGCTGGGAGAAAGACATGGGTTAGCAAACACTTGCATGGAGACAGCTGCCCAGGCACAGCTGTAAACAGTTTGGCCACAGCCAGAACAGCCCTCTCTGCCCTAGAGGGGGGCAGAGAGGAGAGGAGAAGAGAGAAGTGGGGTGTTTGTGAATTTTGCCCTCCACTGACAAAGTCCCACTTTATGGCTGCTGGGGGACAGGACCCCACGCCACGTGCTCAGAGAGAGAGAGAGAGAGAGAGTGGAGGGCTGGGGCTGGGCTTTTGTGGGAAAGAGGCTGGGTGGGGCTGGGTGCTGATAGGGTAACTATTTCGGTCCATGTCCAGAGTTATGCCACAACTATTCTGTCCTAACTCAGGCACAACTCAGGTGTAGGGTGTTAGAACTTTTCAGGAGAGGGCTGGAGTGGGTAAGGTAAAATGGCTCCTATGGGTCTCCTCAAATTTAAGTCCACCTTTTTTGTCAACCTAAATTTTGTGCCGCAGTTGTGCTCGAGGGGGCGTGTCGGAGCTTGCCAGTGTCTGGAATCCAACTCAAATTCGTAACCACCCCCGTCACTCCCCCGACACGCCCACTTTTAGGCCAAACTTAGGACGGAATAGCTCTTATGCCGAACTTAGGACTGAATTGGTCAACTTTCCTTAACCCGTCCTATGTCAGTCACAATTACAGCACAAATTCGGCCTCTGCGGCACAATTCAGGCACAACTCGAGCCTAAGGCGCTTAGGCTGCAGTTGTGCCTGAATTATGCCGCTGAGGCCTTAGGCTGGACTGGGCTGCTAGTGACCTAGAATAACCCTGTCCTAGAGAAGTAGTCTCACACACACAACACACACACACACACAAAGAGCCCGTATTACAGAGCTAATAAAAAGGAGATGAAAACGATCTTAAGGCGAAAGTTGCCAAATCCCAAACTCATCTATAGATGTACCATGAACGAATCATCTTCAGCTGGATTGGGGTCATAAATCAACGTGGAGTTTAAAATGTAATTAAAAACGTTAAAAAAACGACTTTCAAAGTCTTCTTTAACATTTATTTATTTTTTTTCACATTTTTATGCCGCCCTTCCTCCAAGGAGCTCAGAGTGGTGTACATACAGTATTTCCTTCCCTCCTTTTTGTCCTCACAGCAACCCTGTGAGGTAGGTGGGGCTGAGAGATAGTGACTGGCCCAAGGTCACTCAGGAAGCTTCGTGGCTGAGCGAGGATTTGGACCTGGATCTAAGTCCGACTCCCAAACCACTACACCATCCTGGCTCCCAACGTAAGCAATAAAAGTACTTTAAAATCTTCAAAATACAATAAAAACAATTTAAAACATACGGCATGACGTTTCATTCATGATCTATGAATATCATCAGATGCTATACAAGTCTGAAAGCGGGCAAAAGATGGTAAGTGATACAATTGTCCTGCCGCTTTTTTGGAAGGAATTTCAAATGTTATGGGCCCCCCTCGCATTGATTGAGTTGCCCTAGGTCCTGCACCCTTCTAGGGACAGCCCTGTGTGGACCTATTCACTAAAACTGAACTTACTTCCAAGAATGTACATTTTGATTTGCACTCTCTAAAGTTTAGAGAAGGTGGGGACAGATGGGGCGGACAGACAGGGAGTGTGTCCTAAGGGAGGGAGCGCGCAGGCAAAGAGGCAACTTCTATATTTTTATTGTGCAAGTGAGCTGGCTGTAGGCTGAGGCGACTTGGGGGCTTGCTCTGGTTTTGCCGGTGCCTCACCACTGCCTCCCCCCCCCCTTTCTACTCCCAAGTCTCGCACATGTGTGACTGTCATGCCAAGGACAGTGCAGGGAAGCTGGTACGTTTCCCCCCTCTTTCTCCTCCGCGCCTGGTTCCCGTCAAAAAGGGACAATGCCTTTCTAGCCAGGCTGTTATCCCCACTGACACTGGAGGTGACATCAGCTTGTCTTGTCAAGACTGGCCACCCCAGTTGCCCTCCCCAAGGGACGGGCCTGGGTGGGTCCACACTCCTCCTCTAGCCTGCAGTACACTATGCTCCACCCAGCAAGAAGCGGCTTGGTCCCTCAAGCCTCTGTCTTGTCACTGTCCATCCTATCTGTACACTATCATCCAAGAGACAAATGTGCTATTCCCAGTGGATACATACCTTATATGCACATCAAATGTTAGGCACCCTGCTTGATTGCTTATTTATGAAACTTATATCCTTTTCCTTCCAGTAAAAGTGTCAAATCTACATTGAAAAACAGTGCACATTCAGAGAAAATTAGATGGTTCAGATGTGATACGAGTAAGCCTGACTCAGGTTCTTGTGCTCTTTTTTCTCCCTAACATGCAGCCATACTCTGGGGGGGGGGGGTTTAACATTTTCTGGTGGTTGAAGACAAACCATATTTTGACTGAAACAGCAAACTATGGTTTGCACTTGCCCTACAAACCAGGATCAGAAACCAGTCTCAACCACCCTCCCCTGTTTCCTGTGGTTTGCAGGGTAGAAACAAATCATGGTTTGCCAGTTGAGATGAAAATTGCAAACTATGGTTGGTCTCAAACCAGAAAAGAGGAAGAGAATCGCCAAGAAACAGGACAAGGGTGCTTCAGGACATAACACCAAATTATGTTTTTTTAACAGGACATCTGAACCACTCCAATGGTGGCACAATATGTACACCTTCAATCAGTGTCCTAAATCATAACGCCTGTTACAGGCAGGGTTCCAGACAGAGGCAGCGCCAATAAAGGGATTTAGACACTCCCCCTTCCTTCAAATTTTGCCCATCAGCTACAACAAGGAAGCACTCAGCTTAAAAATAAATAAATAACTGACTGATACAGGAAGTGAGGATTAAGAATGGTTAGCCGGCAGCCCCTGGCATAGAGTATATTGTTCTTTTGCTCTTGTTTCCCCAGTGCAAAACTAATATATATTTTCTTCTAGGCTGGCTATTTTTCCCAGCTGTCAGATTCATATGCTCGATAAAATAAAAGCAATTTTGAAATATAGGTCTGTAGTTTGTTGTAGGAATTCAAGTAATTTTGAGTTTTCCTCTCATATTTTGTGCAATCACCAGACAGAAATATAGCCCTATAATTCAGTTTTCTGCTACTATTTCATTTCCTTTATAATCCACAACTATGTTCTAAATTATAACCATGCAGGTGACAAGTAATGATGCAGGCTGTGACTAAAAGCTGACTCTTAAACACAGTTTCCAGTATGGAATTCTTTTATTATATAGGTCGGACATACTGTAGCATTATTCTTTTAGGATTTGATGTTGAGAGAAATCTGTAACAGCACAATCCTATGTAACTCGGAAATAAGTCTCACTGTGTATGTTTAGGATTGCAGCATAAAGGTTTTTAAAATACCCGGTAACATGTAGTGTCAGGGTTTGGAGGTATAAATTGTTTGGTTCAATATAGGAAACATGTTTTCCAGAAATTATTAATCCACCCAAATTTCTTAGCCTGCATCTTCCATATCTGTGTTTTTGATCTATCACCGGTATATATCAGAATCTTAAAAGAAACCAGGTTTGGTTGGCTGGAAACTATACTCTCCATACAGAGCTGGCCCAAGACCTGAAGTGGCATCCCCGTCCCCTTACTCAATGATTGATGTGCCAGCTTTTGCTCCTCCTACTTTCCAATGTCCTACCTTAGCACTCTCCTCCCCTGCTCCTTGGATTACCTCCTTATCAGCTCCATTTCTCTCTTCCTTTTCTAGTCAGCGCGGGCTTTAAGCCAATTGGACCAACTGCTCCCAACTGGGCCCCGCACCTAAGCCCCCCCCCCCCCGCTAGAGTGGTTTTGTAACTATTTACTTTTCAAAGTGGTCCATTAACTCAGAAGCACTTTTTGATGGCACCTGGCCTAGATGCCTTTAAAAGGGGTTTGGACAGATTCATGGAGGAAAAGACCATCACAGGTTACAAGCCATAAGCAACCTCCTGGCTTTAGAAGTGGGTTTTCTCTGTGCCAGGTGCAAGGGAGTGTCAACAGGAAACAGGTTATCTTGTTAGCTGTGTGCTCTCGGAGGCATCTGGTGGGGCAACTGTGGAATACAGGAAGCTGGACTAGATGGGCTTTTGGCCTGATCCAGCAGGGCTCTTCTTATGTTCTTATGTTTTAAGTGCACATTTTGATTGCTTTCCATTCTACCATAGAGATATAAAATCTATAATAACTTTTATTTATATCTCTAAGATTCTAAAACCTTGGCTGGGAACCTTGTTGTTGTTGTTGTTCAGTCGTTAAGTCGTGTCCGACCCTTCGTGATCCCATGAACCATATCCCGCCAGGCCTTCCTATCCTCCACTATCTTCCTGAGTTCGCTCATTTTCATGTTCGTTGTATCGGTGATGCTGTCTAACCATCTCATCCTTTGCCTTCCCCTTCTCCTTTTGCCTTCAATCTTTCCCAGCATCAGAGTCTTCTCCAGAGAGTCCTCTCTTCGCATTAGGTGACCAAAATATTTGAGTTTCAGCCTTAGTACCTGTCCTTCCAGGGAACAGTCAGGGTTGATTTCATTTAGGATTGACTGATTTGATCTCCTAGCAGTCCAAGGGACTCTCAGGAGTCTTCTCCAGCACCACAGTTCAAAAGCATCTATTCTTCGGTGCTCAGCCTTCCTTATGGTCCAACTCTCGCAACCATACATTGCTACTAGGAACACCATCGCCCTGACTATACGAACTTTTGTTGGTATGGTGATATCTCTGCTTTTTATTATGCTATCTAAATTTGCCATAGCTTTCCTTCCAAGGAGTAAGCGTCTTTTAATTTCATGGCTGCTGTCTCCGTCTGCAGTGATCTTGGAACCCAGAAAAGTAAAATCTGTTACTGCTTCCATTTCTACTGCTTCCATTTCTGCCCCTTCTATTTGCCAGGAATTGATGGGACCCGATGCCATGATCTTAGTTTTATTAAGCTGGGAACCTGGGGCCCTGCAAAAATGTTTCCAATTGGGCCCTGCAGCTCCTAAGGCCGGCTCTGTTTCTAATCAAAGGAGCGGGGGGAAGTGATGCATCTTAGGCAGGATCAGGCTGTAAATTTGGGTTCTTTCAGATGAAACGTTCAAGGTATAAAAAGGTACACTGGAGGACAAAATATAGGCTTGTATTTCCTTGCAGTTATTTTATTCACATGATGCAGTGTCCAGACATTGTCTCAGCCTGTCTGATATGCCAAAAATAGTAATACCCAGTTTTGTTTTGTTATTCAAAACCTTGCTGGAACAGTAGTGGGGGATTTTTGGCTGGATGTTTTGTCTGTGTGTTCAATTCATGAGCTTGCGCAGGTTTTTTTTTGTTTTTGTTTTTTTAGGAGAATATCGCTGGCCTGAATCCACCTGGCCTACCAAACAAATTGTGGACCAGATGCCCGTCACCGGCCAAGGCTTCTTGGCCTCTGTTTACCAGCTAATTTCCATCTGCCCAAAGGTCACCCATCTGACATGTTGAGTCATCTGCCCTAACCTGCCATGTTTGCAACAGGCCAAAAGGTAATTATGTGCCTTTTCTTCTGTGGCTATTGTATGAGAGAGGTTAATTAATTCCAAAGCTGACAGAACTCAAAACCTATTAAATAGAGGCTAAATGAGAAAGGGGGGGGGAGAGAGAGTGCATGTCCTAGAGCTTAATTAGGACTTGGCCATTCTAATGCAATTGAGGCAATAATGGGCCTTTATGCCAATTCACTAGTGGCCAGGACAACATAAAGTTATTTCCCCAGAGTCTAAAAGAGAAAACATGCATCTCAGATATCGAAGGGAAAGCTGCCTCCCCCACCAATGAGCAGATGGCAACTGGGAAAATGACTGTTTCTAAATGCTCACACACCCCACTTCCCTAAGTGGTGAGCGTTACCTGACTTCCAACGTCTTATGGAGGAGACTCTAGATCACCAGAGGCTTACAGTGCCTTTGAAATATCTGCTTTAGTTGAGCACTGGCTAGAGTCACACTCCCGCAAGCAACAACAGGCTACATCTGTTTTCGGCATCTTTTGTAGCTGCTATGCTGGCACTGCTGGGTGCCTGCTCCTTCCCTCAGCTTCCATTTCAGCTCTAGACTCCGTCTGTCTCTTACAGAAAAACTGCACTGCTTTTGTTCTTTCACTGACCAGCTGAGGGAGGAAGGCTGGAATAGGTCACCTTACACTCTCTCACTTCAGCGCCCCTCCTCAAGTCCACTGCCACTAATCAGAAGCGTCGCTCCGGTAGGGGCGGGGCTGTAAGTATCGCTGCGGTCATAGTCTCTTTACCGAGCGAGGAGGAGGCAGCCCCGCCCCCTCACTGTCCGAGCCAGTCCCCTACGGAGAAAGCAGCAGGCAGGGTCTCTTCCCTGCCGGTTTCTCCGTAGGGGACTGGCTCGGACAGTGAGGGGGCGGGGCTGCCTCCTCCTCGCTCGGTAAAGAGACTATGACCGCAGCGATACTTACAGCCCCGCCCCTACCGGAGCGACGCCTCTGCCACTAATGCTTCTGAATACCAGTTGGTTGAAGGGGAGCAATAGCAAGAGAGAAATCTGCCTGCCTGTCTTCTCTCTTACAGGCAGCTGGTGGGCCACTGTGGGAAACAAGATGCTGGACTAGATTGGCCTTTGGCCTGATCCAGCAGAGCTATTATTATGTTCTTATTAACAATCTTGCAAGCAAGAATGGAGTTTCTCACTCTGAGAGGCACCCTTGTCCTTCCTGGATAAATCAGCCAGTGATCTCTTTAACAAAAGCTTTCGTTCCTGGCACCCTTAGGACTTGTAGGGTTGCCAGACTGCTCAGCTGGAGATTGGCCATTATTGGGGCTGAGCCCTGGCACCCACCCCTCCCAATCTTGCAAGAAAATAACTTCATTTTTAATCCCCACAGCGGTGTACTTGTCGCTAGTCAATTTCTGTGTTACATAGCCTGAGTAGTGTAATGAAAAAGGGCGCGCGGGGGGGGGGCACACACCACAAATCCGTGCCTTGCACTGGAACAATTCTCTTTCTAGGCTGGCTCTTTGAAGAGACCACATCACCAAGATGGATGACAACTTTCCAGCCCTATCGTGCCGATAAGAGGCTAGCTGGAATTGCAGCACAGACATCAGAAAATACTTTAGTCAACCAGAACAGGTCACTTCCAAGAGCGGAGCAAATGGAGAGCAGCTTGTTAATGGTGCTGTTGTTAGCACTCAGCCGCAGGTTTTTCAAGCCATGATGGATCCATAATGTTTATCATCTGTAATTAGGAAGTAATCAACAGCCCCAGCACCTTTCCCAGTACCGGTCTGGCCCTTAAGTGCACATTACCAAAAGCTTCTGACAAGAAAGGCAACTCTGATGCAAAAGCCCCAGCCTGGAAGTGAAAGCTGCTGCTACACCTCCTATTTAAAGGATCATGGATACAGACTACTAGAGCTAGGAGGCCATTCTAACACACAAAGTCAAAAAGACAAATTAGGCTGCCCTCCCAAGTACATGTACTAGGAATAAGTCACTGGGAAATAAAACACAATAGGGCTTAATTTAGAGTAAACATGCATAGGATTGCACTGCATAGGGAGGGCCCAAATGGGCCTGCCGCCCACCACCGCCTTTGACCCGCCACTGCTGCAGTGTGCTTTCAAGTGCTCATGCACCCCCCAAAGGCCCCTTGTCTCCTCACCTCACTTCTTTGCAGGGTTCTTTTCCAAAAACAGGAAGTTCAAGACTTCCTGTTTTATTTAAAAGGACCATGTGAGGAAGGAGCAAAGGTGAGTGGATACAGAAGCAGATCATTGCTGCCCATGCAGTTTTTTTCAGGCGCAGGCAGATGTGATCTGCTTCCCTATCCACTTCACCTTGCTCCTTCCTCATTTCTTGGTCCCTTTAAATAAAACAGGAAGTCCTGAACTTCCTGTTTTTGGAAAAGAACCACACGAGGAAGGAGCAAGGTAAGGAAGTGGATCAATGTGGCTCAGTTTGCAGTGGGCTGGAGGGAGGCTGTGGCAGACTCAGGGTGAAGGGCACTCTGAATCTGTTGCTCCTCTGCCACCCACACTCAACGTGAGCCGCTTCATGGATGGGCCAGCCCTGACTTGGGAATTAAGGCAAGAATTGAAAGTGATGTAGAAACCAAGTACAGTTGGACCTCGCTATCTGCGGGGGATCCGTTCCGGACAACCCCCCCCCCCCGTGCGGATAGCAAGGATCCGTTCAAAACGCTGTAAAAATAAAAAGTAAAAAACTCAGTTTTTTTACCGTTTAGAAGCAAACCACTGTGCGTTCTTGCTTAATTTCAGCCTGTTTAAGCAAGAACATGCAGCACTTTGCTTCTAAAAAACCCACATTTACTTTTTTTCTTTTTACAGCGTTGGAAAGTGGACCCCGCGGGTCCTGGATCTGAGGATGGAAAGGGTTCACTGTATTGCTATTCTTTTATGTGTGTTTAAAATGAAAAACATCTAGGTTTCCCTTCAGAAAACCTACCAATACCGCAATAAAAAGAACAAACACACAGAGCAAATGCAACAGTAAAACACAAAACAAAACTGCATCAGAAGACATACCATAGAGAGCAACAATCCATTAAAAGTTCAGCAGAGGAGAAATTTTTTAAACCAGCACAGGTCATGTGCTGGAAGGCCTGGGCAAATAGAAATGACTTTGCTTGGTGCTGAAATTATATTGCGGTCACTGCCAGGCAAAAATTCTGCAAACAGGGTGCCACAACCAAGGCGGCTGTGGCCTTCTGCCCTATCACTGTCCATTTTGTATGTATGTATGTGTATATATATGAATCCACGACGGGGTGAGCTCTCGTTGCTTGGCCAGCTCCTGCCAACCTAGCAGTTCCAAAGCATGTTAATGCGAGTAGATAAATAGGTACCGCTTGCGGGAAGGTAAACAGCGCTCCGTGTTCCAGCCGCATGCTACGCGCTGCAGCAAGGAGAGTCATGCCGGCCACATGACCACGGAGGCGTCTTCGACAATGCTGGCTCTTCGGTTTTGAAATGGGGATGAGCACCACACCCTAGAGTCAGACACAACTGGACTTAATTGTCAGGGGTCACCTTTAATATACAGTACACACACACACACACACACACACACACACACCCCCCTCATTTTTGTGTCCATTTCTTTCTGGATTGTCACATCTCAAAAGGGTATCATAGAGGTAGAAAAGATATTGAGAAGGGCAACTAAAACAATCTGACAAGTTGGAGCTTTTCACTTTGAAGCAGAAACAAATAAAGACTTGTTTTTAAAAGGGTAAGGAGAGTATAAGGGAGTTTTATATGTATAAAAAAGTGAGAAGTGGAGAAAGAGAAGCTTGCACTTGTGTAATACTATATCTAAAGTTCATTTGCAGTAAGTTCAGAACTGACAAAAGGAGTTACTTCTGCACATAGCACATCCCTAACTTACGGAATGAGCTGCCACAAGAGGTGGTGATGGCCACTAACTTAGGTGACATTTTAGAAGGCTAGGTCTACCTTCCATGAATTTATCTATATCAGCAGTTATAGGAAAATGGAACCTTTTACTTTTAGAGACAGTTTAATAAGAGTGCCAGATAGTGAGGACAAACAATGGCATCACATTTATGTCCTCAGCTGGAAACAATGGTGAACTAGGCAGACATTAGTCTGATCCAAGAAGTGAACTCTTTTTCTTCCACGGGGATCCTCCTAGTGGTCCTCCTATCCGATGTACTGATCATTTCCCACTACAGCCAGGTGGTCCAAAGACCAGTATCAGCAGGCCCAACTCTTAGGTTCTCAAACATTATTAACACCTGATCTGGGCTGCAATAGCATCACTGTCAATTCTTTCCTCCTCCTAATTGTCCCCATCACAGCACCCAGTAAGCAGAGAATTTGCAACTGTATTCGTTCTGGAACAATGGGCAGCAGAGAGGAGGCCAACAGTCCTGATTGTCGTCTTCCACACACCTATCACACACTAATAACTGCAACACAGTGAAGGGGGGGGAGTATGATTAGGACTATGAATTTGCCAAAAATGATCTGTTTCTCCAACTTTTTAAGTTTTTTCTCAGAAGGTGGGCATCACCCCCCTCAGTAGTGTCACTATGCGAGTCCCCCATGATGTAACTACCGGAAGTGACATCACCACCACTGTGCATCCCTTCAGAGATGCAGGGTGGGAGGGTGGGCAGAACCCATCGCCTTCTCCACCGCTGCTCCTGCCTCCAAAAACAGTGCGGTTGTCGTCGTTGCCCGCTTTGTCACCCCCCCCTATGTGTCGCCTAGGGGCGGACCACTCACCCACCCCCCTGGTGATGCTTGTGACCCCCCCACTTTTCTAAGAATTTGCATTTGTGACAAAGCTGGGTCCCACCTCAGAAACCTCAAGTTTTGGGATGCATCCAACCTGGCAACCCTAAATTCAGGATATTGTTTGAAGATAAGTCAGTTCGTTTTTTTCATAGCATTTCTACTCATGGAATATGAAGTTCAAACAACATTCTGTTCTCTACTTATTTTACTATTTTACCAAGAGAATTATTCATCTTGTCACTCACCTGGTTCTTCTTCCCTTCATCACTCCATTGGGGAGGCAACTGTTTGAAAGAACAAGCTACAGTATATTTGCTTTTTGTAAAGTCCTCAGGGGAAAAAAAGAGACTCTGAAAGTCACCCTAGTTCCCAGAAGAGTGTCAGAAGAACATAGTGCACCCTGCCTGCCAGCCTTTCCTCCTTGATCCCCCCCGCTAATGAAATGAAGAGTGAAAATGAAATTACTGTATACTTAGAGACTATTTACTCCAAACATCAGTGAGTTCCAAAAGCACTTTTCTAGACAAAGGGAATGGGGCATCCCCCTCCCAAAACAATGATTTCAAAAGTATGATTTTTTTAAAAACAAAAACACAGCAGCACCGCACTTCCAAAGACTGAAGTAAGAAGAAATCCCTTTATGAGTGCTTCCACACTAGGGATTTTTGGCACAGCTTTTCCGCAGGTTTTTTTTGCACTGCTTTTCCACAGTTAGCTGGAAACAGAAGAGTTTCTTCTGGAATTGAGTGCGACTTTCTCCATAAAAAGCCACCAATGCCCAGCCTCCCATGGTCAATATCCCACCATGTTTATTCAGAATTACCGGTAGGTCCCATTACCACAAAGGGTGCTCTTCTCCCTGCAGCCGGCCCTGTATTAGTCACTTTCTAATCCCCCCTTTCTTTTAATGTGTTTATTAGTTGCTTCCTGTTCACTTTTCCATGGCATTCCTGAATTGGCCCTTCATTCCCGTTTCTTGAGGGGTGTGTGTGTGTTAGTGGCTTTAATGACTGGTTTTCACTTTCTACCACAGTTGCTCATTATTGTTTTTAAATGTCATGATCAATTGTTCAAGTGGAAACTAATCATTAAAACTGCTGTCCCCAACTCAAGCAGAAGGAACAGACTAATTTAAGGGTCAGTTTTAACGGGAATACTATGACAGAGTGAACAGGAAGTAAAAATTATTTGTGTTTTTTTTAAGACCAAGGGAAAAGCTAATTGAAGGGACTGAGGCCCTGAGAAGTCTCAGTCAGTAGCATTTTGTCACTCTGTATTGAACAGGCTGGTGCTGCAAATATATTGTACGTAAAAATATCACCACAAATCAGGTCTGAAGAAAAAGACTAGCAAGGCAACATGGATAGGCTTACCAGATCGCCGACCGGGACGCTGCCTCTTGCCCTTAAGGGGCAGGGGGGAGGGGGCCAGAACGCGCGCGTTCTGGCCCCCTCGCCCCGCCCCTTAAGGGCAAGAGGCAGCGTCCCGGTCGGCAATCTGGTAAGCCTAAACATGGAGCACATTGGAATGCAAGAGGCACGCCCTCTCAGAGGCCCAGAGAGGCCTGAGCAACGTACAGCTTCTGAGACCCCCAGTCATAATAAAAAACTACAATAGCAACCCAAGAAAACAAAATAAGACTTATCAAGTTAACAAGTGTTTTGTTATCAAAACAAAAAAGTAACAAGTGTTTAAATTGGAGGCCTGCCTTGAGCTTGACGTTCAGGCCAAACAAATGGTCCTCCTGGCCCCCTCCTCGGTCGGGCCCTGGCAATGGGTTGGCAGTGACATCTTTGGAAATAGGGTGGACAAAATGTCCATTCCAACTGAAACAGCTAGGAAAATGGCCCACAGCCTTAGCTGAAGAAGACCCTCACTGCTCGTTATCTATTCTTCCCTCTTCACAAACTCACTGCCTTTTGAAGGAGGCCTCAAAAATAAAAACAAGTTCCATTTACCGTACATTGTTTAAATTAAGGCTTCTATTTCGCAAGCGGTTGTGTATTGCCACACTGACTCTCTCGGCCACTCATTATCAGATGCAAACTTGTTAGACGGCTTAAATATCAAGTTGAATCAGAATACCAAAAATGTACAAGTAACTCAGGAAATTCTGAGGTATTGAAATGTCTCCTTTAACTTACCCTTGAAACCATCCAGGCACCATCAAATGGATGCCGTTTTGCCTTGCATAACTATTGACTATATATAATAAGGACAGGAGCAATGCAGCTGTGCTCAGCAGAGTGCAAGATCTATAAACAGCTTCTCCATTTCACTGCTGAAATTATGGAGAAAGTTGCACCCATGATCTACATGATGATGTAGGTGGGGTAAGGACTCAGGAAGCAACACCAGATACATCAGCTCTGAGCCTCTGAGAATGTTCTAAGTGCTGGAGGCAGAAACTAAAACACAAGATGTTTTTCCCGCCTAAAACCATAAAGTTATCTTTATATCATACAGCTACTTCCATCTTTATATCAACAGCTACTACAGTACTATGCACATTGATTTATGGTTTTGGAAAGACCTTGCACTCTGTCTTTTTGCTTTCTAAAGGGCTGCCTCGGAAACAAACAATGAACTATTTTGAATGCTAGATTTGGTTCGTCTTCATTTTGAGTAAGGCCTTTCTGGACATCAGAAGCTGCCTTAATTATACCAAGTCAGAGCATCTAACTCTGGATTGTCTGTGCAGAATGTCAGGTGGCCGTGGCTGCTTCACTGACCATTTCATTTGTCTGAAGCACAATATGTGCTTCATAGGTGAACATTCCTCAGTTGCTGTGGGGATCCAGCTCTCCTAGATATCTGTTGTTGTAGGGAACGAATGTGTATTTTTCCAGTACAAAGTGTTTGCTTTCTTTCTTTCCTCGTGAACTATGAAGGATTTCACAGAGTTTCGTGCAAAGGAGAAAAACAACAACATGATTTCAGTACCTATTGGAGAATTGTGTGCCTGGGCCCGAAAATATATTCTTAAAATAGCCTTTTTGACTGATGAACCAAAGCAACAGAAATTTGTAAGTTGATTTCTTAAACGTTTCCCATACTCTTCTTTTGATTATTTCTGAGAATTTAAGGCCACATAGTTTCATCCCTCCCATGCTGAACAACGTTGATAATTGGACAGGGATCTTTCCAGAGTTGAAGACGTAAAAATTGAGGACACTAGGTAGTTGGCATCTCATCACAATAAACAGTTGTGCAAATGAAGCTCTAAATGTACATAACTTGGAGGAGACTCCATTTAAATCAGTAGGTGTTACTTCCAGTTGGCCTCATGAACGGGCTGGCCCTGCAAATCAAATAGGTGGATTACAGGGTTGGAAATATGACAATTCTCTAAAGGCACTTCAAAGTTATACTGAGAACTGGGAACTGTCATGGGAACTATACATGGGAACTGTCACCTGAGCAGTCGGCAGTCCCAGAACTATTCACAAACACTCTCGAATCCTGGCTTTGATGGCTGGATGGAACTGAGGCACACAGCAAAGGCCTTGAAGCTGACCTGAAAATGTCAGTGCACTGCTGTAAGGAGAAGGAGAGATCCTTTGCTTTTGTTACCATGAGCGGAATACCTTCTCAGAGAAATCTCGCCCACTCTAAATGCATGAAAACTACCTTTGCCACATAAGCCCAAGTTTTGAAAATTCTATTATGTTTTGCTATCCAAAAATGACACATAATGACACACAACTGATACCAGCTGAAGCAAAAAAAGTTTGAGGGAGTTTATTAATTTTAGCAACATATTGCAGGCTAATATCCAGAGATGTAGGCTGCTGCTTCTGCATTGTCAGTATTACAAAGATTCTCCAAATATGAATAAGGAAAGCAATTTTGCCTCTATCATTCCGATGCCCCTAGTATGCACTGCAGAAAATGGGGCCTCTATAGATAACACTTAATAGCAGGGAAGATATGCCAATATATCATTCCTACCAAGAGGTGTTTTTTTCCTTCTTCTACAGAGGGGGAACCTCTTCACAAGCAGGGTAATGCATAGAGGTGCAGAAGGATGATATAGGCTGAATGGTAAAAAGGTGACAGAGCCCCTGGAATTTCGTTTTCCAGTGCTCCACCTCTGGATACAGCTTGATCGGCTGAAACTGCAAGCCCCCCCCCCCCCAAATGCAGTCATAAAGAACATGGACTGGAGAAGGGTTCTCTTTGCCTCATCACCAATTATTGAAACTCATGAAAGGGGACTGCATTCTGGGGCTGGCGTAGTCCCGAGCCAGTTCCTCCACAGCAATATCCAAAAAAGGTGCCTATACCTTTAATCATTAGAATTTGGGCAGGTGCAGCTCATCATGGAAGGGTGCAACAAGCGACACCTGCCCACATTCCCTCTTATAATGGTTAAAGGTAGAGGCACCCTGTCCTTTTTAGGATATGGTCAGCCTACGCATTGGTGGTACTACTTTTGCAGCCGACAAACAGCGATGCCATACACATTTTAGCTAAAAGAAGATGAAGGAAATCACTGTTTTTCCACAATGCTCATTGATTGTGCCTTGTGCTGCTGCAGTGATAACAGCCTTGAATCTCCAGCACAGGAGTTTGTATGCAGTGGATAGGTTTCTTTGCCTATTGTCTGATTCCTACTGTACATGCCTTCTGCTTTCAGCCTTGGTGTCTTCCTTTCGAGTCATTATGTAGCTGGTAGATACTTTTACACCCACATAAGATATTTTTGCTCCCACAATCCCTGTGTGTTAGCAGAAGGTGACGTGGCTCAGAAAGGCAGAATTGGTCAGGCACTGGCAGGATTTGCTCATCCTGCTTGTAAACTGGGTGACAGAGGAAAAAGAGGAAGCAGGTGACAGACAGCAATCCAGACCTACTTTTCTATAAAGTGAAAAGGTGGAAGTGGGGTAGGCCAGCCTCCAATCCACCCCTTGCATATTTCTGTGGTTGTCATTGCAGTGTTTCTAAACATTGGTACAGTGCAAAGGTCTAATTTGACATACAAAAGTTAAGGATCTCTTTTGTTTTCAGTGTTTTTACCTTCAGATTTGTCAACAGCCACAAGCAAAAGCACAGAGAGAGAGAGAGAGAGAGGAATGTTTTCTCCCTCTCAGTGCTGGTAACAAATGGCCGGGGGGGGGGGGGCTAGTGCAAACCATTGGACATTTCCAGGGTTCAGTTATTTGGTGGGCTCTCTGATGAGTATGGGCCTCAACCAATGCCCTACCTGGCTAACCCCTCACCACCCCACTCTCTCTGGTTAATGTGCATCCAACTTGAAATATTCACGCCTTGGGCAGGGGAGCAGCCCTCTGGCAGTTGCTTTCCTGAGTGGGCTGCCTTGGCTTCTGTCGTGTAAGGACTCTATCTATTGCAAAAGGTTTGCTTCTGTCTTCCCTGGCTGCAGATAAAGTGCTGAGAGATCAAGGCTTTTCTCTTCTCCCTCTTCCAGCTTATTTTCACTCTCCTCTCCTACACTTTTCTTGTATATATACCTCCTCTTCCTACTCTGCCTCATTTACTTAGTACTTACACTTTTGCAGCATGGGATAAGTGGCTGATCATGGGACGCTGATTCATGGAGTAATGAACAGATGATCAAACCATCATGGTTATTATTGGATTGTGAACAGGGAGAAAAGCACCATCCCTTTCGGTACAGAACTGTGATGATCCGGGAATCCTGATTAGTTAAACCACAGCTATGTGTGTTGTCCAACTTGGGAGCTGTGGTTTACAAACCAGGATATGAAACTAAGATCAAATCCTGAGTTTCATATTCTTGTTTGTAAACCACAGTTAAATCACAGCTCTCAGCTTCAGAGGACATAAGAACATAAGAAGAGCCCTGCTGGATCAGGCGAAAGGCCCATCTAGTCCAGCTTCCTGTATATCATAGTGGCCCCACCAGATGCCTCAGGGATAGGCTTACCATCGTCCCGGAAATGACCGGGAAAGTCCCGGTAAGCCCCTTTTGTCCCCCCGTCCCCCCCAACTGTACTTTAGTCCCAGCCCCGGCCGGCCGGCTGCATCGCGGCCGGCCGGAGCACTTCTGAGACTGTGCTGCCTGCTGCAGCACGTCTCTGTCCCTAATCTTCCTAGTCTCGCGCGTTTGCGCGAGACTGGAAGCACTCAACGCTGGGAGCTCTCCGGAACAGCCCGAGTTCACTCGGTCCGTTCCGGAGAGCTCTCAGTCTCGTCGCGTATTTGCGCGACGCTGGGAGCTCTCCGGAACAGCCCGAGTTCACTCGGTCCGTTCCGGAGAGCTCTCAGTCTCGTCGCGTATTTGCGCGACGCTGGGAGCTCTCCGGAAATGCTCGAGTTCACTCGGGCCGTTCCGGAGAGCTGGGAGCTCTGCGGAACAGCCCGAGTTTACTCGGGCTGTTCCGGAGAGCTCCCAGCGTCGCGCAAATACGCGACGAGCCTGGGAGCTCTCCGGAATGGACCGAGTGAACTCGGGCTGTTCCGGAGAGCTCCCAGCATCGCGCAAGTACGCGACGAGCCTGGGAGCTCTCCGGAACGGACCGAGTTTACTCGGGCTGTTCCGGAGAGCTCCCAGCCTCAAGGGAGGAAGTCCCCGCCCTCGGCCACGCCCCCGGCCACACCCCCCAGTCCTGGCCGAGTGCCGGGCGTTTCTGGTAACCCTACTCAGGGAGCACACAAGACAACAAGATAACAGTATCCTGTTGCCACTCCCTTTCACCTGGCATTAAGAGATAGCCTATTACTAAGACCAGGGGGTTGCTTATCCCCATCATGGCTTGTAACCTGTGATGGACTTTTCCTCCATAAATCTGTCCTATCCCTAGAGCTATGAGTGTCCAGGGTTCCACCGTTGCAGCCAGGCAAGTGAAGGAAAGAAAAAAAGAGGAGGAAATGTGGGGGCCCAGCACTCCTTCCCACTGAAACATCCAAGAAGCCATGTTTTGTTGGACCACCTGAACTGGGCCAGTGAAGGGCAGAGTAAAGAGAGGGAAGTTGTCTTTGCCCAGGTTGCCGACTTCTGCCAATAATCTCTGGAGTATATACCAGTAACTGTGAAACTCCGCTTGCCTTTGGGAATTCTTCTTGCCTCCTTCCCATTGTCTGAACAATCCCCTTTCTGGGGCTAGGTATGAGCGACTCCAATCACTGAATATATGTGCACAGCCTAAGCACTGAAAAGGAGGACCCCATATGAAAACACACATTAAGTGGATGGGGATGAAGGCTGAGGTGAGAGACGTAGTATTCATCTTACACCAACCCCTGTTTCTTGGCAACAGTCTCACCTTCTTCTGAGCTAGCTGCACTATACAGTAATCATCAGCACTCCTCAACTGCATGTCCACACACAGGGAAGGCTTGGGGGAGCCCTGCCCTTTAAACAATAAACACAGAGTGCCAAATGAAAAGAGAGGCTTCCATTTGTCTATAAATCTAGGCTGGCTCCCTCTGTCTTTCTTCGTAGCAGGATGCCAAACAAGGTACTGAACTGAACCTGGGGGGGGGGGGGTCATGAGCAACTTGCTATACTGAGGGCCTAATCTTATCCAACTTTCCAGCACTGATGCAGCTGTGCCAATTGGGCATGGACTGCATCCTGCGGAGGGGGGGGGAACAGTAACAGAGGCCTCTTCAAGATAAGAGAAATTTACTTCCTTACCTCGGAGCTGCACTATGGCTGCATTGGTGCTGGAAAGTTGGATAGGATTGGGCCCTGAGTGTTGCACATTGTTTCAAGCGTTCACTTGTAAGCATAGTCACCAGTTAAGTACAGCTCATTTGATTAGTCTAAAGCCATCCTAGGGGTGATTTTCATGGATGCTGCTCTGTAATTAAGTGATTAGTAGATTGTAGTCTTCAGGGCTGATGTTGCAAGCCAGCACTGTGCTCCCCAAGGGTCAACTATACAAAGGTCCAAACACATCCTTAGTGTATACCAAGCCCCTCCCTTCCTCCCAATCTGAAACAGCACAGTGGGATGTGCTGCACCTTCTCCTTCACTGCAATGGTAGGGACAGGGCTATAGTGGAGGCTCCAGTCAGAGGTGCCAACTGGCCAGGTGAGTGGGAACAGCCAGAATCAGTTCTGTTGCTTTGGGGCCAGTTGCCAGAAAAGCAAAGGGGAGACCAGTTCCCCTCCCACCATTTAAAAAAAATTGTACCCCGCAGGTGACTAGACGGCTCTGTGCCCAGCATTTTTAAGGTACGAGACTTATTTTTATTTCAAGCCCTGTTATAAGAACATCAGACCATTAGACTTGGGAGAGCCATCACAACCCCATACGTTATTTTCCATGAGGTAAAGAGGGGGAGGGGATAGCACCGGGGACAAGTTCCCCAAGAGAGAGCTATGCCAAAGGGTTCTACGGTGTGAGCTACCGTCTTCGGCCCCAGCTCCTGCCAACCTAGCAGTTCGAAAGCAAGAAATTGCAAGTAGATTAATAGGTACCGCTTCGGTGGGAAGGTAACAGCGTTCTGTGCGCCTCGACATTGAGTCATGCCAGCCACATGACCACGGAAGCGTCTTCAGACATCGTTGGCTCTTCAGCTTTGAAACGGAGATGAGCACCGCCCCTAGAGTTGGCAATGACTGGCTTCGAGAAAGGGGAATCTTTACCTTTTACTTACAAGTGTAAGGATCTCAATTCAGTTACAGAAACATGAGTGCTGACAGAGCTACAACAGATGTATAGGACTGGGCCACCAACCTTGACTTCATTTAAATGTAAATACACATTAAAATGGTGATTGTCAAACACATACCTATCATGTAATGTGTTCCCAGGTTGTGATGGAATCCGTTCAAAAGGTCTTGCTGGTATCTTGCCAATCGAGCTCATTATTGAGATGACACGTTCTATTTTGGATTACCTTTCTCTTAACTGTACCACATGTCTCATAAGTAGTGTGCCCATATTCAAAAAGGAACAGGGTGCCTATACCTTTAACCATTGGAATTTGGGCAGGTGCAGCTCATCATGGAAGAGTGCAACAAGCTACACCTGCCCAAATTCCCTCTTCTTACAATGGTTAAAGGCATAGGCACCCTGTCCCATATTGGATATATGCACCCTACATAAGTCCCCACATTAACTGAGTGAGGAGAACACTTGGACCTTCATGGAGGTCCATATTGATATCTTTCCGAGTTTGCTGCTGCTAAAAATGAATTTATTCACAATTAAACCTGTCTGAAAGCCGCCTTATTCCAGGGAGGAACACGATAGTAAAATGATCACCCCCTCTTTGGGGAGTAGCAGCATCTCAAAAAGTTGCCAAATGGCCTAAAGCTACTTTTGCTCTCTCTTATCTAGGCTATACACAAGGCTCACATTCTCTCACAACAACAATAGAATCAGGAGGAGGAGGACCCCCATTTTGCTCAACCAGAAAATCCCTCCGAGTCTCAAAAATCCCAAAGTGCCTGCCACAATTCAATTTGTCCAGCAGATGGCAGGGTTGTTCCTTTAGTTTCATCAGGGCTACTTTTGATCACTTCAGTAGCTATAATGTCCTGACAGCCTGGGGGAAAAAAGGCCTTTAGCTGCAGTGCAGGCAGCTCCAGTATGGATAGATCAGGATCATTTTTTTAATTTATTTTTGCCCAGGCTTTTGCTTCTTATGCAATCCGTACCTGGCACTGCATACCATTTGTCGCAGTAGCCAGGCTTACTGGCGCAACAGTGCTAACAGAAAACCAAGTCACTTTGTCTACAAAATGGGAGGTGGAGGGAGCCTACGCATGGTGCATGTGTGTGCATGCATGACAGCACACAGACTTGCAGTTTTAAAATGAACTGCATAAAGAGGAGGTAGTCTAGAACCTGCTGCTTCAAAACTATTGCCCTCTTTTGGAAACCATTTTGCTAACATCTCTAGCACTGGAAGTACCGGTAAGTGGCAAACACTATTTAGAGTTTTTGAACACTTATTCTGGGCATTTGCTGTATTATGCCAAAAATGCCATTTCAGGGCTACTCTATATATGCAGATGAATCATGTAGTACACATCTCCTAAGATTATACCGTTTCAGACTGCAAGTGGGGGAAATCACACATTCTAGGTTCTATCGTATCCATCAGCCCTTGAACACTAGCTTGTCAAGGAGAGGCTTCTAGCTCATCTCAGTCTGTTTTGCTGCATGAAGAGGTGGTTGGTTTTGGTTTTCTTCCTCCAAATGGGGAGCTTTTAAACATGCAGTCCCTCACTGACAATCTGAAGTGATACCATTCCAAGAATATTGTCCATGAACACAATTTATTTTTCTGCTATTTAACCAGCATCTGTGAAAGCCAAACTCAGAATTAGATGGAGCGTTAGAGGCCCAGCCCTGCTGCCATATATACTAGATTAGAACTACACCCTGGGACCACATGACAAAATCTGATCTCAATCGCGAATGTCACCCTTCCTGATGTCAACGCACTTCCAGGAAAGAGCATGCGTATGATTAACGTTCCAGATAATTCTCTTTGCCATTCTGAATGGATGTCATCGTGTCGAGATTCTAAATGATCAAGGACTGTGCATTGTGCTAAGGAAGTTGTTGAAGATTTCCCCGCTCCATGGTATGTTTCAATGTCCTCTTTAAAATGAGGCAGGAAAGACGTTTCCTCTACAGACTTCCACCTTGCTGTTATTTCTGATCTGTGCTCTTGAAAATTCATTTTCATCTCAAAGAGTCAATACTGGAAAAACTGCCTGTGTTGCATTTGCTGGAGATAGATATAGGCAAATGTACATGGGAAAAAAAACACATAGGAGGCTGTTTTAAGGGTATTTGTCAATTTTAAATCACCTGTGTTTGCAATGCAATTATGAAGCTCCATTATAATTTTAAACATTTTTGTATTGTTGACTTTTTTTTAGCTTGACTATGGCTTATGGTCAATACCAAATAACACTTGTTTTCCTAGAATCTAAAGGTCCTCCAATTTGTTCTGAATTCAGAAAATAAAACAACACCTTCTGGTTTTATAATAGTTAAGATATAACTAAGCTGGGTTAAGCAATAGGGCACACATATTTTTGCTTAAGAACTAAAGTACAACTTTCTGGATCAGACCAGGCCCACATAGTTCAACATTCTTTGCAAAAAATCTCTCAGTACCTAATTGGTGCTGGCTGATTTGTTGGGAATTGGCCAGTGTCCATACAAGAATTATGTACAGTATGTAGTTCCAAATATTAGAGCTACAAAACAAGTTCTAATATTGTCAAAACAAAATGTTCTCTAGTGACAATGCAGGGGTGGAAGATATCTGTGAGGTAAAAGCAAGACAGGATGCATATTATCTGCAAGAGTGCGGACAGGGGTGTCATTGAGGGGGAGCGGAGTGGTGATGAAATGGAGCTCCAAGACTCCTCCTACAGCAAGAGGGGTTAGCAGCACAACTTAAGTGCTTCTAAACTCATGATTCTTCTTCTAAAGTGTCTCCCATGCAGCCACTGGGAAAGATGATGGCTGAGCCCCAGGCATTAACATATGCTCTTAGGCAAATTTCTCAGTTTTCCTCCTGCTGAGCCTGATGCTGCATCAGGCTCAGCAGGAGGAAAACTGAGAAATTTGCCTAAGAGCATATGTTAATGCCTGGGGCTCAGCCATCATCTTTCCCAATGGCTGCATGGGAGACAGTATGTAGCTCATGTTACAATAAGACCACAATCCTATGCAAATTTACCTGGGAGTAAGTCCTATTGAACTTACTTCTGAGTGAACAAGTATAGACTAGCTCTCCATTATACTTTAATTATTATCAGTGATGTAGAGTCTATTGACTCGGATTCCAGTCGGACTCAAGTCAAGTCAATAACTTGACTGAGACTTGACTCGGCGATTGTAAAAGACTCGAAAGACTCGACTCGAGACTTGGAGCCTTTTACGACAAGTCGAATTTTATTCAGGTTTAAACCCGTTTTCCCCATTAAATAGATAGGGACTCGCAACTTGCAAACAAGGAGTTGGGACTTGGGGGCAAAGACTTGGGACTTGACTTGAGACTTGGACCCAGAGACTTGAGACTTGACTCGAGACTTGATCCACATCCCTGATTATTATTTGGGATTTTTAAAAATCCCATTGTTCAATTTTTATACATTTCTTTTAAATGTATTGCAACCCACTCCAAGAGTTGGGGATGAAATGAGCTAGATATTTAAATGAAGAATCATGAGTTTAGAAGTAGAAATATGTGGCAATTGCAGAAAACACTAATGAAGAAATTTAATGTTGTGGTGTGTCTGTGTGATAGTTTTAATGGGACATGGCTTCGGAGGGTGTCATGACAAGCTTCTGCACTTCGAAATTTAGCACGACACCACTGAGTGTGGTTTGTATGACAATTTAAAACCGAGTAGTTGACATCAGTCCCAGCTAAATCTGAGTCTGGGGCTGCACAGTGGTAAACAAACGTAGTCCTAGGAGAGTAGCTGTCTTTGCAACAATGATAGAAGCAAAAGCTCCTAGGAATATTTTGTATAAAAATGTTTTTTGTTGCACTGGAGATATATTATAGTGCAGCTGTAATCCCCATCCCACCCCCGTATTGCCGGCTTTATTGAGCATGTTCTTTGTAAGCTCTGTTTTCTGAAACAATCATTTCAATAATTATTTCAATTAGTTCATGGTTTCTTGAAGCGTAGAGATGGAAAGTCCCTATGGATGCACAAAGAATTGCTGGAGAAAGCTATTTTTATGGACCGTGTGGATTGCTCTGGTGGTTTTAACCCTCTGTTACTGTGGATGGTGGTAGGAACACAGATACACAGGGACCAAACAAATCCAGATGCCAGTTCTGTCCCCATACCTACTTGGGCAACATTATTACAAGACCAAATCACACCAGCTATACCATCAGGATCTCATCACTTGGTCATCCTCCAATGAGACAGACATCATCACCTGTCAACAATGCCCTTCCACTGTCCACACATAAGACAAACAGATCAATGTCTATGAAAAATTGACACAAAAATCTGACATCAAAAATTCAGAAAGCAGTGGGAGAACATTTCCATCTCCGGAACACTCAGAGTTATAATTCATCAACAAGCAAACTTCAAAGGGAAATTCAAGCAAGAAACTGCTGAATTAGCATTGATTAGGCTGTTTGATTAGGCTTTAGCAGGGAAAGTGGTTCTCTATCTCACTACATATTCTAAGTACTGTAACTTAGCTTACAGTGCAATGTTATGGTCTGGGCGTGCCAGCACAGGACCTCAGCGCCGGCACCAAGTGTCGCAAACATGTCGTAAAGCACACTTGCGACTATTTGAGAGGAGGAGGTTCTGGCACTGAGGTCTGTTCCATTTCCCGCAGAAGACCTTGCACCATGGAGCTTGTAAGTGCCGCTCCGAGCAATGCAGGGCCTGGGGGAGGACAGGGAGGGGACATAACAAGGCAGAGGAGGGCAGGGTTGGGCAGATCAGGCCCGGGAATGGGTGGGACTGGCATTTGTGTCAGATGCCATATCCTATCCTCTTTCCCAGGCCACGAGCCCCAAACAGGGCTGCTTGATTCTCTGCCAGCTACAGAGCTGGCGGAAAACCGAGTAGCCCCATTGCGGTGGCTGGGGATTTACCCGGGTTAAATGGGCATATGCCTGCTTACCCCAAGTAGACCTCCAGCCTGACCCTTCCCCAGATAGGATTCAGCGTGGGCCACACAGGCCATGCTGAATCGCCCACGCTGGGGAAGGATAGGATTGGGCTATCATAGAACATGTTATCACTAATTACTTCAGTGCAAATTATCACCATGCTTATCTCATACATTTAACCTTTACATAAGAATTAACCACAGAATGTACCTCTTGCATTCCATAGCATTTGGCCCCCACCATTTACAGGTTTGAGTCCATTTACTTAGGCTTTGGGCCCAATCCTATCCAACTTTACAGCGCCGATGCAGCTGCAATGCAACCCCAAGGTAAGGGAACAAATGTTCCCTTAGCTTGAGGAGGCCTCCATGACTTCCCCTCTACTGCAGGATGCAGTGCATGACCCATTGGCATGGTTGCATCAACGCTGGAAAGTTGGATAGGATTGGGCCCTTAGTGGCAACGATTTCCTCTCTCATTGCAAGAGTTGATTAACTTAGCATAGTCAGGCAGATTGTTATAAACAGTCACTGATGTGAATTGTCACCATGCTTACCTCCTAAACGTAAGCTTTGGTCACAGACTGTACCCTGCCTCCATTCTATAGGGCTTTGGCTCCACTATTTACATTTCCTTTTTCTCTACGTCCACATTTACTTGCTGAGGGTAACACTTCATGCATCTGCTTAAGTGGACTGAATTCCATGAAAGCTTCTGTTAGTCAATTTGTTAGTCTTTAATGATGCCACAAGGCTCTTAGTTGTAGAAGCTGTGTGGACCTCATGCATATTGTTTTGAGCACCTATAAAAATGGAATAAAATGTAATAATATCCAGCTCTCAGTACACTGGGAGGATGCATATTTATTTAATCAATTTTTGCTCCTGTGTCACCCTGATCCGCCTGCAAGGGGGTTCAGGGGTTGGGTCGGGGCCCCGTCAGAGCCCCCCAGGCTGACAAAAGCAACCTCCTGGTTTTTAGAAGTGGGTTTTCTCTGTGCCAGGTGCAAGGGAGTGGCGACTGGACACAGGTATCTTGTTGTCTCGTGTGCTCCCTGAGGCATCTGGTGGGGCCACTGTGTGACACAGGAAGCTGGACTAGATGGGCTTTTGGCCTGATCCAGCAGGGCTCTTCTTATGTTCTTATGTTAAAATGGCTGTCAACCCTCAGGGGCAGCCTGGACCCCAACTCTGAGAGAGAACTGTCCCGAGGTGCACAAACTGCTGTCCCCTTTAAGTCGGCTAACACTGCTACAAGCAGTAAACAGGAGCCAAATCCCGCGAGATGGGATTTGGAAGGAAGACCCGCCCCAGAAAGGGGTGGGGCTGGGACAGCCACCTGAGGAGCTCATAAGGAGCGGTGAAGGCGAAGGGAGAGAAGGGCAAGTGACCGGGCTCCCGGTCGAAGCAAGGGCTACCCTAACGGGGAGGTCCTTTGAGGGAGCATTGGATCGATCCGGAGAGGGCTACCCCAAACAGGGGACCGGGCTCCACGCTTCCCCATGGAGTCACCTATGGCAATGGGGCAGGTCCCAGCTACGAAACCTCCAGCCCTGGGAACCCACAACAGATTACCTTGGTCCAACTGGACACTTACCTGTAGAGCCTCCTGATCCAGGTGCAATCTATCTGAGGCTAGGTCAAACTCCTACTGATGGACTCCAAGTTGTGAAGAAACAGTAGAGATCATCTTGTTAACCTCAACAACCTTTTGGGACAAGCCCTGTGCTGTCAACAGGGCACTCATGAGTGTAAAACTACTTACCAGAAATAAACAGCTGGAAAAGACAAACTGTAAGTCTATGTCCTCAACCCTGGGATAGAAAGACCCCGACGGCCCTAGGGATGGATAGATTTGCACGAGGTAGGCCCCAGCTTAATCAGAAGCCCGCCGCGGGCATCACACCCACCTCCCCCAAACAGAGGCACCCATGGTGGCTTACAATACAATAAATACAACAATAATCTATTGTATTCTAACAAAAGACACCTTCCAGAGGGGCAGCCGTGTTAGTCTGTTGCAGCAAACACAATTAAAGGTCCTGTGCAGTGGTGTCGTTAGGGGGTGCCAGTGGGGCGGACCACACCGGATGACACCCTTGGGAGGGGGGTTGACACCACTAGTGGCTAAAATTGTGGAAACCTTGTATTTATGAATAATACCATAAACCTATATATCATTGGAAAGGTAATTCAATGCAGAATGTAATGAAACAAACCATATTGAATTAGCTGCATTCTATCAAAGGTTATGGCCAAATAACCGGAAAAATGAAAACACAACTGCCTTAAGCAACAAAAAGTGGATTTCCTTAACTCAAAACTGACCAATGTGACTGATTGTTCCAAGAGCCAATGAGGTGTTATTATGACACAGCATGGAACCAATAAGATGTTTGTACGAGTCAGCTCTCATTTCTATGCGTCAGAGCTAATATTAGAACTCTTATTCAGTTGTGTGTCATCAAGCTGGCCACTGGTTTTTTGTTGGTTACTGATTTGTTGGATGACCTGTGCCGTTATATATTAAAATAGTTAATGGAGGTGACACCATGAGTCACCACACTAGGCGACAACAATCCTAGTGACACCAGTGGGGTGACGCAATGACCTCCTGCACCGGGTCATGCAAACCCTAGTGATGCCTCTGGTTCTGTGGCACCTTAAAGATGAATGAATTTATTGATGCATAAGTTTTCATAGACTAGAGTCCAGAATAATGAATGCTACTAACAATACTTCGCATTTGTATAGCATTTTCAAGTATTCAAAACACTTCAAATGTGTAATTTTCGTGTTATCTGTACAAAAACTATCCCCATATTGGTGGTGGTGAAGCACAGAGGCTGGGCTGTGAGTTCACGAGCAGTGAACAGTGGTTCATGAGCACTGAACGAGTTCACGAGTGGGGGAGCAGTGCCTCACGAGCAGACCCCTAGGTGAGTTCAATGCAGAAGCAGGGTTCAAACCAGGGACTTCAAGCTTTGTAGTTCAGCCAACACACAACACCGGCTCTCAGAAGGCAACGTTAGTCATGCATCACTGAACAACATTCTGCCACAGTGTTTTTCAAGCTGTTTATCTTCAGGGAACTTCTGCCACATCTATTTATCTGCCCAAGAAAGGCTGCACAGCTGGCATGGAACCCCTGCGCATTGCAGAAGATTCTTGGGAATGGAGTGTTCTAGGGGGCATACTACGTTCACATGATGTGCTGGCCAGGTCTGTTGTGTCTTACTACGCGTACTAAGATTGTGCCCTGTAGAGCACACTCCCAACCATCTCCCGCAGTTGTAACATGCTCCTGCCCGATCCTTGCGTGAGCTGCCATGTTCAGAAGAAACAGAATCAATTAGCACAGCGAGAATAATGAGCAGAGCTTTCTCGAGTGGGAACACAGAAAAGCGGCTGGGTCAACTCCTGTAAGAAATGTCATTAAAAAAAGATGACAAAACTAGCATATCAAAGAGCTCCAGCCCCTTGCTGGCTGAAAGAATCGTTTAACTGGCTATAGCTTTTTCAGAAGGGGGTTTGCAAAGGTCAGCTCTGCTGGAAGGACTGCTGCTAATAATTTGCTGCAAGTAATGAACTTACAGGAGCACTGTTATCATTGTATCAAGGAGAAATGTTCTAAGGCCATGTTTAAAAACAACACACATAGTCACATGTTCCTTACATGGACTCCAAGTTCCTGTTTTGAAAAAAAGACATTGTCAGAGGCAAAATGCGTAGAACCCTTACAGGTCCAATTCATGAAAAGGCTTTTACCATGCTGTGGCGATCAGGATGGGGAGGGGCGATTCCCGGGGCTAGCGTCTCCCTCCTGCTCCCTTTGCCTGGGGCCAAATTGGTAAACTCTGCTGCTATCACAAAGTCACAGCCGGGCAGAGAACAGCCAGAAAGGTCTCTCTTCCAGTTATGTGGAAAATTCCCCCAAAGTCTCTATACGGTAATAATGTGTAGCCTGTGGCTAGAGGAGGACTAGGGCAAGGCTCTGACTGAGTTCAATCACTCACAGGCAGGTGAAGAGTTAAAACATTAAATACAGGTATGTGTGCATGGTGCATTGGATAATAGGAGGAGGAAAGGATAAAACAAGCAGACTGGAGAAATGACTTGGGTGTTGGCAGTGCCAGGTATGAATGTTAGCAAAGATACAATCAGATAATTTTACAGGCAAACTCAAAAGCAAAGTAAGGGGGTGGGTTTGGCAACAGTGGTAGCCACCAAATCCTAGCTCCCATCCCGGACCCAATCAGCGAATTTGTGGGCACAGGTCTGAGTAGACCTTCCAAGCTGCAGAGGCTTATGAATATTCCCTTACCCAAGGAACCCAGAGGATACCTCCGCAACTGCCCCATGCAGGATGCAGTGGTGGTAGCCATTTTGACACCACTGCATTGGCAGGAGGGGGAAGCCTAGGATTGGGCTGTTAGTGTGTTCCAAATTCCAGATGCCTCAGAGTGTTTCTGATGCAGGGGAGGTTTATATGGAGATGCACCAGCAGTAATCCTGCAAACGCAAAGTTAACGGTCCAGTCAGCAGGCCATGCAGATCATGTGTCTTCTTGCTGTCCTAGATTTCAACCTCCAGTGAGGAACCAGAATGCAGGAACCAAACACCTAAGGTCCCTTACTCCGGTGAGTCAGAGTCTGCACCTGGCGGTCATCCAGTGATGCTGAAGTGCCAGGCTCCAAAGTGCTGCTGCCCCTTTAAGCTATTCCTAACATACAGCTAGGAGTCGGTTTTGGCACTCAGTAGAACTCCTTCATTAGTTCATTTGAACTCAAAGCAACTTCCATTACTCCTGGGAATTTGCCCTAGAAGCTGTCCCATGACCTTCCCTGCCTGACCCAGGTTGCAACTACTGTACGTTTCTCCTACCATTATCCCATGACAGGAACCTGGCTCTTCCTCCCTGCATTACTTTTGCTGCATTTGACAGGACACATTTCGCAGTTATTTGAATGATCCCAGTTGTCTGCTCTTCCTAATTTTCAAGTGAACTGCCTTCAAAAAAAATTAAATTTTATTATTTATTTATTACAGTATTTATATACTGCCTTTCTCCATAGACTCAAGGCCATTTACATAGACAGGCTGACCATAAACCCCATTTTTTCAAATTAGGGTTTTTACAATGTTATTCTATGAGAGAAACTCATGGAACCCTCCATTTCTCAAGACGTTTTCCTTCGTAGTGTAGTTGTCGTTCTGATTGCACGGCTCTTGCCTTCCAAGCTTCCACAGGCAACCGCATATCAAGCTTCAGACGGGTTCACAAGCTATTATCCATTTCTTGCCAGCATATACCTCCACAATCCACACTCCTCCACATTCCTTCACGAACCTCCATTGGCTCAGACAACTCCATCAGTGGCATCTGTTGCCCTTCCAAAGCGAGACCGGGGCGACCCTGCTTAGTTTCTTCAGGCAAGGCAGCAGCTCAACCTCCAGACCACACCTTCTGTTCATCGCTTAATTTTTATAGGGAAATATGTGGAATGGTGGGGGGGGGGGGGAGAGGTGGATTTATGACATCAAAAATGCTAGCCAGTCAGCACTGTGTTCAGCTAACTTCTGGCTGGCAGGGTTCTTGGAGAGGGAATTGTGCACTCGTATACTACACACTGAGTGCACTTCCACAATAGCTCAACCACTCAAACAATTTACATCTGTACACACTCTGCGCTCTCGGGAACTTGGATTCCTGATACTGGACTTCTGCTGTAGGACAGTCCCCTCCTGGGATTATTTAGCACTTTGTCTTGTTCCAGCAAAGCTTTGAGGCTGAAATATGCAACATCCATTCTGCCCCAGTGAACTTCTCCCTGTTCTCACAAACCTGAATATAAATCTTTTAAGTACTGCAGACCTGTTTCGGTCTGTTTACTTAACTTCTTTCGTCCCTATAGTATTTGGGTGAGATTGCCAGGAATGGCTTGGGGCAGAAGGATTGTGATGTTGTCGCTCTCTTGGCCTGCATATAGGTTTCAGCATGGAATCGCTAGAGATTTGAAGGGATACGTGGGAAAGCATGCAGAGGTATCAGGGAGAAGTTAAAGCCAGGCATATGCAGCACCTCTTAATACTCCACTTACAAGTGCGGACTCATAAAAACGCTTACTGAGTTGGAAAGAAGAGGAAGAATCTGAAGATTTTTTCTCCTCTTCCCTTCCTTCTGCATCCTCTCCCCCACTTCCTTGCTCTAGGGGGACAGCAGCTGCAACAAACAGCTCCCATCTCAGTGCCCAGCGTATCAGCGCACAACATGCCCAGCTTCTTAATACAGGAGACCCCCAGCAGACCCTTTGCTGGAGCCAGGACCTTCCTGGTTTGAGCGGAGCTCCAGGGGGGCTGGCAGCAGCGCCTCAGACAAAATTGAGTGGTCCCTGGCTTGAGCAGAGGGGTGACTGTGGCTACTTCCCCTGGAGCCAGTTACTATTACAGTCCTAAGATAGGAAGCACCTGACTCTAGCAGAAGGGCTACCGTAGGTCTCTGCAGATCCAGTGCCAATGCGGCTGCCCCGCTACTCGAGCTGGAAACTGATGTGCCCAGCTGAGCCAGCAAGGACGCTGCAAGTCTCCTTTGGGTGGAGAAGGCTGGAGGTCAAGCATCCAGGTCCTGGCCAATTCCTCCCACTGCCACAGCCCATTATTAAGCCAGGGGGACTCTCTCCCACTTGTGGCTTGAAGGACCTTGGGGGAGCGAACTGGCCTCAGGAAACATACGCCTGAGAGTGCACATCCTCAGGATCTAGTTTCTTCCCACACTTTGCGCCCCAAACTGATGAGAGCAAGCGGCAGAACCCGTGCTTCTCTTCAGCAGAGCTCCTAACTCTGGCTGGGAAGTGTTTGGACTCGTATGCTTGCTACTTTCTGCTGCCAACATCCAGAGGCAGCATGAAGGCACTGGGCTGGTGCAGCCTGGGATTTGGGGGTGGTTGGCGTTTTCTTCTAAAGAGCAGGATTTTCCTACACACCTTGGACTCTCCCCACCCCACCCCCACCCCCATGCCTAGGGCCCAGTCTTGGCTTCTCTTTTCCACTGCCTGTGTACTCAGCACATCTGCATGTGACATAACCAATTTCTTAACACAGGGAATTACTGACAGCAAGAGAAGCAAGTATTTTCCAGCATCCCTCTCTGCACAGCCCTGCACCTCCTCAAGAGTACAAACCACCTGCCAGCTAGTTAGCTTGCTCCGCTGAATTGCTGAAACAGTCTTTGAAAATCAGAGCACTGCAGAGCAGCCTATATAACACAACATGCTTAACTCCCTCGGTCACCAGAGCAGACGTTTGTAGGTGTCACTGACTGAACTTGAGTTTTGCTGGGAGCAACAATAGCTCCTTAGCTGGTTTTTCTCCTGTTATCTCTTTGCAGTCACTAATGGTCTCTCTCTCTCTCTCTCTCTCTCTCTCTCTCTGAACTCTGGTTTTGTTTTTTGCAATTACTACAGGCAACTTTCTCAGATGGCGAAGATGAAGGAACACACACCTGGGTTTCTAAACAAAGCACCGCTTCTTACAGCACTTATCAGACCTTCCACAGTGGGGCACCTGGTACACAAGAGCTCTTTATCAAAACTTGTATGGCCATGCTGGATGAAGTACAGGCTGAAACACATTTTTCACACTGCCCAAAAGGCAATCACAGGCAGGCCTTTGAGTCTACCAGCCTTTCAAACACGTCTGGAAGTAACAGACAGACTATTAGAGTGTGCAGGAAGGTTTAGATTGCAGGGATGGATGAAACCCTTGGGGTGACTGACCAGCACTCAACACTGCATAGATAGCAGAAACCTCTGTTTCAATGAGAGACTGAGTCTGTGCCCATAAAAGGCAAAATGTGCTTAGTGCAAATTCTAATAGCTGTTCTGGCTAGATCTTCACTTTTGAAATGGGATGAAACTAAGATGAGAGGCAGAAACACTAGGTAGACTTTTTAGCATTTCCGGGATCCTTGCATATAACGAGGAAGCTCTCTGTCTTCCATTTTTTTCCAAAGTAGCAAAGAAAGAGAACCCAGAAAGCCTTCTGCTATCTTGAATTGCCCACCCCCCACCTCCTCTGGCAATGAGACAACAGACTTCTATGGACTTGCTGCCAACACAAAGTCAAATCTGGTTAAATTCACAAGGCTTCCCAGAAAGAGAAAGATGACATGGGAACATTTACGTTTTGTTGGGAACTACTATAATTAAAGTAATATTTTACAAGCACTCAAGAGCTCTGTAAAGAGCGGCTTGAGGACTATATGGAAGAACAAATCATGATGAGCAAACACCCTAATTAAGGGGAACAATTACAGATGGGAGCATATACATTGGGTTGCACATACAAGTCAAGAGTTTTGAGGAAGGGGTAATGGGAGGAAATCAATGGGGCTAGGCATTTCTTTAAACTTTTTAAAAATTAAACAAGAGCGGTCTCACACTTGAACATTCATACCCTTCTCCTATAGCACAGATTACAACTGCTGAGAAGGCAGACATTCATGAAGAAGCAGGACTGTTGTAGTAAATTCTGTCACCCTCACCACCTCCCATGCTGGGGCATATTTTGCCTTGAAATCCACGGACAGCTTAAAGAACAGTAGCTGTTTTGACATGTATCACTGACGTCAGGTTGCCCTCTCCTTAAAAACAACACCACCACACCAAATTTAACTTCAAATCAATTTCAAAAGCAGGGTGAGGAAACACTGAGCTAACTTGATGGGTATTCCTGCCCCAACAATGCTTAAAACAATGACCGCTGCTGATGCAAACCAGAGTGCTCTTTGGCGCATCTATGCACATCCATTATGTTAGATGCAGGAGTTTATTGTGGAGATCAAGGAAGCAGCTGCAATAGTCAAAGCGAATGACTCTGGTGTACTGTTTGTTCTTCCTGAGAGATAAAAAACTAGGGAGAAAATGGGAATGTGGGGTAGAGAAAACAGTTGTTGAGATAAGTCCTGAAGACCCAGGATGCTCACATTTCTGCTTTAGGTATGTTGAAAGAAAATTTGCAAGTTTTAAACAGTCTCTTCCTTCCAGTTTTTCGTCCCTAGGACAGCAATGCAGCGTTGTTATTCCGTTGAAGCCATTTTTTCACGGAGCATTGAGCAGGACAGCCATTCATCATGCGAAGGCAGCACAGCAGAATTCACAAGCCCCATCTGCGTGTTGCAGCTGGGCCTTCTCTCCTGGTCTGCCGTTATTGTTTGGGCACGGCGAACTCCCAAGCAGTCTCCTGAGCGCATTTCCACATAGCCCTCATGAGCCGTGTAAACCCCATGTCCTTGGGCTTCTCTAGGCCCCTCATAAGCCGCTGCTTCATAATGGCAACAAACTCCTTGTTGCTCAGCTCCCCGTTCCCTAATGCAAGAAGAAGAAAACAACCGTGAATAAGGCAGACGTAAAAAGAAAATTTCCCCCAAACCTTGGAAGAACTAGGAATTTATTTGACTCTGGTTTGAGGGCTTGTTGACGTTATAACTTCACTGGACGTTTGCCCCATTTGAACATAAATTCAGTGCATATCTTGTTTGTGATTTCTGCTATGGCTTGCAGAGACAACTGGTTTAGAACCTGAATTACTGCACTTAAAACCTCCCGAGACTGAACAAGAGAGTGAAATATTCTCTAAAAGCAATGAATGTGGAGAAGGGTCTCATCATAGCCCATATAATTCTGCTACAGCCATTTGTCATGCATACCATGCTCTCCTATTTCCCTTCCTTGGTCGCCTATGCTCATCACCCACCGACCTGCTCCAAAGGATGAATTTCCAACCAGTCTCTCTCTCTCTCTTTTTAATTACCTTCTGAAGAATACACTCTTTGGACGTTGTACAAATGTACACTTCTTGTATCATTAAAAGTGGGGAGGGAAAGGGAAAGTTTGGTTTATTTAGAAGAGTGACAGAAGCAAACCTCACTTGTGTACCCTGAGTGACAGACTAGTAACCGTGATGGAGATTCATATACTGAGATATAGAGGAAAAGAACAAGTGTATGAAAGAAATGCAAAGGTGTCACAAGGTGGCTCAAGGGAGATCCTGGTTCTTTAAAATCCACAAAGTGCGCCAAATTTACCAACTGCAACATAGGCAAATCCTTTTATCAAGGTACAGTAATGCCCTGTAAACATGGAAGAGGTGTTATTCCAGTTATTCTGTAGCAAAGTTCACTCATGGTCCCTACCATGGATATGCTTAGCTCAGTGTTTCCCAGACTTTTTCAAGCTGTGGCTCCCTTGACCATTGGCGACCATTGGCCATGGCTCCCCATTGATGCCTGCCAATTGGCATAGCACTGTTTTTCAAGGATTCCATGGCAAGGGACCTGCACCTCCCAGTTTGGGAACCACTGGCTTAGCCTGAAGTTGTTAATTACTTTACTGCAGGTCACATCCTGTTTATTCCCCTCTTCCTTATGTCCTAACTGCACTTAGGAGGACGCGATGCCAGATTGGGCTGAACTTGCCAGTAACCGAGTTCACCTGCATCTCTTTCGTGTCCGCATCCCAGGGTATTGTCCCAAACACTCACGATGCTGTAGCACTGAAGCATAAACACACTGCAGGCAATGCCCACTTTCCATTGGTATCCCAATCGCATCACGCATGCCACAAAGAAGAAATATCCAGCTTGCAATTCCAAGAGAAGTGCCCGTTTTACAGAGAAGAAAAAGCATCCCTCTGTTTCTGTCACAACAGAAGCCCATGAAAGAGTAGGTGGAGTACACAAACATACTGTAAACATAATGAACCCAAACTGCACAATTTACAACCAGCAATTCTGCAAGGCAGACCCAGCCTGACTCTGGAAGGAAGGCCAAGATGAGAGAAGTAAAAGTAAGTGTAAGGTTATATATCAAAAAGGCTATTACAAGAGGAGTTTCAGGCCCTTTTGGTAGCAGCTGCTACACAGCTGGTGCCACCATAACACGATTCTTAGAAGGACGGTGCCTGGTAGCACTAAGCTTGGAAATCACAACTTTAAAAATAACGTCTCCACTCAATACATGTATAATTCAGTTTATGGCCTTTTAAAGACAGCCTGCCGAGCCACACAGTTGCAGGCTTCGTTTGCAGCAATTATTACTCTTCACAAATTACAATCTTGACACCCTTTTCAGAAGAGTCCAGTTGCTCATTTAAGGAAGTTTACTTGGTTTATGGAGTGGCTAACTCCGCAGCGCTCTGCTATCTTAGCTAGAAATAAACTGGGGAGGGAAATGCATGTATCCTGCAGGCAGCAGGTTTACTAATGATACGTCCAGGTGGAAGCTTCTGCATTCCCGGTTGTTGCGTATTCCGGCACTCGACTCAGGAGTGCAAGGCGGTACAGCTCTTATTCCAATCCTTTTTTGAAGTACGGATCAGCGACGGCTGAATCCTACACACCTCAACTCCAGGGACCAGAAACACTGACTACATACAAGTTCTGTTCAGACATGCCATAACCAGTTTTCCAAGACCAGTATTCAGATTACACTTGCCATTCATTGTATCGCTGGAGGGCCTCAGGAGCCAAAAAACATTTCCTACTGTACCATAACCTGGTTATGTTTCTACTGACAGGTTTTTACACTGGAAATTCCTGAAATTAAATGTGGTTAAGCTTGCCATGTTAGTCCCACAAAATATCTAGTCCCACAACAGATCACCCTGTCGATTGCACTACAAGAAACAGCAACTGACTGAGTTCACTGTAACCTTTTCAAGCTATTTCTGGGTATTTGGTGCAGGCATCTCACTCATCAATAGACACTTGAATAAGTTCTTCTCAGGTTATTATTTGGACATGAGAGCGACGAGTACGAGCACTTTGTCCATCTAAAGGTCAAAATGGGACTGGGAAGGAATCTCAAGACAGAATCCGAGGTGACAGATTTACGGTATACCCTGGGGCCAAGGGGAAGGTAGGTAAGAGGATGCTACAAGCCTCAAATTCTTTAGCATTTAAAACGCTATAAGCAGATACATAAAGGGTATGTGTTTAAATCCAGGAAACGTTTTGAAGGCAATTCAGCTAGAAAGAGGTCTAGGGCTAGAAAGTATAATCTTGCATGTACATTAACTTACACCTGCATGCACAAGACAAGAATTCTTGTTTTCGGTGGAACACAATGTATTTTTGCAAGTTCATGACCCGCTTAGATCAAGGTTACATTTTCCCTTATTCTGTGCTCATAACAAAGATGCTGCCTGCTTCCAACAGGGAAAGATCAATATAATCTTTGGAAGCATTTTGGGAGTGGCAATTTCTGACATACAAAATGGACTACCATTTTGTCATTACTTTCGGAAAATGTACAATACAGCTGAACTTTGTAAACCCAACATCTTTTTATACATTCAGTTCGGTACAAGCAGCCTTTTGAGAATTTAGACGCATTTAAATGCAAAAAGCTATTTCTAGGAGTTTGAATTAAGGCAACTCTCACAATGAAACAGTAGGCTCTTTCTGAAATGGTAATCTTCTCTTCCCTACTGTATCTATGTAAATGTATCCCGTGGACACTGCCTCTTGGAATGCAAAAATAAACAAGTCAAAACCAGAATTTATAGGAGAGCTTTCACATGGAGTGAGGTCATACAATAACGGTGACTGTTTATTAAAATGAAAGCTAGCAAACAGCAAGCCCAAAACCTTGTGATGCGCCAGGCACCAAAGTAATTTAACGTGAAGCAATGTTCAGAATCATACCATATGCTAATTTCAACTATCTCCTAAACTGGGAATTATTATTTGATTAAGTTTTACCTGCAGGTCGTTTTCATGGGAAAAACAGAATGTGAAATACTGAAGGGAAAGTTACCATATTATGCATTGCCTTTGTCTTCCAGTGAACACTCTGGTGTCAGGCCTTTGAAATCCCACTCCAATTTACTTACTCTCAGTTTTGTAGGCAGGTTTGCTTCCCCCAGACCTCTTAACAGGGAAAGAGAGACAATTTGTGCCGGCTCTAATCCCAGTGCTTTTTGATCATCACTTGGAGCCTCACCTAAAAAGCAGCCTGTCTTTTCCAAATTATACTTTGCAGCAAATGGTCCCTTGTTCACTCTCTACTCTACACACTAGTCAAGGAATACATGATGGACGTGAGGAATTTGGAAACCATTCAGGGAAGCTTAGTCAACAGTGTGCCCTCTAGGACCGACTTCCAAACAGCTGGACAGCCTTCTGTAACTCCTTGTTAAATCATGGCTCTTTACTGCTAACGCTGCTTGCCTCACAAGGCGGATTTATTTAACTTGCAGCACAATCCTGTGTAACCTTGCACCGATGTAAGTGCACTTACACTGGCATAAGTGGACTTACACCGGTGCATCTACTGTTACACCAGTGCAAGGTTCCACAGGATTGCGCTGATAATCTGTTTATCCAATTTGTAGAGGAAACCTAACCATTTCCTTGCGAACGTCAGCTTCCTGTCACAGGTAAGCCAATGCTATCTATTTTTCAAAAGATGATACGGTGTAATCCTTGCACAAGGGCAGAGACAGCCTATCAATGAGGCCAACTTGCAGCTCCCCCTCAACTCACTGCTCCAATCAGAGAGCTGACTGATGTGGGGTGCCTTGTCAATTCACCAGTCCTGCCCGACTTGCTGCTCAAAAGAGCTGCTTCAGTTGGTCTCAGCATGGCAAAGCCCATGTTCCTGAACACTAGAACTCCTCCTAAGGGCTAGGTGTGGTGGTGGTTACAGTGTTGCAGATCCCGGTTGTTAGGACTGATTGCCAGTGATAGATGGGTACACAGAAATGTATCTCATCTTCTTTAAAGCCAGCTATAAATAGGAGATTCTCCAATGCTGCCAGAGAACTCTCTCTGGCAGGTCTCAGGAGCCTCTTTGGTGAATGAGCATTCATTGCATTTGGAACATTCACTGCACTGCTGTAGGAGAGAGGAATCCTTTAGTTGATTATTACATATATTGGCACTATTCTGGCTCTCTCTGCTCATCTACTAAACATGTCTGGATAAATGAAGCTAAGTAAAATGACTGTCCGCTATGATGTTAAGATTACAGAGCAACTTCTGTGCAGAAACAGCTAAGAATCTCCCACACTGGAAAAATGAACATGCTTCTGTTCACTCGCTCTAAGCAGAAAATGGTGTGTGTGTGTGTGGGGGGGGGGGGGGCTAGTTTTGTTGTAGTTACAACAAAAACTACTTTTGTTGTAGAAACAAGAACAGGAGTGAAATGCAGGAAATTAAGCTTGAGAGGGGCATGTTTTGTGAACAGAAGCATGGCCTGATTCCTTTAATGCCACTGGCTGAGCTGATGTCACAGACAGCAAAGCAGTGGAGGAGACCCTGAGGACAAGGAGCACAGAGTTGGGAAAGACTGCTGAAAGAAAAGCTTAGAGCAAGAAGTGACGTGAGAAACAGGAGTCTGAAGAAAGGGTCCAACCTGAGACGATAGAGGCACTGAGAGAAGCAAAGGAGGCAGAGTAGAAAAGTAGACGTATGATCTTGGTTAGCCATGAACTAGGTCTCCATTAGGCCCAACTAGGAGCCATTAGGTCTCCAAGACACCATTAAGCCACACTCTTCACCTAGATATGAAACCAAGAGCATTAAGGCATCTTCCCATCTCTCTCAACTATGTTTCTTTTAAAAAGATTTGCTATAAGTTCTGAAAACCTTGGGTTTCTTCTCCCCCTTCGCCCGCCCACCCCATCTCTCTTCTGCTTGTCTTCCCAACACCAGATTTCCTTGACCTATCAATAGACTATTCAGAACAACCTGAGTAAATCTTCCAGATGATTATAAAAAACAAGCAAATCTTCTCAGCTGTATCCTGGGGGGTTTCAAAATTTATTTCAATGTTTTAGAGAGCTTAATTAAGCCAAGGCCTCTGACTCTCCAGAGGGAAAACTAATTTGTTTGCTTTTATGAGCCTCATAGAGATGCTATGAATATTTTTTTACTATACAGTGTATAAAAGTATTTAAGTGCTGGAACAATACGCCAGTACAAACTGTTTTAGGAAACTGTGCTAACAAAAAAGCAGATGCGCGTGCATCCAATCAGTTTTTTAGACACTCTGCGTGAAACAGCATTTTTATTTTTGCTCCTGAGTATGATTAGGATTGAACGAAGTGTCTAGTGCTGGAAATGCAGTTATGGGCAAGAATATCTACTATATTCTTACAGCAATTGTTTGAATAATAGTCATGATGCTGAAGAATCGGAGACAGGGTAAAGAGCCAGCCTGAGACCTTGCGAAACGGGCAGGGTGTACATTTTAACATGTTTTGAACAGGTACATCACATGCACATGGGCTTTAACAGACCAGTTCAAGGAATTCAATTTTAATTATTATTTTGGGTGCAAGTTGCAGGTTCTCCTAATTATGAAATTAGCCCTTTGTGTATTGAGAGGCTTTACAAAAGAGAGAGAGAGAGAGAGAGAGAGAGAGAGAGAGATATGACACACCTGACATGCCTTTAGTAAGTGTGCCACTCCCAGTGCATGAAGTGAAAAATAAGTCTGCATTTGTTCTGCAGTAAGCTGGTTACCTAGAAATCTGACACAGAAAATTGTTTTCAAAAACTTAATACAAACACTGCAGGCATCCCAATCCAGCGTACCTTAAGCCAGCTTGGTACCGGCCTAAGGAGTAGCAAACGTGCCGTAAAGCACGTTTGCAACTCCCAGAGACTAAGTGGCACTGGCGCGGAGGCTGGTGCTGCTCACTCAGGCTCAGACCCGGACCTGTACCAGCTGACGGTGAGTCCCGCACCAGTCGGCACACGGTGGGGGGGGAGGACGGGCAGGGGCAGCCGGGGGAAGGATGGCCATTGGCCAGCCCGGGAGGGTGTGTGGATATCGGCGCCGATATCCAGCGTCCCATAGCAGCCTGGGTCAGCCTTACATGGCCTCCCCGGATGCACGCCAGCTCCAGAGGCATGCATCCTCTGGCGCATATCTGAGGAGGCCCATTGGGCCCTGCCCTATTTACACTTGGAGAAGGGGACAAATGTCTCCTTCTCCTGAGGTAAGCCCGGGCCACACAGGCATGGCCCGCAATCCTCACAGGATGCAGTGGCTGGCCCTTTAGGTCGGCCGTGCATATTTGCACAGGATTATGCTGACAGTCAGATATCAGACACCTAAAAAGAGCATGAGAGAAACGTTCTGGAAATGTTATCATAGAAACCATAATCAAAACAGAAAAACTACCAGAAAGTATTAAAGGGATGGCATGCATCAACACACACACCCCACCTTACATACTATCAAGAGTGTTAGGAATTACCTTTTGTCGAAATGCATTTGACTGTTTTTTTTAAATCAAAACTATGCATCATGCTGAAAAATATAGTGGGGACAGGAAAGAGGATGTGTTTAATTGGACAGCACTCACCGTCACAGTCAAAGAGAGCAAACACAACATCGCACACATGGTCTGACAGCTCGACTTTTGCCACTGTCTTGGCTACTTGCTGCATAGTATCTGAAAGAACAACAAGAGTAGGTTCAAACAGATGTCAATACAGTACCGGCTATCAGAAGCCAAACTTTGACCCCAACGGATGCCTGTGGTAGTTTTGTTACTGAATGAAACGTAAACAGAATCTCCTGTTCCCCACCCCTTTTCTCCTGAAGCGAGAAGTACTTAAATGCACCTGGTAGTTGGCTGGCTAAAAGGTGCTAAAACCAGCATGTAATTTCTCATTTAACTGCACTGCTAACGCCAATCACACCAGCTGCAGCCTGTCGTTCTGCTGATAGGCATTTCATTACAATTCATTGGACATGGAAGTGGAGAGATCTGAAGAAATATAGGTGGGCCCAGCAAAGGTGATGGATTGAAGCTTTTGAACCTCAGAAATATTCATGGACTCATGAATCTCATATGTTTTGCAGCTGGTTTGGATGGAGACGCACACTCTTACCAAGTGCCTTTCCCGAGGACTAGTCTCACTGAAATGAATGGGAGCAGCTCGATGCTCCCTGCACAGTTCCCATTCTTTTTAATGGGGGTTGCACAGAAGATGTTCTTGGGGGATTGTGGCCTGCGTTCATATATATACAGTACATCTAGAAGCATGTACTTGAACTATATAGCGGCCATAAACAAAATAATACATTATAATCCAAGAAGCAAACATGAATTGCATGTCATATGAGAAAGTAATAAATCCTTATTAATGACTGTAAAGATACCCACTCTAAATAAGTATTTATTGAACGTTCAAGCATTCACTCTCTCTCTCCACCACCTGAAGACAGATTTATTTATTTTTTAGTTTGAGACCAGTTGAGAAGATTTTGCCCTAAGCATTCAACTGGTAATAAAGCACTTGAGAAATTCTAAATGAAATTCATTCACAGTTCTTACTGGACTCATTCAGTTCTTACTGAACAGAAGTGATCCATGAAGGAAAGAGAGCAAGCAACAAAGAGCTTTCATTATCATGTTTGGCAGTTTATAGGATTAGTACTAATTGGAGATCCAAAATGCCCACAGATGGCTAAAGCACCTTCATCAACAAATTTGCCTTGGAAAAGTAACATGTATGCAAGTTTTATGACAAACTTGAGGTTCATTACATATTTTGTAAGTCTTTTTTTCCCTTTTACAACCGTTGATAAAACAAGATGGTGTATCTGGACCACAGATGAAACTTGCCTCTGCCAGCCTTCTGCAGCTGCTTACGGTGAACGTGGTCTCAGGTAATATTTGCACTATTAGGGCTGACCATAGACCATGTGAGGTTGTTAAGGAGCTCTGACCTATGCTCCACAGAGGGCCTATTCACTCAATGCTTTCCCTATGGATTCTATCAGAGAAGAGACTGGGAAGAAGCTCTCAGAGGCGTCGTCATGGCGGACGCACAGGGGGGTGTACTTGCCTCTCGGATGGCCTCTGCCGCCACATTCGTCCTCCTGTTGGGCCCAGCCGCCCGCCCTGGAGCTGTTTGGCTCCAAAAAGCCTTCCAAAACGGTGGGTGGTGGTGGTGTTCCAAGCTGCGCCAACGCCGAAATTCGGCGGAGGTGAGTGAAAATGATATCACGCTCCCAGGGGGTGTGGCTTGTGGCGGCACTTGGGGGGTGTCATCGTCGCGGCGGCGGTGGCGGCCGGGCGCCCCCCCGGGGTGTGTGTGTAGGGTCACTACTGGAAGCTCTGGCTAACATAGTCCCTTTTCTTCCTTCTTGCCAGAGAGAGAAATGAATGGATTAACAAGCAGACCCCATGCAACAGGATTAGGAAGGCCATGTTTATTTGATTTCCTTGAATCTGCAATGTTGGATCTTGCTGGTTAATTCATTCATGTTTCCTTTCAGTGAAGGAAATGGAAAAAGTGGCATGGGAGAAAATATGCAAGCCTGAGGAGACCCATTCCCAATAGCGTCACTAGGGGGGTGCCAGGGGTGCGGACCGCACTGGGTGACAACCTCAGTGGCCAAAAGTGTGGAAACCTTTTAGAATATTTGTATTTAAGAATACCATAGTGTTATATATCATTGCAAAGGTGATTTAATGCAGAATGTAATGTAATAAACCGTGTTGCATTATCTGCATTCTATCAAGAGGTATGGCCAAATAACCAGAAAAAGAAAACTGTCTTATGTAACAAAAAGTAGATTTCCTTAAATCAAAATTGACCAATGAGACTGATTGCTCCAAGAGCCAATAAGGCAGTGGTTCCCAAACTGGGAGGCGCAGCTCTCAAGGGAGCCACGGAAACCAGTCAGGGGAGCTGCAGAGTGCTATGGAATCCTCTTGGAAAACAGTGCAATGCCAATTGGCAGGCTTCAACACAATGTAAGGAGGAGCCATGACCAATGGTCGCCAATGATCAAGGGAGCCACAGGTCGAAAAAGTTTGGGAAACACTGCAATAAGGTGTTATGACACAGCATGGAACCAATAAGGTGTTAACATGAGTCAGCTCTCATTTCTATGTATCAGAGCTAATACCAGAACTCTTAGTCAGTTGTGTGGGTGTCATCAAGTTGGCCACTGTTTTTTTGTTGGTCACTAGCCTTCTTAAGTGTTGGTGTTAACACTGTGGAATGCCGTACAGATGGAGGCCCATTTGGCCCCTATGTTCTACTCCATAGGTGGCCAACCCATGGCACTGGTGCCACTTAGTGGCATGCCGAGCCTTTTGAAGTGGCACACGCCGCCGTTTCTGCCCAAGTTGAGCACTGAAGTCCCTCTCTCTTTCTCAACCCCAGTGCACCTTTCCAAGCCTGTGGCACTAGAGGAGGTCTCTATACCCCACTGTGCCTCATTCTTCTTGCATTGTCATGGTGCTTTAAATATTTTCATTAGCTTAGAAATATTTGTTTAAGTGGCACGCTTAAGATTATCTACATACAATGTGGCACATGGCGTGCCACAGGTTGGCCACCACTGTTCTACTCTATCAGGTGCTGAGCTAAGGAATGGATTTTTCACTGATGGTTGGGAGGGGCGAGGATGTGCATTGTGGGGGGGGCTGTTGTTCTAAGGAAGTTGTTTTGGGTTATTTTAAGCTGGCTGATGGGGTTTTTCATTCTTCTGTTTCATTGCCCAATCTATTTTTGATGCTTTCAATTTTAATGGGTTTTTATGATTGTATATGCTTATTGCATATTTTTGTTGTTGTTAGCCATCTTGGCTCAGTAACAAAGACAATGTGATATACATTTTTTTAAAGTGAATTAATGAATAAATTGCTCTCAATTGTTACCCAGTGTCCTGTTAAAATGAGAATGTTGCCAAGAGACTGTGATGCCAAAGACTTGTGAGCTAGAATGGAACATGTGCATGACCAGGACTGTATCAAGGAAGAACGCGATGCCCATGCCGCGTCTCTGTCTCAAACTTGGATGTGTAAGCCATGCTGCAAAAGATTTTCCCCAGTCAGGTCATGAGGGAAGAATCTGATCAGCATTTCTGGTGCCATGAACCAAAAGGCTCCCAAGCATGTAGGCACATTCCATTACCTTCCCCCTCTCCAAAGACTTGCTAAGTGACTAGTCTGCCAGGAAGAAGGGAATCCACAAAACATAAGGAGATACCGAAGTCTGGCTCTGAGAAGGCCAATCTACATCTCATGCACCAATGGAAGCCAACACCTCTTCCCCCTTCCCCATTGTGTGAGTCTCCACCCCCCAGAGGTGTGTGTTCAGCCCAAATTGTCATTTTTTTTCCTTTTTCAGTGGAAGAGTCACCAGCTCCTCCTCTTAGCTATGTATAAAAAGGCAGGCTGCCAGTCTGCTCTCTCGCTCTGGACCCCCTTGCCTCCTGAACTTTTCTTCTTCTCTGCGTGCCCTCTGGCACTAACCCCCTCCGGCACTAACCCCCTCCCTCTTCCCCCCTTCCCCCACTCTTAACTGTACCTCTCAGTTAGTCTCTACAGACTGCTGAGCTTGACCAGTTCAGAGCCAATTTGTTTTCTTCCTCCTTTTCATTCACTGCTGTGCCATCACTCCTATACAGCATCGCAGCCAAGGTCTACTCTCCAGGATAGGCAAATATCACCCATGTACAAAATCAAGAAACCCGCTAAACCTCTGTAACTTCTACCTAAGTTCCTAGACCTGCAGGCTGTGAGTGTGATTGAATTGTTGTATATTGAATTGTTGCATATGTATGAACCTGACTAACTATCTAGTAAATATTGGAAAGTAACTACGTGTGTCCTCAATATTATTTACAACAGAATTCTGAAGCCCAACTTGGGTATACACAGGTAAAGATCCCTGAACATTCCAAATTGCCATATTTAAAGCTATTCCCCTAATAAAGGCAATTTTGGTAACACTAGGTAGAATTCCAGGGACAAGTATTTCCTGAGCAGCCTTGAGATGACCAATTCTCATACAACTTTATAAATTTTAACTCGCTAACACTTTTATTCAGAACAATGAAAAATCAACATCCGATTTATTAATTGCAAAATGTCAGTGTTTGGCAGACGAACTAGCCAACTACATCTGATGATGAACAGATGAACTAGCCAACTACAAAAAGTAGTTTCTCATAATAATACGGTAATCTTAAAAATCACTGTCCTATAACCTCCATGAAAACAATTCCTTCAAAAAACGTCTATTCAGGATTTTTTCTTCCTACATTCTCTTTTTGCTTTCTTATGATTCCCATCATTAGTTTCCTTCCACCCACACCTGTGCTGAGGACACTAAACCAGCAGAAATACTGCTTTTTGGCAGGCTTCATCACAACAACAGGTGAAGCCCTGCAGAGCCAACCATTAGCTAGCTCCTTTGATGTCTTCTTGCTCAGTGGTACAAAGCAGGTCAATGTCTTCCTATAAGTTAATAATCAGAAGAATATTACCCTTGGTCAACAAGGGTGACTGGCAAAATGGGTAGCACTGGTGGACGGTGGTTTTATCCTGCTTTCTTTTTTTTTTTAACAGTGAAGTTGCTATTCTTCACTTCTTAGTACTATTTTTATATTGCAATGACACAGCAGGTATGCTACATATCTTACACCCATTATTCCCTTCTTTCCTTAATATACTGTTGCCCCACTCTTGTTATAAGCTAGGGGAGGTGGGAAATAAAGTTATGTGGGGCTTGACCCAGTAAACTGCATGCATGCCACTTGCAAGTGAAGGGATCCTCCATGTGAGGGCAAACAGAGAAGCACCCTAAAAGTGAGCTCTTGGTCAGAAAGACAAAAGGAAAGGGGCACAATCTCATATAAATCTGACTCATCTGAATTTAATTTGGCTCATCTACCTAATGTGTACACACTGATGTACTGGAGTAATATTTGCCCATGGCCCATCATGTTCTGTACCACCTGGAATTTCTGACCAATGTGACAGAGAGCATAATTATGGTAGAACAGACCAATCAAATTGCAAGGCAAGTCCGACACTTGAGAAAGATTTGGGGGAAAGCCACTGGTGCAACTTGGGCACATTCATGGATTCCATCACCACTCCAAGTGTTGTAGACCTAAGGCCAAACCCCAAACCCAGGCACACAGGTCACTTGGCACATAATCTGAATGGGCAGGGAGGAGAAAAGCATAAGCAAACCACCCTATTTTTGCCTGATGGTCTTGCAGTAGAAAAGGAACTACTGTACCATAGACAAGATATACAAGCTCCAGATCTGGAAACAGCTTGTGCCCCTTCTTCCCCATGGTTGGTTAAGTCTTTTTTCTTAACCAACACCAATCATGCAAAACAAGAAGTGCTACTCTGCAAATCCAGGCAACATACAAAGTCATTCCATGCCACAGAGTGCTCAACTTCCATTGCTTCAGTCCGGTCTGGATTCCTGCACACAGTGCCCAGTTATAGCCAGGCACTCAGTACATTCACAACTGTAGGGTCATTGTCAGTTGAAGAGGCAAGATACATTTTTACAGACATTTCTTGATAGACATTTAGAATGGGGCTGCATCTGTATGTAGTAGGAGCCTCACTGAAAGTGTCTATGAAGTGTGCATTTATAATACCTGCAGACTGAATACAATGAGGTGCAGTCTCCTTTTATGTCTAAAAAAAAAGTCACCCTTTCCAGCCAAAGACATCAAAAAAGCACAGAAAAAGGAAAAAAAGGATGCAATCCTCACACACTTGCTGACACTCTTTAACACAGTGGTTTCAGAACTCTTTAGCACCGGGACCCACTTTTTTAAATGACACTCTATCAGGACCCACCTAGCTTTACAATACTTTTTTTTAAAAGACGATACAGAAAGAAATAATATATTTACTTATTTACAAGTAATATTCATTCATTCATCTCAATCCAGTCCTAATGAACAGTCTCCGGGCTTGAGAGGCTTAATTATGTGACCCAGCCTTCACCTGCTCCCACTAACTGTCACTGATGGTAAAAAACAAAACATAAAAAGATGCCCAAACATTTATCTCCCTATATTTACACAAGCTTGCAAACTTCAGGAGCTCAGCTGGTTGCAGGGCAATTAGCAGCTATCTGTTTTTTGAATAGCCTTAGGGCTTGAGGCAATCCGTTAGGTGATCTTTCCATCGTGTTTTCATTGGATGCAATGTGTAACCAATGCTCTGCAGGACCCACCAGAAATCAGGTTGCGACCCAACAAGTGGGTCCCGACCCACAGTTTGAGAAATGCTGCTCTAATACATCGGTTCTCAAAGTTCTCCCTGCAAGGTAGGGAGAACTCTAAGTATTGGTGGGGGTGAGGATAGCAGTAGTAGCAATCCCAGGGATTGTCGCCAGTGGGAAAAAATGTAATTTTTTCCACTTACCAGGGGTCCTGGAGTCCTCTGGACGGTGTGGGGAAGCACGCAGCCACCTCCACAGGTCTCCCTGGGCTTTAGATCACCGCAGAGCGGCAATTATGACCACTTCCGGTTCCCCCCCCCAAAAAAAACCGGAAGTGGTCGTAATTGCCGTTCTGCACGATATAAAACTCCTCCCCGCACTGTCTGGAGGGCTCCAGGATTCCCAGTTAGTGAAAAAAAGTACATTTTTTCCTGCCAGTGGCGGTCCCTGGTGGCAGGGTACAGCATCCAGTTCTCCTAGTGGGTCGTGACCCACCAGTTTGAGAAACGCTGCTCTAATACATGGGCAGTGCAATCCTGACTAAGGAGTTCGCTGGCGGACCAGGGCCGCCTACCAGATCCTGAGCCAGGGCTGCCCATCGACCGGCGGGCCGGAGGTCTACTCGGGAAGGGGACACTCGTCCCCTTCCATGGGTGTAAACTGGGGGCCGTCTTGATGGGCCTCCTCAGATTTCCGCCAGCTAAATATCTGGCAGAAGTAGAAGAGGCCGTGTAACAGCCACCATCCCCTGCCCCTTCCCAGGCCGGCTAGGCCAATGGCCTCCCTTCCCTCGCCCGCCGAACCGCCCCCGCCAGATCCCGACTCACCTCCTCCAGCAGGTGCTTCTGCGCTGGCCTCTCTTGCTCCCGAGTAGTTGCGAACATGCTTTACGGCACATTCACAACACTTTAGAACGGCGGAACGCTCGCTCCGCCGTTCTAAAGGTCCCCAGGATTGCGCCGTAAATATCCTACTACACACAACCTAACCAACCTATTTGCAAAAAATAGTCACCTTAGCCTGGTCTCAAGGTGAAGGAAGTTCTGTCATTACAAAGGGACCCTGAGATCTGCCTCTTTGTCCTGTTTAAAGTCACAGATGCACTGTCGTCAATCACACCCTTGCTTAATCAATAGTAAAAACGTTACATCGGTACCCAAAGCACACATTTTCTATTTTGAAGAGAAAACAGACGGGTGTGTGTGAGCACGAAAGAATTCTTGGGGGGGAGAAATCTGGAGGTTGCACCTTTCCTTCTCAAAGGACTGATATGTGCACTGTTGTTAAGACGCTACTTTTTCAGACATCTTGAGACTGTGATACCTTCTTGGAAGTGTTCCTGAGCATTTCAAACGTAACAAAAGACACAGCCCTAAGGATACTACTATACATGATTCGGTAAGTTTCCATTATGATTCAGTGCGCAACATTCCTGTTACCAGCTATGTAACAGCAACACTCTAAGCACACAAACAAGATTTTTGTTCTTGAGCTGAAACTGCGGAAACCCCAGAGGCGCTTGTGGATGTACTTTACTTACTAAATTGTGATCTTTTTGTTTTTATCCTTCAGAGAAATGCTCTAAACATTTTTCCCTTGGAAGCACAAGCAAAGCTCCTTTATATATAAGTGCCCAGGAAAAGTTCCATTAACACATCTCCTGCATTTCTCAATTACTCTCTGTTCCATTTAGTGATGAATTTGTGAATGCTTTTAATCTCACTAGGAGGGGTGAATGGGCAGAGAGTGTCAAAATTTACTTAGGAAGAAGGTGGGTGGGGGGAAACTAACTCCCAAGTAATTTCTGTAGAAAATCTGGCTCAATGGGGCTAAACAATTCAGAATCAAGTCTTCTTTTGCCAAGCGAACAGCAGGGGAACCTCATTATGTGTAACCAACGCTCACACACAGCCACATGGCAAATTATGCCACATCACTCAAGGTTTCAAGGAGAAAATGAGTACAGATACATTGAGGGAAATGCCAAGTCCACTGACAGGCTGCCAGCTCAATGTTTTAAGCTATTAAAAATTATAAAACATGCAGACTTGTATCTGAAAACATGCCTCTCATCTGAACAGTCCCCTCTAGGCATAAATTACACTGGGGTAGATGCAACACATTTGACTTGATAATGAACTCTGATTCAAGCTAATGGATGCACCAGATGAAGACAATCATTAGTTCTACAAAAAGAGCTTAACAGCCTTTTGTGACATAATCTATTTGCACATGCCTCAAACACCCTTAGACCAACTGAGTAAGTTTCTCTCTTTTTTCTCCTTTTAACTTTTACAAGGTAGTCAGAGTCAATTAATCCCAAGGTTCCTACACATATCACCATACAATACTGAGTATTAGTCAGGGTTCACCTTCCTACTGAGACTGCTAAAGACATGTTCAACACTAACAGGCAAAACAGAGGAAGTGTTGATGTTCTGCATGCTCTGATCTGCTTTCCCACATGCCTCCAAAGCACATGAGCAAAAACAGTTTGTTATTGTCTTGCTGCCTAATGAATTTTGGGTCAAGCTGACACAAAACAGATGGGACAAGCACACCTCTGCATAATGTTGCTGATTATCCTCTATTCATAGTTAATAACTTGGCACGGATTTGCTACCATCCCTCTTGGGATGGCTTTCAAACTCTGCATGTGACAAGTATCCCCTGTGCCATTAGTAATATCTAAGAGTACTTCCACACTAGAACTCTTTAGAGCTGCTGAGGCATTGCTTTTCCACAATCTGGTGAAAGTGGAATGTATATTAGAAGCTGTACACAGTATTTTATTTAGTGCTAAATATTGGCTAGCAATGTCCTTCCCCACTGCCTAGATTGTTCTGAAACCTATTCACAAGGCCTATTCACCAAAGGCCCTTGGAAATCTCAAATAAATGTTGTTGATTGTAGGTTCAGCAAGCAATAAAACAGTGCTACTTTAAAAAAAGGAAAGAAAAAATACTGAGTGGAAGTCAGTAAAAACTTGACTTCCCTCCCATCTGTGGAGCAATTCACAGAGTGGTTATTCAAGGGGCAATTATTGTTACCAAGGACCTCACTTTCCAAAATGTGCATAGTCTCTCCTAACTCCATCTTGTCTCCTTAGGTGACAGTCCCTAGAGAGTCAGCCAGGACTTTGCCCTGAGGGGGTGAAGTAAGGCTCCCTCTAATTAACATCATGCTAACAAGGGTCATCGATTGGAAAGGAAAGCTATAGTACTGCGGGGGTATCTGTGTGTCACCTTTCTTTAAGGTCTTGCAAATTCAGGCTCTCTACCTTGGCATAATCTTGCTTGCAGGCCAGGTTGTCCTCACCTCCAGAGGAACTACTTCCTCTGCCCACCAAGGGGACCTTTCTGGCTGCATTTTTCCTTTTTTTCCCCCAGAATCCAAAGCCATGTGATCCTCACTTTGCAGAAGGACATCATACCCCAGTTAACCCAACAGATTAAGGATAGGTCATTTATCTTCTGCTATTACCCTTGTAACAATTCCCCATCATTTCTGAAACCCACCATTCCCCATTTCCTGTTTTAAACATCCCTCTAATCCTCTCCTTCTCTCCCAATGGGTCATCTCTGGTGGAGGAAACTCAGCCCAGCTGGCAGCCCCAACTCTCTCTCTCGTTCTAGCCTTCATGTAACCCACGCCTGTCCAAACAGTGCTATTCACAAGCGTTCCCTCACCCACAACCACTTAATCCTCAGTGCAACTGGTCATACATGGAAACCATGCCTATTCCTTTTTTCTATATTTCTTAATACAATCTATATTATTTTGGAAAACTACCGTATTTATCGGCGTATAAAACGGTATGTCTCGTGGTTACTGTTAGCCTAATTAGAGGCACTTTGGGGTTGCTCGCTATCCAATTAATGTTCCCAACACAGCCATACACTGCATTTCAGCCTCTTTTGTTATAAATTCTCCCAATTTAGTTTAATTTTGGGCTGGGTGATCCCGAGCCCAAGATTGTGGGAACACACATGTTGTGTAGCGACAGAAATGTATAAGAAATGAGTTGACAACATTACTCATGAAACCAGTGGTGTTGTTATGGGGGGGGGGGCAGGAGGATGCAATGCCCCCAGGTGACAACCACAGTCTCCTCACGAGGAGGAACCACAGTGGGATTTTCGTGCTCCGCGGCTACATTTTTTTGCAGCTGCGGAGCATAAATGCACCAAAATCAGTACATTTTGTGGGCCCTCCTACCCGCCCTGTGTGCTGGAAAGCTTGAAATGAAGCCTTCTGGGAATGCAGGGGGCGGGGCGATGACGCAAAATACGCCACTGGTTTAAACACTGGATGTGTTTAATTTAAATGCACTGAAAAGCCTTTACCACTTTGTCTGATTACAGCGAATAGGTGGCAATTGCATTTTGTTATCAAAGCCACAAGTCAGGCCCTCCTGTCTTTTTTCCCCAAACAGCACAGAAAAGAATCATCTGACATTAATATCATCTATATGTTGTGTAAAACATGAGTGAACAAAGGATTGCAATTGCAGAGAAAAGGATTATGAGGAAGCACCCCAGGATTTCTGATCGTTAACATGCTGTTTATAGTAGCCTACATACTAATAAGATTGCATGCTGGCATCAGACTGCAAGAATTGACCATATTTACAAGAATCTCTTAGTCTCTCAGCCACTCAAGAAAACGCATATCTAACGTTTGTTCGATCCTGCAGATACCGACCAAGATTGAAAGAGCTGTCCAGGCTTATGCAAAGTGCCTTACACCAGAGCAGTGGAAGTGAGTTTTTTTCTTTTGACAGCTGACACCCATAAGGTAAAGGGAAAGGTGACCCCTGACAATTAAGTCCAGTCGTGTCCGACTCTAGGGTGTGGTGCTCATCCCCATTTCAAAGCCGGCATGACTCTCCTTGCCGCAACGCGTAGCATGCAGCTGGAACACGGAGCGCTGTTTATCTTCCCGCAAGCGGTACCTATCTACTCGCATTTAACATGCTTTGGAACTGCTAGGTTGGCAGGAGCTGGCCAAGCAACGAGAGCTCACCCCGTCGTGGATTCGAACTGCCGACCTTTCAATCGACAGCTCATGGTTCAGCGGTTTAACCTACTTTTGAAGATCTCAGTTCAAAGGGATTTTGCCACATAGGTGCTTCATGACATCTAATCCAAATTTCCACTGGGCTTATGGACCAGATTTCATGGCTTTGGGATCCTAGCCAATGTGCACTTTTTTATTTAAAACACATTTACCCCATGTTTACAATAAAGTAAACAACACAACAATAAAAAGGGCTCAGCAGCAACAAACCAATACAACAAGCTAAAGCAACAGACGATAAGCAGGCAACAGAATCAGCAAGCGAATCACAGCAGACATCTACATTAAAACCCATTTCCTCCCAGCCCATAGGTGTACGCATTTAACTCCTGTTGTGTATATACATTCTTGGGTAAAAATGCCTTAAAAAGACTTGGCAAATAAGGCAGCCTTTCATCTGGCAATGAAATTAAAACAGAGAAGGGGGACAACAATCTCTCAAGGCAGAGAGTTCCAGGGGGGAGTCTTTAAGGAAAGCCCCATGTAGAGAGTGCGTTGTAGTCCAGAGGACTTGTAAGCTGTAAAGCCGATTCTTCAAGGAAAGTGCACCCCCATCCAGAACAAGCAGAAAATCCATAAGTGGGGTTGCATCTACAAGCACAATGTGCGTTTATACACAAATACGTAAAAGGTTTTAGCCACACAATTGCCCTAAGAGGTTTCTGATTGCATGTTCTTCACATCACAATCCTCTGCAAAGCAACACTGAAACGATATCGTTGTCGCAATAGCAGTTCATCCACCTGCACTACTTCAAAGTAAAAGCAATGAGCGAGTTGTTCCTTTCGGCTTAGGCAGAGCCTTGCTGCTGTTCACCACTCCGTAACCTCTCTCTCTCTTTTCCCCCTCCCTGAAAGTGACATCATCAAAAGGCAATTGAGATTCACACTCCCATTCCATGCCACAACCAGGTCAGCAGCAAGTGGAAAAGCTGGATGTGCTTTCAGTACTGCAGGACTGGGAAATGGTATGTGAAGTCACACATGTGCCCTGCAAACTGGGTCACTGCGTTCTCCGAGCATGTTTGTGAGGCTGATCTTAGAACACCTATTAAGCTTTTGTTCACATGATGACTTCTCTAATTAATTAAAAGCTAATATGGTTTTCAACTAACCCGCACTAATGAGCTTTCTTTCTTTGAGGCATTCTGACAGAAGCTAGCGTTCCAGGTGAGCCAACTGGGGCACACCTTCGGAAGCATTAACAAGCAGGCAGTTGGCCATTTTCTAGGCCAAGGGCCATATTAGTGGTTTCCAGGTTTTTGGTTTTTTTAAATACAAAATGAGCATTAGGTTTGCACAGGTACTGCAACCGTAGAATATTTTCAGACTTGTCAACTTTTGAAAATCCAAAAGCAGACGACTTAGGATCCTGTGCGCCTGCTAGGAAAACTATGATGAAAATCAAAACAAGAAGGTATACTGTATATTAATGTATCCAAGTTAATTTGGACCATATACCTAAATCAGGGGTGGCCAACCTTCCACCATTAGGGCTACTGTGTTCTTAAGAGTTGTGTAGAAGACAGAATCTTGGCAGCTGTAAGTGCTGATAGTGCTGCTAAAGCAGCTGCACCTGCTGAAATGCCCTCACCTATGCAGCCATTTAAAGGGCCAGCATTCATGTTGAAAGGTTGGCCACCACTGACCTAAATATATGCTGAAAACATAAAAGATGCTGCATACCGCCGCAAACAGGTTTAAGTCAAATTCTGCTCGTAAATTCTAATCTAGGCTTCTCTCATAGAGTTTGCTGGAAATAAATTTTATTAAAGACAAGAGCTTCTGGAGACATTCTATGGTCATACATGGTCTGTGGAACCCTTGAGAACCAAGAGGGAGATGACACTTAAAACATATATAGGTTCCAACTAAAGGTGCTGGTGAGCTGCCATTTTTACAGTAAACAGTGGACAGGAAGACAGGCCTCCACTTTCCATCATTTTCACAGAATTGAGAATTCACACATGCTTGTTACCATATTTTGTGTGAGGCTGAATGGGAATAGGACACAGGCCGAATTTGTATTCAAATATTAAGTACACAAAAAGGGTGGAAGTAAAAGGCCAGAAAATAAGGCAATTTTGGAAATAAAGTCAATCAAATACCCAGGTGGAAGGGTGAAGTACTCTTCTGAAAACCGGAAGTGGGTTGTGATTGCTCCAAGGAGCTGTTCTGAGGTGCAGGGAGGCCCGCAGAGGGGGCAAGGGGCTCCCCGCATTCTCCGGAGGCCCGGTGCAACCCCTAGGTGAGTGGGGACCCACCTTATTTTCTCGGCGGCGGCACGATTCCAGAAGTGCCGTTGTTGTCACCGTAGGTCGCCACTACCCTTAAGGGGGTAGCGACGTATTCTACCTGACTGGGACGTCGTGATACCCCAGTTGCGAACTGCTGGACTGGGGCAAGTGTGCTACGTTTACAGGATGGATTGGTCACCTGAGCCCTTTCACTTGCTCTGGGTAATGAGGTAGGCTTCGTGGTCTAATGTGCTGCCTGTAAAGCTACATTCTTTGTTTACCCGTCAGCTGGGGACAAAAAAGAAGGTAAGCAACAACTCTCAAATGACCCAGCACTTCTTTCAGATGCTGGCCCACTACAGGAGCCTCTAAAAACGAAAGGAAGGTCAAAAGAAGGTAAAAATAGGCAGAAAATCAGAGACCAAAATTATGATTCTGATTAACAAATGAACTAAGGGAAACTGGTGCAGACCAACTTCATAATGCAATCAGGTGTGTATATGTGGTGTGTGTGTGTGTGTATGTGTGTGTGTGTGTGTGTGTGTGTGCGTGCGCATGTGCTTAAAGATTAATCCTTATTAAGGCAGAGTAGAACAGGACCTGTCCAAAGCTGTTTTTAAAAAGTCCATGAGCAGTCACACAGAAATGCTTTGAGGAAGCTGTGCGTTTCTTTAGGCTGGCTGAAGCAGATTCAGTAGATTGCTGGGGTATAGGACACAAAGACACAGGTATGCAATCTTGTTCTGTTAAAAGAACCACTATAAGTAAGGAAGCTGCCCATTACCAATGTCAGTAGATAAGCCTGCAAGAAGTCCTGTACCTGAGACCACAAAGATTCAACTTGAGTGCTTCCATCAAGATCTGTCCGGAGGAGGAAAGTTACAGGAAGACCAGTCAAGTCAAGAAGATAAACTCTTCATAGCAACAGGTCAAATCAGATCATGTGTTAGAGAGCTTCACAACCTTCCAGGTCAGGACTGCTCTCTGGTTTAATCAATACAGGGGTTCTGCTGCTGCTTTCATAGACCGTTAAAGTCAGAATGACCGTCCAATCCACTCATTCAGTGCAGGCAACTAACACAGCACCCTGACAAGTGGCTGTCCAGCCTCTGCTTGACAACCTACAACAAGGGAGAGCCCACTATTGCACAAGGCAGACTGTTCCAGTGCCAGACAGCTTTTACAGTTAGGAAATTCTTTCTAACATAGCCTAAACCTACTTCCCCGAAATGTCAACGCATTGGCCCTAGTCTTACGCTCCCTGGCTCCTGAGGGCAAGTCCTCCCGCTTCTTCTGCATGAGCCTTTCAGATACCTGAAGACAGCTATCATCTCTCCCCTTGCTCTTCTCTGCACTCTCACTCTCGGGTGGGAGACTGTATTTGCCTTTGCCTGGCTTTCAACTTGCACACCCTCCGCACAAACTGGACAGCAGGTGGGTGACGGGAGCTTTACGCCAGAATATCCAACCCTCTGTCAATTTACTTTATTCTAACTTGCGGAGGGGAGCCACGTGCAAAAGCACCTTGAACTCTCAGAGTTCTTTCGGTGGTTTCCTTTCAGGAGGGATGTTTTAGCAGTGCCAGATTTGTGCAAGTGGAAAAACAAGTCAATTCTAGGGTCTCTAGTGGATAAGCAAAGCTAGCAATGAAATTAAACGCCGGAATGAAGAGTGGAGGCGGTGGCAGCCCTTGGAGTATTGCTGTGTCATTGCCTCTGATGCAAACACCTTTCCGAAGTGGTTAAGCAACATTATGGAGGGTGATCCAGGGGGGCTGAAAGCAGCTCAGGCTTAAAACGTTGAAAAACTTCTCAACGTGCAACAATCCTAAATGATGATCTTACAGCCCAATCCTATGTAACGTTTGCACCGGTGTAACAGTAGACCCAGGGGCGGAACTCGCACGGAGCGCGTGGAGCAGCAGCTCCAGGTGCGGGGGCGCACTTGGCATGGGGGGAGCACTTACCGTCGCGATGCGCCGCCTCGTTTTGGCTCGCCTGCCCTCCCTGGAGCTCGTTCGGCTCCGAAATGACTGCAAAACCGGCGGGGTGGTGGTGGTGTCGACGTGACACGATGCAGGCCCCGCCCCCTCGCGCCAGGAGGACGTCCATCATTTCTGACTAGACCCACCAGTGTAAGTGCACTTATGCTACTGTAACTTGCCATATGCCGATGGACACAGGATGGACACCGGCGTAACCCCCCTCGGATGTCGTGCATGCGGTTTGGACGCAGGGCGGACGCTGCTGCAACTCCGCCGGTGCAGGGGGCATTCTGGGGGCGTTTGGATGCCCCCGGAATGTCCCCTGCGCTGGCGTCCGTCCTGCATCCAAACTGCGCATGCGCTGCATCTGAGGCGGGTCCATCCTGTGTCCGTAGGTGGATCTGCAAGAGTTACACAGGATTGGCCAGCTGATCACCCCCTCCCCTGCAACCCTGTCCCTCCCTCCCAATGCCCTCCCACCGCCTAGTGCAGGGCTTACCTGCATCCGGCGGTGCAGGTGTCCTGTGGCAGTAGAGTGAGTGGCGCTGGCCTTGGCGCAGGCACTGCTTACTCCCAAGGTGCCACAAAAGTGCTTTATGGCACTTTCGCAACAACCTAGGCAGGTGGAGCGCTTGCTCTTCCAGCCTTAACTTGCGCAGGATTGCGCAGTTAGGCTGTGTAACACAGGCCACTTCTGAGGTAGCTAGCTACATATAGTCCTGTAGTTACCCGGGGACCAATATCAGGGGTTGGCATCACCAGGCAGCTTCCAAGGGCCCACAGCTGATTCTCAAGACCAGCTCTGTTCCCACAACCATTCACAGTCCACCTGGGGTTCTAGTCTTTCCCCTTCCTAGTTAGCCTCCCTTGGGCTGGAGTTCTTGTACAATTACGGTGAGTTCTGCTGAATCAGCCGGTCAGGGTTGCCAGGAAGGGTTAGGCCCACCGTGGGACTCTCCCCAAAAGTGGACAGTCGGGGTGCTGCGGCCCTGAGGGGTTTTGGGGTTGCCAGCTGGATTCCCCAGGCCCCTACTGCAGGAGGGGCTCTTGAGCTGGAGTACCGCCCAGGTTCTCCTTACTGCCCCTTGCACCTTCTCCTAAGTTCCCCTCTTCAGCCTCTTGTCCCCCAGGCAGTTCCTGTTTCATCCACTCCTTTCTACTCCTTCTGGCCCATCTCTTCAGCTCTGCTGTCTTCCTGCACATCTACATCCTTTGGCCCTACATCCAGTCTTTGGCCCTTTCAAAACAGCCCTGCTGCCTTATAGCTGCACAACGTTGAGAGAGCAACATGCTGTAGCAAGACTCCAGGAAAATGTCCATGGCTCCAGGCAGGTCTGTCCCCCTTGACAGGAACAGAACGTTGCTCCAGCTATCATGGCGCATCCATGGTTGTACCAAGCAACCACGAAGGCAGCAGGATACAATCCAGCTGTAAACTATTTGGTGTAACATAACAAAATCATTACCTGAATAACATTTCACTGATTAGTGCTCACCCCAATTCTGCTGAGGTTTCATTTCCCTCTTCAGACTTTAAGCACGTTGCTTGATTTATCCGCGTTTTTTTGCCAACGTGAGTTTATTTGCTTTCATGGTCACAGTTTTTATAGCTTTAATTAGCACTTACCTTAGTCAATTACGACAACCTCTCTGTCTATTCCAACTGCATAATATTACCTTTGCTTACTTTCAATATTTATTAATTGATAGACACACTTCTGTACTTAGACCTAAAAAGCTACATGAATAAATTCTCATGCTCTCTAAGTTACATTCAGTGCTAAGATTTTTTTTGCCTATTTTCCTTCCAAGTCTCTCTATGTTCTTTCAACAGCTTTATTTTTTTTCCTGAACGGTAATAATGAGTCCCACAGCAATCTGGGTTTGCCTTTTGTACATGCCCTCTAAAGTATGCTACATTCTTAATGGCAAAGGCAAGATTCAAATCAGTCTCTGAGGCTGGAAGGCTTTCACAGCCTGAGAAACAAAGGCTGGCTTCTTTAGAGAAAGCACCTTCATAAAACAAACATGTTCACATTTAAGTTTCTATAAGTACAAGATCAATCTTTTCATATCAAAGCTAGCTACAATCTTAAGCTATATACATCTTGTTCCAAAACCCAGAATTTTTAGAACTTACTTTCCATTTCCAACGGAAAATGTTGTCAACATGTGTAATGCCTTATTGTGCATTGTGAATTGGCAAGTACTATTGTGGTTCTGTCTTTAAATTCTTACAGTGGTTTTTGAAGCTAACACTTCAAATCTACTGCTTAAACTGCTCGACACACACACTGCTCGACACAAGGGCATTAGAAGACACAAGGGCATTAGAAGATTCTAGCCAGATCGTACGCATTATCAACAGAGACTGCACTGTGAAAGGAGGATTTTTTATCTCAACAGGATTTCACTCCTCAGGGTCAGAGAGAAGTACTGCAATAGCCTGGAAATGACTTAGCAATATCAATTCATTTCTCGAGCCCAGTTACATATATTCCCTTTTTCTCTGTGACATTCTCAGATGTGTGTGATTTATGACAGCATTCCACTGAAAGCAAGTATGGTGTACTAACAAGGGAGCTGGACTTGGAACCAAAAATACTCTAGTTCTACTTGCTGCTCAGCCATGAAGCTCACTAGGGCTCAATTCAGACATACCACTTAGTACTAACTGTGGTTTGTCACTTTAACCTTGGTTAAGATCCACAAACATACAGTGAACCCACAGTTCAGCTTGCCTACAGAACTTGCCACAGTTCAGCTCCCCTACTTCTGGTAAGGTACATTTAAAATGCCAGTGTGATTTGCTTGTCACCTTGCAAGCATTGAGTCCAAGGGGAAGGAGAAACTGCCTTTGCCATTGTTGGCTGACTCCCAATGTAATACTTCATCATAGTTAGGGCAAACCATAGTTACTAAACTCACTTGAAACCATGGTTTCATATTCTAGTTTGAAGCCAATTTTAACCATAGTTTTGGTATTCAACCTAATGCAAAACCATGGTTAAATATTGTGCCTGTATTGGTCCTAGATGGCTTTTGACTAGTAACAACATTTTAGACCAGGGGTGTCAAACATAAGGCCTGCGGAAGCTCACATGATAATTGGGCTCCTTCAGCAGCACCGCTTCTGCCAAGGCTCTGGGAGGGAGAGACGGAAGGAGGTCTCAGAAGGCAAGGAACACTATGGGAGAAGGGGCAGATCAAGAGGGGTGAGAGAGGGAAATCCTGCCGAGGCGCTGGAAAAGCCCAATTATCACACAGGTCACCCTTTCAGCAGCGCCACTTCAGCTGTCACTTCACAGAGCACCTCTCAGCTGCTGAGCCATGAAGTGATGCCTCGGCAGAAGCGATGCTGCTGAAAGAGTGGCCTGCGTGATAATTGGGCTGTCCCATATCTTGAAAATATGATCAAGATTTTTATAATTTCGGTTTTGTCATTTGCAGCTAATGAGTTCCTACATGAGCACGAAGTGCTTATTTCTGGCCATCATCGGCTTAATGATGCCACTTCCCGATTAATGATGTCACTTCCGGCCCTCACCAGGCATCATGAATGCTATTCGGTCCACTGTAAGAAAGGAGCCTGACACCCCTGTTTTAGAATAACCCATCTCAGAGCCTTGTTCCGACGATAAAATTCTGACCTTGTTGGAAGAAGAGTAAGATACAAAAGTGATAAGACAATTACATTTTCATAATGGGAAGTGGAATTTTAACTGTTTTCTCAACTCTGCTTCAGGAAAAATTGTCTTAATTTCTAAAGTAAAATGCTCTCTCATGAATTATACAGTATTCACTAGTTATCACTTTCAAACTGTGAGCCTTGGTGTACTTCTTTGCAAGACTGGATCCCTGGGGCTAAATGCTCAAATCAATATACCCAAATTTGTCACACCGCTAAATGAACTTGACGCTAACTTGCACTCAGCAAGCTAGAAAACTAATCAGGAATTTCAGGTTTTTAAATGTGTTTAGGCACCTAACTAGTAACACAAACATTTAAAAGATGGGGAACCAAATTAGCTTTTAAAAATTAGCCTGACTGAGACATCAAAAAATTCTGCAACCAAGGCATCTAACATCAGAGAGAGAGAGAGAGAGAGAGAGAAATGAACCCATCCCAAAATGTATAGGGCTTATCTGAATGTTCATGTACTACAACTTCTGCATTTAACCTTACCCTTTTGAAAAGGTAGACACAAGGGTTTTGAAAAGACAGAAATGAATGAAAATGTTCAGAAATGCAAAGAGGGGAAAAAAGAGACACAGGGCCAGCCCACTCAGAGGGCTGGGTGAAGTGGTCGCTTCAGATAGCGGGCTGGTTGTTAACTGGTGTGGAGTGCGCCACACCCCAGCCTGCCCACCATCTTCAGTGACCCACCATGCTGCCATCACAATCCCCTTCCTGTTGCTGTCCTTTCCACAAGGGATGAAAATGTTCACATTTAAGCAAGGATTGCAGCAGTGCTGGAGGAGGAGGTCGATTGCTGCCGTAGCGATCCTTTTTTTGTGCCCATTCCCCTTGTGAAAAACAGAGTGAGTGAGGATGCACATGGTGGAAACATACCTCATTCTCCAGTCCTGCAACCACGACCCTCTTCCTGGCTCTCTCTTCTAAATAGGCTGGAGGGGTGGGGGGAGATCCTTGGAGCAGGGAAGTTTTCTTCTTCCACTCTCTCCCCAGGCTCTGCCCGCTTAGCCTCTTTGAAAGAAGAGAGCAAGGAAGAGGATTGTGGCGGTGAACTGCAGGATGAGGCATCTGGTGGGGCCACTGTGTGATACAGGAAGCTGGACTAGATGGGCTTTTGGCCTGATCCAGCAGGGCTCTTCTTATGTTCTTATGAGGACAAGGCAGTAAGGAAGAGGAGGTGGCAGGGTCTACATGTCCAGGAAAAAAAAAGAAACAAAGGGAGAAGCAGAAACGTCTGGTGCATGTTCTGCTTGGGCTAGACCTGAAGAGAAAGCTGGTGTTCACTCTAAGCCAAAAACCACTGGAGTAGTTTTGGTTCAGCCATTATCATGCAACACACACACACACACACACACACACACACACACACACACACACACACACACACACAGAGCTCAAGAGAAGTTACCACAAACTGCTCTATAAACAAAAAAAGCTTAAGCAGCTCGTTTTAAAAGACCCGGCAAAGACGGCCTGAATGCTCCTCTTTTTGAACCAGGGAAGGGCAGGGGTGGGGAGCAGAACATTCTTAGCAAGAGAGCTATTTTCAGAGTCTACTTCAACAAATGAATTAGCAAGAAGCTTCTTCAAGGTCACTGATTAGTGTCTTGAATGCATTGACAAGGGTTTTGCCCATCAATCACTTCTCCACATCTCTAGTATTTCTTAATCCCCTGAAGCTTCAATCCAACCCTTACATCTTCCTCTCTAAAGGAGCTGTAGGAATGTGAGTTATGACCAGCATTGTATTAATATTTCCAGCAGACTTGTTAAATTGTCCTGTCTCTTCGTGATGGGTCATGACTATAATGCTATGTTCACTAGATCTAAAGACCAAAGAGATTCCAATAGAGTCTGCCTGTATCCTGCAACTGGGGCAAAAATATTTCTTCACAGGGTACCACCAGTATCACTCAAGAAAAGTGTATCATGCTCATTATGAGAACAATTGTTCAAAATTGCTAATACTACAGTTGGTCCTCGATATCTGCAGAGGTTCCGTTCTTGGAATCCCTGCGGATGCCGAAAACCACGGATAGTGAAATCAGCTTTAAAAAAGCATCCCTTTATGTGATATATAAAAAAATTTGATTTAGAAAAATTTGGGAGGGTTTTTTTCCAACAAATTTGAAGAAGAAAAATGGGGTGGCTTTATATATTAAAATATTTGAAGCGGGAATTAACATTTTTAGATGATAAAGGAAAGTTAAAGATGATAAAGGAAAAATTAGTTAATCTTTTTGTGATTATAAACCACTTATAGATTCTTTAAAAGAGAGAGAGAGAAAAGAAGTGATGAAATGTGGATTTAATGAATAGAAGATATCGGCTTAGATATTATAAGTAGAAAATATATAATAGTATACAAGTAGGATTTACTACTTCGCGCTTGCTGTAATCCTTCAAAATATGATGTATTTTGTTTTAGTATTATACTAATAAAATTAAAAATATATATAAAAAAACACGTCCCTTTAAATCATGGTTTAAAAAATGCTTTTCTTACCATTGTAGAGAGGCAGGCATGTAGCCTCCGGTGATTAGAACGCTATTTTTGGGTTGCGCCAAGGCAAGAGACCCCCCCTCCCTTGGCTCTGACACGCTGAAGAATGCAACGCGGAAGTGATTAAACACTTCCACGTTGCATTCTGGGGAGGCCAAGGGAGAGGTCATGACCTTGGCGTGACCCAGAAATAGCCGTTCTATTTGCCGGAGACTGCCTGCCTACCTCTTTACAATGGTTAAAAAAGCAGATTTTAAACTGCGATTTAAAGAGATACTTTTAAAATATGTTTTAGCAGGGCCCTTCTTTTTCACGGTGGTCATCCGCGTTGAGTCAAATCCGCGGATGAGAAGCGCCCACTGTACTGCATAGTGGCAACAACAACTGACAATTAAGGGGCAGCACATTTACAAACTCAAAAGTATGAAGAGGTAAGAGTAAAGATATGAAGAACATATGAACTGTGTTGTATATGTTCATGTACACTATACTCATGGACTTGGGATGCAATGTAACACTATCTATTCTTTCTAATCACTGCAACACTAATGTTAATCACAAAATGCTCACTCAAGAGGGCAGCAACCAATGGACAGCGCTGCGTGCAGGGCTCTGGGGCAGTATGCCATCTGGTCACCTAAGATCTTTACCTGACCTATCATTATGGTCCCACGAAGGGGTGTGTGGTCTCCTGACCCTGTTTCCTTCCAGTCCCTTCCCAGTCCCGTTCTCTTGCTCTCCAACTCTCAAGGGGAATGGACGTGTCTTCTCTGGAGCTCCCATGCTCGTGGCCATCTTCCCCCTCACCCACACTTAAGAGGGGCAGCTCTAGGGCCCCTTGTTCCTAAGTTAGAAGAGCCTCTGACCTGTTCAGAAGATGTACATATGCAACTTTGATCTGTGAGTAAACTTTCTTTTGAAACCTTCTCCATGTGTCTTTTACTGATACCAGCTAGCCTTGGTTGGCGGGAGATTCCCTGATTACCATAGGGAGGGGGCTTCCGCTAATTACTCTGCTCCCTCAAATGTATTTTCCAATATTTTCTCCCCCTAAATGACAGCCCATCTGGATACGCTGAAGCTGATCTAGGAATCAGCCCAGTCACTTCCTCCCTTCTGCCAAGAGCTCTGGATCATGTATCACACATAGTTTCCACCTGAAAATGTGTAATGCCCTCTCTGGTTATCACCAGGAAGAGTCTTGATCAAAACCTTCCAGGATCACCACTGGGTTGAGTTCACATTGGGTCATTGGTCCTGTCAGCCCAATGGACTTCGAATCAGAAAAACTGAGTGTCTGATAATTTCAAATCAGTCTTTCAGAGGTGTGGGGAGGGGCTAACCTCCTCAAAATGGGATGTAAAAGAACTGACCAGCAAGTTTAAGTTGTGAGATAACAGCCAAGTCAGGATGAAAGCTGTTGTCCTGTCTAGCCAGGACAGGGTTAACTCCTAAGAAAATTTCTCTCACTGATATCAGGAGATGACGACTAAGTGGATTATTTCAATCAGGGAAGTTTTGAGTTAGAAACTGTTTTTTATTGCTTTTGAACTTTCCCTCTGATCTCAAGTACAGTACAGGATGTGATGGTGCATCTCTTTCATTTTTTCTTTTTTCCCTTTTGATTTTAATAAACCTTTTTTCTTTGTTTTGGGTTACGCAAACCATTTAACCCATTTAAAGAGCAATTTCCCTCCATGCTCCGTTAGTCGTAAGGCCGAGCTACACCATACGCGTTCGCGTTCCGGCACATTCCAAGAGCAGCCGACGTGCCGGAACAGGCAAAGAGGAGCCTGTCTCCACTTGGCACAGGACGGAACGTGACTCTCTGACGGGCCAACGCCATCAGGCGCAAGAGATGACACCAAACGCACGTGGATGCCGCTGGACGAGACGTGCCGAGATGCGTGCGGTGTAGCTCAGCCTTTACCCATCAGCACTAAAGAAAGAAAGGCTTATGAGAGAGAACATACACATGTGTGAGAGACCAAGGGAGAATAGCCAAGAGGGACGGACTGTTGGTCAAGTAAACAATGTGCCCTCTTTTCCCCTCAGGCATGTAACTCAGTCAAGAGGGGCTGTCAGCTAATCAACATACCTCCAGCTGAGGGTAAGTATTGGCAACGTGATCCTAAACTCACATTGCTGGTGGCAGCACAGAGACTATCAGATCATGTATGACAGTGGCATGTTGTATGTACGCTGACCTGATCCGAGGGTGGGGGGAGTTTAGCTTTATGGGGTGAGTCTGGGTCCCTTTCAATTCGACCCTAGGGATCCGCACAAGGCCCTTAATGCTTCTGAAAGCTGCTGAATGGCTGCCCAATGTATATTTCTTAGATATCATGCTTTTGAATGCGGCTATCTTCCCAAGGTGGCAAGAGTCTGAACTGATCTGTTTGTTCCAATTGTCAGCATGGATTCATCTTCTGAGTTTGCCTACAACTGGGACCAAACAACTGCTAGAGATTATTGTGTTTGCCTAGCAGTGGAGGGTCTTTGTAGCTTATCCCAAAGGATAAGATAGCAACAGTCAAATCTCCGTGACAGAGCATACCTTGCATACAAAAACATCCATGTACACATTCCAGGCTTCTCAAGTGACAGATTCTCAGGTAGCAGCATTGGCAGATCTCTAGGTGAGCCCTCAGGGAGCCACTGACAAGGTGGCTGGATTCAATATATCGCACCTCCTTATATTTTGCCAGCTGAGAGAGAAATAGCAGAAGCAAAAATGATGATCTCCAGAGATTGCTTCTCTCATTTGAATTGTTCCTAATAGTCCTTCTTCAAAGCTGCAATCATTCCAATTGGAACAGTTTCTTCACTTCAGTGAAGCAGGCTGTATTTTATCACAGGAGAATCATACAACAGAGAGCACTGGGTGCAATGAATCAACATAGCATTTGTTTCACTTCATTAAAAACACAAAGCATCGTGTTGATGCAGAGCAGGTCACTGGCCAGACTCTTGCCTTCCTCAGACTTAGGCATCCCAGTTTTGGTTTCAACACACAGAATTCTTCCCTTTAGAGAGATTATCGGGAGGCATTCTAACTGGACTCCACTGACATCTGTTTTTTAAGCGTTTGCCCCAGAACGGCTTTGGACATGACACAGCTGCAGTGGGAGCAGAAGTATTTCTGCCCTTCCTGTCTCTGTGCTTTGCTGTTTCAGACAAAACAGAGCTTGTCACCCACCCACCCCTGTATCCCACAGAAATGTGTAGCCTCCCAATGCACCAAGAGCTTGCACATCTATTCAGGAGGGGAATATGCAAACATTCTATTTCAGATGAGACGAGGACAGAGGCAGGAAGCAGGCGATGAATTCAATTTCGATCATACCCAGAGCCACTCATAATTATGAACAGTGCTCATATTACAATTTCAATAACTAAGCCTTAAAAAAATGTGAATCCAATCTCATGGGGTAAATCTAGCAGCAGTGGCGATCCTCGGGGGGGGGCGCCGACACCATGCCCCCACGTGACCCGGGCGTGATGTCAGCTTGGAGCGCGCGCCCAGCGCGGCTCCAATCACATCCTCCCGCCGTTTTAGTAACTATTTTTGGAGCGGTTCGAGTAACTATTTTGGCGGGAGGGCCCAACACCAGGACGAACACGGCGTAGGAAACGCATCCCGGAGGTAAGTGTGCCCCTTCGCCGCCACGTCCGGCCCCCGCCCTGGGGCCCACCACACCACCGCCGCAACCCCAATAACGCTTCTGTCCAGCAATGTGCACAGCACCAATAAGTTCTCTATTTTTATTTATTTATGACGAGTCATTTAGTTCACTGGGTGTAAGCCTACAAAGTAAAATAGGAACAGTCTGGGGCAGATATTTAGATGTAAGAAAACAATTGAAATATTGCACAAGGTACAGTCGGCCTGCATCTTATGTGAGGGTTACGTTCCGAGGTCAGTGCATAAAGCCAAAATCACATATAGTCGAAGCTCCCTTAAATCCAACAAATGTGTATTGTCCCTTTAAGAACTAAAGGCACAGTACAAAAGACACGGGGAAACTGAGGAGACTGAGGGAACAGCAGCTTCGTTCTCCCACTTCAGACTCATTCCGGGGCATAGACAGAGAGGAAGAATGGGGAGTGGAATCAAATGCACTATTTACACTGCTGTTTTTCCCTGGCTTTTTTTGGCTGACATTTTCCTCCAGGAAGCTACTTCCATGGAACCCCCCGATTGCTTTTTAAACTTCTCGGAGTTCAAAAAGCAATGTGGCGTGCAAAAGGGAAGTGTGAGTAAAAAGAATAGCATTTGTCCCAGAATTATTTTTCCCTTCAGAAAAAAGTATGTTTTGGTGGCTGGGCAGGGTTGATGGTAGAGTTTAGAGATGGTGGATTCTGCAGAATAATCTCTTCCAAAACATCAGGTGTGCTTACATCCTTCTGTTATAAACAGAACTGTAGGAAAACAAGACAGTTGCTTAGGTTTAGGACTACATATGACACTCCACTGGATTAGCTTGCCAAAGCTGCTTTTGGATGATTTGACTTTTAAAGGCTGTGCTGCTGTTGCATTCTCAGAACTTTTATCGGGTCATTCCGTGTCAAATCAACCAATGAAAAATCCTTGACGTCATGGATTTTGTTCATTTTCGGTACATTTGTAGCTTACCATGAGATGTTTAAAAATTATTTTTTTCAGATTTTTTTGTCCATCCGTTTTTGAGATATTGAACGTTCAAAATTGCCAAAAAAGGCCAAAATCCACTTGTCACCATACATTCAAACGCCAGTTACTGGATAACGATGAACGCTACAGACACGGGACAGGTGTCGTTTTAAAGCGTATGAATAGGGCTTTCATTTGATATACAACATGACAAAATTGTAAATTTTCAAGAAATTCAAAAATATTCAAATATTAATTTTGAAAAATTGAACTTTTTTAAAATTTTCAAAAAAATCACACTTAAAGGTATATGTCTTGTAGTCAATCAGTCAAAATTTCAAGATGGTATCTCAATGGTATCATACAAAAATTAAATTTTCTTGTTGGCAGTGACCAGGAATTAAACCCCTCAAGTCCATTTTTCTACAGTTTACATTGATAAAATTGTGTGGTAAACTGAAATGAATCCAAAAATTTATAACAGGACTTATAGAGATAGATTTATAGAGCATGAATTCACTTTCTATTCTTTTACAGGATCAGCTTTTTGGTAAAACTATCAAAATCATGAGCTTTTTACTTCTGTTCGTCGTTTTAAAATTTTCCTTTAGTTGCTGAATAATTTCTGAATCAGCACAGTGACATTTTTCCTCATCTAAATCATCTTCAGAAGTAAAAAAAATAATTATTTGTAGGTCCTTTTAATCTTCCCCATCTTTTCTTTGCACTTTAGATACTTTCTTCTTGACTCACCAAGGGAGGTCAAAGAGGCATTTAAGTGGCTTAAAGCTGTATCAGGGTCCAAATACTCAGACTCCTTTATATGACTAAGACCAGGAATCTCATAATTCTCAGGAGGAATTTCCTTTTCAAGTATATTGTTTTCCATCTGACAAGGCTTCTATTCATGTGTGGTTTGATTTCACTATTTAGTGAAACCATCCAATCAGTTACATTCCTCAAGTCTTTACTAACCCAGTGCCCCCCCTTTTTTTTTAAAAGGGCTGCAACAGTTTTTTGACCACTTATTCTCCTCTATATTTCAAATCATGTAATTATCAAACAGTTAATGAATTAATAAAGACTAATAAAGCAGCTTCACAACAAAAATGTCCTAGAAACCTTCACTAAAAACACACTGTCCAAACCCACTTAAATGCCTCTTTGACCTGCCTTGGGTGAGTCTCCGGTGTGCAAGAAGAAAGTATCTAAAGTGCAAAGAAAAGATGGGGAAGATTAAAAGGACCTACAAATAATTATTTTTTTTACTTCTGAAGATGATTTAGATGAGGAAAAATGTCACTGTGCTGATTCAGAAATTATTCAGCAACTAAAGGAAAATTTTAAAACGACGAACAGAAGTAAAAAGCTCATGATTTTGATAGTTTTACCAAAAAGCTGATCCTGTAAAAGAATAGAAAGTGAATTCATGCTCTATAAATCTATCTCTATAAGTCCTGTTATAAATTTTTGGATTCATTTCAGTTTACCACATAATTTTATCAATGTAAACTGTAGAAAAATGGACTTGAGGGGTTTAATTCCTGGTCACTGCCAACAAGAAAATTTAATTTTTGTATGATACCATTGAGATACCATCTTGAAATTTTGACTGATTGACTACAAGACATATACCTTTAAGTGTGATTTTTTTGAAAATTTTAAAAAAGTTCAATTTTTCAAAATTTCAAAATTAATATTATTTGAATATTTTTGAATTTCTTGAAAATTTACAATTTTGTCATGTTGTATATCAAATGAAAGCCCTATTCATACGCTTTAAAACGACACCTGTCCCGTGTCTGTAGCGTTCATCGTTATCCAGTAACTGGCGTTTGAATGTATGGTGACAAGTGGATTTTGGCCTTTTTTGGCAATTTTGAACGTTCAATATCTCAAAAACGGATGGACAAAAAAATCTGAAAAAAATAATTTTTAAACATCTCATGGTAAGCTACAAATGTACCGAAAATGAACAAAATCCGTGACATCAAGTTCCAGAATGTATTTTTTATTGGTTGATTTGACACGGAATGACCCTATCTCAATATTTAAAACTCTCTCTCACTCACACTGGATTCATGTATTATTCTATAGCTATAGACACTATTTAAAAACATTACTAAAATTTAAATTACAGGTACTAGCGGGGGGGGGGGGGGAAGCAGGCCAGTCTTGGGTTGTTTTGTATTACCTTTTCTCAATTTACAACACTGCCAAAGTCTTCCAAATAGAATATGCTGACATGGAGTTAGGAATGATTTATATTGCATGGATTATATTTAATGTTCAAATAAAGGCCCTGTTGTGACAGTCAGGCAATCTATTTCCCATTCAGTGCATTACTAGAGGAAAGATTAACCTTCCTGTGTTATTTAGGTACTTGAGAGAAACAGCAAGCATAGCCTTTCCTTCATTTAGTGGAGTGGCTAATTTGCTTAGGAGGGCACACTGGATACACTAGTCACCAAACTGAGAAAAACAGTTGGAATAATGATACTATCAATCATAATCTGAAATGTGCAATTGTCTCCAATCCTGGTCACAAAACATTAAACTGCCTTTTCAAAACTACACCCCAGTCCCTCCCCAGGATGCACAAAGTACTGCCATCTTCAAAAGCTCTAGCTTTCTCCCATTATGCTCACAGGCACTGACAACGTGGAGCAGTCACACAGAACTGGGACAGTGTAAAAATGTATGTTTACATCAGCATGAAGTATGCAGCTATCGGGTTTTTAAAAAAAAATTATTTATCATCTATATCCTCTCTAATTCCCAACATGGTCTGAAACTCTTGCAGCAACTTTGGGAAAGTTTGAGTCTGCTGTACTGGATTTCAGCATAGTTAACAAGGTTGCACAGAGAAATTTAAGTTGATTTATTCATTAGTAGCATTGCAAACAGTCTGCATTTGCTCTGCTGATACGTGAAGTTGGCTGGTGTTGAGGATGGGATACTGGAGCAAGCCACCTTGGTGTCCAACATATTTGTCTACATATGTTCATGGTACTAAACAAACAAGCCACGCGAACATGACCCAGACCGCTCTCGTATTACTTTGCTTGGGCTGATGACAAGGAAGTATCAGGTTCGACAGGCCTTTATGGAAAAAGGCCAAACCTCGCTTTATTAGAGCAACCATTGCCTGCACCTCGCTAGCTAGCATAAGAGAAGCCCTGCTTTCTGGATAATTTCATTACCAGATGCACCTTGCTTGGTCAGCAAATTTAGATCAGTGGACCAGGCCACATCCTCCTGGGAGCCTCCTGACTTTGAGGTAAACAAAACTATTAGGAATCACCAAATAAGTGTCTTCAACCTCGGCTTCCCTCACAACTTCATTACAAACTCAGTCACTAGCTGTATGGTAACTGAGGTACAGGCCTCCAGAGCAATCAAGAGGCTGCACTCTCCGTAAAACAATAGAAGGCACCCATCTTCAACGAGGGACAGACCACCAAGGCACAAAGGAACGGACCTTGATGACCATTAGCGTCTATGCCAACGTTTCTATGCCAGTGTTTGCGGGGGTGGGGCGATGGCGGCAGCGGCGGTGCTCCTGGGATTGCACCACCGCCGGGACAAAGGGTGTGTGTCTTTTTTTACTTACTGGGGGTCGTGCCACCCTCTGGAGGGTGCATGGCACCCCCACAGGCCTCCCCAAGCCTCAGATCAGCTCCCCAAGGCGAATGAAGCCCACTTCCGGGTTTTGGCAAAACCAGGAAGTAAAACAGAAGTGGGCTTCAATCGCCTCAGGGAGCCAATCTGAGGCTTGGGTTTTGTACAGCCAAAACACAACATTTAATAATTAAATAAAAGGTTAACGTGAACATGTAAGTCTCACTGTTAAAGAAAATCATACCAGGTGCATAAAATGTTCAGTACCTTTATCAAGAGATGCGCCAGCCATATGATAAAAACTCAAAGCCGTGTCCACGTCATTTATGTTTTTCAGAAAAGTGAAGAAGTTCTCTACCTCCTCAAATGTCAGCCCCTGCAATAGGAATTTAAAAAACCTCCAGTTTAGGATTTATACAAAGTAAATGAGCGGCAACTCAAATAAACATGAAAGTAGTTCAGTGTGGTTTCACATGGCCCATTTTAAGTCAATCATTGGAACATTAAAATTTAAATTCATGCTGATGATTCACTTGTGAGCCTGCCTCCTACGATTCCATTTATTATTTACAATAAGCATACTGCTGGTTTGCTTTTGTTCAAAATGTCTACTTAAAACTTTTTCCAGCACATCAGGTCAATGTGAACAAGGATAACCAATTCCAAAATGAGGTGGTGGTTGGGGGTAACCGTTTCCAAATGCTCACCAATGGAGTCTACGCTGTAACACTCATTAGCACTATTTCCATGGACAACAAGATAGAATTGGAGCAGATGCAGAGCTAGTCCACTGAAAAGCACAAGACCAAGTCTCTCAGCTTCAACATATCGCAAAATCATAGTGGGTGAAATCATGAATCATTGTCTACTTTCCTGGTTCAAAACGTAAGGTTGAATGGCAATTGAATATTTTGTGACCGTGCATTTCTCATTATGACAAGGTAAGATTCAGGTTCATAAAGTTCATACAGTGTATAGCGAAGAGGCTCCAAGGGAACCTAACCCAATCATTGATCCTATGGGGAAAACTGGGTTGCTTCTAAGGTGATGGTGAAGACTAAGATGAAGACAAAAAGATGACACCTGCACATCATTTTCCTCTCACATACACATTTCTCTCTCTCTCTTATCTGTCACTGCTGGAAGCAGTGCTCCTGCTGTGTTAAAACAGGTAAAAAATATCACTAGGCTAAACAGAAACAGAAACTGCTGTGTAGACACAGCCTAATTAAGAGTCAAGCCTACAACCTTGCAAAAAAAAAAAAAAAGGCTTGCAGCACTGGCCCAAGATGTTTGCTGCATGGGATCAAGGATGAAATGGAACCGCCCCCCCCCCCAGCACCAATCACACAAACCCCATACAATGTATAACCGGGGTGGTGGTGGTGTCAGTCCCATATCAGATTGGCAAGACACTCCTGGGAGGAGACCTGACAACTCTAGTAACTCAAGCTAACAACAATTTAATAAGACATCATTCAAAAACAAAAACAGGGACAGAATGCACATTGTACTAATCTTCCATCCATTAATCACACACACACGTATGGACATTGATCCTGCAATTATGCAAAATATGGATCCAAGTCACAGATTCTCATTATTTTTGCACAGGAGTCCACATCAAATGAAAGTTTGCATCTGTATTCAGGGCCATACAACAAAAAGGCTCTATCTAATACCAGCACCACTAAGGTGCAAAAACATGGTTTGGAAATGCAGATCCCCAAAAATCCTTTGGATTTTTACAGCGAGTCACCTGAAAAAAAATCAGAGCTCACATCCATGTACATTAACTCTGTAATAAAAATTGTGGATCATGGCATTGCCATGGCACAGGCTACACTTATGCGTACTGAGTGCATCATAAAAGTCACAGATCTATTGCTTCTTGGCAATACCATGGCACAAAGTATGGATTAGAGCAGTGGTTCCCAAAGTGTGCGTCGCAATGCCATGGGGTGTCGCGGCTCACTCCCAGAGTCATTGTGGGACTCGCACCAGCTGAGCTGCTCGGTAACATGACTGCGACGTGGAAAACCATGGAGCAGAGGTTCTGCTCTGCATCACGTGCAGTGTTTTTCGGGCCCAACCACCTGCACCTGTTTTACACCGATTTCGAGGTCTTCTTAGGTAGCGGAACCCAGAAGTAAGTGCTGATGATATCATCCCGTTACCGGCACTTACTTCCAGGTTCCGCAACCAGCGCCAGCAGAGGGGGGGCATCGCGAGGCCCATAAATTAGGGAACCACTGAATTAGAATATATCTTGGAAGTGATCAAAGAACTTATTTCAATAAGGTACATTCGGTCTGATCTCCCCTTCCAACCTGCACATCATTTTCCTCTCACATACACATTTCTCTCTCTCTCTCTCTCTCTCTCTCTCTCATCTGTCACTGCTGGCAGCAGTGCTCCTGCTGTCCAACAAGAATGAAGACTGCAATGTGCTATAAAGGGAGCAGGTCCATCAGTCAGCCATTCGGCATGAAGAAATTACCATAAATTCACCAGAGTAAAAGAGAGGACAGAGAAACTCCCATAATAATAGAGACATTTAAGTGGCGACAGAGATAAAGAAAGGCAGTACTTGGACAGTGCATCCCCAGGTTAGTATCAGAACTACAAAATCCCAAGTACAGGGTGAGTCATAATGGTCTCCAGGATTTCAGCGAGCCATAATACCATAACAATAAGAAATACGGAAACACAGTGCATGGTGATAGAAAGAGAAAGTCTCCAAGTTTTGTATGCGCACAACGGCGCATCCGTGGCCGGTAAGGGGAGCTCCTATCAGTCAGTATGGCGTCAGATGCAGAGAAGACTTACTACGTTTTGGAGTACGACGACTGACCACATCTTGCCTGGCCACCTCGATCAACGGACTTAACGGCATGTGATTTCTTCTTCTGGGTGACCAGGTGTTTGTTTTGCCCCTGCCCCGAAATTTAATGGAATTGAAACAACACATCACCATGGCTATCATTCAGGCGGACCAGGCAACACTGGTGCAAGTGTGGGCCGGATTTGCCATGTCATGAAGGGTGGACACATCCAGCATTTGTAATGTCTGTAAAAAACTTCCAACATTTCTCTTTCCACTACCATTAACTATGTTACCCTATCACTTTCTTACGATGCAGTGGTACACTAAAATCCCGGATTCCCGGATACCGTGGCATTATGACTCATCCTGTATATGGATCATAAAGCAAACGTTAGGAAAAATAGTACGGAATCTCAAATAAAAAATAACAGAATCATGAGAGCTGTGGAAAATAAGAAGGATATTTTTCTTATGAATTTGTTAAGTAGACACTGAATTACAGTGAACACACACCACTTGTCCTTGAAAGTTTTCTGAATAACCAATACATTCAAAGAAAAAAGTATTTTTCTAAATAAAAAGCATTCTGGGAAACTGACACTTTGAAGACACTATGTGCAGTATACATGTTTCCTTGGAAGTCAATCCCATTATTCATCTTGCATGTTATGAATTGCAGCCTTAAACATGTTGAATGCTGATTTTAGAAGAATGTTGTCATAAAAATCATCACAGAAACTAAAATCCTAAATTTTGTATTTAGATAACAAAAAACAAATGAACAAAAACGCTATCTGACCCAAACGAAAAAGAGAACAAAGAGTTTTACAACAGCTCAGATCCAAGACATTTTGCAATTTCTCTTAAAGGAAGTGCTGTCATTTCTTCTCACGTGGCTTCTAAAGGGTCGACTGCCGCATCCTGTGCAGTTCCCAAGCTGCCCCGGGTCAGCCAGGGAACACCTTGGGAGAAGGGGATGTTCATCCCCTTCCCCAGGTGCAAGCCGGTTGGGGCCCTATGGGCCTCCTTGGATGTACGCCAGCTATGAAGCTGACATACATCCGAGGTGGGGGAGTAAAGCCAGCCAGGCCCGGGAATGAGCCTAGGATATCAGTGGAGCTCACCGCCGATATCCCCGCCCTCTCCCAGCCCGGACTGACCAATGGCCACCCCCCAGGCTGCCACTTACCTCCACTGGTGGGTGCCGGATCCGGAGGATGGTGGAATGAGAGCTGCCGGCCTCTGTGCCAGCGACCATTACTCCAGAGTTGTCGCAAGCGTGCTTCACGGCACGTTTGCAATGGTCTACAGTGGCGGAGCGCACTCTCCGCCGCTCTAGAGTCAGAGAGGATTGGGCTGTAACAGTGCAGTTCTATACATGTCTGCTCAGAAGTAAGTCCTATTAAGTTCAATGGGACTTACTCCCAGGTATGTGTATCTAGGATTGCAGCCTAACAGGCTAAAGTGCTCTGCAAGCAGTTTAATGAGGTGTTAGCACTGAGACCTCAATTGCGAAGCCTGAGTGGCTGCTTCTTCCTTCAATGCTGGGGGCAATAGTGGCCCTTCTAACTCTAGGCTTCTGGGAAGTGTAACTGAGTCAGAAGAAATAAATGGTCTAGATGAAAGAAGGTACTACCATAAAAATAATCTAGTGAGCTGTGAAATGGAGAGATTTGACCTCAACATTTCTTCCAAAGTGTTCCCATTGTCACTTTCTCTGGCTCATAACAAAAACTCAGTGACATCAATTTACTGCAATGTATGTAGTGAAATGGATGAATAGGTTTAGCTTTACTTTCTGGGGCCCAGGAGATCAGCAGAAGGGAATACTGCCAACCCCTGCTGCTCTAACACAACTGCTATAGCATTTAGCCTTAAATGGAAAGAAGGCTGAAAAGGAAGCTGTGGGTTTCCTCTTCTGCAGATGCTTCCAGTTATGGGGAAGAAGAGGATGCCATCTCATTTAGATTGTGAGCCCTTTTTAGATTGTGAGCCCTTTTGGGACAGGGAGCCATTTAATCCATTTGATTTTGTCTGTAAACCGTTTTGTGAACGTTTTGTTGAAAAGCAGTATATAAATACTGTTATTAATAAATAATAATAATAATAATAATAATAATAATAATAATAATAATAATAATAATAATAATAATAATAATAATAATAATAATAATAATAATAATGGAGGAAAAAACCTTGTGCCAGAAATCTTGACAAATGCATGCTCAACTACGAAACCCACAACCTGAAGGCAGAATAGGTAGAAATAGAATCATGCCAAATGGTGAAATTTGAAATGAGAGCAGAAATGGTAAGGAACCTTAATCACTGAAACATGAGATGGAAGTAAACCCTTTTTATTTTGAAGGCAGATACCCTCTGCCTCTGTTGATTCAATTCTTGTTTCCATTAGGGCCACTGTAATGGTGTACATTGTTTCACTCATATTTTAAATGTCTTATTTACATTTTACTTTTAGTCTGCTGTAGCTTTAGACAGAGTTGATAAATACAGTGATTTACTTACTAGATTCCAAACCCCAACACCAGAAGCAAATTTTTTTATTCATGTCTGCGCCACCACCACCAAGTTACTTCAGAAGGGTGGCACTGCGAGTCTACGGCAGCAAAAAGAAAAGTACAACTGGCTGGTTATGATACGAAGCCAATAGGAGTCAATATTTCCAGCCATCAGATGGATACATCATGCTAGAAGGCAAATTCAGCAATTTGCAGCTCAGATATACCCACTCTGTGTTATATAGTTTGTTGGTGCTTTACTGTACAACTGACTTTCAAAGTTAAATGCAATTTCATTTACATTTTTTTAAGATGAAGGATGTAAACTAAAGATGAAATATACTTGTCAATAAGCATTTTGCACACACAGGCTTTCAAGGCAAGTAAATGATAATATAAATAGTTTTTGCAAGGACAACCAAATCCACACAATGAACTGGAATGACAGGGAATGAATGCAAACAAGCGCTGTCTGTAATAGATGGCCCCTCTAATTTAATTAGTTACTGTATAGCTCTCTGCAGAAAGCTGTCAAACGTTTGCTGCGTGTGTTTAAGTTAAATAGCTACTCTTGCATCCCTGCGTACAAGTCCAGTTTTAAAAAATGATTTGTCCTAGAGGTTACTAATGAAGTAGCCTTCTAGTACAGAACCTTGAGGTTTTTTTTTATTGTCTCTTCAGCCTTGAATATTATATAAGAAAAATAGCTTTTTGATTTTGAATTGTTCCCCTTTGGTGACAATGAGGTATCTGTCCATTATTAAGATCTAATATAACTAAAAAGACTGACAGGTCTGAGATCCCTGCAGTATCAATTAAAAAGAGTTATTTGCAGTCAGATTTCCCCCCCCCCCCTTCCTTCAACAAAGGATGGAACTTCGCCTTTAGGGATGGTGGGTACAGTCTCCCTTTCCCAGCCCTCCTTCACATGTAAATTCCTCCACTCAGATTTCATAGTTCATCGTTAGAGCTGATCAATATTATTTATGGTTAACACATACCAAGGAGCAGAGAAAACTGGGTAATCATTCTTAAACATTGGTTAGACATACTACCTCACCATGGTCGAAGGCAAGAATCATGCATGCAAGAGGAGAGGGACTGGGTGGCGGGCAGCCATCTTGGGCCTGGCTTCCATTCTCTTAAGCCCACTCAGCGGCCAAGCTAGCAGTATGTCTGCAATAGCCCTGAGCGCACCAGACAGTCAGGCATTCTGCCAAAATATCACATATGTAGAGCAGCAGTAAAAAAAAAAATAAAGTTAAAAACTGGAACAACTGTCCTTTCTGCTTTGTAAAGAAGGCAGGCAATAACCTGAAGTATTTCATTACCAATTTAGAGTAAGCAGAGTTAGACACAGAGGGAGGAGAGAGCTTTCTGATGCAAAGCAAGCAGAGAGAAGATTGAGAAGAAATTGAAGGATTTGGCTAAACCAGAGAAGGACATTTAGTCACAGCAATGGCTTCTACATATTAGTTGATAATAACTGATACCATGCCTTCATAGCTAACACAAATAGAACTTCTGCCAAGCCTGAAAATACCATGTATTAGTTGTTCAAGTCTTTCCACAACCTATTAATGAATCACTATTCCAGTGAGGTATCAGGAACCAGAGCATTACTAGAGGAGTATTTTAGTGATGCTATAAAACTAAAAACAGACCTTCTGAAGAACTGAAGTCATTACTGACTCAACCTAGCATGTCAGGTTGGTTAGCACCAATTTAGGGACATACATTGTACTTTGTAGGTTTTCCTGCAAAACCATTCAACCTCACATTTGCCGGGAAAATGTACTTCAGGAATCATTAGTCTTCACTAGCTTTACAGGATACTCCACAAAACCGCTCTGATAGCTATCATATAAATACCTGGATAAATAAATAATAGCAGCATCTGCATCAGTTCAATAAGCAACTTGTGCTGGTAGCATCATTTGGGCAATGTAGCCAGAGTCTATGATATTTTACCTAGGCAGTGGCGCTCCTACATCCCTGTGGGGGGGGGGTCGACTCGACACCCTCCCATGTGACGCCACACGCTCCGCAACCCTGGGGGCGTGACATCATTCATGTGCCACCACCGAATTGTGGCGGCGGGGTACAAAACACACACACAACCCGCCGCTTTTCAAGGCAAATGACTCCAGGGCGGGCCAATCTCGCGGCCCGGCAGAGCAAAAAGAAGACAGGAGCGGCAGCGGAAAGAGCAACCCAGCAGCGAATCCGGGAGGCAAGTACACCCAGAGAGTGAGTGAGTGTAAGTGTGTGTGTCCAGAACAGATCCCATGCGGATAGCGAGGGCCCACTGTATTGTGAAGTACTTTGAATTCCCAAAGTGTGATGTATAAATGTGAATTTATACATGCAAAGAGGTATAAAGGCAAAGTACTATAATTATCTGTTCATACTGGCTCAGTTTCCTGAATATTTACTGTTGCTGTTTAAAAGGAAGCCTTAAGTGCCCATACAGAAGAACTGCAGAGGGAGATTTCTATTGGTCATAATTTGGACTTTTATCACAATATAGACTCTGCGTGGAATTGGATTAAAACAATCAAGACATAAGGAATGTTCTAAAGCAGTCAAGACTTATTAATTCCAGGAACAGAGGTTCTCAATCAGTTCTCATTTTGGTTTAATTATGTTCAGATAATAGCTAATTAAAAAAATTCTATTGGTCTCTTAAGGAGCAGGCATGACATTCTTGCACTGCAATAATCAAGTACCCTGTACTGTACTTTCATTAGCAGATAAAAAGATGTCCTTTCACTTTAAGTGTTTTATTCAAGGTCTCCTACCATGTATTAACTGCTGCAGTAGCTCTAACCTCCTTTCCCCTTAAAATTATGAACCTAGTTTCCATGATTTATTTATCCCACATAACTTCATAATATAATGACAAATTACCCAGTCATAATGAACAATTAGCTCAAGGGGATATCAGCAGTTCTACATCTTTCCCATGTTTATTCACGCAAAAGAGTGGAGGCGCATCCTGCCATAAGTGTGAAATTCCCAAGGTCACATGTTTGTAATCCTCCATTAACTATGCACATCTTGTAATGCCTCCTATTATGCTGTAGATGTGATCCTGGAAAAGAGAATGCTGTGTGAAACAGCGCTATAGGAGATAATTATAACACTGTTCTACTGTAGATATGTTCATAGAACTGTACTTAACAGTGCAGTAGGTCAGAGCCTGCTGCGTAACAGACCACCACAGCTGCCACTCCGCCTACATGGCTGTGGTGGAAGATGATGGGAGGAGTTAAGCCCAGCAGGATGAGCCTGGTTGCGACTCATCCTTTGAAACTGCAGTCCTTATGCAGCCTTAAATCCCAAATCCACACAACAACATGCATTGGGACTTTGTGGCCACCCTGTAGGGATGGCTGCCTTGCCTGCTGTTTCTCCTCCTGAAGCATTTCCTGCTAGCAAGCAACGTCTGCCAGAACACTTCTCTTGAGAGCGCAGCTGCGTTCCCAGTCAGGACCGTTCTTGGACCAAATGTTGAGGATTTTGTGGATCTTGCCTCTGATAACATGGCTGTCACTAAATTCCTCATAGGTTGAGCTCCCTTGGTTTTTCCAGAACACATCACTCTCACTGGCCCCGTGCTAGCCAGAATACAACACTCTCATTGGTGCAGTGCTAGCCAGAATACTCAGCTCCTATTGGATGAAAGCACAGCACAGGCAGCTGTACTTTTCCCCATGGAACTTTTGAGCAGTACTTTTGAGTGCTGTAATGAAACATTTTTATAGGTAGCAGCACTCTAGGAGGTATTACTGTACAGTGTATGTCAGTTTCTTCTAGCAAAGAATGACCAGATATTGGCAAGTCATAGGCCTGTTCTTCCCACAAACATTGACTGATAAGAAGAAAAGCTTACAGTCCCCCTCTGTACCATTGACTAACCTCTCCATCCTGGAAATGCTTCTTGAGTTGCTTCAGCATCAGGGTGAGTTTTTTGGATTGTACACCACTGTAAGCCAGCAGCATGCTGCCAAACTGACGCTCCGTGATCCGGCCATTTACAGGATCATGTCTTTCAAACTGAAAGAGAAATTAATATGAATTGACAATAAAAAGATATGAAAAATGTTTATCCACAACACTTCTTTGCATAAAAATGATTAGGCTTACCAGATCTCCAACCGGGACAAAGTGCTAGACCTTTAAGAGAAGGAATGTGGGCATGTCTATTCAGAAGCAAGCCCCACTAAACACAATGGGGCTTGCTTCTGAGTAGACATGCCTAGGATTGTGCTCTAACGGTTTAACAAGCTACACCTGCCCACATTCCTTAAGGTCTAGCACTCTGTCCCGGTTGGAGATCTGGTAAGCCTAAAAATGATGCAACAATCAAGAGAGGTGCAGGTAGGTACAAAATAGCTAAGTACGGGGAAAAGTCTAATGATAAGGAACACAATTTTCAACATCACTGTGATTTCATTTACAGTATTCATAAAAGAGCAGGACTATTTTATCTTCCCCTCATGTATTCTATTTTTCTTGGGGATTATATTTTTTGTCGTCATAATCCCGATTTATCGTGTCTACCCTGAAATAAAAACAGGTGCTTCCATAAGGTTCTAACTTCTAACCCATGTACTATTGTCAAACGTTCAAACTTTTATCCACACTGGGAGGACTAGAAACAATGTCACTGAAAAAGAAGATTGAGATTGCAATTATTGTAGTTTGACAAAGAGAGAAATGATCCATACACATGGGCTGGAAACGACAAGATTCTGCCTCTTGGGTTACAGCAATGGTAGAAGGGGTTTTATGTTAAAATTAAAGCTGCTGATTTGACACAAGCCACAGGACCACAGAGGAGGGCCCTAGCTCACAGTGCATGCTTTGCATACAAAAGAACCAAAGTTGAACTCCCCGACATCCACACAGAGCTGGGAAGAGACTTCTGTCTGAGCTCCTCTAGAGTTGCTGCCAAGTCACTGTGAACAATACTAAGCCAGATGGACCAATGGACTAACTTAGAAGGGGGCAACTTCCTTTGATTCGATTTGAGATTCCGAGTGGGTTAACATTAATTGCTTGAATTGAACTTTACATAAAATACTCATATACAGTATTAGGAATTTAAATGTTACTTTGTGCATTTAATGAAAACGACTATATTATGAAAACTTTTCAGATTGTTTAAAAAGGGTGCTAAAATGGTTTATGGAGGTACGAAATGGGGGAGGGGAATGGGTCGCTTCTTCCCACATCTCCTTAAGATCATCAGAATAATAATAATAAGATTATTATTTCTTATGATTTGTAGTTAACGTTTTATTAGACTTGTCCCCATTACAAGGATAAACCCTTAACACTGTAGCTGGAAAGGCAAAACAAGCAACATTCAACAGTCCTCAAACAACTAATGTTCTCTATAAAACTCCTAGCATCTAAGATGTCAATAATGGGATACTCTATGTTTGTATTCCAAGTCATTTTCCACAGTAAAGATGTATGATGTTAGTGGAGTCCTTGGTAACATCTTCATTTCAGTGGAAGAAGTCTGGGCAACAGTTTGGGAAATCATGCATAGGTTACCCAAACTAATTAAGTAATCACAACTTCTGATGTCCTTTCGTAGTAAAACCATCACTTCTGCAGAATTATAAACAAAATAAATATACACATAGCTGAGAAAACTCAATCTTATTTAAAATTTTAAAAATCCACATTTCTCCAATAAACTGAAAATGGGCATCATCTTCACAAAATCCCAGCAGCCATGTAAATACTGGTTTCCATTTTATATCATTTTTTAAAAAAAAGAGAATCTCCATTAGCTCTCTTCACCTAAACACATGCAAATCACTGAGGAATCTCACTGAATATCCATACCCATGCAAAAGTGGGATGCAGATAGCAGTTTCTGAGATGAACTGGGTATTGTGCGAAGTCATGAATTATCAGTTCTCACAAGAGAACACAGTGAACATGTTATCCCAAGACTTACTATCCTACAACGTTGGTTAGAGAAAATACTTGTATGAACAGAACCTCATTTTTACCTCCTTTCCCCCTATAATCTGTGTGGCAAGCAGCATGGCTTTATGCCATTACAGGTCTACTACAGTAACATGTCAGGGAACTAGGAGCAATCATGGGGAGAGATGGGAGGGAGGGGACATATACAGTAGCTGCCACAAGTATGTACCCACTAGCGGCGCAATCCATTGTAAGTTTCCCCTGGTGGGACTATACGTAAGGCACGTTTGCAGCACCCAGCAAGTAAGCAGCGGCACCGCTTGTCCTGAAGATGAAGCTTCCCTGGTCCTGGCACAAGACAAGTCCACGCAACCCTGGGCGAGCTCTCTTACAGGTTTTAAACACTCCTGAACCAAGGAGACGCTCCTAACCAAGGAGAAAGATAGACTGCCACCAGCTGGGGAGGTTCCTTGACCATCCAGTCCCAGCTACTGGAAAGGCCTCCGGTAATACGTTGTGCAAGGTGTACTCCCTGACCCAAGGGAGACAGTGACACAAGGCAGGTAAGTTACTAAGGTAGCGTGTGGTTCCAGCTTACAAAGGCTTCCAGGATTTAGCCTGTCTGGTTCCAAGAAAACACACCAAAGGTAAAATAGAGATGGTTTATTTTAGGCTATGCAAAACAAGCATAGAAGCATGGAAGAGCAGTAAAACTGCAAGACATACTGGCATAACGTACAAGATACAAAGCAACAGGCTAAAAACAATAAATCTAACTCCTAAACATCTAGACATTTTCTAGCACTCACCAAGACATAGAGAGCCACCAGTCACCCCATCAGGGGATGCTGGGCCCACTCAGCCGACGTCAGGGCTGAGCGGCGACATCAGGAGCAAACTAGACCAGGGAGACTGACTTCAACAAAGGTTAGAGATCTGACAAAATGGATCCCCAGAGGGATAGTTAAATAGACTTTTGGGGGTCAGATGATTGACATCAGGGAACTACCCAATCAGGGGCAGCTATACAGCGTCCCTTCTAGAAGATGACTTCATATGACTTCTGACCCCCTCCAACTGGAGAATCGGGTGGTGGATTCACAGGTGCAAAGATTTAATGAGAGAAAGAAGTGCAATCTCATTCCCATGCAGATAAGGCACTAACAAGCAGGGCTAGCTCGAGCACAGCAGAGCTTCAAGGACATTGGCTAACGTCCAATCACTGAGGTTCTAAGGGCAGAGAAGAGCAGTTCCTGTTCAAAAATGGAGTCAGTACCAAAGTAAGATTTCGACTTTCTTGACACCGCTCACTCAGCCTGTGGCCACAGCCAACACTGGCAGAGGTAGGTAAGTCCTGCACCGGGCGGTGGGAAGGCGGGCCGGGGTGGACAGGGAGAGGGCGATTGGCCATCCAGGCCAGAGAAGGGGGAGGGATTATTGGTGGCGGGTTCCACCAATTCCTATCCCCCGTCCTGGGCCTGGTTGGCTTTACACGGGCTCCTCAGATTTGTGCCAGCCATTTTGCTGGCCCACATCTGAGGAGGCCCATAGGGGTCACTGGGGTTCTCCCCGGGTGAAGGGACAAACATCCCTTTTTCTCAAGGTGTGCCGCAGCCCCATCGGTGCAGGCCCGATCCTGCCTAGGATCTGGCGGCGGCCCTACACAGGATTGGGCTGCCCGTCTGCTTGTACTATGATTTTTTGAGTGGCCCTAAGTGACAGGCCCTAAGTGGTCTATTGATAGTCAATAGACCAGGTTAGGAGACAGCCCTCTAATTCAGAGGTGCCAGTAGCAGAAGGCAGGCGGTCTGGGAAGAGGGAGCAAACCAGTGGCGTACTCAGCCCTCCCGGCGCCTGGGGGGGCGGGGGTTGGAGCGCCTACGTCGCTCCGCGCGCCCCCAAGCAGCCGAGCTCGGGGCTGAGCAGCGCGGCACCGGACCGGAGCCCCCGGAAGCAGCGCGCCCACTCGGCGCGTCACCGGCTTCCGGAGGCTCCGCTCCGAAGCCGGAAGAAGCCCTACTCCCAGCGACTGCTCAGTTCAGCGGTCAGGGCCTTCTGAGAAGGTCCTGCGCGTCGAAGCGCCGTTTATTCCTTTTTGCGCATGCGCAGAGCCTTTCTGAGGGCAAACGGCCCGTTTGCCCTCAGAAAGGCTCTGCGCATGAGCGAAAGGGAGTAAAAGGCGCTTCGACGCGCAGAACCTTCTCAGAAGGCCCTGACCGCTGAACTGAGCGGTCGCTGGGAGTAGGGCTTCTCCCGGCTTCGGAGCAGAGCCTCCGGAAGCCGGTGACGCTTCTGAGGGGCGCGCCAGCTGGGCTCCAGTGCCGTGCTGCGTAGCCCCGAGCCCGGCTGCCGCGCCCCCCGGAAGCTCGGTGCCTGGGGGTGGAGTACACCTGCTCCCCCCATGATAGGATGCCACTGGAGCAAACCGGCCTTTCCCTGAGTAAACTGAGATCAGGCAGGTAAAATAAACATACACAAGATGATGGTAGAAGAATTAAAAGGGGAGAGCCAGGCATGTTCCAAGGAGAAGGCAATGGCACAGACAACAAGATGAAGGATTCTGGACAAAAGATTGGTATGGAGGTTAAAAGGCAATTTGCAAACAAAGCAAAAACACTAACACAGCTTACGGGGTACTCTCCCTACTTTAAGTATTCAAGCAAGATCTTGGTCCTCATACCTACATCTAGCTGGGCAGGTAGGTAACACTTTCTGCTGATGCATCCAATGCTTGGATGAGAGGCCAGGACAAACATGTAAGGGATGTTTTATGTGTGACCCCACTTTTATAACCAGTGGGCATTAATCAGGTTTTACTTGCAAGATTGGATGGGGGGGTAGCCACCTTGGCCCTTGACGTTCTTGTTCTTGGGAATAATCGTCCAATGCACTGGCTCAATGCCAAGATCTTTGTTATAGGTCAATTTGAGGAGGAAGAACAGGGGCAAACATGGCTACAGCATCCAAATGACTCTGCAGCCCCTTCACAATGCTGAGACATCAATGAAGCCTCAAAGGTGGTCTGACAGTCCAAAACAGGTTAAAAAAACCTAGAAGAAAATCAGAGCTTTCCACCACAGATAAAAAAAAGAAAAGACGACATCACTAAAAGTAGACCTGGTGTATCTCCACTTCTTCCTCTTAACACTGCAGCAGCTATATTGCATCTCTCTTAGAACTTATACGATTTACCCAAAGCAAAATTGCCGCCAATGGACTGGCTTAAACACAATGCTAGTAACACAGATAGCCTTTGGAGCAATTAAAAAAAAATTGCTCCAAGTCTTTTTAGCGTGGGATTTAAAAAATGAGAAAACAAATAAAACGTCTAAGCGGTGAACACTGCCACTCCTTAGTGGTTCCTGTTTCCGTAACATTAAGCACAACAAACTGTCACCAATAAGCAGCAATATAAATATGACCATTAGTGCCTGCAGAACAATATGTATGGCGCTATTAAAAAAAACAAGGAGGTAACCCAAAGAATGTTCTCCTTTGATATCCACAGTTCACTCAATTCACAGGGAAGAGAAGAAGTCATCAATGAAGATATACGCCACAGAAATAAGAGAGCCTAGTGCTAACCTGACAAACTGCTCTTCAAATAGATTCTTGCCTTCAGAGCCTCTCTGGAATTCTGCTGTATCATTTCGACAGGGCTGCACAATAACCCAAACTCACTCAGCCAGATGCAATATGTCACTTCATCTGACAGCACTGAAGGTTTTCCAAATTTTACAGAGCTTCACCAGAAACTCAAGAGCAAGCACATGCTGTACTCATCAAAAATGGAAAAGGACTGCAGTTGTGAGGCTACGACTTAGGTCTTCCTTAACTGGTGTACCTTGTGCATGCTGCGTTGACACCAAGAACTTGTGCTTGGTATTTGATATGAGTCAGAACCCTAATAAACACCATGCCTCAGAATTCTCAACATGTATAGAAGGGGGAAAAAAGCCTCTTACCACATACCGATGACTTCCTGGTACAGCATGGATGTTTCAAGAAAAAAATATAGGATTTAAGTGTACTTTTAAGTCGTTTCGTGTTGATGCATACATGCAGCCAGTACTACTATGAATTTTCTCAAACATATTGAAAAAGACAAATGCTAAGAAGTACAATTCTCAATGTCTAACAACATGAGCTCTGTTGCAGTGAGAGATAAGCTGCCTCAGGCTGCAATTGCCTACGATCTTTTAAGTCTACTGTTTCACTGTAGCAAGTAGTGGAACTGTTGTAAGGTATGTTGTACCCCTTTAAAGGAAGAACAGTGTGACATGGAAGAGTCAAGCCTTATGCCAGGGATGGCCAAGCTTTCAACATGAATGCTCCTGGCCCTTTAATGGTTGTATAAAAAGGTAAAGGTGACCCCTGACAATTAAGTCCAGTTGTGTCCGACTCTAGGGTGTGGTGAAGAGCCAGCGTTGTCCAAAGACGCCTCCGTGGTCATGTGGCCGGCATGACTCTCCTTGCCAGAGCACATAGCATGCGGCTGGAACACAGAGCGCTGTTTATTTAATGGTTTATGTAATGGTTTATATAATGGTTGTATAGGTGAGGGCATTTCAGCAGGTGCAGCTGCTTTAGCATCAGCACTAAGTTGCAGCTGCCAAGATTCTGTCTTCTACACAGCTCTTAAGAACACAGAGGCCCTAATGGTGGAAGGTTGGCCACCCCTGCCTTATGCAAAAGCCTGGACAGCACCTGGCTCAGAGATTACACCAGTATACATACACACTGCATGGATAAGGGGAAGGGCCACAGCTTGGCAGCAGAGAATATGCTCTGCATGCAGAAGGCTCCAGGCTCAAAACATGGGCCAAACATCTCAGGTAGCAGGGCTACCTCACCCTTGCCTGAGACCTACTGCTGGTTGAAGTAAACAGTTCTGGGCTAGGCAGACCAATAGTCTGACTCAATGCAGTACAGCTTCATTCAGTTCCACAGTTGGTTGAATATCAGCGAACAGTCAATGTCAGCTGAACTGCAGAAAATGCTTCATTTCCCCTGGGCCCCCCAAAATCTGCTGAAGTAGAAAGGTGCCAGGGTGCCCACATCAGCTTACTTGGCCTTAACTAGGCATAACTCAAAAGCAAGGAGGAAAGGGGGTGGAGGGGGAAGACTAATGCAGCAGCGGAAGGGCACATACATCACTGTCCTTCAGGCAGGCAAATCGGTGACAGCAGGACAAAGTAACTAGAGGATGCAAACCCAAGGAGGCTGCACAAAAAAGAGGAGGAAAATGAGCATTTCGGTCTATATGTATTCTTCCCACCACTTCCCCTTCTGCTGTCACCAGCTGTAGTACTTCCTTCTGCCAGGAACCTAAGTCAGTCTGTTATATACCTTGTCATATGCCAGAGACAGCAGGTGAATCCCTTCGGGGTCTTGGTCTCAAACAGTCGGAGAAGGTAGCAGCTCAATTTGTCTTCTAAGGGTTGCTTCACACAGGAGAAAACACTACCTACTGTATATGGAAGTGGTTTCCGTGCAGGAAACTGCATTAATCCCCACACATAGGTTCTCATGTATGATGAATGTGCATTCATTTCTCTCACCAAATTGGGGTCTCCTCCCAAGGACACACTGAACAAGGCACACATGCATTCCACATGTGATCAGATGCAGGATTCATACTGCCTAAGATTTTTGTCTTGCCGGAAGTGGCCCCGGGCGAAATATGCTCGCTAGGGAGTACAACCAAATGAACTCTAGAGCAGGGGTTCTCAACCTCTTCCTGGTCAAGTACCACCTCTGGGCACCACTCTCCTGCTGTGTACCACCGAAAGTGACTGGAAATGACATTATTGCCAGTTACTCCCAGGTTTGGGGTTTTTTCGGAGGCCAGAAAACACAGGCAGGAGGCTCTGGGTGGGTGGGAGGGCCCTTCTCAGTGTTCCCGAGAGGCTTGGCCAAAGGCAGGAGCCTCTCAGGAGCAAAAATGCAGCACCGAAAGGACCACTGGTGGTACTAGTACCATTGGTTGATAACCCCTGCTGTAGAATTTACTTCTGAGTAAATATGATCCCGGTGCACATTAGTAATCTGCATACTAGAAATCTGTTCTAAGAAAAAAATCCATGAAATACAGAAGAGTAGTCCATGATTGGTTTTAACGGAAGTATACTTTCTTTAGAACACACATTGAAAAGAGATTTATTTGATGTTCTAAATTAATCTAGCAGAACACGTTGCTTCACTATTAAATATGCAAATACTTCATAAAGCACTTAAATATGTAAAAAAAATGGCTAGTTATCTAGTTTCCCCAAGGAAAACACTCCTCCATGAATAATGAAACCGTATTTATTTTCCAAAATAATATTTCTTATTTCGTCCCCTCCCAGCCTTCCTCTTTAGCTGTGCCCTTGTAGGAATGTAAAAAAAGGGAATGAAAAGGATAAAGTTAGCAGAATTGCCTTCAGCTCAAACCTCCGTTGAGTCTTTAAAGATCAAAGTTTAGAGAACATGGATAATGCCTTTTTCACTGAAAGACACGCCACCTTTATTGAATAAAAGACATAAGGAGCATTTTAGATTTGCAAAGAAAACAGCAATGCACCAAGGTATTGACACAATATGGTAACAAAATAATATTTTTTTTGTCTTTTGCCAAGTGCTTACCATCCAGTAAACAAGGACACTTTAAACAGAGCAAGATGACACTTTCCTGAATTAAAATGGAAGGCACACCTGACTCTTATACACCCAAAATTTTAACTGTTGGAGTAAGAATTACCCAGCTTTAGAGGAGTCCACTGCCTATGTTTCTGCATGTTGTTGTTCGGGACATACCCCCTGATTGGAAAGAGGAAAGTCCAGATGCATGCTGCATCTCATGCAGAGATCAGGGCTGGCATCAGTACGCCTTTGGGCAGCTGCCAAGGATCCAATGCCCCTGTAGGGTCCACTGTTGATGCCCGTCCTGACCTCTGGGGTAAATTAGGCCAAGCCAGCAACTGGCAACTGCCAGCTGAGCAGACTCCCTCCCCTCACCATGGTGACATGCGATTTCTTTTTATTCTCAGTGGGTCAGCAACACTACTTGGGGCATTACTGAGAAGGGGAAAAAAACACATGGCAGGTGGAAGCTAATGGCTACAATGCTGCTGTTGCCGGCTGGTCAAGGATAAAGAACTCCATGTCTATGACTACAAGGAATGAGGGGTCCACCAGAGATCACCTTGCTGAAGGCCCCTCAGATCTAAAAGGAGCCCTGGCAGAGATGCAACAGGCATTCTCCCCTGAAAGAGGTTAATTCTGCAGCATCTCTTCATTAGCAGAGGTTGAATGATCCAATTGTATCCAATGCACAGGTACAGCAGAATCACACACAGAGGCAGAATGGAAGAAGGCAAAGTCAGAGAAAGGCCACTCACGCAGAGATACAGCAGGGAGCCCAAGCGCAGCTGGGTCTTTTTGGCCATGGGAACCTTTGATTATTTCAGTTTGTGCTTTAGTCTACTAGTGCGTCTGGCACAGTTTGGGAATTACTTCACAAGCACCACATGCGCTGCAAATCCTGTCAACAAACCTGTGGCAACAAGATTTATTACTTGTCCTTTACTCCTATTGTCTACCTCAAAGAACGCAAAACACACACTCAATGCTTTAAGACCCACTCCTTCAGACGCATGCAAATGCCACTTGCAAGAAAGCATAACCTATTTTACTCCAACAAAGACATGTTCAGAATAATCCTGGAAGCCTGCTGGTGTCAGAGGAAATGGGCCTTGAAAGGGTCGAAAAAACATGCAACAAAGGCACTAAGAATGATGGATTCTGTTTAGATGCACAAGCATCAGCATTTCTGAACATCTCCTGCTTGCTCTGATGATGGTAAAAACAGCAAAATCAGGGGAAACTCTTCAGAGTTTGGATCAGAACTGCCCCATAAAACAAAGTAGTTCTGCTCAAACAGCTCCTGTTTTAAATGAGAATCACAGAATGTCCTGGAGAATCAGATGTTAAGTGCGAGAAGGAGAAACCCAACATAGCACTTGGTGTCTGACATTTAATTTACTTTATATTCCATAGTGTCAATAAGAAGGGGAAGGCAGAGCAGGGGAGGGGGAGGGAACCATCTTGAGCAAAGCAACGAGTGCTTGGAGAGGCATCAAACTGGCAGCTGGCAGCTGGCTTCTGCGCTTCACAGATCTCAATAGTGGTTGAGAATTCAGAGCAAAGCAACAAGACGTTCCAGTGACACTCGTGGGAGTGTTCTGAAGTGACTGGTTTTCCACACTGTCACTTCTCATGCTGTAGTAAGGTAGCAGAAGAAGGAAACCTCCAAAGTGATGGCTCAGAGACACCGAAATAAAGTTTTCAATATTTTCATTGGTGATGACAGTGATGTCAAGAAGCAAAGATAAAACCACCACTTGATATCTCAGAGGCATTGATCTGCGTAGCACATCTGTTAAAGTCATGAGAGATAGGAGCACTAAATAAATGTTTATTGTATAGAGATGACACTGGTCTACAGACATGATTTAGGTTATTGCAGTAGTTCCCAGACTGGGAGCTAGGGGAGCCTTGGAGTGCCATGAAATCCTCTCGGAAAACAGTGCAATGCCAATTGGCAGACATCAACATAATGTAATGGGGAGCTGCGGCCAGTGGTTACCAATGGTCAAGGGAGTCACAGGTCAAACATTTGGGAAACACTGAATTATTACGAATGAGCTGTGCCAAGTATTGGGCTCACATGCTTCCCCTTCTATTCCTTTGCACTTGAGGGGAAGAAATCGAAAACGGAAACTGCAGTTTCCTGTTATACCGAAACTTGGGAAACCAATGGTTTATTTTCACTGTGGCCAGTTAAACCAGATCCAAACTGTGATTCATTGTCCCCATTTGTTTTAATTAACCACAGTGAGAATAAACCATGGTTTCCCAAGTTTGGACATAACAAGGAGCTGCAGTTTATTTAAAGCAAAAGCCTTAAATCCCCTCTCCTCATGCACAGAAGATGAGAGTAGAGGGGGAGCATGTGAGCCTGAGGCTCATTTGTGATTATGATGTAGTAGTAGTAGTAGTAGTAGTAGCAGCAGCAGCAGGAGGAGGAGGATGAACCACCACCTTTATTAGTATATATTGTGATTATGTAAACCATGGTTGTGTGAACCAGAGCAAAGCATCCCAGACACAATAGATATGAAGCTGAAAAGGATAAAACGAACAGAGTGTTCCTTAGTAATAAAGTTAACATTTTCCGAGCTCAAGGTTTTTGAGTCCTAATGTTTCGCCCATGTGTACAATGGACATTTTCAAAGGATATCATATGTGGAAGACCATAATACATTTTTTTGTACATTTTGTTCCTGGTGGCGGCAGCGATCCCTAGGATTGTTACTGCCGCTGCCATGCTGTCCCCGCCCCTTAAGGTGACAACATCCAGTTCTCGTGGTGGGTCGTGACCCACCACGTTTGAGAACCGATACCCTAAACAACTTATAGGCAGTATCCTGGAAGGAAAATTAAGGCTCGGAGCATGCACATCATGAGGTTTAAAAGACCCCCAAAACCTCCCCTCTGCACAATAAAGTAATGCTTAAGAAGGATTTTTCCTCACCCTGTGGTCTGAACAGCACTATCCCAGGCTGGCTGGAGCCTTGGACAGGAGCAATACTCTTAGGTCCTTGGGATATGGTGCAACATTGTGTTTCAGGTTCTAGCTCTGTGTAGTGCACTGTAAGTACATAAAAATGTATTTCTATGTATAAGTGTATTTCATAGAAGTGAGGGCTTACGCAAGGCAAGGCAGACAAACCAAACACATCAAGAGTCTGATGAAGAACTAGTGAAGATGAGATAAGGTAAAGGTGACCCCTGACAATTAAGTCCAGTCGTGCCCGACTCTAGGGTGTGGTGCTCATCCCCATTTCAAAGCCGAAGAGCCAGCGTCGTCCGAAGACGCCTCCGTGGTCATGTGGCCGGCATGACTCTCCTTGGAGAGAGCTAAATAGGTAGCAAAGAAGGTGAAGTAATAGTGGTCCACTGAAAGCTTTGCTCAACAAGTGGTTTGGAGGAGGGAGGGGGAAATGGTTTGCCATAAATTCCGGAGCTATTTTCACCATTTCCTTATCTTCTTTCTGCTCCTAGAGACCAGTTTTTGAATTAATGGGCAGTAACTGGATTAAAAAGTATGTCTCCTGGTGCTGGCAAGATCCTCATGAATGCCAGGTGTTTTAGCGATGTTTCTGACATATCATTGACCTTGCAAATGCACTGCAGTCTGGAACAGAATGATAGAATTAATAGCAGCCTCTAGCAGTTTCCGACACCTTAATGAGCAATTAAAAGGTTATGTAAAGAAGCATCGCACCTTTAGCTTTCAAGCCATGCATGAAGGTAATTTAATCCGCAAGAAGTGATCTTGCAAAAAAAAATTGTCTTATCGCCAAGCTTCTCCTCTTACAGAAAGAGTACCATGATTTCCAATTGCCAACCCAGAGAGGAGACGTTTGTGGAGGGAGTTGCATCAAGGGCAATTGCTTGTTCTGAAGTTGACAGATAGGTCTCTGAACCCCCATCCTCTCCTCAAACTGCTCCCTCCCCTAATGAAAATAGTTGTTGACCAGGGCCAAGATTTAAAATTTTAAATGAATGTGAATGAATACAACACAAAAAAATGCAGTGTAGCTCTCTCAGCAGCTATTATCCATAATAATCAAGAATGAAGTCTTAAGGTTTATAAGAACCTTTAGTGCCTCCCTACTAGGGACAACGTAACTGGGGATGGGTCCCTCTATTATGCCCCACTTGTGAGCTTCCGAGGGGCAGCTATCTGGCTACTTTTGGGAGACAAACTGCTGAATCAGACACAGACCTCTGATGTGAACCAGCAAGGCTACTGTTGGGTTTTTTAATACATTAGTTCAAGTTCAAACATAATGCCAAGCTAGGATTTAGCAATTGGGGCACCATGCTCCCTTTCCCGCCCTTGTATGTTGATTTTCTCCTCCATTTTTGCTAACCATAGCTTGCTGTACTGACCGAACTGGACAATTATGGTCAGCACTAACATCCAAAACATTTTTTGCAAATTCACTTCAAACTAGGTTTTCAATAAAAAATTGCAGACAAAGCACTAAGCATAGGCTGGATTCAGGCAAAATGTGGGACCCTAACTCAAACAACAGTAGTTAAGAACCTGCACTTGAAACCTGTTCTCTGAAATTTGTTACTATCAGAGAAATTGTATATTGCTTAACGTCAAGCCACCTAGAACTTCAAAGAACCCGCTAGGAGATAAAGAAAATTCATCTGGAACAGATAGAGCATTTGAAGACTTTTACGAACTCCATCTCCAGAAGGAAAATGTCACATGAAGAGATTCATATGTATCTTAGAACCAAGAGATGGCGCTCTGCAAAGATGCAGAAGCTTGGTCAGAGCATTTGGCTGTTGTGAAATAATATATCGGAAGCAGAACCTTCTGTCAAAAATGGAAATCAGCTACTTAATTCTGCCTGTCTATATACTCTGCTACTTTGTGAGCATTCAAAGACAAGAGTGAACTCCACTGCTTGTACTGTATATTCATAACTGCCTAGTATTTCAAATGAGTACTGAAAGATGTTCATTCTACAGGAGTCTACCTTTAAAGTGCAACGAGGCTATGAAGAAACTTTGAGAAACAATTCTCAGCATGAACAACCAACCTAAATCCACAGTGTGGTTTAGATTTTCACACTTTACCAAGCAAAATACATTTGTTGGCTCAACTCAAATTGGAAAGAGTAAGTTAGCTTGCATTATGTGACTTACATCAGATCACCACAGTTACTACTCTTCTCTATCTTTTCTTTAAATTGCAAACACTAAGGCCCTGACCAAACATACAAAACCCACATGGAAATAGGCATATGTAACAGGATAAGTGAACATTTGGATGCAGTTATTCTGCAAAATCCATGTGGCTTTCCTTATTGGTGAGAGTTTTTTTTTTTTACCATGGTATATCCAAGTACCTTTTTCACTTTTTATTCCATGAGTTCTGAATTTTCCACATGGGTTTTGAATGTAGGATGAGAAAACACATGTGGTTTTCGATATCTATGAGCTTTGAGTCCTCAGAGGAGGTGAGAGGGCACCCTAGACTGGCTCCTGGTAGATTCCTCCTTTGCCACAGCATGTCCTCTCCTTGATTTAGCAGTCCACTATGACGGAAGTTTACCTGGTCAAGGCATGAACCTCCACAAGCTGAAGCGAGGGAGAAGCATAGGAGGTCACGTGATCTCCCTTTCGGTGGACCCATTGGCTAGCACTTGTGTTTTGTGCATTTGTCACAAGTGTGCGGTTTTCCGCGCACTTTCCTCCCTTAGCCCATGTCCCCCCCATATTCCCCATTGAAAATAGCCTCAGTCTTGTTGTGGTCCTCAGAACTTAAAGTGTGGGGTAAAAACATAGGAGTGCACTTGACTACACGCCATTCATATACAACCAATTGTACCTATTGATTGTCTTGCATGACAATAACTCATGGCTTCTCTTCCTGGTTCCGACCAGGGTTGGTCGCCCTTGATGAGCAAGATCAGTTAGTGGGCAATGCCAATCAATTCATGGGTAACCTCCCTGTTTGAAAGGTGGGAAAGGAACCAAAAATTTTGTGAAGGAGGTTCCAGCTCAGGGAAACCCCACTTTTTTTGGTTAAAAACCAGAACTGAACACCAAGGGGAAAAACTTCCTGAACACTGGAATAGTGAATCACACTATACGCCTGAATCAGGAAATTTCCTGCCCTCAGAAGGGCAAGTCCACAGCGGGAAACTTCTGCTGCTCCCTTCGGTGGGCAAATGCTGCTGGGACACTTGCTTTTGGGACAAATGCTGCTGGTCTACTGAACGATGATTGGCAGCACAGGAGGAGGAACTAGCATGGTTTTTGCTATGAAGAAACCCCTGGATGAAGTGAACATATGGTCACAAATTCCACATGGGGTGACTCTCCTGGATTTCATTTTAAGGATGCATTTTGCCATAGAACAACTGCATGTTTGGTCTGGACCTAATACTAATTTTCTTCTCCAGGATCTATTTTTCATATGGTTCATAGAATTGCCAAAGTTTGAAATGAAGCCTGGATTAATCACTTGGGATTTATTGTGGCTTTCATCACAACACTATTATCACAGCATCATTTTACCATTATCTTCTTTTTATTCATTAGGGGAGTCTGAGACATTTAAATGCATTAATTATTGAAACATTCAGGCATCCTATCTAATATAATATTTAAGGCTCCTGTCTAAAATTCCTGCATGTCGATTAATTATTTGCTCAAATATTATTTTTAAAATTAATTAATAATGGTATCAAGATAGATGGCAACCCTGCTTTTATACAATTCAAGAGTTCCTGGATCCAAATTTTTCACATTTTTTTAAAAAATACCAAATACCATGTACATTCACAGCTGGTAGAGATAAAGATTTACCTAGGTCAAAGTCTTTTTTATCTGTACTTGGTATCTATTGAGAGGAAGTAGAATAGATACCTTTATTGGCATAAACACATCAAAAAACAGACGAACAACCAAAAATCCCCCAACACATCCAATGACAACAACCACAATCCTGCAAAAAAATCTCCCCAAACTGTCCCACTATGAATCTATACATCAAAACTCATTTCCCGAGTAGCCACCACCAAAGAAGCAAAAGTTGCAACGTTATCAAGTCTCCCATCATCTTCTGTTGACAGAAGGGCTCGGAGAATATCTGCCTCCATCCAGCCCTGAAAACACACCAGTATCAAGTTAAGGTGCTTCTGGGCAGAAAGACTCATGCAGAGAGCATGATAAAAAGATATGTTCAGATGTCTCCACACACTTCATGCCACATGAACAGAGCCTTGCTGAAACAGTTATTCCTTTGTCCAGACCCCATAAAAGGGCAGAAGGGAGAGCGTTGCACCTCGCCAGCATAAAAGCCCTTCTTAGCTGTGGGTTATGCAATTGATATAGATAAGTTGACAGCTTCCCAAACTTAATAGGCAGATGGAGATGCAATGGAGAGCACGTTGTATTAGCTGCACTGATTAACTCTTGGCGCTCAATGTCAAGAGTTCTCTCCCTAATAGTTCTAAATGCTGCAGCTAACCCCATCATGCCTCGCGTCTCACTGTCAAGCCCCATCAATTTTAGCTTTGTAAGCAGACTAGAAACCCCACAAGGCAAAGATGTGTCTGATAGCCTGGTTTACCACCTACTATCACTTGTCGCTTTAAAAAGAATGCCCAGCCAAAATTTTGCAAATCTTAGCCACGCCAGTGTTTTCAGCCTTAGGCACAGAGCTGAGTACGGGACACAGCGCGGCATACACAAAATTTTCCTGAGGAAATTAGATTGGATATGCTCCGTGGCTAGGTCTGAAGCCTTGAACCAGATCGGGACACCATATAAAGCTTGAGAGACAACTTTGGCCTTATAGGCCTCCAAAGCAGCCAGGACATATCTATTGTCCAGAGTAAAATAAAATCTCTCAATTCCTGAAGATGAGAGTTTGGCCAAATTAGATATGGAATGGCGATGAAAAGCCTAAGAGTGCCTGTAATGAAATGTGATGCCCAAATATTTAAACCTTTTGCCTTCAATCTTTCCCAGCATCAGAGTCTTCTCCATAGAGGGATCTAATCAATAGCAGAAGTCTTTTTTTATCCCTTTTGAACTAAGCTTATTCCATAACAGTTCTCTGTCTACTGAATCAAAAGCCCCTTTTAAATCAATAAAAGCCACATATAATCTTGCTCTGGATACCCTGACTTGTTTAACAATGATATGGGAAAGAATAAGACAGTTGTCAACAGTAGATCTGCCTTGCCGGTATCCTGCTTGTTCTGGACCAAGTATACTATTCAAGTCTACCCAGGTCAATAGCTTGCTGTATAGATACCTTGCATAGATCTTGCCCACAACTGACAAAAGGCTGATAGGTCTGTAATTAGCCGGGGAGTTAGAATCACCCTTTTTGAAGATAGGAACAATAACCGAGGAACGCCAGTCTTGGGGGACACATCCCGTTTCATTGATCTTTGTGAAAAGAGGGGCTAACAACTGAGCCCACCATTCTGGCTCGCTCCTAAGAAATTCAGGGGGTATTGCATCCAGTCCAGGGGCCTTCCCAGATTTTAGATGACTAATTAGTTGTCTTATCTCTTCTGGGGCCACCGGTGGCCAAACAGGAGGCTCAGAAATTAGTGTCTCTAAACACACTTTCAGGCTGGTAGGATTTATCCAAGAAGATCCCCTCAAAATGTTGGACCCAGGCAGAAGAGGGAATTACTACCTTATCACTACCTTCAGAGTTTAATGCACCTGAAACAATGTTCCAAAACATCCTACTATTTTTGGATGATATGGCCTGTAGTAGCTTCCCCCATTGCATTTGGTAGAATTTCTGTTTCTTATCTCGCAGTAATTGACCTAGCCCTTTCTTAAGATCTACGTATTTGTTTAAATGTCTGGGGTCATTAGAGTTTCTAAAGCCACGATAAGCCTCACGGATTTGGGTCTTCAGATCCTTGCACTTTTGATCAAACCAAACCTTTTTAGATTCCATGCCCCCATTGCCCAGCAAAACTATTTTACGTCCTAGCTCCTTTGAGAGCCGATCTATAAGAATTTCATAGGAGCTAATTATTACTGTAACCTCTTGAGAGGAGGTAAATAAGAATGTCTGAAGTTGTATTGGGTTAACTATTTAGATAACTCTGGATTAGTTGAGGCACACACTTGCTCTTTGGGAATGGACTCTGGACTGAGTCAGCAATTTGCTTGCAAGCCAGCCATGAGAAGAGTCATTCCTTTGTAAACTAAACGGCATCTGACAGCTCAATTTAAATTCAAGCAATGCCAAGTTTATGCCAAACATCTTAGTCTCCATTTCACTATCTATATAGAAAATAACCTGGATCTCTTATCTAGAAGTGATTTTTGTAAAAAAATAATACATAAATCACATAATTTATGAGATGATTCTCGTAGTGACCTTTTTAAATCTACATGTATAGCATGACATCACAAGCCCCGCCCCTTTCGGCGGTGGCACATCAAAAATGCTCACACCCCCAGCAGTTTTGCGGCCACTTTTAAGCCTTTGCGGCCCGAGTGGTTGGCCAGCCAAATCCAGTCGCTGCAAATGGCCTAAAAGCGGCCGAAATACTACCAGGGGTGCATTTTTGATACGCCGCTGCCGAATTGCTGCCAAATCCGGCTACAAGCCCCCCTCTAACGACGCCTCTGAGGAGGGGGGGATGCGGCAGAGACTGGGGTGGGGAGGGGGGTAGATTGAGGTCAAGAAGGTGCTGGTATCAGCGGCAGCAGTGCTGCCGATATATGCACTTCCTTCACGGTCTTGATTCGCCTTCCTGGGTCTGCTTAAACTTGCACCAACAAAATCGCTGGCGTAGGTCTGAGTAGTCCCAGTGGGGCATCAAGGACTTACCCCTGGGCAAGGGTACATTTTGGTCCCTTGCCCAGGGGTGTATGTTTAATTAGGATTGGGCTGCCCTTTGACTATGTTTTAAAAGGGCCTTATGCCCAAAGAATGGCAATGGCAGGGTAGCTCTTAAAACACTGGGAAGGCAACTCCCATGGATATTGAATTATTCAGAGGTTTTTGGTAAGCCTGTACCCACTCACTCTTTCTCTTGGGTTTAGTATATTTGTGAAACTCCCAACATCTCTCCATCCTGTAGTAACTGTTGGTAACTTTTCCCCATGAGACACAGAAACTGAACACAGGGCTCTAATGAAGACCCATGGAGGGCAGAATGATTATCCAGATGGTTTGAAGCGACATCTTCCACAAGCATATGGAAATCATTTTTTCCCTTGACAAATACAATTCATGGCAGTACCATCTCTCAGAGCTTTAGAAGCTGATTTAGTATACACATGATTGCATTTCTCAGAAAAAAAACAGATGAATTTCAGACAATTATGTACTAAGTTCTACATGACAACCTATTTTAATTAACAAAAATAGAACTAAATTATAACTTTCATATATAGCCTGAAATCTGATTAGCATATGCTCCTTGCGGCCTTGTGAGGCTTATGATTACATTAAGTGAATATTGATTTAGACAAACCATAGACTATACAAAATAATACATCTCTGTAAAAACCCACTCAATATGGCACATCCATTTGTGCATAAAATCTTACAGAGGGAATATATTAAGGCTTTGAATTCCTGGAGGGGAAAAACTCTATTGTATATATGGATCCTTCTGAGACTTGAGATCAGGAAACTGAAAGCAAGAAAATTCAGAACAAGGCCTTAATACCACCATTGTAGGACAAGAAATCTCCATTCTATGATGAAAAGTCATTCTACTTTCTTTTAACCCTGGTCTCTTCTATTCCACTCGTACCTACCACCCAAACTTTAGTCCCACCAGCAGTGGGTCCCAGGCAGAAGTGGGAAAGGTACAGTTCAGTCCCCCATAAATGTGTCCATAAGAATTTAGATCAATGGCGATTAACCATGACAAGCAGGACCTAAACAAAAAAGTGTTGCTATATGTCTCCAGCTCCCAAGAGATTGCTCCTCTTAACAAATTCAGCCAGCCTGGCGCAGGAGCCTTGTAGTAGTGTTGAGGCCAGTACTAGCACATGTACAATATGGCACATTTGACACATATGGCACATGCACAATCATATGGCACATGATTAGATCCAAACTCCCTCTGCATCAGACACTAACCTCAAGCTTCAAAATGTCATGCTGAAGTTTGCGCTGGAAATCCAAGAAGTGAGAGATAGTCAGCTTCCCCTTCAAGTCAGACCCAAAAAAGTAGGTGGTCAATGCAGAGTTGAAGCCTGTCTTCAAGGTGTTCCCGGTAGTCGAACGGTCCCTATGACGCATGCCCATGCTTGTTTGGGAGCGAATTATGCTCTGAACCTAACAGATTGCACAGGTTTAAAAAAGAAAAGAAAAAGAAAGCAGCATTATAACAAGGCAGGCAGTTGGATGGAAATATGAGCTTATTATAATTTATCATGTAAGTTACATTTCAGTAGTTGGAATGCTGAGTTAACATGGACGATTCTGTGTTTGCACAACCTTTCTGCATGCTTTCTTGTCTGTGTAATTCTTGTCCATTCTAAATTCTGGAAGACAAGTTGGAGGTATTGTGGTTTACGTGATCTTCCTTTATAGTATGCGCAAGACTGAAAGATACTGGAGGATTTGTCATTAATTTTGACTGATACAGGAAAATTTATTCTTTACGTAGCTTTTTAGCATTATCTGCAAGATGGTGCAAAAATAGAGGCCTTTTTATTTATGCAAGGTTCTCTCATTTCTAAATCTGATTGATGCTGGAGAATTGATTAGTTTCTATAACTCTCCTTTTCTTCCCTTCCTTTTCTGGATGCTAGCTACTTGGAATGGAGTGTTTTGCTTTATCCTTACACCCCCCAAGGAAGACACGAGACAAATCACTTCTTGGAGAGATGGTCACTTTATTTATTATTTACAGTAAAAACTTACAGAGGCAAACGTTGGGGGTAAAGTAACATACACACCCCAAAGGCGTGCGGGCACTGGTCGGGGGAAATGGGCCTAGCCATCTTCCTCCCCCTGCTTTTTTTTTTTTTTACTCACCAGGGGTTGTGCTGGCCCTCCGGAGGGTGCAGGGGGGCCGTGGACCCCTCTGCTGGCCTCCCCCGTAACCCAGATTAGCTTCCAAAAGAAATGTAAAGCTACTTCCGTTTTACTTCATTGTTTCAGCAAAAAACGGAAGTAGCTTTAAATCGCCTTTGGAAACTAATCTGGGGTGTGGGGAGGCCTGCAGAGTGGTCCTCAGGGCCCCTGCACCCTCCGGAGGGCCAGCACAACCCCTGGTGAATAAAAAAAAAAATCCTTTTTCCCCTCGAGTGCTGGAGCTGCTGTCAAGGGGGGTGGGGGGAGAGCAACTTAGACTGGAAAGCTCTACCTGGGAATTTGGGAACCTCTGATATACTGTATTCATAGACTGCAATCTTTTGCACATTTACTTGAGAATAAGCTTGCACTGAACTCAGCAGTACTTATTTCTGAGTAATCAAGCACAAGACTGGGCTGTTAATTTTGGTGGTGAGTATGTGATGTCCAAATATACAACAGTAGGCTACAAGTCTAGTTATCTGTTTGCTTTTAAAATACGATTAAGAGAGACAGGATCAAAGGATGTTCTACATATAACTATACATTTCACGAACATGTAGCAAATTAGTTACAGTAGAGAAAGGTGTGATTGGTACCCAAGTCCCCAGTTTCAAGATCAAATGCGAAGCATGTATCTGACTCTCCTCTCAAAAGCCCTAACAACAGCTGCACAGTTGTACCTTCGCAGGCAATACCTGCTCTAAGAAACAGAAAATGAAACGGTACTACACATAACGTATCAAAAAGACTGAAGCAGGGGAGATGAAACTAACGGTGGAAACTTCGAGCTAGGTGCAGTTATGAGTGTGCAACACCAATTTCAAAATGCACTTTACAATCCAGCCTGTGATGGATCTTTTTACAAGATAAGGTTCCAAGAAGAATGTACCTGTTCAAACTCCTCCATGTCCACTTCTCCATCACCATTCAAATCAAACATCTTGAAGGCAATCTCAAAGTTCCTTTGTGGAGCTACAGGGAAGAAATACAGAACATGTGTTATGAAAGTAATAAGACAACAATAAGACTAGTGTTAGGCAGCAACCCTTAGGCACATTTACCTGGGAGCAAGTCCCACTTAACTTAATGGGATTTACTTCTCAGTAGATATGCATAGGAAACATAAGGTGTTTCCCATACATACATGCTCTCCCCTCCAGGAAATATGGGCTCAATGCTTTTTTTCTAAATTAAATATTTGCACAGTTGTACTTGTGCTTCCATGCACAAAACATCAGATGCAATGTACCAAAAACGTAAATAAAACAGAGCACTGAGAGGAGACTTTAAAATTGCAAGGTAAGTTCATTTGATAATGGTAATAAACATACCAAAACTCCACAAAGAACTAATCTGGGGCAGCTGCCATTCTGGAAAGCAGTAGTTTTCTCCTATTTGTCTAAAAGCATCTATATCTCTGAAACTGAGACAGATATGAGGTAATTAACTGGCTTGAATGTACTTGCACTCTAAATGATCAGAAGATCTCAGAGAACTACTCTGGATAGAATGTTACGATCTAGGATTGTTTGGGGTTTTCTGTATGTTTATCATGTCTATCATTTAATGTATCCTGTCATTTTTAACTTATTCCAGAAATCCAAGTCAAATGTTAAATTTCACTGGACTATATAACTTCCTTTTCTTTGATAACAAAGTACATATTATTGTTACGAAACAACTGCTTTTATTTCTGTAAGTTTACGTAATACTTATTTATGTGTCTACAATCAGTACTAAAGTGAAATCGGCACAACATTGCTTATAAGCATAGTACAAAAGCAGTCTCAGTATGCTGCACAATTTTATTATTGTCCTATGATTTGACTACCACCATACATTTCACTGCAACTGTATTGCTCATGCAGAAGCTCATCTATTTCTATCTTCATTTACAGAAGGCTGCACCACTGGTTAGCAGGCACGATAAGGACATTGGCATTGCTTTCAGTACTGGAAGAGTCAACATATAGCTCTTCTGGTATTTCCAGCACACCCTCCAAGGCGGTTCATATTCGCAGTGGGGCACAGTTGCTGCAGCTATGTCCATACCATACCCACGCATAGAGAAGCAGGGAAAACCAACCTTAACGCACTTGGAGTTCTATCTGCATCTAGACTTACACAACTGTACAAAACAAGATACAGAAGGTGTGCTAGTGTAACACCTTTCAGCATTATGAGTGGTTGTAGATGATATTCCTCTAGCTTCCAGTCCCTGACCATGGCGACCAAATTACACCCCTTCATTTCTGGCCTGATGAAACACTCTGGAGTGTTGTCTTGCTGCAACAGATGAAGGAAGTGTGGCAGGAAGTGTGGAAGTGTGAAGGAAGCAGCAGGAGGTGTGGTCCCGAGGTTGAACTGCCTGAAGACTGCTGGAAGCTAAGCAGGAAAAGTCAGTTTTCGTGCTGGAAGGGAGACCAGGAAGTCACTGATAAACTGTTATGACCCTTGGTGGCAGAGAGGAGTCGCTGTTGCGTGGTGCGGTGAGAGAACAGACTGGAATGCTGAGAATGTCAGTGACAGAGCGATGACAACTGGAAAAATGTTTCCCTGTTCAGCATGATCTGTGGCGTCCTGCAGAGAGCTCGAGGCTTGTGTTCAGCAGCTAGTGAAGATGACTACATCATGGAGGAAACCAGCTGGAATTGTAGGGTTCTATACAGAACAATATTGTAAAGATCCTTATCAGATCTAGATAAGCCTGCCTATGTAAACCGCCTTGAATAACATCTGAAGAGCAATCTGAGGATAAGAAAGGCGGTATATAAATAAATAAATAAATAAATAAATAAATAAATAAATAAATAAATAAGAGTTGCCAAGTCAAACGTCTCATCCACAGTGTGCCCTGCAACAGCCTTCATGTACAGATGGTGCCTCTTTGTGTCTAAACTTTCAGTCATCTTACCTCCATACATGACAAGAAGGCCTCTCCTGCTGCAGTCATATCATCTGCAGGTAAATTTGAATGACTGAAACTGCCCTTCTGTTTGCAAAGTTTTTCATCATTCTGGAATTTTTTTGAAGAGTAGATTTTTGCCTTGTGTTAGGGCGCTAAAGTGGAATGACACCCAGTTCTGCATGAAAGACAATGATGTGGTACTGGTGTGCCTCCAAGACCTTCCTGCTGCATTTTACTGCTATGCAATCTGTCTGCACGTTTCTTCTTTCTGGGACTGAGCATATGGACATGAATAAGATCTTTGGCAAGGGCAATCAGTAGGACAAGAAAGTTTCTCAATTACTGCATTTCTACTTGTCTTAGTAAGCATAAAGAGCTTTTCATACTATCGTTGTGTTAGCATCATCAGCCACATTGCACACAGTGATTCCTAAATCTGAGATTCTTTGATAAACTTGCTATTTTTGCTTGACTAGAGCTGCTGTGTTTATTGCTAGGACCATTAATTATTCCCTTTATTGATGAAATATTACTTGTCCTTTGTTCTATGCACTAACATCACTGGGATTCTCAACCTCAAGAACCTCACCTCTCACTATTACTTATTTGGTGGCACTTGTTAGAGATTCACATTAACTTTTCTTTTTGTTGGATGTTGCTGAAAGTCTTGCTTTCGGTTAACTGCACAAAAGGTACTCTGTAGTCGAGAGCACTGCTGTTCCTGGATTTTTCAGGACTTTCAGAATGTTTATCATATAACGATCACATGAACATACCTTGCAGTTTTCATCTTTTTATTCTAAATGTCATGATCAAATGCTAATTTCACTGGATTAACTCCCCTCCTGTGCTATGAAGGAGGGACATCAGAAATCCTAACAGACATGGAATGAAAGAAGGCGCTTAAGAGGAACATGGGGCATATTCTTCACAATATTATTAATACTACTTTGTTTTAAAATATTTTACCCTGCCTTTCTCTTCCATTATTGGGTCCCAAAAGCGGCTTATAAAATACAATTGGAACAATAAAAATAAAAGACAGCAATAAAAACACAACTAGCAGTAGAAAACAGTACAAGAAACAGTAAAAACAGTTAAAAACCAGAGAAAATCATCAATCACTAATACGAAGACAGAACCAAATGAGGAACAAAAGCAACAGACTAAACTAACAGACTAAACAAACTAAAACAACAAAACCTAGGGCAAAAAAGACCCCTTTTCAAAAAAAATCCAAGCTTCATATTTTTAATTATTTGGAATTGTTACTACATACAGCCCTATCAACCAACTTTACATCATTTTTTCCCCCACTTTAAAGTTATACTGAATATTTCCTTGGTGGAAATACAAGGTCAATATGAAGAACCATAAGCCAATTAAAGTGTGATAACATAAAATAAAAGGTTATTGTACGTCATGGTTACTACTTCTGCCTTACGGCTAGCAGGAAGATATATTTTAGCATAAAAACCTTCCAGTCTTTTCAGCTTTAGCTTAAGACTTTTTCTACATAAAATACAGCAGTGCATTCATTCACATGCATAAGGACTACAAAGAACTCAGCTGTTCTCTCCGAAATATATACAGTAGTTCTCTTTCTAAGAGAAGAGTTTATAAATCCAAAATAAGTGTATCTACACTACAAACATATCTGCTTTATATCACTAACTGTCATAGCTTCCCACAAAGAATACTGGGAATTTGCTAGAAGTACTCATAGATGCCATCTCCTTAGGTAAAGGTAAAGGTTCCCTTTGCTCGGAAGTCAGTCGTTACCAACTCTAGGGGCGGTGCTCATTTCCATTTCAAAGCCGAAGAGCCAGCAATGTCCGAAGACGCTTCCATGGTCATGTGGCCGGCATGACTCAACGCCGAGGCACACAGAACACTGTTACCTTCCTGCCGAGACGGTACCTATTCATCTACTTGCTATTTCTTGATTTCGAATTGCTAGGTTGGCAGGAGCTGAGGCTGAAGACGGTAGCTCACACCATCAGGTGGAACTTGGGTCTCAAACTGCTGTCCTGTCTACCTTCCGGTCTGCAGTTCAGCGTCTTAACCACTAAGCCACCGCAGCGCCCATCTTCTTACAGAACTACAATTCCCAGAGTTCCTTGGGACAGTTAAACAAGTTTTGTTTTGAGGTATGACTAATATTCTCAGAGAGAGGGGGAAGATTTATAACTAGTTGCCTCAAATCCCAAACTGATTTTTTTCTCAAATGTCACTTTCAGGCCTATATGAACCGTACTACTAGAGAAACGGCTTCGCTTTTCTGGGAAAACTATATAAATGAGGAACATAAACCACTAGGAGTGAATAGCCCTGACAAATTATGTTCTTCTGTCTCAATATCATCTGTGTGCCAGTAGTTCCAGCCTTCAATATCAATCCTGGTCTAAACTCCACAGAAAATCCCGAGGAAATAAAGTTATACTAGGAATTGCTTGCAGGAAGGAAAAAACAAACAAAAATCACATTTCTTCCCCCTCTTTCCTTGCCCTAAAGTCACAAACATATATACTACTATCGAGTTCACAACATCTTGAGTTTTAATATTAACACTTAACTTCAAGATAAACACAAACCCTCCATGGGCATCCTCCTACTCTGCCAACACCACATGAACATTATGAGCAGAGACAATGACCAGGAATAAACAGTTGGAACTTCTGAGAATGCTCATCTCTTGGCAGCTGTCCAATGGTGCTGGATCCCTGATGCAGGCTCTGTACTTACCCTCTGACTCGTAAGAAGCCAGCTTAACAATCAGTCACTATTTTCATTTTACATGGGGTACCAAGGGTGAAGATCCAGGTTCAAATCCCCGCTCAGCCACAAAGCTTCCTGGGTGACCTTGGGCCAGTCACTATCTCTCAGCCCCACCTACCTCACAGGGTTGTTGTGAGGACAAAAGGAGGGGAGGAAATATGTACACCACTCTGAGCTCCTTGGAGGAAGGGCGGTATAAAAATGTGATAAATAAAATAAAATATGCAAGTCAACTGCACATGCCGGACTTGATTGAAGACCCTCAGTTTTACACCAACAGTCCATCCATTGGTCTGTACTAACTAACTAGATGCTAAATCCCAATAACAAAGCACTATTGTTCAACTGATAAGAGAAAAGTCAGATGGTAACTGTCTAATTGGAAGCCCATGGAAAAGTAAACTGTGCTCCCTAAAGAAATTAACATGGAACCTAAAATAAAGCAGAGATACATTGTATGCACATTTAAGAACTGAAACAGCAGTTCGGTATTGTGCTGTCTCCATTGGGTAAATTATTAATTCACAGGCGAATGGTATTTTCCCAATAAAAATAAAGAACTGAACCATGTTCAAACCCACTAGTGTCTCAAAAAAAAAAAAAAAAGGAATACATATTACAAAGAAGACATACAGTATAAGCAATCTCTGAAAAGGATCTGATTCAAAGTAGAGTTCATATTATCCTACCACACTCCTACTTTCTACACATTGGAGCCACAGGTATAATTTTCCAATCACAATTCTACCACATTAAGCCATGAAATTTCTTGCTTGAACAGGATTAGCTGCATACCTTTTGAGCACTAGCTTAGCTCCACCATAAAGATTGCTTTCATTTTCAGTGGAAATTCACTGCACTGAAGATTTATCCCACTCCTGAATGTTTGCATAACATGAAGATTAAAAGGAATAAACGCACCAAGGTCACAAAGGTCCTTCTAGTATATCTGGAAGGAAAGAGATGGCTTGAAATCTTCCCAGCAATGAGAACCAACATGCATGCGTAGAACACTGGGGTACTCACCACACCTTCAAAACATGTACCCCAGGTATGGTTGGGGGGAGAATGTAAGTGAGAATGTGTGCCTGTAAAATGACAACAGTGTTTTCTAACAACTAATGAGGCCGGTCTCTGTTGCAGGTTTAATACCACTTCTCACATGATGTGTTTGCTACAAAGGGATCAGGTAGGGAACGATGCTTATATGCTTGCTAGTGAAGTGCAGTATTTGTACAGTACTTACTTTGCTTTGGGCATATGGGTTGGAGAGCTGTTGAAAAAATTCCAACAATAAATAATCGAAAACCTGTGCTGCATCTGGAGTTTGCAGTGAGGATGAGGGAAGTTTAAACAAAGAGTAAAGTAGATGGTACAAGATGGTATGATTTACAATAAAGTAAATCATTGAACAATTTTACACGGTATTGTTGGAGTGTGGCTGCCACTTCTCAGCGGTCATGTCTCACATTGTACTAGTAGTGCATAAGAGATAGCCATCATGGGGTTGTCTGTGTCAAGAGGGCATTTCTCAACTCAATGCCACACCTCTATCAGAGTTGCCAAGGCTGGTGTGGGAAGTGCCTTTGCTGCAAAGGCAACATGTAAACTGGGCCTAAGAGACCAATACATTTGAAAAAGTAAATGACCTGAGTACTAAAAATGCAGTACAGGTTGATTACCCGTTATTCAGACATTTTGGCGGCTATGACTTAAAAAAAATACTTTTTTCAGCACCTGGCTGGCATAACGCGAGGCATGCTGGGACACAAAATTATTAAATATTGTATTAAATTATCTTCAGGCTATGTGTATACAGTGTATATGAGAAATAAATGAATTTCGTGTTTAGACTTGGGTCCCACCCCCCAAGATATCGCGGTCATTATATTTATGCAAATATTCCAAAATCCAGACAAATCCAAAATCCAGACAACTTCCCGTCCCAAGCAGTCCAGATAAGGGATACTCAACCTGTAGTAAGAAAAACGGCCCATGGTAGAGAAATTGCAGCAAAAAGATGATAACAATAAGCACTGGCAAGGTGAGACCCTTGATGGAAGCAAAGGGGGGGGGCTATTTACTCTGTATCAATGTGGCCTATAAGGAATCCTTTTCTCAACAGACAGAATGGTGCCAGCTCCTTTGCTGCCCTTATAAACACTGTACCTATGGCTACTGCTGCTGTGGCAATTTGACATTGTCATCTGCCAGTGGCAAAGGGACCCTCTCTCAAATTTTCTATCAGTTTATTATGCCTCATCGTCAAAAGATTACTATCTTCACTCTTCTTATTTCATATTGATTTAGCACAATTGGATAAAGCAACACAGATTTGGTTAGATGCCTTGAGAATCTCACTGGACCGTAACCTTACTACAGCCTGTACATAAACAAGAGGTTGAAGAATTGCACAACATTGTGAAGGATAAGCATGCAAGATAATAAACTGCAAGCCTCACTGCTTAGACCAGGGCAACATGGAGAAGGAAGGTTAAAAAAGGACACAGTAGGCTCTCTCACAAGCAACAGACATGGACATTTCTCACTCTTTGGCTCATTTCAACTATGCAATTTTTGAAATGTAGAATACAGATCTTAAGGAAATTAGCCTTCCTTAAACCAGTGCCACACTCACAGTGCAATCCTGCGCAAACTAAGGCCGGTGGAGCCTAGAGTGTCGCGAAAGTACCATAAGGCACTTTCACAGCACCCAGAGAGTAAGTGACGCCGGTGCCAAGGCCAGCACCGCTCACTCCGCCACCAGACACTGCCCCAGCTGCTGGACGCAGGTAAGTGCTGTGCCAAGCGGCGGGAGGGCATGGGGAGGGAGGGCTGGGGTGGCATGGGAGGGGGCGTTTGGCTGGCCAGACCAGGGAGGAGACAGGGATACCGGCGGCACACTCCGCCGATATCCTAGCCCCCTTCCCAGGCCTGGCTGACCTTATATGGCCTCCCCGGTTGTGTGCCAGAAAAATAGCTGGCACGCATCTGAGGAGGCCCACTGGGGCCACCAGGGCTTATACTGGGGGAAAGGGATGAACGTCCATTTGCCCCAAGGTGAGCCCTAGCTCTGCCAACGCAGGCCGCTTTCTGCATAGGATGCAGCGGCTGGCCATTTAGGCCGGCCAGTGCATCTTACGCAGGATTGGGCTTCCCATGTGGTAATCCTAATCTTATACTAAATGCTTATCCTTCAAATAATGTGGAGACTAGCCTTGTTCAGACCTTACCTTTCAAGTGGCTAATGAACACAGTTGGACGAGATACGGCTTAAAACTCAAGCCAGAAATCTTGGGGGTGGGGACTTGTAAAGGAAAAGGGAGATGGGTAGGAAAAACAACACAACAAAAGAGGACTGGATTAACTCCCCCACCCCAGAAAAGCCCAGCCCCTCAAAAGACTGGTCCCAACATTGCATCACCAGGAGAAGGGGGAGAGAGGCACCTTTCTTAAACTGTAGCCCTCTGCAGAGGGAAACCAAGTCTAACCAAACTCTGACCCAGAGATTCCTCATTCTGCAGCAAATATTGCTAAAAGTTAAGTCTATGGAACCACCTGAACAACCAAATCTCTCTCGCCCAGCTAAATGCACCTAGCAAAGCGAGAGGCCAACTGCCAGACAAACTTTCAAGGCTGCCTGCCTGCCGAAACCCCACAAGTTCACCCTGGGACTCCCCCCCCCCCCGCAGACTTCTGCAGCACGCAGCAGCTCTCGAAGCCCCCTCCCTCCCCCAAGCCACAAAAGCACTCACTGGCGCGTTCCCCCGATGCTCAGCTCCTGCGGCCCCTGGAGGCTTCTCCTTCCCCCCTCCCTTCTCCCAGCAAAGGCGCTCAGCGCCGAGCTGTTCCGAGGCAGCCAGCTCGATCCACTCTCTTCCTGAACCTCAGGAAGAGAGACGGTCGGGATGGCTGTCTCAGAACAGGTTGCCCCCAACATGCCTCGCGCTCCACTGACCTCAGAGAAGCGCTTTGCTCCCGAGCGCTTCTCCGAGCGTCAGCGAGGGCGCGCGGGGCATGCCGGTGAGAGTTCGTCGGCTGAAGCGCTTGCCCCGCGCCTTTCCGATCATCAGCTGGAGCGCGGGGCAAGCGCTTCAGCCGACGAACTCTCACCGGCATGCCCCGCGCGCCCTCGCTGACGCTCGGAGAAGCGCTCAGGAACAAAGCGCTTCTCTGAGGTCAGTTTCGATCGGAGCTGAGCACCTTTGCGGGGGGAAGGGTGGGGGGAGGGAGAAGCCTCTGGGGGCCGCAGGAGAAGCCTCCGGGGGCCGCTCGGCGGCCCGCGGGCCGCGTGTTGGATCACCCTGGTGTAGACCAAGTCCTACTATAGAGACAGATGGAGGCTACTGGTGAACATGTACTAGATTAATTAAGGTTTTCCACTGATGAAACAATTATTCAGCATTCCCTAGCAAACAAACGCTACACGGTTCTTAAAATGCGGAATCTTCCAAACCATGTATAGGTATGCATAATGCCACACTATAATTTAAAGTGAGACCAAGCAAAAAAGCACAATGCAAAGACAAAATTGTTTTTTCACAACTCATTGTTATAACTCAATGAGATGTAAAATTCCATTAAAAAGCACTTTAAATAATATATTATGCCTCCCACCCACACATTCCAAATTTTAAAATGTAATATCCCACCTAATACGAATTGAATGGTATTATTTGTCTCATTTAGGTTTATATGCAAAATGCCCTCTGGGGAAAAAAGGAAGAACAAGGCACCTTGAACTAATAGAAAGATGCCATGGAAAAGCCAGAATCTGGCTGTGTGAATCTGCATCAGCATGATGACAAAAGGCACCAGGGCATCTCACAGGTCAGGGCCCCAGCAGCCAACCTGTCTGGCAAGTGCAACGCAAGTCAAGTCCAGAAGTACAAGGCAGTATCGCTTTAGTACAGATTTAGTCCCTGGGTCTTGTGCGGCTAGCTTCAAGGTGACTGAGCCAGGAAGGAGATGGCAGCATATAACTGGAATCATAGGACTGTAGGGAGGAGTGCCCATCTATGTTACAGCCATTTTATTAGTAGTATTTTGAGACCGTGACCCCCTCTTGGAAACAGAACTATTAACATGCTGAAAACACACTCTAACAGCACAATCCTACCCAGAACGGAGGGCTTTGGGAGGGAAAGGAGATTTAAATTCCCTTCAAAGGGGGATGCAAAGGGGATTTAAATCCCCTTTCCCTTCCAAAGCCTCCCGTTCTGCCCTACACCACTGCTGCACCAGTGGAGGAGCTGGGTAGGACTGCGCTGTCAGCCACTTTAGGCCGATGGGATAGACTGGGATACAACTAGAACAATAAAATTAATAGCCACAGCTAGCCAGTCACCAGTGCTGTAAGCCCCAGTCAGAGTGTATGTGTGACCATATTTCAGATAGGGACGCCAGAAGAAGGCTTTCTATTAAACTCTTAACATGCACTGAACTCCTAGCATATACTACAACCCCCTACCTATAGTGACAGAAATACTTTTCTTTTTTGAGAGGATTCTAGCCTAGACTTATTTATTTCTACCCTATTTCTCTATCACATATATTCCCACGTGTAGAAAGATAGCATTTCAGACAGAAAGAAGTGTATGCAATATATATCATCACAAAATGATACCCAAAGCAGCTTACAAATATATAAGCTGCTTTCGGTATCATTTTGTGATGATATATATTGCATACACTTCTTTCTGTCTGAAATGCTATCTTTCTACCTGTCGGAATCTTTCTTCCCTCATGGGAAAGCACTCTATCATGTAAGTCCCACCAGCAATCATGACTAGTACAGCCATAGCTCATGTTTAAATCATTTCAGTTAACGAAACCTTAGCATGTTACCAGAATTCACTAATGTATAAAGTTCGTATATGCATTTGCTTGTTCAGTGTTAAGCATACAAAAGCCCTGCACCTTCACATGTTCAAAATTCATGGTCAAAGCCACTCTAAAATTCAAACAAAACCGGGCCAGATATCAGCTTCTGCAAGAAGCTCTGCTTCTTCGGAATCGTAGAAGACAAACACTACTATCCCCATTCCACTCTATCTTCTATGGTCAACGGAAGTGGACTTCTGGTTGAAGCGCTCCATGAGAGGGCACTGAGAAGAATTCTCAAGGGTCAGTTAGTTATGGAGTTACCATCACCTGGTAGACATGTTGAATTCAGCCAAAGCCAATTCCCGCCCTCAACGCCTTAGGAGGCACATCAGGCATTTTTTATTTGGGCATGCATTTAGCAGCAAAGAACAATCCGGAAGCTATTTTTAACTATATTTAAATGTAGCATTTTCATTTCTTTCAAAAATGTAAGCATTCAAAGAGACATCAGTTTAAATAAATGTTGTTAAATGATTCTTTTAAGCAGCAATGATGAATATAGTTAAACTTATCTCTTCAAACTGCAAAAGAGAGATAAGAGACAATGTTTCAATGAGAGCACAAATCTTATCTTTTAGCAACATTACATCAGTTATTGGCTGACCTTCAGAGACTTGGGGGGGGGGGGAATGAAAAGGATTACTTCCACAGTACATCATGCCCAAAAATGTGCCTCAGTCTAGTGTTGTAGAAATTGCTATTCAGGACTTGCCTTGCAAGAAGTCCAAAATCCCTCAGGATGGCTGATGAAAGATCACATTATAAAGCCTTCACCCGAATTCCATATAGCTACATTGCTATTGACCCACAATTAATTTGGCAGACTGTTCTCTGTTTCTGCGTTACTGGAGGTAACACATCAAACAGGTATGCCCTTTAATCACAGTCTCAGCAATCAACCAACTAGAATTTTAGTTGATTAGTATACCAATGAAACAGCTAAACAGCACAATCCTATGCTTGTCTACTCAGAAGCGAGTCCCACTCACCGAGCAATCCTGGGTAGGAATGTGCCGGGGGAGCACGTGCTTCCCCGGTGCAGGGTGTCAATCAATCAAGAACCTTTATTGGCATGAAGACAACATAAATCTACATTACATAACACATATTACAAATAAACAAAAAGTCCAATCAGACAAAAACAACCAGATATCGGGCTACGATCTAGGGGCCATTACATCATATATCTGATGCACAAGACAAAATGATTGAACAAACAAAGGCTGCAACCCTTTCCAATATATCACCTTCCTCCGTCGATAAGATGTTTCTCAATATCTCCTGATCTGCTAAACCCTGGAATTTAACAAATACTGGGACTAGATGTTCTGTGCGGGAAGCATTGTGGAACGAGCAATATAAGAATGTATGTGAGAGGGTCTCTACACAATTCATGCCACAAGGGCAATATCTCTCAGACATTGCAATTCCATTGTATCTTCCTTGTAGCAAAGCAGACGGGAGAACATTGCATCTCGCTAAGGAGAGAGCTCTACGATTCTGTGGGCATTTTAGAATATATAGGTATGGGGCCATCTTACCTAGCGTAAATGAAATGTGGAATTTTAGTGGGGAACAGGAAGTACAGGCTTTACTATGCAGCTCCTGGTATTCGATATCTAAGATTCGCATCTTTATTTCTCTATATGCCACCGTCTGGTTAAGCATACCTAATCTCTCTGTGTCCAAGCCCAGGGATTTTAATTTCCTATATAGTTCTATCAACTGAGTGGGTAAATCCGGTTCCAGCAGAAGTTGAAATATCAAGCTATCATGTTCAAGATTATAAAGTACTCTGAGCCAAAATTTCATGAGCCTCAACCATGCCAAGGTCTTTAGACGGATGAGGCCTGTTTCAAGACAAAGTACTACATATGGGACACAGTTGGGCAGCCCAAGGATTTTACGAAGAAAAACTCCTTGAATTCTTTCGATAGTTTGGTCAAAAGCATTGTACCACATAGGTATTCCATATAGAACTTGTGGGATAATCTTCTCTTTATAAACCTCTATACCCGCTGGTACATATTTATTCCCACAATTAAAAAAGAACCTAGTTACTGCTTGGGAGGACACCTTGGTGGCCTTTACCACAGCCTTACGGTGAGCCACCCAGGAGTGGTTATATTGAAAAGTAACCCCAAGATATTTTATTTGTCTAACCTGCTCAATTTTGTGACCTTTACATGTCCAATTTTGTAGCTTCCATAGGTGCAGGGTGTCGTAAACGTGCCATAAAGCGTGTTTACGGCACCCGGCAAGTAAGAGCCGCTGGTGCAGCAGCCGGCGGCCCTTACCCGGGCTCCTGCCCAGCCCTGCGTCCACCGGAGCAGGCAAGTCCTACCCTGGCCGGGTGGACCAGGTAGGTGGCCATTGGCCACCCTGGGGCCTGGAGAGGGCAGGGATTCAAATAAAATTACAGTGCTACCTCCATTCACAATAGAAGAGAATTGTATACGGTACGTGCTTGGTTTTTATTGTATTTCGAACACCCAGTCCTCCAAACTCAAGATGCAGTATACATAGATCTTCCCACCCCCTTTTTATTTTCATGACAACTCTGTGAGGCAGGTCCACTGAGATATGATGACTGGCTCAAAGTCAACCAGTGTGCTTCATTAGCTGGGTAGGAACTTGAGCCCAAGTCTCTTGGACAGAAGGCTGCAGGAATAAAGGTGCAAACATGCAGCCCTTCTTGGGGGACCAGGTATATAAGTGCTTTTATGCAAATGCACGAAGTCTACGGGCAAAGATGGGAGAACTGGAATGTTTGGTGGCTAGGGAAAACATTGACATAGTAGGTATAACAGAAACCTGGTGGAATGCGGAGAACCAGTGGGATACTGCAATTCCAGGATATAAACTCTATAGGAGGGACAGAGAGGGGCGTGTTGGAGGTGGGGTGGCCATCTATGTCAAAGAGGGGGTAGAATTCACCAGAGTAGAGCTGGAGGGGGGCTCTGACTCCTCCGTAGAATCACTGTGGGTTAGATTACCAGGCTCAAAGAGTGATGTAATAGTAGGGGCATGCTACCGTCCTCCAGATCAAAAACCTGAAGGGGATCTTGAAATGAGGAAGCAAATCAGGGAGGTGTCAATGAGAGACAGGGTTGTAGTCATGGGGGACTTCAATTATCCTCACATCGACTGGGTCAATTCATGCTCAGGTCATGAAAGAGAGACTGGATTTCTGGATATGTTAAATGACTGTGCCTTAGAGCAGCTTGTCACGGAACCGACCAGAGGACAGGTAACTCTGGACTTGATATTGTGTGGCACTCAAGATCTGGTCAGGGAGGTAAATGTTACCGAACCGTTGGGGAACAGTGACCATGCTGCGATCTGTTTCGCCATGCATGTCGGAGGGAGAGTGCCGAGCAAATCTGACACGAAAACCCTTGACTTCCGAAGGGCTGACTTCCCCAAAATGAGGAGACTAGTTAAAAAAAAGCTGAAAGGGAAGGTAAAGAGAGTCCAATCGCTCCAGAGTGCATGGAGGCTGTTTAAAACAACAGTCATAGAGGCCCAGCGGGAGTGTATCCCACAAAGGAGGAAGGGATCGACCAAGTCTAGGAGTATGCCGGCATGGCTAACAAGCACAGTTAAAGAGGCTATAAAAGGCAAGGAAGCTTCCTTCTGTAAATGGAAGTCTTGCCCTAATGAGGATAACAAACAGAAGCACAAACTGCGGCAAAAGAAATGTGAAAAGATGATACTGGAGGCTATCAAGACTTTGAGGAACGTATGGCAGGCAACATAAAAGGGAATAACTAACACTTCTTCAAATATGTTAGAAGCAGGAAACCTGCCAGGGAAACGGTTGGTCCGCTGGATGGTGAGGGAGAGAAAGGGGTGATAAAAGGGGACTTGGAGACTGCAGAGAAATTAAATGAGTTCTTTGCATCTGTCTTCATGGCAGAAGACCTCGTGCAAATACCGCTGCCTGAACGGCCTCCCCTGACTAAAGAATTAAGTCAAATAGAGGTTAAAAGAGAAGACGTCTCAGACTTAATTGACAAAATAAAGATCAGTAAATCACCAGGCCCAGATGGCATCCACCCAAGAGTTCTGAAGGAACTCAAGAATGAAGTTGCTGACCTCTTGACCAAAATATGCAACTTGTCCCTTAAAACGGCCACTGTGCCAGAGGATTGGAGGATAGCTAATGTCACGCCAATCTTTAAAAAAGGAAGGAGGGGGGACCCGGTAAACTACAGGCCGGTCAGCCTAACATCTGTTCCAGGGAAGATGGTGGAAATCTCATTAAGGATAAAATCTTAAAACACATAGAAGAACAAGCTCTGCTGAGGGAGAGTCAGCATGGCTTCTGCAAGGGGAAGTCTTGCCTCACAAACCTGTTAGAATTTTTTGAAAACGTCAACAGGCATGTGGATGCGAGCAAAACCGTGGATATATCTGGATTTTCAGAAGGCGTTTGACACGGTCCCTCATGAAAGGCTCCTGAGAAAACTGCACAGTCAGGGAATAAGAGGGCAGGTCCTCTTGTGGATTAGGAACTGGTTGAAGACCAGGAAACAGCGAGTGGGAGTCAATGGGCAATTTTCACAATGGTGAGAGATGAAAAGCGGTGTGCCCCAAGGATCGGTCTTGGGACCGGTGCTTTTCAACTTATTCATAAATGACCTGGAGTCGGGGATAGGCAGTGAGGTGGCCAAGTTTGCAGATGACACTAAACTTTTCCGGGTGGTGAAGACCAGCAGGGATTGTGAAGAGCTCCAGAAGGATCTCTCCAAACTGGGAGAATGGGCAGCAAAATGGCAGATGCGCTTCAATGTAAGTAAGTGCAAAGTGATGCACATTGGGGCAAGAAACCAAAATTTTACATATACGCTATTGGGTTCTGAGTTGTCTGTGACGGATCAAGAGAGAGATCTTGGGGTGCTGGTGGACAGGTCGATGAAAGTGTCGACCCAGTGTGCGGCGGCTGTGAAGAAGGCCAATTCCATGCTCGGGATCATTAAAAAAGGGATTGAGAATAAAACGGCCAATATCATTATGTTGTTGTTGTTCAGTCGTTAAGTCGTGTCCGACCCTTCGTGATCCCATGAACCATATCCCGCCAGGCCTTCCTGTCCTCCACTATCTTCCTGAGTTCGCTCATTTTCATGTTCGTTGCATCGGTGATGCTGTCTAACCATCTCATCCTTTGCCTTCCCCTTCTCCTTTTGCCTTCAATTTTTCCCAGCATCAGAGTCTTCTCCAGAGAGTCCTCTCTTCGCATTAGGTGGCCAAAATATTTGAGTTTCAGCCTTAGTATCTGTCCTTCCAGGGAACAATCAGGGTTGATTTCATTTAGGATTGACTGATTTGATCTCCTAGCAGTCCAAGGGACTCTCAGGAGTCTTCTCCAGCACCACAGTTCAAAAGCATCTATTCTTCGGCGCTCAGCCTTCCTTATGGTCCAACTCTCGCAACCATACATTGCTACTGGGAACACCATCGCCCTGACTATGCGAACTTTTGTTGGCATGGTGATATCTCTGCTTTTTATTATGCTGTCTAAGTTTGCCATAGCTTTCCTTCCAAGGAGTAAGCGTCTTTTAATTTCATGGCTGCTGTCTCCGTCTGCAGTGATCTTGGAGCCCAGAAAAGTAAAATCTGTTACTGTTTCCATTTCTGCCCCTTCTATTTGCCAGGAATTGATGGGCCCAGATGCCATGATCTTAGTTTTATTAATGTTGAGTTTCAAGCCAACTTTTGCACTCTCCTCTTTCACCCTCATCAAGAGGCTCTTTAGTTCTTCTTCACTTTCTGCCATTAGGGTGGTATCGTCTGCATATCTGAGGTTGTTGATATTTCTCCCGGCAATCTTGATTCCGGCTTGCGATTCATTCAGCCCTGCATTTCTCATAATGTACTCTGCATATAAGTTAAATAGGCAGGGTGACAATATACAGCCTTGCCGTACTCCCTTCCCAATTTTGAACCAGTCGGTTGTTCCATGGCCGGTCCGAACTGTTGCTTCTTGATCCGCATACAGGTTTCTCAGGAGACAGGTAAGGTGGTCTGGTACCCCCATCTCTTTAAGAATTTGCCACAGTTTGTTGTGATCCACACAATCAAAGGCTTTTGCGTAGTCAATGAAGCAGAAGTAGGTGTTTTTTTTTGGAACTCTCGGGCTTTCTCCATGATCCAGCGCATGTTGGCAATTTGATCTCTAGTTCCTCTGCCTCTTCGAAACCCAGCTTGTACGTCCGGTAGTTCTCGGTCCACGTACTGCTGAAGCCTAGCTTGTAGGATTTTGAGCATAACCTTGCTAGCATGTGAAATGAGTGCAATTGTGCGATAGTTTGAGCACTCTTTGGCACTGCCCTTCTTTGGAATTGGAACGTAAACTGACCTTTTCCAATCCTTTGGCCACTGCTGAGTTTTCCAAATTTGTTGGCATATTGAGTGCAGCACTTTCACAGCATCATCATTTAGGATTTTAAGTAGCTCAGCTGGGATATTATCATCTCCACTAGCTTTGTTGTTAGTGATGCTACCTAAGGCCCACTTGACTTCACTCTCTAGGATGTCCGGCTCTGGGTCAGTGACCACACCAGCGTGGTCATCAGGAACATTAAGATCTTTCTTGTATAGTTCTTCTGTGTATTCTTGCCATCTCTTCTTAATCTCTTCTGCTTCTGTTAGGTCTCTGCCTTTTTTGTCCTTTATCATGCCCATCTTTGCACAAAACGTTCCCTTGATATCTCCAATTTTCTTGAAGAGATCTCTAGTCCTCCCCATTCTGTTGTTTTCCTCGATTTCCTTGCATTGTTCATTTAAGAAGGCCTTCTTATCTCTCCTTGCTATTCTCTGGAACTCTGCATTCAGTTGTTTATATCTTTCCCTTTCACCTTTGCTTTTTGCATTCCTTCTTTCCACAGCTATTTGTAAAGCCTCATCTGACAGCCACTTTGCTTTCTTGCATTTCTTTTTCTTTGGGATGGTTTTCGTTGCTGCCTCCTGTACAATGTTACGAACTTCCATCCATAGTTCTTCAGGCACTCTGTCTACCAGGTCTAATGCCCTAAATCTATTCTTCACCTCCACTGTATACTCAATGAAATATCATTATGCCTTTGTACAAATTGATGGTAAGGCCACATCTGGAGTATTGTGTCCAGTTCTGGTCACCACACCTCAAAAAGGATATAGTTGAATTGGAAAAGGTGCAGAAAAGAGCGACCAGAATGATTCGTGGGCTGGAGCACCTCCCTTATGAGGAAAGGCTACAGCGTTTGGGGCTTTTCAGCCTAGAAAAAAGGCGCCTGAGGGGGGACACGATTGAGACTTATAAAATTATGCATGGGATGGAGAGAGTGGATAGAGGGAAATTCTTCTCCCTCTCGCACAACACCAGAACCAGGGGACATGCACTAAAATTGAGTGGAGGGAGAGTTAGAACAGACAAAAGAAAATATTTCTTTACCCAGCGTGTAATTCATCTGTGGAACTCCTTGCCACAGGATGTGGTGATGGCATCTGGCCTAGATGCCTTTAAAAGGGGGTTGGACAGATTCATGGAGGAAAAGACCATCACAGGTTACAAGCCATAAGCAACCTCCTGGTTTTAGAAGTGGGTTTTCTCTGTGCCAGGTGCAAGGGAGTGGCAACTGGATACAGGTATCTTGTTGTCTTGTGTGCTCCCTGAGGCATATGGTGGGGCCACTGTGTGACACAGGAAGCTGGACTAGATGGGCTTTTGGCCTGATCCAGCAGGGCTCTTCTTATGTTCTTATGTTTATGTTCTCTCTGGTCCTACTCTGACACTCTACTGCTATGCTGCACGAGTTGGCAGATGTTTGCCTGAGTCCCCCCCCCCCCAGTAATGATCTATGTTACTTATTTTGAAATTGAAGAGAAATACCTAAGTTAACCAAGTTTATAGCCAAAAAGAATACTATAAATATGCAACGTTCTTTCCCATTTTCTGCCACGAGTAGGGAACGTATATTAACTGTTCTCATTTTCAGAGTAGGCTGAAAATTGCTGAGGCATCAGAACAGGAGTTCAGTGTTAACTCAGATCCAGGCAAGTGCAGAAAGAAAAACAGTTGTTTTCCTGAATAAAATAGCAAGAGCTTGCTGCAGAATTTGATGGGAATGAGTTGATATGGCATCTCCTATATATGGCCATTTTATAGCTTAAGAAAGGTGGTTTTTATCTTTTTCTGTTTTGTTCGGGGCACTGTTTTGGCGCTTCATTATGACTTAAATGAGCCTTGAGTCGTCAGATGTTTTCATCGCTTTTCATGTTCCCATGAATGTAATTCAAATAAAAATTAACAATGTAAATGAGAGGTGTGCAGATGCTGCTTGGAATTTTTCTGAGATAATTTTTTTTTCAGAATTGGGGGGAAAAAGTATGAGCATTTGAGATGTAACAATTTCCACTTGAAAAGCAAAGGATGGTAATGGACGCTTCAGAAGGTGAAAATGCATACCTCCTCCCAGTGGAAAATGAGAGGTTACCTCTAACTTTCTGCTAGGGTGAGTGCCTGCCAGATGAGAACCAGCACCTCTACATCCAAACTGGAGTAGGAATGTGTGGTGAAGACTGGACAAAATCCAATGACCAAGAAAGGTAGTATATAAATACTGTATATTATATTACTATTTATTATTATTATTATTATTATTAGTTAAAAACAAATACACTCACGATGGCTGCATATTAAGAAACTTCTGTTGTCTCACCTATAGAATCCTCTGAATAGTGAGAATACATGTAGTCATAACTGGTAGAAAGGAACATGAAATTCTTGTATAGATGATGTGGAAAATGAGGCCTGTCATGGCTATATTTAAATCCAGATCTAATCTGCTAAGTTGCATTGATTTTGGCACCACTCTGTGCAAATGTGCTAGTCATTGGAACCTAATTACAAGCAAGGAAAATTAAATGCCAAAATTAAGCTATTTGATATTATCTGCAGTCTCGATTCTGCCAACTCCACTCCCTTCTGTTTCAAAATATTAGCCCATCTCCTTCCATTGCAGCCCATTTGATTTCCCCTCCTAAAACCTATGCAGTTTATCTCTAAATTGGTATCCTGCATAATCCCAAGAATAGCATTTTGAAGTATAAATCCAATAAACCCAGGTAAATGGGTTCTAGTTATTCTGTCTGTTATTACTGCATTGCTCATCAACTGGCCACAGTTTTAAAAAAACTCATTTGCATTTTATAGGCATGGAGCTGTTTGCCTACTGCATAGAAAATGCAGTCTGTCACCATATTTTTAATGACTAATTTATCGCTCTCACTTGGTCTGTTCTCCTAGTCTGCTCTGTGTTTCTACGAAAAACATTTTTTTCCAAACAGTAATAAAATAGCATTTTAAAATGTGCCAATACTTCTTGTCTTCAGATAGAAGACTGCTATAGCAAAACAGGTTGGAGGACACTGCACCAGTTTCATTGTTTCAGCTGCTTCCCAATTAGAATTCTTATCAGCCCAGTTTGAATTTCCTTAGTGATGGAATACAAGGTTGAACAAAATGAGATGGAATTTCCTTCTTACCTCCATAAAAATGAATTGGGAGAAACAGAAACTGCATTTGGCACTGTATGAGTTTTGGAACAGCAGTGGTTAAAAATAATACTAGAGAAAACTACTGTATGCTGAAAAAACTATGGAAATAAAAATGACTTTTTGCAGTTGCAGCAAAAGCTTTACCATATTTACCAAAAAATAAATTGCACTAAAATGAATTTGCTTACAAGTCAGAATGCTAAAGACTGTGGCCTTAAAACTAACATCTTATCCTGTGGGCTAGAGAAGATTACAAGTACCTCACCAAGAAGGTGAAACGGCCTAATCTCCAAAGGGCTCCCAGGAATACAGAAAGCATGGGGGGGGGGGGGAGAACCTAAACATTTCATCCTCTGAATTGTGAACACAGACAAACTAAATTACCTATGTATACTGTAGACTTTAATCATGGTTTTGAAAATGACGCTATTTTCACTTTGTTATATTTGTTTATTTGGGGCTTTTAAAGGGTTTTATTGTGATTTCTTTAAGTTTGCTATCCACTTCCTGCTGTTGTTCAAAACCGATTCAGGAAGTAGCTAGCAATTTTTTTAAAAAAATCACAATAAAACCCTTTAAAAGCCCCAAATAAACAAAATATAACAAAGTGAAAATAGCATCATTTACTTATATAATAACTGCAGAAACCAGCATTAACTCGTGTTAAAAGCCGAGGAGTACAACTGATTTCAATCTTGTTCTAAAAGACAACAGGGAATGCAATGGAGCCTGGTGAACAAACGGAGGAAGGAAATTCCAGAGGCAAGGTGCCGTGACAAAAAAGGCCCTGCCCCTTATCACCCACCTTGTTTCAGAAGGTGGGGATACTCTTAGCAGGGCCTCTGAAGACTGCTTAAGTAGTTGGGTGGGTTCATGTAGGAGCTGGCAGACGTTCAGGTGAGCTAGTGGCCATAGTCTGTGCGTCCCCTGCCCTGGAATACAGTACTTGGAATTGCAGTTTTGTGAGAGTGTTCTGTTGGAGATCTCCAAACTCTTCTTTTTACAGATCCAAAGTTCCCAGAGATCCATGCGTGGAAAGTCCTGAAACTCTTACCACTTTCGTATCGATAAGACAGGCCATAGATACCCGAGAAGCCCTTTTTCTTTCCAAGCATCAATATCAGCGTTAGAACCTAACCTGTATCCTCTCTTCATCATTTTTTGTTTCACTGTATATCTTCCATGGACATTACTTGAACGCAGTTGCTATGAGGATAAATTAAGATGATTGTAATCTAACTTTGCGTGCTAATATATACTAATGTGTAACATATGCTACTTGAATGATATTGAATTGGATCGCATGTGTAGCGGAAGGAGGAGGGGTACCGGCGTCCACATGTTGCTTCCAGGGCAGTAGCACCTTGGACTTAGCACTCACTCCCTTCCCTTTCCCCTCTCTTTCCCCCTTGGTTCGGGCACGCGGCTTACTGGAGACACCCCCTATTGGTAGTTCCAATCCACTGCCACCAGCTCAGGAGACCAGGGCATCCAGGAAGTCCCCCTGACCAAGGACTCCCTCCTGAAACAATACTGGACCATGTGTAAGGCCGGCTTGGCCTGGGAAGGACCGTTGGATAGTGGCAGTGTCGGCTAATGGCCCCCTCCCTTGCCACCCCTGCCCACCTTCTCCACGCCCTCCCGGAGGGTGGCGCAACCCTCCAGTAAGTCACAAAATACCCGTTCTGTTCCTGGCGTTGGCGAGATCCCAGGATTGTTGCTGCCACCATCGCCCCACCCCCTGCAAGCACTCAAGGTTCTCCCCTACTCATAGGGAGAACTTTGAGAAACACTGGTGTACAGAACTACAGCCTTACTTACCTTGCAAGAACAACATCAAACTAATACATGCATTTTGCAGACTCAGAAAGTGCTATACAAATGCTATTATAATACTGAGCAAGAAGGACCAATGGGCTCAGGATAAAGCAGCTTCATATGTTAAAAGAGAACTGAATTCCCTCTAGTTCAAAGAATGTGACAGATTGTGAAGAGATTTGGAAATCCAAAAATCCATCTTTGATCTGAACTCCATTTTGAGAGCTCATCGGCAGTTTCCCAGGCAGGCCACTTATCTGCAGCTATGCCTCTTCAGGGTGAGAGAAGCTGGGTGCTAATGAGGAATTGACTACAGCTGAGATTGGGAGGGGGAGAGTAAGGTTGCATCATTCAGTGACGTCAGTGTTCTGGAAGGTTCAGATATCCTAGACTGGACAGGACAGGATCAAAAGGTAGTCTCTCAGGTATTTGCTAAGGCCTATCAGGGTCCTCCCAGGACCATCCTACTATGGATTCCTGCCAGTACTGCTGCTGGTATTGCGGATGAGAAGGTCCACACTTTGCTCAAGCTCAGGAGCTATATGCTGCAGGTAAGAGACAGTCTAGTAAGGCTTACGAGTTAGCTTTATTGTTTTAATTGCTGCAAATGCTTTTGACTATAACTTGTAAGCCTATTTTTGTGCTCTGTATAACCTAACCATTTATTCTACCTTAATAAATTTATAAAAAAATCTACAGCTGTGTTGTCTGTGAGAAGGAAGTGATACCTCTAAATCCAGTCTTGGCCCCCTTAGTAACATTACGGACTTTGAAGATTTTACCAGGGCCCTGGGCAAGGAGCACTGTGGTTCGCACTGCTCTGCACTCTTAAGGGCTGAGGGTGCCTATAGTCTTTGAGTTTCCTCGTCACCTGGCAGGTAAAAAGGAATGGTGTCGGTCTACTCTTGCGGACAGGTGTGTCCAGGAGCAAACCAAACACGCACAGGGCTGGGACTGGCTATGCCCTGGAGGATGGGTTCAGTGAGCATCAGCCCCATCATAGCATGACACAGAGTCATACTAAGAAAAGAAACCATATATTACAATTACTTAACGATATTGCAAAAACTCAAACTGTAGCAAGAACACAGTATAAAAGAAAACTATGAACTTACTGGAAAGGACTGTAGTGAGGAAGATATAGTCAGAAAAGGAGATCAGACCACATTCTCCAAGGGCGTAAAATATGCTGTCTTCATCTGCAAACTTCTCTCTTTCCTGGGAGATTCTCTATTTTAATAAATGAAAAGCAACACAATCCCAAGAGAAGAATGATAAACTCAGTTAAACGTCCGCAATTAAAAACAAAACAAAACAGGTATTTACGAGTCTAATATTGTTGCCTCTAACCATTTGTTTTCCTAAATACATCCCTCCTGCTATCATTTAAGGACCTTTCCAGCCTTTAAATTATCAGATGTTTTTTGAAGATGAAAAGGTTAGAACCAAACCTTATTCTATATCTTGCAACACACTTAATACTTTCATGCCAAAACAGTCAACTCAGGTTATGCTTTGTCATTCCTCACCAAACTGGAGAATGACAAAGACTTTTCAAGGGATATTTATTCCCATTTCCTATAGTAACCATGATGAGGAATTTCACCCACAATGTGGTGTGTGTGTTTTAAAAAATTATATTAGTATTTGGAATTGAGTGAGTCTACGTTGAATGAAGAGAAACTGCCACAATGTCAGCAAATATTTGAAGTTTCTCTGTGAAGATTTGCAAAGCAGTCACTTCTGTGCAACACTGGCTGGTGAAGACACAACACTGCCCATAACCGAGCCATGCTTAAGAACCTGGGAGCAGGTTGCAGGAGCTGGTGTTAACTGTGGTTTTAGGCTACCCATAGTTTTGTGTCACATGTGCCCTAATGGAAGCAATGGTTAACGATAACCATGATTCCCTCAAAACCAGAGATTATAACCATGGCTTGAAGTGGATTTGAAAAGGTTAGCTTTAACCATGTTTTGATTAGTGCACATAGAAACAAATGCATAATTAAGACTAGGAATGGAAAGGCAAAAAGAAACCGTTTCAAGGGTAAGAAAGAGAGAGAGATGGAACACAAACCATGTGCATCACTCCCCCACAGTGCAATTGTATACATGTCTACTCAGAAATAAGTCCCACTATATTCAATGGGACTTACTCCCAAGTAGCTGTTACAGGATTGCAGCTCCAGTCTCTTAACATGATTCAGAGGTCCGTAGTGTATATCCACACCAGACTACAGTGAAATGAAGCAAGCTTATGACAATGTTAATGAAGACAGAATCTTTTGATTAGGACAACATAGGACCATTTCCCTCCCCTCGCTCACTGGAATAAATGGCTAAACTAAAAGGATGCTGATGGGTAATTTTGACATCTGAAGCTTTAAAGACTGAAAAGGACATACAAAGTGGGTTAGAGGTTGGGTTCTAAATTTTCTAAGTGATGAATTACTTCAGCAGAATTAGAAGACACCACACTCACACACATACACACACATTCAAGGGAAAGAAAAAATATTAAAGGGTTAAGTGAAACAGTAGTTAATGTGTATGAAAACATGCAGGAACAGAAGTACAGAAATTGCAAGCTTAAATTTAGGAGCAGTATTAGGGAACAAGAGACACCACCAACAGCACACCAGGGTCCAGTTATACAACCGTTCCCCATCTGTTACCTCTGTCTAGCGAGGATCCCATCATATACAAGATAAAGGAAAGACAATTTGTTAAGCAATGACACTAAAAGCACATTGAACACATCATAGCAACTTTTTATTGGTTACGTTAGAAGAGCAAAGAACATTTAGAGCAACTGACTTGTCCCCTGTTACTGTACTTTCTTAAGAAATGTGGATAAGAACATCAGTAGATGTTAATTGGCTCTGAGGTTCAGGTGCCCATCAAGGTTTCTTCTTATTTCTTTCTTGTTGAGCTTAATAAATTGGAGCCGGTCCAATTGAGATAAGAATTAAGTATTATCTGGCTCCCAAAGCCACAAAGCAAAACTGATAAAAAGATGGCGCTTCAACAAACCTCAGTCTACCAGCCTTACATAATATGCACACAATTCTTATGTTGTCAATGAGAGGCTGTCAATATGTCAAGTGAGACATCATAACAAGAATCAGAAACATAGTCAGTGCAAACACTTTTAGGGAAACTGGGAATGCATCCCAATTATAGGTAGGATCAAGTACATTTGTCAGCTAGGAAGTGTTTCCTCCCCACTCCAAAATAACACATTGGGAAATGTTTTTAAGAAGCCTAGCCAAAGGACTAAACAGTGTTTCCCAAACTTTTTTGACATGCGGCTCCCTTGACCGTTGGTGACCATTGGCCGCGGCTCCCCATTACATTATGTTGATGCCTGCCAATTGGCATTGATGTTGAACTGTTTTCTGAGAGGATTCTCTGTGGCACTCCATGGCTCCCCTAGCTGGTTTCCACAGCTCCCCTGGGAGCCGCGCCTCCCAGTTTGGGAACCACTGGACTAAGAGCTCAATATGTACCGCGAGCATACTCTTACTATGAGCTTCCTATAGCTATGTCTCTGTGATTGTGCATCCTGCCCTCCCCTCCCTAGCATTATATAATGCAATCATGTATCTTGCTCAATATGTTCACAAAGACCCATCTCAATAAGATCAAAGGAAGTAGATTTCAGCACTGAAAGCAGAGGAAGACTGCATGATCAACCTTGGTATTGGCTATCAGCAATATTTAGGAATAGAATTATTTTATTTTATTTGGAATTTAAATTCCAACTTCAAGACAGCTCACTAGAATAAAGTCAGAAATGTAACCCAGCACAATAAAATTGTGAAACAAAAACAAAACAAGGAGTAGAAAAACTCAAAACCACCCAAATAGCCAGGTCTTGGGTAGATGACCAAAGGTAGGCAGGTTGAGAGCCAAACCGATGTCTCAGGGTCTAGGGTTCCAGATCCTGAGAGCCATCGTGGAGAAGGCTGCTTGCATATCATTGCCATCAGACCCCTTAAGATGACAGGATGCCTAGAAGGTTTCTGGACCCAGCTGAAGGTGCTTGGCCTTTACCTTGAAGCCCTATATGGCTTGAGACCAGCGTATTTGAAAGACTGCCTTCTTCCATATAACCCGTCCCATCCTCTTTGGTCATCAGAGAAGGTCCTTTTAGATGTGCTATGGCTTACAGAGGTTGGAGGGATAACGGCAAGAATTAAGGCCTTCTCATTAGTGGCACTCACTCTATGGAATTCAAAATACTGGTTATCTTTAGACCCCTAAATTGCTAGGACAGGATACGTAAGGGACCATTTCATCCCTGTATGAAACTCCACCTACGCTGATAAGCTCATGAGGCCTTTCTGAGCATCTCGCTACCTTCTGGAGTAAGGTTGGTGGTGACAGGAGACCTTTTCTGTTGCAGCATCTAGAATGTGCAACTTCCAGCCCCATAAGATCTCTTTAGCTCCACCACTTTCAGTTTTCCATTTGCAACTGAACATGTTATTGTTCAGGCAATCCTTGGGTTTGTCTATTGTTATTTAATGGTTGTGTCAGGTGTTCTCCCGAGTGATTGGTTTACCTGCCACTTTTATATTTGTTGAACTTTCAATTGTATTGTATTGCCTTTACTTTGATGTTAGCTGCCTTAGGCACCCTTCTGGCTGGAAAGGTGGGGTAAATAACCCTTAATTAACAAACAAACAAAGGAAACAAGGAAAAAGTCCAAAGCCCCTTGGACACACAGAACTAGTCTCAAGGGTGCTTGGATCCAGGGCAGGAATTCTAGCTCTCAAGATTACAGCAACAACATAGGATATTCTCTCTAATGCAGGATCACAAACATGTCCACAAAACCTGAAAAAGAGTAAATTGGCAGCCCTTTCGCCTGAATACAATGAAATGGGACCTTATAACAGACTATGGGGAGATTTTGCACAATGCTATTCTACTTCCATTCTCTGCTATAATCTCTAAAAGGCTCAACAATAAAACTGTTTTTCTGTAGATATGATCCTAAATAATATATAAGTCTAATTCAAGGATTTCCTGTGCCTAGTGTTTTTGCTGATTAAGCAATACCATTTGGGGGGTGCACTTTTGAGATTAAAGCATGAGAAATGCTATGCTTCTAGTGAGCGTACAGCTGGATGAAATGGGGGTCGGAATCAATAATCAGTTTTCATTTTCTTGTTCCAGCTAACTTTTTAAGAGAAGAGAGAAAGAACAAAAAGGGGGTAAATTAACAGATACCATCATACTTCAGATACCATCATACCAGGAAAAAAATAACATCTACCCATAATTATTATGAAGACTATTATATGTCAGAGGTTTCTGTTCATTACATAGTTTTTCCTTACACTGAAAGGAACAGCAATACATATAGAATTATTTAAGCTTGGACAGAATAGAATACAAGGTGCACACTTGTGTTATAGGCGAGGAATACCACAGTGAGCGACTCCCTTCTTATCCCTTCTGCAATTCTGTAAAGTCTATTAATTCTACAGGCATATAATCAATTGCTCAAATACTCTCCATTAAAATTAATTTTCTCTGGTGTATCTTACTGAGTTCTAAGAATCTCAGTGCCATCTTCCTCTGATTATACCTCCGGCTATTTTATCTTGCTGCACAATGCACGATTGCCCTTAAACAGCTAATGCAAGGTTGTTGGTTTTTTAAAAAAGCAAAAATCAACATGCAAACAGTGATAGACACTAAAGCAGTAAATGGTGTACTTTTAGTATTAAGCACACTAAGCCTTCTTCCCAAATAAGACAATGAGAATTATCCTTACCATCAGTGTAATTAAGAGTCAGTAAAATAACTACAGCACAACTCTCGTGTTACAGTGCCTTTTTGCATCTGGATGCCAAGCAAATGTCTAGCATCTAATGCTAATCTAGTTTGTCGGTGAAATTTGGAAAAGGCAAATGATGTCTTAGACAAGGTTCCCACTTGCAAACATGGAGATATTAGGCTATGGTTGCAATTCAAAAAGGCAGATTAGTCTACTGAAAAGTTTTGCATTTGCCATCAATCAATAAGGACTGTTCAGAGTGTTGACTGAAGTTTACAGCACAGTTAAGTATGCAAAAACAAGCAAGCCATTAGGAAAGAGCTTATTGACAATAATATCCCTGGAGCAGTGAAATCCTGTTAGACACAGCATACAAGGCAGGCATACAGACATACACGCACTTCAGTTGAATTGAGTTCATTGTATATACAGTATGTATGAACACAAGCAAGAATATGCATATACGGCAGAAGAGGTGTACAATTCCGTTTCCATCAAATGGATGTAGACCATCAGCTAAGTGAAACAATCAAAGCGATGCTTCTTGCAGATGTTGCTGTACATGGACCATGCAGGAAACATGAACAGCTACTGGGGGGGGGGGGGGGAATAAAACAGCCCATCTGTCAAAATGACAGCAAATAAGAGTGGGAACGTCCATTTTTTCTAATGGGTTAAATCAAAATCACTGAACGCAAAACTTCAGGGTTTACTTTCCAAGGTACTATAGTTACATGGAACCAGACACTCACAAAAGGAGAAAAAAAATCCAAATGTATGCTCCCAAATTCATTTCAGAAAGTCCTTACATGAAAAAGAAATGCTATGTTAAGATCAGCACTGAGAAGCTAGGAAGGGAAACTTCAAGATGTTATTCCCCCATCCTCCAAGCACTTGTAATGTAGAAGTCATGGCTGGGGCGGGCCAGCTCCAGCTTCTTACCAATGCCAGAAAAGGCAATGGTTTGTCACAGAAACCTAAAGGTTATCTTAGGCTCTGGTCAGTTTTACTGGGTGGATCACTTAAGGTGCTCTGATTCCTATACAGACAAGATCTGGATGTTTCCAAAAGGAACACACATTCCCAGATTCCTGGACTATTCTGCTCAATTCTACTCATGTATTCACTAGCCAAATGGAAGCTTGTGGAAATGAAGTAGAATGAAGTAGTCATCTGACTGTTGAAGCATAAGGCTTCTGGATATATATTTACAGATAACATTTCATAATTGTCCTTTGTGCTAAAGAAAAAAGTGTCTGACAACATCAAGGCTCATGTTCATTCAAAGTAGGACTGCAACCTTTTAACCTGACAAATTATAGACAGTCAAGTCTTCCACAGCATCAATGAGCAAACATGCAAGATCCCAAATGTCTCATTACAACCATAGTTGCAAGTCATATGGTTTATTACTTGATTTATCAAACACTAAGTAGGAAAAGAGGTCACTTAAATCCGCTTATTTTCCAACATGGCAATTTGTTTTCAAAATGAGTAGAATAAATATAAAACAATATGCATCTCCACAGTTTTACTGCATTAGCATTGCACTGTGATGATATGAACATACAAAGCTGCCTTAGGTGGAGTCAAACCATGAGTCCGTCTACCTCAGTATTACGTCTATACTCACTGACACAGCCTCATCAGATTTCAAACATCTATCTTTTCTTCTCCTACCTAGAGAGGAAAGGATGAAAGCTGGGACCTTCTGTACATAAAGCATGTTCTCTACCACTGAGCTACAGCCCGTGTTAGTCTGTGTTTAGCAAGCATGCATGGTATTGCTCTTGGCTATCTCCAGAAGACTTTTTGTCTTAAACATATTTGAACTGAAGGCATGACTGATGAAGTTGGCTCAGTTAAATACACAATTCTGCCTCCTGGCCTAAAAATATGAACAGGTGGCAATCCTAGTTCAAAGTCATGAGCGTGAATTTTGAAATATTTAGCTAAAAACCCTTACAGAATTGTTTTTATTTACACTTCCAAATAATTTTTGTAAGAAGTCCACCCTACTTGGTGAGCAGCATTTGTGCACCTCGGTTGGACAACTATATTTCAGAAAAGTTATGCAAAATATACCGCTTGTATTGTAACATGAAGGGAGGAGGTGAATGTTCAGTGACATTATCCATGCCAATAATGCTTATGCTTCAATACCTTTTTCTAAAAAAATAAAAGTGATAATCTTAAGCAATCATTGCAGAGTTTCTGTCTCCAAATCTAATCAATATACATGACATGTATTGCACTCTGAGTTATCTTTATAAGTTTAATGGAACAGATGTTTTCCTGTAACCTTGATCATTAGAGATTTAGGACAGCTTTACTTTCTGGTACTCTGTATTGTTTTTGATTACAGCAGCTGTGTAACAACTGCAGGGGGGGATGAATGCTTAAGATCGTGTGTATTTCAGTTTGCTGTAATGTCATTCTCTTTCAGTCCCCTTTGACCACACTCAGTTTTTCTAACTGCACCACACACCGAGTTGTTTCCTTTTCACTGCCAGCTAAGACTGTAGCCCTACTCCCAGACTCGAGAGTAAAGTCATGTTCAATTTAGCGAGACTTAAATCTAAATAAACCTGATAAGAGCAGGTTGAACAGTAGAAATATTTAGAGACCAAATACACATTACCTTGACTGGCTCAGGGTTGGCAATCTCTACCTACTAACAGAAAGGCTTTTGATTTCTAAAAAGGAAGTTATCAACTGCATCTTCACTTGAATCTCTTTCACAGACACACTACCTATCTCTACTTGCCAACTGGCGGATGCTTCACTCAAGCAAGGAATAGAGCAATCCTTTCCCCCAAGATGCTGCATAACACAATTTCAGTAAATACGTTTTATCACACTTTAGTTCCGACAGACAGAGACAGACACTTTTAAAAGCTCCTTAGACTTACTAGCTTTGTGATGCAATATTTTAATGAGCGTTAATTAAAATGTGTTAGATAAATATTTTTAAAATATCACCCATCCTCCTGGTCTAGACTTTGACTATGTAAACATACATAGCATTTATCAATGTTCTGAAAAGTTGCCTCATTAAAGTGAGGATGACAGAGACTTTTCCACATGGCCCTGAGGGGCTCAAACAAGTTGTTGAAGAAAATGTATTTTCTTCAGAAAGGCATGCAAACACTATGCTGCATCCTAAGTTCATACAGAGCACATCACCACTGTTGGAAGCTCCTTCCAAAAGAGGAAGGAGCACAGTGCTTACGTAAGAGGTTGTTGTAAGAGTACAGCGCTCCTTCTGCTTGGGGAAGGAGCTTCCAGTGATGGTGATGCACTTTGTCCGAAATTCGGATACAACTCCCTATCTGTTTGGGCAGGTTTTAGAGAGCCTTTTTTGCTGCTTTAGTGGTTGTTTGAGAATATTCTTTTGCTAGATTATCAGCGCAATCCTGTGTAACATTGCACTGGTGTAATAGTAGATGCACCGGTGTAAATGCACTTATGCCAATGTAATTGCACTTACACCGGTGCATCTGCTGTTACACCGGTGCAAGGTTACACAGGATTGCGCTGTAAATCAGATTGGTTTGTTTTTAGATTGCATTATTTATTGTTTTGTGATGTAGTGCTATCCCGTTAATTACTGTATACAGCATCAGTCTTTTTGAGAGAAGAACAATAAATAGGATTGAATAAATACACCAATTATTACTTAAAAATATAATTACTTTATAGTCCAATTGTTTCTGAAGCTCAACTGAGATAGCTCTTAAAAATGTGTTTCAGGACAGAACTGTACCAAACTTAAAAAGATGGGGGGATGGAGATGATACGGGGATTAAGTCCATCTGTATTTTAACAATACTTTTCTAAATAGTATTTTAATCTAGAAAGATGACCTTTTTATACAAAGTAATGCAAACGATTAGGTCTTCATTGATCAACCAATACCAAAACTACTTTTCAATATAAACTAAGATGTTAGAACAATCCCACAAAATTCTGATTAGCATTAATTTTATTATTTTCAGTCACAGTGTTTGCTTATGTCATTGGAACAAGAGAACCAATTCAAAAGACATTTGACTTTTGCCCTATCTTGAACGCTGCCTCAGCTTTTTGCTATCAAACTGAGCTCATGGTAAAACAGAACTGTTACTATTTGTGGTCTTTGGAGGCTAGAAAGAGAAGTGTACATGTACCCCCTTTGCAGGAACAGAATAAGTATCCATCACCATTTTAAAAAAGCTGCACCTGAAATGCAAGACTAGCATTCTACAGTCAAGAGGAAAAACAAAACAAGACATCAATATCCCAAGACCCTTCACAGGCAGCAGGAACCGATCATGCAAGGGAGGAACCCTTGCACGGAAAGCAAGAAGGAAATGCCTCTTTAAAAAGGGACAGAATACATTTGAGATCCCCATTACTAGTGTATCCCAGCATTTACAAATGACACCTGTACATTTGTTCCAACAAATTATTTTGTTTAGAGGGTAAGTTGTGCTATCAGACCACCACAGTTTATTCTTTCATAATAAATTTAGCATCAGTTGTACAAAAAGGCAGATCTGATTTTAAAACTAAAATGGTTTAAAATTTAAAACAAGGGGCACTTGCAAGTGGCATAAATGGTTTCTCCTGAAGTCAATGTATTTTATGTATCACTGATCAGAAAGCAAGTGACAGAAATGTTACTGAACTTTCAACATCACAATAAGAATGAGACATTACTTAAACTATGAGGTTAAGATTTATAGATAAGAACATAAGAAGATACCTGCTGGATCAGACTAAAGGCCCATTTAGGCCAGCATCCTGTTTCACACAGTAGCCCACTAGTTGCCTCTGGGAAGCCCACAAGCAGGAAAGAAAGGCAGACTTCTCTCTCACCATTGCTCCTCTGCAACTGGTATTCCGAGGCATACTGCCAGGGAATCTGGAGACAGGGCAACAGCCATCATGACTAGCATCTACTGGATAGATCCGTCCTCCATGAATTTGTCTAATCTCCTTTTAAAGCCATCTAAGCTAGCAGACATCACTACATCTTGTGGCAATAGACTAAGTACAATTGAGTGAAGTACACATTGAGTACCTCTATTTGTCCAGCCTAAATCTCAAGCCAATCAGTTTCATTGGATAATTCTTGGTTCTAGTATAGTGAGGGAGAAACACTTTTCTCTGCCCACTCTTTCCATACCATGCACAATTTTTCTAAGACTCAATCATCTCTCTTTTAACCACCTTTATTCCAAGCTAAAATGCCCTAAGCCTTTCAACAAGAATGCTCCTGACCCAGTATCATAGGAACGAGGGGTGGGTGGGCGGCATGCTAGCAGGCGCGCGCATGTGTGTGTGTGTGTGTGTGTGTGTGTGTGTGTGTGTGTGTGTGTGTGTGTGTGTGTGTGTGTGTGTAAAAGCAGCTGGTGGCGGCGCAAATCAGGCCGTTTCGGCGGTGCGGGCGGGTGGCAGCAACAGGTTTGGCCCGCCCGCCCGGCACCTCTGGTGGGGAAATGGTAGTGGAGGTGACATCACCTCTGGTGCAGGAGCGGGCGGTCCTAGCTCTGCTACTGTTCTGGCCCTTTAATGGTTGTATAGGTGAGGGCATTTCAGCAGGTGCAGCTGCTTTAGCAGCACCATCAGCACTTGCAGCTGCCAAGATTCTGTCTCCTACACAACTCTTAAGGACACAGAGGCCCTAATGGTGGAAGGTTGGCCACCCCTGCCCTAAGCAGTGTAGCCTTTCCTCATAAGAAAGGTGCTTCAGCCCTCTGATCATTTGATTGCCCTCTTTTGCACTTTTTCCAGTTCTATAATATTCTTCTTGAGGTGTGACGACCAGACCTGCACACAGTGTTCCAAATACATCCACACCACAGATTTGTATAGGAGTAGTATTAGCAGTTCTCTCACTCCCTTTTTCTCACTCCCTTTCCTAATAACCCCCAGCATGAAATTTGCATTCTTTGCAGCTGCTGCACACTGGGTCACCATTTTCTCTTAGCTATCCATCATGACCCCAATCTCTCTTTCCTGGTTAGTGTATTGGAGAACGCGGAAGATTTCCCAGAGGAGATTGTTTGTGGTGTCTACAGTGGCCCATTGTTCTCACAAATCTAGGGAATAAGCTGTTAAAACCTAGGCTTCAGCAGTAGGCAGGCTGCACAGCAGCAGCCACTAGAGGCACTAGTCTTCAGGGATAAAAGCAGCACCTGGAGGAAGGGTATAGGTAGCAGAAAGGAGAAAAGCTTGAAGGTTGACTGACTTGGCTTTGCTGACTGACTCCTGGACTGGCTTGTGGACTTACCCTGACTTGACTTTGCTGACTGACTCCTGGACCGGCTTGTAGACTTATCCTGACTTGGCTTTGCTGATTATCTGACTTTTGGACTGGCTTACAGACTCTGACTTGTCTTACAGACTCTGACTGGCTTATGGACTTTGACCGACGGACCTGTGAGTGGAAAAAGGGGAACTAATCAGCCTAAAGTGGGCCTAAGCCTCTTAAAGGGGGTAGAAAGGGAATTTGGCAGGACAGTTCATTACAGACAGCTCAGACCAAATCAGTGTATATGCAATGCTTTGCACCAGTATGCATCTCTTTACTTGAACTGCATTTGCCTTTTGGTTGCCATTTCACCCAGTCTGGAGAGGTCCTTTTAGAGCTCTTCACAATCTGTTTTGATCTTTAACACTCTCAGTAGCATGCAAGAGGTTATCTGCAAAACCGGACACCTTACTGCTTACCCCTAACTCCAGATTAACTAGGAAAGTAAGCTGGCTTCACAATGTTTCCACCATGAAAAAGGCCACATTCCATTTGAGTGAATATGCTACTAAGGCTGCAATCCTATATGCACTTTCCTAGGAGTAAGCCCAATGGATCACAGTGGGACTTACTACTTAGGTGACATGCAAAAGATTATGCTGTAAGTTTATTAGGTTTTTCTACTACAGCCCTAACTGGCCCCTTGAGTATGAAACTAAGGATTATGCTATGTGTTTGATGTGCACTCTCCATTTGCCCAGAGAGATACCTAGAAGGCTAGAAGCAGCATGGTAAGAAGACTGTCAGCACATTAAGATGACAATGGTGACAGCTACAGCGATCAAAGGAGAAGCTCCATCTTTCTCACACATCGACTTGTCTTTGACCAGAATTTTACTAGATGGATGTAGAAAGGAAATGTTGAACTCTGGCATTTTGGTCATGCTCCTCTCTTACTTAAAAAAATATGACTAATATAATCTAAATTCAAGCAATCTTTGACAAGAAAAGAATATAAACTTGGTATTTTTATAGCTAAGCTTATAGATATTCTAAATACATAGTGGTAATACCAAAAAACCTAGATTTTTGTTTAAATGCTGAAAGACAAAGTAGCCCATATGCCACATTTCAATCTACTGATCTTCTTCAATAGACTTTATCCACACTTACATGGGGAGGGGCCAACCTGAGTCCAGCATAAAATTTTGGACGTCTCAAAAATTGAGCGTACAGCCCCATTTGGGAAAAAAAGTTAACATATCTTGGAGGTGAACAGATTTTTGAAGGCAGGATTGGAGGTTTTCATTATTATATAAATCGATAAGACGATCTGGAATTTTCCAAATGCTGATAGATTTTAAAAATTAAAAAAAAGAAAAAGATCTTCTCTCAAAGAGGGAAGCAAATTTACTAGTCTTCAAAAATAGCCTACAAACAGCTTACAGGTAAAGAGTGAACAGTGCTTTAGGGCAAGCATTTCCCTTGTATTTTAAATAGTAATTGCAAGGTATTAAAATTCTGTTGAAGTAATGCTCTGTTTGATTAGGTCATAATCCTTCATATTAAAAGGGGGAATTCCTCAGGGGGATGCTATGTCTCTGCTTCTTCCACAAACATACAAATTATGTCAACGGAGACAACACAGCACAACTGCTGCAACCTGAATTTTTGCAGCCTCATTTAAGAGAACTAGTCAGCATGCAGGACTTCTCTCTCTTGAAAATACCCCAAGGCATTAGAAGAGAACTCTAGGATGATAAGCATCAGCAAATGTAAGAGCCATAGAGCTTTATAAAAGATCACTGCATTTAATTAGGAACATATTTATGTAATTTGCTTTTTCTTTAATTCCCTTAGCACCTCTCAGTTAAAATTATGAAGTGACAGACACAGGCAATGCATATCAATGAGGCAAAGCATGAATTCTAGAGCCAGGTAGGATTTGGCACTCACCTTGAGAAAACTGTCCTTGAAATTTCTCTGAAATATTTATTATAGTGGTAATCAACTGGTAAATCAAAATATTTGACCAGGCCACTTCTCACTGGTAGTGTATGTAAGCTTGCAGGTTACACACAAATCCATGTCTCTTCAAAGTTCAGAAAATCTTTCAATCTGCTGCTTGAAGGATTTTGCATAACCTGAAGTTACCACCTAACCAGTTTTATGTTCTAAAATTGATTAACACCATAGATCTGATCTGAGCTGTGTTCGCATTTACATACTAGATATTTAAAAGTTCATGTATAAAATAAACTCTGAAACTCTATCAGGGGTGTTTACTTCCAATAACATCTGAAGTCCAGAATCCCATGAGCAAGGCCAACTGCACACATCTTTTCCACCCAATCACAGTCTGGCCAATAGTTAAAAAGCTAGTGGAGGGGACCCCCTGCAACTGGCCTCACCCCAGGTTAATCCATCCATACAGCCGACTGAGGCAGTCGCCTCAGGCAGAAGACTGGCAGAGGCACCCACCTCTGCCTACTCACCTCCCCCTCCCCAAAAAGTGGGGGATGGAGCAGAAGTATGGGAGGAGACTGGTGGGCTAGAGTGGCCAACCCTTTCTTTTTCAAGCCAGAGTGGAAGAAGCAGGGGATGCTATATTACCAGGTAATGGGGGAGCAGCATTTGGCGCTCCATGTCAGGCACGGGAAGATCTTGGGCCAGCCCTGTCTCTTCCATATGATTCTGAGCTTCCAAGCATTACTGAAGCAGATTGGAAAGAAGCGCAGCTCCCATATGAAGGGCACTTTGCCTTGGAATGAAACGTGTTACGACATTCTCATCTTGACAGGCATTATTGGCTTACTCGTAACTCACTAAAACATCTTAAATATTATTTACATGCGTACACAATTCAGAAGTTGAACTGAGTTCAGGGAAACCAATAATGTAAACAGGTCCTATGTCACTCAATTCTTGTTGAGCATCCTCTTCAGGCGCTGGCTGTTTCTTTTAAAATTACTTAATAGTAGTTGAAGAAATGACAAGATAATATAACCTGAATATTGTGGGGGTATGTGGCTAGACTGCATAGGTATGAAAAGAATTAATTTGCACAGAACATTAGGAAGTAGGGAAAGAATGGTTGTGACATACTCTTCCATTTTCACAAAATATTCAATAGTTAAAAAGCAACTAATTTTACTTCTGCCACAAAAAAGTCACTGGTTTATTCATTCATTGATGCTACACAGTAGAAATCGCCCACTTTTTCCTCTTCATTACTTTTACTGTTGATGCAGTAAATAGGGGTCATAAGAATGAGAAGAAAAGAAATTTATGGTTAATTTCCCAACATACAGGATTCTGTAAAACGATATCGGATAACCAGGTTTAAAAGCCATGTAAAAAGTTTGAGTTTAACACACGCACAAACAGGTTTAAACACACTGAGGTTTTAAAACAAGTAAAAACAGTTTTAAAACACAAACACAACGTTTCATCCACCAATCCATGGACCTCTTCAGGCTAGCCACAAAGGCTGTAAGATGTTAAAACACTGTTTTTACGTGTTTTAAACTCAAACTTTTTACATGGCTTTTAAACCCAGATATCAGATATCGTTTTACATTGTTGCCGGCCATTAAAATTTTTGAACTTTTCATTCAGGATTCTGTGTATGAAATGGCTTAACCTGAACTCATGCAACTATATTTGATGAAAATGTTCTCAGTTCCATATTTTGAAATAATGCCAGTTTGTATTCCAGATAAGGAAAACCAATGTTCTTTTTAAAGGTAATGGGGAAAAGAATATAAACTGTCCCTTTTAAAAAGGAAGGTGCACATGGAATTTGAAGCAGCACACATTGGTTGAAGCACATGCTGACAAGTCAGTACCTGCCAAAAGTCCTGATGAGAGGGGGAAAGGTTAGGAAGAAAGGGAAGAAAATGAGCAAAGGTTTGGTTACAAAAACAAAAAAGTAAAATAAATTAAAAATCACAAATATTACATCGTAACAAGAACAACAGAACCAAACCAAGTAGTGTTTCAGGATCAAGCAGCTGCTGCACACCTTGGATTAAGAAATAAAGGGTAGGGTAGGAAGAGACAGAATCAGTGACATTGAGGAGTAACCTGCCAAAATGTAAAAATTAAAAACGAGTCATTACTTAAAAGAAAAAAACCAAAACCCTAGTAAAATATTTCCACTTGATGCCAACAAAAACTAAAACACCACAAAGCTTTGAAAAGTTCAGGGAAGTGGTAGATGGTAGCCTGTTCACAGATATAAAGCAATCTTGTTAGGAAGGGGGTTGCATCCTCTTCCCCCCCCCCCAATAGTATCTTCATTTGCTATACAGAGACATCGAACAAAACTGTTATATTTAAAAGGAAGGAGCCTTCCCTGATGGGCAACGTCTCTATTAGCATAAACCAATTAACCATCGCAGATGAAAATGAACAGCTAGTCCCAGGTTAAAAATAAAATTTGAGGTTAAAAATTTTAACCCAGGTTAAAAATAAAAAATAAAAGATCAAGGGTGGTTGGTTCAAGTCCTTGTCCCTGCAGGACAAGTCTATCAGAATATGGTCATATGTGCTAAAACTTGATCTTGAAGCATGTTGTAAAGGATATAGACATGAATATGTAAATCACTATATTTCTTTTAAGATATTCTGAAACAGGAAGCTGCAGGTTGATCCTTTCCCACAGAGCAATCCTGCCTAAGGATCCGCCAGGCTGCCCGATGGATCCTATGCTCCGCCGCGGGCAGGCTCTCTCTCGGGTGGAGGTCTACTCAGGGAAGTGGACACTCGTCCCCTTCCCTGGGTGTAAATGGCGCTCGGGCCGATCGGCCTCCTCGGATTTCCGCCAGCAATTTTGCTGGCGGAAGTTGGGGAGGCAGTGTAACGGCTCAGCTGCCTGTCGGGGGCCGGGATATGGCGGGAGCCATTCCCCCACCCAGGCTGGCTGGGCCAATGGGCCCCCTCCCTCTCCCGCCGAACCTCCCCCCCCCCGTCTGCCGGATCCATACTTACGTGTTCCGGCGGCCACAGGGGAGCTCAGTCAGTGGAGCAGGGGAGGCCGGCCTTGCGCCGGCCTTCCCTGCTCGAAAGTAGACTGCCTTCAGCGGCGGAACGCTCGTTCCGCCGCCCAATCAATCTTCAGGATTGCACCACCAGTCACTGTCTATTTTGAAGGGGAAAATGGAGATTTACACATACATGTATGCACCATTCATAACTGATACAGTGTACATGTATTTTGGATTTTCCATACTCAAGTAAAAACAACGTAGAATAAGAAGCAACCCTTAATCAGAATAATTTACTGAAGCAAACGACCAATTATTAAGCAAGAAAAGTCTTGCTAAGTCTAAGGCCCAATCCTATCCAACTTGCCAGCGCTGATGCAGTCATGCCAACGTGGCATGTGCTGTATCATGCAGTGGGGAAGCGGTCACGGAGGCATCCTCAAGGTAAGAGAAAGTTTGTTCCCTTACCTCGGGGCTGCATCAATGCTAGAAAGTTGGATAGGAGTGGGCACCGAGTAATTTGAGAGAGGTTAAGCAAAGGAACACAGGAAACTCACTGGACATTCCTTTATAGCAAATATGTTCTTTTGCCTGCAAAATTATTCCCCTTTCAGGTTAGGTCCTTAACAGTTTGGACTTTATCAGTCAGCAGCAGAGTAGAACTGTGCTCCACCCTACGGAGCACAGCTGTCATGAAAAGATCATCAAAAAGATCTGAAGGGATTCTGCAGCACAGATTCCAACGTATTTCTCATGTGACAATAGGATAGGTGGGTTATATAAGTGCATATAAACAGATCTACCACAGGATTCAAAGTTTCAAGCTACCAGGCAAAGACAGACCATGGTATGGATGCAAAGAAAGAGGCTGATTACATACTATTGCAATGCACACAAGACACATGTGCCCTCAAGGCAAATCTTGTCAGTGACATCCTAAATAGCAGATTAAGGTGAAAGGTCAAGCGTAGAGAATTCATGTCCAGTTATCCAGGCCCACACAGACCCCTGGCATCGTTGTGATGGCTGGCAGCAGTTGATACAGAGAGCTCCTTAATCCAAGCCAGTGCTGGTGTTGCCATCAACACAGCTGGACAGAAACAGAGATAGATGCAGGGGGATATCCCACTTTCACAAAGAGCACAATAGGATACAGGGGAAGAGGCAGCAGGAGGCCCATTCCACACGTCCTCACTGTATGGCCTTTCCCATTCTCAGGCCTGGAACACATGCCAGTTGATGGCAATACCACCTCCATACTGGTAAGGGTGGTATTTTCCCAGGGATGGGAAGAGACAGAAGCCTTTTTAAAGAGTGATTGCTCTTAAAAATACATCAGCAATACTATGGTTCATTAAAATAATACCTCGGGCAGTAAAAGAAAATACATTAGCAAGCAAGGTAGCTTTTCCTCAAGATTATTATTCAGTGAGATAAAGGAATGGAAAGAGGACAATCTCTCAAACACACAGTCCTTATAGCAGTTTGAAAATGGAAAAAAAAATGTGGAAGAAGAATCAAAGTGAAGCAAGCTACTGATAGCCAGAGAGAGAAAAAGAAATAACAGTTATCAGAGAAAAAGACCACTGCCCTTTTGCACCTATCATTACAGATAAGAATAATTTAACCAATGGTCAATTTTGCCACAGTCTCAGGTGTGGAAGCTGCAGCTGTGTAGGCAAATGAGCATCCATGTAAATATCTCCAGGAGTGGAGGAAAGATGTGGCACTGCTTCTACAATTTCATTGCTATGAAAGCTGAACTGTTTAAAATGCTAAAGATTGGGTTGCATTTATCATAATGAGCCATATAAAAAACTCCTCTACCATAATTTCCTCCAAAACCAACACAGCTTTGTTTACTACTACACAGTCGTCGTCCCCCCCAGAGTTGAGAATAAAATATCCCCCTAGCTTAAAAACACAATCAGCATGCATCTCACAGTTCAGGAATCTCACCTTCCCATCATAGCGCTTCACTACGAACTGATCAAGGCCCAGGTCTGAAAGAAAACAAGAAAAAAAACATCTTTGCAGTACTGCTTATAATGACATTATTTCATAGTCATGTGGTGTGTGTGGGGGGGTTGTTTTTAAAGCAAAGCAATTTAACACCACATTATTTTAAAGATTCAGCCAACCAGAGAAGTGGGTGCAAGGCTTGCTTACCAGTAGATTTATTTTACAGCTTATAAAATATTTACAGGTCTGGATAATAAAACATTTTCTACCTATAAAAGACAAAACCATTATCACACAAGTACTATATCAATGTTTCACCAGCAGCTTGATGCACAAGTTATACCTGTGCCTTTCTATGCTACCTTGCACAGTAACCGTCCTTTTACCCATTCTTCACCAAAACATCTTAAATAGATTAACAATAGTTAAAAAAAAATACATCGCCATCAGCATCCTCAATACTGTATTTCACCGAGTCAAACCAAAGGTCAGAGTAAATTCTCCAATCAACCAATCTAACTAACATGCATGTTATACAAGTCAAAAGCGATTGCTCTTCTATGGTCTCCCAACAAAAAAAGTTTTTTAAAAAAGGAAAATTTTCAGGGTCCTGAAAGGGGGAAGCAGTCATCAATAGCACATTTGGCATGAGAAACTGACATTTTAGAAATAAAGAATGGCCCTAAAGATTCTAAGAGAGCCTCATTCACCACTACCACATTGAGCAAAAGGGGTTAACTTATTACAACCTGTTTAGTGAGACCCCAAGATTAGTGTTAAAAGAACTGGCAAGCATCAGATTCTGTTTGCCGGGGGGGGGGGGGGAGGGGGGATGTGATTAAACTTAATATATCTAAAAGGAGCACTTGTGCGTCTCATTACCAAACTTTGTGCCATAAAGTTAAACAACTAGTTTACTGGTTTAAGAAAAGACTCGATATCATATACTTCATATTAAGGTACTTCAGTCCACTGAATTTTAATATAGTCTATTAGGAAAGACAGAAAATTCAGCAAGGGTAAACAAAACCCTGAGCAAACACTCTGACAGAAAAAATACAGCAGATCACTGAATGTAGAATGTTCTCCTCGAGTCAATAATACATGAAAATTTCAATTTGAAATCAATAGCCTGGTCTGTTTGTGGGAAGAACACGGTTTGAAATTTACAATGATATGATTAAAACAACAATACTAGCAATATGATGAAATGCTCCAAAAGAAGCAGGGCACAATAAACTATCCTTTTATCATTACCCAGACATCAGGCATTTAGTTACTCATAAGTCAGGCAGTAAAACCGACTTGTGCGAATTGACAAAATCTGAAAAAGGAAAAAAGATCATGCCTAAAATATATATAACCTATTATTAGAGACATTTAGAAGACATTTCTAAAAGGTGATGGGCAAACTGTACAGTTCCAGAAGCAAACACCACATATGGGACTATATTCTTCCCATGGCAAATTAATTTTCAATAAGTCCAAACCTGATCCAATGGGATCAATGGGGTTAGGGGAAGGGGCAGCCTACCTGCCATCAGGATTCCATCAGAGACCTTTAAAATCTGTGGTGTGATGAGCTCCTCAGGACTCCATGCCATTTTGAACATCTCTGCTGCATTCGGAATGCCACAAGAGCCGTTCAGAATGCTGCAAAAGTCATCAAAATGGCGCCCGTGAGTAGTGCGGAGTCTGTTAAACAACCATGGGAAGCATCAAAATGCCAGCTGAGAAGCTATCTATGCCATTTTGAAGCATCCCACGGCTATTTAAAGGGCTCCGTGCTACTCGCGGGCACCATTTTGAAGGTTTTCACTGCATTCTGAAGGTCTCTGCTGACATTCTGAATGCAGCAGAGATGTTCAAAATGGCACAGAGCCCTTTAAAATGGCACCCGCAAGTACTGGGGAGCTCATCAAACCGTGGATACCAGGAACACAGCGCGAATGAAGAGAGGTAGGTGGCAATCATGCTACCTGCAGAAAAGCAAACCCGCAGGTAGTGAATCTGTGGAAAACGGGAACTGACTGTATATAGAATGAATGTGTTAAGATACAAAAAAGCAATTTTGTAAATACAGATTGTTCCATGCATGGAAGCTATGCCCTCAAATTAAAAAAAAAATACTGGAAAGTATTTGGGAAGTGATATACCCCAGAACTTAGGACAGCAGGAACCCCATGATATCTCTACAGAGGCTTGTTTCAGAGATAATTGATCTCCAAATTTAGAAGATTGCAAATGAGCCACTCATTGGCTAAAACCATCTTTGTAACCGTTAATGGACTCTTTCAGTCTTTGGCTCAGTTCATACAGTCCTCCAAACCACAGTTTGGAAGACTATGAACAAGCTGTAGACTTCCACACTCCCTCTTTTCCTCTCATGAATGGCTTCCCTTCTCCATTTCCTGCTCAACATCCAAACAGGCAATCTATTACGCTAAGCCAGAACCGGAAGCAACGGTTTGAAGCGAGCTTCTGAATCTGTATTGGATAACTAGGAAATAGAGGGGGAAGTTGTGTGCATGATAGTAGGGAAGAAGCAAGCTATCAACCAAGCAATCAACCAAGCAATCCATAGATGTTCTGAGAGACGAGCTCCCATCAGCCTGGCAATAGTGTTCTGCACCAACTGCTGCAGCTTCTCAACCCTTTAAGGCAGCCTCATATAGACCTACACAAGTCTATGCAATAACCTACACAGAATGTTCCCAAGGCACATGTCACAGATGATGTAACATCTCCAGAAAAAAGCAGTTAGCACACCAAACAAAATTGTGCAAAGCTGCCCCAGGCTACAGTCATCTGGGAGACCTCAAGCTGCGAACCTCACTCTTCAAATGAGCGGTAGTCCAACCAAACCAGGTTGTATTACTGAATATTTATACTGACCAGCAACAGCTTCATCTTGTGAGGATTCAGTTTTAGCTTCTTAGCCCGCATCCAACCCATCACAAATTCCAAAGACTGTTTTAAACCAACAATGGAAATTAAGAAGGATTCTTACTAGAAGAGAACGGACTGAAAAGGTCTGGTACATTGCCAAAATGGAGAAATTATCTTTGATAATTCATTCAGGAAGCTGACATGTGAATATAAGCTATTTTAATTGGATGAATTTTGTGTAATGCAGGATCACCATAGCACTAGACAAGCTCCAGATCATTTTTTTTTCAAAATGATGAATATTTCATAGCTTGTGTATTCAGACTAATTATATAGGAATATATACAAAAACGGTCCTGAACAGGATTTTGAATGAGTATGTCATTTTATTCCTAAGATTGGCAGGATCAGAGGAATGAAATGTTGGAATAGCAGCTCTTGATCAAAAAGGCAGAGAATATATCACTACCACCTGTTTATGAGTGAAAGTGATAAAAAGCTTCCCATTTACTCAGAAGTTCATAATGATCATGGTGCAGAAAATGGAGTTATTAATCAACTCAGAATATCTTTTAGACCCTCCTAAGCCAAAGCAATAAAAATTCCTCTGCCATCAATTTCATAAGTTGAGAAGAAAGTTATAAGATTGTCAAACAGCATGCTGGATTTGTGGGTTTTATATTAAAGAACTATCAACCAAGCATTTTTTTTCCCTGCATGCCAGAAGACAAACACACTTTTAAGGTCAATATGAGATTTAAACATCTGCTTCAATCTCTCCTATTGGAACCAATGGGACTTGGTCTAGCTCAGTCATACCCTAAATATTTAAGATACGTCACACGTAGTTACATAGTTAGCTATATTACTTCACACTTCCATATTTTTATATTGAAACCTTCTTATATGTGTTCATTTTAAATGATTAGCCAAGTTTATTGGGAATGGGGTGGGGGTAAGTTTAGCAATGGCTAATAGCCATGACAGCTAAATGAAATCTCCAAGGGGTGGTGTCACTCAATACCAGATATTGGAGATATACATACAACAGGAGAAAGCCATCCCCCTTGTGCCCTCTTTGTGAGACATGATCACTGTTGGAGGCAGAATTCTGGACTGTATAAATCTTAGTCCAACCTAGCCATTCTTGTTTTTGTAGAAACGCATAAGAGCCTCCTCCAGCAAGCTACATTTACATCCCAATCCTATTATCCTTTTCCCCGCCATAGCATCTAGCAGCGCCAAAATAGGCTGTGCTGTATACTTGGGGGGGGGGGCAGAATGGAAGGGGAAAGCGAAAATATTTTCCCTTACCCCTCCATAAGACTCGATCACCAACAGGTCTCCTCAGCTCTGTAGACAGCTCTCCTGCACCAGCTCTTTAGACAGAGTCTTTAACTGACACAAGTCCAAGGAGACAAAGGGGGCATGATGGGATGTTAAGAAGGGGATAGCATCCAGTGCAAGTTGCCTGTACTGGCCACCCCCTCCTGCCTCCGTCATGTCCCCAGACCCACCCTGGTTCCGCCCCCACCCCGTTCAGCCCTCGGTGGGCACCTCTGTTCCTGGCCTCTAGCGGCTTTCCAGAAGCGTGGAGCATGTGTGCTGCCAGAGTGTCATTTGCGACAGCCATAAAGCAGCTACCATTGCCAGAACACTAGAGTTAGTGTTCTGGCAACAACCTTAGTTCTGGCAGTGGTAGAATTGCCTAGGACTGCAGCCTTAGCCTGCAATTCTATACTCACTTCCCTGGGAGTAAGTCCCATTTGATTTAATAGGGTTTACTTCTAAGTAAATATGCATAGGATCGCACTGTGAATATATTTTCCTGAGTATTGGTGGGCTCAGATGACACTTAGTAGACAGAGTCATTAGAATAAAGAATTAAGTATCATCAAGCACTTTGTGCTTCAAGAAATACAATATAAAAGAACAATTGCATATACCTCTGTCACAACAGTTCTTAACGTTAACTTCCACATCATCTCATCTGCTTAAGACATAACTGTAGTCTTTAAAATATGTACATAGTTTCCATAAATCTTATTAAGCAAACGAACTGCAGCCTGAAGTCATCATCTATTCTAAATGCATTACTAATACACACTGTGCTTTCATCTTAAACAAAAAACCTGCTGGATCTCTGAATTCCCCAGTTTCTCCTTAGAAATACCTAAAAAGGTATCAAGAGGTATAAGGAGGTTTAAGAGAAACCACTTGGCTATAAGAGCCTTTCAGAAGAGTTATTCAAAACCCATCAGACATTAACCCTAGGTCACCAACAACCAATGCTTAACATAATAAAGAGCCTCACACAGTCCTTAATTATTTCCCATAAGCATCCCTCTAGTGCTCCTGCTCATATTATCTCAGTAATGTCTGTCATTATATTGTAATACTTCATCTTTAACCAGATGTCCAGAGCAACTGCATTGTTCTGAGACAATACTCATGTAAAATAATGTTTGATGCAATCCCTGAAGTTTCTCCTTTGAATTGGCTAATCCTCCTTCCCCCAATGTTGAACGGGGAAGGCCCGATGGGCCCCCTCGGATTTCCGCCAGCTATTTAGCTGGCGGAAGTAAGAGAAGGCCGTGTAACGGCCGAGCTGGCCCGGAGGGAGACGGGAATATGGCGGTCGCCATCCCCGCCCCCCCCCAGCCAGCTTGGTCAATGGCCCCCTCCTTCGCCACCAGGACCACCCCCGTCGGAGCTGGACTTACCTCCTCCGGTGGCCACAGGGGCAATCCGGCGCTTGAGTGAGGGTGTCCGGCCTCCACGCCGGCCGCCCTTACTCCCGAGTAATTGCAAACGTGCTTTACGGCACTTCGCAACGGCTTCCGGCGGTGGAGCGCTCACTCTGCCACCGGAAGTCTCCGGTGGATTGCGCTCTTAGTCTGATATTCTTGTTGCAGACATGACTTACTGTGGACTGGGCTTTCAGCCAAATACACTAATGTTGGCTGTTGCAATGCTTTTATATTACTGGGTTTTCTATTTCTGTAGTGTTAATTTTGCATTGTTTTATGTTCACCGCTATGTACAAACTTTAATTTGAAAAAGTAAATAAAATTAAAGGGGAAAAAAGCCAATTTGTTAGTCATTGCCCTGGTAAGACTGCATTAATTTCAGGTCTTAATATATCAATTGACCTTTATAATTGCATGTGCTGGCCATCATACATAAGGTCACTTACTTTCTGGCTGTTTTTCATTTGGCGTTATAGATCGCACAAAGTCTTGTGGGGTCATGAACACTTCCGATTCTCCATGCTCACTGATTACTTTCAAGGTGGCAAAGTAGCGGAAGATTTTGTCTGGAGTGGAGTAGGCTCGAATCCTGTTTTCGTACTCCATCACCTAAAAAAAAGGCAACATGAAATTTCCTCAGTTCAACTTCACAACCTTAAAATTAGCATTGTTTTGACACATGCATAGAATTCCATACACAGCTATTGCAAAATGCAAACAAGTAAAGTAAAACACTCATTGAACTGTTTATCTTCACTTAAATCTATGCCTGGTTAAATTTTGAAAAATAAGACCAAGAAAGCTGATGCAATAATTTCATGATCAAATGCCATCTCAAAGCTCTTGATAGCTTGTGTGTGCTTCCTAGCTGCTTTTAAAATGTTAGTTACATAGTATTATAGTACACGTTGCTTAAGTGACAACAGCCACATATGACTCATGAGTTGTGATGTGGTCCAACTGCTGTAAAAAATACATCTGAATCCTTCTCAGGAAAACTCCGAAGGAAGCAGTACAAGGATTATCAGATAATAATTCTTCTAAGATGATGAATTTTGAAAAGGGTTCCTCAATCACATCCAATCAGACTCCCTGACACAGATCTTGCCAATGACCCATCTTCCTCAGCAACACGACTTCACAGGAGAGCGAGGCGTGTTGTAGGCCACACACTCGGTTCACAGAAGGCAACAATGGGCCCAACAGACTTCAAGAATACCTGGCAGAACTGTGTGCTCGAGAAGCTGCGGGAGTTTCATGGCAGACATTGTGGGAAAAGTTCCCTCAAGGCAGAAGAGTTGCACACCTCTGTTCAAAAGGTTTGTAACTTGGACACATGCCATTGTCCCTTTTATGGCACCACTTTCTCTTTAAGAAAGTACAACCCAAAGCCAAACAGGAACTCTAGTGGTCAAAATGCATAGCATAGTATTAGTGAAGATGAATTGGTAATCAATTGAATGAAAATAAATGTCAAAGTGCTGTGTTGAATAAGGGGGTAAAAAAATCTAAAGAGAGCTTCTTTGGCATTGCTCTGAGCACAATGGTTACTTCAAAATAAAGGAACTTGGGCTACAGTGTGGACCAGAGAAGTCAAAATAAACAGTACAATACACAACCACTATATGCTGTATTTTAATACTTCAACCGAAATCTGAAACAAAGTCTCGTTCACTTATCAAGGGATATTTCCAACTTTAAGGGTCAGAATCTTGGCTTGGGGTATTTACTGCCCACATCTTCAACTTTTCCAACTCTCTCAAACACCCTGAAAAGATTAACATACGATCAGTACAGAGCAGAGCTCTGAGATGGCAGAGCAGGCATTAGGCACTGCAGGTGCAACAGAGCTTGCAATAAAATATCCAGCCTAGAGTTTTTATTTCAAAACAAAGTAATATTTTATTTTAGGATCACACAGAGGAAAGAGCATAAAAAGCACAGACAAGATGAAAAATAAAATAAAAAGGAACATACAGACTGGCTTCTCTAACTTCACACTAGGCAGAATGGCTAAATCAGTGCTAGGTTTGACTGGATCAGTAGTCTTTATCCTTTTCAGACTTGGGATCCACCTTTAATCCTAACTTCTAGCACTGGGTCCACTTCTAATTTTTTTTCTTGGATATGCCTTTCTATGTATGCCTTTCTCCTATTCTGTTTTTTCTCTACTCAGTCTCTTCATTTTTCTCTTAAAAAGAAATCCTAACAAGATGCAAAAGGGAAAAATGGTAACAATATTGTAGGCGAGACCCATCTTATACCAGGTCATGATCCACTTCGGGGTCTTAAGCAGCTAGCAGTTTATTATTATTTACATAGCGCCTTCAATGTAGGCGGTACTTTACACAGAGTGGAAAGACAGGTCCGTGGCTTACAATCTAGATACTGACACAAGGAAGACAATGGCATGAAGTAGAGGTAATAGTTACAAGGTTCCCTATTCTTATTATTACAGTAAGAACTGCTGTTTTGTGAACTTTGAGTGCTAGTGGGAGGTTCAGTATTATTTTGTAGGCAGTACCATGGTCATTGAGGGCAGCCTAGCTAAGGACGAACTCCACCCTGCCCCACAATAGTCTTTCAATAACAAAATCCCAGGAGGAAAGACTTTCACTCTTCAACATAGCTAGCCAAGTCTGGGGGATGTTCCAACAGCTTGTTTGGTTTCATTTCTTACGCATATTTGGATTCTGGCCAATCAGGTAGAGTAATACCTGCCATACTGGAGATACATTACTGGAAAATAGAGTGCTGTGTGAAACAGCACTATAGGAGACATTGTTAAAGATAAGGCAGGAAACTGGCACCAGTAGGTCTGATGTTTCCCAAAATGCACTGCTCCCATTGGTTACAAAAGCTGTCAATTGTGCCAGGACAAAGAGTGCTGTAACAAATCTGCACCCAAAGAAACAGTGTTACGGGAGGAATTACTGTATAGGTCCTTGAGAGTCACCTCTATGCAGAGGTTTCAATTAAAATGCATTGCTCAAGGGAAAGTGATAAGTCCTTATTTGAGTTCACACGTTTATTCAGACAGAAGATGTCCCTAATTAAATCTAGTTACTTTGATTTATTGACTAGGAAGCTTGCTCTTCTGGGCAAACAATTAGCCCAGATAAATTGTAGTAAAATTTTACAATGTGTTTGAAACCCCAGCTATTTCTGATGGCCACTTCTCAATGAAATGGAAATTAAAAGTCCCAATACTACAGAGCACAGAAAATGTCAACCCACAATTTAATCAAAGGGTTCTTCAGTGACAAGCAAGAAGCTCACTTTGCCACAGAAAAGAAATCTCAGCAATATTACCACCCATAGTGCAAAGTACGTGCAGGATCCAATGACAACCCCCCCCCCCCCAGTACTGTAAGGGTCCTAGTGCAGTTTAAAACTATGTTTAAAAAATGGTAAGCATAACATTCACATTTCATTTTATTGATCATTAACTCTCAGGCGCAGCTACATTCTCTTATGGCACAATCCTGCATACATTTAGAGCAGCTGAGCATGCACTCCGCCACTCTAAACTGACGCAAACGTGCCATAAAGCACATTTGCAACAACACATAAGGACCGCTGGTGCAGAGGCTGGCAGTCCTCACTCCGCCTTCCTCCAGACCCCGTGGCCGCCGGTAGAGGTATGTTCTGTATGAGTCAGTGCAGGGGCAGGTGGAGGGCGGATAGGGACAGGCGGGGGGTGGCCATTGGCTGGCCCGGGCTGAGAGAGGGCGGGGATATCGGCGGTGCGCTCCGCCAATTTCTGCCCATTCCCAGTCCGGTTCAGCCTTACTTCGTCACCTTAGATGTACGTCAGCTTCCGAGCTGGCGTACATCTGAAAAGGCCAATGGGCCCCAGGCAGCCCTACGCTTGGGGAAGGGGACAAATGTTCCCTTCTCCTGAGGTGTTCCCAGGCTGTGCCGCTGTGGCCCTTTAGGCCAGCCGTGTATCCTTACACAGGATTAGGCTGTTAATCACCTTTTCCTTCTTTTGCTCTTCTAAACACTAAAGCCGCATTTGTTGTTGTTCAGTCGTTAAGTCGTGTCCGACCCTTCGTGTTCCCATGAACCATATCCCGCCAGGCCTTCCTATCCTCCACTATCTTCCTGAGTTCGCTCATTTTCATGTTCGTTGTATCGGTGATGCTGTCTAACCATCTCATCCTTTGCCTTCCCCTTCTCCTTTTGCCTTCAATTTTTCCCAGCATCAGAGTCTTCTCCAGAGAGTCCTCTCTTCGCATTAGGTGGCCAAAATATTTGAGTTTCAGCCTTAGTACCTGACCTTCCAGGGAACAGTCAGGCTTGATTTCATTTAGGATTGACTGATTTGATCTCCTAGCAGTCCAAGGGACTCTCAGGAGTCTTCTCCAGCACCACAGTTCGAAAGCATCTATTCTTCGGCGCTCAGCCTTCCTTATGGTCCAACTCTCGCAACCATACATTGCTACTGGGAACACCATCGCCCTGACTATACGAACTTTTGTTGGCATGGTGATATCTCTGCTTTTTATTATGCTATCTAAATTTGCCATAGCTTTCCTTCCAAGGAGTAAGCGTCTTTTAATTTCATGGCTGCTGTCTCCGTCTGCAGTGATCTTGGAACCCAAAAAAGTAAAATCTGTTACTGCTTCCATTTCTGCCCCTTCTATTTGCCAGGAATTGATGGGACCAGATGCCATGATCTTAGTTTTATTAATGTTGAGTTTCAAGCCAACTTTTGCACTCTCCTCTTTCACTCTCATCAAGAGGCTCTTTAGTTCTTCTTTACTTTCTGCCATTAGGGTGGTATCATCTGCATATCTGAGGTTGTTGATGTTTCTCCCGGCAATCTTGATTCCGGCTTGCGATTCATTCAGCCCTGCATTTCTCATAATGTACTCTGCATATAAGTTAAATAAGCAGGGTGACAATATACAGCCTTGCCGTACTCCCTTCCCAATGTTGAACCAATCAGTTGTTCCATGGCCGGTTCAAACTGTTGCTTCTTGACCCGCATACAGGTTTCTCAGGAGACAGGTAAGGTGGTCTGGTACCCCATCTCTTTAAGAATTTGCCACAGTTTGTTGTGATCCACACAATCAAAGGCTTTTGCGTAGTCAATGAAGCAGAAGTAGGTGTTTTTTTTTGGAACTCATGCTTTCAAGCCGCATTAGGTACACAATAACTTGCCTGCCCTTCAGTTACTAAAATACAAACAAATCACAAGGATTTATCTAACAAAGATCTATTATATTCTAGCTTCGTTTAACACTGATTCACACTCCAACGTATCTTGTGTGTCAGCCTTGATTTACTAAGGCATTTTAATTGCCTTCTTTAATGGTACCAAGATAGGAATGGCTTCCAAACCCTAAAGCTTTAACAAAATTCATCTCCCTACACCTGCCATTTTATATACACAATCATAAAACCGTTTGCCATAGATTGCTCTGCATATAAATTAATAAACCTAAACAGAGTGCCAGTCAACAAGCTACCCTGCATAGCTCTCACTCGCTCGCTCACACACAGGATAGAATCCAAAGAACCAGCAAAGGGCATTTGGACTTGTATTTCTCAAAAAGAAGCGCAGGCATGCGTTCATGCACACTACGACCCTAGGGGAAATCTCAAAAGTGGTTTGTGACACAACATCTCAGGATCTGTTATTCAGAGGGAAAGGACAAGCATTCCACTCACTGATGCAAGTGGATTCCAGTTACTGTTTTCAATTGCTCCCAGATGGTGGAAACCAGAGACTACCTTGGAGAGCTTAAATTATTGCAGTTTAACAAAGAATCTTCCAGTGCAACAAGAATACATACTTTACGGTCCCGAAATCCAGAACGCTGCTTCTTCTTCTTCCCTTCTGCTGGAGCATCTTCAACACTTGACTCTACGGCCTTCCTGTCATCACTCTCTTCGTTCACTACTTCTTCTCGGTTCTTCACCTTCTCACCAGGCTCTGCTCTTAGATCATGTTTCACAGAGGATGGTGCTTCAGCAAGGGCTCTGAGATAAAACAGGAAAACTATATGAATCAGCAAGTTCTATAATTTAAAAATCCCATTTTAAAATTCCCAACCTGTGATGGACTGTTCCTCCATGAATCTATCCAATTCCCTTTTAAAGGCATCTAGGCCAGGTGCCATCACCACATCCTGTGGCTAGGAGTTCCACAAATTACACGTTTGGTGAAGAAATATTTTCTTTTGTCTGTTCTAACTCTCCCTCCACTCAATTTTAGTGCATGTCCCCTGGTTCTGGTGTTGTGCGAGAGGGAGAAGAATTTTCCTGTCTCCACTCTCTCCATCCCGTGCATAATTTTATATGTCTCAATCATGTCCCCCCTCAGGCGCCTTTTTTCTAGACTGAAAAGCCCCAAACACTGTTGCCTTTCCTCATAAGGGAGGTGCTCCAGCCCACAAGTCATTTTGGTCACTCTTTTCTGCACCTTTTCCAGCTTCTTCCCAAGGCAAACACTAGATTGGTCCCAATAAAAACTACCCCTCCAGTGGCTGCTGCTTGCCTTCACAGCTAAGCATAGTTTAATAAGTTTGCCCTTCACAGAAGGCTGGATCCTGACAGCTTCCCCTCCGCAGCTGCTAATTCCACTTGAAACATACGATTATCACACCTGCTTTGCCCTCAGCCCATTCCGTCACAGAAATTCACATCTCATCTTCTGCTCTACTAAATAATGCGAGAGCACAAGTGCTTCTTTCCAGAAAAAATATTGATCATAGAATGCTTCTCATAAGCCTGAAAAAAAATCTTCAATTTCTCTAACCCCAAAATAAAATAAGCCGTTAAAGCAATAAAGGAGAAATCATAAAATTGGCTTTGTCTGTAAAACTACAGCATTCACAACAAACAAACCTCTTGGCCTCTGCTCTGTTGATTTATTTTTGGTCCACACCAGGTGCTGAACTGGATTCCATTCCTTTCTCTTATGAATCCAGTAAACTTGCAGCACAAAGGATTGATAATGGAAAGTGAGGCCATTTATCCACAAGCTACAAACCAGGGCCCAGATGTACTGGGTTCTTCCCTTGCTGGGCAAATACAATTTATGATATCATAACCAGGGACTAAAATGAAGCATGTATATCTTTCAGTCAAGGTCATTCTTAACAATGAGCATGTGTGCCTACCTATGTTATAAATGACAGTGTTAAATTTCATAACTGGGAAACTACTACCGCATTACTGAAAGTGCCTAATCTGCAATTCTATTTGAAACAGAACATTCAAAAGCTGCCAAAAGAAATATATACCTTCTCCCGGTTTTTCCCCCCTCTCCCTTTAAAGTGCCCTTCTTTTAAGCTTTTGGACTAAGCATAATAAAATTTCCAATATACACCAAATATATATGAAGGCATAGCAACATTCTGATGTTTCAAACTCCAAGCAACTGTGCACATGAGATTATTGTTGCCAACGTTGCTCCCACACATGCAAATCTACTATCTCAGTTCTGAGCTTGTCTTTATTAATTATAAGCCCAGAATTAAGACCAATTCAGGGGAATTTCTGTTCAGTGATCAGAGGCGGGAAGAACTCTTGAGTGTTTGCGGGGGCACGGCCAGCAGTTGCGGTGATCCTGAGGATCGCCGGCATCACCGCCGAAAAATCCCCCGAAACAGCTGTTTCTGTACTTACCAGGGCTTGGGGGCTTTGGGGAGGCCTGCACAACCTTCTGCAGGCCTCCCCGATCTTCGGATCGCCAAAACCCGGCGATTTTGGGGTGCTTCCTGTTTTCACAAAAATCAGAAGCGCCCAAAAATTGCTGTTTTGTGGTGATCCAAAGATCAGCCTGCAGAGGGTCGCGCAGGCCTCCCCGGAGGGCCCCCCCCAAGCCCTGGTAAGTACAAAAACAACTGTTTCGGGGGATTTTTCGGCAGCAGCAATCCCTGGGATCACCACCACTACTGACATGCTGTCCCCGCCCCTTAAGGGGGCAGGGGGCAGCTTTCAGTTCTTATGGTGGGTCACAACCCATAGTTTGAGAACCACTGAATTAGGGTGTGTCCTTCCAAGAAGGCACAAAAGGCTTTACTGCTCCCTGACTGAGGAGGTTACTGAATGCCCTCAGAAATCCCCAGATTTTCAGTGTTCTCTAATGCTATTGAGCTGTTGTTTTTTCCTGTTGCCACAGCAGGTAAAGACAAAGGTATCCTCTGACAATTAAGTCCAGTCGTGTCCGACTCTAGGGTGTGGTGCTCATCTCCATTTCAAAGCCGAAGAGCCAGCGTTGTCCGAAGACGCCTCCGTGGTCATGTGGCTGGCATGACTCTCCTTGCCGCAGCGCGTAGCATGCAGCTGGAACACGGAGCGCTGTTTACCTTCCCGCAAGCGGTACCTATTTATCTACTCGCATTGACATGCTTTGGAACTGCTAGGTTGGCAGGAGCTGGCCAAGCAACGAGCGCTCACCCCGTCGCGGGAATCGAACTACCGACCTTTCGATCGACAGCTTATGATTCAGTGGTTTAACCCGCTGCGCCACCCGCTGGCCTCGGTTGCCACAGCAAGGGGTCGCTATTTTCAAAGTTATTGAGAGCTTCCATTGTTTCTTTTGCCAGTGTCTTCACAGCTGTGCCTGCTTCAAAGCCCCAACCAATCCCATGAGTAAGTTGAATGTTTGCAACTTGGATGTATATGCAAATACAATTACATATATATTACCTTACGTATGGTTTCTAAAGGGGGTGAGAAGTACAGGGTTAAGAGCTCAAAGTTTCATGGAAAATGGTTGGGTTTGAGGATGGATTTCCAAGAACAGAGAAAAATCGGCATCCTGTAGGTGTTTGGGAGGGCGCTCCAAGCATAGGGGGCTAATAGGGGAGACTGGGCAGATTCATTTAAGGATGCAAGAGGCCTTTGAGCAACTGAGGGGAAGGGCTTGAGGAGAAACAGGCAAGGCCATGGCAGGAGTGAAGATGAAGTCAGTGCAAAAATTTACAGGGGTTGTATAAAAGAAGAGCAACAACCCCTGTAAATTTTTGCACTGACTTCATCTTCACTCCTGCCATGGCCTTGCCTGTTTCTCCTCAAGCCCTTCCCCTCAGTTGCTCAAAGGCCTCTTGCATCCTTAAAGCAAAATATTATTAAAGCAAAATATTATTTTAGCAAATATTTGGGGAGTTGCTGTAATGTTCAACATTGATTTTAAATTTCTTTTTTTTCCTTTCCTTTGTACAAGGTTTTGTTTAAAAAAAATCCATAAGCTGTTCAGTTATGAGTGAGTATTTCACAGGTGAAAGACAGACACTAAAACCAATCCCTCCCCTACATCCTGGCTATTAAAATGTGACAGGAGGATAATATAATTAAAAGGATGTTTTCAGTATGAGTGATCACAATGAAGAAGGACAAAGTGGTCTCCTAAGAATGTGGAGCTCAAGTTCAGTTCTTCACCAGGATTTCCCCCTGAATAAATATGAACTTTCAACAAATTTAAGACAAAAGAACCAAGAAACTGGGGCACATTCAAAAGTAACACGGAAAAAGCCCTAAACACCAAATTCTCTTTTTGCTAGCTCCTGCTCAGCTTCTGACAGCTATTATATGTGACAGATTTGAAAGTACTAATAAATTCAAATCCTTCACCGAACACAAGGGAAGTACTAAATTGCACAGCAATGCTGCCAGTGTCCTTCAAATAAAGTCACCCATTATGAATGCAGATTAACATATGCCCAGATTATAAGGATAAAATAGCAAAGCATCTAAAATAATGGAAATCATTAAAATTGATGAAACTTCGACTGAGAAGAAATTGGCTCGCAGGCTACTAGGCAGCAGAACCATGCAGAAGGGGAAGGTTTAAAAATTAAACTCACTTATCTATGTTTTGTCCATGTGTATCAGCAACAAACAGAGGCAACCCCAGTTGTAACAATGATTATTCAAGAACTGAGTTAGAAATTGAGTGTTTTGTAACAAGAAAAGCCTCTGAACTCTCAGCTTCCCACATTGACGACAGTTTTGCATTTCACTTTCCCTGAACACTAAACCCAGAATAACTACATAACTTTGTCAAAAGGACTTTTGTCTTTGGGAAGAAAAAAGTCTATTACAATGGCAAACTATTCCTTCATTCCTTCACTGACTGGGCAGACTGCAAGTAAATAGTCTAGGAGAGGGGTTCTCAACCTGCGGCACACGTACCCCCAGGGGTTTGCGGACCGCAGGCCGGGGGTAAGCGAGACGCTGCCAGTTATCAGCTGCTGCGATCAGCAGCTGATGACAGGCAGCGGAACAGTTTTTCCCATGAACCAGGAGGACCCGCCCGCACCGCAACCTGGGAAAAACGACTAAAGGCCTCCCGATGTCCCCCATAGCTCCCCCTTACCTGTTCTCCCAGCTGCCACTATCTTGGATCTCGCAAAATCTCGCGAGATCCAAGATGGCGGCGCCCAAATCTTGTGAGGGCACATGAAGCACTCATGAGATTTGGGCACCGCCATCTTGGATCTCATGAGATTTCACAAGATCCAAGATGGCGGCGGCCGGGAGAAGGTAAGGGGGAGCTTCGGGGGACATCAGGAAACCTGTAGTCAGTTTTCCTGGGTTGCATCGCCGCAACCCGGGAAAAATACATTTTAAGGGGATACGTGGGGAGACGGGACGGCTGGGGGGACGTGGGGCAACCAGAGTCCCACATAGGGGTACGTGGGCTTCCATAGGTTGAGAACCCCTGATCTAGGACAGTCAGTTGAGATTTTATCAATGGAGCTAAGGGTTAAAAGATTGTCTCTTGACTGTTGGGAATCTCTGTATTTTTGAATGAGGCATCCAGAGCTTGGAGAGGCTAACACTACTCCAGTCACTGCTAAGACAGAGGTGTCAAACGTAAGGCCCGCAGGCCAGATGTGGCACGCAGAAGCTCTTTATCCGGCCCTCATGATAGTTGGGCTCTCCCAACACTACCATCAGCTGCTGAGCTGTGCTATCACTGCTGAAAGGGCAGCCTGTGTAATAATTGGACTCTCCCATATCTTGAAAATATGATCAAGATGTGCGTATTTTCTCTTCTCTCATTTGCAGCTAATGAGTTCCTAAGTGAGAAAAAAGTGCTGGTCATCACCTGCTTAGTAACATCACTTCCTGCTTAATGACATAACTTCCGGTCATTAGCAGGCGTCATGAATGCTATTCAGCCTGCTGTATGAAACGTGTTTGACACCCCTGTGCTAAGAGGAGGGGACAGAGAGAGAAAGTGAAGAAAAAGCAGGTTAGCAGTTTCTGAAGACACAGAAACACAAAGGCAGAAAGAACTGCCACCTGGCTGAAAATGAAGCATCTTGGAATTCACAATCTCTTTTTTGTGGTCGTCATGTAGGGTAAATCACTTATGGTCTGGTTTTATATTTGTAAATAAAGAAAATATTACAAAGAAGCCATTAAATTTCAGGTGCTCTCACATCTAAAAGAAACCCAACCTGTTAAGACTGCCCCTGGAACATCTCACCATTCAAGGAAGTGGAACTTGCCCATTCTATAGATTTGTTAACAGTGTTGCATCAAGGAAGCAATAGGTCTATTGCATGGAGAAGGTGGGAAAGTGGTAATGAAAGAAGGAGGGAAGGCAGAGTTGCTCATTTCTTATTTTGCATTTATCTTCTCCCACAAGGGGAAGATGGCCCAACATAACAATAGCCCAATGGCCTGACCTAGCAGGGGTTCAAGATAGGTAGATAATGGAACACCTAGTTATTTTAAATTAATATAAAATGTCCAGGATTAGATAAACTTCACGGTACTGAAGGAAGTAAGTCTTGGAGCTGCTGTCTCTGATATCTCCTGAAGAACGTGTGAGGTTCTGGAGGCCTGGAGATAAGTAAATGTTGTCCCCATCTTTGAAAAAAAAAGAGGATCCAGGAAACTACAGACAAGTCAGCTGGACATTGATACCCAGAAAGATCCTGGAAATCAATTCTTAAGCATAATGTCTCCAAAGACTTGGAAAATAATGGGGTGATTTCCAGGAGCCAGCATGGGTCTCTCAAGGATAAGTCATGCCAGACTAATCTTACCTCCTTCTTTGGCAGAGTGACTAGTCCAGTAGATAATGGAACTCTTTGGACATAAATGTATCTAGTTTTCAGCAAAGCATTTCACAAAGTCTCCCATGATATCCTTGTGGATAAAATGGTAAAATGTGAGCTCGGTGGCACTACTATTGGATTCAGAGCTGTTCCTAACAAGTGCTAATAAATGGTTCAACATCAACCTGGAGAAAAGTATTGAGTAGGGTACCAAAGGGCTCTGTCTTGGGTCCTGTGTTGTTCAACATTTTTATAAATGACTTGGATGAGAGTAGAGGAGATGCTAATCAAATTTGCAGATAACATGAAGACGGAGGGAGGTGGGGGGGAAGACGGAGGGAGGTATCCCCCTGGATAACAGAATCAGAATTCAAAAAGATTCCTGGATAGTGACTATTGATGATGACAATCCTGTAAGAAGAGTAGGTGCTGCTAGGTAACTGAGGCAGTAGCTTGTCTAAACAGCCTTGGCAAGTTTATAGCACAGGCGAGATTCAAACTAGGGAAGTCCCGACTCACAACTCAGCCTCTTAGCCACTGTGCTGACATCCCGACAACACCCTGGTAAATTCCACAGAATGGCAAAAAGAGAGAGCCAAGAACTTGCTTGAGTGCCTGCTGCCAGGCCTCTTTATTCCTTTGAACGAGGCTCTAAATTAAAAAAAAAAAAAAGATACCAAACAGAGGTGTGGTGACCAGGGAGGTACCTAGCCTAGGACCTGTGCCAGGGGTTAACTAGGCCTGCACAGCTTCCTACTTAAGAAGATGTAAATTCTTCCTTTAAAATGTGCTTGAACCAAGAGATGAAAGCCAATTAATACATTAAAACATGGACGCTTTGTGTCTAAGACAGTAGTGCTCGTTCTTCAAACCAACACAGAGCTGCACTTGGCTCTGCTTCCAAGCCCATTTCAAAGAGAAGCACAATGGACCCAATTGTTTCACAAATTGGGAAGCACAAGGGAGAGTGTCGGTATGTCAACAGAGCTCAGAAAAGGAAGACCAGCTATTCAATGCATTTTATTTTCTGCAGACTGGTATATCTAGGCATGGATGGGAGGAACTTTCCAACCTGGGGAGAGTTTCCTCTATTTTAAAATACATACAATTTCCTATGAAAAGTCAGAGCTGGCTATGAAGCTTCTCTGGAGAGCATTTACTACCACAGAGGAGCACCGTAAGAATACATAAGTCAAACGATGCTTTCATCCCAGATTCACCTTGAGCAAGTTCTTTTCACTAGCAAGAACATTGTCAATTTTCGTTCCCATCCTAGCCCGATAACTCTGCACAATAATATTGCCAGTTTTGACCCTGAAAAGAACCGCCAGCGCCGCCACCATAATTTCACACCAGGTTGGACATCCACATCAGGCACCTACCAAGTTAATATTTTGGCCACCTAATGCGAAGAGAGGACTCTCTGGAGAAGACTCTGATGCTGGGAAAGAATGAAGGCAAAAGGAGAAGGGGAAGGCAAAGGATGAGATGGTTAGACAGCATCACTGATGCAACGAACATGAAAATGAGCGAACTCAGGAAGATAGTGGAAGACAGGAAGGCCTAGTGGGATATGGTTCATGGGATTACAAAGGGTCGGACACGACTTAACAACAACAACAACAACAACAACAAAGGAAGGAATGGCTATGCTGCCGAAGGGCCAAACCAGGTGTGGCACAAAATGGGCCCAGGGATTTTCTATTTTTTTTAAAGAGGTGTCAGAGGGCTGCAAAAAGGAGTGAAACATGGTGGGGATGGTTAGGAATGATTCTGTGCTGTGATTCTGCGCCTGATCATGCCTCCCATGCTCCACTAAAAGCCAATGGAAACTTCATTCTCTCTTCAAAGTAACACACAGGGGAGCGAGATCTGAAGTGGAACCATAGTGGAGGCAAATTCCTGCAGCCCCCCCAACCAACCCACCATGGCCCCGTTTCCTTTTTCAGCCTCCCCAGCCACTATTTACTTATTTACACACACACACACACACACACACACACACACACACACACACACACACACACCAATTCTGTCTAGGACCTCCACAGCATGCAAAAGCTTTCCCAGGGGAAAGGGACATTCATCCCTTTCCCCTGGGTAAAGCCCCAGCTGCCCCTATGGGTCTCCTCAGATGTGCACTGGCAAAATGGCCAGTGCAAATCCGAGGAGCCTGTGTAGGGCTCGCCAGACCCGGGACGGGGTTAGGATTTGGGGGATAGGATTTGACGGAACGCGCCACCAAGGATCCGCGCCACCAAGGGGTTAGGATTTGGGGGATAGGATTAGGACGGGGGATAGGATTTGACGGAGCGCGCCACCAAGGATCCCTCCCCGCTCCGGGGCCCAGTGGGCAAATCACCCCCTCCTTTCTTGCCCCACCAGCATCCTCTCTCTGGCAGAGAGTGAGTGGCACTGGCTTCACCGCCGGCGCCACTTACTCTCCATGTGTCAGAAATATGCCTTACTTACAGCATGTTTGCAACGCCCAGGAGCAGCGGGGATCATGCTGTAAATCAGTCTCTTATCCAGACCTACTTAAACACACCCTTCACCACTTGCCTCCAACATCAGCATTCATGTACGCTGAAGAAAATAAATGAGAGATCAGAAGCGGGTGACTTCAGCCCCCTGCTATGAGGGGAGACGGAAGATGACCTGTACTGTGTTTTACTAGTGTAAGTTTGCATGCGAGTGTGTTTAAAGCAGGGGTGCACAACTTGGCAGTGGGTAGGGGCCGAAATGAATAGACTAAACTTCTTCGGGGCCACAGATAGGTGTGGCGGGGGGCGTGGCAAGGAACCACAGGGGGCGTGTCCATGAGCCAGAAAATCTCCGGAAATGCAACATATTAATAAATTAATGAGCCACCTGTGGCTCTTTAACATATAAAGTGCAGCTCTCGGAAATATGTTGGCTTCTTAATGCTTCTTAAATATTGTGGCTTTCAAACATCTGAAGTTTATCATATGTGGCTCTTAACATGAAGCAAGTTTGGCCACCCCTGGTATATACCGTATATATACCCATCAATCATCATCATCAGGGCCTTCCCTTCTGAAACCTTACATGGCGCGGAGGTTCCATGTTGAGAAAAGTATTTCCTAACAAACTCTGTCTTGCACGTTCTGCAGCTCTCAAATGCATAACCGACCAGCAGAGGAAAAACGTGGCCACACCGAAGTGAGGGTCCAACGGCCTGAAGAAGAGCTGAAGCATCACAGAATCGGCCGCCGGTCACCTCGGCGAGCTTAAATGTTCATTCACTCCACCCAGAGCGTCTGCAGGGCTTTCAGCCAGAGCCCATGCTTTACCTCAAAATCCCGGGATTTCTTCTTCAGCAATTCACAGTCACATTGCTTCCTAAGGAAGTCGCCATCATCATAGCAGCCCAACTTCCCCAGGGATCTACGTCATAACTGCTGTGCCAACACCAACTCTGGCACTTCTGTAATGCAGCTGGAAGCTTCAGAATCGTCCGCTCCTCGGACAATTCCGAAGTTTCCAGCCGTGTTACAGAAGCGACAGTTATGAGAGGTGCTTGGCTAGAGCGGCCCGACAAAGAAGCAATGTTGCTGCTCTAGCCAAGCACTTCCCATACCTCTGTCGCTTCTGTAATGTGTCTGGAAGCTTCGGAATCGTCCGCTCCTCAGACGATTCTGAAGCTTCCAGCTGCGTTACAGAAGCGCCGGAATTATGGGAAGTGCTTGGCTAGAGCGGCCCAACAAAGAAGCGATGTTGCCGCTCTAGCCAGAAAACCTTTGGGGGCCACCAGAAAACCTTTGGGGGGCCGCATGCGGCCCGTTGTGCACCCCTGGTTTAAAGTGTAACCTTGCAGAGCATATAAAATAGTTAAACTGTGTCACATCATCCTGTTCATTAGGTATTCCTAGAGTGTATGCTGCAGATGAACAAAGGTGCCTAGTCTTGCTTATTAGCAAGTTGATAACAATTAGGTTGTTATGCACAGCTTATTCAGTTCTAACACATCCAATTGCTGGGAAGTTAAAAACTCTGACAATAAAGCCTTCCCTTACTCACCTCAATAGCAACATTATTCTCAGATAACAGGCATTATACCATCACCTCTGCTCTGCCTCCCCCAGTTTCCAAACATTAATTTCCAAAACTCAACAACTAACACTGGCATTGGCTTGTCACGTGATGTACCTTTGGGCTGGGAGAACTAACACAGCATTTCAGAATCATACAGCATGGGATTCATTCAATGTTGCAGAGTAAATGTTACAGACTGGTGCACAAACTAATAACTTGAAAGCCCGCCTACGGGGGTAGAGACAAGGGCTGCTACTTCTCCATTTAAGCTTTTCCATTGTTTCTACTTTTGTAGATTAAATTACACAGTGGAAGCAACTAACTACTTTAAATAGCAACTTAAACCAAAGTGAGTTTTCCACTCCAAGTTTTTATAGGAAGTACCAGAAAAAAGCATGTTAAGGAAGAAGTACCCATACAGAGTAGAAAAGACAGCTATTTTCCTGTTGGGCAGCCCAATCCTGCCTGAAGGCTGATCTACACGACAGCGTCGCGGAGCGTTTTTGTAATCCGGCGGAGCCGCCGGACCTCCGCCCCACTGCCGCGTACTCCAAGTCGAGTGCTCTATTTTTTAGGGGGCGTACGGCAGAGCTTGGAGGTGGCTCGTGGAGCTGCTGCAGCCTACCAATCACAGAGAGGGGGGGAAGAGTTTAACCAATCACAACTGCGCTTTCTTAGGAAGGCGGGACAACATGAGGGGTAACAGGCTTGAAGACACTCCCCCCGCTTCCAGCGCGGAGGCGCCAGGCAGAGGCGACGGCGGAGCCGCGACACTGTCGTGTAGATCAGCCTTAACTTTCTGCCCAGCGGTGTAGCGAGGCCAGCACGGGCTGCGTTGCCTCCTGCACAGAAAGTGAGCAGGCTGGAGGTCTCCCTGAGGTAAGGAGATATTTGTCCCCTTGCCCCGGGGGAAAGCCCCAGCTGCGGCAATGAGTCTCTTCGGACCTGCCCAAGCTAAATTGCTGGTGCAGGTCTGAGGCTAACAGTGTTTGGGAAACAGGCCTCAGAAGGGGGATAGGATGCGGCACTCACCAGTGTCGCCCATCCCACCCCTCCCGGGCCTGATGAACAAAGAATGCACCCTGGGACAAGGCTGGGAGGGGGGGAAGAGCTTCCGCGCCACCCGAAGTGGGTCGTGCAGCTTCAAGAAGCCTCGTGGAGGCTTGAAAACGCAGTGATTTTGCTACTTTATTTTATTTTATTTAAAAGATTTATATACTGCTTTTCTAAATTCAAAGCGGTATACAACATACAAAACAAAACACTGGCACAACAATTTTTTTTAAAAGGTTAAAGGTAAACTGGTACTTCGGGTGCTTTTTATCCCCTTCTTTTTTTAGCATTTACATTTGCAGGTCCAGGACCCACAGTATAACAAATCCACGGGTCCAGAACTCGCAAATAAAAAGACCCACTGTACTATAAAATGAAGAAGGTTAAAATCTATAAAACCTTTCAAAACTCTGGTGCAGAAAAGTACAGTTGTCTGTACTGAGCTTTCTGGCTAACACTGTACTAACGAGAGTGATGTATTCTGGCTAGCAAGAGGCCAATCGCTTGCTTCCAGGAAGTGATTGGGGAGAAGAAGAAGCAAGCAAGAAAATCTACCCTAGATGACTTCTTCAACAAGAAGCCTATCATTCTCAACAATGAGTCACAACCTGGCTCATCCTCCTGGGTGAAGCTCCTCCCATCATCTTCCACTGTTGCCATGTAGGAGTGACAACAGCAGTGGTCAATTACATAGCAGGCTCTGACCTAATCACTGGTGAGTACATCTACATTAGAACAGTGCTTTAATTACCTCCTCTAGGGCTGTTTTCACACAGCACTCTGTTTTATTTTATTTTATTTTTCACATTTTTATACCGTCCTTCCTCCAAGGAGCTCAGAGTGGTGTACATATTTCCTCCCCTCCTTTTGTCCTTTTTCCAAGAACATATCTACAGCATTATAGGAGGTATTATTCTATTAAAAACCAGACAGTAAACAAGAAGTGGATGTAAGTCAGGATGTGCTTTGCCTATAGAAAGACTCCGTAAAAGCCCAATGAGAATCACATACTGCACGAGGAACACCCCTTTCATTTATTGCCTTAATTGAGTATCTGCAATTATATGGGAGGGTCACATCTCTTATCCGTCATTACCTGGAAACCCCTCCCAAGAGGACATGTGCTTCCTTTAACATGACACTTTAAATTATGCTATCGAATCACTGCCTTACAGGCCTTGCTTACATACCTACACAGATTATTACTGATGTTATAGAAAGAATGTAAACAACTATACCCAAGCTTCTCTAACAGAAAGCCAGAGGCAGTCTCTCTGGAAATGCTCTTTGCCTATTCCAAAATACAAGCAGCTCTCCAAGTTAAGAATAGTGTTTCTCCTAAGGTGACAATCTGAACAGTACCCAACAGTGGGATTACTGTAATAGCACAAAGATTATGTATCCATAAAGGATAATAAATCCTAGCTAACATGGGGATTCCAAAGCACATCACTCAGACTACCTCTGTTGAAAAAACTGTAGAAGGCTTTTTCATTGTGGTTATAGAAGAGGCTATTGCTCAGAAGAACACCACATGCTCTGCATGTAGAAGATACCGGGTTCAATCTGTGGCAACTAAGTAAAAAGAATTTGGGATAGCAGGCCTGGGAAAGACTTCCAGTTGAGATTTTGGAGAACACCATACTCTACCCAATTTCAAATTACATATGAATTTTTAGTTCGTTCAATGAGAGCCTACATCCATCTAGTCTGAGCCAATCATACTTAGACAAGATGGGCAATGATTTTTCAGCTGGGGGCCTGGTAATTTCATGTGGTCTGAAACTAGACCATGTGGCATGCAAAGAAAGCAAATAAATGATCACTTTGGCCAAGCCTTTAACACATATACAAAGCCTGCCACACTGCAATATGTAGGAACCTTTAACACAAGTCTGGACTTTAACTAGTGAAATACTTTAAAGAAATTTACAGCACAATCCGACTAAACGTTTGTGCTGGTGTAACCAGCAGCGCAGTGAGAACAGGAGGCCCCAGAACGGAAAATGGATTCAAATCCCCTTTGAATTCCTCTTTTGGAGGGGATTTGAATCCCTTTTCCGTTCTGGGGCCTCCCCTTCTCGCTGTGCCACTGGTTACACTGGCACAAAAGTTAAGTCAGATTGCACTGTTAGAGAAGCAAATATGCAATCCACCAAACTATGGCAAAATATTTGACTTGACAAAAATAGAAGGGACAACACTGCAACGAATTACTTAACTGTAGAGAAGAAGATGCATAGCTGTCTTTCATCATGTTATTATTTCAGTGATAGTAACAGGAAGGACGAAGAAAAAACAATTCCTAGGAATTGCTTGCTGGGCCTCCCTCTACCCCTAACACAAACACACCACTTGTGGCATTTCACAACACAGAAGAATTGAACTAAACAGCAACACTTTTTACCCTACCCATTTGTGAATGCAAATCATGAGACATTAGAATAAGATGCTGACAGAAACCATTCCTTATCTCACGAACAGAAAAAGAACGTAAGAAATATCACCGAGAGGAAACCCCAGGTGTCAGAAATCAGGCATAACTGTAAAGGCTGTGGTGACAGAGATAGAGATGAAAAATGCCTCCGTAAATATGTTCAAGGAAGGAAGGGACAATGAGATATCCTAGGAGAAAAAAAAACAGTAAGGAGGAGGGATAAAGGGCAGATTGCTGGTAGATGAACAGATTTCCATGCAGATCAGCATGTTTACTGAAAATTCTGCTCTACGCTGAGATCCAGTGCAGACATAACATTCCTGATCTCCTCAATATAACCAGGAGAGGATGTCAAAAATGTTCTAAGTTCTTTCCCTCAGCTCCAAACACAAAAGAATTACCTTTTTGACGCCAACCATAATGCAGCATAATGTCTGCACTGATGTAACTCTACCCATGGTTAGTTTGAAACCAGAGTTTGAAGGAGGTTTGCAAATTTGGGTTAATGCGATGTATTACTGCAGATGGTTACTTCAAGAAATGGAAGGCAGTGGGGAATTCGCATATGAGCACGAAACTGTCTATAATCAGCTCCACAGTTGCACAAGAGAATAATAAAGCTGCCCAAAGAACAAATTAACCAGTTACCAAAAGGCTATTGTGTAGTTGTTAAAGGCTATGGAGCTGAGATGAAGGCCAGACATCTGCACAATAGACAAGACGCACTCGTATTGGCTACAAATGCCGAGACTGGTGACAAGCATTGAGAGTCAGTGCAAACAATGCACCTTAAGAATATATGCTACCCAATTGCAGCTATGGCATATGCTTTAATTGAACTGCAGTGCTTTTCTTGTGAGCCTTTCAGTCACTCTATTTCCAGCTTTCCTAGGCAACGGGGAAAATACTTACAGTATTTGCTTTTAATAAGCAGGAAAGGTGAATGCATTTTCCACACAGGCATCAAAAACGGACACCGTCCCAGAAGACTCACAATGGAACTTCTGTAATCATCTAGACAACAAACATGTTTTCCTACAGGCCATAGAGCAACAAGCTGATTCTGTACACAAAAAACAGCACGCAAAACACAGCACGTGGAACATGGAGGAGTAAGACTCCTCTGAACTGGAAGACAGAAAAAGTCAGAGTGAGAAGAGAGAAAAGGGGGGAAAGGGTTAATTAACACTGTGGGCAACTTTCCCATTTTGATTCCAAAAGACACTTGTTAAGCAGCATCCAGTCCTCTGGTGTGACAAAAGTGTTCCTTTTAGCATGTGCATGTAGCTTACAAGCATCATTTCAGCTCTCTACTAGAATTTACCGTCACAGGACACTCAGGAAATTAAGGTTCTACGTTATCCACCAGAGGGTGCCGTTGCTGCTCTATAAAACTCAATAGACAGAAGGAGGAGTGACATTTAAAGAACTAAGGAGTTCACAGACATTTCATTTGTAGCTAAGAGGTGGGCATGAACATTTTCATCCTGGAATTACTTGCAGCGATTCCCGCTTCAGGTGAAGAAACCGGCACAGCAGCTACCACACCTCAAAGCATATCTCGTTCTAATAATAAAACACCAATTATGCTAGTGATTTCCGAATGAGTCACCAAAACATGCATATCCATAAATATTCAAACACGCATAATAGGATTCCTTTGCCAGGCAAGGGCTAGGCAACACCTATCCTTTGAGTCAGATGCTTCAAAATTGATTCTGTCACACACTGAAAGGGCTTCTGCTTTCCAAGGGTAACCTCCTAATATTAGCCTGTAACTGACATTACAAATCCCCTGTAGCTGCTCAACAGAAATGAGAGGCGCTAGGTTGCCAGCAAGCAATACCTTAGATTTTCGCAGCGTCCTTCAAAGCTTTCTGAACCCTTAGCACCAGAGAAAAACGACACAGCAAAGCTTGAAGCAATGGCTACTACATTTTAACACAGATGTTGTGCGGTCTTGTCTATTTCCTACTTATTTAGGAAAAGGGGCAGATTTTAACATGTATCCAAGGTTCACCCTTCTTATAAATCTATAGGAACCTGGGAGGAAGCCCCAGGTTGTCAACTCAGGTCAGGCCCAGCAAAGCAAGTAAGCTCAGGACACCATCAAAAGCGAGGGGACAATCAACCTACTAAGATACTAGTAGAGAGTACCTGCGTACCTGCTGTACAGCAATGTTGGGGCTGGGGCTGGGATGGAAGCTTGAATAAGGACGACGTTTTCATCCAAAGTAATCCAGCCACAACGGGTGCACGACACTCCCTGGGTAGAAATCAGTTGTTGCACTGGTCCAGGGCCTACAATTTGAGATCTGGCCTTTTCAAAAAGGATTTGGATTCAATTTATTCTTGTTAAAGAAAATCTCTTATTACTCGTGTTCCTAGATTGTGACACTGTAGCAGGAGAGGGGACCAACCCTGCAGAGTGCCCCTCTCACCAACTTCACTGTGAAACCTCTATGAAATGCATTCTCACAACCAAGTACAACTCCCACTTCAGACCACTGACACGTGAGCAACTTTCCCTCTGGTCGGGTTAAGCCCAGCAAAGTTATGATGGCTCGTCATGTTTTCAGCAATTTCTATACTGTGAAAATAGGCTTCAGATGTGTAGTTGGGTGATGATCAGGCACTACACATCACTGTTACCATTGACAACACAGCTATTTATGAAGCACTGATAAGCACATGACTTTTTACTTGTTTGTATTCCCTACCTTCAGTCTTACCTACACAGCAAACCATGCCTAGTCCCCCTTGCATTGTTAAATTAGTGTAATACCTGACAAAGATCCACTTATATTGCTACAAGAGTCCAAACAACAATGTGAAACTCTGTAGGGACGACGAAGAGACATATCACAACCAGACTTGAAGAACACAAACACCACTGCAGACTAGTACAGCCAGATAAGTCTGCTGTAGCGGAACATGCCTTAAAAACAGGACACAGGATTTTGTTTAACCATACTCAGTCCTTGTCTAATCTCAAATCATATCATCCAAGACTTAATATGGAGGCAAAAGAAATATTTAAGCATCACCACAATCTGAACAGGAAGGAAGAAATAAGAAATATCAATGTTTCCTGGACTCCAGCACTGAGAAATTGTAAGATCAAGCCTCTCTCACTGCCTAATAGTGAAAGTGCTGTTCTTTTAAGAATTGTGGCTGAAGTAGCTAGCCCAGCAATTGTCTCAGTTGTGTCGGTAGCTTGGGTTTGGTTTCATTTTCATAGCCCACCCCTGAAGAAGGTAACTAGGATATTTGGTTGCCGAAACGTTGGGAGAAATTGTGTGTGTGTGTGTGTGCGTGCGTGCGTGTGTGCGCGTTTTAAACTTGTTCAGTTCTCTCTGCCTCGTGAGAGAGAGAATTGAGTTATTTTCCCTTTTCTTTACCATGGCTATAAATCCCTTAAACACCTCATGCTGCACAACCTACGGCCATGAAAACTGGAGTACCCAATGTGAAACCCTCATCTTTAATTATGAGAGACAGCAACCTGTAGTAGTAGTAAAGAGAGCAGGAAGTTAAGAGTGTCGTGAGCAGGAAGTCTCCAAACTTTTCACTCAGTCATGTGCTCACTGGGTTTTGTTCAGCGAGCCACTAAGCAGACATAGCTTCACAACTCTAATATGAGGATAATGATACTGACCTACCTTATAGGGAAGTAATAAGGACGACTGAGAATGGTTGGGTAATGTGGTCATGTTGGATGTTTGGTAACAAATGAAAAGGCGGGATATAAATTTGTAAAATACATTTTGAGTGCTTTGGAAAACACACACTGGTACCCAGTATTTTTATTTAAACTAGCAACCTTCACTGCTTTCCCTAATCATCACTGAGCAACGAGGGAGCATTCAAGTATTTTGATACAAAGCACACAGCCAAGAACTACTGATGATACCATGAGGTTTTTTCCTTAAGACTTTACCGTAGACATTGTTAAAAATTACTCACAGGAAAGTGCGAGAAACTGGACAAACATTCAAACACAGCTGTTTGAAGCAGGAACTGCAACGCTATTTCTGAAACTGCAAAAGTTAAGCACACTAAGCTAGTCGTATATTTATGTTTCACAGATCTGATGCCACAAATGTTAAACATGGAAAATGCCTGCTTGGCTCAAGATAATCCTAGATGTAAATGCAATTTCTGATCCAGATTAACAAGTGATATAAGATCCTGAGAAAACAAGAGAGAGAAACAAATACACAGAGCACCTTTCAGAGCAGTGAAAACAAGTGTCTTGTCCTTAAGAAGTTGTAAGAATTGCTGTTAAAAAACCTCGCAAATCTAATTCATCTTCAGGCAGAATTGAGTCCCCCCAACTGCAGTTGACAAGGATTATTATAATGGGGCTTCTCACTGAACTCTTGATTAAGTGCCACAACTCCAAAAATAGACTATTCAAGGTTAACCAGAATACTGGAAGCCATGCACTCCTTATTAGTGTCACATATCCTCGCAGGCAGCATGCTCTGCACGATTCCTGAGAAGCTCTTCGAAAAACAGAAATCAAGCCTCCCACCCCTCAGGAGGCTGCAGTTTTGCAGCACAGCATGGATTCATTCAGCAATGAAAGTATATTTGCTTAACTAATTGAGAGAAAACAAGCCTTGTGTTATATCACCTCTGCAGCGCGTGAACCTCCCAGACAGAATATTTATACAAAGTCTCACGCTAAATTAGCTACTGTTCTCAACTAGATGGATTCCATCCCCTGCTAGAAGTTTGCATAACCTTGAGATACTTCTGACTCTGTATTCTAGTCTGCAAGTACGGCTGAACCTCATTTTGATTCCAGTGCTTTTGAGGCCTGCATCTGCCCCCATCATGACATCTTAAGATCAACGAGGAACACACTCTTAATTTTACCAATTATGAGTTAAAGTCAGGACCTTGAGGAAGCAGAGAGAGGCACGGTTATTGGTTGCTCTGTGGTGGAATTCCCTTCTTTTGGAGACAAGTCAAAGCCCATGTTAGTGAGTCTTACTGAAGGGGTGAAAGATGTTCACAATGGTTTGTGTGACCTGGTTATAATGAAGGTTTAAACAGTTAAAATTAGAGTTCATAGTGACACTGGACAAAAGGAAGTGACCATGAGATTAGCATTATGCAGCTACTTGTCCCCTTAACTACCACTGTCCGACAGTACATGAGACAGGCCTGCTATTATGTTCCACCAGAAGGAAGAAGTTTAGCAACTGTCATTTTTCCTTTATAAAGTTTTGTAGTGATGGGAGAAGCTGTGTGTGTCAGAGTTCTCTCTGCTATGCAACTAATAAACACGCGAGATGGCCTGTTGCCCACACAAACTAGCAACCCTGATGACTACGGTAGTTATTACTACAGAAAATTATCAACTTCATATGATTGCTTCTAGATTTCTGTAAGGATCTGAACCCTACAGTCTATTTCAGTTTTCATAACACAAAGTACCACTGAAAAAGGTCACTGTGTAACTAGCTTAGAATGGCTCGTTTGCCATTTTAAGGTTGGAGAGAAATCCCTAAAATAAAAATCAATAAGCAACAATGGAGTCAGAGAGTCACGGGTGATGCGGAGCCCAGCCCAGCTCACTTAACAACTTCTCTCTCATCTTCAACAGAACTACAAAAGCGCCAATTACATAGAGCAATCAGGAAGCAAGATCTACTAAAAAACGGTTTCTTAACCATTACAAACCATTTCATTCATGATTTTAAAATAGTCTGATATCATGTTCTAACACCAAGAAAAGCAACAGCCGAGAAGCACCTACCTCTTCCACAAAAGTCCAGCACTTGCTGTTACTGCTGTTGTTCCTACAAAAGCCACCATCATCAGTCTGCGCCGACTACGGATAGACTGGCCTGTTCCATAGCGTCTCCGGGAAACGGCAGCTAAACCCGCCACAGCAGGAAGAAGACGAAAGCGCAACATTCTGCAAAGAAAAGCAAAGAGTATGATGAGAAACGCAGCACAAAAGATGTTCGACTTGTCTATTACAGTCAATCAGGTGCCTTTCACAAGATAAAGAACTGTATCTTTCATCTTTTAAATTCACGAATTAGCAGCAGATGTCAAGGGCAGGAGGTGTGGTCTTGAGGTTAAACTGCCTGAAGATTGACAGAAGCTAAGCAGGAGCAACCCGTTTGTGTTGTAAGGGGACAGACTGGAAATCACTGATATTACAGACAAGCTGTTACGACCCTTGGTGGCAGAGAGGTGTTGCTGTTGCGTACTGTGGTGAGAGTATGGGCTGGAATGCTGAGAATGTCAGTGACAGAGCAATAACAACTGGGAAAAGTTTTCCTGTTCAGCCTGATGTGCGGTGTCCTGCGGAGAGCTCAAGGCTTGTGTTCGGTAGCTAAGTGAAAATGACTACACCGTGGAAGAAGCCATCTGGAAACGGAATTCTTACCTTGAGAATCTCCTGTTCTGGGATGAGGAAGAGGGCATTCCAGACCTGTGGGTTAGTCCCTCCCACATGGAAGACAGGATCGGCTTTAGCTAAAGTTGTCTCCTCCCCGTGGGAGGGACTTCCCAGAACCCAGTCCAGACTGACGAGCTGAAAAGAACACACCTCCAAAGACAGAACACCACCGTAGAACTGGTAGAGTCAAATCAACATGAAGAAAACTGGAAAAACACTGCATAGAGAACACGTCAGCAAAGGTGAAAACGTAAACACCACACAGAGCCCAAACAGGGAAAACTTGAAAACTGACACCCAAAAAGGGTACTCTAAATATCTTGTTTTCACCTCAGAAGACGAGAGAACTCAAGGGGAAATGGAACTCCCAACACAGTCCCCCAAAAGTGGCTGCTGACTACAAGTCCCAAGCTGTGAAGAGGTGGGGCGGAATGCCCTCTTCCTCATCCCAGAACAGGAGATTCTCAAGGTAAGAATTCCATTTCTCTGGATTGAGGAAGAGGGCATTCCGGACCTGTGGGATGTACCAGAGCCATGTACGACCAGGGTGGGCAGCGAGGGACCCCAGGATATTGTTGCAAAACACTCTGAAGAACCCTTCTACCGAAAGAGGCCTCAGAGGACGCCAAACTATCCACCCTGTAATGCCGAAAGAAGGAATGGGTGGAGGACCACGTAGCTGCTTTACAGATGTCCTCAAGGGACACAAAACCCTCATATGCAGCCGAGGTAGCCGCCCCCCGAACCAAGTGTGCCGTGACCCCCAGGGGAGGCTGGAGGCTCAGGGACTCATAGGCCAACGATATAGTTGCTCTCAGCCACTTTGAAAGGGAGAGCGACGAGGCCCTGAGTCCCGCTCTAGGACCCTTGAAATAAATGAAGAGGGCCGAGGTCTTTCTTAAATCCTTAGTACGAGCAATATAGAAATGCAGAGCCCTGCGCACATCCAGCATATGCCAAGCCCTTTCTCTAGGATGTTGAGGATGAGGACAGAAGGACGGAAGGTTCAATTCCTGGGCACGGTGAAAAACGGAATTAACCTTCGGGATAAACTGGGGGTCCGTACGAAGGACAACCCTATCTTTATGGAAAATACAGAGTTTGGGGTCGGTGGATAACGCCCCCAGCTCGGAAATCCTCCTGGCGCTGGTAACGGCCACTAAAAACAACGTCTTGAAAGTTAGTTCCTGTAAGGCTACAGTGGCCATAGGTTCGAAAGGGGACTTAGGTAGGGCAGAAAGGACCGTAGTCAAATCTCAAGTGGGGCACCTGCGAACAGGCGGTGGATTGATCAATGACACTCCCCGGAGGAAGCGTCTAATATGAGGATGTGTCGAAATATTAATGCGCCCGTGCGTTCCAAGGATACCCTGCAACGCCGCCACCTGCTTACGTAAGGTGTTAGTACAGAGCCCCAAGTCAAGACCGTCCTGGAGAAAATCCAAAACGTGCTTGATCTTTGGTCTTGTCGGGGTTACACCTCTCGTGGCACACCAACCCACAAATTTCCTCCAGGTGACACAGTAAGCCCGTTTGGTAGAGGACTTGCGAGAAGCTAACAAAGTCTCCACCACCTTAGAAAAGTACCCATGTTTCCTTAGAGCCGACCGCTCAATTTCCAAGCCGTGAGCTTGAAAAGAGCCGGTCGAGGGTGGAGTAGTGGCCCCTGTTTGAGGAGATCGTCGCGAAGAGGAAGATGCCAAGGTTCCTCTATGGACAAGTTGACTAGGTCCGGGAACCACGGTCTCCGCGGCCAGGAGGGCGCGATCAAAATCACCGTGGGCACGTATTCTGCGGAGGACCCGGGGCAACAGAGGAAGAGGTGGAAACGCATAAAGGAGGCCCTGCGGCCACAGGCACTGTAACGCGTCCACCCCTTCTGATCCCTCCTCTAGCCGCCTTGCGTAAAATCTTGGCAGCTGCGTGTTTACCTGTGACGCAAACAGGTCTATGTCTGGTTGCCCGAAGCAGTGGGTCACCTGCTGGAAGACCTGAAGATGCAGTTGCCACTCCTCCTCTCTCACAGCTTGTCTGCTGAGAAAGTCTGCTGTCACATTCTGCACGCCCGCAAGATGTTCTGCCCGGAGCGACGCCAAGTTCTCCTCCGCCCACACGAACAGTAGCATGGCTTCCTCGTGTAGACCCGAAGAGCGTGTCCCACCCTGGCGATTTACATAAGCCTTCGCTGATGTGTTGTCGGTGCGAACTAGTACATGCGATGCCAGCACCTGTTGGCGAAAAAACCCTAGGGCGAGACGGATAGCTCTGAGTTCCAGTCGATTCATACTGAACCGTAGTTCCTCCTGAGACCATGTTCCCTGAGCAAACTGTCCCAGCAGATGAGCTCCCCAACCCCATAGGCTCGCGTCGGTCGTTAAGACCTTGCGTTGAGGGTGAATCAGAGACATCCCCTGGCCCGGCCGATTCTCCGCCACCCATCAGGACAGAGACCACTTGAGTATCACAGGGATCGGAATCAGAATGTGACACTGTCCCTCTATTTGTGAAAGATAGGGTCTGAGGAAACGCTGGAGAGGGTGCATATGTAGACATGCCCAGGGAATCACATCCTGGCAGGATACTAAAACCCCCAAAAGGGAAGCCAGGAACATAAGGTCTAGTGCCTCCGAGGACAGTACTTGTTGCACCATAGACCGGAGTGACGTCTGTCTGTCCCCGGACAGAGAAATCGAAAATGAAGCCGTGTTTATAATTAGGCCCAAATGATCTATGCATTGTGAAGGGATTAAAGAACTCTTTTTCCAATTTACTACAAAACCCAGATGCTGTAACAGGTCTGTTGTAGTGTGAAGATCTTCTTGGGCCTGGGAAAAAGAGGCAGACTTGACTAAAATGTTGTCCAAGTATGGGTAAACATAAATCCCTTTCTGGCGCAAATATGAGACCAGGGCTATTAGGAGCTTCGTAAAAACTCGAGGTGCTGAGGTGACCCCAAAAGGCAAAGCCCTGAATTGCAGGTGTCTCCCCCCATAACAGAAGTGCAGATAAGCTCTGTGACGCGGTAGGATGGGGACATGGAGGTAAGCCTCTGTAAGGTCTATAGATGTCAAATAGTCGCCTTGTTCCAGGGCCGCTACTATTGTCCTCCATGTCTCCATCCTGAATTTGCGTTTGCGGAGATACCTGTTCAATGGTTTTAGGTTTAGAATTGGACGCATTTCCCCATTCTTTTTTGGTACGAGGAACAGAATGGAGTACATCCCCACCCCCCGCTGTGAATGAGGAACAGACTCCACCGCCCCGATCTCCAAAAGGTGCTGGATCGCTTTCAACATCTGCTGATGTTTGACCAGATCCCGTGTTGATGTCACCCTCAAGAATCTGCCCCTGGGCTTGCAGGTGAATTCCAAAGCATGACCCTTGGAGACCGTCTCCCGTATCCACGCATCGCTGGAGATCTCTTCCCAGCGATGCGCGAAGAGTAGGAGACGGCTGCCGACAGCGGCGGAGGATGTAGCATGAGAGGAGTCATGTGGTACGTTGGTCTTTGTGGCCTTTGGAATGGCTGGTGGAGGAGGTTCCCTGGGGCTTACTTTTAGGGAACACTCTGGATTTGTTCCACCTGTTGCGTGGTTTGTGAGAGTCCCTACTGCGCTGTTCTGATCTAAAGGGACGAAAAAGGCGAGGCTTGGCCCTAGGCGGCTCCTTAGTAATCGAGGGCAAAACCCTCCTCTTACCCTTGCTTTCCACTAAGATAGTTTCCAACACAGACCCAAAAAGTTTAATGCCTTGGAAAGGGACAGCTGCCAGCCGAACCTGAGAACCAGGATCCACCGACCATTGACGTAGCCAGATATTGCGACGGGCTACCACGTTAGAGGCTATGGCCCGGGCATCCATTTGTAAATCGTCAAAGGACGCGTCGGCAGAAAAACCAGCAGCCAGGGCGATTTTCTTCAGGGTGCTCTTGGCTACCTTAGATAGGGTCTGATCGTTGGCAGCGAGATCCTCCGCCCACAAATAAGCGGCTCTAGCAAATATGGAGTTAACAGCTGACGCCCGCACCGCCACCGAAGTGGCCTCAAAGTTCTTCTTAAGAGCCGCCTCCACCCTTTTGTCACAAGGATCACGGGGGGGCCCCTCCCCCTCGGATGGCATAACAGAGGAGGTGGCCAGGGCCGCTACGGGGGGATCCACCGTGGGATACTTCAAGGAGGCCATGACAGGTTCAGGGAAAGAGTATAATTTGTTCACCAGGCAGGAGGGGTGTCGAGCCACCATGGGGGTACCCCATTCTGAGTCTAGAACCCTCTGAAAAGCATCCGGAAGGGGAACAGTGTCCGGTTTAATCGGACCCTGTGGAAAAAGAGCACGAGACGCCACCGTAGGCTGCACCGGGGGTGTATCCTCGGTGGGGGGTGGAGGTCAGATTTAAAGCTTGGACCACCTTAGTAAGCATCCTAGAGAACAGATCGTGAGGAAACAGGCGATCAATTTTAGATTCCTGTATACCAGAATCATCCCCTGAAAGTTCCCCCTCCTCCTTGTCCGAACCAGAGGATGAACCAGGAGAAGATTGTGAAGAAGACAGTTCAACATAAACATGTCTCTTGCGTTTCTTTGTTTTGTCCCCCCTGTAATGCTTGATCAGTTTGCCTTTCAAAGACTTGTGAGCCCGCTTTCTAGATAAATGCAGCTCCTCTTCCGAAGAGAGGATAAGGGAGAAAGAGGGCTGGGAGATCTCCTGCGCTTACGGCGCTGCAGAGCCCTCTCCCTGTCTTTGGCCAGTGCTGCAGGATCAGATTTCAAAGCCCCACGAACAGCCTCCTGCACAGCCTTAGCGATCTGTGCCTGAAGTGCTGCATCCAGTGCCTGGGGCTGTTGTGAGGAGCCCTCGCCCGTCGGAGCAGGCTCCTCTGTCATCGTCAAACCTCCCTGATTGCCCTCCGTCATGGTCGTCAAAGGGGCAAAGAACGAGCTTACCGTCGGTGGGGAGATCAATAGGCTCCCCTCAGCGCGCCGCCTCGGGGCTGCTGCCGCCGAGTGAAAAAGCTCCGGGCCGAAGCAGCTCAGCGGGGGGGAGTAGGCTGTATGCGACGACGGAGACGGTCTCTTGGAGATCCGCTCCGACATGTCAGCCAGTGGAAAGGAGGATGCTGGGCGATGCCGGCACGGCCGCCGCCTCAGCACCTCAGCACACGAGCCTCCCGGCCTCTGAGGTGAAAGTAAGATGGCGCTCGAAAAAACGCGGGCTGCGGCCTCCCGGAGCGGCGAGGCCCTTCGTGCAGCTTAGAGCGCGTTAGCGCACCCCTTCGAACCCGCAGGAGGGAAAGGAAGGAGCGACGGAGACTACAGTGCCCAAGAGGCAGGTAATAAAAGCAGAGGAGAGTCGAGGAAGCTGAGAGCTGAGAAGGGAGCACTTTGGCTGCGAACTCCCGGTGCGGCGAGCCCGTTTGTGAGGCGGTGGCTGTTTCAGTGCCACCCTTCCAGCCCTCAGAGAGGGAGAGGGGAGGGCGAAATCAAGGAAGGATATACGGAAAATAGAGAAAAAACGAAGAAAAATAAGTTGAAAACGGAGAGAAGACAAAAAGGAAAAGTTGAGAGAAATTATTTTTTTTCTCCTATTGGAGCTGTTAGCAAGCTAAAACTGCGACCTGTTCCTATGGAAGACAGGATCGGACTGGACTGGGTTCTGGGAAGCCCCTCCCACGGCTAAAGCCGATCCTGTCTTCCATGTGGGAGGGACTAACCCACAGGTCCGGAATGCCCTCTTCCTCAATCCAGAGAATTGTAGGGCGCTCTCTCTCTCTCTCTCATATATATATATATATATATATATATATATATATATATATATATATATATATATATATATATATATATGAGAGAGAGAGAGAGAGAGAGAATAATATTGTAAAGATCCTTATCAGATCTAGACAAGCCTGCCTATGTAAACCACCTTGAGTAACATCGGAAGAGCAATCTATATAAATATAAATAAATAAATGGGCAGAATACTAAAGGAACTGATCAGTTACTTTCCAAAAGCAGTTAGAGCTTCTGCTCTAATTTAGAGGCAAAAAGCACACATTGATGCTGGGGTTTAGGCACCCAAACCAAGAGAAGCTGAGGTGCAACTTATGAAGTCATGTGCAAGTCATGCGCAACTCACGAAAGGTGCGAGAGCAGAGTTGGATGGAGTGCTGCTGAGGCACAGCCACAGGACAAGTCAGCCCCCAAGGCAGAGTCAACAACAGGCTGGGGTCCAAGACATAAAGTCTGTCTAAGGGCAATGGCTGTAATTAGGATGCAGGCAGAACCAATTTAGTGAACACTACCATAGAGATGGTGCCGGACTGGAAGAGATAAGGCAGCAGGTTGGCAGGAAATGACATCTGGGGCAAAAGTAGGAAGCTGGCACAAGGCCCACACCAAGACTGGACGGATCCCGACAACAGAAAGCCATGACCTACATTACACAGTTACTGGATGCAACGGCTGCTAATAAGTCAGAACATTTGAACCGGATCTTGTCATAGATGTATTTAGCACTTGTGTCACAATCTTATTGCTACAATTGTATTGTCAACCACACAACAAACAGCAACAGCTGTTGCAACAGCTCAACACGAAAACACTGTAGATCAGAGGTTCTCAACCTGTGGTACGGGTACCCCTAGGGGTACGCGGACCTCTTGCTGGGGGTATGCCAAGCCCTGCCCCTTATCTGACCCATTAGCAGCTAATTAAGTGTTAATTAACATGGATTTTAAATTTTAATTATTTGCAGATAATTTTTAAAAATACCGGTAATTTTAAAAATATTTTAAAAATTAAAAATTTTAATTATCTCTCCGATTTTGGTTTTGGGCTTATTTTTGTACTTTGGAAAATGTACTTGGTGGGGTGGGGGAAGGAGGAGCTGATTTTGGGAAGTCTGACTTGGAGAAAAAAGAGATCCTTGCATCTCTCTCTCTCTCTCTCTCTCTCTCTCTCTCACACACACACACACACACACACACACACACACACACACACACACACACACACAGAGTTAATAAGACATTTTTCACTTTTAAAATTGTTTTAGTACTTTTTATTTAATGATTAATTACCTAATTAATTAATTGATTAATCCAATTAATTAGCAGTTAATTAGCAGGGGGTACTTCAAAAAATTGGACCGTGATAGGGGGTACCCAGGCCTCCAAAGGTTGATAACCCCTGCTGTAGATTAAGGCAGTTGCGTTTCTTATCTAGACTTTGTATCTTAGGGAACATTAGCTACCATTTTGCTTCATAGGGCCTCTCTGTAGCATCCAAAACTAATGAGTCTGACTAATACTCATCTGTAATTAAGATGTTCTACATCTTGAAGCTCACATTTTTTAACCAACAAAATTTAGTTCACTGGCCAGATGACTGTCTGAAAGAAAGTGGAAAGCTGGCTACTGATCTAAGTGTTATTTAAAACATGGAGCTTTTAAAGTGGAAAAATTGTGCCTAAGCACAAACAACAATCTATTTAAGAAGCACCTGTGGGAACTGCAAAAATGGAAACATTTGAAATAATAATGACTTCAATATGTAAGCACCTTTACTCTGAGATGTAGTGTTTCCATCTTGCAGAATACCCATAGGTCTAAACCATTTTAATCATAAAGCCATCATCTAATGGCTCAAGAGAGCCAGGATGGTGTGGTTCTGGAGTTGGACTTAGACCTGGAAGATCAAGGTTCAAATCCCTGCTCAGCCATGAAGCTTCCTGGGTGACCTTGGGCCAGTCACTATCTCTCAGCCTCACCTACCTCACAGGGTTGTTGTGGAGGACAAAAGGTGGGAAGGAACCATATACACCACCCTGAGCTCCTTGGAGGAAGGGTGGTATAAAACTGTGAAAAATAAATAAAATACAGCAAGTCCTCACGTAAAGTCGTTTCGTATATACTTTTGTTTTAAAGTTGAAGGGAAAATGCCATAGGAACGTTTATCAATTAGCCTATGGTAAAACTGGTTTCATTATAAGTCATTTTGCTTAAAGTTGCAATTTCCAAGAAGAACTAAGTGAGGACTTTTACTGTAATGCTGTTTTCTCAACTTTTTTTTTCTTTTTGTAAGTACTACCTTTTGTGGGTACCACTTTGGAAGTACCACCAGCGACAGGAACCGTGCAGAGGAGTGGGTGGCTTGCTCCACAGCTGGGGCTTCACTCTGCACCCTCCTTCCCCAAACTGTGCCTCTTTTGAAAGGCCAGGCAGCTGCATAGCCACACTTTGCTCACTGGTGCATCACTGCCTCAGCCATCTCCAGTTTTAGGTCAGGTAGGGCAGTGCCACGTAGTCATCATGGAAGTGGAGCCAAGTACCACCTGCCATACCACAAAGCACCAACAACTGAAAAGCACGGATCTAATGCAAACAGAGTCCTGAAATTCTTTAGGTAGAAATGTGCTTTTTTTCACACTTCCATGATAAAGATGACCCCACCATCATTACCACCACCACCACACCTTAGGCCCAGGGTAGATATATGGTTTCCCAATCTCTTAGCCATGGTTCAGCAATCAAGAGCACCATTTATGCTCACATACTACTTAGGAATATCATTAGGAACTAAGTCAGTGGGTTTTCGGCGATCTGAAGATTGGGGAGGCCTGCAGAGGGTCACACAGGGCTCCCCAAAGCACTAAGGCCAAAATCGGTCATTTCAGGGGCATTTTTCCCAGAGAAGGCGGTGTCTCCGCAGACACTCAGAGTTCTCCCCACCTCATGGGGAGAACTTTAAGAACCACTGAACTAAGTCAATACTAACTATGGTTAGCAAACTAGCTTCTAACCCTGGTTCCACCATTACATCAGGTTTTAACCATGATTAGTGCTGACCTTGGGGAAGATATGTTACATGTTGATTATTGCTGAAATGGGAAGCAAAATTCATATGAGGAGGAAGAGGAAAGAGTATGCAGGCCCACAGGGCACTCCCAAATCCTTAACCATGGTTAAGAGATTGGAGGTGTAACTGAATAAAATCTATACCTACCCTTAATGTTGGGTGGTGTTCTTTTGTTTTTGTTTTTTTGGCTAAAACAAAAAATCCCAGTCACAAAGCCATAGATCTAAGAGCTACTGCACAAATCTCTACCAGTACAAGCCTTCAAATCAAGAACAATACTTTACCCAGTGTTAAAACAGTTAAAAGGTTTTGGATTGAAAAGCCATGGTCCAGATTAATACACTAAAACCTTATGTTTCGCCCACTGCTATGGCAGGCTTCTTCAGAAGCTATCTCTGTAAACTGTCAAACTGTCAGCTGTCAAATCTAACCAATTCCATGTTCTCCGCGTCGTAACATTCGTAAGTGCATAACATTCATAGTCTCTTCTTTGAAAGCGAGTAATGCATGGTTACCAGCACTTAAGAATGTTACGACACAGAGAACATGGAATTGGTTAGATCTGACAGCTGACAGTTTGACAGTTGACAGAGATAGCCTCTGAAGACGCCTACCATAGCAGTGGGTGAAATGTTAGGTTTTAGTGTATTCATTTGGACCATGGCTTTTCAGCCTGACAACTTTCAATTGTTTTAATACGGATGCCAGCCATGAGAGCCTGAGTATGTTTAGTCAAGTGTGTTTCTTATATATCTAAAGACTACTATAAGCTTCTGAGAGAACCACCAATATTTAAATGGACTGCGGCAGTGAAGTACTGTATCACAATGTCTGAAGGCCCTGGTGTCAATTAGAGGCAGACCACTTACATCACCCCTAGCCACACAGCTGAAAGTCAAGGGAGTGTCGTAAAAGGGATAATTACAATCAAAGCAAGTAGAATGGAGACAAATACTGGATTCACCATAAAAGCTTTTTTGAGAAATGAGGACTTTGGGAGAGTCAAGCGGGATGTATCAGAGGTACCAAGAAAAGGGATATAATTCTAGAAAAAAGTGTATGGGGAAAGGCAGACACGTGCTAGAAGAAAACAAGTTGCAGGTAGAGAGAAAGGGGGAGGTGACAGTTAAGTAACACAACTGCTGTTGCTTTCAACCTTTTTTCCACACTAACATCTGGAACATTCGCCTCTTCCCTGTGCACCAAATGCCTCTTTCTCATTATGCGTCCTCAAACCCCACTGCTCTCCTAGCTTTTATGTTTTAAGGGGATAGGGACCAGTGAAGCCATGAAAAACATGATAGTCGCTGAATGAAGCCTATGATAGACAAATCTGAATTCCTTTCATAGGCAAGCCAAATTTTTTAAAACATCACTTTTTGGCAAAAGTGAATTTAGTTTGGGTTTTTTTTAAGCATTCTAAGCAGCCAGTGAGCTTAGTCAGTAGCATGCTATTTTTAAAAGCAGTTTATTCACATGCAGCACTTTTCAGCAGGCCTCTTCCTCTGTCCAATTTGTTCATTCTTCATCATAGGGCCTGACAATACATTAGGCACTCTTGGCCTCTTTCACAAAGCTACTTGGCAGGCAGCTCTGCACTTTGTAAGATTACTCCTTAAGACTTCCAATAATACCAAAAACCATATTGCCTTTGAAGTCCACACTGGCAATCTGTGTCAACACAGGCTTAAAAAATACAGGACCATCACCAGTTCAGATAAAAGTTCCCACCATGTGCTTTCTTTAATCTGACAGTTGCAAACTCAGTTTCCTAACTTTGAAAGCAAAGTCTGTATTATGTTTACATACATGTAGACATACCCACATGTAACACAAGGGAACAAATTGCTGACATTTGTCGCAATGCACACAAGAACGTGAGCACATGACTCATTCTGATGTGATGCAGAGTAATGCTGCCAATTTGTGTAGCCATAGTTAACAGAAGCATGCACAGGATTGTATGTTCTTCCCCACTTATCTCCTTTCCAAAGAACGAATACAGGAGGCCCTCGCTATCCACGGATTCACTTACCTGCGGATGGGCCCCCGTGTGCACGCGAACCCCCCAGGATCTTACTTTTAGCGCTGCAACGTTGGAAGTGCTTCTGTTAACCTTGCTGAGCCTCTCTAGCACTTAGTCTCGCTGGACTTGCCTGCATTAAGCAGCAGGAGGCTGCTTATCACGTTTGTTTAAGGAAGAAACCAATGTTGCTGTGCTAAAAGAAAGAGCCTGGGGGGTCACGCGCACACGTGAGTGGGTGGGGAGGCCCTCAGAAAATGGAAGTTCGCCTCGATCCACGGTTCTCACATATCCGCGGGGGGGACTGGAACGTATCCGCCACGGATACAGGGGTCCTACTGTATTCCATTGCTGGGTCCAACTACGGTTTCTGCTTAAGCAAACTAAAACCAGTCATGTTTTCACATCATGCCTTAAGGAGGGTGTCTAGTTAAATAACTGCAGTTAACAGCAGTCCCATCACAATTAATCACAGTTAGGCCTGACAATGTGAATCTGTACTCCAAAAGAAAAGAGAAAGGGAGCATGCCATCTCTCAGCCAGTGCCCAATTTGCACAACCATGGTTATGCACTGGCAGTATTACATCTGCATCAAGACTTGACACACACAAGCGTCATGTCTTGGTTTATTGCAAGTAAAAAAACCAACATTCGACATCCTGAAAAGTCAAATTATGCAAGCTCACTACAAGAGGAAATATGCAAGTTTTATAAAACACCTAAACTTTGATTCAGACCACGTTTTGAGAGTGGCACATGCATGGGTTAAGTTTTCTGTACAAAATGTAAAGAATAGCGAAGCAACTGGTGGATGGAGTTAGGAGCCACTGCTCTAGAGTATAAAAGGAAAAGCTATTCTGACTGGCAGGCCCAATACCCTCACGTCACTTCTCTCAGGTCCTTATTTGTTTAGCCCCAGTTGTATCTCTGCAGGCAGTGCTAAGCTTGGTCGACTTCTCCACAAGTGGCCTTTTCAAGGAGGAAGGCGGGGGGGGGGGGGGGAGAGCACACACACAAAAAGAGCTGACTTTGGAGAGAGACAAGAGTTTGTGAACAGAGCAAACCTCAGAGCTGCTGCATTAGCCTCATTATTTGAATGGGTCTCTCTCAACTCAAGAGCCATCAGGCAGCTGTGGCAGGCTTTGGAAAGAGGAAAGCAACTGAAGGGAGCTCCTCCCTGCCGATTTCGCAGCTGCTGAATTCTTTTGCGGCAAGTTGACATGCGCCACACTGCACTGCAGCTCCGGCAAGCAGCCTGGCTTGGTCAGCCTTGGAGCTCAGAAGCAAAGGTGCACGACAGGGAACGGATCCAAGCAGCTTCTCCGACGGCTTTCCCCAAGGAAGAGAAAGTTATGAGGGAAATACAAGTCCAGCATCTCTACTCCCAGCCTCCTCAAAACTAGTCTGTACAGGTGCCAGTGAAGTGACTGCTGAGGGAGGAAGTGAGGACAGAGACTGTAGAATAGAGCTTGAGTCCTAAAAAAGCAGAGATGCAAAGGCTTCAGCCTGCCAAGGAACGTCCTTCCCTCCAACACCAGATGTGTGGAAGTTGGTTATGGTTACTCAGTGGTGAAGAAAAGGCCTTTGGCATTTCTCAAAGGCCCTCTCTCTTTTATTACTTCTCATATTCCAGAACTGAGCCCTGTTACTGAAAACCCGCTCTGGGGTAGTTCTGTTGAGCTGTATACCGACACAAGACCTCACTGAAACCAATAGTATTCCTGGGTAGTTCAAAACAGCTCAAAAGGGGCATGCCCTTGTATCTTTCTTCCTCCTGGATACCAGCCACACATTGGGACCTGGGAATTTGTCAAATGGGAAAAGAAGAGACGCAAAAGCAATGGCAGCAAAATCAATTGCAGGGAAATTTATAAAAATGAAGCTTGTTCAGAATACTGTAGTCAGACTGAAGGGTCCATTAAAGAGAGAAATCAAACCCATGCTTTTTCAAGGGGGGGGGAGAATTTTCAATTTCAGCTTCTTCTGCTGTAAAATAAAGAAGCTGGTTCAGAGAAGCCTCTCAGTGTGTACAGTCAATGTGAAGTGAAGGAATGGGAGCAGTGTGTGTGCTTGACACAGGCAGTCCATGTCCTTGCACTCCTTGAATCGCCCCCACCTCTCATGAGTGCCCACCCACAGATGAGGGGGAATGGAAGGCAAGCGAGTGGGTGGGCAGGTGGGCATAAGCCACGGCAGGGTGTTTGTTTTTTTTTCTCCTCCTCCCTCTAGCACTGTTTTGCTGCTGGAGGGAGAAGAAGGGAAAAGGAAAAGATAAGAAGCTGCCTTGGCTCCAAATCTCCTCTCCCCGCCCACTCAGCGCTTACAAAGCACGAAGTGGGCAGGAATAGGCGATTTGGAGCCCACTCACCCCTTCCCTTTACTTACTGGAAGTGCAGACTCCCTTTCCACACTGCTTCTGTTCATTGGAAACAGAATCAGCGCGGAGGGAGGCTGTGTGCTTCTCTTCTGGGAAGGGAGGTGGGCTCCAGATCACCTCTCTCTGCCCACTCAGAGTGTACAATGCGCTAAGTGGACAGGGAGAGGCAATTTGGAGCTGCAGCAACTTTTTTTCTTCCCCTTCTCCCTCCACCAGCTCTGATAGGAGGAGACAGCTCTGCTGCTGCGATTCTCATTCAACTTGTTCTCAGCGAGTCAGAAGAGGATCGGAGCCCCAATGAAATGGCAGGCTAGCGAGAGCAGCAGATGGACTGGGGGCTTATCCATTTGCAGCCCCTCAGACGGTGCAGCTCCATGCAACCGTTTTAAGCCACTTCCTGGCAAGTCTGGCCCTGGTCCCACCTCTGGCCCACCGGATGCCCAATATAGCGAATAGGTTTGCACAGGGCCTGTGCATGCAGCCCTAAAATGGATCTTTTCCTGGACTCTGCGCATGTGCACATGCATGTGTGTTAATGACCATATGCCGTATGTCACTTTCCAACAACTACACCAATATATGGCTAAGTGGGAACGAGGACAAAGATAGGAATGTGCTTGGTAAACGTCCCACAAAAAAAGCTCACATCTAATTTCTGCCCATATGAGAATGACGCTGCTGAGTCAGACCATTGGCCCATCTAGCCCAGAACTGCCTACTCTGATTGGCAGTAGCTCTTACAGGGGTTTTAGGCAGAAATCTTGTTCCAGCTCCACTAATACCGTGGTGGCCTTTAACTGTAGACACCAAGAGCTGCAGCCCCTTTCTCAATCCTGTGCAAACCCAGAACATTACTTTGATTTACCCACCAGGTTTAATATGGCATCTACTGAATCAGAAATGGCCCTCCTACCTTTTTATAGGCTCATCATAGCCTATGACAGATCAGGGAGGATGATCACTGTACTAAAGCTTCATCCAGGGGAGCTAATGTGCAATAGGGCTCCACTGTACTAAATGCCACTCAAGATACACTTTGAGAAAGACATCATCCCCATATCAATTAGAATTTGCAATCCAAGGAGTTTTAGTAGACAGACAAGCCAAATACATTCAATGACATTAAAAAGATCAACTCCTTTGCTTTTTAGACCAAATACTGTACCAGAAAATACATTTTTCCATTTGTTTGGGATAATATTACTTGCTTTAAGCCATTTACAAGTTTGTTCTTGAAATACATGTTTTACAAGTTTCTAGTCCTCATGGTTGAAGATAAAGGAGGAAAAGTGACAGAAGTTTGTTTGCAAAGGTCACTAGAGGGCAAAGAGCAGATTCCTATTTCTCAAGTATCTTCCTTTTTATGGTTACTTTACAAATTATAGCTGCCACAGGACAGCTGCATTTGTAAGGCTTTTGACCCACATTTGAGACCTTGAGATCCTGACAGAATATCATCAATTGACAGAATATCATCATTAAATCAGGGGTTCCCAATCTTTGGAGGCCTGCGTACCTCCTATGCGGGCCTCCAGCCACCCCGTGTACCCCTAAACCTACTGAGACCCATGTACCCCCCACATACCCTCCCGTGTACCCTTTCTCTCTGGGTTGCGGCGTGAGTGGGAGGGCCCACCCGCCCGTGCTGCAACCCGGAAAAAAAGGCTAGAGCCCTGCCGATTTGGCAGAGCTGTAGCCATTCCCTCCAGGTTGCGGAGCAAGCAGGAGGACCCTAGGAGGAGCTACCAGGGAACATCTTGGGGACATTTTTCCGGGTTGCAGCACGGGCAAGCACCCGCCCACACCGCAACCCAGAAAAAGTCCCATTTAGCAGCTGTCCCTTAGCTGCTGATCGCAGCAGCTGATAAGGGACAGCGTCTCGCGTACCCCCGGCTTGCAGTCCGCGTACCCCTAGGGGAACGCAAACCACAGGTTGGGAACGCCTGCATTAAACTATACGTTAGTGGTCTATGCTGCAAATACATTTGCCTTTTGTTGCCTGCTTTCTCCCAGATTTCTGTCTGAAATGTTATACGGTACTTGCCTTCACCCGTTTCTTTACACAGTTTCTTAACACCCGTTTCTTAACAACCCATCCCAGCAGAATGCATGGGTGGGCTTTAATCATGTACCAAACTACTAGACAACCCTCCCTTTTCTTACTTTTTTTTTCTTTTTCAGATCCTTACAAGTAGGGTTTCAAGCTACAAACTGGAAAACCAGTTCCTATAACTGCCCTGTCTCTGCAAAAAGCGCTTCACCTCGTCTCACGACCTACCTACCTGCCTGCCTGCCGGAGCAAACTGACTCCTGTGTTATCTCATAGCTACGGGGCTGAAAGAGATTGAGCAGCCTCACTTACCTAGCTTGAATAAAACTGCAATAGCTGCACATGAGGCTGCATTACTATCGTGCAAGAAAACCAGGACTTATAAATGAGCTGGAATATGGGCTATCATGCATAGGTGCACCACCTGTTTATAGAAAAATATGATTTAGAGATGGAGGGGAGAAACAAGCAGGAAAACAGACAATGAAAGAAGGCAGTACTGCACCAACCCTGGCCAATGGCATCACCTTGGTGTCACCCGGTGCGGCTGCCATCCATTGCTCGGTGACCCAAAAGTAATTGGTGGTGGCACAATGACAGCATCATCAATTACTTCTGTGTAGTCAATTACTTCCAGGTCACAGAGCAACATGGGACACACAGAAACAACTCAGCGAGTTGCTTCTTCCTGTTCTTGCAAGCATAGCGAGAACTTTGGCTGAGGCCAAAGGATGGGTGTCACCCTTGCTCAGAGTCAGCCATCTTCAGCCATGCAAAAAGCCAAGTGACTCCTCTTCCTGTTCTTGCGAGCTACTCGACATTGTGCGACTGATGAGCCTGGACGGCGCGGTAGGCTTCTTCACTGTGGTGTCACCCCCTCAATGGGTATCACCTGGTACAGCCCACAACCCCCCGCGACGTCCCTGTCCCATTCAACTACCATCAGCATGCTCACGTCCTAAGGCAGATATGCAGTATATCCATTAACCAATGTAAATTTAACCCCTCTTCAAAGTAAGACAGGTTTGAGCACAACAAAGTGGGCCTGTGAACGTTCGTACTGATGCAGATACAACAGGTGAGATGTATATTCACATAAAATCTACATGAATGTCCAGGGATAGAAAAAGCACAGAGACACCCTTAGTACAACCAGCTGTAAGAAGGCAACAAAAATGAAACTGACTCAGAGCAACTTGTATTCCAGCAATATTTTGGTCCCTGACCCATGCCTTTAACAAATCTCCGTTCTGTTGCAATTTGTGTATATTGGTCTGAGGGGGAAGTAACCCTGCAGAGCCTCCTGGACTGTCTTTTTAAAGATTGCCTCTCCGACACTTCCACTCAAGGTGATGTTTTTTCAACATTACCAGACAAAGGAATGCCCAGTGTTATTAATCTGAATTAGATTTCTGGATGAAGATTAAATTTTGTACCCAAGTAATTTCTTTGACAGAGCTCAGGCTAATATTTCATCATATTAATTCCAACCAAGTGGGAAATTCCATTTGTCCAAGAACAATATTCAAAGCCACTGTAGTCTGAAATCCATCAGTCCATCCAGTGTGCACCTGATCTCCATCTAAGTCACACTGCTGCTACCTCACAGTGAATTTTCTTCACCTGTCATGTGCACAGACTTGCCTCTTATCGGCCTCAGCCACAGGCACGAGTGACAGAAACCATGATTTTATTCATCTTTTCACCCAGGACAACATATCCTCTGGCTAAAACAGAACCTGCTGCACCTGTGGCCTTGCAGGAACATCTTTCTCCAGCACACACCCACTCTAAAGAACAGCAATTCCAAATACAACACAAAATTATACCTAAGATTGTGAAAAATGAATGAAGTAAAGATCCCCAACACTAAGGACAGGACGTGTGGGCCAGAGGTTTGAGTCGTCGCCTTGCCTGAAAAAACTAAGCAGGATCGGCTGCTGAAATGGGAAACTGGGAGGCTGCTAGTGCACCTGTGTAGAGTACAGTACTGTATGAAGGAGTCAGCTGGCAAAAGGATAAAATCTTTGAGAAAGCTGATCTAAAGCATGGTTGCAACTGCCTGTGAGAGGCTTGGAAAGTGCAAGAGTCGGCAGCCAAGATGATGACTGTGCTGTGCAGGGAAACATCTGGAGAAATGAAGGTTTCTAGATTTCTCATGCACTAGTGTCGCTGCAGGGGGGCGGAGCTCTAAGTTCCGCCAAGGCTCCGACCCTCTGTTACACCGGAGCATGAAGCGGCCCCGCCCCCTCGCCTTCGGAACCATTCAAGGCGGTGAAAGTGCTGCTTAGAGCTCCGCCCCCTGCAGCGACGTAAGTGTTCTCATGGAATAATGTTTGTAAAAATCTCATTGAAAAATGGATTTATGTTCAGCCTGCCTATGAGTCTATTGAGAATGATGGTATATAAATACAGATGGCCCCCACTTAACGGCAGGGATACGTTCCCCGAACCCCATTGTTAAGCAGGCCTGACGCTAAATAGGCCTTTCTCTACCTTTTGAAGTTTGAGGCCTTTATGGAGACCTGTTCCTGGGCCTCTCCAGAGGCCTTTCCTGGTCTCTGACTCCGAGGGCCTCAGAATGGCCCACAGAGTAAGGCACTTCCAGTTTGCTACGAAACTGGAAGTGCCTTATGGAGGCCTGTGGGCCATTCTGAGGCCCTTAGAGGCCAGATCTCCAGAGAGGACCAGGAACAGGCCTCCAGGGAGGCCTCAAACTTCAAAAAGCAGGAAAAGCGACCAAACGGTGTTCTGTCTAATGACCCCCATCGTATATCTGGGGGGTCATTAAGCAGAACGTCGTTAAGCAGGGGACACCCATACTATAATAAAATAAATATGTCAAAATCTCAAGGTAAAACAACACTGAACCAGCCAAGCAATGGAAGTTTGCTCCAACTGACATAAGCATATCACGCGACTGATTATTCGGGCTGCAAGCATTATGGACCAGGTATCAAAATCCATCACATGTTTGCAGCAGCATCAGAAGAGACAGGACCAACAAGTAAGTGGCGCAATCCTAATCAGCTTTCCAGCGCCAGGGCAGCCGCAATGCAGCCCCGAGGTAAGGGAACAAATGTTCCCTCACCTTGAAGAGGCCTCCATGACTGCCTCTGAACTGCAAAATGCAGTGTGTGCCCTATTGGCACGACTACTGGAAAGTTGGTTAGGATTGCTCTGTAAGTCACCATGCAGTATTTCTTCGCTGATTGTGCGACTCAATCTTCAGTTACTTCTTACAATGCTCATCTGAACTATGCTCACAGTTTATTTCCCACAATCCATCACTCCATTTCAAAAATGGTAACAGAGGCTTCCCTTACTGCCAAAATAATGTGCAGTGGCACTGTTGTACTGCAAACCACGTCCACCACTGCCTACTCTAACAGCCCCATTCTTAATCAGGGACCTAAACGCAAACCCTCAAAAATGCAACTGCATACACACTAACTTGTCATACTAGTGTGCTGCCTCCTTCTGTGTCTTAAATGATGTCTAATAAGGGAAAGGAAATTAAATTTGCCCTATGTTTAAAAAGCAGTTTTGTTCCACGGTAGCTTCAGCATCTCGGTATAATAAGCCTTTATAAGGCGGTTAGGCCACAGCGAGTTTCAGCACTCCGTCTGCTGCCTAAAAACCTTATGTGCACCTGGGTACAATTGTACAAAAGTGGCGCAGTGGGTTAAACCGCTGAACCATGAGCTGTCGATCGAAAGGTCGGCAGTTCGAATCCGCGACGGGGTGAGCTCTCGTTGCTTGGCCAGCTCCTGCCAACCTAGCAGTTCCAAAGCATGTTAATGCGAGTAGATAAATAAGTACCGCTTGCAGGAAGGTAAACAGCGCTACGTGTTCCAGCTGCATGCTACGCGCTGCGGCAAGGAGAGTCATGCCAGCCACATGACCACGGAGGCGTCTTCGGACAACGCTGGCTCTTCGGCTTTGAAATGAGGATGAGCACCACACCCTAGAGTCGGACACGACTGGATTTAATTGTCAGGGGTCACCTTTACCTTTTTACAATTTTCAGCAGCTCTTTATGTCGAGGTTGGACAACTCTACCCGAAACAGTTTTTCTTGAAGTACAACAGAAGTCTGTAATTAAAGCTAAAACTGGTACCAACAAGTTATAAATCTTTCTTTCTTTGCTTTCCATTTCAGCTTTCAGCATCACTCGTAATACAAGATTATTTGTGCATTATTCCTTGTGATGTTTTGTTTCAGTGGGAAAAACTGAACCAACAAATATATGTCTTCCATGCCACTAACTTTTTGTATTTAAGAAGATTAATTCATTATAATTATTTACTAGAGAGTCACCCAGCAAATTCTTCTACAGTGTTTAAAGAGCTAATTTTCTATTAAATGGAGCTATTTAGCACTAAGACAATTAGTAAGAGTATAAAACGATAACGGTTTGCAACAATAAGACAAAACGGCAAAGTGGAATGTTTGCATAGGTTTTCTTCCACATTTAATAAGCACAATTTTTGCATTGGCTTTCTTCCACATTTAATAAGCGCTTCACTGCTTCCAATTGAATATTTTCACATTTATATCTTTAGAAAGAAAGATGCATCTGTCACACATGATCCATTCTCCTCTTGCCCAAACAGCTCAGCACTTTTTGTTTTAATTTTGTTGAGGCAGACCAAGCTACTATGCCTAAAAATCCAATTATTGATCAGGACAGAAAAGTAATTAATGTACAGAATCTATATTCCATTTTCTGTCTAAGTCTGGCAAATAATAGATGGAAGTTCGGTCACTAAATCTACTTATTCACAAAACAATCTTCACACTTGAGGAAGCAAGATTTCCTCTACAATGCTAAGCACAGAACCAAAGCAGGCAATGTCCATCGATTTCTACTTTGGCATAATGGTGTAGAATTAAATTAGAAAGAGAAATCATGCAAATACTTCAGAACAGCTTCAAATCATCTCCTTGCAAGTATGGAGTGAACTGAGAGAGGCAAACTCTGAACTCCTCGGGCAGACACTTTGCTTATTAATTCCTTAGCTATGATGAAACACAGCTTCCAACTTCCAACTGTCAACTTGGAGAGCTGACTTGAAAAGGTGTTGAAGCAAGCAAGTACCACAAGCGCAGGTCCTGAACAGTTTTGCTTTGTGAGCCAGCAGAAAAAAAAACAGGGGGGGGGGAGCCGTAACTCAACAGTAGGGGAGCACCTGCTTTGCATGCACAAGGTCCCAGGTTCAGTTCCTTGCATCTCTCCAGAAAGATCAGGGGAAAGACCCCCATCCAGGGAAAGACCCCTGTCTGAAACCCCAAGGAGCCACTGACAGAGTGTAGGCAACACGGAGCTGGATCGACCAAGGGTTTGACTTGGTATAAGGCAGCTGCCTATGTTCCCAAGTCAACACAAAGAGTGAAAGACATTTTACACAGCACTGATATGGTTAAGGAATAAATGTGTTAGTGGCATTATGGAGTCTATAAGGTAAAGGTATAGACCTGGTCTACACATGCAAGAGTGAAGTGGTAGAATTCTAGACCAGCGGTTCTCAACCTTTGGAAGCCCGGGTATCCCCTATCACGGTCCAATTTTCTGAAGTACCCCCTGCTAATTAACTGCTAATTAATTGGATTAATCAATTAATTAGGTAATTAATCATTAAATAAAAAAGTACTAAAACAATTTTAAATGTGAAAATGTCTTATTTAACTGTGAGTGTGAGTGTGTGTGAGAGAGATGCAAGGATCTCTTTTTTCTCCAAGTCACACTTCCCAAAATCAGCTCCTCCCTCCCCCACCCCACTAAAGTACATTTTCCAAAGTACAAAAATTAGCCAAAACCAAAATCAGAGAGACAGAAGGGCTTCGAAAATAATTAACATTTAAAATCCATGTTAATTAACGCTTAATTAGCTGCTGATGGGGCAGATAAGGGGCAGGGCTTGGCGCACCCCCAGCAAGAGGTCCGCGTACCCCTAGGGGTACATAAGAATAGCCCTGCTGGATCAGGCCAAAGCCCCATCTAGTCCAGCTTCCTGTATCACACAGTGGCCCCACCAGATGCCTCAGGGAGCACACAAGACAACAAGATACCTGTGTCCAGTCGCCACTCCCTTGCACCTGGCACAGAGAAAACCTACTCCTACAACCAGGAGGTTGCTTTTCCCCATCATGGCTTGTAAGCTGTGATGGACTTTTCCTCCGAACCTCTGTTCTAGACTATACAACTTCAGACCTCAGGCAAAGTGTTGCTTCAAAAGCTCCCCACATGTTACAAATTCCTTGAAATTCCTAGCAAATCAGGTAGGAAGGTTGGCACTCAGTCCAAACCCTTCTGTGCTAATTTTTCAACTTGCAGGGAGATTAACAGCCCAATCTTAACTAACTCCCCACACGGCGATGAAGCCGTGCCAGCAGGGCACATGCTGCATCCCACAGGGGTGTTTCAGGCTGCGAAGGTCTCCCCAAGGTAAGGGAACATTGTTTCCTTGCACCAGGTCAAGCCCTCGTCGCCCCGCTGGGTCTACTCGGACATGCACCAGCTATATAGGAGGCACAAGCCTGAGAGGACTCGGGAAGGCGGATCAAGGCTAGGAAGGGGGACGTTGGCACTGCTGCTGCCAATACCACCCCCTTCCTATCCTCAATCCACCCTCCTTCCCGTCCAGTTCCTACCCCTTCACAACTCCCTCCTGCCCCCCACACTGATTTACCAGTGCCAGGGTTCCTTCCCTATCCGCTGGAGTGCGGACCTGGCTGCTCAGTGCTTGTGGCGGCAGCCATGCCATGCCAAATGGCATGTTGTGTTTTGCAACAGCCATAAAAGAACTTACACTGCCGGAACACTTGATACGACATGTACCAGTTTAAGTAATATTCCCAGTGCCTGCTCAATTCCTTTATCTTCTCCAACATCACACCTGCAGGACCACACACTGCCAGTATTTCTACCAAGCAGTTTTTGGTTTTGTACAACTACATTCAGTCATCACAGGTCAGGAATGTATTTATTCCGCCGTAGCCGGAATAAGCACCGCCGTAGCCACACACACACCTGCAAACACTTAGAAGGGGGCAAAACGTTTGGGAACCTCTGGCTTAAGAGTTATTTTAAACAGTACCTGCCATATTCAGTACCTGCCATATTCACATAGCTTTCAGGAGGGCTAACAATGACTACATCTCTGAGTCTGAAATGTTTACCCAAGACACAGAAAAAGGTTTCAACAACCCTTTGCAGAAGTAGACTCGTATTGACCAGTTTCATCATTAAACTGAGATTATATCATTTTGGAAGGATATTTATTTATTTTTATTCATTTATAGAATTTACAGAATTTATACCCCGCCTTTCTCCCACTAGGGCAACCAAGGCGGCTTACAATAACAGCCAAAATAAAACAATTAGGAGTAAGGTGAAAGGAGATCAGACAGAGTCTGCTAGGAAAAGGCTAGCAGCCAATATGAAACTAGCCATTAATGTTTCACCACTCTGTTCACGCAATTAATGTCTCATCACTCTGTTCACCACTCTCCGACACAATTGCAACCCACTTCTGGTTTCGTCGAAAAACTGGAAGTGGGTCGTGATTGCGATCTGGAGCCGTTCTGAGGCACGGGGAGGCCTGCAGAGGGGTCCGCAGGCTCCCCACACTCCCCAGAGGACAGACACACCCCTCAGGGAAGTGAAAAAAACTTTTTCCCCTCCAGTGGTGGTGCGATTTCAGAAGCACCGCCGTAGCCACACACACACACCTGCAAACACTTAGAAGGGGGCAAAATGTTTGGGAACGTCTGGCTTAAGAGTTGAGCAGCTAACTCTGGGTGTGCTCTGGAAGTTACAGCTGCTTGGGGAAATTAGCATACTGGCTCCTATTTAGGCCTTTCTCAAAATTACAAGGGAGAGAGGGATATTGGAGGCAACAAGAAAGAAGGTACTTTGAATCTGGCTCACAGGCTTAACTGTGACCAAAGTCTAAAACACACAACTAGTGTCACCGCACCACTATGGATGTTAAGTGCCAATTTGTTATAGTGTCTGTGTGTTACATGAAGACTAAAATTGACTGTCAGCTTTTCCAGGATCTGGCCTTGGGTAAAATCAGACAAAATTATCTAATTCTGGAATTGGTTGCCGGAGGAATTGAGGGTAGCCCCCTTGCTACACGGCTTTCGGCGGGGTTTAAAGACCTATTTAATTCGTCTGGCATTTGAGGGGGGGGGAGGAACTACCTTGGGACCCTTTTCATTTCTGTTGCTGCTATATGTTTGTTTTTTACTTTTAATCTGCTCTGTTCTGTCTCTTAATTATAATTTTATTTTAACATTTAATTTTAATTATGGATGGTTTTAATGATGTCGTAGTTTTGTTTTATATGTTTTTGTTGAACATCGCTTTGAATTTTAGAAAAGCAGTATAGAAATCTTCTAAAGAAATAAAAATAAATAAATAAATCAAATAATTTCATAAATCCCTCACCAGTTAGCCCCTCCTAACTGGGCAAGAGGCACTTTTTCAATTGGTGCTCCTCTTATATTTAGCAGGGGGAGAGTAACTGCCCCCCTTTCACCCCAGCACAGTCTCTTTTCTGGTGGTGGTTTGCTGGTGGTGTTCTGCATCTTTTTAGACTGTGAGCCCTTTTGGGACAGGGAGCCATTTAATCATTTGATTTTGTCTGTAAACCGCTTTGTGAACTTTGTTGAAAAGCGGTATATAAATACTGTTAATAATAATAATTAATTAATCCCTAAGTTTTACACTCGACTTATCCACAGGTCATAGCAAATTTCCTCTGCCACCCAATGACCGGTGCAGGACTTACCTGTGTCCAGCAGCGCAGGTCCTGGAGGATGGCACAGTAAGCGGTGCCGGCCTTCGCACCAGTGCCGTTTACTCATTCAGTGCCGCAAAAGTGCTTTACGGCCCTTTTGCGACACCGAAGGCCAGCATAATTGGTCTGTTCAATGAATCTGACTGCGATTTTTGGGACAAGGATTAGGGATGGCTCTCTCACAACAAGAAGCTGACCCGAGGGCCCTTGGTGATCTGAAAAGCAGGATATAAATGTAAAAACTAAAAAATAATAAATTGCTTCTGATGCACAGTGCAATTTGGAAGCTAATGCTCAATGGGGATTGCTTTCTAGTGCTTAGGGCTACAGTTAAATAGCACAAGCCTATGCATGTTTACTCCAAGTAAGTCTTTGTTCAAAGGGGGTTACTCCCAGGCATGCGTACATAGGACTGCAGCCTCAACACAGCAGAGAAGGCAAAGTTTTGTGGCATTCCAGCCAATGTTTAATTCTTACTTTGTTAATAGTGGTTGGTGTATTCTAGAAGCAGATACATACACACCATGTTCTTAGTCTGCTTTCAAGGGACAGATGAAGCAGGCTGTCATTTGTGAAAGCTCATCCTACAATAAGCCAATTTGAACGCTCTTGTTACACCCACCACTGTTACAAGTTGAATGCTGTTCTTTAATGTGTACACCTGCTTATAACCATACAGTGATAACTACAGTATAAGGCAAATGCTATTGCAAGAACATAGTTACGAAATATTTTTTCTTTACAGTAAAAGAAGTCTGCCTTCCTTCACTATAATTATACTACAATACAGCTAGAATGACACTGGGAAGACAGACTTGCAAGAACCAAGATTAGTGTTGTTGTGACTGACACTGTGTTCTCAAAACAGTGAGTGTACACAGCTCTATCAGCGACTGAAAAACATCCAATATACCATAAGCAAAATAGTGATTATATACTTGGGGGAAAAACAAGCTCTGAACAATCTAGGTTGCACTTCCAAGCACATTTACTAAGAAAGAAGTGCCACTGAACTCACTAGCGTTACTTTCAAGTAAGCATGCACAAGACCAGGCTATAAGCACAATTCTTTTAAAACCCTAAGTACAGTTGATTGGCTTAAGCAAGTTTTCTGTGGGGAGACTGTAACGAACCTTGTCAAAAAGACCTGGGCAGATGTACATCCTTCAGTCTCTCCTGCAGAAAAGGATACTGTCTTCTAGGTAGGGTGGCATTCCAAGTCTGGTGGGCACCAAATTGACTATTTATTAATTAAATTAATACACCTGACAAAGGGGACAGTATTAAAACAAAGAAAAGATCCTCTGCCCCACATGCCACACACCTGCCACACCCACTTCTGCGGACCCTTCACTTACAGAAGACACCCAGAGAACAGAACAGGAATACTACACAGAGAAGGCAAGATCATAACACTACTACTGTACACAAAAATACACAAATACACTCTCTTTATTAAAGCATTTCTATGGCGCTTCTCAGTGTATGGAGTGCTTTCTAGGAATACCAAACACTGAACTACTATTTCCATCCAAGTTCCATGGGATAAAAACAGAGACCAGGGGCCACGCCACGCAATAGGGCCGAGAACAGGATAACAAAGTAGTGACAACAGAAAGACTGAGCATTGGTTAAAATGGGGCGAAGTGTGATGAGTGGGGGGGTTACAAATGTGTCATACTCATAGTACGTATATGGCCCAGCTCCGATAGTAGAATAATTACTGCATTCTCTCATGAATATGCTGGAGTGAGCGAAGAGTGGCAAGGAAAAGAGGAGCCCATAACTAAATGTGTGGGCACTGAAAAATGGTATTCAGGGCTTAATCAGCAGGGAGGGGGAGGGGAATAGACGCTGGTTTGAAAAGCTACTTTCCGTGCGCAGATCTTGGAATATGCAAGGAAGAGAGTTCTTCTGAGCATGTGTCGAGAGCCTTTTTCTCTCACCACAGTAAAAGAGTCTCTCCTACACAGCTTGGGCTGCGAGGGAGGGGGTTTACAGTCTTCCAATCCCGTCTGAGTCCCGGCCCCTCTAACGTTAGACTCTATAAACAACACTGACAGGAGGATGCGCTACTACCACGGCAAATGCCATACTGGAGAGTTCCTTCCTCTAGTTACCGTCTCTCTCATTCCCCACCCCGGTTTTCCTCCCACCTCAACCTTACCTGGAGGATCTACCGGTGGAGCGTCGGTCGGGGCTCAAACGGGACGGCGCAGGCGTGTCCCTCCCTACGACTCCAGGAGGAGCGAGACGAACGGGAAGAGGCAGCAGCGGGCCAACAAACAGCACTTCCTTCCCTACCTACCTCCCGAGCCTCGGCCTCGCTAACCCCGCCCGCTCTCCGCCTCTGACCCACAGTCCCGCCCGCTGCCATCTGACGCAACGTGATGACATCCTCTCTCGCTCCGCCTGAAGGAAAGTTCGTTTTCCCTGCCGCGGCTAGTCAGTGGTTTACACAGCAATGCTTTGAGGCGCCTCTTAGGAAAGTCTGCTGCTAACCCAGTGGCTGTCGTGCTGGGTGCGCGCGCTCCAGAGTTCTTTCAGAGACTGAAGCTGTAGTGTTTAATAATGTCCCAGTAAGCTTCCTTGAAATAAGTGGGAATTATTGCCAAATAAATGCGTGCAGAGAGTCGAAGTGTTGCTCGCATTGCAGCAAGATCTGGATTTCACACAAACACACAAATCCACCACCACCAATCCCAGCTCAGCAATCACCCGGAGCGCCGTTCCACAAAGGACGCCACTGCTCAGTTCCATGTACTGTACTAAGCAAGTTCCTACTGCTGTGATGAGACTGTTCCTTCCTTGGTGCTGCGGAGGACTGATTGCAGCCCAGCAATCCGAGCCTATGCATGTAGTTTCATCCTCGGATGTAAGTCCCACTGGGACCTGCTTCCAAACAAGCGCTCAAAGAACTGCGGACTATTCGATGAATAACCGTTATCTAAGATAACTTATCTTTCCGGTTAACATGGAATGGAACATGGTGGACAAGACGCGTTAAGTCAAATGCACGCAGCACGTTCTATCGGGCTTCAGCTGTACCATGATGAACTTATCTAGGGTGGCTAACAGTAGCAGCATCATATTTGAAGGAGAGAAAAAGAGAAGGAAGATAGACAAAGAAGCCCAGCAGGCACCGCTCATCCTGTTTATTTCAAACAGGACAGCGTGGATCAAGTAGATGGAGGTGTGGGGGGGGGCCCTCTGGATCGTTGTGCCTCACTCCACTCGCCCCCCTCTCCTTGCCCGCCCACCTGCTTAGCTGGGTGGTGAGGAGGAGGAGGCAGTGGTGGGACTGGGACACGCCTACAAGTTTCTTCCACACACAACTTCTGGTATGCTTTGGCTCAGACCAGGCCTGACTGCTGCACTGTACATACATACCGCGGCTTTGACTGTGCACTATTTTTACTGTTTTAATGCTGTCTTTTATTTTAATTTTGTTGGCCGCTGTGAATAGAACATAGTAAGTGGGATATAACAATCGATTCCTTACACCTGCTGCTGACTCTACCTGTCCTCACACATAAAATACACTGTGAATGCATCACACTGAAAAGCAAAACGGGAAACTCCATTAAGTTAACAAAGATTTTAATCCAATGTACAAGAGACTGCACATATTCAGACAGACAAGCAAGACTTTATTAATGGGATGAGAATTAAATCATCTGTTTTCCTCCAGAGCATGAAATTAACATTGCTTGCATTTTGTTGTTGTGATGGTTGTTTATAAAAAGACTAATGAGCATTACACAAAGACTTTTGCAACCAAATGGTTCATTTAAGAAGCAAGCACCAAGAAAATATGAGAAAAATGGGTGTGCGTTAATCTCTATTGCTGAACATGTTGTTTGAAGAACCTGTTGAAGAAATGCCACAAAGATACACCAAAAAAGAAAAATTAATGTGACAATAATTTTATGGCTCATCATGTGCATTTTGCCTCAACCTAATTAAAATGGTCATCCTATTCACTTTTTTCCCAGTTACGAAGCTGGACTGTCTGCAAAATGCCACTTTGCTGGAAATCAGAAAAGCTCAATAGGGATTATGTTCTTTTGTATTTCAGCCAAAATCGATAGGGTTGTTTTATTTTTCCTGCAAACCTAGTTTACAGCACAGATGAGGGAGGTAGGGATGATCATAAGGGTGGTTTGGATAACTTTAAAAAACAACAACAAAGCATAGTCCTTATGTAGAAAAGCAGGAGATCTTGCCTACATAAAAACACAAATGTCATAGTCTGCATGAATTCCAAGTTCCACCTCAGAATTCATGAACAGGAAACATCACTCTAACACACAGCTGGAGTTGTATTGTTTTCACATTTTACAACGGTGGTACGTAAGCTGTAGTAGTCTTCCCATGTCAGCTCGTGGTAAGTAAAAATGAAATTATACCACACATTCCGTGATTGGCCCTCTTCTTCTTAATGGGTCCAGTACTTCATTAGCTTTGACAAGCATTTCATGGTGCACTCTACTTTATAATGCCCGCCTGTCAACCCGATCACCTCTTCAAGTGGACTTTTTTTTGTCAGGCAAGTGTTATTTGTTTCTAGCGACAAAATCTTCATCCTTGTATGCTCTTGACCATGAGGCATTCTGTTTTCCAGCAGAATAGATGAAGTCATGTTTTATATATAAGCACAGCTTCCTCCCTAGTGCATATGGCTCTGAGAGACCACCTGTCTCTGTGTGTTACTGCAGAAAACACAGGTGCTGATGCTTATAATAGGGGCAAGCTAAAAATAGGGCATCCCCCCACCAGAAAGTTTTATAATGTCTCACTTTCTCCTTTACTAGCTAGACTGAAACCTCACATTACTGGTTTGCTGAGGAAGGATATTGCATTTTATATGCTTTGCATAACTTTGCAGTTGCAAATAGCATTGCATGTATTCTGCACAGATACTACTTGTTATCTTTTCTGCATTTGAAACATTTGTTTACTGCCTAGATAAGTACGGCATCAATCTTCCTCAGTTTACGTTTCATGGGCTTTAGTGTGTGTAACTAGACGGAGGAGAACGATCTAAAATTCTAAATCAATACAAGTGCTGGGTTATGATGGCTGACGATAACAGAATCTTTCTAGCCAATAGGAAGGTAGCATCATGTGACCACCAGTCCCCAGAATGGTGAATGAAACATGCCTCTTCTTATTTTCAGGTTACAGAGTAATTTCTTCTGTCCAAGAGGTAATTGCAGTTCTAAAAACATGATTTGAACATCCCCAATTACTTTCCACAATAACTTTCCACGTTGTATGTGTTAAAACGGGGTGTTAATGTCCCATGATGCAAGGCATTTCATGCCTGAGCAGGATTGTCACTTGGCCTTAAAAAAACACCACCACCCCAAACCCAGCCTGTCCCTCTTCTGAGCTTGTAACAATAAAAGATTATGGAACCCTTCAAGCAAATACGAAGAGAACGTGGTGGGACCTGTATCCTGTGCTTGGATTGGCCCTAGAAGATGGATTGCCTTGGACAGTAGTACTCCCTAAATGCCACCACCCAATTCCCTGCCTGTTTCAACTCATCCAGCACCTCCCATTGCTGGACTTGTCTTTCTTTGCTGTCACTGCTTGGCACAGTAGTTCCCTTTCAGCAGTTTCTTCAGTCCAAGAAGTAATAGCAAGCATGCCCAAATACTAGGCAACTAGAGAATCTCCTTCAAAAACACTTCGGGCAGCCCAATCCTGCCTAGGATGCACCGGCCGGCCTAAATAGCCAGCCGCTGCATCCTATGCAAGATGCAGCCTGCGCTGGTGGGGCCGGGGCGCACCTCGGGGAAGGGGACATTCATCCTCTTCCCCCGGTATAAGCCCCAGAGGCCCCAATGGGCCTCCTCAGATGCGTGCCAGCTATTTAGCTGGTGCACAACCAGGGAGGTCACGTAAGGCCGGCCAGGCCTGGGAAGGGGGTTGGGATATTGGCGCAGCGTGGCGCTGATATCCCCGCCCCCTCCCTGGCCTGGACGGCCAATTGCCCTCTCCCCCACCGCACCAGCTTGCCCTCCCGCCACCTGGCGCAGGACTTACCTGTGTCTGGCGGCGCAGTGTCCGGAGGGCGGCGGTGTGAGCGGTGCCAGTCTCAGCGCCAGCGCCACTTAAACCTGAGGTGCCGCGAAAGTGCAACACCTTAGGCTGGTGACACACATTTCCTTAGACATTTCCTTTCCGCCGGCCTTTCCTTAGACAGGATTGCGCCCAGAGTCACTTTGAATGGAGTTCCTGGTGTCCTGTTTTGCCCAGCACTTTTCCTGTACCACAGACATGATCAAAATTTCTTGCAGGAAGAGAGTACACAGGTCAAAGCAACTACACAAACAGAGAAAATGGCAGTAAAGGTAAGGGGAAGTCCAGTAATACAGAGGAAAACTCAAGCAGCTATGACCCCAGGAGTTCCCATGGGGAGGAGCAGCAGCAAAGTCACCCAAAAATTGGCTCCTGTGTGCCTCACTCTAAGGCAGGGGTGGCTAACCTTCCAATATGAATGCTCCTGGCCCTTTAGTGGTTGTATAGGTGAGGGCATTTCAGCAGGTGCAGCTGCTTTAAAAAAATAAATAAATCTCACGACATGAATTATTCAAAATTAGCCCAATACATTTTTTTTTCATTTTCACTTTATTTGAGGCAATAGGCCAGCATTTCTCAGAGTTCTTCCCGTGATGTGGGAAGAACTTTGAGTGTTTGCAGGGGCGGAGCCAGCAGCAGTGGCAAGCCGCCACCACCGAAACCGCCCCCAAACGCATAAGGATGCTTAGGTATGTTGCCCAGTCCATTGCTGAAATAAGCAGCTGCTTTGTGAGAATGGGGATTAGGACCCTGGAAGAGCATGAGTAATTAGAACAGGGACAGTACTGTACTGAGTTAGCTGCATCAGGGAATTTGTTTTATCTGCTGCTTGAATTTTAGGGCTCAGTCCAGCCCAACTCAGGCACAGTTGAGGCCCAATTGTGGCACAATTGGGGCCCAAAATAGGACCGAGTTAGGCTGCAACTGTGCCTGAGTTAAGCAGGAGGCAAGAGCAGTGAGCCAGGATCGAGGCAAAACTTACCGCAGAGGCAGGCAGGCCCCTGTGGGGAGCTGTCAGTCTTGTGGAAGCGAAGAGCCCCCTCCTCAGCCCGTCTGCGTGCACCTACCACAGCTGCTGCAGCGGTCGCAGCAGATGGGCAGCCACAGGTGGGCCTGCAGGCACTGGGCGTGCGACAGTCAGCTGAAGGGCAGAAGTTGTGCCAGTGCCAGCTGCCCCAGGGCACCCTGGGCATTAGCCACCTGCCGCAGGGGAGAGTGCCACTGCCCTCCCTCCTGCAGACTGCGATGCCACCCCCAAGCCACGGTGAGGCTGCACGTGGGAGTCATGGGGGGGTGAGCGGGGGAGAGAAGGGAAGGAGGGGGTGGGAACGGCACGCACAAGGGGGGTCTCATGAAGTCTGGAACCGCCTCCGCCATGACATGCCCGTGCGCTGCCTGAAGCCCTAGGCCACCAGGGCCGTGGCTATGCCCACAAAGAAGGCATCCCGGTACGCCTTCTGATCCGTGCCCCAGCCAAGACCAAGAGATGCCTTGGGCTTGTCTGCTGTGAGCGGGAAGGGCTCACGCAGCTCATCACTCCCCAGATGGGGTAACGTAGGCGCCTTGCGGCAGGCGCTCTGGCGGGGTGGGGGGTGCCAGCGTCCATCATCAGGGAATGGGAGGGGAGGCAGGCACACAGGCAGGCGGACAGGGGGTGCTGGGGAGGGACACGGGTGGGTCAGAAACAGACAGACAACAAGGCTGGTGGGAGAGGGATACAGGGAGAGGGGTCTGCAGAGACCAATAGGGACACAGGGGTCACTTCGCAGATGGAGGCAATGCAGGAACGGGCGCCTCTCATGCAGACGGACCGAGGGCAGAAACGGACGCTGTTGACGGGCGGACTGAGGGCGGAAACGGACGCCGTTGACGGGCGGACTGAGGGCGGAAACGGACACCGTTGACGGGCGGACACGGACGCCGTTGACGGGCGGACCAAGGGTGGGTGAGAGCCCCGGTTGCTGAAAGGGCTCTTCACGGACATGGCGGACATGCGCCATGTCGCCTGTCACTGTTTGCCTGCCTGAGAGGCCCCCCAACTCCCCCCTCCCCTCTGAGCCCTGAGGGTCTGGCAGCCCCCCTGCTGTGTTCTCCCTGGGCTGGCTGTGGCAGGCCCTGGCTGGGATTCATGCAGGGCCTTGTGTGCTGGGCGCTGTCTCTGTGTGTGGGGGGCAGTGCTTGTGTAACATTGGGGTCATGGTGTTCAAGGGGCCTTTGCCCAAGGGGCATCTTTATTGTTCTGGAACATTGGCAGGGATGGCCAGGCGAGGCTGCCAGGGGTAGGCACAGCAGCCACTCAGAATGTAGCAGCAGCAGCAGCAGCTGAGGAGGGTTGCAGGGCAGGCTCCCGGACCTCTGGCAGCATCGAGGCAGACGACCATGGGGCAACCAGACTGCGGGCCCAGGGGTGCTCCCCGGACGGTTGGTGGTAGTGGGCATTCCTGGGGGGACGAACAACTTGGGGGTGTTCCATGGCAGCTGCTGTGTGGTGGCAATCACCATTGAAGGAATGCCAGTGTGCCGGTTGCAAAGGCCTGCAGGGAGAGTAATCACACACAGCCAAGTGGTGTGAGACACAGAGCCTGGTCTGCGCTGCTTCCCTGGGTGTAAGGTGAGCATGATCCTGTAAGGGAAAGGGGTCAAAGAGAGAGACAACAACACAACTTGGGGGTCACAACCATGGCAATCCTAGCAATACTGACCTGTCAGTAGACCCTGTGGAGAAAAGAGGGGGGGGGGAACAGCTGGTGTCTACATATGGGTTACAGTTCCACACCCATGGCATTGTGTGCTCACATTAATACAGGCAGCTATGAGACAAGACATTGGTACAGAGACATTTCATGACAGGCATTGCAGGCAGCTATGAGACATGACATTGGTAAAGAGGCATATCATGGCAGGCTATGCAGGCAGCTATGAGACAAGACATTGGTAAAGAGGCATATCATGGCAGGCATTGCAGGCAGCTATGAGACATGACATTGGTAAAGAGGCATATCATGGCAGGCATTGCAGGCAGCTATGAGACATGACATTGGTAAAGAGGCATATCATGGCAGGCATTGCAGGCAGACATTGGTAAAGAGGCATATCATGGCAGGCATTGCAGGCAGACATTGGTAAAGAGGCATATCATGGCAGGCATTGCAGGCAGACATGAGACAAGACATTGGTAAAGAGGCATATCATGGCAGGCTATGCAGGCAGCTATGAGACATGACATTGGTATAGAGGCATGTATCCTACCTATATTTCTCTATGCTAAGAGGCAGAAGTCAGACCACATGTCAGCACAAACCCTGCTCTTACCTGCACTTGCCTGCTGGTGTTGTTGCCTGTGGGGGGGGGAGAGGGGCTGGGAGAAAGACATGGGTTAGCAAACACTTGCATGGAGAGAGCTGCCCAGGCACAGGAGTAAACAGTTTGGCCACAGGCAGAACAGCCCTCTCTGCCCTCTGCCCTAGAGGGGGCAGAGAGGAGAGAGGTGAAGAGAAGAGAGAAGAGGGGTGTTAGAAAAGTTTTCAAAGTCCCACTTTGTGGCTGCTGGGGGACAGAACCCCATGCCACGTGCTCAGAGAGAGAAAGAGAGAGAGTGAGTGGAGGGCTGGGGCTGGGCTTTTGTGGGAAAGAGGCTGGGTGGGGCTGGGTGCTGATAGGGTAACTATTTGGGTCCGTGTCCAGAGTTAGGCCACAACTGTTCGGTCCTAACTCAGGCCCAACTCGGGCCCAGGGTGTTAGAACCTTTCAGGAGAGGGCTGGTGTGGGTAAGGTAAAATGGCTCCTATGGGTCTCCTCACATTTGGGTCCACCCTTTTTGCTGGCCCAAATTTTGGGCCTGAGTTGGGCTCGAGGGGGCGTGTCAGGGGCTCTCCAGCGTCTGGAACCGGACCAAATTTCGTAACCGCCCCTGTCACATCCCTGACACGCCCCCGACACGCCCACTTTTAGGCTGCAATTGTGCCTGAATTGTGCAGTTGTGCCTGAATTGTGCCTGAACCCAATTCAGTCACAACTGCAGCCCAACTTAGGCACAATTCAGGCACAACTCGGGCCTAAAGCACTTGGGCTGCAATTGTGCCTGAATTGTACCGCAGTTGCCTTGGGCTGGACCGGGCTGTTAATCTCCTTGCTAACGTTTGCCAGCACTTCTCTTTGTCGTTCCTTTTTGCTTTTTGATCTATGCCTTGTTTTGTTCCTTCAGATAAATAAACATCCTTCTGTTTTTTACTGGTTTATCTGCCTGGACCAAGTTCACTCAGGAAGGAGCCCTTTGCCATGTCTATCAGATTGCTAAATTACACTACTGGCTTGTTTTCTAAGGGGATCCCCTGATATGGAAGCTCTCTGTCATTGTCAGCCTGGGAGAGAGGCCTTCCCAAGGCAGCCTTTTTCTGTCTGGGCTGCCTAGTCTTGGGTGATGGCAGAGGAAAGTCTAGCAATTTCAGTAAGGAAACCAGGTCAGTTAGATCAGTAAGAAGAGTGAAGTGGAGAGCAAAGAAGAAAGAGTCGCTGCTAACTAACTACTAGGTGCTGTGTCTATTTTGGTCTCTGTCCCTCTTCCTTTGCATACCTGGAGATTTTCTGCATGGAAATCAGGTGCTCTGCTACTGCTGCTGCTGCTATAGCCCTATCCCTACCCTGATTCATGTTTTCAGATGCTATTTGGATCCATGTGTTCTTAACCCTACTGCTGGGTTGAGCAGGAAAAGATGCATGAGCTGAAACAAGCACGAAACAAGCCCCCTTCACAGGCCTTTCTTCCCAGGCAGCATAAGCAACGGAAATCAGATAAATCTCATGAGATCTCATGAAGATGTTCATCTGTGACTAACTAATGATCTGCTCAGCCACTCTGCTCTGTTGTAGGAAGCTCAAAGCCCGAAAGCCTACAGCAGACATTTTTCTCCTTTGTACTGGGTAATGTTCCCAAACTCAGACTGTATCTAACTCTGTGTCAATTTACAGAGTCACTAGCTTCAAAACTTTATTTTTTCCTATTTATTACTTGATTGATTGAGCTTTGATATAATAGTAACAAAACAATAGCACACCCTCTTGCCCAAGTACAAAAAAAAAAAAACCTTTTCAGCAAATACAGTATTAAGTCCATTTACAATATCTATATGCACTGGCATAGCTAGGGGGCGGGGGTGTAGGGCCCCAGGTACCACACCTGGTGGGTACCACGCTATCCCCCATCCCTTCGTTATGTCTCTTCCTTAATACAAATGCTATAAGCCAGCATGGAGCAGGCAAACAGCCTGCATCCTAGAGTGGCTCCTGAATGTTAAACAGGAAGTAGCTACTTCCTGCTTCCTGTTTAACATTCAGGAGCCCCTCTAGGATACAGGCTTCTTGCCTGTTCCATGCGCTATAAACTAACATGCTGGCTTATAGTGTTTGTTTTAAGGAAGAGACATGCTGGCTAATTTGATCTTCTATCTGTAATAAGAGACTTCTATTTATTACAACTTTCTGCCTTTGTTCCAAGTATATATACTTATATGTAAATTAATATAAAATTAATATAACCTGTCTAATTTTCATATATATACCCTGAAAATAAGACAGGTCATATTATTTTTTATTAATACCCCCCACATACCCCTGCATACCCCCCCTGCGTACCCTTTGCCTCCGGGTTGCGGCGCGAGTGGGAGGGCCCTCCCGCCCATGCCGCAACCCAGAAAAATGTCCCCAAGATGTCCCCAGTAGCTCCTCCTACCTGTTCTTCTGGGTGCCGCCATCTTGGATCATCTTGGATCTTGAAATCTTGTGAGATACAAGATAGCGGCGCCCAGAAGAACAGGTAGGAGGAGCTACCAGGGACATTTCATGGACATTTTTCAGGGTTGCGGCACATGCGCCCGCCTGCGCTGCAACCTGGGAAAAATCCCCTTTAGCAGCTGTCCCTTATCAGTTGCTGATCGCAACTGGGACAGCGTCTCGTCTCGCGTACCCCCGGCCTGCGGTCCACATACTCCTAGGGGTACGAGTACCACAGGTTGAGAACGCCTGATATATTGTACAGTATATGTAGAGGGGAAGCAGGATCTTGTCCACTCACTCAAGCCCTGACAGCATAGTCAGTAGGCGTGAAAGGGGCTTCTACACCCATGCTATAATCAGGGTTACCAATCACATGGATGACCTGACACACGTCCAGCTTCCACACCTCCTGCTGAATGCATGGAGGTCAGCAGAGGGACGCTTAGAGGCTGTTCTCCGCTTCGTGTGTTCACTATACGTGTAGAAGAGGGAAAGTGTCAAAGGGAAATTAGTCAAAGCAATCTAAAAATGTATTCAGAATTTTATGACCCCGGCCAGCTTATCATTGACACAGCATTGTGCCTAGAGTTGCCTTCTCAGTTGCCAAGGAACTAGGTTAGAGTTTTTCTTATCTCTTATTTTTCTTGTTCTTGTCACTGTAGCAAGGCAGCGTTGCTCTGACAGACCCTCCCTCCCTTTCAATCCTGTCTGACATAAATGTTTCATCGTAAAGAGTGATAAGATATGGCGAGTCATTTCAAATCAACATGTGAACTTCAGCCTCCCTCACCTTTGCAGTTCCTAGTTAGGTTCTTTGCTCATTCTGTTTCGCAGCGCTTTCCTCCCTCCCTCAGGCTTTCCCCAATGAGCTGCTCTTAGGGCCCTGAAGAGTCAGGCCTGCAAGAGGTTGGTAGGAAGGGCCAGAGGCATGTATGGAGTTCAGGTTACACTGAAGTAAAAATGTGAAAGCAAGCAAAGATCCAGGAGGGGCAAAGCAGGAGCAAATGCAGGTCAGGCAGGTCACAGTCTGGAGCAATAGCAGAGATAAAAAGGACCAGGGATGGACAGGTATATAGTAATAATGGTCAGGCAGGTGGTCACATTCCCAAAAGTTGTGTAAGATCCGAATATATGACCAGAGCCAGGCTAGAACTCAAGTCCAAATGTGGTAGTGGGCAGGGCACGGCATTGGAAACTTACACTGCTATTTGCATTGACAGGTTCCTCAGGCTAAGGAGCCAAAACTAAAGCAGATACAGGTTGGTTATCCCTTATCCAGATATCCGAAATCCAGACTATTCTGAAATCCAGACATTTTGGGGGCTATGACTTTTTAAAAAAACTTTTTCCAGCACCTGGCTGGCATAGCACAAGGCATGCTGGGACACGACATTATTTACAAAATATTGTATAAAATTACCTTCAAGCTATGTGTATAAGGTGTATATATGAGACATAAATGAATTTCGTGTTTAGACTTGGGTCCCATTCCCAAGATATCTCATTATATTTATGCAAATATTCTGAAATCCAGACAAATCCGAAATCCAGACAACTTCCCGTCCCAAGCAGTCCAGATAAGGGATATTCAACCTGTATATAAGGCCAACCAGGCCCCCATGGACTCAACAAATAACCTGGCCTGGTTCCTCAGTGAAGCTGGAGTGCCATCTCTGGTCATTATCTGGTTGGCACTGCAGCACAGCCTAAGTCAAGCCAATAGTTCCCTTTCCCTTTCCAACTTTCTTTTTCTCAAGACTTTTTCTCAAAACAAGACTTTTTTTCCCCTTTTTTTCACTAAAGCAAATATAGTATCTTCAAAGATCACTTCATAGCATCCCCATGGCAATCAATTTGAGATTGATTTTAAGTACATTTTCTTACCATTATTTTGACTCCTGGCCTTTTCTAAATAGGTCTGCTAAAACCTTTGGATTCAATATATACCAGTCATGCTGCGAATTTGAGTTGTGTGGTTGTTAAAAAAATACTCTTAGAGTTTTTATTCTGATTTTTTTCCAGTAAAATAAAACATGAAAATGTATGTGGATCTCTGTAAAGAGAGTTTCTGGTTAGGGAGAAATGTATCATCTTGCTTCATTTGATTTTAGACTGTTTTTCACAAAGCTGAGATGAACTTTTAAGGACAAGCATAATAATACGGGAACAATTTCTTACCAATTAGAATTTTGACTAGTTTTCATTAAACCTCTATCAATCTTTCCCCTTAATATTTGGTTTAATATCAGGGCCAGGTGAAGTGAACCTGGTGCCTAGAATCAGTAATGGACTGGATAGAGGTGAATGAACGGGAGGTGGAGATGATGGTGGGAGATGTTGGCTGGGGAAGTCGCTGTTCTTTATGGGGCTGTGTACTAAGGAATCAAGTTTGTAGTCTGGGATTACTCCTGGGCAGCGGCGGAACCATGGTGGAGCGCGTGGAGCAGGAGCTCCAGGCGCTCGATCGCGGGCGGGGGGCAAACTCACCGTCAATCGAAGTGAAGCGTTGTGGATGGGCCCGCCCACCCTCCCTGGAGCCCGTTTGGCTCCGAAATGAGAGCAAAACAAGCGGGGGCGCATCAACGTAACGCAATGCTGGCCCCGCCCCCACGCGCCCGGGCGCCCTCCCGGCGCCTGTTGCCTCTGCTCCTGGGCCCAGTTTTGCTTCTGGAACTCCAAATAGCAGCTGTGTCTCTGAGTACCTTTACTCATTTTCAACAGATGTGCTAGCTACACCCAGGACTGGAACATAGAAACTTTGCCACTGACATTCATGATTTGTTGAGTTTAGGTTTAGAGTTAGACTATTATAATGTCCTTTATGGGAGATGCCCTTGAATACTGTCTGGAAATGTCAATTCGCTCAAAAATGCTGTTGTCCATCTTTGGGATAAACCAAAAGGAACATATTACACCTATTTTACAACAATTTCATTGGCTCCTACTATGTTTCTGGGCATGATTAAAGCCCTAAATGTTATGGGTTCTGCATATCTCAGGAATGCTTGGCCCAAGAAGGCACATTTGACCACTGACTTCTTTTTGGAGACAGACGCAAACATTCTTCCACCAAGCTTTGAGGCTGCTGATTAAAATAGACTTGCCACTGTTTGGTTGTTTAATTTACTGGTTTTGGCTATTGTTTTGGTATTAATTTATGTTTTTATATTGTAAACCACATTGTGAATTAAGAACATTTTTATCCTGCTCTTCCTCCCAGGAGCTCAAGGCAGTATCTATCTCCCTTCTTCCCCCTTTATCCTCACAACAACCCTATGAGGTAGGTTAGGTTGAGAGATTGTGGCTGGCCCAATAAGCTTCACAGCTGAGCAGGAATTTGAAACCTGAGTATTTCCAGTTCTAGTTAACACTCTACACTGTCTCTGATTAAGAGTCAACATATCTATAGAGAATTAGGCAGCAATGCTATGCATACTTACCTGGGAATAAGCCCCATTAACTACAGTTGTACTTACTTCTGAGTAAACATGCACAGGCTTGTGCTGTTAATTGCCCTGCCTAGGCAGGCTTACCAGATCGTCGCCAGGACGGGAGCGGTCTACCCTTAAGGGGGCGTGGCGTGGGGGGGGCCAGAACGCAATGCCTAGGCCATGGTCCAAAGAGTCTCTTCAGTTCGCATTGTGGGGTCTTGTGAGGATCAGCCAGGATGAGCTTTTGGTTTGCATGCCTATGGTGAGACACGCAAGACTGCGGAGTGGAGGGCAAAGGGGTTAGTACCATCCTCCCCTGCCTCAGCAATGCTGAGTCAGCATGATTCCTTCTGATCTGGTTCATTCTAAATGTTCCAACTTGCTTGATTGTGGGCCTGTAAAATATTGTTTCTCAGTGCTGAATAGTGCTGAGTGTTTAGTAGTGCTGTGTTAGTGTGTTTCTCAGTGTTTGATAGTGCTGAATAAGAACGGAGGAAACAAAACAAAACCCAAATCTAATGATCTCTTCTATAGCCACATTATGATAGTTCATACAGTCTGACCACACTCGTAGTATTTCTGTCCTGGAAAGAAACGAAGCTGATTCGGAGCCAATGGAGATTTTTTTTCCAGCCAATAGTGAAAGGTTTGTACATAATGTCAGAAAATACTTTTGCTTTTCATTTCTCCATTATGTTCAAAGCATATTAATTTCCCTTAATAAGAAGCATGCAAAATGCTTCTGGGTGTAGACAGTTCAGCACGAAACCACCACCTAAATTATGACGTAAGACAATAGTCCAAACCATAGTCTTTTCCACTGCAGAGTGTTAGCAGCAGAGCCCCTTGTCACTTGCAACACTCCAACGGCCATCCTGTGCATGCTTTCTCTGGAGAATAAATCCTACTGAACTCTGTGGGACTAATTTCTGCTTAGTATGCATAAGATCAGGCCATGACTGTGGTTTTTGAATTTCTTTTCCCCTGCATATTTTATCCTTTCACTCCAGCCTGTTCTGTTTCATTTTCTTGATCTATATTTAGGAAGAAAATGTGAGATTACAAAAGACTTTTCAACTGAGCTCCTTTTCTGTAATAAAATCTAATTGGAAGCACTTTTGATAGTGCTGAATAAGGCATTTACAAAAAAGATAATCTTCAAAACCTTTAGAAGAAACACTTTCAAGTCATGCCCACAACCCAGTTATGTTAGAATATTGTACTAAATCCAATTTAATTGCCTTGACTTCAGTGTCACAAAATAGGTTTACATTTCAGTTTATGTTGTGAACCTGTCCTTCCAAGTTGTGCAGCATGGCAAAAAATGAAAGAGATGTTCTTAAGCAACCTCGGAGCAATCCTAACTGGATGCGACATGGGAGAGCCATTAATAGGACCTCCACAGTGGGAACTTTAAAGTTTTAATAGCAGCTGGGAGACACAGATTTAATTCAGATCTGGACTGTGGTGCTGGGGAAATTTTTTTAAAATCTTTTTCCCATGCAGTGTTTTCCTGCTTAAAATCCTCTCCCCCCCCCCCAAGCTATCCCCCTATTTTCCACACAGGGCAAAACATACAGATATTGCACAAGGACTTGTAAGTTTTGCCTTATGGAGCAAATAGCAACTTCATGAGTGTTTCTAATCAGGAAAAGGTCATGTGAGGGAAGAATTAACTTCTCTCCCTAAGCACCATGGTCTCAATTTGAGACACACATGCACACACACGAACGCACGCACGGGCACGCGCTGCCTCTTTCATGCGGAGATCCTATTCCATGTCTCATAGCCCTCAGAGGCTGGTATGCTTTCTTTGTTGATCCCTGAAACAACAAGATCTCAGATCATGAACATAGTGACATGAGAGAAATGCAGGTATAAATCATTTAAATAAATAATGGAGATAAAAGCAAAGCTTAATTTGAGAGAGTGCCTAGCCCTGGGAACTGTTTTCATTAGCCCTAGATTAGAACATCAATGAAAGAGAGTGATGAAGAAAGTACCTCTTGAACATATGTTCCAAATTATGTCCCCCACCATGGGATGTTCTACATGCTAAAGCCCCCAGATGAAGGCCACTTGAAACTGCCTCCAAGTGTCAGCCGTTCCACATGGCAAGCAATTGTATGTCTTTCTACATATGCCACTGAATGATGTTCAAATCTTCTTCAGGCATAGATCTTTGGATAGCAATGGACAAATCTTCGTAACTACCCTGATCCAGAACCTTTTGGGAGTCCATGAAGTTCCATGATTTTGTAATCTCTTTAACATTCTAGAATGCTCCTGAATTTATGAAGCGCATTCCCCAATGGTGACATGATTGGAGGAAGCCCTTCCTGCATGTGGAGTTCTACACGTGCATTGATGCCTCTAGGCACTCACCACATCCGCTAGATCAGGGAAATTATCAATTCCAAGAGAATAATAATTTTTCACTATTTTTAAACAGCTGTAAGGATTGACAATATAATTATCAAATTGCTAGATTTGCTTTAGTGTGATAAACATTCTTATTTATGGCCCAATCCTATAGGCTCGTTATGCCACTGGAACGCACGTTCCACGCTTTGCAGCTGTCACAAATATGACACAGCTGAAGTGCGTGGCCTGGCCACTGGGGGTGGGTGAAATGGGAAGAAGATGGGGATGGGGTGGAAGGCGGATCTGGCCTGGGAAGGGGGTGAGTTCAGCGGCAGCAAGCACCCGTCTTATACAACCACCTTCATGGGTCAACGCAGATTTGCGCCTGTTATATCACTGGCTGTGGTGCAGTTCCGAGTTGACCCATGGCGGTAGCTGAGGCTTACCCCAGGGCAAGGGAACAAATGCTCCCTTAACCCAAGGAGGCCTCCAGAGGCTGAAACTCCCCTGCAGGATACAGCAGATGCCGTGTTGGCGCAACTGCAGCGCCGGGTGTACGGTGGATGTGCCCGATAGCAGACACGTACATTTGGTGCTGCCATTGAAATAATAAAATGCCATTTTATCTTACACTGAGACAGGTAGGCAAATGTTAACTTCAGTAGTGTTTTTCATATCAAAAGCCCATTAGGAGATATTAGCTGGGATAGGATTTTTTTTGTCACGGTCAGTAGTTGCTTATTTTGTGACTGAAAGATACATATTTCACAGTACGTTGTTCCAAAAATACGTACTTCAAAGTGAAATGTCATGTATGTTTTATTGTTGTAGAAAAAGTAGCCTTGAAGAACTGAGAAGCTTTCATGATAATCTGATAAACAGTGAAAAAGTACCTACCATGTAAAAAACTGAAGAAACTTTACATTGTAGTTAGATAAATATTGTAAATGAAAACAATAGAAAATCATTCAAGGTCATGGTGATTTTGAGCACAGGAGAGGCAGGTGGGGAACGGGTTAAGTACCTGCTTCTCTGTTGTCCCTTCAGATTCCCCCCTCCCGCTAGCTGCTTCTCCCTATGAAAAGCTGCTTTGGGGCTTTTGAGTTAATGTGTAGCTCTACCCTAAAACTCATTAATCCCACTTAAGGGTGCGTAAGTAACGACACACTAGACTGCAGCCATTGTCTTGTCACTCCTCCTGCACTGACAGTACCAATTAACGACGTTAACAGCCCAATCCTATCCCCTGACAGCCCAGACCATACAGTACCGCTGACAGAATATGCACTGCATGCTGGGGGGGTGGGCAACCAGACAGCCCAGGAGACGCAAGTAAACATCTTTTTTACTTACCTCCCCATAGGCCGCCTGGCCTTCAGTGCATCTCCATGGACCAACACCAGCTCATTTGCTGGTATATATCCAAGGAGACCCCTGGGGGGCATGTCCTGGCTGGGAATAGGATCTGGGCATGCACCACTGCTGCTGAGATCCTCCTCTGAACCACCCCCACCGCCAGCTACCTGCTCTGGTGGTGGTTTAGTGACCTACCACTGTCAGCACAGGGCTTCCCAACTCCTGTGCCACAATAGAAAGTTGCCTGCTGTCGAAGCAGCTCATGCAACGGTGGGCTGACCTTATGCTGACAGATCACAAGATCCATCAGTGTAAGGCCCAGATAGGATTGGGTCCATTAGTCTCTGATCACCAAGCGACTAAAGCTACAATCCTATACACACCTGAGAATACGTCCCATTGAAATCAATGGGGCTTACTTCTGAGTAGGCGTGTTTAGGATTGCGCTATAAGTAAAGCCTACAATTATTCACTGAGGATAGATTAACTTCTCCACGCAGGAAAGCTAAAGAACTGAAAGTGTAAATGTCATGGCTGAGGTCACAGGCGAAGTTTGTGGTAGAAACTGGAGAGAAATGTAGGGCTTCTTGGATGACAGGCATCTGCTCTAATCATATATCAAGTACAAGGCTTGGGTACTTGAAACAGAAAGAAACAGCAGCTGAAACAGAAAGAGCTCTTATTAAAGAAGGCAGCACACACATTTTCTGCTCCAGTGCAGCTATGACAGCGCATCGCTCATTACAGTTATCACAGATCGTCTCTCAGTTTTTTCTCCCTGCTCTTAGAATACCTGAATATGCACCATTAAAAAAAATGGGAGTAGAGGAGGGCTTGAGAAATCTGTTGATATCTCTTGAGCACATATATGCATCTTAAGAATCTGGACCCTTATACCCACAACTGCTGCTGCATGATGAGCTCAGCAGAATCACTGTCAGAGTTCTCAATTGTTTCACTGTCTGGGGTGCTCAGAGGTTGCCACAATGCAAAGTGGGATGGTGGCATTATTACAGCATTTTATTTTTGTCTGATACATGTCATCCTCACACAAGGTATACTTGAGGTTTTAGGGCGGGTGGCGCAGTGGGTTAAACCGCTGAACCATGAGCTGTCGATTGAAAGGTTGGCAGTTCGAATCTGCGATGGGGTGAGCTCTCGTTGCTTGGCCAGCTCCTGCCAACCTAGCAGTTCCAAAGCATGTTAATGTGAGTAGATAAATAGGTACCGCTTGCGGGAAGGTAAACAGCGCTCCGTGTTCCAACTGCATGCTACGCACTGCGGCAAGGAGAGTCATGCCGGCCAGATGACCACGGAGGCGTCTTCGGACAACGCTGGCTCTTCGGCTTTGAAATGGGGATGAGCACCACACCCTAGAGTCGGACATGACTAGACTTAATTGTCAGGGGTCACCTTTACCTTTACCTTTTTAGTCAAGTGCAGCAGGCACACACACGCACGCACGCACGCACACAAGACATGTCATTCCATGTTTTAGCAGGGGGCAGCCAAGATGACCAGCAAAAGTTAAATGCTCACCCATTGAAGTTTTCAAGATGAAATTTCAAACAATAAACAAAAAAAAGAACAGCTCATCGAGAGTATTTGTTCTTGCTACTTTGGTCAGAAATTGAAGTGCCTGTTAGGATGGGGAAAACGTAGGAAGTTGCCTTATACTGGGGTAGGCCATCGGTCAGCATTGACCACACCAGCCAGCTTTCAACAGGAGTATTTTCCAAGAATTGAACCTGGGGCCGAATGGTCTGAATCCTACCACTGAGCTATGGTCACTCCCCTAATCTGAAATACAGAGAGACATGAATACCTGGCGCCCTTCAATGGTTCCCCCCTATTGCTCTTTGGTGACCAATGAAGTAAAGCTCACTAACAGCCCAATCCTACGGCCTCTGGCTGGCAGCAGAACACACATTCCGCCAGAGGCGAAACTAGGATGGAGCGGGCGGAGCACCCGCTCCGGGCGCCATCGCCCGAAGGGCGCCCTGCCCGGCGCCCCGCCCGCGAGTCCGAGTCGGACTCCGCCCCCTCAACTGGGAGAGCCGGCTCGGCCGGCTGCCCGGGGCCTTCTAAGGAAGGCGCGCAAGAACGGTATTTATACCGTTCTTTTTGCGCATGCTCAGACTGTTACTGAGGGAAAAAGGCTGCCCTTTTTCCCTCAGTAAGTCTGAGCATGCGCAAAAAGAACGGTATAAATACCGTTCTCGCGCGCCTTCCTTAGAAGGCCCCGGGCAGCCGGCCGGGGAACACGTCCCCGAGCCGGCTCTCCCGGTTGAGGGGGGGTCGCCGCCTCCCGGAGCGCGCAAGCCGGCTCCTCCCGGAGTGCGCCCCCCCTCCGGATCGCGCCCCCCTCCGGATTGCGACGCGGCCTTCGGCCGCGGCGATATTAATTATAGGGGCGCCACACACCCCGTTGCTCCAGGCGCCAACGGGGGTAGTGACGCCCCTGCATTCCGCTGTCGCCCACTGCTGAAAAAGAGCTGGAAAGCAATAATTCCCTTACCCAAACGGTAAGCCTCTGTAGAGCAGGTCTGCGTGGCCATACTATGTGGACCTATGCTACGGAATCAGGTCCAGGAAGGGGGTTAGGATTTGGTGGCCACTGCTGCTGCCGAACCTGCCCTCTTCCTGGACCCAATCCACCCATCCCCTGCCTCATCACAGCCCTGTTCTGCATGCCTTCCCCTGCCCCAGTCTGAGAGTTTATTAGAAAGTGAAGCGTGTACACTTGTTTCCAAAGTTAACACCGTTTTCTTGCCTCCTCACAATTGACTTCTGTGTGGGTTGCCTATGAGGAAAGGTCAGGCAGTGTTAAAAGAGATAAAATGGGACCATTGTGGAAGATGCACATGGATTTGCTCCTCCAGAAATTCAGTTTAAAAGAGTAAATCCAAAGCAAGTACCAATATCTCTAAATATTCTAAATGCACTGACTAGAAGAATATTCATACAGTATTCCATTTTTCACCTTGTTCAATCTTCAACAGTTTTTTTAAGTTTTTAGCATCAATAGGTATTAATTTTATTTCAAACTTCTGTAAATCTATTATTTATATGAAACAAGACAACCCTTCTGGGGTTTTTGGGGGGTTCATTTTTCTTTAGTTTTCAAATCCGCGACGGGGTGAGCTCTTGTTGCTTGGCCAGCTCCTGCCAACCTAGCAGTTCCAAAGCATGTTAATGTGAGTAGATAAATAGGTACCGCTTGCGGGAAGTTAAACAGCGCTCTGTGTTCCAGCTGCATGCTACGTGTTGCGGCAAGGAGAGTCATGCCGGCCACATGACCACGGAGGTGTCTTCGGACAACGCTGGCTCTTCGGCTTTGAAATGGGGATGAGCACCACCCCCTAGAGTCAGACACGACTGGACTTAATTGTCAAGGGATACCTTTACCTTTACCTTTAATCAATTAGCAGGCTAAAGTTTGTGACACACAGCAGGCGACTCGGTGCAAAGCGAGGCGAAGCAAAGCCAGCCTTCGCTTCGCTTTGTGCCGCTTCCTGTCTATACTAGCCTCTGCCTTGGATGGCTCTGTCTGTCGTCGGCCTTTCAGCCAATCAGAATCAAGTCTTTTCAGACTCGATTCTGATTGGCTGTTCGCTTCCCTACACGTCCTGCCCCACTGCACCGAACTCGGCTGCAGATTGGCCAAAGTTCAATTTTTCCATCTCCTTTCACAGGGCTCTGCTAGCTGATGCGCGCTGCTGTGTGAGAGAAGAGAATGCATGACACACTGCTCATGCAGTGCTGCTTCCCAGTGCTTCGCATCGCATTGCAGGCAGTGTGTCACAGCCGTTATAGTTTGATCCCTAGCAGCCCAATCCCATCCTTGGTCAGTCCATAATGTGCAGGGGTGCTAGTCTGGCTTCCGCTGCATGCTATGAGCCTCAGGAGACCATGCCGTGACAGAGTAAAATATTTTTTTACTTACCTACTCTGCCGTGCCATGGTCCCCAATGGGCCTACTCGAATCTGTGCCAGTCTTTGGCTGACGTAAGTCCAAGTGGGTCCAAGGGGGCATGTCAAGGCCTGGAAGGGGGCATTGGATATCCATGCTGCCGCCAATAACCAAAAGTCCCCAATCCCTGCCCCAATCTCCCCTCCCCACCCATGGTCAACCCCTGCCTCCAACATCCTGGCACCAGTGGTGGTTGGTCGCACTGATGGCATACATGTACAGTTGCCAGGCATTCGTGCTGGCAGCCCTGTTCCACGCACCTTCACTGCAGCTGTAGTGCCAGCAGTCCTGGCTTTCCGTCGACGGAATACAAGTTCCATCAGTGGAAGGCCCAGGTAGGATTGGGCTGTTAAGTATATTTGTTCAGGAATCTGTCCAACTGGTTTCAACAGAATTTACTTACAAATGAATGAGGATTCTTTGGATTGGAGCCTTAAAGCATGTTCCAGCCAAAAGCCAAGCATGGTTCACTCCAGTCTGATATATGTTTATTCAAAAGTATGTCCCACAGAGTTAAATGGGGTTCACTCCCATGTTACTGTAGACTAGAGGATTATAACCCCCCACGGGATACACGGGATACAGCAGAAGCCATGTTGGTACCGCTGCATCACCACATGGGGAGTTACATAGGATTGGATTGGGTTGCCTGACTATTAATATTCTTTCTGAGTTGGAACATAGCAATTTTTTAAAACTACATGTTTGGTCTGTCCTTGGCCTTAATTCCATTTCTTATTTTACCATTTTACAGTAAGCTACCTTTAGAAACAAAAGTACGGTAGTAGCACCAATTGCTTACAGATTCTAAATAATATATAAAGAGATTGCACAAAATGTCCAGTAGTTTATTGTAGCCGATTCATATAGTTAAGACTGTCTCCAAGTTATTAAGTTAAATGGTTTCAAGTGATAAATCACTGATACCCAATTTTTGATATAATCGGAGTTTATTCTACCTTTACACAAGCATTAGTCTTACTATAGTCATAATTTGCCTGGTCTTTCACAGCCATTCATCTTAGATTGGCGAGCTGTTTACTTACTGCTGCTCTGCCAAAATTAGTTTTGCTACCTTCCATTTATCTCCGGGATATGAACTGGCTTTATACTGAATCAGGCCATTGGTCCACCTAGGTTAGGTCTACTATATGCATCAAACATCTTTTCAAATTCAAAAATTCAAAATGACCTATAGGCTTGTCATAGGCTATGACAATTACACTACACCAGCTCTACATTTTTTCTAGCTGCTAATGTAGGAAAGAGGGACAAATGAGAAGGCATATTAAAGTAGAAGGCATCCAGAAGGCAACCAGAAGGTATCACTATTGCATAACCCAGGGGTTCTTAACCTTTTTACAGTTATAGACCCCCCAATGGATTGCCCAATATGTCCCCATATATCCCCTTCGTCAGACTGTCGAAATCATCATCACCACCAGTCCTATTAGGTACCAGTATGACGTCAAAAAATGTCAATAGCTTGGTTTTACTTTATGTATGGATAGCTAGGAACAGAACACCTCGATCTGTATTGATAATGGGTTCTCTTTGGGTAGACTTACCATTCATCCTGGAAAAACCGGGACGGTCCCTGAAATGGCCCTCCATTACCGGAATCATCCCGGAACGGTTTTCCAGGCCGGTTGGTAAGCGTTGCCACTGCCTCCATTTTGAAAATTGAAGAACTTACCCGGGTGTCTTGACTTGCAAAATCTCACGAGATCCAAGATTTGGGCGCCGACATCTTGGGTCTCGCGGGATTTCGCAAGTCAAGATGCTGGTGCCAGGTAAGTTTCTTTACAGTAATGGTGGTGGTGAGTGGCGAGCGGGTGAGTAGTCCATTCGCCCGCTCTCCCACCGGCATGGAGCCAGCGAGGGAGCGGGCGAACGACAGCCTGCCCGGACCGCGCAACCCTCTGGCAGGCTCGCGCGGCACAGGCAGGCTACCTCCGGATCAGCAGCACGACGAGGAGCAGCACGACGGCGCCGATGGGGTAAGTAAATTTAATTAATTATTTAATTGCATAAATAAATAAATAAATAAAATTTGTGGGGGCGCTTCGCGCAGCAATAGGGGGCACTTCGCGCCCCCTTCAGTTTTTAAATTTAAATTGATTTTTTTTATTTTTAATGTTTTAAAATTAATTAATTAATTAATTAATTAATTGTGGGGGTGTCCTTGTTTGAGGGGAGGGGGAAATATGGTAAGCCTAGCTTTGGGTCCCCCTATGGCGAGGGAGGGGCCATTGGCCGGCCTGGGCTGGGAGGGGGCAGGGATATCAGCCCTTACATGTCCTCCCCAGACAGAGCTAATGAGCCCATTGGGGGCCTCCAGCGCTTACACTGGGGGAAGGGGACGAACATCCCCTTCCCCCGAGGTAAGCCCGGACCACATCGGCGTGGCCTGCATCCTGTGCAGGATGTAGCAGCTGGCCATTTAGGCTGGCTGCCGCAACATGCGCAGGATTGCACTGTAAGCCTTCAAAATGGCAGAGATGGTCTGGGTCCTGCAATCCTGCACATAGTAAGTCTCCAGGCTCGCTCTCTCCTCCTTGAAGAGTTGATCCTGCAAACAGTGGCCTAAACTTTTCACTGCTCAGAGAACCAGTATTACAACAGTCTCCAATAATGTGATCAAAACATTTGTATGTGTTTTGATTCTTTTTTTCATTTTCTTGCAAATTAGTTACTCGGCAGCTTTCATTCTGGTTGAAAACATGTTTTGTCCCTTTTTAAAATATGAAGTGAAAGAGAGAGGCAGAGAAAGGATAACTGTCTGAGTATGGAGTGTGATGGTAAGGAAGGATGGTAAGTTTAGGGATTGGAAGCTGTCTGTCTGTCTGTCTGTCTGTCTGTCTGTCTGTCTGTCTATAGAGCTCTGTTTTAGGCAACAGAGGGGGCCAGCCAGGGCCAGCCCGGGACCTCTTGGCGCCCGAGTCAAATGTTGCCCCTGTCTTTGCCAGGTGAGGTACCTGCCTCTGCTCCTCCCAGTGGTCTGGGATGCCTGAGTGAGATGTGTGAGTGAGGCCAATCTGATGCCTGAGTGAGATGACTGCTTCAGTTGGTCTCATGGATGGGCCGTACCTGGGGCAGCAGGCCAAGGGTACCACTTATGAAGTCAGACAGGGGAATAATGAGTAGCTAGCCTTGGCTTTGATTCTTTGGTCAGACAATGTGGTCCCAGTGGATTGTTCTGCTGGGATGACGAAAGAGCATGTTACCAAGAAGGGCAGATAAATCAACAAGAAGTGAAGATACCATGGTGACAGCTTTGGTGTAAAAATCAAAATAGAACAGAACAGCGTGTCCCTGAAAAAGCATCCCTGGTGATAATTAGAAGATATGCTGGGAGAAGATTTGGGTTCATTGCTATGACCTCTGATGGGAAATATCCACTTGGTTTGCAATACCGAGAATATTTATAGTACCATGTGAATGTTTGAGTATCAGGGTCTTTATTTTGAAACTGTTAAGAAGAGCTGAGAACGTCCATCAAATGGGAACACTGGCTCAATCTATGTATGTTTCTAAATCAGTCCAACATTTCCATGTGATGTCATTATAAAAACAGAGCTTTGGGAAGTGTTTTCAGGATAGAGGGCACAGTTTGGTTTGCCTATGCTCCGGGCACAATAATGCTCCAGCTTGCAGGGCTGGCCCAAGATGACTTGACACCTGAGGTGGCATGCCAAATGCTGCCCTCTCCTTACCCAACCATGTGCCAGCTTCTGCTCCTCCTACTCTCCAATGTTCTAACTCAGCACTTTCCTCCCCTCCACATTTCCTCTTCCTCTCTGTCTCCCTCTTCCTTTTCCAATCCAGGGAGCAGAAGCGTCGCTCCGGTAGGGGCGGGGCTGTAAGTATCGCTGCGGTTACAGTCGCTTTACCGAGCGAGGAGGAGGCAGCCCCGCCCCCTCACTGTCCGAGCCAGTCCCCTACGGAGAAACCGGCAGGCAAGAGACCCTGCCTGCTGCTTTCTCCGTAGGCGAATGGCTCAGACAGTGAGGGGGCGGGGCTGCCTCCTCCTCGCTCGGTAAAGCGACTGTAACCGCAGCGATACTTACAGCCCCGCCCCTACCGGAGCGACGCCTCTGCCAGGGAGTGGAAGGAGAAGGAAGGCCAGTGGAGGCAAGTAGGCAGGCAGAGATGAGAACCCCACACCAATCTGTTGCCTGAGGCAACTGCTTCAATTGGCCTCATAGATGGGCTGGCCCTGCCTGCTTGCCTTAAGACCAGGTGCTGGCAAGTGGCAATGCTGAAGAAGTTAATGCTTTTGTCCCTGAATGAATCACAATGTAACTTCCTTGGAAATGGCCTTCTTGTAGAGCAGGGGTGAATGGCATTTTTCAAGATGCAACACTTCATGCAGTCTTTATTTTCTTTTAAGGTTGGAAGCCTTCTCAGATTGGGATCTATCTTTTCATTGATTTTGCTAAGTAAACCACTTCCTGAACTTTTTGTTGAAAAGAGGCATATAAATATTTTAATCATCATCATCACCATCATCATACGTTATGTGGTCTCCCATGGTCAACCATTGTTTGTTCCCTGCAAATAGATATGATGGCTAGTGTCAACACTCAAGAAAATGGACCAATGATGTCTGAAGGCCCTGATCTTGCACTTGACATTGACATAATCCCTAGCTCATCCTCCCAGCTGCTTTACCAATGCTTGTGAGCATAGGGGAGGGTAGACCAAAGGTCTCAGAAGATCACCCAGAAGGGAATTTGCCCAAGGAATTGGAATTGGAATCAGGGTTGGATTAAGTCATGCTGGGGCCCCATGTCAAGCCTAAGACGCCCCATCGTATAACACTACCCCCCCCCCCAAAAAAAGATTATTCTAACAGAAAGGACTAGGTAAATATAAATATTAAAGCTTTATATTTGCATATATTCATATAGGCAAAGGTGCAGCGAAGAACTCATTAAACAAATATTTTGCAAGGAGACTATTTGCATTATGAAGTACTTTCAAGTTAAAATACATTATCGTCTTTATGATTTCTTAATAAGCATAGATAAAAACTTTAACTCTATGGCAGAGGTCTCTTATAATGTGAGGCTCTAAACTGTCGCTTCTGTAGCTTGTGTTTAAAGCCAGTCCTGAGCGGCATTCTCTCACTGAGGCAGGAGATGGTTGTCTGAATGTCCATGACACCCAATATCCCATGACATCCAGGCACAGCAGGCTGTCCTGGTGTGTGATCTCTAAACCACGCTTGTCGCTGCTCTTTCAGCCCAGCTTAGGAGGCCTTGGGGGAGGTTGAATTAAGCATCCAAGAACTGAGTGAGCAGCGTGCTCTTACCAGGTCAGGGCAGCTGGTGTCTTGAGCAGAGCAGTCCCATTACAGGTGTCTCACCTGAGAGCCAAAAAAATAAATAAATAAAGCTAGATCATAGAAAGACCGATCAAGAGACTGCAGTAAGGGGTGACAGTGAAAGGTGAAAAGCTCATATATTCTAGCAGCACTGTAAGAACTGTGACATTCGCTGAGAAAAAGGGAAAAAAGTCAACTATCAATTTAGCCTCTCACTGAACTCGCAGAATCCGGAAGACGATTGAATGGATGGCGCTCGATATGTTTAGAACCACTGTGTTCAGTTGTTATGGATTAGAATTATAAGTGCCAAGCTGTTCGTGTCTTTCACCACTGTAGCCATCTTTCATTCTCACAGCAGTCTGAAGGCTGTTCAATGCAGGCACCTTTTATTATTACAAAAAAAAATCACTGTAAAAGAGTAAGGATTGTGTGTGGGTGAGAACCTAATGGTGATTCCATGGTCTACCCTATGAGAGGTGACTTTTACAGTATTTATAAACTGTAAAATATATGGCTACAATGAAAATAACAGTTAGGTGGGAGGCAGCAGAAGTAGGAATGTTTGATGGGGAAATGAAAGATATCTATTTTGTCCTTACATTCGAAAAGATGGTATTTGGGATGAGAGTAGCCTGGTTTGGATGAATGTCACCCGAATGAGCATGGGGCCTGCAAACACCCTCCTCTCTCTGCCCCTTACCTTGCATGCCTGACTGCAAGGAAAAAATCCTGCTTTGTTATACCGCAGTTCTGTGTGTTCTAGGGCAGGAGTCCCCAACCGCCAGGCCACAGCCCAGTACCAGTCCGTGGCCCGTTCGGGACCGGGCCGCCAGGCCAGAAGCGTCGTCAGGGTTGGGGACGTGGCAGCAGAAGGGCGCACTTGCCTGTAGGGTGCGTCACGTGTCCTCCACTTGCAGTGGCCCCGCCCGCACTGGAGCTCGAACGGCTCCAAATCAGTTACTAAACCGGCAGGGGGCGTGTTTGGAGCCGCACTGGATGCACGCAGCTGATGTCACGCCCGGGTCACGTGGGGGCGTGGCATCAGAGCCCCCCCCCCTGGTCTGCAGAAAAAATCCTCGGCAATGCTGGTCCCCGACGCCACAAAGGTTGGGGGCCGCTGTTCTAGGGGGCTTCATGTCATGATTTGTAAGCCACAGTTAAAAAATAGCTCCTAGGTCTGGACAACATGCAAAGCCATGGTTAAACTTCCAAGATTCTTGTGTCATAGTTCTGCACCCCAGGTGAGGAACAAAGGGGAGGGGGAAGGAGGGCATGTGCAGGCTCAGCACTAATTCAGGTTGCATTCACGAGCCTTTGAACAGGGCCACAGAGATGCCTTTTCTCCAAGCCTTTTGCCAAGGTTTTGCACAAACGGTCCTTCCTTTGGATTGGATGTGCTCATGACCTTTGCTTCCTATTTGCAAGCATTTCAGATGCTCCAATTCCCCTGCCTATTGGCAGCTGGTTTCTATTGCATGTACAGGGGTGTTTATTACAGTGTCTATCTCACCCCTGCAGCTTGGGGGAGAACTACAATTTTAAAAGCACAATAAAAATAATGCACACAAATTCAAAAATGGCCTGCCTTCTCCAGGGACACTCTCTGCACCTCTGAGTTCACACATGCTTGTTCATCACTCAGGGCTGCAAATCTGGAGAGATATTTTAAAACCACACTGGTGGAGAAAAAGCTTCTGGGGCTACTCCTGCCTGCTGATTCCTCAACTTCTTTGCCTTCCCTGCCCCTGCCTGTTATAGCGAGCAGAATTCCAGGATTGCTGCATGGCACATGGAGTGGGAAGGAGCAGGCAAGTGGAAATAGTGGGAAATAGCAAGTGGAGAATCTGCAGCTGCTTTGTCTCCAGTTTCGCTGGTGAGGGGAGAGGTGCAGCAAGATGCTTCAGGTTGCAAGGAAGGTGGCAACCCTACTGCAGCATCAGCTGGGGTGTGTAACACCTTCCTGGTTGCTGCATCTCCATGCTGGGGAAATAATGCATCTGTTTCTACATGCCACAAACAGTGCAAAGCAAAGGAGCCCTGACGAAAGACAGATGGCAACCTCATCTTCTCCTGAAAAACCCTGGCTCGTGCCAACGTTATCCTGGGTTAGCAAGAAAACAGGGAATTGCACGACAAACTGCGTATTGGTTGCCTCCACATTCTCAAGAGCTCTGGAACCCTTCTGGGGAAAAAATGATTAGGTCTGATGATGGTGCATGTAATTTGAACGTCTCATATCCCCCACACAGTTATTTTACTGAAGCCTGTTCCTATCTAAACCTACATTTAAGGCGACTCCTGCTAGAAACCTGGCAAAAGGGAACCCTCTGGGAAGAATCCAGCTGCCTTGTTCAGTGGAGTCTGGTGGGGTAGCCCTCCCCTCTGCCCTTCACATCTGTGTCTTGTCGCCAGGGGCGAGATGGTTGAATTGAAGGTTCTTGGTGCCCTGCTGTTTCCCCTTGTTACGCCTTTTTCAGCTTTTGCTTCTGAATCTTGTGTTTTGCTTGGGACAGGGTTACATACATACTAAGCAAGCAGAGCTGTGTATTGTTTTCCTGCGTGCCCCTTCCGTAGCTGTTGCTTGTCATCTTTTTTTCTCTGAAAAGATAATGAAAGCAGCTGGCTCTCCCGCCTTCCTCCTGAACAGTATTTGCACACACTGTATTTAATGCAAACCCTCCCACTTCTTGGTTTATTATACGCTGCTTCTGTTGCTATCCAAGTTACTAGTAAACACACTGGTCTGTGCATTCTCCTTAGGTTTGACTGTTCCCAGGACTTCCGTGCAAACAAGATTTCTACCAGGCATTCAAAATGGTCACACCCCTGTCACAACCAGGTGGAGCTAAAAACTACTCCTGCTCCAGTGAATCAGTGAGTCAGTAGGATTCACTTTTTCTTCTGCAAGGTTTTGATATTGGCTAACAGGGGTGTGTGTGTGTGTGTGTGTTGTGCGCAGGCATGTGTGAGCAGGAGTAAAGAGAACAGTATGGAAATGCCCTGTGTGTCTTCTGCAGGCCCCAGGCTAAGTGTTAAGTTGGTTTAACCAGGATGCTCTACTTAATGTCAAACTCTTTGCTTTGGGAGGACGTTAAAATATTGAAATGGTTCCAAAGCAACTGTCTTATAGAAAAGCAGCTAGTTTTTTTCCCTTAGGGTTAGGAGTGACAGATTACAACCGGAAGAATCTGCCTTTTAGTACTGATGCAGAGGGAGAGGTTGATGCCACTATGCTCCACTCTTTACCAGGTCTCATCATTCATCTCTATCTGCTGAAGCAAGAGTTACTTTGAATGTGCTTCTTGGTGGGGAAGTAGTGGCACGTAGAAAATTGTGGGAGGGCAGCTATAGCAGCAGCAGCAGCAGCAGCAGCAGCAGCCTCTCCTACTTCATCGGATTAACAGTAAAGAGAGGAAGAAGTGAGCCCATAACCTTGGGGATCAAAAGCCCAGCACCAGAGTGTTCGCATGAATCTGTTAGCCAGCAGCAAGCCCAGTGGCAAGGAAAAAGCAATGTGGCCCTAACCTTATAGTGGCTGTCTCAGAGCTGCCAAATGGCCAGCAGAAAGTGACCTGACCTGCTATTCATTTTCTGTGCCAGTTGCCAGACTGTTTTGAGTAAAGCCAAGTGTGTTGAGTTAAAGTAAGAATATGTTTTGCCATATTAATCCAATACTGACGTGTTTTCAGGGCTGGATGGAGGAGGATATTCTCCGAGCCCTTCTGTCAACAGAAGATGATAGGAGACTTGATGGTGTTGCAACTTTTGCTTCTGTGGTGGTGGCTACTCGGGAAATGAGTTTTGATGTATAGATTTATAGTGGGACAGTTTGGGGAGAAATTCTCTGCAGGATTGTGGTCGTTGTCATTGGATCTGTTGGGGGATTTTTTTTTGGTTGTTTGTTTATGTTTGTTTGTTTGATGTGTTTATGCCAATAAAGGTATCTATCTATCTATGTTTTGCCATAGCCACTTTTATGGGGACAATCATGCATACAGGAAATGCACATAGGTGAAGGGCAGGTTTGTAGAGTCAAGCCCTGGCCCCTCCTTATGTTTGCTCACTAGACGGTCCAAAAGTCCTTATGTCTATACAGATTGTCCACACATAGGCTTTGTACGCAAGGTCAGGGAGCCTGTTAAAAGCTATGTGTACATGCCCACACATGTACAGTTTGCAGATAAGGACTGTATGACTGCGTATAATTACTTGTCCCAGAAACCTCATGGCTATTTATGGGAGATGTGCAGAAAAATGACTTGCTTTGCCAAATGTACTGTGAGAAGAGGGTCAAGGATGACTTTGGGCATGGAAGGTTCAACTCAGAATATGGGGCACCATAATAATATATTTCAAAGTCAGTTCGCCCAACCATAACGGCAGTTGATGTTCTGTATTTTTTTTTTTTTACACAAAATCATTAAACTGGACTCTTTCTCATTACAGTGGCTCTTGGGTGCATGCCAGGAACACAGATATAAACTGATCCTTGACAAATGTTTGCTTCAAATTTACAATCATGTTTTCCTTAGTAACGCCGATGCAACAGGATAGAAGGGTGCGACTTCACGTTGGGAGAACACTCCCACCTCCCTATTTACACAGTAACTGTGCAAATAGAGAAATGGTTCCAAAACTCAGCTTTGTCACCTACCGTGAGGTTGCTATTCAGATGACACAGTTTTGCAGTTGTTGGGTATTTGAAAGAACAAACACAAAGAGAGAAAAAACCAAGGAGCTGCAGGAAGAGAACGGCTGTTTCAAAATCCTTTGGAAGCTTCTCAGTCACACTGAATGTTCACGGTGTAATCAGCCATGAAGTGGGATGAAGATGACCCTGCCCAGGTGACATTTGGGGTGAAATTTAAGGGTGGTAACCTGTTTGGGACCACCACCCATTGGGCCACTTTACAGGGCCCGTGGGGGGTCAGCCAAATCTCAGACCCAGCATAATTCTCATTCTGCCCTTCCCCACTGCTCTCCCACTCCTCAGGAGATATACAGAGATGGTGGCCTAAGAACAGTGGAAATGAGTGAGCAGAGCAGTCTTAGCCGCCTTGGGTCCCTTCGGGGAGAAAGGCGGGGTAAAAATACTGTAAATAAAGTAGGTCTTTTATGCTATGTGTGTGGGAGGGAGTATCATTCTCTTGCTCAAGGCCTACAAAACCCTAGAACTAACCCAGACTGACAAATTTTGGACAGAAAGGCTTTCAGGATGGTAAAAAGCATGTTTGCTGCACACAGGTTTCCTGGAGCAGTTGTTCTAAAAAATATAAATATCCTTAACAACAACAACAACAACAACAACAACAACAACAACAACAACAACAACAACATACATGGCATCAAGGCTGGCCCAGTCATGTGTCAATTCAACCACTTCAGGTAGCAGGCTGGCAAACTGACAAGGGGTGCCTGCCGGCTGCCTCTGTCCACCCAACCACTTTACCCTGCATTCCAATTCTCTTCTCACTCACTGAGAGCATGTGAGAGGAGGATTGGGGCAGTGGCAACACACCTCTTCCTCCAGCGACACTAACACAAGCGATGGCAGCAGTGGTGCTGGAGAAACAAGTAGCAGGGGTTGTGGCGATCCTGTTCTGATCACTCCCTTTCCAGAAGAGCAATCAAAACAGGATAGTTCTACCTCCCTCTCAAGAGGGAGAGTGGTTGATGGAGCAACCCCCCCCCCACTTTACCTCTGTGCACTGCCTGCTTGCTAGCTCCTGCCCAGTCACACCTTCAAACGCACAGCCTGGGTGAAGCATGCTGGGAGCAGATTTGTCTTCCCTTCTCAGAAAACTCTGTCCAGCCTGTGTGTTTGAAGATATGTCTGGGCAAGAACAAGTAGCTTGTAGCAGAGGTAAAGGTAAAGAGGGGGGGGTGCTTCGGGATTGCTGTGCTGCCCTCTCCTTGCCTGCCCAGTTGCTCCTTTAAACAGGCTGGACAAGCATGCTCGGCGCCCAGTCTGTTTAAAGAAATGGCTGGGCAGAAAAGGAGAAGGAAGGGGAGGGGCTGTAAGTAAGCAATAGCAGGTGGGGTGGGGGTGCTGGCATGTGCATGCACTCACACACGCTAGCTGCAGGGGGTAGTGGAATTGGTGGGGGCTGGCGATGGATTGGTTTCAGCCACTCCTGTACTATATTCCATCATCTTGGAGGTACTGCCCAAACACGCACTGGAAGAGGAGGCTAGACAGAGGAAGTGGTGGAGGAAAAAGGATCTATCTAGGGAATTTCAAAACCTACAGTTTTTCTCAGGTATAAGGGCAGACCAGAAGGTGGAACTACAGGCTTTAGCCTCTTCAGAACCTGGGCCCACATCTTTTTTCCCATAGAGGAGCCCAAAGGGTCCAGAAGTGATGGGTGGGAGGAGGTCACCTGACCTAACCTTCCCTTCCCTCACCCACTGCTCTTTCCCCCAGCCCAGGTTCCAACCCTGAGTTTGCAAGAGAAAGATGGGTCTGGAACCATTTCTTGGGGGAAAGTGGCAGGAGAAAGCAGCTAACGAGGGTAGGACTAAGTGCCTTTCTCCTGCCAGTCGCCTCTCCAGTGGAAATTGCAGAAGCCGAGGTTTAGGTCTAGGCACAATGTATCTTTTTGTCCTAAGTGGCTTGCACAGTAACAGTATAAGGGAGGGATACTAAGATATTGCATGCTAGACTCATGAGCAAATCTGCATCTGTCATCCAAACCGATAACTCACGGCTGATTAAATATAATTTTAGCCCCATTTGCCTTGACAATGTGACTTTCAGGTACTTGGTGCTTGCGCTGTCGAACCTTGATGTAGCTTCAGATTCAACATGCCTCTTCCTTCCCCTAAAAGACATAATTAAATTATGTGTTGACAATTTAACCACTTCAGACCGAAGTTTGATGTGACTGCTTCTTTTTAAAAGAAGCTGCTGTCACATTCTTTTGGTACAATTCTCTTGAGGGATTTTGAGAGACACATTTGGCTTCTGAGAATGCCAGCTCTTAAAAATCTAGATAGTCATTTTCAACTGTCCTTGTGGCAATCCGCTGCACAGGCAGATGCAGAGATACGGTAGTTAGGAAAAGACAGGCGACATTACAGAAGATAGCACCGCTCTGGTAACATGCCCATATATTCTCAGAGGGTGTGGTTTTGGGCGGGACAGACCATTCTCTTATGAGTCTAGATCCGGGGAAAACAAAACTCTGGCCTTAAGGCTAAGAGGAGGGAAAAGAGCTTAGAGGACACTCCTCCCTGCTCCTTCCTCTTTTATGCCTACAGTTTCAGATTTCTCCGCCATTACAGCTTGATCCTACCCCACAGCAATTTCCACAGTGCAAGCAGAGGTTTTTGCACTGCCATGGTTCAAAGGCTATCCTATGGCTTCATGGGTGGGGTTGCATCTCTGGGGAGGAGATCACATGCTTTGCAAATGTCAGGTGCCAGGATAACTCCTTGGCAGCTGTAGTTAAAAGGGCCTGACAGGGCTGGGCAGGGTTTCTGCCCAAGACCTAGGCGAGCCAGTTCCAGAGCAGATAATGCCAATGATGAATCAACGGACTGACTCACTGTAAGGCAGCTTCATATTTCCCATTTGTCATACCGTATATAGCCTCCTTTCTTTCCCCTCTCTACAAATATTTGCTGGTACTGGAGGGTGACAATTGCTCAACTAAGCCTTAGGATACAAGCAGAACTCCAATGGCCTCACCCCCCTGTCATGAAAAACCTGTTTGCACACAATGGCACCACTACACTACAACAGGTGGCAAATAAAGGCTGACATGTTTTCTGATGGGACTAGTTCTGTCCCTCACAAGTTAGACTTTAGAGAAATGGGTCTCTCTAGTTGGATGACCAAGGTGGACACTAGCCTCTCCATAGCACTGCCAACTAAAACTTGTGTGCAGCACTTTGGGTGACTCAAACATGCCTTACAGCACATTTGTGACAGCCTAGACCAGACAGGACTGTGCACTGGCGTCGCTCGAGGTGGGGCAGAAAGCTAAGTTCTGCAGCTTTCCGCCCCACTGTTACTCTCCAGTACGAGGTGGCCCGCCCCCTCGTCATAGGAGCCCGTCAGCGGAGAGAAAGCAACGTGCAGGAGAGTCCCTGCGCGTTGCTTTCTCTCCACTGACGGGCTCCTACGACGAGGGGGCGGGGCGCCTCGTACTGGAGAGTAATGGTGGGGTGGAAAGCTGCAGAACTTAGCTTTCCGCCCCACCTCGAGCGACACCAGTGGGACTGTGCCACTAAAGTACTAACTTGTAAAGTACCGTCATCCTCACTTGGGAGGGCAGGAGAGTTTCTTCCCATCCAACTAACAGAGGTTCCCCATGAGAAGGTCAAAGTCTTCCCTTTTGTAAAGGAACTCTTCTTAAAGAGTTTTATACCTGAATTTCACCAGGCTTTGGAAAATACCGGAAGAACCTGTACGCTGAAAATAAATGATAAAAGAGAACTGGGGAAGTTTCTCAGAGGGAAGTGGAAACGAATCTGAAAAAAACTGCAGCTGAGACATGCATACAAGACACACTTTCAACCAGGAACTACAGCATGGGAGGGGTTTGGTCTGGAGTATGAGGGAAGGAAGGGGGAAGCTTATCCCATGAACCAATTTGGTGCTGAAAATCTCCCCCTGAAGTGGTGATTTGCTCCTGAACCTGTTATGAAGAAATTCTGAGTTCTCATTAAGGCTGAACTTCTCTTGTTGCACAAAGGAGTTCATTCCTCTGAAGCAGAAAACATTCTCATGCAGGAGCACAAAATCAGCAGAGAGAATAACACTTGGTGATTTTATACAAACCTGTGTGGAGGAGATGCCTTTTTACTTCACAGTCGGATGCTTTTGGGACAAATTTCCTCAGAACTTGTAATAGTATCCATGTAATAAGTTTACGTTACCCCTTCTTCCATTTCCTTCCCTTTCCTCTGTTGTCACCCATTAATCCATTTTTAGACTATAAGCTCTTTGAGGCAGGGACCTGTCTTATCTTTCTTTGTGAAGTGCAAACACACCCCAATGGCATGATATATAAAGCAAACATATACAGCCCAGTAAGCACTTCCATCTTCCCTGTGAAATTCTGTTCTGATTACCGTATTATTCATAATACCTTGCAATAATGTTTGGTAACGTAGGTGCCAAAAGTTTAATTGCAGCCTTATTTGGAAATGGACTTCTGAGTGAAATATTAGGATTACAGTGTTTCCCAAGCTTTTTCGACCTGCGGCTCCCTTGACCATTGGCGACCACTGACTGTGGCTCCCCATTACATTATGTTGCTACCTGCCAATTGGCATTGCACTGTTTTCCAAGAGGATTCGGTGGTACTCCGTGGCTCCCCTGGCTGGTTTCCGCGGCTCCTCTGGCTGGTTTCTGTGGCTCCCCTGCCTGGGAGCCACGCCTCCCAGTTTGGGAACCACTGGGTTACACTGTTAGTATTGACCTGATTTGTAGCATGTTTCAGGGTATTCCCCCCCCCCCAAGGGGTGCTGCAGAACCTTAAGGACCAACCTGGGCAGCCCAATCCTGTGTAGGCTGCGGCGGAAGGCCGACTGCTGCATTCTATTGAGTTCACACATATTATGTTTATTGTATGATAGCTTTCTTTCATCAGCAGCCTTGGAGGCCAGTTGTCAGGTAGAAGTGCAGGGCAAAAACAAATTAAAAAACAAATAGAACTTCAATAAATGTGAAAGCGTGCTTTTATGTTCCTCTGGGTTCTGACTTCATTATTGCAGGAAATAATCGTATACCTGCTCTGGGTACTATGCTGTATAGGGCCCAGTGTTTGCTGGTTCTACATTTTTCCCAACCGCCATTATTAAAAACAACAACAATATACTGTATACCTTATCTGTTTGTATTGGCGAAGACAAGCAGTGCTACTGGATAGCATAATAAAAGAGTGTCATTTAACCACTAAGGGCTCAGTCCAGCCCAACTCAGCACAAGTCAGGCACAACTGAGGCCCAAGTGTGGCGTAACTGTGGCCTAAGATAGGGCTGAGTTAGGCTGCAACTATGCCTGAGGTAGGCAGGAGGCAAGAGCAGTGGGCCAGGATCGAGGCAAGACTTACCACAGAGGCAGGCAGGCTCCTGTGGTGAGGTGTCAGTCTTGTGGAAGCGAAGAGCCCCCTCCCGAGCTCGTCTGTGTGCACCTACCACAGCTGCTGCAGCGATCGCAGCAGATGGGCAGCCACAGGTGGGCCTGCAGGCACTGGGCTTGCAACAGGCAGCTGAAGGGCAGAGGTTGTGCCAGTGCCAGCTGCCCCAGGGCACCCTGTGCATTAGCCACCTGCTGCAGGGGGGAGTGCCACAGCCCTCCTACCTGCAACAGGTGTTGCCACCCCCATGCCACGTTGAGGCTGCACGTGGGATTCATGGGGGGGAGCGGGGGAGAGAAGGGAAAGAGGGGGGTGGGAACGTCACACACAAGGGGGTCTCATGATGGCTGGAACCGCCTCTGACATGACTTGCCCGTGCGCTGCCTGAAGCCCTGGGGCTCCAGGGCCGTGGCTATGCCCACAAAGAAGGCATCCCGGCGTGCCTTCTGCTCTGTGCCCCGGCCAAGACCGAGAGACGCCTTGGGCCTGTCTGCTGCGAGCGGGAAGGGCTCACGCAGCTCATCACACCCCCAGATGGGGCGACATCGGCGCCTCGCGGCAGGCGCTCCGGCGGGGTGGGGGGTGGCCAGCTTCCATCATCAGGGAGTGGGAGGGGAGGCAGACACACAGGCAGGCGGACAGGGGGTGCTGGGGAGGGACACAGGTGGGTCAGAAACAGACAGACAACAAGGCTGGTGGGAGAGGGATACAGGGAGAGGGGTCTGCAGTGACCAATAGGGACACAGGAGTCACTTCGCAGATGAAGGCAATGCAGGAATGGGCGCCTCTTATGCAGACGGACCTTGGGCGGAACGGACGCCGTTGACGGGCGGACCGTGGGCGGAACGGACGCCGTTGACGGGCGGACCGTGGGCGGGTGAGAGCCCCGGTTGCCGAAGGGCTCGTCACGGACGTGGCGGACGCGACCGGATCCAGTATGGGAGCCATGTCGCCTGTCATTGTTTGCCTGCCTGAGAGGCCCCCCCAACTCCCAACTCCCCTCTGAGCCCTGAGGGTCTGGCAGCCCCCCTGCTGTGGTCTCCCTGGGAAGGAAGTGGCAGTCCCTGGATGGGATTCATGCAGGGGCTTGTGTGCTGGGCGCTGTCTCTGTGTGTGTGGGGCAATGCTTGTGTAACACTGGGCACAAGGGGGCTCTGCTCAAGGGGCATGTTTATTGTTCTGGAATGGTAGCAGAGATGGCCAGGCGAGGCTGCCAGGGGTAGTCACAGCAGCCAATCTGAAAGCAGCAGCAGCAGCAGCAGCACACATGCCCCATGGACCTGGAGACGCAGGCTCTTCCCCTGTGGAACCACAGCCTGCTCCATAGAAAGGGGAGGGACAGCAAGTGAGACAGCCAGGGAGGTGGAGCAGCAGCAGCAGCAGCAGCAGCAGCTGAGGAGGGTTGCAGGGCTGGCACCCTGACCTCTGGCAGCATTGAGGCAGACGACAGTGGGGCACCCTGCCTGGAGCCCCAGGGGTGCTCCCAGGAAGGTAGGTGGTAGTGGACGTTCCTGGGGAGACAAAAAACAAGGGGGAGTTACATGTCAGCTGGTGTGTGGTAAGACAAGCCAGTGTGTCGGTTGCAAAAGCCTGCAGGGAGAGATCAGATTACACAGCTGCTAGGTATAAGGAGCTTGTCACAGTGTGAGGAGCTTACCTGGACGTCAGAAGGGCTTGATCCTGCAAAGGACAACAGTGAAGGAGAGAAAACACAGCACAACTATATACATAGCTAGCACATCATAACTGACCTGTTGTAGACCCTATGGGGGCAAGGCTGCGGGTTAGTAAACACACCTTTGTTAACAGGCAAGTCACATTTACACAAACACATATTTGTCTGCTCACATGGCAACGGGCAGCTATCAGAGGACACATTGGTAAAGAGGCAGCTATCATATATATGTGTGCTGACAGGCAGAAGTACTACATAAAGGCGAACATAGGCAGAAGTCATACATATTGGCATGAAAAGGCAGAAGTCCAACATTATGGCAAACACAGGCAGAAGTCCAACATTATGGCAAACACAGGCAGAAGTCCTACATATAGGCATGAACAGGCTAAAGTCAAACATATATTGGCATGAACAGGCAGAAGTCATAACACATGCCATCCCAGACCCTGCTCTTACCTGCTGGTGTTGTTGCCTGTGCGGGGGGGGGGGGGGGAGAGGCTGGGAGAAAGACATGGGTTAGCAAATGCTTGCAAGGAGGCAGCTGCCCAGGCACAGCTGTAAACAGTTTGGCCACAGCCTCCTGTGGGTCTGCCCTAGAGGGGGCAGAGAGGAGAGGAGAAGAGAGAAGTGGGGTGTTTGTGAATTTTGCCCTCCACCAACAAAGTCCCACTTTGTGGCTGCTGGGTGACAGGACCCCACGCCACGTGCTCAGAGAAAGAGAGAGAATGGAGGCCTGGGGAAAGAGGCTGGGTGCGGCTGGCTTCGGATAGGGTAACTATCTGTGTCCATGTCCAGAGTTATGCCACAGCTATTCCGTCCTAACTCAGGCATAACTCAGGAGTAGGGTGTTAGAACTTTTCAGGAGAGGGCTGGAGTGTGTAAGGTAAAATGGCTCCTATGGGTCTCCTCAAATTTGAGTCCACCTTTTTTGTCGACCTAAATTTTGTTCCGTAGCTGTGCTTGAGGTGGCGTGTCGGAGCTCTCCAGTGTCTGGACCTGGACCCAAATTCGTAACCGCCTCCGTCACTCCCCCGACATGCCCACTTTTAGGCCAAACTTAGGACTGAATAGCTCTTAGGCCGAACTTAGGACGGAATTGGTCAACTTTCCTTAACCCGTCCTATGTCTGTCACAACTGCAGCACAAATTCGGCCTCAACGGCACAATTCAGTCCTAACTTCAGCCTAAGGCACTTAAGCTGGTTTTGTGACTGAATTGTGCCGCTGAGGCCTTAGGCTGGACTGGGCTGTAATTGTCACAAACGCTGTGGTAAAAGCTTTGCTTTTTGTAAAAGGCTTTTCTGGAAGGCAATAATTAGATTGGTTTGTACTTAAAACATGTTAAATGCCTAGTTGCGAATAGTAAACAAAAGATATATGTTTCTATAGAAAACAAAGGAAGTCGTTCACTAAGGTGGACTGGAGAGATAAGTGGCAAGGCAGATATAGTTTCCTGCAACAGGCATATAACAGGTAAGGACGGTAGAGAGGGCTGAGACTGTTTTCACGAGCACTTTCATTAGCATTGAAATATGAACCTCCTTCAATAATGTTTCTAAGATAACTGTGCAACAGATTAAAATATTCGCCTATTCAGAATGCATTGCTATGAACAGGCTTCATTTGCTGATGGAGAATCATTCATTTGACCAGGAAGTGTTTTCTCACTATGCATCAGTGATATGCCCTCAGTGATGTCAACACATAGCCAAATTTGATTGACTACAACATAGTGTCATGATGCAGTAATGCTACCTGATTGGCTAGGATTGCTCCATGAAGGCAAAAGAAGTCATAACCAAGAAGGAACATGGAAACCTAGGCTATAGTGGATCAGGAGCAATGGGGGAAAACAGGCAAGAAAAAAAAGGTGAACATAGAAGCAGGGAGCTTGGGGATACTACCGCATTGTCCCGAGTATAAGACACACCTGATTATAAGACGCACCCTTAAAGTTTGGTGCTATTAAAAAAATTTAATTAAATCACTGGCATTAAATTGCAATAGCCTGATTATAAGACGCACCCCTAGTTTAAAAACTTAAATTAGGAGAAAAAAGTGAGTCTTATACTCAGACCAATACGGTATTTCAGAGCTCACTACTTTCCCCCCTCAAATGAAAATAGACAGACATTCAGTGTAACCCTTATGCTGCTGGAGCTGATCCCCCAGGACACTTGTGGCAAAACCACAAATTTGCAGTTTATGTATTGAGAAATAGGTGCCTGTAAACAATTGCAGAGGAAAGAAAGGGGCAAAGAATTCAAAAACCTTTATGTTACCCCTCTCAAGAACTCCAGCTCTGCTTGCCTGGTCTCTTCTCCATGCCTCATTTGTGATTCTTTCAAACAAACAGCTTCAACCTAATGGTGGAAATGGAAGAACAGCGTCTAGTAGCCCAAATTATCTCTTCAGCAGTAAAGTGAGGCTCAGGAAGTGGGGTCTGGTTCGAAGGCTGGAAGAAAGAGGCAGGAAATATGGGCTGGACCTGCAGGCTGGAGCCAGAGAACAGGACATTGTCTTCAGGAGGAGGTCCCAGACCACAGTTGTTGCACCAGCATTTGCCTTCCTGCTGCTACTGAAGAAGAGTTTATACAGTATAGAGCAGCAGGAAGCCCCACACCATCCTGGGTCTGCAGTCCCATCCCAGGGGGTGTATCTGAGCTTGCTTCTTCTTCCTCTTCAGTAGATCAATGGGAAAAGGGGCACCACCAAGCCAGGCAGATCTGAGATATGCTTACCATTCGTCCCGGTTTCGCCGGGACAGTCCCGGAAATCGGACCCGATTCCCGGTCGTGTCCCGGGGGACGAATGGGCGCCGCCATCTTTTTTTTTAATTTCAAACTTACCGGGCAGCATCTTGGGTCACGAAATCTCGCGTGATCCAAGATGTCGGCACCCAAATCTCGTGAGGGCATGATGCCCTCACGAGATTTGGGCGCCGACATCTTGGATCACGCGAGATTTCGTGACCCAAGATGCTGCCCGGGAAGTTTGAAATTTAAAAAAAAGATGGCGGCGCAGCGAGCGGGTGCTTCTCCCGGTCGTCAGCGCCACCGGGAGAAGCACAGTGCTTGCCCGCGTTGCGCGAGCCTGCTGGAGGCTCGCGCTGGCCGGGCAAGCAGGCTGTGCTTCTCCGGTCTCCCAGCGGCTCCATGCGGTGCCGCTGGGAGACCGGAGAAGCACAGCCTGCTTGCCCGGCCAGCGCGAGCCTCTAGCAGGCTCGAACAACGCGGGCAAGCAGGCTGTGCTTCTCTCCGTGCCGCTGGTCTCGCAGCGGCACCGGGAGAAGCACAGCCTGCTTTTTGCCCGTGTTGCGCGAGCTCCAGGGCTCGCGCAATGCAGGCGAGCAGGCTGTGCTTCTCCCGGTGCCGCTGCGAGACCAGCGGCACCGGGAGAAGCACAGCCTGCTTCTTACCTTGTGTTCTCCAGGGCTGCGCAACGCAGGCGAGCAGGCTGTGCTTCTCCCGGTGCCGCTGGTCTCGCAGCGGCACCGGGAGAAGCACAGCCTACTTCTTGCCTTGCTTTGCCTTGCCGCGGCCCCAGCCTGCTTGCCGCGGCCCCAGCAGCAGCAGCAGCAGCGACCACGGACCAGTGACCAGCAGCGACCAGGTAAGCTTATTTTTAAATTATATATTTTTAATAGAAATATTAATTATTTATTTAAAAATTTCGGACGCGCTTCGCGCGGCATGAGGGGGCCCCCTTTACTTTATTAATTAATTATTTTAAATGGATTATTGATTTTAAAAAAATGCGGCCGGGGGGGATGGGGGGGGTGTCCCGGTTTGAAGTTTGAAAAATATGGTAAGCCTAATCTGAGACCTTTGCCCAGATTCTTTGTTGCCATTGGTGGGGTTCTGTTAAGGGGTCCACATGGGAGGCATTAGATTCTCATAAGATCCCAGGCCTCTCAGGAGAAATGTTGGTGGGAGGGTGAGCTCTGGCTGTCGGTCAGGAGCCATGGATGGACACCATGAGCTTCTCTGTGTGAAACTCATGACACCATGAGTTTCACCCTACCTGTGAAAGAGGCCCTTGCAGGGGCTGACTCCTCCTCCTCTTGGCCAGAGGGTGTCTCATTCGGGTCTGAGTCAAGATCCAACAGGCCAGTACTTTCTAGCTGATGGAAGTGCAGCATGTGTGTGACCCCTACTACCCTCATAAATCCCTGGTGATTTTTCTGCATCGTGTATGGGGATCGCTACCAATAGCAGAGACACTCTCTCTGCTAATTTGCCCAGTACTCTCAGTTTTGTATCTTCAGCATCCAACCATATGCAAACACTGAAGGTTGGGGGGGGGGGAGAGAGATATCGGGAGAGAGAGATCCTTTTTCTGAAGTCAATTATTCAATTTGTTAACATCCTCTTTTTATTTTAAAAAGACCTCTTTATGAATATACATCTCACTTTTATCTTTACCAATAACTGGTCAATAGAGAGCCATCTGTTCAATGGAGGCCTTTTGGTCAAATGCTTTGCCCTGTCTCCGACTGCTTTACGTTCCTCCAGCAGATGACAGATTCCGCCATCCTCCTGCCAATAACCTAGAGGGTGTTTCAGGGGTAATGGTGCATATCTAAAGCCATGCCATGCTCAAATGATCCATGGTTTTAAAAAACCCCTTTAAGGGATGCTGCATCTGGATGGTTGAATCGAGCAAATGCTGGAGTTGTGCAGCTACATGTTGAGTTTGGTTGCAGGAAATCCAAGCCCAAATGTTTGCTCAGCCTTAAAGCTCACTGGGCAATTTTGAGCTGCTCTCTCCCTCCCTCCCTCTCTCTTTCTCAGCCTAATTTACTTCCCATAGCTGTTGTACATAAGATATGAATTCCCAGCCATTCAATATACTGAAAAGTGCTCAGCGCTTATAAATAAGGCAGCGTTGGGCCTCTTTTCTAATTTGTCACATGCCTCATTTTCTAAATGTTATATCCTGCTCACTCCAATAACAAAAAGATTGTTTTCTCTTTTGTTCCCAAGACTGTTTTATAGGTTGATGGAGTGTTAGTGATGCAGTTTTCATGTGATATCAACAGGGCTCTTCTTTTTTCCATCAATTCAACTCTCATGTATTGGGCTACTTGGACCTGCTCTAGAGTTAAAGTGTCTGGTTCCAGGAAGGGTTAGGATTAAGCCCGACCCACACCGCACGAGCTCCGGCGCGTCCCAGACACGTGCGGAGCTGTGTGGTCACCATTTCGAGAGAGCGCAGCTGAACGCGGGAGATACAGGATAGTTTGTTGCCCATGATTTTCGGGGGCGGGGATGTGGAGCTACTGTAGCCACCAATCGGATGAGAGGGCGGGATGAAAGGGGTTGTCAGTCAATCGGAACTCACTTGAGTCTCCGATTTCTCTTTGATCCATTTCTCCTTCTCACAAAAGTTAGCAAGATGAATTCTATTCCCAGCACAAATTGTTTTGTTAGTTTTCTCTCCTTCCTGCCCCTCTCTCTTCTCTCGTGTATCGGACCGCACTTGTGCTTAGCCAATCACCGCTGCGATTTCTAAGAAGGCGGGACAACAGGAGGGACTATTTGCAAGAAGACACTTGTGGAGACGAGGTCAGTGCTGGGAGGCGAGCGGCCAGGCACCTACGCTCGCCTGATCTCGTGCTCAGGCTTTTAGGAAGACCAATCACTTTCACCAGAAACCACTTTCCCTATTTTAACTAGTGGGCTACTATAACATGGCATTTGACTATAAAATATTGGTTGGGCCAAAGTTATGAAAGCTAAGGTCGGAAAATGACATGAAAGACCACTATGAACTTAGCACTAGGGGATTATTTTTTCACTTTTGAAATTCTATCTCCAACAGTATCCTAACCCTAAACATATAGATTTCACAAGAAATGACTTCTATGTAAGGGTCTGACTATACATTACAGGCAAACAGATTTAACTGAACTTCAGTGGTCCTTTTTTTGTTCTGAGGAAAAGTCAGTTTGGAAGGGGCCGTGGAGATGATGTCAGGCACTAGATGTCATTCTAACCTCTTTTTTCTTCATGTGCTAGTTGTCTACATGCAGGGATTTTTTTGTACAGCAGAGCATTTGACCCTGTGGTCCGTTTGCAGTCTGAAGCAGTGCAATCCAGGTTCATTTTTAGCCATCTATAAACTACTGTTTGCGTGAACCAGGGCAGAGAGTGATTTAGGATTGCAGCCCGAGTATCTGAAAGTGTCTTGTTACAAGGTCAACTTGGTGACCATAGATACATTTTGTGTCAATAAACAGATGAGAAAATTGTGTCAACAGGCATCCTGTAGGTGTTATTCAGTGCAATATTTAGTAGGAAACAGTGTGAAAAGATTAAGTAGGATCTGAAGCTTTCATGGCCAGCAATAATGTAGTAGGATTGAAACTCCAAAACGGGATTAAAAGACATGTAAAAAAAATCAAATATGTTTAAAAAGCAAGTTAAAAAGTGAAAAGATTCATTGTATAATAGTATGTTGTGAGGGAAAAAAAACTCACAACTGATTATTTGATCCATAATCATAAACCATAATATGATTATCCATAATCCATAATATGATTATCCTAATCCATAATAATTTGGATTATTATGACCTTCCAAATGTTCATTAGAACTAGAACTGAATGAGTAATTTGTTACAAATATTCTTTGGAAATTATGGCTTTTCTTTTTTAAACTGTACTAATGATCCACAAATCTCTTTTCCCCTAGGATTACACCAGGTCTAATTAACTACTAATTTAACCACATGGGTTAAAACTTGTTAGTTACATATCTCTTATTTTTATTAAGTGTTTTTATAAATTCCTGCAATCTATGCACCATAATTCTTAAGGATGCTTTGCATTTGAGTCCTACTTTCAGTGTACTGAGAAGTAGATCTAAGTAGATCTCAAATGAATCCAAATATTGTATTGTGATGCACAGTGCATCTGCTGCTTCATCATTGTTCTTCCAGAGCAATCATTGCACCACAGACAAACAATTCTACAAGTTGGCAGAGGAGTATTTGCAGAACAATAAAACTAGACAGAGATCATACCATCTGTTCACGCAGAGATATATAAATGCTTACCATTTTGAGAATCTGATAGGAAAAGCAAACAGTGGCATCATTAGTTTCCCTGCAATTTATGACATAAAAGGAGCAAAAAGTGTAATCAGGCTATATTAATAGTGGTCCATGAAAACACCATGTGTGTGTGTGTGGGGGGGGGGGAGAGACCAAGCAATCTTTTTAAATAAAATGATAATAAAATAATAATATGTTAATAAAATGTGTATTAAATGGCAGATGCACAATGAAAGCCACACAAGTAGGAATCCAGAGTTACCCAATGAATAATAATTTTAAAAAATCAGATCATGAAGGTACCATCTCTGTCCTATAAGATATTCTACAACTCTTCTAGTTCTTTGCAGTGTTTTTAACAGCCCCCCGACCCCCCCCCCCCAATCCTATGGGCCATTACAATAGAGGAAGATCCCTGCTGGAGCCTCCCTTGTCTCTCCCAAGCCTCTCGATGCCCCCACCACCATAGCATACAGCACTGCCTGTTTTGGTACCCCTGCATGCTATATCAAGGGGGGGGGGGGAAGGATAGGATTGGGCTGCATGTTATTGCTTAAGGCATAGCTGCCTTAGCCATGTACAGCATGTATTACTTAAGGTATTGGGTTTTATATATTTAGGTTTTATATTAAGGTTTTATATTATTATAGAATTCCCTTTGCATTACAATTCGCCTTTTCCATTATAGCAACAAACCCTATTGCTGTTTCCACTGAGTTATCAATAAACACACCAACATCTTTTTTTTCTTGAATGGTGGAAACCAATAAGAACTAGGCAACGCTGCTGGGATTATTATTTTTCCCATCTTATTGTTTCTCAGTGCTGGCCTTCATCTCCCATTGACTTGATTTGATTACCTGAGTTATGAGATCTTTCCATTATGTCTCAAGAGAATCTAACCAGACTCTTCCCCAGAGCACCATACACATGGCCCATAATAAGGCTGTCTGTCTTGCATGGCTTTCCAAAGTTGTCTTGTACATATTTGTCTCATACTCTTTCTACCACATGTGTCAAGGACTTTGGGACTTGGACTGGGAGGAACTGAGGTTCTAGCCTTGTGTAAGCTACCACTGACTGTATATACTGAGAACCCAATCCTATACTGGCCGCTGGCAGAGCAGGGCTCTGCTCTGTCGCAAACGTACTGTAAAGCACGTTGTGACAGCGCAGAGGCTTGTCTTGCCGGTATGGAGGCCAGCTCTGGCAGGCCTCCACTGGGGACGGAGTTGCGCCACTGGAGGCAGGTAAGCTCTCCATTTCGGTGCTGCTGCATTGGCGGGGGGGAGAGAATAGGATTGGGCTGACTGTCCTTGAAAGCCTTCCTCCCAGTTGCAAAGAGTATTCTCAAAAGCCTATGCTGTAGCGGGTTACCCAAGAGTACAAGAAGAGGACTATGGCAAAGCGTTGGCTGAGTTTGGCCAACAATAGGCAGGAGTAGAGTTAAAACACAAGAAATGTATTAAGATACCAAAAAAGAAGGGGGTGGAGGTTGGATAATACAAGGAGGGAAGAATGAGACAGGTTTGGATAAGGACTTGGCATTGGAAGTGCTCAGGTGCAAATCTTAACAAAAATACAAGCAGGTGATTACAGGTAAGCTATAAAACAAAATAAAATCCCTGATGCATCTTAGCTCACTGGTCCCTACTTATACTTCCTGGGGTCCTCTGCGTTCGGGATGCCATTACTGGCCCCTTGCACAGATTCCCTCTGAGAGAGCCAGATCAGAATACACACAAGCATCCTTGGATGATCTTAAGAAACCTAGATTCAATGATGTCATTGGTTTACGACAACCTGGGGGTCTCTACCTGCCCTCTGTCCTGGTCAGGTAGGCTTGGATGTCCAGTTGGCTGGTGCATAGCAATGCAAGTCGATAGGTTGGCAAGGGACTATTGTTCTTGGTGGATCCATGAAGGCAAATAACCCACAAATTACCTGACTGCTGGATCATGAGGCCTTTCTGCAATGGTACAGATTTCAAAGTGTCACAGTGAAACAGATGGGGAAAAAGAAGGGAGTGAGGGGAGTTCAATCATCACAACAAGCTATCCCCCCCCAAAAAAACCACCCAAACATTGTGATAGGCCTGTCATGATGATCAAGACAGCCAAGCTCCTAACAATGCTGAGCACAGAGTTCAGAACCGGGCTGTATTGTTTGAAAATTCTATTGGAGAAATTGAAATATGCTAAATGCGTTGTCATAATGAGCCCTATTCAGTGTGTCTCAGAAAAAGACAATAGTAGGAGACCAGCAAGCGTCCTTTATTGAGGGGCTCCTGTTTCCTTAAGAGCTTGCTCTTAATTCTAGAGAAATTACATCTCCATAGGACATAATAGATATCTTAATTTTAGAAATGCAGAAAATACATTCCTGACAGAAAACGGATTATATGCCATGTTCTTTAGTATTAACTGCTTGAAGAGACATAATAATACTTTGCATTTATATATAACAATTTAAGTGTTTAGAGTACTTCTCATACTTTATTTCAGTAGTTCTTACCATAGCTCTATATAAGGCAGATCAGTATTCTTATCTCCATTTTTGTGGACTGGGGGAGGCAGGAACAGGGAGCTGAGGCAGAGAGCGCAATTACCTGTCTAAGGCCACCTCGTGAGTTTAGGCTGAAGTGAGACTTGGACCAAGGATTTCCTAGCTCACCTCTTGACTAAGCCTACGGTGAGGCCTGGTGTACTTGTTTCTCCTCTGTAGATAGCATGTCCAGCTGCCCTAGCCAGATCAGGAGCCACTAGGTGAGCATTTTGATTTCTCTGGAGTTTTTCAGAGATTTTGGGAACTCAGTGTGCTGAGACAATGGAGTGGAAAGAATCAGCGACCTTGGAGTCAGAGTTGGACATCAAGTCCTTCTCTAGGGTTGCCGCCACCATTCTCTCTGGGTTACACCATTGTCTCCTTGTGCCTGTAACAGCAGCCTGACACAGGCAAAGCTTTCCCAACCACATATCTCCATGTCAGGGAAAGCGTTGCCTGGCAAGTTTCGGTATGCCAGGCTGCTGTTAAGATCAGAAGGACAATGCACCCCCGAAGAGGCAACACTCTCAAGGAGGACTGTGAGCTACTTCAGACTGTGCTTTGGCTAAGCTTGGGGCATTCAAACTTGCCTCCTCTGGACCTGCCTCTGTTGTCTTGAAGTCCTTGATTGGGGCAGCAGAGATCATGACACCAATTGGACAAACATAACTCATCTGACACTGAAAGGCTAGGAGATTATTACAAAGTCACATCGCACTTTCTTTGATTCTCAAAAAGTGTCCAGAAAAGTGTCTCAAAAAGTGTCCAGCTGATGACAGCTGGTGCCCCCCCCTTATTTTCTATTAAATCACATCCCCAGTTACTTCCTTCTCTCCACTTTCTCTCCCCATTCCTTTCTTTTCTAAAAGGAAGGTAAGAGGAAACGCAGTGTGATGCTATTCCTTCCTCTGCAAGCTATCGACCATGACGGTGCTGCTGGGTGAACTGTCAGGCTGCTCCTATCCCACAACCTGTCATATGAAGTGGCCTGCTTCCCCCTGCTTCATAGTAGGACCAGCCTTGTTTGCCCAAGAATGCCATATTTCCTGACCACAAAAGCAGGAAATCTAGAATTTGATCCATGAGCTATTGAAGACTTAAAGAACTTTGTGATGGTGTACAGAAAGGTGACTCATCATCCTGGCCTGGTTCTTATCTTCTTTCCAGCAGGGAGCCAAGGAACAGATGGCAAGGGCAGAGGAAACGAATAAAAGCAGATAGTGATTAAGCTTTTAAAAAAACAAATAAATAATTTTCACATTAACAGTAGCTAAAAATGGGATGAGCACTTCCTACTACTGGGGGTAATCCAGAACCATTAATATCAATGGGATGTGGCTTGCTTCTGTTATTTTTTTCAAGTGCAAACATGGTGATAAATACTCTTCAAAACAGAACATTATCACAGATGGAATAGGGAATGACTGCATGATTGCCAAGGAGTTAGCATGTGTGAAAATTTGAACAAAAGTCACCGACATATGGTTTTGGATAGGAAGACTAATGGACACCAGGAGATCCTTTCTGATGGGTATGTACCTGTTTGAAGGTCCTGTGTGAAGAAAAGACCTGTTCATATTTAAAACTTCCAGGGCATTTTGTTAAAGCCATATTAGTAGCTTGTGAGCAGGTTCCAGGTTCAACCTCTGAAAGCTCCAGGTGAGAGTGGAAACATCCCTTGTCTGAAACTCAGGAGAAGCCACTGTGAATCAGTGTAGGCCAGGGGTTCTCAACCAGTGGTACTAGTACCACCAGGAGCACTGGCGTCACTGTAGGGGGGGCGGAGCTCTAAGTTCCGCCGCAGTCAGACCCTCCGTTACACGGGAGTGCGAAGCGCCCCCACCCCCTTGCCTTTGGAGCCATTCAAGTTGGTCACCAACTTGAATGGCTCCAAAGGCGAGCGGGCGGGGGCGCTTCGCACTCCCGTGTAACGGAGGGTCTGACCGTGGTGGAACTTAGAGCTCCGCCCCCCTGCAGTGACGCCAGTGACCAGGAATACTTCGACTGACTGCTGGTGGTACTCGGACCGCCAGACCACCAGAACCCTGCCTTTTGCCGAGCCTCTCAGGAATGCTAAGAAGGGCCCTCCCACTTGCCCAGAGTTTCCTACCTGTGTTTTTCTGACCTCGGAAAACCTAAAAACCCGGATGTAGCTGACGATGATGTCATCACCAGTCACTTCCGGTGGTACGCAGCAGGAGATGGTACTCAGTCGGGAAGGGGATGGTACTCGGATGGTACACCGGATGGTACTCGGTCGGGAAGGGGTTGAGAACCCCTGGTGTAGGCAGTACTGAACTAGATGGATCAACGATCTGATTCGGTATAAGGCAGTTCCCTGAGACAAGACCCCAGGGCTCTAACCAGGAACTTCAGTGTGTCGTTAAGGTATAGCTTAGGGAGCTACTGTGGACTATGTGTCCTCTTTGCCGGCACCGCTTATTTTCCGGGGGTCGGAAACGTGCTTTCTGGCACATTTGCGACACCCTGGAGTGCGGAACGATTGTTCCACCACTCTGAAGGTGCACAGGATTGCGCTGTTAGTGTATTAGCTGTTGAACCTTGAATGCTGACTTCAGGCTCCAGTTGCTGTCTACTTAACTAGTTTAATAACAGGATTCTATATAGCTCCCTAGCAGGGCTTTTAAAATAGGCATGCAGCAGGATTTTTCCTAGGGCAAGGGAAATATGAGGGGAGGAAGTCTGAATGTTGGATTGTGCTTATTAACAACACATAGTTAGTTCTATGGTTCTTCTAACACCATGTGTGGAAAGCTGAAACTGATGGTGGTGTTAACAGCCATGATATGTACTAATCTACAGTATGTAGACATCTACATGCATGGTGTATCACACAAAGAAGTCTATATGTATCAGTGTTACTGTCATTCATGAGAGCTTGTGTTATAGAGAAATTGGTTCTGCCTCTTCCAAATAAGTAGTGCAATGTATCAGATACACTGATGTACATGGGTGTTAACTGTTCTAGGCAGTGGGCTGTGGGATAATGCTACAGGCACGGGCCAAGTATAGGAGCAGAAACTGTGAGGTCGGGTTTGATTGTCCCCAGGAAGCTTGTAACAGCACCACATGTATCTGCTGTGCAACGTCTTGTTAGAACCAGCACAAAAGATGGATTCAAACTGTACTTTTGATCTAGTGGCATAAGGTCTTGTATTCCATTCACAGAGTCCCAGCTGACTGAACACCATTTTTCTAATAAACTCTTCACACACACACACCAAAATTGTGGTGTTAGAAAATCACCTGTAATAGAATATGTTATGATATTGGTTTGATTTCCAGTGCTATGTTCCCACAGTTATCCTAATGCATTGAGCAGAATTGTAAAGAAATGGTTAGTCCCTTTATTTGTGTTTTCCTTTTTCCATGCCAGCCTTCTTTCCTTCCTTCTGATGCATAACTTTCCCACTGTGAAATTCATTCAGCCCTTTCAGAAGCAACTGCAGGCCTGATCTGTTGGCAATTCAGCTTATCACACTGCTAGAAAATAGGACATTATTTCAAGTTTTGATTTCCCATAATTTTAGCTGTGCTGGAATAGATCTTGCAGAATTCCACAGCAGTAGCTGAAGGAAAAACAAGAAGTTATTGAACCGCACGGTCCTGCTTTCAGTGACTCAAAGAAGGCTATAGGAAACAGAACTAAGCTTTGGTATGTAATTTAAAACTGAAGAAAAAAAACTGAGGCAGGTATTGCCAAACAAGCATGCTGAGAAAACATATGTTGGGAAAACAATAGCATGAAAGACTCTGGCATGGCAACCCAAAGTCTGTATTACTTAGAGCGCAATCCTACATTTAGACTGGCGGAGCGATCGCTCTGCTGGTCTAGGGTGTTGCAAACATGCCGTAAAGCACGTTTGTGGCACCCGACGAGTAAGCGGTGCTGGCGGAGAGGCTGGCACCTCCTCCGGCACCGCAGAACAGTGGAGTGCTGCAGTGAAGAGGTAAGTCCCTGCAGGGCAGCGGAGGAGGATGGGGAGGGCGGATTGGGGAGTACCAGGGGGGTGGGATTGGTTGACCGGGCCCAGGACAGGGGAGAGATCAGCAGCAGCGCACTCCACCAAATAATATCCCTTCTTGAGCCTGGCCTGCATTACATGGCCAACTCGAATGTGCGCCAGCAAAATAGCTGGTGCACATTTGAGTAGACCCATTGGGGTGGCTGGAGCTCTACTCGGGGTAAGGGGACAAATGTCCCTTTACCCCGAGGATGCCTCCAACTGTACCAGCACAGGCCCCATCCTGCACAGGATGCAGCAGGCATCTTATTTGCACCGCTGTGTCCTGCTGGACAGAATTGGACTGTTAGTATATTAGTAAGCTACAGTCTAGTGGGCTAGCCAATTTGAGGCTCCACGATGGGGTAAAGTCTTCTCTTGTGAAAAATGGGCCCATCATGCTCCCTAAGCTGGGTTCCTTTGAAACACTCTGCCTTTATAATACGAGGGGGAGCGGTTACAATGTTCTCCGAGAAAGAAAATGTAATAGAATAGAATATGTAATAGCCAGAATATAGAGCAGAACACTTTCTATACTGCAAAATATTTCAATAATGAATGAAAATGTGGAGAGATAGGAAAAGTGGCAGTGTGCATGTGTACTCGTACATCAATAAATAATCCTTTCTTACACTGTGAACATGCAAAGGTGAACCCTTGTATAAGTTCACCATTCTATGTTCACAGTATAAGTACCATACGAAAGCTTTTTTTTTTTTCTTGGTCAGAGAGATGTAGCAGGCTCTGGTCATAGAACACATTGGCAAGTCTTTAAATTTGATCTTGGACAAGATTTGTAATACAGTGTCTTATATAACAACGTCTCATACTTCTGCAAATCTGTCTCTGCTACTGCCCTCTCCTCCTGAACTGGTTTTCTGGCAAAAGCAAGAGAGGTACCATTAGAAAGTGAAGAAGAGGATGATGGTGATAGATTGTGTTTGGGGAAACCTGCAAACCTGTATAGGAATGACAGCGCAATCCGACTTAACTTTTGTGCCTGTTTAACCAGCGGCGCAGCGAGAACAGGAGGCCCCAGAACGGAAAAGGGATTCCTTTGAAATCCCCTTTGAATTCCTCTTTTGAAGGGGATTTGAATCCCTTTTCTGTTCTGGGGCCTCCCGTTTTTTGCTGTGCCGCTGGTTACACCGGCACAAAAGTTAAGTCGGATTGCGCTGTAAGTCCCTTAAAATATTCCTTCTCCCAAGAACTACAAACAGGAATACCACTGCTTTAGTCATTAGTGCTTTTGTGATGTCATCAGTCATTGCACCAATCCCCTAATCATTTTGTGCAGCTTGACACGAGTGGGATAGAAAATAATGTGTTAATTGATAACAATAATAATCTCAGACCCAAACATCAAGGTCAATGGCTGTCATAGGTCTGGAAGCACAGGCCAAGAACGAATACAAACATACTGGTACATGTATGCATACAATAATGTTTAAAGAAAAGCAACGATCAATGTTTTCCAACTCACTTAGCTATGGCTCTTTTTTACCTTATTCAGAACTAAGAAAGTACTTAGGAAGGCCTAGACAGAGGTATTCATATATTTTTATTTTATTAAACATTGTTATCCCATCTTTCCATTTAACAAATCCACAGGACTGCTAATGGTAATCGAAATCCAAAACAAAAAATATTTATAAAAATCAAAACAACAAAGTAAAACAAAGGCAGCAGACCGTTAAAGCATACACCAACATTAATAGCAAAAAATACAAACCCACACTAGATCAATGAAACAGTTTCAAAATCTTGGAACGATTTGAGTTAGACGTGTAAAAAGGCATGGCAAAAGTATTTTAAAATGATAAAAACAGGCAACACCAGTTCATTCACATGAAAAAATTGTAATGTTAAAAAATACAACACACTCCAGGTCAATAACGTAGCTGCCATAAGGTGGGGAGGTCCACCACCCCAGGTGGCACACAGAGTCTCCTCGTGAGGAACGGCCGCTCATCTCTCGGCATGAGCTGGGCCCTCCTGCCTGCTCTCATTTCCATTAGGCTCCAAATTGAGCCATTCTGGAAGCGAGGGGGGCGGCGCGACTGCAGGGGCAGTGCCACACGGTGTGACATCACCTGACCCTAGGCAGCGGAGGGGGGGCTAGCGACACCACTGGGAGCCAAAACTGCACCCAGGCAAGCTAGAGTGCTGTGCCCTTTATTCAAAGACCCAGACTGGGAACCAGACAAGCCAGGTCTCCACTGAGACAAACACTAAAAGGAATCAGCAGCTTACAGCCCAATCCTAACCAACGTTCCAGCGCCAATGCAGCTGTGCCAAAATAGTGACACCACTGGGAGCCCAAACTGCACCCAGCGCACTGATGTAAGCGCACTGCATTCTGCGGTGGGTGGGTGGGGCAGTCATGGAGGCCTCCTCAAGGTAAGGGAACAAACGTTACCTTACCTAAGGGCTGCATTGCGGCTGCATCAGTGCTGGAATGTTGGATAGGATTGGGCTCTTAATCTTCATTGAAAAATAATACTGCAGATCATCTAAATTCTGATCTACAATTGGGGAAGCCCCTTTCAGCCCACCCAGATGCCCACTGAGAACAGTATTTTAATAATCCTGTCCGCCTGTAAATTAGATAGATGTCACACTAGATTTGCATACCAGACTACTGATCAGCATCTTCACAGTACAGTTAAGAGGACCTGATCTTGGCCTCGTACATTATCTAGAGTATAATGCTGTGAGCAGGAGCTTGGCAGAATAAATGTGTGCTCCACATTAGAGAACATGGCAGGGATCCAGACCCCCAACACTCAGCCATTAAAGAGTACTGCCTGCCTGGTGCTTAGATGTGTGTGTCTTTCAGTCCAGGTGGGATGTTCTGTATGTGAAAATAGGCTTTTATGCATAGGTCTAGATTTGGCTTCCACACTTGAATGATACATTGGGGGAATGATCAAACTCTAAGGAAACCAATCTGTTTTATTATTCCACAGGCCTGTGTGTGCAGCTGTCTGTCCACCTTCTCCTTCTGCACGGGAAATCGTTATGACATCAGCAGCATGTAAACCAAACCTTTCCTCCCTCTGCCCGAGTTGCACGTTTGGCAAAACCCAAGCTCTGGTTGGCAATGGGGGCACAACCAAGAAGATGCTGATTGAAGAGCTTATCTAGCTTTCAAGAGATTGCAGTGTATTACCCTGAGATAACTTATGCCCATGGCAGCAGCTGCCCTAAAATACTGATATTAGGAGCAAGATTTATACACACCATGAAAACGAAACATAGCATTCCCAGAAAATGAACAGGAAATGTATTATGCAAAACAGACACCCTACTATTGAGAATGCTGGTGCCAGAAAAATGATATCTGGGGCTGAGCCAGCTGGGGAGCCTGAGCAAGGAGAATAACATGTAAAAAAACCCACATGCATTTGTGAGTATGAGTGATTCTTTTCTTACTTTTTTATACTTCATAAATAGCTATAATGCCATCAACATAGTATCAATGGATACCATTTTCAAGCAAAGACCATCTGTGTTTTTTTACATAACCGCAATATAGTCCTATTTAATATTTTTTTAAGATAATAAAGTGAAGTGTAAATCCAGGGAGCTAGCTAGAGGTGTATGGAAGTGCTGGCAGAGGGAGATGCTTCTCCTTGACTTGGTCAGAATAAGGGTAAAAACATCTGCATGTAGGCCATGTTGGGCTCTATTTCTTCCAGGGCGTTTCAACCTGCTTTGTTGTTGTTGTTGCTGCTGCTGCTGCTGCTGCTGCTGCGAATACCACCTTTTGTAGGTATCACTTTTGTGAGTACCACCACTTCCATCCTAGACGGTAGCTATGTAGGAGTGGGTGGCTTGCCCCACAGTTGGTGCTTAGGTCTGCACCCTCCTTCCAATCACGCCTCTTTTGAAAGGTCAGACAGCTGCATAGCCACATCTTGCCCACTGGTGCACTGCTGCCCCAGCCATCTCCACTCCTAACAGGGTCAGGTTAGGTAGACCAGTGCCACATGGTCACTGTGGTCATGGAGCCAAGTACCACCTGCCATGTTTTGAAGTACCACTTGTGCTACTAGTACTACAGGTTGAAAAGCACCAATCTAATATTTCCCAATAGACTAAAATGGGAGGTCACAGTAGGTGCCATATATGTCTTAACTCAAGAGTGGAATGGCCAGAGATTATTAGCACTGAGCTTGAGCTTGATTAAGTTTATTTATTTATTTCTGTATTTATATACCGCCTTTCTTCTCCTCAGGTTGCTCTTCAGGTGTTACTCAAGGTAGTTTACACAGACAGGCTGTCTAGACCCAATAAGGATCTTTACAATTTTTGTTCTATATAGATCTCCAGATGGTTTCCTTCAATGGTGTAGTCATCTTCTCTGAGCTACCGAACACATGCTGCGAGCTTCCGCAGGCAGCCACACAAATCAAGTTCAGACTCCAATACAGAAATTGCACCCTTCTGTATTACCAGTTGTGCAGGACAGCTTCACACTGGCTTACTTCTAATGTGAAACCAATGTGTGGCAGAGTATTGATTAGTTGGGTTGGTTGCACACAAGGGCCCATGTGGTGCTGACTGATCTGTAAACTTCCAGTTGTTCAGATCTACCATTTAGGGCCTGAGGATAAAGCTTGTTTACAGGATGCCTAGTCTGATCCAGGAGAAGACAGAGTCAAGGCACAAATCCCTGGACCAACAAAAGAAGCAAAATAGTCTTCTTATCAAATCTATTGACTTGCTTAGGAACCTTAAATATATGTTCTAGTGTTTATTGGCAAAAATTAAATATGTGTGCAGTGTGCTTTTATACCCACATCATAATTTTAGACTGTGCTACTGCAGTAAGACAAAACTCAGCAGAAATATAAAACGGACTCTGAAGTAATGATTTTTCTTTCAGGCTAAATATCTCCACAGTTGGTTCCTTATCGCCTGGATTGTGACTCAGGTTGTATCACGGGCTCTTATCAACAAGGTTTATGGAATTGACCGCATTTGGGGTCACCTGGTTTTGAGCTAAGCTGCATTCCCAAAACTGTAGACTATTTCTTCAACCGCTCTACTGACTTTCCCAAAGGAAGAATAAGGGCATTTTAGACTTGATTCAATTTACTCCCTCCTGTGCCTGTTGGAACCGTTTGCTGCACCAAAGGACAAAGTTACTGGCACCAGAATGCAGGATGCCACTTCTGGACTAAATTTCATCCCTTGAGACACAATTCTTGAAAAAGTCTATCATTATGGAGTTAACAGCTGGTTTAACTAGCCTTAATATCTGCTTGTTTAATTTGACCAAGACTGCAGTTCTGAGCACTTGAGTACGAACACAGTTACTTGGAATAAAATCCCGTTAACCTTCATAGAAACCTACTTCCAAATAAGTGTGCTTAGTTATGATCATGATATTACTTGGAAGGCCTTGTTTCCAGGAGAGACCTGCTGAACCAGACCACTGGTCCATCTAGTTCAGTATTGTGTCCCCCAGAGTGGGCAGCAGCCATATGCCTTTGGCAGAGGCGTCACCAGGGTTTGCGTCACCCACTGCGAGAGCTCATTGCGGCACCCCAGTGGTCCCACTAGGGTTGGTGTCACCCCCATTAACTTTATTTATTTTAATGTAGAACAGTACAGGTCACCCACAAATCAGTGGCCAATTTGATGACACACAACTGTACTAGAATAAGAGTTCTAGTATTAGCTCTGATACATAGACATGAGTGCTGACTCATACTAACACCTTATTGGCTCTTGGAACAATCAGTCTCATTGGTCTGTTTTGAGTTAAGGAAATCCACTTTTTGTTACATAAGGCAGTTGTGTTTTCTTTTTCCGATTATTTGGCCATAACTTTTGATAGAATACAGATACATTCTGCATGAAATTACACATCGAATGATATATTACATGATGGTATTCATAAATACAAAGTTTCCACAATTTTGACCACTAGTGGTGTCACCTGGTGTGGTCAGCACCCCCCCCCCCCACCCCTAGTGACGCCACTGGCCTTTGGGAAAGGCAACAAGCAAGGCAGAAAGCAACAGCCCTAGACACGGTTGTTCTCCAACAACTACTATTCAGAGCCAGAAAGCCTGTGAACACACATATTCTATATACTGTGTGCCACCATAGGCTGAAAATTGGTTGGTGGCAATGAGGGGGGAGGGCCTTCTCCATGGTGGTGCCACAGCTATGGAATTCCCTCTTACTGGAGTCAGAACTGTCCCCTCTGTTAATCTTCTAGCAGGGGCAAAATCCTTATTTTGTCGAGCTGTTCTTCCTTAGACACTGTTACTGTTTTTAGTACTTCTTTCATTTTATATTCTTAATTTTTCTCTTGCTAGCTTTTTACAGTTTTATTGCATTTTTAAAATGTCTTTAATTGACTGTGTTCATTATGATTTTTTATTTTTATTGAGTTGTAAGCCACCTTTAGCACCCCACATTGTTTGGGAAAGGTGAGATATAAGCCCAACCAATCAATCAATAGCCATTGATACATTGCTTTTCCTCTATGAATTTGTATAATCCACTTTTAAACCCATCTGAGATTGTGGGCATCACCATATCTTGTGGCAATAAATTCTACACATTAATTATGTGTTGTGTGAAGACATTATTTTTTTAATTATGTTCTTTATTATCTACTGTCAGTCCAGTTCATTGTAATCATGGTTATGATTGGGGTATAGGCTAGGTTACCATTTCAGATTTTTTTTTTGTGTGTGTGTGTGTAGAAGCGAAACTTACAGCACAATCCTAAGCATGTCTACTCAAAAGTAAGCCTCATTGAGTTCAATGGAACGTATTCCCATGTTAAGTGTGTACGATTGCAACTCTAGTACAGTCTAAAACCTTTTAAGCCTCAATCCTATACATTTTCCTACGAGTAAGCCCCATTGAACACAATGGGACTTACTTCTAGTAGACACGCATAGGATTGTATTGTTAAACATTATAAATTGCAGAAAAACAGTAACAGTATTTGTTGCAATTACCGTATTGTCCCGAGTATAAGACGCACCTGATTATAAGACGCACCCTTAAAATTTGGTGCTATTAAAAAAAATTAATTTAATCACTGGCATTAAATTGCAACAGCCTGATTATAAGACGGACCCCTAGTTTAAAAACTTAAATTAGGAGAAAAAAGTGAGTCTTATACTCAGACCAATACGGTATTCCTCTTTTTATACCTTATATAATAATGAAGAGCAGTACAGTCGACCCGCATCTTTCACAAGGGTTACATTCCAAGATTGGAGCATAAAGCCAAAGTTGTGTATAGTCAAAATTCCCTTAAAGCCAACAAATATGTACTGTCTCTTTAAGAACTAAAAGCACAGTATGAGAGACACATACGGCCACTGAGAGACTAGCAGCTTCATTTTCTAATTTCAGGCTCCTCCAGGGCATAAACAGAGTAAGTGGAATGGTGGTTGAAATCACCTCCTCTATTTACACTGTTGTTTTTCTTGGTTCATTTTTGGAGGGGGGAGTGTGCAAGTCACTTGAATTGGTGCAAGTCAGTTACGTGTAAGATGCAGGCTGACTGTAATCTCAATATACGGGAACTGAGACCGATCTGGGGAACAGCAGGTTCATGTCTTTCATCTCACGCTCACTCTGAGGCATCCACACTACTTAAATTGTTTGCTGAGTGCGTATAGCTGAATTTGTATAAATTAATTAAATGTGCATATGATGAGACTCGACTGTATCTACTTCTGGGAAAAGGTGTTTGTACGTTGAAAAACCAGGATTGGCTCATCACTATGTTTCCAAAGAGCCATGCTTAGAACTCTGGTTTTATTGATGTAGACACATATCTAACAGCCCGGTCCAGCCCAAGGCAACTGCGGTACAATTCAGGCACAATTGCAGCCCAAGTGCTTTAGGCCCGAGTTGTGCCTGAATTGTGCCTGAGTTGGGCTGCAACTGTGACTGAATTGGGTTCAGGCACAATTCAGGCACAACTGCACAATTCAGGCACAATTGCAGCCTAAAAGTGGGCGTGTTGGGGGTGTGTCGGGGGTGTGACAGGGGCGGTTACGAAATTTGGTCCGGTTCCAGACGCTGGAGAGCCCCTGACACGCCCCCTCGAGCCCAACTCAGGCCCAAAATTTGGGCCAGCAAAAAGGGTGGACCCAAATGTGAGGAGACCCATAGGAGCCATTTTACCTTACCCACACCAGCCCTCTCCTGAAAAGTTCTAACACCCTGGGCCCGAGTTGGGCCTGAGTTAGGACCGAACAGTTGTGGCCTAACTCTGGACACGGACCCAAATAGTTACCCTATCAGCACCCAGCCCCACCCAGCCTCTTTCCCACAAAAGCCCAGCCCCAGCCCTCCACTCACTCTCTCTCTCTTTCTCTCTCTGAGCACGTGGCGTGGGGTTCTGTTCCCCAGCAGCCACAAAGTGGGACTTTGAAAACTTTTCTAACACCTCTCTTCTCTTCACCTCTCTCCTCTCTGCCCCCTCTAGGGCAGAGAGGGCTGTTCTGCCTGTGGCCAAACTGTTTACTCCTGTGCCTGGGCAGCTGTCTCCATGCAAGTGTGTGCTAACCCATGTCTTTCTCCCAGCCCCTCTCTCCCCCCCCCACAGGCAACAACACCAGCAGGTAAGTGCAGGTAAGAGCAGGGTTTGTGCTGACATGTGGTCTGACTTCTGCCTCTTAGCATAGAGAAATATAGGTAGGATACATGCCTCTATACCAATGTCATGTCTCATAGCTGCCTGCAATGCCTGCCATGATATGCCTCATTACCAATGTCTGCCTGCAATGCCTGCCATGATATGCCTCTTTACCAATGTTTGCCTGCAATGCCTGCCATGATATGCCTCTTTACCAATGTCATGTCTCATAGCTACCTGCAATGCCTGCCATGATATGCCTCTTTACCAATGTCTTGTCTCATAGCTGCCTGCATAGCCTGCCATGATATGCCTCTTTACCAATGTCATGTCTCATAGCTGCCTGCAATGCCTGTCATGAAATGTCTCTGTACCAATGTCTTGTCTCATAGCTGCCTGTATTAATGTGAGCACACAATGCCATGGGTGTGGAACTGTAACCCATATGTAAGACACCAGCTGTTCCCCCCCCCCCTCTTTTCTCCACAGGGTCTACTGACAGGTCAGTATTGCTAGGATTGCCATGGTTGTGACCCCCAAGTTGTGTTGTTGTCTCTCTCTTTGACCCCTTTCCCTTACAGGATCATGCTCACCTTACACCCAGGGAAGCAGCGCAGACCAGGCTCTGTGTCTCACACCTCTCTCTCCCTGCAGGCCTTTGCAACCGGCACACTGGCATTCCTTCAATGGTGATTGCCACCACACAGCAGCTGCCATGGAACACCCCCAAGTTGTTTGTCCCCCCAGGAATGCCCACTACCACCAACTGTCCGGGGAGCACCCCTGGGCCTGCAGTCTGGTTGCCCCATGGTCGTCTGCCTCGATGCTGCCAGAGGTCTGGGAGCCTGCCCTGCAACCCTCCTCAGCTGCTGCTGCTGCTACATTCTGAGTGGCTGCTGTGCCTACCCCTTGCAGCCTCGCCTGGCCATCCCTGCCAATGTTCCAGAACAATAAAGATGCCCCTTGGGCAAAGGCCCCTTGAACACCATGACCCCAATGTTACACAAGCACTGCCCCCCACACACAGAGACAGCGCCCAGCACACAAGGCCCTGCATGAATCCCAGCCAGGGCCTGCCACAGCCAGCCCAGGGAGAACACAGCAGGGGGGCTGCCAGACCGTCAGGGCTCAGAGGGGAGGGGGGAGTTGGGGGGCCTCTCAGGCAGGCAAACAGTGACAGGCGACATGGCGCACGTCCGCCACGTCCGTGAAGAGCCCTTTCAGCAACCGGGGCTCTCACCCACCCTCGGTCCGCCCGTCAACGGTGTCCGTGTCTGCCCGTCAACGGTGTCCGTTTCCGCCCTCAGTCCACCCGTCAACGGCGTCCGTTTCCGCCCTCAGTCCGCCCGTCAACAGCGTCCTTTTCCGCCCTCAGTCCGTCTGCATGAGAGGCGCCCGTTCCTGCATTGCCTCCATCTGCGAAGTGACCCCTGTGTCCCTATTGGTCTCTGCAGACCCCTCTCCCTGTATCCCTCTCCCACCAGCCTTGTTGTCTGTCTGTTTCTGACCCACCCGTGTCCCTCCCCAGCACCCCCTGTCCGCCTGCCTGTGTGCCTGCCTCCCCTCCCACTCCCTGATGATGGACGCTGGCACCCCCCACCCCACCAGAGCGCCTGCCGCAAGGCGCCTACGTTGCCCCATCTGGGGAGTGATGAGCTGCGTGAGCCCTTCCCGCTCACAGCAGACAAGCCCAAGGCATCTCTTGGTCTTGGCCGGGGCACGGATCAGAAGGCATACCGGGATGCCTTCTTTGTGGGCATAGCCACGGCCCTGGTGGCCCAGGGCTTCAGGCAGCGCACGGGCATGTCATGGCAGAGGCGGTTCCAGACCTCATGAGACCCCCCTTGTGTGTGCCGTTCCCACCCCCTCCTTCCCTTCTCTCCCCCGCTCACCCCCCCATGACTCCCACGTGCAGCCTCACCGTGGCTTGGGGGTGGCATCGCAGTCTGCAGGAGGGAGGGCAGTGGCACTCCCCCCTGCGGCAGGTGGCTAATGCCCAGGGTGCCCTGGGGCAGCTGGCACTGGCACAACCTCTGCCCTTCAGCTGACTGTCGCACGCCCAGTGCCTGCAGGCCCACCTTTGGCTGCCCATCTGCTGCGACCGCTTCAGCAGCTGTGGTAGGTGCACGCAGACGGGCTGAGGAGGGGGCTCTTCGCTTCCACAAGACTGACAGCTCCCCACAGGGGCCTGCCTGCCTCTGCGGTAAGTTTTGCCTCGATCCTGGCCCACTGCTCTTGCCTCCAGCCTAACTCAGGCACAGTTGCAGCCTAACTCGGTCCTATTTTGGGCCCCAATTGTGCCACAATTGGGCCTCAACTGTGCCTGAGTTGGGCTGGACTGAGCCCTAAATCAGCCATAGTTGTGGATCAGAGAAAGGGGCAGTAGATTGGCAAGAAACTCAAGGCTGGAGGGGATGAGATAGTTTCCATCAGCACTGGGGTCTTGAACCAACATCCGTGGCTCCAATGTTAAAGTGGGGAGCTGTCACACAAGGCAGTGAGACATTCTACCAGCCCAAGAAGTTCCAAAGCACAGTTATCTGTAGTTAAGAGTAGGTAGGTGCAAGGAGGTTTCAGGAGTCACGGAAGGAAGACAAGGCATTAGGACTAAGGACAGATGATAGAACGGTTTGGTGCCAAGCCAAGCTAAATGTTGCTCCAGTAATGGTCAGTAGCCCTCTGACTGAAATACTGCTGGGATGTGTTGTCTTAGCCTGCCCTCCCTGGAAAGATTAGCTCCCAATTAAAGGGGCAATGCTCTGATACTGATTCATATGCTCCAGTGATGCTGATAAGTTTCCTGATCTGCCCCCCCCCCCCCAGGTCTCCTCAGACAAATAATTTCCAAGTCTGTATCCTGGGCCATGATGATAGTTAGCTGTTTACCCCTGCTATCTGGGCAAGAGGCACTTTTTCAGTTGGTGCTCCTCTTATATTTAGCAGGGGGAGGGTAACTGCCCCCTTTCAACCCAGCACAGTGTCTTTTCTGGTGGCTGTTTGCTGGTGGTGTTCTGCATCTTTTTTAGATTGTGAGCCCTTTGGGAACAGGGAGCCATTTAATCATTTGATTTTGTCTGTAAACCGCTTTGTGAATATAAAGATATATTATATATAAAGCGCTTTGCGGTATATAAATACTGTTGTTTGTTGTTGTTTGTTGTTGTTAATAATAATAATAATAATTAATAATAAATGAGCTCAGAAGCAGATTACAATCTTTTTAAAGGACTAACTAGATTATGGTGCAACAACTATGTTGAAGACATGTACACAGACACAGACACACAACTTGGTGAAATCTGTGGCAGAGTGCTTTTAATGGAGAAAGCATTAACATGCAGTACAAGTGGGTGTGAGAATGGAGTTGAGAGAATTCGGAGCCGGAACTGCCCAGAAACATGGCAAACTCTAAAACACAGCAATAAACTGCCTACTGAGACATGACTGACAATGATATCCAGTTGTTTGCATTCTGCAAAAGCAGGTAGTAAGACTGTCCACTATATTAGCATAAATCCTCCATGTAAAATGAGCACTCTCATTCATTCTCATTAGGAAACTAATCATCTTGCACTTTTCATTAAGGGGGTGGGGAGAGAAAGGAATGAAACCAGCTGCTTTTGAGCCAAATACGTTATTTCATTCACAGCCATAACAGTATTAGTACATGTGGGAACAGTTTGTACATTTCTTAAAACCATTAAAAAAATTAATTATTTTAATGCATTGATTCTGGGGTGATTTCCAAAAAATAAAATGGATGCTCTTGTTTCCAGATTGCTCCTTTTAAAGAACAGGAAACGAAGAAAATCCCTTCGAGTGAGTAGCCTTTCAAGGAATTTTTGTACACTGTACATTACCTATTTATCCTGCACATATTGATATTTCACATATTGTGTTGTATGTAAGATTTGTCAGCTTTTGTTTCCTCATTTATGTTTTCGCTGTGGAGGAGAAAGCTGGTCATACTGAGCTATGACCTCTAACCTTATCATAAGTATAAGTTGAGCCATCCAATCAGAAAAACGGCGATTTTCAGGCACTTCCGTTTTTCGAAAACCAGATGTGCCTGAAAATCGCAGTTTTTAGGTGATCCGAAGATCAGGGCGCCTGCAGAGGGTCGCACAGGCCTCCCTGAAGCACCCCCAAGCCCCGGTAAGGACGAACACAGCGGTTTCGGGCACTGCGGCGGCGATTTGCCCATTTTAAGATTACAGTGGGTATATAAATGGAAAAACCTTTTTTTTTTTTTACATGGGGGAAAAAAACTGAGGGAACATTGGCACCACTGCCTTCCCCCTTCCCCTTCTCAACCACTCACAAGCCTGGAGAACTCTCAAGAAAGGGAAGGGATGGTGGCAACTGAAAGAGCTTCAGCCACCACCATCCTGTTCCCTTCTCGGTCATTCTCCAGAGCCTAGGGAAATATATGGAAGGATGGGGACAACCCAAGCTAATGTCAGGCAGGCAACTGGCCATGGGAGGCAATGGATAGGCACAGGGCACATCCTTCCTGTTCACCACCTCTCCCAACCCACTGCCTGAACTGGCTGTTCCAATCTCCCTCATGGGTGAGTCGACTCTGATTTATGGATAAATGTGGCACAACCCCCCACTCTAGAGTGTTTTATGGTGTTTCAATCCCCTTCTCACATTCACTTTAGATAAAATACTGACCAAATTTAGAAAAACATAGATTTTTACTTTGGAAAAGCAGTAAGAAATCTGTCTAATTACAATAGCAAATATATTTACATCTTGATAAAACTATAATGTATAATTTATTTAAATTACAATATTTGCATGTGTCTTTTCCTTACCCTTAAAGGAAAAAATAATAATTCAAGTGTGGTAAGAGATTATATCCACTGGTGTCACTGCAGGGTGGGCGGAGCTCTAAGTTCCACCGCGGTCAGACCCTCCGTTACACAGGAGCACTGCATCCAGTGGTGGTGGGGGGTCGACCAGAAGGCCAACCAGAAGGACCCATGCTAGCTATGTAGCTAGTGTAAGTCAAGCAAAAAAAAAAATGATGTGAGTTGGGCTGAAAAATGGGGGAAAGGATCTGGCATGCGCTTTTGCTGCCAAGATCTGCCCCCTCCAGCCCACTCTCTGCCCTCCCCACCCAAAACATCGCACTCCCTGCCCCCACCACCAACTTATCAACACTGTTGGGGCTTCCTAGAGCCACTAGCATGCACACTGCACCTCTGGCCATTTGTGGCATTGGCCTGGAAATGCGCAATGGCGTCCCGGCTTTTGTGCTGCCACAAAGGGCCTTGCACTGCTGGAGCGCGAGTTCTGGCAGCGCAAGGCCTAGATAGGGCCTCGATGTTGAGAAGACAGATTTACATTCTTGTAGCTAACTTGCAGTGTCATGCTTCAATAGAGGTTGGACAGCTCTACAAGCACAAGGGAGCCCCAGTGATGAAGCATCCCAGTGACAAAGCTCTGAGATAAACGGAAAACAAATAGATGATGAATGAAGCATCTAGCATTTATGCTAACTGGCTTAAATGTGGGCATAGCAAGGAAAGGCACTGCTAGGCAGAAATTGACTCAGAGGGAGTTACTGTAGAAACTTACAGCTTTTCAGCTCTGCTATAGCACTTAAAGCTTGAATAGCTGTTGTAAAACTCAATCAGAAACCCAGACTAATCCCAAACTTGAAGAGGGGAAAGCTAGCATATAGATATAATCTGAAAAGGGCCACAGTGCAGACTTAGCTAGAGAAAAGTCAGTGTGTAAAGCATCCTGGTGACAAAGCATTGAGGTAAACAAGAAAGAAACAGGTGAGCATCCATGTGAATTAAGCAGTCGGGCATGGAGGCCGGGGCACTTACATTCCCCCTCATCAAAACCAAGCTCCCTAAAATAAAATACAAAGTAAGAATTAGCTTTCTAAGTAAATAAGCTATCACCACCACCCCCAGGAAACTAAAGCAATCAATTAGTAGTTGTGCAAGGAGAAAACCAGCAGTGGGGTGTGTAGTTTCCGGTGTATTGCATCCAATTGCAGTATTGTGTATACCTAGGCTATTGGGCATAAATCATGGGTGTGTCCTTGTTGCAATAAGTTCCTGACTTTCGGGGAACAAATTTATTCCCTTGAAGCCAAGGTAGCTGACCTGAAGAAGCTGAGAGGGTCACAGAAGTATGTGGAAGAGACCTTCAAGGATATGATAGAGTTTTTCATTCCTGGGCTGACAGCTCTGCTGCTGAAATGAAAAGCAAGAGTCTCATAAAAGGAGGACGTCATTATGAGGAAGAGGGAAATTATTCTTTAGAAGTTACCCATTCATCGATGAACCTATAGTCTTTCATGCCTCTGTCTGCCATCAGATAGTCTTCTGGTGATGGGGGCTCTCAGTAGTGGGCGATTCACTCATTAGGCATAGAGAGAGATGGGTTTGTGTTGGACAGTAGGGTGTCTAACCAGCCTGGTGCGAAGGATGTGGATGTCACATGTCATCCAGATAGACTAGTAGACAGTGCTGGAGAGGAGGCAGTGAATGTGGTACACATCAGCACCAATGACACTGGGAAGTATAGTTCATGTAGATCATTCCAAAGGAGCAAGGGTACAATTTGGACATGAGCATATAGTAGGAAAGGACAGCTGATCAGAGAGGGGGGGGGGAATGGCCCATGTCAAGATTATCTGGAAGAGGAAACAATCTATAGTTTTTTATGCAAATGCCAGAAGCCTCGGAGCCAAGATTGGTGGGGGGGAGAGAAATGACGGAAGCCCTCCCAGCGCCCGGAGCAAGGGCGGGGCCTGCGTGACGTCACGTCGACCCCCTCCCGCCGGTTTTGGTGTCATTTCGGAGCCAAACAAGCTCCAGGGAGGGAGGGAGGGCCGAAACGAAGACGGCCGAAGAGGAGGCGGCGCATCGCGAGGGTAAGTACGCCCCCCGCTGAATGCCCCCCTGCCCCTGGAGCAGCTGCTCCACACGCTCCGCGCAGGTTCCGCCGTTGGGGGGGGGGCTAGGATGCTTGGTTGTAAAGGAGAACATAGACATAGTGAACTTAAGAGAAATCTGGTAGAACAGAGAGAACCAGTTATTCCAGGACACAATAGAAAGGACTGTGTGTGGGGCATATTGGGAGTAATGTAGCACTGAACATCAAAGAGGGCACAGAATCCAGCAAACTAAAAAACCTAGGGGGACCAGACTCCTTTGCATAATAATTTGTGGGTGGAAATAGCAGATTTAAATAATAATTTAGTACTGGGGATGTGTTATTATCCTCCTGATCAAAATGTTGAGTTTAATATTTGACTTGGAAAAGGAAATCAGGGAGGCATCCAAAGGAGAAAAGTGTTATTGTAATGGATGACTTCAATTAATCTCACATAGACTGGGTAAATCATGTTCCGGTCATGACAAAGCCAGCAAACGTCTAGATATACTAAATGACTGTGACCTACAAATACATTCAAAAAAGTGACCTCAAAAATGAGGGGACCAGTAAATAGGAAGCTGAAAGGGGAAGTCAGGGGGGTCAGAGCTCTCCAAAGTGCATGAAGGTTATTTAAAACTACAATAACAAAAGCTCAACTAGAACATATACCGCTCAGTAGAAAAGGCACAGGAGAATATCAGCAGGGCTCACAAGAGGAGTCAAGGAAGCTATAAAAGACAAGGCGGCTTCCTGAAGGAAATGGAAGTCTTGCCCAAATGAGAATGAAAAGGAACACAGTCCAATCCTATGGTTTCCACCGCCATAGCATGCAGCCGCGCCAAAACGGGTTACACTGCATGCTGGGGGGGGGGAGAAATCGGGAGACTTGGGAGAAGCAAGGGAAAATACTTTTCCTTATCTCCCCGTAAGCTTCCCAATTGCCATTGGATCTCCTTGGACCTGTGCCAGCTCTTTAGCTGGCACAAGTATGAGGAGAGAAAGGGGGAGTGTTGGGAGAAAAGGAGATAGCATCCGGCGCAAGTTGCCTTTCGTTAAGTGGGCCTTTCCCTACCTTTTGAACTCTTGAGGAGCATCACAGTGACATCTTGAGGAGCATCCCATCCTCCGGAGCGTGTGGGGAGGGCCTGTGGTCCCCTCTGTGGACCTCCCTGTGCTTCAGATCCCTGTACAACATGCCAACGTACCTTAACAGCTGCTGCAACTACAGCCGGTATAAAAACCAAAATGGGGTGGAGACGTAGGCAGGATAGGGAGGAGTTTGATGTACACCATATCCTGAAGTTAAACCTTCTCCAGATGATGGACATGTCCCAAATGTTGGCGTAACACGTTGCCAACATCGGAGCTGGCATACAAACAAATAAATCCATGGAAAGCAATGTGGAGAGAAAAAAAAATCAGAAAGGCTCAACTCCCAGCATCAACCTGTCTGCCCCACCCACTTTCTTACAGCGAAATATAGGATACAGAGTTTTGTATAGTGCCCTATGTTTCAGAAGGAGTAACTCTTACTGCTCATTGCAATCAAACAAGCATACTTCTTTACTGTAGGGCAGGACAGAACTAAGCTAGAAACTAAATGGAACAAGAAAGAAACGTTTAAGGGTGGAGACTAGCTCCATCCCATAATAAAAGGTTCAAAGGTTTAACTCATTAATGACCATAGTACTAAAAACCTTCTGCCAGCGAGACCAAGACTCAGATGATAGGGTGTGCAGCATGGGGCTATAGCCTTCTATCCTCATCTTGTGCATGTGTATGCACACATAGGAACAATGGTGATAGAAACTATGGAGAAAGGGCAGTTCACACACAAAGAAAGCAGATACTTCTTCACATAGCATGTTATTAGTCTGTGGAATTCACTGCCCCAAGAGGCGGTGACAGCCAGTAGCTTGGGGGGCTTTTACAGGGGATTGGACAAATTGATGGAGGACAGGATGTCAACAGCTACTAGCCATGATGGCTATTATGCTGTCTCCAGGTTCAGCAGCATTATGGCTCTGAATACCATTGCAGGAGAGCAGTGGAAAGAACTAGGGTAACGGTAAGCATGCCTTTCTTTCCTGCTTATGGGCTTCTGAAAGGCAGCTGGTGGCTCACTGTGGGAATGACCTGATCCAGCTGGGCTTTTCTTATGTTTTTGCAACGGTGAAGTGCATTATCACTCTATGCTGCAATAGTTTAGTATCCCATCATGGCACAATACGCAAGTACATTTCCATTCCACTTGATTCTAATTGTGGTTTCTTGGTCTTCACATTCTTCACCATAGCTTGCTATGCTTTATTTTTGCTTTAAGGCTGTAGCATTGCACTGTCCATCAAAACAATGTGTTGTGATACAATAATGCCACAAGTCCAGCCTACTACCAAAGTCCTGGAAACTCATTTTTCTGATACTGTGCAGTTATGTGTCAGTCCATACAGAGCTTATGTATAATATTTATTCTTGTGAAGCTTGAGTGCAGGTACTATTCTGAAAGTTCCCCTGACCATTTGTTGCTTCACTTCCTCTTAATGAGAATTAACCTTTGCTACACTATACAGTATTCAATTCTCAAGGCCAACGAACTTCCTGATAGTTCATTGTGATTCTTTCTGCACTGTTCACAGTACTAATTAACCCTCTTCACAACCCAATGCTGTACACCAGAGGTTCCCAAACTTTTTCCCCTCGTGTAAGTATTTACAGGGGTGGTGGTGTTTTTTTAGCCCTACCTGTGGGTCTTGCTAGGCCCCCAGGGGGTGCGGGGAGCCTGCAGACCCCTCTGCAGGTCTCCCCGCATCTCAAAACGGCTCCAAGTAACGATCGTGACCCACTTCCGGTTTTGTCCAAAGTGGATTGCAATCCACACGCTGTTGGCGGCCATTTTGCAACAGCGGAACTGTGTTCTGCTGTCACAATGCGCTCCAGCTGGCAGCCCGATCCGGAATAGGATTGGGCTGTTAGTCATATGTAACAGACTGATAACTGAAAGGGGTTTATATCCATGGCTTTGCTATAGCCGTGTTTCTTACAGGGATTCCTACGAACAGCTGAGAGAATGAAGAACTTCATTGAAATGCCTTGTCCTACAGTCTGGAAGAAGGCCAGTATTGATACTTGTTCTAAAATATTTTAGAACGAATTTATTTATGATTTGTTATTTTGATCACCCAGTCTGTTTTTTTTAAAGTTAAACCGCAATGCTAGACAAAGAGCATTAAGTTATTAAATGATTAACATATACAAATAAGTAATAGGCACACATATGCACACCAGCTCTGAAAGAAGCTGCACTGAAACGGTTTTTGATTAAATGTTTCCAAGTTCAGAGCATGAGAGTTCTGGGTGCAGGGCATGTGGGGAGATCACAATGGTGCCATCTCTCTCCATTCTGAAAACGGGGGGAAAAGTACTTGCAGTCAGGCCTGCCCTACGGTGTGCAGGGTGATCTTAAGCATAATTATTCAGAAATGGTACCTATGGAGTTCCATGAAGTTTGATTGTAAACTTTGATATATTTTTGGTGATTTTTACATATACAGTATTGTCTATATATTGTTAGCAGTTAGCTGACAATCCCTTAAATGGGATGAAACATTGCAGGATATAGATAGATCCCACTGGGTTGAACTGCCTTAGAAAACTGTTCAGAGGAAAACAATTGGTTTGCATAGTGACAGCCTGGCCTGCTGCCTGTTGGTGGAAATTGGCTTGAGGGAGCACATTAACACCTGTGCTAAAAAATCAACACTGGATCCCAATTTCCAGGCAGAATTCAGAGTACTGTTTTTGACCTTTACAGCCCATTCCAACCCAAGTGCTAAGCAGCCCAAGTCAGACCTAAAGTCAGCCTAAGTCGTTTAGGTCAAAGTTAGGTCTGGAACGCAACCATTTAGGGTGAAGTTAGGTCAAAGTTAGGTCGAAGTTACGACCGACGGACTAAGAACAGCCCATTCCAACCCAAGGGCTAAGCAGCACAAGTCAGACCTAAAGTTGACCTAAAAGTGGGCGGAACATGGGCGGGCCGTGGGTGTAATGGGGGTGGCAACCAATTAACGTTGGATTCCAGACCCTGGCAAGCACAGACACGCCCCCTCCAACACAAATGCTGACACAAATTTTAGGTCGACCAAAAAGGTGGACCCAAATTCGAGGAGACCCATAGGAGCCATTTTACCTTACCCAAGCCAGCCCTCTCCTGAAAATTTCTAACACCCTCCTCCTGAGTTAGGTCAGAGTTAGGACGGAGTTGGGCCTGTTAGGTCTGGAAACCGACAGAGTTATGCCTAAGATAGGGAGCCTATCAGCACCCAGCCCCACCCAGCCTCATTCCCACAAAAGCCCAGCCCCAGACCTCCAGTCACTCTCTCTCTCTCTGAGCACGTGGCGTGGGGTTCTGTCCCCCACAGCCACAAAGTGGGACTTTGTTGGTGGAGGGCAAAATTCACAAACACCCCACTTCTCTCTTCTCTTCTCCTCTCTGCCTCCCTCTAGGGCAGAGAGGGCTGTTCTGGCTGAGGCCAACCTGTTTACAGCTGTGCCTGGGCAGCTGCCTCCATGCAAGTGTTTGCTAACCCATGTCTTTCTCCCAGCCCCTCTTCCCCCCCCCCCACAGGCAACAACACCAGCAGGTAAGAGCAGGGTTTGTGCTGACATGTGGTCTGACTGCTGCCTCTTTGCATTTAGAAATATAGGAAGGATACATGCCTCTTTACCAATGTGTTGTCTCATAGCTGTCTGCATAGCCTGCCATGACATGCCTCTCTACCAATGTGTTGTCTCATAGCTGCCTGCATAGCCTGCCATGACATGCCTCTCTACCAATGTGTTGTCTCATAGCTGCCTGCTTTGCCTGTTATGATATATAGGATACATGCCTCTTTACCACTGTTGTGTCTGATTGCTGCCTGTAGTCATGTGAGCAGACAATGCCACAAGTGTGGAACTGTTAGCCTTATGTAGACACCAGCTGTCCCCCCCCCCTTTTCTCCACAGGGTCTACTGACAGGTCAGTATTGCTAGGTTTACCATGGTTGTTACCCCCAAGTTGTGTTGTTGTCTCTCTCTTTGACCCTTTTCCCTTACAGGATCATGCTCTCCTTACACCCAGGTAAGCAGCTCAGACCATGCTATGTGTGTCACACCTATCAGCTGTGTTTCTCTCCCTGCAGGCTTTTGCAACCGACACACTGGCTTGTCGTCAATGGTGACTGCTTCCACATACCAGCTGACATGTAACTCCCCCTTGTTTTTTTGTCTCCCCAGGAACGTCCACTACCACCTACCTTCCTGGGAGCACCCCTGGCCCTGCAGTCTGGTTGCCCCACGGTCCTCTGCCTAGCTGCTGCCAGAGGTCAGGGAGCCAGCCCTGCAACCCTCCTCAGCTGCCGGCGCTGCTGCTGCTCCACCTCCCTGGTTGTCATTCTTGCTGCCCCTCCCCTTTCTATGGAGCAGGCTGTGGTTCCACAGGGGAAGAGCCTGCATCTCCAGGTCCATGGGGCAGGGCTGCTGCTTTCAGATTGGCTGCTGTGACTACCCCTGGCAGCCTTGCCTGACCATCTCTGCTAACGTTCCAGAACAATAAAGACACCCCTCGGGCAGAGCCCCAGTGAAACATATGTGCCCAGTGTTTACACAAGCATTGCCCCACACACACAGACAGCCCCCAGCACTGAAGCCCCTACATGAGTCCCATCCAGGGACTGCCACGGCCTTCCCTGGGAGAACCCAGCAGGGGCGCTGCCAGACCCCCATGGCACAGAGGGGAGGGGGGAGTCGGGGGGGCCTCTCAGGCAGGCAAACCGTGACAGCCAGGGCGTCCGCCCGTAATGCAGGCGCCTCCATCGAAGGTCTGCCCGTAATGCAGGCGCCTCCGTCGAAGGTCCGCCCGTAATGCAGCCACTTCCGCCCAAAGTCTATCTGCATAAGAGGCACCTGTTTATGCATCACCTTCATCTGCGGAGCGCCCCCTGTGTCCCTATCGGTCTCTGCAGACCCCTCTCTCGGAATCTGTCTCCCACCAGCCTTGTTGTCTGTCTGTCTGTCTCTGACCCACCCATGCCCCTCCCCAGCACCCCCTGTCTGCCTGCCTGTGTGTCTGCCTCCCCTCCCACTCCCTGATGATGGCTGCTGGCCACCCCCCACCCTGCCAGAGCGCCTGCCGCGAGGCACCGTCGTTGCCCCATCTGGGGGTGTGATGAGCTGTGTGAGCCCTTCACGCTCGCAGCAGACAAGCCCAAGGCATCTCTCGGTCTTGGCCGGGGCACAGAGCAGCAGGCACGCCGGGATGCCCTCTTTGTGGGCATTGCCCCGGGCTTGGAGGCCCAGGGCTTCAGGCAGCGCACGGGCGAGTCATGTCAGAGGCAGTTCCAGTCCTCATGAGACCCCCCTTGTGTGTGATGTTCCCACCCCCCCTCCCCTTCCCTTCCCTCCCCCGCTCACCCCCCAATGCAGCCTCAACGTGGCTTGGGGGTGGCATCACCTTCTGCAGGAGGGAGGGGACGGCCACTCTCCCCTGCAGCAGGTGGCTGATGCACAGGGTGCCCTGTGGTGGCTGGGCTCAGGCACCTCGCTCACCTGTCACCTGCCCTGCGCCCACCACATGACTGGCGCAACCCCCATGCCTGCGGTCAGCCCCTTTGCGACCGGGCTGCGACAGACCCTGCGGCAGCTGCCATTGATGGACGCTGACACATGCAGACAGAGGCCTGCACATGCCTGAGCCAGACACGGAGCCTGGAGAAGAGCCTGCCTGCCTGGGAGGTAAGTGTTGCCTGGATCCTGGGGTGGTGCTGGGCCACAGAAACTGCAGCCTGCCTAACTCAGGCATAACTCTGACCTACCTCAGGCATAACTTCTGCCTAACTTAGGCTGCACTTAGGCCACACTTATGCCTGACTTGGAGAGGAGTTGGGTTGGAATGGGCTGTTAAAGTCCTAAACAGCTTAAGCCCAGGGTAATTTGGAGACGGCCTTCTTTCATATGGACATATAAAACTGCCTAATAGCAAGTCAGAGCATTAGCTCATGTAGCACAGTACTGTCTGGTAACAGCTGTCTCCGAGGTCCAAGGCCGATGTCTCATTATTACACAGGATCATTTCTAACTGGAGATGCAAGGAACTGAACTGGAGGCCTTCTGCACATGCTTTACCACTGAGTAATGGGTCCTTCTGTATGAAACTCCCATGCATTTAGGTTGCCAATGTGATCCTGCTCCGAGTGCCAGCATTGTTCGATACTAGGTTAGTTGGCCAAGGGAAGGGATAGGGTATTCTCAGCGGAGAGCAGTTAAGACTACATTGTTCCAGTGAGCATTTGGGGATACATGAATTTTATCCCAGCATTGTGATACTTTATTGAAATCCTTGCTACGAAGGACTCTTAATTGTTTACGCTGCTTTTCCATTGATTTTATTGTACTAAACGAATTGTATTTTATTGTTTTAAAATTGTTGTTTGCCTCTCTGAGGCTTTTGAAAGCCTGTGGTGGATATAAATTGAAAATAAATAGATAACCCCTTGGAAGACGAGAGTTCCAATGGAAATAGGAACATCGAGGATTTTCCTAATCTCAGAGGAACACTGCTGGAGGTATCCAGCGTCAATGTATTATGCATTATTTAGATTTACATTATCCTGAAGGCTGAGGGGTAATAGCAACATTTCCTTATGTCATTTATGCTTACAATAATAACTTTGCCCAAGTCATTATTATTGTCCTATGACATATTCAGGAACGTAAGCTGAAAGACAATGGCTGGCCCAGAGCAGTTCAGCAAACCCATGACTGAGCTGAAATTTGAGTTGGGATCTAGGTTCAACACACTTCCTTGCACTGCTAGTACCATTCTTATGTCAGCAGTTTCTTTAGAAGACAAACCTAGCATGGCAACAGCGAGCCCTGTAGCCAGAGCTGAACGTCTTTGTTTAAGATCCATCATTTAGGATTCAACTGGCTTTACCACTGCAACTCACAGCTGAGTCCTGACCTACCTTCTAAACTTCCTATGGTCTTTAGGTTGGCTGGCTGCCCTTCTTTCTTGACATTGCAGTCATATAGAATGGTCTCGGCGTCAGAGGAGGGCCACTATGAGGAAAAGACGCACAAGAGTACTCCCCTCCCAAAGTGACCTGCTAGCAGGCCCAAACACTGCTCGAGTTGGGGCGCAATTTCATATCCACCTCACTCTTCTCACCTGGTGTGGGCAAGGCGAGGGGAGGGCGATCCAGAGCGCCCCCCATGCCCTCTTACGTTCAGGTCCACACCTATCCACAGGAGAGGCTGAAGGAGACTGGCCCTGGATTGCCATGCTGCACCCCTCTCAACTGGATATGGGCAAGGACAGTGAAGGGCCAGAAGCAGCTTTTATTCCCCCTTCCTCCAGTGCTGCTGCTGCTGCTGGAGGAAGAGATGGCTGCTGCTGTTGCCCCAATCCTGAGGGCTGGTGAGCCAAGTGAAGTAGCTTTGTAAGCAACAGGCCAGAGGGAGGGGGAGACAGTCACCAGGTGTGGGGTGCTGCACACCTCATCAATTCACTGCTCCCCCCACAACTTGCTGCTTGACATGAGTGTTTTAGTCAGTGCCATGGGTGGGCTGGCCCTGTCTGCCAGCAAGTGGTGGTGCCACAGCACCACTCTGCAAGGGGCCAGATTTGGCTCGGAGGCTTCCAGTTGCTGATCCCAAACCTAGAGCCTTTAAAATTATGGTGTGTGTGTGTGTGAGAGAGAGAGAGAGAGAGAGAGAGAGAGACAAAGTATTTTTTTTTTTTAGTAAACCAACTAGTTGATCAAAACAAAAAAGTACAGCATTTCTCATACTCAGCAAGACATAAGGACTATTTGGACAAATACATTATATAGCCTAAGAAGCAAAGCAAAATACTGTACCACATGCCCAAAGAGCTTTCTGCACACATTTAAAAGAGTGAAGCTGCAACTGTATGTACACCTACATAGGAGACAGTGACACCCCACTGAAGTAAACAGGGGGCTTACTTCTGAGTAAGGATCAGGTTGTGAGCCTTTTACCCAACATCAGGGGAAAAAAGTAAAGTAACGGTAAGGCTGCAATCCTATACACACTTCCCTAGGGGAATAAGTCCTATTAAACTGAATGGACCTCACTTCTGAGGATTCCACCGTAAGTTGCTTCTTCCAGAGGGGTCGAGTTAGTATGTTGCAGCAGCAGAAACTCACAGATGATGGATGTTCACAAAAGCTTATGCTACCATAAATGTTTCGGTCTTTAAGGCGCAAGAAGAGACTCTTTGTATTAAAAGGTTTGCCATTGCCAACTTTTTACCCTCTCTTACAGGCTACTCCAGTTTAGAGTTGCAAAACCCCATTTCTTGTCTCCCTTCTCTCCTACCGGCTTGCCAAACCAGCCTCTCACGCTCGCCCCCCCCTTCCTATGACAGACAGCTCTCTAGCCGTTATATCCCGCCTTCCTTAATCGCTGCACACCGACGATTGGCGAGGACGTTAGTGGCGGCGGGCTTGCCCTGGGATTGACACGGGTTGCCGGAGCCCTTAGCGTGGAAAGGCTGTGCTATTGGCTGGTGCGCGCGCGGGGATCTCCCCGCCTCCTTCCAGCAACCCCGCAGCGCTGCCTGCCGGAGAGCGGGGCGATTTCCAGTTGAGAGATGGCGGCCACCGCGGGCAGATCGCTGCTGCTCCTCCTCCTCTCCCGGACTCCCGGTGGCGGAGGAGGAGCGGCGCTGACAGCCGCCGGCTGTTTCCCGGGGCTGGGTAGGCATCGTCAACAGCAGCAGCGACACAGGACGGTGAGTACCTTGGGCGGCGGCGGCGGCGTGGAGGCCGGGACGGAAGGGCAGTTGCTGAGACGGGGCACGGGCAAAGCAGAGCGGCTCACTCAGGCGGCGGCTAGTGCCACCCGTTGCCCTTCGCCTGAGACACTCGGAACGGCCAGGCTGAGGCGGCGTGTGAGGCACTTGAGCGGTGGAGCTTTGACGCGGGACGTGCCTGCTGCCGCCCGTCGGTCGGAGCCTCCTTGTTTGTTTTCCCCTCCCTCAGGCAGGCAGCCCAACCCAGTCCTTGCCCAGGATCCGCCCCGCCAGCGGAGGGACCGCCCGCCTGGGACAAGGGCGACCCCCTTCCTCCTTACCGTCGGGTTTCCCCTGCCTGCTCTCTTGCCTCTTTTCCTCGGCACCGGCGCCTCAGGCGGAGGAATGTGTAGCGCGGCTGGCACACGCACACACACACGCACACACACAGAGAGAGAGAGAGAGATATGCTGCGGTGTGCGGGGAAAAGAGGCGGAGGAGGGAGACGCTGCCGCTGCTATTGCTGCAGTGACTTGGTGGAGAAGCCTGGTGCTGGTTTCTCCCCGGTGCTGCATCCCCTTTCTGCCTCAGCGGAGCACCCGGTCGTCCTCGCGTGTCTTTACTTGACTGACTGAGATAGGGTGGAGGCTGGGGGCAGGTTGCCTGTGAAGGAGCATTTTTGGAGAGGTGGAGTACTGTTTTGGCTTCACCCCGGCCGGGTTTCTTTAATTCATTCAAGGAACTGGGTGGGGGCGGGTCGGTTATTTGTTTCTCACTCTCCTTGCTCCTTTTAAAATGTACCTTGAAATGAAAAGGGTGTGGATCAAAGGTACTGTACAGGCTTTTCCGCCCCCCCCCCCCGTTGCCTAGGTTCATATATTGTAGCTAGATTTCAGCCAGTGATTTTGCACAGTTGTGAGAAGTACATTTTTTTCTCTTCCCCCCCCCCCCCCCTGCAGTTTTTCTGGCATAGTTACAGTATTTGTTGGAAACAGAATCAGTGCAGCAAGAATGAACTGAATATAGAATCCGTGTGTGTGTTGATTTTTTTGCTGTAATGTTTAAGTTGTAAAAATTTAAAAAGTGTATTGGTTCACTGTAATGAATGAACCAGTGATCAAAGATGGAGTAAAATCCAGGTAATCCGAAAGACAACAAGGAGTCTGACAATGGTAGTAAAAAGTTCTGATGTGAAAGTGATAAAACAAGACAATTGGAGTACTGTATGTGTTAAATGCCTGTTGCTGAACGTTGTGTACTCACCATATGATGAACTTACGAATACGTGTGTGTGTTGCAAGTTGCTTTTCAAAATGGTTTGTGAGGCTACTATGCTGGAACTAACTTTTCAACAAAGATGTTAAATTGTAAACTGAAGTCTCTTTCATGTTAAGTGATCCTTGTAAACTTTCAACATGTCTCACTTTTTTCCTCAAGGGATTTGGTATCTAGACTTCTTGTTCTTAAGCAATTTCTACCTGCTAATTCCTATTCTTTACTTATATAGTTTTGACACATTGGATGGTAGCCCAAGAAAAAAGGGGCAAGGAAATAGTTACTGTAGTCAAATATCACATGACACTGTCGGATCCCTAGAAGACATTTATTTTTGCTTAACTTTGTCATTCATTACTTTAGCAAAGTGTTGAAAGCATTTCCAAATCTAGCAGAAAATTATTGTTGTGATAATATCAAACAGATTGGAAAAGAAGGCTTAGTAGTTCTGTTGTCACAGAATGCCTTAGTGAAACTGAAGAAAGGGATTTATTGATATTTTTATATGAAACAGATTGCTGTCAACAGTCAACCACTGGGTAAAAGTTTGTAACCATGCTGTATTGTCGTGGAATAAAATTGCTTTTGATAAGCATAGCCACGTGGAATAAAATTGCTTTTGATAAGCATAGCCACATGGAAGTATTGTCTATATTGTTAATACAATATAGCAAGATAAATAAGAATATGTGTGAAAAAGACAGTTTATTTCCATGCTTTGCTTGTAAAATTCATTTTGTCTTGCCTTTTCCCTGCCACTTTCAATTATGTTCAAGTACCTCACCATCTTTATGAAATATAGACACATTTTTGTTTGCTTTTCACTTTATTTCAAGGTTGTATTAGAATTTACTGAGTAGTCACCCTGTGAATGCAGTAGATGGCACTCTGCATTGTTCTAGTAGTTTGTATATTATGCAGTATCTGGATTATATCAGGATTAATCTGTCATGCAATTCAACTGCTCTAGTACGTTGGCACGCTGAAGCTGATTGACCTGTGTATGACAGTTCATGAATCATCATGGTCCGCTGTCATGTGGAACAGCCTTCTCCAGTTGACCTGGAAGTGTACAGGTTGGAAGTTAAAGAGAAGAGGTTCTGTTGCTGGGCATATCTGTTTTGTGTGTACAGAAACTAGTGTGCTCCAATAAACTTTGCATGTTGATTAGAAGAGTCTGGTCCTGTGAATGAGTTGGACTGTGCCAGCAATTATGAGTTGGACTGTGCCAGCATGAGTCTTATTACTTTTTTCATGAGTATTGGCCATATCTTATTGGTATTGAGAAAGGAGAGAGTTAAAATTATGCCAATGAGCTTTACTACTTTATTCTTTTTACAAGAGACAACCAACAGTGCTCTGACTGTGGGTGTAGTTCTCTCCTTTGTGTCTTGGCCTCTGTACAGCACAAATATATGACACTCAAGAAAACTCATTTGGTGAAAGTGATTGCTGTAACAAATGATACAAAACTGAGTGAACCCCTTGATATCATCTTCTTGGAATCTGTCTTTTAGTACTTTCACATAACACCAGTATAATTTATGTGATTCTACCAACATCACAGGGCTGCTGAAGACAAAAGTCCTCTCATTTTTTTCAAGTTGTTTCCTGAAATACACCTTTTCCATGAAGCCTGTGCTACAATGCCATAGCTCACTTTTTCCTACCTGTGACTGTGCCTCCCCCCTTATTCTGGGGGGAGGAGTTCTGCGTTCTAGGGGAGGGGATGTGACATTTTGTTAGGAACTCTGAACTAGAGAGGGATATGTTTCACTAATTTATTCAAAGCACACACAATCTCGCCTCCAGATGGGAAAACACAGAAGGAGGTTGCTTTCACCTTTGTCTTGGAGATAGTCCCAGTGTCCAGCAGTTCCTTCACTCTGGACTGGTAGTTTCTTCTGTTAAGTCAGTTGGATGCTCAGTGCTGCCTCGGGGGAGTGGGGGGGTATTGCAGGGCCCAGCTCTCCAGTCTCTAGGATGTGCCAGTATGAAGGGAGGCTCTTGGGTTCTTCTACTTGGGGTCTGACTTGGTCTCGTACTAGAGGTGCAGTTTTGTTGTGGGCAACATGCCCTACCATCTGTGCTCCCCCTTAGGAATGATCTCGCCTGTCTCTAGCCATGCCTCTTCCCTTTCCAGGACTTTCCCCCTCCCTCCTTTCTACAGGTTTCCTCTGTTCTTCAGCTTGGGCCCTTTCCTTCTCTTATACCAGGGGTGGCCAAACTGTGGCTCCTGAGCCACATGTGGCTCTTTGATGTATAATGTGCAGCTCTCGGGAAATATGTTGGCTGAGCTTTTTGCATCACAATTAATAAAGGTAAATAAACTTTCAAGCTTTATAATTATTCACCAGGTATAAACTGAGAGTCCACTGGATTAAAACGTAAGTTTAATATTCATGGTGAGATAATATATTTAAGAATTTAAATGCTTCTTAAATATTGTGACTCTCAAACATCTCATACGGCTCTCAAACATCTGAAATTTATCATACACAGCTCTTACATTAAGCAAGTTTGGCCACCCCTGTCTTGTACCTTCCCCTATCTTTTCCCCATCCACGGTCCCTTTCCTTCATCTTTCCAAACCCCCTTCTTCGTCTTCTCTTATTCCCTCACCGTCCTCCTTGTCTTCCCAGTGTCGTCGTCCTCCCCCCGATCCTCTTCTAGCCCTTTTAAAGGGCTGATATTAGCTGTCATCAGCTCCTACTAATGAGGAGTTGGAGAACTGGCAATCATGACTGAATTGGTCATGACTGGTGAGGTCATCACCAGGCATCTTGCTGCTGTTCGGGCTAGATTCACTTTCACGAAGCTCCTACTGTGCCGTGGTGGGCCATAGTGCTTCATGTTACTGTAACTGAGCTTAAATACGGTATATATAATGTTCTTCTCCTTTCTTTGTCGTTCCCCTTGTGTCTATCTAGACCAGGGGTGTCAAACTCCTTTCAAACAGCGGTTCAAATAGCATTGGAAAAAGTGCCTGTTGAGGGCCGTAAGTTACATCATTACACAGATGGCAAGAAATAAGCATTTTGTTCTCACGTAGGAACTCATTAGCTGGAAATGATAGAAGAGAAAATATGCAAATCATGACCATATTTTCAAGATATGAGAGAGCCCAATTATCATGCAGTCATGCAATGATGTCATTAAGTTCTCCTATGCTGTCTGATCCTTGGTTTTTATAAGTGTGTGAGACTTTCCCATGATTCTTAGTACAAAATTGGGACTCAATACTTGACTAATATGCTAACCACTACACCATACCTTCTTTTCAAGTATTAATGGGGATTGAGAGGCTCGGTTTAAATCTCCATTTGGCCATGAAGCTGCTTATGTGACCTTAGACCAGTGTCTTTCTCTTGGCCTAGCCAACATCACAGGGTTGTTGTGTGGACAAATTGTTGGCAGGGGGAAGAGAATTATGTGTGCTGCCCTTGGCTCCTTGCAGGAAGGGGGGATTATAAATGTAATTAATAAGCTCAGCAAACAAATGTATTTTCCATTTTCCTAGAAAGACGTTGCCTCCTAGTGGATGAACTGAAGAGTTTTTAATATTTGATGTTACTGGTAGTACAGTATTTTTATTGATTTATTCCACTTTTACTCTACCATGAAACTCAAAGACATCATACATAGGATTCCTGGGTGGTATCTTATTTAGGTACTTACTAGACACAGACCTGCATAGTTCTTGTGAAGTTGCTGTATTATATGCCTTCAGAACATGCCTGTGGGACATAGTCAAAGTTCTCTTTTGAACACAATACCTAAAAGACCCAATCAAATAGCTAATTAAACATTCAAGTGGACTTCTAGTGTAGATAGTTGGTCCATATTATGATGGAAAATTTTGAGATGTATGTGTGGGGAAGAACCAGAACACTTTTTGGGGGTATTTTTATCCTATTTCTCTGCAATAAAATCACTGACAGTTCCAGGGTTAAGGTGGCTCCAGCAGTAGTTTGACATGGTGGACTGTGCTATGTATCTCTGAACTTTGGAATAAATGGTCATAAAGCTAGTGATATGACCCAAGATGTGTGTAGCTTCTGGTTTTCAAGTGAACTGATTAATTTTCGGCTGTATATGTGGAAATTTTCCTGTGTGTGTGTGTGTGTGTGTGTGTGTGTGTGTGTGTGAATAACATACAATATTGTGAATGATGAACATGCACATGTCTGTCTTGCTATATGGTAATCTAAAGAAAGGTTCATCCAATAAGTGAATCCAAACAGATGATTATATGAACACTTATAGCACAGAGTGTATAACGATTTCTATGTGTAGACAATTACTGTATGATGATAGCTGAATGTGTATTGTCACAACACTTGGAATGAACCACACTTGAAAGAGCCACACTTAAGGTCTTACATTTTTAAGTACAAATATTAGGATTCTAACTGTGTCAAATTTTGTGACAACACACATCAGCTATTATAGCTACACTTAAGAGTGGTTATACACTCTTTGCATTACAAGTGTTTATATAATCATCTGCTTGGTTCCCTTACATTATTGGATGAACCTTTCTAGACTAGTATTTCAGAACAGAATTTACCTCTCTCCCTCTTAGTAGTATTTCACTGTTTTCCTGTATATCAGGGGTAGGTAACTTATGGCCCATGGGCCAGATGTGGTCTGCCACCCAAAATCATCCGACTCATAGTCCCCAAAAGATGTAGCCACCCAGCCTGCGGTCCCCCCCCCCAAATAAATAAATTCAAGTTTGCAATTCTGTCTGTAAGCCTTACAGTATAAGCAGACCAAGGGCAGAACCTTACTTCTCTGTCTGGGCATGTGTCTTGCCGCGCCGTGCCCATCTCTTTTCTTCTTAGCTCTATGACCTAATCGGGAGGTTTGTGCATGTGTATCATATGCATATGCGTTTTTACTATTGATGGACCTGATGTCTGGTCCCTGTGCATATTGAGGAACACAAAAGGAATTGCAGGCTGATGCATCCAGACAAATCAGCAGTGGCGGAACACACTATTTCCACCGGACACCCCATCAACTTCTCAGAAACACAAGTGCTTGCAACTTCAAACACCTTCTTGCCAAGACTCAACAGAGAAGCAATAGAAATCTACAAACACTGAGTAAATAACTTCAATAGAAAACTGGATTCCAGCACTGTCAAAAACAAAAATCAAACCATATAACAAGTGTTCCCCTCCCCTTTAAGAGCACTACAAACTTAGTAACAACAATTCCCCCTTAACAAGTCTCAATTAGAATCAACATCTTTTCCTACTGCTGCAGTCACTACCACTTTAAGAACTCTAAACTGCTATTTGCCACTTTTCAGTTAAGCTCTGCCTTTTCCCTTCATAAAGATCTCAGAGTGTGCTTTCTGTACACCATTTTCCCTGAAGAAGCTCATCACAGAATGAGAGAAACGTTGGATCTTCAGTAATTCTAATAAAATCTTTTACATGGCTTCAGTACCTGAAAGTTTTTATTCCTCTGGAACTTCTGATTCTTGGGTAACAAAACCCCATCATAGATTAGACTTACATAACATAACATAAGAACATAAGAAAAGCCCTGCTGGATCAGGCCAAAAGCCCATCTAGTCCAGCTTCCTGTATCACACAGTGGCCCCACCAGATGCCTCAGGGAGCACACAGCCAACAAGACAACATGTTTCCCGTTGTCACTCCCTTGCACCTGGCACAGAGAAAACCCACTTCTAAAACCAGGAGGTTGCTTATGGCTTGTAACCTGTGCTGGTCTTTTCCTCCATGAATTTGTCCAAACCCCTTTTAAAGGCATCTAGGCCAGGTGCCATCACCACATCCTGTGGCAAGGAGTTCCACAGATGAATTACACACTGGGTAAAGAAATATTTTCTTTTATCCCTTCTAACTCTCCCTCCACTCAATTTTAGTGCATGTCCCCTGGTTCTCGTGTTATGCGAGAGGGAGAAGAATTTCCCTCTATCCACTCTCTCCATCCCATGCATAATTTTATACGTCTCAATCATGTCCCTCCTCAGGCGCCTTTTTTCTAGACTGAAAAGCCCCAAACGCTGTAGCCTTTCCTCATAAGGGAGGTGCTCCAGCCCACAAATCAATCTGGTCGCTCTTTTCTGCACCTTTTCCAATTCAACTATATCCTTTTTGAGGTGTGGTGACCAGAACTGGACACAATACTCCAGATGCGGCCTTACCATCGATTTGTACAAAGGCATAATGATATTGGCCGCTTTATTCTCAATCCCTTTTTTAATGATCTCGAGCATGGAATTGGCCTTCTTCACAGCCGCTGCACACTGGGTCGACACTTTCATCGACCTGTCCACCAGCACCCCAAGATCTCTCTCTTGATCCGTCACAGACAACTCAGAACCCATTAGCGTATATGTGAAATTTTGGTTTCTTGCCCCAGTGTGCATCACTTTGCACTTACTTACATTGAAGCGCATCTGCCATTTTGCTGCCCATTCTCCCAGTTTGGAGAGATCCTTCTGAAGCTCTTCACAATCCCTGCTGGTCTTCACCACCCGGAAAGGTTTAGTGTCATCTGCAAACTTGGCCACCTCACTGTCTATCCCCAACTCCAGGTCATTTATGAATAAGTTGAAAAGCACCGGTCCCAAGACTGATCCTTGGGGCACACCGCTTTTCACCTCTCGCCATTGTGAAAGTTGCCCATTGACTCCCATTCGCTGTTTCCTGGTCTTCAAGTTGGTTCATAAATCTGCATAGGATACTAGTCAGGCTATTTTACTTTTTGTTGGCCCCCCCCATGTACACACTTTAAATGCACAAATCTGTTATGTTAGAACTTTTTACATACCACAGCTCCTAGCTTAATAAAGCTTTTCATGAATAGCTTCCTGGTTTGATTTTTTTTCCATAAGAATGAATGTGCTTGGGGTAGAACAGACATTTTAAAGGTTTCTGGATAACCTGGGTAGCCAGATGCCTGGGACTAATTCTGCCCTGGTTTAGAGAACGTTTAAAAGAAGTAGAAAGATGTAATCTTGTTGATATTTGAACTTTCTGATTGTATGACTGAATATCCAGAGTAATTCTCAGTGTTGGGTAAACCATACAACTTGATGTGGCTAATAACGACTATATTAAATCTAACACTGCTAAATAGTAGCATTCAGTTACCTTCATTTAATTTAAGTTCTTAGTTTTTATCAAAGAGCTGAATCTCTTCCCATGATCTTTGATTTCATGTCTTGAAATGTTTGGTTTAATTTATATTGTAGTGGTGTGATTATTTAAGGATTTGAAAAAGACAGTTGCAAATAGGAACTTTAGCATCTCTATTTCCTCTTAGCAACAGCATTCGGTACATCAACAAAGTAAAAGCAATCCCTTTGGAAAGTCTCTCTGTCTCTTAAGCTTTGCTGTAATGCCCTATAATAGATCACTATGAACTTGTACTGTCAAGACCTTCTGTTGAGACTGCCTCAGGTTAAGTGGTAATAAAGTCATAGCACAACTCAAGTCTAAAAAACAAAAGAAATGTTGAAAACTTATTCTGGATGATTCAATACTGTAGTAGAGAGTAGGCCCCACTGAATACAATGGGGCTTGCTTCTGAGGAGACATGCATTGGGTTGTGGTGTTAATGGAATTTTCCGAGGTTTCTCATTTGGGTATAATGATCTTGGGATTATGGAATTTATAAGCATGTTTTTGTTGAGACTCTGCTTAGATCCGTGACGGTCTGCATTGTCATGTGATAAAATCATTCTTCAGCAGACTATCTGTTCGAGGGGGAGTCGTCAAAGGGTTCTCCATACTGTTCAACATTGTATATGTTCCTACATATTTTCAGATTGCCATCTTTTATTTTCTGCTTATCCTCCCTCCCAATAAATTGTGTTTTGTTAACATCCATATCTTTGTGTCTGTCATCCTTATTAAGTGCCAATTCATTGAAGTGTGCCATGAGCCATGTCTCTGCACATGCATTGATATTCACCACGTGTGCATAATGTGTCTTGAAACACACCTGGTTTCCCTTCACCTATTTGTTAAAGGGTTGATTGAGTACCTCCTCAACATATACTGTACTATACTAGGAGACTGGATATCGGTGCACTTTCTATGTCTCTTCATGTGCATGGACTGTTCTCCATAAAGCGGATTGGCCAACTCATAGAGAAGATACTGTAAGTGACTCTACATCTGAGGGCAAACTAGAACCATTGGTACTGCTGCCAGTGAAGTCGTGCATAAAATTAGAAATGTTGAAAAAGTGCGACACGCAGACAAGCCAGCAGTAAGTTCCTGGCTACATGATCTTGTAATATATGTTGCTGGATTGTAGAAGAGTGCAGGGGTAGGAGAAAAATGGAAAATTGGCATGGAGTCATTTTTTCTGGGAATGCTTCAAATGACTAAACTTAATTTCATGATTATAACACTGTCCAATAAATCCACTTTCTGATGCCAAGAATGAAGTCCCTAACGTACTTCCTTGTTTTTTTCTTCCTTTGAAGCCAATTTATTCTTCAGCCGGCTTGCTTGCCTCAGCCTGGCAGAACACCTTCACAGATCAGAAAGTTTTTAAGTAGATAATGAGTTGACTCCTCTTAATGATAGGGAAAGCTTTTAAGAAACAGTGAGAGGAAGGGATAAAAAGGTAAAGGTATCCCCTGACAATTAAGTCCAGTCGTGTCCGACTCTAGGGTGTGGTGCTCATCTCCATTTCAAAGCCGAAGAGCCAGCGTTGTCCGAAGACGCCTCCGTGGTCATGTGGCCGGCATGACTCTCCTTGCCGCAGCGCGTAGCATGCAGCTGGAACACGGAGTGCTGTTTACCTTCCCGCAAGCGGTACCTATTTATCTACTTGCATTGACATGCTTTGGAACTGCTAGGTTGGCAGGAGCTAGCCAAGCAACGAGCGCTCACCCCGTCACGGGAATCGAACTGCCGACCTTTTGATCGACAGCTTATGGTTCAGTGGTTTAGTAAACCTCATTTCTTGAGATCTGCATATTGGGTTAGTATGGGAAAGTCAGCCAAAGGTCCTGCAGTTTTATCTTATAAAAGGTATGAGTTTTAAGTGTTGACACTTAAGATGTTAAAAGAGTGAATGACTGTACATACTACCACCCAAATGGTATTGTAATGCTGCTTTTAGAAAGATCCACCTGATGCAGTCTTATTTCCAGGCATTAAACAGAACTTCATTGTAAGCAAGCAATACAGATGTGATTATTAGAGCAAACAATTATGCTGCAGTTCTGTATAATGTCTGAGAATAAGATTAGAGAGCACTTGGGGGAGGGATTACTACCCGAATTGTGAATCTTTAGCAGCCAGCATCTCTTGTTGCATAAAAATAGCTTGCTGCTTTGTGCTCATTATGACTTAAGAAAAGTATAAATCCCTCTGCAAAATGTCTGCCTATTTCTTTCTTTCAGGAGTGAAAATGCTCATTTATCATGTTGGGGAAAACCCTTTTTGATTGTAGTGCATTCAGATTTTGCAATATCACTTGCTATGTGCAATTAACTTTTAATTAGGATTGCAGCTTTGCTACAAAATTGACTTGGGAAATCATCAATTTCACTGTCTTCATAATAGAAACCAGTATTAAGAGTTTTGTTTGATATAGTTGTGTGAATAGCTTTTGCTGTTGTATGCACAAGATGCTTTCCCAACACCCTAGTCAAGATTACAAGAATAAAGATTAAATTGTTCTAAGCCAATTCACATTTTTTTAAAGAAGCCTTGTAAATTCCCAAATTTATGTAAAGTGGAAAATATGAACATTAAAAATCCATTTCTGAATTGAAGAATTAGCATGGATGAGGGTTGCTTTATACTGATAAGCTGCTGTTGCATTGAATAACTTATTTGCCAAGGGAAAAGCTGCAGCACTGATTGGCGGTCTCTGTCTGAGCTAGTGTTATGCATCCTATGAAAATGCTGAAACAGCAGAAGGATTGATAATTAGGAAGCTCTTGGAGGCTGGAGCTGAAAATGAAATGAATGCCAGTGTACAGTAGTGTTGGATTACTCTCTCTGCCTTCTTGCTTTAGAGTGAATGCTGTCACTTCAAAATGGGGTGTAATTAACTTAACGGCACAATCCTGCTTAACTTTGACCGGCTCCGTGCCAGTCTAAGGAGTCGCAAGCGTGCTGCAAAGCACGTTTGTGGCTCCTTTAGAGTAAGCGGCGCAGGTGTGAAGGCCGGCACCACTTACTGCACTGCGGGACCAACTGCATGCCGGCCGCTGCAGGTAAGTCTAGCACCAGTCAGTGCAGGGGTGGTGAGGGAGGGGGGCCATTGGCTGGTCCAGACTGGGATGGGGCGGGGATATTGGCACTGATATTGGCCTCCACAGCCTCCCTGGATGCATGCCCTGGATGCTACAGAGCTGACGTGCATCCGAGAAGGCCGATTGGGGCCTTCACAGTTTACACTGGGGGAAGGGGTCAAACATCCCTTCCCCCAAGATGAGCCCAGGCCGCACCAGTGCAGCCCTCAATGGGCCTGGGATGTGGTGGCTGGCTGACCGCCACAGGCAAGATCAGGCTGTTAATTGGACATTGAATTTGATATCGGGAGGGCTGGTTCAGTGGTGACTCAAGCTTTTGACAAGCTTTAGCCAGAAAGCATTTCCTCACTTATTCTTACACTGGGAAGCTTGAAGCAGCAGTTCCTTTAATCCCTGTTAAGAAAGCCAATGTTAGAAAAGTTTTAACAGACTGACAGCCCAATCCTACGTAAAGATCGGGCGGGCGGCTGAGGCCATCCGCCCAATCCAGTGCTCCGCCGTGGGCAGCCTGCAGCAGGCAGCCCGCGGCGGAAACTCGGTAAACTTAGTAAAACTCAGCGTCGTTGTGTGTGGGACTGATTAATTTCCCTCAGCTCTGCTAACAATGTGGTAAACATATCACAGTTTGAATCTGTAGTATGATTTTTTTTAAATACAAAAATCTTGTTGTTTCGGAGGGGTCACATAGAGTGTGTGCTTTTTACCTCTGAGCTTCCAGATACATTCTCTGGCATGTCCAGTTTAAAAGGGTTGAAGAAGAGTGGCTTGCCTAAGACAAGCCAGTGTTTCTCAAACTGTGGGTCAGGACCCACTTGGTGGTTCGCGACCTGATTTCTATTGGGTCCCAGGTGATGGAAAGATCAGATACCGTATTTTTCGCACTATAAGACGCACTTCCCCCCAAAAAAACATAGGAGGGAAAAAGTGTGCGTCCTATGGTGTGAAGCCTGGGCCTGGGGGCGCTTCAGGGAGGCCTGTGGGAGCTTCGGGGAGGCCTGCGTGAGCCCCCACAGGCCTCCCTGATATTCACTTTGGGGAAAAAATAGCGATTTTCGGCCATTTCTGGAAATGGCCGAAAATCGCTATTTTCAGCCGAAGTAAACATCGGGGAGGCCTGCAAGAGGCTCGCGCAGGCCTCCCCGAACCCCCTACAGGCCTCCCCGAAGCGCCCCCAAGCCCAGGTAAGTAAAACATTTTTTTTCTGTATTTTATGCTCCATAGGATGCATGCGTCCTATGGACCGATGCGTCCTATGGAGCGTAAAATACGGTAAGTAATTGCCACAAGCCCTAAGGTTATTCAAAAACCAGATACCTGCTAATTGCCTTTCAAAGAGCTGAGCTCCTGCAAACAGCTGAGCTCCTGCAGTTTACAAGCTTGTGTAAATATAGGGAGATAAATGTTTGAGCGTCTCCTAAAGCAAGGTGGGTCCCGATAGATTGTCATTTTAAAAAGTGGGTCCCAGTGCTAAAAAGTTTGAAAACCACTGATCTAGTGGATTTGCCAAGAAAGGAATTGGGAAAGTTCTGATTCACAGCTCAGTCTCTTAGTCATTGCAATTACACCAGTTCTCTGTGGTGGTGTTATAAGTTCTACTTTGTTTTAGGTGCTTAAATTGTAGAGTAGAATTATAGCTGGCTTGCTGATGTGCAGGGTCATAGTATAGTGGTCTTGGGGCTTGGTCTGAAGGTACATAATAGCTATTTTGGGTTATCTTTTGTCAAGATAAAGTAGAATATAACATTTTAAGATAATGCCAAAGCTATGTCAATGTAGATCTGGTTAGTGGGTGTATGGGAGACAACGTGAGTACCCTGCATCACCACCTTGAGTTCAGTGGAAGAAAGGTGGACATAAATAACGGGAAATAAAAGGGATAATAGAGCTATTAAAAGAATTTGTATCTAAGCTTCAGTTACGGGATATGGAGACAAGTTTATTGAAACGCAGTTAAATCAAAATAAAGCTTTTTGCCTCCTTGATCTCTCCAAGGTAGGTTTTTTTTTTTTTCACAAACCAGACAGAGCTGTGTCTAGTAGTCCTTCTAGGAAGAACAAATTCTAATTTTCTAGAATACAAATGCTTGAGTGACAATAGGAAGCACCACGTGACCATAAAATAGGGTTGATTACAGTGTGATGTTGATGCTGATTTTTTTTGTGTTTCTTTAATGAAGAACACACAAGTGTGACATTGGACAGGAAAGTGACACTGGACTGGAAAGATGCATTTTTTAAATAGGAAAAATATAAGCAGGAGGTGGAAGCAAATACATCACTCATTGAACTTTTGTAGAAAATCTCATTCAATTTTTCGCTTTCGTTTTAACGTGCACATGTGCTGATGGAGAGGAATAAGCAAATGTGACGGTGAATATAAATACAAGAGTCTGTCTGTCTGCTACAGCCTAGAGACTCATGCTTGCTACTTATCATTCCATATTGGCATATGTTGCTGTCATTTTCCTTCTGTCTACTTCAACTAAAGATTCCTTTAGACTCCTTCAGGGCTGTTAACTAGTACATAATAATACTTTTTGTCTTCAGCTTCTTGGTGATCCAAGCCCTCTTATATTTAGAATGATAGATACAACAACAATGTAATATTTAGACCAGGTATCCAAATCTCAAGGGGGGGGGGGAATCTCCTTTTCTCTGGGCTTTAAACATAGGAGGAGCACACTGTATGTACTACACTAGGTCCCCAAGTTATGGACATGTGAGTTGCAAATGGCCACATCTGCACTTTTGTGCAGTTCCAGTGAGTCCATCCTTTGTGGTGCTCTTGTACAGGCACAAAAGTGCTGGGCTGGGAAGACCCCCCCCCCCCCCGTTTTGATTTATGCACATTCTTATTTCTGGATAAGGGAACAACAGATATATACCGTATCTTGGGGACTTACTGTGTATGAAAAGTGGGGTATTGGAGGGTAGTGTTGCTGTATTTAATTACCTACAGTGGATTTGGTTTTGGAGCATATTGCCTTGAAAATAAATTGTTCTTCTATTCTAGGTAAAGGTATCCCCTGACAATTAAGTCCAGTTGTGTCCGACTCTAGGGTGTGGTGCTCATCTCCATTTCGAAGCCGAAGAGCCAGCATTGTCCGAAGACGCCTCCGTGGTCATGTGGCCGGCATGACTCTGCGGAGCGCTATTTACCTTCCCGGAAGCGGTACCTATTTATCTACTCGCATTGACATGCTTTGGAACTGCTAGGTTGGCAGGAGCTAGCCAAGCAACGAGCGCTCACCCCGTTGCGGGGATCGAACTGCCGACCTTTCGATCGACAGCTTATGGTATTCTATTCAGTGCTAATTAATACCTGCTGTGATTGTGACATTAAACCCTCTTGTGACCTAGATTTGGCCACGTAGTTGATCACCAATATGAATTAGTTGAAGCATCTTTGGTAATGTGATGGCAATTCTTTCAATGTTAGTAAGCAAGGTCTACCCTCAAAGCTCAGGTGTTTTCTCAGTAATCTTGGCTGCCTGGAGTACAACAAAAGGGAAAACTGGGAGTTCAAGTAGCAACTTAGTTCTACATTAACTTTTAAGGAAGTTTCAGATAGTTATTTTGAGTTCAGGTAGGGGACAGTATAGCTCAGTGATAGAGCATATGCTTTCCATGTAGAAGTTCCCAGGTTCAATCTACAGTATATTGAGGGATTTCAGGTAGCAGGGCTAGGCAACACTTCTGAGATTGTGGAGAGCCACTGGCAGTTGGAGTAAACAGTAGTGGAGTAAATGAACCAGTAGACTAATATTGTAAGACAGATTAATATGCGAGTGTCTAATTTGGGCAATCCATTTTCAGTTCTTACAGACCTACAGAATTGATGCCAGTCTTTAAGGAAATTATTGTTAAACATTATTGAATATATGAGATGAAAGCAAACTTTACTTGCATTTTTTTTAGTTCTGTGTTATGGGTAGAATCCACTGGGGTTTTGTAGTCTCCATCAACATTAGTGGAAGCCATACATTAGTGAGCTTCCTGGTGCGCAAGTCTTGCATAGTTGTGGTGTGTGCATAGTTTTCAACAGAGACTTAGTACCTGTGAATGAGATTAAGAATTTGGATTGGTTGAGCCTGTAGAATGGTTGAGGAATAGTAAGGAAAAATCAAGTTAGATTTCTTTAAAACAAACAAGCAAATAAAATTGAACAGCAGTTACGTATGTTTAACACCTTCCCCATTTCTGGATTTTACTTTACGAAATGAAGGCTTTTGAAGAGCGAACATCAACAGCTCTCAGATATAGCAACGTCAGAATATCTTGCTGTATACTGTGGATGGTGCCCATCAAAGGTGGAACCAGAATGCAAGGGTACCTTGAAGTGTGTGATTGTCTGGAGCATCCACAGCCTCAAGAGCTCAATTGGGCTTCCTGCACAAAATGTTAGTGATAAAGCATACTGTCTCCAAGGAATCAAATAACTAAAAATTTGTTATGACTATCCCCTTCAAGAACCAGTGAGAATAATTTGAAAGATGACTATTTTAATTACTCCATAGAATCTGGCTTTGGGCCTGCCTTTATTTTATTTAAAAAAATTCTTATCTTTTCACAGCTCAAGGCACCTACCACTATGATTAAAATACTACTACTTTTAGGGAGGTGGGTTTTAATGGCCTGTTGAGTTGATTGCAAAATGCAAATGTAAATCTGTCTGCTTCTAAGCAGTGCAACTGCTGAAATGTGCTACAGTCAGATGATTAAACCTTTCCCTGTTTCCACTTTAGCAAACTTTTGGAAAATTGATCCCCATATTCTCATCCTAGAAGTTGACTAGCACAAGTCATCAGACTTGAGCCAAGAATGTTGGTGTTGGAAGGCACATGACTTCAAGCATTAGCTAATCTTAGTAAAGACTTGATGCTAAATCAGGTTTTAGAGATTGGATCCTATGATTACGTGCATATTTCCCTCCTCTCTGTATTCCATGTGTTGTGAGAACACTACGCAGAAGAGTCTGGCGTAGTGGGGAGAGCTGCTGCCTTCAAAGCCCGAAGACCGGTGAACTTGATAAGTTCGAGATACGCCGCTGTCAAAAAGCTGTGAAAGCCTCTAGGAGGAGAGATAAGAGCTTCCAGCTGCGTCGGTCGAGTGTGGGAGGTGCCAGCTAGCAGAAAAAAGTCAGACTGTAAAAGGATACCACCTGGAAAGTAGCTGTTCATGAGAGATTGGACATTTATATATATTGTAAAAAACCCCAAGGGGGGTTAGGACAGCCTGCCCATGTACACCGCCTTGGATTAAAGTCAGAGGAGAAATCCAATGACCGAGAAAGGCGGTATATAAATACTGTATATTATTATTATTATTATTATTATTATTATTATTATTATTATTATTGTGTACCATCCCTCCTCCTCTTTAGGGAATAGGTTATAATGTTCCTTTTCTAAAGTGGTGTGTTTTTGTTTTGCTTTAGGCACAGTGGTAGAGGTTGAATTTATTCTGCTTTGGTCTTTTTTAAAACATTAAAAAAAAATTTTTTTTTGCAGTTGCTTTCTTATGTTTGTGTTGGGTTTATCCTGGATTGAATTTCATTGATTATCCTCTCATTTTATGAATCAACTGCCTTGGGTGTCTCCTTAAGGTGAAATGGAGGTTTATAAGTGTGTTAAATAGGATACTTTAAATAGACATTTTAAAATAAACATGTGCTGATATTTTTGCTGAAATATGTATGCAGCAAAACCTGGTGCTGAAACATGGAAAGAAGCTCTTTAATAATTTGAACCTTCCTGGGTGACCTTGGGCCAATCACTATCTCTCAGCCTAACCTAACTCACAGGGTTGTGAGGACAAAAGGAGGGAAAGAACCATGCACACCACCTAGCCTGAGCTCCTTGGAGGAAGGGTGGTATAAAAAGGTGAAAAATAATAAATTATCCTTTCCTGCTCACCTGAATGGATGAAATGGACATTATCTGTATATTCTCTGTTCTACAGCGTGCAGGAATGTCCTTGCTGAATATGTGAACAGCAATGATGAATAGGTGTGTTTCTTCAGCAAAAGGAGCTCAAAGTTTGCCCATACAACACCTCCAATGAAGTAGTGCTTCAGGCAAGAAATGTAAATGGTTTCTTCCATTAACTCATAATGTAAATCAATGAATTTTTTATGTTTTTAAAAAGGATAAGATTATAAATAGCGAAGTAGATTGAAAATGCCTACCAAGCTATTTTTAATCTGGGTAGCTGAAAGAGTAATTTGGATAGTTGAAAGAGTCGTGTAGAATAAATCAAATTTAGATTGTACATTTCAATTTCCTTTAATTATAGGTGTGGACTGGGGATCTAACATGAAGATGCATTCTTTCCACCAAAATCTTTTGCCCGATTACTGCAGATAAAAACCATGTAAAAAGTGATAAAATAACTCTCTATTAAGGCTTCAGATGTATTGAAAGTGGACCTGGATTTTAACAGTTAATGTTCATATCCACTTTTTGAAAATCATTTTTCTTACTAAGTTGAACCACAGTAATTACCGTATTGGTCTGAGTATAAGACTCACTTTTTTCTCCTAATTAAAGTTTTTAAACTAGGGGTGCGTCTTATAATCAGGCTGTTGCAATTTAATGCCAGTGATTTAATTAAAAATTTTTGATAGCACCAAACTTTAAGGGTGCGTCTTATAATCAGGTGCGTCTTATACTCGGGACAATACGGTATTTATCATTTCCTTGCAGGTTCTTAGTGTTGCAAAAATTGATAACCATCTTGGTAAACAGTGAATTAGCTTGAATTCTCCCCTGTCTCCTATACGCCCGGGGGCCTGGCGAACCCTACACAGGCTCCTTGGATTTGCACTGGCCATTTTGCCAGCGCATATCCGAGACCCATAGGGGAAGCTGGGGCATTACTGCTGCACCAGCGCTGGCCCGATCTTGTCCAGGATCAGGCACAGTGTGCTTTTGCACACTGTGGCGGCTTTGGACAGGATTTTGTTGCAAGTTGTGAATCAAGACATCCACATTCAATGTGTTTTGTGAGATTCAACTGGGAAGGGTATATGTGTAGAATTGGGCACCTATCTCTTAAAAAAAGAAGCTGTGACTGCAAGCATCTACCGTGTTTCCCTGAAAATAAGTCCTCCCCTCATTTTTGCTGGCACTCAAAAATATAAGACCTCCCTGAAAAGAAGACCTAGTGGGGATCTCTACAACAGGGGCTTAATGGGAGCTGACGGTACCTGGAGCAGGAAGCATTTCGCGCGTGCCCCCAGCGTCAAAAGTCTGGTTTTTTAATCTTTTAAAAACGTTTTTCCTGATTTTTTTTGCCCTTTTTCAAGCAGCTGCCGCCCCCTGCAGCGCCCCCAGGGCAGCAGCTGCTTCGTTTGCAACCCCCCCAGGCCCAGGGGGGCATTACTGGCCAGGCGCGAGGCGAAATTGACTGTACTTAACTTGTTTGGTCGTTTGGCTCGATCGCATTTACATAGCCATGAGTGAGAGCAGGCTCACTGGCAGTTCCTCCGGATCCTAGAGAGGTCTATGGCTATGTAAATGCGATTGAGCAGAGCAGGAAGAGACTAGGTGCCACTCTATGATGCAAATACAGTCTCGCTGGTGTGGTTGGTCCTCCAGAGTCCTCTCTAGGATCCAGAAGAACTGCCAGCGAGCCTGCTCTCCCTCATGGCTATGTAAATGCGATTGAGCCGAACGACCAAACAAGGTAAAGGTGACCCCTGACAATTAAGTCCAGTCGTGTCCGACTCTAGGGTGTGGTGCTCATCCCCATTTCAAAGCCGAAGAGCCAGCGTTGTCCAAAGACGCCTCCGTGGTCATGTGGCCGGCATGACTCTCCTTGCCGCAGCGCGTAGCATGCAGCTGGAACACGGAGCGCTGTTTACCTTCCCGTAAGCGGTACCTATTTATCTACTCACATTAACATGCTTTGGAACTGCTAGGTTGGCAGGAGCTGGCCAAGCAACGAGAGCTCACCCCGTCACGGATTCGAACTGCCGACCTTTCGATCAACAGCTCATGGTTCAGCGGTTTAACCCACTGCACAAACAAGTTAAGTACAGTCAATTTCGCCCCCGCGCCTGGCCAGTAATGCCCCCCGGGCCTGGGGGGGTTTGCAAACGAAGCAGCTGCTGCCCTGGGGGCGCTGCAGGGGCCGGTAGTTGCTTGAAAAAAGGGCGAGAAAATCGGGGGGGGGAGTATTAAAAAGGTAAAACAAATGGACTTTTGGCTGGGGGGGGCGCCGCCGAAATGCTTCCTGATCCAGGCGCTGTCAGCTCCCATTAAGCCCATGTCGTAGAAATCTCCACGGTGCTGGGTGCCTTCGCTGTAGGGAAGGGAAAGGGGCTTTGAGCGGCAACGTAATAAACCTCCCTGAAAATAAGACCTCCTGTGTTTTTGGGAGGCAAATTAATATAAGACCCTGTCTTATTTTTGGGGAAACACGGTAGCTGCTGATACAGAGTTTTTGTTTTAAGAGATGCATGGCTTCATACTTAATAAGGGATTAAACATTTTTCTATTTCTATTGTTTCTGATTCAGAGTGTATAAACTAGGGCAGTGGTTCTTAACCTTGTTGGAGGTACTGAACCCCACCAGTTTCATATGCGCATTCACTGAACCCTTCTTAATTTGAAAAATAAATATGATTTTTTCAAATTCAAAACATAGGTATATGTTTTAGGTATATATACATAGGTATATTTTTATAGGTGCACAAAATGAACAAAACCATTAAAGAACAAAACCATTAAGAACAAATATTAAAACATGATTTTCACACAAAAACAAAAACATAATAATGAATATTTACTGCAAATCAGTGTGACTTCTGCTGTTGCCTTTCAGAGACCAGTTCAGAAATGTGCGGCTTTACCTTAAGGAAGTGTTCTCTTAGTTTTGCCGGTGCTAGACTAGAATTGCTCAACTTGGCATTGCAAATCATGCAGCTAGGACGCTGACTCCCATCACGTTCCATTATACATGTGAATCCATATTGTACATATTCGTCCGACCACTTTCTTTTTTTGCTCGACATAGTATGAAGGGATTAAATTAAATAAATATTAAGAAAGAAATCACACACTTCGACTACTGGGCGCACCAAATTCCCTGCAGCACAGATAGCCCACGCCACGTTATCACCTGCAGCCAATGAGGCGTGGCTAGAGCACGGCGGGAAGGGCGGACCGCCTGGGGGCGACGCGCGCAATGGGTGACGCGTGGTCGCGCCCATGCACCCGCGCGTCGCGCGCAGGCGGTCCGCCCTTCCCGTCGCACTCCAGCGACGCCTCGGAGGAGGCCTCGGAGCGTCCACCCTCGGTGGAGCTCCAAGGCCTTCTGATGCGTGACGTCCTATTTATAAGCTTTAGCGCATGCGCAGAACGTTTGAGGGCAAATTTGCCCTGAAACGTACTGCGCATGCGCTAAAGCTTATAAATAGGACGTCACGCATCGGGCTTCCCTCAGAAGGCCTTGGAGCTCCGCCGAGGGCGGACGCTCCGAGGCCGCCTCCTGCCCAAGACAGCTGGCCGGAGAGGAGACATCCTCGTCACGCGGCACGGGGGTCATTAGGGCGGCGCGCGCCCTAATGAACCCTCGAGACTGACTCACCGAACCCCTGGGGTTCGATCGAACCCAGGTTAAGAACCACTGAACTAGGGTGAGAATTAATCCTCCATCTTTTAGTGAATTGAGAAGCCAGTTACTTTCTGTGTGTGCAACTGAAGGAGTAGCTATTGTGGAATATAACTTTGTGAATTATTTGTCTCTTGCTTACAAAAATCAGGATGTAGTCTGTTTTTCAAGCAGCTTTCCCCTGCTTGAAGGATCTTTCTTTTGATTGCCATTGAGAGGTCTTAATTAGTTTTGACAATTTGGCATCAAAGTTCACTTATTGAATCCATTGATTTGTTTGTGTGCAATAATGTTCAAATGGTGCATCACTAGCTCTGTGAGGTCCTTCTAGCATTATGGATTTTAAATTTTACATCTTCCTGATTGACTTGAGCAATTGTAAAATTATTACATTATTTATATATAGGTGGGCCCCCATATCCACTGATTCGCTATCCACGGTTTCAGTTATCCACGGATCATGGGCACCCCCCCCCCCACGCTTTTACTTTTTCCCCAGTAAGCTTCGTTTCTTCCTTAAAGAAACAGGAGAAGCAGCCTCTGGCTGCTTATTACAGGCAAGTAGAACGAGACTAAGTCCTAGAGAGGCTCTGCAAGGTTTCTGTTAACCTTGGACTGTTAACTCTAGTTAACAGGTTTCTAGTTAACAGGTTTCAGGTTTCTGTTAACTCTAGGACTTAGTCTCGTTCTGCAATGGAGGCTGCTTCTGTTTGTTTTAAGGAAGAAACAAAGCTTGCTGAAATAAGAGCTGGGGGGGGCAAGCAAGCCTGCCTGCAGGGGAGGCAGGGTGGGGGGGCCCTCAGGAAACCATGGAGGGGGTGTTCGCTCTTATCCACGGTTTCAAGTATCCACGGAGGGGCCTGGAACATATCCCCAGCGGATATGGGGGCCCACCTGTACTGCCTTTCTCAGAGACTCAGTGTCCCAGTCTCAAGGCGGCTTACATAGTCATAAACCCCTTTTTCCAATGGGGTTTTTACAAGTATTCTATGACAGAACTATCATAATTATCTGGAGAAATTGATGGTTCTATGATATTTCCTTTCCAACATGCAGCCCTCATCCTGGCTGTGCTCTGCACTTCCAAGCTTTCACAAGCAGCTGTAGATCACACCTCAGTTGGTTCTCAAGATGTTGTATAGTCTCTTTCCAGCTGACTCCTCCGCATTCCCTACTCTTTCACAGTGTGCCTTCTCACAGTGCCTTCGTGAGATCCGCCAGCAGCTTCCAGTCTCCCTTCCAAGGCAAGGACCCAGGCCGATCCTGCTTAGCTTCTTCAGGCAGGGCAATGGCTCAACCTCCAGACCACACCACCTGCCTATGCTTCCAAAGGTAGTCTTTCCTAGGAAATTTGCAAGTCTTGACTTTGCCTCTCACATTCTTGTGTATGCAGCCCTAAATTAGTCTATGGATAGAAAAAAAAATCCTCTTGTAAGGTAGCTATGGTGATTAGGGGTAGGGCAGGTTGGAAGGGAGATACTGTCAATGAGAACTTCTCTCAACAAATACAGAAATTCCCTCTCTTTCTACTGAGCTTGGCAGGATGTGAGCAGGTAGCCAAGCCACAAATATTTAAAGAATGCTGCCTTATTGGCCTTGCGATATGTCAGCTATGAATGTCTGCCACATAGCAACAGAAAAACAGCAACAGATGCACTGGATTAAAGTGATTCACAGGGGACTTGCATTGCAAGGTGGCATTTGTGTGTAGCAATGCATACTTTCTCTTCATGCTGCTAGACCAAAGCCCATGTAGTCGACATACCGTAGATAGCAGACACCATTTTTCTGTGATAAATGTCAGTTAATCTTACCTGTTTGGGACATTTTCTAATAAGTATTTGTATTTATAGTGAGCTTAGGAATATTCTGATTCCTTCCATTCTCCTGTCCTCGCCTTATTCTATAAAAAAACTGCAATCCTTGGGTTTATCGTTTGACCTGATAGGGGGTCTTTCTATGTTGGCTGCTCTTAAAGTCATCCGAACCCGCCTATTTGATATTGAAAAGCAGGATTTGCAGGCAGGGTTTTCATTTATGTGATTAAAATAGCTTGCTGAAATAATTCTAAAATGAAACAAAATACTTGATTGTAAATGGTGTGGAAAACCATAAAAGTGTATTGTTGGTAATTGCAGACTGGATGTCTCCTCTTATATTTGAGTTATCCAGCCTGTGACAATAGCTATTACATTAGCACCAAAAGGTTCAAAATTGGAATAGGCATATTGAAATCTTTGGAAATCACAAGGCCTACTGAATATAAGGATTTTAAATGGCTATTGATTTATTGAGCATATTTGATAGGGTGCTTTGCTGAATTCTTGCTGTCCTGTTTCTATTGACTTACTGATTTTATGCAAACTGCTTTGGGAGCCTTGTTGGCTGAAGAGCAGGGTAAAAATGCCTAAATTAAACATTTTCACCTTTCTTTGAAATTGTAATTTGTGTGTGTATTTTACTGAAAGCTGAATTTTTTTGGGGTTCTGATAAAAGGCCGTAGGTTTTAGGGGGCTTCATGTTGTCCTTGTCTTATTAGTAGCTTGTGTGCTGGCTTGGATTATGTTATCATAGTTGGCTCTTTCAAACATGGAACCTCCATTTTTCCCTGCTAGCTACGAGTATTAATAAGAGAATTGAATTTCTGTTGCCCTTCAATCTAATAATTTAAGTTGCCCTTTCTGAAGTTGCTATGACAGGGGAAAGTTATGAGCGCACAAGTTTTCTCTGTGACCAACTGCAGTTTTTTGGGATGGGAGTGTTTGGAAGAGAGCTGCAGCACAGAGGGGAGGGAAGAGTTGCAACTGCAGCCTTAAACTAAGAGCGCAATCCTGCGTAATGCAGGAATGGCGGAGCAAATGCTCCGTCATTCGAAGCCGTAGCAAATGTGCCATAAAGCACGTTTGCAATGACTCTAGAGTAAGGGCGGCCGGCATGGAGGCTGGCCGCCCTCACTCTGCTTCCGTATCATCCCTGAGGCCACCAGAGAAAGTACGTGCAGCACTGGTGGATATGGGGGCAGTCTGGGCAGCGAGGGGAGCCATTGGCCGGGGTGGGGATGGCGGCCGCCATATCCCCAACCCATTCCCGGGCCGGTACGGCCTTTACATGGTCTCCTCGAACTTGGACCAGCTAAATAGCTGGCGGAAATCCGAGCCCATTGGGGCCTCCCTGCATTACACCGGACTTCTGGGCCGATGCTGGAATGGGGATAGGATCTGGCGGGCAGCCTGGGCCTCCCGCCGGATACTTAGGCAGGATTGCACTATCAATCTCCCTCCTCTTTCCTGCTCATGGGGGGGGGGAAACTATGGGGAGGTTGTAGTCATGGAATTTCCATGTAATATGTAGCTTGACTTTCAGATACTTAAGTGAAATCTGCATTCATGTCCCAAAAGCATAAAAATTAAGGTGGTCCCTTTAACGTCTGTGCCATGTAAGCAGAAAGATTGTGTACGGTCTTGTGGAGACCGTCACCTAATTACTTTCTACCAAATTCCAGGAGAATTAAGTGAAAGGTTCAGATTTTATGATAAATAGAATGTTCAGGGCTTATGATAGCCAAACGCTGTTTGTCCACTTTACCTTACTGATACAAGAACATCTATGCCTTTATAATTGTGCTCCGATAGATAGTTCCAGGAACGATTAGTTGACTTCATTATAATTTTTATAATAGATATGGGTTATGTTTCCTAGACTTCCTTTCTATTCAGATCAGAAACCTTTATTGGCATACCTTTCTATTAAAATACTTGATTTTTTTTCTATATGGACCTATGGTTTTTGGACCTGTGGCTGCTGTGTCCCTTTTTAATTATATTGTACAGGAAGAAACTAGAAAATCCACTAAAACATCCATATTTTCTATAAAGTGTTTTGCTTTTGTTTAGTGACAGTCCACACATCACTGTATTTAGCTATATTAGAAATACCTCTGTTCCTGAGGCTCTTCACTTTCAGCTTTGACAATTATTGGAAAGGTTTCAGTGGGGTCAGTTATGAAGAGATCTTACATAACCCCAAGAAATGATCTTGCTTTGCTAGTAAGGAACTAATAGTGTCATAAGATGGCTATTTTGCCAGATAAGTGGCAAGTTGTTTTCTAGACAAGAGGTTTAAACAAAAAGTAGACATGTCCTATATTCATATTCTCCAAATACCTGCTGTTACTCTGAATATTTGGAAAACCATCAAATATTTATTGCCTAAAGAACACAGCAATCCTTAATTTTTAGCAATTCATAACTGCATACTGTCCAGCATTTCAGAGTTAAAGATAGGAATGCTCATTTATGGATTTTTTAACATCACCTGTTTTTATATCAAGAATTGCTGTCAGAGCACTGCCATGTATATCTGTTTGCCATTACGTATTGTTGAAAGCTGTTCTCTGATGACTGTCTGCAACGTTAATTTACTTCGCAGTAGCCCATACTGTCCAGCACTGATTTTTGAGGCAGAACAAATGATCTCGGGGGATGAGCCAGTTCATATGGAAGGAGACGGTTCTTCAGATACCCTGGTCCTAAGCCATAAAGGGCTTTAAAAGGTTTTTCACCTTGAATTGTGCCTAGAAACTAACCAGCCACCGGTGTAGTCGCAGACGCAGTGGTTGGACAGAGTCAAACCTCTGAGACCATATGAGCCATCTAATAGATAGCTTTACTGTAAATGCAACTTCTTGAATCACTGCTGCTTATTTATTTTATTACATTTTCATTCTTGATTCCCCCTCCTTCTGACTGTAAACTTATCCCTCCAATAAATAATATTGTTTGCATGCATGCGCACACACACACACACACACACACACACACACACACACACACACACACACACACACACACACACACACACACACACACACACACACACACACACACACACACACACACACACACACACACACAGAGGGGGGCACGGGTATCCACGGATTCCTCAACCGCTGTTTCAATTATCCATGGTTGAGGAATTCCCCTCCGCACTTAATTTTAGCAGAAACCTTCGTTCTTTTCTTCAAAAGTTCCGAGTTTCCATCTGTTTTAGGCCTGAGCAACTAGACTTAGGTGATAGCTAGAGTCTCAGCAAGGTTGCAGAGACTCTAGCTATTAACTAAGTCTAGTTGCTCAGGCCTAAAACAGATGGAAACTCGGAACTTTTGAAGAGAAGAACGGAGGTTTCTGCTAAAAGTAAGTGCCTAGGGGGGCTGTGGAGGGCGCGGGGGGGTCGCGCTCGCCCCCCGCACTTTTAACGGAGAAAGCTCCGTTTTTTCTTCAAAAGCCTTTGCTGTAGGCCTTACCACCAACAAGTCTTCAGTGCTAGAAAGTCTCAGCAACCTCTCAGCAAGGTTGCTGAGACACTCTAGCACCGAAGACTTGTTGGTAAGAAGGCCTACAGCAAAGGCTTTTGAAGAAAAAAAACACGGAGCTTTCTCCGTTAAAAGTAAGTACTGGGGGGGGGTGCGCAGGCCCGTGGGGGAGTCGGGGGCCCCCCTGAAAACCACGGAAATGGGCATTCGCCCATTTCCGCGGTTTCAGGTATCCACGGTGGGGGCTGGAATGTATCCCCCGTGGATACCGGGGTCCCCCTGTGTGTGTGTGTGTGTGTGTGTGTGTGTGTGTGTGTGTGTAATCACGTATATATATAATCACGTATAATCACGTGCGCAGTCTGTCTCCTTTTTTTGTGAATGCCAGATTTGGGGTGGCAGCATTTGTTCAATGGTCACAGTCCCCCATACATGTGTTTGCTGGAATATGTGTGTGTTAGTACGTGGCCCTGAGCATCTGTGGAAATGTAGCCTACAAATCGTTATCTTCCCGTTCGTACATACCTATCTTAGTAATTTGTGGCAAATTGGCAGCCTGATATGGGGGAAAAAAAGAAACTGGTTTCTTTTTGTTTCTGGTTTACAAAAACTTAAGTGAACCATTTCTGTCTGACTTAACAGAACTGCATCATTCTGGATGGACAACAGGTTATTCATCTGTTACCAAGTGCTGTGCATGGGCAAAAATGTTTCTACCCAGTGCTTAGGTCATTGGGTGATTAAGACTTATCTCCTTGGCTTGTTAGCTAAGAGAGAGCCACTGGCCTCCCTAAGAGTGCATTCTATCAGAGTAGATTCATCCTTCATCCCAAATCTAAGAGATGTTCTGCTCCCAGAGCACTACAGAGCAGTGTGGTCTGTATGATTGACCATTATCGTGCACGAGGTCAAAAACTGATGCTTTGTTTGGCCATGCTTTCTGCAGAAAATCTGCTCTTGATCGACTTGCATCCACCTCCAGGTAATGGGGAAATTAGCTAATCTCTGTTACTTGTGACTGTACAAAAACCATGAAGGAGACGGCCAGATTGCTTACCTATAACTTTGGTTCAAGTGGTCATCCGTGCAGGCACATGACCCACCTGATTTGTCCTCTTTGCAGGTATGGCTTCAATCTAGTAACCTTCTTCAAGATGTATAGTTTAAATTCAGGGGGTGGTACTCAAAGGACCTGACTGGGCATTTTGCCTACCCTCAAGTGCATGGTGTGTATGGGGTTTCCCCCTGCTTGACAGCAGGGGCAGAACTCTCCACAAAACTCTGGGAGATTCCGAGTTTGGCTCTATGCATGCTCATATGCATGTCTGCAAAAATTACCACTTGAAGAACTATAGTTGCAGGTAAGCAACCTGTCCAGCTCTCTCAATTGATTTGATTGTACTTACTATAGAATAATTGCAACTCAAATACATTTAGTAATAGGAATTGTTATGCTAGGCTTGTTGCTGTGTACATGTGAAATGGTACCGAATTGGCTTTGTCTCAGTGTGTACACAATAGGGAATCATATTTGCAGTTCTATGAAAACATATATACAGTACTGTGCAATACACTCTGACACCTTTAGTTCACACTGTATGTTCTTTGGCATACTTGTGTGATGCAACTAAGGAAAGGTAATAAATGTAGCTATTCTAGTGTATGCTGTGACATCTCTTTGGGGTTCTGGTGTTTAGTTACCTAAATGTGTCCAGTGTACAATAAACGTGTTCCCTCAATGGTATATGCTAGTCACACCAGTTTTATAGCATTCAAATGAGAGAGTCTCCTTGTTGAAAGTAATTAGTACAAAACTAGTATTTGCATGTGTCCCTCCCCCTTTTCCCTACACTAACAGGAGTGTGGTATCTTGAGAATGGTGTTTCTTTCAATACTTGATTGGGGGGAAAATTGGCATACCCTTAATTTTGCAAAATACTGTATACATTCTGCTTTGCCTTGCATAATTGGAACTTCTCTTCTGGGACTTGATAGCATATACAGTTATGCATCAAAGTGAAACTCTTGCTGAAGTTCAAGTAACATTCATGTTCCCTTAGTGAGGTAGTTTACTGGTCACAAATGCTGTACCCAGAAGTAAGTTCTGCTGTATTCAGTGTGACTGACTTGTATAGTAAGTGTGTTTGAGATTTCAGCATTAGAACCTTCTCTCCCTTCTGAGAGTTTGAGTCAAAATATTTCCTGTGAATACGGTAACTCTTTGCTGGCATTTAGTCAAAAGTAATCTGGTTGTGTTTCTTACATTCTGTATAAGCACATACAGTATATTTATCCCAATTTTTAGACAAATAAGTCTCCTGAAGCAGCTCACAGCAATTAAAATTAAAAACACAATGCCTGTAACAGGGTGCTGTATGTAAGTGAAAATAAGACACGATCCCTACTCTAGCTTATAAACCAAAAGACCAGACACAAGGGAAGAGCTGTGGAGGTCAGGAGATCAGCTTGGCAATGCCTAGAACAAAGTGGTGACTTGTTCATAGGCATTTCTAGTTGGGGCCAGGCTGATCTTCCGTTGGTAGTATGAGCACCAGTTGGCTCCCTGGCAGCTTGAATGCTATTGCTTCTGTTGAGGACAGACTGAATTATGTTGCAATAAAGCCTCTTCCTTCCAGCACAGCGCAGCTTTCCTCCATAGCCTATTGAACATATAAGCACTTCTACCATTTTTGAGTAATACAAGAGCAATGTTGTGTACTTTTTGTGTTTTTATAGGCACAAAATCTTTGATGTAGCTCAGTGTCCAGGTCCATCTTTCATAAAGCTCAGTCTAGTGATATTATGGTGCCTGTTAAAGAACACCAGCCTCTAGTCTAGGGCAATACGAGCACATTGTTGCCTATAGGTGGGGTTCCCAATGTTTGGGGGCCCGCGTATCCCCTATGCAAGCTTCCAACCCCCCCCCCGCATATCCCGGGGGCCGGGTCTCCTGGGCCGGTTAGGCCAATGGCCCCACTCACCTGGCGAACCGCCCCCTCGCCTGCTGGATTCTGGCTTACCTGGTCCAGTGGGCGCTCCGGTTCCGGAGCAAAGGCCTCTGTGCTGGCCTTCTTTGCTCGAGAGTAGTCGCAAACGTGCTTTACGGCACCGTGACATCCCCTGGCGATGGAACGTTTGTTCCGTTGCCATTCATTTGTGCAGGATTGTGCAGTGAATCAATTGGGGCTCATTCTGGACCATTCTTTGTCTGAAAGAGACAACAATTTCCTGGGGTTAGTTCTTTGACTGCTGTGAGCTATGGAAATACAATTAAATTTGGGTTTTAGTTTGACTGTTTTGAACTGGAGTCAGATAAATGAATGAAAGGGCAGATTCATGTTTTTTGTTAGAAATAGGTTTTCCCGACACAGTGTTTCAGAATTGTTTATCTGCATGTCTTGTTAGTGGTTTTCACTATGTCGCATCTGTTGCTCAGAAAGACTAATTAGTAAAGGTTAAGTGTGGGGGTGCTTATCTGACTAAAATGTAGTGTTGTATGGAGACTTGTGTGATTGGCAGGTCGCACTGTTGATGGTGGTTTAATATATTTATATATTTCCTTTCTTAGTAATATGGAATCAATTGCATTATGGAAAGGAGATTCCCGTACATGTCTGTATGAAGGGTTATGTTAAGAGATCGGTCTTTCGGGCTTAACAACCATGTCAATTAAAAACAAAAGTTAAAAAACCTTTACGTTTCGCCCTGAAGCTGCGCAGGGCTTCCTCAGAAGTTACAATAATGCTCTCACTTTTTCTGGTTCCCCGAGGAAGCCCTGTGCAGCTTCAGGGCGAAACGTTAAGGTTTTTTAACATTTGTTTTTAATTGACACGAAAGAGGGATCTGTTTAGATGGAGACAAACTGTGAAACTCTGTGAGCCCCAGCAACGGAAGACACAAGCAGAATTGATTTTTGTTTTTATTCTGGCTGTCCTGTTAGCTACTACATGGCTATTTTACCCGTAATTCCGAAATCGCTACATGTGAAACTCTTAGTCAATTTCTTAAGGGTTATTATATTGTCTGTTGCAGAAGACACTCATGTGGCTCTTGAAACACTGTTTAAGGCCTACACAACTTGTGACTCACCAAGCTGAATGCAGCCTAGTGTGTGTGTGTGTGTGTGTGTGTGTGTGTGTGTGTGTGTTTCGGAATGGATAGTGAGAGCCAACTGTACATACATAAATTTAAATTCACTCAATAATAATTATTAATAAACCAGTATTTATATACCACCTTTTCTTTATCATCTGATTTCTCCTCTGACTTTAATTCAAAGGCGGTTTACATGGGTAGGCTTTCAAAACTAAAGCAAAAAATTGCCTTTTGTCAACATGAGGTTCAGTAAACTGCCTGAGAATTGATGCCCTAAAGGTCTAGATCTGGTTTGATGTGTGTGGCAGTGTCATCCATAATCCCATGCCATGTTATAGCAGTTTCAGGCTATAGTTCTATATCAAACAAGCGAAGGCTCTTCCCTCCCAGCCTTGCCCCAGGATGCATTCTGGGACAAGGCTGGGAGGAGGGAAAGTCTTGGCATGATGCGGAAGTGTCGTTAGCTTGCAGAAGCCCTGCAGAGGCTTGGAAACGGTACGGTTTGGCTACTTAAAGGTAGAAATGGGGATGGGGGGGACTTGCAGAGCCTCTGTGGGGGAGTGGAACTGCTGGCAACCTTGACTGCCACTCAAGTGCAGCTATCAGCTGAAGCGTGGTGAGGCGAACGCCAGAGAGAGCTGGACTGTGAAAGAAACATCTAGAATGAAGGGTTGTATGAAAGATTAGAACATTATTGCATTGTAAAAACCCCGCCCATGTAAACCGCCTTTGAATTAAAGTCGGAGGAGAAATCCGATGACCAAAGAAAAGGCGGTATATAAATACTGGTTTATTATTTATTTATTATTATTAAAACACATAAAACCCAAGTTTAAAAACGTTAAAAACATCAAAAACGCAACGTTTCATCCACAGGCTGTGGTCCTCCTCAAGTGTAAGAGCAGCAAGCTGCTCGCCAGGATGTTGAGGGTGAGTTGTTTACAGGCGAGTCGTTGTGGTCACCTGTAAGTTGCTGTCCCTCTGGGGGAAGCTGCTTCTGGTTTCCGCCAAAAACAGAAAGTAGCTCACAAATGTGATTGGAAACTCTTCTGAGGCATGGGGGGTTGTCCGTAGAGGGGGTCACGGTCTTCCTGCAACCCCAGGAGTGCCAGTGTAACCCCTAATATGGAAAAGGGTTTTTTTTCACTTGTCAGCAGGACCCCCAAAGTGCCATCGCTGCACGTCACCAGGCCCTTTAAGGGGGTAGCGACTGTTTCCGTTTTTCATGGTGAGTCGCTGCCCACCACTTTGAGAACAATTTCCATAGGCCAGTGGTTCCCAAACTGGGAGGCATGGCTCCCAGGGGAGCCGCGGAGTGCCACGGAATCCTCTCGGAAAACAGTGCAGTGCCAATTGGCAGGCATCAACGTAATATAATGGGGAGCCACGGCCAATGGTTGCTAATGGTCAAGGGAGCCGCGGGTTGAAAAAGTTTGGGAAACACTGCCATAGGCTAATGGCTATGGTGCCCAGCAGGTGTCCCCCAGCACCACCTCCTGGAACCTATTCTCCAGGATGGAGTAGAGCCACTACAAAACAAAACCCAGCAAGGTGAGCCAGTAGGATACCATGGTTGATGGTACTGAATGCCTCTGTGAGATCCAGCAGAGCCAACAGGGGTGCACCCCATCCTGGTCCAGTACCTGGTATAGGTAATCCACCAAAGTAATTTCAGTTTCAAATCAGTCTGAAATCCAGACTGAAATGGATCCAGGTTGAAATGTTTCCTCTTAAGAACCTCTGCAGGTGGGCCACTACTGTGTGCCTAAACGTATTGCCCAGAAAATTGTATATTTGAGGCAATCTTATAGACTAGGGGTTCTCAACCTTTGGGGGCCCGCATACCCCCAAAGCAGGCCTCCAAAGGTTGGTGTACCTCCGCGTACCCCCCCCAAATCCCACATACCCCCCCAAATCCCTCATACCCCCACCAAACCCCTCCCCATTTTTTTTCATCCTTCGGCGTGGCTGAGCGGGTTCTCCCGCTCACACCGCAAGCCAGAGGGACATTGTGAGGGTTGTAGCAGTTTTTTCTGGCTTGCGCTTCGAGCGGGAGAACCCGCTCTGCTGCACCGCAGGCCGGGAAAATGGGTAAATCGCCCCTCTGTCGCTTCCCTTACCTTGTCTCCTGGCCGCCACCATCTTGAAAATAGCAAAAATCTTGTGAGATTCAACATGGCGGTGGTGGAGGCCAAATCTCGTCGGGGCATATGAGGCAGAAAGCTGCCTCATGTGCCCTGATGAGATTTGGCCACCGCCATGTTGAATCACGCGAGATTTTTGCCAGATTCAAGATGGGAAGAGTAGAGTAAGGGAAGCGACAGAGGGGCGATTTTTCCATTTTCCCGCTGCCCATTATCAGCTGCTGATCGCAGCAGCTAACAGGGAGCATCACGCGTACCCCCGACCTGCGGTGTACCACAGGTTGAGAACCGCTGTTATAGGCAACACATTACTATTTCTTCAAGGGGGTGTGTGTGGACTAAGGTACCACCATCTTCAGGGAGACTGGGACTGATCCTTCAAACAGTGAAGAGTTATGCCTGCTAGAGAGTAAACCCTAGAACACAGTGATACTTAATTCACGGTAAACCTGTTGTGAATTGTGCTGTATATTTTGCCTACAGTAGTAGTTTAGAATTGGGTATAACTTGTGAAACAAACCATAGCTTTTATTGCTTTTTAAAAATTATTATTTTGTTTCTCAGTTCCTACATTGTTGCCTTGTCGTTTCTTGTTAAGAATCTAGGTATAAGATACATTTTATGAACAGATCAGCTGTGTTATTTGCTTTGTGGTTTCTTGAAATATCTGCAGTGTATGAATACTGCTAGGTGAGGTGTTAGATCATCCCCATATGGCACACATATAGCCCCCTGCTAACTGGGCCAAGGGGGGTACATTGTTAAGTGGTGTCCTCTTATATTTTGCAGGGGGAGAGCAACTGTTCCTCTTCATCCCAGAATGGCATCTTTTCCAATGTCTGTTGCTGGTGTCTCTTTTCTGTCTTTTTTTTAGATTGTGAGCCCTTTGAGGGAAAGGGAACCATTTATTTATTTGTTTAGCTATGTAAAGTGTGTTATGATAAAGTGGTATATAAATATTCTTATTAATGTACACAGGCCTGCAAATTTGAGTGTCAAACATTTTTCAAATTTTATGGTGTCTTTATATGAACTTGGGGTGCTGATTCCAAAAATGGCATCGGCTTTGCCCTATCTAATTTTGGGGGTATGGCATCACCACCTCATAATGCAAGTCAAGCAGCTTCCTTGTGAGGAAGCCATGGCGTCAGATTCCTCACGAGGAAGCTGCTTGACTCTCATTATGTGGCAATGCCATTCCCCCAAAACTAGATGTGATAGGGCAAAGCTGATGCCATTTTTTGAATCGGCGCCCCAAATATACCCAAGAATAGGTCTCACTTTTAAGAAAGCAAAATGTGCGCAAGCCTGTGTAATAATACATGGGCATTCTTGCTGTGAATGAAATGCAGGCGATGGAATTTAAGTCACTCTAAATACCGTATATCTTTCGTCTTCCTTGAACTTGTTGATCATAGTCATAGGCTTTTGTTGAAAGTAGAATTTTTAGCTTATTCTACTCTCCTGAGCAGGGGGAAGCAGCAACGAGCTTTTAATAGAGTTCATCTGTTCAATGAAATCAGACCAGTGAATATATTTAAATGTTTCTAAAACTTTCGTTTTTCTATCTTATGTTTTGTGCTTGCTCATCTGTGCTTTAGTTGGGAAAAAGTAAAATGCTCTGTATGGAAACAAACTAGCTCTGCCTGAACATTAGTAAGCTCTGGATGATGATTTTATTTATATACCAGACTTTTACACCACCTTCTTGCCAGCAACAGGTCGCCCTGTTGGATGATCTTCGCCAAGGACTGGACATGGGGAGTGCATCCCTGCTGGTCCTTTTGGACCTCGGCGGCTTTCGATACCATCAACCATGGTATCCTTCTGGGTCAGCTGGCCGAGTTGGGACTTGGGGGCACTGCCTTGCAGTGGTTCCGTTCCTACTGGCTGACAGGTCCCAGATGGTGATGCTGGGAGACGCCTGTTCGGTGCCCTGCCCTCTACAGTGTGGGGTGCCACAGGGTTCTGTTCTGTCTCCCATGCTTTTTAACATCTACATGAAACCGCTGGGGGAGATCATCCGGGGATTTGGAGTCGGGTGTCACCAATATGCTGATGACACCCAGCTCTATCTCTCCTTGCCACCTTATTCTGGGGAGGCTGTGGAAGTCCTGGAGCGCTGTCTGGAGGCGGTTGGGGTCTGGATGAGGGCTAATAGGCTGAGATTGAATCCAGAAAAGACAAAGGTCCTACTGGTTAGGAAAGCCTCGATGCAGATACTGAGTCATCTGTCCGTTCTGAATGGGGTTGCACTCCCCCTGCAGGAACGGGTGCGCAGTTTGGGAGTACTTCTGGATTCACAGTTCTCCCTGGAAAACCAGGTGGCAGCTGTGGCCAGGGGTGTGTTTGCCCAGCTTCAGCTGGTGCACCAGCTGCGGCCGTACTTGAGTCGATCGAATCTGACCACGGTGGTCCATGCCTTAGTGACTTCAAGACTGGATTACTGTAACGCGCTCTACGTGGGGCTGCCCTTGAAGATGGTTCGGAAGCTGCAATTAGTGCAGAATGCGGCGACCCGGGTGGTCGCTGGAGCTAGGCGATTTGACTCTGTTGAACCGCTGCTTCAGCGGACGGCTGCACTGACTGCCCATTCGCTTCCAGGCCCAATTCAAGGTGCTGGTAATGACCTTTAAAGCCCTTCACGGTTCGGGTCCAGGATATCTGAGGAACCGCCTTCTCCCATACATTCCGGCCCGCTCTCTTAGGTCATCTGAGGGGGCTCTCCTGCGGGTGCCACCTCTATCGCAAGTTAGGGGAGTGGCAACACGTGGGCGAGCCTTCTCTGCTGTGGCGCACAACTGTGGAACTCCCTGCCAGAGGATATGAGAACCACCCCCTCCCTCATGACTTTTCGGCGGGGGCTCAAAACGTTTCTGTTTCATCTTGCGTTTGGGTGGTTGTCTGCCTCCAGTGCCTCAGTATGTTCTGCCTTGTTGTTCTGCTTCACATTATTACCCACCAGTGGATTTTATTGTTTTTTAATTTATTCTATGTAATGTTTTTAAATTATGTATTTTAACTGTTGTAAGTCGCCTTGGGCATTTGCCTCGGCATAGGAAAAGGCGGGGCATAGGAAAAGGCGGGGTATACATTTTTTAAATAAATAAATAAATACTTGCACTTGGTTCACAATTTTTAAAATAATGACATGAAGACGAAGACACTGCACAAAAGGAAAAATGAGTTGGAGGGGAAGAGAAAACAACAAGCAAATTTGGTTCTCCATGGCTGTTCCACTAGTTGTTATAACCATTAGGTATATGTTACTTAATAGTTATAATAACTAGTGAAACAGCCATTGAGGGAGGCAGTTCTGGAAGGGGAGGAGCCAAATTGCATTTGGACCCAACCAAGGCAATGAAATAGGCCTTGCTGTTTCAATATTCCCCCTGATGCAGCCAGGTGGAATAGACATTATATGTTGAATAGCCAGTCTTTGGGTCCAGTGTCTGCTGTACTCTACTGTAGAGTCTTACTGTAGCGTGAACAGGAAATAGAATCTGGCATATGGTATGAAGATAGGAGCAAGCTTCATTTTCAGTTGTTCCCCTTATTTTGTCCCATAGAATTTAAAAGAACTGCAGTCGCCAAGACAGTTGGGAGCGGGGGAGGGCAAAATGGGCTTCCCTTGGAATGGGTCACCAATGTCGGATTTAGCATGACACCTCTTGACTTTTTCTTGTATAAGTAGGGTTACCATTTTTCCCAACTCCAAACCGGGACACCCCCCCACAGCCCCCCCACAGTCAATTAATTAATTAATTAATTAAAAATTAAAAGTAAAAATAAATGAAATAAAATTATTTTAACAGTAAAGGGGGCGCGAAGCACGCCCAATTTGTTATTTAATTATTAAAAATTAAATAAATTAGATTTTTTTACCTTTGCTGCTCCCCGCGCTGCTGCTGCTGCTCCCCGCGTCCTTGCGCTGCTGTCGAGCGCTGGCAAGCTGCAGGCTGGCCCGATCTCCCACCGGCACAGCATGGAGCCGCTGGGAGATCGGGCAAAACACAGCCTGCTTGCCTGTGTCATGTGAGCCTGCCGGAGGCTCGCGACGCGTGGGCAAGCAGGCTGGCCCGGTCTCCCCGGAACCGCACAGAGCCACTGGGAGACTGGGCAAAACACAGCCTACTTGCCCGCGTTGTGCGGGCAAGCAGGCTGGCCCGGTCTCCCACTGACACCGCACGGAGCCGCTGGGAGACTGGGCGAAACACAGCCTGCTGTCGTTCGCCTGCTCCCTCACTGGCTCCGTGCCGGTGAGAGAGCGGGCGGACGACACCCGCTCGCCGCCGCCGCCATCTTCTTGTTTTTTTTTAAACTTACCCGGGCGCCGGCAGCATCTTGGATCACGAAACCTCACGTGATCCAAGATGTCGGCGCCCAAATCTCGTGAGGGCATCATGCCCTCACGAGATTTGGGCGCCGACATCTTGGGTCACGTGAGATTTCGTGATCCAAGATGCTGCCGGCGCCCGGGTAAGTTTAAAAAAACAAGATGGCGGCGGCAGCCATTCGTTCCGGAAAACCGGGCCGGGACAAAAGCGGGAATCGTGGCCGATTCCCGGGACTGTCCCGGTTTTTCCGGTACGAATGGTAAGCCTATGTGTAAGAGAGTGGCAGTCATTCATTACTGTCGGACTAGAGAAAAAATGCTGCAGTTGGTGAGACAGATGTTGCGGGGGCAAAACCTACTCTCCAACTGCTATCACTGGACTGCCTATCTTCCATTGACGTCCATGTGGGGAGTTGTGGGGCACAGAAACTATGTGCAGGATCTTCAGTATATGGTCTATCCTTCATAATTGTGGCCATCTTACTAGTTTTACAGAAAAGATAAACGACCTGACTCTGTAACAAGATTAAATTGGAATTCTATGGGAATTAATAAAGCCATCTTAAAAAGCTATTTTTCCTACCCCAATATTGATGATGTTTCTGGGCAGGTGCGTAGTGCCGCATTTGAGAAAAGGTTAGGTCACTTCATAGTGCAACATGTGACAATTTTTACATCTTGAAACATTTTACTTTATAGACCATGTCATTGTTTTTAGCTTGTACGGTGAAAAATGTTAATGGCTGTAAAACTCCTGAAGCTGTTTTACTACTGCTTTCTCATTCAGAATAGTTATTTTACTTAGTGGTACTGTCAAGTAACGGTCTTAAGACAGTTGATAATCCTCAGGCATAAAATGGGGGGAGGGGTCTTTTCACAGTAATAAATTCATAGAGAGGCTCCCTCAGCATACTGGAACTTCCATTTTAAGTCTGAAAGAGTTCTTGTATGTGTACCCAAATCTCATTTTGTTGCCCTGTAGCAATTTCAGCAAGATGCTCATCCACGGTTAAACTAATCGTCAGTTATATTCCTAGCTCTGAGGTGGCTAATAGGAGCCTTATCATTGTACCTGACAGAATTCATGCATTATAGACTCTGGGCCAATTTAAGGCATTTCAGATTTGAGTGGACCATTTTAAGAAAGTGCTAAATTCAGTTATTTCAGTAAAATCAGAAGGATGTCGGGTGTGAGATCTTTCCCTTCCAACAGAAAACAAAACAAACCCAGCTATCATTCCGCCCTCCATTTGCAGGCTTGCCTTCCTTTTCCTACTTAACGTGTTGGGGCTGGATGCTTTTGGTTCCTCTTGGTTTTGACTCTATGAACAATTATGGTAATTCCTTATACAAAGGTTGTTCCCCATTCCTAGTTGCATGTTCCTGACATTCAGCAGTGAAAGGGGAAGCTGGCATCAAAGCTACTGCACCAGTCAGCTGCACTTATCCAGTCATTAAATAAGATGTACTTTCCACGGTTAGGTTGCTGTCCTATGCACGCTATAGGTCAGTTGTCTTCAAACGGTCTAATTTTAGGGAACTCCTTCCATGTAATCTTGTTTGCCAGTTAACCGGTATGTATCGCATGGACACTGGCCAGGTCTGCTACGCCTTGCTGTCATCTGCGAACAGACTATCTGCCTTAGAACGCACCCAACACTTCTCTGTATCGGCACGTTGTGGAGGAAGGTCATTTGTAATGAGTCTTTCGGGGAAGCTTGCCTGCTGTTACTGATCTCCTTGAGGAGCTGTAATACATTATTGCTTGTAAAAAAGTAAAATAATGCACAAGTAATAACTTTTGCAGCTCATTTCTGGAAATGGGTCTGTGTTTGCTAGAGAACCAGATTTCATAGTATACTGTTTGTTAATGTATTGCAAGGATTACTGGGAGTGTACAGTTCAACCAGTCTGCTGTACAGCATCACCTACCAGTACTTTAAAAAAAAAACTTGCACTATTGCATAATACTTTCAAGCGATGCCTGCTTGGCGTTGCATGTCAGTGATAGGAAAACAAAGTTTTGTCAGCAGGGATATCTGAATAATTTCTAAAACGGTTAAATATAAATGAAATACAAACCTGTCAGAGCATATGAGAGGGTGGGGTGAGGATGAAGGCAAAGGAGAAACATTCATTGGAATTTGCTAAGTAAGTCTACAAAATTTGTATTTTTAAAACACGTTCTTTTTTTGTGTGAACCTATTTCAGGTTGTCAGATTTTATAGCAAGACCTGCAAATTTTATAGCAAGCATTTAGATTTTTAGATGTTACGTAGTCCAAATATTTTTAAAAATTACTTGCATATCCTTTTTTGACAGGCGCTGGTGCTTACATTTTTATAAAACAGTTGTCTTTAGTAGCTGCTTTAAAGAGTTGAAGGTATAAATGAGCTTAATATATAGTTTAGTACAACATTTTGTAGTGAGTCCAGAAACAGCCAAGGGAAAATATTTAAATGTTGAAGGTTAGATCTCTGTGATGTCCTTGAACATTAGGAAAAAAACTGTAATTCACATTTAGCTGTCATGAATGTCAATTGAGCTTCTGAGCATTCACACTAGTGAACAAATTCTGGAATATAAAAAATGCCTGAGGAAATGCACACATGACTTTGTACTGGAGATGCTCCAAGCTTCTTGCATTGTAAAGGACTGCAGAACTGCCTTTTGTTTCTAGGACATAAATAAGGGAGTTCCCTGCACCAAAAGGTAATTCCCAGATATCCTGAGGAGAGGATGGAAGTAAAACAAATATGCTAAAATGTCATGTTTAGAGTGAACAATTTCCATTCAGTAAGCATGACTGCAGTCTGTGCTAAGGAAGAATTCTGTGAGTCAGGGGAGTGGGGATTCCTGATATTAAAATGCTCCTCCCTTGCCTTGCCTACTTAGTATGCAGAGGGAGTTCCATCGTCCAGCATGAGTATCTCCCCTTCTCTCATACATCACACACTCAGCAAACCAAGCAGCAGTGGATGCAGAAATCCCTGGCAGTACAAATGCTAGTATTTTGGTAATAACCTTGGTGCGTTTGCTGCAAGGTTACTGGCTGTATTGACTGAAAGCTACAACTTTATTTCCATTATCAGATTGTCTCTAGGTTCTTGAATGGTTACCCCTTGAAAGCTTGTCTTCCTGTCTAAGAAGGAACCAGTATATTGTCGAGTATTTCAGTAAAATAAAAATTAGATATATAGATACAATTCAGGTCTGATGTTACTTAAAAAAATAAAGACTTCTGAACTACTTTGCAACAAATTACAGAAAATAAATGTGTTGGATCTCAGAACATTCAAAATTTGCTTTCTAAAATAGGCCATACCATATACATTTGTTTGTTTTATAGTTTGTGTTACTAGCATTTTTTTTTCTCCTGGTATATTTGTTATATTTGGTATATATCTCCTGGTATATTTGCAGTTAAATGATCAATAGGTGATTTCTGTTTTTAATAGGAAAAACCTGAGGTGTTTTTTTATAGCAAAGTGTTACTTTGATTCTTCCTTAAACACTTACTCTAGTACGAAAATACCTGTGATGGCACATCTTTCACAGCCAGCCCTCTTCTGGTGGTGTTGCTTGGCATAAAGATGATTTAATGCTGGGGCAGGCAGTGCAAGTCTCATGGTCTGCATCTAGCTCACCAATGCTTTTTAATGATAATGATCTTTCCTTTTTATTGTGAAATACTGCCTCAATCTGTGCAATGCTGAAGCTGACCTCTGTGCAAAGACTGTTGAATTTGGCTTCAGAAAATTCTGTGTATTGTTTAGCAACACTTTTGAAATATATAGACCTTGTCAACAATATCTGATGTTTAGCTCTGAACGGAGTTTATTTTGGCCATTACTTTTTTGACATTGTCTTGCGTAGGATGCTTTGATGCCACAGTAAATGACACTTTGGCCTATCTGGGCCCTGAACTTTATGGATTTGGCTCTCTTAGGCAGCCTTTCACTATATCAGTTGTTGTACAATTCCCACTGTAACTATTGTATAACACTAGTAGTGCGGTGGCGTAGCTCCAATTATTAGATCAATTGTGCATTTTGCAATACAGCCCCCAAAACATAAATACCACCTTCAGATATTGAGGCACTTAAAACGAGCCTTTTGTGTGATTTTACAGCAGTGTTTAATTTAGGGCTGTCAAACGTAAGGCCTGCAAACATAAGCGACCAGATCTGGTCCACGGAAGCTCTTTAACCGGCCCGCGTGAACATGCCTCGGGGGACATGTCCTGTCGTGGAGAAAGGAGAATGGAGTGGCCAAGCACCACCACTCATAGCAGTGCATCTTCACATGTGGTGTAATTTTGGTGCTTGCATCAAAAAGTGCATGACTGGTTGGTGGGGTTGTTGCACTGTAATAAACCTCAGTTTTTAAGTTTTTCTAGTCAGTTTTTCAGCAATACATCAGCAATGGCTAGCATTTTAGAGCTGCCAAGTATGTGAAAGAAGGTAATGAGCATCTCCTCTTTCCTCTGCCTTCAAGTGCAACTTTGTCTTCAGGATTAGTCTCCTGAGTATCTATATATGTGAACGGTATGATTGGTGCTTGTGTGTGTAAATTGTTAGCTGCAACCAAGAAGGGTAAAACCCTGCTCATGTATTTTGCAGGCAGAATTGTGATGTATACATGTTAGTTTCACAAGCATTGCAGGGGGTCGGGCCGCACTGGGTGGCACCAATTTTGGGGGTGACACTGTGGCCGTCCGAACTCGGCAGTCTTCTTTGCCTGCTCCATTGCTTCTTTGTGTTCTCATAAGCAAAGCTTGCGAGAATATAAAGAAGTGATTTGGAGCAGCTGAAAACAGCCAAGCAAGCCTGCAGGGAGGGGTGACACCCTTTGCGGCTCTGGCTCCAAGCCAAAGCAAAGTTACCGTATTTTACGCTCCATAGGACGCATCGGTCCATAGGACGCATGCATCCTATGGAGCATAAAATAGAGAAAAAAAGGTTTGTACTTACCTGGGCTTGGGGGCGCTTCGGGGAGGCCTGTGGGGGCTTCGGGGAGGCCTGCGCGAGCCTCTGCAGACCTCCCCGATGTTTACTTTGGCTCCAAACAGCGATTTTCATCCATTCCGGAAATGGCCGAAAATCACTCTTTGGGGCCGAAGTAAACATCGGGGGAGGCCTGCAGAGGCTCGCGCAGGCCTGCGCGAGCCTCTGCAGGCCTCCCATCGGCCCCAAAGAGCGATTTTCGGCCATTCCGGAAATGGCCGAAAATCGCTCTTTGGGGCCGAAGTAAACATCGGGGGAGGCCTGCAGAGGCTCGCACAGGCCTGCGCAAGCCTCTGCAGGCCTCCCCCCCCCGATGTTTACTTCGCACCATAGGACGCACGCTTTTTCCCCGCTATGTTTTTTGGGGAAAAAAGTGCGTCTTATAGTGCGAAAAATACGGTACATCTTCGCGAAGACGTGACACGACTTCGACTCAGAGCCAGAGCCACTGAGGTCAGCCGGGGGTGTCGCCCCTCCCTGAAGGGTGCAGGGAGAGGTGACCGCCTTTCTGAAAGGCTCTTGCGGCAGCTCCGAGTGGAGTTGCTCTGAGCAGCAATCACTTCTGGATTGTGTAGAGCTCGGCAAACCGGAAGTAATTTGCGGTGACATGATGATGTCATCACTGCAAATCACTTCTGGCTCCGCGAGGTGCCTTCTCACACCGGGTGACTACCACGTAAGTGGCACCGCTAGTTGGTGTCATTTATAAATCTCATTGTTCATGTGTACATTATATTTGGGGATTGTTTTTGGAGTACAAATGCTGTGTATGGAGTGGCCCTTAGCTATCTTGAGTCCATCCAGGCTATCTAAATTGGCTTCTAAGATTAGCAGTGGCAAATAGATAGAAGTGAAAGAATTCTCTCCCCAGAGAGATTATCATTGATGCTGAATGCTAAAAGTGAATCTGTTTGTTTAGCAGCTCTTAATGTGCTTGGCTGCTTAGTTTGAGGAATCCCTCTGGTGGAAGGGTATTATGCAATTGCATAGTATTGGGTGTTTTATCTGTTTGTTGAGGTGATAGACAAGCTATTATCAAAAAGGTACAGTTTTTCTTGCAACGTGCAGGAACAAAAAAGCTGTACTCAGGATGTCAGCAGTGCTTCCACCACTTGCCAGAGGAAACCTCAAGGACTAGTGTTGTCCAGGCAAATCGCATGTTGATACTGTATTCTGTTTTCCAGTCTAAATAGAAGTGTTTCAAATTGGAATTTCTAATACTCATAAGTGCACAAGATTGGTTTGATAATGTAGAAAAGAGATGTACAGTGGACCCTCCTTATCCATGGATTGGCCATCTGCAAATTTGACTATCCTCTGATCGCCATCCACAGAGGGAAGGAACCCACTGGGGACAGCACCACTGTACCTTATTGAGGACTTGCACAGGCCCGCCACCTGCTCCTTCCCTCCGGCGCCACGTTGCAATAGTGTAAAATGCCTGTCGGAAGAGAAAAAAAAACTCGACCGGAAGAGACTTCCAGTTGCACATGCATTTTACACTATATGTTACTTTTATAGTGTATAAAATACACTATAAGTTATAACAGGTATTTTACACTATTACAACACGGCGTCGGAGGGAAGGAGCAGGCAGCGGGCCTGTGCAGGTCTTCAATATGGTACAGTGGCCCTGCCCTCTCAAACCCCTCCCCCCTCTAATTGATTTGAGTATCTGCGGTTTTTTGCATCCACGGGGGTTCCAAGAACAGCATCTCCATGGATGCGAAGAGATGGAGAGAGATCAGCCTCCAGAAACTGTTTCTTTTCTTTATGGAACTGACTTTAGTTATATCTTTCCTCTTTTTCTTTACAGCAATATCTCGTACTTTCTTGAAAGCTCCTGCTTGAAACCAAGCTAGCAACTTTCACTCTGACATGTACTGTAACTTGTCTTAGTCACCTGAATATTGGACACCTCATCTGTGAATTGAACATGAATTTCCTCAACTTTTGATTAATTCTTCCTCTGGCTTATCAGGCTCAGAAACCAAAGTACTGTACGTAGTTTGGGGCGGTTTTGCACCAGGTACAGTCTTGGACGAAGCTTCTGTTCGGATGTAGAGGCTCTGAAGCATGAAACTTTTGAGCAACTGCTGCTTTTATCTGCAATTCTGTCACGTTAACATTCTCTCTTCAGAAAAACAAAATTACCAACTGTTGTTAGTGCTTATAGTGAGAGGTTCTGTGTAACAATCAGTCATGCTCTGGTGGCGGCAAAAGTGAGTATGCAGCTGCAGTATCAAGCTCGGGGGGAGGAGAGGTGGTGTGCAAATGGATTATGACTGTGCAAGATGAGAAGACCAGGCATTCATACAAAATCTATATCGCATCCCCTTTTGCTCCATATGCTTTCGACTGAATGTCAAAAAGGCTTTTTAGAAAGCAGTATGTGTGTTGCAGCCTGCTGAAATTGACTTTCAACAAAAATGCTCAGAGTCAGCAGCATTGCTTGGCTCTATTAAACAACTTCATTACTATGGATTCGTTTGTTGTAGTGTTGAGAGTAAATGTGTGCATTGGCTAACTGGTGTGTTTGATGGATAGGTACCTCATTTTTGGTACTGCACAAGTTAATTTCCTGTTCTGGACTGTATTTCTTGCAAATTGAAATAGTGAAAGAATCTTGTTAAGCAAGTTAAAATGAACACACTTTTTGCTTCGCGTTGCTGGGCCACTCGCATATCTCTAGATGTGGAAGATTTAGGAGTACAGTTCTGCAGTTGTTTCTCTGGAAGCTGGTACATTAGCACGCTGCTGCAAGTGAGACTAGCAGGCGTAAGTGATTTGATAAATTATGCACAAGTAGCTTGAGCTGTGGCATTTTCAAACCCTCCCCATCACCCCTTTCCCCAAGCATAGGAAGGTTATCTGAATGAAAGCAAGGAGCAAACACATTTGCAGTTGGCATGGAACCTAACTTCTATTAGGAATAGGTCTAGTCTGTCTAAAAATTATCACTTACAGTGAGAACTTGCAGTGCTGCATATGTTAAGAAGTGGTAGACTGCAGTTATAGATTTGGCTGATCTAAGTGCAAGAGAGCTAGAGGTTGGTGTCTTTCAGGTGAAAGTGTGTGCAGAGACAACTGCAGTTAAGTGTTGGTGAGAAAACTGAGAAATTTATCCTGCCATTTATATATATAACCTTATTTTGGGATAACCAACAGAGGAGCATTAATTTTCCAACTTAATTTTCCAGCTGTAAACTAACTATATAGGGGCTCTCTGAATTCTGTGGGGGTGGGGTGGGTGAGGGTGGTGAGGAGAAAGGGACACAAACTGCAATTTTTCATCGAGAAGTTGAAATGTGTGACTGTTGTAAATGATCAAATTTGTACAGTTTTGCATAAGTCAATCATAAGGGAGGGTCTTGGAGGTGTGCAAGTAGCTGAATCTCTGCCTACTAGTGAGTGGAAATTCTACTGAGTTCCCATCTGGGTTCAAAGATGTCCCTGACAGTGGCTATGCACACTGAAGGGGTAGGGGTGTGTGTGTGTGTGTGTGTGTGTGTGTGTGTGTGTGTGTTAAAGCTCTCATTCTAGGGAAAAGTGCAGTTCATCTGAGATCTTAAATGTATGACTTTTTTCTTCTGTAGGGAAGGCACTTTGTAAGTTCTTCATTTTTTCTCTAGAAGAGTAACAGCATAGCACAGTGGATCCGAAACTGGCAGGCACGGCTCCCAGGGGAGCCGTGGAAACTAGCCAGGGGAGCCACGGAATCCTCTTGGAAAATAGTGCAATGCCAATTGGCAGGCATCAACATAATGTAATGGGGAGCCACGGCCAATGGTCAAGCTGCAGTCCAAACAAGTTTGGGAAACACTGGCATAGCAGTTACCAGGTTAAGATTATTTTTCTACTAGCCCAATAATCCTCCTGACAGTGGCAGATACTAGACGCTGCAGAAATACCTACAACTGCTTCCTCCTCCATTATATTGTTCCTCTGGTGCTGCCTTGTCTTCTCACAGTGTCCCTGCTTACCTTTTCTCTCCCATCTTTTCCAAGTTTACTTAGGCTGCTCTTCCTCCCTTAATTAACTCTGGGAATCCTTGGATATCACTGTTATCATTGCTGCCATTTTCTTGTGCTGGTTTCTGCTTCCTTCTCTGCCTATGGTACAGCTGTCCCAAGAGCTGCACTTAAATTGCTCTTGAAGTACATGCCATTCCTGGACCATAGTGCAGCTGTCATAATTTAATTCATGTATGCATTTATTAAAGAATGGTTTGACCTGAAGATCTTCTTTTTTAATACATGCTCAACACAGAGTTATCTAGGTTAGAAGTGATAAGTGCAGAAAGAGAGGTCAGTTGTCTTACTCATGACACATCCAAGGACAATACAATGGACCCTTTCTATCCGCAGATTCGACTCACCACGGGTCCCGGATCCGTGGGACCCACATTCAAAACGCTGGGGGAAAAAAAAAGGTAAACACGGGGGTTTTTTTAACCTTTTTAGTAGCAAACCGCTCCATTTTCAAGCCTCTGCAGGGCTTCTGACCCATGTCCTGCGAAGGATGCATTCTGGGACAAGACTGGGAGAAGGGAAGAGCCTTTGCGTGACCCAGAAGTGGGTAGTTAAGCTTACAGAAGCCCTGCAGAGGCTTGAAAATGGCGCGGTTTGCTTCTAAAAGGTAAAAAAAATCCTGCGGTTTTTTACCTCCCCCCCACTTTTTACAGCATTTTGAACGTGGACCCTGGTATCCGTGGATCCTCGCTATCCGCTTGGGAGGGGGTCCAGAATGGATCCCCAGTGGATAGCGAGGTCCAACTGTACTATAATGCATACACACACTGTCCAGTCAGCTTAACAACAACAACAACAACAAAAAGCGGTTCAATGTCAGGGGGTTTGTTTCTGACCACACTGTGACCATAAATGAAAATAAGGACTGCACTACAATTAACAGCATGTTACTTTCCCTCATAGTTTACTTTCTGCCTTCAGTCCTGCTCTCATGTCATGCTTGTTTGACATAATGTGTTACAATTAGGGTGATTGCCCAGTTAAACAAATCTCAATTGATTAATGACATGGGTTATAATCAGTCAAGTAAAATTGCCTATATTTGCATATGAATGAAACAATTCTGAAGACCAAGTGCCTACTTTCATTGTTTATAGATGATGCACACATGGGAAAGAGAAGGGAGAATGCCTCTAAGAAGGCACCAACCTCCCACATTTTTTTGTAAGTACCTAAAAACATTTAATACATCTTGGCAATCAAACAAGGACACTCTTTTAATCAATCACAAACTTAATTTTATTAAACTTGCTGATGAACTGACAAAGTGTTGCATTCCTAGTTAGAGTAACATATTCATCCTCTGATTTTATAAAGTTTAAGTATAAACTACTTTAAGATTTTCTCTTGGTCAGTGGGGAGTGGTGGGTTGCTATTCTCCAGGCAATGTTGTGAGCTGGGATTTGATCTTGGGTCTTTCAAGGATATCAACTTTCAGGTCTTTCAACTGCTACACATATACTTGTGTAGCAGTGCTGTTTGCTTTAATTTATAACTGATTACTGTAATAGTTTCTATACTTGTACTTGTCCTAGTGGAGCCACTATGCATGCAAATTAAAAAGAAATGTGAATATTTTCTATTACAAGGGAAGGCAAGAGTCATACTTCCTTGAGTGAGATATTCGTAAGTCATCAGTATGGTCCCTTGCCTTTTGGCAGAATTACAATACAGTACATGTCTGTCTCTGACAAACGTATCTTCCTGCTATTCCTTGAATACCTTCAGAGAAGGCAGTTCTCGGCAATATTCGCTGTAAGGCAATGTGAACGATAGTAGGTGTGTTAAGAGTCCTCATGGCTAATGCATTGACATACTGCCATTGAAACAAGCAGTGGAAGAGTGATGATACTGTGGTGGCAAAAAATGTTATTTAATTGCTATCCCAGCAAGGAGATGAAGTGTTGAAGTCTTGGACTTCCCTTTGGATGGATGGCTCAATATCATGGTCTGGGTTGTGTTTCATTGCATTACGTGAGGTTATCCAAGGCATTAGTAATATAAATACTTCTTGAGCTAGCAAATATGTAACACAGTTGTCTTAATACTACAGCAGGCTATTCCAGGGGAAGAAGAATGTGTCATGTAATAATGACCTTTCTGTCATCTGGCCCTTTCTCCAACCAACAGAGTCTGGGCAACAATGATGGTAGTCCTTGAAACTCCTACTGTTGAACATTAGATTAGTTAATAAAAACTCATAATCATCCGGGCTTTAATCTTGGATGAGCAAGCTAATCTGGTATGCACATTTATTTAAATGATTTATATAAATCATTAAGCCTGCCCTTCCCGCCTCTGATAAAAGACCTGGTTGAATGAAGCAGGGGGAGTTAATATCTCCCAGTGTTATCCCGCCAGGTTTCAAAACAATTCAGCAGCCATAACTGCAGAAACAGGGAGGAAGTGTTTCAGTAGTCTTGTCATGGTTCTGTCTACCCAGCCAGGTGTTCTGCCTAGTTAGTAGTTGCCCAGATCTGGGTGTGTGTTTGTGATGTTAGGTGGTTGGGACAGAGCTGGGATTCTGTTAATGTAGTATCCACCAATGTTGCCCAGTAGTCTCCCTTCTTGAGTAGGCTGGGATGATCTCAGAGGTGACATTGGAGTCCTCCAGGCTTTTAGTGTTGGGGATCTGCAATGTGTGCATCCTGAGGCCCCTGGGGAGTGGTGCAGATGGTAGGCTTCTATGGCAACCATGGGCCTGCTCCAATTAATAACAGCCCCCATGCAGACCCAGACATACTCTGGATCTCATGTTTGTCTCTGGGCACACTGATGGTGATCTGGTGGTGGTGGAGACCCATGCGTTGATGACATCAAGATTGGATTTGTATAATAATCTCTGTATGGGTCTACCTATGAAGACTGCTCAGACTCTCCAGTTAGTTCAAAATGCCCTTTAGCTGGAGGGAGAGAGAGGTGGCATATACATGTTTAGCACTGTTGGGGTCTGCGCAGCTGATTTGTGGCAAACTGATTTGCAGTGTGAACAAATACCTTACTGCTCACAAGAGGGCAGTTAGAAACCAAATATTTGCTGATGCATGTAGTCCTGGGAGATCCTTTACTGTTGACTATTCATCATTGTTACCTAGCTATACTCTCTTGTCCAGTGTAGTGAAGCTACTGTAATTGGGGATTGGAGGGTGGGGTAAAGGTGGGTAAAACTACAAAATCCCTCCTTATTTGACAAGGCTCCCTCTCCAGTGCCTCTCTGCCCTCCTTCCTTCCTGCACAGAGGCCCTTATGAGGCCCTTGTATGGAAGGAAGTAGAATATCTCTGTTCTTAGAAGCCTTTATATAAAAAGGAAGGAGGGCAGAGAGGCACTGCAGAGGGAACCCTGTCAGATAAGTGAGGGAGGGGCTTGCATCCTTGCAGAGATACCAGTTAAACCAAACCTGCTGCTTAACTAAGTGCTGATAACTCAGCTTTTACTGTGATTGCTCCGATGTCAGCAAAGTAAAGCATAGAAAAGGACATGATTGGACTTGATGACTTAAATTGGCAATTTATTGCTGCTCCAGAAATCAATTAATGCAACCTTTTTCAAATAATAGAATAGTATTTCGTGGAGGGGGGGGGATGTAAATATTAAGATGCTTAAAAAACAGAAGGTGGAGCTCTAAATGGCCAAGAGTTATTGACAGCTTAGATGTGTTTAGCCAAATACTATTGTTTCACTGGTAAGCAACTTCTGTGCCACCAAAGAGAAATCTGTGTTCCTCATCGCCTAGCTAGCACATAAGTTCTGGGAATCTAATTATTGCCATTGTTTACTATTTCAGTAAATGTTTAAATCCCACTGAAATATGTTTGAGCCAGGAGATGCAGTAGAAAAACTGCTCTTCTACAATAAAGCTTTCATAATTCTTCCTGTTGCATTGCAGTTTGGATTTTTAAGAAAAATATTATTAGAAACTTTTATTGTAGCTGCCATTATAGTGTAGTAGTGTTCATTGCCGTTTCTGTGTTCACACATCATTATGTCTGCAGGAAACCACTGCTGTGTACAGAGTTAAAAGAGAAGCTTTATGAATGAAATTCTGAGAAATGAATCATGCCTTGGAAGAGACTTCACCTAGTCATCAGAATGCAGGCCCACTCACCCTGTGTTTGCATTGCTTATTTTCTTATTGCGGTGGCAGAGGTGGTGTAGGCATTGGACTGAAATACAAACCTCCCATTGAATCGGTTTTACTTGCGAGATAAAAATCATGCAATTTGAAGGATTAATGGGATTCCCTCTGCTTATTTATTTATAGTTCTCTATTGAGCAATCCCTGTTGCTGAACAGTAGTAAAAACTACTAAAAGTAGACAATATTATGGGGTGCTTATTGCAAGCAGTCGTGTAAAAACAGTAGACCAAGACTGCAGCTGTTTTTGTGTACAGTGTAAAGGTGAAATTCTATGTAGGCAAAGGGGAAAATTAAATGTCAACCTAGATAATCTGAGGAAATAAAAATCCAGTGAAGGCTCTGGACATGTTTCCAAACTCTCTAATTCTAAATACAGGATTGGGCTCCCTCATGGCTATTGCTTTTTCTTTTCTTTTCTTTTTTTTAAGGAAGGCCAAGTATGGGTAATGTAGCATGTATATTGGACCTTATTTTGAGCTACTTCTGAGAAGATAAAACCAGAATTTTTAGTACTTTTAGTATTTTTAGAACCAGAATACTACTACAGTCACGGAGAGAGGGGTTGTGTTTTTTAAGCCTTTCCCCTCTCATTGTGATCCTGACATTGTCTTACCAAAGCTGCCTGTTTGAAAACCAATGGGAACTTTTTTTAAATTTAGAGTAGCATGCAGGGTGCCCCTCCCCCCATCAGGCAGGAGTGGAACCACAATGTGGGCAAAGTGCTAAGATTCCCCTAATCTCTAGCCTTACCAGCGTCCCGGAATCGAGGCTGGCTTCGGCCTAGACCGGGCCCGAGCAGCTCCCAAGGATCACTGTGTCTGTCCAATGGGCTTCCTGCTTCCAGAACGTCTTGTCAACGATGTGACCGAAGCTGGAACTCTGTTGGACAGACACAATGATCCTTGGGAGCTGCTCGGGTCTGGTCTAGGCCAAAGCCAGCCTTGATTCCGGGACGCTGGTAAGGCTACTAATCTCCTGGTTCAGTTTTGTTCAGTTTCCCTGACCCCCAGTATTCAATCAATCCAATCAATCAGTACCTTTATTGGCATATTAAAATCCAGACATATACCCACACAAACATAAACGACACAACATAAAAATCAGCTATCCTGAAGCTGCGGTTGCATTAGATCGTGTCCTTCTACTGATGATAATCCGCTTCAAAAAGATTGCCACTTTCTCTGAAAGAGCTGTATTTACACCTGCTAGTAGATACCGGATTTTCTCAGCGTCATCCCATCCCTCCTTATTGCGTAGGGGCTCCTCAAGAAACTCTCTTCTCAAATCTTTATGAAAGGGACAATACAACAGCATATGATGAATGGATTCTACCCCACCTAATGAACATGCACAGCTTCTCTGTTCATAAGGAATTCCTCTGAATCTTCCATGCAATACTTCCGAAGGCATTGCATTGCTCCTTGCTAGAGAGAATGCTCTGCGATAATTTGGGCATGTCAAACAATGAAGGTATTCAGCTGACTGGCCACACCTTATCGGTAGCTGCAAATATAAAGGTGAGCACGTCTTATTAGCAGCACTCATTAGCTCTTGTTGGTCGATATCCAGGAATCTACTTTTAATCTGCCTATATGCTTGCTCAAATCTAAGTGAGCCAAATGTCTCTAGGTCCAAGCCTATGGACTGAATTTTCCTTTCGAGCAGGCACATCACCTCTGAGCTCTCTGTTTCTTGCAAAAGACGATGGAGTAAGCTATCCTGGGTTGAGTTATAATAAAATCTAAGCCAAAACTTACTAAATCGTAACCATGCTATGGTCTCTAACCTAAAAAGCCCTGCCTGTAGGCAGAGTACCACATATGCTACACACCTCGGGAGTCCAAATAGACCCCCAGTATTCAATTTCATTTTATTTTTTAAAAAACACTTTCAGCCACGTTATGCATTTAACATCTAATTTGGCCTCCGCTTAGAAGGAAATCCTTATCAAACCAAGCTGATTCTCAGTGAGTGTGTTGAAGACCAGGATGTTGCCATTTTTAAAATATTTATTATTTCTTAAGCTTCTAAATGAGAATAAGTTATGGCATAGCGTGAAACAGGGAATTGACGACAAACCCAGACTGCACGTTTATGACAAAACTTCAGGAAAGGTGCTGACTGACCGTCACCTAGTCATAACAAGATTTATGTAGTACAGATAGAGTAATTAGTAGGGGATTTGGTTCTGTTCTCCACTGTTGGTTGATGTGCCATTTGTAAATTTGCAATCTCTGTTAAATGACCAAAAGTGTTGCCTTCGTATGTAACCTTCCTCTTTATACACCTAAGAATTGGTTTCTGTTCTGTTTTTGCCTGATAAAGATTTCTTGACTGTACTTTCATCCGTGGATGTTGGTCAGATAATAGATATTGCCTCACGTTCAGCCCGATCTTGTGCAAAGATCCCTTGCTGCTCGACCCACCCTCCCCTGCCCCTGCACCAAGTGGTGCAGGACTTACCTGCACCGGTGGGTGCTGGGTCTGAGGGGAGGCGGAGTTAGGGCTGACGGCCTCCACGTCTGCAGCTCTTACTCTCCAGGTGTTGAAAATGTGCTTTACGACACGTTTGCGACACCCAGTGCAGTTACTGTCTCTTACTCTACTCCTGAACTGTAAATACATGGCATTCATGCCCATTTGAGGTACTAAATACAGCTTATAACAGTTAGGTAAATAAATGCAGTGTGTTCAGGAGCTTTTTATATGATTTAGAATGGTAGCTGTGTAAAACACACCAAGTATTCAGACATACCACGCAAATGTCAGTGACCACTTTATGCCTTTTTCCACAGCATCCATTCATGGGCAGAAAAAAAATATCTGGTAGAGTGTTTCTACCAAGCATCTTTTATCATGTGGTACTTGATGTAAGTGCAGATTTTTCATAGTCCCCTCTTTCACATTTTCCTCCTCTTCCCTCCCCCCCCCATAGAAATGCAGTTGGCTAAATGAAAATATACTGAACACTTTACAAAGACGTTCTAAAATATTTATTAACCATTCAATGAACACATTTTATTTCCAAACTCAGGCTGGAAAGTGGTGGGTGCCACTTTGTATCTTGTTTCTGATGTATTATTTTGTACTTGTTCTGTAGTAACAGTAGTCATTTTGAACAGATTAAGTCTAGTCTATAATATAATTCCCTCAGTACAGCCTTTGTACTCCATTGGTGAGGCACTGAGTTTCATTTGAGAAGTAAAATCTGCAAATGAAACGGCGTACATAAAATGTACATTGAGTGTTGGGTTCAAATATTGACTGACTTTTGCAGGGCAAGGGTTAAGTTTTCTAAAAGCACTGATGGTAGCTATTACTTCATTAGTGCCCAAAGTGTTCATGTTTAATTGATGCTTCACCTAACAGTTTTGTAAAGCATGACTACTAAATTGCGTACAGACAGTAATAACTAGAAGTTACGATCTTTAACATGTTGGATTTAAGTCTAGGGAACCCTCCCATTACAGGGCCTTACACCTACAAAATGAATTTCAGCTGTCTGTTTTTAGTAGCTGGAAGAATACTTCTATTGACCCAGAGCGTGCTCATATTTCTTGTAAATTTCTAAATTCTTTGTGTCTTATGATGACTCAACAAACCCTCCCTGGAGTTTTCCGTAACTATTGCTGTCTTAATGATGCTAGTTCATGAGACCTAGTTTCTTTGTAATACTTTAAGCCTGTTTGTGTGTGTCTAATCTAGGAAGAAGTACAGTGGACTCCCGATATCCACGGATTTCTCTCAACATGGATACAGGGGTCACTGTAAAAACCTGAAAAAGGTTTGAAAATAGCATTCCTTATCTTTTGGGTGGCAAACCACTCCATTTGCAGGGCTGTAGAGAGTGAAATTGCGCTCCTACAGCCTCTTCTGGGTCGCTTGACTTCCCCCCTCCCTTCCCCAAGGTCACCCCAGAATGCCTTGGGGCAAGCCTGGGGGAGGGCAGGAAGTCAAGTGACCCAGAAGAGGCTTTAGGAGCGCCATTTTGCTCTCTATAGCCCTGCAAACGTAGTGATTTGCCACCTAAAACACAAGTCTTTACAGTGACCCCCATATCCGCGCTAAAGCAATTTCACATTATGTGGATTTCAGTATCGGGGGGGGGGGGGTCCGGAACAGAACCTCCGGATATGGAAGTCAAACTGTATATGCAGTGGTTCCAATGCTCATGCACCATTACTTTTGTGTTGAGATAACTGACCATTCCATAACTTGAGTGGGAGGGTATGTGTGGGGAAAGAGGTGAAATCAGAATATATAGTCCGTTAGCACAATCTCCTGTGGCTAGATACACTTTTTACCTTTTAAAGTTCAGGTTCTTCAATCAAACATGATGTTTTTGGCAGTAGTTCAGGTTAAATGTAGCAACTTCCAGGCCAATGCCATCTTTATTTCTGGTTGGACAGTTTTCTCTGTCACTAAATGTGACACATCACAGAAAAGGATCAGGCTTGTTTTCAACCTGTAAAAGTACCTCAGAGGGGTGTGTGTCTATATAAAGCAGTACAGTGCTCACTACTAGTATTCCAACTTTCCTGGTGGTGATAGTTGTAACATTTCTATCCTCCTCCCAAATTTGTCTTCTCTAAAGCCCTGCGAGTAAGGTTAGGCTGATAGAGAGTGATTTCTTAAGAACATAAGAAGAGCCCTGCTGGATCTGGCCAAAGGACCATCTAGTCCAGCTTCCTGTATCACACAGTGGCCCCACCAGATGCCTCAGGGAGCACACAAGCCAACAAGATACCTGTATCCTGTCGCCACTCCCTTGCACCTGGCACAAAGAGAACCTACTCCTACAACCAGGAGGTTGCTTATTCCCATCATGGCTTGTAAGCTGTGATGGACCTTTCCTCCATAATTGGTGGTTCTTGGTCACCAAGCGAGCTTCGTGACTGACTGTGGATTTGAATCTGTCTCCCTGCTTCTAGCCTTGTGCTAGCCACTATACTACACTGGCTGTCTTTTATTTAAGCTCCTCCATCAGAATTTTTTGGGGCATGAGATGTCTTTGAAGCACATGGGTAGAAAGAGCCTTCTCTAAGCACAAAAATGTACCTGACAAATTTCCAGTGAGAATTTAAAATAGACTTGTAAATATTCTATATGTGTTTGATTTTCAAAGTCCAATTACAACTTTTAGAGACATATAATTTTTTTCCTGGAATACTCAGCTTTTGACAGTCTTATTTGACATCATTTTGTTCCTGGCTGCTGCCTCTTTCTCTTTCTTCCTTAAGTAGCAGCCTCTGGTCTTGAACTGAAAGTAAGGTTTGTGTTACTTATAAACCTTGGGTAAGAGGGCTCTCTGCAGATAGAAAAATATCCTGTTCAGCCTTCTGCTGCAGTTTCATGATTGGTCAGTTTTTTGTTTAGCTGTAGATTGTTAGCTTTCTGTTTTGAAATCAAACTGCTACTTTAGAAGTCTTCAGGTTATATGTGGGTTGAGGAGTGATACAGACTTTCTGTAGCAAAGTAGGTTTGCTGAAAAATTTCTGAACTGAAGAGTCCATCCTTCCAGAAACAAGTATCTCACTTTCCCAGAATATAATTATATTAATCTTCTGTGGAACTGGAGGCTTAAATAGAAAGTTGAAATTTTTGTTGTGTTTTTGAGAACATAATGCCTGAGATTAGCATGGATCATCAAAACACTCAGCTAGCATCCTTCAGGATCCTTGAATAAGCTGGAGCAGCAGTTCTCAATCTTGGAGCCGTGGCCCACCTCATCCTCTGTGGTGGGTCGTGATGCCAGTATGACTCACTAGGAGGGTGGGGAGGCCTCTTCTGGATCACGCTAGGTTGGCGCCCCCCTCTACTGACCTCTGTGGGCGTCAGAATGGCCCACAGAAGTCTCGGAATGCCACTTCCGGTTTTCAGAAGCAAACCAGAAGTGGCATTCCGAGGCTTCTGTGGGCTATTCTGAGGTCAGTACAGTAGGTCACCGACCTGGCATGACTCAGAAAAGGTGGGGAGTAAAAAAACTGATGAGGCATAACCCCACCCACCCTATTTTTCCTGTTGTAATTTTCCATTGTCTGCTTTTATATTAGTGACCCTGGAGTGGAGACGTAGCCAGGCCTTCCCCCCCGTGACATCACGGCCAGATGCGGCATCACAGGGCTCGCCCCCGAGTGACGTCAACTGGAGCCAAATGTCCCTTGGGTGGGAGGGTAGGGGCTATAACAAATGGCCACGCGGAGGCAGTGGATGGCTTCTCTGAGTAGCTTCTCTGAGCCATTCCGCCACCTTTGCTGCCACCTGTAATGCTGCCACTGCGTTCTACGCTGCCATTTCCTCGCCACCGCCACCATTTTGTCACTACTGGAGCCAGTGAATCCCCACCGCGTGCCGCCTGGGGGCAAACCGCCCCCCCTCCAGCCCCCGCCTCTGCCCTGGAGCCTTGGCAGCTGAAGAGCAGGATACAAATGCTTTAACCCAGAGGTTCTCAAACTGTGGTATGGGTACTCCTAGGGCAGGGGTGCACAACTTGGCAGTAGGTAGGGGCCAAAATCCCCTTCATGGATCATTGCCTTGTCGTGGCGAAGGGGCTTGCGTAACTCAATGAAGCCATGAGCTATGCCGTGCAGGGACACCCAAGACGGACAGGTCGTAGCAGAGAGTTCTGACTAAAAGTGATCCACTGGAGAAGGAAATGGCAACCCACTCCAGTAACCTTGCCAAGAAAATCCCATGAACAGTACCAAAAGGCTAAAAGATATGACGCCGGAAGATGAGCCCCTCAGGTCGGAAGGTGTCCAATATGCTACTGAGGAAGAGCGGAGGACTATTCCAAGTAGACCCAGAAAGAATGAAGCGGTTGGGCCAAAGCCAAAAGGACGTCCAGCTGTGGATGTGTCTGAGGTTGAAAGGAAAATCCAATGCTGCAAGGAGCAATACTGCTTAGGAACATGGAATGTGTGAGATCTATGAATCAAGGCAAGCTGGATGTGGTCAAAAATGAGATGATAAGATTGAACATTGACATCTTGGGAATCAGCGAACTAAAATGGACGGGCATGGGCGAATTTAAGTCAGGTGACCATCATATCTACTACTGTGGGCATGGATCCCTTAGAAGAAATGGAGTAGCCCTCATAGTCTATAAAAGAGTGGGAAAGGCAGTACTGGGGTGCAACCTCAAAAACGACAGAATGATTTCAGTTCGAATCCAAGGCAAACCATTCAACATCACAGTAATCCAAGTGTATGCCCCAACCACTGATGCCGAAGAAGATGAAGTTGACCGGTTCTATGAAGACCTACAACACCTTCTAGAACTAGCACCCAAAAAAGATGTCCTTTACATCATAGGAGACTGGAATGCTAAAGTAGGAAATCAAGAAATAAATGGAATAACAGGCAATTTTGGCCTTGGAGCGCAAAATGAAGCAGGGCAAAGGCTAACGGAGTTCTGTCAAGAGAACACACTGGTCATAGCAAACACTCTTTTCCAACAACACAAGAGGCGACTCTACACATGGACATCACCAGATGGTCAATACCGAAACCAGATAGATTATGTGCTTTGCAGCCAAAGATGGAGAAGCTCTATACAGTCAGTAAAAACAAGACCTGGAGCTGACTGTGGCTCAGATCATGAGCTTCTTATTGCAAAATTCAGGCTTAAATTGAAGAATGTAGGGAACACCACTAGACTAGTCAGATATGACCTAAACCTTATCCCTTATGAGTATACAGTGGAGGTGAAGAATAGATTTAGGGCATTAGACCTGGTAGACAGAGTGCCTGAAGAACTATGGATGGAAGTTCGTAACATTGTACAGGAGGCAGCAACTAAAACCGTCCCAAAGAAAAAGAAATGCAAGAAAGCAAAGTGGCTGTCAGATGAGGCTTTACAAATAGCTGTGGAAAGAAGGAATGCGAAAAGCAAAGGTGAAAGGGAAAGATATAAACAACTGAATGCAGATTTCCAGAGAATAGCAAGGAGAGATAAGAAGGCCTTCTTAAATGAACAATGCAAGGAAATCGAGGAAAACAACAGAATGGGGAGGACTAGAGATCTCTTCAAGAAAATTGGAGATATCAAGGGAACGTTTTGTGCAAAGATGGGCATGATAAAGGACAAAAAAGGCAGACACCTAACAGAAGCAGAAGAGATGGCAAGAATACACAGAAGAACTATACAAGAAAGATCTTAATGTTCCTGATGACCACGCTGGTGTAGTCACTGACCCAGAGCTGGACATCCTAGAGAGTGAAGTCAAGTGGGCCTTAGGTAGCATTACTAACAACAAAGCCAGTGGAGATGATAATATCCCAGCTGAGCTACTTAAAATCCTAAATGATGATGCTGTGAAAGTGCTGCACTCAATATGCCAACAAATTTGGAAAACTCAGCAGTGGCCAAAGGATTGGAAAAGGTCAGTTTACGTTCCAATTCCAAAGAAGGGCAGTGCCAAAGAGTGCTCAAACTATCGCACAATTGCACTCATATCACATGCTAGCAAGGTTATGCTCAAAATCCTACAAGCTAGGCTTCAGCAGTACGTGGACCGAGAACTACCGGACGTACAAGCTGGGTTTTGAAGAGGCAGAGGAACTAGAGATCAAATTGCCAACATGCGCTGGATCATGGAGAAAGCACGAGAGTTCCAAAAAAACACCTACTTCTGCTTCATTGACTACGCAAAAGCCTTTGATTGTGTGGATCACAACAAGCTGTGGCAAATTCTTAAAGAGATGGGGGTACCAGACCACCTTACCTGTCTCCTGAGAAACCTGTATGCGGGTCAAGAAGCAACAGTTCGGACCGGCGATGGAACAACCGACTGGTTTAAAATTGGGAAGGGAGTACGGCAAGGCTGTATATTGTCACCCTGCTTATATAACTTATATGCAGAGTACATTATGAGAAATGCAGGGCTGAATGAATCGCAAGCCGGAATCAAGATTGCCGGGAGAAACATCAACAACCGCAGATATGCAGACGATACCACCCTAATGGCAGAAAGTGAAGAAGAACTAAAGAGCCTCTTGATGAGAGTGAAAGAGGAGAGTGCAAAAGTTGGCTTGAAACTCAACATTAATAAAACTAAGATCATGGCATCTGGGTCCATCAAATAGGAATGTACTCTGCATTCCTGGCAAATAGAAGGGGCAGAAATGGAAGCAGTAACAGATTTTACTTTTTTGGGTTCCAAGATCACTGCAGACGGAGACAGCAGCCATGAAATTAAAAGACGCTTACTCCTTGGAAGGAAAGCTATGGCAAACTTAGACAGCATAATAAAAAGCAGAGATATCGCCATGCCAACAAAAGTTCGTATAGTCAGGGCGATGGTGTTCCCAGTAGCAATGTATGGTTGCGGGAGTTGGACCATAAGGAAGGCTGAGTGCTGAAGAATAGATGCTTTCGAACTGTGGTGCTGGAGAAGACTCCTGAGAGTCCCTTGGACTGCTAAGAGATCAAATCAGTCAATCCTAAATGAAATCAACCCTGACTGTTCCCTGGAAGGACAGGTACTAAGGCTGAAATTCAAATATTTTGGCCACCTAATGCGAAGAGAGGACTCTCTGGAGAAGACTCTGATGCTGGGAAAGATTGAAGGCAAAAGGAGAAGGGGAAGGCAAAGGATGAGATGGTTAGACAGCGTCACCGATGCAACGAACATGAAAATGAGCGAACTCAGGAACATAGTGGAGGATAGGAAGGCCTGGCGGGACATGGTTTATGGGATCACGAAGGGTCGGACACGACTTAACGACTGAACAACAACAACAGGGGTCAAAATGACTACACTAAACTTCTTCGGGGGCTGCAAACAGGTGTCACGGGGGGCGTGTCAAAGAACCATGATATCACTTCCTCCAGAAGTGACATCACACAGGGGGTCCATGAAATGAATAAGTAAATATGCCAGGATCTCTTTAAAAACACACACACACAGCAATAAGACACATGCACAAAAGGCACACAAATGCCAGGATCTCTTTAAAAATACACACATACAGCAATAAGACACATGCACAAAAGGCATAAACTTGCCAAGATCTCTTAAAACAACAACAACAAATCCCTCTCCCAAGTCCCCCCCACCCCAAAAAAGCACTTTCCCCATGTTAAAAGCATAATAATGCCAGGATCTCTTTAAAAACACACACACACAGCAATAAGACACATGCACAAAAGGCATAAAAATGCCAGGATCTCTTTAAAAAAACCCACAAATCCCTCTCCCAAGTCCCCCCACCCCAAAAAAGCACTTTTACCACGTAAAAACATGTATAAAACTCACCAAGCCCCTCTCCCAAGTCCACCCCACCCCAAAAAAGCACTTTTCCCATGTAAAAACATGCATAAAACTCACCAAGCCCCTCTCCCAAGTCCACCCCACCCCCAAAAAGCACTTTTCCCACATAAAAACATGTATAAAACTCACCAAGTCCTTCTCTCAACTCCCCCACCCCAAAAAAAGCACTATTCCCATGTAAAAAACATGTATAACACTCACCAAATCCGTCTCCCAACTCCCCCCCACCCCAAAAAAGCACTTTAAAACTCACCAAGTTCAATGCAGCAGCAACCACGCGGGAAAAGCCAGCCCCAACCTCTCCTGGGAATATTTTCTTCCGAGCGCGGGCACGAGCGGGGGCGAGGAGGAGGCGACTCTTGCGATTTCAAAGCAGCAGCAAGCTGCTTGCTAGTTCAAATCAGCAGCAACCGCGCGGGAAAAGCCAGTTGCAGCAGCGAAGCCTCTTCCCCCCCTCCAAGTCTGGGGAGGGTTGTGAAAGGCAGGCAGGGAGGGAGAACAGAAGACCAGGGGGAAAATGGCGATCTGAAGGATCTGCTTCGCCGCTGCGAAGGTAAGCCGGATGAGGAGGAATAGGACTGATCTTGCCCAGATCCTGGCCGAACGCACACGCGGTTCATTCGGCTCTTGGCTGAACGCCAGGAGACTCAGCTGATTGGCGGCGATCAAAGCGCCGGCTGGAGTCTCCTGGCGTTAGGCCAGGAGCCGAATGAGCCGCGTCAGGAGGTGAATGAGCAGCCATGAGGCGAAAGAACGGGCATGGAGGATTTCCTGTGGCCCGCTAAGAAATTGGGGATCCCAGAGAGCGCCCGCTCTCTGGGATCCCCGATTTCTTCGCGGGCCACGGGAAATCCTCCGGCGAACCGCTTGCGGACCACGGGCCGTATGTTGTGCACCCCTGTCCTAGGGGTATGCAGGCCTCTTGCTGGGGGTACGCCAAGCCCTGTCCCTTATATGCCCCATCAGCAGCTAATTAACGTGTTGATTAACATGGATTTTAAATTGTAGTTATTTTCGGAGCCCTTCTTTCTCTCTGATTTTGGTTTTGGGCTTATTTTTGTACTTTGGAAAACTGACTTGGAGAAAAAAAGTGATCCTTGCGTGTGTGTGTGTCTTCCCCCCCCCCACACACAGAGAGTTAAATAAGAGATTTTTCACATTTAAAATTGTGTTAGTACTTTTAGTACCTAATTAATTGATTGATCTAATTAATTGATTGATCTAATTAATTAGCAGTTAATTAGCAGGGGGTACTTCAGTAAATTGGACCGTGATAGGGGGTACCCGGGCTTCCAAAGGTTAAGAACCCCTGCTTTAACCCTAGACAACAAGCTGCACTTACAGAATGAATCTATTGTAACTATAATGTGACAAAAAGAACATCAGCAAAACCAGTGGGCTCATGAACTTAAAAAAAATATAATCTGTGCTGTATGCACTGTCCCTTTTCCAGATATTAAAGTGTTTGTGTAAAACATTGAATATACAAGCATGTACAATTACAACTGAAATACAGTTGTTCAGTTCTCCTTCCCTCTCAGCTGCACAGTTGCTCCTTGTGTTACAAGCCCCACCTCTAGTCCATGGTGCTAGGATTAATGGTGTGCTTCTAGCACTGGATTGGAACTAGCAGTTCACTAGAAAGAGTGTGTGTGTTTCTGTCCTCCAGGATGGACCTTGTACCATTTTAATGCACCTTCCTCATTTTTATTATTCAGAGGAAGCTTATCAATATTGTTTGAATGTTAACACATGTTAAAAAATTAATGTAGGTGAGGTAGAGGAAACTGTAGCAAATACAGTATAGTCGGAGCATTTTCTCCTTCCATGCTTGAATGATGTTAGCAGCTCATTGGTGACGCCTGACTACAGCTGCATGTTTGGTGCCCAGCTATGCCTCGCGCTGATATTTTAGACTGAGCTTATCCTGATGAGCATGTGAGATGGGGTGTGCACATATCATATGTAAAATCTCCTGTTCTTAGGTTCTTTCTGTAGAGCCCAGTCTGCATGAGTGATTTGGGGGTTTTGTGATTAGTGGGGTTAGGCACACTGTCTTGTCTCTTGGAAAGCTAGCAGATTACTAGCTGGCCAGGAGCCATCATTTAATGTGAACACATTAAAATTCTAACAATCTGCAGTGCAGCTTGAGTAGAAAGGATTGTATTCCTGAACAGGTTTCTCTTCTACTTCACACAGAGGTCAAGTCTTTGAGAAGATCCCAGGGGCTTCTTTCTTTTCCTTTATGTCTGGAAACGAAGATGAAGAAGAAGATTGCTTTCAATATAACACTTTTGATTTAAATTCAGTGGAAGGCAGTAGTTATGTCACCATTTTCCATGGCTGTGCCCACCCAGATGTAGCTTTTTGGTTCTCATAGTCAAACAATTGAGTCAGTGCTTCTCACTCTTAGGAGAAGAGTAACAGCTTTGAAAAAACAGGTGCTTTTAGGATAAAGATAATGTAAGAATATTTAAATATACAAGTGTTTGTCAGTACTGAACTTGCACATCATCCAGTGGAAGTTTATAAGGGATTATATGCACACATAGGTAATCACTGGAAGATGTGCAAGTTATATACCAGGGATGGACAAACTTGATTAATGTAAGAGCCACATACAATAAACTTCAGATGTTTGAGAGCCACAATATTTAAGAAGCATTTCAGTTCTTAAATAAATGTACTAATCATGAACATTAAACTTGTGTTTTAATCCAGTGGACTCAGTTTATACCTGGTTAATAATTATAAAGCTTGAAAATTTCTTATTTGCCTTTTATATATTAATTGTGATGCAAAAAGGAGCTTAGTCAACATAATTCCTAGAGCCACACATTATATGTCAAAGAGCCACATGTGGCTCAGGAGCCACAGTTTGGCCACCCCTGTTATATACTGTATGTGTAACATACACATACAATGTATAACATACACCAGCGGGTGGCGCAGTGGGTTAAACCGCTGAACCATGAGCTGTCGATCGAAAGGTCGGCAGTTCGAATCCGCGACGGGGTGAGCTTGGCCAGCTCCTGCCAACCTAGCAGTTCCAAAGCATGTTAATGCGAGTAGATAGGTACTGCTTGCGGGAAGTTAAACAGTGCTCCATGTTCCAGCTGCATGCTACGCGCTGCGGCAAGGAGAGTCATGCCGGCCACATGACCACGGAGGCGTCTTCGGACAACGCTGGCTCTTCGGCTTTGAAATGGGGATGAGCACCACACCCTAGAGTCGGACACGACTGGACTTAATTGTCAGGGGTCACCTTTTACCTTAACATTCGTGCAGGTGTGTTTATTTTCTTTTGAAGTTGAGGGTTTTTTTTCTGTTGGGAACAGTGAATGAAATGGTGCAAGCTTTCAAGCAGTTATTCCATGGGAAAACGCATTTGTGAATTTCCACCCACATGGGATTTGTGTCCACACATTCACTGCAATCCAAGGCTTTCTTTCAGGAAAACCATGTTAGTCCATCCTGCAGTACTGCCAGTCATTCTTTGGCAGACTTCCTGTGTTTGCATGTATCTCAGCAATGCTTGCCAGCGAAAAGAGGTGGGAACTTCCCCCGAGGGTTTGCGCTTCTGAGGGCAGTACTGTTCTTGCCAGTATCTTGCTAATATCAAACAGGGTTAAGCAGAATATCATGCCTCATTATTTTTGGGGTCATCTTCATATATTTTCACTGTCGGCGACTATGTTGGAAAAACCACCATAATTGCAAAAAGACTGCCTCCTGCATGTGTCTAAAATGCCTCATTTAATAGAATTTATAAAATGAACTGATGGTATATCATTCCAATATAAATTCATTATATGTGCAAGAAAAGACAATGGAATGTGCTGGAAAGGCTTAACCCCTGTTTGATATTGTTAAACAGTGGATGGAAAGAAGTGAGGTTCTTTAGTGTTAAATATTTTTGAAAACTGGACTCATGATCTAAACTATCATAAGAAGAATGGTCAAGCCAATAAGAAAGGGACATCTCCATTAAAGGAAATCTTTTATTTATTTCTGCTTGCCTGCAGATATGTAAATGCTCTATGATGGGAGAATGCTAGCAACATTTCTTTTTAAAGGGACACAGTCTTATGGAACAAGGGAGACACTATGTAAAACATGAAAGACAAGTGAACAAATCTCATATGAAGGACCACATTTATTTGAATATATGTTGCTCAGAATATCTGCAAATACTAGAATGAAGTAGTAACTGAAAGGTATTAAGTGTTCAGGGCATTTAAAAAAATGTTTTGAGCATAAGGAGAAGACTGCATTTCAAGAAAACCTACAGCAGCAAAATCACTGACTGCTCTTTGACGTTGAATGTTAGCCACTACAAAAAGCCATTGATATAAAATTATGTGAAGTTCCATTAAATTGTTCTAGTAACACTTTGGTCATGCCTTCCTGTGGTTACCAAAATTATTCCCAAAACTCACCAGGTATTCTGGCCTATAATTCATGAATAACTGAGTGATATTCCTTGCCACAGTATATTGTGATGGCACCTGGCCTAGATGCCTTTTAAAAGGGGATTGGACAGATTTATGGAGGAAAAATTCATCACAGGTTACAAGCCATGATGACTATGCAACCTCTGGGTTTTAGAGGCAGCCTATCTCTGAATGTCAGATGTAAGGGAACTGCAACAGGATACAGGTATCTTGTTGTGTGCTCCCAGAGGTATCTGGTGGGCCACTGTGAGATGCAGGAAGCTGAATTAGATCATCTGATTCCGCAAGGCTCTTCTTATGAGTGTTGTCAACAGTTGGTAGAACCAGTACCTCCAGTCCAAGATCAAAAACGTTTCTATTCACAACGAATAAAACTTTAACTTCCTGCTTCTCTCCCCCCCCTCCATATTTCATTTAGCTGCTGGTGATTTACTATTTTTAAGTCATTTTATTATATAATAGATTTGATGCTACTAGGACATGTACAAATACAATACATCATGGCTTGTAACCTGTGATGAATTGGTGAGTAACATTTTGCTTTTTTCTGAACTTTTTTTATATCCAATACTTTGCTATTAAACATTGCTCAAGAAACTAACATTAAGCATTAAGCAACATTAAGACATTCTTGCCTGTGGTTGGTCACAAACTTCAAATAGGTTAATGCTCCCTCCAAAAAAGTACTTTGTAAATACAGTATATGTGTGTTCAAGACACTGGAGAACAGTTTTGCTAAATGCATGTTGGTTTTTAAAACTTCTTTTCCCTCAATCCTGCTTTCTTAAACCTTGGTTGTGAGAGTTCTTCAAGGATTCAATGAGTAACTATACAGTGTTAAATGACCTTGTGTAGGGATCAAATACAGGGTGGTATAGACGGTTAAAAAAATTAACATGCCTCTTGTGTGAGTGGGTTCTGTGGGGTATGAATAATTGTGAAAAATAGTATACAATAGAAAATAATGGTGACCCAAGGTGGCATAGTGGTTATAGCTTTAAACCTGGGTCTCCCTGCTCCTAGTCCAGTTTCTCACTCAGCCATGGAGCTCACTGGGTGAGCAGTCACCACCTCTCGTAAGTAATAAACATAGTACAGTAAGTTTATTGAAAGCTTGATTGAATTAGTCATGTCTTACCACTTTGTTTTACACTGCTTGTCCATGAGAGAGGGAGCCTAAAGCCATTACAAGAAATTGTGAAAACCCTTGACAACCTTTCTGTACTCCTATTTTTAAAACATATTTAGCTTCGTTTGGAAACAGTTAAAGGAATTTGTGCTTCAGAGTAGTCTATTTAGGTGGACGGTTACAAGAATGGCCATCTTCACAAGCTTCATAAGCTGCAATTGCATTATTAGTCAATATCCATTAAGCCTTATGGGGTTGTTCTTATGACTACTGTAGTTGTACCAAAAGAATGAGGGGGTGCCTCTAGTTCAGGGAAAGGATGCGAAAACAAGAGGTAAAAAGGGAATGGTAACGTTTGTTTGTATGTTGACGGTGGGATCAGCAATTAACTCTTCCTGTGGTGGTTGAATTATAACATGAAATCACAAATCTCAGAATATGTACAGTACAGTATTTGTAGCAGGTAGAAGTTCTATGATACTGTTTGCTGGTGCTGCTGTTCACATTTTTCTATCACAATAACTTGAAGTGAATAATTGTTGAACATGCTAGGCACCATGGTGACCTGGCACCCAGGGTTTGTCGAGTCTAGACTTAGAGGGACAATGTACATAAAACCTGAGGTTATTGAACTTGTACTTTTGTCTTAAAAATGTCTGTTTATACCAAAAAGACATTTGAGGGAGAATGTAAGAATTGTTGTAGATATGTTGGAACATTTTGACAAACATATAGATAAGCAATTAGCATTAATATTTATAGATGCTGAAAAAGCTTTTGATAACTTGAACTGGTCTTTTTTATTAGAAGTTTTACAAGAAATGGACTTTGGGGAAAACTTTAATAAATGGATAAACTCAATATATGTGACACAAACTGCAAGAATATTAGTGAACGGTGAACTGACTAGGACATTTGAAATTCAAAAAGGTACGCGACAAGGATGTCCGTTATCACCATTGCTGTTTATATTGGTGTTAGAAGTTTTGAATAGAAATATTAGACAAGATGAAAGAATACATGGTGTGAAGATTAAGAAAGAAACATTTAAGTTAAGAGCCTTCGCAGATGACTTGGTATTAATGCTGGAAAATCCGTTAAAAGATATAGAGTTGTTGATGAGTAAGTTAAAAGAATTTGGATCTCTTGCAGGATTTAAAGTTAATAAACAGAAGACAAAAATAGTGACTAAAAATATGAAGATTCAAGATCAACTGAAACTGATGAATAAAATAGGATTTAAGGTGGAAAAAAAAGTTAAATATTTGGGAATTGTATTGACTAGTATGAATTGTACATTATTTCAAAATTATGTTAAAGTATGGAATGAAATTAAGAAAGATCTGTTAAGATGGGAAAGATTGAAATTGTCTTTACTAGGAAGGATATCTGTGATTAAGATGAATGTATTGCCAAAAATGATGTTCTTATTTCAAACTATACCAGTGATTATATCTGATGCACCATTTAAAGAATGGCAGAAAGATATTTCTAAATTTATTTGGCAAGGGAAAAAACCAAGGGTGAAATACAAGATCCTTCAAGATGCAAAGGAGAGAGGAGGATTAGGACTATCGGATTTGAAAGTATATTATGCAGCATGTTGTTTTGTATGGTTGAAAGAGTGGGTGTATTTACAAAATAGAAGATTATTGGAGTTAGAAGGCACTTGAGATTTGGTTGGCATGGGTATTTGTGGTATGATAAAGTGAAAGCAAATTTAGAATTTAAAAATCACTATGTTAGACATGCATTATGGAGAATTTGGAATAGATATAAAATGAGGTTTTATGAGAAAATACCATTATGGGTTGCACCATATGAAGCGCACTTTGGTGGAAGCAGCGTGCCAAAAGAGAAAGGACTATTATACAGAAATTTATTAAATTTTTCACAAGGAGATTGTACAATGAAGTCAAGAGAAAAATGAATGGAAGAAGACTTTAATTGCCAATGGTTTGTATATGCTCAAATTTTGGAGAGATTTAAAGTGGACAAGAAGGCATATGGATTTGTAGAAGAAGAATCAATACTGGAGGTACAATTAAAATCTGAAGACCAGGTAATCTCAAAAATGTATAAATTGCTTTTGAAGTTCGAGAAGAATGTACGATTCATTGGGCAAAAAATGTAGGTCATGTTACTTTAATGGAACAGTGGGAACAACTATGGTTAAAGCAGTTGAAATTTACGTTAAATGTTAATATTAAAGAAAATATGTATAAAATGATATATAGATGGTATATAACCCCAAGCAAATTAGCAAAAATGTATGAGAAGGTGACGAATAGATGTTGGAAATGTAAAAAGCAAGAAGGAACTTTTTATCATATGTGGTGGACATGCCCCCAAGCAAAGAAGTATTAGACTCAGATTCATAAACAAATTGAGTTGATTTTAAAGATTAAGGTTCAAATGAAACCGGAAACCTTTTTGTTGGGTATGAGGGATGATCATATAGGCGAAAAATTTCAAACTTTGTTCTTATATATGATAGCTGCGGCAAGAATTTTATATGCACAATATTGGAAGAATGCGGAGATACCTTCGCTGGAAGATTGGTGGCTGAAAGTTTTGGACTATGCTGAAATGGATAAACTTACAATTTTAATTAAGGAAAAGTCAGTTAACCTTTTCGAGAATAACTGGAAACCATTTATCGATTTTTTAAGAGAGAGAGAAGAACGATGTGATGATATGCGGATTTAATAAATAGAATGTGGGTGTTACTTTGGCTTAGTTGGATATTATATGCAGAAAATAGTGAAGAGTATGCTAGTAGGATGTATTGCTTCATGTTTGCTATAACTTTATGAAATATGTATTGTTTTTATATTTTAATATATTAATAAAATATAAATATTTATTAAAAAAATGTCTGTTTGGAGTTACAGCTGGGATCCAAATAGCTGCCTTGCTTTATTCCCTCTAAGAGTCCCTGCTGGTGCGTGGACCCCTTCTTCAGCTGCATGGTGTGCGGCTTGGTGCTCCGATGAGGACATGGCATCACCGCTGAACTTCCATGTTGCTGAGCTTCATGGCTGTCCACTGTACAAGGAACACTGCCATCCTGCAGGATGGTTGGTTTCCATTCCCTTTGAACTGCAGCTAACCATTCCATGTTAGCAAAGTGTTTTTTGAAACTCCCCTGTGATATGGAAACATACCTGAAGCCCTTGCATGAGTTAGAGAGGATAGTCACTCTGTGAGTCATTCAGTAGGATGGGTGGGGTAAGTGGGGTTGCTGCTCTCCAGAATGTGGCACATCTGTAAGAAGAAGAAACCCTATAAAAAGGTCTGAGAGAGCTTTTGATTGGAAGCAGAAGCTAAGATACAGAGTGTTGCCTATTTCTGGCGATCTTGTATTGGTTGAACATTTTGGTCAAGTTATTATAGATGGATTTTAATATATAATTTGTAGTCATTGCTGATGAAAATACTATATACTGTGTATGCAGCTCACATCAAGGAACAGTTCTCCCTGAAGTGCTGCATGAGCACCTGTGTCATCAATAACAGGAAATTATGCTGCTTAGTTATATTAGCACAGTTTGACTTTCTCATTTGTTGTTGCTTTTCTTCCCCAATCAATGATCTCTTTAGAACACTTATTCTGGTGACATTAATGTTCTACATTTATATTTTTTAATGTTCTATATTTATTTTTTAAGTCTGATTACCCACTGCAAGAAGAGGATTCTCTACAATCACTAACCCACAGATTAAAACACATATTCCAAATGTGAGAGTTCCATTGGCAGCCATAGCTAAGGAATTGCACCACGCTGCATCTGTAGATTGGTTCAATTTCCTGCTTCTGGACCTTTAACAGTTTGGGTTCAGATCAGGATCATCTGTATTTTTTAATTCTCTGCATCAATTCCAGTTCAGGTGCTAACTTGAAAAAGTTGCTCAGTTACTGCTTCAGACACTTTGAAACTTATTTATGTACGTTTTTGTGCAGAATAATATCTAATGCTGTCACTTGCAATGTAACATGATAAATTTAGATGCTGCTCCCAACCAAAAAAATAAATAAATCACAAAATGGTTTACATAGCTAAATAAATTAACACAATAGCTATTTAACTTGAGGAAAAATACTGTTTTTGATTGATTAAAGGTTTTTATAAACAAAACGGGAAAATAAAGCAACTGTACAGTAGAAAGCTAAAAGTCTGATTACTGAATTGCTTATTTTTAACTTGATATCACTCTTGTATTTTAGGAGTTCAGTTCAGGTTCAAGGCAATCAAGAGATTTTAGGTTCAGTTCTGAACCTATTTTAAGTTTTAGGTTTAGATTTTAGGTTTAGTTCTGGTTTAGTGGACTCATCTGAATCAGTTTTAAGTTTAGTTTGACTTCATGTTAAGAAGCCATGTTCAACTCAAGTAATTTGCAAGGGTAAGGGAAAACCATCTAGGGGGCTATTAGCCAGTTGATCTGCTTCAGCTTGTCCTTTGTTTCATGGCTGTCCTGCTGGAATTTATGCCTGGGAGAGACCAGTTTCACACAGCTCAGTTGGAATTATTTTTCTAGGCCAGGGGTTCTCAACCCCTTCTCGGCCGAGTACCACCTTCAGCGCCACTCTCCTGCTGCATACCACCGGAAGTGACTGCCGATGACCTCATTGCCAGTTACTTCTGGGTTTTTGGAGGCCAGAAAACGCAGGCTCTGAGTGGATGGGGAGGCCTTCTCAGCATTCCTGAGAGGCTTGGCCAAAGGCAGGAGCCTCTCGGAAGTGAAAACACAGCACCAAAAGTGCCACGTCGGAGCAGGGGTCCAGTGGTCCGAGTACCACCAGCAGTCAGCCGAAGTACCACTGGTGGAACGGGTACCACTTGTTGAGAATCCCTGTTCTAGGCCATTGTTTCCTCTGCCCATCCTTCACTATTGGAACCTCTTGCTTTCCGTAGAGACTTCGTTTTGAGAATTTGCCCCATTGTATGTTTGTCTAGTGTAGTTGCCAACAAAGGCTAAATCCTTTGACTATTCCACAATCCTATGAATGCTGCATAAGAATTACTGAAAGATGTATAGTTGCAGGAGCTGTGTAGTTGTGGAGTACATGTGAAAATTTCACACATTACTTTAAAAACTGTTTGAACAGGCTGTTCTAGAAGAGGGAAGGTACATGCCCAGTTTGACAGCTGCCATCCCGGCCGGGCCCAACTGACCCGGCCTTTCCCAGCCCACCAGCTGCTCACAGCAGGCCGGAACTCTTTTGAGCCTGGCCGGTGTGTTCAGGGCAGCCAGGGCTCCTCGCACACGTGCGCAAGTGTCACGCAGCGCAAACACCTCTCTCCCAGGCGTTGTGCGCTGTGCAACACTCGCGCAGGCACACAAGGCACACACCGGCCAGGCTCAGAAGAGTTCTGGCCTGCCGCAATGCATCCAGTGGGCCTGGAAAGGCCGGGACAGTCATTAAATTTTGTTACCAGGTCCTATGTCATGCTGTGTCCAATCCAATCAACTTCCCTGTGAATTGACTGATTGGTACAATACATGAATATTTTGTTCTCCTTGATTGGATCAAGTATATACCAATCAAGTATATACCAATATTTTGAAATAAAAAGTCCCTTTCTTAATTTTATTACACATTGGTTGTCTTCAAACATGTATTTGGGGCCAAGTTAATTATTTTACCAAGTTATTGGTGATGATGATGAAGTAAATGAGTGCAAGAATGCTTAGTTCTCCACCTACCCGCCTTCTTTCAAAATAAACATGCCGGTTAAAGTGAAGAGGCACAAGAACCCCTTATTTTGTCAAAACTCCTAGAACTTGACACTGTGTGCGTGCTTGCGTGCATGTGCATGAGAGATACTTCCTGGACATGGAAAACTCCATGCAGTGTGTGGCACCCTTGTTTTGCCCACCATTGTACTTAAGACAAGGTTATATATTATATGAGGTCGGGGTGAATAGGAATTGAAAGACTGCACAATTCATCTGATCTTGGACTTCTCTGTGCCTTTGAATATGCGTAAGGATTGTGGCCACAGATTTTTTCCAAAGAAAATTATTATACTTTTATGTGGTGTCCCCAGTGATATTTGGCCCAAGGGACAAATCAGGCCTACACCTGCCCAGCTTCAGTGCTACAGCACCAGGCACTCTCAGCCTCCTGTGAGCAGAGGCGTCGTCTGACCTGGGGCGGTGGGGCGGTGGGCCCCAGGGAGTAGGGGCAGAAAGGCTCCGGTGGGGCGGGAGCCTCCCCAAGTTCCATGTCTTTTTAGCTTGTTTTTTTCTTTTTTCGGCGATTTTTCGCCGATTTTAAGTCTAAAAAACGGGGTTAACAACATGTATGTATGCTTTGCTGGCACTTACCTTGTATAGGACGTTCCCTCGACGATCTTCTTCCTGCTTCCGGCGCTGCGCCCAGGCAACTCTGAACCGCCCCCAGGAGCTGTTTCCGGAGTTTGCGCAAGTGCAAACCGTCCCTGGAAACTCCATGGGTTGCGCAAACTCCGGAAAGCGCTGGTAGGGGCGTTACGCAGCACCGGGAGCAGGAAGAAGATCGTCGAGGGAACGTCCTATACAAGATAAGTGCTGGCAAAGCAAACATTCACTTTAACGTCTCCGTTTTTTACACTTTAAATCGCCAAAAAAACCCCAATAAAACTGTCAAAAATAGGTTTTGAAAACGAAACCTAAACGTTTTGACAGTTTTATTGGGGGGCTCCGGAGGGTCCGCCCCAGGTCGGGGGGCGCCTGGCGACGCCACTGCCTGTGAGTGTTCTCTTTCATCTCATTTTTGGTTCTGTGGTGGTGGGTCATGCACTCCTGAGGCCTCATATTTCCCACTACGTGTAGGCTTTTTAACAGACCTGCAGCATCTTAAGCATCCTGCTACTACTACTTTGCTTAATAGTACAGTACTGGGACTCTGGATTCCTTTAGATCCAGGAGACCCTTGGTTGCTGGAATAACTATTTTTTAAGATTAACCTGCTAGTGTATAGCAGAACAACAGCGTATTTAAGTTTTGGTTCGCACAAGTTATCATTCTAAACGAGATTACACTAGTTTGCAATATTGAACTTTTGTTAAGAGAACAGATCTTTACAGGCAGTCCCATAAATGACTCGTTACATACCACATTGAAAGCTTAAAAATGTAGCTACAAAAAGGAAACATGTTTACCTGTAAAAAAAGGAATTTAAAAAGGGGGAAAGCCCTTAATTGAGTTCTACAAAAACTTATTTGAAACTGTCCAGAACAGCTTTAAATTCAGGAAGAAATAAATGTCAAGGGGACATCTAGGCAACCTTGATTATGCATTTTCTTTCATTTCACTAGCTTATGTCAAAGTGCTGAGTAAGGGTAGCATGCTGGTCACTGAGGGTCATATTATTCAATTTTGCATAGACTTTGAGAGTTCAATTGTCTTTCCAAGTGTGACTGAACTTTGAGGTGTGAAATGTAAGATTTCAGGTGAACTCTGTGTCCAGAATTGCAATGGAGACAATGGGGGTTCAAATGCTTATGCTGCTTGCATGCAGATAGGCTTGGGGATTCAGAAAAACATGGAACATATCTTTCTGTTTCATTTGTGAGCCCATATCTGCTAGATTAGATTGCTGTTGTATTTTCATGGACTTAAAAGGAGACTGACCGACCAGAAGGGGAAAAAACTTAGTAGAGCATTCTGTTTCATCCCCTAGTACAGTGTTTCTCAAACTATGGGTCGGAACCCACTTGGTGGGTCTCGACCCGGTTTCTGGTGGGTCCCAGGTGATGGAAAGATCAGATAAGTAATTGCCACAAGCCTTGAGGCTATTCAAAAATCAGATAGCTGCTAATTGCCCTTCAAAGGGCTGAGCTCCTGCAGCTTACAAGCTTGTGTAAATATAGGGAGATAAATATTTGAGTGTCTTGTAAAGCTAGGTGGGTCCCGATAGAGTGTCATTTTAAAAAGTGGGTCCTGGTGCTAAAAAGTTTGAGAACCACTGCCCTAGTAGTTACACTCTGCACCCCTGTTTACAATCTGAAAACTATGAAATGGGCCAAAGAACTCTGTGTATGTACATGTGCTTATATCAGGTTCTATAAACTGTGTTACATTCTGTGGACTATAATAGAAAAATTCAGTTACTTGGGGTGGGGAAAGATGTGTTTCACAATAAAGATGAATAGTTCCAACTTTGTCTTGGAGACTACCTTTTAATGACAGTATGTTTTTTTCCATTTTCTTTATTCACTAAATCAATTGAATTACCACTGTTGACTTGTTCCTGTTGGTTTATGTCCTTACAATAGTGGAAGTGGCATTATTGTTTTTCAAAACTATGAATTTGGTATTCTAATTAGTAGTAATTTATTTTCTTCAGGAATGCACAGTAGCATCATTTTATGTCTGCAAAACTGAAAGGTGCATTCTATAAAAGGTGCATTTATTTTCTACTTGGATAAAACTTCAATATTTCCATGGATGTTGCTCTTCTGTTTGTGTGTGGAAACAGTGTAATCCTTTTCTCATATTTTGAGATTGTTGGTAACCCAGAACCCGATTTAGAGAAGATTCAGAACCAGTTACATAATCTGTGTTCACTAGAAATGTCTGCACATGCATACACCCTGCCCTAAAAGCAGTAACTGTTAAAGTATATCTTTTTATATATTGATTGTTCATTTCAGCGTCACTCTGTGCATTAAGAATCAGCACTAAAGGAGTTAAAATTTGCACTCGTCTATGGCTTGGATTCTTTGATTACTTTAAATGCATTCTTGAAATAACTTGTGTACATTTACTGTGTTCAGAGATCTTTCTTTTAGATTTATGCTGTTGTGAATAGAGTAATGAGCTCTGGTGAGGGGTGCTGGTAACTGGCTATAGAGCAGAGGTAGAACGAGAAGCCAACCATGTAAACATGTCAATTATCATGACAAGTATTTTTGGAAGAAAATATCTATACAACTTTTATCATTGTCAAATGACACGTGATTCCCAAGTTGTATTTTTTTTAGGTATAGGACTGTGACTCCAACACAACTACCTTTCTAGTATTTGATATAAAACACGAGTACATTGTTTCATCTTGAAATGAAGAGAAGTTTAATAGGAAAACCTTCAAGAGCAATATGTAGAAAAAGGTTTTTTCTCTTTTTTTACTCTGCAATGATAGAAATGGGAGAAATGCCAAAACACTCTCACACAATTTACCAAATAGCAGGCACCCTCACCCCATCAAATAAATCCTTGCTACTTCCCACAGCTGGGTTTGTGGGAGAACTGAAAATTACAGCATCCCATAGTAGAGACCCCAGCTATAGGTCTACCAGTACCTAATCTTAGAACTTTAAGCTAGACAAGTAAACCATGGAAAGTGAAAGGCCTGGAAGTGATTGGAACGTAAGCTAGAATTAATGTTTGTCTGTGTGGCATATGGAAAAGGCAGTGGTGTATCAGAAATGTTTAGCTAACTAAAATACATGCCCTAGCTCATAGGTGGCCAACCCACGGCACGGGTGCCACTTAGTGGCACGCCAAGCCTTTTGAAGTGGCACACACTGTCGTTCCTGTTTGAGCTGAGCGCTGAAGTCCCTCTATCTTTCTCGACCCCAACGCACCTTTCCAAGCCTGTGACACTAGAGGAGGTCTCTGCACCCCACTGCACCTTATACTTCTTGCGCTGTCACTGTGCTTTAAATATTTTCATTACGTTAGATTTATTTATTTATTTATGTATTTATTTATTTAAGTGGCAAGCTCAAGATTATCTACATAAAATGTGGCACATGGCGTGCCACGGGTTGGCCACCACTGCCCTAGCTCAACCAGGCAGAAAAGTTGTTTGCAGGAACATGGTGCAGGATGGTTGCAAAGATGACAAATGCCAACCTCTTCCATGCCCAGATGCATAGGGATGTGGAAAGAGTGTAAGTACTGTACCCACATTCTCCTTTCTAGCTTTGAGTAGAAAGAAGTAGGCTTGAGGACTGAGCAGACTGTCTACATTTTTCGTGGAAGTGGGTGTGTGCCATACTGTTGTCTTGGTTTGTTTTCATCTTGTTCTGACGTGAGGATAGAGTATGCTACATTTGACCTTAACTGTGATCTTCATACACAACTGAGCTTGCTTGCATGTATTTTCAATGTTTTCTCACACATTCAAGGAAGCAAGCAGTCTCTGCATCCATTCATGCTTGGAAAGGCTGCTGCAGCCAACTAAGCAAACACATAAAGAAACAATCTGAGTTCAGCTACTTAAATGAAATTGAGGTAGCATGAAATAACAAACAGCTATCAGGAATTTATCAGTTGAAATATTACGTAAGAAAAGAATGTTAAAGATGAAAAGACGAGGACCTATGACAGTCTAGTCTTCAGACCATTCTGTCGTGTTAGTGAAAGTGGTGGTGGGTCATCATATTTGGATTTCCAAAAGGCTCTGCCTAAGTTTCTAATGTGTGCTATGGAACCTACTGACTTAAGGTGGAAAAGCACAAAAAATGAAGCATAGGATAAGAGATGACATTCCTTTTAGTTCAGCACTAGTTTGACAGCCAGAGGTACTGAGATTGCTTTAAGAAGGCTTGCAGCAATCCTGTAAGTTACTGGGATTGTGGCCAACAGGTTTTGAGGTATTTGTATGTCGGAGCCAAAAATGGATTTTTATTTCGCAGTGCAGAGCTGGAAGCAAGATTTGTCTTTTTCTGCCATCAGAAGCTAATTGGCTTGACTCTGGTTCAGATGTGACAGGATTTATTTTTGGGTTTTATTATTTTGATGCAAAATACTTCTAAAGTTTTCCTTTTTAAACCTTTTAATTTTTCCTACAGCAGGAACTAAACATCTCCAAAGCTCCAATATCCAACTAAGTGTCCCAGTGCTAGACTTTAGCCCGAGATAAAAAAGGTAACAGTTTAAGGACATGTCCATACGGAATGTTCAGTTACCTTGAAGTTGAGAAATTAATCCAGTTTCTGATTGACTAAATTGCTATACCCCGTGTTGCTATTCCTTGTGTTTCTATGTCCACAGTGCCTTTATATCAGTGGTTCCCAACCTTTTTAGCACCAGGAACCCCTTTTGTAGAATGACAATCTGTCAAGACCCCCCTAAGAACTAGGGCTGGATGTCATTAAGCAGGAAGTGATGTTGTTGTGTTAATAAATTACATTGCTTAATAAATCGCACTTTGTAAAATCACATTTTTTAAAGTTGTACTCGTAAGCAGTCCCATTTGGGGAGTGAGTGAGCTAATATTAACAGATATGCTAAAAGGCAAGCAAAGTAATGCAAGGTGAGCAAACAAGCCCCAAGAGAGTTTGACACTTTTCTCTGCAATGGGGGGAGGAGTGAGCCGCCATCTTGTGTGTGGCCATCCAACCAACATCCCGTGACCCCCCAGAAACAGCCTCACAACCCCTTTGGGGGTCCCAACCCCTAGGTTGGGAAACACTGCTCTATATGTTTGCAGGTACATTTAACTTTCTCTGGCATACATATTTTCAAAAAGATGCTGACCAACAGTCTATAAAAGGATGTACAGTTTGTACTTGGCAGGTATTGGCCTAGTGTAGACATCATGTTAAACTATAGTTAGCATTAGTCATTATACGATTTGGTTATCGTAACCCTGGTTCAAGTCCTGTCTAGTGAAACCTGTTTATCATACAGGCAGATCTGTTGGGAAGGCAAGGCAACTGCCTCAGCTGTGGCATGTTTGAAGCAAGTGTATTGCTAAACCATGCTTAATTCAAGCAATGGTTTGCAAGCCCATCTTAAACATGGTTTCACATCCTGTTTGCAGCCGATTGTTAACCATGATTTAGATATTCAAGTGTAACTCTTTGCTGTGGTTGAGGAAAACAAACCATGGAGAAACAAGTCTCTATAGGGTTCCTGTGTGAAATGAATTGGAAAGAAAATATTGTGGTAAACCATCTGCAGGGATTGGCAGCCTATATAAAATATTGGCTAATGCTTTCCACCCAAGTTGTAAATGTTGCTCCAGGGCATGTTGAGTTATGAAGCTGCCTCTGTGATCAAGCTTGTTAAATAACTCTCGCAATTACCACAACCCTTGTTGTTGTTGTTCAGTCGTTAAGTCGTGTCCGACCCTTCGTGATCCCATGAACCATATCCCGCCAGGCCTTCCTGTCCTCCACTATCTTCCTGAGTTCGCTCATTTTCATGTTCGTTGCATCGGTGATGCTGTCTAACCATCTCATCCTTTGCCTTCCCCTTCTCCTTTTGCCTTCAATTTTTCCCAGCATCAGAGTCTTCTCCAGAGAGTCCTCTCTTCGCATTAGGTGGCCAAAATATTTGAGTTTCAGCCTTAGTACCTGTCCTTCCAGGGAACAGTCAGGGTTGATTTCATTTAGGATTGACTGATTTGATCTCCTAGCAGTCCAAGGGACTCTCAGGAGTCTTCTCCAGCACCACAGTTCAAAAGCATCTATTCTTCGGCGCTCAGCCTTCCTTATGGTCCAACTCTCGCAACCATACATTGCTACTGGGAACACCATCGCCCTGACTATGCGAACATTTGTTGGCATGGTGATATCTCTGCTTTTTATTATGCTGTCTAAGTTTGCCATAGCTTTCCTTCCAAGGAGTAAGCGTCTTTTAATTTCATGGCTTCTGTCTCCGTCTGCAGTGATCTTGGAGCCCAGAAAAGTAAAATCTGTTACTGCTTCCATTTCTGCCCCTTCTATTTGCCAGGAATTGATGGACCCAGATGCCATGATCTTAGTTTTATTAATGTTGAGTTTCAAGCCAACTTTTGCACTCTCCTCTTTCACCCTCATCAAGAGGCTCTTTAGTTCTTCTTCACTTTCTGCCATTAGGGTGGTATCGTCTGCATATCTGAGGTTGTTGATATTTCTCCCGGCAATCTTGATTCCGGCTTGCGATTCATTCAGCCCTGCATTTCTCATAATGTACTCTGCATATAAGTTAAATAGGCAGGGTGACAATATACAGCCTTGCCGTACTCCCTTCCCAATTTTGAACCAGTCGGTTGTTCCATGGCCGGTCCGAACTGTTGCTTCTTGACCCGCATACAGGTTTCTCAGGAGACAGGTAAGGTGGTCTGGTACCCCCATCTCTTTAAGAATTTGCCACAGTTTGTTGTGATCCACACAATCAAAGGCTTTTGCGTAGTCAATGAAGCAGAAGTAGGTGGTTTTTTGGAACTCTCGGGCTTTCTCCATGATCCAGCGCATGTTGGCAATTTGATCTCTAGTTCCTCTGCCTCTTCGAAACCCAGCTTGTACGTCCGGTAGTTCTCGGTCCACGTACTGCTGAAGCCTAGCTTGTAGGATTTTGAGCATAACCTTGCTAGCATGTGATATGAGTGCAATTGTGCGATAGTTTGAGCACTCTTTGGCACTGCCCTTCTTTGGAATTGGAACGTAAACTGACCTTTTCCAATCCTTTGGCCACTGCTGAGTTTTCCAAATTTGTTGGCATATTGAGTGCAGCACTTTCACAGCATCATCATTTAGGATTTTAAGTAGCTCAGCTGGGATATTATCATCTCCACTAGCTTTGCTGTTAGTGATGCTACCTAAGGCCCACTTGACTTCACTCTCTAGGATGTCCGGCTCTGGGTCAGTGACCACACCAGCGTGGTCATCAGGAACATTAAGATCTTTCTTGTATAGTTCTTCTGTGTATTCTTGCCATCTCTTCTTAATCTCTTCTGCTTCTGTTAGGTCTCTGCCTTTTTTGTCCTTTATCATGCCCATCTTTGCACAAAACGTTCCCTTGATATCTCCAATTTTCTTGAAGAGATCTCTAGTCCTCCCCATTCTGTTGTTTTCCTCGATTTCCTTGCATTGTTCATTTTAAGAAGGCCTTCTTATCTCTCCTTGCTATTCTCTGGAAATCTGCATTCAGTTGTTTATATCTTTCCCTTTCACCTTTGCTTTTTGCATTCCTTCTTTCCACAGCTATTTGTAAAGCCTCATCTGACAGCCACTTTGCTTTCTTGCATTTCTTTTTCTTTGGGATGGTTTTCGTTGCTGCCTCCTGTACAATGTTACGAACTTCCATCCATAGTTCTTCAGGCACTCTGTCTACCAGGTCTAATGCCCTAAATCTATTCTTCACCTCCACTGTATACTCATAAGGGATATGGTTTAGGTCATATCTGACTGGTCTAGTGGTGTTCCCTACATTCTTCAGTTTAAGCCTGAATTTTGCAATAAGAAGCTCATGATCTGAGCCACAGTCAGCTCCAGGTCTTGTTTTTACTGACTGTATAGAGCTTCTCCATCTTTGGCTGCAAAGCTCATGATCTGAGCCACAGTCAGCTCCAGGTCTTGTTTTTACTGACTGTATAGAGCTTCTCCATCTTTGGCTGCAAAGCACATAATCTATCTGGTTTCGGTATTGACCATCTGGTGATGTCCATGTGTAGAGTCGCCTCTTGTGTTGTTGGAAAAGAGTGTTTGCTATAACCAGCGTGTTCTCTTGACAGAACTCCATTAGCCTTTGCCCTGCTTCATTTTGCGCTCCAAGGCCAAACTTGCCTGTTGTTCCGTTTATTTCTTGATTTCCTACTTTAGCATTCCAGTCTCCTATGATGTAAAGGACATCTTTTTTGGGTGCTAGTTCTAGAAGGTGTTGTAGGTCTTCATAGAACCGGTCAACTTCATCTTCTTCGGCATCAGTGGTTGGGGCATACACTTGGATTACTGTGATGTTGAATGGTTTGCCTTGGATTCGAACTGAAATCATTCTGTCGTTTTTGAGGTTGCACCCCAGTACTGCCTTTCCCACTCTTGTATTGACTATGAGGGCTACTCCATTTCTTCTAAGGGATTCATGCCCACAGTAGTAGATATGATGGTCACCTGACTTAAATTCGCCCATGCCCGTCCATTTTAGTTCGCTGATTCCCAAGATGTCAATGTTCAATCTTATCATCTCATTTTTGACCACATCCAGCTTGCCTTGATTCATAGACCTCACATTCCATGTTCCTAAGCAGTATTGCTCCTTGAAGCATTGGATTTTCCTTTCAACCTCAGACACATCCACAGCTGGACGTCCTTTCGGCTTTGGCCCAACCGCTTCATTCTTTCTGGGTCTACTTGGAATAGTCCTCCGCTCTTCCTCAGTAGCATATTGGACACCTTCCGACCTGAGGGGCTCATCTTCCGGCGTCATATCTTTTAGCCTTTTGGTACTGTTCATGGGATTTTCTTGGCAAGGTTACTGGAGTGGGTTGCCATTTCCTTCTCCAGTGGATCACTTTTAGTCAGAACTCTCTGCTACGACCTGTCCGTCTTGGGTGTCCCTGCACGGCATAGCTCATGGCTTCATTGAGTTACGCAAGCCCCTTCGCCACGACAAGGCAATGATCCATGAAGGAGACCACAACCCTAGTAAGAGTGAAACAGGACATACAGTAAGCTGAACCTTTTTACCAACAGAGGTATTACTGAGCAGTATCTCTGGGTTGCAGGTCAAGAACTCCATTAATAACTAGAGATTTGACCATGATTTTTCATACCTTCTCTTCTCCCCCACCCCCACCCCTTCCTCATCTTCTCAACCATTTGGCAAAGCAAGCAGGACTTTCATTTTGCTCCACAGCACATTTGTGAGGAATGTGAGTAAAGGGACTGGCGAGTAGAAATCGTAGATGTTTTCTGTTTTGTTGCTGTTCTGTTGCGAACTAGAAATCATGCTCTTTTTGAATTATGAACACTATTTGTCATTGAAGTCACTTAATTATGATCAGAAATGGAGGAAATCAAAATTCCAAAACTCTTGTTCGTTAATATTTCTGTATTCATGCCAGTAAGTTCCTTTCCTTTTCCTTTTCAGTTCTCTGTCGCCAGATGCTCCTTAAAGTAAACACATGCCTCCAATTGAAACCTGGATGTAATTATTCTGTATTGCTTCCTGAACTAATGCCAGAGTGTTTTTGGCTATTAGCTAAATGTCATCGAATGATTGGTCATGAAGCATAATCAATGAAGTCTGGAATGAACACAGTTTTATTTGGTTCAAAACTTAATTGTTCTGCTGAATTCTTGTAAGCTTGCTATATCACAGGTGTTATGTTCTCTTGCCCTTAAGATCAGAAAGTAAAATCATTCTGCACCCTTCGGTGAAACAGTTGTTGGTTTCATAAACTGCAGTCTGCTTCGTGTAGCGTTGTGGGTTGTGTATTACAGCAGTGTTATATGTCTGGTAGAATCACAGAAAAGTATGTCTAGAATTTACCTGAATATCATCCAGTATAGCACATAATGTTGAAGCATAGATTTTGATTGTTAAAATAATGTTGAAGTCCTGTGTGCAAATCAAAGTGAGAAGGGGGGAATACCAAAATACACAATACCAGAGAATTGTTTCAGGGCTAAAGAATATTGTTTATTTGTTTATATCCTTCCTTTCCCTCCAAATAAGTAAGACAAGCTCGGAGGACTTGTGTACCTTCCTTGCCATTTTCTGAAATGGCAGCTCTTCAAACCTAATTCTATGGGGAACTGCTTGTTCCCCTCATGTTTGCCTTAGTACCTTTTCAAGGCAGAGTCAAAGGATTGATTTGGAGACACTTCCATAGCCAAGGTATTCCCATTCTTAGTATTCAGGGATCCCACTTCTTTATTCATATTTTTCATTTGATGAATAGAGGTATGGGAAATGACTTAAAATCTTGATCTAGACACAGTCTAGTTTGTTTAATGCTTATTCGTGATTACATTTGAACCTTTTATTTCTTTATTTTTTATTTCTGTATTTATATACTGCCTTTCTTATCCTCGGATTGCTCTTCGGATGTTACTCAAAGCGGTTTACATAGGCAGGTTTGTCTCGATCCGATAAGGATCTTTACAATATTGTTCTATGTATATATAGAATCCTACAATTCCAGATGGTTTCTTCCACGGTGTAGTCAACTTTCACTTAGCTACTGAACACCAGCCTTGAGCTCTCTGCAGTATGCCACAGATCATGCTGAACAGGGGAACTTTTTCCCAGTTGTAATCGTTCTGTCAATGACATTCTCTGCATTCCAGTCCGTACTCTCACCACAGCACGTAACAGCGATGTCTCTCTGCCACCGAGGGTCTTAACATCTTATCAGTGATTTCTGGTCTGCCCCCTTCCAACAGGAACAGGCCGCTCCTGCTTAGACTGCTCCGGCAGTTCACAACCTCAGGACCACACCTTGATGATGCTGGGGGTAAATGATTTTTTTTTTCCATTATGGCTGATGTGGGCTTCCTAGAGGCATCTGACTGGCTTCTGTTGAGAACTGAATGTTAGATTACATGGAGCTCTGCAGTCTGATCCAGTGTGACAATTTACATTCTTGTGTTTAGCAACTACCATACTGAAGGGGGTGAGGAGAAGAGTGCCTCTTATTTTTTATTTGTTCAGCGTAAAATGTTTAGATGTGTTAGATGCACATAGTATGTGGGGCAGTGCAAAAGATAAATGGAATAAATTCTCAGTGTTAATTACGCTTTTGTTGTTGTTGTTTGTTGTTGTTCAGTCGTTAAGTCGTGTCCGACCCTTCGTGATCCCATGAGCCATATCCCGCCAGGCCTTCCTGTCCTCCACTATCTTCCTGAGTTCGCTCATTTTCATGTTCGTTGCATCGGTGATGCTGTCTAACCATCTCATCCTTTGCCTTCCCCTTCTCCTTTTGCCTTCAATCAATCATCCTTTGCCTTTCCCAGCATCAGAGTCTTCTCCAGAGAGTCCTCTCTTCACACTAGGTGGCCAAAATATTTGAGTTTCAGCCTTAGTACCTGTCCTTCCAGGGAACAGTCAGGGTTGATTTCATTTAGGATTGACTGATTTGATCTCCTAGCAGTCCAAGGGACTCTCAGGAGTCTTCTCCAGCACCACAGTTCGAAAGCATCTATTCTTCAGCACTCAGCCTTCCTTATGGTCCAACTCTCGCAACCATACATTGCTACTGGGAACATCATCGCCCTGACTATACGAACTTATGTTACTCTTCTCCAAAGAGCGCATAGTGACATAAATACTTGTCTGAGGCAGACGTCCATCCAGGCAACATAGAGTGTCTTACCTGCTTAGCTGCAGCAGTAGAAATGCACCATATGCTTTCTGTTAATACCTAAATAACCGAATTTGCAACATTTTTCCCTTCAGCATCAGATCCATTCTGAAAACATATTTTGAGAATTGACTTGATGAATCAATCCACATGATATCCATAGACAACAAAACGTCCGGTGGCACCTTACTAGCAAATTCAGTTCTGCGTAAGCTTTTGTGGTAGGAAAAGTCTAATTTAGGGGTCCTCAACCAGTGGTACTAGTACCATCAGTGGTAATTCGGCCCACTACTGGTGGTACATCGACCGACTACCGGAACCCCGCTCCGACGAGGCGCTTTTGGTGGCACGTTTTCACTCCCAAGAGGCTCCTGCCTTTGGCTGAGAAGGGCCCTCCCACTTGCCCAGAGCCTCCAACTGTGTTTTCTGGCCTCTGAAAACCTGGAAGTAACTGGTGATGTCATCACCAATCACTTCCAGTGGTACGCAGCAGGAATGTGGCACTCGACCAGGAAGGAGTTGAGAATCCCTGGTCTAATTCATCAGATACAGGAAGAGGTGGTCTTAGTTGGAAGGTGTGCACACTCAGAGAAAAACACAAAGTTATCTGCAGTACAACATGAATGGCCTCTGTGTGCCCTTACTGTAGCTAAAAGACTTACATTGAAGTGCAATATAAAGTGCAATAGCTCTTCATGCATTTGAAGTAGACTGTAGTTCATGAAAGCTTATACTACGATCAATGCATTAGTCTGTGGCAGCAAACACAAATTCTTGTGGCACCATGAAGACGTAACATAGCTACCCTTCTGGAAGTGGTTGCCATGAACAAAATCCACAAGCTCTTAACTTACATTATTGTGCCCTTGTTTCAAAAACAGGAACTCCTGTACCACCTTGCAGTAAGTGGTCAAACGTTAGATAGCAACAGCTGGATGCTGTCTGCACACTGGAGCAGAGTTTCAATCTTATCTGTTCTTAAGAACGTTTTATATGAAAGCACCTGTCACAGCCTCAATCTAGTTTTAGGATATATGAACCCAGGCGGAAAGAGAATTAATGATCCTGTCTCCTTGGTTCTATCTGGTAAATGTATATACCTGAGCAGAGGCTTTAGGCTCATCAAGACAGTAACTGCACAGCTTATACCACAAAAGAAGAGCCCAATTAATTTTAACATAGTTCAAGCTGTGGATGCAACAAGGAAGATTCCTAGAAATAAGTAATTAATGGTAGAATTTGGGTCATTTACTGTCCAATCAAATCAAATCACCATGCGGTGCAGGATGCACTGCATCCCATGGGAGATTTGGGGCTGCTGGAGGTCTCCTTGGGGTAAGGCAATATTTGTCCCCTTGCCCTTGGGTAAGCCCCAGCAGCCATTATGGGGCAATTCAGACCTGCACCAGTGCAAGTCCATGTTGATGCATGCAGGCGGATCAGGCCTGGGACAGGTCCTGGGCCTGACCCGCTGACCCCATCTCCTGCCCATTCTTCCCTGTTCAGCCCCCTCCTCACCCTGCCCCTGTGCTGGATTTACCTGTTCCAGCAGTTCCAGTCATTCTTAAAGTGCCAGCAGCGAGTCTCTGGCCTTCGCGCTTTTGCATCCGGGCCTTGCACTGACCTGCCTCTCTCTCTCTCTCTCTCTCTCTCTCGTGTCCCTGTAACTAACTGTGCACTGAGTATTGATAACATACTGGTACGTTCCAAGGCACTTTTTCTTTTTCAGTTGCACTAAAGAATACACCGAGTTGGAGGTGCTGTAGATACAGTTTGACAATATGACCACCTTTTTATTTTTAAGTTCCTGAATTCTTTGTCTTAAGTATTAGAAACGTTAGAAATAATAAAATTGTAGCCTTCAGTATACTTACATTTGTTTTAGTTACCGGGCCTCCCTTTCAAATAAGATTGAAGGTTGGGGTGCAATTGTAAGCCTCTTAGAATTTTGATTAGCTTTTTAAATTATAAGCAAGTTCGGTGGCAATTCCTGAAAGTCAGATTTAGAGAGAGAGGGAGGGAGGGAGGGGGAGAGAGCGCATGCGCGCGTGTGTGCAATAACATGTAGATGCTCTCAATGAACACAGAATGTATGAATTAGGTGGGAGTCAGTTGATGCATTCACTGTGCACCTCTGTCTCTAGGATCCCTGTGTGCAATTGTGCCACCGTAGTTTGTGAACGAAACACTGATTTCATCACCAAATAAATGCAAATGTTATAAGAATACAGCAGCTTTTAAACTGAATTGATTGTGAATTTTGTCACTATGTGGAGTTTGATGAAACAAAATGAACAAATAATTCAAAGCAGAAATTAATTTGTGTAACTGATATATTCAAATAAACTGAAAGCTAGGCTATTTCCGGACAGCCCGTAATGTAATTACTCTTTCAGTCCTCCCCACCCCCTTCTACTTCAGGAAGCCTGTTTGACTAAAATGTACCACATTTCACAATGGGTTTACTTGTGCCGTCTAGGATTTCTAAAGTAATACTGGTATCTCACTTTTATGCTATGCGATCGCAACCCACCCTGTTAGTTCTTTCTTGCATATGCTCTTGACCTGAAATCTCTTTGCAGATTTGCACGCAAGCACCCCTTCGGAGATAAACGTTCAGTTTTAAGGCAAAGTGCTGCTTAACTATTTCATGACTCCTAAATTATTCCTTTTTTATTTCTTGATTGGGTGAACAAAAATGTGTAAGGCATGAGATTTAACTTGAAGACTCTTTACTGAATGACAGATAGTGATAAGGTGGTCTGTTCTTGAAAGGTTCTGATTTGCTGCCTTCTCTGCAGTGGGTAGTAGGATGTAGCTAGCATGGCATCCTGGCATGGGTCATCTGAAATAACCCAGCATTTGCTGTTTTATTAATAAATCTTTCCTTGCTGTGTTCACTTTTTCTAGGCACACCAAAGGCTTCCTCCATGGCAGAACATGAGAGTGGTCTATTGCAGTACTGTAGTGCCCTCTGATGGTGAGTACAATAAATAATTTGGTTAATAAAGTATTTCTATTATTCTCAAGTGTTGTGTTGGTTTTTTTGGTTGGTTTTTTAAATCAGAAGTGTAAGGCACTTTATGGAAGTTATGGCAATGGGCATTGTTATAAGCAGAAACGGTTCTAAATGTTTTGTGGAAAGAAATTTATGGGACATTTTGCCTGCCCTGATATTTCAGCCTTGCTAAATTACAAGGAGGATTGCATCCTTTTCTGGGTCAGTTTCCTGTTGGTTTGTTTTTCCTGTTTCCCATTTCATACACATCAAAAGATCTTTCTTTGCGATTAGCTGGTTGTGGTGACTTCATGCTGCTTGTTCTTTTCCAAAACCTTACTGTGCCAACCTACTTTTAAAGTGTTTGTTCAAGGTCAATCCTGTTAGATTTCTTCTTGCCGTGTAGTATAGCTGCGCTCGGTCACTTCTGGGACTTGGTTTTCAGCTACCTTGAAATACATTGTTTAGTTTTTACCTTTTCCCTCATTCTTTTTTGTTTCTATTTTGCAAGAGAATGTTTACTATAGGCAATCATTACAACTGATACTTTCAAATGTTGTATTTCATCTTATTTTGAATGGGAGGCCTATTGGCTAGAATTAGCTAGAACATGGGATATTAAACTGGCACTCCTCAGCTTCCTCAACTACAGAGTCAGTGTCTACAATGTATGCATTCCAGACGTCCTCATTTCCCCAATATCCCCAAGTTGTTCCTTCCACGTCTACTTTTTGTGTTTGAGGACAGTTGTGTTTTCTCAGAAGAGCCATTAATAACTCCTCCCCCACTGTCTGTGGGTCATCTGTTCCTGGGAATGCTGCAGGCAAGTTCGGAGGGTCAGTCTTATTCAGCCAAAAATGGAAATGGGATTGCTCACAAGAGTGGAATCTACGAATGGTACTGAAATATTTGGCTGACTAAAAGCTGGTCAACAGATCATGCTACTGCAAAATATAGCTAACCAGAATAACTTTTTTTATTGTTTAAATCTTTCAGAGGCCTCTAAAGGGAAACATAGTCCTAGCAGCATGTAGATGAACTAGTTGTGTTCCAGTGTCTAAAAGGTTGCTGCATTCTTGAGTTGTTATAAGAAGACAGGACCCTTGGCCTGACTAGATGTTGTGTAGATGGATTAGGCTTGTATCCCATGTTCTGTTTTTCCACTCTGTGTAATGGAATGTGTGCTTGGTTCCACTGACTCACTGAAGGGACACTTGAAATGCACTTTGAAACGTGCCTGTTGTCATAACCCAACAAGATTAAATGGTTCATTGGTTAGGACTGTCCTTTTTAAAAAACAAAACAAAAGCAAAACATGTGCTAAAATACTTGTGTATTTTAAAGACATTAAACTTTCCAGGTTTGAGAACCATTACAGTGATATGGCAACAAAACTGCCATGTTAAAAAAAAATCTGAAATGCTGTCAAAAATGGTGGATAGACCAGGGTGTCTCCAGTATCAGTGTGTTAAAGCTAGACTCAACAAAAATGTTATAATTGGTCAGCAAAAATTGGTGGTGAGGTTTATAATGTTTCACACAAGGTTTGTGGTGTAAAATGACCGTACAGGTCTGTAGTAATTTAACGCCTTTTGGTAGTGAGCAGATTTTGAAAATGACTTATGCATGTTGAGTTTGTGATGCAGCCTTCGTTTTTTTAGATACCAAATTTCTCTGCTTATTGTGCAATAATTTCAAGTTTCCCAAATAACTTCTAGAGCCAACTGCTGGGGCATTGATTTACCAGCTGTTTGCTATGTTGGAAGCCTGCATGCTAGTGCTTGCTTTCCTGTTTGTAGACTGAGGCAGGCATTTTTCCAGGGATGTGCCATGCGCAGAGGGAGAGGGAGGAAATTCTATCCTTGCCTGTTCATCTTCGTTCTCTCTGAAGACAGGAGGGCATTTAACCTACAAGTCCCTCTGAGGCAGAATGGTTGTGAAGAAAACAGAGATTCTTGCTTTTCCAGTACCAACGTTTTGAATGAAAAGAAAAAATGAAAGATAAACTTGCATATAGCCATAGTTGGGGGGGGGGGGAGTAGGCCAGAAGCCAAAACACACTACTTTTTCATAACTGAGGGAGCAGAATCAAATAAGGACTGTCAAAATGTTGTTGTTTTTCTGAAGAGAAGAAAAATGTGCAATATCGGTCATAAAACCTTCTTTTTTCCCTCTGGACAAAGGAGAGCATTCTGCTTAAGCAGGTGAAAGTTGAGGAAATACTTTGGTTCAGAAAGGAGATATGTCTGTCTTAAAATCTCTAGTGATTATATGGATATACTACGTAGGTTCAGCTCTATGTATCTTTTAGTGGCACTTATTTCCAGAAGGCAGGTCCAGCCATCTGCTATTACAAAGGTGGCAGTGAATTCATTATAGAAGTGTAATGTTTGGATAGATCACATAGGTATGCAGTCTGAGTTGTGTGACTAAAATAGATCGTGCCATTTCAGGCAAAAATGTGTAGCAAAGCTTGCGCGTCCAGTATGCCCCCTGCAGTGCTTAGACTGGGTCTGCAAATGGGGGAGGATCGGCTTCTGTTTTCAGTGAAATGTGGAACTGAACTTTGGTACAAACAGGTCTGACCAAAGAACCACCTCTTTCCCTTTTGAATGTGCACAGCTCCTTTTCTGAAGAAAGGGGCACTAAATGTGCTGTGTTCAAACATTTTTGCTATAAGAAAAGCTTGTAACGCCATTAGTGTATGTGGTGCTTGCACAGAATGTGTGAGTGGATCCCTACCACTGTCCCCTTTAAGTCATGTGGCCTTGCAGCTCGAATCTAAGCCCTGCGCAGGTGCTCTGGAGCTCGGCAATAATGATGATGACATCGTTGCCGAGTGCTCTGGAGCTGCCCCCATGAAAAGGTAGGGCTCTGCACAGTCCATGTAATTTTACAGGGAACACTGATCAGTTTACTACCTAGGTAAGCAGAGAGAGAGAGAGAGGAAGAATATGCAGGTGTTTCAGTTACACATATCCAAGCTTGGTTAGCATAGGGAAAGAGCATTAGATTCTTCCCTGAGGCTTGAATGGTGTTTGGACAAAGCTGAGAGGCTCACACTCAGGCTCCATGTAGAGAACTGGTGGAAAAAAAAGTGAGTGGGAGGGACTCCTGCCCTGGAATACCTCCCAGAACACTGATCAAAGCAAAAATACCTGTTCCTTCTATGTACAAGCCACCTCTAGCCTTGTTTTGGGGAGGTGGAATCCACACATGAGCAGTCAGAATAGATCTGGGCTCCATTCTACAGTTCTGTCTCACAACTTCAGAAAGACATGCTGTATGTTACAAAGCTCATGCCAATTCTTCTCTAAATTATATGACTTCATTTGAGTAAAATCTGTCTAAACTGGCTAGTTTTTCTTTCCTCCACTAGATGTGACAGTGGTTTACCAAAACGGGTTACCTGTGATATCTGTGAATCTTCCATCCCGTCGTGAGCGTTGCCAGTTTACACTTAAGCCCATCTCAGACTCTGTTGGAGTATTCCTACGGCAACTACAGGCAGAAGACCGGGGGATCGACCGAGTTGCAATTTACTCACCAGGTATTGTTAAACATGATTGAGGCAATCCAATGAGCTCCTTCAATATACAGTTAAATCTTGCCCTTAGTACCTGTCCTTACAACTTCTTTGCTTATGTTAATGAAATGAAACCCAAACTACTTGTCAGACACCACTTCAGGGTAGGAATGTTAGGAATATTGTACTGGTTTTGTGAATCTGGGCTCACAGTGATAAGCTTGAAGAGAATACTCCACACAGAAAATCAATAACCTTTAGACAGTGCTTTTATTTTTTTAATGGGTATGCCTAGGATTTATAATGCATATACTTATTTAATACAATACGTCTTGGAGTTCTGATAACTATACATCACTGCTAACCTACTTGTTTTGGGGATAGTAAGTGTGTTGTGATTTTAGACTGTATTCTACCTGAGGTGATTTAAAAATTTAGCAGTAGTGAATCACTTAGGGCTGAACTAGATGAGACATTAAATACATAATTGTCTAGTTTGGGGATTATTTTAAAGTAAAAACAGTTGTATTGGGCCCAATCTGAATTGAAAAAGCAGCACAGAAGTAGGAGAGGTATCTTAACCTTTCCTGCTGCAAAAATACAATTTGTTTCAGTGGCATCTTTGGGAATTCATTTCAGATTTATCCATTATACAGATTTGAAGATATGGAATGGTCTTCTGGAAACCGGTGTTGTAAAAATATATTAAATTGGTAAGGTACACTGATTTGCACTGGAAAGCAGTATGTGGATATTAATGGTAATAAGTTGTTTCCAACTCGTTATAAATTCTATCCTTTTCCTTACAGATGGGACACGTGTAGCCTCTTCAACAGGAATAGATCTTCTGCTCCTTGACGATTTCAAGCTAGTAATTAATGACTTGACTTACCATGTTCGTCCGCCAAAAAGAGGTAACAATTTCATGTGATAAGGATATATTTCCAGAAGTCATTTTTAGGAAGACCCTCCATCTAACACTTTAAAATCTATGGTTTTATCTGTGGTGAGAAGGACAGTTGATGGTTTGTCTTCAGCAAACCCACATGTTCAGAATTGCGCTGCTATATTTGACCCTTGTAATGTGGAGATGAATATAAAAATATTAAAGCACCATCACCAGGCCTCCACATGCCTAGGCCACCCCCCTGAATTCTCAGTGCCAATACCAGTAGTAGCATTCAGCGCAATGTCAGACGGCAGACTAGGGCGTCACATGGGGGCTTAGTGCAGGGCTTCTGCTGGTGCGGCAGCCCAATAGGGTTAGTTTAGTATACATGTTTGCATCTGCTCCCCCGTTGCCCATGTTTGAGTTGCCCATGTCTCCCTTTCTGATTTGTCCCTTCCCAGTATCACAACTGTGTGCTCTGCTTACTGCCTTTTATGATGAAAAATGGTTGATCCTTTCAAACTGGCATTCCTCAATTCAGGTGGCTTGCTGTTGTCGTTTTCATGAATGTGCAGCTGTTAAATAAAAGTTGTACAATGTAGATTTTGTAATATTAAAAGATATCATAGATTGACTAAGAAACAGAGGACCAATTTCCTAAGCTGCATTGGCATATAAAAACTGAGTTGCAACAGCGTTTTGCTCTCTGCTGAATCTTGCACTGAGAACAATTGCACATATGGATTCCTATGACCATTTTGGGGTCTCATGAGAACTACCTGAATAGCCTTTTAGGGCTACTTCAGACATTGTTTTTTTTCTGCACAGACAGAATTTCCATGCAGGAAAATGTGTATAACATGAGTTATGACAGCTAGAGAAAGCATGCCTTGCACCCTGGTACGTGGATCAAGTAGCTCATGTATGTGGCAGGTCTGCATACACATGACAGGAAAAAACATGAAGAAACATGTTTCCCCATCTCATGGGGAACATGGGGAAAGTCACATAAGAAGTTCCTTTTGGCCCCATATATGCGACCAAATAATAACACTAGTCAAAAGGGAAGAGCTCTGGAGGGTAATGATTGTACTTACACGATAGGTGTTGCATATGATTTCAAGATTGTTGTAACTTCGTGGAGTGGTAAGATTACCACTAGCGGTCAGAGACACATTGAATGTTCACATGATTCTTTATAGAAGTTAAATACCATCTGAGGTAGTGTGACAGTAGAGATACTTGGTTGAGCAGTGTTGGCCATTGAAAGATTATCCTGTGTATCATAACTACTGCTAATAGGTACTAGACTTTGATCACAACAGTGGTGGTAACACTGGAAACATCTCTTACTGCCCATCTCCTATACATTTTATGCCGTGTCTTGGCCACTATGATTTTTGGGGCAATATTTCTAAGTAGCACCTTTTTGCAAGACTATCCAAAGACCATCGCACGCTCGGTCTGAGTCACAGTGCAAAATATCCCCATATGTAAAATTGACACTAAGTTGGTCTGATTTCAAAAAAGTGTGAGAAATGCAAACTTTCAAATTCAGATTAAGTTGGATTGTTTTTGTTATTTAAGATGCTGGGGTCTCTTGAAGCATGTTAGTATGAAGTTACGTTGTACTTCATAAAATATTTCTGTTTACACTTCAAATCAAATGGAAGATAAGAGTTTGCAGATATTGGTGTGGTTCAGGGGTTTATGCTGACTTTGTTTCTGACGATCGCCCACTGTTAATTGCTGAACTGATGTCTGTCAAACTTGGCTTGTTTTGTAGATTTCACTGAGACTTACAAAGGCAAGCTAAGCCTGAAGATTATGTGCTGAAATTTACTGCATGCAAGGTTCAATATATTTTTAGTTTGCCTCATCTTGACAAAATTCATAATACTTCATTTTGAGGTAGAAACTCCAGAAAGAGTTTTTACTAATCTTAGCAACCTTAATCTTATTTGTTTCTTAATGCTTATATGCTGTCATACTGGTTGCAGTAGGTTGCATGAATTTAAAGTGTCATAAGATAGAAGGCTGTTTCCTTTCTGAACTTGTAAATGCATCCTCTATTTGATTCTGGAATATTTTTATTCCAGTTGATTAAGCTGATATATGTGGAATAAACCACTAGTGCTGCTATAGATGCATTACATTGATGTAGATCAAGTGGCAGCTGATCTTAAATAATGAATGGTGAATTTAGGCATTGACTTTTCAAAAGCATGCCATGTTTTCCTTTCTTCCTGGCCTGTACTGTAAGACCAGTGTCCACCTGGGTTATGGGAAGCCTCTGTTTGTATCAGTGGGAGCTGTACGACTGGCTCTGAACAACAGATAATACTATTTGCAATCTTGGCCGGTTAGTGAAATTAGACTCTCAAAGAGAGAGAATGAAAGTGAGGTCCTGGGCCTTTTTGTCTCTAACTGCTGATGAAAACTGATCTAGTGTAGAATGTGTAGCTTAAACTATTTATACATTTTTGTTACAGGAGATGCAAGTACAAGAAAATTACTAACCTTTGTTTTTGGATTAGCATTTGACTTGTAGTTAAGCTTGCGAGAATATGTTTCTTCTTACTGGAACTCTTCCCTTAAAAGTTAGTCTTCCCATGAATCTTTGTTTGAAACCTAGATGGTATGGGTTCTGTAAACCTCTGTGTGAATGGAACAGGTTTGTCACTTCGGTTCTGATAAGCTGTTGGAAAAATGTGAAGACTATGTAGACCGCTAAAAGACCCTTCTGTTTCTTTAGTTTTCTTAAGCCACGAAGATGCAACCACGCTGAATGATGTAAAGACACTGGTTCAACAGCTTTACACCACGCTGTGCATTGAGGAACACCAGCTGAATAAGGAGAAGGAACTCATTGGAAGGCTAGAAGACCTCAAGCAGGAGCTAGCACCCCTGGAAAAGGTGGGGATCTCTGTTTCATTGAGTTGCATTCTGATTTGCTTTGACAAGTGAATAGATGACTTACTGGGCATCGGTTGTATTGGGAAGTTAACAATAAAAACGCAATTGAAAAAGTAGACCTTAGTAGTTTTTTTGTTGTTGCTAATAAGATTTGGTACCTAAAGGAAAACCTAGAGTATGTACTCCTGACAGGTCTTGGTAAGAGCACTGAAACATTAAAACATGTTAAAAGTGAGTTATGTTGGGGTGGGGGTAACAATGCATGCACAGTCATACACGAAATAAATTTCCTGGGCTAATCTTATTTCAAGTAATTGTAGTATGTATCCCAGATATTGCCACAGTACTCTTTCAAAAAAGTCTTCATTCCACATACCTCAGAAATAAACTGGGCAAAGAGTACTTTAACCACTGGCATCACTACGGGGGGGGGGGGGGGCAGAGCTGTAAGTTCTTCCGTGATCGGAGCCTCCGTTACATGGAAGAACGAAGCGCCCCACCCCCGCGTCTTCCGACCCAGTCAAAGCGGTGAATGCGCGTTTTCACCGCTTTGAATGGGTCAGAAAGCGTGGGGCGGGGCGCTTCGTTCTTCCGTGTAACGGAGGCTCCGATCATGGAAGAACTTACAGCTCCGCCCCCCCCCCTGTAGTGACGCCAGTGACTTTAACCTTGACCCTCCTTCCCAGGTAGACTTCCCTTATATAGACTGATTTCCTTGGAGATTTGTTGAGCTTGACAAATGCAGTACCTTAGCCCTTTGAAATGATCTGTAGTACTTAGCCTTTGGACTGTGTGATTTCTGTTTTTAAGCTCTTGGCTGAAACACCAGCAAGACAGACTTATATACTCTCTGTTTATTATCCTTCATCTGGCTGGGAAAGGTTGCATCCAGCCTTCCATTTCAGCCAGTAGACTGGAACCCTTCCCAACAGCATAACTACTCATGAGTAAGCACTCCAGGGTGGGGTGTAAACTCATAAACCTTTTCTTGCTGTTTGGCATGGGCATTTCTACTAAAAGCAGCAGAAAAGTTTCAGGAAGGAGGGATAGCTTGCTGCTTCCCCAAAAAAGAAGTGAGTAGTATAAACACACCTTCAGAGTGGCTAATTATGGACAAATGAAGGTGGTGTTTGTACTGAGCAGAAATAAATATGGTTGCATAAAATATTTAGAATCTCAATCAGTTTGAATTTGAAATACCAGTCACTCTTCATAAAAAGCACTTTATAGGGCAGTATTGAGAGCACCAGTCTTACAGTGCAATCCTAACCAACTTTCCAGCACCGGTGAAGCTGCAGTGCAGCCCCGGGGTAAGGGAACAAATGTTCCCTCACCTTGAGGAGGCCTCCATGACTGCCCCCACACTGCAAAATGCAGTGTGCGCTCTGTTGGCACGGCTACACCAATGCTGGAAAGTTGGCTAGGACTGTGTTGTTAATGTATGTGCTTATGTTACACCTTAAAAGAGAGAGAGCTCAAAAACTGCTCAACATCATGTGATGGAGACAACAGGCTAGTTCTGACTATTTTTGTCCTGCAGGTTAGGATGGAAATCTGCAGAAAATCAGAGAAGAGGACCACCTGGGTGCTATGGGGTGGGCTGGCTTACATGGCCACTCAGTTTGGGATTCTGGCCCGGCTCACCTGGTGGGAATACTCTTGGGACATTATGGAGCCAGTCACCTACTTCATCACATATGGTAGTGCCATGGCAATGTATGCATACTTCGTAGTAACGCGCCAGGTGAGACTTGAATTTGGTTTTATTCTACCTTTTTAAATAAGATTTATGGAAAATCATGTTCTTAAATGTTACTTTTCTTCACCAGTACTGCTTATTGTTTGTAAACCAGAATAATCTTAGGCCTGGTTCAAAAGTACCTGTGTGTGTTCATGCAATATCAGGTGATGACTCACCACAGCACTTCCGTATCTCCTCAAATGCAGTACTGTTCAGTTGTTACTCATCAAGTGTAGAGAAATCAAGTGCTATGCATGCGTGTGTGAACCAATCCTTAAGGGTCTATTTTTCTGTTCTACCCAATCCGCCTCAGAAAAGAGAGGTGGTCTGTTTTTCCATTTTGATTTATGTGGCTTTCTGTGCTGTTCTTCATGTGCTATAGCTAGAGGTGTTTGAAAATGGTGGTTTATTTTACTCAGAAGTAAGCCCATTGTGTTCAGTAAGACCTGGGCTGTAATCCTCTCATATTCAACAAAAACAAACAGGTCTAGCTGTAGCTCTTGGCTGCAAAGCTCTAGGTGGAGGCAAAGTTCACCAGGGAAAGGGCTGGAGGTGTAGGGAATCTCCCGTAGCTCCTGCATATCACTTGGGTCTCCTGCTGCTTAGCCTTGTGGAATAACGTGTTCAACAGATTGTAGGAATGCTTATGAGGTGGGGACCTGCCTTCTTTCAACCAGATTGTGTGTTAATGAAAAGAAAAGGCTCATGAATATGTCGCTAAGTAGATTCCCATGATGACCATAGCTTTCTGTACCTGCCAAACTATCCTTTGAGTTATTATCTTCTAAATTGGTTTTAATCAGAGTATATGCCAGAAATTACTTTTGAGTCCAAGAGGTCTGCCCACAACATTTAAGTGTAATGGATGCAGATAGTAACTATACACTTTTGAATGTCACAGTGACATCAGTTTTTGGCTGGACAGATCATTTTTTAATACGTCTTGTGATGCATAGTATGCCTTCTAATTCATTTGTATAATTTGAATTTCTCAAGTAACATGCATTGCAGTATCCTGACATAGAACCTGGTCTGTATTTTCTTGATAGCTACCTTGATTTGCTGCAGTTTGTATCATCTTTTAATTCCAGAAGATGGTATAAGGGTGTAACTCTTGGGAGATGGTCTGGACTGAAAGCCCGCCTGCACTCTTCCCTGTCATCCTTGCAAAGGCTCCCTGAGTAAACTCCCTCATTAAATAAAGGTCTTGTTTTCAGACTGCTGGGGCTCTAAAAGAGCCACTGCATGTTTGCCCTGTTCAGAGTGGCTAAGTTGTCAAAACTTTGCTTACCACTACATTTCTGAGAAAGCAGAGCAGTTGATTACTAGACCTAGTGTTTGTTTCGAGCATTTGTATCTCGTCCTTCAGCCAACACGGCTCTGAGCGGTTTACGTAAACAGTGGGAAATCATTACAACAGGAAAGGCTTCAGCTGAGGTTCATGCATATAGATCAGGTTTGGGGATCTGTGATGTATTATTTCCCATCCCGTATTTTGTCAGTACAGGAATTAATCAATCAGCAGTTTTCTCCTCTTCTCTCTTAACAAACGTTAAGTCATGTCCTGATAATTTACTTTCATTCTTCCTCACTTTCCTCAGGAGTATGTATACCCAGATGCCAGAGACAGGCAATACTTATTATTTTTCCATAAAGGAGCCAAAAAGACGCGTTTTGACCTAGAAAAATACAATCAACTCAAGGATGCTATTGCTCAGGTAATAAAAAGTAATTTCTCAGCAGGGGGAAGTGAATTCCTCCATGTTTTTTGCATTTGATTATTAATTGATGCTGTCGGAATTTTTCCCATCTCCTCCTTACTTCACAGAAAGGTATACCTTTTTATAAGTTATGAAGACTATTGCATGTTTGGTTGGACTTGATCGTTTTGACAGCGATAGCATCCCAGTAGAAAGGTGGGGTGGCTGTTTAAACCTGCAAAGATATCACATGGGAAAACAAAGCCCTGTTTCTGTTTTGGGGTGACTGAAGCTATCGACTCATGCAGGTGTGCCAGAAGGATTTGGGTATGTGGGGTGCAAAGCAGCCACTTTAAATACAACCACATGCCCTGAATAGTTGGCATCAAACACCAAACGTTTTTGCCTACTCTTTGCCAAGGCATATGGTGGTGGCTTCACATGGCCAGGGAAGGGATCCAACATATGCAGGAATTTCATGTGATTAGTTCATGATTAATGGTCACATGAGTTGTCCATAAAACTCCACTCCTCTCCACAGTATAGCCTAGGAGTGGGGCTTTACTAATTTTATAACATTGCTTCCCAGATCTGTGAAGACCTTTTAGATGGCTCTCTGTTGCTGTTGGACAGAAAAGAGAATAGGGGAGGTGATGAGGAAACTATCCAGATGTGGGGCTAACACCTGAGTAGCAAATTAAGAAACTATTTCATGGTGGTGTTCTCTCTTCTCAAAAGGTTGTTGTGTTGCTATTCTATAAAAAAAATCCATTTAATATTAATGTTAATGTGTAGGGTCTGATGCAAGCCATCTTACCTTTACAGTTACCATTGGTTCATTATTGTACTGTTCCCAACTGGTAAGACTACACTCTGGAATGTAACCAGTATCCAGGCTACCAGTCCAGTGAACTTCAGAACTGGCCCAATAAAGCATTCTTCCTCTTGATACTATCCCTGCACTTGTCTTGCCTCAGTCCTTGGCTCTGGCCTGTCAGTGTTTTGAAACCAAAGTTGCTTTTTTATGAAATACCATCTTTCCTGCCATTGGCATTTTCTACCTTGGATTCTGTGGAATACTGGATTCTTGGTTGTATGCAGGCAAATCCTGAGCATTATCTAGTGGGATGCACATACAGTCTCTAAGACTGGTAGAGGCAGTTTGTTCAGTGTTTAGAAGTTTGCTGGCTTTTGCTGTTGCTGCAGATGAAATTTGCTAAACCTTTGTGAATGAGGGCCTACTGTAAAAGGGATGATTCTACTTAATCTACTGGATATTTAATGTCTGGTGCAAAGTTGTATGTGGAGTGGGGTTAGCTTCTAATTGTAAAGAGATTGCGTAACATTTTCAATGTGTTAAGCAGAAAGATGGTTCTTATGGCTTTGCTTTTCTTAATTTTCAGGCAGAATTGGATCTTAAGAGGCTTCGAGACCCCTTGCAAGTGCATTTGCCTGTCCGACAAATCGGTGATAAAGACTGATCAGCAGAGGACCTCTGAACCCTGGCAGAATTGGCAAATCTGTTCATAGCTCTCGCCTTCCTAACTAAAGCATTGCAGGTGGAAGCTGGGAGGTCTCGTAGGGGTGGAGGGCTTTTTTTACCATTAAGAAAAGAACAAGGACCTTAACTGGGGAGGGGGCAGGGGACAATCTGTTCAATCAGAGGATCAGGCATGGTGGGATGTTAAGCCTTGTTTTCAAAAGGCATGGCAGGTATTGTCGCATTCAAATGTTCTTTGTTTCTGAATGAAAATATATATTCAACAGTTGGGCATTTCATGAAGAGAGGGGGGGCATACGTTTCCAGCTTTGCAGTGTCTGCCTCTTGAAAATACACCAGCAGCCTGCTCAGCTTTAAAAAAAAAAAATCCTATTTCCAAGCACCAATAATAATAATGCTCCAAAAAAGTAAAGGGAAAAAAATCAGTCCCTCTGAAGAAATACTAGTGATCCAATCTAGACCCCTGCCTTCAGCCACATGCACTATAGATTGGGGCTAGTGTGTCTTTTGTAAACGAATGTGAAACTGCTTTTTATTTAAAAACAAAAACTTGAGCTTGCCCTCCCTGTCCACTTGAAGTCAATCAGGCTTTCTCCTTTATTGGAAGATTATATCACTGTTCAGTTTATCAGACTCATGAACTGAAATATCCCTTGTTCTGAACATGTAATAATTGACACTTTGAATTATTCCTGAATACCTTATTAAAATTCAGCAAGTCCCATTGCCCCAAGTCTACTTCTTAGATATAAATGGTGATGTTGCATGAGAGAATTTTTAATATTCAGTCTTAAGGGAGGAAAGTTCCCCACCCTTTCCACCCCCAAATCAGGTAGCCATCTGGATTACCAAATCAAAAAGATTGTGTTTTTAAAAGTATTGATACTTGGTTTAAAATCATGACAAAGCAGCTTTAGAACAGGAACAATTAAATGTTATGTTTGTGTAGCAGAATTATGTGTCTTGCTGAAATTGCCTGGTCTGGAGGTAGTGTCAAAGACTGGGGCAAGAAACACAGAGTTCCATGTTGATTCACAAGCCCTCTCTTATTTAAGTAGCTTTAAATGAATGCTCTGATGCCTTAAGGGTCAGGGTTTCTGTGGGCTAGCAGATTGCAAACCTCTTTCTTATTTTAAACAATTAAGGAAATGGCACTCATTGCCCTCCACCTCCTTGCAAACCAGCTGATTTTTTTTCCAAGCGGATCTTGCATCCTGCACTGAGTGGAATCAGCCACCACTTATCGTCCTGTTTGATAAATACTGTGGAGACAGGATGGAGGTTGGAGAAGGGCTCTAAGCTTAATTTGCAGAAAGGCCAGGTGTTTCCTTTTGAGTTCACCACGTCTCACTGTGTCAAGGCGAGAGGCTCCCACTTTCTGGAGAACCATGTTTTAAAGTGTACAAAATAAATATAAACCAGACGCCAGGTGCCTTGCAGATGTGGAAGCGCAGACAGGATTGTTGCTGCCTCCTCTCACTCGATGGCATGTTGGACTGAATGGATGCATGTTCCAAGGTGTTTCCCCCCCCCACTTTTCTTCCTCCGTCTTCCTGTTTTTAGTTACACTTTTGATTTTCTTTTAGTTTTTTAAGATCTGTTGTATCCTCTTTGTATGCAGCATTTTAAAAGGAAGAAAATGAATGGTCCCGTAGCGGAATCCTTGCTGTGTGTTTGGGGTGAGGGAGGGGGCATGGAGAAAAGTCCTTAAAAAATAATAAAATACTGAACATGTGTAAAATCCTGTATCATTTATTAAATATGTATAAAAGAGCAATGTACTTCTGGATCAATAAATAACTATTCAGTTTTTGAAAATGGTGTGTTGAAATTTCTTTGTACCCAATGAAAGGGAGCAAATATTTGGTCAAGAAGTTTGATATGGCACATTGTCTCCTCTCTTGCAATTAAAGAAAATACCTGATTGAGTCCTGGTAGTTATAGTCAAGAGAGAGCCAAGATTTCTGAGGGCCACCTCATATAAATCAAAAACCCTGCCCAGAAGGTACTTCAAGTGGAAAAGTAGTATGTATGTATCTTAGTGTGTGTGATCATCATGTGTAGGGTTTTTGTGCTCTGTGTGTATGTGCTAGAAAGCCATGGCTGAGTGACTCCCCAATGTATGTGAGTGAATACCCCACATGTGTGCATGGTGTGAGAAACTAATGTGTGATCACATGCTTGATTTTGCATTGCTTTCTACATAGAAATGCCTCTTGAGTGGGTATTTTGCCAGGGCAAGAGTAATCTCTTATCAGGTGCAATTTTTTTTAGTGAAATGTGAAAAATATATTTCAGTAGTAGGGGTACAAACTTTAGTCCCAAGTTCAATATCTAGTATAGTCCCAGGTTCAATACCTGGTATCATCAGGTAGGGCTGGGAAAGCCCCTTGTCTGAAACCGTGGAGAGCCACTACCAGTCAGTATTGACACCACTAAGCTAGATGGAAGCAGCTTCCATCATATGTTGGTCATGCTTATCTTTGCATGAAGGCAGGTGGTCAAGGAAAAAGGAGAGCCGTACAATATAGCTTAAAAACACCTTAGTAGGAAGCAAGTGTCCCTTAGCTTCTTCTGCTTGCCTTATAGGTAGCATTTTATCATATTGAATCTTATTAATTTTAAGGGGGAGGGGTTAGCCAGCAAGGCTGCCAGAGCACCTTATGTAAAAATCAATGGAATTGGTAAAACCGGTAAACCAATAAAATGATAAGAAGAGCAGACAGTATTTCTGATAAAATAACATTAAAACAAAGATCTAAAAGGCCTAAGCAAATAAAGGTTTTCACCTGGCACCAAAAAGAGGAGAAACTCGGTACAAGGCACCCTTCCCTGGATGCTGACATTCTAAAGTCAGGGTGCTGTTACTGAAAAGCCTCCATCGCCAGTTGCCACCCAGTAACCTGATGGTGAGGGAACCCAGGGAAGATTGTCCAAGGAAACCATAATATCCAAGCAAATTTATGCAAGGGAAAGCATACACCGCACATGCGCAGTTCGGACACAGGCCGGACGCCGCTGAAACTCTCCCGGCGCAGGGGGCATTCTGGGGGTATTTGGATGCCCCGGAATGCCCCCTGCGCCGGCGGAGTTGCGCTGGCGTCTGTCCTGCGTCTGAGCTGTGCATGTGCGACGTCCAATGGAGGTTACGCCAGTGTCCGTCCTGCATCCGTCGGTGTATGGCAAGTTGCACTGGCATAAATACACTTGCACAGGTGGATCTACTGTTGCACCGGTACAAGAGTTACACAGGATTGGGCTGCGAGTTGTGTCCAAAAATGGCTTGGAATAGGTGAAGCTGTGTTAAGACTGGTGAGTATGATCTGTATGCCCAGTTTCCTGCTTAGCTGCTGTATTTTGAACTAACTGCGGTTTTCCAACAATGTTCAAAGTTAGTCTCATGTACAACATGTTGCAAAATGGGATGTTACCAGAGCATGAATAACTGCAGAGGCAGTTATACCTTCTTTCACGTCAGGCAAACCACCCAGTAACAGTAGCTCCATTTTTGTCTGGATTGAACTTCAGTTTGTTGGCCAACTTCCAGTCTTTATCCAAGCACTGGTTCAGCAATTTCACCACCTAGAGTAGAGCTGGATGCCATCTGCATATTGATGACACCTCACTCCAGATCCCCAGAAGAGCTTACTCAGCAGTTTCATGTAGATGTTGAAAAGCATGGGAGACCAGAGAGCTCTGCAGTACACTGTTAAATTGCCATAGGACAAAGCAATGCTCCCCGGCACCACCTTCTGTAAAGAGCTATCAGGATAGGCACAAAATCCCTGAAGCCTGATTTCTTGCTCTCACTCTCACTCACACTCACTCCTACCCCAAATAGACAATTCAGAAGGATACCATGGTTGGAAAGCCACTGAGAGATCCAAGTAAATTAAACTCCCATTATCTATTTTGGCAAAATTAATCTTTCAGGGTGACCAATCTATTTTTTGTTGAACCGCAGCAAGAACCTGGCTTTAAATGGATCAAGATAATCCATGTCGTCCAAGCGGGCCTAGTGTTACAAGGGGAAAAGATGGGCAATTGCCACCACCCAATAAAGTCCCTCCTCACTGCAGAACACCGTTTGCTTAACAACTTGCACATGCAAGATCCCCTTCCAGATCTCCTTTGCCCATCTCCCCTGCCTCATATCTTCTTTCCGCCCAATTTTTATCAAATGTTTCATCTTGCTTGTATCGCCACCTTTATTCTCCAGAACCTTTCTCTGAGGGCCAAACTAGGTGTCTGTGTAACCGCACAATGCGGCTGGGTGAGAGGTTAGCTTTCTTTTCTAGTAGCAAAAGGGGCGGCCTGTGAAACTTGGCAAACGCAAGGCTGGGTGTAGGGAAGTGTTTAGTACTTTGCTGCCTCTGCAGTTTTGGCCTGGATTGCAGTCCTTCCCAGCAAGCTTTTTTTAGGTTTAGAAAACTTCCACTGGATTTCAATTGACTTTTTTAAAACCTAAAAATAGCGCCTTGGACAATTGCTATAAAATAGTATCACTCCCTCCCCCCATCATTGTTTTGCCAATTTCATGAACTGCTGGAAAAGAAAGCCAATTGCCCCTCCCATCCAGCAACACTGTGCGAATATTAAGGCCAAACGTGTCCCTAAGTTTGGCCCTAAATCTTTCAGTCCTTTATCCCTCACCTGCCATGTTTTTCTAATCTTGCTTAAGTTAAGCCATCCAAAACTGGATGGCATAAGTTCCAAGGTATATATAGTATTGGCGTTAAAACTTGGCTAGTGGGGGGGGGGGAGGTCTCCGTGCTAAATCTGGCCTCCTGCCAGTTGCTGAAGTGGTGTCTGTGACCATGGAATTTGCTGGCAGGGAAGAGTGGGAGGAGGACTGGAAGACCTTGGCCTGTGATGTCCCCAATCCCTTCTTAAAGCCACCTGCCGACAAAATGCTAATCAGGGTTCTAAATGAGTAGTAGCACTAAAGGGTGTGGAGAGTTCAGATTCATTCAGACAGTCTGGATATTTTTATCCTGCCTTTGAAGCTTCTGAAGAGACCCCAAGGCAGCTGCCATCAATGAAAGTATACAAACACAATGGTAAAAACATACGAATCATAAAATCATCCCCATGAAAACATTGCAACAGAAAAAGTGGGGGTGGGAGAGGGGCATGAATATGCCTTTCTCCTCACAGAGCACTTGGTTTTTCTATGGCTGCTGTGAGGAGGAAGTGACCCAATTCAAACCCTTTTACGTAAAGGCGCACCCACAAATGGATGTGCCATTGGTGATTCTGCTAATGTTGGCTTGCTTTCTTGCTAGGCATTTAGGCTGAGGTCTCACTGAGGAGGTACATCTGTGGAACATGGAAAATTGACATATCTGAAAGGAAGCAAGGCTAGGATCTTCATGTTCAATAAAGAGCGATAGCTTTCATGGCCAGCAACAATTTTGTAAGAAATAGGGAACATGGGTTTAGGTGCCATGTTAGAAAATGTATTTAACAGAACACAAAACACACAACGTTTCGTCCACTTCTGTGGATGTCTTCTGGTCGCCACTGAAAATGCACTGGGTGCCACTGAAGACAAAGTGTTTATTCAGTGTTTCTGAGAATAGACAAAGATTTAACCATGAAGCAATACAAATAACCAGATGAAAAAACCAAGATCTCATGAACAGACAACATGAACTGTCTTTCATAGATAAAATCTGGCTTCCCATATTACATAAGAAAGAGCACTCCTAGCAGTTACAGCATGGCCTCAGACACCTCTGAGCCACATCCTTGCAGGGTTATTTCAGGTCACCACCAAGATTCCATTCTTCTGTTACTGTTGACAGTTAAAGCCTTCTTCAGTGGCACCCAGTGCATTTTACATTTTGCTAGTACGGTGCTGCTGTACACCAGAAGACTTCCGCAGGACGAAACGTTGTGTGTTTTGTGTTCTGTTAAATACATTTTCTAACATGGCATCTAAACCTGTGTTCCCTATTTCTTACAAGATCTTCATGTTTACTTTTTTATATAAGAAGGAACACAAGCATGTGAGTCCATGTCTGAAGCGGTTCAGCCCAAACACAGGTTTACATTGTAGAGAGGGAACTAAATTGGCCCTGATGAGATTATTTGCACAGAGATATATATGCAGAAGAGTTCATGTGGGTTCATGTGTTCCAGCTCTGACAATCTTTTTCTGTACCTGGCTGCTTGCTCAAGATTAGAATCAGCAGGATATTTAGTTTCTTGGCTGTAACCTCTAAATATCTGATGCCAGGAGATTGTCTTATTATGATTCATTGATTTAAAGCATTTGTGATCGATTAGCATTCAGAGCAGTAGTCCATTATGGAGTGTGAAAGCTGGGTTGGAAAAATAGTACTGTACTTTCCATTTATCCTTGTTCGCTCTATCTGGTTGTAACAAAAAGTAACTTTTTAGCTTGTGCCACAATGCAAGCATAATGCTCTCTTTCCCAGGTGCTGCTATCTGCATCAGATTATGCATAGAACTGGTCCCTGGTGACATTCAAAGGCTGTGACACACCGCCTGCGGCATGGCGTGGCGTGAAGCAAGGCGAAGCAAACCTGGCCTTTGCTTCGCCCCATCCCGCTCCGCTTCCTGTCTTTACTGGCCTGGAATTACTCTCTCCGTCGTCTCTCCTCTGGCTCTCTCTCTCTGTTGTCTCTCATCTCGGCCTTTCAGCCAATCAGAAGCTAGTCTTTTCAGACTCTATTCTGATTGGCTGAATGCTTCACTTCACATCCCTCCCCACTGCACTGATCGCACCCTCTGATTGGGCAAAGTTCCATTTTCCCAACTTCTGTCGCACGGTAATGCAGCTCTCGTGCGTTGCTGTGCAATGTTAGAAAAAACAAGACACACCAACCAAACTCTTCGCGTGGCTTGCTAATACAGTACTTGTCTGCACACTGCTCTGCAGTGTGGCCGGTGTGTCACAGGCTTCAGTCTCATTCTCCCCCTGTCTATCTGCCAGTAAAAAATCCTTGAAATCAAATGCAGGGAGAAGTGAGGAATGCACAGGATTAGCTTTTCCCCACATTTGTCTTATTATTTAATTTTTATTTATTTAAATAATTTATACCCCGCCTTTCTCCCAACAAGGGCACTCAAGGCGGCTTACAACACAAACACAAACATTAAAATACATATATACACATTAAAATAATTAAAAGCAATTTGCTAAAAACAATTGAACTGAAGTTCAATCCAAACAAAAAATGCTTTCTTAGCATTCAGATGCAGAGCTTCAGGGAAAGGTGGGGTGGCATTAAGAACAGCTCCATTTTACAGCCAGTTCTGACATCCATGGCCATGTTCTCTTGGAGTTATGATTCATATATGGTGCTTATGCATGGAGATGTAACACTAGTATGTATTGGTCGCACAACTTGTTCAGGGATTATTTTCTATTTATATCCTGCTTTTCAACAACATCAACAAAAGGTGGGAAAGAGGTTTACGTAGTACTGTAAAAGTAACTAGAAAGTCCAGCTCTTGGGAATTTCTCTGGGCTGACACACTTGCTTACACACTTGCTTACACACTTGCTTTGTCTGCTGCCCGCCCTGCATCCTTTTCAGTAAGTAGTAGGTGAGGTTAATTAGAGGAAACCTGAAACAAAATCACCCTGCTATATTTTTCTTTAAAGACAAAGTGAAAAGATTACTAGGTAATTGCTGCTACTAGAAACAAGCAAACAAAAGAGCTATTGTTCATTAGTTTGATCAAAATAAGAAATAAAAGAATGGAATAAAGGACGCTCCTCCTCTCCCTACACCTGTACGGTATCCTCCAGATTTTTCTAGGGTAGACTCCTTGTGGATACTTCCTAGCTTTACAGCTGACCTTGGGTTGAGGTGGCATCTTTGTGGCTTCCTCAAGTCTGCCTCTCTAAAGGTGATGAAACAAAGAGAGGGAGAACTGAGGATTCCAAAAGATTTCTTATTTTTATATTCCATTGATTAAATTTACAGGACAATTTCTTCCCCCTCCTCCCACAAGGAGACTCTGCATAACCCTCACTACTTGACCATGGCATTTATATCTGAAGAGGTTTCTTGCCTGGGCTCTTCATTGATTACCGGTAATCTAAACTTGGAATAAAAACTGGTGTCTGGTTTGGGCAGGTTGGTTAGGTTAAGGGCCCACCTGGCTGGGCTGAATCTGAATTCTCAGTACTGGTGATAGCAGCGGTCCCCAATGCACCATCAGGGAGTACAGGTGTAGGGAGAGGAGGACATCTATTGTTCTTGCAAGCCTGCTGGCATCGTGGTCTGTTCCTCCTGTGGTGCTGTTATCTTGCTGTTTACCGGTTACTCTCATCTGACAAAGCACTTGGAGGACTACACTGAGAGTCTTGGTTTAAAATCTTGGCAACTGGAAGTAAAACATGTGAGTTGTGTGCACATGCTCCAAAGCAAATTATAGGGATGGGGTCCTGAGGTCCCCATTATATATTTCACCTGACAGGTAATTGGAGAAAATAGTTATTTGTAACTATTTGGTTTGCACCAAAATGCTCTGGCACTATCCAGCCAATGCTGGCACCAGTTGCTAGAGGCTCTGCAGCAAAACCCTGCTCCTTGGGGTCCTGAGGTTAGGGCTTAAGAGATTTGGAGTCTCTCTCCCATTTCCACAGCTTATTTTCTCATGTTTCTCATTTTCTCCTGAATACTTATTTACTTTATGCACTGCTGCCTCAACACTCTGCTGCCGTTTGCCTATTTTTTTTTTCCTTGGACTTGTGACTTCTGTTCCAATAATGTGTCGATTAAAACTAGTGATTTTTGTTTTGTTTTGTATCTTTGCCCTGAGGGAATATGAATCCATGGAGTCCTAGTATAACTTGTTCATCCCAAATGAGGTCTCCCCTCACTCCTTAACCCTCCATACACAATTTTAGAAGCGTGTCTGGGCTCATCTGGAACCAACAACTTTAGGCAGGGGTGGCTTCCCAAGAGCCCCAATAAGTGCTGTTTTTTCCTATGTGTTCCTTCTCCTCTCCCTAACTTTGTCCAGACTAATGGGCCAACCCTATTGGTGCCTAACGCTATCAGAACGAGCATTCCGGATGTGTAAGGCACTTTCCAGCTGCTGCAAAAGGTGACAGGCCAGAGCACATGGTCTGGCTCTGCGCACCAACAGATGACAGATGCCCACCAGCACCAGTGAGTACGTGCAGGGGGTGGAAGGGAGGCGGGGTGGGCGGAATGGGATAGCAATGGGGGAAGGGAGGGGATCAGATCAGAACTAGGAAGAAGATGGTTTCGGTGGCAGGAGCACACGTTGAAACCTAACCCCCTTCCTGGCCTCGATCCACCTTCCTGGGTCGTGGACTTGCATCAGCAATATTGCTGGCTCAGCAGCACAGCACAAATAGACTCGGCAGGCCGGCACAGGCTTACCCTGGGGCAAGGGAACAAATGTTCCCAAACCATGATGAGGCCTCCAGAGTCTGAAACTCCCCCACAGGATACAGTGGGTGCTATGTTTGTGCCACTGCATCGCTCTGCAGGGAGCTATGGTGGATTGAGCTGTATGTTTGTGATAACCAGGGCTGGCTCATCCATGAGGCTTACTGAGATGGTTGCCTCAGGCAGTGCATTGACAAGGAATGCCCACCTACCTCTGTCACGTTTCCCACTCCTGGATTTGAAATGGAAAAAGGGAGAAGATCAGACAAGGAAGTATGGGGAAGAGGGAAGGGTTGGGCAGGAGCATCTCTGACTTCCTCTTCCACTCCATTCCTGACTTTCCTTTTGAATCTAGGGAGGAGAAGGAGCAGCAGAGGCTGGTGCACCACTAAATAAGGGGAGCAGGAATTTGCAGTGCTGCCTCAGGTACCAGGGAGTCTTGGGTCTGCCCTGGCTATAGCAAGTGGCATAAAATGAAGACTTCATCAGGGTTTCTGCAAAATTGGTAACAGACACAGGATTCACAACCTTCTTCAAATCACCTGTTAGGTGTACCAGTACAGTTGATGCCAGAAATCAATCACATCTCTGGCAAATATGCACAATGAAACTGCAGCGTGTAAATTCATTTCATGATCCTTTGACCTGCTTCTGAAGGAGATATAACCACAGTGTATTCCATAAAAGGTCAAAGGAAGGACTTGCAACAATATACAGTAGTGTCCCTGTTTCACTTTGCATTGGGTTGAGAGCGATGGTGGGCATTCCCAGGGCTTTGTCACTCATGATTGCTGATTCCCCCCCCCCAAAGAATTAAAACAGACCTGCAGATAAGTCTGTAGAAATTACTAGCTCTTATCAAGAACTCCTATTTACTTTGGGATGCCCCAACATATGTCTTTGGTCAAGGGTCAAATGTCAGAGATGCGCGTAGGCCAAATCTGATTTAAAAGGTCATCTTCCCCCCCCCCCACACACACACACTATTTTCCCAGACCCACTATTCCGCCTGCCCCCTTCCTTGTTTGGAGAAGTCGCATGAACATTTCCTGATGTGAATTTGCATAATTGCAGGATGGATGGATGGATGGATGGAGGCGAGCAGGTCATGGCACAATCCTGGGATATGGTGCCACTCGAAAAACCAGGCCATTTCGGCACCAAAAGAACAATGGCCCCAACCTCAGGACCCTTCCACCAAACCCTAGGCTAGTTCAATGTCTGTGCCTCCTCAAATACCCAAAAGGGTGCAGCAGCCAAGGCATTTTTGAGAGGGTGAAGATCTCTGTCATTGCCCTGATCCTAAATTAAAGTACTGTACCTGCCAACCTAGCAGTTCGAAAGCAAGAAATTGCAGGTAGCTAAATAGGTACTGCTGCGGCGGGAAGGTAACAGAGTTCTGTTAGTCACGCCGGCCACATGACCACGGAAGCATCTTCGGACAGCGCTGGCTCTGCGGCCTTAGAAACGGAGAAGAGCACCGCACCCTAGAGTCGGGCACGACTGGCTTTTGAGCAAGGGGAACCTTTACCTTGTTCCGACTCAGAACAGTCCGTGGACCCAACCCTAACTCTAATCTATCCCAAGGAAGTGGATCCAGCCCAACCCTGAGGAAGTGATTGTAAACAACTGAACCTTTAGGCAGAAATGACGGACGCCCTCCCGGCGCCTGGCGCGTGGGGGCAGGGCCTGCATCGCGTCATGTTGACGCGCCCCCCCCCCACCGGTTTTGAAGGCATTTTGGAGCCGAACGGGCTCCAGGGAAGGAGGGAGGGCCAAAACGACGCGACAGTAAGTACTCCCCCACGCCGAGTGCGCCCCCCGCCCGCCCGAGCGCCTGGAGCTGCTGCTCCACGCGCTCCGCCCAAGTTCCGCCGCTGCCTTTGGGAGAACAAAAGACAGACAGAAATGAGCCCCTACTGGCTCAGAGGATGGTTCTTCCCCTATGCTCAAAACTCCTATAAGATGTCCGGCTGGAGCACCTCAACTTGTTCACTCTTCTGCTGCCTTCACTTTAGTGTGTTTGAGTGTCATTCACTGTGCAGCCTGTGTCACATATTTCCACGGCACCAGTTGCAGGCCTATCCAGCAGGCACTTAGGGAGGTAACTTGCCTCTTCAATGATCTTGCTGCTCTGCCTTCTCCCCTTCTCTTGTGTCCTCCTCCCTCCTTATCTTCCTTCCTCTCTCTCCACAGGCAAGCTGCTACTACTCAGAGCCAAGCAGCAGTGCACCTCTGTTTCCCTTGCAACAAGCACCTTGTAAACATTGTTTGCTCCACTTTGCCCAGTAAGTCACAATATAGAAGTCTCGAGTTCCTGCTGAGTTTGCGTCTGGACTGGGAATGACTCTGGCCTCTTATCTGTGCTTTGTTATACAGTACTTGGTTCTTTTCTGGGAGTCTGCTGGATCTTGGCTCTCCAGCCCTGAGATTTCCACCCCACCTCTGTGCTCCAGTGACAAGAAACTGTTTCAGCAGATTAAGGAGAGGTAACCTTGGCCATGCCCTTCTTCTTCCTGATCTTCCTGTTTCCTGCATGTGGCTCACTGGCAATTAACTTCCTCCTCCTTGCTCCTGCTCTTCCAGAATTTATGCTCTAAGTAAGTGTATGTCTTAAGTTTATGTTAAGTCGATCTAAGTGACTTGCCAACCAGTTCATTAGAGGCAGGGTCCGTGTCATATTTTGAACATGGCTCCTTTGCTATTTCAAGCCAAGCCAAGCAGCATCTCCACACCTCAGCTCAAGCTCCTGCTTTTTCCGTGCTTAATCACTGAATTTCTCTGTCCTTTGTTTTCCCAAAGACCTGTTTGTCCCCTAGGGAAACACTCTCATCTCCATAGGATGTAAGTACAGTACATCTCCATTTTGTGTCTTTCCTCTTCCTCCTATTCTTCCAAGGAGCTAAAGCAGCATTATATCTCTCCTTCTCTATCTATCTCCCACTTTCTTGGTTTCCCAGAAACCAGTGCTTGTTAGGTCTGACACCAGTTTTTATACAATTCCACAGTGACTACAACTGCTTGACTCCACTTGTTTATTCAATAGCACTCTTGGTCTTGATCCCCCCCTCCCTCTAATTGTTAGCTTATCCATCCAATAAATAATATGTGTTAGTTTGCATCTATAGCTGACTCATCTTCTGCGAAAGGTGGGCAGCATTTGTCCAATGGTCATGATCCCATATATTATAATAATAATTATAATAATAAATAACAATTAATAATTAATACCACCAGTATTTATATACTGCCTTTCTTGGTCATTGGATTTTTCCTCCGACTTTAATTCAAGGCAGTTTACAATAGGCAGGCAATTCTAAACCAAGCGTTTTTTACATTTACAATAAATGTTCTAGTCTTTCATAGAACACATTCATTCCAGGTGTTTTCCTTTCACGGTTTGGCCTCTCTCTGGCATTCACCTGCCCCACTTCAACTGACAGGCAACTCCGTCTCCCACACAGAGTGCCAGCTGCAGCTTTCTCTCTCACACAGAGGCTCTGCAGCTCGTCCGCAGCATGTCGACAGCTCTTCGACTGCTCACAGATTCTTCCGGGCACCTCGATACACATTCATGTATTTGCTGCCATGTGCACATGTGTCCCTGAACACATGTGGTAACATAGCCCACAAACTATAACCAGTCTTTCTGTCCATGCATATCTACATTAGTTGTTTGTGGCAAATTGGAAGCCTGATCTGATATTGGGGGACGGAACAGGAACTTTTGTTTCTGGTTTACAACAACTTCTCTGCTTGTTTGCTTGGAGGAAATTCTTGTTCATTACAAATGACTGGCTGGCTGCTTGCAAGCCTACTTTAAAAAATCATTCCAAATGGCAGTTTTTAGGATACTTCCAGATGGGGTGTTTGTAACATCACTCACTTGTTGCCTCTGTGCTACAAATCACAAGCAGAATTATGTGCTGCAAATATTGGCATATTGGCACTCACAGTGTGAGTTCTAAATGTAACATAAAGTAATACGGGTTGTGATAGAGTTTACCTGTTGCATTCCTCCTGCTTACTTTGCATGCAGATATGCATGTACTCAGCACCTACACCTGTCTGTACCTTTGTCACTTTCAAAAGTTTTTAATTTATTGGTGCCATGTTAACATGTTGACATATTTAGAAAAATTAAGGGGCCACCAGAGGTGTCCCGAGGGGGGTGACACCTGAGGTCCACCTTCATGGACTGGCCCCACCCCCTCCAGGCCATGCCTGTGCGCTAATCACTTCTGGGCCTGCCCGGCTCTTACGTGAGTTCCAGCGTGATCTTGGGCAGCCTGGAGGCCCAGCCAGTCATGCCAGCCCACCCAGAGCCCGTGCTTGCCAGAAACCCTTCCCCGACATTTTAGGTTTGTTTGTGCAGAATTAAAAAATAAAAATGTGAAAGTATTCAAGCATGCAATGCAACCCCAGCTTGTTCGGGCGATGTTTATGTTCTTTTTATGGATGTTTTAGTGCATTGCCACCGGTCTGGAGCCTTTGGGATCTAAATAAATGCATTATTTGCATCAAAGAACAGGTTGAAGCAATGATCAATTAGACAGTGGCATCATGGCGACAGGCGCTCTCTTGACAATGGTGGTTTTTTCAACGCGATGCACTCTCCATTGCGACTTATTCATGAGTAATTCAAATGCCAGCCCTTCATTCCGTCAGATAAGTCTCTGGAGGCTAGAAATTCCTCAGCCTCATATGTACTAATGGCACATGATGGAGGGCAATGCTTTTGCACAGGTTTTGCCGACAAAGTAGCACAAAGGTAAACAAGAGAGGCCACAGATCCTCTTCTTCTAATGGTTTCTCTTTGATCAACGACAGGCATGCAGCTAGTGTCAAAATGAATAACGTCAGATAGCAAACATGAGATGGGGCAGGCAGTAAAAGTATAAATGGGCAGGAAATAACAGATTGTGTGCGCTTGTACTTCAAACCAGACATTCAGCTGAAACTTGTTGCTTTTTTATTTGATCCTGAAGTGAGGAATACATCAGCCGCTGAGCGGATGCAACAACACATAACTCCCTTTGACTTGCTGTATTGTTGCTCCTTCAGCGATCATTTATCTTGTGGGAGTCCAAAAGAAATGATTGCTCCAAATGGCTATGCAGTGAAAATTTCCATTTTCACACTTACTTAGTGTGTATCCCACTCACTGCGGTGGGATTTTACCTTTGGCTGGTTGGAGAAGAAGTTTTGCTTGCTTGACAGCCATGTCAGGAATGTTTGGTGGCATCTGGCTGTGGGGAGGGACACTTTTGTTAGCCCTTAGGACCCCATAATAAAACATATGCTAGCGCACCCCACAATCCTTTACACTTTTAAGCAAAACTGTTGTTTCACAAACTCCCTCACAATAACTATTATTATTATTATTATTATTTTATTATTATTATTAATAATAATAATAATAATAATAACAACTATTTATATACCGCTTTTCAACAAAAAGTTCACATAACGGTTTACAGACAAAATCAAATGATTAAATGGCTCCCTGTCCCAAAAGGGCTCACAATCTAAAAAACTACTACTAAAAAACTACTCCGCCTTTGCCTTACATCTGATTTTGAGCATATAGGCAAACCACCCTCATTCCACCAATCAGATGACCCTATGACAGCCGCCCTTTGTTATTGTCTCTAGTGTGTCACTGATGTGTCGTGTCTGCACATACATTAGTGAAAGACATGCCTGTCCATTACAGGGTTGCAGTAACTGGACCCCCTTCCCCTTCTCTTGGGCAGCATGAGTAGCAAAAGATAGACAATATCTGGCAACTTGCATTCAGGGACTTTATTTTATTTTCTGCTTGTCTTTATAGCTCTGTGCCAACAATTTGACAAACTCCATTTGGAACAGCCCTGCTTTCCTTTTGATCTGTGTCTGTGTTTTGTGTTTTGTTTTGTTTTGTTTTTATCATTTACACCCCCTTATTTCTTTTATTTTCCTTGTTTATCCAGCATTTTAATAAACTCCTTTTTGTTGTCCCCCTGGCTTCAAATTGAATTATCACAGTTTCCAAGACCACTCAGTCCTCACAATGGTTTGTTTGGGTTGTTTGTGCAAGTGGGACATCCAGTAGATTTTGGGGACCCTTTTACAGATCAAGGAGAGAGGTTTCCAAGGTGGCCTCTCTGTGTCTTGCTTTTCCCTGCCTTGGTGGTGGCAGCCAAGACCTGCTGACATTACCCAGTTACCTCCCAGATCAACCAGTTGGGAGAAGGAAAGAGTGGGATTGCTGTCCTGAAACACACACCCCCGGCATTGCATTTGTTTTTCTCCCCCCCCTGCACTGCCCAGATGTGCTCATTTCCACCACACTTGGGTTGCACAAAGTAGTCCTACAAACAGGTCACAGCAGGTTCCTGTGATGCTATTTCTGAGCAGAAGAGTCCTGCTGTACTGGAGAATCCTCTGCTTCTGGCCAAGGCTTGTTAAAATGGAGTGTTTTATTGCCAGTTTTCTGAGTTCTTTTAGCTATTTTTGGAGGATGTGTGAGATTCCTCATTTTTACAGGCTGAGGTTGGAAAAAAGATTATTGCCTGACACATACCTTTTATCTTCTCATTTGCTTCCAGCTACTTTAGGTTTAGTCACCCTTGGCAAGTATCTATGCACCCTTGGGATGTTAAGTAATCAGATGGAGTAGATTTAGACAATTAGATTCAGAGAACCTTACCATTGGCTTGGCTGTGACCCCTTCAGATTATCTAGTTCCTCTTGATTCTTGCTATTTGATTGATTCCTTGATTCCTCTAGTTATTGCAAAAAGCTATGCATGGGGGCAGGGGGGCAGGGGGTGGGCATGTGGGTTATTTTCATATTGCCAGATCAGCTGAAAGTGCAGTGGGGAGGCTGAATTTCTGACAATAATTCAGAAACTAGTCAAATGCCAAGTCCGGAACCCACCTGCATAATAAATATCTCCTCAGCCATTCATGAGCAGCCTTAAGGTGGTATCTGATGCAAGCAGACTTACAGCAGAGCAACCAGGGCTGCCCAAGCACCATGCATTCAGTCAAATGAGGTGGCAGAGTCCTGAAGTGGTATGTACCACTCCAGACTGCAAGTGGAGGGATGATGTTTTGGAATGGTCCCCCACCACAAATGAAGTTCTTTCATAGCCTGTTCTAGGCTCACCCTTTGCCTGTGGCCCTTGGTTCAGGCTACAGAGAGCCATCTCCAGCCACTGCCCAGACCATTCTAACCGTCCTCCTTTCCCTCCCATTAATTCTCCCCATTTTCCTTCTTTTCCTTTCCTCTTTCTCCTTGGCACCCCAAAATCTATGGAAAGCCCCTCTAATCTACCGACATCCCTTCTCCCCCCATAATTTCTCCCTCTTTGTTCTGCCTTTTCTCCTTCTAAGGAGTTCTGGTCTCCTCCCGTCCCCTTTCCCTTTCCTTCTACCAGCTTTCCTTAGAGCTCCATTGAGTGTGATTGTTAGTGGTTGATTCCTCCTGTATGGAGTAAACAATGAATGAGTTAATTCAGGTAGTCTCAGTTCAACCCCCCCCCCCCGTTTTTGGTTATTTGAGCACTTCTGTTGTACACCTCCACCCTCACCGCCATTTTCCTTTCCCCGCCAAATTACATGGATATGCCATTGACCAATTTACTGGATGCCCGCACATGAATCCCCCCCCCTGGTTACATGTGTTTTTAAAAGCACTGCCAGTAACACTTTCCAGGCCAGAATGATTTGGGGCTGTAATGTGAATCTCCTGACTTAGAATTGGTTTATGGGTAGGCTTACCAGATCGTCAACCGGGACGGAGTGATCGCCCCTTAAGGGGGAGGAGCGTGGGCGGGGCTGGGAACCCAGGGTTCCCGGCCCCGCCCACGCTCCTCCCCCTTAAGGGCGATCGCTCCGTCCCGGTTGACGATCTGGTAAGCCTATTTATGGGCCAGTCCTATTCTGGCCTTAATGCTGGTGGATCTGGCTCTGGATCTAGCGTGTGGTTCTGTGGCTCGCTACCAATGGTGCAGGAGCCAGTAAGCCCCACACCAGCAGCAGCGGACTGCAGAACCTCTACTGGAGCAGGTAGATTGGCAGTGGGGGCATTTTGAGTGTGGATTAAGGCAGGGAGTGGGCCCGGCCAGGGGCGGGAGGGGGAGGATCTTGGCCGCAGCCATACAAACGAAGATCCTATCTGCCCTTTCCAGCCCGGACCTGCCCACAGGAGTCTTCTTGGACTTATGCCAGCAAAAGAACTGGCATACGTCTCAGGAAACCAATTGGAGAGCAGGCAGCCTACAGAAAGGTGAGTAAAACATTTTTATTTACCTCTTCTGGGCTACCTGGTGTGTGGTCGTTGTCTCCCCCCCCCCCACACACACACAGCACGCAGTGCATGTTCTGTTGGCAGCGCTGTCTGGGCTGGCAGGGGATAGGATTGGGATCTAAGAGTCTTTCTTAGAGCCAGGACTGACTGCTGACTCTCCTCCTCTCCTGCTGTGCTCCTGATCAGGAGTCCTAGTGAAACAGGCAGTCAGGACTCCCAGTTTTTGCTCCGAAGTGTTAGATAGCCTCAATCCACACTGAGGAGGATTTGCAGTGGAATGGAAAATTGCATAATGGCAAATCTGCATAATGGCAAATCAGGAAATCCATTCATAAAATGATCAAAGAGCAGGGACAGAGTGGAGTAGAAAAAAGCAATCTCCATAAACATGTACACACCAGTTACGTTTGTTGGGCTGAAATGGTTGATTGTTTTGCTCACAAACTAAAAAGTCTCATAGATGTAAAAGCATACTCAGAGAGACCCATCCAATAACAGAAATTGCCTTTCACTTACAAAAGAAAATCTCATTTCTCTCAAAGTTACCAACTATCTAGCTGAGAATGATGGATCTTTTTTCCTTCAGGATTGGGTTTGTTTGGGCTTTTTGCTCCATTTTGACAACCTCAGAGAAGGGAAGGCTTGTCATGTGCCCTTTTTCATGAATGGAAACAGAAAAAACATGAAGGAGAGATAACAACCAGGAGCCATCCCCCATCTCCACAGGATGTCCATGTATCCCTTCCTTAGCAGCCCTTTCCAGATAAGATAGCAGACATGTCACTGTTGGGCAATTGTGCAACAAAACAATAGAAGGATGGGCTAAAAAACAAAATGAACATGTGGAAAAAAATAGCCCTCTTGCCTCTAGCAGGTCAAGGCTAAAGCTGGTCTCAGTGTCCCCTCAGCCGCTTCCTCTGATAAAGACTCTTCCAGTACCCTTAATAGAGTCCCTCTTCATTTCAACTTGGTTCAAAACTCCAAAACCTATTAGGATACCTGTGCGATTGGGAGAGCATCCTGGTGAATTCACAGCAGGTGCTTACAGGGATTCTGTTGATGCTAAAAGTTACCTTCATCAGGCAATGTTTGGGTTCCTGGTTTTGTCCTTCTGCCTCTGTGTTAAGGCACAACCCATACAGGAGAATACCGTGGGTGAGTAGATGCAAAGTTGTTTATTTGCAGCTGGATCAGGCTATGTTCTTGCAATGACTCTTTCCTCCTCTTGGATGCAGCCAGTGAGTTTTTAAAGCAGTAAAAGTATAGGATGTTACCTATTTCTTGCATGCAGCATGGTCTCATTTACATTTCATTTCCCCAGCACTAAATGTACTGAATTTTGTTCCTCTGGGAAAATGTGATCCATCCCACACCACAGATATTGTGTGATTGTGGTGTAACATGTGATTGAACAACTGGCACCTACTGGTACTAGTTATGGTTTATAGCATGACAACATGCTAGTCTACATGACTACTAGCATGACTACATGCTTGACTACGTGATGTGCAATATGACCTGTCCGTGCCATTTCACAGCTGCAATCTAATATACACTTACTAGAAAGTAAGCCCAGGGCCTCGGGGGGGGGGGGTGTTAAGGGGGTAAATCGTACCCGGGCCCACGGCCAAAAATGGGTCAAAAAGGGGGCCCAGGAGCAAAAAAGGGGGGCCCAGGAGCCAAGTTCACATGAAGGGAAGGGACCCAAAAGAAACTTTGTACCCCCTGGTAAAATTCCTCTGAGTGGCCCTGAGTAAGCCCAATTAAACACAGTGGGATTAACATTTGGGTAAGCATGTTTAGGATTACACTTTAAGGGGTTTTAAATACTTTAGAGAAGGAACAAGCCGCCTGGGGGGAGAAAGGCGGGGTAAAAATACTGTAAATAAATAAATAAATAATAAACAATGCTCCCCATGTCCCTTGCTGTGCTAATCAGACAATGAAATTCTCATCAAACCCTTTTGGGGTGTGACGAACCTCCCCTTGTTACCGTCCGCCCTACCTTTGTAGAAGTCTTTTACTTTGATGTTATTATTTTCAGCTTAATCCAATTTTATTTCGCTCTTTGAAGGTGGGGTGTTTCATGACTCCAGTGCTAACATGGAAGAGGGGGGAAATCAGTGCAGTCAACACAGGGTCATCCTCTTTTGCCCTTCTTCCATGTGCAGACTGAATATTGGCAAGTGCTTTTGAGTGGGAACTATCCTGCAAATGCTGATCCACTAGTTAAGCTCAAAGATGTTGTCCCAGGAACTGGTGGCATGAAGTTCCGCTTATGAGAAACAAAATGAAGCACATTTCTCTTCAGGAAGTTGAAAACCCAATGCTCTGAGAAACCAAATCCATAGCTTGAGAAACGTTCAGATGTTTTTTGTGTTCTCTAGTGTGCTATGGATTTATTTATTCATTTATCCATTTGTATCCTGCCCAGCAGCATAATGGAGGTTTATTATTAATTATTATTAACAGTATTTATATACCGCTTTTCAACAAAAAGTTCACAAAGCGGTTTACAGGCAAAATCAAATGATTAAATGGCTCCCTGTCCGAAAAGGGCTCACAATCTAAAAAAAAGATGCAGAAGAAACAACAGCAAACAGCCACCAGAAAAGACACTGTGCTGGGGTGAAAGGGGGGCAGTTACTCTCCCCCTGCTAAATATAAGAGGAGCACCAACTGAAAAAGTGCCTCTTGCCCAGTTAGCAGGTTTACTCCATTCTATCTTCACAACAATCCCATGAGGTGAGGCTGAGACCAAGATTGGCCAGTGCCATCAAGTGAGCTAATTTAATAACTGGGCAAGACATTCCTGCGCTTCTTGCTTGATGGTTTACCAATAAGGCAAACCCTGAATAATGAACTTGAAAAAAAACAAATATAATGAAACACTGGAGACCAATGCACCAAAGGCAAATTCTTACTTTGGGTTCAGAGTGGCACCGTTTTGGATTTGGGAGGAAGGACGGACGAAGGAAAGGTTGCAATGGTAGAAAGCAAGATTCTGCTGCAATGAATAAATCCAAACAATGAATTCATTCACAGTTAAATTGTGAAGATACAGTACTCGAGCCATTGAACCACTGTAGGTTATGGCTTTTATTCCCTGTTTGTCTCCCTACAGGGCATACAGGAGTGCTGGTAAGGGGATGTTGACTGAAAAATTGGTATAGGAAGAAAAGATAAGATGTACACCCTGCTGCTCTGGCTAAGTGGTGACTTGTGCACATACACACATACACTCACACACATACACTTCAGTTTAGTAATAAAAATGTGATGAGACTGATCATGGATCTCCTGAACAACATTTAGTTTGACCCTTAGGTATGAATTACCAGCACAGTATCCCACAGTATCTATAACCACAGGTGAATAAACCAACAATAAATAGTCAACAATCATAGTTCATGTTCTCATTAGATTACATTCTTATTTTTAAATGGTGCCAGCTTGACACAATTCCTAACATTTAGATTACTGTAAATAAAAATACCACAGTAAGGAGAAGTCTCTTCATGAGAAATAGGATGTCAAAAGGGAAGAAAATGCATTTTGCCCAATTTGGATGTCTCTAATCAGATCAATTGGCTTTTTTAGTGTGATGATAGTGAAAAGTAATGAATTTGCCTAAGTCAGAAAAAATATTAGCATAAATCCTGCTTTAATGGTGAACATGGCCAGTCATGGTTAACTGGTGCTTAATCAGGTGTTAAATGTATGCCAAGATTTAAGCTGCAAACTTCCACTGCAAAAGCTGCTAAGGAAAGATTAAATACAGCCCTAATGAAAAGTGAAATGAATTTTTTTTGTTCCATTATTCTCTCTGGTGACATTTAAAATCTTTTCACAATCTTCCTAAACTCTCTGAACAGTCAGTGAGTCCCCTAAATGTCCTTTGCACACAGAGCTCCCACTGCAGTTAACAAGACTTGTGGGTAATCAAAGGATGGTCACTGCTTGAGTGACATCACTCAACAACCCCTCAGTGTCACTGACACAGGAGAATCTCATTGTAAAGGTTCTAAGAGAACTGTCAAGAATGGATGGGGAAATGGAGAGAGAAGGCAAAGAAGAGAGGAGGACCCTTCCCTTTAAAACATTTGTAAGCCAGCGGGTGGCGCAGTGGGTTAAACCGCTGAACCATGAGCTGTTGATCAAAAGGTCGGCAGTTCGAATCCGCGACGGGGTGAGCTCTCGTTGCTTGGCCAGCTCCTGCCAACCTAGCAGTTCCAAAGCATGTTAATGTGAGTAGATAAATAGGTACCGCTTGCGGGAAGGTAAACAGCGCTCTGTGTTCCAGCTGCATGCTATGCGCTGAGTCATGCCGGCCAGATGACCACGGAGGCGTCTTCAGACAACTCTGGCTCTTCGGCTTTAAAATGGGGATGAGCACCACACGCTAGAGTCGGACACGACTGGACTTAATTGTCAGGGGTCACCTTTACCTTTTTAAGCTTCAACTGCTACAGAACTCTGTGGCCCATTTATGACAAGACAATCTGGTCATCTGCACAGGCTGGCAGTTAGCTTTCAGGACTGATCCAAGGTACTGGTTATCCTCTTTTAAAGCCCTGAAATACTGTACCTGCCCCCCTCCCCCGGAACCCACCTCTCATATATCCCTTTCTACACCTGCAAATAAATCTCTTGCTCCATGCTCCTCCTTTCTCGGATGGGAGGACACATCGTAGTGCCTTTTTCATGATGTACTACCCTCTAGTGTTCCCTGTCTAGAAGATCCATCAAACCACTATGCATCTGCTATAGTCCGACACCACTTTGAATATTGTGTCCAGTTCTAGACACCTCACTTTAAGAAGGATTTTGACAAACTGGAGTGGGTACAGAGGATGGTGAGGGAGCTGGATACCATATCCTACTAGGAAGATATGTTGAAGGAGTTGAGCTTTTTTAGTTTGTAGAGTAGATGATTAAGTGGGGACATGATAACGCTATAAATATCTGAGTGGCTTCCATGTGGAAGATGGAGCTGATTTGCGCTCAGCTGGAGGTTAGGACCAGGACAAATGGGTTTAAATTACATATGGCTTTACAGGGAGATTGAATTACAAACGGCAGATTTTGATTAAACATTAGGAAGAACTTCCTGATAGTGTAAAGTGTTCAGCAGAGGAACAGTCTGCCTTGAAATGTGGTAGAATCTCTATCATTGCAGTTCTTTAAACAGAGACTGGATAGCTATCTACTGGGGATGTCATAGTTATGGACAGTCTGCACTGGCAGGGGGCTGCAGTCGATGATCTTGTAGGCTTTTCCAGCTCAATGATTCTATAATTTCCTTTCCACTACAAGGTGAAAGAGCTTTCCAATGAGCAAGAGCACTGAGGCCCTGCACTGCCTGCTCACCGAGCAGCAGAAGACCCTGTGCTGTGGAGCAGACAAGTCCCACTCCAAGCAGCACAGAGCCTGGGGGAGGGCAGGGAGAGGGCATAATGGGCGGAGGGCAGGAGTGGGCAGATCAGGCCTGGGAGGGGGGAGGGAACAGCATACATAGCAGATGCCATATCCTATCCCCCCTCCCAGGCCACAAGCCCCAACGTGGGGCTGTTTGGTTCTCCACCAGCTAAGGAGTTGGCGGAGACCTAGTAACCCCAGTGCGGCGGCTGGGGGTTTACCCAGGGTAAGTGGGCAAATGTGGGCAAATGCGCACTTACCCCAAGTAGACCTCCAAGTAGTCCCTTCCCCAGATAGGAATCAGTGTGGCCCATGCCGAATCACCAATGCCGGGGGAGGATTGGATTGGGCTGTTTGAGAACTTTCTTTAATGGAAAAGCAAGTAATCACTTTAATATAAATAAAATACTGTACTTTAGATACCAGAGTCAAGGCTCAAGTTATAGGCTGGTTCCAATCTACGTGAACCTTTAGAGGTCTGAGGCTTCATTGTCCCAGTATAGAAAATGCCTCCACAGATGCCTCTTTGTTTTCAGGAATGAAAAGCAACCAATGAAGTGTGTTGGGGCATGTGTCGTGTTGTTGTGATTGCCAGTGGGTTCCCTCTCCTTTCTGTGTTCCAGCTCTTGATCCATGCTCTGCCTACATCAGCCTGAATGAGCCTTGGAGGAACACTGAATCCCAGTTCAACGGTTCTTATGACCAACCTGAGTGTGACAGCCATGTTGATGGGGAATGGTACCGCTTCACTGGGATGGCTGGTGATGCCATGCCCACCTTCTGCATCCCCGAGAACCACTGTGGTACCCATGCCCCAATCTGGCTGAATGGCAGCCATCCTCAAGAGTCAGATGGCATTGTCCAAAGGCAGGCCTGCGCAACCTTCAGTGGAAACTGCTGCTTCTGGAACAACACAGTTGATATCAAGGCATGCCCAGGTGGCTATTATGTCTACCGCTTGACCAAACCCAGCGTCTGCTTTCATGCCTACTGTGGGCGTAAGTACTTTTTCTTTCAAAAATTTTCAAAAAATCTACACTTTTGTCATCATTCAATCTCTCTCTTTGTGCCAACCTAAGGGCTATGACATTTAACTTTAAGTTAAGGGCACACTTGTATATTTTTCAAGGATTACTTTGGTTCAGATGTGTTAGTATAAAAAGAATTAAAAAGAAAGCATTAAAAACTTGACCTGTCCTTAGATCTTTGTTGTTGGTTACGTTATTAGGTATTTTACACTTCTTTTCAGTATGAAGGAAAGACTTACAGATTGAGGTTTCGGTACTATGGAAATTTAATCAATAAATGTTGGATGAACAATCAACTGAAAATTCTGCGATCAGATGATGGTCTTGGTATTAGTGAAAGAAAGCCTAACACATTCCATGGACCTCTGCATTACCTACTTCCATTGAGTATGCTGAGAAACTCAGGCATTCAGTAGGTGATACTGCGGTGCAACCTATGCGTTAGAATGTAGGTCATGCCAAATGCACCAGGGGGGTGAGGAGATGATTTAAAGTGTATCATGGGGGAGAAGTACTGAACCCTTCCCCCACCCATTTTTTCTTCCAAGTCTCTTCTCCTCCAGCCATTTTTGGCTTTTCCTCCAAGACTCTTCTCTTCAGCCAATTTTGGATTTCTTCAAATCTTGGAGTCCACTGGGAGACATGTTGATCAGGAGAAGCTGTTTTGCAGAGGAAATCTGGGCAGGATAAGGGTTCAGCACCCCTCTCCTGCCCATCCAGCCCCACCCTTGCTTCACAGAAATTCTGCAGTGACCTGACTCAAACGCACTGCTCTGAGCTGTTGCGTCAAGTTTGGCCCTTAGTTTGCAATTAATTAATTTAACTGAGACCATGGAAGTCAGATATGATTGTGTATTCTTTACAAACCTCTTTTGTCATTCTGCAGATTTCTATGACATCTGTGATGTGATTGATTGCCAGGGACGCTGCTCAGACAATGGAGAATGCATCTGCTCCTTGGGGACAGTATTGGGACCAGATGGACAGACCTGTCTTGGTAAGGAAGGACCTAGAAGAGAGCAGGGTCGCTCAGAGTCATTTTATCAGAGAGTAAAAAGTTTCTTTGGGGCCCCTTCCCTTCATGTGAATTTGGCTCCTGGGGCCCCCTTTTGACCTATTTTTGGTCCTGGGTCCGGGTATGATTGTACCTCCTTAACCCCCTTCTCAGAGGCCTTGGAAGAGACAACACAAAAAGCCAGCAGGAAGTGCCAAGGGGAGAAAAGGAACAAGCTAATTCCAGAAGCATTTCCCCTGCCTCTTCATAATTCATTTCCTTACTTCCTCATTGGGGATGGATGGCCCAAAGACTTTGGGTCCCTGAGGCAAGAAGGCAACAAAGGCAGCTTCACCCTGCCTCTTTAAAGCTTTAAAGGGGACAGTGGTAAGGAGGGGAGGCAACTGGCAGCTCCGTTTTCTCAACCTGTGCCCCTTTCAAAGTCTGCAAGTGTCAGATTGGGAGCTCCAAGCAAGGGTCAGATCCAACCCTTGCAGGCTTTGAAAGGAACACAGGATGAGAAGAGCTGTCAGTAACCCCCCCACACACACACACACACACACACGCTGCTGCAGCAACCCAGCTCCACTCTTCTTCTTCTCCTCCTCCTCCTTCCCAAAGAAGTGGTGTGTGCATGAATGACAGTGATGACAGAGGAGCTGCTACAGGAGCAGCTGTGGGTGGGGGCAGGCGGAGTGATGGCAGGATGTTGTGGCTGTGGTGTCCCACGCATCACCATCTGAGGAGATTGCCCCATCTCACTTCCTGAAAGGGCTGCCTCTGTTCCTCGTTAGCAGCTATTGGAGCGTTTGGTGGGTCTTTCTAAGGTTCTGCTTATCCTTTCCTACAAGAAATACCAACTAACATGAAAAATTAGGTATTCAACCCAAGGGGACAAAACACGTTCTTAGATTCTCTCGACGTGTCCAGATTTTAAAGTTCAAAACAACCATTCTGCTGGGAAATATTTTTCCCGGCAGAATGGTTGTTTTGAACTCCAAGGGGACAAAGTTTGGAAGGAGACAATGGTAGAAAAAGAGAAGGTTGTCAGATAAAAAGGAAACATCCTGAAAACACATTGTGTTGTGAATCCCGTATACATTGATTTATGAAAAAGAATTGTGAATTAGCATAGGTTTTGAAATTGCAGTTACAGAAGAAGAAGGTCAAGAGCCAAACATTTGACTAAACTACTCTCTGATATAGGGCCAGGAGCCATTACAGTGGCTACCTCTGGCACAGTCCTGGGTCACTATATGGGGACCTAAACCGCAATTCGTTCCTAGTCCACCAGGCCACACATTATGTTCATCCCATGGTTGGGGCTGATGTGCTTGCTTTGTATAACTTTAATAGAAACCACTAGCAGGGAGGGAATCAGGATTGGGGCAGTGGGGTGGGGGGGAGGATGCTTTAACCCTTGGGCTCCACCATGGTCCCAGTCTGGATTGGGGCCCGTGGCTCCTATTTGCTCTGGGAGGGAAGCTGGGAAGCTTCCCATTGGCTCCCTGCAGGCAGCAGTGCAATCGTCCACTCTCTCCTCAGAATTCCACCCCTCCCGATTCTGCTGTGAAGGGCAGGCCCTTATGTGCTTGTAATGTCTGAAGAGGGCTAATATCTCTGCTTGCTAAGAAGAAAGCAGCTAGGGGTCACAAGACGTAGGGTAGGGAGCATACTTGTAGCTGAAGGCCATACTTGGGGTCAGATGAGAAGCTTCTGGGGATCTGAACTCTACTTTCCTATCCCTGATATATAGTTTGTAGCCTAAGACTTCTGATTCCACTCAAGCTCAGTAGTATGTCTATAATTTAATTATTCTGGTATAATGTAGTACATGGTTACAGTTCTCCCTTCAAGGTGAGACAGCAAATGTTTTGATGAAGAGTTGGTCAGAGGGCACCAGCTTTGCTTGCAAAAAACGAATCACTTTACAAGGGTACTGTAGTGTAGAACAAGTCGGTCTTATTCAAAAACCAGCTCAATACCTCTTGTTAGAGACTTTGCTGATCCGTTCAACTCCTCTCTCCTTCAGAATCAGGTTCTCTCTCTCTCTCTCTCTCTCTCTCTCTCTCTCTCTCTCTCTCTCTCTCTCTCTCACACACACACACACACACACACACACACACACACACACACACACACACACACACAGACGTATTTAGGGTGGAGCGGAGGGAGCAATGGCTCCAGGCGGCAACTCAGGCTGGGGCAGCGAAACGCCGCGCCATCCTGAGTTGCCGCCCACCCTGTCTCGCCCACCGTGTACCTACACGGCGGGCAAGACAGGGCAGCAGGAGGCCGCCCAACCGGCCCCCGGAGGCTCCGCCGAGTCCACGCAGCTCCGGAGGCCGGGAGAGAGCGTCCTCCCATCATGCCGACTCGGCCTATACTGCCCAGGCCTTAGCCGGCGATTTCACACATGCGTACAACGCATCGGCGTTGTACGCATGTGCGAAATTGCCAGCTAAGGCCTGGGCAGTAGGGGCCGAGCCGGCATGACGGGAGGACGCTCTCTCCCGGCCTCCGGAGTCGCGCGGACCCGGAGGGAGGAGCCAGGAGGGAGGCGGCTGGCGAGCGGGCGGGCGGGCACCCGGAGCATGGTCCCTCCGGGTCGCCCCCCCCCAATCGCGGGCGGTTATGCTGCCCGGAGCTAGGGGGTTGTTGGCCACCCTCAGGGCGGCCAACACCCCTAGATCCGGGCGGCATAACCGCTAGCCTCGCCTCTGCACACACACACGCACACACACACACACACACACACACACACACACAGAGTTAATATTCCTCTTACCAAAAATTATCTGGTCCTTAGTCTGGGACACAAAATCTGTTTAGAATTTGGGAAGATCTACTTTTGGATCCGTAAGGATAATCAACTTCAGGATTCTCAGGGGGCCATCTTTGTTCTTGAAGCAACAGTCTAGGAGGGCTCATAGCAGCCCAATCCTGCCTAACTTTATGCCCTGCGATGCAGCGTGGCCGGTGCAGCCAATACTGCATCATGGGTGCAAAAAGGCAGGCAGGAGGTCACCTCGGGGAAAGGGAACTTTTGTTCCCTTAACCTAGGTTAAGCCTCAGCCACCCGAACAGGTCTCCTTGGATCAGCCTTTTTGGCAGCGCAAATCCGGGAGCCCTGTGTAGGGCAAACCGGCCAGGGAAGGAGGGCAGGATTCGGCATGCACTACTGCCGCCAATCCTGCCTCTGGTCCGGTCACATTTGCCCCACACCCCAGACCACCCTGCACTTTGCACTCTCATCATGGATCCAGCGCTCTGGGGCCAGTGCTGGCCTGGAGCCAGTGCAACTGCTTTAGGGCAGCTTTTGTGATGGCTCTGGGCCAGCACAGGATGCACTACGCCAGCCCAGTGTTATGGAGGATTGCACTCTTAAGTATATTTTTTTGTCACAAACTAAGCACCTAAGGCCAGCGGGTGGCGCAGCGGGTTAAACCGCTGAACCATAAGCTGTCGATCGAAAGGTCGGCAGTTCAATTCCCGCGACGGGGTGAGCGCTCGTTGCTTGGCCAGCTCCTGCCAACCTAGCAGTTCCAAAGCATGTCAATGCGAGTAGATAAATAGGTACCGCTTGCGGGAAGGTAAACAGCGCTCCGTGTTCCAGCCGTATGCTACGCGCTGCGGCAAGGAGAGTCATGCCGGCCACATGACCACGGAGGCGTCTTCGGACAACGCTGGCTCTTCGGCTTTGAAATGGAGATGAGCACCACACCCTAGAGTCGGACACGACTGGACTTAATTGTCAGGGGATACCTTTACCTTTTTAAGCACCTCATGAGTGGGCAGGCCCCACAGTGAAGTTAGCACCATCTAGCAGTGAGGGATTTTCAGCTCTGGGCCATAGTATAATATGTAAATATGTGCATTTACACATTACGTATGAAGTACATATGTTAACGTTGAAATGTGTCATCTATTTCTTACAACTTGAAAATGTATTTGCGTACCTTTTGAGTAAAACTGTGGGCAAACCTTTTGTTCATAATTAAAATTCAGTAAGATTGACAGGAACATTTTTTGAGTGCCTGAGAGTCTGGATCCAGCTCATGAGCCACCAAAGAGCCATTTCTGTTTTAAGTAAATCTGTTTGACTTTTGTAAGTCCATTTCAGCATGTCTGCAAAACATATTTTAAGGGCAAAACTACACAGGATGTGTAATGCAACATTTGCCCTTACTTCGTGTCATGGTGGTCCCAAACCAGATCATACACACACCCTGGCTGCCATTGACTAAAGAAAAAGTAACCCAATATACCTAGTGATGCACTAAACATCATGTGTAGTTTGGCCCTAAATATAATATACTTGCAAATCAGTAGCATTTTTCACATGCTTGCCTCCCTGGGAAGATGAACATAAGGTCGGGGGGGCAAGAGAGAGTGCACCAGCAGCCACACCCACACCCACACACACCAACCAAGTTCCACCGCCACACACACATTCAGTGTTTGTCTGCTGTGACAAATGATGTACCGGGAGCGATCCTCTCTGTGATCAGGATGCTGGGTGCTCAGTGTTCCAGGTTATGGGGAAGATCTCCTTCCAGGTACAGTGTTTGTCATTCAAATCCTATACACAGGTGAGGCTGGGAGGAATGCTTTGCAAGTGCATTGGCATGGCTTGCCAGTTCATTGTTAATGCTCCTCCCTACCTGGACATTTATCTTCCTTGGTAGAACATCTGAAAAGTGCTTATGGTTCAATAGTTTTCTTAGATCCCAGTGGATGAGGTTTTAAACTAATTCCCAGATGTTGGCCTTTTTAAAAACCCTTTTAAAGGGCTGGTTTGGGGATGGTTTTGAGCCTTGTATCCATGCTGTCATGACTAACTACTTTATTCCATACTCGTTGTAGAGTAATCAGATGCCACAGTCGCCTTTCAGCACAAATATTTCTCATTCTTCTGCCCGTTCGCCTTTCCAGTTAATTTCCTGAGCTCTGAGTAATAGCTACTTCAGATATATTTCAAATGCAATCACTTTGGCCTCCCAAGTTTTTCTTACACACTACCTATTTTCTGGGCAATGTAGTGAATGTGGTGACTGGCAATGCTGCAGCAATACTAAACACCATCATCTGGGAGGTCTTTAATCAATCATGTAACTGGATTAGCTTTTCATTTAAAATGCAGTTTCCTGGCTGCATGTTATGAATCCTAATTCTCAACTGCTGATTCTGACATTCCTTTCAATTTCACTGCAGCTATCTTAAAAGTGAATGATGGTTTATAAGGTTAGGATTGACACACATACCCTGCTTTACTCACAAGAACAACCTCTGGTTAAGAATATGCCTTAACGTTTTTTTAACCTCTTGAAGATCTTGGTTCAATCCTTGATTGATGTCTCAGTTGGAAATAAAGCCCCAATAAATCCCTTCTACAAATAATCCTTCACCTCCCACCCATAAAACCAGGCCTAGCTGATAGTCTTTCCTATCCTGTGAGTAGCTCTTAATGGGGTTGGCAAACAGAGGCTGAATTAAGAGAAAGCTTTATTGAACTGAGTAGACTAACAAGACAGTATTGAGAACAGTTTTCCACTCTTTCCCTCCCCCAGGAATGTCATGAATATCTTGCACAACGTTTTCTTACATTTTTCTTCACGAATCTGTGGCATGATTTTCCTTGGTCTTTCCTGCATTTCCATTTTAATGGTAGATCGATTAGGAAGGTAATAGACTCTCATTCAAGATTGTCCAATATTACTTTAAACAGGTATTCTCAGTGCATTACATTATAGAAAATGTAATCCACTTGAATTCAGGTTATATATGAGGCTGGGGCTGCACCCAAACTCATCCATTACCTGGCTATGTTGTGTCATAAAATCTCTATCTGCCTGCACCCAAAAGCAAAACAAGATGGATGGTGCATAAATCTGGTTCATATAACTATCTTTTATTCATGTATGTGTGTGTGCATGCTCGTGTGTATAATACAGTGAGAACACACACTGGTGTCACTGCAGGGGGGGGCGGAGCTGTAAGTTCCTCTGTGATCGGAGCCTCCCGTTACACGGCGGAACGAAGCGCCCCGCCCCCGTGCCTTCCGAACCAGTCAAAGCAGTGAAAACAACGCGCAGGAGACTCCCTGCGCGTTGTTTTCACCACTTTGAATGGGTCGGAAGGCACGGGGGCGGGGCGCTTTGTTCCTCCATGTAACGGGAGGCTCCGATCACGGAGGAACTTACAGCTCCGCCCCCCTGCAGTGATGCCAGTGAGAACACACCTATTTTACTAGAGGCAAAATTCTGGTTATTCTTCTATAATATCCTATTGGAAATAAATACTGGCTATCCAATGCCATCCAAAGATAAATGATCCAATGATTAGCTGAGTTAGGTCACATGACCTGACTCATGTCCTAGTTACTGACCCAACTGCATGTTGCTAAATTGTGGATGTTTGGCTCCTCTACAGATGAAAATGAATGTGAACAGAATAATGGAGGCTGCAGTGAGTTTTGTGTAAACCTGAAGAACTCTTACCGCTGTGACTGTGGAGTTGGGCGTGTTCTGGGGCAGGACGGAAAGACCTGTGATGGTGAGGAAGGAGATAAATGAGCTAAGACACCTGCCTGAAATTGCACATCTGATTAGCATGTTGATACTAATGAATGGACCATTTAGATTTAGGGATGTCCCATGGGACTCCTAACCTCCTGTACAAATTCAGTGAGGTTGTTATATCAGTGGTTGCTGGCAGTAATCAGCAGCTGTTCATGATGCTGCATTTACAGAAGGAGAAACAAAGGCCAAGATACCCCTTCAGTTCACTCCCACTGAAAATATTCTGATCCCTACTTAATCAAGCATGTGGTTCTTCTTTCTTACAAGTCTTTGGGGAAAAGGGCTGGTAGCATCCATTCTGGTCATTTGTGTGTGTGTGTGTGTGTGTGTGTGTGTGTGTGTGTGTGTGTGTGTGTGTGTGTGTGTGTGTGTGTGTGTGTGTGTGTGTGTGTGTGTGTGTGTGTTAAGAAGAGTAATTGTTTCTTTTTCTCTAAACGCTGGAAGGTTTGTTCCAGCTATATAGATATTTTTTGAAGCCCTGGGTTAATAGGTGGCATTTTTCAAGACAGTAAAACTCTCAAAGGAATTTATTAAGCAATATGTATACAATTGGGTTCTGGTTTCCTATTTACCAATATGCCTTTCCAGGAAAGGTATCATTCACTTTGCAACCTTCCCAATGCCTGTTGCTTATCCACACATTCTCAAAGGATGTAATGTGTTTTAATAATCTCAGAATAGTGGGATTTTCAAGCACATCACATGATCACTAGTTCAACGCTCATTTGTATTGTCCAGAACTCCTCCATCTAAACAACTCGGATGTTTTGGAAATCTTGCCCAGACATTCATCATGTTTTTTAAGATATTCAGAGACTTCCTCAAATTGTCTCTTCAGTTAAGTGACTCTTAACTAGAGGAACCAATGCCTTAAGCTGAGAAATTTTTAACAGTATCTCAAATAGATCCTTTGTTGGGTTGTTCATTCACTAAAAAGTAGGCGATATTATATATGTGTCTGACCTTTCTGTCCTAGAAATTGAAGGATGTCACAATAACAATGGAGGCTGCAGCCATGACTGTATCACAGTGGAGAGCAGCTACCAGTGTGAGTGCCCACGGGGTCTTGTTTTGTCAGATGACAACCATACCTGCCAAGGTAGGCCAATATGGATCTCTAGGGGCAAGCAGTATATTGTGTCTTGCCTAGTAAGGCTGCTGTAGCCGCCATTTGGGTGGGCAATCATGCTAATCCACATTCCCTTGCTACAGCAAAATGGCTGTGCTATCCGTGAAATAGGCTGGTCCACATTTGTCGGGGCTGTTAGAGGGTTCAATCTCCTGTAGCAATCTCCTGTGCAAGATCGACGCATGGGGTAAATGTCCCATATATGCTTCTGAAGAGATAGCCTGCACTGACCCTCTGCAGGAATGTGGAGTCGCTGTCGGACAAACTCAAGCTCAAAACTGTGTGCAGCAGTCATATACCATACCACTGAAAGGAAACAGCTGGAGAAGACGGGTTCTATGCAAATAGAACATTTATAGTAAAAACCCCTATGAGAGTTTAGAAAAGCCTACCTGTGTAAACCACCTTGAATAAAGACCGAGGAGAAATCTGATGACCGAAAGGCGGTATATAAATACAGGTATTATTATTATTATTTATTTTCCCAATGGTGGATGATCCCTGCAGTCAAGTGCTTCAGTTCAAATATGTAGCAGAAAGGCAAGACTCAAACAGATAAGGACAGCGTTAAAAAAATGTTAATGAAACAACCATTGCTCTATTAAAGCAAAGCAAATTTATGACCACATACAATAGTTTATGGGGGGGCATAACAATTAGACCCCTGCCTCCAAGTGCATAAATACAGCTTTTTATTAATTCTAATTAGGCACATGGTGAAATAAGTGTTAGCAGTGCCAGCAGTTACCTAAAGCAGTTTTTATGTATCACATTAATGATTCCACTTTCACTCTTCACTCTTGCTGTAAATTAGTAAGTAAATCTTCTTCAGCTGTATTCATAGTATCACATTCACTGATCAGCTGCCTCTAAGAAATAGTTTATACTTTAGATTCAGAAGGTGTATAGCAAAGGATATGCACATTTCTAGAAAAGCAAATACCTCATCGGGGGGAAAAAGCAACAATTCCCATCCTGCAACAGTAACCGAGACACAAAGATATTGGTGTTAGTCAGTCAGTCAGTCCTGAAAAGCCAATGTGAAAAATAAACGGTAGGGAAATGCAAATGAGAGATCATTTGTCCAGCACAGCAGATTGCAAGGAATGGCTCCAGCTGGGGTAAGAGCAATCTAAGGGACGAAAATGTCTAAAGTCTTTTGATAAAATGATCAGAAAGGGGATAGGTAAGACAGAGAACCCACAGAAAATGTGACAGTAGGAGAACCATCTTTTCAAAGGTGGATCTGCAGCTGTCCAAACTGCATAAAGGTTAAGGTGACCCCTGACAATTAAGTCCAGTCGTGTCCGACTCTAGGGTGTGGTGCTCATCCCCATTTCAAAGCCGAAGAACCAGTGTTGTTCGAAGACGCCTCCGTGGTCATGTGGCCGGCATGACTCTCCTTGCCGCAGTGCGTAGCATGCGGCTGGAACACGGAACACTGTTTACCTTCCCGCAAGCGGTAATCCGCAAGCGGTGATTTATCTACTCACATTAACATGCTTTGGAACTGCTAGGTTGGCAGGAGCGGCCAAGCAACGAGAGCTCACCCCGTCACGGATAAGAACTACCGACCTTTCGATCGACAGCTCATGGTTCAGCGGTTTAACCCACTGCGCCACTGCATACACAAACTGCATACACAGCAGCAAAGGGTTGCATGCACCAATTGGTCATTATGGGGGGGTGTTGAATAATGCTCAAATTAAAGGAGGAAAAGTAGGAAGCCCTTCATTAGATCCAGAAGCTCTGCCCCTCATTCCTCCCCAATTTTTGTCAGATCATACCCTTCCCCTTGGAAGCCTTTTAGAAGCAATAGCTTAGATGGACTTTATAAAAGGTTAGGGTACCAGACTGCAATGCCTCACTTCTGATTTGCATACCAGTGAATCTTTTCCTACATGCAGCTTCCCCCTTCCATCTCTCTCTCTCTCTCTCTCTCTCTCTCTCTCTCTCTCTCTCTCTTAAAAAAGGCTTAAAGTAAATATACATTTTCCATCCTGTTTGATTAATGCAGACAAGTCCCCATATTGGGATCCAAACAGCAGGAACACATCGAGCATAGCCATTTATCAAAGAGTTCATTGAGCGACTTAATAAACATCCTAAATCAGGGCCTTGAGCTGATCAATTCATCTATGCAAAGTTATCCGTCTGCCAGACGTTATTTGCAATGGTTTCCAAATTGCCCCTTGGAGGCTTGAAAGTAACGTTCATCTTCTTTTTGGTTTGTTTGTTTTTATCCTGGATTTGCTATGTGATATTTGATATGCATTGATTCCTTCTGTGTATCTCCCAGAGCAGGAGCTGAGAGAGGTGCCCTTTGCCTTGCATTGTCTGCCTTTGTCAAAACAGCATCTTTGGCAAAGGCAGTAAGGAAACCCACTTCCAGGAATATTACTGGTTTTCTTCTTTGCTTTTTTGCACACTTATATTCCCCCCCCCCCCCAAAAAAAAAAAACCTATTCCCTGGAGTGGACAGATGGCTTTAAATTTTTTTTAAATGTGAACAGAAATATTTTATATTAAGGAGAAAATAAAAGTATGCCTCAGGGTGCTTGTTTTATCCCAAATTCCAGGGACTCGGGAATCAGTACATCAACTTTAGATATAGGCAACACCTATTTTTGTGGTTCTGAATCACCTGGTAAAATGGATGTTTGCTAAATGTTATGTTGTTAGCAGGATTCATAAATCTATACCTTTCCCCACTAAAAGTAATGTATAGTCTATCCATCCCTCAAGCTTGAAAATTATGTGTAAGCATAAGCAAAACAGCTGAAACTGAGTTGTAAAAAAAAAATCTCTAAATCTGGCTGATAGTGCTGCTTTTTCCCCCTTCAAATGTTTCTCTGTAGAATAATTATGGTAGCAAAGAAATGCAAATTGGCCAAACTCAGGGCCAATTTAGATGATTATGTGTCATTGCATTTCTGTGTGTGTGTGTTCTTTTGGAGCTGCTTTTGCAATAACAGTTGCGGTGGGGAGGGTTGATCCAAACTGGCTACAAGCCATGATGACTATATGCAGCCTCCAGGTTTTAGAGATAGGCTGAAACCTATCTCTGAATGCCAGTTGCAAGGGAGTTTGAACAGATTCAGGCATCATGTTGTCTTGAGTGCTCCCTAAGAGGCATCTAGTGGGCCACTGTGAGATACAGGAAGCTGGACTAGATGGGCCGTTGGTCTGATCCAGCAGGGCTCTTCTGATACTCGTATGTTAAACTGGGACTGCAACATTCAGGAGGATATTTTTTGTGCCATGCTGTTTTCCTGACATAACCCACCCCTCCAATTCTATTTTCCTTGTAGGGGGGGAAATGGATGGTCTATGTTTTACCTCCCAGGGCAAATATCAGTGGGGGGGGGAAAGCAATTTTAATTGAGAAAATGCTATGGGGACAAAAAGGTAACCCACTTCTCCCTTTACTGTGGTCCCAGTACAGATGGGGGACCCATGGTTGCTAGTGTTTGTTTGTTTTTTAATGCTCTGAAAGACCAAAAATGCAATGACACAGTTCTCATCCAATTAATTGGGCCTTTATCAGTTGAATGTAAATGGGTAAGTATGAGGATATTGTATGGTGAATTTTCTGATGCCTGTGCATGACCTGTTTAAACTGGGAATTGTTTTCTGGCCTAGAATATTTGGTGGGGCTTCCTTAGAAACGTCTGTGTTTGCTAATGAATGATGCTAATGAATCTAGTTGTATCAGTTCATATTTCAGCAGGGACGGTCAAGACCTGATTCTTGTGGGAGGGCACTCTATTCTCTAGACATCAGCCCAAGGGTTGGACCAATTCAACCCCCCTCACAGATTGTCAGGATCAATAATGAAGTTGACATTGCTTAACAGTTAAGACATCACTGGTATAGAGCACATACATTCAGGTGGTGTAAGGTCATTGATGGGAGGCAAGCTGGGGAACAAGTGTAATTTCTGGAAGGAAGATCTTCTCTATAGGCAGACTGGCACCAGTCCTTTGCTTGTCCAGAATGTGCATGGGATAGAAATACAATAAAATTTAAAGGAAATTGACACAGAGACTCATTGGCCTGAATCCAAAGAACTACTTAGGCTCATGCAAGGAGGTTGCACTAGCCAAGTGGAATTCTTCGAGCCGCTGACTATGCTGTGTCACAAACTTATTTCAAACTCCCCTCCTATCTGTTTAAAAAGCAGTTTGCCATTTAGCATGGGATAGTGCTGTTTGAGAAAAGTATAGTGCTCCTTTGTTCATGGAAGTAGTGTTGTGGTCCTTTTGGATCCTGGCCAATGATCTTCAGTTCTTTCTAACCCAGTAATTCTATGTTTCTCTCCTTCCAAAATAAGTTTTCCTGTTTTTATTCAGTCCTGTCTATCCGTGCATTTCCCCTTCTTTTTTTTCTATACTGCAACAGTGTTGAATTCTTTAACCCTCAGGACTGCAGTCATGATGAGGGACACACCTGGCTGTTTAGGGATAATCTAGACCCCCTCCTTAGATCACAGCAGCACATATCCCAACTTGTGTACCAAGTGTACATGCATAGACTCTGTATGAATGGCTGGAGGCTCTGTGGACAAACCTTAGTGTGTACTATTATTGTTTGTTTTTAATTGACACGGTTGTTAAGCCCGAAAGATGGATCTGTTTAGATGGAGACAAACCGTGAAACTCTTAGTCAATTTCTTAGTGTGTACACTTCATATGTGCATAGGAGTCGTGCAGACAGCCCACTGGTCACATGTAGGTTATGCGCCACTGCAGTCCCTCTCCCCACCCCACCTCTGCATCCCTGCCCTGAACATGCTTTGCTCATCTGAACAAGGCTCTAGTTTCTTGAACTCTCTCTCTCTCTCTGTCTGTCCCCTGTAGCTGTATAATTGGGGGGGGGGGGAGAGAGAGAGAGAGAGAGCATCAGATTGATCTAATTCAAATGTTTTAGAGCAGGAGGATTGCTTGGTATTTTAGACAAAATAGTGGGAAAACAGGGTAATGCCACGACACTGTACAAAAAGCTGAATCAACATGCAAAGAGGACGATATTCTCTGAGATAAATACTTATGAGGTTTACAAGGCCATGATCAAACTATCCTCACAGATAGCACCCCCGAGGAGGTGTTTTACAGTTAGGCAGTTGTGAAAACTTTTGTGGAAAATTCCTGGAGAAAAGTGTTCTCAGTCCCAACACATGGCACAATTATACTCCCAGCACACAGAAAGTGGCTGCATCACAGCCACCTTGGCTGATAGGATGGCACTGGGTTATGTGATAGGAGGCGCTCGAATTCTTTCCCCTGGGCATTTTGAATTTCCCATCCACGACAATTCAGCATCCCACCTTTACGTTGCAAGGGTAGCCCCATACACTTCTAGGCTGCCAAGAAGAGGATATTACTGCTAGCCTCTGCAGTTCTGCTGTAACAGGAGAAGACCTCTCATCTGGAGGTGCTCCTGGTTTGCAGAAGATTAGGATAACAAAAACCCCACTGATACCGTGATACTGATGATACTGAATCATCATAAAAGTGCTATTGTTGCTACTGGATCTCAGAAATACAACGTAAGCGCAGTAAGTTCACCTACTGATGGGCAGGAATGTCACAGTAAAGAAGACAGACAACTCTCTGGGGGAGAAAAGGAGCTGCATGTAAAACCTAAAATAATCATCGCCTTTTACAAGCAGACAGATCAAAGCAAGGTTTTCATAGGGCAAGGTGAACATATATCAGGAAGCTGTTGCTGGAGAAATAGACATCAGAAGACGGCTTGTCTAGCTGTTTGACTTTCGTCGCAAGGTGAGGCATTGAATTTCCACCTCACTTGCTCTTTCATACAGTCCCAGTCCTATGCAAATCTACCGCCATAGAGGTGAACATCCCTAAGGATCTTGTTGGAGGAATGGACCTCTCACTCATCAATGGTTCCTGCAAAGGAGTTTCCAATGGCACGCATATCAACATCGTCTTCAGTCTGAAGTCCTGTGGCACCATTATAGATGTATGTACTGGCATTCACTTTTCTTATCAGCTGAAAGTATATATCTCTGTTTGAGGACATAATTCCCATAAATTCATCTGATGTGCTCCTGTTCTAATGTAACTAACAGCGCAATCCTACCCAGCTCCTCCACTGGTGCAGCAGTGGTGGAGGGCAGAACAGGAGGCTTTGGAAGGGAAAAGGGATTAAAATCCCCTTTACATCCCCCTTTGAAGGGAATTTAAATCCCCTTTCCCTCCCAAAGCCCCCCATTCTCCCTCCACCACTGCTGCACCAGTGGAGGAACTGGGTAGGATTGCGCTTTAAAGAACATACTCAAGAACATACCTATAGTACAAATTTACATAGGTTTTGTTCCAGGTTAACTGTTATGGAGAAATCCTTTGATTTGCAGTTTGGCGAAGGTGCTGTGAATTCTTGGTAGAGTTCCCTAGCATGCACACAGACTGAATACAGTTCCTGTGGACCCAAAGGCAAAATAATTACCATTCATTCTGTTTTAAATCTGCAGTGTAGCTATGCCCTAAGATGCCATACCTATTACAAACTGATTTCCATAAACATCACATGACTGCCTCACACAGTGATCCTTTGCTCTCCTCTTGTCCTTGGGAAAAAAAGGCTAGAGTAGGCAGGAGATGAAGCAGGGTTGTAGGATCTCATGATGCCAGGCTGTCAAAGATAGGTGCTATATGGGGCAAGGGTATAGATTTAGACCAGGGGTTCTCAACCCCTTCCCGGCCGAGTACCACCTCTGGTGCGACTCTCCTGCTGCGTACCACCGGAAGTGATTGGTGATTACATAATCACCAGTTACTTCCGGGTTTTCAGAGGCCAGAAAACGCAGGTAGGAGGCTCTGGGAAGGTGGGAGGGCCCGTTAAGCATTCCCAAGAGACTCGGTCAAAGGCAGGAGACTCTCAGGAGCAAAAACTCACCACCAAAAGTGCTACGTTAGAGCGGGATCCCAGTGGTCCGAATACCACCAGCAGTTGGACAAAGTACCACTGGTGGTACTAGTACCACTGGTTGAGAACCTCTGATTTAGACCATCTCTCATTAGGGGTTGCTGGCAGCTCCAAGACCTGGCCTTGATACCCACCTCTCTCTCTGGGAGGGAAGAAGTCTGTTCAGTTATTACCCTTGTAGCAGGCAGTTGCCTCCTGCCCAAAGTGAGAGGAGGTTTCAACTGGGCAGTCCAGGCCACCCCTGTCTCCAAGCCAAGTCTGCTTTGGTTAGCTTGACGTGTTCATGCTGCCCTCCTCTCAACTTGGTTTTAGTGCTTTGCTTCACAGTAAAGCTGTGTTTGGGTTTTGTCCCATTTCATGAGCCTGAGGGCATTTTCATGCTTGAAATCAGCCATGTTCACATGGTTGTTTGTGAAGAAGGGAAAGTGAAGGAGAGATATGTCATGTGAATGAGCATTCTGTAGTTTTTCTGTTTGCATGACAAAATTGATGGAAGCAAGAGATGTTTTAGGCTTCATGTGTGAATACATCCTTACAGTTCTCTTTCTGGATATCAGGACAGTGAAATTGGAGGAGACAGCCATGCAGTTAGGAAGAGTTAGTGACTACGGTCATGCTGGAACATTGAGTTTTCCAAATGATACATATTTAAAGACTGTCACTGCACTGTCAGGTAGTAAGAAGTCTGCATCCTATAATATCGATAAAACGGAACAGCTTCCATAATATAGAAGTATGGCTCCTGAAAATTACATGGTGGTACATAACAATGGAGGATGAGTCAATACATATATCCAGGCCTTAGTAATGGGGTTGTTAGAATTATTGTTCCAATGTTCTGCTTCATCTTCAAACTCCCTTAGTGCAGGCATTGCACAGGCTGTTCTCTAAATAAGGATGATGATAAAGCATTGGTATAGTGTTTTAAAGTGTTGAAAGCACTTCACCTGTATTACCCCTATATCACCTGTATACCCCTAATTGGGCAAAGAGGCACTTTTTCAAGTGGTGCACATCTTACATTTAACAGGGGGAGAGTAACTGTCCCTCTTCATTCTAGCAGAGTGTCTTTTTTTCTAGTGGCTGTTTGCTGGTGTTACTTCTGCATCTTTTCATATTGTGAGCCTTTTGAGACAAGGAGCCATTTAGTTATTTGATTTTGTCTGTAAACCACTTTGTGAACTTTTTTTGTTGCAAAGTGGTATATAAATATTTTTTATTATTATTATTATTATTATTATTATTATTATTATTATTATTATTATTATTATTATCTTCAAGAGTGGCATCAGAGGGTGGCCAGAGCAGGCACTGACCAAGAGCCCACACCCATCAGGGGGCCCATGAGACCAGGCCAGCCCCCAAATTGTTAGTGCCAGTGGCAATGGTAGCCCCCAATGTGCCATCGGGGGCAGGTGGGGACTCCATAGGGGGCCCAGGGCAGGCTTCGCCCTGGTCTGGTGGGCGTGGCAGGGTCCAGCAATGGAGCTGCGGTGCTGCCGCCTTTCGCAGCAGCGTGTGCAGAATGGTTGCTGACAGTGTGCTGCTTGTGCCATCAACAGCCATATTACAACAGCGGAACTCACTTCCGCTGTCATAACCCACTCCATCTAGCAGCTTAATCCTGGATAGGATTGGGCTGTAGGAAGCTGAATTCCACTCCCAGTACCACATTCTGCCTTTCTCCTGCACGTTTGCTGATTTGCAGTGTACACACAGCCCAAGTTATAATAAAAAACTATTCCTGACGTATTTTTGCTGTCTGTGCCCATCTGTCATAACAATATTTTCTTTTGGGGTACAGGTAGTAAATGACAAAATCATCGCTACAAATATGGTAACTGGCTTGCCAAAGCAAACTCCAGGCAGTAATGGCGACATCATTGTCCGTACCGGCAACTTGTTGATCCCTATAACTTGTGAATTCCCTCGCCACTACACCATCTCGGAGGGCTACATTCCCAATATCAAGAACTCACCGCTGGAGATCATGAGCCGGAACCGAGGTGTCTTTCCCTTCATCCTTGAGATATTCAAAGACAAACAGTTTGAAGAGACCTACAGGGATGCTGTCCCCACTCTGAAACTCCGAGACTCTTTGTATTTTGGCATTGAGCCCGTGGTGTACGTGAGTGGTCTCGAGACATTAGTGGAGAGCTGTTTTGCAACTCCTACATCCAAGGCTGACGAAATCCTGAAGTACTACCTCATTCGAGATGGGCAAGTGTCACTGCTGTTCCTTTCATGTACAGTATTTGGTGTTTAAAACCCAGTTCCCTTTGCTCTTTGGGTCACCCGAAGCATGGAGAATATAGGAAGTGCCAATTCTTTCCCAAGGCACAATGGCTTTTGGCAGGCAGGGAAAGGATAGTCTGCCAATCAGAACAATCACCAGCTGTCAGGTCTACCCAGGCAAAACTACTCACTTCATAAAAAAAGTTCCAGAGGGAGCCACTGAGTGAGCAAATAGATGACTTACAACAGCATTTACGGAGGGCAGCTCTTCCTCTAATTATGATGAGTGATAATGAATTTGGCTTCTATGGTAAAAGCCTTGTGCCTTTCTGTATTGGCCAGCTGGTGACCCACCATTAGAGCATATTTAACCAATTAGCAGAATTGCCCTCTTTAGTGACTGGGTTTACCTCAGTAGGCAGCTTGTACAGAACCACAGATCAGGCATAGGACTTTTGTCCTTGCACAATGTTTCTGGACAGATCAAGCCCTGTGATTAGAGATGCAGATGAGTATTTGGAGCTTCTTCGAGACTCGATATTCTTAATCTCTAGGGGCTATTTCGTACATGACGTTTGTCCTATATGGAGATCATCCCAACCACAGCAAGTGCCAAGACACAAGTCTCTAAAGGGCTGACAGAAACCGATGCTGGGCTGTGTGTGTGTCTGTGTGTACATGTATCCAAAGAAAGTTAGTCATGACTAAGCGCTATTGAAATTAATTAGAAGTTATACCGTATTTCTTCTATTCTAAGACGCACCTTTTTTCCCAGATAAGCATCTCTAAAAATGGGGTGCGTCTTAGGGTGCCTCCTTTTTTGTGGGTTTTCTCTCTGCATTTTACCTCGCCATTACCTCCTACAAAGATGATCAAAGCCTGCAATGCCTTTCCGATCGTCAGCTGGAATGCGAGGCAGGCGCTTCAGCAACGAACTCTCTTTCCAATGAGGATCCAAATTTACCGCACCACTTTCACCCCCTCTGCTCAGTGGCGCTGCAGCTGACAATCCTCACGCTCGAGCCTGGCTCCTGCGTGTCTGTCCCTCAGACTCTGCTCGAGCGTGAGGATCGTCAGCTGCAGCGCCACTGAGCAGAGGGGGCAAAATGGCGTGGTAAAAATCGGATCGGCGAAATGGAGCAGCAGGCAAGCTGGGGAAGGAGCAGACAAATTGAAGGAAGGAGGTGCGTCTTGCAATCGATAGTTTTTGGTTTTTTTCTGCTGGTGTTCCTGAAACTAAGATGCGCCTTAGAATCGATGGCACCTTAGACTCGAAGAAATACGGGTATATACATTTGTGCTCCCCAGTTCTCCATTTAGAAATTCCAGAGCAATGTGGAAATTCCTTAGCATCCTTCTTTCACATTTCAAAATGCAGACTGTTTTTCTCTCTACTGCCCACATTCAAATTGCAAAGTCTTCTCTGGCCCTAACCAGACAGATGGGTCTTACACAAATTGCAGTAGCCTGGCATAGCCACCAGCCATCAGAGATCTCTAAACCTCCTGTTCACCATCAAGTGCCAGGTTAAATACAACCTACAGAGCGAACGGCATAAGCAAAGAGCATGTCCACAACAGTACTGCACAATAGCTTTTAATTGACCTGTTCCTGGACCACTTTAGCAGTAAGTCAGCATCACTATATCAAGGCTAATTACCGCTTGGCCCAAGGACTAAAGACCACCTCTGTGCTTTATGTATTGCTAGGTTACCAAGGATGCCTTTTGATGCTGACAAACTTCAGGTTCCAAACATCCACTAATCTCTTGCAGTTCTGAGTACTGTGGAAGTTAGTGTGTATTGCAGATACACCTGGTGTATTGCACCAGGACAAACAGGAAAAGACAGGAAAGAGCACTGAGATCTCCAGCATTGCATATTGACATGCAATATCATGCAGTAGTCATACATGCATGCAAACTATTCTTCATAAGGCTTGGATAACTTCATAGTGTGTATCTACAGCAACCCGTCTGCTGCTTTTGTCCTCTAGAGGGCATGGAGACACTGCAAAATGGAAGCTAGGGGTGTGATAGAATGGACACGATGCTCACTTCGATAAACATTTTATCACCACACAGTCCAGTAATTATTCTCAGAGTGACTGAAGATTTTCAGATGTTTCCATGTGGCCTAAAGCACATGGGAACAGATGAATTGGTGTAGTGTGTCTGACTTCTATAGGACTAGAACTATCAGCACTTTGTTTTACTGGGTTGTCTATTGGGTTGTCTCTAGGTTAAACAATACCCACATCTTTCAATTTAACAATGCTGAAATGATTACCTAATAAGACTGTTGCTTTACAGTGAAGTGTGGCATTCGAGGACAGCCAGGTGAAGCCTCAAACTCATGTCTGCCAGAGGGCCCACTGAGCTGGGGCCACCCTGAACTCTTAGTACTGGTGGCAGTGGTAGTGCCCAAAGCACTGGGGCAGGTGGGGGGCATGGCAGGTCCAGTGCAGGGCTTTGTCTCAGGGCCCCAGCAAATTGGCACCAACACTACTTATAGTAGCCCCATAGTAGCTAAAATAATTTCCCCCTCCAGTTGAGCTTGATTTCACTGGCATTGTTTCCTTGACAGGACTCTCTGTACTACTGATGAAGTTATTCAAGTCTTCTTAAGTGTGAAGCATACCATAATTTGCAAGCCAAATTATATAGGGCCTTTAGTGCCAGTCAACCCAAACTCCAGAATCAAACTGACCCAGATCAAAGATTGGGAGTGTGCACACGGTGTGCCAGATTCCCCAAGACAATCAGAAAGCTCCTATGGAACACCTGCCGAGGACCAATAATGCAGGGTGGGGAAGGGTCAAACAGAATCTCCTGTTTTTGCTGCCTGTTGGGTACTGCAAAAACACGGAGGTTGTCAGTTGTCTGACAGGTTCCAGTGTATACCTGACTTGATGGGTCACAGGTTGCACGTGCCAGCTATGAAGCTTCTTTGGAGACTTCAGAGGGGGTTCTTGATTGTGATGTAAACATGCATGAGGCAGATGAAATGTGGTTAGGAATTATTTCCTTTAGAACCCAGCTGAGCATAGGATCATCAGACACCTTGCACTGAGATAACCTTGAGATATAACCTTGAGATATACCTTGCCCACTTGCTCTGCTGCTGAGAGGTGGCTCTCTCCTTGTATTGTTGGAGAAAGCCAGAGTGTGTTGCAGGGGTACCATGCAAGGGAATTGCAAAGGCAGCACCAAGTCTCCCTACTTAATCTGGGAATAGCACCCCAAGCCATTGGGGAACCACATCTGCCTAGTTCCAGCATGAACTTGAGGTTGAATGGAATCCAGGACTTTCAAGGGACAAATAGGACAAAGCATGATACATTTGTCCTCTTTCTTTTACATAGAAGGCTGTAAATTACAGTTATTGCTCCAGGGGCACAAGCCTTTGTTTTGTGTTATTACAGCCGCTACAATGAGGCAGAGAACCAGGCTTCCCTAATGCCCAAAATCTTCCTGCTTGGGAGTTGAAATATACTTCCCACTTTGATTACATCCAGTGTATTCTTCTGCCATTCAGAAAGAAGTGCTTGAAACCAATACAAAGTGCAATAAAAGAGGTTATGAAGTAAATTACATCCCTGTCTGTTAAGAGCCAAGTGGTACAATCAGTAGGCTTATGAGATGTACGTGCTACTAGCTCGTACCACTTCAGATGGCAGGTGGTGAGGACTGAATATTGAAATGTTCTCCCACATCAAAAAGAAAAATCTCACTGCAGATAGAAAACTATGTCAGGGAGAAGGCTAGGTTAGAACCTACTCCCTGCCATGCTAGTTTTCTGTGTGCAAGATTCTTTCCTCTTTTTTTAAATGGGATAGTACTGAAACCTTTATTTCATTTTTTAAATGGGATAGTACTGAAACCATTCATGCAGTATAAAGTGTTGTGGACCAGCAAAACACATCATATGATGCTACTAATCTCTAAAACAGCTACAGGATAATTACAGCAAATCGTGTTTATTTTAGTGTTCTTTGCATGCTCATTTGTAAAAAGCAACATACTGGTTGCAGGGGAAACTAACGCTGTAAGAAAATCTATTCATACTTAAAGCTAAATAATCTCAACTACGTCTGTTCTAAAATAATTCCCTGCCCTGCCCCCTCCCAAGATTCATAGTCTTGTTCAAACCGAGCTACAAGATGCTTGCATTTATAAACAGTGAATGAAATTTCCTTGCAAGATGACAGTTGAGTGATTTTCCTTTAAATGGTACCCTTTGTAATCAATTAAGAGTCATGCCTTAAAGAAAGGGCAGCCTTATGGTGCATCAGTAGCATCTGGTGTTTATCTTGTCTACTAAGATATGTGGGTATTGTCTTTTTCAGATGTACCTCATTCCCTGTAGAGGTCTTCCTTTCTGTATGCTGCCTCTTGAGCAGTTCTAGAAGTGCTAACCCTAAACTATTTTATTATAAAGTCTAAAAAAAAATGCCAGCTGTATAATCTGTGGCTTTCATTTTGGAATCAACTGTGAAAAACTGACTTCTAACATTCTTTTGATAAATGTCGTATAAGTAATCCTGCAATATGCAGGGCATTTCCAAAGCCTCTGTGGAGGATTGTGCTGAATCTGTGCAGGATTGACTGCATTAGGCTAATGCAGCTACGTACATTTTTAGTGTAGTAGGACTTCAGTTTCTGAGAATGCTTGAAAAATGGAAAATCATTGCGAATAATTTATGAATTTTAGACACTGTGAATTTTAGACTGTGCAGAGCACTTTCCAAGTCCATTCATTTTCTCTTGCACAACCACCCTGCAAAGTAGGTTCTTCCTACTCCCACTTTTCAGGTGGGGAGTTGAGAGAGTTAGCAATGGTGGTGATGCTCAATGCGCCCTATGACTGGATTGGGACTTCAGCTTTGGTCTTCAGTCTTTGCTCCTAAATGATGATGTACTTTAAGCTACTTGGCATTCTTGTATTGAGAACAGTCAGCTTATGGCATCGTATAGTAACTGTAAACCAACTAGTCTGATACCCAGCTGGTTTTGGCTGGTGAATAATCTCTTTGGAAGCCTTAGTACTGAATCATTCTCATTAATTCACTGTTAGTGAGAGGTCTGTGGCAGCCTTTACCAGGTCAGTCTCCTTCAGAGGCCAGAGAACTGGAGACTGATAGGGTCTTTGGAATCATCGGTTTATTTACAAATGTACAGGTTGAGCAGGAATTATAGGGGTGCAGAAACAAGCACCCAGGCAGTGCTAGTGTTTAGTTGATGTGGACCAGCTCCCTCTCAGTGAACTGCTGCTGGTCTTCAGCCTTCCTTGCAGGACCCATGAGACAAGGGGAGGTGTGCTGCTGAATGGGCACCCAGCCCATTGGCCACCTCCACAGCTGCCTCATCCTGCCCCTTCTAACCTACTTTGCCTTCTGCCACTCTGCTTTTTGAAATGGAGCAGCAAAACAGGTCAAAACAAGGAGGCTAGGAGAAGCATCTTCTCACATTCAAAAAATGAAACAACTCCCCCTTTTTGGAGGGGAGTGGTGCTTCTCCCCAAACCCTTGTTTCAGCCCACTCTGCTGCTCTTTTTCAAAACAGCAACAAACTGAAGATAAGATAAAGATAGGAAAGGGTAGTGGGTGGATGAGCAGGCAAGATGGGGGGGGCTGTTTTCAGTGTTGCTGCTAAAGACTGTGGCAGTGGAGGTAGACAAAGTGGGAGGATGCTGCCACTGTGGGAATTCCTGCCACCATCTGAGTGCCACCTTCTCCCATCTTCCACCAGTTCCTCTAAATTGACACAGGGGGATCTGGCCAGTTCAGAGGAGAAATCGGTGGTAGAGGAAGGCGTGCCCTAATATGTGTGCCAATACATTAAAAAGGAGGGGCAACGTTGCATAAAGCCTGAGCTACATTGTCCGCATCCCGTGCGCGACGCGGACAATGTAGCTCGGTCTTGTGTGCTATCTGGCACTGGGAATGCTGGTATGTGTGTGTGTGGGGGGTGCTGCTGGTGGTGCATGTGCATGCTGGTGGGGGACAGCACAATTTTAGGATTGGGTGGGGCGGCACATGAGCTGCTGTTTCAGGCAGTGGATCAGCTTGGGTTGGCCCTGATTCCTTGCGCAACACATGCAGTGTCTCTACTTAGGCAAAACTTCTTCAATCTCCTTGAAGTTAGGTATGGTACACATTCCAGAAGCCCCACTGTCCCCTGTTCTCCCTCAAAGGCCAGCCATATCAAAGCCTAAGAGAGAAGCACTTGGCAGAACAGAGCTTGAATCACCACAGTCCATTAACTTTCCCTACCTGGATGTTAACCTTTGGGCAGCTAATATCTGCAACAGCTGCCTGATCTGTACATCTGCAACAGAAACAACAGATTTGAACTGTACATACATATATTTAGAAAATGCACACTTTCCCCTCCATAGTAATTTATGAAAGTGCACAGAAGTGGCAATCAATACTATTCCCAAAATGTAATTAAATCTTACCCAATGAGCCTTTTCCCACCCTAGATAAATTGTCCATTAAGTTTTTTATGCCATGAATCGATACATTAAAGATTATTAGATTCAGTGTAAGATCGCAATAGTTCCATGTTCTGCAGCTTTCCCCTTCCCTCTTTCCTCTATAGCAGTGTTTATAACATCCAAAGTCCACATTCCTGAGATTAGACTGCTGGAAAGGATATACTGGGTAGTGCTTTAATTCACTATGAAAACAGATGTTTTTTTCTCTTTGAAAGGGCAGGTTGCTGAAAACAGCAACATCTATCAATCCACAATTATGACATTTTTTCCACATCTTTAGTATTATACCTAAATGAGGAATGATGCTTGCAATGCTCAGTCTACTTCCTTAATGATGATTCAAAATAATTATTTGAATCATTCTTTTTTAAGTAGCACAAGCCCAGAAACTCCAGGGGGGTATTCATGCCCAAGTTGCTCAGGATGGAGGTAGATACACATTTCTTTTGTCCCATTGCTGCCTCTGTTAAAAAGGATTTTGCAGGTTTTTGAAACAATAGAGAAACCTGCTGGACCTGTTTACCAGAGGAAAAAATGGGATAGGTGTGCATGTCACAACTAGCAATCGGTCTGAGGTACTTATTAGTTGTCTCCCATATTAACAGTCCACGCTGAAGAAATATGAACCAACCAACCAACCAACCAACCAACCCCCCAAATCCCCAACAAACCATCACAATTAGTGAAAAGTAACAGTATTTTGAAAAGTTGCTTAATTTTGTAGTAATCCTTTGTATCTGAAGAATCAGGAGGAGATTTTCTATGAGCCTCTCCACTATGTCTTTCATTCTGAAATTATATTGTTTGAACAAACTTTAATATATGCACAAGTCAGCTCTAGACTATTGGTATATTTCTGAAATGTGTGGCAGTTTCTGCTGCTCCAAAAAGGAGAACTGAGGATAAACGTGCTTGCAATATCCTGGCAAACACAAACCAGGACACTGTGTGGTGAGAGATTAGCTTTGTGCATGCCGCTGACCACTCTTTTTGCTTCTTGGACATTCGGCTTACTGGCCAGGCTATCAAACCTGCTTGCTGTTTTCCCTTTTCATTTTTGGACACCATGACTTGGCCAAAGATACTAATACAGCTATTAAACAAAAAGAGCCACATTCCTTGCTCTGTTCTGACTGAAATATGCTGGGGTTTTTCCCCGCTATATCTGTGAAAACCATTAACATTTTTCTTTCCTTCCTTCAGCTGTGTTTCCGATGATTCTGTGAAGCAGTACATGTCAAAGGATCACCTTGCCAAACACTTCCAGGTCCCAGTGTTCAAATTTGTGGGTAAAGACAATAAGGTGAGCCAGAAATGTCAAGCAGCTGCCTCTCAACCATTTCCTAGCAAAATGCCTGTCATACGACTGACAGTGTATCTAGGAAGTGGGCCTCTGATCTCCTAGGGACCACTGGGCGGGGGGTGTTGCACATCAGAGTAGCATTGTCTTCATCCTTGCTTTTCCCAGAACCAGTCCTGCAGGTGGCAGATGGTGCCTTCACCCAATTCAGGAGTTCATTTTGGAAACGGGATGAGGAAACTAGTGCATGGTGGCTTCCCTTCCTGAAGCTAGTTCCTTGTCCTGTTTCAATGTCGCAGTCTAGCTTGACACTGCTGGAATGCCAAAGGGATAGAATGCATACACCTGATCATTAATATATGGTTTATTCAGCCCAGTCCTAATAGGACTTTACGGTGCTGGAACTAGCATTCCAGCAGCGTGAGTTCCATCGCGGCTGTTGCAAATAATAATTGCAAATAGCAAGCAGCCAGATCCATGCACCAACAGTCTGCCCATGTCCTCCAGCACGGATAAGTCAGCCTGGGTGGCAGAAGGGAGGCAGGGAGGGGGAGGAACAAATGTTCCCTTACCCGGAGGACACCTTCAGGGCCTGAAACTCCCTTGCAGGATACAGCGCCCGCCCCGTTGTTGTGGCAGCATTGCCGCATGGGGAGTTACATAGGATTAGGCTGCCCATGTGTCTCTGTGTATAGAAATGGTGTATATATTACACATCACATCAGGTGATGGTCTGATCTGCAGTGGCTGTTTCACATGTGCAGGTCACTAATCAAGTGATAAATGAGCATGCGTGAACTCCCTCTGAGAGCATATTTACACTACAGACTTGGTTTTGTACCACTAACTCTCATGGGTCCCCACACAAGACTCTGTTGAGGTGCTCACAATTCCCAACAAGTCTGGAGATCCTTAATTCCAAATACAGTTTCTAGAGCTCCCTATGAAGAGGGAGTTGGTAACTGAACCAGTTTAATTTTACAGATATGCCTCCTATTTCCTTAGCAAAGAGATAACTTTGCTAAGCCCAGCCATTCTTCAAGTGCAAAAGCTCAAGGTTTATGATGTGCAGCTTGTTGATGTCGGGCTATGGCTTTCAGCCCTTGTTCAGGAATGAAATTCTGTTGCCATCACAAGCTACTTGCCACCTGGCTGGTTTAAAGCTACCCTCATCAGAATTCTGTGACCTGACTGGTTATTTTCCTAACACTCAATTTCAGTGCTGGAAAACTCTGAATGTGCACATTTAATTTACATTAAAAAATGAGACTGGCAGCTTGGAATGGGGTGGGGTGCTCTTAGCTGGGAGAGATAAATATCCAGCCCTTACTTGATCCATATCGTTCAGGCCAGTTTCTCTTGGGGGAGAATACACTGAAAGGCTGAGAAGAAATGTTAGCAATGCAGTAGTAGGCAGGCACTACTCCCAAGGCAGAGTCAGTGTAAGCCTCTTAGCCCAGTCAGCTCTAAGCACATCAGGTGCTCCCATTTCCAGTACTTAACCTGCTGCTGGTATCAATCTGGTTGGGGAGAGATCATAACTCAGTGGTAAGCACCTGCTATGCAAGCAAAAGGCCCCGAGCAGGCTCAGTCTGCGGCATGTTCAGATAGGATTGGGAAAGACCCTTGTCTGAAACCCTGGAGACAGTCAATGTAGGTCATACTGAACTAGATGGCCCAGTGGTCTGATGGAAGACAATTTTATATGTTCAACCACATTTTCCTCAGTTCCCATCAAAAGCTCAGAGCGTGACTTCCAGGAAAGTTCTCTACATTCCTCTGTGACTGAGTTGGCAAAATAGGATGCAGGAGCATCTTCCTTCAGTGCAAATGCCCCCCCCCCAATAAGCTTGAATTGTCTCCTTTCCTTTAACCAGAAAGTCCTTCTAACATCCTTACTGAGCATTCTAGAGGAAATACCCGTATTGTCCCGAGTATAAGACGCACCTGATTATAAAGTTTGGTGCTATTTTAAAAAATTAATTAAATCACTGACATTAAATTGCAACAGCCTGATTATAAGACGCACCCCTAGTTTAAAAACTTAAATTAGGAGAAAAAAGTGAGTCATACTCAGACCAATACGGTATTTCCCCAATGCTGCGTGTTACAGATTTAGCCAGACTACTGCAATACTTCATGTATTTCTCCTTTTATATTCAGGAAGTGTTCCTGCATTGCCGTGTCCTTGTGTGTGGAGTGACAGATGAGAGGTCTCGTTGTGCCCAGGGCTGCCTCAGACGGATGCGCAGATGGGCTGAAACAGAGGAAGAGGAAGCCAGTCACATGGCAAATAAAGTCTTGACAGGCGGCCCCATCAGAATTGACATGGAGGAATAGATCTGTCTCCGCAGCACACTGCCTTACTGAAGCTGCCTCCTATGTACCTTTTGATAATGAGCAGTAGTAGTTGTAATGTTTAGAGAAAAAAGAAAGTGTCATTTTTCATTGAAAGCCCTGCTTTGTTGAGGTTGAATTAGATGCAATCTACATCCAAATCCTGTTTGATGTCTGCTAATCCCTTAATGGATGACTGTAGCCATAAGTAATGTGTTTATTCACAGAGCAAAATATTACCAACTTGTTGTATGAGAAATCATTTCCCCCCCCCCCCATAGCACTCAAAATGTTCACATATTATCAAATCTTTAGATAGTTTTCTGTTTTTATAAAGCTACACTGACACGGGGATAAAAGTGAGGAAGGAGACACGGACTGCAGTGCACTAACAACTTCAACTGGCACACTATAATTTTTAAGCGTTGTCATCAACACAGTTTGATTTTTAAAGGGTGGACCCAGACATGCTGAGCCAGTCTTGTTGCAACACATGGTGAGATCATCAATCATCAAGCCTTCCAAAAATGAGATGAGCCAGTGACAGTAATTTGCAATCTGGACATGTGTTGAAGCCACCAGATTAACACACACAAATCCAAATGCCAGTTTGTGCTAACTTCACCCTGTAAAAGATGATTGTGTGACTCGACCCTCTGTTCCTTTAAAGCTGATAGAACTAGTCCAAATTTAAAGGTCATCATTTTGTCTTTGGTAAATTGTGTGGATTTCACTAATATTGAATTTGGAAATTGCTACAAATTAATGCCAGAATAGTCTAGAATTGTTTTTAGCTGAAGTGTCGCTGGGGGCGGGTTGGGGGGGCAGTGGGCCCCCGGGTGGCACGCAGGGGGACAAAGCGGCAGGGGCTATAACCCCGCCGCATGGGTGGTGGGATTGGCAGCAGTGGCATGAAAGTTTGGCCTGCCCGCCCTTCCTGCACCTGGGAAGCCCTTGGCAGCGGTGATGTCACTTTCGGCAGTGACATCATGGGGGTGACATTTTTTGCTGCACCCCTCCCGCGGGGTGTTCATTTGCTTCTGAGTCTACTCTAGATAATTTCCTTTCTCAAGGGCTGCCTGAGAGGCAGTATATAATGTATGTTACATCAATGCTACACTCCTATGCAGATTAACCTGGGAGTGGGGCTTACTTCTTAGTAAACATGCAGAGTCTAGCACTGATAGACCTTTTATCTTGGGTATTTTTTAATTCCCTTTTTCAATTTTTATACATTTGGCTTTAATCTATTGCAACCCACTCCAAAATTCTAGTATGACATGAGCTAGATCTTTAAATGAAGTATCATAAGTTTCAAAGTTGGAATGAGTGGCAAGAGGAGAACACATTCTAATAAAGGAATTTATAGTTGTTGTTGTTGTTGTTGTTGTTGTTGTTGTATAATCTTAATGGGGCATGGTTATGGAGCCATGTCATGACAAACTCCTGCACCTCCAAATTTACATCTACACCACTGTGTAAATTGTTGGAAGTGCACAAAATGCCACTGCAGTGCAAAAACAGTTCCAAAAGTTTCAAATGATCAGGAGTCAGAGCGTAGAAGATCAATTACAACATATTATGCTTTAAAAAGGAATTTCAATGCACTTTCATCAGAAGGCAATAGGCAACATTTCAGGGATACTTACATTTGGGATGAGTGATTTAAAAAAATAAGTGTGCATGGAGGTAGTAATCTGGAAAGTGTAAGAGTTATATTTTGGAAGTATGATTATAAAAATATATATAGTTGTACCACCTGAAACTGTAAAATAATAGTAATTCTATATAGCTAGGAGAAGCATTATAAATGTTATCTTGCAATCCCTGATGTCATTTTGAACAATATATGCTATTTAATAAAGATTCGTTTTACAGTTGCCCATATTTTACTTTTTTCCCACTCTGCATAACCTTTGTTCTTCCCTCTCCCTCCCTTCCTCTCTATTAGATGATACACATGTTGTCTCTTTTTAAGCGGAGTAATGACTTAATGGAAATAAAATGAAGTCTAAAGGCAATACAGAGTATAGTCCTGTTGTTATAGGATCGTCCCTCTGTCTATACAGATCCCTCTGCATCCCAAGGTGAACTTTCACAATATACAATTCTGTGCCTTGTGGCTGAGTGGTTTATAGTCCAGAATTGCTGGTACAGCCCTGCAGCTATTTTTCCAATTGTGTGGGGCAAGACATGGCAAGTGGAACACCATCCAAATGTGTCTGTACCACTTGAAAAGCTACCGCAGCTTGAGTTGTCTGGCAATAATGCACATATGTCTATTATGCACATATTTGCTTCAGGAATTTATTATAGCCAGCGTGAGACTGCTGTCTCTGTGTCCATTTTTATGTAGGAATTTGTCACACACGTCCCAGGCAGTTTTCAGAGCTGTCATTATGTCAAGCAGATGCACAGAGAAGGAAGTGGATGTCATTAGATGGTACTGAAGTGGGTGTTGGAACAAGGTCGCCTCCTGCTTTGCATTCCTCTCTCAGTGCCACCGTACAAACTGCAATTAATGCATTTGCTGGTTGCAATGAATTGCTCCTCTGCCCTACAAGGTATCAAGACTGCACCTGTTCAGAGGGCAGAAGTCTGAGCCCCTTCTGCAGAAGGGACATATGAAACCACAGCCATCACCATCAGGCAGCTGGATGCTCACATCACAACTCATCACGCTCTTCACCACAACATCACAACTCATCACGCTCTTCCTCATTACAAATGCATGCGCTTCTTTGGCTGTTCATGAAGGGGCGGCAACCCAAAGTCCGGACCATTTTGTATACTGTTTGAGCAACTGAGTCACATGCTGTAGCAAAAAGAAAAGAGAAGACGTATCAGAAGCAAGCCCACGTCTTCACTGCATGCTTTAAAAGACTTACAGTTCAATCCTATTCTCCCCCCCCCCCCCGTCGATGCAGTGACACCAAAATGGCTACCACTGCATCCTGGGGGGGGGAACAGTAGTGAAGGACTCCTCTGGGTAAGGGAGCATTTGTTCCCTTACATGGGGGAAAGCCTCCACAGTATGGAGGGGGTCTACTTGGACCTGCACTAGTGACCTGCCCTCCCTCCACCCCTATTACCACCTCTTTCCGCCCTTCCCCATTCCACCCTCCCCTAGTCCCGCAACCCCCCACCCCGTCCTACCTATCTTGGCCGGGAGCTGGCAACTGTTTGACACATGGCGGAAGGCTCTAGCTTTTCCATCAGTGCTCCAGCAGCACGTGAGTTCACGCACTGCCAGAGTGTTTTTTACGACTGCCATAAGGCAGTCACCACGAGCGGAACGTGTATTCTGCTGAAGGCAAACCCGAATAAGATTGGGCCATTATTTTGCTTCTTGGGGGGCATGCTTAAAAGAAACACATGCCCAATGAACATGGGGGAAGAGGGAGTGCCTCTTTGGATCATTGCTAAAGGGTGCAAATTAACTGTGGCCCTCTATCTGATATTGTGTTCTGCGTGAACCATGCTGAGTAAGTTGCCCAAGAACTGCTTCTGAACTGCTGCAGCCACAGTCGTTGCTGGCCAGCTGTAGACTGAACAATGAGAATGTAGCCCCTAATGCAAATGAAATGGAACCTGAGAATGCTGTCCTATCTAAAATCATAACAAAACTGGTGTTCTCTCCCCTCATACAAGAAGTAGTGGCAGAAACATCAGTGCAACCTAAACAATGAAGGGCCTTGAGGAATACTGAACTTGGATAAGAAGCTCTCACAGTGTAAGCTATGCAGGGCTCTAGGTATTGTCTACTTCTGCTTTTGGCAGATCGTAGACACCTATAAAGTACTAAAATCTACACGTTTAGTCATCCTAATGAGACAGGAAGCCAATGATAAGAGGCAATGTTCTAAGGAATCTGCAACAAGTCTGCATCAGCAGCACTGAAGTGTGAACCTCCCCATTTATCTTAATTGTTACACTTGGAAAATAAATTAGTGATCCCTTAGCCATCTAATTGCTGGGAGCTGAACCAGAGAGAGGAGAATGGCGTGCGGGAGAGAAATGCCAGGCTCTGCAAGAACCACATTTTCCAAACCAACATGTGGTGTGCATGTCAGGCCCTTTTTAACTTGTGTGAGTTTTTGTCGTACCAAGCAATCCTTAAAAGGAGGATATTTCATCTCCATTTTGAACCCCTTTGTCGTCTTCTTCAGCAAGGTTGCCTTTTGCTTCTGTAGCTGAACACAGGGAGCTGCCTTATCTGAGTCAGGCCATATTCAGGCTCAGGATTCTTGACACTGCCTGACCGCAACTCTCCAGGGTTTCAGACCCGACATTTTCTTTGTTCTACCTGGAGAAGCTGGGGATTGAATCGGGATTGAACCTGGGACCTTCTGCACATTTCCTTTAGGGAACAGGGGGTGCTGCAATCTTAGGGAATCTATGTGAAAAAGCTGTTTATTACTGGTAATAAACAGGCCAATCAGTAACACAGTCAACACACAGCCCGGGACCAGGCACAGTGCACACAATTATTTTGTCCAGCCTATATCCCATGCCTGACTGTTCTGTCCCATAGATCCATGACCAAAAGGAGTACGTAGCTTTTTTTTGTTTAAACAAGGACAACAGTGTCTGGTGTGTCTACCATCGTTTTCAGTACTATGTAATAATACTTAGCATTTGTAGTGCATTTTCTGAGTGTGCAAAAAAAAGGCTTCACTTTCATTAGCTTGATGCTTACAACAATCCTGGAAGGTAAGTTAGCATTATTGTCCCTATATTGTAGTTGGGACTGAGAGGGAATGGTTTGCCTTAGGCCATCTAGCGAGTGCATGGCAGAGGTGAGGTTTGAACTGGGGAAGTTCTGATCTCTCAAGCTCTCTCACTCATGCATGAGCACATAAGGCTCATTTCAAATGCCATTTTTGAACTGAGCCACAGCTGGGTCATGACAGCCCCCCTCCCCCACCCCAGTGCTTAGAAAGTCAACCACCGTTTCTCTACATATTGCCTGTTTGGATGGAAGACTCACCTTCCACCTTGGAGACGAAGCCAAGGCTGCGTTTAAGGTCAGAGCAGATGGAGTGCAAACACCAGCGGAACTTGGCATCGCAGCGGTATTTGTTGGAGCCGCAGGTGTCATAACATAGATCCAGCTGGTTACAGCACTTAGTCATGGCTGGGATGCCCAGATCCAGCTGTGCAAGGATGGGAAGAGAGAGACAGCTGAACATTTATTTATTTTTTTTGTATTTCACCTCCAACCCCTAAACACTGCTCATATAAGACGCCATTATGAACATATTCTCCGCAGCATATGCAACTGCCTTATATTGAATATCCATCTAGCTCAGAATGAAGCCGGTATGTTGCAGTGAGAGTAACCATTTCTGAGCCAATCATCACTTAGCTGCAGTTTTGGGAACCAAGACAGTGTAGCACCTAATGAGCATCCATAGCTTTTCACTGCACAAAAAAACTATTCCAGAGATGGCTCCTCCCCTAGCAGCACCTTCTCTGTTACAGCTGACCTGAATGTGTCAATGAAACCGCCATCCCAGCTCTCTGGGGACACGTTGACAGGAAACACCGTGGTAGTACATACCGTATACATTTTCCTTTTGTTTCATCATCCGAAAAGGGCCAACATGACCAAACAACATCCTGAACACGGTGAGATATGTTTCATGTGTTGCCCAATATAAATTAACATTTTTAGGCAGCACAAAGGAAACTGAAAGCCATCTGGAGAGAGGCTTCCACTGGCAAACAGCAGTTCGCACTTGCGAACGGCTTGTGTGTGAACATGGGGACACTGCTGTTTATGTAGCATTCATAAGCCTTGAACTGCCAGCTGCCGAATCCATTCTCGGGCTCTGGCACCAACTGGCATTAAGCCAGGCACTCATTAATGCCTTCTAATTGGGACATTGTCCAAGTGCCGTGATTTTGCTCCTTCCAATTGCTATTGCAACCTATTGCTCCTCTAGCGAGGACCACTTTTGTCTCTCAATAATTATTAAACTAATTGGAGTGTTGGATCTTGCATTCATTTATGCATTTCCTAGCCAGAGGATTTATTCGCTTGCTGAAGCAGCACCAACAGTCAGGGGCTAACTGCTCCAGTGCTTAGCCAATCAAAGTGCAAATTAAGTGGAGAGCATTCAGATGACACATTGTCCTGTCGCTTGCCATTGGCAGCCAGCCTTCACCTTTGGCATGCCCAGGCAGGCAGCTTGCACTGGCTATCACATGGCCAGAGTGCCAAACATTGACCAGGAGGCTTTCCTCTTCAGCAAGCCAGGGACAACAAGTTTAGGAACAAAAATAACCAAGTACTGTCATTACAAAGTCAACTGTTTATTCCTTGCTGGCTGTTTTGGTTAGTGCATATTTCATCAGGAAGGTGAATGTTAGCAGTACATACACTTTCGGGTACCTTGAGACCTAGGAAATAGGAGCTACAGCCATTGGGTTCTGGAGGCTTGTAATCTGGTCTGGGTGTTGGTGCCTTTCCTGTAAGACAAGCAAGGGGGAAAAACAACTAATAGAAAGGCAGTGTTGTATAGTGGTTAGTGCATTGCCCTTAGACCAGGGAGACTCCGTTTCAATTCCCCACTCAGTGGTGAAGCTCTCTGTGACCTTGGGTTAGTCATTATCTCTTAGCCTAACCAGAGGTTCTCTAAGTGTGAGGCGCGACTCCCAAGTGCATCATCAAAAGCAGCCAGGGGCATCGCGTTAATCTTTTAATTAATACATATTCTTGCTTGCAAGTGAGAGAGCAAAAACAAAGATCGGGAAAACCTGCCTCTTCACATCGGGTCACTCAAAGTTAATTTCAAAACACTTCAGGTTTGTAGGCAGTTTCCACGTCTTGTTTTTAACCACAGCGTGAGCGAAACCCTTGCTTATCTTATGTTAAAGAACGATTAACAACTCTATTGATAAGCTGAGTACTGGTACTTTGGAGCTGGAGCTGCAAAGACAGCATCTCGTTTCTCTCCAAATCCTGAGACATTGCAGGTTTGCAAGTAAAGTATTTTCTTTCTGTTGAATGTTTTTAATAAAGCAAACACAAAACAAATGCAAGAACTGCAATTGAAAATGGTGCAGAGCAGGTTCTGCTTCACATACAGTCTTTGATTTCTATGTTTAGTTCGGTTGATTAATTATTAGGATTTCTCTCCTTCTTCCTTTCTGACCCACCTCTAAGTTAGTTCCCCACTCTATTTGCTGGGACAACCCCCCCCCCCCCCGGAAACTGCCAGGCAGTATAAGAATCTGTTTTTCATACAGTATAAGAATCTGTTTTTAGCTACCAAAAGGAGCTAGCTTTCTCTCTCTTTCTCTCTTGTGCAACTGGGACTTCCCTCCCATGCTTTGATGTTTCTCTTGCCATGAATAGGACTAACACAGACGACATCAGTGCCCTCTACCAGGTAGACACTCCAGGCCTGCCAATGGAGGGAGGGCAGCATCCCAACCCCACTCTGTGCACTCCTGGCTTAGCTGCTGCTCAGCAGAAGCATGGAAAATCCACTTTAGGGCTCGTTTTGGGAATATACATATACATATTAGAAAGGGTGCCTCTGAGCATGTAAAGAGTGCCTGTTTCTTCCATGCACTGTAATGGGGAGTCACGGCTAACAGCGAGGGAGGTCAAGGGAGCCGCGAGTCAAAAACGTTTGGGAACCACACCCTAACCTATTTTACAGGGTTGTTGTGAGGATGAAATGAACATGGGAACAATGTATGCTGCCCCATGCTTTTGTGAGTAAGGGTTGGATACAAATCAAGTACATAAATGTACACACCTGGGAGAGAACCACATTGTACAAATCCCAGCATGGGTTTGCTGAACAACAAGAAAACACAGCTTTGGTTCGCCAAACAGCAAAAAGGGGATGCTTGCGTTGGGTGTCCCTAGATGGAAGCATACACTAAAGTCGTACAGAGAAGATATGCATATGCTTGTACTTCATGCTAATTACTCTAGATTGGAACCTAAATGAAATTGAGCAAAAATGTGACTTTTTTTTAGCTTTACCATTCAAGAGTTGGATGCAAAACTTCACCTTTGAAATTCACAATCCCATTTTGAATATGACTTTTTCTCTAAATTCAAGCTCTTTAGGCATTGCCATCTTGATAGTTTTTATTTTAGAAGGTGTGAAGTATGGCTACTCTTAAGCAATCAATTTCAATTAGCAAATACCAACACATGCCAAATATACAAAATATCACGACTTGCCAACAGTAAAATATTGTGACTCCTCTGCTTCCCAGCCATGTTTAATGTTCCAGGTCATGCACACATTGGAAATTCAACAAGATCAAGCCGCATGGCCACAAGTCAACAAGGACTTGCCACATGGCCTTATGATAAAATACAACACGTCTGCAGAACGAAAACACAATATTCTACTGCCATAGCAGAGGGAGTGGGAATGAAAGGTCAAGAAACATTTTGGCTTTTTTTTTTTGCTTAGTTTCTGCAATACAGCAGGTTTTTGAGACCTCAGTAAGGAACGAAAAACCACAAGAGGGGAAACATGTGGAAATAGCCTTCAGTTCATACTTATCGAGTTGAGATGGGTATAGCAAAGGCCTGCATGTCAGCCAAGTGTGTTTTCATCAGCATTTGTTAGGCAGAGAATCTAAAAAGCAGCCAAAGAGTTGGGATTATTTGCCCTAGAAAGAAGAGATCAGACACCTAATTTATGATGTGGTTGGAGGCAACTAATCTGTCAATAGGTTAAGCTTTAGTTCAGATTTTAAATGAAATCTCTTTATCACAAGTTTTGGATAGCCTTTTTTAGTTGGCAGCTTCAAAAGCCTGCCAAGTGAAAGTTAGAACTGTGGGCAAAGGGCTTTTTTTTTTTTTAAACTCTTTCATCTCAGGGGAAAGACTGTACTACAGCTGGTTGAACAAGGTACCCTTCATTTCCTTACTTAATGTGTGCCTTGATCTGTACATGTATAGTACTCTTTGTGCTTAGGACTTCAATGCACATTGCATAATATAAACCCACCTTGAAAATGAATATGGTGGGGGGGGGGAGAGAAATATTCTGCTGAAATGTGAAATGCTTTTCCAGAACTACAAATAACTGAAAAGGGGTAAGGGACAGCTTGTTGCAAACAAACCTGGAGCGTCCAACCAATTCTAGATGTTTAGATTAATGCACCGTCTGTACATTGTGGGGAAGTGGGATTGCACCTGCTTCACCCACCCCGAGTTCCTATTCTGCCTCCAGGTCCACTGGACATCTAGAGAGGAACATCTCGTTGACACATAGGGCCTTCATGTGGAAAACAAAACAATGGTAGGTGCAAGCTGTGCAGTTGATAACCCATGTAAAGTCTGGGAAGGAATCAGCTGAATGACTCAGGCCCCTGCGTATCAGATGTCTCACAACAGGCCCTATATGCCTATTGCTAACAAGACACCACAAAGTAGGTGTTCCATAGGACAAGAGCTCATGGTGGGCATGTATCTGCAATCTGATCTCTCGCCACAAATACCCGCTATGCTCATCAGGAATGGCCCTAAAGCCTGGGACACACCGCCTACGTCTCAGTGCGGTGTGTCCCGTTGCGGCGCAAGAGTAGCCAATGTGCTGACTGCAACGCAACACACCTTGTCTACATTGCACAGAGAAGCGTCCAAGATGGCCTGCCCTACCCCCTGCTCTTTGTTATCCAATCAGAATCTAGTCTTTTCAGACTCGATTCCGATTGGCCAACGCTTTGTTCCGCATCCCACGCCCACAACACCAAATGCAGCCTCTCATTGGCTGAACGCGGCCAACGTTCAATTTTTCCAACTTTGCTCGCACCGCAACACAGCTCTCCTGCTTTGCGGTGCGAGCTTGTAAAAGTCAAGACACACCGAGTTTTTCCAGCCACACGCAGACGCTGCTGTACGCAATGCAACGCAGCTTGGCCAGTGTGTCCCAGGCTTAAGACATGTCTCCAGAGAGCAACACTCCTTCCTTGCTAGGGCTCCTCATCCAGCAGTAGAGTGAGGCCCGGCGTACTGCGATAGTTTTTCAACTGTGATAAAGCTGCTCACCTACTGCTGTTTCATCTACCAAGTGCTATTGTGCTTCTGCACATTATCCCTGTAGGTGGCTGCCTGGGTTCATTTGGAGATTATCGATACTCCAGCCCCAGAAGGCTTGTCTCATCCCTCTGTGATAGTTTTTTGGTGTTTGGCAAAACCCGTTCTTTTTCACTGTGCTTATGGATTGATGACATCATTCCTCCCCCCTACTAAATGTTTTCCTTCTGTCTCCGCTTCCTTGAAGTTTTCTCATTGTCTTATTTTATCTCTATTGCCTAGTTTGATATTTTTTATTTTTCTATAAGAATACACTATGACATATAAAATATAAATCTAACAAATTACAAGTACAACTATGAGAAGGGAACATAAAGTTCTATCTGTCCAGTGAATGAGGAATAAAGTCCCATTTTTAACAAACTTGTCATGTTGATGTCTTTCTTTTTTACCTTCTATAAGAAGTATTTTTTGCTAGTAAGACCTCACTTCATACACATTTGTACCAATTAATTATGGTGCGATGATGCTGCCTCTGGTAATTTCCATTTAAAAGCAATGAAAAGCATAGCTGTGGTCCGTAAACAAGTAATACATTCTTAATCATCTGCTAAAACCTTATCTTGGTTTCTCTTGTTTTTAATTTTGTCTATCTGAGTTATAGCCCAAACCTATTCCACACCAGCCTGTGAAATGAAGCAGCACTAACTGAACACACACTGCACGCTAACTGAACACACACTGCACGCTATGGGGGGGGGGATCAGACGGCCTGGGAGAGGTAAGTAAAAATAGTGTTTACTTACCTTCCTATAAGCTGCCTGGTTGCCAAAGGGTCTCCTCGGACCTACGCCAGCTAGTTAGTTAGCTGGCATAAGTCCAAGGAGCCTTGGGGGCGTGTTGGGCTAGGAAAAGGGGCCTAGGATCTTGCCTTGCGCTACTGCCGCTGAGATCCTCCCCTGAACTGCTCCCAGTTTGGCCCACTCCCCCCCCCAATCCTCCCGTGAACTGCCCCTGCCACCACCATACCTGCTCCAGCTCTGGCTGGGTGAGCTGGTGACCCGCACGCAGGGCCTCTGGCCATTTGCACCAGCAACCCTGAAGCACACAACAGTGGCATGACTTTTGCAGCACCGGACTTACGGCAGAGGTTTGCGGGATCCGCTGTCATAGGCCCAGGATAGTATTGGGCCATTAGTCACCTTGGGAGTTACTTTGGGGCCCAAAAGGTGGGATATATATACATGTCCAGATAAACAAATAAATAAATCTGTTGGAAGAACCAGCATTTTCATTTTTTCTTGCCAACATCATTCTGGAATTCTAGGGTTCTCCTGGTGATCTTTGCAGCTGCTCCAAGCCATTCACTAGCAGACATTTCTTTTATTATCAAAATCTTTTTGATAGCCAAGCCCAGTCATTCAAGCACAGAAACACGGAGATCATTCCTTGATTAAAGACATCGGTGGCCAGATATTAGTGGAGCAATAATGTCCAACAATGTTTTACCAAATGGTAAAACATTTGACAACCATTTACCAAATGGTAATTAATAGGAGTACGCTTAGAACCACGTCACAAATGGGCATTCATCTGCATTGTCCGGCCAAATGGTGAATTGAATGTGTGTACTCCTCTGCTTTCCTGGATTTTCAGACCCTCCCCCAGCACCTGAAGTGGCCTGAACTATACCAGACGCAGACATCTGATAAGATTTTATTTACCACTTGGCAGAGTTAACACAGACTCCTGATTTACTGATTTACCAATCCTATTGAGCCACTACACCAACGGAACACGTGTTCCGGTGGCGTGGTGTGCTTTACAGCAGTTGCAAAATGTGACCGGCCATTCTGCACAGCCAGGCCACCACTGCTGCAAGTGGCAAACACCAGCAGCCTCCAGAGAAGCTTCGGCGCTGGTAAGTCAGCGCAGGGGGGTGGACGGAACAGGGAGGGGAACTGGGTAGAGACTGGGGCAGAGAGGGGTGTGTGTAAGGGCTGGGAAGGGGACGGTATTGGTGGCAGCAACTCCACTGATATTCTGTCCCCCTTCCTGAACTCGATCCACCAACCTGAGCCTACCCCTCTCAGACTTGCGCTAGCAAAAACGCTGGCATAGGTCCAAGGAGACCCAGTGGGGCAGCGAAGACTTTCTCCGGGGCAAGGGACCTTGAGGAGGTCTCATCAAAACTCCCACACGGGCTGCATTGGCGCCAGGGGAGTTGCACTGGATTGGGCTGTAAGGCTGCGATTCTATATACACTTACCTAAGAGTAGGTCTCATTGAATTCAATGAGACTTACGGTACTTCTGAGTAGACATGCATAGGATTGAGTTGTAAGTAGTTGATTATATGCACAGTACAGTAAGCTACCGTGTATTCTCCTCTGTCTGTATTCTCACCCTCTATTTGACAACGTTCAGGAACAGAGGTGAAATGGAGATTCAAGGAACCACATTACCCTCCAGTAGTCTAATAGTCTGCAGAAGTTCCTGCAATCCAGGCACAGACAGAAGGCTATTTAAACCTTCATTGGTTGCCGAGCTCATTGTCAGCATTCCAAGGATATAAGAGGAGCAAGGTGCCCTGACCCGCCTGGTTGCAATGGCCGGTTGAGTCCCGCTCAGGGCCAGCTCAGTCAGGAGGCAAGGGGAGGCAGGTTGCTTCAGGCAGCAGGTGGTCACGGGCGACATCCTGCCTCCACTGACCACCTCCACGGCCGCCTCATCTAGCTTCCATGAATGCTCTTAACTCTTCCCCACTCTCTACAGTTTGAAATAGAGAGGCAGAGTGGGGTGGAACAAGGGGGCCAAGAGAAGCACAAGTGGGGCAGTGCATCTCCCACCTTTCTTGTTCTGTCCTACTATTTTAAAATACCCTGGCAGAGGCAGGGTGGGGCAGTGGCAATGGCAGTCCCAATTGGGAGGAAGACTATTGCCATGGTCTTTACTGTCTTGGGGGGTGGGGGCAGGCAGGCAGGCTAGAACAGCTGCTGCCCTCGTTGCCTCTCCTCCCAAAGTGAAGGCATTAGAGGCGCATGCCCCCTCCCTGCACAGCGGTGCCAGTGGCAATGGGGGGACGGGACATCAGGAACCATTTCCCCTTGGACTGGGCCTGCTCCCAGCCTTCCATTGTTGGCACCTGACCTGAGCCACAACTTCTAGAAAGATAGGAAACTGTCTTATATTAAGTCGGACAGACAGACATACAGCTCATCTACTTTAGTGTTTTCTATGCTGGTTGTCAGTGGCGCTTCATTGGGGGGCTTCCCCAGCACTGCATGGCAGATGCCAGGGATTGAACCTGGGACCTTCAGCATGCAAAGCCTGCACTCTCCCAGTGAGCTATAGCCCCTTTGCTATAGTGAAGGGGCATTCACCACTTTACAAGACGCGAACATCAGATTTATATGGCTAATGTGGCAACACTTGTGAAGCAGCTGCAGCCAATTCTGGGTCTTTGATGAATGCGACTCTATAATACACGTATTATTGCCACACATGTGTTTGTCTCTTTCACAGCACATTTTGAGAAGTACACTTAAAAATCTTAGGAGTGCGTCTAAAAAAAGCATGGCTCCAAACCATCTGTGATATTTGGCATCTGGGGAAAGGAAAGACCCTTAGTTTTTAAAATATGCAAAAGCCTCAGGGAGTTTTTAGAACCTGCAAAATGGAGTCAGGGCAAAAAAATCACCAGCTATTCTGAAGGAAAAAAAGAGAGCAGGGAGTTGATTAACAGCTCTTGGGGACCCCATTAGTACCAATTTCAAAAGTTAATGGAGTGTGGGCAGCATCAAGAATGCAAAATTCATGATCTGAGAGAGAGAGAGAGAGAGAGAGAGAGAGAGAGAGAGAGAGCGAGAGAGAGAGAACACGAACAGACACATTTTTTTTTTGTGCCCCAAAAGAGGGCTGAAGTTCAATTCCCAACATTTTGCGGTAGGAGTGGGGAAGACCCTTATCCAAAACACTGGAGAGCTGCTGCCAGTCACTGTGGACAGGGTCAGACTCAGTAGGAGATAGAGTGGCATACATGGCCTTTTTTTTCCACTGTCCCACAGCCCCATCAGACAGCCAAAGTATAAGAAGAGTAGTTAGTGCCTCGATCCAGCTATTCGCACAGGTTGCATGCTCTTCTCTGATCAAGAAGCAAAAAGACACCAGCTTTGGGGGGGGGGGGGAGGAGGAAGGATGGAATGAACTTAATTGCTCTAATCCTAAACAAATAAGCAAAGTCGGTAGCCTTTCAAAGTCACCAACCTTTCAACTGGAGCTGTGCTCATGCTTCTTGATTCATTGACACAGACACAGCCCGAGCTAAGGTGGCACATGGCGATACCTAAATTCCATCTTTTTTGGGGGGGGGGGTTATGTGCAAACCCACACATACACTGCCACTCCTCCTCTTCCTCCTCTTCTTCCTTCTCTCCAGCACCTGCCACATTCTGCTCCCAGGATCCTCCTCACCTGGCCAGTAAAGGCATGAAGAAGGTGGAAGGAGGCAGTGATTGAAGGCTTCTTCCAATCCAGTGGAAGGAGGCCTCTTCCTGATTGCTGGAGCGAGATTGGGAACAGGATCATAGGAGCCACCCCTGCCTCTTCCAGCTCCATTGCAGCGGCATTGGAGGAGGAGGAGGTAAGCACCCGCATCCTCTCCTCACTTCCTAGACCAGGAGAGAAAAAGAGGAGGCAGCAGTGGCCAGGTAGGTAGAACAGGTGGGTGCAGGATGCAAAGTGCTCCCCTCCAGCTTGCCATCACCCCCAGCTCACATCTGAGCCCGCATCACGATGTGGATGATTCACTCTGCCTAGTAGTGGATGGGCTGCCATTGCATTGACACAAACTAACTACATGCTCAGTTCCAGAGGCTTAAGGCAGCCAGGAACTGTTCACATAGCACAGATTGGTGCAAGTGATTTCCAATGCACACCTCAACCTCCAAGTCTGTAAATCCATAACCTAGTTGGATTGGAGCAAGTTACCTTGGATTTTGAAATACTGGCTGTCTCGTCGTAAGGCCAGGCCTCCTGAAATTTACTAGGAGTACTGGAAGCAGGACTCAACCATAAAAGACAACCATAAAACCATACCATAAAAGACAAACTTGGTAACTACCTGGGAATATTAGGTAGGGAATATTAGGTAGGATTAGGATGCCTGAATTCCAGTAGCACAGCTGCTGTATAAATATCTTGGACAAAGAACTACTATCTGGAAGAAGTAAACAATGGGAACATCAGCAGTTTATGTAAGAACATAAACTTCCTCCTGGATCAGGCCAGAGACCCACCACCAGGTCCAGCGTCCTGTTTCCCAGAGTGGTCCACCAGCTGCCTCTGGGAAGTCCACAAGCAGGAGAGAAAGGCAGACCACTCTCCTGCCAGGGGTATTCAGAGGCACACTTGTTGGAGAGATGATCTTCCCCTCCCTGCATCGCCAGTGTCTTTGCACTTCTCCAGTCTGATCTATGTAATCAAAGCTTCAGGTAGGCGACAGTATTTTCGTTTTAGTACTCAACAGATCTGTACAGGGTAAATTGTATTTACAATCAGGATGGTTCAAGAAATCCTGTACATCAAAATTCATTCTCAACACAGTTTCCCTGGAGTAATTTCTCCACATTGACTCCTATGGAAAGAAGATGGGGAAAGGGAGGGGGCTTAATTGGTTTAGGGCAGCATAAAACTTTGGGCCAGCCCTGGTGGGAAATGAAGGAAGAAAAGCTTACCGTATCTGCACCTGTATTGACAGATTCCGTTTTTTCCTCCTAGCATCTCCATGAAGGAGTCAAAATAGCCAGTAACGGTTTCGAAGCCACCCCGGATAGTCCCAATCCCCCAGTCCGAAAAGCCTTCCTCGGGTGCTGCTGCTGCTTGGTGGATGGTGTTCTCCCGTGTGGTCCCTTCGGTGCACTTCCCTACAGACAGAGCCCAGCACAGAATCAATGCACTGGCTACGAGCTTCATCATTTCTAACGTCAGACCCAAGCAATCCAGGCCTTGGGAACCTCAAGGTGCGGAATGGCAGGAAGAGAGTGAAGGAGTGACCAGAACAGAGCCGTTTTGAGAGCAGGGCACGTGGGGTCCACCCCTCTCGGGTGGACTTTAAACACTGCTGTGGTGACAGGATGAGGTCACTCCCAATTACGGAGCACAAAGTTCAGTCACTTTGCTCCAAGCAGAGCTCAAAGAACTGAACGTATTGCCCAATATGTCAGGCTGTTTTATTTGCTCCCAGGACCAAGAGGCAACACAACTGGATGCCTGGAATGGCAGGATTCCAGGGGCTCCAGGCTGATCAGAAAAAACTTGTCGTGAGAACAGAAGTCTGCCTTCCAATCCTCGCCCCAGATGCTGGATGCCCCAGACCCAGCAGCATTGGAGGCTGAAGCATCTCGGAATTTTAAAGTGGTGCCCAGGAAAAAAGAGGGCTGACTGCTGTGGCTGCTACTCTGCCTCCTATCACCTGGTGATGGGGGGAAAAGAGGCCAGGTGGGGTGTAGCTGGGCACAGCTGTGGGCCCCTTCAGGGGTGTCAGCCCTCCAGACCACCAGATGCCACTCTTGCACACGTCCACATGCGCATATATACAAACACACACACAGAGCATACAAAAAGATGCTGTGTGTGTGTCAGAGTGGCAGTGTCAACTGATGTCCAGGACAGCAAACTAGCTTGAGTGTAAGGGGGGTGTTGCTTCCGCCAAGCTGTTTGCAGGGAGTATTGCAGCCCAGCACCCACGTCGCTAGGGGGCGCGTCACCCTGGAGCGGGGGCGCACACGTCACCCCTACCCTAGGGTGATGCTTACCCCCGGCTCTAAGAGCGACCGCCCTGTCCGGCGCCTTCTGAGAAGGCCCGATGCGTTGACGCGTTATTTATTAGCTTTTTTGCGCATACGCAGACCGTTTCTGAAGGCAAGGGCTGCCCTTTTGCCTTCAGAAACGGTCTGCACATGCGCGAAAAAAGCTAATAAATAACATGTCGACGCATCGGGCCTTCTCAGAAGGCCCTGGACCGCCGGACGGGGTGGATGCTCCGAGGCCTTCCTCTGGCCTCGGAGCCTCTGCGTGGATGGGGGCGACGCGTGCGGGTGTGCGCGCGCGTCACCCCTGGGTGGCCCGCGCCACGCTACAGTACTGCAGTGAGAGGTCCATGCTGCTGAGGGAGTGCGCTCTTTTCAGGAATGGGCAATTGTGGAGGTGGTAAACTACTTGGGGAGGCAGTCAGAACCCTTAATGCTGCCTCAGAGCTGGGGTGGGGAGGGGGTTGAGGCACCCCGTCTCCTCCTTCTCCACCCTGGGGATTCAAGTCGCCTCCCAGGGAGTTTGTGGCTGGTGTCCAGCAAGCCGGGTCTCCTCAGCTCCTTTCCCCAAGACTGCCACATCACAGGCAGGATCTTTTGTAGCTTCCCCCCAGCTGCCTTCCCCCTTCCCTTCCTGCCTTCTCCATGTTCTCCCAGGTATTCCCCCTGGTGCTTATTAGCTCAGGCAACCCAGACATTTGCCTGCTCAGCTTGCTTTCAGGCTGGCAGTGAGTTCTTTCCAGCCCCCCAGGAAAGTCCACAGACAGTCATTGAGCTTTGTCTGTTCCACAACATAAACTTGTCTTTTTTGTTGGTCTGGAAGAGGCCTAGTTTACGCCCAACTCCCTCCTTAGGTCTGGCTAGAAAACACGATTAGCCTTATCTGCGGAGTGCATGTGGTAACCTCGACACACTTCAGTGAACTCATCAACTCCAGGCCATGCTATCTTGTAGATACCAGATTTGTTTGGAGAGTTTTCTTTCTTAGCATTTGTTTTGGCCAAATCTAACAGAGTGGCAGAACCCTATTGCTTCCTTCCCTGACCCTGAGTGAAAACCTGTGACTGGTTTTCTTCAAGGCAGGTTTCCCGCACTCACCTGCACAGCTGAAAATTCTAGATGGTTTTCACTGATGGACCTGTTCAGCCCCAAATTATTCCTTTCCACCATGTGGCTCCATGAGGAACCCAAATGTGTCTTAAGTAAAACAATAAAGTACAATGAAAACTATTCAAACGTTTAAAATTGGTCAATTAAAATACACAATTAAAGTCACCAAAGAACCACCAAACCAGAAAATGAGCACAAAGGTCTTGAGAGTAATTAACCTTCCCTGTATACCCTTTGTGAAATAAGTGTTTTGCCAGCCTCCTAAAATCCAGGGGAGATGTGGCTTGGCAAGCCTAGGTAACTTCCCCCTTGCAAATGATATTAAGTCATACATTTGTCACATGATCCAGTCATGTGATTATGAGCATTCAGGCTGTGTTTGTTTTTCAGCCTCTAGCACTAGGAGCCCTTGAGAGCCGTTTCCCCCCCCCCCTTCTAGCACGCTAGGGTTATGTGTTTTTTCTCCTTCCAGCCCACTCACTACGCTAGAAGTTTCAACTGCGAGCTCAAAGCTAGACAAGATAGCAGCCTCATGCACCAATAGGAAGGCTGCTTGGCTGCAAAGGAGCTTGGGAGATGTAGTACAGGGGACGAGGAAATAACGTTGGTAGCCTCGTGCACCAATAGAAGGCTGCTCGGCTGCAAAGGATCTTGGGAGATGTAGTGCGAGGGACGAGGAGCAACAGCAGCCGTTCTGATTTTCAGTCATTTCCGTTCATTTTGGGAGCCCCGTTAGCAGCGATATTCAAGCATGCTAGGAACGTCACTTCTGCTATTTCCGAGCTGAAAATCAAACGTAGCCTCGGTTTGCTGCTGCTTCTGTTTTTTAAACAAAAAGCATTCATCCTCCAAACATTCCTCCTACTTCAGCCAATACAGAGCACTGCAATATTTGAGGCTCTGGAGAGACTCTGCCCACCCTGGACAGCCCTTGTCTCCCAGTGGCCCAGAAGGGCATAAAGGCTCACACATAACGCTGTTACTTTATCTGGGCAGAAAGTGTATCTAGCTAAGTTCTAGTTTGTGATGCCTGGCTCAGAGGCGTCGCTCCGGTAGGGGCAGGGCTGTAAGTATCGCTGCGGTCATAGTCTCTTTACCGAGACTATGGAGGCTGCCTCCTCCTCGCTCGGTAAAGAGACTATGACCGCAGCGATACTTACAGCCCCGCCCCTACCGGAGCGACGCTTCTGGCCTGGCTTCTGAGCCTGGCTCATGGTGCTTGCTTTCTGATTCTAGGCTCTAGGAATGTGCAGACAATTCCCCCTTCTCCCCGGACACACACCTATACTGAACACATGGGAGCATGCACTTGCACAATCCCCAATATGCCAACCCATCCCTTTATAACAATGCATTTGACATTTGCAGGGACTGAGCTACGGTTGGTATTGTTGGGCAGTTGCTGAGGGTCCAAAGCCCTCAGAAGTACCCACTGTTGATTCCTGAGACAATAACCTGCATGCAGTGGTGACAATGTAACTCTTTTGGTTAAGAGAATCCACTGTTGCCTCCTATCTTTCATGTCATCTCATCAGCCAAAATAAGCCTCCCCAAGAAGCTTTGAGAGCTCACCTACGTAGGATCATGAAGGTTGGTTTGCTGAAGGCCCCCTGAAGCTGACCTTGGACATTTGTGTTCCAGGAGACCTATGCATGCACACCTATATGAGCAAAAGGTCCCTTTCACATTGATGCTCAGAGTTGTTGGCAACTGCTCAGTGATGCTGACCCCTGGCAAGGGCCCAGGGGACTCAGAAACATCCACATCTATCCATGGGTCACCTCTGGGGTGTGGACCACTAGTCTCCCAGGCTGACCTGCCTGCCAGAAAGGACCAGAGCCACTTCAGTTTTCTAATCTCTGTTCCCATCCTAGTGTAGCGGAATTTTAAGCAGACTGATAATTAATAGGACCAGGAAGACTGGTGAACAAGGAAAAAGTATGGGTTTATTGTTACGCAGCGCAGTGGACAGCACCCCAAGAGGGGCACTGACCCTTTGCTCCATGTGAGAACAGTTTTTATACATTTCCAAGAATATCACATGGTTGCTGAGAATGTGCATAGTCACAGAGTCATACAGGAAAAACAAGAGACTTTTGATTTACATTTTACAGAAAACAATGGGAACAATAGTGGGCTGAGCTAGACAGAGGACCCTTGATGGTCCTTGATGGTCCGATCCTTGAGTTCTGGGAGACTTAATTGAGTTAGCTCTGGGAGTCTCCCTGCACCCAGAGTCAGCCTAATGTGTATGCTCTCCTTGAAAGGAGGAAAGATTAAGTTTGCCAAATGTGAGGTTTTTCCTGTGACCTGGGGAGGCATATATGAACAGAAACCAGGAAAATATTTTTCTGCATCAGTCCCTTCTTTGTTACTGAGTATCTAAATTTCTCAGTAACACCAATTAGGTAATATTAATTCTTGCCAGTTCTAACATCCAGACATATTAGCCATAGATTTTTGTGGGACTTATTGCACGATCGTGAAATGCTGTGTGGAACCCTGTTGGAAAAAGCACTTAGCCTGCCAGGGTAAAACCTCAAAGCATAGTGAAAGCAAAACATCATTGCTACAAAGAGAAAACAGCAACATCACAAGCATTTCTACTCAGTTGTGTCCCAACAAACCCCTTCCCAAAGTCCTTTGGTGACAGGTGGCTCTGGTTCCTTAGCCAGGAAGATAGTTGTTCTGCAACTGTGGAATAGAAGACAAACATGCAAGTTAACACAAGGGGCATGTTCTTCTTGTGTTAGACTGAGATTGCAGGCATGACATTGTCCACAAAGTTTTCTTTCCAGTCCAACTGGCCAGAATGTATAAGCAAACTGAATGCAAGCTCTTAGTTGCTCCAAGAGAGATTGCCATTTCAAAGAGTGCTGAAAATGCTTCATTGTCCAGAGTCTATGCAGAGTGAGAGTGTTCCAGAGCGCGTGAAGATAGCAAAGCAGCAAATGTCTTTAATGATAACTAGTGGCACTCTTCCAAGCATAAACAAAGATAGCTCATAGAGTGAATAATTGTCCATAAATGTTCAGGCAAGGACGGTAAAGCTTCCCTCATCTTTAGTTCTTCGTTGGTGAACAGGGAGACAGGTGGAGGCATCTCTGGAAGGTAAGTCTGGGCAGCAGGTACGCAGGAACAAGTTGTGCAGGAGCCAGGGCTAGGGTATAATGGCCTTGTATCGTGAAAACTGATGCAAGGGAGCCTTGTTAGGCTGTGTTGCTGCTGCTGCTGCTGCTGCTGTTGCTGCTGCTGCTCGACACAGGTACCAGTGGTGCTCCAGGTTGGTAGGTAGGGCCCAGGGTGACTGAAGTCTTGGGCCTGGTTGCACTGGTGCGGAGGTTGTCCTTAACCTTACAGATGGCTGATGTCCTTCAAAATCCAGCATCATCCTGGGACCAAGCTCCTTTTCCCTCCTCACAGGGCTGTTGTTGTGGTGCTTCTCCTGGCCTGATGTGAGGCACAGGTCTGATGCAGGAATATGGTGGTTTTCCTTCCTGCAGTAAGATAGGTTTTCTCCGAAATGTAAAACACAACTGGTTATACACAATTATTTTTCAAATTACACTTTCTTTTCCTTTTTGGTTGGCGGGTGGAAAGGGCCACTGGGATAGTGAACTTCAGCTGTTAAAATTAAATTACCAAATTTACCAAATCAAATTTACCAAATCAAATTACTACCTTCCCCCCTTTGTTCAAAATGGTCTATGAAGTGGCCATGCAGAACAAAAAGTTACAGCTAAAATAAATCTAGGACACACTATATGGTTGTTGGGGTCCTAGGGTAACCTGTGAATATAATGAGATAAAAACAAAGAAATCACAAAGAACATCTCACAGGGTCCTGAGAGCAGTCTGTGAACCTGGGTGTAGATAAATGGATCACAAACTTTATAAGTATTTATATGAGAGAGAGTTGGCCACTCTTATAAAATGGTGTCAAGGTTGTACTGGCCCACCTCTGATCCAGTCCTGGGGGTTAAGTTGCAGTACCTTTTGTTGGCTCCTGCGGCTATAGAGAAAACAAAATATGAAAAGCAGACAAACAGGCCAGGTTCAACCAGTGGCAGGAGCCTAAGAAGTGCTCAGCAGGAGCAAAATCTCAGAGAGAGAGGGCCAACTTGACAATCAAGAAAATAAAAAGACAAAATATATACATCACTTAACAAACAATAGCATTAAAAACTTGGGGTTTTGGGGTGTCCTTACGCTAGCTATGCCTCCTCGAAGGTACAATGATCTTGCGCAATTGTGTCCCCAACCCCTAAACCTCAAGCTGTTCCCAGCTCCGTGGGGAGCTGCTACTCTAGGGCTATCTAGCTAAGGTGATAATAAAAGGCTATTTGAAAACAGGGGAACCGAACAGACATGCTTCCGTATCTGGACACAGCAGGAATCCTCCACCAGATCCAGGAACAGGGCAAAGATTACTTAGGTGGCCTGCCTGGTGGGGTTGGCGTTGGAAGGAACTCCATGTATGCTCAGGCTCTTCTGATGCCTTTGTCACTAAATCAAAATAGGCAAGAGGTGAGGTACAAATCAAAGGTTGCTGGGTACTTATTTCTCAGGCCACCAGGAGAGAAGAAAGGAAAAAACCCAAATGACAGACCTTTCTTTTTACAAAAGGCAAAGTGGCAGAGATAAAGAAATATGAATACAGGGAACAAGACGTTCTAAGTGAGAAATACAAACAGTAAAACAAAGAACGGATAAAGACCAAACTGTTGGAGTGATGTGTCAAGCAAATGGGAAATGGTGGTGTTCCACTTCGCAGGGGCAGCGTTTTCAGATTTTACTGCGCACATCAGTTGTTTTCCTTCCTGTGCTGAAACAATGTTGACACCATAAAGGAAGAAGTGAATAAAAAACCTAGGCTAGGTATCTTAGCACTATAAAGGCAACATAGAACACAAAAGAATTTTTGGGGAAAAGATAGACGTCAAGCCTTATTGAAACCTTATCGTGAGCCAAATAAGGGTTTTTCCAGTGCAGGGGCTCACACACATGTAAGATAATTCATCACGGTGGTAAAAACAGGCTCAAATAACAATAGTGTGGAGACCAACTGAACTGCACTCTGCACATGCTCAGGGGCACGTATACAAAAGTTACTTCCAGTGATGCCATCTTCTTGGAGGCCACACAATTCAAAGCAGCAGAGGCACCTGTGGTACTGAAAACTTTGTTTAACCAAAGAAATGTTGTTATGGTTATGGAGACCTTTTATCAATAGATTACTAATTAAGGATTCTCACAGTTAGGCATAAGGCAGATGAAAATCGTGATTTAACTGAATGAAAGGTGTTATCAACTACAGAATGAATACATAGCAAGTCCAAGCAGTTACATATTTTAAAGAAAAACAAAATGTCAGGATTTTAGTATCATGATGAATTAGCACTATTGCAGTATATGCAAGGGCTGCAGGACTGGAAGCTGAGTCTTCCTGCTTCATCCTTCTGCCTGCTAGATAGGAAGCAAAATGGAGAAAAGATTCCCTATTCATATTGCAGGATAGACTGCTACTGCTCAGGGAGGTTCCACTGAATATATTGTAAAGACCTAAATCCTTTTAAGTTGGTTAGGCATATAACTTTAGAACATGAACAGAGTTCTTAAACAGAATTAAAACCTTAGAAAAATAGAATTAGGCAACATCAAAATCAGAATTTTTGTTCAATTTATGCAATCTCTTAAATTACTTTTGTATGTTTGTGAGGGCAGTTCTGCCCATGGGAAGAAAGCAAACATGATTAACATTTACCAATTTACTAACATTTACCAACATTCTCCAGTTAGACTCCAATTTATAAGCATTATTGCAATTTTTAAATATTTCTTTCATTTTGTTGATGTCAGGAGTGTACACACTCAAGCACTGAGTTTCAAGGCATAGTCAATTACTGGTGGAGACAACAAAATATTTCCCCTTCATTTTCCAGGGGTACCCATACAGTAGTGGTTAATTTTGTATGATTTTTTTTCCAATTATTAGCATGGTCTGGTAGGAGAAGAGACATTTTTGGAAGCTAAGTTTTCAGTAATCTCAGGAGAAAAGGGTCAGGTGATCAGGCTGATCCTTAATTCCCTTCTTTGGCCAAAACAAAGTAGGTAAAAACAAAAATACTTTTCCTCCTAAGACCTATGCAATTTTATAAGACAGACACATAACAACACAAAACATGAAAATGACGCACAAGCATATACACAAGGGTACAAACAAATAAATAAATTTAGACACTTATCAGACAGGCACTTGGCCTTTCCTTTGTCCCCCTTTCTATGTTCTTTAACAGGAAAATCTTCCTTTTTGTCCAGGACTATTTTTTTTGTAGAAAAGCGCATGAAGCGGCAGCGCTGAGGGCATAATTTGTTAGCCTGATTTAGCAGATTTTTCCTTTTTTGGCTGGGACTCTGGACAGGTTCTGCCATCCTGTGCCAGTTTAACCTGGGCTTATAAGTTCCCCCCCCCCCGTTTTTTTTTTGGCACATTCCTTTTAATATAATGTCCAATATATGCCATTTGGCCTGGGCGTTTTAGTTCAATTAGTTCAAAAGAGCCCTCTTTTGGCCAGGCTGGTGCCATAGTTTGCCTAATTTAAACCAGTTCAGGAGCTCTGTGAATCAGAGTTTCCCTCCTGACTGTGAGTCCCTTTTGGAAGTTTCCCCAGGAGAGAGAAGTGAAAGGGGGCTTCCTTGTGACAATTCAAATTTACTTTGGTTTGTCCCCATGCCTCTCCTGGGATTGCCATTCCGGTTCCATAGTCGGGTGTCCTGTTTCCATTTTCCCGTCCCTGCCAGAACCTGGCAAAAAGATTACTCCCTGGTTTAGCTTATTCAGCTGCGAGTGTCAGGGGGTGACTCTCTACAGGTACTTTTTCCTGGCGAGTCTAACTTTGTTGTCCTTTTCCTGCCTTTAATCCTTGCAAGGCGAGCTAAACCTAGGTTGTTATGTCCATTTCCTGCCTTTTACCCTTTCAAGGCGAGTATTGACCTAGGTCCCTCCATGGTCCCTAGGGGTTTCCCTTAATAAGCCGGCCGGGCTTCACTCATACATATACAGTATTTCCCAGTAATTTTCAGGCAAACAGTGAGGGAGAAAAACAAAGAGGAAAGAAAAGAGCCCCTTGCTATTGCCTAGCACAGGGCAGCTGAGGTATAGACTTGCACACAATTTCATGCACTCCCCCCCCCCAATAAAATTCCCTTTCTCACCAGTCCTGCAGGGTCCAATGTTCCTGAGGGATCTTCCAGCTGGTCCGCCCAGGCATAGCTCTCTGGTCCAAGGAGCACACCTCCACCCCTCCTTCAGACAAAAAGTCTTACCTAGGATTTCTCCAGTGAGAGAGAGAGAGAGAGAGAGAGAGAGAGAGAGAGAGGAGAGACCCCCCCAGCCCAGGAGCCATGCTGGGAGTGTAGCTGTGATATCCCACTTCTGACACCAAAGTGTAGCGGAATTTTAAGCAGACTGATAATTAATAGGACCAGGAAGACTGGTGAACAAGGAAAAAGTATGGGTTTATTGTTACGCAGCGCAGTGGACAGCACCCCAAGAGGGGCACTGACCCTTTGCTCCATGTGAGAACAGTTTTTATACATTTCCAAGAATATCACATGGTTGCTGAGAATGTGCATAGTCACAGAGTCATACAGGAAAAACAAGAGACTTTTGATTTACATTTTACAGAAAACAATGGGAACAATAGTGGGCTGAGCTAGACAGAGGACCCTTGATGGTCCTTGATGGTCCGATCCTTGAGTTCTGGGAGACTTAATTGAGTTAGCTCTGGGAGTCTCCCTGCACCCAGAGTCAGCCTAATGTGTATGCTCTCCTTGAAAGGAGGAAAGATTAAGTTTGCCAAATGTGAGGTTTTTCCTGTGACCTGGGGAGGCATATATGAACAGAAACCAGGAAAATATTTTTCTGCATCACTAGCTAGGTAGACCAGACAGGTGCCACCATGCTTGATGGTACTGAAAGCTGCTGAGTAGTCAGGAGAGTCAACAGGGTCACACTCCACCTATCTGTTTCCTGGTACAAATCATCCACCAGATAGCTTGAGTTCCCAAATTGTGCCAGAATCCAGATTGGAAGGAATCCAATCGCTTTCATTCCAAGAAAACTAGGAGCTGCTTTGCCACCATGTGCTCAAGCACACTTATCCAAGTATGGTGCATTTGAAATGGGGCACAAGTTATTCAGGTTGACTGGATCCAAAGGTGACCTCTTCAGCCAGAACAAAGATGATATCTGTTAATGGACTGAAGTAAACTTGCAATTTTCTGCCAAGTAAAACTCTCGCTGAAAAGTTGTGGGAAGCATATACAGAGTTGGTCTGATAAGAGGATTCATCTTCATAGAGTCTAGGAACACTTCTTCATACACATACACATATTGCCATGTCAAGCAGTTATCAGATCAATTTGACCTACAATGGTCAAATGGTAAATGTGTTTTCCTTGCCCTCTGGTTTTTATTTTGCAGCTCTGTTATCAGCAAATGCTGAGACAGAGGAAATGAGCTTCAAGAGTCACGTTGTCCACTTTGTTTTGCTTCAAGGAGCAATTAAAGTGCCTCTTAGCTGAATCATCTCTCCGCATAAAGTACTGGATTGCAATTGTACCACTTTCAAACTCCTTCTATGGATCCATATACGCTTTATGCGGATGACCCTGAGAGCTCCCGCTAGCAATATATGCAAGTGCAACCTATTATGCTAGCAATATATGCAACCTATCGTAACCTGGGATGTAATTGAGGAGGGGTGGGGGCAAGCGAAGTTCTGGAACTTCTCCTACCACAGAAGCGATGATGTCATCATCAGCAGACTCAGGTGCTGCCTTTGAAACGTTAAAGGACCTTAACTGAGAAGCATCAGGCTCAGCAGGAAGCAAACTGAAAATTTTGCTGAGGAGCAGAAGTCTAGGTCATCATCTTTTCCAATGGCTGCCTGAGAGGCAAGTATATCGCTCATATTACATTAAGAAGGCAATTATACGCACACTTACCTCATACATCCTGCTGGGAGTACGTCCCACTGAACACAGTGGGACATACTTCTGAGTAAACATGCATAGGTTAGCACTCCAATATACCATTTATATTTATCTTGGATTTTTTAAAATTTCATTTTTCTGTGTTTATACTTTTTATATACCATTGCAACCCACTTAAAGAGTTTGGTATGAAGTCAGCAAGGTCTTTAAATGAAGTATAATAAGTTTCAAAGTTGGAATAAGTGACAGGAAAAGAAAACACTCTAATGAAGTAGTCCGTCTGGCAAGCAGGAGTTCCCGCGCTTTTTTGAAAAGAATAAAATGACGAAGCAGGACGCTGTTCTTTAACACCTACCAACTTACTTTGGAGATACCCCAGAAGATGTGCCTGTACCAAGGCATGAAACGTCGGGTCCTTTGAGTTCCAGAATTTTGATTTTAAATAATTTCTTTCTATCCGGGTTTCTGGGCTGTCAAAGTCCATACCGGGTATTTTCATCATTATTTTTAAATCGGCTGGATCGCTATTTTTAGTTGCAAACATGACCGGGTTACCCGTGATACCTAATTCCTTAAACATTGTTGCCGGTTATAATAGTTTTCGTTCACAAAAAAAAAAAAGTAGTTTAAATTTGATTTGTTATTATTGCTGAATCATCTTTTTGGGACATGGCTTGGCTGGGGGATGTGTCATAGAGAGCTCCTGTACTAAATTTACCACTACACCACTGCTCTTAACACTGAGGCCTAGTCCAAATGTGGAGTACATTTGTGAGAAATCACATCTATGTGTCACGTCTGTGTTAACCCACATAGAGTTTGCAACCACAGTTCACTACAATTGGGGGGTTTATCCAAGGAAATGGCCTCCAGTGCTGTCAATCATCCTTTGTATCACATCCTTTGAGGACTCAAAACCCATGTTCTACTGACTTAGAGGCATCACCATCCCAGTTCTGATTTAGTTCCCAGTCTACCCCACACTGTAAAAATAGTTGTTTGAAGTGCAGGAGGAAACTAAACTATGATCAAAATGCCAATTACAGGTACAGATTGGTTCTGTGCCATGTTACATTTTACAAAACATACATTTTCCTTCTGGCAGAGTAAATAGGAGCATAGAGGAGAGGGGACATTTTAAAAAATAGAGAAATATGTTTTTCTCAGTGCTTTTCTCCTTTTGTGTAGGCTTCAATACCCCATCTTTGGCCTCGATCCAACTTGCAATAGGGAAAGAGACCTGCTTTCCTTCACCTTTTAAGGAAATCCCTATAGTGGTAGAAAGAGGCACATATGTGTTATATTACATTACCGGTATATTCCTCTTGGCTACTCTGGGCACAATCCAGAGATTGTGTCTCAGGTGAACTCCAGTGCATAAGCAAGTAACAAACTCTCTTCAGTCTCAATATTACACAGGAAATGCTGTACAGTGAGTGGAATCTAGAGAAGGGTATGAAGCAGACCTAACAGTATAACTGTTCTAAAATAGCAATTTCTATCCTGGGGAAGAAGTAACACACTAGGCTGAGAATCAATTCTCTGAAGTTGGACTTCTCAGGAACAGACAAGTCTGTGTTTACAGTTCGCATTCAGGATCAATAGAAATCGCACTTGCTCATGCTGAGTCCACAGGTTCTGGCTTCATCAGACAGCAGGATGTAAACAAACAAACATACACACGAGAGAGAGGCCAAGCTGACCCTTATCAAATGATGATCTGACCAATATTATTTTTCCTCACAATGTGTTTTTTTTTTCAAAATGAACTTTTAAAAATCACTTTCAAACACAGAATGAAGATCAAGCAGATCAAAAAATGTTCAGTTGTATTTCCGCATCCACAATGTTTGTAAATAAAAAGCATTTGTGTGACCTAACTCAAATAAAGAGGTCTTCAAAAATCACATTTGTGCACCATATTGAATTGCTTCCAGTTAAAACCTTGTCTAAGATTAGAACAAATTCTACACTGGGGTGAACTATGAATGAAGGCAAGAGAAAGTAAAATGCTGAAGGCACATTCTGAAAGGGGGTGCTTTCAGAAGGACTCGGGCATTGCTTGTCCACTGTAAGCTACATGCAGCACTGCAACTGACTGTCCATGCTTCACAAGTACAGTTCAGTGCTTTTTGTGTGTGCCTTGCTATGCTCCATGCCCTCAGGTAGGTGTGACATAGCAGTGTAGGAGAGGGACAATGCACCTGAGCTTGCCATTTTAGCAGTGTGTTTATTTGTAAACAATTGTTTAGATTTGTACTGTAATTTTTCCCTTGACATGAGATTGTGCAAAGTATATGTATTTTTTTAAATGTAGACAAAACACTGTTTTAGCTCTGCGCCACCCGCCACCCCCCCAAAGGAACATAGGCAAAGTAGTCTTGAAATAAAAAAAATTGAAAAAATTCTGGCAGGGGGGGGAAGTAGGCACCCCCCTGATTTGGGCACCTCAAATGGTAAGCCTAGGTCTCAGGGAGCCCCAGGGATCCTAGGAGCACCATTTTGAGAAACAATGGCGCTAGAATATAGGCCGGCAAGTGTATACTACGTTAACATGTACTTCCCAAACCCATCCAATTCTGCCCATGGCGTTAGGACAGGTGGCTTCTTAGATGTTCACAGGAAACACCTGAGTGTGGCCAACACCCTTAAAACAGGTAGTTTCTCATATTTCAACCCAATTCAAAAGCAAGTGCTTCCATTCGCACAGGCTTGAATGCAAGCTGTGATGTGAGCTCATTAATGCTGCTGTAATAGGGCTGAGTGCAATATGTGGGACAGCTGATGCTGATTAGCCCAAGATGAGCATCAGATTGGGGTCTGTCCCTGTGCAGACAAGACACACAATAAATTATATCTGCTAGTCTTTGAGCATAGAACCCAGAATTTTCTGGGAACCAAAAATCCAAACTTTCTGGTAGTTGGCTCTCATGAGATTTTCTTTCTTCTTCTGAAAAACCAATTATAATCCACAGAGATGTATTTGCAGTCTTAAGGCTTAACTGTATTTATGTGGAAGTAACTCTACTGATTCAAAGGAACGTCCCTCCAGGTTGTAAGTGTGTTTAGGTTTGCTGCTAAGCAGCAGATCCCATTAATCTTTACTCAGAAATAATTCCCAACAAGTTCAATGATACTTACTTCCACACATGCTAGATGGGGATTACAGTCTGTAATCCTACGCAGGCTTACTGGGCATGGCATCAGGTTATAAAGATAAGCAGATAAGAGAATAGCTCTGGTATCAAACTGGCATTTCACAAACACTTGTAATGCACACCTAATTATAAACCTTAAAGTGAAACTAGATTCATGTTTTGGGGGTGTCTTCAAGGGCCAAATAGTTGAAAGCTCTTGAGTCACATAATCACAACATAGTTTTCTCTCAAAATAAAAATAGTGGTGTTTTTTGCTTTGTCTTTTAAATAGTCAAAAAACTTCAGTTTACTTATGACTGCACATGGTTAAAGGCAGATCCACACCACACACGTCATGGCATGTATGTGTCCAGTGTCCCGCCCCCAGGTTCAAACAACGGGCTCTGATTGGCTGAACGCGAACACAAACACCGCAAAGTGGAGTTGGACTCCACTTTGCCGGCATTCGCGTCAATCAGAGCCCATTGTTTGAACCTGGGGGCCAAACACCGGACGCGTACGTGCCGAGACATGTGTGGTGTGGATCCGCCTTAAGAGCTGACTCACACCTGATTTTTTTCTTAGTTGCGTATGATCACCTAGGAACAAAACAAGGCCAGGACAAAGCCATTGCTAAAGTGCAGCGTGTTTGTTTTGCCTTGAGCATACTGGCCTGGAAATTACGAACATTAAAAAAGTAACCAGAGGACAGCATTTTGAAAGGACCTCCCTGACAAATTTAGGACTCTCATCAGGTGTTATTGGGATATATTTGAAGGCTAAGCTCAATCATTACGAAGTCAAACCTTTTACCACCACTGTCCTTTTTTGCCATCTCAAAGAAACAGAGCTGGGCATTAAGGAACTTTCCAGAACATGTTGTAAGGAGAGGTTCATCCAATGCACTGATAGTGACAGACAGTATAAAGACAGGAGCCTTCATAGCCCTTGATTCTTATGGCCAGGTTCCATGAGGTAAAGGGGTAAATTGTACCCAGGTCCAGGGTCAAAAAGGGGGCTCAGGAGCCAAAGGAGGCTTCCAGAAATTCCCTGAGATCTTAGCTGGCCTCATGGAGAGTGAAAAATGAAGGCCAGGACTACCAGGCGGGTAGACAAAATGTAGACAAAACACTGGGCTACAGAGACTTTTCTGCCGTTGCTGTTCTCCCCCTGCTGTTTTGTCCCTCCCCTTTGAAAAGGGGTCCAAAATAAACATTGTACCCCCTGATAAAATTCCTCTCAGAGGTCCTGCTTATGACAAAATGATTGCTAGTATATTTGAATAGTATCAGCCACTGGCGTCACTGGAGCGTGGCGGGGGGAGTGGGCCGCCAGGGGGTGACGCGCGCACACCCACGCGCGTCACCCTCCGTGACGCTCCGAGGCCGACTCAGGAGCCGGCCTCGGAGCGTCCGACCCTGCCGGCGCTCCAGGGCCTTCTGAAAGAAGGCCCATGCAGCGCGTTAATACGGGTATTTTTAGAATTTTCGCGCATGCGCAGACCGTTTTGAGGGCAAGAAGGGTCGGACGCTCCGAGGCCGGCTCCCGGGCTGGCTTCGGAGCGTCCGGAGGGTGTCGCGGGCACGTCGCTAGGGCGACGCACGCGCCCCTGCCTCGGGGTGTCGCGTGTCCTAGTGACGCTTCTGGTATCAGCATGTGTCTATAAATGTACTGGCTGGCCGTTCCTTCTGGTTTAAAGATGAGACTTGAAAATGTATATCCATTTTCAGACAGGCTAAATAAATAGATATATAAGCTGCTCTTAAACCAAGATTACCGATACTGCCTTTCTAGGAATTCAAAGACATATAACCCAAATTCACAGCTCCATTGCTGCTGAAATACCGGTAATACTGCTAAGAGACAAGCGGGCCTGAAAATCTCAGCACACCAGCTCCCTCTGCTGACTTTGCAGGTGCAATTGCATAAAGAGTCTCTTTCATATGTCCTTGAATTAGTCCAGTTCTGTCATTTCTAAGGTGTTGATGTGGAGTACAAGAAGAAATCTTCTCCCTGCTGAATACATCCTTCAGCAGAGGACACTGCCCGAAACAATCCTTTCCCATCTAACCTTCACTTGCAGTTTTTCTAAGTCACATAACTTTAAAACGAAATCCCAGACATGTGTGTCTCCCCCCCCCCCCAAAAAAAGCACCAGGAAATGCTGAAAATAGACTCTCCCTCTCAATCCGATTTTGGCCAGTTATTAAGTGAACCTATGAGCTATGAGAATGAAATTGAAATATGGCTTTAATACTGAACTTGGTTTCAGGTTCCAACTTTACCCTACATTGTGTGTTTTGTTTTACATTTTGCAGCCGTAAGACTTCCACAATTTTGCTATTCATACGAGTTGCAAGAAAAAGCATATCCCAATGGATTAAGCATGGAGGAAGTGCACGTTACACTGCAATTTAGATACTAGATGTGGTATTAAGAGGGCAGGGATGAGTTGCTAGCTGCTGAGAAGGCACTTCAATTCTGGGAAGAGGGGGGAAAATAAGGCGATGCTGTCAATTTGCCCTTCTGTTAAAAATAACTGTTTTTCTTGCATATGACCATCCACCATGCCATGCACTCTATACACAAATTTCAACTGCCTCAGCAGACATGATTTTAAGGCAATCACGCGTCAGAAATTATTATTTTTTAGAATAGTTTATTTGTTGTTACCCTTCTCCCACATGACTGGCAATAAGAGAACATTAAAATATAATATGCACATACAATACCTACTTTAGTTTAATTTAAATTTTATTTTCTTTAAGCAGTAGTGACTGGTGAAGGAGCTGCAGCAGAGATGATTATGGAGATTTTTCTCTCCTCACGTCTTGGTTTTTACTGGTACTCCAACAGCTGCTGTTTAAAGGTTCCACGCTGGCCGGAGAAATAGCATCCTGCCAACTGTGTACGTAGTGTCCTAAATAGGCCAAAACTGACACCCACACTCAGTAAATGAAATTCTCTCACCAACCACTCCCCAATCAAACCATTGAAGTGCCAGATTGGAATTCATGGGCAAAATGCCGCATAGGAGGGTGGCAGATAAGAAAAACATCCTTTCCTTAATATAAATTCTTTCATATGCATCTCTCAAACTCCAGACTCTAGCTTGCCATGCCCACCCCCCTCCTCATTTTTAGATGTACAAGTAAGGGCCAGACTATATGCTACTTCAAGGATGTGGTTTTCAAACGTGTGCTTAAAATTTTTTTAAAAAGTTAAACCGCAACTAGAGGAGGACTGTGGTGTGGATCACCCACCATGACCTCTGATCCAGATTCGCACACACTCATGGTTGCAAATTGCACAAGGAGGAAAATGCCCATGGGACAAACGGACACTTCAAAAGCACATGCTTAGAAGGAACATGCAGTTAAGATGCTTTACGTTTTAATGTGAAAAACACATGTGCTGTACTTCCCTGCAGACCTGCCTCTGCGCAAACGTGTGGTCATGCAATGGGGCTTCCAGAGGGGATTTCTCAGATATTAAGCACACTGGCTGAGGGCAGCACATACCCATAAGTCACAAAGGGGCTATGCTCACCCCCAGAGTATGGGCAGTGTCAGGAGAACCCTTACTGCAAAGGAAAATTGTGGCAAGACATGAGCAGCTGTCCCTGCACCTTTCCCTCCCCCCACTTCAATCTTCACTTCAAAGCGCAACCCCCCCACTTAAAAGCACAGCCGGTATTTCATTGGAGTTTCCAAATTTAGTCCAAGGATTCAGTGTAGCTGTGAAAATTAAGCCTGTTCACAGTATTCATTAAATCACTAACATAATTTTGATCAGTTAGCAAATCTGCTTTGCTTGACAAAACCTTTACCGACTCTAGCTTCATATAGTGATGAATTCTGATGGCAAAGGAAAGAGAAACTTGGTGGTCATAAACAGAGGCATAGGACAGATCCCATTGTTTTCAGCATAGCATTTCTTCTCACCAGTGGGTTACACTGGAACTTGCTTGTGATGCAGCAGAACAGGAAAAAAAAAGGGGGGGTTGCTCTGGTTGGAAAGCCCCCACCAAAAATGGCTACATTTATGTGTTTCCCTTTCCCTTGCATAAACGGGTTCCCCAAATCATAGTCAATGTCAGCAACTTCCATGAACAGGACAGGAAAAATGAGGTGGTGGTAAAGTAAGAAAACATAGACAAACTATTTTAAAATAATATTAAGGCCATAGACTTATTGGAGTCCATGAGATCACTGGATTAGGCTAACAGGTCTATATTATGATATACAGCAGCGGTCCCCAACATTCGGGCGACCACGGACCACTGCGGCTACTCACTGAGCCGCCGCCGCCCCTGGCAACCCAGAAGTAATTCAGCAGCGACGCATGACTGCCATTCAAAAGAGTCTATCTGTAGTATAATGCACTGAGAAATCCTTTTTCTGTATGTTGCACACCATCTTTATGGGTGGCTTCATACCAATACAGAGCAGGGAAGCAGTGGAAAGGACTCAATGCAAAGTCACATTTGTTTTCATGCACAGTCTTTCCTTGCTTGCCATCTGAGTGAGACAACAAACCTCCCATTAGATTTTTTAAGCACGTGTAAGACACAGAAATCCACAAATCCACAACACAACCTTTTTCTGAAGTCTCAAATGGACCACATAAACAAATTCTGCATAATTTCATGGCACCAGATGACAACTGGATTCTAGGAATAAAACACAGCAGAAAGAAGATGCATACCATGGTTTAATGTGGAAGACTCTCCCCACTAATGGCAATGGCTTTTACTTAAAGCCTGAGTTTTGACATTGAAATTTTATTACAAAAAGTTGTACACTAAGGCAGTTTCTCAAAATATCCATCATTATGAGCCAGAACAGTTGTCATTCATTATTCACACAGAATTGCATTCACACAAGACTTAGGACACAATTCTATTCCACACACTGCTCAGTGATCCAGCTATGCTGATGCTAGCAATGCTGGATCCTGAGCAGAGTAGGCGGGGTTGGAGGTCTCCTCTAGGTAAGGGAACAAAAGTTCCCTTACCCTGGGTAAAGCCCCAGCCTCCCGAATGGGACTCCTCGAATCTGCGCCTGCCATTTTGGCACCACAAATCAAGGCCTGTGTCGGGAGAAATGGGCATGGGAGGGGGGGGGGATATGATACGGCGTACGCCGCTGCTGCCGATCCTGCTCCCTCCTGGGCACAATCCGCTCCAAAACACCTCCGGAATGCTCTCTCCAGCACCGCGCAGCCCAGCTGCAGATCCAGCTTGTAGGGGCCCAGCCTTACAGCAGCTTTTGCAACGGTCCTGGGCCTGGGTCAGTGCAGTCATCCTACACCGGCCTAGCGGCCAGATAGGATTAGGTTGTTAAGCTCTATATCCTGAAAGCAACAGAGAAGGCAGCAAGCCCTGAGACTCTGCGCAGTTATGGAAAGCATTGTAATGAAGAGTGGCTTTTGGTACCATAGATGGGGGCGGGGAAGAATGTATCTTCCATGACTAGGAATGATCTGATCATATATAAAACTGAGATTGTTCTTTCAGAAAGGGAAGCATTAAAGTGGACTTCTGAACAAACAGAAAGTACTGCCTTAAGTTTCATTTATCTAAAGATGAGAATGATTTCAATTTGCTTTTGAGAGTCATAAAAGAGCCAGTAAATCAGCAGGAGCAAAATTGTATTTTTACTGTTTCCTAGTTCCTAATTTCTTAAGCTCCTAAAATCTCATTCAGCCTCCAAGGAATTTAAACAATTTTTCTAGTCCTGAACGAATTAAAATGTAAAAAATGACCTTCCTGAATGAAGGAATATGAGGCAATATTTTGTATTCCACACAAAAGTGGTTAAGGTGAAGTGTATGTTAAATGGTGTACGTTAAGCCAGTGGCACAAAATTACTCTCCTGTATTGTGGCCACTTGCCCAAGGACACACTCCAGAAAATCTCTCTAACACATAAATAAATTTTCTGATGGAATACCTTCAATTAAACAATCCACTCTTTAGCTTATCCTCTGTATTGCATGAATTCAAACCAAAACTTTAAACATCCATCCACTATGAATATGTCTCAATACCTTTATGTTCTAGCTCTTCAAACTTTGCTGCTGTTCATATTCAGTATCAATGTGCAGCTTGAAGTGAAAATAAGCCAATGTATTTTTTCTTCTTGCTTTTAAGAAAAGGGTTGCTACTGTGCAGTTAAAAACTAGACTGAAGTAAGCTAATAGCAGGGATGTATCTAAGTAACTATGTCACGAGTGCGAGTGCGAGTAATTTTTGCACAAGTGCGAGTCCGAGTGCGAGTCAGTGTCAAAATGTTTGGGCAAGTATGAGTCAAGTGCGAGTCATTTTTGCACGAGTGCAAGTCGAGTACGAGTAAGGCCAAAAACCACGAGTCACAAGTCACGAGTCGAGTCACTTTGGGGAAAATGGCTTTTTTCCCTGAAAATGGGGTGTGTGTGTGTCTGTGTGTGGGGTGTGTGTGTGTGGACCTCTGAGACTTTTAAAGCACCCACTTGGCTCCCTCTATGCCCTTTCCCTCACCTCTCAGTCTTGTCACCACCCATCTGGTTTGGGAAAAACAAGCGTGTTTACATTCAAACCATTTATTATTCCCTCCCTGCCCCTTTCCCTTGCAGAGCCGAGCATCCTTTGGGCTTAGAGTTTTGGTCAATGAGGAGTAACTGCTGCGGCAGCTTCGCCTTCCCTCACTCCTCCCCACCCCTCGTGCTCGGAGTTGTGGCCAATGGCAAACAGATGGCAACAAAAGGGGGGGGACTCAGAGCCAGGCTTGCTTTCCCACCCCCTTGAAAACCCTTCCTCCCTGCTGCCCTCCTCCTCCGAGGTCTCCACTGCGCCTGCCTGCCGGCCTGTGTTGATGCCGGCCATTAAAGGAAAATTACTTGGAAATGGCAAGTCGTTACCCCCACGAGTGCGAGTCAAGTGTGAGTCTAGTGGTTCACAAGTACGAGTGCGAGTGTGAGTCAGTGGGTCACAAGTACGAGTACAAGTACGAGTCAGGGAAAAAGTGGCTAAGTCACACTTGCGAGTCGAGTCATTTGACTCGAGTCCCCATCCCTGGCTAATAGTAGACCATCAGTTAACCAACCCCTGCTCCCAAACCCAGCATGCATCTTCCATGTCTCCTTACAATTCATGGCTATTTTAATTGGGAGAAAGTGCTTTGCTTTGGTACATGCAGAGGAGGAAAGTTATGACTGGAATCTATATTTATCGTCAGCAAGAGAAACATAGTATGCAAACACCTATCAGGTTCTGAACAAACCTACAGCACTAAACATTAGTTGCTCCCGGGCTATGAGTTGTTTTTTTACAGGCAACTATTGGGGATCTGCAACAAGATGTTGGGAGTACTGTATACCCCCAACCCCCTAACAGGAATATTCCAATTAGAGTTTCCAGCTAGGCAGCCATGCCATCTTCCAGGATACTATAAGCTGCTAGGTCCTAGGAGGTCACGCTGGCTATTACTATGTCCCAGCTCCATCCACAAATGACACTTTGAGAATGCTCAACTCTCATTTGGTTGGGGTTTTTTTGCGTTCCCCCCTTTCCTCTTTCTTTTAATTTGCAACTTTATGCACTTATGTATGCTTTGGTACTATATACTGTATACTTTCCCAAGTATACAGAACTACTATGTTATTAATGGATGGACCCATTTTGCTTTACGCAACCTCCTGAATTCACTTTAAGTATATAAAGCAGATCCCCGCTTTACGATGGTAATCCATACTGGAGACACCATTGTATTATGAAACTGTCATAATGTGCACCCAATAAAGCATTCCAAGACCATGGAAGCTTATGTTTCAGCCACAGAACTAAGCTATTTCCTCTAAAAGGTGATTTAAAAGGTGCCCACTTTACGGGTCCATGGTTATCAGTTTACACAATGTTGTAACTATAAAACACAAATTACAAGGCTATACCATTCCCTCAATACACATAACCATGTTGTTAAAAACGCTATCAGCTGAGACGCTACCTAGAAGGCTTGCATTTGCATCAGCGTTCGCATTGGCTGCATTTTTCCCTCCAGACACATAACCACAATGTTAAAAATGCTGCTATTGGCTGGGATTCTACCACACGCTTGCACTCGCATTACTGATTGGCATATCTGTCACCCACGAGGTCCTGTTGGCAGCAATCGTGAGCCCATTGCGACGTGAATAACGTACCAGATAGTGAATCTTGTTTCAGTATGGAATCCATTGTAAAGTGATTTTATCATAAAGTGAACCCACTGTGAAGTGGAGGTTCACGGTTTAAGTAAGATCTGCAACAACATGATGCATATCTTTAACCTCAATGCTCATCCCCAGCACACTATAAGCTATTAAAGCACTGGTTCCCAAACATTTTAGCACTGGGACCCACTTTTTAAAATGACACTCTTATCAGGACCCACCTAGCTTTAAGTGGGACGATTATGTGAAAATAAGCCTTGCACTTACCTTTTCCCCCCAGAACTGCTGCAGTTGTCAACTCTACGTGACTACGGTAGGAACTTCCCGATTCATTTCACTGTTAGAGAATGCTTGGACTAAATATTGGCACAGGGACCATTCACAGCATTGGAAGGACAGGGAAATCCCTGTTCACATGGAAGTATGTTCATCCAACGTGCTGAACAAGGGGTGCTCAGGAACAGAGTGCCAAATGACAGGCAGTAGTGGGATTTGCCTACTACTATTTTTTCTGGTGAAAACAGCCCAGTATAAGATCTACTCCTGAATTGGGGGGGGGGGGAAGAGGATAGAATTGGGCTGTTAAGCAAGATGAAATCTGCTACTTTGTCAGGCTACAGTATTTAGCAAGACTTTACTTACCGAAAAATTGCTTAAGTAGCGATTTACCACAAGCTTAAACACAATAAAGAACATCAAGGAGCTTTTCTAACGTTTTAAATATCTAATAAGACTAATGGACTTGGCATAGTTTAGCCATCTAGATTTTCCTTAACTCTGATTCCAAGATGAATGCCTCACCTGTAACATCTTCTAAGCAGATCACTGTCACAACAATCATTCTTGCAATACTGTTTCTCAAATTATGCATGTGTTCTTGGCAATGCACTCCACAAGACAATTAAGCTGATGTATTTTACACTTGGAAATAAGAAGTACTAAAAGCAATTTCAAAACAAGCCGAGGTGCTTCTGCTTCAATTGCATTACTGCTTTACCTTAAGGATGCTCTTCACTGTCACAAAACTATTGGCAGATAGGTCTAAATGAAATTCATTTCTTCTGTTTAAGCAATTTGAGTCATGCTGGTGTACAGATTTGAATATGACTTATTCCCAAAATAAGGTACATGCAATTTGACAGTAGGGGGGCTGGCCTTTGCAATGGCAAACTAAATAGAGTCATTCTTGTATCTGTGCATTCAGTGTTTAGGTACATAAGATTCTCTACAATAGCTGTTTTTTTTCTAAGACAGAACTGAAACAATCATAAGAACATAAGAAGAGACCTGCTGGATCAGGCCCATCTAGTCCAGCTTCCTGTATAACACAGTGGCCCCACCAGATACCTCAGGGAGCACACAGCCAACAAGATAACCTGTTTCCTGCTGCCACTCCCCTGCACCTGGCACATAGAAAACCTACTTCTAAAACCAGGAGGTTGCTTATGGCTTGTAACCTGTGATGGTCTTTTCCTCCACGAATCTGTCCAAACCCCTTTTAAAGGCATCAATCCTCGTCCCCTCCAAGATTTCATATAGAAAGGCTGGGAAAGACACACCAGCTGAGACTTTGGAGAGGTGATGCCAATCATACTAGACAACATTAGACTAGGACGTGGATCATTGATTTGAAAATGCCTCAGGCAGCTATCAATATCCTCTTAACACTAATGTAGTCTGCACTTCATTTTGGGTAGTGTCTCCAGCTACAACTTCACCTCAAGGTTGTGCTCAAGGGAAGTCTTGTTGAAGAAGTACTACATGTCTTGTAATGTTCCCCATGCATTGTCTCCCCAATGCTTGCTGCTTAAAACTCCAAGCTACAGAGCCTATCTGCAAGAAAACCTATTTGTGAGTAGGTGTCACAGTTTGCTATTTCAAGCACCACGTTAAGTCTAATATTATAGGCCTGGCCCTTTATTATCCTTGTACTGATCTTTGGGATTGTGTGGTGTGAATATACACACAGCACACCACAGAATGAAGAGGGACGATGTGGAACTTAAATGGATGAGGCAAAAATTCTAAACAAAACAAAAAGCAACAAGGAACAATGCTGCAAAAATACCCTTAATAAAAAAAATATGAACTCAAAATATGGTTTATAGAAAAGTAAGGATTAAGATGAGATAACGTTTTTAGAGCAGTGAGGCCATTCTGAGAACACCATCGCTGCAGTCTAACTACACGTTCCTTTCTATGATCAACCCTTCGAACAAAAACACAATGTGCAAATTTGAAACAAAAGGTGGGTGAATTGGCTGTGCCCCCCCAAACCAGGTGATGTTGTGAACAACCCACCCCCCACAAAGCAGTTTTGCTTAAAAACACACACCAAAGAATAGAAATTAAAAAGGAACAAAATAGATAAATGTACAAATGCTTATGCAGTTCTTAAACACTGGAGATGTTGGGTGGCAGCTGAACCAGTATTTGATTAAAGTGGCATGGAGATTTGATTCTCTGGCAAATGTATGGTTTGTCATTTCAGTTATGAAAGTGGGAGGCGGATTGGTTCAATCTGTGCCTGCTGTATGTACAGTAAGCTTTTTTAATTACTCCTTCCTTCACCAAAAAGACCTGGCCACTATTCAAGTTATAAGTAGGCTTACCAGATCTCCAACCGGGACAAAGTGCTAGACCTTTAGGAGAAGAAATGTGGGCAGGTGTAGCTTGTTAAATCTTAGAGCACAATCCTAGGCATGTCTACTCAGAAGCAAGTCCCATTGTGTTAAGTGGGGCTTTCTTCTGAGTAGACATGCCTAGGATTGTGCTCTAAGGTTTAACAAGCTACACCTGCCCACATTCCTGCTCCTAAAGGTCTAGCACTCTGTCCCGGTTGGAGATCTGGTAAGCCTAGTTATAAGGGTCTCGGTTTTCCAGCTTCTAACTTAGCACAACATTTATGCACTTTACTAAATAAAAAGAATGCAGTTTGTGGTAATCTGGGAGAACAAGCCTCAGCTCGACTATGGCAACAGAGAACCAAGGTATTAGTCCCACAGGAATCTTAGAACTAAATCAAGTCTTGCAATTACAGTAGTTCAGTTGAATCAGAAGCAATTGTCTACCTACTCAGTAATCCAGCAAAACTAGTTATTTTTGTTCTGTTCTGAAATACTGGCTAAAGAATTGCAGAGAGTACACTGAATTCCTAATCTTTGTCAAATTTCTGTAAACTTTGTTCAGATACAACTCTGAAAGGTTCATGTTGGCCTGCATTTGGCAGAAAGTATCAAAAAAATATCAGGCATGCTTGAAGGAAGCTCTTGTTGCAGACTTTCCTATCCAAAAACAAAACAAAAAACAGAAAACCCCTAAAGCAGAACAAATTCACTAGAATAAAAACAAGGCCGTGGAGCGGGTTAAACCACTGAACCATGAGCTGTCGATTAAAAGGTCAGCAGTTCGAATCTGCATGATGGGGTTAGCTCTCACTGCTCAGTCCAGCTCCTGCCAACCTACCAGTTCGAAAGCATGTTAATGCGAGTCAATAGGTACCACATGCAGGAAGGTAACAGCATTCCGTGTCCAGCCGTACGCTACACACTGTGGCAAGGAGTTTGGCGGCCACCTGACCACGGAAGCGTCTTTGGATAGCGCTGGCTTCATTAATGGGGATGAGCAGTCGGACTGGACTTAAATGTCATGGGATACCTTGACCTTTTTAGAATATAGAATGGAGCTATAATTAAGCTCTTCAAAAATACGTGTGCTGGAGAGTTCAAATCAACGTTCTGTGTGATGTTTGGTCTAGTTTGGTCTAAAGTCTAGTAACAGAGAGCACGCATTCAGGGTCCACAATATACAAAAAGCAAAACACTTTCAAAAGATTTTAGTATTATAAATATATCATCTTTGTCACAAAACATCTCAGCTGGGAAAACAAGTTTGTGCATTTTTTCATCATACAAAGGTTTTTGAAAATTCACACTCCAAGTCTAAGGCACAACGCTGTGGTTAAGCCAAATGTGTTCTTGCTTCCAGGACTGTATGGAGCTATTCTTCACTAAGAAATAAAAAAGCAGCCATGATTTTAAAAGGACAAAAGTTGAATGATTATGTGGTTTAAAGGTAAGTTATCCCTAGGAGACCAGTCATGATTGCCATTTCTGCAATACTGTACTGCTAAAACCACCTTTATTTCCATAACTGGTGGTTCATTTCTCTGGGTTACCAGCCTGGTTTATCACTTAGGCATAATTAAACAATTTAAAAAAAAAAAAGACCAGCTCTGTCTGAACTTTCATGGCAATGGAAATGACAGTCAGAAATAGACAGTCTGACGTTGGCAGCAGCCTGCTACAAGAGCAACACACACCAAGGGTAGAACCTATAATTTTTGCGTTCAGTGGAGAGTTATTGCTCCTGAGGGAATTGGGATGTGGCTGACTACTCAAGTCCAGTTTCATAGCAGTGGTCAGGCATTCTAAAAAAAAAGAATGAATGTCGGGGGATTGGAGTAGAAAGGACAGACAGAATGTTACTCCTGAAGCAAAGCAAGTCCTTCTCTGAGAACAGACTGTCCATATTCATTCTACTACCAGCAGAATGAAGTTTATCAGTTCACCTTAGAAGTTATTTTTAGCCAAAACAAATCAGACATTAAAATTCAAATATATTCTCTCTCTAAAAATTTAAATGGGTATATTAGCAAAACCTAAAAGAAAAAGAAAGTATTTATCCATAGATGAAATACTAGATGGCACTGGAGACGGGTAGCCCGATTCTGTGTAAAGTTAGAATACCGGAGCGCGTGTTCCACCGCTCTAAGCTGTTGCAAATGTGCCATAAAGCGCGCCTGCGACTCCCGGCAAGTAAGGGCTGCCAGCACAGAGGCCGGCAGCCCTCACTCTGCTGGGGGACTGCCCCTGCGCTTGCTGACGAAGGCAAGTCCTGCGCCGGTGGGCTCAGGGGGAGGGTGGGCCGGGCCTGCCGGGGGGGGCGGCCATTGGCCGGCCCAGGCTGGGAGAGGGCAGGGATATTGGTGGCACGCTCCGCCAATATCCCGAGTCCATTCCCAGCCCTACTCCCCTGGCTCAAATGTACGCCAGCTTCAGAGCTGGCGTACATCCGAGGAGGCCCATAGGGCCTCGGCCGCCTTGCACTCGGGGAAGGGGACAAATGTCCCCTTCTCCCGAGGTGCTCCCTGGCTGCCCCGGGGCAGCCCAGGGATAGGATGCAGCGGGCAGCCCTTTAGGCTAGCTGCCACATCTTACACAGGATTGCGCCGAAAGGCTGACTCAATGGGACTTACTTCAGAGCAGACATGAATAAGATTGGGCTGAAAATCTGTAGTGGAGTGTTAGTGTAAACTGTCAGCAAATAAAGACAATGTGAAAGGAAATTTAACTTTTACAAACGGAAGGATAAAGGGAAAGTCTATATCAGTCTAACTCCGATAAAGAACACGGTCTTCGAAACTCTTGCCCACGTTCATGGATCCATTTATTGGATACTGAAAAAAGAAAAAAAAGTATAACATTTGTATATGGTCACATATGTCTAAATTCAATACATACTTATAAACAAATGTTTGGAGCATATAAATTATGTAGGAGCAGGAACAGTTATTTTTTATAAGTCTACGTTGACATGACAATTGCTTAATTCTTATTGATGGACAAGGGAAGATTTCAAGTCTACTAAGATTTACCACTTCCATACATGCCCATACTAAGTTGCCACCTGCCCAATCCACCTGCCCAGAATGACTGCTGTAGTAGCAGTCCCTTCAAATGTAGGGGGGTTGCTCCCTTCAAATGTAGATTTCATCTCCCTGCTTCATCATTTTAGATATCCTCAAATTCATACTCTACTGGATATTTCTGTTTGGAGCCTGTCTTTTGAATGTATTATATAAATATAGTACAATATGTGTCAGCTTTGAATGTCGATATATCAAGATTAATACATACCCCATTTGTTTCCAACTAAAACCGGACAGGCAGCATGCCTTGTGCTGTAGTCTCCTTCACCACTTGGAAAAAGGTTGTACCAAAATACTGCTGTTCCCTGGTGAAATACAAACCCAATTACTCTGTCTCAACTTTATTTTCAGAAAAATGCAGGGCTAAGGCAGATTAAAAACTGATGCTCTACTGATGACAGCTAAAAAGCGGCGGCTAAGGCACATATCACATAGTTTAAATGTTTCTTCATGCTGTGTTCACCCCATCACTTCTTGAGCTCCTGGCTTTATTGCAATGAAATAGAAAGAGACTTCTGGGAGCTCCTAGTGCTCTCATTCCAATTTTGGCGCTGAATTAAAGGTCATTCAAAGCTTTTGGTTCCTACAACCTACACACTATCTGGTATTCCGTCCAAAATGGTCACTTGCTACAAGCATTTTAGGTGGGGGAAATAGTAGGGCTAGTACATAGTACTGCCTCCATCACATAAGGCACAGAACCATAACTTGCCTTCTGAACAGAAACCCCTTTCCCCTGCCTACTTCCAATTTAGTGCTGAAGTGCCTGTATATTCAGCAGCTTCTTATCCCCTCTAATCTTTCATGTCAGTATGTTTTATCAACATCTTGTTAGCCCTTCCTTCTAATACTATCAATAATACTATGCAATCTCATTAAGAGATTAAACAGCATTAACTATACACTGTGAAATTTTTGTTACAAGAAACATGGCGTTTTCAAACTTTCTATAAAAAATTGAGTTCCAGATTGAATTTTTTTAAGAAGTCCAAATCTAATCAACTAAAACATTCATGTTGTATTACAGAGCATTCTGCACTATAACCACCATGGTTCTGCAAATCATAAAGTGTTAATTTTGTCTTTATAATTTTAAATAAATTTTCCTAATTTCTACACTTCATTCACACTTCGGAGAAACATTCATTTTCATTTGTGCAATACCAAATGGGAAAACTAAAAGCGATTCAGAACTCATTGTTAAAACAATGAGATATATGAAGGCATTGGTATAAAGATCAGAACACAAGAGAGGTTGTGCTGTCCACAGATTCTCTATTTAGGCTAATTACACAAACTACTTGTAGGTTTTCAGAATTAGAGAGATCTGAGGGAAAGACATTCATTATTCTTTGATGAAAAATAAGGCAACTTTCATCACTCTCAGGAACCTGTGCCTGCTTCCAGAACCTGTATCAGAAACCTTATTCATAGTCACCTGTATTTCTACCTCATTCATCATAAAGCACACTTTGCCTTCAAATGTGCGGGCCCTAGTCTGCTCACTGGAAAGTTGTATAACATTACACAGTTACAAAACATGATCCATCATATTTGGTTTTTAAATGGAAAAAAAATTATACATATTTGTTTATAGTACAAAGGTGTTCATCTTGTATACATAAATTCTGCTTACCTTTCTAGGCCAAACACTAGCTCCTACTTCAGGAAACACAGTTGCTCCCCCTGCTGCCACATCACTCATCTGCAAAAGAGAAGGTATAAACAATAAGCTAATAAACTCAAAGGTCCTCTAAGTCATGATTCAAAAACAGCCTCAGTGCCAGCAATGAAGCAAAGGGCATGGTGTGCGTGTGTGTTGCTAACTGGCGGGCTGCTGCGGTAGGTGCCCTGCATCACATGCCAGCCCAGTCATTGGCTCATGCAGTGCTCCTTCTCATAGGTCCATGTGCTTCTCATAGGTCCATGTGGCCTTCCAGCCAGGAGTGCCTGTTTGCAGTGATGCAAGGCGTTAAATGCTGGATGAGATGCTCTTTGCCTGTCTCCTGCTGGGGCTGGGTGGTTGGAGAGCAGCTGTGTGACATAGCTGCTGTTCTAGACCTGCCTCAACATCTTCTTTTGCCTCTGCCATGGGTGTTGCTGGTCAGTCATGCAAAAGGTGAGTGCCGTGCTGGTTAGAGAAAGTCTACTGGCATGGTCCAATGGCCACGGCAGTGCTCCTCTGATGCTGTCATTGCTGTGCGGTGGAGGCTCAGAATGGTCCGCTGGTGGTGTGCTCTGCAAAGTGGTGCAAAGCCATTTACAACAGAGGAACTCTGTTCCACTGTCAGAGGGCAGCCCATAGGATTGGGTTGCCTAGCTTTTTAACCAATGTATATCTACCAGGGTAATTATTCAAACATCCATAATGGGGTTTCATTTCACAAAATATGTTTCATGAACTTTGGATTTCAGATTTCTAACCCCGTTGGCAATACCGTGGTTTTGGCATCAAACTGTCTTACTTACATAAAATAGCCATGTAGCGATTCTGTTGCCTGTACCCAGTTCTTTAAAGGCATCTGGCTCATCTTTCTGTGTGCAACAAAAACAAATACAAAGCATGATTGCATAAGTGAAACATCAGTGGCCCATAGCTTTAGTGGTAGGGCAGACACATTTACCAACAACTTGATTTTTTGAATTTATGAAAGGAAAAATTAGTAGAAATCTGAAATGTCAACTATCTTCTTCTATTCCTCCAAATGACCAGTCATTTCAATGTTTGGAGTTTTACAATTCTTAAAGCATGCTTCCATTGTCTTAGAGCCTGTTGAGACATTACTTCCTATGGAGAAATCTCACTCTGGGAAAGGTGTTTATTTGGGGGGTTTATTCAATTTACGTGGAGGTTACCTTCCTGGAAAGTTGCATGTTTATTAAAAATGTGTACATGAAAACCGGCTTTCCCATAGGAAACAATGAGATAGGTATGGGTTAGGGGAAAAGTCATTTAACACACTGACGACTGGTGACTACTGCTTGCCCAAGATGGCATGGGGGGGGAGGGTTGAGGAGGGAGGCTACAAGGAGTGGCTACTGATGTGGATGGCTGAGAAAGCAATGAGGGTAAACCAAGACGCTGGCAAGGAAACTGACAAAGCAGTAAACGGCAGGGCTTAGTCCCAGTGGCGTTCCTGCGGTAGGGGCCCGACAGTAAGTCGCGCCCCGACCAACTACCGCGTTCACGAACCGGAGCGAGGAGGCCCCGCCCCTCGCCGTCGGAGCCATTCCGCGCAGCGAAGCCGAACGTTCGGCTTCGCTGCGCGGAATGGCTCCGACGGCGAGGGGCGGGGCCTCCTCGCTCCGGTTCGTGAACGCGGTAGTTGGTCGGGGCGCGACTTACTGTCGAGCCCCTACCGCAGGAACGCCACTGCTAGGACCTCTTGTCAGTTATCTTGGGGGAACAAAACCACTTGCTGCTTCTGCTTCATACCTTTCATGTTGCAAGAGGCAACCACAGGGGATTGCTCTGTCTCTCAGAGCAAACGGTACAATTCTCTCTCTTTCTCTCCTCAGAAGAGACTCAGAAATCTCCCTTTGCTGCCTTCCCTGGTGCTCATCTTCAAGCACCAGCACACACTCCAGCCCTTGCCACCAAGGAGAAGAAATTTTATAAGATGTGTAGCCACAGCTACCTCAGAAGCTCTGTGAACGCATGTCCTTGGTTTCTTTTTTATCTTCTGGCTTTAGAAAAGACTCCCTGCCTCAAAGGAAGCTGCCAGCGTCTAATGAAGTTGCTCATTAGCAACTAATTAGCAGCTAATTGATTGTGTTATTTCAAAAAACACAAATTGCACTTCTTAATTTGAAAATTGTGTTATTTCAAAAATGTGCAAATTAAGACTGCATTAATCGAGAGCTGCCTGTATTAGGTTAATTTGATCACAATAACTCTGTAAGGCGAGTAAGAATTCCCGAGGCAGGGAACTGAGGCTGAGAGGGAATGGCTTACCCAAGGCCTCTTAGAAAGAATTCATGGCAGAGGCAAGAGTTGAAATGTGGAAGTTCTGAGTCACAAGAACAGAACCAATGTTATCAGGTTAAAAAACTGTGTTAGTTAAAAACGTTACTACCTTCTTTACTTTCCGATTCACAGCTCATTATCTTAGGGCCCAAGTCTATCCATGTGGTATGTTGGCGGATTCAGAGCTCTGCCAGTGTACCGTGGAGTCTGCCATCAGCAGCTACCTCTCCAATGGTCTGCGAAGTGCAGCCACCGGTGCAAAGGCCAGGAGGTCACACGCTGACAGTGCCACCATGCAGACTGGCCGTCGGTGCAGTCATGGTGGTGGTGGGGGTGAGGATTGGGCCGGGCCGAGGACAGTACGAGATGGATCTCAGCGGCACATCAACTACGCTGCACCCTACAGGCCCATCCAGGACAAGATTGGGCCATTAGCTACAATGTTATACCAGCTCTTACCAGAATAAAATTTCAACTCTGCATGTTATTCTTGAAGACTAGTCCGTTCTAGATCTCTAATCCAGAGGTGGACAACCTTTCAACATGAATGTTCCTGGCCCTTTAATGGTTGTATAGGTGAGGGCATTTCAGCAGGTGCAGCTACTTTAGCAGCACAATCAGCACTTGCAGCTGCCAAGATTCTGTCTTCTGCACAACTCTTAAGAACACAGAGGCCCTAATGGTGGAAGGTTGGCCACTCCTGCTCTAATCTAATATTCACTTCCCAGTACACACAAAAAATTCAGGGTAATAACAGTAGTTCTATGGAACAGGCTTTCTATGAAGTCTTGCAGAAGGCCCATGAAGCAGCAACTGCTCTCCCACTCAAGAGTCTTCAAAGCAAATAATATTTTTAGGCAGAGCAAACTCCCAAAGCAAAGGGTTCTCTTGGCTGAAACACCCTCTCATATATCAGCAGACCATATACAAAGTCTAAAAATCACTTAAATGAAAACCAGACAACAAGCAATGGTACGCTGACCACCAGCTACAACCCAAGACAACCAAAGTTTAAAATATACTTGAAAGCTTCAACTATATATGCCAAGGCAAAAATGCTTTTTATCCCTAGAATTACAACAGAAACTCTTTCGTACTGGTCAACCCTAATTGCTTTCACATATCCATGCCTAGGAAATATTCAATGCCTCCCACTCATATTGGATACTATTTTAGCACATTAAAAACAGTGTTTCAAAAATTAAATTCATGCAATTAAATTTAGATAAAAGCTTGTAACAATTTGGAGCATCTTTGAGTCCATCCAGATTTTATATTCTTTAAAAAGACTAAATAAAATAAAATAAAAATAAAGATGTTATGTTAGGCCAAAAATTTCAGTTAACATATACCGGTAGTAGGTCTTGTTCACAGAATCATGTGTTAGTTGAAGGTGTTATTAAACACACAATGCCTTGTAAACCACCACCTGAGTTTAGCAGTCTTATTCTACACAGTCCTGCACTAAAATGAAGTAAAACGAAATTCAGATAACTCATTCAGAAATAAATTGCATCATAGAAATAAAAGCAGACATTGCGAGATGCAAAGATCGTAGCACTTCAAGATCAATTACTTCTTCTGATCTCTACAAGAATTTAAAACAGGCTATATAATCTTTTGTAGTTTCAGCAATCATAAATTTCCAAGACTACCTAACCATTTTGGGGCAAAAAAGCCCACCCTCTGGTTGCATGTACTGTATATCACCGACAATATCACATAAGTGTGTTTCATCACATCTCAAAATGTGTTAAGTCACATTTTTCTGTAACTCAGTTTCTAAAAAGTGGTATCTTCAATTCTCTCTCATACTTGATGGCAATCCCAGTTAAACATTTTTATGATACTTCTTGTTATTCTCGATACTTTCACTGTTCAAATGGTGGTTTAAAAGACTTTATCCATTCATATGGATTAGAAGACTTGACAGCCTGAATTTCACACAAACACTAAATTAAACATTTATGCCACAGGCCCCAAAGTCCAGGCATCAGAAACATTTTCTTCACTCATCTCTTTACTTGCCCGAGCAAAGTCATAGTGGGGCTCATACTGTCCTCCCACTCCATAATTTGCTACCTGGAAAAAAGAAACACAGTACATGTGATGCACAAAGGCAGGACAGAGAAAGACTTACCCTTCCAAAATCAAAATGAGGCTCGTACTGGCCTCCTACGCCGTAGTTGGCTACCTATAGTAGAAGAAGCACAAATATCCAGTAAACCATCCAGGATGAGAGAGCAAGTATTTGTTCAGCATCAATAGCAAAGATTTCCTGATATCGCAACCCACTTCCGGTTTTACGCAAAACCGGAAGTGGGTTGCGATCGCTGCCTGCAGAGGGGCCCGCAGGCTCCCCACACCCCCCGCCGGACATCCACTGCCCACCAATGCAGGTAAAACAGACCTTTTCGTCTGCGGCGGCAGCGCAATCCCGGACGTGCTGTCGTCGTCACTGCGGGTTGCCACACCCCTTAAGGGTGTAGCAACCCTTTGTTCCCGGCTGGGGCGTCGCAACGCCCCAGTTTGGGAAGCACTGCTTTAGACATATGACTCTCCCCAGAATGACACACAGTTAGTTACAAAGACGGGCAGCCCAATCCTGTGTAAGGATACCTGGCTGGCCTAAAGGGCCGGCCCTGGTATCCTTTTGCCTTTCCGGGCTGCCCCAGGGCAGCCCGGGGCCAATGGGCCTACTCGAATGTATGCCAGCTCGGAAGCGGACGTACATTCAAGACCTGGGTGTAAGGGTGAACTGGGCCAGGAGAGGGCTGGGATACTGGCGGAGCCAATATCCCCGCCTGGTTTGCCTTACGGTTACCCTCCCTCACAGCTTGGTCCACCCTCTCCCCGCCCCTGCACTGGTCAGTGCAGGACTTACCTTGCCCAGCAGCCACAGGGATGGTCCACCGGGGGAGTGAAGGCTGCCAACTTTCGTGCCGGTGGCCCTTACTCCCAGGGAGTCGCAAACGCGCTTACGGTGTGTTTGCGATGTTTACCCAGTTTGCACAGTAAACCATGCTCTCTTTAATAGCGCCAGTAATTTGAGTTTAGTCATGGAAAGTAAGATACCTGTTCCATGTCATATTTTACCTTCATTTCCTCAACTCCAATCACCCTCACGTTGGGTTTTTCTTCTTATTTTCGACTACATGCTAAAATACACACGCCATTTTTTCCCCCAAATAAAAAACCATTTCACAAGAGGCTAAATTTAGAGCAGAGAAGTACTGGCACTGTGCACACATACTTAGCCCTTGTCTTGCCCATTCCTCTACTCCAGGAGGGTTAAGTATATAAACATGTGTGCACGCATACTCATGCAGTAATGCACACACAGCCTGCTGCTTCTCTGCTCTAAGCCCCTTTCCCAAAGTGGTGTTTCCTTTTAACAGTGTGGAAGCCCAGTTACACAAGTTTGTTAGTAGTGAACAGTAGGCCACTGGTTTGTCCTGGCCTTCTCTAGATGCAGACTGTGTCACACTATGACTAGCTAGCAAAAAGGAAAAACTTTAACTGAATTGGCATCACTGCAATTTTCTACTTTCTTAAAAGCGACAAACACTATGTCATAGAAATGCAAATCAATATGAGAGTCAGACCACGTATCAATTGCATCAAGATACTTAAAAAATCTGACAAGATCTCATGTTGGCAAGTTTCAGGATTTGGGCGACTGGGTGTGCTTTAAAAAAAAACACATTCAGAGTAGACAAAGTTGGCATGGCTGCTCACTTGCTTATATTTGTGTTTTATCAGCTCACCTGAAGCTCCTCTGCTGTGGAGACATCCAGTCCTGTTAAATCTTGTATTCTTGCATTAATACGTGCCACTACAGGGTTTTCATATCCAGATAGCCAGGCACTAAACATGAAATGAGGTGTTATTCTTGAATAGTATAGTCTAAAATTTACACTTCAAGAACAATAAGAAACCACTTTTTAATTCTGTTACAAAAAAGTCTACAAACATATGCTTAGCCTAAATATAAACAGTATCAGGAAGACCTTGCCAAATAAAGACATTTTTAGCTTCCTCCTAATAACTGGATGGGTGAGAGCAGCATGGGTCTCTCTGGGAAGGGAGCTCCTCAGCTACAGTGTCACCACAGAAAAGGCCCTGTCTCCTGTGCCTGTCAACCAAAACCCTGTCAAAAGTAGGTCAGAGTGCAGAGCCTCCAACACAGATTTCAGAGGCTGGGCAGTTTGATATGAGAGAGTGCGGTCTTTCAGATAACTTGGGTACCAGATTGTTAAGGGTTTTAAATACCAAGCTCAGCACTCTGAGTTGGGCTCAGAAGCAAACTGGTAACCAGCACAGATGATGTAAATTAGGTGCTATATGTTCCCATCTATTTGCCCCCTCTAGTAATCTGGCAGCAGCATTTTGGACCTGTTGAAGCTTCCAAACCATTTTCAAAAGGCAACCAAAGTACAGCACATTACAGTAGTCTAACCTGTAAGTGCATGGATGACAGTGGCTAGGCCTGACTTTTCCAGATATGGTCACAACTGCTGAACAAGTAGAAGCTTATAAAAAGCACTCCTAGTGACAACCACCACCTAGGCCTTCAAGAGGCAATGCAGGATCCAGATGCACTCCCATGCTGCACACTTGAACTGCAATCCTAAACATATTTACCTGGATGAACTCAATGGGACTTATTTCTGAGTAGGCAGGCATAGGATTGTAACTCTTTCAGGGGAAGTGCAACCTCACCCAAAACAGGTTCTTCTACCCAGATTGTCAGTACTTCGTACCCACAGTACTTCTATCTTATCTGGATTCAATTTCAGTTTATTTACCCTCATCCATTCAAAAGCTTACAGAAAGTTGTGAGCTCATCTGGCAAGCCACATTTTCACCATGCTCCTTGCTCTTTCTGTGGAGAGTTGGTCACTGCAGACAACTGCTCTCCATAGGGAGAACGGGGCAGTGCTAGGAGCGCATTGGCAGTGAGGCTTGCTGGGTGCACTCACACTGTTCAGTTAACTAGGAGGCTCTTCATGCTTACAGAATGTCTGAAAAGGGTTAACAACTTTTTCCAATGAAAGTTTGCCCAGTCTTTTTGCTCCCCTTAGGTATGGGCTCTCTGAATAACACACTGCCAATAATCCTACAACTATTTTACTATGCAATTGCCAGAATGACTATTTATAAATACATAGTAAGGATTGTGGTCACCTTTACAAGCTTACAGTTCACTCTCAGCCTGGATTTCCTTTTCTACTAGTGACTGGAATGACAGGGTGGACTTTTTAAACCAGAGAAGTACATGGGCTACTCCCTAGTTAAAAAGCAGTGTTCTGAATAAGCAGTCATTTAAAAAGAGAAAACAAATGTAATCATGGCTATTCATATCTGAAACTGAAAAAACTAAAAGGAGTTTGGTTGTCTTTCTGAACAAGCTCTTCATGCTTTCAGAAAATGGCCATTTTCTGACGTGTTTGCTCCACCCAGAGGCGTAGATTGGAACGAGCAGAGCAGCGGCTCCAGGCGGCACTGCTCCGCTCACTCCAGTCTCATGGGGTGCGCGCCCGCCCGCCCGATGATGCGGGCGCGCGCGGGCGGTAGACGCTCCGGGGCTTTCTCCGGCTCCGAGGCTGGGGGAGAAGGCCTCGGCGAGGCCTTCTCCCCCAGCCTCGGAGCCGGAGAAAGCCCCGGAGCGTCGACCACGACTGGGGCTTTCTGAAGGCCGCCGACCAGAAGGCGTACCAGCAGCGAGTGCTGCCTGGAGTACTCGCTGCGGTGGCGCCCCAAAGGGGCGCCACCGCCCCGGGGGGGCGCGCTGCTCGGGGGGGGGGGACCTGGCTTACCAGGGCGCTCCGAGACCCTCTCCCCCGGCCTTGGAGCCGGAGAAAGCCCCGGAGCGTCGACCACGACCGGGGCTTTCTGAAGGCCGCCGACTGCGTCGCCCGCTATTTATACTATTTTTTTCTGCACATGCGCAGAACGTTTAAAACGTTCTGCGCATGTGCAGAAAAAAATTAGTATAAATAGCGGGCGACGCAGTCGGCGGCCTTCAGAAAGCCCCTGCCGCCGGTCATGGTGGACGCTCCGGGGCTCTCTCCAGCTCCAAGGCCGGGGGAGAGGGTCTCGGAGCGCCCTGGTAAGCCAGGTCCCCCCCCGAGCAGCGCGCCCCCCCGGGGCGGCGGCGCCCCTTTGGTGCGCCACCGCAGTGAGTACTCCAGGCAGCACTCGCTGCTGGTACACCTCTGGCTCCACCTACCTCTTTCCACTCCAAACTGCATTTTCTATTCTAGTTGCTACTTCCTGCATGTTATGTACTCCATTTTCATTTCAAGGGTCCCTTTCTCTCCTAGGGCTGCCATCTTTTCCAGGACAGATAAGAATTCATCAGAAGCAGTTTTTTTCCCAGCATAGGAAAGCTGCAGCTGTCAGATTTACCGTATATGCTCGCATATAAAGGTGAGAAATGTAAGCAAAAAAAAAAAGGAAAAGCTGCCTCATCTTAACAAAGGGCACATTCTCCTTTCACTGTATCCCCCCTGCAGCACCCTCCTCCCCCATTACCTTTGTTGTGTTTTAATTCAAACCTGTGTCTTGCTTTTACAAAACGTCTGCTTCTATGCTTTAACTATGGCGGCTCAGAAGCAGACAAGCTGACTGAATGGTAGAGAGGCTTGGCAATTAACAGGAAGCGGTTTCAGTTCCTGCTTCCTGTTAATTGGGCTGAGCCTCTCTACCATCCAGTCGGCTTGTCTGCTAGTTAAAGCATAGAAGCAGACTTTTTGTAAAACCAAAAACACAGGCTTCAGTTGATACACAACAAAGGTAATGTTACCTTTGGTACCTGTTAATCAAAGTAGCATGGGGAGTGGGGGGGGGGGAGAAAGAGATGTATCCTGTAGCGAGAATTACAGAAACCTCCCATTTCCTTTCCCAGGAAGTCCATTTGTCAACACTTCTTATTTCAGCTCAGAGTCATACAGAAGCTAATATTCTACAACGGCTCTGCATCAATTCAAAATGTCATGTTTGCTGAATGCTATAAAGGCGCTATTACTACTACTAACAAACATTTTCAGACAAATATTTAAAGTAAAATTTGGAAGGCATGACAATATTTCTGAAATTCTCACCCTTTGAAAAATAAATCAATATTCGGGCACAGTACTTTCACCCCCTGCACCATGCCACTACAGTAGCCCTCTTTTAAAAAACAAAAAACAAAATAGCTTTAAGCTTATGTAAAGATATACTGAACATTTAAGGAATGAAATTGAATGTTCATTCCTTTAAAGTTCAGTATATCTTTACTTAAGCTTAAAGCTACTTCGTTTTTTAAAAAAAGAAATGTTCCTACAACTTTAAATAGAGATACAGACATGTATCTGACTAATAAAGACGTTCTCCTTGTTGTCTAAAAAGCAGGAGTTTAGATAGGTAGATGTTTTCTGGGCGAGGAAATACAATATAGATCACAGAGTAACTTACTATGTCAAAAACATATAGCAGCAGCAGCTTCCTTAAAAGTTGCACTAGACTAGCTGAATTATTCTGGTACTGCACACTGCTTGGCTCAATATGCTGCTTTCTGCTGATGGCTAAATGCCACTTTATGCAGCCAGCCACATCCTTCAGCATGAACAGTAGTCCCCTCATAAGCAGAGGCATGCTATAATATAGACATGTGTTAGCTTGGAAAAAGTGCTTGGAATGTTTGGGAGGAGGAAGTCAGCTTCTCTTAAAAATACAAGAGGCAGTGTTTTGGTTCCCTGGAAGAGTTGCTTCGTTAGAGTCAAGAAATCATTCCAATATGGTAGTGGGAGGGGTTAGAAACATTTCTTTGCCAATACAGTCTAATGATTTTGGAAATTTTAGATCTCCAGTACTAATGTGGGTTTTCTTATAGCATGTAAGCTTTTCAGAGAAAGCTACATAAAAAAAGAAGAGATTTAAAAATTATTTAAATGCATATCCCACATAGCTTTGCTTTTTCATAGGCATATGACTGTAGCTAAAGGTAAGGCTTTATACTTCTGAATGTCAGTCAGATTCTGCAATGGAAGAAGGACTGCATGAGAACTGAGGGACAGAAGATAAAAGAACGCTTTGGGCTGCTGTGCACCACAAGAAACTGCTACAAGAAACCGCAGATGAAAAAATTTCTAGAGGATTCCTAACAGCCTCAACTGAGCTTTTTTTTCACCAGTTAAAGAAATGAAGCGCTTAACTATGGTTGAGTCTTACTGATAAAGTTTAAATTTTAGAACTGTCTTCCTTTAAGCATTCCAAACTTTCAGCATGATAATAGTTAGTGATCTATTTTAAGCTTATGTCGTTGCTTCTAATTCGAACATAGCCCAAGGCAAGAAAGTGTACAGAATCCTACACCAAGCTTGACACAAGCTGGGACAAAGAGAAATTCTGTAGCAGTTAAGACAAAGTCCCCTTACCTCTTAGAGACTCTGTAATGTGCTGTGGTCAGTTTCCCAGTCTGAGGGTCATGCACAGTAGCTCGGCTCAGCTACAAAAAGAGAAAGGACAAGGGCTTACTCTAGTAGCAAGCTTCTGGGCCAAGCCACAGACAATTAGAAGGATTCTGATTGGTCTGGATGGTATGCAATGCTAAGATCAGCAGGAATGTTTAAGTGGATTGCAATAGCTGCTGCTACTGCCATTTCCCAATTAATCTCAATTGGTTCAATAAATTTGGTATATTGTCCTTTCACTTTTTCTCCCCCAAATGGAAAGTTCATACAAACCACTTTGTGCAGAGTTTCGCAGAAAACTTCTCAGTATCCAGAAGTTAAGTTATTTTTGTCTTAGGTACTTCATTTTTTTTAAAAAAAATCATCTGAATTAGAACAAATGCTAAAGATATATTTTAATTAAGCTGTGTTAACTTGTTTGAAACTTGGTCAAAAAATGACAATTTAAGTTCAAAAAGTGCACTGTAAATATTTGCAAACCTGCTAGCTACTTTAGGAATTTGTTTTCAAAGTTAAAAAGCAGGATATACATTTAAAATAAATAAATAAACAGAATGTCACAGTAAATAAAAAAGCTCCAAAACAACCAGAAAAGCTTCAGTTTTTTTGCACATCTACATCATCATCACCGGCGAGGCCTGAAGACGTTTTTGCTTAGAGAAGTCTTCTGAGTCTTTGGCTTTTTTAACATCGTGCTGTTATAGGTGGGGTGCTGCTACTCTTATGTTCTTTTTTAGTTTTAGTTAACTGTTTTTTATTGTTTTTTTAAAAAGTGATTTTTTTTGTGTGTATTTGTATTTTCTGTTGTAAGCCGCCTTGGGTCCCTTCGGGGAGAAAGGCGGGGTAAAAATATTGTGAATTAAAAAAATAAATAAATCTAGGTCGCAGCCAGTGTAGTTAAGTGGCTAGAAGGCCAGACTTTTGCCAGAGACACCCAAGTTCAAATCCCTACTCAGCCATAACATTCACTCGGTGATTTTGGGCCTGTCACCACCTATGAGCCTGACCTATCTCACAAGCTTTTGCAAGGATAAAATGGGGCAACACCCCTCCGTCTAGCCACATATGTGCACTGCCCTGAACTCCTTGAAAGGGCAGTACACAAATGTGATAAAAAATTATTCTGTTTGGAGCCTAGTGAATGATCTGGGAGAATCTGATACTGAAATATTGCAGGTGTAAACCTGATCAGTCCCCTGGGTGGAAGACCACTTAGAGCTCCATTTAAGAGCAGGATATAAATAAATTTATTTATGTCCACACATGGAGAAGAACAGTTTTCATTAAGTGTGGCGGCACTACGATGAAACTATTTAAAACTATCCAAACAATCAGTACATTTAAAATTCAGAACAGTACATATAGCCACACCAACTTGCAGAGAGATGCTCAATATAACAATGCACCAAGCTCCAACAAGACAAAATCTGGAGTTGGCAATTAGGTGAGGCAAAAGGGTAACTTGTGTTACAATGGATATATAAAAGGGGTTCTTCATAACCTTTAATATACATAGTCAATGTGCAGCCTTGCCAAAACAGCTTCTCTGTTGTTTTACCAACACATGCAAACTTTGATGAAGGTGACATAGTAGTAAAAGAAAAAAGGAAATCTCTACAAATAACATGTACAGTACAAACAGGCACACCGAAATAGACTAAGAATTCATTCCAAATATACAAAAGCAGAACTTCTGGGTAAAAGAAGAATCTGAGAAACTCAGCAATAACAGTTTGTTACAATATCTGTAAATAATAAAGAGATGGACCAGAAAAATTAAGAACTATTATCTTTTCTGGCCATTTTTTCCCCAAATGAACACCACAGAGGCACTCATTTCAGGGACAGAATATATGGCATGTGAAGTCTTACCTTTTGCTAATTCTGTAATGTGCAGTCTCCAAGACTCCCGTTATGGGGTTGGAAATGGTGGCTCGCCTCAGCTGTGAAGCGAACCAATCAGAACAGTTGCATTACAATATATATATATATTGCATCACATCAAGCCGACCATTCAGAAGCCTACGATGGAGCACTGGCTCCAGTAGGTCCTTACCATTAAGACAGTATGTGCAGCAACAGAACAGCATCATGCACGGTATCACAATCCCTTGCCAGACTAGTACTATCTTTTCACAGCATATAAGAATGAGACTCACCTGTACTTAGCCTGATGCAGCAGGCCTCTCCTGGTAGTAATTGAAACCATGACAAAAATCAAGAAAAAAAACTTGGATAAGGCCATCAGCTTTCCTTGTTCAATTAAGATCAAACGTGATTGTTTACTCTAGGTATTTGACATACTTATTGTAATATTAAATATTTGTTGGCTCCAGCATACTTGTGCATAGCCTCAGGTAAGGATAGTCTACTGGAAGCCCACACCTGGTCCCACTTGATTTTTCCCAACTGTTGGCAGATTGGAAGCAAAAGGTGTGGCCATGTTTCTTACCTGCCAGGCATCTCTTGGGCAACCCTTCATTTCCAGAAGAGGTACTTGCCAATAAGCAGCAGTGTTGCACACTGCACTCTTAAACTGATGCGGGGAAGGATTAAAGAGCCCAGAAAGAGCAGAGTGCTGCTTCTTATCTTTGAAGTGCCCCTCTGATTAAGAGAGTGAAAGGTCACCGAGAGTCCACTGCACAAACTTTCATTTCCTGCCCGAGTGGTGCCAGCTGGGTTAAAAAATGCTGTGCTGTTTTGAGTAAAGCCACCACCAGCACCACACTGTGGAGGTGGACACACAATACTACTTCAATACAGCAAGCACCCCTCCCTTTGGGAAGTGAGAAACTCTGGGGGACTCTGCATCGTAACAGAAGCCTTTGGGGTCATCTCTCCTTTCCAAAAGGCACCTATTTTCATCCTGGGGAGGGAGTGCGCGTGCGTGCGTGCACCCTCTAAGCTATTTGACCAGGGAGAGTCCAACCTCCCGGTTTCAAAAAGTGGGATATCACACCCTAAGAAGTGGAAGAGGTTATTTGTAGCTAATTTATTGTGAAGTTAGCAATTTCCAAAAATCAAATCAAATTGTTAATCACATCCACATATTATGGATAAGAGGCTTTTACAGCTAATACAATAATGGGCCAGTCTCATTCTCTATTTTTTCCACTAAATGGCCATCTCTGGACCAATTTTTAAACAAGAACAACAATTCTGATATGGGGATGGAGTGAGGTGGGATTTACAAGAACAATGACATTACTGGTCATATATCAAACCTTCACCTCACATCAACCCTACATAGTAGGCTTGCTTAATTTCCACTGGGAGTCTAGAATGACAATGACCAAGGAGAACTCCCTTTAGGTTACATACCTTATGATAACCTCATCATTACAGAACAATAAGGAAGTAAAATTACCATAATCATAACCATTGTGGATGGAACAAATAAGAGTGCAAGCTTGGCACCTGGCTAATTAGAGTGCAATCCAACACCATTATGATTGATGGGAGGTTTTCATTGACTCCAGTGACTGATGGAATGCTTCATAAGTTATCTTTGCAAAGAAAATGTATAGAAGTAAAGATAGTGGTAGCAATAGTACTCTCACCCAGAGGCTATTCACATGTACTACAAAGATTTTGAAATCCTACACTGGTTTTTCAGGACTGTCTTCCAAAGACTAATAGGGCCTTCCAAACAGTATCAGTATGAAATGTCACTGAGAAGGGAAACTGCATTACAGAATTACCAAAAGCAAAATGTGCCATCATGAAACAAGAGGAAATTATGCACTGATGGTATAATTTGAAGAATATGGACAGTGTAGGTTCTTTACCCTTGGTTTTGCAAGCTCTTTAACAGTTTCTATTTCTTCATCAGAAATGATTTCAATAAAGCGAACAATCCGAGGTTTGTCCCATTCATCCTCTTGTTTGACAGGGCCCAGTATGTACTTAGGATGCCTGTTCCCATCATAATAGCGGCAAAAAAGTTTCCTCTGTCTTCTAGGAGTCTGAAAGTTTGAAACAAAATGTTAACTGCATGCATATGCATATTTGAGGAAAAACAGGTATTCTGTAGCATTATGAACAGATTTACAATACATGTCTAACAGCCCAATCCTATTCGGGCTTTCCGCTGACGGAACTCATGCTCCATTGACATAAGTCCTGGACCACTGGAGCAGCCATAGCGGCAATACAGAGAACAAGACCGTCAGCGCAAATGGCTGGCGACCACGTGTATGTGCCACCAGAGTGCCCAGCCACTGCTAGCGCTGGTAAGTTGGCAGCATGGGTGGGTCGAGGGTGGGGAGGATCAGGGCCAAGAGGATTGGGGCTGGCCAGAGGTATGTTGGGGGAGGGCAGGGGTGGATATCAGCGGCAGCAGCGCTGCCGATATCTTATGCTCCCTTCCTGGCCTTGACACCCCCTTGGATTTGCACCAGCCACAGGGCTGGTGTAGAGCCGAGTCGGCTTATTGGAGACCATGGCGCAGTGAAGTTGGTAAGTAAAACATTATTTTATGGACCTGGCCGGCTCATAGCATGCAGCGGCAGTCTGTACCAGCACCACTGCACATTACAGGTGGGCCAAGGATACGATTGGGCCGTAATTTTTTAAAAACAGTTTTAGTACATAAAGAGGTTAATTACCATTTTGAGACCCTCTCCCCGACACAGCATTTCATATTTCTGTCTCTCTGGCAAATAATCCTTGAGAAGTCCTTTTTTCTGAGTTTTAATTTCTTTTTCACTCTGATCATCTATTTTGGTAATAGACTTATTGGCTTCTTTTTCTTTAGACTGAATATATTCAAAGTATTTCAAATTCCCATTTGCTCTCTGATGCTCTGGTTCTATTGGAAAGGAAAGGCACAGATAACTTTATAGATTTCAAAGCGTTATTGTAAACGGCTCAATTCTCAACAACTTGCTTTTCAAGAAGCTAACTTACTTTAGTCACATGCTCAAATCTCAATATAGCAACATATAGCTCATTTATATCAACTGCTTCAGTTGCAACATATGTATATTCTCATGGTATGCAGAACATAGTTTGTTACTCAAAAGAAACAAAGGAAATGTAGAGTGGTAGTCTTGGTAGCTGCTTTAGTTGTAAATTGTTCTTGAAAAGGCTCTGCAAATTCCAGGAATGAACATTTCCTTAAATCACTACAAGACTTTGCAACTGGAGTTGGCTTCTATGGCTATACTGGCACAGAGTAGTTTTAAACAACTTGGCTCTAGACGAACTGCTATATAAGGAACACTGATTTAGCAGATATGATTTTTGTGAGAGAGGAACACTGCAATATCAAGGATAGGGCTAACAAGCTGAATGTTCCTATTAGAATTAGAACAAAAAAATCAGGAGCCCTCCATGCCATCCCAACTCTGTTATCTTGATAAGTTTGAGAAACGTGTGTGTGTGTGTGTGTGTGTGTGTGTGTGTGTGTGTGTGTGTGTGTGTGTGTGTGTGTGTGTGTGTGTGTGTGTGTGTGTGTGTGTGTGTGTGTGTGTGTGTGTGTGTGTGTGTGTGTGTGTGTGTGTGTGTGTGTGTGTGTGTGTGTGTGTGAGAGAGAGAGAGAGAGATTGGGAACAGGTTAGAGGGAGGACCCCAAGCCCTGATGCACTCCAGTTAAAGGTCTTCAGGCATCTATAGGGGTTTGGAAGGCTTGCAAGTTTAGATTGGATCCAATTTGAAATTGGATTCATTTTAAACATCCTCCAATCATTCTTCAAATTAATCAGGTTTAACTGACCCATGCCAAATCAGGCACGTGGGAACAGAGGGAGAGAAGAAAGTTCCCAATCTCTGCCTGAAACGATGCTTTCCAAGACACTGGACATAAACATACATTTTGCGGTGAGTTTACACTGCTGGGATAAGATTGATTACCTTGATCTTGTCTCACACATTTTACCACTGTGTAAAATTTTAATTGTACCAGTGGTGCAAAATTTTAACAAGGGGTAGAGGCTGTGTGCAAAACAAACTATTAATGAAAGCTCACAAATGTTTCTACCAAAATAAAACTTGAAAAGATACGATAAACTGCATTACCCAACATCACAGAACTACTGAGTGGAAGACTTCAGTTCTGTCACAATCATTATGCATTTCAACACAATGAAAACATTCATGTTCTCCAACATACCCAGCTCAAGGAGCCTCTTGGTAAGCATCATTGCTTTATCCAGGTTCCCCTGCTGGTACACAGCGTAACTCAAGTAGTCAAGAACAGAAACCTTGTCAATAGCAGAAGAAATTTCTCCATCATCCAGCTGCTTCAGAGCTTGTTCCATCCACAGTTCAGTGTGGTAGTAGTCTGCTTCAGTGTATGCAATTTTGCCCAACTCAAAGCAATCCTCAGCTGTGAGAAAGGTCTTATGTTTCACTCCTATAGGACACAAGAATCAAACAAGAGTTGTTCATCTTTAATCAACCTTGTATTCAGATGGTACATTATTTTGCACTCAAGTTTTCTTCTGAAGATTTACTGTTTTATTTTTATTGTTTGTTTAGTGACACTACACAACCTTACAGCCCAATCCTATCTTTCCCCGCCCTGCCAATGGAGCCGCACCAAAAAGGCTTGCGCCCCATCCTTCGGAGGGGGGAGGGCAGATTGGGAGGCTTGCGAGAGGCAAGGGAAAATGTTTTCCCCATAAGCCCCTCAACTAGCAATGGGTCTCCTCAGACTTGCGCCAGCTCCTTAGCTAGCACAAGTTGGAGGAAAGAGCATGCTGGCTGCTATCGAAGGGGATAGCATCTGGCCCAAGTTGCCCATGCCAGGTGCCACCTCCTTTATCACGCCCCCATTCTTGCCCCTTCCGCTCTCTCCCCACTTCATTCTGCCTCCCCCACCAACCTAAGTGGTTCAGTGGGTACTCAGTGTGTGCACCATGAGTGGGGCTGTTCCGGCCTTGCTGCCAGTGGGCCGGTAGCATGCGACTACATTCGCTGCTGGCAGGCCGTCTGCAATGGCCATAAAGCACATTCCGCTGTCCGAACGCTAGTTCCTGCGGTGGCCCACACAAATAGGACTGGGCTGTAAAATTGACAAAAAAGTTATTACTATTATTTAGGATTTAGAATATTTATATATAGCTTTTCACAAAAAGGTTTTCAAAGTAGTTAAAATAGCAAAAGGAATGGGAAGATGGTTCCTGTTCTAAAGAGACTCAAAGTTCCCCAAACTACATTTTTGCCTTTCCTAAGTCTTGCAAGTCCCAATGCAAAAGGTCATAATGTGACACACTGTTCACACTATAATTTGGAGGCAGGGGGAGAGAGTAGTCATTGCCATTTTAAAACATAAACCTTTAAAAAAAAGGTGGATGATGAATTTGATCACACAGTGAGGGGAGGGAAGAAGTCTTGTCAATCAATCAGTGACGTTATAAGCACTATACAGGACCATTGATACATTATCAGCCATATCTAACACACAATGACCCCATAGTGCAAATTACTGGCAAGGTATGGCTTGTGCTTCCCTTTCAAATTAGGACTGCAAACCAGTTTAAAGCTAGTTTGTAATCCTAGTTTGACAGGCAAGCACAAACCACAATTTATACGAAGGTACAGCAAACTACGGTTTATGTTAAGAAATTAAAATCAGGACACGCAAGAACAGTATACACGTGAGGCAGCATACACATGTACATATACATTTTCTGCAAAGTTGTTTTCTTAACAACTCTCCATACACTTCCAAGATTTCTTCAAAATTTTACCTGGAAGATTTCCCCTTGAGATAGTGTCTGTGTCTAAGTTATAAGTATCTTGGAGCCGCAAGAGAGCTCTAGCAGCACCAGTCTGATCTTCATCATTAGGGAAATACTGGCGTTGAATAGTCATGTTGGAAATAAATCCTGAAGAAGTTGTTAAAGAGACTACATGTTAATATTCAAACTTCAATGATAAAATATTTCTAATAAAAGTTTAGATTTAAGCAAAAGATTCCAAACAGAGGAGACACGTACACACATTGCACATGTATCTGCAGAAGCTATCAATACAGCAAAAGCACTATTAACTATATAATTCACAAATATTTTTCTTGCACCAACCTCAATGACAGCACAATCCTATCTACCCCCCCCCCCCAGTGGCTGCAGCCGCATCACCGGAGCAAGTGCTGCATCCTGCCGGGGGGAGGGGGAGGAGTCCTGGAGGTCTCCCCAGAGTAAGGGAACATTTGTTCCCTTGCCTGGGGGTAAGCATTCGCTGCCCCGCCGGGTCTACTCGACCTGCGCCAGCGATTTGGCTAATGCAAGTCCGAGTGGACATGGGAAGGCGGACTGAGGCTGGGAAGGGGGATATCAACAGCACGACTGACGCTATTACCCCCTTCCCGGCCTTGACACACACCCCTCCCTGCCCCAGTCTCTGCCCCATTCCTTTCCTCCCCATTCTGCTCACCCTGCACCAAATTACTGGCACTGGGGCATCTTTGGAGGCTGCTTGCCGCAGCAGCCCAACTGTGTAAAATGGCGTGTTGTCTTTTGTGACTGCTGTAAAGCACGCTACACTGCCAGCATGTGAGTTTCGATAGCACAGCAGGCCCATAGGATTGGGCCCTCAAGAGATTTTTCTCACTCTTGTGAGAAAGTGTCACTCTGTGTCACCACGAGGCTTGTGGCACGTGGGGGGGGGGTTGCTGCGTCGGCACCCACCCCCACGGGGGGATGTAGGAATGCCACTGTGAGATGCTAATTGAGATTTCATGTTTCTCCAACACAAAGTAGTGAATCTTGTTTGAGACACCAATGCTTTCGTGAATTAGGAGAGAACTGAATTAAGGATTTCCTGGCTCACAGTTCATCTGGTTATCCACTAGCTCTCAGTATCCAAGCTAGTCTTTCCAGACTACAAAGCCTACCATCAGACATATCCTTCAGGACCAGATTCTCCAGCTCGCTCCATTCTGTGTTTAGCCGCTTCATTAACTTGAATGCATTCACAGGATGTCCCAAGAATCCCTCTGGGTCTTTTGTTGCAGTGGCTGTCAGTTTATCCAACCTGTCTGCCCACCTGGGGAGATAAAATATAAACTAAATATTTTTAATAACCATTATCAGTAGACATTCACACAGTGATGTTGTTGACTGCCATGTGATAGCTTGTATTATTTCAAAATCTAACATGCTAAACTGTATAGATTTTTGTTAAAACCAATTCATATCACAACGTAACATTTATAGTTTTTCCATGAAACTTGTGTCCAAAGTAGTTCACAAGTGCAGAACAGAACAGCAACAACAATACATATCAAAACAGTATAAATACTTCAATAGTAATTTAAAATAGTCATTAACAGTGTCCCCTCTTTACTGAGGAAGGAATATTTGAGCTAAACGTTTGTTCACTACAATGAACACTTAACTCTAGCCAACAACATGCAGAAATGGCAGATTTATTCTTATTCCCACAAAAGCCATATGCTTTTAGCCTAAGGGCAATTTTTTTTAATGCACAGGGTGGAGTCGCCACTAAATATTTGTAATAAAGTCACTCCATACTTCTTAATCTGTTCCAGCTTGCTCTCTTCCGCCTTGATATAGTCTTTCAGTGAAGTCACTAGGTCTTTCTCCGTATGAATTAAGTCTGTCATGTGACCTAAAAGATAATTTAATACATTCGTTATGTCTATGACCACCAACATGAAGCCCTAGCAACATAACTAGTTCAACAAATCCAAACATACATGGAGTCTGCAAGTAAGTTTGAAGTTAATCTTCAGTATTGCCATGTAAGGAGAATGTAAGGTTAAAAGAAGTTACTGCTGTGACTACACTGAATTTAGGTGTTAAGGCAAGAATCTGTTTTTCACCCCAAAAATGCCTTGAAATATTACAAAACAATTCCATGTTGATTTGTTTAGAATCAATTTTTTTTGTGCAATGCTCCGATTTTCCTACATCAGCAAGTTTCTCACAGGCAAGTTGCACAACACAGTAAGAGTTACAGTTACCTTTGCAAGTGATTGGCCTACAACAACTCCATTCCTCTCCAAATGAGCAACCCATCCTATTGGACTGCCCTGCTGATGAAATTGGTGTTCTACCACTGCCAGCTGCCATAAGGCAGCTGGAAAGCATGCTCTGGCAGTGTGTGCTGCTGGAGCGCTGGCACAAAGTCCAGAGCCTTCCTGCATGTGTCATTGCCGTGCTGGCCACCCACTGGAGCAGGTGAGCCAGCATGGAAGGCGGAAAGGGGTAGAGGGAGGGCGGAACAAGGGCGAGAAGGGGGCATAACTGGGTGGGGAGGGGCAGGAAAGGGAGGTGACAAGGCTGTGGGAGGGGTGAATCTGGTGGCAATGGTGCACGCCAGATCCCATCTTCCTTATCCGTAGCCTCTCTGCCCCCTCTCTCTCCTCAGAGTTGCTCCAGCAAAATTGCTGGCGCAGGTTCAAGGAGATTCATTGCGGGGTGGGAGGCTTAGAGAGGGGGAAAAAGGGATTGAAATCCCCTTTCTCTTCCAAAGTCTTCTGCTCTGCCCCCCCCCCAAAGCTGGATACAGCGTGCACTTTTTCAGCATGGCCACACTGGCATGGGGGAAGAATAGGATTGGACCATCAGTTTGCCTTCTGCAACACTCAATATTGGTAAGTGTAGCCAATGAAAAAGAGTTGTAGAGCTCAGTGATGACTAGTGGGCAGGTAACATGAGACACGGTTGCATTTCCTTCTCTCCTAGGAAAGCAGCATCTTCTATCTCCCAATGCAATATCCAGAAACCCTCCCTTTACTATATTAGACATCTATCAGCTGGTCCCGAGCCTCCCCTGAACCACCCCCTCCACCACCTTACCTGGCCCGGTAGAGCACCTGAGCAAATCTGGGGCATGTGTGGAGCCGCTGACTATTTCCATCAGTGGCTCCATTGTGCAACAGCAGTGCAACTTTCATACCGCCACAATGGAATTTATGGCAGCAGATTATGAGATCTGCTGCTGTAGGCCCAAGACAGGATTGGCCTGTCATACATTTTATACATGAATAATGCAGTTCAATACGCCACCTTCAGGGTTGTCATTGAATCACACAGAAGTGCTTTGCAATTTATACCAAAAAACAAAAAAACAAACCAAAACCCACTACTTACCAATTGAAGTAAAGAAATCTGTATGGGCACAAGAAGAGGACAGAAGACCAAAGACTAGAAGACACCATGACTTTGTAGGTGCCATAATCCTGTCACACTCTACCTTAATACACACCTAAATGAGAAAGAGTAACATTTTAAAAGACATTGAAGGACATGCAGTACGTTTTTATCAATTAAACAATGGGCTTAAAAAAGAAAAGTAGATAGGCTGTGGAATAAGGGTTGTCACTTTAATTTGCAGATTCTCGTTCAATTTTTTTACGTATCATGTAGATTGTAAACCACTGCTAAAAAATGTAAGCCGCTTTGAGTGCTCCAACAGAAAGGCAGTATAAAAATGTTGTAAGTAGATAAGTCAGCCAAAGGAGACATCAGATTCTGCTGGCGGAGCACACATTCTGCCAGCGGAGAAGTTACGTTGGATTGGGCTGCCCAACATCTTTGAGTTCCAACTACATTCAGTGGTGTTGCTGGAGGTGGTGCAGCACCGTAAGTGGTGCAAGGTGCTGAACCACGCCTTGCAAACCGGTGTAACATGGCACCTTCCACTCACCGGAAGGCGTTGCCTTCGCTGCTGGAATGGCCCCGGGGGAGAGTGGGAGGGGTCACATTACAGTTTGCATGGCATGGTGCAGCGCCTTCTACCACTTTCAGTGCAGCACCCCCTCCAGCAATGCCACTGACTACATTCATGCACTAATAATATGATCAGGATGGATTCACTTAACTGTTTCTTGTTTGTAATTAGGTCTCAGAAATACTGAATAGTCGGAAGTTGAACTTGCCCTACCTGCCAAACTCATACAGAGCAATCCTGCGTAAGGATCCGGCGGGCAGCCCAGGCCGCCCGCTGGATCCTGTGCTCCACTGCGGCCAGCCTGCCGCTCGGGGGGAAGGGGACGCTCATCCCCTTCCCCGAGTGTATATGGCGCCTGGGCCGATCGGCCTCCTCGGATTTCCACCAGCAAAATTGCTGGCGGAAGTAGGAGGAGGCCATGTAATGGCCTAGCCACCTGGCGGGGACCGGGATACGGCTGAGGCCGTCCCCCACCCCCTCCCGGGCCAGCTGGGCCAATGGCCCCCCTTCCCTTTACCTCTGATCCGCCTCCCACCCACTGGATCCTTACCTGGGTCCGGCGGCGATCCCTCGGGTGCTCCGGCAGCGGAACAGGGGAGGCCGCCCTTCCCTGCCCTCTAATCGTTGCGAACGTGCCTTACGGCATGTTCACGACGGCTTCGGGTGGCATAACGCTCATTCCGCCGCCCGTCCTACAGGCAGGATTGCACTGTTAAAGTTGTAACATTAAACTTCCCCTAAAAAATGGGGAAGAATGCATATATTTGAAGTATTGGACTACATTCCCAAAATTAGTTATAGGCTTTGGGTTCAGATAGAAATTCCATCTGCTTTGGCATTACAGTATAAAAAAAGCTCATATTTACCAAGCTAGCTCAGGCATAAATATTCAAACAATTGGCCAATTAGAAACTGGAGATTTTAGCAATTCTTGATAATGGATTGCTAGATAATGATCAAACCTCTGACTGATTGTTAAAAATATAAAATAAAATTCTTAGAACATGAAAGTAGTACAGTATTTATTGTGGCACAATCTGTGTAACATAAGCTTTACAGCCGTAATTCAAACTTTGAACTTTACTGAACAGTATTTGTGGAACAACACACCTGGCCTCTAACTACATGGGCTTAATCCTATCCAACTTTCCAGCACTGATGCAGCCATGCCAAAGGAGCGCGCACTGCATCCTGTGGTTTTTTTTGGGGGGGGGGCAGTCACAGAGGCCTCCTCAAGGTAAGCATTGCAGTTGCACTGGAGCTGAAAAGGATTGGGCCCTACGCCTCTGTTGTAAACAGAACTTTAGCATGCCAAGATACTTTCAAGAATGATACCACTTTATGGCACATAAAGTGGCTTAGTGGCACTGAGCACTGCATGGTCTGAGCTTCTTCATACTGTTTTATGTAAGAAAAATGCCATAGTCATACATCTGCTTCTAGAAGTTTAATCAATTTGACAATTAACAGAATTTATGGACATCAAATAATAACAGATGCAAGATCTCCTGTTCATATAGCTCCTAAGATCCGGAGGCTTGCTTTTATTTTACTTCCGAAATCCAATATGCAGACAGTTAGGATTGCACAAGTACATTCAACACATTTTATATCATCCAAGTATGATGTAATATTACAATCTCAAAAAAAGGCAATATTTTAAATATTTGGAGTCAAATTAATAGCCTCCCTAGACTAAAGCACTCCATTTCCATGAAAAAAAATCTGCAAGAAAAAAAATGAACGTACATCATCTTAGGTTTGTGAAAACCCAGGTTTTTCATGCCTGCGTGTGTTGCTTAAAAGTGCATACTATTCATACTTAGCAAGCATAACTGAGTCAGTGTAAACAGCTTCTTTCTAGAAGTTTATGAAGCACACTCAAAAATGATGTAAGAATGCTACTGCCACGTATTTCTCCCTCCCCCACTCACGTAATCGACACTTCATCTTCAAATTCTTTCCAAGTGAAATTACTAGAAAGAACTACAGTTTTCGCAACTCAAGAAGTTAAGCTTCTGTATAAACAGTCCTCTTTTGCGTTAGCTCTTCTGCCCATTCTCATGTTTATTCCCTCTTATTTGCAAGATCAATTTACAGTACTGGGGGGGGGGGGGAATCCAGAGTATGCATTGCTAGAAATTTCTGTACAAACCCATTCAGCTCAATGCTTTTATTATAAGTTGTGTTCAATGTGCTCAAATAAATAACTGAAGATGAATGCTGCAATATCCATGTCCAGTTCCACTTAAACGGAAGTTAATACCCCATTATTATCCAGCAAAGTAAGATAGATTTATTTTTTTAAAAAGATTCATATCAGCCTTCACATGCATTTTGGCATCAGAACAATGAGCACAGTATCAAGATTTGAATTAATAACTTTATCAATGGGCACAATCAAAGAAATGAAGATTCTAGAGAGGAAGAAATCAGATGTCTTCCTCCACACACTTCACTGAAATTTGCAGTTCCACACTCTTCTCAGGGTTGACGAAGAGGGGATTTACTAAAGACCCACGTCAGCCTAAATTCATTTCTCCTCTGGGGCAGGGGGGGGGGGGGAGAGCGTTCTGCATACATCTGACAAGACGGGACTGGACTGAATTCAGCAAGTTGATACGCAGTTATTACCAGGAAAGGAGAGAATGTTGCATTGTCTGAGAGGGAGAGAGCCTGCCAGGTTCCTTCCAATTCCCCCTTCCGCCCTGGAACCCTCCACCAGCGTGGCCCTTGGTGAAAAGCCTCTACATAAAAAAAAAAAGAGGAAAGAAAAGTGCCCGATAGAAGCAAGGAAATTCCGAGCGAGCAAGAGAGCGAAAGAGATCATTCCTGAAAATGTGGGGAGGCAGAGAGGGTAGCAAGTTCTGCCAAGACGGGAGTTACGGTAGTAGCGCTGGCTGCAAAGGAGCAAAGTTTGACAACAGGGGGTGTCCCCCCCCAGGCCTTAAAAAGTGTGACGTACTTTATGCACAGTCCCAATGAGGAAGTTTCTCGAGGCGCTATTGAAGAAAAGGGAGAGCAGCGCGGCGCGGGCAACGCTTTTAAACTTCGCTTGGGAAGGGAGAGGACGAAATAAATGTCTCTGCTCACTCTCTCCCACTCCCTTCTCCCTTGGGTGAGCGGCGGGAAAAGGAAGGAAGACACAAGCCTGCCTGGGCCATTCGCCTTCCCTTTTTCTCCATCAACACCTCACACACACGGAAAAGCGGGCGACGCGGAGGGGGGCAGAGCCTGGCAACCCACCTCGGAGAAAAGCTGCCAACGCTGGTGGTGATTTGCTGCTGCTTCCTTCCTTCCCCTTCTTCCTCTGTCGCCTCTCAGGCACCCGCTCGACCCACAGATTCCCTCCACGCAGCAGGGCCCTTTCAGAACGCTTAGGCTGGCCGGGATCCCGCCTACCGACCCCTAGAGGCGGCCCCTCAGATCAGAACCCAGCCAAGGCGGGAGCCGAAGCTGTACGTGAGGCTGGTCACAGCAGCAGCAGCCCTCTACCAAGTTCTGCGCAAGCGCAAACACCGAACTCAGCTCTCCTCTCTCCCCCTGCCCAAGGGGGCCGGCAAGCACTGGCCAATCAGCAGGCATGAACCCATCCCCCCGCCCTCACCTTGATGGGCGGTGGGGACTCCCGTTACAGAGCCTGAGGGTGAGGGACCAAAAAGAGACCATCCCCAAAAAGCGGGTCTCGCGTCAGGAGGGGGACAGCAGAAATGTTGTAAGGGAAGAGGAATGGTGAAAAGGGTGCAAAGTGGGTGGGCTGGAAAAGGCTTTAAAAGCTGAGAGACTTTACGGGCGGTCACTCAGGCAACTTTTCCTCGCCCTACTGTAACGCGCTTGCCTACTCGTAGGGCAAATTCGCACGTGCACGTGTCGACGCTAGAAGACAGATCGCTGGGTCGTACTCCCCGCTGAATGTGAGATGAAGGGCTAAGTTCGTTGGAACTTCTGTGAGGGTGTTTTATTTCTTTTAGAACATTTATATTTTATATACCACTTTTAAAAAAATCCCTAGGCGGTGTACAATATTAATTTTATGAGTATTGTATAGTTAATATTTGGGAACAGTAGATAATTAATTAATTGAATGTTATTGATAAATTTGGAATAATTGCCACAGTTTGGCTTCCTTAATTGCAGGCACTCTGGGTGAGACAGCACAGTAGGCAAAACCATTGTGTGGTGTGACCATTCAGGTCACTAACTTTCATATGATGACCAATACTGGTCATCAGAAATTAAAACAAATTTCTATTAAGACCATTTTGAAGCGTTTTAATTGTTGGTAGAAATCCGTTCAAACTTTTGCAGTACATTTATAGGTGGTGGTGGATATATAAGCCTCATAACTGATATTTGTTGATCTTCAACTAACCCTGGTATCTTCCACTCTTTTAAAAGAGTAGCAAAATGTACTGCTCCCTGCCTAATCTATGTGTACAAGAGTTGTTAAAATGAGGTACAGATAACTAAAGGTTGGTTCACATATTAAAATGTTCCATCACTGACTAGTAATAATAGTACTCAATATTTATATAGCACATTTTCAGGGTTCAAAGTCATCAAAGATGGAGCCATTGCTCAATGAGAAAAGCACATGCTTTGCATGCAGAAGGTCCCAGGTCCAACATCTCCAGGTATGGGTTGGGAAAGATCCCTCTCTGAAAAGCTGGAGAGTCAGTATGGACAAAACTGAGCTTGATGGGCCAATGTTCTGCTTTGGTGTAAGGCATCCTTCACTGTGAAGTTTTTCACATATCTTAAAAATAGCCTTTTAAGGTTGACAAAATGCTGACCACTGCACATTCAAAACCTAATTACATTTACTTAACTCGCACACACCTGGGACTCCCGCTCTCCATTATCATACTGTATCTGAAATTCTAGCACTGTGATGGGGGTCTACATGGGAGTATGTATGCTGCCTCTCGGTTTTTGCTCTGTGCATGTGACTCAACTGTGCTTCCTCAGTATTGTATGCCCTGATCCTGCCCTTTTAAGGCATTTCTGTTTCCTGGTCTATATTCCTGTGTATATATGTTTGGATTTGATTCTCATTTGGGACTTGTGTCTTGTTCAAATTTATTGTGTTGTTGTTTGCAATGTTTTTAATAACTTGTCTGTAGGAGTATGGGTGTTATTAGCCCTATAGAGTTATGTACATTGACATTAGTGCAATGGTTTTGAGTGACTCAACAAGCACCTTTTAATGGTCAGATTGGAAGGTAGTTTACATGGCAGCTACCATCCCCAATCTCCAGCAGCAGCATCTGTGCTGTGTCAAGCCATGCAAGATGTATTGGCTCTGGACCTTTGGCTGGCACAGCCTTTGTGCCTTACGTTTTACTGTCGCAATGTGCAACATATGCACTTCCATATGATCCTATCCATTTTGCACCCGCCTTGATGGAGGATAGGATCAGGTTCTTAACGAGTGGATAACAAATAATTACAGCATTATTATGACTTATAAAATCCCTAACAGCTTAGTACAGAAAGTGACTTTGTGGGTAAACAGTGTTAGAAGCATTGTATTTTAATGGCTGAAAGCTTGATATATTTTTGGGATAAGCAAGCTGGACATTTCGTCTATTATAGATAGTACTTTCATCTTTTTCTTGTTATGGGGAGTGTTATGTGAGCTGTTTTCTCAGTTAATCTTATTAGCCTGGCGGATTAATTTGATAGTGTTTGCTCTGTTCAAGAAGCTCATGAGAAACACTCTCAAGCAGAACCCAGCAGTGCTGTACATTAGTCTCACAACCAATGTGCCATATCCCCACAATAATTCATGTTTTAATTTTGTATGAAGTATGCCTCTGATTCATTGCCTGGTAACTTTTATGACTATCTTTGAGGGGGGGGGGATTAAGGGATGGATGTCATTATTTTAATATACAGTACTTGTAAAGGTTCAATGTTTTTAATTTTTTTGTAGAATTATTAATGTCGTCTTTGAGGCAGTTATTTTAATACTGCTTCAGATACCTTGTTTAGCTTCTGTTCTGTAATTGCTTAGAATTTTTGTAATGCTTTCTGTTGAACTCTTCATCCGAAAAGATCAGCACTGGCTGCAGTACCCTAACCACTTACATCCTGAATCATCTTCCTGGTGGCCACATACTGAATGTTACACTCTACAAATAATTTCTGTAGAGCAACTGCTTTCAACTTTGTTCGCCCTGCTAGAATCTCATATACGTACAAGAATCAGGAAACGTTTGCAATCTCATATGTATATGTAGGAGAATTCAGGCTTGCTCACATCAGCGCACTAAGTTGGGTGCCAGCTGTGTCTTGGATAGTACAGTAGCAGTTTCTGCTGTGGCAGATGAGATTCAAACAAAAGAATGTGTGGGAAAGGCTGCTTAGATCACAGTGGGTGTGGTAGGTGGTGCGTTTCTACACGAACACTTTTGCTGTCCCAACCAGGGTTTGATTTACTGTGCAAAAGAGAGCTCCAGTCACTGTGCCAAAAAGAGGTCCCGTTTTCCCCCTGCAACTTCCAAACCTATACCAACAACAGTAGAGTGTAGGGGAAAAGGACTATTTTCTCTCTCAGTTTGTTTAGGGAAATTGCAGGTTATTTTTCTCTGATGCTGCTGCTAAGGATGGGAAGTTGAAAATGCTGAGTATTTTCAAAACAGCAGAAAATTGGGAACTCTACATGTTGCAAAATTAGCTGTATAGCAATATGGCATACTGTAATAGGACAACATGGTCTAATTGGTATGGAGGCTTGTGGTTTGTGGTTGTGGATGTGAAGGATCCTGTTTTAGTGCAGAGTGTTGAGCTAGATTTTGTTAACTGGATACAATTTTAGAAAGCTAGATTCAACATGGAACAGTCTTCCAGGTTCTGGGGTTCAGAAAAGTGAGGTTCTGGAAAACTAAGCAGTAGAGAATGTGTGCTGATGTGTCTTATTAGTGCAGAGTGTTGAGCTAGATTTTGTTAACTGGATACAATTTTAGAAAGCTAGATTCAACATGGAACAGTCTTCCAGGTTCTGGGGTTCAGAAAAGTGAGGTTCTGGAAAACTAAGCAGTAGAGAATGTGTGCTGATGTGTCTTATTTGCTATCACCACACTTGTTCATTGAACAACAGTATTAGGGAACCTTACTGCTCTAGTCCAAAAATTTATACTTGCATACCTGTGTGCAGCAAAATTTGTGACATGTTACTACAATGGTCTTCCTTTTAATTTCCTGACACAGCAAGCTTTGGTTCAAGCTGTGAGATCTCAATCTCAGGGAGGAACTATAAATAGTTCTCCGATACTGTTCCAGGGGAGTTTTTGTTTAAGATACAAAGGAGTTGCTGAGACCAGTGCCCATATATTCTTTCTTTGGCCCCAGAACAAGTTTATTTATAACATAGGAACCCTGTATCTCAATAGAACTACATTTCCCAGAGGTCCATTTGAGAGAAGGCATTCTGGGTAACGGAGTTCAGATTAAAAGACAAGACGTGCCAGGGTGCTTCCTAAAACATTCATCTTGGTTACTGTGTTAGAGCTGTTACTAAACTCTTCCTGCTGGTGGAAACCACAGTCCTTTTAAAAATAGTAAGTGACAGAGTTAGATTTGTCTTCTTGATTTGCAGCCCCTGAGGCATTTGAAATTGATGGGCAGCAACTTGAAGGAAAGCAAATCTGTGCTTTCGATCACTACAATTAGAATGTTAAACCCTTAGTTACTTTTTTATAATGTTTACGGAACCCATAACAAAACTCTTCCTAGGAATTCTTAGTTTCCTTTACTACAAAATCACACTTAGAACAGAGCCACATACTCTCGAACACTTCGCAGATGATAGTAGGGGCATCTGTGTGCTTAATACTGCTGTTTTCGTACCAAGGACCAGTGCCTGGGTACCTATCCCATTCCATGATCGCATACAGCTGAAGACTTATCCTTTCCTGTTGTATCAATTGATTCTGAGGTATCCAGTTCTGCTTGGCTGCTGAAGCAGGGGGTGAAAATAACATCGCTGTAACTGTTGCCTTTGTGTTTATTTAGTTTAAAATGTACACCCCATTAATTTGCCCTTGAAGACTTCACATTTTAAATACTGAATAGAATTTTTAATCTCCCAATGGCTAGTTGTACTTATAGAATAGAATACTTATAGAATAGTCACATGCACATTCAGCATCATTTACCATGGGCGAAATGGAAGGAAAGACAGTGCGCCTAAAACGTTTTTGAAAGTCATTCCCGAGGTCTTCCCCAAAAGCAAAACAGGGACATCTCCTTTATCCCTGGCATCTCCTGGTAAAACTAGGAAAGACTCTTCCAGAGGCCTTGAGTAGACTGACTGCTGGTCAGTTTAAACAGTCCTGAGCTAGATGGCCCAATGGCCTGATTCAGTATAAGACATATACTGTATATCGGGGAGAGGAACCAGAAAATAGGTACTGTTCTTGGTCAATGTGGACAATTGGAGCTTTGTACAGGCAATCTACAGTACTGGATCTTCTTGCTGTCAAATTGCATGCATTGACCCCATTTTCTTCTGAGAGAAACAGATTTTTATAATACTGTAATTATGTTGGAAAAATGACAGGCAAGCCTGAGGATATTTCTTCCATTTCATACAGTCTTGTTCTTGCTTTTCAGCTGTGACAGCTTTTCTCACAAGATGGTAATAGCTTTGGTGTATCGAGTGGGATGTAGAAGAGCTTCTGCTCTGTGTTACAGGTTACACTCTACCTATGTCAGAAGAATGAGGTATGTTCTTGTCCTGTAGGAAGGTCAGGACTTTGTCCTTTTAAATCCAGTATTCTAAAACTTGTTTGCAAATGAGACAAATCTAGAATTCTTTGTGGTAATGGTTTACAATGCATTATACAACATGAGAACAGATGACTGCAAGTACTTAAGGTCTTGGAAAAGCATTTGTTGTTGTTCAGTCGTTAAGTCTTGTCCGACCCTTCATGATCCCATGACCCATATCCCGCCAGGCCTTCCTGTCCTCCACTATCTTCCTGAGTTCGCTCATTTTCATGTTCGTTGCATCGGTGATGCTGTCTAACCATCTCATCCTTTGCCTTCCCTGTCTCGATTTCATTTAGGATTGACTGATTTGATCTCCTAGCAGTCCAAGGGACTCTCAGGAGTCTTCTCCAGCACCACAGTTCGAAAGTATCTATTCTTCGGCACTCAGCCTTCCTTATGGTCCAACTCTCGCAACCATACATTGCTACTGGGAACACCATTGCCCTGACTATACGAACTTTTGTTGGCATGGTGATATCTCTGCTTTTTATTATGCTATTTAAGTTTGCCATAGCTTTCCTTCCAAGGAGTAAGCGTCTTTTAATTTCATGGCTGCTGTCTCCGTCTGCAGTGATCTTGGAACCCAAAAAAGCAAAATCTGTTACTGCTTCCATTTCTGCCCCTTCTATTTGCCAGGAATTGATGGGACCAGATGCCATGATCTTACTTTTATTAATGTTGAGTTTCAAGCCAACTTTTGCACTCTCCTCTTTCACTCTCATCAAGAGGCTCTTTAGTTCTTCTTCACTTTCTGCCATTAGGGTGGTATCGTCTGCATATCTGAGGTCGTTGATATTTCTCCCAGCAATCTTGATTCTGGCTTGCGATTCATTCAGCCCTGCATTTCTCATAATGTACTCTGCATATAAGTTAAATAAGCAGGGTGACAGTATACAGCCTTGCCGTACTCCCTTCCCAATTTTGAACCAATTGGTTGTTCCATGGCCGGTTCGAACTGTTGCTTCAAACTGTTACTGTGTTGAAGGTTAATCCAGAAATATCGCTGGTGCATGTTTATGGTCTATATATACTTTTATTCAAGTATACAGAGGAGGGAGGGTGACTACAATGTTGAATAATCGAGACTTAGTCATGCAAGACTCTTTCTAATCTTTTCCCAACTGCAGATACCTGTTTGAGCTAAAAGAAGATGATGATGCTTGTAGACAAGCCTACAACTCAGGAACTTTCTTCCTGTTTTATAACCTTTCTCCCTTCTTACAGCAAAAAGGCAAAATGTTCTTGGCCCCCCAAATTAATACAGCAGGTAACTAGTTTTTCTGCAGCAATTATTCGCTTTGAATAACCAGCCATAAAGATCAGATCAAGCCCCTTTTCTTTGTATGAGAACTGCCATATCTTGTGTTAAGGATGCTTAACCAAAAAAAAGCACTGCTTGCCATCAAAAATAAGAATGAGAGTGCAAGCCTATGCATGTGTACTCAGACATAAGTCCTACTGTATTCATTGGGCTTACTTCCAGGAAAGAGTGTATAGGATTGCAGCCTGTGATTTCTTATTCATGAGAATAAGGGTTCAAGTGGTAGGTGGGAGAAGGAGAAAGGGGTTTGAGATTTTTAATATACAATCATAATTCTTATGAGACTAAGGGCGCAGTCCTATCCTACTTACGCCACCGTTGTAACCAGCGGCGCAGTGAAAATGGGAGGCCCCAGAACGGAAAGGGGATTCGAATCCCCCTTTTGGAGGGGATTTGAATCCCCTTTCTGTTCTGGGGCCTCCCGTTCTTGCTGCGCCGCTGGTTACAATGGTGGCGTAAGTAGGATAGGATTGCACCCTCAAGCTCCTCGTGTTCCTTTAGGAAGCCATTGCTATGAAATTCATGTTTGGTTTTGTATTCCAGATTTACCTTATAACCTTCTGTGGCTTTGTTCTAGTATTGCTTTCCTAAATTCTAGAAATACTAAATAAGTATAACACATTTGCTCCTATTGTATTAGATATCCTAATACATATCCTATTGTATTCATGCGATTTTAAAAACTTCCTTACCTGCTTTCTCTGGTTTTCAGAAATTAAAAGGATTCTGGAGAAGTTCAGACAGAATGAAGAGAGGATAGAGGATTCCGTACTGATTGGCTGTTCAAATGAGTGCACACCATACTTTGCTCTGGACCTAGGTTAGAATTACTTTTATGTATATGTGTATGTACCTAGGCACTGGGTAGTATGAAGCCCAATCCTGTGTGTGTTTACTCAGAAATAAAATCCCATTGAAATACATGGGACGCTCTCAGCTACATGTGCATAGGATTTTGGCTTGCATCCCCTCCTGATATTTTCAATTCCTTTCCTAATAATTTTTAATATATAATTTTTGTATTTGTATTCACCATCATCGCATACCAACTGATGTTTCCAGTAAACTGTCCACCACAGCTCTAAGGTCTCTTTCCTAGGTAGTCACAGCGAGTTTAGATCCCTTTAGTATATACTGAAGTTGGATTTTTTTTTGCCCCCAATATTCATCACTGTACGTTGAACTTTATTTGCCGTTTTGTTGCCCATTTACCTAGCTTGAAGTGATCTTTTTTGGTCCTCTTTGTAGTCTACTTATATTTCTAATTTGGTGTTATCTGCACATTTTAATTCCCTTCAAGTCAATTTGTCTTATGGGAAGCAAGCTGACTAGTGCTTCTGCCATTGTAAGCTCCCTCTGTGAATGGAAGATGTGTTCTACCAAAACAAGGGATCCTTGCACAAGCAGCAGGGCCTCAGAGGAATTTTATCAGGGGGTACAAAGTTTCTTTTGGGCCCTTTTCCAAACGGGATGGGTGGCAATGGGGGTGAGGAGGGAGCAGCGTGGATCAGGGTGGGTGGGTGGATCAGGCCGAAAGGGATTGGGATTGGCAGCCTTTAAATAAATAAATAAATAAATAAATAAATAAATAAATGAGAAGAGGATCAGAGATAAGGAAGCAATTTGATTTGAACATCTTTGTTTATGCTAAGAATTCACATTCACAATACAGATAAACTTACTCCAGCAGCCAATTTCATTCTGCACAGCATACCTGTGTTTCCCTTGAGAATGTCCAGAGAGTGGATGAAACGTTGGGACTGATATTGACATTTTATGTGGTTTTTCTGTGGTTTTATATATTTTTATATATATTTAAACTGGAATTCCTCTTACTTGTTTGATATTATAAATTTTTTTACATGATCTTTTTAAACCCATAAAAATCTCTACCTCTTTTTTGCAAACTTACTATTTATTTTACAAAAAGAGATTTCCTGGCCTTTTTTTAAAAAACATCTTTGTTGATGCTAAGGAGAAATAATTAATGATGTAATGTATGTTCATTAAAGGAGTGGAGCCACCTTATCATGAGGGTACCTGTCTCCCTTTGAATGCTATCTCCCACTTGCAAACTGTTTGACAAATAAACCTACCCAGGCCTTTGTTAGCCCAGCCTTGCATTGCAACTTGCCACACAAATTGTTTTTTTTTTTTTTTTTAATGTTTTGGGAATGCCAGAAACCCCAGCAGGCCAGGGACCGAGGGGGCAGCAGGCCCGCCTCGTGTCCTGGGCCACTAATGCTGCCAGAAATCCCAGTAGCCACAGGGACAGAGTTTATGTCCCTCCCTCACAGCGCATAGGCCCCCATAGTAGCGCTGCACTGATTTGCCTTGTGGGACTTGGAGGCCAGGACTGGGTTGTTGTCATCGGAGCCAGTGAGGGCTGCCTGCAGTAGGGATCCATTTTTTTTCACTACAGAGTGAGTGCACGTGTGTTGCGCACTTCTCACAGATAGGAAAATTTCTGGGGGCCCTCCTTTGCCACCCAGACCTGGGTACAAATTACCCCCTTTACGCCCCCCCCCATGGGTCCTGTCAAGCAGTATAGAGGTCCTTGCACAAGCAGAACACTCCTTCTGTTCATGAAGGGCTCTTTCATCTGTAGAGGAAACTCTTGATTGTAGGACTGCTAGTTGGAATGCTACCCAATGTGTTCTCACTTTGGAAGAACATATTTATTTATAGTATTTAGGCATCAAAGAAACAGACATTTCTCCTGCCCGTTGCCTTCACCGCACTGAATGGCAGCGACGGTGAGGGGGTGGGGCCCTTTTGTAACGGAGAGTAAACGGGGACTAGGACGGGGTGGAACAATACCGCCCCCACTGTAGCGATGCTTCTGGGTATTGTTGCTTATGTGACAACTACAGTGTAATCAGCTACTCCACTGTAGTTACAAGCTGTTCATATATATTGTATACAACACAGGGTGTGGGGTGGGGGAAATAACTGAAATATCTGATTCCCACAGACTTATTGAATTCTAGGATCCTTGGAGAGATCTGCTATTGAATCTGAACTCAATGGCTCATTCACAGAATTACGGAAAGCCTTCTTCCAGTTAGAAGAGGAAGATGCATCTTTGATTTCCTCGGTATGACTTTACATATGGAAATAAATGCTAAGCCAATGAAAGCTAACGACAGGTTTAATGTAATATGCAGTTTGACCCTTGGGCTCAAAGCCCCACTGAGCACTGGAAATCACTGGTTGGCCTTAAGTAGTTCACTATCTCTCTACTTAACCTACCTGACCTAAAGGTTGTTCTGTTGGAGGAAGAATATGATAAATAAAATACTGTATGCATTTCCAGTAGCAGCAATTAACTCAGACTTTATAAATTGATTTACGTGGATTGTACATTAAGGAAAGAATGGCATTTTCATAAGAAGGCTTGTCATTCTCTTCAAACTATTCCTCAGAGTCCTTCATACCTGAGTTTGTGTATTGATGTTTATAGGCTCAGGCTCTCCTTCGCTGGCATAACAACCACCAATACTGTGGCAAAAGTGGGCAGCCCACAAAGAAGAACATGGCTGGGAGCAAACGGATTTGTGACAGAAGTGGATTAATCTATTACCCACAGGTGAGGATCTGAATGGAAAGGGACATGACCTAGAAGTTAACCATGTATAGGCAGTTACAGAATGGCTACACCTGGAAGGGCATTTTTGTACAGTAAGTGTATTTTTGGCATCTCTTGTCGGTTGACCTTGAGACCCTTTTAGAAGAGCAATCAAGAGAGCAGAGGAAATGGTCTGTTTTGTCACTAGATGGAGAATCATTCTAAAGCAAAGCAGAGTATGGCCATCTCTCTCCCCCATGTGGAAGCAGAGAGGAAGAAAGTAAGGCCAGTCCAGACAGACTGAACGTCTCCCCTCAAGCCAAAGAAATTAAGGAAAATAATATTTTGGATTAATTAACTGCACAAGTTCCAGCCTCATGAGAAATGGCAGTGGTGGGGTGGTGCCTCCTTAATGGAGTTATGCATGTAGGTTTCTAGAGTTCTGGACTGATTATTCCAGGAACCTTATGCACAGAATACATATCTGGCACCATTTGCAAAACATGCACCTGTTGTTAGAGGCAGCTGATCACGTATGGGGTGGAGTGAAGGCAGAGGCTGCCTGATGCTATATGGGGGGGAATAACTCAATGTATTTTTTTTTTTTGGCTGACAAAAACACTAAGGCACCCCAGCAGGACCCTGATTTTCATTAACTTGCTCCAAGATCTGTGTATAACACCCAGAAAATTTTCAGTGGGAATCAAAATAGAGGTCAGTTTTGCTTCTTGCACATTCCACTAAGACTCCTGCGATTCTCTGGTTTGAATTGCAGTTCTGTGTTTTACACAGTAATCAATGTGTCTGAACCCCGTCTTCCAACTTGCTGCACTTTTTGGCATTTTTAGATGTCTCCAGTGGTTATTACTTTGGTGTCCGATGGGAGTCAATGTCTTCTTATACGGGAAGCATCATTTCCGAAAGGGATGTACAGTGCTTTGTCTGGCTTTTGTGATGTAGGTAAGGAAGCATATGACACCACTTTCTAGGTTTGTATGCATGGTATTTATTTATTGGTTCCAGCGTAGTGTGGGTAGATAACTCTCAGCAGTGAGATCTATGCTGTTAATATATGATGAACTGTGGGGGTCCTAACTGACTTGTTTATTGTGTTGCATCCAATTGCCATAATTTACAAACTTGGCAGATGCTAAGTAACAGTTAATGGATGTGTTGCACTTATTTTCAAAATGGTCTCACTTGTAGACATAATTGAGTCAGCTCTTGAATTACCTAACAGACTTAGAAATTATGAAAATTGGAAATCATTCACTTTAGGTTTTTTGCCATTATATTTTCAACACATAACTAGTGATTAGGCAAACTCCCTCAGTCGAGCTCAGAAAACTGAACTATTTCCCCCAAACTCAGAAAATAGCTTAGTTTGTTCTAAGCCCAGTTGGGCCCCATTGTGCTCCTGACTGATGTCACCCGGAGCACGGTGAGGGCTTATTCGTTCCCCAATAAGTCTCCAGGCACCTGCTTGCCTCCCTCCAATCCAACCACCCACTTATATAGCTCGCTGTATCAATAGTAGAGTGTATGATGTTCTCTTCCACCTCCTCCCTCTGCCTCTTGTCTCACAACCATAGCTTTTATTTTGCTGCCCCTGCTTGCAGCAGCAAGGAAGGTAAATTGGGGGGGGGGGGGGGAGGCAGGAAAGTCAAAATTTCTTCTCTTGCTAGGATTATGCTCTGAACCAAAGAAGGGCTGTAATGCTTGCCTTGTATTTGAGGGACATATTATGAACTTCCCGCATTAATATTTCTGAGCCAGGAAAAACAGAATTTGGCAGCATAACCAAGGTACAGAGAGGCCTGAAAGATTCTAAGGCCTGAAAGATTTTAAGGGGAAAAGCAGCCTTTAGGAATTATGATAGTTGCTATCCTGGGTTGCGTCACACTATTGGTCTATTTAATTCAGTATTATCTACTTGTACTAACAACTCAACTGGTTCTTGTCCAAAATTCTAAGCAAAACATGCACTCATAACATGTTCCCACAGTGTAGAAGGGTCTTGTCTGGGCATCCCTGAAACAATGTAAATATTATTGGGCTGAGTTGCAGCACAAAGCTACTACAAGGCACCCTTCAGTAAACTTTCTTCTCTTAGGTGAAACTTTAGAAGAGACAGTTCGACGGGAAGTGGCTGAAGAGGTGGGATTAGAGGTTGAGTCTCTGTGGTACTCAGCTTCTCAACACTGGCCCTTCCCAAATAGCTCACTCATGATAGCTTGTCATGCTTTGGTACATCCACAAAGGAACAAGGTAAGGGGGAGAACCCCTCCTTTCTTTATTTGGTAAATTTGACTTGATTTTAGGATGACAAAGGTTGTTTTGGTGTTGGCTTGTCTAAATGAATGGTCCTTGACCAAAAAAAACACAACCCTCTTGTACATTTTGGATGATCTATGTTTAAACTACTTGTAGTTCTAGATTGTACATTACCTTTCCCAGCCCTACTCCTTTCCAAGCTGTCTTCTAAGTATAAGTAGTCGCAAAAAACTGATTATAATAATAGCATTTATACAGTACATTTTGATTGGCTGGAATGCTTTGGACATTCGCTCAGTAACCCTTATAACAACTTTGTAATACAGGCTGGTATTATTCTCCTTAAGTTGCAGAAAAGGGTGACTGAGAACAGCTACCTAGTGAATTTGTGGTGGAGTGGGACTTGAACCTAAGGCTTCCTATCTCACATATCAGTCTCTTACAGCGCAATCCGACCCAACTTCTTTGCCATTGTAACCAGCGGCCCAGCGAGAACGGGAGGCCCCAGAACAGAAAAGGGATTCAAATCCCCTCCAAAAGAGGAATTCAAAGGGGATTTGAATCCCATTTCTGTTCTCGTTCTCGCTGGGCCGCTGGTTACAACGGCAAAAAAAGTTGGGTCGGATTGCGCTGTTAGCCACATTGCCATATTAGTCCTTATGACACTATTTACATGCTTTACTTTGTCTTTTCTCATCAATCTCTTCTAGGTCAGTATCAACAAACAGGAGCTAGAAGCTGCCAAGTGGTTCAGCCATGAGGAGGTGGTGATGGCCCTTGGAAGGAAATCAGAGCCTTCCAAAGAAAAGGACGACAACTCCTTTTGGCTACCACCTAAGCAAGCCATAGCACGCCATTTGATTCAAGAGTGGGTTAAGAAGCAGGCGGATGTGCCTGTGTAGAGAAGACTGTTCAACCATTTACTATTCCAGGTAAAAATCTCCAATACCAATTTTAAAACGAATGGCTTAGTGTAGGTGGCTGTTCATATTTGTTTTTCTCCAGGATATTTGAAGGAGCAGGATTTACAACATAGCACTTACACCTAAGCTCAAGAATTTGCTGTCAGAACAGATCCTGTAAGGCTGTATTACCAGATATAGGTTTGTGTTGGGGGATGCTGCTGACTGAGAAAGTATATACTCTGATCTCGCTATCCACGAGAGATCCGCAGATATCGAGGTCCGCATTAAAAACCCTGTAGAAAGGAGAAAAAGCCTCAAAAGCGCCATTTTAACTTTAAATAGCAAAGTTGCAGTGTTTTCAAGCCTCCACGAGGCTTCTTGAAGCTTCACGACCCATTTCCAGGTCGCGCAAAGGCTCTTTTTTTCCCCCTCCCAACCTTGTCCCAGAATGCACCCTGGGACAAGGCTCGAAGGAAGAGCTTTCACGCGACCCGGAAGAGGGTTGTGAAGCTTCAAGAAGCCTCATGGAGGCTTGAAAACACTGCGATTTTCCCATTACAAGACACATAAACTAAAAAATCCAAAACATTGGAATTATTGGTTAATCTCAAACAGATTGACAGCACAATCCTGTGTAACTTTGCACCGGTGTAAGTGCACTTACACTGGTGCATCTACTGTTACACTGGTGCAAAGTTACACAGGATTGTGCTGTCATTCAATTAATTAGAATCCATACTATTAATAAATTAAGATTTATTGAATCTGATGACAACCCCCATTCATGAGGCTAGGAAATTGTCCCAAAATCAGAGGTACCATAGAAGAGTCTGTCAACTAGACAGAAGGTCTGTAGAAGAGCTTAGCTACTAGTTTATACTGTCATTAAATAATGATCCTGGCACAAACAGTGGAAAAGGCTTATTTTTAGTGCCCTGGGCTTTGAGAGTTTTTGTAATTGGAATGTACTGGTATCCCAGCTCAGTCCCAAGAATACTTGGTTACCAAATTCATGCAGATTTTCCATAATAATGTAATATTTAAATATTTTGGAGTGAAGGCATCATTTATTTCTTCTTCTGTGACTATTTGCAATGAAATTTCATCCTGCTAGTTGGAAGTTGCCTTTAGAACATGGCAGTGGTGTTCGTAGTATTTACTACTACAGCTTTCTGAGATTTGGGCTGTTAACCATATTTTTAAGGAGTTGGGAGAACAATAGTGGGGTTATATTCCTATGTCATTGTTTCTACGGAGGTAGTTGTTGTTTTTTCTTGTCCTGGGTGTTACCTGTATATTTCAAAACTTCCTTTATATGCTAAAGTGCTTCATCTTTTTTTGTTTTGTTTTGCAAGCAACGTTTCCGTCCGTCCAGATGTCGTCCTCCTCCTCCTCCTCCTCCTCCTATCTGGGAATATTGCCCATATACTACTTCTAACCCTGAACAGCAAAACAGCAAATTTATAGACATTAACAAACTTGTATGTAGTGGGCTTTTCAAAATTTCCTCTTCATGTTATTTCAAACAGATTTGCCCACTAGACGATTACATGGGGAACTTAATCAAAGGCAGCCAGAATAGGACTTGTGTTGCCTTGTGGCTTCAGGGCACAACAGCCATGTTAGTGGGACCATTTTAATAAGGGTGACTATATAACTCTGAGTATAAAACTCATTTGCTTAAATGCAATTCTTACTTTGGGGGTAACAACTGTACCCCCACACCACACTCTAGAGTCGGACACGACTGGACTTAATTGTCAGGGGTCACCTTTACCTTTTTACTGTTCTACTAGGCCAGCGGGTGGCACAATGGGTTAAACCACTGAACCATGAGCTGTCGATCGAAAGGTCGGCAGTTCGAGTCCGCGACGGGGTGAGCTCTCGTTGCTTGGCCAGCTCCTGCCAACCTAGCAGTTCCAAAACATGTTAATGTAAGTAGATAAATAGGTACCACTTGTGGGAAGGTAAACAACACTCCGTGTTCCAGCTGCATGCTACGTGCTGCGGCAACGAGAGTCACGCCGGCCACATGATCACAGAGGCGTCTTCGGACAACGCTTTCGACTTTGAAATGGGGATGAGCACCGCACCCTAGAGTTGGACACGACTGGACTTAATTGTCAGGGGTCACCTTTACCTTTTTACTGTACTACTATCTAAATATAAAATGTTTTCTTGCAGAAGTGCAGTTGGGGGGTTGTACTGTCAAATTGAGACATGCATGCTTGTTGCAGCTGAAGAACAATGAGTATTGATTTGGCTTCTGCAACGGATGCAGAGAGCAGCAACTCTATTTTTTTTAAAGTAATGCAAGAATCTTGTTAAATGGATTTTTAGATGGAAGATCAAATGTGTGTAGGGGTCATGCTCAGTTCACCATTCTGCTTATCAGAGAAAATGTGGAGGGCATAGCAGTTACCGTTTTCTTCAAAAAGCTTCAACAGATGTTTTAGTCAAATTGTACGGTTAGTATCTGTCACTATGAAAGCAATCCTAGGAGATTCATGGATCAGAATGCAGGGCAGTGGGTAGCTTTGACCTTGACAGATGTTAAACCTATCATCCACCATATTTCTAAAATGTCTCACCTCACTGACAAAGGTAGTCTGTCATTCACAACCCAATTTAATAAATGAGGTGTAAGAGCAGTTCAGGAGAAAAGTTGTTCTCTAGGTTAAAGTACAAACCACTTTCATGTATGGGAGATATGCTGGTCCTGGTTAAAGATCTAGCAAAGTTTTAGGGCTCTATAACTATGAGCAGCTGCAATACTTATTTGTTGTTCTTGCATAGTCCAATTCTCTCATGAGAGGCATTCAGTTCCAACTGAAAGTCAGATTTGGAACCTAGCAATGAATGCTATTTTTTCTTCCTACTGTGGTAAAACATTTTTTGCAGTTATCTTTCCTCAATGTGGAGGGGAGGAAATATGTACACCACTCTGAGCTCCTTGGAGGAAGGGTGGTATAAAAATATGAAAATAAATAAAATAAATCTTCTAGAGACATAGGAATCCACAAATCAATCTATCCCTGTATTCAAATACAAGCTGAGAAGCTATTAATTTATGCTGGAATCCTGACTTTTCAGAATAAAACCAAAGACAACTTATCACTGTTTAGTATATACCTAATGCATTTTCCCACAAGTGCCAGCCAATGATTTGAGGCAGGGAATCATGTCATAACACAAGATAGGTTGATGTTCTTGAAAGTGGGAGAAAGCAACAACACTCTGACCTTGATTACCACTAGCACCCACAAACGCACCTTGTGTGGTAGGAAACATGAATTCCATTCACAGGAAGCATTTAATGCAGTATGAATTCTGCATTTTTATTTTTAGGCTTTTTAAAATGCTAGCATTTTATATTTTTCCTCTGCACTTGACAAGTTATTTTTTTACTAACAAGGCTGGAGCTGAAAATCAGTTTCATTTTTTCTGTAAACCTATGCTATGGTTGGCATTATGTTGTGGAAAAGCAGTATCAGACTAAAAAAACTTCTAAAAGTTAACAAACAGTGGAAAGAAAACATTCCAGGTACCCTTTGATTTTGGTTTTCAGCTATTTTTGTATATAATTAGCTATAAGATAGCTGAGTTCAACACTGAGGTGTGTGTGGAAAAATTGACCTCAGGTCCCATTTGGAATAAGTGGGGATGTGCTATGACATCCAAACCTAACAAATCCTGGCTTGTTCTACCCAGGATTTATAAAGAAGCCAGGATATGAAACCACTATCCTATTTTCTTATGCTGGCTTGTTCATGCACTCTGGTTAAAACTAGCCAGGATTCGTTGGCTCTCTAGGCTATGAAATTGAACATCAACCAACTTTATTAATGGTACAGATGGGAGAACTGAAGGCTGCTTTGAAAGTGATGTATTTAAGACAACAACAAGAATTGAAACGAAGTCCGATCTGACACAGCAACATCTGGTCTGGAAGTTTCTTGTGTAAAGGAGGCCTGAACCTCCTTGTTAGTGGCAGCCCAAATGTTGATATGCAAATTCAGCTCCAACACAATTGCTGTACAGTATGTACATCTACCCTTTTGAAGTTACGATAGAAAAAAGTTTAACTGTACAAAGAACAAAAAGAAAACTTAAGCTCATCATAACATAAGCAATTTGCTTAATGCTGGCAGAACTAATGTTACTTTTCCTTGCCTACGAAGTTTTGTCTCCCTTATTAATACAGGGGAACGCTTTTATAAATCGGGGTCAGGGCCTGGAAAGCTTGACCGTGTAGGGAAATTAAAGAATTTTCTCCCAGAACAGACAATGGAATAAGGCAGGGATAGGGACTGTAGTGAGTAGCATGCAGTCCTGAACCCATATTAACCAGTATGTCCGCTGCAGGGATGGCCCATCCATGACACAAGTTGGAAGAGGCAGCAAGTTGGCAGGAGTACCCTGCATGCATCTGCCACCCGCCTAATCTGCTGCCTCCATGGAGTCCAGACCAGCTCCATCTTCCCACAGTAGCATAGGAGAAGATAGGGAGGGCTTACCTCTCCCTTATGTCCTGTTCCTCAGTAGTTGAGGATTTAAGTGCAGGGAAATGTATAATGGGGACCCCCTGTATCTAAAACAAAGTGGACAGGTTTTCTTGGATCTTCATTACCTAATATCATAGAAAAATAAAGTATAAATGTGTATTAAAGAAACATGTTCATAGTAACTATAGTAACTAATCTTCTGTATAATACTAGAACCCTAAAATATTTCAAATTAGTTTGCTATGGCACAAGGAAGCAAAAGTAGGTGACTCTGTAAAAAATAAAACCACAAACCAAAGTAGTCTTATGTAAATACTCTCTTTCAACTGATATCAGTAGGTGGCTTCATACACAACAAAATAAGTTTCAGATGTATAATTATTTTTCTTGGCCCTTCCAACACAGTATAGATCACTCTTATAACATCAAAGGGGAAAAGCAAAAAAACCAAAAACTGTTGCAGGTTTAAAAAAATATATAAAATGTATTATAGAAACATTTTTGGAACACTACATTTTTCACTAGATAACCTAATTTCATATACTGATGCATTGGAACAAATATAGCCATGACAGTACTATAATTTTTTTTAGACCAGATTCCACAGATGGCAAATGAGAGTTTAATGAAGCTGCTCATCAAAAGTATTTAAAAAGATACTTGCGTATTAAGACTTTTAAGAAATGAAAACTTTTAATCTTTCATTCAAAAAAAATAAATTATTTCTTGTGGTGCTGCTCCAGAAACCTATCCCTAAAACAGGAAACCACACTGTTCTATCAATGAACAGTTACTGAGGTTTGTTGTCTGTGTTTTCAGGCAAGCGCACTCCCATGCTCTCGAGAATGGTAGATGTGGGTCCTGCTAGTCCAGCTTGAGCATGATATGATTCCAGCAAGTTGGTCACTAGGTTCAGATCTATATCCACAGGTGTCAAGCCAGTGGCTCCTGCACCAAAGTCACCTTCCAGATCACTGGCAGTGTCTTCAGAAGAACATGCTTTACCAGACCCAACCTGTAACAAACGCAGAAAATGAAAACACATGTTTTATTTAACGTTGCATACAGATTTTTAAATTTAAGAAATCATGATATGCATGTTGCTGTTGGCAATGCTAAATAGATTTTTCAGATTATGAGCTGACTTTTTCCACTCTATGCAAAGCGCCATGTACACAGGTGGCATTGCATATAAACAGACACAGCCAAATTTTAGAAGCACTATGCAAACCAACAGCATAGCTGCCTTTTGGAAGACGTCACTCCAGTAATCACATACTTCTCTCTTCCCCTTCCCATTGGTCACAAAAATTAGGCATACCCCTTTTGGATTATTAGTAAATTAGACATACCTCTTGTGGATTAGTGAAACTTCTCCCAATATTGGTGGATGCCAATTCGTTGTCCATTTCATTCATGTAGGATCTGAGGCTTCCAGCGATTTCGTTCCGAGAGGTTGTGTCTGCTCTACTTTCAGATTCTGAATCAAACTCTTCATCACTGTCCAGGAATTCAAACTCTTCTTCCTCTTCCAAATCATCAGAGTCTAGCTCTTCTGAATTTGCTCCTAGTAATAAAACCAATGCACACACAGAGAGAGAGAGAGAGAGAGAGAGAGAGAGAGAGAATGTAATGGGATGACCAATACACTAACTTATTGCTTAATAGCTTGGGAAGAGGTTTAAAGATGGGCGGAACTTGGAATTTCTCTGAAGTCACTCTCCCCATCCCATTCTCCCAGCAAACTCACCTAACATTTTGTCTAAGGCATTTGTGAATGAGTCAACATCAAAAGTGACGTGGGCCTCAGACGAGGACCTGGAAGTAAGACATTTGTAATTACATTATTGTACATGTCATTGTGGTATTTGAAAGGAAAAGAAAATTGTACTTTATGAATTCATAAGTACAAAACCAGTGCAGACACAGTTATGGCATTAGCTTTCATCAACAAAGGCATATCTGATATAGGATCTTGCCTACAAGAGCTTAAAGGCTAAAACATTTACTGCAGCTTAAGTCACCACAAAAGTCTTATTTTGCTGAAAACAGGTGGGCAGCCCAATTCTGTCTAGATGTCAGACCAGCGGAGCACTGCACTGCCAGTCTGTGTTGCAAACATGCCGTGTGGCACCTGGTGAGGAGGCAGCACCGGCACAGAGGCTGGCACTGCTCCCCCCAGCCATATCCAGAGCTGCGCCTGCCGGAGCAGGTCTGTTCTCCACCAGGCGGCGGAAGGGCGGGGGAGTGGGAATGGTCAGCCAGGCCAGGGCTGGGGGAGAGATTGGTGGTGGTATGCTCTGCTGAATCCTATCCCCCTTCCCGGGCCTGGCCGCCGTTACATGGGCCTCCCGGATTTGGGGCAGCAAAATTGCTGGCGCACATCTGAGGAAACCTGTTTGTGCTGCTGGGGCTTACACTGGGGGAAGGGAACAAACATTTCCTTACCCTAAGGTGACCTACCAGTTGCCTGCTCTGTGCTCTGGATGCAGCGGAGGCTGCACCGACCCTGCTGCATCACAGGGTGCAGAGTTAGACAGGATTGTTCTATTCTTCCTGAAAACAAGTTGTGTCCATGTATGGTGTGCTTATGAATGTTGACAGAATTTGTAGCGCATGTTCAGAATGGTTCAAAGTCTTTCAAAGCAAGATTTATTTGAATAAAATCATCATCTAAACATCAGTGAGGTGAGGGTGAGCTGCAGAGGGAAAGTGAGATCAGCCATAATTGCCCCTCCTCCCCTTGTATGAAGCAGCACTTGGGATACAACCCTCTCTTCTCAGGATTTTTGTGCGATTTGTTTGAACTGGTGAGGAGGAACCCCAGAATTATCTGAAGATGCTCATCTCAAATTTTAACAAAACACCCCTAAGTTTCTTCATCTGAGTAATTTTTACTATTATGTGTTCCTCATCCAAAAAAGGCACATCTGGAGTTTCTCCAGTTCCTAGCAAGAACTATTTTGGCAGCAGTTAAGTTCAGGATGAGTTCAGCCTGAGCAAATTTAACAAAATAACTAAAAAAGTTCCATTTGCAATTTAAACACTTAATGTTATAACTGTTAAGATCTTTTGCCAGTAAGGCATTTTTCTGGGACAAACCCAAATATGAATACAACACTGAGGGTAATTTAAGCTTTGCTATGACTGCTTTGCTATGAAGTTATTTAACAATACAGAAATAATTACTTTAAGAAATCGTGAATCAGACTGGGGATCAAGTATTTAAAGGCATACCATGGCATTTCTGCTCCTTCATGTGTTGAGACTTTGGATATAAAAGCCTTCATGCTATCAGTGACCTCTGCCAAGTTATAATTCTGTTCCTCTTCATTTAAGGTAGAAGCAGACTTGTTTGTTCCTGATGCCTCCTTAAGGATCTCATCAAGAGCATCTGGAGATAGCTCCAGCCAACTATCATCTGAAAGAAGAGAACATAATACCAGGGGAACACAACCATACACTCAATCTGAAAAAGACTGAAATATTGTCTTAAATGTGGCAATTCTAACTGAAAAGATGACTTTAAAATGAACTAGATACTGTAAGCTGGGCAAGCTCTGTGAAGAATCCGTGCCACTTCATTTATGGCTGTAAACTGAACCACTGCCTTTTTCCTTTGAAGAAAGCATTAAAAAGAAATATTTCATCTTGATCCTATACTGAACGTATTCCTTTTCTACAAAATGGGTAGATGGTACACATGTGTATACACATACATGATCTTCAGAAACTGTAAGCATCGAGTTGGGGCTTATGGTCATAGGTTAGTAGTATTACTACATCCCACATTGGCAGTGCAATCCTATCCAACTTACACCACCGGTGTAACCAGCGGTATAGCGAGAACGGGAGGCCCCAGAACGGAAGGGGATTAAAATCTCCCCTCCCCTCCAAAGTCTCCTGCCTGCCCTCCCCCACTGGTTACGCCGGTGGTGTAAGTTGGATAGGATTGCGCTATCAATAGGTTTGGTGCAAACGTTTTATCCAGGATTGAGAGATCAGGAGTGGGTTACAAGACTGCATGCTCCATCCTCTTTCATATATGAATTTGTCTCACAACCTGGGTTAGCTGTTGCATGAGACTATTGTTAACACTGGTTAAAATGAATCTAGGGAAGCTCCTAATGTCCTGATTAAACCAAAGTTCCAAGAGTGCAAGGAGCACACTCTGATTCAGAATTACCAAAGGTCAAATGCAATGATGAGCCAAGGTAAAATGGGATGGAGAAACACCAAGCAATTCCATAGCTGATTCCCAACCCCTTACCGCTTAGTGAATCTGGCCACTGGCATGCAAGTATACCAGAAGAGGGAAGAGATCCTTGCCACAGGATGTGGTGATGGCACCTGGCCTAGATGTTTGGACAGATTCATGGAGGAAACGACCATCACAGGTTACAAGCCATAAGCAACCTCCTGGTTTTAGAAGTAGGTTTTCTATGTGCCAGGTGCAGGGGAGTGGCAGCAGGCAACAGGTTATCTTGTTGGCTGTGTGCTCCCTGAGGCATCTGGTGGGGCCACTGTGTGATACAGGAAGCTGGACTAGATGGGCCTTTGGCCTGATCCAGCAGGGCTCTTCTTATGTTCTTATGAACACATCAGAGAAATATCACGTAGAAACATTTTCAACCAATGCCGACTTCACAAAAAATATTAACGCACAATGAATTATGCAAAGTACATACACATTTCTGGTTCCAATCCTATGCACACTTACCTGGGAGTAATCCCCACTGAACTCAATGGGCTTTACTTCTGAGTAAACATGTATAGGATTGTGCTGTATGATGACTGAACTTCTGCCTCTTATAGACCTCTCCATATTTTCCTATGGTACACTGTAAAGGCAGCTAGATGAATAAATCTACATTTTACAAAATGACAACCATGGCTTTTTTTGTAAATAAGCACAAAGTCTGCAGGTCTCTGGTTGTGACCTTGATCTTCCACTGTTTCTTCTTACCATCCTCTGGAGGAAGACTATGGCCTTCTTTTCCAAAATCCTCCAAATTTAAAGAAGTTGCTTTTAATATGGTCAGAATTTCTTCACCTGGGCTCCTAGCAACTGAACTACCAAAAAAATAAATTAAATTTAAACACACAAACTAAATTAAAAACATTATCATTTCTCCATTCTGTACTAATTCAAAATTCAGCAACCAAAATACCTTCATAATATCATTTGTACACACAGCAGTTTCCCATACTGCACAGCACGAACATAAGTATAGGAGGAGCTATGTATACTGTCATTTGTGAAAACCTTGCTAGTATCTTTTGTGCTGCATGCACAGATGCCACATCTGCAGAGAAACGTCAAAGACTATATCCAAAGAATTTAGGATTCCAAACTCCCATTGAAATTAGTGGGATTTAAGTTAGTTACAACTAACATTTCTCACTGATTTCAATGGTGCTTAGTCATGATGACTGTTATAATCCTGTGTAAGCCCAATAGGTGTAAGCCCTATTGAACTCAGTAGGACTCACCTCTGAGTAAACATGTACAGGTGGGCCCCCATATCCATGGATTCGCTATCCACAGTTTCAGTTATCCACGGATTGCGAGCCCCCCCCCAGACTTTTACTTTTTCCCAGTAAGCTTCGTTTCTTCCTTAAACAAACAGGAGAAGACTAAGTACTAGAGAGGCTCTACAAGGTTAACAGAAACCTTGCAGAGCCTCTCTAGGACTTAGTCTCGTTCTACTTGCCTGCAATGGAGGCTGCTTCTCTGTTTGTTTTAAGGAAGAAACAAAGCTTGCTGAAAGAAAAATAAGAGCTGGGGGGGAGCATGCCTGCCTGCAGGGGAGGCAGGACGGGGGGCCCTCAGGAAACCATGGAAGGGGTGTTCGCTCCTATCCACGGTTTCAAGTATCCACGGAGGGGCCTGGAACATATCCCCAGAGGATATGGGGGGAGTACTGTACAGGATTGCATTGTAATTTTCTTAGGCTACAACCTAAAGGATTCAAATCTCTCAAAGAGATATACACAGTATTAACCTATAATATTCATTTTTCAGAACATTCCTAGGGCAGACCTGTCCTGTTTTTACACTTTAATATTTATAAACCAGGTTACAACATGGTTCAAGCAACTGCACAAGTCTTCCAGAGGGAAAAAACCTCAACAATATTAGCATATTCTTTGAAGGACTTCATTTACAAATATTCTGAACAACAATCTCACCATGACTAAATAGCAATCGAGACAACTGTAAATGCTAAATATATTACACTACTTGACTGTAAACTATACTATATAAGTGTACTGAAAATGTATATTATTCAAAGGTGCCACTGCACAATGATCTTCCACTTGTGCAAGGGAAGGGCCCTAATTTTTGCCGATTCCCCTTCCCCCATGCCATTCTGGAGGGCCCCTCCAAGCTTCAAAAGCAATTGGGGGGGCATAGGGGGTTGTAACAGTGAAATTCTGCTCACACATGTGCAGAAAAGCAGGGTATAAATTCATTAAATAAATATAAGCAAAACACAAGCACAATTGAACTGATGTAAACCAATCCAGTGTTCCTACCTTTGTGGATTGATTATAGTCTGCTGGAAATAATTTTCTGCCATATGCAACCGATCCAGATACTGAACAGAACCTTCCAGCTCACCCTATTAATTTCAAATATAATAGTAATTTAATGCATCTCTCTCTATGATGGCATTATTTAGGAGGACATCCATAGCAGTGTCATTAGAGTAGTTCAATGAAGATGTAATTACGCCAGTCCAAAAACCCATGTTCTGTTGAATCAGGAATAAGTGTGGAGCCGATGCACTCCCTCCTTCCTCTTCCTTATGTCTTCAGGCAGCTGGATAAATTAAAATTATCCTGATAGGACTCTGGTTTCAGAACTCCTTACTAACCATGATCTCTAACCAGGATTGATCCAGATTGATTACCAGTCTCCCAGGTCAGATATATAGGAAACTAGTTTAACAAACTAGAATCCTTTCAATTTAGCAAGCTGCACAAGGACAGGGAGAACATGAACTTCAGATCATTAGATCTATGTTCAGCCAGTGCATGTGAGTCTATTAACTCCTTAGACCTGATGACAGCAACGTCACCACCGATTATGCTGCAATAAAAAGTTAACTATTTTGCCTTTTTGAACTAAAATTCTGCAGTTGACCGGAAAGAAGAATAAAGTTTTCCAGCAACCATTAATCCAGCTCTGCACAGGATCTGTTGCATTCAATAACCTGGGTGCACAGCTGCAGCTTCCACACAAACAATCAGCAAAACTTGCATGATGAAGCTATTTTTGGACTGTAACAAAAACCAAATAGAGGAGGAAAGCTTATTCCCAACAAAAAACATTGGTCTTAATACGAGCAACTACCCAAAAAAGAAAACTAAATCACAACATGACAAGTATGCTACACATAACATTTTAGAAGAGTGCATTATAATATATTGCAGTCATTCAGAATCATATTTAAAAACCAAGTTGTTGCAGTATAATTATAACAGGTGTCTGTTCAAGCATTAGGCATCAGTGTTCATAATAAAAAGGGACAACAATCACAACTACACCGGCCTCTGCAATTTTAGATCCCTTGCGTGAGATTGTTTCATCCATCAGAATTCTGAGCTGTGTGTATATCATTAACACTCATAACCAACCTATTACTCAATGAATTTGAAGAGTTGTCTTCCGATTGATAAATGCCAAAGACATTATTTTTTTTGTATGTATCATTTTAACACATTATACCCACACAGCAACAACTTTGCCTTTTATATATAGTTCATTCTACATCACTATGAAATATAGTACTGTGTAACAAAATGCACAGTATATTTCATCACTATGAAATATAGTACCGTATAACAAATAACCAACAGGGCTTTAGAGGTGGCCCATTCTTATTTTCTTTCAGCAATGCCTTAATATAAGAACATGTTGGACTGAAGGACCAAATATTTTAATGGTTCCTCATATAAAAACACCTTGTATATACAATCCTTCTCTCTCACATACTAATTTCGTATGCACAGAGATGATTTATTTTTGTTTTAAGTGAAATACAGGGGGGCATCATATAAATACAAACATTGACTGCCCCCAGTCAGAAATTTTGCAGAAATCTGCGAAAGAAGTGACCCAGTCCAGAAACAGATCAACTAAAGGATCTCCTTCCATCTTGGTTCGGGACAGCAAAAGATAAGATACTGCTCCTCTTAGTTTCATGGCTTCAGGAGGGGATAAATCCTGCAACTTAGCACTACACATAATCAGGTTTGGGGTATACCTTAAGGCAAGATGTGGGCATTAAATCTGCAACACAACTCATTTGAGCATAGATTTTATATGGCTAAACTGGTTTTCTTTCAATTCATGCAAAGAATCTCACCTTAAAATAATTGTTTTTCTTGAGGCTGCTGAGAAAGTTATCCCACAATGGAAGATTCGATATATGTTTCTTAGAATCATCACATACTGAAGTACACTTGGAGCACAGAATTTCAAAACCATGAGCCTGTAAGAAATACAAGGAAAAAACGTTACATTGGAATATACAGTACTTTCAGGGTACCAACTTGAATTACTTGCAAGAGTCCACAAATTTCAATGTGTTCGTAAACTAAGCACTATTCTGTCCCTCTAATATCCTCCCACTCCCAAACACACATGTGAACCAAACAGTCCCTAGAACACACCCTCTCCCCCCTAAATACACTCCAAACATGCCATAACCTCCTTCTCCCTCCCATCCACTCCACCTCACTGCTCAGTAGTGGCTGCTGCTAGAACCTGACATTTCTTCCTGTTCTCTGTGGAGATTGAAACTTTCTTTTTGCAAAAGGCAGCTGTGAAGCACAGCCAGCACTTTCTGCAACTGGTCGACCTTGAAGGAGAGGAATTACCTTTCCTTTCCTCTCACTCTCCAAGGAGAAAAAGGGAGGCAACTTTTATTCTGCAGCTGAGCTTTTGTAGAAAGCACCAGGTATGCCTCACAGCTGTCTTCTGCAAAAATCCAGCAGGAAGGGAACCAGATGGCCCATCTTTCCTTCCACAGGGGAGAAAGGGGATAGGTCTTCTGTCCTGACAGAGGTGCTTTCATGTTAGAGAAGCTACCTCTCTTTTCTTCCACAGAGAACCATGTGGGGGTGGGAATGACAACAGGAAAAGTAGCCTCCCTCCCATAAACAGGGCTTTTACTGAAAGCCCAGGAGGGAAGTGGGTTCGCTGAACCAAACTATTTACGTCTGAAGTAACTTAAAAGCACATCAGGTGCATTTAGCTTTGTGACTGAAATTAATTGCAGGCATTCATGACCTGATACACCTCGGGAATTACATACAATACAAACTTTTCAACATCACTTTGTTAACGGACATCTTCACTCACCTGAGGAAGTAGGCGGAGATGCCGGTTAACCAACTTTGCTGGTTAACAAAGTCACCTACCAGCCCTTTTCCTTGCTTAGTGAACTGGTCTTGGCTCTGTGATGCTGCTCCACTCTCCTTCCTTCCTCATGGGGGCCCTGTAGAAATGAGGACCTTCCACTCCCTCCCTCCTTCCCCGAGAGTCCTGCTTAGGAATTAGAGCAGTCTCCATATCTAGAGGGCCCTCAAGAGGCAGCAGGGTGGGCAGAGTGGCACTGAAGAGCTGAGCTCTGCCTGGTAATCAAGGGAAGGGCTGGCAAGCAGGCAGCTTTGGTAAGTAAAAGCTTTGTTAATCGGTATACTTGGTTAACAAACAATACCATTCTTCATGGATGCCAGTTAAGAAAGCTTTTACGGTATTTAATTCTCAGTTCATTCTCTTACGGAGAAAATAATAAAGGACCTATGCAGTGTCTACATAGTTCTCTCTCAGAGGAAAAGACACTGGGCAACACTTAGGGAAAACTTTGTTTTAGTGAAAATTCGCCTTTATTTCAGCTAGTTGGAAACAAAAACTTTGAAGCAAACATTATGAACAAAACCTCACATATCAATAAATCACTATCTTATTAGTCACAAAATGTCTTGTGCTGGAAAGACTGAGGAATAAGATATATGCTTACCAACTTCATGCCCAGCTCGTAAGCTTTGTACTGAGGATCTGAACGAAGAGGCAATGAGTACCCACTCCTTCTGTCTGGTACAAAAGTCTGCTGAACCAACTGTGCATATAGACACTTAGTAAAGGTGACCTGAAAAATATAACATCAATAATGAACTTGTTTCAGATCAAGTCTGCTTCAATTTATATTGATCCATTTTTACTATTTTAAGCAAGTTATTACTCTTTTAATGCTACAAAAGTGGCATGGCTAGACTCCAAAGGGCTGCCTGCCTACCTGCTCACGCACAGAGAACCTTTCAGATCCTCCTTTCTTAATACAGTCTCTCAGGCACCCTGAAAAATCACTCCTGAAAGTTAGGGACATTATCTGGAATGTTATCCAACAGAGCCTAAAAAACGTGCAGTAAAAAAAAAAACATTACTAATGTCCACTCCCCCAATATCTTTGGATCTCAATCCATCTCTTTTTCAATAAATATTGGGTGGAATTCACAGTGATGCATATGCGAGACACTTTCCTCCACCCTCAAGCTGCAGCTGTCTGGGGGCCCCCTCTACCCAGTCATTCCCAAGTGTCAGGGGACCTTTGTCAACAGCATAGGATGCAGGATGGGGAGGGCAGGGGAAGACCTGAATCCTCAACAGAAGCCACACAGAATCTCTTCATAAGCAGTGCCTCCATCTTCTAATAGACAGTGCTTTCAAGTGAAGTCAGCAGAGCTTTTCACAAAAATAAATTTCAGTGGAATCAGTTGTAGCAAGTTTTGTCTCTCTGTTAGTCTCATCCATAGAAAGAGGATGCCACAGAAGCCCACATAAAGTAACATAAACAATATACGATGCTGTGATGTGCTGAGTGACAAAATTAGCTCAATGCAGAATCATCACTTACTGAAGTCATTACGCGTGTCTCTGGAGGAAACGTTTTGAAAACACGACATGCTTTTAAGTCAACGGGGTCTCGCAGGTAAAACGCTTGGACGGCTGCAGATACTAATGCAGGACGCTGCTTCAGTACTACTGCAATGCCTGCTGGAATGTAGCAGTGAGCTTGGTGAAGAAAAGCTCTGATTTTCTCAGGATACCTGTGGCACAAAATGCAGAATTAAGAGACATGGTTCTAACAGAACCAGTAATCTGCTTATAATACATCTTCCCCATTGCTTTTTTTTAAACCTAGCAGAATTAATATATAAATTAAGGTAGCAAATACAGTCAAACTGGAAAAGCCAAGCCAATGTTGAATGGTCTTCAAAGTTTGCAGACACCAGTCCAAGCTAAAGAAAAATAAATTTCTTCCCTTTTCTAGCAACAAGTTGTTGACCAACTTGAAAATCTAATATGATAGTATTTTGCATACGATAGTATTTTGCTATTCATAAGAGTAGACTCGTGCCTGGTTATCACTTTTAGTTTATTTACTCTTGAGGAAAAACACAGTACTGTTACCATCGGGTTTAATTTGGGGAATTAATGCATGGGTAGCTGTAAAAGGGTGGGGTGAGCACTTCCGTTCCATTTTAACAACTATCCTTGAGAAATCCGGTGATTTCAGCAGGATCAGAATGGATGTGAAGCAGTGTCAGCAAAAGCCAACAATTCAAGAGACTGAGAGAAAACAAGTTAAAAGATATGCAATTTATAAAAAAGGATTTTAGCAGAGTTCACAGGTAACCACAACAGTCCTACAAAATAAATGATGTTCCTAACAGTGAATGATTCATGTAAGCCCATGTATTGGGTGCACCAAGAGAAAATAAAGAATTTGACAAATGGAAGAACAACAGGTTTGGGGGGAAATCTGCTTTTTTACCCTGGTCCCTTAGCTAAGAAGGGGAAACAAGGCGGAAGGCTTTTAGAGAGGGACTTGCAGAGAGAAAGCACTTAAAAGTGCAAGTATAGCTACTTGTATGTGATGTCTTGCAGCGTTTCACAGTGTTTGAAGGCCCAGCGTGAGACAGTGACCCACAGTGTGAGTGCTTCGTTGAGATAGATCACAAAGTGCAAACTGAAACTTTCCAATATTTATTGGGTTAGAGGAGTGTTTGTTTCTCAAACTTCTCCCCGCGAGGGAGAACTTTGAGTGCTTGCGTGGGTGGGGACAGCAGTGGCAGCGAGTCGTGGGATCACTGCCACCATCACCACCGGGGGGATAAATGTCAGAAAGAGAGGGTTTTATACTTACCAGGGCCTCCGGAGGGTGCAAGGAGGCCTGCGGACTCTTCCGCAGGCTTCCCCAAGCTTCAGATCGCTTCTCCGCGACTATTTACGACCACATCCGGTTTTCGTGAAAACTGGAAGTGGTTTGTAAATCTCAGCTCCTTTGTGATCTGAAGCTCAGCTCCCTGCACCCTCCGGAGGTCCCGGTAAGTACAAACCCCCCTTTTCTGGCATTTTTCTCCTGGCTGCGGCGATCCCCAGGATCGTTGCCACTGCCGGCATGCTTTCCCCGCCCCATAAGGGGGCAGGGGAAGCATCCGGTTCTCCTGGTGGGTCATGACCCACCAGCTTGAGAACTACTAGGTTAGAGAAAAATATGTACATGAGACTGTGGGCATCTTCCCTGGAAAGGGGGCTTCTCAATATATAATCTTCTTATTCATTGTGTTCGGTAAAGGTAAAGGAATCCCTTGACAATTAAGTTCAGTCATGTCTGACTCTAGGGAGCAGTGCTCATCTCCGTTTCAAAGCCGAAGAGCCAGCGCTGTCCGAAGAAGTTTCCATGGTCATGTGGCCGGCATGACTCAACACCGAGGTGCATGGAACGCTGTTACCGTCCCGCTGACGCGGTACCTATTAATCTACTTGCAATTTCTTGCTTTCGAACTGCTAGGTTGGCAGGAGCCATCGCACAAATTCGAACTGCCGACCTTTCGATCGACAGCTCATGGTTCAGTGGTTTAACCCACTGCGCCACCCATATTCATATTCACCCATATTGCTCATATTCATTGTGTTACCAGAGTGCAAATTACTAGTATTCACACACTGATATGACTCATCTTGGTGCCATCTGGATTTGGAAAATCCAAATACAACGTTTAAATATCTTTAGCTCCAGAGCTTATCACAACTACACATTGGCATGAATTCTTGGTTGAAGCCAGGGATTTTGAAATCTCACTCTCCTGCTCTCCAAGTCCGTGATGATTAGGTAGTTTGCTGAATGTTGAGTTCATGACAGAGCTTTCAGCTTGACTTGGATCCTAACAAATGGCAGTGTCCAGAGTTCATGTTACTGTCCATTGATATGTATAGTAGGCAATTCAAGAAAAATAGTCCCAAAATGTGCTGGTGATAACTACAATTTGCTAATCATTAATGAGATGAAGAAAAGCATCATCTCATTCATGAAAGACTAAAAGGTTGGGTCATCTGATCTTAGAAATGTATTCCTTTTGTGTAAAACCCAGGTAGAAGTGTAGACCCAGATGTCAGTAGTCACAACCCCTCAATTATAATATAGGTTAAGAAATCTAGCCAGGCATGCAACAACCCCACTATGAGAAGATTACTACAGAAATCTGTCCGGTCTTTAGTATACAACACTGTTCTCCAACCTTGGGGTCTGGACTCCAATGAGGTCGTAAAGCAGGGGTGGGGAACCTCCGGCCCGCGGGCCTGATCTGGGAGGGAGGGCGAGCGGTGGGTGGGAGGGCGAGCGAGCGAGCGGTGGGTGGGTGGTAAATTCACCGGGGGGGGGGTCAAATTTGCGGGGGGGGGGGGAATCGGCCGGCCTTATGGCCAGCCCGCAGCAAATTTTCCCTATGGGAAAATGGCCCCCCACTGCAAATAGGTTCCCCACCCCTGTCGTAAAGCCTCATTTGTGGGGGCGCTGCAACTTACGGTGACCAAAATGCCACTGGGGTAATGCGAGCGGGGGGACTCGCTGGGATTTCATCCCCCTCCTTCCTCTTTCTGTTTGCTGGGGAGGTGGTGGAGAACCGTGGCTCAGCTCTCCTGTTGACCCCACTGCTGGTAGTGTGGATTGGGCAAGCTCGGCAGGACGAGGTTGCCAGTGTCATGGTGGGGGGGAGCAGCAGGGAGTGGGCAGATTGGATCCCGGGAAGGGGCAAGATCAATGGTGGGTCCCTAGCCTCATACTTTATGTATTTATGTATTGGGATCGTGGCACGAAAAAGGTTACAACACATATCACACCATATATACTCTAACACAGTGTGTTTTAATATACCAATCAACTTAAAACAGAAGTGTTCTTAGATTAGGCCACTTACCCACTGATACGCTTATACACCGCTGTTCTAATAGATTTTGTAGCCACAAATTCCCTAGAATGAGTCGACAGCAACTTCAGTGCCTGCGGAATTGTAGGGCTGGTAGCAGGTGGTAATGTTTCCACTTTAGGAGTCTTCGGCAAAGGAATTATGCATAATTCCCCACTGTGCAAGAATACCTGACAAAAATATACACTTGCTAAGTTTTAAAATTCTTCATATAAGTTCTAGATTCATGAATGATAACTTACCAAAAAAAATCACACAGACAAGTTTAAAGTCATTAATATGATATCACTAAGATTAGCTTATTTCATGTCGGTGAAGAATTTCTAGGCTACTTTTCAATCAAATGCTTCCAAAGTGACTCACAATAATTTAAAAAACAATTTGAAGTAGAATAAGCGAGCATAGTAAAAAAAGAACACACACATACAGATTGCATTCTATAGATTTAGCACTGTTTTGGACACTGGCATTCACAAGCTTCTCTTACCCGATTGACACTGTTTTCAGGATTCAACCACTTAGGAAGGAAATCAGCTGCTTCTATCAGCAGGAATTCACCATCGTTATCATCCACCCTGTTCAAATAGAAAATTACTCTCTCAAACATGAACTCTCTTGCTTCAATCCATCTCTAGTCATGTGCACTTAGACGCGAGTAGCTAGTCTAAAACATGGATGTAGATTGCACACGCACACACAACTGAAATAATGCAAAACTGATATTATGACAAATTGCTATGGTTCTTGATCCAGAAAATGATACATGCGCAAAAGCCTGTTCTTGCTCATGGACCTTCTTACCTGAATTAGGGCACTTTTATCTATTTAAATAAAATGTTGGTAGTTTCCTTGTTCATCTCAATCAACTCAAACACTGATCTTGAAAGATCTTTTGATACGAGATGAACACAAAATGCCCTGCTTTGTTATTTTTAGACAGCTTTTCTCATCTTTGAAAGTTTTACAGAACACAATGTTTCACTTTTATTTGTGGCTTCAAGCTGAAATAAATTTTAGAATAACCTATGGCTGCAACCCTATGTTCACTTACTAGTAAGGAGGAGTGATAGTACTCCGTGATTGATACTTCTGAGTAAACATGGTTAGGATCACAAATACCATACACCAAGTCCCTAACTTACATCCTGGTTCTATTCTGGATGTTTGTCCAGAAGTCGGAACAAATGTATGTCGGAACAGTGCTACTGTGCCTGCACAAAAGCACTGACACAATCATCCATAACTCGGGATGTCTGTAACTCAGGGACCTAGTATACTTACATGCACATTTTTATTCCAAATAAATCCTGGTAACCTTTTATCATGGGCATAATCCAGATAAATAAATAATAACATTTGTCAGCCTTTATATTTAGCAAGAATAAAAACTAAACAGATAGATTACATTGAGATTATCAAACTATGGCCCGCTTAAACAACCCACAGAGCAGCTAATTTCCCCCTTTATTTTATATCAGTGGAATGAAAAATATGCCTGAAAAAGAAAACCTAACCCTTATTCTAAAAATGTTTAGCATACAATAATGCACACACACAAATGCAGATGGGCAGCGCAATCCACCGTAAGGATCCAGCCGGCGGCTCAGGGCCGCCCGCCGGATCCTGTGCAACAGCGGCCAGGCTGCCGCCGGGCTGGAAGTCTACTCGGGGAAGGGGACTCTTGTCCCCTTCCCCGGGTGTAAATACCGGCTGGCCCGGCCGGCCTCCTCGGATTTCCGCCAGCTATTTAGCTGGCGGAAGTCGGAGGAGGCCGTGTAATGACCTAGCCGCTCGGCGGGGACCAGGATACAGCCGAGGCCATACCCCACCCCCTCCTGGCGGCTAGGCCAATGGCTCCCCTTCCTCGCCTGGCAAACCACCCCTACGCCCACCGGATCCCTGCTTACCTGGTTTGGCAGCCGCAGGGGCGATCCATCGACGGAGCAGGGGAGGCCGGCCTCTGCGCCGGCCTTCCCTGTTCTCGAGTCGTCGCGAACGTGCTTTTCGGCACGTTCACGTCTCCCGGCAATGGAACACTCGTTCCATCGCCAGTGCCCCCTGCAGGATTGCGCAGTAAGTTACTTTTCACAAATGACAGCTTAATTAAGAAGGACTTAAATTTTGAATGTGCACAATCCTACTATCCAATACATACCTGGCTACTAATTCTGGAAATTCCTTTGTAATTTCCTTTATGAGGTATACAATAAACCATTCATCTTCAATATTATCCCCAAATTTTGTGAGACCGCCAATATGAGCAGGGATATCTCCTAGAAAAAGAGAACATTATACCATATTACAGGTCATTACTAAATCCAAAACAAATTGATTATTTTTCTGTCCAGCTCTTATTATTTTGTACTATCAAGTACAAAATGAGAAGAAAATCAAACAGCGAAAAGCTACGGATTGTTGTAGGAGATGGCTGGAGGTATTCAAGAGCCTCTTATAACCAGGTAGATCAATTGGCATTTTTATTCATTTGCTTTTTTTTTTTTTTTTGGAAAGCCGCCACTATGCCAAATGCAGGATGGCAACAGTTAGTTAAAAGAGCGTTTGAACTACTTAATAAGGATCACAAAGTTACAACTGCTTAAAAATATTGTGTGCAGAAAATCAAAGCTTTCACATTTTGAAGCTATCCAATCTGCTTTAGAAAATTAAGATCAGCATAAATATCCTCCCATTTGCTCTGAAAGACGCCCTGAATGACAACTAGTCATTCAGACCAGGTGGGTCTGCAGAAATACAGTACCGATCATTTGGGATAAAAGTTTCTGAACAGCTTCTATAATCAGACGACATGCCATGAGATGACCATCAACACATTCTGCTGGGTTTTGTAGAATTAGCAGGTCCTTCTCCAGATTCAAAAGGGTCAAAACAAGAGCATTTACTTTACCTTTAGCAGGTTTATACTTGAGATTAAATGGCTGGTTTTGCCAAATGTAGGAAACCAATACAGATGCGAAGTGTGCCAATATTCTTTCAATATATTGTTGAAGAATTTCTTGATGATGTTCAGGGTCTTCTGGTTTCTGAGTTAACAAGAATAGCTGATACTGCACTGCATCTTCTGCAGTCGCTAGGTTCAACTCCCTCTCCATTATGTCCTTGATAGTGTGCCCTCTGTTAAAAAAAGATCAAAACCTTTTCCAAAACACATACAATAACTCAGTGTTTCTCAAACTGTGTGTCGGGACCCACTTGGTGGGTCACGACCTGATTTCTGGTGGGTCCCAGGAGATGGAAAGATCAGATATGTTAATAGCCACAAGCCCTGAGGCTATTCAAAAACCAGATAGCTGCTAATTACCCTGCAACCACTAAAATTTCCCTAAAAAACCACTGCAAACAGATGAGTTCCTGCAGTTTGCATGCTTGTGTAAATATAGGAAAATAAATATTTGAGTGTCTCATAAAGCTAGGTGGGTCCCGATAGAGAGGGTCATTTTAAAAAGTGGGTCCCAGTGCTAAAAGGTTTGAGAACCACTGGTATAGGAGAATAGCTGTTTTTTGTTTTTATCCTGGGCCCCAAGAACAACTCAGTTACAATTATACAACTAAAAATATAAAATTAAATAAAACAGGCAAAACAACTGTAAAATAATCAGGTTTTAAAATGCAGTTATGATTTTAGTGGAAAGCAATAGTTGCCTGGTCTTAAATGTAGTACATGTATGTTCCTACTTTGCAGTATCGAGAAAGAAGAAAATCTCTTTGTTATATGATGACAGAATAATGCAAATGAAGTATGCAAATAATAATACAATAATGCAAATGATACAGAAAGTAAAACAGTTGCCTTGATACTGGCAAAACTGTGGTGATGCACTTCTACTTGCAGTGTTTCATGCTTGTACTTGCCTTTCCAGAGCACTGAGAAGTTTCAGGACCTACAGCAGCGCAACAACCCAGGTTCAAGTTTCCCACTGCACAGAAATCACCGGAAACTGTGATGCTGTCTGTAATATTTGCTTTATTTACAAAGATGCAGGTGTAAGAATTGGACAGAGTGGGCAGAATGCTCCTATAGTAGGCAACATCGGCTACAGGTGCCTTCTAGGCATTGTCTACAGCTGCAAGCTCTTCCTCCTGGCTTCCGGTCCTCCCTGAACAAATGACTCCTCCCGCCTCTTCCAGAATCTCCCCCACATCTTGTCACTGTACTGCTCATGATCTCCGAGAGGGAGGAATCACCTTACAACCTCTCAGTTGGATGTAGTACACGGGCCACGGGGGCCTCAGTTGGATGTACACGGGGGCTCCCATTCAAGGAGTTTCTTGGATCATTAACATTTGTTAACCCTCTTTAGTCCGTTCCAGGCAACTAGCCTGGAATGGACCTCAGCATCTGCCTCTAGTGCCCCGCTCATTAAGAGAGGTAATTTCCACTGAACTCAATGGGACTTACTCCCAAGTCAGCAACATGCACTCACAGGAGCACGGTCTACTGGGTTGTCACCTTTCCCCTCTTGCTACCACAAGTTTCTCGAAGACACTAAACCGCTCAGCCACCCGCCGGCTTCTCTCAGCGAGCCAGCTACCTTACGCGGCACACCCCAGCTCACCAGTCTCGTGTGAGCCTCCACACTCACTTCTATGGATCCGAGCGGCCTTGTCAACGCATGCGCTCTGCTAGTCTTCAGCCAGGCTCACGCTTGTTGAGATTTTTTCCACCATAGAGTTGAGACTTCCGCTGACCTCGCGCGGGTAGGAGGAATGGGGGCGGGGCGTCGCCATGGCGGCCGAGGGCCGAGCCGGCCAGCCGGCAGCGCCACCGAGTACCAAGATGAAGCGCTGAGGCGGGAGGATGATCTCGCGATACACTCGGAAGCCGGTGCCCCACGACGCTCTGGGGATGTGAGTGGCCGTCCTCTGGGGAGCACACGGCGGATCCTTCTTCCCCGCCAGTTCAGTCCAGCTGCTGGGCGGGCTCTGCTGGCTTCCGCTGACCGCGGCTGCGGCCTTGTGAACCTCTGGAGTTCAGTGCTTGACCCTCTTCGCCTCCCTGGCAGGCTTGGGTCCCGTTCTTCCATTCCCACGTATCTCTGCCCCGGCATCTCCAACAGCTCAGTGTTCCCAGAAAGACCTCCCCCTGCAGGCAAAAGGCTTCACTACCTCCGTGCGCGTGTAAACAACCTCATTTTCCTGCAAGCGAGCGCAGGAAAAAGGCATCCCACTGAAGTGCGAAAAGCCTCCAGAAGCGGATGTGGGTGGGGAGCAAACTCTCTGACCCATTTCAGTTGTGAGGTGGTAAGTCTGATTATGGCCTGTCTCGCCGCAGCCTGCAGGCGGCTACTCATATGACTGAATGCTTCTCCATACCGAAACATAATTGCCCTTCTCACATAGAAAACGGGCAAATTATTCATCATGCTAGTTTTCTGTGTGAAGGACATTGTTTGTATAAACATTTGGTCATATGTAGTCTGCTATTAGCGCAGGCACAGATTTATCACCTAAGTAAGAACTAATCCTTTCAGTTCCTTTATCCTTTATTTCAGGGCTGAAATAAAAGCCTGTACCTACTGCATGTGGGTATATTTACACAATCAGTTATTCTGAGAGATCCATTCTTGCTTTGTGTACACATGTTCATGGAATGAACTGAGCTGAAAGAAAGCCAATTTGACATGTCTATGTCTACTGGTTTCAATGGGTTTAGGATTAAGATCTGAGTGTATAGGTGGTACCTAAGCTCTTTTGGGATTATGTAAGTACGGTAACAGCAGGGTTATTCTCGTACGCAGACACAACTGTATATTCATTGCAAGACAGATCTGAACCTGTTAAGGACCCAAGGTCATTCTAGCCATGAACCTTTGGTTGAATACAAGGAATTCCCTGTTAAAATGGACAGGAGTTGTAGAAAAGCCCTGAGAGAATAATTTTTGATCCCTGATGATGTCAACGAGACTTCACTGAGAGCAAAATCCACCGTAGAAATCTGACCGGCGGCCCAGGGCCACCCGCCGGATCCTATCCCCACTCTGACCTGCGCTGCTGCGGCCCAGCCCGTGCTGCTGCGGCCCGGAGGTATACTTGGGGAAGGGGACCCGGGTGTAAACCGGGGCAGGCTCAATCAGCCTCCTCGGATTTCCGCCAGCTAAATAGCTGGCGGAAGTAGGAGGAGGCTGTGTAACGGCTGAGCTGGTGGGGACAGGGATATGGCGGCCGCCATCCCCACCCCCTCCCGGGCTGGCTCAGCCAATGACCCCCCTCCCTCACTGCCCGGACAGCCCATGCAGCCAGAGCCTCCGGCGACGGAACACTCGTTTCGTCGCCAGATCCGTAGTTAGGATCTGGCTGTAAGTCAGTGGGAGGCACGAAGTAAATACTGTTCATATTTATGTTGGTAAGAAGGATCACTTTCCAACCATTTTTAATACTGATTTCTTGGAGGTAAGTGAGCTTTAGAAAGTGGAATTTATTTTCACCAATCAAAACTCATTTTATTTTATTTTAGCCGAGGGCTTGCAAAAAATGCCTTAGAACATCATCCCCTGCCAGACTCATTAGATGACAGTTGCACGTCCACCGAAAGTCGGGAAGATGTCTCAAGGTATTGTGCCAGTATAATTATTCTTATTGTTTTGTGGAAACATGCTAGAAGAGCAGACTTCATTACAGATTTTTCATTTCCTAGGTAATCTGTTCCAATGACTTTCTCCCTGTTTTCTAATAGTGTTGGGACATCTGTTAAATGTTCAGTCAAGTATTTGTTATCTCACTATATGAAGCTAAGAAAGCCCTTATGGGTGTTATAAGCCTATCTTCATTTGCATTATTGTGTCATCATATAACAAAGATATTGTCTTCTTTCTTGATACTGCAAAGTAGGAACATACATGTACGTCATTTAAGACCAGGCAACTATTGCTTTACACTAAAATCATAACTGCATTTTAAAACCTGATTCTTTATTTTACAGTTGTTATGCCTGTTTTATTTAACTTTATATTTGGGCAGCCCAATCCTACCTAAAGATCGGGCGGCCGTCTGAGGCCATCCGCCCGATCCAGTGCTCGATCCAGTGCTATAATTATCCAGTGCTATAATTATCCAGTGCTAAAAATTATGCTTCGTATCTTAAAGACGTAAAAACTGTCCACACGAAGAGCAAATTCCACAGATAGTAAGAAGCTTCAAACGTTTAAAAACATGAACCACAGTTAAAAACAAAACTGCCGAGGTTACCCGCGGTCGTCTGACTCGTGCTACTACTTCTGATGCTAATTGACTTTCACTGGGCTAAGATGAATCTCTTTATATCCCTGACTGCTGCGTGTCTCGCTGTAACATCCAGCATCTTGGGTTGCTTTTGTCTCCTGAAGAAGTTCACGGACCTGAACAAAACGTTTATTTTTGTTTTTAACTGTGGTTCATGTTTTTAAATGTTTGAAGCTTCTTACTATCTGTGGAATTTGCTCTTCGTGTGGACAGTTTTTATGTCTTTAAGATACGAAGCGTTATAATTTTTCCTCATCAAGGACTGATTTTTTAACTTATTCTTACGTTTTTTAAACATTGTTTGGTTTTATCATCAGTTTTTAACATATATATATATTTCCACATGGCTTTTAATCCTGTCTTTGTTAATATTTGCATTGTTTGAAAAATTGTATTTTTCACTAGAACGTAAAATCTTCAACAGATGCCTCCTAATTGCTGCTTTTATCCTATAAAGCCCTAAATGACCCAGAACAAGACTACCTCTAGAACCACTTTCTTCCAGGAGAATTTGCCCAAACTCTGAGATTGGTCTCAGAGACCCTGCCCTCTGTTCGATTATCATTAGAGATTCAATGAGTGGGTTCAAGGGACCTTTTTGTGGTGGTACCAAAATGTTGAAATGTTCTCCCTACTATGATCCATTGGGCTCCCTTTACTCCCATGTTGAGACAGGCTTTGAAAACTCACTTATCAAAACTTTTAATGTTAAACTATCTGCTATTTTTATTATTGTATTAGTCCAGTGGTGCTTTTTTTAGTTTGAAATGTGTAGATTTTGTAACTGTGTATTTGGTATGTGTTTACAGCCCAATCCTAACCAATTTTCCAGCACCAATGTATCCCTGAGATAAGGGAACAATCGTTCCCTTACCTTGAGGAGGCCTTTGTGACTGCCCCCACACTGCAGGATGCAGTTAGCATGGCTGAATTGGCGCTGGATAGTTAGGATTGGGTGTTAATTATTATTTTATACATGTTTTATGTTTTCGTAAGTGACTTTGAGTATAATTTCTTATTAAAAACAGTATAAAAATTGAATTATTAATAATAATTCTTGTGAAAAGTTTAACTCATCAGCATACATGTAACTTTGTCCTGTTAATTTTTCATTTATCTGTGTTTGTCTTGCTCCAAATCTGCATTTTAGTGAGTCTGAAAGTACAAAAGATTCAAATTACCAATCTGTCACATCAGTGGACAATGGAAAGTCATGGTCAGCTAGTCAGAGCTTCACAGGCACCTCCACAGAAGACAGCTCAGTTTTCTCTTGGGGTTATGATGTGAGTAGAATATAGTTCTTCACTTTAAAACGTGAAAACCTTTTGAAACTTTATTGTCGATAATTTTACATTTCCATTCTTCGTGTACTTTTACGTATTAGTCCCGACAAATGATATAGTCCAGGGATTCTCAACCAGTGGTACTAGTACCACCAGTGGTACTTCAGCCAACTGCTGGTGGTACTTGGACTGCTGGACCACCAGAACCCCGCTCTGATACAACACATTTGGTGGCGCATTTTCGCTCCCGAGAGGCTCCTGCCTTTGGCCGAGCCTCTCAGGAATGCTGAGAACGGTCCTTCTACCGTATCTGCGTTTTCTGGCCTCTGAAAACCCGGAAGAAACTTGCGATGATGTCATCACCAGTCACTTCCGGTGGTACACAGCAGGAGTGTGGTGTTGGAGGTGGTACTTGGTCAGGAAGAGGTTGAGAACCCCTGATATAGTCACTAGGTAGGCCTGTGCAAGCCTTTAGATGTTATAATTATATATTTTTTGCATTATGAAATTCATAGTGAGACTGTGAAAATAGTCCTAGCCAGAGCTGTGTGTATTATCCATCAGATTTAGTACGTAGTTCAGAATATAGCACCTTGAGTATTGCGTCTCCGCCCCCTGTTTTGGAGTGTGCATGTACGTATATGTATATATTACACACATGCATGTATCAGAGGCCAGTGACTTAGAAGAAGCAATTACAGTTCACAGTCTGGCACACGATTACATGCACTTACATTTTTATCAATTAGGGTCAGAGTTCGCTCTGACAGACAAATATAGATATAAAAAAGGTTTTGTGCCACTATTTGAAATATTCGTTTTAGTGAGGGGGAGAAAACAGTTTGGTGAGCAAATCATATTGCTTCACTTTAGCGTTTGGAAACAAATGTGATTCGATTGTATCCTAAGGAATCCTTGGAAGACTCCTTCCACAGGTGCAAGACTCCTCCTTCAGGTGGAAGGAAACCTTAAGATACAACCTATTTAGTATTTTTAACCATCATGATGCTGACAGTATGTGGTTTCAACTCTGTCGCTTTCAGTAGGACTGCCATAAGATTTGTAACGTGTTCATTATCTTTTCAGCCGTAAGGCACATCATGAATTGTACATCATGGTCTTGCGTTCAGATTTCTTGGGAATTCTTTACTGCTTGTGATAATATGAATTCATCCTTTCATTTGTTTGTTTAATTTCCTTGCAAAGCAACTTGGTGAAAAAGGTGCTGACCAGAATAGTCTGCACATGGCTTCGCCTCTTTAAGCAATCTTCCAAATTGGTGTACAAGAATGTTAATTTCATTTTTACTTAATGTGATGAAAGTTTTCAGTGTATCTGCTCAATTGTAAAACAAGCAGAGGCGTCGCCTGAAATGGGGCGGGGGGTCACCGCCCCACCCACCCCCCGCCCACCCGGCGCCCTCCCTATTTTTTTAAACTTTTTTTTATTTTTATTTTTATTTTCGTGGATTTTTAAGTCTTAACGGGGCATCTGTATGTATATGTATGCTTTCGCGCACTTATCTTGTAAATGTAAGGCTTCCAGCGACGATCTTCTTCCAGCTCCCGGGCGCTTCTTCTCCCTACGCCCGGGCGCGAGCTCCGTAAAGGCACAGAAGGTCGGCCGGAACAGCTTTGTTCTGCGCATGCGCAAGTCTTTCACAGTTCGCGCAAGCGCAGAACAACAAAGCTGTTCCAGCCAACCTTCTGTGCCTTTACGGAGCTCACGCCCGGGCGCAGGGAGAAGAAGCGCCCGGGAGCTGGAAGAAGATCGTCGCTGGAAGCCTTACATTTACGAGATAAGTGCGCGAAAGCATACATATACATACAGATGCCCCGTTAAGACTTAAAAATCCACGAAAATAGTTTAAAAAAAAACGCGGAAAAATACAAAAAAAAACCCTGAAACCGGAGGAGCCCCGCCCCACCCCCTGAGCCCTCCGCCCTCCGCCCTGGGGCCCACCGCCCCATATCAGGCGACGCTTCTGAAAGATCCACATACTCCTTCCAGATTAAGAGTCAGTTTTCCTCCTTTAATTTTTTTCTAGGAATTTGATAAAGCTGCTACACGACAAGTTCAGCAGATATTCAGACATATTGATGAACTCTTGTATGAACAAAAATCAAGTGTGTATGTTGAAGGGCTTGAGGAAGAGTGCCAACAATGGATGTCAAGCTTTCCTCATCTTAGGTATCTTAATTTTATAGAACTAGAAGACAATTTATATCAGGAACAAGTCTATAGTTTTAAGGTTATTAAGAAGTGATGTTAATAAATGTTATAATGTATTTAAAGCATGCTTATCTCTTGCTTCTTTTTACCTGGACCTGGACATACTAACATGGCTGGCTGATTTTAGTAATTCCAAGCCTCTACTCTAGTGCTGACTCAGTACAACCGGTAATAGAAGTACTGTACAATGCTAACAGCCCAATCCTGTGTAACTCGTGCACTGGTGTAACAGTAGATCCACTGTTGTAAGTGCACCAGTGCAAGAGTTGCAGGATTGGGCTGTAAAGCCTGTACATACATACCTGGGAGTAAGTCCCAGTGAACTAATTGGGGCTTACCTCTAAGTAGATATGTATAGGATTGTGTCGTAAGGCTGCAATCCTAAATGCTCTTTCCTAGGAGTAACCCTTGAACACAATGGAACCTATATAGAACAATCCTATACTTGAAAGTAAGTGCAGTTATCAATACAATAGTGTTGATTATTATTAGCAATCGTATCATTAACGATTAGCAACGTTGATTATCATCTTCTTAGCATTTCAACTGGCTGCCAAGACACAAGGGAGCTGTGATTAACCCTTAAATAGCAACATCTGACACTATGAGACCAAGGACGTTCGTATTAGCTGTTTTTCACCTGCTGAAGATGCCACAGATAGTAGTGGTGAAACATTTAAGACTGTTTTAAATATTTTACATATTTTAAACTTTTAATAAACGACCGACATCCCGGGATAATGCATGTTTTTAATTCAGAAATCTGGACCAGTCATGAAAATCTGAGATTGTACAATAGTGTAGATTTGTAATTTTATATTGATGTTGCAAGCTTACGCGCAGCACAAACACTCAGAATTAGATCGCTATCTAAGTGCTCTTCCTGACTGAGAGTTGCTCAGGGCTGTGGGCATGGTTATGCCTCACATGCAAATTGTTCCTTGGGTTGTAGTCTTGGTATACCTATTGAGTGTCTTGTGTCCAATTTGATTATTTTGTAAATTAGATATACTTTGACTGATTAGGCTTTTAAAATTTTGGTCATTTTTTTCTTTAATATCATAGGATCGTGGGGAAACAAATCGTGATCCCTACAGATGAAGGTTATGAGTGGTATTCTAGTTCAACTTGCAGCATGTTGGGTTCGTCAGACATGAGCCCAATGCAAGAGAAAGATCCTAGTGAGTAAGTATCCGTAAGTCTTTAACTACTGCACTAATCATTTTGATCAACTATGTTACTGTTGCCCAGAGGGTAAAATGAGCAACTTTTAAATAGCGCAAGAATCTTATTATTATTAAAAATGTTTATATACTGCTTTTCAACAAAAATATTCACAAAGCATTTTACATAGCAAAATAATTGAAAAGCTGGCTCTCCAATCCAGAATTTGTAATAATATCAGTTATTAAATACAGTAAGCCTTCAGTTCAGAGCATGCTTTTTGAAAGCAGCTACAGCGTGATTAATATGTTGCTGGGAGCATTAACTCTTTTCAAGTACTGTCGACGTGCCTACGGGATGTTGCAGTTATTGGCCTGGATCCAAACATACAACTAGCTCCATGAGTCAAAGGGGGCGCTAAGATTCCCTCCCCCCTTCAAAAATCTGTTCTCCATGCCAGTAGCAAACTGCTTTTGAAACTGAGGGGAGTTTCAGGAGCTCTTTAGGATATGTTGTGAGAGTTGGCTGTTCAAAGGAAAAAAGTAAAACCTTTTATGGGACTGATGGAAGTTTCCTGCATGAGGCTAAGTGGCTCTTTGTATCTCAACAGTTAACAGTAGTTATAATTAGTAGTCTGGTAGTTCTGTGTCTAGCTCATTGACAGTAAGGGAATAATATTCCCTGCCAACTAAAGTTAAGCAATGTAGCATTGTGCTGCTGATTATCCTATCATTTAAGAGTAGTCATTTACATTGGAGGCATCAGAAGCTGCTTTTCGATTAGTGTTTATAATAATTAAAAGAAAACTATCTCTGGAATTACGTACGTCTTTACCACTGGTAAGGAAAATAATAGAAGCTGTTGCATTATGGATATTTAGATCAGGGTGTCAAACTTGTTTCATACAGTGGGCCGAATACCATTCATGGTGCCTGCTGAGGGCCGAAAATTACATCATTAAGTGGAAAGTGACATCATTAAGCAGAAAGTGATGTCATTAAGCAGGTGATGACCAGAAATAAACACTTTTTCCTCACTTAGGAATTCATTAGTGGCAAATGACAGAAGAGTAACTATGCAAATCTTGATCATATTTTCAAGATATGAGAGAGCCCAATTAAAACGGGCCGCCCTTTCAACAGCACTGCTTCTGCTGAGGCATCACTTTGCAACTCAGCAGCTGAGAGGTGCTCTGCAAAGAGATGCCTCGGCAGAAGCGGCACTGCTAAAAAGTCGGCCCCTGGCATCATTGGACCCAGGAAGGCTGCAATCACAAGCTGGTAAGTCATTTGCGTGATTGGGGGGGGGGGCGCAATGGGTGTTCCCTTTTATCCATGGTTTCCAGTATCTGCAGGGGGGGGGGGACGGACGTATTCTCCGTGGATACCAGGGGTTCTACTGTACTATTGATAAATAGACTATGAAGTCTTGTTGGAATGGGTTTTAATTTATAATTGTCCTTTTCTGTTTTGTTCAGGTTTAGTATTTGGGGCAGAAAAGTTCCCTTTTCTGTTACTCCTATTCATAAAGAAGACAGCTTTTCAAAGCCTCCTGAATTGTGCATAGTGGAGAATGAAGAAGGAGAAGATGGAGTGATAATCTCTGAGGGCATAATGGAAGAATACTTAGCATTTGACTGCAGAGATGTGTAGGTATTAAAGATTAGATTAATCTATAGTGATATATTTAGCGTTAGTGACATGGGATGTTTGTTGTTAAAGTGTCACGGATACAAACAATGTTAGAAACAATTTGATAAAATTTCTTTACTATAAATCACACAGTGAAATATTACTTTTATGTTTGTTCCAGACAGGATAGACCTATATGTTTCTCAGTTTTAATTTAAAAATGGTTGTTCTTCTGTTGAAGTGATTCTGATAAAGAAAATAGTTTTGTAAGCCTTTACCAGTAATGCCACTCTCTTGAGTTGGTTGTGTTACAGCCCACTCCTAGTGGGTGCTTATAGTGGTGGATCTCCCGATCTGCTGTAGTAAGCGCCTGTGTGGCATTGCAAAAGGTGTGCCACTGTCGTGCGCTGCGGGGCCACCAATGCAAATGGCTGGAGGTCCTCTGCACGCACCAGTGGCTCACCCAGGCCACGCTGGAACAGCCAAGGTGGCAGTGGGGGCGGGTTGTGGGTGGTTCAGGGAAGATTGTGGCAAAGAGCGGGCCTCACAGGGGGATGTTCTAGGGCGGGAGGGGTTGTATCTCGGCGGCAATCATGCATGCAGGGATCCTATCTTCCTTTCCCAGCCTGGACCTGGCCTCTGAGGCTAAATAGCTGGCATGGGTCCAAGCAGACCTATTGGCGGCCATGCAGCGTGTTGGGAGGTATCAGTCAGTTAAAAAAAATTACTTACCTCTCTGGGGCCGTTGGGTCACACTCCCCACCATAGGATGCAGCACATGCTCCATTGGCACCACTGCATCTTATAAACTGGGGGATAGGATTGGGGCCTGAGTCTTTAAATAGATGTCTTTATTAATTTTCTTGCTTTTCTCCTCCCTAACATTATGATGCCATTAATGTTGATTTATGTAAGAGTGGGATAGACAAATTGTTGAATGGCAGGGACCACACTATGATAACTTATCATGAGCCAAAGAACACTATTTGTTGCATATTTTATTTATACCTAATCTGAATAATTTTTTTATATTTATAAAAATCCTTTTATTTCATGCTTCATATTGTTTTACAACTTTTCAAAAGTGCACATGATTAGCACATGATTATTCTTATTGTATAAATAAATGCCATTGTTCAAAAAGCATATTGCTATCTTGTTGCTTTCATGTATGCAGTAAGTTTTGCTGATACTGCAATCATACAATTTTTTTGCTCTCCAATACTTAGCATACAGAATTCTTGCAAGACATAGCATACACAAAATCAGTTCCTTTAATGAGTCATTTCTGTTCCTCGTATAAGTTAATAAAAAACACTTCTCATGTCAAATGTTTTATATATTTGTTAATATGGCAAGTCCAAAGCTGTTTCACCAGCATGTCTGGTGAAAATACCACTGCTCTTCTCTATTGCAATTTCTCATTCACAAAGTTCCAGACAGAGCCTAAAGTTTACTCCTACAGTAGTTCTTCATACACTGGTCCAACTTGAGTAACATATAGCCCAATTCTGTCTATCAGGACACGGCGGTGCAAATAAGGCGCCTGCTGCATCTTATTCAGGATGGGGCCTGCCCTGGCACAGCCAGAGGCCTTCTTGGGGTAAAGGGATGTTTGTCCCCTTACCCTGAGTAGGGCCCCAGCCGCCCCAATGGGCTTACTTAAAGGTGCACCAGCTATTTTGCTGGCGCACATTTGAGCTGACTGTGTAACGTCAACCAGACCTGGGAAGGGGGATAGGATTTGGCAGAGGAGGCTGCTGCTGATCCCGAGCCCGGCTGACTAATCCCACCCCCCAAAATGCCCCATTCTGCCACCACCACCCCCGTTGCCCTACGGGTACTCCCCTTTCTGCAGTGGCAGCAATCTATCCTGCGCCGCCAGAGAAGTGGCACAAGCCTCTCCACTGGCACCACTTAATTGTCAAGTGATGCAAATGTGCCTTATGGCACGTTTGTGATACCCTAAACCGGTGGAACAAACCGTTCAGCTTGTCTATTGTTAGACAGGATTGCGTTGTTAGTTATTTGAGAGCTTTATCAGCATTTATTTAATGTTGGTTTGTATTATTTATCTTTAGTGATATTCTGACTGTCTTACCTGCTCATTTTACTTTGGGTTGAAGCCAGTTTATCAAGCATGCTCAAATGAGTTTGTGGGGTTATTTGTGTTATAAAATATTAAAGTAAAATTGTGTTCTTCACAGGGAAGAAGAATTGCATGAAAGGAAAATGGGACTTTCACCTGACAGGCGGAAATTAGGTTTCCCTCCTGTCACGCCATCGTACTGCATGAGGGATGCTGTTCTTTCCTATGCATTTGATGATGTGTGGAGTGAAGTCTTGGGCTATATGGAGCAGTTAATCTGTAGACATTGGGAAGGGTCCGTCTCAGGTAAGTGCCAAAGCTAAAATGTTGGGCAGCCTGATCCTATACATGGGCTTTAATTACTAGGGCACAAATAATGATTTGTACTTGGTAACTGAGGCATCATCTATGTCTGCAGGAGTCAGAGCTGTCTGTGCATAGCTTTACATTGGCGTTTTGAAAATCTTTTCCTACTCAAGAAAGACAAGGCAACATTGCATCATGGATCCTAGATTCCATGCCTAGAGGTTCCCAAACTGGGACATTGCGACCCACTTTTAGTTTTCCAACGAAACCAGAAGTGGGTCGCGATTGCGATCTGGAGCTGTGCAGAGAGGCCTGCAGAGGGGTCCGCTCCCTGCACCCCCTGGAGGCCCGGCCCAGCCCCCAGAGAAGTGAAAAAAAACCTTATCTTGTTTGGCGGTGGCGGCACCGGCGTGATCCCAGAAGCACCGGCGCCATCATCGCCACCCTCGGCAAACACAGCTGGCTAAAAGGTTTGGGAACCTTTGCTGTAAACTGAGCCTGTCTCCCATCTCCAGACAATGCCCTTGTCTTGCCACTTTGGAAGCTATGTAAGCTCTTTGTACACCTCACTACAAGAGGGAGCACTGGTATCTGAGTGCCAATAGCTGCTACTTTGCCAGAACTAGGATTGGGTTCTAAAACTGGCAAAAGGGTACAGATTGTGGTGCACGTTGGGATCTCACTACCTGATTCTGATAGTAGTTATGTCCACATAGCTACTGTCATAGGATTGGGCCTTTAAAATTCTAAGAATAAGTCTTTGTCTTTGGAAAATGTTACTGCTCATTCTCAGCCACTACTTCTTCTACTTGTGTATTTGTCTTCTCTGTTTGGGGGAATATTTATTTAAATAATTTATATCCTGCCTTTCCTGCCAAATAAATGGAGTGCTCAAGGCAGCGTACAACATGGGGGGGGGGGGGAGATGCCAAAATAGGAACAAAATATAAAGTGCAATAATCATAACAATCATAAAAAATGTTACAATTAAAAAGTAGAGTATATTGTTTCTGACTGAAATGGTAGTCTTTTTCAAAAACAACTATCCTGCAGAATATCATATTATGCTTTTATATTTAGAAGTTGTGTGATAACTGCACTTCTCTTGCTCTCGCCTTTTCCCCCCTCTGTTTCCCTGAGACACTTTGAGATTATCACCATTGCAGAAAAAACACATGGCCAGGCAAACAGGTTGTTTTGTGTATTTCTTGTCTCCTTTGGCTGGCATCCCAAGAACAATAGATCCTAGCCAGTCCATCTGATCAGATTGACAGAAGCCAGTCCATTGTGCATTGCAAGCCACCTGACCAGGTCAGAGGGCAAGTAGGGATGACCAGGTGGTCATGAAACACCCAATCAAACAGTGACATCTCGTAACCTTGGTTATCTAAGGTCAACCCCAAGGATGCTTGTATATGTTCTGACCAGGCTCCCTCAGAGTGAGCATCCGTGTGTGACCAGTTCTACTCTCTTCCCTGGGTTGGAGAGGTGTAATAGCATTGAAAAGCTGATGCTGGAGTAGGTGCAGTTAGATAGATGACATAAGGGATTTTATTTTGCTGTAAGGTTTGCTTATAATCGCCTGCTCTACGGTTGCCAAGAACTGCACCTGGGCTCTTACTGGTCAGTTGCAGCTGCTTTGCACCTATGCACACAGCCTTGACACATTATTCACCAAGAGATCAAGGATCAAATATTCAAAAATAGGCTCTTAAAATTTGGCAAAATCAGATCTTGAAATCTGGCAGATTCAATATAACCATCATGCAAGCGACGTAGACCTTTTTTTCTCTAGCTAGACCTGTATACTGAGTTGCAGTCCCATCGCCCACCTCCAGGTCTGGTGGGACCTGATAGCAATGCACAGATATTTTGCAAGTGCTGGAAGAAAACATGCTATTTCAATCCAGCCCTCCCCTTTTATGAAGTTCAGAGGGACCAAGATTCTATCTTTCCCATTGGCTGCTTCAATAGTCAAAAATCCCAGCCTGGCCCCCTGGACCTTCCCTTGGGCACAGTCTGGGGGAAGCACTAGACTAATGGACAGGTGTGAGCAGAGACAGTGTGACAGGTGACGATGCCCAATGTTGTCCCAGGTCTCTGCCATCTCTGCTACAGTGTGCTAAACAAACAAACAAACAAACAAAAAACAGTGTGTGTGGCTTTCACTAACCAGGAAGCATGGGACTTCTGGTTTTATTTAAGGGACCATGCAAACATATTTTTGAGTTAAAAACCCACATATTTCCGGGTAAGACTACATCGTTTCCAAACTCTTTATTACAAAAGCAAGATGTTACCAGTAACTTTATGTTTCACCCCTGACATTCGGGGCATCATCAGAAGATGCTTCTTCTGATGATGCCCCGAATGTCAGGGGTGAAACGTAAAGTTACTGGTAACATCTAGCTTTTGTAATAAAGAGTTTGGAAACGACGTAGTCTTACCCGGAAATATGTGGGTTTTTAACTCAAAAATTTGGACACGTCGTGAGAGTCTACAATTGAACCGGAGATCTACAATTGAACCGGAGATCCCATGCTTCCTGGTTTAGGAAAACCATGTGATGGAACATGGTAAGGAAGCAGATTATCTGCTTTCATCTTGCTTTTAGCAAGTGGGAAGTGGATTTCTTGTGGCTCGCATCTGTGCTAGGCTGGAGGGAGGCAGCAGCAGACTCAGAGGAAGGTGACCTCCGATACACAGCCCCCTCACCCTCCCACCATCTGTCGCTGATGGGAGCCTCATCAACCTGCTTCATGACTGGGCCAGCCCTGGGCATAAAACCCACTGGAGTCCCAGTGGTTTCTCCCTGGCCCTTTGTTCTAAACACCAGACTGGTGCACCCAAAACACATCCAATGTTAAGCCTTTCTTGTTGACATGCAGCTTACAGAAGTCATAAAGGCAGATTGTATTAGCTGTGAAAGCAAGCCAGTCCATGTTCCATACATATAGGGACTTTCCTAATAGGAAGAAGGGTTCATGTTCTCTACAGATGCAAAACTGCCTTTCTCAAAACTTGCTTATAAGAATTTCAAGTTTATCATGCATACCGATGGTGTTTGTCTTGGTTTTGGTAGATGATGAGAAGAACATCATAACTGTAGAAACAAACCAGACAGATTCAGGAAGCCCTTTTATGCAATGTGAACCTTTGCCATTGCTGTTACCCCGAATGCCACAAACGAAGATGCCCTCCATCACTTCAAATTTGGTAAGCTTAAGTAGCAAAGAGATTGATATGGTGTCTCAGCAAGGAAATTTGTGATTTTCCTTATCTGGAAATTAAAAGTTACAACATTTTATCATATGTTATCACAACTTTAAATGTTTGTCTACCTTTTATTGTTTTGGAAAGTATTCTGCTTCTTTGCACTTTGAGAGTTGAAACATTGGTTTAGGATTTCCTTTTCAAAGCTGTATTTTGAGACTCTAATTAAGAAGCATGACAAATTCAAACTTTCTTTAACTTACTGAACAGCAGAGAGAAATACAATTCTCTGATTTGACGTATAAAACATTTCCCATTTTTCGTTGTATGTATTGTTCTGGCTCTACATACTCATCGTGTGACTAGATGCCCACAGTAATGATAAATACCTGAGATGTAACCAGTGTTTGATCTGTTTTAACTTGGTTATTTCCTCTTTTATTTTTTCCCCTCCACTTCCCTGTATAATCCTCTGTCTTCCTCATGTATACCTTATTGTATGCATAGTACTCAAAACACAGATGTGGCCGCAAAACCAAAAAGAAGAAAAAAGCACCAGAAGTATGTATGAAGGGTTAGGGTTATCGTCCTTTTCTTTTTCCTGTTGCTGTCATTGTGGTGGGTTGAATTTCTGACATTTTTCCAGATTAGACAACTCCAGGAGAGAGTTAATACCTTGATCTTAAACTCATTTACAAGTAAGGTACATTGTACCTTTCTATCTATTCTAATACCACTTAAGTCAAGTAAGGTCATTGGTTTCAACAAAAGCTATTCCCAAAAAAGTTTGTCTTCGGTCACAGTCTTCCTTGGATTTCTCTTTGCACTAAGGAGGCAATTACACATATTGCAAAGTTGCAAAAACTATTTACACTGGTGTATTGTATTAAGCAATTTAGATTAGCCATACATTAATAACATTCTAGGTTAGCAAATTTAGGCTATGGAGGTTCTCATGGATCTTTACAATTTGTAGAGAAGTCGGAATTATGGGTCTTTCAGCCATGTAAATTTGTTGAAGAATAAAGTTTAATGCTGATACATATTGTCTGGAGAAATTCCTTCATAACGCAAAAAAATACTTTCAAAGAAGATGAAAGAGACCGCGTCCAAGGATTATCTGTGACAGACAAATAAACTTTAGTCCCGCTGATGTTTCTCCCTTCACTTAGGGTTTCTTCAGAGCAATAACCCTGCACCAGCCGGTAGATGTTTGGAAGCCTGGGCAGAGATACCGAAACATTTTAAAAGAGCAGTGCTACGAAAAGGGCGGGAAGGTTGATTGTTTAATCACAGCAACCCTAAGTGAAGGGAGAAACGTCAGCGGGACTAAAGTTTATTTGTCTGTCACAGATAATCCTTGGACGCGGTCTCTTTCATCTTCTTTGAAAGTATTTTTTTGCGCTGTGAAGGAATTTCTCCAGACAATTTGTATCAGCATTAAACTTTATTCTTCAACAAATTTACATGGCTGAAAGACCCATAATTCCGACTTCACTACAAATTTAGTCTATTGTCCTGAATACAGTAATAGGTAAGTTTTCTTAGGATTATAGTTTGGCGCTTCAGTACAAAACAGCTTGGCTGGGTTCGAAAGGACTGTGTGCCTGCCAGGGACTTTCATGCTCCACTTCCTACCAAAATTCTGGTGTGCTCTCCAGAAAGGCCACTGCTGAAGATCAGAGTACCTTCAGAACACAAAATAGCTGCATGCATAGATCTCTTTAAATCCCAGCCATTACTTGGAAGCAAGTCTTGATTTTATTGGAATTGAAACTGGGGGGACCTGAAGCATAGTACAGTGCTTCTTTGTATGGAAGCTGCTCCAGCCTGCTATTATTTTGGGCGGGGGAGGAGGAATATAATGTTTAAAAAGGCTGAAAGAAGCCTTCCAAAGAGGCTTCCAAAGATTGAGATTAGCTCCATCACTTGATCTAAGAAAAATGGTGGTTGTGAAAGGCAGCTGAGGGTGTGGTAAATCCAGTTGTCTTGCTGATGCTTTAGCTTGCTAGCTCTGTAGGTGAGCCAACTAAAAGAATTTCTAGGAGTGAGTGGGTAATGAGGGTAGGAACCGATGCCCACCTTTCCTTAGTATTCATATAGTTCAGTGTAATACATGTTGTAGCATGCATGAATGATAAATGTAGTGATCCTAAGCCTGCATATTGGGAAGAAATATGAAAATGGTCTGTTAAGAGTTCCATGCAAATGTTAGGACTGAGGTGTGTGTTTATATTACAGTACTTACCACTTAAGTTGGACCTAAAAGCAGTTAGATTAGATTAATTTATGTTAAATATAAAAAAAATTGATTCATGCAAATTACAGCCTAGAACAGATTGTGAACTTATTTAATAAATAGTATATACCGTATTGTCCCGAGTATAAGACGCACCTGATTATAAGATGCACCCTTAAAGTTTGGTGCTATTAAAAAAATTTAATTAAATCACTGGCATTAAATTTATGCCTGATTATAAGATGCACCCCTAGTTTAAAAACTTACATTAGGAGAAAAAAAGTTAGTCTTATACTCAGACCAATATGGTACTTCAAAACTAATGTGTAGAGACCATGACATGTTATATTGTTACCTGGGAACAATATGACAATGTACACAGCTTTCCTTGAAAATGTTAAAATTGAAAATGAGCATGTGCAAATTTCACTTAATTCACTTTTATATTTCACCTAATGCTGAGCGTAAATTTAATTTCTTGTGATCTCCAGGTAAATCTCTCTCAAGGAACAAGTGGTGGCCCACAACGCAATTTGAATGGCTTGATGGTAATTCATGGAATTCCCATTCAACAAAGGAACTTTCCTCTGATGGACAGAATATTGTAAGTGCAGCAATCTTTTGTAATCTTTTCTGAATTAAAGTTGACCTACCAATTATTGAGAGAAGCAGCAGATATAGTAGGGTTCAAGTTTTGTCTAGACAACTAAACATATGTGTGGCTTTTGAACATTTTTCTCCTGCTCTGTATACACTATAGAAGTAGTATATTTCTATCGATCCCTAGACCCTGGTTCAGTTTGTTGGTTAAAAGTGCCTAAGTTTGAAGCTTGCCTATAATCATATTAAACCACATCAAATGCCCAGCTACTTCACTGTAGATACATGATCTAAATAGTTTATGGAATCAGGGTCTTAGTGGCAGGTATGCTTTAATAAAGATAGTTGAAGAAATGTAATTGTGGACTTTGTCCTCTGATTGAGTTAACTGCTAAAACTATACTGAATAGTAGTTCAAATATAGTCAAATCAGGATGACAGATGAAGCAGCAATGAAAATCTATATACGAAACAGTGTATAGCACATGTAATTTCCACTAATTAGAGGCTACAAAATGCCAGGCGCATTTTCCCACCTTTCTAAAACCATTGTGGTAAGTCTGGTCCACACCATCATAGGTGATACTAATCAGGTATGTGGGGGTGGTGTGGGGTCTGGCAAACTCAGCAGGTACAGAAACTCCTATTAGGAGAAGATATTTCCTAACTGATAGCCAGTGTCACTGGAAAACATCTGGTGTTACTTTCTCTCTTCCCAGCTCCTGTTCACAAATAAACTACTGAATTTAGTGCTGGCTAAAGTTTCTGAACAGTTTTCAAAGGACAGCCTCACATAGTCTGAATTACAATAATGAATCCATGGGATTACCAAAGCAAGGCTGATGCTTTAAGATGTGTGGGGGGTGGAGGAGGAGGATGCTACCAGTACACTTTCTCCTCCCCAGTTGCCAAAACTTGTTGTTCCTAGGGGTCTTAGAGAACCCCTGGGAGAACTCAGTTGACTGCTGTGAAACTCATGGCAGCCATGGGGCAGATAGGTGGGGCCCCTGGGAAAATGTGGGTTTTCAGCATATGCCCAAATAGGCCTGCACTCTGACACTGGCATTGATTAAGTGAACAAAGCCCTCCCATTAACTTGGTCTAAAAATTAGCAAGGTAATGGGGTAAACTTGAGGACACTATTCTAAGCCTATGTTGGAATCTATAACGTTTCTGAGAATATACATTTGTTTTCACTTTGTTTTTAAACTCCTAATGAGTATTATTTATAATGAGCATATTTTGTGTGTGTGTGTGTATGTGTAATGTAATGTAATGAGTATTACTGTACTTACATCACAGGAGTAGGTGCTAACCACCATTCTTTTGATAGTCTTAATGAAAATACAAGACAGTGCAGGGATAGATATAGAACCTGTCTTTCTGTCCATTCCATAGACTTTCTGGAGTAGAATTACTGTGATATAGCCACATTTGTTAATGCTGGTGATATGAAACCAGTTGATGAATGTTTCATTTTGTTCCTGTGCTCCCCCTCCCCTCCCGTTGGTGTCAGAGATGTGGATGACAGACTGCTTATGAGGCCGGGCTCCAGTACCATCCTGTCAACCAAAACTCGGCCAAATCGCCCACTTGAGCTCAGTACATCCTCTTTGTGCTATTCTGCTCAGCCTGCTAGAAGGCGTAACCCACCACCACGTACCCTGCATCCTATCAACATCAGCCTTTCTCGCTCGGGGACACCAAGGCCTATGGATGAAGTCATCAGGGGAACACGACTGTATGTTTATATATCACTCTGGTTTAATGTTGCTCTTTGTAAACTTCTTCAGCCACGTAGAATCAAATATGTGAAGGGTAGGAAGTAATTGGAAAAACTTCACACTCTGAAACTGAATTTGTTTCATATTGGGAGAAAAATACTATACAGTATTCTGTCCATGGGTAGCATCCAGAGTAAATTGCTATGGAGTAAATTGCTATACCTCAGAACTCTTGCTCCAGAGCAAAAGTAACGCTGGGTGCTACCACATGAAAATCAGTTCACATTTCTTATTGCCCCTTGTACCGTTTTTGATGTGCAATTATTATTCTGTTTTCTGGAAGATCCAAACATCCTCCCCCCTCCCCTCCCAGCTGGTGCCTCTGTTCCAGAGAGAGAATGTTTTTGCAGCAATCAAGCAGTGATATTTTATTGCTAGGAGAATGCACTTTTTCCTCCCAATAGCACACCTATTGCAGTACAAAATACTGCATGGAATGTGGTTTCATAGAATGGGCCTGTAATACCATTGGTGATATGCCTGTGATTGATGAGCAGCACAACTCCTTTCCCACCTCCTCCTTCAGGCCTGTGCCATTCTGTGACCTTTTATCATAATTAACACTTTTACCATTATACTATTCAGATACCGATGTGCTTATGAAACCCTTTAAAATAAGGTCTGAATACCAGCAAGGCTGCCATCCCCTTTTCTGCAAAGTCTTCCTCATTTTTTTCATTATTTTCCTTCTTTAAAAATTATAGTTTTGTTAAAGGATGACGATGTTGTAGTAGTTCTAGTATTGGACTTAGACCTGGAAGGTTCGGATCCCCGCTGAGCCATGAAGCTTCCCAGGTGACCTTGGGCCAGTCACGATCTCTCAGCCTAACCTACCTCATAGGGTTGTTGTGAGGACAGAAAGAGGGAAGGAACCATGTACACCACTCTGAAATCCTTGGAGGAAGGGCAGTATAAAAACATAAAATAATGATAATAAAGGCTGGGTGCTTCTCCTTTCCAATAAACAGGCATCAGAAAGACTACCCACACCCAAGCTACAGTGAATGAGTTTGTGAGTGAAAACCCTACAATTTAGCCAAGATTGGCTCCCAAAACAGCTAACAGTTACAGTCCAGAAAAGGTACAATATATTGGGGACACGTAGAGGTGGTTATATGGCAGTCTCTGCTGGTCCATAGCAGTTGAGGATATAGTCCAGATTCTAGACTCGTCTTTACAGAGGGAAGAAGGAACTGGGGGTGGACTTTGGACTGGCTGATATGTTTATCTCCCATGCATTGCATGAGGATAGGGTATTGTGTTGCTGATGTATTATTAGGACCAGTGCTATTATATCATTAACAGCCCACTCCTATCCCCCGTCATCGGCAGCCAATGGGGTGTGCACTGCATCCGGTGGTGGTGGTGGGGTGTGATCAGAAGGCCTGGGAGAGGCAAGGAAAAATATTTTCCCCTTACCTTTCCGTAGGCCTGCTGGTGATCTATGGGTCTCCTCAGACCTACACAAGTTATATAGCTGGCATAATTCTGAGGAGCAAAAAGGGGTGAGATGGGTTCAAAAAGAGGGAATAGGAGCCTGTTTCAAGTTGCTGCCACCAGGATTCACCCATTCCCCCCACCTCAAAGCTTCTCCTGCCCCCCCCCCCAATTTACCAGGAGTGTCAAAGCCTGCGGGAGCCACTGCTGCATGTGACGGTGGCCTGGCTTTTGTGCTGTGGAAAAGGGCCTTGTGCTGCTGGAACTTGTGTTCAGACAGCTCAAAGCCCAGATAGGATTGGGCCCTAAGAATAATTTCTGGATTTTGTCTCTGGTTTTAATTATTTTGAAACATATGATATTTGATTCTCACTTCACAACCCTTCTCTTTATTGCTTGTTTACAAGTTTTGTGTCTTCAGTATGTTGTTTCTTCGTCTGGCACTGAAAGGTGCCTGCTAAACATGATACTTGTGCAGAGAGAGAGGCAAGTTATAAGAAAGACCAGAATTTTCTTTGAGTCCAGTATGAAATTGAGAGGCAGTATGGTGGTGCTAAAGTAGACTGGCTCCTTCAGCCTGGACCAGTTGCAGCTACTATGTGTTTTCCATTCTACAGCCCCAGGTGTAGAGCTCTGCAGTAATCAGCCCTCACGGTAACCAAGGTATAGGATCTAGAAGAAGTGTATGTGACCTCTGTTGCAACTGGGACCAGATGAATTGCATCTAGAGTGTGCACTACCTGCACTGTAAATGGATGAGTAACAACTAAGGAAGTTTATATGGATTGCCCACCAGCATCTATCTTACATGAGTTGAGTTTTTAAACTAGTTGTTTCATCCATTTCAACCATATACCAAGATGCTTATAATGTCAGATATGTAGCTTCACTGTGTGGTTATGTTTGCTTCTAAAACAAATGATAGCAAACCTTGTTTCATTGGTATGTTTCAAGCATCTGAGCTCATACATATCATACTCTTTTCTAGTAGTCTAACAATGAATTGCAATTGTGTATGGAGCCTTGATTCATTTCTCAAGTGCTGTCCTTTGGTTAAAAAGAAAAGAGTATGGCAGATATCTGTTAGGATTGTGCCAGATCTATTTGACTATGTTTGAATCTGTTTGACTTCTGTAGGTAAAACAATAGTAGCTCTAAGATTTGTCTCAAAAAAGACATGTCCCAGCTCTAAAAGCAGCCTGTAGTTATATTGCTGTTAATCATTGTAAAATAATTTAGATAAACCCCCAGGATATAGTCAGCTTTGAGGGATACATACCAGGCTACTGATGGAAGATAGAGTTATGGTTTAATACATACAGCGCAATCCTGCACAAACGTCCGGTGGCGGATCAGCTGCTCCGCCACCGAAAGCCGTCACAAACATGCCGGAACGACTCGGGAGTAAGGGCCGCCGTTGCAACGAATGTCCCCTTCCCCCAAGTAGACCTCCAGGCCGATCAAGATCGACCCGGAACGAGAATAGGATCCGGCGGGCGGCCCTGGGCCATCCGCCAGATAGTTAGTCAGGATTGGGCTGATAGTAAGTTAACCCTAAACTAGGAAAAATTGAGGCTTAATAATAAGTGCATTCATTTTGTATTCATGAGTATGGTGATTCATATTAAAAGAGAGACCTTGAAAATGTTCCTCAGTGCTAGGAATTTATAGTGAGACACAGAATTACTGTTTCAGAAAAATATTAAGTTCTACTTCTCATTATCCACTGACGTTTCATCCAGTGTGGAGTTCTTCATTTAACTAGAGTCACATCAGCCAAGCAACCCAATGTTTTTCATCAACTTTGCATGCATGCTTTGTTTTGTTGTTTAGCTTGAGCTCACATCAGTCTTGTAATTCCCAGTCCTATAAGTATCTTTTAGTAATTATTGTTCATTTTTCCAGCTCTACTGCAAATGAGCAGTTGTCATCACCTTCTCCATTGCCTCTGAGCCGAAATAATATCCTGCCTCCTATTAGTACTGTAGATGTGGCAGAACATTTGGGATCTCAAAAGCAAATGGTAAGATTCTAGTGGTAGAATCTGCATCTCCAAAATTGTAGTGTATTTGTAAAACCTCATCTTGGGGAACTTGTAAAATGGTAGGAATTGACAAGAGTTTTTGAAAGATTTTTTTTCCAGTGAATGATTTTCAAGAGTAACAGAACAATTGCAGTGCATTTTGAGTATTTATAGCTAATGATTTTAGGGGTTGAGAATGACCTGTGCGGACTTCTTGAAGCAACATGCTGCTTTTTATATCCTACACTATGTTGTCCTGGTGAGGAAAAGGTCAGCACTTCTTTATTAACCTTCATTCTACAGCAGATTAAGTACCTCCACCAATATCCACTTGCTGTTCCAGTGCAGTGGGCAGGATCAAACAAATTCCAAACTTTTACACCTCTTAGTTAAAAGTGTATCTAAACTTGATGTAATTTTCCCTTTTACTTTGCAGAAATCCCGGGGGAATGCCTGCCGGGCTCGCAGCGCAATAGCAGATGAAATTAACCATCAACCAGTACATGACAGATTTTTATTACCTGATAGTTTCTCTAGACCTAACACATCACATGCATTTTGGGTAAGGCATATCAAATTACCATCCAGATATTGATAGGTAGATATTTGTTTTGCCATCTGGACAGTACCAAGTTAATAAGTTGCAATACAGAGCCTTGTGTGCGCAGGGCCTCCCTGTTGTTTTCTACAGCAAAGAAAAAGGAAACTATAACTGTAGGTACAAAATTGCATGGATTGTGGCTGTGGCTTAAGTTATTGGCTGCTCAAGATTTGCAGAGGTGATTCCTTCTTACAGTTTGAAAAGCTGGATTCAGTTCTGGGTTTTGTGCATTAACTTTCCTTATCTGCAAATGTCTTATCCCCACAAACAGGCTTGGCCCATGCCCCTGGCTTCTCCCCTTTCCCTTGCCTCACTGCCACCTCTGCTGCTGCTCCTCCTTGCTCCCGTCGTCTCATTCTGCCGTTTGAAATGACAGAGGGCAGTAGAAGCAAAAAGGAAGTGGAAAGGAGTCTGTTTTAGCCCACCAGGCACACTCTACTACTCCTTTCCACTGCTTGATTGCTTTTCTCCCCCTCTGTCTTTCCACAAGGCAGAGCATGTGGAACAAGAAGAGAGGAAGCAGTAGGAACAGTAGAATGGGGAGAGGCAACCAGTGGGCACAAATACTGGTCTGTGCTCATCTACTGCCTGAAGCAGTCACTTCATAAGCAGGCTGGTCCTTCCCACAAGCACTTACCGTATTTTTCGCTCCATAAGACGCAGCAGACCATAGGACGCATGTGTTTTATGGAGCTAAAAATAGGGGAAAAAATATTTGTTGTATTCATGTTGCCAAAAATATTTGTTGTATTCATGTTGCCAAAATGCTGAATTGCTACAGAGCCTTGGGGAATGCTCCAGCATCTTTCCAATCTGATGCTGATCCATTCATTACCACTATCATGCTCCTACAGACAACTCTGCAGCACTCCATCCACCCCCTGCGACAAAAGGGCCTTCTTGGCTCCCAGATAGGTCTCCCTTCTATATATGATGAATATTGTAAGAAAACCAGGTACAAAATAAAAAAACAAATGAAAAATATGCCACATGCAACTATGGTTATGCCAGCATCAAGTTAATAGAAGAGGGTTTTTTTAAGGACTGTGCAGCAGATTTACAGAAGCACAAGAAATTGCCAAACAACAGTCTACATTTTTGCCCCCAAAATATACAGGTGATTTTTAAAATCCTACTAATTATGGATAGTAACATCCAGCTGTGCCCAGAGAAGAATTATGAGCTAGGACCAAGCTAGCATAAACGCTACTGATACATTATAGAACTGCCTTGGAACGTTAATTGGCCCTAGCTCTAGCTTTCTGTTTTCTCCCCTATCCAAGACATAAAACCATCCCCAAATAGCTTCCCAAAATGGGCACCTTCCCTTAGTCATTATCCTTTTTTTTAACTTACCTGGGCTTGCGGGGTCTTCGGGGAGGCCTGCGCGACCCTCTGCAGGCCTCCCCGATCTTCAGATCGGAGATAAAGGCTATTTTCGGCCATTTTTTCTGAAAACCGGAAATGGCCAAAAATAGCCTTTATCTCCGATCTGAAGATCGGGGAGGCCTGCAGAGGGTTGCGCAGGCCTCCCCGAAGACCCCGCAAGCCCAGGTAAGTAAAAAAAAAAAATTTCCCCTTAAACATTCGCTCCATAAGACGCACACTTATTTTCCCCCTATTTGGGGGGGGGAGTGCGTCTTATAGAGCGAAAAATACGGTATTTTCTCTGGTGGTCACTTGAGAACAGGTGTGAGTATCTTCAGAATGACTTTCACATTCAGAGTATGCCTGCTTGCACCATGTAGGGAGATCCTTCTCCCTGCAAGGGTGAAGTGCCCACATACAGAGAGTGCTCAACAAAACCTTGTTGTTTCTTCCCTCCCTTTATGTTAGCTTCTGTATAGGCAGCACTCCTGGGCATTATGAGGCAATAGAGGGTCTGTGAACTTCCCTTATCCATCCATCTCTGCAATATAAGCACCATCAGATTTGTAAATATTGTAGTGTGTAACCCTGGCTGATTAATTTTTGAACATTACAGTTCATTAAAAAAATTGAAAAACAATTGAAAAACAAAAAAATTGTTGAAGCATAAGGAACCTTCTGGGGCCATCTGTATAATTTTTTTCTTAATCATAAGTTTGCCTTAATGAAACTGGTTACCATCCTTCTCTGTGTCAAAGCTCAGTACTAGTGTGCAGAGAGATCCTCCGAGGGCTCAACAGAGTGCTGTATCTTTCCTCCACTTGTTGCTGCATACCTGCAGCACAGCAGGACACTAAACTCTCCTTTTCCATGCTGCAGATTATTCAAGATCTGGTTCTTGTGTAACTTGAACAGTACGGAAATGCAGGATTGGGTGGGGATATGGGAGGCTCACAGGCCTCCTGTTACCCTGTAATGTCCAGAAACACTGCCTCTCTGCTTGTGGAACTACATCTTTGCATGGAGAAGGATCTGGTTCCTTTGAGTATTTTAATTTTGTAAGTTAAACGCATCCAAAAGAAATGCATCCTATAACTATTTTATTTTCTCTTTTAGCCAGACTCACAGTATCGTCGTTCTTGCACTGTTATTGATTATGCCAATCAACCACGCAGTAACAAAGGATCTGCCGGCACAGGTACATGCAGAATTTGACACTCATTGCAGCATAATAGCTTTTGTGATTCAAGCAAACTAGTATACAACAATTTTAATACTGAAATCTTTATTCCTTACAGAGTCTATTAACGTAGGAGTGATGGGAATCAGTTTAGGGATATCTAGCTCTTCCTATATTAATTCTTTCCACCACCAGCCTCTTGGTCTTTTTCTTAATGAGGATGAGGAGGACAAAGAAGAGCATCCTCCACTGGGTAAGAAGTAAGAGGCAGCAGATTTGGGAACGTATGTCCTTTATTTGGTTGTGCCTCATAAATATTTAGCATCCTTCTTAAAATAGTTGTTGATCATTTTGTCAAATTGTAGAATAGCAACTGTTGTATCTCTTCTCATCTTCATTATTCAGCAGGCATGCTGGTGTTTGCATGAATAAATAAATGAAAAATAAATCTAGTAAGAGTTATAGCCCAATCCTGTCTATATTGTAGACTGGCGGAGCACCATTCCACCAGTCTAGGGTGTCGCAAACGTGCCGTAAAGCAAGTTTGTGGCACCCAGCGCTGCTCTACTTGCTGCAGATCCGGAGCTGCGCCCACTGGGAAAGGTGAGTTCCCTGCCAAGTGATGGAGGGACGTGGGGACGTTAAGCGGGCCTCCCGGATTTATACCAGCAAAATAGCCGGCGCACATCCGGGGAGACTTTTTCAGGTGACTGGGGCTTACACCAGGGGAAGGGAACAAATGTTCCCTTCCCCTGAGGCGACCTCCCAGCCAGCCTCTCTGCGCTCTGGATGCAGCAGAGGCTGCACCGGCTCTGGAGACAGGATTGTGCTGTTAGTCATAATTAAATCCTATTGCATTGCTCTCAGTGAGACTACTCATGACTTTTGTTGGATAGTGCCCACTGGGTGACACCTGTTAATGTTTTTTTGAAAGTTTCTTTTCCCCACACAAGTGCCTTAAATTGCTTTAAAACTCTGTGGTGTTTATAAGTACACTTTAGGGGTGTTGAAGAATGGTTGTATTCTAAGTTCTTCCACTTGTGGAAAAAGTGCCATTTGTGCAATGGGGCAAAGTGACAATTTTTGCCTCTCTTTCCTTCCCTCTGCACAACTTGAAAATCTGTTTGAGGGTTGGGGGGCCCTCAGGAAGAGATATTTGGAGTCTGTAGTGGGGAGATTGGTAAAAGTCATCCCTTCTTAGGATACAACCCGCAGAAACTGCCTCCTGTGTTTGCATGCCATTTTGTTCTTTTTTCCCTTTCAGCAGCTGTCATGACAAACCTCCAGTTAATTTCAAAAGCAATTTAAAAGGTTCTATCTATACAACATTTTGAATTCTGACATCAGCTTCATTAAAAAAATTAATCAACTTTATGGTTGCTGAGAAGAAATTAGAGAGAGACTGTGGGGAATGTTGTGTGTGTGACCTATACATCTCCCTGTCACCTGTCATTCATCTGTCCTCATCCAAGTTCATGAGAAAATGTCAGCAAAACTAAGATATTGAAGACAGACCCATTGATATGTAATCTTGCAGTATATTAGAAACTTGCACATCTTCTGGGTGTGGGAAATTGGAACATTATATTTCATATTTGACATTATTGTTTAAACGCATACCACACCTTATGGTGTAAGAACCCCAAAATGTTCCATGTGCGAAACAGATTAAGATGTACAATAAATCAAACAAGCAATACCGGTAAAACAGCTAAGATCAGGAAAAGGCAATTACTTTTCAGGAGGTACAGCCGCCACTGCAGCCTCCCACTCCAAGGTCTCCTAAAATATCCCTTAATCAGCCTCCTAAAAAGGTTAACAAGAAAGGATGGAAGGGCTTTCTACAAGGAGAGCACCCATACTGAAAAGGTCTTGCTGCCGATACTCATCTGCTTCACAGTACTGTTGCACTTGGAGGAAAGCTTCTTCAGATGACCCAAGCTAGATGACTTAATTAATAGAAGTTGTTTCATATGAGAGAAAGAGATCCTGCAGGATCTGCAGAGGAACAGCAAGCCTTCTGTTCACTCCACAGACTATTGTGTCTGAATTAACTCTTACTCAAACTACATTAAAAAGCATGTTTTATTGTATTGCAAATTTGGGGATTTGGGGCAAAATATATATCATTCATTATCAGTTCTTTGTACAAAGAAACCTGATTTTCACACCAGGTTTGGAATCGCATCTCTGGAGGAAATGTTTACCCACCATTGCCTCTTTTTAGGACTATTGGGAATGCTCTCTTGCCTGTTCTGAACCTTACATCATTTGAAACTTTCATTGAGATCCACTACTTGGTTTCTCTTGAGCTACAACACCATCCTATAGCCAAGGGAGTCTTCAGGTTCAGTCCTGTATATGTGGATTTTACTTTCTGCCTGTTCACTAACTCAAGAGAGTATTTCTAATTTGGATAGCCGTAGTTTTTAAACACAGACCATGGATATCATTCAGCATAATTACAGTTGCCAGTCTGAGATATAGGACTTCTGTGCCTTTTCAATAGCTGAAGCATCTTCTGGCATCTTCAGAATTTGTGTTAGTTAATAACAAGAAGAAATTGCAGCTACACCTTTAATTTTATATTACAATGAATATTCTGCTTTCTCTTCCATAAATGGAAATGTGACAAACCGAGACCATTACTTTACCCTGCAGGAGCAGAGTCGCTACTGTTCCTCTGGTCACTTCCAAAGTGGATAATGTTGTGATCACGTGGGAGGGACTGATGACCTGGTTACATCTTACGCCACTGTCTCTCTACCCTCAGTTCTGCTACTGGTGGGAGAACATAACCACTAACAGTGACTTCTTCCATGTGATCACAGTGTGGCAAAGCTAGCAAGGAAGCATGGAAAACGTGTAGCAGAAATGACGGGTGCCCTCCCGGCACCCGGCGTGTGGGGGCGGGGCCAGTGTCTCATCACATCGGCGCTCCCCCCGCCCTCGACACCCCCCACCCGTTTTGAGCTCATTTTGGAGCCAAACGGGCTCCAGGGAAGGAGGGAGGGCCGATCCAGCACGGTGCTTCGGGACGGTAAATTCTCCGAGCGCGCCCCCCGCCCGCCCGAGCGCCTGGACCTCCTGCTCCACACGCTCCACCCAAGTTCCGCCGCTGATGTGTAGCAACAATCCATTACACCATTTTAGCAAATAGATAAACTAAGCTAGAGAACAAATTCAGAGATGCAAAGCCTCATATGGTAACATCGTTGAATGTGACTTTGCTGTCTCAGAATGCACACTTCTGTTGAAATGTTCTTCGTGTAGAAAATGCACACGTTATGGAGAATGCCCCATGCACATTCTGATGTAGTATGCTTGCATGAGAGGACCATGTCATATGAGCCTGTGTATTTTGAATCATCCCTAACAAATTGTGGCATGAACTCTTTGCAGGTAACAAAATTCACTTTACTTACATGCATGAAGTAGAACTGAGGTGGTGAAAAACCTTGGGTACTACAGTTGCTGTTTTCAAAGCCTTATCTGATGTTTTGCTTAGTAGGTCTTCAATTACATGGTTCTGTGAGAACTCACAGCCGAGGCGGATCTGTCTCAAGAAGCAGACAGGGATTGTAGCATGTCATGGGAAAGAGTGATCCAACGCGAAGACGAGGGAGCACCTCCTGAAGCTTTTAAAATCAGTATTCAACAGTACCAATATCAAATCTGTTTACAGAAGAACTCTAAATATTTCTTTACAAAGTCTTATTTTTGTATAAAGTTAAACTGCCAAAGACTACACAGTTGCATCTTAATTTTGTTCCTGTGGATCAGCTGTGCTATTCTGTGGAATGCTGAAAGCTTGTATTCTTAAAATCTACTGAACCTCTGCTATCCTTTTGCATATGTATTTCATTACAAAGAACATCTGGCTCAAGAACCTGATTCCTGTAGCAATAACAATGCTGTAACAGCAGTTAATTTCACAGCCACTGACAACAGCAATATTTTAAAACAGCTTACTGCTTTAACATTTCCAGCAGTTCCTCTAATGGTATCAAGGATGAAAGGTTCTCAATACTAGTTCACAAACTTGGGGAAAACTATAGAAGCTTATGCCTGAAATTGGCAAAGATGAAAAGCTCAAGTTTGGTATATGTTTGATAATGTATATTGCCAGTTATAAATGTGGTAATGTATTTAAATATAGGTTATTTAAATATAGTCAGTTAAATCTGCATCTCTTCAACCATTGACTCAGCCAAGACTCCAAGGGACTGAAGCCATTTTGTTTTCATTACGGTGTACCTTGCTTTTCCTTGTTTTAAACAAGAAGTTTTTTACAAACTTATGAGCAACTGTTTCTGTGCAGCAGATGTTCAGTTTTAGAGTTCTCTCATTGGTGAGAGATGTTTTAAGTAGTTATCGTTTCTACAGGTGATGTGCCTAGTGGGATTTGTAAACTTAGAAATATTAGAAAAAGAATAGCCTAGTGTGAATATTGCATTTAATGTCAGGTGTAAGTTTAATTTAATTAAAAAATAGCTCTAGTTCTTACTAGGGATAGTACGTACTAGATTGCAAATGTATAAAACTATGTAAATTTGACAGAGCTTTGCATTATATTCTAGATACCATGTAAAAGCCAGGATGGGAACATATTCTTAAATTGGAAAATGGAGTCACTTTTATATGCAAATAAACAAAATATTTTTTAAACTGCAGTTGAATTGTAATTAAGAATATCAAGTTTGAGAAAGCTGTCATGACCCTATTTGTATTAATGGTTAGGGATTGGCTACTGGATTTAGGGATGTATTCCCTTGAAGTTGGCAGTCCAATCCTAACTAAATCCCTGCATGGCAATGCAGCGGCACCGGTGCAGCTTCTGCTATATCCTGCGGGAGATTTTTGATTGCTGAAGGACTTCTTGGGATAAGGGGACATGTATCCCCTTGTCCCAGGTAAGCCCCAGCAGTCTCTATAGGTCAACTCAGACCTACACCAGCTCAATCGACCTGGGAAGGAGGATCAGGCCCTGGAAGGGGTTCAGGATTCAGTGTGTGCTGCTACAAAAACCCACCCCCTCCTGGGCCCAATCTGCCCACCTGCCCCATTCAACCTCCTCCCTGACTCCGAACTCGTGCTAGCTTACCCGCACCGGCAAGCATCCGGCGTCAGTCTTCATATGGACCTGGCTGCTTGTGGAGATAGCCAGACCCCACGCATTGGCCTAGGTGCGTTTGTGACAGCTGTAAATGACTTTACACCGGCAGAAAATATGTAAAGGTATTTTAGGATTGGGCCAAAAATCAGATTGCTTGGGACATATGTTCATAGTTATATTTATGACTGGTGCACCAACATAGCCTTTAGACCAGGGGTGTCAAACATACAGTCTGCTGTTCAGATCAGACCTGCAGAGCCTCTAACTGGCCTAAGTGATCATCAGGCTCCCCAGCACAGCCATCAGCTGCTAAGCTGTGACATGTTCCCTGGGCAGAAGTGCTTCTGAAACAGTGCCTGTCTGATGATCATCTCTTTTGAGTAGCACCCCTTATGCTGAGGAGGCACATTGCCTCTCAGCAGCTGAAGTGCTCCCCAGCTGATGCAAGTGCTGGGAGAGCTGATACCGGCACCTGTTTAGCAGCGCCTCTTCTCTGAGCAGGTCGCAGCCAGAACTGTATACAAATATAGATCATAGATTCACAAAGGACATTACAACACTACCAGTTTTATTATCAATTCCTTTCCTAAAGCCTTTTAGCATGGAATTTGCTTTCTTTACCACTGCATTGACATTCTCATTGACCTATCCACCACCACCGCTAGATCTTTTTCCTGGTTTGTCAGTGACAGCTTGGACTCTCAGTGTATATGTAAAGTTGGAGTTTTCTTTGCTCTAGAGCAGGGGTGGCCAACCTTCCACCATTAATGCTACTGAGGAAGAGCAGAGGACTATTCCAAGTAGACCCAGAAAGAGTGAAGCAGCTGGGCCAAAGCCAATAGGACGTCCAGCTGTGGATGTGTCTGAGGTTGAAAGGAAAATCCAATGCTGCAAGGAGCAATACTGCTTAGGAACATGGAATGTGAGGTCTATGAATCAAGGCAAGCTGGATGTGGTCAAACATGAGATAAGATTGAACATTGAAAGATTGAAGGCAGAAGGGGAAGGCCAAGGATGAGATGGTTAGACAGCATCACCGATGCAACGAACATGACAATGAACGAACTCAGGAAGATAGTGGAGGACAGGAAGGCCTGGCGGGATATGGTTCATGGGATCACGAAGGGTCAGACACGACTTAACAACTGAACAACAACATACAATCATTTAAAGGGCCAGCATTCATGTTGAAAGGTTGGCCACCACTGCTCTAGATGTACATAACTTTATACTTACTGACACTGAATTGTATTTGCCATTTGGTAACCTATTTACCTAGTTTGAGAAAAAAGACCTCTCTAATATGTTTGGGTTTTATCACCCTGAATAGTGTCATCTGCAAACGTGGAAAGGTGAGGTGGCCCTCTAACTCTAGATTAATGAACAAGTTAAACATCAAACCCAAAACAGATCCTTAAGGGAACCAGTCACTCTTTTCTTGCAGCCTTATGTTGCAGCTATAAATATTTCCACAATTGTACTCTTTTCAGAAATAAGTTTATTAAGTTTCACAAATGTCTTTAGAAAATCATGAGGTTACCATTATGACAACAGCTGCCTTATTCAGCAAATGAGTCCTTTAAAAAAGTGACTAAACGTACTCCTGCAATAATGTTTTACATAAATATAGGATGGAAGAAGGTTTAGGGTGACCCAAGTGTTTTTCTGTTAGCAGTGAACTGATTTCACCAAATCAGCAGATGTATTCTACAACCTTCTGCAGCATTTTGCAATATTTCAGCGCAGCTTTCAGATTTACCTCTCAGTTTTTGGAATGTCTTCTAATCTACACTACATCATTCGCAACAAACTGATGAAAGCATGCTTTTCCTTGGCAGTCTCAAGCCAAACTTAATGTTAATGTAGAAATGAAGAGAAAAATACAACATTAATAAAAATGATCATTTCATTCCTTTCTTGGATGTTGCTTTCTTCCCTCCTTTTTTGGATTTGTTTCCATATTTTGCTTCCATTTGAGACAGAAAGTCATCCATTTCCTTTTTCCGATTTTCATTTCTGCTCTGTAAGATGACCAAGAAAAAGCTGGTTAAATAAGCTCACAAATACTTCATTAGGTTCAACAAGAGACTTGACACTTTACAGCAGTGGTTCCCAACCTTTAGGAGACTGCGGGTGACTGAGGCAAAAAATGGAATAGTCATGGATCACATCGAACTCCCTTACCTCTGCACACAAAAAATACAATTAAGTTTGTAATAATTAGAGAAGATTTATTAGGTCTCGTATTTACATTCATACATAAATTATAATGCATTATTTTGTATTGTGATTTAAAAAAAGAAAAGGAAATGAAAAATTAAAACTTAAAGGGGTAGGTAACTTAATGCAGTATTTGCACTTGCATTTGCTTCACTAGCTGCAAAATTCTTGGGTTGTCACTGCTGCTGAAAGCTATGCGCATGTTGTTGCTTGGGTCCAACCAATCCCTTTACTTATTTTTGATCACGAGCAGACTGGAAAATCCCTGCTCGCTCAAAAAACTTGAAGACACAAGGTACCACAAGGCGGTCTCCCAAAGCTTAGAATATGAAATTGCCTTTTTTCACCAGAACTCCAAGGTTCACGCCAGATTCAAATGTTTCCTTGCATTTACTATCGTTTTGCAATTCAATGACTTCTTGGATTTCATCAGGAAGCTCCCTGACTTTGACACTGAATGGGTTTTGAATTGCTCTCTGGACAACTTCCGACTCAGTCGCATTCTGGGAAGTCATGGGTAAATTCATCTTTAAGTGTCTGCAGGTAGCACACAACGTTTCTGATGTGATGCAAGTGTAATTCTCATCGGCAATGAGGGTTTTCACAGCATCTGAAACGCTGGATAGTTCTTTGCCTCAACTTTATCCACAGCTCGATTTTACAAACAAATGCGCGAAGTTTATCTTCAAACATGAAGATGTTTGAGACACCTTCCAAATTTTTATTTCCAGAACCTTGCAGCTGCAAATTTAGGTTGTTTAAATGTACAAAAATGTCCACAAGATAGGCTAAGCCACATCTCAAATTTCAGATCACAAAACTGCTCCAACAAATCAATTCATATTTTTCTTGATTAAAAACACCTTCAGCTCCTCAGCACATAATCGTCCCAACGCGTTTCCTTTGGAAAGTAAGCAAAAGTGTGAAAAAGTAGCATTTCATGCTCAGGGTCCAATTCAGTGCACAGGTTTTGGAAAACACGTATATTAAGTGCACTGCTTTTGACAGTGTTCACCACCGCTAGCTAAGTATTAGTTAAGTCTTCCAGCAATCTTTTGGAAGCTAATGCTTGGAGATGAATGATCCAATATATTCTCAATGTCAAGCAGTACTCTTTCACCATTGCTAGACCCGAGCAAGATCCTAGCATAGCAGAAGCTCCGTCCGTACAAAGACAGCATAATCTCATGCTTCTCAAAAACTGCATAATCTCATGCTTCTTAAAATAATTGCTGATTATTTTCATGACATCCGTTCATTTTGATGTAGTTTCCAGTTCTTGTGACAGTAATAGTTCTTCGATTTTAAGATGAGAACACAATCAGACAAAGACGAATATATGGCAACACTGTGCAACATCAGTGGTTTCTTCACACTGGAGAACGAAATAAAGTGATTTTTTTATTTTAACCAGAAGCTGCTCTTCAATATCATGCGACATTTTTTCAATTCACACCTTCACGGTGTTCTTCGACAGCAGAATTTCTTGAACTTTCTTTTTGGCTTCTTTGCCTAAAATATCTTCCACAGCTTTCAGCAAACAAGGCTTTACTAATGTTTCACCAATCGTGTAGTTTTTTTTTTATTTTGTGATTAGTTACAAAAATTTTGAATGATGCAGACAGTGCTTTTACAGACAATGCACCACTTGTTCCGAGCTTCATTTTCTTCAAATTCTCTAATTTTCCTGTCCATCACTGGCAGTCCATCATTCAAATTAGGACGGACAGCATTCAAATGACGTTCCAACTTTGCAGGTTTTAACGCATCATTGCTGAGAACAGTACCCCATATCACACACTGGGATCTTGTTTCTTAGTTTATTTCAATTGCTGTGATTCCAAACTTGATATAACCACTGTTGTATTTCCTCTTTGGCGCCATTTCCTAAAACACACAAAAAACAAAAACATTACCTAATTATTGGAACATTTTTACATGAAACAGAAATACGTGAAACACAAAATAATCTTTACTCACCATTTTTTGTCCTTGTTCCTTAAAATTTTGAAAAATATAAAATTTAAAATGATAAATAAGGAAACAATCAGGGAAGTAAACACTTATCGTAAACTGTAATTAGGACTATTATGTTATGTTTGGAGTACCTGCACAAGTCTGTGCAGTAGAGCAGAACTAAGTTTAGTTTGAGGATTGAGAGGTGGGCATTGGCACAGCTCTAGCTCCTCCCACCATGGGCTTTGCTTCCCACCTTCACATGCTCATATGTAAGAGTTAATGAGATAATTGATGAATATGAAGTTAATGGAGATTTGAATTTGAAATATTTATCACTCACTCTCCTTGGTCGGTTATGTCAAAACAGTTCGCATATTTCCGAGACTCATGTAAGCTTGGGTGAGCTCTAAGAGATATTTTTGGCACATAAGGCAGCAAAGAGACCACACCTTTCCACCTCCATGTACTGCTGCTCTCCGCCTTCACCTGAACAGCCTCCCGCGGGCCAAGAGCCAGACTGGGGCTGCCCTGCCGGTGAGGGACCACATGCTCCTGCAGCTGCCAGCTGGCTCTTCTAGGTTCGTCCAGCTGCCGCTTTTCCATGGTGTGCTGCCTGAGGCCCCATTCGCCTCTGGGCCGCCAGAGATCATGCAAGAGCTGGGCATTCTCAGAAGTGATTGGTGTGCAGACGCACCCCAGAGGGGGCTGAGCCAGCCCATGGGGTGCCAGGGTGCCATGGAGGTGATGGCCACACTTGGTGTCAGGCCCTGCTAGGACACCTCTGATCAGAAGCACTTAAATTACAGAAGGTCAATTTTGTTTTGGTTAGACCTCGCGGACCACTTTTCAGGTTCTCATGGTTCACGGACCACCAGTTGGGAACCACTGCTTTACAGAGATGATTGAGAAACTGGAATACAGTAGAATGAATATCTGTGCTGAATGAAGAATTAAGGAAATCAGATTGCTGAAAGTGTGAAAAAGATGGTTCAGGATGAACTACTAAAAAAAGCAACTTTTTCAGTGGACCACTATAGATATAATGCTAAATTGGTAGTTAATTATGGTTAAAGGATCAGAAGAAGAATGGATTGTACACTTCCTCTTTTTGTCCCCCCCCCTTGCATGCAAATGCCTCCATCCAATATTTACCAGCATTAAATATGGCTAACACAAATGTAGGAATGCTCTTACTCCAAAAGCAGTTCTTGATGTGTGACAGGTGAGACTTCAAAATTATCTGTACCATACAAAGATGTTTTAGTTGTTTTTATATAAAAAGCTCTAGTTATTGTAATATTTTATCATGAACTATAGTTATATTATCACAATTTTCTCTCCCCCCCCCCCAAATGATTTAGCGCAGTGGTTTCCAAACTTTGTAGCAACGGGACCAGCTTTTTAAAAATATTGTGACCCACCTAAGTTTACGAGACTTTTTAAAAAAGTTTCACTTTACCAGCACTCAAACCTCTGTTTTAGCCTTTTTAATATGGGGGGGGGGGGAGAAGAGACCTTCTGGAGCAATTGTTGAGCTCCATGATCATCGGATATGGACCATTCTGGTGGCCTTGCATTCCTCTCAGCCTGCCCTTCAAAGTGGACCAAGTCATGACCACCTACACTCATGAGTAAATGCGCAGGCAGTGCTTCTCTGTTTCAGTTTTCCTAGGGCTCAATATATTTTCTCTGTCAGCTATCAGCTTTTCAGTTTCAGGGCCCCACCAAAAATCAGGTCATAACACACTTGGTGGGTCCCAACCCACAGTTTGAGAAACGCTGATTTAGCCTGTCCTTCTAGGAAATATGCTCTATATCCCCACAATCTCATTGCTTTTTCTATACATTTTTCCAGAGCTAAAGTAACCTTTTTGAGATGAAACTAAGAGAAAGGTACACAGTATTCCAAATGCAGTCACACCATACATATGTATATAAGAGGTATTAGGATCATAGTTTTCTTTTAATCTTTTTCCTAATGGGAGAGATCCCTTTGCATTTTTTCCCACAATCTGTTTTTGATAATTTGACCCGCAAAACTTGGCTACCACACTACTCACTTCTGACTCCACATAATTTATAAATATATTACACACCCTTGGACCCAACATGGCTCTTTGGGAGAATATCCCACTACTTTCTACTTATCAGGTTACCCTAAGGTAGTACACTAAAATTAATTCTGCAGTAAGGAGTAGGATTAAATAATGTGGTAGGATCAATTAAATAAGGATTAATAATAATGATTTTATAAACATAAAAAAATCCACAAAAACTGATGCTATCTAACTTGTTACTGTGATGTGTCTGCAGTGGCGTCACCAGGCGCCCCCGTGACTGGGGCCACCACCCCCCGACGCCCCCCAATAAAACTGTCAAAAATCTTAGGTTTCGAAACCGATTTTTGACAGGTTTTGGGGGGTTTTTTTTAAAGGTTCTCGGGTGATTTTAAGTGTTAAAACGCAATGTTAAAGTGTATGTGTGCTTTGCCGACACTTATCTTGAATATGGGGCGTTCCAGGACGTTCCACCGACGATCTTCCTGCGCCCGGGCACAGCTTCTCCCTGCGCCTGGGTGCGGACTCCGTAACGCCCCCAGCAGCGGTTTCCGGAGTTTGCGCATGGGCAGAACCACGGAGTTTCCAGGGACGTTCTGTGCCTGCGCAAACTCCAGAAAGCGCTGCTGGGGGCGTTATGGAGTCCGCGCCCGGGCGCAGGGAGAAGCTGTGCCCGGACGCAGGAAGAAGATAGTCGCTGGAATGTCCTGGAACGCCCCATATTCAAAATAAGTGCCGGCAAAGCACACATACACTTTAACATTCCTTTTTAACACTTTACATTACCCAAAAACAGGGAAAAAGGGGGAAATTAAAAAAATGCAAATTTAAGGAGGCCCGTGCCCCCCCCCCCAGAGCCTCAGCGCCCCTACGCCCTGGGGCCCACCGCCCCACATCAGCCGATGCCTCTGTGTGTCTGCATCCCTGAACTTACCTGAATTAGTGCTTTCAGGTCATCGTCCCCTGTACCAAGACCCAGCTCTTCTCTGGATTGTTCTGCCTCTTTAGCTTCTTGTTCAGCCTGAAACAGTAACATTTGTTGAAATTACTTTTAAGCTTGTTTTGCACTCAAGTCAGCTATTGCAATAGTGAACTTTTTTTTGTTACGACTATGAATCAACTGAATACAATGCTTTATATATAGAAATGTATGGGTATATGGTTTATATATAGAAAACTATGGACTCTTGCTACAAGCACACAGCAGAAAGATCACCATATTTTGGCTGACTTGCATCTCAATTCTAATGTCCTCATTAACGACCATATTCTTACTGTTATATAGGTAAAACTATGGTATAGAATTCAAGAAAATACTTATTTTGGACCTAGCAATTTTGACAGATGATCAATCATGATTACAATTCTCTTTTCACACACACAATCCAACAGTTTAACTCCAGTGTTACAAATGAAAAGAGTGGACATACTAGTGAAATATTCAGTATTGTATTTAATGGCAATTTTGCTACAGGATTAATTATCTCCTACAAAACATACCCTCCTTTTTCTTGCATTCATCTTTTGCTTAGTCTCCTTTACAAAGGCTTTGTAAGATGGAAGTTCTCCAGAGTCAATAGCATCTTGAATAATCTTTTTTATTCTGGGTTCATCTGTATTATCAACACACAGCACAGATTCCATAATCTTGTCCATATTGCCTGTAAAGTCCATATATGCTGCTTTAATGTCCGCCAGCTCTTCTGCAGAATCTTTGTACTTTGTCTCAAAGTCTTCAATGTCTTTTACAGTTATCTAATTAAGAGATACATTCCATGTTAAGAGAGTTACATTCCACAAACCACCCATTTCACAGAGCTCAAGTAAATGTTGATGTTTTGGTTAGCATCAAGAGTTTCAGTGAAGTAGCATCTTGCTGCTGTTAAATTGAAAGGAAACTACTCAGGAACAGTAGAGAGTTCCACTTGTGCAAGGAGTCCTTGTGCGAGTGGAACTCTCATTCATAGAAGGCGCTTGTGCTGATGGGGCACCTGTGCACCAAAGCTCTGAATGCTACCCTTTATCTTCCACCCTAAATTTAAATTTCCCCCATAAGTTAGGTCAACTGCATTGAATTACATGAAACAATAAGAACATGCTCCATGTGCAAAGTTAAGGACACTAGGAAGGAGCAGCTGACAGAATGCCTTTATCTCAGAAAGAACAGAATTTAGTAAAGATGAGGTTCCATCACCAAACTATTTCTATGGGCTGTTCCAGAAAAATGAAACTCCAAAAACTGAAGTTGCAAGTCTTTTCTACAGTCCTATAAAGCAGGTTTCACTGGAGAACAGATCAGTAAAAAGAATAAAACTGCTTTAGCTATACGACAAAACACTCACATATTACAGAAAAGGTCATGCAAGTTTGCATGCAGGGACAGTGTCTCAAATGGATAGGGAGAACGCAGGACCTCCGAGAGGAATTTTATCAAGGGGTACAAAGTTTCTTTTGGGCCCCTACTCAAAGGGGGAGGGGCAAAACAGGGCAGGGGGAGGGCAGCAATGGGTGGAAAACTCTAGCCCAGGTCTACCAGGCTTCCCAAGGTAGACCTGGCCTCCTGGTTAGCCCAGCCTCCATTTTTCCATGAGGCCAGCTGAGATCCTAAGAAATTTCTGGGCCGCTCCTTTGGCTCCTGGCCCCCCTCCTTTTGACCCTGGGCCCAAGTACAATTTACTCCCTTTACCCCCCCCCCCTCTCATGGGCCCTGGGAGGACCCATGTGGGCTTGCTCCTTTCAACCAGAGATGGGTGGGCATACTGTCAGATCTAGCCTTCAGAACTGCAAAAATAAACCCTTGTAGCCCCTGAAATTTTGGCATCACAATTCACAAGTGGTCACTCATCTGTACAAAGAGGCAGAGGTCCCACAAAACTGCTACATTTCCACCCGCTCCTCAAAGAGAAAGTCTTCTGGGAATCCCAGCAGTTCACTTCCTACTTTTTTGAAGAGCAACCTCCAGTATTCTTCCCAGTTGCGCTCCTGGGTCAGCACAGTTGACTCCTCATCCACAATCCCTTGCTGGTCATAGAGAGCCCGCTGCTCCTGGTCGCTCAACACTGCATACACCTTGCCCAGGATCTAAGAAACAAGACAACGCAATTCAGCACAAGAGCAAACATCAGTCAATCCCGGTCCAGTCCCCACCGCCTAGTCGACATCGAAGGAAGCTCGCCCCCACCTCCCCCTGCATGGCAGACAGTGCAGACTTGCCCACTACATCGGGAAGTGCCACTGCCACTACCAGATCTCTGGCTTCGCGTAGGCGGAAGGGAAAAATCCCAACCCTCCATTTCAAGCTTGCCCCGCGCCTTTCCCTTGCCTGAAAGTGCCGAGTGGCTTCCTCCTTCTCGGCAGGGGCAGCGCGGTCCGGATGCACCCGCAGGGAGACCTTGTGGTAGCCGCGGCGGATCTCATCGGATGAAGCCTCGCGCCTCACTCCCAACACCTGGTACAGGTCGCTGGCGCCGAAGGCCCCGCGGCAGAGCTCCAGCAGCCCCATCACGGAGCGGCGGCGCCCGTCCTCGCGAGCAGCTCCAGCCGGGGCAGAGAGAGACAATTTTCTACAACAGGACCAGCAGCGCGCGCACCTAGTTTTCCCGCCTGCCACGCCCCCGCCTCCCCTGCGCCACTTTACGGCCTTGCCTGGAGATGTCGCAAACCAACCAACAAGCGGAGGAGTGTGGTGTAGGTAACCATGGAGATAGAAGAATCCTAGAGGCCAACAAGGGAAAGTTTCCATAAGCCGTGATAGGAATCCGTCTCGTCGAGCGACAGAGCCCGTCCTTGGGCACCTTTGTGATGAGCGACCCAGATAGACTTTGCATGGGAAGTCAGGGAGAAAACGTCTGTGCGGATGGCGGTGGTGGGTGACGCTCGCCTCTCTCTGCAATCCTATTTGCACTTTCTTGGGAGTAAGCCCCACTGAACACAATGGAGCTTACTTCGGAGTAGACTTGCATTTGTTGTTGTTCAGTCGTTAAGTCGTGTCCGACCCTTCGTGATCCCATGAACCATATCCCGCCAGGCCTTCCTGTCCTCCACTATCTTCCTGAGTTCGCTCATTTTCATGTTCGTTGCATCGGTGATGCTGTCTAACCATCTCATCCTTTGCCTTCCCCTTCTCCTTTTGCCTTCAGTCTTTCCCAGCATCAGAGTCTTCTCCAGAGAGTCCTCTCTTCGCATTAGGTGGCCAAAATATTTGAGCTTCAGCCTCAGTACCTGTCCTTCCAAGGAACAGTCAGGGTTGATTTCATTTAGGATTGACTGATTTGATCTCCTAGCAGTCCAAGGGACTCTCAGGAGTCTTCTCCAGCACCACAGTTTTGATTGTGCTATAAGGAAGTACCTTTACTTGGCCGCTCTCGACAGGGTGCGCCTTACGGCCGGACCACTCTCACGGGCTGCTGCTGCTGTTGCCCCCGCCGGGCTCGGCTGGAGGAGAAGGGGCTTCCTCTAAACGGCAGGAGGGTCTCTGAGGGAGCTCAGCGGGCCCTTCAGAGTAAAACGTGCTAGATCAGTGGTGGCCAACCTTTCAACATGAATGCTGGCCCTTTAAATGGTTGTATTAAGTGAGGACATTTCAGCAGATGCAGCTGCTTTAGCAGCACCATCAGCACTTGCAGCTGCCAAGATTCTGTCTTCTGCACAACTCTTAAGAACACAGAGGCCCTCATGGTGCAAGGTTGGCCACCCCTGTGCTAGATGCTAGAAGCTCCTTTCAGCAAACAAGCTTATAAAGCGGTTCATGTACGGTAGCAACATAAATGGTGTCCCCAAAAGGCTCACGGTAGTAGCACTAGCAGCAAGATCTCCAACTGCTGCTAGTGAACAAAACTTGCTCTCTTCCCCTCACTCAAAATGCATCGCTGCACTCATACAGAAAACGAGCAAGCAGCTCATGGCACCTCAATGACTGACTAAAACACATTATAGCAAGTGCTTTTCATGAACAAAGCTCTTTTTTGTATTTCCTGCACAAATCTCACATGGGGGTCTTTGGGGGCTTTTGTACAGGTAGCTGAAGAGGAACAAAGTAAAGCCGGCTCAAGCGCATCCAAGATTGGTCTTCTGACATTATCGTCCTCTGAAAGGATGGGCTGCCTCCTGCCCCACTATACACCTAGGTCACTGGTTTCCAAAGAAGGACATACCATCTTCTATAAGCTGACTGTACTAGGTTTACCCACCGCAATATGGTTTGTTATCCTCCGTCACATTTTAATGACACACATGCAGTCTCTGCTTCTGTAATTGTTTGCTCAGAAGTATGTCCCACTGAGGCCAGCCAGACTTGCTGCTAAATAAGCATGCATCAGTACAGTCTGTAAGCTTAAACATCCTATGTTTTCCAAAAATGAAAGGGCACGTAGATGCACATTCTCTGCGCTTGTTCCCAGCTCTGGAATACTTTCAAAATTCACCAGTGGCCACGCATCCTCCCAAGTATTGGTAAGACATTTTGTTAAGTGTTGAGAGCACAGAAACGAACACTGCTGTTATACTTCTTTTAAATAAGGTTAAAATTAATTTTTCATAGTTATTTGCATAGAAGCTCTGTAAAGCATTGTTTACACGGTTTGGGTCCAGGATATCTGAGGGACCGCCTTCTCCCATACATTCCGGCCCGCTCTCTTAGGTCATCTAAGGGGGCTCTCCTGCGAGTGCCACCCCTGTCTCAAGTTAGGAGAATGGCAGCTCGTGGGCAAGCCTTGTCTGTTGTGGCGCCACAATTGTGGAACTCCTTGCCAGGGGATTTGAGAACAACCCCCTCCCTCATGATTTTTCGGCGGGGGCTCAAAACGTTTGTTTCGTCTAGCGTTTGGATGATGGGTGGTTGTCTGCCCCCAGTGCCTCAGTATGTTCTGCCTTGCTGTTTTTCTGTTCCACATTGTTACCCCCTAGTGGATTTTATTGTTTTAATTTATTTTATGTATTGTTTTTAAATTATGTATTTTAACTTGTTGTAAGCCGCCTTGGGCATTTGCCTCGGCATAGGAAAAGGCGGAGTATTAAATTTTTTAAATAAATAAATGAATTCATATCTCCAAAGATTTTTCTTTAATGTAAAACAAGATGACAACCTTCAAAGACTACATTTCTTTTCTCTTTTGATTAGCTATTGCTGTTTACTAAATTAGATTGAGGCCCAATCCTACAGGCTGAACCAAGAAATGAACGAGAGGTTTCAAGCTGTGTGCTAGCATCATTGCCAGCACTGCAGAGATATTGTCGAAATGCTGTAGCAAGTATGCCAGTACAAGTGTTTGGATCAGTATGTCAATTGAGTTTCTAAGTACTGTATTGTTTACATGCAAAATTGTTTTCAGAATGTATCAACCGGATCTAAAAAGTAAATTTATTCCATATGTAGAACTTCCCTAGAACATACAAAGGTCATGTATTCAGATTTTCATAAAAATGAAAGTAAAACTGAAGTGAGTTGTATAAAATTTGCTAATTTTTATTTATTTTATGCAATAAATATGCATTGCTGGTAGAGTTATAAAAATGTAGAAGAAAAATGCTATTGAAAAATGTGTAAGTTCAGTAGTTTTTAATTACAAGACTGAAAGCAGCAAATATACATGCTTTCTCCAGTGATTACATGCATTATTTACATACTAAATACACTTGCAGCCTACACTCAATTTCAATTCCTAATAAGCAACAAAAAATAGTGATGTTGTACAAATAATGGTTTTAACAGTCTTCATAAGAGAATGCTTATTTGCACATTTATGAAAGCAGCATCTCTTCTCTCATGATCAGTCACTGCTTAAGTTCTTACAACTTGATTTATTCTGATTGCTTGACAGTTTCCAGAAGAGTAGAACCTTATTCAAGGATTCTTTTTCTCAACGTATGACCTCACTTCAACCCCTTTCAAGCCAATGGCAAGTACTGAACAAAATTAACACTTGCAATCAGTGTTAGGAAAATGAAATGAGTTATTTTTTCAACTTATTCCTCGGATTGCTTTGCCTTTACTCTTTTTTCCTTGATTGCTGGTGCAGCTACTTTTCTTCCTAAGGACTTCTTCAAAGTTGTAGCTCTCAGTTTTGAAGTCACTTTTCTTGGCGTTTTCTTTGGCATTCTCCTTCTGTTTTTATAACGTACAAGATCTTCACGTCCAATTTCTGCCATATGATCCTCCCATGACTTCATTTCATTTTCATAACGGACCTTGTCATCCTCAGCGAGCTGTTGATACGTCTGAGAAGTAATACACAGAGAAATAAGGTTTTCACAAGGAGAAGTTGTTTGTGTGAGGAATGGTTAAAGGCAAAAGAACCCACCACCCACTATAGCAGCGAGAACGGACCGGTCCGGCCCGGGCGAGAACGGACCGGAAGCTCCGCCGCCGCTGTCAAGGCGCCTCCTCCTTCTGAAAGCGGCCTTCCTGTACCTGCGCAGAGCGCCGATGACGCCAAGAGATTGCCCTCTCGACCTCAGTGGCGATCTGCGCAGGTACAGGAAGGCCGCTTTCAAAAGGAGGAGGCGTGGGAAGGCGGCGGCGGCGGCGCCTGAGGTAAGGAGAGCGGTGGGTGGGTGTTCGGAGAGCGGTAAATTCACAGGGGGGTCAAATTTGCGGTGGGGGGCCAAATTTGCAGCCGGCCTAACGGTCGGCCCGTGGCAAATTTTCCCCATGGGAAAATGGCCCTCCACCGCAAATAGGTTCCCCACCCTTGCACTATAGCAAGGTTTTACCAAGCTCTAAGCTACGGCTTTCCTAGAAGTATCTCTTCATCATGCAGGAAGTGTTCACACATCTGTTTCTTGCTCCAAAATTGTGTGTTCAAATAAAACCCCAGAAGCCAATTAGGTTATCTACTTTTGCTTGAAATACACACATCTCAAGACACAGGTTGTATGCATACCTTAAAACAGTACCAGAGGCAACCCTTAAAGGCAAGCTTGCTCATACAATTCCTTCAGCAGGAATATAATAAAAATGTTTATTTTAATAGGTTCATAGACCACTTTTAAAAATATTTTTAAATTATAATTAAAAAATATTTTTACAAAGTATGGTGCTAAAAAAGATTATAAACACAGAATGCAATAAGTCAAAAGAGAAAGATTGACAAACAAAAACATCAACAGCTAAAAACCTTTAGCAGCCATTTTTTAAAAAATAGACCATACAACAACATTATAATTTAAATCAGCCCATTAAAAGCAGAGTGGAATAAAAGAGCACTTGAAGGCAGTCAATGTAGAGGCCTGTTGGACCTCCTCTGGCAGTGTATTCTACAGCTATGGTGCCAGTACAGAGAAGGTTCTGTATCTAGTCCCCACCAACTTCACTCATGCTTGTTGTCAGCCAGAGTGTAGGACCTGATGACAGTCTTACAGTCCAGACAGGAACACAGGGGCACAGGCAGTCCATCAAGTAGCTTGGTCCAAACTGTATACAGTTTCCAAAGCAATAACTAGCACCTTGAATGAAGCTAGGAAACAAAGTGGTAATGCAGCCGATTCTATGTATGAAGTCCCCAACTGGTTTGTATTTGAAACATACATTTTAATTAGTTTAAATTAAGATATTGCTTGAACTGTCTAGTGTAAGCATACAGACACTCAGAAAAATATTCAAACAATTTTGAAAAGTAGTAACTTAAGACATGAGGGATTTATGGAACTGTTTTCCCAATACACAGTTTTCCAGTCTTGTCAGGTGCACAGCACACATTGGAGCCTACTCTTGTAACACAATTTGTTTGGATTTATTGCTGCAAGAGAATTTTGGCAACAAACATACGCATGACAAATACTTTAAATGTTAATAAACTGACATTTAAAATTGATGTTGAATTAAAACAATACCTGTTTTTGAGAACTAGTCATTTTTTGCCATTCTTCAAACAAATTTTTCATCCTTCCCTACGAGAAAGTATACAACAATATTTGCAGTAGATCTGTGAATGAAGACATCTCCTTCCTATTCCCACCCCATTTGCTCTACATTTATAATGCTGAATGCGCAAAACATGCATCTAAAGTCAGATTTCATCTCCAACGACAACCAACTTCACAATCTTAATCAAATTGTCTGACCATCAAGACATGGAAATTCTTCTCCCAGAGATTTGAAAACTCTGAGTTCCTACTGGAAACCCAAAAAGGTCTGCCTGTGGAGATTTGCAGACAGCCAAAGGAGGAGTGGAGAGTTAATAGTATAATGAAATTGTTTTAGTGAAATTCTCATGTTGTACCCTAATCTAAACAAAGGGCAGTTTTAAGGGCGGTCCAGGATTCATTTACAGCAAGTCCTCGCTTAAAGTTGTCAATAGGTTCTTCTTGGAAACAGCAACTTTAAGTGAAACGACTTATAATTAAACGAACTTTACCATAGGCTAATTGATAAATGTAAATGGTCCTATGGCATTTTCCCCATCAACTTTAAAACAAAACGACTTTAAGTGAGGATTTACTGTAATCTATAAAGGTAATTTCCTAGCCCTCTAAGTTGCAAAGATATATCTGAAGGATAAAGCCGAACACCAGTTTTAACTGTCAATGCTAAACAAGTTGCCTATTCCATGAAAACTGACCGTTTTGCTATTGTTGGGCAAATAATAGGTCTAGAGAAGCAACGACTTAGGCAACTGGTGCTGGGTGGGAGAGGGGTTAAACCCCAGTGAAGCACAGCCTCAATCCTAATCGTCAACATCAACTAGTGTTTTAAAAACCTATGAGAGATCCAGTTATGTAGCTCCTGCTGTCCTGCTTGGTTCTTAGAGACAAGTGACATTCAAGCGGTTCCTGACTAAAAAATGGATCCTGACCAAGCGCTATTGAACTCAATGGCTAACTTAAGTCCCATTGAGTTTGGTGGTGCTTAGACAGGATTCACTTCCTTTGGAAACAGCCTAAGGTTTTCACATCTATTAGCAACAGTTCTTAAACAGGACTGGAACCTCAACATTTAAGCCCTGATTAAACCATAAGGAAATTAGCTGCTGCACTGTATTTAGTGGAGTCAAGCCACTGCAGGTGTACTGTGCAACAGTTCATAGGCGTCACTGTCATCATAACCATCATCATGATTCAAGACTATTTCACAAACAGGGAAAATATTGTGTATACCAAGTAAGTTCTGGAGCCGACAGACACACAAACATCCAATGGTTAGTGTGCACAACCAGGTACCATTATTGACTAAGGAGAACAGAAATCAACAACTGTAAGCCATTTAATAGCCAATATTGGGAAAGCCATAGCTGTGCTTCCAGCATGAAACTGCTTGATCAGGGTCAGTCTTTGCTGTCAAAACCCACATAACTATCACCACAATATCTTAAAACTCCTACTAGAATCTAAACAGGTTAGTGCACCAGAAATGAATAGCAGCACTTATTTCACGTTTTGTTAGGGCAGAAAGCAAGATTAACTGATTAAAACTACAACCCTCCCGTTATTTACCTGAATTGAGGCTCCTTTAGCTTCCTGGAAATGTTCAGACATAAATATGTTGAAGGCAGTACGAGGTCTTTTAGGTTTTCCAAGCACAGTTAATTGCTAAAATGTCAAGACAGCACCGGTGAGTAATTCTCTCAGCTGATATTGAACCCAATCCCCCCCCCCCCAAAAAAAAACCCTGCATGGCAAAGTGTGCCTGTGTGCACATGGCAGATTTTTACCTACTGTGGCAGCCCCTTTCTCTTCATAGAGTAAGGCTCTGGAGGTCCCCTGACCTTTGGGAGGCTGCTATCGGGGGCGGGGGAGGCTGAAAACCCTCCAAAGTATATGCATAATACCACACACTCAGCTTTGGATCCCATCCTATACTCTACATAACCAATTTCCCAAGCAGAGCACTAAGGCAAACATCAAACAGAGAATAACTTGCCGGTATTAGCAATGCAATGTAATTATGAATTCATGGCTCCTAACCATCTGAAGCAGCTTGGGGGCGATTGTAACAATACTTGTCTTACTTGGGATCACAAGACCCGAGTTCAAAATACATGCATTGTATCAGTTATGAATATTAGGTACACATATAATTCACAGCTTTTCCCTTCAAAATACTCACAAGGAGCAAACATAAAGAGCCAGGCCTCAGCCGGTCACTATTGTGAAAGGAAAGTCACACACCATGTGCCCTTGGTAACTGATATGTGAACAAGATATGAATTGTTCTGAATTCTTAACTCAACACATATTGGTGTCCCTTGGTCATTTTGATAATGAAAAGTTCAACCCTAAACTGACCCTTTTTTTCCTGGTTGCTCTTCTTTTTGCTACTTTCCTCCTCTTTTCTTCTTTCAATGCTTCTTCCTGGGCAGGAGTTAGCTGAGCTTTATATTTGGCCATTTGTTCTTTATAGATTTGCCTGTCAACCTTGGCAGCCACTTCGTAAGGCTAAAATTAATAAACAGAGATTTTTTTTATTTTGAAAAGACATTTGTTTCAAATAATATACAGCTTTAGGCATTAAAGTGGTCAAAGTACTCTTAATCTTAAACCCCTAGCTTATTATACTAAAGTGCTTTTCAACCAATGATACTGTACTTCACAGTATGGCAAGTGGCACTTGGCATGACCCCACTGGAAGCGGACACAGCTGGAGTGATGATGCATCAGGGGGTAAGATGTGGCTGTACAACTGCCTGTTCCTCAAAAGAGACATGGTTTGGGAAAGGAGGGTACAGAGTGGAGTTCCAACAGTGGGGCAAGTCACCCACTCCCGTGAACAGCTGCCATCTCTGGTGGCAATGGTGGTACTTGCAAAAATGCTACCCATAAATGGTAGTACAGGTGTCCCCTGGTTAACGACAGGCTCGCTTAATGACAATCCGCATATCCGACGGCAATCCCCAGTTAAAAAATGCAAAGGATTTAAAAAGATGCCTCTTAAAATCCCCAGCTCTTCAGCTGTTCAGCGCTAGATAAAGGCTTTAAAGCTCAGTGCTGTGCTTAAAGTCTCAGCGCTGAACATCCAAGCCTTTATCTAAAGCCAGACAGCTAATGGCTAGATAAAGACTTCGATGTTTAGCGCTGGGGAAGACTCGCTTAACGATCATTTCAGTTCACAACAGGTATTTCAGAATGTATCCCCGTTGTTAACCTGGGGACACCTGTACTTGCAAACCTCCCCCCCACTATACTTTATTATGATACAGATTTCTAGTATATTGCAATGCATGGGAGTAAAATATCAATAAAATACTAAGTTTATAGTAATAGGCTTCTGAAGACTAATTTTCTAAATTAGCCTTGTAATATGTTTTAAAAAATTATATACTGCTTTTCGGGTACTCAGAGCAGTGTACAACATAAAAGTAAAACATACAGAAGATAAAAACATTCGAATAAAATTAAAAAGTTTAAAAAGTTACAAGAGCAGATGAAAATATAAAACAGCTATAACATAACATAAAACAGCAACAGAAATTTAAAAAGGGGGTCCCTAGGAGGTTCCTCCCTCCTTGAAGGCCAAGCAAACAAATAAGTTTAGAATTAAAAACAAGCATTCTGCCGGGAAAACTTCGTTGTAAAATACAATTGTATTGTTTCACTCAAATGGTTACAACTCTATGTTTCGCCTGCAACATTACAGGCATCCTCAGAAGTATCGTGGCTACTGTTTGCAACTACTGATAAATACCATCTCTGCTACCCCAGATGTTGTAGTTAGCCCTGGCACATCTAATCTTCTGCTAACTAATTGCCTGGTTCACTTTTACAACTCTCCTTGAATAAACATTCGTTAGTTCCGCTGCAACTTACATACCACTCCGCTCATCCATTCCACGCTTCTACAAAATTTTAAAGTGACCTCAGTGCTCTCATTACCATAATAATCAATTAATTCCGCTTCATATGTACCTCTGACAACTCTTGAATCACCAGACCCTCATTCTATTCATCCATCCCTCACCTCTCCGTTTGCCTTAGTTAGAATGATGCTGTCAAACAAAACCTTCTGCCGGCACTGAATGTAAAAAGCACGTCGCCGTAACATACCCGCGAATGACAGACAACACATCTCCATTTATTTTATTTATTTACAATATTTCTATCCCGCCTTTCTCCCCAAAGGGACCCAAGGCAGCTTACACAAAAATACAAAAATACAAAAAATTTACATGATGTACTACATGTTTCTCTCCCGATCCTAAAGTTCATAGGCATAAACAGCAACCAATAAAATGCATTAAAACCGTGTAATATACAGCAGTCAGATAAAAGTCACCACAGCCCATGCATAAATTAACACAATCTTTAAACGTTACATAATACCACAACATTACTTCTCTGGGGACTGAAAACCAAATATATGGATCAATTAAACCACAAGTTAAAAGCACAAGTGGATGAACACAATCAGCGACCAATAAAACAGATTGAACCCCTGTAATATAATGCAATCAGATTAAAATCACCACAACCCACATATAAAATTAACACAAGCATTAAAAAAAAATCACAATACCACATAATACCACAATTACTACCTGTATGAGGACTAAAACCAATAGTATGGATTACCCGTGTTCCCACTATTTTCCATTCCTTAGTTTTTTAGGACTGGCAATCCAACTATTACTCACTTTCAGGGATTCCTTTTTTATTCACTGAATTCAAATGTTTATAGATTTCTATAGATTCCCTATGCAACCTAGGTAGATACTGGTTTGTTTTCCAGTATCTAGTTTGTTCAAATTTAATATTATGAGCTAGTTGAAACGCATGTTCTGCTATCGCTGATTTGTCTCATTGTCCTAATCTAAAATAACGTTCGTGTTCTTTCAACCTAGTGTTCAAGCTCGTCTTGGTTGTGCCTATGTAGCACTTCCCACATTCACACGGGATTTTGTAAACTCCCACATTAGTCCAGGGGTGTAGGGGTCCTTAGGATTCCTTAATAAATTACCTATTTTGGTTGTGGGGGCAAAATTGGTGGCGATATCAAATCTTTTTAGCACTCTGCCTATCTTTTCTGTTGTCCCCTTAATATATGGTAAACTCACTTGTCCGCTTCCTGGTTGTGCTTCCTTGGGCTTTCCTGGCAGAATGCTTGTTTTTAATTCTAAAGTTTGGACATGTCATGAGAACCTAATAAACAAACAAGTCTTTAAACCCCGCTGGAAACTGTGTAATAAAGGGGCTGTCCTCAAGTCTTCTGGCAACTGATTCCAGAGACATAGTGCCACAAAAGGCCCTGTACGTTGCCACCATCCCCTTGGCTGCAGATGGTGGCGGTATCCTAAGCAGGGCCCTATCTGTTGATTGTAGGGGATGCGCAGGATTATATGGGGGAAGGTGGTCCTTGAGGTATCCTAGTCCTATGCTGTATAGGGCCTTAAAGGTCATCACCAACACCTTGAATTGGGCTTGGAGAGGAATGGGCAACCAGTGTAGCCATTGGAGCAACAGCATGGCAGACTTAGCATGCAGAGTCCCGATGACCAATTTTATTTATTTTGCCCATTTTGGATGATTGTCTCCCCTTGAACCGAGATATCTGCAACTGGCCAAACCCCTTACACAAAGCATTCTAACAAGTGATAAAAAATATCTTGCCTTAAAAGAACTCCTTTCCAAAGCAGGGAAGCCAGATCACTAGACTTCTTTTTAAGAATTCTATTGACATGAAACAATAGCCGCCGCCCCTCGACATGCTTACTTGTTTGTCAGATGCTGGCAGCTCCCTCCAAGCATGTGCTATCTTTTTTGTTATGTCCAAAATATTTACTCCTGCAGAATAAGAAGTTACCAAAATGAAAATTCTGTCCAATTTATCATTTTTTATTTTTCAAATATTCACAACACACATTATTTCATCATTTATATATAAGGTGAGTCTACTGGCTAATAGGTATATTAAAATCAAACTGTTCCAGAAAGCCAAAACTGTATATTTTTGCAATAGTAACAAAACCATTCAAAAACAACAATATTTTGCCACACATTTAAATACCCCCCACAGAGACTGAGCGAGCAAGGCCTCCTATTGGAATGAGATTCATAGTCTGCAGTACCCACGAAGTCCCTATCTTGCATCCCCCTCATCCAAACTTTACCAGGTGTTGCAACACTGAACAGACCCTCCAATGAAAAATGTATTGCACAGGTAGGCATTTGTGGAAGAAAGCAGTCATCTAGCTTCAAGCCACGTAGGACTTTAAAAATCATAATCATCACAGCTTCCTCCATAGCAGTCAGCATCTCTCCTATCCTCACAGCGATATTAACTATCTCCACCACCCTCCTATGGCTGCTTTAATGCTGATCTACACAAACTCCGTGCATGTTTGGAGGGTCGCGAGCGTAGGGGACAGGACGCCCTGCCCCGAGATGCTGCCCTGACTACACCAGTTTTCCTTTTCTCTTTTGTCTTTCTCTTGTAAGTTCAAGGTCAACACTGATTGGCTGAAGCACAAGTGCACTCCAATTGGCTGAAAGCCCCCTCACATCCCATGGGTGGTACAGCTCGCTCCGCGTCCCACCCTCATTTTATTCTGGCCAAACATGAGCATGGTCCACAAGTGATTGTAACCGAACTCGGGAGAGTGTGGCTCTCCTGCGTTCCGTGGCGATCGGTTAAAAAGGAAGCCACACCGCTCCACACATTCCGCATGCGTCCGGGACGCTCCGGAATTCGTGCAGTGTAAATCAGCCTTTAAGCTACAAGGATGAGCAAGGATCAAGCAAGCACATGGTCATTCTCAGCTCTCCAAGTTGTCAGTCCACATCTTGAATAACCTGAAAGGTATCCATTACAACAGGGCAAGCAAGCACATCATTAACTATATTTAAAGTTGGGTCAAAGTCAGAATGGATGCAACCAATTTTATCAGTGAAGTGACTAGCAAATTGGTCACAGTGGGCTGCTGATATTACCCCCTCAATCTCATAGGAGCCCTGATGTAAAAAGTCCCTCACTACACCAATCGACTCTGATAGACAACACTCTGTTGACGCATTGATAGTGTTTTCGTCACCATTTCCACCACCACAGACTAGGCTTTAAAATGAATTCAGCTCATGTTCATGTTGCATTCATCTGAAGTCTTCTCCACCATCACTCTAGATAGTTTCCTAACTTTTTCCATTACTTGAATTGCCCCAGAAAACTGAGTCTGGGTTTTACTCAGTGGAAGCGGATGCTTAGGAGCATTTCTGTCAACCGACCAGGTAATTCCCCCTATTTATTTATTAGCAAATTTATATACTATCTTTCCAAAGGTAACAAAATCTGGCACCCAAGGTGGTTTACAACACAAACAATATATAATATATAATAAATATAATAAAATGACAAATCACATAATAAAATCACAAAATAACCATAAAACAAAAACCCTAAAAGTGACCATAATAAAAACAGCAGCCATAACAATATCAAATCCTCAATTAATAACAGCTTCCACATTCCCATCTCAATATCCCCCATGTTTCAAAGCTCCCCACACACTCTACCCACCATCAACAGCCATGTCTTTAAACCCCATTGGAAAATGTCCAGGGAGGGGGCCAACCATAATTCACCCAGGAGGGAATTCCACGTTTAGGGGGCCACCATGGAGAAGTCTTCACACGTACACACGGACATACACAAAGAAGGGCCCCCTCTGAAGATCTAAGGAAGCGGTGGGGAACCTCCGGCCCCAGGGCCGGATCAGGCCCCCGAGGCCATCCGGTCCGGCCCCCGGAGAGATTGCCGGGAGGCCGCCCAACCGGCCCCTGGAGGCTCCGCCGGGTCCGCGCATCACCTCCGGAGGCCGGGAGAGGGCCTTTGCATGTCCTCCCCAGCCGCTGCCTCGACCCCTTCTCACCAGGCCGTTGGCCATTTCGCACATGCGTACCACACCGATGAGGGCAAGCTCTTGCCGGAGGTGACGCGCGGATCCGGCGGCGGCTTCGGATGGTGAGCGCGGAGCCTCTGGAGGCCGATGGGGGGCGGTGGCAAAAATTAATTAAATAAATAAAAATGGTGCCCGGCCTTACAGCCGGCCCTCAAGCAAATTTCTAATATTTAAAACGGCCCTCGCCAGGGAAAAGGTTCCCCGCCCGTGATCTAAGGAGATGAACCGGTCTATACGGGAAAAGATAGGCCTTCAGATACAAAAGCAGTTAAGGTCTTCAAAGGTTAAAACCAGCACCTTCAATTGGGCCTGGAAACAAGCCGGCAGCCAATGCAGTCACTGGAGCAGCTGTCTAACAGCATCGAATTGCCAACCTCCAACGACAAGATGGGCCACAGCATTATGCACCAACAGCAGTTTCTGGACTGCCTTCAAGGGCAGCCCCACATAGAGTGTATTGCAGTAGTCTAATTACAATGTCACCAAGACATGGGAAACCATTCAGATTCATTATTCTCTGGGCAGGCCATCATAATAGGTCCTACAGAGACTGAAAGCCATGGTGAATCTAATCTATACATGTTTTATTATCACTGATGGAAAATTGGTAAAGCATAACACTTCACTGAATCAAAAGTTTCAAGGAAGCATCTAGTTTCACATTAGGAATCCCAAGGTTGCAGATGAGCTGGAAAAATCCTGGCAAAACACAATGCATGAAAAGACCTGACAGGCTTCTAGTGCCTTTTAAAATTCAGAAGTACAGCAAATAAGACATAAAGGTGTAGTTTTAATTAACTTACTTTTTAACGAATTCCTTACCTGGATTTTGTTTCCTATAAATGGGTTGCTGGTCTTTATAAAAACGAATGTAAGCTGTTAAGGGCTGTTTTGGACGGTTATCTGAACTAATGTGCTTTGAAAACCACTTTTCCACTGAGCAGGTAGCACTGCATCTTAATAAAAGCAAAAAAAGGTTAATACAGACTGCTGTCTATATGGCAAAATCTTGCAAATGGGGGGGGGGGGGGATGGGACAGGACCAGATATTACAAGGCAAAAAAAAAAAGAAATTATTTGGAGTCTAGTGAAAACAAGTAGGTCAGTTCCAGCTCCATTGTATTACCCAAGTAAACATAAATTGGTTTGTTCAGAAATCCTGAAATAGCCTCAGGGCAAGGAGATCACTAAGGGCCCAATCCTATTCAACCTTTCAGCACCGGTGCAGCCCCAAGGTAAGGAACAAACATTCTCTTACTTTGAGGAGACATCCAGTAGCATAGCTGCTGTGAAGTGACTGGTACAGTCCACTCTGGGCTCTGCTGCCTGAGGGGGCGCTCGCCAGGTCAACCCCCTGGTTGCCCCCCAGACCTCCCTAGTCCCCCAGCTCCAGCCGCCCCGTACCATGCACTGAACAGGGTGCTATACATCAAAGCACTAATCTAGCGCCCGAATAGCTGATCAGCGCTGGGGTTTCAATCCCCAGGGCTGATCAGATGTTTGGTGCTAAATTAACACTTTGATGTATAGCACTGAACAGTTTTGAAGTTAAGAAGCTTCCTGCGGTGCTCGCCCACGCCATTACGTTTGTTGTATTTCAAACCTGTTGTGTTTCAAGGTCTGCTTCTGTGCTTTAGCTAGCACATAAGCAGACAAGCCGACTGAATGGTCCTGAACTAACAGGAAGCAGTTCTAGTTCCTGCTTCCAGTTAATTCAGCCAAGCCTCTCAACCATTCAGTCGGCTTTTCTGCTAGCTAAAGCACAGAAGCAGGCCTTTTGCTAAAGCAAGGCACAGGCTTGAAAAACAACAAAGGTAATGGCGGGGGGGGGGCTTCTTGACCCTTCTCTTCCTATCTCTTTTCTCTCCCTAGTCAGTAGTGACCTTAATCTAGGCATATGTGCTGTTCTTCACACCCAATTTACACCACTTTCTCCAAACGTCTGGCACTTCAGACTCTCCTCTGAAGATGAACACATGATAGCTTCTGGAAGGAAGCTGGAGACCTTCTCTGGTTCCTGTTAAACTCTCTTGGAACTCCTTATAAATTCCTCCTCTCACAAACCAACTCTCCTGGTTTCAGATAGGAGAGAACAAGATCCTAGGAGTCTAACAGCGCAATCTGACTTAACTTTTGTGCCGGTTTAACCAGCGGTGCAGCGAGAACAGGAGGCCCCAGAACCCAAAAGCGTTTCAAATCCCCTCCAAAAGAGGAATTCAAAGGGGATTTGAATCCCTTTTCTGTTCTGGGGCCCCCCGTTCTCGCTGCGCCGCTGGTTAAACCGGCACAAAAGTTAAGTCTGATTGTGCTGTAAATAATTTTAGGGATGCACTTATGAAAAAGATAGCAGGCAAAGACAGGAGTTCCTTTTTTTTTAAATGCAAGGCCTATCTTCTATGAAAAAATGTGATTTAAAAAATGAAGATTGTTCTGCCAGTAAAAATACAGTTCATTATTTCCATGTGGCAGGAGGGGGATGACTAAGGGGGGCATATGACAGCCCTGCAGTGTAGTCCACTGTTAATATTACAGGCTAGAGACTGCATTCCATCTCCAGTCAAAAAGTCCCTTCCAAAGCACAGAATCCAGAAGTCATGTGACATCACAATGTTATGGGTTGTTGTGATGTCACCGCCCCCATATAGGGGTGTGTGTGTAAAATGTATGGGCCCCAGACATCAAATGACCTAGTTGACTTAAAATGACTTAATGTAAGTAAGTGTAAAGTGATGTACATTGGGGCAAGAAATCAAAACTTCACATATACACTAAATGGGTTCTGAGCTGTCTGTGACAGATCAGGAGAGAGATCTTGGGGTACTGGTGGACAAGTCAATGAAAGTGTTGACCCAGTGTGCGGCGGCTGTGAAGATGACCAATTCCATGCTTGGGATAATTAAAAACGGGATTGAGAATAAAACAGCCAATATTATTACCGTATTTCTTTGATTCTAAGGCGCCATCGATTCTAAGGCGCACCTTTACTTTCAGTACCACTAGCAGGGAAAAAAAATCCATCAATTGTAAGACTCCCCTCCCTTCATTAAATCTACCTGCTCAGCACCAACTCTCCCCAGCATGTCTCCTGCAGCTGAGGATGACTGAGTGCACTGCCTTTGCATAGCATTTCTGGCCCCGTCAGAAAGTGCCATTTCCTTCGTTACCTGGGCTTGGGGGAGCTTCAGGGAGGCCTGCGCAACCCTCTGCAGGCCTCCCTGATCTTCAGTTTGGCGAAAAACAGCGATTTTTGGCCATTTCTGGTTTTCGCGAAAACCAGAAATGGCTGAAAATTACCGTTTTTGGCCGAACTGAAGATCAGGGAGGCCTGCAGAGGGTTGCGCAGGCCTCCCTGAAGCTCCCGCAAGCCCCAGTAAGTAAGAAGATAGCATTTTGGGGTGCTTTTTGGAGACCTTCGATTCTAAGATGCACCCCATTTTTTGAAACGCTTAATTGGGAAAAAACATGCGTCTTAGAATTGAAGAAATACAGTATGCCGTTGTACGAATCAATGGTAAGGCTACATCTGGAGTATTGCGTCCCGTTCTGGTCGCCGCATCTCAAAAAGTATATAGTGGAACTGGAAAAGGTGCAGAAGAGAGTGACCAAAATGATTAGTGGGCTAGGGCATCTCCCTTATGAGGAAAGGCTACAGCGTTGGGGCTCTTCAGTCTAGAAAAAAGGTGCCTGAAAAAGGTGCATGATTGAGACATAAAATTATTCACAGGATGGTTCTTTTCCCTCTCACACATCACTAGAACTAGGGGACATCCACTAAAATTGAGTGGAGGGAGAGTTAGAACGGACAAAAGAAAATACCATATTGGTCTGAGTATGACTCACTTTTTTCTCCTAATTTAAGTTTTTAAACTAGGGGTGTGTCTTATAATCAGGCTGTTGCAATTTAATACCAGTGATTTAATTAAATTTTTTTTAATAGCACTAAACTTCAAGGGTGCGTCTTATAATCGGGACAATATGGTATTTCTTTACCCAGCGTGTAATAGTTTGTGGAACTCATTGCCACAGGATGTGGTGATGGCACCTGGCCTAGATGCCTTTAAAAGGGGATTGGACAGATTTATGGAGGAAAAGTCAACCACAGGTTACAAGCCACGATGGGGATAAGTAACCTCCTGGTTTTAGTAATAGGCTATCTCTTAATGCCAGATGCAAGGGAGTGGCAACATGATACAGGTATCTTGTTGTCTTGTGTGCTCCCTGAGGCATCTGGTGGGGCCACTGTGAGATACATGAAGCTCTTCATATATTCTTAGTTATGCCACTGTGACAGTCGAGTCTGGCAGAATTTGAACACAGAGAGGAAAGGATTGCACGTGCATACAAGGCAAGGGGATATTGGGTGAAACCAGAACAGCTCTGTGCAATGTTTAAACTAGGTCAATAATTCTACAGGGCACAGGCTTCCACCGGGGCTATTATTTTGAGAGTTTTCATCTGGCAAGTTCCCATACTTTGGTATGTACCAATTCAAGAAGTCACACATAACATCACTTAAGGCAGGTAAGGCTACAATCCTCTGCACATCTATTAGGGAGTAGGTCCCGTTAAAAGCAATGGGGATTTACTTCTGAGTAAACATACATAGGCCTGCATTGGGAGATTTCTTTCAGCTACACACAAATGGCAGCGATTATAAGGGGGATATCCGACTCGGCAAATCCTACTAATAGGTTGGGGGTGGCATTTGTACTGCATGTAGTTTCACCTACATAGCAAAGAACATAGTATCCAGCAATAGGAGCCTTTTGTTACTGGGAAAAGGCAACGTTTACACATAAAGCAGAGCAAGTAATTCTGGCTCATATTCTGAGCAAGGAAACAACTGCAGGAGGTCGAGTGTACAGTACTGTACTGTATTTACCCTCTGAACTAGTCTGAGATTTACATCGGACTCTCTTAATTCATATTTGGTAGAGCTGCCAGATAATCACCTCAAGGCTCAAGATTTGAGCGTCAGGAGAAATGCGTTGTCTACAGGAACTTTATTTCTAAAGAGAGATCTTCTCCTTGGTGATCTCCAGCATAACCCTGTTTCTCATGCGTTTTCAAAATACAGCTAGGCTGTCACCCTCCATTCAGTCGCTCCCGCCAAAGAAAATTTTTACGATGGGACGAACGGGCTCCAAAGCGAGAGCAATGAAAACTTTAGAACGGGGGGAAGAGAACATTCTGAATGGGTCCAGACAGTGGAAAACAGCGTTAGCCTTTGCCAGTGCCTCCTCACCCCGACATTTAACTCCTACTGCAGAAGATCCCGAGGAGGAGGCTAAAAACCCCAAAGCTTCAAGTCACACACCGAAACCTGAAAATCCTCAAGAATGATAACTAAGATACAGGAGAGAGACGCCCAAGCAATAAAAATCTTCCCGACCCCAGCACAGCTCATGTAGCAGCAGGGGAAGTCGCCAGGAAAAGCCATGGAGGCTGCTGGGGACGAGGTGGATGGGCCGTTGCATGCAAAAAAAGGCGATGAAAACCGAATCATCATAAAATGGACTGTGCAAGGCGGGAGAGAGGTTCGCGCCAGGATTCCGCCACAGAGCTTTTACCTGAAAACGTAACGCGACCCAGACAGAGAAGATACAACACGGGCCAGCAGTACTGCCGCCATAGCGCCGCTCTACCCTTAACGACTGCTCCCCTCCTCACACTCGCGGCTCAGAACCACCACGCGCCACAATCGCGGGGCATTGTGGGGGGGGAAATAATCCAACGTTCGGCCCTATACAGCCAAACGCACTACACCGTATCGCCGCCGTAGAAAAACACACCACCTCTTGTGGGCGCATGCGCCCGATGACTTGCTCCCCTCCCGCAAGGCTAAAAGTAAAGGGGAAGGAAACGAAACAAGTTTTACAGCCGTCACTTCCGGTCTCTGTTTGAATGCGGCCATATGCGGGACATAAGAGTGGAAGAACCCTCTGCTCCTTTTTTTCTATGCTACTGTACTCAATTATTTTTCTATCCAATCCTGTTTCTTTGTATCGGGTGCCCTGCACGTTCATTTGGAAACCACACGTGCTGTGAGATTGACATTGTCATTTAGTATACCGCTTGGTGACCGGTAACCGTCACGCACTGCACGTGCCGGTTTTCTTTCCATGCACATCCGCCCCTAAGAAAAGGGTCGGATGGGAGAATTAGAAACATAAGAGATGGGATAGATTGGATGAGCGGTGGGCGGGGTCAGTATGCTGCTCTCCAATCCCCGCTTCAGTGTAGTGATGGGAAGCAGCGATCTGTTCACACGCCCTCACAGGCCCTTTGGCGGGAAAATGGAAGACCTACACCGCACGAGTCTCGGCGCGTCCCGGGAGCGTGTGGAGCTGCGCAGCTGTGTGGGTTCCATGTTAAGGCCGACCCACACCGCAAGAGTACCGGAGTGGAGGCGCGCGAGTAGGAGCCTGGCCGCCCCCCTCCAACCGCCACCAGGGTCGTCCTGCAATTAGTCCCTCCTGATTGTCCCACCTTCTAATCACTGATTGGATGAAACATAAGTGTGCTCCAATTGGCTGAAACCCCCTCTAATCCGATTGGTGACAAAAGTAGCTCGGCATCCCTCCCCCTCAAAATCTTGAGCCTGGCCAATTCAGATCGCACCGGAACTCGGGAGAGCACAGGTCTCCCGTGTTTAGCTACGATCTCATAAAAATGGAAGCCATACAGGTGCGTGAGCTCCACATGCGTCTGGGACACACCGGAACTCATGCGGTGTGGGTTGGGATTTATGAGATCGCATCAGAACGCAGGAGACCTGCGCTTTCCCAAGGTGCAATCTGAATTGGCCAGGCTCAAGATTTTGAGGGGGCGGGACGCGGAGGTAGTTTTGTCATCAATGGGATATGAGGGGGGATTATAGGGATTAGAAAGCGGGACAATCAGGAGGGACTGATTGCAGGAAGACACTGGTGGAGAACAGGGGCAGCGCTTGGAGGCAGGTGTTCAGGCACCTACGCTCGCGCACCTCTGCACCGGAACTCCTGTGGTGTGGGTCAAGCTTAAAGGTCAAAGCACACCGGGCGCGTTCTGCATGCACCCTGACAAATGCAGCAAACGTTGATAATTGTCCAAGGGAAGCATCAATGCAAACGCTGCTCCTTGGTGGCCTTTAGCTTTAGATGTGGCCGGAGAAAAGTCCCACTGAAAGAACACAGGGGCAGCCAGCCGCAACGTGCTGGCCACACGCAGAACGCACCTGGTGTGCCTCCACCTTCAATTTATGCTGCGTTTGTTGCGGCCCACGCAGAACACGCCCAGTGTGCTTCGGCCTTTACTCCTTGCCTGTTTTGCCATTCCCTCCCACCTTCTAGAAAGGAATTCCAGAGAGGCTGTCGCATGCACGTCATCAGATGGAAAAGGCCAAGGTAAGGGTGAAGCCCTGCTAGAAAGATTCTAGGTGTGTGTGGTAAAGAATAGAACAGCGCTGGCTCTAGCTCTTCTCCAGCCTTTCAGCAGATGTTTCTGACTGACTTCTGGCTGGAAGGGATGTTGGTACAAATACCTAGTTTTACGAGAATCGGGGCAACTGTTGAAAAACCTAGTCAGGCATGTAAGAGACAGTGATGGTTGCTTTTTGTGAAGCGACTGGTATTGTAATCTTTGTCTACATTCCCTTTCATACAGAGCTAGTTAAGTAAAGCTTGACCTACAAGAGCAGGGAGTTTAAACCAAGATTAATAAACTCCTGTTGTAGTGGGCCAACTATGTTACCAATCCCATTGTTCCTGCAAGATGGGGCCTTCATGCAACTGCAGGAATATTTTTTTCTCAAGAGAACTAAGGAAACACCTCTGCATGTGGAGCACAGCATACACCACAGCTCCCGAATCCCACCTTGCTTATTTAGAAGCTGGCACTGGCTGTGTTTAGAAGTTGTCACTACCCTGGCACACAGATGAGGCTGAATGCAAAAAGAGCTAAGAGTTTGGGTAGCAAAATGACAGATGGGACATGCTTGCAAACCACAAAACTATCACTTGCAACGAACAATCCTTCACTAATTCACTCACTCAAGGATAAAACTTGAGACGCTCAGGTTTCAAATCAAATCTTTATTTTCATTCAAGCCTCAGCTGACATCTTTAGGCAGAAAAATATCACATCAGAAGTAGCTAGAAAGTACGCCGTATTTAACATTAACTAGAATGACTAAAGATTACACTTCCGAGAATTTCAGTGATACAGCAATCCTTTGCTTTAGTCATGCCAATAGTGCCAAGTGAGGAATATACAGAATGGGATGGCTCAGTTAGTGCCCTTGCTAAGGCATTATACAGTATAAACTGGGAGATGGTGGAGGGGACTGAAGCACAGACAACATTTATGCCACCATAATGGAAGCACCAGGACTGAGCAAATGTTTGATATGAGAATAAAAATAACCTTCACAATGGATCATTTAAACAAATAAAGGACATTTACCAAGAAATACAAAATATTTAAGAGGGAATTCTTAACACCCTTAGTTATTCAAGGCTGTCGTTTGAAATAAGCCCAATTAAGTTCTTGTTTGTTTAAAGGTGCTGTTATTAACAACATCAGTCTGACAATTCTGTATGTAAAGCCAGTCTCTGAACTAAAATGTCACTGAAAAAGACAAGCACAGCTTCAACACACTTGTCTTCAAAGAGCCCTATGAAGGAAGAATAAGAGGCTTGCTGATCTGCACCTTTTGCTCAGCCTGAAGACTTTGCATTATGGTAAGTAAATTCCTTTTTGTATGATGCATACTTCAAAGCATAGTAACATCTAAACCATTTCAAACCAGCCTCCATATAATTTTAGCAAAGCAGAAGATTAAATGCTCTCACTGAACAGGCATGCAAATCAAACTACCAAATTTCACAGAATCCATTGTAAGGGATTAAAGGACTATTTGTTTCTTATTCTGGGACAAATTTATTATAAACATCTAAGACAGACATGGGTAAAAAAAAAAGTCTGGGAAATCACTCTCAATCAGAATCTTTTACCACCGGTTAGTTTTAAGTATTCATGACAAGTGTAGTGAATATGGCATCCCTTTTTTCAAGTACAGTATAGTGAAAGTAACCATTTACTGCATGGAAACACTATTGGCTATTTGCAGAGATTGGTCTATTTCACAGCAAGCAATGACACTTACAGAAGCAATATAATGACATTTTCAGTGCTTATTTCATAAAGCTTCCACCTTTTGATAGTATACATTGAGGTAAACAATTGAAGCCTAGATGACCTTATGTACAAGTGACCAGTACAGACTTATTTCCTAGGTCATCAGAGCTACCCAATAAGTTTAAGATTAAAATGCTAAACATTTTATTAAATTCCAGTAATAGAAAAATAGCCTCTGGGAAGCTTGCTGCATTTCTACACATTCCAGTTATATACGTGCTTTTTTAAAAAAAGTGTTCCTTGGTGTAGCAAAGCACTAGAACTATATTCCCTTCTCCAGAAGGGGTCAAATGATGTCTATGGTGGCAAAACTTCCCATTCAAGCAAGCTGTGTAATTAAAATTTCTGCAGCCACAAACTAAAATGCATTTAACAGGGATTTAGTACAGTACCTCAAAAGCAATGTAGATTTTTAAAAACAAGCGCTATTATTTGTAAAGAACCTAAGCTGTTTTTCTCCATACATGCATGGTGAGATATACGTATAATTAGGCTTACCATATCCAAAAGGGGACAGAGTGCTTACACCTTTAACAATTGTAAAAAGAGGGAATTTGGGCAGGTGCAGCTTGTTGCACCCTTCCATTATGAGCTACACCTGCCCAAATTCCCTCTTTTTACAATGGTTAAAGGTGTAGGCACTCTGTCCCCCTTTGGATATGGTAAGCCTACATATAATGGTTTAGAAGCTTTAGCTTAGTGTGTGGAAATATCAGATCAAAATATTGTTAAACAGTTGAGGGAAGAAGCTTCAGTGAAATCTCAACATTAGTAGTAGTAATCAATTTAAGTAACATTTGGGTAACTTTGCTAGCCACCAAAGACGTTTTTTGTATTGGGATCTAACAGATCATATACAACACAATGAATACACACAGTTGTATAACAGCGACCATAATATACTCAAAAGCTCATAGCAATTTTCAAATATATGGGCTGGATCCTTTTAATAATTCACATATTTAACAATATTTTGATTTTCTCAAGCAAGCACATGTAAAGAATGTGCAAGACTTAAAGAACAGCCAAGACAAGTAGTAAAAACACATTTTATTTATATGGAAAAGCTTCAAGTCAATTTGTTAAAAGGTCAGAGATTATATTGCCCATATGGGATAAAAAAAGTCAGCTGTGAATAGAACAAAATTAGTTACATTTCTTTCTACAGAGCAGTGCAATTAGTTCACATTGCAATAAAATTAAGTATGCAACAGAATCAAAACCAAGTGTTTTTCCATAATCAGCATACTGAGAATTAGAGTGCAAAGTTTGTTTTAAGAAATCTATCAGTTTATTGAGTAGTCCTCTGGGAAGGAATACTCCACTCATTTAATAGCAGTTTTATTTTATTTTATTTTCAATACTGTGCAGAAGGTCTAAAGTGAGTTGACTTGCATGGTAAATAAAATATAGTCTATACAGTAAAAAAATACAAATTATACAATGAACTAACAAAGAATGAAATTCGAACACAGACTTACATGACAAAGACACACAGAATATTTCTCATGTAACACCTAGTTTTTCAGCAAAAATAATTTGGTTGCTCTACAACTGCATTATGGATCTTGTAGGCTGGAGATGCAGATGTCCAAGTATCTTTAAAAAGCATAATAAATGTCTTTTGCAAAGCATACAAAAAGGATAAATACTCTCATCACAGTCTTCAGGTTAATTTTCGTAGTTATTTCCTTGTTCCAGAAACACACTTACATGGGTGAAAATCAAATAGGGCTTCATGGTACACTGAAACAGTAAACTGTGCTCCATTTACTTCTAATTTTGAAAAAACCCTAGAATTTACAGTACTCTGGTATATATGAAAAAGTCTTCAAAGTTTACATTGCATATTTCTGTGTCCATTCTCTTGCATGTCTGTTATATCTGTCAACGAAAATAAAAAAATGAAAGCCGACAAGCTTATGATTAACAGCAATGTTATCATATACAAAATTAAAAAACTGTTTTAACACTTATGATCTTGAATTGATCTTACACTTAAAAATGATTGTTAGAAAGCAAACATATATTCAACACAGACTTTAGCAAGAGTAGTAGTGTACAGTAGCACTCCTGCTCAAGCAAAAGAGTAGGTTTTAGGGTAAGAGGCACAGCACTTTCAGTGGGCAAAAAACTGTGTGGAGCAGCTGGGATGCAAAATTAGTTTGGTGCTAATTATTTCCCAGATAAGCAGGGATGGGGGGGGGGGGGGAGAGAATAGAGATCCACTGGGGATAAAAAGAACCAACCTTGCAGGTTAAGCTGCTCTACAGAGGGCCTGTAGCTGATTACCATTCAAATTGTATTAGCCTTCTTTGCAGCTACAGCACACTGCTGACTCATGTTCAGCTTGTGATCCACTGCAACACCAAGATCTTTCACATGTTGGCCTGCTAAGCCAGGTATCACGCATTCTAGACCTGCGCCTTTGATTTTTTTTCTTTTGCCCAAGTGCAAAACCTTGCGTTTGTCTGTTGAATTTCATTTGTTAGTTTCAAACTAGTATTCCAGTCTGTCCAGATTCTCCTGAATGCTTCTACTGTCTTTTGCATTGTTAGCTATTCCAGTTTAGTGTCACTTGAAAAGGGTTCCTTTTTTCCCCTTCATCTAAGAAATTGATAAAAATGTTGACGAGAACAGGGCCCAAGACAGAGCCCAGGGGTACCCCAATCAAAACTGTACTCCAGGTTGATGAGGAGTCACTGACTAATGCTATGTCTATAGTTGTCCAACCAACTGTGAATCCATCTAATGGTTGTATCATCTACCTCAGGGGCTCTCAACTGGTAGTACACATACCACCAGTGGTACTTTTTGGTACCTCTGGTGGTACTCGGACCGCCACTCCCCCCCAAAAAACCCCGTGAAAATGCAGCACTTTTCAGCACCGTGTTTTCGCTCCTAAGAGGTTCCTGCCTTTGGCCAAGCCTCTCGGGAGCGCAGAAAATAGCCCACTCTGTTGCCCCCCTCAGAGGCCAGGAACAGGCCTCCAGAGAGACCTCAAACTTCAAAAGGCAGGGAAAGTGACCAACGACGTTCTGCCTAATGACCTCATCGTATGACCGGGGGGTCGTTAGGCAGAACGTCATTAAGCGGGGGACACCTGTAATTGCACTGCGGTACAACTGATGCATCCTGCATCCTGATAAGGTGCTGAGATTGAAGCATTATATAAGCAGCATAAAAAGGTAAAGGTGACCCCTGACAATTAAGTCCAGTCGTGTCCAACTCTAGGGTGTGGTGCTCATCCCCATTTCAAAGCCGAAGAGCCAGCGTTGTCCGAAGACACCTCCGTGGTCATGTGGCCGGTATGACTCTCCTTGCCGCAGCGCGTAGCATGCGGCTGGAACACGGAGCGCTGTTTACCTTCCCGCATGCGGTACCTATTTATCTACTCATATTAACATGCTTTGGAACTGCTAGGTTGGCAGGAGCTGGCCAAGCAACGAGAGCTCACCCCGTCGCAGATTCGAACTGCCGACCTTTCGATCAACAGCTCATGGTTCAGCGGTTTAACCCACTGCGCCACCCGCTGGCTGTATATAAGCAGCATAGCAGACTACAAAAAAAATGGTGCAAAGTGGAAGCACCACCAGGGATGATGGGTTTTAAACCTCAGGTACCTTCTTGGAGGTAGTGACCGCTACCACCTACCCCATCCCCTCATACTACCTTTTCACTTTTCCTTCAGACATTGTAGAGTGAGGTGGGAAGGGGAAGTTTATGAATTGAATTACAAGAATGTAATCAAGAAAATGATCCCGCTTCTTCGTGGTAGAATTGTCACCAAAGCCTACTAAAAGCAACAGTGTGCATATAAATTAGGCTACTTACCTTCATTATATTTGGAATAACAGCTGCTTAGCACCAGCCAAACATGCATTTACACAGCATTGTCTCAGTCTGCTCACACCTATGATGCCCCACAATTTTAAGACAGTGAACTTAGTAGCTGATCTAAAATCAGCTTAAGCCTCAGCTCAAAGTCAAGACCCAACACAAGTTCAGCTTGTTTGATGAAACCTAAAACAGACTGATGGGATTCTCTTCCAGACGTTTGTAGAGACAATTCTTTAACATTTCAACAGACACATTTCCAAAATTTGGCAAGGAAGTTTGTAATCTAGAAATATCAATAAACTCACACATTATTTAAAGTCACGCTGGAAGATCACCATTTGATAATATTTGTGATAAACGCTTTGGTAAAGGGTAAATTTTGTTTTAGAACAAAATACAGAGACAAAAAGCTATTACATGAGTTAAAGAACTCTACAAATTAACTGCTACTTCTGTTTGAGAAATGTAAATTAAAAATATACTCAGGACAAGGTTAGAAAAAGTTAGCAGATGTGAGAGCAGACACCCAGGAAGGTATCTGAAATAGTACAAGTAAAACTTTATTTATAGAAAGTTAACACTGCTGAAAAAGTATAATCAAAGCACAGTAGCTGAATCATAGAAGATGGGGGGGGGGAGAGAAAAGAAAAAAAGGAGCTTTCAATAATTTTGAAATACATTCATACTTACTTTTCCTTGTCTGACTTGTAGATTTGTGCAATATCTGGTACTAAAGGGTCATCTGGATTAGGATCACAAAGTAAAGAGCATATGGACAAAAGAACTAGATTTTAAGAAAAGAAACAAGAACAATTAGACAAACTTTTAATGACATGGGTATATTAATTAGGGCCACGAGGCAAATATGTTTTCATTTTTTATTATAGTAGTTCAACTTCTCAAATTCTACTTAATTTAAGAGTTAGCAAATAATTTCATCAATCCTGTATAGTCATACAGTAGATTCTACACACTCCTTCCAAATAATGTGATTTGTTTACCTACAAAGCTGCCCTTCTCAGTTTTCCTCCATTCCTTGCCCCCGCTTTACACTTACTTTTAGTCTGAAAAAAATCTGCAGCAAATTAGGGGACTGCAACCCTGTTCTTTACTTTTAGTTTCAGTGGGGTCACACAACTCACACTTCATGAAACTCTGAGTCTTTAAAAGAGTAAATGCTTCTTTAATACAACATACAATACTCTTTAAACCCCTTAGTGTCCCGTTCCCCCCAATTGCCAAGCTTCAGAAACAACGCAGCAGTTCTTAGATGGTCTAAAGCAGGGACCCAGATGGACTGTCCAATATGTCCCCATACCCCCTTCACCAGACTGTAAAAATCATCATCATCATCATCAACAGTCCTATTAGGTACTGTAATGACTTCAAAAGATGTCAATAGCTTGGTTTTACCTCACTTATGGATAAACAGGAACGGAACACCTCAATCCATATTGATAATGGTGATAGTTAATCTAATCCAGGGTGTTTCAAAGTGTGGGTTGCGACCCACTTGGTGGGTTGCAGCCCAAGGTGGGTCGCCAGTTGGGCCCATTTGCCTGCCCTTGCCTCAGTTTGGCTCCAAATTGGAGCCAAATGGAAGCAACTGGAAGCCACTTCCGGGGCCCTACTCACCTTAGCCAGCTGCTCACGCGTCTCTCCAGCCTACGGAAGGCCTCCGAAAATGACCTAGAGGATGTGTTGGGAGGCGTTTGAGGCCTCCAGAGGCTGTATTGGGCTGGAGCAATGCAGAAACAGCCGACTTAGGTGGGTCATGGAATGGGAGCGGCTGGCCAAGGTGGGTCACGGCGGTGGGGACTTTGGGAACCATTGATCTAATCTAACAATTTTTTTTAATTGTTCAGAGATCAAGTCCCATACCCCATCATTTGGTTCCCATAACACCAAGGGGTATAGATACCACTGGTTAAGAATCCCTAGTCTAAAGCATGATCAGCATCCTGTTTGGCTAGGTGCTTGTTACCCATGCATTAGTGGGGATCCAAAGAGCTTCTTTAGATGCACCCAAGGACTTGGGCATGCCTAGAGGGATTTTTTTTTACTTTCCTTCTTTTATATCGAAGGTCACCAAATCCTATCACAATCTGTTTTTGTAACTAAGGAGACTTTCAAAGGGGGCTTACCACATGGAGAGCTGCTGTTCAAGAAACACAAACGCCGTCGCTACACCCCCCCCCCCCGAGGGGGACCCGTCAACGCTATACCACCCACGTGACACCACAAGCCCCGCCCCGTGTGTGTGTGATGTCACATTCACCGCACCGCCGCCAAAATTTGGCCACGGCACAAAAGCAACCACCACCACCACCCTGTGGGTTTTTTTTGCCGTTTTAGGCCTGGGAGGGCCAATCCTCCCGCCCTCCCAGGCTCCATATGGCCTACAAAATGCCAAAAAAAACGCCGGGGGTTGCTTTTGCACTGCTGCCGAATTTCAGCGGCGGCACAGCGAAAGTGCACCCCACACACCACTTGACATCTTCGCCACATGCTCCCCCCCTAAAAACGCCTCTGACAAACAGCACATTTCTGTGTATTCTGAATGCAGTTTTTAAGAAAATCTTAACTAGAAAGCTAGGAGGTTTTAACATAAGATAATTGGCTTGGAAAACAGACAATTATCGATGTCCCCTTAATTCCCTTTTTATTTTGTAACTTCATAGGACATAAGTCTGACTAACATTGTTTGTAGATATTTTGTTTTCCACCAACATGGTGTAATGTCATTTATAGCGCAATCCTATTCAACTTCCCCCACCAGTGTAACCAGCGGAGGAGGGCAGGGCGGGAGGCTTTGGAGGGGAGGGAGGATTTAAATCCACTTGAATCCCCCTTTCCGTTCTGGGGCCTCCCATTCTCGCTGCACCACTGGATACACTGGTGGTATAAGTTGGATAGGATTACACTGTTAGCCATGTAGGTCCTGTTAAAATATCTAGAATTATTTTCAGTAGTCTCCTGGAGATTGATGCAAATTCTTGGAGATTCCAGGCCAATCCTGGAGAGCTGGCAACCCTAACAACAAGTAGCCCTTATTTTAAGCACACATCAGAACATTCCAGAAGGCATTGCAAATACAGAGATGCCTTTTTTGAAGTAAGGATCTGGAAACTAACACTGGCATTTTGTAGAGTTGGATCACAGAAACACCAGAGGGCAAGAGAAGCCATCTTCGTTTAACCCAGACATGTTTTTTAGCCACAAACCACACCGGAAAACAACAAGGATGGTGGTCTAACTTGAATATGTAATCTTTAATACATAGTTACCTTTAGATACAGTCAGAGCAGGGGACCACTGTGACCTCAGGATATCAAGACAAATACTCCCATTACTATTTATGTTTGGATGGTATATTTTTGTTGTGAATGCAATCTGTAACAGAAGAATTGTGATTCTTTTTTACAGTGTTGAAACCACATTCATTGCCCCATTCATACCCCGTCTTTTATTTCTCCATCCAACATCTCTCAAGGCAGGATACTTCGGCTTTATGACACACTATGTTACATAATCTGTTACTAGTGGACAAGCAGCATCAGACAACACCGTTTCCCAAGGGAAAGTGCCTTATATTAAATAGGCTAGGTGACCATGATGATCCAATTCTGCCTAAATGTAGATTCCCCCCCCAAAAAAAAACCTGCCACACAATGATTTAAGTCCTTTTTTTTTACCTTCCCATAAATTGAATAAGTGTAATCTAAGACAGACTGTTGTATCACACATACTGCATTACAGCTAGCCTGAAGCAATTGCAAAATTAAGGTTGTCACAAATGAGATCAACAATGCTAAATGGGATACAACACTTTGCTCATGTGATATAAATATAGCAGAATATGTGCACCAATGGTTTTCAAAACATATTTCAGAGAAATCTGGGGTTCCTCAGTGAGAAGATCATTAATGGTGGACCACCTTCCCTGAAATTAACTTGTCCATTATTATCAATGTTTCCACATTTTTTCTCTCTATAGTCATTCCACCCAGAGCAAAATGTAGGCCCAATAAGGCATGACCACCACCTGCATAAGCTGAAAGTGCCTTTGTTTACATCTCAGTCTTCTGCAACGCTAATTGGAAAGCAGTACTTGAAAACCACTAGACAGATTATTTACTGTATGTAAAGCTCTGCAATATGAAAAGCTCTGAATCTACAAATATTTGAAAGGAAGGAAAAACATATGATTGCTGTCAAATATTCTTTGAGCTGTACTTGTATGCAAGTGTCTGTGCACTAGGCCTTCCTTTGTTTATTCTCTATGCTATCTTCCTACATTTTATTCAAAATAGCTATTAACCAAAACAGGTAAAGCCAAGCTCCAATTTAAGTAGCACAAAGTTCACTTAGTTTTGTTATAAATAATTTACCTTTGGTGGTTTGAATGGGTAGTCTGTTGGAAAATGTACTGTGAGAAAAAAGACTCCCCCTTGATATGCACTGTCAGGCTAGAAAACAAGCAAATTAACAAGGCAATCAGTCCATTCATTTACATAGGAATATGATCTGAATCTGAAGAACTTTTCCAAGAATGCAGACTGTAGCTAGGTAAGGTAAAGGTGACACCTGAAAATTAAGTCCAGCTGTGTCCGACTCTAGGGTGTGGTGCTCATCCCCATTTCAAAGCCGAAGAGCCAGCGATGTCCAAAGACGCCTCCGTGGTCATGTGGCTGGCATGACTCTCCTTGCCGCAGCGCGTAGCATGCAGCTGGAACACGGAGCTCTGTTTACCTTCCCACAAGCGGTACCTATTTATCTACTCGCATTAACATGCTTTGGAACTGCTAGGTTGGCAGGAGCTGGCCAAGCAACGAGAGCTCACCCCGTCGCGGATTCGATCGACAGCTCATGGTTCAGCGGTTTAACCCACTGTGCCACCCCCTGGCCTATAAGACTGTAGCTACTTTAGGTCAAAAATCTTCCAAGCACACTGCCCAAATTCCAATCCTGTATTGTGTATTTGCTGAAGAAGAGACGAACCATCTGTGGTCATCACGTCTATTCTGTAAGAACTATTGCAGACTCTGCAGCGCAGAGCAGTCTCAGAAGGCAAAACCTGAAAATCCTTGACTGTTGAATCAGCTAAGATGGAGTCCATGGTACATTCAGGATATTTACAGAACCTTTCAATTCAGAGGCTTCTACAAATTTTAAACACACAAAATAGCAACTTGAAGCTCTTTTTTGTGCATGGATCTTTCATTTTTTCAATTATTCAAGACTATCAGATAGATTAACATAGATTATACAGTATTATACAGCATTATACAGTATGTGTAATATACTGCAAACTCTGCATACACATTATGCAGATTTTAGCCCACTGCGCATTGAAACACAATGGAGTTGAAACACAAAGTTTTAAAAGGAAGTTATGCGAAAGATTCTCATTTTTTCCTGAACAACAGTTAAACAAGGTAAGACAGTTACTCTATACTGGAGCTTTAAAAAAGGGAAAAAAAATATGGCCCAGATTTCATGTTATCTTTAAAAGTAAAACTGACCTGGTGAACTATGACATCAGATACTGTACTTTGGGACAGATAAAGCATGTTTTCCTTCTCTTCAGTCAAGGATAGGCAACTTCTAATCACTCCAAGGCCACATTGTTACCATTAACCATGGAAAAGCATTTGTGTTCCATTTTTAATCCTGTGCATTATTTTTAGTCTTACGAGGTATTAGTATTTTTTACCACCAGAAGTCTCTGAATCACTTTTTGTTGGTTCTCTAATCTGTAGACCTCTCTTTATCACAGCAGGTCTCTGCATTACTATCTGTTACCCCAATTTTCTTCTGACTGCGAGTGTGCACATGCAACACACTGTTGGTTATCCTACTCTCAGTATCTACTCCTCCTCATGCAGTTCAGTGGCAACCGCACAAAAGACTCCTACCCAATGATTTACAGAGAGCTAGTATTAGGATGCAGGTATAAGCACAGCTGGCTGCAACAGGCTAAAAAAAACTACCTCTGAATCCAACAAGAGAAAGAGGGCACACTTAGTGATGTACACTCATCCTCACCTCTATAAAGTGAATATTCATGTGTCCGAAGTCAAATACATTCCTTGTATCAAATTATCTTAAAATGAAATGCTTGAATTGTGCCTACTTATCCTTTGCTTATCTAGCCCGTCTATCTCGCTACACTTCTCACTAGTTGGAATCACCCTGACTCGCTGCCTCTTGTTAGGGGAACAGCAGTGCAATACTGAGGATGCTCTGCACAACCTCTCTATGGCCTTGAATTGCTAGAGCAGCATTTCTCAATGTGAGCTCCTCAGAGCCCTGGGGCTCCCCAAGACCATAGGAGTAGAAAGGGCTCCAGACACTAAAACACTGGAGAATCACTGTGCTAGAACATCCTTCCCCTGGCCAATGCAGCTTGAGGGCAGGGCAGTCATGCACAGCCACTGTAGCCACATAGGGATAATGCCATCTGTACACTTGCTGGCTCTGAAGGTGCTGATGAGGTAGCATGGTAGCAGATGAAAGTCAGAACATAAGGTGTGTCTGCAGTTTGCCACTCATATGCATACCAGTGAAAGTTGCTTCAGATGAGAAGATAAGTGCTGTACTACAGAAAAGCGAAAAATATTGCTAAGCAATTGTTGCATAGCACAAAGCTATGCAATTGTTGCATAGCACAAAGCTATGCAATTGTTGCATAGCTCAATAGGCTGCAGGATATTTTGAAGCATCAGACAAAACATTTTTCAAAGGAAAAAATGTCAAATTTTATAGTTAACATGTAGAATTTAAAATTAACAGTAAAACTTGTACTAGCCATTAGGATCTAATAATCACACATGTATGTCATTTTGATTTACAGCAGTATAGAGTTCCTGCTACTGTATTAGGCTTGTATAAACATTCAATAAAGCCTAGAAAATTACTATTCAATTGCCTTGAATCACTTCACAAAATATTTCTGAAACATTTATTGCAGGATGAGCTCAAACACACTATATATTCCTGTTTCTGTATCTGGATATCAGGTATGACAACTCATCTTGGCCTAGCATGGACATATGAGCAAAGTAACAAAAGACATTAAAATATAACCAATGCTGGTTCCTTGTTAACCACAGTTAAATTAGAAACCAGCTTCAGGAATATGCAGCCCCTTCCCTCCCTGGAGAAAATTTCACACCTCCATCTCTTAACCCCAGTTAAAGCAGACAGGGGTTCCAGTTTGATCAGTATCTGAATTTGACACTGTGGTCACAATTTGACACTGTGGTCTGTGGTCTAAATAAAACACTGTGGTTTATTTAGTGCATTTATATCCTACCTTTCGTCCTTCAAACTCAAGACAGCATATAGAGGATTCCCAAGTGGCTGCTTCAGCAAATCTACTACATCACATGCCTTCAAACTATGCCCTGGGTTAAGGGCAACCCTGCTTAACATTAATTGTGAGGAAGCATTTGCTCCATGAGGGGAGCACATATCACTGAGGCTGGCTCCCATTTTAACTAAAGACAGAACCAATATTACATCTGCAGTAGACCACAGAATTGTATTGTTTTAACTGGCCAAATTCCTGCCATCAGACTGTTGAAAACTGTCAACACTGGGCCAATTTTTCATGCTACAAGTCTTCTACTTCTTGCTTCTAATGAACTAGAAATCATAGAATTATTCAATATGTAATTTCCATTTTAGCTGTCCTATTTTGGATGTTAATCAAAATTGAAAGAAGGAAGAGTGAGACTCTCAGCCTTGTGTTTGATTTATGAAATTACAACAGAAACATGGTTCACATTAAAGTCCTGCAAGGACTCTGAGCTGAATTCCTTTATTGCTTCATTTAACCTACTATCAATAGGTTACTGAAAACAGACAACCTGACCTATAGCATATATCATTTAGATTTTATAAAACAAGTTATTTAGGATATCGGATAGTCATGACTAATTTTCTTTGGATACAATGCAATACAGTCATTCCCCCATATCCGTGGGCGGATAGGTTCCAAGACCTACCACGGTCGGATAATAATGAACCTTATATATACACAAACCTGGTTAGGAATTGCAGAGGCAGGTAACGTCAGGATGGCTGCAGAGAGCTGCAAAATGGCCATGCAAGGCATTCTGGGGCACTACCTGTAATTGGCTAGTGTAATCAACTATCTGTAAAATGGCTGTGGAGAGTTTCAGAATGATGTGGATAGGAATGGCAGATTAGCTTCAGAATGGCACAGATAACTTGCCGGGGAGCCCAGATAACTGAAACCGTGGATACAGGAGAACAACTGTATTTTATTGCTTAAAGAGCACACAACAAATATTTCCTTTTATCAGCAGACACCAATATTAAGGCTTCTTTTATTAAAGAATTAGAGAAAATTGGAAAACTCGTTAAGTTATGTAAATTGCATACTTACAGGTCCCATAATAGTTGCTTGCCAGTGGAACACTGAAAAACACAAAATATTATTCACCTTAGCTGTTTAAACATAACAAAACAGGCAAAAGTATCTTGCCATCAACTATAAAGATCTTACAGTCATCTCCAACAGGTCCTGCTGAACAGTGTGCAGGCGGGTCACGTTGCAGATCACTTAGTTCCTATAGGAAACATGAAAACATTTGCAAAATTACTTAAACAAACCCAAGATTAATTATCCAAATTGGATTCTCTTTAGGTTTGATCAAGTGCTCTCAACATTTGCAACCAAAATCAACAAAAAAAAATAGCAATTTCCAATTCTGAAACTAATTCTTACACATAGGACAAAACCTGAGGCAGACATCACAAGACTGATAAATGGACTTAAAAATACGTTGCCAACAAAATTGAAGAATATCTCCTGTGACCTGCACTTCGTAACAAATATATACACAGCCTTCACATGATCAAAACACTCTATACACAGGAAGGAGGTCAGGAAAGAAACAAATGACTGGATTGTCCCCCAAATTCATACTTCTTAATTTAGTCATTTATTGCCACATAATTTCAAGCAACGCTGATAGCTTGAAAAGCTTTTTCCTATTTTAGTCAAAAGTTGGGGTTCTCAGGAGTTTAAAGGGGACAGGAAGATCACATAAGTGTTAGGCTATATACTTTTCTTCAGATAAAAAAGGGAAATGATTTATTTTATGTTCCTTTGAGCCCAATCCCCCCGCTGATGCAGCCCCGCCAAAAAGGTGCACACTGTAGCCAGTGGTGGGGTGGATCGCGAAGCTTCAGAGGGGAAAGAGTAACTATTTTTCTTTACCCCTCTATAAGCCTCCCGCTCCGCAATGGGTCTCCTCGGACCTGTGCTAGTTGTGCTGACACAAATCCAAGGTGAAGACGGGCAGGGGAGGCTGTTAAGAGAGGATAGGATCCGGTGCGCATTCACCCTCCATCCAAAGTAAGGCAGCAGGGGAAGTGGGGAGTGGACAGGGGGAGGTACTGGGTGGGGAGAGGGGAGGAACGGGGGCAGGGAGGCTGCAGGAGATCCACCCACTCCTGCAGCCTCCCTGCCCCCGTTCCTCCCCTCTCCCCACCCAGTACCTCCCCCTGTCCACTCCCCACTTCCCCTGCTGCCTTACTTTCTCTAGTGGGTGCAGTGGGGTCCATTAGAGTTGGAACACTGCTGCCTCTTGTGGCAGCGCTTGGAAGATGGATGCCAACGGACCAATACGCACTCCATCAACAGCCATTTTACAACAGCAGAACTCTGTACCACTGTCAAATACTTCCGCACAACAGCCCAATCATGAATAGGATTGGGCTGTTTATTTTATATTATAGAAGGAAAATGCCAGATATGAACACATATCAAATGTACAATATTGACTGAATTAAGGGACAATCAATACATTGCTATTGATTTAAACCTTGTGTGTTTAACAGATTGTGCCAATGGTCTACTCACATGAACAATGTGATGCAGAAGGCAAACTATGCATATAAATATGAAAGCCTAGGGAGAAAATTGAAGTTTTTGTTGTTGTTGTAGCTCTTTATGGGAAAAATTAAACATTGGAAAACTTGGAAAAAACTTATGAAATATTCTCCGACTACAGAAATTATGCTAATTACATTACACTGGTCTACAAAAAATTTCTGGCCTGGTCTTTTGCAGCTGTTTTAGACTAATTTCAGGGTGCTGATTCCAAATCTGGCATCAGTTTTTGTCTACCACATCAGGTTTTTGAGATATCAAATATTGCATTTGATAAAATCAATGAAAAACAGCAAATTTACACTAGTCTACAATTTTTTTTTTCTGGCCTGGACTTTTGCAGCTGTTTTAGACTAATTTTACACACACACACACACACACACACACACACGAGTTAAATAAGACATTTTTCACATTTAGAATTGTGTTAGTACTTTACTTAACAATTAATTACCTAATTAATTAATTGATTAATCCAATTAATTAACAGTTAATTAGCAGGGGTACTTCAGAAAATTGGACCGTGATAAGGGGGTACTCGGTCAACATACTTTTTCTGGCATAAGGTATTCCAATGGTTTTAAGGTAATTTGGAGGCGATGATTCCAAATCTGGCATCAGATGGAGTATGCCGATAGCATGAAAACGAGATTTGAGAGCAAATCTGAAATCAGATTTGGAATCAGCACCCTGAAATTAGTCTAACAGCTGCAAAAGTCCAGGCCAGAAAAAAAAATTGTAGACCACTGTAAATTTACTATTTTTCATTGATTTTATCAAATGCAATATTTGATATCTCAAAAACCTGATGTGATAGACAAAAACTGATGCCAGATTTGGAATCAGCACCCCAAAATTACCTTAAAACCATTGGAATACCTTATGCCAGAAAAAGTGTGTTGACCAGTGTTATAAGAATGCCCACTTCTGAGCACGCATGCGTTCCCCCCCCCCCTTTGTTCCTGGCATGATAATGTTGAGGTTTAACATACCACTTTACAACCCAAACAATAGCATTCCTTTAGTTTCTCATAATTTTGTTGGTTCCTCATTTTCAACTTATTTTATTCCCCTTTGACAGGTTAAGCTTGAAGTTCCATCTCTAGTACTGGGCAACTATTTTGTGCACTGCTGGCTAAATTATAAATAAAGCATTCAATGTTCTTAAAAGGGGTAGATAAGTGTTAGTTTGATAAGGCAGTACTGCAGCTACCCATAGTTCACAAGAATGCATCACAACCTGGCTCATCCTCCTGGAGGTAGCTGTTGCCATAATCTTTCACCACTGCCATATAGGAGGAGCGATGGCTGTGGTGCTCAATTACACAGCAGGCTCTGACCTAATGCACTGGTGAATACAGTACTGAGAACATTAGAATAGTGTTATAATTACCTCCTATAGTGCCGTTTCACACAGCAATCTGTTTTCCAGGAACATATCCAGAGTGTAGAAGTATTATTAAATTGAAATATTATAGTACCACAACAGCAATTTCCTTGAACAAGGATTTCCATTTTCACTGTTCACAAAACTTCTCTCATGATATGCCATCCTTACGTGTCAGGCCACTCAGAAATAAGTGGTTGACTGCAATATATGAATTGATCTTTAGCCGATCAAGGTGATCATCCAAGTATATTAAAAAACATAAGCTTGCCATACAGTTTCCAATTCAGTTGGAATTTGTTGATTATCTTCCTGGTCTTCATTTTCAAATTCATATACACTCATGAAAACTTAATGGGAACCACGTTTCTAGAACTTTATATAATGCAAGTATTTTCAATAGCAAAGAATTCTGGCTCTTATACGCTTCCTTGCTACTTGATATCACAATATTCCACCAAATATGCTACCATATGTTTTTTAGATTTTCTAGACTTAACAAGTTATGTTGTGGTTTGGTTCAAGCCTTGTCAATATGCTTTACTGGAAGAGGTCACAATGTTTTATCCTTTTTCAGGTTTATGCTTTACAATAATATATAGCTTCCTCTTCAAATTACATTCTTACTGTATTGTCACTATATTCCAGTAGATTAATTTCCCTATTATTAGAATGCCACTTGAGGTAACTGATGGTAATTATTTTTAATTTTCACAGCACACTTTCAAAGTGCTCAGCTCCCAATAGTTAAAGTATTTTTCTGCCTAAAACACTAAATGGAAGCCAAATTTGTGATGAATCTTAGAAGACAACCCGTAGATAGTAACAAACAGCATCAAGTCTGAGATTCAGGCAACTCTACAATTACAGCTTATATCACTACCATCACCAACTCCATCGGTGAACCACTATTTTAAGGTTTCTTTTTCAATTTGACATTTGCTATAATCCTCTACCAGCACACCATACTAGTCAGCCTCGGTTCAAAGATGAAAGGCCCACTCAGTTCAGATAAAAAGGTACAGGAAATACTCAAGTTCAATGCTTTCAAGTCCCACTGATTTCAGTGGAAGACTTAAGCACATGCTTAACTGTATCCACTGGAAATAAAGGAAAACAGAAAGTAATGGACTTTAGCTGAATTGTTCCCAATATGTCAGGGGTGGCCAAACTTGCTTCATGTAAGAGCCACATACGATAAACTTCGGGTTTTTGAGATACTCAAAATTTAAGAAGCATTTGAATTCTTAAATATATTTACTCACCATGAACATTAAACTTATGTTTTAATCTAGTGGACTCTCACTTTATACTTGGTAAACAATTATAAAGCTTGAAAATCTTATTTACCTTTTATATTAATTGTGATGCAAAAAGAGCTCAGCCAACATATTTCTGAGAGCCACACATTATACATTAAAGAGCTGCATGTGGCTCAGGAGCTGCAGCTTGGCCGCCCTTGCAATATGTATTACCCTTAACTTTTGCATAATTGGCTTACACAACTGAGCAATTTGTAGCATTACAGCTTGAAAGAATCAGCTCCCACCCAGTTTAAAAAAGTTTCCCTTCCTGGTCACCTGGAGGAGGTTCTTGCAGGTCATCAAGCAAGTGCCTACTTACAAGCCCAACACAGAGTTTGATGTGGGGATTCATTTTCAGCTTTCAGTTTACTAATATTTATTTAAACCATTTTAGATAATCCTTTTTGCCAAAGCAGGAAAATGCCATGCATCAATACTTGTTTGCCCTTTCTCCAAACTACATTGGGATGAATATTCACTCCAATATCTGAATACAGCAGCCATCATGCTACTACCTCTCATTTCCTTGACCCTCTACAAACAGCATTAAGATCTCACCCAACTACTTGCAACTAATTTTATTCTAAGGAACAAGCTGCATGCCAGTCCAGAGAGGTCATTTCAGTGTACACTTGTCCACAGAAACCAATGACAAAAATTTTAAGCGCAGTCTCCTTTCTAATCCGAGTGCTCAGGTTTCACTGAGAGAGGAGAACAACTTATCTATGCAAAGCCCAGATATTGCCAGTTCAGAAGAGGATCCACAAGTGTCAGATTTCCAAGCATCATTAAAGTTGGAGCCAGCAACCTTTTAAACAAAGAAACAGAACTGTAGGCAGAAGAAGACCTTCTGTTGTCATCATCATTTCACCTTCATGTGAAGACAAACATCCTTTAAAATGCTGGCTTGTCCAAGAACTCTCAAGCTTTCCCACTTGGGTGAAAGACAACATGACAACATGATGCAACACTAAACATTTACAAAAGCAACAACATTAAATTTAAGGATCAATACTATAGAATACAGTGAAGATTGCAGAGTTCAACAGTCGGCAGAGTGCAAGAGAGGCAGCTCTTGAACAGGCAAGCTCTATGAATTTCAGGCTGGATGTGAGGACAGTAACTCATTCCATATGAAGAACTTGCTCTCTGACAGCCCAATCCTGTGTAACTCTTGCACCGGTGTAACAGCAAATCCACCGGTGTAAGTGCACTTATGCCAGTGTAACTTGCCGTACACCGACAGACACAGGACGGACAGTGGCGTAACCCCCCTCAGACGCTGCACACGCAGTTCAGACGCAGGACCGACAGCAGCACAACTCCGCCGGCTCAGGGGGCATTCCGGGGGTGTCCGAACGCCCCCAGAACGCCCCCTGCGCCAGCAGAGTTGCAGCGGCATCTGTCCTGCATCCAAACTGCGCGTGTGTGGTGTCCGAGGGGGCTACGTCTGTGTCCGTCCGTCCACTGGCGTACGGCAAGTTACACTGGCATAAATGCACTTACACCGGTTAATCTACTGTTACACAGGATTGGGCTTTAAATTAGGCCTACATAACCTATGACCAATGAAGCCAAAACATAGCCCAATGAAGTCCAACTACCATGTACTGTGACCTTCCAGACTCTCAGCAACCTCATTGTTTTTTCTAGTCACTAGCAGGTAGCAAGAACAGAAGGGTTAATTAACAAGCCTCAGTTAGTGGATCATCATCCTCATACATTGCTGGCAACTTTCATTTGACTTGGTGGCTCACAAACTGGTCATGGCTGCATTACATTGAAGCAGTTCAAATGCAAATTTGTTAGACAAAAAAATTACTGTCACGCTAGCCTCCACACCAGAGATCTAAGAGGTAGTAAGATGTGCATTACTAGCATAGAAGGAAAGAGCAATCTTATCTTTCCAGGCATAAACATCTGTGGGAGTAATTTCAAACTGGAAACAGTTGCCATAGCAAAAAGCAACCATCAGATATAGAAAGACAAAACGGGCAATTTATGTTTAATAGTACAGGTTGATTACCCTTTATCCGGATATCTGAAATCCAGACAATTTTGGGGCTATGATTTAAAAACAAACAAAAACACCACTTTTTCCAGCACCTGGCTGGCATAGAGCAAGGCATGCTGGGGCACAAAATTATTATAAATATTGTATAGAATTACTTTCAGGCTATGTGTATAAGGTGTATATGAGACATAAATGAATTTTGTGTTTAGACTTGGGTCCCATCCCCAAGATCTCATTATATTTAAACAAATATTTATTTATTTATTTATTTATTTATTTATTTATTTATTTACAATGATTCTATCCCGCCTTTCTCCCTGAAGGGACCCAAGGCAGCTTACAACAGAAAAAATACAATACCAAAAATATATACATAAATAGTTTCAAAACAATAAAAAACAGTAAATAAAAACTAATAAAAACAACATCTAAAAATTGATTTTAAAAATTATTACAATTAAAACAGATCATAAAAACAGCAGCGCCCCACCTGTAGCAGCAGAATGTTAAAAAAGGCAAGGACTCAGAAGGCTTATTTGAACAAGAAGGTTTTTAGGCCTCGCCGGAAAATGTCCAAGGAGGGAGCAGTTCGTAAGTCAAAGGGGAGGGAATTCCATAAGGTTGGTGCCACTACTGAGAAAGCCCTATTTCTGGCTGGCGGTACCCGCAAAAGGGCCTTCTCTGATGATCTAAGGAGACGAGCTGGACTATATAGAAGTAGGCGGTCTCTCAAATATCCTGGCCCCAAGCCGTATAGGGCTTTAAAGGTCAAAACCAGCACTCTGAATTGGGCCCGGAAACAAATCGGCAGCCAGTGCAGCTGTCGGAGGAGCGGCCCGACAGAGTCGAACCGCCTACCTCCAGTGACCACACGGGCCGCCGCATTCTGCACTAATTGCAGTTTCCGAACCGTCTTCAAGGGCAGCCCCACGTAGAGCGTGTTACAATAATCTAGTCGCGATGTCACTGTGGCATGGATCACCGTGGTCAGATCTGCATGATCCACGTACAGTCGCAGCTGGCGCACCAGCCGAAGCTGGGCAAAGGCCCCCCTGGCCACAGCTGCCACCTGGGAATCCAGGAGCAGCTGCAGATCCAGGCGGACTCCAAAACTGCGGACCTGCTCCTTCAGAGGGAGTGCAACCCCCTTCAGAGCAGGACGATACTCTGGCACCTGCATCGTGGATTTCCAGACCAGGAGAACCTCAGTCTTGTCCGGGTTTAGTTTCAGCTTATTAGCCCTCATCCAGGTCCCAACTGCTTCCAGGCAGCACTCCAGAACCTCAACAGCCCCCCTGGAATCAGGTGGAAAGGAGAGATAGAGCTGAGTGTCATCAGCATATTGATAGCACCCAACTCCAAATCCCCGGATGACCTTTCCCAGCGGTTTCAGGTAGATGTTAAATAGGATGGGGGACAAGATGGAAACCTGTGGCACTCCACACCTCAAGGGCCAGGATGCCAAACAGGCGTCCCCCAGCACCACCATCTGGGACCTATCTGCCAAGTAGGAGCGGAACCACCGCAGAACGGTGCCCCTGACCTCCAGCTCGGCCAGTCAGCCCAGAAGGACACCATGGTCGATGGTGTCGAAAGCCGCTGAGAGGTCCAGCAGAACCAACAGGGACACACTCCCCCTGTCCAGTCCTCGACTTAGATCATCCACCAAGGCGACCAAGGCCGTTTCCGTCCCAAAGCCCGGCCTGAAACCAGATTGAAAGGATCTAGATAATCCGCTTCATCCAGAACCCTCTGGAGTTGAGACGCCACCACCCGCTCAATTACCTTGCCCAAGAACGGGAGGTTTGAAACTGGCCGGTAGTTGTCCATTATTGTGGAATCAAGGGAGGGCTTCTTCAGAAGGGGTCGAACCACCACCCGCCTCAAAGCGAGTGGCAGCACCCCCTATACCAAAGAAGAGTTGACCACCCTCCCCGTCTACTCAGCCAGCCCCTCCCGGGCAGATCTGATTAGCCAAGCCGGGCAAGGATCAAGCAGGCAGGCAGTCAGCCTCACACTCCAAAGGAGCCTGTCCACATCCTCAGGCTGTACAAGCTGAAAAGAGTCCCACAACACTGGACCAGCAGATGCCAAGGGGACATCCTCAGATATTGTCAATGAGGCGAATCCGATAGATTTTATCTGTGAAATGTTTAGCAAACATGTCACAGCAGGCCACCGTGTGTTCCTCCTGATCTATTGGAGGGGCCTGATAGAGAAGGCCTCGCACCACATGATACAGCTCCGCTGGACGATTGCCTGCAGACGCAATGGAAGCAGAGAAGAAATTTATCTTCGCTGCTATCCCGCCACGGAATAGGTTCTATAATGGGCCCTACTCTGTGTCTGGTCGGACTTGGCACAAGTTTTCCGCCACCGTCGCTCAAGACATCTACCCCGTCGCTTCATCATTTGCAGCTCCTCAGTAAACCCAGGAGCCGCTCTGAGTCTACGGCGTGGCAAAGGTTGCTCAGGAGCGATCTCATCCACTGCCCTGGCCATTTCCCCATTCCAGAGGTCAACCAGGGCCTTAGATGAGTCAACAGTCTTGGCAGTGGGAAAGTCCCCCAGAGCCCTCAGGAAATCCTCTGGATCCATTAGCCTCCGGGGGCGGACCATAGAATGCGGCCCCCCGCCTTTGCGGAGGAAGGAAGCTGCAACAAGCCTAAACCTTATCAGAAAATTATTTGTCCATGACAACAGAGTGATCTTAATCTCCTCCACATCCAGATCAACACCCCCTTGCTCAGCTGTAAAAACTGTAAACATTCCAAAATCCAGACAAGTTTCTGTCCCAATCTGGATAAGGGATACTCAGTCTGGATAAGGGATACTCAACCTGTATTCTCGCAGCCTAGGGAAGTTCACTGGCCACAATCCACTAAGAAGTCTTCCACTAAAAAAAGACGGACACACACCTGTGCTTTGTGCATCTCACAAACATCAATAAAAATCTTGCACAGTGTACGTTCAAGGACTTACATTCAGTATAGGTAAAGAGGAGTGTTTTTTGTTGTTTTAAGTAAAAAAAGGACCTTCTCAGTTCCTTAGCAAGTTCATCATACGTATTCCTCACCTTTTTACTAAATAAAAATGTTTTATTTGACTACAGGAATGCAATTACATGGATTTGTTTCATACTGTGAAATACCCTAAGTTTTATGCAAAATATATAAAGATCTCGTTTAAAAACCTAGGAAAAAGTATCCAGTAACTGGTGATCTGACTGGAACCAAAGAATTTGTACAGTACTGTATTTGGAAACCCTAATTAAAAAAATAAGTACTATACAGAAGCCAATGCAAACTCCATCAATATATATTTTACGAGTCTCTTAAAAGAATTCTTCAAAGTGATGTACAATAAAAATAGCCACCATAGTTATATGTAGGGCATTTAGATAATCATGTTGATGCAATATAACTATGAGAATTGCTGCAGAAAAGCTTCTACTCCTATAGTGTTCATGGTTCTCATTCCTGTACCATCCCGTCCGCCCACCCCCGGTAGTTCCATGTTATGGCATTGGTTATGCTGCAGAGCCCCATACTAATTCTAAAAATGCCAGTGATAACAATGCAGACACTTCTAAGATAATGTTAGTAATCCCACCCAGAGGGCCATATGCCTACTATGCACCATAAGAACGACTCACCAAGGATGACATTTTCATGTTAATATTCAAGATGCAATTTTTCCCAAATAAAACATAATTCAAGCATAGCGTCTCACACACACTATTAGAATCTACAGTGGATGAATAAAGATGAACCCCAGAATGGCCTTGTATGGTGTTTGCTGATGTACAAAAGGGTCTGGCTCAGTCAGGAGAGTTGCCATCTTGTAAGCCCGAAGACTGGTGAACTTGACAAGTTCGAGACACGCTGCTGACAAAAAGCTGTGAAAGCCTCTGGGAGGAGAGATAAGAGCTGCCAGCTGTGTCGGTCGAGTGTGGGAGGCGCCAGGTAGCAGAATAGTCAGACTGCAAAAAGGATACCACCTGAAATGTAGCCGGTCATGAAATATTGGACATTTACATATTGTAAAAAACCCAAGGGGGGTTAGGACAGCCTGCCCATGTACACCGCCTTGGATGAAAGTCGGAAGAGAAATCCAATGACCAAGAAAGGCGGTATATAAATACTGTATATTATTATATATTATATTATGTGCCATCTTTCAGTTTCTGGGGAGCTACTCGTGAACAGCTCGTCTCTCATCCCAAGCCAACTATTTCACATGTCACCAGAAACTCTGGTAATATTTTAGTAGGCTTTCAGAAGGTGTGTGAACTGTCAAAAATAGTATGTGGCAACCACTTCATCCTATCTGCTTGCTAGAGGCTACCACAAGAAAACTGCAATCACAACTTGCAATCACAACTTGCCTTGGGAATGGAACCTTCAAGAATGTGTATAGAGCTGAACCATTTATAATTGTAAGTTGCTTGTCCACCTGAACATCAGCAAGTTACTCTGAAGCTTTAAATATCCTAGTAACAGGGTTAAATATACCTAGCGACAACCTCCCTCCTTATGTCCTAAGAGACTAAAGATCTGCTCAGTGCCCTTTTGATAATTCCATAAAGTGCCACATACATATGAGGGCATATCGATAGGAAGACATTCAGCGATGGAGGAATTCTATCCTACTGGAGACCTGGCTGAACATCGTTCAGAAGCACCCTCAGAAATCCGTGTGTCCCAACTTTCAGCAGTGCATGCTTGCGCGATACCCAATTAAAATGAAGTCAAAAGAATAACTACCTCTAGAGGATGAAGTTAGACAATATAACAGTATATACTGTCTAGTGTAGTAATGACTGCATAGTTGTTTTACAAAATGTACAGGTTCCATTTGCATTTGTGGCAACTCGTGAAAAAAGTTGGGATTGGACTCAAAGAAGGGAACCAAAGGAAAACTAAGGAAAATATTTGGGCATGTTTTGAATAATTGCCAATTTAGAAAACTATTTTATATCATGATAAAAACTACTAAAACGGGTTCTAAAGCGAATACTTGCCTGGTTGCCGGCAACAAATGAATCTCAAAGCAGCCAGGCTGAGAAGGAGATTCTTTTTAAGTCATGAAATATTTACATATGCATGGTGAGAGAGGCTAGTCACTTTTGTATTCTAAAGGGCTGTTAGTTTTTAGATGTCTGAGCACTTGGAATGTTCCATAATGCCTATGGAAGACTCCTGTCAAACCACCAAGGCGATCCGTTTTTATAGCCAATAGCAACATAGATTTCAAAGACAGCAGCCTCAGGTTCTTTTGATGACTTTCTGATCTGAGGGGCTAAACAATGCACACTATTTTTCTCTAAATCTACATATTCTATGTTTTATTTTAACACCTTGTTCATCTCTACAATGATAGAAAGTATTCTAAAGGATGGTTCAAATCTGGCTTTGACTTTACTGACAGCTACAGAAACAACTGTGTATCCACGGTTTCAGTTATCTGCGGATCGAAATTAGTACCCACAATGCCTTGCACAGCCATTTTGAATCTTGCGGTGGTCATTTTAATTTTTTACTGGTGGTGTGAAAACACACCAGCGGTAAAAGCTATCTGAGCCATTCTGAAGCCATCCGTGCCATTCTGAAGGTATTATATGGGGGTTCGCTACTATCTGCGGTTTCAGGTATCCGTGGTAGGTATGGGAACCTATCCCCCATGGATACGGGGAACACCTGTATAGATCCAGACATCCAGAACATGACTACAAGGCTACTTATTGAAGTTGTAGAAAAAGTGCTGAAAGTCCAAAATAACCCTACCCATTTCTCTTTGTTCCCAATATTTAAGATCAAAGTCTGTAGCACAAAGTTCCATAGACATGCTTCTCAAATACAATTCCTGTTTCTTTGATTCTAGACTGCTTAGTGATTAGCATGCTTTAATGTTCAGTTCTCCGTTAAGTCTAAATGCTATGCATATTTAAAATATTCTTACATTTTATACAATGAAGACTGAAGCAAAAGTATAGTTCCAAATAAATCTGGAAGTAGTTTGCTGTCTTTGAATGCTGATGATACATTAACATATTTTGCCTATACCTGTCCTTCTGTAGGTGTGTCCTTGCGGGGGACCCCGGCAAGGGGGTGGTTAGGGCTGCTTCTGCCCCAAAGGGCTCCCCAGGTGAAGGATCAACCTCCAGGCCGGCAGTCCTCTTCAAATAGTTCCCCAGGGGACAGGTCAACCCACCTGTTTGTGCCTTGTGTGTAAAGTGGTCTCCGGAGTACAGGTCTACCCAAGGCTTCTCTGAAGTGGTTCGCAGTGGACAGGTCTACCCAGTAGAGCTGTAACAGAAGTCTCCCAGGAAGGTCAGGTCTACCCACTGTTGGCTGTAAAGAAGTTCCCGGTGGCCAGGTCTACCCAGTACTGATACAGTATTCCCAGCGGTCAGGTCAACCCAGGCTAAGTTGGTCTTGGTTAGGCCTCAGGAGTGGCTGGGGTAAAGGGGGTTACTTCACCGGGTCCTCCCCCCCCAGCCGGCTGGTTCGGGTAAAGTCGAACTGTCGCTCCGTAGTACCAGCTCGCTTGCCAGCCCCTCATCACTGGCCTGCCCTGCTTTTATACCTTGGTTCAACCCATGGTCCCGCCCCCTTCGTTCCTTTCCCCACCCATGGAGCCAATCCCACCAGGATGAGCGATGATCTGACAGGTCAGCCGGCCTCTCGGTAGGGGTGATGACGTCAGCGCCTCCTTGCTGGTCACGTGTGCCCTTTTCCTCCTCTCCTCCGCCTCCGGCCCGGCCTCCAGCTGAGGCGCGCGACGCAGGCTTCGGGTAAGAGGGAGGTGGGAGGGGCCCGGCTGCCGCTCGGCCTGCTGGAGTTGCCGAGGAGACCGCCGCTCTAGTGCGCGTTCGGCCACCGGCCCTCTCTCCGGGGAGCTCGCCCCGTGTATCGTCAGCCCTGGGAGGCCCCGCTCCACTCTCCGGGGAGTTCGTCGTTCTCCTCCCCGCTCTAGGAGGTTCTTTCGGGGTGGGGAGCCTAGGTCTGGAGGTGAGTCCGCCGGTTGGTGCGTCCGGGCGTGGTGCTGGTCCACAACCCGGAGCGTCACCTGGGTCCGGGACGGGGTCACCCCCGGACACCTTCAATGTTCATATGTAACCTCCTGCTTAGCGACGGTAAGGGGAACTGTAACGTTCTCCTATAGCAGGTTGCTTGATGGCTTATTTATTCTAACAGAATACAAAATTAAACAGAGATTATTGCCAGTCCTGAAACCAACCTCCTAAAGCCTTGCAAATGTTACAGGGCCTATACACCTATATAACTACTGTACTTTCCATGTATTTTATTGCAATTTCTATCAACCAAGACGTCACAGGCAACAACTTTATAATGAAGCCAGAGAAAATCTTCTTAGTAACCATTCAATGCTTATCAAACTCATTTTTGTCTGCAAACTTCTCTCCCCCTTGCAATTTTTTGGAAATGTGAAGGCTTTTCCCATAAAACTGACTTCCAGAAGTCACGAATAGACTAGTACTGAGTAGTTTTATATGATACACTCCTATTGGTCTGCAAGAATACTCAGTACTGACTGCAATACTGTACTCAGTCTTGGTAATCTATGGTTTAATATGTTTTCAAGTACTGTTATTGGTATGTAACTCTTGGAATATGTTGAGGCTAAAATGAAATCATCAGTTCTGAAGCCAATGAAGTCAGCTATTTTAATTTGTAATTCTAAGTTCCAACTTCAGCACATTTGTTGTAGACTGTAGAGGACAAATGCGTGCCATTTCATTCAGTTATGGTTGAAGCAGGAAAAAGCAACTATGAATTCTCCACAATACTATTCTTTTTAGATTTATTTTAATAGCACATTACATTTTATCAACTAAGCAAAATTCACATCGCTTGTGAAGTCTGTGAAAGCATAAACAGAAGCAGATGTCATTCAGATGCGTCATGAGGCTGAAGAAAATATCAGGATTTTTTCACACCTCAGAATCAAATGTGTTGCCCTCCAAGAATTAGAAAAGCTTACACCAAGTTTCTTCTTGCATAAAGAATTATTTACAAATATGTCCTTTCAGTACAAAAGATACAAATATTTCCTCATGTTCTTGATAAAAACAGCTGAAAGGAATTTTCCCAAGTATTTCAAAGTAATATTTAAGCTGTGATCAAATACTGTCAATTCCTTGCTCTTTACAGCCACTACTTATGGCAGAAGCATCTTCTCAGCTGTAGCACTTACAAGAATGGATAAAAATGGAAGTCTAGCTAGAAATGTAAATAAGATGCACTGCCTACCATGTCCAAGACAGCAGCTCTGCAGATGAACTGTGTGAATGATTCACTGGCTTCCAGACCACAAATAGAGCCTGCAGAGTTTAAAATTAGTACTCTAATAAATGACAGCCTCTCCCAAGTCCCAAATCCTTGGCACCTCAGTACAGTGACACCAAGAGCAACTGACAAAACACAACAGCAATTTTACGCCACAAAAACTCTTTCAGTATGGCACTACTCAGTGGGATGGGGGAGAGAATATTCAGTATTTGCTGAGTACCAACACAATACTTTAATCTTGCAAACACACATGCGTGCGCGCGTGCGCACCCCCCCAAAAAAATGCTTACACTTTTTGTTTCAAGAACTCAGTCTCTGCACTTCTATTTTTTTTTACAGACCTCTGACATACAGTAGATGCACACTTAGTAATTCCTAGTCACAGGACATGAATGCATAACCCTCTTGGCCACACTACAGACCAAGAACTATGGGGGAACATAATTTAGTAAAGTGCTTTGAGCACTTGAAATATATTATAATAACACTTAACATTTTTAATTAGCAGAGTGAAGAAGTCAACATGTGGGAACGAAGCACAGTACCCCACATTACAATATTGGTACTTTTCACACTGTTCTCCAGGCTACCCCGTTTGCACTAAAGCATTTACACTGTGCAAGTAGGAAGTTTCCTTCAAGACCTGCTCCTAAATCAATTAGGTTAGCTAATCTAAATCCAAGATCCTGTTGTCACTCATTACCTACATCGTCACAGAACAAATAAAAACCAGTCCAGGACAGAATTGTCAAAAGCACATAAGGCATTATTGCCTGCTGAATCCCATTACACCCAGGACCCCAAATTGAGCTTACTGTGGAGGTGACAGTCATTGACACATCACTATCTAGTATACATTCTACCCAACTCAATCATGTTCCACTGCATTCACTTGCTGACAAAAACAATTCCATTAGTAATTTTCTCATCAAGTCACTAACAATTGCACAGGGTCTTTGCCTGGTAACACACCCTCTTTCACATATTAGCTTGCTCCTCTGAATAGAGGCTTTACTGAATACAACCATCACCATGTAGTTCAAATTAATATTAAAGCTACAGTATGTTTTTATGATACAGTTCCTCCATTTCTGGGAATGCGCCTGATGTAAGGCAACCTTGGAGTTACCATAACTATAATTTTTGAAAGTATTCTGTCCACACTCATGTAACACATAGAAAACCTGTTGCTATAATGAAGTAACAGAGTGCAAAACCAGTATGATTCACATGTACAATCTTTGCAGCAGCCTTCCTTCCCAGCTGGCATTTCACATTAGACATGTACATTAATATTTATATAATCTCGGAAGACATTTTAGCTCAATGTTACCTACAATGTCCCACATCTATTTTTAAAATGCAAAGTCCTCAGCGTTACAAAAACAATTCATCTTAAGGGTTTGAACATCTTGACCAGGGTTGTTTGTACATTTTCAGCACCAAATACCACATCAGAGACAAGTGCCTGAGTGGGCAGCTTCTAATCTGCAGAGGTTTGGTGTGTAACTGTAATTTGCATCACTTGTTTTAGTTAGGCAACTGCCAAACTACAAGTGTTAGTCAGATTCAGTTATTTTCCATATCATTTCAAAATTGTGTGCTCCAACACAAAGATCTCAAGTCTGTCCCGGAAAACTTCTTGATATTTAAACTTTGAAATTAAAGTTAAAATACAACCAATTTTAATTTCTATGAAATTTCTTCAGTATTTTTGCCAGCCAATTTTTAATCTAGTCTCCACACAACTGTGAATTAAGAACTGCTTCACTATTTGCTTGGCACTTAGGTTACACCAGTACAGCAAGTCCTCACTTACAGTAAAGTTGTCAATAGGTTCATGAAAACTGCAACTTTAAGCTAAACGACTTATAGCAAAACCAATTTCACCATAGGCTAATTGATATACATATCCAAGAGTTTATGGCATATTTCTGTTCACAAAAACATCACCAAACTTCTAAATAAAGACCCCAAACACTTCTAATATTAAACACAAAGAACTTTCTGGGCCAGAGAAAACCCACGCAGACAGTGACCCTGGCCAGGAATTTATTTTTTTTCTCAACAACTTTAAAACAAAATGACTTATAACGAGACGACTAAGTGAGGACTTGCTGTACTCTTACAATGTTTCCCCAGAGTCAATAAACACAAAGTGTTTAGTAGAAATGTGCCTCTTAACACCCAGACATGGGCAAGAAGCTATAACTACAAATAAATGTTGTATTACCCCCTTTTCTCCAAATAGGTCAGGACACCATGTATATAACAATTATCCCAGTCTATTCTCACACCCTGTGAAGCAAATTAGGCTGAGACACAGTGACTTGTCCAAGACCACTAGCAGTGCAATCCTAGGCATGTTTACTCAGAAATAAGTCTCACTATACTCAATGGGTCTTACTCCCAGATAAATGTACAGAAGACTGCAGCTTTAGTGAGCATCATGACAGAGCAGGAATTTGAACATGGCACTCTCTAGTTCAAATTCAACACACTCGGAAGGCTACAGCTCATGTTCCTAAACACAATGCCTTTCATACTTTACATGCTTACCTCAAGTGTTGATATCCATTCATGCAAAACTGAAGCAGCTCCAAGAACTACATTAAAACAAAATTTGTGTCTACCAGACTCCACGATCCTGTGGGTTAGCACAAAGTGGGACCACCATATGTTGGTAGTGGACACCATATGTTCCCCACTTCAAATTAAACTGCTACCAGTTTCTATCACATTTTCCCCTACCTGCTATCACATGTTGTTTAAAAAGTTATTTGCTTGCTTTAGAAACTCTTAATAGTTCCCAGCGTTATGGAGACTTAACTGTATGCATTTATTTATTCTTTCAAAGTTGCTTTGTATGCATTTATTTATTCTTTCAAAGTTGCTTTGTTTGGCAACGTGACTTACACAAGCAAACCCCTTGGTTGTCCTAACTGATCTTGCAATGGCCCCGGTCTTGTGGACCACAATGTTCGATTTTGCTTAGCTTCTCTTTAAAGGGCTTTCTACACGTGAAAGTTGAAGGTCCAACAACCTACCTAGATAGTGCCTATGTGGACTATGTATCCGTGAACATGCCCCAGAATCTTCTGCAACACAAGTATCATGGCTTACATTTACAAGTACCAGTACAAGTACATTTACAGTACATAGTATATTGCAAGTACCATACAAGCATTTCACAACAGACAAGTAGATGGAGAAAGGGTTTGTGGAAGGAAAAATCTTCATACTCACCATGCATGCTTTATTAGGGCTACTTTTAGGATGGCAGATACAGTAGAAACCTGTTTTGTTGGTTTTCCAGTGGCCCTGACTATATTCAGCTTGCTCTTTCTTTAAGTTTAGACCTTACCCTTGGGGCTTGCTCAACTCTATTCATGTTTCGAGATCCTACCACTGCACCTTAAGTTGGCAGGCTCTCTAGTGCGAAACCTGCCTCCTTCAGTGATTAAATCATTTCCCACATGCTTTTAGTGATCTACTGTTAAATTTCCCTTTAGTGCATTGTTCCTTTCTTCTTAAAAATGTGCTTTAATTTGTTATTAGTTTATGTAGGTACCAAGAGTACTAAATGTATTTTGTTTTGTAAAGCTTGCCAAGCACCAGCTGGCAGCTGGGGGTGTGCTAATTATTATATTACTTCCAGCTCCAGAACATAACCATACTATGCCTCAGCCAGTGAATACAAGCTCAAGTCACCATTTATGAAAACAGCACAGCAGCTTTACCATAAGCATTAAAATGTAACTTCATCTACAATTAGAAGAGCTCCATGGTAGTCCTGTAACCCTGTAGAACAGCTGCAGAGCCAGTAGACTTCCAAATGTCTTTTCTTTAGTTCAGTAACTGTTACCTCTCTCAGACAGATTTACTGCATTCTTCATTAGTGTTTTATCACTGTCAAGTCTGGCATGTGGTCACTTTTTGCTATTCCGGGGGTGGGGGGGACGACACACACTATTTCTATACCACCTTCCCTAGGTGAATAAGCCCTAGCGCTCAAGGTGGTTTACAACATCAAAGATAAAAACATATGTAGTAAAAACACACATAATTTAGTTGTTGATTTTCTCTGTAAACCACTTTCTGAACTTTTTTGTTGAAAATACAGTATTTTAAACCACAGTAGCCTAAAAACAGCAGCTAAAATACAAAGGCATGAGACTAACAGCGTAATCCTAGCAAAGTAGTCGTAAACATGCCGAAAATCATGTTTGCGACTACTCGAGAGCAGGGAAGGCCGGCCACCATTTACACCCGGGGAAGGGGATGAGCATCCCTTTCCCCGCGTATACCTTCCGCTGAGCAGGAGGCTGCCCGCGGCGGAGCACGGGATTTGGCGGGCGGCCTGGGCCGCCCAGCGGATCCTTACGCAGGATTGGGCTGTAACAGCAAATAAAAACTGCAGACCACCCCTATATCCCCAACTATCATGTCACTCTACCCACCACCAAAGCCATTTGAAATAAAAAGTCTTCAAGTCCCATCGGAAAGTGTCCAGGGAGGGGGGCTGAGAGTAATTCATTTGGGGGAAGTTCCACACTTGGGGGGCCACCATCGAGAAGGCTCTTCTCACTGCTTCCCCCTTACTTCAGACAGGGTGGGGCACACAAAGAAGGGCCCCTTCTAACAATCTTAGGAGACGAGTAGATCTATACGGGAGAAGATGGGCTTTCAGATACTCTGGTCCCAAATTATTAAGGGCTTTAAAAGGTTAGAACCAGCACCTTGCATTAGGTCTGTAAATGGTCCGCAAGCATAAACTGCAGCAATGGTCCAATACAGTTGAATCACCAATCTCCTGCAACTGCACGAGTCACTGCATTCTCTACCAGCTGCAGTTTCCAGACTATCTTCAAGGGCATCCCCACATAGAATTTGTTGCAATAGTCTAATCGTGATGTCACTAGGGCATGGACCAATGTGGCCAATTCAGAACTGCCCAGGTATGGTGGCAGCTGGCGCAGCAGCCTAAGCTGGGCACAGGCCCCCCGGTCAATCCAAGAGCAACTGTTTGTTCAAGAGGACACACACACCCAAGCTGCAAACCTGCTCCTGCAGTGGGAGTATAACCCCATTCAAAGCAGGCTGATGATCCAGCACCTGCATCAAAGCTTCCGAACCAAGAGGACCTGCCTTTGTCTGGATTTACCGTAGTTTCAACTTGTTAGCCCACATCCAGCTCCCATCTGCCTCCAGGCAATGCTCCAAAACTCAACTGCCACCCTCAAAGATGGAAGAAAGGAGAGTGTCATCCGCTGGATGTCATCCGCATATTGGTGACAGTCAACTCCAAATCTCCGGATGACCTCTCCCAGCAGTTCCATGTAGATAATAAACAGCATAAGAAATAGAACCCAGGAACACTCCACACATCAAATACCACGTGCTGAATTGGCATCCCCCCCAGCACCGCCATAGGGGACTTGTCGGCCAAGGAGAAGCAGAACCACTGCAAACCGGTGCCTCCAAACCCCAACTCAGCCAACCATCCCAGAAGAACACTATGGTTGATGGAATCAAACGATGGTATCATCACTGAGCTGTTCAGCAGGACCAACAAGGATGCACTCCCCCTGTCTAGTCCCCAGTGCAAGGCATCCAGTAGGGTGACCAAGGCTGTCTCCATTCCAAAGCCTGAAGCCAGATTGATAGTGAACCAGATAATCAGGTTCTTCCAGGCCACTCTGGAGCTGGGCTGCCACCACCCATTCAACTACCTTACCCAGAAAGGGGAGGTTTGACACAGGCCAGAAATTATCTAAAGCCAGAAGGTCAAGGGAGGGTTATTTTAGAAGGGGACGCACCACCACCACCACCACCACCACCACCACTTTCAGTGATACACACAAAAAAAACTTCCTTAATGAAGCGTTTACCACCTCTCCCACCCATTCAGCCAATCCCTCCTGGCTGATCTAATAAGCTCCCCACATAAGCTCTCCCCACATCCTTGGGCTGTACAAGATGAAAAGAATCCAAAATAACAGAACCCACAGATGCCCCAGTAGACATCAATTGACCCTGCCGAAGTGGACTCCACATCACGGCAGATGCAAGCAATTTTATCTTCAAGTTGCTTGGCAAATTCATCACAGCAAGCCAATATACAATCCATGTCATTTCCCACCCCAAAGCCAGACCAAGCAAGTTCCGCAAGACATGGAAAAGCCTTGCTGGATGGCACTTGGCAGACACAATTGTGGCAGAGGAAAAAAAACCTTCACCGCCATCACTGCCACAGAGTAGGCCCTAAAATGGGCTCTAGTCCATGTACAGTTTGATCCATTGCGAGTTTTCCTCCACCGTTGCTCCAGGCGTCTACCCTGTTGCTTCACTTTGGAGATGAGAAAAATAGATAATCAAGAGGAAAATTAGCAACAGTGTTTGCTTGAAGTACTGTAGGTCCTGTTATCCTACTACTGGTTGCACCACTGGCTCCATCCTGCAGAGGAAGAGCCTACGCAAGTGTTAATACTCCAGAAAGTAGGGCAACACAGGCCATGGGAGGATCCGCAGCATGGGCTTCTTATCACTACCATGCTGCTGGGACAACAGAACAACATCGTGTTGGCTAATTAAAACCAGTCGCAGTCACAATTTTGGACCTGGTGATCTGTCACCCAATATCCAAAGGGAATTTAAGAAAACTTCTGTTTTATTGTTTTAATGATTTGCTATTTCTATTGAATTTATGTACATCTCTCTGGGAGACTGTGGACTGAAAAGCAGGATAAAAACGCTTTAAATAGGTAAATAAAAAGGAAAGGTGGGTTTAACATTAATTTTTAGCTTAATATGGTCTTACAAGCAATACATCAATTATGATTTGCCTGACCACTTGTAATTCAAGTTGCAGATTCATAGGTTAGTGGCTACTAGACCTGACAGTACTGAAAAACACTATTAAGATATGTTTGTTCTTCTCAGGCAGACTGTTTTCCAACACTGAAAGGCTTCTGAATCAAACTGAACAGCCATATTTATGGTCACACAGTGCTGCAAAGCTGCATGCACACTTGAGGACAAATTGAAAACACAGTAGTGCTTTCTTTGAATCTTCCTCTCCAAGAGCCTGGACCACTCATGATGCAAGCCACAGAAATTTTGTTAGCTTTGTTACATGATTAATGCACATGGCACCTCACAGAGTTACTTGGACAAAAACAGGTTCTGAGATAGCAGATCAATGGGCAAGCCAACGATGGCTCAGCTACAATTTACCTTTTGTCTGCTAGCCATAGGCTGGCATTTTACCAGTAAAAAAATAAATAAAAACATAGGTATTAGTCAAGTATTAATTTATCAAAACAGTAATGTGCAGAATAAAGTTATTACTGAGTTATTACAAAAATTGCTCTCAGATTCAAGTTCAATCTTCCCCAGAAATTACTGTGCCAGTTCACCAGCAGGCCACCGTGCCACAGCAAATGTAATAGATTCTATGCTATTTTCTGAGTCCTGAGCACTTGTGACCTGTGATCACCATTTGCAGGTTTACCTCATGCTTCCTCCTTAATCCCATGTGCCTGCTCAGTAACAACTCTGGCTCCTCATTGTGGGATGAAGTGAAGAAGCCATTTTAACTTCCACAATTGATTCTGAAGTTTTGATGGAACAGAACCATGGTTCTGCCCATCCCTAGTTCAGATGTATTCGTGAATTAAAAATAGCAATTTCATTCTCTCATGCATTAAAATCATTTGAAGATGACACTTCCCAGACTCAAGGCACTCTTATAGCCCAGTTCTAAACATCTTGATTTGGAAATGTCCTATTGATTTCAACAGGGCTTATTTCCAACTAAATGTGTAAGATTGCAGCCTTGACATAATCTGCGAAATGCGCTAAGTCGTATCTCGTTCCCAGCACACTGTGGTAAACCTGAAAGGTCAAGGGAGAGCATCCATCTGAACGCAACATCACTTCGGCTAGGCAACATGACTCAGAGATCATCGAGCTCTTTTCACAGTTCTGACCAGTCAGTGGTCATACCAGGTCAAACACAATTTTTGAAATGGCATTAAGCAGTTTTCCCTTTTTTACCTTTACAAAGAAAATGTGTTACACAACACCCATTATTGACAGCTGTTGTCGGTTACAGCTAGCTTGGTTTACTTTTTGGCAACACTTCAGTACCTCACCTTCCCTAGTTTTCACTCTTGACACTGCCCACCTCACTTGAGGAGGAGAGCAAATTCCAACATTTGAATCAACCTCTCGCTTTCTTTTTTTAGACTACTGAGCAAGTCCTGAAGCATATCATTTCTGTGAGGACCAAGCTAGAGACAAGGAACCTTCCAAGTCAAAAAAAAAACTGGCAACAGCAGCAATTACTACCTTGGGAGATGAAAGATAAGACTTCTCAAAAACAGACTGAAACAATTCACACACAGATTGCTTCTACACAGCATAACCTTAGGCACATTTACTGAGAAGTAAATCCCACTTGTTCCAAGTAAGTGTGTCCCCAGAGTGGAAGTCTCACCTCCTAGGGTCCCAAAGAGAAAACACAATCACATCCTTTTATTTCAAGCCATGGTGATTCTTATCCCAGGAAGAGCCATCGCCACCACATCCGATTAATTGCTGCTATGGAAGAAAGTAACCACCATTGATGAAGGGGACAGGAGCCCACTCTTTTGCATCCCCTGAATTTAGGCTTTTTAAAACAGGAGCTGCTAAAGCAACACACCTTCTGATATTGGTGAAATAACATGAGAAGCAGGAGAACCTATGCTACAGATTTCCCCATACCAGCATTAACTGACAGTCCAATCCTATTCAATTTTCCAGCGCCAATGCAGCCACAATGTTCCTTTACCTTGAGGAGGCTCCATGACTGCCGCCACCACCACCCATTGCAGGATGCAGCACATGCCCTGTTGGCATGGCTGCATCAGCGCTGGAAAGTTGGATACGATTGGGCCCTCAGTCTCCCAAGGGTTGAGCCTGGTGTGAAGTAGAGCCTGCAGCATGGACTTCTCATGATACCTCAGTAACATGGGAAGTCGTTCCTATGTCACTAACGTAACAAAAGAACCCAGCCTTAAGGCTGATTCACACTAGCCTTTTCCCGGCGCGCATGCCCCTACCTTGCGTCTGTACGTGCGTCAGCGGTTCTCTGAACGTTTGGAACTGGGGGCTGCTTGCCGCCTGTTGTCCCTCCTTCTGTCCCACCTTCTTGAAGAAAGCGCAGTGCGCTCCGATTGGCCTTGAAGCAGACCTTGCAAGAAACCCCCACGCCGATTGGAGGTGGCTATGATTGGCATGCCGCCATTCTCCTCCCCCTCCCATCCGATTGGTGGGCTGCCGTAGCACCGCAAGCATAAACGCTAGTTTAAACGCGAGCGCATCAAAAAGATGAGGGGAAACCATCTCTCCTGGCTGCGACGTAAGCTCAGACGCAAGCATGAAAAACGCTAGGAAAGACCAAACGCAGATCCAAAACGAGCCGGGAAAAGGCTAGTGTGAATCACCCTTTACTTATCTCTCATCATACTTTTATGAACTAACCTTTTGGACCAGTTGATACAATCAACAGTTTCAAGTGGTAAAGCTTTTCCTAGATTATTAAGACCATAAAAGAGCCACCTTGCTGGATCAGGCTAAGGGCCCATCTAGTCCATCTTCTTGTATCTCACAGTGGCCCCACCAGATGCCTCAGGCACAAAACAACAAGATACCTGTTTCCTGTTACCACTCCCTTGCATCTAGCATTCAGAGATAGGCTACCTCTAAAATACAGGTGTTGCATACAGTCATCATGACTTGTATCATGTGATGGAGTTTTCTACCATAAATCTGCTTAATCCCCTTTTAAAAGCATCTAGGCCAGGTGCCATCACAACGTCCCGTGGCAAGGTGTCTCATAGATTAATTATACTCTGCATAAAGAAATATTTCCTTTTGTCCTGACTCTCCTGCCAGGCAATTTTAGTAGATATCCCCAAGTTCTGATTGTGTGCGGAAGAAAAGAACTTCCCTCTTCCCACTCAGGCACCTTCTTTCTAGACTGAAAAGCCCCAAATGTTGTAGCCATTCCTTATAAAAGAGATGCAACGAAGGTGCCCCAGCCCACTAACCATTTTGGTTGCTCTCTTCTGCACCTTTTCCAGTTACACTATATCCTTTTTGAGATGTGGCAACCAGAACTGGACACAATACTCCAGATGTGACCTTACCATTGATTTGTACAATGGCATAATAATATTGGCTATCTTCTTCTCAATTCCTTTTTTAATGATCTCGAGGATGGAATTGGCCTTCTTTACCACCACCACATACTGGGTTCAATACTTTCATCAAGCTGTACACCACCACCCCAAGATCTATCTCCTGATCCATCATAGACAGCTCAGAACCCATAAGCGTATTTGTGAAATTATGATTTCTTGCCCCAATGTTGCTTTGCTTAACACTTACTTACTGAAGTGCATCTTCCATTTTGCTGCCCATTCTCCCAAGTTTGAAGAGATCCTTCTGGAGCTCTTCACAATTCAGAAGTGATGGGGTTTGCAAGCATGACTGCTCTCCTATGAAAAATATCACTACAGACAGCATACCACGAGGGAGGCTAGACTAAACCTTTCTCCCCTAAATACAGTACTAGTTCTGGGTGCATAATAATAAACTTTTTATTTTAAGATGGGGGGGGGAGAGAAGATTACTGTCTCCCACAGCCTGAAACGGTATAATGAGCAAAAGATTTACTACCTGAACATGCTACCGTTTTATCAGCTAGCATTAAAATACAAGAAAGATTGGGTAAAGCATGTTGAGAGAGTAGCCAAGCAGTCTTTAATGATCAAGCATTTGCCAAACCATTCTAGAAACAGACGCTTCTCTAAGCTTGCACAAAGCTGTCCATGGAAATACGTCCTAACCTCAAAAAAATATGTATCAACGCCCCTTCCCTGTAAAAATCCCTCCGTATAGGCCTGTCTCCCCTCCCCCTTTCCAGGCATCACCGTCTTCCCCCCCCCCCGCCTCCATCGCGAGACCCACTCCCCCCAGAGCTCCAACACTGCGCTCACCCCCTCTCTAAGAGGAGAACCAGGCCCGGCGGCTCGAAGCCCAACCAGTTCCCAACGGACGGGGCTCAGACCCCGCCGGCCCACTCGGGCGCTCTCACCTTCTGTATCCGCTTCAGCGCCATGGGGAGCCGGGGATGCGGGCGGGCCGGTCTGGGAAGCTGCGAAGGGGGGAGAAGGAGGACACGACGGTGCTGGTTGCTCCAGGAGGGGGCCAGGCTCTCGCCGGGCGTGTTAAGGCCGGAGCCGAGATACCTCTCCGCTCCCGATCGATAGGTCTTTTGTTTCCGCTTCTACTTATAGACTGAACACCCTGCGCCCCCTCCTCCTCCTTCCACCGTCCGAGATGCATTCCGGGGCTTGTAGTCTCCAGCGGGCCGGAATGGGAACACGGCGCCCCCTACCGTCCAGCTCAAAAGACTGCGCAGATCAAAATGCTGGCGATTCTTACCAGTTGGTTTCCACGGAATTACTGTATGTATACAGTACTGTATGTATGGGGAAGGATACACATGGTCCCCGACTCAAGGGCATCTGAATTATTAAGGACATCCCAACTTAAGGATAGCCACAGTGCGCTTTTGCTCAGGCACAGTCTGTCCACTCTGATGTTTTGAGGCAGGTGCAATCATTGGGTCCCCCTATGGGGGAAAAAGGCGGGATAGATAGATAGATAGATAGATAGATAGATAGATAGATAGATAGATAGATAGATAGATAGATAGATAGATAGATAGATAGATAGATAGATAGATAGATAGATAGATAATAGCGCTGGGTTTTGAGAGAGGGGGAGAGAGATTTTTGGAGGTGCAGAATAATACACATCATGGCAGCAGAGCAGGGGGCTCACATTGGGGAGTATCCCCCCCACCATTGGACCCCAAAGAGTCACGGAGTGAGGATGCTACAGCCCCTGAGAGCAGAGTGGCCCCTCTCCCATGCCGAGTCCCACCCTGAGACCTACTGCGATGAAAAACAGCGAGGGTGGGAAGAAGGAATCCGTATCTACTAACAAGGAGGCAACAAGTGTGATCAGGTCAAAGTTGTTACTGACTGACCAGCTTCAAAGGCAGAGCAGCATCTGAAAGAGAAACACACAAATGGGGTTGCCAACAACCTCCTCCCTGCAGGGCTGATGCACGACAGAGTTATCTGACAACCAGGTGCCAGTGAGGTCTGGCAGCACTGGTTGGTTCTCTGTTTGTCATGGAGTTTGCAAAGCTTCTCAGGAGCCTGACTTGAACGAGTAGGTCAGCAACCTCAGCAAACAGCAGCTGAGCTCACACTGGACCCTACAGGCAAGCATGCTGTAGGCTTCCCTTGGGGTCTGTACAGTGTTTTTGCCTGTGGGAGCAAGAAGAAACATAGAAAGAACAACAAGGAATAGATAACAGCATCAGTAATACTAATACATGTTCTCTGGATCACTATCAAACACACTTGGTGTTTGGGGGGGGGGAGAGTGGTGCTACCAGAGTGTACAGGCAGTGGTGCCCCCTGTTAGGGGTAACAGCAGCACAGTACCTGAGACATTATGTTTTCCCCCAGATTAAGATTCTGCTGGCACACTGTGTTAAACTGCACTGCAGTTCTATTCCATGTGGTAATGTCCTGAAAAACAAAAGGGTTCCGCATGAATGTGTGGCCAGCAGTATGAATGGTTGCAGTCTGTGCCATTCAACAAGGGAGAGGAGACATTCCCTGCTATAAGCTGCTGCAAAAGGAAAGAACGGTTAGGCAACACAGTTTATAGCAAGTATCAGTGGTGGGAGAGACATGAGAGAGAGAGATGCAGCATTCATGTCTTATAGCACAGGAGTCCATCATTGGTGCATTGTCCTTGCTTCCCCTGTTGGGGCAGTGAAGTGGAGGTTCCCCTTGGGCGTCTGTCTGTGTGGAGTCCTCCTAGGAAGAAGTACTGTAACTGCAATAACAATTCTGAGAAGATAAGTGCTAACAAAGTATCTTGCTATGTATGCTATGAGGACCAAGATGTTGTTCGTGTAAAGTGCTCCCTTTGTGCATCAAGTGCCCTTTCTCCTATCACCAAAGTTCTCCCTTGTGTGATCTAAGTGTGGATGACAAAAGGCCAGACAGGTGTGTGCCCTATCACCTGAGATGTAGCATCCCTTGGCAGGGGCTTAAGTACTGGGGTTGATGTGCTGTGATTGGCTGTTGAGGCAGTGATGGGAGGTGAGATTTTCAGCTGCTTCCCCCCCCCCCCATTATTTTCCATGGGTTTTGCCCTTCCTATGCCAGCTCTATCATTGGAGTAGCATGTTTCCGGCATCAGGGGTGTGTATGTCATTTGGAGGCATTTGGGATATGGCATAGTCATCTCCTCCTCGTCCCACTCACATCTCTGCTCCATTTTGGTCTACCTGCTGGCAGGAGTTTTGCCAGTGTCTGAGGTGCACTGGCATGTTGTTGCACCAGCGTCCAGGACATTGTTGGGCCAGAACATATGCCATGACAGATGCTGCTCAACTGGTGCAGCATCAGCATAGGATTGGACCATGTGTTTCTCTTGATGCTCCATAGGCAGTTTTTCAACAGGGGCAGAAGACACAGAAATTCCACATGCCCAGCCATGCAAATCACATAGGACATCCACAACATGTCTGGCAGCAGTGACCAGTGTGATTCCAGTTGTTCCTCTGTGGGGCTGCTGACCTACCTGCTCCAGACAGGAACCAGGGCCAGCCTATCGATGGCGCCACCTGAAACTGCTAGAAGCACTGCAGGAAGGAGAAGGAGAAAGAAAAAGTTGCCATGGCTCCAGATCACTTCTCCCTGCCTACTTGGTGCTTATGAAGCATAAAGGAGGCAGGGACAGGTGATTCGGAGCCCACCCACCCCTTCCCTGAACTTACAAAGATCACTGCTTGCAGCCTCCTCACTTCACCCACTTCTGTTTACAATGAGTATGAGAGGCTGTGTTCCCAGCTTCCCATGTGCCTGTTCATTTCAAAGAAGAGGTGCAGACTGAGGAGACTGCATTGCGAGTACTTTGAAAGTAAAGGGAAGGAGGGATGGTAGCCAGGGCACCCTCTTGTTCACTGGCCAGCCATGCATGGGAGGGATGTGTGCAGGCATGTGCAAGCAGGGGTGGCAGTGGGCAGCTGATTTAGGCAGCATGGAGACATGCATTGCCCCTGCCTACAATGTTGCAGTCCTTACAGCACAATCCTAACCAACTTTCCAGCACTGGTGTAGCCATGCCAACAGGACACACACTGCATTTTGCAATGCAGAGGGGCAGTCACGGAGGCCTCTTCAAGGTGAGGGAACATTTGTTCCCTTACCTCGGGGCTGCATTGCGGCTGCACTGGCACTGAAAAGTTGGTTAGGATTGCGCTCTGTTAGTGATGTATCTGATGCAGCCAGACCTCACTTATACCTACTGCTCTGCTGTCTATCAGGTGCAGGAGATCTGCTTGGATAGGGTGGTTGGTAGTAACCCCACTTGTGTGTCTCTACTTTAGATGCTGCTCTATTGCTGGTGCTGTTCAATAAAAAGCTTGGACTCCATGACAGTAGGTGTTACTTTGTTACCAAGTCTTAGAATATACAGAGATCTCTTCTACAGACACACCCCTCCCCTACTTGTTTCTTTCTTTTGGGCTCCTGGGTGGGAAGGAGGGGGTAGGCTTCCCCAGGGCCATGGGAAGCGACACTTCTGCTGCTATTATGAATAACAAGGCAGTCATTTGGAGAAGGGAGAAAAGATGGCACGATAATGGCTATACTTGTGTGTGGCCCAATGAGGCTGATGCAAAAGGCAACTTTTGTGACATGCAAGCCAGAAGATTGGCCCATGTCATGTTCCCTCTGATGGGTCACATGCTGGTCTCCCAGGCATGCCTGCTTGGCAGTTCCTGCATCTGTCAGGTTTGGACCTGTGGCCACCCAGACGTTGGACCTGTACTCTTCCACTGTGCTAGCATTTCATTTGCAAGCTTTTTGATCAAGGTGCATGTGATTGGGTGTGAGGGAGAGTGCTGTGGGATGCTTAGTGCTCCATGGGTTGCCCTTTGCTAGTGTCTTCTGCTGTGGTTGAGTGATCAGAGACCTGCTTTGTGGATTACTGTGCAGGGTGGGTTTTTAGGGCCTGGCTGTCCCCTTCTCTTTTGACTCTGCCATGGGTGTTTTCTACAGGACATAGGAGGTAGATTTGGCATTGATTTCTCCCTTCCCCCTGGATGGCCTTGAGCCTGGTTTGTCTTCCTCACAGTCTGAGGTTGCAGTCCTATACCTACTTACCTGAGAGTGTCTCATTGGATTCAGTGGGATGTACTTCTGAGTAGACATGCATAGGATTGTGCTGTAAGTCTCTGAGGTTTGCAAACTCTGTGTGGTTAGGGCTCCCTTTGTTCAACCCAATTTCTCCACCCACAGAAGACTGATGGTGACTTGAGCCCTTGCTGTGGTGAGCCTTGTGTATTTGTTGTAGATTTCTTCCCCTTCCCAACGGCAGACATCTACTTTGTTCTCCCTGCCTGCTCCGGTCAAAAATGTACGGTATTTCTTATCAGTGTGTTTCTGTGAGTGGCATAGGGATTTGAACCACATGAGCAGAAGTTCTTGACTGCTTTCTGTTCTCCCCCCATACTCTTTATTATACTACAGTGGTTGCTGCTGCATTAGATTGTGCAATGGTCTCCCTGTGATGCTCCCTGTGGTGTTTTGACATCCTGTGGGCATCTCCTCATCAATGTGTGTTAATTGGATCCTGCTATGTCTGGTCCATGTGAGGCCCTTATCATATCAGGACGATGCCCTTTCTCTTCTGAGTGCATCTTGAGTATGGAAGGTTCTATATATGAATAGAACAATATTGTAAAGACCCTTCGGGTCTAAACCGCCTTGAATAAATCTGATGAGAAATCTGATGATGAGAAAGGCGGTATATAAATACAGAAAATAAATAAATAAATCTCTCTCATTCCCTCAAGTCCTCCTCATCATGAGTTTACAACAGAAGAATCTCTTGCTGGTCTAAAGAAGGGCCTGGGCTACACCAGCTCACTCACTGTACAGAACGAGATGCTACTTGTTCTGTTCCAGCACTGCTTCTGATTGGCTTCAGCAAATCTCGCAGGTTGTCGACACAACCCCATAGTAGATGATGCAGGGAAAGACATCTCGAGAATGAGCATCCACTTAATCTCTTTTTTTTTCTTCATGTTAAAGGGAGCGCAGCCCCATGCATAGACCTCGCTCTGTGCGGTTGTGCAATTGTAGAACGGAAACGCCATTTACAGTATTCACTCTTTACCACCGCCGTTTCCACAAAATCAAGCTTTCGACTTTCCCTTTGTTGTTGTTCAGTCGTTAAGTTGTGTCCGACCCTTCGTGATCCCATGAACCATATCCCGCCAGGCCTTCCTGTCCTCCACTATCTTCCTGAGTTCGCTCATTTTCATGTTCGTTGTATCGGTGATGCTGTCTAACCATCTCATCCTTTGCCTTTCCCGTCTCCTTTTGCCTTCAATCTTTCGCAGCATCAGAGTCTTCTCCAGAGAGTCCTCTCTTCCCATTAGGTGGCCAAAATATTTGAGCTTCAGCCTCAGTACCTGTCCTTCCAGGGAACAGTCAGGGTTGATTTCATTTAGGATTGACTGATTTGATCTCCTAGCAGTCCAAGGGACTCTCAGGAGTCTTCTCCAGCACCACAGTTCAAAAGCATCTATTCTTCGGCGCTCAGCCTTCCTTATGGTCCAACTCTCGCAACCATGCATTGCTACTGGGAACACCATCGCCCTGACTATACGAACTTTTGTTGGCATGGTGATATCTCTGCTTTTTATTATGCTATCTAAATTTGCCATAGCTTTCCTTCCAAGGAGTAAGCGTCTTTTAATTTCATGGCTGCAGTCTCCGTCTGCAGTGATCTTGGAACCCAAAAAAGTAAAATCTGTTACTGCTTCCATTTCTGCCCCTTCTATTTGCCAGGAATTGATGGGACCAGATGCCTACTTTCCCTACATTGCCCCTTTAAGAGCAGAGGCGGGCCCGCTGCGCCGCCATGTTGAAAGCCCTTGTACGCAGGCGCAGCTTGTTGAAAAGCTGTTTTCTGCAACCTTACTGTGTGTGTCCTTTGCTCTAATGGCAGAGACTGGTTGTCGTGCAGTGGGAAAAATGGGGCTCGGGTCTAATTCTTCCATGAGAGGTGAGACTGTGCCGGTAGTACCAGCACCTTTACAGCTGGGTGGTATGAACGCTCTTCCTGTTTCTTGTGGGCTAGTTACTTGTTGCCGTTAGCGTGCGGGCCTCTCTGTATAGTACTGTAGTTTCCCCAACTTGCATGTTATAGTCCGGGGAGAGGAGAAGCGAAGGTCGGTAGTTCATCCCTTCCCCGCCCTGCGGGTTTTGCTTTCACAGACTCGTTTCTTCTGTCAAAGTGTATTAATAACTGAGGGATGCCGGGGATGCAGATTATCTGTATTCCGAGGAAACCGCGTCTGGTCTGTTCTAACGTGGCTTGCCGTGAGGCATCTTTCTAAGGCTTTCCATTCCAGTGACCTTCAGAAGTTATTTTCTCCCTCTGGCTCGTTTTGCCTTGGTGGCCGCTGCATCGCCCAAGTGGAGCTCGCCAAGATTTGCTCTAATCTAACAGATCATCGCTGAAGCAACGTTGTCCCGACTCCCGAGGCTTCATTCGCCTTGCTTCATCTTTCTAGGTGGAGTTGGGAAAACGCTTTCTTCTCCTTACACCTGTTTGTTTAGAGGAGCCCTCGGGCGAGGTTTCCCTCGGTTAAACGCGTTCCCCCGCCCACTGCCTAACTTTGCTGTAGGTGTCTCTTCTGGGTTGAGAACAAAGACACTCGCGACTCTTTGACACAGCTAAAAAGAAAATCCTGGGCACCTCAGGCTGAGAGATACTCAAACTAAGATACCTCCATACTCCGGATGTTTCTTGGTGTCTTCTGCTTTAAAAGGACAGGGTGGAGAGAGATGTTCATGATGATGATTTGGAATTGACTCCCTCGAGGCTCTTCTGCTGACACCTGCTGGTTATCCTTAATTTAATATGGAGCCAGGAGAGGTTTACCGGTAGTTTTATTGTGTGTCTAGGAGCACCTCCCCCCCTCCTGTAAGTACTGTTCACCTCCTCTTCCCCCCCCCCCTTGTAAGTACTGTAGTAGTTACAGTAATGTCATGTGTGTTCTTGGAGGATACAAATTCAAGCCAGGTTGTTTTCAGGCCCCTGTGCATAAAGAGGGAGGCTAATGGCTGATTTCCACCAGCTCCGGTTGCGTTGCGCTTGCGTCTGGAGGCACGCAACCGTAAGGGACAGGACACCCTGCCTGAAACACTGCCCTGGACACTCCACCGGTTTCTTCAATGCAAATAGTCCCTCTTGATTGTCCTGCCTTCTAGTAACGCTTAATGGTGATTGGCTGAAACACAAGTGCGCTCCGATTGGCTGAAAAACCCCTCTCATCCCATTGGTCAAACAAGTAGCTTTGCGTCCTGTCCTCCCAAAATCATGAGCCTGGTCCACGGCGGATCTCAACGGAACTCAGGAGAACGTGGCTTTCCCGCGTTCCGATGCAATAAGATAAAATGGAAGCCACACAGCTCTGCACGCGTCTGGGACACGCTGGAATTCGTGCAGTGGAGATCAGCCTTAAGAGTTTGCCTGAAAAGTCCCAGTTCCTGTGCTGGGAGTCTTTTATCCATGATGTGTGAAGACTGGCTTTTAAAACAAGAGAAGGGAAGTGTGCTCTGCACATGCTGTGTGGCTTGCCTGCTTAATATGACCTGAAGCTGTTCACTGGCTTTGAAAACATGTCTGCAGAGGCCCAGATTTTGTCTTAAGATTGGTTCTTTTTTGGATTTGGGCAAGTAACTATCTTTCACGCTTGTTTCTACATCCGACTTTTTTTACTATGCTCTCTGTTGTGAGGAAAGGCAACAGAGGGCGCAATCCTATCCTACTTATGCCACCATTGTAACCAGCGGCGCAGTGAAAATGGGAGGCCCCAGAATGGAAAGGGGATTCAAATCCCCTTTGAATTCCCCTTTTGGAGGGGATTTGAATCCCCTTTCCATTCTTGGGCCTTCCGTTCTCACTGTGCTGCTGGTTACGACAGTGGTGTAGGTAGGATAGGATTGTGCCCCAAGTCCTGTACAGTGATGCGAAATAAAGCAATACTACATACTGAATGACTTTACTAATGCAAAATAACTTGGTTATGAACAATTGAGTGTTAAGAAGGGTAGGAATTTAGGCTGTCGGTCATCTGCTATAATAACAAAAAATCCTCTGGGGAACTAAAGCTGTTTTCTAATGGGTCTTCAAAGCTTCTTTGCTGTGTAGACAAACTGCTGCATTGGTTTATTTATTTATTGCCTGAAGCTGGATCACAAAATACCCTGTTTTAGAACAGGGGTGTCAAACTTGTTTCATACAGCAGACTGAATAGCATTTATGGTGCCTGCTGAGTACTGGAAGTGACACTGTTAAGCAGGTGATGACCAGGAATAAGCACTCTTTTCTCACTTAGAACTCATTAGTTGCAAATGACAGAAGAGAATATGCAAATCTTGATCATATTTTCCAGATATGAGAGCCCAATTATCACGCAGGCCACCCTTTCAGCAGAGCTGCTTCTGCTGAGGTGTCACTTCATGGCTCAGAGGTGCTTTGCAAAGTGAGGCCTTGGCAGAAGCAACACTGCTAAATGAGAGGCCCACGTGATAATTGACCCCCCCCCTCCCATGCATTGGCAGCTTCTCTCTGTCTAACTCTAACCCCTCTTGGTCTGCCTCTTTTCCCGCACTGTTCCTTGCCTTCTGGCAGAAGCAGTACTGCTGAAAAGGTGGCCCACATGATAATTGGGTCCCGCCAATGTGTCTCTTTGCAGCTCAGCAGCTGTTGGTGGTGCTGGGAGAGCCCAACTATCACACGGGCCAGATACAGAGCTTTTGTGGGCCACACGGGCCTTATGTTTGACATTGCTGTTTTAGAATAATGTACGTTAGTGCTAGGTTCTCTTAAACCCCAAAGCATCTTGGTACTTCCTATTGGACTTTGGAATCATGCCTGCTTTGGGAGGGTTCATAGCTTAATAGGTAGATCATGTGCTGTACACCCAAGTGTCTGGTTTGAATTCTTTGCATTTTTAATTGGAGCAAGACTGGAAGGGACCCTTGCACAAGACATAGGAGAGCTTAGTGCCAGGCAGAGTAGTCAGTACTGGGCTAAAATCTGATAAGGGCGGGGCAGCTCCTTTTCTCTTGTTATCTCTGGCTTTGTACTACTCTCTTTTTCCAGTGTTATCAGCGTTATCAGCTCTTCCTTGCCCATTCCCCATCTTTCATCTTGCCCTTTGATTCTTAGTACATGGCTGCTTTTGTTGCTGGAACACACAAATGTTGAACATGTTGAAACACATGTTGGAAAAAATCCATACAAAAGCAAACCTTTTTTTACTACTTAAGAATATTGACTACATCGTATATGATACGTTACTTAAGAACATTGACTACATCGTATATGATACGTAACTATTTGGTATATTGAAACTTCATTGAAGTTAATGTTACATTAGACATGTTGGAAACTGAGCTACAGTCTGCTGCATCCTAAGATACTCAAGATATACCATATCTTTTTCTTCTTCTAATTGGAAAATTATATTTTCCCCTAGCTTAAAAAATAAATCCTTGGCATTGTAGGATGAGAACTGAGAGTAACATAGTGGTTAAGGGTCTGAGCTGCAACTCAGGAGTTCCCCAGTTCAGATTTTGCCCCTGCTGTGAATTCTCACTAGGTGGCCTTGGAGAAGCCACTCCCTCTTGGCTTTGGCTTTCCAGATGCATTATGGGAATATGATCTTCCCTTATAAGGTTGTTGTAAGCACAGCATAAAGATAATACTGTACATGTGAAGTACTTTGCATATGCAAAGTGCTATATAAATGCTAACTAGTAATATGGGAGGTGGAAGGGAGGTTTTTTTATTGGGGCTTGGAAACAGTATATTATGCAGACATACAAACTCATTTTTGGAGGAACCCATCAGACAAGACAGTCCTATAATTAAAAATGCATCTAGAACAACTCAACTAAAGTTTATTTGCTAGTCAGGATCAATACAAAAGATCCATAGCTGCTGCTTCTGAAATTTCACTTGGTTTCATGGCCTTCAGAAAATGGAAGGTTTGCGTGACTTGAACAAGATTTTGTATCTTTTTTTACATGTTAATTTTAGTCTTTGATTTTGTGAGTAACTGTGAAAAACATTTTCTTTTTATTTAAAATATTTTTATACTGCTTTTCTAGTATCTGAAGCAGTGCACAACAGATAATCATACAAGGATGAAATACAATAACCATTAAATCAGCTAATAACCATTAAAACTAATTAAAATATAAAGCAGCAGCAAGAACTAAAAGGGTCCCTAGGTAGTTCCTCCTTCCTCAAATGCTAGATGGAACAGATAGGTCTTTAAGCCCCGCCAAAAACCATGAAGCGAGGGTGTTGTCCTCAAGTTCTCTGGTAGCTGGTTTCAGAGGCGAGGTGCCACAACAGAGAAGGCCCTACACCTTGCCGCCATCCCCCTGGCTTCCCATGGCGGCGGTATCCTGAAGGCCGACACACCGCACGCGCTCTGGTGCAGAGGTGAGCGAGCGTTGGTGCCTGGCCGCTCGCCTCCACACGCTGAGCTCATCTGTAGGAGTGTCTTCCAGTGAATAGTCCCTCCTGTTGTCGCGCCTTCTTAGAAAGAAAGCGCAGCGGTGATTGGTTAAGCACAAGTGCGATCCGATACAGGAGAGAAGAGAGAGGGGGGCAGGAAGGAGAGAACTTACAAAACAGTTTGTGCCGGGAATAGAATTCATCTTGCTAACTTTTGTGAGAAGGAAAAATGGATCCAAGAGAAATTGGAGACTCAAGTGAGTTCCGATTGATTGACAATACCTTTCATCCTGCCCTCTCATCTGATTGGCTGAGTGCAGTAGCTCTGCGAACCCGCCTCCTCAAACATGGCCAGAATAATTTTCGCTCGTGCCGGAACTCGGGAGTGTGCAGCTGCTCCGCTCACTTCCGCAATGGTAACCAGACACCTCTGCATAGCTGGGCAAAGCTCCTTGAGTGTCTGGGACGTGCTGGAATTCGTATGGTGTGTGTCGGGTTTAATAAGGGCTCTCTCTGATCTTGGGGGACATACAGGATTGTATGGGAGAATGTGGTCCTTGAGGTCTCCTGGTCCTATGCCGTATAGGGCTTTAAAGGTAATCACCAACACCTTGAATTGGACTTGGAATGGAATGGACAGCCAATGCAGCTGCTGGAGCAACAAAAGACACAGTATAAAAAATATCACATTTTCAAACAGTAAAAACAATCAATGAAAATTAATAAAAACAGTGTCTAAAAACAATTTAAAAGATCATGGCTTCAGTCAGAGCAGGAGCATAAAAACAGCAGCACCCCCACCTGTACCAGGGAGATGTTAAAAAAGGCAGGGGCTCAGAAGGCTTCTTTGAACAAGAAGGTTTTTAGGCCTCGCCGGAAAGTGTCCAAGGAGGGAGCAGTTCGTGGGTCAAAGGTTGGTGCCACTACTGAGAAGGCCCTGTTTCTAGCCGTCGCCCCTCGCACCTCCTTGGGCGATGGCACCTGCAAAAGGGCCTTCTCTGATGATCTGAGGAGACGGGTCGACTATATGGAAGTAGGGGGTCTCTCAAATATCCTGGCCCCAAGCCGTATAGGGCTTTAAAGGCCAAAACCAACACTTTGAATTGGACCCAGAAACGAATCGGCAGCCAGTGCAGCTGTCGGAGGAGCGGCCCAACAGAGTTGAACCGCCTACCTCCAGTGACCACACGGGCCGCCACATTCTGCACTAATTGCAGTTTCCAAAAGGTCTTCAAAGGCAGCCCCACGTAGAGCGCGTTACAATAATCTAGTCGCGACGTCGCCGTGGCATGGATCACCGTAGTCAGGTCTGCATGATCCAAGTACGGTCGCAGCTGGCACACCAGCCGAAGCTGGGCAAAGGCCCTCCTGGCCACCGCCGCCACCTGGGAATCCAGGAGCAGCTGCGGATCCAGGCGGACCCCCAAGCTGCGGACCTGCTCCTATTGTATAGCCTACAATATATATATTGTAAAAAAAACCCAAGGGGGCTTAGAACAGCTTGCCCATGTACACCGCCTTGGATTAAAATTGGAGGAGAAATCCAATGACCGAGAAAGGCGGTCTATAAATACTGTATATTACAGTAGTCTAAACGAGATGTTAGGGCATGGGCCACCGACGCCAGATCCAACCGATCTAGGTACAGCCTCAGCTGGTACACCAGCTGGGCAGGAGGACTCCCAGGCTGTGAACCTGTTCTTTCAGAGGGAGTGCTACTCTAACCAGAGCAAGTTGTGAATCTAGTACCTGCATGACAGCCTTCTAGATCAGGAGGACCTCTGTCTTGTCTGGATTTAATTGCAGTTTATTAGCCCTCATCCAGGCCCCAACCGCTTCCAGGCAGCGCCCCAGAATTTCAACAGCCCCCTCGGAAACTGGTGGAAAAGAGAGCTGGGTGTCATCTGCATCTTGGTGACCCCACTGCAACCCCCCTGATGACCTCGCTCGGTGGTTTCATGTAAATATTAAAACAGCATGGGGGACTGTGAGGCACCCCACAAGTCAATACCCAGGGAGCAGGACAAGTATCCCCCAACATTACCATCTGGGTCCGATCTGCCAGGAAGGCAGATCTGCCAGGAAGAAAAACATCAGTTTTTGCTGCAAGAGATGGAGGGATCTGAGGCGAGTGTAAAACGAGAGGAGATGTAGGCTGGATGTAGGCTGGTTATGCAAACTCCTTGCTTGCTACCATGTTGCATACACAATATGCTTGACTGATTCCACTGACTATCACAAGATGTTCTAAAACATTTGGAAGTACTTTTCCAACCAGTACTAATTGTTTTAGTAATCTACAGACTGTAGCAGTGACATGATATTGTCACCAACTTCAGACTTTGAATCTTGGATCCATGTTCTACAGCAGTGTAATTGGTTGTAGTGATACGTTTTAAAACAGCATTTTAAACCTTTTCACCCTGAAAAGAGAGCATTTCATAAGAAGTATACTCAATTTCTTTTCCCCAAAATTTTTCATTTTAGGCCTCTGTTTCCAGGCCTTCACATCTCTAAGGCCACCTAATGCTGACCCACCATTACAACTACAGAGTAGAGGTTTCCGGTAGGTGTCTGTGTCGAACTATGGCAAGATGCCTATGGGGACTTGGACAGCACACGTGCCAAACAGCTTCTCTTCTTTTCCCTTGAGTGGGTGTCTGTGCTTCCTTTTGTTTGAAATTGCTTCCAATTTCACCATTGTTCCCGAGTATTGATTCCCCTTGTGTCCTACAGTGCTCTTATATATTGTTTCCTTGGCCAACACTACGCTTAAGTTCAGACCTAACATTAAACCTTGGATTAGTATTACTGGTAAGCCTCAGGCTCATGCACTTCCCTTCATTCATGAGGAGAAGAAATCTGCTGCTGCTTCTGTTCCTTGTTTAACACAAACTGGGATTTTTTCTTCTTCTTTAGGATGTCCCAGTGTTTGAACAGAGACTGACATGTGCATAAAATTGAAGTCTAACTTGGGAGTAAAGTCTCACTGTGCTTAGCAGGGTCCTTCCAAGTAAATACATACAGTTTGGGACTGTAAATAGGAAGACTATTGAAAGAAACTTGACTCTTCATAAGTACAAGAGCAAATCTTTTTCTAAATATACAGTAATTTGATAGGAAACTGTGTTACAACTGGAAGGCATATTGAATAATAATTCTTGCTTCTAAGCGATGGACTGTTTGCATAGAAGTACTCTGAATGGCTTTGACAATTTTTGTCTTTCAGTTGAATGGATTGTAGCAGTCTCAGTTGCTGCTGGAGCAGCAGCCGTTGGGTATCTCGCTTACAAAAAATTTTTCCACAAGGACAAATGCCGTAATGCTATGGTAAACCTACATATCCAGAAAGATAATCCTAAAGTAGTTCATGCATTTGATATGGAAGACTTGGGAGATAAAGCTGTCTACTGCCGATGCTGGAGGTCTAAGAAGGTAAGGGGAAAATGCAGTCCTCAATATATCTACTGAACGCTGCAGAATCAAAATACTTCAAGTTAATAATGAAGAATTAGAAGAAGTAACTGGATGGGAGCTGATGGGAGGCTTTCTAACTGCCTTTATAGCAATTTCCAGAATCAGTCTTACTGACAAGGACATCTTGCACAATTTCAAGACAAGAGAGCATCTTAAAAGTAAATGTCACATTCATTGTATGGACAACAAAATGAGAACAATCTCCAACTCTAATCTACAACATATTTTTTAATGTATATGGTGTTGAACCATGAAAATCACACTTTAAAGCATCATCCCCATTTTTAAAGGAAATCACATTTTTTGAATGTGCTTGGAGATGGGGAAGGGGTTATATAATTTGGACACCATTACAAAAAGGCTCTGTCGCTAGCAGCCCCTGCTTAACTTGTGAAGTGAGTGCAATAAAGAATAGGAAGGGGTAGGGTGGTGGTCAGAAAAATCTAACTTGTTTTTAAAGTGTGGCACTTGTTTTTGCAGGTTGTCTTAGTTGTAGCAACACTTGAACTGTAATACCTTCTGATGCCCTATGTAATCTGCTAAATTTTTTAGAGTCTAGACTGCTAAGCTAAACCAGTATTTCCTAAACGTTTTTGACCCTTGGCCATTGGCAACCATTGACCACAGCTCCTCATTACATTATGTTGATGCCTGCCAATTGGCATTGCACTGTTTTCTGCCTCCTGGTTTGGGAACCACTGAACTAAACATTTTTGTTACATGTTTACAATTATTGTAGTACCTATGAATTGATCTTTGCTTTGCTAAGAATATGCATTTACAACTGCTCAATATCCATCTTTCAGTTCCCATTGTGTGATGGGTCCCACACAAAGCATAATGATGAGACAGGAGACAACGTGGGACCTCTGATCATCAAAAGAAAAGATGCATAAACAGCAAACGGTTTGGACGCCATGAAACAGGACCTTGTCATGGTGCTTCTGCTCCCCTGTAACTGGTGTAAAACAGAGGTCTTAAGTCATTTCACTGAGGATTTTTAGATGTGGTATATGGTACACTGCAGCATATGTAATTCATGGTGTTTGCCTTGCTTAAACACTACAGTGTATATGGTAGGAATGAGTACTTGTGGCTTTCTGATTTTTTTTTTTGTAAAACTGTACATTCTTACTGAGTGTTTAAAAAAAACCCAATCCAAACCCTTAGAATGTACTCTGAACTGTGTATTGAAGATACATTAAATTATTTTCAAATACACTGTGCTGGTTTTGTAAATGGCCATTTCTATTTAAAGCAAGCACTGTTGGTTATAACCAAGGAGCGAGCACATGCAGAAATAAGGCGACATTTTGTGCTGTCCATATGTGGTTGCACAAGCACATATGCAAGAAACTATCCAGCACTGAGGTGCTAGCAATTATATATGTGATATCTTGTGCAACTTGTTGCACAAGTGCAGATTCAGTTCAGATTTCTGTGTGCAAGAGTTCTGCGGTATTGTTTCTGTGTATGCAAATTGGATAACTTGGGAGACAACCTACTAAGAGTTGCATGACTCCTACATGACTTGTTACAGAATAATTTTCTGCCCAGTTCAAACATGTTGTATTAGGAATAAGGCTGCAATACTTAGATTAGGTGACAAAAAAGATTAATTATATCTAAAGCAGTGGTTCTCAAACTGTGTGCTGCAACAAATGCACAGGGCCGCCGGGGGAGCCCTCTGAAAACTTACTGGCTCTCCCAGGCGCTGCCATCTTGGCCAGGCTGAGATCATGCAAGAACTGTGCCATCATGACAGGGCACCATAGAAGACCTACCAGGACGTTGCAGGCACCATGACCACAGTAAGTTTGGGATAAATACTTGGATATTGCAGGTGCCTATTAGAATCGCATTTTACAGTTTTCTGCGAGAGAGAGTCTTGGAGCTACTGCAGCAGGTGTGTACATTATATAAAATATTTAAAAGTTCCCACTTTCATGCTGAGAAATGTAGCCACAAGAGAACCTCCTACAAAGAATTTGGAGACTTCTAGGTACTTGCTGAAATCCAAAAGTGTGCAAACTTTTAAAGCCTTTATTAAAGAAAAAACATCAAATGGGGAGGCAGACATACAGACAGACACTTGGAACTTGTTCCCTGGTGGACATGAAAGGACTTTCAATTTTTCAATCTTATTACAGCAGGATTTGGAACTGATCATCATGGTTGATTATGTGAAAAACAGAGGAAGAAAGGGGAGAAGGTTTGAAGGAGAGCAGGAGAAGAACATGAGGGTTCCTGCTCAACTATTGTAGAGTTCAATACAATCCCAGTCCCTGCAACTCTGAAGTAAGCCCAGTCCAGTGAAGGGAAGATAGTGGTTTGTGTTTGGCAACATTTTGTTGCTGAATCCCTGTATATGTATGCTCTAGCACAGTGGTACTTTGGCCTACTACTGGTGATATTCGGACTGCCGGACCACCGGAACCCCACTCTGATGCAGCACTCTCAGTGGTGCGTTTTCACTCCCAAGAGGCTCCTGCTTTTGGCTGAGTGTCTTGAGAATGCTGAGAAGGGCCCTCCCACCCGCCTAGAGCCTCCTACCTGTGTGTTCTGACCTGAAAACCTGGAAGTAACTGGATATGATGTCATCGCCAGTCACTTCCAGTGACACGCAGAAGGAGAGTGGCACCAGAGGTGGTACTCTGCCATAAAGGGGTTGAGAACCCCTGCTTAGCAGTTTGGAAGTTTATCTCCTAAATCTCAACTACTTAGTTTGAGAGTTTAGGATAAAAACATAACACAAACCAGCAGCATAAAACCATCCCCTTAAATGAAAATCATCGTATCAGCTAAAACTTAGGGTGGTAGGCTAGTGAGGGGCACCTTATGCCTGATAGCCTCCCCTCCCCCTACTTACCTGTCTTGCTCCTAGGCTGAGAATCTGCCACTTTTTCAGCTGAGAGCCATTAAAACAGATTGCAGCTGCCAGTGGCCAGTTCCTGCCGGGTGGCAGCAGTGGCTGAAGGATTACACTACTTGAGCAGGCAGCTCTCAGCCCAGGGTCGCTAGGATTGAAGAGCCTAGAGACCCAGAGGGAACAGGTGGTGCACTGCTCTTGATGTGCGGTGGGAGTGTGCATGCACACTCCTCCCCAGGCATCAAAGATGCCCCCAGTGCTCTGGCGCACTTAAGCTTGGCCTGCAGTGGCAGGATAGAAATCAAGGTCTAAAAAGATGACAAAAGGCACAGGTAGGCTCGTATGGATAAAGATGAGGCTCTAGACTGTAGGACCTTAAAGGTATTGGCTACCACTTTTGTATTGGGCCTGGATACAAACTGACAGCCACTGCTGTGATACAGGATGGGTGTGATATTGTCTGAACACCTCATGCCTTGTACTCTTTGTGGTACAAGCATGCTTGCCACAACTCTGAATCTTAACACTTTCTAAGCTGCTGGCTTCCTGCCTCTTATTGAGTCGGAGGTAAAGTGGGTTAAATTAAGTGAAAGGAATTGCAGGTCTCTTGAGAGCAGAAAGACCAAACTAAAATCCCTAAGTCAAGAATTGCTTCAAGAAAAGAAGTGTGTTTGAGCCGCAAAATACAACCGCTCATGCTTGCCATGTTTGTTCTGGGTGTAGTTCAGTGTTATCAGATTTTTCATGTCTGATAACACTGGAGTATGACTGCTGCTTCCTCTTAGCACCCAGTATGCGTAACATGATGCAGCATTAATAATACTTGCTAATTCTTGCCTTGGTCAAATGCTTCCAGCAGCCTTTAAGTAGGGGAAAACATTCTACAGAATTAAAGTCCTCTCCTTCACGTTAAGATAAGGAGTACAGAGCCTTGGCATTTTGAACACTAGAGGATAATTGTGCATGCATTTTCATTCAGTCTATAATCAAATGTTTTGGACTTGGATGCTAAATACTAACATTTTATCTCGCTTTGTACATGCATATAGTTAGAAGAAGTTGTGGTGCTGCAATCTTATCTGTCACTGGAAATGTTCTTAGCAGAAAACATTTCTGCTAAATAATGGAGCAAATTGAATATTGTAGAAACCAGGCATACCTGTAGAAACAGAAGGAGATTCCGGCCGTATTTTAATCTGCAGCTAGTTCAGGGCTGTATGTGCTTATTTGAGAATAAGGACCAGAACAAATGTGGTTTTAATTTTTTAATGATTAACTGAGATCCCACATGGATATCTTCATCCATAGTTCGTGTTTTCCATGTAGTTGACAGGGCTGCTTTCTTCCCCCTTCATGATTTCAGTCCTTTCCACCTTGTTCAAGTAACATTTTATATGAAATATACACATGTGAGTATGGAGAAGGGCCTTCAGAAGAAGATCTGGATAAGAGTGACACAGATGAGGGTGGGGCCTGATTGAGATGAACAGTTCTGTTCTGAACATATGATTGCATTTTCAAGTAGAAAACAAATCCCAAGTGAGTAAGCTTCCACAAAATTGAATATTTGTTCTTACTCTAAAGTTCCATTGGACATGGTAGGACAACTACAAATAAAAATGCTTAGAACTGAACGGTCTTTTGTTTCTTTCACATAGTGGCTGGCAACTTGATGATTGACTAGTATCTGTACTTGGGGCAGCAGGAGGCAAATTTTCAGTCTCTTGCTGCCAGATCTAAGAAAGTTCTGAACAAGAACAAAATTACATGAAGCTTACCTTCAATAGCTTACCTTGGGTAAGCTATTGAAATTCTACTGGTGTATGACAAATGCTATACGTGTATTTGATCAGGGTGAAAAGCATGATGTATCAGTTTAAGGTGCTGTCTATCTTCAAAACAACTGAAATCTTAAGTATGAGGAGATTTTTCCAGCCTGAGATGAACAAGCTATAATCTGGTCATAATGCCTTGTGGTATACGATGCTCACGTTTCAGGGCATTATTAAATTGCCCTAGGTCTCTTGTTTGTGCAAGGTAGAGATGCCCCTCTTGAGAATGCTCTGAGCTTTGGAGCCCTGCTAAGTGGACAAAGAGGCACGTTTTTAAAGTGGTGTCCTCTTATTTAGCAGGGAGAGAGCAACTGTCACCCTAGCATGGCATCTTTTCCAGCGGCTGTTACCTTTCTGCATCTTGTTTTAGTTTGTGAGCCCTTTGGGGATAGGAAACCGTTTATTGGTTTATTTTGCTGTGTAGACCGCTTTGAACTACTTTTTGCTGAAAAGTGGTATATAAATATTAACAGTAACAAGCTCATCGCATGCCTACCAGGTGTCCTACCTGGTGAACTGGTCTGGAAAGACAACGGCGAGCAGCTCCCTTTTGACTGAACTGAGGAGACAGGTAAAATAGTAAGAGAAAATGATTGAATAAAAAAAAGTTTGAAAAGGTGTCTGAAAGTAAAGGTATCCCCTGACAATTATGTCCAGTCGTGTCCGACTCTAGGGTGTGGTGCTCATCTCCATTTCAAAGCCGAAGAGCCAGCGTTGTCCGAAGACGCCTCCGTGGTCATGTGGCCGGCATGACTCTCTTTGCCGCAGCGCGTAGCATGCAGCTGGAACACCGAGCGCTGTTTACCTTCCCGCAAGCGGTACCTATTTATCTATTCGCATTGACATGCTTTGGAAGTACTGCACCCTAAAACAATGGAAGGAGAAAAAGGAAGAAATTAAGCACTGGCAAGGACCTAGGCAGGTGCTCTGGGCAGCAGGGGGGGGGGAAGGGTTTGGGCAAAAAAGTTAGATGAGCTGAAATGAAAAAACACTAACATGTCTCTTGAGTACTTTCCTTTTATTGAAATACTTCCAGATCTTGGTCCTTGAAACCCCTTCTTTGCTGATGCTCTAGATCAGGGGTTCTCAACCCTTGGAGGTCCAGGTACCCCCTATCACGGTCCAATTTTTTGAAGTACCCCTGCTAATTAATTGGATTAATAAATTCATTAGTTAGGTAATTAATCATTAAATAAAAAAGTACTAAAAATTTTACATATGAAAAATGTCTAACGTGTGAGTGTGAGAGACATCTGCAAGGATCTTTTTTTCTCCCCAAGTCACACTTCCCAAAATCAGCTCTTTCCTCCCCCACCCCACCAAAGTACATTTTCCAAAGTACAAAAATAAGCCCAAAACCCAGAGAGAGAGAGAAGGGCTCCGAAAACAATTACAATTTAAAATCCATGTTAATTAACACTTAATTAGCTGCTGATGGGGCAGATAAGGGGCAGGGCTTGGCATACCCCCAGCAAGAGGTCCGCGTACCCCTAGAGCAGTGGTTCCCTAACGGGCGTCGCGACGCCCCAGCCGGGAAGAAAGGGTTGCTATGCCCTTAAGGGGCATGGCAACCCGTGGTGACGACAACGGCGCGCCTGGGATCGCGCCACCGCTGCGCCCGGGATCGCCGTTTTTACCTTCATTGGTGGGCAGTGGGTGTCCCTCGGGGGTTGCGGGGAGCCTGCGGACCCCTCCGCAGGCCTCCCCAAGCGTTGGAGCAGTGCTCCAACGCGATCGCAACTGACTTCCGGTTTTACGAGAAACTGGAAGTCAGTTGCGATCGCGTTGGAGCGCTGCTCCGACGCTTGGGGAGGCCTGCGGAGGGGTCCGCAGGCTCCCCGCAACCCCCGAGGGACACCCACTGCCCACCAATGAAGGTAAAAACGGCGATCCCGGGTGTGGCGGCGGCGGCGCGATCCCAGGCGTGTCATCGCCACTCCTGGGAAGGCCCCGCTGCTACTTAGAGCAGCGTAAGGCCTTCCCAGGAGTTAGGGAACCTCTGCCCTAGAGGTACCCGTATCACAGGTTGAGAACCCCTGCTCTAGATGAGTGGACAGGGCAACGGCACACAGGGCAAAGTCTCCTAAGCCCCTTGACTTTTACCCTCTGGAGAAACAGGTGGGCTTCATGGTCCGATGAGATGGCTCGCAGCCAAGTTTTGTTTGCAGCTCAGTGGAAAGAAGGTCAGACAACAATAGTGCAAATGTGGTACTACATCTGCTTGATTTAGCCCTTGTAGGAACCTCCTAGGCTAGGGGCATAGTAAGCTGAAAAATAAGGGGAAATTGAGAATTTTCATAGCAGCGGGTGTGGATAGTTTGCTTCATTAATGATGCTTCTCTGCTATGGAGAGAAATGGGTGCAGGTAACGTCAGTGCTCTAAATCTGTATGCGGCTGGTGCTTCCAGTGTGCTTCATGCATTTTCTTTAGGTCCAAGAAAGGTGTGACCAGTTCCCCATGAACTTGGCTTGCACAAGATGGTGACTAAAATACTGTATTTGAGTTGGGGGGTTGGTAGTTAATAACTCTTGTTTTAAAATAAACCAAGCAGTCAGCAAGACAGAGTAGGAGGTGGTAGGCATTTCCTAACAACTCCGTTGAGCTTTGGACTTGATCAGAGTCTGGACTGTGAAGCCTTGTTTGTAGTCCTGGCCCTGGCTGAGCAGTGGTAAAGGAACTGAATGCACCCGGTGTCTTAATCTATCTCAGAGCAGAGTCTTAAAAACGTGCTCTGCAACTCAGTCCAGGCTCAAGTTAAGCCTTCCTTTAGTGTTGAACCCTCCCTGTTCTGGAGAAAATAGCAAAAGTTCTAACAGATATAAGAAGGTATTAAATATTAAGAACATTGTGTACCGCACCTTCTGTGCTTCAGGCTATAACTGCCTAGTGTATAGCACAATTTGTACATGACTGTGGGGCAGAGATTGCATGTAGCGTTGTCTTGATTTCTTTCCAGCTCCTGGCTCTTTTGACAACCTTGACTTAAATTTATGAAGCTGGATAATTAAATCATTCATTATGTGGTAAATATTTAAGATAAATTATTGTGGTCAAATACATTTTAATTATTTGGCATAAGCCAGGTTTTCAGAGATGTAATGGAACATGTCTCTATAAAAATAAAGTGTAACAAGTAACTCTGTGTGTGTGTGTGTGTGTGTGTGTGTGTGTGTGTGTGAGAGAGAGAGAGAGAGAGAGAGAGAGAGAGAGAGAGAGAGAGAGAGTAGTCCATTGCTGCAAAAATAAAAATAAAATCTTGTGGTACTTTAAGCATTTCTGCCCGTGGGTGTATATACGCAACAGGAGCCAAATGTGACCTGTGGGCTGGGCAGAAATGGGCTCAGGCAAGTGGACTACAGTCATAGTAGAGCTTCATTTTCAGGTGCTACAACTCTGTGGCCAACAGCACTAAAGAAGATTATCCAAGATATTTCTGCAGCTGGTATTTCACTAGTGGAGACTCCTAAACCACCACACCCTGCTTTTAAGAAAATCTTTTCTGTTGCTATCACCAAACAATCTTATAGTTGGGAAAGAGTGCTTGGACCAGGAGAGGAGATCTTCCTTTAGAGTTTTAATATACCCTGTTCATGTTCCATAAGACTCCATGCTCTGTTTAGGAAGTAAGTGAAAATACAGAATATTGAGTGTGGTGTAGTGAGGGGCTACCTATGAAAGTAACTGAAAATACTGTTCTGTATTAAAACATGTGCAAAAGACTGCCAGTGCATAAAGTGCTGTGGGGAAAGGCACACTGTATATATTATGTAATATATACTGTACATAGACTTCATTCTTTGTTATAAGGTGAAGGTGACCCCTGACAATTAAGTCCAGTCGTGTCTGACTCTAGGGTGTGGTGCTCATCCCCATTTCAAAGCCGAAGAGCCAGCGTTGTCCGAAGACGCCTCCATGGTTATGTGGCCGGCATGACTCTCCTTGCCGCAGCGCCACCCGCTGGCATATTCTTTGTTATAGCCATGGGTGGCGCAGTGGGTTAAATGGCTGAACCATGAGCTGTCGATCGAAAGGTCGGTAGTTCGAATCCGTGACGGGGCGAGTTCTCGTTGCTTGGCCAGCTCCTGCCAACCTAGCAGTTCCAAAGCATGTTAATGTGAGTAGATAAATAGGTACCGCTTGCGGGAAGGTAAACAGCACTCGGTGTTCCAGCTGCATGCTACGCGCTGCGGCAAGGAGAGTCATGTCGGCCACATGACCATGGAGGCGTCTTCGGATAACGCTGGCTCTTCGGCTTTGAAATGGGGATGAGCACCACACCCTAGAGTCGGACATGACTGGACTTAATTGTCAGGGGTCACCTTTACCTTTAAAGCACTACTACTGTATTTGATAATTAATAATGGGGCTTAATTTGAGGTGTTTTTTTATTAAGGATCCTTAGAGCGTGCCCTCTACCCTACGCTGCAGGAACCTGGTTAAAATCTGGTTTCTTATTCAGATACAGGTAGGTAGGACTGAGTGTTGTGATGATAGTGTGGAGTTTTGGGAGTACATGTTTTGGATTATTTATTCTTTGTTCGCTAAGCTGCTTTGGTTAGAAAGATGGGATATAAATGTTTTAAAATAAACACCAGAACCGCTGTTTCTAAACATGTGCAGAGTGCCTTTCATTCTCGCTGTAGTTAATTTCCATACACATTTGGAGCGGAAGGGTTACTAGCAAAAGGTCGTTCTTTGACCCAGCTTCCGTTTTAGTTAAAAAAAAAAAAAAGACCACTGTCGCCTTGGCTCGTTCGTTGTACGGTATAGGAAAACGAGTCAGAAACCGAGGCCAAGCTTGGGGATGAGCCGCTCCAGTTGCTGCTACTGCGCAAGCGCCAGCTGAACTGCGCGTGCTCAGTAGCGGCGTGGTGCTACCTCAGTGCTGTTTAGTCAGCCGAGCCGAGTGGTTTTTTTCGTTGGCTGAGGTAGCGCTACGGTCGCGCGATGGAGCCGCGGGCCTTGCTAGGGCAGCGAACAGCTGAGGGAGGCGGCAGTGGCGGCGGCGGCCCTTGAAGACGGAAGGAGAAGGACGTGGGAGCCGCGGAGGCCGCCCCAGGAAATGGCCACCGAGCCCCCGAGCTGTGCGAAGAACAGCGAGGCCGAGCGGCTCCCCTGGGGTGTCCAGGGAGACGTGCCGTCGAGCTCGGCAGCGGCGACGACGGTGGAGGAGGACGAGCGGGATGGTGGAAAGGTCCGGCTCCTCAACGGCTGCGTGCCACTCTCTCATCAGGTGGCTGGGCACATGTATGGCAAGGATAAGGGCGGTGAGTGACCGCGGGTAGGAGGGTCGGTAGCAAAGCGAAGGCAAAAGTTGGTCCATCCCTCCCTGTTCGGACTCTGCGCAGGAAGGGGAGAGGGAAGGGTGGCGTCTGAAACCGTGGCAGCGAGGTGTAGCGACTTAGCCACCTACAATCTTGTTTGGCCTGCTCTTGGAAATGAGTCTAAAGGGTGGGTTATTGATCCCAAACAGACTTCCGATCTGAAATTGCTTGAAAAAAGAAACAAAACCCTCCAGGTCATCTTTTTTCCCCTCATCATCTGAATCTTCCTTTCTTCTCTTCTCCCTCCTCCGATGTTTCCCGTTGTGTATGCTGCTCTTTAGGAAGACAGAGGAGAACAACCCCATCGTGTAAACACTTCATTGATCACGTTTGTACAGTATTATTTTCTCCCTCCAAAGAGTCAGGGTGTCGTATGGGGGCGGCGCACTTTATTTTACCCCTCCAGCAATCCTGTTGTTATGTAGGTTAAGTTGAGTGTATGAGACTCACTCAAGGAGCCCAAGAGGACATGCCTGGGGCCCTGTGGGGTAGGTGAGATTGAGGGGGTATGACTTGGCTGAGGCCATCCAGTGATTTTTTTGGACTGAGTGGGAATTTGGTCTCTGGGCTTGCCAGTCCCCACTCAAGCCACTGCCCCAAGCTGACTCTGTATGACAGTGGCCTTAAAGTTCATGCAGTGATGAAATTTAGTTGTTTTAAAATAGTATCTTGCAAAATGGACTGTCAAGAAGTGAAATTTGAAAATGTTTGAGGTTCAGATGTCAAATTCAGCATCTGAAGTTCATCTAAAATTAGATTCACTTCTATTGTTTCTCATGCATGCTGGACATTGTACCACTTGTATTTGCATGTAGTTAGCAGTCTTGCAGTAAATATCGAAACTTTTCTGGGCATATATTGGTGAAATAATACTAGAACAGCCAACAATTTTTTCCTAGTGTACTGTTTAAAGTATTTTCTTATGGTGGCTTACTTATTGTGTTCGCTGTTGTGTTTGCTGCTTTTTTTTTTTTTTTGGCTTGTTTTATAATGCAGCTTTCCTTGCAGTTACACCTTTAGGGGGTATGTGTAAGGTTCCTGCTTTTGCTGCTGTTAGCTAGACAAGTTATCACTTGGATATATTTGTGCAGGATTAATGTTTACATGGGGGGGACTCTCTTCCCTCCTTCAACAAAAATTAGACTTAGCATGGTCAACATCGTTGTGGTTATCCAGCTGGAGCAACTCCATAACTAATTACTTGATTGAGCCAGTTCTTATTGTAAATTTCCACAGGGAACAGAGAAACTGCAGGAAGAATAAACACAATTATGTACCTCCCTGTTTTGAACAAACAGGAAGTTTGGCATTCATTAGGAAGAGGTTTCATCATCATGCAGAAAATGTGTTTATCCTTGTAATTTCAGGCTGTCTTGTGGAAAGTGGACATGAATGAGGAAAGGAGAAAATTGTGATGCATAAATAATGATTTTGAAGAAATGTCATTGGGGTCCGTGTGTGTGTGGTTGTGGTTGTGTAAGTCCCCTTTAGATAATATCTTCTAAGCAACAGGAGAAACTCTGAGGTATTTCTCACAAGCCCACTAAAATCAACTTCAAAAGGTTTATTGGGAGATGTCATTGTAAATAATAAATAGTTGACCTCTGCATATACATGGTAAAGAAATAGAAGATACTTTAAAAAAAAATCTTGTGGGATCAGTGCAGGTCTGTCCAGTCTTTGTGTGTGCCTTCTTCCTCAGCCCTTGAATTTTTAACCAATAATTAGACAAATTCGTTTGCACTGATCCTAAGAGAAATCCTGCCTGATCATGTGACCATGATTACGAGCATACAGTTTTACCTTGACTTTCATCCAGTTGACGTTCACCGCTTTGCTTTTTCAGCCGTTTTCAGTTATAATCACATTTCAGATTTTGTCCACCTGCTTTCCTCTTTTGTCTGATTTCATCCAACCTTTCATGACGGTCATCAGCGTTCTTATGTTTATTTTTCTTTTATTTATATTTCTCACACATTGGCATGTGTTATATACTGTATATAATATATAATACTGTATTATATTATTATTATATAATTAGTTGTTTGTGTTTTTCGTCGGCCAAAATAAATTTCCAAGCTAAATAAGGCTATGGTTTGGCAGTCCTTCATTTTTTGACTTTCATCCGTGCTCTGGTCCCTAACCAGACAAAAGTGCAAGGTATTGCTGTACTGTGGGCTTCTTCCCCACCCCCACCCCGACTTCTCACTCAGATGTCCATTCTCTGCTCTACTCCTTCCATTTTCACACCTAATTATGGTTAGTGTAACAAGTGCACTAGGATTTTTGCTAAACATAGTGCTGAAAAAACACAGTTTGTAGCTATGGTTAGAAGATGTTGTAACTATAGTTAACTGAAACATTGGTGCACATGTAACCTTAACTCTGAAACAGAAAGGGATGAAAGTTGTCTAGGGAGGAGGCAAGAACCTGTCGGCCTCAAAAGATTAAGATAACATTTGGACCAGGGACATTGAGGGGGTGGGGGGGGGATAGTGCTCATACAATATCTTCCTTATTTCTTCAAGATTTACACTATATGAACAAGAAAGAATCTTATAGCACTTTAAAGACTAACAAATTTATTTAATCATAATCTTGTATTAATGATTCGTCCATCACCTTCATCACGTGCATGCAGTGTTGACTTCAGTTGATGTGTGATATACACACATGGGGACAACAAAAAAGGAAAGAAACATTGTAAAAGATGAGGGGGGTTGTCAAAGGGCTATGGGATGGTATAATCTGGGACTATTATTATGTAAACTTCAGTGACATCACTTTTACATAATAGTCTCTGATTGTACCTCTTCTATTCCATTGCCATTTTACGCTACCTTTTATAACTTTTCTCCTCTAGCACAGTGAGACACATGCCTCTAACAACTGGAAAATGAATTTTTGTGCATCTGATGAAGTTGAATGTAGTCAATGAAAAAATATGCTGAATTGTTGGTCTTTAAGGTACCACATGACTTTTATGTTGCAACAGACCAACAGGGCTACATCTCAGGAAATTGATTGAGAATTATTTCTATTGCAGTCAACACTGGGTGCAAATAAGCTGCAGTTATTTATATTTATATATTTATATTTATAAAGAATATGCAAATCTGCTTAATTAGGATAATTTATACAGAGCACTACTATTTTTCAAAAATAAAATTCTCTTCCACAGGTTCTAAGTGGCATCCATTTGTAGTATCATAGTATTATAAATACAAAAAAAATGAAGTACACGTTGTACTGTTAATCTGAGACAATAGGAATATTAAGTACTGTATTGTGGTGGAAGACGATGTGGAAGGGATGAAAAGCCAAACCAGGCACAGCACCTAGCAGTTAGCTATGGTGATCTCTCTTGCTCTCCCCCTTATTCCTTTCCACTGGTCAGACTGGGATTTACTGGGAACATGATGGTATCCACTGGCAGCATCTAAGGATAGAAGACAGAAAGAGACCACCTTGGGGAAACCTCTCTCTCTAGTTAGCAAGGAATACCTTTAAAATATGAAGGGGTTCCCTTCAAACAAAACAGAAGTTGAGCCATCTGGGTAAGCATAACAACTCTCTCCCTTGGCAGTGGACTGAGGCTAGGCAGATCAGTAAAACATAGAAGAGTTTATTAAAACAGTGGGAAGAATGCAACAATGGATGAAAGACAATAGGGGGAAAAACAGACATGGTTCAAACAGCAACCAGGAGGTACTAAACAGGGAGGGGAATTCATGGTAAACATTGTGCATAGAGGATAAAAAGCAAAACAACGCTGACATGGATATCCAAGTATGGTACTTTTGCTCTGTTCTTAGTCATGTACTTGTGCTATTCCATGAATCTGGTCCCTTCACTGAGGAGTATGAGTACTTTTCACAAATTGGTAACTGCTTTCCATGATGGACAGGGCATCACCCCACACATGACCTTGTAAAACTTAGGGTTGATAATGTCATTGGTTTATCCGATTGGATGACTTATGACCACCTGGACATCTTTACCTGTTCCCTGACCTGGTCACCTGATCTGGGGTGAGCAGCTGGCTGGCCCATGTTAGCCACAGCAGGAGGATGGGTTAGGAGCTATTGTTCTGGAGGAAACTCTGAAAAGACAGGTATCAGGGTGCAATTTTGAGTCAAACTTTGCAACTTTACCACCTCACAATGTTTTATCTTTTGAGTTTACTATATGACTGCCTTGTAATGTTTGCTGTAAAGAAGAGAAACAACGTTTAAGGCTGCAGTCCTCTGCAGCTTATTTGGGAATAAGTCCTGCTGAACAGTGAGTTTTACTTTTAAGTAAACGTGAAGCTGCATGAGAAAGGGAAATAGGGGAGAAGAGGAAAAGGTAAGGAAAAAGGTGTCTATGTGTGCTGGACAGAGGGAGAGGCCCCTGTGTTGGGTTACTATTAGCTGGCAAGTGGGAGAACTGGTCTGGGCACCTGTTTCTTGCCCACATATCCATCAGTCTCCCTTACTGTGCCACATTCTAGTTTCAGTCTATCTCCAGCTCTTTGTCAAAGAGAACACCAATTCTTATTGGCTAGCTAGAACAGAAGGCCATGGACTCAAGTCACTTTGCTGGCCAACTGCTGCAGCTGTCACCATTCATAATGACAGAGAGGAGGTGGTTCAGGTCCAGCGTTAAGAGAGGCAGAGGCTCCTGTGTACAGTACTCTGTTTACTGTGCCCACCTGCTTACAGGGAGAGGGAGAAGGAGAGGGGCGGGCGGGCGCCAACTGTGAGTTCCGGTGGTGGGTGCAGACTGGTGGCTGACAATGTTTGCGCATGTGAGGACAAAGACTCGCACAAAAGGAGGCCCCTTTTACCTGCTTTTCACTGCTCCTCCCACCTTGGCCAACTGCAGCCTTTACAATGGGTTCTCCATAATAAAACAAGGTTCACTATAGGGGCGCCTGGGCGACACGTGGTTTTTTTTGTTTGTTTTTGCAAAAGCCACTAGCTACGCCTCTGGTTCACTATACAAATAAGTCAGTGTTTCCCAGACTTAGTTTGGGAACCACTGCAATAAGTTATTCACTTTTTGATGGACTTGTGATTGCTGCCAACCGGACCTCCTGGGTGATAGATAAGCCAATCAGCGATGCAAATACCAGTGTTTGGCAGCATCTCCACCAATAGCAGCATTTTAATCACATATCTTGTCTATGTGCCTGGAGGAAAGGATATAGCTGATAAGGGAAATAGTTCTGTGGCAGAAACGTCAACTTCGGAGGTCTTGGAATGAATTACACCCCTCCCCCCCAAGCATTATTGGGTTCACATTACAATATTTTCACAATACAGTGGTGTCTCTGGAACAGATAACCACCGTAAAGTGGGATTCCACTGTATACACTTAGCTGGGAGTAAGGCTGTTGAACTCAGCATCACTAGGGGAGTGTGGGTTTCTATTCTATTATGTTACCAGTGGTGCGTAAACGCACCAGTGGTAGAAAATAACAGATGCTGTAATCTGCTGTTGGATAAGGCAGATGCGTAGGCGCTAGGATTGAGAAGGGTTTGTTATTGCCAAGAGGCTTGATTTTCGGAGGTTGCAGTAGGGCTTCCGTTTTGTCTGCTGTAGTCTAGCTAGTCAGTGACTGATTTGGTGACTGCTCAATGTTGTTGCCCCCCCCCATTGAATGCTGGGATCTCTTAGGGTGTTGACAGGGTTTATGCAATTGCATTCTATGACAATTCTACTATTGCTATTACATTCAGTGATATATGGGAATTATGATTTATGAGTAACATTAGTACTAAAAACATTACTAAGATTCTGTATGGTCTGACACAGAAGGAGGTCCATGGGGTGACACCATGAGTTTTCACACCAGGTGCTGCAAACTCTAGTGACACCTCTGCTTAGTGTTTGCTTTGCTTCTGAGTAGGTATGTCTAAAATTGTACTGAAAATTATTAAGATAGGAACGTTTGGGCTGAAAAAACAACACCCCAGCAAATGTGTAGTGTTCGCATTTATTCAGATTCTGCTTACAAATTATGCTAAATGCAAAATTAAAACACATAATATCACCATGTATTAAGTCTAAATTGTAGATTTGTTTTGATCTTGTTTGCAGATTTTGAGATCTCTTTGCAAAACTTTAAATAAAACGTATTAGCAGCTCGGGTGTAACAAAGAACTTGTTCCCAAAGTAACAGGTCTTTTAAGCCATCTTTGATCTACTAGTTCAGATTCTTCCAGGTTTATTAGCATCAAAAATGTGATTTGCTGCATTAAAGCAAAGCATTTTACACTTCAGTTTGAAATGTGGTGCAGTCTTTGGAAGTAAATTAATTGGCTTGCAAATAACTTGAACCGCAAACTTGTTTTGCTTTAATTATCAAGTTTGGTTCCTTGACAACTAGACTATCAGTAAACTTCAATAAAGGTGAAATTGTCTAGAAGCAAATGTAGTGTTTGGAGATGGAAGTAGGAATGAGCTGTAAAATTACGAGCATCTTGCTCAGTCTGTCTGGTCTGTAGGAAGGATGCCAGACTCCAAAATACAGGTATGCGCTGTGTAACAACCTTCTGGGTAACAACCAACTGCATATACGATGGTGGTCGACTTGGAAGTGTGTGAGTGGTGGCCGCCCATCAACTTTTGGCCTCTCTGGGTCTGCCTAGGGTGCATTGGTGGATGCTCCATCTCTCCTTGCATTGCCTTCCCTTTCCCTGCCTGCTGGTCTCTGCCTCCCTCCCTTTGTCTTCCATCCCACCAGCCCCTTCTCTTCCTTTCCCATTGGAGTTGACATCGCGCTGGAGCTCACCTGTTGGAGTTGAGGGGAGGGGGTGGCCGCAGCTCTCAGTTGTATCCATCTCAGCTGCACTTGCCTTGCAGTCTTTTGTTCCTGTGGCAAGAAGTTTGTGCGCGAAGAAGCGCCATGCTAGTTGCAGCCCCCGATCCGCAGAGTGCTATGGCATCAGTGGGGCCCGCCTCCCAGGTCAGCTGTCCCTGCAGAGCCGTGGGCTGCATGTCAAGCCAATCACGCTCTGCATCCATCCACTTAATTCAGAGCCTAGTGACAAGGCTCTCAATGCCTGTCCAGATAGCACAGAGGCATTTTCCAGCACCTTCCTTATGCTGCGGTTGGGTTTTCCAACATTGCTGGTACAGTGTCTGGCGCGATGACTGGCTGAGTGGCAGGCAAACTGCTGTTTCTCCTTTCTTTTTCTCCTGGATGGAGCCCTGAACTGACTGACTCAAAACTGAGATCCTCTCTTCCCCCCCCCCCCCCCCTTCAACTCTGGCAGGCAAGGTCTGGCCTCCGGAGCTAAGGCTGCAAGATCCGGGTTCAACCAGTGTGCTGCCAACTTCGATGGGAAATTGGACAGTGGGATGGGAGAGCGGGGAGGTGGAGACCAGCAGGTAGGGAAAAGGAAGGTGGAGAGATGCAAGGAGGGACGGGGGTGCATTGGGATGCATTTCAGCCTTGGATCGGGGGGCTGCAGCTAATCCATTGCCACGTGTGAATGATGTATACCTGTTCGCACAATGACAAAATTCTGCCTGACGGAATTCGTGGAACGTATCCCTGTCATTAAGCGTTGCATTCCTGTATCCTAAACTATCTTTGTAAGCACATTGTTGTGGTATTTTTGTCTCTTAGTCTTTTGTCTTGGACAATCCTTTAAAATCGTATGTGGTGAGTGTGCTGGAAATATGGGGTTTTGAAAGTCGAGAAGCCTTCTTTCTCTAGCTATTGGTTTTATTTAAAGAAAATATTTTAATTTTCTTAATATTTACTTTCTCTGTCCTCTTGTAACTTTTTAAAAAAGAATTACTGTACAGTACTATTAGATTTGGCAGTTTCTTTTCTTTATGGAGAAAACTAATGGTGAATTGTTGAAATTCTTACAGTTTGCCTTAAAAGTATAAGATTCTGAACTTGGTTAAGAATAAACTTCTCTTGTCTCCCAGGCATATTGCAGCATCCTGATGGCACAGTCTTGAAACAGTTGCAACCACCACCTCGAGGGCCCAGAGAACTAGAATTTTACAACACGGTAAATAAATATTTTCTACTGTCACTTGGAATGTATGTGTGTGCCCTTACTGTCCCAGCTTGGCACCTGGATTGCACATTCTCAAAATAGTGTCTTGGTCATTATTGAAGAATGCAGTTCAACATATGTGAGAAAGATAGATGAAAATTAGGTACAACGTGTCTGAACTTTTAATGTCTGTTCTAGGTAGAATAATTAGCATTTTGAGGGTTTATAAAATGTTGTATATAGTCAGTATAGATGGTAGAGCACTGATGTAACTAGGACTTACTTTGACTGGGACTTGTCTCTGATATGTAGCAAGAGGTGAGAGGTGATCCCTTGCCCCTTCCATAGCTCGGAAGGACGACTGGAGTTTGTCCGTGTCACACTACTTGGAGCACTTTGAAAAGTGTACTGTACATAGCAGATGCGAGTTCCAACTTTGGATGGACAGGTTTCTAGAGGGGGTAGAGATGAAATTTGTAGACCTTTGGGTATAAAATATTGTTGATGGCTCAGCCTTATTGATGGTCATGACACAATGTTTTGCACAGCTTAATTTTTTACCAGCCTTCAAGTGCTCTAATATGGTCTAACCTTGAAGTTTATGAAAGTATTAATGGCAGTTACTAGGTCTGAATCTATCTACCCCGCATTTTTCGCCCCATAGGACGCATCGGACCATAGGACGCATGCATCCCATGGAGCAAAAAAATAGGGATAACATGTTTTTTTTAATAAAAATAAAAATAATAAAAAAGTAAAGAAAAAATACTTACTGGCGCTTCGGGGACGCCTGCAGAGGCTCGCGCAGGCCTCCCCGATCTTCATTTCGTCAAAAAAAAGGCCATTTTCGGCCACTTCCGGTTTTCGTGAAAACCAGAAATGGCCGAAAATGGCCTTTTTTTTGACGAAATGAAGATCGGGGAGGCCTGCACGAGCCTCTGCAGGCGTCCCCGAAGCCCCGGTATTTTTTCTTTACTTTTTTTTATTCGCTCCATAAGATGCAGGCTCCCCCCCCTATTTTTTTGGGGGGGGAATGCGTCTTATGGAGCGAAAAATACGGTGCATTGTTTTGCTAAAGGGGAATTAGGCCAGAGTTGCCTAATTCTGTTGCATTTACCACTTTGACAGCGCAATCCTATCCAACTTACACCACCGGCGTAACCAGTGGGGGAGGGCAGGGTGGGAGGCTTTGGAGGGGATGGGAGATTTAAATCCCCTTTGAATCCCTCTTTGGAGGGGATTTGAATCCCCTTTCCATTCTGGGGCCTCCCGTTCTCGCTGCACCGCTGGTTACACCGGTGGTATAAGTTGGATACGATTGCTCTGTGAATCAACTTCCGCCTCAGTTTGTCACTTCTGATGTTTAGAGAGCATGATAACATGTTTTTATTTAGATACGCATTTGTCTCTTGGGCTTGAACATTATTTTGTTTTAAATGATTTTAATTTGTGTGTTAACTTCCATGAATTAAACATTTCTAAGCTGCATAAACTGTATAAAGTAGATGGGATAATATTTTTGAAATTAACTTGAACCGGAACTCAAGTTCAAATTCAGCCTCGGAGTCTAAAGCCCGTGACACACCAAGCACGTTCTCTGTGCGTTGCGGAGGTGCGTCTGGGCCGCGCGTGCGTTTTTGCAGTATGACATACCTTCGTTCTGGCCGCCGGAAGCCACGGACACGTGGACACCTCCGCTGGGCAATGCCCAGCTCTGGGAATGTTTTTCGTGTTCCGTCCATGTTTCAGCCCCCTGGGGGCGGGACACAGAGCAGCCGAAGCCAATCAAAGGGAAGGAAACCAAAGTCAATCAAAGGGAAAGAGGGGCAGAATGTTTTGATAAAGCAGCCATTTTTCTCCCCGCTTGGAGTAACTACGAGCGTGCTGTTTTCAAACCTTCATCACTTGGAAGTTTTTTGACAATCCAGAAATACAGTGTTGAAACATGTGCCTGGGGCAGCCAGCAAGCTCCATCCTTTTCTCCAATGTGTCTAGCGGTGTTTTCTGTCATTTGAGTACAGATGCATTTCTCTTCTGTGCAGGTCCCCTCAGTAGTCCTGGCCTCTTCTCTCTCCCCCCCTCACTTGCTCGCTCGTTTCTCCGCCGCCTCCTGCAAAAATCCTCACGGCACGGCTTGCGATAGTTGCTGCTATTTATATTGTGGCTTTACACACGCACGCAACAGATGCGTTTCTCTTCTGTGCAGGTCCCCACTAGTCCTGGCCTCTTCTCTTCCCCCCCCTCCCTCGCTCGATCCTCCACTGCTTCCTGCAACCCTCACAGCAGACTGCGATCTGGTGTGACATGCAAACGTCCCATCCAGCCCCCTAGCGTGCGTCACGTGCGGCAATGCAGCCTGAGCGACGTGCGCACCGCACAGAGAACGTGCTTGGTATGCCTCGGGCTATAATGTCAGTTTGAGTGTGCCTGAACACATGCAGAGTGCACCACCTCACAGCTGAGTGATAGCTACTGCGTACATTTTGTAGATTGTCTGTATCAAAGAATTTCAGTTCTAGAGTGCTTTAAATTTTGACCTCTCTCATTTTAGAAATTAAACACTCTTAAGAATGTTGATCTGTATCCCTTAATTGTCGATCTCTAAAACAAGTGCCTTGTTCACACAGTAGTCTCCATGGTAATTTTACCATTTTTGTCTTGTTATTGACCAACCATCCACAATGTTCTAATTTTTCTGTTTTACGTGAATGAGCGATGTGACAGCATTGGCAATTGAAGCGATTTGGTGATTAACCAGAGTGGTGTTTAGGCATGGGGGCTGCTGGGGGAAGGAAGGCTTGTGCATAGAGCAGGGGTGTAACTTGGGCGGGGCCTGAGGGGCAGCTGCCCCGGCCCCACCACCTAATGGCTGCCCTCTCATTTGGCTGAGCTTTCCAGGATGGTTAAGCCCACACACACAAGCACACAAAATTCAATTTAATCTTCCAATGACTGTTAAATTCCAGTAATTTGGAAAGTACTAAATAAAAAGGTCATCATACACAGCTTTGTTTTTGGTGAAGAGGAAAGATGGTTACCACTCAACCCATTTATCCCCCCTTCCCACACACAAGAAACACCAGGCCACTGATACTCACAAAGATCATTGTGGATGCTCCACAAGTTCCTAACGTACAATCACATCTACCATACAGCTGCTACATGAGTAGTGCTTCTTTTTTTTAGCAGCAAGGGTGTGCTTCGCTGCTGTATCAAATACTATATGTTCCAGTTTTCATTTCTATATTGCAGTGCTTGAGCTTGTACTATTTATTGGACATAATCAGTAGTCAAACTTCCATATACTGTACTGTATTCATAATCTGTTCTAGAGAACATTTCTAATTAGATATTTCTTGGGTATAAGGTTTTAAATGTACAAACGCTTTAAATATTCAAGGTTAGTCTGCTGCTGTAGGCGGAGAGGGTAACTTATTATACATTTCTTTAAAATGTATTTTATTTTAGGTGTATGCGGCTGGCTGTGAAGATCCAGTGTTTCTAGAGCTGCAAAAGTATCTGCCAAAATATTATGGAACCTGGTCACCACCTACTGCACCCAACGGTACTATTGTTAAACTAATGTACTTGTTACTAGTTTTATGGTAACTTTTGCAGAGATCCCCATGAGAACTTCAGAAACACAGTGCCTCATTGTCCCATGGTAAAGGCCTATCATGTAGAACATCATGAAACAATATATTGATATTCTTTGGGAAAGGGAAAATGTGATATAAATAGGGGCAGTTTTCTGCAAACTAAATTGATTCTTGGATAAGATTGAATTTAGCACCTTCAGATCTAGTGTAGCACTTGTATGTCAAAATATCTCTCTTCACTTGCTTACCGCAGCATCAAGGATGCTGTTGTGGTGTGAGTACAATTGAAAATAGGTTTAAGCTGTTATGAATATCCACCAGTAAAGCAGTACTATTCATATAAACATCTTTAAAACAAATTTTAAAAAATGGTATGTGAATGGGGCCCATTACCAAATAATTAACACATTTAACACACCAATAAACTGAATTACATAGGTTTTAGTTCATTGGATATGAACTCAGTTGGGAAAGAGCTGTCTTATCAATCTGATGTTATTTTTCAGGATTTTGCATTCTGTGGTTCACCTGCTTTAAGCATGTTACAAAATCTTATTATAAATGTTGTCATATACAGGTTGATTACCCCTTATCCGAACATCCGAAATCCAGACATTTGGGGGGCTATAACTTACTGGGGCATAAAATTATTAAAAATATTGTATAAAATTACCTTCAGGCTATGTGTATAAGGTGTATATGAGACATACCGTATTTATTGGTGTATAAGACGCACTTTTTTGTCTAAATTTGTGACCCAAAATAGTAGGGTGCGTCTTATACGCCAATACTAAAAAAAATCCCTCCCTCCCCCGCCCATTTTAAAGCATTTTTGGGCTTACCGGGGTTTTCCGGAGCAGGAGAGCTCCCTTGTGCTTTCTTCCCTGGCTAATCTATCCGATCTACAACTGTTTGTCTGGTTTAATTTATGCACGAGCTTGAGTTGAGCTTCTCAGCAGCCAGCAGAGGGTGCTGTGCTCAGTTCAGTTCAGCTGAGCTGCAGAAGGCCTTTCCTCCGATGCTGAATCAGCTTTGGTAAGCTTCTGAACTGGGCCTAGTTAGGGAGGCTTTGGAAACTGTGCTTAGGTTAGGTTAGGTGGGGTGGGGGAAAAGAGTTGGGGTGGGGGAAAAGAGTTCAGCTGAGCTGCAGAGGGTGTGGTCTTCCCAGCTCTCCTCGGAAGGGTAAGCTTCTGAACTGGGCCTAGTTGGGAGGCTTTGGAAACTTTGCATAGGTGGGGTGGGGTAAGGGTTGAGTCTGGGTTTTTTTTGGTACTTTTATGTTTTTTACTTTGGAAACTGTGCATAGGTGGGGTGGGGTGGGGTGAAAGAGTTTAGTCTGGGGTTTTTTTGTACTTGGAGTAAATGTTTTTTACTTTGGAAACTGCATGGGTGGGTTGGGGGGAAAAAGAGTTGAGTCTGGGGTTTTTTTTGTACTTGTACATTTATGTTCTGGTGCATTTTGTTCATGTGTCTTATTGCTGTGTGTTTTAAAAGAGATCCTGGTATTTTTGTGCAATTTATGTAAATTAGCTAATTAAGCAGCCAAGCAGTAAGTGGCCAAGTGGCCCAAAAATGCTTTAAATCTTTTTTTCTTGAAACCCAGGGCCAAAAGGAAGGTGCGTCTTATACGCAGGTGCGTCTTATACGCCGATAAATACGGTAATACAGTATATGAATTTTGTGTTTAGACTTGGGTCGCATCCCCAAGATATCTCATATTAATGCAAATATTTCGAAATCCAGACGCATCTTAAATCCAGACAACTTCCTATCCCAAGCAGTCTGGATAAGGGATACTCAACCTGTATTAACTCAGTTAGAATTTGCCTCATTGGAAGGCTGGATGCTGTATTTATTCATGTCTAAGGTGCCTTATCTGCGTAGAATGGCACTTAGGTTGCGGAAGGCAGGTCTCCTGATTTTTTCCTCCTGCTGCTGCAGCAGCCCTTCGTACCCCATCTTACATGATTTTGGAAGGTTTCCTGACCCCCCAGGAGCAGATGGGGGGGCACTGGAGTGACTGAGAAAGACGGGAAAGCCTTGTTGTGTCAGATGTATACAGAAGAGTGCAAAACAGTGCATAGTAACTGTGTGCTGCTAATGTGTTCTTTTACTGCTTGCAGATTTCTCTTGACATCTAATGTGTTGGTTGATATGCTATTAATATGTGTTATTCTGGATTAATAGACTTGTACCTGAAACTGGAAGATGTGACACACGGGTTTAAAAAGCCATGTATAATGGATGTTAAATTAGGCCAGAAAAGCTATGATCCATATGCCTCTGCTGAGAAGATAAAGCAACAAGTCAGCAAGTACCCCCTAATGGAAGAGATTGGATTCTTGGTGCTTGGCATGAGGGTAAAATGAAGTTCTTTACTGGATTTTAAATAATGTTACGCTCAGATATCCTCTCAATGGAGGATTGCCCATGTTTTCCCCCGGAGATTAAATATAGAGGGTGGTTGGCTCTACTTTCTGCTTCCGTCATTGCAGGGACCAGGAAGTTACTGACTTGGAGAGATCCTGCATCCAATCCTTGTGTGAGTGTGTGTACACAAACCCAATACTCAGAAACAGCTGTACACCCCCCACGTGGGAGGGGGCCGCCTCCGTGACTCCCCCCATGGACGCCACACGCCCCGCCCCTGGGGGGCATGATGTTGTTGCGCGCTGCCGCAGAGCAGAAACACACCCCGGTGCTTTCTGACTCCTTTTTGGAGCCAAACGGCACCTGGGAGGGCCAAACGCAGCCACTCTCGGCTGCGAAGAGGAGCCGGGGGGGGGAACACAATGGATCTGGCGGCAGATGCCCCCCCCCGCGACCCGCCACTTGGGGCCCACCGCCCCTGCCATAACGACGCCTCTGTAGATGGTGTGTGTGGGGGAGTGGGCAACTAGCAATCATAAGGACATAAGAAGAACCATGCTTGATCAGGCCAAGGGCCCATCTAGTCCAGCTTCCTGTATCTTACTGTGGCCTACCAGGAGCCTCTGGGAGCACACAAAGCAGCCATATCCTGTTGCCACTTGTAAGGCCAACATCAAGATAATGCACTGTACACTCAGAATGTTAATTATAATTATTAAAACTGCTCTTTGATTCCAGTAAGTTTTTTGTGTGCGGGAAGTATGCATTTTAATTTAATTGGTATTTCTCCAGAGTTTAAAACAAACATGTGCAAAACAGACTAATAATTCTGAGTCTAATAATTGATCTATATAGGTTGGTTCTGTCTTGATGGGCAGCAGCTCACTAAAGTCTCACGAATAAAGTCTTCTTGGGTACTACTTGCAAAGATAATTTTAACTACAGATACCAGGAATTGAAACAGGGACCTTTTAACATGCAGTTCATGTGCTCTACCTCTCAACTATGATCTCATTCTTAAGGTGACAACCAAGGAGCCTCTGTTCAGTGAACAGTGTTCTGAACACCCGGTTAGCCAAGTAGTTGTCATTTACAGTAAAATCATTTTTTTTAAATAAATTTACCTGAAGCTTATTCAGGTAAAGTTAATTCAAGTATATGAAGCGTTCAGATTTGTTGAATATGCTGTATGAGCGTATGATACGCTCATATGCTAACACATAGGAGCCTCAGTGAGGATAAAATAGTATTCCCATCTTGCTTTATTGCATCATTTACTTTGTCAGCACTTGTCTGTCTCAAACTGTTTTTTATACTGTTATTCAAACACAACATCCTTTTAGTGAAGTGTTAATCGGCTTATTCTGGTTTATTAATCATGTGGAAGATTCAGTTTTTTGAACTATAAATCAAATTATAACGCTGAAGTACATTAAAAACCAAATTAGTCTTAAGGCAACAGATTTTTTCTGTTTCTACTGTACTATAGATGTAAACAGTACACTTTTCTGTCGTTTGTACATGGAGACCTCATGAATGCCTCTAGTTGTTAATAATTTTTTTACAAGTTTTAGGTTGCTATTAATGCCACTTGTGTGTGATCATTCGGTTTTTTCCCTATTTTATTTTCTTCCCAAGAGTGGATTTTTCACATTTTCAGGGACATATGCGTGTTCATTAGATGGGAGGTGTACTAAGACCTCCCCATTGATGTACAATTGGAACTGACTGTAGGACAAAGATACTTTGAAGAATGAGACAGGAACCACATTATTTCTTCTGTGTTTGTTTAAGGTTTATCACATCCATTCTGACAGCTATGAGACACAGAACCAGCACTATGGAAGAGGCTTAACGAAAGAGACAATAAAAGATGGTAATGTTTCTATCTATGTCTGTCCATTGTCCTGTGAGTAGGCAACTTCAAATACTTCTTACATGAGTGGCCAGGCTAGCGCTTGTGAAGTATCCCTAGGAGTTAAAGTTGAGGGAGAGTACATTAATGGGAAGGAGCTAAAAATGTGCATAGGCGTCCCCAGATGGGGGGCCCTGGGGCGGTGGGCCCCAGGGTGCAAGGGCGCAGAGGCTCCTGGGGGGGCGGGAGGCTCTGGGGAAGAGCGGGAAAAATTTGAATTTTTCCTGCTTTTTTCGCCGATTTTCGGCGATTTTAAGCCTAGAACTGGGGGTTTTAGTAAGTATGTCTGCTTTTACCGGCACTTTAGTGATATTGGACGCTCCCTCGACGATTAATAGCCTTCTCCCGGGCCCGCAGCTTCTCCGTGCACCCGGCCCGGGTCTCTGTACAATCTTCGTAGTTTGCGCATGCGCAAACCCATGGAGTCTCCAGGGACGCTCCAGGGAGCAGTTTGCGCATGCCCAGAACGTCCCTGGAGACTCCGTGGGTTTGCGCATGCGCAAACTACGAAGATTGTACAGAGACCCGGGCCGGGTGCACGGAGAAGCTGCGGGCCCGGGAGAAGGCTATTAATCGTCAAGGGAGCGTCCAATATCACTAAAGTGCCGGTAAAAGCAGACATACTTACTAAAAACCCCAGTTTTAGGCTTAAAATTGCCGAAAATCGGCGAAAAAAGCGGGAAAAACTAATTAGCATAAATTATGCTAATTAGTTTTATGGGGGCGGCGAGGACCCGGCCCCACACCCCAAATCGGCTGGGTAAATGTGGGTCTGTTAATGGGAAAGGGTGGACATTATGGGAAGGTGTGCCTTTTTCAAATTTTCCAGGAGAATGTATAGAATAAAGCAGTGGTTCTCAAACTGGTGGGTTGCGACCCATCACGAAAACTGCAGTCGCTACCCCCTTAAGGGACGTGGCGATGTTGGCGATGACACTTTTGGGATCCTGCCAATGCTGCAGTGGAAAAGGGATATTTTCAATTACTGGGGGTCGTGCCGTCCCTCCAGAGCCCTATACGCCCCCCCCCCGGTGCCTCAGAAGAGCTTCCAATTGTGTTTGGGAGCTATTTTTGGTTTTCGGCAAAAAACAGAAGTAGCTTCCGAGCGTGATTGGAAGCTTTTCGCGCGCGAGTCTGTGTGTAAGACTCCAGAGGGCTGGCACAACCCCCAGTAATTGAAAATACCCCTTTTTTCCACCATGGTGGCAGGACCCTGGAAGTGCCATTGCCGCTGAGTCAATCAATCAAGAACCTTTATTGGCATGAAGACAACATAAATCAACATACATTACATAACACATATTACAAATAAACAAAAAGTCCAATCAGACAAAAACAACCAGATATCGGGCTACGATCTAGGGGCCATTACATCATATATCTGATGCACAAGACAAAATGATTGAACAAACAAAGGCTGCAACCCTTTCCAATATATCACCTTCCTCCGTCGATAAGATGTTTCTCAATATTTCCTGATCTGCTAAACCCTGGAATTTAACAAATACTGGGACTAGATGTTCTGTGCGGGAAGCATTGTGGAAGTGAGTCTGTGATCAATTACAGACGCATAAGTTTGAGAACCACCCGATTGGAGAACAACATTTTATGCAGTGCTCCCCTCTTTTGAATGTTAACTAAGGGCATTGATGTATGTGTATTTTCAATTAGGTAAGTCCTTCACGTACATTAGTAATCTTTAGAACAACCCTAGTAAGAGAGGTAGTTTGTGTCATCTCCATGTTCCTTTGGTGGAGCTGGTAGTTTGAAGGCTATTGGGACCTAGGGTACCTGTTGAATTGATGGTAGAGGCAAGATTTTGAATCAGGGACCTGCCAGGTCATAATTGTTCAGAACAGATCAGAAATGCTCTGTAGTGTGGTGTTAGGCAGGCAATTTTTTCAGCCACTTATGTTCTTAAAACTGATATAATGTGACATAAGAGAACCCTAGGCCAACATATATTGGATTATGTAGATCGCCTGGCTTTTATTGGCCCTGTGAAAGACTAGTTTAGGTTATAGATCCAGGTGTATGTTGGAGCTTCTATTGAGTCTCACCTTAGGTTACAGTAGTTAATATTTTGTGAATAAGAAATCTGAAAGTGTAGTAGTCTGAATATTAAGTGTGTAGAATAGTCATTACTGTGAATTCTTTTTTTAAAAAAGTGGTTTGAGCCTGAATTCTTGTTATCAGAATGGCATAAAATAGCCACCCTTTGGCATTTGCCTTGGCAAGGGAATGGCCAGGTAGAATTTTTCTAAATAAAATTTTTAGTTTATTTTGCTTCCCCCGCCCCCCCATGATTGGTACCCATCATGTGCTGCAACTAATTATAATGGTTTTTTTCTTGCAGGTGTGGCTCGGTTTTTCCATAATGGGTACAAGCTGAGAAAAGATGCTGTTGCATCCAGTATAGAAAAAATTAAAGAAATTTTGCAGTGGTTTGAGAGCCAGAAGCAGCTTAACTTTTATGCAAGTTCTTTACTGTTTGTCTATGATGGCTCATCTCCCATGACAACTCCATGGTTAAAAGATGGTAGTGTGGTTGAGACAAGAAGAATGTCCAAGGGGCAAGTGCCAGGTGGTAATACATTGGAGTACAATAACAACATTCGTGTAATCAGTCCTACAGAAAATGGCAAGGTAGAGACTTCTGTAGGTAAAAGCTTCTCAAAAATGTATGCACTTCACAAAAGGCACCAGAGTCAAATTTCACTAAAAGTTGAAACTGTGGAACAAGACAACATATGGAAGAGCACTGCTCGCCTTTCACAAGAACATCTAAATGGAAATGTTATACCTCAGCTGGAAAAAGTTTTCTGTCACATGCCTACTACACTTCCAGACAGTGTAGACGTAGAAGTCCGAATGATAGATTTTGCGCATGTGTTCCCCAGCAACACAAGAGATGAGGGCTACATTCATGGTCTGAAGAATTTAATTACTGTCCTTCAAAATATTTTAGATATCTGAATTCTTTGCTATGATTTCTACTGGGGGCCAATTATAATGAAAAGCAACAACATTTCTGCACTTGTGATCCTGTTACGTTGATTTGTATTGTACTACATTTTACTTGTCTTTGTACTTTTGGTAGAATGAAATATTTTATAATCTTACTCAGGAAAATATTCTGTAGTCTAGTAAAACGAGAGAAAAACTAATGAGGTTTAACTGGTAGTTGTAGAAATAGCGTTTAACAAATGAAGGTTAGCTGAAATCAGAAGAAAGCTCATATCGGATAAAATGACTGAGCTTTCTTATACCCTTAAATGTTATACCTTAATCAAAGTCTGCAGCCAGAACACTGAGCCATATTTCTAAATAACGGGTTACTAGAAGAATCTTTTAGTTTTGTCTTTGGGCATCTGCCACATCTTAAAAACTGGAGTAATCCCATTTCTAAGAGAGAAATACTTATAGTCTGTTCCAACTGAACCAGCGTCCTTGGATGCACTCCTGCTGCATTCTTAAAACTGAATAGGGACTTTCATTTTTTATGACTGAAACTTACAAGAATACTCTCACCATGTAATGCACTTAAAGGTACTGTTTGTTTTTTTAAAAAAATTATGAATTAGGAGGTGTTAGCCATGTAAAGAACTTAAATGTGCAAAATGGCCGTATTTTATTTGAACGTGTGTCTTCAGATAATTAACTGTGGTGGCTTTGGACATTGTGAAGAGGCTGCAGAAACAGATACAAGAGTGAGTCCATAACATCTGAAGCCACTCAGTAATATGTGGTGGCACTGTGGTCATTCTTTGTTAGCTATTCATTCTGTGGGGAATAAGTGAAGAATAGTATTTCCATTAAATCCGAAATTCCTTGGTTAAGCTGATTTCAAGAGGATGCAACTGGAGAGAGTATGTAAAGAGCTCTTTGGTTTCTCCAGTTACATCCTCTGGACTTAACCAAAGAATGTCTGATTCATCAGAAATACTGTTTCCACACATCCACAGTATTGAATTGCCCATGTCGGAGAGTGACTGTAGTGCTATCATATTTTAGTAAGTGGCTTCAAAATTACCAAATGTTATATGTCCAGGTTGTACTTGGACAAACACTGGGCTTGCAGAGGATGACTTAGGTTGATTTTTTTTGGCAGAACATTTATGGGCATGCACATAGTGGGAAAAGACAGTATGGGTGTGTGAATTAAGTAGAATGACCTTTTGCAGTATTTATGGAATGACTATCCACAGCAATCCTCATGACGATTTGCAGAAAACATCTGATGTAGAATTGGCCTCATGCTTGGGCTTAAGACCAATTTTGGTTGTGGAAATGCCTCTTGTAATCAAAAGGTCATCTTTACTTCTAGGGTTAAGAAAAATAATTTGCTTGAGTTCAAACATGCAAAAAGAACTGGAGGGCACCCTGTTTTCATTTAGCAAATAAACTATCACTAAGCAGGCAAGGCAATAGAAGGACTAGATCACATTAATAGTGCAAGTGGCATGTGTTTCTTGCACTTGTTTTTTCTGAACTGTTTAAATGAAATCTGCAATTCCAGGTTTAATTTCAACATTCTGGTAGTACTGAATCCTTTTATCATGTCTTGCATTGTACTATCAAAAGGCACTATTATAGAATTTTGTGTTCAACTTACTGGTTAATAACATTCACTCAAATATTGTTTTTAGTAAATTGGAAGCAAAACAAAAATGTGGTAAGTTGAAATAGATTGTTTAAATGTATACTTTAAATCAAAAGTGTTCATATAGAAACAAATGCTATATTAATAAACAGTTTTAATAAGGGTTATAAAGAGAGCCTTAACAGTAATAAAAGCCAATATCAGATATTCAAGGTGTAGGTGATACTAACTTTAGGAGTATTCGGTGTTTTGAGCCATATTCTGAAAAAGGTTATGATGTTATTTTTGTCAATCAATTTTTCTTTCTTTCCAAGCCTACTTTGTAGTAGCCTATGTTCTTTCTGGCAGTTTTCTGTTACCACAGAATTTTATATAAAAGTATTCTGTGTTAACAGAAAACTGTCACTTTATTATTTTTACAGTGCTACTGTTTTTTAAAGTGAAAATGTTTAGTGTAGGCAGACAGTATTTCTTTCTTGTTCTGTGCCAGTGAAAATGTAATTTCACATCTTCCAGAGCCTGTAGGCAGTAGTCCATTATGTTAGTATTATAAGTGTTGATTTGCTGTGCTGCTTTTAATATTTAATGCAGCTGGAATGTTGTTGAATCACCTATAGGAAACAATTTGATTTTTTTTCCAGTTTTTATATTTGCAGTGTTTGCCGACTTGGTTCAGTAAATCTTCGATTTCAAAGACAGTACTTTAAATTGGATGTTGGATGTAGCTAAAAGTTTATGGGAGTTTTGACTACAGAAATGGGACATTCAGAATAACTTTGCACATGTAAACTTGGATCCATAATTGAAACGTGGTCTATATTTCAAAAAGATGACCTGATTCTTTAGCAGTCTTGTTTATCTTGGAGCTTAGTTGTGCACAGGGATATCTGGCGCAAGCAAATTCTTTATTTTCTTCTGGAAGGGGCAACTTTGTGTGTGGTTTGCAGAGATGGAGCTGCCCATTTCCTTTAATAGTATGAGATATGGGTGTGTGTGAGTGTGTGATGTAAAGCACTTACAGATTCTGGGGTCGGAGCCCTGAATAGAGTAAGGAGTTTCTCTCTGTCTTAAACTGTGGTCAAATCAGTATATGTCTCTTTCGAAGGAAAAAGAATGCTATGAGGTAATGAAACTTACACCCCAGCTTAAAATCTGAGTAAGTTGCATTGATTTTGACAAATCAGCTTTTGCCACAAGGGCAGGCTCTTAAAGTATTGCTTTTAATATGTTTGACAATGCTCCTTTTAAATGTGATACATGGAAAATTGTGTACAGTCTGTCTTGATAAGAATTTAAATTGTATAATTTTTTATAGCAAAGCATTTTCTCTCTTGGTATTTTTGGATATTGGTGGTTCCTGTTGCATAGATTAAAATGAAATTTAAAATAATGGTATTAATAAATGTTAAAATATTTTAACTAACTAGTTTTACAAAACAAACTATGAAATTGTGTATAAGTGTTTCACATGGAGGTATTTTCAGACAAATTATTTTTGCTCTGTTGTACAGTAAAACCGTATTTTTGCTTATACATTACACCATTCCATATGAGACGCTTACAATTTAGGAAGAGCTTTTATTCACAGAGTATGGTTCCAATGAACAATTTGATAGCTTACAGCCTGATTTTATGCATATTTGGAAGCAAGTCTCCCTGAGGTCAGGGGGACTTACTTCCTAGTAACTGCACAGGATTGTGGCCTTAGTCTGCAATAGCAGAATTTGAATGAGGGTTAAATTGGAATATTTAAAGTGGTTTGTCGCTTAACGTGGAAATTGCTGCTCACATTTTGAGAGAGAAATGTATTTCAGTACCAAATACTAATTTAGGAAGAGAGAAAAGGGCATAACCACTATAGGTTTCATTGAGCCTAACAATTTTAAATTTGTTATGACCCTTTTGAAGGACTGCAGCTAGTTCAAATGAACACCTTTGTACCCGTCCATATTAGCTATTTAAAATTATTTATTATAGTTTACACTATTTGCAATAACTGTCTGCTGAGTGCCTTCTGCTTCAGGTTTCATACCTTTTAAATGACCTCGCATAGCATCTAAGGTGATGTGTAATACAATGCTTTAGAGAGAGCTTGTTGGATGTCCCACTACTGTTAGAGAGCATTGCTCCAATATTTTATGTTCTGTTGATCCTAAGACCAGTTTATATGGAAAATTATGATTGGGCAACAGCAACTGAATGTTGTTGTGCCAAATGTGGTCCACTAAGAGATTGACCCTTAAGTTACCAACCAAAACACCAAAAAGGGTGAGAAGTGGCATGTGTTGCAACAGGATTTGGGAGCTGGGCATTTGAAATAATTGGAATTGGGGTCCTGACCTGCCTGTTTTTAATCTCTTGTGGCCCTCCCTCAAATCAAGTTGCTGATCAGAGACATGACCTAACCTTCACTCACAACCTGGGAATCTTAATACATGATCATACACAACCTATATTTTGTTAGTGCTCAAGATTAAGCATTAAACTTAAATTGCTGAACAGAGGGACAGTGGCTAAGATAATCTATGTAGCTGCAGCTAGGAAAGTTGACTGTGAATTAGTTCTTTAGTTGTATGACACTAGCTGTATGTGAATCTCCTTGAAGTGAGCTTTTTATAATATTATGGATGGCATCCTGATTAGTGCTTCTGCCATCAGGAGCTCCCTTCTGTGAATGGAGGGAACATTCTGCTTGCGGAAGGGGTCCATGCACGAGCAGAATGCTCCTTCTGTTCACTGAGGAAGCTTTTCTTTAGAGTGAGGTTCCGATGATCGAAGCACTAGTAGGGGTGCCACAGAATATGTATGGAAAGCAGTTGCAATATTCACAAGTTTGGCTTGGGGAAGGCTAAAGAGGACAGCAGTGAATAAATTGTACTTACCGCTAAACAAAACGCTTTCTCACTTGAAATATAATTCTTGCAGATCATGTCTATCCAGAAGCCTTGCATTCAATCTTGTAGTGTTTCTTTTGTACCTGCTACTCATACTGATAAACCATTGAATTGGGACATAGAATTATGAACCATTCAACTGTGAAATATTATTCCATTACATATCCATGAGCTAAATACTGCACATTTGTAATTGTGGATGACAATTTTGTTAACTAAAAAGTTAATGCACATTTAAAACTTTCATACTATGAATATTTCTGCTAATCTGAGGTTGACAGCAAATCTGAGATGGTTTAAATACAGAGACTAGAAAATCCATTTCTTTTGCCATAATCTTAGAGAGCTGACTCCCATATATTTAGAGTTGTTACATTGGAGATTAATCTTTATATGAAACCCAGCAACAGAAAGAGAAAGGAACAGTGGTATTGGGAACAAATGTACATTTACACAGTCTAAATCATTGTCTAAATATGTTTTAAAACATGTATAAATGTTGGCACTGGATATGAAATATTTCAACTGGCTGAACTGACTTTGAACTAAAATGTCCAAATATGACTATATTGCACACCTGAATATGAATGAAACCAGAGTGCACATAAGCACTTTAATACTCTGGGAATTGTACTGGAAAATATATGAAAGCATGTGAAATTGCACCTAAAGCTGTGTTAACTGGTGGTTGTAGGAGGGAGGGAAAATTCTATACTTTTAATGTATTGTACCTGGATGAATGAATGTATTTAGTCTGGTCTCATTTTCTCTGCCTCAGAGGTCTGAATTGTGTTGCGCAATGTCCTTTGGTATTTTTGTGTTTGATTGTAAATGATAGTGCGGGGCTTGTTGGACTGCAGAAGTATGTTGGTTATTTTATAGTAAAATATCTATCATGCTATATACCAATTATTTTGTAATTTATGTGATATTTAGGTAATTCTAATAAGCTGTATATTTGGCTGACCATTAAATTGTCTTGAAATTATATTGATTGCATTCGAGTCTTCATTGTTAAGCAATACTTTGTTTCAGTTAAGAGGAGCCTGTCAAGATTGTGACTCTGAGGTACAGCCAAAAGGGACAATATGCCTGGCCTTATGTACGGTTCGCCTCTTTATCCCCAGAAGCATCAGGTAAATATGTGCTGCGTTTTATCTACAACCTCCTCAGAGCACAACTTGGTCCGCTGTTTAAGTCCACAGCGCTCCTGGAAAACCCTCGGTGCCCACCGGTATCCCGCACCCCAGGCTCTCCTCCCTGTCACACCAACAGGAGTATGTTCGCTTTCTTCCCTTTATGTCCCCAATGCTTACTCCAGTTTGGTCCGATAATACTGCACACACATCAATCCATTAAGAAGTTAAGAGAATTTATTTTAATACTGCACACACATCAATCCATTAAGAAGTTAAGAGAATTTATTTTAGAACTTAAGGTTTCGTTTTAGGTGCAAAACCTCACCCAAAGTGGGCTTGAACAAGAGGCTTGCAAAAGGAGTTACAGACAGTTAAGGCACATTAAAATAACAAAGCTAACTAATCTACACTGTTACAATGATTACCATCAGATTCTGCTGCCATTCTCCAGGCAATCCGGCAGAGCGTCCCACTGCAAGCGAAGATGATGAGAGACTATATTCCCAGTGGTGTGCTCACTTTTATACCTTATTCTCTAACGGTCCTAACCAAAAGGTGGAGTGATCAGGCCAGGTCAAATAGACCAATCCTGTGGCTTGCAGGTACACAGGTTTCTCCATCTATCTTGTCTGATTTCTAACACCCTTCACTTTCATCTAAATCACCCCTCCTTTATGTTGATAAATTACCCCAGCAACTGATCCTCTGCCTCATCTCTCTGTCCTTGATGGTTGTGCTTCAAAGCAGGCCTGGTTTCTTTCAGGAACTGAAGTCTCTAACTTTCACACTCTAAGTAGCCATTTACCATTTCAAAGCAGGAGCAATAAACTTTCTCTTACATCTTATCCCTTCAGCAATACACCAACATAGAACATCATACAGTATTCTAATACAGCAGTATAATCCTAACACATATAAACAGGAACATATGGCAGGGTCTCTTGGCCTCCTCACAGAGCCATTCTTCCATCTTTAACCGGTTGACAGGTGAGTTATTTTCCCGCTTTAAAATGGTTTAGTTACAAGAAAAGGATTTTGAAAAGAGAAAAAGAAAAACAGAGGCAAGGAAGAGAAGTGGGTTGGAAGAGGCAAGCAAGCAGATTTTCTAGCAGTGCCCGTGTGTGCACACGCATCCACCTTTTCTTTTGGGGTTGAAGGAAAGGAACCAAATGGGAAAAAATCTACTGCATGTCTCACCCCAGCAAAACCCATCCAGCACATTTCCTCTGTCTCTGTCTGCCACTCAACTGCTCTGGTGAGCTGAAGCCTTGCTGAAGTCTGAATACTGCACAGTGGCAAAATGTCTTGGCTGGAGGTGGGGGAAGAAGCGACAAAGACTGCATTCACTTGGGAGAAAGCCCCATTGAACTCAGTGGAACTTGCTTCTGAGTAGACATGGTCAGGATTGTGCTGTAGCCTGTAGGTAAGGGGGGGGGTCTGACGGAATCGCGACTGAAATGGACGGAATGCTGGTGGGGAGAGAGTGAGACATGGAGTGGAGAGAGACAGAAGAAGCTGCAAGAGAGAAAGCTGGCAGCTAGTGGACAGACATTGGGGAAAGAGGCCAGAAAAGAAAGATGGAGGCAGCCACAACTCCTGGAGTGGATGGATGTTGTTGGCAGAGGGCAAGACTTGATAGAGAGATTCATATAAGGATCCACATGAAGAGAATCCAAGAGAAACGCAAGAGGGGCAGACATCCTTAAATGAATCTGTCCCTTAATTGTCACTTCTCTGGAAAAGTTGAAGCAGGGGTGTGGAGCAGGAGCACATGCCATTACTGGCAGGCTTCCTTCACAGACTTGCCCTCACTACTGTGCTACTTCAGCCTGCATGTGACACAGGCATAATATGTTGTCAGCAGTGCATGTGTCCAGGTGGCCACTGAGGGTGTGGAGGCAGAACAGCAGTTCTAAGACTTGTGCTCAAGTCCAAACAAATACTAGGTGCTAACACAGCTGGCCCATCCGTGAAGCAGATGATGTGACTTCCATTAAGTGGCAGGTTGCAGGGAATGCCAAGCAGACTCGGGGTGCCCTCCAGTGCATTCTGCATGGAACGGAACCGAAGGTGGTAATCTGCTTTCCTACCATCTAATCTCACTTCTCCCTCTTGCAGGCCCTTTAAACACATCAGGTAGTACACTTCCTGATGTGTTTAAAGGGACAGTACAAGGAAGGAGTGAGGTAAGGGGAGCATATCACCACTGCTGTCATGTATGGTGGTGTCAGGCGGAGGGGTTTGTTAGGCACTGGGGAATGTTTTGGGACAAGCTGGCCCTGTACAAGAGGGACGGGCTTCACTTGAACCAAGACGGAACCAGACTGCTGGGGTGTAACGGAAAGTTTTGTGTGCATCACAAATGTATTGGCACCACTTCCACCATGATATTCTCATGTAACCACTGAGCCGATGTAACCCAATAACAAGAGTTGTATTGCACCTACCAAGAACACAAGACAGCACATTAAACTCATCTAAGGTTTGTTTGGCTGCAATCCTATCCATACTTACCTGAGAGTAAGCCCCATTGACTATAATGAGGCTTACTTCTGAGTAGACATGCATAGGATTGGGCTCTTACTGCTTTGTATGAATATGAATTGGCCTATCACACTGGTTCTCAAACTGTGGGTCGCGACCCACCATTGAAAACTTCTGCTGTCCCCTGCCCCCTTAAGAGGCGGGGACAGCATGGCAGCGGCGGCAATCCAGGGGATCGCCACCGCCACCGCCACCAAAGTGCCCAAAGCGCCCCCCCGCACTTACTGGGGCTTGGGGGAGCATTGGGGGAGGCCTGCGCGACCCTCTGCAGGCCCCCCCCCCCGATCTTCAGATCGCTGTTTTGCAGTGATCTTCAGGCACTTCCGGTACTTCAGGCACCAATTAAGCAAAATTAATTCTTGCCAGTTCTAACATCCAGACGTTAGCCATTGATTTTGGTGGGACTCATTGCAGGATCGTGAAATGCTGTGTGGCAATCCTGTTGAAATAAGCACTTAACCTGCCAGGGTAAAACCTCAAAGCATAGTGAAAACCAAACATCAGTGCTACAAAGAGAAAACCGGAAGTGCCTGAAGATCGCTGCAAAACAGCGATCCGAAGATTGGGGGGAGGGCTGCAGAGGGTCGCACAGGCCTCCCCCAATGCTCCCCCAAGCCCCAATAAGTGCGGGGGTGGTTTTGGCAGCAGCGGTGGCGATCCCCCAGATCGCCGCTGCAGCTGGCTCCGCCCCTGCACACACTTAAAGGTGGGGAGAACTTTTAGAAACGCTGGCCTATCATAATTCAGTTTAATATTGTAAAGGCAAAGAATAATTGAGCTCTTGCATCTCAGCAAGATCACAGTTGAGTTAATTAGCAATTTAGTTATTTGGAGGTGGGAGGAGTTCTGAGTGGATAACTCCTTGCTTTTGTTGCCCTATTAATACTTTTAGGTGTACATTTAATAAATGGATGTACAGTGCAATGGGTGACCACATGAAGGTGCACACACACCCCTACCTTGACCTTGATCCTTGTAATGGCTAGCTGTCAGTGTAGAATTTGATAGGTCACTATGTAGAAAGCACAGTTAAGACTAGTATGAAATGCTCCCATAAAACTATAACCTTGGCAAAGCAGATATTGCTTGTGGAAACACAGTATTACAGGCCCTATGGCCAGTGTGTTGTCACACCATTCCGTCCTTTCTAGAAACATTGTCCTTAATTCAGGCTGGGTAGCAAGAGTTAAAGGTGGTGAGAATACAGGTTTCCTATTAAATACATCAACCTTGTATTTTTGTCTAGCATCGCTTCCCATGTTTCATGGTTAAACTCCTGGCAATTAAAAGAATGTCCATCACATCCTAAGCCATAAGAACATAAGAAGAGCCCTGCTGGATCAGGCCAAAAGCCCATCTAGTCCAGCTTCCTGTGTCATACAGTGGCCCCACCAGGTGCCTCAGGGAGCACAAGACAACAAGATAACCTGTTTCCTGTTGACACTCCCTTGCACCTGGCACAGAGAAAACCCACTTCTAAAAACCAGGAGGTTGCTTATGGCTTGTAACCTGTGATGGTCTTTTCTCCATGAATCTGTCCAAACCCCTTTTAAAGGCATCTAGGCCAGATGCCATCACCACATCCTGTGGCAAGGAGTTCCACAGATGAATTACACGCTGGGTAAAGAAATATTTTCTTTTGTCTGTTCTAACTCTCCCTCCACTCAATTTTAGTACATGTCCCCTGGTTCTGGTGTTGTGCGAGAGGGAGAAGAATTTCCCTCTATCCACTCTCTCCATCCCATGCATAATTTTATAAGTCTCAATCATGTCCCCCCTCAGGCACCTTTTTTCTAGGCTGAAAAGCCCCAGACGCTATAGCCTTTCCTCATAAGGGAGGTGCTCCAGCCCACGAATCATTCTGGTCGCTCTTTTCTGTACCTTTTCCAATTCAACTATATCCTTTTTGAGGTGTGGTGACCAGAACTGGACACAATACTCCAGATGTGGCCTTACCATCGATTTGTACAAAGGCAGAATGATATTGGCCATTTTATTCTCAATCCCTTTTTTAATGATCCCAAGCATGGAATTGGCCTTCTTCACAGCCGCCGCACACTGGGTCGACACTTTCATCGACCTGTCCACCAGCACCCCAAGATCTCTCTCTTGATCCGTCACAGACAACTCAGAACCCATTAGCTTATATGTGAAATTTTGGTTTCTTGCCCCAATGTGCATCACTTTGCACTTACTTACATTGAAGCGCATCTGCCATTTTGCTGCCCATTCTCCCAGTTTGGAGAGATCCTTCTGGAGCTCTTCACAATCCCTGCTGGTCTTCACCACCCGGAAAAGTTTAGTGTCATCTGCAAACTTGGCCATCTCACTGCCTATCCCCGACTCCAGGTCATTTATGAATAAGTTGAAAAGCACCGGTCCCAATCCTGGCAATGCCACATCCTGGCAATGCCACACTGACAGTGCACTGGCGTTGGTGTGATAAAGGCTGAATGCCAAGCCTGACCCCTGCCGAACCCTTGCCCCTTTCTGGGCCTGATCCACCAACGTGAACTTGTGTCTGCGATATCAAGTTGACCCACCCATCCCTTACCCCGGGGAAAGGGAACAAATGTTCCCTTTCCCCCAAGGAGGCCTCTGGGGGCCAAAACTCCCCTGCGGGATTCAGCGGATGCCACGTTGGGGCCGCTGCATCACCACGCGGGGAGTTGTGGTTGATTGGGCTGCCAGACTGTCTGTGGCAAGGGCTGTTTCTGTTATATTGCAACTCTTGCATAGCTCCTAGTCTTCATAGGTATCTCTTTGTTTGGATGATCAAATATGATTTGTATGCAAGCCCATGCTGACCACATGTGCTTAATTGTAAAAATCAGACATACTGGGATGCCCGTTTAGGAAGCAACCAGGTCTGAAAAGTGAAAGAGAGGTCACTATGCAGGAGGAGGAGAGAAGAAATTTGGTGGACTTCAGGCAGGGGTGTCTTTCACAAGCTAAGCACCTTTTCTGTGGAGTGTGTGAGTTTTGTTGAGAAGGCTGAGGGGCTGCAGCTAAACAGGTGTGATCTCCAGCAGAGCTGTGGTCTATTTTGGGATCCTTCCTCTATCTTGTGCTAAAATCTCCCGCTTGCTTCTCCAATATGTTTGCATTTGCATTTTAGCTTCTGCAGGTAAGAATTCCAACCAAAGGTCTTGAAATTAAAAGTGATTTCAAATTATTTGTTTTTCATTTCTTGATAATTCATTTTTCTGGGGCCTTCAGCGTCCATGATAGGATTGGTACCATTGATAACATTGTTAGTTTTAGTTTAACTTATGCATTTTATTTTTAATGCTCTATGGCCCCAGTCCTGTTCTGTGTGCACCATCAAGTTTAGTGCTGTTAGTTCAAAAAGCCCCAATCACCTACCTTTTAGGGAGAAAGAGGGGATTGAAATCAGTTCCTCGGTCTCTAACAAGGGGTTAGTGCTGTCCAGAGCTGACAGTGGGGTCCTTGCTTGGGGAAATACTTGGAGTTACTGTTTCATTGTTCAAAACTCTGTGCACAGCCCCAGAAGTTGTATGCATCTGACAGCAATGCATGTCGCCACTGTCTTGAACTAGGGCATGTGCCTGCAGAATCCTGCATACACATTGATCTAGCTCAGGGGTTCTCAATCAGTGGTACTAGTACCACCAGTGGTATTTTGGCCAACTGCTGGTGGTACTCGGACCACCAGAACCCTGATCTGATGCGGTGCTTTTGGTGGCATGTTTTCATTCCAAAGAGGCTCCTGCCTTTGGCCGAGCCTCTTGGGAATGCAGAAAACGGCCCTCCCACCCGCCCAGAACCTCCTACCTGAAAACCCAGAAATAACTGGCAATTATGTCATCGCCAGCCACTTCCGGAGGTACACAGGAGGAGAGTGGCGCCAGAGGTGCGACTCGTCTGGGAAGGGATTGAGAACCTCTGATTTAGCTCAATTGGGCCATGTATGTATTAGCAGTCTGAATGGGAATGTTTTTAATGTAATGTAAGATTTTATTTTTACACTAGTGTGGTTTTAAAGAAGCAAGGTGTGTTACAGTTCTCATGGTTCTGTTGGTGGATCCAGGACTGTTCACATACGCATCATGTGCAGTGTTGGGATCACAAATGCAGCACTGAGCAAACAACTGATGCTGTCTTAAATAGCACTGATCCCCTAAATCCTAACATCCCACTCCCTTATAGCAGAATAGCAGTGTCAAAGCTGACATAGTTGGCATGCACATATATCCATGCCAAACTGTATGCACAACATGCAAGGCTGCATGTCGGGACCAGAGCCTCTCTCACTGGAAACCATCCGCTGTAAAGGTTGAAGTTCCTCAAACTCTGCTCTAGACTCCTGAATTTCAAAGAGAATTTTTAGCAAAGGAGGAAAAACAAAAGTCAGAAGAAGTGATTCTCACCTCTTGGGAGGTGGTGGTCTCTTTTATAGGGTTTTATGGACTGAGAAAGGGGGTGGGATCAAAACCTACAAACAGATCTGAAAGAGGGTGTGCAATTAACATTTCACTAATGAGGGAATAACAACTGTCATTTAACCTACCCCTAAGTTAAATCAGAAATGCACCTAGATCATTGTTGGGGAAGGGAACTGTGGCCTGATTGAGAGAGACATCCAATTATTCTAGCTTGTATCAAGCGATGGATGAGACGTTCATCCTAACCTGGTATAACTCTTCAGACACACTCCACGGCCAAATATGAAGTGATGCAAAACTCTTCATAATTGGCACATCGCTTTTTTGACAGAAAGACGTGCAGCTTCAAAGGGCAATGAAAGTGTAAATTCTGTATTTCAGAAAAGGGATTTGGGTCGTGGCGTCTGGAATGCAGAGAAGCCTAGGCCAGAGGTTCTCAACCTGTGGTACGCGTACCCCTAGGGGTATGTGGACCACGTGCTTGGGGTACGCCAAGGACTGGCTGTTATCTGCCCCATTAACACTTAATTAAGTGTAACCCTAATTAAGTGTTAATTAAGTGTTAATTAAGTTTTTAATTAATTTTTTTTCCAGATTTTTTCCGGAGCTGGAGAGCTCCCTTGTGCTTTCTTCCATGCCTAATCTATCCGATCTACAGCTGATTGTCAGGGTTAATTTATGCACGTGCATGAGTTGAGCTTCTCCGCAGCCAGCAGAGGGCGTTGTGTTCCTCAGTTCAGTTCAGCTGAGCTGCAGAGGGCGTTGTCCTCCCAGCTCTCCTCTGATGGTGAATAAATGCCACTTGGGTAAGCTTCTGAACTGGGCCTAGTTGGGGAGGCTTTGGAAACTGTGCATAGGTGGGGAAGGGGAGGAGGGAGAGGACAGATGGGTTCCATTGTTGCTGTAGATGTGGATTCGGGCCAGACGGTGTTAGCATATCTATGTAGATCCTCTTCTTCCTGGCAGACTTGTTTGCAAGTCTTTGGGAGAGGGGGAAGAGAATGGAATGTGCCTCTGCCTACGTGGTGTCAGCATCTTGGTTCATGGCTAAACTGGTGGTGCTGGTCAGATTCTCCCCTCCTCATGGCTCCTTGGCTCTGGGGAAATCTGTTACAGCATGGCTTCCACATCCAGGTGTGAGACAGAGACACGGCATGGGCATCGCGTTTGTGTCATAATACAGTCCAGCTCACAAGTCCTTGGCATCAAACATAAAGTCACTTGGCAACATTCTCATAGGGCAACAGTCCTCATTTTTAGAGGTCACTGGGTAACAAAAGGAGAGTCAGGATAAAAGAGCTGGTCATCATGGGCTCATATGAGTTATTCATCACTAGGTGGAAAAACCCTGACAGAGGTATTTACTGCTTAGGACGGTTTTTCTGTATTTTCTACCTAGCCCCAGGAAGAGTGATTCTGTTGAAAGTGAAGCTATTAAGGACTTTAAGTAAGACACAGCACCCTAACACAGCTTTGCTTTCTTCTGCCTGCAGCTGAAATAAGCTTTTAGAGAGTGAATGCCTTGAACAAAGAATAATAAGAAATCTGTTATTAGCTTCTACTTTGGAATGGCAGGGCAGGGGAAGGAATCTCTTTTCTCTAAAGCACTAATTCGAGAGTCCAGAGCAATATTTCTACACATATTATTGCTTTTGTTCTTAATACAAAGCCCAGGTAGAAAATTAAAATGTGGGCTTTTACACATGTTGGATGTGAGAGAATTCTGGAATGAAGTTTGTGAAAATGTGAAAATGAATTTATTAATAGCAATCTATAATTTATGAAAAAAATGCCAGTCCTATTGAAAACCCAGCAGTTTGAAAGCAAGAAATTGCAAGTAGATACCGCTGTGGCGGGAAGGTTCCATTAGTCCATTAGTTCCATTAATCACGCCGACCACATGACCACAGAAGTGGCTTCGGACAGTGCTGGCTCTTCGGTCTTAGAAACGGAGATGAGCACCTTACCCTAGAGTCGGACACGACTGACTTTCAAGCAGGGGATACCTTTACCTTAATATTGACAAAACATTTTTCCTGCATGCGCTCAAGTGGCATAGTCACGTATACGGAATATGCTAGTCTATGTGATGATGGGTGTTACTGATTAATAGGATCATAGTTCAAAAAATAAACTGTAAAACCATGTAATTCTTCTGATTGGCTTACTAGGTGGTATCATATGCATTGATGGTGTAACATACCATTAAAAACACCCCAAAACTATTTATTTATTTATTTATTTATTTATTTGATATGAAAGTAAAAGAACAAATTAAGAATAACCTATTTAAAATACTTTGAATACATTTCAGTTGTGCTTAATAGGTATTGAACAGACTTTGGACCTTTACATGCTATTCTGGTGTTTGATTTTTTTTTTTTGCATAATGTGCAGGTGTTACTCTTCATTCACTCATTTCTATCTTGCCTTTCAGTAGTAGTCCCAAGGCAGCTAACAAAAGTATAAAAACATTTACAACAGTTTAAAATAGTAATTAAAAATGGACTACCTCCCCCCCCCCCAACGAACACTCCAACAGCAGCAGATACAGGAACAGCTCCAAACCAGAGGCGTCGCTCCGGTAGGGGCGGGGCTGTAAGTTTTGCTCGGTCGGAGTCCCGTTTACCGAACGAGCAGGAGGCGGCCCCGCCCCCTCACTGTCAGAGCCATTCCCCTGTGGAGAAAGCAGCAGGCAAGAGACCCTGCCTGCTGCTTTCTCCGCAGGGGAATGGCTCTGACAGTGAGGGGGCGGGGCCGCCTCCTGCTCGTTCAGTAAACGGGACTCCGACCGAGCAAAACTTACAGCCCCGCCCCTACCGGAGCGACGCCTCTGCTCCAAACCAAAGCTTGGTGAAAAAACTGCACCTTTTCAAAAGCAAAAGGGGGGGGTTTCCCCAAATTTCCTGAAGCAGTGAGTTCCTCTTGTGGAGTATTATCATGGAGGAGCCTCGCTCAATGATGGCACACAGAGGAGAGTCTCTTCCAAGGATATCAATGGATGGGTTGAGTCATATGGCAGAAGATGTTCCTTAAAATGTTGAGGACACAAACCATATGGGGCTTTACAGGTAATGACTAGTGCTTTGATTTGGACCCAGAGATGGATGTGAAGCTGGTGTAACTCGTACAACATGAGAGTTATATGCTCCTCCTACGTGGCTCCTTGGCAGCAATCTGGCTGCACCATTCTGAAGCAGTGCCAGTTACAACCTCTGAGTATTTTTCAAGGGCAGCACTCTGTAGAGTGCATTGCAACAATCTAGATAGAAGAACTGGTGCACCAGCCAGTTAGGCCAAGGCACTCCTGGCCATAGCTGCCACCTGCTCCTTTAGGAGCAGGGCCAGGACCACCCCTAAGCAGCTCTCCTACCAACCATCAGCACCACTGACTTGTCTGGATTAAGTTTCAACTTGTTCACATCCAGCCTATTGCCTCCACAGCAGTTCAGAACATCCACTGGATCCCTGGGGTCAGATGCCATCATGAGATAGAGCTGGGTGCCATCCATATATTGGTGCCTACTCAGTCCAAATCCCCCAGAGGTTTCATGTAGATATTAAACAAAACTGGGGACAAGATGGAACTCTGCAGGATTCCAAGGCTACGGGGCCATGGAGCTGAGCAGTAGTCCCCTAGCAACACCACCTACCACTTTCCCCTCCACCTAGGACCAGAATCAGCACAACCACAATGCCTTCTAGTCTCAGCCCCCAGAAGCAGTCCAATCAAGAACTGAATCCAGGGTGCCATGGTAGATAGTATCAAACGCCACTGAAAGATCCAGCAGAATGTGGTTATAGATGAGGCACACCTTTTGCATGCCCTATAAACTCTCTCCATAGATGCTACATACACAATAAGATATGAATCTGCATTGTATGTATTTTGGCTGCAGCAGTTGCTGCTAAGTTCAGTGTGAACTATTCAAAAAAAAGAAAAAAAAAGAAAAAGAAATTGCTTTTTGTTTTTTTTTTCCTGTTGCCCAGAGACTTCACATCTACTGAAGGATTTCCAGTAACCTGGCAAATAAATACAACTGGTACCAAGTAACATTTTGCTGAGTTGCTAAGCAGCAGTCAAGTTACATTATATAAGGGAATGGAAATCCACCGCCTTCCCTAGCCGTGCAAGAATCATTTATGTAGGTCTCTCGCATCCCATCCCCATGTTTGCTGCCTGTTCCATTCCATGGAAAATCCATCCATATTTCTGACACTGCAAAAAGGTTGGGCAGCAGGATAATTGATGCAGATATTGAAAACAATGTCTCCTGACTATTTTAGGTAATCTTTTTAAATTGTTTATAATATGTTGAAATATGTAAGTTAACAGTGCAATCCTAACCAACTTTCCAGCACTGGTGTAGCCATGCCAAGGGTGCACACTGCATTGTGCAGTGCAGGGGCAGTCATGGAGGCCTCTTCAAGGTGAGGGAACATTTGGCTGCACCAGTGCTGGAAAGTTGGTTAGGATTGCACTGTTAATGTCAGGGGCTGCAGAGAGGCACTGACTGAAATTATTATTTATTAACAGTATTTATATACCGCTTTTCAACAAAAAGTTCACAAAGTGGTTTACAGGCAAAATCAAATGATTAAATGGCTCCCAGTCCCAAAAGGGCTCACAATCTAAAAAAGATGCAGAAGAATACCAGCAAACAGCCACCAGAAAAGACACTGTGCTGGGGTGAAAGGGGGGCAGTTACTCTCCCCCTGCTAAATATAAGAGGAGCACCAATTGAAAAAGTGCCTCTTGCCCAGTTAGCAGGGAGATTCAGGCGAAAGTACCTATTTGTTCAGTAACTGGTCGCCTTCTTCTTTCCTGCTTGTCTATAGTCACTTCTGCTCTATGTGTGGTGAAGCTGTACTGGTTTCTGGGCTTAATTTGAGCCAGGGCTCAGCCTTTGAACATGTGAAGTAAGTGTGTGTGTGTGTGTGTGTGTGTGTGTGTGTGTGTGTGTGTATGTATGTATACACACACACACCCCGTATTGGTCTGAGTATAAGACTCACTTTTTTCTCCTAATTTAAGTTTTTAAACTAGGGGTGCGTCTTATAATCAGGCTGTTGCAATTTAATGCCAGTGATTTAATTAAATTTTTTAATAGCACCAAACTTTAAGGGTGCGTCTTATAGTCAGGTGCGTCTTATACTCGGGACAATACGGTATATACACACACCAGTATAGATGCTTTCTCTGCCAGCATCATGCCAATGGGGTGAGGGGTGAGGGCAATGGGTGCAATCCCCCTTCCTCTCATGCATTCACTGAACATGTAGAGAGGTAAATTGGGAAGTGGGCTCTAGAATCCCTAAGGCTTTGCTGGACCAACCGCTAGCCTAAACTCTAGTGGTCAAGACAAAGATATATGAAGCAGACTAAACCTTTGTGAAATCTCAACACTCCAGAGTCGCCACATAGACATAGCTGTATATCTTTTACGAGTGCTGTTTCAATTGTATCTTATACACCTAGCAATGCTGAAATCATATGAACAGCTGCATGAAGTTGTTTTTATGAAGCAAAAATGTAGGTATATATAGGTTTGAAGAATCTGTTGTTTGGGCAGGATACTGAGAATGCTTGTGCTAGTTTCTGTCACAGAATTACAGTTCCCAGGGTTCTCTGGGAGGAGAAAATGTTTAAGCCTGATTTATGTCTATAGGGTACATAATAAAGCCCACAGCATAACTGTTCCCCTTGTGAAAGGCTACTGTAGCTCAGAATGTGTTAGGAGGACCTACAATTGTTGGCTGAAGAAAAGTCAACTTTTGTGCACCCCGCCATATCTTTTTGGCTTTGTTATATTTGTGCTGCTATCTTCTGTACAGCCATTTCCCCGATTCAACATAATAGTTTTTCTTAGATTCAGTGTTGACTTAATTTATCTAAGACTTGAAACATAAATCTCTCTCTCTCACCCCCTCAATTCTGGCTCCTATTATCAGTTCAAGCAACAACAAAAAGCTTGTGGTGTTTCAACACTAGATGTCAGCAGTGTTTTGGTTATTTTTGCAGTTGCTTACATTGAACTTTATATCTCTGGCATTTAGACAGACTATTTCCCCTTCAAGAATATGTAGAGGCATATTGCTGTTCACAGTTCCTTTTTTCTTATACTTTGCAGTACATAACCATAACAGGTTTCTTTTGAACGTAAATGGGTTGCAAAAGATGGATGGCATATTTATATTTTGTGTTCTTTGAATCACTTTTTACTATTATCCCATCCTGTCCCAATTGCTGACTAGGCTGTTAGGATGGCAAACAGTAGGCTTGCATAGATTCAGTTGAGTGATTTTAGCCCCATCTTTAAATCTCAATTGATGGTAGAGTAGCAAGAGTTGTGGGAAAGCCAAGACACACCATTAATCTGGTCACTGTTTCCATGCTCCCCTCTTTTCAGTGTTCCCTCAGTCTAAACATGTGGCTTTAGGTGTCTGTGTATATGCTCAAACTACAGGAGGGCCAAGCCCCCTTAACAGGACCTCTGAGAAGAATTTTATCAGAAGGTACAAAGTTTCTTTTGAACCCCTTCCCAACAAGGGAGGGGCAAAATGGAGTTGGGGAAGGCAGTAACAGCCAGAAAAACCTCTGGAGCCCAGGTCTACCAGGTTTCCCAATGTGGCGCCCAGGTCTACCTGTCCGTCTTTCACTCTCCCTGAGTCCAGCTGAGATCCCAGGAAATTTCTGTGGCCCCTCCTTTGACTCCTGGGCCCCATTTTTTTACCCTGGGCCTGGGTACAATTTACTCCCTTTTACCCCCACCCCCACATGGGCCCTGCCCCTTAGCTACCATTGTTAGAAGGCCCCCCATGACTTGGTTAAAATTAGAGGGAGCTGGAGTGGGGCTTATGGCTTTTCTAAAAGGACCCCTTACCTTTTGCTCCATGAATCAAGTGCTGTGTCAATATTTCTTTTTGAGAGCCAAGCCACCTGATTGGTCCATGGGGACTTAGCTTTGCTTCTGTGAAAATACATTAATTTGCATGCTTTCTCTGTGTGCTTTTAAAACAACTGACTGGCTATCCTCTTGTGAAGACCAGGGGAATTATTAAGAGTTGGTTTTATGCATGAACTGAATGGAAATATGATGGCGCTTGGAACGTACTGTAGCATTTGGTGCAATCTGATCTTGATGCTGCTGCGCCATAAAGCTTCTGATCGACTGATCCACTTACCCCCCCTACAAACAGGAGAACAATAATTACTCAAGAGAAATTAATCTGGCCTTGTCATACCAAAACAAGATTGATTCTATCAGTAGTTGTCCACAGAAACACGTCGTTTGGCAGTTCTGAACAGAAAAAGCTAAGTACCCTTAAACTAGAGGTATTCTTATGGGGAAAAGTAATATCTCTAAATCCTGATTGACCCATATTTCTTCTCCACTTTATTAAATGTAAACTGGAACAACTGTCAATCAAATAAACCGATAAAATGCCCTTCATGATGCCACAGGAATTCATAGACAGGGAAGTGGTAAATAAATTGTTGCTGACATTTAGGATTCCCATATTTCCCAGGTGATCTTAGCTCCATATGCTTTTGAAACATTGTGGACAGGAAGGTAAGTCTTTTATTGGAGTCTGGATTATGTTTGTAACAGTGATAAGGAGAGAGATGTTCTTGCAAGTTTTATGGAGCAATAATAATGCATAAAAGCCAGCTGCCAAAGTTTCGTCAGACTGTAACAGGACTAAAACAAAGAACCTGAGATGGGACTGTGCTGATGAAGGAGTGAAGCTAGTGAGAGCCCAGCAGGCTTGATTCTTCAGCTGGGGGCTACTGACATTACAGGGGCAAATAGCAGGTTTGGGGCCAAATTGCATATTAACATTTTCTCCCAGCCCACAGGTGTACACATTTAACTCCAGATGCATATATACACCCTTGGGTAAAAATGCCTTAGGCTAAGTAAGGTCCTGATGTGCTTAACCTTTCTTTACTAAATAGCAGTTGTAGCAGAATCTGGATCAGGACTGTAGTGTGGAAAGGGGTTTTATCCCTTTGCATCTCCCACAATGCCAATCTAGATCACCTCCCCTGCAGCTGCTATTTGCCTTGAAAGTGAACCTTTCATTGGTGCTAATAAGAGCTCATCTCCTAGGGCAAATAGGTTTAGTTAGCCTGAATTCATGTCTTTGCTATCTCTTGTATACATGAAAGCAGGGCTGGCCCATCCATGAGGCCAACTGAAGCGGTCGCCTCAGGGAGCACTGGGGTGTGTGTGTGCCCCATCTCTGTCCAGCGACCTACTTGCCTCTGCTGCTCCTCCTTCTCCCCTGGATTGGAAAAGGAAGGGGGAGACAGAGAGGAAGAGCAGCAGCGTCACTGCAGGGGGGCGGAGCTCCAAGTTCCGTCAGGCTCTGACCCTCCGTTACACGACGGGAGAAAGCGGCCCCGCCCCCTCGCCTTTGGAGCCATTCGTTGGCCGGAATGGCTCCAAAGCCGAGGGGGGCCCCCCGCTTTATCCCGTCGTGTAACGGAGGGTCAGAGCCCGACGGAACTTGGAGCTCCGCCCCCCCCTGCAGTGACGCTGCTGAGGAAGAGGAAATGCAGATGGGAGGAGAGTGCTGAGCTAGAACACTGGAGAGTGGGAAGAGCAGAGGCTGGCACATCATTGGGTAAGGAGGGCAGCTCGTGACATGCCACCTCAGGTATCAGGAGGGCTCGAGTCAGCCCTGCATGAAAGATTGTGCATTCCTTTAGGAAAGTAGCATCCTTAAGAAATCTATTGTTGTAAGAGCAAAACTTGGGCATGAATCCACCCTCTTCCCTTGTAGAAGGTACTTCAGCAAGCACACAAGGGTAGCCAGTTTTGGCCCTCAGCTGAAGTCCCTCATGCCCTGCCAAAAGGCACTCCAGAAGGCCCAACAAATGTAAAGGGATCCTGAAGGGATGCTGCTGTAAGAGGGAATGGAAATCCCACCCACCCACCCACCCCTCACACAAGCGATCTCTCACTCCTTCAGATCCAAGCCTTGAAGTACTGGACTACCGCTGAAATTGCTGGTCAAAAAAGCTGTTCTGTTTTTATGAAATGTCTGTCTCAAATCGGAAGAATCGTTAGCCTGCTATATGGTATTATGTCCAGTGAAATCCATGTTAAGTGGTCTTGTGAACACTTGTTCTCTGTTATGGCTTGTACTGGCAAGTGGAAAGTCAAGATCAGCTAAGCTTGTGGTAAAATTAAGATCCTAATTATCTCTCAGTGGGGAAGCTTGTCATAAATATGCACATTTCATTTGGGCAAACATTTACTGTATTCTGTTCTAGTTTTGGCTTAGAGATGAAGCTGTCTGAAAGAGCATAAACATATTTGACGTGTTTAAAATGTTCTCTTCAGAGACTTATGAGGTTCATAGTGGTAGCTCTTTTTAAATGACAGGCATTTTGAGCTGAGTGAAATGTCTAGATTTGTGCTGGAAAGTTAAAAGGGCTAGAAGTCTATATGTTTAGCACGTGTTTCATTACGGGTGGGCTGTGTTCCAGACTTTATAGAAAAAGCTCTTCCCAGATCCTCCTGATTCAAGGAATGACCCACTAGGAAAAACGGATGCAGTTGCTACCCCCATACTTACCTCCTGGTATGCCACCTGATCACCAGTGGGTCTCTTTGGACCCACACCAGCTATTTTGCTGACATAAGTCCGAGGAGAAGAAGGGGGTGGACCTAGGCTGGGGAAGGGGATAGAATCTGGTGTGTATGACTGCCGCAAAGATCCTCCCCATCCCGCCCTCAAACTGCTCCCCAGTTTGGCCCACTCCCTGCCCCAAACTGACCGCAAATTGCCCCCTCCACCACCTTATCTGGACCAGCAAAGTGTCCAGATAGTTGTGGCAAGTGCACGGAGCCTCCAGCTATTTCCACCGGTGGCTCTGTCGCACGCAACGATGGTCATGACAGTGGATCACGAGATCTGCTGTCGTAAATGGCCCATAGGGTTGGGCCGTCAGATTCCTTGTTCCAAAGTTTAGGACCTGTACTATCATCATCGGAAGTACTGTGTTTTTCTTTGAAACCTTTTTACTGCCTCTGCTCCTATTTTACTGGTAGCTTAATTCAGCTCACCAGCCAGGTTATTTTGGCCAGGAGCTTGACGACAGCATGCACACATTTTGTTTTTGCCAACCCAGGCATCCAGCAAGCCAGGAGGTGGGCTACTGTGTATGTGTCTAATGGATTGCATTGTGTATGCCTGTAATCCTTAGGGTCTTGTTTCTTGACTTTCATCTTGTATGCATTTCATTTTATTCCTAGAACACATAAACAAATCCGAGATTGCAGTGATTTAAGAAATGGTTATTTCAGGAGAGCTGCTTGTAAGCAAATCTTGAGTAAAGTATCAAATATCTCACTCTAATCATATGTCGCAGCCTTGAAGAGTCGTTCTCTCAGCTCCCGGCTTTAACACTCTTGCTCTGAATGGCATATATTCTGGTTTGCACAGAATTAAGTCTGTTTTACAAGGAAACGGAGAGTCTTCTGCGCATTTCTTGCGACGAAAATAAGATTCATTAATTCAACAGCATGTGTTCTTCACTCTAGCAAGCAATCTAAGACTTTCTCCGAAAGGAAAACATTTCCCATTTGCTTCAAGTGCTGGAGTGATGCATGTTAGGATGAAGCCAAGCACAACCCCCGTAGCAACTTCTTCACTTACATATTTTAGTCAGTGCATGAACCTGTTCTTCTACTAGGAGGCGTGATAGTTTATGGTTGACAAAATCTAACCATTTCATCCAGGCAAAAAAAGAAAAGAAAGTAAACATGGGCCAATCCAGTTATTGAGCAGGCAGACCTCAATTTTAATCTGCTGTTAATTTTGGTTTTAAGCTCGCTATCCAGCAGATTAGGTTGTTTGCAACAGCGGGAAACCAGTGAGAACAAGGTGAGGCTGCTAAGCCCATTGCGGCCTGCACCAGTGTGGCCCGGGCTCACCTCAGAGGAAGGGGACATTCGTCCCCTTCCCTTGGTGTAAGCAACGCGGGCTGCAATGGGCCTCCTCGGACGCGCACCAGCTCTTTAGCTGACACGCGTCCAGGGAGGCCATGTAAGACCGGCTTGGGCTGTGATGGGGCTTGGGGTATCTGTGCATCTCAGCGCCGATATCCCTGCCCCCTACCAGCCTGTGCCAACCAATGACCCCCCTCCCTCGCTGCTCCTGTGCTGAACGGCATGGGCCTCGCCTGCGGTGGCTGGTGCAGGGTCCGGAGGGTGGCCAAGAGAACAGCTCCCGGCTCCGCACTGGCACAGTTTACTCTCAGTGTGGTGCAAAAGTGCCTCATGGCACTTTTGCGATGCCTTAAGCCGACGGAGCACTTGCTAAAGTTGGGCAGGATCAGGCTGCTCGTCTTATAAAATTATGCATGGGATGGATAGAGGGAAGTTTTTTTACCCTCTTGCAGAATACCAAAGCCAGGGGTCATCCACTAAAATTGACTGGTGGGAGAGTCAGAACGGACAAAAGGAAATATTTCTTTACCCAGAGCATAATTAAACTATGGAACTCTTTGCCACAGGACATTGTGATGGCATCTGGCCTAGATGCCTTTTAAAAGGGGATTGGACAGATTTATGGAGGAAAACTCCATCTCGTGATGCAAGTCATGATGACTTATACAATATCTGGGTTTTAGAGGTAGCCTATATCTGAATGCCAGAAGCAAGGAAATGGCAACAGTATACAGGTATCTTGTTGTCTTGTGTGCTCCCAACAGCATTAGGTGGGCCATTGTGAGATACAGGAAGCTAAACTAGATGGCCCTTGGTCTGATCCAGCAAGGCTCCTTATGTCATAACTGCACATTATGTTAAGCCCATCATTAATTGACAGGCTTAATGCCAGAAGAAAGCCAGAAGTGCTCCTTTGAATGCACATGTGGTGAGGACCAACAGGCTCTGCCTACACCAGAGGTTCTCAATCTGTGGTACGTGTACCCCTAGGGGTACGTGTACCACGTGCTTGGGGTATGCCAAGAACTGGCCATTATCTGCCCCATTAACACTTAATTAAGTGTTAAGTAACCGTTAATTAAGTTTTGATTTAAAAAAATTTTTTCCGTGCTTCCTTCCGTGACTAATCTATCCGATCTACAGCTGATTGTCGGGGTTAATTTATGCACGTGCATGAGTTGAGCTTCTCAGCAACCAGCAGAGGGCGTTGTGCTCCTCAGTTCAGTTCAGCTGAGCCGCAGAGGGCATTGTCCTCCCAGCTCTCCTCCGATGGTGAATGAATGCAGCTTGGGTAAGCTTCTGAACTGGGCCTAGTTGGAGAGGCTTTGGAAACTGTGCATGGGTGGGTTTGGGGGAAAAGAGTTGAGTTTGAAGGGTTTTGATACTTAGAATTTATGTTTTTTACTTTGGAAACTGTGCATGGGTGGGGTGGGGGGAAAGAGTTGAGTTTGGGGTTTTTTGTACTTGGGATTTATGTTTTTTGTGCATTTTGTTCATGTGTCTTATTGCTGTGTGTTTTTAAAAGAGATCCTGGCATTTTTGTGCAATTTATGTAAATTAGCTAATTATGTAAATTGGATAATTATGCTAATTAGCTGGGGGTACTCCAAAATTTTTGACCTTCACTGGGGGTACCCGGGCCTCCAAAGGTTGAGAACCCCTGGCCTACACCATAAGCACATATGTATAATGTAAACAGGTAGGCACCTCTTTCCACAATCGGGGATCATGCAGACAGGATTCCCAGTTGCCAGAAGAAGTGTGGACAGATGCAGGCATGTTGCACAACATTTCATGCACCAGAGGCAGACCACCATTGAGTACAAGTGAAGGTGCTTATGGTTTGGGCAGAGCCTCCTGGTGTATTGCAGCTGTGTGACACAATGCACAAGCAGCAGGGTTGGTGATGGAACCTGGTACCTCCTGCATCTGAATGTTACAGGTATTCACTGAGCACATGGGGTCCCCTCTTGAACATCTTGAAAGGTGATTTTTTTTAAAGAGCATAAGACAGCCCTCCTGGCTGAAATCAAAAGTCCATATAATGATGGTTGAGTGAAGTCTATACGAAGCCTATAGATTGCTATGATTCCCTTGGTGGGATATGAAACCAGGTCTTACAGACCCCACTTCCTGTTTTTGGGATGGCACCAAGTCAGAGTCGGTTGCCTTTTTCTTTTGCAAGTTCATCTAGTTGGAAATTAACTTATACTGCTAGATAATCAGCAGAACGTGGTCCAGTTCATCAGGATTTGCATAGGGACTGTCTGAGAACACTACGTGTAATTGATCTTGACGTATCATATTGACTAAACTAAAAACTTGAAGAGCAAGATTAAAAACATATTTTAATCGGAAGCAATTGCAGTGACTGTGAAGTCAAAAAGGCTTTTATTGTAATATTAAAATTATTTTTCTTGTTCCCTGTTGTAACTTTTCTACCTTAACTGTCTTTCCTTGACCTACTTATTAGAACGAGATAACTGCCTATGAGCCTACACAGATTATTTTTTGCCATCAGGTAATTTAATTTTAATAGAGGCTATGAATCAAAGTATTTAATTATTTCCTCATTAACTTCCTGTGAGCCGTTCATGATGACTTTCTGCAAAATTACAAAACAATTTTGAACTTTTAACCTAACTTGTTGAAAAGTAGTGGCCAGGAGCAGTGTGTGCCCCCACACCACATGAATCTCCCCAAATGCTGCCTTTTAAATGTGCACACAGGGTAAGGGGCGGGGGAAGGCAGGCAGATGAATGAGTATATGTATACAAAAGTATATGATGATTCTGATCGCGAGTGGCATGAAAAGAGTGGGAAGATCAGAAGACCCCTTCCCCAGTACCTAGTTGCATGCAGGTGAAAACAGTTCAATGCCTACAGGTTAGAAAAGACAGGGTCTTTGTGTATTTGCCTAGGTCCGACATCAGGAACATCTAATTCTTGCCTTGCCAAATGGGTGCCAGGACCAAGAACCTGGAACAGCATGACTAAGGGGTAGAGCAAGTACCCAGAGAGTTGACATCAGATTTTGTTCTATTTGCCACTTGCATTTTAACATCCTTGCCAACTTTTGCTGACCCCATTTTGTTTAATTATCAGTGCCTTGTTTTTTATCCTTGTTGTTTTTCTGTCCATTATTTAGATATCTTTTCCATGATTTTAATAAATATCCTGTAGTTTTCCCATTTTAACTGCCTGGTGTCCATTCACTCAGGAGGCAACAGGTTGCCACATCTCCCAGACCACCCATCTTCTGCTACTGTTTGATTTTAAGGAGACTCCCTGGATTTGGGGGCTCCTTGTTAACCTGGGAGGGAGGCTTTGCCAAGGTGGCTTCCTTCTGGCTGGGCTGTCTAGCTTTGGGTGTGGAACGGCCTTTTCCCAGTTCATTCTCACTTTCCCCAGTTAAGGGGGTGAAGTAGGGATCAGGAAGATGAGTGCTGGTTGCTAACCACTAGGCACTCTGCTCATCCTATCCTCTGATTACCCTTGCAAAGGCTTACACAGCAACGCAAGTATGTTATTAGAAGTGGAAGTACTCTCCATTTAAGAGTTAATCTGTGCAAACAGCTCTATAATGGTAGCAGCCCCATGCTTGAGGTCTACTTCACTGTAAGTGGAACTCCTAGGTATACATGTTGTGTTAACGATTTATTTATACTTACAACAAGCAGTCCCAGATTTCACCGAATCTGGCCATGTGAGTTTAAGAAGAAGTATGGTATTTGGAAAAATGCTGCATTGCAAATTATTCCCTCTTTTCTTTTTTCTGCAAGTGTGCTATCCTATCTTATCACACTCAAATCATCCAGCTTGATATATAAGCAGAATGGCTAAACACAGACAATTAAAAAGAGTGGTGAATTAAAAAAACCAGAACAGAACAATCCTAACCGTCCAGAAATCTTTTTAATCCTCTTGTTGAGAAATTGGATTATGTTGGCTACGTTTATTTCGGTTCTCCTGATGAATGACAATGGGCAATTATATTTTATTTTTTCCTTATCTTAACAAATTATCTGCAAACACACACACACACACACACACACACACACACACACACACACACACACACACACACACACACACACACACACACACACACACACACACACACACACACACACACACCCATAACGGTAGAAGCAAAAAACCTCTTTGAATTGCTAAAAAATACAATTCAATTCTGTTAGGAAAAAAGGTAAATATAAAATCTACTTATGCCCAACCAACATTTCCATCTCTATGATAATTTTTAGTATGAAATCAGCCTACTCTGCAAACATGTATAGTTCAATGTGGTAGATGGCAGGTTCTAATTTGCACCAGGGCTAAGTTCCTGAGCCTGATTATTATTTTATACAGCCCCATATGGTGCTTTGCAGACTAATATAATGGCAGATTCCTGCCCCACAGCCTAATGGTAAGGGGGACCAGAGAGGAGGGGGAGAAACAAAGGTAGCAAGAAACAGAAAGGTAGGGTGGGAAATGCCTGCAGTCTCAAGTCCAGCCCCTGGCTTTTCCAAAAGGGTCCTCAAGTAACCACATAGTAAGAGAGACCCTGCCGGAGACGGTGGAAAGCCAATCCGGGTAGACGGTACTGGGGTAGATGGATCATTAGCCAGGATGGTGTAGTGGTTTGGGAGTCGGACTTAGACCTGGAAGATCCAGGTTCAAATCCCCACTCAGCCACGAAGCTTCCTGGGTGACTTTGGGCCAGTCACTATCTCTCAGCCCCACCTACCTCACAGGGTTGTTGTGAGGACAAAAGGAGGGGAGGAAATATGTACACCACTCTGAGCTCCTTGGAGGAAGGCTGGTATAAAAATGTGAAAAATAAAAAAAAATAATAAATAAAAATTATTTAGTGAAGTATAGCTTATCAGTTATCACTACTAAGTGACCAGATGATCAACATTCACACATCTGGGGTTTAGAGGAAGGACCTCCAGTCAGTTTTTGAACCTCTGTTCCTCACGGTGGGTGAACAGGGTAGATGATAGGCTGCATGGCTTCAGAGAAGCATTTGCAGGAATGCATGTTTGAATGTGTCTTAAAAACTCCTTATGCGTGCAGACTGCACATGTGGATGGAGGCTTGTAGTTTAACCTCCTCCCTCACCTGCTAACTGTGCACAGGCAAAGAGTCTTTGGGCAAGGAGTGCTTTCAAGTGAACGATCCACCTTGTGCCTATCAAAACTGGACTTTCACACATCTCTTTGTACTTCCTAACAGGGCTGGTTCCAGATTTGCACAGGTTCTCTGCCACCCGTCCTCCATGGGCCCTGCTCCTAAGATTCCTGGTGGGTTTTACCTTGGTGGTTGGGATAAGACAGAGGAGATAATGACAGTGCTCTTGGATGAGAGACTCACTTCCTCCAGCTACTGCCCCATGATCCACAAATGGGAGCTACTCATCCCCCACGGCCCCTGGGGTAAAGAAGCTCCTATGTACACATAGGATGGGAGAGAGGAAGGGATGACCGAGTGACACCACCACAGGTTGGCAGTGGGCCGTTGGCAGCTTCCTGAAGATCCCGGATGATGCGGGCCCTACCTACCTCCAAATGTGTTACATACTCAGCCGTGCTCCAGCATTCCTGGACCAGAATTTGTATACAACTCTCCTGATTCTTTACAAAACTGTTTTATAACCTACAGATTCTACAGAATCTGATTCTGAAACAAAACAGAGCAAATAATGTTTGTCCGTGGTAAAGGAGGAGTAACTTGCAGGCCTGATGCCTTTACCGTGAGTTATATTGTTTGCGAAGTTGAGGGCTGTTAAAAACAGCACCCTTTCTTAGTGGGTTTTCCTTTCTCTAAATGAGCTAGCCTCTGCACCAAATCTGGGGAAATCCAAGATTTTAAAAGTATAACCTCTCCCCGCTCCGGCTAGACACAACAGTTTAGAGGGACAAAATTGACAACATCACACTTATAGGCCTCCTTGGCCTGAGCCTGAAGCCATCATAAAGACAGCGCAGTAGAGCCACTGTGCACTGAATAAATCAAACCCCACAAAGCCAAAGGAACACTGGAGCAAAGCTACGTATAAATGCAAGACACTCTTTCTGACAGCTGCAGGTAATATACCAATAAGTAGCCTGGAGTGAGTGACATCTGCAGGGATTTTCTGATATAATGCTGTCCCAGATACATATAAAGCTACTAAATCCTGCCTCTCAAGGTCATAGAAGGTCAAAATGTATGTAGTCTCTCTTTATACATTTTCCTTCTTACTGAAAGCTCCAGCATGCCAACTCAGTTCATGTATCCCCCTAATGCTTTGTGGCACTGAATAATAACTGCAGAGGAAAAAGTGGAAACTGAAACTGAGCAAAGCAGCCATGATAAAGGCATATTTCTAAGAAGAAATGTGAGTGAAATATGGAGCAGGGAAGAGGGGGACACCAGAGAGTAGGGAGATATAGTAGCAACCAAAATCGTGCAGTCAAAGGTGGTGGAAGTGTTATAAAAGGAAATAAGTAATAGTTGGGTGAAATACTTATGGGAATAAAGGAAAATGAATTCCATTACACTTCTTATTTAAAAAAAGATGGGAGAAAGACTGCCTAGCAGACAAGGCCTGGCACCAAGTTAAAGTTCAGAAGTTTTGTATCTTCGGCAAGCCACTTTTTCTGTTGTCATATTATTACAGCCATTTAAGAAGTCTGCAGTGGAGGTGGGATTTCAAGATGGAGCTTCAAAGAAGGCAACTCCAACTTTCTGTCTACTAACTATAGGCTTACCAGATCGTTGACCGGGACGGAGCGATCTCCCCTTAAGGGGGCGTGGCATGGGGGGGCAGAACGCGTCGCATTCTGGGCCCCCCCCACGCCCTGCCCCCTTAAGGGGAGATCGCTCTGTTCCGGTCGACGATCTGGTAAGCCTAACTAACTACTGTATATATTTCTCCTTCAGATGATTGGAGCACACTGGATTAATAACCCCAGAATAAAACTCCATCCAGAAAAATGTAAAGAATGGGCTAAAGAGGAGCCAAAGGCACAAATATAATTCCAAGGCAATGCAGCTTGCACTTCTGCAAAAGGTAGGATGCCAACCAGAACAAGCTAAGAGTGCTTCTAACCCGTGGATATTAATGGATTTCACAGTGGGTTGTCTGCATGGTGCATAACAGGTGGAATATTCATTTCTGCTGTGATCAAAGAGATCAGTGCTGTTTTAGGCTGCCTTGTACTTGCTTCCCTCTCCCAAGTAGCTAAAACTCTGGGCAGAATGTGGTCCTTCACGCTAGGCTTGAGAACTAGCCCAGATGCAGAGTATCTAAGGCACGAGCACAGGTAACAGTCACCATGGAGGCATGTGTGCAGTTCTGAGAAGGGAACAGGTCAACTACAAGGGCTTGTTTAAACACACTTGCAGAGGCTTAATTGCTAGGCACATGGAGACAGAAGACAACAGGCAGCATTGAGGCTCCGACCCTAACTTGCTGCAAGGCTACATATTGAATTCAGCATAAGTCAGAGATTTCTGCATTATTATGATAGAGGAAAAGGAAACAAACAGTTCTACAGGTCAATATGCAGAGAGAGAGAGAGAGAGGTTTTAAACGGAATAAACAGACGTTTAATGCAAGACAGAAGAAGGCATAATTACTTGAAGCTTGAGAATAGAATTTGTATGCTGATATAAAAGGGAGGAAGAAAAAACAAACTACGGAGGCCTTTGAAGTTGAAAGTTTTAATTCAACAGGAATTCTAGTTATCTTGGAATATAACCAGAAGAGAACAGAGGCAGCATATTACAAGGAAAGGCCTTTGACTGTGAACATTTTTGGTCTTATTTTCTGCATGGAATCGGTGTTCTTAACACTTAGGGCCTGGAGCTCTTTTGTAAAGAGCCACACTGGTCAACAACCAGTACAAATGCACCAACACCACCACGCTGTTTTTGGAAAAGGCTGGGTGGTGGTAGTGGTGGGTGAGTTTGGTTTTGGCAAGCTGAGTAAGAAGCAGAAAAACCCTTTTCCTATGGTAAAGTTCACCACTCAGCCATTTTGCTGCTAGTAATAAATACGCACAGGAGCAGAGGTAGTATACCCCCCTATACCCCCCTGTTAGTATACCCCCCTATACCCCCCTGTTACAAATTTTTCCAGAAAAAGTAAATACTTTATGTACAATCTCACAGTCACATGCATCTTGTGAGGCATCAGAGGCTTCTACAACTTAGGGAACCCTACAGCTGTGGATGGAGAAAGGGGGGGGTTCTCCCCAGCAGTGACTGCCTGCCATTGGGGATAGAGCACAGCAGCCTTGGTGTTGCTGCTTCAGTAATCAAGAAGGAGAGAGAGAGAGAGAGAGAGAGAGAGAGAGAGAGAGAGAGAGAGAGAGAGAGAGAGAACACATATGAGAAGAAGGAAGGGATACACCTCCTACAGGTACCACAGAGGGCAGCTAAGGGCTCTCAAGCATCTGGAGATTCTAGACAGTATGCTACCCCCTAGCCTAGAGTCCTGCTGCAGGCAGTGTTGCACCCATATCCCAATAACTGTTTCATAGTACTGTAATCACTTATTTATCTGAACAGTGAACATCTTTCTAGATCTGAGCTAGGTATGTCGCTATTGGATAGACCCAATTAGGACTTTCAGAGCAGAGTCTGCCCCTGGCTTGTGGCAATCATGATGATGCTGTAGTGTGATGATGCTTTGACATGGGCCAGAAGGCCAAAGGTCTCTAAAACATGCATGTTTGTGTACATACTGTATGTAAGTGCGTTTACACTGGGCAAGTCTGGAGATGATGAGGTAAACTAGGGGAAGCAGACCAATGAGTTCAAAGAGACAATTTTTGTGGTGTACTTTCTCCTCCTTTCCCTGCTGCTCACCATCTTGACATTGGGCATCACTGGTTCAATTAGTGCTTGCTGACAGATCACAGGAAACCTATGCTAGCTGTCTAGGTTTAAGATCCACACTTTGCCTCTGGGCTGAATTGCGACAACATAACAAAATGAATTCCAGAGTGGGCTTTAGTTCTGCCACTGATAACGTTACAGGAGTTCAGAGTCTTCATTCAGAGAAGGAAAAGTAGTCATTAGAAAATACTATGCTGCTAGTTTAGCAGTGGTTAACAGGCTGAGCAGTGAACTAGGAAGTCTATGGTTGAAATCTTGTCTCTCCTACGAACTCACTAAAGCTTAGTTTTCATGATGTGATAAACCCGTACCTGGATAAACAAATTCAGAGTTTCGGACTGTTGGTCAAGGCTCTTAGATCTGAGTGTTCTTCCACAGAAAATGGTCCCACTGCAGTGAAATCTGCTTCTGGAATCTGCACAATGTCTGGAAAAGCACATAAGCAAAAGCAAGAAAATATCTGAATGTAGCTACTGAGCAGGGCACTTTTGAAGTGGTGGGTTTTTTTAATATTTAGCAGAGGGAGAGATACCCCAGTATAGTATCTGTTCTAGTTCTTGCGTTGCTGGTGTCTCTTTTGTGTCCTATTTTAAAAAAGACAGTTTCCTTTCTCAGAGGGCTCACAATCTTTTCATCTCTTTTGCTATGTTTTGTTGAAAAGTGGGGTATACATATTTTTTTATTAATACTTTGAGCCCCTCTGCAAGCTTCCTTTTCCAGTGTATGAAATAATCCGTGCTTCTGTTTTAGGCTTCAGCATCACCCATGTTCCTTTCAAAGCAACTGATGCAGGCTCGAACATGACAGCTGGCTCGGCTCTTTCGACATGGTGGGAAAATTATCAACTCAACTCTGAATGTTGCTGTTTTGCTGTTACCCATACGAATGCCCCCACTGACTACATAGCCAAGGTATTACCTCAGTTTCCATAGCAATAATATACACATTTTAAAACTATCACAGTGTTATTTTTAGAAAAAAGCTGCAGCCCACTCCTACTGTCATATCATATCATATGGATTTTATAAAGTCCCTATGATTATAGAATGGACTGTGGAGAAACGGAACACAGGCCTTACTAGGCCCAGTTCACCTAATGGCCAAGTGAATTGAACCTAATTTCCATAATCTTAGTGCTTTGTTGCTTCCTTCAAATGCAAGTGATCATTTGTATTTCTCCAGCCAGCAGCATGACACAGAGGTGCCTTGTCAGATGGTGGATTACTGCAGTGAGGAGCACTTGCTTTTACAGGTCAGAAAGATTAATTGCTATCCCCGATGACTCTGGTTCACAGAAGGTGGAGAAGAGGCTGCAGGCACGGGGCCCCCTACATCTGCTCCTGTTCCACTTTGACACTATCTTGGTTTGAGCTGTTAAGATTTCCTTCCCCTGCTGCCACTAATACAACTGCAATTGTTGTTACCATACTTTGCTATTGAGTTAAAGCAAGCGAAAAACATCAAATATAATCCATGAGCCAAATGCTAAACATAGAAAAGGATTATGAAGCCAGGCAGCAGCGAGAATCCTCTTCTTTCCCAGTACAGGTATGTGAAACAGGTAACTTCTTCCGCAGTCTTCCTCCTCTTCTCCCCACATGCTGGAACATTCAACGGAACATTTTTTCCAAATTAAAATAGTGCCTGAAGACAATAATTAGATCTGCAACAGGGACAAAGTTCTAAGGCTTCACTACTTTATTGTGATTTTAACCCCACCATGATTTTTTTTCCAATTTTGCCACCCTGGAGTGCAATTTAAGAAAGCTAAAAACAGGGTCTTGTCTGCCTTGACCATCATCATGAGTATTTTGACTCTAAATTTGTTTGGAGGAAGAAGAGGTAGAGAATTATCCTGGTATATCAGTAACATTTCCTTTCATGCCTTGTGGCTTATTCTCGCTTTGTTGCTTTTTTTTTTCCCCAGAAACAGAAGAGTCAGGAAACCTTTCTCTGTCATTTTAGTCATGTTTTTTTGACTTATGGGGAAATATAGTCTCAGTGGCGTCACTAGGGTGAGCGCCTCCCCATACCTGGCACCCGTGTCACCCAAGTGACGCCTCCCCCCTATACCCCCCTGTTACAAATCTTTGGCGTGGCCATGGGGTGTCCGGCGAGGCGCCGCTCTGGGCTCCCGACGGGCCGCTGGCCCGAGCGGCCCCTTAATTGTTGCAGCCGGCTCGGGAACGTCTTCCCTGGCCGGCTGTCCGGGGCCTTCTGAGGAAGGTCCACTGCGCAAACGTTATTTATAACATTTTTAGCGCATGCGCAGACCGTCCCTGAGGGAAAAGGGCACAGCGGGCCTTCCTGAGAAGGCCCTGGCGCGTCGGCCAGAGAAGAGGCCGGGAGCCGGCTCCGGGGACGTCTTCGGGGGCGACGCGCGCAGGAGAGGTGACGTGTCACGCGCGTGCGCGTCACCCTTTGCACGCGTCACCCCGTAGCGGCCCGCTACCGTCGCTTGATGGTAGCGATGCCATTGTATAGTCTTGTAGACAAACAAATGTTAGTACAGATGTATACAGGCTATACTACTTCTCCATGATCACTTTATAGCTTTTGGAATAAAAATACCAAGAAAGAAAGACTGAGCATTTAGACGAAAAAAGTAAAACGTATACTTGATTGAAACATTTGCATTTCTGTTCATAGTAATAGTTGTGGTTTCTGTAGCAGGAGCCTTGCAGACTGTCAGCCCAATCCAACTTAACGTCTCTGCTGGCAGAACAAACGTACCTCCAGTGGAACGGGCAGGAGCTGTGCAAAAGTGCTTGGATTCTGCCGAAAGTTGCGCAACACTGTTGTGTGCTCCAGCATTGCTGGCCAGTGCAGCGAGGCCGCCAGTGTAGTCACTAGCAGCTGTACACACAGGTGGGCCAGTGGCCAGGCCACTGTCTACCGATGAAAGGTCAGGTGGCGGTGGGCAGAACGAGGTGGGGAGCGGGGAACAGAGGAGTTTCTGGGCAGGGAGGGGGGTAGGGAAGGCAGTGGGACAAGGGAAGGAGAGGGCAAGTTCAGCGGCATGAGTGTGCGGCTGAATCCTCTCCCTTTCTGCTGCCTTTAAACGCCTCTGTCCTGGTGCCAGCACAATAGGGACTATGGGAGCTCTCCCCAAGGCAAGTGAAGTAAAGGTCACCTTGAAGAGACCTCTCCAACTGTCCCCCCACCATAGGATGCAGCGCACACCTCCTTGGCGTGCCTGCATTGGCGAGGGAGGGATTTAGGGTGGATTGGGCTGAGTAGTGCTTTAGCTAGTCCAAAGTCATTTCATTTATAGGGCAGACAGTGTGCAATGACGCTTCTTCTATTTGCAAGGCTTCTCTTTGATCTCGGAGTAAGTACCCAGGAATATTTATAAGAAGGAGCAGGATTCCTATCTAGGAGTAGTACCCCTTCCACCTAGATGAATAGAATGCAAGAAAAATGTGCCATAAAGCTAGAAATATTGTTAAATCTGACCACCCTAGTGAAAAAAAGCAACTTAAAGGAATGTACTTGGTTTGGTAAAAGAGCTCTTAGGATACCAAAGGTTGCCAATAAATAATGTTAAATGTGACAGAACAGAAATCTTGCAGCTCTGAAAATGAATTCTAGTACGTCTCTAGACAGCTAGAATTGTTAATACAGTTCCATATAAAGTATGTTCTTTTTATTTGGGTCTTTCTTTTTCTATTAGTTTTTCATTATTTAAAGGTCCTGTTGAATTCCGTGGAGGAAAGCAAAAGCCAGCCATGACTGTATGCAGCAGATAATATAACTTATGTTGTTATCTCTTTTTGTCACAACAACAAAGTCGTTTTTCTGTTTTTTCTTACAATCCCCCCCATCAACCATATGGAATCCCCGCCAAGGCCAGTATTACAGGCTGTCAATATGTGGAAAAAGTCCTGTCTCTTTTTTGGTGGCTGATGTGCTTTCATGTCACTGAGCGCATGTCGATGTTACACTGATGTCGTGATGCAGGCTGTCATAATGTCAGGTGGAACTTATTTGTAGTGCTAACCTTCTGTGGGAGGCATGACAATTTTTCTCCTTCTCATCTTAGGAATCCACCTCTTAGATTCCATGATAATAATCCATGGGAAGGAGCTCCTGTGGCAATTATGATCATTTGCACTGGGATCACATGGAAACCGCTTTCCCTTTCCTTCTTTCCCTCAGCTGTCGTATTATGTGCCTCCCTCTCTGATGTGTCTCTTTCATTGTCCAGCCTTTCCCCCCTACCAGTGCTTAGAGTAATAATAATAAAAAATCAGCCAATAGGAAGCCTAAGAACATAATGACGTTGCTCTCTAGCTCAAAAGCAACCACCACCATCCACCCACCATGCATCACATGATAGTGTTAAACGTGGGGGGGGGGGAGAAGGCAGGGCTGCAATCGACCTCATTTTCCACTGATCGTTCATACATCTGTTGTAAATGTAATGTTTGCATTAGATCACAGGCTACATGCAGATTTGTCATTGCCCCTCTGGCTGCCACATTGGCTAGTTTGCTTTGATGTCATAGAGGCTTGCAGGGCAGTCTTGGCCTAGGCAGCTTTAATGTTGCATGGAGGGGAGGGTGGTTTTTGCAGTTTTCGAGACCTTAGAATCTCAGTTCTTCTGGCAGCTGCGAGCAACCTGTATGAAATTAAACCTCCTCATTTTTGTCAGTACTGCATGGTCTTCCAAATGACTTCTTGTAGGCACAGGCAACCCAGAGCTTTTCAGTGAAGCAGGGCCCTCCATACTTACACCTGTAATAAGGTTTTGTTTCTGTGGGATCTAGTGTAAACTGACCACTCCCTTACCTACACCAGTGACAATCACAATGAAAAAGATATACGAGTGAGATGTCACATTTTTATTTCCAGAAGTGTGTTAACTAAAGCTCAGATAACATGTGTAGCCTAGCCCTGTGTGAAAACTGGACTTCAGAGGCATGTACTTAAAACTCTAGCCTAGCTATAGTTTCACTGGTAGCCATATGCATGTCACTTATCTTACAGCTTCAGTTCTCTCTCTGTAAAATGGGAATAATAATGATTTCTCATATAGGGTTGTTGAGAAGGGGAATGAGAGATTCTCACAAAATAAGTTATGTTCAAGAATAGGAGCACCGTCTCATATATAAGACTAAAAATAGCCACCCTCTCTTCTTCCTTTTTTTCTGACCTCCCAGTCCAAAACACAGCGGTCCCCATCAAGATACATTTGCACTCCACAACGTCTAAGAGAGTGGTTGGGAATGAGCACTAAATCTACACTCCTTCATTCATTTCACGTACAGTAATACCTCTTTTAATGCTGGATGTGTTCCTGGAAAACAGAGTGCTGAGTGAAACAGCACTATAGGAGGTAATCGTAACACTGTTTTAATGTAGATTAGTTCATAGTTCTGTACTCACCAGTGCATTAGGTAGAGGCTGATGCATAATTGACCACCATTGCCATCACTCCTCCACGTGGCAGTGGTGGAAGGAACTACCGTATTTTTCGCTCCATAGGACGCATGCATCCTATGGAGCAAAAAATAGGGATAACATTTTTTTTAATAAAAATAAAAATAATAAAAAATGTAAAGAAAAAAATACTTACCGGGGTTTCGGGGAGGCCTGCAGAGGCTTGCGCAGGCCTCCCCGATCTTCATTTCATCAAAAAACAGCCATTTTTGGCCACTTCTTGTTTTCGTGAAAACCGGAAGTGGCCGAAAATGGCCGTTTTTTGATGAAATGAAGATCGGTGAGGCCTGCACGAGCCTCTGTAGGCTTCCCCGATCTTCATTTCAGCAAAAAACGGCTATTTTTGGCCACTTCCGGTTTTCACGAAAACAGGAAGTGGCCAAAAATGGTCGTTTTTTGACGAAATGAAGATCGGGGAGGCCTGCACGAGCCTCTGCAGGCCTCCCCGAAGCCCCGGTAAGTATTTTTTCTTTACTTTTTTATTATTCGCTCCATAAGACGCAGGCTTTCCCCCCCTATTTTTTTGGGGGGGGAAAGTGCGTCTTATGGAGCGAAAAATACGGTACTCCCACGGTTAGGGTTAGGGTCACTCATCCTTCTTGAAGAAGTCATCTAGGGTAGATCACCTTACCTACTGCTTCCACCCCTGAAGCATTTCCTGTTAGCAAATGATTGGCCCTTTGCTAGCCAGCATGTATCACTCTCATTGGCCCCCTGCTTGCTAGAATACATTGATCTTCTCATTGGCGCAGAATATTCTAACGAGAACATTCTAGCCAGAATATGCAACTCCCATTGACTGAAAGCACAACGCAGAGAGCTGTACTTTTACGCACCAGACTTTTGAATGGTTTTATGGATTTTAACTTTTTTCGTCTTTATAATACTGTAAAAACTACACCCAGGATGAAACAGTGCTATAGGAAGCAAACTTTATGGGAGGTATCAATACTCTGAATGGGAGCTGAATCTAATGCCTCATGTCCAAATACAGTACATGTGCTGTAAATGTGCACCCACATCCAATCTGCACGTGCAGTTCCCTATATAAGAAGGGGAATTCATGTACTGTATAGAAGCTGTTTTTGTATATGTACTGCCATTTTGAACAGATTCCAAGGTTCACGGAAGTTGGTGGGATTTACTTCCAAGTAACATACTTTGAATTGGCATATACAGTAGATGTTTAGAAATGACTGACTGAGACATGAGAGAAAATATATTTCCTAAGTACTTTCTAATTGAAGGACTGAATTTTACGTCAAAGTCAGACACCCAGAGATAAAATGCTGATTTTCTGCATATATTGCTTATAGGATAATCTTTTTTTTCAATCATTGAACATCCATATATTTCAAGCTAAGCTTTGCCTACATGATCTTGATGTATTACTAAGAATTATGTGCAAACATGAAATGCAACAACTAATCTGCTTATGGCTCACAATAATGCAGACCCTGTTGGCAACAGAACCAGACCCAGCTACTTGAATGGTGTGAATCCAAGTAGCAATGTGCCACCCTTTCTTGCACTCAGCCTTTTTAATTGCATGAAAGTAAGGCTGCAAACATCCACACTTACCTGGGAGTAAGCCTCATTGACTATACTGTGACTTACATATGAGTAGACATGCATAGGATTGAGCTGAAAAGCTGCAATCCTATGCACACTTTCCTGGGGAGTAAGCCCACTGAACTAAATGGGATCTACTTCTGAGTAGTCATTGCATACGATTGGGCTGTAAGACTATCAGCGCAATCCTATCCCCTGCCACCAGCGCCAATGCAGCTGTGCCAAAAAGGCGCATGCTGCATCCTATGGGGGAGGGGCAATCAGACAGACTGCAGGAAGAAAGTGAAAACACTTACCTCCTGGTAGGTTGCCAGATCACCAATGGGTCTCCTTGGACATAACCACCTATTTTGGTGGTGTATGCCCAAGGAGAAAAAAGAGGCATGGAGATTTTGAGAAGAGGGGATAAGATTTGGCATGTGCCATTGCCGCTGGATCCACCCCCGCCTGCCTCCTCCTGCCCCCCATTTTGTGCCAATTTCCTCTTATTTTTCGACACTTCTAACCCCCCCCCCCAGAAGCTCCTGTGTAGATTCAGCTGCCTAAAAGCTGTTGAGATCTGCTCCTGCAACAATCTTTATTCTTTATTTGAAACGCCATTCCCAGACAACCATGTGCTATTGTGGATCTTAGTCCTTCCTGACTGGAGTAGCTAACTCTCCTACTGAGATTGGCATGTGCCCACTGATCAGACAGCCAAACCTGTATGTCTATGAAAAGGAGTGGGATGGAGTAGCCAAGTGGGTCCCACTCCACCAGTCAGGTAATGCTATGACGTCATCAAACCTAGGTTACTGAAATTCAAGTACAGAGGTGTGTGTGTGTGTGTGTGTGTGTGTGTGTGTGTGTGTGTTTCTGCCAGTTCCGCTGTGAAATCTAGTGTAGGTTTGTGGAGGGCACACCCACTTATTCTCCAGTAAGTGAAGGGGTTGGGATTCCTAGGGTAGCGTAAGTACCTAGCAAATAGGGACTGTATTTCTAGCTAGAGGCATTTAGGAAGTTAATTCTGTTTTGTTTGCTTTTTTCATTCCAAACCAGTCTGCAAAGTTAGTTCACTAGTTAAGTTTAGCGAGGCATTGGGGGTGGGGAGTGGGGGGGTGGGGTTGTGTGCTTTGCTCTTGAGTAGCATCTCAGTTCCCTCTATGGGGTGTTACTAGTTATTGTATTTTTCTTTGTATCCAGACATTTCCCAACAGCCTGCATGTTGTAGTTTTCCTTACCCTCCCCCTTTTCCCATTTTGTTCAATTCTTTTCTCTTTGGAATTTTTAATAAACTAGTTATATTTGACTCCTTGCCTACTTGGTCCACGTTCATGGGTAATTCGTTAGGTTGTCATGTCTGATTGTTCATGGGGCCAACTTCAGTTACTGCAATTTGATTTTTCATAAGAACCCCTGAGCGTTCTTATTATATTGGGTCTTTTCCCAGACAGCCCCCCTCTGCCTGGTCTTTTTAGCATGGGTTGGTAGCAGTGGATAGAACTACCAATTTCCCTCCCCATTCAGCTGCTGTTCCAGTAAAAAAGGAAAACGGAGAGAAGGAAGGGGTGTGTGAGCGCTAACCACTAGGCACTTACTCCCCTCGGTCAGCCTGCCTTCCCTGGCTACCTTCCCTGACAGTCTCCCTGCTCTCCTTTGCCTTCTCCATCACTTCTATAACTCATCCTGATTTTCTTGGTTCTCTTCAGTTGTTGTCTGTTGGTGTATAGTTCTCAGAAGTCCCATCTTCCCACTATCCTCAGCTCCTCTTCAGTGGATCTGGCCTATGCTTTCTTGCATAGCAGCTACCTATAACTTTGGCCTCCCTTTTTGGAGAAATCGCTTGTCCTTCATTGATTCCTTTTGCTGGCTGCGGGTAGCCCATCAATTTTCTTTTACTACTACTGCAGAGCACCACTAAGGATCTTGACAACAGGGGGTCATTCACAGGATCGTGACATGGGCCTCTGAAGTTATATGTGGGGTAATCATGCCATGTAATTATTTTGCTAGGTTTTGTTAAATCTGGGTAAAAGGAAATATTTCTAATAACATTACTTGAGAACAAAAAAACCCTTTAAATGAAAATATGATTTTCATAGATGACTCTCAGAGATGCTCTTTAATTTTTTACCCTCTCATATGCTTCTTTTGCTCAATATCATGCACACATTTTTACCATGCCCAAAAATAGACTGTACCCTTGAGCTTTATGCATCTCTGTGTGTGTCACTGGGCAATGTTTTCACAGCAGAATCCTACAAGCTTTGAGCAATGTTGCCATTTGCTGTAGATCTTTACACTGCATGCTTACACCCAGTTGCACCCAATTTCACCGATCAGTAGTTTTGGTTTAGCTTAGCCCTCATAAATTCAATAATTCACCAGCTAGGTACGGAAGAGAAAGCTGTGTCTTGTACAGGCTGGAACAGATATATGTATTTATAAATAAAATATTGGGGACCTATTGCTTGTTGAGATCTGATTTGTCAAATGAAAGAAAGGAGTAAATAGTAGGATTAGGAATATTAACTTTCTGCATTGAGGGATATTTTTTTTGGTAAGAAACAGAAATGTACTCTGCTGTTTATGGACTTCCAGTTGTGTTTTTCCATCAAAGTCTTCCCACGCTACTCCAGTAATATGCACTGGTGTCACTGCGGGGGGGGGGGGAGGAGCTCTAAGTTCTGCCGCGGTCAGACCCTCCGTTACACGGGAGCACGAAGCATGCTCCCGTGTAACGGAAGGTCTGACCGCGGCAGAACTTAGAGCTCCGCCCCCTTGCAGTGACACCAGTGGTAATATGCATCTCAGAACCAACACAATGGTTCCTTCGCACCCAGATGCTGGTGACCTTGAGGTGGGAAAGAGTTGTTGATTCCACTGTTGATTCCACCATACTGTTGATTCCACCCACGTAATTCTGAGATACACATACTACTGGAGCAGCCATGTTGGAAAAAGTCAAGGTGAGTGACTTCCATGCTGCTGAGATAAAAGTAGGAACTGGGCCTTACTTAGGAACTAATGGGGCAGCAGGGTAGGAGGAGAGATATTTCATGATATGGTTGTTGGCAGTGTTCCTTGTAAGAATTGTGTGTACTGCACAGAGCCCTTTTGTGGCTGTGTGGTGGTGGGATGGGGCCTCTGGGTGTTTGGTGTTACTTCCAGGTAGCCGAGCTCTGAACTGTGCGGAGCTTGGCTATGAGGTGTGCATTAGTGCATCTTAGGGGGTACAGTGGTTGTGGGATAGATCCTGTTAAGTCTTGTTCACACATACATGTTTATCACTTGACTCCTCACCATTTGATTACTCAACCTGTGATAACTCAGATGTGACTAACAGCTTAATCTTATTGAGGATTGGGCTGCTGGCCGGAGTGCATTGTGACAACGGGACAACGGAAGGCACTTACGCTGCTGCAAAATGACCACAGACAGTGCTCGGAGCCAGTGGTGTAACTAGAGTGGAGCGGAGGCAAGTAGTTCTGCAAGACTCCGTTACACCGGAGTCAGCTGCCCCTCCCCTTTGCTGTTGGAGCCATTCCGGCAGTGATATGGGAGTGTCCTGCATGTTGCTGTTGCTGCCAGAATGGCTCCAACAGCAAGGGGGAGGGGCCGCTGACTCTGGTGTAACGGAGTATTGCAGAACTACTTGCCTCCGCTCCACTCTAGTTACACCACTGCTCGGAGCGCTCTGTTGGCAGCCATTTTGTGTGCACTGCTGCAACAGGCAGCAGCACTGCAATGCCGCTACCAATTCCCACCACACCCGCTGGATCAGGTAAGGCAGCAGTGGGGGACGGGGTGAAACTGGGTGAGGAGGGGGGAGGAATGGGAGGTGGGGAGTCAGCAAGAGAGGGTGGATCCAGAGGCAATGGCGTGTGGCAGATCCTATTCTTTCTTTCCCAAGCCTCCCTGTCCCTTTCTTCTCCTTGGACTGCACATATCTTTTTGGTGCGACTGCCTCGGATGGGGGGGGGAATTGGATTGGGCTCTAAGCAAATGAACTGGCTCCATCTGAAATCTTTTGTCTAAGGTGATATTTAAGTAATATTTGTGGTGCATGATGCTTGATCTGTGATGTCTCATTCACATATGTGAGTCATCTCTTGATGCTGCAGTCATCAGGCCACGACCATATACAGTACTGCGAACCACTTATTAGTATAATGCGAGGCTTTGGCTGTGCTCATAGAGGTCAATACTCTTGCATAAGGCCATATAAACATGATGTAACATGCAACCTAATCTTTTCGTCTGTCTTACTAACCTTGCATATGGAAATAGGAATAGGAGAGTCTGCTGGTTCCTTTAATCATTTTTAAGATTCCTTTTCACATTACACTGTAGAACAGAAAAATTATTTACGTTTATTTTTAAATGTTCTTAGAGACATTCAGAGACACTGATTCCAATGGTAGTTTCGGGTTTTTTGTATCATCAAACTTTTTTAGTTATCTTAAATTTGTGTTTGTATTAATACACTGTCATTCGCCTTTATGCCAGGGTAAACATGGCCATGACGTTGTAAGCTCTCTCCAAGTAGCGTAAATTGTTGAAATCTTCGCACCAAAATTAATAAACAGCAAAATATTCAGATAAGCACAAAATTGTTCAAATTTTGTTACACAGTGTTATGTTTGTAGTGCAGGAGATGCTTCACGTGGGCAGCTCAATCCTGCCTAACTTTAGAGTGGTGCTCCGCCACTCTAAAGTGTCTCAAAAGTGCTGTAAAGCACATTTATGATGACTCTGGTGTAAGCGGTGCCGGCACGTAGGTCTGTGCCGCTCACCCCCCCCGGGTGACCTGGACCTGCGCCGAATGACCCAGGTAAGTCCTAGGTCACTTGGTGCAGGGGCGGTGCAGGGCGGGATGGGGCAGCGAAGGAGGGGGCCATTGACAGGCCTGGGTTGGAAGGGGGGTGGGTATATCGGTGGCACACTCCACAGATATCCTAAGCCCCTTCCTGGGCCTGGCTGGCCTTACACAGCCTCTCTGGACCTGACATACATCCGAGGAGGCCCATAGGCCCCAGGCTTGCCTACACATGGGGATGAATGTCCCCTTCTCCCAAGGTGCTCCCAGGCTGCCCTGGGGCAGGCCGCAATGGCCATAGGAGACAGCGACCGGCCCTTTAGACCAGCCGTGTATCTTTACACAGGATTGTGATGTGCATCTCCTCTCGTGTTGCTTTGGTAATGTGAGGAGCCCATGCTGTGGAAACAGGAATGACCATGGCATGGGGAGATGCTGCAGTGTAGGCTCCCCTTAAGTGGCCCCAAGCTTCTCATATCCCCTGAACAGCACTGAAATCCACAGTACAAATGGAAAATGTCAAAGGTGCTTTTTGTGGAGTTGGGTGGAAGGGGTGGGAGGCACATATTATAATCCACTGCAATAGAAAAACTCTAATGTGGGGTTGTCACCTTTCTCAGACTAAAACCGCAACCACTACCCTTTTGCTATTTCACCTAAAAGTATGTAAACACAAAATTGACTAGTGTTTTTTTTTTTAAAAAAGACAGTTGATGCACAAAGAAATGAAAAGCTTAAAACCAGCCAGATGGCAGTTTTGCTATACTGTGAGTGGGAAAAGGAAAGGGAAAAGATTGGACAGTTGGAGTCAGAACACGACAATAAAATGATAGTTTTTGGTTTAATGTGCAGATGTTCTTCTATATCCCCTTCACTTGCACTGTCTCTGCTTTTAAAAGTCAAGTCATCACGTAATACCACTTTGCGTGATAATTGACGTCTCCCAGCACCTTGGCAGCACCTCCCTTTCTCACCCCTCCTGACCTGCCTCTTCCCCCATACTGTTCCTTGTCTTTTGAGGCCTCCTTCCATCTCTCTCTCGCAGCACCGCAGCAGAAGCAGCACTGACAGGGAGGTGCTGGGAGAGACCAGTTATGGGGGCCAGATAAAGAGTTTCCGCAGGTGGTATCCAGCCCGCAGGCCTTATGTTTGAAACCCTTGGCTTAGGGTTTCCATTCTGCTTTTGCCAATGTGATCCCTTTGAGGAAGATATGGAACTGTGTCTTTCGTATTGTCATCTTACCAACTCTGATGGACAACACTTGTGTTGTCCTAATAATACATCAGCTACATAGAGACCTGATGTATTGGAACTCTGTGGAACTTAAGATAATCATTTTTGAGAGGATTGTGTTCTGCATCTTTGCTCAGTGTGTTTACACACACACACACACACACACACACACACACACACACACACACACACACACACACACACACACACACACACACACAGGGCAACTTGTTTAATGGTGGTATAAACATTAGCACTTAAATGTGCATGGTTCCCCCCCGCCCTTGATTTGCTTCTTTCTATGTTGCCAACCTAGCAGTTCCAAAGCATGTCAATGCGAGTAGATAAATAGGTACCGCTTGCGGGAAGGTAAACAGCGCTCCGTGTTCCAGCTGCATGCTAGGCGCTGCGGCAAGGAGAGTCATGCCGGCCACATGACCACGGAGGTGTCTTCGGCTTTGAAATGGAGATGAGCACCACACCCTAGAGTCGGACACGACTGGACTTAATTGTCAGGGGATACCTTTACCTTTTTATGTTGGTCCCTAGCGTGTGGACTCTGGAATTAACAAGATGAGGTTACACATGCAGAGGTTACACTGATGTTGTGGACATGGTGCTTTTAGGAGCAGTCTGCCAGCCCATGTCTCTTCCCCCAAAGACAATGCAGTGTGATGGAAAGCCCTTTTAAAAAGCAGCTATTACTCAGTTCAGATGGCATAATGTTACTGATGTTGCCATAAAAACAATGTTGTACTTAAAGGAGGGTGTGCTTCCTTGCTTTTATGCTGCCTTTGTACAATAAAAAGTGTGCTAATGGAACTCTTGCTAATTGCATTGCTAATACCAGATCTACGACAATCTCTTCAGCACATTGTGTCTTTGCAGAAATCTGGGACTGCAGTGCGGCCAGCTTTCCTGATTAGACTGACCGCTGAGAGCAAGAAATTATAAGTACTGTACAAAGGGCTCGTGATGACAAGGCCAACAACTTCTGGCATTTCAGATGTGTAAAATTAAAAAGTGCTGGCTTCCAATGAGGGATGATTGTCATGAAACAGACTGCAGTGTTCTGCACTAGCAACCTGCCTCGGAGGATAGGCTGTGGGGTCCATTTTAAGTAGTGAAGAAGATCGCATTCTGCAGCAGGAGACATAATCTACCTTAGCTAAAAGCATTACATTTAGATACATTGCAGATGTCCCTTATGGTAGTCATGGAAGATAGCAATTGAAAGAAAGGCCATACAAAACGTGTGCATTGAAACAGCATCATGAGACCGATAAGTGGCATGTTTAAGGGAAACCAAAGAATGTGCTTCAAATGTCAATGAATTAACTCATTGAGTTACTGCAGGGTGCATGAGCACAGATGGCTTTTTAAAAGGTTCGTTTTGATTTTATTTACCGCAGCTATGTTTTGCCCTCCCTCCAGGGAGTTCTGCTGTCATTTTTGCAGGTGGCTTTTGGGAAGAAGCCCAGAAGAGAGCCACCTGAGCACACTGAGCCCGAGTGTGTGCACCAGTGCACACTAGAGTACCATGAGAGGAACTGAAGTGTGCCCACATGCTCCTCGGAGCATCAGTTCCAATACAGCGTTGGTTCCCTGCATCTGTGCGCTGTATAGACAATGACAACACAGGGAGGGGATGAATAAGAATGTACTAGGACAGGGGTTCTCAACCCATTCCCGGCCGAGTACCACCTCCGGCACCACTCTCTTGCTGCGTACCACCGGACATGACTGGCAATGACATCATCACCAGTTACTTCCAGGTTTTCAAGTTTCCGAAGGCCAGAAAATGCAGGTAGGAGGCTCTGGGCAGGTGGGAGGGCCCTTCTCAGTGTTCTCGAGAGGCTTGGTCAAAGGCAGGAGCCTCTCAGGAGCGAAAACACACCACCGAAAGTGCTGCATTGAAGCAGGGTTCCGGTGGTCCAAGTACCACCAGCAGTCAGTTGAAGTACCACAGGTGGTACTATTACCACTGGTTGAGAACCCCCTGTACTAGGATATCACGACACAGCCCTGTGCTACAGCAAACAGATGTGGGGGAATTCCAAATACATTAATATTGCCCAGAAAGCTTGATTCTACCCCTGAATCTTGATTGGACAAAGGGGAGGGCAGGATGCATAGTTGCAAGGAGGTTGTCTGCCCATTGTTCTGGGAGCTAATTCTCTCTCTCTCTCTCTCTCTCTCTGTGTGTGTGTGTGTGTGTGTGTGTGTGTGTGTGTGTGTTTCTGTGTAAGAAAGAAGGGTATGTTCAATTATAATCCAGCAAAAACTGGTCCATTTATTAAAAGGTTGGGGAATGCTATCCTAGCAAGCAAAGGGATATGGGTGGTACAGTATTATTGCCTTTCCTGTAGAAGTCAGAGGACACATTATCAATGTCTCCCTGTTCCACTTGAATTCAGTTCACCTGCCCCAGTCTTGTGTGAAGAAGAACTGTTGGTTGAATCAAAAGTTATGTGCAGGCAGTGGGAGTTCCTTTTAAGCACTAGGTGGCAATCTCAGACTGCAAGGATTGAATTCACTGTTGATGCTGGTGCTGCTAATACTGGTCTTAACATGCAAAGGCTTGGAATCCATTTCAGGTTTATGCTCATCACCCAGGTAATGTGCTATTTGTGTTATTTTGCACGATACTGTGTGAAAGATATCTGACAAAATAATTAACACATTACAAGCTCATGATGTTAATGGAGAATCTGAAAGCATGCAGTGAATTATAGTATCTATTTAATAAAGCTTGACACTGACCCTGTTTGGTGAGTAAAATATTATAGGCATTTTTTTTTGGCATATGATTAACTAGACTTTATTGAGGCTTCAGAAATTTATTTCAGATCAGTTGCCAGGCTAAATTACCTACAGTTACCTACAATGGTAACAAATATTTTATTTTATTTTTTGTTCTAATGACATATCCACTTATATAATAATGCTAAAATATACCTCTGGAGAGCACGCAGGCGTGCATGGAGACCTGGCCAGCTGGATGGTAGCCGACCAGGCTCAGAAGAGTCCTGGTGGTCGCACAATGCAGTTTTTTTTCCTCAGGCAGCCATTTGTCTTGGCTTGGTGGGCCAGGATGCTGCTGGAATGGAGCCCCCGAAACCGGGGCAGTCCCGGCCAAATCGGGACGAATGGTAAGCCTAGCTATAGTTATTTATACAGTACCAGCAATGTACATTAAAGACTAATACATTTATTGTAGGCCAATTTGAATGATACTTGTTGAAGTGGTCCCTGTCCATGTGATTAGAACTGGAGTGTGCAGTGAGCCTGCACTTTCCCCCTCCTCTTCCAGGGTGTGTGTGTGTCTGAATCACCCCCCCCCCCGCCACTCTTCACTAGTATTTAAATTATGCATGGAAGGTGGTTTAGATAGGCCACCCTTCTACACAGTTAGGCAATGGTGCCCTGACATACTGGCATAGGGGTGGGATGTATGCTGGTCTGCTCCCTTTCTAAATGTGTGGACAATTATTAGACACATATAATCTGAATGGGCCCTGTGCCATTATCCAGAAGCACAAATCATTTGCATAGTCGTGTTTTGCTGGTTATCATATGTGAGGTTATGCTGACCCACCAGGCTTCTGTTCAAGTTGGCCTCCAAAACACATAATGTACCAGCATTTGACTGACCACTGTTTTTATATACTGTATACACAAAGTGAAAAGAGCAATCAGTTTTATTATTATATATTGAACATGAATTTTTTCCCCAAACCAATGATATAAAAGCTAAATAATTCTCTTTGATGTCCTTAGAAATGTCTTTGAAAACAGTTGGTTGTAAACCTTTCAAAAGCCTGAAGTGTCTGTAAAAATTAAAAACAACAACCTAGAACTCTTATATTCAGTAAAATCAACAACAGATTAGGTAGGTTATTGCTTAGCAGAGAGGAATGATACGAGAGGCTACAGGCTCCTCTGGAACAATCCTCTGCCTGTCACTTCTTTCCAAATCCTGATATTCAAAAGGGTTAAGATATTTTGTATATATCGACAAAAACATGCAGGCGGCACGCATCCTGCCCTGGTCTCACTCGTAGATTGATATATGAATACGTATGTAGATATGAATGTTCATGGTGCATACGTATCCAAGCCCCTCCCTCTGCTTCTCCTGATCTTCTTAGGGCCCAATCCTATACTTCTCCTGCGACATCGCTGTTCCTATTCTGCTGGCGCCGACTACCGTAAAGCATTCAGCACCAGTTGTAAAAGGCGTTCTGACAGTGCGCTACAGAGGAGACCTCCTCAACTACCATAAGAACATAAGAAGAGCCCTGCTGGATCCGTCCAAAGGCCCATCTAGTCCAGCTTCCTGTATCACACAGTGGCCCCACCAGATGCCTCAGGGAGCACACAAGACAACAAGATACCTGTGTCCAGTCACCACTCCCTTGTACCTGGCACAGAAAAAACTCTACTCCTACAACCAGGAGGTTGCTTTCCCCCATCATGACTTGTAAGCTGTGATGGACTTTTCCTCCATAAATCTGTCCAATCCCCTTTTAAAGGCATCCAGGCCAGGTGCCATCACCACATCCTGTGGTAAGGAGTTCCACAGATGAATTACATGCTGGGTAAAGAAATATTTTCTTTTGTCTGTTTTAATACTCCCTCCACTCAATTTGAGTGGATGTCCCCTAGTTCTAGTGTTGTGTGAGAGGGAAAAGAACTTCTCTCTATCCACTCTCTCCATCCCATGCATAACTTTATACGTCTCAATCATGTCCCCCCCTCAGGCGCCTTTTTTCTAGACTGAAGAGCCTCAAACGCTGTAGTCTTTCCTCATAAGGGAGATGCCCCAGCCCACTAATCATTTTGGTTGCTCTCCTCTACACCTTTTCCAGTTCCACTATATCCCTCCATCATATGATGCAGCAGTCGCCATTTTGGAGCTGCTACAATGGCAGGGGGGGGGGAGAATAGAATTGGGCTGTTAATCATGTGGGGGTGCAGTTTGTCCGCAGTTAGGGAGATTAAGGAGCAAGGTGGGAAAGCAAAGGGAGAGGTCAAAATGTACGTGCACCACAAGCTCATATGTCAAATCACTCACGGTGCCAGTTTGGACTTTAAAATATACTCTGTACTGGTGCACTGATGCCTTGTTTTTTAATCTCAGTTGTAAAATTAGGACTGAACTCTTTTTTCTTAGCTTGGAGAGGGCTACCGTGTCATAGTCTGAAAGTCCCTGGCATATCAGACTGCTCTAGATTCCAGTGGCAAACACCTGTCTCTCGGCCACTGGAATATACATGCGCATGCACGCATGCACGCACGCACGCACGCACACACACACACACACACACGCACACACACACACACACACACACACCTGCATATTTTTATCTAGACTTTGTCTGAATCTGATGAAGGTGTTCTATTTTAAAGAGATTTAATTTTATGGAAGAAACGATGCCTGCTCTGCTTTTTCAGACATATGATCAAACTGCAGCCCTTAAAGACATTCTCCATATGTCTATTACTATTTTGGTACCATTCCAGATGCTACCATGAAGTATGCAGAATTTTATGCTTTTTGAAATATGGTGATCAGAGGAGGTGGTTTTCTGCCCCCTCCCCCGAAATGTCTTCTAATACTGTACTAAATTTCTTTTCATTCACTTTTTTTGCCCCAAATATTACACAAACATAGTTGTTTAGAACAAATGGTCAGGCTAACAATTGTCAGACGATTGAGGAACTAGATGGCAAAAACGAGCCTCTCTCTGTTGGAACTGAAGTATCAGGTGAAATTATAATGAGCAATGAGGATGTACAAAAATAACTTTGGGAAAGTTCTTTATTTGAAGTTTCTAGTCCCCTTGAGTCAGACACATCCTCACTTCCCTATCTCTGTGGGAGTAATGGCAAGATGATGGCAGGAAGACACTTTTGATAGAAAATGAACAGCATTGTCAAAGAGGATTGTTAGAAAATTACATGGTGCTGGAATTCCAGAGGCAGCAGTATTTCATGGAAGTCTACAGAGATGTTAATACCCTGATGAATGGAGAATGTTTTATCAGGCTAATTTGGATGCAAATGCTTAGGAATCCTATTACACTATAGTTACAATGCTTTTACAGTGTGAGATTACAGTGACATAGCATTTCAGAGCAGCCCATCTGAGGGCTGAGGTAATGATTCTATTATAATCCAGAATTATTAATGTAGGGATACCATTATTATGCAAATTTGTGGCTGTCAAGTGATAAAAACATCTCTAGAATGATTATGCTACAATGTAAAAAAAAAAAGAATTAAAAAGAGGATTTTTTGCTAAAATAATGCTGTATTAAATTTGAGTAAGGGATACCCAAATCTGTATGGCAGCCATCTTATGTAAAGGCCCTTTTTGACAATAAAAGGAACACAGGGAATTAACTCTTTTCTGTCCACAGCCTTAGTCCCAGTTTGGTTACTATCTGGCCTTGACACACCTGACATTTTGTAATTTTGGTTTGAACTCACTCAAACTTGTTTTCCCCAGTTCCCTGACTGGCTGAGCTATTTTCATTGTATTTAGCCTGAGCGTGTTTACCGGGGTTTTTTCGCCTGGGTCTGCAAGCCTTGCAGGATCTACTGGAAAAATGTGTTGCCAAAGAGGTGTCATGTTGTAAAAATAATCTGCCTTGTTTTTGTGGCAGCTGGCAATTCTCCAAATTTTAATCCTTGTTTGAAAAACTGGAAAGTAAACAAACACAAAGGGGGCGGAGGGAGCATTTTGGGGATTATCGGAGCGTGAATGGTCATGGAGTCACCCCTCCAAATGAAGGTTACTGAAGAGTCTGTCTAATGCCTCAGTAATCCTGACAGTGGAATAATAGGTACTTTTGACCCATGAGCATTTTCCTTTCAGCTGTAGCACTCTTCTTGCAATTTCTTCCAGGGCTGCAGTTCCAAGAATCTTAGGTAGTATTTTCCAGGGCACAGTACTTTTTGTTTAGATTTATTTTATTCTTTATTTATGACATCTGTATCCAGCATTCTCCCTAAGATGCCCAGGTCAGTGAGCAAGAAGATGATCCCATTTTCTCTTCATAACAGTCTTGTGAGGTAGATTAGGCAGAGAGAGAGAGAGAGAGAGAGAGAGAGAGAGAGGCCCAGGTGCCTCATGAGACTGCTTCTAAGAGCATTGGTTGCTGAAATACACCACCTATGGAAGCTAGGAAATTGATTGTCAGACCCTGATGAAAATTTCAGAACCTGGGCCAGCACGAGAGCTAAAAATAGCAATTGGTGAAGAAAACTCTGTGAGTCAGAGGTGAATAAAGAGAATGTTTCTCTTCCCAGCTTTGTCCATAGAAGTCTCCCTTAAGGGGGGAAATGGAGACTCCTCTCTCTCTCTCTCTCTCTCTCTCTCTCATGTGTGTGTGTGTGTGGATGATGATGATGATGATAATAATAATAATAATAATAATACCACCAGTATTTATATACCGCCTTTCTCTGGTCATCAGATTTCTCCCCCGACTTTAATTCAAGGCGGTTTACATAGGCAGGCTATCTAAATTGAAGCGTTTTTACATATTACAAATGTTCTAGTCTTGCATAGAACGCTCATTCCAGGTGGTTTCCTTCACGGTCTGGCCTCTCTCTGGCATTCGCCTCCAATGCATCGACTTGACGGCAACACTGCCTCCCACTCAGTGTGCCAGCTGCAGAATTCCCTCTCCCACCAAGGCTTCTGCAGGTTGTCAGTTGCATGTCAACAGCTCTCGACGGGTCTTGAACTGCCATCCTCAGATCTTCAGGCATACGGGGCGACCGCTCTACCAACTGAGCCAGACCCCCTGCCTCCTAATAAAAATGGCATGGGACACTAATTTCTCTTGAATCCTTAGGTAAATTTGAGGGGAAATGTTTGACAAATGAATGAGAAGACTGGTTCACCAGAACTAGGATGCGTCTATGACCAGATGAAAAAAAAAAGCAGCTGTATTGTGCAGGTTATGTGCATCTGTGCTGAAGTTAGTCCCCCCCCAGTACAGATGATTTCTTTGTATTACATGTTAATACCAAACATATGATGATAAAAAGTCCTGGAATGTAATCATAACTAGAGAATCATAACTAAAGAATAACATAACTAGAGAATTATATGGATATGAAAGGCTTATTTCTATGAAACGCGAGAGTTTAGGAGATGTGCTATTCAATTGAGTGGGAACAAACTTAGTGATGTGCAATGCCAGTTATATCAGAAGAGCTGCTGCCATCTGGGAAGGAAAATGGAGAATCAGGTTGGCACTTTCTGTGCATTATGAAAAATGTTCTTGTCTCGGGAAGCATATAAATGATGAAAGTTCTCAGGAAACAATTTAATGGTGGTTCTTTGGATGCAGGCCAAAGTCTTCCAATTAAGAAACAATAACACTTCACAAGATGCATACTGACAATAAGATAATGTGCCAAGACTATACTTTTGGTGCATCTTTGTGTGTGTGTGTGTGGGGGGGGGTACAGAGCACAAGGGAGGAATTGAGAATGAAGCGACAGGGCTTGTCGTTGGAAGATGTATGCGTGCGGGGAGATGTGAACAGTAAGGATCTTGATAGTGCATCATGGAAAATCTTTTAAAAGTGTAGTTTCAGTATGGATATCCACTCCTGCCTCATTGAACTGAATGGCCTGGGGGAGATCCCAAAAGTTGCAATAGTAACAGTTTTGGATAAATGAGTAGTATTTATATGGACTTGAGAATACCAGGGGAACACTAGACAGCAAGGTTTTAAATTCTGGTGAATGAATTGACAACAGTGAGCACATTCAGCCCCAAATGGGGATCACTCTTTGACCTGATCAACATTTATTTACCTTTTAGCAGGGTTAGTTTCAGCTCCAGCATTTGATTCCCCAACTAAAATTGTGTTGGAATTCAGAGGGAGATTCTTTAAATGTTTCATTGCTTTGACTTAACAAGACAGAAGGGGCAAAAAACTTAATATCTAGCCTTTTCATCCATAAGATGTACTATATTCCAATTAAGGACTCTGTTAGGAGCCTGACCTGCAGTGGCTAGGTGCTTATTAAAAGACTTTGGTTTCAGCCCCTGACTGTGATAATACAGGATAAAAATGTCTACTTAAATGCTAATAAGAAACCATTTTCATCCAAAACTTTGAAGTTACATCTGCTGTGTAGATATGAAATTTCTAATTTAATGTATAATTAACAGCCTGGTTTCACAACTTATTTGAAAGTTTAGCTTTTCTATGGTATTATTTGCTGACCTGTCTTTCATGTGTCTTGGATCACAGGCAAGACAAAGAAACCTAACAGAGATAATGGAGAATAGGAAATTCCAAGGAGTCCAAGAGTCTAATCTGAGACATGGAACTGGGACGTATTTCACACAGAAAGGTGAACTGTGTGTGTGCGTGCGTGCGTGCGTGCGTGTGCACATACAGTATCTCTCTCTCTCTCTGTGTGTGTGTGTGTGTGTGTGTGTGTGTGTGTGTGTGTGTGTGTGTGTGTAGAGCTGGAAAAAGATCAAACTTCCTTAGAGAGTCACTGAAGAGTGATACCTGAGCTAATGGAAACATTGATAAGATGGGTAAATGTACGTATATGAAGGGCAACCCAGGCAATTTAAAATCACAGTGGTGGTTTTTAAATCACATATGCAACTCCCCATTACTAAGGATAGAGCTACATGTTACACCACCTCATGTATTCAAACCTGTCAGCTGTTTTTGTTTTTTTGTTTTTGCAAAGTAGCTCTGGAACGAAGCAATTTGAGGTGGATATGGAAGGGGTGTGGAACCTCTTCCCCTGTAACTCTCCTCACCCAGCCATTTTCCCCATGATGGAAACACAACACTAGTGGACATCTGGCTCATAGAAAGGTGGGGTTTGTAGGGGGGAAACAGTGGGTGGGGAAAGCATAAAGCAATCTCCCCATCTGTCACTTCCTTACAAAGAATACTAAAGGCCAAGGAGATCAGATGTGTGCACTTAGTATGTGAAAGCCATATGCAGCCTAGATCTAGCCTATGATATTCCCTTTCCGACGAGATGCCAAGGTTCAAGTTTGTTTAGAAGTTACACCAAAGTCCTAGTATCTATTTCTTCAAATGCATCAAACTGGCTGTGGTTGTTTAATGGTGGGAGAAAAGCGGTTTGCACATGCTCATTTTCACTTTTCATACAGAGAAGGAAAACATTAAAAGGAATATTCATGGAATCATCACAAAAACCACCATTCTAATTAATCATTGACAGCCAGGATGCCAGAACCAATTCTACAGCACTTTCTTCTGAATAAAATGAATTTTAGATCTAAGTGCAGAAGTAATGGCTACATATTAATGTTGTAATGAACTGTTAATGGTCAGGACAAAGTTATTAGAAAAAATATTTGTTTTATTCAGCGCAATTCAAAAGCACAAGATGCTAGATGTGGCCAGTTAAGACAAACCATAAAATGGAAATCTGGGATCTAGATTTTTATCTTTGAAGTGACATGTTTTATTGATTCCCTCCCATAAATTAAATATTGACAATATCTCTACAGTTCCTCTGAGGCAGATACTAGGTTACTCTAGACTAGCTAAATTAATTAACCTGTCCCATATGAAATACTAGCTGTTGGTCAAAGATTTGGCTGATAGATGTGGCAGCTTCTTATTTGAGAACAAAATCAACCTGCCTCTTCCACATGCTGCTTGTTGGTATAACTTCTACAGCTTCAGCAGGGATGAATTTGTTTCCCTGTTTGTTGCCTGAAGTAGAAATTGACTTGGAGCTTCCAGTTATGGTAAGGTGAAAGAGTGCTCTGAAACTTCAAGCAAATTTGTGAATATTCATAATTTGGGACTAGATACCACAGCCAGGAACAAGCATTTCATTTTTTTTTGGCATTGTGCATGCCACAGGCATGTATGTGCTGTAACTGCTACAGAGCATCCCAGAAAGGGGCGTGATTCCTGCCTGAGATGTGCAGAAGCCTCTAGCAGCCTGCTTTATACCAATGCAAAGTGATATCAGTGCTTTGCAAAGGCCACTAGAGGCCTTTGTGCTGCAGCCTCAGCATGACTGCGAGTCTAAGTGAATTGGGTGCTGTCTTCCTTTGCAAGCAGTTGTGACAGCCCATTCATGTACCCACTACTGATGGCTTCCACAACTTAACAGTGCTAGAAGAATGCCTCATCTTCCCTGGGCAGAGGTCTCTAGATGGCCTGTGTTACTGTCACCAGTGACATCATCAACGTGGAGGTGAATACCTGCAACATTTTCTGCACAGATCAGACATTTGTCTTTAGTCCCTTTTGCCTCTCTAGAATGGCAGTGAATGTTGAAAAGCAGAGGAATTTTCAATGGAAATGAGTTGTCCTGCTGGGGATTTTGAATATACTGCAATATACATCCAAAGTCCAGAGTGAGCTCCCCTGGGTTGGCCCATATACTGTATATGGTCTTGGGGATAAAGGATGTTTATGGTTTATGATAAAAGATGTGATGGTTTTCACAGCCAGATCCATAGACAATGTGTTTAAAACCTGGATCTGCCACAATTACATAGTGAGCTCTCAGCTTGCAGTCCCTTTGCCAGCAAGGGCTCTGATGGGGGAAGCCATCCTGGCCATGAAAGCAGAAAGAGAGACGTCTGCAGGAAGGGAGGAGGGCTCCATTTCCTTCACCTGCATGCAACTTTTGGTCCTTCCATTGAATCCCTCACCCCTTGCTTTCTATATAATTGTGTTGTCTGTCTGGGTGACTTTTTAAAAAAAGAATTGTGGCTTCACAACTGAGCCATTGAAACTAAACTGATTTGTTAATGGTGTTCTACCTTCCCACCAAGGTGATACCACACTTCCCACCAAGGGAAGTGTGGGGGAGTCTGCAGGCTTAACAGCACACTTCACAATGAAATCATTGTGGTGGAATACAACACAGTGATGGCAGAAGATACATGGATCTGCCAGTGTCCTGTGTAGTTTGACCTTTACTACCAGTGGCTTATGGAAAAGAACTCAACTAGAAACTACTAGATTGTGAGTGGGCACTCAGCATCATAGATGATTTCAGCAAGTTTGAATTGAAGGAAGTTTGCTTTAGTATGTGTGCAAGCAATGCCAGTCATTTTTAAGTGTTGTGTGGCTTTAAAGAGTTTATGAGAAGCTGTGAGAGTATTGTGCTCCTGCCATGTGTTTCCATACGATTCCACAGATACTTTTGTTATTTTCAAATACAGTAACAAAACAGAATTAAGAATGGGGATAATACTAAAGCTATGGACATAAACAAGAAACATGCTCTGCATCTTCACTCTTTCGAAAGCAGGTACTCTAGAAGCCCATGAAGTTGTTTATCCTGAGATGTGCTCTAGCGAAACTGGATGCAATCCAAAGAAAGTTAGTCTATGTGGCAGTGGTTGATCAGCCAGGAATCCTGTGCTTTCTCGGAGCCTTTTCACATGTTCCTCTGTGATAAGATATGAGTGGAAGGCAATCTTCTTTAATGGATGGCTTGTTCACTGTTTGTGATCTTCCCCAGCATAGTACAAGCTGCAGGATCTACGGCCGGCTCTTGTTTTGCACAGGGCAAAGTCAAAGCCCAAGACTTTAGCACAAGCTGTAAGAGCTGACCGTTTGCTCTTGCCTGAATGTGTCTAGTTAACCTGTACTGAGTCAGCCCATTGGCCCATCTAGTTCAGTATTGTCTACAGATGCCAGAGACTGAACCTGGGATCTTCTGCATGCAAAGCGTGCAGTCTAGCACCAAGCGACAGCACTTTCTTGTTATTTACTCATTTAAAAATCTGCTGCATCTTTCTCCCTTTAGGAGACTCAAGGCATCTTACAGAATCAATTTAAAACGTTATTGGTACAATAAAGCAACAGCAGCCATGAAACAAAACCAGAAGGAGGAATAAAAGAAATAGAACTTGGGAAAAACCTGCAGAAGAGGCAGGTCTTCAACCTGGGATGGAACACCAGCAATGAGGGAGAATCCACCTTAGAATCAATCCTCTGTGTTAGGAGTAAACATGGGCAGGGGGCCCATCTGGTGGTGGAGACCTCTGTTTGAGAAGGGAGACTCTGCTTGCACTTGGTTCCTCTTCTTTTCTCATGTGCTTGGGTAGAGCCTCCAGGGATTCTTTTTTGTCTTTGCTCCAGATAGCCTCTTATGCCAGTCCACCCATTGTGGATGCTTCCTTCCCCTGCACCAAAGACTTGCTCCATCCCTGTTGCTTAGGACAGCGGTTCTCAAATCCCCCCTACCACAAACCTGGAAGTAAACTAAAGTCACTTTCCGGTTGCTTTTGGAGACCTGGCGTAGCCCGGGAGCAGCCTCCAATCGCATCCAGAGAGCTCCAGTTTGGCTCCAACAAGGGAGGGCTCAACTGACAAGCCACTGGACATCGGACCACAACCCACAGCTTGAGAAGCGCTGGCTTAGGAGATGCAGTTGATTCTCCATGCATTACCTCAACACCATGGGGGCACCACTTGCTCCCCTCTGCTTCTTGGGCAGGGCTTACTTACCCACATGTTCTGCAACATAAAGGAGTCCCTTAGCAGACATATCAAGGCAGAAAGAGCAAAGGAAAGCTGAAAATGACAGATTTTTGATTGCCATTGAAATGAATGGAACTAAAGCACTTAATTAGGTGCCTTATTTATTTATTTATTTAAAGAATTTCTACCCCGCCTTTCTCCCAGCAAGGGCACTCAAGATGGCTTACAATAAAAACATTAAAATACGTATATACATTAAAATAATTAAAACAAATAATTAAAACAATTAAAACAAACAACCCCAGTGGGTCACCTATATTTACATTTGTTAAAAGCCATTTGTTAAAAAGCCAGCCCACCATGTCAGACATCGAATGCTAACCTAAATAAAAACGGCTTAAGGCCCCACCGAAAGGTCTCTAAAGAGGGAGCCGTTCTTAATTCCAGGGGGAGGGATTTTCATAATTGGGGCGCCACTGCCGAGAAGGCCCTATTCCGTGCCGCCATCCCCCTTACCTCCGTCAATGGCGGCACGGTTAACAGCCCCCCCCCCGATGACCTCAGAGTACGGGTCGGATTATAAGGAAGGAGCTGGTCCCTCAAATACCCTGGATTTAGCAAATGCACATCCACCCTTACCTTAAGCATATGAGTACATGTAGTTCCATCAAAGTGCTTTAGTTCCATTCATTTCAATGGCAATTAAACACATCTGTCTCCAGATTTTAGCTACTATTAATCTGACGTTTGCTAGATTGGTCCATAATAATTCATATAATTGTCAGTGTGTGTTTCTGAGACAGTTCATTCTAAAGCACCATTACTGTACCTTTCCAGGCAACCTACACAGTGTTAGAGTTTATTTAGCACTCCTTCAACCAAAGCATGCCATGAAAGTAATGAGTAATTGGACTTCTAGTGATTGTGCAGATAAGACTGCAGTATACTTATAAACACGACTGGCTTGAGGCATTAGAGGAGTCATTGATCTCAACACACTACATGTACTCATATGCTTAAGGTAAGGGTGGATGTGCATTTGCTAAATCTAAGCGGAATCTTGTAAACTATCAAGCAAATGAGCTGAACAGTGGTTTACAGTATTGTTGAATGGTTACATTTAAAAAGAGACGGTTGATTCTAATTCTCAAGCTGCTTTCTGCACAACACAAGGGGTATGGGAGAAATGAACATCTAAAAGTGGAGAAAGTGTATACAGAGAGGTTTTCCCCTCCTCCTCCTCTTATTACATTAGGACTTGGGGTCATCCAGTGCAACTGATTGGGAGGAGATATAGGAAAGCAAAGACTTCTTCAAACCGCTCATAATTAATTGATGGTGATACCCACTAGTTGCCGGAACACGCGTTTTATGGCAAAATGCAATGTGCCATAGAGCACAGCCTGGCTGCTGCCACTAATAACAGTGTGGGTGGGTGGGTGCGGGGAAGAATGGGATGGGGAGGGGAAGGAATGGGCAGGCCGTGAGCTGGCCATGTAACAGTGGCCAGGCCCAGGAAGGGGAATAGAATTCAGCTGAGGAGTTGCAGTTGATCCCTCCCCCTTTCCGGGACTGGCCAACCTATCCGACTCCCCAGGAATGCCCCATTCCGCCCTCCCCATGCCCCTCCATTGCCCGGTGGGGAACTTACTTTCCCCGGCAGGTGGAGCGTCTCTGGCATGGGGAGAATGGCGCTGGCCTCGGCGCCAGCACTGTTTACTTCCAGGGTGCCGCAATTGTGCTTTATGCCGCATGCTCAATTTGAATATCTGTAAACAAAAAAATTCTATGAAAATCCACTACAGGTCTTCAGTATTCTCTCCTCACAATAAAACAGACTTTGTTGTGGGTGACCCTGGAACTTCCTGCTGTTCAAGGGAGTGGGGAGCTGCACATGAAACAATAGCATCTATTTATTACTTATTTGGGTACTCCTGCAGAATCAGTGACGGTAGCAGCAGAGATGTAATGCAATTGAAGTGCACCTGGGGCAAGGAAGCATGCAGCGCCCACCCTGGGCGCTCCCACCCACTCACTTCTGGGATTGGAGCGCCCAGCGCAAGCCTCCACATACCTGTAAGAGGCTGGAGGTGAGTGGGAGGGCTTTTCCCAGCGCATGTTTTTCATGTGCTGCAACTCTCCCTGCCGCGTCGAGCCTCCTGCCGCCATTTGTAGGCTTGCACAATGGAAAAAATTGCACCTTACTCGGTGGAGCACCCAGGACACCTCAGGCTCCGGCTGTTGTTATGGTGGTGGGTAGCAGTAATCCTGCCTGGCACACCGGAAGCCTGGCCTACCCTCTAATTTGCTAGTTAATGACTTTCAGATGCGCCCTTATGAAGCCAGTGTGATGAAATATGACTGTACAGCTGTGTCTGCATTTTAATGGTATGTGACATACACTTCCACAGGGTTTCTAACTTGTTAGTGTGCAGGTGCCCATGACCCTAATTGTCGAGGTTTTCACTTTTAATTGCTGCCATTGTAAATCATCACTAATTTCCCCTCAAGGCAATTACTAGAAAAAAAGTTTGCTGGTGGTTGCAGCTCTAGTGATAGGTTCTCCTCCCCGCCGGCCAACCCAGTTCACCTAATGCTCTATTCATCATTTCTGTAGTGCGCTCAACCCACAGCATTGCCTTTTGCTTCCCTACTGCACCTGCTGCTTACCAGCTGAACTAGTTCAAGGAGCTTGCTTCATTGTTTGCCGTCTCTGATGCCCATGGCTATTAGTCACAGGATGAGAGGGAGGGCAGTTGGGAGCGGAAGTACGGCATGTGTTATAAGGCTGGCGCAATGCTGGAGTAGTAATCACTTTCTTGTCACTGTGAGGCAGTAAATAAAATGCTTGGGGGCATGTTTGCGAGACAGGACTCCTTTCACACCAAATGTGTCATAAGTTTGAAATCCATGGTAGGTGGGGGACAGTAAGTCCTGCTAAAGGGCTCCGTGTTTCTGTTGCAGAACTCTCACAGGAACTTAAATCTTAACCTACTGAACGAACAGCATATTTTCTGAACAGCAGATGGTCTCTGGCAAGCTGACAGCAAGGAAATCTTTTGCTTTACAGCAACTCTAACATCATTTTCCTCCCCTCCTCCGGTCTGTTCTGTTATAATAAATGGCTACGAAGCACACAAAAGTTCTAGTTGCGTTGTGTCCACAAAGAAAAACCTTTCTTGACTCAGGCTGATGTGTACTCTGCAAGTTTAACAAAGATAGTTGTCCCATGTGCCACTTAATGGGCTTCTAAGCTGTCTCTCTTTTTGTTGAGGTGCATGTCTGAAAGACAGCCATTCAGTTTTAAATGCTCTTGTATTGGGTTTTAAATGTGCTATCAGGTTTAAAAATTGATTAAAGGCCACACAAGAAGGTAGATCTACAAGCTCATCAGCCTTTTGGAGTGTTTTCCTCCCATCATCTTTGAACAAGTGTGCATTATAATCCGAAGGGCAATTCTAGTCCTCCACCCACCATTTCTCCATGGAGCTGTACATGTTTGAAAATGGCCTTTTTCACATTTTAATTTGCTCTCCCTGCTGCATGGAAGTGTGTTTTTGACAGTGGAGGGGTGAGGCATTATCAGTTTTGCCAATGCAGGTTTCCTTTACTGCCCCTTACTCATTGCTGACTGAGGAAAGCCTTGTGGGTTTCATCAAAGATCTGTCCACCCCTCTCTGGTGCCATTGCCTCACTTGGCGGGTGGGGGGACCAGTCTTGTCAGTTTCAACAATGCTGGGAAAATGTGAGCCTGGCATCCCCTCCTCCTCCTCCTCCTCCTCCTCCTCCTCCTCCTCCTCCTCCTCCTTCTTCTTCTTCTTCTTCTTCTTCTTCTTCTTCTTGCTGCTGTTGCTTCTGCTACCTAGAGGAGGGGAGGGGCTTTTTCTTTCAGAAGGGCATATGTGTACACCAGTGCTGGTGCTCAAGAGAGATATGTACCTTAAAAACAAGACAAAGCTGAAAAGGCTTTCCTCAACCTTGTCAAGTTCACTGACGAGCATGGGGCGAGTGATGGAAATGATGGTGGAACAGGCTTTCTGGTTAATTGCAGGTTGCAACTGCGTCTGGTTGTAGGGCAGTATGGGACAGCATGTGGAATGTCTTCTCTAGCAGTAAGCGGAGGCTATGTGGTGACATTTACAGCACAATCCTATGCATGTCTACTCAGAAGTGAGTTCCATTGAGATCTATGGGACTTACTCCCAGGTAAGTGTGTATAGGATTGCAGCCTTAAAGTGGAAAAATGATAACTTGTCATAATGAGCATTAATGGAAGTGGAGTCATATAGCTGTGTCTCCATTTTAATAGCACTTACTTCTGCAAGCTTCCTGACTTGTTAAAACAAGCAGATATCCTGATGTTGGAAGAGTGGTGGTTATCTACCATATCTAGTAAAGTGGATTGGGTGCTGACTTCACCCAAAGCAAGTGAGTGCATAGTACTGCTGCAGCATCCAGAGGCTCCCATCTCAAAGGTATCTATGAACCTGGGCCGGGCTGGCAACAAGCCGGATGCTTTCTCTGATCTCATCCCTCTTGAAAACCTTTGAAGGCTTTTGAACATATGGGAAGTGCACACTAGCTTCTTTTATTTAGCTGGAATATAGCTTTTTTGAACAGAAAGCTCAGAATCTTGAATTATGATTAAGTACATGAGAATGAGACCAATGGAATCACATTGCTAGATGCATGATATTCAGCCCACAACAGGTAATATAATCATCAGTTCACTGCGAATAATAGGAGAGAAAGATGCTGTTGCTAGTCAGAAGGCAAGACCTGTGCAGCTTTGCTGAAAGCCTGGTAAAAAGAAAATAAATACATAAATGGGACCACAGAATCATTAGCTGATGGAGATAATAAGTATAACAGGGAAGCATTAATACAGAAATCACTGTGTTGGCAATTTGTCTGCATTAGATCCACTCAAAAGCAGGTCGTGCTTTAGTTGCAGAGAAACTGAGAACAGGAAGCCGTATTCCTCTGTGTGAAAAATGTGAGAGATTGCACCAGCCAAATTCTATAAAGCACAGATTGGGCCTTTAGTTAAAGCATAACGTGAAATGCGTCTTGCTTAAGTGGTCTAGAGGATAGCATTAAAAACAACTTTAAAATATTTATATTCCAGTAAAAAAAATGGAAGCGTCCGGAAAGTACTCTTGGGTCCCTGCTATAGCTCAAGGAAATGTAAGAGAAAAGTGAGCATTTGGAGAAAAACGCTATCATAAAGAACAGAGCTGACATTTATGCATTTTAGACCAAATTGCCAGTGGCACACACAAATAAATTAATCCCATAAACCTTGCATTTTGGCATGCAGTTGGGTATTTCAAAGCACAAATTGGGTAGCACTTGCACAGTGCCTTTCCCTGTGTAGGTAGATCTCTGAGTAGTGCCCCTTCTCTTACCAATGATGTCATCCTTTCTTTTCCAGGTTGCCTGTGCTTTGTCTTTTCTTTGCACCAGCCTGGGTATATATATATTGTATATATGACTCTGCAATGAATATCTCAGCACAGTGACAAATGGCTTTGTCCTCTTGCGTGCCACCGTTGGATAGTATATAGGCTGCTGCAGCATTAGAACTAATTGCAAATGTACATTCAGCTGTTTCTCATCGTTACATGCACTTCAGTCTTACTTGCAAAGTAAAAGTATAAAATCAGAGAGTAAAATCTAGTATTCGAGCCTGGTTTGGATCTCAGCCTTTCTTGGTCTATATGTGCTGAGAAGAACTCTCTTGTTGAGCCACTGAAGACTGCAGTGTAGGACATTAAGGACTGGACATTAAGGACTGGATTGACATTAAGGACTGCATTAAGGACATTAAGGACTGGAATAAAAGGACCATGCCCACCAGCATGGTTCCACTCTCTGACTGTCCACTGGTTTTATCTAACCTGTCTATACTATTAAAACCTGGATTTTGTCTGGGTAACAGCTGGATGGCCTTGCTTGTGTGGATCCCCAGCCTTCTGCCAGACATTTCCGCTTCTCAGCTTGCTACCTTTGTCGTTTTTCTGCCTACTTATTCCCTCACTACTCTGTCAGCTTTCTGACCTGCTCGCCTGACCTTCTTCCTGAAGCCTGCCTGCCTGTCCCCTCAATCCAGACCCACTCCAGATGGGTGTCTTAGTTCAGATCATAGCTTGCAACTCTCTCGGTACTGACTTTCCTGTCGATCTGTCCCAGCACACAAGGGAGCATCCCATAATTGGCAGCATGCATTGTAGTGCTGACATACCTACCTATTCCAACATTACAGTCTCTCTCACGACCACAATCAGTGCCAGGAACTGTCCAACAGAGTGCATCCCTGTTGGTTCTAATGGAGTTGTCTGTGGCTTGTTGACCCCATGGCATTCTTCAGGGCTGCCTGGCAAGGACGGGCTTGAGAGGTCGCTCTGCTCTTAGCTGTCAGGGAGATTACAGAAGGTAGCTATGTGAGACTGCTGCTTGGCCCTTTGGCCTATGGGGTCCTACAAGGTTCCATCTTGTTTTGCATGCTGATTTTACCATCTAAGCTACTGGGAGAAGTTGTCCAGGGATTTAGGAGTTTGGTACCAACAGATCGACACTCAGCTCTATCTCGTTTTTACAACTGGTATTAGGGAGACTATAAATGGTCTACCAGTGCCTGGCTGTGGTGAAGGACTGAATATGGGTTAATAAACTGAAAATTAATCTAGGCAGGACAGAGGTGTTCTTGGTCAGTAGTAGGGAAGCTGATTCAGATCTGTGGTTTTAGCCTGTTCTGGAGGAGGTTGCACTCCCCATGAAGGAACAAGTTTTCAGCTTGTGAATGCTTCTGGACCTGGCTTTGCCCTTGCAGAACCAGATGTCTGCTGTTGCCAGAAGCACATTTGGCCAGCTTCAGCTGGTGTTACCTGCTAAACTCACTTCTGAAAAAAAGCAGACCCAGCCAGTGCTCCCTGCCCTAATTACAATGTGCTTGTCAGCACAATCCTATGTATGTCTATTCAGAAGTAGGTCCTATTGTGTTCAATGGGGCTTACCGCCAGGAAAGCGGGTATAATAGGATTGCAGCCTGAATTGTTGTAATGCAGTCTGTGGTTCAGAAGCTTCAGATCAGAATGAGGCAACTCAAATCCTCTCTGGGGCTTGTTGGTCTGACCACATTACACCTGTGCTTTTCCACTTGCATTGTTTGCCAGTATGTTTCTGGTCCCAATTCAGGGTGCTGGTGTTACCTTTAAAGCCCTACATAGCTTGAGATTCGGTTATCTGAGGAACCGCCTCTTTCCGCATGGATCTGCCCATGCAGTCGTATGTTCATCAGCAGAGACCTTGCTTTGGGTCTTGTCACCCGGTGAGATATGGTTGACGGGAACAAGGGACAGGGCTGCAAAAATCTATTTCTATCAGTGAAAGCTTTCACCAGCAAAGTATTACAGCACCACTGTTTCTGGCAGACCGATGAAAAGCTCCCATTTTTGTTAATGAAGTAGCTCTGCTCTTACTTACATTAAACAGAAGGGTTGAGTCATATCAATGACAGCTGTAGGGAGCAGTGATTTAATCTCCAGTGCACGCAGTGTTTGTACTAATCACACTAGTACAACTACAGGCAGGCCTCATGATTTTGGCTGTTCTCCCATATGGAATGGAGAAAGTTTACACCTAAATGAAAGCAAATCTGTGCTTTTATAATTTGTGGAAATTCAGTTCAGCAATTTACTGCTGCCTGTCTGAGGCTTGTTATAGCCAGTGCTGAAGTGTTGTACTTGAGTTTAGGGACCTAAAATAGTCAAAAAGAGCTAGAGTATTAGCTAAAATTAACCTTTCCTATGCTCTCCCCCCCCCGCGCCTTATGTGATTTGTCAGCCTTTCCTTGGAATCAAGTAAAGGGGGGGTTGTTTTGTTGGGATGCATTCTCTGCATAATATGTAATTATGGCAATCCCTTTACTTTATCATTCAGAGGGGTGACTATGTTAGTCTGTTGGAGCAAAACCAAGCATAATTTGTAAGGTAGTAATTGAGAGCGAACAGCCAGAGCCACATCACTTTTTGAGAGCTTGAAATATATTCTTCTGTGGTGGTGTAAGTTCCATTAGTTCTAATTCTGTAAGACTTAATTTAATGTTTTAATTTTGAATTATCTAAACTAATACAACTGACTAATAAAAGTATCACCAAATGCCAGATTAATAAATGGTAGACCTTGGAGAGAATGGCCTACTTAATTCTTATTCTTTTCTTTTGTTGTAACTCCATTGCTTTAGTCAACTGGCAGGGCAAATTTGCTCTGAATTCTTGTCCTAGTGATGGAAATTTCTTTATTAAATAATATATAGATATTAGCTATATGTTTTCAGAGCTCAGACCAGGGAGAACTTGTTTAGACACAGGCCAACTGTTGTGGAAAGTATTTTTGTGCTAAAAATGCACCTGTACTTTCCAGCACAGTGTATTTATTGCTTGTTTGGCTCTGTGTGCCCTATAACACGTAGAGTTGTCCCAGGTGAAGACAATCGGAATACGGTTTAAGAAACTAAACAGTATTTCTGAGTCACTCAGTAGCCCCTGGGTCAACTGTATAGTTTGGGAAGATGCTTCCCCTCTCCATGGACTTCAGCATAGAAAGAACAGCCATTCAGTATTCAGAGAGCATCTTGCTCAGTGCTCCTCCAGGTACACATGCAATAAGCTTTCTTTGATTCTCTCAGCATGGCCTGTCTTGACACTAGACTTGAAGTTACTGAGTTGGCTCAAACATGTACTATAAGATCTCTGTGACTCCATTATGTGTCATACATAGATAGGCTTATCCCCAAGTAATAAATTAATTAAATAAAAATAAATCAATAAAATAAATTTTAAAAATCTTTTTTTGGGGGTATGTGTGCAAAATATTTATTTATTTTGGGCCATGAAAATGGCCACTTTGCCACCGCTGCCACTTATCTGTCCTGCTGCCATTGCTACCATCCTATTGCCACTGCTGTCCCTCCGTCGCCATTGTCCCTCCTCCGTCGCTGCCATCCTCCGTCGCTGCTGTCCCTCGCAGTCACCGTCGTTCCTCGCCATCGTCTTAGAGCCTGGCCGGCTACATCTGAGCCAACCAGGACTCCTGCTGCCCCTTCAGAGCCTCCTCCTCTGCCAGTTGCAAAGTGCCAAAAGGCACTTTTTTTCCTGTTGGTGGCCATCTTGGATCTCACGAAATCTCACGAGATCCAAGGTGGCCTTGTGTCCTCACGAGATTTGGGCACTGCCATCTTGGATCTCGTGAGATTTTGCAAGATCCAAGATGGCCGCCGACAGGAAAAAAGTGCCTTTTGGCACTTTGCAAGCGGCGGCGGAGGCTTCCATGGGGCCTGGAATGCCCGGGACCGACCCGGGACGAGAGCCTGGCTCCCAGGACAGTTCTGGACATTCTGGGACGGATGATAAGCCTATACATACACGGAACGGAAAGAGGAGAGAATACTTAGAGCCTTTTCGGCCACCCTCCCTTATCGCCTGGCCTGCTTCCCCCTGTCCCAGCACCGACCGGTGCAGGACTTACCTTCACTGATGGGTGGCAGGTCTGGGGGGAAGTGGAGGAAGGGCTGCCGGCCTCCGTGATAACAGCCCCTACTCTCCGGGTGGCTAAAACGCACTTTATGGCACGTTTATGACACCCGGTGCTTCTGGAGCGCGCGCTCCACAGGCGGCTGATTGCGCAGTTAGATACTATACAACACTGGCATTTCATAGGCTACTAAAATATTTGATACAATCAAGCCTCCTTTTTGTTTTTTCTTTTGCATAGCTGTAAAAACCACCCCTGTTTTTACCCTCTCAAATACTTTTATTAATTATAATTTGCTAGCTTTTTAGTGTAGCCTTGGAGACAGAGTAGGATTTTATGAAAAAGAAAAAAAATCTAAGTGTTATACTCATTTTAATTGAAGATATTTCTCAGCCATGATAATTGAAGAGATTTCCATCTCTCTCTTTTTAATATTTCTTATAACTGGTTCATAATTATCCTTGTGTAATTTTCTTAAATCTTTACAAAAGTGTATCCCTAGACACTTCACTGGTTTCTCACATTTTACAGCTCTTCAGTCTGTGCCTTAAATTTTCATTGAAAAGTAATCCTAATCATTCTTACTGTATTTTATAAGCAAAAATTATGTTATGTTCAAAATCTCAAAAAAGGCTTTGAAAGAGATAACATCAACATGCTGACAACTGACCATAATGTCATCAGCATATAAATAAGATCTAATTTCTTCACCACCACTCTTATCCTGATTCTTTCTAATATATTTTGCTAGAGGCTCAGTTGCTAGTGTGAAAAGAAGTTGTGATAAAGGGCAATTTTGCCTTGTATCTCTGGTCAAACAAAATTAGTCTGACACCTTGGAAGGACATGGCCCATGAATAGCTTTACTGAAAATTAGATGCTGTGGCATTCAAGATTACTTTCACACATAATTCATTAATCATTATATAGATATAGTGAAAGCTTCTGGGGCAAGTGTATGTCTGAATTCAATAAACGTGGTGCAAGCTGATGGTCAAGAGGTTAATTTCAGTGCATGATAAGTCTGGCTAACTATCTTGTCCTGTGTTAACTGAAAGTCTTGGGTGTCAGTGTGGAAAGTGATGGACGCCTAAGTGCTAATTTTAATGGAATGGAACAGATATTACTGCTAGGTGAGGCTTTTTTTCAATAGTTCAAATGCTTGGGAAGTTTATTAAAAAAATCCCCATTGATTTTTCACAACAGCAATACATTTGCTTGTTAGATCATTTCAATGTTTGAAGACCCTTTTGATGTTTTTCTGTCATCGATAGGTTGTATCCTCAGAAAGTTAATCAGGACTAAGCACCAATGAAATCAATAAGACCAGTTGTGGCTAAATTAACAGCCCAATGCTATCCTTGAGCTATGCCAGTGTATTGCCACGTCTGCCTGTGCAATGACAGCCCCAAGGGATGTGTCACGTGCACCAGTGACAGAATGTCAGAATGATGTAATGCGCTTTTATTCCTGGTTAGCTCTTTTTAAGGATAAGAAATATGTGCTGTAGATTTTACCATGTAGTAAAAACAGTTCCCATAGAAACACAAATTGTGCAATGTCAGGTGGGTACCTGAGCTACAGTAGTTGTCCTATAGTGCAATTCTGAATGTCTACTTAGAATTCCTGTTAAATTCAATGGGATTGACTCCCATTTAGTGTACATAGGATTGAAGACCTACAGCCCAATCCTAACTAAATGCCCCCCTTGCTGATGCAGCCTCATCACTGGAGCACACACTGCATCCTGTGGAGGGGGGAAGTCACAATGATCTCCTCCAGGTCAGGGAACATAAGCCCCCGTTGCCCAATGGTAGATCTGAGGTGAGTAGAGGGAATGGGAGAAAAATGGGACAAGGATATTGGCACAAGTTGCTGCCACCGCTATCCGCCCCATTCCACCCACCATTCTGCCCCCCAGACACTGCTCCATTCCTATCCCACCCCATTCCACTAACATTCTGCCCCCACTGCTGGCCTATCGGCTCTGACGGGGGCAGCAGGCTCCAGTGGCGAGGCTGTGGCACTGCTGCCTCCTGCGGTGAAGCTTGCAAAATGGCCACCTGCAGCGCACTGCACGCGCCATCCATCACCACCCATTTTACAATAGTGGAACACTGTCCCACTGTTGTAAACCTTTGTGTGCTGGCCTAATCCTAGTTAGGATTGGGCCCCGTGTGAAACAATTTTATGAAAGCATGGCCTATGTCTGTGATTTACCTAATGTTTTTCTTCTAAAGTTTCTTTAATAACTTCTTTATTAATCTCCTTACCTTGTTAGGTCTGTAGAGGGTTTTAATCTCTTCTGTACAAAATTCTCCAGCTGTATCAAAGGGAACTTGCTTTAAATATTGGTGCAGGCAGAAATATCTTCGTCGTTGTTGATTCAGCGTGTAATTGTGTGATACGTAAATGGTACCAAGTAATGGAATATACTTTTTGTTCACTCATCCTTAACTTATTTGAGCATTAATTTTTTTAACGTTACCTGAAGGTGCACGTGCTGCATCTTAAAAAACTTTGAAAATGTAACTTCAAATACAGAGGAAAAAAAATAGGCCAGACTTCTGCCAGAGAGCTTGTATAGCACAGTGATTAAGACAATAACAGCCCAGTCCAGCCTAAGGCCTCAGCGGCACAATTCAGGCACAACTGCAGCCTAAGCGCCTTAGGCTCGAGTTGTGCCTGAATTGTGCCGCAGAGGCCGAATTTGTGCTGCAATTGTGACTGACATAGGATGGGTTAAGGTAAGTTGACCAATTCAGTCCTAAGTTCGGCATAAGAGCTATTCCGTCCTAAGTTTGGCCTAAAAGTGGGCGTGTTGGGGGAGTGATGGGGGCGGTTACGAAATTTGTTCCGGTTCCAGACACTGGCGACCCCCTGACACGCCCCCTTGAGCACAACTCAGGCACAAAATTTGGGTCAACAAAAAGGGTGGACTCAAATGTGAGGAGACCCATAGGAGCCATTTTACCTTACCCACACCAGCCCTCTCCTGAAAAGTTCTAACACCCTGGTCCCGAGTTGTGCCTGAGTTAGGACGGAACAGTTGTGGCCTAACTCTGGACACGGACCCAAATAGTTACCCTATCAGCACCCAGCCCCACCCAGCCTCTTTCCCACAAAAGCCCAGCCCCAGCCCTCCACTCTCTCCCTCTCCCTCTCCTCTCTGCCCCCCTCTAGGGCAGAGAGGGCTGTGCCGCCTGTGGCCAAACTGTTTACTGCTGTGCCTGGGCAGCTGTCTCCATGCAAGTGTTTGCTAACCCATGTCTTTCTCCCAGCCCCTCTTCCCCCCCCCCACAGGCAACAACACCAGCAGGTAAGTGCAGGTAAGAGCAGGGTTCGTGCTGACATGTGGTCTGACTTCTGCCTCTTTGCATATAGAAATATAGGTAGGATACATGCCTCTTTACCAATGTCTTGTCTCATAGCTGCCTGCAATGCCTGCCATGATATGCCTCTTTACCAATGTCTTGTCTCATAGCTGCCTGCAATGCCTGCCATGATATGCCTCTTTACCAATGTTGTGTCTCATAGCTGCCTGCAATGCCTGCCATGATATGCCTCTTTACCAATGTCTTGTCTCATAGCTGCCTGCAATGCCTGCCATGCCTCTTTACCAATGTTGTGTCTCATAGCTGCCTGCAATGCCTGCCATGATATGCCTCTTTACCAATGTCTTGTCTCATAGCTGCCTGCAATGCCTGCCATGATATGCCTCTTTACCAATGTCTTGTCTCATAGCTGCCTGCAGTGCCTGCCATGATATGCCTCTTTACCAATGCTGTGTCTGATTGCTGCCTGTAGTAATGTGAGCACACAATGCCACAAGTGTGGAACTGTTAGCCTTATGTAGACCCCAGCTGTTCCCCCCCCCCCTTTTCTCCACAGGGTCTACTCACAGGTCAGTATTGGTAGGTTTGCCATGGTTGTGACCCACACGTTGTGTTGTTGTCTTCTCTCTCTTTGACCCTTTTCCCTTACAGGATCATGTTCTCCTGACACCCAGGGAAGGAGCGCAGACCATGCTATGTGTCTCACACCTCTCACCTGTGTTTAATTTCTCTCCCTGCAGGCCTTTGCAACCGGCACACTGGCATTTCTTCAATGGCGATTGCTACCACACAGCAGCTGCCATGGAACACCCCCGTGTTTTTTGCTTCCCCAGGAACGTCCACTTCCACCTACCTTCCTGGGAGCACCCCTGGGCCTGCAGTCTGGTTGCCCCATGGTCGTCTGCCTCGATGCTGCCAGAGGTCCTGGAGCCTGCCCTGCAACCCTCCTCAGCTGCCGGCGCTGCTGCTGCTCGACCTCCCTGGCTGCCTACTTGCTGTCCCTCCCCTTTCCATGGTGCAGGCTGTGGTTCCACAGGGGAAGGGCCTGCATCCCCTGGTCCATGGGGCATGCCTGCTGCTGCTGCTGCTGCTGCTGTGGTCCGAGTGGCCGCTGTAACTACCCCTGGCAGCCTCGCCTGGCCATCTCTGCCACTGTTCCAGAACAATAAAGATGCCCCTGGAAACACATGTCCCCAATGTTACACAAGCACTGCCCCCCACACACAGAGACAGTCCCCAGCACACAAGCCCCTGCATGAATCCCAGCCAGGGCCTGCCACAGCCAGCCCAGGGAGACCACAGCAGGGGCGCTGCCAGACCCTCAGGGCTCAGAGGGGAGTGGGGAGTTGGGGGGCCTCTCAGGCAGGCAAACACTGACAGGCGACATGGCGCACGTCCGCCACGTCCGTGAAGAGCCCTTTTGGCAACCGGGGCCCTCACCCGCCCTCGGTCCGCCCGTCAACGGCGTCCGTTTCCGCCCTCGGTCTGCCCGTCACCGGCGTCCATTTCCGCCCGTCAACGGCGTCCGTTCTGCCCAAGGTCCGTCTGCATAAGAGGCGCCCGTTCCTGCATTGCCTCCATCTGCGAAGTGACCCCTGTGTCCCTATTGGTCTCTGCAGACCCCTCTCCCTGTATCCCTCTCCCACCAGCCTTGTTGTCTGTCTGTTTCTGACCCACCCGTGCCCCTCCCCAGCACCCACTGTCTGCCTGTCTGTCTGCCTCCCCTCCCACTCCCTGATGATGGAAGCTGGCCACCCCCCACCCTGCTAGAGCGCCTGCCGTGAGGCGCCGTCGTCGCCCCATCTGGGGGTGTGATGAGCTATGTGAGCCCTTCCCGCTCGCAGCAGACAAGCCCACGGCATCTCTCGGTCTTGGCTGGGGCACGGAGCAGAAGGCATGCTGGGATACCTTCTTTGTGGGCATTGCCACGGCCCTGGAGGCCCAGGGCTTCAGGCAGCGCACGGGCATGTCATGGCAGAGGCGGTTCCAGACTTCATGAGACCCCCCTTGTGCGTGCCGTTCCCACCCCCTCCTTCCCTTCTCTCCCCCGCTCACCCCCCCATGACTCCCACGTGCAGCCTCACCGTGGCTTGGGGGTGGCATCGCCTTCTGCAGGAGGGAGGGCAGTGGCACTCCCCCCTGCAGCAGGTGGCTAATGCCCAGGGTGCCCTGGGGCAGCTGGCACTGGCACAACCTCTGCCCTTCAGCTGACTGTCGCACGCCCAGTGCCTGCAGGCCCACCTGTGGCTGCCCATCTGCTGCGAACGCTGCAGCAGCTGTGGTAGGTACACACAGACAAGCTCAGGAGGGGGCTCTTCGCTTCCACAAGACTGACACCTCCCCACAGGGGCCTGCCTGCCTCTGTGGTAAGTGTTGCCTCAATCCTGGCCCACTGCTCTTGCCTCCTGCCTAACTCAGGCACAGTTGCAGCCTAACTCAGCCCTATTTTGGGCCTCAACTGTGCCTCAATTGTGCCTGTGTTGGGCTGGACTGAGGCCTAAGCTGCCAAGAAGATCTCACCTGCTCCAGGAACCCAGTGAAATAAGGAACTTTCTCTGAGCCCTCTTGCCTGTAATTTTAATAATAATTACAGCAATTTCATTACAATAATTTAATTACTGTAATTATTTATGTAATTATGTAATAATTTAATAATAATTACAATAATTTGATAACAATAAACAATAATCATACTAATATGGGCATAAGAAGATTGATGGAAGAAACATTTATTGCTTTATTTCCATCAAACTTTCAACCTAGGTTATTGGAGCAGCTAACAAAAAGACATAATAAACAAACAGCAGTATTAATTATGCAAAGAACAGTTTAAAATAGTTAAAAAGGTTAGAACAGGAGAATTAACAAGTGCAGAAATGTTTTCATCTAAAAACAGGGAAGGAGGGAGCCTGTCTAATCTCTCTGGAAAGATAATTCCATTGTTATGGTGCACTGGTGCAGAGGAGGAGCCATCCCTGGGATCTGTAAGGTTGCCCTGGTGACTGGTGGCTTGAATACTGTCAAAGGGACATCACAGGTTACAAGCCATGATGACTATATGCAACTTCCGAGTTTTAGAGGTAGCCTATCTCTGAATGCCAGATGCAAGGGAGTGGCAACAGGATACCTGGTTCTCTTGTATGCTCCCAGAGTGGCATCTGGTGGGCCACTGTGAGATACAGGAAGGTGGACTAGATGGGCTCTTGGCCTGATCCAGCAGGGCTCTTCTTCTGTTCATATGAAAAAATGTATTGAGCTAATTGTTTTAATTGGTTTTAACTGGCTATTGAATTGTGTTTTTTTTTGTATTCTGCAAAGAACTGAAGCTTATTAGTCTCAAGGCACAAGTCTGGATGAGTCCTGTGTTGTATGTATGTTTATACAGTATGTTTATTCTGTTGTTCACTGCTTTGGATTTTAGAAAAGCGGTATAAAAATCTTTTAAATAAAATAAATAAACTGGACTTGCTATGTCCTTCACTCAGCCTGAAGACGTGGAGTAATCCCATTGGGATGAGGGGGCAGGCAGGGCACACGCCACAGGGTTTCAGAGAAGTATGCCAACACCTGGGTCCTAGCAGAAAGAAAGTGCAGTGTTATTGTTAAGAAAATATGAGGTTGTTTGAAGAGAGAGTTATGATCCAGCTGCAGTTAAACACTTTAAGCTCCAGTTGTTCTCAATGGGAGACTTAAACACATACTTATTTCTCTCTCATTAAAATGATTTGAACTTAAAAGTCCAATTAACTTTGCCTGAACTGTATTCAGATATTACAGCAATTAAAAATAATTATGCAATCTTTGCAGGAAGAGACACTTTTTCAGTTCTACCTCAAAAATGACAACTCTTGAAAGGGTAGGCTAGGTCATATGTCAAAGGTTTTTGTGTAGTACAGATTGAAGCTTGGGCAAAACATTTTCAAAACAAAATTATACAATGAAGAACATAGATTTTCTTTTACTAGGAAAAAAATGTCCAAGAAGTATAATTTTTTTCTGAGCAGAGAAAAGAAAGTAACAGCTGAATCCTATTCTTTCTCTCCGGTGATAAGTGATTCAGGATGCAATCCTGGCCACCCCTGGTCCGGCGTAGTGCATCCTAGGACGGTCCAGAGCCATCGCAAAAGCTGCTGTAAGACAGTTGTGCCAGCTTCAGGCCGTTGCAGAGACCTGCACCATCCTCAGCGCCCCCAGATCCGGCCGGCACGCAGCCTAGGAGGGTGAATGTTGTGCCACTTGGTGTGGGGGGAGGGCGGAGGAGGTTAATGGGCAGGGGGTGGGTGGACCAGGGAGGGGGGTGGGATCGGCGGCAGCGGCGCATGCCAAATCCTACCATCCTTCCCTGACTGGTTTCCCTTACCAGCAAAATAGCTGGCGCAGATCTGAGGAGACCCGTAGTGGGGTTGGGCCTTTAGCCAGGGTAAGGGAACAAAAGTTACTTTCCCCCCAAAGTGACTTCCCAGTACCCAGCTACTGTTTTGTACTCGGGATCCAGCGCTGCCTGCGCTGGCCTCGCTAGATCCCTTGGCGCAAAGTTAGGGCGGATTGGGCTTCCTGTTGCCTGATCTTATTAGTCAGTGCCTAACAAGATTCTGCCCCTTGTGTCTGTCCAGTGTCATGAGTCAACTGCTGTTAGTATAGCAGCATTCCTCCTTTCAGTGTCTTGCACTTTTATTTATTTATGAAAATTCACAATAGGAGGTGGACAGGGTGGCTTGAGGGGTCTGCAGTGGTTCTCAAAGCATCGTGCCAAGAACTGTTCACTGCTTCTGAAGCTAGAGACAATTGCACGTGCTTGCTTTAATTACGTTTTAATGGGAAACGGGATGGAGCTTGACATCTCTGTCTCTCTCGACCGGATAAGAATGTAGCCATTGTGATTCTTGTGCTGAGCAGCTAAAACTGCGAATGGAATGGGCTGCTCATTAGTCAGTAATCTCTGCATCTGAAACACTTCATTGCATGAGGGATAAAAAGGATTGCTGGGATTGGTAGAAATCTCACTGTGCCATAGCCGAAGCAGGACTCTCAAATGATTGGCCTTTAATTGGTGCCTTTGGGAGCAAAAGGAAGGTGAAAAACCCTGGGATGTACCTAACTGTCTCACCCCAGGATTAACATGTGAAGAAGCTTGGTAGGTCTAGAGAGGTCGTGAGGCTTATTAAGACTTTTCAAGAGCACTGCTCTGAAGAAATATAGATATGCTTCTGATACTCTTAGGGGGTTTCCTCTAATCATAAAAAGGCCCTCCTGCCTATTTTAAATTGGATCCAGAGCATCTTGTTACAGTGTTTTGCATTTGCATTTTTAGTTGCTTGAAGTTTGACTTCCTTAAAGTTGCCCTCGTTAAAGCTTTCCAGGCATAGGTGCAAACAAGAGAAAAAAGGAACCAATATAGATAATAGAACAAAAATTGAATGCTTAACAAGAAGGAGGGAGCGAGATGGAAGGAAAACTACATTTATTTGTAGCTATGTTTACCAGGGTACAAGCTGGAGATTTGTGCTATATCTCAAAATCAATTAAATGGGAGATGATGCAGTGGCCACTTCCAATGCCCTTTCCCATCTCCAGTCCTTTTTATCCATCCCAGCCAACTGTAGTGAGTAGGACTGCAGCTTTGCCATACAGCAGGGAGAGATGGGTGGACCAAAGGACTAGGAAAGGAATGACCAAGAGAAACCTCAGCTGTGTTAACAACAAAGAGTCATGTAGCACTTTAAAGACAAAGAAAGCATATATACTACAATAAATGTGATAGATCTTCAAAGGCGCCTCAAGATACCGTACTTTGTTGTTTTCGCTGCAGGAGACTAACAAGGCTACGCCTCTGGAAGAGGTTACCATGCCTGCTTTGTCTCCAATTTCATCAATTATTTTCTGGATTGTAACCTGGCAGCCACATTTCTGTGTCAAGCATAAAGGAAAGAGTGTGTCTGGGACCACCATGGCTCCCATGGAGGTCCTGTCCTCAATGCTCTGCTTGTGGCGCAGCCAGGAGAAAAACGCTGCCAGGGCAGCAGTTGAAAGGGCCTGCATATTGTGAGATCTCCCATGACAGTGTGTCCCATTGTTAAGAAGACGGGGACACCAGACGTGGACCTTTCCCCAGGCAGAGGGAGTGATGGGCAAGCACAGCATGTTATGTGAGGCTTAATAGTCCAGAGTTGCAGTAATGATGGAAGAAGGGTGGATGAGAGTCAGAGGGCTCTGTAGAGCAGTAGAACAATAGACGTTCTGAGAACCTAAGGGGGGGGGGCTGAGTAATGCCTTTAACCCCTCTCCTCTTGGCAACCTACCTGAGGTACTGGGGTAAATGGACATGGGTCCTTAGGTAAAAAAAAACCTCACGAGGAGACACCCTTACCAGTCTGGATGCTAGGGTTGTCTGCCACCCCCCACAGGGGGTCATGTGGCATTGCATGATGAAAATGGGATGCCTGTGTAGACGATGTGTAAGGTTGCTGTCTCTTGAAGTTTCATTTTCTTTTTTTATTGTTTAGACCAGTGTTTCCCAAACGTTTTTGACCTGCGGCTCCCTTGACCATTGGTAACCATTGGCGACCATTGGCTGTGGCTCCCCATTAAATTATGTAGATGCCTGCCATTTGGCATTGTGCTGTTTTCCAAGAGGATTTTGTGGCACTCTGCGGCTCCCCTGGCTGATTTCCTCAGATCCCCTGGGAGCTGTGCTTCCCAGTTTAAGAACCACTGGTTTAGACATTTACAAAAACCTCTTGGAGTAAATGGATCCTGGGAACAGAGCCCAGCAGTTTTGGACAGGCCAAGGGACAGGCTCTAGCACATAAGCTGCCTATTCTCTTAAAATGTACAGCTTAACACCGAAACAGCCAATAGAGACAAAACAGCCATACCCCTTGCCAATCTGGCAGTGCTCGCCAAACCAAAACTGACCAAAGAAATAAAAATAGTGAAGCAACCTACAGGATATTCTTTTTAAAACATCAGGGAATGTAAAACCTCAGTATTAAAGAAAACTGACTGAGCAGAAAGGAGATACTATGTACATCTCCCTTTTATTTGTTTTACAAATGGTGAACAGTACAGTAAACATAACAATTAGGTATTTCTCTTGCAAGAGCTGGGCATACCATAAAACAGTTGGTTCAGGCAGCAGATCAACTGAGTGCGTGTGTGCTGTTTTTCAATCTCCAGTCCATATTTCAGTGTGCCTCTGAAAATGACTCCAATCTCATATAGGCAGAAGTAGATGTCTTTTGTACTTGGTGCAAAAACTGTCAATGTTCAATTGTCACTTTGGGGGCCCGGCTAACCCCTATGGAACGATTTCTATTACGCCGGCACTAAATCAGCACGATCATCTCTCAGCATAGCACTAAGAGGAAAATGTGGGAACACTCAAGGCCCATTAACTCGCTTATTGAAATCTATGGGAATGAAAGGTGTTTATGGTTGGATTGTACCCTGTGCTTTTAAATAACTTGGAAAGCCCCGTAGATGTCCTCCAGTACGTATCAAGGACTCTTACAGGTAGATCACTTCAGCCAGTACAGTGTGAAATGAAGTGGGGAAGAACAGGTCTGGAGCAATTACTAATTTTAATTGCTGTGAGTTGTTGGACAAAACCTCTTTCCACAACCTGAGCAACAACTTAAAGCCCATCCACTTAGTTTATAAGTGAAACATGACAAGATCGATGTCTTCCATCCCTTGAGTAATAATAAGCGCAGATTCGATTTCATAAGGTGCAAGGAAACAGTTTGACAAATGCAGTCCTTGCAAGATGAATAGGGGAGGCTCCTACTTACGAAGTGCCCAAGAGGCCAAATCCTTTTTGTTAGAAGAGAAATAGAAAAAAAAAGGTCTCTAAAAGAATTAGGCAATTAATTTAAAGATTGCACACTCGAGTTAGCATTTTCCTAGACAGTGAATTGTCTGCAGGAAATGTTATCCTTCAAAGAAGGCATACACAGAGAGAGGGTTTGTAGTATTGGACATGTAAAGGCAGCATGGATGCTATGTGGAGAAGCTACAGCCATGGGCCTGCCCGGTTTGCAGGCTGGTGCTAAAACCTAACCCTCCAAAATGCCTGCTTGCGCTTGCTTCTCCTCCACCCTGGTAACTTCTGCAGTACAAGCCCGGTGGCCCAGGATTGTCTGCTTGGGTACCCTCTGCATGTGCCTGTAGTTTTTATTTCTATTTACAGTGAGTTCAGATAACTGTCAGGCTGTATTGATATGCCCTCTCTGATGGTCTCTGAAAAGGGTCCTCCTTTTTCCTACCTGCACGATATTTGGCAGGTCTGAACTCCTAGTGTGGTGCTAGAATGCCTGCAAATTTCATGCTGAGTGGCTGGAAAACAGTGAAGTTAGGGACCGGAAAAGTGCAGCTGGTTCTCCCATTGCAATCAAAGTGATGATATGAACGAATGAACCAGACACATTTTGTGACAAAACAAATGTTATTCTAATGAGTTAGTGCTACAATGAATGAGATTTTCAGCAGTGAAAACAAATGGAGAAATGAAACTATGTTTTTGTTGTTGTTGCACATCCCTAATAACTGATTATGTAAACAGGCCCTGTTTGAAGCTTGGCAGGAGTAGAAGAAGAAATGGGTAGAGTTGTAGGGATCAAGTGCAAGATGGAACAAAGACTTGATGAGGACAGGGAAGGGTGCCCAGGATTTGAAATGCAAAAGTTACGGTAAATCAATATTCCAATCAGCCACTCATAACTTGAGAGTAGTAAATTTTCAAAGATATCCGGAAGACTAATCCATGTATAAGTAATATGCTAGTTTAGCACTTTGATGTGAAATGCCTAAGCTAAGAAATATTCTCCTCTCTCTCTCTCTCTCTCTCTCTCTCTCTCCCCCAAGCAAGAGACAAACTTTCAGATTTTTCATGTGAGGGAAGGCAACACAGAAGAAATCTCATTTGTGTAGTGTTGACTAATTATTGTAATATGTATACATATATGTATGTGTACTGTATATGGAGAGAGAGAGAGAGAGAGAGAGAGAGAGAGAGAGAATTCTGGTGCTGTCATTTGCTTTCCAAGCCACAATCACTGCTTGGCAGTTAAATAAGCTAACAAATAATCTGTCAATCTTGGTGACTGCAAAGAAACAACAGTCATTATTTTAATTGAATGTATTTTTTCACTCAAGTCAGAGAAGGAGGCTGGCCAACCAGCTGGCTTCATGGGGTGTCACAGTGTTTTGTAGCACTACAAAATCCAATAAGGCTAAACTGAGGTGACTGGATTTATTTGTCTCTGTGCCTGCTTGTGTACCTTGAAGTTCCGTACATTATGATATGGCAGCAGCTGCAGCAAACTCGGTGTTTGTTATTAATGATGAACCTGACTGTTTTGTTATTTTTACACCACAGATATGATAACTTTTTATTGTGTGAATGAGTGGAGAATTATGATCAACTTTTCTTTATAAACTTGCAAAATGCCATAATGATGATTGTGTGCGTGTGCGTGTGTGTGTGTGTGAGAGAGAGAGAGGGTGAGAAAGGCCTGTACAGTACAAGGACCTGGAGGAATCAACAAATCTCTGTGCATAGACACACTACACACACCCTTGAGGGTCTCTGTTCGTGATGGCTGGGGCTGCCCGGTGTCAGTGGTATTGACAGGGGTTTTGCCCTCAGTGCAATAAGATCTCCTAGTGCAGTACAGTACATTTTTCCACAGGAACTAACGGCAGCCAGTCTTGTGTCGAGAAAGCCAAGGGACGCCTTTGGGGACCCCACAGGGGAGTGGCTCAGCCTGTGTATTGGTGACCCTGGCATAGCAGGTGAGGGGTGGGTGCAGCAGCCTCTCGCATGCATGTTAGATTTCAGCCAGTTGACATGGGTCCTCCTATTTCATGTCCTATTTGACATGATGAAATTTGCTTCTTTAGGGGCCAATTTCAGCAGAAAATGCTAGACTTTTGGGATCTACCCTCTTCACTTATGAACCTGCTTGATTACTCCTGTTCAACAGCAGAGGAACAGAGAGGAGAACCTCCAAACTGGAGGCATGGCAGGTGGGAGTGAAAGAGAGGGTTTTCTCAGTGATGGCACCTATACTTTGCAGCACCCTCTGCACAAGGAGGTAGCAGGTCATCATTGCTGCTTGTCTTTTGTTTAGATCTTTCTTCCTGTGCTAAGTGTTTTAACAGCTTCTGTTTTACATGATGTTTTTATCATATCATATACCTGTAACTTCTTCTATGTTGCTTTGAATCATTTGGCTCCTTGAGTGCAGTTCTTTTGCGGAAAGGCAAGATATAAGCCTAGGCTTACCATTTGTCCTGGTCCGCCTGGGACAGTCCTGGTATTACCAGGTCCATCCCGGGCAGGTCCCGGGAGGCCCCTAGTAACCACGACAAAAAAATAAAAATAAAAATTTTTCAAAAAAAACATGGCGGCCGCCATGTAAAAAACATGGCTGTTGCCATTTCTCCCCGGAAGCCCTTCGTTCTGAAAGGCTCCCGGGTCGCTTGTGTGCACTGCGAGCTGTGCGCATGCACAGAAGCGGCCCGGGAGGCGGCGGCGGTGAGCGGAGCAGAGGTGGCGGCAGTGGTGAGGCAGTGATGATGGTGAGGCTGCGGCTGCGAGCCGGTCTGCCCTGCTCTCCGAGCCGGCTCGCCCACTCTCGCCACTCCGGGCAAGCCGGCTTGGAGGGTGAGCCACCGCTCTCGCCAGCTTTCGTTGCTTCGAGCTCGGAGTGGCAAGAGCAGGCGAGCCGGGTGAGCGCAGCCCGGCCCAGTCGGCTGAGGCTCGCGTGGACCCGGCCGGCGGAGGAGCAGCAGCACGGCGGCGATGGGCAATAGCGGCGACGGGATAAGGTAAGTCAATTTAATGTATTTTAATGTATAAATAAATAAATAAATAAAAATTTCAGACACGCTTTGCGTGGCAATGGGGCGCTTTGCACTCCCTTTGTATTTTAAATTTTAATTAATTAATTTTAATTAATTAATTTTAAATTTTAATTAATTAATTAATTAATTTCTTTAATTAATTAATTAATTGTGTGTGGGGGTTGTCCCAGTTTAAGGGCGGGAAAATATGGTAAGCCTATATAAGCCTTGTTCTTTGCCTATATAAGTCCTTTGTTCTTCATAGTCAACATATTACCAAATCATGTCATTTCTATCTCCACAATACGGCAGAAATCTTTCCCTTCTTCTCTGCCCCCTTGGTAAAAACTCTGTTCATACCCTGGCCATCTCTTGCCTTGACTGCTGCAACCTCCTCCTCCTCACTGGTCTTCTATTGGCTCATTTAGTCCCCTTACCTCCATCTAACACTCTGCTGTGCTGTGAAGGTAATTCATCTTTCTCATTGTATTGACCAAGTCACATCCCTCCTTAAACCCTTTCACTGGCTTCCTGTCTGCTCCTGGATCCAGAAGCCTTTGTTCTTCAGAAGCCTCCATGGCCTCACCCTCGCTCCTCCCTAGCACTCAGCTCTGCTCCCGCTACATTTCTAGCTTGAACTACAGTACATAACTCAAGAGACAAAACTTTTCACAACAGAGAGATAAGCACCAATATTTGCAGATCAATTTGGTGTTAAAGGAACAGGCACAGAGGCAACATAAAACATGCATCCCAGAACTATCTTCCTCATCAACTTTACAAATACCAGTGGCATCACTAGGGGGTGTGGGGGGTGCAGACCGCACCAGGTGACACAGGGGAAGTGACACCACTAGTGGCCAAAATTGTGAAAACTTTGTATTTATGAATACTGCCATCATGCCATCTATCATTTGATATGTAATTTCATGCAGAATGCTATGAAACAACTGTTTTGAATTATCTGTATTCTATCAAAAGGTATGGCCAAATAACCTTAAAAATAAAGCACAACTGCCTTATGTAACAAAAAGTGGATTTTCTTAACTCAAAACAGACAAATGAGACTGAATGTTCTGAGAGCCGAGCTGGATACTGATTTGTTGGGTCACCTGTACTGGTATATATTAAAATAAATAAAGTTAATGGGGGTGACACCATGAATTACCGGAACGGGTGACACCAACCCTAGTGACACCACTGACCAGTAGTAATCTGTAGAAATACATGGTCCTGCCTGATGGGCATCTTTTGTAGAACCAACTCAGCCCAACCTTGTTCCTCCCTATTCACCTCTGGGGTCTATCATGGGGGTGACGTGTTGAGCTCTCGCATCGGGGGACACAAACCCTAGTGATGCCTCTGACAAAGATATTTTATGTTTTAGTAGAGCACTCCTCATCTCCTCCTCCTCCACCATCACCCCTCCAAATGTGCCTCTCCGTTGCACGTGTGCTGTGCACACACACCCTAATTTCCCTACCTTTTCCTTCATGCTTTAGGTACCTTGAGGACAACTGGCCTTCTTCAGAAACAGCTGACCCCAATCAGCCCTTAAGTACTATAGTCAAGCTGAAGCTGATTTCCTTGTCCTGGAGTTGTTTGAGAAGGAAGCCAAACCTATTAACCCCTGCAAGGGCAACACATGACAACAGCTGAGCAAAGAGTGACTTTTCCCCATCTTGTACTACATTTGAAAGACAAGGGACCTCTTCCCATCTTAATTCATGTTACAGTGCTAAAATATATAGGTTGCATTTTTGGAAAACTGGGTGCCTTTTTCCGAGTTATGCAGCTGTTGATAATAAAAAACCAGTACAGTAACTCCAACCTGAGAAGTACAAAGTCACGTATGAAGAATGAGCCTTAGAAGCCCAAGGACTGTGAGAAGAGAGACACTTTTCTATAAACTCCAGAGCCGAAGGGCAACCCACTTGCCTTGTACCGTTCTCCACGTTGCCTCTGTTGAAGCTCTGATGTGGTTCGCATCCCTTTGAGTCAGAAGCACACTTGTTAAGGGACTTCAGCAGCAGGGTAAGGACTTCCAATGCTTTGTTTTTGTAATTTTCAGCATTCAGGGCTTTAGAACGACAGTTTTATGTAGAATAAATATTTTATTCCATTCCATATAAAAAAGAAAGAATACGCAAATGAATTACTTTTTAAGTGCCACCGAAACCATGAAAAATGCAGTGCTCCCAACCTCCGATAGTTTTTTCTTTGACGACTTATCTGCAAGCGCACAGCTCTTCCACAATGTCCTATAAATTAGAAGTGCTGATGACTTCCGTTTGCATGTTGGGAATGTCGGTTTTCTCTCCCTCCCCCCCCCCGTCTCTGCTGCGCTAATGCTGAGCAAAGCTTCCACCCTTTCTGTTCCCAAATTCTCATCACTTCAGATTCAGACAAACTGCAGAATGTATCATAAATCCTCAGAGAAAAACAGAGAGATGTTCAAAACTGCTTCAAAAACAGGGTCATTTGTGCATAAAAGTCCTGTAGATTTCAATCACTATATAATTCAGCTGAGCAGAGAATGGCAATAATGTAGTGGTGTAGAAGAGATCAAGTGTGAAAAAGAGACGCTCAAATTTTTAAAAATATACGATTGTTGTCATTCGCTGTTTTTTTCTCTATCTTCTCACCTTCTGTATTCCCTTTTTAGCTCTCTCCGGTTTCTCTGTTATCAACCTGTTTGCTGTGCTGCTCTTATCACCAACTACATATTTTCTGATGGAACGTCCTCCTAGAGAGTTCTAGAAAGTAGAATGTTTGCAAAAGATGTTGTCAATCTCTTTTCGAGTGGTGTTGGGAGAGGGGTGAGAAAGAGAATTCTAAAACACATTCTTAAAAAATACTATTTCAGGTTGGAAAGGGATGGTTGATTTTTAGAAACTGGAAGTTTTTTCTTTTAAAGGATCACTGCTCATTCACTTTTGTATCTGGAAAAACATAGTTTTTACCTGGTTAGGGCATGGTTTTTGCTGGTTGGGGCATTGTTTCAAAGATCTGCAAAACCAGTTTTAAAATAACAGGGAAACAAAACCTGCATGTTCATTGTAGAAAGCAAAGCCTCTCTCAAACCACTTTCAGCTCTGTCCAGCCTTTAAATCAAATAAACAAATCTGGTTCTCTGGTAATCTCAGCAGGGAAGATTATTCTCCAACTGTATCTTTCCAGAGACATTATTTCTTTGCAAGAGAGAGTGTAATGAAGAAAACATGAACACAGTGCCCAAACTATGTATGTACAGAAGACTCATACTGTACACATAGATATTGTCATCTATTGAAGTCATGCTCATTACAGCCAGGGGCATCGCTACACACCCCAGGGGGGCGTCGGCGTGACACCCCCTGTGACGTCACAAGCCCCACTCCCTGGGGAGTGTGACATCACAAGCCCTGCCCCTTTTTGGCAGCAGTGCGGCAAAAACGCAACCCCTGGCATTTTTTGGGCCACTTTTAGGCCCTTTGCGGCCCGCTGGGCAGGCGAATCCCATCGCTGCGAACGGTGTAAAAGTGGCCAAAAGACCGCCGGGGGTATTTTTGCCGCACCGCCACCGAATTGCTGCCGAATCCAGCGGCAAAGTGCACCCCCCTTGGTGCGGGTCGCCCCTGCACCCGGGGACCCCCTGCCCCCCTAACGATGCCTCTGATTACAGCCACACTATGTATGTTTAAAATGTTGGGGAAAATATCTAATTGAAACTCTTGTCAAGGTTCAAGATTTAGTTGATGTAGGTTTTTTGCTAGGGTTCAGGGTCCTTGGTTGAACTCTGATACAAATGGCACTGATGGGGGTGGGTGGGTTCTGAGGCAAGATATGAATTGGGCCTCCTGATGGCAGTTGGGGTGAGCACACTGGGTACCCACCCCCTGATGGCTGGGCACCAGGGGGAACCAGGGTGCAGTGGTCTAGCACTTGACAGTGTTGGGCGCTACTGTATTTCTTTAACAATATGCCCTCCTCGTCTCTCTGTATCATAGTAACACAGAAATGGGATGAGCTAACTGGGCAAAGAGGCACCTTTAAATGGTGTCCTCTCCTATTTTGCAGGGGGAGAGCAACTGTCCCTTTTCACCCCAGCATGGTGTCTGTTCCAGTGGCTGTTGCTGGTGTCTCTTCTGAGTCTTGTTTTAGGTTATAAGCCTCAGTCACTACTGATGTCTAGGATCTCAACTGAGTCAAACATGGGGCAGGGCCTCAGGGTTGGACTGTAGGCCTTCTGCCTATCCTCGGTCCTTAGCCACTAACTCAGTGGAAAATAGTACTCGCATAACACACAGCACTCACAAGCAGAGAAGGAAGTGACAAACACTAAGTATGCAGTCAATGTGACTGATGTGAGGCAGAGACAAGGAAAGATGAGGGGGGATTGTAGGTCTTTGCTGAGGCTGCGCCGAGGACCAAGGTTACCGATTCATCACTATGAGGCTTGAGAGCACTGCATTGCAGGGGGCATGTCAGCAAGAGAGCCAAGCCAAGCAAATCTCCCTGAATTAAAATCAGTTTAAAATCAGTTTAAATCTGGGGCTGGTTTGCGAGTGAGCCCTTTCAGGAGCAGCGAGTGGCCTCACGGGGACCAAGTGGCTCACGGGGACAAAGTGGCAAGATAAAAAAGACACAGCGAGTTAAGCAGCTGGGCGAGGAAGCCAGGCCCCACACACTGCCCGGCACGTCCCTTGAAGAGAGGAGAGCTCCAGCAACATTAAGGTACCCAAACTTTGATAAATCCATAACTTACACTCAAAAGCTATGCAGTCAGACAGCCAGCAGAGGGGTGGGGGCTATCCAGTGTTTTGCACTGAGTGTCACATGTATGACTATCTGCCTCTTGGGCACAAGTCATGGGTGTGTGCTCGGTGCAAAGAGCTCCAGGCTCTCAGGGAACGGGTTCGCTCCCTTGAAGCCACGGTTGCTGACCTGGAGAAGCAGAGACAGGTAGAGAGGAACCAGGGTGAGACTTCTAGGGACGTGGAGGCATCGTCCTACCCTCAGTTGGCCAGCTCCTCAGCTGCCAGGAAAGGGAGTCTCAGGGCTGGAGGACATTGCTCTGGAAAAGAGGGAAACAATCCCACAGTGGGGACCCCTTCTTCAGGTGATGGGCCCGTATCCAGTCGCACTATGGATACTCCTCTGGGGAGGGGGGGAAGGGGGCTTCTTGTTGTGGGTGACTCTATAGTCAGGAACATAGAAAGGGGGGTCTGTGACGGATGTGAGGACCGCACGGTGACTTGCCTACCTGGTGCGAAGGTTGCGGACATCACCTCTCGTCTAGATAGGCTGGTAGAGAGTGCTGGGGAGGAGGTAGCGGTTGTGGTGCATGTTGGCACCAACGACGTGGGGAAATGTAGCCGGGCGGTCCTGGAGGCCAAATTTAGGTTGCTAGGTAGGAAGCTCAAATCCAGGACCCCAAAGGTAGCGTTCTCAGAAGTGCTACCTGTTCCACGCGCAGGGCCAGCTAGGCAGGCGGAGCTCAGGGGTCTCAATGCGTGGATGAGACACTGGTGTCAGGAGGAGGGGTTTAAGTTTGTTAGGCACTGGGGAACGTTTTGGGACAAGCCAGGCCTGTACAAGAGGGACGGGCTTCACTTGAACCAAAACGGAACCAGACTGCTGGCGCGTAACATTAAGAAGGTGGCAGAGCAGCTTTTAAACTGACTCCTGGGGGAAAGCCGACAGGAGCCGAGGGGCATCCGGTTCGGGACTCCTCATCCCTCGGGAATGAGGGTGCAGAGGATGGGGAACAGTCAAGTAATAACAGAGTAAGAATTGGGAGTGGTAGCGTGATGGGACATGACAGCCAGTCTAGCAAGACAGAAGGCTGCAGGAATAAAGGGGCAAACATGCAGCCCTTCTTGGGGGACCAGGTATATAAGTGCTTTTATGCAAATGCCCGAAGTCTTCGGGCAAAGATGGGAGAACTGGAACGTTTGGTGGCTAGGGAAAACATTGACATAGTAGGTATAACAGAAACCTGGTGGAATGCGGAGAACCAGTGGGATACTGCAATTCCAGGATATAAACTCTATAGGAGGGACAGAGAGGGGCGTGTTGGAGGTGGGGTGGCCATCTATGTCAAAGAGGGGGTAGAATCCACCAGAGTAGAGCTGGAGGGGGGCTCTGACTCCTCCGTAGAATCACTGTGGGTTAGATTACCAGGCTCAAAGAGTGATGTAATAGTAGGGGCATGCTACCGTCCTCCAGATCAAAAACCTGAAGGGGATCTTGAAATAAGGAAGCAAATCAGGGAGGTGTCAACGAGAGACAGGGTTGTAGTCATGGGGGACTTCAATTATCCTCACATCGACTGGGTCAATTCATGCTCAGGTCATGAAAGAGAGACTGGATTTCTGGATATGTTAAATGACTGTGCCTTAGAGCAGCTTGTCACGGAACCGACCAGAGGACAGGTGACTCTGGACTTGATATTGTGTGGCACTCAAGATCTGGTCAGGGAGGTAAATGTTACCGAACCGTTGGGGAACAGTGACCATGCTGCGATCTGTTTCGCCATGCATGTCGGAGGGAGAGTGCCGAGCAAATCTGACACGAAAACCCTTGACTTCCGAAGGGCAGACTTCCCCAAAATGAGAAGACTAGTTAAGAAAAAGCTGAAAGGGAAGGTAAAAAGAGTCCAATCACTCCAGAGTGCATGGAGGCTGTTTAAAACAACAGTCATAGAGGCCCAGCGGGAGTGTATCCCACAAAGGAGGAAGGGCTCGACCAAGTCCAGGAGGATGCCGGCATGGCTAACAAGCACAGTTAAGGAGGCTATAAAAGGCAAGGAAGCTTCCTTCCGTAAATGGAAGACTTGCCCTAATGAGGAAAATAAACAGGAGCACAAACTGTGGCAAAAGAAATGTAAAAGGATGATACGGGAGGCCAAGAAAGACTTTGAGGAACGTATGGCAGGCAACATAAAAGGGAATAATAAAAGCTTCTTCAAATATGTTAGAAGCAGGAAACCTGCCAGGGAAACGGTGGGTCCGCTGGATGGTGAGGGAGAGAAAGGGGTGATAAAAGGGGACTTGGAGACTGCAGAGAAATTAAATGAGTTCTTTGCATCTGTCTTCACGGCAGAAGACCTCGGGCAAATACCGCTGCCGGAACGGTCTCCCCTGACTAAAGAATTAAGTCAAATAGAGGTTAAAAGAGAAGATGTCTCAGACTTAATTGACAAAATAAAGATCAATAAATCACCAGGCCCGGATGGCATCCACCCAAGAGTTCTGAAGGAACTCAAGAATGAAGTTGCTGACCTCTTGACCAAAATATGCAACTTGTCCCTTAAAACGGCCACTGTGCCAGAGGATTGGAGGATAGCTAATGTCACGCCAATCTTTAAAAAAGGAAGGAGGGGGGACCCGGGAAACTACAGGCCGGTCAGCCTAACATCTGTTCCGGGGAAGATGGTGGAAAGTCTCATTAAGGATAAAATCTTAAAATACATAGAAGAACAAGCTCTGCTGAGGGAGAGTCAGCATGGCTTCTGCAAGGGGAAGTCTTGCCTCACAAACCTGTTAGAATTTTTTGAAAAGGTCAACAGGCATGTGGATGCGAGCGAACCCGTGGATATTATATATCTGGATTTTCAGAAGGCGTTTGACACGGTCCCTCATGAAAGGCTCCTGCGAAAACTCCACAGTCAGGGAATAAGAGGGCAGGTCCTCTTGTGGATTAGGAACTGGTTGAAGACCAGGAAACAGCGAGTGGGAGTCAATGGGCAATTTTCACAATGGCGAGAGGTGAAAAGCGGTGTGCCCCAAGGATCGGTCTTGGGACCGGTGCTTTTCAACTTATTCATAAATGACCTGGAGTCGGGGATAGGCAGTGAGGTGGCCAAGTTTGCGGATGACACTAAACTTTTCCGGGTGGTGAAGACCAGCAGGGATTGTGAAGAGCTCCAGAAGGATCTCTCCAAACTGGGAGAATGGGCAGCAAAATGGCAGATGCGCTTCAATGTAAGTAAGTGCAAAGTGATGCACATTGGGGCAAGAAACCAAAATTTCACATATACGCTAATGGGTTCTGAGTTGTCTGTGACGGATCAAGAGAGAGATCTTGGGGTGCTGGTGGACAGGTCGATGAAAGTGTCGACCCAGTGTGCGGCGGCTGTGAAGAAGGCCAATTCCATGCTCGGGATCATTAAAAAGGGGATTGAGAATAAAACGGCCAATATCATTATGCCTTTGTACAAATCGATGGTAAGGCCACATCTGGAGTATTGTGTCCAGTTCTGGTCACCATACCTCAAAAAGGATATAGTTGAATTGGAAAAGGTGCAGAAAAGAGCGACCAGAATGATTTGTGGGCTGGAGCACCTCCCTTACGAGGAAAGGCTACAGCGTCTGGGGCTTTTCAGCCTAGAAAAAAGGCGCCTGAGGGGGGACATGATTGAGACTTATAAAATTATGCATGGGATGGAGAGAGTGGATAGAGGGAAATTCTTCTCCCTCTCGCACAACACCAGAACCAGGGGACACGCACTAAAATTGAGTGGAGGGAGAGTTAGAACAGACAAAAGAAAATATTTCTTTACCCAGCGTGTGATTCATCTGTGGAACTCCTTGCCACAGGATGTGGTGATGGCACCTGGCCTAGATGCCTTTAAAAGGGGTTTGGACAAATTCATGGAGGAAAGGACCATCACAGGTTACAGGCCATAAGCAACCTCCTGGTTTTTTAGAGGTGGGTTTTCTCTGTGCCAGGTGCAAGGGAGTGGCAACTGGACACAGGTACTTTGTTGTCTCGTGTGCTCCCTGAGGCATCTGGTGGGGCCACTGTGTGACACAGGAAGCTGGACTAGATGGGCTTTTGGCCTGATCCAGCAGGGCTCTTCTTATGTTCTTATGTTTAAAATAGGGGTTCACAGTCAGAAAGTGGGCTTTGAAGCAAGCCCTTGCATACAGTTTCAACAGTAGCCTTAGTCATAGGGAGAAGCAGGTCAAAGGAGCCCCACTGCTTTCCTGGAGGGGAATGGGTGCATTCAGAGATGGCCCACAAAAGTTAGTTGTGCAGCCTGGGCTGACTCAACAGCTTTGGTTGCACTCAGGGAGAAAGAGGGAGGGAAAGGCTGGAAAGGAAAAGGAGTTCAGGGTGTTATTGATCCTGGGTGATGGCTCGCATGGTGGTTCTTGGATGGCAGCTGGAATAGGAGTGACTTAAGGTGATACCAGCAGGTTAATGATTCATAGACTGGCAGCAAGGATAGCAGTGAACAGGGCAGAGGGCAAAAAACCAGGGAGCAAAGAGCTAAGATGAGGCTCTAGTGCTCAAAAAATTTTAAGGCTCCCCCCCCATAGATTTCTATGGGATCCTAGGTGGGGTGAACGAATCAAGGGATCCTCCTTTGCTAGTTGAGGATAACTGCTGGGCCTGGGCTCTGCTTTTGTTTTCCCACCCAGATGAGGCTGCAGTGGCTAGTTTGGAGGGCTGTTTGTTTGTAAACGAGCTTCCTTGATTGGACTCCAATCGGGGTTGGTGAGAACCATAGGAGTCAGGGATCCTTCTTTTGTTTTGCTAAACTTGTTTTTGGCAGTGGCTACAATCACCAGGTATGCAATCTGCTGTTCCAGCAGGATTTGGAGCTAGGAGGCTCTATTTGAATTTTGGAGATATGAAAATTCGATTACGGATAGCTTCAGAATGACTGCGGATGCTGTGGATAGCTTCAGAATGGCCACAGATAAGCGAGAACAGACTGTGAATGGCAAGAAGTATGTTGCACTCTTGTTCCCTGAAGATAAGTGAATCCGCAGGAACGGAGTGCGCAAATAGCGAGGATTGACTGTACTGTTTTGATCTCGGCAGAAGAGAGAATTACATATATCTGTCATAATCTGTAACTTTAAGTGAAAAATGTCTTAAAAGATCACAGAATTTATATTACAGACAAAATGTAGGAGTATGCTAACTTTTCCCTCCTCATTGAGCATGCCACACTGGAGATCTGCTCCTGTCATATAGTGCTGGTCATCCAAAACACTAATCATCTGGTCTCTCTTAACTGTACTGTGGATGGTGGGAGCTCAGTCTCCTAAATGAAATTGATTGATGGTAGAGTCAGAAAAAAAGGAAGTGCTTCACACAAAGTGTAATTAACTTATGCAATTCACTTTGTCACAACACACAATGATGGATGTTAGTTTAAGATGGCTTTAAATCGATGAGACAATTTTATAGAGGACAATTCCATCAGTGGTTATTAGCCATATTGGCTAATAATGAGACCTCCATGTTCAGAATACTAGTGATATTGCTGCTGCTTCATAAGTATCTGCCTTGAAATATGCATCTGTCCAATGTGTAATGCTTCGCTGTATTCCGAATCAAACACCTTTTTCTGCAGAGTTCTTCTTTGGCTTGGGATGTAAAATGAGATTCTGATCAATGCTGCACATGGAAGTGAGTGTTCAGCCAAAGCAAGTTGCTTTGCTGGGGTCAAACTAGACATGACACTAATGTCTGGAATCACATGAAGTTTGAAAGCTGCCCAGTAACCTCTGTTTTTCTGGAAAATAGTGTAGAGCCCATCCAGATGACTGTTGTTTTGCAAAGGGTGACATCTAATATCTCTTTCCAGTGAGTTTGTATCTTTTGCAGAAGTATCTGCATAACCAATCTACACACCCATTTAAGAACATAAGAATTGCTTTGCTTATGAGATGAACAGCGCAATCCTACCTAACTATCCATTGGGGGGCCAGAGTCTGCCTGCCAGATCCTATCCCCATTCTGGGTCACTCTGCAGTGGCCTGGATGTCTACTCGGGGGAAGGGGACGTTTGTCCCCTTCCCCCGGTGTAAACCAGCAAAGGTCCGATGGGCCTCCTCAGATTTCTGCCAGTTAAATAGCTGGCGGAACACGGAAGAGGCCGTGTAACGGCTGCACCAGCCAGACGGGGACGGGGATATGGCAAACGCCATCCCCGCCCCCTCCTGGGCCGGCACGGCCAATGACCCCCTCCCTCGCCACCCGGACGCCCATGCGGCCGCCAGGGGATCCCTTACCTTCCTCCGGTGGCCGCATGGAGATCCGGCGGCAGAGTAATGGCTGCCGGCCTAGTGTCAGCAGCCCTTACTCTAGAGTAGTCACAAAAGTGCCTTATGGCACATTTGTGATGGCTTAGGGTGGCGGAGCGCTTGCTCCGCTGCCCTAAAGCTCTGGATGATTGTGATGGAAGTCTAACACTCCATCTCTGATAGTCACCAGCAGGTGTTCTAGGTGGGACTGTTTTGCGTGCTCAAAACATTGCCATGCTTTTTATGAGGCATAAAAAGACAGAAAATGATCCTAGCATATGCTCTTTGATATCCATTGCTTTTCACAATTTAACTTTGAATTCAAGAACAAGCCATTAAGTCTTATTGAATCTTGGTGTTCCTCTGAAAATCTGACCTAATACCCCTGCAGGAAAAAAAAATAGATATTGAATCAAGCCTAAGCACTTAACCTTAAAGCAAAGATTCTGGTGGGGGCTGAAGGTTACTTTCACATTGCTAGGCTAATATTGGTGAGAAGAGGTGCATCTATAAAACTTTGTATCCCTCGGGTTGCATGAATTATGAACAGTTATAGTAAAGGTTGACATAAACTCTGGCCCTAGTAAGTGATAGTTTTAACACTGTGAAGTATGGTGACCTTTGAACCTTTACATTTTAGACAAGATGGCGTGAGACAAAGTGTGAAGGAAATCAAGTTGGTCAAATTTACATTTCTGGAAACCATTCACTCAGTCAACTTAGTAAATTTTACACAGCTCATTGAAGCAGTAAATACATTTCACCCCTTCAGTAGGTATGACCTTTGCTGTTACATGTAAATGTTTTCTCTTCATCTGGGTTATGAGCCCCTTTTCCAGTTCGCTGATCTCTTGAGTACACCAAAGTGATCTGCAGGTCTTTGCCGTGATGTGACTTACAGTATTGACAGTTCCAAGACTGAAATTCTGTCACAACAATGACTTGAGCCTGAATGATCAAAATAGATCTAAGTAGACCAAGCTAAGCTGGTCATTCTCGGCTCCATTTTAAATACTTTATGTCATGCGTGACGCATGGCTTGAGAGTTATCACTGTTAATAATGTAAGGCAGAGCTGGTTGCTTGACAGTCTTTAGATAGACAGGCTGCTGATGAAGCCTCTGTTAAGACTTCAGAAAGTTAATATAGTCCTCCCAGCTTTTATTGTTAGCCCCCCCCCCAATATACATATGAAAACCAGAAAGGGAGGTTTTTGTACATTGTACACCGCCTAGAAAAGTGGTCAGTAAATTTTAAAGCAAATATATAGTCAAGTCACTTTTACTGCATGTAAAACTATAGCTTATTTACTTTCTATGGATAAAATATTGAACAAGACTATGATCAAAGAGGACTGCCCAGGAACGAGATTAGTAGCAGTTTACTAATAGTAGTAGTAGTACTACAGGGGCAGCCCAAACCTAACATAAAGATCTGACGGGCGGTCCAGGGCACCCGTCGGATCCTGAGGTTCCCGAGCTCCGCCATGCAAGTCTACTCAGGGAAGGGGATGCTTGTCCCCTTCCCCAGGTGTAACTTCGGCTGGGACCGATCGGCCTCCTCGGATTTCTGCCAGCTATTTTGCTGGCGGAAGTTGGAGGAGGCCGTGTAATGGCTCAGCCGATCGGCGGGGGTCAGGATTCGGCTGAGGCCGATCCCCGTCCCCTCCCTGATCGGCTGGGCCTATCGGCCCCTGCCGTTCGCTCCCAAACCACCCCCCCCTCTGCTGGATCCTTACCTGGGTCTGGCGGCGGGCAGGAGACGGTCCGGGCGGTGGAGCAGGGCAGGTCGGCCTTGCGCCGACCTTCCCTGCTCTCAAGTCATTGCGAAAAGTGCTTTACGGCACTTTCGCGACATCTTCGGCCGACGGAACACTTGTTCCGCCGGCCAAATTGACAATAGGATTGTGCCCTAATAGTAGAAGTAGATTACTGGGTAGTCCTCTTTGCTTATCGCTGGCCATGTGAATTTTAATTCTTATTAAAACTATGATCATCATCAATACATAGTAGGACACTACAGCAAGGAATTGCTCATGCAGCTACCTCTTCATTCCACACCTTTGCCTGATTCCCCCCCCCCAAAAAAAATCCTTTTGCAGAAAGGGAGCAATGAGCAAGTATAAATTATTATTTATATCCTACCTTTCACAGAGAGCTCAATGCAGAATTGACAATAGTCTCCTACCTGGGTGCTTATCTGACCCAGATCTGCTTTCACTATTCTTGACTAGGCAAAGGTCTGTTCAAGCCTTGTTCTGTAGAGATAATGATTCTGGATATATAATTTAGTGCTATCTGGAACAACGACTTTGGATTCACTCTGGAAACGGCTTGCTTTTCTACTTTTAGTTCTAAAGGGCATAGGGGGACTGGTTCAAGATGGTAATGTAGTTGGGATTCTCAGAGACTAGTTGAATTTTTATAGCCACATGTGAAGAACAATTCTGATTTTTTTTAAAATCAGTGCTTCAAAAAGGTTAAGCGCTTGGTCGAACCCACCATGGCCTGCATGTGGATGAATCTCCATAGAGTATAAGGTAGAACACACACACCCCACTCCCCAACAGACACAGATGCATCAAACCAAACCATTACAGGGCTGTTACAAGGGGCTTAAACAACAACACTAAATGGAATATTAAGCCTAAAAGCCCTATGAAACTATCCACCTAGACCCCGGTTCATTTTTTTATTATAGTTACTGATACACCTGATACATCTATCACTAGGTGAACACAACTGTCTTGCCTTATTTATTTATTAAGAGTTTCCAGAAACAGCTCAAACGGCTAACAAATTCAAAAAATACTAACTACACATCAATATAACCTCAAACATATAAATACAATAATAAAATTCATATTTAAAACGTTTATCAAAAATACACTCACAGCCCATCCAGAAACCCATAGCAACAAAACACTTTTCAAAAAGCAAAAAAACTTTTTCATGAGCAGCAGCAAAAAAACAACTTAATGCCAATAATGGCAGCCTAATAGTAGCAATAAAACAGCACAGGAAATAATAAAATTAGGAACAAAAGTAGAATATGGAGGGAAAGAGACCCAGTCCACCTCCCAACACCCACCCATACTCCCAAAAAATGCCAATCCAAACAAAAAAAATATTTAACCGCCAGAATATCTCTAAAGAGGGGGCAGTTCTTGACTCATAAGGGAGGGAGTTCCACAATTGCAATGCCTCCACCCAGCGGCAGCGTGGCCTGGAATGCCGCCTGATGCCACATTGTGTCTGCTGGCTCTACACAATTAGAAAAAAAAATAGCAGCCAGTTACTATGCTCCCCAAGTGTTTTTTTTTTTTTTTCAGTGCAGAAGTGCAGGACTTCCATGTTCAATTCGAAGGGACCACGTGAATGAAGAAACTCCTTTGATTGCACGGTCCCTGTAAATCAAACCAGAAGACCTGCACTTCCATGTTTGAAGAAACTGTGCAAGGAGCATGGTAAGGAGGTGTGGAATGTGAATCAGTATGGGTTGCATCCACGACAGACTGGAGCGAGGCAGTGGTTGTGGCAGACATGGGGTGAAGGGCAGAGGCGTAGCTAAGCGGCTCCCTGGTGATGTCACCGCTGGAAGTGACATCACCGCTGCTACACATCGCCTCAGAGGCGCAGGGCGGGCAGGAGGACCAAAACAATCGCCCTCTGCACCGCTGCCACCCACTCTCCCCCCTGGCGAAAAAATGCGATTCACGCCCCCGCCACCTGCTTTGTTGCCCCCCCAAGTGCCGCTCGGGAGGACCCTGTGTGCTGCTGGGGGCCCTTTGCCCCCTCCAGTCACCGCTTTTGGTGAAGGGCACCTGAAATCTGCTGCCCTCTAGCCTCCTACAATCTGCTGCTGCTGCAACCTGCATCACCCCACCTAACGGGTGGGCTGCCCCTGGCACTACCAAAAAGTCACTGTGTTTTCCCTCACAATGCCCTGGACAGTGGTCAGGGTGGGACAATGTGGAGAAAAAACATTGGTGGCCCCCTCTGTCAGCCACCAAAGGACTTCTGACTCTCCTTTTACACTTTCTAGGCTGTGGTTACTTAAGTTTGCATGTAACAACAGTTTTTTTTATAGGTCACCTCATTCCTGCATTACAAGGTAAGCGTCCTACTCTCCTGTTATGAAAATGAAAGGAGCTTGAATGAACCAAATGGCTCATTAGGGCTCCAAAGGCGTTCGTTTCTGAAATGAAAACTGAAATGAAATGCAAACCAATGAACCCTGGACCAAATGGGCCCAATTCAGAATGTAAACCTGTTGCAAAAGGGAGGGAGTTTTGAACACGGGGACTCAATTAGGTTCAATTTTCCATTCATCAAATAAATAAAAGCACACCCCAGTTCAAATTCAGAAGACATTTTAAAATTCACTGTGGAACCCGCATGTGAGACGCTTGAATCTCTGCTCTATTGCACAAAACTGAGCACATTTAGAAATCATAAAAGAAGAGCAGAATGTGGAATTTATTTTATTTAATTGTAATTTGACTTTATTAGCATGAAGTTATTCATCCAGTGCATTTGAAACAGCCATACCAAGAAACAACGCAATGAGGGAGGTCTAAATCCTGGAAGATTGAAAAGTTGGTAATATTGCTTTTGGAGAGGCATATTGATTTACAACCTGCTCACAAATGTCTTGAATGCACCCTGGTTGGCATTCATTTTAACAGAGCATAAGAGGAGATTTGGCAAATATTTAACTGTTGTCACTGCAGTCAGGGGATCACTAAATAGATGGCGTTGTACACAGAAGTGCAGCAAATGTTCACAATCAGTCATGGAATTGGAAAGGAAATTGAAAGAACAGGAGACATCCTTTGAGTTTTGTCCATAGCTGGAATAAACTATTTTCTAAACCAGGTTGCTCATTTTTCATCAGAGCTGTCATTTTATTGAAAGTGGAGAGTGTTTGCTAGGTGATGAGCATGGCCCAGAGCTATATAAACTAGCTCAGGGGTTCTCAAAGTGGTGGGTTATGACCCATCACTTGGAGAAGGGGCAGGTCACTACCCCCTTAAGGGGAGTAGTGATCTGTGATGGCGGTGGCAGCGATCTGGGGATCGCACCACTGCCAGGGACAAAAGGGTATTTTTAGACTTATTGGGGATCAGGCCGTCCTCTGGAGGGTGTGGGGGGGCTCGAGCCCCCCCCTAGTGGGCCTCTCCAAGCCTCTGAATAGTTCCTGGAGGCAAATAAAGTCCACTTCCGGTTTTTGGGGAAACCAAAAGCGGTGGGTTTTAGTGGCAGCAGCACATGCCAGAATCCTATCCTTGTTTTTTTTCTAGCCCGACATGCCCCCACCTTACCTCTCCTCATACTTATGCCAGCAAAATGGCTGGAGTAGGTCCGAGGAGACCCATTGATGGCCAGGTGGCCTATGGAGAGGTAAGTAAAAACTGTTCTTACTTACCTCTCCCAGGCTGTCTGGTCGCCCCCACCCCATTGGATGCAGTATGTGCTCCTTCAGTATGTGATGGTGGGGTATAGGATGTTGGAGATGGGCAGCGTTTGTCTGCTGAGCACTGGGGGGGGGGCGATGTGTCATCCGGTCACCTGAAAGGACCTGTTACCTGACCCCTCTGTGTTCCAAAGGAAAGGACGTGGCCCCAGACCCCATTTCCTCCTTCTCCCATGCGTTCCTTCTTCCTTCTCCTGATGCTGAGAGAGGACGTGGCATGCCTGAGCTCTGATGAATGGCGGCCATGATCCGAGTACACTACCATGCAGGAGGCGCCACTGCGCCAGCAATGAGGGGCGCTTCATCCTTAAGTTAGTATAAACTCTGATCTTAATCAGATGCTGTATATATGAGCTGAACCGTGAGTAAACTTCTTCTTTTTGCAAGTTAACTCAGCATATGCCTCGTGTGTTTATTTAGCTAATAGCAGTCTGCCTGGGTGTAAGAGGGAACAAACTGTGCTAAGAATCTTCTAGATAACCTCCCAAATAGAGGTTATCCCAACATAGGATTGGGGCCTTAATGAACTTTTGCTTGAAGAGGGTGGAAATCAGGAAAATGTTTCAAGGATAGCTTCTTCCTCAGTGCCTTGGTCCCAATCCAGTTTGAGGACTGCACAGCTGAATTTTAGAGATATTAAAAGAGACAGGAGATCCATTAATGGAGCTCCTAGTTTCCCCAGTTTGGCCTTTAGTGATGAACAGTTTTCGACTTAAACACGACCTACAGAGAATAACCGCAATTTACTGGGAAATAGGTGATTTTGATCAAAGACATAATGATTCACATGCACCAGCCATGAAGACTGATAGAGCAGTTGAACATATGTTTGTTAAATGGTACAAACAAAAAAGGAGGGAAGCCTCAAGCTTATAAAAAGTATCGGTGTACTCTTCTGTATCGGAACCATCCAAGTGAAAGAAGATAAATAACAGACCTTCATGAGAATACTGAGAGCATGATGAATTTCAAATTTCACCTCATATGCATCAAAAAGCATAATACATAGTTTCTGTAATTTTGCATGCAAGTTTTGATCTTCCTGGAGACATGGATGCATGTTTGCGTAAGCGAGAGAAGACTGTACCGAGCATCTTAATGGTTGTTTACATGGAAAGGTACCCTTAGTTAGAAAGAGGGCAGCTATCTCCTTTGTTTGTTTGCCATTAAAGCCATTACATTGTAATTGAGACGATAATGACTTTGATTACATGGCAAGGGAGTCAGATGCATTATCATCTCCAGAGCAGTCCTGTTTATTGTGAAGATTGTGTTTGTTTGTCTTCACCAAGAAGCTTCAAAGAAACTTCCAAACACACAGCCTAGTACATTAGAATAATATTTGATAACTGTGAAAAAGGGATGGCTGAATGTAGCTTTCTTTTACGTCACAGGGTGTGTGTGTGTGTGTGTGTGTGTGTGTGTGTGTGTGTGTGTGTGTGTGAAACTGTATATTATATGCCTTCCTGGCCATACCTGTTCCATACATTTGGCATATATAAATGGTGCACATATACATATGTTTCATTTTATGTATAGGTCCAATACTTTCAATACTTGTCCCCCAATTTTGAAAGGTAGGAATTGAAATGTATTTGGTGTGATCCCATAGCAATGTTACATGTATTTACAGTATACGTTACACTATTTATACGTTACACTAAATGCAGACACACACAAAAAGGCCGTAGGTCTCAGAAGCTGCCTTACAAAAAATATTAATAAGCATTAAGACTGGGTAATTCAACTCTCTTTGGCCTGACTGCATCGGTTTTTTGCAAGATAAGGGCCTGACATGGTGTTCGTAAATCAGCGGTTAAAGGCACCACAGCTATGGAAGTTAATTGTTGACTTTCTGCATTGAAGAAACCAATGCAGTTTTCTTGGGAAAACCATTAGTAAAAAGCCAACTCTTGTTAATAGTTGTTGATCTTTATTCACCTTGAAATCTGATGAACCTGGGATGAATGGAAATGTGTGATTCTAAGGGTTCTGAAATAATCTGTTATGTGCGATAAAATCACACAAGACACCCAGAAAAAACAAAGTATTGGTAAAATTAGCTTATATAATGTCTGTCATCTGATACTTTAAATGGTATTGTGTACAGGGAGTTTTGTGTCTGTGGAAACACAGATAGGAGAAGTAATGGGGTTTTAGTGTTCTGATTCAAGATATATGATCCCTGACATAGCTATGGGAATACAAGTTGTATAGGTAGTGAAATATATTCTAACTCTTACAAACACTTCAAGGTTCATGAAGGTTGTCTGATTTTATATTCATTTTAGAATTTATGTATTTATGTTCCAGTTTGTTAGAGTTAACAGCTTGTATTGATAACTATATGATTCACTGTAGTTGTGACATTAGATAGAAATGTTATAGGAAATGCAACTGGCTGGCATTCAAAAAAGTTACAAAGGGTGTGCTTCTACGCACTCTTGGCAGGAAGCCCCATTAAATTCAATGGGATTTATTTCAAAGTAAGCATGTGCAGGTTCTGGCTGCATGTTTTGTATCTATACCAAATGACAGGACGTATTGATGTCTCCTAACCTCTGACTTTCTACAGATTTGTATTTGTACATTGTGTAGACTTTAATTGAAATATTTTTCCTTGTCTTCCTCCTCTTACCAGTGGTGGCACCAGAAAAAATATCGGGGGAGGCAGCACACAAGGGGCAAAGTGCTTTTATGGATGGTGAACTAGATTCTTGAAAGAAAAGTACAGTAACCCAACATCTTACAGGGACTTGCGCAAATTCAACAACATGTACTTGCAAACATAGACAGAGAGAGAGAGAGAGAGAGAGAGAGAGAGAGAGAGAGAGAGAGAGAGAGAGAGAGAGGTTTAAATAGTGCAGGCAATTCTGCCTGCCATTCCACTTAGTATATGACCCGAAGCAAGCCTGAGATGGAGAATATGAGTGCAATCCTGCTCACCCCTGGGCCAGCATAGTGCATCCTAGGCTGGCTCAGAGCCATTGCAAAAGCTGATGTAAGGCTGTTGTGCCAGCTTTAGTCCTGTGCATAGACCTGCACCGGCCTCCGCGTGCCAGATCCTGCTGGTGTGCGGCCCAGGAGGATAAGTGTTGCACCGCTCAAGAAGAGGGTGGGATGGGGTGGGGGGAGGATGGGGAAGAGGTGGGGAGGGGGTGAAATAGGGCTGGGGGAGGTTGGCAACGGGGGCGAGTGGACTGGACCGGGGAGGGGGTGGGATCAGCGGCAGCGGTGCACGCTAGATCCTACCCCCCTTCCTTGGCTGGTTTCCCTTACACAGGGCTCCCGGATTTGCGCCAGCAAAATAGCTGGCACAGATTCGAGGAGACCCATAGTAGGGGCTGGGCCTTTACCTGGGGGAAGGGAATGAAAGTTCCCTTTGCCCAAGGTGACCTCCCAGCTCCTGTTTTGCACTCAGGATCCAGTGCTGCCTGTGCCGGCCTTGCTGGATCCCTTGGCGCAAAGTTAAGGAGGATTGGGCTTTGAATCTGCTATTCCCTCAGTTAGTCTCAGTTCCTGCCTGCCTTTGGTAGTTTTTAAAGAGGTAGTACGTATTTTTCGAATGTAAGGGATTTCATGATAATTTTGAGCATATGCAATTTTGGCTTTAGGCATCAACTCTGGGATATAACCCTTGCATAAGATGTGGGCTGACATTAATCCTTCCATCCAAGGAAATTGGCCTTAGACAGACAGACAGATGCTTTATATCTATCTGCTTTATATATAGATGCTTTATATAACATGCTATAGGACTGGGTACTGAAAATGGGAAATAATTTGTAAGGGTATTGGACTGGCGACACACCCACACCACTGTTTATCAGGGTGTTTCGAGACTGCAACAAAACTCCCAATTATTTTGTTAATGTGAGGATAAAAAGGTAAAGGTGACCCCTGAGAATTAAGTCCAGTTGTGTCCGACTCTAGGGTGTGGTGCTCATCCCCATTTCAAAGCCGAAGAGCCAGCGTTGTCCGAAGACGCCTCTGTGGTCATCTGGCCGGCATGACTCTCCTTGCCGCAGCGCGTAGCATGCAGCTGGAACATGGAGGATACTAGATAATAAAAAAATTGTCACAGAAAAGGACTGCTATAGTGTTTAGAATAGTTAAAAAATCCACTTTTCTGTTTGTTTTGATACACCCTTTGTCTTCACAACTGTTTCTGCTCTCTGCAATTAATTTAACAATAGATCTTCATTGTGTGTGTGTTTTTTAAATGTTAAATAAGTCTTATCAAAGTTTAATTTAGTGTTGCAATGGGGCTACATTTTCTTTAATGCAGTCTTGTGTTGTTTCATTTAGCTTATAATTAGTTTTTGTACAACTTAAATTAATAATATGAGCCATTATCTTCATTATCACATGGCCAGGGAGCTTTGTTCATTGAGAGACCCTCCACCAGGTCATGTGGTATGAAAACAAGTCCAGAAAGAAGCAGGCAGTCCAAATGTTATGGGTGATCTGAAAGCTCAGTTTGTGTGTGAACAATAGAGATGAACAAACTCTCTCCCCACTCAATGTGGAAGTGATCAGAGCTCTTTCTTCACTACCAACTGGGAAGTCCTCTGTCTTAAAATGATCAACCTGAGGCTCAGAAAATGGTCCCTCTCCCCACCAGCCCCACACCCCACCCAAACACACTCTACCCTTTACTAACTTCCAGCAGTGATAGTGGAAGCAGTGGTGGTGAACAGTGGTGGTAGCAACAAAAGATGCCAATAGCCACCTCACCTTTCCTTCTAGCTTTCTAATGAGGGTGATAGAAGCGATGGAGGGAAGACCCTTCTATGAAAAATATTTGTTTCGCCTAGTGTTTGGGTGATGGGTTGTGGTCTGCCTCCTGTGTCTCAAGATGCTCTGCCATGCTGCTTTTGTGCTCCATACTGTCGCCCCCCTCCCAGTGGATTTTATTGTTTTTAAATTTAGTTATGTATTGTTTAAACTTATTTTATGTATTTTAAATTATGTATTTTAATTTTTGTTGTAAGCCGCCTTGGGCATTTGCCTTGGGCATAGGATAAGGCGGGATATAATTTTTTTAAACAAACAACAAACAAACAAATAAATAAAAGACAAAAAAAAGTGTGCTGCTGCTTGCCTCTTCCGCAGTGATGTGGACTCAAGTTCGGCGACTCGCTCATGAATCCGACGTAAGTCACAGCAGTGATTTGACTTGGACTGGACTCGTGGATCGTCAGCAACTCACCCAACTCGATTCGCAACTTGGCCCCTTTTTATAAGTGGGCTGGCTTATAGCGTTTTGGTAAAGAAAGAGATGCATTTGCTTGACGCCCGTGCTACAAACATAACTAAGGTCATGGGCACAGGGCCCCGCGGGGATAGCATTCCCCTTATCCACAGTTTCCCAGTATCTGCGGGGGGCTAGGAACCTATCCCCTGCAGATACCGGTGCCCTACATCTGAACTGACCACTTGGCCTTGTGTCTCAGCAAATATGGAGGGATGAAGCTGAACTTTCCTAGGGAGGGAATTCCACAGCTTCATTGACACTGCAGAGAAGACCGTCCAATAAGGGGCCAATTTGGACAATAATTTGATTATCCAAACCGGCCCATGCAAAGATGAGCATGCACTTTTTATGCACGCTGTGCCTCCTTCCCTCCTTTGTTGGTAGTTCTCTTAATAATCGCAGGGGAGGGATGGTTCATCCATCCTTCTTTGCATGCTGCTAAACCTACTTTATCATCAAATCATCATTTATATATCATATATCAGTGTTGATGATAAAGTCAGAGAAGTGGAGGACCATCCTTCCTAAGGTTTGGGATCTGGGCATACCTTCCCCTGCCTCAACATTTTGTTAGCCTAATCCTCTTAGATTAGCCTAATCTAAGAACTAGGAGGTTTACTGAGGGCTAGCCCAAGACTTCCTGATACCTGAGGTGGTATGCCAGATGCTGCTGCCCCCCCATCTGATGAGGTTTCAGCCTCTGCTCCTCCCACTCGCCAATGGCCTAGCTCAGCACTCCCCTTCACACTTCCTCTTCTTCTCTGTCCCCATCTTCCTTTTCCAATTCAGGGAGTGGAAAGAGAAGCAATGGCGGCAAGTAGGTGGACAGAGAGCCCCCCAACAATCTGCTGCCTGATGCAACCGCTTCTGTTGACCTCATGGAGGGGCCGGCCCTGGGTCTACCGTTTCACTGAATGGAAAATTCCTCATGTGAAATTTGATTGACTTCAACAGAATTGTGTCTGGGTGAAGCATATATTAGTTCTATTAACTTATTCTTGCAATGAGATTTAGGTTTCTTCTCTTCTCCCCCCCCCCCCGCCAAACTATACCCACATAATTGCCAGACAGAAAATGGCCCTTAATTAGCCAAGCACTGAATGTTAATGATATTTTCTCCGCATAGTTGCTACTATGTCTCATTTCTTTGGATGCCATAGTAACAAGAACCAAAAGGTCAAAGTCTATTATAATCCCACTTTTTGAGTAAACAAGTCATAAAATCCATTACACATATGGTATTAATTATAAGTAATTTCAACCTTCTCTGTCTTTCATTTATCATGTAGACAAGAGATAATATTAAAAAGTTCTGAATTCATTTAAACAGTAAAACTTCCAGCGATCAGTTTGATAAATCCGGTCCTGTTTTTTTTTTTTTTTAAGTATATGAGATGATGCATATTAATAAATGCAGGACTGGCCCCAGACCTCCTGATACCTGAGGCGGCATGCCAAATGCTGCCCCCCTTACCCGATAATGTGCCAGCCTCTGCTCCTCCCACTCTCCACTGTTCTAGCTCAGCACTCTCTTTCCCTCCACATTTTCTCTTCCTGTCTGTTGCCTTTTTCCTTTTCCAATCCAGGGAGTGGAAGGAGAAAGAGGAGCAGTGAATGTAAGTAGGCAAACAGATATGGACCCCCCCCCCCATCTGCTGCCTCAGTTGACCTCTTCACTTGGCCTCATCAACAGAGGCGTAACCGCCCCCCTTAGTGCCCGGAGCACCGGGGGGGTAGGCGCCCCTATAATTAAATATCGTGCCGCGGCGGGGGGGCGCGCTCCGGGAGGGAGGAGCGCGCTCCGGGAGGGAGGGAGGGGCGCGCTCCGGGAGGGGGCAACCCGGCGGGACCCCCCCCAATCGGGAGAGCCGGCTGGGGACGTCTTCCCTGGCCGGCTGCCCGGGGCCTTCTAAGGAAGGCCCACTGCGCAATTTTTTGCGCATGCTCAGACTGTTACTGAGGGAAAAGGGCTGCCCTTTTCCCTCAGTAACAGTCTGAGCATGCGCAAAAAATTGCGCAGCGGAAGGCCCCGGGCAGCCGGCCGGGGAAGACGTCCCCAGCTGGCTCTCCCGATTGAGGGGACCGGCCCGAGTCGGACTCCGACTCGAGAGTCTGAGTCGGACTCGAGTCTCCGAGTCCGACTCGGAGACTCAAGTCCGAGTCCGACTCATGGGCGGAGCAGCGGTGCGCCCTTCGGGCGATGGATACGCCTCTGCTCATCAATGCACTGGCCCTGAATATTTATGATTCACTGACCTTCTGACACTAACACAGATTCACTGACCTTATCTAGGGTATATGTACTTGGAGTAACAGAGGAACATTTTTGGATTAACAGGGAGTTGCACTGTGTCTTAAGCAAATCCTGCTGACGCTGAATCCCATCGCCGTGGAGCAGGTTAGTTCTGCTCCTAGTGGCATGGGGGCTGTGGGTGGGAGGGGGGAGGATGGGGAGGGGGAGTAATGGGGTGGGGGTGGGTGGGAGTGTTGATGGGGCCCAGGATTGGGGGAGGGATCAGCGATGCTGCAGTGTGCTGTATCCTATCCTCCCTCCCTCCCTCCCTCCCTCCCTCCCTCCCTAAAGAGCTGGCACAGAACCAAGTAGCCCCATTGTGGCTGAGGGTTTACCTGGGGTAAACAGAGACATGTCCACTTACCCCGAGGGAGACTTCTCCAGCTGGACCTTCCCCAGATAGGATGCATGCCCATGCTGCATGGCCCAGGCCAGGAGGGGGGAAATAGGATTGCGCTGTTAGCCCTTGTCAGTACTGTTCACAGAATAAGGAAGAGGAGGTACTGCATGAACTTACATTTGCATGATCTTATTCAATGTAGTGATGGCTTTGCAAATACTTGGTAACGAGATATTAGACCACTTTTGTTAACATTTTAATTTTTACATGTTTAATTGCATAAATAAAGCTTAAAAGTTGATTTTAAAAAGCAAAGGCAATGTAGCTGAACTTCACATTTGTGTGAATTATGCTACCGCTCTAGAATAATACGTTGTGTGTTGTGGCAGGACCATCTGCATGGCTGTTTGTGCAGTCGCTTGCATTTAAAGAGTGTCTATACCGGAAGATGTGGATTCACATACAGTATGTAGATAACCATGGAACGTACAAGGATTTTATTTTTTTAAAAAATCAAGTTCCATATGGAGGAAACACATACTCATCACTTTCTCTGCCCATGCAACACTGTCCTCCTAAATGACTTGCGAGACAGATGGCATTTGTATCATGTGGTGGAGCTTTGATATCCCCTTGAGTCACTGGGATAAAATATTACTCCTCTTTCAGTGCAATGAATAGTTTTCATTCATTTGAAGGACTGATTATGGTGTCATTATCTGCTCTAAAGGGTGCTGGCAGGATTGCGAAAACTATTAAAATATCAAATGGAAAAAAGGGACATGTTAGATTTTCACATTTGGAGACAATTCAACTTTCAATCGAGACAAGCTTCTTTCTATTGGCATCTTTCTTTTGGCACGCGCACTTGTGCTCGGGTCAGGACTGACGGTCACAGTCAAACAGCTTTCAGAAAATTGTACTTTGAGACTGACATCTGAGGCGCAGAACATTCCAAAATGGCTCCACTCATGCTTGGTTTTCATTCAGTCCAATCAAGCATGCAAAGCCATATTTTTTTTAGCAATATTATGCTTGGCTTGCTCCCCCAAAGTCAAGGTGTAATTTTAAATATATAGCGAGTGTAATATTCAATACCCCTCTCGGTACAAATTACACACTCACATACTAGCCTGTCTACTTTGGAGGAAGTCAGGTCAGTAGCTATGAATCTTTCCATTTGTTTTCTTCACAATAACCCTGTGAAGTAGGTTAGGGAGAGAGTGTCTGGCCCAAGACCATTAAGGGAGCTTCATGACTGAGTAGGGATTTGACCCTGGGCCTTCCCAGACCTAGTCCAACACTCTGACCATTCCTTCTCTACCTTTTGAAATGCTACTTCTCTTGGATAGAGCATTCAACTTGGATCAGTAGGACCTGGACTCAAATTCCTGTTGAACCTTCAAGCTCACTGGATGACTTCAGAAAAGTAATTATCTCTCAGCCTAACTACCTCACACAGAGAGCTTGTGAAAATGAAGTAGGCTACAGTCCCAAGTACACAGGTCTAAACTAGACTGAATACAAATATGATAGATAATACTTTCTGAATCCCTAATACTTCTATGTGGCTCATGCCACCCCTTCCCCCTGCTGTCATGATTTCAGTTTTTAATTTTGTAAAGAGCACTTTTATCTGGCACAGGATGATCACACATGAGCCATTGGCAGTTCTGAGGCTGTGATTGAAATTACTGAGTAGCCTGTGTTCCAGCATTCCATTTTAATAGCTGTAAACGTTGTGCTTAGTGTCCCAAATAGAGTGGGGAAGGGGAGAAGGTATCGTGTGTGTGTGTGTGTGTGTGTGTGTGTGTGTGTGTGTGTGTGTGTGTGTGTGTGTGTGTGTGTGAGATTATGGCCTTTAGATGAACCATGATGATGCTAAATGTCATCCCTCTGGAAGATGTTTAGAATTCAAATATATAATGTTCCATGTTCGCAAGTCTGTAATAGTCTTTGCTTCTGTCTTTTCCTGGATTGTTTTGCTAATGTGCTGATTGGAGGAGGGGAGTCCTGAGGCTGGTGCCTCCATTCTTTCTCCAGATGTGCCCCTACAGCAGAGCCAAAATCAGTAGACTCTACTGCCACTGTGAAGACAAACACAGGCAGAGAGAGACCATCTATAAAAGCCTCTCTCCCAGTCATGGGACAAGTCCCATACCTCTAAAGCTGTAGCATGTAGCCCAGGGTCTAGGAAGACTAGGGCAAGGCTCTGATTGAGTTCAACTAAGTTCAGGCAAACAAAAGGTTAAAACATTAAACGAGTGTAGTTAAAAATTCAAAGGGGGAGGGGTTGGATAATGCAAGGAGAAAAAATAAAACAAGCGAGCTTGGGAAATGGCTAGGGCATTGGCAATGTCCAGGTGTAGATCATAGTAAAACTACAAGGAAACAATTACAGGCAAACTTAAAAGCAAAATGTCCCTGACAGCGCAATCCTAACCAACTTTCCAGCGCCGGTGCAGCCATAATGCAGCCCCGAGATAAGGGAACAAATGTTCCCTCATCCTGAAGAGGCCTCCATGACTGCCCCTTCACTGCAAAATGCAGTATGCACCCTGTTGGCACGCCTACACCGGTGCTGGAAAGTTGGTTAGGATTGCGCTGTAACATGTCTAACAGCGCAATCCTGTCCAACTTACACCACCGGTGTAACCAACGGGGGAAGGCAAGGCTTTGGACGGGAGGGGAGATTTAAATCCCCTTTGAAGGGGATTTGAATCCCCTTTCCGTTCTGGAACTTCCCGTTCTCGCTGCACCACTACTTACACCGGTGGTGTAAATTGGATAGGATTGCGCTGTAAATCTCACTGTTACCTACCTGGTACTTACTCCAAGGTGAACCTGAAGAGTCCATCACACCTCTCTGCTTCCCGTGGGTGAGAGCTTGGCCATACACAGATGTGATCTTGGAGGGCACATACCTAAGAATCCTTGTATTTGACCTCAAGAAACCTAGGGTGGTTGATGTCACTGATTGGGTAGTTTATGCAGGCATCCCTACCTGCCCTCTCATCTTATCAGGTGGGCTGTGGTGCCCAATAGACTGGTATATTCCAGTCCCAGATGGTGGACTGGGTAGGAGCTTTAGTTCTTGCTGAACCCAGACCATGAAAGCAAGGAATATGCAAAATGACCGGACTGCTCGGTCATGTGATCTTCCTACAATGGTGCTGATTTCAAAGTGTCTCAAGGAAGCCTCTTTGACTTCTGCGATTACACCAACACTTTAAAGAAGATCTTCCCAAGTACAAGAACTTTTGCTTTTTCTACACATGAAGGCTTCATTCTGTATGCTGTACCACATTCCATGTTTTTTTTCTGCACTCCTGCAGAACTGTGGCATAGACACACAACCTTGTCTTTAAGTAAGAATGGCCTGTGGTAGCTGATGTGATAAAGAATAACCTGTAACTGAATTACAGCCTTTAAATGCCTGCCAGCAAATTTATCCTGCTGTTAACTACCATTACAGAGGGCTCACTTAATTTATAATAGGCATAAACATGACAATTTTTGTTTCCATTTAAATCACAGTACAAAACAACACTATTAAAACAACACTGGGTCAGTTTTGCTATAATCAGCTTCTTTCTTCTTTTTCAGTCTCTGGAGAGGAAGTGTCAGCCCTTTTCCTTCTTACTTACTTCCTTGAAGCAATATTACATGATTAGCTTTACGAAAGTTTGCTGCAGAACTCAAACTTTCATCTGGAGTACAAACTGCAGTTTAGGAGTTAAAGCCCTCCTGGGAGAGGAAAATGAGTAGGTAGGTAGTTTTTAGGGCCAGGCTCACTAAAAAGCAAGGCACTGACTGTTCAGGCTGCCAGACCCCAAACCTGAGAAGTCTCCTATACCTGTATAGTTGAATATATGGGAAACATTCTGCTAGGTGCAGTTTCCATCATATGGCACTGTGCTGCTGAGAAAACTTGCACTGGACAAAATTCTTGCTTCCATGCAACCAGTCTCATAGGTGAGACATGGAAACTCTGCTCCACACTGATAAAGCAAAATGGTATGCTCCGCACTGAAAGGGTTGGTTGTGCCGTTGTTTCAGCCAAGTTTATTTCAGCATCTCTTGAAAAGTTACCTTCTATCCAGAGACTCATCTCCCCTTCAGTTTCTGACACCTCTCTAGAACCAGCTAGACTCCCTCCATCCCAAAGAGCCTCTAGATTCACCCTTAGGGGGCTTGCCTGATGTCGCACCAGCATAGGTATATATTTGCTTATGATGGAGTCAGGAGAGAGGAAGCTTTCTTTGTTTTAGTGAAATTCCTTAAGAGCTTATTTTCAGTTTGCAGTGGGACATGAATGTGAACATGCCAACTATTAACAAATGCTAAATGAATGATTATATTTAATTCAGTAAACTGGGGGCCATGCTGTGACACAAAAATCTGAGGGTTTCACACATTGAAAGTTATACCCAGTGTTAAGAGATACATTTCTTAGGTGTTAAAATCTCTAGAATAGTTCGTTGATCAGGTTGTGGCAACTAAAGGAAGCGACACAATGACTCAAATCACGGAGTCTTTATTCTATTAATCTTGATACACAAGGATGGTCGTGTACCAGGGGTGCGAGCTTATCTCGCACCTCGGCATGATGTACAACACTGGTTTATATATCTTCATTATGCAGCAAAACACATCAACATCATGAGGTTATCCTTGATAAGCAATTATATAACTGTACCCATGTACAATAACAACCTACGTGTTCTCCTGATAAGATGTTTATGCAAGCATGCAGCAAGGCATAGCAGGGCAGGTCAAGGGTGGACATCCCCAAGAACAGGGCCTTTGAGAACATTGCCCTGGCTCACCAGCTAGCCCAAGATAAGGCTTCTTGTGGTTTCTGCCAAGCTTATGCGAGGCTGCTTGTTTATGCTTACACACCCTGCTTGACACAGCACACAAATTATATATTGCTTTATAATACAGGTGGGCCCCCGTATCCACTGATTCGCTATCCACGGTTTCAGTTATCCACGGATCGTGGGGACCCCCCCCCCCCAGGCTTTTACTTTTTTCCCAGTAAGCTTCGTTTCTTCCTTAAAGAAACAGGAGAAGCAGCCTCTGGCTGCTTATTACAGGCAAGTAGAACGAGACTAAGTACTAGAGAGGCTCTGCAAGGTTAACAGAAACCTTGCAGAGCCTCTCTAGGACTTAGTCTTGTTCTACTTGCCTGCAATGGAGGCTGCTTCTCTGTTTGTTTTAAGGAAGAAACAAAGCTTGCTGAAAGAAAAATAAGAGCTGGGGGGCGGGCAAGCATGCCTGCCTGCAGGGGAGGCAGGGTGGGGTGGGGCCCTCAGGAAACCATGGAGGGGGTGTTTGCTCTTATCCACAGTTTCAAGTATCCACAGAGGGGCCTGGAACATATCCCCAGTGGATATGGGGCCCCACCTGTACTTATTTCTGACTCCATCTTAGCTTATTCTTAATTCGTCTCCCACACCACATTGGAATCAAAACCCTGCGGCAGCTCCCTCATCATAAGGAAAGAGAGCAGAGTTCCAGTTGGGAAATGCCCAGTACTGGCCAGCACTAGTACCCAAACACAATAGTAGTATTCTTCTGAAGATTTGCCTTTGGGTATGAATATTGGCAAGAGAAAAAGCATGATTTATGAAGGCAGATGACTACAGCTCCCAAATATGGTTCAGTCTACGGCCCTCAATGCCCGTCAATCCAGCCTTGCCAACAGCTGCATAAATCTCGTCATTTTAATTTGTTAGAAGCTTTTTACTTCAATTCATTTATATGACTTTTTAGCTCTGAGGAAAGTGCCTGTTCCCATTAGTCCCTCTGTGTATGTGCATAGCTTTTCAAGTAATAGCATATTAAAAACACACATCCAATGTCATAGTTCTGTTGCTAAATATTTTGGACTCCTTCTTAGTCTGGAAAATTGCTAATTAGATTGTAGCATCATTTATATTGTGATTGTGAAAGAATTGCTTTAATATTGTTTTTATGTGTGGATTTTTGGGTTTCTTAGGCTGCATTCCTGGTATGCACTTACCAGGGAGCAAGTCTCATTGAATTCAATGGGCCTTACTTCTGAGTTGTCATTCATAGGATTGCACCAGTGGCGTTGCTATGTGGCCCCGTGACGTCACTACCGGAAGTGATGTCACCGCTGCTGCACATCCCAACGGAGTCCAGCGGTTCCAAAACGTTTTGAGTCACGGAGCACTTTTCTTGTCACATTTATTTTATTTACTTTCGAATCTCTTTGCAGAGCACTTGGAGATGCTTCGTGGAGCGGCAAGTGCTCCGCAGAGCACAGTTTGGGAACTGCTGACCTAGACCGTGGGTTCTTTGACATTACTTAATACATAAGTTAATACATAAATTAATTTTGGGTTTGTTCAACTTATCCTAGTGCAGGGGCTTAGTGCCCTGATATGGAAGCACGGGTTACCAGTCTTCCATAAAACAGTCCACTTTCTGTCTCCCTTGTTGCGTACAGGTTATAATTAAGAGCATAAGAAGGGCCCTACTGGATCATATGTCCATTAGTGCAGCATCCTGTTTCATGTAATAGCCAATCAGATGCCTCTGTGAAGCCTGGAACATGTAGGCAAGCAGGCCTTCCCCACTGTTGCCCCCCCCCCTCCAGCAACTGGTATTCAGAGGTGCATTAGCAAATTCCAGATTTTTCGGACCCATTGTTCCTCCGTAGGAAGTTCAGCAGATTTCTATTTATGTGCTATAACAAAATGTGCTGCTGTTAGGCAGTCATGTGCTAGTTTCTTGTAACTACATCTGGTATTCCTCTCATTCACCTATGCCAGCATCTTTATTCACAGGTCTAATTTCAGCTCATATTTGGTAATTTTTTGTTGTTGTGTTGTTCCAGATAAATTCCCCAAATATTTGTATCTTGATGCAAATCCACCATATGTTCCAGAAGGGTAGTTGTGCTAGTGTATAGCAGCAAAAACAACATGTTATGTCAAAATAAATGTGTCAGTCTTTAAGGTGCCACAGGATGTTTTGTTGTTTCCTCTATTTGTGGAACTATGTGTTTTGCTCAGAGCACCCTTTCCAGCATTATCTATCAAATAAGCCGTACATGTGCTTGATCTCTCATCATATACAGGAAAGTTTTTGATTGACAATGAAGCAAACACATATGGTGGGTTAGTGATCACTCTTGAGCCTGCCACCCAAAAATGTAGTAGTAGTAGTAGTAGTAGTAGTAGTAGTAGTAGTAGTAGTAAACTATACTATACATTGATTCAAAGCATACTAGAATGATTGCTTTAGAATACATGCAACTAACGTATCTTTGATTTGAGTGACAATATTTTTGCCTCAAATTGCACCCCCAGGTCAGTCTTGCCAGATGCAATAGAGGACAGAGCTCTTGCAGCTTGAACAGTTGTGTAGAAGGGACATTTTGGCAGCTACAGCTTTCTTCTCCCCTACAGCACATTAGAATCATCTGTCAACATTTCCTCTGTTAGATAACTATTAAAAGTAGGAGCCCTGTCCTCTGTGGCATCTGCTCACTGTACAATAACAACATGGTTTGTGACAACGGCACATTTATGTGTTTGTCTTTTTTCTCTCCAGAGGTTGCCTCATGCCCAGTAGGAGTATGGCCTATTAATGCTTCAGTATCTTTCTTGATTATAGGTAAGCACCAATTTATCTAAAGATGAGATTAACTTGGAAATGTGTGTGCCGATATGATGGAAAATGACTCATAACAGATTCAGATCAAAATCCCTCCATGTGTTCCTAAACCAGATTAGGGGGACAGGATATTATAACTTTCCCTCTATCTTTAAAAAAAATCTTAATCTGCATTTATAAACCACCTGATTTTCCTTGCATAAACCATGTATAGAGAAAAAACACACACAAAGTTGCCCCAAAGTACGTAAATGACAGCCCAATCCTATGGGCCATTTATGCCACCCGAATGAGTGTTCCAGCTGTGTAAACAGCTTTATGGCTGTTGCAAATGTGACAGCGCCAGCAGGCATGGCCTGGCTGCCGCTGCAAGCAGCAAACAGCTGGGTCTGCATGACAATGGACAGCAGATGCCCGCCACTGAAGGTAAGCTTGTGCAGGGGTCTGGAGGGAGGTGGGGAGGGTGTAAAATGGGGTGTGGGTGGGTGGAACAGAGAGGTGATGGGGCGGGGAGGAGGGTGGATTAGACCCGGGAAGGGGGCAGATTTGGTGGCAGCGGCGTCTGCTGAATCCTAACCTCCAAGTAGACCCCTCTGAGCCATGGTGGCTTGCCCCCAGATAAGGGAACAAATGTTCCCTTACCCAGAGGAAACCTCTGGGACTAGCCCCCCCAGTGGCAAAGTTAGCCATTTTTTGGGGGGCTCCTTTTTGTCACCCCCTTTTTTTTTCTCCCTGGCATCGCCAAAGGCGGCGTTGCAAATTTTTTGGGTTTTTTTTTTTTTGCCAAAATTTGGTGTTTTTCTAAAGTGTTTTTTTTGCTTTTGAGGGGCTTTTTTGCCCTTCCCCCCCAGCAGCGCCCCCCGGGCGGCAGCTGCTTCTTGCGCCTTCGTGGTGGCGAAAACAAACACAAAAAGAGCCCTGTGCCCGGGGGGGCATTATCGGCCGGGTGCGGGGGCGAAAACAAACATTAAATGCACTTAACGTGTTTCCGAGGCTCCGAACCATGAGGGCGACTGGGCGAGTAGGAAAAGAGGAAGTGCCTCTCTAGGGCGCATGTGCACCTAGTGAGACTCACCAGCGAGAGGCACTGCACCCTAAAGAGGCACTTCCTCTTCCTGCTCGCCCAGTCGCCCTCATGGCTCGGAGCCTCGGAAAGACGTTAAGTGCATTTAATGTTTGTTTTCACCCCCGTGCCCGGCCAATAATACCCCCCCCCGGGCCTGGTGGCAGTGCACGAAGCAGCTGCCGCCCGGGGGGTGCTGCTGGGGCCAGGAGTGGGGGCAAAAAGTGCAGAAAAAAGTTTTAAAAATCGGAAAAAAATAAAAAAAGCCCCAGACACCTTGTGCCCCCCAGAGGCTTGTGCCGCCCCCCCGAGGCTTGCGCCTGTGCGCCCTGGGGCGGTGCCCCCCGCTCCCACCATTACGACGCCTCTGCCCCCCACAGTACGCTGCTTGAGCCATTTTGCTGTGGCTGCATCAGTGGGGGGAGGGGAAGCATAGGATTGGACTGTTAGTCTGCCAAACATGCTGTGACAGGTAACAAGAATGCTGGAGGCACAGAAGGTAAAGCCTGAGTTCTGGGAGCCCCTGTTTAAGGAACAACCCCCCCTTACACCTTTAAGGCGGAAGCACACCGGTTGCGTTCTGCGTGTTGCGCGGGAAACGCAGCCAAAGTTGAGAATTCTCCAGGTGAAGCATCAAACGCAAACGGACCTCTCTGTGGCTCCCGGCGGCTCTCTGCGTTCAGTGGGACTTGCCTCAGGCCGGAAAGAACACAGCCGCAGCCAGCCGCAACGGGCTGCACGCACCTAGTACGCGGCTGGTGTGCTTCAGCCTTTACTATTCTAATACTTGCTTCAGGTCTAGTAATAAAATCCAGCAATGGCACAGTGCAAGAGTTGAGAATTTTGTAACTTCTATCCTTCCATATGATAAAAGAGCCACCCTATACTCTTTGCAAACTGCTGGATTGCTTTCCTGACAGATCAACTCTTTCTATGCAATAATATAACACAGAAAGGGGAAAAGGATGAAGCAAGCACATTTCTGACTTTCATAAGCAGGGAGACCTGTAACCCAACTCATTATGCCTGGTGAAGATATTAATGATGGAATGAGTCAACAGGTGCCCTGAAAATATTTTGTTTCATAATATCCAAGTTGATTTCTTTTTGGACTTTTTGTATTTCTTTGATTCTGAAGGCAAAGAATAGAGTTGAGGGAAAGCAACAAAAGACTATTTGAACTGTAAATGCACCCAAATGAAAGTTGGCTTTGCAAACCACTTTAAGGAGCAAGATGAGCAATCTGCAGGCTGGCTCAGCATTCTTTTTGGTGAAGAATGTTTTGTGTAGTTTTAGTTGTTCCTGGCATTTAGTGCTCTGTTGGATCCTTTTTTCTTTTTTGCTGGGTGATAAAGAAGTGGGCAATTTGTCTACAAAATAAACTCCCAAACTGCAAAGTAGTGGAATTCTTATTCATAAATAATTTAGGCTAGCCCATTATTCTTTCTGCTTGTTGTTTTGGGAGAATATCCAAGTCTGAAGCAAGTCGCCTTTTATCTGCAAACAAAGTTAGTTACATATTGCTTCTCATATATTTGTGGCATATCAGCCAGCTGTAAGGGCTGGCAGACATGGTAAAACAAGATGCTCAGAAAGTGGAATGCAAACTTCCATCTGACAAATACTGTATAATTCACTGGAGCACTGTTATCGATGGCGACGGGTAAGATGACCGGGTGCAACGAGGGCCGGCCCCTCTGCATGTCTAGCAGTCGTGTAGAAGAAAGAATTGCAGCAGGTACACTTTGCTCACCATTGTGTGATAAACTGCACTGCTGAATTTTCCTCTGCTATACAATAATTAAATTTACAGAAGCCTGGCCCTCCTTTGCATCTGGTGAACTTAGCTATAGGCAAGATAATAAAATGATCACAGGTGCATGAGAGTGTAGACCAGTTGCAGCTGCAGGCATCTCTCATCCATCACCAACAGGGGGTTTCTGGTAGAACTGTGGATAGCTACAGCCTTTTGTCTTGAGGAAACTCAAGCCATTCCTGAATGAAAATGTTGGCTATCTCCTGAAAAGCCAAAGGAATTGGTTTAGATGGACACTATTTTAATGCCAACCATTGTATGGCTATCTCTCCACTGAAAACCTGTTTTATACATGGAGGACTTTTATTCTGAAAATGTTTCTCAAGAGGTAACAAGCTGTCCCCAGTTAGTTTTAAGGATTTCTATCCCCCTCACCAACACACGGTGGTGTGTTTATGAAGGAGTAGTAGGTAGATTATGGTTACCCGTATACTAGGATTTCCGTATCAGTTGCAGACTGAATCCTTCAAACTCTGGCCTTAGTTTTTAAGGGTGTATTGACACCAACCCTTTTCCTGAGATATATCATCAGGGAGGCACTTATTCATAGGTAAATGCCCTACCAGCGCTGACTTCAGCAGTTCAGTAGCTCTCGGAGAGAGGGAAGCAAGAACAGCCAGAAAGGATTGTGGGGGTTTACCGATTCTGGATGTCGGCTGGCATGGTGGTCCTTGGATGGAGGTTGGAATGGGGGTGACAGTGCAGCACCAGTAGATTAATGATCCACAATAAACCAACAGCAAGGCAGGCACTCAGGCTGAACTCAGGAACAAGAATGGATTAGACAACACAAGACTCTGAAGATAAGGGTTTTTTAAACAGATGTTTGCCCCAGAGAATCCCATGGGATACTTAAGGTAAAAGGTAAAGGTGACCCCTGACAATTAAGTCCAGTCGTGTCCGACTCTAGGGTGTGCCATTTCAAAGCCGAAGAGCCAGCGTTGTCCGAAGACGCCTCCGTGGTCATGTGGCTGGCATGACTCTCCTTGCCACAGCATGTAGCATGAACACGGAGCGCTGTTTACCTTCCCGCAAGCGGTACCTATTTATCTACTCGTATTAACATGCTTTGGAAGTGCTAGGTTGGCAGGAGCTGGCCAAGCAACGAGAGCTCACCCCGTCGCGGATTCGAACTGCCGACCTTTCGATCGACAGCTCATGGTTCAGCGGTTTAACCCACTGCGCCACCCGCTGGCCTATGGGATACTTAGGTGGTAATAACTCAATCAGGAGTTCTTCTATTGTTAGTCAAAAGACCCCAGCTGGGTTCTGCCTTTGTTTTGCCACCCAGATGTGGGTGTGATAACTGGCTGGATGGCTGTTGGACTATTTCCTAGATGGAGCTTAATCAAGAGGTTGGTGAGGATCCTTGGGGGTGTGAAGCCTTTCTTTGTCTTACAAAAGTTGTCCCCCCCCCCCAGGAGTTCCCAGGAGTCCAAGGAAATGGCTAAAGTAATAAACCATTAAAATGCTGTTCCAGCTAGAGTTAGGGCTGGAGCACTTCATTGGAATTTTGGAGGTGTGAAAACGCTATTCGCATTTGAACAGCTCTTCATTCAAACTTGGAGTGTTGAGGTCCAAAAAGGGTGGGGGTAATTACATGGCCTTTTAATCAAAAGTGTGCCCTTCCTGGCCTGTCGATCTGTGGCCTCTTGCTATCAATCCTTGAAATCGTCAGACGATTGGTTTGGCCCTTTGCTCTCCAGGCAAGCACCAAGTACACGCGTTTAAATGAGTGTGTCCTGCACACCTTGAATTAAAGGGAATAAGCAGAAATAAAATATTGACCATGTAACAAAAAGCGCAGGTATACATATTTCAAATACATAAATAAATTCATGTTGCTTGTAGGAGCCGTGTCACAGGTTGGCTTAGTACATTGTTTCCAGAAGGCAATATTCCTTGAAGTGACAGTTGTTAACCTCTTCCAACAAATAAAGCAAAGACTTTAGCCAAAAATGTCATTTTGAATTTTGTTACACAGAGGCTATTTCATCACATCAAATTAAAAAGAATTCAGATCTTGTAACTTTTAACCGAAGTCTTGTTCTTTCTGCTTATAATTCATCAGAACAGGGCATGATAGACATGTTTTCCCCCACTCCCGTTACATCTTGCGATATGCAACGTGTTGCTCATGTAAATCAGGACAGAAACGTGGACTTGCAATTTATTTTTAATTAGCAGTTGCCGAGATAGTAATGTATGAAACTCAATGGAACTCTATTCACAGTTGCAGCTAGCTATCTGACAGGATGAAGGTATTGTACTGTAAGAGTAAAAATGTAATAACATCTCTTTTTGCTAAAAGGATGCAGTTACTTTTAGACAACCTTAAAGCTGGCTGATCTGTTGAATAAGCAGTTGTCATTTTTATGTAGTTGCTAGAGTAGAATTACCCTTTAAGCGCCTATAATAGCTGACATGCTTTGTCTTTTCGGTCGCACAACTTGCTGATAAACTGTTTTGTATTTGCCTGATCCTGCATTCCTTATCCAGGTGGGACTACCATTCTGTTTCCTCTGTGCAAATTTGGATGTGTATGTGTGCTGATTTCAAAGACAATGCTGACTTGAACTCTACAGTGCATTTAACCTCTCTTGGTTTGCTCCTGAGCAACAAGTTAATCACTTGGTCTTGCTTATGTATGACTATAGGCCATGGACATACGACTCTTGATCTATAGGTATTGCAGTATAAATGCTTTAGGCTAAGGAAGGTGAGGTCCAAGAATACATTGATGCTCCAGTTTCCTCAAGGTTCTCTACCACTGAGCTGGGATGTGTGAATGTTTCCAGGATATCCAAAGTCCCGCTCTGTTCATCTGTATTCTGCTGCTTCTCCCTTTCTGTACAAAAGCATTTTAGATTGCAGGCCATACCCTGCACTACCACAGCACACAAAGGGATGTATGTCCAAGTGGCATTTTTGCAGCCAGAATGTGCTTCTGTCTTCAAGGATCTCAGTGGGGCTGCATCATCAGTGGAGGAAATTAGATGGCAGAGAGAATGGTTCGAAAGTGGTCTTTGTGGTCTGTGTGTGTGTGTGTGTGTGTGTGTGTGTGTGTGTGTGTGTGTGTGTGTGTGTGTGAAGCATTCAGTTATGTGAGCTTTCACTTCTAGTATGAAGTGGTATAACCCAGATACAGGTTTACCACCTTAGTGGAACCTAGACCTTAAACCTTTGCCCAAAATTGGGTGAAATGTTTTATTTCTCTTTTGTCACTTTAACTGATGGGGGGGGGCATTTGTTCCTTATTATTATTATTATTATTATTATTATTATTATTATTATTATTATTATTATTATTATTATTATTATAGTTGTATATTATTAAATATATTATTGATGTTTATTATATTATTGCATTTTTCTATCCAAAATGGCACCTGAGGTGGTACAATCAGCCTAGTCCTAACTAAATCCCTGCGTGGTGATGTAGCGGTGCTGGCGCGGGCTATACTGCATCTTGTGGGGGATTTTCGGCTAATGAAAGCCTCCTTGTGGTAAGCCCCAGCAGCTGCTATGGGTCAACTGTAGCCTGCGTCAGCGTTATTGCTGGTGCAAGTCCAAATTGATTTGTGTAGGCAGGTGTATCAAGCCTGGGAAGGGATTTGGTAAGCACTGCCGCTTCCCCACCCCATCTCCTTCCTGTTCTGCCCTCCCCTGCCCCGTTCCTCCCCCTGCGCCAGGTTTGCCTGCTCCAGCAGGCCTCTGTTGCTCTGTTGCTCTGGCAGCATGCAGGGGAAGGCTCCGGCCTTCCCACTAGCGTGCCGGTTCCCTGCATTGCCGCAAAGTGCTTTACAGTGTGTTTGTGACGACCTGTGCTAACAGAACACATGTACCCCTGGCACAGGCCTTGGTTAGGACTGGGCCGAAAAGGTACTTTAGTGGTACTTTAAAACTAAAAGGGATTGACTGTTTCCATTTGTATAGAGGTTTGGGTGGCAGCATTTGAAGAGTTTAAGAATTTTCCTCTGAAATGGTTGATGTCTCTTTACTATCATAAAATGTGCAATATGCAGATGAATAATTACAGCGTTGCACATGCAGAATGATAAGACAAATGAGCAGATGGAAATATTTTATCATGTATTCACTATAGATGAAGCATTCAGGCACTAAATTTCACTTAAAACTTCTAGTCAATCAGAAGCACATATAAAAAATACTGCATTTCTTCCAAAACTACAAAGCTTGCCCCGAATTTTCATAAAGAGGTGACCTGCAGTTCATTAAAATTCATGGCAGTTTTCTAATAATGGAATGTGAGTAAATATTTTCCCGTGCTATCTGCATAATTAATAAATTCATTTCATATAATAAATTAGATGAGATAAGTGTTAGTGAAATGGACCATAAGCTATGGATTTGGAATCAACAACACATTATCTCATCTACAGCAACGTGCTAAGCATTTAGTTACGGTAAATTTGGGCATACTGTAGTTATTTCCAGTGAAATTTAGGTCCATTTAAACATAAATGTATGTATTTATCTCAATATTAAATTCTGCGTGTCAAGGACGCCAAGAAGGGGGGGGGTCTTGGGCTTCTGCCCTCCACTGGGGTTCCCACCAGTATAGAGGCCACACTATGATATTGTATTGGCTTGTCTTCTCAGAGCTGTCTTCCTCCCCTGGACCTCAGAGTAGAGGCTGGGAGGGGGTTTACAGCATCCTACTCCTTAGCCTCAGGGCACCCTCCAATTTCCCAGGCTTCTGGAACCTCCCTGTTGCCTAATCTCCAGGCCTCAGCCAGCCCCTTCTCATCCCTGGTCCTCTCCTTATATTACCCTGACCTTAAACTGGTCCCTCCCCCCACCTTTTTGGTTCCACCCACCCAGCATGGTTGCCTTCTGGGTCCTAAGCCTCCTCTCTTTGAAGGAGGGAAGGTTCTTTTTGCTCTTGTTCTGATCTGGATAGTCCTTGGACATTGTTACCCTGTCTCTGTTATTGGTTTCAATGTTATTTGGAATTTCTTCAGACAAGTGTTGTATGATTTTTTAAAAAAACGTTATCTCTTCAACAAAAATATACATGGCTGAAAATCCCATATACCCTCTTTCTTTGCAAATTGCAACATGCCATGGAAATCTCCACTCTAACCAGACTGCTCCCTGGTTCAGGTAAGGCCTGCCCTGGGCACTGCCTTTTGCACAACATGCAGCACAAACTGGCTTACAATATCATAAAAAAAACATAATGTAGTATGCAGAAAAAGAGGGAGGAATAAAAGTAGATCAGGGGAATAATCTACTACTGACAAGTTCTCTTGTGCAAGCCCCATTGGAATGAGTGGGAACGGCAAGGAGTGCAGCTGTGCTGCTCCTGTTCTTTCTAGTGAATTTCTTAGAGGAGTGTGCCTAGATAATAGATATGTGGGCACAGATCTGTAAAGATCGGTAGGTAGACTGCCTGATTGCCAATGGGTCTCCTCAGACCCTTGCCACCTATTTTGCTGCTGTATGTCTGAGGAGAGGAAGGGGTCTAGTCTGGTCTGGGAAAGAGGGATAGGATCCAGTGTGTGCAACTGCTGCCGAGCTCCTCCCCCTGCTGGGAACCTGGGTCACCTGCCTGCATCTTTTGTCCACCTCCAGTTATGTCTCTGGCTGAGAGTCACAACTCCTGACCAAATCTCCGGCAAAATTAAAAGTGCCAAGTGGCAAGGACTTTTTGCCGCTGCCCCTGCTGTCAGTACTGCTGCTTGCCTTGGTTTTCCGTGTATGTCTGTACCTTGTGAGTCTCATGCAGGGAAGAACTGGCTGGGTCTGGCTGTTCACTGGAAGTGTTGGGGAATAGTGTGTGAGTGGGGGTGGAGCAGAGGTGGCCATGGACCTCAATATTGCACACCATGGACACTTGTGTCCGTAGATGGACACATTATGACCCATGCTCTCAGTCATTTGCTACCTGTTTTGTTTCCTGATTGTATATCCTCAAGCCATTTCCTGCTTTCATTCCTGCTGCATGTAAGCAGTAAGGAATGTTCACCATGGCAGCAATGCGAAGAAAAGTTCCTTTTGTTGGGCGCAGCAAACTGGTACTCCCTACAAACGGTACCCTGACAGTTGGTTTTGGTTACCTGATAGTTTGGCCCATCTTTCTGGACTAGTCACAGTGGGGAAAATGAGCAGGTATGGTCACGTACAGTGTACAGCTGGCGTCTCCAAACTTTTCAGTACAAGGACCACATTGTATATTTTACACATTTTTGCGGGGCGAAAACAATATGAATGAATGAATAAAATTTAAATGAATGAATATGTTTTACTTGGATCTTTTTTGTAATCAGTGTGATATGATTCAGAATCGCTCTGTATGCATAGCCTCATGTGGCTTAATTTTCTCCCTTGGGTGTTGGTGCTGGGCATCACCTCTGCCCAATCCATAGTACTGCACCTGCTGTTTAATGCTTTCACTACATCTCTGTACTGCAAATGCTGCCTGGAGAAAGAAAAACCAGAGCCTGCTTTCTTGCTGCTGCACTTGTCATGCATTGCTCATGCATGCATAGGAGGAGGGAGAGAGGGGGGGATGTTTTGTTACAGCAAAACCCACTGCCATGTGGTGTGTGTAGAGGGGGGGCATGATTTTTGCACAGCATCCATGTCTATACCTCGTCCTAATTTTCCCCTCAACAACAGATATGATGAGACAGATGCCCCCAGCGACTCTCCTGTCTTGCCCCCTCCTGTCTTGTTTGTGCATGCACCAGCCAGTCCCCTTGAGAGAGGAGCAGGCAAGTACTTGATTGGGCTGCGCTGCCGTTACTGGTGGGGCGTGTTTAACATGCGAGCACACACTCCCCCTGTTGCCTCTCGACAGGGCCACTCAGAGGAATTTTATCAGGGGGTACAAAGTTTCATTTGGGAACTTTCCCTTTATGCCCCCCTTTTGTGCTCCGGGTCCCCCTTTTTTACCCCTTTTTGGCCCTAGGCCTGGGTATTATTGTACCCCCTTAACCCCCCTCTCAGAGGCCCTGCCTCTCGAGACTTTCTTGCGCGCCTGTGGAGTGATTCCCTCTCACCTCCCCCACGTTTCTCACATTTGCTTGGAACACAGATGAGGAGCAGCAACCCCAGGCAGTGGCATCAGCTGTGAATAAGAAAGTCCCATGCTTGGAGCTCAAGTCTGACTGGGAACAGGGGGAGGGGGAAGCCACCCTTTTCTCCTCCCCTCCCTGAGCATTTTGTGCAAACAGAAGGGCTAGTTGGCTGCTGCTGCTCTCGTTTTCCCCTCCTCTCCAGAATCCGTGGTTGCTGCGAGCCAGATAAAATCTTGTGGCAGGCTGGATTTGGCCCCTGGGACATAGTTTGGAGACCCCTGGTGTACAGGAATAAGGTTTAGCACTGTGTAGACATATCACCATAACCAATAAGGCTGAAAAGTTCCAAAAACGATATTGCCATTGTTACAGAGGGCACCATTTTCTCTCTGGCATGCAATTATCAATCTAATAATACAGTATAATGTAGTAATTTATTTCATAGTTACATTGTTTCTCTAAAGTAGTGGCATTTTCAAAGATAAGAGAGGTTGGTAAATAGACATAGAAGGAGGGATTGGCCAACAGTACCTGCAGTGTGTGTGTGTGTGTGCGTGTGCGTGTGTGTGTGCAGCGGCGAAACGTGGGTGGAGCGCGTGGAGCAGGAGCTCGGGGAACTTACCCTTGGGAAGTGCCGCGTTGCCTCGGCCCGCCCACCCTCCCTGGAGCCCGTTCAGCTCAAAAATGTGCGCAAAACGGGCGGGGGGCGCGTCGACGTGACGCGAGGGGCGCGTCGACGTGACGCGATGCAGGGGCTGGGATCCCAGCGCCCTCCCCATGCGCCGGGCGCTGGGAGGGCGCCCGTCATTTCTGTGTGTGTGTGTGTGTGTGTGTGTGTGTGTGTGTTACTCCACCAGCTACTGGAAGTTGGGAATGAAAGGCCAGAAAGAGAAACTTTCCAGTATTGAGTATATATCCTTCGGGCTATGCATTAAGGACAAGGTGCTTTGCTAAGTTAGACTCTTCAAATTAATTGACTTTACCAGAGAAGGCTATGATATTTCATCCATTGCCTTTGCAAAAAGCAAGAATAGATTTCGCCAAACAATGCTGAACATCTCAAGTGATATGCATTTTTCCAAATTCACATCTTGGCAGAGGACAGGGGACAAAAACTAGATTTCAGCCCACAAATAGTATTCGGTGGGATTACTTTACTTTTTTTTAAAAAAAAATGTCCTACAAAAAGGAATTCAAAATGAGAAAATAACAGTATTAGAGAAGGCAAAAGCATACCCAACAAAACAGACTCTGTGTTCAGATTCTACACATACACCAAAACACAAAGATATTAGGTTATGTAGATATTGGTTTGTGCTTTCTTTTCAAAATGTGAGCTTCAAATGCAAGAGCAGACAGTTATATGATGATGGTGTTCATTTCATTTTAGCACTGATTGGATGTGATGGACTGTATCAGTTTATTATTGCAGCAGCCAGCTGTGAGCATCCATAACGTAATGCTTTGGAGAGGGATGCAAAGCAATGCCTAGAAAACATCCACTGCAGATCTTTTTAGTATGATGTGATGATGCTTTGTTGTTGTGTCCCTGTGTACTTGGGATACTGGAAGCAGAAGGACAAGCAGCTGCCACTGCTCCACATCAATCCAGCTACAGTAATTGTGGTTACTTTTTAAAAGCTTTTCATCTGTTGCTCCAGTAGCAACCACCTTTGTTCAGTCAAGTGGAGCAAACTGACCAAGAGCTGAAAATAACAGATATAATCCTTGGGTTTGGTTGTTGTGAAGCAGGGACACCTTCTCTTTCCTTCTTCTCTTTCCCTTTTCAAAGAAGGGATGCTAAGCCTTTCAATCTCCCAAACCTCCCCTACACTGCCAAATGTTTAGATTCTAAACATAGGATAGGAGCTCCTTCCCTTTTCAGAATTCTAAATAAATGGAGGAAAACTCTCATCCAAACAGTGGTGACTGTGTTTGAAAAAAACACAGTGTCAGAGAAAGGGATTTGTGGGAGAAGGCTACCCAGGGGAGTAGTACCTAGTGGTTAGCATGCCACACCTCTTCCTGCTCCATGTTTTCTCTTTCCTGGACCAGCAGCTGAACGGGAAAAAAAACCTTGGTAGTTTGTATCTGCTGCCACCATTGCAGGCTATAGAAATCAGGCAGAGGAGGGTCATCTAGGAAAAATTCCCCTCCCAGGAGAGCACTGAACCCCAGAATTCGTATCAAAAAAATCAAACCTATTATAGTGTTTGCAGGGTGAAGAGACATTACAATTCATTGAATTATCTGTGAATATGGACCAGGCAGACAACGGGTCAACATAGTTTAATAAAAGTCTAAATGAAAAGGGTATTAATATGGGGAAATAATAAATATTAATATGGGGAAATAAAGGGAGGTAGTAGAAGTACAAGTAGGCTGATGAAAAATGCCTGAGCTTGGTTGGAAAGCACAAACGTTTTCACCAAATAGTTGAAGTAACCATTAAAGCCCAGCAGATGGAACTGGGATGCTACTGAAAATCTCAACCCACAACACTCCCCATGCAAAATGTCCGCTGTGTTAAACCTAGAGAAGTTTTCATGCTGACTGGTGTCACTTAGCAGACAAACATAACACTTAGCAGACAAAGTCCCTGATTGCAATCTAGCTAGACAGTCCCTAGCTTCAGCTACTTACATTGCTCAAGGAATCTCCAGTCCTTGTACTCGTGAATGAACAAGTGGGTGCTTCTCTTTGAGCTCCCAATGAATGGCACAGGCAACTCTCAGAGAACAACTTCCTGTGGGTTGGGAAACACATAACTTTGCTTTGATAATGTCATCAAGGTACCTGATTGGAGGAGTGAAACATACCTGGTCACTTCACTCCATCCCTCACCCCCTTGATCTAGATGTACAGGTTTGGCTGCCCAATCACTAAGCGCATGCCAGTCCTGGAGGGAGAGTAGTCAGTTCAGACACAGAGAGAAGCTGAATCCACAAACAGCACATGTTTAGGGAATAATGGAGTTTCCAAAGGACAAAGGCTGCTTGCAAGGTGATGTCTCACCACGTTTTTAGGCTACTGAACCTACGCAGGAGCTTCTAGGGAGGAAAAAGTGTTCAAAAATACAGAAAAAAGGCAAAAAATAAGGAATTCATCACACAGTAAGACAGAATGCTTGTAAGGCTGAATAGACTGAAGAGCATCAAGCAACTCCTCACCAGGTTATTTTTCCAGAGTGTACCTTTTTTCACATTTGCATAGAAGTCTGCAGTGCCCTAGTTGATCTATGATACTGGCTGAGAACATGTAATGTATTTATCATAACTAACAGATGGCCAGAACTGATTAGTTTCGACATGGGATTCTGGTTTGCCAGATATTAGGAGGCTACTTATCAAAACGTCTCTTATGGTACTTGACCGTCTCCAAGAGAGGATCATATTCTAAACCCCATATTATTCTAAACCCCATTGTATGTCGATTATGAATAGCATCCTCTGAAAAAGATATATGGCCTCCATGGTCTGGGGTGCTGGTCTTCCTTCTATTTCACAGTGCCCATTAATTAACCTATTAAGGGCTATGATTAGAGGACTTTGCTCTTGTGATGTGGCTGACATGAGGGAAAATATTTGCCTTCTGAAGGCCTCAGGCAGGTAAGAACTAATGAGTCTTGATTTGCTCGCATTTGTATGCTTTTATTTTTGCCACTGAGCTCATGTTATCACCCCGGCTACTTTTATCTAGGCCAGCGATTTTCAACCACTGTGCTGCGACACATTGGTGTGCCACGAATTGTCTGGAAGTGTGCTGCGGGAGTTTGGAGCACAGTGGTTGAAAATAGCTGGAAAATTATTCCTGGTTCTGCGGTTCTGTTTTTAGAGCAACTGTCTGTAGTAATGAATTGTCTGTCTCTCTTCCTCCGCCAGCTCTAAGGAGCGGAGGAAGAGGGACAGGCCATTATTACAGATAGTTACCCTAGAACAGCAATTTTCAACTGCTGGCTCCTGTGGCTTCGTAGGATTGCTCAGCTAGAAAGGGAACCCGGAAGAGTCTCCCGGAAGCCAGAAGTGACGTCACAAGAGGCAAAGACCATAGAGAGGTCAGACAGCTGCGAGCTAAAAAAATGTTGAAAATCGCTGATCTAGGCTCTTGGGTTTTAATTAGGTTAGCGATCTGTGATCTTTGTACAGCACAGCTTCATTTTTCTACTCTTTCTAGAGCTGTCAGGAAGCCACCCTTTCGTTCAATGGGCCTTTCTCCTACTTGGAAATATTGCCAACAGTCTATGGCCTGGTCTACATTCCGACCATGAGTCGCTCTGCCTATGAGAGAAGCAGACCCAGCTGTATTAGGCAGTCAGGGTAGCAGACTGGACATCTCTGAGCTGGCACAGTGGTCCAGTAGGATTGAGCCTTGTAGCCTTCTTGGGTTCTACACTACCCTTCTACACTACCCTTGCTAGGCTCCACTGCTTCCACAAGAGTGCTTCAATCCTATTTACAGGTTGAGTAGGCATTATGGATCTGCTAGAAGCAAGTACACATAAAGGGACTGCTAATTACAGTGCAATACTATGATGAATTCCCTGGTTTGTTTCCTTTTTTTTTTTTTTTTGGTTTAGTTTTCCTTATTTTTGGACACACTCCCCAGAAGCTCCTGTGCAAGTTCAGTTTCCTAAAGAGCTAATGGGACATCCCCCACCCCCATTTCCCTATTAAGTTCCATTTCTTTTGGTTTTTTAAATAAACTAATTACATTTTGTCTCTTTGCTTGCCTAGTCCGCTGAATTTTAAAATTCAGTGGGTTGTTATGTCTGATCAGTCTCGCAAATACTACTGTGGTTTTGATTAAGAAGTACCCCTGGGATTCAGTGCTCCCCTGGGAGGGATTTTTTTCCCAGATGGCCCCCCTCTGCCTGGTCTCTGTAGCCTGGGATGGTGGCAGAGGAAAGAAACGACCAGTTCCAATCCATTAAAGCTGTTGACCCAGTAAAAAGGGAAAGTGGGGAGCTGGAAGGAGTTTGTGCACTAACCACTAGGCACTACTCTCCTTAGTCAATCTGCCTTTCTCCATACCTTCCCTGACAAACAAATCCAGCACTCCAGGTTCCTAAACTCGCTCTCTATACATACAAACTACTGCTATTCAGTTCACCCGACACCCATGCACACCCACCAGACTAGACAAAACTGTTAAAGTTCTTCTACCCTTCAAGTGGATGAGACTTAAGATGGACTCCAGTGTGGCTTTGACAAAGAGGGACCTATTTTCTCATTAGTTTCCATTGTTCCCTGTGATTAGCCAGGCCATACCAAAGCCTAACGGAGAATTGGCTTAGCACAATAAAATAATGTGGCTCACAGCAGCTTAGTTCTGTTCTTTTTTTTTTTTTTTTTTGAACAGTGTTCTGATTTCAGGGCCTACAAAAAACTGGATCAGGTCTAGCTTTTGTTATATTGTCCTGTTAGAGCACAGCTACAATATTTCTGCTCTTGGAAAAGGCTGTTATTTTTCAGACTTGTTAAGCAATGTCTGTTTGCTTGAAGAGGTTCAGAAAAATATTTATTTGCTGTATGATGTGGAGATTGCTAATCCATACAGGGTATGTGCTTTAGTAAAGATATTAAATTCTGATGTTTTGCCTGAACAACAGCAGTGCTATCATTTTCACCCTGAGTGCATGGGGGGAAAACGTGACTGAAAGAAAGTGATTGCTATGAAAGTCAATCCTCTGCTATCACTTTTTGGAGCTTGGCGTTATAGATTAAGTATTTAAGAGATTGAGAGGGATGCCTCCTGCAACGAACGTGTGGTTCCAGGTAGCTGAGCCTTAGAGTTATACAACCGATATGACAGTGTTGACTTCTGATTTCTCCAGCATTTAACTTGTAAGTCAGTGGTGTTTGGAATGCTGTTAGCAAATGTTCAGCATTTTTCCTGATGATGGTGTTGTGAGACCCCAAAATTCAAGGAAATTCAAGGAAAAGGTGCCTCAAAGATCAAGCACCCTGGTTTCAATCTGAGTACAGTACAGTACAATCCTGATCACCCCATCTCAAAAATGATATAATAGAGCTGGAAAAAACCAGCCAAAATGATCGAAGGGTTGAAGTAGCACCTTACATATGAGGAAAGGCTGAAGCATTTGGAACTTTTTAGTGTAGGGGCAAAATGAAGAAATGGCAGAAGAAAGCAGTTCTTCATATTGTTATGAACAAGGTGTTACGTGAAGAACTGATTCCTTTTGTCATTCTTGATCCTATTACCAATCAACTTCTTTGAGTGACCCTGAATTCCAGTGTTGAGAGTGGAAGGAAAAATTTTCTATTCACGTTCTCCACACTGTTCATAATTTTATGAATCGTATAAGCTGCAATCCTATGCACATATTCCTGGGAGTAAGCCCCATTGAACACAATGGGGCTTTCTTCTTCTGAGTAGACATGCATAGGATTACACTGTTATCTTTTTTCTCCTATACTTTTGTCAAATCAAGACTGACTACCATCAGCTTAAGAGAGAATCCAATATTGCTCTCAGCTCAGTTATGAAAATCTTGTTGCTTTGAAGGAGAGATGTTTTTTTTTTCTGTGTTGTATGTGAGTTAAAAGCTTGCATTTATTGAACATCAAAGTGGAGGAGACAGGTGCAACTCAGTACCGTGTCCCTTCAGCCAAATGAGAAGCACTGTCATTGCGACAGAGTGTATTCTCTCAAGCCATGAGTTGATCAGATCCTTAGTACATTGGCCTCCAATTGGGGGATCATGCCTTGATCATGATAGGCCACATTAGTGGCATCACCACCCTTTAAAATGTTTTTGACTTTGTTTTGAGAAGGAGAAAGAGGAGAGATGGGAAAAGGAGAAAAAGAGAAGCAGAACTGGTTACCAACTACAAAAAAGAGTAGACTTCCTATTATGTAGAATTTGAGAATTTCTCACACTTGCAAGGCAAGCTGAATTTTCAAATTTCCTGTGCTATACAGTTATTCAAATATAAACAATGCTTTAGTTTAAGATGAGAGTTAGGGTGCTTACCATTTTCGCCCATGCTCCAAAAGACATAGAAATTGCACCTTAACTTTTGCACCTATAAGTACTAAAGACTTTTTTACAGTCTTGTACATTATGCTTTACAAATTATGCTGCATGCATCCACACTTTGTTTCAGAGGTGTTGCTCCGGTAGGGGCGGGACCGTAAGTTTCGCACTGTCCTAGTCCCGTTTACCAAGCTGGCAGGAGGCGGCCCCGCCCCCTCGCCGTCGGAGCCATTTCCTGCGGAGAAAGCAGCAGGCAAGAGACTCCCTGCCGGCTGCTTTCTCCGCATGGGAATGGCTCCGACAGTGAGGGGCGGGGCCTCCTCCTGCCGGCTTGGTAAACAGGACTAGGATGGAGCGAAACTTACAGTCCCGCCCCTACCAGAGCGACGCCTCTGCTTTGTTTTAACCTTTCAGCTCCACACTAGGCTGAGGAAGGATGTGTGCCAGTTAGAAGCAACTGCCAGCTGTGGCAACAGATTTTAGGGGGTCCAATGGGACAGCAGACTCAGGGTGCCTGTCACCCCGAGTCTGCCGCCGCCACCACCACCGTCTCCCTCCAACCTGCTGCCTCCCTCAATCCAAGAATGATTGGCTTTGTGCTGAAGATTCCGCTTCGCACTTACTTGAGCGCGAATCTGATCATTCCCCTACATCCTGGGCTCCTCATGTGCTGCGTTGAAACCCAGAAGTGATTAACTTCTGGTTTCACTGGAAGTTAAGCACCTCCAGATTTCAACACAGTGCGCAAAGAGCACAGTAAGGGTTGGTTGTTTTTTTTAATGCAGGCCCTGAGCCTGCATCAGGTAGCGTTTTGGGTAACACTGCCCCTGACGAGTGCAGCCAGAAATTTGACAGATGAAATTTTCCCACTTCCTCATTCACTTGCAAGAGACACATGATGAATGTCTGCCTGATCATGATGTATCTCTACAAGGCACAGCACTTCTCCAAAAAGGTCATTTATTAGTATAGAAAATGTCCCGGGTTATCCCAGTAGTAATAAATATACCATACATCATGTGGATCTTTTTATTCACTGCAAAACTGAAAAATAATTTGATCATAGAAAAGCTAAGTTAGAAATACTATTTTTCTCTCCCATTCACATTTATGGCTAACATAGCGACTTAAAAATATTATTTCTTGTGGAATCCATTGGGCCTCAATTTCTTCCTGCCTTGCACTTTGAACTGTATGCTATTATAGTTGCTGGAGTGACCTACAAATCACACCCTTATTCCATAGACCTGTATTGCAAAGGTAATGTCAAAATGTAACATTACAGCATGCACTGACCAGCACTGTGGAAAGTCAAAAGACAAGGGACTAAATGGAAGGAAAATAGAAAATGTAATTACCCAGGATCTGACCTTAGACTGATCTTGTAACCCATGATACTTTTGCAAAGATCACAGTAGATCAAAGAGACAAAGACTGCACTGCAGAATGAAGGTTTCAATCTGTGGAGATAGAAAAACTCAAATGAAGATAAAGTGAAAAAATTAGCAATAATGTTTGGTAAATATCAGTAAATAAGGAATGGCAACACCTTGTGCATTAACAGATATTTTGAAAACAAGGCAGAAATGGAGAAAAATATCAAAGAGTTCCACTGGGTTCCAGTTGATAGCTTTTTGGACTTGGAACTGAAAGGCCTGATGTAATAGGAAAGTGATTAACACAGCTGTTGCGTTTTTCATTTTCTACAGCCCTTTTCCTCCAGTAATTCCCTGGTTTGAATGGGAATCTTGGAGGGTATTGTTCTAATTCAGTGCTTCCTGAACTGTGTGTCGCAGGATGCTCACCGCCTGAGCCACTTGTCAGTGAGAACAGAATGTGACCGTGAAGATCGCGGAGCAGAGGCTTGGCTTAGCAGGCAGAGTTCTGAGTGTGACATTTTTGTCACCTGAAAAGCCCATCCGCCTGCCTGCCCTGAGCCTCTTACCATGGTTTGCAGGGCCACGATGTGGTCCTGAACCCAGAAGTAATGGCGGTGACGTGATGACATCATCACGTCATCGCATCATCACCATCACTTCTGAGTGCCGAGCTCTGCATCTGTAGCAGTAAGGGCACCACGACTGTGGTAAGTTTGGGGATCACTGTTCTAATTTACTGCAAAGGTTCATTAAAGGGCCCGTTTCACTCTGAGAAAATAGATTAGCAATGACTATGGAGAAGGAGCTCTGTTACAATGTGATTCCTGAAGATATTGTGTCAATGCACATATCCTGACCAACTGAGCTATCTATATATCAGCCATGGCCTTCTGGAACTAGCCCTGACTCCAATACACTATTCTGACAATCAGAGTAACTTTGGAAAGGTGTCCTGGACCTACTGCTTGGGAAGTGGGGAGCATACACATCCCATACACATACCATGGACGCAGAGTTTGTGTGTAGAAGAGCATTCCCTGTGACTAGCTTGAACTGAATGCACCACTTTTATCACATTAAGAAGAGAATGTTCCCTTCTAGGGTAAAGATGTTGAATTGTGTTGTAATATCTTAATGTCTAAATTAAAGTAAGGTTCCATTCTTCAGGGCCTTGATCAGCTGCTGGAGGTGCTGTGTGCTTTATATTCCCTTTGATTTCATTCATCAGAATTAAAAATGCCCACCCTTGAGAATGGTGAAATATTCATACAGTGTAGTAAATGTAAACGTTTAAAAATTGATTTAGGTGAAAACTAATTGCTACTTTGAGAATAATTCATGCACCATTTTAGAATTTGCATATAACCTGCCTCTGTTAATTATGCATAGAGTAAATCTCAATGTTGTTTATAGGCATTTGCAATGAGGTAAGAATTCTGAAAATTCATTCAATGGTTACATAATGCCTGGACATATCAAAAGCATAGACATAAGGAATAATTGAGTCTGGTTGCACTAGCACACTTTTCAATCACTGCAGTGGTGACTTCTTGCTCTTAGGCACCTGTGGCTGTTTACTGATTTAATTGGCTTTATGAAATACATAAATGTGCTCCAGCAGTAGACAGTGAAATAAAATGGGACAGCAATTCACTCTGCATCAACAGTGGTGAGAGAGCCTACCAAATCTGAGACCGTTTTTCTTTGCTTTTTGGTCTGTGTGCAGAATTGTCAGTCTGTCACATATTCACTTACTGCTCTCTTACCTACTCCCATTAGCAGTAAGTGAGACTGATGCTGATTTGTATGTGGTTGTATTGACTTCCTGGAAACCGTTTTGATTTTCCACAGCTCCTACAGGTTTCCTGCTGTGCGTAAAAATGACATGTGAAGAAAATGTTCTCATGATGCACTTTTGGAATGTGAATTGATGTAACAAAGAGTAGCTGCATGAAAGAAAATGTATCCTCACATAACCACTCTATCCTGAGTAGGTTTTGCTGTCCCAGAAACTTGGAGAAAAGAGAGAAGTTGTAAAGTACATTTTCAGGAATTAGTACCAGACTCTTGAAAAGCAACCCTACATAGATGTATAAAAAGCAAACCTCACATCTGTAGATGTGTGATTGAATATCCACCATTTTGCAAAGGATAGAAAAAGGATATAGGTTTGAACTTTGTGCAGTAAGTTTAGAGTATGGTAGTAAGCAAGGTACCATATGGGGTCTTGCTGTAGAAAGACTTGGACCTACGCATTCATTAGGACTGTGTCGTTCTCCCACTGCCCCCTCTTATCATTGGGTAAATGATGTTACCCCTCTCATATGTTATGCCATCTCAGGTGTCAGGAGGTCTTGGGCTCTATGAATGGTTCTCTTCCTGGCCCTCTGTAGGTTGGTTCACCACCATGGATAAACCTGTACTGAACATCCTTACGACCAGCTCCTCTCTCAGTAGCGTTCTCAGTCTTTTGCACAGAGTTGTTGTTTTCAGTCGTTAAGTCGTGTCCGACCCTTTGTGATCCCATGAACCATATCCTGCCAGGCCTTCCTGTCCTCCACTATCTTCCTGAGTTCGTTCATTTTCATGTTTGTTGCATCGGTGATGCTGTCTAACCATCTCATCCTTGGCCTTCCCCTTCTCCTTTTGCCTTCAGTCTTTCCCAGCATCAGAGTCTTCTCCAGAGAGTCCTCTCTTCGCATTAGGTGGCCAAAATATTTGAGCTTCAGCCTCAGTACCTGTCCTTCCAGGGAACAGTCAGGGTTGATTTCATTTAGGATTGACTGATTTGACCTCCTAGCAGTCCAAGGGACTCTCAGGAGTCTTCTCCAGCACCACAGTTCGAAAGCATCTATTCTTCGGCGCTCAGCCTTCCTTATGGTCCAACTCTCGCAACCATACATTGCTACTGGGAACACCATCGCCCTGACTATATGAGCTTTTGTTGGCATGGTGATATTTGCACAGAGAGCACTGCAGTAATCTGACATCAGCCTTGCCCAAATGCCCTGGCATGGTCTTCACAGGGGAAAATATAGAAATGGAAAACAACAACAAGAAACAATGACTCCAACTCTCCAACACAAGCAAACAATTTGCTGTGTGGGCTGCAAGGCAAATTCTTGCAATATCTTGTGTCAACAGAGACATTATTGATCTACAATTTGCTTTTCAGACATAAGCTTCTATAGGAAAAAAACGGTTTAATTAGACCTCCAGTGACATCGTTATCCATGCTTTGTTTTTAAGGATCTTTATATGTGGTGCTTTGGAAAGACATGTTATTGACAGGAGAATTCTGTTTACTCGGTTACAATAAAGATATGAATTGCCCAAAGAATTTGCAAGTTGTCTCCAGAGTGCAACTCTTATGACTTTTGAGGATCCAACATTGGTCAAAGAAGGTACTTAGTCGTTCTTCTTGCCGATATGTCTTATGTTATGAAGACATAGCAGCAAGAACTAATACAGGTGATTTCTTCATACAATAGTTCTTGAACACCAATTCCTATAGGCATAATTCAGCCAAAGTTAAGTATTTTCAAGCCCTATTGCTGACTTGAGTCAGAGAGTTAAATACGTGCTTAGCTCTACCCCTTAGATACTGATGGGATTGCTAAGTGCTTGCCTTTGTCTGGGTTATGGGCACCTATCTATGAGGAATTGTACTCTGAGGTGTTATTCATAGCCATAACAAAGGATAGTTATATGAATAACTATCAGTGGATAGTTATGTACTTTTTGTTTCCTAATTGAAAAAAAAAGTTTGACAAAGGTTTAAAAACAGTACTTTGATGATTCAAGACTTAAGAAGTAATAATGTTCTATGTTGTTTGTATTATTGCTGAGAAGTGATAGTGCTGAGCAGGGTGTTGGACTAGAACAGTGGTTCCCAAAGTGGGAGGCATGGCTCCCAGGAGAGCCGTGGAATACCACGGAATCGTCTTGGAAAACCGTGCAATGCCAATTGAGAGGCATCAACATAATGTAATGGGGAGCTGCATCCCATGGTCACCAATGGTCAAGGAAGCCGCAGGTTGAAAAAGTTTGGGAAACACTGAACTAGAAGATGACCTCCAAGGACAAGGGATCAAAGGAAACACTGACACCTTTTTTCAAATCCAAGATTTTTTTTTTCCAGGATGGCATTAGAAACAACATACATAAGAAATGGAGACTTCCAGCATTGCTTATTTTGAAGGATGAGGTTTTGTTTAATCCTCTTATAGGATTAAAGTCTATCACTAGATGGGGAGGATAGACACTTGCAGTGGAGTCAAAGGACCTGAGACTAATGTGGGGTCATGACTATGACGACCAGTTAGCGCCTCTGTTATTGGAACAAGGAAACTGGGTATGGGAAATAGGTTTCCTGCTGTTGCTGCCACTAACACAAGCTTTCTACAACCTTTAGCTATAGCAATATATTAGACACTGTAGAAAATGTACAACAGGCATGGTCCCTGCCCAGAGGGTTTATAATCTAATTTATAATCTAAATGGACAAGATAGGATATGTGAGACACATTGGTAATGAATACTGGGGATGGGGTAGTGCCCGGGTGGGCCGCTGGTGCATGTGGGATGCCGCCGGCTACTTTCGATACTTAGCTCTCAGCATTGGTGCGCCATTTACAGCAGTGCCACACCGTTTATGATAGCGGAATGTGAGTTTCCCTGTTGTAATTGAAGTATAGGATTGGGCTGTCAGTCCTTAAAGTCATTATTATTGAAGTAAACAATCAGGACTACAATAGGATTTGATCCATTGATCACAGAATTTTATTATATTGCCTCTGCAGCATCTGGGGAACACAGATGACAAAATGTCCCCATAGCAACAGGTTCTGTACAAAGATACAACAGCCAGTCTTTTTGAAAAACAAAAGCCAAAGACATAATCTACTGAGCATCTGTCCAACCTCAACAAAATTAATGGCATATTCTAGCACTTAATGGATTGCCCTACTAACCCATCAGCAAGATTAACAGTAAATATGCACATCCATTTTTTTAAAGAGAAATCTCACAAAGGAGTGCCAAATCCTTGAAATGTTTACTGTGGCGACTACTTATAAATGTTCTATCCATTGGTGAAAAACAGATATAACTAAAGTTTAATTTTTAAATTGAGGTAATTTCAGATTTTCTCACCTTGTGCAGTGAGATTTTCCTGCAAAAATAAATGTGTAAACTCACACTGTGAGCCCAATTCTATGCTGGCCGCTGGCGGGACTGGGCTCTGCGCTGTTGCAAATGTGTCGTAAAGGATGTTGTGACAGTGTGGAGGCCTGTCCTGCCGCTGTGTAGTCCAGCACTGGGAGGTCTCCGCCGGGGAAGTAGCTGCACCTGCCAAAGGCAGGTGAGCTCCACGTTGGCTGGCGGGGAGGCAGGGGGAAGGCAATGGGGAGGAGGCGCTCTGGGGCAGGGAGAGGGCAGGGAGGAGGGCAGTTCAGGCCCGGAAGGGGGGTGGGCTCAGCAGAGGAGGCCTCTGCCGAATCCTATCCCCCGTCCTGGGCGTGAAAGCCCGACACAGGGCTGTTTGGAGCTGCACTGGCCATTTTGCTGGTGCACCTCCAAGTAGCCCCATAGGGGCTGCTGGGGCTCAACTCAGGGGAAGGGGATGATCTTCCCTTTCCCTTAAGGATACCTCCAGTCCTGAGCTGGATGCAGTGGCGTCTGCCCCGGCGCCGCTGCATCTGAGCGCGGGGCTTTGAATAGGATTGGGCTGTGAGAGTGCAAGAAGACCATTCTTCAGAAATAAGGCTGAGATGCAAGGAGATCAGTTGATTTTGCCTATATTTGAACAAGGCTTTCCTTGGGTTTATTCCTTGGTGATGATGTAAAAATCAGAATTGCCAGGACTATGACTTCAACACAAAGCTGTGATTCAAAGCCCTATATGCTCAGGACATTTCCATTACTGGTTATGACAAACAGAGCTCTGGAGTGTCTGCTGCACTTGCTTCTGTTTTCGCTGACAGTGGGGTAGCCAACTTGCACATTGAGGACTGCATCTCTGAGCCATTATCAGGACTGACCATCAGTCTTCGTTGGTGAAGGCCTTTGTAATGCAGTTATTGTATGGCAATTTTTCAGAATTCAGTTAACTTGCATTTCTGAAGTCTGATTACCCTGGAAAGGATACTGAATGTCAAGCGCGATCCATCTCCCAAAATGAAGAGCAGAGTGCACACACTGCCAGCAAAACGAATTCTTCTTGAACATCTCATTTCTGGGAAACTTTGCAGTCAACCAACATTTCCAAATATCTTATTGATTTATTGGCAGGCTACCAGAAGTCTTCCACAGGTAGGTCTGAATTTATGGCCAATTTATGACTTGGATGGGATGAGGAGACAGAAATATGTCTTTAAAATGTGACAAGTTAAGGTATAGAATCTTTTGGGGGGTCACCACATATTCAGTAGTGATATTTGATCAACTCTATACAGAACTTACAGTTTTGCTGTTTCAGAGGTTTTATCCGCTCTTCCATCAAAATTCGAAGAGAAGTTTGACAGTTGCATTCAACTATTTTTCAGTGACTGCAGTATTTTACTGTGGTGGCAAATCAAGTCTAAATGTCAGCAGTGCACACACCAGAATAGTTCCACAACTGTGGCACTCCCTCCCTTATGAGATAAGGACAGCCCCCTCATTGGAGGTATTCCAGCAGGGACTGAAGACATTTTTGTTTCTACGGGCATTTAGAGGGTAGGGATGTGGGGGGGGGGGAGCGAGCTACTTTTTACCCTAGATGCCTATGGCAGGGGTTCCCAACCTTCAGAGACCCAGGTACCCCCTGTTATTAATTAATTAATTAGCTGATCAATCATTTGCTTGAAACAGCTGATGACTTGGGACTTTAAAAAGACGCGTCCAATGTTATCAGCTGCTGATTGCAGCAGCTGATAATGGACAGCCTCTGGAGTACCCCCGCCTGATGGTCCGCATATCTCTAGGGGTACGCGTACCACAGGTTGGGACATGGCCTATGGCTTTTTTGTTTTTAATACTGCTGTTGGGTGCTTGTTTCTAATAACCTGTTTATATACTTAGATAAATTATTTTATTTATAATCTGCTTGTTGCTGCTATGCAGTGTTTCCCAAACTCTTTTGGCCTACAGCTCCCTTGACCATTGGTGACCATTGGCCGCAGCTCCCCATTACATTATGTTGATGCCTACCAATTGGCATTTTACTGTTTTCCTAGAGGATTCCGTGGCACTCCGTGGCTCCCCTGGCTGGTTTCTGCGCTCCCCTGGAAGCCACGCCTCCCGGTTTGGGAACCGCTGTGCTATGTGATTAATGGGGTAGGTGTTGATGTTTTGGTTCTACTGAGCAATTGGAGTTTTTTGTTATGATTATGTGTTAACATGGTGTTTTTATTATGAATTTGTTAGCTTTGTTAGCTTGAATTTGTTAGCTTGAGCTTTGGAAAGGCAGGCTGTATTATCTCCTTTACAGCGCAATCCGACTTAACTTTTGTGCCGGTGTAACCAGTGGTGCAGCCAGAACGGAAAAGGGATTAAAATCCCATTTGAATCCCTCTTTTGGAGGGGATTTGAATCCCTTTTCCCTTCTGGGGCCTCCCATTCTTGCTGCGCCACTGGTTACACCGGCACAAAAGTTAAGTCGGATTGCGCTGTTAAATAAATAAAAAAATAAATAATATTGATGTAATTAGACCTCCATCAAAACTCGAAACCCCATTATTTTTTGCTGTCCATTTGGAATGCAGCAGTCAAATCACTGAAGTCACAAATTGTAATATGTGTGTTACAAGATACGGATATGATTTCGTTAAAGCAGGCTGAACTGTCATGTAAAACATTGCTGATTAAGAAATATGAGTAGAAAGTATAGAAGATACCTTAATGGTAAACGTAGGAAAGCATTTGTACTTCCCATACTTCTTCAGCAATTTTTACGAGGTTGTTGTTGGTCTCTTCAGGAACACCCTAGTCTGGGCTTCTGCTTTGGTACCTGAGGCAGAAAATCCAAAAAGTGTCCCATCCTAGGGATTAGAGAATAATAATAGACTAGTTTCTGCTCCCAAATCTGATGCTACATCCTCCTCCCTAGTGGGAAGGCCTGTCCTGGAGGCTACTTTCTTCAATTATAGTAGTTTCTGTCACTGCAAGTGGTGTGTGGACTGGACATTTGGTAAGAACATTCAGAACCTGAAATGCCCTACGTCTTTCTACACTGGCCTATGCGAAAAATCAGGTGGTGCAAGGAATCCTGTAATGCCGAGATATAATGATGTCAGTATTTTTCAGTGCCCAATAATCATTTTCCTTTGGGTGACCTTCATGGCAGCGTTTTTAATCTGACCTCCTAAATTATCTGGTATTAAATTATTGGAAATTTCTCATGGTGCTACCAAAGGAAGAAATTATAGACTTTATTTAATAAAGATAATGCATGATATAATAATAACAAAGCCAGAGCCTATGAACAGAACAATATATCTGAAATACCTCTTGTCTCACAAAACAGGGAAGTTGAGATTGAGTGTGCTATCACAGAGACTGCAAATGGAAAAGGACAAATAACCTTTAAGCGCAACTGAAATTAACTCCCTATTTAGCAATTACTTCTTGGATCTTCCCTGCACACACTGTCACTCAGTTGATGGGACTTGAGATGATTGCACTGCACAGAGGATATTAATCTTCCATCTCAACTACAAGAAGATAACATTATTCTTAATCGAGGGTACATTCAATGATATCAAATTTGTAATTGGTTCTTTTAGACCAAGTGAAAGTGCTAGGACCAAACTGCTTTGAAGTTACTTTGTATAAATCATATGGGGAAATCTTGAGCTGCTAAAATGTATTATGTCTACTTGGAGATTCTTTAATCTACTGCCTTTTGATGCAATTGACTATAATGTCTTCTTTCAGTTCATTGTAGGTTTATCTCTGTTAATACCTGTATTGGAACTGTTTTAACTTTTAATAATAATATTTGTGTAATGCTTTCTGGGTGTGCAAAGTGTTTTGCATATGTTCTTGATGTAATCATTGCAACAACCTTGTAAGTGAAGAATTAATACCCCCATATTGTGGATGGCGAGTTGAGGCTAGAGGGAATGACTTGCCTAATGCTGACTATTGAGGTCTAGCTTCCTGTATCTCACAGTGGCCCCACCAGATGCCTCAGGGAGCACACAAGACAACAAGATACCTGTATCCTGTTGCCACTCCCTTGCACCTGGCATACAGAGAAAACCTACTTCTAAAACTAGGAGGGTATTACACGTTGAGTATCCCTTATCCGGGATACTGCATGGGACAGGAAGATGTCTGGATTTCAGATTTGTCTGGATTTCGGAATATTTGTATAAATATAATGAGATATGGAGATGGGACCCACCCAAGTCTAAACACGACATTCATTTGTGTCTCATATACACCTTATACACATAGCCTGAAGGTGATTTTATACAATATTTTTAATAATTTTGTGCCCTAGTATGCCTTGTACTATGCCAGCCAGGTGCTGGAAAACGTTTTTTTTTTTACAAAGGACGATGCCAGGCCCCAATAGCCTGGCGTCGCATTTATATCGCCCCTCCTCTACAGCCGAGCTGAGGTGGGATGTTCCCTGTGCTTGATTGGCCATGAGGTTGTCTGGGGCGTAGCACGGATTTCGGATGTCTGGATAAGGGGTAACCAACCTGTATATGAATAATGAATATAAAACAGGTTACTTAGAATGGGAACCACAATAAGCAGAATAAAAATGCCCTCTAGAGGTGGGGGCTGGAGAGAGGGAGCAGCCATACAGAGGGGCCTTGTACTGCTTTAAAGCATCTACTGTTTCAAAGCATGAAGGCAGGATCCATATACAGTGAGTAATATGTGAGACACAGCACACATAATCAGCACCCTCATATAATGTATCTGTTGCTGGAATATAACATAATGCTGATAGGTAAATGTTTGAATTATCTCCCACAAAACATGTTCTAGCACATGCAATGCTGGCATACCATATAGACATGTAATGCCAAGCCATCAGCAGTCAAATACTGATTACAATTACATTCTATCCATCCAATGCTACAAAAAAATACCACTATATGTCAACTAGAAAATACTATCTAATGCTAAAACACGATTGTATGCCAGGCTCTGAATACTGTCAAGTGTGATATGCTGTTGATTTCCAGACTGTTTTCAGTGAACCCTGGGTTCTTTAGAAGCTTCTCAGGGTTTTTCAGTAAGTAGAGCAGCTGACCACTGATTTGCAATGTTTGGTAAGATGTAGAGCCCAACATTGCCTCGTGTTAACTCAGAGTACATCCCTAGAGAATGCCCCAGAATGTTCCGTAACATTCAAGGACCGTGGTACACAGAGGTTCTGTGATAGGTGTCAATGTGGACAGTGTTATCAAATATCAAATATTGAAATCAAACATCACTGAATGTCAAATACTGAACACCCAGAAAATATTCAGTTAATATTTGAGCTTTTGTAGGATGCAGGGAAACAATTCAGCCACCAGATGCGCAAAGGAAAATGTTGGAGAGCAAATTCATTTCAGATCTACTATGTGCAGCTAAAATGAAATGTTTGCTATTCCTCATAAAATCTTTTGGACAGTGTAAAACAGCAATGGCTTTTCATCATGAAAAGTTAGTTGAAGGAGAAACTAGAAAAGATCTGCGTACGTTTGAAGGAATGTAGGTCTCCCTTTTCACAAATGTATATTCTTGTGAGTGATTTTGTCTGCCTGGTCTGATTGGAGATTATTGATGGACGAGACAAGTGATAAGTTTTGTTTTGAATATGATATAAATAGCCTAACGATGCAATCCTATGCTCCTTCTAGGCTGGCACAAATCTGTTGTAAAGATCATTGCGACACCCTGTGAGTAGCGAGCGCCAGTGGAAAGGCCTATGCCATCCTGCCGGTGCTGAATCCAGGCCTCTCACTCAATGGAACAGGTAAGGTTGTTGCTCTGAGTGGCATGGGGGCTGGAGGAGGGCGGTGAGGGGGAGGACAGGAGTGGTTGGAATGGGCCCGGGAGGGGGGAGGTATATCCTATGCCCTCCTGGGCCCCTTCTCCTGACATGAGCCTGCTCGGTTCTCCACCGGCTAAAGAGTCGGTGGGGAATCAAGTAGCCCCATTGTGGCTGGGGTTTACTCAGAGTATGTAGACCTCCAGCCACCTCCTTCACCGGATAGGATACAACATGGACCACACGGCCCATGCTGCATGGCCTACACCAGGGAAGGACAGGATTGGGCTGTTCGAACAGTAACATGCAAAGCAACACAAATGTTTATTAGGAAAAGGAGAACTCCAATTTGTCAGAGGATGGCTTTATTTCAGTAGAGTGAGCCTTAAACTTCTACCGTTGAAAAACGATGAAGATAACTTGAGAAGGAATACTGCTACGTTATGTTCTTTCTTTTCGTTTCTTTTTGAAGAAAAACCAATGCAGGTTTAATGGAGGGGAATGTTGCTTTTCAGAGTCTCAATTAAAGGTTAAAGCCTGCTTTACAGTCTGACACATGCTGAAAACTCTAGGGGGAAAGGTGTTGGACACAGCTACAGAAGCAGAACGATGTGACATTGATGTCGCTAATGCTGTTCATTAGTATTGTTAGAGATTGTACACATTTTTGTTGATGGAATTGTGTAGGTATTCTCTTGGCTATGAGAGTGGTTCCCAGCTGTGGTTGGCCTTTCATGTTACATCATATCAGGGAGAACAGAGGGAAGAGGATTCATAAGAACCCCAAAGTACTTTCTCCCTCCCCCCCCTTTGTTGGTATAATATGTGAAAGGCTGCAGGGTAGTCCAGCACTGGGGGTATCTTGCACAACCCCTTGCAAAGAAAATACGTGACTTTTCCTTTTACTCATTGCACTTGAAGCATGAATCACTTGTACACTTCTCTTTTCTTTTCTATGTTGTTGTTGTTGTTGTTGTTGTTGTTGTTGTTGTTGTTGTTGTTGTTGTTGTTGTTGTTAAGAATACTTATATACTGCTTTTCAACAAAAAGAGGGTTCACAAAGCAAAAGAAATCAATAAATGGTCTCAGATAAATGGAAAACAAGATAAATGGTTATAAATTGTTATAAATGGTTATCTTGTTGGCTGTGTGCTCCCTGAGGCATCTGGTGGGGCCACTGTGTGATACAGGAAGCTGGACTAGATGGGCCTTTGGCCTGATCCAGCAGGGCTCTTCTTATGTTCTTAAAAGAACAATAATGTAGTCAGCCAATCACACTGTGCTGTTCATTCTATGTGCCTACTGATAATCTATATCCAAAGTGATAATCAGTACTGCTGCAAAACTTACTGTTTCAAAATGTATGTTCTTTTCTCTCCTAAACTCATTCTCACAGCTAGCTTGTTCCAACTATTGTTGAGCAATTGGTCCCTTTCCTCCTAACTATAAGTTGCTAGTTTGTTTGGGCGGAAAACATTCCACTGCTAATTGCTTTGGTGTGCTAGTGTCCCAGGTTTACCTTTTTGCACTTAATTCATCAGGCCTAGTGCTTCATCAAAGGGTTCCTAAGTGCCTGATGAATCAATATAAACTGGAAGAATTTAAATTGACAGAGCTTGGAGTGGTCTGAGTCAAACAGCATAGGCAAACAGGCCAAGAGAGTAGAGAAAGAGTTAATCTCCTCGTGTGCTGCAGACCGAAACAGGATTGCTCCCCCCCCCGCTGTTTTTTGAGATAAAGAGGTGCTTCTGGTTGGAAGCACATCTCTTTTACTTGCATTTTCATGAATGGTTTGCCCCAATTCTCCGAGAAAGCTCTGACCAGCCGTACCTTGATATAGGTGATAAAATAAAATTTGTTAAATAGTGAGTAACTGAGGGAGAGAATTGTGTCTTTAAGAATCATACCAATAGATGCCCACATATTTCTTTTGACAGGTCTGGTGATGTAGGGTAAGAAAAGGAATTCTAACAAAACCAGCAATCACTTAGGGCATTGTTTCTCAACCTGTGGGTCGGGACGCACTTGGTGGGTCGCAACCCAATTTCTAGTGGGTCCCGCAGAGCCTCCAATGAAGACACAGGTGATGGAAACTAATTGCCTCAAGTCCTGAGGCTATTCAAAAATCAGATAGCCTTGCAAAGAACTGAGCTCCTGCAGTTTGCAAGGTTGTGTAAATATAGGGAGATAAATGTTTGAGCATCTTTCTTTTCTGGTGCATTTTTTTTTCAAGTCTGTCAATGACAGGTCATGGGGGCAGGTGAAGGCTGGGTCAAATAACTAAGCCCATCAAGCCTTGGGGCTATTAGGACTGTCTCATTACGAGAAATGGATTGAGTTTTCTGCAAATAAATAAATAAAATGTTACAGTGCTTGTAAGTAAATAATTAAAATATTATTTCTTTCTAGATCACCTTTTTTAAGTCTTATAAAGCTAGGTGGGTCTCGATAGAGTGTCATTTTAAAAAGTGGGTCCCGATGCCAAGGTTTGAGAACCACTTAATTAGGGAAATATATTTTTGGATTCTAGAACTTTGTTCAAATTAAAGCTCTATTGGAAAAGCCTAGTGTGAACCCAAATAACAAATACTAGTCGTCGTCCCCCCCCCCCCAGTCATGAGAAAGGATATAAATGGAACCAAACATTACAGACTGATCATATCCTTTCAGGGTGAAGCTAGTGGCTAGAGATTAGCTATTTTAGTAAATAAATAAAACACTGAGGCACTGGAGATTGAAAGTTCAAAGATGTTTTGGTATGCTGGAACATCATGTATTATCTGCTTCTGATCTCTGAGAAAACCTGCTGAGAGATATCTGTTTGAAAGCATCTTGGAATGTAAGCTGTCCTCACAGTTGTTTGTGCCCTGAGGCAACACAGTGAAGGACCATTACTTCTACTTTAAGGTGACAGAAGTTTTGTGGGAAAGCATAGGGAAGGGGACAATGGATAGGAGGCCCATCCCTTATTTAGATCCTGAGTCTGTTGCCAGCAAGAGAGGTCATCTACTGTTGCTTCCTGCATCCCAAACATATTGTTTTCACTCATCATAGCAGGTACATAAAGTTTTGGTTTGAGCACTTATTCATTTGGAAAAAAGAGCTTGGGGAGAGCATATTTTAGAGTGACACATTTTACAGTTCTCATCTGAATGTGAACGGACTCTCTAGCCATTTAACTCATAATCTAAGCCAGGGGTCGGTAACCTTTTTGCGCATAGGTGCCAAACATCGGGTCCATCAATAGTAAGATCGTATATGCATTAGATATGCATGCATGAACCTCCTGATTAGGCCATACAGCTAAGAAAGAAGAGATGGGCACGGCGCAGAGAGACGTATGCCCAGAAAGAGAATGATGCTCAAAAGAAGCTTCTGCCCTTGGTCTGCTTACAAGCCTTAACAGAGAAAGAATTACACACTCTAATTCTTTTTTAGGACCACTACGGGCTGGGTGGATATATCTTTTTGGTACTATGGGCCAGATGATTTTGGGGGGCGGTCTGGATCTGATCTATGGGCCATAGGTTGCTCACCCCGGTCTAAACTTTCAGTCCTTGAGCATGATAGAAACAGCACAGACTTGTACAACTTGTGTCACATCAGCCGTGCATTGGTGACCTCACTACTGGCTCAATAAAGCTACCATTTTTACTGTCTGAGAAGGACTACAAAACCAGGAGGATTAAGGAGCCCCTGGTTGGTTGCCATATGCACCTGGTAACTCACAAGTTTGAGCTCAGCTTTGTGGTTCACAAGTTGTGCAAGCCTGAGTTTACAGCCCGTTTGTTTGACCCTTTGAGCTCAGGACAGCTATGGCTTTTTATCAGTCCATGTTACCTTTCAGCTGTGCAGCCGTATATTTTGTTACGGTGCAATCCTGTGTACGTTTCTGCTGGTGGAGAGGCCGGCACTGCTCACTCTGCCCAGGGCCGCAGCCACCGCCAGCAGACACAGGTAGGTCCTGCATTGGTCGGAGCAGGGGTGTGGGGAGGGCGGACTGGGGTGGTAAGGGGGGCAATTGGCCAGCCAGGCCAGGGATGGGGGAGAGATCATCTGCTGAATCCTATCCCCCATTTTGGGCCTGGCTAGAGCACATCTGAGGAGGCCTATTGGGCCTGCTGGGGCTCTACCCGCGGGAAAGGGATTTTTACTTATCTCTCCTGATGCCCCCCCCCCCCCATCATAGCATGCAGTGTGCACTCCGTTGGTGGTGCTGCATGCTATGGGCTGGCAGGAGATAGGATTGGGCTGCCCATCACTCAGTTGTAACAATAAAAGCTGCTGTTGCAAATGGGTGATAAACGTCAGTTCATCTCAAGTGCTGCACATACTGTAGCAGTTGTAGCAGTCAGAGGACCACCTCAAAAAGAATTGTGAATTTGATGTAAGCCACCTTGGGATTTGAGTCAAAAGGCTTATTAGAACATGTAAAGTAAATGAATTGGCAGACTCCTAGTCTTGGTGTATTATTTCACTTATAACATTTTTGCCTTGCCCCTCCTCTAAGCAGTTCAGGGTAATATAGATAGGGCAATCCTATTTGATTCTCTCAGCAGTTGTGTGAGGTATGTTATGATGAGAGAGAGAGAGCACTACCCAGTGTGCTTCACAGCTGAGTATGGATTTGAACTCAAGTCTCATTCATCCAGGTTCAGCATCTATTCACCACACTGGAAGCCACACCAAAGATGTGGGTCAACATTAGCCTTAATAGCACACCCAATAACACCTCTTAATACTGTAGGGGTTTTTTTTTCTTTCAGGGGAAGACCCTCTGTATTTCTGCCTACTGGCTTCATGTCATGTTGATTACATTACAAGTAGAAAAGGTGAGGCTCTCATTCTGTGTATGACAGAGCAGCAGAGGGTTGCCTGTCCAGTCCCATCAGATGTCAGGGTGGGTGACTCCAAGGCAGGGTTGAAAAAAAAGAAAAAGACAGACCTATAGCCCAATCCTAACCAACTTTCCAGCGTTGATGCAGCTGTGCCAACAGGGCACATGCTGCATCCTGCGGTGGGGGGGTGTGTGCCGTCACAGAGGCCTCCTCATGGTAAGGAAATGTTGGTTCCCTTACCTCGGGGCTGCACTGTGGCTACATCGGCACTGGAAAGTTGGTTAGGATTGGACTGCCAGAGTGGTATACGTTTGCACTGAGCTACTGTGGAAAACTACCTGGTTAGATGCACTAGATCATGGGTGGGGAACGTCCGGCCCCTGGGCCGTTTACGGCCCCCCAAGCAATTTGATCCAGCCCCTGGAGAGGTAGCTGCAAACCCATTTGGTCAGGCCCCTTGGCAGTGAGGGAGAGACCACAACAAACGCCGCTTGAGCTCATCAACGGGAAATTGGAGCCCGGCGTCTGTCCCTCGGCTCTTATCAGCGAGGGCTCTGGGTTTCTTGCCTCGTGCAGGGGGCAGGGCTGGACCACTGCCTGAGCTGCGATGCGACTGCATTCCATTTAGCAGGGAACGGTGCTAAAGATTGGGGCTACAGCTCCTGCTTCCGGTGGCTATGGATCCTTCTACCCTGCAGGTTTGTCAGAGGTGCTTCAGGTTGTCCCACTCCCTCTTCCCTGGGGATGCATTTTCTCCTTTCTCTGATGGTTTTTGCTTTCCTTCTGCGCCTTCCCACCTTTGGGAAGAGTTCCAAAACAACACAGTTGGGGCTAGAGATGTGTTTGCTACCAACACGCTGCTCCTCCCTCGCTCTTAACATTTTTTGCTGTAAGGCAGATTGGTCTGAGGAGCTGCATTATTGCAAGCACAGTCTCTTAGAAAGGTGGGGAAAGGCTCTGGGCTTCTCAGCCTGTGTTATTTGCATAAGCAAAGAGATCACAGTGGTCCTTCTTTCCCTGGGGCCCTTATCTTATCTGCTTTCAATTTGGGAACAGAATAGGGCTTTATTATGCGAAAACTTTCATGGCCAGCAACAATAAACATAGTATTGGGTTTTACAGGTTTAAAAGCCATGTATACAAAAATATGTCGATTAGGAATGATTACAATATTTAAAAACTCAGTCAGCCCACATATAAAAATACAAAAGTCTTTTGGAGACTTTTGTATTTTTATATGTGGGCTGACTGAGTTTAATATTTTAATCATTCCTACTCATAGAATCTTAAAACGACATATAGATTTTTGTATACATGGCTTTTAAACCTGTAAAACCCTCTGTGAATAGGGCTTTCTTTCTGGTTGATTCAGGGCAGCTCTTCACGTTCCAACTGCTGTGGAAAACCCCAGTGTTTCTGCAGTGAATGTATAAATAAATAAATAAATAAATAATTTCGGCCGGCAACACACAAAAAGGAATGGCCCTCGAACAATGTTGTAAAAATTAAAATGGCCCTCGGCAGAAAAAAGGTTCCCCACCCCTGCAGTAGATGTTGTTCAAACTGCCCCCATATCCGCTGGGGATATGTTCCAGGGGATATCCATCCCTTCCATGGATACTTGAACTGTGGATAGGGGCGAACGCCCCTTCCAAGGTTTCCTGAGGGCCCCCACCCTGCCTACCCTGCAGGCAAACGTGAGCACCCCCCCGCTCTTATTTTTCTTTCAGCAAGCTTCATTTCTTCCTTAAAACAAACAGAGAAGCAGCCTCCGTTGCAGGCAAGTAGAATGAGACTAAGTCCTAGAGAGGTTCTGCAAGGTTTCTGTTAACCTTGCAGAGCCTCTCTAGGACTTAGTCTCATTCTACTTGCCTGCAATAAGTAGCCGTAGGCTGCTTCTCCTGTCTGTTTAAGGAAGAAACGAAGCTTGCTGAAAAAATGTAAAAGCTTGGGGGGGGGGTCCCCACAATCCATGGATAACTGAAACCGTGGATAGCGGATCAGTGGATATGGGACCCCCACCTGTACCTGCCTAACCTGTAGATTTAAGGAGAGAATCACCATATGAACTAGAGGAGCATCCTGAGCCAATGGCAAACCTATTACTGGATATTTAGTCCCACCTGTAGCACCAGACAGGAACACGACTTGCCTGCCTTGCTTGCTTTACCTTTTGCTTTCCTCTGAAGCTAATTTTTATGAGGAAACTCAATTAGAGAAGACTGCTGACACAAGTATTTTTAAGACTTCTAGCAGGATAACAAATTACTACACTGAAAAACAGATAAATGATTTAGGGTATGCAGTTAGGTGTTCTGCTTTAAACCAGCTTAAAAGTATTTTGATTTTGACCCGGAATTATTCAGAAGGAAAACATTGCTCCATGCCACAGCCAATTCCATTTATAATTTGACAAGTTAATTGGGGACCGTTTTAGAGGTACCTCCCCGAAAAATCAATTTCTCAATTGATTTATCACTATAGTGACTCCTCCCCAAAGCAAGACTCTAACTGGAAAATAAAATCAGGATAAAAAAAAATCATAAATGACACCAGAGAGCTCAACACCTTGGTTCTTATAGATGGAAAAGATGCCAGGGGGGAGGACACGTTATTTATAGTTCAGGGGATACTAGATGAAGCCTACAGGCTTACATTTCTGCACTCACAGTGAATAGCTCATCTATTCTAAAGTTTCTGTTAACCTTGCAGAGCCTCTCTAGGACTTAGTCTTGTTCTACTTGCCTGCAATAAGTAGCCGGAGGCTGCTTCTCCTGTTTGTTTTAAGGAAGAAACGAAGCTATAGCCCAGTCTGTTAGTATATACCAGGGGGTGGCCAAACTTGCTTCATGTAAGAGCCACATACAATAAACTTCAGATGTTTGAGAGCCACAATATTGAAGAAGCATTTAAATTCTTAAATATATTTACTCACCATGAACATTAAATGTATGTTTTAATCCAATGTACTCTCAGGTTATACCTGGTCAATAATGATAAAGCTTGAAAATTTCTTATTTACCTTTTATGTTCATTGTGATACAAAAAAGAGCTCAGGCAACATATTTCCTGAGAGCTGCACATTATACATCAAAGAGCCACATGTGGCTCAAGAGTCACAGTTTGGCCACCCCTGGTATATACAGTATTTAAGTGTGAAATCGTTAACCATGCTTGAGCTAGTCTTGGTGTATTGGCCAGAGGGTTTGGTAAAGACACAAAAGTCTCCACATGTTCCTACTGATGCCCTGAGTCAGAAGCAATATCAGAGACTCAGAGAGAGTGAGACCAGTGTTGTTTCTGATTTTTCTGGCCAGCACCACCACATGAGAATGATGGTGCTCTCAGTTCTGCCTTATTACTCTCTAGACCTCAGCAGGTTGCCTCAGTTGCTGCCCCTGAAACTGGCCATTGAAGCGGGCAGGGAAGCCTCATGTGTATAATGGAGCTTTCTGCACCTGGATGAGGTTTCTGGAACAGGGTGCTGTATATCATTGGAAGGCTCATGATAGCCATAATGCCATGCAACGGCAATGTTGAAAAGTTAAAGAAACAGCAAAGCAGAAGGTATCGAAAGTCATCTAAATCCTCATTCACCGCATTGGAAAACAAAGCACATGATGAAGACATACTTTCCCATCAAGCTCATAAAAATATTGACTTCCATGTGTAAAAGGCCTGATTTGTTACTTTCAGGTACAGAAATAAAAGGAATTCACCTAAACATGAAATTAAAAACTCTTTAAGAAATCCTTCACTGCTATTGGATATGTTTCCAGCCTTTATGGATCTTCATCAAGGATATCTACGAGGTGGCCTCAGTAGATGTGCTGTCTGAACTTGCAGAAATTCACTGACTCTGCGTTCACCCCCACCCCATTTTTAATGAATGTGTGCATAGCCCACCACCACCACTGCTGCCTTCACTTTGCCTGTCCGTCTGCTTCAGGAAGCAACTGGCAGGCAAGTAGAGTGAAGAGGAGCGGAGTGCAGCAAATGATGCAAATGCCACCCCCCTCCTTCTCTTACTTTTTAGGTGAGCCATCCATCTGTTGCCGCCTCTTCCTTCTTGGCCTCTTCTTCCCATCCTGTGGAAACAGAGCATGCTGGGGGTGCTCCTGTAAACAAGCCCCATCCTGGGAACTTCCAGACTTGGAAGTAAACAAAGTTGTTTGGAAACACAAAAGTGGTGCCTTCAACCTTGGCTTCCTTCACCAACTTCATTGCAAACTCAAAAAGGGAAGTATGAACATTTAGGAACAGGTCTCCTGAGCAATCTGCAGGGTACAGAACAATAGAGGCACCCATCTTGAGCCAGGGAAGAATCATCAAGGGCCATTAAGACACAAAAGAAAAGTCCTTGATGAGTTCAAACCACAGTGGCCTCTATGTTTCCCTATGGGAATTTTGCTTAAAAAGGGCTGGATCACAGATTTCTCATGTTGCCCAGTTCATCCCATTGTTGTTCGCCTGTTGCCTATATACAACTCCTGCTGCTGCTCAGGAATAGTTTGGGTGACCCACTGGTGCTGCAACAAGCACCCCTGTTTCCTCTACCCAAGAAGAACCGCTGTGCTAGAGTAGCCAGCACCCAGAGCAGGTATTGGACTGCTCTCCCCTCTTCCTTTTCCAACCTTTGTCTTTTCTCTCAAGTGCAACTACAACCTGCAGCCCCAGCACCCACCAAGTTGCCTCTTCCTCCGGCCTTGGCTCCCTTGCCTTGCTTCCCTCCCGGAAACCAGCTAAGGTTTCCACCTAGCCCTGCCATAGGCCCTCTGTAGGATTGGGCCACAAGGCTCCTTTCCATCCCAGAGATGCCACTACAGAAACTGTTAGAACTTAGTGAGAGAAGAGGGTCCAAGAGCTTGCACACGTGGACACAGAGCGTTCTTGCATACTTCCAAATTGAGGAGCTCTGTGGTCTCAGCCTGCCATACACTGTAGCTTGAAACAACATGGAAACATTTCTAGAATTACCGTCAATTTATAATTGTGTGCACTGTTGTGTTTGGAAGGCAAATGTAAAAATGCTGGAGTTATTAATCTGTCCCTCACCAAGCACAACTCATTCCTCATCACAGGAGCTAATCTTTCATAAGGCTGAGATCTAAACACTAATGTTTGTGTTTGAAAGAGGTACCAAATCATATATATATATATATATTACATAATCTCCACTGTGGGCTGAAAGCAGCGCGATTGTTTTCATTAACCTTTCATTCTTATAAAAGGGCAAAATCAATAACAAATTTATTCAGGCAAGTGAAAGGCAATTTCAAAAAATTTCACATGGGATTTCATTTCCATGGCTTTTTTTCCCTCCCACAAATTCTAATAAAAAATAATATGATCTGTCCAAACATAAGACAAATATAAAAGCTAAGATATCGTCAGCCTTTCAAAGACAATGAATGAAGTCTTTTTTCTAGGTAGATAGTTACCTTACTCAAAATAAAGCTTTCTTACACAGTCATCCTATCCTTGACTTGCATTCGCTAGGTGGAGATAGGACCTCTCCTCAGACCCCTCGTGCCAGGCTGTGTTCCTTTTTTTTTTTTTTAACTCTAGCATTTGACAAGGGAGTTACCTACATCTTCTGATTGACATTCAAAACTTTCTTCAAGGAAGATGACTGTCACATGAACTTAACAAGAGAACAAAACAGGGGGCGGTGGAACACATCATCAGCTCCACAAAGCAGCCCAAAGGTGCAGTACAAATGCCTTTAGTAAGTCTTCCACAGATATTTGACATGCGTCAAGTCTGTACGCAGGCCCATAACTAGATATTTTGTACTGAGAGGCCTTTGGGGGGGGGGGAAGGAAATGATTGCAGAACAGCCAGAACATACATTACGTTAACCTAGTATGTTTATGGTTGTTTAATTGCAACAATGATTAATACTGTACAATAACATTTAACTGTATACAGTCGGACCTTTTTATCCACTGGGTCTCTGCTCCTGGAACCCCAGTAGATACAAAAACAGTGTTATATGAAAACTGGGGGGGGGGGGTTTGGGAGCGGTGCCATATTACGTTTTTTCCCAGCATCTTTGCCGCTTCTCTCCTCCTGAGTTTGTTTAAACTGACTGAAAAAAACACACACGCTACCGGTAGCAACCTGTAGATGATGCCAGAGACACCCTGTTGCATTTTTCTTTTTTTTCAGCAGTTTGGACATGTGCAGGAGGTAGGAACTGACTGGCAGGCCCCCGACAACTCTGAAAAAAGAGGTACAGTAATGTGGCGCAGTCGGATTCCCTCTTCCACAGTTTTGCCACACGTGTTGAGTCAAATCTGTGGATGGAAAAACCGTGAATAAAAAGGTCTGAATGTATGTTTAAAAATAAGAGCCTAGTCAGTGCTTATCATTTATCTCAGTGCCTTTGTATTCGATGACCAGAACATTGGGAGGAGGGGACAAGTTTACGTCTTGATGAACAATTAGGTAGAATACTATCCACCTATGTTCAGCATTCCCTGTAAGAATCGTGGGTGCTATGTGGAGCCCTTTTGTGGCTACGCAGAAGTGGTGTGGGGCCTCCGGATGTTCAGCGATGATGCGCGGAGCTCGGCTACAAGGTGTGGCTGTGCGGCTGCGCACCTTAGGGGGACAGTGCCTAGCTTTCACTTATAAAGAAAAAACATGTCTCAGGGTGCAATCCACCAGAACAATCCGGTGACGGAATGCTCGTTCGCGACGACTCTGGAGGCAAGACCTCAAGGCAAGAGGCAAGGAATTCTTTAGCTTACAAGTACTAGCAGATGAATCTTATATAAAGTCCTAATCATACATTTTGATGGAAAGGGTAGGGGCCAATCAGCTTTGGGAAATATGTATTGACAGAATCAGTCAGACTCATCATACTTGTTGACTGAAAAGTATAAATCAGACAACTTCTTGAGGAAGTATTTAATCTATAAATTAGGAGAATCCTTCAGAACACAGTCTATTTCCACTTTCTTATTCTGTGTGCGAACCTTGGAAATTGGTGCCCTCAGAGATTTCTGAGCTGTTCAGTGTTGCAATGAATTTGTTTTAAAGGACAGGAAGCTCTCACAGAGACTCCTAGAGTTCACCACTGAGAAAGTCTCTAGAATTTGTTTTCATGGGGGAGAAGAGAAACTTAGAAATTTAGGAGATGGAAGGCTGGGTTTCCTGTACTCACTTCACTGCAAGCCCATATATCTCCTCGTTAAATTTCACAGCAGACTTGTCAACACTGACATCACAGACCCCTGATGCCTCACAAGAAAGAGCCAGGAGAACAATTATACCCCTCTTCCTATAGGTTTCTTTCAGAAAGCAAAAGTGAAGGCCCTCTAGAGCAACTCTCCTAGTTCCAGTAAACAGATCAATAACCATCTCATGGTCAGTGTTGATATACCTAAAAGAATTGGCAATGATAGTTTATTGAAATCCTTTACTAGGAGGAGACTGTCAAAATTCAGTCATCAGTTCAATAGCTAACCACATATAATGCCCAAAGAGAGTCAGTGAAACATCAAGGAGCCTTAATATGGGCCCTGGCATAACTTTCTAGACCACCCCCCTTAAAATAGAGAGAAATGTTTCCTTTTAAATTCCAGAATCTCAAATGCATGATCAATCTGTGGATGTTGTACCCAGGCACAGTGTTTATAGAGGCATGCTGAAGCTCGGTTCCCTTCCACCCACCATGTTTACAGATTTTGGACCCAATCCTATCTAACTTTCCAGCGCTGATACAGCCATGCCAACAAGGTGCAAGGAGGCCTCCTCAAGGTCTTAAGGGAACAAATGTTCCCTTACCACGGGGCTGCATTGTGGCTGCATCGGTGCTGGAAAGTTGGATAGGATTGGGACCTCAGTCCAAAAAAACAAAAAACAAATGGTGTACTTAGGGAGAGATCCTCCCTGTGTTAGGGAATAATGAGGATGTGTCAGAATTCAGCATTTTTTTCTTCAGACTAATGCTGTAAGAGTAGAGGGTGGGACTTCAGCATGTGTTGGAGCTTTGAGGTGTGCTTCTATGAATGCTGTGCCTGGGATTGATAGGGGTCAAATCTTGGACCTTCTGCACTGAAAACAGTGTGAAGCGCAATGCTTACAGAACTTAACTTTTTTCCCCTGGAGAAAAGGTAGAAGACCATGTCACAAGTGGGCTATTTTTGTTACAGACTTCCTGTTAAGCTTGCCAACTGTGCAGATCTCTCTAGCAAAGACACAGGCACCCCAATCCTATGCAGGTTTGGGCTGCCGGCTAGAGCGCTTTGTGACAGCATAACAGAGTTCTGCTCTAGCAAAATGGCCACTGACAGCACATGGAGCTCTCCGTCAGTGGCCATTTTGGGAGCACTGCCGCAAGAGGCAGCAGTGCTCCCTGTCTGTCGCTGGACCTCGCCACAGCTGCCGGAACAGGTAAGGCAGCTGCGGGGGTTGGGAGAGGGCAGGGAGGGAGGAGAAACAGGGAGGCTGCAGGAGGGGGTGGATCCGGCAGCAATGGTGTGTGCTGGATCCTATTCCCTCTGTAAGCAGTCTTCCTGCTCCCTTTCTCTCCTCGAACTTGCACCAGCTACACGGACTTGTACCAGCTACAGAGTTGGCACTGGTCCGAGGAGACCCATTGCGGAGTAGAAGGCTTATGGAGGGGTAAGGGGATTTAAATCTCCCCTCTGAAGCCTCCAAATCTGCCCCCCCTCCACTGGATACAGCATGCTCTTTTTCGGTGCGGCTGCACCAGCGGGGAGGGAAAAGGATAGGATTGGGCTTAAAGTAGGTTAATTTAAACGTACATCAGTGAATATTTGCCAGTATGGGGACATAACTATCCAGTTTTCTTCCCTTCTTTACACCTCATGAATCATTTGCAGTTTTCATTGGACAACTCTTTTAGTATAGAATCATCTTAACTCTTTTTTTTTCTGCCAAAGTGGGTTTTCATTCGGTGTGTGTAATTATCACACTTCATTTTTAAAAGCTGTTTAGGCCCCCCCCCCCAAAAAAAAACATTGCCTGGCGCCCATGAATAAGGTTTAGGACTGGGAGGTATTGAACTGAATGAATGGATGTCATTTCTACACCAGCGGTTAAGGTCTAATCACATTTCCTAAAGAAGACAGTTCCTGACAGAATGGCAAGTTCATTTTCCCGAAGACAGTCAGTTGATAAATATAAAATGCACTTGGCAGGTTTAGTAATTTTTCAGTTTTTGAAAACCTTTTAGTATATGAAACTGCATGGAGATGCTGCAGGCAGGCTCATGATTGGGATTCTGTATCAACTATCTGCTGTAGCATAGATAATAAAGAACCCCTTTGTGCATACATTTGGACCATTCAGAAATTCTGTAATCACTGTAATGTTGCCAGTCATGTCCAACTCTAATATGATTGTATATCCATTCATCTTAAATAGGCTATTGGAAAAAAGTTTTCCTTAGAGAATGCATTAGTAAAGTGGAATTCAAAGATGTCTGCCGAGACCTGGAGATTCGAACACTACTTTTGAAATTGAGTATGAGCTTTTTTTTTGGGGGGGGGGGAAGTCACTTGAAAGAGGGGTTTTTTGGTAGCATACAGCAAGAGCTGGTGGAGCAGCATGTTGAAGAAAATGAGTGATGAAACAGGGACTCCCTAGTTTAAATCTCACCTCTGTCAGGAATTTACTACATGACTTTGGGCAAGCTACTATCTTGCAGTCTCAGGGCCAAATGACGTGTTATGATGAACTTTCAATTGAAAGTCATGGGCAACCCAATCCTGTCTAGGACCGCTACAGCATGCAGAAGCATGCTGCGCCGGATCCTATCCAGGATCAAGCCAGTGCTGGTGCATCTGGAGGTCACCTCAGGGGAAAGGGATGTTCGTCCCTTTCCCCCAGGCAATGCCCCAGCTGCCCCTATGTGTCTCCTTGGATGTGCACCGGTAAAATGTCCAGCGCAAATCTGAGGAGCCCATGTAGGGTTCACCAGGTCCGGGATGGGGGTTAGGATTCGATGGAGTGTGCCGTTGAGGATCCCTCCCCCCTCCTGGGCCTGGCGGGCCAATCTCCTCCCATTCTATCCCATTCTACCCTCCCCATGCCCCACACTCAGCACAGGACTTACTTGTGTCCTCTGGTGGTGTCCTCTGTCTGGGGGAGAGTGAGCGGCACCAGTCTCAGAGCTGGCGCTGCTTACTGTCCCGGTGCCGGAAACATGCCTTATAGCACGTTTGCGACACCCAAGAATGGTGGAGTGAGTGGTAGAGCCCAACAGGATTGCATCGTAAACAAAATGAAAATAGCATGGGGGAGACATGATCGGGATAGATACCACAGTGAAGCCTAAGAACTAACCCCGCTCCTTACTGGCTCAGTTGGCAGAGCGGCCACCTCACATGCCTGAAGATATGAGGTCGGCAGTTCGGGATGCCCAGAAGCATCTGTGAGCAATCGAAGAGCTGTCAGTACATCACAGATAAGCTGCATAATCTCTGGGGGAGAGAGAAGCTGCGGCGGCAGTTGAAGCGTGGGAGGCGAATCGAATGCCAGAGAAAGAGGCCAGACATTGAAGGAAACCACCTGGGACGAAAATTAGAACTTTGTATTATTGTGAAAACCCCTTGGGGTTTAGCAAGCCTGCCCATGTAAACCGCCTTAAGTAAGAGGAGAAATCCGATGACCAAGAAAAGGGAGTGTATAAATACAGGTTGTTGTTGTTGTTGTTGTTGTTTGTTGTTACTACCCAGCCAGAGTTTTCTAGTGTTTCGTGCACACTCCACATGCCATTTCACAACAGCAACAAAAGGGCCAGACTCGTACATTGTTCGTAACATGTAGTTTGGTCCTCAGCCCCACCACGCCTGCCTTAGGGGGCAATATACTGCTGACCTGCCTTTTTTGTAGGGATTACCGATATAATGTACCGGTATGTGAAGTGCTCTGAACACCCTGAAAGTCTATCAAAACTCTGAGTATTAGTGTAGGAGTAAGAATAGGAATGTTACTGACCCATCAAAGGCTAAACCTAAAGCGCCCATATGACGAGAAAGAGACGAGAAAGAGTGTGTTCAGTGATAAAACTCTACCTGCCAGGACCGTCACTGACTATTTCTGTGTCCTGCACAGCATCCCCACTCCTGCCCTGTGCTGAGCTATGTTTGGTATGAGAGGCACTCTCAGAATGTTGATCAGCCTGGGGGCTCAGGTTTGTGACCACCATCTGTATTAAGGGCCAACCTACAGGTCATGTTAAGCCCGTGATTGGGGCAGACATGCTTGACTTTTACAAGTTTATTGGGTAGGGGGCAATCCAGCTGTAACCTAACCATTTGCCCTCCACCATGTCCCAATGCAGCTCCCTGCATCCCTGCGGTTACTATTTTGCCTGAGGGGGGAGCTCCCAATGGTGGCTTTTCTCCTGGGGGCAATAGCAGCTATAGCAAACCTGAGCCAGATAGGGACTGTGGCAGGGTCGAAAGGTGAAGAACTCCTCCCTTTATGCTGTGCTTGGGCTCCTGCAGCTGCTTTTTAAGATACCAATAATAATAATAATAATAATAATAATAATCAAGCACACCCACCCCAGCTAAAGGCTTTACTGTGTAGCTTGACCTGAATTTATGTGGAGCATTGTTAATTTTGAAGAGTACCAAAACAGTTTGGAGATTCATTGTTTTCCTCAGCTGGCGCTCCCAAATATTCTCTTCTTAAAGTACCCTCACCTCCTGTGCGGCAATTTAAGGTTTCTGAATTATAATTTCTGTATGATGAGCCACATCTTAAACAGACTTGCTTATGAGTCCCAGTGTGTCCCTTGCAACATACGTCCCAGTAAATGTACTTGACACTGAAGTCGAAGTGAGCTTGTTTACAGTATGCTGATTATTTTGAATCATGACTATATTAGAGGCTTTAAAAGGCTGCAAGGGATTCACTGATCTTGTCTTCAGCAACAATATTGGCTTTAGAGATACAGTATTTGTACCTGACCACTCGTCTTTTAGTCCCTGTTGATGGGCTCAAGTGATCCTGTTTGGTTTTAAATAGTTTACCTTAATTTAGGCTATTATGATGCCCTAATGCAGATGTGCTAATTTGATGCCTTTTATGTTCAAACATGCCTTTGATTATGAGGTATTGATTTATTATTTATTTGAGGGTTTTTGATCTGCTTTTCACCTCCAAACAAATTCTCAGTGTAGTGATGCTGGAACTTGAGATGTCAGTTCATGTGAGTCTTCCCTGCACTCTGAAAGTTGGCTTCCATGAACAATTCTGTAGCATGACATGGGAGCTTCTGGGTCTTGGCTGTGATGTCTTGCACAGTTTTAAAAGTTGCACCTTTGAGATGGCATATGAGCATGCAAAGTGCCTTGCTAGATCAGGCACATTGAGGCTGCAATCCTGCACACACGTCCCTGGGAGTCCCTGGGAGTAAGGCAATTGTACACTGTGGGACTTTAGGGTTGCATTGGCAGTCCATCATTCTGTCTTCAGCCAGATGTCTTGGGAGGCGCACACAGGCAAGGCGCAATACCATGCCCCATTGTTAGCCTCCAGTGATGCACTGCATCTAATCATAGAGAGCCCATTTGCCATGCCATCATGACTACTATCCACTGAAGACCTATTTTCCATTAATTTTATTTATTACATTGGTATCCAACAAGTGGATACCAATGGCTCCAACAAGTGGCATACATAGTCCTTCCCCTCCCAATTTTATCCTCACAACTCTGTGATGTAGGTTAGGCAGAGAGATCGTGACTCACTCAGATCGTGACTCACTCAGAGTCACCCAGTGACTTTCATGCCTGAGTGGGTATGAACTGGGTGTTCCCAGTCCCAGTCTGAAACTGTGGTTTGTGACCCATTTGGTGGGTCATGGCCCAATGCTGAGGTGGGTCGCCAGTTGGGCCCACCTGCCCGTTCTTGCATCCATTTGGCTCCAAATTGGAGCCAAACGGATGCAACTGGAAGCCACTTCCGGGTTGCGACTCACCTCTGGAAGCTGCTCCCACGTTGTACTGGGCCTGGAACAGCCTCCGGAGGCCTTTGGAAGCCTCAGAAGAGCTCTGGAAGTGACTTCTGGGTCACTTCTGGTTTTGCCGATGCGACTTCTGATCCCACCCTGTTCTGAGGCCTGCGAAGGCCTCCGGATGCTGTCCTGGGCCCAGCGCGATGCAGGAGCAGCTTCCAGAGGTGAGTCTTGACCCACTGCCAGAGGACGAGGTGGGCCTTGGCTCAGGTAAATTTCAGATCCGTTGCTCTAACCACTACACTACATTGGCTCCATGTATATCTGTCTCAACACACACAAACAGCATCTCATTAGTGGCCATTACCACAGTTGTGGTAGTGAATTTCACAATGTATTTGTTATTCTTAGGGCAGGCCCTGCTATGAGACAGCAATAGCCTCAGGAAGCAGATTCTGAACAACATGGAAGAATAGCAGTTCCCAGTTATTTATGAATACAAACCAGGCCAGTCTCTTGTGCTTATTTTATGTACAAATCCAGATGTTTTTTCTTGCATAAGTGACTAAGGCAGAAGGACAAATTGGCATTTGATGTGTTTGACCTTGAAAAGCTGAATGAAGGAACTTTTTGTCTGCAAAATGTGTTTGAGAATAGAGACGAACAGAACTGCTGAAGCACAGAACTGTACTAGTAAACTGTGTGATAGATAGCCAGGTCACCAGACAGCAATTAAGTGGAAGGAATGGAAACAACATACAAGGACAACAAAGCTGATTGTGCCTTCTTGTGAGGAAAGCTTCTGCTTTCTTCCGGAGCTGTTTTGTCCCAAAACCTATTTTGAGTAGCCTGATCCTGGACTTTGGGCACACTTATAGCCCAATCCTATGCATGCCTACTCAGAAGTAAGTGTCATTGTGTTCAACGGGGTTACTCCTAGGAAAGTAGGTATAGGATTGCTTGTCTTCATGAGCTAGAAACAAAGTTGCTATTTTGAGTGAAGCTATTCCTGGACATTTTTTTCCCAACGTGCTAATGTTTTTCCAATGTGCCATCACCAAAAGCCCAGTGGTTTTCGCCTGGGTCGTCTGCCCCTAAATCTGACCCTGACAGCTGTAGGTTCTTCTTTATACCATCCCACGTCCCACCCATATTGCTCACTTCATGAGCACTGGTGTCTCTGCTGTTGTAGTTGATCTACTCAGATGTGTCTTCAGTGCCTAGCTTGTAATTCTATTGCACTCTGGAGTGCAATTCTCTTACTCGATATTTTGATTTTTCCCATTCGCTCAAAAGGAGTTGGAAAAAAGTTTCAGACGGTTTCTTCTCTTCAATTGCTCTTCAATTCATCTTTTTAAAAAATATCTTTAAATTCCTCTTCAGTTTTTCTTAGCTGCTGCTTTTAATGTGTGTTCATTGATCTTCTTCTTCTTCTTCTTCTTCTTCTTCTTCTTCTTCTTCTTCTTCTTCTTCTTCTTCTTCTTCTTCTTCTTCTCCCCCCCTCTCTCTCTTTGTAGTTTGATATTTTAACTGTTGGCCTTCTTGTGCATTATTGTAGAGTACTTTGGAAGGACAGGACAAAAATCAGTTCAATAAAGAAATATTTACATTTTCCGAACGAAAACAGTACTTCAGTTCTGTTGGACAAAAGTACATTTTATATGTCCCATCCGTGAAGCATGTTTGCATCGTTGTTTTAATGCTATATTTGCCCATATAGGATACTCATGTCATTTTGGACATGGTTGTTTTCTCTCCCCCTTTTCTACACGTATAGCATACAGGGCTCCCACAGAGGTGTCGCGGGGGTTGGTGCGGTGGTGCGGTGAGCCCCAGGGCACAGGACTTGCCTGCCGTTCTTCTGTCATTGTCTCCGCCGGTTTCGCCGTGCGGAGGTGGGGCCCTCCCGCCCTCCCTGGCGCCGAACGGCTCTGAAATGGCCTGGAAATCGGCGCCCACACTACAGTCCTGAATGTATTTAAACGAAAATAATGGCGTAGCGTCGGCGGCCCCTCCCACGTGGGGGCGCAGCTGCGTCTCTGGGCTCCCACACTACAGTCCTGAATGTATTTAAATGAAAACAATGGTGGTTGATTGCAGCGGTGCTCACTTCCAAGACTCAGAGCTAATTTATTCTCAAGTCCTTCCTGTTCACACTACATATACCATCCACCCTTCCATTAACTGCTGGACCACTTGCATTCACAGTTGTGTTTTATCTTTATATTTGGGACACCATAGTGTGCAATCATGTATTAAAATGTACAAACCATTTTATGACAATTGTGATAGTAACAAATGGACTATATAAGAACTCAGTGCTCCAATTTTAAATAATCATTTGACAAAGGTAGTTATTCTTTAAACCACACCGTGAACTGTGCTAAACGATTAATTTAATTTGAATTATTTCAGTGACTTCAATATTCCCTTTATAGTACATGGTGATTTAGAATCTCTTGAAATGCAAAAAATATTGGCTCCATGGCTAGTTTATTCTTTGAGTACAAAATTATATTTTGAATTTTCTTTTAAGAGAGTACCTTTTATTTATGAATGGAGACAAATCTTTCAGTTTCAATATTTTCCTCAAAACTGTTTTTAAAGCCCAATTCTATCCTTGAGATATGCCAGCATATCTCCACATAAGCCGGCGCAATGACAGCCCTGTTGGTGTAGATATCCGCCTGCTAATGGACACACACAGATGCTGAATAAAAGCTTGGCTGATGTAGCTCAGATGTCACTCAGATGCAGGTGCAACTCCACCAATGGAGAGGCCAAAACAGGGAGGAGATTGAGGTGTGATGTTAGAAGGATGTGGGAGGGATGAGGGATGAGTCGGTGCACCCCATATTCTAACCCTACTTCAGAGGACAAACATGCTCCCCATGCCGGAAAAATGTTACGCCAATGACAGAGCTGGCATTGGTAAATGTAATCCCACAGAGAACAATGGGGAAGGAGAAAAGAACAGAAAATTGCACCCCCTACTACCCCCTACTTCAATCGTTTTCTTACAATAGAGCATAGGATACAGACTACATTTGGCAGCACACCAATCCTAGGACTAAAGCCCCTGCAAGGGAGACTATAGCTCAGACGATCAGATGCGCAGCCCATGGCTATATATCTCCGGTCTCTCAAAGGTGAACTTTGGTGATGGGAACCATCATGAAAAGGCACTTTTTTGTGGAACTAAGAGATTAAGCTGCACTGGCACGGAGGCCGGCGCCGCTCGCTCAGCTGTTGCCAGACACCTGCGCCGCCAGGCACAGGTAAGTCCTGCACCGGGTCGGGTGGCAGAAGAGCATGTGGAGGGTGGACCGGGGTGGCGAGGGAAGGGGCCATTGGCCAGCCAGGCCTGGGAGGGGGCGAGGATATCAGCACCATGCTGTGCCAGTATCCCAACCCCCCTTCCCAGGTCTGGCCGGATTTACACGACCTCCCTGGTTGGCGGACGAAATACACGAAATAGCTGGCGCGCATCTGAGGAGACCCATTGTGACCATCTGGGCTTACAGCGGGGGAAGGGGATGAATGTCCCCTTCCCCCGAGGTGAGCCCCAGCCCCGCCAGCACAGGCTACATCCTATGTAGGATGTAGCGGCCGGCCATTTAGGCCAGCCTGTGCATATTGTGCAGGATTGGGCTGCCTGAGTATTACTGAATAAAAAAGAAAACCCACAAACCAAAATTGAGGGCCCAGTCCTGCCTAAATATAGGCTGGCAGAGCATGAGCTTCGCCAGCCTAAGGTGTTGTAATAGTGTCATAAGGCACTTTTGCGGCTCCTCTAGTGTAAATGGCGTCTGCCATTGCCCAGGACCTGCACTGGCCGACCCAGGTAAGTCTTAGGCTGGTTAGCCGGAGGCCAGGCCAGGGTGGCGGAGGAGGGGGCCATTGGGTGGCCTGTCCTGGGAGGGGGCAGGGATATCAGCTCCGATATCCCAAGCCCCTTCCTGGGCCGGGTCGGCTTTACACGGCCTCCCCAGTTGTGCGCCAGCTAAGTAGCTGGTGCACATCCGAGGAGGCCCATTGGGTCCTCCAGTGCTTACCCCTGGGGAAAGGGACGAATGTCCCCTTCCCCCAAGGTGAGCCCCAGCCATGCCGGCATGGCCTTCAACCCAGCTAGGATGCAGTGGTCGACTATTTTGGCCAGCTGCCGCATCTTTGGCGGGATTGGGCTGTAAGATGCTGACAATGCTGTTTTAGATCTGAATATAAGCAAAGAATAGGCAGCAAAAATGTTTGGTTCTGCTCTTTAATAAAGCCTGAAGCAATTATTTAAATCAACACAAACTGTAGTGTAGGAGATATATTTTATGCACACTTGTTAAATATTGCAAAATTTATGAACTTGTTCATTAGTAGAGCTGGAATATAGATCATACATTTTATTAATAATGCTAATTAGCCATTTCATTTTTGTAAAGTGCATTGCAGAATTAAAATATAAAATGCTATGAATTATGATTACTATAGTATAAGTAATTTTAAAACTAAAAGTAGATCCATAAACTGGATTGTATAATTAACTGCCTATTTTTTTCTTTTTAAATAATTAAGTCTAAATAAGCCTGTTGAAATGTATTTATTGACATTACTTTTTGGTAGTGGCATGTATTATTCCTTTGAGAAATCAATCAATAAGTTCTAAATACTCTGGCTGCTGGTTAAGAACAAAATATGTACTTGAAAAGAACACTGATTGCATGGAGACTACTCCTTGGCATTCTGGCCCTTCCTATGGCTGAATGGCACCTGTCTGTGACATCATCAGTGGTTTCTCCAGCCATAGTTGGGCCATTCACCCTTTTCTTCAACCCTAGTGACAGCGATGGGGCTTGGTACACATATATGCATAGATTTGGTCGGAAAAACAGTGGTAGCCCAGTTTGGGAGGGCTAGTACCTCTAAGTAGAGAGACTGGAGTTAGTGTCACCATGCCCCCTCCCCTTAAGCATAGGCTTACCATCCATCCCAGAAAAACCGGGACTGCCCCAGTTTCCAGAGCTGAACCGGGTCAGTCCCGGTTTTCCGGGTCTGCTGCTGTGCTGCGGCTGTGGCTGCTGCTTCCACAATTTAAAACGTTTCCCAGTGCTGCCATCTTGGATTTTGCAAAATCTCGTGAGATCCAAAATGGTGGCGCCCAAATCTCATGTGATTTCAGTGCTGCCATTTTGGATCTCGCAAAATCTCACGAGATCGAAGATGGCACCGCCAAAACACATTTTAAATTGTAGAAGCAGTGGCAGTAGCAGGAGGGGGGTAGTTGACCCGCGCAGGGGTAGTCTTGGCTGGCCCGATGCAGCTGGCCATCCAGAAATCGAGTGGCAGTGGCAGCAACAGGAAGTACTGGAGGCAAGCAAAATGGTAAAAATGGTGGGGGTGATATATAAGCGGCGAAAGGGGGTGAAAATAATCAAATTATTGGAAAAAAAATTGGACATGCTAACGCCCGGGAAGCAGGCACTTTGTGCCTGCAAAACAAACACCACAAAAACAGAAGCAAAAAGGACTGAAAATAAAAATATTTTTTAAAAATTCTGGAGGGGAAAAAATGTAGGGGGGTTGCCCTGGTTTGGGCATCTCAAAATATGATAAACCTACGTTAAGCAGCTGGCTGGCCTTATCTATTGCTGGCTGCCAATTATCATCAATTATCTGATTGAAGATATGCATATATAGTGTGTCTTCCGTATCTGCGTCTTCAGCATCCACGGATTTAACTCAACGCAGATGCTTCACAGATATGTGGGCCAAAGTAAAAAATGGTGTTTTTTAAAGAAAAAAGGTTGAAAAGTGCTTTCCTTACCCTTTTTGCTGCAAACTGCTTAATTTCCTGGCTTGTAGATGATGAAATCATGCTCCAGAAGCCTCTTCTGGGTTACACGACTCCCCCTCCCTTTCCCAGGTTCACCCCAGAATGCATTGCAATTCTATTCCCTTACCCAGAGGGACGATTGTTCCCTTACCCTGAGGAGACCTCTGCAACTGCCCAGGCGCGTCACCAGGACGCGCGTCACCGGGGAGCGGGGCGTGTGCGTCACCCTTAACGACGCGCCCCCGCGCGTGACATCACGCGCATGCCCGGAACACCCCCCCGCGCCGTTTTCGGCTCATTTCAGAGCCAAACGGACGCGAGGGCGGGCGGGCGGGCGGGCCCAGCTTCACCGGCAACCTGTAAGTGGTGGTGGGGGGTGTCGCGCGTCACCCTTATGCGCGCGACACCCCCCGGCGGCCCGCCCCCCGCGCTTCCCCCTGTCGACGCCCATGCAACTGCCCTCACCTCAGGATGCAACGGTAGCCATTTTGGTGCCATTTTGCATCGGTGGGTGGGTGGAAACAATACAATTGGACTGTCAGTGTGCTTATCTTTCTTCCAGTTTCCAGAGGATCAAGAAGTAGGCAGCAGCCTGGCAGTATGCCACAGTGTCTGCTTCCATTATATGTTGCTTTTTACCTTGACAAGCAAATCGCTTAATCTTTTTCAGGCACTCTTCATCGAGAGCCAGTCTGCCTACAGAACTTCAGCATACAATGAGAGTTCTGCAGCTTCTAGTCAGGGCTGGCCCACCAATGAGGCAGGCTGAACCACCTGCTTCAAGTGGTGGGCTGGGGGAGGCAGTGAACTAATGGAGGGTACCTGTCCACTGCCTTCCGTGGCCTGTTGTCTGCCTGGTCTGTCCACCTGACTGCTGCCATGTCCTCTTTTCACTCACTCTGCTTGTAGAATGAGCAAAAGGAGGATGGAGACATTGCTGCCTCCTTCTCCAGCATCACATCAAAGATCTAATTAACCTAATTGTTCTTCAGCTTCCAAGATCTGGTCAGCTTTGAAGTTGCAGCAGGTGGAGGAAGAGGTGGTGGTGGTGGTGGGGCAGCAGTGTGCATGTGTGAGTGCACACATCAAGAAACAAAGAAAGAGAGCAAAATTCGGGCACTGCTTCAGGCCTCACTTTGATTCAGGTTGGGACTGCTCCCAATGCTGGCTACACCAAACTCTGAAGTTTATCTAACCTTAAAGGTAAAGGTGACCCTGACAATTAAGTCCAGTCGTGTCCGACTCTAGTGCGGTGTGTGGTGCTCATCCCCATTTCGAAGAGCCAGCGTTGTCCGAAGACGCCTCCATGGTCATGTGGCCGGCATGACTCTCCTTGCCGCAGCGCGTAGCATGCGGCTGGAACACGGAGCGCTGTTTACCTTCCCGCAAGCGGTACCTATTTATCTACTTGCATTGACATGCTTTGGAACTGCTAGGTTGGCAGGAGCTGGCCAAGCAACGAGCGCTCAGAGTTACACAAAATACATTCTGTGATTAAAAGTTTTCTAAACCCTGAAAGCCATAATGGAAAGCCTCCTCAAGGTAAAATGTTCAGAGATACGCATATAATAATTTTAACTGAAAAATTGTCTAGACTCTTGAGAATCATAGTACTCAGCTTCCTCAAGGGACCAATATTTGCTAGAAGCCCAAATATAAATACAAAGATGTTGTTCCAAACTCTTTTCATTTTAACTCTACTGTAAATTCTCTTTGCATCCTATGCAAAGTTTCATATCTACTAACATCAAGATATATTGGACTCGTTTGGGAGCTAGATGATGGTAGGGTAACAAGCCATTTGAGAGAAATAAGAAGGCTAGGGAAAGATCAGAGAAAATCTCTTCTGTCCAGTTGTGTCCCAGGAAAGTCTGTGGCTACAGTGTTGTATACATTTACTTGGAAGTAAGTCCAGCTGAACTCAGTTGGACATACTTCGGAGAAAGTAAGCATAGGGCCACACTACTCATGTGGTGGTCAATTGCAACATAAGGTCAGAATGAAATAGTCCAGCATAAATAAACTTTGGATGAGTTATGCAAGTTGGGTGGGCAGGTCAGTTATGCAAGCTGAATGGGTGATCTACATGGACTCTTAAATGCTAAAAGGGAACAAACTGGGAAACAGAGATATGATACTTTGTCTGAATTTGTGTGCCACTTTCTTGCATATTAGATACTTCCTTGATGGCATCATGTTCATGCAACCAATTCAAAAAAATAAAATCGGCAAGAGGTAGCTTTCATTCGATATTACTTAAGACACCACAGGAGGTAAGAAAGCAGGCAGCTGGCACAGTATTTCCTGAGCCTATTACAGAAATCCCTTTACAAATCTGGAGTTATTCACAGATAAAGGCAATTCAGGAAACCTCTCTTGTGTGCTTTACCATAACTTGCCCCCTTATCCTGTCATCCCTATAGCTTGGAAAACATGCTTTTACATGGACTACAAAGAGGTACATATATGTACTGGAATGAATACTGCCCACATTTCAGTATGCCAGAGGACATAAGGCATTTCTGAAATAAGGAAATGCCCAGATGAAGAATGGCTAACTGTGGGCAATACTGCATACTTCCCTCCCCCAAAGCAATTTATCTGGCTGTTGGCAATCCTGCCAAGTCTTGATGTGGTAAATGTTTTCTGTCAGAAAATGCTTGTTTTTAAACATTACGATAGTGAGGGCTTGCATGTTTTCATATTACATCTCGCAATGGGTTTTCTGTATGTTGCTCCAAGTGTCCCTGAAACCATGTGCTCATAGCTGTGACGTCCTTATTGCTAGAAAGTGGTTGTTTTTTTATCATGGAACCCTGTGGGATGGTTGTTCTGCATGACCAAATTACTTCTAGCTCCTGGAGCACTGTGTAAAGAACAGAGGGGGTTCCCAAAATATTTGCCCCCCTTCTTCCAAATATATATTATGATACCCTATGCTATACATAGCAATCCTGCCAACCTAGCAGTTCCAAAGCATGTCAATGCGAGTAGATAAATAGGTACCGCTTGCGGGAAGATAAACAGAGCTCCGTGTTCCAGCTGCATGCTACGCGCTGCGGCAAGGAGAGTCATGCCGACCACATGACCACGGAGGCGTCTTCGGACAACGCTGGCTCTTCGGCTTTGAAATGGGGATGAGCACCACACCCTAGAGTCGGACACGACTGGACTTAATTGTCAGGGGTCACCTTTACCTTTACCTATGCTATACATCAGATTTATCAAATTACACAAGTAATTTTTGGCTTCATTCTTAACATCATAGACTTGTATGAGGATAAGTTCCACTTGATATCTATGGAACTTACTCCCACATATATTCAAGAAAGACTGGAATGTTTTTACTAGAAATTGCTGATAGAAGCAAAATCATTGTTTGGGCCCTCTTGGTCCTTACAATAATGCTAAAATATAGGCTTCAGGTTTTATATACTCCCATCAAACTCCCATTACTTGCATTAGCTTAGTGGACCTTTGGGAACGATTATAGTGGACTAGATCGGAATTTTTAGTTGAGATCATTGATAATTATGAAGTTTGCAGCACTTGGTATGCCACAGCACTATATTTTGTGAACATGTGAACATCATAAAGAGAAACTGGCATTATGCCATTAACATCTTTAAAATTCTCCAGTTTATGAACTACTGTACCAATTGGTTTTCCAAATTCTTCATAATTATTGTTATGTTGCAGTTAAAGTTCTGTCAGCACTCCCATTAAACCCTCCCTTTCTGAAGGATTTATGAGATTGAAAATGTCTATGGGCTGATAGTTGGCATACAAATGCTCATCCCTAGAGACACATTTTTACAGTAGTTTTGCTAGTTTCTTCTCCACATGAAATCTGTTCAATGTAGTATGATATTAAAAATGCCTCCATTTCTCACACTGGAAAAACACATTCGGTACTATATCTAGACTTTGCCTTCTTTCGTTTTCCTTTTTTTCTTTTTGCTTTTTAGCATGAGTTTTCCAGAAAAATGCACAAAAACTCTACGGACTCCTGAATGAGTCAATGATTCCCTTCAAACTTGCCATGTTGAACTCTGATGGAATTCTTTACATTGCCATGTTCATTGGTATGAGAGAAGAAAAAATAATCTTACATATACAACTGTCAATTCAATTCAAAATATCTTAATAAGAAAGTAAGAGCCCCAATGGATCAAAGGCTTATCTAGTGTAGCATCCTGCTTCCCATAATGACCAGCCAGATGTAGGGGCGTCGCTGGAGTGTGGCGGGGGGGGCGGGGCGCCCCTGGGTCTGCGCATGCGCGAAAATCCGGGAAATACCCGGATGGACGCGCTGCCTTCAGAAGGCCCTGGAGCGCCGACAGGGTCGGACGCTCCGAGGCCGGCTCCCGGGCCGGCCTCGGAGCGTCCGGAGGGCGATGCTGGGTCGCCCCCCGCGCCTATATCGTAGCGTCACTAGGGTGATGCAGGCCCCCTGCCCCAGGGTGATGCGCGTCCTAGTGACGCTACTGGCCAGATGTCTTCAAGAAGTCCAGAACAAGACTTGGAAGGCATTAGTTTTCTATTAATTTACGCCCTTTACGGCTTGGGTCCAGGGTATTTGAGGGACCACCTCCTTCCTTATAATCCAGCTCGTACTCTGAGGTCATCAGGGGGGCCCCTTTTAACCGGGCCGCCATTGACGGAGGTGAGGGGGTGGGTGGCAAGGAATAGGGCGTTCTCGGCAGTGGCGCCCCAATTATGGAATTCTCTCCCCCTGGAATTAAGAACGGCTCCATCCATAGAGACCTTTCGGCGGGGCCTCAAGATATTTTTATTCAGGTTGGCATTCGATGACTGACATGGTGGGCTGGCTTTTTAACAAATGTAATTATAGGTGACCCACTGGAGTTGTTTGTTTTAATTGTTTTATTTACTTGTTTTTAATTATTTTTATTGTGTAATATGTATTTTAACATGTTTTTAACTGTAAGCCGCCGTGATTGTCCTTATTGGGAGAAAGGCGGGGTAGAAATTCTTTAAATAAATAATAAATAAAATAAATACTAATAGTCCTACTGTTGATCCCCAGCAACTAGTATTCAAAACATATCGTCTTTGAACCTGAAGGTTCGATATAGCCCATGCTGACTAATAGACATTGATACGAATATTCCAACATTCAACAAATAAACTGTGCTTGTCAAGGTGGAAGCCCCACTTCCTCAAGTAAGGATACATAGAAAGCCCCTGAGAAATTGCGCATGTCTTATAGAAACTAATTTGGTTTTTATTGAAAAATTCCAGATGTTTCTCCTTAAGAGGAATCCTGAAATTTGTTTTGAATTTTAAGTTTTTTACATCTGTTGTCAACCCTATTTGAAAGTAAGTCCCACTGGTTGCAGCAGAACGTATCTCTGAGTAAATATGCCTAGTATCGGTATGACTGTGCCTAGCTTTGAAGGATCTTTTATCGGATGTGATCTCTCTCTTTTTCTTCTAAACAATAGCTGGTAAACAATTTATCAGCTTTACTTCTCACCTAAGGATGAGGTAGGGGGAGGGAGAGAAGGGGGGGTGGGAGCTTGAGACAAGGAGAGGGAGTGGAATCCTGAACATAGCTCGAGAATTTCAGGGTAATAGGAGAACTAGGGTCTGAGGAGGAGAAAGTGATAGGTTGAGGGGAAGGATTGCAATATCTGTGATGACAGCTGGTTTTACCGCCATGTGTGTGATTCTTTCAGACTGAAGAGTGAAGTGGGATATTGACACTTAAGTCAAAGTGTCGTATATGTTCACACATCAAAGTCATGCTGTTGCAGTTGCAAAGCAAAGGAGCTCTCTTTGGGCCAAGGACTATTACCGGAACTGCAGGGGTAAGTAAAAACCGTGTGAGAATGTTTTGCTTAATGCCACAGGAGACATGTTGGTGGCACCGTCTGAAGCTTCAGGGGGCTCTGTTGCATAATCATAAAGCTGCCCCAAAGGAGATGATGATGATGATGATGATTAACAACCACCAGTATTTATATATCGCCTTTTCTTTGGTAATCGGATTTCTCCTTTGACTTTAATTCAAAGATTTACACAGGCAGACTTTAATTCAAAGGTTTACACAGGCAGACTTTCTAAACCCCATGGAGTTTTACAATACATGTTCCAGTCTTTCATAGAACCCTTCATTCTAGATGGTTTCTTTCACAGTCCAGCTTCTCACTGGCGTCCGTCTCATGACGTTTCAACTGACAGGCAACCTTGACTCCCACTCAAGGTGCCAGTTGCAGCGTCTCTCCCTCACAGAGGCTCTGCAGCTTATCAGTGGCATGCCAGCAGCTCTCCGACAGACACTTCTGTCCGTCCCGAACTGCCGTCCTTGAGATCTTCAGGCATATGAGACGGCCGCTCTACCAACTGAGCCAGACCTCCTGCTACTTTGTGTGTGTTATTCTCTGTTGTGCATATATCAAGCAGTCTCTGACTCAGAGCTCTCATGATTGTAGAGCAATCCTCAAATCTCCTGCATGTTCACTGTAACTTCTCCATCCCTCCATCATGCTGGATCCCATAAATACGCTCATGGAGGCTGCCCTGACAATTCAGTGAAATCTCTTTGTATGGTTAATGCAACAAATCTTATAAATGAAATGAAAAGGGAAGGCTTTGATTAAACAGGGGGGAAAAGCATAACAAATCTCACAGCTGAGCAAAAATGTCAATGAGTTTAATGAGTTTCTAGCATAAATGGGTTTAACGGGCAAACTGAAAAAAGATTTTGTGACTCGGCATTTGGAATTTTGTGCTGAACAAATTGAACAACCATGATTTGCAGAAAGAGATTGTGATGAACAGTGAGAATAATGCAGTTGCTGTACTTTTCTTGTATTAATATACTGGAAAAGCACTTGAAATGCTCATTAAATGCTGGGAGCCACAGGAGAATAAAAAGGGCCCTTATAGAAGAGGCTTTATAATGCAGTCTAAAGTGGCATTTCATTAAGACATACCGCATCATACATTTTTATTATAAGACTTGGAAGCCTCAAAAGGTGCCGTAACTACATGATACAGGAGGTTTTTGAGTCGGGGAATATGCATCATAATAACCTTGGTAGTGAAGACCCAAGCTCATCATGCTTAATGACTGGCAATGTTCGAAACATGCTGCGACATTTTCTTTTCATTGTAATGCTAAGGCAAGTGTCAGTAGAAACCACGGTTACAAATAGCCTTACGCAGTAGGAGGGACAGTTTTCTTTCTTCCTTAGTGTTGGATAGGAATTGATATCTGCATCAGAGTCCGAGAATATTGGTTGATTTCTGAACTGAGGTTGCATGAGGTTGCATGCTTACCTTTAGATTAATCTCTATGTAAGTATAAATCTCACACACACACACACACACACACACACACACACACACACACACACACACACACACACACACACACACACACAAGTGATTTATACCCGTGATTCCCACTTCGCTACACACACACAAGTGTTTTTCTTAATGCAGTGCACAGAACAGTTACTTTTGTTTGGCAGAGGAGACCTTGTCTAGCTGCTGCATGGTATATTAATTTACTCTGTATTAGTCAACCTGCCCTGAACTGACTTCTGAAGCAGTAAATTGGCTTATTTTTTAAATAAAAACAAAAACATTTACAGACTGATCCTATGCATGCTTACTTAGAAGTAAGTCCTGCTAAGCTTTACTCCCACTCCCAGGCAAAACTGGGGTTGCTATGCAGTGCAATCCTAAGCATGTTTACTCAGAAGTAAGTCCTACTGGGTTTAATGGTAAGCCAGTTTAGGATTGCAGCCTTAGGCTGCTACTGTGCACATGTACCTAGAAATATGTACCATTGGACACAGAGGGAATTTCTTCAGAGTAAATATGTGTACCCCAGGAGTACAGTCCTTTAAGTTAAAGAAGGGAAGAAGAAGCACCCTAGAATTGCACTTGCCCAGTTGAGTTTTTCCTTTATTTTATGGCTTCTTGGTTTTCAGTTATTGTGTCTTACAGCACAATCCTGTGCATGCCTACTCATCAGTAAGTCCCATTGTATTAAATGGGTGCTAGCGGGTGGCGCAGTGGGTTAAACCGCTGAACCATGAGCTGTCGATCGAAAGGTCGGCAGTTCGATTCCACGCGACGGCTCCTGCCAACCTAGCAGTTCGAAAGCAAGAAATTGCAAGTAGATTAATAGGTACCGCGTCAGCGGGATGGTAACAGCGTTCCATCCGCCTCGGTGTTGAGTCATGCTGGCCACATGACCATGGAAACGTCTTCGGACAGCACTGGCTCTTCGGCTTTAAAACGGAGATGAGCACCGCTCCCTAGAGTCGGACACGACTGAACTTAATTGTCAAGGGATACCTTTACCTTTACCTTTTACTCCCAGGAAAGTGTGCATAAAATTGCATGCTTATTGTCATTAATCTAATCAAGAGACTGCGAACAGACTAAGCAAAATAATTTCTAATTTGGGATGGATTTATGAGTTACAAGTTTCAGCTACCTAGATTTGCCTCTGGCCTGATGCTTAAGTGATGCGACAGGACAATTCTCTCAGAACAAATATTTGGTGTTTTCTAGCAGATATTTGCAATTTATTTGCATGTGAAATATGACATTTCACATGTCATTTAAGAATTTGAGAATGAGGTTCTGAAGAGCCAAAACTTGAGCAATAATACTATAATTGTGAAAAAAACACTTATAAGGAATCAGTGACTCCAGCTACCACATGGTGTCACTCTTTCCTTGCTCTTGATCCAAATACAGATTTTTTTCTGTGTGCATTAACATTTCAAGGCATGGGTTGATTGAGCACTGTCAAGTGTGTTCAGTGAGAGTCATACATGAAATGCACCATGACCCAGGGGGTCCAATATTTCATTCATATTTATGTAAATCACATAACTTGTGTAACATTTACATAGGTATAATAGGATAGCCACTAGTGAAAAGGTTGCATAGATTCTTATTCAAAAAGTGAGCTGATATAGATGACCAGACTAGCCAGAGGTGAGCTCTCACTCTAAGATACCTTGATTATATAAATATCATCCAATGTGGGTTCATGTCTTAGTCATTTTTGGCTCCCTGAAAAAGCATCTTGTGGATAGCTGTGGATGAACTGGTACAGAATGGTCTCCAATATGTGCTGATAACGGCGTCGTAACATGGGGGGCCCTGTGGCACTGGGCCCCGGGCATGGCGCGGCCCCAGGGCGCCAGCAATTTGGGGGCGGTTGGTCTCGTCTTGGTCCGGGATGCAGGAGCTGCCTTGGGGCCTCGCGCGGACCAAGACGAGACCAGGGTTACCGTCCGGCAGGCAAAGAACTTACTGGAGCAAATTAAGCAGCGACAGACTTCTCCGACTCTGGCCGGGGCTCAGAGCCTCGTTGGACGACTGGATCATGGAAGAGGAAGTGACATGTGTGTGCGACAAGGCTCCGGAGTCGGAGGAGTCCGTCGCTGCTTAATTTGCTCCAGTTCTTCGCCCGCCGGACGGTAACCCAACCCCCGAGCTCCGGCTTTTGCAGCGTGGCACAGCGCTTCTTCACCTCGCTCCGCGCCCAGCACCGGGGGGGAATAAATAAATAAAACGAGGATTTGGTGCCCCCCTCCCCGAGCCTTTGGCGACACCGGGGAGTAGAAAGGTGGCGAAAGGGAGGGGGCGCCAATTCAAGGGGTGCCCCCTGTAGATTTAGGGCTAGCAACGCCACTGTGCTGAGAAGTTCCCACTTGAAATCTCACCACATCTATGAGCTCACAGGGTGAGGCAAGCTATCTTTCAACCTCAATTCTTTCCACATCTGTGTTGCCTGAAAGTGTGTGTGTGTGCACGCAAACGTGCGCGTGTGCCAGGGAAGCACGAGCCAGGTTTGTCTTCAGGGTCAGATTATTTATTTATTTTAAAACATTATACCCCGCCTTATCTTATGCCAAAGCAAATGCCCAAGGCGGTTTACAACATCAAGATAAAAATACACATAATTTAAAATACATATATAGTACTGTAAATGTACTTAGTTTTTTTTTTTTAACAGAGTAAAAGCTACTGTGGGGCCTATAACCCCAGGATGTCTTGGGGAAGCAACTGGAAGTGACTTCTGGTTTAGCAACTTCCAGTCGCTTCCCCAAGGCATCCTGGGGCTCGCAGAGGCCAATGGATTGCATCGCAGGCCCAGCACGAACCGAAAGCAGCCTCTGGAGGCACCTCTCACTGGATCAGGTAAGGCATTGTGGCACGACTTCACCACCCGCAGAATATGTTACCTGCAGGAGTTTCTGGAATCAAACCTCCTTGGATAACGAAGGCCCACTGTATAACTAACAGCCGAATCTAGCATAGAGTTATGCCGGCGGAGCTGGATGTTAATGGTTATTGCATCCTTTTAGTGAAAACCTTTTCCTTATGCTTTCCCACCAAGCATTTTTCATCATCCTTCTGTACTTTCATTACCTGCCTTCTCCCATTTTGTTTAATCCCTTTTGTTTACACTTTTAATAAACTAGTTCCATCTTGCCCCTGGTCTGTTTGGTCCATGTTCAGGGGTAATTCAGTGGATTGTCACATCTTGTCATTCTGCAGATGCTACTATGGGATTGATTTTTTAGTAGGAACCCTTGGGGTTCAGTGTTCTCCTGAGAAGGGGATTTTTTTCCCAGATGGCCCTCCTCTGCCTGTTCTCTATAGCCTGAGATGGTGGCAGCAGATACCAAGTTTACCCTTTCAGCTGCTTGTCCATTTCAGGGAAAGTGGGAAGCAGGAAGAGGTGTGGTGCTACTTTAATACCTACAGTGAAACTATAGTTTTATGAAGCAGGAAAGAGACAACAACACCCCCCCCCCCCCAATCTTGATTAGGTCCAAACGGAACAGAACTGAATTTGCTGAGACATTCTAGTTCAGCAATGTCAGCTGGAGTTTTCTTTTGAAGTCTTTTTGTTGCAATATGAATATGGTGACTTTGAGGTCAGGAACCGAGTGTCCTGGGTAACTAAATGTTTTTCTCACCTGCTTCTGAGTTTTGCTCTTTTAATGTCAGATTTGGGTCCATTTATTTTGTTGTGTCGAATTTTGTGAAGACTCATTTGTCTTATGTAAACCGTAGAGACCATTGTTGGTAACTGATGCTCCTTGGTGGTAGCTGGAAGTTTGTGTCATTTCTGATATTAGTTCCAGCATCATCTGGCCTTGCATCGTTGCAATGTAGTGTCCAGAAAACCAGCTTCTGATGTGCATTACTGTCCAGAATCACTGCCTGGGCAATGACGATCCATCCGTGATGGTCCCAGTCAGGGTGGAGAAGAGAGGCAGCCCACAGCCAGAGAAGCATTGCCAACCACCAATCAACTTGTGCCTTGCAAGGTTCACCACCCTGCCGGCTACAGCAATGAAAGTGCGGTGTCACATCTGGGGCCTTTGTTGAAAGGAGGGAATGATGGGGCAGGCGTGGCAGGTTGATGGAAGCACAAGGAAGTGACTATGGGGTGAAGAGGAGAAACTGGGTGAGACAAGCAATCCTCTCTCCCTCGCCCTGCATGTGCAGTGCTTAGTGGAAGCGGCACTTCTCTAGGGATCGTAAACCCCTTCAGCTTATCTGTCACTCTCTTGTCTTCTTTGGCCATCCCCTCCCCAGGCAGAAGTTCCTACAAGTGCTCATGCTTAGGTTCATGGTGGGCAGAAGCTGTTGAAGACCTGTTGTTTTTTCTTAAGAGACTCCTTCTTGTGAGTCCAGATGAAGATGTCATTGATGACACTTAGGTAGAAGAGCAAATTTCGGAAACCGGAACTGTCAAAGTTTAAGTCAAGCATGAGTACATTGATATTCTGTGGAGGCAGAGGCGTCACTACCCCCGTTGGCGCCCGGAGCAACGGGGGGTGGCGCCCCTATTATTGAAATATCGCACGCTCCGGAGGGGGGGCGTCACGCTCCGGGAGGCGGTGACCCCCTCCCTCAATCGGGAGAGCCGGCTGGGGACGTCTTCCCCGGCCGGCTGCCCGGGGCCTTCTGGAAGGCCCGCGCGCGCGCATGCTCAGACTATTACTGAGGGGAAAAGGGCAGCCTTTTTCCCTCAGTAACAGTCTGAGCATGCGCAAAAAGAACGGTATAAATACCGTTCTCGCGCGCGGGCCTTCCAGAAGGCCCCGGGCAGCCGGCCGGGGAAGACGTCTCTGAGCCGGCTCTCTGGGGCCGGTCGGACTCGAGTCTCCGAGTCCGACTCGGAGACTTGAGTCCGACTTGGAGACGCGAGTCTCCGAGTCCGACTCGGACTCGAGTCCGACTCGGACTCGCGGGCGGGGCACCAGGCGGGGCGCCCTTCGGGCGATGGCGCCCAGAGCGGGTGCTCCGCTGGCTCCGCCCTAGATCCGCCTCTGTGTGGAGGCATGTAGGTACCTACGGTGTTGCCATTGATATGAAGATACAACTGTTCCAAACTCTGAAATAATTGTGAGGGGAACAAAATGACAAAGCTTGGTGGCCAGGTGTGGCCGTATCATGCCTGATGGTTTATGTAGTCCATCGTTGTTCAGGATGCTAGTGCATAGACCTCTGAATCTGTGGTCATCAGAGTGGTATTCTTTGAGAGATTTTTAGTGGATACTAGTTTCCTTAGGATCAGTAACTTCCTTCCAGGAATATAGCATGGATAATTCATATTGTCCTTTTTCTTTGTTTTAATATTTGTGCTATCGCAAGGCTATCCCAAAGTGGATTCTGACAAAAGTCTGTGAACTGCATCATAGAGAAGAACAAGAATCTCAGGAGATGTATGAATGCTCCTTACCCCCGGTCAAGATTATTTTAGTAACATTTTGAAAAAAGATAGCCTTTGGTGAGGAAATTAGCTAATCTAAGATAGGGGAAATAAGTAAAATTAATCTCCAGTTAAATATTTTTTCCCACAGAGCACATCATGTTCTCCAGTATACACAGATCTAGTTCTCCAGTAAATTCTCTCTTAAAGCAATTCCCAAATGCTGACTAATTATTTCTTCGACTCCTTTTGTGAGTTAAAAAGTATAACTAGCTGCTTTACTTGAATATAGCTGAAATAGGAAGCATGTTGCTTTGTATAGCATCTCAACATTTTGACAGAAATAAAGACAATGAGATGTGCGTGTAGAAGTATAGAAAACAATAGTTAGGAGCATCCAAAACATGTAGTTAATTAGGACCTTTTGGTACAAGAAGCACGCCCAACTTCCAATGCAATCCTATACATGTTTACTCAGAAGTAAGCACCACTGCGTTCAGTGTGTGTAGGATTGCAGCCTACCAAGTCAAATGCAGAGTGATCCATTAGAGCAGTGGTTCCCAAACTTTTTTGACTCGCGGCTCCCTTGACCTCCCTCGCCGTTAGCGGTGACTCCCCATTACAGTGCATGGAAGAAACAGGCACTCTTTACATGCTCAGAGGCACCCTTTCTTATATGTATGTGTATATTCCCAAAACGAGACCTAAAGTGGATTTTCCATGCTTATGCTGAGCAGCAGCTAAGCCAGGAGTGCGCAGGGTGGGGTTGGGATGCTGCCCTCCCTCCATTGGCAGGCCTGGGTAGAGGGCACTGATGTTGTCTGTGTTAGTCCTATTCATGGCAAGAGAAACATCAAAGCATGGGAGGGAAGCATTGGTCATGCCCCACCCCAGTTGCACAAGAGAGAAAGAGAGAGAAAGCTAGCTCCTTTTGGTAGCATCTTTGCAAGATGAAAAACAGATTCTTATACTGCCTGGCAGTTTCCAGGGGGGGGGGGGTTGTCCCAGCAAATAGAGTGGGGAACTGACTTAGAGGTGGGTAAGAAAGGAAGAAGGAGAGAAATCCTAATAATTAATCAACCGAACTAAACATAGAAATCAAAGACTGTATGTAAAGCAGAACCTGCTCTGCACCATTTTCAATTGCAGTTCTTGCATTTGTTTTGTGTTTGCTTTATTAAAAACATTCAACAGAAAGAAAATACTATGAAACCTGAATGAAAATACCTTATCTGCAAACCTACAATGAGAGAAACGGGATGCTGTCTTGTCTCCAGGAGCTTGCTGTGTCCAGGAGCTCAGCTTGAGTACTTAGAGGCTTATCAATTGTTCTTTAACATAATATAAGCAAGGGCTTCCCTCACGCTGTGGTTAAAAAAAAGACGTGGAAACTGCCTACAAACCTGAAGTGTTTTGAAATTAACTTTGAGTGACCCGATGTGAAGAGGCAGCTTTTCCCGGGTCTTTGTTTTTGCTCTCTCTCTCTTGCAAGCAAGAATATGTGTTAATTAAAAGACTAACGCGACGCCCCTGGCTGCTTTAGATGACACACTTGGGAGTCGCGCCTCACACTTAGAGAACCTCTGCATTAGAGTCTGGATAAACCTGTTTTTTTTCTGCTTGGGAACAGCAAAACTAGGGAGTTGTTTGGCAGACCACAACATGTGCAGTGTTTAGTGGAAGAGTGGGAGGCTCTTTTCACCTTGGTGAACCGCAAGTCATGCAAGCCGGCACCATCGATCAAAGCAAACTCCACATGCACTTGAGCAAGTTTATGAAGAATTTGGCAACGTGAACCAGCTGTATGACTTCTTAGAATCAAACAAGATAAGGCTTCCTAAAACCTACCTCCACAGACATTATTAAGAGTCTTGTTAGCCAGTGGTGTAACTAGAGTGGAGCGGAGGCAAGTAGTTCTGCAAGACTCCGTTACACCGGAGTCAGCGGCCCCTCCCCCTTGCTGTTGGAGCCATTCTGGCAGCAACAGCAACATGCAGGACACTCCCCTGTCGCTGCTAGAATGGCTCCAACAGCAAGGGGGAGGGGCCACTGACTCCGGTGTAACGGAGTCTTGCAGAACTACATGCCTCCGCTCCACTCTAGTTACACCACTGCTGTTAGCAGAACTAACAGGGGGGAATCAAGCAGTCCCAGACACAGCAAAACTGACTCTTTGTTTACTTGAACAAAGAGAGAACTACAGCCATTGCAAAACAGAGGCAGAAAAACAACAAGACAGGAAAAGACATCAAATAGAGAGGTCTAGTAACAGCAGGAGAAAGCAGCCCACAAGCCTTAAACAGCAAAGTCCCCCTACTGGTGGAGGCCCATATTAGCACATTTTCTGAAACACTGGGCAGCTCAGGTCACATGCTGTCACTCTTTTAACAAATCCAAGGGTCTGACTGTGATGCCAGGCATCAAATGCACGCTTATATTGAAAAAAATGTCTCAAATATATGCTAAGCTTTTATCTATGATATGCTAGTTTACAACATGCAGGGTCTTTTTTTAAACATGAGGGAGTATTCAAAAATACCACTTCATTCTGTGTAATGTGCCGCTCTCATTCAGTCCTAACTCAACAGCCATTCTGAGAGCAAGACTGCATGTTTCGTTATTAAAAGTATAAGCGTAGACTTTTTTTTAGCTAAACATGAGCCACAGAGGGCCTTCATCTGAATCAGGACTCTGGATCAACTCCCTCCCCCGTGCGCCTATTTTTCTCGGGCAGGGAAGCTCCAATTCAATTGGAGTTTTCCTCCTGAAGCGAACAGCAGCTGCAGGTGCTCCTCCTGATCTGGATTGAGACCATGGTGGAGGGGAAAGCCTTCCTATACCCTACCATGGTTCCGATCTGGACTAGCACCCTGTGCCTGCTATTTCTCCCAGAAGGAAAGTTCATATTGGTGCAGGCCTGTCACTAGGCGCGCGCCGCCCTAGTGACCCCTCCGTTCCCCCCTCAAAAATGTTCGCACCGCCAAAGGCGGCGCAAAGGACCTACCCCCCCACCGCTGCCGGCTCCACACATCCACGCCAGCCAGCTGTCTGAGGCCTAATGATGAGTCCCAATGCGTTAATACGTGATTTATTATGTTTTCGCGCATGCACACAACGAGAAACATTCTGCGCATGCGCAAAAAACGTAATAAATCACGTATCGCCCAATTGGGCCTCGTCAGAAGGCCCCGGACAGTCGGACGGGGCGGACGCTCCGAGGCCTTCTCCCGGCCTCAGCGCCTCCGGAGGGCGACACGCGCAGCGGAGGTGACGCGCGCGTCACCCTCTGTGCGCGTCGCCCTCCGGCGGTCCGCCCCCGCGCCACGCTCTAGCGACGCGCTTGTATTGGTGCCAAAGGGAGCTTCCCTCCCAGGGTAATTGCTCTGAGGTCCCCGATCCAGATTAGGACTGTAGTGAAAGTGAAGCCTGAACCCTTTTCCTCTGCCATGGTCCAGTCTAGATTGGGGCCTCTGTAGCTGCTACTTCACTTGGGAGGAAAGCTACCAATGGGGCCAAGGCAAACCTCCATACCTCCTGTGGACAGTAGCCATGGGGACCAGATATGAGTCAGGACCACTGCAGAGGGAAGTCTTTAAATGCTCTCCACCCTCTGTTGTGGTTCCAATATGGATTATTCCCTTTCCACGGTTGATACATATGTAACTCACAGCACAATCCGACTTAACTTTTTTGCCTGTGTAACCAGCGGCCCAGCAAGAACGGGAGGCCCCAAAACGGAAAAGGGATTCAAATCCCCTCCAAAAGAGGAATTCAAAGGGGATTTGAACCCCTTTTCCGTTCTGGGGCCTCCCGTTCTCACTGGGCCTCTGGTTACACAGGCAAAAAAGTTAAGTCTGATTGCTCTGTTAAAAAAATAAGCACAACAGACCAAACGACACGTTTAACATCTTGAATTACTGAAAGCATTCAAAAAGCATTTTGCATGCTTCCTACTATGGCAAGAAGGATCGGGAACTAAGTTACGTTATAGCAACTGGGAATGGATAATATTCATGACATGTTTTTTTGTTTACAAATATTTTAAGAGTTGAAGTCCCTCAGTGCTGCCGAACCCCTTGATGCTTTGTTTGGGTAAATCTGGAGTTGTTCCAAAGTTAAACTGGCATAAGTGGGCGTCAAATTAACTTTCTATGAAATGATGCTGTAGACCTAAGGCAGAATTCCCTATTGACTTTCTGCAAGAATGGGTTTGGTGTTTACTAATTGTACTATAAATACGTCTCTGCTCCAAGTGCTTCCTTTATTGTTAATGTGGCCAATTTCTTTGCTAATTTATAGCTTTGGCAATTAAAATTAAGATTAAATAGAAATCTCTTTAATTTTAAACAGTTTAATTTCTTTTAACCTCAAGGAGCAGGCCTGAAATAAGCACTTGTTTATATGTGGGAGATGGAGTTTCATTTTCTGCATTTGCATGTTCAAACAAACCTCTATTTGCATGTGGAAATAATTAGGTTGTCTTTAATTAGCACGTATTAATCACCATATGCTCTTAATACTCTTTTAAATATGCTTTAAATGATTTGCATTAATTGCATTAAGTCCCTTCTTTTATAAATGAGTACTCAATTTCTGCTTCAAAACAATGCCCTTCCCTGTGGTTTCCAAAGCTGGAGGGAATCTACCACCCATACTTCAGACGGAGCGGCTAATTTCACAGCTGGTGGGAGATGTTCTGATTAACAGTGGTGCACAATTTAGAAAAATACATCTCTTTGATGCCTCATAAAGGAAATTATTTCAGGATTAGCAGCACTATTCAGAAATATGTTCCCTTATAGACATTTTTAGCATTTCCAAGCATGCTCACATGCTTCACTTTGGCTCCCATTGTGTGTACATGGGGCAACGTATTTGATGCCTAGTTTGTAGTTGCTCGAGCCAGCGGGTGGCGCAGTGGGTTAAACCACTGAACCATGAGCAACTACTGAACCATGTCATAGAGAGGTCCACCCCCTCTAGCTTTGATGCCGGCTCAATCCAAGGCCTGCGCCACCTCAGCCAGAGGAAGTTTATTCCCTAATCGGTTGTTTGTCCACTCCTAGCCAAGAAGGCACCCCTGAGCCACAGGGGGGTTAAAGCAACTAACCCCTGACCAAGGGGATAGTACAGGTAGAAAACTGCCACCAGCACTGGGTGCCTCCTAGCCCTTCCTGTCCCAGGCTACTGGGAAGGGGTACAGAGTGAACCGTTGGTCCCAGGTCTGACTAACCAAGCCAGCCAGGGATACAACGTGCAACACAGGTAGTACGTGACTAAGCATCAAGGCTTCCAGACTTAGTCTCCAGGGTTCCAAAGAAACACTCTCAGGTAAAATAGATAGGTGTTTATTAAGTTTAGGCTACGCAAAACCAAGCATAGTGATACAGGTAAAAGGTACAGGCAACTAAGTTGCTGCAAAAAGGCATAACTTTCAAATACTAGAATACAGCACTAAAGGTCGTTCAAAAGGTCGGCAGTTCGAATCCGTGCGACGGCTCCTGCCAACCTAGCAGTTGGAAAGCAAGAAATTGCAAGTAGATTAATAGGTACCGCGTCAGCAGGATGGTAACAGTGTTCCATGCACCTCGGTGTTGAGTCATGCCGGCCACATAACCATGGAAATGTCTTCGGACAGCACTGGCTCTTCGGCTTTGAAATGGAGATGAGCACCGCTCCCTAGAGTCGGACACGACTGGACTTAATTGTCAAGGGATACCTTTACCTTGTAGTTGCTCCAATGTCAATTCAACATGGTTGGGCTTTCTTGTGTGTGTACTCAGTACAAAGGTGACTCCTGGTGCTGCTCCTCCTCCCTCTGAGGACCTGTTCGTGCAACGTTTCCAATTTCATGTTAGGAAAAAGGTTGTCAGAAGTGGATCTTCTTTATGTCATATACCGGTACTTCTGTCCCACTTTTACAAAGCTCAGAACAGTGTTCATGGCTTCCCATTGCTCTCACCCCCTGCCAAGCCCTGATCAGGTTCACACCAACAACGTTGCAGCATCAGGTTTCCAAACCATTTGTCATGATGGTACCAGAATAGCCAGCACCATGAGTGGGAGGGGAAGTGAACAAAACCGACTTCTTAACCCTTCTCTGACTCTCCATTCCTATGTTTTGTCCCACTGCCACCAAGTGGATATTTATCATCTTATAAAGCTGCCTCCACTAACCAGCTTTTGGGGGACACTCTTTTGGTTTAGTATCCCAACAACTTTCTGGTGGGGTGGAACTGGCTAGGATATCAGCAGCACCACTGCTGGCAATACCTTATCCCCCTTCCCACCCTTGATCCGCCCCTCCCTGCCCCATTCTCCACCCTGTTCTGCCCCTTCCCTGCCCTGTTCTGCTCACCCCCGTTTCGTCTCCAGCCTGCCCCCTGTGCTGACAGCACTGCGGCTTGTTGAAATATTGCTGGTGTGCAGTTGCTCACTGCCTTTAGTTATGCTGGGCTGTGTAGCTATGGAAGAGAGTTGCAGAAGTGGCTGAGGCTGTGTTTATGTGGGGGGCACAGTGCTCTTTCTTATCTTGTTGTCACAGACTGCCTGTTGATCAGGTTAAACAGGGAGGAGTGAAATGCAGCAATATGGAGGCTTCCAATCCTTTCATCTTATCAAACCCCTAAACTCTTATTGCTGGGCTGAGAAATGCAAGTTTTGGTGACATCTGTAATCCTGGGTAAGTGCATGAGATGGAACCTATTAACTTTTAAGGATCCTTTCCAGCTCTAATTTTTAAGGACTCTTCTGCCCATCTTCAAGAACTGTTAACAGCCACTCTCCTATAGCTTAGTTTTAACTGAGTTTTGACAACTCCTGAGATGTCTCCCTAGACTCTTTCCACTGGTGCCGCTGAAGCCCATTCGTTCTGCAGTCCAAGATTCCCTGCTGCCTTTGGGAGGAGGTAGAAGTAGGATTTATCCTTTAATATGTGCTTTAAGTGTCATTTATATGATACACAGGACTCCGTGCAAGTATAAATTTCACCTTTAGTGCTCTTATGGGAATTGCGGTGCTCTTTTCTCTGTGCTTCAAGCCTGTGAAGAAGACAATAGGAAAAAGTCATTTATTGTCTTTGGAGGACTATCACACCAGCTCCAGCTTTCATCAGAAAACAATTACAAGGCTTCAAAAATGATTAACATGCAAGACATTTTCTTTTGTGCCTTCCCTTACAAGAGTGACAGAAAGTTCAATGCAAGATCTTCCCACAGTGTATTCTACACAATTCAGTGGAAGTGGGAGCAGTAAAGCAGATTTCTGGGCTTATACACTGTGGATTTTCATTGATATTCTGTGCCACTGAACAAGTGGGACTGCTGCAAGCTATTCATCTGAGATTATAATGTTAGTAGGGAAAGAACACATATTTCAGTGTTTGCTTGGAAAAGTCTGAGGCCCTGAAGGTTAACTTGACCTAAGGTTCAAGTCAAGCTTTGAACTGGGGTTTGTCAAGGGTTACTATCAGAGTATTCTGTTAGGGTGAAGCCTAAAATATTAGAAGCAGTGTTTAAATTTAGAGTTGGAACTGGAATTCAGATATTGTTGTAACAATGTGCCAACTATCCCAAAACTATCATTTGAACTTTTAGTTCAAAATTTGCGTTAGCATTTTGGATGTGAAATGTTTATCTCAAAAATTGAATGTAAATGTTTTAGACTTGTTGATATCACCTGATTGGTCGACAGGCTTCAAAATCAAATCTCATTATCCTGTCAGCTGTCCGTCCTAATGATCGTTGCATGTTGTCTATCAAATGCCATCGGGGGAAAAAAAAAACCCTCCCTGTGAAATATGCTGCCAGAAGGGAATATTGAATGTTTCCTAGAGCACATTCTCAATTCATGATGGGCATTGGTGAAGTGGAGTAACACCCTGTGCAGCCTGAGTGTGCCCTTAGAATACACCCCAGAGCCTTCTGCAAAGCGCAAGGGCCCCTTGACAGGCACATCAGTATGAAAAGGGTTTCCTGAAGACAGAATGGTACGATGATGTATCATTGCATGTCAGCTATGCATAATTTTATATGTCTCAATCATGTCCCCTCTCAGGTGCCTTTTTTCTAAACTTAAGAGCCCCACAGCGCAATCCTATCCAACTTACACCACCGGTGTAACCAGAGGGAGAGGGCAGGGCGGGAGGCTTTGGAGGGGAGGGGAGATTTAAATCCCCTTTGAATCCCCCTTTGGAGGGGACTTGAATCCCCTTTCCATTTTGGGGCCTCCCGTTCTCACTGCACCGCTGGTGTAAGTTGGATAGAATTGCGCTGCCAATCTCTGTAGCCTTTCCTCATAATGGAGATGCCCCAGCCCACTAATCATTTTGGTTGTTCTCTTCTCAACCTTTCCCAATTCTGCTATATCCTTTTTGAGATGTGGTGACCAGAACTATACGTGGTGACCAGAATTCTAGGTTGCAATGCCCCAGAAAGAGCTATCCCCACCACATGCAGAGATATACCAGAATTATCTGCACTCAGAAAAAGATAATTTGCTGCATCTTGCATGATGCTGTGCTGGGCATGCCTTCTTCTAATCTTTGTGAACGTAAGTATGAAATGTGCCTCCAAGTTGATTTCAGTAGAATAGAGCCCTTCAGCTATCAAAAGTTTGCCAAGCGTATTTGAAGAGTTTGTCTTGTGGTCTGGAAGAAAATAAGTTTGTTTGTCTGCAAAACAATTGTTTTTAGCAGGGCATTTCAGTTTCTTCTGGTTCTGGCAGACTATAAAATCCTTGCTTTTATATGATTACCAGGCTTGACTTAAATCAATATTAGGGAGATGGAAATGTATTTCATAATGTTTCTTTGTTGGTCAATAAAATGTTATACAGTGGGCCATCAAAAAATGCTGGAATCAGCTTTGGGGAGAGGGAAAAAAAAGACCCTTCAACAGCAGCAGATGCAATTAGAGTGATTTGCTGCTCTAAATGACTTACTGTGTGTGTTGTAAAATGAGAGATACAACAGTAAAGGAGAACAGGTTTTTTTTAAAAAAATATATTAATAAAGTTTTTGGTTTTGCTGTGAAGGATACATTAATGAAAACTTATGTGCCCTTTCAGAAATGAAGGGATGTGGAAAATGAAAGTTCTCTTGTTGAAGTCTATGGTCGTTCATGTTAATTGAATTAATCTAGATTTGTTTGTAGTAATTACTGTCAGTATCAGCTTCCCCAGAAGGAAATCTTGTTGAAGGAAACCCTCAGAAGGAAGCATTGTTGCTAGTAATTTTCTTGTTGGCCAGGCAATTGCTAATGGAGCAGTTTATTTTCTGGTATTAAAAGCAGAAATAACTATCCAGAAGTTCAAAGGGTTAAAAGGACGATGGGCATATCACAAATATTGATCAGGTTGCCAGGTTACAATGCAGAGATTCTCCCTTTCTCTTTAAAGTTGCTGCTGAATATGAAACAATAGTAACAGTGACAGTCCAATCCTGCCTAAATATCCGGTGGGCGGCCCAGGCCACCTGCCAGATCCTATCCGGCTTCCCAGAGGTCTACTCGATCTACTCAGGGGAAGGCTATGTGCGTCCTTTTCCCCCGGTGTAACACCTGTTGTCCAATGGGCCTCCTAGGATTTCTGCCAGCTATTTAGCCGAAGAGGCCGTGTAATGGTGGAGCCAGCCCGGTAATAGGACGGGGATATGGTGGCTGTCATCCCAGCCCCCCCCCCCGAGCTGACTCGGCCAATGGCCCCCCTCCCTCGGCGCTCAGACCATCCCCGCCAGGGGATCACTTACCTTCTCCAGTGGCTGCAGGGATGATCCGGCACACTGGCCGCCCTTACTCTAAAGTCGTCGCGAACGTGCTTAATGGCGGAGCACTCGCTTCGCCATTTTAATTTTGAGTGGGATTGCACTCTGAGCCCCTTCTCACCCGTTTAGATTTATAATTGGGCCCTGCAAATTGATGGCACAATCCTACTTACCCCCTGCACTGGCCTAAGCTGAACTGACCTTTACAGTCATAATTCAATACCTTCTCATTATATGAGAGTATTTTTCCGTGTGGGCTTTTTTTCTGGTTACTCTGAGGCTTATTAATAGTCTAACCTTCAGACATCCCATTTTCCTAACTTTAGAAACTGGGGAGGCACACAGCAGCAGCAGCAGCCATCATGGGACCAAATTTGGTTTCTGACACCTGTTGTTCAGCACTGGTAATGATAGCACTATACTATACTGGATTACCTTGGAAATGTTGAACATTTACATCCTCTTCTATTGCAGCATTAACAGCGCCAATAGCTGAATGATTTCATGAAATAGTGTGCCATCTCTAGAAATGAATTCATGCCCTAACACTTGTGGAGGCTTCAAATAGGAAGTCACAGAGTGTGATTCCAAACAACTTTTAATTAATGTTTTTGGTGTTGGCAGATATTAGAGATGAGTCAAACATCATCGCTCAGTATTGGAATCCAGTCTCAGTTTTTATTAGACTTCTAATGCAATAGAGAGCCAAATCAAGGTGAAGAGCCAAATCTGTTGTGATTTTAATTGTTCTTCATGTTGGAAGAAAGACTTTTTAATCTCCTAATCTTGCTAAAATTCTTACATTTCAAAACAAATGTCATCCGGAAAAGAACTGCTTCATTTTCACATTTCTCTTATTTTTTTTCTAGCCTTGTCTTTTCTCTCCCCTCCCCCTGAGCAATGAATACTTTCATATTTGTGTGCTTGTATGTATGCGTGTTTATGCTTAAAAAAAAGAAACCATTGCTATATGTGGGTCTGCAATATAATTTGTTTCTGTTAGTTGGACAGACCTTTAGAGCAGGGGTTCTTAACCCCTTCCTGGCTGAGTACCACCTCCAGCACCACTCTTCTGCTATGTACCACCAGAAGTGACTGGCAATGACATCATCACCAGTTACTTCTGGGTTTTCAGAGGCTAGAAAACACAGGTAGGAGGCTCCAAGTGGGTGGGAGGGCCCTTCTCAGTCTCAGCGGTCCCAAGAGGCTTGGCCAAAGGCAGGAACCTCTCGAGAGTAAAAACGTGCTGCCGAAAGTGCCACATCAGAGTGGGGTTCCGATAGTCTGGCGTTTCGAATACCACCAGCAGTCGGCCGAAGTACCACTGGTGGTACTAGTACCACTGGTTGAGAACCTCTGCTTTAGAGAATTCAAAAATTTAGTACAGTATCAGTACTGTTGCTGAAATGGAAATGACTGAAAAACAATTAACTAAAATTAAAAAAAAACCCGATAGGGTTAAATAGACAAGTATTAATTTTCAAGGGTTAAGATACACAAGCATGACTTTTCCTCCAATCCCACCTCTACAATTGTTCACCTTTATAATTACTCCCTTGTTCTCCAAGATCGTATTCCACAATTGTGTGTTTTTGTAGTACTTTTTCTCTTGTATTTCAAATTCCTCCTTAAAACTAACCTTTTCTGCAACTGCACTTGCTCACATTCATCTCTTCGAATCCTTTGCCATCTTGAGAACTTTTTTATGTAAAGTGGAAAGGTGGGATTTATTTATGTACTCATTTTGTATCCCTTCATTTTAGATTTGTCTCTGCTAAGAAAGTATATCAATTAAGGTTCAATTAAACTTGTTTACACACACACACATTTTCCGGGGTCTATGAACACTTGCTCTTTTGAGATTATGGATGTTCTAGAAATGGTTTTCTTTCTCCCTGCATTGCAGAAACTTGTTGCAAGTCAAGTGTCAAAGAGCAACTCGGGGCTTATGTCTTCTAAAATTTACAGCACCTCCAATGCTTGTCATGAAAAGCAATTTCCAAATGCATCCCGAAATCCATGGCCAGTGTTCTCCTGTCAATTTGAGGTCAGTCTGTTGGATTTGTTTGTTTCTATGCTCATTCTTCATATTCAAGAGGGTGATATATAATTTACCGTGGGCCAATAAATCACCCTACTTGTACAGGAGTGCACACTGCCTTGGCTTTAAAATGAATGGAAGGCAGCTTGCTGTTGTTTTGAAAGCCACCTGTAGTTGTGTGGCAGCTCTGAAAAAAGAGAAGGAATCCTTGTGCACTGCTTTGCAACTTGATGTTAGGGTGTTTTATGTTAAGTTGAGGAGACAAACCGCTTAGGTCTTACTGAGCCACACGAATACAGTACCGTCAATGACAAAACGAACAGTAAAGTCAGTTCTATGTTATGGATTTTGATTTTATCCAGTGCCTACAATTTTTTTGAACTAGTGTTTCTTTCTAAAGGAAACCAATTAAGCTAGCACAATTAAAATTATTATATCAAAATAATAGGAAACAGTGAAACTAGCCCCACAAATTCACAGTGTGTGAAGGGTTCACTCATCATGCCAACATAGAGGCAGACATGGATAGGCTTCCCATCCATCCCGGAATTTCCGGGACTGTCCCTGAACCCGGGCTCGGGTCCCAGATTGGTCCCGGACTGTTCCAGGCCCATGGAAGCCTCTGCCACCGCTGCTGCTGCTGCTGCTGCTTTTCCAAGGCTGCCTCATGTGAGATTTGGGCGCCACCATCTTGGATCTTGTGAGATTTTGTGAGATCCAAGATGGCCGCCGACAGGAAAAAAGGTAAGTTTTACAATTACAAGCCTCGGAAAAGCAGCGGCGGGGGCGGCAGAACCCCCTCCCCCCGGAGGTAGGATTGGTGCCACCTCTGTTCTATTGCCATTTTGTGACCAGCTAAAGACCTTTGCATTTGGTTTTTTGGATGTCTTTCTGGGCTTTTGCCTTGTTGTGGTGCCCTGTTTATTGTTTCTGCTCCTATGATTGTTTTGTTTTTACTTTTTTGTTTTATCTTGTTGTTATGTATCTTATTTTTTGTAAGCTGCCTTGCCTGATGAGAGTGGAAAAAAGTGAGGGGTAGAACTCTTTTAATAAATAAAATCAATCAATACAATATAAATTATTCCCCCCACTTCCTTCCAGCGTCTCCTTCCATCTCTCTCCCTGCCCCCTTCCTTCCAGCATCTCTCCCTCCCCCCCCACTTCCTTCCAGCATCTCTCCCTCTCCCAAGGTAAGCGGCAGCGACGGCAAAAACGCCCATTTTCATGGCCTTAAATAAATAAATAAATAAATAAATAAATAAATAAATAAATAAATTATACAGGCAAGTCAAAGGGCAGTTTGCACTCCCCCCAAAAAATTTAAAATGTATTTTAACTAACTAACTGTGGGGGTGTCCTGGTTTAGAACCGGGAAAATCTGGTAAGCCTAGACATGGATAAAGGCAAAGGCGGGGTGGTCCTTCATAGGGCATAAAGCAACACAGCTCCCTTGCGGCTGAGGGACTGAGTTACCTCAAGTGCTACCTGGGTAGTGACATGTGGGCTGAGCCCCTCCCTAATGTCCCCCAAATTCTCCATTACCCTCAGTGGCCTGACACCACCTCTGATTGCAGATTTGGGGTGCCTTAAATTGACACATTAGGATCTTCTGCCTCAGGTGCCAAATGGCACTTCCCCACCATGGCACACAACTACCATCTGTATTTATCTTTACTCACATTACTGTTTTAGGCCAAAGGCCCCAAGTCAGGCCCACTTTTGATTATCCTGACAATGAGAGAAGAAAGAAACATAGGCTTCCTTTTTAGCAATGGTTGCCATGGGAACCTGGGCCCTCACCTTTCATGTGAGCAGTTGAACCAAGAATGTTATTACTCATTCTCTCTCATGCAAGTTCTTATAAGTTTTGCAAATGAAAATGATGATGGCTCTTCAGTGGGTTTATGGTTTTAATTAAACAACTGGAATGCATTCCCATTTATTGTTCCCACTTTTGTAATTGGTTATGTTTTTTAATTGTCAAGAGCCAGATATTGCGTTGCAAAATCTCGCTAGTTGTTACTGTTAATTTATACATCCGTGCCAAATAACAACAAAATTACTTAAATTGTAATGAATCTTCTATAACTCAGAAGATTGATTACTGCAAAACTTTTTTTAACACCTTAAACATGAAAAGTAAGTTTCCAGATACATCTGGCGGTTCATTACCTCCCTCACAGTTTAACACAGAAGACATTATAGATTTCTTGCATGCTCCATTTTAACATAATGTTTCCATTAAGTATAATCCATCTTTAGAGGAAGTAAAAGAGACAGGTTTGTTGAATTAAAGTGATCAATTGTTTGAACCTCAAGAGACATATTCATCTAACAAAAATGTCTAAATAATATGATCGTGATAGCAAGATGTATTAGGACAACTCTAGAGTGCAGAAAATGTTATTTGGTTAAGATAAAATAATTGGGCGTATTGGTTACACATAGCTTGTTACACAGTCTTCAATCAGTATGAATACATACATTGATGATGAAGGAAAACTCTCACTTACGGATTGCAAGATTGAACCCAGACCTGTAATACCTTTGAATGTATTTGCAATAGCTTTACTACTCTCTTGCACATGTTCAATGTGCTTAAGAAAAGGAAAAGAATTCTAAGGCAATCTGCTGCCTGCCGTTTCCATTTGCAAACGTTCAAGGCCATAGGTAGCCTAAGGAATAGATTCACATATTCCTTAGATTTCAAACAAGTATACATTCATTCTTAAAGAGTCTTAGGGCTAGAAGAAGGCAGAAGATATAAGTATGATTCAAGATGAGATCTGGGGGACACAGGTCATGCTGCAGGTGGGATCTAAGTCCTCCTACTTACATCACTATGTCACCGACAATCAGAGCAGAGTGAGGAAACGGGTCAGCCAGGCTCAGAGACTGGCCAACTTGCTTCTTCTCTCCGCGACGAGTTCTTGGAGTGACTAAGTCAGACTCGGAGTGACTCAGCTAGGCTCGGAGCATCCAAAGGGGTTGCTCCAAATTCGGCCGACTTGCTTCTTTGCTCCGCTCTAAGCTCTTCAGTGGCTGGGCTCAGAGTGAAGAAGCGAGTTGGCCGACTTGCTTCTTTGTGTTCTTGCGAGCATAGCTTGTGAGAACATGGAGCCTTCGACTGAGGCCAAGCAAGGGTGACACCCCTCAGGGCTCAGAGCAGGTGGAATCCTGTTGAGCCTGGGTGGTGTGGTGGGCTTTTCCCTCTTGTCACCCCCTCAATTGGTGTCACCTCAGGAGCGGCCCATCCCCTGCCTTCCCCCCCCCCCAGCAGTGCCCCTGTATGGCACCTATGGAGAAGCCTCTACTCCTCATCACTGCCAACCTAGCCTCAGCTAATGGTGGCATACATAGAAGTGCCCACCGCAGATGACCTTCCAGTGGTACTTGGTGCGACAGCGCCCATGTAGGTGGTATGTTACGTTGAGAACCCCTGTTCTAGAGTACTTGGAGAATGTCAGCAGGCATGTGGATAGAGGCAATCCAGTTGACATTGTACACTTGAACTTTCCAAAAGCTTTTGAAAAAGTCCCTCACCAAAAGCTTTTGCGTAAACGTAGCAGTAATGGAATAAGAGGACAGGTCATTTTGTGTATTGGTAACTGATTAGAGAACAGGAAGCAGAGAACAGGAATAAATGGACAGTTTTCACAATGAAGAGAAGTAAGAAGTGAAGTCCGTTAAGGATCTGTTTTGGAACTGGTGCTATTTAACTTATTCATAAATGATCTGGAGTTGGGGCAAACAGTGAGTTGGCCAACTTTGCAGACAACGAACTCTTTCCAGCGTAGCTCTCCAGAGTCTCAGATGGGGCAGAATATGTTCCTAGTCTATATGGAGATACCAGGGATTAAACCTGGGGTCTTCCTCATGCACAGCATCTGTTCTACATGTGTTCTACCACTGAATGACAACTCTTCCCCTCCTAGCAATCAGGCTGTCGGAGTTGGGGTGGGTGGGCTGCTGCTGAATGAACAGCTGCCTGCCATGTCTTCTTTGCTTAGTTCCGACCTTGTTCACCAGGTGCAGAAGAAGAGAAGGCTGAGCTGCACTGGACAAGATCTGGGCAGAAGGTCAGAAAAAAGAGGGAATCAAGGGGAGGAGTAGAGGAAAAGTGAGTCTTTGGGAGATAAATTAATTGGAAGGGATTTGATTTGAGTAATGTGTGGGGAAACTAAGGTGTTAAGTGGAATTTGAGTGTTTTGGGGAGATTACTGAAAAGAGAATTGCTTTTGAGGAGAATAGGGAGAAAAGTTACTGAAATGGAAATTATTTGAGCAGAGGGTTAATAATTGGCAAACTTGGAGCCCAACTGTGCCTTATACAGGTGCCTCCCTGGTTAATGACAGTTATTTTAAAGATGATCCACATATACAACAGTGGTCCCCCAGTACAGTACCTTACAAAAAGTCGCTGCTGCTTGCCGCCTGAGCCTGCTGCTGATTACAAAATGGAGGCAGGAAGCACTCACAGTCCTTTCAAAATCCTTTTTAACATGTCTTTTTAAATCCCCAGCCAATCAGCTGTTAGGTGTTAAACATCAAAGCACTAATCTAGTGCCAAACAGCTGAGGGGCATTAATTCCCTACAACTGCATTGTATTACATAGGCTATACACGCTATACTAAATTTGACCACTAGATGGTGCTGAAGTCTCACTTAATGATGGATTCAATTTACAAAGTAGTTTTAAGAACCTATCCCTGTCCTTAACCGGGGGACAGGGCGCCTGTACTCTGTGGTCCCGGGCAAGTCACTTATCTCTCCACTTTACTAGTTTGCCTTGGATGCTGTATTGCAGTTGCAACTGTAAGGACAAAGGGGCGATTTGGTGTTTAGGGAACCAGGCCATCCTTCTTGCATTCTGTCTGTGGTCTTGAGCAAATCATTGGGTCCAGCATGCTGCTTCCAACAATGGCCAACCAAATGCCTCTGGGAAGCAGAGGAATGGCGAAATCGTGTGCAAGTTTCCGGCGCTGGAGCGAGCGCTCTGGCGTCGGAAGCCGTCGCAAACATGCCATAAGGCACGTTTGCGCTGACTCGGGAGTAAGGGAGGCTGGCGCAAGGTCAGCTGCCCTCACTTCGGCGCTGGAATGTCCATGCGGCCAGCGGCAGAAGGTGAGTCTCTGGCACCAGTTGCATGGGTGGACCAGGCTGTTGGAAATAATGGGCAAATTCCGTATGCTGGACACTGGGGTGTGTGTGTGTATGCATGTTATTTGATCACCTAGGTAGACCCTCTTGTCTTTGACCCCTCATTGTCTTAAGGAAGGGGCGTGGCCCCAGACCCAGTTTCCTTCTTCTTCACCCTTCTCTCAATCTCTTCTGCATCTGACCACTGACCAGGGAAGACGTGGCAAGCTGCCATCCAGCAGCCCAGCGCCATCTTTCCAGCATGCTTCCATGCAGAGAGCCCTAGCTTTAGGAGGGTTCTGTCCTTTCAAGTTTAGTGTATCCTCTGATGTGAATCAGACGTTATATATATGAATGAAAACTGTAAGTAAACTTCTTTTTGCAACTTCAATCAACTATGCCTAGTGTGTTTTCTCTAGCCAAGTAAAGCTAAGCAAGTCTGCCACGTGGGTGGGGAGTAAAACAGAGTAAGGGAGAGGGGAACGGAGCGACGAATAGCTACCCCCCCAAGGGAATTCCAACATAGGCGGCGAGGGAGGGGGTCCATTGGGCAAGCCAGCCCATATCCCCATCCCCGCCGGCTTGGCCGTTACATGGCCTCCTCCTACTTCCGCCAGCTATTTAGCTGGTGGAAATCCTAGGAGGCTGATTTGGCCTACCCCGGTTTACACCCAGGGAAGGGGACAAATTGTCCCCTTCCCCGAGTAGACCTCCGGGCTGCCGCATGGTGGTCCATGGTGAGCACGGATCCGGCGGGCGGCCCTGGGCCGCTGGCCGGATCCTTACACAGGATTTTGCTGTAGAGGGCCATAGTGTTCCATTATTATTTATTCACAGCAGTTGATATCCCCTGCTAACTGGGCAAGAGGCACTTTTTCAATTGGTGCTCCTCTTATATTTAGCAGGGGGAGGGTAACTGCCCCCCTTTCAACCCAGCACAGTGTCTTTTCTGGTGGCTGTTTGCTGGTGGTGTTCTGCATCTTTTTAAGATTGTGAGCCCTTTTGGGACAGTGAGCCATTTAATCATTTGATTTTGGCTGTAAACTGCTTTGTGAACTTTTTGTTGAAAAGCAGTATATAAATACTGTTGTTAACAACAACAACAACAACAACAACAACAACATTCAGAGGAATATTGCCACTGAATTATGGAGGGTCTGCTTATCTATTCTGACAGATAAGATGTTCTTCCGTGGGCAGGACTAGGGAGGAGGAGTGGAGGGAAGGTGTGATAGGAGTAGCTTAGCAGGAGACACTTGCAGCACCCCTATATTTAGGAGACACCAGCCACCACTGATGGAACCATTACCGAAGTCAGGAGGGGGATTGCATGCGTTCATGCTTCCCCAAGTTAAAACAAACAAACAAACAAACAAACAAACAAACAAACAAACATGTGGACAGCCGGTGTGTCAGGGAAAAACCAAAGTTATCATGTTTCACCATGTCACGCTAACTGGCCTTGAGGAGCATTTAAAGATGTGATATCCTCACCTGCATTATGAGGCAGCAGTACAATCCCATGGGAGCTGTGCCATCTGCTTTTTCAGAATAGCGATCCTTTGTGTATGCAATATCGCTTGACTGCTGAACATGTGAATTGTCTTAACTGAAATGTATTTTGTTTGAATTGACATAAACAGTGAAAGTTCTTGTCTGCAGCATTTGATCTTGGATGGCTATTTCACACTTGAAAGTCACAACTTGATGTAGGAGTCATTGGGTGATAAACATGCCTGTATGAATTCACCCTTAAGTTCTGGCATTTGCATTAGAACATACATTATCTTGCTTGATATACTGAAGAAAAATTATATTATTTTCATTTTGCTGGCATATAAATATGTATTTGGTTCAAGTATAAAAGGAGGATAAAAAAACAATAGGATACGATAATATATCTGAAGATAGTCATAAAGGTGTTTAAAAAAAAAAAAGAAAAGGTTAGATTATACTCTGTCACAGAATGAAAGCTGAGTAAAACTGATTAACCCAGCTTTTGGATATGCTGTTTGATTTCACATGGAAAGAATATGTTTTCCTTTGAGAGTTCTGCACATATTTTAATGTGCCTGTAATAAATTTCAAAGAGCTTCCAAGTGATACACTGGGGCATTTTACCAAAGACATAGACATGAATTTGTCTATCAACATATGCATATCATTTGTCATAAAATGAAAGATTCTGAGGTAAGGAAATGTTTTCACCTATGCCAAGAAGACAACAAGAGGTTATAAATCCATTCCCATAAAAACAACTATATACTGAAACTTATTTTTAATGCCAAGATTCTTCCCACAAACCAACAACGGCATCGGTCTTTAGGCTGGTTTAATGAAAAGCATAAGGCCAGGTAGGTCAGGGAAGATGCTGAACCAACTGAGGTCTGGCATAGGTATCCCCTACTCGAAAGTCAGTCGTGTCCGACTTTAGGGTGCGGTTCTCATCTCCGTTTCTAAGACCGAGGAGCCAGCGCTGTCCGAAGATGTTTCCGAGGTCATGTGGCCGGCATGACTAACGGAGCGCTGTTACCTTCCCACTGCAGTGGTACCTATTTATCTACTTGCAATTTCTTGCTTTTGAACTGCTAGGTTGGCAGGAGCTGGGACAGGAGATGGGAGCTCACTCCATCACAAGGCACTCGGGTCTCGAACTGCTGTCCTACTGACCTCCCGGTTTGCAGTTCAGCGTCTTAATCACTAAGCCACCATGGTCTGGCATATCAGCTATAAATTCTGCTTAACTGAGTGTCTGGTTCTGTTTATAGCTGCCTTGTGTCATCAGAGTGGTTCGAAACAAGGAAATCATGTCTGTGAATTTGACTGCTGAGCTTCAGAGAGAACTGAAGTGAATGGTAGGTCAGTGGAACATCTGGATGTGGAAAATAAATATACATTGAACTTGTCAAATCATATAGCACAAAGCCTCCAGGCCCAATCTGTCATGAAATTTGATAGAAAGGGGCAAAGGGCTGAAAAGTGGAGGGAGCTGGAGGGAGCCCTTTGACAGAGAAAAACATAATTTTCAACATGTAATTGGGGGGAAAAGCACAACTTACATGCATTTCTCCTTGTATCTGGGTTTGCTTTTTTTTATTACATGACTGAGTTTGACATTTTCATCTCAATCTTGTACCTAAGAATCTATTCCTTCCAATCCTAGCTCATTTCTAGACATGCTTTGTAGCATTTTACAAGTACTGTACTGTTTCTCAGTTCCAGTTCCCCATCTCTAAACATAATATATACAGTACAGTCCTTGATGTTGGTGAGAAACTCTTCCCTTCATGTAACATAACATAACATAACATAACATAACATAACATAACATAACATAAGAGGACTGGACTTTCTAAAGTTGTAGTAATTTACTACCTAGCCTGCAAGTTTGCTTTGATGATGGAGAGAAGTGTTGGCAAGTATTTTGCAACGTAACAGCCTGCTCCTAGACTCTTCCTTGTCATTATCCAAAGGCCTTTGCTTAGCATAGATTTATGGAAAAACTGTTAGAAAGGTGTTGTGATAATTATCCCGTTTTAGATCTTTTAAACCCCAGAGGCTTCTGTGATGTCTCATCATCCTAAAAGACACTGAGTCATCTTCCTGCAGTATGCCTTGTCATTCTCGAATCCAGAGCCATTGTAGAAAGGGCACAAGCAACAAGTGGCTGGATCTGTGCATCAACAGATCAACAGATCTGGGACACCTGTTGGTGTCAGTAAGTCAGCGCAGGGGGTGGGAGGGAGGCGGCAGAACAGGAAAGGGGAAGAATGGGGCAGGAAAGGGGTGGGGAGGAGAGTGGATCAGGGCCAGGAAGGGGGCAGTATTAGTGGCAGTGGTGCACCCAATACCCTATCCCCCTTCCTGGCCTTGATTACCACGTGGACGTGCACCAGTGATATAGCTGGTGCAAGTCCAAGTAGACCCAGTGTGCTGGTGCGGGCTTACCCGAGGAGGCCTTCATAGGTTGAAACTCGCTCATGGGATACAGCACATGCCATGTTGGCACAGCTGCATTGCCATACAGGAAGTTGAGTAGGATTGGGCTGCTCATTTCTTTCAAGTTGGGTCTTGTGTTTTTGAACATCTGCTTCTCCCCCCCCCCCGTTTCTTTTATTTTGTCTTATTTATACAGCCTTTTAATAAACTCCTTTTTATTGATTTTTATTCTCTGCTTGGCCAAAGTCCATCAAACTGTAGTTGTTGCACTTTCTCAGACCACTCAGTCCTTGAAGGAACCTCGCTCAGTTCCCACATCTTTGGATTTTGGGAACGTCTTTACAGATCAGGATAAGGGGAGGCAGTTCTCAGGGTGATCTCTTTCTATCTGGTTTTTCCCAACTTGATGGTGATGTTGGTGACTTACCAAATTCCCCAAATGCTCCTCAGAGCAACTATTTGGGAGAGCGAAGGAGAAGGATGACTGTTGCTAACTGCTAGGCACTGTGCCTGTTTTACCATATGTCTGTGCACGCACTTTTGCACCGTAGCAGTATTCCCAAAAGGAGAATTGTGTTCAGATGTCATGAGGGCTTTCATCATCATCATCATCATCATCATCATCATCATCATCATCATCATCATCATCATCATCCCAGTATTTATATACCACCTTTCTTGGTCATTGGATTTCTCCTCCGACTTTAATTCAAGGCAGTTTACATGGGCAAACTTTCCCAAACCCTCTAACGGGGATTTTTACAATTATATATAAATATTCAATCTTGCATGAACAACTTCATTCCAGATGGTTTCCTTCTCAGTCTGGCCTTTCACTGGCCTCCGCCTCCCACGCTCAGCTGACGGCACTCTGCCTCCCACGCAGTGTGCAGTTGGCAGCTTCTTCTCTCCCACAGGGGGCTCATGGCTTTTTGTCAGCGGCGTATCTCGAACTGCCGTTCACAGATGCTCAGGCTTACAAGGTGGCAACTCTACCGACTGAGCCAGACCTCCTGCCCTTAACTGTTCCATAACTGTTTTTTGGTGCATTTTCTCCATAATTCATTGCCGGTTCCCATACTCTGTGAGCAAGTGACAGAGAGCTGCTTCCTCGGGTGCATGTATGTAGTCATCTTTCCTTTGGACAGGTGTATGCTGGGAAATTGAGGAACAGTCATATGCTGTGATGATGCTCCCAGAGAGAACAAAACACTAAGAGATTGTATCATATCCTGAAATGGAAGCAAGGATTTGATGTTGATGTGCGATGAAAACGGAAGACAACCAAGTTTTCCTGAAATGTTGTTGAACTGTTTCAGGATGATTTCGGAGAGCAGTAGGTAGAATCTGCATTTACTCTGTAATGACATATATGGGATCCCCTACTGTTTTTTCTAATTCTGCAGTGTATTCCGAACAATAAGTGTAGGGTTTTCTTTTCTAAACAGATCATTCTTGCTCCATGCTTGTGGAATGAAACTAGAATCTTGAGAAGGATCTTGATTTTGCAGTATATAGGAATTGTCATGCCAGTTAATAGCACTGTGAAAAGTGTGCAAAAAGTTCAAATTACTCATCAAAGTTAAGATCTACACTCTTTTTCTTTAAAACTACTTCCTGTCAAGGAATGATTTATTATTTTAATTTGCACTACAGCAGTTACAGTATTAGGAAATATTATTTCGAATGACCTCTCTCCCCCCCCACCCATTTTTTTCTGACATAACCTTATTACAGCTTCAAGGAATTTACTTTGCTAAAGCTGTAAACAGTATCTATAGCTTTAACCAGCTCCAAAGCTCTCCTGAGATCTCTAACTTAAGCCATCTTGACCTACTGCTGTTCACTGATTTGATATAATTTTGAAAGCCTCCTCTAGGAAGGAAATTGCCAGGCTGGAAATAAGATGAATTGAGGCTGAAAGATGAAGTGATGGAAGTGCGGAATTTAAATATGATATAATGTTGGCGCTGTTCAGAAAGTGGGGAAATAAGCAGCTGTCCTTAAACAAATTCAGTCAAAGTAATGAAACTGGATAATGCACAATCAATCCAGACTGGATCAGAATAAGCTTATATATTCTATAGGAATTTGGGGTTTTAGATTCATTAAGTCAAACTGCATTTGACTAAAGAGTTTGCAGAGGGTGCGTGTTGCTCCTGTCTTTACTGCATGCATATGACTGGAGTCAGTGTACCATGAAGTGGCATTAATGTGACTAACAAATTGCAGAAGCAAGAAATATCACTTTCTCCAGTTAAATCCTTGACAGACGCAGAGTCCATTGTTTGTTTCAGTAGCTTGGATGCTGATGGAGCTTTCCAGCTCTTCCCTTTGCAGCCTCTGAAAATTTGTTCCTGAAGTCCTGGGGACCCTCCAGAATATAACAGCACATAGTGCAGGGGGAGTGCAGCAGGAAGGTAAAATCCCTGAAAAAGTAACCCTCCCCTTCCAAGTGTGAGTGGAAGTGCCTTCCCCTAAAGCCAGTGGTTCCCAAACTGGGAGGCGTGGCTCCCAGGGGAGCCGCAGAAACCAGCCAGGGGAGCTATGGAGTGCTACGGAATCTTCTCAGAAAACAGTGCAGTGCCAATTGGCAGGCATCAACATCATGTAATGGGGAGCTGCAGCCAATGGTCGCCAATGGTCAAGGGAGCCGCAGCTCGAAAAAGTTTGGGAAACTCTGCCTTAAGCACTGACACCGGTGGATCTCATAGCCCTTGTGTATGTGCTTGACATAGTTCCCAAGTTTCCAACTTCTCTGTAATTGTTGACCTGGGTTCACATGTGCATACGGCATGCATCACATCGTTACTCGATATTTGGGCCCGTTTTGAAAACTTACTGGGGTCTTGGCAATGCAATGGTCTTTGCAGTGTAAAAGAGCAGGTGTGCAACTTCCCCCCTCCCCTGTACACATAACAGAAAGTATATGGACAATGCACATGGAAGCCCGTGCATGTGGCCATTCAAGATGAGGGAGGATAGGTCATGCACATGAAGCTTCCATACAAACAGGTATCCCTTTGGAATGCCTGTTACATTTATAACTTTACGTGCATGTGTCCAGAATTGTTTAATCTGAATGGCCCAATCCTAATTAAATGCTGCCCGCAGAGCACAGTAGCACTGGCACGGGCTCTGCTGCAACCTTCAGGCAGCAAGAGACCTTGTGGGGGTGGAGAGGGAAGTAAAATAATGTTTTACTTTCCCTTCTCTACTCATGAATGGTCCCCAATGGGTTTATTCAAAACTGCGTGAGCTCTTTAGCATGATGGGTATATGCAACCTCTTGGTTTTTAGAAGTAGGGTATCTCTATTGCTAGGTGCAAGGGAGTGGCATCAGGATACAGGTATCTTGTTGTGTTGTGTTGTATGCTCCCTGAGGCATCTGGTGGGCCACTGTGTGATACAGGAAGCTGGACTAGATGTTGGCCTGATCCAGCAGGGCTCTTCTTATGTTCTTATGGCCAGTGGTGTAACTAGACTAGAGCGGAGGCAAGTAGTTCTGCAAGACTCTGTTACACCGGAGTCAGCGGCCCCTCCCCCTTGCTGTTGGAGCCATTCTGGCGGCAACGGCAACATGCAGGACACTCCCCTGTCGCTGCCGGAATGGCTCCAACTGCATAGGGGAGGGGCCACTGACTCCGGTGTAACGGAGTCTTGCAGAACTACTTGCCTCCGCTCCAGTCTAGTTACATAGGTTCGAGTTGAGTGAAGGGAGCATGTCAGAGCCAAACAGGGGTTAGGATATTGGCGGAGCTCTCCCTGCCAAGACCCACCCCTGCCCACCTCTGACCCGCCCCTTGATCCACCCACCCTGCCCATTCCATCCTCTCCCCACCTGTTCTGCCCACCCCCACCCCACTGGTGGCATACCTGTACCTTTTGGTTGCAGCAGGGTCCAGCGTTCTTCTGGTGCTGCTGCTTCTTGCGGCAGCATGAAGAAGTTGGCCTCTATCATCGTGCTGTGCGCTATGCCATCATCAGCCACTTTATGGCAGGAGGAAGCCTTTCTGCTGCCATTAATGGTTCCATGCGCTGACTCAATTCTGGTTAGGATCGGGCTGTAATTTTGGCAGTAGTTTTCCAGGCAAACCTTTTTTTTGTAGTCTTGCTACAAAACTGTCTTTCCTGGCTCTCTCTGTCATTTCTCCTCTCGGCCTTTCAGCCAATCAGAATCAAGTATTTTCAGACTCGATTCTGATTGGTTAACACTTCACTTCGTGCCCCGCCCCCACTGCACAGAATGTGGCCTTTCATTGGCCGATGTTCATTTTTTCCAACTTTTCTCACATGGCAACGCAGCTCTTCTGCATTGCCTCGCAAAGGAGGAGAGTGCAGCATACACTACACAGTCTGCACTGCTTCGGCATGCTTCCCGATGCATAGCACTGCGTGCAGTGTGTCACAGCCTTAAACCTAGGACCTTCAGCATGAAACACATGTCCTCCTACTGTGTCGTAACTTTCTGAGGTATGGATCCCAGCTGCCCTTTTGGGCAGAGGCTGGAGAATTTGAGCCTACAGACCCCATGGACCAAGACTGAGAGAGCCTGCTGGAGTTAAACCAGTGATCTACAGTGACCTGGTTCTTTGCTGCATGCAGCATCTGTGAGGACAGTTTCAAGGAGCTTCCATGTAACAGTCAAATAATGGGAAATGGACTTAAGTGTATGCTTTGATATGACTTTCTCTTGTTTAAATATGCAATGGTAACTACTACTTGTCAGCTTTATAGCAAGGTATTTGCCTGTCAGAGTAATTGCCCTTTTCTGTTCATGAAAATAACTGATAATGTATTGTCTAATTTCAGTGTGAATTATACATTCTGTTGAGTCTTATAATAATCACTGCTCTTCCATCTGCTGAACTGGCTGCTGGTTGTGCATAGCAGCACATAAAAAACAAAACACAAAAACTGAAAAATTTTATGCTTTTCCCTCTCCTCTCTGTGTGAATCTGGTTATTCTTGTATTAGGCTAGTTATTCATTATTCGTATGGAGTGTGGTAGATGTACAATGGGCCACACTGAAACCTCTCTAAAGTGACTTGCCTTCATACCCGATCCTTCTATTTCTTTCTCCGCCTACAAAAGATCAGATTTAGTTGCCATTTAAAATGGTAAGTAGACAGAGCAAGCAATGTGTAGGTACGAATAAAGGGCACTTTATAAACACCATTTAATGTGAACATAAATCAGGTTTGCATTTCAGCGAAGATAATGATTTGTTAAGCTTCCCTAAGAGTTAAATACAAGCTAAATGCAAGATTCTATTACAGGCTTCCCCCCCAAATCTTAAGATAAAAGTGACCTTTAAGAGGAAGCCCTTGCAAACTGATTCTCTTACAGATAGTGTACAAGCAGACTGAAACAGGGACATCTATTTTGGTGTCAGAGGGCTAATGGGTATAATACTTTAAGGAAAAAAGGGTAGGACTTTGACAGGGAGTAAAGAACAATGAAATTGCTTTGGATGATAGCCACTGGTTATCACCTGAACATTGCCACTCAAGGTTCAGGGTCACCCTGGTCACCAGGTTTCCTTACAATAATGAGACTATACTCAGAAGTAGGACATGCGTTCTCCTGGCCTGTTAATTGCACTCAGTAGAAAATTAAAGGGTTTATAGCTGGCGTCAGTAGGTGACTAATCTAGAGGCATATTGATGGAGTGTGATGGTTTTCCAATCACCAACCAAAGAGGTCCAAAGAGAAATGAGAAGTAAAGGGCTATTTGTTCCTTAAAAGTCCATTGATTTGTGGAAACAAAAAAGTGTACTCTAAAGTTACCATTTTCAGGTTCTTGAAAACAAGGAACCACTAATGGAAGGACAAGTTGCTTTTGAAAGATACTCTAAAACTACAGGGCAGTTAATCAAAATCCACCTAGAAATTAATGGTTGGGGAATAGAGGCCAGAATTACATTATATCTTCAAAATTCACAAGATACTGTAGCATACTATCTGCAAAAGAGAGATGCATCTTTGAGCAATTGTCTTATGAAAAATGTCACACTCGTATAAGAACATACATTTTAAAAACCATTCTGTCACACAGTTATAAATGCTAGGTGCTATAAGGATGTGATGCACAAAAGCAGAAAGAAAAATACACATGTGGCTTAGTAGAGCTAAGAACAATTGTCGTGATTTTGGTCTACTGGGGGTTGATATGCAAGGCCTGATCATACTTTACATAAAAGCAGAACCAGAAGCAGCATGTGACTCAACACTTCTCCTTTCCCCACCTCCAATGAAATGTACAAAGTGGAACTTATACATTCTAGGGGGATCTCCAGAAATCATCTGAGGTCATGGATCCTACTGCAGATAAATCCTGTCAAGTTTCCATTTCTTAAACTGTAACAGAAGTGGAGAAAGTTTGGAAGTTGCAATCAGCAATGTTGCAATCTCAAGCCTACCTTACTTGAGAAGGTGGAGGAGTTACTTTGAGCTGGGCCACTGACAAAGACCTTAAACCAGAAGTTCTCAAAGTGTGTTACCCCCAGAGGGCCATGTGAATCTTGGAATGGGGTTGCAAAGCTCTGAAAAACTAGGTTCAAACCCTGTTTGAAACCCAGGAAAGCCATTGCCAGTAAGTATAGGCAGTATTGAGCTAGACTGACCAATTGTCTTCTCCAGGAATTCTCAAAGTGTGCATTTCAACTAGCTGCAATGTGTGTGTGTGTGTGTGTGTGTGTGTGTGTGTGTGTGTGTGTGTGTAAATGTATGTTATTTTTCAGAGGATGTGGTAATATAAAGTTTGAGAACTCCTGTCTTATGAGATTGTGTGAAAGCAGGCAGACCTTTATGTATCCAGGTCTCCAATCCCTAGCTGTTAAGGACTTTAAAAGTTAAAACCTGTATTTTCTGTTCGGCCCAGAAACAAATTGGAAGCCAGTGAAGATCCTAAGAATGGCAAGATGTGTTCCGTATTATTTGTACCAGTTATAAGTCTAGCTGCTGTGTTTTGTACCATCTGTAGTTCCCAACCATTCTTCAAAAGCAGTAGACATCTGTGAGTTCTTTCTTTTTTAAAAAAAAAACATGGTCCTTTTTGGAAAGAGCTGTACACAGAGATATATGACTCTGTTAAGGGTTTATATTTTCTTTTTTGTGATCAATGCTTTTAACTTTTTATAGTCATATTTGTATTGGTTATTGATATATTACTGTTACACCTGTTTTCTAGCAGTTGCCTTTGTGGAAGAGGGTTAGCTCAAAAGACGTAGGGCACTGGATTTTGTAATAACCATCTGCACCCTCTGGGGCTTCTTTTTATTTATTTATTGAGGATTCCTGCTGCTGCAGAGATAGCCTTTTCTTTATGTCTTCCTGTTTCTTTATGAAGCACTGCTCTTGGCCTGCGTCTTCTAAATTAGGAGTCATCCTCAGGCCAAACAACACATTATGTTCCACAGAGTTTGGCCCTGCATACTTGTTTTCTCTCCAAGTTAAATTCAGGGGACCTGATCAGGATTGGGACCATGGTACACAAGGAGGTGGTATTTGCCTTTCTTCTCACACCAAGGCTCTGATAAAAATTGCGTCCCCCCAGGTGGTATTGGTGTTGGAAGGGAAGCTCCCATTAGCACTAATGGAATCTTCCCTTCCAGGACTAATAGCAGATTCGGGGTATGATGTTTGACCATAGAATGGTGGGAAAGGGTTAAAAACTGTTCAATGTGCCTTGGTCCTGATTCCAATTGGCCCCCAACAGATGTTATTTAACGGTTTAAAAAATAAGCACAGGCCCAAGCTATGCAATGAACGTAACATAAGTTTCAGCCCAATCCTATGGGCTCTTCGTGCTGGCGGAACTAACGTTCCACCAGCACTGACTGAACTAACGTTCCACCAGCACTGACTGCCTCATGGCAGTCAAAAAACTACTTCCAAAAGCACACAAAATAGCGTGCTGCCGGAGTGTGAGCAGGAAGGCCTGAGCCTCCCGTGCACGTCACCGGATCACTGGCCACCTGCCGGAGCAGGTAAAGTGGAGAGAGGGCAGAACGGGGCGGGGAGGGTGCAAAACCGGGAGGAATGAGGGGTGGGAAGGCAGTGGGAGGGGGTGGATCTGGCAGTGATGGTGCGCACCAGATCCTATCCCCTCCAGCAGCAGCCTTCCTGCCCCCTTTCTCTCCTCAGACTTGCACCAGCAAAATTACTGGCACAGGTCTGAGGAGACCCATTGCGGAGCGGGAGGTTTATGGAGGTGTAAGGGAATTTAAATCCTCTTTCCTCTCCAATATCTCCCAATCTGCCCCCCACCACTGAATAAAGCGCACCCATTTTTGGCGTGGCTGCACTAGTGGGGGAGGGGAAGGATAGGATTGGGCTGTTTGTTTCTCAGAAGAGTGATTCAAGCAGAAACTGGATGTGGGCTCAAGTGAAGATTATTCTTATCCTTTTACACTCTAAAAGTAAAACTTTTTTGGATACAAGAGTGAAATATGCCTTCAGTTTTAATTCAGGGATGTATGTCACAGTGATCAGACATTGAGGCGACACTGGCTTAGCAAAGGACAGTCAGCAATGTGAGATAGTTGCTTGAAGAACTGCTTGTCATTTTCTTCAGCATCAGTTATCTTGAAGGAAACTTCTGCTGCTGGAGCAAGTTACAGATGACATCTTTACAAAGACAGCCACAATGCTTGAGGACTAGACAGATTGATGGGGAGCATAGCAGCAATTTCTACCCCTTTTTCTTACCGGAGAGCACATGGGATGGGTGAAGGTATGTGTATGTACATGGGAGTAAGCCCTGTCAAACTCAATGGGACTTATTTCCTGGTAAACATAAGATCAGGCTGTCGCAAATCATTCTCTCTCTCTCTCTCTCTCTCTCTCTCTCTCTCTCTCTCTCTCTCTCTCTCTCTCTCTCTCTCTCCCCCCCCCACCTTTGCCATCACAGGCTGATGCATGGGCTGTTTTTAGCAAGACTTCACTGTCACAAGCACAATGGGGAATTTTTAGTTTAACACCTACAGCTGAATAAAAGATCTTTGTGACATTAAACATCATGTTCAGCATTTTGAACACTAGTTTTTTTTACCTTTTATTAGTGCAAAAGAAAAACGTACAATCAACTAAAAAAGAAGGAAAAAAGAAAATGAAGAAAGAAATTATATATACACAATATTAATATTACATACAAAGATACAAAGAAAAAATGGCAATCTACACTATGAACCTCAATCCATAAACAATACACTAAGCATATATATCTGAAAATGGCTTCCAAATACCCACATATATGTCCATACATAATTGTCGTCTATAAGCCATTTGTTCAAATGTTTACAACATTAAAAGGTCCTCAATCCACTGAGTTATGCCAGGAGGGCAGTTTTTACCGCCCAACATTTATGGCCCAATCCTATTCAATTCAGGGCCTGTGCCAGCAGAATACGCATTCCGCCAGCGCACGCTGCCTCAAAAGCACCATAAAGTGCTTTGCAGCAGTGCAGGGAGCTGGTGTGTCAGCGAGAAGGCCAGAGTGATGGAAGCCCGTCAGAGCAGGTAAGCCCTGTGCAGGGGGCAGAACAGGGAGGGGAGGGTGTTCAACAGGGCGGGGTGTGTGGAATGGGGAGGAGATGAGGTTGGCGAATCAGGTCCAGGAGGGGGGGTTGCTGTGGCAGTGGCCGTGCATCCCAAATCCAACCCCCCTTCCCGGGCCTGATCTGCGTGCACAGATCAACTTGGACTTGTGCCAGCGATATCACAGCATAGCAGGATGCAGCATAGCCTGTGCTGGCGCCGCTGCATTGCTGCATGGGGATTTAGTTAGTATTGGGCTGCCCCAGCACAGTGGCGTAGCTAGGGGGGGGTCAAGGTGCCAGGGTGCCAGGCCTCTTGGGGGGTGCCACGGGAGATGCCATTTAATAATAATAAATTATTTATTGAATTTATATGCCACAACCCATTTTTATTAGGGAGTGTACTGTACTATAAGGGTCTGGGGGGGATGAAATGTTACATTTCTGTGAATGTTTTGGGATTATTATTTATTAAGTATTAATTAATTAATTATTAATCATGATAATAGTTAATATTATATGTAATGAGTTCATTGGGACTCGAGGGCGGGTGTGCAAAACATTCATGGGCACTGAGTGCACCGGACCCTAGCTCCTCCTCTGCCTGGTGGCGTTCCTGCGGTAGGGGCTCGACAGTAAGTCGCGCCCCAACCTACTACCGCGTTCACGAACCGGAGTGAGGAGGCCCCGCCCCCTCGCCATCTGATTCATTCCGCACAGCGAAGCTGAACGGGCAGCATTACTTGGCCATTAGTATACCAGAGTCTGAATAAAAAAGGGTTGGCCTGGATAGAAAAAAATGCTGCTAACCTAGCCAGCTTCCAAGAGTTAAATGAATTGGCCCTTAGTTTTCAGAAATCATGCTAGAACAAGGAACTATCACTCCAGAGAAGTGTTTTTCCCCCCACAATAATAAAATGTTTAATTACCAGACTGTTGTACAAACAAGCATATTGACACTCGGCTAACAAAGGAGATACTGAATGTTTAGCAGACACCCTACCAAGCTCCTAACCGAAGATACTAAGAATTAAAAATAATAAAAAATACAACTAATGAAAAACATTATTGAAGAGGAAAAAAACATGCAAACGAAATGCCAAGTGGCATGGGAAATGTCAAGATAAGGGGGAAATTATTAGTAAATATACAGTAGAGGCAAAAGTCAGCTCTTTTCATGAGAAGAAAAGGGCAACTGCTGTTGAAAAGTCAGTGCTTTAATATAAATGTGTTGCCAATTAGTATTTATCACTATATAATAAAAGGGATAGTTATCTAAAGCCTAGATTATAATGATCAACATACCGAGAGTCTGCATCGGCTTTGTAGTGTGTCTCACCAAGTTGCTCACAGCTTCCCAACCATGTGTTGTGGCGTGTGAGCTGCTTACAAACCTCTTGTCTTTGCAGTCTCTGGCAGGCCATTACAAGAGGTCAGTTGAACCCCTAGTGGACTGCTGCACATGGCTGGAATGGTGCATTCAATTGTGCAGGGTCTGGTCTGAGGTTTTGTGCCCAGTTGCGTTGCTATTAGGGTCGTGTGGGGGGGGCAATGATGCATTTCGCGTCATCGGCGCACCCCCCTGTGCTCCAGGAAGGCTTCATTTGAAGCCTTCCAAGAGCCAGGGCGGATGTTTGGGTGGGAGGGCCAAAAATCGCACCGATTTCAGTGCGTTTCAGCTCTGTGGCTTGGCTGCAAAAAAGCAGCCACGTAGCCCAAAAAACCCGCCACAGCTCCTCCAGTTCTGATTCCTTGTGAGGAGACCGTGGTTGTCACCCAAGGGCATTGGCTCCCCCCTGCCCCATTATAGTGATGCCACAGCTTGTGCCCACATAGGCTGTTCCTTGTTGGCAGGATGGGCGCTTGAAGAGTGAAGTACTTTCAGTTTTTCCCACTCCTGCTTCCTTGCATGTTCACACTTTCGTAGGTAATATGCTATCTTGAACGAGACTGCTTGCCAATTGCTTGGCAAACACCACAGACTGCACACACCCAATGCCCTTCTTCCCAAATCCTGAGCTAGTATGAGCAGGAAGATGAATTACATTGTGCCATCAGTGTAGAGGGTGTTGTTGTGTGTGTGGCCAAAAGAAAACAAAATGGCACCAGCGACATCTTTTGCAAATCATATGGGGAAGGAGTGCTATCATTACATTCTCCCTGATAGATGAATGACTGCCCTTCATTCCTATGTAGGAGGAGGACACCATTCTAATGGAGGGAAAACATGACACATGCACACCCCAGACTCATTAGATCATAAAGATGGATATTTTTCTATTGTAGACAGATAGTTACAGCACAATCCTATCCAACTTACACCACTGGTGTAACCAGCGGTGCAGCGAGAACGGGAGGCCCCAGAATGGAAAGGGGATTCGAATCCCCCTTTGGAGGAGATTTGAATCCCTTTTCTGTTCTGGGGCCTCCCGTTCTCGCTGCGCTGCTGGTTACACCGGTGGTGTAAGTTGGATAGGACTGCGCTGTTAAAGAGATAATTTAAAGCCTCCATTCCTTATCACCGGCTTTTTGCACTTTTGAAGCTGTCCTACTTTTTGACATTCCTGGGGACCTACAGTATCTTGTACTTACAGCTGTGTTTAAAGCCATTGCTTAGATAAGCCTTAAGCTGATGATTCATTCTGATCTTGTTTTTTAACACCTACATGAAAGCTTTTTCACTTATTTGGATCCTACTTACTGTATTTCTTCAATTCTAAGACGCATGTTTTTTCCCAATTAAGCATTTCAAAAAATGGGGTGCGTCTTAGAATCGAAGGTCTCCAAAAAGCACCCCAAAATGCTATCTTCTTACGTACTGGGGCTTGGGGGAGCTTCAGGGAGGCCTGTGCAACCCTCTGCAGGCCTCCCTGATCTTCAGTTCGGCAAAAAATGGTGATTTTCAGCCATTTCCGGTTTTCGCGAAAACCAGAAATGGACAAAAATCGCTGTTTTTCGCCGAACTGAATATCAGGGAGGCCTGCAGAGGGTTGTGCAGGCATCCCTGAAGCTCCCCCAAGCCCAGGTAACGAAGGAAATGGCACTTTCTGACGGGGCCAGAAATGCTATGCAAAGGCAGTGCACTCAGTCATCCTCAGCTGCAGGTGACATGCTGGGGAGAGTTGGTGCTGAGCAGGTAGATTCAATGAAGGGAGGTGAGTCTTACAATCGATGGATTTTTTTCCCCTGCTGGTGGTACTGAAAGTAAAGGTGCGCCTTAGAATCGATGGCGCCTTAGACTCGAAGAAATATGGTATATACTCAACTTTCTTTTCAATTAAGGCAAATTAGGTACTTTTGCGAAAAATAAAACATCCAGTCCCGTGTCCAAAAATGAATGCTTAGCTAACATCCTATTTTGCACCATGCGATGCAGCGAGGCAAGTGCAGCCTCCGCCGCATCCAGGGCGCAAAGCAGGCAGCCAGGAGGTCACTTTGGGGGAAGGGAACAAACGTTCCCTGGGTAAAGCCCCAGCCGCCCCGATGCGGCTACTTGAATGTGTGTCTGCTATTTTGCTGGCGCACATTTGAGTGGCCTGTGTAGTGGCGGCCAGGCCTGGGAAGAAGGATAGGATTCTGGCAGAGCCACCGCCGCCGCCAATCTCTCCCCCTTCCCAGGCCCAGCCAACCAATCCCACCCCCCTGGAATGCCCAGTTCCACCCTCCCTCTATCCTTCTGCCACCCGGCAGGGAACCTATCTTCCCTGGCAGGCACTCCGATGCATCTTGGGCCTTATGGCACGTTTGCGACACCTAGACAGGATTGCGCCATACATTAGTTGTAGTTTTTACTGATGACCGTAGCTGTGCTAGTTCAGAGAAGTGGTAAAGTGAGCCTCAGGATGGGGCAAAAATAAAAAAGATTCTGAAAATTTACTAATCAACACTAGTCAGGGGGGAAAAAGTTAGCGGCACTTGTTCACAGGAAAGTTTAAATAATTAACTTATAGTGTATGCTAGCGTTTGGTGGATATTAAACAAGCCAACTGCTCTCAGGAACAGCCGGTATTTTCCAAAGCCCAAAGGAAAAAGGGTTGAAGAACAGAAATTGTGGCAACAGCTGTGTAAAGTACAAGACTGTACAAGTACAAAACTAATTCGATGACATTTTCGGGGTGTTTTCCTAGGTGATTTTGAAAGCAAAAGGTTTTTTTCCTTCAAATAACCATTGATTACCCAGATTAAGAACCCTGTCCTTAAAGTGAAGGGTTGACAAAATGCAGAGGAGGAAGATACAAAAGGACCCCTGGTTGCTTTAGACAATTCATGAGTGCCCCCCTTTTTTGCAGTCACTCCATTATGAGGTTATGCATTTCAATTATGTGTGTATTTTAAAACTTCAAGTCTGCCTTTGAACCCCTAAGTCAGTGGTTCCCAAACTTTTTGGACTCGCGGCTCCCTTGACCTCCCTCGCCGTTAGCTGTGACTCCCCATTACAGTGCATGGAAGAAACAGGCACTCTTTACATGCTCAGAGGCACCCTTTCTTATATGTATGTGTATATGTATGTGTATATTCCCTAAAACGAGCCCTAAAGTGGATTTTCCATGCTTATGCTGAGCAGCAGCTAAGCCAGGAGTGCGCAGGGTGGGGTTGGGATGCTGCCCTCCCTCCATTGGCAGGCCTGGGTAGAGGGCACTGATGTTGTCTGTGTTAGTCCTATTCATGGCAAGAGAAACATCAAAGCATGGGAGGGAAGCATTGGTCATGCCTCACCCCAGTTGCATGAGAGAGAAAGAGAGAGAAAGCTAGCTCCTTTTGGTAGCATCTTTGCAAGATGAAAAACAGATTCTTATACTGCCTGGCAGTTTCCAGGGGTGTGTGTCCCAGCAAATAGAGTGGGGAACTAACTTAGAGGTGGGTCAGAAAGGAAGAAGGAGAGAAATCCTAATAATTAATCAACCGAACTAAACATAGAAATCAAAGACTGTATGTAAAGCAGAACCTGCTCTGCACCATTTTCAATTGCAGTTCTTGCGGAGCTTGCTGTCTCCAGCTCAGCTTGAGTGTTGTTGTTCAGTCATTAAGTCGTTAGCGGGCTTTTCAATTGTTCTTTAACATAAGATAAGCAAGGGCTTCCCTCACGCTGTGGTTAAAAACAAGACGTGGAAACTGCCTACAAACCTGAAGTGTTTTGAAATTAACTTTGAGTGACCCGATGTGAAGATCCGGGTCTTTGTTCTTGCTCTCTCTCTCTTGCAAGCAAGAATATGTGTTAATTAAAAGACTAATGCGATGCCCCTGGCTGCTTTCGATGACGATGACGCACTTGGGAGTCACGCCTCACACTTAGAGAACCTCTGTCCTAAGTCCACAAAGTGAGTCATAACAAATTTAAAACTAACCAACAGCAGTTCAGTAAATACAACATTTATTTATTTATAGAATTTATACCCCGCCTTTCTCCCACAAGGGCAACCAAGGCGGCTTACAATAAAAAACATTAAAATACATATATACATTTAAAATCAAGAATTAAAACAGTTAAAACAATTAAAACAAACAACCCCAGTGGGTCGTCCACATTTACATTTGTTAAAAGCCATCTGTTAAAAAGCCCACCCGCCATGTCAGACATCAAAAGCTGATCTAAATAAAAATGTCTTAAGGCCCCGCCGAAAGGTCTCTAAGGAGGAAGCCGTTCTCAAATAACATCAAAACAACAGATAAAACAAAATTCAGCTAAAACAATTGGGGTCTTCAGCTGCATGGCTTGGTTCTGTCAAAGGAGTAGATGAGGTGGAAAACCTTTGTCTGGTCTGCACCAGTTCAGACTACAATAGTGGCTGAGGGCCAAACCAGACAAAAGCATGTGCTATGCAGCAGTGCCTTTGTTTTTTCTTTGTAAAATAGCATGTGCAAGGAGGACCCAATTTGAATCAGAACCATGATGGGAGGGAGGTGGGCTCAAACTCTTTGCCCCCCCCATGTGGTCTGTGAGGATTTCCGAGAACCCCCCCCCCCACTTTCCAAGAGTCTCTTTGAGATGGGAGGTTTCTCACCAGTCAGCCACTCATGCAGCAATCCCTTCCCGGGGAAGTAGGAGGCAAAATGGTTGCTGCAGCCAGCCTGCACCCCATGGCCTCTTTCCAGGTTTGGGTTGTCCAGTCTGATTGTTGCAGGGCCTGTCTCCCTCTGCTCTTGCTCAGGACAGGACCATCCATGAGGCCAACTGAAGTGGTTGCTTCAGGCAGCAGATTGGGAGGTGGCACTGATCTCTGTCTGCCTCCTTGACTACATTGCTCCTCGTTCTCCTTTCATTCCCTGGGTTGGAAAAGGAAGAGGAAATGTGGAGGCGAGGAGGGTGCTGAGCTAGAACATTGAAGAGCGGGAGGAGCAGAGGTGTGGCACATCATCTGGTAAAGGGTAAGGCCTTTGGCCTGCTGCCTCAGGTATCAGAGGGTCTTGGGCCTCTGCCTCAGGTATCAGAGGGTCTTGGGCCCTTTTCTTATTTCTTTTCTACTCCTCCTATCCCATTTTGAGTCCTGCAATAAGGATGTAGCCCTTTGGCATATGGCCCCCTATTAGTAGATACCTGGGGCAACCCTTTATTGGCCCTAGTGTTGCTTCCTGAGGAGGATTTTTGCAAGGGCTGAAAATTGTGGGTGTGAAAGAGGAAGAGAGGTGTTGGAGTTCTTGAGAGAGAAGAATGATTTGGAGACCCCTGACTGATTGGGCATCCTGGAGTCTTCTGCCCTTATACAATGCCCAGCGAACAGCAGTGTCGGTACCAGCAGGTGAGAAGCTTACATTTGCAGCTATATTCTTACATGGGACAGAGTAACTGCAGTATACGTCTCTAAAGGATCTGCTTCTGCCTCCTACCGCAAACTACTTACGTGGGACTCCATTTTCTGCTTTGTGTATAGACTCCCCTTACAATTGTAAAGTTGTTTTGAATTGTTTTTCTTGATTTCTTGGGGTTTCTTTTTTGTTTCTCTCTCTAACTGGGCAAAGGGGTATCAGTTTTTTCAAGTGGTGGCTCCCTTATATTTAGCAGGGGGAGAGCAACTGCCCTTCACCTCAGCAGAGCAACTTTCTCAAGGGCTGTTTACTGGTGTTTCTTCTGCATCTTTTTAGATTTTGAGCCCTTTGGGACAGGAGACCATTTAATTATTTGTTTGTTTTGCTATGAATACCACTTTCTGAACTTTTTTTGGTTGAAAAGAGGTATATAAATATTCTTGGTGATGATGATGATAAAAAATACATCATAGTTATCAATTTCCCCTTTCGTTTGGACGCCCCGGAATGCCCCCTGCACCAGCGGAGTTGCGCTGGCGTCCGGCTCGCGTCCGAACTGCGCATGCGCAGCGTCCGAGGGGGGTTACACCGGTGTCCGTCCTGCGTTCATCGGCATATGGCAAGTTACACTGGCATAAGTGCACTTACACCGGTGGATCTACTGTTACACCGGTACAAGTGTTACACAGGATTGGACTGCCAGTTAGTAGGTGAACCGCCCAACTAAAGCCAAATTCAACAAGCTACGACGTGAGAAAAGCGATAAAATTCAACATTGCTTTCTACCAGAGCAGTGGAAACATTCAAATCATACCTTGCGCTGGGAGAAAAGAATAATCAAATGCATGGAGTTCTCCAAGCTGGAGGCAGGTTAGTGAATAACACCTTATGTCACTTGAATGTGTCAGAGTTGCCAGGTTTTGCCACCTCAAAGTGTTTGCCACGTTGCTTTCTCATGCATATAAAATTTCATTTATAACCAACTGCCTTTTGCATTGAGATATGTATTGTAAATGTAAACTATAGTAATTTTCAACATTTATGCTGTTATAATTAGCACAGAGAATGAGATGAGAGGATTACGACAAATTCATCATACTCCTAGCAGTTAAATTTGGGTGCCTCCCAAATGTGAAGGAAAAAAATGCTTCTGGAGAGTGTTCTTGACAGTGATGTAGACTTGAGTCTATTGACTCGGACTCGAGTCAGACTCAAGTCATGTGAATGACTTGACTCGGCGATAGTAAAAGATTCAAAAGACTCGACTCAAGACTTGGAGCCTTTTACAACAAGTCGAATTTTATTCAGGTTTAAACCCGTTTTCCCCATTAAATAGATAGGGACTTGCAACTCGCAGCCAAAGACTCGGGACTTGGGGACAAAGACTTGGGACTTGACTTGAGACTTGGACCCAGAGACTTGGGACTTGAGACTTGGAGTCAGAGACTTCATCCACATCCCTGGTTCTTGAGAGGAAAGAGAGCTTGCAGCAAAAGGGTCCAGCATGCCTTCCACACTCAACATCCCTCCTGATTGCAGGCTCAATTGGCTGCTTTTCATTAAAAAGAAAAAGTCAACAGAAAGTTACACGGCAGTCTGTCTAATGTGTATTTGGGCTTCAGTCTTACTGATTTAATGGCATTGCATTGCAACTCACTTTTGCTGGATTGGGGCTCCCTGTGAGTTTCAATGTACTAAAGATGAGTTCATTTTACTAAATGTATTTCAAAGACTTACCGTAAAAGAAATGGCAAGCCATGTTAGTGCATTATGTACAGGTACTTGTGCTAGTTTTTGATGACGTTTCATCCACTTTGCACCATGGAGAAAAACAAAGCAAAATGATATTTACTTAAAAAAATTGAGCTTGCTGTGCATGTTTTTAAAAAATGGAGAAATTGCTTCATAAAAGGGGCATAAATGTTACTTTACTGGATCAGGCAATTCAACTAGGGTTAGGAAGCATATAACCATAGTGGAGAAGCTCCAGACATTACGAATTCCTTGAATCTGAGTATCCTCACAGGTAAAGAAAAGTGGTTCTCCCTTCTCAGCTACTACCTGGCTTGTGACATTTTTTACTCTGCACAAAAGTATCTACTACATTAAAGATCCTTAACAGCTTGGTGGACTTTTTTTGCTTAGGTAAGGGCACAGGACTTAGAAGGCCTTTCTGCATGCAGGGCAATTTCCCTCACAGAGGATTAAAGCCAATTGCATTTGTAATTGATGTACTGTGCAGAGGAGAAACGTATATTGTATTATTTTCCCAGTAGGATACTGATTTTAGCTGCACTCATTTTGCTAGAAATTAAAACCTATCATTTGAATGCAGCGCGATCTGACATTCATATTGTTTCCCCAGTGGTATAGCCCACATTAAACCATAATTTGCTCTCTATGTATGAAAATAGGCATTTCCTCTCATAGCCTCCTCCCTGCCCCCTTTAGTTTTCTGACTCTTTCCATACAAATAGGCCATATAATTTTTGTTGTTGTTGGTAATATTTGCACAGCAGTGGCTTTTCCAGAAAGAGAGAGATTTTCCTCCCTTTCTTTCTGGATATCATAATAATTACGGTCTGTTTTGATGACATTATCTTCCAAAGTATGCAGGAAGTGTAAATGAGAAAAACGAGCTTTTGACTATGAAAGTTATGATTGAAAAAATCCTGCTCCCAAACCAACCTTACTGAAATCTTGGAGAGGGGAAACGCCTGGGGCGGAGTTGGAGTCCGAGTGTGGTAGAAATAAGTGAGCCTGATTTGCTGCCCGGCCTTCCTCTTCAGGTACAAAGCCTATGGCTTGGCCAGGGGCATGAGCCAAAAGGCTCTTGGCCCTGGGGTCCCAGCCAGAAAGCAGCATCAGACCCCCTCCAGTACTGACGTCACCAGCAGGCTTTATTGTCAGCCCTCTGCATGCTGGCAGGGGAGAAGAGAGAGCAAGAGTATAAGCTGCAAGAGACAGGGGCAGCCATGGATTCTTTCACCTGGCCCAGTGGGGAAGCCCCATTCCCTTTAGATTTGACATCTTCCTGGGATGGGGGTATTTCCCTGGGCTAACCTGCAGGGCATGTTGCAGCTGGTGGGTCGCCACTGTTAACGCCAAGGGGCATTAAAGTCCTCCCGGGGAGGACTTGAGGATGTGGGTCCCCCCATTTTGACCTACTGTCTCTCCCTGTGGGGGAGGGTCAGGCAGGCAGGATGATTTGGGTAGGAGGGCTGTTGATGCTGGACCTGGGAGAGAGCTGGGCCCAGCACTGAGTGAATTTCCTTTTTGCCTATTTCCCTGGCATGTGTCCATGTTGGGAGGGTGGATATTATATTAGTGGGTTGCTCTTGCTTTCTAGGGTGGGGTGATTTCCGTTCTTTGGTCTTTTTGTGAGTCTCTCTTCTTCCATTGGGGGTAGGTTTGGTGGTGGGTGGGGCTGCTATTGGTGCCTGTTGGGAGGGATATGGAATGAAGAAATGGCCAGGGCAGTGGATCAGATGGCTAGTGAGCAGCCTCTGCCACACTATAGAGCAAAGATGGCATCCTTGTTTTCCAAGGAGCTGCATGCTATGAAGCAACTTGGTAGACCCTTAGAGCTATAGTGGTGGGAAACTCATTATGAGTCTGACCAAACATGCTTGAGAGCCCATTTTAGGAACTACTCTGTGATGGTGATGCCAGCAAAGAAGGCTTTTTTGCTCTGCCACCATTGCATCTGCAGCAGAAGCGGAGCTGGGTGGGGGGCAGTGGGGTGTCGGGCCCCAGGCGGCAGGTGTCAAAGCGGCCAGTGGCGGGGTGAATCGGCCTGTTTTGGCGGCGCAAGCAGGCGGCGGCAATGGGTTTGGCCCTCCTGTCCGCCATGAGCCTCTGTTTGGTGGGAAAACGGCGGTAGTAGTGACGTCACTTCCGGCGCGGGGAAACTGATTATCTGGACTTCTTTCAATCTGACTTCAATCTGGCTTCAGGCCTAGTTTTGGGACAGAAATGGCCTTGTTTACCCTGGTGGATGATCTGAGCTGGGGACTAGATGGGGGAGTGCATCCTTGTTGGTCCTGCTGGACCTCAGTGGCATTCAACACTGACCTTCGGTGTTGACTATGGTGACCTTCGGGGTTGGTTGGCTGAGTTGGAACTTGGGGACACTGTTTTATGGTGGTTCTCATTATTCCTAGCTGATAGATTCCAGAAGGTGGTACTATGGGAGCGTTCAGCACCCTGGTCTCTGGCTTGTAAGCTTCCTTTTTGTATGTTTTGTAATCAGTACATTAATCATTGGTAAGGGAGAAAGGAATCATGAACTGAAGATTGTGCAGAGGTGTAGCGCAACGGCACTCCAGTGGTGGGCAGTGCTCTCTGGGAGGGGGAGTGCACAGTGCTTGTCGCTTGAGTGCTCGGAGCAGCAAGTGGAGCGTTGAAGGGCCCTCACGCCTGCCCTTGTGTCTGTTTGGCTCCAAATTTGAGCCATTCCGGAAGCGGATGTGACGCGATGACATGGGGGGTTGATGCGCGGGAGGGGGGGGAACACACACAGCGTCATCATGTCACCCCTGCCCCAGGTGCTGGCCACCTGCTGCTCTGCTGAGATTGTGACAAGCTGCACATGCACCACTTTGAAAATTAGTGTTAGAAAATATTTAAACGTGAATATAGAGTAGGACATTGGGCAGAGCCAGCCCAGGGAATGATTAAAACAATTGAATGAGTGATATCTACTCATCTCTCACTATTTTCTCATCTGCCTTGGGGAGGAGCTGTAGCTCAGTGATCAACCATCTGCTTTGCATGCAGAAAGTCCCAGGTCAATATTTGACATCTCTAGATAGGCCTGAAACCTTCAAGAATGAAGACTTCAGAGAGGTTGGACCATTTACCCATAATGATTCCCTCCATCTTGATGTATTTTTGCTCCCAGTGCTTTTGCGAATACTGAGCTAGATGGACCAGTGGTCTGAGTATAAGTATAAGATTCCTATGTTCCTTAGCCCCCATTCACTATGAGAATACTGATGTGCCATTGAATGTAAATCTCTGCCAAGATTTGTGAACTATTTTACTAGAACTTTACTGGCATAGAAAAGTCACTGTTATTCCCTAGTACTCTTGTTCTCTATAAGCCAGCGGGTGGCGCAGTGGGTTAAACCACTGAACCATGAGCTGTCGATCAAAGGTCGGCAGTTCGAATCCGTGCGACGGCTCCTGCCAACCTAGCAGTTCGAAAGCAAGAAATTGCAAGTAGATTAATAGGTACTGTGTCAGCGGGACGGTAACAGCGTTCCATGCGCCTCGGTGTTGAGTCATGCCGGCCACATGACCATGAAAATGTCTTCGGACAGCGCTGGCTCTTCGGCTTTGAAATGGAGATGAGCACCGCTCCCTAGAGTCGGACACGACTGGACTTAATTGTCAAGGGATACCTTTACCTTTACCTTGTTCTCTATACGAATGTTTGTGGCAAACTCTACCAATAACCAATCAGGGTCTCTTCTGCACGGTCTTAATTAATTTGATTCTGAGTTGAAAAATTGAGATTTGTCTTTTTTTTATATTCTTCTCAAAACCCTAGTATATTAGAAGTTGGCAATATGATAATGCAACCAGGCTAAAATGAGGTTAGTATACCCAAACTAAAATAGATATGAAAAAAGATAATGCTGCTGAAAAGCAAGTATGCGTGTGATTAATTTTATCATTCAATTAATTTCCATGGCTGGTGTGCTGTCCCCTAAGCAGTGATATAATCTTGAAAAGTAATAGAGGCTCAAGTATCACACAGAGTATAAATAGATAATATATAGTGAACTAATTTTAAATATAAAGACAACAGATAAGAACCAGTGAACCAGTAGGGGCAAAAGCCCTAGAACTCACTTCTGCTGGATTTGGTTCCCATATATCAGATTCAGAGAGAGTCAAGTCAATATTTTAAGAAGCTCAAAGGACCCATGTGGGTTTTTGCTCTCATAATTATTACTGTTTTATGCACCTTCATATTTCTGAGCCAAAAATGTGTGCGAATTTGTGTGCGGGTTCATTTCTCGTTGTCACTTGCGATTGTCTCAGGATGTCTAAATGTGCTCATTTGAGAGCAAGATTCATTGAACACAGTGGGACCTATGCAATGGGGAGTGCAGACCGCACCAAGTGACACCCTCGGGGGGGGGCGTTTGACACCATTAGTGGCCAAAATTGTGGAAACCTTTTGGAAAATTTGTACTTAAGAATAATAGCATAAAGTTATATATCGTTGGAAAGGTCATTTAATGCAGACTGTAATGAAACAAACCATGTTGAGTTATCTGTATTCTATCAAAATGTATGGCCAAATGACCAAGAAAAGAAAACACAAAAGTCTTATGTAACAAAAAGTGGATTTCCTTAACTCAAAACTGACCAATGAGACTGATGGTGCAATCCTGTCTAAACTGAGACTGGCAGAGCAACTGCTTCGCTGGTCTAGGGTGTCACAAACGTGCCACAAGGCATGTTTGCAGCACCCGGAGAGTAAGCGGTTCTGGTGGAGAGGCTCACACTGCTCCTCCAGCGCCGCAGAATGGAGCAGTGCTGCAGTGGAACGGTAAGACCCCGCTGGATGGCGGAGGGGTGGTGGGGGAGGGCAGAATGGGAACATTCTGGGAGGGGTATTGGAGGATCAGGCCTGGGAAAGGTGATGGATCAGGGGACTGTTGGGCCTTTATATGGGCCTCTCAAATGTACACCAGCAAAATTGATGCTGTGCATTCGAGGAGACCCATTGGGGCGTCTGATGCGTTACTTGGGTAAAGGGGCAAATGTCCCTTTACCCTGAGGAGGCAGCCAGCTGCGCTGGGGCAGGCCCAGTCCTGCTCAGAATGCAGCGGGTACCTTATGTGTGCTGCCGTATCCTGCTAGATAGGATTGGGCTGTGATTGTTCTGAGAGCCAATAAGGTGTTCTTATATCAGAACTAATACTAGAACACCTATTCAGCTGTGTGAGTGTCATCAGGTTGGCCACTGGTTTTTTTTGTTGGCTACTAATTTGTTGGGTGACCTTTACTGTTATATATTTAAAATAAATAAAGTTAATGGGGGTGACACCATGAGTTACCACGCCAGGTGACACCAACCCTAGTGACACCACCGGGTGATGCGATGAACTCTTGCACCGGGTGATGCAAACCCTAGTGACACGTCTGGACTTATGTTTGGGTATTCATGCATAGGATTGTGGTATTAGTGCACGCACAATCTTGTAGGTTTGCCACTGAATTTTGTTAAAGTTATCTTTGGAATAGTGTAAGTTGCACACCAGCTCACAGAAATCAGCATTGCATTGACAAGGTTTCTGTCTCATCCTGAGCACGATTTACTAAATGGGCACATTGTTTCATCTGCTTTATTCTCAAACAGTACAAATAAAGCCTGCTCTCTAAAGAAATGCATCTTTGACTAGAGCTACAGTCTCTGTTTATAAATAAGCAGAATTCAACCATAATGAAGCTCATAAAATCAGCACTGACACTATAATAACTTCCAGGCCTTTGTAAATGTCTTTTTAACACTTTGATGCAGATGATGTACGAGTGCATTTTAATATACAACATCTAACATTTTTAAACTATTCCCTAGCAGGGAATTATTCATTACAATTAACCATGGATTATCTCTAGAAGAGAAGCTGTGAGTTGACAAATTATGATAATTTAACTAACGATATAGGTGAGGTTGAGTCACTTGGTTGCTAATATAAAGGGCAATTGTATTTACAGCTGAGAAGCCGAAGAAATGATTAATTTATGCCCAATTTATCTGACAGAGGCTGCAATCCAGTGACCATTGAACACAGTGGGACTCACTTCTGAATAAAGGTGAATAGGTTTGAGCTCCAAAATGAACTAAATGTAAACCTTTAGTTGAGTCTATGTTTGTCAAGTACAGTATCTTTCTGTAGAAACAAACTTTAGGTTTTTTTTCAGATTTGCAAGAGGGTTTGCTTCTTGTGGCACGTATAGTCATACTTCTGCCTTTGAGAATCAAAGCACACATTATGTTAAGCATATGCTTGGTTTTTAACAGTCAATAGCTACTGGATTCGGTACCCCCGTGGATCAGGACCATGCGGAGGGGCCTACCCCTGGATGATGTTTGTTAGAAATCAGGTCCCCTGCCCCCCCACTATTTCAGCACAATCCTATGCATGTCTACTCAGAAGTAAGTACCATTGTGTTCAATGGGGCTTACTCCTAGGAAAGTGTCCATAGGATTGCAGCCTTTGTTAGGGAATCTCTCAGCTGCTAATGACAGTGTTTTCCCTTGGCAATAGCACATATGGGTGTGTGTGTCCGTCCATGTGTCCAATTTGTATTAAAAGCCCTGGCAGAACATACTGTTATTTAATGTGTGTGTGCGTGTACACACACACACACACACGTTAACATGCAAGTTGACCTTCATAAACAGGTTTTACAGGTGTATTTTGTATTCTTGCAAAACTAAGTTGTATGAGCATAAGTGAAGTTGAACAAGGTGGATGATTGGGTACCCTGTGGGAAAGTGTAGACATTTTCAAACCATCATCAGCTCTCTTCAGGACTACCATCTGTTTCCACTCCCTAATACAAAATACACTTTTGAAGAACTGTTTCTCTCAATTTCAGTGGTACGTTTTGACAGGGAAGCCTTTTTGGCAGGCAAAAGAACAATGAAGCCTCTCAACTGTAGGCAGGTTGGAGAAAGGATTTTATGTCCAGCACTGGCGTCACTACAGGGGGGTGGGCCGAGCTGTAAGTTCTGCTGAAATTGGAGCCTCCCTTACACGGAGCAACGAAGCAGCCCCACCCCCTCACCTTCGGAGCCTTTCAGGGAAGTGAAAGCAACGCGCAGGGAGTCTCCTGCACTCCTGAAAGGCTCCGAAGGTGAGGGGGCGGGGCTGCTTTGTTGCTCCATGTAAGGGAGGCTCCAATTTCAGCAGAACTTACAGCTCCACCCCCCCCTGTAGTGACGCCAGTGATGTCCAGACTGCCATATGGATGCAGAGCCAGGGTCTTCCCATCCATGAGGTGAGGTGAGGTGGGTTCCTATCAGCCACCTCCAGAGCTGCCTCACCTTGCATCATCTATGGTCTGTTTTCAAATAAAGCAGCAGAGCATGCTGGAAGAAGGAAGTCAGGCGATGCACTATCCCATTTCCTAAAAAGTGAATGGCTTCTATTTTTGAAAGTGAGGTGGTGCTTCTTCTGACTTCCTTTTCCTGGCCTGCTCTGCTGGTCTATTTGAAAACAGGACAGCAGAATGAAGAACCCGGAGAAGCAAACAGGTAAGAAGGGGCAGCGAGTGAGTGGGTTTGCTGTGGGGAAGACTGCTTGTACTGTTGAAGTACTGTTGTACGTACTTTGCGCATGCGTGGATATGTTTGTGCGGCGTGTAGGCCAGTGCACATAAACAAAGTACGGACATATCCATGCATGCGCAAAGTACGTACCAGTGCACATGCGGGAATAAGGTAGTCAGTCACTAAGGAGTCGATGGAGTGAGTGCTTGGTGCACGGTGCACCCCCCCCCGCTGCAGCAAAAACAGGCTGCCCGCCCGCTCCTGGAGGGGATGCCTGATACTACTCCCCTGGGGGTGCTCCGGGGGGGGGGCACGAGCCACGGTGGTGTGAAAATACATGAGTTGCCGCCGCCCCTGAATTGCTGCCCAATCTGCTGCAATCCACGACTCGTTGCACCCCCCATCTGTGTGTTGCCCCCCACCGCCCAGGAGCCCACCGCCCCCTCACCCCCCCTAACGATGCCTCTGAGTGGAGGATGCATTTCAGGGAGTTGGGTGCTGGTGTGTGTGCTAGCAGACACGCTGGCAAGAGGGTGGCAGTATTTAGGAGTGGGGCAGCACGTCAGCTGCTATTTCAGGTGATGGAACAGCTGAGACCCCTCCCTGTGCAGAACCACTATTATTACCTATGATAGGGGCACTTGGCTGAATTACATTTCTTTCTTGCTCCTCTGTACTACCAGCTGTCCACAGAAATTCCTCATGCTGATTGGTGTTTTCCAACATCCCCTGGGAACCCTGCAGGAACACTGAAATGTATGACTCTTTCAGAATCATGAACTCTATCCTCAGTGTTACAATGAACTTGAATTTGTGTGTGTGTGTGTGTGTGCGTGTGCGTGTGCGTGTGCGTGTGCGTGTGTGTTGGTTAAAGCACTACTTCTACTTTCCTGCACTTAAATCTGTGGGGGAGGAATGGAGAGCACAGCAAACACCATGAGTGTCGCGGTTAATGCTTTTCTTAAGGTGAAAGAGATCAGGAGGATTTAAAAACAAAGGAATATCTTTGACTGCTTTGAGTGTACATGTTACCACATGATTCTAAGATTATGTTGCTCAGATTATGTTGCTCACAGTTTTAAAGACCTAGTTAATGATATTGATGATATTAACTTGGAAACTGATTATCAGCTTAGCACAAAGATATGCATTGGTGTTAGTTTGAGGAAATCCATTGCTCACTTCTTTTGGGAAGGTATGTAAAAATGGAGGCCATTGCTGTTCCTCTTGTGGCATTTGCTACTATTGTGGTAGCAGTGGTGGGGCAGTGGAAAAAGTAGCTGGACCATGCACACCATTTTAATTTCATCAATCCTTGGTACTGATATAGCATCACTTTAGAGCAGGGGTTCCCAACCTGTGGCACTAGTACCACCAGTACTCAAACCGCCTGGACCACTGGAATCCTGCTCCAATGCAGAGCTTTTGGTGCCACATTTTTGCTCCCGAGAGACTCCTGCCTTTGGCTGAGCCTCTCGGGAATGCTGAGAAGGGTCCTCCCTCCTGCCCAGAGCCTACTCCCTGTGTTTTCTGGCCTCTGAAAACCCAGAAGTAATGGTGATGACGTCATTGCCAGTCACTTCTGGTGGTACTCAGGAGGAGAGTGGTGCCAGAGGTGGTACTTAGCTGGGAAGGGGTTGAGAACCCCTTCTTTAGAGCATAACTACGTCAGGATGGAAGGAATCATTGTAGGCAAATGGTCCAACCTGCCAGTGCTTTTTCCATTCGTCCCGTCTTCTCCTCTTGCTGTTTCTGCTTTTTCCATTTTCTGTCTCCTCCCCTCTTCTGAGTCTTCCCCCTGAGTACAACATGCTCTTGCTGCTCTTGCTCCTCATATGTGGGGTCACCAGTGTAGGCGGAGGGCCACAAGGTCACTTTATCCAGGGCCCTCTCAAACATTGAGCAGGTTCTGCCTTTCTGGTTTCAGTAGATACCTTTTTAAAAACAATTATGATGTTGTACAGTTTGTTTGTTTAATGAACGCCAAGCTTTCTAAGGGGATTTCTTTTTGTCTGACAGTTTCATGTTTGTTTGAAATAATGCATATGCCTTTATTTTGTCAGGATTCTTTCCCCCTTTTCAAATAAGAACATAAGTTCTTTGTTACTCGTAAAACAAGGTCACCTCTTATGGCAAACTGACTCAAGTATTCATAGATAACATGACACAAGCTAATCTCTTTTTCTCTTTACAAGACATTTTTGTTGAAAACTAGAATTTATGCTTAATACCAACACTGTTGATTTCTCTCCTTAGGAATGTATAACCACCAGATGTCTCTAAAACCATATTCTCCCATAAACATTTTATGTCTTTGAAGATGCTGAAAATCTTGGATTTATATTACTGTTATATCTGTCTACCCAGGGATCAAAAACTCTATTAAAATTATCCCAAGTGCAGAGTCAGAAAATGTGTTTAGCTGAGCAGGTAAGTTTAAGAATTTTTAGAAAGGCCTTATTTAATCTGTATGTTTTAAATTCTAGCAAAATGATTCCTCTCTGAGGCAGAAAATGAAAACCCTTCTAGCTGTGGTTTGGTGTTTTTTTATTATTAAAAGTTCAGGTTAAATATACTATGAAATAGGGTGGTACTCCCCACAGTTTCCCTGGTGAAATACAGTTTCTTTGTGCTTTGTCAAAGTCTATCCACTTTTATGAAAATATTTCTATTATTTAAAATATTCCCAATATTAATGAATAGCATGATATTTCAGCTAATTTATATTGGTGTTTCATGTTTTTATAAAGAAAAGACAATATGAACATCAATAAAAGATCCATTGGTCTAAGCAACCTGGAAACTTACATCCAATTCTAAATAAATTTCTCCTCAAGTATGTACGCGTACTGATTATTGGGGGTGATATAATGCTATCTCAGAAAAAGCATAGTTTCTGAACCCAATCCAACAACTTCAGGATAGAACACTTATGATGTATGGTACTCCTCAGCAGATAATCCTCTTTCAAGTGAATAGACTTTGGTTGACAGACAGCCAAATCCTAAGCACATTTACTTGGAATTGTTCCACTGGTTTCAATGGAAATTACTTCCATAGAAGGATGATTAGGATTTCTGGCAGATTATTTTCTGGTCAATCAAAGGATATACAAAGATGTACAGAATCTTTCCCTTAATTTTCATAGCTATTTCCACCTTTCTGTTTGCTGGCATAGAATATTTGGGACATCTATCCTCGTCTCTGACTTTTGCAAAGTAGGTCTGATTAATGATGGTTGTACATTGTATCCAAAATTGGTCGGCAGCCCAATCCTATGCTTGGCCTCTGGGTGCAACAGTGGCTTGGGGACTCCCCACTGGATCAGGTACATTAGCGGCATTGGAAGTTTGGGGGAGCATCTGGGGTTGTTTCGGGGTGGGAAGCGTGCTGGGCAGGGGTGGTTCAGGAACAGGAGGAGGAGGATCTCGGTGGCAGCTGCACACGCTGAGATCCTATCCGCTTTCCCCCACCCTGAACTGTCCCTAACTCTCTGTGGACTTACACCAGCTAAATAGCTGGCATAGGTCTGAGGAGATCCATTGAAGGGCAGGCGGCTTATGGGGAGATTTTTACTTACCTCTCCTGGACTGTCTTGTTGCTCCTCCCTCCATTGCTTGTAGCACTTGCTCTGTCAGTGGTGCTGCATACTGTGGGTTGATGAGAGATAGGATTGGTTTTGCTTTTTTTTTTTTGCAGATCCAGGGATAATATTTGCAAAAACTCTTGTGGTTTTTGCTTTGGGAGCAGAAAAATCACATATATTCATAGCATAGTTCAAGTTTGAATTCTAAATTTGTCCCCTTAGCAAATGGGCAGAGACTGTGGGGTGGGAGTAGGTGGTGGGAGAGAACCTTGTTGCATTGTCCATCCTTCATTTTTACCCTCTTGTGTGTCAGAAGTTGCACTATGTTTATGTTGTTACACATGGAATCTTAGACAGCACAAGGTTGAGCGAAAAAAATTATGGTGAATGCAAGTATAATTCGATGACAGTGTTGAATGATTTATCCTATTATTACTTCAGTTCATGTCATTAATGAGTTAATGTAGTGTGTGAATCCCAGACAAGAGTGATGAAAAATGAGCATGCTAATCAATATTTTGCAAAAGCTTAAAAACCGGTTTTGGGGAATCAGTCATCGTTAAATATAGATAAAAGCCTAATAAATCAAAAATAATGGAATACTCCATTTCAAAGTGGTAACACAGAAAAATTATGAGAGAAACAAAGTAATGAAGTATGGGAATGTTTAGAAAATGAAATTGTCTTTGAAGGCCTAGGCGGTGATAAACATAAGCCCATCAGCTCCTGCAGTTCCTCGCTTAAGATGGTCTGTGCTTTGGGGCACAGGAACTTCGAAAAACAAAATAACTGATTATGATGATACGTCAGTTTGTGCCTGAGGAAGCACTTCTGTGTTTGTTCCATAAGGGAGATTATGCAGTGCATAATACTGAGCAAACAAAAGGGGAATTGTCACATCTCTTCTCCAGTTATTATTTTCCATGGTCGTCTTTAACAATGTTCTGAATATTTACTTTGTTTGGGGGATGAAATGTCAAGGGCCTACCAGTTAAGAGTACAATCCTATTTAATGTTTTGCCAAATATTATGACACCGCTCCCAGTGTATTTAGAAATCCACTCCTCAGCTGTCTGACATGACATGTGAGTGAGGAAAAGCAGTGCACGATTTCTGCTTGCATCTAGTCACTGGCATCAGTTATTTACTCTTAAACAGTACAAATTAGTTTCCTATCAGCAGGGGTGTCATTGAGGGGAGCTCTGGGAAGTCTCCTATAGAAGGAGCAGTGGTGTTGTCTTCCATGGGAGAGCCCAAGCGTTGCCTTTGAAAGATTTTTCAACAGACCTTGGCCAAAAAGAAGCATCAGGCCCAGCCCAGAGACAACAGCAGTATCCAGCAGCGTCACTGCAGGGGGAGGGGCAGAGCTCCAAGTTCCGTCAGAGCCTGACGGAACTTGGAGCTCCACCCCCCTGCAGTGACACTGCTGGCAGTATCCCCCCTTAGACTTTGTTTCACATAAGTTCAGGGCTGTGAGTGAGGGCAATGGGTAGATTTGCCCCTGCTTTGGAAATGCCACTTTTTGTGCTTCTATGGCGCAATGCTCCTGAGTAAAGTTCCGCCTGCAGAGCAGGCACTCTGCATGCGGAGGGTGCCGTAAACACACCGTAAAGCGTGTTTTTGGCACCCAGGGAGTAAGGGCTGCCAACGGGCAGGCCGGCAGTCCTTACTGCAATGCGTTTCTGACTCTGCAGCCACTGGAGGAAGGTAAGGAATCCACTTGTGGGTGCAAGAGTGGGCCGGGTGGCGAGGGAGAGAAGCGGTTGGCCGAGCTAGCCTGGGAGGGGTCGGGGATGTCAGCTGCAATATCCCTGTCCCCATTCCCGGGCTCGGTGGCCGTCACACAGCTGCCTCGGATCTCCACCGGCTCAATAGCCAGTGGACATCCAAGGAGGCTGACTGGGGCCTTCCCACCTTACACCGGGGGAAGGGAAGGAACATCCCCTTTCCCCAAGGAGACCCCGGAATTGCACTGCCCATGATAGTCATATGGCCGTATTAAATGGATGAAGTTGGATAATAAACCGTTTCTTGTAAAGCTCTATGAGCATTGATGGCACTATGTATAAAAATATAACCATTAGGAGATAATAGCATCGGTGCAGAAACTACTGATTGGCTGATGGTCAGGTGAGAAAGGCCCACTTGATTGCCCTGACCACACGGCTACAAACTCCTGGAACAGCTTGGGATTGAGGCACGGCAAATTGGCTCCCACATTGCTGCAGGTGTGTGTGAATGAGATTGTCATGGAAGTGGATTATTGTAGCTATGATGAGGAATTAGAATAATAATGGACTTATTAATATGGGTATATTAGGAAACCAGGATGTAATATATTGTATCCCTCTATACGGCTCCCTACTTTGTGTGTCCCTCTTTGGGCATTCTGATCTGCTGGGAAGACTTTGTTATATGGGTCATCCGTTTGGGTTGTTTGAAAGGCCTAGGCCAGTGGTTCCCAAACTTACTGTGGTCATGGTGCCCTCAGCATCCTGACTTCCATGGTACCATGTTGTGTTGGTGCGCACCGCCATCTTGGGCAGGCTGAGATGTCGTGAGAATTGCACAAGATGCCGCAAGAATTCGCACGGTTCTCGCACGATTTCGGCCTGGCCAAGATGGTGGTGCCCAGGAGAGCCAGTAAGAAGTTTTTTCAGAGGGCTCCCGTGGCACCCCTGTGCATTTGCTGCAGTGCCCTGGGATGCTGCAGTGCACAGTTTGGGAACCACTGGTCTAGGCCTTCAAGGTATTGACAGCTTGCCTGCAGACAATCTTCCTAGAAAACAAAGCTGCCTGGCTGACTCCCTCTTGGCTTTTAAGAAGCTAGTTAAAAAATTTCTATTGAGAAAGGTGTTTGATCCTCAAAGAGGATGATAATGATTTGTGCTACTATTCTATTGGTTGTTGCTTTTTATTTGTTGATATTTTTTGTCTTATTGATATTTTTATTTGGTTATTGAATTTTTATATGAACCTCCTTTGAGAGCCCATTGTTGGGCTAATAAGCAGGATATACCTTATTGGTCTAAGACTCACTTTTTTCTCCTAATTTAAGTTTTTAAACTAGGGGTGCGTCTTATAATCAGGCTGTTGCAATTTAATGCCAGTGATTTAATTAAATTTTTTTAATAGCACCAAACTTTAAGGGTGTGTCTTATAATCAGGTGCGTCTTATACTCGGGACAATACGGTATATATTTTAGAATGAGTAAATCAATAAAATGATGCACACTGTGTGTATGTGCGCATGTCGATGTTCATGTACACATAAGATGGAGGTTCAGTGACTGGTTGATAACACTGTCCAAAGTAGCTATATTGAATTGACTGTCTTTGCAGCATTGTCTGGGTTGCATTTTGAGAAATGGGTCAAGTTTTGGTCAGGCTGTTGGAAAAGGATTCAGATAAATGGAAAGATTACAGCAAATAGCATGTTGAAAATGATAAATGGTGTGATAGGGTTTCTGTATGGGGAAAATAGTGAAACTCAGTGCTATTTATTTATGAGTTCACATCTTATAAAATTGTTCACATATTTGCCTAAAGGCTATTGAAAAATGAAACCTTATCACCTTCCTGAAGATCTTCGTGAAATTCAAAGTAAACTTGGTCCATGTTTACTGCTTTTGCACATAAAAAAACAAACAGGCAGCCCAATCCTGTCTAGCTAGGATGCAGCGCGGGCATAGAGCTTGTGCTGCATCCTATCCAGATAGGACCCAGCGCCGGTGCAGCGGGAGCTGTCCTTGGGGAAAGGGGATGTTTGTCCCCTTACCCCGAGTAGAGCCCCAGCCGCCCCGATGTGTCTTCTCAAATGTGCACCAGCTATTTTGCTGGTGCACATTTGAGCGGGTCGTGTAACGGTTGGCTGCTGATCCCTCCCCCTTCCCAGGTCCAGCCAACCAATCCCACCCCCTGGAATGCCCTGTTCTGCCCTCCACACACCCCTCGGTCACCCTATGCTCCTCTGGATCTGGGGTGAGGAGAGTGGTGCCAGCCTCAGCAACAGCACTGCTTACTTACAGGGTGCCACAAACGTGCTTTACAGCACGTTTGTGACACCCTGGACCGGTGACTGGAGAGGATTGCACTGTTAGATGCATCTGGGTCAGGCTTATCTAGGACTTCTTTTGTGAATTGGGAATTTACATTATGTATGCAAACTACAACAAAAAGAGTCAAGGCTATTCATAAAACATACAGGAAATGAGAAACTACAAGAATTACAGTTAAATTGCACTCTTTATTAAGTCTAATGATTTGTGCATGTGTAACGGCAGTCTTAAATGAAGTGTGTTTAGGTAACAAGAAAGACATTTTATTGTAACGAATAATGGATTTAAAACAGAAGCTGGAAGTAAAGAAGTTAGTCTGTCTTCAGTTCTCGTATTATTTCACCACAGAGAAGACAGCCTCACTTCCATTGGAAGATACTCTACAGGAGAACTGATGAAATGTCACCTGCAAAAAACAAAGCCCATGAAAGTTCAGCTCAGCCTGATACATGTGCATCAATGCTGCATTTCTATTGTTTTGGTTCAATTTTTTTACCTGTCAAAAATTTGTCACTTTTAAGTATAGTAGTTGTCCCATAATGGAAATCAGCCAAAATTTTGTTAAAAAATAAAATCAATACAGCCCTAATTTACGTAGTAGGAGTAGATCCAGATGAAGGTAAATTGAAGGTGCTCCCCCAATTTCTGCTGATTATTATCCTCTTCTTGCAGCCTCTGCCCCCAATCCTATACTTTTTCAGATAGTTCCCCAAGCACCAGATTTTTGAAGGACGCAAGGGACTGCCGACGGAAGGCAAAACAACAAAAATCCCACCTCCCACCTTGTGCAAATAGAGGTTCTTCCATGAATGGAAGAAGTTCTTAGGCCTATATCTTCAAAATTGTGTCTTTAGTTTTAAGTCTCACCTCAGCATCAGCAGACCTTACCTCTGTATCCAAGTTCTATACATTATTGTCTCATCAGTAACAATGATTTTAAAGGGAAACCTTCATTTCTAGGTTGTGCATCCCACAGAGAAGATTTCAGTACCCTGAAATGATTTCAGGTTCATTGATTTTCTCTGTCCCAAGGTTTCAGCAGATAAGTCTGGAAATACCAAAATACATTGCTCATGACATTTTAATTCTTTAAAGTTCTGCTTCTTTTGTGAGAGGAACCCTTTGTCTTGACAATACAGGAATTTATAATATTTCTGATTATCTTCTAGTGTCTTTTGGAAGTCAGAAAGAGCAAGGTCAGTGATTCCCCCCCCCCCCCAGACATTATGGATAAAAAACTAGCACTGGCAGAAGGTTCGCTTCCAGTTTCCTTTCTTACATCCTTAGAGTGATTAAGATGACTCCCAACTTTGCACTCTGCAAGTGAGGTGGCAAAATGGGGAAGGGCATTTCAACATAGTCTTGCAAACATTGAGCTCTTGCCTCTTTTGGTATTATAGCATTTTACTCTCACAGGAAGAAGGCATCAGGCAGAGTGGGGATTCAGAAGGTCTGCAGGATGCAATGTAAGGTTTGCTCTGGCTGTGCAGTTGCTCTGGCTGTGTGTTGAGGCTATGGTCAGGACCCAGTGCTCAGTCTGCTAGGCCTAGTTTTACAAGGAGCTATTTTGCAAGTGTGGCAGTTCATAGAGTGGGCTCCTGTTGGGTTCACACGTCTTCTGAGTGACTTGCAGTCCAATATTATATATGTTGCTTCAAGTTCAGAAGTAAGTGCCAGTCTTTTCAATAGGGCTTCCTATGTAAGTTTGAAGAGGATTGCAGCTTTAGTATACTGCAGGGGTTCTCAACCTTTGGAGACCTGGGTACTCCCTATCACGGTCCAATTTTCTGAAGTACCCCTGCTAATTAACTGGAGTAATCAATTAATTAGGTAATTAAACATTAAATAAAAAGTACTAAAACAATTTTAAATGTGAAAAAATGTCTCAAAATCAGCTCCTCCCTCCCCCACCCTACCAAAGTACATTTTCCAAAGTACAAAAATAAGCCCAAAACCAAAACCAGAGAGACAGACGGGCTCTAAAAATAATTACAATTTAAAATCCATGTTAATTAACTCTTAATTAGCTGCTGATGGGGCAGATAAGGGGCAGGGCTTGGCGTACCCCCAGCAAGAGGTCCGCGTACCCCTAGGGGTACCCGTACCACCGGTTGAGAACCCCTAGTATACTGTATTTTCAGTGAATATCTAAAAGTGCTTGTAGCTGCAATACTTACTACTAAGTAGACATGGCTTCCTAAGCATATTTACACAGAAGTCCCACTAAAATCAATGAGACTTCTAAGTAGATATGGTTAGGATCAAGCTATTACTAATGATGTCTGAGAATCCCTGTAGAGAATAAGGTAGACTCTTTTCTGTGAAATGCTGTATTTTCACTAGTACAAAGACTGTATTTCATCTTGGTAGCTTCCCTGATCTCATCTGAATGCCAACTACTATGCATTCCAGAATTAGCCATTGTTCTTGAATATTCATAAAGTGCAACGAGCTCATTTCCTGCAAACGAAAGGCACACATTAACAATAGCAACATGTTTTATATAGTAGCAGTTTCCTCCCAGCTCTTTTGCATAGTTCAGTCTTCTTCCAAAAAGTATGGTGGTGATTATTCCTGAAATAAAGTGGGTCATGTTATGACAACCCCCTGCTGCTTTGCATTTAACTTAATGGGGAAAATTACAGGTTAATTACTACCCGGGGGCTGTTAGAATGGTGATTCTTGGTTGCTTCCATTATACCTATATACTGGAAGGTGGAAAAACAAAAAAACAAAAAACACCACACCAAAGTAATGAGAGAAAAATATGATGCATATACGGTTCATTGCCCGGTGTGTTCCTTCTTTAGGATAGCTATGTTGAGATCTGCCTTCAGCAACATAAACTGAAGTATTTTGGTAAATGCACATTAAAATGTGAGAGTGATTTAAGGTGAACTGGAACTAGAACAGGAGCTGGAAGAAGGTCATTCTGGAGCTACTAGAGCTCTGATGGTGATCTAAAATCACTCCTGAACTTTCAACCCACCCTACTCCTCAGTGGCTTGAATTTTTTTTCTTATCTCCTTCCCAGCTCCTAAGATTTGAACTTCATATCCCAGCCCAGTCTTATTTGCAGCTTGGGAAAGTGCACTACTGATGGTGTGTGTGTGTGTGTGTAAGAAAAGCAACAAAAATGTAACCAAAAAACCTTGGCAGCTGCAATTGCTGCTGCTGCTGCTAAAGCAGCTGCACCTGCTGAAATACCCTCACCTATCAAACCGTTAAAGGTCCAGGCCTCTTGCCTTGATAGCCGGGCGGGGGGGGGGGAGATGTCGGTGCAGGGAGGGGGCTCATTGACCCAGGCAGCCCGGGAGGGGGAGGGGGATGGCTTCGGCCATATCCTGACCCCCGCTGGGTGCTGGAGCCATTACACGGCCTCCTCTTACTTCCGCCAGCAAAATTGCTGGTGGAAATCCAAGGAGACCAATCTGAGCAGCCTCTGTTTACACTCGGGGAAGGGGACGAGCATCCTCTTCCCTGAGTAGACCTCTCCGGTGCACAGGATCCGGCCGCCGGCCCTGGGCCGCCGTCCGGATCCTAGTCAGGATTGCGCTGTAACTGTGCAGAAACTCCTTAAAAAGAAATTGATAATAAACTAACAGTTCTGCTCAGAGTGAATGGGAAGGAGATGTACAGATTTGTGAATTTTCAACTTCCACAATAGTCTTGCCTTCTACTAATCAATCCACCCTATTTAATTTCTAGCCTACTACAATCTGCCCTATTGTGTAAACTGAATTGCAGTTAACTGCTAAGTAGCAGATTCTTCTTGTATGGTATTGATTTCAGTTAATGTCAATATTGTTAGCCCACAATCTTTCACTTTTGATTTTAGCAGCATTATGGGTCATTTCCCCCTTCTCATTACATTGCCATTGTTTCAAATGAGATGTGAATGACAATCCAGCCTCGCACAAGGGGATTTCCTTCTGGCTGCACCCCTCAATCTGGATCAGTTGCCACACAGAACTGTCATGAGTGGCTTTGGGGGAGAGATCGGATATGGCAAGAGGAAACCAGAGAAATCCCAGAACGTGGAAAGCTGGAAACCAGCTCATGGTTCTTTTGCTTCCGACTGCTGTAAATAATCAAATACTTTAGGGTAGAAGTACACATTCTATCAGAAGTCATGTGTTTCTAAACACACCTGCGAGTTAACAGAAATGCAGGGGCTGGGCATTTGCAAGGTGGGATCACTGAGTGGGAGGTATTACTTAGCAAGTTGTGTCAACCTGCCAGGTGTGGGGTCTGGGGCCACCAGGAATTTGTACCACTCTCCAGGAGACAGCTGAAAGCAGTCCTGGAGGTTTTAACAAGGGCAGTTCGAGACCCGAGTGCCACATGATGGAGTGAGCTCCTGTCCCACCTCCTGCCAACCTAGCAGTTTGAAAGCAAGAAATTGCAAGTAGATAAATAGGTACCGCTATGGTGGGAAGGTAACAGCGTTCCGTTAGTCATGCCAGCCACATGATCATGGAAGTGTCTTCGGACAGCGCTGGCTCTTTGGCTTTAGAAACGGAGATGAACACCACACCCTAGAGTCCGACACGACTGGCTTTCAAGCAGGGGATACCTTTACCTACTCCTGTTTGAGAGTTATGAGGGCAACACATGGTTGGGAATGCCATATTTCCTTTGTAGCATATATAAAATCTCTGTCCACATAATTAAAGGATTCTCTTTCAGTCCACTGGATATGATTTGACGATTCCCCTGTATTTGCTTAGCAAAACCATACTCCAGTAATTCAATAAATACCCTTCAGAGGCTTGTTTAAAATATAATTTGATAAGAGATACAGTACTTTATTCTCTTCTTTCAGATAAGGGTAAAATAAAATATCTGTAATATGAAAGCATATCACGCTTGTTATCCACAACTCAGAATTATCAATACAGCTACAGTAAATGACACTGAACTAGTTATATTTCAGAGAGCAGCCAATAATAAGATACAGTCACACAATTAGTAGAGAAATTGCATTCGGTAAATTGTTAGTCTTTTATTACAGTTGTGTGCATGGATCAATACACATCTCATCCACTTCATTATCCCGTGAAAGTGAAATGGTGTTAATATAATGCAAACATATAATACCAATTATATCATTTTGATGGGTAAAATATATAGTGGTTTCTTGATAGTTATGCTAACATTTCCCAGAAGATACTAATAGGATTTGGAAAATGCAAGCTTCTGTCATTCAGAATAGAGCCATGAAAATTAGTTGTGCTTCCCTATTCCTGACAGTTTTCTAAAAACAACCCCTCAATGGATCTACAAATTCTGTTCATTAGTTCTGTCCTTCTCTTGCCAATCAATTGGAATTGTATCATTTATTAGTGTCAAGTTTATTTTTTTAAAGAAACATGATTTGGTAAGATTTTATGGTTTTTGGTTGTTGAACCTGTAATCTACAGATCTCTTGAAATAGTACATGCTAGATGTTTACAGGTCAGATTATTGGGAAAAGTTTATATTAAACATGGATATCAGTTGGAAATAGAACCAATCTGGAAACAAACTTATTACCTCAATCCTGAACTATGTTATGAATCCATAACTATGTTATGTTGAATTAAGAGCCGAATCCTATTGGGCTGTAACACTGGTGGAACAAGTGTTCTGCCAGCATTAGCTGCCTTACAGCAGTCGTAAAAGCCCTTCTGGCAGCACCCGGAGTCTCGTGCTGCCGGAGCACTGGTGGGAAGGCTGGAGCCTTCATCTCAGTGCCGGAAGATTGTCATGGATCCACTGACCTAGGATGGCAGGGGAGGCAGGACAGGGTGGGAAGAGGGTGGGGGTGGGCGGAACGGGGGTGGGCAGAATGGGGAGGTTATAGGGGCAGTTACGGGGAAGATTTGATCTGGGAAGGGGGTGGGTTCAGCGGCAGTGGGTGCTGCCGAATCGAAACACCCATCTTGGACCTGATCCTGGGGCACAGGTCCACACGGACCTGCACCAGCGATTTCGCTGGCGCAGGTCTGAGTAGACCCGTCCGCTGCTGCAGAGGCTTACCCCCGGGTAAGGGAACATTTGTTCCCTTATCCAGAGCAGACCTCCAGGAGTGCGCCCCCCCACAGGATGCAACATAACCCATTTTGGCACAACCACCATAGGGTTGGGCTGTAAATATTGGTACACACATGCATAGCTGTTGATATGTTCTTCCACTGTTCTTTTATTGGTGCTGTTTTGAGTTTAGCTTTTTGAGCTCTCTTAAATATATGTCTGTTTATTCTAGGTGGCATCCAGAGAAGCATTCTTCCAACAGGTGTTTTCTCAAGGCAGCTTCTCTGCCTCCTCCAAGCTCTCCCCAGGAAAAGACATTAGAATCCAAAACATAGAAGGTAGCATCCATTCATTTGTGGGTTTTGGGTATTTCCCTCTTCTCCCTGCTATAGTGCTGAGGGTGCCCTGACCTACAGAAGCAGCTTTTGGGGAACTCACAGAATCATATACCAATTGGAAGGGACCTACAAGATTATTGCGTCCATCCCCCTGCCAATGCAGCCTGTCCACAACATCCCCAATAGATGGCTATCCAGCCTGTGCATAAATACCTCCAATGAGGGAGAGTCTACCACCTTATGCTAACTGGGCAAGAGGCACTTTTTCAATTGGTGCTCCTCTTATATTTAGCAGGGGGAGAGTAACTGCCCCCTTTCACCCCAGCACAGTGTCTTTGTGATGGCTGTTGCTGGTGTTTTTCTGCATCTTTTTTAGATAGCGTCATCTGGGGGGCCCCTGGGCCCCAAGTGGACGTGGCGGCGTGTGTGTAGTTGCTTTCCGGATGCATCGCCGCTCTCGGCGTCCGCCTTCCTTTGGACGTTTGGCTCCAAAAAGGTAAGCAAAACGGCGGTGTGTGTGTGAGAATTCAGAGGCGTAACTAGCTGAAATGGCGCCCGGCTCAAATCGCCTGCCTAAAATCAAACATTGGCGCGGCCTAATGGCCCGTGTCGCGAAATGTGGGGGGGGACTTGGCGGGACTCTGCACCGGGTGCCCCTGACTGCACCGGGTGCCCCCGACTCTGTCCCCCCTGACCCGGACAAACCCGGCTTACCTTACGAAGTATGGAGGGACTTGCATGGAGTGACTTGCTTCGGAGTAGACACACACCTAGGAGTGGGCTGCAAGCGCGACAGCATGGAAGACAGCGTGGACGTGGCAAGCGCGACTCTCTGGCCTGGTTTGAAAGTGCTGCTGCGTGCTGCTGCCTGCTGCCGTTTTCGAAACTCAAGGAGTTTCGGGTGGAGGATGAGGAGGCTCGCGCCGCCCGGCATGTAACACAGCACTGGGATGGGGCGCGCGCGGCGGGGTGGCCGGCGGGCGGCGGCACATCAGGGCAGCCGGGTGATGTGTTGTCTGCTGGAGACGTGTAGTACAGCACTGGAACAGGACAGGGCGCGCGCGGCGGGGTGGCCAGTGGGCGGCAGCGCATCAGGGCAGCTGGCGCCACGGCGTGTGCGCACGCGCACACGCCACCGAAGTTACGCCTGTGTTTGTGTGTGATTGAAGACATGGCGGCGGGGTGCACATGCGAAAATGTCATCACACCCCCAGGGGGCGTGGCGTGTGGCGTTACGTGGGGGAAGTATCGTGTCGGTGGCCCCCCCCATGGGGGGTTATGCTCGCCACTGTCTCCTGCCCCACCTCCTGCCAACCTAGCAGTTTGAAAGCAAGAAATTGCAAGTAGATAAATAGGTACCGCTGTGCCGGGAAGGTAAGAGCATTCTATTAGTTATGCCGGCCACATGACCATGGAAGCGTCTTCGGACAGCGCTGGCTCTTTGGCCTTAGAAACGGAGATGAACAAATTAAGAAAGATCTGTTAAGATGGGAAAGATTGAAATTGTCTTTACTAGGAAGGATATCGGTGATTAAGATGAATGTATTACCAAAAATGATGTTCTTATTTCAAACGATACCAGTGATTATATCTGATGCACCATTTAAAGAATGGCAGAAAGACATTTCTAAATTTATTTGGCAAGGGAAAAAACCAAGGGTGAAATATAAGATCCTTCAGGATGCAAAGGAGAGAGGAGGATTGGGACTACCGGATTTGAAAGTATATTATGCAGCATGTTGTTTTGTGTAGTTGAAAGACTGGGTGTATTTACAAAATAGAAGATTATTGGAGTTAGAAGGCTCTGACTTGAGATTTGGTTGGCATGGGTATTTGTGGTATGATAAAGTGAAAGCAAATTTAGAATTTAAAAATCATTGTTAGACATGCATTATGGAGAATTTGGAATAGATATAAAATGAGGTTTTATGAGAAAATACCATTATGGGTTGCACCATATGAAGCACACTTTGGTAGAAGTAGCATGCCAAGAGAGAAAGGACTACTATACAGAAATTTATTAAATTTTTCACAAGGAGATTGTACAATGAAGTCAAGAGAAAAATTAATGGAAGAAGACTTTAATTGCCAATGGTTTGTATATGCTCAAATTTTGGAGAGATTTAAAGTGGACAAGAAGGCATATGGATTTGTAGAAGAAGAATCAATATTGGAGGTACAATTAAAATCTGAAGACCAGGTAATCTCAAAAATGTATAAATTGCTTTTGAAGTTTGAGACAGAAGAACAACAGGTTAAAGAATGTATGATCCATTGGGCGAAAAATGTAGGTCATCTTATTTTAATGGACCAATGGGAACAACTATGGTCAAAACAGTTGAAATTTACGTTAAATGTTAATATTAAAGAAAATATGTATAAAATGATGTATAGATGGTATATAACCCCAAGCAAATTAGCAAGAATGTGTGAGAAGGTGACGAATAGCTGTTGGAAATGTAAAAAGCAAGAAGGAAATTTTTATCATATGTGGTGGACATGCCTTCGCTGGAAGATTGGTGGCTGAAAGTTTTAGACTATGCTGAAATGGATAAACTTACAATTTTAATTAAGGAAAAGTCAGTTAACCTTTTTGTGAATAACTGGAAACCATTTATTGATTTTTTAAGAGAGAGAGAGAAGAACGATGTGATGATACGCGGATTTAATGAATAGAATGTGGCTGTTATTTTGGCTTAGTTGGATATTATATGTAGAAAATAGTGAATAGTATGCTAGTAGGATGTATTGCTTCGCGCTTGCTATAACTTTATGAAATATGTATTGTTTTTGTGTTTTGATATATCAATAAAATATAAATATATACAAAAAAGAGAAAGAAACGGAGATGAACACCACACCCTAGAGTTGGACATGAGTGGCTTTCAAGCAGTGGATACCTTTACTTTTAAGGGACCGAAGCAGGAATTAACAGACCAGGATAACCCACCATTGCATCCTCTTCTGCTTCCTCAGCATTTTTTTCAGACATTTGCAGCATTTACAAGTTGCCACTTGGCAACCCTAATGAAAGATGAGCTCTCCTATTATGCTATTTGCCTGAAAATATATTGTTATCACTGACTGAAACAGCTTTGGATCACTCACCATATGATGGATCACTACAGACCATGGGTTTTTACCACAGAAGGCGAATATCCTCAAAATAGGATCCAGACTGGGAGGGGCAAAAGTAATGGGCTGCGATGACACCCTCTGCAGTGACTGATGTTAGCTGATAAAATGGGTGAACTCACCCACAGAAAATAGATGGAGATAGCTGCTTGTGTTCTTAAAGCTGTTTACATTAAGCCAAATACTGGTTACATTCATCATTTTAAGCCCGTAATCCATTTTTGTTTATAGGTTGAAAATATGAATAAACAAATAAAACATGGCACATCATGATGAAGTTTATGCACTGGGTTTACAGATGTCGTGTATAATTTCCTTTCTCTTTTATTTCAGCATGGACCATATTCTGTTCTGAAAAATGTATTCCGTAAATGACACAGTAATCATTCATCCTGCAGCGCAGGGCCTGGTCACGGATCAAGATTATTATTTTAGTGAAGGATCCAAAACAATCAATCTCAGAAGTGGATTAGTCACTCTTGGAGCCAATGGCAAAGGCCTGTCACTCAGCCTGGGTTGCAACCTTTTTTCTGGCAGGGATTCGGTGAGTTTAACAGATCCAAAACTGCAGAAATTCAACAGATGTGGCATTTCCCCACTGCTGGTGTGTAACTGCCTGCCGTGAAGCTAATGCATGAGCTAGAGCCTACCAGGAAAAAAATAATAGAAACCATAGCCCCCAATACACCAGACCTTCTTATAGAGATAGCCACGCTTTCAATAGTCACAAAACCGGATAGGGCAGTCATCCATTGTGTTTAGTACTTTTCCTTTCTTTGGAGCATGACAAAGGATGTCAAGAAGATTGCAACAAGTAAATCAATATTTAATTTAAAAAATGGCCAGTGAACCCATCCAGCCTTGGAGTTTTACTTGAAGACAATCTTTTAACTGCTTTTTTATGGATAATAGAGCTTTGAATGTACTTGGAGGTATTTTTAAAGGGCCTGATCTCTATTTGCTTTGAAATCTAAGGGGCAATTTGCAGATGGTGCTGTGAAAGAGCAAAATCTGCTGCTGGTGACCTTTGTGGTCCCACAGTGCAACCACCGGCTTTACTTATATGTCTACTTATTTCTCTTGTTTATCATGTTTATGTATTTATTTCAGTAATGTAGCAATTTAGTATTTTATTTCTGCCCTGCACTCCCTCATAAAATGAGCCCAGTAAAAACAATGTGTTCCATTTCTGTATAGTTTGTCATAGCAACAACGCAGATGGCCTTTGAACATTCCCATTTTACTGCTGGGAAGTTTCTGATGCTGGACTGGGATTTGAGCTCTCGGATATAATGTGACTACAAAGGGGAGGGCTCAAAGCTCAGAGGTACAGCATGGGTTTTGCATATCTAAGGGATTCAATTTCTGGCATCCTCAGTTAAAGGATTTTGATAGCAAGTGCTGGGAAAGACAGGAGAAGTGACCATATCAGGTAGACATTATTAGGCTACGTGGCCCACAGCTGCATGGCATGATCAGGTGGAAAGGCCAGGGCCATTTGCGGCAGATGACGCACAGGAGCATTGCTGTCACTGCCCCAAATGGCCCCAACAGTGGATGGGAGGGGCCGCGTACACGGTGTGTTGGTAAAACCAATATTACCATAGGCTAACTGATAAACGTAAATGTTCCTATGGCATTTTCCCATCAACTTTAAAATAATACTAATAATAATACTTATTATTTTTATTTATTTATATACCACCTTTCTTGGTCATCGGATTATTTATTTATTTATTTATTTATTTATTTATTTATATGCCGCCTTTCTTGGTCATCAGATTTCTCCTCTGACTTTAATTCAAGGCGGTGTACATAGGCAGGCTATTCTAACCCCCTACCCCCGAAGGGGAGTTTACAATACAAAGTTCTAATCTTTCCTAGAACGTCTTCATTCCAGATAGTGACCTTACTGTACTTGCCAAGAAAACAAAAGTTATCCAAGATGCCCTGCTTTCTTAACATTTCTAATGATAGAACGCTCACGCCATCTGTCTGGTGTCACACAGTTTGATTCACCCCAGGGACTCAAACTGCTGATCGGCTGCTAAGGGCAGATTTAGGATGGGTAGTGGATGCTGGTAGATTGGAACTGTCACCCACACTTGTCAAACACCACTTTACAGAACAGGAAATGAACCTTAAGCAGACTTATAGTGGCTATGGACAGGGTCAGATCTGAGCATGTGAAGCTAACCTGAATGAGAGTCGTTGACTAAAAATAAGGTTTATTGTCTGCCTGTTAGAAGAGGTAAAGAAGAAAGATGTTTGCAATTTTATAAGGGTATAAGAGTCTCAGATAACCTTTCATATTCACAAACAAGCAGTGACAAGGTTTGCTTTTTAAGAGCGAAAAAAAGCTTCTTATGCGGCTGTTGTGAGGTTTCTTTAATTCAGCTTAAGCATTAAGTTGTCATTCTAGGTTATGATGTGTCATTGTAATCTTGCTGGTGTATATGTTTGCAGCCATTGCGTGTAATTATTGTTTCTCATAAAAACCTTTGAAGTATTCATCTTGTTCTCTAGCACTCTTTTCCTTAAAAAATAACACATGCGTTTCCTTTCCTCCTACAATCTTGGTCCAGTGCTGTAATAAAGATGTCATGCTGAGTATATGATTGACCACTTTGCATTGTTGTAACTGTTGTTTTTGTATTATAATTGTTTGACTTTATGACTGTAGTGGATCATGTTTATGAAGATACCATAAGGGTTTATGACAGCATACCAAATCACAGTGTTGGGTTTTTGGATGTTACTTTTTCCCTGCTGTTTTGGTAGAATACAACATTCTTCTGCTTGCATTTTTACATTAGTGTTGGAATCTCTCACCTTCAAAACCTCTGTGGCCTCACCCCCCCCCCAGCTCTCAAAATATCCCTTCCTGTTACCTTCACTTGACCAACTCCACCACCCTCAGTCACCCAAAGGTGTCTGACAGCTTCAAATATCATAAGAACATAAGAAGAGCCCTGCTGGATCAGGCCAAAGGCCCATCTAGTCCAGCTTCCTGTATCTCACAGTGGCCCCACCAGAACCCTCAGGGAGCACACAAGACAACAAGATAACCTGTTTCCTGTTGCCATTCCCTGGCATCTGGCATTAAGAGATAGCCTATTACTAAGACCAGGGGGTTGCTTATCCCCATTGTGGCTTGTAACCCGTGATGGACTTTTCCTCCATAAATCTGTTCAATCCACTTTTAAAGGCATCTAGGCCAGGTGCCATCACCACATCCTGTGGCAAGGAGTTCCACAAACTAATTGCACACTGGGTGAAGAAATATTCTCTTTTGTCTGTTTTAATACTCACTTCACTTTAATGTCACTGCCCTTTATCTCTTGCAGCCCCTTTTGCCTGGAACCTTCTCCAACACTGCCTCCCTGATGTCAACTCCCTTCTTTCCTTTCAATCCCTCTTCAAAACTCCCCTTTTCTGTGAAATCTTTGGCCTAATCCCCTAGTCCCCATTCCACATATTTTATTTTTTGCAGTGGTACAGGGATGTATGTGCAAATTAGCCTGAAACTGCAGCAGAAGGTAGAGAGGGCTTCATCACTTAGCAAGCCAAATGGAACTTTTTAAATCCTCTAAATAGCAAATGGGGACATATTATTGTGCACCAAACCACAAAGAAGGCTACATGCTAAAGTCCCCCCCCTTTCCCTGTGGTTTTGGGCCATTTCTATTGGGGGGGGGAAGCAAATAGAAAACAGGATCAAAGGTATGCATTTTACATAAAGTGTTGTTTGGTCCTTAGTCTTTCCCTACATCCACTTCCCTCACCTTCCTTTGCTGTCTCCCTTGTGTTTTTTTTTCTTTTCAGATTATGAACTTTCAGGAAAGGGACCTGCCTTTTCATGTAAATTGCAGTGTTCCACCTACCTGAATGGTGCTATATGACTCATCAGCTTTATCATTATCACACTCACCATGAGTCATAAGGCTACAGGAGGACACCTTATCCATAGTATGGTGATACTGCATACAAGAGCCTCCTTTTCTCTCCTATGAACTTCTTACCATGTGAACTTCTTGTCCATACCACTATTAGCACATGCCAGGAATATAAAGCAGGAGCTTGAGATTTGTCACATTATGGCATTGATCTAAACATTATGGCCTGGTCCAGAGATCCAACTCATATCTGTGCCACCAGGAAGATATTTTTAGGGGTAACCCTGTGGCAAATGTAGCCCTCGGTCAGGCCTTGGCACCAGATTAATTGAAACCCAACCAACAAGTTACATACAAATACACGTGACATGATGATAGCCTGATGGCCAGTTTGGAATAAGAAAAGTCACTTCTAGTGGATGCCGTCAGGGGTAAAGCAGCAGGGGGAGAGGGGGGTCACTTAATCCCTTTCCTGCCTTTTCTCTGCTTTTTGGCCCCAAGCAGCTTCTGTCCCAGTGGGTTTACAGATTTCAAATCCTGGAGGCAAAGCCATTGAGGGTGATTTGGAGTGGGGAAATAACAAGTGGGGAAAAGGTTAAATGCCCCCTCCCTTATGCTTCCCTGCTCCCAACTGTAGCCACCAGAGGCGGTTTTTCAAGTTAAAACTGAGCCACGGAACTGGGAATATAAGGTGCCACAATGAATGATTGATTGGACTTGCATGGGATACCCAAGAGCTGCCTTTCCTGGTTCTGTTGCCCTGGGAACCCACTCAATCAGTCATCAAAAAATGAACTTCTATTGATTCTGAGGAAAACATCCTGCTTGGAAGCAGTGAAGGGAGCCAATTTTTTCAAGAGGGTTTTCCCTAACGGGGAACCCCACTTCCTTGTTTGAAGAACTGTAGAAAATGTGGGAGGAAAGCATGGGACAAAAACTCCTCTGTGAAAATCAGGGCAGGAAATCACAGTACAGTGCATGCCCGAAACAGGAAGTTTCCTGCCCTGAGGAGGGAAAAGCCCCAGGGGGGAAACTCTCGCCCCTTTCAGAAGGCAAGTGCTGCTGGGATTTCTGCAGACCTGAAAGTCTGACAAGGGATGATTGTCAGTGTGGAAGGAGGAATGGCATGACTTGTGTCATGAAGAAAGCCCTGGATTGTGATGAATGTGCGAGTGCAAATCCCACGCAAGTCAGGATGGGACTCATGGATGTATTTTCCCTCAGAATAGTTGAGCCTTATTCTTCTTGGGGACTCTGTTTATTGTGGCGCAGTGGGTTAAACTGCTGAACCATGAGCTGTCGATTGAAAGGTTGGCAGTTTGAATCCGCGACGGGGTGCGCTCTCGTTGCTTGGCCAGCTCCTGCCAACTTAGGAGTTCCAAAGCATGTCAATGCGAGTAGTTAAATAGGTACCGCTTGCGGGAAGGTAAACAGCGCTCCGTGTTCCAGCCGCATGCTACGCGCTGCGGCAAGGAGAGTCATGCCGGCCACATGACCACAGAGGCGTCTTCGGACAACGCTGGCTCTTCGGCTTTGAAATGGGGATGAGCACCACACCCTAGAGTTGGACATGACTGGACTTAATTGTCAGGGGTCACCTTTACCTATGTAACCCACAGAGGTCACAAGGATGGTATGCAAAGGTTGCTGCACCTGCTCCAAATGTTATGATCTGGATGCTTTTTTGGGAAAAAAACCTCCAACCCTCTAGTTATATAATATAGTAACAATCCATCACTGCATCACAGAAGATGGGGGAGGGGAGGCGTGGGGGGGATATTAAAACAAATGTATAGTTGAACCCAGTAATAGAACATTTGTAGAGAAACCTTGCACTATGAGGAATATTGCTCATCCACTCATCTACTCCTATTTCTCCTTGCATGTTCAGCAAAAATGGACTAGACTTCACATTTGTAAAGCCATGTTTTAGTATCATACGCTTGGCATATACTGTATGTGGCTGAAATTACCTTAATAGCTTTTGCTACTTGGTGGTCAGGGACTGACAGTTTGATTTTGCCTAACACTGTGCACTAGAGAATATGTCTTCTTAAATCAAAGCTCCCACTAATTTCAATTGACTAATCATTCTGTCTTCAGCTATATGCTAGGGGAAAAAATTCTGATTTAAACAGACCATTCAAGCTTCCTTTTGCTTAGGCTCAAACTAAACCTGATTGTGGCAGACCCATGTGTTTAAACTTGGTGATACCCCCAATCATGTACAAAGGGAGAGGTTGTGAGGGCTTCTTATTTTTATGAGCAAAAGGAGTTCATGGGTGGGGGATGCTAAAAATTGCCAATGCTGGTGCCTTACCTACCCATAGTCCATCCCCTGATGTCATTTTCCCTTCAACTGGGTTGCAGTTCTGAAAGTGATCAAGGAGCCAGGCTGAGAGAAAAGTGCAGGACTGTGGGGAATTAAATGATTAACAGCCTGAACCTGTCTAAGATGTGGCGGCCGGCCTAAAGGGTCAGCCGCTGCATCCTAGGTAGAATGTGGGTCGCGCCAACGCAGCCCAGGCTCATCTTCCCCTGGTGTAAGTGCCATGGCCCCCGATGGACCTCCTTGGATGCGCGCTAGCTCTGGAGTTGGCACATTTCTGGGGAGGTTGTGTAAGACCGACCCAGGCTGGGTCGGCCAATTGTCCCCTCCCTCACCACCCCTGCCCTCCTTCACCATGCCCCTACGCCAACTAGCGTGGGCCTTACCTGCATTGGCTGGTGCAGGTTCGGTTTGGTGGCGGAGTGAGCGTGCAGGCCCCTGCGCCAGCTCTGCTTACTCAGAAGGAGCTGCAAATGTGCGTTTGCGACTCCTTAGGCTGGCAACCCTCGCAGCGGTGGGGTGGCAGCAGTGACAGCCTTCTCCAGTTCCGCTGTCACAGTGTTTAGAGAAAGGTCCCCGAGTCCACCTGCTGTCCCTTCCTACCTGATGCCCCATTTTCAAATGGAGTAGCAGAGCTGGCTGGAAGAAGAAAGTTGAGTGAAGCACAGTCCTACTTCCAAAAAAAGGGGGGGGGAAATGTCCTTTTTGGAAATGGGGCAGTGCCTGGCCTCACGTCCTTCTTCTGGGTGGCTCTGCCTCTCTATTTGTAAGCCTGAGAGCAGAGCAAAACTCTGGGAGGTAAGTGGGTCAAGGTGAGGCTGAGGTGGAGGTAGTGGATGGGTGCAGCCCACTTCACTTCATCACTGGGCTGACTCTCACCGCACCCCTCATCTGTGCACCACTTTTGCTCTTTGCATCACATTCTCTGCTTAGTGTATGTTAGAAACAGGGGTGTCACTAGGGTTGGTGCCACTCGGGGGCGAAATCTCATGGTGTTACCCCCATAGACCTCCTCCCATACCAGACTGCATGATGTGGAGGCTTCCTGGGAAATGTGGTTCCCAAGCGAGTCACAGCGGGGTTCAGGAAAAACTCATTTTCTACCAGTGGCACATTTTCACACCATTGGCAACTAATAGAATGTCATTTTGGTGTCAACCCCCCCCCCCGAAGTGTCACCTGGTACAGTCTGCACCACCCACATCCTCCTAGTGATGTCCCTGGATGGAAATCAGGTCTGATTTACATAAGAACATAAGAAGAGCCCTGCTGCATCAGGCCAGAGGCCCATCTAGTCCAGCTTCCTGTGTCACACAGTAGCCCCACCAGATGCCTCAGGGAGCACACAGCCAACAAGATAACTTGTTTCCTGCTGCCACTCCCCTGCACCTGGCACAGAGAAAACCTACTTCTAAAACCAGGAGGTTACTTATGGCTTGTAACCTGTGATGGTCTTTTCCTCCATTAATCTGTCCAAACCCCTTTTAAAGGCATCTAGGCCAGGTGTCATCACCACATCCTATGGCAAGGAGTTCCACAGAGGAACTCATGGGTCTGCTGAAATCATGTGAAAATTGCCCTTTAATTGATTTAATTGAGGTGCTGTGGTATTGGCATCTATTACTTTTAATTTTCATTGTGATAATAATTAATATGCTCACATTTCTTGAGTTCCACTTGAGTTAAAAGATTCTCCCCTTTCTTTTCACCATGGTTCATACGACCTGCAGTTTAAGCTTTGCTCTGCTTTGCCCTGCTGTTCTCTTCTCATTGCGGAAATACTTACGGTAGTTACTCTTTAAACTGTTGCATAAATATTTAATCTTTCTCCTTCCGAGGCTTGTAACTGTTATCCTAATTTTCCAACTGAGGGAGCAGAGAAGACCTGAGATTTTCTAGCATTGCTGAATAGCTCTGCTCTCCAAGGTTATGTCTGATTTATTAGATCACAGTGCTTTTTAGGAAAAAAAATATTTAAAATGATTTTCAGGCCTGTTCCTTCAAAACCTTTATAATAGCACTGTAATAGGACAAATCTAATAGTCGAAATCAGAAGAGACAAATATCATGTCTATGCAATTGAAGCAAGATTTGGAGAGAAGGATCTCAATGGAAATGTGGGAGTAAAGAGAAAGAACAGGATATTCTATACTATAGAATATCTATAGCTAAGAAATGGCTACTGTAAAGTAGTGCTAAAATGGTATACAGCAGCAGTTCCCAAAGTGTGTGTTGGGATGCTGTGGGGTATTGCAGCTCACTCCCAGGGACATCGCGGGACCTGCTCCGACTGAGACGCTCAGCAGAGTGACCGCGATGTGATGCAGAAATCCACGGAGCAGAGGTTCTACTCTGCTGGCTCTGCATTTTTGGTGTGGTATTTTTTGGACCAACTGCCTCACCTGTTTTACATCAGTTTTGAGGTCTTTGGCCACAGAACCCGGAAGTAAGTGCCAGTAAGTGAAGTAAGTGTCATTGCATCATGCATCATTGTATCATCTGCATTTACTTCCGGGTTCCACAACCAGCAACAGCAGAGGGGGGGGGGCGTTGTGAGGTCTGTAAGTTTGAGAACCACTGGTATACAGTCTAAAGAGTTATTGGGAGGAAATTGCAAAAAGTATTGAAGGTTGTATTTCTCAAGAAGGAGTGGCTGTGGCATGGGGGATCCGCTGTTAAAAAGGCGAAAAGTTTTCAAAAGTCCCACAAGACTATGCCTGGGACTTCACTTATAGCTATGCTTTGGATCATAGCAAAAGGGCCAAACTCCTCCTCATGTAAAGGATCTGGATCCTCCCTCCCCCATTGTGGCTGCTAGTTGCCCCAGGAGAGAAGCTACCATTGGTATAGCTTCTCTCCCAGGGCAAATAGCAGCCATGGTGTGTGTGTGTGTGTGTGTGTGGGGGGGGAGAATCCAGATCAGAAGCATTATAAGAGGAAAGGGTTCAGTCCCCTTTTCCCACACTATGGTCCTAATCTGGATCCTTCCTGGAACTGCTAGTTAGGACAAAACTATCAAGTGCACAAGGACCAATAACACGTTAAACAAATTGAAGAATGGCTAAACCTATGGAATTCAGCAGAGATGTCTTCTTGGAAGCAAAATTTTGGTGATGAAGGTGCTTCTCTTTGTCCTAGTCCTCTTTGTGTTTCTGTTATTTATTCGTCTGCATATGTATCCCTCTGGGATGCATGTGTTCAAATCATGCAAGCCCCCAATTACGGAAAGTATCTTTATTAGGACTGACCTTTTTTTGTCTTCCCGTATGCACTTTTGGCAAAGTTTGCTGTGCTGGAGGCTTTTGCAGTGGAAGAAGAAACTTTTGACAGTTTGCATTTCTGTGAGGGAAACCATGAAAGTGACAAAAATGCTTGCAGTTGCGGAAACGCTTACCGGTGATGGTGGGGCAACATTTATTCTTTGTTTTTTCTTTCAAAAATGATGCCAGCATTGGGGGGGGGGGGGAACTGCCATAGTTGTAGCAGTGTTTAAGTGTTGCCCCCAGTAGCTGCCTGCCACCATTTTGTTTCCCACCATGCACTAGTGAATAATGTTTTCCCAGTGTGTGTTGGCAAAGAAAGTGGCAGTGGCATCCGCTGGGAGAATGAGAAGCAGCCACTACTTGTAGAGATGGCATCATTTTGAAGAAGAAAAAAGATAACCACAGACTTTGATTACCCGAACAATGCTTTTAATTTGGTTCAGAACCACGGAGGCACCCTGAGCCAGAGGTTGTTCTTGAGTCAGTCCCCCAACCTTGAGCATTTTCATTCACCCCCCCCCCCGAAAATTATCTCCCTCATCCACCTTAGCTACCTATGGAGGTGATGTCGAAGTTGGGCTATCGGTGTGAGTTCTGGGGCAGCAAAGGCATGGATGCCCTGTTTTCCGCCTCCCAGCTGCCCTCCAGTGCGGGGGACGGATAGGGGCGGTCCCTGGCCTGGATCACGTGACCTATCTTAGATGCCCTCTGGCTCAGGGTGGTTTCAGCTGTTCCTGCTGCCTTGACCCTGTAGGGGTTGATGGTGAAGAGCCCGCCTGCCTCCTGAAGGGTGTTGGCTTGGAGTCAGGGTTGTAACACCCGCCCAGGGCAGGCTTAGGCCTGGCCTCAGCTTCAGCGCTGGTCCTGTGCACTGTTGTGTCACCTTAACCTAGAGCCTGCCGGTCTCCCATCTTTCCTCCTCTGTGTCTAAATTCAATAAAAGTGGCCCTTTCACCCATATATATTGGACTCCTGTGTTTATTGATGTGTGCTTGGGCAAATACTTAACACTGGTAAAAGAAATTACCATTAATGATGCTCCAAAAACTTAAAAGCAGAGTGAACATTTTCTCCACTAAAATACAAGGAAAAACCTGTCTATTTTTCAAATTAGTTCTGAACCCAGATCATTTACATACAAAAACGTGCGATACAAGTAACTCAAAACCTCCAAGCATTTTCTTTCAGATTTATCTTAGAACGGTAGCAAATCCTGAATATAATTATCAGCTTTTAGAAGATAAATACCTCATTTAAAGGAGTGTTTTTCAATATACTGAAAAATTCAAGAGAACTATATTAAAAGATGGAAATTTGCAATTATTGCTAATATAAAGAGTGAATATTTTTTTTAAAATAACATGGTTTGCTACATAAACTTTCATATAATCCTTTAAAATGGGAGTGTATGTTTTTCTTTGAAAAGTGCACATAGTAATCTGAAATAGAGACTTAATCAAGGGTAAAAATAAATTATTAATTAAGTTTTAGTTAATAAAATGAGAAAACTTTTTTCTTTTAAAAACTCCTTATTTAAACAGATTTGAACAAAGTGATAATGCCCAAACAAATGGAGGAATGATTTTTCACAGGCTAGCAATACCTTCTGCTGAAGAGAGAACTCTACTGCATAAATATATCAAGCAATCTGCACAATACCAGTTGAATAAATGAAATTGAAAAATTGCAATAAATAAACAACCAACCTTTCAGTATATTTTTATAACATATACGACAGAGCAAGTGACTGGCCAACATTCTAGGTGTTAGTCCTTGCTTTTGATATACAGACCAGGGTTCTCAACCGGTGGTATGCATACCACCAGTGGTACTTCGGGGTACTCTGGTGGTACTCAGACCGCCAGGCCCCCCTGAACCCCACCGCCCCTGAAACCCCATAAAACACGGTGCTTTCGGCACCACATTTTCGCTCCCAAGAGGTTCCTGCCTTTGGACGAGCCTCTTGGGAGCGAAGAAAACAGCCCACCCACCCAAAGCCTCTTATCAGCCTCCGGCGGCCTCCTGCTCAGCATCTGGCAGCCTCCTGTGACAGAAACTGGGCCGAAAACCCAGAAGTAAGCAGCAATGACATCAACTCCACTTTTCTTCCAGTGGTACTCAGCATAGTGGTGGCCATGTAGGTGGTACGCCACGCCAAGTACTTTGAGAACCCCTGATATAGGCTATCTAGTAGTTTCTAACAAAAAAAGCCTAAAGTTATAAAAGCTTTAAACTAGTCTAAAATGCAAAATATCTATCGAGGGCTGCTGGCAACACTTGTTGAACATAGGCCCGGTTTACCTATGCAATAGAATAAGGATTCGTACACATGTCTTGGGTGGGATTAATTTGACCATGGATGAACCATCAGGAGGCCCACAGCAGACTCCTGAGATCCATCTGCAGCAACAGAAGTGGCATGTCTGACTGAACCAAACTAGTTGCTCCATCAGTGCCCTCTCCCCTCCCCCACATTGGCAAATGGGAGCTTTTTCTAGAGGCCTCTGCAATGTCTTAGTGGCGTCTGAGGAATACTCTCATTCATGGCTGAGGAAGGCAGGAAGTGACTACGACAGAGCAACGTGGTTGGCTATTTGACTCACTACTGTACATTGTTTTCTGTTTTCAGGCACCTTCCCCATCTGCAAGTGGGCTTCTTTCGGAGGCCCCTAAAAGACATGATGATGCAGAGGTATCTAAAAGAAACCTGTTCACTGAAGGCTCCTAGAAGCCCCAGTCCAGTTGGGGCTTACCTGGGTAGCAGAGCAGCAGCAGCAGCAGCAGCCCAGAGCACTTCATGGGGGCTGTGCTAGCAGGTGCCATATTTTTAAAATGACAATGCAATGTGTCCATCCCAACAGGCACATTCAAAAATATTACTTGCCCACCTGCAGTCTGAAGTGGTAGAAATCAGTCTATCACCTCAGGATTTGACACCTCATTTTGTGGCATGTTATAAATTGTGTGTGTGTGTGTGTGTGTGTGTGTGTGTGTGTGCGTGCGTTGCAATATGCAACATTTCAAAGGCGCATGGGTCACCATGTAAAGACATTATTTTGGCCAACAGGTATTAGAGCAGGATGGCCTTACTCTTTTGTCTAGTCCATGATATAATTCTAAGCTGCTCTGTTCGTTAGCACTGCCCTTCATTCCATGGCTAATGGGCCTGCAATGATGTGCTACATGCAAGGCAGGGGTATTGGCACAATAAATACATGTTACTTTATACATAGGACTGTATATGGAAATGTATGGACAGGTGTTGCATTTATTTTGCAGTGTTATTTTTCTGTATTTGAGAGATATTTCTGGTGTACTCATTGCAGACTTTTTTTGCAGACTGTCTTTGCTGTTGCTTGTTCTTTGGCAGCTCTCGACAGCTAAATGATCTATTATAGCTTCAGTGTTCAGCCCGCAGAGTGACTCCTTGTCCTCTGAAATGGCTAATTGAGTGGGAGGCATTTCAGGCAGAAAGGAATTGGTATCTGCCAGGTGAACCTAACTCAGTCTTCAGAAAACACTTAACAGCCTTGGTCAAATTGCCAGCTTTTCAGTTTGGTTTGCATTTACTTTTGGACCAGCTCCAGATGTGATCATTAGTTTTGTGATTTGGCTGCAAATCACGGTACACCATTGTTGTTTAGTTCTCATTTCACTTTGACTCCTTGAATTGGCAGCAACATGATTCAGTGTAAAAGAGCAACGGCTACAGATCCTCCAATAGCACACACCGTCCACCTCCAAATTATAGTATTTCATTACAGAGGAGTGCTGCTTGAACATCTAGATCAGAGGTTCCCTATCTGTGGTACACTGACCACTGGTGGTACGCGGACCACAGGCTGGTGGTACGCGGGCTGCCAGGAGCCAAGATGGCAGTCTCCATCTCAGCTGCGTGGTGCCGCATCTTCAGCTTCTCTTTGCCGGCAGCTGTGTCTTTGGCTTCACTTCCCCAACCACAGCGGAGAGAAACTGAAGACACAGCCGCTGGAACACTGGGGTGCCCGTGTCTTCAGCTTCTCTTCGCCACGATTGGGGAAGAAAAACCAAAGACGCGGCTGCCCTAGTTTGCCCAGACTGCCCCCCCCCAGAAAGTGCCAATGACGTCATCGGAACTTTCCTCCGGTGGTACGTGGGCGGGCGGAGAGGTGGTACACGGGCCTTCAAAGGTTGGGAACCTCTGATCTAGATGTTGCCACTGAGGAACTGTATTATTGTTAACTCGTTAAGATTGCAAGAGCTCAGGACAGGCAATACTTTGAAGAATGTTAATGAAAAGCAGACCAATCTTAGAGACCCCCACCACCACCACTGCAGAAAAATAAATTCCACCAACCACCCTGGGCTTAGGTTGTACATGTGTGCATGCTATGGACTATCCCTGGCAGCAGAGGTTAGGTTGCAGGGGTTTGCTCTGGACCTGCCAAGTAAATACGTTGGCTGAGTGCAAAGTAAGGAAAGGGCCAACAACGACTCTGGGAAAGCTGTCACTGCTGATCTTCCCTGGATCTACTTCCATGCCTGTTTCCTCCCATCCAAGTCCAACTCACCCCATTGTTGATTTGAAGGAGAAAGGAGTCTGAGCTTTTTCTTCACCTCCAAAGCAACTGTAGGATGGGTGATTGAGCTCAGAAAGATCGCATGCCTTTGACACATTACTTTGTGAATAAAAGGATGGCTTAGCCTACTGCTGTAACAATCAGTTCATTATTTGGTATGTATGAGAGGGTCAAATCAGACATCAACGCAAACTTGCAATTTCTTTAAGAAATAGCATGCCCGGGGAGGGCCTAATGTGGCACAAAACCTTAGTTGGGCATGTGGGAGGCCTTAAGCTTTTTGACCCCAGCACAGCCCCTGCTGATCGCAGCACTTCCTTTGCAAGTTTGCAAATTCAACATTGCAGGGGTTTGGGAAGGACATGATGGATGGGGTATGAGTGGAACAGTTAGATGGTGAAATAGCAGACTCACTGCAAAGTGAGATGCTGCTTAGGAGAGGGTATATTTTCAAGGCTTCATTCAGTCTCTGGGGGACACTGAATACTTCTTTGGGTGCCCTTCTAGGTGTCATCAGCTATACCAGTAGCTTGGTTCCCTCAAATGGAGCTCCTTTGCCTTTGTTGGCAAGGATTTTGGGTGGGGGTATTTGCCCCCCCCCAGGTAGGGCGCACGGAGGGGTTGGGGGACTGGGAGGCCTGAAAATAGGCTGGGGCTCCTGGCAGAAGGAGATGTGTCACTTCCTCATTGGTCTTCCTTTGCTTCCCTTCCCTTTTGAGCAGATGCCACTGTCTTCCCCATTCGGGCTCCCTGTTGTGTTTCCCCTTGTTGTCTCTCTCTTTTCCAGTCCTTCTACCCTTCCTCTTATGTCCTCTCTCCCAGCTCTCCCTTGACTCTTCTGCTCTCTCTGTTGCTCCCAGCTGTCCCCTTGCTTCTCTAGTCTCTTTTCTCTGGCTCAGACCACCTTCTTTGCCTCTATTCACCCCCACATTTCCTTCTCGATCCACCTTGCTCTCCTCCTCTCCATCTGTCTCCTTTCCTGGACTTAAATCCCCCCGCCTATCCCAGCCCCACTGTCTCCTGCTACAGAGGATGTCAGGGCTTCCCTGTCTTTGTCTCGGCCTCTTGGTGCTCAGTGATGGCATCATAACGTAGTGACTGGAATAAGATGTTTCTTTGTTCCTCCTGGCAAAGCAGGACACTGTGACAGCCTAGTGCTCCACAGGGCCGGATTGCATATTTATGGCAGCATCTGATTCGACCCTAAGACTGTGGTCCTGATTCAAAGTCCCAACACTCCCGTGTAAGCAAACTTCACCACTGATTTCAGCGACGAGGGCAGTTTTACATGTTAAATAGTAGTATGGAATTGGTATCAATAATGATTTCAGTAGATAAGCAATTGGGCAGAGATGATTATTTTTTTGGCAAAATAGTAGATGCAAGGAGAGCAGTCATCCAAGCCAGAGGCAATCTGATTCATGCCCCTTCCTCCTCCTCCTCCTCCTACACACACACACACACACACACACACACACACACACACACACACACACACATTTCTAACATTTCTGACAATGTCTTTCTATGAAAATAAATTAAATTTGAAACACAATGTGCACCATTATCACTTCTTGAATCAAGCTTTATAAAATAACTGAATCATGCCTTATTAATTTTAATCTGAAAGCTTTATAATCACGGCAAAATCCAGAAAATACAAAAGGGATGAGGTTACATAACACAGTGCTTTTCATGAGATGACCTGCTTGTTTTCGTTCTGCAGTGACTCAATCTCATTATTATGTCTTCTTTTTAAGAACTTTAAGCAGCTATCTGCAGTGTGTTCAATCTTTATTTTTCAATTTTTATTTTTTAAATTCCTCTTGCATCTATTTACTTTGGCAGAGGGCCCATGGATCCATTCAAGTTTCTATCTTAACTGGCTAATCGTATTTTTTCATAAGCCTTCTTTGCTTCTGTAATTGCCGCTTATAAATGCTTGAAAATTAGATTCATTAGAGCCAAACTAGGTGTGACAAACTCATGCATTAAAATTGGGTCTTCCCTGCAATCCATATAAAGCAGGGGACAGTACATCATAGGTAAAGGTGACCCCTGACAATTAAGTCCAGTCATGTCCGACTCTAGGGTGTGGTGCTCATCCCCATTTCAAAGCCAAAGAGCCAGCGGTGTCCGAAGACGCCTCCGTGGTCATGTGGCCGGCATGACGCTCCTTGCCGCAGCGCGTAGCATGCAGCTGGAACACGGAGCGCTGTTTACCTTCCCGCAAGTGGTACCTATTTATCTACTCGCATTAACATGCTTTGGAACTGCTAGGTTGGCAGGAGCTGGCCAAGCAACGAGAGCTCACCCCGTCGCAGATTCGAACTGCCAACCTTTCGATCAACAGCTCATGGTTCAGCGGTTTAACCCACTGTGCCACCCGCTGACATCATAGGTGAATAGAAACCACAAAGTGCAGGCTTGGGAAAAAAAGTCTCACATTAGACTCTGCTGTGCTCCCTCAGATAATGCTCTGCCTCAAGCAGACTGAATTGACCCCCTCCCTCTAAGCATTTTTAGCAAATTAGTAATTCTCATATGTCAGTGTCGCCGTGAACGGCTAGTTAGCTTTCAGGAGACTGAGAGTTTTGCCCGAAAGGAATTGAAAAACCAGACGTAGGGAGAGATAAGGACTTCTTTATTTAACGTGCACAGGTTCAAGCTCTCCAGGTCAGAGAGATGAACAAAGAGACAAAGCAGGCGTGAGGTTTTTATACTTTTGCATATGCATGATGCTGTACTAGCTATGTATCAATTCATTATACCTCAGGTAACCTAAGCCAAAATATGAAAAATCAAACAGTTCTTCTCCCTATCTTGGAGTACGTACTCTGAAGCTGGAAGAAGACATCTCCCACATGCAGCTGTATGTCTAGCTGTGTCTCTTATCAAGCCACATTCCATTCTAACTACGGTAGTTGCCTTTCACCTTGAAGAAAGGCAGAGTTTGGAACAGCCGAAGAGGGGGGTAAGTTTCCATTTAACAGTTACAAACATGGAGTCAGGCCTGAGGCTACATCAGGAAGTGCCAAATTACATGTGGGAAAAGTGCTGAGTCACATTCTGCATAGGTCTACAGTAAAAGGTCTCTAGACTTGCTTTCCAAAAGTGCTAACAGCCCAATCCTATCCAACTTTCCAGCACTGATGCAGCCATGCCAATGGGACACACACTGCGTTCTGTGGTGGTCGGGCAGTCACGGAGGCCTCCTCAAGAGAACCTAGGGGCTGCATTGTGGCTGAATTGGTGCTAGAAAGTTGGTTAGGATTGGGCTGTAAGTCATGGACAGTCTTGAATTCTGAATCAGTAAGTCTAAATTTACACTCTGCAAAAGTGCCACATCATCCTCTGCAGAACTGTCAAGTCATGGTTAGCATGTGCAGTGTCGTGCTCAGAAAATGGTGACTTATGACCTACATGGTGCCAAGTCATAATCTGCAAAACCAGCGGGGGAGTGCAGGGTGGGAGACTTTGGAGGGGAGGGGGGATTTAAATCCCCTTTGAATCCCCCTTTGGAGGAGATTTGAATCCCCTTTCCATTCTGGGGCCTCCCATTCTCTCTGCACAGCTGGCTGCACTGGTGGGGAAAGTTGGATAGGATTGTGCTGTTTGTTACCCCAAACGACTGCTTGCATGGTCTGTGCAGTTGGGTTTGTGTGGAGTTCATTGTTAGTTTGTCGTTACCTTGCTCGTTGTTAATGACATTTTTATCCTCTCCTCCTTCTAAGAAGCTCAGAGTGATGCACATGGTGGTCCCCCTATTTTATGCTCACAACAGCGCTACGTAGTAGGTATAGCTGAGCAATAAGGACTTGCCCAAACTCAAGGCTCTGACTTGAGATTTGGTTGGCATGGGTATTTGTGGTATGACAAAGTGAAAGCAAATTTAGAATTTAAAAATCACTATGTTAGACATGCATTATGGAGAATTTGGAACCGATATAAAATTAGGTTTTATGAGAAAATACCATTATGGGTTGCACCATATGAAGCGCACTTTGGTGGAAGTAGCGTGCCAAAAGAGAAAGGACTACTATACAGAAATTTATTACATTTTTCACAAGGAGACTGTACAATGAAGTCAAGAGAAAAATTAATGGAAGAAGACTTTAATTGCCAATGGTTTGTATATGCTCAAATTTTGGAGAGATTTAAAGTGGACAAGAAGGCATATGGATTTGTAGAAGAAGAAGAATCAATACTGGAGGTACAATTAAAATCTGAAAACCAGGTAATCTCAAAAATGTATAAATTGCTTTTGAAGTTCGAGATGGCAGAAGAACAGGTTAAAGAATATATGATTCAATTGGCGAAAAATGTAGGTCATGTTATTTTAATGGAGCAATAGGAACAGTTATGGTTAAAACAGTTGAAATTTACGTTAAATGTTACTATTAAGGAAAATATGTATAAAATGATGTATAGATGGTATATAACCCCAAGCAAATTAGCAAGAATGTATGAGAAGGTGACGAATAGCTGTTGGAAATGTAAAAAAGCAAGAAGGAACATTTTATCATATGCGGTGGACATGCCCCCAAGCAAAGAAGTATTGGACTCAGATTCATAAACAGATAGAGTTGATTTTAAAGATTAAGGTTCAAATGAAACCGGAAACCTTTTTGTTGGGTATGAGGGATGATCATGTAGGTGAAAAATTTCAAACTTTGTTTTTATATATGATAACTGCGGCAAGAATTTTATATGCACAATATTGGAAGAATGCGGAGATACCTTCGCTGGAAGATTGGTGGCTGAAAGTTTTGGACTATGCTGAAATAGATAAACTTACAATTTTAATTAAGGAAAAGTCAGTTAACCTTTTTGTGAATAACTGGAAACCATTTATCGATTTTTTAAGAGAGAGAGAGAGAGAGAATAACGATGTGATGATATGCGGATTTAATGAATAGAATGTGGGTGTTATTTTGGCTTAGTTGGATATTATATGTAGAAAATAGTGAATAGTATGCTAGTAGGATGTATTGCTTCGTGCTTGCTATAACTTTGTGAAATATGTATTGTTTTTATGTTTTAATATATCAATAAAATATAAATATATGGGGGGGGGAAAGGACTTGTCCAAAGTCACTGATTAAGCTGAGGGGGGGGGGGTTGAACCTGAGTCTCCCTGGTCTAGGCCCAGCATTTCACCACACTGGCTCTCCACGAGAATGATCTGAGATGTTCAGCAAGAGGAACACCTGCTTCATGCAGGCAGGGACTGGTCTTTTACTCTTTGTTCTTGGTGTAAGCACACCTTGGGTGACATTGTGTGTTCTAGTTAACCAAAGCAATTGCTGCTTGGATTTGTATCCATTGTTTGGATTCACATGAAAATGATTAAGATTGTAGTTTATTGCCTAGTTAAATGACAGTGCAGCTGGTATCTCATCATGCTGTATTTCTTAAAAAAAAAATTTTTTTTTGCTTTGTATCACTGACTCCCTGTGGAAGCAGTGTGGTTGTGAAGCAGCAGGAAAAGTTGTTTAGCCGATGGAACTCAGTTTGGGAATTACTGCCTTCATTTAAACTTGGGTAATAAAGGGCAATTTTAAAATTTAAAGTTGTAGAGTTGCCATCTGTACGGACTACAGATTGTTTTCTTACAGCTATAAGAACTTGGGTTTGGATAACTTCTGCAGTTATAAGAATGTGTCATTGGGTGGGCTGAGATATAAGGAGAAACAGTGGTTTTCCAACATAACAATGAGTCTTTAACAGCCCAGGAGGCGGGAGGGGGTGGATTCGGTAGCAATGGCGCATACCAGATCCTAAACCCTCCATTTCAAACCTCCCCACCCCTTTTCTCTCTGAAATATGCCACCAAAAGAGGTGGTGTATGTCTGAGGGAAGTCATAGGTGGCCCCTATGTTTTATACTTACCTCCTGTTAGTCATTTTATTCCTCTCCCCAACCCTTTTCCTCCCTCTCCCCTTCAAACACCTTGTGACAAATCGGGTTTTGGCAAACATTTTCAGCCTGCCACTAATTCACGCTTCTTCTGAAGTGCCGTGCTTCTTTGCCACCTGGAAGGTCTCTTCACATTGCTCCATCCGCTTCTAGTGTTTGCCTTTCTGAGGCCATTGGTTCAGTGCATAGAGCACAGCTGCCAAAGGAGGGCAAAGATGTATGGTAACTGTTCACCTCTGAAGTTGTTCTCATTGGCTGGGAGCTTCATCTCTTAGAAGCACGAGATTCTCATTCGAGCTCTGACCCCTGCCATGTGGGAGTAAGGAATTCCTAATGTTGCTTGGTACCTTTAGAACAGAAGGGTATACTGACTGATAGAGAAGGGGTGGAGGCTGATCTTTGATCACATGACAGTGAGGACATTCAATTCCCATCTTAGAAAGAAGAACAAGCTGGGAAAAAGAGAGTATGGGGGGAAAAGCTAAGGATAGGTTCAGTAGAAAATAGCTTTACTCCTTGCCTACGGCTCCTCACCTTCAGATTTCACTCCTTTCCTCAAAGACCACAAGGGGAACTAAAATCACGACATTTCAGGTCAGACCTGAAATGGAGAAATCCTATCCATTGCAAGTATGGTCTGGGTGTATAGTTCTACTGCTGGATACTCATTTGCCTCTTTTATGCTCAAATGAAAGTACTGTACCATCCCAACCTTGATGTCAGGTCTTCCCCTAAGTGCGTCACACGATGGATTTTCTTTGATATCCTGGACTCTGCAGGTGCATCATGTGAAGGAAACTGCTATGCACACCATGGGTAGCATCCCGACTAGCACTTCTGCCATTGTGAGTTCCTTCTGTGAATGGAAGCTCCCTCTTTCAACAGAATAAGGATCCTGGTGCAAGTGTAAGGAGCCCTTGCACAAGTGGAACGCGCCTTCTATTCATCAAGGAAATTTCCATTTGTGGTGGAAGCGCTAGTCAGGATGCTGTTCCATGTGCCTGGAATCATTTGTACAGTGGTTTTGAAAGATCAACAAGGAACTAGCAGCTTCCATATTGTTCATGCAGCTGCTCCTATGTGCCAAAAACCCATTCAACTTCAAACAATGTTCATTCTGTGAAGTAGGTCATGACATTTTTGTTTTAAATATACAATGTTCCCATATAACTGATATGAAACAAGCAGAGGGAGCATCTGAGATCACTCATAGAGTTTAGCGCTTTTGACTTTGCACTCATGTCTCTCAATCCAGATCTGCAGGCCATGTGACCACACTGACTTTCCAATATGATATATTTAGATAGACAGACCTTTATTGGCATAAAAAACAAAAGGAAAAACTAGTCCAAAAAAGAGGCATTAAATATACACTGCTCAAAAAAATAAAGGGAACACTGAAATAAGACATCCTAGATCTGAATGAAGTAAATATTCGTATGAATTACTTTGTTCATTACATAGTTGAATGTGCTGACAACAAAATCACACAAAAATTAGCAATGTAAATCAAATGTAGCAACACCTGGAGGTCTGGATTTGGAGCTATACTCAAAATTAAAGTGGAAAAAACACTACAGGTTGATTCCAATGTTGATGTAATGTCCTTAAAACAAGTCAAAATGAGGCTCAGTAGTGTGTGTGGCCTCCACGTGCCTGTATGACCTCCCTACAACGCCTGGGCATGCTCCTGATGAGGTGGCGGATGGTCTCCTGAGGGATCTCCTCCCACACCTGGACTAAAGCATCCCCCAACTCCTGGACAGTCTGTGGTGCAACGTGGCGTTGGTGGATGGAGCGAGACATGATGTCCCAGATGTGCTCAACTGGATTCAGGTCTGGGGAACGGGCGGGCCAGTCCATAGCATCAATGCCTTCGTCTTGCAGGAACTGCTGACACACTCCAGCCACATGAGGTCTAGCATTGTCTTGCATTAGGAGGAACCCAGGGCCAACCGCACCAGCATATGGTCTCACAAGGGGTCTGAGGATCTCATCTCGGTACCTAATGGCAGTCAGGCTACCTCTGGCGAGCACATGGAGGGCTGTGCGGCCCCCTAAAGAAATGCCACCCCACACCATTACTGACCCACTGCCAAATCGGTCATGCTGGAGGATGTTGCAGGCAGCAGAACGTTCTCCACGGCATCTCCAGACCCTGTCACGTCTGTCACGTGCTCAGTGTGAACCTGCTTTCATCTGTGAAGAGCACAGGGCGCCAGTGGCGAAGTTGCCAATTTTGGTGTTCTCTGGCAAATGCCAAACGTCCTGCACGGTATTGGGCTGTAAGCACAACCCCCACCTGTGGATGTCGGGCCCTCATACCATCCTCATGGAGTCTGTTTCTGACCGTTTGAGCAGACACACGCACATTTGTGACCCGCTGGAGGTCATTTTGCAGGGCTCTGGCAGTGCTCCTCCTGTCCCTCCTTGCACAAAGGCGGAGGTAGCGGTCCTGATGCTGGGTTGTTGCCCTCCTATGGCCTCCTCCACATCTCCTGATGTACTGACCTATCTCCTGGTAGCGCCTCCATGCTCTGGACACTACGCTGACAGACACAGCAAACATTCTTGCCACAGCTCGCATTGATGTGCCATCCTGGATGAGCTGCACTACCTGAGCCACTTGTGTGGGTTGTAGACTCCGTCTCATGCTACCACTAGAGTGGAAGCACCACCAGCATTCAAAAGTGACCAAACCATCAGCCAGAAAGCATAGGAACTGAGAAGTGGTCTGTGGTCACCACCTGCAGATCCACTCCTTCATTGGGGATGTCTTGCTAACTGCCTATGCTTTCCGCCTGTTGTCTATTACATGTGCACAACAGCTTGTGAAATTGATTGTCAATCAGTGTTGCTACCTAAGTGGACAGTTTGATTTCACAGAAGTGTGATTGACTTGGACTTCCATTGTGTTGTTTCAGTGTTCCCTTTATTTTTTTGAGCAGTGTATATACGTACAGGTCGATTACAAATATTGTAGATTACAAAGGTCTAATTAAAAAATTCTGTTCCACAGTTAAAAGAAATTTCATCACTTTCTCTATAACTAGGGAAAGGGGCTTCACTAAGGAGGAATATATTAAAAAACCTAGGAGTAAGGAGGTTGAGAATGGCGGGGGGGGGGAGTAGGGAAACCGCTTGCTGTGCACAGTGCACCATATCATATGGCCCAAGTTTTCCTAGAAGAAATTTCCAGTGCAATATGTGCCTCAGTAATGTGAGTTGGTGTGAAGATCCTTTGGCATTTTAATCAGGATTTCATCAGGATGTTAGGACTATCACTCAACAGGGAAGTCATTCTCTATTAGGAACACAATATATGGAATGTTTACTGTTGTTTTGTTCACACCAGGTTGTTGTGAGATACATTACCAGGAACTGTATGCTCATGATTAATTTTTCTGTATAAAGCACATTAATGGCCTAGACTCCTGTTGAGTTTCTGAAATTACAAAGAGTGTGCCTAGTGTTACAGGCTGTTTTGTTTCATTTTATGAATCTGTACACCTGTGTCTGTCACGCACTGCATCAGCTCTCTATTTATTTATGTCTAATTGTACATCAACGTAATTATATATACAGTTATTTTTAGGGTACATTCAGTGGGAGCTGACAGGAACAAAGCACCGTTGCCTCCCATAGGAGGCATTAATTTCAAATGTAATCCATGCCTCCTTCCCCTTGGGGCGTCCTTTACAACTAAACCTATGGCTCCTTTAACATCATGCAGAGGCTGCAGAGCATGTGCCTATAGGACACATGACATGTAACTTTGCAAATGAAAACCTTAGCCTTTTAAAGATGTAGTTTAAAGAAGCATGTCACCCTTTATGTAGAAGAACGGTAAACATAATAGGAATGTCATGTTTGATATTTCTTATTTTGGAAATGTCTTAAATGAAAGCCCCATATTAGCTTCTGTCAGGAGACTGTGTGCTACAGATCTATGTACATTATAATCTAGTGTCTACTGAAACTCAAGCTTCAGTCATTATAACTATCTACTTAGCGCAATTTTGACATGACAGTTAACATTATTTTGTGTACCACATTAGATACTTTAGGATAATTAAATTTTCTGCGTTGAAGTGAGGCCTTACTAGTAATGTGACAACCGCTAGCCAGAAATGACACAATTTGGCTTGGGTTGCCATTAGTTATATGCATGGTGGAAGAAAGTTGCTTAATATGTTCTTCACAAAATATTCTAGATTGAGATAAAGACATTTAGGGCGCAATCCTGGGGATCTATAGAATGGCGGAGCGAGCGTTCCGCCGTTCCATGATGTCGCAAACATGCCGTAAAGCACGTTCGCGATGCCTCAGGAGTAAAGGAGGCCAGCGCAAGGCTGGCCTCCTTCACTCCGTTGCTGGACCAAGGACACGGCCACCGGAGGAAGGTAAGCTCTCCCGCCTGCAGCCATGTGTGTGTTCTGGCAGGCGAGGGAGGGGGCCATTGGACTAGCTGGACTGGGAGGGGGTGGGGGATTGCTTCCGCCATATTTAGCTGGCAGAAAACCGAGGAGGCCTATTGGGCCGGCCCCTGTTTACACCTGGGGAAGGGGATGAGCATCCTCTTCCCCAAGTAGACCTCCGGCCCGCCATCTGACGGGCAGCCTCGGGCTCAGGATCCAGTGGGCAGCCCTGGGCTGCCTGCCGGATCCTTACACAGGATTACGCTGTTAGTGTTTGGAACTGTCTGATGCAAAACCTGCAAAAGGGATTTCTTTTGAGACATTGCTGCAACAATAGGAGGTAACTTGATGCAAGAGAAGTGAAACCTTGCAGAAATGCAAATATTACAAGAACACACAATGCTTGTTTATATAAACATGACGAAAAAGAAAATCTGACCAAAATATATATACTGTATATTTATAAAAATATGATGAAATATAAGCTTAATTAAAATGAGAGTGAAGTGGAACACATCATACTCCAGTGTGCTTCTGTGGCGAATTCCCTGGAACTGTGATGGACATGGGTATAACTTTTAGAATTTTCAGAGCAAGATTAGGTACTGCCAGAAATTCCAATGTGTTCATATTTTGACAGCAAGCCTGATTTAGAGGCTATTTTTTTTTTAAAAAGCATCTCTGTAAGTAAAAGATGGCTTGTCAGATTTTTTTTTACACATGACAAAATCAACCAAGCATCCTTTCAAGGGAAACTTGGCTCAGTTTATGCTGTTAACTTCTGCCTTACTGAACTAGCGCTAGTTTGAGCTGGTTATCTGTGATAGCTGGGATACCGGGTCAGCCCATCCAGGAGGCCAACTGAAGCCATCACCTCAGGCAGCAGGTTGGTGGGCAGTGGTGTTCCTGCGGTAGGGGCTCGATCGTAAGTCGCACCCCGTCCTAGTACCGCGTTCATGAACTGGAGTGAGGAGGCCCCGCCCCTCGCCGTCGGAGCCATGCCCGTTCGGCTTCTCTGCGCGGAATGGCTCCGACGGCGAGGGGACGGGGCCTCCTCACTCCGGTTCGTGAACACGGTACTAGGACGGGGCGCGACTTACGGTCGAGTCCCTACCGCAGGAACGCCACTGTTGGTGGGGTACTGCCCATACCTGTCTTCCTACTTGCCTCCATTGTTCCTCCTTCTCCTTCTACTCCATGGATTGGGAAAGGAAGAGGGAAATTGAGTAGAAGAGGAAATGTGGAGGGGAGGGGAGTGCTGAGATAGAACATTAGAGAGTGGGAGGAGCAGAGGCTGGCACATCATTGTGTTAGGGGGCCAGCAACCTGTGGCATACTGCCTCAGACTTCAAGCAGTATTGGGCCGGCCCTGCTGGGACACACGTGATAATTGCCATTGCCACTTGTCAACGTCATTGTCTCAATTGGCTATCAAGCTAATCTACTTTTGCACAAGTTTTTGGATGATTTTTAGTGCCCACCAACAAAGATTATAGGACTGCATTAGGAAAGGGATAGAGAAAAATACTACTGATATTTTAACAACCCTGTACAAATCTACAATTCTGTATAATTCTGGTTGCTATAAAAGGCTTTTTATAGAGAACATCCAGAAGAAGAATACTGTAGAACTGAAAAGGGTGTGAAAAGGGGCAACCAAAATTATCAGAGGGCTGGAGCACCTTCCTTATGAGGTGAGGCTACAGCGTGTGGGGCTGTTAGCTTGCCAAAAGGCAATGAAGGGTGGACAGGAGTGATACTTACAAGATCATGCATGGAGTGGAAAAAGATGCTTTTCTCCCTCTGTCACGACCTAGAACCAGAGGTCATCCAGTGAAATGGATTGGTGGGAGATTTAAGAGAGAAATACTTCATGCAGCACATTATTAGTCTGTGGAATTTTTTTGCCAGAAGATGTGGTGATGGCCACTAGCTTAGATGACTTCAAACAAGGATTAGATAAGTTCATGGAAGAAAAGTCTATCAAGGGCTCCTAGTTGTGATGCCTATACATTACCTCCTAGTCCACTACCAGTATGTCTCTGAATACCAGTTGCAGGGGAGCAATGGTAGAAGAGGAGACTGCCTTTCTCTGCTGCTTGTGGGCTCCCCAGAGGCAGCTGGTGGGCCACTGAGGGAAATAGGATGCTGGACTAGATGGTCCTTTGGCTAAGACTTTTCTTAGGTTTCTGTGCATGAACTGGCCCTGAATGTATTTGCAACTTCATATGTCAGCTCAGGGGTTCTCAACCAACTTTGGCCGACTGCTGGTGGTACTTGGACCTCCGGAACGGGAACCCCACTCTGATGCGGCACTTTCAGCATTGTGTTTTCGCTCCTGAGAGGCTCCTGCCTTTGGCCGAGTTTCTCAGTAATGCTGAGAAGGTCCTTCCCACCCGCCCAGAGCCTCCTACTTGCGTTTTCTGGCCTCAGAATACCCAGAAGTAACTGGCAATTATGTCATCGCCAGTCACTTCCGGTGGTTCTCGGATGGAGAGTGGTGCCGGAGGTGGTTCTCGGCCCGGAAGGGGTTGAAATTGAGAACCCCTGGTTTAGCTTATAAATTTATCTATCCTTTTATAAACTAGATTCAAGGTGACTTACAATAAATTGAATAAAACAATAATACACAATAAACTGGTTTAAAATGGCACAAAATGCAGCAGAATAAAATAAACCCGTCAAAGAGGCACCCTTTCACATGATTTAAACAGCCTGCTGAAACGTCTTCATTGTCCTACAAATGAGCAGCTAAGCACAAAGCTGCTTTTTATTAGCCCTCATTAAGTGACTTCACACTGCTCTTCCTAGTCTAGTGGAGGTTTTTTGAGGAAGGAGGTAACCCTTCACCGTTTTGATTCAAATTTACTATTTGGTTCCTCAAAGAAATATGCCAGGGACAGCCCTAGGCTGATTACTTTTAAGTATGCAATATCTAAAGGTTCTCAGGCAAATCATCTTCAATCATATTTACTAATTGCATGTCCAATATTTCATAGGCTGACTGGGAAGCAGTAGAATTGACAGTTTTGGTATTTTGCTTCCCAAATCCCATTATTTTGAAACATTTGGTTTGGAAGGGTGATAAGATCATCTTTCTTTTTCATATTTAAGAGAAACAGTCCCCAAATTGGCATATGACAGACTACATGCTACATGGGGCTTGGTAGCTAATATAGTCAAAGAAGCTGATACATAATGAAACTAAACACACGCAAAAGAACATGCACATCCACTTTGACGCCTAGTATATTTTCTGGTGTGGCCCATTGAGAGCAAATTGCTCCTCCTTTCTGTAGACTGCTATTGCTAGTGCTGGTTCCACAGAATGGAAAATGCCAACTGGCAAAAGCTAATTTTTCTCTTTCTTTGTGTTGTCTCAGAATAAAGTTTAGTCCAGCCAAGCTGGACTGCATCAAGGTCTTAGGCAAACAGTGAGAACTAGTTTCCTTTCAGATGGTTTCAAATTTAATTTTCTATTGATAAAATCAAATTGGGTGCCTGAGGAAAGTGAGAGCCCTGAAAAATGTATTGAAAGAAGTCATTTACTATGTTGCTGCAGAAAAAGGAAGCAAAATTGAAGGAACAAGGAAGGAAGAAAGAAAGACAGTTCACTGAAGCTATAATTTTTCTTTTATCCGCTTCTTTCTGCATCTATTTTGTTCCTTTTTTCCAAGAGCAATACTATGTAGCTTCTGTTATCGGAATCTTATTTTTTTTAATGAAAATTTGATTTATCAGACATTCATTTTTATCCTGTTTGATTTTGACCAGTGTGAATCAACTGTCCAGTGCTGTCAAACTCAATTTCCTTTTTATAAGAATGCCAGTTAATAAAGCATGAGAGTTTGTTAGGAAAGTAGAAGACTTTGAAGGCTCCTTTTCCTCTTTCAAAGTGCAATGCTATCCACGATTACTTGGGCGTAAGTCCCAATTAATTCAGTGTGTAAACATGCTTTTAAAGCATTTATAATTCCGTAATAGTGGCTAACATTTCCATGCTTTTCTCCCTGCATCTCCTTTACTTTTTCTTGCTCTTTTTCCTTATTATTTGTGAAACTAATCTGCAGACACCAATGTTTCCAGAGCCTTTCATAACTAGTGTAATTGCAGGTTAGTACACATATTCCCACTTTCATCTTGCTTATTTCTAGCCACTAATATCATGACTAGGCAAAGACTGCCACATGTTAGTTGGGAGGCGGTGTGGCATTGTGATTAACAGTCCAATCCTGTCTAGCAGGATGCGGCAGTGCACATAAGGCACCTGCCGCATCCTGAGCAGCTGGCAGTCTCCTCGGGGTAAAGGGGCATGCACCTAGTTGTGAACAAGTTGTGAAAGAAATTGGTTTGGTATGCTTCTCCTTAGAATATGTTGAGAAAATGTGGTGTTTTGGTCCACTACTTCCAACAAAGTTCAAATGTCACCACAAAGTACTTCAAAGAAGTGGTGGTAATTCTTGGTTCTATAAAATTTATTGTCATAACCAAATTATTTATATAAATAACTTTTAGAATGATCAACTATAAGAAAGGCAGTGTAACGCAGTGGTTAGTGTTGTACTTTGACTGGGGAGACCAGGGTCAAATCCTAATCAGCCACAAAACTGATGGGATGACCTTGGGCGAGTTACTCTCTTTCAGTTTACCCTACCTCACAGGGTTCTGAGGATAAGAGGGGAAGAAACACTATCAGCGCAACCCTGGGAGGCGGGCCAGCGATGGAACGAGCGTTCCATCACTGGAAGTAGTCGTGACTACTCTGGAGTAGGGAAGGCCGGCGCAGCGGCCTTGGAGCACCCCAGCAGCTGCCGGACCAGGTAAGCCGGGATCTGGCGGGCACGGGGTCGCTTCGCTGGGTGAGGGTCATTGGCCCAGCCGGTCCAGGAGGGGGGCAGGGGATGGCCTCGGCCATATCCTGGCCCCCACCAGGCAGCTGGGCCTTTACACGGCCAAAATAGCTGGCGGAAATCCGAGGAGGCTGATAGGGCCTAGCCCCAGTTACACTCGTGGAAGGAGATGAGCGTCTCCTACCCCGAGTAGACCTCCTGCCCAGTGGCCATGCTGGCTGCTGGCGCACAGGGTCCGGCGGGCGGCCATGGGCCACCAGCCAGATCCTAGTCAGGATTGCACCCTACCTCTCAGATAAGTATACATAGGGTTACAGCTTCCATTACATTCCATTCTTTTTTCTTTCTGCATTTTTCCTTGGACTAGGGCTTTATCCTTTCAAGTTCTTACTCATCATTAAATAATGTCCATTGTAGTTATGCTAAGTCACATCACAATGCTTTTTCACTGGCAGCAGAGCTGTCTTTTGAGAGATGCAGAAATTGGCCTTTTTGTATTCCCACAGTAATGATGATTTTGAAGAGATTAAACTTGTTTCTCTTTTATTGGTCATTACAGCTCAAACTTGGACAGTAATCTGCTTGAAAGTGAAAGAGTTTGAGTTAAGCGGCCAATGTTTGCTTGATCTTCTACTGTTTCTTCTGCATAGTATTCTGGAGTAGCCATCGTTACATGATCAATACAGTATTTTATTTCTGTCTGATGCAAAGTGTGCCAGAGACATGCATTTAAATACATGTACTTGGTGTTGAGTGCCTGCCTGGAGAGCAAAGAGCCAGACCACTCCCATGACTATTAGAAGGACTGATGGCATGAGATCACAAGTCCTCTGGCAGGAAGGCCACACTTTTGATGAAAAGGCCAGGAAGGCTAGGCTTACCATTCGTACCGGTTTGGCCGGTGCAGTACTGGTTTCCGGGGGTCTGTCCTGGCCACATCCTGGCAGCCCCCGGCAAGCCGGAAATGTTCTGGCACTGGGACATCTGGTAAGTTGCCATTCTTCGGCTCTGGTCTTTCTTCATCCCGACCGGCCTGGATTCGTCATGCGCCTGCGCGAGGCTTGTGCAAGCACTGAGTGTGGCTGCAAGCTCTCCAGAATTGCCCGAGTCCACTCTGACAATACTGAAGAGCTTGCAGCCATGTTCAGTGCTTGCACGAGCCTTGCACAGGTGTGTGATGAGTCCCAGCCAGGACTCTCTTGCAAGCTCTCGGGATCGTCCAAGTGGATTCGGTTCTAGAAGGTCTCCGGAAAAACTAATTTTCCTGTCTCGTCACGCAGTTTTGCTTTGCTTCCCTTCCCTCTGTGTTTTGCTACTCCCTGCAAAATGTATTTCAACTCTTCTCCTGTGAAAGAGAGTATTTTCTGTAAGGAAAAGTCTATTGACTTATTGAAGAGTTCAGTGATGCTTATGAGATCACAATGGCAGCTTGCAATTTCTTTGCTACAGAAAGAGAATACTTCTGACACCTTTGTGTTTTTTTCCTCCTGAATATAGTGATTTCATCTGAACAGGACAGAGTGTACCTTGTTTCTTCCTTTTACTTGTTTAGTTTTGTCTTACTGTGTAAAGAAAATAGTACAGATTTTGAGGATGACTGGAGATGCTTAATGAAATCTTGGCTCTACACTGTCTGCAGCTGTTCACTGACAATGCTTCCTGATGGCATTCTACTGCTTGCAGGTCTGTTGGTCACAGTACAGTACATGTAAACATATTTATACTGCATTCTGCACCAAAGTTGTTACATTTCTACAGTGTCTAGGGTATGTACCCATGCATAATTCATTCCCTTCATTCATTCTAGGTCTTACTGTCATCATATTTTGGAAAGTGCCTGGGTTGACCGATGTTGCCTGACAACCTTTTTATTTCTCTTATTTGAACACGTGGCATGTGATATGTTTTGTATACATGTGTAGTACGTGGTGCTGGGTGCCTGCCAGAAGAACATAATCCTGGCCAGTAACATGACTTTGGAGCTGGGCTAATGGCAAGAGACCTCAGATCCCACAGGCCACAAGGAAGGCCACACTTTTAATTTGTCAGAGCAGTCACCCTCCACCACTCTAGCAGGCTGGCTTGAAAGAAGCTTTGCCTGGCTTTCAAGCAAATATTCTCTTCAAGGTTATCAAGTCAAAACAAAAACAAAACAGTCTGACAGTTATTTCTGCTATATAATGCGGCTATCCTGGCAACGTTCTTAGGCTTTTTAAATCCCTGCATATCAGGAATGAGGCTCAACATGCACCACTCCTATGCAGTTTACATGAAAAGCATGGCAAATTGTTTAGCATGTCCGGCAAACATCTGGCAGTAGCATGGCTCAATACATGAGTTCTCACAGCACCATTTACAGGAATCCTTGTCTGCGTTTGTGCTATGTGTACATGTGAACATAGAGCCGGGTTCTTTGCATTTGCAGAATGGCAAGTTTCAAAGACCTACTTGATTCTACACAGGACTTTGAAACTTGCAAAATACCATTTTAACTTCAATAATTCTTCAGTTTGCAGTTAAGACAAAATCAATGGTTATAGATGTGGAAGAGACTGCCAAGAATATCTTGAATGTAAATGACTATTGAGAATGCTGGTTTTGGTTCTATCTGTTCATCACTTGCTATTTGTTAATGACTTGTGCAATTCTTGCTTCAAGTGAAATAAAAGTTTTAAGTTACTGTATATCATAAAGAAAGCCCTTTGTTGGCCATGTGTCTATGTGCTTCTGAACTGGGAGGAAAATGCAAAACCCTGAGTTGGTCAGCCTGGACTGGGAGGGGGCAGGGATATCGGCGCTGAGATGTGCCGATATCCTAGGGTCGACCTTACACAACCTCCCCGGTTGTGTGCCAGCTTCAAAGCTGGCATACATCTGAGAAGGCCCATTGCAGCCCGTACTGCGTACACTGGGGGAAAGGGACGAACGTCTCCTTCTCCCCAGATGTGCCCGGGGCAGGCCACAATAGCAATAGGATACAGTGGCCAGCCCTTTAGGCAGGATTGTGCTGTTAGTTTAGGATGTAGCATAATGTAAACAAGTGGTAGAAATAGCTTACTTCCCCTATTTATTCTTCCTCACTGAAGTCTAGGGAAGTAAGATGCTTTGCAGGCCTTAGTCTTAAAGCGTGGGCTCTCTCTTTGTCACTTGTATTAAAAAGAGTGCTTCTTTTGAAATTCAGTGAAATGCCTTTGTCACTCCAGAGATTGTATTAGTATGGCTCACTACTTCAATCGCTGGCTAATTCAGTTGAATAGTAAAATTCTAGGAAGGCATGGAGTGAAGATGTTTTCTAATTATGGATTAGGATATGGAGCAGAGGTATGTGAAGATGACTGAAAATAAGAAATTATACTGCAGTTCTCAGAGATGAAGCTGAAAGCATTGTGAGCTGATGTTGAAGGCTCAAGGTCAGCTCATTCATTATGTAGAAGTGTGAAAAGAAGACGCAAAGCATTCATGCGTCTTCATTCCTTGGTTCTGAGTAACATGTGAACCAGCTCTCAGTATCTAGGAGATCTAGGGTTTATCATATCAAAGCAGTATGATTACACTGAATTCATGCGTCATGTCTCAGGGGAGCAATCATAGGAGAGGGGTATGCCTTTGTCTTCAACTTGTGGGCACTGCAGTGGGAAACAGGAGGCTGGACTAGATAGGCCTGAACTTATGTTCTTATGGCTGTATTCTGTATAAATGTTTACATAAAGTTCGTGACTACACACTTGCATGCGAGTGAGTCCCATTGGGGCTTACTTCTAAGTAGACAGGTCTAGGGGTGCACGGGGACGTGCGGTGCAGATTGAGTGGTTTCTCAAGTGAAAGCGGGTCGTGCATGCGCACAATCTCAGGGATAAGCTTTTTTCCGTGGACGATAACAGGGCAGTTCTTCCTCATCTGCTGCCCTCGCACCATGCATCCCTGCACTGCATAAGACTGTTTTCCCCAACTTCGTCCAATACTGTCTGTTATTGATTGTCTTTTTATCCTGCCACATGGCTGCATGAGTGCTCAGGATGGCTTACAAAATTACAATAAGAGAATAATTAAAAAGTATAGCAACGTTTATAGTGAAACAACACCATCTATAAATTTTTTAAAAAATGTAACCCCCGCTTAAAATTACAAAGCAATGGATAAAAGAAGCACAACTCAGTTCAAAACAGCAGTCTTCCTGACCTTCTGAACACCTGATGGAATAAGAAGAATAAGTAGTCTTGATTAATTTTCAGAAAATAAGGCCTGAACTGAGTGGGTGAACAGCCCTGGGCATGGAATTTCAAAGAGAGGGCACCATTGCTGAGAAATCCCTGCCCCTTGTCCCTGCAAATCTGATTTTAGAGAAAGAGCCAATTCAGATCATGGCCTATTCTGAATAAATCTACTCATTAAAGTGTTCCTTTATGTAACCTAGACCCAGGCCATTTTGAGTTTTAAAGGCTGCTGCTGTGAATTACGCCTGGAAATAAATTAAGAGTCAAGGTAGTTACTGGTAGTTACGGAGAGTCCGTGCGTGTTGCTTTCTCTCCGCTGATGGGCTCCTACGACAAGGGGGCGGGGCGCCTCGTGCAGGAGAGTAACGGTGGGGCGGAAAGCTGCAGAACTTAGCTTTCCGCCCCACCTTGAGTGACGCCAGTGAAGGTAGTTGTTATAGCACTACCAGAAGTGTAGCTGTAAACTTTGATGTGCAGGAGCTCTTCATGACACCCCCTCCCCAGCCATACTCTACTAAAAGGTAGGCAGGAGGTCTGGCTCAGTTGGTAGAGCGGCCATCTCATAAGCCTGAAGATCTCAAGGATGGCAGTTCGGGACGGACAGAAGTGTCTGTCAGAGAGCTGCTGGCACACCACTGATAAGCTGCAGAGCCTCTGTGGGGGAGTGGAACTGCAGCTGCACTTGAGTGAGAGTCAAGGTTGCCTGTCAGCTGAAGCGTCATGAGACGGATGCCAGTGAGAAACTGGACTGTGAAAGAAACCATCTAGAATGGTTCTATGAAAGACTGGAATATGTTGTGTTTGTAAAAACCCCTTGGGGTTTAGAAAGCCTGCCTGTGTAAACCGCCTTTGAATTAAAATCAGAGGAGAAATCCGATGACCAAAGAAAAGGCAGTATATAAATACTGGTTAATACTGGTTATTTATTTTTTTAAAATATACCCCCCAAAATCAACTTTAAATTTCTTCATATTTTTCTCATGGGACTTATTCTTATGTTGAAATTTAGTATACTCCATTTGGGATCTAGCTCTTTTCATCACCACCTCTTGGAGTGGGTTGCAATAGTTAAACAACCTAGTTTATAGTTTAACAATAGTTTAATTATATATATATATATATATATATATATATATATATATATATATATATATATATATAAGATGGGATTAAAAAAATACACATATAAATATAATATCGCAGATAAATCCTGCTGTCTGTTACTTGTAGGGTAAATCCTGCAGATACCCCTGCTAGCTGAGCAAAAATGCACTTTTTCAATTGGTGCTCCTCTTATATTTAGCAGGGGGAGAGTAACTGTCCCCCTTTCACCCCAGCACAGTGTCTTTTCTGGTGGCTGTTTGCTGGTGTTTCTTCTGCATCTTTTTAGATTGTGAGCCCTTTTGGGCAGGGAGCCATTTAGTTATTTGATTTTCTCTGTGAACTGCTTTGCAAACTTTTTGTTGTTGAAAACAGTAAATAAATATTCTTAACAACAACAACAATCAATCAATAAATCAGGGAAATTTCTCAGTTTCTCTCCTGCAGAGCTTGTTGCTTCTTCTCAACTCTCAAAAGAGTTTCAAAGACAGCACCAGAGAGCTCCTGCTAATGACATCACAGCTCTTCCTGTTCTGCCACATGCATGGCTACTACTGGACACTGAGATAGCCCACTGGTTGTCATGGAAACTATGAATTACCGAGCTGAATTTGACAAGGAGCCCATGGCCGGTATTTGAAGTTTCCTAGCGCTAATAGATTCAAAGACCTCAATACCATCTGAGACTACCTCCAACTGCTAAGAGAGTCTGCTAGGCAGCAGGGTGGTTACATCACTAACAGAATTTCTGTTTTGTGCTCTGACCTGGCACTTGGTTTTGGTCATCTGCCTCATGGGTTACCTAGTGATGATTGAATTTCAGTAGATTATTGGAAAACTACCACCCCCATCACTCACTAGCCTTAGGGACCCATTTGGACCAGGGTAGTCTTCCCTGCCTTTTCTAGTCAGGTCTCACTAAAGCAGAGGGGCTAGAGCTCAGTGGTACAGTACATGCTGAGAAACGTGCATATATCTTTAAGAGAGCCATTAAATAGAACATTCCACCAGATGTGCTTTTTCCTGCCACTTCAACATTTTAATCCTTCACCTGGCAAAATTTTCATTTATATGCAACTCAGGACCAGAGTTTCTATAGGGAACCTCTTAGAGTCTAGACCCAGAATGCCCTGGGGAGAAGAGAGACTTACTGCAGCACGGAGAATAGTGGCTGGGGCTGGGGGACACAGAGAGAAGTAAATTGGGGAACTTTTAAACCAGAGGTGCAGAACCTATTTGTGGTGGAGGGCCATTTTCCCATGGGGAAAATTTGTTGCGGGCCAGCCGTTAGGCTGGCGGAATCCCCCCCCCCGCAAATTTGCCCCCCCGCAAATTTGGGCCCGTCGTTTCTTTTGTGCGCGCACCCCCCCATTCGGTCTCCTTACCTTGCCGTCGCAAGCTCCACGCGTCGCTCCTCCGACCTAGGCCGGCAGCTCGGCCTGTTCTGAAAGTGGCGTTTCAAACGCCGCTTTCAGAACGGGCCGAGCTGCCAGCCTAGTCACCTCCGAGGCCGCTGCCGCCGCCGGCTCCGCACGTCACCTCGGTGCCTCCTCCTTGCCCGGCTGCTCAACCCCTTCTGAAAGTGGCATTTTCGCACATGCGCAGAACGCCGCTGAGGTCAAGAGGGCAGTCTCTTAGCCTCAGCGGCGTTCTGTGCATGTACGGAAACGCCGCTTTCAGAAGGGGTCAAGCTGCCGGGTAAGGAGGAGGTTCCAAGGTGACGCACGGAGCCGGCGGTGGCTCAAGGTGAGTGCGGAGCCTCCGGTCTGGGTCTCACGTGGGCTAGACTGATGGACTCGGGTCCGGTCTTGCGCGGTCCGGACCAGATTGCCTCGGGGTCTGTAAACGGCCCGCAGACCAGAGGTTCCCCACCCATGTTTTAAACAGCTCTGTCACCTGGTGCTTCTCCCTACAAATCTTTTCCCCCTCATTTTGCAATGAAAAAGCAAAAAACCAAAAACAAACCAGGGTTCTATTTCTAAACCCGTGTTTGCCAGTGAACTCCAATTCTGAGCTACAGCCCTTCTCATTTAAGACAAATAGTTTCAGTATTCTTCTCTCAACAGGAGATCAGCACTGTTCAAGCTCACTGCATACAAGGATATGTGGATCAGGACAACTGGATATAAAATGGCTTATGTACAAATAGACTGGCTTAAGTGGTCCATGGCTCAAAGCTTTAAGTAACTAGATTTCAGCACAAGAATTCATTGCTGACCACATTGGCTGTCAGCATGTGTTCACATAGGTAGATCTATTTCTTTAAGGTATCATAAGTTAAGAAACTAATAAAACTCCTGAAGTGGGAGGATGAAAAAAAGTATAGTCACAAAGTAAAAGATAGGGATGAATAATTGAATTCACCTTTTTTTTTCCTTCCAAAAGAAACAATTATTCTTTCTTCACCAGATCAAACATAGACCTTTTAGTGATAGCACAACAATTTCCTGTGCGTTCACTTCTTTCCCTGCCTGTGTTTTCCCATGCGTCCAAAGTGCTGGTGTTTCTGTTGTGGAAAGAAGTGGAAAAAACCCAGCCCAAACTGAAGATTAACTCTGACTACTCTTGGGGTGACTTTATTTGACTAATAGGCAGTAATGTAGACTTGAGTCTATTGACTCGGACTCAAGTCGCTTCAATTACTTGACTCGGACTTGACTCAGTGATTGTAAGACTCGAAAGACTCGACTCGAGACTTGGAGCCTTTTATGACAAGTCAAATTTTATTTAGGTTTAAACCTGTTTTCCCCATTAAATAGATATAGGGGTTCACAACTTGCAACCAAAGACTCGGGACTTGAGGGCAAAGACTTGATCCACATGCCTGCTAATAGGGAAAAGCATACAAGACTTCAAGATCTGTACCCATTTGTGATACTTTGAATTAGGCTTCTTATTCTTAGAAGCTGGGCAAATGCAATTAGTGGAAGAAACCTTCTAAAACAAATATCTTGTTGGACCTGTCAGTGCTATTACTCCTTCATCCTGAATTGTCAGTCATTTTTAAAAAAATCTCATCAGCCTGTATCCGTGCAAGCTATGTTTGGAATGTTCCATTTCCCCAACCCCCCCTTTTTTTTGTTCATGCAGAACATTTTAGAGGACAGTGATTCAGAATGACTGTAATGTATCAGAAAGAAATGGTAACAGCAGCTTTCGGAGACGTGCACTTCTGAACATCTGTCCAATTACTCCTTGGCGTCATGTTTTATGACACTTGCTCTAGAAGTAGCTTGAGACCGTTAGGAAAAAAAATTGTGCAAAGCAGAACTCTGCTTTTGAAGGTACCTCAGATTGAACCCATTGCCAGCAGCCTATGGGTGTTAGAATGTGATCATATCAGGTTTTAAAGATTTAAGGTTCCAATCCTAGATACAGTTACCAGGGAGACAGTTCATAATAATATGCATAGGACTGTGCTGTAAGCATAATTTATTTAGTACATCTACAGCTCAATTCTATGCAAGAAGTATACTCATAAGTAAGTCCCATTTTGTTCAGTGGGGTCTACTCCCAGGAAACTGTGCATAGGATTGTAGCCCTATATACACGGAGGGACAATTTTCATCAACTGTCAATTTCTTCTATTTTGGGGTGGTGGTGCTACAGTAATTAGGATCATAGATCCTATCATTCGCATTTTAGTAATCTCCCATGCAGCTAAAGAAAGTACTGTATGCCAAATGCAGTCAGAAGAGAAGGGGCAGGGACATCAATTATTGCATGGGGCCAGTCAGGTGATAAAAGTCATCTGACTTGGCCCATGGAAACCTTTCCTAAACTATGATCTCGGGCTCCAGTCTCTTCTGACCTATACGCGACTACACTATCTCCCATTCCTGCATTGCCAAAAGCGTGCAGGAAACAGCCACTCCATCATCTATCCTGCCAGCTTCATGCTACAGTAGAATATGCACAACGTTTTATCAACTCCTTTTGTTTTCTAGCGATCCGCTGCCGTAAGTCACCTTGCGATGATGCAAACGTCACACTGCCATCATACACTATGGAGGCGCCAGTGGAAATGGCCAGAAACTCCATCTGCACAGGTAAGGTGATGAAGGGGGCAGTTCAGGGAAGGAACAGGGTTGGCAGTAGGCCAAACCAGCGCAGTATGGAGTCGGGAGGGGGTGGATCTCGGCCGCAGTTGCACACTCTAGAACTTACTCCCCTTTCCTGGCCTGGACCTGCCATCTTCCTCTCCACAGACTTACGCCAGCAAAATAGCTGGTGTATGTCTGAAGAGACCCATTGGCAACCAGGCGGCCTATTGGGAGGAAAACAAAAAGTATTTTTACTTACCTCTCACTGACCGTCTGATTGCCCTCCCACCATTGCATGCAGTGTGCACTTTGTCAGTGCGGCTGCATGGCAGAAGTTGGTGGGGGATAGGATTGGGCCATTACTTAGCCTACTGATTAATCCAGCTGTGGGATGGGACTCCTTTTAGAATAGTTGATATTTTAATTCTGTTTGAGCCCCCCTCCCCTTAAGAATTAGCTTACACATGGGAATTACTGTAGCTGAAGATAATTAGGTATTAGAGCTGCCCAACCCTGGCCAGGAGCCTTTGAAATCGCAAAGCTGTTGTGCATAAGGAGTGAATGGATTTCAGCCAGCTTTGTTTGGTTTGATCCAGGATATTGCATTCAGTAATAACTGTGCTCCCAGAGCCTATTTCCAAGGGTTTATGAAAATAGGACTTTAAATGGATAGTGCATCAGCTTCAAATATCAGCATGTTCTGTGGGGGGAAATAAGCTATGTCCCTCTATAGCAGCCTTTTTTGGTATATTAGAAATTCCTGACATCACAGTTTACCTCAAGTGTAAAGAACTATTCAAAGACTTTCAGCTTGGGATTATGGCAGAACTGCACATAGTAATAATTCAATGATTGCAAGAGCAAAACTGTTTCCTATTAAATTTAAATCTCTCCCTACTTCTTCCACCACGTTGCTCATGGAAACTGAAACAAAGCAGAAGTGGAAGGTGTGAACATCCAAGACTTCTGTGCATAAGAATTCAGAAAATGTTTCAGCCAAATTAATGAAAACAGAACATGATTTTTAAAATTTGTTCAGTACTTTGTTGTGACCATGGAATAATTTCAGTCATTATGCAGGTGTATATGTTACCTTTAGTGTGGTGAGGATCACATGAAGGCCTCCTGGGATAATGTCCACTTAGACCCCAACCCCACCCAGGGTACTGATAACAGGGAGAAACTCTCCATTTTCAGAAAAATGATCACAGGGAGAAAGAGGTACAGGTGTAACATACATGCATAATCGCCAGGCAAACAGGTGTAAGAAGCCTAGGGACCCCGCACATGTTCTTCACTGTGCTAGAGGTAATGTCTGCATAGGGCTAATGTCTTTGTCATGAGCACCACACCCTAGAGTCGGGCATGAGTGGACTTAATTGTCAAGGGATACTTTTACCTTACGCATGTCTACTCAAAAGTGAGTAAGATGAGCCAAGGGCTCATCTAATCCAGCTTCCTGTATCTCACAGTGGGCCACCAGGTGCCTCTGGGAGCACACAAGACAATGATACCTGTATCCCGTTGCGGCTCCCTTGCATCTGGCATTGGGTATTTGCCTCGGCATAGGAAAAGGCAGGGTATAATTTTTTTAAATAAATTCAGAGATAGGCTACCTCTTAACCTGGAGGTTGTATAGAGTCATCATGACTTGTAACTTGTGATGGATGTTTCCATCATAAATCTGTCCAATTCTCCTTTAAAGGCATCTAGGCCACATTCTGTGTTAAGGAGTTCCACAGATTAGACTGTGGGACCGCCGCATCCTATCGAGTTCCCAGACTGCCCCGGGGCAGCCCAGGAACAACTCGGGAGAAGGGGACGATCGTCCCATTCCCCCCGTGTAAGCGGCGGTAGGCCTAATGGGCCTACTCAAATGTACGCAAACTCCGGAGCTTGCGTACATTCACGCCGCTCGTGTCGGTGCAATGGGGGCCTGGAGGGAGCTTTGGATTTTGGGGATCTCGGCCCCCGGTATCCCCGCCCCCTCCAGGCCTTGGGCGGCCTATGGCCGCCCTCCCTTGCCACCTGGTCTGCCCTCCCCCTGCCCCGACCGGCATAGAACTTACCTGGTCCGGGGAGATGGCGGAGCATACAGCACAGGCTACAGCGCTGGTGCTGCATGCTCTCCAGGTGTCGCGCAAGTGCTTTATGACACTTGCGCGACACCCTGCCCTGCCTTCTACACAGGATTGCATGGTAATTACACACTGGGTATAGAAATGTTTTCTTTTCTCTGTTCTGACTCTCCTGCCTATCAATTTTAGTGGATGTCCCCTGGTTCTGTTATTGTGCAAGTGGGGAAATAACTTCCCTCTATCCACTCTATTCATCCCATGCATAATTTTTTATGTTTCAATCATGTCTCAATCATGTCTCTTTTTATGTTTCAATCAGGCGCTTTTTTTCTAGGTTGAGACGCCCCAAACGCTGTAGCCTTTCCTCATAAGGGAGGTGCCCCAGCCCACTAATCATTTTAGTCACTGTCTTCTGCACCTTTTTGAGATGTGGAGGCCAGAACTAAACACAATACTACAAATGTGTCCTCCCCATCGATGTGCACAACGGCATAATAATATTGCCGGTTTTATTCTCAATCCCTTTTTTAATGTTTCCGAGCATGGAATTTGCCTTCTTTACAGCTGCCCTACACTGAATTGACACTTTCATTGAGCTGTCCAACCCCCCCCCCCAGATCTCGCTCCTGATCCATCACAGACAACTCAGAACCCATCAGTGTATATGTGAAATTCTGCTTTCTTGCCCCAATGTAATCACTTTACACTTACACTACTTACATTGAAGTGCATCTGCCATTTTGCTGCCCATTCTCGCAGATCTTTGGATCTCTCCAGAGATCCTTCTGGAGCTCTTCACAATCTCTTCTGGACTTCACCCCCCCAAAAAAATAAATAAATTAGTGTCATCTGCAAACTTGACCACTTCGCTACTTATCCCTACTTCCAGGTAATTTATGAACAAATGGGAAAGCACTAGTCCCAAGACCAATCCTTGGGGCATCCTGCGTTTCACCTCTCTCCATTGTGAAAATTGCCCATTTACACCCATTCTCTCTGTTTCCTGTTCTTCAACCAGTTCCTAATCCATAAGAAGACCTGCCTTCATATTCCCTGACTGTGGAATTTTCTCAGGAGCCTTTGGTGCGGGACGGGACTGTGTCAAATACCTTCTGAAAGTCCAGATGTATAATTTCAGTGGGTTCACCCACATCCACATGCCTCATTGCAGATGAGGCAAAAGCACTGTGTGTTCACACAACTATTTAGCCTGTGTCAATTGCTATGGAATGGACTGCAGGAATGATGAACATACCATATAGTCTGGAGTATGAAGGATTTCTTAAATATGAGAATAGTAATAAACTAAACTTTAAAGTAAGTCTGAAATCACCGAGCTCCTTCTTTTGAATTGCAAACAAATGCCAATGTCAAGAAGAAAGATAATATACTCAGTAAATTAGCATTTTTATGGAAGAGAGGAGAGAAAACATTCACTTTGAAAATCTGAACTTCCTTTATAGTACAATTAAAATCCACTTTAAAACAATTGTCATAGAAGCAAACTTTTTAAGAAGTCTGTATGTATAAGTAGAGCATTTGAAAGCTTTGAAAACATAGTTGTTATAGTTGGAAATAACTGTTTGACAGAGTTCACTTTCAATCTCTTTATTTCATGGAAGAAATACATGCCAGCCCAAATGTTGGCCATCTGTTGACACTGCCATTAATATTGCAAGGAGTGTCCACAAGGTTTAGGGTTTTTTATGCATTATATTAAAAACAACAACAACAACAACAACATTGAAGAAAACCACCATGGGAAACCACCAGCCTCTGGATTGGGCTGTATGACATCCTTAACTGCAGACATGGTCTGTGGCCCTGGTAAAAGTACCTCCTTTGTTTTGTACTGTATATACTATGCAACTTTCTAAAAAGGAGAAAGCAATACTATATTGCATACAACTGCTTATGATAATCAGAAGTAGTTTGCTCAGAAATGCTTGGATGTAGAAGTACATATTAGAAGTTTCAGTAATGACTGTTCACCTGGGAATGAAGTAAAATCACAGCAGCAATAAAGTTTGATGGCTGTGCTGAAACTTGATTGGATTTTCCACTGTGGGGTTCCTTCTGAGGCAAAAAGTTGAAAATGCATATCTACAAAACAGAGGGGGGAAAAACACCCTCACACATTAAATAAAGTTATAATATGCTGTGATGTACATTCAGAGTACTACTTGGGAGTAAAAAAAAAAGAATGACTGGAACTAAAAAAATGTGGCAATACTACACATTCCTGTGAGAGAGACAGAAAGAATCCAATGTGAAAATTAGTAAAAAGGAAATGGAGTACAGTATTACACAGTGGGAAACAGCATATGGCTGTGTTTTAGTGCTGCTTTTTCATAGCATTCTGTGTTTTCCTGTCTTGTCTTATATTCTGTGAGACTATGTGAGGAGCAACTGCTGTTTTTATGGAGTTTAGAATTCGATTGTTAGTATTTATATGCAATTTTATGAGGAATATAGGAAGCTGCCTTATACTGTGTCAGAGTGTTGGTCCGTTGAGCTCGGTATTGGAGTGAAGTCAGGGCGTGGCCAGATTGGGCACTGGTTGAGGGCCCATGGCCATCAAAAAGCCTTGAACTTGCAGTGGTAAAACACCCCTGCCATCAGGGAGCAGGTGGGAGTCTCATGGGGAGCCCTTTGAAGGGCTTTGCCATAGCGACCCGACCTGGTGCCAGCAGCACTGTTCAGTATTATTATTTATTAAGGCTTTGCTCACCATCAGCCCTCTTTGCATCTAGCTTGCACCCACTGTCCCACCCTATTTCAGTATGGGATTGGCCAGTTGCTTCAGGGGGAGGGCTGAGGGGAAATTTTTACCAGCCACTATGATACCAGCCACTATGACAGTGTTCTGTTAGTCATGCCAGCCACATGACCACAGAAGCGTCTTCGGACAGCACTGGCTCTGCGGCATTAGAAACAGTGATGAGCACCACACCCTAGAGTCAGACACAACTGGCTTTTGAGCAAGGGATACCTTTACCTTTACCTATGATTAAAACATTTGTGGCTGGTTTTTTGCCTACTTCATATTGGGAATTGGCTGAGCTAATGATCTTAGTGAACAGTGCCTTAGCCTGCAATCCTATCTACACTTACTTGGGAGTAAGCCCCACTGACTACAATAGGACTTACATCTGAGTAGACATGCATAGGATTGGGCTGTTAGGTAGTATAATCTGTCATAACAACAGCAGGTCACTGTGGGACATCTTTGAATGTAATTGGTGAGCATCCGGAGACACTGTTAGGGTGAAAGAGGATTTTGTGGAACAACCCCTCAGGACTGTGGGGCCTGGGAATGCCCTACGAATGGATGAAGACCTACTGAGGAATTGCCTACTTCACCCAGTCTAAGATCTGAGACTTGAGCAGTGATGATTCAGGTAGTTGCCTCTCCAACACGGTGAACTGTGTGGCTCTGAGAAAGTGGGACCAGTCACATAAAAGAGGCTGATTTTTGAGTCAAGGTTACGTGGTTCTCACAGAGGTGGAAACGTCATCACCTTTTGTACCCATTGAGTAATAGTTGGTTGTTATGCTGCAGGTCTTTGTTAAATTAATAAAGTTGTGGCTGAGTTTAATCCAACACCAACTAGCATAAAAGCAAATGCAAAGGGAGACCTTGAATGTTCACTAGTATCCATTTATTAAAGCTCAGTGTCTTTCAAGCCATGAGACTCCACTTCAGGGCCAAATGAATCAACCAAATGAAGGAATAGCTAAAAGTGTCTTGCATATCAGATAGCATAACTTTTGATGAGACTGACAGTACAATCCTGTGCAATTTAGGGCACAGGCACTCCGTCGGCCTAGGGTGTCACGAAAGTGCCGTAAAGCAGAAAGTGCTGTAAAGTGCCATAAAAATTGCAACACTTGCAAACATTTTCAAAAAAAGAATTGCATAAGTTTTGCAAATTTATTTGATCCAGTGTCTAAAAGAGCCAATATTTGGTTAGTCACTAATGACCTCTTGAGTTGGTTTGAAAAAAATATTATATATACTGTATAATACTGCTGCACCCATCTTGACTGAAAAGTTATCAGTCCCAGTTGTCGGACCTGCATCAGGCCCAAAGTCATTACTTCCAGAATTTGTTTTAGGATCAGTACTGGAAAACAGTAAGTAGCTTTAGCATCAATATTATGATCTTCCCAATGATAACTATATAGATGTTCCCGGGCATGCTTACTTGGAAGTAAGTCCTACTGCGGAAGGAGTGAGGCAAGGGGGCAGGATAGCAGTTTCAATCCTTGGAGCATGGCAATTTGGCCCCCGTCCTCTCACCTTGCTCCTTCTACCGTGAAAACCCTTTAAACAAAGCAGGAAGTGTGGAAAATGCTGGCGTGCGCCCAGTATGCTCGACATTTTGCGCTTTGTTTAAAACGCCCAAGCAGAGCAAGGTAAGCGGGCTGACTCCATCAGTGGTGAACTGCAGAGAGGTGGTGGGACGTCTCTTCACTGCTGCCCCCAATCTGTCACCCGATGCAAATGTCATCATTTGTGTCATGGATGGTCTGACCATGCCACCACCACCACCCAGATGTTAAGGGCATAGAGGGACCAGCAGTGGGCCCTTCTGAAAGCCCCAATCACTTGGCAGCTGCCCCATGATGCTGATCCCCAATGCTGGCTTGCTACATTTGTGTTATTTATTTATTTATTTAAAGAATTTGTAGCCCGCCTTTCTCCCGAAGGCACTCAAGGCGGCTTACAACATATTAAAATACAAACAACTTTAAAACAATTAATTAAACACATTAAAATAATTAAAAACACTTGAGATTAAAAACAACCCCAATGGGTCACCAGCATTTACATATATAACCATTTGTTAAAAAGTCAGCCCACCATGTCAGACATTAAAAGCAGTCCTGAATAAAAACATCTTAAGGCCTCGCCGAAAAGCCTCTAAAGAGGGAGTCGTTCTTAGTTCCAAGGGGAGGGAATTCCACAATTGGGGCGCCACCGCCGAGAAGGCCCTACTCCGAGCCGCCATCCCCCTCACTTCCGCCAATGGCGGCACGGTCAACAGGGCCCCCCCTGATGACCTCAGAGTACGGGTCGGATTATAAGGAAGGAGGCGGTCCCTCAAATACCCTGGACCCAAGCCGTTATTCCACTGTTATCTGAAAAACGAAAAGTCGCATGTGATTGGCTGTATCTTGTGTGGGTTATGACATGGGCTGGGCAAAGCTGCCTCAATCCAGTCTGGCAAAAGTTCTGAATGTCCATCTCACTTTTGGTCCCTGATTCTCAAGGCTTCAGTTCTGTGATTCTGCTGTCAACTGTACTAGTATGGTGAGGGCTACTGCATCACAGGAACCCCAAAACTCAGGTGAGATATTGCTAGATTTCACTCAAGGCAGTTCCATCATGCAATTCAAACTGCTCAAGGCTGCCAAGGCAGGCTTTCTAATTAGGCTTTAGAAATTAAGCCCTGGATAATAACAAGTAGAAGTTCAAAAGATTTCATATACTTCCTTTTCAGTAATTTATGTATACATTGTAGAGTAGAATAATGCCTCCTTGGTTCTCTGATAATATGATTTAGCAAATTATTTTGTTTTGTTTCTTTTGAATATATTTCTAGCAAAATAGAATGACAGTCTGTTTTGTCATATGCCTAAAACTGTCTTCCATGAACTCATTCACTCCATATCCAACGCAATTTAAACAGACTTTTTGCTGAAGTTGCTTTATATTCCTCTCCTCCTCACACTTTTCACGGTAAATATGTAGCTTTAGTTTCTCATCGTTGGAACATTTTGTCAAATCTTGTAATTCACTGGTTTTTATGCTGCTGTCTAACCTTGAAATTTGTCATACTTTGGAACACAAATCTGCAATGAAATCAGTGTCCTTTTCCAAAAGCCATAACTTTTTTGATTAGCATGTAGCTTCATTTTCCTTTCACCAGTGGCGTAGGAACATGGCCCCCTAGTGTGGGCCGGGGGCCATTCTGATGCCCCCAGTGTAAGCCCCGCCCACTGCATAACATTACCCAGAAGCCATGCCCACCAGGTGATGTCACGCGACCTACCAGAGGCCGAAACGGGACTACAGGGCGGGCGGGAGGGTCAAAAACGCTCCCCCTGCCCTCTGGAAGCCTCGGTAGCGGTGCTGCAAGGCTCGCCACCACTGCCGATGGCTGCAAAAAAGAAAAAAAGCTGCGTGCAAAGGAGCCGCCGTTGCAGGGACCGTGGGGGTGAGTTGCTGCCCCCCATGTGCTGCCCAGGGATGGAACACCCCACCCCCCCATTCCTACTCCCCTGTCGTTTACCTAGAGTAGATGCTTTGCTTTCTTTATAGGAGAAAAATGGTACCTTATTACTTTTTAATATTCTTGAACTGTGTGCTACTGGAAGATGCTTACATTATCAGCTGAATTCAAATTCCCAATGTTGAAATGACAGTGATTTTTGGCTCAGTCCTATTGGTGCCATATGCCACTGGAACAAGTGCTCCGGTGGCATATGGCACTTTCCGGCTGTTGCAAAAGGTAACACACTGGAGCACTTGGGCTGGCCACCACCGCAGCAGCGAGTGGCTGGTTCTGCACGCCAGCAGATTCCAGATGCCCGTTGGCCCCAATAATACATGTAAGGAGTGGGAGGGAGGCAGCGGATGTGCAGAATGGGGTGGCAACGGGGGTGGGGAGGAGGGCAGGTTGGAACTGGGAAGGGTATGATAGCAGAATCCACCAAATCCAAACCCTCTTCCCAAGTAGACCCAGAGGCCAGCAGGGGCAAGGGAAAAATGGCCAAAACCCCTCCGCAGGATATAGCAGGTGCCTTGTTGGCACTGCTGCAGTGCTGTGTGGGAGTGTTGCAGCCCAATCCTACCTAAATTCCTGTGCAGCAATGCAGCAGCACTGGCACAGCTACCGCTGTATCCCACAGGGGATTTTTGACTGCAAGAGGTCTCCTTGGGGTAAGAGGACATTTGTTCCCTTGCCCCAGGGTAAGCCCTAGAAGCTGCTGTAGGTCAACTCAGACCTGCACCTGCTCAATCGCTGGTGCAAGTCTGCATTGACCTGGGAAGGCAGATCAGGCCTTGGAAAGGGATTAGGATTTGGCATGTGCCACCACCGCTGAACCTGCCCCCCTCCTGGGTCCAATCCACCCACTCCCCCGCCCCATCACTGCCCTGTTCCACACAACCCTTCCCCGTTCAACCCCCTCCCCACCTGCCTTCAACCACCTACCTGGGCTTACCTGCTCCGGTGGGTCTTCATTTATCCACTGGTGCATGGGAAGCCACTCTGGCTTCCCCACCAGCAGGCCTGTAGTGAGCACCGGCGGAAGTTGCTTTGCAACTGCCATAAAGTAGCTTCCGCCAGTGCAATGCTAGTTACTCTGGTGGGGGAGGGGATAGGATTGGGGCAATAAACGTTTAAAATGCTCATATTGAAAATGACAAAATATACACACATGGGGATGATTAAAATTCTGGGCAGCACTTTTTATATTAATCAAATGTGTTGCATACCCTTGATGTACAGACCTGTAGATGTTGGATTTACTGAAATGTTCTGTTCATATTTCTTTCTGAATGTATTTGAAACATTGGGCATTCAAGTACACACATTTGGTCCACATAAATGTATCTATATACTCGACGTGTGTCATTGTGTGTTAGGGTGCAGATTTCTGTGTCAACATGCATCCTCTCAAATGGATCCTTCCCCATGGTTGCTGCTTTTGCTGTGCTAGGACACAACGCTTACAATTCTTAGTGGGTAGGTTGGTATTTGGGTTCCACATTAGGTCACAGAACAGAGAAGAATATTTCTTTTGTAAAAGAGCCTATCTTTCATATGTTCTCTGTGGTAGGGCGAACCAACCTTTTCACAGTATCTTGAAAAGACAGAGAGCTCAATGACCTGGTGAGTGGCTGGAGATGGTGAAGAATTCACACTAATATATGTCACACTGTGCCAATTGTTGTGGAATATCATGGCAGAGATGACACTTCTTCTTTCGTGTCTTTTCGAAAGAAAGTTAATCTTCCTTCCAGTGATGAAAAATCCACTACAATTTTATATAAAATGTTCCAATGTTTCATTACTTGCACTATTAAGAAACTGTGCCTTTTTTCACATGGAAAAAACTTTAGTTTCCATTCTAACTTTAGTTTCCATTCATTGGACTTCGGTCTGCTAGATGAATTCACACTGGCATCAGAAAGCACTTCCAAATAAATATGTGTGCATGCAGATGTCCTCTTGTAGATGGTGATAAAATTTCTTCTTGGATAAAGTCAATAGCTTTAAATCACCAACCCACTCACCTCTCCAAATGCCTTTTTGGTGCATTCAGCTTTGCAGTAAGAAAGATTTAAAAAGAGATTCTCTGCCTCTACAGAAGAAAAACATTCAGAGCAGGAATATTACCCGTGCCTTTTTTTGTGAATTATTTTTGAAATTTTGTAGCAGTACATAGGAAAGCAAGAACAAACTTCTGCGGAATCCCTTATTACGATTCTGTGACTTGACATTTTCTCAAAGATTGTGTCAATGGTCTCTTATTCACGAATTACTTCAGGTAATCAAGGAAATATACTCACTCCCTAAAATTTTCATGCACAGTGTTCCTGATCAGATCATAAACCATCTTGAAGGGGATCACCATCCTGAACATTCTATTACAGGAATAACTTTTCCTAAATAAAAAAGGCAGCAGTTTGAATTCTTAAAATCCATCTCCTCAGCCTTGAAGACATGGGTATTTTAAAGCTTAACCTTTAAGCTCAATTATCTGTTAAATAAAAAACAGTGATATTCCGAAAGAGTATCTGAAGAGAATGCCAAAAGCCCCAAACTAATAAAATAATGCTGACATTTTTATACTTTAAACAGTGCATATCCCCCCAATCCTCTCCCTCTGCTTTCTTGAATATCAGGTACTAAACTTGGCAAGTTAACATGTTCTAGCACATAAAAGTGGCTAAATAAAGCCTCTTCTGAAGTGTCTTCCAAGTATCTAAAGACAGGTCTGAAGTGCCTTCTGAAATGATCACTTTTAGACTTTGAACGCCTTTGGAACAGACAAGCATTTTCTCATTATTTTGTTATGTAAACAATTTGCTAATTTTTTGGGTTGAAAAGCAGTATTTATTTATTTATTTTATTTATTTTTCACATTTTTATACCACCCTTCCTCCAAGGAGCTCAGAGTGGTGTACATATTTCCTCCCCTCCTTTTTGTCCTCACAACAACCCTGTGAGGTAGGTGGGGCTGAGAGATAGTGACTGGCCCAAGGTCACCCAGGAAGCTTTGTGGCTGAGCGGGGATTTGAACCTGGATCTTCCAGCAGTAGCGTCACTAGGACATGCGTCACCCTGGGGCAGGGGGCGCGCATCACCCTAGTGACGCTACAATATCGCGGCACGGGGGTCAACCCGGCTCCCCCCCCGCGTCGCCCTCCGGACGCAAAAAGCCCTCAAAACGGGTCTGCGCATGCGCGAAAATCCGGGAAATACCTGGATGGACGCGCTGCCTGGGTCTTCTTTCAGAAGGCCCTGGAGCGCTGACGGGGTTGGACGCTCCGAGGCCGGCTCCCGGGCCAGCCTTGGAGCGTCCGAAGGGTGTTGCGCGTCGCGCGCGGGGTACGCGCGTCACCCTGTGGCGCGCGTCACCCGGGGGCGCCCCGCCCACCCCGCTACGCTCCAGCGACGCCCCTGTCTTCCAGGTCTAAGTCCGACTCCCAAACCACTACACCATCCTGGCTCATATAAACATATAAACAAGTACATAAACATTCATAGTATTAAAGGCATCATCTTTATACAAATTTACTTGTTTCTGGGCACATCATCTATAATGAATTTATTATGACTATCTGCTTGTTTTCTGTGCTTTGGCCAGCATCCATAGAGCTACTTTAGGCATGCCCTATGACCCTATGTCATATTACAAACTGCTTTTGTAGCTCAAATGAACCTTACTATGTAGCATAGGAGGCTATTGTGAACGAAAAATAAGTCTAAAATCTCTTGTGTGAATTTGAAAGTAGATGTTGCTTCTTTTAGACCTTGCTTTTCGTTTAGGGAGGAGAGAGACTGGGTAAGAGCTTTTACTCATTAATTAAACTGTATGTTTCTTTGAAGGCTGTGAGTGCTGGTGAGTGCTACACTATTGATTAATATTGAACACAGGCTTAAATATAGCAAGTACTCACATGTGCATATCCAATCCTTAACAAACTGTCAGACAGCAGGGGAAGCATGACTACAGCTTCATCCAGACAAGTTCATAAACTCCCATATGACCATCCCCTGAGGCCTGATAGATTTTGTTCTACACATGTATGAACATGTTGGGTGCATGCCAAGCCAAGCAAGCATGACCCATATGGGTCTATAAGCTGACAGCAAGGAAGCATCAGGTCCTATAGACCTCTAAGGAAAAGGCCAAACGTTGGTTCTTCAGAGCAACCCCTCACCCCACCCAGCTGGCTGGCTTAGGAGAAACCTCACCTTTTGGGGAAACGTCCATGACCAGCTATACTTTGCTTGGTCAGCAGACTTGAGCCTGTAAAGAAGCCACACCCTGGAAGCCTCCCAGACCCCTCATGTTAGCTGTTTGCTTTTCACCCATTGCTGTGCTTGTTATCTCCACTTGTGGATTGGTCAATGACCTGCTGATGCTGCATCAAGCACCCATCATTCCCTCTGCTGCTGCCCAAGACCCACCATGCCTGCCAGAATCCAGGATAGGCATCACTGCATGCAGCCTCCTTGGTCCGTGAATCTTCTGTTTGAAATGAACAGGCTGGGATCCCAGCATCCCTGGCTCATGCTCATTACAAAGAGAAGAGGGGCAGAGTGGGGAGTCTGCATGCAACAATCCTTGTAAGCACAGGGAAGGGCTGATGGGCAGGCTCCAAATCACCTTTCCTTGCCTCCTTGGTGCTTCATAGAGCCACAAACGTTTTTTCGCCCCTACTTCTTCCTCCAGCAGCACTGGAGGGAGAAGGAGGCGGCTGCTGCTGCTGCTGCTGCTGCTGTGATCTTCTTCCAACTTACTCCCAGGAAATTGGAAGAGGATCAGAGCCCCCTGTGGAATGGTGGGCTGGAGAGGGTGGCAGACAGACAAGCTAGGGGCTGGTCTGTTTGCCACCCCTCTAAGGGTGCCCAAGGTTGCTACTCTATGCAAACACTTCAGGTGGCCTGATGGTTGGGCCACCCCTGCCTTTGATTGTTTGAGAACATAATTGTCAGCTTATCATACTGATGCTTTTAAAAATATTTCTTAATTAGTTTAAAACACTATTTAGCATACAGTATTTCAATAGACAAAAATGTTGCATTATTAAGGGTTTCATTTTACTTTTTCTTTCTAAAAATGCAGCTATTTGTGCATAAATGATGTGAAAAGAACTGAATATTTTCTCTTGTCTTGTGTGTGTTTTTATCTAGTAGAAGAAAAGAAGCTGAAGCTTCCACAACAGATTTTTGAATGTGTTTTTTAAGCTAGGCTTACCATATTTTCCCGGATTGAAACTGGGACACCCCCAGGAATAATCAATCAATCAATCAATCAATCAATCAATCAATCAATTCAATAGAATAAATAATTATTTTTCCCTTTTTTGTGGGCACAGGGCAGCCAAAAATTATTTCTTTATGGGCATTTTGGCCACAAATAAATAAATAAATGGCCATTTTTCTGCCCACCATTGCCACTTACCAGTCCTGATGCCATTGCCACCGCCGCTGCCGTCCTCCTTCTCCTGTTGTCATCGTCCTCCTCCTCCGCTGCCATCTCTTCCTCTTCTTCTTCGTCCTCTTCGACTGCACCGCCGCCATCGCTGCCATCTTCTCTTCCTCTTCTCTTTTTCATTGTCGTCATCTTCGCCACCTCTGGAGCCTGACCAGCTGCATCCAAGCCGGCCAGGACTCTTGCCCCCAGCACTGAAACCTCCTCCACCGCCACTTTTAAAAGATTTAAAAGTGTACTTTTTTCCTGTCGGCTATCTTGGGTCTCGCTCACGAGATCCAAGATGGCGGCGTCCAAATCTCGTGAGGCACATGAGGCAATACTGTCTCATGTGCCCTCACGAGATTTGGGTGCCGCCGTCTTGGTTCTCACAAGATTTTGTGAGATCCAAGATGGTCGACATAAAAAAGGTACACTTTTAAATCTTTTAAAAGCGGCGGCGGAGGCTTCACCGGGCCTGGAAAGCCCGGGACCGTCCCAGAACCGTAGCCTGGAAACCGGGGCGGTACCGGGTTTTCCGGGATGGATGGCAAGCCTATTTTGAGCTATTGTTTGGCTGCAACATTCCCATTGTCCAGTACAGAGGATTGACTTCAACCTAAAGTGTTGACAATTATCCAATATAAATGACCTTACCTGAAGATAACATAAAGAGAATACTGGCTATGTAGCTTGTTACTCAGTACACTGTGCTTTTATTATCCTAACAGCACAATACTAGGCATGTTTACTCAGAAGTAAGTCTCACTGGGTTCAGTAGAGCTTATTCCCAGGTAGTGGCACTGCTGGAGGGGCCGCAGCACCATAAGTGATGCAAGGTGCTGCACCGCACCTGGCAAACCGGTGTAACGCTGCCCTTCCCACTTGCCCCCGGAGCCATTTTGGTGGCACACGCAGCATCCTCAGCAGTTGCAGAATCACTCCTTGTGGTAATTGCTTACATTTCACAAATATAGGGAGCCTGGATCACATGAGTGCTTCCCAGAGTGTCGATGTGTAGCATTGGAGAGGACTGTTTTTGCAGTGGAAGGTCACCTGCAAAGGTAAAGACTGAATTAGGGTATCAGGGCCCAATCCTATCCAGCATTCCAGAGCTGATGCAGCTGCATTGCAGCCCCCCCCCCAAGGCAACAAACATTCCCTTACCTTGAGGTGGCCTCCATGACTGTGCCCCTCCCCCATCCACCAGAATGCAGTGCATGCCCTGTTGGCACAACTGCATCAGCGCTGGGAAGTTGGATAGGATTGGGCCCTCAGTCCTGTACTGTTGAACAAAATGGAAACGTGCCCAGCAAAGACAACAGCAACATAATAAGCCCTTAGTTGTACTCTTACACAGCATACTCAAGAGGCCTGCCGTCAGGATCGGCAAAGCTGTGAAGCCCAAATGCTAAACAGGGATGGTTAACTCAATTACTTTTTACTGCTCTTGTTTTACCATTTGCGTCTATGTAGTGGCAGGAGAAAGAAAGCACAGTGAAAAATACGTTCCACTCTAGGTAATGAAACAGCAACTGTCAAACCAGTCACTCCTTCGTGCACAAAGAACATTGCTGATACAAAATAAATGGGAAACCGGGTGTTTTAAAGCATGCTTGAATAGGATTGAAAAGGCTCCTCTTCACAAGATATAAACAACAAAAGTGAGTTTGCTCTTGCAGACCAAGAAAATTCTGAAGCTCAACAGTGAAGAAACTTCTACGGCTGGGGTGGGAAAGGAAACGGGTGGAAGAAATCAAACTATTAAAATCCTCTCTAGTGGATGAAGTTGGATAAAAATTGAAAAACATATATGAGCTTTGGTGGTTTCTAGTAGGGTTTTCATCTAAAGTCTAATGGGCAAGCCAAATTGCCCCCACACCCAACAGAGATACAAGCCAAGAAATTAGATTGATAATCGGCCACAATGTTTAAACCTGCAGTTGTAATCTGCAACATGATTTCTTTAATATTAGAAGCCCTTCTCAAAAGCAGTGTGCCCTTGAATCTGTTCAGGCTCCAGGATGCAGCTGTCATCCCTCTGCCCCTTCTCCTGGGCAAAGCCACCCTAGACCAGAGCAGCAAGTCACCCCACTCCTACCTTTGGGTGAGAAAGCCCCATCTCTGTTTCACCTCCCCAAAACAAACCATATTTGAGGATGTGAATGCAGATGAAGCCCAGAGGCCCTGACCACTCTCCCCTGTGCCATACAGCCCCAAGGGATTGTAATCCAGTCCCCCCTTCATCCCTGAACGTTTATAGGGTGGTCACCAATCCTTTCTTACTCCTCCAAAGCCTGCATTGCCTGTCAGTGGTGACCAAATCTGTGAGATCCTTAAGCAACCCATTGGTTTCACAGGATGAAGTAGGCACCCCCCACCCCACCCTGCCTTGACCTATCTAGCAGAAGGGCAAAACATTCCTACTTGGCCCCAAAGTAGGCCCTGGCAGATGGCTAATCCCATACTGACTAATCCCATACTGTGAAATCAGGAGGGAGGGTCTTTGCCCACAATGAGCAAGTTGGGTGGACCAGCTTGCTATATACTAGCTCTGCCCCCACAACCAGCTCCACCTGATTCTAGCTGACTTAAACTCATGTCAAACCTTGTGCTCTTGCAAATAGGGTGGGGCAAAACCAGCACCCCTTCAATGAGTGTGGATGAGAATGCCAGCGAGTCTGCATTCTCGATCAAGCCCTTTCTCAATCAAGCCCAGAGCTCAAATTTCCCCAGTAATGGCTAGTAGCTCGAACAATGCCTGTTGACAAGGGCAGGCTATCTCATTGCTCTGAAATCATTATTAGGAGATAACTTAGAGATCCAAGATCTAAAGATGAGGGGGATTTCCCCCATATAACTCACACCACATGTACTGAAAGAAAACGGAAAGACAAAACATATTTAGCAGTCTCTATACCACTTCAAACACACTGGTGGGGAAACTGTTTGAATTCTCTTCATCATGAACAGACCTTCATGAGCCCTTAAAACTAGCATTTCAGGGAGGAGAAGGTTAGGTTAGAACCCTTACCCTGTGACCTACTAGTTTGTATGTGCAGGGAAGTTCTGATTTGTTTTTAATGTGAATGGCATTCAGTCATTCACAAAGCTTAATTTCTAGAAAGAGATGCTGGGGTTCAAGTCTGCATGCTATGGTGGGGGAAAGTATAGAATTGGGTCTTAAATCTCTTTTCTTTCATGACTCTTAGAACAAGACGAATAACAGAACAGAAGTAAATGAGTTCACATGGAACTGAAAAGACGTCTGGGCCTGACTTATATGTCTGGCATAGGACAATCTTGTTCTAGCAGAAATGCAAGTGTACATGTGTCTGCTTGAAGCTGGTGCGTTTACACCCGGCTTCTCTATCTGCTGTAACTACTCACCATCATGGCTAGTTGTGACTAAAGGCTAGAAACAACCTTGGACATCTTGTAGGGAACACAGATAGTTTGGAATTTGCAACGCAGTGGGAGAGTCTTTTTCTTGCAGGTGTGAGTGTATGTAGATATAAGACCCCAATGTAGCTGTGAGCTAGGAATTAATTAGCAAGTGCCTATCCAAAGCTCAAGACAGTTTACAACAAATAGAGGGATGTGAGGATTCCTTTATTATTTCATGCTCAAGGATGGAAAAGCACTGACACTCACATTAACATTCACATTAACCTACTTTTGTGATTTGAGAAATTTATCTTCCATTTCTGATTGGCTGGGACCACTCAATGAGAGACAAGGAAATGTGCCCAAATGCCCAAGAAGCTATAAAATGGCTCAAACAGTCATGAGAAAATCCAAAAAGATACTTGGAAGAGGGTGCAGTGGATGCTTTGTCCCCATCAGCCCCCCTTTTTGTCCTTGATTTTTTTTGTGGGCAAAGTTCAGTTCAAACATAATAAGAATTAATAGACACTCTTATTTACTAAGCAGTTTTAGCTTCCAGGTAATGATTCATTCAGTCAATTTTAAGGCTATGGTGCAATATGCAATATGATACCTTGTGGAAGATGGCTGGACTTGAAAATCAGTGTTTACTGTTGTCTATAGAGATGGAATCTAACAACCCAGATTATGTGGGTGGATGGGAGGGGGGGAATAAAACACTTAAATTAAAGATAATTATCATGTGCACGCAGGCCACCTAATATCCCTTGGAAAAAAAACCATTAAATGTCATTAGAGTATAGTAAACATGATTAACAACTGGTAGATCTGGACTTACCCTCCTAAGCTGAAGACCTAAAACAGAATAATTAGCAAGTGCATGCTCTGGCAAACTCCCAAGTGGGTACTGTGCCATGGCATAAAAGATTTTAGAAAACATTAAGAGCAGCATATAAATTGGAATTGCAGGCAATATTGGAAGGGAAATTGGATAAATACGGAGATGCGGTTTTATTTCAGAACAAATTGCTTTCCACTGGCCATAACACATCCCATGACACAGATCTCCAATTAAATATTTAGAGCAACAAATGTAATGTCCTGTATTTTAAAAAATAATTTATGCTGTTCACCCCGCCCCTTGCTCCTAAATCTATACACACCTGCAAGAATGAGCAGATTAGAGTGTGTTAATACTGCTGCAGTGGTATCTTGTTGGAAACAAGTAAGGTGATATAGTGACCTGCCTAAAGCCTTGTATGAGTCGAGACAGGCTAGTGTCTCAGGTGAGCCATAGAATAAGTTAGTAAGTGAATGAGGCAGGTTGCTACTCTTCAGTTATGAAATGGCAGTGATGAGCCCAGTCCCCTGTGTTTGATCGACTGCATCACAAGGGCATCCCTATAAACTTCTGTGAGCATTATAAATGAATTAGGAAGCCTTCAATGGGGAGGGAGTGAAGATAAGAAAGAGGACTATCCATTTTGTCTTTATTTGCAGTTTGTTTTTCCTTTCCTTTTCTTTTCTTTTTTTAGTCAAACGACTAAAAGAGATGCTGGTGCAGTGTCTCTCCAGACCTGGGTATCTTACAGTGCAATTCTATGTATGTCTACTTAGAAGTCGCTCTGGGAGTAGCTAGCAATAATTTAAAACAAATATATAAAAGTAGAAAAACTGAATTTAAAAAAAATCACAGATAACTATAAAAGGTATATTAGAGTGCTAACCACTGCATGTTTACTCAGAAGGAAGTTCCACTGTGTAGAATAGGACTTACTCCCAAGTAAATGTGCATAAACGTACACCACAATCCTATGCATGTCTAATCAGAAGTCAGTTCCATTGTGTTCAGTGGGGCTTATTCCAAGGAAAATGTGTATAGGATTGAAGCCTTAATGTAATGTGAACTACATATTGTCTCTCAACCAGCCCTTGGAAAAGATTATGGCCTAGATATTAACAGATGCCCCTAGGCAACATTTTTAGTTTGCTTCCTGCTGAGCCTGATGCTTCTCATTTAAGGTCCTTTGAAAAACATTTCAAAGGCTGCTGGTGACATCACTACTGCTGTAAGAGAAGTCCCTACATTCAGCTTTCTCATACACCCTTGTTCATGACTGACTATGCTGTTGATGTTAAATAAGTGTTAAGAAGAAGTAGTAGTAATATTCAGTAGTCAGCTACGTTGGAGAATTCACACCAACAACCTGTTCTATTTGCATTTCTGTGCAAAGTGTGGCTATGACAGCACAATGGAAAGGCATGCAAGGAAACAGGCTATTCAGTCTTGTGGTAATTGTTTCAAGAGTGAACCACAAACCACTTCAGTAACATCTGTTTCAGTGACATAGACTTGGGTAATTTCTGGAATACAGCTATAATACAGCTTTCAAAATATCTATACAAGTTTACATAAGCAATCTTAGAACATTTTTATATACAGGTACTACTTACCACAGACTCCAGTCCTAATGGGGATTTCTCAATTGTAAATCCTACAACAATCTGCACCAGGGGCGTAACAAGCTCCCATGGTGCCTGGAGAATGGGAGCTTGCTGTGCCCCAGAAGTGACATCACATGACATAACGTGATAAACAGCAGTGCAGGCTCCGTTCTGCAAATGGCTGTCCTCACGTTCAAAGCCGAACGCGAGGGTAGGCATTAAGTGGTGGAGCCTGAGGGTTGCGCCCCCTCTGGCTTGCGCCCAGAGCAGCTACTCCTCAGGCTCCACCCATGTTATGCCTCTGATCTGCACAATTTATGAGTAATTTTTTGAGAACTTCAGTTCCTCTCTCCCCGTCCCCTCTGAAGTCAATTTGTGGTCAGTTCTATTAATTTTGGTGTACATTGAATCAATACCTCTAGACCTAACACAGGCTCTTTTTCAAATTGCTTTATGATTATGTGAATAGCAATGCTGAAGCCTCTTTTTTTTTATTAGGAGCTCTGCTAAGGTTTGCCAGCTACAACTTGATGTGAGCTGAGACAGCAGATGAACAAGCCACATACAGATTATAATGGTAGCACAGTGATGTTCATTAAACCAGTGTGACCAGACATTTATTTGATACTCAAATATAAAAGTCTAGGATAATGAAGCTTTCTGTTTAAGAGAAGTGCTATGGCATACATGAATTCACTCATGAGCTAAAAGAAAGCCATGACAAAGTGACCCCTTTAACTTTCATGTCATGTGCATAGTGAACACATTCAACAGTTTCATATATTATGCTCACTTACAACTTTGCTTCCTTGCACCTATGCCTTCCCTTGGTCCTTCAGCCTCAATTCTCATCTTTTGCAAGTTGGGGGAGGGACCTAAACTTCAGGATACTAAGTAGGCAGTGAGAGACAGCCCCTCTGCTTTCCTTATGTTCTTTCATTTTGCTTAGGGCCATTTAGCAACACACATGAGCAAGCCTAGGCTTACCATATTTGCACCCCCTCAAACCGGGCTGCCCCCCCACAATTAATTAATTTTTTTAAATAATTATTTTTTTTAAAAAAAATTTAAAATAAAAATCAAGAAGTGCCCCCTATTGCTGTGCGAAGCGCGCCCGAATTTTTTAATTAATTATTAATGCACACGCACATGCTCCTATGTGTCCTTGCTTGTGGCTTGCTTAGACTTACCATTCGTCCCAGAATGATACCATTCGGCTGGCTCCTGCTGGCTCCCGCTTGTCCGCTCGCCGGTGAGAGACCGGGCAAGCCAGCGACAGCGAGCCCGGGGCTGCAAGTGCCTCGCCAAGGCACACGCAGCCCCGGGCTTCACCCGCTCGCCGCCGCCGCCTCCATGTTGAAAATGGAGGAACTTAGGGGCACCGGCATCTTGACTCGCGAAATCTCGTGAGATTCAAGATGTCGGCACCCAAATGGCATGAGGGCATCATGCCCTCACGAGATTTGGGTGCTGAAATCTCGGATCTTGCGAGATTTCGGGAGTCAAGATGGCGGCAACCGGCTAAGTTTCTCCATTTTCAACATGGAGGCGGCGGCGGACTTACCGATCGGCCCGGAAAACCATCCCGGGGCAATCCCGGTAAATGGAGGGCCATTACCAGGACTGTCCCGGTTTTTCCGGGACAAATGGTAAGTCTAAGCAAGTCACAAGCAAGGACACATAGGAGCATGTGCATGCAGCCACGTATTAACTCAAACAGAAGCAGCCCCTCCCTCCCCCTCCCCTCCCCTCCCCTCCCCGCAGTCTACCCCCAAATTCCTCCTGCCTTCCCCCTCCCTGCCCACGGCATGGCTCTGATGTCAACTTACCAGCATTGAAGGTGGCATCTAGAGCCAATGCTCCACATGCCACACCACTGCCCATTTGTTGCAGTGGCCTGGAAGCACACACTGGCGGCCTGGTTTTTGCACCGTCATAAAGGGCCTTGTGCTGCCAGAATGCTAGTTCTGGCAGTGCAAGTCCTCAATTCATAAAGCAGTAATTGTAAATGACTGTCCCAAAATTAACATGAAAAAATAAACCATGAATGAGTTATAATAATTATATGTATTTCTAAAGTGCTTTTGATTGTAACCCCACTTGTAACCCCACTTTGCTTATTACACTGGTGGAACAATCCTGCTCTCCCGCAGCGCTGGCGCTGCAGTCTCAGCACGGGCGTTGGGTGTTGTAAACACGCCGTAAAGCACGTTGCGACACCTGGAGAGTAGGCAGCGCCAGCAGGAAGGCGCTCCCAGGACTGTGCTGTTGAGCTGGTACGCTTAGCTCCAAGTGGCTTGAGGGCTGGGAGAGGGAGGCGTAATGGGGCAGGGGGGAGGTGGAGATGTGGGTGGATCAGGTCCAGGAGGGGAGTGGGATGGGCATCACTGGCAAATGCTGTATCCTATCCCCCCTCCCAGGTCTTTCTCGCTGATACGAGGTTTCTCAGTTCTGCAGCAGCGTGAGAGCTCACGCAGATCCAAATAGCCCCATTGTGGCTGCTGGGGCTTTAACAAGGGCAAGGGGATGAATGTCCCCTCACTCCGAGGAGACCTCCAGCCTGCTGAGGGCTGGCTTAGGATGCAATGTGGGCAGCACGGCCCCGCTGCATGGCACCCACTTAGGATTGGGCTTCCCGTTGGGTTCAATTCAGGGGTAAATGTAGCTTGAACCTCCAAAGCGTGTTAGGGTTGCCCCAACATTTTCACAATCAATTTAGGCTCAATATTGAAAAAAAATAGAAAACTCAAACTTTTACTTTGGAATAACCTCATAAGAAATACTTCCAACACAAACTAAAATCAGCAATAGCAAATATATTTACATGTTAATAAACTATAACATTATCTACTCAAATTACAATATTTACACAAGTCTTTTTGCCTTTCCCTGAGGGGAATGATAATGGCGCTATGGTGAAGCTAACTCCACAAATACAATGGGGAGTCGATTGTGTCTAAAATTAATAATGCAAAGGTGATAAGATATATTAAATTCAATGTTCAACAAATATAAAGTAGAGTGGATTATCCACAGACAATCATGATCAGAAAAATTCCTCAGAGAAAGACTATATATCAAAATATAAGATGCCTCTGTTTCAGCGTTGTGACTGTATATTGTTTCTGAGAATCAGGGCAGGCATAAACTTCTTCAGAAAGGGAACTTCCCAGTTACTGATTGAATGATGTCTCCAGAGAGATGATTCTTCCAAGGAGGCAAAACTAATTCCAATTTTTGCTGAGCAGATTATATGAGTTCCTTCGTATATAGTTAGGAGCCCTCTTAGTCCTCTGGCTCTAGTCTCCAAATCTCTCTCAGCTGGCCTCTCCTCTCTCCAACTGCCCTTGTCCAACTGTCACTTCAACATTCTGTAGTCTCTATTGTCTCCTCTCAGCAGGCTGATTTGCATATCATTTTGCAATACCACTTTATACAATAAATAAAATTAAAGACAGGTCCTGCCTGCAGGCTTACAATTTAATGGGAAAAAGAAAAATTCAAAACAAGTTTATTTTTAAAACTTATGAATCACGTTTCATATAAAATGCCCTAACTGGTGTGTACAATAAAATAGGAAAAAATGTGTTGCTTTGTATAAGTACACCTCTCTCTCTCTCTCTCTCTCTCTCTCTCTCTCTCTCTCTCTCTCTGTAATATTATCCTTTGTGGGGTTGCTTAGTGGTGGTCCCATAAAAACACACGGGGAAACAGAAGTACCAATGCAACTAAAATTGTATTAAGAGCAAAGGAACTGAACACACAAATGAAATGGCACACCTGCTCTAGTGACCCTCTGGTGGCAAAGAAGCCCCGAACAGCAGAAGGGCTCTCCTTTTATACTCTGTCACAGAATGTTCTAGGCCTATGCCCATATATGGTTACAGTGTCAGTTAGGCCAGGTGTTCTCTTCAAGCCCAACTCCCATAACAGTTACTTAGTATCTTCCCACCAAAATACATTGTTCCTTCAAGACAAAGCTTTTACCCTTATATTGTATAGTAGAAAAACACATTTATACAGTTTCCAGATGGTAATTACAGTTTCCAGATGGTAATCCCTCACGAGATTTGGGTGCCGAAATCTTGGATCTCGCGAGATTTCGCGAGTCAAGAAGCCGGCGCCCGGGTAAGTTCTTCAATTTTCAAAATGGAGGCGGCAATGGCCGCGGAGCTTACCAACCGGCCTGGAAAATTGTTCCGGAACGATTCCGGGAATGGAGGGCCATTTCCGGGACCGCCCCGGTTTTTCCGGGACGAATGGTAAGCATACCATTAGTTATAAGTATTAAGGAAGAAGAACATTCAAGTGAATATTGCATTTGTTCTTGTGCATGAAAAGATCCAGTTGAAAAATACAAACAAGAACACGTTGTATTCTTCAGTTGCTATTTTGCAATAGGTTTCCTATAAGGGAGGCTTCCCTTGGATAGTACTTAAGAACTAGTTCTTTCAGTTTGTTAAAAATGGTTAGGAATGTAGCTAAGTACTCACATGACCTTAGCTAGACTTTATCTTCATTTTCAAGTGTGGACATCAAGGGAGCTATCACCAGAATGGATAATGAGCCATGAATGAGCTCAGGTTGAGCTGTCACTGGTCATTAGGACAATTTGCCTATCTCCTGCAGATGTGGCCTTTGCAAAAATAGTACATAGATTTGACCTTATGTGTTGTGTGTGTGTGTCTCTCTCTCTACTACCCCAGTACAGCTGCTTAAGCTCCAATTAATGTGTCAAAGCGAGACTGTGTACATTATTGATTGCAGGGTTGCTAAGTTGAATGATGTTCATTGCCAGGGACATTTCACATCCCTTTATGCCCTCCTTACAGTTTTCCATGCAATTGACTGACCAGGATCTTCATTTAGAACCAATACTCCTGATAAATACCACAATTAAAAAGTGCAACTGTAGCAAAAAATGAAGGCAAAGTCATTAATGATATAAAAAAACAACAACATCTCAGCATGTTACCAAGCTTGATGCTATTCAAAGGAGGTAAGAAGACTCAAGGATCCTTCATTCATTTTGAAAATTTGTCCTGCATAAAGTTCTCTGGATACAGTTATGCATGCTTAAGCCTAGGCAGAAAGGAAGGAGTGTCCTTGTTTCAATCCTAGATGGAGGTGACAATTCAAAGATATCTTCTCTGTTCACAACACTTAACTTTTTAAAAAAATTTTTACTGATTAACTTTATTATTTATTTATTTATTTATTATTGTATTGGTATAATGTTTCATTGTTGGAGGGGCATCATTACTACTAAGAACCAGTTCTGTTTTTCCTCTTTGTGTAGTTATAATTATATTATTTTATGAAAAGACCAAAGAAAAGTATTCATGTGTTCCTTTTTACTGCTTTTGGTCTATTTTAGAATTTTTTGCCAGGGTTTTGATTTTTGCATTGGTTGGTTTCATAGACCATATGTTGAGTGGACTGTGGCTTAGGATACCGCTGTGCCAATTGCCTCAAATCTACCTCTCTATCTCCCAAATAATCAGGCACTTATTATTTTATTTGGCATGCCATTGTGGCACATGCTGCTTAGAGAGTCAAGCTGGATAGCAGCTGGTGAGACTCAATAGCTTGGGACACCATCAGAAGCTTTATGAGAAAACTAACTCTGATGAAAATTTTTGTGTAATGTGAGGTTGGGTTAAAGGACCTCTAACTGTAAACATCTTCTCAGGACCCACACATTTTCTGACCAAAGACCACATATTCTTTTCAATAGGTATTGACTAGGCCCGCTGCCGTATTGATACAACCACACACACATAGACTCCACTCCTGCTTTATTTAACTACAGTACCTGCTTTATTTTTCCTGGCCCTGAAATCTTTAGCCATAGGTTGCTGCTGAACTCTGCAGCTAATGAAAACAAGACGACTAATATCCAAAATTTTATACAACTGGAAATTTGATGACTGTATTCTTGTTCGGTCATGAGGAACCAGTCGCTATAATTTTAATGGCAAGCAATTTGAAAGAAGCAGATAGCAAGGAATAGATTTTTCTTCCTGGCAGTGAATCAAATATGGCTGCATTCCAATTCCATGGAACCAGGACAGAACTTTGTCTGGACCCCCAAGCCTGATGAGAAAGATCCTCAGAAGAGAAGGTGCAGAAGTCACAGCAGACCCCAGCTCAGACTGGGACCTGGGGTGGGGGTATCAACATATAATCTGAGGAATAGCCAAGGGCTGCTACCCTAGAAAATTCCTCATGCAGGGATGTGATAGAATTAGAGGACTATTACCTCTTACTGGAAACAGTAGCGTCAGTGGTGGGAGCCTCAGGGTGGTGGCTCCCGGGCGGCCAGGCAACAGGCGGGCATGGGGTGTACTCACCTCCTGAGCGCTCCGTCTAGCCCTTGAGCAGCTGGGCGTGAGTTCTGCCCACCCACCCGCCCTGGAGCCTTTTGGCTCTGAAAATGGGCCAAAACGCAACCAGGGGTGGGTGATTCATGCCGCGCTGCAGCGCACGAGCATGACGTCATGCCCCCAGGGGGCGGGGCATTCAGCGGCACATGGGGGTGTCTCGTCAGCCCCCCACAGTCCCCACCCACGGGGTGGTGGTGGTGTTCTACCGCCACTGACTGGAAACAAATCCTAGGTCTGGAGCCTCCATCATAATCCTCTTGACTTGACCCTATGAGCAGAGACTGTGATGGGCCCTTGTTGAAGCTGAGACCCAGGGATACAGTGGCTGTCTGAAAGCCTGAGGCCTTCCTTTCTCAGCTTTACTGAAGAGGAGGATGGGTGCTCTGGGTCAGGGCCCTGCTAGTGCACCAAGAAGGGGTAAGACTGAGCAGGGCTAACTAGCAAACCATTCTGTTGCTGCCTGATGGTTGCAGTTATATTTGTAAATAAAACAAATATCATTATCAGAGGCAACTAGCTCAGGAAAGACAGCTAGAGAACCCAATAAAACATTTATGCAGTTAGAATCACTGTCTCTCTCTTTCATAGGCCCAAGATTGTGTTACTGACCTTTGGCCCAATCCTAGGGGCCATTTATGACAATGGAACTACTGATCTGCTGTCGTAAATGGCCCTGCAATGGTGCAAATGTTGTGCTGCAGTCGCATGCGATAGAGCCACTGGCAGAAATGGCCACTAGCTCTGCATGCTTGCCAGACTTTCCTGGACACTCCAAAAGCTCAAGTAAGGTGACGGAGGGGTGGTTTGTGGATGTTCGGGGTGGGAAGGAAGGAGGGCAGGGGACGGGAAGCAGGATGGAGGGGGTGGATCTCAGTAGCAAAGGCATATGTTAAATCCTACCCCTGATTTAACTGATTAACTGATTAACTGGTCTCTAATATGGCAATTCTAATAAAGAGTGATAATGGAAGACCAGGTAGTAAACCCAAGGGGCATTCTCATTGTCCGGATGCCTCAAAGTTGGTTGAAGTTGCTATCTTTGTCTCAAGTTGCTATAGGAAAAATAATTTCTAGAGAGAAGCAAAGTTCAGCCAATTTTTAAGGAGTAGCAGAGGCTAAATGTTAAATAAAACATCCAGGCAGACGAATACATATATAAGGTAGCCATGAGTATGGGTGAGTAATTCCAGCAGCACTGCCTAATTAACCCAGATAAGACAAAACCCTCAGATTTTGCACTTTCCCATGAATATTTAAGAAAATCTCTTCACTGAGACAAGTATTGTACTGAAAATAACGAACTCTCCTTCCTAATGCCATGAAGTAGAACTGTCAGCAGCACTCATCTACCTACAATGATGAACAGAAATAACATTTTCGTTAGGGAATAGGTTGTGTTTATGTTATTTTCATGCTTTAGAGCTGAACACTGCCGTTAATGTATTATTTACTTATTGATTTGCTCATTAAACAATGAGTGACTGGAGGCATGTATTACAGCATAACTAGTGTCCCTTGCTCCGTGTTCCAGCCGCATGCTACGCGCTGCGGCAAGGAGAGTCATGCCGGCTGGCTCTTCGGCTTTGAAATGGAGATGAGCATCACACCCTAGAGTCAGACACGACTGGACTTAATTGTCAGGGGATACCTTTACCTTTTTTTAGTGTCCCTTGAAGGGGGTACTGGGCCAAAATCAGGGGGTACTGGGCCATATAGCCTGCCCATCAAGACAGTCACATTATGGAAGGGCTGAAATAAAGCAGCTACTAACAGACAGATGACATTTCTAAATAGCACATTAATAGGAGACAATTAAGCATTCAGCATACACAGATGAAGACAGATACATTCCTGTTAGCGGTATAGGAAGGCACAGCATTGGGAATGGTCTGTCTTAGAAGAGAAAGTCAGGTAGGCAACTTGTATTTGCTGTGACATTCAATTAGAGCTGGTATCTGAATTGTGGAATGACAACCAACCACAGTCACATGGGCTGACGGAGGGCTCATACATGATATATAAGGGAAGGCAGGTCCTCAGTTGGGTTAGGGTGATACCCTGAGTTTTCGCATGACATAGCAGACACTTCGTGTCTTTCCATCTCTGATTTTTCAGATTTTATAGCATGGTTTCTCTGGTTTCCAATTAACTTCCGAGTAGGGGTGTTGCTAGCTCCTTAAAATATCAGGTGGGGGGGAATCTCTATTCCTAAGTCACTACTTTGTGTGCCACTTGTCATGGCATAAGGTCACGATGGCCTCGGCAAGAAACAGGGCAGAGGTCCTGAGGCTGGGGCAGTGGGGGACAGGGTGGACCACCCCTGGGTGCATGGCCTGGGGGGGGGTGTCAAAGCCCCAGCACTGGCAGCAATTCGGCGGCAAAATGGTGGTGGCGGCGAGTTATTTGTGATGTGAAAAAGGATTCTGAGGCCTTAGAAGCCTCTGTGCGGGCTGGCTGTGGCAAGAAATGTTGCCCTGCCCTGCCCCCCCGCCGCCCCTAGGAATGTTTTTGCGCTGCATAATGTCACTCAGGGGGTGGGGCGAGTGACACCCTGCCCCCCCGAGTGATGACATGGGGTTGTCATGGGGTCTGCCCCCCCGCAGGACATAACTACACTTCTGGGCTGAGGAGCAGTCTGTGGAGTTACACTGGAGTATTTCTCTTGTGGCTTTCAAGAAGAGGCACAAGGAGAAAACATTTAGCAGTTGATTATTGGGGGGGATGCTTGCAGAGAGGGTTTTATGCTGCTTCCAGGATGCCATTTGTTGCTTCTGTTGCTTCTTTACCCCTGCTAACTGGTCAAAGAAGCATCTTTTAAAGTGGTTAGAAGAGGACACCAACAGAAGCAACAGAAGTAGAATAGAATTTACCAGAGGGAGAGCAACTGCTTCTTCACCCCAGCATGGCTTCTCTTCCAGTGGCTATTGCTGGTGTCTCTTCTGCATCTCTCTCTCTCTCTCTCTCTCTCTCTCTCTCTCTCTCTCTCTCTCTCTCTCTCTCTCTCTCTCTCGTGAGCCCTTTGGGGATGGGAAACTATTTATTTGTTTTGTGATGTAAACTGCTTTGTGAATTACTTTTTGTTGAAAAGCGGTATATAAATGTTCTTAGTAATAATATGTTTATTATGATGGAGAGACATTTGATATTGTGATACATATGATATATTTGATACAATTTGATAATGTGAGCTGCCTTAAATCTGGAGATTTAAAGGTCTTCAATAAAATAGTGGTCCAATTGTGGAATGTCTTAATCTTATATATTTTATACTGTATGCCTATGTGATCATATTCAAGTTATATTCTGAACACCTTTCTATTCTAGGAAAAAAATCATAATTCATATTTAAAGAAAACTGGCTCCATAATATGTATCCTACACATCCTTATTCAGTTTAAAAACAAAAACGTCAGGGTCAGCATTTTTTCCCCTCAGAAGGAACCTGGGACATCTTCTCATACCCTTTTTATTCTCTAATTGGGAGTAAATTTTCAACTTGGCAGAAGATCTTCCATGAAAATCTCATTAACATTAATAAGGGTTGTGCATATAAACCTCTGCTCAGTAAGACGAAAATTTACTTGCTTTCAAATATGAGCTTCAAATTGGTTCCTTTTCTGCTAAAAGTTATTTAATCCCAGCCCCCCCCCCCCAAATATTAATAATTAAAAAATAACAGTTTGAATGTTGGGGGAAGCATTTTAACTTGCATTTTTTTCTATTTAGAAAGTCATGTTTGTTTTCAGTATGGCATTCCTTTCTGATAAAAGACCTATTTTATTTAGAGTGTTTAGAAGGCAGTAGCTCACAAACCTCTGAACACAATGCCAGTGCAGAATACACAGTGATAGTAGTACAATATTATCATAGGCATATCTTGATCATCTATGGCAATTTTCTGACAGGAGGAGGATATAGCAAAACACCACATTGTTCAAAAACCAGGCGTCTCTATTTTGTATGATTCTCATAGCTCCTTGGAAAAAAATGGACACTACAATGGGCCTTTCATTACATCACTGTTTAATTCTAAATGGTTTAAAAATGTAGTGTGTAGAAGATAAAAATTCAAGTGTCAATTGAAAATTTCTTCATTGGCTTACAAGGTGGTTTTAACTGTGGCTATCTGAAAAAAATAGGAAAAGAAAATGTTTGGCTTCCTTTTTGGTAAACAGTAAATGTCGTTCCCAGATCCAGTGAATAGCAAAGGAATGTAGAATCACTGAACATTTAAAACTATTTTTTACACTATCCTTCCCTTTCAGAAACTAATAAAAAACAGGCTGTCTGTTAAGTCCTAGCACATCTTCTGCACTCTCAAGAGGAGAACAAACCCAAGCAGCTGCCAGGATTATAAAGGCTCATTGGTTCTTATCTGATGGATAACTTGGACTCTCGCTAACATTACATACACTGGGGGCCCATACTCTTTCTTTCTTTTTACTTACGAAGTTAGGCTGCCTTTAAGCAATGAGTGGCACAGACATATAATTCTGTCCTGCAGGAACAGAAATATGTTTTTAAAGAGATTAAATTGCACCATGGAAAATCCTCCCATACCCAACTTTTGTCTTGTGCGTGCACATGACTGTGTGCATGAATGTGTGTGTGTGTGTGTGTGTGTGCGTGCACGCACGCACACACACACACACACACACACACACACACACACACACACACACACACACACACACACATGTATACACACCATCACATGTTGTGGTATTAATACCACTGAAGACATTGATTTATTCCAGTGCATACATTTTAATATAATATATTCTTCTAGATCACAACATACCTATGTCTGCAGCCCACTGGCAATGGTGCAACATACGAGAGGAGGAGGAGGCTGGAACATAATTTCAGTACATTACAAGTTAGTTTTTTGCATTTTCTCCATGATGAAGTAAAGTCACAGTTAATTAGAGACCATAAATGGTAGTGTTATGCACTTGTAATCCAGTGCTCAGGTTCCACTGGGAAATTCTCCTGTGCAAACCACATTGAAATAGTTGGAAGTTGCACAAGTTCTTCAGTAGGAACTATGGATGTGCACAGAATTGCACCTTCCTGGCACAATGCACTGGGAAGTTCTCCTACACACGCTCCATTGAAAGAACGTACAGCTACTGTTTATTTAAATGCAGGTTGTATAGGAGAACTTCCCAGCACATTTGCCTACAAAACTACAAATTGTCAAGAATGCATGTTCCTTTAAAGAAGCTTTGACAGCAACATTTTTCAAAACTGGCTTACCTGTTGGACTTACGTCAAGAGATGACCTCTTGCACTTTTTAATCTCCTGCCTCATTTTGTATTTTTCATTTATTTTCTCAGAGCTCTCTAAAGACTAGTCAATATCACCTTCCTTCTCCGAACTTCTGTGAATTGTATTTTGCTCTATTCATATATTTTCATCCTTCGGCTCAGTCTTCTCATCTCACTTCATGCATCACTTTCCATTTGTCTATCTTGACCCTGTACTGCCTCCTGCTATTGGATCATCAAGACTGTGGATAATATGCTGTTGGCTGCCTTGATCTTTCCACTAGTCACTCTGATCTCTCTAATCTCCTTCTTATCCACTCAATCTTTCTCTTCGCCATCCAGGGGCTCTTCAACTTTCTTCTCTCATTGAGAATCAACATTCATGAAAGCCTACCAGGGCTCAAGCTTGATGAATTTCGCAACATTTTTATTGAAGAGCGAATTTGGTCTTAGTCTGATTACATAGCAGGATTTCCTGTGCTCTTACATCCATAATGTGGCAAACTGGACACCTGCCTTATGAAAGACCGTGAACATGGGAAAATGAAAATCCTTCAGCCGTCATTAAGATTTTTTGTTTCTAAAAGTATTGTCAAAAGCAGTTGCCATCACTTTTAGTGTCTCCTGATTTTTGTCTGGATTCTTTTTTAGTTTGTAGTAGGGGAGTATACTAAAATGCCATTATACACATTGGAAGAGAGAGAGAGAGAGAGAGAGAGAGAGAGAGAGAGAGAGAGAGAGAGAGAGAGAGAGAGAGAGAGAGAGATGAATGGCCCATTAAAGCAAAAGAAGATGTCACTTTTGGAGGTTTTATAGAATGTACACCTTGTGACAAAAGTCACAATCCTTAAATTATTTTGAAACCAAAAGAAGTCAGTACCTGAAAGATCATAGTGCAAGATAATGTCCTCTGAAAAGTATTTATTGTAAACATTTATATACCACCTTTCTTCTCCTGGTGGAGTGACCCAAGCCCAAAATTGGAATGATCCACATCCCAACATTAAAACAATTTTGCAAACCAATTGTTTTGTTGTGCACTGTGAAAGTGATAGGGTGCAAACTTCAGTTAAATACTGTTGAAAACATGCTCTCTCCATGCACAACCAGGGCTTAATTTCTAAAAAAAGAGTCAGTAAGGCATACTTTACCTGAAGGTCTTGTGTTCTTCCCTAGAAGTCCTTATCTCTGATTCTGGCTGACTTTGGGTACCAAATGGTGAAGGAATATTTATCTGGTTAATATACATGTTTCACAACTGTACCATGACTTGAAAACAGGTAATAAAACTATAGTTTGTAGTTATGATCAGTAAACTCTTACCCAACAAGGCAACTTTGAATATTTCAGACATATCTTTCCCCCCCCCCTGGGGGAAATGGCAACATCTGTGCAGACATATTGCGTAGAGGAGATATGCCAGATAGGTTCATATTGGCTCAGCTATCAATCTTGACCCTTCCCTTAGGCTGCAGGTGGTCTATCTTTCTTTTTTAAACTTTTAATGCCATGAATGTACGTTTCTCCTTTATGTGGTCATGCTTCATCATTTTAAGAAATGCAAACATTTTTAAAACAATTGTAAAGTTGCTCTGAGGATTATGCCTGTGTGACTTCACAGGCACCAACCAATCACAGTCAGCTTTTCCTTGTTCAAATTGAAACACTCCCCAAAGCTGCAAAATAGATTCTTTCAGAATTTACCCAGAAGACAGACAGGTGGATTTAGCAGATACCGTGTTTCCCCGAAAATAAGACAGTGTCTTATATTAATTTTGGCTCAAAAAAATGCAGTAGGTCTTATTTTCAAGGAGGTTTTATTTTCCCAACCTGTGGCATGACCCTCCGGTGACCCCTCCGGCATTTACTTTGACCGATTAAAGCTTCATTCTTTCCCGAGGGTGCAAGGCTCTCCAAGGCCTGGAAGGCCTGCACTTGAGTCTCCACCATAGAGACGACGTGCTAGAGAGACTCTGAAAGGTTGCAGCCTCCCTGCAGGCCTTGCTGGCCTCTCTAGCATGGAGGACTGAAGTGCAGGCCTTCCAGGCCTTGAAGAGCCTTGCCAGTATCGTCGCTAGGGGGCACGTCACCCTGGAGCGGGGGCGCACGCATCACCCCTGCCCTAGGGTGACACTTACCCCTGACTCTAACAGCGACCGCCCTGTCCGGCGGTCTGGGGCCTTCTGAGAAGGCCCAATGCATCGACGCAGCATTTATTAACTTTTTCGCACATGTGCAGACCGTTTCTGAGGGAAAGGGCTGAGCCTTGCACCCTTGGGAAAGAATGAAGCTTAAATCGGTCAAAGTAAGTGCCGGGGGGGGGGTCGCGGGGGGTTGTGTCCGTCTGGCTGATTATCCTAGCTAGGTCTTATTTTCAGGGGAGGTCTTATATATATTGTTGTTGTTGTTCAGTCGTTAAATCATGTCCGACCCTTTGTGATCCCATGAACCATATCCCGCCAGGCCTTCCTGTCCTCCACTATCTTCCTAGGTTCGCTCATTTTCATGTTTGTTGCATCGGTGATGCTGTCTAACCATCTCATCCTTTGCCTTCCCCTTCTCCTTTTGCCTTCAATCTTTCCCAGCATCAGAGTCTTCTCCAGAGAGTCCTCTCTTCGCATTAGGTGGCCAAAATATTTGAGTTTCAGCCTTAGTACCTGTCCTTCCAGGGAACAGTCAGGGTTGATTTCATTTAGGATTGACTGATTTGATCTCCTAGCAGTCCAAGGGACTCTCAGGAGTCTTCTCCAGCACCACAGTTCAAAAGCATCTATTCTTCGGCGCTCAGCCTTCCTTATGGTCCAACTCTCGCAACCATACATTGCTACTGGGAACACCATCGCCCTGACTATATGAACTTTTGTTGGCATGGTAATATCTCTGCTTTTTATTATGCTATCTAAATTTGCCATAGCTTTCCTTCCAAGGAGTAAGCGTCTTTTAATTTCATGGCTGCATTCTCCGTCTGCAGTGATTTTGGAACCCAAAAAAGTAAAATCTGTTACTGCTTCCATTTCTGCCCCTTCTATTTGCCAGGAATTGATGGGACCAGATGCCATGATCTTAGTTTTATTAATGTTGAGTTTCAAGCCAAAAACCATGCAAAAATGACAGTAGGTCTTACTTTCAGGGGAGGTCTTATTTTCAGGGAAATAGGGTATGCTCTGATGATAGTTCACCTCAGTGCTCTACAAGTAACACATCTTCTATCTTCTGCCTAAACCATCTATTTAAAATATAGGAATGTCATACAGCATGCAACATGTTGTTGTCATACAACAAAATACATACAGTCAGTTCTTGTTATCCACTAGGGTTAGGTTCTGAGAAAACCTAGCGGATAGAGAATTTGCGGACAGTGAAGCATTGATCCTATGGGATCAATGGGGTTAGGTGCAGGGGGTTAAGCTTCTTCCAAGCATTTCAAAGGCCTCCGTGCCGGTTGTGGGTGCCATTTTGAACATCCCTGCTGCACTCAGGAAGTCTCTGCTGGCTTCTGGAGGCAGCAGGGACATTCAAAATGGTCTCCGCAACTAGTGTGGTGCCCTTTAAAATGCCTAGCGCCAAACAGCTGATGGGCTAGGGATTTGTATCTGTTTAAATCCCCAGCCCAACAGCTGTTTGGCACTAGATAGGCATTTTAAAGGACTCCGCACTAATTGCGGATGCCATTTTGAATGTCCCTGCTGCCTCCAGACCAGAAGCCAGCAGAGACTTCCTAAGTGCTGCAGGGACATTTAAAATGGTGCTGTGTCCAGCATGGAGCCCTTTGACTGCATGGATACTGGGAGAGGGGTAACGGGAAATGCGAGGTCGGTTACCAAACTGCTCCTCACAGATACACAAATTCACGGGTAGCAAATTCACGTATGGCAAGAATTGACTGTATTGCTCTATGTGGTAACACTATCTGCTACTTTCTGTGTTCTCTAATGATGCACACTGTATGCTTATTTGTCTTTTCCCTCAGTATCTGGGTAGTCCAATTCAATGCCTAGGCTCAAATGTATTATCCTAAAACAAGCAACCAACCAAAAACAACTTCTCATATGATCACAACATATGTATGCTGTAGCAAGGGTACAGTTTACCATTTTATTTTATTTTATTTTATTTTATTGCTTCATTCCATGACATCAGGTTTTATTCAGGTCTTTTAGAGCCATACAACCTAAGGCCACTTCTGCGGTGAACAATTTTGAATAAATCAGATTTCTCATACTCCACTGAAGCATTCCTATCAGCCAGACGAAATCCTTCTCATGCTTATAACTTCCAAGATGGCCTCTTTCCCTTATCTAACTTCCAGACTCGCTTCTCTTAAAGTGATTTGATATATTTGCTTTTTATTATATTTGTAAATATGACTCAAATAGAGCTCCTTTGCTGACTGCTTATTGATCCCTTGACCAGAGCTATAGTCTGTTTGGGATAGCAGTTGTCTAGATACTGCTGTGCTGTTATATCTCTGCCTACCTGACCAGAGATGATCTGTTACTGCATACCCTTATAGTATTGTTCTATGTGGAATTCACATAGGGATCAGTCTGGGTTTTAAAAAAGCCCAATAAACAGATGCAATCTGAAACAGACAACTTGCTATAGCCTCAAAGCTGTGTCTTAGAGCCAGGGGGTTAACTGTTCTCTCTACATTCAGCTTTCTGGATATCCCCATGGATTCTGCACTGACAAGGCCACTTTCTTTGCATTAGGGAGCCCAGTATTGAAATGGGGAAATTCTGTAGACCTAGTCTGCAATGCCAGGGTAAATCATAGTAGGAGGATATGAGAGAAAAGAACAGCAGGCTAGTGCTGAAGCCAGAGGCGTCGCTGGAGCGTGGCGGGAAGGGCGGACCGCCTGGGGGCGACGCGCGCAATGGGTGACGCGCGGTTGCGCGCGTGCACCCCGCGCATCGCGCGCAGGCGATACGCCCTTCCCGCCGCGCTCCAGCGACGCCTCGGAGGAGGCCTCAGAGCGTCCGCCCTTGGCGGAGCTCCAAGGCCTTCTGAGGGAAGCCCGATGCGCGACGTCATATTTAGAAGGTTTAGCGCATGCGCAGAACGTTTGAGGGCAAATTTGCCCTCAGAAACGTACTGCGCATGCGCGAAACCTTCTAAATATGACGTCACGCATCGGGCCTCCCTCAGAAGGCCTTGGAGCTCCGCCGAGGGCGGACGCTCTGAGGCCTCCTCCTGCCCAAGACAGCCGGCCGGAGAGGATGTCTCCGGAGCCGGCACCAGCGGAGGCTCCGCTGCTGCCGGCTCCGGAGACATCCTCGCCGGCCGGCTGTCGGGCGGCACGGGGGTCATTAGGGCGGCGCGCGCCCTCACACAGGGCGGCGCCGCCCTAGTGACGCCGCTGGCTGAAGCCATAAAGGTTACTGAAGACAAGTGAAATGGATGGGATCCAAGAACTTGCTAGGATCAGGGAGGTTTTTCAGCTCCTATTTTAATGATCAAATGGTTGAAAGGGTGCAGGCCTGGAGTGAGTGTACCAGCTGCAGTCGCTATACTCCTTGCGTTGTCTTTGGCTAGGATTGCCAGCTTTTCAAATGGCTTCTGCAGCTTTGTCTTTCATGCAGCTTGATCTGTAGCAATTAGCGGGTGATAATGCTGTGAATTTGAGATCAAATTGCCAACATGCGCTGGATCATGGAGAAAGCACGAGAGTTCCAAAAAAACACCTACTTCTGCTTCATTGACTACGCAAAAAGTCTTTGATTGTGTGGATCACAACAAACTGTGGCAAATTCTTAAAGAGATGGGGGTACCAGACCACCTTACCTGCCTGCTGAGAAACCTGTATGCGGGTCAAGGAGCAACAATTCAAACCGGCCATGGAACAACTGATTGGTTCAAAATTGGGAAGGGAGTACGGCAAGGCTGTATATTGTCACCCTGCTTATTTAACTTATATGCAGAGTACATTATGAGAAATGCAGGGCTGAATGAATCGCAAGCCGGAATCAAGATTGCCGGGAGAAATATCAACAACCAGATATACAGACGATACCACCCTAATGGCAGAAAGTGAAGAAGAACTAAAGAGCCTCTTGATGAGGGTGAAAGAGGAGAGTGCAAAAGTTGGCTTGAAACTCAACATTAATAAAACTAAGATCATGGCATCGGGTCCCATCAATTCCTGGCAAATAGAAGGGGCAGAAATGGAAGTAGTAACAGATTTTACTTTTTTGGGCTCCAAGATCACTGCAGACGGAGACAGCAGCCATGAAATTAAAAGATGCTTACTCCTTAGAAGGAAAGCTATGGCAAACCTAAACAGCATAATAAAAAGCAGAGATATCACCATGCCAACAAAAGTTTGTATAGTCAGGGCGATGGTGTTCCCAGTAGCAATGTATGGTTGCGAGAGTTGGACCATAAGGAAGGCTGAGCGCCGAAGAATAGATGCTTTCGACCTGTGATGCTGGAGAAGACTCCTGAGAGTCCCTTGGACTGCTAGGAGATCAAATCAGTCAATCCTAACTGAAATCAACCCTGACTGTTCCCTGGAAGGACAGGTACTGAGGCTGAAGCTCAAATATTTTGGCCATCTAATGCGAAGTGAGGACTCTCTGGAGAAGACTCTGATGCTGGGAAAGACTGAAGGCAAAAGGAGAATGGTTAGACAGGAGATGGTTAGACAGCATCACTGATGCAACGAACAAGAAAATGAGCGAACCTAGGAAGATAGTGGAGGACAGGAAGGCCTGGTGGGATATGGTTCATGGGATCACGAAGGGTCGGACATGACTTAACGACTGAACAACAACAACAACAATGCTGTGAAAAGCTTCACTTGTTAATTCTTGAAAGCGATAGTTAAGCCACAGCTGAAGAGGTCACTGGAAACAAATACCAAAGCAGCTCTAGAATAAAGGTAAAGGTGACCCCTGACAATTAAGTCCAGTCGTGTCCGACTCTAGCGTGTGGTGCTCATCCCCATTTCAAAGCCGAAGAGCCAGCGTTGTCCGAAGACGCCTCCGTGGTCATGTGGCCGGCATGACTCTCCTTGCCACAGCACGTAGCATGCAGCTGGAACACGGAGCGCTGTTTACCTTCCCGCAAGCGGTACCTATTTATCTACTCACATTAACATGCTTTGGAACTGCTAGATTGGCAGGAGCTGGCCAAGCAACGAGAGCTCACCCCGTCGCGGATTCGAACTGCCGACCTTTCGATCGACAGCTCATGGTTCAGCGGTTTAACCCACTGCGCCACCCGCTGGCCTAGCTCTAGAATAGTGGCCCCCATTTATTTTTCACCATAATCTGTTGATGGGGAGGTTACCGATTCATTGCCATTACCCATTCAGATTGTCATTACTCTTGAACCTCAACCCAATCTGTTTATTAAAACCAATAGAAGTCAGAACATTGTGAAAATTTAACAGCAGATAACTTTACCAAATATCAGAGAGAAAATCAGAAATATTCCCCCAAGGACATTTGGAGGGCCACTGCCAGTTTGCTGTCTGTCACTGAAGCATATTGGTGGGATTGTCAATAAATAGCTTTCATGCATACAAATTCCAGGAACTATTTCCAAGCCAAAAGCTACCTGCCCCCCAAGGGAATTGGGTAGGAAGCCGCTTTTTTCCTTGCAGCCTAACTCCCAGCATGTAGACGTTTGCCTTCATTTTCTAGATGAGCACCTGTGATGATCTCTCATTCAACTTCTGAACAAAAATCAATTAGCTTTTTCCCCCTAATTGTTTATGGATGGTATAGACTGAAAAAGGCCTTCTTTATTTTTAGCCCATCATGAGCCAAAATTTTAAGGTACGTTGAAATCAGTGGGACTTAAGCGGCCATCAGTATTTACTGGATTTCAGCCAACATTTCCAATCCCCTCTGGAACGGAAAATGTCACATTTTCAGCTGCAGCAAAGACAGGGATAAGAACAGTTCGGTGACTGACACTAGCATAGCAAGTTCAAATTCATTATTGCATTGGGAAACCGTTCAAAGATTTAATACTGTCAGATAAGATCATATAAAGCCAGCCTGGCTTGAATATATGGCATCTGTTAAAGAAGGCTGTTGGGTATGAGGGGGGGTTGATTTGCCTTGCAGGTTTTCATTTGATGTGTTAGCTTCCTATTTCAATAAGCAAGTGATAATTTGTGTGAAGAAAAGTACATTCAGCAACTTGTTTTTTTTTTAAAAAAAACACATTTCTACCCCACGTTTCTCCTTAAAATAAGGAAGCGAGGCAACTAACAATCAATAAAAATTTAAAACCATAAAATACACCAATAAATACAATCAATATAAAATCAAAAGTAACATAACAGCAATAACACAAGAGCAAAAATAACAATTTTACGCCCCCACCAGAAGGCTAATAGGGAGGGTTCAGTTCTTAATTCAATAGGAAAGGAGTTCCATAGTTTTGGTGCCACTATAGAAAGGCCTTTCTTCTCATTGCCACCAGTTGAGGCTCAGAGACTGGAGGCGCCTGCAGGAGGGCTCCCCCAGATGACCTCAGGTGGCTCATCTAGATCTCATATGGACTCATCTAGAGCAGTAATTAGATTTTCTCATTATTCTTTCAAATTATCAAATGTGATCTTCAGTGCAGGCTCCAGGTTGCTGGAGGGCCCTGGAGCAAAATCCTGCACTGGACCCCCCCATGACATCGCCGCCACCGCACCCTTGATGGAACATTGAGTACTACCATCACCACTGAGGATGGGCCCTCTAATTGGTGTAGTTCCGCAGCCAGTGTGCAACCTGGCCAAGCCCTGATGCCACCTCCTGGAGCTCTCCTTTACACATGTAATTTTAGCACTGAAATATACTTGTGTATATGAGAGAAGCTGACTGATACGTGCAAGAATTGCAGTCCTCTGCGACATGACTGTACTCCCCCACCTTTCATGTGGAAAATTGCCTTTTTGACTGAGAACCCCTGACAGCTATGGGCCTTTTCTGCTGGAAAAAAGAGGTTGGTTCTAAGAAGCAGAGCAATCAGCAGTATGCCCCTTTGTCTACAGTTAATTGAATTCCACCAGCTAATTTGCTGCTATCAATAAACACATAGGAGCAGAGGCTCAAAAAGTACTCAAAAAAGTACTTTTACTTACAATTGTTTCTCAAACATACACATCTTCTGAAATACAGCAAGTCCTCACTTAAAGTTGTTGATAGTTGTTGACAATGCAACTTTAAGCAAAACGACTTGTAACGAAACCAATTTTATCATAGGCAAATTGATATACATGAACAAGTGTTTGTGGCATATTTCTGGTGACAAAAGCATCACGAAACTTCTAAATAAAGACCCCAAACAATTCTAATAGTAAACATTGAAATAAATGTGTGCTTTCCAAGCCAGAGAAAACCCACACAGACATGGGGAGAAAGTTCAAACTCCACACAGACAGTGGCACCAGCTGGGAATCAATTCTTTTTCTCAACAACTTTAAAACAAAATGACTTATAATGAAACAACTTTAACAGCGCAGTCCTATCTAACTTACCCCATTGGTGTAACCAGTGGGGGTGGGCAGGGCGGGAGGCTTTGGAAGGGAGGGGGGATTCAAATCCCCTCCAAAGGAATTTAAATCCTCCCTCCCCTCCAAATCTCCCGCCTTACCCTCCCCCACTGGTTACACCGGTGGGGTAAGTTGGATAGGATTGCGCTGTAAGTGAGGACTTGCTGTAGAGGCTTTTAAAACTGAAGGAACAGAGAACCCATATATCATTTCTCTGTATGTGGACGTGAGCTGGTGTTTTTCAGTAACGACTGCCTGCCATTGAGGACTTAGCAACATGGATGCTTTTCATGAGATGATTAAAAGTCTTCGGGTTATGGATGCTTTTCCTTTGGTGGTCAGGGGAAGAGGGGAAGGAACATGTGAGAGGACAATGGACAAACCTCCTACAGGTACCACAGAGAGCAGGCAAGGGGTCTCACACAACCGGAGAACACACTGCCCCCCTCCCCGAGTCCTGCAGGAGGTGTTGCACCTACATTCCAACATTTTATCAAGCTGGTGATGCAAGGACATTAGAGATGTGGTATGTATAGGAGCTGTGTGTGAGAAGTCAGCTTTGAATTCAAGGTTGTGAGGAAGAAGTAGGAGCTGGGCAGGTATAGCCACCAAAGTTTCTAGAGAAGGCATGGAAAATGTACTACCAGTAATGAAATGTGTTTAGCAGTGCAAGGTGTGAACACCACATTTGCAGTGGAAAACAGTCTTGTAATCCCATTCTTATGTTATACTGGCAGTATGTTTGCTGCTGAACATCCCTTCTGTGGAAAGTTATTTGTATGATTGCTCCCAATGTAGTTAAGATGAAGCTGCATTAAAAAGAAGAGTTTCATTGGAATGGGTAAAATTGCTTGAACCTGGGAGCTACTTAACCCAAATGGCTTCCCATAGGAGACTATGGAGTTTGTGTTCCTGGCAGCAGTAATCCCATGAGTATAATGTATGAATAGGCCCTAAGGTAATGGTCTTAAACATTTACTTGAAAATCAGTATAATTGTCATCAATTGAACATTGCCAAGTATGTTATCTAGACTCTAGATCAGCAGCTGATAAGGTACAGCTGTTAAAGGATTTTTTCTGGGTTGCAGCATGGGTGGGTGGGTCCTCCTGCTTGCGCCACAACCTGGAGGGAAAGGCTACAGCCCTGCCGAATCGCCACCCCCGGTTGCTCCTCCTACCTGTTCTCCTGGGCACCGCCATCTTGGATCTCACAAAATCTTGTGAGATCCAAGATGGCGACGCCCAATTCTCACAAGATATGGGTGCCACCATCTTGGATCTTGTGAGATTTAGCGAGATCCAAGATGGCGGCGCCCAGGAGAACAGGTAGGAGGAGCTACCAGGGACATCTCATGACATCCCTGTGACTGTGCAGGGCTGTAGCCTTTTTTTCCGGGTTGCGGCGTGGGCGGTTGCAACCAGAAGGGAAAGGCTACAAAGGGTAAAGGGCGTACACGGGGTACACAGGGGCACCGGAGGTCCGGGGGTATGCAGGGCATCCGGAGGCCCGCGTAGGGGGTACCCCTGATCTAGAGGTCCTCTCTGATGATAGTGTAGTGGTATGGGAGTCACTGCATTACTTGTCCTTACTGCATTGTGACATGTCTCAGTTCTACTAGAAACCTTAACAACACATAGAGAAGGTGATGGCATTGGTTATTTCTCATGTCAGGGTTGTCCCTTCCATGGGAAAAAAACTACATAATACACTCCACCCATGAGACCTGGGCTCAGGGTGACCAGATACAATGGAGGACAAAGTTCCTATACCTTTAACCATTGTATAGAAGAGGGGATTTTGGCAGGTGCAGCTCATCATGGAAGGGTGCAAAAAACTGCACCTGCCAAAATTCCTTCTTCTACACAATGGTTAAAAGTATAGGCACTTTGTCCTCCATTGTATCTGGTCACCCTGCCTGGGCTTCAAGTTCCAACACTGTACTGTGGAAAGTATTCACTCCAGTAGATCCTATGCTACTAATATAATGCTAGAAAGAGGCCCCAAGCTTGAGCTGATAATGGCTTGACTATGAAGGTAATTATCTCATGAGTGAATGCTTAGACTAAAGTTGTCATGTGAATAATCATATTTGGAAACCAATGATTAGACACAGACGACCAACAGAGAGCAACCATAACAATCAATAGTTACTCTAACGAAAATATCTGCTAGTAGCTGTGATCTTATTGACTACAACTGCTGCAGAAAAGTCATCTATCAGGATAGAAATATATCCTTTCAGAAACAAATGCATGCAGGCTTATACATTGTGGCAGTGTGAAAAACGAAGGTGTAATTATTTGTATGTGATCTATCACACCACATAATTAAGTTCTGCAGAACTGGTTTTTGTATTAATATACAGCTATGAAAGAGACCCTTCATTACTTGGGGAAACTGCAGGTCAGATTAATCACTATTCATAAGTGCACTGGAAATGAATTTGACAATACAGCCTGCTCATTGTGTGGAATAATTTATAGTGGTAAACTCAACAAAATTATCCATTACGATATTATTTCTATAAACATTTACAGATTCAACTCCTAACGATAAATGGACTGTAAAAAGCAAATTAAATAACCCAACAAATGTTTGCATATCGTGCTTTTTAAGGATGTGGTAATGCTCCCTCACTGACTTCCATTTAGCGCGGCTGCCAAATTCATTTTTTTAAACGTCTGACGAGCTAGTCATTGCCCTCTTGATGAGGTCACTTTCATTTTCTAAAGTTGTTTTTTGCCAGGCTTGAAACTTGCAGCCAGTGTTTCAGTCTTTCTCATTGTGAACGGTAACCATGCTTCTCCTAAATACTTAAGCTTCTCACCAGCTAAGGCCGCTTTCATTTCCTATCATCTACCATTCCTTGTTTCAGTCTTTGCTTACCCCTTCAGAGCGCAGAGCCATTACTTTGGCAAGGTTTAATGCGTTCCCTTCCAATGTCATGCGTGCCAGATTCAGGGGATCAGCGGAATGCACTCAGGCCTGTTCATGCGACTTGCATACTACCGAGTCTTTGTCCCATATGATTCTCTATTCCCTATTACAACGATCTGCGTCAACATCGTCTGCAGCCAATTATAACATCTCTTTCTAGACTGAATACGGATATTATCTGTTTTTTATTGGATGGGGAAAATGAGAGTCGTACACTGAGGGTAGCCAAATATCTTTACTTAATCTTGATTAGGAATAACTCTTTTTGTAATTCTAACCTCCCACAAGGGAATGATTAGGGTTATAGTTTTGCATTGTTTTAACTATTATTTGTTTAACTATTATTGATTCTTATTATTTCTTTTTACTATAATCTGCTGTCTTAAAGTTATCTTATGTAAGTGTTCTAGCACTTGTATTTTAGGTTGGCGGGGTTTTTACTCTCGCTCTTGTATGGTTTGTTTTAATGTCATTAAAGGTTGATTGATTGATTGATTGATTGATTGATTCAATCTTGTTTGTTTGTTTTCTGTACCTATGTGAAACAAGTTCAGCCTGGTGGAGTGAAGGGAGAGCAAAAAGGGGTAAGAGAAAAAGGGGGTAGAGCAAAAAAGAGGAAAACAAGAGAAGATACGGAGGTTGTTTCATCTTTCTTGCCCCTTTCTAGCTTCTTCTGCACCACCTGGGTTCCCCTACTGTCCACAGCTGCCTTCTGGGTTCTCCACTACCTGGTGTGGTGGGAGATCTTGACTTAGCCATCTGTCCTCATTAACTCCTCATTCTCTAGGGCAGGGGTTCTTAACCCATTCCCGGCCGAGTACCCGGCTGCGTACCACCAGAAGTGACTGGCGATGACATAATCGCCAGTTATGTTCGGGTTTTCAGAGGCCAGAAAGTGCAGGCAGGAGGCTCTGGACAGGTGGGAGGTCCTTTCTCAGTGTTCCTGAGAGGCTTGGCCAAAGGCAAGAGCTCTTTTAAACCTTGCACGTCCTTCGAATCTTGACCTCTTTCAAGGACCTCTTCCCATGCGAGACACCCAACTCCAGCATCTCATTCATCTTGGCAATGGGGCAACTACACCTGCAGCCTTCACAAGATGTGGTCAACCAAGTGAGAGCCCACTGATGCACTTGGCCTTAGTTTGATAGTGTTGGTAATACACACCCCTACTTCTGCAACAGCCATGCAGCTGGCCTCTTAAAAGCATAGACTCCTTCTCCAGATTTGTATTCTGGCAACTTTGTCCTTAGTAAACTCACTGCCAGATGAAGATGTATATACAACTACAAATAGTGTGTGTGTGTGTGTGGGGGGGGAGCCCAGTGATAAGCAATGAGCGTAGACCTTTGAAGAAAGCAAATTTGATTGCTGAGGACTTTCTGTTATGGGTACTATAACAAGTAACACGATAACTTGAGTTACGTGACAATTTATCACTGAAGATAATGAAAGAGAAAGTTGAATAAATGTGAAATGGGAGTGACCTGTTCATTTTTGTTAGCAGGAGTCAGTTGAAAGAAATTTACATTCTAAATCAGTATGCAGGAAGGTATGGACAGCAAAGGAGCTTGGTGAAAATTAATGACTTGACAGTAAAGGCTGCTCCATGGCACAATAACAATGCTGGTTGGAAACTTTCTTATCTTGAAGGTTTGGGTTGTGGCAGTGTGCTGAAAATAGCAACAAGCACAACAAGAAAAAGTGCAGCTTTTACAGAGGAGAGGGACAAAAACAAGGGATCAATGAGTACTTTGTGGAGCTTAACACGGGAGCACTTAATTAAGGCTAGCTAAGCAATCCAGATGGAAACCAGATAGCTTTGGTCTATGGCTAGGCAGGTAGGCATAGAAATTCAAGTGCACGCTGCTTTCTGCACAACGTTTTGTTTTTGGTTTCATACTCTAGGGATATGGGTTACACTGACTTAATGGCTTCCAGGTAGCTTCCCCATTCAGCTCCTCTTTCAATGGAAAATACACCTTTCTTCATTTGACTGCCAAGCATTGGTCTGGCACTACCTATGAATGTTGCCCAAAGTGAATTTGAATATTTCTGCTTGGGTAAAACTTCTGAGGAAGTTTCCCCACTTCCCCACCCAGGACCCAGAGGAAACATTGCATTATTTTGTTAGTCAAGAAGCTCTGTTGGTTTTATCCATGTCAGAGCTGGACTGTAGGTGGTCAGGACATCAATGGTCAGGACTGGGAAACAAGTCAGGAGTCAGAGTCAGGAGTCAAACCCAGAGCCCGGGTGGTCAGGAACAAGCCAGGAGTCAGAGTCAGGACAGAGAGATGAGCTTGGGTTCAGAGCCAGAAACACCAGTGTCAAAGAAAGGTACACCATGCAAGGAGGCCTTGATTTTCAGACAAGCATCCAGCCCAGTCGAGGAAGACTTCTATGGTTGTTCATATCCAAAGAGACTCAACTACCAGTCTCGATAGGCAGGACCAGACTAGAGTCCGAGAGATTTTTAATCTGCTGCAGTTCTGGCAACTTGCCATGGGACGGTAGCTGCTAGCTCTAGCCAAAACAGTTCCTGACTGGTTCAACCCTGCAATTCTGTTTGTGGTTCAGGTGTTTTACGTACCTATCTGGGACGAGTGAGGGGATTCAGTGGCTCCTCGCTTTAGTCTCAATTAGGGTCTTTTGTGTTGACCATTGCATTTGGTTTGGCTGTTTGATATAGATTGCGCCGGCAGTTTCAATTTATGGTTACTGACCTACTCGTGTGTCATGTTTATAGGTGCTGTATAGCTTTAAATTAACATGTTTCGTTACCTGCTTGCTTATACATTTAAGCTGTCAGGCACGTTATTAGGTGGGCTACAGGCTGCTTCTAATCTCCTCCCTAACTATGGCCTTATTATTTAGCCTGATTAGCTAGTTAGAGGTGCTGTTGAGTATCTCCAAAGGATGTCTCCAATTTCCTCTCTTGATTGTGGGCTAATTACCAGAAGTGGATCATGTGGTCTCTCTCCTCCTCTTATGCAGCACATACCAGTGTTGGGTAACATCCTCCCTCTGCTGAATGAGGGCTCACTTTATAATGCTTGATGAAATTCAAGCAAAACGTAGCATTGTAGATTTTAATAATAAATGCTGGTTACTTTGTGTTTTTAAATGTGTAACCATGTTGTTGTGTAACATTTTAAACCTTTACTAATACAGTGGGTTTTTTTTACGTTTTGGCCATTTTAGCCTATTTTATTATTTAACATCAATTTTTTGCATCTGTCATGGCCTTTTGTTGTTGTTCAGTCGTTAAGTCGTGTCCGACCCTTCGTGATCCCATGAACCATATCCCGCCAGGCCTTCCTGTACTCCACTATCTTCCTGAGTTCGCTCATTTTCATGTTCGTTGCATTGGTGATGCTGTCTAACCATCTCATCCTTTGCTTTCCCCTTCTCCTTTTGCCTTCAATCTTTCCCAGCAGTCATGGCCTTTTACCCGTTAACTTCTGGACATTCAAAAATCATTGCTGGCCATGAAAATCTTAAATTGTTTTTGATGCACCGTACATCTCCAGGGAACACCTCTTCATGGGAGACTCAATGACCTCAATCCAGCTAGTGATAGTTATGACTATTGGAAAGCAATGGGGTTTAAGGGCTTAAATTAGCCTTGATTCACTTACCGTATTTTCGCTCCATAGGACGCATTGAACCATAGGACGCATGTGTACTATGGAGCTAAAAATAGGGAAAATATTTTTACTTACCAGGGCTTGTGGGGGTTTGAAAACCGGAAATGCCCAAAAATCGCCATTTATCACCGAACTGAAGATCGGGGAGGCCTGCAAAGGGTCGTGCAGGCCTCCATGAAGCCCCCATAAGCCCCGGTAAGTAATTTCTTTATATTTTTTAGCATTTGGTCCATAAGACGCACAAACATTTCCCCCTATTTTTTTGGGGGGGGGGAAGTGCGTCTTATGGCGCGAGAAATACAGTAAGCCCTACTGGATTTGAATAGCTTAGTCATGACTATCTTTCTCTGGATTGGGGCCAGTAACATTAACAGGAAAATAACTCAATTCACAGATCTCTGTGAAAGGGAAATGCAAATGATGCAAATGATTTGACAGACTGAAGAGATACTAATTTATAGGAAAAAGGTTTGGGATTTTTTTTTATGTGCGCCTTGGTTGGAATTTTACATAGGAGTTCCTGACTTCACCATACAGTTCCCTCTCAAAGAAGCTAATTTGCATGTAACATATTTGCATAATACACAACGCTATGACTCATGAAAAGGATCCAGACATAAAGAGGCTTTGTTTTTGCAGTGGGGCAATACAGGCTTCAGCAAAGGGTACCTTGTTCCAGCACCACATGGTGCTTTAGATACGGGGTCGCTCTTTGGCTATCAAAAGCACAACATCTTTCAGAAGCCAAAATATTTCTGTATAACATTATGCATTTGTTCCATCCTTTTCGATGCATTCCTACAGCTTTTGCAAATGGTGAGAAGCATTTTGGATGCAGTTCCAGCAATCTGAGATTCCAGAGCAGAAGTGGTCGGAACGCTTTGCTATTGTTGGGAGTTTTCAGTTGGCACAAGCATTTGAAAGCACAGTTCAAAATAGCCAGTGATCTGCAGCCTGAGGTTTGGCTGCTTCTTTGAATGCACTCTGTGAACAGCCTTCGTCAATTCAGCAGCTCCTTCCCCATTCTTTCTCTCCCAATTTTACTTCCTCTCTAGGATTTTGTCTGGCTTTATTTTATTTTGAAATAATTGTTGCTTGGTCTCTGAGTGTTCTGAGAAGAATTACCATGAGAGTAGAGTTGCCAACCCTCCAGGATTGAGCTGGAATCTCCAAGAATCGGCATGAATCTCCAGATGACTACTGAAAGCAGTCTTGGAGATTTTAGCAGGCATTTCCAACATTACATCATCTTGGGAAAAAAAATAAGCTTCAGGAATTGCTTCTGCTGGGGCTGGCAGTCCTAAATGAGGGAAGGTAACTGTCAAGACGGGGAGAGAAACTGGGTGAATGTTTACTAGAGCTGGGCAGGTTTAATCCCTCTCCTCTCCCTGAGCCTATCATACATGGGATGCAGACTGAAGAATCTCCTCTTTCGTAGTACAGAAGAGAGGAAAAACACATTGATTCAAGGGCCCTCATGTTACTAATACTTACCAGGAACACTGCAACCAAAGTAAAAATAATAGTTTCTCTGCTTAAGGGAAACAACCCCCCCCCACATTTAGCATTTAAAAGTGATAAGAATAAAATGGTAGGAAAGCTACAGTCTCTCAAGGATGTGGTCCCTGCCCTGTTAGCTAACACCCTTGAAACTTAGTGTTAGATCCCTCAGTTACAATAGCAGGGGAGGGGGGGAGCTGGTATTGCCAGATGATTTCAGCTGCAATTAGGTAATATACAGTAGTACAGGTCCCTTGGACTCGGAAACAGGGTTCGTTTAGCAGGACTAGACGTTGATTGCCCTTACCGGGAGAAAGGCGGGGTACAAGGTATGGGCGGGGTACAAGGCGGGGTATAAGCTAACAAATAAATATGCTTGTTATCTTTGGGCTAGCGTGGTAACTGGTCTCTATGCTCTGTATACAAACAACTCTGCATTCTTTTTCTCCTTGTAAAGAGTATCAAGGGCCTCTGCACACTGCTGTGATGATTCAAAGCTGAATTGCTTAGCATATGAGATGCAAAGAAAACCAAACGTGCAAATGCTGAGAAACGCACCAATGAGTTATGGCATTCTCCCACCCACCTCACCCCCGGAAATCTTTTTCATGACCTTATCCTATAGTTTGCTTTGTGACCAATTTGTTAGGCAAGCAAAGAAAATGGTACAACATTTAATTTAGGCAGATACGTTAGGTAGGTAAAGCCGTTTGTGTTCATAGCAGAAATGGCCTGTATTACGTTGTTGTCGCAAGAATTTGCTGAGCGTTTTCAGTATCTGATAGATTTTTTGCAAAGACGTGTCGGAGTAATTTTCCATCTGCTATAAACAGTTCCTGAAAGATTCAGCAGCTCAAGTTGCCTCGTTTCCTTAGTTTATTTTGCATTTTGTGACTATGAATCCTTTTATGTAATTCAGTTGTCCACCAGATCTGCTTAATTTGCTACCTCCTTAGAAAAATAGCTGCAGATTGAATATTTCATTTCAAGTCCTGAGCGATCCCTGCTGTAGTCTCATAATGCGTCTTCACTAGCCCTTTTTCTCTGGCATGGCTGCCCTTTGTTCACTCAGTTTTCACTGAGCATCCACATGGCATCAGTGATGAATCATTACATTTTAGTATTTTCTCTGTTGTCTTTCCATGTTTTTTTTTCAGATCTGACTTGTGGAGATTTTTGTTTGTTTGTTACAAAATGCATCTGCAGCACCCGTTTGTTGTAGCGACATGCCGCAAAAGACTATGTATCTCAAGGAGTTACCGTGTACCACATGCCCCCTTCAATCCTCTAGGCCCCTTTAAGGGTTAAAAGTCTGTTGTAGCAGCCTGCTCTGGTATTTTTCCACTGCTTGGTAGAAGCCTCCGAAGAGCATTGTTTATCCTACTCTTACCACTTTATTGGGCACATCTTCTTACGCCTAATCACCGCTGGCATAGCATCTGCTACATGCTATCTCTCAGCCCCACATACCTCACAGGGTTGTTGTGAGGACAAAAGGAGGGGAGGAAATATGTACACCACTCTGAGCTCCTTGGAGGAAGGGCGGTATAAAAATGTGATAAAATAAATAAATAAATAAATAAATAAATAAATAAATACTGTGCCAGCTTTTTTGGCTGGCATAAATTTGAGTGGGTCCAAGGGACAGCTTGGGCCGAGGGCATAGGATATTGACGCCGCCATTGCCACCAAGATCTGCTCCCAACCCACCCTCCACACCCTATCCCCATCCCAGTTCTCCCATGGGATGCCTCCTCAACCAACTCACCTGCTCTGGCGCGGCTGGACACTCCATTGGCGTGTGCCAAGGGCTGCTAGATGATTGTTCTGGTGGCCCTGGCCATGTGTCATCACAGCACCTGCCATGCCAGCAGCCCAGATCTTGCACTAACAGAATGTGAGTTCCCATCTTGGAAATCACTGGGCATTGCTTTAAGATCCAGATTTGAAGCTGGGGCATTCCCCACTCCACCTGAGAACACCAGGGAATGAACTTGGGACCAGGTGCATGCAAAGCCAGCACTCCAGCACAGAGCTATAGCCTCAACCAACCCTCCATATATTGTATGGAATTATTTACAGCAGCCATTACCAGCCACAAAGGCCTTGGAGGCAGCAACAGCAGGCCCAAGCCAGCAACAGGCAGCCTCATCCAGACTAGTCCCCAGTGAATGGGACAGAAAGGGGTGGGCAGAGCTGGAAAGGGCCCACATGCCCACCCACAGACCATTTGGCTGTGAAATCCCAGCAATCTGGAAGCAATTGGCGGTGATGCAATGGTGTGTAGATGTGTAGTGTCATCGTGTCACCACCGAACTACGTCCGGGTTGTCAGGGTGGTCCATGATGCCTTGAGTTTCACCTCACTGGTCTGTGGTCTCTCAACAGTTGGGAACCACTGCTTTACTATATGAGAAAGAGGAGGCATCAGTGCTAGAACCTAATTGACCAATCCACAAAGCTGTCCTTCAACAGCAGGAGACAATATTTAAAGGGGTGTGTGTGAAATTGCATATATGAAAAATCCTTTATGTTAAACAGAAACAAAGGAAATAAAGAGCAGAAGCTCAACATTTTCTGTTGTCTGGGAGGCAATAACTTAAAGTGTATCTCAGTTTGCTTAGGCAACTGCAAAAAAAGGACATAATTCTTCCAATTTATATATTGTTAGGATTCCTACTGATGGAAGCTAGATCAGTCAGGGTTGGGGGCAGTGGGGGCTACTGTTTGCCCCCAAGTACTGCTGTTGGTTTTCTGCTGTATGTGTGAATGACAACCATGTAATGAGATCCACTCAGGGACATCCTCCTTGGGGTTATATTTGCCTCATACCTTTTGACGATGCCAGTGGTGTGGTGAACAGCAGGTTTTGCCCCCTCTCATCAGTGCTCCAGATCACCACCTATTTGCTTTGTTCCACAGAAATCAAGGGAGACAACTAAGAAATGAGCCTGGCCTTATCTTCAAATCCTCATTCTGCATGGTTTCATCCTATGCTCTATTTCTTGGTCACACTACAGTGTGACAGAACCTTGAGAACTGGCTTTCATTTGTTTAGATACAGTATGTGTTGTAATATGAGTATTGTAGATTCTTTGCAGATGGTTACATTTTATTTTTATACTTCTTGTTATGGCCTTTGGCAGAACCTATTTGATAGCCAAATCAAACAGTACAATGCCAGATGCTGCATTCAAAACTGATGTAACTTTTCTTAAATGGGGAAGCAGCAGCCTGGTTGAAGGTCTCGTTCACACAGAGCGTTCTATGACTGTGTTGAAGGCCAGCTTGTGAAACTATTTGAATTCTCTATGGAGGCATAGCCCCGTGCTTTAAAAAAAATCATCCCCTGACAGTATTAATTAAACCCTCAAAGCATTCCACTGGTGCAGCATCACAGAAAATGGATGGCTTATACAAAAGTGCACCAGCTGAAGATTTATGATGTTACATTTGTTTCATGATAAGATTAACAAAGAGAAGTTTAAAATAGATATTTTTGATAATAAGTTTGGCTAAGACCATGACCTTAAACACACTTCGAAGGAAGAAAAGTCCTTTCAAAATAAAACAGACTTAAAAGAAAGAATGCACATCAGATGGAATGTAAAACACATATTTTTCTTACTTTTTCTGTTGTTGCTAGCGCTGGTAAGTTCTATCAGTCCAATTTTGCATATACTTTTTTCTAACACAATAGTTATTTTACATGCCAATCTATGATAACACAGACTACAAAATGGGGGGGGGGGAGTCAAGAAAACCTTCTTCTTCTATGCCTTTCCACAAGAAAAACCCTAAGTAGCTAACAAAAAAAATTGTTATTCTATTCATTAGATGGAATGTGAAAAGAACAGAAAGATCTGCTGCTGATAAATGCAAAGGGTTGCACATAGAGTAAAATAACCTCAATTATACATACGCAGTGTTTTGAATTTCATTCAGCTATTACTGCTCTAGAAGGAAATCTGGGAATCATTACAGATAGTTATTTGAAAACAGGAGCTCAATGCACGAGGGTCATCTAAACGTATGTGAGAGATTTGTAGGTAAGATGCAGAAAAATGTTGTTTTTGTCTTTTTTTAAAAAAAAACTTAAAATATTGAGCTTTTATAATAAAAAAGAAATTGGATAATTATATAAAAAACCGCCATCCTGCTATTAACAAGACCCACTTTTTTTGAAGCCACATATCTTTTATCATGGCATAAATTTTACGTCAGTTTTATCAGTTTCAACTTTCTCATCAGCTGACCCAACAGATCAGTACAGTACTAATGAATGTCAACAGCTTTGATCCATGTTTTTGGTGGATCAAAAGAAGATTATTAGTCTGAGGACTACAATTTATGGTAAGTAGCAGCTGTGGGCAGGAACGGAGATGACTCACCTAGGTAGTTTTCAGTGGCACCCCCCATAAGAGAAAATGTGCTCAGAGTCCCTAAGGTGATAAGAGCAATGATGGAGTGAGGTGTGTGTGTGTGTGTGTGTGTGTGTGTGTGTGCGCGCGCGCGCTTGTTCACATGCTACATTTTCATCTGGACCACATATATGTACCTATGGATAAGGTAGGGGAGTGTGTGTTTGTGTGCACGCACGCCAGTGCAGCTTTGGATGTTTTTAATATATGATGGAAGAGAAAATACAGCTCACTTGCATGTCCCCTTCCCCTCTCATTTGTTTAAATACCCTAAGCCCTCTTACAGGAATGTAACCTTACTTTTTTTTCCAGCTACTCCCAACTGTTATCTGACAACCTTTTAAACTGGGTCTTATCTGAAGAACTACCCATTCTGCGTGGATGGAAATTTTTTAGGTAATTCTACCAAGAATGAGGGAGTGGTGTCGTTCTTACAATAAGATCTCCCTCGCATAATAGTATGTTCAGCTGCATGTTGTCTCCTTGGTCTGATACGGTATGACTTTTCCTATGATTAAAAAATTGTTTTGAGCCTTCCACATAACACAGAGAAATGTAGATATAAACGACTCATTTACAGCAAAATCCTGTCTAGGATTCCGGCGCCGGAGCAAGTGCTCCGGTAACGGAAGCTGTCGCAAACTGCAAACATGGGTTTGTGCCTACTTTGGAGGCCGGCCTCCCTCACTCCGCTGCCAGGACGAGCATGCAGCCGCCGGAGGTAGGTAAGACTCCCGCCGGCAACTGCATGGGCGGTCCAGGCGGCGAGGTAGGGGGGCCATTGAGCAAGCCGGCCTGGGAGGGGGTGAGGATGGCATTGGCCATATCCCTGTCCCTGCCAGGCCATTACACGGCCTCCTCCTACTTCCGCCAGCTATTTAGCTGCCGTAAATCCAAGGAGGCAGATAGGGCCTGCCCCGGTTTACACCCAGGGAAGGGGACGGACGTCCCCTTCACTGAGTAGACCTCCAGGCCGCTGCATGGCAGTCCGCGGCAAGAACGGGATCTGGTGGGCGGCCATGGGCTGCCGGCCGGATCCTTACACAGGATTTCGCCCCCAAAGTCCACTAATTGTAGCAGAGTATTATATATCTTGTAAAAGTGTTGTGGGCTTTCCCTGAAAATTCTTACATTTCACCTTGAAAGGAGCTGTGAAATTCACTTTGAATTCTACTTTGTGTGACATTTTGGTGCCAATCTTAACAGCATTTAACAGCCAGGATGGTGTAGTGGTTTGGGAGTCGGACTTAGACCTGGAAGATCCAGGTTCAAATCCCCGCTCAGCCACGAAGTTTCCAGGGTGACCTTGGGCCAGTCACTATCTCTCAGTCCCACCTACCTCACAGGGTTGTTGTGAGGACAAAAGGAGGGGAGGAAATATGTACACCACTCTGAGCTCCTTGGAGGAAGGGTGGTATAAAAATGTGAAATTAAAAATTCATTTTGGTAATCTTGTGGCCATATTAAAAAGGGCACTGGATTTGTCTGTGGTTTCCTTCCTCAGTGCAGGGGGCAATGAACCAAACAACCAAATGGAAACACCAAATTTACCATCATTATGTAAACTGGATTGATTTATAACATTGTGCTATCCTATCACTTGAGGTTGACAAACTAATCAGATCACATAAGACAATGAAAATAAAAATGTTCTTGAGTGACTTGATTACAGCAAGTCCTCACTTAAAGTCATTTTGTTATAAGTTGTTTTTCTTTAAAGTTGTTGAGAAAAAAATTGATTCCCCGCCAGGGCCACTGTCTCTGTGGAGTTTGAACATTCTCCCCATGTCTGTGTGGGTTTTCCCTGGCCTGCAAAGCTCACATTTATTTCGATGTTTACTATTAGAAGTGTTTGGGGTCTTTATTTAGAAGTTTGGTGATGCTTTTGAGACCAGAAATATGCTGTAAACTCTTGTTTATGTATATCAATTAGCCTACGGTAAAATTGGTTTCTTTAAAAGTCATTTTGTTTAAAGTTGTCGTTTCCAAGAACCTATCAACAACTTTAAGTGAGGACTTGCTGTACAGGCATTTTTTTTTTGCCAAAGCTTTAGAAAATGCAAATGGTGCCCTTGAACTGGAAAAGTTTCGTTGCTGGCTCTGCATGAAGCAGGATTGCTTATTTAAGCTACAAACTTGATTTAAGGTTTGTTTTTCTTCTACGTCTACATGAGGTGAGGAGATAGCAACAATATAGCTCTGTGCTTCCTCCATATATAACGGTGAGATGTCATCATCATCATCAGGAATAAAATCCAACACTGCAAGAGCAATTGTTAAAAATGGTTTCCTATTATTCCACAGCCAGATTTCCAGCAAAGTAAGCACAGGTTGTAAGCAAAAAGGCTATTTTAATTGGCAAGTTTATCCAGCGTTATTAAAAAATAGAGAGTAAATTAAAAAAGTTAATCTCTTTAGTGCTAGCTTAGTAGCATTAAAAGGACCCCCTGTAGCAAATCTTTGGTCACTCAATTATGCTACAAGGCTATGTGTTGTAAATCTTGCAAGCTTGCCACTGGTTTATGTATTTTTCTCTTCACATATCACCTCTTAAGAAGCTTGTGCCACTTCTCATTCCACAAGGTTGCTTGGGTAGGGAAAGATCCCTTGTGAAAACACAGCAGATTTGCTACAATCATTGAAGATTGTAATGTACCATAATTTTTTAGAGCAGAATTACTAGGCCTGCAGTATTTGACATGAGTTCTGTTTTTGTGATTTTTCGGCACCATATCTGACCTTTAATTTTTTTCAGCTTAGGTCCAGACCAAACATGCAGAAACCCATGTGGCAAAAGACATTTTCCATGGAATAAGCAGAGGAGTCGTTAAAGAGTGCGGGGTGGGGTGCGGGGTGTAGACCGCACCAGGTGATACCCCAGGTAGGGGTGACACCAAAATGACTTTCTAGTATATTTGTTACCGGTGGTACAAAAACGTACCACTGGTAGAAAATGGGTTTTTCCTAATACCCACCACAAGTTGCACAGGGATTGCATTTCCCAGGAAGCCTCCACATCATGTGGTCTGGTATAGGAGGAGGTCCCTGGGGATGACACCATGAGATCTTGTCTTGGGTATCACCAAACCTAGTGACATCCCTGGGAATACATATATGTTAGGAAGCAGAGGTGAAACAAGGGTGGAGCGAAGGCAAGTAGTTCTGCAAGACTCCGTTACACTGGAGTCAGCGGCCCCTCCCCCTTGCTGTTGGAGCCATTCCAGCAGCAACAGGGGAGTGTCCTGTTGCCTTTGCTGCCAGAATGGCTCCAACAGCAAGGGGGAGGGGCCGCTGACTCCAGTGTAACGGAGTCTTGCAAAACTACTTGCCTTCGCTCCACCCTTGTTTCGCCTCTGTTAGGAAGCAATACTCACATGGGTTTCTTATCATTTGACTTTTGTTCCACATAATATCCAAGTATCTCCCACTCTTAGGGCCCAATCAGAACTTACGCAGAAAATTACGCAGAAAATTACGCAGAAAATTCACTGTGGAAGCTTACCCCTGGTAACAAACGTTCCCTTACCCAGAGGAGACCTCCGCAACTGCCCCCCCCTGCAGAATCCAGCAGTAGCCATTTCAGTTTTGCTGCATCAGCGGGGGGGGGGGAAGAATAGGATTGGGTTGTGAGACTGTTTTAGCTGTTGAGCATGTGCTGCAGAGCATTTCAGAGCCAATATCTGACTGAGGGCGCAATCCTGTGTAACTATTGCACCGGTGTAACAGTAGATCCCCCGGTGTAAGAGCACTTATGCCAGTGTAACTTGCCATACGCTGATGGACGCAGGACGGACACTGGCGTAATTCCCCTCGGATGCCTCACATGCACAGTTCGGATGTGGAATGGATACTGGCGCAACTCCGCTGGCGCAGGGGGCATTCCGGAGGTGTCTGAATGCCTCCTGCGCTAGCAGAGTAGCATCAGTGTCTGTTCCGCATCCAAATTGTGTGTGTGAGGCGTCCAAGGGGAGTTACGCCAGTGCCCATCCTGCATCCATCAGCATACTCAAGTTATAATGGCATAAGTGCTCTTACACCGAGGGATCTACTGTTACACCGGTGCAAGAGTTACACAGGATTGGGCTGTTGAAAAGTTTAAGAGAAAAACAATGACTACTTCCTTCATCGTAGTTTATTAAAGGACAAGGAAACCATAAGGAAGAAACGAGAACATTTGGCTTCTGTCTCCTGTATATGTCATATGCATCTGGAGCCAAAAGGTTCATTTGGGATGTGCTAGTTAAAAATGTCAAAAGCTGATCTTATGTCAGCCAGTCACTTGACAGCAGATGTTATGACTAATTTAAAGGCATCTACCTAAATTAGAGTGCTGTAAAACCACGTTAATTTTTCATGCTTGCGCACTTCAATAAATTTAAATAGGGCTTCCTTCCACTCAGCTAGTGATATGTAAAAAACAACAACACAACAGGCTAAATAATACTAATAGTTAATGAAAAGGTTAAGGAATACCACTTGAAGGACATTAGTAGAAAGAAAAAATAGAGAAAACATTTGGAGCCTGAAAGACCTTTTCACGGCGTACTCTCTGCGTGAGATGTGAAGAGCAAGGTGTTCTTGGTGACTCCCTCCCAGATTATAAGCTGCAGTGTTCTAGTTCACAGAAGGAAAGGTTTGATCTTGTTGAATTTTGCTTCTTTGATGTTACATGGCTCCTGTGAGCAGCAGACTGTTTGTAAGAGCAGGTATTTGTAGAAGCAAGAGAATGTTTGTCGGTTGGAACCAACCTTGGATGAGAAGATGACTGTTTTGTCCTCATGAAGAAGTCCTTTCCCCTTTTCATGAAGTCCATTTCCCTTCTCTACTCATGCCTTTTAACATTTATGTGAGGAAAAATAATGTCAAATGTTGCCCTCAAACTTTTCACTGCTTCTATCAAACATGCCTCTGCTTTAAACTGTTATGTGCTTGTTTTGCTTGTTCTATCACAGCCTAGACTGGCATACTGCATGTTACCCTTCCACTGGATACTGCTAGAGCAAAAGGACTACTCAAGAATGACAAGTTCCACACATCAAAGCCAGGAATTGACAATTCCACTTCCTGTGGAAATTCATTTTCACAGAGGGTTAGCTCCAGTCCAGAGGTGCCCTTTTGCATGCAGGAAGTGTGTCCTGCTCTCGGAAGGACTATCTTGCACTTTAGGCTAGAAGTGTAGCTGAAGCGTCTGCCATATCCCCATCTCCACCGGGCCGGCTACGCCATTACACGGCCTCCTCTACTTCCGCCAGCTATTTAGCTGGCAGAAATCCGAGGAGGCCAATAGGGCCGGTCTGGGTTTACACTCGGGGAAGGGGACGAGCGTCCCCTGAGTAGACCTCCGGCCCGGTGCGCACCAGGCAGCCGGTGCACTGGATCCGGCAGGCAGCCCTGGGCTGCTGGCTGGATCCTTAGTCAGGATTGTGCCCTGAAACTTAACCCAGAGTTCACAAGCGTCACTAGACGTGCGTCACTAGACGCGCGTCACCCTAGGGCAGGGGTGCGCGCGTCACCCCCCTGCCCTAGGGTGACCCCCCCAATACCCCATCAACTCGGAAGGAGCCGGCCCTGGAGCGTCCAGCCCCGCCGGCACTCCAGGGCTTTCTGAAGGCCCGATGGCTCAAAACAGAAAGTTTTCCGTTTTTCGCGCATGCGCAGTACATTTTCTGAGGGCAAAGGGCTGCCCATTTGCCCTAGAAAAGTACTGCGCATGCGCGAAAAACGGAAAACTTTCCGTTTTGAGCCATCGGGCCTTCAGAAGGCCCTGGAGCGTCCGGAGGGTGATGCGCGGGGGTGCGCGCGTCACCCCTTTGCGCGCGTCACGCGCGCGTCACCCCGGGGCGGTCTGCCCCGCCCCGCCCGCCACGCTCCAACGACGCCTGTGCCAGAGTTGTCCTTCTGCTTGTGCAAGCTCTTGAACAAGAACTGCTGTAGGAGTACCTATTATCACACTGCACAAACGGTTGCCGAATGAGGATATGAAACACAACTGATGTCTTGCATCTGAATGCATCTTGCATTTTTATGCAAAAATGTATCTTGCATTTTTATGCATCTGATCTGCAACATCCTTAATGAGTTACATGCCAGCTCAGTGTGCTTATACCTGCTCCCAGTTAAGAACAGCATCTACTGCTGCTCTTGTTTGGCTGACTCTGCCTTGATTCAAACCACCAGTAAAGTAATAGAGCTGCTCTTTGCCCATCATTACCCACACACGTTAATGGCGTGCTGAAGAGGCCCTGGTAGCAGTACCCCAACCTGGACAGTGAGCTTTGGAGTCAATGAGGCCGTCAAGCTTGTCTTGAGCTGCTAAGACATGAAAGGATGGTTTGGGTAAGCCACCATTCTGATACTTCTGGACGCTCACCTTTACATCATACAGTATGCCTTGTCTGCTCTCCAATCTGCACTGAACATATTGGTTGTGAACTATTTATGTGATGGGAAACCCATTGCACCCAACAAAGCAGAGTAGATTAAAAAAACTCTCCATTTCACTTGGTATCAGGACTAAGCAATATCCAGATTCTGAGGATGAGGAAGAGGAGTTGGCCCCTTGAAGTGACCCAGACAATCCCTCAGTGACTACACTCCATGGAGAACAACTGGAGCGTTCTATGCCCACCCTGGACTTGCTTCAGACTGTCTTGCATTGACCTTAGGACTCCAAAGAGCAATGGCAGCACCAGATAAGGGTTGAGATCCAGAACTGGCATTGAAGTGCTCCTGTTCTCTTACAGCCCCTTGTTCCTGCCTCCCAACCTGCTCCTCCATATCTCTGCCCCATCCTAGCTCACCTCCAGCCTCAACGTGCCAACCAGTCTCACATCCTGATCTGCAAGCAACACACTTCACCTCTCTCTTGCATTTAGGAACTCAACTGGTTAAGAATAAGAGTCAAATAAATTTCAATCCCCACCAGAACCAGCTACTATTTGTAGTGTCAGAAGCTGTGTGGACAGGACACCAAGCTGTCAGGAATTGTCTTGAGAGATAAATGCAACCATTTTAAATGGGTGTGGCCATGCTATCCTGTGATTGGCCAGGCTGAAGAAGGTCCCCTGTGCTTTACCCATCCTGTGCCTAAAAGCAAAGCTATTCTTGGCACATAGTGGGCTGGGAAATGTTGTTGCGTTTGTGGATTGGCGATTGGCGTTTTGCTCATGGTCCTTGGATTCAACCCATAGTCATTCTGCAGTGAAGAAGAGTGGCGATGATTAGAAAACTGGCTGGCTGCTTGAGATGTTATGCTTCTCCTTCAAGCGTTATAGCGAGATCCATATTTGAATTTGACGATGAGAATCCCATGTTTAAAGATGTTTACACATTGTGCCAGAAAAACAGAGCATGCATCTGTTTATTCAAATATTTAATGCACAAGATATATAGCTGAAATAATATTTATGGTGATGTTTACAGCACCTTTAAAAGTGCACTGTTTCAGGCATCTGTTACAGAACGAATGTTGGGAGACTGTGAACCATGGCTGATGTAACAAGCAGAAATATGATGTTAAGAAGGCAGAACTTGAATGACAACTGGCTGGTTTAAATTTAGCTCCCGTAACACAGAGGTGCCGATTGCTGGATGAAAAACTTTAATGAGAAAGTTAAAGTTTTGACCTTGGCCTCCATAGTGATTATCAAGATTCTGCAACGTCTCATGATCTTATTAGTTACATTATTATCCTTTGATTCTGATTAGAAAGAAGAAGAAACTTCACTGAGATATTCTAGACAAAGCCTGGCACTTATTATTCTTTATCTGAGTGAGCCATATGGTTGAAGGACTGCGATGAGCCAGTTCTGATTCCTTTTTATCACAATTGGAGTTCATACTGATTAGCTGTAAGATCTGCATGTATTGTAAAACAAGGGCAACTTTGTTATTCTATGTTCTCTGTTGACCAACGTACACCAGGTCAATCATCACTGGATAGGATGGAACTCCTGCAAAATGTTTGCACACCTCTGCAATTTGCTGAAAGGCTATTATTGAATTGCTTGATTTTTATTCTTTATGTGCAAGACTGTGGAAGAAAAATCAGCTTACAGTTAAATCCTATGCATTTTAACTCCAAAGCAAAATCCCTTGAGTTCAAAGATAGGTGAAAGCAAGCTTCTGACTTGGGAGAAGTTCTAAGGAATTCTGGCCCAGAAGTTTCCAAACTTATTTTTCAAAAGTGAACAATGAGTTTGGTTCAACACTTTCATTATAGAAATATTTCATTTCAGCAATGAAAATAGAATTTGTCATATTGTCACAAATTAGATGTTAACATTGGATGTCTTTTGCAAGTCGTTGATTCTATGGGAAGAGAGAGGTTTGTTTCAGATTACCTGAATATTTAGTATTATGGTGCCTTAATACAAAGGCTGAGAGCCATCTAAGCAGGCTAAAATTCTTGGAAGCCCATTTCCTGGCATTGTTGGTGCAATGCTGCAGCAAGAGATGGAGACTTGGAGCTTTGCTGCTCAGACAACTTTGTGGGTGGGTGGGGGTTTGCTGCTGTTTGTGGCTGGGTGGGTGGGGATTTGCTGCTGTTATGTATCCTGCTGGTAACTACTATGGTTTGCTTTTTATTACAGGCCCCCATCCACTGATTCACTATCCACTGATTCAGTTATCCGCAAACAGCGGATGGCCCCCCGCGACCCCCCAGGCACGTACTTTTAGTGTCGGAAACTTCGTTTCTTCTTCAACAGGAACGCAGGCTGCTCATCGCGTTCGGTTTTTTTTTTTAGTATATTTATATTTTATTGATATAATAACATAAAAACAATACAGAATTCATAAAATTATAGCAAGCACAAAGCGTCACATCCTACTAGCATACTATTCACTATTTTCTATATATAGTTTCCAACTTAGCCAAAATAACACCCACAATCTATTCATTAAATCCACATATCATCACATCGTTCCTCTCTCTCTCTCTTAAAAAATCTATAAATGATTTCCAATTATTCACGAAAAGGTTAACTGACTTTTCCTTAATTAAAATTGTAAGTTTGTCCATTTCGGCATAATCCAAAACTTTCATCCACCAATCTTCCAACGAAGGTATCTCCGAATTCTTCCAATATTGTGCATATAAAATTCTTGCCGCAGCTATCATATACAAAAACAAAGTTTGAAATTTTTCGCCTACATGATCATCCCACATACCCAACAAAAACGTTTCCGGTTTCATTTGAATCTTAATCTTTAAAATCAACTCAATCTGTTTATGAATCTGAGTCCAGTACTTCTTTGCTTGGGAGTATGTCCACCATATATGGTAAAAAGTTCCTTCTTGATTTTTACATTTCCAACAGCTATTCGTCACCTTCTCATACATTTTTGCTAATTTGCTTGGGGTTATATACCATCTATACATCATTTTATACATATTTTCTTTGATATTAACATTTAACGTAAATTTCAACTGTTTTAACCATAATTGTTCCCATTGATCGATTAAAATAACATGAGCTACATTTTTCGCCCAATGAATCGTACATTCTTTAACCTGTTCTTCTTCTGTTTCAAACTTCAAAAGCAATTTATACATTTTTGAAATTACCTGGTCTTCAGATTTTAATTGTACCTCCAATATTGATTCTTCTTCTACAAATCCATATGCCTTCTTGTCCACTTTAAATCTCTCCAAAATTTGGGCATATACAAACCATTGGCAATTAAAATCTTCTTCCATTAATTTTTCTCTTGATTTCATTGTACAGTCTCCTTGTGAAAAACTTAATAAATTACTGTATAGTAGTCCTTTCTCTTTTGACACGCTACTTCCAGCAAAATGTGCTTCATATGGTGCTACCCATAATGGTATTTTCTCATAAAACCTCATTTTATATCTATTCCAAATTCTCCATAATGCATGTCTGACATAGTGATTTTTAAATTCTAAATTTGCTTTCACTTTATCATACCACAAATACCCATGCCAACCAAATCTCAAGTCAGAGCCTTCTAACTCCAATAATCTTCTATTTTGTAAATACACCCAGTCTTTCAACCACACAAAGCAACATGCTGCATAGTATACTTTCAAATCCGGTAATCCCAATCCTCCTCTCTCCTTTGCATCTTGAAGGATCTTATATTTCACCCTTGGTTTTTTCCCTTGCCAGATAAATTTAGAAATGTCTTTCTGCCATTCTTTGAATGGTGCATCAGATATAATCACTGGTATAGTTTGAAATAAGAACATCATTTTTGGCAATACATTCATCTTAATCACCGATATCCTTCCTAATAAAGACAATTTAACTCAAAAAAGTCTTTTAATTTACTCTTAGCTTCTTCTATTATCTCTTCTTTCTGTAATAACAGTTCATTCAGTCTCCATCTATAAGTTTTAATTTTCTTCCTTATGGCCAGCGATATCGGATTATGATCTGAAATAGATTTTGTTAAAATCTCTGCTTTGGAGGTTCTAATAGCTATATCCTTTGACACCCAAAACATATCAATTCTTGAACTTGATTCATGTCTCTCTGAATAATGTGTGAACTCCTTAGAGTCCCCATTTTTCTGTCTCCATATGTCCAACACCCCCAAAGTCTCCACCATTTCAAAAAAACGTTTAGGTAATTTCCCTTGATTATGCTTTATTTCTTTTTCGGAACCTTTATCCCTCAATGGAGAAACCACTCCATTCCAATCTCCCAACAAGCAAAAACTACTATAAGAATAATTTGCCAGCAGATCCATCAAATATCTAAAAAAAAATTTTTGTTGATGTGGTGTGTACACCCCCAGTATTAATGTTTTTATCCCATCTAATGTTACTTCCACTGCCACTCCTCTTCCTTTATCATCTGTAAATATTAATTCTGGCTTCAAATATTTTTTAACATATAAAACCACCCCATTCTTCTTCTTGATGTTTGTTGACAAAAATTCTTCTCCCAAATTTTTCTGAATCAAAAATTTTGTATCTCCCTTTTTTATATGGGTTTCTTGAAGGCAAATCACATCTTGATTAAGTTTTTTCAAATAATGGAATACTCTTTTTCTTTTTTGCGGAGCATTAGCTCCATTGATATTCCATGATAAAAATTTGTAATCCATCTTTACTGTTCACTGCTTGCCACTGCACCATCCATCCCATCATCATCATCTTCTTCTTCTCTTCCATCCTTGAATCTTTCCAGGAATTCTTTTGCTTTCTGAATTGTATCCAATCTGTAGGGTTTTCCCTGAAGTTTAAAAATCACACCTTCTAATTTTCCCCACCTAAAAAAAATCTTCTGTTCCTTCAGCACTTCGACCAGGAAAGCGTAAGTTTTCCTTTTCTGCAAAATTCTCAGCGGAATCTCCTTTAGCACAATAATGTGCACTCCTTCTACCTTGAGTCTCGATTTAGCATGTTGCTGTAGAACTTTATCTCTTGTTTGTTGCCTCACAAAATGCACCAAGATATCTCTTGGCACTTTCTTAACTGCTGCATATCTTGTATTAATTCTATATGCCTTATCCAACTCCAGATCCATTTCGTCTCGATCTATTTGTAGGAATTTTGACAGAATGTGTAACATTCTATCTCTTATATCTTCTGCTTGCTGTTCTGGAATTGCACGAAACCGTAAGAAACTCTGTTTTCTCTCTTGTTCAGCCAACGCCAGCATATCCTGAATCTTACAGCTCTCCATTTCAAGATTCTTCACTTTATCTTCTTGTATTTTCATCTTGGTATTTATCTCTTGAAAACCACCTTTCATTTCTTTTACAGCAACATCCAACTGACGTAATTCCTGCATCATCTCTACCTTCATCTTTTGAATTTCTTCCTGCAAAGTTCCCAATTTGGCATCAAATTTATCAAATTTGGCATCAATTTTAAGTTCCCATCTTTTGAAGCATTCTTCCAGTTGTTCCACTGGTTTTTCTTGTCCAGGTGACCTTGGAGGAGATTTTTTTTCTAATGTATTGCCTCTTTTTCTTGTAGCCATATTTATAAGTTCATCAAATTGCACTTTTTCACTTGTTCAATTCAAGTTCTTTTCCTTCTCTTTAGAAACCAAAAACCATAAAGACTCAACTTCTTAAAATATGTGCAGGCGGCAAATATCAACCAACATAATTATTTTTTCAATGGTGACCTTCAAACCGGAAGGGATTGTTTGTTCTATTTTCAAACCACAGGAATTCCAAACAAACAATTCAAAAGCAAAACAAGTCTCTTTCTCTCGTTACAACAGTTAATAGATATCTCCCCCAAATGTTTCTTCGCTAATTCAATCTTCCGTAAGTACCAACAAATTACTTAATGTTGTCACTTAATATTTTCACTGTAGTATCTTGTCTTTCTTCCAAATTATATCCTTTTCACAACAAATCTTCTATTCTTAAGTTAACTTGTTATCTTAGCTTGTTTCTTCAATTCTTACTGCAGTTCCTTGCCACTTGCAGAAGCAAAGCAAAAGTATAAGCGGGAGAGGGCTTGGCTTACGTTCCGGCTGATTTTTTGAGCTCGGTGTTGATCCTCTCTTCCACGCTCAAACTAAAACAAACTCGAAAAGCCTACGCTCTCCGAGAAAGTAATGGGAGTGATCCGAAGATGTGTGGTTTATCTCATCGCACACCCTTTTAATCCAGGGGTAGAGCAATTAAGTCCATCAGACGTGCTCTGTCGGTGTAGAGCAACCGACAGAGCTGTCAGCCAGCCATTCCTCCCAACCGGAAGCCTCATCGCGTTCCTTTTGAAGAAGAAACTAAGCTTCAAACGCTAAAAGTAAGTGTCTGGGGGGGGGCTTGCGGGGGTGGGTGCATGCATGACCTCCCACGACCCCTCAGGAACTTACTTTTAGTGAAGAAACCTTCCTTTGCAGAGACTCTCTAGGCACCTAGTCTCCGTGGACAGGCCTGCAAGGAAGCTGCATGAGGCTGCTCATCGTGTTCCTTTGAAAGAAAAAGGAAGATTTATTCACAAAATGTAAGTGCCGGGGGGGGTTTCGTGGGGGCGGTAGGGGCAGAAAACCGTAGAGGGGGTGTTTGCCCTTTCCGTGGTTTCAAGTATCCTCAGTGGGGCCTCGAACGTATCCCCTGCAGATACGGCGGCCCCTGTGTACTTAAATGGCTTTTCATTATGTAAGCTGCTTTGTCTGGTTCCTTTCTTAGAACTGAAAAGGAATTTATTTGTGTAAATTATCAAATAAATAAATAGTCCCAGATTCAGTCCCCAGCTAGCCAAGAAGCTCATTCGATGACTATGGGAAAATATATGTTTCAACCTGATTTATCTTATAAAGTTGTCGTGAAGGTAAAATGAACACTCTGCTCCTGAAAGGAAAAGTGGAATTTCTATGAGCATACTGTTCTCTGTGGTTTGCATGCAGAAAGTTTCAGGTTCACTACCAGACAAGTAGGACTGGGGAAGACACCGTCTGAAACCCTGGAGAACTGTTGCCAGCTTGTGTTGACAATACCAAGCCAGATGAACCAATGGTCTGACTCAGTACAAGGAAGCTTTCTGTGTTGGAGTGCAATGCAATAAATGAGGGTTGGTAACACCATACATTTACTGTATATGAGCAATGTCAAATTTTACAAATATTCATGGTGAGCAGTGTTGTGGAACTTGGCAACCTGGAAGTTTGTTGGTGATGTGATGACATCATCGCCGAATGTCCAGAGGTGGTGATGCGACAAGTCACGACACTGCACAGCTCCTGGAGGAGGTCTTGTGACTTCCAGTGAGTGGTGCCGCCTCTTGTGGTAGTGCTTCCAAAATGGCCACCAATGCGATAGAACACTGTGTGCACTGTCGGCAGCCATTTTGCGATAGCAAAAGTGTTTTCCACTGTGTTCCAAATGTGTTCCACAGTGCAGCATAGGACTGAATAGGACTGGGCTGTAAGTATTATTATCCCCATATTGCAGCTGAAAGTAAGTTGTTTGCCAGAGACCACCTAGTAAGAATTCATGGCAAGGGTGAAATTCAAACCAGGGAAATTCTGATTCACAGTTCACTCTCGTTGCCACTACACTATATAAGCAGGTTAGCAAGGCAGCTTACAACAAAACCAATCTTGGTCATTACAACATGCAACAAATGAACAGAATACCTGTCAGCATACAGAATAACCTTCAACAAATGAATACAGAATACAGCGTCATTCTTTAAAACTGGGTAACTGATGTTATACATTTGATGCAATAAAAGTGCTGAGTGTCTCCTGGATGTTTGCATTTTGTAATCACTCTAGAGATAAATGTGTTTTTTTTGCACTAAAATCAAAACATCTATGGCAAGATGAAATATATTTTATATTGATACCCACCCTAAAAGCAGTGTTTGCATTTTGCTTGAAAATGCGACTTCACATATGGAACCTGTCCTTATGGTTTCTTGAGAAGGTTTTGATTTTTGAATTCAGTACAGCTATGATAAATATATATCCACGAGATTTGAAAATGTTTAAGTTCACTCAAATAATCCATGTTCTATTCCTCTGATCCTTCTCGCAGAAAATTACCTTATTTTCATGTCTTTCTTTGCTATTGTACCCCAAAGCATATTAATTTGCTTGGAATGCCAATATAAAGTGTGTTATAATGGCATTAATCAACTGTTGCCTTGAAACACATTATTTAAATTGCTCTATCTGCCAAAATGGACAGCATCTGAATATGTATGACCTATTCAGAATTGCTGAGGAATTATTCCTGGATATGTGAAGTAGGATTAGCAATGCAGGACCATCATGATTTTTTTCCATGTCTATTTAAAATTCTTCAGTTAAAAGGTTTTTGCTTTTTGTCAACGCATCTTGTTTTAGCTCAAGCTGGCATGTCTTAAAAAAAATTACAGTGTAATCCACTGACTTTTAATTATTTAAATAATTCTTTTTGCAGGAACCCATATTTTGTATTTCTTGGAATACGTAACTGGTTTGAAAAAGGGAAAAAAAGAACATAAGTAATTGCCACAAGACCAAATGATTTTCCTTGTGCAAGGCAGGCATCACCTAAAGAAGTATGTGAAATATTTTGCAAATGGGTCACTGGAACAAATGAACAGGGTCATTAGAGTCGGCAGAAAGCTAACTGAGAGCCAAAATAAAATTCACCCAGCATTCATGAGCAAATTATTAGTAATAAAATAAATAACGGTACAGGAGTTCTGCTCATGATACTGCTATGAGCCCAATCCTGCTATGATTGGGCTCATATTGCTAAGAGCCCAATCATACTGCTATGAGCCCAACATTTACAGCCCAATCCTCTAACTTTGTGGTGCGGGATCCAGCAAGGCCATGCTGGCAGTGCTGGATCCTGAGCACAAAACGGGAGCTGGGAGGTAACCTCGGGGGAAGGGAACTTTCATTCCTTTACCAGGTCCAGCCCCTGCTATGGGTTTCCTTGGATCTGTGGCAGCTATTTTGCTGGTGCAAATCTGGGAGCCCCATGTAAGGGAAACTAGCCAGGGAAGGGGGGTAGGATTTTGTTGTGGGGTAGGATAACATGCACATCGCATATGACATTGACTTACAGTATTCGTGGAACAACTTGCGCATCAGAATATCTGATTTATTTTTGCAGAATTTCATATTCTCATACCTGGTACCCATTTGAAAACTTGCTCACAACAACAGCATATGTTTCACTGCAACTGAAAATTCACAAGTATGTACAGTATCGTTAATGACAGTTGCGAATGCTTTATAGTACAGATGTCTCTGTTTATGAGAACCTACAATCCTTGAGCCTTGTTTTTTGGTTAAAAATTGTAAAGTACACGCACACAAATCTTAGGCCCGTGTTGTTTGGCCCGATGCTCGTGTTCTTCCAGGATTGACATTTTTTAAGTTTTGACGCAGGTTGTGATAATTGTTACTGAGAGTGCTTTTTAAAATATGTGTAACATGCACACATGAGGGAGAAGCAATCATGTGCAGGGATCCTGTGTCGAAGCTAATGGCAGTTCAGGTAATTCTGCACTGAAAGGATGGCTGAGGCAAGAGTTAAGGCACACCAAAGTTTACTGAATGTGCTCAAGGATGAACTATATTAACACCAGGGACGTGAGGTGCGGGTGCAGCAGGTGAGGCAGCCCCCCCCATCATAGTCCTTGGAATGAAGCTGCAGCCAAACTTGAAGATTGCGTGCGCTACCGGCTTACTCGGGTGCAAGTGGAAAGCATGCGCACAATCTCCAGGTTTGGCTGTGGATTCATTCCAAGGACTATGATGGGGTGGTGGGGCTGCTTCAGCTGCTGCGCCAGCACCACATGTCCCTGATTAACACACTCGCTGTTAAACTGTACAGGGGAAATTCTATCACTAATATGCACACAAAATAGAGCCCTAAGGGAAGCTGTTAAGAGATAGAAGGAGAAGGGAGGAGAGAGGAACTTCTTAGAAGGAGAAGAGGTAGAGCAAAGAGGAGAAAAACATGGGGAGGGGAGGATGTAGGCAGTTTACTTGTACTTCCTAGAACCATGGTTCCCAACCTGTTTAGTACCGGGACCCCCTTTTGTAGAATGGCAATCTGTTGGGACCCCCTAGGGCCAGAAGTAAGCAGGGATGTCATTGATTTTAATAATTACATTGTTCAATAACCAATAAATCACACTTATTAAAATAAATCACATTTTTAAATTTGTACTCATAAGCAGTCCCACAGGTGTGTGTGTGTGTGTGTGTGTGTGTGTGTGTGTGTGTGTGTGAGAAGTGAGCTAATATTATGCTAAAAGGCAAGCAGAAAGTAACACAAGGTGAGCAAGCAAGCCCCAAGAGAGTATCAGACACTTCTTTCTCTACAGTGTGGGGACGGGAAGGAGTGAGCTGCCATCTTAAGTCTGGCTATCCAGCCGACATCCCGTGATCCCCAGAAACTGCTTTGTGACTCCCAGGTTGGGAACCACTGCCCTAGAAGAACCTGTATGACGAAAGCAAAGTTTTGGGGGTAGAGGGAAAGAAGAAAGTTAGGGGGATTAGGAGGGAGGAAAGGAGCAGGGTACAGATGATTCAGACCATAGCAAAAGGCTGAGGCTGGGAGTGGCTCTCTCTATCCTGACTCGAGGGCTACAGACACAAGCAGTGAGCGTAAGAACTTAACCCACTTACAGTGGTGGAGCTAGTCTCCCCCGTTGTACATGTTTTCTTGACGTGTACAGAAGCCATCTAGAGCAGTGGTTCTCAAAGTGGAACCAAAAGCTGTCCCCTGCCACCTTAAGGGGCGGGGACACCATGGCGGCAAGAAAAAGTTTTAAAAGGTGATTTGTGCACTTACCGGGGGTCCTAGAGCGCTCCGGAGGTTCGGGGAGGCTTGTGCTACCCTCCAAAGCCCCCCCAAGCTTCAGATCGCCACAGAGTGGCAATTTACAACCACCTCCAGTTTTCACGAAAACCGGAAGTGGTTGTAAATTGCCGCGCAGGCTCCAGAACCCCGGTAAGTGCGGTAAACTGCATCACCTTTGTTTCCTGGTACCGGCAGCGATCTCAGGGATTGCTGTCCCCGACCCCGCAAGCACCGAGAACCACTGATCTAGAGGATTTGATGGATTGGTCAAGGACATTGGTTTGGTAAAGGAAGCCTGAGGCTGATTTCAGGCCTCCAACAAGAAGGCAAAAAGCAGAAAAAGCTCTTACTCACACAATACCATGACACTCACAAAGAATGGGGGGGGGGAGAGAGAGAGAGAGAGAGAGAGAGAGAGAGAGAGAGAGAGAGAGTTGATGTGTGCAGTCAGTTCAACTTTGCATGAGACAAAGACAGGAAAGATAGTGGGGATTTGGTCGGCCCTTGATAAGGCTGCATCACAGACCATACTCTGCAGTCATAGAGTCCATATAGAGTGAACAATATCATCCTCCATTTGTGTGAATGAGGCCTAGCTGAGCTCTCTAGCTGTAATTTTCACTGGCTTGTGCCTCCATTTGTGTGTCTGTTTTTTTTAAAACAGTAATGGCTAGGTATAATAAATAAGGATGAATATTTGTATTCAAAAGTTGCTATGGATGCATGCATATTAATTTTTTTAGTAATTAAGGCAAAGCAGATGGTTTGTTTGCAGCAGTTTATAATATTGCTCCATTTTATTTTGATCCATTAATGGCAGTCATAAAATGGTACAATGAAGCACAGAAATCAAAAAGCTCAGCATGGAAAGTCAATGATAAACAGTGCTTATATTACCGAACCCATAAAAATTAACTAGTAAACATAGAAAACATAACTGTCAAATTATTTATAGAGCTTTCCTTCGCATAAATATTTCTGAACATTGGCTGTATATAACAGGTGCAGTTGTCAATAAGCCTCTGTAAATCAAGGCACTTAGAGATAAAAGAAAATCACTCAAGCTCAGAATTGTTGGCAGTAGAAAATTGCTCAGAAAAGAAAAAAAATATCCCAAATGTATTTTATTTCAGGCTGAGGAGCTTTGGACTCCTTGAATGGTTCCTTACACTACCATTAAATAAATGACAAAATTACTTTGCCATTATCAGCCTGATTTAAACTCAAGATACAGGGTATAAGCTAGGTTAGCCCTATAGACTTCAGTGAATACCTTGTATTCTTCAGCTGTGTCAGCCCTACAGTGAAGGGTAAATGCTGTCAAAGGCAACTCATCCTCGGGGGCCCTAGTCTTCCAGCGCCCCTGCAAAATATTGTACAGCAAGTTCTCACTTAAAGTTGTTCTGTTATAAGTCCTTTTGTTTTAAAGTTGTTGAGAAAAAGAATTGATTCCTGGCCAGGGCCACTGAATGTGTGGAGTTTGAATATTCTCCCCTTGTCTGTGTGGGTTTTCTCTGGCCCAGAAAGCTCACATTTATTTCAATGTTTTGCATTAGAAGTGTTTGGGGTCTTTATTTAGAACAGCGGTGGGGAACCTCTGGTTCCGGCCCGCGCAAGACTGGACCGATCTGGCCCGCGCGAAACCGGACCGATCCGGCCCGCGTGAGACCGGACCGGAGGCTCCGCCGCCGCCACCGCCGCCGCGCGTCAGTTCCTTTTGAAAGCGGCCTTCCTGTACCTGCGCAGAGCGCCGCTGAGGCCAAGAGATTGCCCTCTTGGCATCATCGGCGAGCTGCGCAGGTACAGGAAGGCCGCTTTCAAAAGGAGCTGACGCGGGAAGGCGGCGGCGGCCCAGAGCCTGAGGAGTCTGAGGTAAGGAGAGCCAGTGGGTGGGGGTTCGGAGATCGGTGGGTGGGGGTTCGGTAAATTCGCGGGGGGTCAAATTTGCGGTGGGGGGTGCCAAAATTGCGGCTGGCCTAACGGCAGGCCGGCAGCAAATATTCCCCATGGGAAAATGGCCCTCCACCGCAAATAGGTTCCCCATCCTTGATTTTGAAGCATGATGTTTTTGTGACCAGAAATATGCCATAAACTCTTGTTTACATATATCAATTAGCCTATGATAAAATTGTTGTTGTTATAAGTTGTTTCGTTTAAAGTTGCAGCTTCCAAGAACCTATCGACTACTTTAAGTGAGGACTTGCTGTGAGGACTTGCTGTATAGGAGGGGAGTAGAGACCTTTTCATCAAGCAGTCAACCTTTTTTAAGGTAAGTGAATCCAATTCAACGAATCCAATTCAACGTATGCCATTCTAACTGGATGCCAGTGTTGAGTCAATGAATCAGTTACACTAATCAATTTAAAAGCATTTTTATCAACTAAAAATGCTCCTGATTAATTGGCCAGCAGATTTTAATTTTTTAATTGCTTTTATTACAAATCTTCAATAAAAAGTGAAGATGGCAAGTGCTATTTCCTCCTATCGGTAAGAGGAAGAGCCTCTCCAAAGATTACAATTACTGTGATGTGTGTGCACCATCTAAAAACAAAGATTACATGAGCTTTTCTCTAGCCCCGGGGTAGGCCCCAGAAGCTGCAATGGGTCAACTTGGATCTGCGCCAGCGATATCGCTGGCGCAAGTCCACGTTGATCTGTGCTGGCAAATCAGGCCTGGGAAGGGGCCCAACAGGATTCGTGCCACTGGTGCTGAAAAGCAGCTTTTCTTCTTTTCTGTGCTCTCTATATAGACAATGAGCTAATTATTGGAGACATTATCAACTTATTGTGACTGTATTCTTCTGTAGCGAGAACACATTCTAACTGGAATATTCCTCAACTCTTCTATAATGGGAAACAGAGTAAAGGGCTGTGAAAGGTAATATCTTTCTTCTGCCATTGCTCTTTGCCTGAGTTTCAGTTTATTGCACACTAGGACAATTTGCATAGCTTAATCGGAACAGAGACTTCAGGATCTAGTCCATGCTGTTTTATTGCCACAGTATTGAAGCCTTTATCTGTAATCGTTATGGTGTAAATAGAGGGTTTATAATTGATTAGCTTTATTTTTGTGAGTTAGGAACGATGCCATAATACAGAAGCAGCTGTATCCCCTAACAAGGGAAGATAAATTCCTTATATAAAAACAAACTATTATATGTGCTGTTTATTATACAACAGCAGAATTAAAAAAAATATTTTAAAGAAAAAGCTGCCAGTCAATGCTTTATGGCAAACGGACTCAACTGCAGTGGCGTCACTGCAGGGGAGGCAGAGCTATACGTTCCTCCGTGATCGGAACCTCCCGTGACACGGAGGAACGAAGCGCCCCGCCCCCGCGCCTTCCGAACCAGTCAAAGCAGTGAAAACAACGCGCAGGAGACTCCCTGCTCGTTGTTTTCACCGCTTTGACTGGGTCGGAAGGCGCAGGGGCGGGGCACTTCGTTCCTCCGTGTAAAGGGAGGCTCCGATCATGGAGGAACTTACAGCTCCGCCCCCCCTGCAGTGACGCCAGTGCTCAACTGTATTAGGTTTATACTATTTTAATAAATATCTATCAGTTCTTTGGTTCAAGGATAATTGAGCTATACAGTATGGAGACAATGGTCTGCTATTAACTGAAACCAAACATTTTTATGCAAGGTTTTATACAGGACCTCTCCCTTTTGAGATCTCATGAAGATTTGGGTGCATGGATGCTTGTGAAAATTTCCCCATTCAAATTTCTCTTCCGATTTTGGAGTTTTCAATTGCCTGACCTAGTTTACAGAGCAGCACCAGTAAATTGTCATTCTTCCTTGTTCAATGTACAGAGTGTGTTAAGATTGGTTCTCATGCACTGTTTTGTTGACGTTTTCAGTCTGCATCTATTTTGCTTACAGGTTATCAACCCATAGATTCACGGAGCAATCCTCACTAACTTAGAGCGTTGCAAACGTGCTGACTCAGGAGTAAAGGCCTTCACTCCGCTGCCCTCCAGACCCCGCAGCCGCCGACAGAGGTAAGTCCTGTGCCAGTCGGTGCAGGAACGGGGGAGGGCGGACAGGGGCAGCTAGGGGGTGGCCATTGGCTTGGAGGGGGTGGGGATGTCAGTGTCGTGCTCCGTCAATATCCTAAGCCCCTTCCCAGCCCAGACCGGCCTTACTCCGCCTCCCCGAATGTACGCCATGTCTAAGGCCCCTGTCATGAAATCCATAGTTCATGTGTGTTCCCTCTATTTTCCTATGTGCTTAAACTCTGCAGCTCTGTTTGTGTTCTCAGAGCTGGGATGCAAATCCACTACATAGAAAATAGACTACGGAACACACATGAAATGTGGATTTCATAACACCCCCATTAATTTTATTTATTTTAATATATAACAGTGCAGGTCATCCAACAAATCAGTAATCAACTTGGCTCTCAGAACAATCAGTCTCATTGGTCTGTTTCGACTTAAGGAAATGTACTTTTTGTTACAAAAGGCAGTTGTTTTATTTTTCTGGCTATTTAGCCATAACGTTTGATAGAATACAGATAATTCAAAATAGTTTGTAGCATTCCATTCTGCATGAAATGACACATCAAATGATATATAACATGGTGGTATTATTCATACATACAAAGTTTTCACACGAAGCTTCAGCCACGAAGCTTCCTGGGTGACCTTGGGCCAGTCACTATCTCTCAGCCCCACCTACCTCACAGGGTTGTTCTGAGGACAAAAAGGAGGGGAGGAGATATGTACACCACTCTGAGCTCCTTGGAGGAAGGGCGGTATAAAAATGTGAAAAATAAATAAATAAATAAATTTTGGCCACTAGTGGTGTCATCTCCCTGAAGGTGTCACACGGTGCAGTCCTCAACCCCTGCACCCCCCTAGTGACGCCACTGCCTCAGGCCACTCTTGTAGGGATGGAGCAAGAATACAGAGTTGGTATTCTACAGAGTTGGTATTCTATGTTACACTGTGATGGAACGACACTGACTTCTATGAACACAAAGCCGTATTTCTTTAAATCTGCATTCATCTCCTACTGTTGGCTCTTTCTTTGGACTTCAATCAGGCATAACCTTCGATTACACTGAATTAATGATCCCATAACAGAAGTACTCTTTTCTTTTTGCTCCTCAAGAAGTACATGCTTAATTAAAGGTTTCTACAAGGGTTTTTCTAAGCCTTGAATTAATGCTCCAGATGGCTATTCCATCTATTTTTGTGTTACATGGCTTTCCTGATTTGTTTAGTTTTCTAACAGTCCAATCCAGTGTAACTCTTGCACCAGTGTAACAGTAGATCCACCTGTGTAAGTGTACGTATGCCAGTGTAACTTGCCGTACACAGGATGGATACCAGCATAACCCCCCTCGAACTCCATGCATGTACAGTTCGGACGTGGGACAGATGCCGCTGCACCTCCGCCAGTGCAGGGGGTATTCCAAGGGACGCTTGGATGTCCCTAGAATGCCCCCTGCACCGGCGGAGTTGCATTGGGCGTCCGTCCTGCATCTGAACTGCGCATGCGCGGTGTCCGAGGAGGGGTTGGTTACACCAGTGTCCGTCCAGTGTCAGTCAGCATATGGTAAGTTACACTGGCATAAGTGCATTTACACCAGTGGATCTAATGTTACACTGGTGCAAGAGTTACACAGGATTGGGCTGTAAGTATAATTGGCCTTAAGAAGTGGGGGGGGGATGAGGGTGGCATAGCTTCATTGTGGTTTCCCTCAACTCCAGAGGTTTCCCCCAACTCTTCCCCAACTCCAGGATTAGGGCACTTCAAGGCTCTCTTCATGTTTTGTTTGTTGTAGGTCTAAAAATGTAAAGCATAGATGCAGCAAACATGTTTGTTTGTGTGCATATATATGTATGAACAAACTTCCTGTTCTGTATACACTCACTAACAAACTTGGATTTGCCTCTCTTTAGTGTGTGTGAAATGGCTCTTAAAGGGGAGAAGGGCAAATTGACACACCCAGGAGGGCACTTGCTTTAGTATTGCCAGGTGTCCCTGAAAAAAACCCCTTGGCAACTGCTATAGCAGTAGCTTTGCCCCAGCCCCAAAGCAGATGTCTCTGCAGTTGTTATGGTGTCTGGAGATGGGGAGAGGAGTTTATAAGCAGATGCTGAATGAATGATTAAAGACATTCCTTTGTTAACTCCTTTGGAGAAGCAGGATCCTATGCTATTGTATTATTTCCCTCACCTGCTTACAATTTGGCAAGAATGTAACATTTGCCAGGAGGAATAAAAGCTAATTGGCATAAGGGGACACTCCGTAGTATTGAAACCACAGTACATAGTAACGGTTGGGCATCTCCAAATATGTTAATGCTGTGCACAGTGCACATCCTTCTCTAGGACTGTTTGCCCTTTCAAAGGAAACTAGTATTGGATGGATCAAAAAGGTTTCCCCAAAACAAACGGAGAGACCAGGTATGGTTTTTAACAAGTTTTCCTCATTAAATATAAGATAACAGCATTTTCAACTAAGTTCCAATTACAACATGCTTAAAGTAGATTTTTTAATTGGCACGGAAAATGAAACAGTGACACAAAGAGATAATGAGGCTTTTACAATATGTTCAAACTTAAGTTACAAAGTTATTAGATGGTAATGGGATTTTGTGATAGATCCCACCTAATCAAAATAGCAAAAGTATTTAATAAAAATCATCAAGTTAAATTCTCAAATTAAAAGGAAAAAATATTTTCTCAGTTTGCAAAATCAGAGGGGGAGAGAGAGAGAGAGAGAGAGAGAGAGAGAGAGAGAGAGAGAGAGAGAGACCTGAAGTTAGGGAAAATACTCTGTTAGATGTGACAAGCAACTTACCTGTGACATAACACAGAGATCATTCATAACTACCACAGAACGACGAGATAATTCAAAACCATTGTAACAAAATGTGGTGAGGGTTGCGAGTTTAGATGGCTTTCAAAGTGGGTTAGACAAATGCATGGCCTATCAATGGCTACTCATCATGTTGGCTCTATGCTACCTCCAGATTCAGAGCCACCATGCTGAATAAAATTGCTTGTCACCAGAAGCAGCTCAATGAGGATGAAGTGAGGCAATGCAAAGGCGGAATTCGCCACTTAGGGTTAAGCCACTTGATGTGAGCATTTCGTCTGACTTCATCATAAGGCCAGCCCTGTTTGCAGTTTTCATCACCACAGATAGGCTTTGCTTTAGCCCTCCAGTCATTTGGAAATGCAGGTTTCTTACACGACCCCAAAACTATTCATCAGTAAAAGAAAAATAGCACAGCAGAATGTTTACGTGTAGATAAGCAAAGAGAATCAATATAGGTTTAGGCTTAGGAAATCAGAATCACTAGACATTCAAAGATAAAAAGAAGAAGGAAGATATTCTAAAAACTGACTAATAGTGCAATCCTGTGTAACCTTGCACCGGTGTAACAGCAGATGCACCGGTGTAAGTGCAGTTACACTGGCATAAGTGCACTTACACCAGTGCATCTACTGTTACACCGGTGCAGAGTTACACAGGATTGCGCTGCAAATACAATATTTTTCCTAAGGGCATGAAGAAAAAAGGCACATATTTGTGTAACTACAGTTAAAAGTTCATTTTCCGAAACTGTATCCAGTGCCAGCCATCAGACTTCAGTATTCCTGCATACACATTCCAGAAGCCAGATGGTCCAGGAAGGCAATATAAGTCATTATGGCCAATGTTGGAGCAGGGGATGCCAATACGAATGTGTTTCTCTCAGTAAAACTCCCTGCAAGTGGAAAACTAGAAAATTGGGGGTAGGGAAAATTTGAGCAAGCCTGCTCTCTGTTGTGTTAGCTTTCTGCTTACAGGGATTTTTTTAAAAAACATAGGTAAGTATGATTCCCTTTGAAGAGTCCTTTCCCAGTCATTACCCTGTACCCTTGTGTGAGGGTTCATTTGGTAAACTGAATTAGATGGGTGTCCAGCTTTACTGCTGCAAATAAATTCACACTAAAATACAAAAACACTTGTAGCTACCAGCTACTGGATTAAAAAAACAGTAGGACTCTTATGTAATTAAGAGGAAAATAACCTAACTGGAGTGCAAAAAGAAATTTTCCCAGCTTCCAATCTCTGACTCAATTTCCCTAGAGAATTAGCACACACTTTTGCATTAATGGTCAAAATGTCAAAGGTAGCGGTAAATTTAGTTAGAAAGTCCTGCCTCAATCAGCATACACAGGTTTACTTCACTAAGGGCACAATCCAAAAGGGGAATTCAAAGGGGATTTGAATCCCCTTTCCATTCTGGGGCCTCCCATTTTTGCTGGGCTGCTGGTTACAACGGCAGCCTAAGTAGGTTTGGATTGTGCCCTAAGAAGCTAGATTTATTAATAAACATAAAAAACACAGAATTGCAGATAAGAAACTACATGGACTACACATGATTTTAGCTTCATTTCAGTAGCATAGCTAGAGGGGGTGGCGCGGTAAGTGCTGCATAGCTCTACACAGCAGTGCAAATTGGCCTCTTCCACTCGCTGTTGGAGCCATTCCGGCAACGAAGGCAATGCTTCCTTCGCTGCTGGAATGGCTCTGGCGGAGAGTGGGAAGGGCCACTTTGCACCGCTGTGTAGCACTGACATGGCATCCAGCAACAGCTGCCATGTGCACGGGCCCTGTGGCCAATTGTGCTGGCAGCCTTGAAATGCACAGCAGCAGTGCGCTTTTTATGATGCCACAGCAGCACTTATGGTGGCAGACCTGGAATTCTGCCGCAGGAAGTGACCCACAAGCTTGGGCTGTTACGTGATTTATATAAATTATGTATAGAATTTAACATACTGCAAGACATAGATCAGCAAGAGTTGATGCTGGGGAGATGCTGATAAAACCTGTTCCCCTCTCTCGTTACATCTTGTGGTCAGCTATGGACAAATGGAAGAATATCTGTTAATTCTGAAATGCCCTAGTGAGCGTAGGGCTTTTTCCCTAGCCAGAAACAATGTTTTTCCTTCAGCTGTGACTTCTGGTAGATTTAGGGGTATTCCTCTTGAAAGTAGGACTTGTGCGTGCTCTGTTGGGGGGGGGGTGGAGTCAGTGCAGCACATTATTTTGTACTGCCCTTTCTATTCAGACCTGCGCAAGGTTTACCTTGAGGACCTTTTGATTAAGAAAACAGGTTGTGCTGACCCTGATAAGGTTCGGTTTATCCTTGGGGGGACTGAAGTGGAGCTAACAGAAAAGGTGGCCTATTATCTGAGTGCTATACTGAAGAGGAGAGAAAAGCGTTTTTCTACAGTATAGATTTTTTATTAATTTATGAGATGTTATAATATATGACCAAGATTATTGTTTAAGGTTCATGTATGTATGTTTGTTTATGTTTACGTCTATGTTAATGTATGTGTATACATGTAAGATGCCAATAAAGGTTTTGGAATTGAAAAATTGGAACATACCATATGTCTAAATCTCCATGACAGGAAGCAGTCACAAAGTTGATTCTCCAATCTACAGTAGTACTGTCCACTTTATCACCTCATAACATTACCACTTCATTGTGCTGCATGCATAGATCTAGATCTAACTTTATTTGAGGTAAGAATCAGAATTTCAGCTATATTTATAGCCGATCAAATTATAAATGCAACATGCTTTGTAGTCCTTTATGCCACTGTTTGGGCAGCTCCTTAATATTAGCAGTGTTAATGAACTTTGAGCATTCTTGAAATTCATAATTGGTAGCCCATTTCAGCTCAATAAAATTGAGCTGAGGGAGGGGTCGGCCACCACTACTTAAATATGAGAGAATCTCTGTGCTTGTAGTCCTTGAACCATGTACAGCTGATAATGAGGTACAGCAACATGAACACCTTTCAACTTCTGAACCCGGTTCCATCATCTGCTTAAATACTGTTGAACGCCTGTTCCCAGAGGAGTTTCTTAGTATATGGCACAAAGCAACAATGCACATTATGCTTCACTAATACAACACAAGATTATTTCAGATAGCATCTTAGTATTGCAGGTGCTTTCCTCGATTAATAATGGACTACAGTGGAGATTAATAATACACAGTAGCAGAAGGAGCGAGAAATTCAGTCATTGCAGAACAGCAGAAAATGGCAAATTAGGAGTATTTATTTATTTAGGGGTGATCTAGTTCATCTCGGTTTTATCTTACAATGCAATCTTGTAAAATGGAACTAGGAATGTACATCACTTGGATGCTTTGGATCCCCAGTCATGCCCACCTGTCGGGGAGTTTTATATTTCTGTAGCCAAAACTATTATTTTCCTATTGAGCATGGTTTTCTTGCCACAAACAGGGGTGGGAAAATGCAGACCACAGAGATGAAGTGTTTGTTTGTTTTGAAGATTAATTTCTAGCACAGGTTCAAGTATTTATAGTGCTTTGTTTTGTACATACCTACAAATATTTGGAAGTTCAAAAGAAGTGGATTTATAGTACCGTTGGCACTTTGCTTTGTGTCATTTTTACTGTTTTGCTTATGAATAACATTGGCATTGCTGACTATATTTGACTTCTTATGATGTTGACAGCAGTATGTATGTAAAGTCATGCAGGGCTCAATCTTCTTCTAATCCCAGTCCCAGGAACGAGCGTTCCGCTGGCTGAGGACGTCGCAAAAGAGCTGTAAGGCATGTTTCTGACTAATTTCAAGCAAGGAAGGCCGGCGCAAGGCCGGCCTTCCCTGCTCTGCCACCACAGCCCTTGCCCAGCCGCCGGACCCAGGTAAGATAGGATCCGGAGGACGGGGGGGGAAGGTCAGCGGAACCGGGAGTGCGGCCATAGGCCCAGCCGCCCCAGGCAGGGGTGGGGGCATGGCTCCCGCCATATCCAGGCCCCCGCCGGGCAGCTGAGCCATTACACGGCCTCCCCGACTTCCGCCAGCAAAATAGCTGGCGGAATTCCGAGGAGGCCAATCGGCCCCAGCACCGGTTACACTTGGGGAAGGGGACGAGCGTCCCCTTCCCTGAGTAGACTTTCCGCCGCGGGGGAGGCTGCCCGCGATGGAGCACGGGATCTGGCGGGCGGTCTCGGCTGCCCGGCGGATCTTACAATAGGATTGGGCTGCCCATCTAATATAATTTGTATGTGGTACCGAAGATCTTTTCTTCCCTCTTTGGGCAACTTGTGTGAGCTGGTGAGGTCACTGTGGCCCACTGTGTGGGGATGGGGGGAAGCAAAGCATGCAGCCCGCACGTTTCATCTTCCTGCACAAAGGGAACGTGACAGACGCTGCACACTGCCATAGATAGTCCCCACAAGGTGCATGTCACTGCCGCCAAGGAGACAACAAACAAAGGCACAGTGCCCTTCCTGGCCTCCTGTCTGGGCTGAACTCAGTTATCAGAGTTTCTTATCACAGAGGCTTTTTGAGAGACAAGTGACCAAGTGGCTAGTTCCAGCTCCTCTGCAATGGCTACCCACCTTGTAGCATTAGCCATAAGTGATGTGTAAGAAAACAAGAGGCACTAGCTTTTTATTCCGGTCTGAACGACACAGGTCAGCACACGTTGAAAAGAGAGAATAGGCAAGGTTCAAAGAGATAAAAGCAGACACATGAAATTGGAGGCAAAATGAAATGAAATCCTAAGACAAGCTATCTAGACTTGTCCCTAGCTAGATTCACTGATTTAGCTGCAGTTCCCTTGTTCATCTCCTGGATCCGGAGGGGCATGGCAGCAACATGCAGGCAACTCAGCATGTGCTGCAAAATGTATGAATTCAATTCAGTAGCCCCCCTTTCAAGGGCTGGGTGTGTGTGTGTTGAGATTCTCCTATTGGCTAATCCAATTGCAGGTCTCAGGAAGAAACCGCTGCTGGTCTCAGGAAGAAACGCTAATTCAGTCTCCTCAGGCATGATCAGGTAGATAGACTTGATCAATGGAAAGGTTTGAGTCCAAAAGAGTGTGAGAATTTTCCTCCTGGTCTTTGTTCTACCAGAACCAGGTATCCGTCACACTGTGTCTGTCAATACACATCCCAGGTTAAGCCTTTTCAGTGGACTTGCAAGTGACAGAGCTTATGATGATGGGACTGTTTAAGCTGACTAGACAAAGCCAGCACCATGATACACACAAACAAGGTCTTCCAATTAGGGGGAAAGATCCTGTTCACTTACCGCAACTTTCAGGGAAACAAGTATTAAATAGTGTGGGGTTTGTTTGTTATCATGATGGCAGATAGGAATAGATGTACATTCACCCTATTAACTTGCTACAAAATAAACATGGCAGGTCACATGAGGAACTGGATACTATTCATGCACAATCCTTTTTTCATATTGTGCATTAAGTATAATGTTTTGGTGAAGGGGTGAATAGATTCAGCAAACTACATTAAGGGCCCAATCCTATCCCCCATCAGCCCATAGCACGCAGTGCTGCTGTCAGAGCATGCACTACATTCTATATAGGGGGCAACGAGACAGCCCAGTATAGGGAGGTAAAGCTTTTTCTTACTTACCTCCCGAAGTGCCGAACCTTCAGGGGGGCGCAATTTCAGCGCGAAGCCATGTTGGAGATGGGCCCTCCCGCCCGCCCTCCCTAGATCCGTTTGGCTCCAAAATGGGTAGCAAAACTGACGTCACGCAGGGGGCGTGACGTGCTGCGTCATGTGGGTGACGTCATGTCGACGGCCCCCCACGTGGGGGCGGAAACACACCTCTGGCAGTGCAGCTTTCGCACTGCTGGTCAGGGGTGGATGGTGGCGGATGGTGAGATCTGCCACTGTAAACCCTGGATAGGATTGGGCTGTAACTCCTGCTTTCCAAACACATTGGAGACTGATGGTAAAGTGACTGTTTGCAGGTACAGAATTAATTTTGAGTGCCCTCGCTGGGAGAAAGGCGGGATATAAATTATTTAAATAAATAAATAATAATAAATAAATAAAATAATTTTTGCTTCCCTCTATCATCTCTAGTCAGATTTTGTAGTGCTTTCTGTTTGACCAAATACTACAGTAGGACAAAAAAAGTGAATGTCTGCATGCACTGGCAATGATATCTCTAGCAAGCTGCCTTCAGGTCTCTGAAAAGCTATCTTCTGTACGAAGCCATCAACCCAGGCTCTCATTTGATGGTAGAAATGCTGTTTCCTCAGGCCTGGTTAAAAACAAAGTCTGCAACATTAAGACAATGATAGGAGTTACGTAAAGAGCATTGAGTGGAACTGGGAAAAATGAGTGCAGAATTACAACATAACAAGAAAAGTACTCAGAGCACCATCTCCCCCTGGCTGACTTTGAGAATTAGAAGGACTGCTTCAGTTGACTTTTTGGATTTTAAAAGGTGAAAACTCTCATCGAGTGTAGAAAAACATCAAAAGTGATGTGGAAGAGCAGGCTGCTATTCCCTGAATCTTCAAGGCAGAACTTTAATTTCAGATGCTGAACAGAAGCCTGTGGCTTTGAGCAATGACTGATAATATGGAGAGGCCTTCTTACCAGAGCTCTATAGCCATTAAAGCACCAAGGAGATAAAGCAATTTTTGCTTCGAGCAGCTGGTGCCCAAATGTAAGGGCAGAGTAATAATAATTTTATTTTTTTCTTCATAAAGCAAGGTACATATACAGCAAAATCACCTGAGTTGCAACCTAATCCTACCCCCTGCCATGCTATAATGGAGCGCACACTGTATGCTATGGTGGGGGGTAACTAGAAGGCCAATGAAAGGCTAGTAAAAATCTTCTAACTTACTCCTCATTAGGCCTTCTATCTACCTATGGGTATGCTTACCATCTATCTCCGGAAAAAACCGGGACTGCCCCGGTTTCCAAAGCCTGATCCCGACCTGGTCCCGGGAACTAGGGCAGTCTCGGTCTTCCGGGGCCACCACCGCCACTGCTCCAGCTGCTTCACTGACGATTTTAAAAAGGTTAAAAGTTTTCCTGTCGGCCGTCTTGGATCTCACGAAATTTCGTGAGATCCAAGATGGTGGTGCCCAAATCTCGTGAGGGCACATGAGGCAGTAGCACACAGGAATGTATATTTCACATTTACATAAAGACACCACTGCTGGTCTCAGGAAGAAATAAGAAACAGATATATGTACTAATCATATTGTCATCACATTGTATGAACTCATGTAGTGATAAATAAGTGAAATGAAAATAAAGGCCATTTGCCCATATAAGACACGAGACAAAGTGATATGGGTTATAATTGGACCATAACTTTATTCAATTATTTTTAAAAGCTCTGCAGCGGGAGTTAACAGTCCTAACACTCCTCCCCCTTCTCTCCAGGGAACCTCAACCATAACTCATTTGCTTTCACACATCCCCACACATTCCTGTGCCCTTGGAAACAGAAAAGTGGTCATCAGATATCAAGATTTTACAAACTGATTATCAGAAATGAGATAGTTAAAAACTATTTCATGTAAAACCAGTACAGACCATCACTGTTATCACAGTACTCTAGAATTTCTACCTCATGTTCTTTATTTAATATCCTAATCCTAACCAGTGCTGGTGCAATGTGTGCGCCAGGAGCACACTGTATCCAGCATTGGATAGGGATGGGCTGGAGGTCTGCTTGGGGTAAGTGGACATTTGTTCACTTACCCTGGGCAGTGCTCCAGTCCACTCTATTGAGCTACTTGGATCTCCGCCACCTCTTTAGGTGGCTGTGGCAGAGAGCCGGGAAGCCCCGTGTTGGGCTTTCAAGCCCAAGAGAATAGTATTCGGTGTCCACTGAGGGTGCCAGTCCCACCCTGGCCCGAACCACCCCTTCTCCATCTTCCCCCACTCCACTTCGCCCCCTCCCTGTCCTCCCCCTCCCCGCCTCGCACGGAGCAAGACCTACCTGTTCCATGGCGCTGGTCCTTCTGCTGTTTGGCAGGCAGTGCCGCAAATGTGCTTTACGGCATGTTTGCGACACCCTAGGTCAGTGCCGAGGGGGATAGGATTGCACCGTAAGTAAAGGTAAAAAGGCACCGAATATAATTGTGGCTTGGCTATGATAATCTCACCAGGGGCTCATTCTACAATTATTCTAACTCTTCCTAATGATGCTTTGGCTGTGTTCCATGAATGCTTTTTGTACACAGACACCCAGCTCCGGAGGGCTTTTTCACATTGTGAACATTTTAGTTCCTTTCCTACCCCATTGCAAAGCTGCTCCTGAGGGTTGGGGGGACCCTTCAGACTAACATTTGATGTGGTGTGAGGAGCTACATTTGGAAGGTAATACTGGCTGTCTCCCCATCCTTCGGTGCAAAGTTCCTTGTGCATTCACATGGGTCCCTTTGAATCCATATCAGTGTTCATTACTAAGGAGGCCCCAGACAGTGGTGCGAATTATACTCCATCCCAAAATCACAGAAGTGGAACAATAAGATCAGAGCAAAATTTGTTACAAGGAGGGGGCCTCATCAAACTTCTGCAAGTTGATATATGACTGTTCCATGAAAATTTGTCCTTTGCAAGTTTGTTGAATACAATCATAAAAACGCGATAAGAACAAACGGCCGTAAGCCACTTTTCAAGTGATATGACAAAAGGAATGAAAATGAAACAAACGGCATCTGGTGTGAACTGTTTTCAAAGTAAAACATTATTAACAAAGTTTTCCCCCTCACTCACATAACTTCAGTGATACAATTTGTTCATTGCTTCAGGAGTGGAGAGTTCCCAGCAGAGCCCAGGTTTGAAATGCAGTGTTATAAATAATCTGCAAAACCTGATTAAAATAACAAAAGAAAGTCACAAAAGCTTCAGGCTCTTTTAAGAAGGTCAGAGAATTTTAAAAGTGATCTCTATTATTATGGCCTGATACATAAAAATCTGAGCAAGTTTGCCATTAAAAATCACCAGTGTTGGCTTTTTTGTCAGTATTAAAAGGATCGACCCAAGTACTGTATTTTCCCCCCCCCTGAATTCTATGTTGTGCCCCTCTAATAGAATTCAGTAATCTACTGGGGGCCCCATGCTCAAGCTGTATACTATTTAATGATGTAGACCTGAATCTATTGACTCGGACTCAAGTCGAACTCAAGTCGCGTCAATGACTTGACTCGGCCTTGACTCTGCGATTGTAAAAGACTCGAGACTTGACTCGAGACTTGGAGCCTTTTACAACAAGTCGAATTTTATTCAGGTTTAAACCCATTTTCCCCATTAAATAGATAGGGACTCGCAACTCGCGACCAAAGACTCGAGACTTGGGGGCAAAGACTTGGGACTTGACCTGAGACTTGGACCTAGAGACTTGGAACTTGACTCGAGACTTGGAGTCAGAGACTTGATTCACACCCCTTCTATTTAGTGGAATTAGAGAAAGAAATGTGCACAAATTAATGAATTCATATTAGGGATGATCAGACTTATCCAAATCTGCTCCAGGAGCATCACCCTTTCCCACAGATATCTACCTTTACACTTGGTAAAACCATCCCTTTGCTAATTGCCCCCACCCTCTGAAGTCAAGTAGGTGTCAAGTGGAGACAGGGACTTTTGAGCCTTTGAATGCTCTCCCTAGGGAGGTTCCCCTCGCTCTTTTGTACTGTCAGGGCCAGGTGAAAACCTTTTTATTCTCCCAGGCCTTTTTAAGTGTTGGCTGAATGGTTTTATCTCTACAGCTGTGATTGTTGTTTTATTGCTCCTGCTCTTCAAACTTTGCTGTTTGAATACATTGCTTTATCTTGGATAGTTTTCATTGTTCTTATCCATTTATTAGCTTCACTGAAAGCAATTGGCTGAAGGGTAGGATATAACTCTAGATTTTAATAAATAAAAATGATTTCTGAGTAAGAGCGGCATCCTCTGGACATCTGGAAAATTAATCTGAGCTCTAGATTGCATAAAAAATCAGCTCTGTCACACAGTGTGAATGCACTCCAGCTCTGCACAGTCACTTAGTTCACTTACTAGCATTGATGGAAGTGCAGGGAAAGCACCATTCTCAACAATAAAGATGACAGGAAACATTGAAGCTTTTTTCACAGCCACCATGCATGTGCATTTGTGTGGTACATCTAAGGAATTTGGGAGTAATGGGAACTTCATCTTCCATAGTTCCCAGCATCCCTGAATGCACCATATCTGTGCACACATCAGCCAAGGCTTCTGTTTTTGCTGTGGCATTTTGCCCTGGAGATGTAATCATACATTGCCTCTTCTAAGTAACATGAAAGTGGATGAGGAGGATCCCAATGGTTCCATAGATGCCTTTGGGACTGACGTATCTAGGTCCTGAAATATTGCTATGTTACTTAGCAGAGGCTAGAATCATCAAAGACATCAATCTAGATCCATCCTGTAGGGGAATCAGATTTGGGGCAGTTTGAGTCCATTCCAAAATAGATTCACAGGTGTGCAAACGACCCAGATCGGGAAATTTGTAACCATCTCAATTTCACCTTTAATCCACAAGAGATTCAGTGTTGCTTTGATATCATGTTGCAATGTATCCGGTTCTGGAATAACACATTTGTCAGACTTACAGCACAATCCTATCCAATTTACACCACCGGTGTAAACAGTGGTGCAGCAAGAACAGGAGGCCCCAGAATGGAAAGGGGATTCAAATCCCCTCTAAAGGGGGATTCAAAGGGGATTTAAATCTCCTCTCCCCTCCCCTCCCGACTCCTGCCCTGCCCTCCCCCGCAGGTTTCACCGGTGGTGTAAGTTGGATAGGATTATTGAGCTGTGTAACTTGCAATCTCAACATGCCAAGACACAAACTTTTGTTACACTAGAACATCATTAATGCCTGCTACATTTCATCATTGAGTAACAGGAGGTTAACCAGTTTCCAATAATTTTTATGCCTGTATCTCTATTATAAATCCAATTTATAAGTGGATGTTGTTGTCGTCATCCCCTCACATCTGTGAATTTTCAGAAAACATGTAATTTCTGAAACTGTGGGGAAAATCAGTACATTGCACAGGTTTTATGGTTGATATGCCAGAATCTGGCAATATGTATGAAGGTAGCATCGTTCAAAGGGAAAAGGAGGAATGACTGTGTTACAGACGATCAGAGCTGTATTCCAATATTTTTGACAAGTCCTTTGAGTAAAATCTTAGTCTAAACCATTGCCTTACATTGTAAAGCTATCTTCTATGAATGGTCCCCTACAACCCTCTAATCCTTGTATTTATTACACCTGTAGAAGGTTGACAAGGTTACTTCCCAAGGGAATAAGCCATTTTTCCTGCACTGAATGCTATCAGCCTTATGAATGGAATCTAGCAGTATTCTATTTGATTCAGAGCCATGAACCTTGCTTTGCTGGAGGAAGAAAATGTTGCTAAAGCCCAAGGCATCCATAAAAGATATGTAATGCAGCACACTCGGAAGCATTCTAGCATCTTTCTTGCACTGTAAATGCTTTAGTCAGTGGATATGAGAGATCCAACTAATATATTTGTTGGGTTTGAGATCCTGCAAGACAAAGACTAGGCATGTTCTGGCCTATAAACAGATACAGTACTTTGGCTGCACAGGCTGAAAAATGTAGCAGTAAGGGCGATCGTTGACTGGCTCACCATTCTCTGATCATTTACAGGAGAGCGCAGGGCACAACCGTCCTACCTATTGGCTGATCCGTGTAGCACACCTAATCTCCAATTGGAGTTGCTGATGTCCTTCACTGCTCCCTTTGTTTAAACAGGACATAGAACCACATGCAAGCTGGAGACAAGAAGCAATCGGAGACAAGAAGCAGTCAGACAAGAAGCACTGCATATCAGAACAGATTTAGGTAGAATAAGGAGGGGAAATGGACAAAGAAAGCACTTGACGACAATTTGCTGGGTAAAGATTAGGTTGAAGCAAACTTGCTTATGTTGGAGTATGCAGTAATGCAGTACTATTGCAGTAAGGTTAGATCAATAGTGGTGGGGGACAAGCAGCCCAGTCCAGCCCAAGGCCTCAGCAGCACAATTCAGGCACAATTGCAGCCTAAGTGCTTTAGGCCCGAGTTGTGCCTGAATTGTGCCGCAGAGGCCGAATTTGTGCTGCAATTGTGACTGAATTGGGTTCCGGCACAATTCAGGCACAACTGCACAATTCAGGCACAATTGCGGCCTAAAAGTGGCCGTGTTGGGGGCGTGTCGGGGGAGTGACGGGGGCGGTTACAAATTTGTTCCGGTTCCAGACGCTGGAGAGCCCCTGACACGCCCCCTCGAGCCCAACTCAGGCACAAAATTTGGGTCAACAAAAAGGGTGGACCCAAATGTGAGGAGACCCATAGGAGCCATTTTACCTTACCCACACCAGCCCTCTCCTGAAAAGTACTAACACCCTGGGCCCGAGTTGTGCCTGAGTTAGGACGGAACAGTTGTGGCCTAACTCTGGAACCGGACCAAATAGTTACCCTATCAGCACCCAGCCCCACCCAGCCTCTTTCCCACAAAAGCCCAGCCCCAGCCCTCCACTCACTCTCTCTCTCTCTCTCTGAGCACGTGGCATGGGGTTCTGTCTCCCAGCAGCCACAAAGTGGGACTTTGAAAACTTTTCTAACACCCCACTTCTCTCTTCTCCTCTCTGCCCCCCTCTAGGGCAGAGAGGGCTGTTCTGCCTGTGGCCAAACTGTTTACTGCTGTGCCCGGGCAGCTGTCTCCATGCAAGTGTTTGCTAACCCATGTCTTTCTCCCAGCCCCTCTCCCCCCCCCACAGGCAACACACCAGCAGGTAAGTGCAGGTAAGAGCAGGGTTCGTGTTGACATGTGGTCTGACTTCTGCCTCTTTGCATAGAGAAATATAGGTAGGATACATACCAATGTCTTGTCTCATAGCTGCCTGCATAGCCTGCCATGATATGCCTCTGTACCAATGTCTTGTCTCATAGCTGCCTGCATAGCCTGCCATGATATGCCTCTTTACCAATGTCTTGTCTCATAGCTGCCTGCATAGCCTGCCATGATATGCCTCTGTACCAATGTCTTGTCTCATAGCTGCCTGCATAGCCTGCCATGATATGCCTCTTTACCAATGTCTTGTCTCATAGCTGCCTGCATAGCCTGCCATGATATGCCTCTTTACCAATGTCTTGTCTCATAGCTGCCTGTATTAATGTGAGCACACAATGCCACAAGTGTGGAACTGTAACCCATATGTAGACACCAGCTGTCCCCCCCCCCTCTTTTCTCCACAGGTTCTACTGACAGGTCAGTATTGCTAGGATTGCCATGGTTGTGACCCCCAAGTTGTGTTGTTGTCTCTCTCTTTGACCCCTTTCCCTTACAGGATCATGCTCACCTTACACCCAGGGAAGGAGCGCAGACCATGCTATGTGTCTCACACCACTCAGCTGTGTTTGATTTCTCTCCCTGCAGGCCTTTGCAACCGGCACACTGGCATTCCTTCTATGGCGATTGCTACCACACACCAGCTGCCATGGAACACCCCGTGTTGTTCGTCCCCCCAGGAATTTCCACCACCACCTACCTTCTGGGGAGCACTCCTGGGCCCGCAGTCTGGTTGCCCCATAGTCGTCTGCCTCGCTGCTGCCACAGGTCTGGGAGCCTGCCCTGCAACCCTCCTCAGCTGCTGCTGCTGCTCCACCTCCCTGGCTGCCTACTTGCTGTCCCTACTTGCTGTCCCTCCCCTTTCTATGGAGCAGGCTGTGGTTCCACAGGGGAAGAGCCTGCGTCTCCAGGTCCATGGGGCACGCCTGCTGCTGCTGCTACATTCTGAGTGGCTGCTGTGCCTACCCCTGGCAGCCTTGCCTGGCCATCTCTGCCAATGTTCCAGAACAATAAAGATGCCCCTTGGGCAAAGGCCCCTTGAACAACATGACCCCAATGTTACACAAGCACTGCCCCACACACAGAGAGACAGCGCCCAGCACACAAGTCCCTGCATGAATCCCAGCCAGGGCCTGCCACAGCCAGCCCAGGGAGAACACAGCAGGGGTGCTGCCAGACCCTCTGGGCTCAGAGGGGAGGGGGGGAGTTGGGGGGCCTCTCAGGCAGGCAAACAATGACAGGCGACATGGTGCACGTCCGCCACGTCCGTGAAGAGCCCTTTCAGCAACCGGGGCTCTCACCCACCCTCGGTCCGCCCGTCAACGGCGTCCGTTTCTGCCCTCAGTCCGCCCGTCAACGGCGTCTGTTACCGCCCTCAGTCCGTCTGCATGAGAGGCGGCCGTTCCTGCATTGCCTCCATCTGCGAAGTGACCCCTGTGTCCCTATTGGTCTCTGCAGACCCCTCTCCCTGTATCCCTCTCCCACCAGCCTTGTTGTCTGTCTGTTTCTGACCCACCCGTGCCCCTCCCCAGCACCCCCTGTCTGTGTGCCTGCCTCCCCTCCCACTCCCTGATGATGGACGCTGGCATCCCCCACCCCGCTGGAGCGCCTGCCGCGAGGCGCCGACGTTGCCCCATCTGGGGGCGTGATGAGCTGCGTGAGCCCTTCCCGCTCGCAGCTGACAAGCCCAAGGCATCTCTCGGTCTTGGCCGGGGCACGGAGCAGAAGGCATGCCGGGATGCCTTCTTTGTGGGCATAGCCACGGCTTCAGGCAGCGCACGGGCATGTCATGGCAGAGGCGGTTCCAGACTTCATGAGACCCCCTTGTGTGTGACGTTCCCACCCCCTCCCCCCCATGACTCCCACGTGCAGCCTCAACGTGGCTTGGGGGTGGCATCGCCTTCTGCAGGAGGGAGGGCAGTGGCACTCCCCCCTGCGGCAGGTGGCTAATGCCCAGGGTGCCCTGGGGCAGCTGGCACTGGCACAACCTCTGCCCTTCCGCTGACTGTCGCATGCCCAGTGCCTGCAGGCCCACCTGTGGCTGCCCATCTGCTGCCAACGCTGCAGCAGCTGTGGTAGGTGCACACAGACGAGCTCAGGAGGGGGCTCTTCCCTTCCACAAGACTGACAGCTCCCCACAGGTGCCTGCCTGCCTCTGTGGTAAGTTTTGCCTCGATCCTGGCCCACTGCTCTTGCCTCCTGCCTAACTCAGGCACAGTTGCAGCCTAACTCAGTCCTATTTTGGGCCCCAATTGTGCCCCAATTGGGCCTCAACTGTGCCTGAGTTGGGCTGAGTTGGGCTGGACTGAGCCCAAGGTGTTCTCTCTCATCTTTCCATCCTTAGGAAATGTATACTGTCTGGTTACCCAGGCTGCATTTGTTTTTCATCTAGCAGCACCTGTAGCGCTCAAGAGGTGTATTAATCTCCACCTAGAATGCTAGGTTCGCATATGTTTTTCAGCTTCTAGCGTGCTCACCACACTTGCAATATTTCCTTCAAGCTCCAAGGTAGTAAACATGGTGGACTCCATGCATTATGGTAGAAACATGGCAGCCTCCATACATTGAATTCTAATGACTCATCTACAATTTGTTCTATCATTTGTTAATGAATCGAAATAGAAGCATGCTAGAGGCATACTAGTGATGTCATTTCCTGCAAGCTGAAAAACAAATGCAGGCCCACAGTGCAATTCTCAGCTTTGCTTCCTTTCTTCTCTTCTTCTGAAGACATGAAGCTAGACAGACTAGCTGCAAGATCCACATCCATCCTTTCCTACAAAGATATATTTCCCTTAAATAAAGGTATCTTTGACTTTTGAACTTAGGCCTCATGCAAAACTTCCAATCTGGATTTTCCCGCGCAATGCTTTGGTGCTTTATCTCTGCCAACTGCTAGTACCACACTAGTTGACTCTTCAAACTGTTCAAGCAGTTTATATCAGCTGACATGGGAGTCTGTTGTACAAAGGAAAGAAGTCCACCAGGAATCTCTCTTGAAGCTCTGTGGATCCTGACCTGCCTCATGTAGATCTTTGGAGGTTGGTACAAGTCCAATTCCTATCTCTTTTTTCCCTCTCATTGATTGTCTGGTCGCTGGCTAACATTCTTTGTGTGCACATTCCTTGCTTGTTCATGTAAAATGGAAGTTCTTGTCTCACCAGAAGGTGAGGCTTGTTCAGTTACTTGGTTACAATGTTCCCATTACAACCCAGGTGACTAATCTGACTCAAGGTTTGTTCAAATGGCAGGGAGAGGTTGCAGTGGCTCCCTTTTCTCCCCCGTAGACCTCAATCAGATACTGTATCTGTCTCTTCGAATCAGAGACAAGCTTTGATCTCTACAGACACAGTGACTCTGCTTCATTTCCAGCTTCCGCCGCCTTGAAAAAGCAGGCAGAGAAAGCACACTTCATAATAAATAGAAGTGAGTTGGTTGCTGGATCTACATTTGTGATTTAGAAGTTCCACAGGTGGCATGAATTTTTCAGAGTGGGTGAGCTCCTGTTCTTCTCTGGGCGATCAAAGAGAGATCGCAGCCAGTACCCGTAAAAGAAATGCATGGCCACAAAAAACATAAAAGTTCCACATTACAAGATTACAAATGAAGCAAAGAAAGGAAGCCTTTGAAAATCAAAGCGGAACTGGCTTCATGTCATCACATAAAAGAACTGGTACACTTGCCTCTTGGATTTTTCACACTGAAGAGCAGCAGCTTCACACAGACAAGTTTACTGATTTTCAAATGTGGATTGAAGTTCAGCTGTTGAAAGTCGGTCTTGCTTTCTGATTGAGGCAGCCTTTGCCCTTCTCAATGGCCCTGAGGCAATGGAGATGTGCTCCACGGGGTACTTCTTGATACAGGGATTGTATTCAGGTATTGTGTACTCTTTCGGCCACCCTGGGGCAGTGCTCTACAAAGTTTCTTTACATCCCAGCAGCTGAGATGCTGTTCTATGGAGGAAAACTAGCAGGTTCTATGACTGCACAAATCTAGTTATTCATTGAAGTGTGAGTGGTTTTTAATGACTATCAAAAGGAGTAGATAATGTATGTCACAGGCTACAGCAGCACCCATTGGGGAACAGAGATGTCATACAGAGGACTAGCAAGCATTTATGATGCTGGTTTAGTATTTACTATGTTTGCTGATAAATTATTCTGTTCTTGTTATAAGCAGACCTTGATGAAGGTGTCTTAGCAGTCAAGCCTTATATAGTCTGCATCCAAGGTCTGTTTTCTCCTAAATCAGTCACCCCAACCCCAAGTACTGTAGATTGCTTCAGATACCTTGAACCATGGAGGCTGCAATCCTGTTCACACTGCCCTGCAGGGCCAGCCCATTCATGAGACAACTGAAGTCAGAAGCATCGCCGGGGGCCCATGGTCCCCCAGGCAGCAGACGTGTGTGTGTAACAAAGCAGCAAGGGGGGGGGCGCGACAACCTCACTGTATGGGTGGTGGGATTGTCAGCGGTGGTGGTGTGAAAAGCGGGCAAGTGGCAGTGTGAAAGTTGGGGCCGCACACCCTGTGTCTTGGAAGCCCTTTGCGGTGGCAGCAATATCACTTCCAGTGGTGACGTCACAGGGGGTGGCATTTTGTATGCCCCCCCCCGCACACAGGGTGCTGCGACACCGCTGACTGAAGTGGTTAATTCAGCCAGCAGATTGGTGGAGGGGGCTGCCTGTCTCTGCTCACCTGCACCCACTGCTCCTCCTCCTCCTTCCACTCCCTGGAATGGAAAAGAGGGGAGCAGTGAGGAAGAGGAAATGTGGAGGAGAATGCTGAGCTAGAACACTGGAAAAAAGTAGAGGATGGCACATCAGGTAAGGGGGGCAGCATTTGGCATGCAGCCTCAAGTATCAGGAGGTGTTGGATGGAAGATTTTCCTGCATAACTCTGCGACCCCTCCCTGTCTGTGGGAAGCAAGTCCCCCTTTCTCCTTACCCCCATTTGGATGCACAGAATGTCTTCATTTACGACACCCGCTTTTCTATTGTAGGGAATAAAGCCAGAGTATAAATAGCATTTTTAAGCAGGCACATGAAGAAACAAAATGGTAGCCTTAATTCCCAGTTTCCCATTTGAGTGTGAGAAAGTATAAATTAATCCATCTGAGTCAGTATTTTGGGTGGCACATTCACCACCTTTTACTTTAATGGCAGTGTGTTTGTAGAATTTCAGATACAGTACTGAAGAATGAGATAATGTTCCTCCCTTTCAATTACTTTTTTTGTATTTTCAAGTGAGCTTGGCTTCAGACTTTATCACAGCTTGTTAACAAAAAGTCCATAAAAACAGCCAGCATTTGAAGTATATAGCTAAATGACCCTGGTGCAGCAGATTTAATACCATCATTTACTTTTCACTCTTTTTTTTAATTATGATCATGTATTTTAGTGGTCATGAAAGAATTTACAATGCACAAACTGGGCAGGATCTACACAACATTCTTCATAAACCATTGCCAAGATTACTGTATTCCTGAATATCTTAGAACCGCAGAAGTATATTCCCCGGAAAAAGCAAGGCAGTTCAGTGAAATTGATTTTTTATAGAGAGAAACAATAAAGGTACTATTAAGCTTGTTACAGCTGATCTTTAGGCACAGCTGAATATATACACCTATTCATTTGCTGAAATTCTATGGTTTTAATGGTTCTGGCCTGCTGTATGCTTCTAGTTTTCTTATGGATTCAGAATAAAGCAAATGCACATGAATAGCAGCAGGGGTGTCACTTAAGGTTGGTGACACCCAGGGTGAGATCTTATGGTGTCACCGCAGGCTTTCTGGGAAATGGGATCCCCAAGTGAGTCATGGCAGGATCGGGAAGAACCCACTTTTTACTAGTGGTGCATTTTGACATCACTGATAACAAATAGAATAGAAAGTCATTTTGGTGTCACCGCTCCCTGGGGTGATACCTGGGGCGGTCCTCCCCCTCCCCCTTTAGTGACGCCTCTGAATGGCAGACCCATTCAAGTAGTCCAGTCTAGGGAAAGCCAAATGCCTTGACCCATTTATGTGCTATATAATGCAGAAAGAGGATTGGGATGGGGATTCTTCAATAGAAATGTTATTTAATTCTTTTCTTGCCAAAATGTATGATGGAGTGCATGGGTCCAGACAGGGCCATCCATGAGGCTTATTGAGATGGTCACCTGGAGGTTCCATCTCGGTCCATCTCCTCACCTCCATTGGCTTTTCTAATCTCACAGTCCAATCCAATCCTCCATATCCTATCCTCTCTTCCGGGCCTACCCCCCCCCCCCGACACGGGGCTGCTTGGTTCTGCACCAGCTAACGAGCTTGCTATGCTACAGTGAGGAGGGACAGTTGCTCTTCCCCAAATAAGCAACCAGATTTAAAGGGTCTCTTTCACTAGTTAACAGTGATTTTAGTGTGTGTGCATATGTGTATGTGTGCATGAGTGGTGCAAATGGTAATCTGCAATCTCTTAGCTGTCGAGACACACAGAATGCTAAGTTAGGAGAGATGCAGATTGGAGACACGCAGCACTTTTCCCTTTGACATCAAGGCACATAGCATGCGCAACATGGGTGGAGCCACAAGCCCTCATCTGATCATGTGACAGGGTTGGAAAGACTCTGGATCCAACCTCTGTTGCCAACAAACTGTTCTTATACACACCAACAACCAGCCAGAGGAGGAATGCTGTGCTATGCTACAGTGAGGAGGGACAGTTGCTCTTCCCCAACTAAATATAAGCAACCAGTTTTAAAGGGTCTCTTTCACTAGTTCAGTGATTTTAGTGTGTGTGCATATGTGTATGTGTGCATGAATGGTGCAAATGGTAAATTTTAAAGTGCATGAGCTCATCATGACAATCCCCCATAATCATGTTCCCATAGGCATACCCTATTAAGGACATTGGCAGCACGCAACTCCCCCCCCCCCACACACACACACATCAACCACAAATAGGCCTCATCCATGTAGCAGCCAGGGCACAATTCAGCCTTTAAATATATTCCTCCTGTCAACAGGCCCTTCGTCTTATAAAAATATCTATTTTTGCCATGCTGGTTGTGCTTTTAGTTTCTATCCTGCATCGTCAATCTTCAGTTGTCTTGCTCCCTAGAAATTTGAATTCTTGTACTTGCTGATATTTATAATTCAGATTATAAATAATCAAAACCAAGAACCTGTATAAGAAATCAAATTTTGCTCCATTTCATGTAGCATAACTGAGCCATTACTGAAGATATAATAACTTTGAAATTTACCAGCACCACCAGCAACCACCTCATAATCTTGTACAGCTTTGGGGGATATTATGGGCATTAATAACTTAAAATCAAAGTATGTTTTCTGCTTGAATCTTACTATATTTCTTCATGATGGGAACCTGCATCATCAAACTTTAAAGACCTGAGCCCACAGAACAATCTGTTAAAAGACAAGGAACTGAGACAGAAAACCCAGCTCTTTCACTTTGTTATAAAATCCAGATCAAATGGTTATTTGATTTGACACTAGCCATCCAATTTACAAAAGACTGTTCCTTTTAACTTCTGACTTGTCACACTGTATAGTTTGCATCACATCCAATTCTAATTTTAAGCTATATAGTTTCCTACTTCCTTCTTTATTGTACTTGCTCTTTTTGACTTTCTTATCATCCTATTTTATTGCCAATGGGAGGAAAAATGAAACTCTGATATGTTCATTGTTTGCTTATTTGCTTATTCATGCATTTATTTTAGTGTATTTGCTTTGTGAAATGATGAATGAAAATATCATTGTGAAACTGATTTATTTTTGTCATTTGATTACTCTGCACATATATCTCCTATTCAGCAGCCTGGAAGATTATGGGAAAGGGGATCTGAAGTTTAAACTTATGCCTCAAAATCTTTATGTTCAATTCAGAACTGAAAGTATGCTGTATTATTAAAACAAGTGAAAATTAGATGTTTTTAGTAGAATGTTGACTGAAAATTCTCACACCACCACATACACCAGATCGCTGAAGCAATGGTTATATCACAGATGGCTCACTAACCAGTTGGCAGCCTGTGGACCAGATGTGCTCTCTGAAGCAATTTGCCTTGGCCCTAGTTACGTAACCAAAAATGTTTTTTGAGCTCTAAGAAATAGAGATTTACACCTTAATTTACGTAGATCTCTCCTTTGGGTTTTGTAGGCAATATGGAAACATGCATTTGTATGTGATGCTGTCCCTTAACAAGCTGCTCAGAAGCCAACCAATTTTCCTCCAACAATGACCAACATGCCACCTGGGAAATGTATGTATGTATGTGTTACACCATTAATGACGCAATCCTGCGCAACTATGTGCAGCTGGTCTAAAGGGCTGGCCGCTGCATCCATGGCCCATTGTGGGCCGCGCCGGCACGGGCTCACCTCAGGGGAAGGGGATGCTCATAGGCCGCAATGGGCATCCTCAGGTGTGTGCCAGCTCTGGAGCTGGCGCACAACCGGGGAGGCCATGTAAGACCGGCCTGGCCTGGGAAGGGGCTCAAGATATTGGTGCATCTCAGCACCAATAGCCCTGCCCCCTTCCAGCCCAGGCAGGCCAATGGCCCCCCTCCCTTCCCACCCGTGCCCACCTTCCCCCTGCCCCTGCGCCGACCAGTGCAGAACTCACCTGTGGCAGCTTGCGCAGGGTCCGGAGGATGGTGGAGTGGGCGGCACTGGCCTCTGTGCCAGCACCGCTTACTCCCAAGGCAGTGCAAAAGTGCCTTATGACACTTTTGCAATGCCTTAGGCTGGTGGAGCGCTCGCTCCTCCAGCCTATTGTTGCACTGGATCGGGCTGTAAGTGAGGCTGTTTTGGTCGACAGTTTCTCAGGTTGTTCTGGCAACAGGTCTTCCTCAAGGCTGGGCAGGGAAACTGGGCAGGCATAACTCCATTGCCTCTCCAAATGTCTCAAATGTCTCATGGGCAGAGACTCTCCAAATGTCTCATGGGCAGAGAGCAAAGGTAGAGTTCTTGTCAAGCAGCTACCATGTTTCCCCAAAAATAAGACATCCCCTGAAAGTAAGACTTAGTGCATTTTTCCCAGTATGTACATTTTTCCAGTTATATGACTTCTCCTGAAAATAAGACCGTTAGGATCATCAACCAGATGGACGCGACCCCCCGCGACCCCCCCAGTACAAGACAATATGCTAGAGAGGCCAGCAAGGACTGCAAGGAGGCTGGAACTATGCAGAGTCTTTCTAACATGTTATCTCCATGGTGGAGGACACGAGTCCTCCACCATAGAGACAATGTGCTAGAGAGACCCTGCAAGGTTGCAGCCTCCTTGCAGGCCTCTCTAGCATGTTGTCTCTATGGTGGAGGACTCAAGTGCAGGCCGTGCAAGCCTTGCAGAGCCTTGCACAATCGGAAAAGAATGAAGCTTTAATCGGTCGAAGTAAGTGGCTGGGGGGTCACGGGGGGTCGCGCCACAGGTTGGGAAAATAAGACATCCCCTGAAAATAAGACCTGCTACGTTTTTTGGAGCCAAAATTAATATAAGACCCGGTCTTATTTTGGGGGAAACACGGTATCCAGAGGCGTGACTAGGGTGGAGCGGAGGCAAGTAGTTCTGCAAGACTCCGTTACACTGGAGTCAGCGGCCCCTCCCCGTTGCTGTTGGAGCCATTCTGGCAGCAAAGGCAACACGCAGGACACTCCCTTGTTGCTGCTGGAATGGCTCCAACAGCAAGGGGGAGGGGCCGCTGACTCCAGTGTAACGGAGTCTTGCAGAACTACTTGCCTACGCTCCACCCTTGTTTTGCCTTTGCGGTATTCAGAAACTGGTGAGTCTTAGGCCAGGTAGGAGGCACTCCGGAGTGCTCTCCACCAACGGAGCAAAAGTCCAGGAGAAGGAGAATTCAGGGGGAGTGGATGATGATAAGTATTTTAATATTTTATTTATTTATTTTATTTATTTATTTACACTATTTTTACCCCGCCTTTCTCCCCGAAGGGACCCAAGGCGGCTTACAACATGGGATACAAATAATCACATTTAAAACAGTAAAAAACAATCCACAAAAGCTGGTAAAAACATCATCTAAAATTAATAAAAATACATCAAATTACAATTAAAACAGAAGCATAAAAAAGCATTAAAAAGCAGCAGCACCCCACCTGTGCAGGATGTTAAAAAAGGCAAGGACTCAGAAGGCCTCCTTAAACAGGAAAGTTTTCAGGCCTCGCCGGAAGGTCTCCAGGGAGGGAGCAGTGCGTAAATCAAGAGGGAGGGAATTCCATAGGGTTGGTGCCACTACTGAGAAGGCCCTATTTCTGGCCGCCGCCCCTCGCACCTCCCTGGGCGACGGTACCCTCAAAAGGGCCTTCTCTGATGACCTAAGGAGACGAGCCGGAATATATGGAAGTAGGCGGTCTCTCAGATATCCTGGCCCCAGGCCGTATAGGGCTTTAAAGGTCAAAACCAGCACCTTGAATTGGGCCCGGAAACGAATTGGCAGCCAGTGCAGCCGCTGAAGAAGCGGCCCGACAGAGTCGAACCGCCTACCCCCAGTAACCACACGGGCCGCCGCATTCTGCACTAATTGCAGTTTCCGAACCGTCTTCAAGGGCAGCCCCACGTAGAGCGCGTTACAATAATCTAATCGTGATGTCACCGTGGCATGGATCACCGTGGTCAAGTCTGCACGATCCAAGTACGGTCGCAGCTGGCGCACCAGCCGAAGCTGGGCAAAGGCCCCCCTGGCCACAGCCGCCACCTGGGAATCCAAGAGCAGCTGCGGATCCAGGCGGACCCCCAAGCTGCGGACCTGCTCCTTTAGAGGGAGTGCAACCCCCTTCAGAGCAGGACGATACTCTAGCACCTGCATCGTGGATTTCCGGACCAGGAGAACCTCTGTCTTGTCCGGGTTTAGTTTCAGCTTATTAGCCCTCATCCAGGTCCCCACTGCCTCCAGGCAGCGCTCCAGAACCTCAACAGCCACCCTGGAATCAGGTGGAAAGGAGAGATGGAGCTGGGTGTCATCAGCATATTGATAGCACCCCACTCCAAATCCCCGGATGACCTCTCCCAGCGGTTTCATGTAGATGTTAAATAGCATGGGGGACAAGATGGAACCCTGTGGCACCCCACACCTCAAGGGCCAGGGTGCCGAACAGGCGTCCCCCAGCACCACCATCTGGGACCTATCTGCCAAGTAGGAGCGGAACCACCGCAGAACGGTGCCCCCGACCCCCAGCTCGGCCAATCGGCCCAGAAGGACACCATGGTCGATGGTGTCGAAAGCCGCTGAGAGGTCCAGCAGAACCAACAGGGACGCACTCCCCCTGTCCAGTCCTCGGCGTAGATCATCCACCAAGGCGACCATGGCCGTTTCCGTCCCAAAGCCCGGCCTGAAACCAGATTGAAAGGGGTCTAGATAATCAGCTTCATCCAGGACCCTCTGGAGTTGAGACGCCACCACCCGCTCAATTACCTTGCCCAAAAACGGGAGGTTTGAAACTGGCCGGTAGTTGTCCATTACTGTGGAGTCAAGGGAGGGCTTCTTCAGAAGGGGTCGAACCATCGCCCGCCTCAAAGCAAGCGGCAGCACCCCCTCCGCCAACGAAGAGTTGACCACCCTCCCCGTCCACTCGGCCAGTCCCTCCCGGGCAGATCTAATTAGCCAAGCCGGGCAAGGGTCAAGCATGCAGGCAGCCGGTCTCACACTCCAAAGGAGCCTGTCCACATCCTCAGGCTGTACAAGCTGAAAAGAGTCCCACAACACTGGACAAGCAGATGCCAAGGGGACATCCTCAGATATTGTCAATGAGGCATCCAAGTCATGGCGAATCCGATCGATTTTATCTGCAAAATGTTTAGCAAACATGTCGCAGCGGCCTTTTTACTCCTATACTCTCAAGCCAGATGGCCAGCATAGGCAGAGCAGAGGAATGGCGCTAGTACTGCCCTTTGACCTTGGTCAAGTAATTACTGATAGAGAAGGTCAACTGTATTGTGAAGTTAACCACTGTCTGAAAAACAGAGTGCCCTCTGAGACGTCGTCGTTGTCGTTATCATTAATAATAATAATAATAATAATAATATTTATATACCACTTTTCAACAAAATGTAGTTCACAAAACAGGTTACATAGCTCAATCAATCAATCAATCAATCAATCAATCAATCAATCAGTCAATCAGTCACTCAATCAATCAATCAATCAATCAATGGTTCCCTGTCCCCAAAGGGCTCACAATCTAATAAAAATACAGAATAAATATCAGCAATGTCCACTGGAAAAGATGCCATGCTGGGGTGAAGAGAGACAGTTGATTCCCCTTGCTATATATAAGTAGGCTTACCAGATTTTTCCGGTTCTAAACCAGGACACCCCCAACAATTAATTAATTAAATAAAGTTTAAAAACATTTTTTGGGCGGCGCAAAGTGCCCTTTTGCCGCCCAAATGGGTGGACCGAAATTTTTATTATTTATTCCCCCCCAAGCAGATAAAAAGTGTATTATTAGAAGTGTTTTGAGTCTTTATTTAGAAGTTTGGTGATGTTTTTGTGACCAGAAATATGTCATAGGAACCTAACTCTTGTTTATGTAAAATTGGTTTTGTTATAAGTTGTTTCACTTAAAGTTGCAGTTTCCAGGAACCTATCTACAACTTTAAGTGAGGACTTCTTGTATAGGGATAATACGCAATAATAATAGATGCCAGGATATAATAATAGATGCCAAACAGGATAAAATAAAATAAAAAGCTATAGCTAATATTAAAGTGCCATGATTTCATGACAGTAAAGAAATGATGTCTTACTTGGGGCGGAGCTAGGTCTGTTTTAAACTTGGGCTTGTTTTTGAAGTTACATATAGGTAAATCCTCGCTTAACTATAAGTCATTGGCTTTATGTCTTTCACACACAGATAATTAACTTGAATGTTTTGATGTCCGTATTGTTTATAAAATGATAGAAGTGCTTTTGCAGCAGAGCAAGAAGCAGGATGTGCTGAGCTAGCAACCTCACACAGGGAATGCCGAAGCACTGGCAGCCTCCCAGTCAGTGACTGAAAGTGCTGAATCAGGAACCCTGATGTATTTGTCCCTTGAAATCAAAGCAGGAGCTCTCCGCTAGTGACCTTGTGGTGACCTTTCATTTTCTTTCACGACTGAGAGTAGAAATGAGATGATGAGTATAGAGCTGCTTTTCCTTCAGGTTCACGTAATTTGAGAGTTGCTGATCCCAGGAACGACCAGGCCATGTCATTCTACCTAACAAGGTAGTGATCTGTCTTTGATAGAGGAATTATAATAATTTCCCCCATCCTGAGATCGCTCTTATCCTCCCAGAACAAAAACATGATCAGATCTAGAGTATACCTGCCATGTGTGTAGGGCCAAATATCAATGGCGGTCGTGAGATCCTGAGTTGTATCTGACAAAGCAGTCTCTTAATGGATGATGAGTAACCTATTAGGTAACAGAACACACCAAGAGAATCCTTGCCCTGTCCTGGGCGCCTAACACCAGGGATAGGCACTGACAACTAGTGCATTGGTGGACAGGATACCTAGTAGAGATAGAATTCTGATAGACTATGACAACCCCATTCCCCGTACATTGGGATTGTGCTTCTGCACCACCAAAACACCTGCCACCAAGCAGACAATTGCGATAACAGAACTGCTCTACCCTCATCCACCCAAACCTCAGTGCTACATACAATCAAGGGTTTGGGTATATGAACCCAATGGTAAATTTATGGCCCAATCCTATCCTTGTGATACAATTGCAGATCTCATGATCTGCCATCGTATCACATGAACTGCGATCACATGAGCTACTATGACAGTGGGCAGCTTGCTGCCAATGGTGTGGCAGCCAGTAAGCAGGTAAGGTGGTGGCAGGGGCAGATCAGGGCAGACTGGGGCGGGGATCAGGCTGGGCCAGGGTGGGTTGGAGGTTGGTCAGATCTTGGTGGCAGCAGTGTCTGCAAGATAATTCTGGGCCTGACATGCCCCCTTCGGCCTAACATATTTCTGCCAACAATGACATATGACAGGGGGGATGACAACTATAGCGGGAGTCCTTGGTGGTTTCCTTGAGACCTAAGAATCCATGGCACAGTCAGTAAGAAGGGGAAGTAGGGCACAAGGCTGATGATGTGACAATTTATATCAGATCACTAATTACTTCAACATTTGCTAGTAGTAATTGCTAGTAGTAATAACCCTGTAGTAATTATCTTTAGTTTTGCACCATTCGTCCTAAAAATAAACTTAAACTCATTAATTTAATTAATACTGTGGGGTAGAAACAGTTCTATTGTCGGTTGGATAATAGTCTGCTTATCTATAAATTGATATTTGATAGAAAATAAACTCTACATAAGGAAAGATATAATAATTATATAGACTCTAGTTGTAAAGTCAATAGTTTTCTAATTGCTCAGTAATGGAGTTGTAGCTTTTTTTTAAAAGTATCTTGAAACAACAAGAGACTTGGGCTGGAGTCCTATACACACTTTCCTGTGAGTAAGCCTCAATGGGTTTATACAATGGGATTTACTTCAGAGTAGACATGCATGGGATTGCACCGTTGACAATCTTAAAAAAGAAGAAGCTGTAAAATACTGTATATTGTAAATCGGCTCTTGAAACTAAGATCTTATTGTTGCCCACCCAGTTTTTATAGAGATGACTACAGTAAAAACTTTCATGGATGTGCAGTAAAAAATGGCATTAGAGAAGAATGGAAGAAAAATAATTCATTCAAGTAAAATGAGATTTTATAGGATGATTATTGCAACAATGTGGCCAATCTAACTTTGAGATTGGAAAGAAACAGATGACATTTAAATGTTCCATTGTGCTGACTGTGGAAAATGTTTGTGCTTCATTCCCATTTATATTTATAAATGTCTTCAATTATGGTGGCAATCCTGTGTTGATAAGAAAATGTCTTAGCCACAAAAATGATTTTTTCTGCATATCAAAGCGAGTAAAAATAAAATGGTAAAAAATTCCATGATTTTTGATGCAGCATCCATAAACTATAAAATAATTGTAGCTACAGTCCATGTGTCATTCAGCATGTCTAAATCTCACAGCTGAATGGGATGATTGCCCATTGATATGAATGGAAAGTATGTAAGTGCATATTCCTAGAATTTTTTTTTTCTAAAACAGCTAGAACTAGAAAAGATCCTAGTAGATTTATTCACATATGAACTGTATCTCATACTCCAGAATGTGGGCATTGTTCACTCCATACTGCTTAAGCAAAAAAAAAAACAACCCATTGAACTGAATGGAAATTGTGTAGAAATAATGCTCAGTGGATTTTGCCTGCTGAATACAATGGTGCAAAGCAACTCGGATTTACTTCCAATGTTCAGACATGAATATGATACCATTCTCTCGTGGACTGTCTTATTTCAAAAGGCACATTATTCAGACTGGAGATGCTGGCTTCAGAACATCTCCACCTTAAATTTCCTAGCATGCTTGTGAAAGATTGGGGAAGCTAACTTCTACTTAATATATTATATTATGGAGAATTTTCAAATAAGTAGTGCCCCATGTGTATTCAGTTCTGTTTTATTTCCATATAGGCCTATCGGCCATAACAGAAATGCAAAACGCAGTACATAAAATGATAACTGCAATCACATACTTAAAAATTATTAAGCGAGCAATCATTAGTTTTCATTACATTAATCATACATGTACATTTTGAGGCAGTATATGATAGGACTATACCATGTGTGATTGGCTTTTCCTTTTGGCTCCACTCTAGCCTTGAAGCCTGTCTTTTCTGGATCCAGATTAACTTCCATGTCTGCCTATGAATACAAGGTGCTGAATGTAAGCATCCACTGAGATATGTAAGTTTATTTATTTAAACAAACAATGCTGTTCTACCCTGTAATTCATAGAGGACACTCAAGGCAGCTAACTATGCATAAGATAAAACATACAATAATAAATGATATATCAGCAGAGGTACAAAATAAAAACATCACAGCACAATCCTGTGTAAGATGCGGTGGCTGGCCTAAAGATCCGGCCGCCGTATCCTATGCAGTTCCCGTGCCATGCCGGCGTGGCTCAGGCACACCTTGGGTTCGTCCCCTTCCCCGGGTGTAGACAAACCCGGGGCCTAGGGGCTTCCTCGGAGACATGCCAGCTCCAAAGTTGGTGTACATCCGGGAAGGCTGTGTAAGGCTGACCTGGGCTATGATGGGGTGCTGGATATCGGCGCTGATATCCATACCCCTACCCAGTCTGGGCCCCCTCCCTTGCTGCCCCGGCCCACCCTTCCCCGTCCCTGCACTGTGCAGCCTAGCATTTATCTGGGCTGTCCAGAGCAGGGTATGTAGGCCAGAGGAGTGAGTGGTGCCGGCCTCCATGCTGGCACCGCTTACTCTCCTGGAGTTGCAAATGTGCTTTATGGCATGTTTGTGACTCCCTATGCTGGCACTGGACTAACGTAGGTTACACAGGATCAGGCTGCCTTAAAAAAACAGTGCTGTGACCTGGAACCTAGAAAGAGACAAGGAAGGGGCTAGGCATGTCTCCAGGGGATATGCAAATTCCAAAAACCTGGTGGAATTACTGGATAGGTCTCTCTCTCTCTCTCTCTCTCTCTCTCTCTCTCTCTCGTAGCTAACTATGACATACTATGACAAGTATCCAGCATACTTCAAACAGTGGTGGGTCATGGATCAGCCGAGGATCTCAGCCTCTGAGTAGCTTCATATTGGAGGAGGAGGTGACTTGTGGCCCTCCAGATATCCTAATTTGAACCCATTTAGGGCTTCAAAGGTTAGGAGAATGAAGGAAGGATGGAAGACATCAAATACAGGAACAAAAGAGGAGGAATCCATTGCACTGTGAGTATTGTAATTCTTCATCAGGGTGACGTGATTTCATTTCTTTCAAGGAATGACCAGAATTGTCTGTGATGCCGTTTCAAAATAACCGCCTCCTCCTCCTCCTCATAATGAGGTTATTTTAAAGTAGTGTGGAAGATTTTCCCTTCTTGAAAGAACTGAATTAGAGTACTCTCTGACAAAGATTTATAATACTTGAAACACATTAGGCAACCCATTATCTTTTCTGTGATGACAGGTCTCCTCCATTTTCGTTGCTTCAGAGACAAGAACCAGCCCTGTGAATTGGGCTTTGAATTGGGGCCCAGTGAATATTAGTGTTATATGATACGATGGACTGTGCAATGGATATATCACCTTATTAGAACCTTCTGTCTGAGAATGCACATTTTTCATAGTCCATTGTCAGAGGTTATATCTGTTTTCTAGACCAGTGTTTCTCAAATTTCTCCCCATGAGGCTCCATCAAAACTGATAGTACCGACCATCTGCTCAGTTGCTGGGCTCAGTGTCCTGATGTAGCAAGGGAAACCAGATATACAACTCTGTGTCCTGTCTGTTGGTTTCAAAACTTTCGACATAATTCCCTTAAGGCAGCGATGCTGCCACCTGGAACATTGCCCAGTGCCACCACAGGTCCACCTCTGCACAATTACAGAACAATAATAATAAATCAGCCACTTACCGCGCTCCTTGCACAGTTTCTTCAGTTGCAGAAGGGCAGGACTTCTGGTTTCATTTAAAGGATCCGTGCAAATGAAGGAGCTTCTTTGGTTGCGCAGTCCCCGTAAATCAAACCAGAAGTCCTGTACTTCCATGTTTGAAGAAACCACGCCTGGAGCAAGGTAAGGAGGTGAGTGATCCACTTTCCACTTGCTTTTAACAGGTAGAAAGCTGAGCAGTGCAGGCTGAATCTGCAGGAGGCTGAAGGCAAAGACTTATAATACTTTCTCCGCACGGGAATGGCTCCGACGGCAAGGAGGCGGGGCCGCCCCCTGCTGGCTTGGTAAATGGGACTAGGATCGGGCATGACTTACGGTACCGCTCCCATCGGAGCGATGCCTCTGGCTGAAGGGAGGCAGCGGCAGATTTAGGGTAAAGAGCACCCCAAATCCAGCACCCACTCACTCCCCTGCAATCTTCCACTGATGCAACTTGCATTACCTCGCCTAATTGATGGGTCACCCCTGCCTTAAGGGCATGTATCTGCAATGTTACGTTATTGTTCCCATTAAGCTGCAATAGGGGAAGAAAGAGAATTCATTTTAATCTTTTTCTTTTTTTATCACAATTTTATAGACTAAAGAACAGAAGGCAAGACATTTGTTCTTTCAGTTTGTTCCCATTATGTTAACTTTCTAAATAAATAAACTAAATCATAAGAACAATTCATTAATACCAACCAGTCCTTTCATATTTGCAAAAGGAAATGTGGGTATTGCTTTCCTCCTTTATGCGCTCAGTTATAATTTGTGATTGCTTCTCTTCTGAAGTTATGAAAGATGTTGGTAAATTTGAGTGAAGTCTTATTTATCTGTCCAGTTCTCTCAAGAACTTTTACAATATATAACAATTTGTGTGAATTTTGAATTGGTTTAGTTTTGCCATATATCCTTAGGCTGTTTGAGCTGCTTGCATAAAATGTGATAAGTGCTTGAAATAGAAAGCAAAAATAAACTGCTTTAAAAACACCACACATGTCCCTCCCCTTGTCTCCCTATACTCTCTACATTTAAAACTTTCTCCCCCCCCCTGCAGATCTGATGCCAAAGATTAGCAGGACAGAGAGCACATTGTCTAAAGTAACAGAGCACAGAAACATGAGGAAGGGTGTGCTTTTTCCTCTGATGCTCACATGATCCTTTTCACATAAGGTGCAGATCCCACTACCCCACTTTGTAAGTGAATGGGGCAGGCGCATGCGTAAAATGCATGTGGCTGTTCCATCATGTCTAGTTTGATGCCTTGCCCTATAATCACTACACCACATTTGTATTATAGCTAGTAGTGTGATGCGTCGGGCCATCCAACTTCAGAGGTGCAGAAGAGGAATCTCCCCTTATGTTGGTTTCCCCTAATCATACCATGATTATCTTAAAAAAAAAAACTATGATAATCTTCCACTTTCCTTAATTAGCTTTTCTCAATCAAAGTGGGGAAAGGGCTGTGACGCACCTGAGGTTCTTCAAAGTATTTTTACCTGGGTGCCTTCATTGACTTCTGACCCCCCCTCTTTCTAGTGGATTCTTTTAAAGCTGATTAGTTGCATTGTCCATTTTTCTGCTGCTAGTTGTTTCGCAATCCTCCGTAACGTTAGAATGACGAAGCACGCGCTCCATCGTTCTAACGTGTAAAGCATGTTTGCAACTACTTCAGAGTAAGGGAGGCTGGCGCAAGGCCTCGAGGGTCATCATGCTGATGTTAAATGTTAAAGTGTCGTCATGTTCCCTTCCCCTTAGAAGGGAAACTTTTGAGGCTCTGTGTTAGGAAATAAATTTCATTCAGGTGCTTTGTACATAAACTGTTGTGAGGGATGCAGAGAGCAGTAAAGGCGTGAGTGCCTCATTTACCGTATTTCTTCGAGTCTAAGGCGCCATCGATTCTAAGGCGCACCTTTACTTTCAGTACCACCAGCAGGGGAAAAAAAATCCATCGATTGTAAGACTCACCTCCCTTCATTGAATCTACCTGCTCAGCACCAACTCTCCCCAGCATGTCCAGTGCTGCAGCTGACGATGACTGAGTGCCTTTGCTTAGCATTTCTGGCCCCACCAGAAAGTGCCATTTCCTTTGTTACCTGGGCTTGGGGGAGCTTCAGGGAGGCCTGTGTGACCCTCTGCGAATCTTCAGTTTGGCAAAAAACGGTGATTTTTGGCCATTTCCAGTTTTCGTAAAAACTGGAAATGCCCGGAAATCGCCGTTTTTCGCCAAACTGAAGATCAGGGAGGCCTGCAGAGGGTCACGCAGGCCTCCCTGAAGCTCCCCCAAGCCCCATTAAGTAAGAAGATAGCATTTTGGGGTGCTTTTTGGAGACCTTCGATTCTAAGACGCACCCCATTTTTTGAAATGCTTAATTGGGAAAAAACATGCGTCTTAGAATCGAAGAAGTACAGTACTTCTGCCACTTGAAACATAACAATGAAGTGCTTAGCTGATCAAAATTCAAAGCAAATTAAATAATTCTTCCAGCTTAACTGAAGTTGACCTTCTGGTCAGGGATATTCAGGTTCAAAATAAGGATTTTTAAATATTTTAACTAACCCTAAGCTAAAGCTATTATATCATGCCTTTTACGTCCCCTGGCTTTTGCACTATGCAACCTTTGGGCTGTGTTTCCTAATAAATATAAGACGTAGTTGCTTTTATATGAAACATTTTAACAAGTCTTTAACTAAGGGCAGAAAATGACCTACCACATATGCTCTAATGCATGACCAGAAAGCAAATGTTTCAACCGTTTTCCTCACTTAGGATTCAGTGAAGCATAGTCCTTGAAATTATATATACTTATATATTTCAAGCAGCTTCAAAAATGCAGTAATGCTGAAAATCTGCAGATTTTGGTTTGCATCTGCCTTATTGCCATACAGACCTGGCCCAACCCCCACAACGTGCCTGAAGCATAGGCTTCCTTACCATATTTTCCTGGTTCTAAACCGGGACCCCCCCCCCAATTTTTAAATAAATAAATTTTGATTTTTGTTTTCTTTGTGGGAGCAATACCACTCGCCGCCTGAAGGGCGCCCGGATTTTTATTTATTTATTTATCTGTGGCCATGAAAATAGTCATTTTGCCACTGCTGCCTCTTGCCTGTCTCACTGCCATTGCCACTGTCGCCATCGCTGCCATCGTCCTTGCCGCCGCCGCCATCTTGCCGCCGCCATCTTGCCGCCGCCATCTTGCCGCCGTCATCTTTGCCACTGCCATCTTGCCGACACCCTCGTCGTCACCGACATCCCTCCCGCCTGGAGCCTGGCCAGCTGCATCCGAGCTGGCTAGGACTCCTGCCCCCTCTAGAGATGCCGCTGCCGCCGCCATTTGCAAAAGGTACCTGCAAAAGGTACATTCTCAAAGTTAAGCCTTTCAGCCAGTTGATTCTCCAACCACCACTGCTGCCTCCTCTTGTCAGTCTCCATACACCTGGGGTCCCAGCAGGGACAGACATGGCAGTCACTTTCAGCTTGTCTGACTCTTGGCCAAACTGAGACTCTCAAACCAATGCTCTCAACCCAATAACTCAACAGGTGAGGGGCCTGGTGTGCTGGAGGAGGCCCACAGGTACACTTGCCAGCCTGCTGTCCCAAGAGGTCTCTGAATTCTGCCTCATGAGTGGACCAGCCCTGTTGCATGCATACAAGCATGCAGTCAAAGTGCCCATTTCAACTTGTGCAGCCCAGTTCTATGCATGTTTATATAGAAGTAAGTCCCACTGAGTACACTACAAGCTCATTGCCAAGATTGTGGCATGCATGCACACACGCGTGCACGCGCGCGCACACACACAAATAGTTCCAGGAACACTAAAAATTATCAGACACGTCTAAGAATGCTACTTGGCCCTGTCATCTATCAAAAATAAAATGGGATTTTCTGTCAATCATTCCAACAGCTTCGAAACATTTTTCAGGTTCAGTATGAACACTTAAAAATCTCAATTTAACTGTTGCCCCCCTTCACTAAATCACCCTTTCCCCCATCTTCACGATGAGGAAGGAATGACAGACGGCATCTTTCCTGTCAATGAAGGAAAGGCCCTGCACATAATTTGCAACAAGAATAAGGTTTTTCATGGACTATAAATGGTACATGGAGCATAATTTTCTGCCGGGGTCATCATTGTGCTTGTAGTCGTGCCCCAAGATTCCCAGCAGGAAATGATGTTCCACACATCATTTGTTGTTGAGGTGAGGCCCAGTGGAATTTGGCTCCTGGGCCTCCTTTTTTGCTCCTGGGCCCCCTTTTTGACCCATTCTGGCCCTGGGCCTAGGTAGGATTGTACCCCCTTAACCCCCCTGTCAGAGGCCCTGACTTTCAGTAATTAGGGATATCTTTTCTGAACATTGATAATTTGAAACTTGAAAGGAAGATAATCAACATTTTGGGTCATAAGTGGCATAATTATTCATACATTATCTGACCCTGGCAGTGATTGCCTACACTTCAAAGCAGACAAATTAGATATTTACTTAAAAGGTTATTTATGAACCAAACCTTTCAGAGGTTTGATGGCATGGACGGAAATGTTGCATCCAATAAGAACCATAGAAGCAGCCCTGAACTTGAAAATATCTAATTAGTCACTTCAGGTATGGGTCAGATTGATTGCTATATGGTTCAACGCATAGGCCAGGCCAGGGCCAAGTTCAATAGCTGGATATGTGTATCACAGTTTTTGGTGATGCAGATAAGAACTTGCCTATATATCCCCAACAAGAACACAAGATAAGCAGCATCAAATGAAAACAGGCTGCAAATTATTATTTGATTCACAAATCCTGCAGCAGGATGGGACCCAATTCTCCTAACACTCCACCTCCTTTTAGTGCAGGTTCCTTCACTTAGAAAAGTGAAGCTTTTGGCTATTGGCTATTCCAATAGGTCATCTTTGAGAATTCCGCCTTATCAGCATCAACTCCAGTAAAGGATAGAGGAAGATTGCACTGCCCCCCTCCCCAAGCCAAAAGCAGCCTTTAAAGTTGATCCATGGTCAAGGGCTCCCAGGTAGCATCCCCAAGCCAAACAGCCACTAGAGGTTGGCTCTGGACACCCTTTTCTAATCCACTTCCTAAAGATGCACATCATTTCCTCACTCTTCATCCCTATCCTATGTTATACCTGCCATTTGAGTCCAATTTGGACAAAACGCTTCACAATCTCAGTCTAAAATAGGTGAAACACCCCCCCCCCATTGCCAATCTGGTGAAAAGCAAAAAAATCCTATTCAGCATCATAAAATGATCAGCTAATTCAGCAGTTCTCAAACTCCCCCCGCCACGACCCACCTGTTCGCTGGCTCTCGAAGCAGCCCCCTGTTCGCTTTGCTCTAAGGATCCCCAGCAGCCAATGGGCTGCTTAGAAATTTGTGCCTTTGTCTGGCGTGCACTGGACGGGCCATGCAAAGAGGGGTGATACGCCGAAGGGTGTCCCACCCTGAATTTCATATAGCACATCATATAAAAGATGTATATAATATACCCATCAGGAAGTCTGCAGCCATCTGCTGAGTATACTCAGTGTCAGTCCTGGGTTAGCTTCTATATAATAGGTAGGCTTACCATATTTTCCCAACCCCAAACCGGGACAGCCCCCCCACAGTCAATTAATTAATTAATTAATGAAATCATAAAAAATTTAAAGTAAAAAATAAATGAAATAATGTTTTCACTAAAGGGGGCGCAAAGCGCGGTTGAAATTTTTAATTATTTAATTAATTTCCTCATTTAGACATAAATAATTTCCACACTAAAGGGGGCGCGAAGCGCGTGTGAAATTTTAATTATTTAATTAATTTCCCCATTTAGACATAAATAATTTCCACACTAAAGGGGGCGCGAAGCACCCCCTCCTGCTGCACGAAGCGCGCTTGAAATTTTTAATTTCACTGCAGGCTGGCCCGGTCTCCCACCGGCACCGCACGGAGCCGCTGGGAGACCGGGCGAAACACAGCCTGCTTGCCCGCGCCACGCGAGCCTGCCGGAGGCTCACGCCGCGCGGGCAAGCAGGCTGGCCCGGTCTCCCTGGCACCGCACGGAGCCGCTGGGAGACCGGGCGAAACACAGCCTGCTGTCGTTCACCCGCTCCCTCACTGGCTCCGTGCCGGTGAGAGAGCGGGCGGACGACACCCGCTCGCCGCTGCCGCTATCTTCTTTTTTTAAAACTTACCCGGGCGCCGGCAGCATGCATCTTGGATCACGAAATCTCGCATGATCCAAGATGTCGGCGCCCAAATCTCGTGAGGGCATCATGCCCCCACGAGATTTGGGTGCCGACATCTTGGTATCACGCGAGATTTCGTGATCCAAGATGCATGCTGCCGGCGCCCAGGTAAGTTTAAAAAAAAAAGATGGCGGCGGCGGCAGCCATTCGTTCCCGAAAACCGGGCCAGGACGGAACCGGGAATCGTGGCCGATTCCCGGGACTTTCCCGGCCAAATCGGGACGAATGGTAAGCCTACCTTTTAATAATAGGTGAAATAGCCCATAAACTCAGGTGGCGTTGGGCAGTGTGAGCTGGATTTCCTAAGCATAAGGGGTGAGTCAGCCAGAAACTCTGAATCACGACAAGCCTCTGATGTAGCTGTAAACTGCATCTACTATATGGTTCTTGGCTGAATCACAATGTGGGAAAGATCGCAATACCATTCAAAAAACATCAAGGCCTACTCGGATTTCCTTTCTTCTGACCTTGTCAAAGGAAAAGCCATGTGCAGAAATAGTGAGAACTAAAGATTTCACAGCAGGCATTATGTATAAAAGCACTCACTGTTTTGGCACCACCTGCTCCCAGTTCCTTGTAGAGAAAGATACCGTACCTGGAAGTATTTCAAATGTATGGGTTTCAGATATAAACTAAAAAGCAATGGCTCAGACTGAGATTAAGAACAAAGATTATAGGTAAATGGAAATTCTCTTTCACTGTACTCTTTCTGTTTCCAGAACCACTTTGCACAATCTCCTTTACAACACTCTTGGAAACTGGGGTTGAACAGAACATAGAGAAGACTAGAAAGGAAACGTCTTTTGTAACAAATTAAAAGAGCATGTTTTCATGCTGAATTTTGCCACTAACTGCTTAGTTCATAAGATTCTGATACACAGCGCATCTGTGCAACATCGTCACATTCTCCTGTAGTTCAGAGGGCTTCAGAACATGTCCAACCTGCAACACAATCCACATTATTGTACCACTGCAGAACTCAAAAACAATCAAAACTGACCTCTTCAGTATGGCTTTTGTCTTAATCCTCTGGTCTTAATCCCTAACTGGGATTGAGTGAAACTGAAAGAAATACTGATTCTCCCTCTTCCAGCTTGTATGGAAAGCAAGCAGATATGGGGAGAAGGACATTGAAATATACAGTGAACCAATCAATGGTTGAGATTGTGATCTTCTCTGTCTTTCTTTGCCTCTCTGCAGTGGAGTCGGCAGAGTTCTCAACAGGCAGAGCTGGCTGTTCTCACATGGTGAGCATAAGTTGGAACTTTCCTCTGAGACTGTCCTGGATCCATGTACATTTCTTTCAGCGCAATCCTGTGTAACTCTTGCACCGGTGTAACAGTAGATCCACCAGTGTAAGTGCACTTATGCCTGTGTAACTTGTCGTACGCTGATGGACACAGGACGGACACCAGCGTAACCCCCCTTGGACACCGTGCGTGCACAGTTCCGACGCAGGACAGATGCCAGCACAACTCCACCAGTGCAGGGGCCATTCTGGGGGTGTTTGGAAACCCCCGGAATGCCCCGCACTGGCAGAGTTGCGCTGGCGTCGATCCTGCATCTGAACTGCGTATGCGTGGTGTCCGAGGAGGGGTTACACTGGTGTCCGTCCTGTGTCCATTGGCGTATGGCAAGTTACACTGGCATAAGTGCACCTACACTGGTGGATCTACTGTTACACCGGTGCAAGAGTTACACAGGATTGTGCTGATTTGTTATTTAGAATTATGACACATGAATTATAGACAGGTGTTTGAATCACTCTCCACCTAACATAGAATTTATTCTTTTCAAGAAGTGGTTATGGTGGAATGCCACACACACATTTTTAAAATTTATCATCTGTCCCATGAATTACTTTCATTGTAATTGCTATATTCTGCGTCATGCTGTAGCTACTCAAAAAGTCTGATTGCTGGTGTTCTTTTTCAAATTGCTTGTCAACCAGGAAAAAAATACTGAATGAAAGAGGAAAAAGTTAATAAAAATTATGTCCTGCAGCACTGAGGAAAATGTAGCCTATTAGATGTTTTGTATTTTTTTTTAATGTACTTCCATGTTTCATCTGACTGGACACGATAGTGAGATAAAACACGTTCCAATTACCTGTAATAGGAAACCAAAATTACATTGCATAAGAGGAAACTCTGAAAATGCAAAAGATGCAAAAGAATGAAAAATGGTCTAATATTCATATTACAAAGCTATTAGACAATGTTATGTTCTGATTTATTAATGGTGATTCACTATCTCTCATTGTCCCTTCAGAATCATATGAACTAGAAGATTACATGCTCCATATAGAAAACTATAAAGCAGGAATCAGCAACCTATGGCCCATGGGCCACGTTTATCCCACCACCCAAGGTCATCTGGCCCATGCAGAGCTTGATTTGGGAGGCTAAACCCAGGCTCATGTGGAGTCCCTGTCTGGTGCATGGCAAATTGGGCAGGAGGCTCACCTCCCAAGCTGAGCTCTGCGCAGTCACTTCTAGGAGCTTGGCAACCCGGCAGTTCGATGATGACGTGATGATGGAATTGCTGAATGTCCGGCCCCCTTGCCGAGAAGGTTGCTGACTCGAAATACCCACTGTGTAGTCCGCTGGTAGCACCAACTGAAGTTCACTTCTTCCCTTCATTGCAGGGGATGTCTAGCTGGCATTATGGCATAGTTCTGACTAGCATATATCTTGTTTAACAAAAACTCCATCTAACATTTTGACCATTTGTGTGTGTGTGTGTGTGTGTGTGTGTGTGGTTTACCAGTGCGTTTTTAAAATGGCATATGCTTCACATCTATGGATAATAACAGCACTGATGTTCTTCCCTCCCAACTCTTCGTGACACATGCTCAAGGGAATGCCATGGCATCTATACCATTCCTCATTCTTGGTACCAAAAACAAACAAAACATCTAGCTGGCAGGAACTGGGAAGATGTAGGAATGTCAGCGGTGCTTCAGGTGCTGCTGCTTCTGCCACCATGACCACCATCACCTAGAGAGGTGTGTCACTTGTCATTTAAAGAAAAACCCTCCCATCCATGCCCAAATGTTCGATGTAGTTTTGTGGGACCCCTTGCAAGATGACTAAATATTCCCTCTTTTTTTGCCATCTGTGAAAGGAGGTTGGCAAGAATGGAAGCGAGCATTCTGGTCAGCAATGTCCAATTTGACTGCCAGCTTTAAGTGCCATCTGCCTCTTTGTTTTGGCTGTAAAGTTCTTGAATAGTCATGCAGCCAAACTCTTTCCTAGCAAAGCTTGGAGTAGGAGTGGTGTTGGGGGCCAGACAATGGTCTAGGTCCCATGCCCATCAGAGGGTCCACATGGCTAGACTGACCCTTGAAACTTTGGTACATGTGACAGTGGTAGATAGTTCCAGTGCACGATCAGGAGGCAAACAGGAATGCCTTGGGAGTTCTGGTGGAGGGCTTTGCCACAACCTGGCACTGGAACTACCTCCGTGTTCAATCTGGCACATTTGTCATGCTCACCTTACTGTGAGTCAAGCTTTACAATTCAAAGTACCTTCTGCAGCTCAGATTTTAATCCAAGTCCCAGTGAAACCTAAGTCCCACCTCTTTCCCTCTCTTTACCTCCCGCTCATCCATCCACCCACTGTCTCTAAGCCCTTTGGTACATTTCTTGTTGCTTTTGCCCCAATTACATTTATTTCCTTTCAGTTCCACAAAGTTTGACATGCTGTGATGGCTGCTGGGAATTGTGTGTGTGTGTGTGTGTGTGTGTGTGTGTGTGTGTGTGTGTGTGTGTGTGTGTGATTACAATTGCCAGCAAATTTTGCACCCAGCACACTGTCCTCACAGCATGTCAGGCATCAAGGAGCATTGGGGAGAGGCAATGCTCAGTTCATCGTCTGAGTCCATCTGCTGAGAAAACTGCTAGGCTTGTAGCTTAGCTTTTGTTGTTACGGAAAGTGAAATGGAATGATTTCCTATACAAAATGCTTTAATAGAAATACAGAAGCACGGAATTTTTGTTTTTTGTGTTGATGCTTTAAGTTAATAATGTTGAAGAGGTCACCCAAAGAACGTTGTGCTGACATGCTCAATGATCAGAGACATGCAACTTTTTAATATTTCAATCCGTACAATAACACATTTGATGTTATACATAAGCACGGTAGACTAATACAATTTCCACATTTAAAAACTAGTTTCTGTATTCAGTCTAAAGACATTTATGCATGAATCCAAAGCTTCTTACGTTCTAATATATATATATATATATATATATATATATATATATATATATATATATATATATATATATATATATATATATATATATATATATATATATGAAAGGATAGCCCGCACATGTGCAGTTGAACTGCTGATTCAGGTCTTACTGCGATCTAACTTACTGCAACAGCGTTCAAAATAAGGGATAGCAGAACATGATATGCTAAGAAAACAGTTTGACTGCAGGCTAAGTGACACCATTTGAAAGGTGAAACGTAAGGACTATGGTGTGCAAGTATTAGATATATATTTAACACTAGAAAACCGGCAAACAATGTTCCTTCTGGTTGAGTCAGCTTTCTAATAAGAAGGGCAAAGAGGCAATGTGTCCTAGCCAAGGAGAAACGTTTAATAGCCTCATCAACGTTCCTCATCTTGAAATACTTGCTGACTTGGTCAGTTCATATACTACAGCAATGGTGGGTGATGAATACAGAGAGCAGTCGCTTGCAGCAAAACATTGTGCTTCTTTTTTCTTCAGATTACTCATGGAAGTAACGTCCACACTCACCTTACAGAGTATGTGGTTGACAGTGCAATCCTGTGTAAAGATGTACGGCCAGCCTAATGGGCCGGCTGCTGTATCCTAAGCCCATTCCGGGCCGCCCTGGCACTGCTAGAGCACTCTTCAGGAGAAGGGGACGTTCATTCCCTTCCCCGAGTATAGGCAAGGGCCTATGGGCCTTCTCGGATGCATGCTACCTCCAGAGCTGCCGTACATCCGGGGTGGCCGTGTAAGGCCGGCACAGGCTACGATGGGGCTTAGGATATTGGTGCTGATAATGCTCGATATCCATGCCCCTTGCCACCCTGGACTGCCCTCCTGCTTTATCTGCATCGGCTGGAGCGGATGCAGTTAGGTCGTCACGGAGTAAGCGGTGCCAGCCTCCACGCCAGCGCCGCTTACTCTCCCATAGTCACAAATGTACTTTACGGCACGTTTGCAATGCTTTAGGCCAGCAGAGCAAGAACTCCGGCAGTCTAAAGTTAGGCAATATTGCATTGTAAATCAGAATCAGTATAGGTATGTAGATTTCCTACCAGCTGATGAGGTTTTTCCTACTTGCTCTGTGTTGGATTCCAAAAATTGGGTTATACAAAGAAGTACCAAGTGTGTTCAGTTCTGTGGCTACCTTGCATATCAGCTGCTACATTCTTTGTTCTAAAATTATTTACACAGCACTTGCGAAAATGGCGATTCTGCTTCTGCCTTCCTGTCTAGACATTTAAATCAATCTCATGATCTTCAGCCAGTTTCGTGCAACTTCCTTCTTTATATTTGCTGTATCTTTTCAAGAAATTTGGTAGAATTTAACATCAAGATGCAAATATATTTGAATGTACCCATAGATTAGTTTTCAAAAGTTCAGTCTGCAATGCGTTGTTATAGGGAAAGAATAAAAATGATGAGAGGAATGGATTTTGAGAACAGTAGATGTGCAACTGTGAAAGAAACTGAGTGATATTGTCCAAGGCAACAGATACAGTATACAGAACTGGGAAGTGCTCTGCGACAGAAGGAAGGGGAAAAAAGATTATGCTCAAGGGCAGCGCTAAGATTAGAAAGTGATATAGGCTTTCACACATATTTACTTCCAGGCAAAGTGTCTCTTTTTATATGATTTATTTCAGCTGGTCCATATCCAAATTGAATGGAACTTGATCTCTGTATATCGCGGTATGGATTGCAACGTATTAAGGGGTTTGGGTCTGTGGGACTCAGAACTCAACCACCTGTGACTAGTAAATCAAGGGAAGAATTGCCTTGTGATCTGCAATTTAGATGCATGGCTGCAAAAGCCAGTTTAGAATATAATCTCCACTAGATCCAAATCATTGTACCAGACATCAACGTCTGGTGCTTCGGTGAATTGAGGAGTTAAAATGGTGATAGCTGTAAAAGCAATCCTTGCAGCTTGTTATGTGTTGATAGTTCTTCCTAAAAGTACTGTTAAAGGAAAGTTTCTGATTCATGAGCATCACCAATGTGCTTTTTAGGATCTGGCCATCACCCACAGCTCCTACCACATTCATCTGAATGTTTTTCCCCTTCTTCCCTTGCATTGCTATAGCATAGCCAGGGAAGGGACAGCATGAACAGCACCTTACAGTGCTGCAGTTCCGCTGTTGTAAATGGCTATTGCAAATGTCGTAAACAGTCGCGTCTCTAGGACGCGCGACACCCCAGAGCGGGGGCGCGCATCGCCTTTAAGGGAGAGGCTCCGCCCCCGCGCGTGACGTCACGCGCAGGAGCAGAGCACCCTCCCCGCTCCGTTTTCGGCTCATTTTGGAGCCGAACAGACACAGGGGAGGGCGGGTGGGCCCAGCTCCACCGCTAAACTGTAAGTGGGGGAGTAGCGCGACACCCCCCGGCGGCCCGCCCCCGCGCTTCCCCCTGTCGACACCTATGGTCGTAAATGACAGTGGTGTCAGAGGCCTGCTGCTGGCAGGAACGGGGCAGGGAGAAGGAGGAACAGGGGAGTGTCTAGGCAGGGAGGGGGTGGGTAGAAGGTGGAACGGGGAGGGAAGGGGTGGATCCTGGCAACACTAGCATGCTCCAGGATATTAACCTCATTCCTTACTCTCCTCAGACTCACACCAGCAAAATAGCTGGTGCAGATCTAAGTACTAGGGATGCAGAGGTTTTACCTGTGGTAAGGAAACAAATATTCCCTTACCTCAAGGAGGCCTCCGAGACACCTCCTCCCCCTGCAGAATGCAGTGCGCACTCTATTGTCTCAGCTGCATCGGTTAGTTAGGATTGGGCTGTTAATGGCTCAGTTCTTGATAATTTGCAGCTGATTATGTGAACTGATTCCCTTGCATGGCTTGAGATGATAGGATTGTTGTGGATGTGATAATAAAAGCTATATCTGTAATGCTTGAACCGTGATAACGTTTATTCACAGATGCAAGGTACCACTTATTGACTCATAAAATGTGTACATGAGTGAGCCAATTGAATCGGATTCACTCTTCTCTTCTAACCAGTGTGTGTTCATTATGAATGATTGGCACAGTACCTCTTCAGAACACCCTCAGCCAGTGGTTCCCAAACTGGGAGACACGGCTCCCAGGGGAGCCACGGAAACCAGCCAGGGGAGCCGCAGAGTGCCATGTAATCCTCTCAGAAAACAGTGCAATGCTAATTGGCAGGCATCAACATAAAGTAATGGGGAGCCATGACCAATGTTTGCCAATGGTCAAGGGAGCCACAGGTTAAAAAAAAAGGGAAACACTGCCCCAAACACTGGCTCTGCATCCTCAGAAAAAGTCAACCAAAGAATACTTCCAGGAGGTGGGATGAGGTAATTCTATGTAAAATTCCGCAATATTTTTTGCCACTTTGGTAAGTCTCCCTTCAACCTGTGTTCTCTGTTTTTTATTGTGATTATTATCGTTGTTTGTGATTTTATTGCATTTTCAATCTTGGAAGCTGCCTTATGAAGATCTTATCTGAAATGACAAACTATGAATATATAAAACAAATAAGTATTGCCGCCATACTTGTTCTCTGGGATTTTGTAGGTGTAAGTTTCCAGTACTGCAAACTATAATCAGACTAATATTTGTTGACCTAGAAACATCTAATAATCACACATCTGTGTCTTATTCCATTTTACTGACGAATTGTGTTGTGAGGAAAAGGTATTTGCAACTTGGAACCCAATCCTACCCACCCACCCACCCCGCTACCGGCAGAATGTGCATTCCGCTGGAGGAAGGTGGAGGATGCCGGCGGAATGTCACTTCCACTGCCAAGAGCAGTGAGGCTGTCAGTGCAATTGACTGATGAAGACTGTCTACTGGAGCAGGGTGAGTGGCAGTGGGGGCAGGTGGTGGAAGGAACAGGGTGGGGAGGAACAGGGGTATTTCTGGGCGGGGAGGGAGGTGAAACAGGAGAGGGAGGGGTAGGATTGGCAGCACTCACATGTGACCAGATCCTATCCCTCTCCCTTTCTGTCGCCGTTACATTCCTTGGTTCTGTGCCAGGAAAATGGCTTGTGCGAGACCGAGGAGTCCCATAGGGAAAGCGGAGGCTTTCCCCAGGACAAGAGAACAAAAGTTTCCTTACCATGTGAGTGACCTCCTACTATCTCCCACCCTATGATGCATCTTGTACTCCATTGGTGCACCTTTATCAGGGTGTGTGTGTGTGTTAGGTAGGATTGGGCTGCCCATTAAGTGCAGCAATGTTCCCTCTTTGCTATGATAGATAATAGGTAGCATCCTGACTAGCATTTCTCCATGAAAAAAAGCTCCCTTTGCAAACAGGAGTGTTCTGCTCATGCAAGGACCCCTTCGGATTGTTCAAAGACCCCTTGCATGAGCAGAATGCTCCTTCAATTCACAGAGGAAACTTCCACTCACGGAGAGAGCTCCCGATGGCAGAAGAGCTACATGGGATGCTACCCCTAGACTTTAAAGTCCTGCTTTCTCCAACCAAGATTCGCCAGCATTCAGGAGGCATTTTGGATACTGGGCCTTGTTGTACGGAACACTAATCTTTGATTGTTGCATAAGACTCAGAAGCCCGAGATGACTACAAGCAATAAATTGAAGCAGCATATGTCTGCAGTGGCTTGATAAGAAGCTCAGCAGCTGAGAACCTTGCTAAGGTTCGTAAAACTGAAACACTAGAGAATAACAAATCCTTTAGTTCCCACTTACCGCACTTCATTTCTGAGCAAAGGCTATACCATACTTATAGGATTACAAAAAGCTCTAGGTGCCATTTAAATTCCATGAAGACATTTCTTGCTGACCACGAGTAATCTTTTAAAGTGACTTTTTGTGTGTGTGCATTGAATATATTAAGGCCATGCTTAGGCATCTTCTTCACAAACAACTAGGTGTCCTGGTGATTAAATCAAGTGATGTGTTTTCCTGCTCATTGCTATATGAATGGCAAAGCCACCTTTTATGTAAAATTTTGTCTGAGGGTGTCGATTATTACGAGCAAATATATGCTTTTGATCTTTTCAGTGATTGAACTGATGACGGTCTGTGATGGGAGCGTCTGATACTTCCTTTTCAAAGGTGACATATTTTCATGTGTGATAATAACGTTATGTTTATATCATTCATATTTATGAGTTTCTGAGAAAACCTCTTTTTCTCAAGCATAATATCCTAATCGAGGGGAGATGGTTAGACACGTTGTATCTAAATTGAATAGTTGAATTGGAAAAGGTGCAGAAAAGAGCGACCAAAATGATTTGTGGGCTGGAGCACCTCCCTTATGAGGAAAGGCTACAGCGTTTGGGGCTTTTCAGTCTAGAAAAAAGGCGCCTGAGGGGGGACATGATTAAGACGTATACAATTATGCATGGGATGGAGAGAGTGGAGAGAGGGAAGTTCTTCTCCCTCTCGCACAACACCAGAACCAGGGGACATGCACTAAAATTGAGTGGAGGGAGAGTTAGAGCGGACAAAAGAAAACCTCCTGGCTTTAGAAGTAGGTTTTCTCTGTGCCAGGTGCAAGCGAGTGGAAACAGGTTATCTTGTTGGCTATGTGCTCTCGGAGGCATCTTGTGGGGCCACTGTGAGATACAGGAAGCTGGACTAGATGGGCCTTTGGCCTGATCCAGCAAGACTCTTCTTATGAACTAAAAAACAGCACTGTTGAAAAGTGGCATATAAATACTCTTACGGCCCCAATCTTTTACATACCGGCCATCGTCGTCGAACTTCTTCTGATGGTGCTGTAAAGCAGTACAACGCCATCATAAAAGGCACTCTTGCAGCGCACTCAGTAGCACGCTGCCTGGAAGCTGGCAGGAAGGTTGGAGACATCCCGTTCACGTTGTTGGCTCTCCCATCACCCACCGGAGCAGGTAAGTCAGTGGAGAGGTGGGAGGGAAGGGGGAGGGTGGAATGGGGCAGGGATGGGCAAAGTGGGCAGGGATGGGCAGGGGTGGATGGATTTGGTCTGGGAAGAGGTGGGTTTGGTGGCAACAGTGGTCACCGAATCCTCACCCCCTCCCCAGGCCCAATCATGTGACACAGATCAACATGGACCTGTGCCAGCTATTTAGCTAGTACAGGTCTGAGTAGACCACCCATGCCACCGAGGCTTTACCTGTTACCAAAAGAGCTGGTTCTTAGGGGGAATTCATCCAACTCCTGGAACATGGGATCTTAGACTGGATAACAGATCAGCGTAATGCAGAACATTCTCTTTACCTTAACGAAGAGACTGAGAGAAATAACTTCCAATAAAAGAGTATGGATCTATTAACAAAGGACAAAGGTAAAATTATTGCATACAGAGAAATACCGTAATATATTCAGCACCAATAATATGCCCGCATTTGGACACCAATAATAGAAAAATACGTTTATTTTTCCCTAACAATAGTGTTGGTGTTCCTGTCTTATGGTGGTTGCATGTAATGCAAAGTGTATTTGGTGCATCCGAAAGAAAAGGGGGGTAATGTAAAACTCTCATGACCAGCAATTATATTCAAAGATGTATAAACGGGATTAAAAGCCATGTGTCTCCAAAAAGGAAATTATTAATGTTTTAAAAACAAGTTAAAGGGTTAAAAACAACCAGCTTAAAAAAAACACTAAGTTACAAATATAAAGTTTTACCCAAGTCTATGGGCATCCTCAGGTAAGAGAAGAAAAGAGCCAAACCGGCTGTGAAACATGTTAAACAACAGAGCAATCTGCCAGCCTATAAAGACCTGATTCAAAGTTAAAGGCAACAATTAACACCTGAAATAAGGCGTGGGCTGGAGCCAGCAGTATGTTTTAAACAGTATTTTTTTATTTTTTAAGCTGGTCGTTTTTAACCTTTTAACTTGTTTTTCCTTGTGGAGACACATGCCTTTTAATCCCGTTTATACATCTTTGAATATGAAAAGGGGGGTGTTGGGAGATAATTCCAGGTCTCCCTGCTTCTTTCAACCCAGTTTCTAACAGCTAAGGAACAGGGAGAGAGAGAGAGAGAGAGAGAGAGAGAGAGAGAGAGAGAGAGAGTTTCAGCGTTGTCGCATACCTACACTTTTTTCCCGATTTCCAACCTGGACACCCCCCATTTTTAATTAAATGAATGAATGAATAAGTCATAGAACGAAAGCTTTCATGGCCAGCTACTAGAATACAAGACACAAGTTTTATGGGTGAAGTAGCCATGTAATTAAATATAAAATACAAAGAACTCCAGGCACACACGTGTAAGATCTTCAAAAAGCGCCACTCATAACAAGCAGCAATGAATAAGTTATATTCTTTTTCTTTTGTAGGCGCAAAGCGCCCACTCACTGCCAAAAGGGTGGCTGAATTTTTATTTATTTATTTATTTTTGGCCATGAAAACAGGTAATCTTCTGTTGCTAAAATGCAAATGTCACTAAACAGTGGTGCCAGAGAGATGTCTAGAACCCTAAAATGAAATTTACCTAAGTTAATGTAAAAATGCAGGTACAATACAATCAATGCAGATGTTTTGTTACAAAGTTACAAGTTTCTGAAATTTTATTCAGAAGGGCAAACACAACTGTACAAACAGACAAAAGATGTGTAAATATTTAACTGTAGCATGAAGCCAAGTAACTTGCTTATATAATTATGATGATGATGGAGTGCTCAAAAATATTTCCCATTCAAGAGAAATCACCAGTATTAATCCTTCGCTGCCTTCAGCTTTCTTTGCGGCTCCCGCCTGTGAGCCGAAGGCAAGCGGACGGGTGACAGTGCCTTCTACTCGCAGCGGGAGTTGCAACAAAAGCCGAAGGCAATGGAGGGGCAAGTGGCCGAATGAGGCCCTTTGCTTCTTTGGCTTTTTTTTTTTGCGGCTCCACCTGCGAGTCTAAATCAAGATGGATTTGGCTCAGCTGTGAGTGGTGATATATACTGCTCACAGCTGAGCCTGCCCATCCGTGGTGACTCCAAAATTGGTGTCACTCAGTGCGGGGTGCGCCACATGCACCCCCCCCCCTAATGACACCAGCAGGCATATCTTCTTAGGTCCCTGTCATTAAGTGAGTCTGTCATTAAGAGAATACTTACCTTTGCTGGTGCAGGGGCCTCATTAGGAGGCCCTGTAGGCCTCTTTTGGGTTGTGCAACCCACTCTAATGGCCTCTGCGGGCCTCAGAATAGCACAGAAGCCTCCAAAAAAAAAAAAGCCACTTCCAGTTTTCGGAAACCACTTCTGGTTTGCTTCCAAAAACTGGAAGTGGCTTTGGGACACTTTTGCAGACCATTGTGAGACCTGTGGAGGCCATTAGAGTGGGTTGTCGGCCTGGCGTGACCCAGAAGAGCCTCTGGGGCCTCCCAATGAGGCATCCCAGCCAGGAATTTTTCCAGATAAGATTTTTTTAACTTATTTATGGGACCGACCAGTAATATATCCAGTCGGTTAAGCGGAATGTCACTAAGCGATGCACAACTTATATCAGCTCAGGTAGGGAGAGCTGCAGTTGATATACCAACAGCATTCCTGTCCTAACTCAAGACCCAAGAAAAGGTACATACAGCCCAAACTAAAACTATGTAATATTTTGGGGAGATGTCCATAATGAGGATGATAACACTAAATCTGGACTCACTGAAGTCTCATTTACTTCAAGGTAGGCTTACCATCCGTCCCAGAAAACCCGGGACCGTCTCGGGTTCTGGGCTCCAGTCCCGTGTCGGTCCCGGGCTTTCTGGGCCAGGGGAAGCCATCACCACCGCCACTTACAAAGTGCCAAAAAGGCACTTTTTTCCCCAGCGCCGCCATCTTGGATCTTGCAAAATCTTGCAAGATCCAAGATGGTGACACCCAAATCTCGTGAGAGCACATGGGCCCTCATGAGATTTGGGCGCCGCCATATTGGATCTTGCAAGATTTTGTGAGATTCAAGATGGTGGCGCCGGGGAGGAAAGTGCCTTTTCGGCACTTTGCAAGCAGAGGTGGCAGCTTCAGCTGGGCAGGAGGAGTCCTTTTCCAGCACAGATGCTGCTGGCCAGGCTCCAGAGGCGGCAAGGACGACAATGAAGGACGACAGCAGAAGAATGGCGGCAATGGTGGCAGCAGAATGGCAGCAATGGCAGCGGTGGTGGACGACAACAGGCAAGTTAATTAATTAATTGAGTAGACTATAAATAATTAAAATTTTCGGACGACCTTCGGGCGGCAACAGGGCAAAAAGATTTTAATTAATTAATTAATTAATTATTCAGGGGCATTTTAGAACTGGGAAAATCTGGTAAGTCTACTTCAAGGGGGCTGGGAAATCCACCAAAGCCTTATTTAAAGGATATAAGTTAAGCTTAGGTAACAGCCCACAGTTGCTGCTCCGGTGATTGAATACTGGTTTTCTCTTATCTGGGATCTGGACCAGCGGTTGCCAACCTTGCCAACACAATTTTGAATCCCGCGGTCTGTGATGTCATCGGCTGGAAGCCTCACCCCCCCTGAAGTGATATCAGTGGCCCACCAGTGACTGAAAACAGGTCCAGGGGTGGGGTGGGGTGGAAACCATCCTTTTTGCCCTCCAGAAGCCTCCCCAGTGGCATTTCGAAGCTCGCCACAGCTGCAGCTGCCTCGCAAAGCACCTCCGAAGCAGTAAAATTGTTGCCGATTTCGGCAGCCGGACACCCCTCTGACCCCCCCCCCGGGTGATGTTCATATTTCTCCACAGACCACCAACATTTTCTCATGGACCATCAGTGATCCACAGACCACCGGTTGGTGACTGCTGATCTAGACAGTAACCTCTTTTGGCTACGGCCCCTTAGGATCTCTTCTCAGGGTCCGGCCCCCCTGTCAAACAAGGATACAACATGAACAGATAAACATAAAATCCCCTTCTCACAGTTGTCAGTCTTTGGCTCCCTTCAAATGCACCAGGGCTATCCAGGGGACCATATGGCTCCTGTTGAGAATGGCTGGGCACTATCAGTGCCTTGCCTATTATTATCAGTGTCTTGCCTATTATTGATGAGACAACCTTAATTCTGAAGGAAGAACTAAACTGCATGTGCTGTATATACTTCTACCATTTTTATCTACAGCCTACCTCCAGGGCATACAGAGTAGCTGAAATAAATGAGACAATTAAGTCTATCTGACCCAAACAGCTCACATGCTACCTTTATGTTTGTGATATCAGTCAAACACATAATTCTAAAGGAAAGTTGGAAGAATAAGTTAGCAAAGGATTAAAATGTATTTTAGTAGAATTACTAATAGGGGCAAGATACAGATCAGAAGAAACTGCATGGCATCAGAATTATTAAACTAGCATGGATATATAACTGGTATCAGGCTGCTTTTATACTCTGGTAAAAATTCCTGATTTTTTTCTATTTTTTGCTTATTGTCCCCTATCTTGGGACTCATTTAAACCCCAGATACTTCTATGATGTCACAGCATCATTAAAAACGCTGCTAAGACAATCTGCTGTTGTAGCCATTATCCTGGGATGCTTCCCTTTCAGCCCAATCCTATCTCTCGCCATTGGCGCCAGTGTAGTAGTCCTGGTGGAGCGCACTCTGCATCCAATGGTCCAATGGTATTTTTAATTACTTCTGTGCAGGCTCCCTGAAGGCCTCCTTGGACCACCCACATATAGGTGTAAATCCTAAGAGAGAAAGGGGGCAGGGCGGGTTGGGTCAAAAAATGGGGGATAGGATCTGCATTTTTACATTAACTTAGGTAAACTTATGGTTTAGGATGAAAACTGGAAGTGGGTCTCAATCACTTCAGAGAGCTGAGCGGAAGCACAGGGAGGCCCGCAGTGGGGGCCATGGCCCCCCACCCTCCGGAGGGCTGGTGTGACCCCCGGTAAGTTTTCCCACCGGAGGCAGGACGTCATCGATGTCACCACACATCACTGCCACCCCCTTAAGGTGGTAGCGGCTGCTTTCAGTTTTCGTGGTGGGTCATGACCCACCACTTTGAAAACCACTGGTCTAATCTATTCTACCTGGTTTTTGCGGAAATAAAATATTGCTGCACCCATCAGGTGCAGATGTATAGTAAAACTGTAACCACTGTAACCACAAATTGATGTGTGGGTATCTTGCAATGTCAGGATGCAGTGGATTGTTGAAAGGTTAGACCACTTAAAAACCATTTGGTAGGAGAGGCCTCCAATTAACTGGACAGCACATTTCACCTGAGAAGAGATATCCACTGTCTCTGTCATGCAAGAGGAAATGCATCTTCTAAGACAGCGCTTCTTCAACACCTAAAACAAAGTAGACTATTTTCTTCAAAACTATTGTTTTAGTCTTATGTAAATATAGGCAGATTTAACTGAACGATTAAACCTAGATTACTACTTTAATCAGATGACAGTCCTACAAAACAAATTGATTCTTACAACACTCCATAAGGTAGGTAAAAATGATACATTCCTAAGATTGGCAGCCCAATCCTAACCAGCGTCAGAGCACACGGCACCCTATGCTGGCTAGGAGCTCTCCCAGAACTCCTGGTTCCACCCCCTCCCCACCCAACATCCACCCCACCCCACATGCCAGACTACCGACTCCAGAGCAGATCGCCAACTGTGGCAGCGGCTCAAAAATGGTTGCTGGTAGAGCTCTGTTCCACTGTCATAGCTAACCCAATAGGAGCACTAGTTATTGAAACTAAAATTCTCCTGCTGTGACTGTCTGAATATTATCCCTATTCTAGTCAATAACACTCTTCCAGGGTTACTCTTCCAGGCTTTCTACTCATGATGCAGCAAGGTGAGTGGGTGAACCCCTTTCTCTAAATCAGCAGCTATTCTCCAGCAATGGACCAGGCAATACACTGATGGGCCAATCCTAACTGGGCCTGGCAGCAGTGGAACAGATGTTCCACTGGCGCTGAATGTCATAAAGCAGTCAGCGCCAGCCATAAAAAGTGCTCCAGTAGCACGCTGCTGGGATGCTTCGGGAAGGCCAGAGAGAAGCAGGAGCCTGCCCTTCCTGCCTGCAACAGCAGATCCACAAGGAAGGTAAGGTGGCAGGGGAGGCGAGGAGGGGGAGAGCAAAATGGGGTGGGGAGGGGGAGGAACGGGGGCAAGGAGGCTGCCGGAGGGGTGGATATGGCGACAATGAAGCACACTGGATCCTATCCCCCTTTTCTGCAACCCCCAGTAAGTAAAAAACAACCCTTTTTCCTGGTGGCAGCGTGATCCAGGGAGCACCGCCGCTGCCGCCACCATTGGCCCACCCCCGCAAGGACTTACAACTTCCCCAACTCATGGGGTGAACTTTGAGAACTGCTGGATTAGACTGAGAGGTGATGATTGGCTTAAGGTCAACAAGTAAGCATCATAGATGAGAAGGGATTTGAACCTAGGTCTCTAAATATTCTATCCACTACCATACTTGCTCTTTAATTAATAGGAAGATACACTGTACGTATAAGGGAGCTCACCTTCTTCTGCTGGAGTGCCTACTTTCAATGCAAGTGCGTCGCTAGAGTGAGGCGCAGGGGGCGGACCGCCGGAGGGTGACGCACACAGAGGGTGATTTTGAGGGGGGAACGGGGAGGTCATTAGGGCGGCGCGCACGCCCCGCTTTGGGGCGGCGCGCGCCTAGTGACACGCCTGTTTCAATGGGTGGCTGTGGATTGGCAGCAGCATGATACACTTATATGCCCCAGAGAAGAAACTTACCTCCTTGCTTGGGTGCTCTGGGCTTGGCGGTTATTAGCCTGGGGTAGTTAATACCTGCAGCACCAGAGGGGGTAACCCCTCTGAGTGATATGGGGACGGCCCTGTTCTTCTCCGTCTCTGTCACCCTGGTGAGAGGGGGGTGAGGAGTAGTGGGAGGTATAGGGGGAAGCGGGACTCCTTCTGGAATTGGGGTTGGTGAGAGTGCCTCTTGTCCGTTGGATTCCTTGCTGTCTTTCCTGCCCCTTAACCTGTTATAGAGAGTCTGGAGGCAGCGTCAGTGTTTTGTGTTGGGGTTGTATTTGTCCAAGTGTGTGTTTGTGTTTGTGTGAGCCCTTTCCGGGAAGATGTGTTGGGATGTTCGAGGGAGTAGTGGCGGCACTATAAAAAGTGTAACGGGCCAAGGGCGATATGGCGGTGGAGGTTGTCCTGGCCATTCCAGGAGAAGGAGGGATGGTCATAGGCAGACCATCCCTCTTTCTAGGCCTTCCCCCAACCCTGGAGCCTGGGGAGTGCCTGGGAGAAACCCCTGTGGCCTTAAACTGCTGCTATTAAATGCCAGGTCGGTTAACAATAAGATATCCCTAATCCAGAATTTAATACTGGAGGAGGGTGCCGACCTGGCTTGCATCACGGAGAGCTGGTTGGATGCGGCTGGTGGGGTGAACCTTTCCCAGCTGTGTCCACCAGGGTACCGGGTAATGCAGCAGCCGCGGCTGCAGGGACGAGGGGGTGGTGTTACTGTGGTCTACCGGGATTACATCTCCCTCACTGGATACCCTGTCCCACAGTGTGCTGGGTCTGAGTGTCTCCGCATCGTGCTACAGGGGCAAGACAGTATGGGGATGCTGCTGGTGTACCGTCCACCTGGTTGCCCATCGGCTTCCCTACCTGAGCTGACCGGGGTGATCTTGGTGGTGGCATTGGATTCCCCACGCCTCTTAGTGCTGGGGGACTTCAATGTTCATGCCGAGGCCCCTGAGACCGCGGCGGCTCAGGAATTCATGGCCGCCATGGCGACCCTGGGCCTGTCACAATGGATTATGGCCCCAACGCATGGTGCGGGGCACACATTGGACTTGGTGTTCACTGCTGGGTATGGGGATGGTGATCTGCCTATGAAGGAGGTTAAGATCACTCCTTTGTCTTGGACGGATCACTATCTGGTGAGCTTTAGACTGGCAACGTTTAATCACCCCTGCAGAGCTGGGAGACCGAATTGTATGGTCCGCCCCCGGAGACTGATGGATCCGGATGGTTTCCTGAGGGCTCTGGGGGAATTCCCAGCTTCCCGGGTCAGTGATTCATCCGATGCTCTGGCTGCCCTGTGGTATGGGGAGGCAGCTAGAGCTTTGGATCAGATTGCTCCTGAACGGCCACGGCCCTGTCGTTGAGCCAAGGCGGCTTCTTGGTTTACTGAGGAGCTGCGGGCAATGAAACGACTGGGCCAATGCCTAGAGTGACGGTGGAGGAAAACTTGTGATGAATCTGATCAAACACGGGCTAGAGCCCACTTCAGGGCCTACTCCGTGGCGGTGACGGCAGCGAAGAAGGCGTTTTTCTCTGCCACCATTACGTCTGCGAGTAGCCGGCCAGCGGAGCTCTTTCTAGTTGTCTGGGATCTGCTCCACGCGGCTCCTGTAGCGAGTGAGTTGGAGTGTTCGACGGACCGCTGTAATGAGATCGCACGGCACTTCGCAGATAAAATCGCTCAGATTCGCCATGACTTGGACTCCGGTTTAACAGTTCCAGATGTTGTCCCTACAGCATCTGTCAATTCCACCGTTATGGATTCTTTTCACCTTATACAGCCTGAGGATGTGGATAGGGTCCTCTGTAGTTTGAGATCTTCTTCCTGCCCGCTTGACCCTTGCCCAGCTTGGCTAATATGATCTGCGCGGGTTGGGCTGGCCGATTGGGTGGAACCTATTGTGAATTCATCTTTGCGGGAGGGAGTGATGCCTAGCATCTTGAAGACCGCAATTGTGCCCCCCCTCCTGAAAAAACCATCTCTGGATTCCTCCAATTTAAATAACTATCGGCCAGTTTCCAATCTGCCTTTTTTGGGTAAGGTGATTGAGCGGGCAGTGGCGTCTCAGCTCCAAGGGATACTAGATGAAATGGAGTATCTCGACCCTTTTCAGTCTGGCTTCAGGCGGGGCTTTGTGACGGAGACAGCCTTGGTCGCCCTGTTGGATGATCTTCACCGAGGACTGGACAGGGGGAGTGCATCCCTGTTGGTCCTTTTGGATCTCTCGGCAGCTTTCGATACCATCGACCATGGTATCCTTCTGGGTCTGCTGGTTGAGTTGGGACTAGGGGTCACTGCATTGCAGTGGTTCCGGTCCTACTTGGCTGACAGGTCCCAGATGGTGATGCTGGGAGACGTCTGTTCGGCGCCCTGCCCTTTACAGTGTGGGGTGCCACAGGGTTCTATTCTGTCTCCCATGCTTTTTAACATCTACATGAAGCCGTTGGGGGAGATCATCCGGAGATTTGGAGTTGGGTGTCACCAATAAGCTGATGACACCCAGCTCTATCTCTCCTTGCCATCTCGCTCCAGGGAGGCTGTGGAAGTCCTGGTGCACTGCCTGGAGGCTGTTGGGGTCTGGATGAGGGCTAATAGGTTGAGATTGAATCCAGAAAAGACAGAGGTCCTACTGGTCAGGAAAGCTTCGATGCAGATACTGAGTCACCTGCCCATTCTGAATGGGGTTGCACTCCCCCTGCAGGAATGGGTGCGCAGTTTTGGAGTACTTCTGGATTCACAGCTCTCCCTGGAAAGCCAGGTGGCGGCTGTGGCCAGGGGTGCGTTTGCCCAGCTTCGGCTGGTGTGCCAGCTGCGGCCGTACTTGAGTCGATCGGACCTGACTACGGTGGTCCACGCCTTAGTGACTTCAAGACTGGATTACTGTAATGCGCTCTACGTGGGACTGCCCTTGAAGACGGTTCGGAAACTGAAATTAGTGCAGAATGCGGCAGCCCGGGTGGTCACTGGAGCTAGGCGGTTTGACTCTGTTGAGCCGCTGCTTCAGTGGCTGCACTGGCTGCCCATTCGTTTCCGGGCCCAATTCAAGGTGCTGGTAATGACCTTTAAAGCCCTTCATGGTTTAGGTCCAGGATATCTGAGGGACCGCCTTCTCCCATACATTCCGGCCCGCTCTCTTAGGTCATCTGAGGGGGCTCTCCTCAGCGGCGTTTCGGAGGTAGGGGCGGAGCTGTAAGTCGTGCCACGTCCTAGTACTATGTGTACGAATGGGAATGAGGAGGCGCCGCCCCCTCACTGTCGGAACCATTCCGCGTGGTGAAGGCGACGGGGAGGAGACGGGAAGGCGACGAGAGGCGAAGGCGACGGGAAGGCTATGAGAGGTGAAGGCAATGGGGAGGCGACGGGACAGGAAGGGACGGGAAGGCAACGGGGAGGTGACGGGAAGGCAACGAGAGGTGAAGGCGACGGGGAGGCGACGGGAAGGCGACGAGAGGTGAAGGCGATGTGTCCTAGTACCATGTGTACGAACAGGAACGAGTTTCACGGAGTAGGAACGCGTGGTGAAGGCGACAGGGAGGCCTTCACCGTGCGGAATGGTTCCAACGGCGAGGGGGTGGCGCCTCCTTGTTCCCGTTCATACACATGGTACTAGGACGTGGCGCGACTTACAGCTCCACCCCTACCTCAGAAACACCACTGGCTCTCCTGCGGGTGCCACCTCTATTGCAAGTTAGGGGAGTGGCAACACGTGGGCAAGCCTTCTCTGCTGTGGCGCCACAACTGTGGAACTCCCTGCCAGGGGATCTGAGAACCACCCCCTCCCTCATGACTTTTCGGCGAGGGCTCAAAACGTTTTTGTTTCGTCTAGCGTTTGGGTGATGGGTTGTGGTCTGCCTCCTGTATCTCAAGATGCTCTGCCATGCTGCTTCTCTGCTCCATACTGTTGCCCCCCCCAGTGTTTTTATTGTTTTTTTTAAATTGTTTAAGTATCGTTATGTATTTTATGTATTTTAAATTATGTATTTTAATTTGTTGTTAGCCGCCTTGGGCATTTGCCTTTCGGCATAGGAAAAGGCGGGATATAATTTTTTTAATAAATAAATAAATAATAGTTTGGACATCTATATGGGCTTACTGTTAAGTAATACTATAAGGCTATGGTCCGCAAACCATTTTATTGCTACTGATTGATCCCATTAAAGTTACATCAAAGCAAGTAATTTGAGATTTGCACCTGAAGGACCCAGCATTCTAATCCTGAACTCATTTTCTGGAAAGGAATTCCATGGATTTTAGTGGAATATGTATGTATAGTTGGATTGTTTGCATCCCATGGGTGACAGATTGAATCTACTTTTAAATGAGTAACTTCCCATCGGTGCATGAGAGTGTAAATTGAAATCCATTAGGATACCATCAAGAAACCTGCAAACAAATGGCCTGGACTAAGATAAAATGCAACCATTAAAAGATACTACAGAGGTATGGGATTTCAAATGAGAAAATGTTGTTTTATAGCTTAGTTATTGTTTCAGAGCCACCGCAAATCACCACTTGGATCTCTGATGCAGCCTCTGAGATAAAATACCAAAATTTCCATTGAAATCTGTGATGAATTTAAAAAAAGGCTACAGACAGGGAACATAAGCTTTAAAAATAGGCCAGGTTTTTAATAGTGCTTCTGCAATTAAACATAGATTATTCTGCTCATGCACACAGTCATTTAGGTGACAAGTGGAAACTATCAACAATGAAACAGAGAAAATATTCAATGTTCATATATAATGGGAACACCTGAGGGCAAAATAGTCTGTTTGCAGTAGATGACATCTAATAAAATTAGAAGGAATTACAAAAAAAAAAAAAAAAAAGAGGACAGAATATTGTGAATAATATATAACCTAGATGCATTTCATTTTTTCCCCACCTGGTCTTTTATTTGTATTTCTACATATTTTTTTGTTATTTGAATGCAGGGGATGAGTGGAGCCTCTCTCATTCAAGGATAAGCATTGCTGTGGAGAAGTCATTCCTTATTGTATGTAACCCATTTTGTCAAAACACAAAAGGCCTATGCAGACTTGCAAAAATGTGGGTTGAATGTGCAGTAGAACGGCAGGGTTGCACACCTGCTCATGCCTTGACCCCCCACCATCCAGCATCATACGCTATGACATCTGAACGTAATGTGCGTCCAACCAGTCCTGGGTTGACCTGAAATAAATATACAGGGTTTACTGCTCAGGTTTGGAGGAGGTTTAATATTGTGGCCCTGATCAAATGAAGTGGTTACACACAGCGAAGGTTGTGTGTGTATAGATTAAAAAAAAATACATTGGGAACTCTGTCAATCAGCTCTTTGGTGGAAAGATTCCAGCTGCTTCATAGGATTTTAATTTCTTTCTTTCTCTCTGTTTATTTATTTATTTTTAAAGAACTTGTGTGTGCACAACCCTGGCTGCTGGATTTGTACTGGATTTGTCCACACAGATCCCCATCCAGGAGTGATTCTGTCTGAAGATGGAGAACACATGGAGAATTTTTCAAGCATATGTGGCATTTAGATGTGACAGCACATGCATATTGGCAGTGGTAGAGACTATGTAGAAACTAGACTGGAGAGGAGGCAAGTAGTTCTGCAAGACTCTGTTACACTGGAATCAGCGGCCCCTCCCCCTTTCTGTTGGAGCCATTCTGGCGGCAACGGCAACACGCTGGACATTCCCCTGTCGCTGCTGGAATGGCTCCAACAGCAAGGGGGAGGGGCCGCTGACTCCGGTGTAATGGAGTCTTGCAGAACTACTTGCCTCCGCTCCAGTCTAGTTACACCACTGCGTAGAGAGGGTGGACAGGGCAAGCAATCTCACTGCATCACTGCATCTTTATTTTGCACAGGTCCCAAAGCTATCACCTGGAGCATACTTCTTTAGAAGCAAGTTCTGCAAAATCAATAGACCATACTTCCGAGTAAATGTGTTGAAAGAGAGGGCGCAAATAGCCACAAAGCACAAAGGTCTGATGAGTGGCCTTGGGGAGCAGTTGCTGTTCCATCTCCTAAAAGCATGTTGCCGCGGGTATTCTCTCTTGCGGTTGGATGCTTTGGAATCACAGACTCCGTTAATTAACTTGTTTCTTGTGACGTGTTAGTCGTTCTCTCAAAACCATTTCCAGAGTGCAGCCCTGCTGGCACACAGTTTGGAATTACTGCAGCAAGAGATTCGCGAAATTGGTCCAATAACATCTATTACCATATTTATGATTTAAGCAGTACCCACAATTCCGCAAGGGAACAAGCATCAGTTTACCACAGCAGAGAGTAAGCTCAATCAGTATTTCTTACAGCTGTAATTTCTTTCTGAGAAACGGTGAGTCCCTTAGATTACAAAATCAATCTGTTCTCCATTTTACAATTGAGGATTAACTGCCTGCAGGGTACCCGTGAATGCTGCTGTTGCTCTCTTCTTTGCCACCTTTGCCAATTTCAGACTTCATGAGCCTTAGTAACGGTGGATAATAAAAAAATAAAATGCAGGGACATTAACCTGTAATCATCTGCCTAAAAGCTTAGTTACAAAGGGTAAATAATGCTACCGTGATAATTATATTATGATGATGGGGTTGTATAGGGCCGAATTGAGCCTTTTATCTTCTTACATTTTAATCTAAACGCGGTATTTCATTCTTTTCTTATCCAATGTAATAGCACAAAGTAACTTAAAAACACACACAACACCTTTGAATGTAGATAAGAATATGCTGGTGATTAAAGATAATGTTGTGGAATGTCTGGCAGGCTTTAGTGCATCAATAACCATGACACATAATTAAAGTAATTGAAAATGCCCTGTGTGTGTTCTCTGATAGAAAGCAGTAAAAGCTCTTTGAGAACCAAGGTTCTTTCAAAACACTAGAGATATTTTAAAATCAATCGCTTTTATTTTTAAATCTTTTTTTCTCGTTCTCTAAATCTCCATAAAGCCAATCCTGCACCGTTGCCTTCAGCAATTCCTATTGTGAGGAACTGAGTCTCGGACAGTTTTATACTTGGTTCCAGGTGCTCTGTTAAATACAGTGTAAAAGGGTTTTCTGTGAAATTTCTGTGAAATTAACAGAGCCTGGTTGGTACTTATTTACTTACGGTCACTCTAGTCCTAGTGGTTGGAATTGGCAGTAGAAATACAATCTAAAGACTTGTCTGCATTGGCATCTCACTTGACAACAATCTTGATTTCATTTGAACTGGGCTATAAAATGTTCATCAAGTCATCAGTGTGATAAATCCACCACATTTTTAAACAGAATTAACTTTCTCTTGTGATTACTCAAAGGGGCAGACAACAAGAAAAATGTTCAAAACTTCAGTCCCCTGAAGGGTGTCCCGCTGTGTGGCCATCTCTTCTCTTTGAGCCCCATTTGACAAAAACAAACAACCCCCCTTATACCATAATCTTATACATAATTAGTCAGAAATAAGTCTCACTTTGTTCAGTGGGGCTTATTCCCAGGTAAGCATGCATAGAATTGCAGCTTAATAATGTCATGGCCATTCAAGTTTGTAAAGCAATGACACGGTTGGCCGGTCTGTCCATCATCAGGGAGAATTTACTATGACTCCCCTTCTAATAATAAGCATGACAGGCCAGGAAACAAGCAGTTGAAATAAGGGAGCCCTTATGAAAGACCACACTCCTGTGGGGTGAGCTTTCTCACCTGAGGATAGCTAGCCTTATTTTATTTATTTATTTATTTATTTATTTATTATTTACAGTATTTTTATCCCGCCTTTCTCCCCGAAGGGACCCAAGGCGGCTTACAACAGAAAAAAAAATACATACAAAAAATATAATATAAAAAACATCACATTTTAAAACAGTAACAAACAATGAAAATTAATAAAAACAGTATCTAAAATCGATTAAAAAGATCATAGCTACAATTAAAACAGGAGCATAAAAACAGCAGCACCCCCACCTGTACCAGCGAGATGTTAAAAAAGGCAGGGGCTCAGAAGGCTTCTTTGAATAAGAAGGTTTTTAGGCCTCGCCGGAAAGTGACCAAGGAGGGAGCAGTTCGTAAGTCAAAGGGGAGGGAATTCCTTAGTTGACACTATCATTCTGCCATGTCACAAGGAGAATTTTACCACACATTAACTACCTGGATCTTTCACAGTACTGATGGACTCTGCAGTTCACCTTTGAAGCTATTCTGGTGTGTTCCTATAATAAGAAACATTACATATTTACAAATTTGGAGATGAAGATGGATTTTCCGAACAGAGTAGAGGGGTTTTTTGCCTATTAAATTGTATACTATTCTTACACTTGAGAGAAACTGCCCCCCTTTCCTTCAAATCATAGTCACAAACAAAATCCCAAGATTACAATAATTAGGGCCCAAACCTAACAAAAACCCTCCCTGTCGATGCAGCCGTGCCAATGGAGCGTGTGCTGTATCCTGGAGGGGGCAGTTATAGAGGTCTCCTCAAGGTAAGGGAACTTTTGCTACCTTTCTCCAGAGCAAGCCTCCACTGCCCCAATGGGTCTCCTCAAATCTATGCCAGCTCTTTTGCTGGCGCAAGTCTGAGAAGAGTACGGGAGAGGGAAGGGGACAGGGTCAGGATCCAGCACTCGCTTGGGCCACCAACATCCACCCCTTCCTCTCCATGTAAGGTTGGCCCAGGCTGTGACAGGGTTCGGGATATCGGTGCAACTCAGCGCCAATTTCCCCTCCCCCTCCCAGCCCAGGCCAGTCAATGGCCCCTCTCCCTCGCCACCCCTGTCCACCCTTGCACCGACCGGTGTGGGTCTCACCTGCAGCGCCCGGTACATGTCTGAGTAGGCCATGGAGTAGGCGATGCCGGTGCGAGGAGCAGCAAACATGCTTTCCAGCATGCCTGCGACTCCTTAGGCCAGCGGAGTGGTCGCTCTGCCAGCCTAAAGATAGGCAGGATTGTGCCATCAGTCAGTGTTTGGTTTGCTGGTATGTTCATCTGGCACTTCAGTTTTGAAGGCAGGCTGGCAGGGTGTTTGACACGGTGAGTCTTCTTTTTATATCACATCTTAGCCAGAATTGTCTTTCTGGTTTTGGCCAGACTCTAATGCTGGAAGCAGAAGTGACCACTTCATACTCTTTGGCTGCTTCTCAGAGCATGCTTCTTTTCTGGGATACACATTCCTATCTCACATCAGGTATATGAAGTGACCACATGTCCCCAAAACATAGTTTTCTCCTTCAACGTGCTTGCATGTAGTGACTAGGAAAAGGCCAGGCCCTAATTTGCTAGTACTTTTGAAGGAAAACAGCCATGGATATAGCTCTGGATATAGCCATGGCACAAGCTCTGGATATAGACAATCCCAGCTCTTTTCCCTGGCATCAAGAACCAGAAGGATCTCAGGTAGCAGGTTTGCATGGAAAAGACCTCTGTTGGGGATCCTAGAGAGCTCCTTCCTTGCCTTCAAAGTCCTCCATGGCCTTGCCCATCCCTACCTCTCAGCTCTCATATCACACTACACTCCTGCGTACAACCTTCACTTTTCCAGCTCCACTGATCTCAAATTTTTCAAGGTCTCCCTAAGGGTCCAATCTCTCCCCCCACCCTGCCGATGCAGCTGCACCAAAAGCGGACGTGCTGTATCCAGTGGGGGTGTATGTGACGGGAGGCTTGGGAGGGGAAAGGGGAATAATTTCCCCTTATACCTCCATATGCCTCCCACTCTGCAATAGGTCTCCTTGGACCTGTGCCAGCTCCAAGGGGAAGAAATTAGGAGATAATGAGGGAAAGGAGGGGGATAGGATACATAATGAGGGGGATAGGATCTGGCGTGTGCCATTACTGCTGATCCACCCCCTCCCGCAGCCTCCCCGCCCCCATTTCTCACAAAATAAACAAGACACGAAAAGACAGCATCACTGGAAACAATGCTTTGCTGGGGGTGGAGAGGGACAGTTGGTCTCCCCTTGCTAAATAAAAGAGAACCGCCACTTTAAAAGATGTGTCCTTGGCCAGGTGGTAGTAGTAGCAGTAGTAACAGACACTTCCAGTCAGAGTAGACTGTAGTTGGTTAGATAGAAGGCAGCTTCAAGAGTTCGTATGAAATGTCATCATTGATACAAATGTTCTGTCTTCAGACATGATGCGATCTATGAATATTTTGTATGTTTAACTGAGGACAAATTGTCTCATGGTAGTGAGATGATTTTCCCAACTCTCCATTATTGAATCAGCATGTGAAATTTCCCATTGCATGTGTACATTTCTTGCAGCCTTTATCAAATGTTAGCACTGATGTCAGCAACTCAATATTATGAATAAAACAGCTAATTGTACTCTGAACATGTAGTTATTAGAGTCGTATTGAAAAACAAGTTGAAAGCAAAGCCAGTACTTGTGTTTTTCTGGAACACCAGAGGCAAGAAACTAAATGCCAGTGAGATTGAGAGAGGAAATAAGGGGAAGTATGGTTTAAACACTGGTGTTTGAATTTTCTTGGTGTTTTTTTTCTTGGTGTTTTCATTTTTCAATTACAAACATTAACTCAATACATAGTGCAGCCCAGAAGGCAAAGATAATAATACAACTGATAAAACACTCCCTCAAGGAGCAGTAGAAGAATAGTAAAATACCAACCTGTCATCTGCAACCAAAATGTAACAAGTAAAGATTAAAAGTCATTAAAGTGGCTCCTCCAGTAACTTTCCACATTTACATTGAAAAACATATAAATGTCCTATTTTTAGAGCACATTGTTCTTGACATGGCTTTTTTCTCCCTCTCGCCTAATCTTTTCATCTTAGATTGCTGTAGTTTGCTGTGAGAATGGATCTGCCCACTCTCATTTGCTCCTTGCAAGTGGGGCAATGGTGCCTTTACCCTGTGCCGCCATCCTCACTGTAAGATGCCAGTGTGTGAATTGCACCGGCTTCTGAATACTTGCTTCTGATGGACCCCAAAGGAAGAGGGCTGAAGCAGGACTTGCTAGCTAAAGCCTTGTCTACACAAATTGCAACTCATGTACAACAACTGTTCCTTAAGACCATTCATATTGTAGTTGGGGACAGGTGTGGCGTGTTTGCAATATTCCTGTATACGGAAATAGTAATATGTCAAGGAAAAGGGCAGGAAAGAAGCTTTCTCCTGAATACTTTGAGGAACCCTTCAATTCCCCACCTATGTACTGAAATACTACAACCCAGGAAGTGTTGTGAGTTGCCAACGCCAGCCCAACTATGAAGCTGGGTACGCCAGTTACTTCAAGTGGCAGGCTGAGGGTGACAGAGAATTAGAGGGGTTGCTCCGCACCCTGTGCCTACTCTACACCTCCTCCAGTCTTCCACCCACCTAGTCATTTCACCCTGTGCTCCAATTCTTGGAAGATTGGCACAACAGTGACTCACCTCTTCCTCCAGCACTGCTGCCCCTACGGAGGGGCTAGCAGTGTTTCCCAATTTTTTTTGACCTGCGACTCCCTTGACCATTTGCGACCATTGGCTGCGGCTCCCCATCATGATGCTGATGCCTGCCAATTGGAATTGCTCTGCTTTTCAAGAGGATTCCATGGCACATCACGGCTCCCCTGGCTGGTTTCCGCAGCTCCCCTGGGAGCCGTACCTCCCAGTTTGAGAACCACTGGGCTAGATGAAAAGGAAAGGGACTGTTACAACCCTGGTGTGATCACTCCCCTTCCACTGGAGTTATTGAAACAGGATTTCTCCACTACTGCTTCTTCCCTTGTGAGTAGCCTGGCAGCAGCAGCCACCTCCTCCAGGCTGGCATTCACCTTGCCCTCCTTCTTGGCCTTGCCCAGTCCAGCCAAGAGAGTGTGCACCCAGGCCCAGCAGCAATTGCTTCCTCCTTCCTCCTCTTTCTGTTTCTCCAAGTGCATGGAAAGGAGGGGAAGGGAGGCTCTGGCCTAGAATGTCTCCAGGAAGACACTCCAGTGCCTCCCTGCCTCTCCACACGCTTTATCTGTCCACTTCCCTGGGTTTTTAGAAATTGGAAAACTAGAATTTTAGAAATTGGAGAGGAGAAGGAGGATGACAATGAAGGTGTGCGGCACCTGGAGGGAGAGAAGGATGATGACAAAAGTGGGTGGTGGTGGGAAGGTGCTCTCACTCATGAAGGGGGCTGTGTTTGCATCAGAATTGGGGGTTAGGCACTGTCCTGGGCCCAGGACAGCACTTTGGGCTTCCCCTGTGAGATCAGCTTGGGCTTCCCCTGTGAGTTGCTCTTCATGTGGGCTAACCTTCGTAGTTCTGCTCTGCCACAAGGACAGTGGAGAATGGAGATAAACATCCCCCTCATTCATCTCACATAGACTTCACATAGACACAACAGGGCAAGTGGCATTTTCCTTTCTAGTGCTTAGAGTACTCATGAGTCATGACAGTTTTGCCAGGTTTTCTATCCCTTGATGTCAACACACACAACTATTGGCTTCTTCCTGCAAAACATATGTTCTGCCACTCAGCTACATCATCTCTCTGCCAGAGTCTAGGGTTCATGTGAAAAGTCGATGTCTTGTGTCAAGCATCAGTAAACAATGTGGAAGGTACAATGTTCCCAGAACAACCAATAAACAATTGGGGAGGAAGTCATTTGAAGAAGGAAGATTGTCCAAAACAATTTTACAAGTGAATTCAGAGTTGATTCATTTCCTTTCAAAAGAATATTATGATGGATTCCAGAGGACATTGCATAAAATGAGAGATTTGGATGCACTTGCTTCTTATGCCTAAATATAAATTCCTATTGCCAGCTGGGGTCTAGAAACCAGATGGCAGCACTGAGTGAATCAGTGAGAAGAACTGCATGATAGCTAGAAACTATCGCTGTGTGTGCTGAACTCAGCTGGCACAACATATGAATTCTTAAGGTAAAGGTAAAGGTGATCCCTGACAATTAAGTCCAGTCATGTCCGACTCTAGGGTGTGGTGCTCATCCCCATTTCAAAGCTGAAGAGCCAGCATTGTCCGAAGATGCCTCCGTGGTCATATGGCCAGCATGACTCTCCTTGCCGCAGTGCGTAGCATGCGGCTGGAACACGGAGCGCTGTTTACCTTCTCGCAAGCGGTACCTATTTATCTACTCACATTAACATGCTTTGGAACTGCTAGGTTGGCAGGAGCTGGCCAAGCAATGAGAGCTCACCCCGTCGCGGATTCGAACTGCCAATCTTTTGATCGACAGCTCATGGTTCAGCGGTTTAACCCACTGCGCCACCCGCTGGCCATATATGAATTCTTACTATGGTGAAACTGCCTGTTTAAGGGACTCAAATTTAATAGTACTACCCCTAGCTCCTAGTCATTCCTGTGATGATGAATCAGTTACCATGGTGGTGACTCTTTTCAGCGCACAGGGCTGGGATCAATCTTCAGTCCCACTGATTCCTGGCAGGCAGGTTTCAAAGGGTGGCTGGTTGCTCATTTTCTCCTCAAAGCCTTCCATGTGAGAGCTCTCTGGATTTAATCTCATGCCTCCTTCCTGTTTGATGTGAATGTTAGGCCACAAGTGAATTTGTAAAATGAGTGTTGTGTTAAGAATACTTGGGTGACATCCAGCTCCATCCCTTGGTCTTTCAGAGTAGCTGAGGTCCTGCTGTCTCAAGTTTGCATAACATAGCAAGGGAAGTATGAAAGCCCTGTGATACGTTTTGCTAGCAGTCTCTTGACTTCCCTTGCCATTCACCATTTTGCTGAGCCTGCCATGGTTATTTTGAGTGACAGTGCCTAGGTTGAATGGTTGTGGATAGAATCTCTGTACTATTGGGTCAGGATCCAAAGAACTACTGGAGGCAAGCCAGGGATCTTGCTTATTGGAGGCTTATGGGATCTTTGACCTTTTGGGGGAGCTCATGGCAGGGAACAGCAGGTCCCCATGCCATATTGAAACTGCTTTTGCAACATTCATCTGCAACAGAATTAGTTTGTTATGTGGCATGGGAAATTGCAGTTTGAGAATTATGAAACCATCTTTGGGCTGGTTTTGCAATTCTTTGAATACAGGGAGGGCTATATTTTAATATTTGCATTTTTTAAATATTTAAAATAGTGCTGCCAATTCAAAGCTCTCAGGATACTGAATTATAAAACTGCAACTATATATCCATGCTAAACAGCAGTAATAAAACCAACAGAGTAATTGTCTTCAGATTTATCAGGAAAAAATATAATACATTATATACCAATTAAAAACATACAGACTGATGGCACACTGAGCTTCTGCTAAACAATGCAATAAAGAAGAAAACATTTACTATTCAACCAGGATTTCTGCATGTGAAAGACATTGTTGAATTCTTGCTGTTCCCACTTGTTTTAAATTAACATTGATTTTCATTTGTTTAAACTTGTTCCCCATAGGCTGCAGATAAATTCCATATTTTTTGTGCTTACAAATTGTTAGCTATAGACAAGGTAAATCTTTCAAAAGGTGGCCAATTTTACAATGCAGCGAGAAAAGTTCCAGAATTATCTCTTATGTATAGCAATAAGGTACTGTGAAGTACCTTTTTGTGCCTCATTTCGTCACTTAAAAGTACAATAAATAACTTTACTTTCAAGATATAGTGTAAGCTGGAGCTATAAGGCAATATAATGATTGCTTTTTCAGGAATCCATTTTCAGGGGAAAAGTGCAGTGTGTATATACAGAAGGGTCTGTTGTGATGTGGCTAGGCCAACAGTGGTGGTGGTGTGGTATGCTGGATCATGAAGTACCTTTTGTAGCATCCAAGATACAGTTGTATCCGCGACTTCAGCATCCGTGAATTTGTCTCATTACGGATGCTTCGCAGATACGGGGGCCAACGTAAAAAAGTTAGAAAAAGAAAAAAAAGTTAAAACAAAGATTACAATGCATTCTGGAGCCATTTTGGGAGAGGAAGTTGTGCAACCCCAAAAAGGCTTCCCAAACGCTATTTCAGCTTGTTTAACCACGAAGACAAAGTGGTTTGTTTCCAAAACGTAAAAACCCTGTGTTTTAACCTTCCCCCCCTTTTCTAACTTTTTTACATTGGCCCTGTTATACGTGGATTTCAGTATCTGTGTGGGTTCCAGAAACAGAACCCGCACAGTTACCGAGGGCCATCTGTACTTTACATAGGCCAAGATGGGCCCATAATAGGGATTAGCATTCTCACTACAAAGATTAAGAGCCTGATCCTGCCTAAGATGTGGCGGCTGGCAGAAATGACCGGCCACTGCATTCTAGTTAGGATGCGGCTCATGCTGGTGCAGCCAGGGCTCACCTTGGGGAAAGGGGAAATTCGTCCCCTTCCCCGGTGTAAGCTCCACCCTAATGGGCCTCCTCAGATGTGTGCCAGTTCTTTAGCTTGCACACAACTGGGGAGGCTGTGTAAGGCAGGCCCGGGAAGGGGACGGCGATATGGCAGAGCACTCCGTCGGTATCTCTGCCCCCTCCCTGGCTGGACCGGCCAATGGCCCCCTCCCCTGCCACCCCAGCCCTCCCTCCCCACACCCTCTCGCTGACTGGTGCAGGACTTGACCTGGGTCGGCTGGCGCAGGTTTGGGACGGAAGCCTTGTAAGCGGTGCCCGCCTCCGCCACTTATACTAGACTCTAGTAAGTAGAAGTACCATGAAAGTGCTTTCCGGCACTTTCATGACACCTTGGGCCAGTGAAGTACGTGCTCCGCCTGCCTAATCTTGGGCAGGATTACTCCCTAAACCACTTATGAGATTGTAAAATCGCAAGCACAAACACCCAACAGCTTAACGTGTTGGAAGAACACAATCCAAAGTTCAGAAATGTTTCTAGGTATAAATGGAGATGACACTCGAATTTTAGCTGTGAGATTCCTGAGTAAAATGGCATCATTCAGCAGACTTAACTGTAAGGTTCAGTTAACTTTTTTCCTAGCAGAGCTTGTGTAGTTGGCTTGAAGTGTTCCTTGAAAGACAGGAATTTAGCAAATGATGCTTTCCCCATCAATGCACCTTCATAGCAGGAAAACGCTCACCTGTTGAATTTCAGCTCATCTCGTAACCATCATCCCCAATCCATAAAGTCTCGATTTGTTACCATCATTCTCACACAATGGTAGATCACAGTTGACTGAAACACAATTCAGGGACCAACATTTTTTTTAACCTAGGCTACTCCTTCTGAGATGGATGAGTGGAACTTCAGTTATCATTAATTGATGAGTGTAGGATTTAAACTAGGCCCAATCACTGCTCAGTTAAGGCAGTGTCCTGACCCCAGGAACAATCTCCACAATCAGGGGATGAGACAGATGAATCTGAGGAGGAGGCAGAGCCAGAAATGCCCTGGACACAGACTCAGGAAACCACTTGTCTGGAAACTTCTGTGTAGAAATTGGACTCAGTACCCCTAACAGAGGCAGATGATACAGCCCTGCATCTGTCCTTGGATTCTGAGAAGGAACCTACAAGAAAACCACAGATTCCCCTGTGCCACAGGAGTCAACATTCAAGAAATCAGACAGAGGCCCTCTTTAACTTAAGCCACAATAGGTTTCCCAGGAGTAGATGTGGAGCTAGCCACCTTAAATTCTTCGGCAGCTATATATACTCCCAGTCATCCTCTGCTGGAACAACATCTGAGTCTGCCTTGAACGCTGTGTCTGTTCTGTGGATACCATTGGAGCTGCCCTGGTCTTGACTTTTGGTGTCTGCAGAGACTCCCGAATCCTTGAAGGCCTAGATGAGCTGATTGACCTCAAACTGTACCCTTGGTCCCCTTGTGCTTCCAGGCCTCTTATGACTGCAGACAGGACAGGGTTGGCTTCAATCTTAAACACACTGACTTGAAACTGAAAATAAGTCCTATTCTTAGGGTTACCATATTTTTGGTGAGCTGATTCAGGACCCCCGCCCCATTTTTTTTCTGGGCGCCATTTTTTTAAAAATTGTTTTTGGGTCTTGAATTTTTGGTTTGATTTTTTCCCCGGACATAAGTCCGGCTGAAATTATTTATTTATATCCCCCCTGTTCTTTCACCCCCCTACCATGCTTTTTCATCCAGCTGCTGCCGCTCTTTCCAAAATCCTGTGGGTGGTGGTGGTGCCGCCGCCATTTTTGCTTGCGAGGCTAGCAAGCCTTGCACACAAGCAGCCTGCCCTGGAATCCCTTCATTCCTAAGGGCTTCCAGGCTGCTTGTACGCATGCATGTGGCTTATGATTTTTTTGCAAGCCGCATGCATGCACACAAGTGGCCTGAAGCCCTTAGGAACGAAGGGCTTCTAGGCCTCTTGTGCGCAAGGCTTGCTAGCCTTACAAGGAAAAATGGTGGTGGCAAACAGCAATCTGGGATGGCCACCATACCTCCTGGGATGCTGGGACTGGACCCCGAAATCTGGGAGGGTCCCGGCCATTCTGGGACGTATGGTAAGCCTACCTATTCTGTTCAATAGAACTTCAGTCTGTGAAAGTAGTACAGGTGGGCCCCCATATCCGCTGGGGATATGTTCCAGGCCCCTCCGTGGATACTTGAAACCGTGGATAAGAGTGAACACCCCCTCCATGGCTTCCAGAGGGCCCCCCCACCTGCCTCCCCTGCAGGCAGGCATGCTTCCCCCTCCCAGCTCTTATTTTTCTTTCAGCAAGCTTTGTTTCTTCCTTAAAACAAACAGAGAAGCAGCCTCCATTGCAGGCAAGTAGAACGAGACTAAGTCCTAGAGAGGCTCTGCAAGGTTTCTGTTAACCTTGCAGAGCCTCTGTAGTACTTAGTCTCTTTCTACTTGCCTGTAATAAGCAGCCAGAGGCTGCTTCTCCAGTTTCTTTAAGGAAGAAACGAAGCTTATTGGGAAAAAAGTAAAAGCCTGGGGGGGGGGTTTCCCCACGATCCGTGGATAACTGAAACCGTGGATAGCGAATCAGTGGATATGGGGGCCCACCTGTATTAACTAGCGTGATGCCTGTGCTTCACTACGGAATGTAAGTACTTTAAATCCATTTTGTCTCCAATAAACTTTCCTTTGATTGCAATTAACTAGTTAAATGTAGCACTACCCCATGTCAGGAAACACCCTGCAGTTATTAAAAGTCATGGTTCCATCGAATGATAGTTGTTCCCCTCACTGTTGTGCTTACGTCACAGAAGGAACGTGCTCCCAGATTTCTCATGTCTAGGCCCGGGGGTTTGGGGGTGGTGGTGATAAGTCAATGAGTGAGTGAGTGAGTCAGGACACGACAGTAAACTGCACTGCAAGAAGCTCTCTGTTTCATTCTTGTGAGAATAAATTGGTATCATTACCTATACACTGCCCTGAGTTCCTTGGAGGAAGGCAGGATACAAGTATAAGTAAATAAGTACCAATTTCCTAGCCCTTCAAGAGAAGTAAGCAAATTCAATGTCATGATATTTATTTCTTATACAAATCTGATATTAGATTCTTCCAGGAGAAATGCCCATTATGTTTGAAATGCAATAAAATTTCTTGGGCAAATAGTGTCTTTCCTCTTTCAGGAGGAAGAAAGCTTAGAGTCCACTATTTTATTACATGCAACACCTGTAATTTTATTTAGTTGTTATAAGCATCCTCGGTACTTTAGTATATATTGTCAAAAGCAGTCGAATTCTCATCAAACTAGGAATTAATTGGTGCAAAATGAGAGTAGAGAACAGGATGTCAATTGTTCTGTAATCATGCATTTTAAACAACTTCCACAGAAGAGCATTATAAGGAAATTAATTGGTGATCACAGAAAGCCAAAATGACCCATAGTGAAATAATCTGAGAAGATAGCAAAGGATGTATGTTTTTGTTCTATACATTAGCTTGCTCTCAAGAGAACTCAACAATCTTGTAGCTTTGTTAACAAATATTGACTTGCTTTTTAAAGATTATGGCTACAGCCCAGAATGCATAAGATGAACAGCCCAGTCCTGTGTAAGATCCGCCACAGTGTGCTATGCATGCTGCGCCGGATCCTAAGCAGGATCAGGCCAGTGCTGGCAGAGCTGGGGCACACCTTGGGGGAAAAGGACATTTGTCCCTTTCCCCCGGGGAGAGAACCAGCGGCCCCTATGAGCCTTCCATTTTATGTGTGCTGACAAAATCGCCGGAGCAAATCTGGGAAGGCTGTGTATTTTCAGCCAGTCCCAGGACAGGGCTCAGGATATTCATGGAGCATACCACTGATAATCCCCCCCCTTCTCCCAGACTCGGTGGCCCAATCACCCCCTACCCTGCCACCCCAACCCGCTCTCCCTACGCCCCTGCACTGACCGGCGCAGGACTTACCTGCATCTGTTGGCGGAGGCTCCAGCCCTGGGCGGAGTGAGCCGCACCGGCCTTGGTGCTGGAGCCGCTTACTTGCCGGGTGCCACAAGCGTGCCTTACGGCACATTTACTACACCATCCCCTGGCGGAACTGTAGTTCTGCCAGGGATATCTGCACTGAATTGCGCTGTTATTTGGATACCTGGGACCCTAACTTTCTTTTTAAAATCCAAATGTAAATGTATATGTATATACTTGCTGTTGGAGAGGGATTCCTTGTGATGAGAGGGCCTGGTGGCTCTCTGCATCAATGGTATGGGTATGGGGTGGTTTCCTCAGGTCCTTCCTTCAGAAGCAGGAGTGAGGGTCAAACTAGATGTGTACCTAAATGCTCAACAAATTTCATCTATAAGTTGTGCTTGGGCGCTGTGACATGTAATGAAACTATAGAAGAAGGATAGTTGGACTCCAATGCCTTGTCCCTGCCACTGTTTCGATCCTGATCATAGCCCATACATGCACTATTTTTTTATTTTAAAAATGAAATGTTTTCTTTCATTCCGCTGCTTCAGAGTGTTGTGAACGTGCTGTAAAGCATGCTTTTTACACCTGGAGAGTAAGCAGTGCTGGCGCCAAGGCCAGCACTGCTCACTCTCTGCCGGTAAGAGGTTGCCACCAGCAGACACAGATAAGTCCTGCGCCAGGTGGCATGAGGGGCATGGGAAGGGTGGAATGGGGTGGAACAGGAAGGGGTGATTGGGTGGTCAGGCCTGGGAAGGGGGAGGGATTCTCGGTGGCGCACTCCACTGAATCCTATCCCCAGTCCCGGGTCTGGTGAGCCTTACATGGGTTCTGTCCGGGGGCGGGCCCGTCCCCGGCCCAGAAGACACCCCAACTCCCTTGCAAGGGGAGCGCTACGCTGCTCTTCAGGACGGACCCACCTCCGGACTCGATCTCCCCGCCGTGGCGGGCCGGTCGCAAGCCGCGGGGAGATCAAAGGACTCACCCGCGACTGCTGCCAGGCGTCCCCGGGACGACGCGGCCAGAGGGGAATCCCCCACGGCCGAAGACAGCTACCCGAGGGAAACCCACATGGCCGTCGCCTCGGCAGGGACGGGAGACGGAGCTACGGCGACGTTCCTCCCTCGGCGATGCGCCCCAAAGCCGGAAGTCCGAATAGCATCGGACGACCGGGCCGGAGGGGGAGGAGGCACAGGAGAGACCCGGCGTGTCTCCAGCGGCAAAGACAACCCTGATAGGCCTGATGGCCCATCAGTAAAGGGAGCGTCATGGTGGGATTGGTTGCAGGGGTGGGGGAAGGACCGGGGGGAGGCGGGACCAGAGGGCAGCCCACAGTATAAAACGGAGCAGGCCAGTGATGAAGGGGCTGGCGACCGGGCTGGTTTCCAGGAGCGACAGCCCGCAACGCAACGCACCAGCCGGCTGGGGTAAGGATCAGGTGAAGCTAACCTCCTCAACCCCAGCTTCAACTGAGGCCTTGCCCATAATACCAGAACCTGGGTTGACCTGGCCTCGCTTAAAGATACTGTCCTAGTGGGTAGACCTGTCCTCCGGGAGTTACGCTATAACTAAACCTGGGTTGACCTGTACCTCCAAGAGGACTTCAGTTAGATCTCTCGGGTAGACCTATACCTCGATCATCCAGCCATCGGGCGAACTGGGTAGACCTGGACACCGGACTCTCGGCTTCACAAGGCATATACAGGTGGGTTGACCTGTCCACTGGGGAACCATCTTAAACAGGACTGCTGGACTGGAGGTTGACCCAGCCCCTGAGGAGCCCGCTGGGGCGGAAGTAGCTCTGACCACACCCTTACCAGGGTCGCCCTCACAGGTACGCTCACAGGTTCCTTGGATTTGCACTGGTCATTTTACCAGCACACATCCGAGGAGACCCATAGGGGCAGCTGGGACATTACCCAGGGGGAAAGGGATGAATGTCCCTTTCCCCCGAGGCGGCCTCCAGCTGTACTGGCGCTGGTCTGATTCTGCCCAGGATATGGCGCAGCATGCTTTTGCACGCTGTGACAGCCCTGGACAGAATTGGGCTGTAAAACTAGCATGGGGATGTGTGACTGGGATCAAAACTGTAGTGGGAACAAAGGACTAACGTTTCCCAACTCTTCTAGTAGTTTTGCCACATATTTATAGATAACATCTCCCCCCCCTCCCCACCAGGCGACTTTACACATTTAGGCGCATGTCCAGTTTGGCCTTCAGCAAGGTCGCAGATAATCAGGTCTCTCTTATTCCTGGATCCTACGATAGACGAAAGCCCAATACCTTCGAGTTCTCCAGTTCGTGTGACACCCAACAGTCAGCTAGTGGTTCCTGATGTACCTTCATTAATACTATGCCTCTCTGGAACAATATGCAGCTTGCCTGCTGAAAGCTGAAATGGGCTTCTCTTGCTTTCACTTCTTAACCCTGGGCTTTTCTACCTGAGTTTTTAAACTTTATTGAACAGATCAGTGTCAGGGTGTTGACCCTACATGCCTGCCATTAGCCCTGATCAGGAGACAACACTGTCACCAGTGTTAGCATCTGGTCTGCTGCTGTGTTTACATACTTGTGAGTTTACGCACATACATTAGAAGGAAAAGTACTAGAGACCCTCTTATGGTAACAATGCTGAAATCTCCTGAAGTTTGTTAATTCACTGCCCAATCCTGACCAACCTTCTGGCACCAATGCAATCACAATGTAAGGGAGCAAACATTTCTTTACCTTGAAGATGCCTCCATGACTGCCGCCCCCCACCGCAGGATGCAGCGCGTGCCCTGTTGACATTGGTGCATCGGTGATGGAAACTTAGTTAGGATTGGACTGTCAATCAAACAAGCAGGCTATGGAGGATGAAGCCAAATGATAAAGTAGTGATCTAAAGAACCAAAGAAAAATTCATGGCTGTGCTGACCCTGACCCTGCTACCATGTGGCAAAGGACTTATGAGACTGAGAGGAGATCTGAAAACAGTTTGTGATATGGTAAGAGGGGGATTGCTCTTCCAAGAAAAAAAAAAGGCACCAATCTCGTTGGGCTGTTGCAAAGGTTTGAGTGCATCTCATATTGTTCTTTGGATGCCAGCCATGTTTTCCTTTGTCTAGCGCGGGGGTTCTCAACCCCTTCCTGGCCGGGTACCACCTCTGATATCACTCTCCTGCTGCATACCACCAGAAGTGACTGGTGATGACATCATTGCCAGTTACTTTCGGGTTTTCAGGTTTTTGGAGGCCATAAAATGCAGGTAGGAGGCTCTGGACTGGTGGGAGGGCCCTTCTCAGCATTCCTGAGGGGCTCGGCCAAAGGCAGGAGCCTCTCGAGAGCGAAAGCACACTGCCAAAAGTGCAGCATCAGACCAGGTTTACAGTGGTCCGGTCAGTGACGTTGCTCCGGTAGGGGCGGGGCTGTAAGTATCTCTCCGTCCTAGACCCTTTACCGAGTGAGCAGGAGGCGGCCCCGCCCCCTCACTTTCGGAGCCTTTCCCCTGCGGAGAAAGCAGCAGGCAGGGTTGCCTGTTGCTTTTTCCGCAGGGGAAAGGCTCCGACAGTGAGGGGGCGGGGCCGCCTCCTGCTCGTTCGGTAAAGGGTCTAGGACGGAGCAATACTTACGGCCCCGCCCCTACCAGAGCGACGCCACTGGGTCCAGTCCAGTCGGCTGAAGTACCACTGGTTGAGAACCCCTGGTTTAGCGCTGTGTTTGTGACACACATCACAAATGGCACTTTCTACTTAATTAATAGTTTAAAATATTTATGAATTGCCTTTGTATCACAGTAGTTCTATCACAGTAGTACCCAAAATGATTAAGGAGTATTTATTTATCAGTGATTTGATACTAATTGGGTTTTTTCTTTTTGTGTTGCAAAGGATACTCTTGAATTTGTATTTGGTCTCCAACAACAACAAAAAAAGCAAAAAAAGCACACCTAGGATGCGTAAGAACATCAGTGCTCTAACAAGCTTGAATCCATGTTCAGCCACTTTATTGCAAAAGCATCTATTTGGTACTTGTCTCATTTCCTTTGTTCCTTGTGAAAGCTGATAGATCTTGTGGAGTGTTAACATCTATAATGAGCTTGTCTAATATGATAATAATAGCTGCAGAGAAACTAGTGGTGAGATCATTATTAGCTCATTGTTTGCAAGGAATGTTAATTTGACTGTTGAATGTAGCTGGTTGGGGGGAATATGACAATGAGAAGTTTTTATGTCTCCAACTTTAGCAACTATAAGGCTTCTTCTTGATGGAAACATCTAATTTGGCATCACTGAGTGGCACAATGTTTAGACAGGTGAATCTTCTTTTTCAGTCCCAAGCCAGAAAATAATAATCAATGAGAATCCTTTTGCTTGCAGACTGACGGCACAATCCTGTCTAAAGAAGCGCCAGCGGAGTGATGGCTCCGCCAGTGCTGGGTGTCGTAAATGTGCTGTAAGGCATGTTTTAGACACCCAGAGAGTAAGTAGCACTGGCAGAGAGCCCGTCACCACTCACTCTCCGCCAGACCCAGAGCTGTGCCCACTGGGGAAGGTACATGTTTGGACAGTCGGGGCAGGGGCTGGGAGAGGGCGGAACAAGGGCATTCAGGGGGGAGGGATTGGCCCGGCAGGCCTGAGAGGGGGGAGGGATAATCGGCAACACAGTCTGCCAAATCCTATACCCCATCCCGGGCTTGGCCAGCCTTACACTGGCTCCTCCTCATATTTGCTCTAGAAACTGCCCGCTGTTTCTTGACCATGTTTTCACCTAAGTCTTACAGTGCATTTCAATGCATGCTTACGCAGTATAGGATTCCAGTCTTAGGTATATCTTTAGTGTGCAGACACTGTCAGAACTATTCAACTGATTCCACAGTAAAGCTTTTTCAAGTGAGGTCTGAGGAACCAGCATGCCTCACACTCACAAGCCACAGTGACTCTCCTCTCAGTACTGACCCCTACTAATCAAAGCAGTGAAACGGGAGTCGGGGATCAGTAGGAGTATCATTCATAGGTGGCCGTTTTGGTACAAAAAAAACACTGCACATCTTGGTAGCACTTGCTTTCCCTTTACATTTAGTGTTGAAGTACTAAATCAACCATGGAGAGAGCTGCCATCTAGGCAAGTCCAGAAGGAGCCATGTCAATTTAGATCACCTGAGTTTCCACAGCACTGATCCTTATTTGAAGCATGTATTGCCTCTTGGAGGGATCTGGTGGGGCCACTGTGAGATACAGGAAGCTGGACTAGATGGGCCTTTGGCCTGATCCAGCAGGGCTCTTCTTATGTTCATGTTCTTATGTCTGAGTAACTTCCAAGTCAATTTGTGAAGAAATGACTTTTTGCAAGCTGCAAAACACCCAAAGCTCAACCCAAGGGGAAGTGATCTTGTGCAAGCTCCTTTGGAATGAAGGGACCCAAGCAAGACCTTCCAGTCTTTCAGTGTCAGGTCCTCTGAGCAGATTGCTAGAGGAAGTAGATGTGGCTTCCTGCGTAACTGCTCCTGGCATCATCTGTATCACTACACTGAGCAGCTATACATCTGAACTCGCTTTCATTTCCAAGAAATGCAATGCTATGATTCCGCTGGCAAAGAGTGCTCTTTGTTTTTCCTGGGGTCTGAACTGGGGCTAGAGGCTTAGACTAACATTTTATGAGTCTGCAAAAGGGAATAAAAGGGCATTCGGTAGTGACAGTAAACAAAAAAACCCTTCCCTGTGCAACTGCCAACAACCCAAACGACACCATTTTCACCATCAATTACAAAGCAAGGCAATATTTCATCTGCTTATTGAAGCAGTGCCCTCATCTGCTCAGTGGGCCTATTTCCAGCTTGCTAGAGTCACAAGTCTCTTACAGTGTCAAACTCAGCTACTCTTTATGACCTGCTATATAATTCTGAGCTCTCTGAAAGGCGAACAAGAGCAAGCAGAGCTGCAGAATAGCGTATCAGCAGCGTTATCAAGATCTGCTGGGATTCAAGCTAGAAGCATCTTCCTTGTCTACGTACTGATGTCCCATGTGGTCAGCTACTTTCCCCAACATGCTGGTTTTGTACGGGCAGGAATTTTTTTCCTCTGGAAAAAAGGGCCAGTATTCAAACACATGTTGTTCCCCTCCCCCACCTTTCCACCTGCAGTTCTGCTAAATATATAAATTGAGTCTTGCTCTTTTGATGCAGACCTCCAGAGTCCAAAGATGTGGAATGGATTCAGGCAGTTAATTTACAGGCAGTTAATGTGTTGCATTCAGGCAGTTAATTTACTTTACACCAGGGGTTCTCAACTCCTTCCTGGCCAAGTACCATCTCCAGTGCCACTTTACTGCTGCGTACCACCGGAAGTGACTGGCAATGACATCATCGCCAGTTACTTCCAGGCTTTCAGGTTTCCAGAGGTCAGAAAATGCAGGTAGGAGGCTCTGGGTGGGAGAGAAGGCCCTTCTCAGTGTTCCCAAGAGGCTCGGCCAAAGGCAGGAGCCTCTCGGGAGTGAAAATGCACTGCTGAAACTGCCACACCGGAGCGGAGTTCTGGTGGTCTGGCGGTCCGAGAACCACCAGCAGTCGACCCAAGTACCACTGGTGGTACTAGGTACCGCTGGTTGAAAACCTCTGCTTTACACTGTTCCCTTAAGAATGCTATTACCCCAGACTCCTGCCTCTAGTGCTGGCACCAGGTTGCTGGGAGTTCCGGGGCAAACTCCTGCACTGATCACCGATGGCACCCCTGCCTGCCCTTAATGATGCACTGAATGCCAGCACTGACACTAGTACAGAGCATTCAGGGGTCAGCCCACCCAGAGGGGTAGCTAGCCTGCCCAGGGGTGGGGGCAGTAGGCCGAGATGACTGAAGCCACGCCCCCGCTGTGTGATGTTACTCGGAAGCCACGGCCCCGGGTGACATCACACGGCCTGGAAAAAAGGCCCTGGTAGACCGGGAGTGGGGGCCTGGAATGCCGGGAACTCTGCTGAAGCCGAGGGACATCAAGAGAAGGAGCCGCCGCCAGCGGGAACGGGAGCCGCTGCTAAGAGAAGAGCAAGGTAACAAGAAGACTGGGTTGGGGGGGCATTAAGAAGGGGGCAGCACTCATCCAGTGGGTGGCTGCTGCTCCCGTCCCCCCGTTCTCTTGCTGGCGGTGGCTGCTCCCGTTCCCGGCAGCGGTGGCTCCCTGATGCCCCCCAGCCTCAGCAGCATTTCCGATGGAGACTTCTTCGGGCTGTCGAGACCTGGGAGGCGTTCCAGGCCCTCGCTCCCAGCCTACTGGGGCTTGGAGGAAGGCGGGCCTCTGCATCGCCTCCGCCTCTCCGACTGACTGCCAAGGCCTGGGGAGGCGTTTCCCCGCCCGGTTTTCTTGGCCCTTACTGAGAACACCTCCCAGGCCTTGACAGCCAGGCAGAGAGGAAGGACAGAGGCTGCGCCGAGGCCCAGGAAAAAAAAAATTAAGTGGCGCAAATGGCCCGGAGCCACCGCTGCCCCCTTGATGCCCCTCCTGCCCTCCTGCCCGGGGGCGGACTGCCCCTGCCCCCCTGCTCCTATGCTTCTGAGCCCACCCAGATGGGTTCTCTGATGGACATGGGCCCTCAACCCTGCCCACCTCCCTCTCTTCCCTTAGATAGGGAGAACACTGCTGCAGGCCTGGGTTAAGAGCCTGGCCAGGAAGCTGTATGTAACCTTGTCTAATAAACCTACAGCGTAATCCTACCCAGGTCCTCCAGTGGTGCAGCAGTGGTGGAGGGAGAACGGGAGGCTTTGGGAGGGAAAGGGGATTTAAATCACTTTTAAAGGGGGATCCAAAGCCTCCTGTTCTGCCCTCCACCACTGCTGCACCAGTGGAGGACCTGGGTAGGATTGCGCTGCTTGTCTAATAAACCTATTATGTTACCAACAGCTGTTCTGTGTCTGAATGAATAATCAACATTCTGCAGACAACACAAGAATATAGTGAGAAAGGTTGCATTTTCAGTTATAAGCGTGGTTACAGGGAATTCAAACATGGCTAAACAGGTCATGAATTGCCTTGCAAAACCACAGCATAATTTTGTTTTTTCTTTGTGTTTAAATATTCTTTTAATTTTGCCTTTTCTCCAACTTCCCTCACAGTAGGATAATAAAATTATTTGTTTAAACTGTGCAGTGAAGTGAAATGCATGGTGCAATCACAAAAGGTGCAGTTGAACTACTGGAAACATTCATAAAACAAATGGATTTGTCAATGAAAACACAATGTTGTTTTTTAAGGCAGAAACAAAACAGCAGTTTAATAAAATGAACTGTTTGGATAAGCCAGGAAAAAACCTCAACCCCAGCTTTTCACAATATTAATTAAATGAATAAAAGGGAATACAGTGTTTATAAATTGTACGATCCACAGGTACTCATATGCAACACATAAGTATTTTACGCATTCTACTTTAAACACCTCTCCCTGACTATTCAAAACGTGTTTTTCTAAATCCACCAGGTTTTTAAAGGATTTGATGGTTTTATGTCAGTTAAAAACGTCTCCAATATATCTGTACTTATTTTAGTATTTATTTTAGTTAAGTTTGTTGCTTGCAAGTCTCAGGTAATCAGAACTGTACACAATGACACAAACTCTGTCCTTAAGCATTCTGTAAATATTTGTTGTTTTGAAGGCTTCAACAGAATCTTTACCTAGGGTTTCTCTTTGGGCTATTGTCGTGTCACTCCATCTTCTTCTCTTGATAAGGGAGGAGCCCTGTCTGACTCAAAAGTCTTTGGGCTGTATCCAAAGACAGTTATTCATGACATTTGAAATTAATGGGACAGCCCAATCCTATCTAACCCCCCCCCCCCGATGCAGCAGCGCCACCACAGCATGTGCTGCATCCTGCAAGGGAGGGGCAGTCATGGAGGTCTCCTTCAGGTGAGGAAACATTTGTTCCCTAGCTCCGGAGTAAGCCTCTGCTGCCCCTATGGGTGAACTACGAGGAAGTAGAGGAGGGGTCTTGAGAACAGAGCCTGGCTCATGGGAAGACTGAACAGCCCTCCGTCCTGGCCAAGGAGATAAAAAATGGAACCCAGAGGGTGGAGGTGGGCTTCTTCTTTTGCATCTTCTGATTCTGCATCATCTGCATGCTGATCAACAGATTTTAAGGGATGGCCCTGAGGTTTAATGTTTGTGAGAATGTGTGTGTGTGTGCACACACACGCACACACGGAAAGCATGTTTGTGCCACCCGACGAGTAGGCGGTGCTGGCGGAGAGGCTTGTGGTGCTCCACCAGTGCCGTGGGACGGATCGAAGCTGCAGCGGAGAGGTGAGTCCCCGCGGTGCAGTGTAGGGTGGGGGAGGGCAGAACAGGGTGTTTTGGGGGTAGGATTGGTCAGCTGGGCCCAGGAAGGTCGAGGGATTGGCAGCGGCCTCCTCCGCCATATCCTATTCCCCTTCCCGGGCCTGGCTGGCTTTACACAGCTGACTTGAATGTGCACCAACAAAAAAGCTGGCGCACATTCAAGTAGACCCATTAGGGCAGCTGGGACTCTGCTTGGGGTAAAGGGACAAATGGCCTTATTTGCGCAGCCGCATCGTGCTAGACAGGATCAGGTTTGATCCTTTTGTTTGTCAGAGGGATAAAACCAGTTTGAGGTTAAAAGTCAGGAGTTGAATCAAAGCTGTAGTTGAATCAAACTAATTTATTCATAATCAAGGCAGTTTTTTCTCCATATGCATGACCATACTAGGTTTATGTAACAGGCAGCCCAATCCTACCTAACTCCCCCTGTGCTGGGTGCACACTGCATCCTGGGGGGATGCATCCCAAGGAGATGCAAGTGAACATTTGTTCCCTTGCCCAGGGAACCGCACCAGCTACCTTGCTGATGGAACTCCCAGTGGACTTGGGAAGGTGGATTGAGGCCAGGAAGGGGGATAGGATATCAGCATTGCTGCTGCCACAGATACCACCCCCTTCCTGGCCTCCTGCTGGCGGCACACTGCACGTGCTGCCAAAACCCCTTTTGCAACAGTGGAACTATGTATTGCTGTCTTAAACCTCTCCACACGCCAGCCCAATCCTTCCCAGCTATAACCTATCCCAGGGGTTCCCAACCTGTGGTATGTGTACCACCGGTGGTACTTTGAGTGACTGCCGGTGGTAGGCGACAGGCTGGTCCTTATCTGGGTTTCTGATCTCCGGTCTGACTTGCAATTTATTTCAAAGCATCTCTGACTTGCTGGTCTCCCTTTGGAAAGCTGATCCCCCAATGCCTCTTATCTGGACAGACTTAATAGCTGCTAGGAACATCAATCAGCTGCTAGGAGATCTCTTATCTGCTCTTCAGATAGGTCTCTCTCACCTGTTTCTGTTCCTTATCTCTAGGCTTACCATCCGTTCCAGAAAACCCGGGACCGCCACGGTTTCCGGGCTCCGGTGCCGGGCTTTCCGGGCCCGGATGAAGCCTCCAGCGGCAGGAGTGTCGGGACGTCGGGGGAGTCCTGGCCGGCTTGGACACAATTGGCCAGGCTCCCCAGAAGACTTGTAAGGAGCGGCAGCACCAGCACCGGCGGAATAAGAGAAGAAGAAGATAATGAAAGAAAGAAGATGATGAAGAATGGCAGCAGTGCAGAATGGCGGCAGGAGCAGAATGGCGGCGGGAAGGTGACAGCAGCAGAATGAAACATAACTGTCCTGGGGAAATGAAGCAGAATGAAACATAACTGTCCTGGGGAAAGATAGACCAGAAACCAGAGAGACTGAAAACTGAGGATGCATGATTGATATTCTACTCCTGAACTGAAGCCTCTATGTCTGCTCTTTTGGATAAGCTTCCAAAGCAGGAAATGGATCTGTGAGTTCTACCGTTTGAAAAAAAAAGGCACAGTGGCTTAATTGCTGCATTTGCTGACACTATCACCTATCTATTGCACATATTTATTTACATTAAATATAAATAAATTTATATTTATATACGGATTTATTTATTTATTGGCGCAGGTGGTACTTTAGAAAATTTGACTGTGACAGGTGGTACACCTGGTGACAAAGGTTGGGAACCTCTGTCCAATCCTATCCGTACATTTATCACCATTCATAAAAGGATAAGAAAAGAAACTGAAAGTAAAAGTTATCAGAAACAAGGTGAGAAAAGAAGAAGCTAATTTATATGGAGTGATTAGCAGGATCAAAAAATAGGGAAGGTGGACACTGAATTTTGTGGCTCTACTCTCCTGAACCCGTTTAAAATCCCGGAAAACATTGCAGTAAAAAATGTCCAATGGCAAAACTACTCCTACTAAAGATTTTCCTAGAACTTTCCTTTATGTTTGCATTTAATAAGGTGAAAAGTACAACAAACTTTTACAACTTGTGAAAGTGCTGGGAAAAGCATGACTAATAAGGGGAAGGTAGAACCGAAACAATGAAATAAACTTATGAATGTCTATAGTTCCCACTAGGCTCCTTGTTATGAGGTCTGCAAATTATCTTGAAGAAAAAATATGATTCAGTGCAACTCTGATTGCTTTACTGTCAAGCATAGAATGGTTATTGGCAGGAAAACAAAAGATGGCTATGAAAGCATTAATAAACTTGACATCAATAAACAACATCTGAAAATGCTAATGAAGATATTATACCCTCGACTGAGATATAGACAGATTGAGCTATTCCAACCTCTTCTGTATGCTCATTTGTGCATACTTTTCTGTTAGCACTAATGTTTTCCTTATTAGTTCTATTAAATGAATAATGTGCGAAATTCTGTGAATATTGTAAAATCAGCAGCATGTTCAGTTTAATTGGATCAGTGATCAGGTTAAGTGAAACCATGCTTGTCTTTTTTTTTTTTAAACTTTGATGCATTTTGGCAACCCAAACCTGATTTTGTTTAGCAAAACTTTTAATTGCTTGCTGCACTTTTATGAAGAAAAAAGGGAGAGGAAGGGAATAGTTTTAAAATAAACTTAGGCAAAATTCTAGACATGAGATTCTGAAAAACATCTTTTTTTTCCTATATTTATATTTTATTGATATATTAAAACATAAAATCAATACATATTTCATAAAGTTATAGCAAGCGTGAAGCAATACATCCTACTAGCATACTATTCACTATTTTCTACATATAATTTCCAACTAAGCCAAAATAACACCCACATTTTATTCATTAAATCCGCATATCATCACATCATTCCTCTCTCTCTCTCTCTCTCTCTCTCTCTCTCTCTCTCTCTCTCTCTCTCTCTCTCTCTCTCTCTTAAAAAATCAATAAATGGTTTCCAGTTATTCTCGAAAAGGTTAACTGACTTTTCCTTAATTAAAATTGTAAGTTTATCCATTTCAGCATAGTCCAAAACTTTCAGCCACCAATCTTCCAGCGAAGGTATCTCCGAATTCTTCCAATATTGTGCATATAAAATTCTTGCCGCAGCTATCATATATAAAAACAAAGTTTGAAATTTTTCACCTACATGATCCTTCCACATACCCAACAAAAATGTTTCTGGTTTCATTTGAACCTTAATCTTTAAAATCAACTCAATCTGTTTATGAATCTGAATCCAATACTTCTTTGCTTGGGGGCACGTCCACCACATATGGTAAAACGTTCCTTCTTGCTTTTTACATTTCCAACATCTATTCGTCACCTTCTCATACATTTTTGCTAATTTGCTTGGGGTTATATACCATCTATATATCATTTTATAATATTTTCTTTAATATTAACATTTAACGTAAATTTCAACTGTTTTAACCATAGTTGTTCCCATTGGTCCATTAAAATAACATGACCTACATTTTTCGCCCAATAAATCGTACATTCTTTAACCTGTTCTTCTTCTGTCTCAAACTTCAAAAGCAATTTATACATTTTTGAAATTATCTGGTCTTCAGATTTTAATTGTACCTCCAATATTGATTCTTCTTCTACAAATCCATATGCCTTCTTGTCCACTTTAAATCTCTCCAAAATTTGAGCGTATACAAACCACTGGCAATTAAAGTCTTCTTCCATTAGTTTTTCTCTTGACTTCATTGTACAGTCTCCTTGTGAAAAAATTAATAAATTTCTGTATAGTAGTCCTTTCTCTTTTGGCACGCTACTTCCACCAAAGTGTGCTTCATATGGTGCAACCCATAATGGTACTTTCTCATAAAACCTCATTTTATATCTATTCCAAATTCTCCATAATGCATGTCTAACATAATGATTTTTAAATTCTAAATTTGCTTTCACTTTATCATACCACAAATACCCATGCCAACCAAATCTCAAGTCAGATGAAAAACATCTTTAAAAGCACGATCCTGGGTAAACATAGAGCAGCGGAGCACGCACTTCGCCACTTTATGCCGTTGCAAATGCGCCATAAAGCACGTTTGCGACCCCCAATGAGTAAGGACAGCCGGGGAGAAGGCTGGCAGCCCACACTCCGCCAGGGGACCGTCTCTGCACCTGCTGGGCAAGGTAAACCCTGCACCGACCGGTGCAAAGGCAGAGGGAGAGTGGACCGGGCAGTGAGGGAGGGCGGCCATTGGCTGAAATGGGTGGGGAGAGGGAGGGGATATTGGCGGTGAGCTATGCCAATATCCCCAGCCCTCTCCCGGCCTGGTTTGCCCTTAAACTCCATCTTTGAATGTACGTCAGCTTCTGAGCTGGAGTACATTTGAGTAGGTTCATATGGCCTGGGCTGCCTTGCACCCGGGGAAGGGGACGAGTGCCCCGTTCCCCCAAGGTGCTCCTGGGCTGCCCCGGGGCAACCTGGAACGGCAAAAGGATACCGTGGCTGGCCCTTTAGGCTGGCTGGGTATTCTTACACAAGATGGGGCTGCCCGGCTGCAATCCTATGTGCACTGATTGTGTGCATAGAAAATCCCATTGCTATTTGTGTTATTTAAAATTTGTGTATAGCACCTAGGCATTTCAGAGTTGAAAATCAACATAATACCGGGTAACTCCGTCATTATTAAGGAACTTTATTCAAAGTTTCAAGATGTTAAAACAGCTTTACGTTTCATCCCAAGCATATGCGGCATCATCAGAAGTAGGAACATCCTTTTGAGGAACAATTTAAATATACTAAAGGCTACCTGGAGCCCGGAAGTATCTGGCTCACAAACACTCAGCCGGCAACGCTGTTTGCACTCTGATTGGTGCGTTCCGGGGCAAACTGGCTCCCCCTGATTGAAAGAATCCGTGAACGTCGGCAAAAACTCCTACTAATTAACTCCTACCTAGCCTTATGCAAACCATAAAACTATTGCCATCCTAGTTAAAACATTCCAAGAAGAGCTGAATACAGGGTTAAAAATCCAAATACAGGGCTTAAAATCGGATGCTAAACAATGTAATCACAACAACCACTAATTGAAAGAATACGGCATGCCTGTAAACATTAAACCCACATAACTGGGGTGGATAGTAATTGAAACTTAAAATAACAACCATTGGTTACATTGAACTAATACTTTAGCAGAACTAAAATCTTCTAAAACGGGGTACCCTATGGATAACGTAAGAGTCTAACGTTGACACAAGTTAGCAGCCAACCTAATATAAATGACCCATATAGGAAACAACCAGCAATTAAAATATCGAACCGCACACATATATACACATATACAGTAAAACCAGCAGCCCATGTGAACATGAACCCCCTGATGCGTTAAAATCACGGAAGCAAAAATGCAAGTATGAGATAAAGGAAGCAAAAATGCACGTATAAGATAAAGGAACAAGGTAAACAATACAAAAATTAAAGCTGAATTAAGACTGGTTAGGGGATAAAACGGGAGACCCTTCAGTCCCAGATCACCCTAGCACACAAAGTAAACATACAGCAGACACCTCAGTCCCCAAATGGGACATGATAATAGGACAATAGGGTGTAAAACAATTTAAAGAGGCAAGAAAAAAATATACAATCCTAACCAGGATCAACCTATACACGCAGTGCCCATCAATAAATGCATTACCCAGTCTAAAAAAAAAAAACCATTTCCACCACCCCACCTTATTTTCTATTCCCTGTTTGTAGATTTTTTCAAAACTGGTAACCAACTGTTACTCACTTTTAAGGACTCCTCTTATTAACTGAATTAACATGTTTATAAATTTCTATCGATTCCCTGTGGAGTCTGGGTAGATATTGACTGGTCCTTACTATTAATTTTGCTTGGTCAAACTTAATGTTATGATTATGATCCAACTTAATGTTATGATTATGGATCATATTGTTATGATTATGATGATAATGTTTTGATTATGATTATGATAATGTTATGATTATGGATCATCCTGTATTCGGATTTTTAACCCTGTATTCAGCTCTTCTTGGAATGTTTTAACTAGGATGGCAATAGTTTTATGGTTTGCATAAGGCTATGTAGGAGTTAATTAGTTGGAGTTTTTGCTGACTTTCCGTGATTCTTTCAATCAGGGGGAGCCAGTTTGCCCGGAACGCACCAATCAGAGTGCAAACAGCGTTGCCGGCTGAGTGTTTGTGAGCTAGATACTTCTGGGCTCCAGGTAGCCTTTAGTATATTTAAATTGTTCCTCAAAAGGATGTTCCTACTTGTGATGATGCCGCATATGCTTGGGGCGAAACGTAAAGCTGTTTATATAAACATAAAGCCTGCCCATGTACACCACCTTGGATTAAAGTCGGAGGAGAAATCCAATGACCAAGAAAGGCAGTATATAAATACTGCATATATTATTATTATTATTATTATTATTATTATTATTATTATTTTAACAAATTGAAACTTTGAATAAAGTTCCTTAAAAAAGACGGAGTTACCTGGTATTATGTTGATTTTCAACTCTGAAATTTGGTCACATTGTGACAACCTCCGTACCTACCTAGGCATTTGATTATTTTTTCTGCCTGGAGTGTGTGTATATAAAGCCTGTTCATTACTTGTTCATTCCTTCATGCCTTGTAAACCTTAAAGGTACAGGAAACTGGGGCTCATTGGGAGGAGCAGTAAAAAAAGAAAAAAAACCACAACCCATCAAGCCAATCTTCCATATATAAAACAACCTGTTCCCAATATTCTATCACAGTCTAGTGTGACCGATCATCAGAAACCAGAATGGGGCTGGTAGACACAGAGAAAGTTTGGACTCCCCCCCCCCACTAGGAGTGTTGCATGCAATAAACAAGCTGTCCCACCTCTATGACTTTGTCGTAGTGATGAGTATTTTCCTACTAGGGCAATGACAAGGATTTACTTATGGGTTATTTATTTATTTAAATAATTATGCCCTTCCCTCCTGCCCCCACAGAGGCCACCAGGACGGCTTATAACAATGTAAAACAAACAAATAATTAAAAACATCCTGAAAATAGAAAACCATTTCAGATAAAATCGTTACAGATACAATCAAAGGCCATTCTGTATCCTGACTTCAATGTAATGTTTGCATTAGCTTGCATACTCGGAATTGCCTTGAAATAATGCTGAAATCGATCTTATTGATTTTCAGTGGGAGAGAGGTAAGAACATTCTTAACATGTGCAGTGAAATTAATGGGACCTTACATTTGGCTGGCTGGATTGTGTCTGCAAGTGTAAAAACGGATCTCCGTGATACCGTGATGATGAGGCCAGGCCTGCACTACTTGTGATCCATCAAATACATCAGCAATACACACCAGCTATGCATGGTAGCCTTTCTGGTGCTTTTCAAAAGCACTGTCTCCACCTGCAGTGCCTCATTTTTGCAGGCCTAGGCAGCTAGCAAAATCAAACGGTTTGTCAAGCTCCTGATGAGCCACCATATAACCATATGCTAACGTGTTTGACTCAATGGGTCACAAGTTGTGTGGAATCAGAAGAGTTCATCTTTCCCTGATTGGCCAAAGGTAATGGTGAGCAGAGGCAGACCATGCCTCCCCATTGCCTGAAACGCCCCCCCCACCAATTTTGCCACCCTTAGAGCCTGTCTTACACTGGATAGAGAGGAGGCAGGTGAGCAAGCAGATGTCCTCCCTTTGATAAGGGGAGAAGAGAGGAACCCCCCTTCTCTTCACTTACCTAGAGCTCAGCACACTTTCACCACCGTACTGCTCCTGTTTCGAATAAACAGAAGCAGTACATGCTGGGAGTAATTCGAAACAGGAGTGGCATGCAGGATGAAGGGTGTATCCCAAGCTTCCGGGAACGGAAGGGGGAGGATCCCAGATCACCTGACCCTGCCTATATGGTGCTTCACAAGCACTATGTGGGCAGGGTGAGGTGATCTGGGGTTGTAGCAGCTTCCCCACCATCACCTTCCTGCAAGAGGTGTCGGAATGCTTGGGGCGGGGGAGTGGTCAATCCCTGCCGTATGGGCAGCGGGATTGGGAGCAGCAGTGGTGCGGAAGTTTGGCCCACCTGCACTGCATCTGCAACGCTATTGCGGCGGTGGCGACGTCACTTCCGGTGGTGACGTCAGGGGGGGCGGCATTTAGTATATGCTGCCCACCCCACACGCAGGGTGCCTCGACACCACTGCTTCCTGCAGCAGCACTGAAGAGAGAAAAGGGTGTTGCTTCCTTCTTGCTGCTGCCACGATCCTCTTCCAACTCATTCTCAGTGAGCAGAAGAGCAACAAGCAGTGCTGACTCGAGCAGCAGGCTGGAGAAGGCAGAAGCTAGAGGGCCAAGGCTATGCTACTCCCCTAACTTTGCTGCTCTGTGTGACAGTTTCAAGTCACTTCACGGACAGGCTGGCCTTGATTGTACATATTGTTGAGTGTTGTTATAGTTGCTTTACCTGTTGTAAATATGGCACAACAAATGCTGGTTGAGAACCTAGTACGCTGCCCTAATGGGGAACTAGGTTGCTTGGTATTTTTACCCCTAGCCTCTGCATTTAGAACTTAATTTCCTCTCTATGAATCTGCCGGCAACTGATTAGGCCTTACTGTTTGTTGTTATACAGCAGCTGATTGTCCCTGGGTAGAATGTCTATCGTTACTTATCTTAGACTGGTATGTATAGAAGTTGAAATCCTTCCTTTGGAACTACACTCTACCATTGAAAATTGCAGCCTGGAAGGCTTGGCCGAGCATTTGGGCCATGCGTTGTCTTTTAACTTCATCCCATCTCATTCCATTTGTCCAACTCACTCAATCTTGTTCAACATTACATTTGCCTACAGCTGAGGGCTTAATTCTCTGCATTTACAGGTTGCTTAATTCTCTGCATTTACAGGTTGCTTGCTGTTCCTGTTGTGTTTTCAATAGCGTTGCAGATTGGTTGTCTGAACTTGTGAAATTGCATGTGAGTTTAGCTAACTGGATAGACATACAGCTGGATGTCTGTTGAGGCCTGAACACCTGGGCTTTTTCAAGTCTCAGTGTTACTGCATAATTTTGTGATCATTGTTATATCAGATGCCTACCAATGTTTTTTGAAATTAACACACAGAAGGGCTGCAGTTACAGCACATATTTGCATACACAAATACCCCAAGTTTATTCCCTGGAAGCAGTTCCAGGTAGAACTGGAAAAGGATCATAAGAACATAAGAAGAGCCCTGCTGGATCCGGCCAAAGGACCATCTAGTCCAGCTTCCTGTATCACACAGTGGCCCCACCAGATGCCTCAGGGAGCACAAGACAACAAGATACCTGTATCCTGTCGTCACTCCCTTGCACCTGGCACAAAGAAAACCTACTCCTACAACCAGGAGGTTGCTTATCCCCATCATGGCTTGTAAGCTGTGATGGACTTTTCCTCCATAAATCTGTCCAATCCCCTTTTAAAGGCATCCAGGCCAGCTGCCATCACCACCTCCTGTGGCAAGGAGTTCCACAAACCAATTACACGCTGGGTAAAGAAATATTTTCTTTTGTCTGTTTTAATCCTCCCTCCACTCAATTTGAGTGGATGTCCCCTAGTTCTAGTGTTGTGTGAGAAGGAAAAGAACTTCTCTCTATCCACTCTCTCCATCCCATGCATAATTTTATACGTCTCAATCATGTCCCCCCTCAGGCACCTTTTTTCTAGACTGAAGAGCCCCAAACAATGTAGCCTTTCCTCATAAGGGAGATGCCCCAGCCCACTAATCATTTTGGTCGCTCTCTTCTGCACCTTTTCTAGTTTCACTATATCCTTTTTGAGATGCGGCGACCAGAACTGGACGCAATACTCCAGCTGCGGCCTTACCATCGATTTGTACAACGGCATAATAATATTGGCCGTTTTATTCTCAATCCCTTTTTTAATGATCCCAAGCATGGAATTGGCCTTCTTCACAGCCACCGCACACTGGGTCGACACTTTCATCGACCTGTCCACCAGTACCCCAAGATCTCTATCCTGATCCGTCACAGACAGCTTAGAACCCATGAGTGTGTATGTGTAGTTTTGATTTCTTGCCCCAATGTGCATCACTTTGCACTTACCTACTTAAATTGAAGCGCATCTGCCATTTTGCTGCCCATTCTCCCAGTTTGGAGAGATCCTTCTGGAGCTCTTCACAATCCCCGCTGGTCTTCACCACCCAGAAACGTTTAGTGTCGTCCACAAACATGGCCACCTTGCTGCTTATCCCCAACTCCAGGTCATTTATGAACAAGTTGAAAAGCACCGGTCCCAAGACCGATCCTTGGGGCACACCGCTTTTCACCTCTTGCCATTGTGAAAATTGCCCATTGATACCCACTCTCTGTTTCCTAGTCTTCAACCAGTTCCTAATCCATAGGAAGACCTGCCCCCTTATTCCCTGACTATGGAGTTTTTTCAGGAGTCTTTGATGAGGGACCATGTCAAACGCCTTCTGAAAATCCAGATATATAATATCCACGGGTTCTCCTGCATCCACATGCCTGTTGACTTTTTCAAAGAATTCTAACAGGTTTGTGAGGCAAGACTTACCCTTGCAGAAGCCATGCTGAGTCTCACTCAGCAAAGCTTGTTCTTCTATATGCTTTACGATTTTATCCTTGATGAGGCTCTCCACCATCTTCCCTGGAGCAGATGTTAGGCTGACCGGCCTGTAGTTTTCTGGGTCCCCTCTCCTTCCTTTTTTAAAGATTGGCATGACATTAGCTATCCTCCAATCCTCTGGCACAGTGGCCGTTTTAAGGGAAAAGTTGCATATTTTTGTCAAGATATCAGCAACTTCATTTTTGAGTTCCTTAAGCACTCTTGGGTGAATGCCATCCGGGCCCGGTGACTTATTGATCTTTAATTTGTCAATTAAGTCTAAGATGTCTTCTCTTTTAACCTCTATTTTACTTAATTCTTTAGTCAGGAGTGGCCGTTCGGGCTGCTGTATCTGCCCGAGTTCTTCTGCCGTGAAGACAGATGCAAAGAACTCATTTAATTTCTCTGCAACCTCCAAGTCCCCTTTTATCACCCCTTTCCCTCCCTCACTGTCCAGTGGGCCAACCGCTTCTCTGGCAGGTTTCCTGCTTCTAACATATTTGAAGAAGCTTTTATTATTCCCTTTAATGTTTCTGGCCATACGCTCCTCAAAGTCTTGCTTGGCCTCCCGTATCATCTTTTTACATTTCTTTTGGCACAGTTTGTGCTCCTGTTTGTTTTCCTCATTAGGGCAAGACTTCCATTTACAGAAGGAAGCTTCCTTGCCCTTTATAGCCTCTTTAACTGTGCTTGTTAGCCATGAACACAATGAGGCTTGCTTCTGAATAGACATGCCTAGGATTGTGCTCTAAGATTTAACATGCTACACCTGCCCACATTCCTTCTCCCAAAGGTCTAGCACTCTGTCCTAGTTGGAGATCTGATAAGCCTACCTGGAGGTGATGGTCCAGGAGTTTTGTAAGTAAAAATCTTTTTATTTACCTTCCCATAGGCCGCCTGACCTTCCATGGGCCACCTGGTCTCCTTGGACCAATGCCAGCTATTTAGCTGCACACCCTGCACTGACTTATCCGATCCGTTGGCACACGGATTCAGCCGCTCGCTGCTGCCGGTGGCCAGGCCGTGCTAAATGACATGTCGCATTTTGCAACAGCCATAAAGGGCCTTACACCACTGGTGTCATATAAGCCCAAACAGGATTGGGCTGTCAGTGGGTAACCGATTAGCTTTGGTTTTTACACCTCAGGATCTAGGGGGCATTCTGTCATTCAAATAACATGAACTGGCTTACAGGCCTGCTGCTGAGAAATTCATTGCATGTTGAGGGGCTGGATTTGCAGACTTGTGTGTGCTTGCTCTCAGCCTGAGAATCCTTTTTGCAGCTCTGGACGGCATAGAAAATGCCCCATCCTTAAACGTAAGATGTATTGTTATAGATGTAGAAAGAATGATGAGTTTTATTGCACTGCCAATCCAGCCATGTTATAGCTGCAATCTTTAATACATTATTGATGTTCTGACCTGTTATTTTTAATCCCCCTGTACATGGCACGAAGTGGAATGGCTGTCGAGATAAAGTGTATGACTGAAGTAATATCATCTACAAGAAGTGAATCTTGCCAGAGTGTCCACATACCGGTAGTTAGGGTAGGTGACCCCTTTTTCCCACTGAGCCATTAAACACACATAAGACATTTGATTCTTTACATAATGGAGGGACTCTTAATTAATTCACAGTTCTTTTGCCTGAGCTACTGTATATTGTGAGATTTGTCCTAGGCCTGCTCACAATGGTCGTCATGGTAGCAGTCATGTTAAAAATTGGGGCATTTGCAATTGCTAGGTGATATTGTCTTTTAAGGTTCAAGTGGGAAATTAATTACCCGTCCTAGGCAGTATCCCACTTTAATAAATCAAAGATGGTGGCACACATATTTAACAGCCCAATCCTAACTAAATACCCCCTGCCAACGCAGCTATGGCAATGAAGTGTATGCTGTATCCTGTGGGGGAGGGGCAATCTGGGGGCCTCCTTGAGGTAAGGGAAAGTAACTTTCCCTTCCTTCAATAGGAACCTGAGGGAACAAGTTCCCTTACCCCATTGCCCCAGTGCGTCTCCTTGGATCTGCTCTAAACTATTTTGCTAGCACAAGTCTAAGGAGAGTAAGGGAGAGGGAAGGGGACAGGGAATGGTGTTTGGATCTGGTGCATGCCAGAATGCTGAGATCCACCCCCTTCCTCTCCCATTCTGCATCCCACCCTCTCCCTTCCCCACCCAGAAACTCCTCTGTTCCTCCCCCTCCCCGACTCATTCTTCCCACTCCCCCACCCCTTTGCTTCTGGAGGTAGCCAGCAGTGGCACTGAGCTTCCAGCACTGCCACTGTTTGCAACAGCAGACCCAAACTGGCTGCTTGGCAGTGCACACAGCGAACCGCCATATGGCCATTCACGACAGCAGAACTGTGTTCAGAACTGTGTTCTGCTGCTGCAGTGGGCAGCTTAGTCCTAGTTCGGATTGGGCTGTAAATTTCTATATGACTAGTATATATGCAGTACTAGTATATGAAGGAATCAATCATTTCTCACTTTTATAAGTGGCTTGTATTTATCTGGCTTGGTTTCTACATTAAAAAGTCTGTTGAATCCTCTTCAATACTGTAGGTCAGGGGTTCCCAACCTGTGGTACGGGTACCCCTAGGGGTACGCGGACCTTTTGCTGGGGGTACGCCAAGCCCTACCCCTTATCTGCCCCATCAGCAGCTAATTAAGTGTTAATTAATATGGATTTTAAATTGTAATTATTTTTGGAGCCCTTCTGTCTCTCTGATTATGGTTTTGGGCTTATTTTTGTACTTTGGAAAATGTACTTTGGTGGGGAGGAGCTGATTTTGGGAAGTGTGACTTGGAGGAAAAAAAGAGATCCTTGCATCTCTCTCTCTCTCTCTCTCTCTCTCTCTCTCTCTCTCTCTCACACACACACACACACACACACACACATTTTTCACATTTAAAATTGTTTTAGTACTTTTTTAATTAGACTTCAGAAAATTGAACCGTGATAGGGGGTACCTGGGCCTCCAAAGGTTGAGAACCCCTGCTGTAGGTTCTTTACTAAGTACAATCAGATCCTCTCCCTGCCAGGATAAAAAAAAGGTACAGGATTAAGTGGTGCAGCCTCTTGTGTCAAACTTCAGTGAGAAATCTGAATGGCTTACGGCTGGCTTATAAATGCAAGTCCATTACTTGATTTATCTGCAGTTAATCATTCTACATCTGACCCTGATTCATGTAGGAATATATATCACTTGATTGCTGTATGGTTTGTACAGCTGAATGTGTCAACTGACTCCACTGAATTGTACTGAGCTGGAGAACATGTGATGCAATATGAATGTTCTATCTGTGGTGTTCTATCTATGATGGATCATTCACACAGGGATGATGTTCATCAAATGATGGACATGCATGTGTGAATCAGACCAGCCCCTGATCACTGACAGATGAATGTGTGAAATGAGTCAGTTGAAAAACATTGTTTTTGAGGCAAGGCGGATTGATATGAAAGCTTTGTCCACGGTGTTAGATCTCGGATGACCAATTTAGGCATGCAAGTTATCGCTTGATGTTACAGTTATCAAATGATGAACTTTTATATATATGAAGCTGACCAGCCTCCTTGTAAGTCCCTAAACATAACCCTGGAGTAGTTCTGAGAGAAAAACAGCATGACGGAGCATCCAAAGCAGTTTCTGGAAGTGCGACAAAATTTTACTCACTGCCTAAAATAAAACATAGCCCATGTCTTGACTAAACACATTACCAGCACTGTTGCATACCTCCTGTGAGTACTTCATCATCATTAACTTCCAAAAGAAGGCCAGATTTTGAATTTATATTCACTGGTTCTTCTCGTAAATCTCCCGTTTCTCTTGATATGCTATTTATTTCTCATAGGCTTTTATAAATCTTGACATCTATCTCCACCTTTTATTTCTTTTCCTGTGTCTTTCAGTTTTTTTTCCAAAGGGGAACCCCCCCAAGAGTTATATACGTTGTGCTTTTAATTCTTTTATGAGTTAAAACTCTTCACTCGTCGGAGTCATCTATAATTTTTATTTTTATGGCTCTGCAGCGTCCATTCTCCAACTCTGTTTCAGCATCCATGTCCTTAGTTTACAAAGCTATTACAGCAGCTAAAGAGCGGTTCTTCTTCATTTAAAAGACAACAAACGTCTATGAATAATAGCATCTCGTTTATTGAAGTCACAAGGCAATGCCACATGGGCAGCTTATATTTCTAATTAACTTGTGTCCTTTGAGAGAAGTTCTAGGAAGGTTGAAATCAAAACACTTTGAAGGAAAAAAGCATTGGCCACTGATATTGTCATATAGCAAACACTGGCAATTTGACAATATTGAGTATTTATTCTGTTCCTCGGGTTCACCAATCAATGTGCTGTGTTATAACAAGCCCAATTCAATATGCTCTACAGCAGGGTTTCTCAGCCTTTGGGGGTCCACGTACACCCTAGGTGGGCCCCCAAAGGTTGGCGTACCCCCAGGCCCCCCCAAGTCCTGCGTACCCCCACGTACCCCCCAAAAGTGCAACCCCCCAAAAAGTGTTGTTGAGGATTAGAGGTCGTGCTTGATATCAAACACACACACAGTGTTGCTTGCATCTGGGCAATGGGCTTCTCCTTCCCTGAGAGTGTTGCAATTGAGTCTACAAATTTTAATCCACCTTCGCAGTAGGCCTCCAGTGTGGTGTCTGTGATGGGTGGAAATTAGGGATTCCACTGAGTTTAGAGTTGCTATACTTTAGTTCACGGGGGTCAAACATATGGCCCGCAGGTCGGATGCAGCCCACGGAGACTTTTTGGTGGCTTGAAGCTCCTGCTTCCTGTGAACTTTCTCCCAGTCTCCTCTCTGTAGCGTTCAGGCTATGTTGATTGAAAGCAAAAAAAAAAAAAAGAAGTCCCTTTCAGCTACAGAAACAAAGGTAATTGGCGGGGGGGGGGGGAATGTGCGGGGGTATATATGCACACAAATACTGTGTGTGTGTGTGTGTGTGTGTGTGTATATATATAAGGAAGGAAGGAAGAAACTAAGAGTGTGACAGCGCAATCCTAGCGCTACGTTGGGCGGCGGAACGAGCGTTACACCGCCCGAAGCCGTCACGAACGTGCCTTAAGGCACATTTGCGATGACACGAGAGTAGGGAAGACCGGCGTAAGGCCGGCCTCCGCTGCTCCGTCAACACGGCGCCTGAGGGACCACCGCTGGACCCAGGTAAGGATCCAGCAGCCGGGAGGGCGGATCGACGGTAACCGGAGGGGGGCCATTGACCCAGCCAATCCAGAAGGGTGTGTGGGATGGCTTCGGCCATGTTCCATCCCCCGCCGAGCGACTAGGCCGTTACACGGCCTCTTCCGACTTCCGCCAGCGAAATCGCAGGCGGAAATCCGAGGAGGCCGATCAGACCAGGAGCCATTTACACTCAGGGAAGGGGACAAGCGTCCCCTTCCCTGAGTATACCTCCGGCCGAGCGGCAGCCTGGCAACGGCGGAGCACAGGATCCGGTGGGCGGCCTGGGCCACCCGCCGCATCCTTATGCAGGATTGCTCTGTGATTTTAATGGGGGAAGGAAGCTGCTTCATTTGCTTATTGTAATATAAGGTGTGTGTGTGTGTGTGTGTGTGTGTGTGTGTGTGTGTGTGTGTGTGTGTGTGAGAGAGAGAGAGAGAGAGAGAGAGAGAGAGAGAGAGAGATGTACAACAGGTGACATGAATCCAATGTGCAACAATTTGCTAAAATGGATGCACAGGGCTGTGGAAGATAGCATTCGCCTCCATCGACGGGTTTCTAGTATCCGCGGGGGGGGGGGCAGGAACCAATTCCCCGCGGGTACCAGGGCCCTACTGTATTCTAATAGTTTAATATGGCCACACTACATTCCCCTAAAAAACAACACCCAACACCAGGAGCCTGGTTATCAATTCTGGGCTATTTTGCAGGGCTGTCAGCCACAGCCTCCCTGAACTTGTAATATGTGAATAATAATGTTGTACTGCATGTGAATAATAATGTTGCACTGCATTTTCATTTGTGTTGGTGGGGTAATTTTTAAATGTTTAAAACCTCAAAACAGCCTCTGAGGTATAGTCACCTTTTTGTTGTCTTCTAGCTACAAACACTGTTACTTTTAAAATACCGTATTATGGTTAATCAGAAACCAGTCAGCTCTACTACAAGTCAAACGGAGCCTATGCATGCTTACTCACCAGTAAATCTCACTTAGTTCAATGGGCTTACTCCCAGGTAAGCATGCATAGTATTTCATAGTTTTCCACTTGCAGTTAATCAGATGTGCATTTGCTGTTGCAGAGGATTGTAGGAATGGGTCTTTGGAGCAAAGCCCTTAAGGGCATCAATGAAGAAACTGACGCTAATTGGCCAGGTGGGATTGCTGCTTTATGCCTGAGTCAGTCTTCATCCTTGGTTAAATTAACTACACAAGCAAGAAAACATCAAGGTTGGAATTTGTGTTGTGTTTTAAATGTAGTCCTGAATTTTATAAGAAAGGGGCAACCTAAAAGAGTTTGGACAGAGCTTTTGAAGGCAAGTGGAGAGGGTGAGAGACTCCAGAGGCTTCTGCAAAAATATACTCCTATCTGATTGTCTGTGATTATCTTGGGCTGACATATAGTATACAAGATTGATTAAAACTATGAGATGGATTTTGGGTTGCTCTTCCCCTCCCCCCCCCCAAGAACACATTGAGTACACTTCAGCTAAAGTGAAGCACATTAAAATACCTGTTAATTTCAGTGGGAAAGTTAAATAATTAGATACATATGTTAGGACCACTTGGATCAGGTTTTTTTTTTTTAAATAATGTGATTGTGGATGATATAGATAGAAATACTTCATTTCTGGAAAAGGTGCAGCTGACCCAGAGTTTCCATCCAGTAGTCCAGAAAGTTTTATTTCTATCTCAGCATCTATTCTAGTTGTCTCATTTCTCCTGGCCTATGTTCAATCTAAAACATGATGGGCTTCAATAGCTCCAGAGGTTTGCCTATGTTGTAGACTGCACTGAGCATATGTGCATATTACTACAGTGCTGGTGTTGTGCAGTCATATAATTTGTCCCTCTGTGGCTCACCCTTCAGTGTAGGCCAAACTGCCCAATATATTATATTGAATGCCTAGTCAAGTGACTCTCTCCGCCACTGGATCATCCCTACGGCCGCTGGAGAAGGTAAGTGATCCCCTGGCAGGCACGGGGGCGGTCCAGGTGGCGAGAGAGGGGGGCCAATGGCTGAGCCGGCCCGGGGGGATAGTGGCCCCCATATCCCCGTCCACTTCCCGGGCCAGTGCAGCCTTTACACAGCCTCCTCCGACTTCCGCCAGCGAAATAGTGTTACACCGGGGGAAGGGAACAAACGTCCCCTTCCCTCAAGGAGACCTCGGGGAACGGGGATAGGATCCGGGGGCCGCCTGCCAGATACGTAGGCAGGATTGGACTGTTAGTTAAAGTGCTTATTGTATGGCTTCCAGGAACATTATTGTCCTGGATGTGGGTGGTGAAATTTCTGACTGAGATATTTCCTGGGAAATTACTGAATTAGAAATTGCCCCTGATAAGGACTGTTCAGAAAGACTTTAAAATGATTTGGTTAACAGAAGGGTATATATGTTTCCTGACCTCCTCTCCTTGTGGCTGCTTTTTAACTTTAAGAAGCAAGCTACTCCCCCCCCCTCCCTCCAAAGCACTAATGATAGGCTTACCATATCGCCGACCGGGATGCTCCGCTTTGCCCTTAAGGGGCGGGGCGGAGGAGGGAGTCAGAGTGCGCGCGCTCTGACTCCCTCCCCCCGCCCCGCCCCTTAAGGGCAAAGCGGAGCGTCCCGGTCGGCGATATGGTAAGCCTAACTAATGATAAATTTTGTTTCATGTCTGTTTTGACCTGAGTTGATTGTTCTACAAACACATGTAAGTAATTTTAATATGGAATTTGAATGCACAGATTTATGTACTTCAAACCAGGATTTACACTGAAGCCAGAAGTACGGTATGGAGAAACTGTGTATTGTCTTCCTCTTGTCATGTAATGTTTTGAATGAAGTTAACCAAGCTTTATCTGTACAGTATTTCTTTAAGGCGCCATCTCCACTGATGGCACTGTATATAAACACTAATTGTATTGGAATCATTAGTACAGTAGTCTCTGTATACTTGTCTGCACATGTGCGCTTCCACAGGGCAGAAAGCCTGTGGCTTGGGGGTCAGGCAGCCCGAAGGACCTGAGACTGCATGAGAACATGCAACACAACTTCGGTTTAAAAATGCCTAATGCAAGGTTGAAGCCTTTTACTGCTTTAATTAGTTTAAAGCCGTAAAAGGCCTCAACCTTGCATTAGGCATTTTTAAACCGAAGTTTTGTTGCATGTTCTCATAGTCTCAGGTCCTTCGGGCTGCCTGACCCTCAAGCCACAGGCTTTCTGCCCTGTGGAAGCACATATATACAGACAAGTATTACTGTGTCTAGACATTTCCGAGGACTCTTAAAACTTGTTCACCTTTTCCACTTTAGTTGTATCCTCAATGCTCTTTTTTTCCCTGTGTGGTAACTTTCTCTGACAGCTCCGATATTCTTGAAAAATAGAGACAGAGAAATATGGAGCAAATATAGCCCCCAAAATTGATTATTTTGTGGAGAAACAAAAATGTCCGAATTCTGTGCGTGATTTCCAGCTTACTCTGCTGAGAAAACGTTATTGTATGCAACTTATGAATTCTATCAGCTCAGGCATTCACCTGGAAAAATCATTACCTTTATTTTTATCTTGCATAGAGATTCCTAACCATTGGAACAACTGTCACCTATATTGCAGGTTTTCAATAGGAAGGAAATTAGTAAGAAGAAAAAGAAGAAAGGACCACTGTATCCGCCTCTCACTTGGGCACTCCACTTGTTTTTTCTGTTCTTGGGTGTATAAAACACTCAACTGTATGCCTCTAATAATACTGTAACAACAGAGAAATACATAGGATTAATATAATTTGAAAAAAACCAGGTACAGTGGTACCTCACAAGACAAAATTAATTCGTTCCATGAGTCATGTCGTCTTGCGAATAATTTCGTCTTGCGAGTCACCTCCCCTGCCGCGTCGGACGCTGCTGGGATGACCTTGCGGGGATGCGGGAGCCAACGACAAGAGGCGCATGTTTGAGCATCTTCTTTTCCCAATCCCACAGCAGCAATGTTGGGTGACTTGAGAGCAGCAGAACAGGAGAGACAAAAGTCAGAAGGGAGGAGGCGGCGGCGGCGGCGGCAGCTTTGCAGCGGCCAAGATTCAAGAAGCGCTTGCTAGAGGGGAAGATCCAGTCACACTGATCACTTTGCCAAAGTCTGCGTGCTCCCCGGAGAAAGGAGAGCTCGGCCAGCCCCTCCACACGAACAGCGGGGTCCTGCCCGCGACCCCCGTGGCTGGAGTCGTCTTGTGCTGCAAGTGCTCATCTGAAACCCACACCCGCCACCCAGCGCCAGCCTGGCCGCCACACGTCCCGCCGCATGCGCTTGATGTTTGCTGAATTCCTCTCCAAGGCCAATCCCCTGCGAGGCGCGGGAGCGGAAAATGACCGGACGCGGACCATGAATTGCGGCGAGACCAAGGAGATGGAAGGTACTGGTACACGGCAGCTTTGCGCGTGTGTGTGTTGGGGGGGCGGCGGCTGGGTGTCAGTCTGGGCTGCTTTTGTGCCTGGCTGGCTCGATCCTTGCCCGCCTCAGGTGAAGTGAAGTGAGCGTTTCGGCGCCCGGGTGGAGAGTCTGGGAGGCGTCCACTTTGCTGCCTCTCGATTCTCTCGTGTCGCCCTTCTTTCCTACGCTCTTCTTCGCAATCCGGGGCTCAGCCGGGAGGGCAGTTGGTCGGTCCAGCCCTTTGTCAGCTACATGCCCGGTCTTCTTGTGTTGTCTTTGGAACTGAGCTTTCACACTGAAGGAACATTTCAGTACAGCGATGCCTCGCAAGACGAAATTTTTTCGCAAGAAAATTCGTCTTGCGAGTCACCAAAAAAACTTGCAAAACGCTTTCGTTTTGATAGTTTTTCGTTGCACGAGACATTCATCTTGCGAGCTATCACTGTATTATATTTGTGAAATAACACTTTCTATTTAAAGAATGATAACTTGTTTCCAGAACACAAACATTTATGTGCTTGCTGATATTCCTCAAAAGAAGTAGTGGTCCAAGGTTCACTGAGTTAACCCACCCAACTCAGCCCAGTCACGATTCCTCTTGGCTAAGGATGGATTTTTCAAGATCACTATAATGGTTAAGTAATCTTTTTTTTTTGGGGGGGGGGATCCCTTAGCTACCACAACTGTGAACATAGTAGGCTGCTTAGAGGGGTTAAGCATAAGGAGAAATTTAAGGAAGTTACATTTTCTTTAAGGAAAATATAATTAAAGTATAAACCTCTCGGCATAAAAATAATGATTCTTATTCAACGTAAAACATTCTGATGCTAGTAATTCATTGAAACTAAAATAATCAGACATTTGGGTTTATGAAAGGAACCCGTTTCAGTCATTTCAGCACCAAGGAGACCTCCTGCTGACTCTGCCCTAGATATAGCACTTAAGTGTCCCTTTCAGAACTTTCAGCTAATACAGAGCTTTCTTTGGGGGGGGGGGGCAACAGGACACAGTAAAGATGGACCAAAGGTTGTACTTGTTGGAAAAAGGCCAAAAGGGGTCTTTGGGTGTAAATGAAGCAGTCATATAGCAGAAGATCATTTTTCCAATTGCTCTCAACCAACCAACTCCCCCCCCCCCCCGTTTGCTGCTAACAATAAAACAGGAGCAGAAACACTTTTCTTACAATTTCAAATATGTACATCTCTGTTTGGTAGTATGGACCCTATACTTGGAACAGAGACTCCTAGAGCTGTTCCCTTTGCATGAATGTGTGAGAAAGAGCGCATGGAGAGATTTCCTGCATATTGGAAGGTCAGGAGGGGCGAGGAAGCAAGGTAGGGACACCCCCCCACACACAAGTCATTGAGGAAAAGAGCAAAAGACTGAGACATGTAGCCTCTGAGTGATTTGCCTCTGGACAATACACCCCTCCCCCGTGCCTGCAGATGGCATTATATCTAATTTTCGCATAGGATTCAGAAGACTAGCCTTATATTTTCAAGTTCAAGGGATTTATAATGTTCAAAAATGATTTGATTTATTGCCCACTCTCTTTACAAGGAGCTTCAAGTGGCTTACAAATGGTTCCCCAACTGTCTCCCATTCATAGAGCCAAAACTGCTTAGGTACATCGGTAGGCCTAGGTCATCTGCCTTTAGATCAGTGGTTCTCATACTTTTTAGCTCTGGGACCCACTTTCTAAAATTACACTCTTATCAGGACCCACCTAGCTTTACGAGACTTCCCTAGCCGCCTTGGGCATTTGCCTCGGCATGGGAAAAGGCGGGATATAAATTTTTTAAATAAATAATAAATAAAGATTACATTCACTCATCCTCTTCTACCTCCACTCTCAAAATAAAAACAAACAATCAAAACCCCAGGGAAGAAGTGCTTCTCCAAGGAACAGCTATTGTTCAAGTCAACAAATGGGCCATGACGCGGGTTTTTGAGAAAATGTATCTACATGATACATTGCTTCATCTTAGTCTTTGCCTCTAGACTTAATATCTATTTTATGAGGAACTTCTCATGTCCCTTGAAATGTAATATACTGCTGCCTATAAATCATAATAAAATGTTAAGCAATTAAAATATAATTAAAATCTACTGAAAAGATTTCTGATGGAAACAGGGAGGCATTTTGTATAGCAACAAAAGGCAGTGGCTGGTAAAACATTGCACTAAAAAGATAAATATCGGTATCCCCTGACAGGACCATATTCTAATTACGTTGCTGTCATTAATCATATGTGAAACAGTCTTTTCTGACTTAATAAAATTGTTCAGGAGATACTTTGTCTAGACACCGTCATGCCAGTTTTGCAGTGTAAGGCCTAATTCCATAAAGTATTCAATAGTTAAGATAAATAATATTTTAAAGAGCATTGAAAATTGAATATTCTTAAAATACAACACAATCCTAAGCATGTTTACAGAAGTAAGGCCTGTCTTGTTCAGTGGAACTAACTCCCTAGTAAAGAAGGGGAGGGTTGATAGATATTATGTCAGAATCCAAAGAGCTACTTTAGACTAGCTCAAAAGAGCTTAGAATAACTTTGTAGAATGCTTGACTATGAACAGATATCCCCCATGTAATATTGCAAACATGCGCATCACTGAAGCATGGCGGGGGCGGGCCGCCACGGGGTGACGCACGCACTTGTGCGTGTCACCTCCACTCCGCGCGACACCCTTCCGGAGGCTCTGAGGCCAGGAGAAAGCCTCGGAGCATCCGCCCTGGCCGGCGGTCTGCGGACTTCTGATGAGGCACAATGCGGCAACACGTCATTTATTAGATTTTTCACGCCTGCGCAGAACGGTTCTGAGGGCAAAAGGGCAGCCCTTGCCCTCAGAAATGTTGTGCGCATGCGCGAAAAACCTAAAAGTTCACGTATTTCCGCATTGGGCCTCGTCAGAAGGCCCCAGACCGACGGAGGAGGACGACGTTGGGTGCCGGCAGCAGCGGGGGTAAGTCCTTTCTCAAAGGGGCAAATTTTGGGGTGGGGGTGCACAGGGGGTGGCGCACGCACTAGCGACGCCACTTGCAAACTGCTTTCACAACTCCCTTTCAAAATCTTCATGGTGGAGATAGAACTGTTCAAGAAAAACAAGTCCATGGCACCCTTGAGCATACAGCACTATTTTTTATTTTATTTAAAAATATAGTTTGTCTGCTTTACTCCCCCAAAAGGCTTTGAAAGTAGCATGTAGTACACAATAAAAAGATTTCAACAGAATACAGAAATCATCACACAGATTAAAACAAAATCAGCAAGAATAACATAGGAAAAACCAAAACAGGAGCAAAGCAACAAACCAGAGGGAGCCAACTCTTCTAAACACAAGTACGTTTGACATTGAGCATGAAACCTGTTCGGGTATCTGTAAGATAGGGGCCAGATTCAAGCCCAAAGTTCCTGGAGAATCCCGGAGATTTCCAGAGAACAAAGTTCCCGGAGAACTCTTTAAAAACATCTCAGGAAAAATATATATTAAATGTTAGCTTGTTCTGAAAGCAATCACTGGAGTTTTTACATAGCAATACGTAAAGTTACCACTTAGGGTTGCCTAATATTTCCCTGTTAGAAGCTTCATGCCTTGAAGAACTGCATGATAGGCAACACATCAGCAGGTGCAACTTTCTGTATCACTGTACCTGCATGTTTGGAAAAAGCTGAGGGTATTGAATCTCTGCCTTCCTTTAAGGCGCACAGCCTCACAGTTCAATCCTACCTAAATCGCTGTGAGGTGATGCAGTGGGGCCGGCACAGCTACCGCTGTATCCCGTAGGGAAGTTTTGGCCACTGAAGGTGTCCTTGAGGTAAGTAAACATTAGTTCCCTTACTCCGGGGTAAGCTCCACCAGCCACCATGGGTCAACTCAGACCTGCATCAGTGACCGAGTTGATCCATGCAGGTGGATCAGGCCTGGGAAGGTGGGGGGGTCAGGATTTGGTGTGCGCCGCTTCCATCAAACCTGCCCCCTCCCAGCCCTGATCCACCCTTCTTGACACCCCATCACTGCTCTGTTCTGACCACCTCGCCCCATTCAACCTCTCCCTGCCTCCTTCCAACATTCTGCACGGGCCTAGCTGCTCCAGAGGGTGGAATGCACTCCTTCACCAGATGTGGAAAGGCTCCAGCCCTTCTGCTGGCGTTCCGGCAGTGCATGCTGCTGGAGGATGCTTTACAACTCTGTTCAGCAGCCAGCACTGACGGAGCACGTGTTCCACCAGAACGAAGAACTCATAGGATTGGGCTGTCAATCAGGAAAGAATTAGCAGTCCTACTGCCATCAGAAAGATGCTTTTGTATACGCTTGGTTTCAAAAGCCTGGTGGAAGCAGAATGGTAATATGGACACAGTTTCAGAGGTCAAATCTGGATCCAGGCTGGGCCCAGGACTCTGGATTAGTTCACGCAAAATGTCACTACAAGGAGAAGGATTCAGTCCCTCTAGATTGTGCAAAGTAGGAGAACAGTAAAGGAGAATGCTTTTCCCATCCAAGAAGGATGTGTACTTTGGGTCCTATTCAGCTTGAAAAAAAAAACCTGTCTCAGGAAAAAGGTAGAAGATTGGTCCAGCCAATTAGGAACAGGAAGTGCAGGTTTTCTGCTTCCACCACTCCCTGTTTCCTGAAACAGAGCAACTGAAACAGAGCCTTTACATCTCCTGACATCATGAGACCGTAGTCACTTGATACAGGGGAAGATTGCTTGGAGCACGAAACAACGTTTCATACCCCCACACATATCTTTGCTCCTTAGATGGATAATCCACAACTTCTGAAAAGACCAATGGAAAAAGTGATATTTTTTCAGCCCTGAGAACAATTAGAGACTGGTCTTGCTTTTCTATCACCTTGAGTATTCTTCAGTGGTGAGTGTTCAGTTGTAGGCCATATTGGATTTCTGTGATGAAAATGATTGCAGATTTGAAAGAGTACAAAGTGGATCTCTCTCATTTCATATCCTCTTGAAATACAAAGAGCTATTACATTCTTGTAAAGTTTATACTTGTAATGCTTGTAAAATGAAATTACCTGGAGAGAATTAATCTCTTGAACTGCAGACCTTCAGTGATACCATTTCTCAGTTTAACATTTTATTACTGCTGTAATCCTTGTATGCTGCTAATGTATCTGCTCTTTCCTTTATCTTCCCACAACACTAATAAAGATATTACATTTTCTAATGTCCCATAAGAACAAAAAAAGTGGTCTGACCTATCTGACATTCTAAGCCGATTGTTAGACTTCAAGAGAACCTGAAACACAAAACTGTGGAAGGGCAGACACAGGCTGAAATGATACAGGAATTCATGAGATTCAATGAGCGCAGAGGCAGACTTATGTCTGTCCTTGTTGTTTATACTACATAGTTCCAAGTATCACCAGCTCTCCACCATTCATTTATGGCCAGAATCCACAACCCCATCACACCAAAACTGTTAAATTGAATTCACTAGCCCTAATCTGGAGGGTGTGGATTGTATTATGGAAGCTAGATGAGCCTGAACCATACCGAGGCTGCAATCCTATACACACTTTCTTGGGAGTAAGCCCCATTTAACACAATGAGGCTTACTTTTGAGTAGACATGCATAAGATTGTGCTGTAAGTTGTCATTTTAGTATCCTTTCACACATTCAGGATTTGATGGATTAGCCTACTATTGAGACATTCAGCACCATCATGTGGATGTCCCTCCTTTATCTGCTGAACCAATAATAGTACAGTATATACAGGTGGGCCCCCATATCCACTGATTCGCTATCCACGGTTTCAGTTATCCACGGATCGTGGGGACCCCTCCAGGCTTTTACTTTTTTCCCAGTAAGCTGTGATTCTTCCTTAAAGAAACAGGAGAAGCAGCCTCTGGCTGCTTATTACAGGCAAGTAGAACGAGACTAAGTACTAGAGAGGCTCTGCAAGGTTAACAGAAACCTTGCAGAGCCTCTCCAGGACTTAGTCTCGTTCTACTTGCCTGCAATGGAGGCTGCTTCTCTGTTTGTTTTAAGGAAGAAACAAAGCTTGCTGAAAGAAAAATAAGAGCTGGGGGGCAAGCATGCCTGCCTGCAGGGGAGGCAGGATGGGGGGCCCTCAGGAAACCATGGAGGGGGTGTTCGCTCTTATCCATGGTTTCAAGTATCCACGGAGGGGCCTGGAACATATCCCCAGCGGATATGGGGCCCCACCTGTATTACATTCATGATATTACAGTGTTATTTTAATATATCTTTGATTGTTAGCTACCTTGTGGTGCCTTTCTGGTTCTCAAATAAAATTATTTTAATAAAATAAATATAATAAAGACAACTATCCAGAAAACCACAGGTAGTTTGGATCATCTTTTTATGATATCCACTGAGCCAGTCATATATTTTCTGTCTTGCCAGTCACACATCTCCAAATACTGGTTGCCTCTCCAACCAGTCTTCCGATTGCCAGTGGTCATTTTGGACCTGCGTCAGCTCTTTAGCTGGCACAAGTCTGAGGAGAGAAAGGGGGCATATGTTCGGAGGTGAGGAAGGGAATAGCAACTGGTGCATGTTGCCTGTGCTGGTGCCACCCCCTCCCGCCCTACCCTGTTCTGCCCTGTTCCACCCTCCCCTCTGTCCTGTTCCCCCCGCTGCTGACTCACTGTCATTGGCAGGCTCGCCTCCATCCTCTGGCATGTGGTGGGTCGCTGTGTCCTCTCTGCTGGTTTCAGCATGGTTTCACGCACTGCTGGTGCAGTTTTTGTGACTCCCAGAAGGCTGTCTCCACTGCTGGAATGCTAGTTCCAGCAGTGGAGAAGCCCAATAGGATTGGGCTGTTAGTCTTTAAGGTGATACACATGACTTTGTTGTTTCTTCTTCATTGAGTTTCTCACCGTGAAGGATGTGCATCACATTTGAAACAGAGTTGAATGCTCTGGAATAGATTTTTGCCATGATCAGAAATTCTGGGCATCCAGTGTTCTAGATTGCAGGGAAAATCTCTTTCACTAGTATTTGCCCCTGCAGACAAATGCTATGCGCAGGACAGGACACCAGAAGCACATTGTCAGAAGCCCATCAGCAAAGGGGCAAACCTTGCTAGCATGCTCTCATGCATTCATCATACACAGGAATGTAATGTCTGCTTAGGGCTTACGTTTAGTTCTACCTCTAAATACACAGTTGTACTGAGCCCAAGGTGACAAGTGAAACTGTTAAACTTAACCTATTTAAATTCCTGGCTGGGTTTGGGCCTAGCACCATTCAAATCAATAGGCACTGACATCAAAGAGTATAGAATCATACCCTTAGTGCTAAATTTCTTGCAAGTTTGAGCATTATGCTAATATTTCTCCCAGATAGGAAGCTTATTCAACATGTTCCTCCTTTTCCATCCCTTTCCATCTAGCCATTTCCCCCGGAGTACTTTATAGAATGTCTTTCCATCCTTTGATGTTTACAGTCTTTAAAAAGTTGTGATGATCATATCAGCGTTAGTTATTATTTAGCTAAGTTGCACAGGCTTTAGCTCTTTAAACATTTAAACAGAAGTGAAAGGAATAACCATTACATTGATGAGATGCAGCCATTTTAGTCCTTTAATCATTCGTTTCTTTGCTGTGTTCATCTGAACTCTTATCCTATTTGAGTGACTTCTGCCTTGTTCTGAGTCACAAAGAACTAAGAGGTGGTTCACACAAACATGTTTATCACCAGATTGCTCTGCAATGGATTATTTAACATTTGATGACAAGCAGCTGAGGCCCCCTTTGTATAATCATTTAGCCACATGGGGGGCTTCCTCAAAGTGGTATTCCATGCAGCTAAGGTATGTGCATGATGAATATTAGAAATGTGGGCAGGGCCCCTCGTGAGGATCTTTTCCAGTGATCAACATGACTCTTCTTTCTGTTGTGAAAGACGCACATGATTGCTCGACCAGTTGCAACATTCACATACATACTACTGTGATATGAGATGACTTCCACAAGGAAGAAAATACCACGCAGCTGAGTGAATAGCTGAAGGGGGACTGACTTTCAATTCTGAGGTGAAAAAAGATGATAGGAAAGTATTATCAGTTGTATTATGTCTGTCACGGCTCACAGCCCAATCCTCTTGGGCTGTCCCGCTGGCGGAATGCACCGGTGGGAAGACTGGAGCCTTCCCACATGAGTTGCCGAATCACTGGCCATCCACCAGAGCAGGTAAGCTAGCGGTGGGTGGGACGGGTGGGGGATGGCGGAATGGGGGTAGGGAGGGGCAAAACTGGGAAGGGAGGCTGTGGGAGGGGTGGATCCAGCAGCGATGGTGTGTGCAGGATCCTATCCCCTCTGGCAGTAGCCTCCCTGCCCCCTTTGTCTCCTCGTACTTGTGCTAATGCCTCTCCAAGGTTTAGGGCGCAATCCTGGGGAACTTTAGAACAGCGGAGCACGTGCTCCGCCATTCTAAAGTGTCGCAAACGTGCTGTAAAGCATGTTCATGACTACTTTAGAGTAAGGGAGGCTGGTGCAAGGTCAGCCTCCCTCACTGTGCCACCGGACCAGCAAGCAACCGCTGGAGGAAAGTAAGCTCTCCCGCCGGCGGCCATGTGGGCGGTCCGGCAGGCGAGGGAGGGAGGCCATTGGCCTAGCTGGCCTGGGAGGGGGCAGGGGATGGCTCCCGCCATATCCCCGTCCCTGCTGGGCCGGCTATGCCATTACACGGCCTCCTCTACTTCCGCCAGCTATGTAGCTGGTGGAAATCCGAGGAGGCCAATAGGGCCGGCCCCAGTTTACACCCAGGGAAGGGGACGAGCATCCCTTTCCCCGAGTAGACTTCCGGCCCACCCGACGGGCACCCTGGGTTCATGATCCGGTGGGCGACCCTGGGCCGCCTGCCGGATCCTTAATCAGGATTGCGCTGCCCGACTGGCTCATGGCCAAGAGGAATTCGTACTTTACCTGCTTCCACAACTGTTGGTAGAACCATAACAATTTAAGGAAATTAATGGACAAGGGATTGTGTATATGGCACTGCACCGCAGTGTATGGGACATGCAGCTTGTACCATGTTGAGAAAACACAGTGGGAATTGGAAAGAAATGGTCAATAAAGCAAAAAAGAAGAAGACTGTGAATTTGAATAGACTGAGGGAAAATAATTCAGGTGAAATACAGGTGTCCCCGTAGCAACAGGGATACATTCCCAGAACCCCATTATTAAGCAGACCCGTCATTAAGTTGGCCTTTCCCTACCTTTTGAAGTTTTAGGCCTCTCTGGGGATCTGTTCCTGGTAATGGGCCTCTCCAGAGGTCTTTCCTAGCCTCTGAGGGCCTACGAATGGCTCTGATTGGTGGCAAGCTCTGATTGGGCCGGAGGAGGTCACATAATGAGGAACACAAACCAGGAAGTGAGGAGCAAACGCGACAATACAAACACAGAAGCAAGGGGGGGGGGAAACGCTAGCTGAAGTGTAAAGTGTCTCCCAATCACATGATCACAGTCAGTGAAGCCTCCTAAGCGGCGGCCATTTTTTCCAGGGAAGAATTTAGGCGGCCATTTTGTTTTAAAAAATAAAAACAGATTTTAAACGGACTGGGGGGCAACGGGCCCCCCGGGACACATCCTGGACAGGGGCCCCCAAACCGTGATGGTCCCGGAAATTCTAGGACCGATGGCAAGTCTACCTCAGAGGCCCACGACCAGGAACAGACCTCCGGAGAAGCCTAAAACTTCAAAAGATAGGGAAAACAATTAACAATGTTCTGCCTCACGACCCCTGTTGTATATCCAGGCATCATTAAGCAGAACGTTATTAAGCGAGGGACACCTGTATTGTGAAATTCGGAAAATGTTTTTTGTTTTGTTTGCATTTTCAGACAAATGTAAGAACTAAGTTCAGATCCCCTTCATTAAGTGACATAACAATAGTGTCCCACATAATATTAATGCAAATCCATTACTATGCAGCATTGTATGCTATATAATTTTAATATTATATGTTTCACTCTTGCAACAGGATAGCACGTTTGCGTGAATCTCTCATCTCTAATTAATATGATAATATAAATTGGACTATTAATTGGACTATGAAGTTTCAATTCAATGATTATCAAATAAAATCTCATACATTCTTGAGATGATAAATATCTTTTTACATTCTTTTCATCAGTGACTTACCAGTACAAAGGTATTAACAAACTTTAAAGGTTTCTTTCAACTTTCCTTTTTAATAGCCCCCCCCCCCGCCCGGATTACTTATTAGTAAGGAAGTTATCAGAATCATCAGCTACTGTGCAATGACAAATGCTTTATTAAGCCACAAAGTAAGCAGTGGGGGGGTGACCTGTACTAGAAAAAAGCATTCTGCAAAAAGAAAGGTTTGTTCTATTTCAAGCACTGGAGAATGAAAACAGTGAGACGTTTAAATTATGCTTTCCAATAAATATACCAGTTGCTTGGTTGGTTTACATGCTTCGTTACTTGTTGAAATTGAGTTGTTGAGAAATGTGTGTGTACAATGCCATTGGTATGTTGATGGTATCTAGCTCTATCTTCTGCAGAGTCTGCTATGGAGACCCTGAACTGTGGCCTGATATTAGCAGGATACGGACTTTTCAACTGAAGCTTTATCCAGGCAAGATGGAGGTGCTATTGGTTGGTGGAATAACTAAGGTTAGAAGTAAAGTTAGATGATGGTCAAATTCAGTGTACAAACTGCATGCTCTCTTTAGGAGTCATGTTCACATTTTGGGAGCATCCCTGTAGCTGGCACCTTTGCCCAACTTAGGGACCAACCCTAACAGGCCATTGTGCTGTTGGAACTCATGTTCCAGTGGTACAGCGGCTTTTCCAACATTATAAAATGTGACACACTGTCATGAGCAACTGGGCCACCACCAAAAGCAGCGAGTGGCAGGAGACACATGACAGCAGCCTTTGACGATGCCCTGGAGCCGGTAAGTTGGCGTGGGGGCAGGCAGTGAGTGGGAGGAATGGGTCGGAGACTGAGGTGGAAAGGGTGTGTGTCTGGGGCAGAAACGGGTGGTTATTGGCAGAAGTGGCTCCGTTGATATCCTATCCTCTTTCTCAGCCTTGATCCACCTCCCTGGGTCCACTTGGACCTGTGCCAGCTCCTTGCCTGGCACAACTCCAAGTAGCCCTATCAGGGAAGTGAAATGAAGCCAGTGGGGCTTAGAACAACATCTTTAGCGAGGTGAATCAACATTCCTGAGCTAGTTTTGAAATGTGGTTCTCACGAGCTTTTCTAGCTATCCAATCTGCCTTTGAAAGGAGGACGTCCTGAAGGAGGGGCAGAGAGATGGGTGGGAGAAAGTGTTCTGAGAGCTTTTAGAGCTGAGGAAATTGCCCACGGACATCAAAGTAACAAGGGCTGTAAGTTTTCTTGCTGTAGTCTGTCTTCTTCCCCTGGAATGTTTTTAATTTGGTGCCAAGAGGATGACTCAGGGAGACAAGATAAGGTTGCTGTCACATTTGTGCTAAGCAGAGAAGTGATGGCAAGGTGTGGAATTCCTTCTTTTTATATATGGATCATGAGACTCCCCATTTTATCTACAAGATCATGAGATGGGCCGGAATCTGGATGTGAAAAATGCAGGATAGCATGATCGTCTATTGCAGGGTCCCTCAAACTTTGGGGGCCTGCGTATGCCCTCCCAGGATCCCCCAAGCACCCCCTGACCCCCAAGCCCTGTGTACCCCTGCATATCCTTTCCCCAAAAGTGCACCCCCCAAAAAGAAGAAAAAAGCGCTTTTGGGGGGCCATGCGGCACGGCCAAGCGGGTCCTCCGGCTCACGCCGCAAGCCAGAGGGAGAGGCTACAGCCTTGTTGAATTAGCAGGGCAGTAGCCTCCGGAGGACCCGCTTGGCCGCGCCGCATGGCTGGAATCATCCCCCGTAGCTCTCCCTTACCTTTGCTTGTAGCCACCGCCATGTTGGATCTCCTGAAGTCTTGCGAAATCCAAGATCGCGGCTTCCAAATCTCATGATCTCAGATCTTGGATCTCGCGAGACTTTGGGAGATCCAACATGGCTGCTGCTGAAAGCAAAGGTAAGGGAAAGCTACGGGGGATGATTCTGGCCATGCGGTGCGACCGAGCGGGTCCTCCGGCTCGCGCCGCAAGCCGGAGGACCCACTCGGCCGCGCCGCATGCCCAAAAAAGCACCTTTTCTCTCCTTTTAGGGGGGAATTTGGGGAGGGTGTACCCGGGGGTATGTAGGGCAGCATCTTGTGTACCCCCAACCTGTGGCCTACATACCCCTAAGGGTACGCGTACCACAGGTTGAGAACCTCTGGTCTATTGCATCATCCAGCTTTATGATTGGCGGGGAGGGGGAGTATAAAAACAGGATGAACGCAGCCTCTTTTGCCTTTTGCCCCCGACCACTTTCCAGGGAGGATGCTTCTGGACAGACCTTCACTGGAAGCCCATCAACTTATTATGCTGAGATGCTGTAATACCTCATTGAACTAAGCCAGCTACCAGTAAGTATTTCTAGGACTAGATAGCTTTGTTGTTTTCCCTATTGTATGTTATTGTCTTAAATGTGCCTTTAGTAATTCTCACTTGGAGGGCTTTGCGCAGCCTCTCTTAAAACTCTCTTAATAAACTCTTTTAAAATGTTAGTGAAGTGTGTGACTATTTGTCTGGAGAGAAGTACCACACCTGCCCTAATACTAGTAAGCCTAAACTGGGGCTAGCACACTAATAATTAAGATTCTCTTATTTGACAAAAATGTGAATAATAGTCTGATCCTATCTGGCCGTAATGCCACCAGAAATGGCGTTATGCACTTTCCAGATGGCACAAACGTGGCAATGTCTGAGAGCGTGGCCTGGATGCCGGCAGAAGCAGTGAGCAGCCAGGTCTGCATGGTGATGGACAGGGGACACCCGCTGCCTCAGCTGAAGCCATGAAGGAAGCAGGACGGTGGCAGGGAGGGAGTGGAACAGGGTGGTGATGGGGCAGGGAGGAGGTCTGATTAGGCCCGGAAAGGGGGTGGGCTTGGCGGCAGCAGGACCCGCTGAATCCTAACCCCCTTCCTGGGACCGATCTGCCTCCACAGGTCTACGCGGACTTGTGCCAGTGATATCGCTGGTGCAGGTCTGAGTTGACCCATGGGGTAGCGGGTGCTTGCCCTGGGGGAAGGTAACAAATGGAGGAGGCCAAGAAGGCAACTCCCCCGTGGGATGCAGCAGATTCCACATTGGTGCCACTGCATCGCCGTGCAGAGAGCTACTGTAGGTGGGATTGGGCTGTAAGTCTGAAGGTGCTATACAATCAATTCTTAGGAATTATAGAAGGAAGTCAGATAGCTTAATTGGATTCTTATTCTTTAATTTAAAACTTTAATTTAAAATACTAACTTTTATATCTGCCTAGCAGTCATAAAAAACGACAGTTTTACCACAAATAAACTTTCTTTTTCAATCATTTCCAGTAATATTGAACAAACCTCATCTGAGAAACTAGCAGAGATGACGTACTCAATGGATGTGGAACAAAAAGAGCCCTAGAATTAAAGATGTAGTACAAGATGGAAAAGAAAGCTTGGCAGAGTCAAATATTAAGGTTTATTACTATGCCAATGTTATTCAGTGAATATGTCATCCAGAGAGAATCAGTATTAAAATTAAACATGTCCATTTAACTTACAAGCTTTACTATGGATAAATTGGAAGTCAACACTCAAACAAAGAAAACAGCAGTGAATCATGAGCAATCTGTTAAGCAAATTGAAGAAATATAACGCTAAATTGAGCCTTGCTAAATCACCAATAGCAACATTTACTTATGATTGAGATTTTAACCCTAATGGTCAGAAAGCTCCGGTTTATGTTTACAAAACACAGTCTAAATAGATATATCAAGGAATATGTAATAACAGTCAAACATATATGATGAAGTCAGAAACATTTGAGAAGATTAGAGATGTTATTGCTGCACATATCTTACATTAACCGCACAATCCTGTGTAAGATGTGGCGGCTGGCCTAAAGGGCTGGCCGCCACATCCTTTGCAGTTCCCGGTCTGCTCCAGGGCAGCCGGGGCAGCCCAGGAGAACGTCGGGAGAAGGGAGGTTCATCCCATTCCCTGAGTGCAAGCTAGCTAGGGCCCTATGGTCCTCCTTGAATATATACCACCTATGAAGCTGACATACATCCAAGATGAGGAAGTAAGGCCAGCCAGGCCCGGGAACGGGCCGAGGATATCGGCGTGCTGACGATATCCCTGCCCTCTCCCAACCCAGGCCAGCCAATGGCCCCCTCCCTCCACACCCCTGCCTGCCTTCCCCCGCCCCTGCACTGACAGGTGCAGGACGTACCTCTGCCAGTGGGTGCCGGGTCCGGAGGCTGACGGAATGAGGGCTGCTGGCGTCTGCGCCTGCGACCCTTACTCTACAGTCTTCGCAAACGTGCTTTACAGCACGTCTGCAATGGCTTAGAGCAGCAGAGCATGTGCTCTGACGCTCTATAGTTAGAGAAGATTGCTCTGTAAGATTAGTAAGATAGCTATAGAAACACTGTGTGTGGTTTTTTTTTAACTGAAAGAGCTAACAGTGTGGAAGGGACAGTATAAATTGCTGCTAGAATACTGCTGTGAAATTGAATGTGTGAAAAATTTCATGATGCACAAGATTCATTTAAGTCATCGTGTAAATGTCAGAATTTGGGAAAATATATGGATATATGGTAATACTGTAATTGCTCACATTTGTACTGACTTAAGGGAAAATTGTTTCAAGATTACTGTATGTCTAGGTAGTATATCACATTACAAAAATTTGTTTAAGGTAACTGGTACTTAAGAACTGTACTCTGGAAATACAAAAAGGTTGTAGGAACATTTTATCATCAATGGTGGACTTTAAAATATTTCTTTACCCAGCGTGTAATTCATCTGTGGAACTCCTTGCCACAGGATGTGGTGATGGCATCTGGCCTAGATGCCTTTAAAAGGGGGTTGGACAGATTCATGGAGGAAAAGACCATCACAGGTTACAAGCCATAAGCAACCTCCTGGTTTTTAGAAGTGGGTTTTCTCTGTGCCAGGTGCAAGGGAGTGTCAACGGGAAACAGGTTATCTTGTTGTCTTGTGCTCCCTGAGGCATCTGGTGGGGCCACTGTGTGACACAGGAAGCTGGACTAGATGGGCTTTTGGCCTGATCCAGCAGGGCTCTTCTTATGTTCTTATGACTTGTCCAATTACAAAGAAATATTGGGTTGATATTAGTAGATCAATTCATAGAATTACTAGAATACTTGTAAATCTGAAACCTTTGATATTTTTATTGGCATATGAAAGCCATACATAGCAGTCTTTGCGAAGTGCTCTCTTTTATGAAAAATACAAAACTAGTAAAACCATAAATCACAGAAAGTGCAGTAAAAGCTACCAGCGAGACCAGACTACCCCCACCACCAACTCAGCCAATACCAAATACCTGATGAGAAAGGCCCATTTTTAGCTGATGTCTGTAGAACAAGTCAGATGGAGCCACATAAATCTCATGGGAGAGGGTGTTCCAAAGATTGGCTGCAGCCACAAAGAAAGCCTGTTCCATGTGCTTGCTTTGGCAGACATTGGCACATGGAGCAGAGCCTTTACAGAAGAACTTAATGTGGACAGGTAGATGTATATGAAAGAAAATGGTCTCTATGATACTCAGAGTCTAATCCAATCTGGATGCAAAGGCAACAACTAGCAACTTGAATTGCACCTGGAAACAAACAGGGAGCCACTGCACATGAAATCACAGAGGAGCAGTCCAACCAAGATGCTCCTGATAAAGCTCCAGCTGCAGCACTTTGCCCAGTTTGTGGTTTCCAAGTGCAGCCCAAAGTAACACAGTATAGAAGATCTAACGGCCCAAGTGGATCTGGGCTTTGTGCTACCAGAAGCTGTGCTCCAGCAGCACAAGGCCATTTGAGGCAGCACAAAAACCGGGATGGCGCCATGCGCTTCCAGGCTGCTGGTGCAAATGGCCAAAGGTGTGGCACTTATGCCAGCTGCTCCCAGAAACTGTGCTGGTGTAGGTAAGTTGGCAGCAAGTGTGGGGAAGGGAGGGGGGAGGGCAAGGGGCAGGGAGCGGGTGGATCTTGGCAGCAAAGTTCCACCTCAGATTCTATCCTTTATTTTCCAGCTCACCCTGCCCCCTTCCACTCCTTGGACATGCACCAGCTACATAGCTGGCATGGGTTCGAGGAGACCCATAGGTGGCCAGAAGGTTTGCACAGTGGTAAATAAAAAAGGTTTTTATTTGTCTCTGGTTGGCCTTCTGAAACACACCCCTCCCGCATGCAGCACACTCTCCATTGGTGTGGCTGCATGCTATCGCGTGGCAGGGGATAGGATTGGGCTGTAAGTTTCAAATCCAATGCTTATTTACTTGTGTGTAAGTCCCATTGAGCTCAATGGAACTTACTTTTGAGTAGACAAGCATAGGATTGTCCTGTAAAAAAAAAAAGGTAGACAAAAATGTGAAATCAATTTAATGAGAACTGATATTTTATCATCTACTGGAGCAATAGAGCTCATTCACATATATTTAACCATGAATTCCATTTCCAGTAAAGCAGATGAAAATGTCTCTTTAAAATGGTATAACTTACATAATTATCTTTTAAAAATCAATTAAAAAGAAAAAGTATGTGAGGGTCACTCACTGGGTTTGCAGCCCTGCAGCTCTCATACAGATCTGCTGTTTGTTAGAAATGGTGCCTCCCACGCGTCCTCCCTCCACGTACGAGTCCAGTGCCACCTCCTCCATTTTCCTCCCACCAGCCCTGTTTGAAACAAACAGGATATGCAGAGCATGCTGAGAGCATCTTGTTTGATTCAACCAGGGCTGGTTGGAGCAAAAGGAAGGAGGCAGTGCTGGAGCTGAATGTAAAAGGAAAGATTGGAAGGTTCTCAATAATTGCCATGCTCTGTCTTCTTACCTTGGACCTCTTGTTGCCCGAAGCAGACAGGCAGGTGAGGAGGAGGAGGAGGAGGCAGGAGCAGCAGTAGTGGTGGGGGGAAGTGTGTGTGCATTAGTGTACATTACCTTTTCCGTCTTTTGTTTTAAGGGGGGGTATCATACTAGCAGGAGTGGAAGATCTGCCCCAATTCATGTGGCAGATTTTCTTAAGCCAATCCTGTATGAGGGGCCATCATTAGTTTGAAATGATATTAGCATGCAAAGGGATAGTCTGTTATTCTTCTGGATACAGGAATATGAAGAAGACAATGTCCAATCACCTCAATACAATTTAACATGCTTTCTTCATAGAGTAGTATTGAAGTTACTATCCCAAGTTTTCCCTCATTTCAAGCTGAGCATAACAATCCATCTCATTTCTTCACAGAGGAGTTAAAAGTCCACACTTAGATTTCTATTCCACTTCCTTTATGCTCTTTGAAGAACAAGATCATTTTCATGGACTCCCGCCTCTAGTCTGTGCATGTAGTAAAACGAAGTGCCAGAATCCTGAGTTGGAAGAGTAAGCTGTACAACTTCAGGCTGCATATGGGGAATGCCATTTTTAATGCCAACAACACCCTACCTACACATAACAAAAAAAAAAAAACCAATCTAGCACATCAAATAAAAAGGTCCTAGCCCAACTTTGCCTTCATGCTATATCCATTTGCTGCTTGCAGGTAACGTTTTGCATAAAGACATGTAATATGACCCCCAACCTGACATCTGAAGTGGTACAGTCCATTCTACCACCTCAGAGGACTCTTCCACCTCATTCTAATACCTACCATATTTATCGGCACCGGCGATTTATTTATACGCACCGGCGTATAAGACGCACCTTTCTTTTGGCCCTGGGTTTCAAGAAAAAAAGATTTAAAGCATTTTTGGGCCACTTGGCCACTTACTGCTTGGCTGCTTAATTAGCTAATTTACATAAATTGCACAAAAATACCAGGATCTCTTTTAAAACACACAGCAATAAGACACATGAACAAATCCCAAGTACAAAAAAAAAACCCAGACTCAACTCTTTTTCCCCCCAACCCACCCATGTACAGTTTCCAAAGTAAAAAACATTTACCCCAAGTAAAAAAAAAACCAGATTCAACTCTTTCCCCCCACCCCACCCATGCACAGTAAAGTAAACAACATAAAAGTACAAAAAAACCCCAGACTCAACTTTTACCCCACCCCACCTATGCAGTTTCCTAAGCCTCCCCAACTAGGCCCAGTTCAGAAGCTTACCGAAGCTGCATTCAATCGGAGGAGATCTGAGAAGACCACGCCCTCTGCAGCTCAGCTGAACTTAACTGAGGAGCACAGCACCCTCTGCTGGATGCTGAGAAGCTCAACTCATGCATGTGCATAAATTAAACCCTACAAACAGCTGTAGATCGGATAGATTAGTTAGGGAAGAAAGCACAAGGGAGCAATCCGGCTCCGGAAAAACGCGGTAAGCCCGAAAATGCTTTAAAACGGGCAAGGGGGGAAAGGGATTTTTTTAGTATTGGCGTATAAAATGCACCCTACTATTTTGGGTCACAAATGAAGACAAAAAAGTGTGTCTTATATGCCAATAAATACAGTATATATCAGACTTTGAACTGTGCCCTACCTGCCAGCTTCTTGATACCTCATATCTTCAATTTGGTTCTTCCTCCTCTCTTTCCATTTAAGCTTGCATAGCTTCTTTTTTATCTCCCCAATCATGAAAGTACGAGAGAGAGAGAGAGAGAGAGAGAGAGAGAGAGAGAGAGAGAGAGAGAGAGAGTTCCCTTCTCTTCTTTCAGAGGTGAAGAGCCATGGTGATCTCACTGAGATCTCACTTCTTTTTTAAAATTATTTTAACACTCCATATTGTCAGTTTCATGCTGTGCCACGCATGAAACCTAGGCACCCTGTTCACCAGCGTGCATAATGTGCCTCTTGCTGGTCTTATGTTGCTGGCATAAAGGACAGAAATCTTTTTTGAAAAATTTGCAGGAAATGAAGCTGAAACGAATAGTGCAAATTTCAGAGAAATTGGGAAAACGGGTATAAAAGCCATGCTAAAAACCATACAACATACCAGCCGAAGAATGTGTGGTTTTTAGCATGGCTTTTATACCCGTTTTCCCGATTTCTCTGAAGTTGACTGCTGGCCATGAAAGCTTTCGATAAAAAAAAAAATAGTGCAAAATATAGAAACATATGATTACATCTTTGATTATTACAGTAATAACAGGAAAGAGTAAAATAATGCTCAAAATAAAGAGTATAGCTCTTTTAAAACAATAGATGAAACTACAAGGAAGTAAATCAGATTCCATGTTTAAAAAGAGTACAGTACTGCAGTTACATGCATTGTACGCAATATATAAATAAGATTCATACAGAGCGCACAAATTCTAAAGAAGCTGGGATTCAGATAACTGAGAAAATGTACACATTAATTCTGTCTTGTAATGGTGAAAAGAAATGCTTTCTCGTTTCATGTAGGATTGCACATTCTTTCTTGCAATGTGGGACTTCCTTCAAGGTAAGGATGGGTCATGGTCCATGGACGATTGAGTCGGCCGAGCATCCCCTCGGGAGACGCTCGCGTTTACCCGGTTGCCTGGGAAATGCAGGAGTGAGGAGGGGGCGAGGATGCCCCCTATCACGTTTCCATGGGAGTAGTGTAACTTGCTTAACGCAAGAGCCACATACAATAAACGTCAGATGTTTGAGAACCGTAGTATTTAAGAAGCATTTAAATTCTTAAATATATTTACTCACCATGAACATTAAACTTATGTTTTAATCTAGTGGACTCTCAGTTAATACCTGATAAATAATTATAATGCTTGAACATTTCTTATTTACCTTTTATATTAATTGTGATGAAAAAAGCAGCTCAGCCAACGTATTTCTGAGAGCCGCCCCTGTGTTAGAATGTTGATGATTTTATCTTGATTGAAGACTGCAGTGTGCATGCTCTCTCTCTCTCTCTCCACTTCTCATCAGGTATCTAGTAGATCCCCACTTAGGATCTTGTCTATCACAAATAGAGTAACATTCACAGATCCAATGATCTCTGTTTATCAGAGACAGTTCCAATTTTGGGGTGGTTGGTCCCAGGTAAATCTCCCTCCCTATTTTACCTTATGGGACATGCCTTTTTAGAATAGGTTCATTGAGAGAGATGCCATTTTTTCAGGTGTGAGCTATCCCTCAGGTCTCTAGAAGTTAATTCCCAGAGATGATGGGCTAGAGATTCCCAGAGATGATGATCTTGATTCAGATAACTGCCTGTGCATGAATATAGAGGCACAGACTTGTGCACAACCTATCATGTAACATACTGCAATTGTGGCGTGGACCCGGGTTGGGAGATTGATTGGCACAGGACAGCATCTCCTACCAATAAATGGGGGGAGGGATTACAATCAAAATGCAGGAGGAGAGGTGCCACTGACTAACTTTCTTCTCTGCTTATCTCCTGCATGGCTAATTTTCCCTGATCCCTTCCTCCCCAACAATTTGGGATTAGCCAGTGAGAGCCTGTCATAAAAATGGTTTCCTTATCCTTATCCGTGTGGTCAATTAGAATTCAAAGTACATGTTTCCTTTCAAAATCATTTAAGTTAAAAAAAAAAAAAAGTACAGGAAAGGTGGTATGGTTTGAAATTCCCTCCCAAATGGTCAACTGAAAGGAGGAGGAGATTAAGCAGTCCCTAAGTGTATGTAAGGCTCTTCGTCAAGATCAGGCCGTAAAAGGGTAACTAAATTTGAAGTTTATTTTTACTTACTTTGGCCAGGTGTGAGCCTGATCTAGATTGAATCATGGCACAGAGGGAGGCCATTTTTTCCTCCTGAGCTGCTATAGGCTCCTGAAAGCCATTTGCTGCTTTCTGAGATGGCAAGGGCTGGTGGGAAGGGGCAGGGGAGGGAAGCCAGAAATTCTTCTCCAGCTTGAATTTTGATCTCTGAGCTGGAGATGAATCTGGGGCTTTAAAAAACATCCTTCCTTTTCTAAACCGGAAGCTTTCATGGCCTGAGATTATAGGAAAAGATTTGCAGAATACGGGTGAAGATGCCATGTAATGTTTAATATCCTTCTAGAACGTATTAAAACAAGAGCCAGGATGGTGTAGTGGTTTGGGAGTCGGATTTAGACCTGGAAGATCCAGGTTCAAATCCCCGCTCAGCCACAAAGCTTCCTGGGTGACCTTGGGCCAGTCACTATCTCTCAGCCCCACCAGAAGCGTCGCTCCAGTAGGGGCGGGGCTGTAAGTATTGCTGCGGTCATAGTCTCTTTACCGAGCGAGGAGGAGGCAGCCCCGCCCCCTCACTGTCGGAGCCAGTCCCCTGTGGAGAAAGCAGCAGGCAAGAGACCCTGCCTGCTGCTTTCTCCGTAGGGGACTGGCTCGGACAGTGAGGGGGCGGGGCTGCCTCCTCCTCGCTCGGTAAAGAGACTATGACCGCAGCGATACTTACAGCCCCGCCCCTACCGGAGCGACGCCTCTGAGCCCCACCTACCTCACAGGGTTGTTGTGAGGACAAAAAGGAGGGGAGGAACTATGTACACCACTCTGAGCTCCTTGGAGGAAGGGCGGTATAAAAATGTGAAAAATAAAATAAAATAATATTCAGAACTCTCACTCTTTAAACACAGTTGGTCATAAGATCAACTTTGAAGATGCGGAGTGTTTAAAGAGTGAGAGCAACATCAAAACACTTCGTAACCTTGAAGCACTTGAGATCAGCAAGAGACCTATAGGGGTACTTATGAACAAACAGCAAGACCTAAATTTTGTGAATAAAATATGGTTGCCCATTATATACAAGTCCTTTCAAACCATAAGCGAAAAGAAGAGAAAGAACGAGGGCCTCTAGTGGTCACCTATGGTCAGCGCAATTGAAAATCTGGATTCTGATTCCGTTGCTAATTAGCATTTTAACTGAAGGCTCAATAGCAGTTCTTTTTTCCATCTTCAATCTCTGGGTTGTACCCAAGAAGAAGTTCCAAGAATTGGAACGAAACGTTGGTTTTACCACCTTCTTTCTTTCCTTGGACTTTAAATAGTATTCTTGGCTGTCAGCGAAGACTCTGCAAGCAAGTTTCCTCGGACAGTTCTGAATATTGTTTTAATACGTTCTGGAAGGATATTAAACATTACATGGCATCTTCACCCGTATTCTGCAAATCCTTCCTTTTGTTGAACCCCTTCCTTGAGATGGTCTTTGACAAGCTTCCAAATGACTTTTCTGCACCTGGCTTGGGATACATTTGTTGACAACTCTAATTACAATAGATCAGGCTGCAGCCTTGAAGAATGATATCATTGGGTAAAGACAGATATGCCTTCTAAGTGTGATGTGAGTGTCCAGAAAGCAAACACTGAGGAATATAGCAAATGTGTGTTCATACTTGTTCCATCACACGTTAGAATACATGCCTGTCTTTAGCCTTAGTTCTCCAGTACTGACTGAATAATTTAAGTAGCTAACTTAAACTAATCAATGAGGTGTTCATTTCTTAATATTTTTTAAAAAAAATAATATTTATCCTGGCATTAGAATAGTAGAACTCTTATGTCAGCTAAAAATAAGCATTAAAAATAAGAAAGGTACCCTTTCCTAGCAGCACAATAATAAACAACACAAAAAGCATTATTCCTGACTGTTGTAATAAATAAGCAAAATCACCCTGTCTGTTCAGAAGACTGCCAGAAAGAGCTCTGTTGCCATAAAGATAAATTTTATAAGGCCTAATTAAACTGCAAAATTTAATGGGGATGAGAATAAGGGATCCTTAAAAGTCACTTCCATATATGTCGGAAAGGATTTTAATCAAAATATAGATGGAAAATATGGTGGGTCAGCACAATATTCACTTAAAGTTGATGATTAAGATCATATTTAAATGAGGTGCATACAAAATATTAACTTGCTAAATATGGAATAAAGCAAAACATATTGCAATATATCATTACTAACAGCCCAATCCTATGGGCTGCCTAGCCGTGGTGGGACAGAGTCCTGTTATTGTAAAAAAAAAATTGGGTGGCGTGCTATGCATGCCGCTGGCAACCATTTCTGATCTGTCACTGCAAAACAGCAGCACCAACATAGGCCAGCTGCCACTGTTGGAATTTGGAGCAACATCACCCGCACGACTCTGGAGGGCAGTGTAATACCCAGTCACCTGAAACCATCTACCTGCCCTCTCTGTGGTTCTTGCAGGAGGTGTGGTCTTTCCTTCCTCTTCTCAGCTCTCTCTCTTCCTCTCCAGACATCATAGAAGCAGAATGTGCCTTGCTGAGGCTCCTTGCTCGCAGGCCACCCTCACCACAGTTGCATTCAAAGGGAACAGCTACCTAGGGATCCCTGTTCTTGAAAGTATTAGGGCCTCTGATCCAATTCAGAAGATGTATATATTCAACTATGAAATGTGGGTAAACTATTTCTTATGAAACCTTAACTAAGCCTCCGGTCCTCTGTGTGTGTTTTACTGATAGCAACTAGCCTGGGACATCCTTTTACCATAGGAAGGGGGGGGGGCTTCTGATGATTGCTACTTCCCCCTCTCCCTTCCAACAGCCATGGCTGGCAGCCTGCACTGGAACAGGTAAGCCAGCATGGGAAATGGTTTGTGGACAGGGAGGGGGAGAAACAGGGCACGATGGGGGAGAAACCAACAGGCATATCGGGGTAGAGGGGGTGGATCCGATGGCAGCCACACACACCAGATCTTATCCCCCATATTTCTGCCTACCCTGCCCCAGGCTCTGCTTGGACGTGAGGCAGCTATATAGCTGGTGTAGATCTGATGAGAGCCATAGTCAATCAGGCAGCCTACAAGGGGCAAGTAAAAATATTTAACTTACCTCTTGTAGGCTGTCCGATCGCCCCTCCCCCTGGTGGGGGATAGGATTGGGGCAACGTTGATTTCCCACCCTCTGAAATAACAAGTTACAGTTGTCTAGCATAAGAGTGGATGAAAACGTTTCTATTGACGATCCTTCCGTTAGTTGCTTGGAATTCCTCCATAACAGAGAACTGGCATATAACACTGCAGTATAAATAAACACCAGGCTTTTTAGAGAAGGTCTATTTAGGATTGATAAGTGGCTAAACCTCCCTCCCTACTCTTCAAATCCTTCAAGTCTCAGGAACACTTTTTTTTTTTTTGCAAGGAAATGAAAACCCATAATCCACAATCCATGTTCTGTCCACTTGTAATGGTCCTGCCTCCCCCAATTCTCTGTGCAATGAATCCATTATGTTCTTTGAATACAATGATCTGTGAAACTGAAGAGACTGCACTTCATATGAAGTAAGCCCAGCCATGTATTTCGAGGGGAGGTGAACCCTACGGTTGCTTGCCAAATCAACCTTGAGGGAAATTCTTTCTAGACTTTAGATATCGTGTTGAAATATAGTTGAACTATGTGTTCAGAAATAGCTGCTGCTAAAGGCCTCTTCAGATCTAGTTAGATGTAACATGGGAGCTCCATCTTTCACAAAAAGCAGCCATGGGGGGGGGGAGTGATTTGGATTGGAGTTGTGTGTGTGTGTGTGTGTGTGTGTGTGTGTGTGTGTGTTGGGAGGAAGTCTAATTCTTTCTCCATACACTATGGCTTAGCTCCAAATGCTGCTATCAGATAGGGATGTGGACCCAATGGAGCTTTCAGGTTTCTCCCCTAGCAGCTTTGGGGGCGATTTAAGCTGGGAATCAATATAGGGGCAAAGGGCTAACCTACACATATGCCACACCTCAGCTCTGATCTAATTTTTGTGTGTGGTTATTTGTGAAAGAAAAAAGTGCTGGTAGCCCCAAACATGGAAATCCCATGTTGTATCCAGCTGACTCTTTGCATTGTATTTCTTCCAGAGGTAAAGATTTCATCTCTAAAAAGCTCCCCACACGTAGAGAACTAGCACATGAGGGTGAAAGCAAAGCTATATTTTGCCCCTCTCCCTAATATGCTAGTTTTATATGTGCATGGGCTCTTTGAAGTGGGAGAAGCATTCAGTGATGCAACCCCCTTCCCCTGCATTCTGGAGTCACCACTTGCATTCTAGAGTGATACAAGGTTGTGCCATATGATCTGTTTGAACACTTTCTTCAGGTCTTAGACCATGACACAAACCTCATCTATTGAGCACTAACTGACATGATCCACTAGACTCATGGTGGCTACTATTTTCTGGAACCTGTAGCAGTTCCCTTTGCATGGCAAGTGATTAATTCAACATTAATTGCCAGGATTATGATAATCAGTGTCATCGACGAAAGTTTAAAGTTGGGCCATCACCCAATATCTTGAATATCTTGCCCAAAAAGGCAAGTTGGAAACTGGCCAATATTTTCCTGAAGCGGCTGGGTCCAATGAGAACTTTTTAAGCAAAAGTCTCACCACAGAACGCTCACAGCCCAATGCCGGCTCTTAATGATTGTGAAGTGTACAGTAAATAGGAGGAGAGAAATGAAGTGATGCACAGGCATGCATGAACCAGCCACAAGTGAAGGGGACTGGTTTGATACTGTAGGGCAGGGGTGTCAAACTAATTTCATACAGTGGGCCAAATAGTATTCATGGCACCTGCTGAGGGCCGGAAGTGACATCATTAAACAGGAAATGACATCATTAGGCAGATGATGGCCAGAAATAAGCACTTTGTGCTCATGTAGGAACTCATTATCTGCAAATGACAGAAGAGAAAATGTGCAAATCTTGATCTTACTTTCAAGATAAGGGAAAGCCCAATTATCATGCTGGGAGAGTCCAATTATCACATGGGCCACCCTTTCAGCAGTGCCGCTTCTGCTGAGGCATCATTTTGCAGCTCAGCAGCTGAAAGGGGGTCTGCATAGTGAGGCCTCAGCAGAAGCGGTACTGTTGAAAGGGTGGCCTGTGTGATAATTGGGCTCTTCCAGGTACCTCAGCAGCGTCTCCCTCGCGCACCCTTCTTGGCCTGCCCCTTCCCCCGTAGTGTTCCTTGCTTTCGGAGACTTCCTTCTGTCTCTCCCTCCCAGAGCTGTGCAGAAGCAGCATATAAGATGTGCAGAAGCTGAAAGGGACTGCCCAATTATCACGAGAGCACAATTATTACATGGGCCAGATAAAGAGCTTCCATGGGCCCTATAGGCGGACAAGCCTTTTCATTGTCTAAGGTAGCTTCACTTTAGAAATTCTCATTCCAAGATGCTACAGTGCCACAACTCACTTGACTCTAATTGGAGCCCATAAAAGGCCTTGCAAACAGTAAATTTAGCTTTTGTTTAAAATAGTATTTTTTTTCCTTTTAGAGAAGTGTTAGCTCAGTGTTTCCCAAACTTCTGAATGCCGAAGCACACTTTTTTCCCCAATTAAAATTGGAGACATACTTTCCTCTCACACCGCCCCCCCCAAGGTTTACTTGTACAGTGTATAAAGTGTAAAAATGACCTGTCCTCAGAGAAGACGACTGGCCTGGTTTGGGGGTGTTATTGACTGTTCTAATCACAGTGGATATAGAGATGGGGCAGAATTACCCTCAGGAGAGGCTGACTGGACAGAATTATGATTACTTAGTTAGAAATGAATATCCCGCCTTCTCACTAAAGCCTCAAGGCAGCTAACAATATGAATTTAAAACAAATAAGAACAGAAAGGAAAAGACAAACGGCAGCAGGTAAAAACCCAATAACTATAGTTAAAAGGCTTTAAAATGTTAACAACGCAATCCTAACCAACCTTCCAGCGCCAGGGCAGCCACAATGCAGCCCCAAGGTAAGGGAACAAATGTTCTCTCACCTTGAAGAAGCCTCCATGACTGCCCCTGCACTGCAAAATGCAGTGTGCGCCCTGTTGCCACGGCTACACCGGTGCTGGAAAGTTGGCTAGGATTGCGTTTAAGAGTAGTAGCCCATTTTAAAAGATGAGACCAAGATAACACAACACTGATCAAATGACATTCAAAGCCAGGGAACAGACTTTGCCTGACACCTAAAATATCACAGGGAAGGCTCAGGAAACGACCTCTCTGAGGGAGGGAATTCCACTGCTTCGGCACCATCACTGAGAAGGTCTTCTCACTGGTACATACTGGCTGAATTTTAGAAGCTGGAACAGAGGGGAAGGAAGGGAAGGTTTTGAAGGAAGGAAGGAAGGAAGGAAGGAAGGAAGGAAGGAAGGAAGGAAGGAAGGAAGGAAGGAAGGAAGGAGCTCCCCACAAGCTCCCAAGGAAGCTTCCCTTTTGATGTAGGGAAGGAAGAAATTGGAGAGAGAGCTAGAGGAATTAGTAGGGAAGAAAGGCAATTCAGACTATGGCAAAGGACTGCGGCTGGGAATGGCTATCCGTAGCCTGAATTGAGGGCTATGGGTACTGAGAGGTGAGACTAAGAACAGGTCATAAAGCACTCTTCTGGTGGGAGAGCTAGTTTCTCCCACCAAACTAACTCTCTTGACTGATGCCACAGAAAGGATCTCCTGGATCGGTCAAGGGTGTTTGACACTGGAGGCTGAGACTAATCTTGCGCCTTCAACAAAAAGGTACAAAGCCCCCTCCCTCTCTCTCATACACACACACACACACACACACACACACACACACACACACACACACACACACACACACACACACACACACACACACCACAACACTTACTAAACAGGACAGATAGAGTCCTAAGCGTGCATAATCAATTTGACTCCACAATCACAAGCATGCAGCCAATTCGACTTTGAATGAGACAAAGAGAAGGAAAGATAGTGGGGATTTGGAGGTTCCTTCATGAGGGTGCTCCATCAACCAAGTTTACTGTTCTGTAAAGCTTGAGAGTGAAACATTGCAGGGGTTGCAGCGGCCACCGAACAGCAGCAAGGTAGGCAGGACTCAAAGACCAAATGTGAACACAGGACAAAATGGCTAGTGGAACAGAGAACACACAACTCTAAAGCTAAGGGTTTATATAGAGTTTTGCCCCATAGAATCCTATAAAATTCTTAGGTGGGGTGACTCAATCAGGGGGTCCTCTATTTGTAGCCATAAGCACCTGGTGGGTTCTGCCTCTGTTGCACCACCCAGTTGAGGGTGCAGTAGTTGGCCATTGGAAACCTTTCCTTTGTCAATTAAAGGGTGTTTTTCCCAACTCAGGAGTCCAGAGAAGTGTTCTGGACAGGGTTTTGAGGGCTGGTAAGTCTGATCCTGGAAAGCTCTCTCATCTGTTCCAGTAAGATCCAGAACTGGAAACTGTGGAATTCCAAAGATTAATTAAACATGAGGGGGAGGGGCTACTGATACGTGCTTTCAGTGCAAGTTCAGAAATGTGGCCCTCCTCGCCTGAAGATCTGTGGCCTCTTGCCAAATGTCTTCCTAATAGTCATGGTCCTGGTGTGGCACTTTGCTCTCCAGGAAGGTACCCAGTACCAAGTACACCTGTTTAAATATGTGTCTCCTGCATACCCTGAATGAAAAAGAAACACAATATTGACCCTGTTGCAATACTACCAGGCAGCCCGTGGAAAAGACGATAGCCTAGAATAGATATTAACATATGCCCCAAGGCAAACGTCTCAGTTTGCCTTCCCCTGAGCCTGATGCTTCTTCACTGCTGAAGTCCTTTGAAAATGTTTCAAAGGCAGCACTTGAGAGCTCCTTGAGAGCACTTGAGAGCTCCTTGAGAGCTCCTGCTAACGACATCACTGCTTCTGCTGTAGGAGAAGTCCCAGGGCTCCACTCTCCCGTTTCCCTTCAACGACACCCCTGATAGTCAGTGATAGTTCATCAAATTGCCCGCTCACACACAATTTAATTACTAATTTAAAACAGTAGCCCTTGCTAGTTTTGCTTAGAGGCACCATTTTCAGTGGTGGTTCTCTTATATTTAGAAGCAGGAAGCATCGTTTCCTATTTACCTCAGCATAGCATCTTTTCCGGTGACTGTTTCCTGGAGTGTCCCTTGAGTCCCTTAAAAAAAAAAAGTTTATGAGGCCTTGTGGGACAAGGAATTCTTTGTTTCATTTATTTAGCTAGGTAAACCGCTTTGTGAACTATTTTATTGAATAGTGGTTGAATCATCATCATCATCATCATCATCATCATCATCATCATCATCATCATCATCATCATCATCATCATTGTGAAGTGGGACAGTGCATTGGGGGGGGACATACGTGTGCTCATGTCCCTAATTATGCATGGGTGGGGCTGCTTTAGATGTGTAGTCTGAACCAGCCCTTCTAGTTGTTCATATATTCTTCACACTATCAGTTCTCACCCCCCCCCAATTAGCGTGCCCCTGGCACACAGCTTGGCCATGATGATAGCGTTATCTCCTATAATTTCTGTATATGCTAAGTTAGGTCCTTTCAGGTTCAATATAAACTACAAGCAAACCTGGCCTGTAGTCTCTTAAGCAACCAGCCAGAAAATCGCTTACCGTGCTCCCGGCAATGTTGAATTACTGTTTAAAGAGAGCAAATGAGATCGAAGTGCTGATCTCTCATCAGCCCCCCTCTTGTGACATCATCATCCTGGGATTGGCTTAATCATCGTTATTTCAATAATACCCCTGTGTTCAGCAATTGAGGCGCCTTCTTTCATTTGAGCCTCGGGTTTATTTAGAAATTGTTCTATCTAAATAGCTGTTCAGGGCTATTGGCAATGCAGCACCCTGAGGAAAGCAGCTTTGGCTGAAACATCAGCTCTGCTGATGAATGAAATGGGCTTGCTGAAGCAGTGAAATAAATGAGGCTGAAATAAAAGTGCATTGAATTTAGCGCACACCTAGAAATGTGCTAATATTAGCAGTAGGGGCGAGAGAGTTCTCATATGGATTTAGAAAGGCCTCCAATAGCAAGCACTTTTAATATTCAGGGGTATCAGTTGCTGGGGATACTTCTGAAACCAGCCGAAATGGAACAGTGCAGAGCAAGATAAATAACCTATATTATTCAGAGCCTATACTTTAGAATATGAGAAATGTGCTGTAAGATCAGACCAAAGAACATCAAGCTCAGCATTGTGTTTTCCACTGCAGCCAAGAAGCAGGAGAGGAAGTTACCGTAGTAGCTCAGCACTGCACAAGCAAAGTGATATTCAGAGGGATACGGCCTCTGGGCCTGAAGGTTCCAGACAGTCAACCACAGACCTCATCTTCTCTGCAAATTTGTCTAGTACCCCTTTATAAAGCCAGCTCATGACCATCACCACATCCTGTAGCAGTGAATTCCATAAGTTAATTATGCATTGTGTGAAGAGCTCCAAAGAGGTTAGAAATAAGCGGTTAGTGTTACAAACAACCTATGAAGTAGATTAGGCTGAGTGATGGTCATTTCTCCAAGGCCAGCCAGAGCGCTTCAGGGCTGAAAAAGATCTCAAATCTGGTTTTCCCATATCCATCTCTTTCATTCTGACCACTACAGGTGATTAGATGCTGGTATTGGACTGTCGCCCTGCTCTTAATGGGGTTGCATTCCCTCTGAAGGAGCAGGTACACAGTCTAGGGACTTCCTAGGTGGATTCCCAGGTGGCAGCTGTGGTGAGGGGAGCCTTTGCTCATCTTCGGCTGATCTGACAGCTGCAACCATTCCTGAATCGCTCAGACCTGGCCATGGTGACCCATGCCTTACTGACGTCTAGATTAGATTACTGCAATGTGCTCTATGTGGGGCTGCCTTTGAAGACTGTCTGGAAACTGCAATTAGCGCAGAATGCAGCTGCCTGTGTGGTTGCAGGGCTCGACTGAGTCGGGCTGCTGCTTTGGCGGCTACGCTGCCTGCTAGTTCATTTTATGGGCACAATTCAAGGGCCTAGTTTTGACTTTTAAGGCCCTTTATGGCTCGGGACCAGGGTATCTGAGGGACCACCTCCTTCCATGTAATCTCACCCTTCCTCTGAGGTCATCAGAGGGGCCCTTTTAACCATGATGTCATTGATGGAGATGAAGCAGATGTTGGTAAGGAATAGGGCCTTCTCAGTGGTGGTGTCCTGATTGTAGAACTCCCTCCCCTTGGAACTAAGAACTTATCCCTCTTTGCAGCACAATGCACTGTTGGAGATCTTTCAGCTGAGCCTTAAGACCTTTCTGTTCAGGATGGCTTTCGATGGCTGACATTATAGACTAGCGTTTTAATTGAATTTATTTTTTTATTGTTTAATTTTATGCAACCCACTGGGTGTTTTTGTTTTAATTATTTTTAATGTTTTATTGTTTCATCATTGTTACCGTATATGTTTTTGGCAGTGCAATCCTATCCAGCTCCTCCGCCGGCGCAGCTAGTGGTGCAGCGAGAACTGGAGACCCTGGAAAGGAAAGGGGATCCAAATCCCCTTTAAAGGGGGGTTTAAATGAGATTTAAATCCTCTTTCCCCTCCAAAGACTCCTGTTCTGCCCTCCTCCGCTGGTTGCACCCGTGGGGAAGCTGGGTAGGATTGTGCTGTAAATCTTATAAGCCACTTTGAGTGCCCTTACTAGGAGAAAGGTGGGGTAGAAATTCATTAAATGAATAAATAAAATACATAAATAAAATCCCTATGGCTCAGTCTAATGCGGAGAGCTAACGTGTGAGGGTGTCTTCAAAGCGCATCAGCGTAGCCTCACCTCTATTTGCTGTGCACATTCAAGTTTTTTTTTCTCCCTGTGATTGCAACCCTGGAACATTCCAGAAGCATGCATCCCTGCATGCAGTATTTTTCATTGCAGACCAGCACTGGCATGTCCAGAGACAGCTATGGAGCTGGTGGAGAACCGAATAGGCCCATTGTGGTGGCTGGGGGGTTACCCAGGGTAAGCAGGCAAATGTCCGCTTACCCTGAGTAGACCTCCAGCCTCTCCCTGCTGCCCCAGATACGATTCAGCATGGGCCTCGCAGTCCATGCTGAAGAGCCTACACCAGGGCAGGATAGGATTGGACTGGCCATCATGGGCTTGTTCTGCTAACACTCCAGTAGCAGCAAGTGAAATTTTTGACAAACAAAATCCAAGCAAAGGATGCAATAAGGAAGTAGGGAGAATGAAGGAAGAGTTTCCGACTGGGTTTCTTTCCCCTTCAAATCAAATCTTCACACAGCAAGTCAAATGTTATTTGACTTCATAAAATACATTCATCTAGATGTTTATTTTCATTAGCAAATGACATTTCAAGTAAATTAAATATTTGCAAGAGAGATATGAGCCTGGGGAGGTGGAGTACACCTACATTGGCAGTTACCCAGCAGTGACATGGAGTAGCGGGGGGGGGGGGGGGAATAGCAGCAAAACCAAAAAGGCCCAATGATCAAAGACAAATTATTTACATATCAGCAAGAGGAAAAGTTATTCAGCCTTTCCAGCTGTAGTTGTTTAAAGAACCCAAAATAAACTTGATATTTATGTTTCTGGGCCTTTGGTATCTGACTGTGAAATCGTAGGCTGCTGCCTGTGGCTTTCCTACATAGTACATTTATTATTGGTAGAATATATCAAACATAATATGTCAGTTAATTTTTCAGCCTTAGTATTCTTGTCATTCCTCTCCCCAGTTCTGATGCAAAAACTTTCTACAGAGCCTCAGAGCCCTCATCGTTCCTTATTCTTCTGCCTCTTCAAATCACCTTCCATGGGTTAGCACCTCCAAACTCAAACTATTTGAGGGCTCAAATAGGCTCTGACTAGGCTACATTAGGAGTTATCAAGCAGAGTAGGTGACATGCCCCTGCTTGCTTTGCAGAAGATAAACATTTGTTCCAATGTTGGTACCAACCAAACTTCCAGGCCAATACTTAGGTGCGTTTTGTGATGCTAGGAGCCCATCAAACACAAGCCAGATGCAAAAGATGCACACGCGCGTGCGCACACACACACACACACACACACACACACACACACACACACACCACCACCACCACCACCACCACCACCACCACCACCACCACCCCTTATCTGGATTTGCAGGCACCACTAGAGAAAAACAAGAACATTTAGGCCAACAGAGAAAGAATAGACTTGAACCTCTGGGGGCTTTCACCAAACCGCATGCTAATCCAATTTCCTCACTACCTTGAGTATTGAAAAAGGTGCATTTATCAAGCCCCTTTTGGGAGGCTGAAGACTTTCACTATTTCAGCAAGCCTTAATTTGATGATTTTTCTCTGGCGCAAAGGTATTGAACATCCCAATCCCAAGGAACCCGTTGTAAACAATCAAACCTTCGGGGGGGGGGATGGGAACGAGTCCCTGTTGGCTCAGAGGATTGTAAGTATGCTTAAAAATCCTATAAAAAGTCTGACCAGAGACCCACAAGTCTGCCTTCACATTGGTGTGTCTGAGAGTCACCCACCATGCTGTGTTGCACATTTCCACCCCATTGGCTCCACAGAAATCTCTGTGCCAGTCCAGGCATCGAGGAAGGTCACTTATCTCTTCTCACATCTTGTTGCGCTGCTTTTCCCCTTTCTTTTGCTTCTTTCAGCCTTCCCCCCCCCTTTTTCTTCACTACAGCTAGGCAAGTTGCACTCACACCTACACAGCACTTCAGTACAGTACTTGAGAAAGCACTACTTGTTCCCACACATAAAACATGGTTCCACCTCCATTTATTCCTTCCCTCATAAGCCATGATGATGCACAGGTTTCTTGAATGCCCACTGCATTTCCCTGAATTACTCCTGTCCATTCTCTGTCTTTTTTTTTTTTTTTACTTTCAGTTCTTTTTTCAGTTCTTTTCTGGGAGCCTGTAGATCTTGGCTACTCAACCTTGAGATTCAGTCCCCACCTCTGTGCTCCAGTCCATCAAGAAACTGCAGAAACGACGGAAGCCCTCCCGGCGCCTGGAGCAAGGGTGGGGCCTGCGTGACGTCACGTCGAACCCCCCCCCCTGCCGGTTTTGGTCTCATTTCGGAGCCAAATGGGCTCCAGGGAGGGCGGGAGGGCCGAAACGAAGACGGCCGAAGCGGAGGGTAAGTACGCCCCCCTGCTGAATGCGCCCCCGCCTCTGCCCCCACGACCGGAGCAGCTCCGCGCACTCCGCGCAAGTTCCGCTTCTGAAAACTGTTTTAGCAAATTAAGAGCCAAATCCTAATTCTCCCAGCACCGATGCAGCCGTGCTAGTGAGGGGAAATCATTGAGGCCTCCTCAAGGTAAGGGAACTTTTCTTCCCTTACCTCAGGTAAACCTCCGCTTTCCCAGAGGGCTAGGATGGGATGGGGGGGCAGACCACCCCCAGGCAGCAGGCGGGGGGCATCAAACCAGAGGCGGGAGGCATCATACCGGCGGTGTGGCCCGCGGGCAGTCTGGGTGGCGGCGGCGGCAAAGAATGCGGCAGAATGGCTCGGAGGAGCCTGCAGAAGGCTCCTGCCACCTCCGCACTGACGTCACTCGGAGGTGGGGTGAGTGATGTCAGCGTCATGAGGGGGGGTGGCTGGCGCGACGCCAGCTATGCTTCTGCGCTTTCCCAATGAGTCTCTTTGGATCTACACCAACTATTTCACTAGTGTAAGTCAAAGGAGAGTGAGAGGGAACAGAGATAGAATCCCAGCACAAGTCACTGCTGCTGGGATCCAACCCTTTCCCCATTCCACCTCCTGCCCTTCCCCATCCCCACCCCAAAACTCACCTGTTCCTCCCCCTCCCTGCCCCATTTTCTCATGGCCCACCCCCTACAGCTTACCTGTGCTCTTGTGGGTAGCCGGTATTGGCAGCAGGCCGCTGATACCACCATTGTTTGTGGCAGTGGTTCTAAAATGGCCACTGGTAGCATGCTGCATGAGCCACCGTATGGCCATTTACATCAGCAGAACTGTGTTCCATTTCCCTTCTTATTCCTCTAGTGAGAGTGTGTGCCCAAATTGGCAATCATCTTCTAAAAAATTCTGTCATGTGCCACAGGTTCGCCACCCCTGCCCTAGAATCTGTGTCTATGTCCTAAGTCTATCTTTTAACTAGTTAGGGAAGAAACAGGGGATTTTTCTCTAGACTCCCTTAGATATAGTTTCCCTTAACTGATCTATCAATGCTTCCAAGGACCTTTTCATCTTATTTTTGGTTTGAGCACCCTCTTCCACCAAGAATAGTGGATTGATAGCTGTCTCACGTATCACAAAGACATCCAGAGCCACATTTTGAATCTTGTTTTTCTGTTATTGCAAGCCAGGCCACAGCCACATCTCTGCACCTTGGCTTGAGCTCCTGCTTTCTCCACATCTGGTCACAGAATTCCAATATCCCTCTCCACCTCAGAACATTTATTTTCTCAAAAATCCATTTGCCCCCCTGGGTAAGCAATCTTATCTGTACCACATGGATGGAAGTTGTATGTATGTTCTATGTCTCCACTCTCCCCTTTGCTCCTCCCCTCTTAAGCAACATTATATCTCCCCCCCTTTCACTTCCCCAGAATCTGGTGCTTGTTAGATCTAGTGCCATTTATAGAGCAATGGTTCTTAACCCCTTAAGCGTGGTGTACTACCTCCGTGGCCGTCGCTGCGCTGAGTACCACCGAAGTAAGTGGCAATAACGTCATCACCACTTATTTCTAGGTTTACGGCTGTGCCAGAGTTCAGAAAAAGCCTGTAAGGGAGCCAGGGCGGGCAGGAGGGCCTTTTCTGGCCCTGGAAACCTGCGTGCTCGGGCTCTGCTGGCTCTGCAGAGCTCGTGCTGCCGTTTCCAGGGCTCCAGCATGGCTGCCCTGGCGGCCAGGGGCCCATACACCACCTCCTGCCGGTGTGTATACCACTACTGGTACGCGTACCTCCGGTTGAGAACCCCTGTTATAGACAACTTTACTGTGAATTCAACTGCTTGAATCAGTGCTTGTTTATTTGGCTGCATTCCCACTCTTGATTCCCCTCACCCTGATTGTGAGCTTATCCCTCCAACAAACTGTACTGTGTTTGCACTTGTGTCCGACTCCCTCATCTTTCGTGAATGCCAGTCTCTCATGTGCCAGTCTTCTTTGGGGTACTCCATGAGCCAACAGTCCAAGGTCTGTAGAACATGCATATTTCAGTACGTGTTTAAGGGTGCTTACACATGTCACTGAGCAAGTGTGACAGCGTGTACAAGAAGTACCAAAAGTCGCAGTCATCTGTATTTAAATAGCAAGTGGAAGATCATTTCCAGGAGAATGCGAACCCGTCTCAAAATACTTTTGCAAAATATTGCAAACTGTGTAGATCCACACGGTAAACCAGATATTATTAAACTTCAGTGGCATCAGTATCCAGGAGGGAGTTTTTGGTTTCAGTCTATAAAAATTTAAGGAAACAGAACACAGCAGTGCCTGCTAAGAAATTTCCACTCACATCCTGTACAAAGGATGCCCACTGGGAGAGCATGGCTAATAAATTAATTGCAACAGTTTGTTTTTTTGTTTTCGCATACCTTTTAATTGATTTTATCCTTCAAGTTGTTGCACTCAGGGGGTGAACGAAAGCAATAAAGCTAGATTCTGAATTTAAAAAAAAACACAATTTATACTGTAGACAGAAAGATTAACAGCTTTTCATTGTTAATATTTACTTACCTGAGACCTTGTCTTGGTCCTTTATTTTGACGAAATCGTTTTCATCTGTCCTATTAATTAAATTCAATGAAACAGGTTATTAAGACTGTGCTGATATTGAATATGTGTAGATTTTTTTAAACTGTGTCTTCCCATTATACTTCTCACCACCTGCAAATGCTGCGATTGCAGAATTCACATGGTATCTATTGTAAGGGGAGATTGGCTGAGCCGCTTAAAGGCTTCCTGATCCTGCTCAGTAGGACACTGAATGAAAGTGCCTCTTTCGGCCTATGCAAACAGAGACGATCCATAAAGCAGCCCTCCCAAACGGAAATAAATTATTCGCTGAAAAAGAAAACCCATAGACTTCAAATGCAGTGCTTCAGACGTTTCCCTTTATTTTGAGGACTCTGTGTGGTCACTCTCTGTACTCTCAGCTCTGCCTGGAAGCTCGCTCCGGTTCCCTAAGTCCCTACAGCAATGTTCAGTGACATTCAGATGAAAAAGAGACAACCAAGAAGATCTAAGAGTGGGCAAAGGAAGAGGCTGCTGCTTACAAATACACTGGAATGGTTATCTGAGCAAAGATCCTTTCCTCCTTTGGAAAGATCCCACTGGCACATCTCATGGCTCTCTTCCTCAGACAGTGAGACATATTAAAAGGATTGAGAAGACAACCAGATGCATTTTTATTGCATAGCTATATGAAGCTGCCTAGTGAGGCTGGGTCACACTTTTGGCCCATCCAGGTCACTGTTGAATACCCTGACTCACTGAGGCTCTGCAGGGAGTCGGACGGGGTCCTTCCCTGCTCAGCCTTGCAGTGTGGGGGTGAAACATGAGGCCTTCTGCATGCAAAGCAGATGCTCTATTATTGCCCTTTCCAGTAACTGTGAGACTCTTTTATTCTTGAGGGATCAGTGATGCCATTTCCTTGCTTATTGAATTTGGAACATTCAGGGCCCCATTGTGCCTGGATGATATGCCTTTTGATGTCTGTCTGGGGGCTCCAGTTGTTCTGTTTGAGTTGTTGCCATGAATAGAGCTAGATTGGAGCTTCTGTAGCTTAGACTTTTGGCACCCAGAAGTAGACATTCAGTGTGTTTCAGGTCTATTGTACTATGACAGTTTTAAACTTGCTGCTCTAACTTCATACGAAAATCTGTCTCACTTTGCAATACAGAACAAGACATCATGGCGTAGAAGAACCAAAGAAGAAGTCTAACAGTGCAATCCTAGGCAAGTCTACTTCTCAGAAGTAAGACACATTGAGTTCAATAGGATTTACTCCCAGGTAAGTGTGTATCGGATTGCAGTTTTGCGGTCCTTTAGGACAGTGGATCTTGTGTAAAGGCCACAGCGGCACCATAAATGGCATGTTGCTGCTGAGCACCTCAGAGCTGCCGGCACAAGGCTGTCAGCTCTGTGCACCTGCCAACAACGGACCTGGCTCATGCCAGAGTAGGTAAAGTGCAGGTGGGGCAGGTCGTGGGCAGTTCAGGGTGGGGGTGAGGGAGGGGTGGTTCAGGGGCTGAGGGGGTGGATCTTGGTGGCAACAGCATGCTCCAGGATCCTATCCCGATTTTCCAGCCCGACCAACCCCCTTCCTCTCCTCCAGCGTATGCCAGCAAAATAGCAGACATGGTTCCAAGGAGACTCATCGGTGATCAGGCAGCCAACTGGGAGGTAAGTAAAACATATTTTTACTTACCTCTCTCTGGGCATCTGATCATGTGTGTGTCCCCCACCAGCACCACCACTGCATGCAGTGTGCCGTCCCTCTCAAAGTGGCTTCAGTGTGGAAAATGGTAAGGGATAGGATTGGGCTGTTTACTCTTGTTGCCTCCAGCTGGACATTGCTGTTGGTAAATTCTGTTGGTTGAGATTGTTCCTCCTGTGAAAGACTTTGACATTAAAAAAATGAATTCAAATGCAAAAGGACAGGGCGAATTTCTTCTCTGAGTGCTCTTGGGAGCCCAGAAGACTGGCAGTATATTAATGCAGTGTTCTATGCCTGTCTAACCAAATTTTGTGCTTAGTTACACTCCCGCAACAAAAATAAAAATTTAGCCCAGAGGATCAAAATAGATTGGAATGCTTCCCAATAAATAAATAAACAAATAAAACCCCACATTATTCCTCTCTGCCTTGGCAATTGCTGTCAGAAGACTGGCTTGAATGCAGAAGCATCCTCAGAATGGCATATCACTGGACTTTGAGCAAATCTTGTATTAATTGATTGTCACAGATTCAAAGTTCCCCTTCTCCTTACTGAAGTCTTCTGTATTTAAATGGTCTAAGGGCTAATCTGCATAAACAAATCTGTTGTGATTTACGGCCCAATCCTATCCCTCACCATTTCACGTTACACAGCTGCGCTGACGGAGTGCCTACTGCATGCTGTGGGGGGGACGGACAATGACAAGATGGCCTGGGCAGTGGCGTCGCTCCAGGAGCTCCGCCCCATCTGGAGCGACACCACTGGGCCTGGGAGAAGTAAGTCAAAATATTTTTTACTTACCTCTACATAGGACACTTGGCCGTCAATAGGTCTCCTCAGACCCATGCTAGCTATTTTGCTGGTGCAAGTCTGGGGAGAGGTAGTGGGAGTGTCGGGTTGGGAAAATGGGTATAGGATCTGGCTTGTGCTGCTGCCATCGAGAGCAATCCCTCCCACTCTCTTCCCTCCCTGCTCCCCACCCTGAGCCTCCCCTGAACTGCCCATGACTCACCCCAGTCAGTACCTTACCTTCTCCAACACAAGCTGGGTCATCTATGGCAGGCACATGGAGCCTCCGGCCATTTGTGTTGGCAGCTCCGACATGCATGATGGTGGTGCAAAATTTATAATGCCTTACGAGGACTTATGGCAGCAGATTAGGAGATCCACTGCTGTAAGCCCTCTATATGTTTCAACTGTTAGGCACCGATTACAATTCTGACTCTCTAACAACACAATCCTATGCACATTTACCTGGGAGTAAGCCCCACTGAACACAGATCAAGTTACTTTTGAGTATGCACGTTTTGGCCCAATCCTATCTAGCCAGCGGAATGTGAGTTCTGCCGGAGCGTGCTGTCACAAAAGCACCATAAGGTGATTTGCGACAGCACCAGATGGAAAGGCCAGAGCCTTCCTGCTGGCACCAGTGGCCACAGGGACACCTGCCGGAGCAGGTACATCTGGCACAGGGGTGGGGGGAAGGCAGGGAGGGGGCAATACGGGCAGGGGAGGGTGGTGAAGGGGGCATTGGGTAGGCAGAACGCTCCAAGAGTGAGTCAGAATAGGCAGCGTTGGCACAAGTTGTATCCTATACCCTATCCCGGGCCTGATCCATTGACATGGAGCAACACGGACTTGCAGCAGCTATAGAGCTGGTGCAGGTCCGAGTTGACCCACTGTGGCTGCTGAGGCTTACTCCAGGGTAAGGGGGCAAATATATTGTCCCTTTATTGTATACAATGTTATATTGTATGCACAATGTCCCCTTATCCTGAGGAGACCTCCAGCAGCCAAAATTCCCCCATGGGATGCTGCCTAGTCTGCACCGGCACTGCTGCATCGCCGCATGGGAATTTAGTTAGGATTGGGCTGTTTTGTGATTGCATGGCATAAGGCTTAAGTTACTTTTCTAACTTTTGTTCAGACTGGGAATTATCTGCATCAATGGCAATCAAACATGTATAAAGCATCAGCTTCATCAAAGCAAATCTATCATGGGATTCCAAGGTTATTCTTTCTCTTGCAGTAACTTGTAGTGCAAAATCACTTCATTTCTAAACCAAGAACAATGTATTCTAACTACCAGGGCTACATGTACCATTATCAGAAAGACAAGAAGTGGATATTTATTTAGTATCATGTTAAACAGAATTCATTTGAGTTGGTTGTAGCAGGTGAACGGGGAGGGGGAAGCGAAAGAAAAATACAAAAGACAGTGTAGAAGTTTAAACAAAATAATTTAAAAACATTTTTATGGCAGGAGTACGATCATTGCAAGGTTAACAGTTTGCAAGCGATACATCACCTGAACAATCAAACATGTCTCTGCAAACTAACTCTAATATGCTTGCTTGAAGACCTAAAGAGCGCATTAACCTTGGAGGTTAACACTTGCCTTGGGAAAGGGTGTTGTATAGCAACATGATGATTTGATGTATTGAAAAGAATATTCTCAGGAAAGCATCTTTTATGATGTTCAGCTAAATTATTCACAACCGGTAACTATTATTTTGCTTTGCAGATACCAACCACTCAGCCATGAGATTGAAATCATGTTTGCAATAATTAAAAAAATGTACATGGATTTGTGCTTGAATATCCTATTCTGCCCCAAGATAAAATGGTATATTATAAGGACATGGTTATTTACATGTTTTAGTGATTCCTAATGGGTAAGCTATGCCTGGGAGATATGTAGAAGTTTCTTATGACTCTGTATGCTTAAGCAACTTTCTTGCTTGTTTATGAATACTATGATTAAAGGCTTAGTTCCATGGCAAGGAACATGCTTGGCATGCAGAGAGTCCCAGGTTCAGTTTTAGGATAGCTCTACTTAGAAGAATCTTGTGTGGCAAGAAAAATCTCTGCACAAGATCTTGGGGAGCTGCTGCTTGTGTGAGAAGACAGTACTAGGGGGAGTAAAATCAGTTTTACTCAGTATATATATCATGATGATTGTTCCAGTGAGACATTTGGCAATAAGCAATACCTTAAAAAGGAACATTGAGCAGTAAGTATTCATTGGTTTCAAAAATGAGATGATAAGATTGAACATTGACATCTTGGGAATCAGCGAACTAAAATGGACGGGCATGGGCGAATTTAAGTCAGGTGACCATCATATCTACTACTGTGGGCATGAATCCCTTAGAAGAAATGGAGTAGCCCTCATAGTCAATAAAAGAGTGGGAAAGGCAGTACTGGGGTGCAACCTCAAAAACGACAGAATGATTTCAGTTCGAATCCAAGGCAAACCATTCAACATTACAGTAATCCAAGTGTATGCCCCAACCACTGATGCCGAAGAAGATGAAGTTGACCGGTTCTATGAAGACCTACAACACCTTCTAGAACTAGCACCCAAAAAAGATGTCCTTTACATCATAGGAGACTGGAATGCTAAAGTAGGAAATCAAGAAATAAACGGAACAACAGGCAAGTTTGGCCTTGGAGCGCAAAACGAAGCAGGGCAAAGGCTAACGGAGTTCTGTCAAGAGAACACGCTGGTCATAGCAAACACTCTTTTCCAACAACACAAGAGACGACTCTACACATGGACATCACCAGATGGTCAATACCGAAACCAGATGGATTATGTGCTTTGCAGCCAAAGATGGAGAAGCTCTATACAATCAGTAAAAACAAGACCTGGAGCTGACTGTGGCTCAGATCATGAGCTTCTTATTGCAAAATTCAGACTTAAACTGAAGAATGTAGGGAACACCACTAGACCAGTCAGATATGACCTAAACCATATCCCTTATGAGTATACAGTGGAGGTGAAGAATAGATTTAGGGCATTAGACCTGGTAGACAGAGTGCCTGAAGAACTATGGACGGAAGTTCGTAACATTGTACAGGAGGCAGCAACTAAAACCATCCCAAAGAAAAAGAAATGCAAGAAAGCAAAGTGGCTGTCAGATGAGGCTTTACAAATAGCTGTGGAAAGAAGGAATGCAAAAAGCAAAGGTGAAAGGGAAAGATATAAACAACTGAATGCAGATTTCCAGAGAATAGCAAGGAGAGATAAGAAGGCCTTCTTAAATGAACAATGCAAGGAAATCGAGGAAAACAACAGAATGGGGAGGACTAGAGATCTCTTCAAGAAAATTGGAGATATCAAGGGAACGTTTTGTGCAAAGATGGGCATGATAAAGGACAAAAAAGGCAAGGACCTAACAGAAGCAGAAGAGATTAAGAAGAGATGGCAAGAATACACAGAAGAACTATACAAGAAAGATCTTAATGTTCCTGATGACCACGCTGGTGTGGTCACTGACCCAGAGCCGGACATCCTAGAGAGTGAAGTCAAGTGGGCCTTAGGTAGCATTACTAACAACAAAGCTATCCCAGCTGAGCTACTTAAAATCCTAAATGATGATGCTGTGAAAGTGCTGCACTCAATATGCCAACAAATTTGGAAAACTAAGCAGTGGCCAAAGGATTGGAAAAGGTCAGTTTACGTTCCAATTCCAAAGAAGGGCAGTGCCAAAGAGTGTTCAAACTACCGTAAAGAAGAACTAAAGAGCCTCTTGATGAGAGTGAAAGAGGAGAGTGCAAAAGTTGGCTTGAAACTCAACATTAATAAAACTAAGATCATGGCATCGGGTCCCATCAATTCCTGGCAAATAGAAGGGGCAGAAATGGAAGCAGTAACAGATTTTACTTTTCTGGGTTCCAAGATCACTGCAGACGGAGACAGCAGCCATGAAATTAAAAGACGCTTACTCCTTGGAAGGAAAGCTATGGCAAACTTAGACAGCATAATAAAAAGCAGAGATATCACCATGCCAACAAAAGTTCGTATAGTCAGGGCGATGGTGTTCCCAGTAGCAATGTATGGTTGCAAGAGTTGGACCATAAGGAAGGCTGAGTGCCGAAGAATAGATGCTTTTGAACTGTGGTGCTGGAGAAGACTCCTGAGAGTCCCTTGGACTGCCAGGAGATCAAATCAGTCAATTCTAAATGAAATCAAGCCTGGCTGTTCCCTGGAAGGACAGGTACTAAGGCTGAAACTCAAATATTTTGGCCACCTAATGCGAAGAGAGGACTCTCTGGAGAAGACTCTGATGCTGGGAAAGATTGAAGGCAAAAGGAGAAGGGGAAGGCCAAGGATGAGATGGTTAGACAGCATCACCGATGCAACAAACATGAAAATGAGCGAACTCAGGAAGATAGTGGAGGACAGGAAGGCCTGGCGGGATATGGTTCATGGGATAACGAAGGGTCGGACATGACTTAACGACTGAACAACAACAACATTCATTGGTTTCACCTGGTAAATGGTGTTATATGTAATACTGAAATAGCTCTGGTATTACTAGATCATATTGCATCTCGTAAGAGGTTAACCTGATTCAGTTGTTAAGTGGCACGCTGTTTTCTCCTCTTCAGCCTCTTTGCTTTTCCCTCTATTCATCCTGCCAGTGTCGATGTGTTGCCAGCTGCAATAGTCAGTACGATTTTTATATGACCGTGAAGCAGCCATGTTAATTTTTCCCCCAGTCTGAAATGAAATTTATGCTTATGAGCAACCACAGAAATAAGGGAGGTTTTGCACATTCTTACCTGTAATACAAACCCACTTAAGTAGTGTCAGGGAAAGGGACTCCTGGGAGACTGCTGGTTGACAAAGAGAAATAGTACCTAGTGGTTAGAGTACCCCTTCCTGCTCCCTGCTTTACCTTTACTGCATCAGAATACAAACAGGGAAAAAGTCTTGGTAGTTTGTTGGTAGTTTGTATCTTCTGCCACAATCCCAGGCTAAAGAGACCAAGTAGAGAAGTGCTATCTGTGAGGGAAAAAAAACCCTTCCAGGAGAGCACTGAACCCTAGTGGTTCTAATTAAAAAAAAAACCCAAAACCCGCAGTAGCATCTGCAGATTGAAGAGACATGACGATCCACTTAATTAACCATGAACATGGACCAGGCAGACAAAGGGTCAAAATGTAACTAGTTTATTAAAAGTCTAAATGAAAAAAAAGAAAGTAAACCATATGGAGGAAGAAAGATGGATAGTAAAAATACAAGCAGGCTGATGAAAAAATGCCTGAACTTGGCTAAAAAGCATAAAGAAATGTTTTCACCAAATGGATGCAATAACCATTAACACCCAGCAGATGGAGGTCAGAGGCTACTCAACCTCTCGGCCCACAACCCCCCCCCATGCATCCCAGCCTTGAACCTTAAGGAAGTTTGCAAGTACTGAAGAGTCAACGAATAAGAAACAAAAAGGTCCCTGATCACGATCTAACTAGACGGTCCCTAGCTACTGACATTGTTCAAGGAATCCCCAGTCATTGCACTCAAGAATGAGCAAGTGGGTGCCCCTCTCTGAGGTCCAAACAAATGGGTCACTTGGACAAATAGCAGAGAACAACTGAAGGCTTCCTGTGGGCTAGATATTATTTAACTTTGCCTTGATTATGTTATCAAGTTACCTGATTGGAGGAGTGGAACCCACCTGGTCACTCCATCACTCCATGGTCACTCCATGAGTGGAATCCACCTGGTCACTCCACCTGGTCACTCCCTTTGATTCAGATGGGCACTTTTGGCTGCCCAATCACTAAGTGCATGTCAATCTCAGTACTCCAGATAGAAGAATTTCAGGAACTTCCCCAATCTACATACACAGATGGGACTGCAATATGAAGTTTCAAACAAAGGGCAGGTTGAAAGTATGCCCCAGCAGTTTTTTTTTTTAACTGAACTGACATAATTGCTTCTGGAGAATTAAAAGTGTCCAAGAAAACAGGAAAATAGGCAGGGGGGGGGCAAGGGATTCATCAGAAGTAACAATTTGTTTAATATGGAGTCTAACAACTCTGTTGAATAATAGTGTAACTATAGTAGGTCAATATTACAGTATTGTACAGTATTGTACTACAGTAGTAAGTAAGGTGAAGGTAAAGGTGACCCCTGACAATTAAGTCCAGTCGTGTCCGACTCTAGGGTGTGGTGCTCATCCCCATTTCAAAGCCGAAGAGCCAGCGTTGTCCGAAGATGCCTCCGTGGTCATGTGGCCGGCATGGCTCTCCTTGCCGCAGCGCGTAGCATGCAGCTGGAACACGGAGCGCTGTTTACCTTCCCGCAAGTGGTACCTATTTATCTGCTCACATTAACATGCTTTGGAACTGCTAGGTTGGCAGGAGCTGGCCACTGTACTACAGTAGTACAATAGATTAATTCATGCAGTTGCCGTACTTGCCAGTTGAGAATTCCTCCTTATGGCTTGATCCCAAAACTCGTTATGCCAGCAATGTAATTTTTTGTATTGCATATGCCAAACTTGCCAGTGTAAGCACAGCCGTGCAAAATCATAAAGTTACGACAGAGATTTGGGGGGCAGGATGATCATGTTCTAAGTATCATGCCAGAACAATTTCTTCAGGCTGGTGTCCCAGTCTACAATAGTTAATACCAATTAGACATTTTCAGAGAACCTAACCTGAAAACTACTAATTCTCTATTTTGCTCCCATCTTGGTATATATCCCAATTTCTTACTTGCCACAATGGATTTTCTCCTTACATTTATCCTTTCATTATACGAAGGGAAGCTTGATAGAGCAGAACAGCGATGGGCCAAAGTTCAGTGAATGAGAAGCAGAACAAAAGTTTCCCCAATGACAATGTAAAATTCTCGTCACTTGGTAACACTATTCAGTGATTAATTATCGATCCCTTAAGTAACCTCTAGCACTTTAAAGTCTGGGTGGAGGTCTTTACGTTGAATCATGAACTCATTTATTTCTTTAGCCACAGTAATGACAAGAATCTTTCTATTGCCTTATCTTTATATTGAATGACTTTTAAAAAAAAACTGTTTGAAAAATGGCTGCTATATTTTAACATGATCACTTTGAAACGTTAGTGTTTGAATGCAAATCAGAAGTCAGGCCTTTCTCTTTTCATTTCATTGAACTTGTCTGAGGATTACATTGAATGGCCCCTTGGTGCTGATTCCTGTGACTGCTACTTCATTCGTTGTACGTCATCGTCCGTTGCCTTGTACAACATGGGGAGTGTTTTATTAGAACTGCAGTGTTTGCAGCAGTGCAAATATGGCTGCTGGCATGCACAACCCACCATTGGAAGGACGTTTAAAACTAAGCCCTACAGGAGAAAGGGGGGGGGAACCACACACATTGCAGGCAAATAGTTTAGCCTCGCAGCTGGAACACATCACTTCTAAACAAATGTTTAAAAAAGGCACCCGAATAGATGATATATCTTATATCTTAATAAAAAAAAAGAAAATAAATTGGCTGAAAAATGAGTTCAGGGTGAAGTTTGATAACTTTTGGTAATTTAATAACCCTTTGTGCTATTGATTTCAGCAGAACTCCCTACTGACCAAATTGTGTCTACAAATCAATGGTGTGATATAGTGCGATGTTGTTAAGACTTCCGCAGTCTCTTAAACTGTTGTTTGTATCTTGTGACTGTGGACTTTGTAGAATGGTTTAACAGTTTTTTCTGATGCTTATGTTGAAAATATAGCACTCATATCAGTCACTTCCCTGATTCCCTTGCAGCCATCTTGAAATGGCAATTAGTTTTCTTGATGGCTGTCACCTCAGACCTCACCGTCATGCTGATTCTGGACACAGTGAAACAACTATAACAGCAGTAGCTATGGCCAAAGTTCTCTATGTGTTCTAAAAATGAAAAAAAAAAGTTGCATGGTGAATCCATTTCTACTTTTGAGATTCCTGGAAGGAAATATGTTGATTCATTTCAGAAAAGCCCCAGATGAAATAGTATCAGAGGTCACAATTATTTCCCTGTTAAGTCTCCAGATACAGATCATTGGCCGTAAAAGTGCAGTGGAAAGGAAGCGAGAGAGGGATAGGATTTGGTGGTACATTCATGGCACCAAAAACTGCCCTCTCCCTCCCTTGTTCTGCATCCCTCCCTGCCACCTCCCACTCAGAACTCCCCCATTCCCCCTATTCCCTGCCCATTTTTCCACCGGCTGTGCCCACCACCACCTTTCTCCGGCAGATGGTGGCCTGGCTGCCAGCTTGTATGCATGGCTGCCAGAGACGGTGCTGGTGGCCTCACTGCGCTGGCCAGTGCCACCAGAGCACGAGACCATTGCATGACTTCCGGCAGGACCTCTGCTGGTGGAATGCACGTTCCGCCAGCAGAGAGTTTAGGTAGGATTGGGCTGAAACTTGGGGAGATGGATAGGCTGTACAATCGTTGTGCAGTTGTTGTTCAGGAAGATTCAGGTGTCTTTTGGCAAGATAGAACCTTGATTATGATATCCCCTGTTTTCAGAAAACTACTTTTTATGACCTGTCTTACAGCCCAATCCTATCCTCGTGGTATGCCAGCATACTGTGAGGTCTGCCATTGCAGCAAGCCCTCCGCCAGTCTATGCAATGCAGCACCTGATGCAAGGGCCAGAAAGCTTCATGTTGCCCACAGTGTTGTGTGGATTGGCTGCAGGCAGGTTTCTGCTGGCAAAGGGGCCAAGATTGGGGCAGATCAGGGGCACCAGAACCTGCCATATTCTAAACCCCAGGCCCAGCCTGGACATGCCCCTGGCAAACTCTTCGGAGCTATGCCAGCTACAAAGCTGGTGTAGGAGTCCCATCAGCACATGCCTCACCAGGGCCGCCCTGAATGGGTGTGCTGGTTATCTACTGCACAAGGGCGCCACATCTAAGTGGGTGCCGGGAAGGAGGAGGATGTTGACAGAATGTCATTTTCACCGGCAACCGCAGCGAGGCCACCAGCACAATAACTGGCGGCCACACACATGGACCAGCAGGGAGAATTCTGCCCACCGACGCGAGGTGAGTGATGGTGGGGAGTGGGGGGGGGGAGTGACATGAGTGGTATGAAGGGGTGCCTTTTCTAATGCACACAAATTTGAACAAAGACACCATTTGAGCTGGGGACAGCCCTGTTCCTCACAAGGCCCCACTTGTGGTGTCTCTCCTGGCAACTGTAGTGTCTTTTAAGCAGACAAAATTCCTAGCTATTAAAAAAAAAATTAATGGCTGTGGCCGACAAAGAATGACTGGTGTTTGAGTAGATTCCGGTGAATGTTTTTTCCATGATGTTTTCACAGCTTTATCAGTTACAGCAGGAAACAGGTTAAATCATAGTTCCCCTTAGTTTACCTGGACTCTAAACATCCAGGTAAATATGATATATTAACACCAGCCATATTCTGTGGACTGCTGGGTGCTAGACAATTCCCTTGCTTTTGCAGTGCGAGGCAAGAGAACAAACATCCTTGGCTACATTCAGAAAGCAAAAAGGTGGATGCATGAAATATTATCATGTCACTGCCTTCTCTTAGATGTCACTCCAGATAATAGCACAAGACTTCTGGCTTCCTCACTTGTAGGCAAATGAAAGGCAGGAGACAGTAAATTGTTGTCAACTCTTTTGAACCACATTTTAGTCTTCCGTTAATGATGTGATACCCTTCAGGAACCAAAGCCCGCAGAGTACACACAGCTCTAGTTATGGCTTCAGGCAGAAATCACACTAGGAGGTCAAAGAGGGGTAATGTGGTAATGTACCTTCAATGGCTATAATTTTCAACTGAAGATAATACTCTTGCTCTGTATACTGAATCCCCCCAAAATCACACTGTGCATCATGAATCTGTGTTTCCTCTTTTTTAAAAAAAAATGTGTTACACAAGTATGGAAGACTTAATAATGCACCATTCAGAAGAATTTGTCAGTCTTTACATCTTGTTCACATTCTTGCGTACTTCAGATCCTAGTTTTTCCACATGGTGTAAATACTGTTGGGAACAAATACATTTGGCTGGCTTGATAAATAGTTCATCTTGTGCTTGATTTATATAGCTCTGCATGACTACGCGGTATTTGATTTCAGTGACTGAGTATCCAATATCTACTGGTAATTTCTTTTTGCCATGTTTTGCTTTGCTCTTTTCAGCACTAACTGAGCAGTCGCCTTTATTAATATGTTTGAAGATCATTTTCTCAGCAGGGGTATAATGCCTTTTGCCATCTGCTTTCTGATGCAAACTGTATCATGCTTTCTTAATGTGCCCTTTGTCGCTGCTCTCCCATTGGGTTCCCATGCCTTGGACTCCGAAGGGAGGGGATGGTTGCTGCACCCTTCTTTCGCCTCCACAACTACTCTGTCTCTAGGCTGGCACATTTCCTACCTCTACAGTGAGCTGTCATCACTGACCACTCCCTCCCTTAGGAATGAAGTGTGGCAGGCTGCACACATGCAAGAGGGGCTCCTGGCCTCTCTTGGGAGCTCCCTAATCTCTGCAGTACCAGCATTTGTGATAGAGTGGTGCAGCATCTCAGTTGCCAGGGAGACTTGATCCCTCCTCCACCGCTGTCTTTGGGCCCAGCCAGGGCCAGATATAAGTTCTACCTTGCAAACCCATCTGATGGAGATGCGGTGCGCCGGTGTTCCTGCCTTTCTTGTAGTGACTCCAGAAAGGGGAGGGGACGGTCACCACAAATAAATACATTGCTTTTTCGTGGGTATTTTATTAGCAACTTGCATGCCATCATTTTTTTTAAAAAAATCTTCATCCTGAGGTCCATATCTAATTGTCACATGATGATCTGGTAGAATAGTCACTGCAGGAGAGAGTTCTGAGACACGGAAGAGCCACATTGCAATTGAACGTATCAGACTGCTTTTAGCTAGGCTTACCAGATTTCACAAACCCCAAACCGGGACACCCCCCCACAACAGCCCCCCCCCCGGCAAGGTAAATAATTAATTAATGTAAAATCAACGAAAAATCAACCAAAATCAATGTAAAATCAACAAAATTTTTGATTAATTAGTTAAGTATGTGAAGAGGGCTCAAACTGCCCCCCCGCCGCGCGTAGCGCGGTTGGATTTTTTTAATTAACTAATTAATTAACTAAAGGGGGCGCGGAGTGTGCCCGAAATTTTTAATTAAATAATTAATTTTTATTTTTAAAAAATATTAAAAATATATGTCGCTTACCTGGTCGCTGGTCGTCCTCGCGCTGCTCCGGACTGCTGCTCCGGACGCGTCCTGGGGCCGCGGCAAGCAGGCTTTTTTTGCGGCCTGGTCTCGCAGCGGCACCGGGAGAAACGGAGCCGCTGGGAGACCGGGCGAAACACAGCCTGCTTGCCCGGGCAGCGCGAGCCTCCGGCAGGCTCGCGCAACACGGGCAAGCAGGCTGTGATTCTCCCGGTGCCGCTGTAAGACCAGGCTGGTCTCGCAGCGGCACCGGGAGAAGCACAGCCTACTTGCCCATGCTGTGTGAGCCTGCCGGATGCTCGCGCCGCCCGGGCAAGCAGGCTGGCCTGGTCTCCCAGCGGCTCCGTTTCTCCCGGTGCCGCTGCGGTGGGAGACTGGACCAGCCTGCTTGCCCAGGCGGCACGAGCCTCCATCAGGCTCGCACAACGCAGGCAAGCAGGCAGCGTTTCTTCCGGTGCCGCTGCCTCGGGAGAAACGCAGCCTGCTTGCCTGGGTTGTGCGAGCCTGCCGGAGGCTCGCGCTGCCTGGGCAAGCAAGCAGGCTGGCCTGGTCTCCCAGCGGCACTGCACGGACAGCCTGCTTGCCCGTGACATGCGCGCCTGCCGGAGGCGCGCGCAGCACGGGCAGCAGGCTGTTGTTTGCCCGCTCCCTCACTGGCTCTGTGCCGGTGAGAGAGCGGGCAGACGACACCTGCTCGCCGCCGCCATCTTCTTTTTTTTAAACTTACCCGGGCGCCGGCAGCATCTTGGATCACGAAATCTCGCGTGATCCAAGATGTCGGCGCCCAAATCTCGTGAGGGCATCATGCCCTCACGAGATTTGGGTGCCGACATCTTGGATCGCGCGAGATTTCGTGATCCAAGATGCTGGCACCTGGTTAAGTTTTTTTTTAAAAAAAGATGGCGGCTCCCATTCGGCCCCCGGGACCAGACCAGGAATCGAGCCCGATTTCCGGGACTGTCCCGCCGAAACCGGGACGAATGGTAAGCCTACCTTTAGCTGTCTCTAGCGATTATATTATATATACTGACATAGGCAGTGGTTCTCCAGGGTTTCAAAAAGGGTTCTTCCCAGTCTTACCTAGCGATGAAGGGGATTGAGCCTGAGCCCTTTTGCAAGCAGTCCCAGCTGAACTGTCAGAAGGGACCGTCTCCCCCCTCTCTTTGAGGGAGCCAGGAGAAATGACTGCTGGTAGAGGCATATCTACCTAGGTTTTGCATGGCTATCATCAAGCTGTTATGTCAGTGAATAGGGATATGCACATTTTCTTTCCCACATTATATAGATGCAATATTTGCTGAAAGCTTGTAATTTGCCATAGAAAGAACTTGCATGTACAAAATTGTACAATATTGTGGCTGGGATCCAAGAAGCAACTTGAAGCTAGCTCAAGGCTAGCTTGTGATCACCCTGTGATAATTTTGACTTTCTGTTCTTTGAATAGCAGACCCCTATGATGCACCGCAAATGGTTTTTGAGAGTCCCCCTAGCTTCAAAAACAGTTTGCTATTAATTGGCCTAAGTGTTTGGTGTTTGAGGAAAAAGTGCCTTAAAGCCCCTGGCTCACAAAAGTAACTGATCAGTCTCTGGGAGCCTGACCTTTCATTCTATAATTATTATATTACATTTATTATACAGTAGTTATGCCTTGCATATTTGTCCTAACATAGGGAACTCTGAAAGCAGCAAATGTTGCATGAATGATGAATAGGGAGGAGGTGCAAAGATTAATGGACCCTCTCCTCTACAGGTTCTCTGTTCCCCCAACAAATTCAGGAGTCGTATCAAAATGCTGCTTGCTCCTCTCAAATTTTGTCAGATGTTTGCCAGAGCAGAGACCTACAAATTCACCTCAAGCAAAACTGGATGACTGGGCTATCTTTTCCCCTTCTGTCTTCCTGCTGTCCATTATTGGTCCACCAGGTGTGTGGGAGCACCTTCTCCATGGTCCAAGCCCACATCATTCTGGTAACATCTGTAGAAAAGGAACCATGTGGCACTTTCTCATACTGGTGTTGACAGACCCAAGGTTATGGTGTGAGAAGGCACAATGTGATTTAGTCAGCCCAAGTACTTTCTCTCAACATACATGTAACGCTCCCCCCCCGATGCCCACCCAGTGGTGAAACAAGGGTGGAGCGAAGGCAAGTAGTTCTGCAAGACTCCGTTACACTGGAGTCAGCGGCCCCTCCCCCTTGCTGTTGGAGCCATTCCAGTAGCAACAGGGGAGTGTCCTGCGTGTTGCCTTTGCTGCCAGAATGGCTCCAACAGCAAGGGGGAGGGGCTTCTGACTCCAGTGTAACGGAGTCTTGCAGAACTACTTGCCTTCACTCCACCCTTGTTACACCTCTGTGCCCACCTCATCCCACATGGGAAGAACGCCATCAAAGGGGTTCAATATGCTCATAACTGTTGGGGCTGCCCAACAGGGCAAAGGAAGGAAACACTTACCAGTAAGTCCAGTTCACAATGGTTTATTCAAGGTCAAAACACAGAGTTGCTGCTGGGTCCCTTCTCCCCAGTCCATTTGCCCGGCTGACTCCTTAATCCTCGTCTATCCTGTCTTGCAGGGATGAGCATCTTGGACATCTTCTCCACCTCACACAGAACTACTCTTGCTGACATTGATCTGCTAGTAGATGGGGCCACCCCCACAGGGCTGGTACCAGTGGCTGCTGGTTGACCATGGCCCAATTAAAGAGCTGTGTCTCCTCTGTCCGCACTGCATCACTTTGGGATGACAGTCCTTTTTCCCTAAAGGCTGGACTCCTCCACTGTGGTCCAGGAGATATGGGTTGGATCCCAGCCTGGACTTCAGGCTTCAAGCCTTGCTGCCTTCTGCCTCACGCTTCACTCAATGCCAGGTCCCTTTATCCTCTCCAGTTGGGCGGTCTTCATTAGGTCCAAGAGCATGCAGCTGTTGCACTGGCCTGCTCGTTCCACTGCTGCAGCCCCTGGCAAGGGATAGCCAATGCTAAAACTTTCCCTGGGACTCAGAGTTCCCACCATCACCCTCCGGGAGTGGGGTTTGTAGCCCATGGTTTTGTTGGCTGCCCACAGCACCTTACTAGAGAATATTGAGTAGGATCAGAACATGGGGAAGTGGCTCCTTCATCACTGTGGTAATATGAATTGAGCACCTACCAGTAGCTGGGAAAGGAGCACCTGGGTTGGTTGTTGGTGTCCCCATCATCTTGCCTAATGGAGCATAAAGTAGATTGCCTATTATTAGGTACTACATGGGTAATGCACTGACACTCTAAACACTCTTATAGTGTTTGTGCTGTCAAGTGCTCCAGAGTATAGGAACACTACAGTATGTTAGTACCATGAGTAATGAAGAAGAGAACATTTCCCTCTCCCCCCAGCAACATTTTGTACTCCCAGGTAGTCAATTTATGCATGGAAACCTGTGCCCACATACATACTGGCTTCTCTGAATGCACTGATTCATTTTTGGAAGATTCTGCCAAAATAATGTGAATGCACAGATTTCTTCTCCGTGTTATATACTGTATTCTATTTCACTGTTTGTTTAAAGGTATCCTTTGCATGAGAAAAATGATACATGATAGGGAAAACCTCCCTCCATCCTGTACTCCTCCCCACCAGTGAACAGCATTTAAATGCTTTAAGTGAGCATCACATGGCCTCTGTTTTGCAGCTTGGCATATGGTCAACTCTTCCGTCCTCAATGCAGCAGATGCAACTGAAATATAATGATATTCATGATATTGCGTAAACTCTAGGAAGCAATAACTTAACCACATGACAGCTATCATTAGCATACGAACGACACCGGTAGGATAGGCCTGTCAGCACAATCAGCCCTTGAGACACATTTATTTGCAAACTAACACGTGCAACACATATCTCTGCTAACTGGGCAAGGAGGTACTTTTAGCTGGGGAGGAGAAACTGTCTCTCGTCTCTCCAGCATAACATCTTTTCCAGCGGATATTGCTGGTGTTTCTGCCACATCTTTTTAGATTGTGAGCCTTTTTGGCACAGGGAACCATGTATTGATTTGTTTTGCTATGTACAACACTTTGGAACTTCTGCGGTTGAAAACTGATATATAAATATTGGGTGGCACCCAGACTAGTGCTTCCGCCATCAAGTGCTTATTCCACTTGTGATAGGACCTCTTCCATGAGCAGGATGCTCTTTTCGTTCACGGAGGAAGCTTCCATTTGCGGAGCGAGCTCCTGACGGCAGAAATACTAGTCAGGATACCATCCAACAAATATATTAATAAAGGTAAAGGTGACCCCTGACAATTAAGTCCAGTCATGTCCGACTCTAGGGTGTGGTGCTCATCCCCATTTCAAAGCCGAAGAGCCAGCGTTGTCCGAAGACGCCTCCGTGGTCATGTGGCCAGCATGACTCTCCTTCCCGCAAGCGGTACCTATTTATCTACTCGCATTAACATGCTTTGGAACTCCTTGGTTGGCAGGAGCTGGCCAAGCAACGAGAGCTCACCCCGTCGCGGATTCGAACTGCCGACCTTTCGATCAACAGCTCATGGTTCAGCGGTTTAACCCACTGCGCCACCCGCTGGCCTAAAGCAACTATAGTAGAGAGCTTTATTTTCAATATTTGCAAAAGGGTTGAAGGCCATTAATTTTTACCCATTTTAAAATATATACTCTGTGTGTGTGTGTGTGTGTGTGTGTGTGTGTGTGTGTGTGTACACACACAGAGCTACAATCCTATACACACTTACCTGAGAGTAAGCCCCATTGAACACAGTGGAACTTACTTCCAAGTATACATGCATAGGCTTGTGCTGACACACATTTTTCTACTCTAGATTATGGCAAGATTTTACTGTTTATGTTCTCATTAATGATGAAGTGTTTTTACAAAATATGTGTAATGCAAAACTTGCAACAGAATAAATAGGATTCTGGAGAATTATATATGTTTGGAATTATGGGCAGTATAAAAGTGCATTGTGCAATGCACAATATTGGAAGCATTCACTGGAAGATTGGTGGATAAAACTTTTGGATTATGCTGAAATGGACAAACTTGCAATTTTAATTAAGGAAAAGTGAATTAATCTTTTGTTGAGTAATTGGAAATCACTTATTGATTTTTTAAGAGAGAGGAAAAAATGATGTGATGATATGTGGCTTTAATGAATAGAACGCTTAAGTTATTTTGGCTTAGTTGGATATTACAAGTAGATAATAGAGAATAGTAGACTAGTAGGATTTACTGCTTCGCACTTGCTGTTACCTTTTGAATATATGATGTATTGTTTTGTTTTAATATTATGTCAAAATATAAAAATAAGTGGGGGGGGGGAGTGTATTGTGCAAGTATCCAGGATCCTAGGAGCGTGCTTGCTTGCTTGCCCTCCCACACAGACACTTCCACTCCTAGGCTTCTGCTGCATCCTTGCAGTGGTGTCATTAGGGTGGGGACATGGGGGCAGTGGGCCCCAAGGCAGCGGGTGCACGTGGTGGTGTGTGTGTGTACTTGACTCCAGGATGCGTCGCCTAGTTGCCCCCTCCGCCGCCCCTCCCGTTGTCATTTCTGCTGTTTCGTTTCGTCTTCTTCTTCTTTTTGCCCTCCTGCCCGCCCTGGAGCCGTTTGGCTCAAAAAAGGTATGTTTTTTGGCGGTGTGTGTGTGTTTCAAGCCGTGCCACCGCCGAAATTCTGCGGCGTGCGCAAAAGTGATGTCACGCGCCCCAGGGGGCATGAGTTGAGGCCAGTTGCAGAACTTGGGTGGAGCACGTGGAGCAGGAGCTCCAGGAGCTCCAGGAGCTCGGGCGGGTGGGGGGGGGGACGCTCGGAGAACTTACCGTCCCGAAGCGCCGCGCTGGATCGGCCCTCCCTCCCTCCCTGGGCCCAGTTCGGCTCCAATATGAGCTCAAAATGGGCGGGGGGTGTCGAGGGCAGGGGCCGCGTCGACGTGACGCGACGCTGGCCCTGCACCCATGCGCCGGGCGCTGTGAGGGCACCCGTCATTTCTGGTTGAGGCGTCACGTGGGGGGTGTCATGTGGGGACCCCCCACGGGGGGGTGTAGGAAGGCCTCTGCATCCTCGTTCAACTCTCACACTGAATCAGAAGCTGCTCTGGTGACTCCACAGTCTGAAGTACACAATCAGTGTAGCGCAGGGGACTGTTGGAGGAAATGGGGCCTATGGTGGCCCAATGTGTATGCAGGGTTCATTGGAGAGAGTTCAGAATTTAAAATTGGAAATGTTTGACCAGTATATGATGAAAGGCCAAGTTTATTATCTTGTCGAGAATCTGCTGTAATTAGAACTGCTACCAATTTTTCCCTAAGGTGAAACTTGTTACCAATTCGGAGGCTGCTGTTAAAGCAAAACATCTGAGGAATTTTAAGGGATGCCAAAAGCATCTTGCATAAGACCAGTGAAATTGCTCGGTGAGATTTTGCACATCCTTAGATATAATTATTGTTAGGCCATTCTCACAAGGGATTTATTTTTTTTCAGTGCCTGTGCAGGCAATGCAAATGTAAACTTACTTTCAGCAGAATGTATTTCATTTCAAAAATGGCTCCCTTACACTTTCTATCCCTTACTGACAACATTTACAATTGATACATCACAGATGAGGAGGTATTCTTAGGATCAAACAATATGTATTTGCAGCAGAACTGTAATGGGTCTCTTTTTTTTTTTTAGATAATCCTAGCCATGGAAATAGTCTATTGTGCTAGTGGAGGGGGGAGTTAACCCTTTCTCCTCTACACTAGTTTCCTGGTGAAAACAATTCCTTAGACTCCACAGGGCACGACTTACAGGCACTTATGTGTACCTGTACAGGAACTAAAGGTGGGGGAGGGAGAGGAATTCAGGAAAACAGTAAAGAGTTCACCCACGAAGCACTGTGGCCCTGATCAGATTCAGCCCATCCCCACCCTATGACTGCTATTTTTAAAACAGATGGAGATCCGGTCACTTAGAGTTACTGTATTATTATTTTTAAACTACCAAAGAAATTAACGGGGTTGTACTGATGGAATTCATGCTGCATCGTCAGCACAAGGTCTGGGCTGCTGGCATGATGGCTATTGTGATGGTGCATGGGCCAGGACCACCAGTGCAAATAGTGTTGAGCCTCTGCCAGAGTAGGTTGGTTGGCGGAGGGGGCATTCTGGGGGAGGATCAGGGTGGGGATTGGACCTGGTTGAGGGCAGGCTGGGGATGGATATCAGCAGCAGCAGTGGCGTAGATATCCTATGCCCCGGGCCCTGGCTCAACATCCCCCCTTGGACCTACTTGGATTTATGCCAGCCAAAGAGCTGGTGCATATCTGAGTAGGCCCATTTAAAACAGCCTCTCCATAGCAAGTACAGGTGGGCCCCCATATCCACTGATTCGCTATCCACGGTTTCAGTTATCCACGGATCGTGGGGACCCCCCCCCAGGCTTTTACTTTTTTCCCAATAAGCTTCATTTCTTCCTTAAAAAAACAGGAGAAGCAGCCTCTGGCTGCTTATTACAGTCAAGTAGAATGAGACTAAGTACTAGAGAGGCTCTGCAAGGTTAACAGAAACCTTGCAGAGCCTCTCTAGGACTTAGTCTCGTTCTACTTGCCTGCAATGGAGGCTGCTTCTCTGTTTGTTTTAAGGAAGAAACAAAGCTTGCTGAAAGAAAAATAAGAGCTGGGGGGGCAAGCATGCCTACCTGCAGGGGAGGCAGGATGGGGGGCCCTCAGGAAACCATGGAGGGGGTGTTCGCTCTTATCCATGGTTTCAAGTATCCACGAAGGGGCCTGGAACATATCCCCAGCAGATATGGGGGCCCACCTGTAATCCCTCCCTGGTTCTCATGGATTGCCACCATCCTCATGAGAAGTTCCACATCCTTATGCGTGAATGTGCTCAGAAGATCCCACTGGGGTATGGAGACTCTTCTGATGGTGATAATTTTCATAGCTAAGGGTTACAACTGGGACAGGACCATTCTCCAGACAGAGGGTGTTTCTGACAGCATCATAAGTCAAGGGTTACATGTGCCATTAGAATGAATTCAGAGGACAAGTGGCAAGCCTTGCACTTACTGGGAAATATGAAATGTCTGCTGTACATCAAAGTATTTGTCACCTCTTCAGTATATCAACTGATATAGGAGTGCCAACTTCTTGTGGGCAGAGCTCTCAGGGTCAAGAATAGAACCAGTGGTAGATCTGATAACTCGACCAGAATGTTTGGTGGATTTGGGTGTATGAAACCCAATGCTGTTTTTGTATGTCTGCATGTGACTAGCACAAAAGCTATCTAGTCAAAGGTGTACCATTTGTAAAAAAAATGAGGGGGGAAAGCATCCATGCCACTTCTTCTTCTTCTTCTTCTTCTTCTTCTTCTTCTTCTTCTTCTTCTTCTTCTTCTTCTTCTTCTTCTTGTTATTGTTATTGTTATTGTTATTGTTATTGTTTTGGTAAACGTCTCAAGAGCATAAAACCATTTTTTTTCCTGATCAGCTTGCAACCCAAAGTCCAAGATGGCTTCACCCAACTCACTGCCATGTCAAACTGATCACTTGAAACCCTCTATATGATACCCTCTAGCTCAGGAAATGTGTGATTTTGTGTAAGTTCAATTCTGCTAGGGAGTAATGGAAGAAATGCATTTTGAATAGTACTCTATAAATAGAAGTCTTCCCTCCCACTCCCTCTTTGGAGACTTGCAAATTCTCCTCTCCTCCCTCCCCCCCCCTCTCTCATTATGGATTTTTGCTTCTTGGACTCATCCTCAAATCAAGGAGCCTTGAAGGCACATTTTCACAGTGAAGAATTTCAGCATATCTAAAAACATCTGGATAACTCAGGTAACAAAAGAAAGGGATATATACAATTCTTAGATTTTTAATTTGCTAGAAAATTAGGAAACCTAGTGTACTGATAGGCAGCTGCCCGCTTGGTAGCTCAATTCGGCCTTCCTTGAGGCCTCTTCACATCTCCCTTGATCTCAATGAGCTCCATCACTTCCTCCTCTGCAAGCTGACTAGATGCTCTCCCTGGGTGCAGAGGCGAAACAAGGGTGGAACAAAGGCAAGTAGTTTTGCAAGACTCCGTTACACTGGAGTCAGCGGCCCCTCCCCCTTGCTGTTGGAGCCATTCTGGCAGCAAAGGCAACACGCACGACACTCCCCTGTCGCTGCTGGAATGGCTCCAACAGCAAGGGGGAGGGGCCGCTGACTCCAGTGTAACGGAGTCTTGCAGAACTACTTGCCTTCGCTCCACCCTTGTTTCGCCTCTGCCTGGGTGTTCCTTAGCCATTTTTGAGAAGTAAACTATATTGGTTCAGATATTATTTTTACAGTCAACCGTGCTCTTCTGTGGAAGCCTTTACCTTGGCAATAGTCTAGTTTCAAAGACATTTAAGATGTCAGTAAACTAAATGTTTTTTTTTTCTTGAAAAACTGGTCCAACTTAACCTTTCTACTCTCCAAAGTAATGTTTGTCCTGTACCAGCAAGTGGTTGCTTCAGGTCTTCCTTTTTCCAATAAGAGTTCTCCCTCAGGACTACTCTTATTTCCAGGCTGCTTCAAAGGTTCTTCTGATAAGGTGTACATTACAACCTGTGGTGCCTGAGTTTCCCCTGCTCCCTTCTTTTCCCCATCTATTTTCCTTACATAAAGTCTCTGTGTAAAGTTCAATAAGAAAGAGGCTTCCCTAAGACACTGTGAAATTAGCCCAAATACAAAATGATCACATGGCCAAGCAGGCAGGTCATTTTGTGGGTTTGCTATCTTGGCTCAAGACAATAGCTCTTAGCCAGCTACCTTGAGATTTGTATGCACCAACTGATTGGTCAGATGGCAAGTAGGGATATCCAGTTCATTGTAAACTATCCCATCAGATGGACCCACTGGCGTCACTACAGGGGGGGCAGAGCTCTAAGTGCAGGAGACTCCCTGCGCTTGCTTTCGCTTCCCTGAAAGGCTCAGAGGGTGAGGGGGTGGGGCCGCTTTGTTCGTCTGTGTAAAGGAGGCTCTGATTTCAGCAGCACTTAGAGCTCCGCCCCCCCCTGTAGTGACGCCAGTGGATGGACCACTAACATCATCAACCCAAGGTTTCTTAAAATCAAACACAAGAATGTTTGGGTCTGTTCCAGCTTAGCTCTCTCAGAAATCGCATCTATGTGCAACCAAGGTCTCATGCATGTCCGTTGGGATGGTACCTGCAGGCAGGTACCAGGTTAAAATATCCAAAGGAGTTCATTAAAAGTACAATGAAGTTTATTAAATGTAAAAGGGGGTTGGATAATGCAAGGCGGAAAGCATAAAACAGGCAACTTGAGAGATGGGCTGGATATTGGCAGTGCCAAAGTGCAGATCTAGTGAAAGTGCAAGCAGGCAATTACAGGCAAACATAAAAACAAAATAATTCCCTAGTGGCCCAATCCTATCCTTGAGATATGCTGGTGTATCTCCATGTATGCTGGTGCAACAGCAGCCCTGCTGGTGTAGAAGTTTGCGCACTGATGGACATGCCATGGATGCTTGCGCAATGGTAGAAAAAAGCTGTGCTGTCATAACTCAGACTTTGCCCAGACACCAGAGTTCAGACTCTACCAGAGAGGACAAAACAAGGAGGAGATTGGGGTGCAATTTGGGAGGGACAAGGAGGGGTTGACACATGCGATATCCAACCCACTACAAACATACAGAGGTTTTCATGGTTGGAAGATTCTGAACCAAAATTAAAAGCATTGTTTGGGTAATCAAACCACGGTCCAAAAGAGTTATCTCCGGCCTGAAGAGTGATCTCCTCATGTTTCACTGCTACTTGTGGGAAGCATTGTCAAAGGTAAGTAAGTTCACATTAGTCCCAGTTTTACTCCAGTTGTGTTGGTTTGATGTTTATCAAGTATCTCTGTCTACTGGGGTTAAAGAATTGCTGAAGTGGCAGCAACAATGTTAACTTTGGTTTCAATTTTGGTTTTGTAGTGCTGCTGAAGATCATGGCAGTGGAGTTGCAGGAGAAAATAGCTACTGGTGCGATCTGGTTCCTGATTGCTGTTACAAGGTGGAGAAGCTCCACGCCTTCATTGCTTCTTCTAAGTTGTCCAGGTGAGACCTGAAGTGATGTTCTGCTTTCTTCCAGGATCCTTTCCATGGTCCAGCATAAGTAGCATCAGTGGAGGAGGTGAGGAGGAGGAGGCCACCATGTGATGAAGGAAAGGGAAATGGAATTTGGCACAACTGAGGGTTCCAGGATCAGGCTGGAACAGCCCAGCACTGTTCCAAGCTGAAATGTCAGTATATGAGAGAAAGCACCCTTAGTGTGAATTCCTTTTCTTTCATTTTTTTATATCAGATCATGATTTTTTTAAAGTGTGGCTTTTAATTGAAACATGACAGAACTGCAGATAGTGTCACTATACTACGCAGTTAATAACTTCCTTCAGGCAGTTCTAGGCACAGTCATTACCAGACCAAGAATTCAAACTGAAAAAAGTGACATTATTGGACAGGTGCAATGATGTCTCAGTTATAAGAGTCTACTTTTTTCTATTTCAGTATGTAGCATGGCTCGCCATAACATTTCAATGCTCGTCTCTAGAGAAGACTGAGCTGCCTTCTAAGCATCACTGGCTGGACACAACTTGGAGCAAATTGGGTTTAGGGGATGCCAATGTCCACAAAATCTGGAAGAAAAATATAATAGGCCAAAAGTAGGTACAGTCTCTCTCAATACATATTGAGGTAGAAAGCAAGTAGATGTCAGGTAACTGATTTGCTGTAAGGGGTGATTTCCACGTCATTCTCGTAATGAGAGAATGTGCAGAGCCAATCCCCAACTGTTGCCATCAGTTTGTCTTAATCACCAGAAGAAGAAGAGCAGGTGCTTTTTTCCCAGGTAGCATTTTGACAGGTAGCATTGTTTGGGGAACAGACTGAGCCTTCTGGCCTCCAAATGTGAGGAAGTGATTGTCAGCACCACCATTCCTGCTCTTCTTGTCCTGGCAACTGAAAAAAGGTAGCAGGTTGCCTTTGGGGGGTGTCCAAGATAGCAGTAGCAAGAAGTAGGGATGCATAGCTTGGCCCCAATGGGCTCAATGATGCGTGCACATTCCAAGGGCATGTGAATGAGCCGCCAAGGATTTGCGAGGGATCCCTGGGATTGCTCACCAAGTGCCCCAAACAGTCCCATCCTCACCGCCAGCTCACCTTCCTCTTGATGCAAGGCACCAAGATCACCTTGGGGAAATGGAAAGCAACACCGACAGCAGTGACAATAGCTGTGGGTCCTCCAAGCCTCCTCCTCCAGCTCCATCCACCTCTCCTTCTCCCTGCCTCAAGGTCAATGCTAGCCTGCCCATGATGCAACTTGAAGCAGTTACGTGGAGTGGCATGGTTGAAATTGCTCTGAACTGATGAGTATCCAGCCAGTCTGATTGCCAACCTCTCCAGACTGTTAGGGGCTCTGATCCTCTTGCTAAAATCAAATCAGAAGAGGATCATGGCGGCAGCAGCCCCCTTCTCCTTTCAGTGCTGCTGGAGGGAGAAGGGGAAAAAAAAGCTGCCACACCTCCAAATCTCTTCTTTTCTCTCCCCACCATCTTGGTAAAAAGGTAAAGGTATAGCTATCCCCTGACAATTAAGTCCAGTCGTGTCCGACTCTAGGGTGTGGTGCTCATCCCCATTTCAAAGCCGAAGAGCCAGCGTTGTCCGAAGACGCCTCCGTGGTCATGTGGCCGGCATGACTCTCCTTGCCGCAGCGCGTAGCATGCGGCTGGAACACGGAGCGCTGTTTACCTTCCCGCAAGCGGTACCTATTTATCAACTCGCATTGACATGCTTTGGAACTGCTAGGTTGGCAGGAGCTGGCCAAGCAACGAGCGCTCACCCCGTCGCGGGAATCGAATTGCCGACCTTTCGATCGACAGCTTATGGTTCAGCGGTTTAACCCGCTGCGCCACCCGCTGGTACAAAGCACCAATTGGCTGGGGACAGGCGATCCGGAGCCCACCCCCTTGCCTTCCCTTGCTCTTCCCTTTCTTCATTGACCTGGAGCTCAGTGCACAGCTTCCTTCTCTGCGCTGCTTTTGTTTCAAATGAACAGGAGTGGTGCATGTTGGGTTAAATGGGGGCGCTTGCTTGCCCTCCCATCCCACTCACTTGCCCTTCCCCCAGCTTGCTCCCCCTCAACCACTGAGGGAAGGGCATGCACATGTGTGCACAGGGGCAGCAAAATTGTGGGGGGGTGGAAATCAGAAGACCAGGATGCCTGGGCAGCCTCGCTCAAAGTCTCTACAGCTTACTTTGGGGCAAGGAGAAGGCAAGGCAGAAGGGAATGACACACACACACAGCATCGTTTGCCAGCCCTGGCAGAGACAACAGGCCGCCTGCCCATGATGCAACTTGAAGCAGTCAAAGCAATAACTGAAAAAGTTATTGAAAATGAACGAATGAAAAATTTGTGGGATGTTCATATTCACACAGACAAACGCCTAGGCCACAACAACCTGGATTTGACAATTGTTGAAAAGAAGCAGGTCTGGGTAGTGGATGTGGCAATTCCTGGAGATGTGAGAATTGAATAGAAAGAACAGGGAAAGATCACAAAATATAAAGATTTGCAAATTGGAGTCGACTGCCTACGGCAGAAAAAAGCTAAAATTGTACCAATCATTGTCGACACTCTAGTCACAATAAGGAGAAAAACCTGAACATCCTAGGTGTAAATGAAATCACTACACACCAACTACAGAAAGCAATCTGACTTGGAACAGCACACATTTTACGGAAATATCTGTGAATATCCCAGGACCTTGAAAAGGACCTGACATTCAACAGGCCAAAGCCAGCCAGCCACCAACATCTGGTGGGTGTGCATAAGAACCACCACCACAACAATGCCAATAACAGTAACATTAACAACAACAACAATATAATATGTAGTATTAGATAGTGTTTTTGAGTGTTCCAAGTGCTTTTCCTATATTATCTTGTTGTAGTCTTTAGGCTGGGGGGCTGACAGGGAATGGCTTGACAAGGCTACCTAGTGAGTTCATGGGAGAGGCAAAATTCTAGGTCTGGGAATAAGTGTCTGAATGTCACTGCTTCTCTTGGCCAGCAGGATAAGTTAATTTGAAGGCGGCTTAGCTGAAACAGGAGACATTTTTTGTAAAAATGTCCCCACTGCAAGGAGCAAATGGCATTCAGGCATTTCACAGAGTCTCTTCTCCCCCAGATTCCAGGTGGTGCCAACAATCCTCCAATAGAGGCTTTTTTATATAGCTTCAACTGATTACAGGTTCAGGGTTGCTTCGTCTTCGTCTTTTTTTGGGTACAAATTGAGGTCCTTCTTCCTAACAATGACACCATCACACAGCTATTCAGATTTGGCTATATGATGACCTCACTGAGGGCAAAAAGCACATCAAGAGGGACAGTGAGGTTTCTGTACAGGTACTGCCCTCCCTTTGAATTAGCTTTGTTTGCCCTCAGTGGGGTCGTCACATAGTCACATTGCTGTTAGGAGAAAAGATGGTTTTAAAGCAAAAAAAAAAAAAAAAAACACAACACAACACATGATTAGCAGTCGATTTGGCATTAAGAAGTTATATTTCAGAGTGATTTTCAGGAAACATTTCAGACCCCACAAAAGCCCCTTTTTCATGCCAAAAACGTTCACTGGAAAACTAATTTTAGGTGTTTCTGTTTGGATTGAAGATTCATTTTGTTTCTCTATCCCTTTATTTCAGAAGGGAAGGATAATGTCCAAGGTTGGCATGAGTCATCCATAGATATGGTGCAGCAAACATAAAAGAGAAATTGGGCTCCCAAGCCTGGTTGAATGAATCCACCCTCAAACATGCTGTTCCCTAAGCTGATATCCAAGGGTCAGACTGACTAAAAAGGAAGCACGTGATTTTTAGATTTATTTTTTTTTTTTGCAGGAAAAAAGTTCATTTTATTTCAGGTTCTGTGGATATGTGTAGTCTGCCACTGCTCATGTTACTGTGCTTAGAAATTCAATCACAGAAAGAAAGTCGCTGAAGACAGGTCCTCTGAGAAGATCACTGGAAAGCTGACAAAGATATTATCAGTTAAAGTATATAAGTGATGTGGAATGAGTAAAATGTACCATCCATGGAATGGCTGATGACATACTTTTAAGCACATTATGAAGCAATCGTATCCCACCGCTGAACCAGCGTAGAGTATGGCCTAGAGCGCCACAAATGTACCATAAAGCACATTGTGATGCCCGGACAGTAAGCAATGCCAGCTTCTCTTAGCTGGGGAAGGGCAGGGCGGGTAGGGGGCGTAACGGGGCTGGGGGAGAGTAGAGATGGGGGCAGGCCCTAGAGGGGGGTGGTATTGGCGACACTGGTGCACGCCAACCCGGGCCTGTACCAGTGATGTCACTGCCGCAAATCCACATTGATCTGTGTCGGTGGATCAGGCACAGGAAGGGGAATAGGATACAGCCCTCCTGGGCCTGATCCACCCACTCCACCCCCATCACTGCTCTCTTCCACCCCATTAAAGCCCTCCCCACCCTGCCCCTGCCCCTATGCCAGTCCTACCTTCTCCAGTGGGTATAGCTCCATGCACTGGCACTCCTGGAAGGAACACCACCGCAAAGTGCTTTACTACACTTTGCAACGTCTTGCACCAGCAGAGCATGCATTCTGCCAGCGCAAACAAAGCATAGAATTGGGTCATGTGTCTCTCGTAATATTTAGTTAGACCTTGAGATATTAAACACACACACACACACACACACACACACACACACACACACACACACACACCCATGTGTTTGTATGAATTCAGCTATTTTAGAGTTTCAGCATGAATTCAGCATCAGGCATCAAATTCCACAACCTCTTTGACTTGTACTAATACGTGTTCTTATGACATTGTGGTCATTCATCATTGTTAGTGATGTACTCTTACCAGCAAGTGTCTCGAAATAATTAAAATTCAGTTTTATTATTTGGCAGCACCAGCTCTCTGATCTTTCATATTTATACCAGTACATCTGTCTGCCACACTGATATAATGTCACTGCAACCTTCTCATAATATCTTGTTTCATAAGGCTATACTGACACAGCTATTGCTATCCCCTCTACCATGTGCTGCTGCTCAGAAAGTTAGAGTGGACAGACAAGATGCTTACTAGTAAACCATTGGACCCTGATCAGGGTAAAGTCAGTCATGGCTCAGGCCCACTGAAACCAATGGAGCAAGTTAATTGTAACAAGTCTCATTGCTTTCAGTGGGACATAGTCATAAGAAATGTTAGCTGGATCAGGCCCTTAATATATTATGTATTCTTTTCATCATCCAATAGAACAAAACATCTTTGAATATGCCATAATCTATCTATCTAATCACAAACCAGTAGATTATTAATGCTTTTCAGAGGAAGAAAAAATGTCTTACGTTTTGATTCATGGACTTTTCATTTTAAATATTTGAAAGATGCATTTATTTTGTTTACTATTTTTGGCATTTGAATGCTTGTTTAGAACCTGGAAGCAGATATTGGCATCAGTCCAAGAAAAATGCCAATGCATGCATAGAAAATGTCAACTCTCTTGTACAACCTGTTTTTTTTGTGTGTGTATTTTCAGATTGAGCACCACTGCCCACCCCCTACTTCGAGCTTGCCCTTTGCATTCAGAGAAGTTTAAAACAGTTTGACACTTCAGCAGGGTGCCGAATCAAATAAGACTCCATAATTCCAAGATGTGCATTTTGCTAATGCAGGAGTCTGCCTCAGTGTCTAGAAAGATGGCAACAAATAAGAAGAAAATTGAACATCTTTATAAGGAAATTAGGGCCCCAATCCTATCCTCCGCCACCAGTGCTGATGCAGCCATGCCCAAAAGGTGTGCTCTGTGTCCTGGGGGGGAGGGTGTATGTGTGATGGGACTTGAAGGCAAACAGGAGGTAAGTAAAAATATTTCTTACCTCTTCATAAGCCCTGTGGGTCTCCTCAGACATACACCACCTATTTTGTTCGCATGTGTCTGAGGAGAGAAAAGGGGCAGGGAGGTTTTTTAAAAGAGGTTGCAGGCTGCAGCAGTGGGCCATCGCCGCTGTTTGCAGTAGTGGGTCAAAAATGGCTGCCGGCGATGCACTGTACGCATTATGACAGCGGAACTGTGTTCCAATGCCGTAACTAGCCCATTAGGATCGGTCTGTAGAATACCAGTTTCTAATACTACAAAGAGTAAAACATCTGACAGATTTTAAATGTAATGTGCATCCTTTTTGACTGCCCTGTAATGATGTCTTATAGGAGTAAGCATACTTCCATCTCTGGAAATGACAGTTTTCATCTGTGGAAACTGCAGTAAAATACACCTGCCCATAGTTGTCTGAAGGGATGTGCGTTGAAGACCCAGTAATGATATGTGATACCTTGAAATGGCACAAATGGTTATTTCTCACACATGCAGGTTTCATTCTTGAGAACAGAAGTACAGTTTGGCATTTCAAGAGTAAAGCATCTTTCTTGATGACTTAGCAATGCAAGGTTAAAATGTCGTACATGCTTTAAAGGGTAGCCCTTATCCTCTGAGATTAGCTTCTGGACCTGCTTGCCTGTCATGGCCTTCCAGTGTCAAGAAGCCACAAAACTACTTTCATATACAAAGTTGAACATGAGCATTAAAGCAAGATTTTCCAGATATTTAAAACTCTATGAATTCTTGATTCATCAGACGCTATAAATTGAATAAGAACTGTAGTGGAAAATTTGCAATCACCTTGAGTAATCAAAAAGCACTAGTGGGACACCCCCCCCCCAAAAAAAAAAGATGTGTGATCTTTGAAAAGTCTAACACCAAAGATAACTTTAGGTCTAACCATTGCAGAAGCCTCTCCATGATTTTCTCTAAGACATTCTTTGACAAAAGTGGCCTTCCTTTATGACCTGGAGTCGGGGATAGGCAGTGAGGTGGCCAAGTTTGCAGATGACACTAAACTTTTCCGGGTGGTGAAGACCAGCAGGGATTGTGAAGAGCTCCAGAAGGATCTCTCCAAACTGGGAGAATGGGCAGCAAAATGGCAAATGCGCTTCAATGTAAGTAAGTGCAAAGTGATGCACATTGGGGCAAGAAACCAAAATTTCACATATACGCTAATGGGTACTGAGTTGTCTGTGACGGATCAAGAGAGGGATCTTGGGGTGCTGGTGGACAGGTCGATGAAAGTGTTGACCCAGTGTGCGGCAGCTGTGAAGAAGGCCAATTCCATGCTTGGGATCATTAAAAAAAGGATTGAGAATAAAACGGCCAATATCATTATGCCCTTGTACAAATCGATGGTAAGGCCACATCTGGAGTATTGTGTCCAGTTCTGGTCACCACACCTCAAAAAGGATATAGTTGAATTGGAAAAGGTGCAGAAAAGAGCGACCAGAATGATTCGTGGGCTGGAGCACCTCCCTTATGAGGAAAGGCTATAGCGTCTGGGGCTTTTCAGCCTAGAAAAAAGGCGCCTGAGGGGGGACATGATTGAGACTTATAAAATTATGCATGGGATGGAGAGAGTGGATAGAGGGATGTTCTTCTCCCTCTCGCACAACACCAGAACCAGGGGACATGCATTAAAATTGAGTGGAGGGAGAGTTAGAACAGACAAAAGAAAATATTTCTTTACCCAGCGTGTAATTCATCTGTGGAACTCCTTGCCACAGGATGTGGTGATGGCATCTGGCCTAAATGCCTTTAAAAGGGGTTTGGACAGATTCATGGAGGAAAAGACCATCACAGGTTACAAGCCATAAGCAACCTCCTGGTTTTAGAAGTGGGTTTTCTCTGTGCCAGGTGCAAGGGAGTGGTGACTGGACACAGGTATCTTGTTGTCTCGTGTGCACCCTGAGGCATCTGGTGGGGCCACTGTGTGATACAGGAAGCTGGACTAGATGGGCTTTTGGCCTGATCCAGCAGGGCTCTTCTTATGTTATGTTTCTTGCTGACAAATCCCAGCCCTGCTTCTTCTCGCCATTGCCACAGGCCTGATTCACCTTCAGTCCTTCCCAGCAACTCCTTGCAGCATGGAGACATGCAGCATCCTATCGATATGTTTCACTGAGGGATGACTCTCACAGAACGTGGCATGAAAGGAGAAAGAGAAGTGAGTGGAGCCATTGGCAGGAAGGATTCATTTCATCTGAATGTCCATGAGTTGAGATAGCAGCAGGCAGACATACTGAGATTTTTAAACAAATCATTCAGATGCTATTAGCATCCCAGAAAAAGGGAGATACCAAGAGCAAGGAGCTGGGAGGAAGTGATGTAGCATGCCGCTCTGTTTCATTTCTAACTGAGAAGTGGCAATGAGTAGCATAGCCGGGGGGGGGGGGGAAAGGTGCGGCATGGTAAGTGCTGCATGGGATTACATGGAGGTGCAAAGTGGTCTGACTAACTCCGATATCGAGTGGGAGGGGCCACTTTGCACCTCCGTGTAATGCCATGCAGCACTTACCGCGTCAACCTCCCCCCTCTGGCCATGCTACTGGTGGCAATTTCCTTGGTGGAAGTTACACACTAGTCAGGAAACGCACTGTTCGCATTCTGAAAAGAAATGACATCATTATTAGTAGCGGTACAATGCATGACTTTCTTTTATGAGTTCCAGCTTTGGAAATTGGGACTCAGATAAGGCAATCCCTCTGCTGCACAGGGATTGCCTCACAGTTTTAAAGCTTAAACTGACACCTGCCACCAAAATCAGGGACTAGAATTAAACCCTAATGATCAAAATATTAAGGGCAGTAATGCGGGTAACAAAAATGCCTTCTCAAAACTTACATTTCATACTATTTCAGTTCTCAAAACTGACAAGACTGCCTCTGTGGTTTGTTTTTTAGCGATGCATCCTGCCAGGACAGATTCCCTAAAGAGAGCGAATAATAATAATAATAAAAAACCATAGGATCACAAAGACAAAGGTCTGCCTAAAATGCAAAGAATGACTGCACAAAAGAAAGGGAAAACTTGCATTAAAGAAATGGATAAGACTTTTCCAGGAAAATACGATGGGGCTGTTTTGGTATCTCATGTATCGCTATGGCAACAGAAAAGTGGAAGGAGAAAAAAAGCCACCCGATATCTTTCCGCTGTAATTTTTCTCTGAAAGGGCAGGTAGTGTTGCTGCAGAATATTCACAACAATTTTGGTCTGACAAAAACAACTCTCTCTACAACAAAATACCATAAAGGTGCATCAAAATATTGTAAAATTAGCTCACCTTTTAGCCTGCCTGTCACAAAAGGATGATAAAGACATCATTTCCCCTTGCGGTCCGTGCATCAAAGCATTGGCTTTGTGTGCGTCTCATTTTCTTGGCTTTTGCAGCATCTCATCTCCTCCAATTTTATTCAGTGCAAATGTCCTGCTAATCAGTGCCTGCAAAAGACAATAAGAATCAGGCTGCTAGGACACACGTGGGTAACTTATACAGGCCTCGTTAGCTGGGCCTGTATGGCATCTTTTAAAGTTGGGTCCTCTTATATTTAGCAAGGGGATAACAATTAACCCTTTTCACCCCCAACATGGCATTTTTTTCCAATGGCTGTTGCTGGTGTCTCTTCTGTTTTAGATTGTGAGCCCTTTGGGGGTAGGGAACCATGTATTTATTTGCTTAGCAGTGCCAACTGTTTTGTGAACTACTTTTTATTGAAAAGCAGCATGCAAATATTCATCATCATCATCATCATCAGAATTATACAGACAACTATGGCTTTTGGCAAATGCAAGAGAAAAGTTGAAGGACTCAATACCATAATCTTAGGGCCCAATCCTATTCTCAGTCAGCCTGTGCAATGCATGGATGTTGATGCATCCTGCATGCCTGCTGGGGACCAGGTCGGCAGGGAGAGATAAATAAATACATATTTACTTACCTTTTCTACTGCACCCTGGATAGGCTTACCAGATCTCCAACTGGGACAGAGTGCTAGACGTTGAGGAGAAGGAATGTGGGCAGGTGCAGCTTGTTAAACTTTAGAGCACAATCCTAGGCATGTCTACTCAGAAGCAAGCCCCATTGAACACAATGGGGCTTGCTTCTGAGTAGACATGCCTAGGATTGTGCTCCAGGACTTAACAAGCTACACCTGCCCACATTCCTTCTCCTCAACGTCTAGCACTCTGTCCCAGTTGGAGATCTGGTAAGCCTAACCCTGGGCCCCAAAGGGCCTACTTATATCTATGCCAGCTATTGTGCTGGCATAAATTTGTTAGGTCCAAGGGGATGTGTTGGGCCTAGGATGGGGACTTAGGATCTTTCAGATACTGCTGCTGCTGCCGCCAAGATCCACCCCAACCCACTCCAATCTATCATTGGCCCCAATCCCCACCCAAATCCACCCCCTACTGCCACCTTATCTGCTCTGGCAGCCAATGGGCATAGAGCTTACTAGCTTCTGCACCATTGGCAGCGAGCCACCTGCTATCAGAATGGCGCAGGCAATGGCGGTCTGTGCAATGAGATGGTAGATTGTGAGATCCACCATTGAATTGCAAGGATAGGATAAGCTGTTAAATCTATGCATAACTGAGATGGTGCACAGCAAGGTGGGTAGCGCCATTGTGACCACAGTGTCTAGGGTCGGCCCAGCCATGAGGTGAGTTAAACAACTTGCTTTGAAAGGCGGATTAGTGAAGTGGCAAAATCTAACCCTCGCCCTGGTGGGGTAGCCCAAAGCCACTCCTCAATATCAGTGCACTAACTGCACCGAAGCCAGGCTCTTCTGCTCATGTCTGTTGTCCTGAAAGTTCTGAGCAAGCACTAAAAACCAGCTGAGGGGATGCAGTGCAGGAGAACAGTGGTTGGCTACTGAGGAGCTCAGTCACCAGGCTGGGCTGCTGCTGAGTGGCCAGGTCTAATCCTTCCTTTCTTCCATGATTGCAGTTCCCTCCTGCCTGTGAGTGGGGTTATTTATTATATTCTCCTGTGGGAGAGAAGAGAGCCCTTCCTATTTATTTCCCCACATCGCTCCAACTTTGCCCTCCCCCCCCCAATATGGCTCCATATCACAGCATCTGACCCCTCCTTCCATGATCAGGCTTCTCTCCTGCTGGTGAGTGGGGTTATTTTCTCTCAGAGATGGTGAAGAGAACTTCGCCTTTTGCTCCAGCTTCACCTTTCTCTCTCCCCAATATATCTCCAGCAGTTTTGTCCTCACCCCTGCCTTGGAAAGAAGCTATGTGTTTCAAGTTTGGACTGGAGATTGGCCTGTGCTAATTTACAGACTTTAAATTTCCAGAAGAAGCAAGGAGGTAGAGCTTGACTATTCTTTTCTCTAAGCAGCCCTGTGTGTGTATTAAAAGGACCTCATTCCTTAGATTTTACGAACTGCAGACTGTTGCTCCCCCACTGTCCTTTTGCTCTCCATCTGCCTGAGGAAGAGTTTCCTAGAACTCAACAGCTTGTTCTTTGTTACTTTTGGTTTGCCCTGAATAAAGTATCATCTTACTTTGAATTGTGGCTATTTCTTCTTCTGGACCAATCCAGGCACCTTCAATTTTATGTTATTGGTTTTCTTTTTTACTCATCCTTTGTGTCAGGCAGCAGAAAGTTTTGGGTTAGCCCTGACAGCATCTTTCCTGGAGGCAAGAGGGAGGCAAGAGGGACAGATCCCGCCCTCAGTGTCAAAACACGACAACCAGCCGTAGCACTTGCTTTTTGTTTTTGTCTAAGTGACCACTCTGAGCCTGTAACTCTGCCTGTCTGGGCAGGCGGCTTCTATGCCAGTCGTCAGGCTGAAAATAAATATTACTGAAATTGCATGGCTACCACTGAAACCTCAGGTTTTCATGTTTCCTTGTCTCTATCTGTAGCAACTAGTAGATAACATGTGACTTGACATCACTCTGTTGCTTATTTTCTCATGCTTGCTTCACTTCATTGGCTTCTGTTTGCAGGGGTGGGGAAGCTCTCAATGTGATGCTGTCACATCACATTTTGTACTTGATTCGATGTGACTGCAGGAGGAGGGAGAGAGAGGAGGCATGGGTTGCTGACCTGCCATCGCTTCAACAGCTGCCTTGACTCTGCCCACTGTCCCAGTCGGTCAGCAGAAGAGAGCCTGGTACCTTTTGCCACCTTGTCCCTCTGAAGGCACAACAGCAGCAAATAAAATGGGTAGCGGATCAACTGAGCAACGAAATGCATGAAGGACTGAGAACGTCCGAATGAGACTGTTCTGGTCTCCGCATCTCAAAAAGGGTGTAGTGGAACTGGAAAAGGTGCAGAAGAGAGCGACCAAAATGATTAGTGGGCTGGGGCATCTCTCTTATGAGGAAAGGCTACAGCGTTTTGGGCTCTTCAGTCTAGAAAAAAGGTGCCTGAGGGGGGACGTGATTGAGATGTATACAATTATGCATGAGATGGAGAGAGTGGATAGAGAGAAGTTCTTTTCCCTGTCGCACAACACCAGAACCAGGGGATATGCACTCAAATTGAGTGGAGGGAGGATTATAACAGACAAAAGAAAATATTTCTTTACTCAGCGTGTAATTGATTTGTGGAACTCCTTGCCACAGGAGGTGGTGATGGCACCTGGCCTGGATGCCTTTAAAAGGGGATTGGACAGATTTATGGAGGAAAAGTCCATCACAGCTTACAAGCCATGATGGGGATAAGCAACCTCCTGGTTGTAGGAGTAGGTTTTCTTTGTGCCAGGTACAAGGGAGTGGCGACAGGATACAGCTTTCTTGTTGTCTTGTGTGCTCCCTGAGGCATCTGGTGAGGCCACTGTGTGGTACAGGAAGCTGGACTAGATGGGCCTTTGGCCTGATCCAGCAGGGCTCTTCTTATGTTCTTATGACTGGGAAGAGCTTTGTGTATTATTTCACAGCAGAATCATTTATTTGCAGTATGATGCATTATGCATGTTAAGCCACTTTCAATGTCTGCGAGAACAGGAGACAAGTGTTATAAATAAATAAATGGAAATGAGCAATTCTCCATTGTTAATTCCACAATGCCTTGTACCGGAAGTACAACTTTGCATCAATGTGGATAACTCATTTGTGGCTCACATGAACTGCTGACAAGGTTTGCTTCCCTGGTCTCACCCTGCCACTCTCCATTGTCAGTCATTTCTGTCCTGCACAATGGCTTTTCCCTGACTGTACAATGATCCATCTGACAACAGTGGGCGCTCCAAGTATGGTAGCAAATTGTCCAGTTTAACACTATTTTTCAGCGCACACCAACATGAGAGTAAATCCCATTGAACACAGTGGATCAGGGATTCCCAACCTGTGGTACTAGTACCACCAGTGTACTTCGGCCAACCCGACCACTAGTGGTGCTTGGACCACTGGAACCCCACTCCAACCTGGCACTTTTGGTAGCATGTTTTTGCTCCCAAGAAGCTCTTGCCTTTGGATGAGCCTCTCAGGAATGCTGAGAAGGGCCCTCCCACCTGCCCAGAGCCTCCTCCCTGCATTTTCTGACCTCTGAAAACCTGAAAACCAGGAAGTAACTGGTGATTATGTCATCACTAGTCACTCACGGTGGTACTCAGAAGGAGAGTGGCGCTGGAGGTGGTACTTGGCCAGGAAGGGGTTGGGAGCCCCTGCAGTGGATACTATTTCTGAGTAAACATGCAACAGGACTGGATTGTCAGAGGTTTAATTTCCAGACACTGGGGATTGGGAACTAAGCCATAACAAATACTACCACAAACCCCACAGGCAACAACATTGTATCCTAAAAGGCAAGAAGGCAATAACAAACAGGGACAATTAGTTTTCCAGGGTCAGGAATTAGAAAATGGGACGGTTGGATTGTATGCCCTGATAATATTTTTAAATGAAAGAACACCCAACAAGACCCAATCTTATCCGGGCCTTGAGGTGACAGAACTTGCGCAGGCACCACAGCAGCTGCAATGGCATGCAGGCCAGGGCCACCAGCACAAATGGCTGGCAGTCTCACATCTGTGCCAATGGAGTGCCGAGCCCCTGCCAGAGCAGGTAGGTCAGTAGAGGGGACAATCCTGGGGAGGATTGGGGTGGAGCGTGGGAATGTCAAGGGTGGGCTGGAGGTGGATATTAGCGGCAGTGGTAGAGCCAATATCATATGACCCCAGCCTGGGCTTGACACACTCCCTCCCTTGGATTTACACCAACCCCAGAGCTGATCTGAGTAGGCCCAGTGGAGTCCAGGCAGTGGTCTCCATCGCTGCCTGGTCCCTGGCTGGCCCATAGCATGCAGCAGAGGCTGCGCCAACACTGCTGCACACTCTGGGCTGTTACTAAACTTGATGCAATTTTTCTCAACCCACTTGTAGAACATAAATATTTATTCTTCATACATTGTACTTTGGGGTTGGGGGTTATGACTGGAGGCAGTGGGAAAGAGTGGGTCCCGGATCAGGATCATGGCGACATGAAGATCTGCATTTTGGAACGCATGGGAAAGTCTGGGGTTTGTATCCAGAGAGAGACTTTTCTCAGGCAACGGAAAGATTGGACTAACTTTGGTACCCACAAGAGGGTATGTGATATTTGCCTTTTAAATCACTTTGCTTTAGAAGCCAGTTAACATCTAGGAAGCATTCTGGCAGAGCACACAAACTGTGTGAAGGTCCTCTGGAGAGCCTAAGCAGAGCACTGATGGGTAAGAAGGCACGGGCTTCTTGCTCATACCTTAGATTGGTAATAGCTAGACACAGACACTTCACAGCTTCTTTAGAAATCTTTTCTTTTTCTGTCTTCCCTAGCAATACTGTATAGAAGCGAAGGCAGAAGTTTCTGCAATTTTTCTCTCTCTCCCCAGGAACAGAACTGCCAATTGGATACAACTGAGAAATATTATAGCATAGCTGTGTTTGGACAGCAGTACCTCTCTCTCTGTTCCTCTCCCCTTCCCCCGCTACTGAAGCAGCAGAAAAGGTAGAATCTCATGCTATTTCCAGTTCAGATCTTATTTCATATTTTAAAATTGTAGAGTTGTGGGTATTAACAGGTAAAGGTAAAGGTTCCCCTTGCTCGAAAGCCAGTTGTTACTGACTCCAGGGGCGGTGCTCATCTCCATTTCAAAGCTGAAAAGCCAACGATGTCCGAAGACTTTTCTGTGGTCATGTGGCCGGCATGACTCAGTGCCGAGGCGCACGGAACACTGTTACCTTCCCACCGAAGCGGTACCTATTAATCTACTTGCAATTTCTTGCTTTCGATCTGCTAGGTTGGCAGGAGCTGGGGCCGAAGACGGTAGCTCACACCGTCACGCGGTACTCAGGTCTCAAACTGTTGTCTTGCCTACCTCCTGGTCTGCAGTTCAGCATCTTAACCACTAAGCCACCGCGGCTCCTTATTAATAGGGTTGTTTAATATATTGCAGTACAAAGCATTATTTCTGTGAAACTGGAGGACTCAGCAGAACCTGGAAGATTTGAAAATAACAGCGCTAAGAAATTGGTGTTTTTTTTCGTAAAAGAGAAGCTGAATGAATTCAATAATTGGTACTCATTCATCTTTGCACTTCATAGGGCAATAACACAATACGCATAAATAGGGAAGAAGTAGTCAACAGATACGTGCCAGTAGAAACATGAGTAACAGGTGCATGGGTTTACGACAAGACATCATCATTCTTTAGGTGAGCGATTACTGCTGAGAATTGCACAGTGATTTAACTAACTGGGTCTAAATTAAAGAACATTCCACAACATGAAAACTCCATATAATGCACAAGTGAGGCACAAAAAAGAACATTAAACACCAGTAAGCAAATAAATTATAGCATGGAAACCTTACCCTGAGCTGCAACCTTTCTTGTCATGAGCTCACAAAGAGCATAAATTGATACATACACAAGATATTGCTATAAATATGTGAATAATTAAAGCCAAGCCACAGTGCTACCATTCTCTTTATCTACATTTTTCAATGAGTATTAGCCTATTTTCATAACACTGTATTCCACCCTTTTTTCATCCTGAAAGACCTGTTAGACAATCTGTTGATGAGAGGTTAATTTTAACGTTGTCTGTCTCTCTCAATTTCTATCTTTTACCCATTTTCTAGTATGAACTGAACTGATCCTAACTCTAAATGACAGTCAATTTTCTTTGCAGTAATCTTTAATATTTTCATCAGTATCTTGCTCCCCAGATGAAGGGCTAGTTTTGTAATCTGAATCCACTCATTGATGAACAGCTAATAAGATTTCAGTGTTGACTTTCAAAAGTAATCATAAATAATAGAATATACTGTATCATATCGCCAATAATGCTGAAATTAGGAAAGAAGAGGATCTTGAGTATTGTTCTCATGTGTAAAATATTTTTCTCCAAAAGGCTCAGTCACTGAGATTGGTAGGAAACTTGCTGTAAAGAGTATGGGTAAGTTTCCTTTCCACTGTATCAAACATCTGCAATGTAAATGAAGATAGGAGAGAATAAGGGGGATTTCAGATCTTGTTGGTGAATGTTGGTGAACCCTGGGCCACTGCTGTTGCAGCCTCGGCCAAGGGTCCGGCAAATGGTGAGCGGCCTGAGAGGTCTGGCAGGGAGGCACTTCTTGGCACTGGGACCCCCCTCCGCTGAGCCAGGCATCTCTTTCACCGGGCTGAGGGGCTACGAGTGAGGAGTTCCAGGACCAGCCCTCCTGCCCTGCCCTCAGGATCCGAGTAACTGGCCCCTCATCATCGGCAGCATCTGGCTGAAATCTGGCCATCCCTCCCCTTCCTGCTCCTGCCCCCCCCTTGTGCATGCTTCATAAGGGTTTAGATGGCTGACCTGCGAGCCCTCCCCCCTGGGCATGGTCGTGTGCCAGCCCGATCAAGGATGGAGCAAGGAAGTCCAGCTGCCCTCCCCACTTCAAAGCAACCAATAGGTGTGATTACTGCTTTTCTAAGAAAATCCATGCTATTTAAGATCCATGTGCCCTGAGAGGAGGGCAGAAGAATAAATTAAAATAAATTAAAAAATGATTTTATTTTTTTATTGTATACGACGTGCCCTTTTGCTGCCCGAAAATTTTTAATTAATTATTTATTTTAGTTAGCCAAAATTAATTAATTAAATTGACTTGCCTGTCCCACCACCGCCATTCTGCTGCTGCCGCCACCATCATCTTCGTCGTGCCCTTCTTCCTCCTCCACCATTGCCGCCGTCCCCCACCACCATTGCTGCCCTCTGCCACTTTTGATGTCCCCCATTGTCGTGCCGCTGCCATTGCGCGATCCAAGATGGTGGTGCCCAGAAAAAGGTAAGTTTTGCCACTTTAAAATCGGCGGCAGCGGAGCTTCCACCGGGCCCAGAAAGCCCGGTATCGATTTGGGACCAGAATCTGGGATGGTCCAGGGCTTTCCGAGATGGATGATAAGCCTATCTCTTTGCAGCTCATAGGATTGCATTGATTAATGAATGAGAACCAATGGCGATTCAAGAGAACTGAACACTGAGGAAACCCACTTATTTTTTTGGAAACAAATGAGAGTGAAACCTTAACTAGTGAAATCTTCCAATATTTGTTCAGTGACTATTTCTTTCTTCCCTCTCCAGACACAGGCATCTCATGTTCAGGTCAAGTTTTACTATCGTTTCCTATTTCTCATTCGAAGCACTAGTCAGCTACATTTCCCAAGGCTCTTAGCAACCTTGAATACTTCTATGCGTGGTTGTGACAGTGCCCAGGCACTGAATCTCTACTGTAACTTTCATGACAAGGATGCAGAGCATTTGCCCTGGGAATGCTTCAGTCTCCCATTGAAATAATGGACCTTTCTGCACAATCCGATGCATATTTACTCAGAAGTAAGTGCCACTGAGTTCAATGGGACTTATTCCCAAATAAACATCAATAGCAGTGGTTCCTAAACTTTTCCATACCAGGACTCACTTTTTAAAACAGCACTCTATCGGAACCTACCTAGCTTTATGAGACTTTTAAAAAAAGATATAGAAAGGAATATTTTGTTTGTTTATTTACAAGTAATTTTTGTTTATTTATTTACAAAAACTCAATCCATTTCTCATAATAAGGCAGTCGCAATGAATAGCCTCAAGGGTTGAGGGGCTTAGTTATGTGACCCAGCCTTCACCTGCCCCCGCTTCCTGGCATTGACGGAATTAGAAAAAATACACCAGAAAAAAGATGCTTAAACATTTATCTCTCTATATTTACACAAGCTTGCAAACTGCAGGAGCTCAGGTCCTTGCAGGGCAATTAGCAGCTACCTGATTTTTGAATAGCCTCAGGGCTTGTGGCAATTACTTATCTGGTTTTTCCCTCACCTTTGTTTTTATTGGAGACTCTGCCAAACCCACCAGAAATCAGGGCATGACCCACCAGTGGGTCCCGACCCACAGTTTGGGAAATGCTGAATAGGATTGCAGCTGAAAAGTCAGTTCCTTGGGTCTTTTCCCATCGCTGGTTCTATCCACAGTTTGATCTGTAGCTTTGCCTATACAGTACATTGTAATTCCAAAATGGCTTATTATAGATTTTCTCCTATTTCTCCAAACACACACACATATGCATTACAACCCACTGGATAATGGCATTCCCAGGAGGGGGCATTAAATTTACCCATCCTAATCTTAAAATCTAACCCATCTGAATTGGAAATACTTGGCTTTTAGAAATGGATTCTTCAAGGAACAAAATTAGTTTTCTCCTAATAAGACAAAAGGAGCAGAAATGTCAATTACTATGGCTTCATTTTCACTATTATTTTCCAATTACTCGAGAATGCCTGTTCTTAGTTTAGAATGGCAAGAAATGCAGAAGTCTCTCTTAGTAAACATTTGAAAGGGTGCCCGGGGCACTATATGTAAAGCTTCACTAGCTGTTCCTAAAATCTGAATCCCGTAAAACGTAACAGCGTTAAACAATTTATGCTGCACAAATTGCAGTGGTTATTGGCTTTCATTATGTTTTCCGTCGATGCGGTTATGTGCCTGGAAGTAAAATATTGATGATTCCCAGTCCTTAAAGTACTGTTCCTAAACAATGGAGTCGTGGAGGGTAGCTGAGATGTAATGGTAGCCAATATGTCTTGTGGTTTGACTTGAACCTTCAATTTTTAAAGACTCAAAAACCTACTCCACTCCCATAATATAGAAGAGAATGTTGATTTTACTTGGGCCTTCCACAGCTGATGCTGGATTATTCAATGCCTCATCCTTCTCAGAAGCAACGGGCCGCCTGGGGTGGGGGTCCACCCCCGGGTGACAAGCGGAGGGATGACAAAGCGGCAAGTGGTGACAACCCCACTGCATGGGCGGCGGGATCGGTAGAGGCGGCGGCACTGCTGCGAACAGTGGGCGGGCAGTGGTTTGAAGTTGGGCCCTCCCACCCACCCTGCTCTTGGGAATACCTTTTCAGTGGTGACGGCGGTGACTGATCCTTCTCCAGGTCCTGTTGCACAACCTATGCTTGGTGAAAGCAAAAGCAGCATCACATGGAAGCTGAGTGTGTTACTAAGCATGCTCTGAAACACATGCAACATGCACACATGGGGGATTTGAATGTGTGTGCAAGAACCTAGGTGCAGTGGCTCATGGATTGGCATGACCTCAGTGGGTTGGCATTTAATAAGGATGAGAGAGACAAAGGTATTGGTGCAACATAATACAATTTATTGGGGGGGAATAAATATAAAATAGCAGAGAGGATGGAAATAGAAAAATGAATTTTACACATGTGCATCTCAGGGAATTAAGGGAGATTATACAGAGGAGTCAAGGGTAGGGGACGAGGGTTTATGAGTATCAATGGAAGGAGAGGAAGCTTAGGGAGGACAGAGAAAGAATCTAAACAGAGCCAAATATTCCAACTGTGGTGCAAGATTGTGACTTAGGTTGGAGTTTGCTTCAGACTGAAACATTGGCTGTAGGCAAGGAGTGAGCATTTCACTTACTTGTGGTAGGAGATCTTGTCTGCATTCACTCTTAAAACTGGTGCTACAAGTGCTCAAAGGAAGGACACTACTGGGCATCCAAGGATTTTGAATAGCTGGTTGGGTGCATGGAAGGGGAGAAGAGGGCCATCTTAGACCCACTCTGCGCCTTGGAATAGTATATAGTAGGAATAAAAAGACATCCATGTCTCCACTATCTTCTTCTCTTGCTACCTTCTGAGCAGTCAGCAGTTGTGTGAAAGGAAAAGAGGAAGGAGTGGGTATTGAAAGCTCTAAAATTTCTCAGAATAGAGTCTCAGAACATCAATAAATGACTAAAATGAGTCTGGCCTGGATCTGTTAATTTCTTCTTTTGTAAGGATACCAGAGGACATTTGTTGCAAATGGTCAAACTATGGCAAACCTTTTGGTTGAGGGTTCAGTTGGACATGTCACCCTGTGTCAGATCCCATGTTAACATTTCAAGCAAAACCTTTGGGCTACATTAGAGAACAATGAGGGCTTCAAAAGTTGCTTCCAATATTGCAGGAGGAGCTGCTGGGGGACGACGACTGTGAATCTTTGGTTTGTGGTCTTTATCTTTTACAAAATTGTCTATGCTATGATTTCATTTAATGTGTAAATCTGCAGCTGGTGCATCCATTGTCCACCCAATTTGGGCTTTATTATGCTATTTTTTTTTGTTCTTGTTCTTATTCAGATATTGAACTCTTCTTTCCTTGGTTCAAAATGATACTGCCTTGCTGAAGTATGATATGAAAAGAAAAACATAAGATCTGAATCCATATGCTCTCAGAAATGGAAATTAACTCACAGACAGAGAGTTCTATATACAAAGCTTATGGGAACGGGATTTTCCCAACAAGATAATCAATACTGGCTGGCTGTGCACTGCCTTCTATTTGGGAGTTAAATTACACAGTGACTTGTTTTTTTGACATTCAGTAGAATCACAGCCCAATCCATCATGCAATAGCATGCAAAAATACCAAAAAGCCTTGTGCCACATACTATGGTGTGGAGGGAGAGTGACCTGAAGGCAAATGGTAGGTAAGTAAAAAGCTTTTTTTTTTACTTACTTCCATGTAACTCTATAGGCTGCCTATGGGTCTCCTCAGATCCATGCCAGCCATTTTGTTGGCAAGCTGTTGTCCCAGTTAACACTCAAGAAAAAAATTAGTGCAGAACATGATAACCCACCATCATCACACTCTCTTTTTGATATCTTTGCTGTCTGAATTTTCATGGTCCAACACATCATGCTACACCCTCAATTGTGTCTGTAAAAAGTGGCTTACATTCCAGGTTACCTTAGCTAACGTAATAGTGTTGAACTTTACATCCCTTTTGAAAATGGGTGTTTCTGGCCAAATTTAGCTATGTCCTTTGATGTATTCTGCATTGAGATTAGTGTGTGGGAATGTGTATAACATCATGCCTTTAAAGATGAAAAGCTTAGGAGCTCAGACCAGAGTGTTATTAATTTTGCACATGGACAGCCATTAGGGAAGTCCACTTCTTTGATGTCAAAGGACTAACTTAGGAAAAATGTGCAGTTGACCACTTGCAGATTCTAAGTCACTTTCACACTCTTGAATCTCAACATATTGGAACGTCCTCAATTCCTTTGATGCTGTCGATAAAATAAAGCCCCCTCCCAAGTACTGCATCAATTCAAAAATGAGTTTAATTTTAAGTAGTTCAATACATGACCAGCAATTTAGCCTAGAGCACTGAAATGACGGCCCATTTTCTCCATCTTACTTATGTAAAATAGTACTTAAACGTTCAAAGAAAAGTTTTCTTCCTAAGTGACAAATGTCACTATAAATCCATGTTGGGATGGAAAAAATCCAAAGAATATGCAGTGTAAAAGGAATCCTTACACTGTCTGGTGAGCAAGGCAAAGAGAAAAAAAATTACGTAAGCTTCTAACTGTCTAATCCTTTTGGGACACTGAGCCAACTGTGCATCAATGCCAGTTCACCGACCACCATATCCCCTATCCAGGCAATGCCACGCTGGCTCAGTCCTCCTAGGAATACTGGCACAGCCCTTCCAGTAATGCCAATAGCATCCATGGAAACCCCAACACAGTCCATCATCTATGGAGTTGGTGCATCATCAGTGCAATGTCACATCAGTGTGACATTCAAGGAACCAATCACTGCATCACCCAGGCCCAATGCTAGTGGCCACAGAAATAGCCCGAAGGTGCATTATTCAGGGAAAAGGGGCAATAGCAGAGTCAATGAATGCCCACCACTAAGGGATGCCCCCCCCTGCCAGCCACTAGGAATGAGCAACACAGCAACAGGTACCACCATGAGATCCATGGAGAGTTGCCCAAAGGACACCACACACACACACACACACACACACACACACACACACACACACACACACACACACACACCACCACCACCACCACCACCACCACCACCACCACCAACAACAACAACAACAACAACAACAACAACAACAACAGGATACCACAGCACTCTACTAACAGGAGCAACTATGGCATAAGCACCAAATGGGCAAAAGCAAAGAACGCTAGGAGTCCCTGCACTCAGACCCCTGATCTCCCCACTCAAAACACACACCCAAGGAATGCCTTTTTGACCACAGCAGAGCAAGAGTAGAAAGATAGTTCCCTTGGAAGAGGGCATCCATGTGAAACATACATTCCAGCTTCTCCATGGCAAGGGTTTGAGTCTCTGTGGGGATTCACCAGCTGGAAGGAACCCTTCTGCCAGCAGACTTTGATGCTGCGAGCTTTTCTTGCAACATTCCAGTAGATTGTGGAGCACATTCTCTGAATTTGTGCAGGAAGCTATGGAAGTGGCCAAGCAGTGCATGCATGGCAGTTCTTGCCTTTCTGGATATTTTTTCACCTATATGTGTGAGTATAATTGCCATAAATTCCCTCTTTCCCCCCTCCCATTTGCAGGAGCAGCAGGATGGGGGGGGGGACGGCTAATAATAATTAAAAAAATTGATTTCCTTAGAACAGTAAACATTGTTACACTGGCCCTGACAATGAAAGAGAACTGCTACACAATTCCCTTTATAAACAGAGTCAGTGGGAGATGGTTTTTACCAGGAAAGCAGTAGACAAAGGCAAAAGCTGTCTAATATTGAATAAAGCATTTTTGCTAATGACAGCCATTTCAGGTTGATTTATACAGCCAGAATAATAGAATATAATGTGTTTCATGGACTCTACCACAATTGGAGAGTAACATATCTGAATGCTGTCTCCAAAAGGGAAAAAGCTCCCAGCATGTAGCAAAACTGTCTCTTGGAGACAAGTCTAGGAGGAATCTTTCTCCCTGTGATGACAGGCTTATATTTGCAACTTTTTAAAAAAAAGATAAGAGGGGAGCATTCAAAGATGTGATTTCTGTCTGCAAGCTGCCTGAAGTGACACCGTCTATTTGATTCTGTTAAATGCCCATCAGCCCTAGAAAACATTTGGCACCTGGACTTGGCAAAAACAATCAATAAATTTGTCTTAACCATGGAACAACAAAACACATCAAGGACAGAAGCATAAAAATATAACCTGACAAGAAGCACACGTTACCATCTGTACTAGTAGAGAAGATCTGCTCTCTCTCTCTCTCTCTCTCTCTCTCTCTCTCTCTCTCTCTCTCTCTCTCTCTCTCATCACTGCAGTTGCTCCGTTTAGTTCTCTTATGTGTTTTGGAATACTGACAGCACAATCCTGGGCATGTCTATTCACAAGCAATATTCCATCTGAGGGGTCTGCACCATTGTATGGACCGCATCGCTTGCTGTGGGGCAGCTCCTCGGTGTTTCTGGATGAACAGTGATGACATCAAACATCATCGCTGGACTTCTGGGAACTCCAAGCTATGCAGAGCTCGGCCTTGGTGAACTTTGAGCAGGGGCTGCGCAGCTTAAAGGGAACAGTATTCACAAGTAAGCTCCACTGTGATCAACAGGGCTTTCTCCCAGATACGTGTGCCTAGGATTGCAGCCTTACAGCCCAATCCTAGCTAACTCCTCACACGGTGATGCAGTGGCACCAACATGGAGCCCACTGGTGTTGCTAGAGGTGGGGCAGAATGGTAAGTCTTGCACAGCAGTAACCGCTCTGTTCCATGGTGGCCCCACCCACTCGCCATTGGAACCAGTCCGAACGGCAAAGGCAATTCGCAGGGAGTCTCCTGCATGTTGCCTTTGCCACTTGACTGGTTCCGATGGCGAGTGGGCGGGCCCACCATGAAACGGAGCGGTTACCACTGTGCAAGACTTACCATTCCGCCCCACTTCTAGCAATGCCAGTGATGGAGCCTGCTGTATCACATGTGGGAGTTTTGGCCTCCTCGATATCACTGGTGCAAGGCTACATGGACCCAGGCTGGGAGATCGAGGCCGGGAATAGGGTTAGGATTCGGCAAATACTGCTGCTGTTAAACCCGCCCCTTCCCAGTCCTGATCCGCCCTCCTCCCTGTCCCCGTCACCACCCCATTTTGCCTATCCTCCGCCCCGTTCTGCCCACCCCCTGCCTCCCCCCACCCCCTGTGCACACGTTCCTGTGCTGCCAGGTGTCTAATGGCCACAGATGTGTGGAGCGGGCCACTTGCTGCTTGTGGTGGCGGTCAGGCCGCACACTCTGGCATGTCTCCTTTTGTGAAAGCTGGAAAGTGCCTAGTGTAGCTGGAATGCTCATTCTGGTGGCATTATGTGCAGATAGGACTGGCCCATGAGTTTACTAGCTGTCAGATGGAAATTCTGTAATCCTAAAACCTCTGCCTTCCTAACAATGAATGGAGGTGCTTCAGTTGCATGACTTGCAATGCTGCTTGTCAGTGATGGAAACATACGTTTCTACGGGTGGCAGCTTGCTCAGATGAGCGATTTGGTCTCAGTTATCCTGTCTCATTTGAAAGTAAGGTCTATGGAATGACAATACGATTTGGCACGTTGGAACCGAAACATTTCCAGGAATTAATGCGGTAGATTTTGATCTGCGCAGAACACAGAAATTGTGCTCGCTTATCTGTTGTAGAAGGTGTCTACTCATTTGTCTTGTACAAAATAGCTTACGAGTACAGCTGCAGAGAAGTTAAGAAGATATTTTTTAAACAAGAATTTCATTTGTTGATATTAACTTATCATGCCAATCACCATAGTGGGCCACACAGGAGAGGCCCAATCTTATCCAACGTTGATGCAGCGCGTGCGCCAGGCATACGTGGTATCCAGCGCTGGATAGGGACAGGCTGGAGGTCTCCTCGGGGTAAGCAGACATTAATTGGTGGCTCCTCCTCCCCAATCAGGAAACGTAGGAGGAGGAGGACGACTGTAAGAAGTCACCTTATACTGAGTTAGTCCATTGGCCCATCCATCCAATCCAGTATTTACTCAAATTGGCAGCATCTCCCCAGGGTTTCAGACAGGGTTCTTTCTCAGCCCTGTCTGGAGAAACCGAGAATTGAACCTGCATGTAAGGTGTGTGCTCCACTACCACTAAGCTCTCTCCCTTTTCCTGAAGGGGTTGTAACCACTGCTCCCCCTCCATTTGCCAGCAGGAAGGTACTTACATGCTACCTCTAGGTTCAAGAGCTAAATGCCTCTGAATACCAGTTGCAGGGAGCAACGGCAGGAGGTGGGGGTGCCTTCATCTGTTGCTTGTAGGCTCTGGCCGACCCCTGTACGAAACGGTATGCTGGACTAGATAGTCCTTCGCTCTGCTCCCTCAGGGCTCTTATGTAAGACAGGAAGTGCCATGGCCACCAACGATTACTAAATGGCTTTACATAAATGGCACTCCTTAATGTCAGTTCAGTAGGCCCTGTGTACATCTCTCCAGCATCACAACAAATATGTCTCTTGTAGTCCACAATTAGGCAATCATAATGTAAAGGACCCTTTCAAAACCCCGGGCGTCTGTCTGCAAGCCTAGCTCAGGTTGCCATAGCAGCCTTTTCTCGACAGCTCCCCCATTTGTGGATTTGAATGTGAAGCTTGGCTTTTGAGTAAGTTGTTTGTTTGCCATTGAGTCTTTCTACGCAATAAGATAGCATTAGAATTCTCTGTGGATGATAGGTGGAAGGCAGTTCAGTACCATGTAATTTAACAAGACCTTTCCAAGCTCCGGCTGTGAACTCTAAGGTTAATAATCTTTTCCTGGCGAGACCACGGAAACCAAGTGCTTTTCTACTTGCATAGAAACTGACAGTCATCTCTGTATGGAATTTGTTAGAACAATGCTGGATTTCTCTCTGTGCTGAGCCCCTCTTGTATTCCACTCAGTCACCTTGTGTGTGATTTGTTTCTATATTCATGCGACTGATAGAAAAACATTTCATAGTCTGAATTCCATCCGTTTTCCCACAAGCGGTATTAAGGTCATCCTTAATCAGCAGCTTCATGCCTTTTTGGTACAATGTGTTACGAGAAATGGTAATGTACAAAATATGACCTGGCTACAAAATATTATAGCAGGAGCACTAGTGGCTTTTAGACAGAAACAGGTATTGAATTAACACACCCAGCAGCAGCTGCCTTTCTCTGCCTTACATCTTTCCTTCAGCTCTTTTACAAGTTTCCCCTCCATGTTTGCTAAATGCAACTGAGAATTTTTAACTCAAATTTGGGGGGAGGGGGCAAAACTGACCTGCCAACTCAGCTTTTTTCTAATCTTGAACGGACACTTTCATGGCCTGCAATGATCCAACACGATTTAAAAACGGGTGAAGATGCCATGTCAATTTATTACTCTCTCCTTCAAGTAAATTAAAACAATATCAAATACTGTCCAACAAGTCCGAGAAACCCGGTATCCGTTTTGACAGGCAATACGCTTTAAAATCCGAAACGAGAAAGCAGTGGAGCCAACGTTTCGGTCCAATCCTGGACCATTTTCAGAGGCAAGATCAGAAGATCAATGATGGAAAAAGCCTGGAGTCCGGAAGCCTTCAGTTAAATGTAGCAAAGTGCGGGAAGCGCGGAGTTAATCAGAAACGGAAATAGCCCTAGCTGCTGCGCTTACCGCAGTTAACCTCACTTGGTGAATGTTTTTTTCTTCTCCTGTTCCTTGCGAGCTCTGTTTAAAGGACCTGTGTATAATGGGGTCCTTTAAACAGGGCTTGCAAGGAACGGGAGTCCTTAAAGAAAACCAGCATGTCTACAATGCCATGAAGAAACAGGTCAAGAATATACAAGTGGATATCTGAAGTTCTGAGGTCTCTTACAAGAAGGAAGGAGTTTAGAAAGGAATGTTTGTATTAGATAAATACTGTTACTAAAGGATGAAATTTTGGGCCACAAAAACAAAGGGGACAGAAATTGGGGCTTCTTCTAGCTGGAATTAACAGTGCATCACTTTGGTCCAATTGGGTTTTAATTGTGTGATCAGTTGGCTTTTCTCAAACCGGCAATATTTTGTGTTGTGTTTTTCTTAAGTGATGCCGCTATTTCCACCTGAGCCCACGCATCTCTTAAGAGCTGTTGGAGAAAACTTGTTCTGAGTCCCTTCATTTTCAGAAGGAAGGTTTGTAGAGACCCATGAACCCGTGCCTTCTCTGAACTCCATTTTGTTCTTAAGCCTGTGGAAGCAGTTGCCCAATGAGGCCCAATGATGGATAGTCGGTAGAACTACTGTATAATGTTGAGTGCAGTTCCTAGTGCTTTCCTCCAAGGATTTTCTTTTGTTGGATAGAGCGGAGGTCAGGCAGGAGGAGATGCTGCTTACTCTTTCTTCTTAGCTGTTTGTCCTCTCAAACTAGCCCCGTCTCAGCTGGTTTCCTTCCTGAGAGATATACCATACATGTCTTTGTGTCTTCTTCTACCTGTTGTGGAAAAGAAAAGCAGCTGGAGGCCACTGGTTTTAATGGACAAATCGTTAGAAAAGAAAGGAATAAACAATCATGCTTTCTCTCTCTCTTTCTCACTCGCACACATATATACTGTTTCAAGCCACCTACTGCTGTTTTGCCTGAGAAAAGAAGGTCCTTAGGGAAAACAATCACAGAACTTTTGTAGTCCAGCTCTTTGAAGGTACCAGAAACTATTTTTATTTTTTTGGGACAAGTGTTACACTAATGGTTTTACTCTTTACTGTTTTTGTGAACACAAGAATGGTTTTATCACAATGTTTCTGGCATAGTTCTATAGAGAGGCTACAAGATCCTTCAACAGGAAGAGCCAGAGGCACTTTTCTCCCAGTGGCAGAGTTTTGACATTACAGATTACCAAAACTGCTATTGATTTTTAGATGTTCAATTGAATTATTATTGATTTATGCTTTGCATGTTCATTATACTCCATTTTGACTTTTAGGCTTTATAGCTTTTAGGAGGGAGTACCAGTCCAAGATCTTCTAGTGCCTGAGGCAGTGTCCGCAAATGCTTACTTGGGTAACATGCCTGCTTCGGCTCGTCCCACTGAGCATCATTTCCTTTCTGGACTGGAAAAGAGATGTACAGAGCAAAAGAGGAAGTGTGGAATAGAAGAGAGTAGTGGGCTAGAGCAGGGGTTCTCAAAGTGGTGGGTCACGACCCACCACTTGGAGAAGAGGCAGGTTGCTACCCTCTTAAGGGGAGTGGCATCCAGAGATGGCAGCGGCAGCGATCCGGGGATTGCGCCACTGCTGGGAACAAAAGGGGTATTTTTAGACTTACGAGTGGTCGGGCTGACCTCCGGAGGGTTCAGGGGCCCCGTGGCCCCCACAGCAGGCCTCTCCAAGTCTCCAAACGGCTCTTGAAGGCGATTAAAACCCAGTTTCAGTTTTTTTCAAAGATTTAGGTAATACGGGCAACATAGCCATGTGTATTTAAAAGAATGACTCGAATAAAAACAAATCAAAAAGACTGCTTGTATCTTTCGTTATTTCCGTTTCAACAAGGCAGGCTAAAAAAATCCATTAAAATCCGAAGTCCGATGTTTTAGCGCTCCAACGTTTCGTTTCCTAATCCCGGAAACATCGTCTAGGGAATAATCGAAAAGATTGAAGGATTTGATTTGTTTTTATTCAAGTCATTCTTTTAAATACACATGGCTATGTTGCCCGTATTACCTAAATCTTTGAAAATAACTGCTGGCCATGACAGTTTTCGTGCGAAAATCAGTTTCAGTTTACTTACTGGTTTCCCGAAAACCAGAATTGGACTTTATTCACCTCCAGGAGCTATTTGGGGGCTTGAGGAGGCCTGCTGGGGGGGGGCACAGCCCCCCATACCCTCCGGAGGATGGCCTACCCCCCGGTAAGTCTAAAAAATACCCTTTTTGTCCCCGGCAGCAGCGCGATCCCTGGATTGCTGCCGCTGCCATTGCCCCACCCCTTCAAGCACTCAAAGTTCCCCCCTACTCACAGGCTAGAGCATTGGATACTCCACACCTCCTCTCCTATATATGTTCTCTTCTGCTCTCTTCTGCTTTTCCTTTTCCAGTCCAGGAAGTGGAGAAGCAATGGAAGCGAGTGGGAGGATGAAGGTGGATGCAATCTGCTGACAATAGAGAGTGCAAATGTATCTCTGCTATCTTGTGATTGCATTAGAAATCTCGTCAGTGTTAGGTCAACGTATTAACAATCTCAATAACTTTGTGGGATTACAGAACCTTGTGCACCACAGACAAGTCTTTTAAAGAAATAGTCATAAAATCAAATATCTCTTGAGAGTTCTGGATATAAAATGTAATAACTTCATCCTGGTTTAAATAAACCAAGGGCAAAAGCCAAGAAGTTGTCAGCAGAGAATACAACCATTTCCAATTGGAGGAGCATCACTCTCGAGTTATTGGACTCATAATTCGGTGACCTCTGATTCTCTAACCCACCCTGTGCTCCCAAAACTACCAATTTCTATAAACACAACTGGATCTCCTGGCAAATGGAAAGGTTTAGGCAGACTTTCATATATTTTATATAAGCTCTTCCTTCACCTTTCCTTATTTGCTTTCTTTCCATGCTCTAAAAATTGCTTGTAAAAATAGTTGTGTTCCAAAACATCAGAAAATCACTCAGGACTCTTGCTCTTAAGTAGCATTAGAACCCAACCGACCGACCAACCGTGTGTGTGTGTGTGTGTGTGTGTGTGTGTGTGTGTGTGTGTGTGTACGTACCAATCTCCATGGCACTCCAACTTTTGCCTCCAAGCTCACTCCAGAAATGCATGCCATGACCTGGAAGCAGGACCCTGCTGCCATTTTCAAACAATAATAAATCAGTCTCGTTTTTGTGTCAAAAGTACCTAAGAAGTGAACCATGAGTTCAAAGTAGAAAACTATCAACACTGGAGAACATGTCAGAGGAAGAGTGGTCTAAAAACCTAAACTCCTGGTCCCTAATGCACATACCAGGGTTCTCTTAACAACCCAATCTTATGCATGTCTACTCAGAAGTAAGTCCCATTATAGTCAATAGGGCTTGCTCCCAGGTAAACATGGATAGAATTGCAGCTTTAGTGAACTAACAGTACAGTATTTTCTCCTGTGAGATTAAAGCCGTGACTTTATTACTTACGTGTATCTCCATTTCCTTCTGCTTGAAGACCTCTACTGAGATGGAACCCACCACTTCCCTTGGCAATTGGTTCCATTACCTGAACTGCTCTTACCCTTAAGAAGTTTTTCCAGATATCTTGCTGAAATCTCCCCTCCTGCAGGCTGCAGCTCTGCTTTGCTTTCATTTTCATTCTCCACCTGTGGAACTACTGTACATAGATCCTGGCTTTGCTTTGCTAATTTTACAGCACTCTAAGCTGGCAAACAGTTTCACCCCTGTTTGTATGGCCCCCAAAGATCACTAAAATGGGAGTTTAAATTTAAAAGAGTTTAAATTTCCTGATGAAGGGACTCCTGCTTCAGCTCATCCCTATATTGTCATATGTTGGTATGTTACTTAAAGGTGATTCTTTGTGCTTCAAGGAATTTAGCAAAATCTGTCAATTTATCCCATGCTCTGTCTATTTTTTAAGGGCAATTTTAAGAACAATTTTCTTCATTACATGGTGAAGGAGTTATCTGGGGGGTGGGGAACTGACCTATTAGATGCCATTAAATCCAAGGAATAATGATAAAATTCATGATACAGGTAGGAAAAAAAGGCCTGTGTGTGGCGTGCTGCACCAGCACCAATAAGTGGAAAACACTATCATCTCTTCCTTAGCTTAAGTCACAAATGCAGAAATCTTAACAATAGATAGGATTTCATCTCAAATCCAGGTCCCCTCAAATCCTAGGTACTCAGATATTTTTTCAGAGCATTGGTTTCCCTTCCTTGCATATAGTGATAAAGCATAAGTCCCTTTGTGAATGCCAACCCAGAATTAGATCAGTTTCATTATTATTATCAATACTGTATACATAAAATCTCATCTATGACTTTTCCTGTGCATCCTGTGGCATATGCTAACTACAGTTTTATTTAGCCCTGTCATGACCAATCATTGTTTCATTTATTGTTATATATGTCATATCAGAAAAATGTTGAAAATATATTGAAAATAAAACGTTAAAAAAAATCACATGCGCAAATGCTGCGACACACAAAGAAATGTGTCGCCAATTATGAGTGTACTAATCTAAGGCTTTGCTCCCCCCCCCCATTGTTGTGCCGGGGAGAGGACAGAAGACAATGAAATCATAGGCCTGTGTGAGCCAAATGTGCTCACAAAACTGGATAATTGGCTAGAGAGAGTTCATGTTGAAGGATTTGCAAAAAACTAAAACTAAAAATTGCCTTCAACTCTGTGATAAATTCTCAGCATTGACTGGTACAGTTCTTATTTTGGGGCAAATACCATTCAAAGAAAATACCTAGTTCAAATTTTGCCCCCACCCCCATTAATTCATTAATTAGTCTACTTACTGTAAATAGCACAATTACATTGTTGTCAAGACCATTGAGTGAATGCAACTACTTTGAACATTCAAATACCTATATATATATATATATATATATATATATATATATATATATATATATATATATATATATATATATATATATATATATATATATATATATATATATATATATATATATATAATTCTGAACCAGTTTGCTCCAGAGTGGTTCATAGTAGTAATGTTGACTGAATTACGGTACTCCAAAATCAGAGCTATAATACGCCGCATGAATTTGCAAAATGAATTTCAAAACCAGATATACATATATATGGAAATAGGAATCAGCCTCCTTAACTGTAGATGACTTGATATGGCCCATTAAATGTAAGTAGCTCATATATCTTTGATACTTTGCATACTACTTCTAACTTTAGCGAAGCTATGGACACTTTCCCATTCCAGCGACTTGTTCCCTTTCAGACCCTCATCCTATTGGGATAATATTTGCAATTCCTAGATTACTTTTGATAGGACCAAGGAAGGTTTTCCTGTTAGCCCATGTTCATTTTTTTTTTCCAGACAAGATGAATATCAGCCCAATCCTGTGTAACATTAGGCCAGTGGAGAGAGCGCTCCGCTGGCCTAAGGCATCGCAAAAGTGCTGTAAGGCACTTTTTCAACACCTTGAAAGTAAGTGGCACTGGCACAGAGGCTGGCACCACTCACTCCTCCGGTGGCCCAGACCTGCGCTAGATGACCCAGAAAAGACCTAGGCCGATTGGTGCAGGGGCAGGGATAGGCAGACTGGGGCAGCAAGGGAGGGGACCATTGGCCAGCCTGGGCTGGGAAGGGGCAGGGATATCGACACGGAGTTGTGCCGATATCCAACACCCTGTCGCATCCCAGGCTGGCCTTACATGGCCTCCCTGGATGTATGCTAGCACTGGAGCTGGCATGCATCCGAAGAGGCCCATTACCCCAAGGACTGCTTACACCCATTACCCCAACGACTGCTTTCATCCCCTTCTTCCGAGGTGTTCTCGGGCCACGCTGGCGCGGCCCACAATCTGCGCATACAGCACTTGCTCAGGATTGCGCTATTTGTCATTCCAGCTTTAAGTTTCAAAGATGCTCCCAGTTTTAAAATGCTCTATTTGCTTTATAACTTTTCAAGAACAAAATGATGGAACTTTCTCTTCTCCTATGTCCTGGCTTCTTTTTGTTCCTGTATTTGCTACCAATAAGGTAAAGGTGACCCTTGACAATTAAGTCCAGTTGTGCCCGACTCTAGGGTGTGGTGCTCATCCCCATTTCAAAGCCGAAGAGCCAGTGTTGTCCGAAGATGCCTCCGTGGTCATGTGACCAGCATGACTCTCCTTGCCGCAGCGCGTAGCATGCAGCTGAAACACGGAGCGCTGTTTACCTTCCCGCAAGCGGTACCTATTTATCTACTCGCATTAACATGCTTTGGAACTGCTAGGTTGGCAGGAGCTGGCCAAGCAACGAGAGCTCACCCCGTCGCGGATTCGAACTGCCGACCTTTCGATTGACAGCTCATGGTTCAGCGGTTTAACCCACTGCGCCATGCTTCTAATTTACTTTTATTTATTTAAACTTCTACTACCCACTTTCTCCAGTTATACCCAAAACAATTTTCAATACAATTAATAATACCAGTGACTTCCCATTGCTGGTCTATACGCCAAGTTGCCCAGTGATTACTGAAGAATAGAATCCTTTATTGGCATATACAGCAAAGACAAAATCATAACATATATGGAATCAGTCAGAAGGCAAGTTGACTTCCCTATTACACAGCTCAATCAACTGTTGCAGAAAAGCTGCCACTGGCTCATTTTTTTCTGCAGAGGAGTCATTTAGAATATAACATATCTTAGCCAAGTCAGAAGATCCCCATCTTGTTCCCAACATAGGGTCCAAATGTCTAGAACAAATCTCAGCATAGAGAGGGCAGTAGAGAAGAGCATGGACAATTGTCTCAATGCAACCCTGGCCGCAAGGGCAACATTTATCGCATAGGGAAACTTATGAAATTTCCCAAACAAAACAGCAGACGGCAGGACATATTTTGTAAGTTCTGTCCCAACAATTAGTTGTCCTTATATTTCTGATTTTGCAATAACTTTCCTCTCTCTTTTTGAATTCTCACTCTCCTTACTACCGTTCTTTTTCTTACTCCTAATTTTGTTGGTTGAAGATATCTAGGAGGAAGGTTTGGAACATTAACCAAGATCTACCTTAGCAATAAATGAGATGATTTCTCTCTGAAATATAGAAGTGGCATAGATGAGTAAGCATGTTTCTTTCTGGGAAAGCCAGCACTTATATGGATCATTACCATTGATAAAAAAGAAGAAAGAAAAATGAGCAAGAAAATGGAAGAATGAAGGTGTCATCTTCAAATGCCTAATGGCCCTATCCTATTCAGGGTCGGCTTACATGATGCAGCGGTGTCAAAACAGCCTCTGTTGCGTCCTGCAGGCCAGCTGGAGCCTAGGGAATGATAGAGATGTAAATAAAGAAATGTTTCACTTACCTACTCTGCCACTTCCTGAGTCCCAATGGGTAGGCTTACCATATTTTTCTGGTTCTAAACCGGAACACCTCCCCCCCCCCCGATTTTTTAATTAATTAATTTTTAATTAATAATTTAATACATTTAATTTTTTGTGGGCGCAGAGCGCCCACTTGCCAACCAAGATGTTGCCAAAACCTTGTGAGATCTAATATGGCGCTGACGGAAAAAGTAAGTTTTAAAAGCGGCAGCAGCGGAGCCTAGAAAGCCCAGAAGTGACCCAGGACCGGAGCCCGGAAACCGGGACAGTCCTGGGTTTCCGGGATGAATGGTAAGCCTACCAATGGGCCTACTCAGATCCATGTCAGCTATTTTGCTGGCATAAATCTGGTATGTCTAAGGGGTTGGGTCAGACCTGGGCTGGGGGCATAGGATCTCCTAATTACGCAGATACCACTGCCATAGAGATCCATCCCAGTCCACCCCTGGCCTGGCCAGATCCCCACCACGATCCTCCCCCAGATCACCCCCTCTACTGACCTATCTGTTCTAGCAGAGGTTCACTGAGCAGAGGTCCATTGTTGGCAGTGCAGGGATTCCTGGCTCCCATGCTGCTGGTAGTGAGCTGCCCGCTGTCACCGTAAGGTCTGATGAAATTGGGCTGCCAGGCATATCACTACATTGAGAACAACATTCAGAACAGCATCAGTATATTGAGAAGGCTGGGAGGGAGTGGGGATATTGGCGCAGATATCCCAAGTCTCGTCGTAGTCTGCACCGGCCTTACACGGCCTCCCTGGATGTATGCCAGCTCTGGAGCTGGTGTGCATCTGAGGGGGCCCATAGGCCCTGGACTCGCCTACACCCGGGGCAGCCCGGAATGGCCTTAGGATACAGCAGCTGGTCCTTTAGGCCAGTCAATTAAACTTACACAGGATTGCCTTGTAAGTTTTTCAGTGCAATCCTATCCAACTTACACCACCGGCGTAACCAGCGGTGCAGCAAGAATGGGAGGCCTTAGAACGGAAAGGGGATTCAAAAACTCTCCAAATGGGGAATCAAAGGGGATTTAAATCTCCCCTCCCCTCCAAAGCCTCCCGCTCTGCCCTCCCCCGCTGGTTACACCGGTGGTGTAATGGTGTAGGTTGGGTGGATTGCACTGTTAGTTTGTGTGCCCCCATCTACTCTTGAACCAACATACCAGGCACCAACTGATTACCTGCGGACTGTGTGCAGTAAATCAATATGAAAAGTATTGCTGCACAAAAAGCCTACTGTGAGAAAACCGTGAGGGTCTATGTTACTTCACAAGCTCATTGCCTGATGATGTGTCATATTCACAGAACACAGTACTGTACACCAGACCGAGGAAGAATGCATAGAAAATCCATGAGTTTCATTTTCAGAAGCAAAAATCTCATATTCACAGAGATGTATGAGGGCGCAATGCTGTGTAACTCTTGCACCGGTGTAACAGTAGATTCCCCCGGTGTAAGAGCACTAATGCCAGTGTAACTTACCGTACGCCGACGGATATATGTATTTTAATATGTTGTAAGCCGCCTTGAGTGCCTTCGGGAGAAAGGCGGGCTACAAATTCTTTAAATAAAAATAAAATAAATACAAAATGGACACCAGCGTAACCCATCTTGGACGCCTCACATGCACAGTTAGGACGTGGAACAGACACCGGCACAAGTCCGCCAGCGCAGGGGGCATTCTGTCTGAATATCCACAGAATGCCCCCTGCGCCGGTGTTGCGTTGGTGTCCGTTCCGCATCCTGCACATGTGAGGTGTCCGAGAGGGGTTATGCTGGTGTCCATCCTGCGTCCGTCAGCATATGGCAAGTTACACTGGCATAAGTGCTCTTACACCGGGGGAATCTACTGTTACACCGGTGCAAGAGTTACTCAGGATTGCGGCATGAGTGTGCTAAATAGAGTAACAGGTTTCTAAACAGTTGTGCATCTGAAAAATAAATAAGCCAACAAACCAGTGGCTTGTCCAAGATGTTGCACTAATGAAATACATGAAAGGGGACACAATGCACCCTAATGCGACTGCCCCCAATGAATATATGTTTGAACCAATGAGAAAATTCTGCCATCACAGACGTTTCATGCCTCCTTCGGGGGACAAATGCAATGTTTGTCAAAATAGGTAAAACATTTTTGTTAAAAAAAAAGGAATGTTTGATGGTGCAGAAATATCTACAAAAATAGCAGGGAGAGTTTTGCGCATCCTCAAGCAGAAGACATGGGGTTCTGCATGCAAATGTTCTAATGTGTTCCTTGTGAGGCTACTGCACAAGTCAATTTGACAAATGTTGAAGGTATGGGGCATATGAAAATAGCTTTGGTCAGAGTGTATGGAGAAGGTGGCCTTTCTTTTAATTCAACTTTACTGATTGCAGTGGAAATTGCATGCTGTGTGCATTTAGCATTGGGCTGAGTCCGAAAGACTCATGGCCTATCTGCTGATTGGAAGCAGATTTATTTGATATGTTAATTGTGACCGTATAAATAAGGATTCCCTTGAAACTCATTTCATGATTGCTATTCAGAATGCACACATTTCCATTTCTGTGCTGAAATGTCATCCTTCTAGCTAGAAGTCCTTTAGGAAAGTAAGAACTCCTCCAACAAAAGAAAAGAAAAGAGTGGTAATTGAAGATAATAGAGCACTAAGTGGGCAAGATTAGGAGAAAAATGTCTCTCAACCCAGATAGGCATGCAAATGAAATGGCATTAGGGAAACAAGAAAGATTCCTGTGGCATCATTTGGCGGTCTTTTAAGTGACACTTTTTTCACTCCATTCTATGTGTCCTCTATTTTCCAGAAACTAGGAAAAAAGTTTCTATTTTTGGCTTAAACAAAAAGGTTCAAAGGGGGAAGACTTCAGTAAGAAGTTGCTGAGTTAGAATGCATTAGTGAATATGGTGTTGCTGAACTTGGCCCGAGTGTGTTTTTCTCACTAAAAGAAGTCACTATCAAATTGAGTTGTGAGGCTATTTGCCTTACAACACAGACTTGTCACTAGGAGTTGATTTATCAGTAGAGCTAGCCTGGGCACACTTGTGCCCTCTGGCTGCTAAGCAGATCTGGACTTCAGATCTGCATGGAACTGGGACAGGACACACTTAAGTTATGTGTTGCATTTTTATTGCCTTTTGGATCCACTGTGTACAACTGGCTTGTTTTGTTCTTTCATATGTAACCCTACCAACTTTCTAGATAATTTGCATTTGGTGGTGCCCCCCCCCCACACACACACACACAAATGATGCCACAGGAATCTTTCTTGTTTCTGCCTTGCTATTTCATTACCAGTGATTGATATATTGAGGGCCTGTCCATCAGGCCCCATGGGCTATGATTTATCCTGTCACAGATAAAAACATCCTTAGATTTAAAACTCAATATAAATGAATGACATTACAATCCCACTCATCTAGATCTGTAAAGGCAACCCAGTGAAATGTTCCCCGGAGGTCCTGGGGAGGAGAAATGAGCTGGATCTGCTGCCTGGTTTCATATGTTGTTGTCAGATTCTCTTCAGGATGCATGGCAAGTGGAAAAGCCAAAGGGGTTCTTTTTCCCCATTAGGATTCTAGTTTGCACAAGACATTTGAAACCTTTGAGAGTCAGATACAAATTGCAAACTTACAAAGAAAACCTAGTGTTCATTCTACTGCACCATGTGGCAAGGTAGTTGTAATATGTGTGCCTTCCCTACATAATAGATAATAATGTATTTGCCCAGCCTTTGCTGCTGACTTCCTTGCCAGTCACAGTCAGTGAAGTAGCTCATTCTTCATTACTTAATGTCACTGGGTTTATTCTGTGTGAAGGACCCAGTATAATCTCTGGATTCCATAAGCGTTCACTGAATAGAAGAGCATTTATTAACTGTGATCACCTACTGCTGTGTAATGTGGTGTAGCAGACTACGTGGCACTCCTTAGTTGCCACTCAACCAACAAGGATGAGATCCTGACAATACATTTTATTACTAACATCGTGATAATGGTGTTTGTATCCCATCCTTCCTCCCTAAAAAGAAAAGGGTGGCGTACATGGAACTACCTAATTTTTATCCTCACCAACAGCCCCATGAAGTAGCATGAAAGAAGGGGAAGGGGAGCAACATGCAATATAGAGACCAGATGGGCCTAGGGAAAGGAGAATATGCATTGCTTCGGTCAGGGTTCAACGCTGTTCAGTATTATGTGTTTTTCTCAAAAGAACAAAAATAAAGCTGACTGGTCACCATTTCAGATGAATAATGTAGGTTTTGTGGGAGGAGTGTGTGATGGGGAAGATTCAGCAAGGTGGTACTTTTGAGGTTAAATGGCCAAATAGCAACACATTTTCAAGGGTATTTGTCATTATTATGTACCATGTAACCAAACCTATCACTGTGTATCAACACCTTTTTGTGGGGGAGGGGGGTCAAGGTAATTCTGTCCAGGTGGAACGGGGCGGCGGGGAATAGGCAGATTGGGTCTAGGAAGGGGTAGGTTTGGTGGCAGCAGCAGTTGAATCCTAGCCCCCTTCCCAGACCCGATCCTGTAGCATGAGTCCATGCAGACCTGCACCAGCAATTTAGCTAGCACAGGTCTGAGTAGACCCCCTGCGCTGCAGATGCTTACTCCTGGGTAAGGGAACAAAGTGTTTCCTTACCCAGAGGAGGCTTCCTGGACTGTCCCCCACCACCCCAGGATGCAGCGGTAACCATTTTGGCACTGAAGGGGACGATGACAATAGGATTGGGCTCTCAGTCTCCTCAGATGTACACCTGCAAAATAGCTGATGTAGGTCTGACGAAACCTATTGGAGACCTATGGGGAAGTAAGTAAGAAAAGGTTTTACTTACCTCTCCTGGGTCATCTGGTTGCCCCCTATAGCATGCAGTGCATGCTCTGTCAGCAGCACTATGTGCTATGGGCTGGCAGGGATAGGATTGGGCCCAGGGCCCCTAATGTGTAAAAGGGCTCAGTGTGTATGTTTGTGTGTGCATGTGTTTAAATAGCAGTTGAGTGTCCATGAAATGCAGTGAAATTGTGGTGGCGCATTAGAGGGCAGAGCTTCTCCCTTGTCATGGTTCTGCCTGACTGGGCTCCCCTGTGTGCTATTTCTTGTAGGAAAAGAAACACGTTCCATTGAAAGTCAATGAAACCTTTTTATTTTTTTAAATTGCACATGGGAGAAGCAATCAGGAGTGGAACCATGGCAGGAGCAAAGCCCTAAAACATAGGCCACACCCACTCCATGGCTTTGCTCCATTTCGTAGCACACTTGGTTGCTACTTTAGAAAACAAAACAAAACAAATCCAAGGCCACATGACATGTTTTTTTACACATTGCGTCTAGTTTAACTCTAAGTAGCAAACTGTCCTTGTTGACAGAAAAAGGGGGGTTCAGAGTGAGATATTGCTGTGAAGTAAAGTATTAACTACTGTAAAGAAAGCTAAAGTGCAAGAATGAAAACAGTCTGGTTAAGTTGAGAAATTCTTTTGTCTCTAGTGTGTGGAGCTTCTGCATTAATATCAACACTGCAGTTTATAGATGATGCAGAAAAATATTTTCCTGGTTTTTATTCATATCTGCCTCCCCAAGTCACAGAAGGAATCTCTGGGTTTGCAACTTCACATTTCCCCCTCTCTGAAAATTCACCCACACACATTCAGCTGCCTCCAGAGGGTGGGGTGGGGGCTCCATTTGCCTAACTCAATTAAGGCTCCCTGGATTCAATGATCTGACCATCAAGGACCATCAAGAGTCCTCTGACTAGCTCAGCCCACTATTGTTCTCATTGTCTTCTGTAAAATGTAAATCCAAAGTCTCTTGTTTTTCCTGTATGACTCTGTGACTATGCACATTCTCAGCAACCATGTGATGTTCTGCTTCTTGGAAATGTATAAAAACTGTGCTCACATGGAGCAAAGGGTCAGTGCCCCTTCCTGGGGTGCTGTCCACTGCGCTGCGTAACAATAAACCTATACTTTTTCCTTGTTCACCAGTCTTCCTGGTCCTATTATCAGTCTGCTTAAATTTCCGCTACATAGAGATGAGCTGGAAGTGTTTCTGTGTGTGTGTGGGGGGAGGGGTTTCCGTGAACATTTTTGACCACATCAAAAATAAAAACACTACCATTTCGGGCAATGTTTTGGTGATTGCATCCAAAATGGTCACAAGTGTTTGTCTACTTGGAGTAAAGGGCTATGCTTCCTGAATGTGTGTTGTTTGCCTTCACAACAAGTAGCCAAATATACAGTAATTGGCTATGTAGCGACTACTGGGTGTCACTGCGTAAATTCTTAATTTAATAATTAAATAATTTCCTAATTTGCTTTGATCGCCTCAATGACTGATCAAGGAAGGGGAAGACTGTAATAATAAGAAGAAATGGCAGAGGAGCAGCAGGACTGAAAAAGATGTGTACGTTCTCATTGTTTGGGATTGTTGGAGGGGATAGTTCTGCCCCCCCTCCAAAAGGCACTGTTTTCAATCTGAAAATTGAAACCATTTGGCACAGCATTTGTAATTTAGGAGATTGGCAGTTGAAGGGGTTGGGGGCTATCCACTGATTTCTGATTAGAATAGCCTTCATATAGAAATCTGTAGGAGACTTAATCCAAACCCCATGAGACTGCAATTTCTGAGAAGGCACTTTTTGGAGAATAGCCACATATTAGATATAAAAAGGAACCCTAGCTTCTGTATTATAACTAATACATACATCAAAATGCTACCCAACCTACTTTTCCATTCAGCAGACAGGAGCACTTAATAACCTATACATAGATGTAAATTAATAACACTGTTCAAATTAAATTATATCTCTTTCATTTTTAATATGCAATGCCCGATTACAGAAAAAAAAATCACATAACATTTTGTACAACATAAACGTTGGATATGTCAGGACTGAGCCGGCTGTAAAATAACATGAAACTAAGTAGTCTCATTAAATGTAGCAGTAGGGAACCGATTTAGAGAGACTGTGCTCAGAAATCCTGCAATTGCCAAGCTGACTCTTTGAGAAGGAGACATAAGACTACTTGTAAACATATGAAACTTTAATGTAAGAATATGTACTTGAGGCGCATTGCAAAATTTGGGATTGCCCTTATTGCAATGAAATGCACACACTTTATTTGCTTGGAATTATATCTACATCTCCAGCAGATAAAGATAACAAGGCTGATCTTTTGCATATATAGACCTGAAAAAAGTCACCTTGATTCAGAGCTCCATGTGCATTTTGATGCTTGCACACAAATCACTCCTGCATGAATAGAGTTCCCAGTTCACTCTAGTGGAGGGTGGTGCAGATTTGGGAAACCATTGCAGTTCCAGGGGTTCCAGGAGTACACTGGAAGAACTCCTATGCTCCAGAGTTCGACAAGGGTGACTGTGAACCTCTTATACAGTGGACCCTTTTTTTCCCGTGGCTCTGGGGAAAAAAATTCCCCAGATCGAATTTGATTTACTGCGGATTTGACTACTGCGGATTTGACTTACCAAGGATCCCGGATCCACGAGGTCCACTTTAAAACGTTGGGAAAAAAAAGAAGAAAAAGGATACATGTAAACATGCATGTAAACTGTGCAAAAGATGCAGGTTGACTGTATGTCCATGCAATGCAGTGACACAAACCCCATTTGAGGCATGGAGACTCTCTATGTGAATACAAGAGATCTGCATATGTGAGCTATACTACACATTATGCATGCAGCCTGAAGTCACCACATATGAATTATTTCAGCCAACCCCACTGATCAGTTGTGCAATACACACACACACACACACACACACACACACACACACACACACACACACACACACACCTTCTCTAAGCTGAGCAGCTTGGCTTTTATCAGGTCCAATTTTCTATTTTTCCTATCTGGCTAGAAATGGCTAGAAACACTAGTCCACCAGTGGTAGATCTATTCTCCAAAGCTTGGCAGAGCAATTGGGCTTTGTACCATAAAGTTCAATGCAACATTTTCTGGCAATGCAAATTGGAGCTTGGTGTCATGGACATATGGCATCTTGTCTGGGGAGGGGAAAACTGCCCTACTCCAGTTTTGGAAGAGCATGTCTCTCCTTGTTTACCTTTTGCTTAGTTATATGCTTTATCCTATTGATTTCACAACGTAGGTGACAGGCTGAAAAATTCAATGCACGCTTTTTGGAATAATGTGATAAATTTATAAGGGCATGAGTTAGTTGAGACAACATTTGCCTAATGCTCTTTGACTAGTTTGTCACTTCTGTTCCAGCTGTTTGCTTTGGTTGGAATCCAAAATGCTCTTAGGCAAACTTAGCCCAATTGACTCAGTTCAGGGGATTTAACCTCACTGAGAGGATTCTGGACCTTATTGTTTGCCTATGGATCTTCTCCAATAACAAATCCTTACCAAAACATGTAATAAATGCACTACACTTGAGACTCACTTTCTTTGACTCAAAACCCAAGGGGGCATTCACTGGACTCTCAAATCTGTTTCTTTTCATAGACAAGATAGGTGAAATAAATATCCAAATGCATTGCCATCGTTGGCATGGATAGATTCAAATACTTGCCCAAAAGGAGAAATTATAGGATGCAACTACCTAGAAGTTACACAATCTGCTTTGAAAGTCCTTTCCATAACCCAAATGTATAGGGAATTTATTTTTATTGTTCAAGAACAAAAGAACGTAAGAACATAAGAAGAGCCCTGCTGGATCAGGCCAAAGGCCCATCTAGTCCAGCTTCCTGTATTTCACATTGGCCTCAGGGATGCCTCAGGGAGCACACAAGACAACAAGATACCTGTATCCTGTTGCCCCTCCCTTGCATCTGGCATTAAGAGATAGCCTATTACTAAAACCAGGAGATTACTTATCCCCATCATGGCTTGTAAGCTGTGATGGACTTTTCCTCCATAAATCTGTCCAATCCCCTTTTAAAGTCATCTAAGCCGGGTGCCATCACCACATCCTGGGGCAAGGAGTTCCACAAACTAATTACACGTTGGGTAAATACGTATTTTCTTTTGTCTGTTTTAATACTCCCACCACTCAATTTTAGTGGATATCCCCTAGTTCTAGTATTGTGTGAGAGGGAAAAGAACTTCTCTCTATCCACTCTCTCCATCCCATGCATAATTTTACATGTCTCAATCATGTCCCCCCTCAACCGTCTTTTTTCTAGACTGAAGAGCCCCAAACGCTGTAGCCTTTCCTCATGGGAGATGCCCCAGCCCACTAATCATTTTCGTCACTCTCTTCTGCACCTTTTCCAGTTCCACTATATCCTTTTTGAGATGCGGCGACCAGAACTAGACGCAATACTCCAGATGTGGCCTTACCATCGATTTGTACAACGGCATAATAATATTGGTTGTTTTATTCTCACTCCCTTTTTTAGTTATCCCAAGCATGGTATTGGCCTTCTTTTTTAATTTGGAATTGGCTAGAATAACTAGCCAATTAGAATAACTTAATTTGGAATAACTAGATGTAATTGGCCCTTTTTTAATTATCCCAAGCATGGAATTGGCCTTCTTCACACTGGGTCGGCACTGTATATAGGACAGTACTGTATATAGGGTCAGTTTCCCCAAGAGTTGCTATTTGTCTTGTGCAAGAATCCATCTGGGAGACCTGTAGCAGACTGTTACAAAATTAAGCTGTTCAGGGTTGTTCTATCTAGTAACAACTCCAGTATATGAGAGCAGTTCCATGTGTGTCCAGCAAATCTCAAGCAAGACTGTGAGGATATGCTGTATGCTTGGAGAGAGAGAGAAGGCTTTCTCTGTGTTGCTGCTGCTGCTGTTGCTACAAGAATTCATCTCTGTGCAAAGGAGAGTTCTATGTGCAAAGCCTGCGCCTCACTCCATACTGGAATGTTGTGGAAGGCTCCCTTCCTGCTGTCTTGGTCAAGGTGGATTGTCGACTGCTTCCCTCCATTGGCAGTACAATTAGGAAGTGGAAAAGACTGAACATCTTGTTGTTGCAAGGATGGTGACGAAAATAGCAAGGAAGGGGAGGGTATCCTATGATTTTTCAGGTTAGGGATGAAAGGCAGTGGATGTGCCTGGGGCACATCTTCTCCTCCCCCCCCCCAAAAAAAGGGAAAGGTGCTGAGATGAATGGCAACCTTGATGCTCCCAGGTATTTTCCTGAGGAGAAACAACTTATGATACTACTGGGAGAGTGAGAGGAGGGCATGGAGAAGGCAGTGATGTAGACTTGAGTCTATTGACTCGGACTCAAGTCAGACTCAAGTCGCGTCAATGACTTGACTTGGACTTGACTTGGCGATTGTAAAAGACTCAAAAGACTGGACTCGAGACTTGGAACCTTTTAGGACAAGTCGAATTTTATTCAGGTTTAAACCCATTTTCCCCATTAAATAGATAGGGACTCGCAACTTGAAACCAAAGACTCAGGATTCAGGGGCAAAGACTTGGGACTTGACCCAAGACTTGGAGTCAGAGACTTGATCCACATCCCTGGGAGAAGGCGGCTGAGCCCCCCCCCCCATCCATATGGCTGGATCATTTTTAAATATGATCTCAGCTATGTGAAAACCACTCATTTTTAAAGCATGCATTCTGGGAATAGCTCCCATATGGCTGAGATAACAAATGAGGCAGCCATATGTGCAGGGTCCCAGTTCTAGAGTTGGCATGCCCCTATTGGCAGGTGACGGTTGTATGGTTGGGATAGGACCCCTCCGTATGCCTGGATCATTTTAAGCATTGTCTCAGGTATGTGGAAACAACATGTGCTTCTCCTCAGCACTGGCAGATACTGCCCCCCTCCACTTCCAGATGCTCCTTTGAAGTGAAGCTGTCAGAGTTCTCCTATGTACATGTGGTGTGTAGTTGGAAGTAATTAGAGATAAAGAAAAAGCACTCTGTGGAGGTCCCAGATTTTTATCTTTATTATAACTTTACATATTATCGGACTGTGCACTAGCCCTGACAATAGGGTTATAGGATTGTGCCCCCATGAACCATCAATTAAACCTCATTGTGTGAAACTGGAAGCAACTCCATTCTGTGTTACTTATTTTGGGACCAAAGCAATTGTGGTTCACACAGGAGAAAATGCATCAGTTCTAATGTATTTTAAGATTATTTTTGATGCCAAAATTCTGTGGGTCCTGTCCTGACCTGGACACTTAACCATAGACACAAACATATTCGCATGACCAAAGGCCCTGTAATTTGATGCAAACTGAATATTTTCTGCTTTTTTGTCATGTTTTTACTTTTTGTTTCTGTAAAGGGTCATGGGATACCTCTGATGGTGGAAACATTTTTGTTGAGGTCTTGGAATTGAATCTAAGGCAGAAAAACGTAATAGGAAAGGGCTAAGGCATTTTTATTTTTCAATTAATATTGTCAGTCCCTAATGATATCGTCCAATTTTCCATTTGAACATTCTATTTATTGTATAAGAGAGAAGACAGCAGAATAATTAGAAATTAAGGTGACCGAAGTTTGCTTTGCATGAAAAAAAGAAGATCAATTTATCTGTCACTGAGGTACATAGTCCACAATCTTCCCTGAGGCATCCCTGAGGCCAATGTGAAATACAAGAACATCATAGTCCACAATCTTTGTTATAATATATTTACAGTTTTTGTGAAATTCATGTACCCTGCAAAGCAATACATTATTTTCAAGTCTTGTTGCTTCATTCTGGTGTGGATGAATGACATTTGCAAGGTTAGAGTTTCGAGCCACTTAAAAATTCATATTTTAGGGCAGAGGTTCTCTAAGTGTGAGGCGCGACTCCCAAGTGTGTCATCGAAAGCAGCCAGCGTTAGTCTTTTAATTAACACACATTCTTGCTTGCAAGAGAGAGAGAGAGAGCAAAAACAAAGAGCCGGGAAAAGGGGTCACTCAAAGTTAATTTCAAAACACTTCAGGTTTGTAGGCACTGGGCAGTTTCCAGGTCTTGTTTTTAACCACAGCGTGAGGGAAGCCCTTGCTTATCTTATGTTAAAGAACAATTGAAAAGCCCGCTAACGACTTAATGACTGAACAACAACACTCAAGCTGAGCTGGAGACAGCAAGCTCCGCAAGAACTGCAATTGAAAATGGTGCAGAGCAGGTTCTGCTTTACATACAGTCTTTGATTTCTATGTTTTGTTTGGTTGATTAATTATTAGGATTTCTCTCCTTCTTCCTTTCTGACCCACCTCTAAGTTAGTTCCCCACTCTAGTTGCTGGGACAACCCCCCCCCCCGGAAACTGCCAGGCAGTATAAGAATCTGTTTTTCATCTTGCAAAGATGCTACCAAAAGGAGCTAGCTTTCTCTCTCTTTCTCTCTTGTGCAACTGGGGCTTCCCTCCCATGCTTTGATGTTTCTCTTGCCATGTATAGGACTAACACAGACAACATCAGTGCCCTCTACCCAGGCCTGCCAATGGAGGGAGGGCAGCATCCCAACCCCACCCTGCGCACTCCTGGCTTAGCTGCTGCTCAGCATAAGCATGGAAAATCCACTTTAGGGCTCGTTTTGGGAATATACACATACATATACACATACATATAAGAAAGGGTGCCTTTGAGCATGTAAAGAGTGCCTGTTTCTTCCATGCACTGTAATGGGGAGTCACAGCTAATGGCGAGGGAGGTCAAGGGAGCCGCGAATCAAAAAAGTTTGGGAACCACTGTTTTAGGGTATAAGCAAGGATATGCCATCAAGGCTACCCTGCCTCTACTTCTATATGTTGATAACCTTACCAAGAGCAATTTTGTGCCACAACACTCATATGACTAATTTAAGACAACCAGTGTAACATTTTGTACATAGAGCCATTATTCATAATGCATTGCGATTAGAAAGAAAAGTTGAGAAAAGGTAAAAATAATGTGCATAGTGCATTTATTTTTGGTTGGAAATAGTTTATTAATCCTAATGGCCACCATGCTTTCATTCTTTCCCGTTACTATGTTCATTTACTACATTATGGGCCTAATCCTATACTTACCTGCCATTGTTCCTCTTCTTGCGATGACGCTGACTGCCGCAAAGCAGCGTCAGTCACAAAAGGCACTGCAATAGCACACCACTCAGTGCACTACCTGCAGTGCAAGCGTGAAGGCCTACACCCTCCAGCCCACTCCAATGGATCCACCGACGCTTGCTGGAGGAGGTAAGTCAGCGGGAGAGGCAGGCAAGGATGGGGGAAAGTGGAATGGGGTGGGGAGGGGGCGAAACGGGATGGAAGGCTCATGTAAAATTGCTAGCACAGGTCCAAGGAGTCTCATTGTGGGTCAGGAGGCTTACTCGGGGGTAAGGGGATTTAAAAGTACTGGGAAGGAGAGATGGAAGGAGGCCTCAGAAGGCAAGGAAATGTACGGAGGAAGAGGCAGACCAAGAGGGGTGAGAAAGGGAGAAGCTGCTGAGGCACTGAGCAAGCCCAATTATCACGTGGTCTGTCCTTTCAGCAGCACTACTTCTGCTGCAGAGTCACTTTTCAGAGCACCTCTCAGCTGCTGAGCTGTGAAGTGATGCCTCGGCAGAAGCAGCACTGCTGAAAGGACAGCCTGCGTGATAATTGGGCTCTCCCATATCTTGAAAATATGATCAAGGTTAGCATATTTTCTCTTCTGACATTTGCAGCTAATGAGTTGCTAAGTGAGAAAAACATGCTTATTTCTGGTCATCACCTGCTTAATGACATCACTTCCAGCCCTCAGCCAGCACCACGAATGTTATTCGGCCCGCTGTATGAAACGAGTTTGACAACCCCTGCAAGAGATTCTCTAAAGTTGCAATCCTATACAAACATACCTGAGAGTTATGTCCCATTGAATTCCATGAAACTTACTTCTGAGTAGACATGCATAGGCTTGCACAGCAACTGGCCCAATTTCAGTACAGCTTTGCAAACAGCATATGTATTAAGCTCTTATTTATTAGAATCCTTAATATATCTCCCACACCGTTTGAATCAATGAGATGGTACAGCATGTAAAATGGAAGCAATCAATTAAATTTGGTCCACATAGACTTTATCTGAATAACTAGTGCAACACTTCAACACCTAATTAATTTTCTCATCCTTGGTTATTCTCCCTTATTTGTCTTTAAAATAACATTGTTTCCCCCATCATTAATTATATACAGAACAAAGGTTGTATGCTATATTCTTCAGCCCATAATAGCACATAAAGAAATTGTCAGTCATTCCATGAACCTCTGGCAGTGCAACTCTGTTCTTGGCTCAGAAAATGACTAGAATGTCACTCATTCACTGATTTTTCAAATGGAAATTACGATGTGGCAAGTTGTGCACAACATGTGTTTATGGTACACACACAGCAATGGCATCCCAAAGCTGACTTTCACTTAAGGAGGTTAGCAGTTCCCAAGATTCTATGGAGTTACCAAGAGATTGAGAATCAAGCCTTGGTTGCCGCTGAAAAAAGAGGTATGATAGAGAAATTGCCCATAAAATATTCTAGAAATATTATTTCTCTTTTAACCTGGACACCCACATTTGCAGTCTTGATAAGGATGATGAGAACATAAGAAAAGACCTGCTGGATCAGACTGGGGGTTCATTTAGTCTGACACCCCGTTTTCCAAATTAGTCACCCCAAAGCCTCTGGGAAGTCTACAAGCAGGCCCTACCCTGTTGTATGATCAGCACCTGGCTTTCACAGATATGCTGCAGTGAGCATGGACATTTGACTTCACTCTCATTCCTAACACCCATTACTAGACCTATTATCCATGAATTTGTCTAGCTCCTTCCCCTTTTTAACAGCAGACTAAGCCAGCAGCCATCACCACACCCTGTGGCAGTGAATTCCACACATTAACTGTACATTGGGCGAAGATGTGCTTATTTTTGTAATTCCTGAAGCTACTGTTTCTTCTTTGGGTGACCCTAGTTCTAGAATCATGGGAGAGGGAGAGAAATGGACTGATCATCTTCTTCTCCCATGAATGCTAAGTTTACTTTGGAGCCCTTGGTGAGGGACTTTGTCGCAAGATTTTTGGAAGTCAAAATGCATTGTATCTACAGGATCTGGCGTGTCTTATCTGGCACAACAACACCAGTGCAAGACTCCACAGAGCTTTAATGTGCACTTGCATGTGTAACGGAGGCTCCGATCTCAGCAGAACTTAGAGCTCCGCCCCCTGCAGTGACGTCACTGCCTGTTACGCCCCTCCCCATCCTCCCCCCCCCACACACACACACCCAGGCCCTGTGCCATTCGGAGCAGCACTTACCCTCTCCACGGTGCAGGGTTTAGTGGAAACCGGCAGGGGAGGCGATGCAGACCTCGGTACCGCCTCCTCCCAAGTAGTCAGAAATGTGCCTTATGGCAAATCTGCGACACTCGGGACCAGCGCTGAGGCCCAGCACCAGCAGCCCTGGCCAGATAGGATTGCACCATAAGTTGTCACTTGGTAAATTATTGCTTATATTCACATATATATCCAAGCTGAACCACTGGGGCAAAGTGATAGCTGATAGGGAAATAATAATATAAAAGTAAATGAAACAGATCATATCAACAATGTGTTCAGAAAATGAAAGGGGGAAAATCCCCTTATAATGAAATACAGAGAAACCACTTCTAGACTGGTTCTTTTACAAGTGGCACTGTGAGCATCCCGTAGCAGGGATAATTAAAGATTATCTATGCATCATTCCTGCATTGCAGCAAAAAATACAGGATAATACTAGGCTATTCTGAAGCAAAAGTTTAGAGAATGAACTGAGGAAGGAAGATGTGGCAAAAAAAAAAAATTCTGAGCAATGCCTGAAATTATGGTTTTCAGTAAACAGCGATATACTTTACAATCTCACATGAATCCTATGGCACTTTGAAAGATAAATTTATTGAGGCATGAGCTTGCATAGTGTCTACTGCATCAGATGCACGACTGTGTCACGCTGCTGTTGACTACAGCTAAACACTGGAAGTCATAGCCATTTTGATTTCTCTTCTGACTGCACCTATGTTTCAGTACGCTGCTGCTACAGCACGTAGGATTGTGTTTATGGATCCCAGACTAATTTGTGTTCAGCCCTCAGTGGCACTGCCTCACTTGCTAGGGAGCCTACAGGGTGTGAGTTAACTGTATGAACACATGTTACTTCGAGCAGCAACTCATGCAGATCCAGTGTCAGCTGTCTTAGGATACTGTGGGTCCAATCCTATCCAACTTTCCAGCGCTGATGCAGCCATGCCAATGAGACGTGCGCTGCATCCTGCATTGGTGGGGAAGTCACAGAAGCCTCCTCAAGGTAAGGGAACAAGGATATACCTCAGGGCTGCATTGCAGCTGCATCGGCGCTGGAAATTTGGTAGGATTGGGCCCTGTATATCCTTGCAACTGGGTTGGATTTCTTTATCTCCATCTAGATATGGGATCTCTCTCTCTCTCTCTCTCTCTCTCTCTCTCAAAATTCAGCACTGAGACAGTCAGAACTCAGCCATTCTACTCTCTTTTCAGTCATTCTACTGCTCACCTTTCTCTGCCACCTGTCTTAGGGTCAAACTAGTATTCTGGGTGTTACAAAAGAAAACAGACAAGAAAGGAAAATGGACCTGGAGCAGTGGCATGGGAAGTATAGTGTCTGCATACGGTCTCAGTGCTGGAGAAGACCTGGTTATCCCAGCGGCGTCACAAGCCAGCTTGTCACCTCGGGCAAGGGGTCGGCCGGCTTGCCACATCACCCCAGCGTCCCGACCCCCCGCCACGCACTAGTGACGCCAGTGGGTTACTCCATAAACAATGAAAGCAACTAATACGCCAACCATAATATTATGCTTGCATTTTATCAGGAGTGGCAAGATTTCTGTTTGGATGCAATATTAAGTGAGGGAAACAAGAAACTGAATTCCAAAATAAATCTGGTGAATTTCACCCCCCTGGAGGAGATGCACAAATATGATTTCAGATGAGATGAGAAAGGATGATATGCAGAGAGCACACATCAAAACTGTTTCCTGTTTCCCCCACATCATCACATGACCTGAGTGGGCTTTATATTTCGTATCGCAAAATCAGTCCCTTCTGAAAGTGATCTAATTTGACAGACACTTCTGATGTTTCCCCTCCGTGACTCTGCAAGTCTCTGCTTGGACTTTTCTTGATTTCCAATATACTCTGGATTAAACTACATATGGCCTGAGAGTTGCAAGTAGCCCCAAGCCAGTTTTGTGCTTTCTGTGGAATCATGTTAGCGTCCTTCCTAGGAATATCAACTTTCGTTTTTTTAAAGTAAGTTTATCACCACTTTCTTCTAAGCACTAGGGTTGTAAAACTTCATACAAGAAATATTTCATGAGTTTGTTTTTCCCCTGTAGTCACAATCTGTTGTTCTGTACTGCATTTTATAGGTTGTAAAACACACACACGCAGGAACACAATACTCCAGCCCAACGGTACCTCTTCAGCTACTGTGGTGCAGGGACAGATCTACGAGACGGCAGCTCAAGCAATGAGCACAGCCTAGCAAGTAAAAGGCACAGCCATCAAAATCGGACTTGTTTCATAATTAAACTGCCCCACTACACTGGCCTTGTAATTATTTATCCCACCTGAAGGCACATGCACACCTCTCTTACTAGAGGTTCCTATGTCACATCTCAGACCAGTGTGACAAGAGAGTTCAGTTCCTCACTGACCGAGCCTTGAGTCAATTGCTCTGAGGGCACTCATATGAACCGTCTCCTCCACATATACACAATATGTGGCAGGGGCAGCTGGAACATGCTTGCTGCTCAGTGCCCCTGACATCTGTTTGTTTGTTTGTTTGTTTTAAAAAATTATACCCCACCTTATCCCATGTCAAATCAAATGCCCAAGGCAGCTTACAAAGATTAAAATAAATAAATAAAAAGTTCACAACATATAAAACAATAAATAAGATAAATTAAAACACAATAAATATATGTGCTTACTGGCTTCACTCAGTGGCGTCACAAGGGAGGTGCAACCTGCACCTGGTGGCACCCTCAGGGACGGGGGTGGTGGTGGTGACACCACTCCATCTGAGTCTCCATTCAGCAGATCCCGGCTCGCTCTGGACCCAGCCGCCTCGTGCTCTCACTGATGGTCATGTTTTCGGTGCTCGCTGGCAAGAACATGGCCTGGAGCAGGCTGAAGATCCGGACATGGGCTTTTCACATTAAAAGAAATGCAATAGCCCAGAAGGTCAGGGGCGATGTGATTACGTCATTGTGTCACCCCCAAACTTCCAAAACACTGAGCTCCTCCAGGTAAGTGCTGCACCAGTTGGCACCCACCGTAGTGGCTTCTTCCCTGAAGTCTTTGTGTTCAGTGGAACATGTTGGAAAGGAGGACCCACAGCTGTTCTTGTATAGGCTAAATTATGCTGTTCAGGGTTGTTCTATCTAGTAACAACTCCAGTATATGAGAGCAGTTCCATGTGTATCCAGCAAATCTCAAGCAAGACTGTGAGGATATGCTGTATGCTTGGAGAGAGAGAGAGAAGGCTTTCTCTGTGTTGCTGCTGCTGGCAACCCTCTATTGGCAACCCTCAATGAGCAGGGATCCTGATTGCATAGAAAACCAATGAGAAGAAACATAGGCTCCCCTTTCCAGCATTCCACTGAATGTGTACATTTCAAGGCTGGGGCCAGCAAGTGTGTTTACATGCCCCCCCCCATGGACTGAGTATATGTATGTTGGAACTCCTTCCTCACAGGATTATGGGTAGGATAAAATAGAATGGCTCCCACATACAGTAATCAGAAGCAAAATTTGACACTGAATATTAACAAGAATCATGCGTGTGAAAAAAAGCATTCACGTTGAGACTTCCAGGCCTGATGTTTCCACAACTGAAGTAGATTCGGATAACAACAGCTAAATTTGAATCATCTAAATATCACTTAATTCAGCATGAATTTGAAAGAGTGCATGGTATTAGTAGAAATAAAAAGCAGGATACAACTAGCAAGGCTGAAATCCTTCACAGCAGTCTTCATTTTAATGAAAGGGGAAACAGAGTAGGTAGATTAGCTTACAGGCAGATAATAAAACAGGAAAACAGATGGCTGGAAAGATAAAGGACAAGGAAGGGGTTATAGCATAGCTCATTAACCACCGTTTGTCATTTGTTTGCAATTTTTTATGAGAGTCTCTTAAACAAGTAAAAGTCGGAATTAGGAAAAATTAGTGAAAATTTAAGGAAGCTGCAACCCGTCCCATTAGAATAAATATACAATGCCCAGTGGGCTCAGAATATGTTCTAAATTTTCAACATGGAAACGTGTTTACAAATTTCTTGCAGGTCCCAGAAGCAGTTGACATAGATGTTATTAGTACTGTCAGACTTCACTTATTTGTGACTTGCTTCTCAGCATCAGGGTGAAGAGGTATGCAGCACTCCAAGACACAATAAACCTTCAAATGGGACCGTCTATCTACTGATAGAAACCATCTGTCTGCAGAACAGGACGGAAGGTCCTCACACAGTAGCTCTTTTTTGTACATATAGTTGGAGAGATTCTGGAAGTGGAGGTTGTACTGTACAGCTCAGAAGCCTCCTCAAGTGAAAGTGAGGGAAACGTGATGGCTTTGCTTCACTTGTCAGAGGAAATCATTGTGCTGGCACGTATCCACCTGAAGTCATGATTTCAAGGAGATGAGACCTATTTAACGTGCTCAAGGATAGCACAGACAAAATAATGAGTGCATGGCAGTAGCATTTTGACTTGGAAATTGACAACCAATTGGGCTGAGTGGCTCTGTGTGTGTGTGTGTGTGTGTGTGTGTGTGTGTGTGTGTGAACTCTGTATGTGTTGGAGAGTATTGTATAATCTTCGATATCAGCCCTTTCTTTCAGCCAAACAAGACAAGTGCCTATGTTGCTAGATGGAGGATTATTTTTCATTTTAAATAGCAAGAGGTGGGTAGCAAAACATGGCAAAACTGCACTGGGAGTGTGGGAAGGTGTTTCTTAATATTTTGCACTGCCATGGACCTGATCCTAATTGTATTCCCCACGCTATTTTTTAGGTTAACAAAACGTTTTGCTCCCCCCCCCCAGTTGCAATGTGCCCCATTAGAGAAACTTTGTAAGCATTCCCAAGTACGGGGGGGGGGATATCTGCTGATTCGGCATCTGCAGATAAGTGAATCCGCAGATGCCAATCCCCCCTGCACCCCCATGTGCGTGCCCCAAGTTCTTAGTTTTAGTGCAGCAACGTTTGTTTCTAGCCTCCTGCGGCTGATAGCAGGCAAGTAGAGTGAGTCTCTGTGCTAGATAAGCTCAGCAAGGTTAACAGGAAGGCCCTTGATTGTTCACACCCAGCTCAAGATGAGTGCAAAATACAGTTAATTCTCGTTAATCGCGAGGGATACGTTCCTGGAAAACCCAGCAGTAACAGAAACTGAAGCATTGATTCTATGGGGAAAATGAGGTTAGGTTCTCGTGACCCTCTTCACTATACACTCTTGCTATCCATTACCATAAACCAGGGGTGGCCAAACTTTCAACATGAATACTCCTGGCCCTTAGGTGAGGGCATTTCAGCAGGGCATTTCATGCTTTAGCAGCACCATCAGCACTTGCAGCTGCCAAGATTCTTTCTACACAACTCTTAAGAACGCAGAGGCCCTAATGGTAGAAGGTTGGCCACCCCTGCCATAAACCCGTCATTTCATGTACTGTTCTTGTAAAGAACACTTCCCATACTACCGTACATGCAGCACTTCCTGGAGCAGATTCATGCACAGATTTATGAATATTGCAGCTTCCCTTGGTAGAGCTCATGTTGATGCTACATGATAGGCTTCTCAGAATGTTTTTTGCTATTGCGCGTGGCAGCAAATGGGCGCAAAGAGACCATGTGTGTGGCAAAATGGGTTACACTTTTATAGAAGCGGATAAGCGAATCTGCGAGATTGGAATCAGTGAATAACGAGGGATTTACTATATAAGAAAAAGCTTTGTCAGGAAACACAAGAAAATACACTCCTAGCCTAGGGCAACTGAAGCTGATGAGACAAGAACAAAAAGAGTCCTTGCAACAACAAAGACAGCAGCTGAAAGCAAATCTCAAAGGGAATTGTGTGGCTTTTGCGATTTGACAGTGTTTGGGGAAGCTGGTGGAAAGGGAAAACAGTTCTCTCTGTGATGCAGCCCTGCTATTGAAATGGAATTCAAAAATCCTCACCTGAACCATGTTAAACCCATCAGTTTAGGAATTGCTAAGTTTTGGGATGGGTGATATGAGTCGGAACGTGCTCCGGTATTTGTACGAACTGCAAACGTTTATTATTTATTTATTTATTTATTTATTTATTTAATGGATTTATACCCCGCCTTTCTCCCAGCAAGGGCACTCAAGGCGGCTTACAATAAAACATTAGTTTTGTAACTATTTACTTTTCAAAGGTAATCTACACATTTTTTTTTTGTTTACTTGTAGGCTTACATTTGGTTTAGAATGACATTTCTAAACCAAAGTGGTTTTTACATTTTACAATAAATGTTCTAGTCTTTCATAGAACACTTCATGCCAGGTGGTTTTCCTTCCATGGTCTGGCTCTCTCTGGCATTCTCCTCCCACACTTTGACTTACAGGCAAACTCTGTCTCCCACACAGAGACTCTGTAGCTCGTCAGCAGCATGTCGACAGCTCTTTGACTGCTCACCGATTCTTCCGGGTGTCTCGAACTGGCATCCTCAGATCTTCAGGCATACGAGGCTGCAGCTCTACGAACTGAGCCAGACCTCCTGCTAACTGAGTCAGACCTCCTGCTTTAAGTGAGGACTTGCTGTAAAGAAAATATTACAAAGACACCATAAGTCTCTAGTTCTCTCTCCTCCAAAGGAATCTCCAACCTGGGTTGTGCTGCAGCTCCTGGAACTCATTGAAGAACTGGTGCATGAGTTGCACACTGCACAGTCACCACAGTGTGCCTGGCCTGAGCATGTAACATGTACCTCATTGAAACAGTTTTTAAAAATTAAGCCACTGCCAATAGTTTATGTCACCATAGTGTCTCACTTTGCTAAAGAGTCACTCATGAAATAACTAATTTGCCTCTTATTAAGCCCGGTTTTTAAAAAGAGATTTTCCTTTGTCATCTTCCCCACTCCTCCAAAATGCACAGACAAAAGCACTGGCAGGTAGACCTGGGTGCCACATTGGGAAGCCTGGTAGATCTGGGCTCCGGAGACTATGCCAGCTGTTGCTGCCCACCCACTGCCCCATTTTCCCCCTCCCCCTTTGAAAAGGGGCCCAAAAGAAACTTTATACCCCTTGCTAAAATTCCTCTCAGAGGCCCTGCATAGATGCACATGCATTAACAGCTATGTACGCCCTCAATTCCCAAGCCATTTACTTCAGAGGAGAACTATTTCAGGCGAAGAGGGTTCCATTGAGTAGCTAAGACTTCTTTTTTAAAAAACATTCCTTATCACTGTAGTGAAGAAGTTCTGTAGTAAATGTACAGAATCCATAAATGAGATGAAAAATTCCTAGGAAGATTGAGGTTACCAAAGCATATCGCTGTTTGGATAGGAGCCAGTACCAGCTGCTTCACAGAACAGCAAAATGTTCCTAGACAATTGCACAATAATGTACCGGGGGGAATCCTTCTTTCTCCATACCCATCAGTATATACCTAACAGAAGTATTTTTGTTGTAAAACATTTATTTTATTGTAAATTTTTTCACAGCACTGTAAGCTATGTTTCTGTAGCAACGTCTCCCCTTAGCAGCACTTAAATTTCAACAGGGCTTCAAGCGCATGTAAGCGTGTTTGGAAGAATCAAACATTTGGCAACATATTTGTAAATCCAAGAATTCAACGTGTGTCTTAATTCTGGGAAGGTCCCATTGATGCAATCACTTAATGTATCGTGTACCGTTTAAATGTGGATTTTTCATGAGATTTTAATCAAAACCTCAGTGTTGATAGCAATGTTTTTAAACCAGAGAAACAGTGTTCCTAGAAATTCAGTGATTCCTTGGTATCATCATCATCATCATCATCATCATCATCATCATCATCATCATCATCATTAACAACAACAGTATTTATATACCGCTTTTCAACAAAAAGTTCACAAAGCGGTTTACAGACAAAATCAATGATTAAATGGCTCCCTGTCCCAAAAGGGCTCACAATCTAAAAAGGATGCAGATCACCACCGGCAAACAGCCACCAGAAAAGACACTGTGCTGGGGTGAAAGGGGGCAGTTACTCTCCCCCTGCTAAATATAAGAGGAGCACCAATTGAAAAAGTGCCTCTTGCCCAGTTAGCAGGGGACAGGCCGTTATCACTATTGGTAGAAAACATTTCCTGAAACATAACTTATCTACTATTGCTAATTTTCCAGGTTTTTTTAAAAAAATCTGACCCATGTCAGTAGTGCTGTGAAAACAATCATTCCCAGTGTTCCTTGCATTTGGTACACAGTCACCACAGTGTGCCTGGCATCAGTGAGGGGATGGGGAGAAAGAAACATCTCGACATTCTCCAGCTGCCACTTCTAGACCAAAAATAAAAGTAAGGGGAGTACAGTATGTAATCATATACATAGTATGTACACACACAAACAGGGGCGTCACTGGAGCGTGGCAGGGGTCGGACGCTCCAAGGCCTTCTCCCGGGCCAACCTCGGAGCGTCCGAAGGTCGACCCGACGTGACACGGGGGGGAGCCAGGTCACCCCCACCCCCCCGCGCCGCGATAACAGAGCGTCACTAGGGTGACGCGCGTCCCCCGCCCCGGGGTGACGCGCGTCCTAGTGACGCTACTGCACACAAACACATACGTACATGTATTTCTTTGCCTGCCCCTAACAGCACAATCCTACCCAGGTCCTCCAGTGGTGTAGCAGTGGTGGAGGGCAGAACAGGAGGCTTTGGAAGGGAAAGGGGATTTAATCCCCTTTCCCTCCAAAAGCCTCCCATTCTCCCTCCACCACTGCTGCACCAGTGGAGGACCTGGGTAGGATTGCACTGTAAGACAGGTAGCCTCTGAGTTATCTGCCTCCTGGACAATACACTGCCCCATATCTCCTGCAGGTAGTGTTGTATCTACTTTCCAACAATCATGGGGATAACCCGAGAGTAGGGACAGCCCATCCATGAGATAGTGATATCTCATGGAATTCCTTCCATGAGTACCTCTCATTTTATTCATAAAGAGTAGCAATTGAAGTGTTTTAATGCAATACTACTGCTTGCTAATATAACCCCCAGTAGCATGCACATATGTCCCATTGAAATAAACAGGATTTAAAGTAGACATGGCTGTTGGTCGGTCATTATTTTAAGATGTGCCAATTTTTCTTAAGATAAGCTCATTGTACTATCCCATAAGTTGTTGCATTGGAAAAACAGTACCAGTACCATGGACTGAAAGCTACTGACTACTGGATCATCACTGCAATGTGAGGACAACATCCTGTTTCCAGTTTCAGAAACCCCAAGTACCACCATTGAACATCATTAGACAGTAGCGAACAAACTAATTTGAAAGCTGAGATGAATTTCCCCAACAAAATTCTCAAACTTTTTGTAATTGAATGTTACAGGTGAACATGCTCGGGATGCTCATTTGAATGTTTGATATGTAATAGCAGCAACACCAATATTTTATACTGAACTATTCTGCAGCAGCAGTCAGTATTGGACAGTATCTGACACATGCACTCAACACGCAATAACCATCGGTGTGTGACACTTTCTGATAAACGACTTACACATTACAATTTAATTTAGTAAAATGATATCAACTTCTTCCATTTAGCCAATTATATCAGACAGATGCTGCTGTCAAATTTCAATTCTGAAATTCAAATGCTGAACTTTTGATTTCAATTAATTTTATTTCTTAATTTCAACCTCAAAATCCAAATTGCAAAATTCAAAAATTCCTCAAATTACACAAATTTGCAAAATTTCATTTCTGCTCAAGACAATTGTTTCCCTACCACTTCCCAGGGATAGGATGCCCCATTCATTCTAGCTGGCATTGTAACTAACGTTGGTTCACAACAGCAACATATAACGCTCTAATCCAAAATATGGTTCAAGCCAATCTTCCGTGTGCTTATTCACATGGAAGTGCCTTCTATTAATTTTAGTAAAAAGTAATTACAGTAGTGAATTTTGTATCACAAACTCAAATGTTTCAATCTTAGAAAAATAACGTAATAGGGAGAAAAAGCGGTGTATTGATGGGGGAGATTAAATATTGAGTGCACATTACCAGACATTACATCCAAACAGCACCTGTTATTAGGACTTCTACAGGAGCAACATTCAGATTATGCCTATTGACATAATTGTTAGGGACTACCTTGACAAGCTCAATTAATGTTTTTTTAATTGTGCAGCAGAAAAAAGAATGCTCCTAATGAAACTTGACAACAATGTAAGCTAGCCAGCAGTTTAGATAATATGAGAGCAAATTCACCTTCACAATTACCTCTTGTTTTACAAGGTATTTAAAATTTCCCACTAATTTGTGGAGATATTTATGGAAGATATTTACTTCTACAAATACAGTGGGCCCTCCTTATCCGCAGATTGGCCATCCATGAATTTGACTATCTGCGGATAGCCATCCTCGAAAGGAGGGAACTCACTGGGGGTGCGGGCGTCACCACTGTACCTTATTGAAGACCTGTGCAGGCCTGCTGCCCGCTCATTCTCTCCGATGCTGCATTGTAATAGTGCAAAATGCCTGTTAGAAGAAAAAAAATGACCGGAAGCAACCTTCTGGTCGCGTACTTCTACAGGCATTTTACACTATTACAACGCAATGCAAGAAGGAAGGAGTGGGTGGCGAGCCCATGCAGGTCTTCAATAAGGTACAGTGGCACTGCCCTTACCCCCCTCAACCCCCCACCTGACTGCGGACTTGAGTATTTGTGGTTTTTCGCATCTGCGGGAGTTCCAGGAATGTATCTCTTCATAAAAGAGACAGAGGATCTATTCAAATGTCCAGATACTGGAGCAGGTATCACATGTCAAACTCCTTGGTTGATTTACTTCCTTAGAATAGACAAATGCTCCCCACCCCCAGTGGTAAGATATCCTTGTCAATAACTGGTGACTTATGACAATTTGTCACACTGTGGACAGTTCTAGCATAATGACACCCCACATATATGTTTCCTTTTCCTCCCATTCCCTCACTCTCAGATATCCATGGAATGAGAGGAATAAATGATAAAAATATAAACAAAATGAGTTATGGGAAAGGCCATCATGTTCCATGCTCCGCCGAGATTTTCCAATTAGATTGTCATAAAGTTTCGTCTTCATACTCTTGAATGATGTATCATTGCTAGTAGAGAAGTGAACAGAATCTGATGGGTTCACCAATGTGCTAGGCCTTGCAGCACACGGGCAGAATTCTCCTACAGCTCTGAAGTCTTCCATACATGTAAGGCATGTCAGAGTCCATAGTCTATTCTAGCAAAGATTTGTCAAAAAGATCTAAATTATCAACAGTCAACCACTAGTCATCATTCTCACAGAAATTTATTTTAGTTCATTTATGTGAACTGTATAACATGCTGCATGTATTTTTAAGAAGATTATGCCTATTTACATAATTGTTAGGCACGTTTGCGACACCCGAGACTGGTGCATCAGCGCTCCACCAGTATAAATTGTAAAGAGGATTGGGCTATAAATCTTATAATTTAATTATGATTAATTTGACTAAGAATTAAGACCAAAGGGACATTCTTATGATAGCACCCTTCTGTGTGGTAATTGCTTTGGCCCAGTGGACCCACAAGTTGTACTTTTGCCCACAGGCAAGTATTTGGAATTACATCGGCTCCCCGAATTATGGACGTAAAAAGTGGAGAGACATGCAAAAACATTTCGTGGGAGACAGCTTATCACTAGTTCTTGGTGGTAGCAAGTGGCCTTTGTTCTGACCTTAAAGACATACATGTTTAATAATGCTTTATTTATGTCGTGTCCCCCCTGTGATGTTAAGAGGAAATCTTTGTTCTAATTCTAAGACTCCATCTTAAACAGGATGTGTGGAAAACTGTCTTACAGCTTAGTGATTGGAAATGGTCCTAATTCTCAGAGGCCTGGAAGGCAGACGTGAGAACTCGTTATCGCAAATGACGGTGTCCACGCCAACTGCATATGACTGTCTCAAACTCTGCTTGAGAACAAAAATAAGCTCAAGGCCGATGCCAATTAACTGCAGACACCTGTGCATCTTCCAGTTGGGAGGGGTGAGTACTAGGTTACATAATCCCTTGGAAGTAACTAAGCGGATCCGCCTTCTATGGGGTGACTGACCTCTCAATCATTGGGCATCTCTAAAAAGTACTTGTGGCCCAGTCATGGGTGTATCTCTCTAGCATCCTGGATTGTGAGCCTTTTCCACGCTTCTCCATCATGAGACATCATGGACACCTACCTACCCCGGCATTGGGTTGGTAAGGCCCCAGACCCTCCATGGACTGGGTGGAAGATTCTAGGTGAGAGTTAGGAAACGTGTAGGTTTTAGGTCATTAGTTTTATTGTTTTATTCCTGTTAGCCTGTCATATTTATGTCAAGTCTTATTATTGAAATGCCTTCTAATTTGTGCTTGCATAGTCCTAAAAGATATCTTAAATAAACTCTATTATATTATACCAAAGTGTGCTTATTGAGTACTGGGAACTTGAGTAGGCTAAATCCAGCCTGAAACCACTTTGCCTTCGCTACTCTAGCATGAGCTGACTTGCAACCTTGTGGCCTGGCTTCCTTGTGTCAGGAAGACCAGTTCCCGCAACATCTGCTTGCCTAAAGATCCTCAGAGCCTGGAGGCTGAGTGATCTGGCGTACCCCAGGTACTGGCAGCCTTCCTTGTTCAGGAGTAATGTAACCTGGAGCCGAGGTGCCGTCTGCTCTTGTTCAGAGTCGTGGGGCCTCGAGGATTATGACACCACAACCACCACCCCGGTTTGCTCTGTGCCTTCACAGGCAGCAGCAGGACTGGAAATGCTAGAAATCTTCCTGGTGGTTAGCTTCAGGCCCCCATCTTCTAAATCTAAAACCTCCCTCAGAAAGATGTTTCATCATTACTCCAGCCATTAGGATTTTAAAAGTCAAACCCCTTAGGCAATCTGATTTAATAAATAGCCTTTCTTACAGAATTTATTTTATACCATGTCTGTTTCTGGTGACCAATTTTCCTTGGGTCAAGGATTTTTTGTAGGAAACATTTTACTCAAAGAAGTGAAAGCAGTTTGAATCTTTCCAAATTATTTTCAAGAAGGGCCAGCGTTGATTAATGGCCTCTCAGGAACTCTGTCTAGAAGCCATTTAATGACATGAATAATATACTCCCCATATGCAACATCTTGGTTAATTCGTCAATGCAATCTTTTTTTCAACTCAGTGAAAATTAAAATGTGGAGATATATTTTTTCCTCCAATACCCTAGCTCAGTGGTTCCCAAACTGGGAGGTGTGGCTCCCAGGGGAGCCGCGGATACCAGCCAGGGGAGCCGCGGAGTGCCATGGAATCCTCTCGGAATAGTGCAATGCCAATGGGCAGGCACCAGCATAATGTAATGGGGAGTCATGGCCAAGGGTCACCAATGGTTAAGGGAGCCGTGGGTCAAAAAAGTTTGGGAAACACTGCCCTAGCTGTACACAGACAATATTACAAGGAAACGTACATGAGCCTCTTTGAGTATGTGATCTGCAGAATATACTTTTAACAATGAATTTACTTTTGAAAATATGTACTATTTTCACAGATTTGCTCTCAGCTATTTGGCAGATGCATATATGTATTCGAGACTTTTTATTAGGTTTCAATATGAAAATGGTTGTACAAAAATGATTAGCTATCATTTATAAATGGTTATAATAAAGAGTAACCCATTAACCAAAATATTGCAAAATCTTTTACATATTTGATCTAGCAAAAGTCATCCTTTGGCAGCAATTTGATTCCTCGTTCTGATAACTTAGCAAAATGAAATTAATAAATGGTACACTGCAATAATTCCCATTTGATCTATTCATAGGTTTTTTAAGCAGTCTTCATAGTGTGGCATCTGAATGGCCGTAGGGAGCCCCCTCTGCAAACAGGAGCTTCCTTCATGAACTGAAGGAGTGTTCTCCTTGTGAAATAGTGCACAAGCTTCTGTTTGTGGAAGGAGCACCCAATAACAGAAGCTCTTGTCTGGCAGTCACTCGTAATTTTTTCTCAAGTTTATCTGTCGCAGAATTCAATTCCAAATCTTTATTCCATAACTATAGGTGAATTGTGGTCTATTATGATCAATTGGCGCCAAAGGGTTCCAAGAACACATGGATTTCTTTAAATATGAAATGACGTTCAGTCAGGACACATCTTACATGAGGGTGAAATTCTGAAGTAAGGCGAAAATCAAGTACAGTTAAAATTGCCTTTACAGCCCCAAAATATGTACTGCCTCTTTAAAAACTAAAAACACTATACATGAGACACATGATGGGAATGGAGGGAAGAGCAGATTAGCAGCCCAGGGGGTTATGACAGCGGAAGACACTTCTGCTGTCGTAAAATGGCTGCCAATGGAATGCGCAGCCATTTTGCTAGTGCTACTGTAAGAGGTGGCAATGCCACAACTTTGCCAATGTTGCACCCACCAGACCAGGAACGGTAGCGGTGGGGCCGTGATGGAGGCAGGAGGGAGTGACATGTGCCAGTATCTTATTCCCCTTTCTCTCCTTGGAGTTGAACATGGAATAAAAAATTGGAACAGCTGGCGCAGGTCTGAGGAGACCCATTGGCGAGCGGTAGGCTTACCCAGAAGTAAGGGAAAATACTTTCCCTTACCTCTCCCAAGCCTCCCAATTGGCTCCCCTGCTGGATACAGCATGCATCTTTTTTGTGCAGCTATATTGACAGGGGGGGGGGGAAGAGGAAGGATAGGATTGGGCTATCAAGAGCACACCTTAATCCAGCACTGCAAACTTCTGGCTGCACACCCAGGAGGTGTTCAAGATACCATAATTCATCCAGGAATGTCTTTGTATTCTTTGTCCAAAGTCATATAACTACCCCTTCTCTGGGAGCAGAATTCTGGCATTTCCTTCCCCACACTGAAGGCATCTATACTGTCTCTCCCCAGCACCGTAACTACGGCGGAGCGCGTGGAGCAGGTGCTCCAGGCACTCGATTGCGGGAGGGCGGCGAACTCACTGTGGTCAGAAGAACAGCGCTCGTCATCGTTTGGGCCCGCCTGCCCTCCCTGGAGCCGTTTGGCTCCGAAATGGGAGCAAAACAGGTGGGGGGGGCGCGTCTACGACGCATCGACGTGACGCGATGCTGGCCCTGCCCCCTTGTGCCCGGGCGCCCTCCCGGCGCTGGACGCCTCTGTCTCTCCCTCCAATAGGAACTTTGACTGTTCATTTGGTGAGGCTTTTCCTCTTGAAGATACTCTTGCCTTCATAACCACTCTCACACCTGGAGTAGCTCCTTTCATGTTTTTCCTCCTCCCCCCCCCCCCCGGATCTGAATCCATGCAGCCCAGCCTTGCTTTGCAGAAATATGATACCTCAAATACCCAACAGACTAAGGATAAGTAATTTCTCTTCACTTCTCTCCTCTAACCCTCAAACAACTCCTAATCCCTTCTGAAACCATTCCTCAGTGCCTGTTTGGACCGCCTGCTAACTCTTTCTGGCGAGGAAACTCACTGCAGCTAGCAGCTCAACAATCGCTCCCTCTCCTTCCCACCTTCACTTAACCTGTGCCTGGCCAAACAGAGTTATTTCCAAGGATTATTTTATTCACAACCACTTAAACCCCTCTGCAACTGCTGGTCTGACATGCAAACTGTGCTTTTTTCTGTTTTTCCATCTGTTAATAAAAAATGTGTTTGGAGGAATCTGTCTCGTGGTTACTACTAGCCTAGAGGCACTTTAAGGTTGTTTACTCTCCTATCCAGTCAATGGTCAGCAAACAGCATACACTGCATTCCATCCTCTTAGTTATACATTTCCCGAGTTGAATTCTGGGCCAGGCAAACCTGAGCCTGAGACAGTGTGTTTCTACAGGTGTATCGGTAGACACATGTGCATGCGATTGAGAGCAGTGTTGGCAACAGTCAGTCAGTCTAGGCAAAATCAATACTGACAACTAAGGTAGGCAATATCTAGGTGGACCAATGGTTTGAGAAAAACAGGAAGTTTATTGATTCTGAAATAAAGAGCTCTGAAAAGCTATCACTATTGTTGTTTGTACTGCTGTCCAGATTTAACGCTAGGTAAGATGGTCGAGGTGGCTTAGTGGTTAAGATGCTGAACTACAGACCGGAAGGTCATTAGGACAGCAGTTTGAGACCCGAGTGCTGTGTGACGGAGTGAGCTCCCATCTCCTGTCCCAGCACCTGCCAACCTAGCAGTTCAAAAGCAAGAAATTGCAAGTAGATAAATAGGTACCGCTGCAGTGGGAAGGTAACAGCGCTCCGTTAGTCATGCCGGCAACATGACCACGGAAGCGTCTTCGGACAGCACTGGCTCTACAGCCTTAGAAACAAAGATGAGCACTACACCCTAGAGTCAGACAAGACTGGCTTTCGAGCAGGGGATAACTTTACCTTTACCTAAGATTAAGAAACCATCTTTTTCATATATTTTGCTAATTAAACCACTTTATGGATCCTGTTTTTGTTTTTGCTAAAAAGCAGTAGATAGTTTTAATAGTAAAAAACAAACAAACAAAAAAACAAATAAAAAAAACCCAACATGCTAGCCATTATCTGCTATTGGAGGACTGCACAAGACTCCTATTTCTCAATTTTCTCAATCTAATTGCCCTGCAACTTCACATGGCTGCATGTTCAGACTACTCATTTTCCTAGCAGCTGTGTATATAGGAAGATGTATTGTGCTTTATGGTATTTCTTCTGTGTTAAATCCCTGAGATTTTTTTTAACAAACATTTATACCAATGGAATCTGGCACTCCTTAAGTTCAATATGATCTTTCTAAAGAATATATATTGCAAAATCATATAGTTGAAGAGGTACTCTTCAGAACAACTTAACTGAATCTGTTATTTCCAGTTTTTGACTAGAACATTCTTTCCGCAAATTGAACAGTTCTTGCAAATATATATATATATTATATATATATTTTCTGCCTCTGTTGCATCCTAAATTTGTCTTGCTGGGCATTGCTCAATTTAAAAACCAGAAGTTTTATTGCAATTCTGCTAGTGGCTTCTAAAATACTTTTGGCAACATACTGGAAATAATCAGATTCAAAGTGTTTCTAAGTGGCTGTGAAAACCTTGGAACATGGTTTCCATGGAGAAACTGACTGTTACAAGCAGAGAGGGCCTCAATAATAGTGGTGGTACAGTATCTGTAGTAAAATGGTCATTTTTTCTGGTCTACTGGAATCAGCTAAATAAAAATACTATTGTGTGTAATCATGTTTTTCAGTGATAGAAAAAAATACAGGGAGATGATTAAAATCGGACGCGTCGCTGCGCCCGGAGCAGATTGGGTGGGCCCCCCTGGCGCCCCCCAATAAAACTGTCAAAAATTTTAGGTTTCGATTTCGAAACCTAAAATTTGTGCTTTTTTACTGTTTTCCAGGGGAGGGGTTAGTGTTAAAGGGGCCTCTGTGAGTGTAGTGTGTGCTTTCTCCCCACTTACTTGTCATCTCTAAGCCAATCGGAAGCGGCCCGAAGTTCAGGCACCTGGGGCCGAACTTCCTCCGGCAAGCGCCCAGTACTTTGACGTTCTGCACCTGCGCTAAAGGAAGATGGTACCCAGTGCAGTTAGCGCAGGCGCAGAACTGCAAGGACTTGTGCAAGTGCAGAATGAAGAAGTTCTGGGCGCTTGCCGGAGGAAGTTCGCCCCGGGCTCCCGAACTTCGGGGCGCTTCCGATCGGCTTAGAGATAACAAGTAAGTGGGGAGAAAGCACACACTACACTCACAGAGGCCCCTTTAACACTAAAACTCCCGGGAAAACGTTAAAAAAAGGTTAAAAAAGGGTTTCGAAAACGAAACCTAAGGAGGTCCGCGCCCCCCCCAGGAGGCCTCAGCGCCCTATGCCCTGGGGGCCCCCGCCCCCCATCCCATATCAGACGACGCCTCTGATTAAAATATTATTGGGAAAATTAGTCTGGATATGTTGAATGGGTGTGAGAAACCATTCACAAGACCAGTTCAACCAGAGCAAATCCATTTACTTCAACATCAGAGGTTTGGTGAAGTAAACAGATAACCAATATATAAAACTAGAATAAGCAGTCTCTCCATTTTGTCTGTTGCGTCCTATGCATCTTAAAAAGGTTGCATAAACTCCTAGGATACCAAGAAAGTCCAATAAAAGTTACCAACAGTCTTTACTTCATTTTGTTCAGTATCCTGAGAACACAAGTCTCAATGAAACTAATGCGTGAAAGTCACAATTCTGGTATCACTTACAAGTTTATGGATTCCATTAGTACTAATGATAAGCTCATTTGTTTCAGAATTGCAACCTTTATCAATTAGATTCACAGCTCAGTACTACTAGATCCCCACTTATTCCAATTAGCTGCTAGAAATTAACTTATTTTTGAGCTTCATTTCTCTCTGATGTTGACTTGGCAAGACTTATAATCAAGGTAATTGTGATTTCCCATAATTGTGGGTGGTGTGTTTTCTGTAGAGTTTACAAAGGCGTTGGTATTATGTAGCCTTGGCAGACATTTATAAAACAGACATTGTAAATTCCATGAAATGTATTTATGCTGAAATAAATTTGAGTGCCACTGGCAGGCACATGGGTTGGGCAACTCAGCTGTCCTGGACCCCGTGATCTCGGGGGGGGGAGGGCACAGGGTGCTGCACCTTACTCCTCTTTTCTGAACATAATTAAAATTTAATTCTCTTCTTCTTAATTCACTTCAAACAGGGGTTCTCAAACTGTGTGCTATGGCACCTGAGGGTGCTGCAGTTAACTCACAGGGTGTAGTGGAAATTGTGGAAGAACAGCGAGGAGTTAGTGGTGTTATCAGTGGTCCCCTGTTTTGACAGATCCGGGAAGGGGTTAAAAGACCTGGAGTTTGACAGGACTTGGGTATAAAGGCTTAACACCCAAGACTGTGTGGGTGGAAGCACAGCTGATGGCAATTGAGTGTGGCTACACACCTGTGGACAATCAGAAGGATTTTTGATACAGTGATTGCCAGCCAACAGCTGCAAGTCCTTAGCCCTAATTAGGGCTAGGAAGGATAAAAAGAGCACGTTTGCAGCTCAAAATCACCTCATGGGGGGTGCTGACGGAGCCGCTAAGCTTTCAGACCTGACCTCGCCTTGCTGAAGGGACATGCTGCTGGATTGCCAGATGACGACGTTGCTCAAGATGGGAAACCTCTGCCAGATTAACTATTTACCACAGGGGTGGGGAACCTATTTGCGGTGGGGGGCCATTTCCCCATGGGGAAAATTGGCTGCGGGCCGGCCGTTAGGTCGACTGAAATCCCCCCCGCAAATTTGACACCCCCCGCAAATTTACCGCTCTAAATCACCCACCCACCCACCGACCGCTCTCTCTCTCTCCCTACCACTCTCCCTCCCACCCACGGACCACTCTCTCTCCCTCCCACCCACCCACTCACTCACTGCCACCCACCGCTCGCTCTCACCCACCGCTCGCTCTCCAACTTACTTGAGGCTCTGGGCCGCTGCTGCCGTCTTCCCATGTCAGCTCCTGTTTAAATCGACCTTTCTGCAGCTGCGCAGATCGCCGTTGAGGCCGAGAGATTGCCCTCTTGGCTCAGCGGCGATCTGCGTAGCTGCAGAAAGTCTGCTTTGAGAAGGAGGAGGCGCCGAGGTGACGCGTCACCTCGGCGCCTCCTCTTTCTGAAAGTGGCCTTCCTGGACCTGCAGAGATCACCGCTCTGCGCAGGTCCAGAAAGTCCACTTTTAAAGGGACTAGGCGCGCGGTGGTGCCTCCAGTCCCGTGGGCCGAAGCGGGGCCGGACCGGATCGACCCGTGGTCCGGATCCGGCCCACGGGCTGGAGGTTCCCCATGCCTGATTTACCTGGATTTCCTGATACTGAGTGAAACTCTGCCCGACTGGTTGTTGGAGAGACTTTTCCTGATTGCTTTGCTGGATAAAAGAAGAGGCACCAAATAGAACTTCTGTAGCCATGAAGTAATGAGCTGGGATTTTCTATGGAGACTGACTCTATTTAGATAAGTACTGCCCGGGAAGGGCTGCTGAACATTATTTATTGCTTGGAAAGCAATAAAACTTATTAATTGTTGCCTTTGAAGTTCAGTGGTTTTCTTTTTGCACACAATTGCAATGGAAAGGGGAAAAGCGTGCTAATTTTCAGCCCAAAGTGGACTATTGAAGCTGACATTTAAAGGTAATACTGTACTAGTTTGCCCCCAGGAGTAAAGTTTGGGGTGCAACATGGGGGCACTGTGGGAGTTATCGCCTGGGTGCTGCTATCTTGTCTGAGCCAAGATCTTACAAGACTTCACGAGAACTCAGCCCAGACAAGATGGCAGCACCTGGGAAAGCTGGGAAGAAGTGGCAATCTCATCCTCTCATGGTGAGACCGGGTGCTGTGAACAGGGTAAGTTTGGGAACCTCTGACTTGAAGGATAATGCAGCCATCTTTGCTATGGAAACACATCTGCTTTCTATTTTGTTTCACTACGGCCACCACCTTGGATCAGAAACAAGGTAGCAGGGAGAGGGATGAAGATCAACAGCTATTATTGATATAACAACTATAACTATAACACGCTAGCCGCCTTGGGTCCCTTCGGGGAGAAAGGTGGGATATAAATAAATAAATAAATTATTGATTAATAATACATAAAGAGCCAATTTACCATAATTTCTACTGCAGAAGTGCAAGTATCTGAAAATAAAATTGGCAACTTAATCACTTTTTAATGACTGTTAATATTATGTATGTGTGAGGTTCCCACCCCAGCCTCACTCATGGGGTGGGAATAAACTTCAGGCAGGGCAGGGGGAGGGGGTTACTACACCCACAGTCCTCCTCCTTCACAGGCTCTCTTGCTCCTGGTCTCAGGCAATCAGGGAGCTCCTCAGCCTCTCAGGTACTGAGCCTCCTCATTGACTTCCCCTGACCTGCCTAATTCAGCAGCTCTGCCCCCTTCCCTGGTCTTGGCCTCCTCTCGTGTTGGGGGTGAGATCCTGCCTGCGCTTGGAGGGCTCGGGGTGAGATCCTGCCTGCGCTTGGAGGGCTCGGGGTGAGATCCTGCCTGTGCTTGGAGGACTTGGGCTGGGCTCTGCAAGGGTTAATGGCGGTGGCTTCGACCCTGCCGAGGGCTCTGTGGCCTCCAAACGGCCACACTGGAGGGGTCCCTGGAGCGGTGGCAATGGGGGTGACAGCACCGAGGCCCTGGAGGAACGTGGTGGAGGTGAGTCGGGGGCGGCAGAACTCTGACAGTATGTATATCAAATAGGGGCCCCACAATGGTTGAGTTGCCCTGGGCCCCTCATCCTTCTAGAGATGGCTCTGGCCACTGAACTCATTTATGAAATGGAAAGTAGATAACGGAAGCAATGAAGTCTGAGTCTTCATATTTTACTTCCCCTTGCTATCTAAATTCCTTTATATTCCCCCTCCCCCTTAAGTAGAAACGTCTGTGTTTCCCCATAAGATTCTCAGAAACAATGAAGATAAGAATCATGACAGGACTGTAGTCATACTAACTAAGCTAGTCAATTTCCCGATTCATTCCCGATTCATTCTCCAAAGGAGGTCTGTGAGTGAGGAAAAGGTGTATTCAAGTGTATTCAGCATACATTTTTTTTTCCTGGCATAGTTCCACATCTTTACTCTAACAGTTGTACTGAAGAAGGATATTCAATGAACAACTACTGTACTTATCACTACGTCTCCATGCTAAGAAAAGGTGACCCCGTTAAATGTCTAGCTGATATACAACTATAACTGGAGACTTGCCGGGGCGGGGGGGACACACACCTAATTTAGAATTACAGGATCATAAAATCATGGAGTTGGAGAGGGTCTTCAGGGCCATCTACCCCAACCTTCTGCTAGAAGCAGGAAAATCCTCTCTAGACTGGAGCATCTCCAAAAAGTGCGTGTGAAGCAGGCTCTGCCTGAAGATCTCCACCAGAGAAGGAGAACCCACCACTTACCTCAGTAATCAGTTCCATTGCCAAACTGCTCTCACTGTAAATCAGGCGCATCGCTGGAGCATGGTGGGGGGCGGGCCGCCGCGGGGCGATACGCGCAAAGGGTGATGCGCGCACCCCACCTCCGCTCCGCGCGACACCCTTCCGGAGGCTCCGAGACCGGGAGAAGGCCTCGGAGCGTCCGCCCCGGCCGACTGTCCGCGGCCTTCTGATGAGACCCAATGCGGTGACACGTTATTTATTAGGTTTTTCGCACCTGCGCAGAACGGTTCTGAGAGCAAAAGGGCAGCCCTTGCCCTCAGAAACATTGTGTGCATGCGCAAAACCCCTAAAAGTTCACGTATTTCTGCACTGGGCCTCGTCAGAAGGCCCCGAACCGCCGGAGGACGAAGCTCAGAGCCGGCAGCAGCCGACAGCAGCGGGGGTAAGCGGGGGCAAATTTTGGGGTGGGGTGCACGGGAGCGGCGTGCGCCCCTGACTCAGGTAGGTGCGTGCATAGCAACGTTAGTGCTGTAAATATGTAAATATTTCTTCCCAATATCCAACCAAAATCTCTCCTCTTGCAGCCTTAAGCCCATTAGCTTTAGTATTCTCTGCTTTGGGATAACGAGTCACACATTAGGCCTGAGGAGACCAATGGCGGACCAGGAGGCTTACGGAGGGGTAATGGGATTTAAATCCACTTTCCCTTCTGAAGCCTCCCGATCCACACACCCCTGTTGGATACATGTCTTTTTGGCACGGCTGCATCAGCGGGGAGAGGGGGGAGGACAGGGTTGGGCTGTAGGACTAGTAGGGGTGAAGGATTTATGCTGATAGAGCAGGCACAGCTTCTGGAATGTGGGGTGGTAGCCACCTGCCATCTGGTGGGTGAGATAGCTGTTGATGCCTCCTCCTCCTCTATGTTCCAGCAGCCATCCAGAGTTCAAGTCAGCATTCATGATAAACAACAACTTTGGCAATGTGCTGTTGTCTCTCTCTCTCCCTCCCCCTTTGCTACAATTCCAGACAGCATTACAAGAACATTCCTGCACTAAAACATTACTTGTCAATTTAGAGCTCATAGAAAATAATGATGTCATGTTCAATTTTTGCAGAGGAAACCCATAATTAGTGCCCCAAATACAAACAGAGCAGAGGAAGGTCTGTATATCTCTATAGACAATACTGGGCTAGCTTGATCAATGGCCTGACAGTATCAAAAGAGCTTCATTTATTCATAGAAGTGTGCTGTTGTTGTTCTAGGAAAACTCTCTGGGTAAACAGGACCATAGGTGTACCTCTTCTGAACATCGGACTCCAGCTGACATCCCTTTTTTCCTGCCTCTCATATAGTATGTCCCATAATCTGGAACTTTCTAAATTTATCCTACTCTGAGGAGATTATTTCCCTGTAAGCATTTCGTTCTCTCTGGCTATAATGAGCAGTATCTAACCTTAGTATGCTCACCAGCTGGACTCATTTTCTTTCAGCCCCTAGGTATGTGGAGATGTGGTGCTATGTAGCCCAGCCACACACAGCTGTTTCCAATTAAATGTTTTAAAGCCATTCAGCCAATTAGGGAGAAAGAGAGCCTCTAAAGCAGATGCAGAAATATAATATTTTATGGACCCATTTTGCCCTGATGAGTTCTGTTACCCTGGCAAACCTATATTTTAATAACTATCATTACATTTTTATTCAAACATGATGAAAGGAGAAAAAATACACTTTTCCCAATTTAAATCATTTGGGCACAATCCAATCAAAGTCAAGCACTTTGCAGTCCCATTGATCTCAATGGGAGCGCACAGTTGAAATAAATGAGATTTCAAAGTGTTTAACTTTTGCTGGATCATGCCCTTTATGTATTTCATTTAAACGGGGGATTTCTCTGAACTGAATTGCTAATCTTGAGGAAGGAACCCTCTTTTGGACCTGATGGTCAAACTCAAAGGTGCCCCTAGAGAGTTTTGCAAGGCATTTTCCTTGCAAAGAAAAAAGAGGAAACAAAAGGACCAACTGGGACAGAAGTACGGTAAAACACTTAACAACCAGGCTGGGAATGTGCAGAATGTGTTGGGGAATGGTAAGCTGAGAATGGGAAGAACAGGTAGATTCGCTAATAGGTGCTTAGACATGTTATGGCTTTTCCCAGATCCATACCGGGACAGAGTGCTAGACCTTTAGGAGAAGAAATGTGGGCAGGTGTAGCTTGTTAAACCTTTGAGCACAATCCTAGGCATGTCTACTCAGAAGCAAGCCCCACTGAACACAATGGTGCTTGGTTCTGAGTAGACATGCCTAGGATTGTGCTCTAACGGTTTAACAAGCTACACCTGCCCACATTCCTTCTCCTAAAGGTCTAGCACTCTGTATGGATGAAGATAATGATAATGATAATGGATCTGGTAAGACACACTAGAAGGATAATGCAGGGTACCAAGGAGAGGACACCAGGTACCCATCCTAAGCCAATCACAGGCCTCGGACCACTGAACAGTCTCGTGCCAAAAGGCTGATCCAGCATCAAACTGCCCCCTCCCTATAACACCCAGCTAATGCCAATGTCTAATTAGCAGGCCCAGCTCTCAGCCTTGAAGCCTGGCAGTTTGATAATGCAGGTGCTTCCTCATGAGAAGTATTCCAATTAGCAGCTGTCGTCCTAGTACAGAGAGGCACAGACTTTTCATCCAAGATGGATTCCTGAGTGCTTTAAGACGGAGTCCCAACCAGCAAGATTGTACAAGTTCCTTACAGCCCATGACATATATATCTCTGTCCAGAATTCTTTCCACAAAAACCTTTGACTTCCAAAAGGCAGACTTCCCCAAAATGAGGAGACTAGTTAAAAAAAAAAGCTGAAAGGGAAGGTAAAAAGAGTCCAATCGCTCCAGAGTGCATGGAGGTTGTTTAAATCAACAGTCATAGAGGCCCAGCGGGAGTGTATCCCACAAAGGAGGAAGGGCTCGACTAAGTCCAGGAGGGTGCCGGCGTGGCTAACAAGCACAGTTAAAGAGGCTATAAAAGGCAAGGAAGCTTCCTTCTGTAAATGGAAGTCTTGCCCTAATGAGGATAACAAACAGCACAAACTGTGGCAAAAGAAATATAAAAAGATGATACGGGAGGCCAAGAAAGACTTTGAGGAACGTATGGCAGGCAACATAAAAGGGAATAATAAAAGCTTCTTCAAATATGTTAGAAGCAGGAAACCTGCCAGGGAAACGGTTGGTCCGCTGGATGGTGAGGGAGAGAAAGGGGTGATAAAAGGGGACTTGGGAGACTGCAGAGAAATTAAATGAGTTCTTTGCATCTGTCTTCATGGCAGAAGACCTCGGGCAAATACCGCTGCCGGAACAGCCTCCCCTGACTAAAGAATTAAGTCAAATAGAGGTTAAAAGAGAAGACGTCTCAGACTTAATTGACAAAATATAGATCAATAAATCACCAGGCCCGGATGGCATCCACCCAAGAGTTCTGAAGGAACTCAAGAATGAAGTTGCTGACCTCTTGACCCAAATATGCAACTTGTCCCTTAAAACGGCCACTGTGCCAGAGGATTGGAGGATAGCTAATGTCACGCCAATCTTTAAAAAAGGAAGGAGGGGGGGGACCCGGGAAACTACAGGCCGGTCAGCCTAACATCTGTTCCAGGGAAGATGGTGGAAAGTCTCATTAAGGATAAAATCTTAAAATACATAGAAGAACAAGCTCTGCTGAGGGACAGTAAGCATGGGTTCTGCAAGGGGAAGTCTTGCCTCACAAACAGGCATGTGGATGCGAGCGAACCCGTGGATATTATATATCTGGATTTTCAGAAGGCGTTTGACACAGTCCCTCATGAAAGGCTCCTGAGAAAACTGCACAGTCAGGGAATAAGAGGGCAGGTCCTCTTGTGGATTAGGAACTGGTTGAAGACCAGGAAACAGCGAGTGGGAGTCAATGGGCAATTTTCACAATGGCGAGAGGTGAAAAGCAGTGTGCCCCAAGGATCAGTCTTGGGACCGGTGCTTTTCAACTTATTCATAAATGACCTGGAGTTGGGGATAGGCAGTGAGGTGGCCAAGTTTGCAGATGACACTAAACTTTTCCGGGTGGTGAAGACCAGCAGGGATTGTGAAGAGCTCCAGAAGGATCTCTCCAAACTGGGAGAATGGGCAGCAAAATGGCAGATGCGCTTCAATGTAAGTAAGTGCAAAGTGATGCACATTGGGGCAAGAAACCAAAAATTTCACATATACGCTAATGGGTTCTGAGTTGTCTGTGACGGATCAAGAGAGAGATCTTGGGGTGCTGGTGGACAGGTCGATGAAAGTGTTGACTCAGTGTGCGGCGGCTGTGAAGAAGGCCAATTCCATGCTCAGGATCATTAAAAAGGGATTGAGAATAAAACGGCCAATATCATTATGCCTTTGTACAAATCGATGGTAAGGCCACATCTGGAGTATTGTGTCCAGTTCTGGTCACCACACCTCAAAAAGGATATAGTTGAATTGGAAAAGGTGCAGAAAAGAGCGACCAGATTGATTTGTGGGCTGGAGCACCTCCCTTATGTGGAAAGGCTACAGCGTCTGGGACTTTTCAGTCTAGAAAAAAGGCGCCTGAGGGGGGACATGATTGAGACTTATAAAATTATGCATGGGATGGAGAGAGTGGATAGAGGGAAATTCTTCTCCCTCTCGCACAACACCAGAACCAGGGGACATGCACTAAAATTGAGTGGAGGGAGAGTTAGAACAGACAAAAGAAAATATTTCTTTACCCAGCGTGTAATTCATCTGTGGAACTCCTTGCCACAGGATGTGGTGATGGCACCTGGCCTGGATGCCTTTAAAAGGGGTTTGGACAGATTCATGGAGGAAAAGACCATCACAGGTTACCAGCCATAAGCAACCTCCTCCTTTTAGAAGTGGGTTTTCTCTGTGCCAGGTGCAAGGGAGTGACAACAGAAAACAGGTTATCTTGTTGTCTTGTGCTTCCTGAGGCATCTGGTGGGGCCACTGTGTGATACAGGAAGCTGGACTAGATGGGGCTTTTGGCCTGATCCAGCAGGGCTCTTCTTATGTTCTTATGTTTCTCCTTCCTGGGTTGGCTGTTGGAGAGGGGGACTGGATATTGGGCAGATAAAAGACTATCAGTCTTACCGTCTTATTATCAGTTACTTCAGGTTGCAATCATACTGTTAAGCAACACCTGGTCAGCTACAGCAGGATCTTATTGGAGAGCTGTAGAAAAAGGGACAAAATAGTTGTGATATGGGATATGGGATAATAATGTCCCCCTTTAAAAAAACAACTAATTGGCAATCGCACATGACTGCTTTGGAGAAAATGGAACTCTGGGGAAGGATGTTCAACCCTTTCCCTGATAAAAATCTTCTCTGCCCCCCCTTCCCAAAGCTGCAAAGTCCAGGGATGGGAAAAGACAAGTACCACATGATGTTCCACAACCTTCAAACAGGCATATGGGGCTGCTAAATGGTAATCAGAAAAGTCAATATTCCCCCACTCGGCATCTAGTTTAGCCCAAAATGAAAGACTATAAAAAGGCAAATCCATTAGTGTTCAATTAGGGTCGCACTGTATGTCACAGTAAATACGTTGTTTGACCCTGCATGTTTGTTTTTTTTCATTATATAAATAATGCTTGGGGATCCTTGGGGGCTGTAACATTTTGCCCGTTCTGTGAGCCTGATCTGGATCAAATCCCACCCAGTACAGAGGCTGTTTGCCTTTTGGGAGAAGCTGACATTTGCACCAATAGGAGCTTCCTTCCCAAGGGAAACAGCAGCTGCAAAGGGCCCTGATCCAGATTGGGACCATGGCAGGAGAAAGCATTAAAAATAACCTTCTCCCACTTGCAAGCCTGATCCTGATAACTCCCCCCAAGGACTGCTAATTATATTAGAAAAAAACAAGCTCACAGGCCAAAACCACATGTTTAACATAATGGGTCCGCCCTTGGGACTCCTTTAAAATTAATGTCAATTTTTAAAGACATTCTCAATCGTTAGGGACAGGGGTAGTGTCAAGGGTTGACCAGGTGGACAGTGGACAGAGGCCCATGTTGTCCATCGCCCCCTGGTTGGGCCAACTCAGGAATCCTCAATACTTGTGGCAATGGTAGTGCCCAATGCACCATCAGGGAAGCCCCCACTTCCCTCAGCAACCTGGCCCTGGCACTGCTCAGGGTTATTTCTAGAGAACAATTTTTGTGGCCTTTGACTAAGAGCCTGGAATTGAGACCTCTTCTCTACTATGGGTACATTGCATAGTCTTCTTCACTCTCAGTTCCTTACCTGTGTAAATACCTGTGTATATATGAATGAAAGTGACCTGTGTCCCAGAGTGCTTTGTATGAGCAACAAAATAAATGCAGTAAAACACTTTACGAGTTATTCCTTTTTAGCAAGTAACTTCCCAGGAAACTTATGGGCTGAAATCCATTCTGTGTATGATGATGATGAATATAATTTTTCAACAGAAAAATGTGCACAGCAGTTTACATAGCAAAGAAATTAGAAGATGATTCCCTGACCCAAAGGGGCTTATACTTTAAAAGTCATACATACATACATACAAAGGAGACACCAGCAAACAGCTGCAGGAAAAGACACTCTGCTGGATCTCTGAGGAATCTATAAATATAAGAGAAGTGCCAGTTAGTAAGGACTTATCAGTGCATAAGTATCAACCTTTTTTTTCAGCCTTTTGTCTACACAAGGTAGATTTTTCTTAACGAAATGTACCATTGGACAAAGTGAGGATTGTTTTGTGAGACTGGCAGCGGTCTGGCTGTGTCGTATTTTGCCACAGCCATAAAGGACTTTATACTGCTAGAACACTAGTTCCAACAGCGTAAAGCCCTGTTAGGATTGGGCCATGACACATTAGCAATATTGTAGTCAGGCATGGCTGATGCATGGAGACTGGTCGACCCAAACAGCTCTTAAACCCTTCAGTGTTCTCAATCCTGGCATCAAAAACCACAGTCATATGAAATAAAGACTCTATAATCCATAACTGGTACTGTGCTTAAATGTTCATTTGACATTCCACACAGAAAATGCATAATTATAGATTATGTAGACATCCCAAATGATTATATATTTTTCCAGAATACTTTGTTTAAACTATACACAACACATTATTTACTATACTGTTGAGCTCTTGAAGCAGCAAACATTCCACTTAATTTAACCGCAGTGCAATTTTACCTTAAGGTAGTTGCCACCTGTTCCTATGTAATTCTAGGGATCGCGTTTTTCTCTGGTAGATTATTGCTTACATCTAGTGAATTGCTTCCAGCGACTGCTTAAAGATAGGCCTGCAAATCCTTTAACATAAATTCTATATTTGGTTATTCAACAAAGGAGTTACAGTGGAACCTTGGATTGCGAGCATAATTGGTTCCAGAAATGTGCTTGTAATTCAAAGCACTCGTATATCAAAGCAAATTTTCTCATAAGAAATAATGAAAACTCAGATGATTCGTTATTCTGCAAGAGATCTTTGTGTGTGTCTGCATTATCTCCTGGGCTCAGCTAATTAAGAAGCTGCCCTGCCTTTGCTCTTGCAAACTGTAGCTCACTTTGCAACGTCTGATATGCAAAACCTGAGCCTTGTTCTGCAGAGTAAAGTCTTTGCTAGAGGCAGATGGGGGAGGGGTAAAACAGCTTGTTAATGAGGTCTGCAAGACAGAAGTTGCAAAGCAAAGTCTGAGCTGCTATTCTGCACAAACGGAGCCTCTAGCAGAGGGAGAACAGAGTGTTAATGAGCAGTTAATGAGGGCAGTTTGTTGCCTAGGAGATGCTATTGTTACTCTGCAAACACACAGAGAGATATCTTGGAGAACACAATGTACTCGTATTGCAAGACATTGCTCGTTTATCAAGTCAAAATTTAGAAAACAACTTTGCTCGTCTTGCAAAGCACTCGCAATCCAAGTTACTCGCAATCCAAGGTGTCACTGTATTGGCTAATTTACAGCCCAATCCTATGCATGTTTATTTGGAAATATCACCCATTGTATTCAGTGGTGCTTACTCCCAGGGAAATGTGCGCAGCATTGAAGCCTTATTCATTAGGAAGACAACAATGACTGAACTATATCATCCAAAAAAACCTGCTTCTAGAATAGTACCATTGAAGTGTGCAGGTATATGACGGAATAAGCATTAGTGTGAACAGGGTGAGTCTGTGATTATCGTTTCTGTGATGGCAGCACCACACTTTCCTATAAATAACCTTTCCCAACTGAGGCTGGCATGTGCCATTGTACCTACATGCATAATTGTGACAATGGGGATGGGGAAGATGGGTAGGACTTACAGTTCAAATCTTATGCATGTTTACTCAGAGGTAAGTCCCATTGTGTTCAATGAGGCTTACTTCCAGGAAAGTGTGCATAGGATTTCAGCTCTAAGCTACCAGCAGAGAAAGAAAAAAAATATGCTTCCTAAAAATGAATTCTTAACTGGAATGAAAAAGAAGCCCTGGAAGAAAGTTTTTTCTGTTCGTTTTTATCAAGCTTATAATAAAAAAATCAATTTGATGTTTTTGGTCATTAATGTCTGTTTATAGTCTCATTGGGAAAGGACATCATTAGAATAATTGAAGCAGTAAGTGTTATTAAACTACAATGGCTTCTCTTGTTTCTGTCTCTTTAGACCCCCCCCGCCATCATGTTTTCACAATTCCGCTACTCTTAAATGATGATCCACTGAATTTCTCAATAATTAAGTTCTGTAGCTGTCACATTCAGCAGCATTACATGTTTTTAAACTAGGTTGCTAGGGCTTTTCATTGCTATTCATTATCTTGAGAGCTATCTTTTTTCCCTATTTTGCCTCAATATCTGCAATCAATGATTATCAAAAGCAATTTGTATACTGCTAAGGAACTCCCCACTCGTATGTGGTTGTGCTGTTAGGTCACGTATCAGTGATGGAACGAGGTGACTAAAGAGGATACAGAGAAAGTAAGATTGTAATTTAGCAGAAACTGTGGCACAAATGAAAAAACAGGGCAGAAGTAGATGGAAAGACAATAGCACATGCTCCAACTTATTTTCTGGTCTCTCTGTCTCTGGCAAATCATTGCTCCTGTTTTCTCTCTATTTTTTACTTTGGGGAGATGCATTGTTAAAATTTGGTGAGTGTGATTTGCTAGAGTTATTGTCATTCAACAGGACGTAGCTCCCTCCCAAGACTCTCTAGTGACTCTCTCTCTTCCTTTGATTAAACCTTTGAGACACAGAATGGGCATATCTTGTCTCTAGTGCTGGTGTAGCTAAATGGATGCACGTAGACACAAAGATACCATGCAGTGCACATTTTACACACCGACTACAGCTACTGAGGTTGTATTTTGAACAGTTAATACCATATTGTAGACACTTCAGTTTTTCAAGTATGTCTTTAACCAAAATAATAAACATGATCTTGGCTTGTCTATCAGTAGGGGAAGTGCTATTGCAGAATACACAAATACAGCATACACAATCCAGAATATAAATATGGTAGAGCTGTCTGCAGTGCGTAATATTGGAGAGGCAGGATTCAGACAGTGCCCCTTGGTAGCAGAGTCGGGGCGTTAAAATTTTTGAGTGTTACAAATGTTACAGCACCGGGGTGTTATGAATTCATCTCTGAAATGTTAGAGGGGCTTTCTGAAAAAGAAGGAATTCTGACCCTCATCATACTAAGGAACACTCCAAAATTGGATAGCAGGAGGTTCAGGACAGACTAAAGAGGATGTCTTCCAGTGTTGACACCAGACAACTAGTCCTTGGGCAGAGTTCCATACTGGGGTTTACATGGTGCCCCTGTCTTTCTCCTGAGGGGGCACTGGCCACTACTGCTGTCACCAGTGGTGAGGGTGCAGGGGTTGGTCCAGCCAGGTGGGGCCTCTGATGACCAGTGATGTCATACCCCTGACTACTCAGCTGACTGGTGATGACATCATACGTCATGTCTTCACACAATGCCTAATAAGCTTAGGGAATTATCTGCCGCACAGTGTATTTATGGCCATTAGCTTAGATGACTTCGACAATGGATCATTATTATTATTTATTGATCATTTATAAATTATATAAATGATAACATTTATGTCCCGCCTTTCCCTTTTGTAGCAAAAGGCCCAAGGCAGCGAACAACAATAGAAAACATTAAAAATACAATAAAACTCAATAAAGTGCAAGGTCACAAAAAAAAACCCAATATCAATAATATTAATAATAATAATAGTAATAATAGCAGCAAACACAAAACCACAAAACATAAAAGCAAAAAAAAAAAAAAACACTGTGCGAAACAAAAGTGTTTTGAGCCCCGGCTGGAAAGCCAACAGAGAGAGTTCAGTTTTAATTCAGCAAGGAGAGAATTCCATAACTGTGGCATTGTTACAGAGAAGATTCTTCACCTTGTTGCCACCAACTGATCCTCATATAATGGCAGCACATGCAGGAAGCCCCTCCCCCCAGTGATGGAGGGGAGGGCTGTCTCAAATGGGACAAGATAGTCCTTCAGCTATCCCAGCCCTAAGCCATAAAAGGCTTTAAAGATGGACAACACCTTGAATAGAGCCTGGAAACAAATAGGCAGCAGTGCGGCTGGAGGTGTGGCAATCTGAACCTGAAAGGCTGAGTTTCTTCTGTGACTGCACAAGCCACTGCATTTTGCACAAATTGTAGTTTCTTAATGGAGGTCAAGGCAGCCCCACATTGATTGCTTTAATGCACTCTGATCTTGATGTCACCATTGTGTGGACCACTGTGGTCTGGTCTGACCGATTCAGGTATGTTCACAGTTGGCTCACCAGCCTAAACTGGACCAAGATCCCCCTGGCCACTGCCAGCATTTGGCCATCCAGGAGTAGCAAGGAATCCCAAAGGGCCCCCAAACCCTAAACCTGCTCCTGCAGACAGAGGCGTCTCTCCGGTAGGGGCGGGGCTGTAAGTATCGCTGCGGTCATAGTCTCTTTACCGAGCGAGGAGGAGGCAGCCCCGCCTCCTCACTGTCCGAGCCAGTCCCCTACGGAGAAACCGGCAGGGAAGAGACCCTGCCTGCTGCTTTCTCCGTAGGGGACTGGCTCGGACAGTGAGGGGGCGGGGCTGCCTCCTCCTCGCTCGGTAAAGAGACTATGACCGCAGCGATACTTACAGCCCCGCCCCTACCGGAGAGACGCTAGTGCCTGCAGAGGAAGTACAGCCTCACTTAGAACAGGTTGCTAGTCCAATACTCACTTGCAGGTCTCCAGACCAAGAGGACGTCTTGTCCAGACTTAATTTTAATGTGCTTGCCCTCATCCAGTCCCCTGCCAGCCACAGGAAACAATCTAGGACTTCAACAGCTTTCCCAGCATTTGTCAGTAGAGCTGGGTGTCATCCACATATTGGGGACACCCAACTCCAAAACCCTGGGTAATCTCATCTAGCGGTTTCATATAGATGTCAAATAACATGGGGGACAGAATACAAAACAGGCCCCATGTCCCAATCCAGCCAGATGGCCCAGAAGAATACTATGGCCAATGGTGTCAAAAGACACTGAAAGGTTCAACAGGACCAATAGGGACATCTAGTCCCCCAGTATCAATCATCCTGTCTAGTCCCCAGTACAGATCATCCACCAGAGTGACCAAAGCTGTTTCTGTCCCCAAACCAGGCCTGAAGCCAGACTGAAAGTGGTCCAGATTAATCACTTTCATTCAGAAAATCCTGGAGCTGAGATGCCAGTACCTACTCCTTTGCTCAGAATTGGTAGGTTTGAGACTGACTAATAATTATCCAATACTGTGGAATCTAGGAGGGCTTCTTCATGAAGGGATGAACCACAGCCAACTTCAATGCTGCCAGCAACATCCCTTCCCTCAAAGATGAAGCAACCTTCACTGCCTATTCTGCCAGCCCCCCCCCCCAAAAAGCAGGTGTAATTAACCAAACTGGGCAAGCAGATGACCTCACACTCCAAATGATCCTGTCCATAGCCACCAAGATGTACAAGGTGAAAAGCATCTATAACAAAAATGTTGAAGAAGTGGCAAAAACAAAAAGGTGGCAGCTGGATGTAGATAATAATGCTACCAACTATTCAGAACGGCATTAACATGCTTAGAGAGATTTCTGAGTTTTACAATGGGGAACACGACACACAATTAAACTAATTGTAGCTAATGATATGCATATGCTGCTCAACCATGATTCAGATCTGCATTACCAAAAACACATATCTGATTTTGCAGGGAAGTATCCCAAAAATGCAACGCCAGTGTGTGCGAAGGTGAACATATCTTCAGAAACAAAGATCATTTCACATATCCCTACATTGTTGCATATTCAGTAGAGAACCAGCAGCACTTACATAAGAACTGCCTTACGATTATACCATAGGTCCATTTACAGTAGCTCAGGTTTCTGTTTCCACCAAGAGCCAGTCAACAACCTCTCAAAAGAGCGCAAACATGGCATGAAGGTGATAGTCTTCCCTTCTCCCCATTACTGTGCAGTATCAGATACTAACTAATACTACATGCTTTGCATGCAGAAAGAACCAGGTTCGATCCTATCATCTATGGTGTATTTAACCATCAAAATTGTGACCTTAAATGCTAACAATATTTGTAACACATCTACGTGAACATGCAGGAATCCAAAAACCCAAAATGACATGTCATACATCTGTGCTGGACTATTCAACTGTGTGAGTGTGCATGTGTGCATGCGCACGCACATACATGAAGCAGATGATGATTACCCTTGGCTAAGCTCCAATTTGCACCTATCTTCCTGCGTACATTACTTCTTCAGTGTTAGTTCTATGAGGAAAAGGAGTTCTTGCTTATATTTTTCACATCAGTAACCTGATAAAGAGGACACATGCCTATGCTCATATTCGAAGCTATGGAAGCAGTTGTGTATATACCAGCACAGCCCAGAGACCTTGAGGTTGGTCATGAAGTATAACTAGGGGAGCAAATGCATATACTGTATCTTCTGCTCTTCACCCAAAATTTGAAAGTGTTGATATACATTCTTTTTATTTTAAAATGGCCAAATAAAATTCTACCCTTGGGTTATAGCACGCGACACTGTGACATGCGAAACTGATCCTTCATGCAGCACAGGCTCCCAAGTGAGTTATCTTACAGATCTGAAAGGACAAAACATTCCCCTCTCTCACCATTACTCAAAAGACAGAGGACCTGTCTTCACTCTTCTTTTACAAGCCAATCATGCTTAAAATGACTCTAGCAAAACCTTTCTCAGGCTATCTGGACAGCCAGCCAGCCCGCCCACCCACCCACCCACCCACACACACGAGAGATGTCCTTCCTTGTTTCTAATACAAATGTCATCATCTCTGAAGGTCCAGTTGTCAGTGCCAGCTCTCGCAGCCGACCAGGTAAGCCACATATGTCCTCTTTCTTCAGGGCGCTTTGGAGAGGAGGAAGAAGGGCTACCACTGGGACTCCTTTTTGTTCCTTTCACCTCACCCCTCCCTTCCCATCCACTGTTCCCCTTTGGGATCCTATTTGTCTTTTCCACTGACCCAAGCAGCTAGCTTTCCCTTCCTCCACTCTATGATCCCTTCTAAGTCTTGAGTTTTCTTTTGTGTTGTCCCTTACTATTCTCTCTTCTATCCCCCTTTCTTTCTCTATCCCCAACGTCTCCATCTTTCCCCCTTCTCTGCTCTCTGCGACCAGACCTCCCTGGCCTTCATTAAAAGAAGGGCCACTCCATTCACATTCCTCAGCTTGTATTGACCCACTCAGCATCACTTCTGAAGCTATTTCCCACAATCCGCCTGTTCTGCCTCATCTCTCCCTCCTTGGATCTTCCTTCGACCTCTCTATTATATCCCACCCACCCCCAGCGGCAACCTCCAATCCTTACCCCTCATGTCTCCTGGCCTCACCCTCACTTCCGGGTCTGGCCAGCATCCATCAATCTCACACCAAGCCTTGCGAGAGCATATCCGTTCATACTAGCTGGGTTGTTCGCCTTGTGGAGCACTGATCCTGTTGTCCTCGCCGTCATCCTATCTGTGGTGGTCATAGTAACCGTCTCTTACTGATCCTTTTGCTTCACCTTTCACTTTGCTCATCCCTCCCTCCTCTTCATCCCACTCCTCCCTCACTGGCCCCACCACTGCAGATGTAGCCCACAAAGTATTAGCTTTGTAATGCGATACAAAACGGAAAAGGTGTTAAACAATATGTTAACCCATTCACATGGTAGAACGGTTAATTTTATTAGCAAAAAAGAGAGGAAAAAAACAACCTTATTTCATGTTTTGTCTGTTAAAATTTCAGTCCAAAGTGCAGCTCATATTTTCATTCCTTGAAAAAGCTCTTTTCAGGTTCACTGGCATAGCAGCGCAAGCTTTCTGCCTTGTCATGCTGGGAAAGAAAAAAGAATGCAACAAGCATGGTTGTCATTTAAAAGTTGGCTGCTCACCAACTAATTCAATTCATGCATCATTTTGGGAGGTTTCATTAGCATCATGTCATGATTGCTGTGAAAATGTTCACTGTGAAATGGCCCAAAGCACCAGAGGTCCACCAGTTACGTCTCTGACTTTGGAAAGCTAGATTCACAAACGTTAAGGCCTTACAGAAAACGGCAGCTTAAACAAGTAGCACTTCTGTGGCACAATGTGGTTCCGTTTGGTAAAACATTCTAAAAAGAGAGGGTACTTTCGATCTGCTTGTACAAGGAATAATAAGACAAGGAGCAGAGAGAGAATGCAGAAGAAAGACATTAGGCAAACCCTGAAACTCTAGTCACTCACTTAACATTGAGAGTGGTCAAATAAAATCTGACCATATTCTATTCACTATGTTACATAGATTCATACCATCAACAGTACAGTGCTGAGGTGAATATGAATAACTGCCCAATCCTATCCCCCATCTGCGCTGCTTGAATTCACATTCTGGCAGTGCAGCGTGGTTTGCAGCATAGCAAAATGTAATGTGCTCTCGCTCACTACCAAGCCGCTGCTGCAAACGGCGAGCGGTGCCGGCTATGCGGCAGTGACTTGTCTGGCTCCTCCAGCGCCAACAAGTTGGCATGGGGGATGGACAGGGGGTCGGCAGGGGCATAATAGTGCAGAGAGGGGGCGGGGATTGGGACATGAGGAGGCATGTCAGGGTGGGCAGGGGGTAATTATGGGCAGCGAAGGTGCTGCCAATATCCTATGCACCCTGCCTGGCCTTGTCACACACCCTTGGGTCTACCCGGACATTCACCAGCCAAAGAGCTGGTGCAGATCCAAGTAGGCCCATAGGGCAGTATGGGGCTTACCTGAGGGCAAGGGAACAAAAGCACTCCCCATCATAGGATGCAGCACATACCTCTATGGTGCAGCTGCATTGGTGCAAGTGATGGGGATAGGATTAGGGCATTAATTTTCTACAAAAGATCATTTTAAAAAAGAAAAAGTCAGCAAAATTGTGGTTTCTTAGTGGGATGCCATTTTTGTTGATCAACAAAAAATGTTCTCTGTCTTGTGTCAAGGAGTTTTACAAAGTGTGGGCTGCTTTTACAAAGCATAATAGGATCCCAATGGGGAACAGTGGATAGAAAGGGAGGGGTGAGGTGAAAGGAACAAATAGGAGTCCCAGTTTTAGCCCTTTTTCCTCCTCTCCAAAGCGCCCTGAAGAAAGAGGACATACGTGGCTTACCTGGATGGCTGCGAGAGCTGCTGGCACTGACAACTGAACCTTTAGAGATGATATTCACCTGAGGAGGAATGAAGACATTTGTATTAGAAACAAGGAAGGACATGTGAAGTAATAGACCTCCTGTAGACCTGTATCTCTGTAAACATTAAACAGATAAGCATCAATTCGTGGCTACAAAACAAACAGCACTTCATAGTCAAGTACAAAATTTGATGCATTCAGTTCACATGTTTGTGCCTGCTTATGCACTCCAGTGACAACATTGATCTTTGTCTATGCTTGTAATACCATAATTGTTGATATCCTGGCACAATGACCAACCAACTGCTGCATGATTCACAGCGCAATCCTGTGTAACCTTGTGTAACAGTAGATGCACCGGTGTAACAGTAGATGCACCGGTGTAAGTATGCCATTGTAATTGCACTTACACCAGTGCATCTGCTGTTACACTAGTGCATCTACTGTTACACTGGTGCAAGGTTACACAGGATTGCACTGTTAGACTCACCAGCACTTGGCTACCCACATAGCTTCAATGTGTGCTGAAGAGACACTATCAGCATCATCAGCCATGAGTACTGTGGTCTATGAAGCCATCAAATCCCAAGGGGTGGCTTCTTACTGCCCAATTCTAAGCAGGCCTTATGGAGGTGGCAGGTTTGTTTAGGGGGAGGTTTGGGGCAGATCGGGACGTTGAGTGGGCAGTCCAGGGTGGGAGGGGGTAGAAGAAGAGGATCTTTGCAGCCGCCGCACATGCTGAGTTCCTATCCCCCCTTCCCAGCCTTGACCTGTCCCCAGGAATCTCCTCAGACTTACATCAGCAAAAGAGCTAAAAGAGTAAAAATATGTTACTTACCTCTCTTGGGCAATCTGGTCCCACCCAGCCCATAGCACTCAGTGTGTGCTCCACCAGGGGCTGGCAGAAAATAGGTTTCCTCAAGCCACAAAAGACTGATTTGGGTGAGCCTTCCTTCACCACTATAATGCCTCTTATCTGTGTCTTACTACCTCACTCTTAATACCTTCATGTGTCTTACCACCTCACTCTTGCCTGTGTCTCCAGCCCACACTGAACTTGCCAGTGAGTATGACCTATTTATATGGTGAAGAACATGTAGATCTTTGCAGAATGAATCCTTGCAGAATGACAGAGTAGGCTGTCATCCTGTTGCCAGTTTAGGAATGGGAACAACAAACATACACAGATTTTGTTTTGTGCCCTATTCCTCTATGAGGGTGGAGGCAAAATCCCCCCCCACACACACACAAACACCATGCAGGTGGAGAAGTGCTGTTAGATCTACATAGCTCAGTTTGCAAACTCCTCAAAGTCATCTGTTGGGCCCTTGGTTCTATCCAGTATTGACAGTTCTTATGGTGTGTTTTTTTTAAAAAGCTTTATTTCAGAACTTCTTCTGCCAAATAAGCACATGCTTTAAATTTGCTCTTGTTTAAAATAGAGTTCATCATGTGGTGGTTGGGGCTTGTAGAAGTGGCTTGTAAAAGTAAATATTTAAAGAACCCCCCCACACACACTGCACAGTTGAAATCCTCTCATATTTCTCTCTGCATTGTATGGTCCAAGTCTTTTGGCCAGGGTGTCTGCCCTGCTACTTTGAGATATTATTATTGCAAATATTTATATCCTGCTTTTCAATAAAAAAGTTCCCAAAGCAGTTTACATAGCAGAATAAAATGAAAAAAAAAATCACACCCACCATTGCCTCCAATATAGTTTAAATAAACATTCTGAAGTTACAGCTTATATTCTTTAATAAAAACCTGAAAAATCTGTTTTCTGAGTCCTTATTTCTGTTCTAGGCAATGACCTTATCAGTGTCAAGCAAACAGCAAATAAGTAATAGACACCCTTCATTAAACTACAGGCACTGCCAATGTTTTATGACATAATGGGAGGTTTTGATGTGTTCTATTACAGAGATGGCATGTGCTTAAAATAACATTCATTTTCAATCATATTATCTTTAAAAAGGCAGTGTAACTTCTTGATTGCATGAGCTTACTTTGTGAAAATGCCTACAGCTGATGAGGCAATAATCGCCATTTACTTTGAAAAGGTTATTTAATCAATGCATTGAAAACGTTTCCCTTGTAAGATTCAACAAAAGTATTACTAAGAAAGCAAAAAGAAAAACCTCAAGTACATATAAACGATGAAATAAATATGCTCAGTATGAAAGCCAACATTGAATAAGATCTCAATAAAAGCAAACCTTTTCCGTTGAAAAGCTGGTCCAGTTAAGTATTTGGTAAACAAACTAACACAGCCAAATCCTTTAATCGGGCTGCACTGTCAGAACTTGTGTGAACTGATTTTTCTTTATCGCAAAATGCGATTTATCACAAAATGCATCGCAAAATGTGACGTGCTGTCATGCGCTACCGGCTGTTGCCAGAAATGGCGCTGACTTACCAGTAGCAGCCCTCCCAGATCCCCTGGCACCAGTAAGTCAGCGGCATGGGCGGGGCCGTAGGTGGGGAGGGGGAGGAATGGAGTGTTTTGGATGAGGATCTGGGAGTGGTGGAAGGGGGTGGATCTGGCAGCAGTTCTTCATGCTGGATCTTATCCGCTCTTTTTAAATTCTCCCCGCTCCTTTTCTCTCTTTGGACATATGCCACCAAAATAGTGGCATATGTCCGAGGAGACCCATAGGCCGCCTGAAGGCTTTTGTTTTGTGTCTGAGCAGGACGTGTAAGGAAGTCTGGGCAGGATGTCTGGCTAAGTTGGTAGAGCGTTCGTCTCACAAATGCCTGAAGATCTGAAGGGCAGCAGTTCAAGACGGCCGGAAGTCTGTCGAAGACGGCCGGAAGTCTGGCACGCCGAGCTGATAAGCTGCAGAGCCTCTGTGGGGGAGTGGAGCTGCAGCTGAAGCACTTGAGTGGCAGTCAAGTGTGTTGATTGTGTCAGCTGAAGTGTGTTGAGGTGATAGAGAGAGAGCTGGACTGTGAAAGCAACATCTAGAATGAAGGGTTCTACGAAAGATTAGAACGTTATTATATTGTAAAAACCCCTTGGGGTTTAGAACAGCCTGCCCATGTACACCACCTTGAATTAAAGTCGGAGGAGAAATCCAATGACCAGAAAGGCAGTATATAAATACTGTATATTATTATTATTATTATCATTATCATTATTACATGGAGATAAATAAAAATTGTTTTTACTTAACTCCTGTTTGCCTTTAGTTCACCCCACCTCCACCACCGTAGCATGCAGTGTGTGCCTTTTTGGTGTGGCTTCATGCTGTAATGTGACGGGAGACAAGATTAGGCTCTAAAAGGAGACTAGGTAAGTATACATTTATCTGTTTTGGGTTTTCTCCACAGTTACCTTAAATTGACAGATTCTATTGGGGGGGAAGTTGGAATGTCTTAAATTTGTGATATTCCTTGAAGGATAAACGGTCAGGTTTTGTAACTTCATATCCAACTATTTTTCTGCTGCAAGTAATAAAAAAGGAAGCCTATTTCATTGAGAATGCTGGCATTATACCACATTTTATGCTGCTGCCTTTATTATAATGCTTTTTGAATAGTCTCTTTGTTGGCAACCTTCACCTTGTGTTTACAGGATATAAATCTCTATAATAAATCAACATAAGGAGCGTAATAATTAGTGGTTAATGATAGTTGAACTCTTCCTGCCTTGTCTTGGCTTTTCAGGACTTTCTTGGACAATTCTCAGAAAATGGTTTGGTCTTTCCAAGCTTTTTCTGTGAGAGCTTTGGCAAGCTTGTCCCCAGACTTTCTTCCCATGCAAACGTACTCTTGTGAAGGGGGTCTGGCGATAGGAAGGGCATTTCTGAGCATGCTAAAAAAAAAAATAAAAAAAAATCTGTGTTGCATCTGTGCCTTCCAGTCCAATTCACTGGATCATGAAGCATAGGAAATTACCAGTCTCATGCATCACAACAGGAAATGATGCTTATGAGTATGTTCAGCAGTACTTAAGCCTTGGGGATGTTGCCTAAAACACTCTTCCTAGCTCCAGTAGCCCCGCCCTGCCTCCAGGTTCTGTCCTATCACTTTGCAGGAATATGTTTGCTTGGGAAAGGTGGGGGCTGGAAGGAATCTGTGGAACTCTGTGCCATAGGATGTGATGATGGCACCTGGCCTGGATGCCTTTAAAAGGGGGTTGGACAGATTTAGGGGGGGGGAGAAGTTCATCACAGGTTACAAGCCATGATGGGTATATACAACCTCCTGGCTTTAGAAGTAGGCTATCTCTGAATTCCAGATGCAAGGGAGTGATGACAGGATACAAGTATCTTGTTGTCTTTTGTGCTCCCAGTGGGCCACTGTCAGTGCAATTCTGTGTAGCCTTGCACCGATGTAACAGTAGATGCACCGGTGTAACAGCAGATGCAGCAGTTACACCAGTACAAGGTTACACAGGATTGTGCTGTAAGAGATACAGGAAGCTGGATTAGATGGGCCTTTGGCCTGATCCAGCAGGACTCTTCTTATATTCTTATGAATGGCTGATTGAGGGCATCTGAGAACTTATTAGGCCTGAGCTCAGTGGGGGTTTCATCTTGGCTCCTAATGGATCATATATATATATATATATATATATATATATATATATATATATATATATATATATATATATATATATATATATATATATATATATATATATATATATATTGAACTGGAGGACTTCATATTTCAAAATCCTTATTTCTGAAATCCATCATCTCTACAAATAATGAAGTGAAAACATAGTTAAGTGAAACGTAGTTTTTAATTTGTGTTTTTAAACTATTTTTACTTGTTTTTAGATGTGTTTTTTAATGTGTTTTAACATAAAGTTCACATTTTAGATGGCTTTTAATCCTGGAAATCCGAACTCTTTGTACATTGTAATGGGTCATGAGAACTTTTGATTTTTCTGAAGTGCTGAAAAGTGAATCAGTTGCTGATTCTAGGTGATACCCAGAAGGTTACCTGTTAGTATTTGGAGCACCGCAGAGATGGATTTCTCATTTTTCGCCTAAATTTGATTATGCCCTAATACTGTGTCAATAAAACACTTTAAGTTTTAAGTGTGTGAAAACACAGTTAAAAGACAGCAGCATGGGGATTAGGAGAGCTTGCAGTAATGCCTAACTAGTATTCGGATCCCTTCGAGCTCAAAGATAAACAGCTCTAATGCACAACACCGTTTCTTCATCAAAGGTGACAGAAGCCCAGCAGGTATAAAGAAAATTAATGCTAGTTGGTTGCACTATATGACTCAGATAATTAGCGCTGCATGAAATTGAGATACTTCCAGATGGCAAGACTTTATTTTGCCTTTAAAAATATACCTTTTAGAGCGTATTATCTTAATATATGATCTGTGACGGATCAGGAGAGAGATCTTGGGGTGCTGGTGGGCAGGTCGATGAAAGTGTCGACCCAGTGTGCGGCATCTGTGAAGAAGGCCAATTCCATGCTTGGGATCATTAAAAAAGGGATTGAGAATAAAACGACCAATATTATTATGCTGTTGTACAAATCGATGGTAAGGCCACATCTGGAGTATTGCGTCCAGTTCTCGTCGCTGTATCTCAAAAAGGATATATTGGAACTGGAAAAGGTGCAGAAGAGAGCGACCAAAATGATTAGTGGGCTGGGGCATCTACCTTATGAGGAAAGGCTACAGCGTTTGGGGCTCTTCAGTCTAGAAAAAAGGCGGTTGAGGAGGGACATGATTGAGATGTCTAAAATTATGCATGGGGTGGAGAGAGTGGAGAGAGAAAAGTTATTTTCCCGCTCACACAACACTAGAACTAGGGGACATCCACTCAAATTGAGTGGAGGGAGTATTAAAACAGACAAAAGAAAATATTTCTTTACCCAGCATGTAATTGGTTTGTGGAATTCCTTGCCACAGGAGGTGTGATGGCACCTGGCCTGGGTGCCTTTAAAAGGGGATTGGACAGATTATGGCGGAAAAGTCCATCTCAGCTTACAAACCATGATGGGGATAAGCAACCTCCTGGTTGTAGGAGTAGGTTCGCTTTGTGCCAGGTGCAAGGGAGTGGCGACAGGATACAGCTATCTTGTTGTCTTGTGCTCCCTGAGGCATCTGGTGGGGCCACTGTGTGATACAGGAAGCTGGACTAGATGGGCCTTTGGCCTGATCCAGCAGGGCTCTTCTTATGTTCTTATGTTCTTAATATATGATGTCATTCAATGAAGGTTCAGAATTAAATGAGCAGTAGCTTATATGGCTCACCGTCTTTGAATTAAGGTCAGAGGAGAAATCCGATGACCAACAAAAAGGCGGTATATAAATACTGGTGGTGGTGGTGGTGGTGGTGGTTACCTTGCATCATGAGTGGAAGGAAAGGTGAGCGAAAACAACTTGCTTAGCTCCCTTCTGCCCCCTCCCTTGTTTTTTTTTTCTGCCAACAAATGAAAGTTCTTTTTAAGGCTGCCTCTGCAAATGCAAATGCCTCGGGAAATTCTAACTTTAAGATTCAGCCACTTTGCCCGTGCTGGGTCGAGTGTGATTGGCTATTAGACATGGGGTGGAAAAACCAAAAAAACAAACAAACCCTCAAACAAAAAGGAAGATAAACAAGAGACAGTTTTTACTTCAGATTTCTGAAAAAAAGGTTTCAGTAAGAACATTTAGTATATACAAAGAGGATGGTACTAGAGCAGTTTAAACACGCGCGCACACACACACACACACACACACACACACACACACACACACACACACACACACACACTCATAATTGTATACGGGGGCAGAAGCCCCAGAGGGATAAATGTATCTAGCTCAGCGGTGTAGTCACGTCCCTGGGAGGTGGGGCCATGGGGTGCGGCGACACGCCCCCCGACACTGACGCCGCTCTAAACCAACCCAAGGCTCTAGGTGGATGGGCGGGCCAAACTGCGCGCCTGTTTTCCTCGCCACCACGTGCCTTTTCCGATGCAGCCGTGACGCGGTTGTCACCCCCCCCCCCCCGCATGTCGCCTGCTCCCACGGCCCAACCTACCCCAGGCAGCCCAAGCTACACCTGACTAGTCTTGTTCTCTAGTATAGCCAGGTTCCAAATTGAAACAATATTCATATCTGATTCAGCTTTATGGTCAGCTTCTTCAGACTTCTCTGGATCTTTCTTCTTCGAGCAGCACAGCTCTCTCTCTCTCTCTCTCTCTCTCTCTCTCTCTCTCTCTCTCTCTCTCTCTCTGGCTCTTTCCCAGCTTAATTGTGCTCTAGCTCAGCCTCACTTTTATATAAGAATATAAAATATTCATTTTTAATTCTTTTTTATTCATTTTTTTAAATATTTATTTATTTATTTATTTATACCCCGCCTTTCTCCCAACAAGGGCACTCAAGGCGGCTTACAACACAAACATTAAAATACATATATACACATTAAAATAATTAAAAACAATTAATTAAACAATTCCCGCTGAAAGGTCTCTAAAGAGGGAGCCGTTCTTAATTCCAGGGGGAGGGAATTCCATAATTGGGGCGCCACAGCCGAGAAGGCCCTATTCTGTGCCGCCATCCCCCTCACTTCCGTCAATGGCGGCACGGTTAACAGGGCCCCCCCCTGATGACCTCAGAGTACGGGTTGGATTATAAGGAAGGAGGTGGTCCCTCAAATATCCTGGACCCGAGCCATTAAGGGCTTTAAAAGTCAAAACTAGCACTTTGAATTGTGCCCGGAAACGAACCGGCAGTCAGTGTAGCCGCCGAAGCAACAGTCCGACTGAGTCGAACCGACAGGCCCCGGCAACCACCCGGGCCGCCACATTCTGCAGTAGTTGCAGTTTCCGAACAGTCTTCAAAGGCAGCCCCACGTAGAGCGCATTGCAGTAATCTAGTCTAGATGTCACTAGGGCATGGGTCACTGTGGCCAGGTCTGCACAATCCAAGTACGGTCGCAGCTGGTATACTGACCCTTACTCCCAGATTTTATCCAGTTAGATGGCCAGTCCTAAGTTTCATTTACCAAAGTAGTGGTTTTAGTTTGCCATGTCCTCAAATGTGTCGTTTCCCCCCCCCCCCCCGTTTTTCTTTTCTCTTCTGTTTTCTAACCAATGCTTCTGTTTTCTGGGCTGACCTATTAATTTTTCTTCCTAGAGATGAACTGAACTTACATTTTTTCTTCAGACAACCATTTTACAACACAACACATATAACATAAATACAAATACAAAATGGAGGAAACAGGTGCATTTTCATAGAAGGAGCTTGGAAACCTCCCCCCCCACACACACACACATCTTTAAATATGTATTTATTTTGCAGTGACCAAAAATATTTTTTTTAACAGCAGAAAGTGGAACAGAAATCAAAGCATGCAAAAATTCAGACAGAATGAAAACAGAGAGATCCATCCTTAAAACTATCCTTTTAATCATTAGCATTTTGAATGACCCTAGAAAGGAGGCAAAGTTTAAACAAGTAGCTCTCTAGTCTAGAGCAACGAAATATATGGAAGCTGGAAAATGATTCCAAGTGTGTAACCCTGTTCACCCTTTGGTAAAAGCTGAGCATGAACAAATAAACCAGGGCCTGACATTTCATCAAAGTCCATGTATGGTAAAGAATATGAACCCCCCCCCTTTCAATTGAGGCCAGTGAATTAGAATGGGGAGGGGAACTCTTTGGTTTCTTTTATTGTCTCTACCTTATTCTGCAAATGTGGGAATCGGGGAAATAACAGTTTTCATTCCTAGCCCTTAGCTTTGCATGATAGTTGACACTGCAGCTAGATACAGGAGACACCCGGTCTCATCCTAAATCCTTATTTTCTTTCACGCAGCATCTTTTGTATAGTCTGCAGTAGGTGTTGTAGTTGTAATCCAGATAAGATCCTTAGGGACTTTTGTGACACCTTTTAAAGACCAATTCTACCCTTGAGATATGCCTGCACATTCTTTGCACATCTGCTGGAGCAATGACAGCCCTGTCAGTGTAGATTTCTGCCCGCCGTTGGGCGCACCACGGACACAGGTGCAACATCAGAAAAATGCTGTGCCGACATAGCTTGGACACTGGTGCAACTGCCATGTCAAAGCCCATCAAGTAAAATAGAGTACACATCTGCCATAAACCTCTGAGCTTCTCTTCACATGAACATCTGAGATAAGTGAATAACTAACTAATTGGCTGATCTCAAACCTATCTTGTCTGGCTCCCAGATGTGTTTTTGTGCAGTGAGCTACCAACACCATGCTTTGCCTGACTGCAGTTGAAGCTCCCCTTCAGAGGCGTTTCTACAGTAGGGGCGGTATTGTAAGTTGCGCCCCGTCCTAGTCCCCATTTACAAGCCTCCTGCCCATCACCTTTGCCACATGGAATGTCTCCGACGGAGAGGGGGCGGGGCTGCCTCGTGCCAGCTTGTAAATGGGGACTCTGATGGGGCGCAACTTACAATACCGCCGCTACTGTAGAAGCACCTCTGCTCCCCTTGTAACTCATCCTAGTCCCTCACCTGCGATAAGGGGTTACTTCCAGTGAGTGAAGGTCCCTACAGGGACTCAAACCTTTGCCATGGAGAGACCTGTGTGTTTGTTTCACTTAGCTGTCCTCTTCTGAGAGAGGGGGGGGGGAGAGAGAGCGATCTTTCTACCCTTGCTCTGCTGTGGTCAAAAAGGCATTCCATGGATGTGTGTGTTTGTGAGTGGGCTAAGGGGATTTGAACCCTGGCTGCAGGGATTCCTAGCAGTCCTTTGCTTTTGCCCCTTTGCTTTGGACACCGCAGTAGCTCATCTTGGGTGTGGGAGTGTTGTGGCATCATTGTGTGAGGTTGTGTATGTGGTGTCCTTGGGGCATCTCCCTATGTTTGGCGGGGGTGCCAGTTGCTGTGTTGCTCATTCCTAGGGGATGGCAGGGGCGTCTCAGGGGCACCCTGCACCTGCACCCACACCCTGCTCAAGTCACTCTGGTGGCACTTCTCTGGCTGCTGCTGATAGGGCTGGATGGATGAGGTGATTGGCTCCTGGGACGCCAATGACGTGTTGACATCACACCGATAATGACACACTGGCAGGATGCTGCTCCATGGATGATGGGCTGTGTAGAGGTTTCCATGGACACGGTTGCTGTTACTGGGAAGGGCTGCATCTGCTTTACTGGGAGGGCTGCACTGTCATGACGTTGCCTGGACAGGCTTAGGATATGATGACTGTTGTGCCAGCATTGGTACACCATTGGCATGATGTCCAAACAGGATTGGGCTCTGTGTCTCACATATCAGTATCCTTTGTAATGACACTGACACATTCGTATAAGCTATAACTGTCTGAGAAGGTAGTCAAGGTCCATCAAGCAAGACAGAGTATACATCTGGCATAAACCTTTAAGCTTCTGTTAACATGAATATCTGAGATGTGTGAATAATTAACTCAGTTACATCTCTAATTAAAGCATACAGTATCTCGGTTTGAATGTGCATATTAACTCTGGCCTTGAGTTTCTTTCACAGCTCTTCTCTGCATTGACAAGCTTCCTCAGTTGTTCGTCATGCCTCTGCTTACTCATTGAAACATTACTTAAGCCCTCCGGTCATCTTTCACTTGGTTCCCATAATGACAGCCAGTTTGAATCATTACCTTTTGTTGATGCCTTTCTTTCTGCAAGAAATAAGAATGAATCTGGCGTTCATTTTTTTTCCCCTTTCTCAGCCTGCAGTGGTAAAAACTAGCTCATGCAGTGAATTTAAAAATATTTGCATTGATCAATTAGCATTGTTTCAGACAAAGCATTTGCACTTGGAGAGCTTTTACTGAAGCGAAGAATCCTTGGCAGTGATTTTAATGTGTGTGCTTCTCTTGAAAATCAAGAGGTGACATGACTGAACTCTGGCATTTGGGTATCTGCTACTGAAACAGTTGGATTGAAGTTCTGGGCATGCCTACGGGCTGAAATGTTCAGTGTGTTCTTTTTATCAACTTCTTTTGCCACTAGTTTGTAGAATTTTGAAAGGCTTTTTCCTTGTCCATTTTATGATATGCCCTGCCCTTGTCTCATAGAGCCCAGTGACCTGGAAGGGAGAGAATTCTTCTGTTTTTTATGAACAAAATATTTTCACCCAGTATGTGATTTCCCCCAGTATATGCCCTAACTACATAGCTGTCTTCTATAATATAGTGTTGTGGGGTAGGGCCATAGCATAGTGAACTAACACATGATTTGCATGTAGAAGGTCATAGGTTTGATCCAGTTAAACAAGGTCATCATGTAGCAGGGCTGGTAAAGACCCCTGCCAGTGTCTGGAGACAAGACTTGGAAAGGTGGAACAATGGTCTGATTTGGGGTAACCAGTTTCAAATGATTATTATTATTATTATTATTATAAATGTTTATGTATCTCCTTTACAAATATCTTTGGATTGGTAGAATCCAAACCTATTCTTTGGTCATGAACCACAATTCCCTACTTGCTGAATTTCTCTCCTGACGTAGTTTCTTTCTCCAATTCATTTGTATAAAACATAGGTTTCTCTCCCATCTTTATGATTACATCATCCCTTGCATTTAATTCACAGCAATGGCTTCATGCCATGCTTCATGTCGTCTGCATAGTGCTCCCTGAAGTTCTGGATCATTCCTTGCAGCCTTGAAAATAAGTCTACAAAACCTACTAGCATAGAAAACTAGCCTACTGACCACACATACTTATTCCATCACTGGTCTAAAAAAAGTCAGTTTTGTTTTGTAAACTTTCTCTGCCTGATCTCCTGAAGGAGATTCTTGAGTGTCATCGGTGACCAGGCTGATGACTTTACTTACCTAAAATAGTGATGGGAGGGAGCCAGCTTTAAATCTAATTTTCTTCAAGTTCATCTCCGAATATGGTATTTTGTGCAGGCTGAAAAAATATTTGAGGCTCATGACAGCAATAGGGATTACATACTTCTCTTGTTCTGTGCTTAGCATTTTCTGCTGCATGATCAAAATCACCCATTTTATAGATGACTTCAAGGATTTTTTTAATCTTCTTTATTTATTGTCTCTGATTCATTAGCTGCATCAAATCTACCTTCTTCTCCCTGCTTCTTTGATGCTCATATCCTCAGCAGGTACCCATCTGAATGGTTTTCAGACCAGTAGGTTGTATCATTAGCTTGAGCAGAATGGGGATTTTAGCTGTGTGCAAGAATAGATGTTTTCCCGTAGTTGCCAGGTTTAAACTAGTGAGGCATGAGGCTCAGCTCCTTTTCTTGACTCAGTGCAACAAGCCCAAGAGGCAGCACAGCAGCGGATTTCAATGCATAAACCCAAAGGTCTGTGCGGTAACTTTCAGGTGAAGTGATCTTTGTAACATACATAGCGCAATCCTATCCAACTTACACCAGTGGTGTAACCAGCGGGGGAGGGCAGGGTGGGAAGCTTTGGAGGGGAGGGGAGATTTAAATCCCCTTTGAATCCCCTTTGGAGGGGATCTGAAACCCCATTCTGTTCTGGGGCCTCCCGTTCTCGCTGCACTGCTGGTTACACTGGTGGTGCAAGTTGGATTGGATTGCGCTGATCAGGTCATACCAGCTTTACCTCTAATGCTGTAATTTTAGGCTAGCTTTGTTAGGGTTTATTTTTGTCCTGCCTATTCCAATCTTGAAGTCGTTAACTTCTAGAAGTACAATACAGTAGTTAATAAAGTTTCAGTATCCATAATGCCCATAATATCCATAATAGAGAATGTTGCAAAAGTAATGGGCATTTTGACATGTTGTCAATACAGGATCATACCAAAATGAACTACATTGGCTTAGGATTAAAAGTGAAATAAGGTGATGATACAGAGAGGGGGGCAAAAAATTCCCCCCATCTTGTCTTGATTCCTCTTTTCAAAAAATGACAAACATCTCTAATCAGGAGAAAAACAGAAACAGACCCAATGCTCAGTTTCAGAGAGAAACTTGAGAAGTATGTTGTTGTAAGGAGGAAAAAAGAAAAAGAGAAAGAACCTTGACTTTTTTATTAACACACCACCACAGCCAACTATAGCTCTGCTATCCAAGCTCTTGACTAATGAACAATTCCACTGTGCACACAGAAAACACCAATTCAACTGCTCTCAACCTCCCAGCATCCTGTTTATTTTAGAAACCAACCTGCTATTTTGTACCTAATCAAGGAATTCAGGGATACGTTTCAGCTAAGCCCAAAAAGCAGATATTTATGTCCCAAGTTGTTAAATAAATTAGGTAAGGAATATGTTTTTGGAGCTCTAGGGCTTTGCAGTGAGAAGCTGTTAAAGCCCCAACAGCTTTAAGAGCAGACTCTGTATCTTACAGAGGACAGAGCTTAGGAAACCTGGTGCTGAAATGTCCAGTGCCTCAAGGACGAAGAATCCCAAAATGATCCTCTAACTTGCGAGGGGAAAGAAGTTCTTCTGAGGGTTTTCTCCAAAAAAACAGCCACTATATTAACCCTCACATCTTGAAGCCTACTGCGCAGGAATTTCACATTGTTGTAATTGCATTTCAAGCCAGATAATATTCGGGAAAAAATATGTACAGCTGTATGATATATTACCCATTCATTCCCCTCTTACAGCCCAATCCTGTTCTTAAGATCCTGAGGATCCTGAGCTCCGCCACGGGCAAGCTCTCCACGGCGGAAAGTCTACTCGGGGAAGGGGACGCTTGTTCCCTTCCCCGGGTGTAACTGCGGCTGGGGCTGATCGGCCTCCTCAGAATTCCGCCAGCTATTTTGCTGGTGGAAGTCAGAGGAGGCCATGTAACGGCTCAGCCAATCAGCGGGGGTCAAGATTCGGCCGAGGCCAATCCCTGCCCTCTCCCCGATCGGCTGGGCCTATCGGCCCCCGCCATTTGTTCTCAAACCACCCCCCTCTGCTGGATCCTTATCTCGGTCTGATGGCGGGTGGGAGACAGTCTGGGTGGCAGAGCAGATACGGTCGGCCTTGCGCCAGCCTTCTCTGCTTGCGAGTCATCGTGAAAGTGCTTTACGGCACTTTTGTGACAGCTTAGGGCGGTAGAACACTCGTTCCACCGCCCGATAATAGGACTGGATTGCACCATTAATCTCTTATGGACATTTCACCTGAACATGAGCTAAGAATTGAGTCTGAAAGCGTGAAATACTGAAAAATAAAATTGGGAATAGGAGCCGATCTAGTTAAATCAGCGGTTCTCAAAGTTCTCCCTGTGAGTTGGGGAGAACTGTGAGCAGCTGCGGGGGCAGGGCAATGGTGGCAGCACACCTGGGATCATGGAAGCGCTCCCAGGATTGTGCCGCCACCAGTGGCAAGACGGGCTATTTTTTACTTACAATCGTTGCGCCGGCCCTCTGGAGGGTGCAAGGAGACCCGCGGCCCCCTCTGCAGTCCTCCCTGCACTGCCGATCAGCTCTCTGTAGTGATTGCGACCCACTTCATTTTTTGTCTGAAACTGGAAGTGGGTCACAATCACTGCTACATCCGATCAACAGCATGGGGAGGCCCACAGAGGAAGTTGTGGGCCTCCCCTCCTCCTCCAGAGCGCTGGCGCAATGATTGTAAGTTAAAAACAGCCCATTTTGCCACCAGTGGCGGCGCGATCCCAGGAACGCCACCACAATCCCCAGTGCGCCACCATGGCCACGGTCACCATACCCCTTAAGGGGCTACCCACCAGTTGTGACCCACCAGTTTGAGAACCACTGAGTTGAAATCATATGGTATAGAGTTCTTGGCACTGTACCACTTCAGATTGCAGGTAGTGAATTGCATGGCTGAACGTTGGCCTGTATCAAAATGTCTCTGCACCTGGAAAACTAGCATGTCAAAGAGAGGATTGCCCAGTCAGCCCCCACAAATCACATGAGACAGCAATGGATCCTGTCTACAAAACTCCTCCTGCTTTAGTGTAGGTACCTACCCAACTGTTCACTGTCCCTTTGGGCATCCAACCAGAGCTCAGCTCTTGCCAAACTCTGGTTTTCACCACCAACCCCTAGAAAGGGGGTCAAGGCAGCCAAATTACCCAGCTCATCCCAAGCCAGAAAGCCTTTAGGATGGACTTTGCAATTCAGGCCTTAAGGGTCACCAGCCAGCATCCCCGAGCCAGACAGCCTCGTGAGACTGGTACTGGATTCCGCTCTGGTCCTTGCATACCTTAGGATGCACACCAGATTCCTACTCCCAGCCCCGCATTATATCTGCCAGAAGTGGCCAGACTTTCTAATATAGTACCTCACCAAAGGAGATAGTCTGGGGTAAGCGAGAAAAAACAACACACCTGCCACATGCCAATCAGGCAGAGAGCAAAAAAATAGCTGTCCCCCAAGGGCAGCCAGCTAATCTCAGAGTGTCCCTAGGGCAGGTGGGATGAGTGCAACGTCACCTGAGCTCCAAATGGCTTGCTCAGCACGCAAGCAGGAGAAAAAAATGCTGTGGGAGAGACACTTCTCCCCAATCACCCAATCAGTGAGGACTCTGTGTTTCTTGCCTCATGCAGGATGTGGGGCTGGGCAAGAAGGCCGCTGCTTGAAATGCAGTGTGGCTGCATTCCAACAACCTTCTCTCCCTGAGGTGCTAGTTTTTATGTGCAGGAATGTTCTGTTTTCAGTTTCATTGTGGAAGATTATTAAACTATTATTTATAGGGCTATTATTTATTATTTATTGTTGTCTCTTCTGCTAAAAAAAAAAATAGTCTTCCAGGCAAATTCAGTTTACAAATTCAGTTTCAAATAATCTCATAACAACAAATTAAAAAGATGCAAGCCACAACAGAAAAAAAAACAAAACAAAGCCAGACAAAAACAAGAAGCAGGTTAAAAGAGGCAGAGTTAGATGCAGTTTAAAAGCACAGACAAACAATACAGATTTAACCTGGCATCAAAAGTTGGGCAAAGTTGATGGCTTGCAATTTATGTGAGGGGAAGCTTCCACCCCATCATAGGAAAAGATTTCTCTGGACTCCACCTAATCTCTGAAGGCGCAGGCATCCCAAGAAGGCCTTGGGCACAATTCTTCAGGGATGGAAAGGCTTATATGGAAGCAAACAGCCCTTGTCACTTTCCTGCTGCAGTCCTTAAAACGCTTACGTAGAAACAGCCTCCATTTTTGACGTTCCATACATTTTTCAAAAGAGGAAAGCCAATATTACACTGTTCACCTTCCAAAAATGATGAATAGCCGTGGTTTCTATTATATCTGAAGTATACGATCCCTCTGAATGCAATTTTCAAAAATGTTCCAGGGAACTCTGAGGCTCCTTGGAGGCTTCTCCGGGTTCCTCAGTGAAAAGGTCAGTCATGGCGGACAGCTTGCCCATTACTCCTGAACTACCCCTGCAGCCAAAGGAAATGCAGGAACACTCTAGGGTGCACTTTCAGTTAGCACAGGATAATGGTGACTTCCAACAGGCTGTTGGCACTGTTGCCATCTGCTCTGAGCAGCAGCAGGAATTCCTGGAGGACCAGGGAGAGGACGAACACCAGCTTCACAGTACCACTACGGAGGAGGATCAGAGCCAAGACAGTTAAGTATCAGCCTGGGTAAGGAAACTCAGCCTTCCCCCACAGTGACTGAAAAATGAGGCTGCCACCCAACAGTCTTTTTCAGGGGGCAGCTATTTCCCCTGTGGCCATTGCTGTAAACCCAGTGACCAAGAGGGCTGTGGAGAGGACTTATACGCAGAGCCTATTTGCATACAAATTGTGTGCGATGTCTCTGTCTGCACAATCTGGACTATGACGACACAATCCTACGTAACTTCGGAATGGTGGAGCAGGGTGTCACAAAATGCCATAAGGCATGCGTGCGGCACCCAGAGAGTAAGCAGTGTCGGTGGAGAGGCTTGCACCGCTCCTCCAGTGTCACAGAATGGAGCATCACCATGGCGGAGAGCTGAGTCCCCACTGGGTGGCGGAGGGGCGTGGGGGCATGGAATGGAGCATTCTGGGGGGTAGGATTGGAGTATCGGGCCCGGGAAGGGGGAGGGATCAGCGGAGACTTCCTTCACTATATCCTGTCCCCTTCCTGGTCCTGTTGGGCCTTACACGGGCCTCTCAAATGTACGCTGGCATGCATTCGAGGAAGCCCATCGGGACGGCTGGTACATTTCTAAGAGTAAAGGGACAAATATCCCTTTACCTGAGGAGGCCGCCAGCTGAGCTGAGGCAGGCCCAATCCCACAAAGGATGTGGCAGGCGCCTTGTGTGCGCTGCCACGTCCTGCTAGACAGGATTAAACTGCCCGTGTTTTGGAGTTCTAGATCATGCAGTAAATCTATATGCACACACGTATACAACAGAACACATGGCACACTTTTCCAAATGTAGAGGACATCTTAGAACATGGGAAGCTGCCTTCTACGGAGTGAGACCATTGAGTCATCTAGCTCAGTTTTGTGTGCTGATTGGCAGCAGCTCTCCATGGCTCAGACAGAGATCTCTTCCAAACATATGTGAGGATGTCAGGGACTGAACCTGGAACCTTTTGCCTGAGGTCTATTGCTAAGCTTCAGGGCTAACCAAGCCTACAGTACAGTCTATGTGAAAAACATAACATTACAGCTGGTGTAGCTGTTCACTGTTGCGGTAATTTAGCCCATCCTAAACTTGCATTGAATGTTGCATTATAAGGGAAAACTGAGATTAACTCATGGATTTCTAAAGTTTGTCCAGTATGCTCTGATGGCTGTCTCTTCCCTTTTTCTCTCCTGCATGTTGCTGTCTAATGTTGTTTTTGAGCAAAAGACAATTACACAAACACCTGTGCTAAAGACATGAAGATCATCAGCAAAACTCAATTCCAAATTAATGATAGTAATATAGCTAATTCCCTATGTATCCTAATGAAAATTGTCTATAGTGTTAATGGCATTCAATCTTTACTTCTTACCTGTTGTGCCAAATCTAGAAATTGGATAGGACCCACACGGTTTCAAATATTCATTGAAGAAACCATCAAACAAACGAAACACCTTCCATATATACAATAAATGCATAAATAAATAAAATCGCTTTTTATCTTGGCATTTTTTTTCCTTTTCATTATTATCTGTGGGAATCAGCTTGTGGTTTTTTGTTTTTGTTTTTTTAATGTTGGCTTTGAATTACACTCTGTGGCCTTGGTTCTGTCCTTGTCCTGAAATAAATGTTTTATTACGTTTCACTCAAAGACAGTCTATTGGCAGGAAAATGTAGAAGGAGTTGTCAAAACTATATGGGAAGGGCAGATTTGTAACAGGAGGCACCCAGATGCCATGGCTCTGATCTCAGCTCCTCATGTTGTTTATCGTGATGTCCTTCTGATCCATTGACAGGTGGCATCAGGCCACAGTCCCAACTCTGTCATCTCCCGTCTTCCTCCCATGAGAAGGCGCACATTCTTCTTGCTGATGGGATGTTATGCACAGCTTTCTGATCATCTGAGGAAGTATCTTTCATCACACTGTTCCCACATGTGGGAGACGAGCACAGAAAAAAAAAGTCATTTAATCTCAACCTTGTGTGTGTCACGCTGGCTATGCGCTCTCTCTTCCCCTTTTAGCATTTAGAGTGAGCTTCAACAGATCCAGTTTGAACCTTCCATGTGACTTCCAGTGTCTTAGTCGTAGACTCCCTGCCTTATGCAGGCTTCATCTTAGTACATTTGTCTGAAAGCACCTCATTGGAAAAAAGTATTTCATGTGTGAGAATGTGAAACCACATTTTGCTGTGAAAAATGGCCATAAGGAGAAAGAGTTAAGCAGCCTCTTTCTCTGTCTGACCTTCAGGAGTGGTCAGTCATAGCCTCCCTGATTTTGTTTAAAAAAATTTTTTAACAAAAGAAATAGTGGTGGGGTGGTGACTTATAGAAGTTTATGTAAAAGTGTAGGTTTAAATGTGAGGAAAGAAGAAATTGTACTGAACTTTACATTAGAGGGAACTCCAGAGCAGCAGGAGTTCCTTTTCAGGAATCCATCAAGATGGAAACACTCTTTCAAGAACCCCATCAATGAGGAAGAGAGCACTTACCCTAAAGGCAAGTGTCTTCAGGTGCTCAGAGCTCCAGCCAGGCTAGCAGAGCATAACCTGAGGCATGCAAGGACTCACTAAAGCCTTTAATTTAATTCAACAAGAACCCACTTCAGTTCCTTGATCTGCCTTCAGTTCCCCCGTCTGACTACTGCCATTACTATCAGGATGCAATAAAAAGCATAGGCCTCTATTTACACAAAGGTGTTCTTGTCATTATGGAATATCTGAACAGAGTAGTACTGTGTAAATTACTTACAATATGCAGCTACTGTAACTGATTCCTAGTGTGCCTTGGCAAAGAATTTGTTCCTAGATTAACCCCAGATGATCTTGGAGGGAATAGTGAATTCTGGAAGATCATCAACATGTAACACTGATTACATCCCATTGTTCATTAGCAAGGGATGTCAGATACATTCACTGGGGTTGGGCCTGGAAAATAATTCCTGGAGCTTGGAATTCACACCCCACCCTGCACCCCTTGAAAAGGACTTGCTTTAAAGCCCTTTCCCATCTTTTGTGCCCCACTTTCAACCCAGGAGATTGCTTGGCCTTGACATTCTAAGCCCTGCAAGATCTCCAATATAGCACACAGAGAAAGAAGAGGTGAGATTGGATCTTGATGCAGCCTCGCCTTACAATTTAGAATCCTGGAATAGCAGATCAACTCAGTAGCATTTATGATGCTTCAAACACTTGTTCTTACCAGAGGTGGCAGAGTGGGACTAGAGAAAGTAGTGTGTATGCTACAGTCAATGATGCCTTTATCATAATCTTCAAACTGTCACGGTCTCCAGTAGTGTATATGCAAGGAAAGCTTTTCAGTGAAAGGCAGAACAAAGAACAACTTCAGTGCTTTGTCACTGTGGCTTTAAGTTGAGATTCACAATTCTGGGTACTCTTCCCCCTCCCCATGGAGTTTTTCTCATGCTTGTTTAAGGAAGGAGCACAATTATTAACCAGTGAAATTGTGCCTCTTCCCAAAAGTACCTGAATTCTATTGATCCATGAAGGCCCATCTCAGAAGAGTGTACTAATTATACAACAGGCTTTCTTGGCAACATTATCTCTTCTGTTGCCTAGATTAACCACTATGAATTCATCATCAGTTCCTGTTCAGTACAGAGAAATTGCAATAAAAGCCAGCTCATTTGGGACCTCTATAAACTATCAGGATAAGTGATAAACCAAACTGTTCATACCCACTTACAGAGATGGCATTTACCGTTCTCTATGGGATATATCCAAGCTGAACTGGGCAAATGGTTAGCATATGAGACTTCAGCCTGTATAGGAACTGCTGCATAGATTTCCACTTAGGTATGCTAAATAGCACTGGCAATAGACACACTCCAAACAACCCACTGATCTGTTCTGTTTTGTTGTCAACAGAGAGGAAACTGACCAGAATGGTTCTCATGAAATTGCAAAATAACTGCACACAATATTGCCCACAGCTTTAAATCTGTTCAATAGAAGTAATGTCCAATTTAAAAAAAAAAAAAAACCCACCCTGCTGCCTGTAACATGCAGGGCATTTGGCATTACTGGATAATAAAGTGCTGGAAGGTAGTGTAAACTGCCTAATAGGTGACAGCTGGCAACACCCACTGGGATGAAAAGAACAGACATAATTACTTTCTGAATAACATGGATGGCAATGGAAATGAAGGAATGCATTGTGCAGCCATTTAATAGTCACTTCCAACTGATACAGCCTGGACTGAATGCGAGCCTTTTCATTGACCCCACCCCCTTCAGCAAGAGAAGCAGAACTAAAAGACTATTGTCTAACATCTTCCCACAGTCTAGGACTGCGGTTCCCAAACTGTGCACCACGGCGCCCTGGGGCACCACAGCAAACTCACAGGGGTGCCATAGAATATTTTAAATGTCTAAGGGGAACAAAGAGCCAGAACTGTGGGGTGCCATGAAAAAATTACAGAGGACTGTAGGGGATCCATGAACAGAGAAGATTTGGGAATCTCTGGTCATTCACATATTAGGCCTTTCATATTCCACCCCCTACAATTAACCCGTGCTACAGGGCCAAATGTTACAGGGCCACAATCCAAGGGCAGGTGCACTGCTGCAATGTGCCTGCAAAACCAGTCAAGTGAGAAAGTTAAGGCAAGCCACTCGCTATGGGCAAAAAAAGGGAGAAATAGCCTCTGTCTCGGATTAAAATATAGAAGTCATTCATGTCTTAAGTAGGCAACATCAATTGCCACAAGTGGAAAAAGCAGCCAGTTAATTCTCAGTGAATGAGTGGTACTCACACGTCACCATATTCAGGAGCAGCCCATCTATGAGGCCAATTGAACCGGTCACCTCAGGCAGCAGATTGGTGGGGGAGACCCATCTCTGTCTGCTTACTTCCCTCCACCGCTCCTCCTCCTCCTCCTCCTCCTCGTTCCACTCCCTGAATTGGAAAAGGAAGAGGGGGACAGAGAAGAGGAAATGTGGAGGGGAGGGGAGTGTTGAGCTAGAACATTGGAGAGTGGGAGGAGCAGAGGCTGGCACATCATTGGGTAAGGGGGGCAGCAGCTGGCATGTCACCTCAGGCCCCAGGAGGTCTATTCATCATATTTGAAGCCTGAATCACTTCACTTTCTCTGCCCGCAGCTCATTTTGGACAGTGATCCCTGTGATGATAGGTGGCTCCATTTAATGCATGTGTGTGTTGCTTTGATGGATTCTGCTAGATGTGAACCCTTATCTGAGTGTGAAATGTCCTTCATACAGACACTTCTGTGGACCTTGCCTAACCGCTACCCTGAGTGCAGATTCCTCTGCTAAAGCAGTAATTGGCAATTGAGAAATGTTTCTATACACTTTAGATTAGAATAGCTTTGATCACATTATATTTTGTTTTGTTTTGACTGAACAGTAACCATTTCAAAGGATATTGTCCTGTTTTACTGTGCAATAGGTTACAGCAATTTCATAAGGTGATGGCCAAACTGAGCCTATGGAATCAAGTAAGGATGTGCCAATAAGTATAAAGGACTTTTTCGTTTTATTGACTGTGCGATATTTCCAGTGTTTTGTATTTTCCATTGAGAAGCCAGGATGGTGTAGTGGTTCTGGTGTTGGACTTAGACCTGGAAGATCCAGGTTCAAATCCCCGCTTAGCCATGAAGCTTCTTGGGTGACCTTGGGTTAGTCACTATCTCACAATCTAACCTAACTCACAGGTTTGTTGTGAGGACAAAAGGAGGGAAGCAGTGGCGTCGCTCCAGTAGGGGCGGGGCCGTAAGTATCGCTCCGTCGCAATCCCTTTACCAAGTGAGCAGGAGGCGGCCCCGCCCCCTCACTGTCAGAGCCATTCCCCTGCAGAGAAAGCAGCAGACAAGAGACCCTGCCTTGCTGCTTTCTTCGCAGAGGAAAGGCTCTGACAGTGAGGGGGCGGGGCTGCTTCCTGCTCGCTTGGTAAAGGGATTGCGACGGAGCGATACTTACGGCCCCACCCCTACCGGAGCGACGCCACTGGAGGGAAGGAACCATGTACGCTACTCTGAGCTCCTTTGGAAGAAGGGTGATATAAAAATGTGAAAAATAAACTCACATTTCTTGGGAATGTTGTTTGTTTTCAGTGTGACGCCTATTGGATTCACTGAATCTAAAAAGTGCAAGCATATGTCCCTTTAATTTCAATTTAATCACAAAATATTTAAAATAGTTTGCCCTCTAGTATCATCTGTGCCTAAAGAATGCTTTAAAGATTTGCCCCAGGGATGAAGCTAACCTGGACTGTGGAAGTGAATTCACCATAGAGCCCGGAACCACTATAATTACTGTTATCCTAACTAAATTACTGACGTTTGTGAAACTGCTGTTATCAGTTATCTCATAATCACCTGTCTTGCCTCTTACCTGGTCAGGCAATTATCCAGCAAAAGAAGCTAATCTGGAAAGTGATAAACCTATCCTTCATTGGCAATCATATAACACTTTGTGGTTGATAATACTTAATATAATTATGTCAACCCACCCTTAATTTGCCTGGATTTAGAGAGAAGCTCTTATATGAGATGCAAAGCATAATCCTGTATTTGAAAAACAATGAAGGTCTTGTTGCACCTTAAAGACGAACCCATTTCTTTCAACATAAGCTTCATCCTCTGTCATACGCAAGTAGTCCATTAAAGACACGTTATTGTTTTCGCTGCAATAGACTCGTGTGGCTGCTCCCCTGGAACGCTTTACTTAGGTTTTCTATTAAATGCAACCATAAAATTACTTTTTCTTGAGTGTAATGGCCCTCTCAGAAAATTCTTGGTTAAAAAATGAGTTTTTCCAAGAGAGGTCAGGAAAACGCAAGCTAATGATAAGGTCAGGGCCAAGGGGCAGAGCTTGCAAGTCCTCCTAGAGCTGTTCTTCAGCGTTTACTGCCTGCAGCGCATTGGATCCATCTTAAATTTTTATTCAGATTTTATAGTACAGAAGCAAACATTCCCAAGTTGGTAATATTGAAAGTAGTGGCTGAGAGTACTGAGCCTAGACATTGAAACTTACATTTGCGGCAATTCCGACATTGATCCCATGAATGTTTTCCGCATTAGTGTTTCCTACTCTCACCTTATCTTTGATTGTGTAATAAAGGTATCCACTATACAGTTCCCACCAAGGTTAAATCATAGCGCAAGCCCAAGCATTTACTCAGAAGGAAGTCCCACTGTATTCATTGGGTTTTCATTCAATTCAATTCATTCATGGTAAACATGGGTGAACATGCATAGGATTGCAATCTTACAGTGCAGTCTTATGCAGGTCTACTTAAAAGGGGTAGCCCAATCCTATCATGGTCTTACACTGATGGATCAGCATGAAAGTCGTACTGCCATCATGTGCTTTGGAGCCACCTGCCAGAGGCTCCGTGCGCCCATCAGTGACTCCTGGGCACCCCGCCAGAGCAAGTAGGTTGGAGGAGGTGGTTCAGGGGAGGTTCGGGGCAGGGAGCGAGCAGAACTGAGGTCAGTTAGAAGGTGGGAAGGGGAGGATCTTGACAGTACCAGCACACACCAAGATCCTATCCCCCTTTTCCCCCGCCCAATACACCCCTTCTGGCTCCTAAGTATCTGGCTTAAGTCCAAGGAGACCCATTGGAGGCCAGGCAGCCTACAGGGAGGCAAATAAAAACATTTTTTACTTGCCTCCCCCTAGGCAGTCTAGTCGCTCCTCTCCCCCGCACCATAGCATGCAGCCTGTGTGTGATCACTGCGTGCTCTGAGCTGGTGGAGGATAGGTCATCTCATTGAATTCAATGGGACCTATTCAATTCAATGGAACTATACATGTGTATGGGATTGTAGTCTTAGACACCTAATAAGTTACATATATTCATACAATACCATCATACAACTGCTAATTATAATAGTATTTTTACAGATCGCAAAGCATAGTGAAAATGGTGAGGGCGAGCAAGTAATGGAGATGAGAAGTCAATCAACATATGCACCTACAATAGTGAACAAAGGATCTGAATGTGTGCGTATTGCTGAACTCTTGTGTCAGTCAGCCTGATAAAAGTATGTTTCACTAATATGTAGGTAGTCAAGGTTTGTAATGCCCCATTAGCAAGCAGCTTCTTATAAAAATGTATGACACTCTGTATTTCAGAAAGAAAGTTTCAGCCAGACAACATCTAAGAGTCACCTGTACATTTTATAGCTTTAAGTTCACTCAGTTTTTTCTGTTTCAGTCTTAGCAGACTCTCAATTGTATAATTTGCATAGTGATAGTTTATTCACAAAACAAATACCAAACACATAATGCCACCAAGTATTGAAGGCACTTCCTGCAAACATCTGGCCCTACAATTACAAGTGCAAGTAATGAGAGATCCAACATCACCACAGGAAAATTATTGACGTATAATGATGAGAAGGCACTCATAGTACCAGATGGCATGACTTAGAAGGTGTTCTCTTCGTGGCATGAAGCTACAGACGGAAGCCATCAAGTGTGATTTAAGTGCATATAGGTGTCAGAAAGCTCTGTTTAGCGGTATGCAACATCAGGCTGCTGACTTTAGTTAACAGAGACACAGAGTCCCTGCATTCGAGAGAGAAGGTGACAGGCCAAAGAGAAAAGAGATGTGGAGAAACTTCTCAGCAGTCAGAGTGCCAGGCAAGAAGTTTTTTCTATGCCCAAAATGGTGAAGTGGTCAGATCAAGAACTTTTAGGAACTGTGTTCAAAGACCCCTGATGCAACTAGGACAGCATTCTGCTTTTAATATTTGCAAACCACTCTTTTCAGATTTGGATGGGACTAGCTGCTGCTGGGTGTGAACAGACTTTCACCCCTAGATCCAGGTTAAGTGGCCCATGTGAACATCAATAGTCCTATAGTCCTCCAAAAGAGTGACTTTGCTCTAATGAGGCAAAGCTCACTACCTTTTTTGTCCTAGTAAGTAGAATGTCAGATAGCCTAGCCTAGGCCTGTATAATAATAATAATGAAAATATTTTGACTTCTCTGTCTTGGTCCATCTGTTCCCCCTGCTCCGTTGGTGGTGCTGCATAGTCTGGGCCGGTGGGGGATAGGATTGGGCTATCAGTGGATTAATCAGCAAAGACCACAGGTCAGACTACTATGGAGTAATTTATTTTAGGACTAGTGTACAATACAGAAATGATCAAAATTCTGAAAACAAACCAGTCCACTTAATTTTGTGGAGAAGACCAAGTATATCTCGTTAGAGGGTGTGATTTCTAGACAAGAATGAACCCTGGCACCTTTCCTTTTAGACATTAAGCACTGCGCCCTTTTCTAGTTAGTTTTGCACATTCAAGAACCTATTTCCAACTGATGTGATAAACCTGTATTTGGGTTATAGCCCGTCAGACTGCAGGAGGTGCTTGCTTGATTGAATGCGCCTCCATAAAAACTCCCTCCTTGCCACCAGTCGCCTCATGGAAATGAGCATATGAAGGAGAAGGCGACTGAGCTATAGCTCTGCTATCAAGTTTTCTATCTATCTCCTTGGAATTTACAGTATTTGTATGGAGGCGGAGCATTGCCTGCAAGCCCTATATCAGTTTAGGCACAAGAGATGAGAAGGAGGATTGCTACACCTTAGAGAGAACTAGGCCAGAGTTTCATATTCATAGGGTTTGTTCAGATGACAGCTTTTCCCATGGGTGGTTTCTCATTGTAGTCTGAAAACAGAAGTAGGAGACATAGTACTGAAGAAAGAGGCACTTGTTAACTGTTTTTCTCATGTAGATGCTGCTAGACTATCAAGAAACAGTTGGAGGTTTAGCATAATTCTTGAGTGGCTTGGGAGTATCAGGAACTCTCTCTGCCTGGCACATCAAGAACGTGTGTGTGTGTGTGTGTGTGTGTGTGTGTGTGTGTGTGTGTGTGTGTGTGTGTGTGTGTGTGTGTGTGTGTGTGTGTGTGTGTGTGTGTATGGATATAGATGACATAATATCTTGTTTCAGCAGTTCTGTGTATTAAGAGTTGTCCCCTGGGATCAATTCAGTCAGCAACGATGTTGGTCCTTTCATTGGACTGATGAAGAGGTTGATACAAGCCACATTCATTTCAGGCATTCTGAGAACAAAAATGGCAGTTTTAATTCAGCCAGACATCAAACACTCCTCCCCATGTATAGGACACTTGTATGTATAATATATCATATTGATTAGGCTCATCCTGGTGTAAAGAACTGATAACTCAGGAGAGAAGCGTTGAGCAATTTCTCATTCTTTTCACAGAGGACTGTGACAGCTGAATTTGAAGCAGAGCTGGTGACTTGTTAAAGTGACAGATATGGAGATAGCGGCTGCCGGTGACTCAGACTGACACAGCGTGTTCGTTCTCTTTTATTATACTAGGGGAGGAAGCTTCAGAGAGGATGTGTATAAGAGCACAATATTTTTTTGAGGGACAGAAAATGAAGGAAGTTAAGGAAGGAAATGGAGACTACGGTAATTCCAGAGAGGTACCCATGTTAGAAAAGTACCCACATGCAGAAAAGCCACAAAGCCTCTGATGGCACCTTTGCTTTGCAAATTAACAGGTTTATTGTGGCATAAGCTTGCGTGCTTCCCAAAAGCCTCTCTAGTAAACTTAGCAGTTGGGGGATAAAAGGAATGGTCTTCTTATGGACTATAACTGGTTAAACTGGTTAAACACCAACAAGCAGAGAGTAGGAGCAAACAGATAGCATTCAGAATGGAGGGAAGTAAAACTCCAACACTGAAGGATCTGTGTTGGAACTGGTGCTATTTAATTTATTCAGAAATTATTCTGGAGTAAGGAGTAATTAGTCAAATGGCCAAGTCTGTGAATAACAACAAATATTTCAGGATGGTGAAAACTCAAGAAATGCAAAAAGAGTGCCTAAAAGATCTCTTCAAACTGGATGAAATTGCAACAAACCACATACTTAAGTGGAAAGTGACACATATTGGGTCAAAAAATCCTAATCTCACATATAGACTCAAGGGGTGTTGTGCTGAATGCCCTGTCCTGTCTCCCCATTCTTTGTGTATGTTGCTGTATTTTTGGATACTTTTAACTGCCCAGAAGCTCCTGTGCAAGTTCTGCAATGAAAAGCTGCTGCGAGACTTTGAAACTCGCTTATCTAGCTCACATGTGTTTGTAGCTTGGGAAAATTCCTCCATGTCTGGAGTACTGAAATTGGCATGCGCTTAGGCAATTAGGCAGCCAACCCTGTACTTCTAGGTGGGTTCCACTCCTTCAATCTGGAAGCTTGATGGCATCATCAAAGCAAAGTTATATAAGATGCAGCCCACAGGAAGTCTTCAGTTGATCTCTGCCAGTCCCATTCATTGGGGAGCTCAGAAAGGAGCACCCTGTTGCTCAACCGCAAATGCAAGGACTCGGGCTTCCTTGAGCAATGAAGGTAGTGTAAACTAGGAACTGTCTAGACCAGGGATTCTCAACCTTTGGAGGCCCAGGTACCCCCTATCACGGTCCAATGTTCTGAAGTACCCCCTGCTAATTAACTGCTAATTAATTGGATTAATCAATTAATTAGGTAATTAATCGTTAAATAAAAAGTACTAAAACCATTTTAAATGTGAAAAAAATGTCTTATTTAACTCCAATCCAATCCAATAGTTTATTAACCGTCAATGACCAGCAGCATAGCACAACAAAACACAAGATCAACAGAGCATCACATAACAAGCCTAAATTAAAACAGGTAGGAGACACTACACAAAAGAGGGGCGATTGCTTCTCGGCCTTTTGGCTAAGATCAAGTGTAGTGTGTGTAGTATTTAACTCTGTGAGAGAGTGAGAGAGAGACATGCAAGGATCTCTTTTTTTCCTCCAAGTCACACTTCCCAAAATCAGCTCCTCCCTCCCCCACCCCACCAAGGTACATTTTCCAAAGTACAAAAATAAGCCCAAAACCGAAATCAGAGACAGAAGGGCTCCAAAAATAATTACAATTTAAAATCCATGTGAATTAACACTTAATTAGCTGTTGATATGGCAGATAAGGGGCAGGGCTTGGCATACCCCCAGCAAGAGGTCCGCGTACCCCTAGGGGTACCCGTGCCACAGGTTGAGAACCCCTGGTTTAGCTAGATTGCATTAAGGCATTACTTTATTTTCCTGGATGCTAACTGACTCCAGTGAGCATGCAAACTTCCCCAGGTTTAACATAGGGATGCATGGGGGGGGGGGGGAGGCTGTGGAATGAGAGTTTTGTCATGCTGCTCCTCCACCCATATTCCGTTCTTTGCTATTCCAAACACAACAATTGAAAGGAAAGAACATTGCAAGGGGGGGGGAGCAAGCCAGAAAAAAATGTGCTGAATCATTTCCTTTTAATTCTGGGGATATGGTATAGTTGTAAAAGTTCTGAGTCCATCACAAGTTTTTAAATCCTACAATTAAAATGAAAAAGTTCAAGTCCAATGCAAAACACATAAGCTTGAGTGCGTATTGGTGTGGTGTTTTTTCTCCTCCATGTTAAAGTGGTAAAATCCATTATACTTACTTCGGTTTTTAGAGCTTAAAGGTCTTAATATAGAGTACAGAAGAAAGAGCTTAAAGAAAATCCTCTCTAAGTTTATGAGCATAGCGAGAACATAATTAAAGTTAACCATGAGAGTAAAAGGTAGAAAAAATAATATAAAATGCTTCACAATCTACCTTTGAATTATCTTGAAATAAATCCAAATGAAGATTGGCTTTTAGAATACTTTTATGCAAAGGAGCTGTATCATATTATTCAAAATCACTTGTGATCCTGCCTTTTCCTTCCCAAATTCCTTTATTTTTAATGCTAACTCCATAAGATATTTTTAATATGAGCAATTTCCCATCTGAGATGGCTCACACATTGAACTAGTGGGGCTGACTGTAAACCTCAGTCATTCAAATCAATTTTGTTGTCTCCAACCTGTTAAGTGAATGCTGCTACCCCACCTGGGTGCCATGGGTAGAGTGTCCTTTGCTCAGCCAACCCTGGCATGAGGCAAGCCAGACCAAGCCACCAGCAGATTGATATGATAATATGGGGAGTGCCAGGGGTGGGGCTTGTCCTGCTTTCCAAAGACACTGAGCCTGTATGGCTATCTGAGCCTAGGCAGTGTTGCCTCCCCAACCCACCTGCCCTGTGAGATGGTTTGAGAGTAGCTGGTCATCATTCAGGGCCAAGTAGGAGTGTGTGTGTGTGTGTGTGTGTGTGTGTGTGTGTGTGTGTGTGTCTTTCTGATTGGCTCAGGTTTTTTTCCTCCCTACCTCACACTTCTGAGTAGACATGCATAACATTGGGTTCTCAGTCTGCTAGTCTATTTCAAACAATAAAGTGGCAGAACAAGGAGGAACAGGTAAGGGGGCAAATAGAAGTGGCTGATGGGTGCTGGATCCATTACCTGAGGGAGCTGAACCTCACCTCAGCTCATCAGTGGCCAACCCTGCCAATCATTATTCACATGACTGGAAGCTCAGAGTGGGAATACGGATGTAGAGGAGTGAGACTGTTGTAGCAAGCCCGGCCCTCTTGCCATACGCACAGTTGCTTCTGCAACGTGCATACAGTACGTTTGTTTGTGCGGCCCAAACGTCAAGCCTATGTGTGTACACCCATTATAGATGTGCAAACAACCATGTTTACGGAGGCAGAGTATGGAACTGGCCATCATAACCTCTCTCTGTCTTACTGCCATATTCCCAATTTGTGCATTCAGCTGTGTGGATAGTGCTTCAGTTCACATTCAAAGCTCTCAAGGCTCCTTTTCATTAAAACAAACAAACAAACACAAGGAGCAAGTTCCATGCATCTGTGTGCAATGTGTAGTTTAGCCCTGAGACGTTGACCTCAGGCATGTGAATAGATCAACAATCTTTATTTCCATAAAAGAGTATTTTATGATATTAAGGGCCCAATCCTTTCCAGCGCTGATGCAGCCGTGCCAATGGGGTGCGTGCTGCATCCTGAGGTGGGGTGACAGGCCTCCTTATGCTAAGGGAATGCTTATTCCCTAACCTCGGGGCTGCATTGTGGCTGCTCTGGCGCTGGAAAGTTGGAATAGGATTGGGCCCTAAGATATTTTGTCAATTTCACAATCTTTTATAGTTAATTATATTTGCATAGATAACTAGGTTTCAGCAATATGCATAATTAACTTGCTTAAAATCAATATGATTTATTTACTAAAAAGCCTCCTTTGATCAGCAGACAGCTTTACATGCTACATTTCCCCGCAGAGTTGCCTGTCCAAGGTTTGACGTTTGCAGACATTGCAAGCCCTAATCCTGTCTGTCTCTTCCTTCTGAGTTCCTCTGATGCAAACACACACACACACACACACACACACACACACACACACACACACACACACACACACACACACACACACACACACACACACACACACCCTACTGGGTAATTTATATTCCCTGTTGCCAAATCTAAAGAAATTAGGTGTAGCATGTGCAGAATACACGATATACATTTAAGAGAAACTTTGATGGTGTGTGTAATATGCCATGGCCAATGGCTTTCTTTAGAAAGCTCCCAAATCCTGAAGATTTCACATTGCACGTCTTCACTCAACAATGTACTGAATCTAAAGACCATACATAATGTATCAATCTCATGGGGCTAGATGAGCAATGATATCTATTTGAACAAGTGTATGTGCAGCCGAAAGATCCTTCAGCACACTGGCTGGGAACTAGGAGATCTGAAAGTTATTGTGGGAAATGTCTCATTGCCTGCAGGCTAATATTTATCTGCAATGAAGAAAGAAGGAGAATAGTTGGGTGTTTTATCCGAGGAATAGCATATTATAAGGAAGCAACAAAGGATCAGCACAGAGGAGAATTCAGACACCAGAAGCAAACTAAATGTCAAAGCAGTCCACATTTTAAATACGATTTTTTTTTTAGGACACTGAATAAGAAAAGGTCTTGCATGATACTATTTTGTGCCATTTGGCACCAGTTGAAGTTTTCCTCCTAAGAATAATAGATGTCATTTGGAAGGGGGACCCAATCCAGACCAGAAGCATGGTGGAAAAGCCCCCATCTCCCCACAATTTGGGAGGGGGGGAATCCAACTGCTTTTTACTAAGGAAAATGTATTTATATCAGGCCAGATTATGCATTTAACATCATGCATAGTTTTGGTCCTAATGCATTTTTCCAAACTGGAGCCAGGAAAAGACTCCTACATCCCAATCCTATTGGGCAACTCCACTGGCGAAACAAGTGTTCCTTCAGCGGAGGCTGCCTTATGGCAGTCATGAAAACCCCATCTCCAGCAGTGTACGAAGCTGCGTGCTGCAGGAGCACCAGAAGGGAAACCAGAGTGGCCTGTGCATGGCAGCGGCTCCATGAAGGTTCACTGACCCAGGTAAGTCAGCAGGGGAGGCGGGACAGGGGCAGAGGGATGGTGGAACATGTGCAGAATTCATGTGCCTTCTCCATTTGAAGGCAAGGACATCTGGACAGCCCGCCGCTGTAGCTCTCTTGAAGAAGTCCCCAGAGGAGGGACGAAAGTCAGGATTTTATCTACGATTTTAACGTGCTTTTTATGTTTTTAAACCTGTTCTTAACGTAGCTTTTGGACGTGTTTTTGAATATATTTGCAGTTTTATCTTCACATGGCTTCAGAACCCTTATATCCGATTTCGTTGTACATGAATTAATTTTATTCATCAAAAAGTATGATTCATTTTCTAGGGTTATCCTGAATAAAATGCACACTGGAACATTGATATTTCTCAGGCTTAGGGGGAGCTCTTTGAAATGCGGATTTCCCAATAACTATTTTCAGAGGGTTTGAAAAGAATGGAGAGGAGGTGCATTAAAATTGTTTGTATAAGATAAAGAATTAGGGTTGAGCCAACTCCACCCACCACATTGCCTTTCTTTAAATAAACTTCAAAGTAACTAACATTTCGTAAAGGTTTCATTGTGTGAGCAAATAGCAGCACACCAAGAAATCCAAATGAAACTGGTGCTAACTGTCCAATCCAAATCCCCTGCCACATTATAGTATGCAGCCGGACCAACAAGAGCATGCATGCATTTTTATTTATTTTTATTTTTTCGGGGGGGGGGGGTGTGATCGGACACCTGCATGAGGTAAGTCAAAATATGTTTTACTTGCCGCCCAGCAGGCCTCCCAGTAGGCTCCCAGGCCTATGGGTATCCTCGAACCTATGCCAGCCATAGGAGGCATTCGGATATTTAGGGGAGGGTTTTTGAGGATAGGAGATGGGCGCAGGTCACTGCAATTGGACCCACCCCCTTCCCAACATGCCTCATTACTTCCCCCCCATGCCTGCCCCTGCAGCTAACATACTGGTGCCAGCGGAGGCCTCTGAAGCCACTGCTGTGCTCACTGCGCCGCTGTCCGTTTGCAGCAGTGGCTTGGAAGCGTGCCTTGGCGGCCCAGTTTTTGTACCGCCATAAAGGACTTTGAGCTACCGGAACATTAGTTCTGGCAGTGCCCCAATAGGATTGGGGCCTAAGGATGACAAATGTCCTTCTGGATCTACAGAAGGAAAGAAGTTGTATCCAGAAAGTATTGAAAAATACATATTTCCTATCAGATTTCAATTTCAAGTCAAAACTATGGAAATGAAACAGTTTCTTAAACGTTCTTAAGTAATGGTGAATTAGTAAATGATCCCTGAGCTTCAGTCCTGCTCATTGTTAAGCTGATTTTAAATCCCACTGACTCTCTGTGCTGGATTGCAGCATGGGGAAACTCTTCACAATTACAATTGGTCCACTCATGTTAGGATGAATTCTAAGCCCTGTTTCTTAGCAAAAATCCACATGAGGAGAGGAGAGCAAGAGCTCACTGGTAAGACTCTGATGCTGATGTACACCTGAAGCCCCACCCCTGCTCCCCACATATACAGCATTGGTCTGCAGCATGTTCTGGAATGCTGGATGTGGGCAGCGATTCAGGAGGTGGAGGTGGGGCTTGCCAGCAGGCTTTCGCTTCTCCCCCCAGCATGTGGAATTTTCAGAAGCGTCATCTGGGGGGGGCTTGGTGCCCTGGGCCCCAAGCGCTGCTTCAGGGGAGGGGCACAAGTTCGCGCGTCGCTCACCTTTTCCTCGTTGTTTCTTTGCAGCCATCCGGGCTGCGTTTCGGCCCTCCCGCCCTGGCGTCGATTGGCTCCAAAAGGGAAGCCAAACGGCGGGAGGCGATCGCAGCCGCGCGCTGACATCACGGCCCCGCATCACGTGGGCGCCATTGCGTCGGCGGCCCCCACCATGTGGGGGCGCAACAACACCTCTGGGAATTTTGCCACATGAAAGGTGAGGTCAGAGCAGGGCTGAATGGTTCTATAGAATCCCAGTTGGGGTGTACACTATTGAAGTGCAGTCTATGAGTCAATGAATAAAACACACTTGCTGGGTTAGCAAAGGATGTGCATATGAATATTCAGTTTGTTCCTTGAATTGCAAACCTGTTTAGTGAATTGGAAACAGCAAATTAGTCTTCTACTTCTAGCCTACAAAACGTTTTGGTGAGGTGTCACAATGTAACCCACATCAATATGGTCTCTTTTATTGCTCTCATGTTTTTTTTAACCTTATGTGTGCCTCTGTAGAAGACAGGAGGATATAACCCAACGTAGGATCTTCTATTTCTTCTTTCCAGAATCCAATGAACCACACAATTAGTCCAATGTTTCCACAAGGTCTTTGAACTTATGTTTCTCAGAGACCAGTGCTTTCTGAAAAACTGCATGATGGACAGCTTTTGAAACTGAAGGAACTGAACAAAGCTGTTTGAGGCACCTGCTGTTGAAAGCAAGCAAGCTGAAAATCCCACTCCGCATGTCCCTGTCTTCTGGCACACCTCATGTAGCCCTTTAGTTCCTGACTTCTATCTCGAAATAAAATAAAATAACGAGAACAGCGTTCTGTGGATTTGGAATCACAGGATCTAACATGGATTAGACTTTGGCTTCTCAGTGGGGCTGCATCTCCGTGGGGCTGGGAAGAGGACCTTGTAACACCTGCGCCTGGGGGGCTGGGTCTCAGCACTCAAGGCTTGATTGGATCTCTTCCCCAGGTGAGCCGGCTGAAAGCCTCTGGAAGGCAGTCAGCTTGTTTGGCTTCTCAGTGGGGCTGCATCTCCGTGGGGCTGGGAAGAGGACCTTGTAACACCTGCGCCTGGGGGGCTGGGTCTCAGCACTCAAGGCTTGATTGGATCTCTTCCCCAGGTGAGCCGGCTGAAAGCCTCTGGAAGGCAGTCAGCTTGTTTGGCTTCTCAGTGGGGCTGCATCTCCGTGGGGCTGGGAAGAGGACCTTGTAACACCTGCGCCTGGGGGGCTGGGTCTCAGCACTCAAGGCTTGATTGGATCTCTTCCCCAGGTGAGCCGGCTGAAAGCCTCTGGAAGGCAGTCAGCTAGTTTGGCTTCTCAGTGGGGCTGCATCTCCGTGGGGCTGGGAAGAGGACCTTGTAACACCTGCGCCTGGGGGGCTGGGTCTCAGCACTCAAGGCTTGATTGGATCTCTTCCCCAGGTGAGCCGGCTGAAAGCCTCTGGCTTGCCAGAGGCGCGAGCCGAAGGGCAAGAGCCTAAGGGCTCTTTGCCCGTGGCTCTTCGCCCTGTGGACCGTGCCCAGAAGATTGAAAAGCTCTTCTCGGCAGACTCAACAACCTGGGCATTTGGACATCTGACCATCTACTCCCCCTTTTGTATTCATGCGTGTGGAGAGAAGAGTAGCACTGCATTTACAGCAGCACAACGGACTGCCAAGATTTTACATGTGCCATACCAGCTGTTTGTCCAGCATTAGGGTCAGCCAGTCTTCATCTTTGTTGCTGGCCCTGTTCGATGACTGAGCTGAGAGGCTGGGCTCAGAAAGGTGGCCTTGCCGGTTAAGTTATGTGTTTCATCTTGGGAGGGAGCTTGGGGGAGGGGAAGGGTGCCACTATCAAGGTAGTGACGGGCCATGGAAGATATGGTGGTGGGGGTCAGACAAGCCGTTCCAGGAGAAGGAGGGTCCATCATAGACAGATTGTCTCTCCTTCTGGTCCTTCCCCCAACTCTTGGATGACTGGTACTCTTGGCAGTGATTCCCTGAATCTGAAGCTGCTGCTTTTGAATGCCAGGTCGGTAAATAATAAAACCAACCTCATCCGGGACTTGGTCCTGGATGAGAACGCCGACCTGGTATGTATCACGGAAACCTGGCTGGATGAGGCGGGAGGGGTAGGCCTCTCCCAGCTTTGTCCCCCAGGTTTCCAGGTGGTGCAGCAGCCACGGTTCCAGGGACGGGGAGGAGGAGTTGCGATGGTCTATCGTGAATCCATCTCCCTTACCAGGTGCCCCGTTCAGCAGTTCACTGGGTTTGAATGTCTCCATGTTGTGTTGAGAGGGCCGGACAGGATGGGGATTCTGTTGGTGTACCGTCCGCCTTGCTGCCCAACAGTCTCCCTGCCTGAGCTGACTGGGGTGATCTCGGCGGTGGCGTTGGAGTCCCCCCGCCTATTAGTGCTGGGGGACTTCAATGTTCATGCTGAGGCGCCCAAGGTTGGTGCGGCTCAGGACTTCATGGCCGCCATGACAACCATGGGCCTGTCCCAGAAGATCTTGGCCCCGACACATGAAGCGGGACATGTACTGGACCTGGTGTTTACAGCTGAACAAGGGGGTGGTGATCTGGATGTGGAGGAGATTAAGATCACTCCGTTGTCATGGACAGATCATTTTCTGGTAAGGTTTAGGCTTGTTGCAGCTTCCTTCCTCCGCAAAGGCGGGGGACCGCATTTTATGGTCCGCCCCCGGAGGCTAATGGATCCTGAAGGCTTCCTGAGGGCTCTGGGGGATTTTCCCACTGCAAAGACTGGTGACTCGTCTGAGGCCCTGGTTGACCTCTGGAATGGGGAAATGGCCAGGGCAGTGGATGAGATCGCTCCTGAGCGACCTTTGCCACGCCGCAGACTCAGAGCGGCTCCTTGGTTTACTGAGGAGCTGCAAACGATGAAGCGACGGGGTAGATGTCTTGAGCGACGGTGGCGGAAAACTCGTGCCGAGTCCGACCGGACACGGAGTAGGGTCCATTATAGAGACTACTCCGTGGCGGTGGTAGCAGCGAAGAGAAATTTCTTCTCTGCTACCATTGCGTCTGCAGGCAATCGTCCAGCGGAGCTGTACCGTGTGGTGCGAGGCCTACTCCATCAGGCCCCTCCAATGGATCAGGAGGAACACACGGTGGCCCGCTGTGACATGTTTGCGAAACATTTCGCAGATAAAATCGATCGGATTCGCCATAACTTGGATGCCTCATTGACAATATCTGAGGATGTCCCCTTGGCGTCTGCTGGTCCAGTGTTGTGGGACTCTTTTCAGCTTGTACAGCCTGAGGATGTGGACAGGCTCCTCTGGAGTGTGAGGCCGGCTGCCTGCCTGCTTGACCCTTGCCCGGCTTGGCTAATCAGATCTGCCCGGGAGGGGCTGGCCGAGTGGACGGGGAGGGTGGTCAACGCTTCGTTGGTGGAGGGGGTGCTGCCGCTCGCTTTGAGGCGGGCGGTGGTTCGACCCCTTCTGAAGAAGCCCTCCCTTGATTCCACAATAATGGACAACTACCGGCCAGTTTCAAACCTCCCGTTTTTGGGCAAGGTAATTGAGCGGGTGGTGGCGTCTCAACTCCAGAGGGTCCTGGATGAAGCGGATTATCTGGATCCCTTTCAGTCTGGCTTCAGGCCGGGCTTTGGGACAGAAACAGCCTTGGTCGCCTTGGTGGATGATCTACGCCGAGGACTGGACAGGGGGAGTGCGTCCCTGTTGGTTCTGCTGGACCTCTCAGCGGCTTTCGACACCATCGACCATGGTGTCCTTCTGGGCCGACTGGCCGAGCTGGGGATCGGGGGCACCGTTCTGCGGTGGTTCCGCTCCTACTTGGCAGATAGGTCCCAGATGGTGGTGCTGGGGGACGCCTGTTCGGCATCCTGGCCCTTGAGGTGTGGGATGCCGCAGGGTTCTATCCTGTCCCCCATGCTATTTAACATCTACATGAAACCGCTGGGAGAGGTCATCCGGGGATTTGGAGTTGGGTGCTATCAATATGCTGATGACACCCAGCTCCATCTCTCCTTTCCACCTGATTCCAGGGTGGCTGTTGAGGTTCTGGAGCGCTGCCTGGAGGCAGTGGGGACCTGGATGAGGGCTAATAAGCTGAAACTAAACCCGGACAAGACAGAGGTTCTCCTGGTCCGGAAATCCACGATGCAGGTACTAGAGTACCGTCCTGCTCTGAATGGGGTTGCACTCCCTCTGAAGGAGCAGGTCCGCAGCTTGGGGGTCCGCCTGGATCCGCAGCTGCTCCTGGATTCCCAGGTGGCGGCGGTGGCCAGGGGGGCCTTTGCCCAGCTCCGGCTGGTGCGCCAGCTGCAACCGTACTTGGATCGTGCAGACCTGACCACGGTGATCCATGCCACGGTGACATCACGATTAGATTATTGTAATGCGCTCTACGTGGGGCTGCCTTTGAAGACGGTTCGGAAACTGCAATTAGTGCAGAATGCGGCGGCCCGTGTGGTCACTGGAGGTAGGCGGTTCGACTCTGTCGGGCCGCTCCTCCGACGGCTGCACTGGCTGCCGATTCGTTTCCGGGCCCAATTCAAAGTGCTGGTTTTGACCTTTAAAGCCCTATACGGCTTGGGGCCAGGATATTTGAGAGACCGCCTACTTCTATATAGTCCGGCTCGTCCCCTTAGGTCATCAGAGAAGGCCCTTTTGCGGGTGCCGTCGCCCAGGGAGGTGCGAGGGGCGGCGGCCAGAAACAGGGCCTTCTCAGTAGTGGCACCTACCTTATGGAATTCCCTGCCCTTTGATCTACGAACTGCTCCCTCCTTGGACACTTTCCGGCGAGGCCTAAAAACCTTCTTGTTTCAAGAAGCCTTCTGAGCCCTTGCCTTTTTTAACATCTCACTGGTATAGGTGGGGGTGCTACTGTTTTTATGCTCGTGTTGTGACTGTCGCCATGATCTTTTTAATTGATTTTTAGTTATTGTTTTTATCAAATGTTATTAATTGTTTTTACTATTTTAAAGTGTGATGTTTTTTATATGGTATTTTTTGTATTTCTGTTGTGAGCCGCCTTGGGTCCCTTCGGGGAGAAAGGCGGGATATAAATATTGTAAATAAAAATAAATAAATAAAATTATTAATTAATTCATTAATAATTAATATTAATAAGTTAATTAATAACATGGATTGTTCGAGTTGGAAGAGACCATGGAGTGACTTCGTCTAGTCCAGTGCTTCTCAATTATTTTCTGTCACGCCCCCCCTAGGAAGAAGAAAAAATTTCGCGCCCCCCGCGCGACTGTAAATATTTAAATTTTTATTTAAATATTTAAATTTTTAAAAGGTTTTTTAGCACTAGCGCGGGGCTTGCAATAGTTAGTGTATGCTTTGCGCCACTTAACTAGATTGTAGGAGCCTCCAGCGACGATCTACTTCACCGACGATCTCTTCCGGGGAGCAGATCGTTCCTCTGCTCCCCGGCGCGAACTCTGTAACGCGCCTAGGAGCGCTCTGCAGAGTTCACGCTGTGAATCAAGCATGCGCAAGACGACGATTGGCAACATCGTCGTCTTGCGCATGCGTGAACTCTGCAAAGCGCTCCCTGCTCCCCGGAAGAGATCGTCGGCGAAGTAGATCGTCGCTGGAGGCTCCTACAATCTAGTTAAGTGGCGCAAAGCATACACTAACTATTGCAAGCCCGAGCCCCCCTTTACGGAGCCTCGCGCCCCCCCTGGGGGGCGCGCCCCACTATTTGAGAACCGCTGCTCTAGTCCAACCCTCTGCTCAGTGCAGATATCTACAGTGGTTTGGTTTCTTTTCACACAAATGAGACACCTGTACACCTGTCAAACTTCTGTTGTTTTCTAAAGCCACACTCTGGAGCTGGAAATATTTCCTTACTAGGTTGACTATACAAATGAAAAGTCATGGAAATAAAATATGAACCTGATCTTTGAAAGTATACCTCTTCTTATCATTCTCTTCACCTTTGTAATATTCTTACTGAAATCTCTTTGGTAGGAATTGTTACACTAATAACTGATAGGAGGCAATATGAAGTCATTAAAGTTAAGAGGACCTTTTAGCAATAAACTTTGATTTGAATTTTTAATTATTTGCCCCAATTCTCCATTCATTTAAGCCAGGCTGTTTAATATGCTTGTTATTATCTCATCAGCGTGAGAAAGAAAACAGTGGGCTATTTTCAATAAAATAATCTTATGTTTCTAATTTTGTTGGTGTATATCATCAATCTCATTCCCCCACCCCGTCCTTTCCTCCTGTACTGCCAATCCATCACCTGCATGATTTAATCTTTTGAAGGCAAATGTGTATCTAACAAACATTTAAATGTAATCACAGATTTCTTTTCCCAAGGTCAGCAGTCATATAGTTTTGTTTTCCTATGATCCTATATACCAAAAGTAATCTCTTTCTGTAATGGTTTGTGAACAGAAGGTGTGTTATAACTCATTTCTTTGTTCTGTTTCATAGAGGCAGCAAAGCATAGGATCAGGCAGTGGTCCTGTGTCAAGTACGTTCGGACTCCTTCTGAAAGGCCATCTGAAGCATCATGTCTCATGCAGCAAATGGGGTTGGCCTTGGAGGAGGCTGCCGGGAAGGGGGATAGGGGATCACTCATTGGTCCTGCACCTGCCAATACCTCTACTTGGTTCTCTCTGGCAGTGTTTCCCTGACTACTGGTATTCAGGTTAAGTAGATTATTGGGCTGCCACCCCATGATTGATGAATGTTGCTGGGATTTCCATGGACGTTGGCAGAGTTACTGCCACATCTACATGGAATTGTGTGGGCTCTTGATTGTCCCTGCCCTTTGTGCTGACTGGGCTTAGGATATGAAGGGTAGTTCTTGGACATTGTGCCAATGTAACAGGGATGCTGGTGCTACTTGGGTATAGGATTGTACCATAAAAGGACTTTCCATATTGATAACTGGTATTCTCTTGTCTATTTATTCATCCATCTATCCATCCAGTGATTTATAGCCCATCTTTTGACCCCTAAAGGGGCCCCCAAGGCAGTTTACAAGAAAAAAACAATTATAAAATAAAAGATATTAAAAATAAAATAAGTCAACCAATATAAGATCCATTAAAATGCATTAGCAATTAACGAAAACAATGGGGAGGCACAACTATCAAATTAAATTAAATTTGCAGCCTTTCTATCTATCTGAATACTGTATTTCACTTTTGAGAATTGTGCCTTTTTATCTCCTTCTTTCATAGACCATGTTGCAATCCTATAAACACTTTCCAAGGAGTAAGTCCAACTGAGAACAATAGGATTTACTTCTGAGTAGACATGCCTAGGATTGGACTGTCACAGCCCAATCCTATGCTTCCCCCCCACTGATGCAGCCGTGCGCAATTCTGCAATTTTGCCAGGATGGGCCATCTGTCACACTTCTCAACTATATCTCTGCAGGGATATTGTCCATAGTGCTGATAGAAAATGTGGACTTTCCCTTTGAAGTTTGTCAATTTCTAAAACAAAAACAAAAATGATTTGTGATAGAGGTTGTGGGGTGGATGGAATAGGCCTAACTTTGTGCAGAGCTGCTCTTAAAATCCATTAATAACATCACATGTCCGCATTGATTGATTGATTGATTGATTGATTGATTGATTGATTGATTGATTGAAAGGATTTATACCCCGCCTTTCCCTTGCCAAAGCAAATGCCCAAGGCGGCTTACAAAATGCTCACAAAACAACACAATGACAAAATAATAAAACTCTCAGGCCAGTGTTGGGACTCCATGGGAGTCAGTGCTATAGGCTCCCTCTGGCCTGGGCACCTTCTTCCACTACGTAAATTGCTTTAAAAAAGTAAACCTTATATTATTGTATATTTTTCTGATCATGTCTTTTAATTCTGCTATTTTCTGTGCTTGTCCTGATATAAAAGTTTCTGCTTTCTATTGGTTAGCAGCAGATGCTTCTGCAGGTGGATAATGTTGGTAAAAAACACCGATCAGTGCAGACACGAGATCCTTGCCTCTTGGAGCAATTCAGTGGGGCAATCCATATGATCATCACACTGCAACTGAGGATGCACCTTCACAACTTACCTTTCTATTTACCTTTTTTATTGAACACTTTTCCCCAGCATTCTTTATTAAAGAATTTTCATTTTGCAGACGAACCAAAAACAAAAAATCCAATACAATGTTTATAGCTTTACAAATTACAAACAGTATTCATTTACAACTTCACATTTTCGTTTTTCCATTTCATTTCACAAACTAAACGTTGAAGTGAGCCTTAGCAGTCTCTTGGATAATGTTTTGCCATGGTCAACGTAAAGAAGAAACGGCAGCCACCTTTCGAGAAAAATCATCAATATACGAGGGATTACTTGTTGCCTCTTGAATTGATCCACCCCTGCCACCATGCCACCACTCCATTCCTTTGCCTGGAGTGATAAATGCTGTACTTGGGGAGAGATTCTCTGCATGATTAGGGATGCTGGGCAGATGAGAATCAAGGATAAAGCTGCCTCTTGAATTCCTGGTAGAGATGAGATTTAAACCAGGAACTTCTGGATTTATATCTTTTAGCTACTACATTGCATCTTGCCTGTAATCAGAGGTGCCCAGGGCATGTCTGATGCTAAGGAAATATTAAGGAGCAGTAATAAGGCTGTGAGATCTTCCCTATGCTGCTGGGATCAAGTTTCCCTTTTGTTTCTGGGGGGGGGGGGGTTGGTTGGTCTGCATCACCCAGAACCATTGGGCAGGTGGTTGAGCTGGGGGTCCGAATGAAGTGGAGAACGGCCTCAGAGTCACAAGTGGGGAGGAGGTTACTTCATCTGGGCCCTCTGTCGCTTGGCCATCATGATCCTTCCCAGGGTTGGGGCTTTTAGTGGGAAGAGCCAGTGCAAGCCCTCCTGCCCGGCCCTCAAGTCCTTACTGACTGCCCCTTCATCAGCAGCCGGGGCTTGCCTATGAGCATTTGCCTGGGTCTCTCGTCCCCTCCTTTTCCTGTTACCTGCCCTCCCTTCCTTATCGTAAAGGGCCCTGTTAACTGCAGGTGGTGCTTCCCCCATTGGGATGTCTGTCTCTCCCGTCACCCCCTCCCTCCACCCGGTCTAGTTGAAGCGTCCTCCGGTGGGGCCTCACGCCTCTGGGTTGCTCTGCTGGGTGCAGCGGGATTTGTGGCAGCCGCCGAAGGCCCCCACGAGTATTGCCCAGCCTCCACGTCTTTGTGGTGTGGCTCGCCGGCAACTGCTGGCTCACTGGGAGGCCCTTCCTTGTTGGTGTTAGGTACGGCTGGGTCCAGACAGAAGCTACTCTCACATCTAGGAACTGAGGAATGAATCTATTCTACCAAAGCTCCACCAGACCCAACATACACCTCCAGAGTTAAGTAAGTTTGTGAAACTCAGCTGACTGCATTGATGAAGGAAATCCAAATAACATTTAAGGAACTGTTTCTTGTTGTCCTCCTCATCTCTAATCTGAGGGTAATAATGCTCCCTGAACTCACTGTGGGATCTAAAAAATAAATGAAACTGAAATTATTAGGCGCTCAGAGTCTGCCCTAGCCAGAATACTATCTAAAATGACACAATTTTCAATTTGTTTCTAATACTAAGATGTTTTTCTTATTAGGATTAAAAGAAGAAAATTACTTCCTGATGAATGCTAAGTAATATATTTTTTCTTTCTCATTTTTCTCCCTGTATTTTTCTTATGATGTCTCCATGCAGTATGAACTATCAATTCTAATGGCACTTTCGGCATTACATCATGAAAGTAAACATGGAAATAAATGTGTTGTCGGAATTTCATTTGTGTTTGTCATTTATTAATAAAGACATACCTAGAGCAGGGGTGGACAAACTGAAAGCCACATGGCAGTATAAAATTGTTGGAGGTTCTAATTACTATCATAACTGTATTTTGCTATCATTCTGTTTTTAAAAGAATTAAATTAACCACAGGTAACCCTTCCCCCCATTCCAAATAAGCATGGATCCAGGTTTATTTATAGTTATAACTCACACATAGAGCTTTAAATAGTTTCGAATTAATCTAACTCATCTTCCAGCACTCTCCCCCCTCCAAAGTCAGCATTCATTCAAGGTTTTCTTCCCCACTTATAAATCACAGAGAGTTCTGCTTTTAAAAGAATCAAATCAGTCCAACAATTACCACACGGGCAGAGGAATCCTGCCTAACTATCCGGTAGGCGGCCCAGGGCCGCTTGCCTGACCCTATCCCCGTTCAGGGCTGCTCCAGAGCGGCCCAGAAGTCTAATCAGGGAAAGGGGACATTTATCCCCTTCCCCCGGTGTGAAACAGGGAAGCTCCAATAGGCTTCCTCGGATTTCCGCCAGCTATTTATCTGGCGGAAGTAAGAGGAGGCCATGTAATGGCTGTGCCAACCGGAACGGGGATGGGCTTATGGCGGATGCCATCCCCGCCCTCTCCCAGGTCGGGCCGGGCAATGGCCCCCCTCCCTCGCTGCCCATACCGCTCCCCCTGGGGGATTACTTACCTCCGGTGGCGGAGTAAGGGCGGCACTCCCGAGTCGTTGCGAATATGCTTTATGGCACGTTCGTGACGGCTTCCAGTGGCAGAGCTCTCGCTCCTTTGCCGGATTCTTGCGCAGGACTGCGCTGTTACTGAGGGAGAGGGAAGGTAGGGCACATACGTTTCTCTCTTGAGGAGGCATAGGGAGTTGAGTTGATAGCGGTTGAGTTGATAGAAGCTGCCACACCAGGCAAGAGAAGGAAGAGCAGGACAGGGGGCTGGCTGAAGCCAGAGACATAGGCTCTATGCTCAGCTTGTTCTGCCTGGCTGCTTGCATGCCTAAGGTTCATACCAAACATGCAGAAAGTCATGGAAACAGTAGCGTCACGACCACATGCCGGGGGGGGGGGATCGCCCCAGGCAGCATGCACGGTCGTCTCACGAGGAGCAGCTGTAGCGGTGTCTCCTGGCATGAGCTGGGCCCTTCCTCCTGCTCTCGCTTCCGAGAGGGCCCTTCTAGAAGTGAGGAGGGGCAGAGCGGCGTGGGGTAGCACCACATCACCCAACCCCAGGTGACAGGGGGGGCTAGTGACGTTACTGCATGGAAATCAGCATTTTCCATAGAATGATTGTACATTTGGGTGCAAAACCCATCTGGGTTTCCTTATCTGTAAGTACTTCCCCACAGAATAAGCCAAGTATCTTTTTCGCTTTGCAAATTTTCCATGTTGGTTTTGAATGTATGGTTGCAAAACCCACGTGGTTGTCAATATCTGTGAGATTGTAGTCTCTGGAGGAGGTGAGATGGCTTCCTTGACTGGCTCCTGGTAGAGCCCTCCTTTACCAGACCTTGTCCCCTTCTTGTTTTTGACTTTAAAAGAAATCCGTCTCTTCCCCCTCACTTGTGATGGGTATGAAAGAAAAGCATGAAAGTGGAACTAGCATGAATTTTGCTTGAATCTCAGGTTCGTTGGATCGACAAATGATAGGATGAAACCAGTATTCAAACTGTTCCAGCTACTCCTGTCAGCAGCAAGGGGCTTCTTTGCCATACAAGAAATCCTCTGTGGAGTGAGGTGGAGTTGAGAGCCTTCACAGACATTTGGCAGGAAGAGGCTGCCCTCTTTTACTTATCAATTACCAAGATATGGAACAGTTCTATTACATTTCAAAAAAAGCTCAAGGACATGGCTACTGGTGGAACCTTGATGCATGCCGGAGCAAAGCCAGGGAACGTTCAAGAAAACAAAAACAGATAGTTCTGGGCACTCCAGAACAAGCATGATTTGAACATCCCTGACTGGTTCCTCTGTGTGGACCATGGGGTGGTCATATTCCACTTGCGTTGCTCAAGAGTGGTGTGCCAAGGGATATGGTGGAAGAAGCAGACACAGCAAGGAAGAAGTGGTCTTGAGCCTGGTTCCCAGTGACCCAGAGGAGTCTTCCTCTCCACAGCCAGGACCTTCTGCATTGGACAAGTTCTCTCAAGGTGACGCAGACAACCTGCTGTTTGGATGGTTTCAACAGACAGCTTCAGAACCAGAAAACTCCTCCCTATCCCTTGTGGAGAATATTTTGGAAAGATGCTGGGAGTTGCCAGTTAGTGGGAGTGGGGAGAGCAGGAAGGGGAGTTGATGTCTTTGCCACTTTTGGCACTGACCACAATAAGGGTTGCACAACTCCTGGTCCAGAATTGGGGATAATGGATAGAGCTTCACAAGCCAGGTTTGCAGAGGGTAGGCAGCATCACCAACTATCATGAGTAGGACATTGACCCCATTAATCTCTTTCATTATATTGGGTGCCCAGTCTCATCAGCTGGGTCACACAAGAAGTGTTTTGACATTCTGCCTCTGCAGTGGTCTTGCTGTGACTGCCATGGATTCAGTGTAGAAGCCCCGCAAGCTTTCCAGGTGTAGGGAGGGTCAGCAGAAAGTGTGCAGATCCAGCAGTGCCGATCACCCTGCCAGGAAGTATGTTGTCCTCAGAAGGGCAATCCGTCACGCATGCTAGTGCATGCACTCCTAACAGGTACATTGAATATACCCTGGATTTTACTGAATGAACTGTTATTACAGAAAGAAAGAAGAGATAATAGAAGAAGCTAAGAGTAAACTAAAAGACTTTTTTGAGTTAAATATGAATAAAGGAACAGAAGTAAGAATGGTTTGGGATGCAAGTAAAGCATTTATAAGAGGATATTTTATACAAAAAAATGCAGAATGGACTAAAAAGAGACAAATTAAGTTTCAAAAGATTGAAGAAGAGATGAAGAAGAAAGAACAAGAGTTGAGGAGGACACCTGGTGACAAAAACGTTTTACAACAAATTAAAATTTTACAGAGTCAACTATCCCTGATGATAACAAAAGAAATAGAAATTAAAATGAAGTATGCGAAACAAAGGTATTTTGAACATGCTAATAAACCAGGAAAAATTTTAGCTTATAAACTGAGGAAAGAGAGGGAGAAAATAATTATCTCTAAGTTACAAGAGACAGAGAAAATATGTACAGAACAGGAAGATATACAAAAATTAACTGTAAATTATTATACAAATTTATATAAAAGACAGAAGGTAGAACCAGCAAAAATAAAGGAATATTTGGTAAAGCAAAATTTACCAAAAGTTTTGGAAGATCAGAAATTAATTTTAAATGAAAGGATCATGCCTAGAGAAGTGGCAGATGCGATAAAGAGAGTTAAGCTGAATAAGGCACCAGGTCCAGATGGTTTGACTGGGAGATTCTATAAATGTCTAGAAGATGTAATAAGTATTCCATTACAACAGACAATGAATGATATCTTACAAAATAGAAAAATGCCAGATTCATGGAAAGAGGTGAACATAACTTTGATACCAAAAGAAGGACAAGATTCAAGTAGTATAAAGAACTATAGACCTATATCTTTGCTTAACAATGATTATAAGATATTTACATGAATTTTAGCGGAGAGAATGAAGAAGATGTTGCAAAAATTTATACATGAAGATCAATGTGGTTTTCTACCAAAAAGACATTTGAGGGAGAATGTAAGAATTGTTCTAGATATGTTGGAACATTTTGTCAAACGTATAGCTAAGCAATTAGCTTTAATATTTATAGATGCTGAAAAAGCTTTTGATAATTTGAACTGGTCTTTTTTATTAGAAGTTTTACAAGAAATGGACTTCGGGGAAAACTTCAATAAATGGATAAATTCAATTTATGTGACACAAACTGCAAGAGTATTAGTGAATGGTGAGCTGACTAAGACATTTGAAATTCAAAAAGGTACGCGACAAGGATGTCCGTTATCACCATTGCTGTTTATATTGGTGTTAGAAGTTTTGAATAGAAATATTAGACAAGATGAAAGAATACATGGTGTGAAGATTAAGAAAGAAATATTCAAGTTAAGAGCCTTTGCGGACGACTTGATACTAATGCTGGAAAATCCGTTAAAAGATATAGAGTTGTTGATGAGTAAATTAAAAGAATTTGGATCTCTTGCAGGATTTAAAGTTAATAAACAGAAGACAAAAATAGTGACTAAAAATATGAAGATTCAAGATCAACTGAAACTGATGAATAACACAGGATTTAAGGTGGAAAAAAAGTTAAATATCTTGGAATTGTATTGACGAGTATGAATTGTACATTATTTCAAAATAATTATGTTAAAGTATGGAATGAAATTAAGAAAGATCTGTTAAGATGGGAAAGATTGAAATTGTCTTTACTAGGAAGGATATCGGTGATTAAGATGAATGTATTGCCAAAAATGATGTTCTTATTTCAAACGATACCAGTGATTATATCTGATGCACCATTTAAAGAATGGCAGAAAGACATTTCTAAATTTATTTGGCAAGGGAAAAAACCAAGGGTGAAATATAAGATTCTTCAAGATGCAAAAGAGAGAGGAGGATTAGGACTACCGGATCTGAAAGTATATTATGCAGCATGTTGTTTTGTGTGGTTGAAAGAGTGGGTGTATTTACAAAATAGAAGATTATTGGAGTTAGAAGGCTCTGACTTGAGATTTGGTTGGCATGGGTATTTGTGGTATGATAAAGTGAAAGCAAATTTAGAATTTAAAAATCATTATGTTAGACATGCATTATGGAGAATTTGGAATAGATATAAAATGAGGTTTTATGAGAAAGTACCATTATGGGTTGCACCATATGAAGCACACTTTGGTGGAAGTAGCATGCCAAAAGAGAAAGGACTACTGTACAGAAATTTATTAATTTTTTCACAAGGAGACTGTACAATGAAGTCAAGAGAAAAACTAATGGAAGAAGACTTTAATTGCCAATGGTTTGTATATGCTCAAATTTTGGAGAGATTTAAAGTGGACAAGAAGGCATATGGATTTGTAGAAGAAGAATCAATATTGGAGGTACAATTAAAATCTGAAGACCAGATAATTTCAAAAATGTATAAATTGCTTTTGAAGTTTGAAACAGAAGAAGAACAGGTTAAAGAATGTACGATTCATTGGGTGAAAAATGTAGGTCATGTTATTTTAATGGACCAATGGGAACAACTATGGTTAAAACAGTTGAAATTTACGTTAAATGTTAATATTAAAGAAAATATGTATAAAATGATATATAGATGGTATATAACCCCAAGCAAATTAGCAAAAATGTATGAGAAGGTGACGAATAGATGTTGGAAATGTAAAAAGCAAGAAGGAACTTTTTACCATATGTGGTGGACATGCCCCCAAGCAAAGAAGTACTGGACTCAGATTCATAAACAGATTGAGTTGATTTTAAAGATTAAGGTTCAAATGAAACTGGAAACATTTTTGTTGGGTATCTGGGAGGATCATGTAGGCGAAAAATTTCAAACTTTGTTTTTATATATGATAGCTGCGGCAAGAATTTTATATGCACAATATTGGAAGAATTCGGAGATACCTTCGCTGGAAGATTGGTGGCTGAAAGTTTTGGACTATGCTGAAATGGATAAACTTACAATTTTAAGGAAAAGTCAGTTAACTTTTTCGTGAATAATTGGAAACCATTTATTGACTTTTTAAGAGAGAGAGCGAGGAATGATGTGATGATATGTGGATTTAATGAATAGAATGTGGGTGTTGTTTTGGCTTAGTTGGAAATTATATGTAGAAAATAGTGAACAGTATGCTAGTAGGATGTATTGCTTCGCGCTTGCTATAACTTTATGAAATATGTATTGTTTTTATGTTTTAATATATCAATAAAATATAAATATATATGAAAAAAAAAAGAATATACCCTGGATTTAATTTCTCCCAAACAAAAAGTGTATCGGAAATTGGTACTTGTGGAATGTATGGTTTTTGTTCCACTCTTGTAGTTTGCAGGCCTCCATTGAGCATGAATGACTTCTGCACTGGTCACACACCAATTGATTTGTCAGCTCTGTCAACCCACAGGCTCCCTTCCCTGGTTCTAGCCAGGGCAAGTTGTCATGGGTGACCTGCAGTCAGTTGGCTTGGGGAGAACCCTGACATCTTGGTCAAAGAACAGAACTGAGCAACATGGGGGGGGGACTTCCCTACTGAAGTTGGACTGACCAATTGCATAATGTGTCTGTGGTTAGACAGATTCACCAAATTGAAGCCAGGCAATAATTATCATAATTTTCCACCCATTGACACACCAGTTACTGTGAAGAGCAACACACATCTGGGTCTTAATGGTTTGCCCAATAAGATCATTTTAGTCATTTTAGTTATATAAACGTTTGGACTAGGGCACCTTGGGGCTTAGCTTTTCCTTTGCAATACTTATTTTAAAAAAATCTCAAACGTGTGGACTGTACAGTTTTTGCCCTCCTTTCCTCCCTTTGCCCAAGTTGCCAACTTCAAGTTGTGGGGACCACAACAAGATCAAGACCACCTTTCAATGTTAATCAGCTTCATTTTGTCCACCTCGACACCTCCATGGGAGAAGTGGAAAGGGCAAAGAGGAGTCATTCTGCACAAAGGCACGTGCATGGAAATGGATGTCATAGTAGGTGAACATTTCTAAAGGAAGTCTTTATTACACTGGAATGGAATGATTTGGGGTTTGGTACAGAAGGAGCATCACAGACTGCTCACAAATATGCAGGAAACATTTTCCCCACTGCAAGAATCCTCCGTTTATGTTCTGGTACATGACAGGTGTTATTCGATAACCACTTGAAGATTAATCACTAAGATTACTCAGGGCTAAATGGAATCCGTATTGTAATCACAGTTTTTAAAGCCTTTTTCCTACAGAACTGCACTCCCAGTTTGTAAACTCTTGGAGCTTGATGTGGTGTAGTGGCTACGAACCTGCACTGTGAATTAGGACTGTCTTAGTTCAAATCTCACCTCTCACTCATTAGGTGGCCTTAAGGTAAGCCACCCAGCTACAGCTGCTATACAGGATAATAATATACTTACTTTCCAGGGTGATTGTAAGCGCTACTTACAAACCAGTACATCCAGTGCCTATTAATCAGTTGTACAATTCCAATGTGTGCAGGCAAGGTTGTCTCTGCTTTACTTGGTTACTTTAAAAGGACACTGTGGAGCAGACGAGGGGACACATCTGCTTTTGGGCTGATAACACTGGGCACATGGGAGACGGGATGTTTCTAAACTGCCCTGCAGCATGAAGCAAGGGCCACAACTCTGCTGGAATAAAACACTGAAATTCAGCTCAGAGGCTTGCAGGTGAGATGTTTCCAGGCACCTTTCTCAATATATCGGGATCACTTCAAAGACAAATTCTCTTGCAGCTAATGTGTGGCTTGTATTGTATAAAACCTGTGAAATACGATTAGATTATCAGCCAAGTATTTCAGTCTGAACTTTGGATCTCATTTGAGAATGGCCTTTGGCAGCAGCAGGACACTCTCTATAGGGTAAATGTGTAAATATTTATGAGATTTGTAAGGCTTTACAAAAAATGTTTTTTGGTAGCATAAGAAAATCACAACATTCCAATTTTGAATTAAGGTATTTTTCTTTGTAAGTTTGCAGAGTTCTGCTGTTCCATTTCACACCCATGTGAACCTTGTTTTTCTAATTTGTTCCTGCTACCACAGAAATAGCTTGAGCTATACATATACTCTTTGCAGATGACTTTATGCTAATACAATCACCCAAGCAATGGCGTGTGTTGATAATATAGTACATGATCTCTCACATCAACAGAACACTATGAGGCTAAAGAGTTGCCACTTTTAATTTTTTATTATCACCATTTATCATCCCACTGTGATGTACATGACCCCCACCCCCATCTGGAGCCGAATAATTGAACATGCTCAGTAAACACCTTGTGACATAAGGGATCATATCTGCAGAAGTAGGGCTGTTTGGCTCTTTGGTCCAAGCTCTGTTCCAGTGGACACCATGCAGGATGCTAGCGATTAATTACTGCTAATTACAGTTATTCTAATTAGGATGCAAAAGCTGTTAGTTACATGCTGCCCAAACACATGCCATAGCTATGAAGATGTGGTTGTCTGGAACACATGAAACAGCCTTATACTGAGTCAGATCACTGGTCAACCTAGATCAGTCAGCTCTGCAGTGCAAGAACTAGGGTTTGTGTCACCAGGGAGAGAGCTCATCACGTCAGCCCCATTAACTTTATTTATTTTAACATATAACAGTACAGGACATTCAAAAAAATCAGTAACCAACACACACAAAAAACCCAGTAGCCAACTTGATGACACTCACACAACTGAATAAGAGTTCTAGTATTAGCTCTGATACATAGAAATGAGAGCTGACTCATACTAACACCTTATTGGTTCCATGTTGTGTCATAATAACACCTCATTGGCTCACAGAACAATCAGTCTCATTGGTCAGTTTTGAGTTAAGCAAATCCACTTTTTGTTATGGCAGTTGTGTTTTCTTTTTTCGGTTATTTGGTTTTAGCGTTTGATAGAATACAGATAATTTAAAATGGTTTCATTCATTACATTCTGCATTATGTACCAGCTTCGGCTGGTGCGCCAGCTGCGGCCGTACATGAGTTGATCGGACCTGATCATGGTGGTCCACGCCTTAGTGACTTCAAGACTGGATTATTGTAATGCGCTCTACGTGGGGCTGCCCCTGAAGACGGTTCGGAAACAACAATTAGTGCAGAATTCGGCGGCCCGGGTGGTCACTGGAGCTAGGCGGTTTGACTCTGTTGCACTGCTTCAGCGGCTACACTGGCTGCCCATTCGTTTCCGGGCCCAATTCAAGGTGCTGGTAATGACCTTTAAAGCCCTTCACAGTTCGGGTCCAGGATATCTGAGGGACCGCCTTCTCCCATGCATTCCGGCCTGCTCTCTTAGGTCATCCGAGGGGGCTCACCTGCGGGTGCCACCTCTATCGCAAGTTAGGGGAGTGGCAACACGTGGGCAAGCCTTCTCTGCTGTGGCGCCACAACTGTGGAACTCCCTGCCAGGGGATCTGAGAACCACCCCCTCCCTCATGACTTTTCGGCGGGGGCTCTAAACGTTTCTGTTTCGTCTTGCGTTTGGGTGAGGGGTTTCGTCTTGCATTTTGGTGGTTGTCTGCCTCCAGTGCCTCAGTATGTTCTGCCTTGTTGTTTTTCTGCTTCACGTCATTACCCACCAGTGGATTTTAGTGGATTTTATTGTTTTTTAAATTTATTCTATGTACTGTTCTTAAATTATGTATTTTAACTGTTGTAAGCCGCCTTGGGCATTTGCCTCAGCATGGGAAAAGGCGGGGTATACATTTTTAAATAAAAAATTAAATAATTAAATTACCTTTCCAATGATATACAACATGATGGTATTATTCATAAATAAAAGGTTTTCACAATTTTGACCACTAGTGGTGTCACCCCTACTGAGGGTGTCACCTGGTGTGGTCCTAACCACCCCCACACAGCTTCTTCTCCAGCTTCTGACTCTGTTACCCCCTGAGATTCTCTTATCTAGAGATGTCACTGATTGAACCCAATACCTTTGAAATGCAAAGTGCAGTGCTGCTTTGGAGGTCTCTGCTCCAGCAGTGATCGACACTAGTGCTTTAGAGAAAGTGACAAATTGTGATCTATTTGCATGTGTATTTCTCTCTGAATTTATTTCTGTTTCAGTCTTCATAAATTTGAACAACGCCTTCTAAACTCTTGTCTCTCAGCAGGCATGATTGACGCTTATTTAGTGCCGTCTTCTAAAACAAGCATGACTCACAGCCCCTGGGCTCACAGAGCGCATGGAGGCATTGTTCTTTGCACAGATGAAATAGAGAAGAAGTCTGGTGCCGAATACACAAAACCTTTTCTCCATTTGTTTGGATTCAGTCTAATGGGTTGGTTAAAGTACAGACAAAGCACTGAGGCACTGTCAAAACAAAGCAAAACTCCATGGAAGCCACTTAGAGCCTTTCCCCACAATCACTGAAAGTGCCCTACAAGCACGTTTGAGCCAAGTTGCCATCTACATTTTTACTAAAGAAAAATCCAGTGCAAAGTTGGACTTTGCTTCTCAGAGAGAGAAAAAAAAAGCTTGAGTGCTGTTGAGGGAAACCCAATGGGTTTGGGTAAGCGTAGTAACATGTCTTGTTATAACCGCCAGATATCATCCAAAACAAAACCTGAAACAAATGGGAAGGTTCTCTTTTGTAGCCTCTCTGCAGGCTCACAGACCAGCTGTGTGCATGCGCCGGCCACATCATGAGTTAAGAAAGAGCAAAGGGCGTGTACAGATCCCAGATGCACTGATTTCGTGGAAAGCAACTCAAAGAATAGTAGCTGCAGGTAAACACGACTCTATGGTCTTCCTCAGAAGAAACATTTCAAAAGAAAACCCAAAGAGTTTTTATTAGGATAGCAAGTTCTTGTGGTGAGTGGGGGGCAGTGTCCTCACATTCCTAGGTTTCTTTTTCATTTCAAGAAAAGCCAATAGCATCAGTATCAGTATCAATAGCATACAATTCATTGCTTACGTACAAGAGAGTCTGGGGAGGAAGAGCAGGCATACTGCAGTTCATACTCTTGTTGGAATCATCCCACTAGATGTGCACTCCTGTGCGGGACTCATATAGGCTGCAAGTACAGAAAGTCCAAATAATTTGAAAAAATCTAGAATGCAACATGCACAAAGTAGCTTGGCGATGGGCCACAGCCTAAGCCACAGCCACAGCCTTCTCTCTGCTGCTCTCCTCAAACCGCAGACTGATCTGGTTCACTGTATGTGCCGGGCAGAAAGTGTACAGCAGGGGAAGGTGCAATTTCCAAACCATTCCTAGAAAACAAATAAAAGCTGTCTTATTCACTTGTCACGGTGTTTTTGCGTTTGAGCCTGGAGCTTTAAACCAGTAGTCAATCCCACCGGCTCTCTACTCCACTGCTCATTCATTAATCCATGGTCCGCTATCCCAAGCACATTTAAGCTATTCTCCCGAACCAAGAGACTTCTCCATACCCTTTCAGGTTCTTTGAGGCAGGCTTTCCCCATATCCACAGAATCAACTAAAACAGTGCATAAAGTTAAAGGAATATATTATTAAAACAAGATGAACCAATATCTTCCAGAAGTCCCTCTACCCTCACAGAAGGCAATCACAAGAGGGCTCTTCAGAAAAGGTTACATAATAAAAAGGCAGCAAAGAAAATAAGAAATATCTAAATTTGCTGGCTTACTGTGCTCCAATGCATCGCCTGGCTCCTTGGCTGAATTCTGGAGTAAGTCCCAGGGCAGTCATTGGGGCTTACTTCTGAGTAGACATGCATAGGCTTGCACTGAAAATAAAACAAGTGCTGGGAGCTGTGGGAGTATGTGTGGTGGATCCAATGGACCTGTAATTCTTGTGTAACCATATGCTGCACAGTTTTTTTGAAATAATGATTCATGCACTATTGGGGACAGAGGTCCATTTTCCAAGGTATAATTTATTGGATCTGTGTGCTTGGAAAATGTGATATCTGTAACAAAAAATTCTACCTTTTCTATTTTATAAATAGAATAAATGAGAAACATGTACAGTTTTCCTTTCTCAAAAGGAGTTCAAGGCTGTGTACATGTTTCTTCTCCGCCTGATGTATCGTCAAAGAGTAGGGGTAGGACAGCACAATCCTATGCATCTCTCCTCAGAAGTAACTCCTGTTATGTTTAAAGGGGCTTACTCCCAGGAAACTGTTATAGGACTGCAGCCTGAGTGAAGGTCAGCATTGACCTTTATTGCTGAGCAGGGATTTGGATCCAGTCTTCTGGGTCTAAATCCAGCATGCTATTTACTGCACCACACCGGCTTCTCTAAGTCTACTTTCCTCACCAATTTCCATTTCAGATTATTAATTATTATTATTATTATTATTATTATTATACCACTTTTCAACAAAAAGTTCACAAAGCGGTTTACAGACAAAATCAAATGATTAAATGACTACCTGTTCCCAAAGGGCTCACAATCTAAAAAGATGCAGAACACCACCAGCAAACAGCCACCAGAAAAACACTGTGCTGGGGTGAAAGGGGGGCAGTTACTCTCCCCCTGCTAAATATAAGAGGAGCCTCTTGCCCAGTTAGCAGGGGTAGACTAAGGGCGCAATCCAGCCCAAAGTTAGGCCGGTGGAGCGTGTGCTCTGCCAGCCTTCGGTGTTGCAATAGTGCCGTAAGCACTTCACGGCTCTGAAAGAGTAAGCGGTGCTGGCACAGAGGCTGGCACCGCTTACTAGGTCACCCTCCGCTTCCCGCGCCTCCAGACACAGGCAAGTCCTATGCCGGTCAGCAGGAGGGCATAGGGAGGGCAGGCTGGGGTGGTAGGGAGGGGGCAATTAGCCAGCCCAGCCCGGGAGGGGGTGGGGATATCGGTGGCGCTCTGTCATATCCCCGTCCCCTTCCTAGGCCGGGCTGACCTTACATGGTCTCCCTGGACATGCACCAGCTAAAGAGCTGGCGCACATCCGAGGAAGCCCAATGAGGCTTTGGGGGCTTATACCGGGGGAAGAGGACGAACATCCCTTTCCCCTGAGGTGAGTCCTGGTCGTGCTGGTATGGGCCGCATCTGGCCTAGGATGCTGCAATCGATCATTTCTTCACAACATTTCTTAATTAACAGTATTAACAAATACTGTTAATAATTTCGTCTGGCCGCCACATCTTAGGCAGGATTGAACTGTTAGTCTGATTTCTTTTATGTTCCCCTTTCCCCCCATTCTGTCATCCTCACCCATTTCAAGTCTGTTATTAGCTCTAAATGTAAAATAAAAACTTAACAGATGTTGATATCAAGGAACTAAATCCCAAAAGCCAGCTCTTCATCAACCATCTCAAAACTACTAGCATGTAGCTAGAATGGAGGGAGTTAACCACAAATGAAATTATTATTGCATAAAACAATTGATTCTGGATAACAGAAGCACTCACAAATAGCAGGACATGCCCCCATCTTCTCCCCCACTTTTCCTTTACATATCTTGGTTTTTGCAGTTTGGTCCATACTGCAGTGGTACTGATTCTGAGCAGAATAAATACTGTATGATTAAGGACTGTGTTTCTAAGGAGACTGAGAGACACCAGTTTCAACCCATTAAGCTGTTTCAGCCTCCATTAAAGGGCTGAGCAGGAACTATGTTATACAGTTATATGCTGGGATCTCTTTTTCATAATAGGAGCTATGAAATATTAACAAAACCCAGCATATGAAATGACAGCATAAATCCGCATGGAAACATTTATACCTGCTCTGTTCAAAAGAGTTGGCCTTTGAAGAAGTTATAATTTAAGAATCAGTATTCTAAAAATAAATGGCATTATAAGGAAATGTGCAGCTTTTAAAGTAAAATATGCCCTTCCCTAGTGAAATGGAATCTTTAAATAAGATTGGGTAATGGGGCAATTACAAAAGTTCTCTGTTCTCAGAAGAGAAAGAGATCTGTAGGAGCAAATATTCCTTATCTGTAGCTCTTGGACTTTTCTATAGAACAACATGTTCCCCCTGTCCTTTTCTTGTTCTTCTCTGCTTATTCAGAATGCACATGTCATAAATAGAGATGGGTGAGTGCCCCTTCGCTCGATTCAAAATTGGCTTGCTATTTATGAGCTTTTTCAGCAAGCATTCAGGAACAGCTTATCTATTTTGTAAGTGTTCTCTCACAGTTCATAATGTTGGCGGATGTGTGCTGCTGATGATGCAGGCATGATGCACATTATCATATTGTCAAGTGGAAATTGTAGTTTGGTTTCAACTACTTTATTCGGATACCATAGCACCAATCATGGTGGAGAGCTCCTTGGAGATTCAACTTCCTGACCTCCACAAGCAACACACATTCAAGGGAATCAAACCAATTAGAGAAGTCACACACCATTCCCACGTCTGCATGTACATATTCCATACGTCTGCTCGTATCGTTCACAGCAATCAACCACACTTTTCATCAAGACTAAGGAGTTAATTTCTCTTTTTTTCCTCACTCAAAATATGCTATTCTTCTGCTCATGCACCCACAAAGCAACTGATTTTGGATGCCTCATCTACTGAACTCTGACACACATGCACAGAATTTCATTTGGCATTTTGAACCAGAGAAGAATTTTTGAGATTAAAGGCACCCTATTAGTTATATGGTGAAATGTTATTGGCTGAGCAAGTTCTTATTGTGAACGTAGTAATTATAAGTCTTGGTAACATCACCAGTTATGAATCCTCCTGCCTCTTTCACCAAGAGCATCTACACAAGGGATTGTATCTTAGTTTGCACAAATGGAATGAAGCTCCTACAGAGGGGCTTCCCTGCCCCCTCTTCCCTACAGTAGTCCTCTTCCAAAAAGTCTTGAGGATTAGGGGACCAATTGGGAACAGGATATGTGGCACTGGGAGAATCAGCCCAAATTGGAAGGAGGCCCTTCCATGAGCAGAACTACGTTCATGGAATGTGCTTCTACCCACTTTCCAACAATTATCTCCTGCTGCCTTGCAATCCCCTGTTCCCCACTCTATCCCTTCCAGAGGATCCCTGATTTTCAAAAGAAGCTTTCTGGGAATCCAGGAAGCTGCTGCAGGGAAGAACCCTTGTGTGAACTTTCTTTGATTTGTGAAAGTCAGGATACAATTCATTACAACTAGTGAAGGGCAAGCCAGTGGTGGTTTTATGTGTCAGTTGTGATGGGAAATATGTTGAGTTTTTCCCTAAACTTGCAGAATTCACACAAAGCCTCAAGATCCTTCCTACTTATTTCCCCTTTCCTTTTACAGCCACTTGCTGGGCCAGCAGTAGTTGCAGTGGTGGCACGTCTTCCACACAAGGAGAGGGAAGAAGGGAGGGTGAGTGGGACTCTATGAAAGGTTGCCAGTGGTTCTTGGGCAATGCTAATTTAATACAAACAGGAGAATAGTGATTCAGGATATGCTATGCTCAGCTCTTCTTTAGGGGAAGCATTAGGATTTCCAAAACCCATACCTGAGTACCAGATAATGAGTTTCACTGGCATCTTCAATTATAGTCACACCATCACCATTTCAGATTGTCCACGTTCAACCATTCAATGACACAAACCTAAGGATAAAGATCCACATTATAAAAAGTCAAGCCTCTTCCCCTTCCCCTCCCCCAGGCTCCCCCATGGCTAGGCTTACCATAATCCAAACGGGGACAGGGTGCCTACACCTTTAACCATTGTAAAAAGAGGGAATTTGGGCAGGTGCAGCTTGTTGCACCCTTCCCTTATGAGCTGCACCTGCCCAAATTCCCTCTTTTTACAATGGTTAAAGGTGTAGGCACCCTGTCCCCCTTTGGATATGGTAAGCCTACCCATGGCTGCAAGCTAAATCAACAGCATATAGCAAAATAAAACAAGAGAAGCAATTGGTTATGACTGCTTGAGCAGGGAGACAAAACAACAATGCAAGAAATGAAACTAATGAGAAGCCTAATTAAAGTAGGAGAGAGCAATCCATAAGCCTTTAAATTGAACAGGTAATAGCTTCCTCTACTGATGGGGATTAACATACTGGTACATATCCACACCCACTATAACTGTACAGATCTAGTTCCCATGCAGTTGCTCTTCCAACATGAAGTTCATTCAAATCCCCTTCTTCTCAAAATGTTAAGAGCCTAGTTAAGACATTTCTCTTTCATTTAGCTTTTGTTGGGTGTGTGTCATTGTTTCTTCTCTTCTTATTGGTAACAGTAATGTGTTCCCTCCATGTTGGACTTGCTTTTAATTGTTTATTGTGTTTAGTGGTTTGTTTGTTCTTCTCTTGCTATTTGTAAACCACCTTGAATGGTCCAAAGAGGTAGCAAATGGAACTAAAAGGGAACACATGTATATTTCAAAACAATCAATCAATCAATCCTGGAGCAGCTCCCAAAGCTACTGAAAAATTGACACATAATAGATGCTGCATTCAGGAATATGGCACATGCTTACATATAAAACAAAATTAATCCTTCCTGGCTGCCTTGCAGGTGATGTGACCTCCATTCTATTTTGTATGTCCCTTTTAAACATTGCTATGCTGAGGTTTTCAGCATTCATGCCACTGAAATGTGTGCCTGGTGTGGATAATTATTGGCACCCTAATGAGATGAGGGAGCACCAGCTGTTCAATGCTAAGAGCTCCTGCGTCTTCTCTGAGAATAGGTTCTGGGCCCTCTAATAGCATTCAATGTTTATTCATTGTTCAGTTTTTTTAAAACTGAGTTACTGATATTGTTTGTAGAAACACAAGGCCATGTTTGCTTGACAGAAGCTGAGTATGAATGCAGCATCAAAAGTATCTCAAATGCTACTCTCCGTTTGCATTCTGTGCATGAAGATAGGAAAGGTGAGCCACTGAGGAAGTCTTCAGAATTGGTGAGAGTCTCTACTGATGCTAAAGTGTCCCTGCATGCTGCCCTCATTCTTCCAGAGGAAATCCCTGGCATCAGAGACCTTGGCAGGTGGGGGAAGCTGGCTTCCCTTCAATCCTCTGGTGATCTTAGGACTGAAGGGGTAGGCAAGATTGTGCACACATCCTGCACTCCAGCCCTAAATTTAGCCCCTGCAAGACATTGGCTTACTGCATTAGTCTCCTGAGCCCAAGGAAAGTTCCCAAAATTGTGCTGGATCCAAAGGGAAAGCAGGTTCACCCCATCCATCCATCCATCAGCCCTGAGTCCTCTGTAGGGTAGCAGCTGAAAAAACTTTGAGGGGGCCAGTGCCATATTCCAAACCAAGGGGTCTTCTTCACATGTAGCATTGGCTTTGTCAGGTCCCCTCTACTGCTCGATTGGGAATAGGGGTGGGTGGGGAACAGGGAGAGGAATGAATCTGTTTCCCTGTTTTTCAAAGAAGCTGAAATGTTTCCTATCACCCCTGTCCCCACTCATGCAGAGCATCTCCAGCTCCCTTGAGCACCTGCATGCCCCCAGAGTCCTCCTCTGTCTGCTGCTTTTTGCCTTTGCCCTGCCTCAGTTCTTTACCTCTCTGTCTTCTCTGCTCTCCACCCACCATTCTCTCCTGGCTCCCACCTTCCTCTGTCCTTGAGCCCCTCTTCCACTGTCTTTTGTACCCTGTGGGCTTTCTCTCCCCTTGCTTGTTTCTTTTCCCAGCCTGTGGGGGCTCTGTCCTTTCTTCCTTGCCTCTGCCTAGTCTTCTTGAGCCCTCCTCATCTACTCGTAGTCTCTCAGCCATCCCTCGTGTCTTCCCATCAGCCTCCTCCAAATTCACTCCTGTCTCACTTCACTCTAGCTAGCTTGCTTCTTCCTCCTGCTCCAGGCTTCACCCTTGCCTTTCTTGCCTCTCTTGTCACTCTTCTCTTCTCTCCGTCCCAGCAGCTTGCTCCTCTTTTCCTCATTTCTTCTTGTTGCGCCTGTCTTGTCCCAGTCTCCTTCTCCTCGTCCTGTTCTGTCTTCACTTCCCTTCTGTTTGTCTGTCTCTTCCCTGTCCAGCTCTCTGCCTCCTCTCTTTCCTCCCTGCTTCTCAGTTGTAATTCCTACCTTAAATCCTCCTCCTGCTCCTGCCCTGCCCCCCCAACCCTCTTCAGCCCTGTAGGGTCTCATGAGACCTGGTGTGTTGGCCTTGCGTGCTTTGCACCATATCTTGTGAGATCTTGCCACCGCGTCCCCATTGGACAGCTCTGGATGGTGGATGGGACCATGGTGGTTACACACGCGCGCGCACGCACGTATGTACGTAGCAGGTCCTAATATGCCTGCTGGTCCTCCTCCTTTGAGTTTGCACACATTGTAGCCTGGTATGGCATAGTCATTTATTTCTCTTTTTATGAATTGCTTCTGTGTGCAATTGAATCTGATTACTTCCTGGTTAGCCTTCATTTCTATTTTCCATCCCTCCTTTTATTTTCTTCTGTTTAATATGTTGTTGAAATCTTTTAGCAGGCGCCTGTTGTATTTAATCCTTTGCATTGATGCAAATAACAATAATTATATGTGTACTGTAGTACCAACCTAGGAGGTAATTGCATATTGCGCATGCAAACTGCCTAAGTTGTTTGTAAGGAGAGCATTCCTGCACAGCTCACTTTTCTGCTTTTTATTTCTCAGTACTGGCATGAAAGTCTGCAGTTCTAAAGTGGATCAACTAATCTTCTAGAAGCTATTCTACATTTATTCCTGGAAATACCCATAGAGAAGCTGCTCCTTAAAAAAAAAAAATCAGGCTCAAACTCAGGCCAATTGCAGCTAGGTTTGCTTGCAGGACTGGCCAGAGACCTCCCGATGTGTGAGAAGCAGTGGCGTTGCTACCCCTAAATCTATAGGGGGCACATCCTGAAATTGGCGCCCCCTCCCTCTCTCCACCTGTTTAATCCCTTGCACTGCCAAAGGTGGCGCGCCGATTTGAGGGGGCGCCAATTCCACTATTTATTTATTTATTTCCCCCCCTGGGCGCTGCTCTCTTACTTTGTTCTGCCCGGCTTCAATCTCGGCTGCAAGCAAATCAGAGGAAGCTCCGGGGCGACGTCGCGCTTTGGACGGGCTGTTGGCTGCTGACAGTCAAGCGGATGCTTTGGATGTGCGACTCACTCACTCCACAGCCCTATTCTGCTGCATGGGGCGGCATTTCGTAAACCAGTGCAAATGTCGGGGAAGCCACTCCCAGCTCAATCTCAGTTGTGGGACTAGTACGGAGAAGATTCGAAACAATGCCAAATGCAGAGCCCCCCCCCCACATGCAGAAGCAAGTGAGGACGGACTGGGGAGCGAGCACAGTCAGCAAAAGCAGCTGTTTCTGTTGCAACAAAGTGGCTTGCCCTTCCTCCCCTCGCCCTCCTGCCGCTTCCTTCTCTCTCCGTAGGGCAGCAGCAGCTCTTCCTCTTTTGCAGCCCTGAGTCCCCCCCTCCTGCCCGAGTGAGAGAGAGAGACACAGGCGGCGGCATGGAGGGGAGGAGCGCGCCGGGGACGCATGGAGCGGAGACTGGGGCAGGACGGGACGTGCAAAGGAAGAGAGCAAAAAAAGAGAGAAGGAAAATTGTAAGGAGAGATTAAAAAGAAAAGGGGGAGTGAGACGGGGGAGAAGAAGAGAGGAAGGGCCAGAGAGCCAGCGGCCGCTGCTCTTTTGTTTCTTTCCGCGTCAGTGGCTTCGGCTGGACTTTCGCATCTCAAAGTTGCCTTCCGCCAGCCAGCAAGTTTGGGAGGAGGCGCGCTCGTCTTCCTCGCCTCCCATCCAACCTTCTTCTTCTCCACGCTGCCTGCCATCCCCAACTTGGGCCGCTGCCGCTGCCACCACCGGGCACTTGTTTCATTCCCTGCTCCCTTTTTGCCCGTCTGCAAACCAACAGTCAGTGCCTGGGATCGGAAGTGGGTCCCCGTTCCGAGTCGGCCGAGTCCGACTCGGGAATCCGAGTTGCCCCCTTGGCGTCCCCCAGAAGCTGATTACCAGGGCCCCCCAGAAGCTGATTACCAGGGCCCCCTATGTAACAACGCCTCTGGTGAGAAGGCATGCCAAATACTCCCCCCCCTTACTCAGTGATGTGCCAGTCTCTGCTCCTCCCACTTTCCAATGTTCTTGCTCAGCACTCTCCCCCCTCTACATTTCTTCTTCCTCTCTGCCCCCCTTTTTCTTTTCTAATTCAGAGAGTAGAAGGAGAAAGAGTACTTTTGCTATACACAGGCTTACCAGATTGTCGCCGGGACGGGAGCGGTCTACCCTTAAGGGGGCGGGGTGTGGGGGGGCCAGAACATGTCGCGTTCTGGCCCCCCACGCCCCGCCCTCTTAAGGGTAGACTGCTCCCGTCCCGGCGACAATCTGGTAAGCCTGTCTATAGATTTTGCCTTCATGAAGGTCTTGACCCTTTTCTTTCCCCACTGTTCCCAGATTGTATATCGAAAATCTTGGTATGGATAAAGAGGAATGGTCTTAATATGTGCAGTATGTACAGTATAAGTGTAAATCTGTATAGCCAGACTTACCAGATCATCGCCGGGACGGGAGCAGTCTACCCTTAAGGGGGCAGGGCGTGGGGGGGAGCTTACGATCTGGTAAGCCTGGCTATACAGATTTTCACTTATACTGTACATACTGCACATATTAAGACCATTCCTCTTTATCCATACCAAGATTTTCGATATACGATCTGGGAACGGTGGGGAAAGAAAAGGGTCAAGACCTTCATGAAGGCAAAATCTACCTCTCATTTTACCCTGTGGGTAGACTTTCCCTCTGCTTCGAGCCCTGGCAACAGAGAAGTGGATGAATTTGCCTTGCATGCCCAAGAAAGAATTCCAGGAGATCGGATCGAATTTTGGATTTATCCCCCTGGTTGGACAGAGGTCTGGAAGCAACTCTTTCTTGGGTGTGCAGACATTAGGGGAAGCGCTCTTCAGGACCCTCGGAGGATGGAATTAATAAATGTGTTAATAACTGTTGCACATTGTTAATAAATGTTGTCTATTCTATTTTACTGTGCCATACAATGTTTTCTTTATGCTATTAGACATTTACAGCCCAATCCTATGAGGCCAGCTGGCAGCAGAATGCACGTTCCGCTGATGGAGACTGTTGCGAAGCGCCCATAAAGCGCACTCCAGCAGCTTGCCAAGTAGCACAATGCCGGGGCGCTGGCGCCATTTTGCCTGCACCAGTGGATCCCCAGTTGCCCACCAATCAAGGTAAGATGGCAGGGAAGACTGGAGGGGCCAGGAGGAGGGTAGAATGAGACAGAGAGGGGAAAAACTGGGTGGGGAGGGGGAGCAGGGGGGCAGGGAGGCTGTAGGAGGGGTAGATCTGGTGATGATGATGTACGCAGGAACCTATCCCCCTTTTCTGCAGCCATCCCGCCCGCTTTCTCTCCTCGGACTTGCACTAATAAAATTGCTAGCGCAGGTACGAGGAGACCCATTGTGGAGTGGGAGGCTTACGGAGATGTAAGTGGATTTAAATCCCTTTTCCACTTCAAAGCGTCCCAGTCAGTCCGTCCGTCTGTCCCCCCCCCCTTGATACAGCACACCTGTTTCTGGTGCGACTGCAACAGCGGGGGAGGGGGAAAATAGGATTGGGTTGTTAGAGTGATCTTGGGTGAACTTGGAATGGTTTTGGAATGAATTAGAATTTTTCCCATTGAAATTAATGTAATAATTAATTACTCATCCAGATTGTCACTATAAGATTTTCACTATAAGGGCTGTTTTCAGGAATGGATTAGGTATGTATAAAGAGGGAAAGGTATATGTGCAACTGGGAACAGAACTACAGTCTTTAACAACAACAACGGTAGTTCTGTATCATCCGTGGCTCATATATTATATCACCTGTATCTTCAGAGAAGAAAGTGTTTGAAAGGGAGAAAGAACATTGTATTTTACATTTTCACAGCCAAACAGCTGTCCATTTATTTGAGGAAAAACTTCACCTGTCCCCAGAGTTGCATAGCCCCAGTTAAGTGATTATCTTTGCAAAATAACAAATGTTCTGGTATAATTATACTCCAGGTGAGATGGTAGAGCTTACATAAGATAAGGTTTCCCATATGGTGAGTTTTTTTTTTTTAACCACCATTTGTAATACAAATACAGCATTCGTCACACTTGTTACGATTCATTCACTATATTTTTATTATGCTGTTCAGGGTCTGCTTTTTCCTAAATACCTATTACTGTCACTCCACTGCTGTTGATGGTTCTGTTTTACATCTTGCTGCTCGGTTAATGGTGATGATTGAGGAACATTTGCAGCCCTTTATATTTCATTGCATTGTTAATCGATTCTGTTCAGATGGTTAACAGCTCCGTCACAGTAAAATGATGATATTCCAAAAATCCGATCTGGGACTAAATAGGATTGATTACAGATATGACAAAATGTAAATGGCTATTTGCATTCTATAATAGGTAGTGCTGCACCTGACCAAGTTGAAGAACGCTAATGCTTGCTTTCAAAAACCTGAGCCTGTTATTAGATAGGAGTCCCAAAATATGCCTCATTTGAAAATGGGTTTACCAGCCATTCTGAAGTCACTTTGATACAGGGGGGTGGGGGAGTCAACTTTTTTTCCCCTCATAAAGTTCTTGTGCTTTTAATAGCTAGGCTTACCAGATCTCCAACCGGGACAGAGTGCTAGACCTTTAGGAGAAGGAATGTGGGCAGGTGTAGCTTGTTAAACCTGTAACTGTTTTGGCAAGTGTAGCTTGTAAACACAGTGGGGCTTGCTTCTGAGTAGACATGCCTAGGATTGTGCTCTAAGGTTTAACAAGCTACACCTGCCAAAACAGCAGGTCAAAATCACCCCAAACTAAACCGATGAGAGGCAGCTTTAGAACTGGTGGGCAAAGAAAGGTGGGTTTCTTCACCCAGATCTGACAGAGGAACCATGTAGGGCGTGCTGCATCTACTAGGGCAGGGAATTCCACAGGCTGGAATTCTACAGAGTAAGCCCTTGTGGCGGGTCACCTCCAGCTGCATCTCAGAGGGTGATGAAGCCTGCAAGAGCATCCCCCTAAAAGGTCTTACCAGATCTTACTGATATCCTAATCAACTTGACTATTATCCATGGTAAGAACTTCACCACGTTCATCTAACACTAATCATCTTCAAAAACAGAAATAACACCATATTTGTCCAGTGACCTATTGTTTTGCAATTCTGCTTTTATAAATAGCCTTCCCAATATTACAATTGCTTCCAAATGTACTAGTCAAACATAGAGATTCACCCTCCTTTTACAGTTTTTGCTGCTATGTAACTTCCCCACACCCTTACAAAGTGGAGCTCCTATGGAACTTGATATTTAAGATCTGAGTATACCATTGATTTATAAAGTATTTTTTTTAGAGGAAAAATATTTTTTTCCATTATCCCACATTTGGGTAAAAATCCTCTAACTTATTTTCTTGCTTTTATACCTAGCTATGAGCCACTATTGTCTCTACACTATTGGAATGAAACTATTGTCTATATTTCTCCAACTAATGTGTTCCATTTCAGCAGCACTAACTAAATGCTCAAAGTCAGACGCATATACCATTGACCTTCTTCTCTGTTGAATGTAGGATTGCCAGATTTTTGTCTGGTCCTACTCCTGTGCTTTTTAGCAGGAACTGACACATGGAATTCAAGTATCTGAAGCTTTCCCCCACCCCTTTATCTCCCTGCCAGGAAAAGCAACACCTGCTTGACTTGAAAGTTTCAGGGTCAGAACCTGTTGGAGGGCTCCCCTTTTATATTTATGCATACACCAGCACACACCTCTCACCTGCTCAGGCCTGAGATAGAGAGTTCTCCTTCACGCTGTGGCTTGTGGCATCAGTGCAAAAAGAACTCCATCTTGCACCTCAGCTGCCCAACTGGCTTGCAGCCATGGTGTCAATGTGAAGGGTCCTTTGCTTAGGCTTACCATACGTCCCGGAATGGCCGGGACATTCCCAGATTTCAGGGTCAAGTCCCGGCATCCCGGGAGGTATGGCCCCATCCTGGATTCCTGGGGCTGCCGCCACCATTTTGCACCAGCAACTCCCCTCCCCCCGATTTCTCCCCCTTTTTTTTCAGAATTTGGGACATCAGCAGGCCCAACGTTGTGAATCAATAGGCCCTGCCTCAGAAATCTCAGGGTTTAGGATGCATCTCTGACCTGGTAGCCTTAATGAAGGCTTATTTCCGCCTTCAAAGTATAGACCCCAGTAAATCCTGCTGAAAGTATGTGTGTGAATAGAATAACTTGATCCAATGGCATGCTTCATTCTCAGAATTGCAGCCCAATCCTGTTTAAGGATACCCTTTTGCCATTCTGGGCTGCCCCTGGGCAGCCTGGTAGCACCTCAGGAGAAGGGGATGTTCGTCCCATTCCCCAGGTGTCAGCAACCCCAGGACCAATGGGCCTACTCGAATGTATGCCATCTTGGAAGCTGGTGTACATTCATGGCCCAGGTGTAAGTCCACACCGGACCAGGAAAGGGCTGGGGATATTGGTGGAGCTTGCCACCAGTATCCCCACCCTCCCCCTGCCTGTTGTGGCCAATGGCCGCCCTCCCTTATCCCCTCGTCTGCCATCCCTCTGCTCCTGCACTGGCCAGTGCAGGGCTTACCTTGCCCAGCAGGCGCAGGGACGGTCCACCAGGGGGAGAGGGCCACCGGCCTCAGCGCCAGGAGCCGTTACGTGATGTAAACGTGCTTTATGGCTTAATTACCCAGGATTGCATTGTTATTCTCCTTCACTTTCATTATGTGTAGAGGGCCATTGCCTGTTCCATCAGTAAAATGCTGTGGTGCCCCCCCCCAGCAATCTCTTTAGATTATTTCCAGCTAAGGAACCCATGGCTGGACCCCTAGGCTTCATGTATTTCAGACCCCCTCCAGCACTTCAATCAGGTATTTTGGGCCCCCTCCAGCTCTTCAATCTTTACTCTCACCTATAGAATGAGTTCTTCTCACTCTATAGAGACTTGTTCCTGTGGGGCCCCTAGGCTGAAGCCTATTCAGCCTCATGGATAATACACCCCTGCCTGTTATCCCCTCTTTTTAACCCCCTGCAATGGAGCCTATAGATTATGGGTCTCACAGTATCTTTCTAAGTACGCCCCCGTATTATATTTTTGAAAATGTCTTATTCACAGCATATGGTTTGAGAAGCCCCTTCTCCTTGTCCACTTCAGATGTTGAGAAGGAGGTGAAATTGGATTTGACTTAAGCTGTTAATGCTGTGTTTCATATAATGTCATAAGCAGTGGCAGTCAATTGACCCTGAGCCAGAAACAGTGGGAGAGCTTATTATTTTGGTAATTTTCCAATAATGCAGGATGAATATTAGGCATGACTTAGTGATCAGGGTTTCCAATGAGAACCTTTCACTGGTAGAGTGCTATTTTTTCTTTTTAGCCTAACAGTATGTGATAGCTTGATTAATCTCCTCAGCCAAGGTCTTCACTAGGTAAACAGGTATGCAATCAAAATTAATTCTAGCTGAGTGAAGAAACAAGATGATTGTGCAAATCTGGTCTCCCCTGCTTAATGATGATCTTGCGCAAGATGAGCTAATGATTTGGAGACTAACAGCCCAATCCTGTAGTGCTGCTGTGTCGCTGGAACTCATGTTCTGCACTATACAGCCATTCCAAAATGCAACACAGAAATGGTGAGCAGCGGCAGCCAAGAGACAATGGCCTCTGTGGGAGCCCTGGCACCAGTAAGTCTGTCAGGGGCAGGCAGTGGGTGGAACAGGGTGGGTACGGGGTGGGGACAGGGGGGGTGTCAAGGGACAGAGGGGTGGCGGTTCTCAGCAGCAAAAGCTCCACCAATATCCTATCCCCCTTCCTGGCCTTGATCCACCTACACGGGTTCATTTGGACTTGCCAGCAAAATCGCTGGCTCAGGTCCGAGTAGACATAGATTGGGGCAGCAGAAGCTTACTCTGAGGCAAGGGAACAAATGTTCCCTTACCTTGAGGAGACCTCCGTGACCACCCCTCCCCCACAAGATGCAGCGCAGGCTTAGGTGGCGTGGCTGCATTGGCTGGAGGGGGAAATTTGGATAGGATTGGACTGCAATTCTGGGATGTCCTTGATATGGGAACATTGTCTGTAAAAAGGTGTTGTAGAAGGTATGTTCAGTTGGAGGCTCCATTATAGGGGCCTTGGAGAAATGTATCTAAGAAGCAGTTGGAGACTAACAGAGTGAGCTGTGAATCATAACCTTTCTGTTCAAATCTAACCTCAGCCATGAACTAACTAGAGAACCTTAAGCAAGTCATTATCTTCCCTCAGATTCAAACTTTTCATCTAGAACAGGCCGGTATGCTTACCCCTATATATTTAAGTGCTGAATATCCACAAACTGCTACAGAAAAGCTTACCGTTGTCATAATAATTATTATTAGATTTCGAACCCTCTTTCTCCCCCCCAGGGGTGAGAAATCTAACCCAATCAAGCCTATCCCTTCACCTAGAATGAAGACACAATTGAAAGCCCAATCCTATCCAGCCATTTTGCTAGCACTGCTGCAACAGGCGGCAGCACTCCAACTCCACCCCACCGTGCCCACCCCACCGAGTAGGTAAGGCAGCGGTGGGGGCAGCGAGGGGTGCAGGAGGGGTAGATCTGGCAGCAATGGTATGTGCTAAATCCTTTTCCCTCTTTATCAAGCCATCCCGCCCCTTTCTTCTCCTTGGACATACAGAGCTGGAACAGGTCCGAGGAGATTTGTGGAGCGGAAGAGGTCCGAGGAGATTTGTGGAGCGGACATTCCTAAATAATTCCCCTTTCCCCACCAAAGCCTCCTTATCTGCTCCCTCCCCCGGATACAGCGCATGCCTTTTTGTTGTGGCAGCATTGGCGGGAGGAACAGATAGGATTTGGCTCTGTGTTACTTTAGCTATTCAGTACTGTTCCCCACCAGATGCAAATTCTGAATGGCCTTACAAAAGTAAGCAGGAAATGTTGCCGGACTTGACAGTTAATTCCATTTGGCTGTGGCTGACAGGCAAAGATTTGATATGGGATTATCTCACCCCTGCCCTCCCTCCAAATCCCCCCCTTTTCAAAGCAACAAAGAGGAATAGTTCCCCAAGAGGAGCCCCCTTCTCTTGGGGAAGGGGAGGGAGTAATAGGTGGCACAGAAGGCTCTCTTGTAAAACCTCTCCTTAGCGGTAAATAATTCCCCAAAAGAATGCTTATAAAAAACAAAGGGTTGTATCCTAACCTTGTGCATTATGGAAGAACCCCTTCTCCTTCCATGAGCACAACTCTTCTTCAATGAAAGGAAGAACTAGCACTATCATGGATAGGCTTACCAGATCTCCAACCGGGACAAAGTGCTAGACCTTTAGGAGAAGGAATGTGGGGAGACTTCCGGCTAGGAGGACATGGCTGGCTGACAACTCCGCCGATCGCTCTGTATTGACGGAGTACATCTGATGGACTTAATTACTCTACCCCTGGATTAAAAGGGAGTACGAAGAGATAAACCACAAGGCTTTCAATCGCCCCTTTCTGACACTTCAAGGCAAAGGCTTTGAAGTTTTGGATTCTCGGCGAGAAGGCTGGATACCATCGAGCTAGAGCCCAGATGAAAAACAAGTCAAGCCACCTCCGACATGCTTTGCTTTGCTTAAGCAAGAGGCGTAGAAATGATTTATGAGTTGAAGAAATTAGCCGAGATAAGAGTTAACACTAAAAATAATATGTTGCGATAAGGCGAACTGAACATTCGAAAGTGAAAGTTGGAAAGACGAAATTAAAGTTACAATAGTGGTGAGTTTTACTGAATTATTTTTTTGTTTTGTACTTATGGAAGATTAAAACAGTAAGAAGATTTTTTTAATAGACTATTTCGGCAAGAGAAAATTGTCTGGGACTTTGTTGACATTCCTGACATTTTTGCTAAAAGAATATGAGCCCTTCCGTGTTAGAGTTCATGGATCCTGGCAATTAATCCTTCTGTTTCACGTCGTCGACCACAGAAGTTTTTTATATTACCTCTTCTTTTTTTTTAAGAGAAGAGAGATTGGCATCTGGTGAAAAAATTGCAACATGACTACAATATTGTCTTGTTTTAAGAAATGGGAACAAAGATTCGATGCAAAGATGACAATTTTGGAGGAAAATCTTCAGAATATGATTGCAGAACTGAAACAAGCAGGGAAGGAAAAGGATGAAAAGGATGAATTAAAAGACTCTACGTCGGCCTCCCTTGCTCCCAATAAAGAGAAAGATTTAGTTAAACCAAGATTTGAGATAGAGAAGCAGAGTACTTTACTAAAAATGGTGTTGAAGATTGTCTTTCGGAGGAGGAATATAGAAGACGTGAATGATCCTGTGGAAAAGATTGCAAAGTGGATACAATTTAAAAAACAAGGGACTTTTGGGAAAGATTTAAAGATGAAGAAGAGGAAGGAGAGGAAGAAGAAGAGGAAGAGGAAGAAGAAGAGGAAGAGGAAGAAGAAGAGGAAGAAGGGGAAGGAGGAAAGGGAGGGATGGAAGGGGTAATGGCAAACAGTCAAAAATAAAAAGGGATTATAATGTTTTATTTTTTTGTGGGGAATATTATTGGAGTTAGTGTTATATAAAAAGAACAAAATGTTTTATTATTAAGAAACAAATAGATATGACTTGTTTTTAAGAAACTTATATTAAGAGTGATGGAAAATTTTTGATGATGAATTAACAAATTTGAAGACAAAAATGGGGTGACTTAATAAATTTAGAAATTTGAAGTGGAAGTTAAGACTTTTAGATGATAAAGGAAAGGTTAGTTAACCCTTCTGTGAGTAAAAGAAAAATAATGTTTTATTATTTGAAAAGACTTAAGTAAGATGTGATTTGTTTTTAAGAATTTTATATAAAAAGGGGATATAGATTTTTTTTTAAAAAAAGAAACATTTGGAAGGTTTTTATTTTAATACATTTGGAGAAAAATGGGGTGGCTTTATATATTAAAATATTTGAAGTGGGAATTAAGATTTTTGGATGATAAAGGAAAAGTTAGTTAATCTTTTTATGAATATTGGGATACCACATAGATTTTTTAAAAGAGAGAGAGAGAAAAGGAGAGATAAAGTGTGAATTTAATGAATAGTATATTAGAGATATAGGCTTAGTTAGATATTAGAAGTAGAAAATATATAATAGTATACAAGTAGGATTTACTGCTTCGCGCTTGCTGTAATCTTTCGTAGTATGTTGTATTGTTTTGTTTTGTTGTGTAGTTTATTCAAAAAATTAAATATATATAATAATAATAAAAAATAAAAAAGGAGAAGGAATGTGGGCAGCTGTAGCTTGTTAAGCCTTACAGCATAATCCTGGCATGTCTACTCAGAAGCAAGCCCCATTGTGTTCAGTGGGGCTTGCTTCTGAGTAGACATGCCTAGGAGTGTGCTTTAGGACTTAACAAGCTACACCTGCCCACATTCCTTCTCCTAAAGGTCTAGCACTCTGTCCCGGTTGGAGATCTGGTAAGCCTAATTATGGAGCTCATGTTCAGGATACAACCCAAAGCTGTGGCAGGGGAAGAAGCTTGCACATCCTCAACTGCACAGGAGCTGGGTTTCCTCCCACATCATAGGTCCTAAGCTCATGACTACATCAATCTGTAAGTTACACAGACTGTAACAATGAATTTGAGAGCCAGTTTTTGACTCCACCTGCTCATTCTTGCTCCGTTCTCTGTGCTTAACCCCTGCTGCGTATCTGACATTTAGGCTTAGCTCCATAGTCTCTCCATTCCATAGTTTGCCTTGATGTGGAAGATAGCTGCCAGCTGCTCAGATTCTCAAAGAGCTGCTGACAAAAAAGTGCCTCAGAACTACACGCATGAAGAACTACGTAGAGAATTACACACCGAAGGCCATTCCTTCTATACACAGGGATTTCAGTTTAGGTGTTGCTTGTCACTATTGCCTGTAGAGGGAAACCAAACCCTATGGTCAATTTGTCTGAAAAAGACTTCGCTAATGTGGTTTAAAATATTTAGACAGGTTAAGCCCATGCTAGGTATTAGTATACAATGACGGATCCCAAGGGCTTGAGGAGATTAAAGGTTTGTTTCATGTACAGGAGTCCGAATACTAATGCAAGACAATGAAAACACACTCAGCTCTCCTAAGGATTACGGAGACTTTCCAAAGGTTTCAATCTACAATGGGATCCTAATTATTATTACACTGATTTTTTAAAGAAACATTTATCTCATGTGTAGTGATTTTTGGTTTTTTTTTCTTTTTACAAAAAGCAAATAGCTTATCAAAAAATGAATAAAGTATCAGGGATTGTAATTAAAGATAATAATTTTAATTAACCTATAACTGATTGCATGGCCTGTAATTCACCTGAGGCACAACAGGGTAACATTAGCAATATTAATGACTGTTGTAGAGCAGGTTTGTACTTTGGTAAGGAAGTGGGATAGTATCATTTTGGATGTAAATATTGTAAGCAAGAGGAAGAGAATGCTAGGACGAACTTCTGATTATCATACTGTACGCTGCAGTGTTGTCTTTGTATGTGCTCCTACACTGACTGGAACACCTGACGTTTACCTGGTTTATAGGTTAATTGCAATAAAAGTTATTTTTGAAGAGGTGCACAAATGATTTTGCTGTAAGTTAAACATCTGATATAAATGTGAGTGCTGCCCCTGCCCCCCCCCATGAATGGTTAGCTTTCAGTACCAAAGGGTACAAATGAAACAACTGCAGAACAATGAAACTAAACTTTTTACTTTTTACATCTTTGATGTAGGGAGTTCAACATTTTATTTATTTATTTATTTTATTTATACATACATACATACCCTGCCTTTCTGTCTCTGAAGAGGCTCTTTTGAAGGCCAGTGGAGTGCGTTGTGGGCCCAGCGTGATCCACGCATGGTGAAATCCACGGATGCCAAGCCTGTGGATAAGGAGGGCCCACTGTGATATTTCAGGTAAGGCAGTTGCTCTTTAAAAATTTTTAAAGTTCATGGTCAGGCCAGGGTGTTAGAAGTATCACTGCAGAAGTAGCCACATTCCAAATCCATCAACCCAAGGCTGGCTCCAGTTTTGAGGGTGGGGGGGAGCTGAACAATTGGAGAATAACAGTTCCAGTCATGCTGGTACTGCCACCACTCACCACCCAGTAAGCCCACCAGCAGTTTCCCACATGAGGGGCCAGGGCCCAGCTAGTGGTGAACATTACCAGGACTGCTCCTTTTACTGGTTATACCTTCACTATAACCCACCACCTTACATTTGTGCTCCTTCCAACTGCCTCTCTCAGCTCCAACCATTTTCATTTCCCCATAGTGCCCCAACATAGCATCACTTTGGAGTTGCAATGCATCAGAGGCATTGTGGAGGACTTTAATTGGCAGTTTCAGCCATGCCCATGCTCAAAGGAGCATTAGAAAGAAAATATATACAGTGTGTGTGTGTGTGTGTGTGTGTGTGTGTATTAATATTAATATAATTAAGAACGGCTCCCTCTTTAGAGACCTTTTGGCGGGGCCTTAAGACGTTTTTATTTAGACTAGCATTCGATGCCTGACATGGTGGGCTGGCTTTTTAACAAATGGCTTTTAACAAATGCAAATATAGGTGACCCACTGGGGTTGTTTGTTTTAATTGTTTTAATTATTTGTTTTTAATTATTTTAATGTATATATGTATTGAGTGCCCTTGCTGGGAGAAAGGCGGGGTATAAATTCTTTAAATAAATAAATAAATAAATAAAGGGAAGGCGGTCTGAGGCCCTGCTAAGCTGCTGAGGCCTGAGGGTGCCACATGCCTACATGACTTGATTCACCCCATAGGTTTCTTTAACAGAGTAGAAAACACTCATCCTGAAATTGCTGCCTTGTCCTGTAACATGGCTGAGAGCTGTTATTATGTCGTTGAGTGTCATATAATTCCTTCCTGCTTCCCCCAAGCAGATGCTCAGTTGTCTGGTATGGAGTGTTCAAGTTGAGAATTGACTTCAAGGACATTTATTTGGAGCACATCCTTATATATAATGTATGAACTGTGGTTGAGATCTTGCAGAAGCTGAACACATCTTCTAAATATGGGAGTTGGGTGCTAGCCTGTAAACACAAAACACATCTTCTAAATATGGGAGTTGGGTGCTAGCCTGTAAACACAAAACCCACAATCTTGATCAAGGTAGTTCTTTCTCTGAAATAAATCCCATTGAATCCAATCGGCTTTCTTCCAAGTAAGCATGCATGCAAGATTGAGTAGACTTACCATTCGTCCCGGAAAATCTGGGACAGTCCCAGAAACCGGCCTCGGTTTCCGGAAATTTCCCGGACCATTCCAGATGGATTCAAGTCGCCGCTGCCACTGCCTGTTTTTTTAAAAAAAACTTACCTTTTTCCAGGTGCCGCCATTTTGAATCTTGCGAGATCCAACATGGCGGCGCCCAAATCTCATGAGGGCATGAGGCAGCCTCATGCCCTCACAAGATTTGGGCGCCACCATGTTGGATCTTGCGAGATTTTGCAAGATCCAAGAAGGAAAAAGGTAAGTTTATTCATTTTTAAAAAGGTGGTGGTGGTGGTGGTGGTGGAGGCTTTTGGGAGGCTCGGCAGCGGCGGCTTTGGGGGCTTGGCACAGTGGCTCATGGCAGTGGCTCTCCGGCTCACAGAGGCTTGGCACGGCGGACGGCAGCTCACGGAGTCTTGGCATGGCGGCACAGAGCATGGCAAATCCTTTTAATTAAATTAATTAATTATGTAAAATATAAATAAATAATTAAATTTGTGGGCGTGCTACACGCGGCAAAAGGAGCGCTTCGCGCCCCCAAAAGAAAAAAACACACACAGAAAATTTTATTTATTTAATTCTGTATTTGATTAGTTGTGGGGAGGGTTGTCCCGGTTGAAGACCGGGGAAATCTGGTAAGCCTAAGATTGAGCAGCCTTAGCCTTAAGACACATCTCTGAAATTATACTTTTTTGTTTTACATGGGAAGTGTGGGGATAGGCTATGACAATCTTGTTGGGGGAAACTTGACCTATGAAGAGGCATTTTAAAATGGAGAAACATTCAAGCTTCTTGACCAATATTAATGCAGGTCTGTGCTGCCTTTCCTGCTTGGGAATGATCTTACCTGGCCCCCTCCAGCACACAAGATGGAGGAGGGAGAATCTTGGCACCCAATTGGTGCCTTCCAGGGGGTGGAGCTTCATCAACTGTTGCTCAGCATTTGCGGTATTAACCTCCATCTATTCCGGCTGTTGAAACCCCTCCCCCAATATGCAGTCTGAAACTAGCTGGTTGTCTAAGGGAGCCAGGTAGGAAGATTTTGCTGTCTGCTTAATTGGCCTTTCAGTTTTTTGGCCTACCCCAGACTGTCTATTTGGGTTTGGTGGTTTTTTTTTTTTCTGCTTTTGGTCACTTTAGCAGGTTTCGTATGGGCCAAGGAGACAGGAGTAGGGACTTTGGTGTGCACCCTGAGGTAAGCAAAAATCAGCGGGTCAGCCAGTACTGATCCCAAGAGGCTGCCTGGCTCAGGGATGCTGGCTGGTGAGGCTTCAGGCTTGAATTGCAAAGTTAAGGCTTTCCGGCTTGGGGAGGGTGGTGCTGTCCAGCTGCCTTGACCCTTTAGGGTTGGCATGGAGAAGCTTGGGCCATCTATTGATGGATCACAGCTTTGAGTCTGGGTGGGAACACCTGTGAAGAGAATAGATGGTTGTTTGCTGTCTCTTAGTTTACATGCCTGCACTTTAAGGGGGATGAGTTGTCAGTTTTGTCAAGCCGCAGGTTTCATGAGTTGGGCTTTCAGTAAAGTGGCTCAGTTTTAATCCAAAGCATCCATCTCATGTGTTTATTGGGGTGGGGGGGTGCACGGGCAATTGCTGAGCTCACAAATGGTTTCAGCCATTTTCTAGAATGAGTTTGTGAATTGACAGGATAGGTTTTTACTTCCAAAGTTTTAAGGTTTGCAATAGACGACCACTGCGCGCAAGTGAAGGGGGATCATGATCTCAGCCAGTCTTACCTAGGCTTACCAGATCTCCAACTGGGACAGAGTGCTAGACCTTTAGGAGAAGGAATGTGGGCAGGTGTTGCTTGTTAAACCTTAGAGCACACTCCTAGGCATGTCTACTCAGAAGCAAGCCCCACTGAACACAATGGGGCTTGCTTTTGAGTAGACATGCCTAGGATTGTGCTATAACAAGCTACACCTGCCCACATTCCTTCTCCTAAAGGTCTAGCACTCTGTCCCAGTTGGAGATCTGGTAAGCCTAGTCTTACCCCCCTCCATTTGTCCAACCTCCATGCAGAATGATCAGAGGTTGTGCATTGTAGCCTTCTTTAGTGGACAGAATGATATCAGTTGGACATCAGACAATAGTGGGGGAATGACCATATGACTGCCACCTATGTGGGGGCCACATGCAGCCACTTCAGTTCACACATAAAGAAAAATGCCCGCACAGTGCTCCTGTGCTTCTGAATCAACAGATTGCCACAGAGCTATGGCAGCAGGAGTGGGGAAGGCCTTCATGTCTTCATCTCCCTAGAGAGAGAATTTCGCTGATTCCAGCAGTGAACGAATCCCTGGATCTTTCTATAACTAAGAAACACATAAGAAATGTTGTACATTCGCCTAACGTTATATGCAAGGGAAATTCAATAAAGCTAAATTAGTATCTGATTTGATTACAGGGTAAAGTAGCATATTAAAATAGCTGTTACTAGTCTAAGGAATAAAGGCATAAAGGCAACAACTGTTCTTAACTGCAGTTCTTTCCTAATAAGGCCGTCATTCGTACCCATAGGTAGCATTTGCTTGATGGTGATATAATCGTGTTTGCCAATGTCCTTAGGCCCTGCTACCTTATGTTGAAAAGCCCCAAATGCATGGTTAATATTGCTAACATGTACGGTTTGATACATTGGGGGGCTCCTGTAGTTAACATTGCCATGATGTTTGCTTCTAATTAATATCTTTGCATTATGCACAAGAGTACCGTGCAGATTCTCTCTCTCACACACGCACGCATGCAGAGAGAGTTCTAGTAACTAGTTCTAGTGTCTTGGACAACACATGGAACAGTTTTCAATTTCAGGCATGCAGGAGTTTGGCAATGGAAAATAGTGTGCTTGTCCTACTCAAGCCCTCTATTCTCAGGAGGGGGCTTCACTGGCGTCCCTACAGGGGGGGCGGAGCTGTAAGTTCTGCTGAAATTGGAGCCTCCCTTACACGGAGCAACGAAGCAGCCCCGCCCCCTCACCTTCGGAGCCTTTCAGGAGTGCAGGAGACTCCCTGCGCGTTGCTTTAGCTTCCCTGGAAGGCTCCGAAGGTGAGGGAGCGGGGCTGCTTCATTGCTCTGTGTAAGGGAGGCTCTGATTTCAGCAGAACTTACAGCTCCGCCCCCCCCCTGTAGTGACGCCAGTGGGGGGCTTCCTTCAGGTCTGGATCTTTTCTGGACATTTGCTATTGTTTTTCTTCTGCTAGTAGCATGTAGAATATACTGGATGCAAAATGAGCAGAGAGAGAGAGAGAGAGAGAGAGAGAGAGAGAGAGTTCCAGTAGATGGGAGGACTGGAAGGTGAGCAGGACATTTTTGTTTTGTTTATTGGAAACTCAGTAATACAAAGTTGCCTGAGAACCTTTTTGTTTCTATTATTTGAATGTGTGAAATGTGGCACAGACACATGCAGGTGGTGCTGGGTGCCTGCCAGGAAAGCAGGACCTGGGCCACTACCATGACTTTAAAGCAAGACTGATAGCAAGAGGCCTCAGATGATCCCACAAGCCTAGAAGAAGACCACACTGTTAACTTGTCAGAGCAATGACTCTCCCCCCTCACCGCACACAGGCTGGCTTAGAACAAGCTTTGTCTGACTTTCCTCTCTCAGAAAATCCCATGACTGGCTACACCTTGCTTGCACAGCATATTTGGCCCTGTGAACAAAAGCCATTTCCTGACTCAAAGTAAACAAAGTCATTAGTGACACAAAAGAAGGGCCCCCAATCCTAGTTATTGTCATCGCCATATCCATAGCCAAATTCAATCAAGGAGACCTCGTTTATGAAGCAACTGGCCTGCACCCTTCATAAGTTTCAAAACAATAGCAGCACCTATTTAGGGTCAGGGATGAGCAATCAAGGTCCATCAAGTCACAAAAGAAGGTTCCTTGATGGTTTCACTGCACAAAAGATCCCATGGGTTTCTATGGGAGGAAAAGGTATAACATGTAGGTCACAGAGTCCCATCTGCCTCTTTTACGTTGCTTGTCTGTCTGCCTTGCTACCACTGCATTCATTCATTTAACCTGCTTGTGCTGCATGAAGGATCCTCATTCCAGCTGTTTCCCAAGAACCACTGTTCCAAGTCGGCACTTAGGACTGGTAACCTCCTGCTCCATGTTTCCTTTCCAATCTCCTTCCCTTTCCTCCCTTGAGTGCAACTGAAAGCGACTATGCCAGTGCTGGCTGGACAGCTATCCCTTTGTGGGCCACCTTGCAATCTGCCCCTTCGCTGAAGAAAGCAGCGTTGGCTCCCTTGCCCTGCTTCGCTTCTTGAATAGCTACGGTTACAGCTTAACTTTTGGGCTTGCCTCAAAGCCCTTTTTGCCTTTATATACCCTGCTTTTGAATTGGAGTGTTGCTTGACCTCAGCATTCTAGCCCCACAACTCCTGAAATGCAGTGCATACTAAAGAGCAGAAATGGACGGGTAAACTTGGTCCTTTGCTCAGCCTTGTCATTGATCCACAAAAGCTACTCTACTCTTCTCCTTTCATGTGCAGTGATATTGACAACATGCTTAGTACCTATATCATTTTCCTTCTAAATGTGTGAGTGTTGTGGGTGCATTATTTTAGTCTATATTTTAATTGTCTATGGGAGGCCTGAGATCAGCTTCAGCCTCCATCCCTTTAACAGATCAACCAGGAACTCCTATTACAAGGGGCAATACCCCTTCCTGTTGATTTCCGCTCATAGGCCTGGCTAGGGCATTGGGTAAGAGGCACTGCACGGAAAGAGAGACCAGCCCTTCCGCCACAAGGGTTGCTTGTGAGCGAAATGATTTCATGGCCCATGAAGGGGCATACTACTTGCTTGTAGCCTCTGGATCAGGCTACAGAGAACCACAATCCAGTGATGACCTTTCATCACAGCCAGAACCCCAGGAACCCTCCTTCTTCCTCCCTTCCCCAGCTCTCTCTCTCTCTCTCTCTCTCTCTCTCTCTCTCTCTCTCTCTCTCTTTTCTATTGTTAAATCCCTGGTTCTTTAGCCCTGGATAACACTCCTGATATTTCCTCTTTCCATTTCTCTTTTTCCTGACCTTAGCAACCACTTACATTTATAGCCTGGTCATATTAATTGCTAAGAAACATTGAATTGCTTTTTTACTTTTGAACTGTCGTCTTTGTGCTTGCAAAATTATCTCCACAACAAAATGTTGTTGTTCCACCTTCACCCTCACCTCCCTCTTCCTTCCACATTGAACCATTGAGCAGTTCCATTGGCCACTGCACTGGGTCCCTCCCAGCACATAAAATAGACCCCCCCCCCATGTGTGCATGTTAATGCATGTTCTGAAAAGCACATCTGGTATCAACAGAGCAGTCTACTGCTGCCACCTCCTTACCTAACTATGAAGCTGAGAGAGTTGAGTGGAGTGGAGTACAGCAATCTGGCCTACTGATGAGGCCAACTGAAGTAGCTGTTTTGAGCAGCAAGTTGAAGTGGGAGCAGCAAATTGACAATGACGAGTGCCCTGCACACCATGCCCGCCTGTCTCCCTCCCTGGCCCACCACCCACAGAGCCACTTCAATTTGCTCTCTGATCCTCTTCCCACTTGCTGAGAGTGAGCAGGAAAAGAATTAAGTAGTGGCCCAATGCACATGCTGGAAAGTTTGTTATTCTTTCTGTATGTGATAGGTATATAACTGAGAGAATGTATCCTGCAGATATTTGAGGTTATTTATTCTGAAGTTCTGTCTACAGATTCAGTACTTAAATTACAAGTGGGATAGAGGGGGGTCAGCTGCTGTAGCTTTTGAAACAGCTTCATTAGCTACTGTTTTTGGAAGGGTACAGAAGGGTAAAGAATCGGACACTGGGGCTTCTGGATTTCATTAAGGGCCTCCTACCTTTCCCCATAATTCAAGCACTAATGGAAATAATCCTCCTTTTTTAACTTACAAAAATGTAGTGTAAACTGGGGCCTTGGTAGAAGTAACATTTTTCCATTTTAAATACACTTCTCAAAATGACTAACATATTTATTAATTTACATGTAATTAACAGTCTTGCTTTTATTTGGGAAATTAGTGCTGCTTATTTGAAACTACAATATGTCATTATTGCTATATTTTAGGCACACACAGAACATGCTTTCCCAACAATTTCCAGTAGAATAGTCAATACTTCTTAAGTGGCAACTGCCAGAAATCCCCCCCCCCAAAAAAAAATGTGGAAACGCTAATGGCTGTTTGTGTCAATGTCAAGGCTAAAAACGTATCAGGAGTAATTATGATGCAAATTTGCATGTGCAGCTGAAACTCATTTCCCATGTTTTTTAAGAGACAAGCACATCATTTGATCTCCATCGAAAATTAATGTATTCCTTTGCAACCTGCTCATGCAAATCAATGACTCCAGAAAGACAGTTGTAACACCAGTACCAGCGATGGTTGCTGTTTTTGAAAACATATTCAAATAAAAAATACAGAAAGCCGCACTGATAATTCGAGGACTTAGACATGGGCAAACCCACAAAATTAGGATTGTGATCACCATGGTTACTTGAATATACACATACCAGATTTTAAATATGCTTTCCCTGCCTTGTGCTTTGAGATCTGATTTCTGCCTTTGTTCTGGATGGCTTTTCCCCCTTTAGCCTAATTGAGGTTCCATAAATAATATTATTGGAAATTAAGGTGTACCATCCAAGAACTAAGGTTTCTGAATGAAAGCATACATATTGCAAACTAATTAATATATTTACAAAACCTGATATGCTGGTTAAAACAAAAACAACTCCTTACACTATCTTGGTACAGGGGGTTCAGAGCCCCCTGAGGAATTGGTCTTGTTTTATAGAAGCTCATTTGACCTCCCTTGAAAAATGTTCAGATGTTTCTCTTGAATGTGATCCCCAAATTCATTTCAAATTTCAGTTTTTAAAAACATTTTTGGAATTCAGTACTTAATATCGTAGTTCCTTGTATCCCAGCTGAGCAGTTAGATAGAATGGAATTGTTTGTCTTACAAGCCAACATTGAAAGACTTTCAAAGTTCCCATGTTTCCTGACATGTTTTTATACGCACATATATGTAGTGCTGGGTGAATGGCAGGCAAGCATGCCCCATAACAGTCACACATGGCATTTTACTTGGGCTGGTGGCAAGGAAACGTTAGGTCCCACAGGCACTTAGGGAAAAGGCCAAACTTTGGTTCTTCAGTGCAACTGAATGCACTGTTGCTGAATGCAACATATTAAGATGCAACTCCTGAAAGATGAGTTGCAAGCAACCCCTGAAGATGCAACTTCCTTCCTACCTGCCAGTCCTGGTTTTGTGCAATGATAGTATTCTTAAGAGAGTGTTTTAGTTAATCTTGAAGGTGGAACTTAGCAGTTCCCGGAGAAACATTTACATGAACAATATAACGTGTAACTCAGTGTATCCATGGATACTGCTGCAGCTTCCCAACAGAGAATTCAGCAATTGTGTCAGCATATTTCGCAACGACTCTGATCACTCATATTGCCTCCAGGTAGCTGTGGCTGTATCTATGGATACACCAGGTCACACACTACTGTGCTCCATGGAAATATCTTCGTAGGGAGAGCTATGAGTGGCACATGGTGTGTCACATGGAGAACATATTTAACATTGCTAGCCTCAAGATACTGACAATAGATGTGGAAATATAATGTTGTTAAAGGTTGGATGAATGACTCACTCAAAGACATGAATAGGGAAAGATACAGGCTTTTGTCCACTTGTAAGGCATCTATCTGTGCTCTGTTCACCTCTCTTCATTTGTCTGAGTATTTATCCCATTTTGACATATGAGTTTCCTTTGTATTAATGGGTTTCCTTTCTACTTTAACTTTTAATGCAAGGACCTGAGCATCTTAATATAAAGATTCCCAAAAGAATTCTCTATTGTCTCTACATTCATTGTTTTGCTAAGATTCTACCATCACAGTTGACAGGCCAATTAAACCTAATAAATTTTGTAGTCTCCTACTGTCACTAAAATCCATGATGCTTTTTCCTTTTATCCCACAGAGTTTCAGAACTGTATATGAAACAGTGTTCTCCAGCAGTTATTAGCTGACGTTTGACTACTTTCTCATTTCATGATCACAACTTTATTCTTTTGCACATCATTTCTTCAATGCTGTCCTGTTCCAAGTTTGGTAGCAGGCTGGGCCAGTGATGTATTGAGGCAGAGGCTCAACTAGAGAAAGAGTCCTGGTAGCCACTCAGGACCTTGGATAGAACCAAGGGGGACCCAAAGAAATGCAGCTGGTTACTGTGATCTGAAAGGCTCAGATGTTGCTCCAGCTCACTGAATATCTTTATATGCAGTTGCGTTGCTAGCCCTGTCACATAGGATGATGTGTTTTGCACCATCGCCCTGCCCCCTGCACTCCTGGAAGACTTCATTTGATGCCTTCTAGGACTCAGGGAGGGTGGGAGGGACACACAAATATGTCGATTTCGGCGTGTTTGTGCTCCGCGGCTACTCATGCAGCCCTCTGTCTGCAAAAAAGTAGCCACAGAGCTCAAGAATTTAACCACTGTTCCTTCTCGCGAGGAGACTGGAGTTGGCACCCAGGGGCATTTGATCCTCCCGTCCCTGTTATAGTGATGCCATTGATTATATGTGTGTCATCTACATAGGGAGGTTGATTCTGCCCCTTCCCTCTGCCTTTGGTCTTACAGGGCCCTTGCCTGATTTTGTAAACATTGGCTCTGATGGTGTGAGGGGTAGGGGATGTTGGTTCATGTGCAGAGTCCTCAAAGGAATTATCAGAAGCTGAAGATAGGAATAGCAATATCATTGGGCTGGAGTGTGTGGGGTGTGTGTACTTGGCTCCTGGGGTTCCTCCCATACAAGGGATTCTGGTGGGTTGGAGGAAACTGGGGCCTGTTCCGAGAGAATTCCCTTCCCCAATCAGTTCCCCAATTCCCTCAGACTGAGGGGTTCCTGTCCTGGCGCCATGACAAGTCCCAGCTTACTTCAATAGTTTGTCTCACTTCCAGTTGTCACTTACATGGTATCTTGGTGGCACCCGGGGAGTAAGTGGCGCTGAAACTGGCACCACTCACTCCGACCTCGAACGGAGCCCAGGTAAGTCCTGCGCCAGATGGTGGGAGGGTGGGCCGGGTGACAGGGGAAGGGGCGATTGGCCAGCCAGGCCCAGGATGGGGGCAGGGATATTCCATTGATATCCTAACCCCCATCCCGGACCTGGCCAGTCCTACACTGCCTCCCCAAATTTACACCGGCCATTTTGCCAGCGCACATCTGAGACCTATAGGGGCTGCTGAGGTTCTCCCAAGGGGAAAGGGACAAAGATGTCCCCCCACCATGGTGTGCCCTAGCTCCGCCAGCTTGGACCTGATCTCACACAGGATCTGGCGTAGCATGCTTAGTGCACTGCGGCAGACCTTACACAGGATTGGGCTGTTATAGACATACTTCTATTGAAGCAACATTCCCACTTTGCAGTAAGAATCTGCTTAAACTGTTATTAAATGTGCTTCATTGTGTTGTTGTAGTCCTGTGACAGTATTTTACTTGCTTGTTCATCAAGAACACTGCCCAAGCTAAGAGCCTGATCACCTTCCAGAAACAAGAAATATATTTCTATTCCAGCACGCATTCAGGGGTCGAAGTGGGTAGGTTAATGAGGACCCTTGTTTTAATCAGGCTGGTAATATACATTTTGGCTGCTGTGTGCTTTGTGGTTTTAACGTTGCATTTATTGTAATTTTTTTTGTTGTAATAATTGGAATAGCTACTCTGAGGACCATCAGTCATGAGGCAAGATATAAATATATATATAAAAATGAAATAACATTATGGGCTTGAGATCTGGCTATAGTGTCTATTAGTGAAAACAATTGGCTAGTTGGGAAATGTTGCTTCCACATTCATGTAACTCTGCTTATTTTGTATTTGCTGTTAAGAATATTTATATGCCACTTTTCAACAAAAAAGTTTACAAAGTGGTTTACATGAAAAAAATCAAACCACTAAATGCCTCCCTGTCCCAAAAGGACTTACAATCTTAAAAGATGCAAAAGGAACACGAGGAAGCAGGAACTAGAAAAGACACTGTGTTGGAGTGAAGAGGGACAGTTACTCTGTCCCTGCTAAACATAAGAGGTGAAGCACTTGGAAAAGTGCCTCTTTGCCCAGTTACAAGGGGTAGTCCATGCACTGCTATGGGCACAGTGTGTGTAGTGTAGTGTAGTGTAGTGTAGTGTGTGTGTGTGTGACTAGATGAGTCACAGAAGGGACCCTCTTGTCACATGCAAACCTAGCGAGTGGCCCCACCCATGCACGCTCCCTATAATTGCTCCATCTCCTACAGTCTTTCAGTCAGGTGTGCCTGTTGGTGGTGCTACCGGGTGCTTAATACCCCATGATGATGAGATGCACTTTGCATGTCTCCTGCTGTGGCTGTGTGGTTTGAAAGCAGCCTAGTGGCCTGACCAATGTGGATTCAAGATCTACTTCTACCTCCTCTTTTGTCTCTGCCATGGGTGTTTCTGGCCAGCAGGGCTTCCAGGAGTGGTTTTGGGCCCTGTTGATTTTTTTTTTGGTCCCCCAGCAAGAACAGACCAGGTAAGAATCTTTCCACCAGATGAAAACATATGCAACATGGTTGAGCCCCGGCCCCCTTCTAGACTTCCAGGCCCTGGTAATTTGTACCAGCCAGCTCCCCCGCCCCATAGTCAGTCCTGCTGACTAGTCATGCAAAAGGTGAGTGTGCTGTTGGTTATAGCAAGCCCCCTGGCTGGGCTCAGGTCTGTCTCATCTGGCTCCCAGCCTAGATTTCTGTATGATGGGATATCAGATTGTTTACCAATCCAATCTGTTTTGCAGTTCTGTTTTTATGGAATACTTCACCATGTCAAGTTCATCACTCAGAAATCACTTGCAATCCATTATATAGTCAGCTCTGTCAAATAAGTTTTGCTTTCACAATAAACTTCTTTTTTTCATAAACAGCATGTTATCAGATTTTAATTTAAACAGAAACCCATTTGAGCAAATTGTATCACCTTTTGACCTTTCATAAGAAGGGAGAAAGTTCTTTGTCACACCACTTCTCCCTGTAGCCAGCTGACTTTCATGGTCTTCAAAGGATCTAACAGTAACTGCTCTTGCCTGCAGCTGGAAGAAGAAACTGTAGGAAAAAGCAACTACTAAGCTTGTGGTCTATGGCAGCAGCAGCAGCAGCCAGCCAGCCTACCAGAAGAATGAGATAAGATGTGGCTGGAGTGGAGCTCCCAAAATTGCAGGAGCCTGAGTGCAACCCAGGACTTGGTGCCATTAAGAGGATAATGCCTGAACAAGCTCCTAATTGTCCAGAATGCAGAGGCTCCAAAACAGATGCCCCTCATCGAAATGAAATCATAAAGTCACCTTGTGAGTATAACAAGTGATTTTAATGTGATCCTTTCATTTTGCTCTTCTTTTGGTTTCTTGTTTCTTGTTCTCGGGGCTACTTCATACATTTGCCTGGAAATCATGCTGCAGCCAATGAAAAACCTTCTGAGAAACGTGTAGTGGATTCGCATTTCTGTATTTAAAATGTATGTTCAGGAGCACATATATGACTTTTTTTAGCACATTTGATATGAATAAGCATGTGCTTGACTACTGAGCTGTGTCCCCTCTCTAACTGTACATATCTTTGAAATCATTTTAAAGACACAAACAGCAAAACCATCTTATGAGCTGTGACTTTTGAAAGTCCATTGTTGGCAGAAGCTGTGACAATCGCTTCATAACTGCTGCAAGGTTGTTAACATCTTCTCTGTGATCATGCCTTGGTTTTTTGTTTTTATTCTCAATTGGAGCTATAGGGCCTGGTTCAGAACAGGCCTCTTGAAGCTGCAATTTAGAGTAAAAACAAACAAATATGCCATTGGAAATCACATGCTTAGGTAGAGTGACATCAGTGTCACCCTAGTTAGCATCACCCTAGTTAGCATATCTGAGACCCAAATTGGATGAGATGAACAGCTGATGGGGATCCATTATAGGATCTCTTAGTCTTTGAATTTTGGTAAATAGCAGCCAAACGGCAGCCATAAATAGCAGGGCCTCAATCTGGACATACTCTTCAATTTCCTTGATGAAAATGCCCCCCTCCTTCCATTTGCTCCATAGGGGAAAACTCATGCTCACTGGCTGTGCAAATCTCTGTGGAAACAACTGATAATGGCATTTTCAGAAAAAGGCACTCTGTTAGTTTTGCATTGTCCAGATTGCTGAAGCCTGAAACCAGGTTCCACAGCTAAAGCCAGGTGGATTCTGGTTCAGATTAAGCCCTGATGCCTTCCACCTCACCCTAATTCTGCTTTGTCTTTGAGCATTCTCTCTGAACCATGAGCTGTCGATCGAAAGGTGGGCAGTTCGAATCCGCGACGGGGTGAGCTCTCGTTGCTTGGCCAGCTCCTGCCAACCTAGCAGTTCCAAAGCATGTTAATGCGAGTAGATAAATAGGTACCGCTTGCGGGAAGGTAAACAGCACTCCATATTCCAGCTGCATGCTATGTGCTGTGGCAAGGAGAGTCATGCTGGCCACATGACCACGGAGGCATCTACGGACAACGCTGGCTCTTCGGCTTTGAAATGGGGATGAGCACCACACCCTAGAGTCGGACACGACTGGACATAATTGTCAGGGGTCACCTTTACCTTTTTAACAAAGTTTGCTTGCCTTTCTATCATGTCTTATTTCCTTCTGGTGCTTTTGCTGTCAAGCTTTTTTCTACAATTTAGCGGTTTAAAGTAATTGACAGCCCAATCCTATCCTTTGCCGGCCTGTAGGATGCAGTGCCACTGATACAACGTCTGCTACATCCTGTGGGCCATCTGTGGATCAGGCCATCCAGGAGAGGTAAGTAATGAACATGTTTACTTACCACCTCCACCATTCCCTGGTTCCCTTTGAGCCTACTCAAATTTACGCCAGCTCAAGGTGTTAGGCCTGTTCTGGATGGGGGTTCTGGATCCTGTGGATGCCACTGCTGCCACGATCCACTCCTCATCCTGTCCCCAGTCTGTCTCTGGCCTGGCCTGATGCCCACCCCGATCTGCCGCGATCCTTCTCACCACCACCCCAACATCTAGTCTGTGCAGCACCACTGCTGGTGCATGGCCTCCTGGCCTTTGCACCAGCAGTCGCACTCGGCAGATTGTTGGACAGGCAGCTGTGATCTTGGGATCCCAAAACATCTTGGGATCCACCAGTGTACCAAACAGATAGGATTGAGTCCTGAACATAATAATATCCAATGAATTACTTTGAGAGCAAGTTAATTTTTAATAACAGTTTATGTAAATTGTTTCAACAAGTTCCCAATCATATTACCGCAGATTGTTAAAGTACAAATAATTTTATTCACAAGATATATTTACATAAATGTACAGGCCCTTGGCTCTTAATGTTTGGTCAGCAATCAATATCTTGTAATTCTGTCTGCATAAAATTGATTAATTTTTAACTTCACCCCCTAAAGCTACCATTGCCTGGAGGTACCATCACTACTTTGCCTATAATTGTAAGGAAACGTTTTTTGTGGTAAACTCTTAAACTGAAACATGCCGAGTTCTGCTGTAATAACCTTTTGAGAATTATATGAAATGAAAAAGTAATGATTCTGTACTTGCATTTTTGGTTCTGCCTCAGATGAAAGATCACAATAAATTTTAACTGTTCAATAAACAACCCTGTTAAGCACATAAAACCTCTAAAGCAAACAATTCATTTTGGTGTGTTTACTAAATTTCTGCATTCGGATATCATCTCAAATATTAATTACATTTCATGAAGAGATCTGATCATTATTCCAATAACATTGTTAATTGTTAACTATGCTTGCATGGTTTAGTTCAGACTACATGATTACATTCTTCCATTTGTAATCAGGTTTGTCCTGTAGGACACTTTGATTTGGACCCCCGTCTTTACAGATTCCCATGATCTGCTTGGGCTTCTTGTGTTTATTGCGAAACTATGACAGTAATTCTTAAAATGAGTCAAACTCACTAGTGGAACATAAAAGCCCATGTAAAGTGGAAAATGGCATCAGTAGATTCTGGAGTAGAGCCAACATAGTCAAAAAGGTGAAGCAGTTGACTATTTCATTCCACGGCACTCGATTTCAAGACTCAACAAATGAATCCCAAACAAAGCAACTTTCTATTGGCTTATTTGTTTTGAAAATTATTGACCAACTACTGAGGTATGTAATGTCAATAAGCGTCAAATACCTCTACATTTTTGGGCTGTTTAATCAATATTTTTTCATATTTTTAGCTTTCTGACATCCTGATCTACACCACAGTCAGCCAAAAAGAATGCATTTTGTTTCATTTACATTAGTAATCAAGGTGACCTAAATATACATTTTTCAGTTCAACTTTTGGATTGTGGCTCATGGTAAAAAAATTCAGTAAGTAAAAATCAAACCAAAACACCAGTTGGGGGTTAACTGCAAGATAACAAATTAGCTATGTAGAATCCTTTGGCAAAATAATCTAAGCTTTTAGAGATAGATGTTCTAAGACTGAAATAGCATGTTAAGGCTGCAATCCTATGTCTGCTTACCTGTGAGTAAGCCTTATTGAACATAGTGGGACATACTTCTAATTAAACATGTGTAAGAGTGTGCTGTTAGGCTTTTAATCAAAATCAGGTAACAAAACCTAGTTACACTTTACAGCGCAATCCTGTGTACGATGCAGATGTAAGATCTAAGAACTCTAAAGGGCAGGCCACCACATCCTGTGTAGTTCCCAGGCTGCCCCGGGACAGCCCGGGAGCACCTCAGGAGAGTTCATCCCCTTCCCCCGGTGCAAGCCGGCCAGGGCCCTATGGGCCTCCTCAGATGTACGCCAGCTATTAAGCTGACGTACATCTGACGTGGGGGAGTAACGCCGGCCAGGCCTGGGAACGAGCTGAGGATATCGGCGGAGCATGCTGCCGATATCTCCATCCTCTCCCAGCCAGGGCCGGCAAGTGGCCACCCCCCTGGCTGTCCCGTTCCACACCCCCCCCACCTCTGCAGTGACTGGTGAAGAGCTTACCTGTATCACTGGGCGCAGGGTCTGGAGGATGGCCAAGTGAGGGCTGCCGGCCTCCGCGCTGGTGGCCCTTACTCTAGAGTTGTCAGGAACATGTTTTATGGCACATTTGCGATGGCTTAGAGTGGCAGAGTGTGTGCTCCGCTGCTCTAACATTAGAGAGGATCCCTGCACCCTCCTGAGGGCAGGTACAACTCTGGGGAGTGAAAAAAAAACTTTCCCCCCCACCGTTATCATGATCCCAGGAGTGTCGTTGCCACTATGCCCCCTCCCTGCAATTACTTATAGCATTCCCTCCCTTCTTGTAAAGTTTGGGAATTCCTAGTCTAGCCCTTGGATATACTAAGAAAGTAGCTTACATACAGCCCAAATCTATCCAGGGCCGGCCTGCATGTTGCAGGGATACCAATGCAGCCTTTGCTGCATTCAGTAGGCCAGCTGGGGACCAGGCTGGCTGGGAAAAGTAAGTAATGGAATTTTTTATTTACCTCCTCCACCACTCCCTGTTCAGACATGCACCATCTTTTCCGCGGACATAATCTGTAAGGGCTAAGGGGGCATGTGGGGCCCAGAACGGGAGTATTGGATCTGGCAGGCGTTGCTGCCACCAAGATCTGCCCCTCCCCTCCCCCAATCCACCCCCATCTCAGCCCAATTCCTGCCCTGATCCACCCCCAACATACCTGGGTTAGCAGCCAGTCTGTGCTGCTCTGCTGCCAGTGCATAGCCTTCCCATCTTTGCACCAGCAGCCCACGCAATATGCTGACAGATTGCACAATCCATCTGCATATCGCATGGATAAGATTGGGCTGCTAGTATCCTAATGTTTTCTTGGGACCACAATTTAGATTCATCAACCTGGGAACTCTTTGCCAAAGTGTCTCATCATCTCCCGACATCATCTATTTCTATTTCTTACAGTCGGCAACACAATTTTTGATCCAAATGCTTCAGATGAGAGGGATGCTCTGTAAGGCACAAAAGTAACAACGTTTTTGCCTTCAGGTAACAAAATGGCCAAAAAACTTCCCTGGCAAACTCACAAGCACTATAGCTCATGGGAAAGCATGAGAGAGTGAAATCCTTTGTCTGGGCAAACAATTTGTGGACAAAACCCCTGCCTCTCCATTTCACAAATCCTTTGAGGTGTACATAAAGCATTTCTCCATTCAGTGTGTCAACAGTCAGACCATCTCAGCCACCTGGCATCTTCCAGTGTTTGTCTTATCTTTGTCTGTGGCCTACATTATGATCCCTTGAGTTTTCTAGCTATTCTCAAGCACATGGTTCATTGTGGTGAGTCAGTTCTCCATCTGCTACAAATAGACACATGGCATTTGCGCGCAATCATGGGAGTCTGGAGAATAATAATGAATTCCTTAGATCCCAGCATGTGACAAAGCGGTGGGTAGACACCATATTTTCTATTTGAACTATCTGCTCATTGTGTATAAGAGACAATTGAAATATGGCAATATGTTTACTCTCAAACCCAAAGTTTGTAAGGACATAGATAATATGAAGGACTTCTAGGAAGACAAGATGGAGGGATGGAAGGCTATGCCAGGTGTTAAAGATGTTATTATCACTACAAGACCCTTAAATTCACATGAAACTGATCCTAATGAGAAACCTTTCAACGATGTACAGGTGGGCCCCCATATTCGCTGGGGATATGTTCCAGGCCCCTCCGTGGATACTTGAAACCATGGATAAGAGCGAACACCCCCTCCATGGTTTCCTGAGGGCCCCCCCCACCCTGCCTCCCCTACAGGCAGGCATGCTTCCCCCCCAGCTCTTATTTTTCTTTCAGCAAGCTTTGTTTCTTCCTTAAAACAAACAGAGAAGCAGCCTCCATTGCAGGCAAGTAGAATGAGACTAAGTCCTAGAGAGGCTCTGCAAGGTTTCTGTTAGCCTTGCAGAGCCTCTCTAGTACTTAGTCTCGTTCTACTTGCCTGTAATAAGCAGCCCAGAGGCTGCTTCTCCTGTTTCTTTAAGGAAGAAAGGAAGCTTACTGGGAAAAAGTAAAAGCCTGGCGGGGGGGGGGGTCCCCACGATCCATGGATAACTGAAACCGTGGATAGCGAATCAGTGGATATGGGGGCCCACCTGTACTAGATACTGTTTTTTAATTTGTAGGGAAGGTTTTTTTGTTTTTGTTTTTTTGCAATATATTGCAAATATATATTGCAATATATTGCAGTCTACTCTGCCCACAGGATTGTACCGCCTCATTCTGTTGCATGTATTACTCCAACTTGAGAAATAGTCAGTAGTACAGAGGATCCTACCTCAGTGTAAAAAGATTAGGCAACCAACCAATATTCAGCCCTAGGATTCTCTAATGTCTCCTTTCATCAGGTGAATTGAGCACTAGAGACTATGCAGTTCTTTGGCATTTCACTGTTACCCAATGTGCCTGTAGCACATCGTGCTGCTAAATACAATGGAATATTTTGCAACTAGAGGTTAATACGGGTAATGCGGTCATAGTGAGGAGTGAAAAAAAGGTAGCGAGCCAGCCGATTTGAAACAGTACCGATTTATCCGGGTAGAATGAAGCAAAATACACCACGGACAAAAGACATGAATCAAACCCAAAAAACTGAACCACTGAGGACCCGACGTTTCGTGTTTTACGGCTGGCTCGCTACCTTTTTTTTCACTCCTCACTATGACCGCATTACCTGTATTAACCTCTAGTTGCAAAATAGTTGCCGGTTATAACAGTCTCCGTTCTAAAACAATGGAATATATTTAGAATGTATGAGCTTATTAAAGACAGATGCTTATAGCATAGCAAAAACGATAGTTGCCCAAACTCAGTGAATTGTGGAGGGGAAACTGACCACCTTTTGTTCTAGCACTGATAAAGTATCAGCTGTATAGAGTTTCCAAGGTTATTCTCTGAACAGAGACACCAGGTTTTAAACACTATTTTAATACACTTCAAAGACTTGGCAACTAAAAGGCACTGATGGTAACCTTTATATGATGATTTAATCTTTTCAGACACAATCTAGTTTCTTCCCTTTCCATCCTTTTCTTCTAAAGCTAAAAAGTTCACTGGAGTTTACCTTTTGTTCTTTGTTCAGATCACTCGATGAATGAACTTTACAAGTCCAAAAAAGACCCTTCTAATGATAAGTAATGCTTGGGAAACTGTGGTACATGGCTCAAGTACTTATTCTCACAATCAAGGCAATATGCAGTGTCACTGCACAAAACCCCAGAATTGATTCCTATTGATTCCTGGATCAGTGCAGGACATGCTAGAAGAAGAGATGGTGATTGGAGCCTTTATAGATGTCACAACACATAGAAAGTGAAACATTCTATGGATTTTTTTTAAGAGCATGTATCATAGCAGCTACAGGAGTCAACTGATACAGTTGAAAAATATTGCGCCACTGTTGAACATTTTCAAGCCAGAAGCAAGAATTATGCGTGGCCTTGGTGGGCAACTCTGGGTGCCCCAAGTAGCACAGGTAAACAAGGTTTAGCTCATTCAGTAACAAAAGGGACAATGAGTTTCACCATGACCTAGGATCAAGTCTACACTCCTACCTGCCCCTCTTTCACTGGACTGTTGCTTGCCCCTTGGCTCAGTAGACTGGAGGCAGAAGCACAGGAGTCAGCACATATATTTCAACATGCACTTGAGTGGTACTATCTCATATTTTCATCTGAGATAAAATCATAGTATTGTATGATAGTTTCATACAATCCAGAATCCTAGAGTTGGAAGGGTCCTTTACGACCATCTAGTCCAACCCTCTGCTTGACGCAGGAAAATCCTGTCTAGATGATCTGCAAAAGATGCCTCTGCTTGAAGACCTCCAGTGTGGGAGAACCCATCATTTCCCTTGGTAATCAATTCCACTGTTGAACCGCTGTTAAGAATATCTTCCTGCTATCCAACTGGAATAACTCTCTTGCAGCTTAAGCTCATTAGATATAGTTCTACTCTCTGGGGAAGCAAAGAACAAATCTTTGAGACAACCCTTCATGTATTTGAAGAGCACTATCATGTCCCCCCTCAGCCTTCTCTTCTCCAGGCTAAACATACAAAGTTCCCTCAATTTTTCTTCACATAGGACTTGTTTTCCAGACCACTGATCAATCTTGTTGCCCTTCTCTGAACCTGCTCCAGTTTGGCTGCACCCTTCCTAATGTGTGATGCCAAGAACTGGACACAGTATTCTAGGTGAGATCTGACCAGCATGGTGTAAAATGGAACCGCTACTTCTCGTGACTTGAAAGTTATGGTTCTACAAATGCAACCTAAAATCGCATTAGCCAATTAATAATAATAATAATAATAATAATAATGGTGGGGGATAGGATAGGGCAGAAATTCTCAAAAGTGGAAGACTGCATTGTCATCATTTTTCAACATGTGAAATTTCCTTAATTCACAGATTAGAGGGGAGTTTATATCCAAGAGCTCACAATGATTCCTTGTGGTGGGTTTACTTTTCTTTTTGTTTTGTAGTTCTAATTAGCGCTTGAGCTGATTTAGGTTCAAGTTTCATAAAAGCCAACAAGCACCTCTGCCTTTCAGTGTTTTTTTCACACCCATTGAAATATATTCATATGATTTTGATGCTCCTCGACACCCTTTGGTCTCTCAGCTTCCTGCTATTCTAGGCACTATTCTGCAGTGACATCTTCTTCCTCGCCTTCACTGTAGCTTCAGTTTTCCCTCCATGCTGCTTCATCAGATGGGCAGGAGTTGTAGCTTTGTGTTTGTGGGGTTTTTTAATGGGATTCTGATCCACCTCCATATCCTCAAATTTTATTTGCTGTGACTGATTTGATTATCAGCGTTGAAGACCAATATGACAGTTGTTAATCTTTGTTTGGTTGCTTTTGGCCAAGACTGTATGTACCACATTCCAGTATCTCGGAACGGACACAGCCAGTAATGCCACCTCTAAAGACGCTCAAGGATATTGCTGTTATTATATGCATCTGCCGCCGCAGTTCATGAGCAGTTTCAACTCATTATAGCCATTTGTCCTTCCTGTTTGCAGTGCAACGACTTGCTTTAAAAAGTGATGGGAATTCATCAAACTTCCACTTGATTTTGTTAAAGTGTGTTCAGCCATCAGCCTTATTCTTGCCTCATTTAATCAAGCCATGCCTAGCAAATCCATGGATAAAACCAGAGTTCTCTTTCACTGACACAATACTCCATATTTCTTTCCCATTTCCTCTTGAGCAGGTTGACCTGAGCACATTCCTTGGTTAATTAAGAGAAAACTGTTGCTAAACAAGGCAAATCGGATAAACATGCTTAGAAAGATTCAGAAGATACAAAATAAGGGTTGGCCTAATCTAGTAGTTCCTTGAGGGTATGGGAGCTTCAGTATGCACAAGCAGTTTTCCTGCTTGCAATTCATACAAGGGTTGTCCTGAAATGGCTGGGCAGGAGCTCCATGGGTGCACTGGTGTGCATCCTACTGCTTTCACTGCTAGTTAATAGCCAATTTGTCGCAGACACAGTATCAACCATACATTTTTAAAGGATATGATGGGACTGGTTCAATCAGTACTTTAAGTCCAGAACCAGTCTTACACAATAATGGAGGTGCATGATCACACAGGGTGTGTGTCCTGCCCTCTTCCCTTGCTTCTTGGTTAATTCTATTCATCACCCGGTGGAGCAGTTCATCTGAACCATCCCTCTCTACACAAGCTGTTAAACTTACTTTTAGGTTACTTTTAGCTGTGAGTATGGCATTTGGATTAACGGCCACTTCCACCTGATTAGGAAAATCAACCAGGAAGTAAGAGGAGGGGGCAGGTATGCACACAACATGAGTAAATGTGGCAGTTATCACATGGAGCCAGTTCCAGACATACAGTACGATATCATCTCAACAGATATGTGGTTGTCTACCAATGTATACAGCCATTTCGACCAGAGATAACCTGTGGTCTGCGGACCACCAGCTGGTGGTACGCTGGCACTTGGGCAGCAAGATGGCGGCTGCCATTTTGCAGCGCCACACCGGAGCCCTGAAATGGACAGTAAACCAGGCTGGCAAAGCTTGAGTGCATAGGTTTCCCGCACTGGGAAAAGCCCTCCCCCCAAACCCCTTACCATCCTTTTCAGGGCTCCTGTGTGGCCGAAAAACCAGAAGTGACGATGACATCATTGTCATTTCTGGTTTTACACAGTGCTGGTTTTACGTGGTTTTTCTGGTTGGGAACCTGTTTTAGAAAATGTATCCATTGTTGCCTGAGATGTTTTTCTTTATACTGATCCATAAGATGTTTCTTTGCATGTGTATGTGGTACTGGGTCATGCTCTTCTGGGTCATGCCAGAGGAGCATAGCATGACCCAGACTTGTAGCCCTTGAATTGGCAAGTGGCCTCAGGTCCCACAGGCCTCAAGAAAGGCCAAAACATTAGTTCATTCACTGAATTGTGCCATTAGCCATCCACAGTACTTGATCCCTACACATATAACAAATTTCCCCCATGTGTGCACATGTTACTTGTGTCTTAAAGGCATGCTCAGTAACACCATGTAGTTCACTCAGGTCATCAAGAACATATACTATCCTTTGAAGAAGCTCAACACAGCATCTGTGACGATTCAAATCATGAACAATAATCTGAAGTTCACCATATTATAAAGACTGCTAAACAATGCAAACATCGGGCTCTTTTTGGGGGGGGGCAGAACTAGCCTACTATGTGCACAAATAATAATATTGGAAGACACAAACTTTTTGTCATTGTTTATAGCCTTCTGATTATTACAGCTGGCTGTTGCTTTGACGGGATCCTTTTGTTTCCAGTAATGCTGTCACTGCTGAATTTGATACAAGACCAAATCTGCCTGTGCAATCGACTTCACAATCGGAAAGTGAGCTCTTTTTCCATCCTGAGACCATGCCTCTGATCTTTTCAGATATTTAGCCTGACATTTTACAAGCTGGTAGGTACAATATTCCAGCTGAAACCACCCTCCTCTTTCATACCAGTCGTATGAGAAGAATTGCAATGTCAGAAACAAGACTCCCATCAACCTACATTGCCATGATTCGCACAGTCCTAACGGCAAAATCATATATTCCAGATACACCAGCTGGAATGGGCTTTAGGATTTTGACTAAAGATCCTTATTCTGTGTGCCTCTGCCAGGGGACCAACACAGCCACAGCATCATGGATATGCTACCAGACTGTAACCCTTTACTGTCAAGTAGAGACAGTGTCCACAACTACAGGGGGAATGTAGTGTGCAGCAAGCCTCACTCCTTCCCAGTACCAATACGCTCCATAGTCCTAAGACCTTAACTTTATCTAAGAACATGGATGGGGCTATGGAGTGTGTTGGTATGCGTGTTGGAATGGGCGGGCAGTTTGCTGGCATGCTGCCATTTCCTGTGTCAGTGTGACCACTATCCACACACACACACACACACGGAATGCATGAAGAAGGCTTCTTGCACTACCACCGTACATTCCACTGTACTGGTGGAGAGTCAAAAGCAAAATGGCGATGGTGACTCTCAGGGATTATGCCCAATCCTACACTCTCCCAGTCCTTGATCCCAGATCCTACACTGGTGTAACGCTGTGTCAACTTCAGAGGTGATATAAAAATGTGAATGGTGCCTCCTTAGATGTGGCGCCCTTGTTCAGTGCACAACCTGAACAACCAACATGTTGCAAAAACTGAGTTTGGCATTCCCACTGGCTGTGGCTCAAGTTTGGCTCCCAACAAGAGCTTTCTACAGTGGGCTAATGGAGATGATTCCTATGGAAGTAGGAGAAGCTGTAGATTCTCTTGTTGCTTGTCCTATTTCGTTAGCAACAAAAGGGCTCTTTCCTGTACATGAGTATTGCTCCCTCAGGGGGTCTTAAACTCTTGCCCGGTGTGTTTGTGGTATTTGCCTAAGGGTATCTTCCTCCTCTTTGTGTTATGCAGTCAAAAAGGTTTTTATTAGAATCATTGCCTCCTACCTTTTGCATATTTTGTAAGCATAATTATTTGGAAGTACCATTGAAGTCATTGAGTTTTACCCCCAACTAAACAAGGTGAGAATTGACTTGATAAAAGCATAATTTGCTCAACGTTTTGCATTTCTGAATTAAACATTGATATTTTCTGTCTTCCGTTGCAGAGAAGAAATGCAACGTTGCCTACCAATGTGTGCCTATTTGGCATTTTTATGAATTTCACATTCTGAGGATGCCACAGCATACACAATTTGGGAGATTTTGCCTCCTACCTTTTGCATACGTTATCTGCTCTTCTGCATCAATTGTATTGGGAGTTATTGTAGCACTGTCAAGTCCTGTACCTCAATTCATGTAGCCATGTAGCCATGCTGTCATTACTCTTGACAGCATGAAAGACTTTTGAGAAATGAACAAGTGCTGTGAAAAATACATCTTTAGGTCAACAATGTAAAACAATGTAAAACTTCTTTTCCTTTCTCAAAAGTATGTATTTTTTTAAACAAAGAAAATCAAAGGTATGTCTACTAATATATCTAAGTGGCACAAATGGACTATAAGTTTCAAATTATGTATTTCAACAAGAGATCTATTTCAACAAGAGATCCCAATCCTATCCCCCACCACGTTATAGCATGCAGTCACTCCAACGAAGTGGAGGTCATGATCAGACAGCCTGCAAGAGGTAAGTAAACATATTTTTCACCTACTTCCGGATAGGCTGCCCAATTGCCTGTGGGTCTCCTCGGACATATGCCAGCCATTTTAATGATGTATGTCTGAGGAGAGAAAAGGGGTGGGGAGATTTTGAAAAGAGGGGATAAGATCTAGCATGCACGACTGCCTCCAGATCCATTCCTCCCTCCCTTGACATGCCCCCAGTTCCTCCTGCAACACACCTTGTGACTTCTCCTCCCCAGCCATGAACCACCCTCCGCTCCAGCTTACCTGCTCTGGTGCAGGCTGCCAGCCACGGCAGCAGGCCTCCAATGCTGCTGCTGGTTTGCAGCAGCAGGTTGGAAATGGCTGCAGTGAGCTCCGCACATTGTAGCAGCCGATTGACGACAGCAGGACAGTATCCCGCTGCTGGAAATTCTAGGATAGGATTGGGCAGCTAGAATAGTTCCATTGACTTAAGTGTATTTCTCTAGATTATTGAAGGAAGGACTGCAGATTTTAAAAAAAAAAGACTCTTGCTGAATTTCTTAGTTTATACAATCATAGAACGTAAGAGTTAGAAGGCAATTTGTTTTTTTATCATATATATTTACATTTTATTGATATATTAAAACATAAACAATACATATTTCATAAAGTTATAGCAAGCGCGAAGCAATACATCCTACTAGCATACAATTCACTATTTTCTACATATAATTTCCAACTTAGCCAAAATAACACCCACATTCTATTCATTAAATCCGCATATCATCACATCATTCCTCTCTCTCTCTCTCTCTTAAAAAGTCAATAAATGGTTTCCAATTATTCACGAAAAAAGTTAACTGACTTTTCCTTAATTAAAATTGTAAGTTTATCCATTTCAGCATAGTCCAAAACTTTCAGCCACCAATCTTCCAGCGAAGGTATCTCTGAATTCTTCCAATATTGTGCATATAAAATTCTTGCCGCAGCTATCATATATAAAAACAAAGTTTGAAATTTTTCGCCTACATGATCCTCCCACATACCCAACAAAAATGTTTCCGGTTTCATTTGAACCTTAATCTTTAAAATCAACTCAATCTGTTTATGAATCTGAGTCCAGTACTTCTTTGCTTGGGGGCATGTCCACCACATATGGTAAAAAGTTCCTTCTTGCTTTTTACATTTCCAACATCTATTCGTCACCTTCTCATACATTTTTGCTAATTTGCTTGGGGTTATATACCATCTATATATCATTTTATACATATTTTCTTTAATATTAACATTTAACGTAAATTTCAACTGTTTTAACCATAATTGTTCCCATTGGTCCATTAAAATAACATGACCTACATTTTTCGCCCAATGAATCGTACATTCTTTAACCTGTTCTTCTTCTGTCTCAAACTTCAAAAGCAATTTATACATTTTTGAAATTATCTGGTCTTTAGATTTTAATTGTACCTCCAATATTGATTCTTCTTCTACAAATCCATATGCCTTCTTGTCCACTTTAAATCTCTCCAAAATTTGAGCATATACAAACCATTGGCAATTAAAGTCTTCTTCCATTAGTTTTTCTCTTGACTTCATTGTACAGTCTCCTTGTGAAAAAATTAATAAATTTCTGTATAGTAGTCCGTTCTCTTTTGGCACGCTACTTCCACCAAAGTGTGCTTCATATGGTGCAACCCATAATGGTACTTTCTCATAAAACCTCATTTTATATCTATTCCAAATTCTCCATAATGCATGTCTAACATAATGATTTTTAAATTCTAAATTTGCTTTCACTTTATCAGAAGGCAATTTGTAAGTCATCTACAAAAGATGCCATGCCTCTCTCTCTTGTTCTGTGAATCTGGTTGGAACTGAGGAGGAGAAGAGGGGGAAAGTATCCATCCCTTCTCTTTAGGATAGCTGAAAGCTAATGAGAAGATCAGAGAGTGGTAGCCCCCTTCACGCTGAGCCATGCCTACACACACTGCCCTGGGAGCAAGCCCCATTGAATACAATAGGGCTTATTTCTGAGTAGGTATGGTGCCTCCCTCACAAAGGGAGATGGCTGCCCTTTAAACCTGAAAGCAAGGGGAGGATGAGCTCCAGTGAAAGAAGGCTCTGCCAGGAGACATTCTAGGGCACTGTCTCACCACCTCTGAGGACTCAAAACTCATGTATATTGACAACCATGTGAATTTTCCAACCATACATTCAAAACCCATGTGGAAGATTCAGAACTAAGAGACTAAGAAGGAAAAAAAGGTACTTGGCTTATTCAGTGGGGGGGGGGGACTCACGGATAAGGAAATCCACATTGGGTTTGCATCTAAAAGTGCAGTTATTCCATTGGAAATGCTGATTTCCATGTGGTTTTTCGCACAGTTGTTTTGGGCCTGAGAAAGGAGCAACTTCAATTATACTATAGTAGCTTATTTAAAAAAATTTCGTACGAAAACTATTATAACCGGCAACAATTATTTAAAAAAGTAGAGTTGGCAAAAGATTCAGTAGAACAACAATCAGCCTTAGCAAAAAATGTAAGTGTTCCTATTCATGAATGGGTGTTCAGTGCATTAAGTGCACCAAGGAAATGTGGAAAAGGGACAACAACAAGGGAAGGCGGCTTTGGGAAAACCCTGCCTTTTACCCAGCCTCTAAGCTAAGATGAGAAGAAGAAAGGGTGAGATAGAGGGGTGGGATGTTATGGAGAGCCTTTTACCCAGAAAACCCTGCCTTTTACCCAGCCTCTAAGCTAAGATGAGAAGAAGAAAGGGTGAGATAGAGGGGTGGGATGTTATGGAGAGAGAGTGAAAGAGTTCAAAACACACAAGCATAGCTACCTATATCCGACCTGATTGAGAAGCCTTCCAGGGGTCCAGAGGATCCGCACAGCTTGTGGAGACTTTGACTCGACACAGCAACTCACAAACAGAGTCTCTGTGTCAGGTAGAGCACACTTAGCAACCTGAAATGTCTCAATATTTATGAGGTTAGAGAAAAATGTGTATCTGAGATCCTAGGTGCCTTCCCCATAAAGCCATTTCTCAGTGGGCAATCTTATGATTCATGGTGTTACCAGAGTGCTAATTGCTCCTGTTTTAGTGTGTGCACGTTTCATCCTCTGTGTGTGCGTGTCATCTATTAGCACTCTGATGCTCAGAGGCGTAACAAGGGTGGAGCGAAGGCAAGTAGTTCTGCAAGACTCCATTACACCAGAGTCAACGGCCCCTCCCCCTTGCTGTTGGAGCCATTCTGGCAGCAAAGGCAACACGCAGGACACTCCCCTGTTGCTGCTGGAATGGCTCCAACAGCAAGGGGGAGGGGCCGCTGACTCCAGTGTAACAGAGTCTTGCAGAACTACTTGCCTCCGCTCCACCCTTCTTTCACTCCTGCTGATGCTGCTCATCCTGGTGGCATCAGGAAGGGGACCCTCCAGCGATGATTCAAAGGCAGTTCTTGGAATATCTTTAGCTCCAGAACTTATCACAGTCACACAATGGCATGAGTTCCTGGTCCCAGCCAAACATTTTGTCATCTCACTCTCCGCCTTCTCCAGGTTCATGGTCAAGTTCAGATGACTTGTTACAGGCTGAGTCCAAGATGGGCTTTTCAGCTTGATCTGGATCTTAGCTTAGAGCAGGGGTGGCCAACTTTCCACCATTAGGGCCTCTGCATTCTTAAGAGATGTGTAAAAGACAGAATATTGGCAGCTGCAATTGCTGATGTTGCTGCTAAAGCAGCTGCAGCTGCTGAAATTCCCTCACTTATACAACCATTAAAGGTCCAGGAGCATTCATGTTGAAAGGTTGGCCACCCCTGGCTTAGAGGAAGCAGGGTCCAGAGTTGGTGCACAAGTGCAAGGAAAAATAGTTCAAAAATATTGGTGGTAACAAGCCAACCTAGCTGGATGCCCAGCCACTCAAAGAAAGGAATCGGAAAACTTTTTGAAGGTTAAGGTGATCATCTTGTGTGCATTCCAGAGATCACTTGAAGTTGACGGCAAGCCCCTCATTGATTTGTATGGCTCCTGATTGCACACCTATTGGATTTAATATGCATCGACAATAGCAAAGCGGATAGGATTAAAGCCATTCATTAAAAAAGGGATCAACAAGAGTGACAGGATTAGAGCTGTACAGTTAAAAAAAAAAAAACACACCCAGCATATATAGTGGAGCCCCTACTAATTGGCAGGCTTGGTGGAACCAGTGACTTGGCAGACAGCAGGGTTTCAAATGAGCAGGTGTTTAGCTCTGAAAGGTGATTAGTACTGACTGTACCAAGCAGCTGAATACTTAGCTATTCCACTCACCTCCTCCTTCTTTTGAGGCAAGTGACTGTACATATTTCATTCATTTGCACTACATATTTCAATGACTGCATAAGAAAGTTCAAGCATTCCATAATGAGAGTATGGAATGTACTCTCTCTTCCATAGTAACATTGGTAGTTACTCATATTCCCCCCACCCCACCCCCATGATTCAGTTTAGGGCAAATTGCAAAAAAGGCAGAAGATGAAAAATAGCATCAGAATGATTGCATTGCTCCCTTCTGAATGCCAAGCCTGCCACCCTTGTCTTAACTCCTAAGATGGAAAAGGAGGCAAAGAGTTGTCATTACTTCTGATATACTTTATTAACTGTAACAGTAGAGAAACATGATAGCGTGACACTTTTATTGATTCTTTGCATCATATAATAAGATCTCACAGCTGACAAATCCACAGATACAACAAAGCACAATATAAAATTTCCTGTGTAAACAATGCAGATGATACAATTGTCTGGAGGTTCATTAGCTAGACTTCCAGACATAGAGTCACTTGGCCAGTGCAACAGTTAGGAGAAATGCACCTATATACTGCACAAAAATAAACAGGCAACTAAATCTTTGCACTAGTACAGTTGTCCAGGACATCCAATGAGATGTAATTAATAATATAAACCCTGGTATAGTAGTCCTTAACTGTTTTGAATTCATATTCTTATTCAAGGTCTTTGAGCAATACTAATATTACATTTATGGCCCAATTCTGTCTAGCAGGACACGATAACACAAATAAGGTACCCATGGGGCCTGCCCCTGTCCCTTTCCTTTGAGGTGAGCCCCGGCTCTGCCAGTGCGGGCTGCATCCTACATAGGATGCAGCAGCTGACCATTTAGGCCGAACAGTGCATCTTACACAGGATTGGGCTGTCCACTTGTGGCAAAGTTGTACTAATGTCTATGAAGAAAAAAATCTTGCTCAACATTACGTTCTCTTTTTTTAGAAAAGGGCAACCAAAATGAAGACAAAACAAAATGAAACACACACACACACACACACACACACACACACACACACACACACACACACACACTTTTTCCTATCCTACAAGGTAAGCCCCCGGCTTCATTGTTATGAAAACAAATGGGGCCTGAATGGAGTGAATGGCTCATATGGTATTTGATTCAGTCATGCCCCATAGGCATTTGTGTCATGACAAATGAAAATTGACCGGAATGGACCTGATTCCGTTCAATTTCCTGTTCATTCCCAAATGAATCTATATCCCTATTTATTTCTAATGGTGTCATTAGCATGCATTCATTCCTGAGGCCATGTGTTTTGTAGTGGTAGTAGTAGTTTTTTCTTCTTCAGCAGCAATTGTGTGCCTGAAAGGAAAGATGTGGCATTACTGCATTGACATTAGGTAGCAGTATGTTCCTCACAATTGCACTTAAGCATAATTACTCCTTTACCAAGGATGTACGCAAGCGCCCTGGTTCCTTCTAATCGTTGATGGACAGTCCAGCAAAGAGAGGTCCATGAAGAGACATGCAGCCATGACTGAACTGTTCCTCTTTCCGCTGAAGCCCTCCTCTCCCTGGACTCTCTCCTTATCTATTTACAATGTCACCATCCATCCTTTGCTTTTATCTCTGATTCCTCTCTTGCCTTTATCCCCCATTCTCTTCAGTCTGTCACAAGATCATGCTACTTCTCCCTTTATAGTATTACAAGGGATAACCCTTCCTCTTTACCCCTTTGCCAAAAAAAATTAATTCATGCCCTGGTCATCTCTTGCCATCTTGTCTCTTGCCAATGCTCATCCTGGTCCTCTCCCCTCCATCCATCACTCCACTGACAAAAGCTTTCACTGTTCTCGTCCATTTGGCTTTCTGTCTGCTCATGGATCCAGCCCTTAACCTAAAAGTTCCCCATGGCCTCCCCCTTTTTACCTTTCAGCTCTCATATCCGATTACACTCACCTGCCCCTTATCTTTGCTCCTCTAGCTCCACCTCCTCAACTGTCTGGAAGTCTTAAATTACCAGTCAAAACTGCAGTGAAAGATGCCTTTCAAGAGGGGTCATACAAGAAAATGTTGCACCATACAGAGCCCCTTGGAATAAATTCGCTTGGACTCTGTGGGGCTTACAGCAGAGTCAACATGCTTCAACATGGATCCTCTCTCTCTCTCTCTCTCTCTCTCTCTCTCTCTCTCTCTCCCCACACACCCCAAGGATTGCCTGAAGCAAGCTGTTTGGGATCTCCAATCTGAAACTCCACGTTTTCTCACGAAGCAGGCTCACAGCTTTGGAGTCATCGTCATCCTTTGCCCACATCTGCTGGCTGCTGTCACCACCCTTACTGTGATTTGCCAACCAGCAATAGCAGACACTTCGAGAAGAGCCAGCAACACATGTGGTGAATTGGGAACATGTTGTTCTTGCTAACTTTAAACATATGTTCATTCATTTCCACTGTTTTGAGATCTTTGGAGAAAGAGTGGGATACAAAAAAACAGATAAATAACATGCGTTTGCTGCTTTGTCGACACATTAATACAAGTTCCCGATTAAATTAATTATATAAATTAATTATATAATGGTTCCGCAAATGCCTAAATGCGATCAGTATTTAGCAACTTAGCCTTTCAGGGAATGTAGTCAGCCATTTGAAAAAAAAAGTTGTAGGGATCTCTATATCCGTTACCTAGGCATACATCTATCAGTTCAAGTGAAATCAAAATAAGCTGCTTTAATGCATTGTATTTATATCTTGCCCTTACTCCTAAGGACCAATCCTATCTGGATGCCAGCATGACGTCCGTCATAGCCAAAGCCTGGCCAGCAATGTTGAGAGAGGATGGGGACAATGGAGCTCAAGCCACATACTATAGGCATAGCCAGCCAGCACCAGTGGTGGTGACCACATCCACCAGCACCTGCTGCTCTGCATTTTTCTGGGCCACCACCAGAATCACCAGAATGTCCTCCTAACACTGGTGGTGGCTCCATGGTGATGATGGCCTGCACGACCCCATCCAGAGCCTGGCCCTCACAGGCCAGATCTGCCATCTACACTGCAACTGTCCATCCTCTACACATACCTGTTCAGTGTGGCCCCATAGGGTAGCAACATCACCAGGCAGAGGCTGGGTGAGCCAAGGACCATGGGCACATGGCAGTAGGGCCCCAAGGCTGGATTGTTGACCAGCATGTCCCTGCAGCCAACCCTGTGGGTCTCCAGGCAGCCAGGGTAGCCAAAGTGGGCTCCTGGACAGACAAATCTTGGCGGCTGCAGTAGCCAATGCTGGAAAGGATCTTCAGCTGCCCCCAAAGGGATCACTGCCCTCTCACAGGGATCACTGCCCTCTCAAGCCACTCCATAGGGACAACAAGCAGGGCTCTGTATCCTCCCCACGAGAACCCAAAGTTGCCACAGACATGGGGAGAGGAAGGACATATAGTCAGGACAGAAGGCCCCTGGGCCCAAACCCCTCGAGCATGCTCACTAGAGGATCCATGCAGGCCAGGTGGGGCTTACTCCATATCCATGCATAGGAGGTAGCAGGGCATGTACAGCAACCTGACTGGTCTCCGGCTAGGGGATATGAGGCCTGTACTAGTTGGATAAGGAAAGCCGAGGGAACCCCCCATCCCAACTGATCCTGCGGGAGGTTTGTTCTGTCTGTGTTCCTGTGGGATGCAGCACAGAGTAAGCTAGGGGTGGATCTGGGCATGTTTCACCACCCAGGCAGCCATCCAGTGGCCCACCATGCACCTGCCAATGTCTCCAGGCCTCGCCCCTGGATCAAGTCCCTGTGAAGGAGCACCAGAGCAATGGCACTATCATAGTCCAGGCTGGTGCCCAACACAAACTAGGCAGCTTTCCAGAGCAGGCCCAGTCTGCCTATCAGCCGCTTGTGGCAAGCCTTCCCCATTTGCTGATGGAAGTCGCATGGGCTGATGGCCTTAGCAATGGTCTCCAAGAAGGCTGTGCACCACCTGGCATCGCTGGATCTCTGGCCCCAGCCAAAAAGCTACTGAATGAATGTTAACCTACAGAAAAATCAGTATCAGTTTCCTCTCCTTCCAGTTTTTCCTGTGCTAACAGTTGGGTGCTCACTAATACAGAGAAAGAACATTCACTGAATATGAGGTGTTATCTACCAACGACAGGAGCACTGGAATAAATGCTGCTTCGTATATGATACTGGCACTTCATCATTCATTTTCCCTGTGGTAATAATCCCCTTATTCTTCTGTCTTTTGGACTTTTCTAGCTCCCTCCCTTTGGGATACCTCAGCATCATGAGGCTAATTACTGAGTCATCCAGGTGAAATTATCATTATCCACTATGCAGAGCACCTTGAATGCTTTTGATTTTTGATCTCTTTGTTAACTTGTTCAATTGCTCGCTAGGAGTTATTTAGGCCTGGGACCTTGAGGATAAGGGGAAGTGTGATAGAATTAGGAAATGGGTTTGGGGAACTATGTTTATCAATAGTGGGCAAACTGATTTCTTAAATGCAGAACATTTGGTTTTTCATGTGCAGAGAACTGGCTGGTCACAGGAAATGACAGCCTTAAGAGGGATGTCTGGCTTGGTATTGAACATAAGAAGAGCCTTGCTGGATCAGGCCAAGGGCCCATCTAGTCCAGCTTCCTGTATCTCACAGTGTCCCACCAAATGTTTCTGGGAGCACACAAAACAACAAGATACCTGTATCCTGTTGCCACTGCCTTGCATCTGGCATTCAGAGATAGACTGGCTCTAAAACCTAGCTCCAGGCCTAGATGCCTTTAAAAGGGGATTGGACAGATGTATGGAAGAAAAGTCCATCAAGGGTTACAAGCAGAGGCGTTTCTATGGTAGGGGCCTGTAAGTCAGTACCGTAAGTCGCGCCCCATCCTAGTACCATGTTGATGAACCGGAGCGAGGAGGCCCCTCCGCACTGTGAAGGTGACGAGCAGGGAGTCTCCTGCCCGTTCGCCTTTGCAACGCGGAATGGCTCCGCCGGCAAGGGGGCGGGGCCTCCTCGCTCCGGTTCGTAAACATGGTACTAGGACGGGGCATGACTTACGGTACTGACTTACAGGCCCCTACCATAGAAACGCCTCTGCTTGTAACCCTTGATGGACTTTTCTTCCATACATCTGTCCAATCCCCTTTTAAAGGCATCTAGGCCTGGAGCCATCACCACATCCTGTGGCAAGGAGTTCACCAGATTAATTACTTGCTGAGTAAAGATTTTTTTTTCCTCTTTTAACTCTTCTACCAGTCAATTTTAATGGATGTCCCCTCATTTTGGTGTTGTACAAGAGGGAAAAGAACTTCCCTCTATCCCCTCTATCCATCCCATGCCATATTATACACCGTGCCGTGCCATGCCATGCCATGCCATCCCATATTGTATGTCTCAATCATGCCCCCCTTGGACACATTCTTTCTAGACTGAAGAACCCCAAATGCTGTAGCCTTTCCTCGCAACGGAGGTGCCCCAGCCCACTAATCATTTTAGTTGCTCTCTTCTGCACCTGTTCTGGTTCCACTATGTCCTATTTGAGAAGTGGTGACCAGAACTGGACAGAATACTCCAGATGTGGCCTTGGCACCGATTTGTACATTGGCGTAATAATATTTTATTCTCAATCCCTTTTTTTAATGATCCCGAGCATCTCAAGATTACTCCTCATCTGACAGCGCAATCCAACAGAACTATCGGGTGGCGGAACAAGCGCTCCACCACCCAAGCCATCGTAAAGCACGTTCGTGACAACTCGGGAGTAAGGGCGGCCGGCGCAGAGGCCAGCTGCCCTCACTCCGGTGCCAAATCATCCCTGCGGCCACCAGAGGAGGTAAGTCCAGCTCCAGCGGGGACGGACCAGGCAGCGAGGGAGGGAGGCCATTGGCTGAGCCAGACCAGGGGCGGGGGGGCAGGGATGGCAGCTGCCATATCCCTGTCTCCCTCCCGGCCAGCGCTTGCACCTGTATATTTGTAAATAAAGTAAACAGTACAAAGGAACTGCTTACTGCAGTGCACACTACTCCAAAGGAAGCCCAACTCTTGGTTCTGCTGCAGCCCTGGAATACCTACCAACTGGGGAAGGGCACATAATGCTCTGTTAGTTTGGGGTGCCTGACCAATTCCAAAACAATAAATTTATGTGTTTATTTCTTGTAAAATGTCCCCAATTTGATTATTTCCCTTTGATTTGTCCTCTGTCCATTCATTAGTTTAATACATTATTCTGCTTCATCAATATCTCTGAATATTACAAACCTTGTATTTGTATTGCAATTAAATGAAATAGAATTAGATCTTGGTGGCCTCTGCTCCTAAATCTGGCATTTGCCAACATTAGCAGGAGATCATGTTTATCTGCACATTTTGCAATGCACAGCACAGCAGCTAATTTCTGTGAATAACACTCCTGTTTAAAACCACAGAAAGAGGCCAGGTCAGTTCTGTAACCAGACAGCAACAGTCATATGCCACCTTATTCAGTTCTGGTGCTGTGGGGCAGCTGCTTTGGGCTCATGGGATTGAGGCAACATTTTAACGGTTTACAGTGTGGAACACAAGGCAAAGTAAAATGTCACTTTTTAGAGTAAACACCTTGTAGCCAGATATCCTTCAGAATGGTTATTAAAGGACAATCAAAGGAGTGTATCAGTATTTCATTGATTCAGAGCCCAATCCTATAGCATGCAACCTCTCCCCCCAAAAAGGGGAGGTGACATGAAGGCAAACGGGAGGTCAATAAAAATGACTTACCATTGCGTAAGTCCACAGGCTGCCTATGGGTCTCCTCAGACATACACCAGCCATGTTGGTGGCCTACGTCCAAGGAGAGAAAAGGGGCAGGGAGGTTTTTAAAAAGAGGGGATAAGATCCAGCGTGTGTGATTGCCACCCTCTCCTTCCTCTGACATGTTCCTCCCCCAACACACCCTGTTTCCCTCCCTCCCCCACGCCCCCCCCCACTGGCTTACCTGCCCCAGAGCAGGTCACCAGCCATGGCCACAGGCCACTGATGCTTCCACCACTTTGCACATCCTTGGCAGCCAATTTACGGCAGCAGGACACTATCCTGCTACTGTAAACCAGATGTTAGGATTGGGCCATCTGAAGCTATATTCTGTCCTCCCTGTTTTTGCAAGGGAGAAATTGGCAGGATGTGGGTAGCAGTGAATGGTCATCTTGTTGTCTGTGTGCTCTTGGAGGCATCTGGTGGGGCCACTGTGAGATACAGGAAGCTGGACTAGATGGGCCTTTGGCCTGGTCCAGCAGGGCTTATGTTCTTATGAATGGCTGATCTCAACTGTTCTGGAGAGCAAGTGTTGAATGTCTGAATACTGATTTTAAGTCTTTGATGACAGTACTATTCGTGGGTCAATGATTATTCTACAAGCTGATATTAATCTTTAGCAAACTCCTGACTTTAGTTCCCAAGGTTGAAAAATAATGAGAAATGGCAACCAGCGAGGTGGGTTTTATCCTTTAACCTTCTAAGGCTGTCTTCATATACTTGCATGAACAGAGGTTGGAACACTTGAACTCATATTAGGGAATACTGTACATATTCATTTGATTAATAACTTCAAAAAAAGAGTAATAATGCATCTATGCTGAATAATTGGCATTACCATTCTGTGAGTTCCTGCAGAGACCACCAAGAATAGATTCTGTGTATTTTTGTAAGGTCAAGTTTCTGTTGTGCTGATGTGTGATTTCATCACCTTCATATAATGTTCACCACATGACACATCATCAACTGGCAACTGGGCTCCAGAGTCCGGGCATTTTCGATAGTAGAACCCTCCCTGTGGATCTCCCTTCTGCAGAAGATACATTGAACTAGCCGTTCACTTTTAAGGGGAACCCTCCCTTAACTTTTAAAATGTCACCCTCCCTTTTAAGCTTTTAAGGGGAAAATATATGTTAATATGTTCCTTTTTAGAAACACTTTTATTATCTAGACTGGCACTGCTGTGGAAGTTAATGAAATTTTACTGGAACTGGCTTATGGCTTATCCCTGTTGTGTCTGCAATGATCTTTAGGGTTTTAATATTGTTGTGTTTTATGGTATTTTTCTTGTTTGGGATTTTAATTGTTATCACATTTTAATTGTAATGAGCCATGCTGAAAGCCAATTTGGGCTGAAAGGTGTCATGAAAATCACATGATATACAATCTCAGGTTTCCAGGTTTGCAAGCCATGTAAAATATACTTTATGATTAAAAAATCACATGAGTTTTTCTGTCCTTTACCTCATGTCAGTGGTAACCACTGATGAAGCCAGAGATGCTCAGAGGATTATAACTGTACATGTCCCACTATGTCCTACTATGTTAAGTCATCATAGGGATGTAGGTGTCTATGGAGAATACACCAAGTCTTGTAGCCTAGAGTTGAATGAATTGCTTTGAAGATAATATAATTTTACAGGGCTACATTTCATTACAGAGTTTTCTCAGTATTAAGAAATTGCATCTAATTATCTCAACTAACCTCTAATAAGGTAGTAGAGCTATGTGTTAAATTATGTCGAATAACACCATTCCTAAGTCATTTCGACTCCTTTATAGTGTAAACTCATTAATATTAAACTCCCAATATCCTCACAATTTCAGAGTGAATAATCACTGTCTTAATGAAGTTGCTGCTTCCAAGCAGCATCTCGCATTGCTGCAAACTGATTGTAAAAGGAACTTTTTTCCTTGATCAGAAGAAGGATTAACTGCAGAACATCATTAAAAGTCTAGCAATAGGGGCATCATCACAGCATTGTGAAATATACACAGGTCTGGTAATGTTTCCTCATCAAACATGTACAGAAAAGTGATAGTGCAGGTAGGGGGACCATTAGGAGATTCGGAAAGAATTGAAATGCCTAGACTGATGGAAAGCTCTGAAGAGAGGGCTGTTTGAAATGAAAAGTGTGATACAAATCAGTAGTGGTGTCTGGAGAATACTAGTCAGTGAATCTCAGGTGACTTTTTTGGGACATTAAAAGTGAGTAATAAATAGTGAACCATCTGTAGTCTTTGACATTTGGGGATTTTCATGGATTGTGCCTGGATTTCATGGTTTACAAGTAGTCCTTCCATGATACAGTATGGATCAAGGCCATCAATTGATTTGTTCACCAAACAGTTGCTCGTCTTTCAGTGCCTCAGCACTGGGAGTCGGCCTCCACGTACTGAGGCTATTTGCTATGATGCTACACCCAGAAGAGGGGCAGGCCAATAACTGCCCTTTCCCTTAGTCAGAACTTAAACTCCAGTAAGACCAGCCAGTTCCATCATCTGTTTTCAATGACAAGACTCGACCCTAGAACATATTAGTTAGGAAATATAAAAGTATCCCTAAGCCCATAGATTTCCTAAGAATAGATTTCGGGAGAAATCCACCCAAAACTTCTGGAGCTGGAGCAAGTGCTCTGGCAAGCTGTTGCAAACATGCCATAAGGCACGTTTGCATCTACTTTAGAGTAAGGGAGGCTGGCGCAAGGCAGGCCTACCTCACTCTGGCACCAGAACGTCCATGCAGCCAGTGGCGGAACGTAAGTCTCCGTCGTCGGTTGCATGGGTGGTCCGGCAGGCGAGGGATGGGGGCCATTGGGCGAACCGGCCCAGAAGGGGGCGGGCATGGCATCGGCCATATCCCCATCCCCACTGGGCCGGCTCAGCTGTTACATGGCCTCCTCCAACTTCCACCAGCTATTTACAGTAGCTGGCGGAAATCCAAGGAGGTCAATAGGGCCGGCCCCGGTTTACACCCGGGGAAGGGGTAAAACGTCCCCTTTCCCGAGTAGACCTCCGGCCTGCCTCATGGCGGGCTGTGGTGGGGGATGGGATCCAGTGGGCGGCCCTGAGCAGCCCGCCGTATACTTACACAGGATTTGGCTCTTCCTTCCCTAATGAGCAACTTTGGCATCAGTGGGTCATACTGATATCCTAACCTGTCCTTGATCCCCTGACCTGGGTCCATGCAGATTTGTGCCAGCAATAGACCTGGCACAGGTCTGAATATACCCAGTAGACTGGCATGGGCTTAACTCAAGGCAAGGGAACAAACATTCCTTACTGAGGAAGGCCTCCAGATGCCAAAACTTCCCAGCAGGATTCAGCTGGTGCCATGTTGACACTGTTATATTGTTGCACAGGGAGTTGTGTTGGATTAAGCTGTGAATATGTAAAAAGTGCCTTTCCTTCAAGTAATCATAGGGGATTAGCAATGGGGATGAGGGGGAATGAGTTATAGGACAGGGGGCCGATCATGTCATTGGTAGGTATGGAATCTGGCTACCAAGGGAGGGATCCTGCATCTCTCCTCGCTAATAGAAGTGACAGTTGCAGCTCAAAGACCCAGTTCAAAAATATGAGCACTGAAGGAACTCGGTTAGATATACACGAATATAAGCACATCATACCATTGCTTCCTTTGACCACAGTTCGCCTGAGTGAATCAGAAAGCAACTTTATCAGCCAGGAGCAACGAATGCCAGCGGTGAACTTCTCTAATGGTATACAATGTCCCAAATGACATTGATATTTTCTGCCTCCAATCCAGCCTGTGATGTCTCTCATGGGATGATGTCTGAGATGAAGTTCTCCAGGAAATGAATCACCGCTCTCCTTACTCATTGCAACCATACCTAGGAGACTTGCAGATCACCTAGTTTCCTCCCAGAGACTAGTGATGTTGTTTTAAAAAAGTAATTTTGATGATTATGGATTGCAGATGCTGCCCTTCGTTCCTGCAGCAGAGTGTTTTGGCTTGGGTATTCTCTTTTGGAAAACCTCCATACAGCATTAGGTCTGCTTTCTCTCTTAAGTAAAGAACATATTTGCTTGTTGAAAGAAATCAATATGTTCTTTAAAAAACAACATACCACACAGTTTGAAATATGACATACCACACAGTTTGAATATGACCACATAATCTGAAATATGCTTCCTCATCTGGCTCTTTTTTGATAGATTTGCAATGTCTCAGGGCCTCAAGGGAAATCCACATCAAGAATCCTGGTAAATTCTGGTGAAATCCATATACTTTCATTTCACTCTTTGCATTCAAGTCCAGTTTCTCAAAGAAATATTTCTCTTTTCTGGTCTTAGGCATTTTCCACTGTGCTGATGACACAGTGCCAGTGAAGATATTCTTATGTCATTCAAACTACTAACAATACGACTGATCTGAAATGCCTCCCCCATTTTCTCCATTCCATTCTTAGGTGATGAAAACAGGGTAAAGGCAATTCTGGAGACTTTTTTTCAGGGTAGCTGAGACATTCTGACCAATTTTCAGCCCACCTTGGCCAACTTTTTGCCACCTCTTGTCCATTGCCACCTCTTGGCAGTGGCAGCAGCTGCAACTGTAGTGATGTGCACGGCTTCTTAATGGCTGGCTTCCATCAGCTGCCATGAATTTTCCCCATGAATGACACTATGATGTAAATTCATGGCAGCTGATGGAAGCCAGCCATTAAGAAGCCGTGCACATCACTACAGCTGCAGCTGCTGCCACTGCCAAGAGGTGGCAATGGAAAACTTAAAGGAACAAGCACAGGCTGCACAGCCTCCTGCCAGCAACCAGTGGTAAGCTGACCCTGAAGGCTGCCTTTAAGGGTTTACTGTCCTTTAACCTTATGAAAGTGAGAGGCTATCAGGCAGTTAGAGAAGGCTCCTGATGCTGTAAATGTTTAAAGGGCTTCCGTCTTTTTTCCACTAGCATTTGAAATAGATAAAGTGCTTAGGCTGCCTTCAGGCATTTGATTTTAACAAATAGAGGCTTCAGTCTTAAAAGGAAGCCCTGTCTTGGCACAGTGGGCTGTCTGTTTACAGTTTATTACAAGATCACAGGGTAAGAATTAAAATGTAAAGCCCATGTTAATAGAGCATTAAAGGGGTTGGGAGACGACACCATTTGGTTTTGCCACTATTCAGTGAATGGGGAAAAAAGAAAAAGAAAGAAAAGATATCACAGTTATTGCCCTAATTACACACTGGTGTGGTTTTATTTGTCATGATTTTGTTTTCTTCTTTAAAAAAAGTGAAGACATGTTGGGATGGAAAACTCAGCTGTCCATAGAAAGTATAATCCAAACATATATCATCACTATGGATTCCAGGGTCAGTTCTACTTCTTCCCATTCTCTGTTCTTATTAAGACATCAGACAATCTACTACAGAAATAGTTAATGGGTTCAGAATTAAAGAAAGAGGTCAAACTACCCTGCTCCCCGCAAAATAAGACCAACCTGAAAATAAGACCTACCAGTAGTTTGGAGCTCTTCAGTGGCTGAGCCACTCAGATTTTCGCCCCAGCCGGCTGATCTTTGGGGCCGGCCAGAACTGCCCCTGTGTGCTGCGGCCAACTGCTCAGTGCAGCCGCCAGCACTCTAGTGAACCATGCTGGACGCGTCCAGGGATGAGGCACGCAGGCGCTGAAAATTACTTTTAAAGTGGAGGCAACTGCAAGTGGCGGTGGGGGTAAGCGGCAAAACAATTATGGTACCATATTAAGTTAATTTAATTGAAACCATTAAAGGCTCCGTACCAGTTAAAGAAGGTCCCAGGGGGCTTTGAATGAGCATTAGAATGTGTAGCAACAGCCCCCGGCTTTTACAAGCCACTGAAGGAACAAGTGAAGGAAAACTGAAGGCTCTGAAGCTGCGTAGCTCCGGCTGCGAGGGGGTGGCGACACTGGCGTCGACAGGGGGAAGCAGGGGGGCGGGCCGCCGGGGGGTGTCGCGCGTCTAGGGGTGACGCGCGATCACCCCCCCACTTACAGTTTGGAGCGGAGGGTGGGCCCGCCCGCCCTCCCCTGTGTCCGTTTGGCTCCAAAATGAGCCGAAAACGGAGCGGGGAGGGCGCTCTGCTCCTGCGCGTGACGTCACGCGCAGGGGCGGAGCCTCCCCTTAAGGGCGACGTGCGCCCCCGCTCTGGGGTGACGCGCGTCGTCGCGACGTGCCTGGGTGGCGATGAAAGTTAATCGCTGCTCTCTGAGCCGCCTGCGCCAGCTACAATCTCCGGGGAAGGTGGAGGAGGATGAAGAAGAAGATAAGCAGTGATCAGAGTGCAGACGGCGTGAGCGGCTCAGAGCACAGAGATGTATCTTCCCGCTGCATGTGGGCTTGCCTGATGATGCTCAATGGAATTTGAGCGAAACGTTGCTTTTAAATACCTATACGATCTTGTACAGGTTTTACTTGAGATTTTAATGCTGAGATACATTATGTTTTAATAATATTTTTTCATGTGAATGACCTTGTGTTGCCTGTGCTTATCTTTTTAAAAACTTTTTTGCCATGGCTTTTTACCTGTGTAATTTAAGTTGTTCTAAGATTGTTGCTGGTCTTTAAATTTTAAATCGTATTTGATACGTATTTGATCGTATTTGATACGATTTGAGCCCTTTTGGGACAGGGAGCCATTTAATCATTTGATTTTGTGCGTAAACCGCTTTGTGAACTTTTTGTTGAAAAGCGGTATATAAATAATAATAATAATGAGTATGTATGTTCTGAGGTTTTCACGGCCGGTACATATCTTTGTATTAACAAAAGGAAGCATTTTCCAGGTTGTTCTGGTAGTTTTATTTATTTAAGAAGAGATTGTCCTATTGAGTATGTTTGTAATTATGTACTTTAGATGAACAATCGACTATAAGCAGAGAGCAGGAGAAATGCTTGAGGGGTTAATGCAGTGGGGTTCCTTAATTAGTATCCAGGGTATCTTTGAAACCTCACATGCTTCCAGAATCCCCAGAAAAGGGAACGTTGTTTAGATCACATAAGTTCTTGATCCTTCCAGCACAGAGAGCAAAAATATGGCAATGTGCCTGATGTCAGTGGTGTTGCTGGAGGGAGTGCGGCACTGTAAGTGGTGCAATGTGGCGCATCACACCTTGCAAACTGGTGTAACGTGACCCCTTACACTTGCCCCCTGAGCCATTCCAGTGGTGAAGGCAACCAGAATAGTGCAGTTCTTCACTATTGTGCACATAGTGATATTATGAAGATCCCTGGACTTTGCCTCAGGGAGGCGCCCCAATAGAACTCTTCTGAAAATGCACAGCCTGATATTTAGCACATGCATACAAAGATGAAAATTAGCTTCAAGCCCTCCTATCAGGAAACAGGGTGATATCAGGCTTTTCAGCACAATCAGTTTGAAGAGTCCTCATGGCACACTCTTAAAGATGCTTGAACTAATGCTGCTGCTGTACGTGGTCCACAAATATTCACACTTGTTTGGTCATGCTGTACTATCTTGGATTTCCGTAAGGAGTGTTCGCACATTTTTTCCCAAAGTAGGCTGGTTGTTCTTTTTGCTGTGTGGGTATTACTAAGGACACAGTAATTGGCTTGACCATTATTTAGGCAGTTATAGATTTTGATCATGATCCCACAGATTGCAGTCATGAGTTTTACATTTTCACCTATACTACAGGCAAGGAGACATTATATAGTAGATGCATAACATGCAATAGTCAGCTTGCAAATTTAGGAAAAGTAATGTTTTGTATTGTATAAACTTTGCAGCACTTTCGCTATGCAACACATGTGAGGGTTCTAGAAAGAGCCCTGCTGGATCAGGCCAAGAGCCCAGCTTCCTATATCTCATGGTGGCCCACTAGATGCCTCAAGATACCCATATCCTCTTGCCACTCTCTTAGATCTGGCATTCAGGGATAGACTATTTCTAAAACCCAGAGGTTGCATATACTATAATTATCATGGCTTGTAACCTGTGACGGACTTTTCCTACATAGATCTGTCCAATATTATTTTAAAGGCATTTAGGCCAGACAGTGGCGTCATCAGCGGTGGGGGCCTTGGAGCAGTGGGCCCCCGGGCGGCAGGATCGGGCCCCAGGCGGCAGGCAGGCGGGTGCAACGACGGCCGGCGGCAGGGCCGATTGGCTTGTTCGCCTGGGTGAGCAAGGAGCGTCGGCGGTGTGTTCGGCCCTCCTGCCCGCTGCTGCCATTACGTCACTTCTGGCATGGGGGCAGTCATAGGAACGACACTGAGGCCAGATGCCATCAAAACATCCTGTGGCAAGAACATACAGTATTAATTACTCACTGGGTAAAGAAATATTTTATTTGTCCTAACTGATGGACACTTACAGCCCATTCCAACCCAACTCCTCTCCAAGTCAGGCATAAGTGTGGCCTAAGTGCAGCCTAAGTTAGGCAGAAGTTATGTCTGAGTTAGGTCAGAGGCATGCCTGAGTTAGGCAGGCTGCAGTTTCTGTGGCCCAGCACCACCCCAGGATCCAGGCAACTCTTACCTCCCAGGCAGGCAGGCTCTCCAGGCTCGGTGTCTGGCTCTGGCTCGGGCATGTGCAGGCCTGTGTGTCTGCACGTGTCAGCGTCCATCCATGGCAGCTGCTGCAGTGTCTGTCTCAGCCCGGTCGCAAAGGGGCTGACTGCAGGCAGGGGGGTTGCGCCAGTCATGTGGTGGATGCAGGGCAGGTGACAGGTGAGCGAGGTGCCCGAGCCAGCTGCCACAGGGCACCCTGTGCATCAGCCACCTGCTGCAGCTGAGAGTGGCCGTCCCCCCTCCTGCAGAAGGCGATGCCACCCCCATGCCACGTTGAGGCTGCACGTGGGAGTCATGGGGGGGAGCGGGGGAGGGAAGGGAAGGAGGGGGTGGGAACGTCACACACAAGGGGGGGCTCATGATGTCTGGAACTGCCTCTGACATGACTTGCCCGTGCGCTGCCTGAAGCCCTGGACCTCCAGGGCCGGGGCAATGCCCACAAAGAAGGCATCCCGGCGTGTGTTCTGCACTGTGCCCCGGCCAAGACCGAGAGATCCCTTGGGCTTGACTGCTGCGAGCGTGAAGGGCTTATGCAGCTCATCATGCCCCCAGATGGGGTGACGACGGCGCCTCTCGGCAGGCGCTCTGGCAGGGTGGGGGGTGGCCAGCAGCCATCATCAGGGAGTGGGAGGGGAGGCAGACACACAGGCAGGCAGACAGTGGTTGCTGGGGAGGGGCACGGGTCGGTCAGAGACAGACAGACAGACAGACAGACAACAAGGCTGGTGGGAGAGAGATTCTGAGAGAGGGGTCTGCAGAGACCAATAGGGACACAGGGGTTGCTCCGCAGATGAAGGCAATGCAGAAACAGGCGCCTCTTATGCAGACGGACTGTGGGCGGAAGCGGCTGCATTACGGGCGGACCTTCGACGGAAGCGGCTGCATTACGGGCGGACCTTCGACGGAAGCGGCTGCATTATGGGCGGACGCCGTGGCGGGTGAGATCCCCGGTTGCTGAGCGGCCACTACACAGATGCAGCGGCCACAAGTGGCCCCGCTATGGGCTCCGTGGCGCCTGTCACTGTTTGCCTGCCTGAGAGGCCCCCCCAACTCCCCCTCCCCTCTGTCCCATGGGGGGTCTGGCAGCCTCCCTGCTGTGTTCTCCCTGGGAAGGAAGTGGCAGTCCCTGGAAGGGATTCATGTAGGGGCTTCAGTGCTGGGGGCTGTCTGTGTGTGGAGGGCAATGCTTGTGTAACACTGGGCACATATGTTTCAAGGAGGCTCTGCCCGAGGGGCATCTTTATTGTTCTGGAACATTAGCAGAGATGGCCAGGCGAGGCTGCCAGGGGTAGTCACAGCAGCCAATCTGAAAGCAGCAGCAGCAGCACACATGCCCCATGGACCTGGAGACGCAGGCTCTCCCCCTGTGGAACCACAGCCTGCACCATAGAAAGGGGAGGGGCAGCAAGTACGACAGCCAGGGAGGTGGAGCAGCAGCAGCACCGGCAGCTGAGGAGGGTTGCAGGGCTGGCTCTCTGACCTCTGGCAGCAGCTAGGCAGAGGACCGTGGGGCAACCAGACTGCGGGCCCAGGGGTGCTCCCAGGAATGTAGGTGGTAGTGGATATTCCTGGGGAGACAAAAAACAAGGGGGTGTTACATGGCAGCTGGTGTGTGGTAGCAGTCGCCAGTGAAGACAAGCCAGTGTGTCGGTTGCAAAAGCCTGCAGGGACAGAAATAACACAGCTGATAGGTGTGACACACATAGCATGGTCTGAGCTGCTTACCCAGGTGTAAGGCGAGCATGATCCTGTAAGGGAAAAGGGTCAAAGAGAGAGAAGACAACACATATATTGGGTCACAACCATGGCAATCCTAGCAATACTGACCTGTCAGTTGACCCTGTGGAGAAAAGGGGGGGGGAACAGCTGGTGTCTACAGACGGTTAACAGCACCACCACACTCGTGGTGTTGTATGCTCACATGACAACAGGCGGCAATCCAACACAATAGTGGTAAAGCGGCATGTATCCTATATATCATAACAGGCATTGCAGGCAGGCATCTGACTACTCATTGATAAAGAGGCATTTCAGAGAAGGCATTGCAGGCAGACATGAGAGGGCACATTGGTAAAGAGGCATATCATGGCAGGCTATGCAGGCAGCTATGAGACAAGACATTGGTAAAGAGGCATATCATGGCAGGCTATGCAGGCAGCTATGAGACAAGACATTGGTAAAGAGGCATATGGCAGGCTATGCAGGCAGCTATGAGACAAGACATTGGTATAGAGGCATGTATCCTACCTATATTTTTATATGCAAAGAGGCAGATGTCAGAACACATGTCAGCACAACCCCTGCTCTTACCTGCACTTACCTGCTGGTGTTGTTGCCTGTGTGTGTGGGGGGGAGAGGCTGGGAGAAAGACATGGGTTAGCAAATGGTAGCATGGAGACAGCTGCCCAGGCACAGCTGTAAACAGTTTGCCCAAAGCCAGAACAGCCCTCTCTGCCCTTGGGGGGGGGAGAGAGGAGAAGAGAAGTGGGGTGTTTGTGAATTTTGCCCTCCACCGACAAAGTCCCACTTTGTGGCTGTGGGGGACAGAACCCCACGCCACGTGCTCAGAGAGAGAGAGAGAGAGAGAGAGAGAGAGAGAGAGAGAGAGAGAGAGAACTGGGGGCCTGGGGCTGGGCTTTTGTGGGAAAGAGGCTGGGTGGGGCTGGGTGCTGATAGGCTCCCTATCTTAGGCATAACTCTGTCGGTTTCCAGACCTAGCAGGCCCAACTCCGTCCTAACTCTGACCTAACTCAGGAGTAGGGTGTTAGAAATTTTCAGGAGAGGGCTGGCTTGGGTAAGGTAAAATGGCTCCTATGGGTCTCCTCGAATTTGGGTCCACCTTTTTGGTCGACCTAAAATTTGTGTCAGCATTTGTGTTGGAGGGGGCGTGTCTGTGCTTGCCAGGGTCTGGAATCCAACGTTAATTGGTTGCCGCCCCCGTTATACCCACGGTCCGCCCATGGTCCGCCCACTTTTAGGTCAACTTTAGGTCTGACTTGTGCTGCTTAGCCCTTGGGTTGGAATGGGCTGTTCTTAGTCCGTCGGTCGTAACTTTGACCTAACTGCGCCCTAAATGGTTGCGTTCCAGACCTAAAGTCGCCCTAAACGACTTAGGCTGACTTTAGGTCTGACTTGGGCTGCTTAGCCCTTGGGTTGGAATGGGCTGTTAATGTCCTAATATTGCCAGATCAAATATAGGGGCCACAGTTGGACCATGGCATCTTTCCTGCCAAGCTGGATAATCTGTGTATAAGGATTGTTTATCCTATGATAATAACATTCACATAGAATAAAAAGCAATTATTATCATTGACAATGTTTCAGGAATACGGGAATTGAAGCCATGTAGTATAAAGAAGCTTGAACTTTAATCACATTAAAATCCAAGGAACTGAGCCCAACGTTTCGTTCAAACCCCGTGGAACCTCTTCATAGGGATCTCGAAAGATCATGGATGTTGCTGTTCTCAATTCACCATAGTAAATTTAAACCAAAAAAGCGCGAGAAACCCAGCAGTTCAGAGCGGAAATGACAGGTCTGGAGCGAAGCACTAGCTGTCAGGTGAGCCATGTGGGCTCGTTTAGCACAGCTGGTATTAATTGCCTCCTCCTCTTGTTTTCACTCTCCCTTTCTTTCCATGCTGGATAGTCCATTCTGCTGCTGCAGTGTCAGTGTCAGTTACAGTTAGTTCTACTGTTGCAATGTCAGTTACAGTATCTCCACTGTCAGTTACTTCGGATCCCATTCCTGTTCTTAAGTTTGATTTCCTATGCAGGATAGGCAACCAAATCCGATTCGCGACCTGTCATTTCTGCACTGAACCACTGGGTTTCCCGCGCTTTTTTGGTTTAAATTTACTATGGTGAATTGAGAACAGCAACATCCATGATCTTTTGAGATCCCTATGAAGAGGTTCCACGGGGCTGGAACGAAACGTTGGGCTCAGTTCCTTGGATTTTAATGTGATTAAAGTTCAAGCTTCTTTATACTACATGGCTTCAATTCCCGTATTCCTGAAACATTGTCAATTGATAGCTGGCCATGAAATCTTCAGAATGAAAATTATTATCATGTTGCTGCTGCTATTTCATACAGCTCCTAAGTGTTGGAGTTCGGGATAAGCAGCGAGGTGGCCAAGTTTGCGGATGACACTAAACTTTTCCAGGTGGTGAAGACCAGTAGGGATTGTGAAGAGCTCCAGATGGATCTCTCCAAGCTGGGAGAATGGGCAGCAAAATGGCAGATGCGCGTTAATGTAAGTAAGTGTAAAGTGATGCACATTGGGACAAAAAAATCAAAATTTCACATATACGCTAATGGGTTCTGAGCAGTGGCGTCGCGACGACGCGCGTCACCCCAGAGCGGGGGCGCGCGTCGCCCTTAAGGGGGAGGCTCCACCCCCGGGCGTGACGTCACGCGCAGGAGCGGAGCGCCCTCCCCGCTCCGTTTTCGGCTCATTTTGGAGCCAAACGGAGGCGAGGGAGGGCGGACGGGCCCACCTGCAACGCAAAATTGTAAGTAAGGGGCATCGCGCGTCACCCCTATACGCGCGACGCCCCCCGGCGGCCCGCCCCCCCGCTTCCCCCCGTCGACGCCAGTGGTTCTGAGCTGTCTGTGACAGATCAGGAGAGAGATCTTGGGGTGCTGGTGGACAGGTCGATGCTCGGGATCATTAAAAAAGGGATTGAGAATAAAACAGCCAATATCATTATGCCCTTGTACAAATCTATGGTAAGACCACATCTGGAGTATTGTGTCCAGTTCTGGTCACCACACCTATATATATAGGAAAAGGTGCAGAAAAGAGCAACCAAAATGATTTGTGGGCTGGAGCACCTCCCTTATGAGGAAAGACTACAGCGTTGCCATTTGGGGCTTTTCAGTTTGGAAAAAAGGCACCTGAGGAGGGACATGATTGAGACGTATAAAATTATGCATGGGATGGAGAGAGTGGATAGAGGGAAATTCTTCTCCCTTTCGCACAACACCAGAACCAGGGGACATGCACTAAAATTGAGTGGAGGGAGAGTTAGAATGGACAAAAGAAAATATTTCTTCACCCAGCATGTAATTCATCTGTGGAACTCCTTGCCACAGGATGTGGTGATGGCACCTGGCCTAGATGCCTTTAAAAGGGGTTTGGATAGATCCATGGAGGAAAAGATCATCACAGGTTACAAGCCATAAGCAACCTCCTGGTTTTAGAAGTAGATTTTCTCTGTGCCAGGTGCAAAGGAGTGAAAACAGGAAACAGATTATCATGTTGACTGTGTGCTCTCGGAGGAATCTGGTGGGGCCACTGTGAGATACAGGAAGCTGGACTAAATGGGCCTTTGGCCTGATCCAGTAAGGCTGTTCTTATATGTAAGTGTACATATCACCTTCCAGAATTTTATACTCAAAAATTTTATACAATCTAAAATGGACAGATGATAAAATAACAGAGAAGGAGACAACAGCAATTGGACAAATGTAGTTGCATGTACTGAAAGCTGGTTACAGTAGGAACAAGGATCAAAGGTCATACTCTATATCAGGGGTGGGGAACCTATTTGCAGTGGGGGGCCATTTTCGCATAGGGAAAATTTGCTGCGGGCCGGCCATTAGGCCGGCCGATTCCCCCCCCCGCAAATTCCCCCCCCCCGCAAATTTACCACCCACCCACCGCTCTCTCTCTATCTCTCCCTCCCTCCCACCGCGCTCGCTCGTTCGTTCTCCCACCCACTCACCCACTCACTCACTCTCCTTACCTCGGCTCTGGGACGGGGTCGCCGCTGCTTTCGCACGCCTCCTGGGTTTAAAAGCGGCCTTTCTACAGCGCCGCTGAAGCTGAGATTGCCCTGAGGGCAATCTCAGCTTCAGCGGTGCTGTGCGCATGTCCAGGAAGGCCGCTTTCCTCCATTCTAAAGAGCCTCCTGTCTGGTCCCGCGCGGGCCGAATTGATCCGGTCCTGCGCGGGCCGGACCGGATCGTCCCGCGGGCCGGATCAGGCCCGTGGGCCAGAGGTTCCCCACGCCTGCTCTATATCATTTCAAAGATCTCTCCGTGGTAAGTTGAAATCCTTATGAAAGGGTAGTATCTGTCTTGTAATGTAGTTAGCAGAATATACAAAAGAACTCCTGCATGCAACTTTCTAATTTGGAATTAAATGTGTTGGGTTGAAAGAATGAAGGCTCAATCATGTTCATGGACCCAGGAGAGATAAACATTGCTAAACTAAATTCCAATCAATGTTCAAGAAATCGTTTGGGGAAAGCAGCCAAAATTTGCATTTCCTCAAATATACGCTTATTGCACATTTACATTTTTCTGTTCCTGCTGCGTTGGTACCAAATAATATTTTGGTGACTACCTACTATGAAAAATGATTCTATTTGAAATGACCCTAGGAGTTTTAATGGAAAGACATGTGTTTTAATTCCTGTAGATATTATGGGGCACATTTTTTGGTTATGCTGTCACTTCAGAAAAAAATTCTGTGAGATAGAGATTTGTCAGATCAAATGGTTACCTCTGAAAAAAGCAAGCCTTAATCCCTTTAGTGCCATAAAGAAAATCCAGCATTTTTTAAATTAATAACACACTCACAATACACAGTTTTTTAATTGAACACACTAAAGACATTTGATCTACAGGGCAAAGAAGACGTGACAAACCACCAAATTATTCATCAGCATTGACAAGGCAGACAAAGGTTTGTTAAAAACTTTTATTTATTAGTTTGTTAAAAAGCTAAACACAAGGTAAATAAACAATTCCGGGAAAGAAGGGAGGGGTAAAAATACAGCAAACTGATGGAAAATATCTGAGCTTGGCTGGAAAGCTCAAAACTTTTTTTTTCATCAAATGGATGCAGTAACGATTAATGCTGAGCAGATGGAGCTGAGATTCGACTCAAATAATTCAGCCCACATAACACCCGCCCCCATGACGCGCATCTCTACATTAAATCTGGGGAAGTTTGCATGCTGGGTAGAGTCAGTTTGCACCCAGAAAAATAAAGTAATTCCTTAATGCAATCTAGCTACATGGTCCCTAGCTTTACATTGCTCAAGGAATACCCAGTCATTGCAGTAGCGGGTGAGCAAGTGAGCACTCCTCTATGAGCTCCCAATGAATCTCAGCAACTGGCAGAGAACAACCAAAGGCTTCCTGTGGGCTGCATCTTGTATAACTTTGATTTGATGATGTCATCAAGATTCTTGATTGGAGGAGTGGAACCCACCTGGCTCCTTCATCTCACCCCTTGACGTAGATGGACAGGTTTGGCTGCCCAATTGCTAAGCACATGCCAGCCTCAGTACTCCAGACATGAAGGAATTCCCCAATCTACAAACACGTCTGGGCTAGATAATGGAGTTGCAAACAAATGACAAAGGCTGCCTGCAAATTATGCAGGTTGCTGAACCTGCACAGGAGCTTTTGGGGAGTTATAAGTTTCTGTCCAAAAATACAGAAACATAGGCAGAAACATAGGGGGAAAACAGGGCATTTGTCACAATGCCAATGGCTGCTGCTACAAGAGAGGGATCTGTTCCCAGCTCCAGCATTGTGTGGCAGCAGAACTCCTCCAGAGAACTGCAGTGCCAAAGTCAAGCCCTTTATGCTTGACCTATACTGTATTTATCATTTTTTAAACCTTGGACTTTCCTGTAATGTTACATTTGCATACATCCAACGTTTCAGCCAGAGACAGTGCAAGTGATTGCACCACCCAACACCACCACCTCTGTGCAGCACTCTGAAAAAAATAAAAAAGCTTCTCATAGCCTTGCCTTTCTCCGTCATGTGGTTCTTTCCCAAACCAGAATGTGCAGAACTTCCTAGTTTATTTAAAGGGATCATGCAAAGAAGAATCCCTTCTTCATAAGCTTCATGACTAAGCAGGGATTACAACTTGGACTTTCCATACCAAACCCAACACACCAGTCACAACACCATTCTAACTACACAAGCATACACTTAAGTTAGAATAGTTATAGGGGGCAGAAATGATCCAGTCCATGGAAGGTGCAGCACTGGCGTCACTGCAAGGGGGGCGGAGCTCCAAGTTCCGCCACATTTGACCCTCTGTTACACAGGTGAACGAAGCGGCCCCGCCCCCTCGCCTTTGGAACCATTCAAGGTGGTGAAAACAACGCATAGGAGACTCCCTGTGCATTGCTTTCGCTGCCCTGAAAGGCTCCGAAGGCGAGGGGGCGGGGCCGCTTCATTCACCCGTGTAACGGAGGGTCGGATCATGGCGGAATTTAGAGCTCCACCCCCCCTGCAGTGACACCAGTGAGGTGCAGCATCCATACACATAAAGGGCCCTGTAATGCTCAGAGTCCCTTTTCCCCCCATGCCATGCAAGTTAATCTGCAGTCACAGGTTCTCACACAGGCAGCACAACGAGCTGTTAGGGTGAATTAAAGGTCCATACATGCCTCTAGTCCTCCCCCATCCTCTCAGTAGAAGCTGTCTGGCCACCTGTCAGGAATGCTGTAGTAGCTGCTTGCAGTGAGCAGGGGGTTGGACTAGATAACTTCCAAGGTCCCTTTCAACTTGAACATTCTATGACCAATGATCACCCTATACAAATCACAGCCCAATTCTAACTAACTATCCAGTGGGCTGCCCTGGACCGCCTGCCGGATCCCATGCTCGCTCTGGATCGCTATGGAGCAGCCCGGAGGTCTACTCGGGGAAAGGGGATGTTCCCCCGGTGAAGAGCTGGAAAGCCCAATGAGCCTACTCAGATTTCCGCCAGCTATTTAGCTGGCAGAAGTAAGAGGAGGCCGTGTAACGGCCAAGCCAGCCCAGCGGGAGACGGGGATATGGCGGATGCCATCCCCGCCCCCTCCCGGGCTGGCTTGGCCAATGGCACCCCTCCCTCGCTTCCCGGACCGCCCCCGCGCCCACCAGGGAATCTCTTACGTGCCTCTTACCTGTCCCCTGGGATGGGGACATCCCAGCGGCGGAGTAAGGTCTTCTGGACTAGCACCAGTGGCCGTTACTCTAAAGTAGTCGCAAACGTGCTTTATGACACATTTGCGATACATTAGACCGGTGGACCGCGAGCTCCACCATTCTAAAGTTATGGAGGATTGCGCTCTTAATCACCTTCCCATATGTGCTATGATGACCTTTCCAAGGAATCAAATTATCATTTTTGTACCTGTTTGTTCATTCTTGCACTTTTCCACCACCAAATTCATTATATAGATATAATGAATAAAAATAATTATAATAAAATAATGGCCTTGGAAAGAGATTTCATTCCATTAATTCTGGGCAAAAAGATACTGTGCAACTTGCAACCTGATCCAACACATGTTTTTGTCAGGCATCTTTATTTGATTTTATTCAGTGGTTCTGCCAAGTAAGCATATGTTGGACTGCAGCCCTAACGTGATGGTAGAAAGCCATACTGATGAAGCTGTTTCCAATAGATGGAAGAGTAGACAAAATAAAAATACATTGAATGATTTCCCACTTTTCATGAATTAGTTGTGACCAAGAAGGTGATATATCCTTCTTGTTCAATGTAGCTAGTAGTGTTACTGCTGCATTTCAGAAAGGCTTTCTGGAAAACAGTACTGATCAATAGATTTTTCTTTCAAATGTTTTTGCCCCTTGCAACCAGTGCAAAACATTTTTCCCCTGTTTCATTTAAGACATTCTGCATTTGGCCAAAGATCTCATAATTATGAGTTTGTTTGTGCTGAGAAAATAACTAATGACCTGCTTCTACCACTAAAATATACTGCCACTTATGTTGTTACAATTTAAATAAAAGCACAGCTAAGGTTTAAAACCTATGCAAATCTTAATGGACCTATTAAAGGAAAACTACATCATGGGAGAAGTCGGCAGAGTCAATAGGGAACAGTTTGCGGATTATAAACAATTCAGAACCTTTTAAAAATTGCACTAAGGAACATTTCCATTAGTGCGAAATGTACGGTACCGGAACACAGAATGTTGCTTTGTTGTGTGAATTCTTTCACAATTCCTCTTAGAAAGAGGCTCTTTTTGTTCCTCATCTTTCAAACCCTATCTTCATTTGCATATAATTTAATAGTCATTTTTAAAAAGGTCATTAAAAAAAGGAATGGATACGTAGCTTCTCTGCACAGAGGAGAATAAAGTGCCGGAGGAGAAATTGTTCTCCAAACAAGGAGGACTACATTGATTAATAAGCAAATTAATTCAACTACTCCCCCTTATTTGTACCACTGTTTTTTTTAAACTTTCAGAATTAACTGTGCTCTCATTACCAGGTAAGCCTAGTGGGCCAATTTGGACAAAACCATCTGCTAGCCTTGCCCTCCACACAAAGAGGGGCATGAATGTGCATGACTTTCCTGCCTCCCCATGTGCTGTTCTGTTCAATGTAATTGTGTGAAGTAATATTGTGGAAAGGACCTTGGAGGCCATCTAATCCAGGGGTTCTCAACCTCTTCCCAGTCGAGTACTACCTCCAGCACCACTCTCCTGCTGCGTACCACCGGAAGTGACTGGCAATGACATCATCACCAGTTACTTCTGGGTTTTCAGGTTTTCGGAGGCCAGAAAATGCAGGTAGGAGGCTCTGGACGGGTGGGAGGGCCCTTCTCAGCATTCCCAAGAGGCTCAGCCAAAGGCAGGTGCCTCTTGGGAGTGAAAATGCCCTGCCAAAAGTGCCACATCGGAGCATGGTTACAGTGTTCCGAGTGTCCGAGTACCACCAGCAGTTGGCCGAAGTACCACTGGTACCACTGGTTGAGAACCCCTGATCTAGTCCAACCCCTACTCAGTGCAGGCAACTAATATCCAAACTGTTCCACGCTGCATGATTTCAACACTACCTTAATTTTGTATCTAAATAACATGTGTGGATGGTTTGGATCATTTATCCCCTATGCAAGTAAGCACAGTGAAATGATGTGCAGAACAGTGCTAATGCCCTTCATTGCATGGTGCATGTGGCCGGTGGATGGTGTTATCTGAACTGGATCATTGATCATGAGGATTGCCATTAGGCAACTTTTGTTGCCTAACAATTGGGTGAAGGCCTAATGGCAAAGCATGAAGGGTCCCTTAGTGTACAGCTTTTCGCTGGAATGTGACATTCATATTTGGTTACTTCCTAAAACAACCCGAGCAGAAGTAAAGATACTCAGAAGTAAGCGACAAACAAGTGTTATTCTGAGGAAGATAGCTGAGAAGCATTTGCATTATTATACATTCTGCATTGGATGTCTTGTTTGTTTACAATGCTTGCAAAAATTGATGTTACAAAATCAACAGAGGAAGAGCGTGCCAAACTGCCTGTAAATAATTCAAGCAGCTGGCAGAGTGCAGTTACATGGGGACTGTGAGCACTTAACATTTTGTTCCATTTTCTGTCGTCTGCTTTAACATGGTTGTAGAGCCTTGCCACCTTTTAAAATATGGATCTCCCAGGGTTGCCAATGCATACTCTTCTTGAGCAGGCAGTTTATTCCTCCTACAGTGAAGAGAAAGAGAGCCTGAGAGTAGTTTCAAAGAAGGTTCACTTTTGGACGTGGCCTTGGGGTGTGTTGCGTTGCACCGTTCAACCTCACCCACGTTTTCAACGGAACTAAGTCCCATATAACTGTGCAAAGGATTGCAGCCAGCTTGGCCTGCAGGCCTAAAGGCACATCTTGGATTGGGAAAGAAAAACACACCAGGTCATTTCCCCCAAAACAGACAAGGGACTGATGTGGCCAGTATCACATCTGGTCTGACTGCTTTTGGACTGGTGCGGTCTGTATCATATCTGATTGCCTTTGGCTTTCTCAAGCATATGGATTGAGATGGGGGGGAGAGATGAGTTCAGTGACAAATTGTTCTAGCTGGTTTCAATTGGCGCCTCCTCAGGTGGCTTCAGGACAATGCTAATCAAATGGTCCATTCAGCTCCAGCACTGGAGACAGAACATCTGGCTCAAGTTATGCTCCAAGCAACATTTCTATTAACGAACGGAAGTTAGAAGTGGTGCCCATAAATCAGTGCTGAATGGCAGTGGTGGTTGTTCTTCAGGATACTTATTGAATTGATAAATAAAATGATCCACTGTGTTGTGCTAACCCAGTGTTTCTCAAACTGTGGGTCAGGACCCACTTGGTGGGTCACAACCTGATTTCTGGTGGGTTCCAGGTGACGGAAAGATCAGATAAGTAATTGCCACAAACCCTGAAGCTATTCAACAATCAGATAGCTGCTAATTACCCTGCAAACAGCTGTGCTCCTGCAGTTTGCAAGGAGATGAGCTCCTTCAGGTTGCAAGCTTGTTTAAATATAGGGAGATAAATGTTGGAGCGTCTCATAAAGCTAGGTGGGTCCCGATAGAGTGTCATTTTAAAAAGTGGGTCCCGGTGCTAAAACGTTTGAGAACCACTGTGCTAACCTATTCATTTTTCAGCATTTTGTTTCTCATGATCAAACTCTTCAAGTCCACCTTCTGTGGTGTAGCTTAGCAAGTCCCAGACAAAGAAAGGAGAAATAATAAGGTTAAAATGTTTTGAGCTTAAGGACCATGATCCTGAAAGGTTTTAAAGTCCTAATGTTTCGTCCATGTGTACAATGGCATTTTCAAAGGATATCGTATGTGGAAGATCACACACACAAGTTCTAATTCCTGGGAAAGTTCAGTTATTTAAAGGCAACACACACGCCCAGTTGGCCGTTAGGTCTTAATAAACAAGAGTACAGTACACAATTCAGTAGGCAATAAAAAAATAAGAGAAAATAAGAAAAGATAAAAAATAATTCCCAAGAAAATAAAACAGCCAATGCCAAGACCAGGATTTCTTTGTTTTTTAATAGCCTTGAGTGGCAAGCTATGCGCTCTATTTTTGGGAGCAACGTAAAAGATTATTTCATGTTAATGGTGTTGGTGATATGCTTCATGGTATCAAAAGAAGACTTAAGAAAACAACAGTGCAAAATCACCTTCTTAAGTGAGGAGTGACATGTGCTTTATATTACTTTGCTTCACTGCAGCTTTGATGTTGAATTATGAACGCTATGCCACACTATCGTAATGTTTTGTATTCCCATTAAGTGATTCAAAAGTCACAGTGGGGTTAAGATTCAGCAAAAAGACCCATGCAATTCTGATTTTATGACTAGGATGAACTGGGGCATAAATGAACCTATAGCTGATTCACCTTATATACTGTATAGCAATTATATTTGATGTGACTACATCAATATTTCCTGACATTTACATAAATGGAAAGGAGGATTTAGTAGTATTATACTCCTGTCAGAATACAAAAAAAATGTATTTTTTTTTCAGATACGTGCTACAGGTGTGGATGCGAAGCCCACCTAAGAAAACTAGAAAGAGTTTCACAGCATAATCCTGCCTAAAGATACATGGCCGGCCTAAACAGCTGACCACTGTCTCCTATGGCCATCCCAGACTGCCCCAGGGCAGCCCGGAAGCACCTCAGGAGAAGGGGACATTTGTCCCCTTCCCCAGGTGTAAGCCGGCAGGGGCCCTACGGGCCTCCTCAGATATACACCAGGTTCAGACCTGGCATACATTCAGGGAGGCCATGTAAGGCTGAACCGGCATAGGAATGAGCAGAGGATATCGGCAGAGCATGCCACCGATATCCTCACCCTCTCCCAGTCCAGGCTGCCCAATGGCCACCCCCTGGCTGCCCCTCCCCACCCTCCCCCCATTGCCTGCACCAACCAGTGCAGAAGTTACCTCCACTGGCAGTCGTGTGGTCTGGAGGGTAGCGGAGTGAGGGCTGCCAGCCTCCGCGTCGGTGACCCTTACTTCTGAGTTGTTGCAAACATGCTTTACGGCATGTTTGTGATGGCTTAGAGTGGCAGAACGCACAATCTGCCCCTCTAGGACTTAGGGAGGATTGCGCTGTCAGTCTTGTATTAGAAGCCTGTGTGAACTGGGCCTGAATGGTCCTAAGCCCAACTGGACCAGAAAGTCTGCAGGTTTCATTTGCCACTAAACTTAAGTTTTATAGACTGAGCTTTTCTAGTGAGAATAGTTGAGAATAGAAGAGGTTCTGCCATGTGCTGCTTTTTTCACATAATAAAGGGAACAATTGGAGTAGCTGCAGCTAATGCAATTGCCAAATAAATGGGGGAAAGCTACTAGATGAGCAACACACAGTTTGCCTGCCTACACTCTACTGACATTGAGACATGAGGTTTGGATTTAAATGGGCCACAATTTTATCTCAATTGATTTGCATAATCTTGCAGTGGGTCCTGTAGTGGAAATTGCGGAAGATTGGCGAGGAGTTAGTGGTGTTAGCAGTGGTCCCCTGTTTTGACAGGTCCAGGAAGGAAGGGGTTAAAGGATTGCCTGTTTGACAGGACTGGGACACAAAGGGTTACCACCCAGGATTGTGTGGGTGGAAGCACACCTGCAAGCAATTGGGAGTGGCCCACAGGTGTTGCTGTTAATTGGGATAAAGCTGGGACTTTGAATGCAGTGGGTGTGGCTCTCAGCTGCACTCAGTTAGCATTGATTGGAACTCTCACAGCTGTGGGCAATAATAAGGGCAGTGATTGGAAGCCCACAGCTGTAGCCAGTAAAGAGTTGATAGGGACTAACAGTATAAAAGCAGCAGCAGTAGGAGCAGGAAGGAGCCTTGCCAGCTCGCCACGGGGACATGCTGCCAGACTGCCGAGCGACGGCGACGACAACTCTGCTCCAGACGGGGATACTCTGCCGGACTGACTGCTTACCTGGATGGACTACCCACCTGGATTGACTGGTATTGGGAGACGCTCTGTCTGATTGGAAGGTCGGAGAGACCGGGATTGATTGGACTTTGTGCTACAAGACTCTTTGCTGGATAGGAGAAAGGCAACAAGGAGATTCTACTTCCGTGAAGTAACGAGCTGGACTTCTCTACAGAAATGGACCCTCGTTAGCTAAGTAGAATCTTATCTGCCCGGGAAGGGCTAATGGACATTTATTGCTGGGAAAGTAATAAATCTTGTAAATAGTTGCCTTGGAGTTCAGTGTTTTCTTTGACACACAATTGCAATTAATGGGGAAAGGAGCTAACTTTGCCTAAAGTGGACATTGGAGCTACTTAAAGGGAATACTAGTTTGCTCCCCCAGGATGCAACATTTGGGACACAACAGGTCCTAAACTCCTAATGCTACAGCTCCTCTACCCCCACCATAGTGCACATTGCTGTCCTTGGAGGAGAATTACCATCCTGACTCAAAGCTGTAGATCAGTGGTTCCCAAACTTACCTGGCTCACAGCACCCCTGCAGCCTCTTTTTCCTGGCTCTCCTGGGCGCCTCCATCTTGGATCACACGAAATCTTGTGAGATCCAAGATGACAGTGCCCAAATCTCACGAGATCCCATGAAATCCAAGATAGCAGTCGCAGTCCCCAAATCTCATGAGATATTGTGAGATCCAAGATGGTGGTGCTTGGGAGAGCAAATAGGAGGGGCCACAGGGGACATCCCACGGCGCTATTATGAGTGCACTGACCCTAAGGCGTCATGACACACACTTTGGGAACCACTGCTGTAGATTATCTCTGACAATCCAAGCTCATCAACCACAACCCCCATAAGGGATCAAGGAAGATTTGAATTGTGTCCTGTCCCCCGCAACCTAAATAGTCTTTGAGGTTGGCTTTACAAAAGGTTTTCAGTCAGCACCCTTGAGCTGTGCAGCCTCTGGGGATTCTGAATCCCCCTCTGTCCTATTTGCAACATCAGGATGCACACAAATCCTTATTCCCCATCTCTGCCCTGCACTATACCAGTCCTCTCAATCAGCCTGGAGTAGGCAAAAACTAATAGAACCCACACCACAGGCCATTTAAGCAAAGGTAGGCTTACCATCCATCCCAGAATATTGGGGACCGTCCCAGGCTCTGGGCTCTGGTCCCTGATCAGTCCTGGGCTTCCTGGATCCAGATGAAGCCTCCACCACCGCTGCCGCTGCTTCAAAAAAGGTAAAAAGTACCTTTTTCCGGGCACCGCCATCTTGGATCTTGCGAAATTTTGCGAGATCCAAAATTGCAGTGCCCAAATCTCTTGAAGGCATGAGGCAGTACTGCCTCATGTGCCCTCGCAAGATTTGGGTGCTGCCATCTTGAATCTCATGAGATTTCATGATATCCAAGATGGCGGCGCACAGGAAAACTTAAAATCATGGAAGCAGCGGCAGCGGGAGGGGTCAGACCCAGAAAACCGGGACTGCCCTGGTTCTGGGCCCAGTGGCCGGGACCAGTCTCTGGAAACCTGGGCAGTCCTGTGTTTTTCTGGGACGGATGGTAAGCCTAACTCCACCCTGTCCCTGCCCTCCACTTGGCCTCATGCAAGGGGGAAGGGCAAAAACTTTCATTGCAACACTTCCTTGTGGGATGGACAGCAATGCAGCAATCATGTTTACTGCAGCTTCCCTAGTCTGCAATCCTATGCACACTTTCCTGAGAGTAAACCCCACTGAACACAATGGTAATTACTTCTGAGTAGACATGCCTAGGATTTTGCTGTAGGAAATACAAATATAACGCCAGTGTACCTGTGTGCGCACAGTTATCACAGAAGAGTGGAGACACTCTGAGTATAAAAGGCCATCACAGCATCTTGAATTACTTTCAGTGTGTACAAAGAGTTTTTTTAAACCTCAGATCCATCTTCTGTGGTGTGCTAAGGGCTTGTTGACAAGACCTTTCCTACCTGGAGTGAGCATTTGCCTTGTAAATGAACCTGGCTGCCTAGTAAGCTTAGCTTAAGCTTCTTTAATTCACTGGACCTTTTCTTCCCACACACCCTTATAAGACCCTCAGCTTTGCTTTCTATTTCACCATCTGACCTTCTCCCCCCCTCCCAGTTATTATAAGCTTATTATCATCAGAATGATGGCTTTGAAAACCTACTGACAGTGAGTGTAAACCAGGAGCAGTGGCAAAGCAGCACCTTGTGGTGGAGAAACTGGAGTAGCTTAGCAGAGTGTAATTCACCTGGCAGGGACTTGACAAGTATCTTCGTTTTATTGCCGCGTTTGCATTTCAATCATTCACATTTCAAGTTGTTTGTTTGCATAAAAAGGGCTGGTTTTACCTTCATGATGAAGATGCAAGTTTATCCAGCAGTGTATTTTTCATCCTTACTAGAGCTCTATGAACAGCTGAGGCTTTTCGCAAAATGTTGGGGAGAGGGACACAATTTCCACGGGGGAGATTTAAACGTATTTCTAAAGTTTCATTTCTCAAGCTATTGCATCCCTCCTCTCCCGGTGAGATATAAATCTCGGCTGTTTTTTTTTTCTCCTCTTTCTGAAAGCTTGACACAGTTTTTAGAAGTCTGCTACAATCAAAGCGGTATGCTTATATAGATTCCATTTTTTCTTTATATACTTTATCAATCATATTGATATGTCTGTATTTATTGCTTGCACCTTGAAGGAATTAATGCAGATAGTCTGCAATAAGAAACAACAAGATGCACATATGTATTGGAACTCATACTTGGGGGGGGGGGGGAAGAGGAAGGACTTTTCTCCTTAGTGAATGCTTTGTGTGTGAAGCTGCAAATTTAATAGAGATACCTGGAGATACAGCATTGCACACTGTCTCGTGCCAAAATGAAGGGTTTCTGCTAAATTTGAGCTATCAAGATGAAATGTAAATGACATTTTAGATTAGGAAAAGCAGTATTATTCAAGCTGTCACTTGAAAAAAGTTTCAATTGCTTTAACTTATACAGCTTAGACTAAAAAAAAAGCAGATTTTGTCATGTTTAAATGAGTGACTTTATAGAATATAAAAATAAAGAAAGCAATAATGGTGGCCTTAATTCAGTAATTTTTAAGAAGTCAGACTTGTTCTTCCGCTCTCACTTAGTTTTTCTAGTTTATTTAACAACTAAACAAATGGGTGTTTCTAAAGTGAGACATTCTCACTTATGGACTTATATACTGTATATATATGGACTTTATATATGGAAAAGTATAAGAAGATGCAAAGGAAGGGAAGGGCTCCTGTATCTTTATTGGTTGTGTAGAATATGGGTTTTGGCAAGTATTGCTTTCATATAGGAGTGACAACAGCTGCAGCTGTCAAAATTGTCTCTTCTACACAAAACTGTCCTCTTTTGCATCTGGTTACCCCTAGTCACTGAATGTACTTTCATGTAGGAAATTGCGCGCAAGCCTCATGTAGAACGCCATACACAAGTGAATGGATAGGTACGTGTGGTTTGCCAGCCATTTCTCAATTAACTGTTTTCTATCTGGAATCGCTTTGTGCTGTACATAAATCTGTTGTAGCAATGATTCCATGACCTGACTGCTGTCTTGCTTTACCAAACCAATTTTCATGTGCTTCAGAACTTGGTTAAAATCCACTCTATTTCTTTGCATAATCATGAATTTTTGTGTTTCACCAATCAAAACCTTTGGGAATGGAAAGTTGCTGATCCTCCAAGAAGCATTGAACTTGTGTCTCATCTTTTAACTACAAGTAGAAAAGTACAGGGAAAAAAAACTACAAATACAAATCAAAAAGCTGCTGTCAGCATTTTAATGACCTGCTTTCTGTATTATAGCCAATAGTTTTTTTTTTTTTAAATTAACACCACTTTCACACACTCACACTCACACACACACACACACCTGAAAACAGCTACAGTTTCCATCTGGCTATCTGTTATTACTTTTAGCTTAAGTATTACAAACATAAAGATTGGATATTTTGCTATGAAACAATACTTGGATAAAGTGGTGGAAAGCTTTTTGGTCTTGTCATCATTACAGATACAGTACTTAAAACTATATTTCTCTTTTATTAAAAAAAAGTGAGACTGGATTTGAAGAACCTCATCTTTTGAGTGTGCTCATTTGGGAAAAAATAATGGGTTGTATCCAGAGAGAGTTAGTCATGGCATGAGTTCAGTTTAAATCAGGGGTGGGGAACCTATTTACGGTGGAGGGCCATTTCCCCATGGGGGAAATGGGTCGCGGGCTGTGTCCCCTCCACCGCAAACAGGCGCCCCCCCAAGCGCGCAAGCGCGCTCATGCGTGCGCGCGCGCGCATCCCCACCCCCCAAAGCTCTCCTCCTCCCACCTACCCCCAGCTCTCCTCCTTACCTTCTCTTCAGCCGCCGCCGCCATTGGTGCGCATGTCTATAACAGCCGGGTTGAGAGTAAGTCCGGCGATGTGAGCGGGAGCGGCAGCGGCCCCGCGCGCGCTCACATCGCCGGACTTACTCTCAACCCAGCTGTAATAGACATGCGCAGAAACAGCTGGGTTGAGAAGAGGTCGCGCGATGTGAGCACGCGTGGGGCCTCCCGAGGCTCCGGAGGCTCCGCTCCGAGCGCGCGGGGGCCGGACCCGATAGAATAGAATAGAATAGCGGTTTACAGAGTTCACGCATGTGCAGGATGACAATGTTGCCAATCGTCGTCCTGCGCATGCGTGGACTCTGTAAACTGCTGCTGGGCGCTTTACAGAGTTCACGCCAGGGGCAGAGCAGAGGAACGATCTGCGCCCCGGAAGAGATCGTCGCGCTGGAGTAGGTCGTCGCTGGAGGCTCCTAGAATACAGATAAGTGACGCAAAGCATACACTAAAGTTTACAAGCCCCGCGCTAGTGCTAAAAAACCCCTAAAAAGCTTTTTAAAACCCGAAAAAAGACTTCCCTTCCCTTTCAGTCTCTCTCTCTCTGTTCCAGGATCTTCTGCCCCACTATCCCTTCCAGAGCTCCCTTTGTTCTCTTCTCCCTCAGCTGGCCTCCTCCTTCTCTGGTTCTTCTCCACTTCTCAAGGTTGTCCCTACTCCTCTAGAATTTTTGCATAGGCTCCTTTGTGATTCTTTGGTGGGGGTCCTGGTGGGCTTCTGGAGGGTGCAGGGAGTTTGAGAGGGTGGGAAAGCAGGCTCCAGAGTACCTGGGGGGGGGAAGGACATTGTTGCAGGGTGGGTGAGGACTTTGGTGGGCTTCCAAATTTTTGCAGCGCCACGCCATGGGACGTCAAGGGTTACGGCCATGCGTTTTTATGGGGGGGCGTCAAGGGTTTGGGCCACGGTTGAAAAATGGTCTGGCTACTCCTCTGGAATTGGGCCATATATCCTGCTTTTGGCAAATTTCAGCGTGGGCACTAATAATATTGGTGTTTAAGGTACCATATTGTATTAAATGCAAAAAGAGTCATTTTTATTGGCTTTGCATAAACTTACTTATAAAGTATTTATTTTTCTGGAAGTATCATTGACTGACATCAATCGGAAAAACAAAATGTGCATGGACTTACGAGAGGCAAGCTCATTATTTTGCAGCAGGCATTTTAGTGAAGCAACCATGAATTAGCGAGTGAGTGAAGGTAGCTGCTCTAGAGAAGTTTACGACGGGATGCTTACTATCCATAAAACCTTCGTCCCCCATTCACTTAAATTACCACATAAGGAAACAAATACTGGTGGGGTTTAGAGACCTACAGCCCAATCCTTCTCTGGCAGCATGATGAGGCATGTGCTGCCGGAGCGTCAGCCGTACTCCACATGCCAGTGGATTGCCCAGGACCCACTGATGCAGGTAAAGTGGTGGGAAAGGCAGGACAGGGTGAGGGGAGAGCAGATCAGGGCTGGGAAGGGGTGGGTTTGTTGGCAATGGCAGCAGTGGCAGCGCCCAAATCCTAACCCCTCTCCCAGGCCCAATCTTGTGTCACGGGTCTATTCGTATTCTCCCCCAGAATGCCACTTGCAAACAAAGCTAGCCTATATATATATACACAGGGTTTTTGCTTTTATTTTTCTCTGGTGCAGGTCCAAGTAGACCCCCCCAGAGGAGACTTCTGCAACTTCTCCACCCCCACAGGATGCATCGGTATCCATTTCGGTGCTGCTGCATCGGGGGGAGGGGGTGAATAGGATTGTACTCTAATACTATATTTAGATCGTAGCGAAAATCAAACTGAAAGACAAATCAGGTTACATTATGCAAAGCTTTGAACTATTCATTTCAGAGCCAACAGTATTCTCCCCCATTAAATAACGCTACTTGCAAACAAATCTAGCATAGTTTTAAAATATATGTGCAGGGGGTTTTGCTTTTGTTTTTTAAAAAGGCTGTATCTTTATACATATGGTGAGTCAAGTACTTGCTGCTCTTACCATAATTAGTCTTAAACACTGAATTGGCAATGGCAAGCAGCTTCAATTTGTTTTCCAAGGTTCCAAATTCTGTTATTAGTATGAGTTCCATTGGAAGAAGAGCTTTTATGTCAAAGTTTGTGCTAATATATTACCAGCATTTAGATGCCATCCATTATGTCTCAAGCAAACTGCCATGATGAAAGATGAAAGCATAATGAAAAGCAATGTGTGAAGAACTAACCAACTTTGATGTTATTTATGCTTGGAGTAAGGAATGGTGGTATATAATGAACATGTGAAGTTTGATATATACACAGGACTAAACTAATGTCTTGTTAATTTGGTATATGCATCAATGTGCAACATGGCTGGCCTGATTAGTGGGTTGGCCTGATTAGTCAACAACATCAACATGTCAAATAGTGGTTTCCTTACAGTTGTTCGATAAATGCCTCCTGCCTTCATGGTTCTAATTGACATGTGCAGCACAAAAAGATGCCACAATTTTTAAAACATTCACCGTCTGCAGGACCAGTCCTTCCACGTGGTGAGGTGAGGCAGTCTGCCCTGAGCAGTGGATGGACACAGGTGGCACTCTGTGCCCATTGACCAACTCTGCAGGTGCCTCCACTTACCTCCTCCATGGTCTTCAATCTGATACCCCTTTTTTCAAATAGAGCACAGTGTGTCAAAGAGTTAGGGAAAGCAGTGCCTTGCTTCCAAAAAAAGACCCTTCACTTTTGGGTGTGTGAGATGGTGCTACTTCCCACTTCCTTTTTCTGGCCTGCTTTGCTGCTTTGTTTGAAAGCAGGGCAACAACACAAATACCATTGTGACAGCAGGGAAGAAGGAACAGTAGGTGGGCGGACTGGAGGGCCTGCCGCTAGCACTGCTGTGAAAGATTGTGGCAGCAGAACCAGAGAAGGATCTGGAGGTGGGCTTGGAGGTGGGCTCAGTAGAGCTGGAAGAGGTGAGAGGAGGACCTGGATTCAGCCACTTCAGAGGCAGTGGCGCTAACATGTGTGTGAATAAAAAAAATGGGGGGGTTATGTGTGTGTGCTGCATGGTGCCAGGATTCCTGGCATGCCTAGGCTTACCAGAGTCCTGGAATCGAGGTGTGCGTCGGCCTAGAGAGGACCCGAGCTGCTCCCAAGTGTGCACCGCTTCCGGAACTTCTGGTCAATGACGCAACCGCTGTTGGGCTGCCGCGGTGCACACATTGGAGCGGCTCGGGTCCACTCTCTAGGCTGACGCACGCCTCGATTCCAGGACTCTGGTAAACCTAGGCATGCAGGGAGTGGGGACTGGTGTGCATGCTAGATAGCAGAATTTGGGGGGCGTGGGGCAGCACGTCTGCCACCATTTTGCATGGTGGATCAACTGGAGCTGCCCTTGACAATCTGATTCTAGATGTGGGCATGTGGAAGTAAGCCCACTGATTCAAATATGTTTAGGATTGTACCCGCTGCTCTCATTTATTGGTCCATTTCTCAACGGGATTCTCATTTCTGAAGATGTAAATATGACTGCACTGATATACAGAGATTGCAAAATAATACCTTGTGTTTGTATAGTGCTTTGAGTGCAGAAAGTACCTTCTAGTTACATGTATTATCTTGGTATAATCAATCCTTGTAAATGACCTTGTAAAGTACAAATGATTGTCCTTATATGGCAACTGGGGCTAAGAGTCCATAGCAGAAGCAAGATCTGAACTAGATTCTCTCAGCTCAGTCCCAGCTGTCTATAAATACATTTGCTATTGTCAAAGAACACGCAAGGTTGTGACACCGACCTATGAAGAAAAGGACTATTCATGCAATGATGCATTTTGTTATTTGCCAACCTTTCACAAGCAGCGCTCACATTTTATAGACATTAAAAGGCCTTTACTGAAATGATGCAGTGTTTTGGAAATAATATGCAATGTTTACTTCCTGGGCTCTGCTGTTCAGTCGTTTCTGGATTTCTTGGCTATTGATTTTAGTTCATGGCATATTATAGGGGTCTCCATGCGGGTGATACTGGCGTTTATTTGTCCGTAATATTTTCTAAACGCCTACGTGCTTACATTTGTCACTGCCTCCTCTTCACATCACTAGGACTTTAAGTGGTTTCAAAGCAGTCCCCCTGTCGTCATATTTTTTTTTATAAATGTCATGTCTGTCATTTGTTATCTCTGTGAAAGATCCCTGCACTCATGAAGGAAATAGAATAGGCCATAGTTGGAGAGGAAGTCAAAGACAACATGGCCTGTTTGCCCTGTCAGAATTTCAGGGCCTCAAGTGTAAGCTATTCGCTTTCATTTCTCATTCTGTGATAAGGATGAGGCTTCCCTGCTTTCACGGTGCAGGCGTTTTCAGTCAATCCTGTTGCCATCATTTCCCATGGTGATACAGGGCAGCGAGGTATCACCGAGCCGTCTAGACATTTCTCCCCACCTTAAGCAGCAAGGAATTCATCCCTCACACTATCTAAGGAAGAACACATGGAGTTATTAATTCCTATTGCCAGTAATGTATTGCCCTCCCTCCCCCCACAAGAAATGTCTCTGGTCTTATAGAATGAAATTGAAACTGATTTCAATAACTGATTTCTCTTTCTCTCAAAATGCATTATGCATTTCACCTGGCAGTGCAGGTATTGCCAAACTTGCCTTGAAATTTTGCTTTAGGTGAAATTTGGTGGCACCTCTATCTGTCACCAAACACATTACCAATAAATGCCTGTGGAAAAAAATAGTGGTACCCAGTTCCCTCAATCACACCACCCTCTCCCCCACACATACTCCAATTCCAGTTCTTGGCAATAAAGATCTGGAGTGAAAGCTCATATTTAGGCAAGAAGCAAAGCTTGCGTCCAATAGAAACTATCTATGGAGCTGCCAACATTTGTCTTCCTTAGGGATGTTTCTATAATTCTTGTTGTCTGAATTTCTCCCCACATTTTGGGATGCTGAATTATCTCATCTTGCTTCCTAAATGAAGCCAAAAGCCATTGTTCTATTTGTATTTCTGAATTTGTACAGACTGCTGCATACGCCGCTTGATGCCGCTTTTCCGTCCTACAGTCCCTTTGTGCCTTTTCATCCCGCTACATCCCATCCCTCTGCCTGCTTGTATGCATGGTTAAAATATTACATAAAAGGAAACTTGATGTGATTGACCTTCCACTGTATCGAATTCATTAGGAGTGGTATTTTATTCGTGTTCAAGAGTGCGTACGAGCATCAATGAAGCACCACACAACAAGAATCTTGAGGCAATCATACATTCAGTCCCATCAAGATTTTCTGGCAGTGTTTTGTCAATGCCCACATACATATCAGCAACACAGAGGAGGGGGAAAGTGCAAATGAAATCAAGAAGTTCAAAGCTGCACAAAGCTGGACGGGCTCCAATTTCAGAATTAAATTTGAAATTCAACTAGACTAGACAGGGGTGCAGGACAAAGCGAACCAGATAAATAATATAGGAAAAGAGTTCATCCCTAGCCTATCTCTGCCTTGGCAATTCTCCTTCTCTCTTCATAGTTTGTCAACGTTGCAGCCTCTTTTAGCTCTGGCTCTCTCATTAATTTTGAAAAGTGTACTCACAAGTGGAGCAGAGTGGGTTAACAAGTGCGCCTTCTCAAAGTTCTGCTGTCCTTTCTAATCAACTACATTATATTCAAAATTTGACAGAACCATTTAATTCGCTATAAGTTGGGCTGATTCCATGTGGATGTCCTGCCGTTCTCCCTCAAGCTGGAATCAATATGAGAAAGATACATTAATAATGAAAAACGTTATTGGCGTTGTGTTGTTTTGAGAAACTAATTTCAGGCTGAACTCAGGTCATATTAGCATATGCAAGCAATTTCTAACACTCTGAAAAGCAGAAGAAATTAGGACTGTTCATGTTTTATTTCATGCTTGGAGACTGTCGTGCACATGCCTCACGTTAATCGACATTTTATTCTGAAATGAAGACTGCTCCTGTGTGTCTGCTTGTTTCTATTGCAGTTAGAAGGGGAGACAGCACAATTTTGATGTAATGAAAATACGGGTCTTGTGGTTTTCAAATATTAGCTCCCTGGATAGGCTTACCATCCTTCCTGGATCACCCAGGACCGTCCCGGGTTCTGGGCTCCAGTCCTGGATAGGTCCCGGGCTTTCCGGGCCTGGTAGAAGCCTCCGCTGCTGCCGCTTTAAAATTTAGAAAACTTACCTTTTTTCCAGGCGCCGCCATCTTGCGAGATCCAAGATGACGGTGTCCGGAAAAAAAGGTATTTTTTGTCTTTTTCAGGTGGCGATGGCAGCAGGAGCTGGAGTCCTGGCCGGCTCGGATACAAGCCGAGGTATAAATGTACCAAAAATGAACCAAATCCATGACATTAAGGTTTCATGCATTGGTTGATTTCACATGGAATGACCCATTACTGTATTTATTTGCTTACTGCTAATTCCTCACTAAGGAAACACTGGACACCTGAACTATTGTTGTCTGACTGCCGGAGGCCCTCCATTAAGAGGGGTTAAAATGTCCACTTAGAGTGGTGGGCTAGGAGTGTCAGCAAACTGCAAGAGGGTGTCCCCACCCCACTCCTATTTGCCATCTCCTCCAACTTGCCATTCCCTCATCCACTTCTCACTCGGTTTCCTCTCTAAAGTAAGTGAGAAGAGCACGGGGGAGGGGTTATCTCTTCCAGCTCCACTACTGAAGAATACCACAAGTGGTGGAGGAAGAGGGAGTGGCTGCTGTAGGTCCTTTCCTGTCATCAGAAAGTTGCAGACTTTCTGCAGACTATCTCCTCCCATCTTATGTGCCTTCACTTGCAATGGCATCAGCTGGTATGGGGCGGTGGGCGGTGGGCCCCAGGGCGTAGGGGTGCTGAGGCTCTGGGGGGGCGCGGGGCTCCTTAACTTTCGGTTTTTCCGGCTTTTTTATTTTTTAGTGTTTTTAGGGGGGGTTAGTGGTATCGGGGCTTCTCCACGTGTGTGTATGCTTTGCCCCCACTTAGCTTGTGTATAGGAGCCTCCAGCGACGATCTCCAGCTACGACGATCTCGTCTGGGGGCGCTGATCGTTCGTTCCTCTGTCTGCACCCGGGGGCGTGAACTCTGTAAAGCACCCAGCAGCGCTTTCCACAGTTCGCGCAGGCGCAGAACGACAATGTTTCCAATCGACATTCTGTGCCTGCGTGAACTGCGGAAAGCGCTGCTGGGCGCTTTACAGAGTTCACGCACCCGGGTGCAGACAGAGGAACGAACGATCTGCACCCCCGGAAGAGTTTGTCGTAGCTGGAGGCTCCTATACACAAGCTAAGTGGGAGCAAAGCATACATACACGCGGAGAAGCCCCGATACCACTAAAAAAACCCCTAAAAATCACTTGCCAGATGGGGGGTATCCTGGGAGCAGAACTCCCAAGGTCCTCCCCACTTAACCAGTTTTGCCAATGGGTCAGGCAGAGGAGGAGGAGATAAGGAGTTGGAGGCAGCAGCATACACGCAAATGAGTGCACTTGCCAAAAACACACAAACAGAAATGGAATTTGGGCATCACTTCAAGCACCCCTTTGGCTCAGATCAGGCCTATTTTGGACAGCTAGGGCCCGCCTTTCTTTCTGTACAAAATGAAGCCAATGAATTAAGAAAGCCATTGTTCCATTTTTATTTCTGAATTTGTACAGACTGCTGCATATGCCGTTTACTCCGTTTATAATTTTGCTCACTCTTGTTATGGTCTGTTGTCTTGCATAAATCTTAGCCCTCAGTCTCAGAAAGTCATCTCTGGGTCATCCTTTTCTCTCACAAAGTCTATAGAGTTGTACCCTGCATTCTTCTTCCAGTCTAAGAAGAAGCTCGGTTTGTATGAAGGAGGAGGGTTGATTTTCGCAAGTCTTCCCTAACTCCTGCAACTCCTTGCATCCTCTGAAAATCTGCTCTTGAGGGTTGCCTCAATCCTCAAGGTCAAGATGGGGGGGGGGTTTGCAAGGGAGTGTAGAGGGACAGGGAGACTGGTGAAAATCACCTCCCTTGTACAAACAGAATTTATCCCACAAGCAGAAGAGAAACTAAAGGTCCAACCCATAGTGTTTGCAAATGATTACCTGCAATTGTTCACATTTATATTTCTGTCAAACCACAACTGACAGTTTCCCAGCAGTCGAATACTTGCCCAAACTTCTCTGTCATATTTTTTCTTTCTGCTCATGTCCTCAGATTTCCTTTCTCTGTTACCCATTATGTCAATGGCAGACATGAACTCTCAATGACAGGATAAAGTTGCCCATTTGTAGGCTTTTTTTTTCAATGGTGTAACTTTTCACTTATGTAATGTCAAATAAATGATAACTTATGCGTAGTTATCATGGGCTGGCTGAGTGGAAGTCTCATTTTTCTCACATTCTGCTAACGTTGTCTTCCTCCTCCCTGGACTGGTTCAGATAATGTCAATCTGTGACTGCACAATTTGGGCCTGTGCATTGACTGAGCCCTCTAACGTATTGAGACTGAGCAGAATGTGACTGAGAGCCCAATCCTAACCTTTACACCTCTTGCCCATGCAGCAGCGCCAAAATGGCAGCCGCTGCATTCTCTGCGGGGGGGGGACAGGCGGGATCGGGAGGCTTCCACAGGGCAAGGGGATGTTTAATCCTCTTACCCCTGCGTAAGCCTCATGGCCCGCAATGAGTCTCCTCGGACGTATGCTAGCAATTTTGCTAGCTTAAATCCGAGGATAAAAAAATGGCAGGGAGGCTGCAGGGAAGGGGGATAGGATCCAGTGTGGGCCTTCTATGATGGATCCTCCCCCCGTGGACTCCCCCTATTCCTCCTCAGTTCCGACCCCACCTTCCCGCCAGCTTATCTTTCCCAGCGCATGTCCAGACATATTCCGGTGCGGCTTGGAAGGTGGAGGTCTTCCCACCAGTGTCCCTGGCAGCGCACTGATCAGAGCACTGTCGGGAAGGCTTTTGCAACTGGCGCTGACTGCTTTATCAGTGCCATCAGGTGGCAGGCTTAGGATTGGGCCATGAGTAAGCAGTGTAGTAGTAGGAACCTTTATTGGCATATAAACAAGACAAACATATATAACATAACACGAGTGAGCAGTGAAAACCCTTCCCTGCAATCGTGGCGGTTTGCCATGTCCTTGCTTTGATATCTGGACCTGATAATACAGAGAATTCTTGAACCTCCCAGTGTTCCATTACCGTGTACTCATGACAAAAGAGACTATCCCCATGAATGTAGTAATAGGTTTTAGCTGCAGTGGTGGAAACCGTGAATTGTGATATTGCAGTTAAAGCACTCCTATGGCTAACAAACGGAGAGGAACAATCAAGCACAGAGACATTTCTGAGGCAAACATTCTTCTTCTATTTTAAACTAGAAACACGTGTGGAGTGGCTGCTGAGCTGTTCAAACATACCTTGGAATGCTGTGTGCCAAGGCTATGGCTGTCAAAATCCCAGAAACCAGATCACTCATGCCCCCGGCAAGTTTGACGCTGTTGCTGTGAATTAAATATGTTCTCAGTCCTGGAAAGGGCCTGGTGCCTAAAATAGTCATGCCAGTGCTTAAGCAGACTGTTTAGTCCAGGCATCAAGAACTAGATTAAAGATCAACTGAATCTGAGTTTCATTGCATCTAATAGTCAGAGTACGTCATATAAAACCAAATGAGGCCACATGTTGCTTCATGCAGTGTGTCGCAGTCTCAGTTCTCTCCATTATAAGAGAACCTGCTTCTTCTTTCAGAAGTCTCAGGACGGAATTTCAGCTCTTCACTAAAAGAAGAAAACAAAATGGGGTTGTTGAAGAAATTATTACTTCCCTTTCTCCTCCAGCTTCTGGAACCTGGATGTGCTGGACTAGAGATCTTATAGAAAAGGTCAATGAAATGCAATAACCACACTAGAACAGAGTTAAGTGGCCTAATAAAAATGCTGAAGAGCAAGATGAGGCAGTAAATGGCTGATCGCTTGATCTTAGAGAGCAATTGGTAGAGCCATCAACAAGTAGAAGGTTAAGGACTAACCCTTCACGTCGGTATGACCTGACAGTGTTATTCTGTAGTGCTCTGGTGGTTTTTTCCATGATGATACTTTTCTTTTGTCAAGAACAGAGGTAGTTTGGTCAGCTTCCAGGGCTTTATTCTATTAGCATCAGAAAGGTGAACTCAGACAAGCTGCCCCCAAACCCAGAGATGATCCTGGGGGGGCCGCCGACGCCACACCCCCACATGACCGCGGGCGTGACATCACACGGCCCAAACCATGCCCCGGTGCCGTTTTCCTACCTATTTCGGAGCCGTTCGGACCGAGGGAGGGCGGGAGGTCACAACTTTGCTCGGCGAAAACAGCGGAGACAGCGACGGAACAACTAAAGGCAAGTCCTACGCCCTGGGGCCCACCGCACCACTGCACCAACCCCTGCGACACTTCTGCCCAAACCCTAGTCCAAACACCTGTGAAACTTTACCATCGCAATAGAACATGCAGCTCAAGCTGACATAGGACTAAGGTACAATGTAAATAATTTCTATACATGTCTCTAGATACTGGGACTTTTTGAATCTGGATAAAATACAGTTCACATGGTGAACCATGGTTTGGAAATACTTGCTATCAGAGCATTATGTATGGTTGCAGGGGTGCATTCACCATTTTCCCCAAATCTGTGGAGCAGCCCAATGTGCTAGACCAGGGTCTCTCAAAGTGGTGGGTCGCGACCCACCACACCAGGTGGGAGCTGATGCTGCCCCTTTAAGAGGCATTGTGATCCTCGATGGCGCCACCATTACACTCCCGGGATCACGCCACCATCGTGACTAAAGGAGTATTTTTAGTGCGAGCGGGGGTCGCACTGCCCTCCAGAGGCCCCCAGCGGGCCTCCCCGAACCTCCGAATGGCTCCTGGAGGTATTTAAAGCCCACTTCCAGTTTTCGGGGAAACTAGGAAGTAAAACAGAAGTGGGCTTTAATCACCTCCAGGAGCTGTTCGGAGGCTTAGGGACGCAACCTCCAGTATGTCTAAAAATACTCATTTTGTCCCCGGCAGCAGCATGATCTTGGGATCGCTGCCGCCGCCACCACCCCACTCCCGCAAGCAATCAAAGTTATCCCCTACTCACAGGGAAAACTTTGAGAAATGCTGTGCAAACCATGCCCACATGGCTGGGTCATTTAAAGATACTCCCTGCCATATGGAAGATGCTCATGGATAAGTGAGCAATATTCTTTCCTACTTTCTAGTCTTGAAGTCACCAGTTTGATTTGTGCTAGAAAGAACTGCAACTCAAGGGGTGAGGGAAGTTGTCATTCAGTGCTAGAGAGCATTATTTGCATGCAGACAGCCCTGTCCAGCCCCTTGTATCTCCAAGTAGAGCCGGGAATGACCCCTGCCTGTAGCCCCCCTGCGTCAAATGTGCTGTACAAGCAAGTTACCCATGAAATTTCCAATGAACAGGCAAGGCTTTATCCAAAAAAACCTGGTGTGTGTGTGTGTGTGTGTGTGTGTGTGTGTGTGTGTGTGTGTGTGTGTGTGTGTGTGTGTGTGTAAAATTGCTCTGACAGTAAAAAGTGTGGCTTTCGTCTTGGCCTCTGAGTCCTCTTGACTTCAGTCCTCCTTCTAAAGCCTGGGTCATGTTCTCTTAGCTGGCACCCAGCGCCACAGACACGTGTATGTATGCATGTTTTCTCTGCATGCTTCAAATAAAAAAGGGTTGTCAGGCAACATATTATTTAGCTCCCTTGGGTGACAGAGCTCACTCTGGGGTCATGGTAAGTCATCTTAATCAACTATGTGGATCCATTTTGATTCATTTCTATACACAGTTAATTCTCAGTAATACTGTATTGTTCTTGAGTGTGAATAAAGCTTTTTGTCCTGAAAATTAGCGTAAATGCCAGTAACTGGGTTAAGCTTCTATTAACATTTCTGTAATTGGCCTCAGTTTAAATGCTTGTTTTCTCCCTGAAACATGATCACCATCTTCATAAAGTGGCAATCTCGATTTTATTAAACATGAGCAGTTTTTTCCCCCTACACTGATTGTGAATCCACTGGTGAAAGCAACTAATTCCCAGTAGAGGGGAAAGCCCTTGTGGTAGCACGGAATACTTATCATGTTCATTACTACCTGTGGTTTCACTGTTTAGACAAAGAAAGCCTTTTGAATCCTATATGGTTAAATTCCCATCCAGCTGCCACATCTGAAAGCATAAAGGAACACCAATAACTACCCTCTCTAGATATACAACATTATTACTGATTATCTATTGGTCAAATAGGTTTTCTGTTTCTGGGAAAGTTACATTGTTCACAAGACTACATAGTTTTCATGCCTTTCTTGATTAAAAAAAAAACATTCTCTCTTTGTAATGGCTGAACTCTGCAATGAATCCTGAATCTGGATTTTGAGGCATGCCAAGCAGGGATTCAGCATGTGTACCATATTCATCTGCAGGAAGTTACAATAAAACCAACAAGATCAGCCAGGGAACTTCTTAAAAATAATTGGCCAGTGTGGGTCACATGGGGAGTGTATCTGGAGTTCTTCCATTTTATCCTCACAGCAATCCTGTGATGTAAATTAAGGAGGGATGTAATGACTTGCCCAATGAGACCATGACTATGGTACATCTACAGTATCTTCCACTGTCCTACATTTTACTAAATGTATATACACACTGTGATGTCAACCTGAGAAACTACTTAGAGCAGCAGTTCTCAAAGTTCTCCCCACGAGTTGGGGAAGTTGTAAGTCTTTGCGGGTGCCGGCCACTGGCGCCACTGGCAAGGAAAAGGTTTATTTATTTATTTATTTATTTATTTATTTATTTAAAGAATTTATATCCCGCCTTTCTCCCAGCAAGGGCACTCAAGGCGCCTTACAATAAAACATTAAAATACATATATATATACATTAAAATAATTAAAACAAACAACCCCAGTGGGTCACCTATATTTACATTTGTTAAAAGCCATTTGTTAAAAAGCCAGCCCACCATGTCAGACATCAAATGCTAACTTAAATAAAAACGTTAACTTTAACTCACCGGGGGTCGCGCTGGTCCTCCAGAGTGTGCGGGGGACCCACAGTCCCCTCTGCGGGCCTCCCCATGCTTCAGATTGGCTCCCTGATGTGATTGAGACCCACTTCCGTTTTTGTCTGAAACCGGAAGTGAGTCTCGATCACTTCAGGGAGTCGATCTGAAGTGCAGGGAGGCCACCCTCCGGAGGGCTGGCACAGCCCCTGGTAAGTAAAAAGCCCACCTTTTTCCCACCAGCAGTAGGACGTCGCTGATATCACTGCATGTTGCCACCCCTCTTAAGGGGGTAGTGGCCACTTCTGGTTTTCCTGGTGGGTTGCAACCCACCAGTTTGAGGACCACTGACTTAGAGATACCTAAAGTCAAAATAGGTTTATTCATCTTTAAACCATCCACAAAAACATTGCATAGAACTGTACTTATAGTGGTTAATTTCCAAAATGAGGACTACTGTATAGATCTGACTGGCAAGCATTTTCACCTTTGGAAACCGGGTTTCCTTTCTACCCATTCTTACTGTATACTGTACATGCTTTCTGTGCTATTATGGCAGTCTGGCTGCTGCATTCAGCTCTGATGAGTTCAGGTTCAAACTTCACGGTGTTATGATTTATTGTCACTTCTAACCTCTGAGATAGAAATGAAATTTCCTTTTTGTAACTCTCAGTGTGTCTTCTAACAATTATTTCAACTTAGGGTCAGCCCACGCACTGAATGACTGAGGCATTTGTCCTGCTGAACACTGGTCATGTGGAGTAGACATTAATCCTCCTGCCTCTCTAATGCAACACACTTCAGGTTAAGATCTTCATTCCCAACTGTGGCAGGAGCACCACAGGTACATACTTACAGATCAGAATCCAACAGAGAGCTGTGTTTATATATATGGAAATCAGTGGGCCTACATTGTCTAAGAGTGCAAGCCTATACATGTCTACTCAGAAGTTAGTCTCATTGTGTTCAATGGGGCTTACTTCCAGGAAAGTGTGTATAGGATTACAGCCATATTCACTATTGGGTTGTGATCCCAGAAAGCAGGCAGAATTGAGGAAATGGGGAGGGGGGAATCATGGTTCCAACTCAGGGTATGTTACCCTCAACTATGCCATCTGGAAGTATGTATGTATGTGTTTGTTTATATAGCAATATTAATGCACATGGTATTCAAATGTTTGGATCTAACGTGTGTGTGTGTGTGTGTGTGTGTGTGTGTGTGTGTGTGTGTGTGTGTGTGTGTGTGTGTGTGTGTGTGTGTGTGTGTGTGTGTGTGTGTTAGTTGTCATACTCTTGGTGAATTTCTACATGAGAATGTATCTACCTAAACATGCTACCCATGTCTAACCACCCTGTGATGAACAGCTTACGCTAAAAAAAAATTTTGTCAGTGGAAAAGACATGAAAAGTTATCAGGTTATGCTTTGAACTAAGCTGGAGGAATCAATTTCATGTACCTCCTTCCTGAAAGTGCTGCACTGAGCTTCTCAACTGTTTTTATGCGAGAAGGGGAGAGAAAAAGGGAGGAACTGATCTAATTCTGAAGAAACCTTGACACTTCTTTCATACAGATTGACATCTAGGGAACTCATCTTGCCTCAGAGAGGATACCCAGCTAGTGGCAATTCAGTGTGACAGTTCAAGTGTAACTTGGCAACCATTTTCTGAGTTTTATGGAATCTGTAATGCCATAATTACCAATGACTGATTAAATTGAAAAACTCCACTGCTGCTTAAGAGATACTTCTATGCATTTATCTTTTCCTTATTTTAGAAGGTGATAACATTGTTAACTCCAACACATACCAAGAGTGAGACATTGTTTCTAAAATGCATTACGGGAAGGTGTTTTGCCTAGCTTAGGGAAGTAATTTGGCTCCCTTCCCAGACTCGGAAACCTGTTGGTGGAAAGCCAACAGGCTGAGATCAGATGGCAGAGAGCACTGCAAAGGGAAGTTCAAACTTGGGGGCCACATTCCCCTGATCCCACAACAGAGGAGGTGCAAAACTCAGCCACCTCCACTGATTTTCAAGGTCTCTCACTTGGGAGCATGACATATTTAAGCAGATATGGAGGGGTTGGTTCATTGCCTTTCTGATTTATATATACCTATGAGTTAATAATGATAGCAGTGATATTCCATCAGTTTACATTTGTCAATGCAGTTTACATTTCTCATCTGATTGCAGTTACTAATTACATTTGGTAACAAAGATTCCGAGTTCCTCTCATTTTATACAAGATGCCAGTACAAGAACAAGAGAGTCATGAAGTTGTTACCACACTTGTTTTAGTACCGAATCGTATCTGTTTTAGAAATCTTTCTCTGTTGGCTCATGGCACATCTTAAAGGAAGTTGGAATGTATGAAAAATGAGACAGTCAGATATTGGTGCAAACGTAATTTTATTTACTGGAGGTAAGCTTACAATGGGAAGGATGAGCAATAAAGAATGAAAATGCATCAATTTAGTGGATAGTTTGTTTTGGGCTTCATGCATTTTGAGCATTGACTTTTATTAACCAAAGACAGATCAGCTCACCTCAATACAACTTGGGGCGCTGGGTAACAGAATGCATTTCTGTGTTCATACCAGGTACCAGCTAGCCAGTGCTGCTTCTCAAATATCATGCACCCAGTGAGCTGTCCCAAGCATCCATTGGATTGCACCAGAATTGGGAAATAGCTTGAATTATTTCCCAGGAAATCTGAATTTAGCTTACCTCATCCATCAGCCCTGCAAACGTTTGCACCCTTCCTGTCTACCCCACTTTTCAGATTGACGTGTGAACAGTGCTGTGGTGGCAAGCCATAAGGAGAGGGAAGGGAGGGATGTCTGGTACCCAGTGTACTGTGCTGCAGAGAACCAGGCTGCAAATTACCTCTGGCAAATGTAGTTTCTTTGTGAATTGTAGCAGCCCCTGGCAAAACTACATTCCCCATGAGCTAGTTTCAGCCTGGTCCACAATTGGTCCAGCCTGGTCCACAATCCGCATACTAGAAACTAGAGACAGAAGGGGGAAGATCTATTTCCTTTTCCTCTCCTTGCTGCAACTGCCAGAGCAGCATGACCAGCCATATCTATCAGTAAGCAGGATTGAAGGGGAGAGGGCTTGAATGATGGAAAGAGATAAAATATGAGGAGAATGCAGGGTTCTGATGCTAACCCATTGAGATGAGTATTATGAGCTCCTGAGGATCATATTTCTGAGCCTAGAAATAATGACATCACTAATGAAGAATCGATATCTAGTTAGGGTCCTGATTTGGTAATATAGGGGGTAGTTGTAAGTTTATGAAATCTGCAGAATTAACAGCACAATCCTGTACAACTATCCGGCCGAATCCTATCCCCGATCTGGGCTGCTCTGAAACAGCCTGGACATCTACTTGGGGAAAGGGGACATTGGAAGGCCCAATGGGCCTCCTCAGATTTCTGCCAGCTAAATAGCTGGAGGAAGTAAGATGAGGCTGTGTAACGGCTGCACTGGCCCGAACGGAGATGGGGATATGGCAGACGCCATCCCCGTTCCCCCCCGGGACAGCTCGGCCAATGGCCCCCCTCCCTCACCACCCAGACTGGCCCTGCGCCCGCCAGGGGATCTCTTATCTGCCTCCGGCAGCCATGGGTACGTCCCAGCGGCGGAGTGAGGGCGGCCGCCCTTGCGCTGGCTGCCCTTACTCCCGAATGCGATTTATGGCTCGTTCGAAACGGCTTCAGGTGGCAGAGCGCTCGTTCTGCCGCCCGAAGTCTCTGGTGGATTGCGCTGTAAGTGGTGTGACTTTCTCGAGACTACTACTTCAGGTCGTAGATGGGGGGGGGGTCATGTGTTAGAATGTGCTCCTAAAAACAAAAATAAATTTTACAGCCAATAGAGAAGCTGCACATCATGGAGAAAATTAGGGTGAATCCTAGCTGAGATGCTATTTTGATGTGTGGAGTGTTTTTTGTTTTTCTTTTAAATGGAGAGATATTCAAACATTCAACCCCTCCCCCATCTATCCTAGAAAAATGTATCACTTGATTCCACAATTGTATAAACTGGCACGCAGTATTACTGGGGGTGTTTTGGGAATGGTGTAGAACAGAGGTTCTCAACCTGTTGTACAGGTACCCCTAGGGGTACGTGGACGTCTTGCTGGGGGTACGCCAAGCTCTGCCCCTTATCTGCCCCATCAGCAGCAAATTAAGTGTTAATTAACATGAATTTAATTATTTTTGGAACTTCTGTCTCTCTGATTTTGTTTCTGGGCTTATTTTTGTGCTTTGGAAAATGTACTTTGGTGGGGTGGGGGAGGGAGAAGAGAGAGAGAGAGAGAGAGAGAGAGAGAGAGAGAGAGAGAGAGAGAGAGAGAGAGAGAGAGAGAGAGAGAGAGAGAGTTAAGTAAGGTTCGGCGGCCCGCCTCACGGAGCCGCCGAGCGTTGCCCCGGCCGCCCTGTGCAGCCAGACGGGGCTTGTTGCCATGGGCAGCCGATTGGCTGCTCGCTGTATCCGGGCGGGACTGAGGGTGGGCGGAGCAAGCGGCGTGCTTGCTCTCCTCAGTCCCGTCCGGAACGCGGTGGTGAGAGGATGCCTCGTTCGAGCTCCGCACAAGGCGTGGGCCTACCTCTCTGACCGCGAGGGACCAGCGGAGTAGCGGCTATCTTCCCGCCGCCCAGCTGACTGGCGGCGAGCCCCCGGCTTGCGCCAGCATCTTCCCTCTTCCTCCTCCCGCGGGAGAGCAGCGTCGGAAGCCAAGCGGCTGAAGTGAGGTCGCCCCCCCTCCCTCTGCATTCAGCAAGGATCATCGTTGGAGTGGGCTTCCGCCCACGGCGTCAAGGGGCTTGGGGCGGTTGGCTCCCCCCCCACCTTGTCTTCAAGTGGGGAGTGGACATCCCTCCGCCACCACCGGCTGCAGTGGGGCGTGTTGGCAACCCCCACCACCGTGTATCCTACAGTTTAAAACCTAGAAACACACACCACTCAACCCCTTACACTCTATCATGCCAAAGAAGGGCCAGAAGACGGGCGGTAAAGCCCCAAAGTGGCCAGCCCCTCGCCCTCCCCCCGACTCATCCTCCTCAGAGGATGAGGGGGAGGGTGACTGGAGGGCCATGCTAGCACGTCTTGAAGCGCTGGAAAAAGAGCGGGCCCTGCGGGAAGCAGGGCAGGGTGACGGGGGAGGAGTCTCGGGGTTATCTAGGCATTCTGCCAGGAGGGCGAAGATGATTGATAAAGCCTCTTTTCTATCTAGGTTAGAGGCCCTGGAACCTCTCCTAGCTCAGGCTCCAGCAGACCATCAGGCCCTGCGGGCCACGGATTGCCCCGTGCCTCCCCATCGGCTCCTGCGGCGACGGCATCCCCGGCCGTTGAGCTCTCAGGTGAGGTGCCCCTCCCGGACCCAAAGTCTGTCACTGAGGTTTGGGGGGAAAAAGGGAGGGCGGGCGGCACCCGCGACGGAGGCCACTCCTTCCCAGTTTTGGGCGGCCCCATACTGGGGATGGCCGGGGATGGGCTACATGCCACCGTGGCATCCAGGTTGGGGCCCCCAGACGGAGGCGGATCCGGGCTCCAGCACAGTGTCGGAGCCCCACGGGGTACAGGCTACGGCGGAAGGGGCCCAGCCTCAGCCCCCGTATTGGGGGGTCCAGCAGCCCCAAGGGACGGGCTTTGGTTTTTACCCCGGGTGGTCGGCCCCTCCGTGGTGGGGTTACACTCCCCAACCGGCAGACGAGTCCAGGAACGCTCTCATATCATACGGGGACATGGCGCTACCTCTTGGAGGGCACCTGGCGCTGGCAGTAAAAGAGAAGATCTGGCGTAAGGAATACGTCGATATTTTCACCCTGCTTCATGCAGAGCTGGAGCCGGTTCCCAGGGTGGGGGACCCAGTTAAGGACCCGGAGTCAACTAAAAAGCGCAAGATTGACAAAAATTGGCCAAATTGGCTCAGAGGGTTTCTTATCTATATGGCAGTGATGGATCAGATGCACCCCGAACGCACGGGGCACCTGATCAAATACCTGGACATTATTCACAGGGCATCCAGGGATTATGCGGGCACGGCCTGGATCGCGTACGACCAGCATTTCCGCCTCAAGGCCTCGCATAACCCCTCGATGGACTGGAGGGTTCCACAGTGGGAACTGTGGAACCAACTCGTGGTCCCGTCGCGCCCAGTCGTTGGCGACAGGGCCGACAGTGGCCACTTGATCTACCGCAATACTGCCACTCCCCAGAGAAGTGGCGCGGGAGCGCAGGGGGTTCAACCCCCCGCATCTGTTATGAATACAATTCGGCAGGTAAATGCTCCCGCCCCTCCTGTATGTTCACGCACGCCTGCGCGGCTTGCGGTGCCAAGCACGCCGTCACCGCATGCACGCGGGTCAGCGGGGGAAGACAGACAAATAGGCAATTTGGGCCGGGCAAGAAGGGTGGTCCCCCCGCAGCTTCAGCGAAGGGGCCCATCCCTGATTAAGTTGGGTCCCTTGGTCGACCTGCTATGCCTCTACCCTCGGCGGTCCGCAGCGGAGTTTCTCCGCCTCGGTTTCTCTGAGGGCTTTCGGATCCCGTGCCTGCCTCCTTCTTCCCCATTCTGGTCTGGCAACCTTCGATCGGTCTGTGGAATGGAAGATGTGGTTCGCCAAAAGGTGGCGAAGGAGCTGGATGCCGGCAGGATTGCCGGCCCGTTTTCCTCCCTGCCGTTGCCCGCTTTGCGCATCTCCCCCCTAGGCGTAGTCCCTAAGAAATTTCCTGGGCAATATCGCCTAATTCACCACTTGTCCTACCCCAGAGGGTCGTCGGTCAATGACTGCATCCCTCAAGAGTTTTGCTCAGTGAGGTATGCATCATTGGACCAGGCCGTGGCCATCCTCCGGGGGTGTGGGCACGGCGCCTTGCTGGGTAAGGCGGACATACAGTCTGCCTTTAGGCTCCTGCCCATACACCCTGACGATTTCAGCCTTCTGGGGTTTCAGTTCGACAGACTCATTTACGTTGACAAGTGTTTGCCGATGGGGGCCGCGAATTCCTGTTTTACTTTTGAAGTTTTCAGTTCGTTTTTGCAGTGGGCCCTTCAATTTAGAACAGGCATTCGCTCCGTCATCCATTATCTGGATGATTTTCTTTTCATCGGCAGGGCTAACTCGGGGGAGTGCGGGTTTCTCATGGCCGAGTTCTCGCGGCTATGCGACGACCTGGGAGTCCCCTTGGCCTCAGAGAACACGGAAGGCCCGGCCACCAGGCTCACGTTCCTGGGGGTGGAGCTTGATTCTGTCGCAGCCTGTTCTAGGCTGCCGACGGACAAGATCGCCACCCTGAGGGACTTGCTGACCTCTGCTATTTCAGCCTCGCGTTTGACGCTCAGGGAGTTGCAGATGCTGGTGGGTCACCTGAATTTCGCCACCAGGGTCGTGGCCCCTGGGCGTGCCTTCCTTAGGCATCTTTGTGACGCCATGGCCGGGCTGAAGTTCCAACACCATCGCATTAAAGTTTCCAAAGCCATGCGCGCGGACCTGCGCATGTGGTTGGAATTTTTGCAAGGCTTCAACGGCGTTTCATTCTGGAGATCTGAACAGCTGTTAGAAGCGGAACTTCAGGTTCACTCAGACGCCGCAGGCAGCTCTGGCTTCGGGGTGTTTTTCAGGGGCCGGTGGTGCGCTGCACCTTGGCCACCCAGTTGGGTTTCCGCGGGGGTCACCACGGACCTCACTTTTCTGGAATTGTTCCCCATCCTGGTGGCTGTTCATATTTGGGGCAGGTTTTTCCTGAACTCGACCGTACGCTTCTGGTGTGACAATGAGGCGGTCGTTTTCGTTGTCAACCGGCAGACGTCCAAATCCACAAGGGTCATGCGCCTTGTGCGTGCATTTGTGTTGCGTTGTTTACAACTGAATACCCTCTTTGTGGCCCAGCACGTCCCTGGGGTGCTCAATGAAATCGCCGACACGCTTTCTCGTTTTCAGGAGGAGCGCTTCCGGGAACTTGCCCCCTGGGCCCAGCAGGATCAAGACCCCATGCCCCAATGGCTCTGGACCCTCGCTTTGCCAGGGTCCAGGATGCCATATGGTCTTCATTAGCCCCCAGAACGTGCAGCAGCTACAACGGTAAGCTCCGCGCCTTCCGGCTGTTCCGGCAGCACTAGGGGAGGTATGGCCAGTTCCCTTAGAGCACATCATGCTGTTCATGCTTCACCTACACGAACGGGGCTTGTTGGTGCGATCCCTGCGGGTTTATTTGGCCGCCCTCGCCTTTTTCTCCAAGGCGTGTGGTTTTAAGGACTACACGCCTGAATTTAGAATTCAAAAAATGCTGGAGGGATTCCGGCGTGGCCGCCCGCCTGCCCCGGACTCCAGAAAACCGGTAACCCCCGCCATTCTCAAATGATTGTTGATTACTTTTTGTGAGATTTGTAGTTCCCCCTATGAGTACGTCCTCTTTCGGACGGCTGCCTTGGTTTTGTTTTTTGGCGCATTCCGCCCCGGGGAAGTTCTGTGTGCGTCCAAATCTGACGGCTCTGGGCGAGCCTTGCAGAGAGACGATGCCGAGGTGGGCCCCACGATGGCATTTCTGGACAGGAGTGGTTGGAGTTTGGATGAAGTGTTGTTAGATAGTGGGTTGTGGACTGATTGGGGAGGGTGGTAGTGACAGAGTGGTTGGAGTGTGTGAGTTAGGTTGCGTGGTCTGGAAGTAGGCTCTGCTGAAAGGCTATGTGTTTGTCACCTCGAGGGAGTCTAGGGGAGGGGCGGGCGGCCACCATTAGCAGAGTGACGGGTCATGGAAGATATGGCGGTGGGGGCTGGGCAGGCCGTTTCAGGAGAACGAGGGTCAGTCACAGGCAGACTGTCCCCCTTTCTGGCCCTTCTCCCATCCCTCTGACCCTTGGCGGTCTGGGCAACAGTCCCCTGAGTCTGAAACTGCTGCTCTTGAACGCCAGGTCAGTCAACAATAAAATCAGCCTAGTCCAGGATTTAATCCTGGATGAAGGTGCTGACCTGGTGTGTATTACGGAGACCTGGCTGGATGAGTCGGGAGGGGTAAGTCTCTCCCAGATGTGCCCGCCGGGTTTCCGGGTATTGCAGCAGCCACGACTACAGGGGCGGGGAGGTGGAGTTGCGATAGTCTATCGTGATACCATCCATCTCACTGGGTATCCTGTCCCGCGGTCCACTGGGTTCGAGTGCCTCCATGTCGTGCTGGAAGGACGAGACAGAATAGGGATTCTGTTGGTGTACCGCCCACCATGCTGCCCAACAGTCTCCCTGCCTGAGCTGACCGGGGTGGTCTCGGCGTTGGCGTTGGAGTGCCCTCGCCTATTGGTGTTGGGGGACTTTAATGTCCACGCTGAGGCCCCGAGGACAGTTGCGGCTCAGGACTTCATGGCCGCCATGGCAACCATGGGTCTGTCTCAGAGAATATCTGCCCCGACGCACGATGCGGGACACACGCTGGACCTGGTGTTTACTGCGGGGCCGGTGGATGGTGATCTGGATGTGGAGGAAATTAACATCACTCCTTTGTCATGGACAGATCACTTCCTGGTGGGATTTAGGCTTGTCGCAGCTTACCGCCTCCGCAGTGGTGGGGGACCTCATTCTATGGTCCGCCCCCGGAGGATGATGGATCCGGATGGATTCCTGAGGGCTCTGGGGGATTTTCCTGTTGCCAGAGTCGGCGACTCACCCAGCGCCCTGGTTGACCTCTGGAATGGGGAAATGACCAGGGCTCTGGATCTGATCGCTCCTGAGCGTCCTCGACCAAGCCGCAGAGTCAGAGCGGCCCCTTGGTTTACTGAGGAGCTGCGGACGATGAAGCGGCAAGGTAGATGTCTAGAGCGACGGTGGCGGAAAACTTGTGCTGACTCCGATCGGGCACGGGCTAGAGCTCACTTCAGAGCCTATTCCGTGGCGGTGGCGGCAGCTAAGAAGGCTTTCTTTTCTGCTGGCATCGCGTCTGCGGAGAACCGTCCAGCTGAGCTTTTCCGTGTGGTCCGGGGCCTGCTCCATCTGGCCCCCCCAGGAGATGGGGAGGAACACACGGTGGCTCGCTGTGACGAGTTTGCAAAGCACTTCGTGGACAAAGTCGATCGGATTCGGCATGACTTGGACGCTGCGTTAGCAGTATCTAATGATGTCCCTGAGGCACCTGTCTGTCCTCCTTCCTGGGATTCTTTTCAGCTTGTAGAACCTGAGGATGTGGACAGGATTCTTTGGAGTGTGAGACCATCCACTTGCCCGCTTGACCCTTGTCCGGCATGGCTGATTAGAGCTGCCCGGGCGGGGCTGGCTGAGTGGACGGGGAGGGTGGTAAATTCATCTCTGAGGGAGGGGGTGGTGCCGTTGCCTCTGAAGCAGGCGGTGGTGCGTCCCCTCCTGAAGAAACCCTCCCTGGATCCCACTATTTTGAATAACTTCCGGCCAGTCTCAAATATCCCGTTTCTGGGCAAGGTGATCGAGCGGGTAGTGGCGTCTCAGCTCCAGAGGGTCCTGGAGGAAGCTGATTATCTGGATCCATTCCAGTCTGGCTTCAGGCCGGGGTTCGGGACAGAGACGGCCTTGGTCGCCTTGGTGGATGACCTGCGCCGGGGACTGGACAGGGGGAGTGCGTCCCTGTTGGTCCTGCTGGACCTCTCGGCGGCTTTTGACACCATTGACCATGGTGTCCTCCTGGGTCGGTTGGCTGGGTTGGGGCTTGGAGGCACCGTTCTGAGGTGGTTCCGCTCCTTCCTGGCTGATAGATCCCAGAAGGTGGTGCTGGGGGATGCTTGTTCGGCACCCTTGCCCTTGAGGTGTGGGGTGCCACAAGGGTCAATTCTGTCCCCCATGCTGTTTAACATCTATATGAAGCCGCTGGGAGAGGTCATCCGGGGGTTTGGGGTAGGGTGTCATCAGTATGCGGATGACACCCAGCTCTTTCTCTCCATTCCACCTGACTCCAAGGGGGCGGTCGATGTCCTGAATCGTTGTCTGGAGGCAGTTGGGAGCTGGATGGGGGCGAACAAGCTGAAATTAAATCCTGATAAGACAGAGGTTCTTCTGGTCCAGAAGTCTACGACTCGGGTACTGGATCATCGTCCTGTTCTGAATGGGGTTGTACTCCCCCTGAAGGAGCAGGTCCGCAGCTTGGGGGTTCTCCTGGATGCGCAGCTGCTCCTGGACTCCCAGGTGGCGGCTGTGGCCAGGGGGGCTTTTGCCCAGCTTCGGCTGGTGCGCCAGCTGCGACCGTACTTGGATCGTGCAGACCTGGCCACAGTGACCCATGCCCTAGTGACATCTAGACTAGATTACTGCAATGCGCTCTACGTGGGGCTGCCTTTGAAGACTGTTCGGAAACTGCAACTAGTGCAGAATGCGGCGGCCCGGGTGGTTGCCGGGGCTTGTCGGTTCGACTCAGTCGGACCGTTGCTTCGGCAGCTACACTGGCTGCCGGTTCGTTTCCGGGCACAATTCAAAGTGCTAGTTTTGACTTTTAAAGCCCTTAACGGCTCGGGTCCAGGGTATTTGAGGGACCGCCTCCTTCCTTATAATCCGACCCGTACTCTGAGGTCATCAGGGGGGGCCCTGTTAACCGTGCCGCCATTGACAGAAGTGAGGGGGATGGCGGCGCGGAATAGGGCCTTCTCGGCGGTGGCGCCCCAATTGTGGAATTCCCTCCCCTTGGAATTAAGAACGACTCCCTCCTTAGAGGCCTTTCGGCGGGGCCTTAAGACGTTTTTATTCAGGACTGCTTTTAATGTCTGACATGGTGGGCTGACTTTTTAACAATTGGTTTAATATATGTATATGCTGGTGACCCACTGGGGTTGTCTATTTTTAACTTAAGTGTTTTAATTATTTTAATGTGTTTTTAAATTGTTTTAATGTGTTATGTATTTTAATATGTTGTAAGCCGCCTTGAATGCCTTCGGGAGAAAGGCGGGCTACAAATTCCTGAAATAAATAAATAATAATAAATAAATAAATAAATTTGTCAGGCTGCGCCAGTCGAAGACTGACCAGCTGGCCCGTGGACAGCTTGTCCAGCTGCGATGGGTAAGGAACCTCCCCCTTTGCCCGGTTACAGCTTTGGAAATTTTTTTGTTCCTGCGAGGGCCCCAGCCGGGCCCCTTATTTGCCCATAGAGACGGAACGCCCCTATCAATTTTTCAGTTTCGGGCCGTGTTTCATCGGGCCCTCCCTCGGTTTGGCTTATCCCCTGTCGAATTTGGGCTACACTCTTTCAGAATTGGGGCAACCTCTATGGCAGCCCATGAGGGCCTGTCAGCAGAGGCAGTTCAGTGAATCGGCCGTTGGCGTTCCGTGGCTTTTAGAAGCTACGTTCGCAAGTTCTGACTGGTCCAGTATTACAGGTGAGTTGGCCTGCAGGCCCTGTTTTCCGGCTGTTGGCCGTTTAGTTAAGCCTTCTGGCTTATTGTGTGATGGCTGCGGCCTGACGGCCTTCGGGCCTGTGTGTTGCCTGCGGGCAATGGCCTTCTGGCCTTGGTGAGCGGCCTGCGGGCCGGCTGCGGCAGCTGCCGCCTGTTTTCCCCTGCGGGGGATCGCCTCAGGTGTTATTATAGGGCACTAGGTTAAGTTAGGTTAGTTTTGCCAGCGCTTAAGTACAATTAGGTTGTGTCTTTGGCAGTGCTGTGCTTCAGGTTTTTCAACTTTGTTTCCTTTTTCAGGTCCCTGTGATGCCAGGCCTGCCAATGTCCTGATTTGCGGCCATTCGATTGTATTTTGGGCCAGAAAGAGGGCGGCAGCATCCAGTTTCGGCACACAGTTGGGGCTCGGCGACGTTGCAAGGGTGCAGTGGATCTCCAAACGGGGCATGCTTTGGGGCCAGCTGCTACCCTTGCTACGTGAGTTTTTGGCGGTCAGCCCGCCCCCGCAGGTACTGTTGCTTCACCTGGGGGAGAACGACCTCGGTCAGAGGACATCAGTGTCCTTGAGACTGCAGGTACGTAGGGATCTCTTCCAGGTTAGGTGCTGGTTACCAGGGGTTGTCATCCTCTGGTCCGGCTGGCTCCCCAGGCGGGTATGGCGTGGGGCAGTGAACCCTCGCAAGGTAGATCTTGCCCGTAGGAAAACCAACACGTACCTGCGGCGCTTCATTTTCAAAATGGGAGGTAGTTACATCCCGCACCCCTGCATTGTTTTTCAGGCCCCGCACCTTTTTCGTGGTGATGGAGTGCATCTCTCCACTTTGGGAACTGACTTATTTTTGAGGGATTTGAAGCAGGGCATCCGTGCCTTTTTGTTGAGTTGGGCAGAGAGGGTCATGCGCTAGGCAGACCCCCCCGTGTGGTAGGTGGCGTGCAGGTAGGGGTAGACAGGGAGGACTTAGTCGGCATGCATCCTGAGGTAAGCAAGGTCTGGGGGTAAGCCAGGACCACTCGGCCGATGCCGAACCGGATCGCCAAGGCAGGCTGGCAAACCCCCAGGCTGGATGGGCAATGGTCACCTTAAGGAATTTCCTGGGGGTGGTCAGAGCCGTCCAGCTGCCTCGACCCCTTCGGGGGTTGGCAAGGATAGACAGCTTGGTCGTGGACCAAGTGGGTCTGGAGCCAGGGTGTCCTCATGCCCGTTTAGATCTCGGGGGAGGCAGACGGCTAGGTTCCGTTTCCCCCACACTAGCCGCCTGCACGCCAAACGGGGTGATTTAGTTAGGACCCTGCTGCATGTTGCTGTTAAGATTTCAATAAACAACCCTTTAATCAAGCTCCGTCTGGCGTAATTTCTTGGGGGTCCTGGGGTAAGACATTTTGCACATTTCAAATTGTTTTAATCCTTTTTTATTTAACAATTAATTACCTAATTACTTAATTGATTAATCCAATTAATTAGCAGTTAATTAGCAGGGGGTACTTCAGAAAATTGGACCGTGATAGGGGGTACCCAGGCCTCCAAAGGTTGAGAACTCCTTGGGTAGAAGTGGGACACAAACACCTCAACTCATGTCTAAAATGGAAAAATAAAAAAATATTGAAAATAATAGTCCAACAGGAGTTTCATTCACCTGACAAACCCACTGAAGGCTGAGGGTCACCGTTTCCCATCCCCACCAACCTTCATTTCCTGTCCCTCCTTTTAATGCAATGAGGCAGTAATCAAAACAAAGAAATCTCTCCGCTGTGAGAAAATAGCCCCAGGGAAACAGGTGTGGGCTTTCATTCCAAAGAGATTGACTTACCATTTTATGTTCAAGACAGGTTTCAGCTGCTTTCTTCTTTAACAGCCTTGCTGCCTCCCTCGTATACAACAACAGATTCCCTATTTTGTTTTCATCACACTCTCTGACAACAGACAAGTTTTGTATTAGGGTCACTAGATAAAAGCTTCCAATCTCCTGCTGTTTTTAGGAAATAGAAGTGCCTCCCCATACCTGATCATTGAAGTAGCTCTGCAGGAACAACTCTGGACAAAAATACCAGGCCTCTCTCTTGGTTTACCACACTACAGTCACCTTGAGAAGACAACTTGGCAAACAAATACTCCAAACTCCAAGGCTTTTCAACTTGAGGCCTGGTCACACAGATACCTCTGGAATATGAACTGCTAAGCAGGTATAACAGAAGTGAAAGAAGTCTGTGCTCATGTGATTAGCAATGATGCACACACACAAAAGTTCACATATTGGCTTTCTCCATGCCACTGCACATGGACAAAAAGCTATGCTCAATAGCTGTTCATTCACAACTGCAAAATTGGAAAAGAAGGATGCTGCAAACTTGAGAATCAACTACTTATCAGATAATGAAGATTTGAAGCTCTGTGGACTCTTGACGTGCTTAACAGAGGGATCTGACCTATTCTCGCTCCTGTTATATATCTATTTATAGTTATTAAATAGTTATGCCTGCCTTTTTTTCCGAAGGGGCAACCCAGGGCACCTAGCAACAAGCAATTTAGATGACTACAAAAACATCAAACATATCAAAACAAAAATGAATGAACATTAACAACATAATGCTGACCCCTGCTAACTGGGCAAGAGACATTTTTTCAATTGGTGCTCCTCTTATATTTAGCAGGGGGAGAGTAACTGCCCCCTTTCACCCCAGCACAGTATCTTTTCTGGTGACTGTTTGCTGGTGTTCTTCTGCATCATGTTTAGATTGTGAGCCCTTTTGGGACAGGGAGCCATTTGATTTTGTCTGTAAACTGCTTTGTGAACTTTTTTTTTTTTTTTGAAAAGCGGTATATAAATACTCTCCTTCATGGATCATTGCCTTGTCGTGGCAAAAGGGCTTGCGTAACTCAATGAAGCCATGAGCTATGCCGTGCAGGGACACCCAAGACGGACAGGTCGTAGCAGAGAGTTCTGACTAAAAGTGATCCACTGGAGAAGGAAATGGCAACCCACTCCAGTAACCTTGCCAAGAAAATCCCATGAACAGTACCAAAAGGCTAAAAGATATGACGCTGGAAGATGAGCCCCTCAGGTCGGAAGGTGTCCAATATGCTACTGAGGAAGAGCGGAGGACTATTCCAAGTAGACCCAGAAAGAGTGAAGCGGTTGGGCCAAAGCCAATAGGACGTCCAACTCTGGATGTGTCTGAGGATGAAAGGAAAATCCAATGCTGCAAGGAGCAATACTGCTTAGGAACATGGAATGTGAGGTCTATGAATCAAGGCAAGCTGGATGTGGTCAAAAATGAGATGATAAGATTGAACATTGACATCTTGGGAATCAGCGAACTAAAATGGACGGGCATGGGCGAATTTAAGTCAGGTGACCATCATATCTACTATTGTGGGCATGAATCCCTTAGAAGAAATGGAGTAGCTCTCATAGTCAATAAAAGAGTGGGAAAGGCAGTACTGGGGTGCAACCTCAAAAGCGACAGAATGATTTCAGTTCGAATCCAAGGCAAACCATTCAACATTACAGTAATCCAAGTGTATGCCCCAACCACTGATGCCGAAGAAGATGAAGTTGACCGGTTCTATGAAGACCTACAACACCTTCTAGAACTAGCACCCAAAAAAGATGTCCTTTACATCATAGGAGACTGGAATGCTAAAGTAGGAAATCAAGAAATAAACGGAACAACAGGCAAGTTTGGCCTTGGAGCGCAAAATGAAGCAGGGCAAAGGCTAACGGAGTTCTGTCAAGAGAACACGCTGGTCATAGCAAACACTCTTTTCCAACAACACAAGAGGCAACTCTACACATGGACATCACCAGATGGTCAATACCGAAACCAGATAGATTATGTGCTTTGCAGCCAAAGATGGAGAAGCTCTGTACAGTCAGTAAAAACAAGACCTGGAGCTGACTGTGGCTCAGATCATGAGCTTCTTATTGCAAAATTCAGGCTTAAACTGAAGAATGTAGGGAACACCACTAGACCAGTCAGATATGACCTAAACCATATCCCTTATGAGTATACAGTGGAGGTGAAGAATAGATTTAGGGCATTAGACCTGGTAGACAGAGTGCCTGAAGAACTCTGGACGGAAGTTCGTAACATTGTACAGGAGGCAGCAACGAAAACCATCCCAAAGAAAAAGAAATGCAAGAAAGCAAAGTGGCTGTCAGATGAGGCTTTACAAATAGCTGTGGAAAGAAGGAATGCAAAAAGCAAAGGTGAAAGGAAAAGATATAAACAACTGAATGCAGATTTCCAGAGAATAGCAAGGAGAGATAAGAAGGCCTTCTTAAATGAACAATGCAAGGAAATCGAGGAAAACAACAGAATGGGGAGGACTAGAGATCTCTTCAAGAATATTGGAGATATCAAGGGAACGTTTTGTGCAAAGTTGGGCATGATAAAGGACAAAAAAGGCAGAGACCTAACAGAAGCAGAAGAGATTAAGAAGAGATGGCAAGAATACACAGAAGAACTATACAAGAAAGATCTTAATGTTCCTGATGACCACGCTGGTGTGGTCACTGACCCAGAGCCGGACATCCTAGAGAGTGAAGTCAAGTGGGCCTTAGGTAGCATCACTAACAACAAAGCTAGTGGAGATGATAATATCCCAGCTGAGCTACTTAAAATCCTAAATGATGATGCTGTGAAAGTGCTGCACTCAATATGCCAACAAATTTGGAAAACTCAGCAGTGGCCAAAGGATTGGAAAAGGTCAGTTTACGTTCCAATTCCAAAGAAGGGCAGTGCCAAAGAGTGCTCAAACTATCGCACAATTGCACTCATTTCACATGCTAGCAACGTTATGCTCAAAATCCTACAAGCTAGGCTTCAGCAGTACGTGGACCGAGAACTACCGGACATACAAGCTGGGTTTCGAAGAGGCAGAGGAACTAGAGATCAAATCGCCAACATGCGCTGGATCATGGAGAAAGCCCGAGAGTTCCAAAAAACCACCTACTTCTGCTTCATTGACTACGCAAAAGCCTTTGATTGTGTGGATCACAACAAACTGTGGCAAATTCTTAAAGAGATGGTGGTACCAGACCACCTTACCTGTCTCCTGAGAAACCTGTATGCGGGTCAAGAAGCAACAGTTCGGACCGGCCATGGAACAACCGACTGGTTCAAAATTGGGAAGGGAGTACGGCAAGGCTGTATATTGTCACCCTGCCTATTTAACTTATATGCAGAGTACATTATGAGAAATGTAGGGCTGAATGAATCGCAAGCCGGAATCAAGATTGCCGGGAGAAATATCAACAACCTCAGATATGCAGACGATACCACCCTAATGGCAGAAAGTGAAGAAGAACTAAAGAGCCTCTTGATGAGGGTGAAAGAGGAGAGTGCAAAAGTTGGCTTGAAACTCAACATTAATAAAACTAAGATCATGGCATCTGGGCCCATCAATTCCTGGCAAATAGAAGGGGCAGAAATGGAAGCAGTAACAGATTTTACTTTTCTGGGCTCCAAGATCACTGCAGATGGAGACAGCAGCCAGGAAATTAAAAGACGCTTACTCCTTGGAAGGAAAGCTATGGCAAACTTAGACAGCATAATAAAAAGCAGAGATATCACCATGCCAACAAACGTTCGCATAGTCAGGGCGATGGTGTTCCCAGTAGCAATGTATGGTTGCGAGAGTTGGACCATAAGGAAGGCTGAGCGCTGAAGAATAGATGCTTTTGAACTGTGGTGCTGGAGAAGACTCCTGAGAGTCCCTTGGACTGCTAGGAGATCAAATCAGTCAATCCTAAATGAAATCAACCCTGACTGTTCCCTGGAAGGACAGATACTAAGGCTGAAACTCAAATATTTTGGCCACCTAATGCGAAGAGAGGACTCTCTGGAGAAGACTCTGATGCTGGGAAAAATTGAAGGCAAAAGGAGAAGGGGAAGGCCAAGGATGAGATGGTTAGACAGCATCACCGATGTAACGAACATGAACATGAGCGAACTCAGGAAGATAGTGCAGGACAGGAAGGCCTGGTGGGATATGGTTCATGGGATCACGAAGGGTCGGACACGACTTAACGACTGAACAACAACAAATATAAATACTGTTAAGAATAATTTAAAAAACAGTTTACAAAAAACTTACACTGCAACAGAGTCTATAGACAACAAGAAGGACATTGTAAAAATCCATGATTTGGTTCAGTTTGAGTTTGTGTGTGTGTGTGTGTGTGTGTGTGTGTGTGTGTGTGTGTGTGTAGGAACACACGTGTGCATGTGATTGAGCAGCGTTGACAACACGGGAGTAATCTCAGGTCACTTCCAAGTATCCTCTTTCTTTTTACACATGGAAGCATTCATAAACCTTTCAAGTTCATACCCTTTGCACATTTTACAAAAAGTTCGTTTATTGGCATGTAGAGTCAGATCACTTAATCCACACAAACACCTGTTAGGCTGAATGTGGCATGGCACTGCTCAATTCAGTAACAGAAGCAATTAAAACATGGGTTGAATATGCAACATGCACCCAGACAACGATGCCTGCACAGGTTGAGCATGAGCATATTGACATAAAATGGCTGTGTGATTTAGCAGATATGAAAGATGGTCATAACTGCAAGAATTGTGTTCAAGAAGTATCTGTAAAACAGCTGTATACAATGTGTCTTTAACTGGTTAAAATACATAGAATAATATCTTGATAAAAGCTGTCACTTGAAGTTCTGCTGTCAAACTTAGGAATTTGCATCAGATCAATGCCACTTTGAAAGAAGAGATCTGCCATCTGGTACATTGACTAAAACAGAGAAGGATAATTAAAACTCATCCTCACCAAATGTGACATGTGTTAGGATGGGCCTCTAAATTCCTGTTTTCTCACAGATTTGCAAAACAGATGAGAGGACATGTTTGAGTCTTTTGATATATAGATGCTGTTGAATGAAACTTCAAAGTGATTCTGTCTGACAAGAAGGTGCTGAAATGAAAAAAGAAAAAGAAAAGCATACACACAAAAAAATGAGTCCCAGTTCAAACTGCTTGTAGAATAAACCAAAAGCTCATTATCTTACAAACATTTCTGCATGCCTTGTTCCATTGAAGTATGGTAACTAGATCACAATATCTGTTAAGAGGATTGCAGCCAGTTATTTTATTACTAGTATCCCAGAAATTAGAGGTAACCTTATGCTCTGTTTCATATCATCTTCTAGACTCTCCTGCGATAGAGCTACACACAGTGGTGGCACTAGAAAATGAGGAATAGCCACTGCGTCAGGCACGGCTGACTATACCTATGCGTTGCCACCAATTGAATTCAACTGGCCAAGTCTTGCACGATGGGAAGGCTTGGCAAAGTCGATACCCTGTGCAAATAGCGGCAGGGATCAGGATAATATGCTAACAAAGAAATACATTTGTTCCTTGAACATAGCTAACCAATAAAAACAAAGGGAATAGCACAGAATGTTGCTCCCACCTTTCCCAGGCCGTGGGAGCATTCTTTGCCCTGTCCCTGCTGTCATGCAAGGCAGAGAAAATGTTCTCTGCTCCCAATTGGGTACTTTGAGGGAGGAGGCAGACCTTACTGGCCATTTCTATGGGCTGTCTTCATCCTCTTCAGTGTTCCTCGTGTCCTTGCCCCCATCTGCCCCCCAAGGGGCAGTCTGAAATTAGCTGGTTGCATTTGGAGTCAGGTAGTAATTTTTTGCCGTCTGATTGTGCTGGATTGGCAGGGTTTGGGATTGTTGTTTTTTTTGCATACCCCATGGAAGACCTGTGTATGCCGAGAAGTTAGTGGTCTGCATAGTTTCTCTCCAACCGTCAGTCTGTCCCTCCAAGTGCTGAGACATGCTTCATTAGTCTGCACCTGTTAATCTTATCACGAGATATGGGCAGTAGGCCAAGATCACGCGCCTGGATGAAGTCATCCTCCCGGGATTACATCAGCTACTTTATCTGGACCTGTCTGGACAGAGTATACAGAGTATTTTTTACATAACAAAATGAGATTATTTTACCATGTTGTCATTAGTATAGATTCTTGGGTATGGAGAGTACCTACTGTCACCAAGAGATAATAATAATAATAATAATAATAATAATAATAATAATAATAATAATAATAATAATAATATACAGTATTTATATACCGCCTTTCTGGTCATTGGATTTCTCCTCTGACTTTATTCAAGGCAGTGTACATGGGCAGGCTGTTCTAAACCCCAAAGGTTTTTTACAATATAATAACATTCTAATCTTTCATAGAACCCTTCATTCGAGATGTTACTTTCACAGTCCAGCTCTCTCTCTCTCTCTCTCTCTCTCTCTCTCTCTCTCTGTCTGGCATTTGCCTCAGCACACTTCAGCTTCAGCTGCAGCTCCACTCCCCCACAGGGCTCTGCAGCTTATCAGCTCAACGTGCCAGCAGCTCTTCGACAGACTTCCGGCCGTCTTGAACTGCTGTCCTGCAGATCTTCAGGCATTTGTGAGACGAATGCTCTAACCTCCTGAGCCAGACGTCCTCATTTGAACATAATATTCATGATGTTTTAAGACAATAGTAAATTCTAGTTAAAAAAAAAAAGTAAAATTCAAAGGTAATATTGAAAATCAGGCCATAGCAATCCTAAATTAAACTTTTCTGTAATTGCAAGCTAGATGAGCTCTTTTGCTTTTTAAAAAACAAATACTAATTCGCAATTTCACAAACTGTTCCACTGCACAATTTAAAACAAATAATGGAACATATTGTACCATGTAACAGATGTGAATGGCGCTAAAGCCAAAACAGGTGTTGTCATTTGCTTGAGGAAAGATAAAAAATGAATAGAGAGATCTGTTGAAAATGCTGCAAGAAGATCATTAATTTGATAAAATGGAGATGGAGGTGAAACACAACTATATGTCTAATTTTGATGACTGTAAACCTTTCTTTTCTGCTTTCTGAAATCCTTAATTATAAAGCATTTTACTCCGGAACAGATGGCAATTAAGGGAGCAGGTGGGAGTGAGGACCAAGAAAAGCTTAATACAATATGTTCAGTTGCTTGAAGTTAATATTCTAATATTTGCAGAGAATCATTCTAATTTTTAATTCATTGGTTTTTACCTGAACTATTACTGGGGCCATTCACTGCCCCTCTACCAACGTCTACTTCTCTGCCAAACAAGCAGCAGGACTTGGAATGCTGACCATAGGCAATACATACTCATGCATTTTACTCAACGTGTGCTCTGTTCATCTAAAAATACAGTGCAATATTACTATGAAAATCCACAGACATAATAGGATTTCAAGTTTCCCAGACTAATTCCTTTCTCCATTTCTCAGCCTCCTTGGGAGTCTCTAAAAGCTTACACGATATAAGGCGTTTTAGCATTGTCTGATGATGTTTAGGCTTCAGTGTGTTTTCTGGAGAGGGAATACGGTAAGAATGTAGCAGCAATCCAATATGTATGTACATAAGTTTTCGCATAGAATTGTGATATTTGATTGTTAACATGGCACTCTCAGGTGACGGATGAAGGTGCAGTAGGTCAGAGAAAAGGAGTGCACACAACCAACATTCTCTCTGACAGACTACCAATTCCCAGTGACAAAAGCACGAGAGACTTACACAATAAACATATGAAGCTGTGTTGTACTAAATCAGACCATTTTGCCCAATGCTGCCTATTCTTTCTGTGTGGCAGTGGCTTTTCAGCGTAGTGCATCTTCCCATACCAATTTACCTGAGTTCCTTTTTACTGGAGATGTCAGGGGTAGAATCTGGTACTTTCTGCATCCAAAGTATACATGGGCAACCCAATCCTACCTAATTCCCCCTGCGCCAATGCAGTCGCACCAACGGGGTGAGCGCTGGATCCCATGGGATAGTTTTGGGTCCTGGAGGCCTTCTCAAGGTAAAGAAACATTTGTTCCCTTACCCCAGGGCAAGATTCCGCTGCCCCAATGGGTTGACTCAGATCTGTGCCAGCTACTTTGCTGGCGCAGGTCCAAGTGGATCCAGGTCAGAGGACTGAGGCCAGGAAGGGGGATAGGATATCAGCAGTGCTGCTGGCACCGATGCTACCACCTGCTTGGCTTCAATCTGTCCCCCTTCCCACCCAAGTCTCCTCCCTGTTCCTCAACCTTCCATCCCCATATGTCTCACATCCTGCCTCCTTCCGGCCCTGTGGTGACTTAACAGCATTGGGGTTCCTTGGTAGGCCATTGGCATGCAGCCCAGGCCGCGCTGTATAGCATTTCACCTTTTACGACAGCCATAAAGCACTGCACCACCGGAATGTGAGTTCTGGTGTACAGCAGGCCATTAGGATTTGGCCCTGTGACACTGAGGTACGGCCGGGCTCCTCTCCAAAGCTTATCTTCCTTAAGCAAAAAGACTTACAGAGTGGGGACATGGGAGCAGTTTATAAAAACAGGAGTGGTATTGATAGAGCAAATGAGGAAAACTAATTTATCTTCTTTATGGAGAAAAGCTTGAGCAGAGTGGGGGCATGATAGAGGTTTATAAGATCAAGACTGGCAGTGACAGAGTGAATGAGGAAAAATCATTCATTGCTTCTCAAAATAAGAACACACGGGGTCATCTATTGAAATTGATAGGCAGCAGGGTAAAGGCATCATAATGGCCTTGCAATAATGTGTGTGTGTGTGTGTGTGTGTGTGTGTGTGTGTGTGTGTGTGTGTGTGTGTGTTATTCTGTAATTTTTGGTTCTGATTTTTCAAGGACATAGTAAGGTCTGTTGTGGAATTTAGTTAACATGGGAATATTCATGAATTTTGCCAAAGGACATCATTTTAAAGGTTTCAGGGGAGGTTGTGAAAAGGCTGGAAAAAAGTTTAAAGGGGGTAACCATGACACATCCATTTAGAGATCCTCAAGTCTATCCTGCACCTGTAGATAGTATCACTAACATATTATAGGATGGTACATATTCAAATATGGATGAAGATGTCATAATGTACCTGCTTTTTAGATACATTCTGGAGCTATTTGGGGAAAGGGAGGGGGAGTCGCGTGACCTGGAAGAGGCTTCCGGAGCACGATTTAAGATTGTCTAAGCAAGAACACGCAACAGTTTGCATCTAAAAAGTAAGAAACTGCTTTTTTACTGTTTTCTTTTTTTAGAGGTTTTACAGTGGACCCAGGTATCTGCGCTGAAACAAATCTGCGGATGCTGGATCTGTGGATAGCAGGGGTCCACTGTGGTTGGATTGTTTTAATGCGCTTATTTTTGTGTGCATTAGCCTTTCGCTTGCAAGAGAGGTGGGGCACAAATCCTAAAACTAACTACATAAATACACAGAAAGGCTGTGTGGGAGGCTGTAAAACCACCTGGATTCAATAAGAAACACAGACCTGGATAGACTCATGCCGCCGAAACACCTAGCATTTGGAACTCCTGGTTCCTTTGCCTGTCTAGGTGTAAAGAAAGACAGGGGGGCCATGACAGCTACCAGGCTAGAGCACAGACAGGAATGTGTGATAGGCTGACTCTCGCTCACAAGTATTAAAATGTCACTGCACCACAATATTGACAGTGAGATGGAGTCATTCAGAATAATCTCTGACGTGATGCCAACCAGCCCAATAAAAAGCCTCCCGCCTGCGTTTCAGAAGCAATATAGGACACTTGTGTGTGTTTCTAGGCAACCACCCACATGGTTATCCAAAGTCCTTCTTCTCCCTTTAATAAATAAGCCTCATGCCAGGATAAAGCCAATGTATTGTTACAACAGAGATGGTGGTGGCGGCGGCGGCAGCAGCAGCAGCAGCAGCCTCAAGAAATAACCAGGGCCTTGAATGCAGTTGAGCTTCAAATTCATAATTGCTTCTCCTCTGATGCAGGTGACACTCTATGGGGCTATGTGAAGGTGAGTTAAGACCGGTTTGCCCACCTCCAGTTGCCCAGTTATGGCTGTGGTGAGTATATGAAAACTGAAGAATAACCATAGGGAGAAAAAGAGTTTGTCAAGACCAAAATAAAGCACTATTAATTGGCTTAAAGGAACAAAAATGGAAAAGGTACAGTAATTGATGTACTACATAAAATGCACAAGGTCGCTTCTGAAGCATGGAAAAAAGCAAATCATACTCACTTAATCTGGAACCAAAGGGAATGAATTAGAGTAGGCACTGGGCAGCCAGTTCTCTTGTGGCATGGACCTGTAATAGGTCAGGAACATAATGCCAAGAACTGTAGCATTTTGTCGGAAACTGAAGCTTACAGGACATCTGGCAAGTGGTATATTTGACTTGCTTTGATAAAGGTGTGACTGGATGGTTGAACAGGGATCCTTAGCAGTGACAGTTGAAATGATGTCATAAAAGGGCTTGGTGAAGGAAGTGGTAAAACTTGAAAGGGTTTATGACCACGGTGATCCATGCTACGGTGACATCGCGACTAGATTATTGTAACACGCTCTACGTGGGGCTGCCTTTGAAGATGGTTCGGAAACTGCAATTAGTGCAGAATGCGGTGGCCCGTGTGGTCACTGGAGGTAGGTGGTTCGACTCCGACAGCTGCACTGGCTGCCGATTTGTTTCTGGGCCCAATTCAAAGTGCTGGTTTTGACCTTTAAAGCCCTATATGGCTTGGGGCCAGGATATTTGAGAGACCGCCTACTTCTATATAGTCCGGCTCGTCTCCTTAGATCATCAGAGAAGGCCCTTTTGCGGGTGCCGTCGCCCAAGGAGGTGCAAGGGGCAGCGGCCAGAAACAAGGCCTTCTCAGTAGTGGCACCAACCTTATGGAATTCCCTCCCCTTTGACTTACGAACTGCTCCCTCCTTGGACACTTTCCGGCAAGGCCTAAAAACCTTCTTGTTCCAAGAAGCCTTCTGAGCCCCTGCCTTTTTTAAATATCTTGCTGGTACAGTTGGGGGTGCTGCTGTTTTTATGCTCCTGCTTTGATTGTAGCCATGATCTTTTTAATTATTTTTTTAGACACTGTTTTTATTAATTTTCATTAATTGTTTTTACTGTTAAAACAATGTGATATTTTTATATTGTATTTTTTGTATGTTTTTTCTGTTGTAAGCCGCCTTGGGTCCCTTCGGGGAGAAAGGCGGGATAAAAATACTGTAAATAAATAAATAAATAATAAAAGACTTGCAGCGCTATCCTGTGTAACTTTGCACCGGTGTAACAGCAGATGCACTTACACCGGTGCATCTACTGTTACGCCGGTGCAAAGTTACACAGGATTGCGCTGTTGGGGAGTTTCACTGAGTGAGTCTTCATCTTTTTTCTCCATTAATTTCCCATCTCTATACAACAATTTCTCTATCTATAAGCCTAATAATCCAAAATTGAAAGAAATACAGTTGCAGTATGTGATGGATTCACCTTACCAGTCATTATGGCAGTGGACTCTCAGAACAGAAGAAGGGTTACAAGAAGGGAAGAAATGGTTACAGTCTTTTGCAGGTTGAGTGATCCTCAGGGGTTAGAAAGCTATGCAACAACAGCATGGAGCCAGTGGACACCAATACGTCTCAGACTGGTAAACAACCCCTGCAATGCAACCATGGATGGGAGAGAGACAAAGATCTGGAAGTGAAGATGAAGTTTTCCAGAAAACATGTGAAAGGTTGGAGGAAGTAGGGATACGCAATTTTTAAAACCATGTCATTATTCAATTAATTTGTGTTGCTAAAGTTAAATTCATTCCGGTACTCATTTGTAACATTCATTTCATTTCATTACTCATCAGTGCAGGGCTTTTTATTTCCTAACAGCGCAATGCTATGTATTTCTACTCAGAAGTAAGTCCCATTGTATTCAATGGAATTTACTCACATGACTGCAGCCTTGTGAAGTTCCTCTGCCCAGGCATCCCCTGGCAGCTGACATATTTTCCCACAATGCACTGGATGCAGGGTCAAGGACTCCCTGTTCCCAAATGCCATGAGGATTTAAAAAAAAATGAATCATATTCTTACCCATTTGTTGTATATCATAGTCATTTCTGAATGACTGGAAAAAATGAACTGAATAGATTCCATCTGGTTCATTTTTCATTCCTTCCAGAAACAAATGCACACTCTTAGCAGGCTGACACTGCAAAATGAAGACTGGGAGGCCTGGCGAAAGAGGACGAGTGGGACTTGTGTCAGCCTTCAGGCTTCTCCCAGCCAAGAAGCTGGAGAACTCTCAGAAGGGACAAAAGTGAGAAACAGAGAGGTCTGGAGTTGCAAATAAGTGACGGGATATAGTTTGAGAAAAATGGCTAAGATCCTTAGGGCTGTTCCACATATTATGTACCAACAAACCTAGGATTACCAACAATTATGCAGAGCTTCACCCAACTCTGACTCTCCAATGAATCTGCCTGTATGATAGATGTATGATATGTACATTAGTTATTATGCCAATAAAGGTGTTTCACTCATATGTAAATTATATACAAATTTGTCTATCACATTCACACTTTACATTTTTAGTATGCACTTAAAAAACAATGTTTAAACAGGCCCTTAGGAAGATGGAAATAGAAGTTCCTGGGGAATAGTAGAGTAGTAAGATATTCAGGAATATCCTTCTCCTTAAGCCTTCAGGAAGTTAGGTAAATTCCTTTGTAGTAAGCTATAATGCATAGACTAATAAAACAAGGCTCGTATTATTTATGATGTATTGCGCTGCACAGAGCCTTGTTGCACTGGACCGTGCCTTGTTTATTTACCCCAAGCCCTAGGAAAATGCCCTACAGAGCTGTCACAAGTTCCAAGCTAGGTAATCTTACAGAAGCGGACCTTTTGTTTGCAAAGTCTATGAAAATTGGAGCTACTCAGAAGTTATTAAAGTGATAGCTATACAAATTAATATGATAAATAGAGCCTCATCTACCCATCTCTGTAACATCATATGAAAGTACAATCGGGATGGACTTGACATTTGTCAGACTTTCCCCTCATAACCAGAAGGAAGGGATTACCAGTACATATGAAATCACCAGAGCTAGTTGGGAGATCAGTAAAATATTCCCAACTAAGAAACAGCCACATGCTGCTGTAAAGGATTTGGAAGGTCATTATTTATAGATATGCCCTTTGTATTGTGACATTAGAGAAAGATGGTGGAATCCAATTGTGACAACATTGATACTGAGCAAGTGGCGTTTGTGCAGCAAAATTTAACCAGGAGGGGTGGGGGTCAGAGGGTCACTTACATTCCAAAATAGCAGCATATACTTTATCATCCAAGTTATGTTATGTTGATGCAGCAGTTGTAACACAATGGTGTGAATCTTTAAATATTGATTGTTTTCTTTCTTCTCACTTCCAGTGGATTTTGTGTTTGCAAAATATGCACTAGTCTGACATCCAGGCCTGGCTTTGAGCCCCAATGCAGTAGCGTAGGTGTGTGTGTGTGTGTGTGTGTGTGTGTGTGTGTGTGTGTGTGTGTGCGTGCTGCAAGGAGGAGCCACAGTGGCAGTTTTTTGCTCCATGGCTGCTTTTTTGCAGTTAGAGTGGCAGCCACGGAGCATCTTCGTTTTGTCGGTTTTTGTGAACCCTCTTTCCTGCCTTGGGCTTTAGAAGGATTCAAATGAAGCCTTCCGGGAGTGCAGGGGGCGGGGCGATGACGAAAAACGCCACTGCCCCCAAAGCTGTCCACTGCAAAAAATGCTAACAATGCCACTGCCCCAATTCAATAATTATACAATGAATACACATAATTTTTCACACAAAAAAATGAATTAAAGGCAGATTGGTTGACTAGGAATATGTATCTGTGATCATATGTGAAGATATAAGAAGTTTCCTTATACTGAGGCAGACTATTGGTCCAGCAAAACAAGCTGTGTCTACTCTGACTGGTAGTGGTCCAGGTGCCCAGACTAACAGTCCAATCCACTGTAACTCCCTGTGCGGCGATGCAGCGGCACCACAATGTAGGGCCAGCTGCATCCTGCAGGGGAGTTTCAGCCTCTAGAGGCCTCCTCATGGCAAGAGAACATTTGTTCCCTTGCCCCAGAGTAAGCCCCTGCCAGCCTACCAGGTCTACTTGGACCCTTGCTAGTGATATTGCTGGCACAAGTCCTCATGGACCCAGGAAGGCGGATTGAGGTTAGGAAGGGGTTTCGGTTTTGTCTTGTGTCATTGCAGCCAAAACCACCCCCTTCCTGGTCCTGATCCACCCTCCTTCCCGCCCCCATCAACGCCCCATCACTGCCCCATTTCATCCACCCCATTCTGCCCACCCCCACCCCTCCTCCCTCCCACTCCTGCATATATACTCACCAGGGCCAGCAGGTGTCTGGAGTCATGGTGCCGGCTGCTAACCACTTGTGGTAGCAGCCAGGCCACACACACCAGCATGTCACCTTTTGCGACAGCCAGAAAGCACCTAGCACCACCGGAATGCTTGTTCCAGTGGCACTAGGCGCCTTTAGGCCAAAGAGCCTTTGTCAGCACTCTTAACAATGTATCTTTCAACCTACAAGCATCATAATGTTGTTGTGAGATTATAGATCTACTGTGATGCAGTAAGTAAGTAAGACCTGGCTTCAGATCCTCAATAAGTTCACAGAGTGACTTTGAACTCAATTGTTGCTAGGCTAAAACGATGATTATCACTACCTTAATGCTCCTTAAAGAAAGGAGCTCCTTAAAGAAAGGATAGACTGTAAATATGATTACTAAAGAAGAGTTCTGAGGCACTTAACAGACTGCTATACAGTTATAAAATTATTGTTTCTAGTAGGGATGTTACCAATTTTCTTTCTTACCAAATTGACAACAGAATGTGCTATTGTGGACCCCATGCGCTCCCCAGTGTATTGGATTTTATAAAATACAAAGACGTCTACAGATTCTATGCACTCTGCATGTTTATGTAAATAAACATTATTTAAATAGGTACTTTCAAAATATTATCACACTAGCAATTTAGCTGGGAAATATATGAAAATATGTATTTAAGTACATTTTTTGACAAAGAAAATCGGAGGATTTTTATAGAAGAGAGCAGAACAGAAATCAAAGGAAACTGTGCAAGGTTTGGAGAGAACAGAAGCAGGAGAGACCTGTCTATTTCTATTGGTGTTAAAATGATACCTTTATCATTGAAAAATTGATGTTAGCTTTAAGTGAGCAGTACACAACGTTTGCAAAACAAGACACGCTATCAGACACTCTAATGGCAGCTTAGGGATAACACCCATTGACAATTTGCATGCAGGGCCATCCATGAGGCCAATTGAAGCACTTGCCTCAGGCAGCAGATTGGTGATTGGTGCTCATCTCTGCCCATCTATTTGCTTCTACCGCTCCTCCTTCTCCTTCTACTCCATCAACTGGAAAAGTAAGAGGGGAACAGAGAGGAAATGGAAATGTGGAAAGTGCTGAGAGCCAGGATGGTGTAGTGGTTTGGGAGTCGGACTTAGACCTGGAAGATCCAGGTTCAAATCCCCGCTCAGCCACGAAGCTTCCTGGGTGACCTTGGGCCAGTCACTATCTCTCAGCCCCACCTACCTCATAGGGTTGTTGTGAGGACAAAAAGGAGGAGAGGAAATATGTACACCACTCTGAGCTCCTTGGAGGAAGGGTGGTATAAAAATGTGAAAAATAAATAAAAATAAATAAATAAACATGGGAGAGTGGGAGAAGGAGCACACCGTCAGGCAAGGGGGGGCTGCATTTGGCACGCTGCCTCAGGCGTCAGGAGATCTTGGGCTGGGCCTGGGATGACAAGAATTCAGTTCACTTAGAACTGGTTCATACATGTTCATCACTTGATATCTGTAACATTGTTATTCTGATCTGGATTAAAATGAGCAAACATTAAAATCAAATACTGCTGAGTATCAAATACAGTACCAATATCAAATATTTGGAGACATTCGGTGAATGAATATGTAATGAATGTTCTCATGGCCCAAACCTATGCCAGCTGGACACTGGCATACTGTGAGTTGCAGCGGTGGAGGCTTTATTATTATTATTATTATTATTATTATTATTATTATTATTATTATTATTAATAGTATTTATATACCGCTTTTCAACACAAAGTTCACAAAGCGGTTTACAGACAAAATCAAATGATGAAATGGCTTTACAAATCTCCCCTTACCGCAAAGAGACCTCCAGCAGCCCAGAATCCCTTGCGAGATGCAGCATAGCCCATGCCGGCACCACTGCATCGCCGCATGGAGATTCGTGTTGGATTGGGCTGCCCAGTTTGCCTTATTTTTAATCTTCAATCACATTTGAAGTATGTGCTATGCTTGGAATGTGATAATCATTTTAAGTTATTCTGACAGATTCTTGGCAAGCAGATGCAAGAAAAAGACAAGATGATCACAGTAGATAAAACAGAATACAAAATGTGCTAAATTAACATCATTGTTGCTTCATTGTTCTGCGCTGGTGGGGAACTTGGGAGGCCTTGAGAAGATCACTACTAATAAATAATGAAGACTGGCTTTGTTTGTTTCCACGTGAAATGATCCTTCATTCTAGTTTCCAGAACCGTTAAAAACTGTTTGCACATGAGATTTAAAAGTTTTTTGTTGTTTTGGGGAATTGCAGATGACATGATCAATCCTCCCTAATAATAGCCCATGCCTCTAAAAGCCCATCTAGGTCTGCCTCCTCCTGCAGAACCGCTTTGCCAAAGTGACAAGGCAGGTGCTGTCTGAAAGCTGAGAAGCAGAGGAAGGCAATAGACCATGTTTGGGAAACATGAAGCATCTCACCTGGGAGGGAGCCCTTCCCCCTAGAAACTGCATTGGAGTTAGGTATGGGTTTCCCTTCTTTAGGCTGCTGGAGGTCTCCTCCTCATGGTAAGGGGAGGTTTGTAAAGCGAGGCTGTCGTTGCACCAGTGTACATGGAGATACGCAGAGCATATCTTGAGGACTGGGCCTCAACTCATTCATTAAAAGCTCATAAGCCCCTATTGTCAGACCAGGATAAAAATTTGCACATCTAGCAACCAACACCACTAAGGAAGCTCATGTTGGAAAGATAATGCCTTTTCCTACATTAACACATCTATAAGGATATGCGTGAGCTTTGTAGGACTGAAGGAAAGGGAGGAAGGGCGCCAGGGCCTGACATAATGGTGCAAATAATGGGACAACAGACAGAGGTGATGGTCTGAAGAAATGGAAAACAGTAAAAAAAAAAAAAAAAAAAAGATGGCCAAAGCTATGTGACTAGTTCTGGCCACATTACCACATATATTTCCACCATATACTCCCTAGCAGTTCATAAAAGTTCAACTGCTTAGGGAACTCTGTTTAAAATGTGTATACTGAATGGAGAGAACAGCCTGCCCAACTGTTCTCATCCGTGGTTTCAAATATGCATCCATATGTACAGAAAGATGTTGGCTTTGGATGTCTTATTCCCAAAGCTCTGAAAGAGATTCAGTTGTACGATGGAAACAACATAGATAGACCTCATGTAGCTTCTGTTGAGGAAAAATTACTAAAACCTTTTGGCTCCTGCTGCTCCTAAGAACAAAGTAGTCATTTTATTTCCAAATATGGCCACTGATTGTGGATACTCTTGTAGAATGCACAACTTTGGAAGCACTTACGGGCTTTTAAGCTTTCTTTAGGGCCATTACATATCCTAACCACTCACCTTGGCAAAGAAGCACACTTTTGAGATAGGTCTGTAGAAGTACATGAATTCTTGTTCTTTCCTTATATATTCACATGTTATTTTCCTTCCTACTATAGCCAAGAGAATAGTGTCCGGGTTTGCACCAGGTGACAGGGCAATCCAGCTTGGAGTGCCCCGGGTGGAACACCCTGAGGCAAGGGTTGTTATTCCTGGAATGATGACTGCTGAGAGATGCTGCAGGATCTGACCTGCTGCAGGTGAGTTGTGGCAGAGCTTCCTCTGCCACCCTAGTAATGGGGAAGTCTGAGCTCGGGTGTGACTCAGGAAGGAGAGGCCAGAACTTGCAAGGACAGTCTTGAAAGCTTTAAAAGTTACTTTTAGAGGCCTGTTATGGGAGAAGAAAGCAGGCAAAGAGCTCCAGGGGGAACCCCCCCCCCCCCGTAGTAAGGAGGACAGATGAGGGAAGCTGCCTGCTTGGAGGAAGAGGAAGAAATAGGTGGAGGATGGCCTGCCTCCCCTCCCTGGAAAGGAGTAGAGATTCTGAGGCCAAATGGAAGGGCACAGGCTGACCCTATAGAGGGCTGGGGCCATGTAGTGGCATCCAGACCTGCTGTGAGTACAACTGAATAACTACTTTCAAATGCAAGTTAGTTCTAAACATAATTACCTGTGAATAATTTCCATTGAAATCAATAGGACATGCATATGTGTGTTTTCACCATAGTAATAAACACAGATCACAAGACACCACCAAAAGCAGATATATTTCTATCGAAGGCTATTATGACCGGCAGTAATACTTATCGAAGAGGGTAAAACGGGTAATGAGGTCATATTCATGGCTAAAACCACGATCCAGCTGACTAAAATAATGACGATTTAATCTAGGCTTGACAGCAGTCAGTCCCAGACAAAACAGAAATTATTAAAAGTCAAAACTGATACACAAAGGCCCAACGTTTCGTGTCTTGAACCAGACACATCTTCTGGGGCAAACCAAAGCGAATTGGTAGATGTTAGAATTCTTCGCGTCCTGCTGTCAAACTGTCAAAAGCAAACGGAACACTGCTGATCACCAAGGAAACCAGTTCTGCAAGCACTCAGCAAAAATGACACTGCAACTACTAAGAGAGAAGACCCCCCCCCACATAAAAACTGGAAAGTAGCAACACCATGTCAACCAACGAATGTATGAGTTACATATACACAAATTAACAAAGTATGGACGATGCAAAGCAATAAACTTCAGGCGGATAGAGAGGGGAAGAATAGGATTTCTGCAAAGTCCGAGAATATTAATGAAACAACAGAAAACAACAAGACAGAGAAAATTTGGACAGTTTTACCTTTTATTAAAGGAGTAACTGACAAAATTGCTAGAATTCTTAAACAGGGGGACATCATAATGATGTTTAAACCTACAAGAAAAATTGAACAGCTGCTCAACAACCCTAAGGACAAGAGACCCCCCCTTTCCAGTCCAGGCATTTACAGTATCCCATGTGGCACCTGTGGCAAAGAATACATCGGATTGACACAGAGATCTATTAACACCAGACGGAAGGAACACGAGAAATCGGTGAGATTGGAGCATCCGCAACTATCTGCTTTAGCTGAACATGCGGTCTCCACGGGACACACTATTCATTTTAAAGAAACTTGTGCCTTAAGAACAGAAAACAAGTTAAATATCCTAAAAAAATTGGAAACTTTGGAGATAAACAGAAAATCTTCCAATTTTCTGCTTAACAGGCAGCAAGAACTAAGCTTTGCGAACCGCATTTGGCTCCCTATAATTCGCAAGCCGGAATCAAGATTGCCGGGAGAAATATCAACAACCTCAGATATGCAGACGATACCACCCTAATGGCAGAAAGTGAAGAAGAACTAAAGAGCCTCTTGATGAGGGTGAAAGAGGAGAGTGCAAAAGTTGGCTTGAAACTCAACATTAATAAAACTAAGATCATGGCATCTGGGCCCATCAATTCCTGGCAAATAGAAGGGGCAGAAATGGAAGCAGTAACAGATGTTACTTTTCTGGGCTCCAAGATCACTGCAGACGGAGACAGCAGCCATGAAATTAAAAGACGCTTACTCCTTGGAAGGAAAGCTATGGCAAACTTAGACAGCATAATAAAAAGCAGAGATATCACCATGCCAACAAAAGTTCGCATAGTCAGGGCGATGGTGTTCCCAGTAGCAATGTATGGTTGCGAGAGTTGGACCATAAGGAAGGCTGAGCACCGAAGAATAGATGCTTTTGAACTGTGGTGCTGGAGAAGACTCCTGAGAGTCCCTTGGACTGCTAGGAGATCAAATCAGTCAATCCTAAATGAAATCAACCCTGACTGTTCCCTGGAAGGACAGATACTAAGGCTGAAACTCAAATATTTTGGCCACCTAATGCGAAGAGAGGACTCTCTGGAGAAGACTCTGATGCTGGGAAAAATTGAAGGCAAAAGGAGAAGGGGAAGGCAAAGGATGAGATGGTTAGACAGCATCACCGATGCAACGAACATGAAAATGAGCGAACTCAGGAAGATAGTGGAGGACAGGAAGGCCTGGCGGGATATGGTTCATGGGATCACGAAGGGTCGGACACGACTTAACGACTGAACAACAACAACAATTCGCAAGCAAGTAGGATACAGACAAGATGTTAACAATGTAACTCATACGTTCGTTGGTTGACATGGTGTTGCTACTTTCCAGTTTTTATGTGGGGGGGGTCTTCTCTCTTAGTAGTTGCAGTGTCATTTTTGCTGAGTGCTTGCAGAACTGGTTTCCTTGGTGATCAGCAGTGTTCCGTTTGCTTTTGACAGTTTGACAGCAGGACGCGAAGAATTCTAACATCTACCAATTCGCTTTGGTTTGCCCCAGAAGATGTGTCTGGTTCAAGACACGAAACGTTGGGCCTTTGTGTATCAGTTTTGACTTTTAATAATTTCTGTTTTGTCTGGGACTGACTGCTGTCAAGCCTATATTAAATCGTCATTGTTTTAGTCAGCTGGATCGTGGTTTTAGCCATGAATATGACCTCGTTACTCATTTTACCCTCTTCGATAAGATATATTTCTGTTTCATGATTTTGAAACAGTACTTTACAGTACACTATTTAAGAAAAAACTGAGAAGCAAAGGGACATGATATGCATTTGACATGCGATTCTTGGCCCTAAAGTAACAAAACAAAATCATATAATAAGCTTCTTCGGCCCACTAGTGGTGGATAAGGAGCTGATGGTATGAATCTCCACCAACCTGGACTCTCTTCCTCTGCCTTTTCCTCAGGGCACATAGATCTTCAAGAAGCCACTAGGAAGGTGGGGGCAAGGCTGCTCCAACAGGTCTTATTGTGAGAGAACATACTGTATTTCTTCAATTCTAAGACGCATGTTTCTTCCCAATTAAGCATTTCAAAAAATGGGGTGCGTCTTAGAATCGAAGGTCTTCAAAAAGCACCCCAAAATGCTATCTTCTTACTTACTAGGGCTTGCGGGAGCTTCAGGGAGGCCTGCGCAACCCTCTGCAGGCCTCCCTGATCTTCAGTTCGGCAAAAAACGGTGATTTTCAGCCATTTCCGGTTTTCGTGAAAACCAGAAATGGCCAAAAATCACTGTTTTTCGCCAAACTGAAGATCAGAGTGGCCTGCTGAGGGTTGCGCAGGCCTCCCTGAAGCTCCCCCAAACCCAGGTAATGAGGGAAATGGCACTTTCTGACAGGGCCAGAAATGCTATGCAAAGGCAGTGCACTCAGTCATCCTCAGCTGCAGGAGACATGCTGGGGAGAGTTGGTGCTGAGCAGGTACTAAATGGGGGAGAGTGCCTGTATTCATCTATAGCAAGGGGATAAACAGCTTTAGTGCCAATAATGTTTATGAGGCATACATGAAAAACATCAACTTCTACTTGAAGCTAATAAAGAGGATTTTGCTGGTCTCAAAGGCAAGTAGGAGATTGCACACAAATATAGGTAGAAGGTCTGCCAGATTTAGACTTAAGACATCTGTCCTAAAATGTTGTTGTTAAAGCATTTAACTACAGTTCGTTTTCTGTGCTCGCTAAGCATAAGTATCCAAGAGTTTTGTTCACTTTCCCTACTGCTTTCCTTTTAAAAAAAGTTCCAGACAAGCCAGGACACCAGCTCTTGAGAGTTTTCTTGGCAGCTACTCCTAACAACAAAATTATACTTACCGGTATTTATAAGTGAAATGAAGGCTTATCTATCTATCTATCTATCTATCTATCTATCTATCTATCTATCTATCTATCTATCTATCTATCTATCTATCATCTTATAACTAGCCTACCCAGGTGCAGATGTGCATCTCCATCCGCATGAATACATCCATCAGGTTAAATGGAGCCTGAATTAGCTCCAGTGAGCATCTTCCTCTGGATACACATTGATGATCTGCATTGGCTACACACATAGATTTCTTTTGCTGGATCACAACAATTAAGTTTACAGACACGCTTCTTGAACAGCAGCAAGCTGAGCTGGTTAAGCCTGCCCATTTTAAAACTGGTTTGGTTTTCAGCACACCCATGAAACGTTCATGCAGATGAACTTTCTGGATCAAACCAAGCCTCATCTGCTCCAGAATTCTTGCTCCAGCAGTGGCCAAACAGAGTGCAACGGCTATAGTTATCCCATGCTATTTGTGTCCAAGATGTGAATACAGTACATTGACGCTATACTTCAAGGGTCCATTTATTTCAAGGGCTCTGGCTTATGAAGTCATGCTTTCAGTACAGACAATGCAGGTTGAATACAACATTATGTGTGCCTAAAGTCAGCACTAGTCTGTAAAAACAACAGCCAACTATTAATGCAGACTGCAAAGCCATCTCTTTCACTTCCTTCAAAACCCTCCTCAAAACCCTCCTTTTCCAAATGGCCTTTGACTTACCCTCTTAACCCTCATTCCCAACTATAATAATCAGACTTTTAAGCATGTTTGTTTATAAATTCATTTCATTCATTCATTCATTCATTCATTCAAAAACCTTTTTACCCCACCTTTCCTCTCAATAGATGCCCAAAAGTGGTAATATAATGGAAAGAACAAATTAAAATACAAAAACCATTACAAAACGAAAAAGCATCAAAACCAAATTAGTACATATCTGGGAATGTGGACTGGAACAGAAATTTCTTTTGGTCCTATATAAATCCATTTCCCTGCATTCTCCCCTTCCTATTCTTGTTTCTCCCTCCTTTCCTCCCTCTGTGGTTTATACACTGTCAATTTTAGATTGTAAATGCCTTGGGAGCAGCGACCTGTCTGTGTCGCCTGTGTACGTCCATCATGTGCCATGTACAAACTACAGTGCAGTATAAATAAATAGCAATCACCACAACAAAATCATCAGAAACCTCTTGCTACTCAGGCATCTCTTGCAATCAAACTACCAAACAAGACTATCTTGATTAAGATGAGAACATGCTAAGTGAAAGTTAATGGACAGGGCAACCCTGAAGAGTGGATAAAGGATTCTTGACCCAGGGCCCTGCTGTACCTCTGATGAGACAACAATGCCTCTGATGCTTAATATTCATTGCAAGAATGCCAGTACCAGAACGGAGGTGGTTTCCTAGACGGAACTGCTGGCATGGCTTGCAGTGTTATGAACCTGTGGTTGTCTAAAAGAGTAGAGAAGTGAGTGAAATCTGTTGACAGAAGATATCGCACTTCTATTATTAACTATCCAGTCCTGTCAATCTGCTCTAGAGAAAGCCATAAAGACTGAATTACAAATTGAGTTCTCATTGTCCTGCATGCAGCTGATGAGCGAATCTCCTCTTTTAGAAGCCTCAGTCCAAGCAGACAGAACTGACCTGTGGCCCAGTCCTATCCTCAGCCAGCAAATACTGTGCAGTGGAACAGGCTCTGCTGCATGCTATGGGCTAGCTGGGGTCCATAATATAACAGAGAGGCAAATAAAAGATTTCATACTTACCTACTCTACTGTGCCATGGTCCCCAATGGGTCTACACAGATCTGCACCAGCTCTTTGTCTGGCGTAAGCCTGAGTGGACCCAGCCAAGGGGGCACGTTGAGGCCAGGTGGGACCATAGGATATCAGCGCCTCCATCGATATCCGCCCCTCTTCTCCGCCAACACGTCCCATGTCAGTCCTGATCCACATCCCGATCCTCCCCCTCCACACTCTTAGCCCATTCCCACTGCCATCTTACTGACACTAGTGGTGTCTGAGTGCTCCAATGGCATTTGCATTGTCACCAGCCATTTGTGCTGGTGGTTCCATTGCATATGCTGTCCCTGTGGCTGCAGTGTCAGCAGCCCAGGCCTTCTGTCAATGGAACATGATAGCAGACAGCCTGCATAGATTGTGCCATAAGGCAGAGACCCCCATAACTTCAGATGCATCAGACTGAACTCAGCTTTCCAGCCATGTCTTATGGTCTGCTTGAGGCTTGGCAACTTCCCTGTTCTTTCAGTCCCAAATAACTGCATGAACAGGAGGTTAACTGTACTCATGGTGGGCCATCATGACTGGCAGGTGGACTGTTTGGCTTGTTGGGTCACAAAGACCTGGGCTAAAGTCTATATCTATTATCTGTAGCTCTGATGGAGCTGTAGTGGGATGAACCATTCCAAAACAGAATGCAGAAATCAAATGTCTAGCTAGGGTCAAGGGATAGGAGTGCCGGAATGAGCCCTGCACAAGCCTGAATTCAGGCTCTATCTGAGTATTGTCACAAAATGGACCTTGGTGTTATGCAATATATTTACAGTTATTAAAGCATTAAATTGCAGTTTAACATCTTCACCAATTATTTATTTATTCATAGGCTCAAAACGTTTCTGTTTCGTCTTGCGTTTGGGTGATGGGTTGTTGTCTGCCCCCAGTGTCTCAGTATGTTCTGCCTTGCTGTTTTTCTGCTCCACATTGTCACCCCCCCAGTGGATTTTATTGTTTTTTAATTTACTTTATGTATTGTTCTTAAATTATGTATTTTAACTGTGTTGTAAGCCGCCTTGGGCATTTGCCTTGGCATAGGATAAGGCGGGGTATAATTTTTTAAAAAAACTAAAATAAATAAATAATAGGTCCTTCTGAATTTTTGTGTTGCAAGGCTCTGGGAGGGCCACACAAAATCTGAAATAATCTGCAGAATGATCGACTGTAGAAATAACTAAAGGTGGCACTGGTATCTACGTAAAGAGAGGCATAGTGAAGCGTAAGAGAATCCAGCACTGAGACTGCTCATCACACAATACAGATGTTGATGTCACCAGTCTTCATCACAGATCTGGTTGCTCAGTTGCAGGTGTGATGTACAATGAGCCCTCCAAATAACACTGTCTGCTTTGGTCAGTTGCACAATTGTGCAGACATAACCTAAGGATAGGAAAGAAAAGGAGGGGAAAAGAGATGGGAAAAAAAGACATGCAATGAAGACCAGAACAGAAATAGCCAGTAGTGCAGCTTAAGTTTATATCTTTATTTATTATATTTATATGTTATGCTTTATTTATTTTAAAAATGTATCCATCAACATTCCATTAAATAATGCTAAAAGCAGCTTACAACTCCCCCATCAATTAAAGCAATAAAACAGAAACAAATGATTAGAGCAATATCAAAACCAGAGACATCAGATGAAGAAGGAAAGTGCAATATAAAACAGCCAAGACCAAGAAACAAAGAGACCTCTGGGAAAAGCCTGTTTCAAAAGATGTGTCTTTGCCTGTTGGTGGAAGGCCAACAGAGAACAGGCATGGCAAGCCTCCCTGAGTAAGGAGTTCTGCAGCTGAAGTGCAACCACTGAGAAGGCCCTGTCATGTGTCATGATGAGCAAACATGCATCAAATGTTGGTGGGACAAAAAGAAAGGTAATTGATCGCCTTTAACAAATTTCTCAAGTAAAAGCAGAAAATAATCATAATGTGTTAATACATCAGATAAAAACAGAAGCAGAAAAAACCCATAAAGGCCTGAGAGGATAAAATGTCTTCATGTGATACTAACAGGATGAACCGCCTTTCTTGGTCATTGGATTTCTTCTCTGATATTAATCCAAGGCGGTTTATATGGGAAGGCTTTCCCAACCACCCTAATGGGGGGCTTTACAATCATATATATAAATGTCCAATCTTTCATGAACTACATTCCAGATGGATTCCTTTTGCAGTCTGGCCTCTCCCTGGTCGTCGCCTCTCACGCTTGGCCAACGCAGCTGGCAGCTCTTTATCTCTTCTCACAGAGGCTTTCACAGCTTTTTGTCAGCGGCGTATCTCGAACTGGCCGTTCACCAATCTTCAGGCTTACGAGGCGGCAACTCTACCAACTGAGCCAGACGTCCTGTTCAAGCATTATGCTAGTCTTGTGTGTATGTCATGTTGTCCCTTCTCCCAGATGAAATGGCTCACTGACCATTTGGGCAGATTAATTCAGTCACATATTTTGCTATTTTTTATTGTTCCACTAATGGGCAGTGCAATCCTATCCAGCGCCAGTGCAGTGTGGGTGCCAGGCCCATGCTTTATCCCTTGCTGAAGAGGAGCAAGCTGGGGGGGGGGGGTCTCCTTGCAGTAAGGGGACATTCGTCCCCTTGCTCTGAGTAATGCCCCAGTCTCCACTATGTGGCTACTCAGGTCAGCAGCATCTATTTGGCAGCGCTGAACCGAGAAGCCCTATCTTGGGGCTGGAGGCCTGGGAGGGTGGATAGGACATGGCATCTAATGAGAACGCCGATCCCACCCCCCCTCCCAGCCTGATCTCCCAGCCCTCCCCCAGCTCCAGCACTGCTTGGAGTGGGACTTACCCGCTCCACAGCACTGCCCTCTAACCTCTTTGGCAGGTGGGTGACACAGGCCTCAGCACTGGCATCGCCTACTCGCCGGGTGCCACAAACGTGCTTTGCGGCATGTTTGCGACACCCTAAAGCCAGTGCCGAGGCCACAGCACCAGCACTGTCTGCCCATAAGATTGCGCTGTGAGGTAGAGTTCGGGGGGGGGGGAATCCAGACATGCCTGAATGTCAAAGGTAGGCAGGTAAGATTAGTCCCATTTTAAATTGAGTGGAAATTCTAAGCCATGGAAACATCTAACTGCCTGTATTTCTCTTTTTGTCAGAACCGATTTCACTTTGCACCTTCTCCTAAGCTTTTTGTTCTGGGACAAGTGTTGCAAATATAATGGAAACTACAAAAGGCACTTGCCTGTAATACTTACCAATCAACCAGCTACATACTGTCCATTTAGTGGGACACCTACGGAAGCACTTTTTCATTTTGTTCCTTGCAGATTTCATGAAGAAATCTATGGTACCGCATTTGCTACTAAAGGGCACTTCATTGTTGTTTCAAATTAGCTATATTATAAGCAACGTGGGGGGGGGGGAGTACAAAAGCGTGGTGTTCAGAGCCAGCGCCTAGTAGATAATGGGCCAATGCACTTAAGGGACACTGGTGAGACGGTATCCTGAAGAGCTTGTTAAACTGCCTTCTATCACTAAAGCAGAGTAATTTCAGAATATTCATACCATTGTGCCACTCTGTGGTTACATTCAGCAAAGTAAATTGCCCCTACAACTTTGACGTGAAGTTTTCTACAGGATTTGATTTTAGTGGTGTGGGAGGCTTAATGTTCTGCCATGTCACATTCTAGTCAACTGGTCCTGCAGCAGATGACTATAGAATATAAGTCCATCGAGTCTAGCATTCAGTTTCTCACAGTGGCCCACCAGCTGCCTCTGGGAAGCCCACAAATAACAGAAAAAGGCACACTTCTCTCCCACCATTGCTCCCGGGAAACGTGTATTCAGAGGCATACTGCCAGGGGTGTCGTTAGGGGTGGGGGGCAGGGGTAGGTTGCTACGTGGCAGTGGGCCCACTTGCCTCCGGAGTCATCGTCGCCTGGTTGCCCCCTCTGCCACTTTTTTCTTCTTTGAAGCCACTCCAGCAGCGAGATCGATCCTCCCACCCGGCCTGAAATGAGCCGAAATGCAGCTTGTGTGTGTGTGTTTTCGTGCTGCGCAGCCGCCAAAATTTGGCAGTGGTGCACGAAAAATGATGTAACGCCCCCTAGGGGCAGAGTTTGTGGCGTCACATAGGGGGTCGCATCAGCGCCCCCACGGGGGGCATAGGAACGCCACTGCACACTGCTGCTGAACCTGGAGATAGTGCAGAGTTATCATTCTCCTGCTCACTGCCTTCTCTGCACGGAATGGCTCCGACGGCGAGGGGGCGGGGCCGCCTCGTACCGGCTTGTAAACAGGACTAGGACAGGGCGCAACTTACAGTACCTCCCCCACCGTAGCGACACCTCTGAGAGGGAGGGAGCTCCATAATCATGGTGCCACCACAGAGAAGGCCCCCTCTCACATCTCCACCAGCTGAAGCTCAAACAGCGGCACAACTCTAGAGGGCCCTCCTGCTGATCTCAGTGGGTAGGTCACTTCATAGGGGAGGAAGCAGTTCTTCAGATACCCTAGTCTCAAGTTGTACAGCACTTTAATGGTCATTACTACACCTTGAATTGCACTCAGAAATGAACCAGGAGCCAGTGCCGCTGGAAAAGCAATGATGTGACTGAGTCATATGGTCTGGCTCCAGTTATCACACATGCAGCTGTATTCTGCATGACCTATAGTTTCTGGCTGGTCTTCAGGGCAACCTCACATACAGTGCAGTACACTAGACCTATTTGGATTTCACCAATGCATGGATCCCTGTGGTCAGGTCAATCTGATTCAGATAAGGATGCCGTTGGCATGCCAGCTGAAGCTTGGCAAAGGCTCCCCTGTCTACTGTCACCACCTGACGATCCAGAAGTAATGCAGGATCCAGGAGGACACTCAAACTGTGAACCCGCTCCTTCAGACTGAATAAGTCTTTTAAAAAATGTCACTTCAAATACACAGCTACAATGAATGTACAGTATTAGAAACTACATTTCCCAAGAACCACATGGATCTTTCATCCTAGCACACTGCTACATAGAGAGACATCCTTCTTTTTCCCTCACCATGGTGGGACAGGTGCTCTGCCACACCCCCAATGTTGTACCACACTCATAAGGACCAGAAATTTCCTATTTAAAAAGATAATGAAAATAGATTCAAAGTTTTTTAAAAAATGTGCCTGAGAGCATTTTTTGCAGCACAACAAGAGCACGAGCATGCAGAGTTCTAATTGCCCTGGCGATACGGATCTCTCTCACTGAAGCGACCAAAGAGAAATGACCCTATAGTACTACAGTCCCTACATGCATTAGCCACAAATTATTACAATCAACCATGGAGTCATCAAAGAAACTGCTCCACTCCCCCACAGAAAACCACAAAGAGATTGGGCATGAGTAAAATACCACCCGTCCCAACCAGGAAGTACTTTTCCCAGGAACAAAGTCAAAATGTAACTTTGTTTTGCTGTGACGTATTTTTTTTATTCTACCTTTTTATCAGAAATGTCAGAACAAATATTAAAAACATTGACTTGATGTTGCCTTTTTAACAGATTGGCATTTCTGATAACTTTTTGACATCCAAATATGTCAAAGTGTGAATGAAAGTTGGTTTCAAACGCATTGCAGGTTGGTTCAAATTCAACAAGTCAGGGGCATAAAACAATGAAAGAGAACTGTCCCTTTTTCTAGGTAGAACAAGGAAATATCTTCTGGATTAAGCTCTTCACCATGGCCTTCTGATACATCTTCCTTTGTGCTGCAATGCATCAAAAATTTGAAAAAAAATCTGTAGAAAAGTGCAACTTTTGGACAGCAGGCTGAAACACATCTGGGGGTTTGTCTATTCTCCTTTGAATCTCAGTTCTTGAAACTTAAAACAAAGTAGAATTTCACATGGAGTAATTAAATGATGTTTTTTTACAACCTTTAAATAAGAATAGATAAAAATAACAGCTCCTCTAGGACTACAATATGAAGAACAGCAAAATATGTTAAGGGAGTACTACGAATACATGTACCAACTACAATACTCATCAAAGAAATGTTTGATCCAATTTAGGATCAAAGCTTATCTTAAGTCCTCATTAAAATGAAGATGATTGGCATGCTACAAGAAAGGTACACCATACTTGGTCAACTTATATTTATCATGATCTTACAGGACAAATTGATGCACACTTTTGCTTTAATGCCATGAGTGGTCATTTTGTTGGCCATAAATTGTTTTAGGAAAACATTTCATAAATGGAAAAATGGAAGATGTATATTCACAAGCACAGGCTGTGTTATTCAGTTGGAGAATATGTTTGCCCGGGCTAAACTGCACCCTTTCCTTCAAACAAGAGGAAAATGCTACTGGTTGACGTTTGGATATTTTACAAGACCATAGCTATTGTTGGTTTTAAAACTTTATAATCTACCCTATCAAATCAATACCACAGATTTTACTGGATTAACAGCCCAATCCTATCCAATGCTGGATAGGGACGGGCGGGAGATCTCCTCGGGATAAGCGGAAATTTGTCTGCTTACCCCAGGAAACACTCCAGCCCGCCCTATGGGGCTACTCAGATCTCTGCCACCTCTTTAGATGGCTGTGAGACAGGAAGCCCCGTGTCAGGTTATCAAGCCCGGGGGGGGGGGGAGAGGATAGGATTTTGTGTCCACTAAGGACACCAGTTCCAGCCCCTCCCAGACCTGATCTGTTCTAAGGACAACACCAAGATAACATCTGAAGCACTCTGCACACTCAGAAAGCGCTCTCTAAACATTACTTACTATGATGTTGTAATACTACGTTGCCTACTACATTGTCTCAGTCTTTCATGGTGCTCAGTCAACACAGGTGCTGTGTGCAAAGTACAACAGGTTGTACAAATGGATCTGCGTTCAATAGAATGCATCCCTTGAGCTCCCCAGTCACTGGTTTCTTGCTGAAATTGGTTCTTTCTTGCATGGCTACTGAATAATGCAGACGTTTCACCCAGAGAGCTGAGGATACATGTGAATTATCTCCGATTTCTTGAGAATGCAGTGCTTCCTGGTTTGGAAATATAAGGTACCTCTCTTAAAGTGGTGATTTCATGCTGTCTGTCCCTCAGTCAAGTTGCTCCTAGTGCATGACATCACAGGAGTTCATCCTGGAAGTGAAATCATTCGGTGTTCAGGTTTCTCTCTTTAACTATCCATAGATAGGCCATCCATTTTCATCACTGTTTTTGTACTATGGACTGATTGATTCACACTGTGCCATACTCTGTTTTTGTTAAAATCCATGGAACAAGAATCATGCGCACCGATGCCTTGGATATGGGGGAGAGAGGAAATAGTCAGCGACACGAATTTAAACTGTACTCACACCATATACGCTTTTTGTTGGCCTTTTCCTATTTTTCTTTCATAGGCTGCTGAGATTACACAAGGAAGAATAAAAATGACCATTCTGTGAAATTATAGAACATTGAAAAACTCCAAGTTGCACAGTTTACTGTTATCTTTCCAAGAACGTAGGAGGCTATAACATTCCGATACTTCATTCCAGTAACAAAGATTGTAACAAGGACAGAAAAATAGCACAGCATAAATCCAATCATGTGGCTATGATTGTAACAAGGGCAGGATATCGTCGGTACAAATGTAATCCACTCTTGTTGCAGCATTGAGATTGTAATCTTATGGTTAACGTCTAGAAAAATGTTGGTTGGGATTGGTGGCTGACAGATTCACAGCTAGGAGAGAGGCTTATGCTACATGACCGGAGGCAGCGGTGGAGGGAGAGCACTGGGTTAGTTTTAAGGTGTGCTGTACACTGTGTGGTGTAGCTGCTAAGAGTGTCATCTGCGAAACGGGAAGTCATCACAGCTATACACTATATATCATCTTTGACACCACTGTAGTCTCAGCCCCTCTCCCTGCATCTGTAATATGAAGGCAACACTATCTATACACAACTGCTATTTGTGTATACAGCAGCAAAATTAGCAGCCCTATCCTATCCTTTCCCCCTTCACAGCATGCAGCCATGCTAAAACAGGCTGCTCTGCATACTACAGTGGTTGTGGGGAGATTGGGAGACTAGGGAAAGGTAAGGGGAAATATTTTCCCTTCTCTCCCCATAAGCCGTCTGCTCGCCAATGGGTCTCCTCAGACCTGCTCCAGCTCTTTATCTGGCGCAAATCTGAGGAGAGAAAGAGGGCATAGTATCCAGCACAAGTCACCCGTGCTGGGTGCCACCCCCTCCTGCCTCCCAACATGCCTCCATTCTGCCCCATTCCACCCCCTCCCCATTCCACTCCTGCCACCAACTCACCATTGGCGGCAGGCACTCCTCTCTGGCTGCCACCACATACTGAACCCTGTCATTTGTGCAGACAATAAAACATCTCAACATTTCTAAATGAAGGGCCCAATCATAACCGGCCACTGAGCCTTTGGAACTCACGTTCTGGTGACACAGCAGCATTTTCAGCATTGCAAACTGACACAATCTGTCACACAGAGGCGAGGCTAGCAGTTATGCTACCCGGAGCTAGGAGGTGTTGGCCACCCTGAGGGTGGCCAACACCCCCCTAGCTCCAGGCAGCATAACCACCCTGAAGGATCTTTTTGGCGCGACCAGAGGCCGCGCCGCGATTTGGAGGGGGGGTTACCCAGAGAGACCCTGCTCCGGGTGCCCACCCGACCCCAGGGTGCCCCCCGCCCGGCCGCTGCCTCCCTCCTGGCTTATTGCTCCCTCCGGGTCCACGCTGATGCTTTGTACGCATGTGCGAAATCGCCGGCTAAGGTCTGGGCAGTATAGGCCGAGCCGGCATGACGGGCAGACGCTCTCTCCCGGCCTCCGGAGCCGCGCGGACCTGGCGGAGCCTCCGGGGGCCGGTTGGGCGGCCTCCCGCTGCCCTGTCTCGCCCGCCGTGTAGCTGGAATTTCTAGCTACACGGCGGGCGAGACAGGGCAGGCGGGCGGAGGGTGGGCGGCAACTCAGGGTGGCACGGCATTCCGCCCCAGCCTGAGTTGCAGCCTGGAGCCATTGCTCCGTCCGCTCCGCCCGAGATATGGCTCTGCAGTGTCACACACAACCGGGCTGCTACTAGAAATGGTGAGCAGCGGCAACTTGCAACAGTGGCCCACAAACATGCCCCAGAGCTGGTAAGTTGGTGCAGGGGGTGGGCAGGGGATGAGCTGAATAGGGTGGTGACAGGGAAGAATGGGGCAGGGACCAGGGCAGAGATGGGGATGGTCGAGGGCAGGAAGTTATTGGCAGCTGTAGCTCTACTGATATCCTACTTCCTTCCTGGCCTCAATCCACCTCCCCAGATCCTCTCAGAGTTGCAACAGCAAAAGAACTGTTGTGGGTCAGAGCAGTGGCGTCACTGCAGGGGGGGCGGAGCTCTAAGTTCTGCTGCGATTGGAGCCTCCGTTACACGGAGGAATGAAGCGGCCCCGCCCCCTCGCCTTCGGAGCCTTTCAAGGAAGCAAAAGCAACGCTGAGAGGAACTTAGAGGAACTGTTGAGAGGAACGCAACAACTCTGAGAGGAACTTAGAGCTCCGCCCCCCCTGCAGTGATGCCACTGGGTCGGAGTAGATCTATTGGGGAAGTGGAAGTTTACCCCAAGGAGGCCTCTGTGACTGGCCCCTCAGCAGGATACTGTAGCACATGCTCCATTGGTACAGCTGCATCTGTGGAGAGGGGTGATTTAGTTAGGATTGGGCAGTAACATGTGTAACACAAATATAGTTTAGTATGATCATTTCATTTTTTTTCCCAAAATGAAACTGTAATAAGTTAGATTCACTATATAATAAAAAGGACTTTGCCATATTCTTGGCTGTGTATCATTATATTAGCAACTTCACACAGTGTGCTTGATTCAACAGTTTTCAAGAGCTTGTTAACCTTTCTGATTAGATTTGTGCTATCAATTACACTTAACAAGGAACTTTTTATCCATGCTTTTTTATTTTCCTTTCATTAACTCCGTAAATTATTTTAGGGACACTTGTGTTGTAACCACCACAGGCATTGATACTATACCCTAGAAGGTTTTTAACATTTCTTATTCGGTACTTATGAAGAAAGCATTTTGATCCTTCAGTCTCAATTATAAATTTAATTGGTGCTGTCCTCATTTTCGATGTTTGTCTTTAGATCATTACTTTATGCAGAACTCTTGTGTTGTCTTTATTAGTAGCAATGTACCCATAATCATGACAGGAAAAGTGTGGAGCAGGCGAATTGGTATATTTATTTTATTTTGCCTAGCTTTTGATTGAGTTATACTTCTTTCTAGATAAGGCTGTTGATTTTCATTTTAATTTAGTTGAGCAGTCTGTTGTTGATTTAACTTTGATTTTCAAAATGTTTAAAACTTATTATTTTTAATTTTATAAGCCACCTACCAGAATAGGAAAGGAAAGGCACAGAAGGTTTTAAAATAAATGGAATAAATATTGCAAAATGCCCTTAAATGTCTTCTGCACACACAGATGCATTGTGTTTATTGGCAGGATTCCTGTAAGTAGGATTGCCAACTCTAACTTTAATAATAATAATAATAATAATAATAATAATAATAATAATAATAATAATAATAATAATAATAATACAGTATTTATATACCACCTTTCTTGTTCATTGGATTTCTCCTCTGACTTTAATCCAAGGGCAGGCTTTCTCAACCCCCCTGACAGGGGTTTTTACAGTCATATATGTTCAATCTTTCATGAACAACTGCATTCCAGATGGTATCCTTTGCAGTCTGGCCTCTCCCTGGCCGTCGTTTCCCACACTCAGCGGACGCAGCTGGCAGCTCTTATCTCTCCTCACAGAGGCTTTTTGTCAGCGTGTGTATCAAACTGGCCATTCACCGATCTTCAGGCTTACGAGGCGGCAACTCTACCAACTGAGCCAGACCTCCTTTAGCTATTCCTTGAGATTTTTTCCCCAATATGATATAATGTTGGAAATTCCTAAAGATTCTGGTAAAATATCCAGGATTGCTTTCAATAATCTCCTGGAGATTGATACTGATTTCTGAAAACTCCAGGCCAATCCTGCAAGACTGGCAATCCTATCAGTAAGTGAGGACTGGACTGGCCCGTGTCAAGATTGTAGGGCATGTTTTATGCTGACCACAAAAGTTTTCAAAGCTGCTTACGCAGCATTTGAAATGTTCCAAAGGGGCTCAAAGTCTAAAAAGAGACACAAGCAAACAGCCACTGGGAGGGGATGATTTTGAACACTTGCTTCCCCCCTGTTAAATACCGTATAACAGTAGTGGCCCTACCCCCCTGCCCACATGGGAGGGGGCCGCCACCACAACACCCCCACGGGACGTAATATGCCCCACCCCTTGGAAACACCCCCCCGGCGACCCACCACTTGGGGCCCACCGCCCCAACAACCCCCACCGTAATGACCCCTCTGCCATATAAGAGTTACCATGCTTCATTTTTCACTTTGCTTTTTTGTTGCAACAATGCCTTGTGAGATCCTATGTCAGGGAACCACAACTCAACCGTATAATTTTCATTTCTTCTCATGTACGTTACGTAAGATCTCAACTAACTTTCCTTTGCTGTAAGCTAATGATCTGGAACAAAACTCATTTTCAAATATCCCCGGTGTAAGAAACCCAGAAAAACCATATAAGAAAAGTCTGTACGACAAAGAAGAGCGATCTTATCCAGCCTGAGACTAGGTCCATTCTCTGGGTTCATAACTCGAGTTAAAGGGGTGATTGGAACAAGATGACTGTGCTGCTGGCAGACATACTACTCTTCAGCAGCTGCTACTTCACAGCAATGTGTGTGTGAAGAACTGCCGCAGAGCAACTCTAAGTAAACTGACAACATGCAGTTACTGAATCATACCTCCATTTGGGAAGCAATAAACAGGATAACAATGCACGTTCCTAAAGCCTAGGATGATAAGATGCAGAACAACACAGTTAGGGGTTTATCTTTTATTAACTAGGTCAACAGGATCGTTTTACAAAAGGAGAGTTTTTCGTTTCCATGGTGCTGAAAACTTTTCAAATCTTAACTTCACTTACACTTTGGGCCCACTCACTGAGCCTAATTTTGTTTTTTTTCTGAATTTCAGTGAATGGGTTGGGGGTAAAAGCTGGATGGTATAAGCCAGCATTTCTCAAAGTCCTACAGGGGAGTTAAATCTTTGCGGGGGCAGGGCGATGGCAGCAGCGATGCTCCAGGATTGCACCCAACCCCGACCCCAAAATGCTATTTTTTAACAGTGGTGATCACGTTGAAAAGCCCACTTCTGGTTGCAGAAAAAACTGAAAGTGGGCTTCGGAACACGATCACTGCTGTTTTGAGCCTTGGGGAAGCTTGCTGAGGCACCCGCAGGGGGTCCAGACACTTTGGGAAGCTGGCAGAACAATCAGGTATGCTTAAAAATAGTGTTTTTGGGTTGGGACGGGCGTAATCCTGTAGCGCCGCCACCGACATTTGGGCTGGCCACCCCCCTTAAAGGTAAATCAGACACTTCCGGAAAAAGTGGTGCCAACAGGCAGGTTCTATTTTCCTGTTATGGACGCCTCTCACATGCATGCACGTAGGTGATCATTCTTTATTTATAGTCTTCTTCTTCTTTTTAAGTGGCTCACATTATACTCTCAGTTGTCTCCCAATCAGGGAGTTCAGTAATCCCAATCAGTCCAGGCTTGCTTAATTTCAATCAAGTAAGCATCAGCACTGAGTGTTTTCAAACAATTTATTGAAGTGTTTTAAACCACTTTTGAGTGAATATCAGTATTGAAAATTAATAGACAAAAGTATCGTGAATTGCACCACCGGGTACTCTCCATCAGCTCAACATGCCTGCTTGCTCGACCATAAAGGAAATGTGGGAAAGGCCAGAAGTGACGTGGGGCTGCTGATACGCCAATCACTTCCCAAAATCACAGCCACATCCAGAGTCTCCAGAGGCTCCCACAGGAAGCTGAAGGAGGAAGAAATAGATAGCAGCCCTGAATCCTAGCAGGAAGGAAGGCCAACTAACTGCAGCTCATTTAATTGCAGCCACTGGGGCTGGGCTGCCATAGAGCTTTCCTTCCTAGAAGGCCCCAGTGTGAAGCCCCACTGACAGATAGCACAAAGCATGAATGATCAATAAGCAGTATTGCCCACTGTGTCTATTTCAGTCTACTTAATCCCATGGCTCCGCAATGTTTGTGCAAACTGAAAAACACTGTCTAGAAAGTATTAGCTTCTTGAGCATTCCAGTTGGGATATTTCAGTTCTCTATTTCTTGGCAGTTGTGTTAAATTTCCAAGCGTGTTTATTGAGAGTCTTTCTTGAGTCCATATTGAAGCGGAAGTCTTGTCCCTCAGGCTGTGACCCAGATGGTAAGGTCTGAATACAAATACCATGTCATTTGCAGAATCAGAAGTGGAAAATGGCAATGAAAAATTTCCTAACTGTCAGATCTCCTTCCTATCCTGCTATGCTCCTGATTGAAAATGATTACAGTTTTGGAACCCCACTGTGGACCCTCACCTGTGCACCATCGTGGTCTCCTGAAAGCTTTCTTGCTACGTGCTTATGCTATGTAATGTATAATGAAGCCCACAGGCACAATTGTAACATAATTTGAACTTACAGATTCCATGAAACTGCATATTCCTCCACTTCTTCGGAACCTCAGGTTCATTTCCAATGGAAGGTTAGTCTGATTCACCACAAAAACACTCCTGTCCTTAAAAAATTACCTGGAAGTAAGCCTCATTGATTTCAATGGAACTAACTCCTGTCCTGTAAAGGCCCAATCCTAACCAAGGAAATGCCAGTGTACCACCATGTATGCCAGTGCACAGGCAGCCCTGCTGGAGCAGAAAACCCTCTGCCAACAGGCGCTACACAGATGCCAGCACAGCAGCTGGAAAGCCATGCACCATGATCAACAGGGTGCAGACCAGTGGCTGGCGCAACTCAACTGGCGGAAAGGCTGCAATAGCGCGAAGAGCGGGGCAGGATGGGGCAGGATGATCCCAAGGCCCCTTCCTGAGCTGGACATGCCCCTAATGGCTGTGAACCATTGCACCAGTAGCAGAGCTGGCATAGCACAGAAGAGTCCCATAGGGAGCTATGTGGCACTACGCCTCTCACCCCCCCCCCCCCCGACCAGCCTCTCCACCATATCAGAGCATAAATATCATGCTCGTGCACCTGGACTCTCAGCATGGCATCTGCAAAGGATTGGGTTGTTAGTGTGTTTAGGAGGTCACGGTTCAAACTGGGCTTCTCCATCTGTCAAATGGGTCTTCCTAGGGAGACAGTGATAGTGGAGAGTCTCCCTTTCCTGGAATCTCAATAAGTGTCAACATAGGACACTAATAAGGCCGTCTAAAGAACTATGATATGAGAGGCATTATGCTCTATCCCTTGTGCTCCAGCTGTCTGTCCTGGGAATTCAAGAGAAAGCTTTCAAAATTAAAGTAAGCATCATCATCGTCATAGGGTATGCGTAATATTTATCCTTAGATGTGAAGAACAGTGGGGGCGATAGTAGACTAGGAGCCCAATCCTATCTCCCACCATCCTACACGATGCAATTGCGCTGCCAGAATGTGTGCTGCATACTATGGTAGGGATGTGTGTGATCACATGGCCAGCCTCCCGGTAGGGTGCCTGATTGCCTATGGGTCTCCTTCGAGCAATGCCAGCTATTTTGCTTGTGTAAGTCCAAGGAGAGGAAGGGGGTGGGGTGGACTAGAAAATTGGGGGAAAGATCCAGCATGCGCCTTTGCTGCCAAGATCCACCCCCCTCTAGCCCTCTCCCCTCCCTGTCCCAAACCTCTCCTCCCTGGCCCTCCGCTGACTTACCGGGTTTGGTGCAGGCCAGGCTCCACAGTGGTGGGAGCACAGATTGGCGAGACTGTGAGAAGCTGCTGGTGTATCTCTGCAGAGGAGCATGGAGGAGTCAGCTGGCAAGAAAAGGATAACATCTTGAGAATTGGTCTGAAGCTTGGTTTGCAGCTGCCTACGAAAGCTTGGAGAGCACGATTGTCAACAGCCAGGATAATGAATAAGACAGGAAACATCTGGAGAAATGGAAGGGTCTATGAGATTTTCTCATGGAACAATATTTGTAAAAAACCTCATTGAAAAATGGGGTTTATGTTCAGCCTGCCTATGTAAACTGCCTTGAGTCTATCTTAAGAATTGTGTGAAAGACCAAATCTTGGCAGCTGCAAGTGCTGATTGTGCTGCTAAAGCAGCTGCACCTGCTGAAATGCCAGCACTTATACAAATGCCGGCCAGGAGCATTCATGTGGAAAGGGTGGCCATCCCTGCAATAGTGTGTCATTTAAAAAAGCGAGTCCTGGTGCTACAACGTTTGGGAACCACTGGTATAGGCAACCGTGCTGCCATTGATGGAGGTGAGGGGGATAGCGACATGGAATAGGGCCTTCTCAGCAGTGGCGCCCCAATTATGGAATTCCCTCCCCCTGGAATTAAGAATGGCTCCCTCTTTAGAGACCTTTCGGCGGGGCCTTAAGATGTTTTTATTTAGGTTAGCATTCAATGCCTGACATGGTGGGCTGGCTTTTTAACAAATGGCTTTTAACAAATGCAAATATAGGTGACCCACTGGGGTTGTTTATTTTAATTGTTTTAATTATTTGTTTTAATGTATATACGTATTTTAATGTCTTTATTGTAAGCCGCCTTGAGTGCCCTTGCTGGGAGAAAGGCGGGGTATAAATTATTTAAATAAATAAATAAATAAATAAGTGGGGGTGGACAGAGGCGTCATCATGCCTTGCATTGCTTTGCTTCAGGGTTCCCATCAACTGGTGCTGGTAGTGGCTCACCTTGTTAAAACATTTCTTTCCCATCAGGCTTTTGATGTTTCCCTTTCTACTTGGTCAGTGTTCTTGTAAATGTGTGTGGTCTGATATTCTGTATGACTCGTTTGACTTTATTGACTGGTTGGTTGGTTGGGGTTTTTTAGTATCTAAGATTTTTTCTCACTGCTGCAGCTTTATATGTCTGTGATTTTTTTCATTTTTATTGCATATGCTGCTTTACGCACATTTTTGAAAATCAATCAGTCAATCAATCCAACCCTAGACCCAAATTTCACTGAAAGAACCAACCAGCCCTTTGCACCATCTGACTTCAGATCAAATTGTGTTCCAGAACAAGCGTTCACATCATGGATCGTTTTCCTCCAGACTTTGACTGCTTGCTTCTAGAAGCATTGTTCCTTGTATGGTGCTCTGACTCATTTCCCCTTCGTTGTTCTCCTCTGCTCCTTCTCTGGCCAAGGCCAAACAGAGTCTTCGTCAAGTAATATAAGGGCAGCAGCAGGAAAATGAATAACTGAATCAAAATGAAAGCCATGCATTTGGACAAATGGGTAAATGAGAGAAAAGCTTTTAAAATGTGCTTTATCAGTGAAAAATTGAACTACTATTATTCATTTTTAACACAATCCCGCAGTAAACCTTTAAACCTCTAGCATAAACCTGGAATGTAATCTGCATTTTGTGATGAAGAGGCCCTGATGCGAAAATCAACTGCTTAGCAATTGATTATGTTCTTTTCTGAGCTGAAGTCCGTTTCCCAGCATCTATTTCTTGAAGTCATGGATCTTTCCTTTTGCCAGTCAGCTAACTTGATATTCCAGTAAACCTCTTCAGACATTCTGATTTATCTCCTGAATATATTATTTTTGTTCACTATCTGCCAGCTCCTCTAGGAACAGTGTCACCTTTTCAATCCTTGTGCTTTTAACAAGCGACAATTTTGGGTTATCGTTGAATAATACAAAAGCATTAAAAGAGTACTTTAATAGAAATAATAATAATAATTAGCTTGTTCAAAGCTTTGGAGTTTTCAAAGCGCTTGATGCACCTTATCTCAGTAATCCTTAAAACAGCACTGTAATAGCTTACCTTAGGTCAGTCTTAGGAACTCCCTGTTTCGGGAGGGGGCTGGGGCTCAGAGAAAAATGGCTTGCCTAAGGTCGCCTACAGCGCAATCCTGACTAGGATCCGGCCGGCGGCCCATGACTGGCCACCGGATCCTGTGCACCGGCAGCCAGCATGGCCGCCAGGCGGGAGGTCTACTCGGGGAAGGAGACACTTGTCTCCTTCCCCAAGTGTAACTGGGGCCAGGCCCTATTGGCCTCCTCGAATTTCCACCAGCTATTTTGCTGGCGGAAGTAGAAGAGGCTGTGTAAAGGCCCCGGCGCCTGGATCCTTAACTGCCGGGTCTGTCGTCGGAGCAGTGGAGGCTGGCCGCTCCGCTGGCCTTTCCTGCTCAAACGTAGTCGCAAACGTGCTTTACGGCACGTTTGTGACTACTCCCGGCGCAAGAGGTTTTGGCAGGATTGGGCTGCCCGTGAGTAAGTATCTGCTTCAGAATTTGAACCAGGGGCTTCCTAGCTTACACACTTAGGGCCAAACTAGACGTGACTTTAAAAGTGTCATTTCCTTCTGAGTGCTTGGTTTTGTTACACAGCATAACTAATCCAGATCAAGACTGCAGTATGGGGAATGGCGATTTAACTTTTTTGTGTCTATCATGGTCTCATTCCAGATCATGACCCCCTTCCTCAATGGCTATTTCCCCCAAAAAATAAATCTGACATTGGCACCAATCGGGAGCAGGGCTATTTAACAAAAACAACATGGCATGTGCCAGGGTGCCAATGCTGTGTGTGGCTCCCCTGGGGTCATCGGGAAGCTGACCTGCAGCATGTAGCTGATGCCCAGGATGCCTTGTGGGTGGGGCTGTGTGGGCGCAACGGTAACTGGAGTGGCCATAAGTGTGGGCACTGCTCTGGCCAGCTGGTGGTGGGCATGGCGCCCATGGACCTTGGCTGTGGCTCCTCAGCCACGTATTTTGCTGTCAGCCTGGCTGCACTGGCAGGAATTGACTTGAACTCTGCTGTCTCCACTTCTTCCCCATCCTTGCTTGCCAGGCTTAGGATATGCAGGAGGACATTGTGCTGAGATCTGTGCAACATCACGCAAGCATGCTTGCGACGTCAGCACAGCATCCGAATAGGACTGGGCCTTACGACAATTTGCAAGGAAATGTTCACTGTTCAAGCCTTCTTCAGATGCTATGCTCTCCACGTACAGCCAACACATAAGGGTGAAAATGAGTGTACCTGCTGCTGCTGATGCTGGCTATGGCCTCAGGCCTCTTCATATTTAGCATTTTCTTCAGAGGGCAGCGCTGAATGTATTGACAGTTCCTACATGCAATGTGGAACCCTCATTTGCAATATTTGACATGCCCTTTGATAGCTGGCATGCGGCATAGTCCGTTTTTGACAGGATTTGGCATACAGTCTATGTACATATGAAACTGCCTTGTGCTGTCAGACCATTGGGTTATCTATCTCAATTTGGTCCAACAGCCAGCAATTCTCCAAGGTCTCAAACATGTTTTTATTTTTTCCCTGCATTCTTAAAAAGGATCCTTCTATCATTTTTAAGAATTGAATCTGGAACCTTCTGCATGCATTCCAAGCATTGTACATGCTCTAACATGATAGTTTGTATTCAACACTATTTGAGAGACAGCATGATGCAGAGATCAACATATAGCTGTTAACATTTGCCACCTGGCATGCAGTCGGTTGGATTTTGACCATATCATGCATGTAGCAGCCAGCATTTGACAGTATCTCTGTCTCACATGCAACAGTGAATATCTGACAAGATTTGACTGGTTCATGGGATCACGAAGGGTTGGACACGACTTAACGACTGAACAACAACAACAACAATGTATCTGATATGTGGCAGTTGTTCATTTCTCTAAGCCAGCATTTCTCAAATTGTGGGTCTGGACCCACCAAGTGGGTCATGACCTGATTTTTTTTTTTGGGGGGGGGGTGAAACTGAAACTGACAAGCTGAGAGCTGACAAGGAAAAGGTATTGAGCACTATGGAAACCGAAACAGAGCGGCACTGCATTTACTCATGAGTAGGTGGCCATGCTTTGGTCCATTTCGAAGGACAGGCTAAGAAGAATGCAACACCACCAGCGTGATCCCAATCTGATAAACGCATAATGATAAACGCATAAAATCCAATGAAAGCCCCAACAAACTCTTGAGAAGGAAGTCCCCCCCCCCCCATGCTGACAAGGAAAATATATTGAGCCCTATGGAAAATGAAACTGAGCCACGTGTGTGCATTTACTCATGAGCGACCATGGCTCAGCACTTATCGAAGGCCAGGCAAAGCCACCAGAATGGTCCTGATCTGATGAACATGGAGTTCAACAAATGCTCCAGATGGTTTGCCTCCCCCCCCTACTATAGTAAAAAGGATAAAAACATAGGACTGAATACTGGTAAAGTGAAACTATTTTTTTAAAGTCTTGTAAAGCTAGGTGGGTCCTGATAGAGTGTCATTTTAAAAAGTGGGTCCCGGTACTACAAACTTTGGAAACCACTGCTCTAAGCTGCAGTTTAAATGTCAAAGTCCAATTTAAATACAGAATTGTATGGTGACTGTTGAGGCCAAGTGTTGATATCAAAAGCGGTTTTTCAAAAAATATTGAAATTTTAAATTATGCAAGAAATCATACCATTCAAGTGAATTTCACATTCTTGTTCCATTGTCAAAAGCAAAGCAAATGAAATGTGAAACACAAATGGGACAACTAATTCTGTTCTTGCATTGTGCAGCATCAGTGACAATAGTTAGCAATGGGTGAGTTCCTTCAGCTCAATTCAGAATTGGCTCAGTATTTGCAGGCTTTCATGGGGAGCGTTTCAGCGGTTCTCGATGAACTGTCCCAGCTCGTTATGTTGGTGCCTCTTTCTGATGGTGCTGTGCACGTTATCATATTGCCCCCCGGGAACTGTTTTTGGTTTTGTTCGTTCCTCAGCACCAGTTGACACAGAGGGCCAGTTGGATTATCAAATCACCCTTATTCAAAACTATAGTTGGCAAATATATTCAGACCAGTCCTACAGCCAAGCATCACGGATGGACAAATTTGGATACTGGATACTGAATCAGGTTATTACAAACACTGGCAACATCACTCTTTTTGGAAGTCAGTTGTTAAAAGCTAGGAAGAATTTGGCTTGGATTTTCAAGTGGGTTGTCAAAAAGGAATTTGTATTTTGCAAACAGAAATAGATTGTTTCCAACTTACTAGGATATCTCACCTTTTTACAAAAAGTAGAGCTGAAAATGTGAATTGCCAGTTAGATCCCTCCCTAAACTTATAGCATAAACTGTCAGTATTGTGACAGTGCCCGAAAACCCAAAAAAGATTGTGTCATTCAGTGAGTAATCCCCTTTATTATTAACAGTTGCAATTTTCGGATTTATCAAGAGATAATTGACCTGGTCAGTGTTAAGTCAGTTTTGTTTTGTTCTGAGATGCTCTGACTCCTAAGATGATCAATTATTTCCCAGCTAAGCCAAAAAGACAAGCTTTGGGCTCAATTATAGAATACTAAATACAAATCATCAAACTCCTTGTGTGTCTCAGGTGGAAAGTCATCCTGAAAAACAAGCTGACCCCAGCAAGGCAACTTCTGGGCCTTCAACATAATAGTTGATGCTGCTGTGACAGCCAAACAAGTGCGGCATCAGTATAACTGTGTTGGAATCAAACTCAGTATGTCTTTCATTCTTAACCCTTGGACAGCAGGGGTGGGGTTCCTTAGCATTGTTTGGAAGCACTAAGAAGTGTTTCTGAAATTCATTATGTTTCACTTAACATCCCTTGTATGTGGTGTTTTTTTTCCTTGGTAAGAACCTCCAAATTCACCTTGAGTTTTCATTGTTGGTGAAATTCATTGACGTTTCTAGCCATGGGTCTCAACTTTGTCCACTGCAAAGAGCCAGTGTGATGTAGTCATTAGTGTGCTAGACTTGCAGCGCAATACTTACCAATTTTCCAACCGTGCCAACAGGGTGCACACTGCATTTTGCAGTGCAGGAGTAGTCATGGAGGCCTCTTCAAGGTGAGGGAACATTTCCCTTACCTTGGGGTTGCATTGCTGCTGCACCGGTGCTGAAAGTTGGCTAGGATCGCGCTGTTGGACTGGGGAACTCTGAATTCAATGCTCAACTCAGCCATGTTTGAGAGCTGAATTCAGAGTTCCTCAGTCCAAGTCTAGCACACTAATGACTACATCACACTGGCTCTTTGCAGTGGACAAAGTTATGCTTACTGGGTGACCATAGGCCAGTCTCTCTCTCCATCTGCCAAACTTACTATACAGGCTGGTTGTAAAGATAAAATGGGCTAACACATTTTGTTCAGGCCTCTAAGTGTGATTGACAGAAATAATGTATCATTTCTTCACCAGTCCCAAACTCCAAGCCAGATATCCAGTGCTGCTGAGAGGCAGATGGCCGCAAAGCTCCACTAACAACCCGCCATTAATATTTTCTGTTGGCCTCAGTAGGGAGGTAGAGATGAACTTTGAATGAGAAAGGCCTTTTGGTGGTTGTTGCTTGTCTTTATTCCAGCCCAGCTTCAGCAGTGCCTGTTCAAGCAGGTTTCTACAAATGCGTCTCCTGCCAGAGTGAGAACTGCACTCAAAGCTCACATGCAGCTCTCAAATCTGGTGTGGCTGAATTTCTGCTCCCGTATTTTCTCCAGGGAGAAAATACTCACAGGGGGAAATTCTATTCTGTGTGCTGGGACTCTGTGCCACTGCCAATGGTACAGTTCAGTGGTTCGGCAGGGAAGGAAGAGGGAGATGAGGGTAAAGGTGCCCCAGAAAACTTTTATTGTTGGGACAATTGTACAAACACAAGGAAGGGGAATCAAAATAAAAGCAGTGCGATGTCTCTTATTCATTCATGCGGCAAAGCCCTAAATGTAAGCAGTTGCTTTATTCAGAAAAGGGAAACAGAGAGGAAATCGTTAAAAGGGAAAAGGGGCACATGATGGTACATGCACAGAGGGGGGAAAAGAAGGGGAAAGAAGCACATAGGGAAATTAGGAGGGTTACCGAAGGGAAACTGGGGCAGAAAAACCAGGAGTTTAGAAGGATTGGGAAAAAGAGGGAGGAGAGCTGGGGGAGAAAAGGGAAGGAAGTGTTGTAAGAGTTTCCCACAGTTCTGGCCATGGCAAAAGGCTATGGCTGAATTACTGTTCTCTGTGGCCTGAATTAAGGGTCACAGGTAAGGAGTGAGACCCTTGGCGGGCCATGAATTCACTTCACTTCCTGATGGTGAGAGAGGGAATCTCTCCCACCAAATGAGCCCTCTTAACCCATGTCCAAGCATCCAAGTGGAAAACAAGTCTTTGTGTCCAGAGACGAGCACATACACACACAGCCAGAGCCAAGCCACATTGGCGGCAACACGAGGCATGGCACGCCCACCCTTACAAGGGTGGGTGGAGCATTGGAAGCTATGCCAGCCCTGTCCAAAGCATTTCTGGCTAGGCCAGAAGTGGCTATCAGTAGCAACAGTGGATGAGGCGGCACATCCAGGGATTGTCAGAGGTGAGCAGGGGTGTGTGCAGGAGGCACCAATGGGACAAATTGAAGGGGAGGCAAGGCAAGGCCTCCATTGCTGCAGCTGCTCACTGGAAAGAGGCATATCAGAGCCGGGGACACATGGGGGGAAAGGAAAGGTTCTTTCTGTTGTTCGCTTGTGCTTAATGTCTTGAACATCACCCAGTCACATTTGGTTGTTGGTTTTGCGAGTAGGGCTTCAGGCAGTTGAGAAAAACTTCTCCCAAGGTATAGACCCAGCCCATGGGTGGGCCAAGAGTTACATGGCCCTTTGGAATACTAAAGCGTTGCATGCTGGTATCTCTGGATTGGGGTCTTTTTGTTTCCCCCATTTGCTGCTGAAAGCCATGCACAGCAAAGATACTGTGCAAAATATATTTTTTAAATTACACATGGATGCCAGCTCCAGCTGGAAATACTGTAGTATGGACTGAAGGTAGAAGATAAAATCCAGCTTCAGAGGACTGTAAGAAGAACGAGTGATAAAAGAGCCCAGACTGCTTCCTACAAGTGGGGACTGTTAACATTATGCAGGAGGTGTCAAAACCACCCACTTGGACACTGCTGTGAAATAACTACTATTTTCTGAGTGATCACAATGCAAGTGTGTGTTAGCCTCCCTCCAAGCTGAAAGCATGGATTTTTCATTTTGATTGAGCTTTGGCAGATATGCAGAAGCTCCAGCGCTGGGGTGAGTGAATTATATCAAGTGACAAATGCTACTGTCAGAAATCTGACAAGCTGAGCCATGAAATGGACATCGACTGAACCATTTCCTTCTTTTTCTAAAAATAAAATAGCCATATCAGGACAGATTAGGATTTGGAATCTTTCACAGATTAAAGTGATTTGGGCTGTATGCTCTGAGATATCCGACATCCTGAATGTAAAATCGGAGCTGCCAAATTTTCATTCTAATTACACAATCGAGCAGGGAAACCTGATTTCAAATATGCATGAGCATTGACTAGAGACTGTGATGAAAATACTCTGTTTTCTATTAAGATAGTGATAACTGATGACATGATTCAAGAAAGCTGTAAGGAGACAGGAAACCAGGGGTGTGTGTGTGTGTGTGTGTACTGGCAGAGGATAATGGCAAACAGTCATGTAAGGGAGGTTAGTATAATTCTCATCTTTAAATTGCAGGGATGAAGTTGAGAGTAAGTAGCTTGTAAGTAGTAAGTAGCTTGCCAATGGCCAGCCAGTGAGCTCATAACAGAGGAGAGAGATCAGCTCAGAGATTTCCTCATTCATTCCAGATTACTTCTAGCGATTTAGGTATTACGGGTAAAATAGCCATGTGGTAGAAAAAAGATCAGCCAGAATAAAAACAAAAATCAATTCTGCTTGCGTCTTCCGTTGCTGGGGTTCGCAAGACAGACAGAAAAATTATTAAAATTCACAGCCCAGTAGTCTCACTCCAACGTTTCGTTTCCTTCTTGCCGGAAACCTTATCAAGGAAACAATCTAGAAGATTGGTAGATGTTACATAGTGAAGAGGCACTTCGCTTCCCTTTATCCTGAAAAGCGCGGGAACAAAGCAGACACGTAAACGGAAGTGATCAATTAGCCACACATGAAAGCTTTCGATCGAAAATGAAATGCCTATACGGGGAGGTAATTTTGCGCAAACTAAAAGAACTTTTGCGCAAACTAAATTTACTTTCCGGCAAGAAGGAAACGAAATGTTGGAGTGAGACTACTGGGCTGTGAATTTTAATAATTTTTCTCTGTCTTGCGAACCCCAGCAACGGAAGACGCAAGCAGAATTGATTTTTGTTTTTATTCTGGCTGATCTTTTTTCTACCACATGGCTATTTTACCCGTAATACCTAAATCGCTAGAAGTAATTGCTGGCCATGAAAGCTTTCGATCGAAAATCATTCCAGATTAGTTCTCCACATTCCTGTATTCAGTTAACCTGGAATTCTACACTATTTATTGCTGTGTATAGTAAAATGGGTTGTACACACCCAGTTCTACCTGGTGAGAGAAATTACAAACAGGTTAGAATCTCAATCTACAGGTAGTAGATCTCAACAAGGAGAATGTTCCTCTCTCTCTCTCTCTCTCTCTCTCTCCATTGTACTCAATCACTACTGACAGAAGACTTCTATTTTCACTGCTACCAGCAGAGGAAGAATGACTGAGAAGCTTCCAGTTAAATACCTCTACTCATTCCGCCGCCTCCTTGTGAGACTAGAGAGTCTTCCATGCCTCTGGGTTACTTGCCTGGTATGTTCTTCGCAATTTTGCTGTGGGCAAAGATCCACCTCTTGGGAGAACTGGAAGGTTCAAGGCAATTACAAAAAACATACAGAAGAAAATGGTTTTTCCTGCCCATTTTGTTATATGGCATCAACAGGCACATGCAGGTTGTAGAAACCAAAAATCACAAAGGTTGGCTTTTTTCTTTAAAATTAATAACTTTTTACTGGATACAGGTTTATAACAACACACACACACACACACTACTACTACTACTACTACTACTACTACTACTACTACTACTACTAATAATAATAATAATAATAATAATAATAATAATAATAATAATAATAAAACTGAGAGCAAAGATTTCTATTTTACACATTTTGTACAAAAACTCAAATTAAATATGGGAGCTCACTAGATCATTTTCTCCTTCTGTGGTTTGTGGTGTCTAGCCAGCCTCCACCACCTCTCTTCCCCAACTCCTAGGCATGTGTGTCCCATAGTGCCCCTGGATCCATGTGTCCACCAAATTCTTCACCAAGATTTTGTCCCTGTTATTTAATCCTTATATGACTTCAACTATTTTTCCATGGAAGTGTCTAGCAAATTTTCCGACAAATTCCTACACTGGGGGCTGATGTTGCTGATGTTCTTTTTCTCAGGCACGCACTTTGTAATGACAGAAGTGAAGATAGACACATCTAAAGAGATGTCCTTCTTATGTTCCTGGCTGAAGTGATGTTGCTTATATAATCTGACCTGAAAAGCTGGTATAGACTAGCTTCAGGGCATAAACAGAATGCAAACCAGATGTTTACCAACAACACTAAGAACATTTTCCTGGATTACTCATGGGTGAAATACTGGTATATTTTACCACATTGTGATATTTTGCCAAAATGAGAGGAGATTACTAATTAGTGTTATCTGAAATAGTTTTCTCTAGAGAAGTTTTTTTATAACTAAAATATGCAATATATAACAATAGCCAATCATTCCACATCTCTTTGAAAATATTAAAGTACAAACTAGCTCATACCTAAGTTAGCAAAAGGACCATGCCAGGATTAACTTCAGCCAGGATCAAGCAAGACTAGGCAGCTGTAATGAGGGTCAGAGATTAGAGACGCCATCAAATTTTGCCGAGGGTGAAATTTCAAGGCAAGTTTGACAGTTCCTGACACAAACTGCAAAAAGCTTTCAATAAAATCTACAAAATGTCCTAAGGGTTTCTGTATAAGCCCTACAGTGCTCACAGAAAATATGAATGCAACTTATTAATTAAGCTATTCTATGGTTGTCACCTGTTTCTCCTGTTTGATGTTCAAGAATGGTGAATAAATACTTCATACAGTAGGCAACATCTCCTTGTTTCCCCGAAAATAAGACAGTGTCTTATATTAATTTTGGCTCAAAAAATGCAGTAGGTCTTATTTTCAGGGAGGTCTTATTTTTCCAACCTGTGGCGTGACGGCCCCCTGGCACTTACTTTGACCGATTAAAGCTTCATTCTTTCCTGAGGGTGCAAGGCCTGGAAGGCCTGCACTTGAGTCCTCCACCATGGAGACGACATGTTAGAGAGGCCAGCAAGGCCTGCAAGGAGGCTCCACCATGGAGATGACGTGCTAGAGAGACTTTGCAAGGTTGCAGCCTCCTTGCTGGCCCCTCTAGAACGTCATCTCTATGGTAGAGGACTCAAGTGCAGGCCTTGCAGGCTCAGGAAAGAATGAAGCTTAAATCGGTCAAAGTAAGTGCCGGGGGGGGGGGGTTTGCGTCCGTCTGGCTGATGATCCTAGCTAGGTCTTACTTTCGGGGAGGTCTTATATTTATGAGTGCTAGCAAAAATCATGCAAAAATGATGGTAGGTCTTACTTTCGGGGAGATCTTATTTTAGGGGAAACAGGGTAGGACCTGGATCTAAAGATGCTGATTGATTTGTCCTAAAAAAAAATTGAGACATACTGGTATTTGGACAATCCTGCTTGAGACAGTCAAGGAATTTGAAACAATTTTTTTTTAGGAAAACAGCTGCCAAGAATCTCCAGGCCACTCAGAGGCATAGGAAGGGATGGGGCAGGGGGGATCATCACCCCTGGGAAGCAGGAGGGGGGCATCATACCGGAGGTGGGGGCGACAACATGGCAGCAGCGATCCAGGCAGTGGCGATGGCAGAAAACGGGGGGGGGGGGGCGATCCAGGCAGCAGAACGGCTCGGAGGAGCCTGCAGAAACCTCCTGCTGCCTCCAAGCTGTGTTTGTGGTGTGTCCCGCCCTCCCACCCAGCCTCCGAGGGATGTTTGGCTCTGGATGATGTCACTCAGGGGCGGGTTGAGTGACATCAGAGTCACGAGGGGGGCGGTGTTCCTACGACACTGAGGACACTCTGTTCGGTTCATAAAGTTCATACTATTTAGAGTAGACAGTCAACCCCAGTCTGGAGGACTGCTTGAGCCTATGAATCAATCTCCCAATGGTACAGGCTTGCTACTCAGAACAATGTTGTGACTTACAGCCCAATCCCATTCTGATTGAACATCGGCGTACCATCAGGTACACCAGCATAAACAAAGGCTCCGCTGTTGCGGCAGTTCCTCTTCCCTTGGCTGCTGCATGGCTACCGGTGCAGCAGCTATAAAGCTGCTCACTGCCAGCAGCACAGTGCAGACCAGCTGCTGGTGGAGAGGTAGAAAAGAGGCAGGATTGGGACAGGACAAGGGCAGGAAGAGGCAGAGCTGGCGGCCACTGTATCCTGAGCCTAACAACCCCCTATAGCTCCTCAGAGTTATGTGAGCATTACAGCTTGCGTATCTCTTAGGAGTCCCATAGAGGACCCTTCAGTGGCTGATACGCCAGTAAATATTTCCCCTTTCCACTCTTCTCGCTCTGCTTCTTCCCTGGGACAGTGCGTAGGATGCAGCAGATGCTGTGCTAGTGGCCCTGCATCCCACACTCCATCACCAGATATGATTGGGCCATTAATAAGTGTGTATGTGGCTGACGTTTCACCACTGCCTGAAGGACACAGATAGATACAGTGCATTCTTTCTAACAGGAAACTACAGTGTAGTACGAGAAGTCTACATGAGAGATCTGTTCCTCCAAAGCCAACCACTGCGTGTACTTGTTACTTATAATCAATATATCCAGATGCTGTAGTTCCTTTGGGAACTTCAGAGCATGGGATGCAAATAGGGTTTCTGGGGAAGGGAGGTGGAAAAGTTGGCGTGAAGAGAGTTGGGTGGAGGAATGGATGGAAAGGAATGGGGCAAGGGGCTGGAGTCCAGTCCTTTTCACTCAAAAACATTCGCAGGCTTTTTGCTAGACAAAAATCCCGGACGAAAACAGGGATTCAACACAGCTTGAATACAGCTTTTATTTAACACTTTGCTGAATCTACCAGTGAACGTATTCTGAGGCTACAATCCTAAATACACTTGCTTGAGAGTAAGCCCTGTGACACTGACTGGGCCTAACTTCTAAGAAGTGATGTCTAGAATTACGCTGTGAGCAGGTTTCCATACAAGTTTTTCATGTGTGTTTAGAGTTCATCCAAGAAATGTGTGTGTGTTTTAAAATCAGATTGATGGCCTGTGTCTGTAACCTATGGTGTGTAATGACACAGACTTGTGTGTGCTTTATATTCAAAGAAGAGCATGCCAAAAAGAAGGTTAAGGTCATGATCAGTGAATGCGCTGCTCGGCAATCAAAGCATAACGAACAGTTTCCCACAAGCCTCGCAGCATTCCACTTCAGATTGCTTGAGCGATTGGTCCCTTTTGACTGCTGATCCTTGCGGTCATCACTTTTTGCCACCACATGACATAATTGCTCCTGTATCCATTCTGCCATGACGCTACTGATTAATGGAGTCAGACTTTCCTACCAACAAATAACTCAGAGTCTGGCGTTTTAGAAAGAGTTGATTCTAAAATGACTAATTTCCAGCTTTTTTATTGAACACTATAAAAACTAAAAAGTATATACCTAATATTTAATAACATCAGGTCACAAGTTAGCTATGACTACACACACATGAGCTTATAACAGAACAATTATGCAAACGTATCTGTCCCAAAGAGAAGCTACTGTACATTTAACAAGCAGATTCTTTCTTGCTTTCTGGTTTCTTGCTTCCTACACCAATAGCTGCTGGTAGAAGAGAAAATCCAAGCAGTTCGAGCCACAACTATCAGTACAGCCCATAATCCTCTTTGTCCTGAAAATATCCATGCCAAAGCCTACTTTAAAGCCCCAAAATCTGCTGTTCTCCTTCAGTCTGGGCAACTTGTGAGTAGGCCTCTACCAGAAACAAGGCCTCATTTTCAGTCATGGTTTGTTTTCATTTACTTATTCTTTCATTTTTATTTTCTTTCATTTTTGTTCAGATAATAGTAAAGTGTTTCTCTTACCTATAGTTAACTTGCAGCTCCTGACTGGAGTTTATTTAATTTATTTATTTATTTATTTAATAGATTTCTACCCCGCCTTTCTCCCAATAAGGGCAATCAAGGCGGCTTACAGTTAAGAACATGTTAAAATACATAATACACAATAAAACATAATTAAAAACAAGTAATTAAAACAAATAAAACTGACAGTCCCAGTGGGTCACCTATAAAAGCCATTTGTTAAAAAAGCCATTTGTTAAAAAAAGCCAGCCCGCCATGTCAGTCATCGAATGCCAACCTAAATAAAAACGTCTTGAGGCCCCGCCGAAAGGTCTCTAAGGAGGGAGCCGTTCTTAATTCCAGGGGGAGGGAATTCCATAATTGGGGCGCCACTGCTGAGAAGGCCCTATTCCGTGCCGCCATCCCCCTCACCTCCGTCAGTGGCGGCACGGTCAACAGGGCCCCCCCTGATGACCTCAGAGTACGGGTCGGATTATAAGGAAGGAGGCGGTCCCTCAAATACCCTGGACCCGAGCCGTTAAGGGCTTTAAAAGTCAAAACTAGCACTTTGAATTGTGCCCGGAAACGAACCGGCAGCCAGTGTAGCCGCCGAAGCAACGGTCCGACTGAGTCGAACCGACAAGCCCCGGCAACCACCCGGGCCGCCGCATTCTGCACTAAGTGCAGTTTCCGAACAGTCTTCAAAGGCAGCCCCACGTAGAGCGCATTGCAGTAATCTAGTCTAGATGTCACTAGGGCATGGGTCACTGTGGCCAGGTCTACACGATCCAAGTACGGTCGCAGCTGGCGCACCAGCCGAAGCTGGGCAAAAGCCCCCCTGGCCACAGCTGCCACCTGAGAATCCAGGAGCAGCTGCGCATCCAGGAGAACCCCCAAGCTGTGGACCTGCTCCTTCAGAGGGAGTACAACCCCATTCAGAGCAGGACGATGATCCAGTACCTGAGTCGTGGACTTCTGGACCAGAAGAACCTCTGTCTTATCAGGATTTAATTTCAGCTTGTTTGCCCCCATCCAGCTCCCAACTGCCTCCAGACAACGATTCAGGACATCGACCGCCCCCTTGGAATCAGGTGGAAAGGAGAGAAAGAGCTGGGTGTCATCCGCATACTGATGACTCCCTACCCCAAACCTCCGGATGACCTCTCCCAGCGGCTTCATATAGATATTAAACAGCATGGGGGATAGAATTGACCCTTGCGGCACCCCACACCTCAAGGGCGAGGGTGCCGAACAAGCATCCCCCAGCACCACCTTCTGGGATCTGTCAGCCAGGAAGGAGCGGAACCACCTCAGAACGGTGCCTCCAAGCCCCAACCCAGCCAACCGACCCAGGAGGACACCATGGTCAATGGTGTCAAAAGCCGCCGAGAGGTCCAGCAGGACCAACAGGGACGCACTCCCCCTGTCCAGTCCCCGGCGCAGGTCATCCACCAAGGCGACCAAGGCCGTCTCTGTCCCGAACCCCGGCCTGAAGCCAGACTGGAATGGATCCAGATAATCAGCTTCCTCCAGGGCCCTCTGGAGCTGGGACGCCACTACCCGCTCGATCACCTTGCCCAGAAACGGGATATTTGAGACTGGCCGAAAGTTGTTCAAAATAGTGGGATCCAGGGAGGGTTTCTTCAGGAGGGGGCGCACCACCGCCTGCTTCAAAGACGGCGGCACCACCCCCTCCCTCAGAGATGAATTTACCACCCTCCCTGTCCACTCGGCCAGCCCCGCCCGGGCAGCCCTAATCAGCCATGCCGGACAAGGGTCAAGCGGGCAAGCGGATGGTCTCACACTCCAAAGAATCCTGTCCACATCCTCAGGTTCTACAAGCTGAAAAGAATCCCAGGAAGGAGAACAGACAGGTGCCTCAGGGACATCATTAGATACTGCTAACGCGGCGTCCAAGTCATGCCGAATCTGATCGACTTTGTCCACCAAGTGCTTGGCAAACTCATCACAGCGAGCCACCGTGTGTTCCGCCCCATCTACTGGGGGGGCCAGATGGAGCAGGCCCCGGACCACACGGAAAAGCTCAGCTGGACGGTTCTCCGCAGACGCGATGCCGGCAGAAAAGAAAGCCTTCTTAGCTGCCGCCACCGCCACGGAATAGGCTCTGAAATGAGCTCTAGCCCGTGCCCGGTCGGAGTCAGCACAAGTTTTCCGCCACCGTCGCTCTAGGCCTCTACCCTGCCGCTTCATCGTCCGCAGCTCCTCAGTAAACCAAGGGGCCGCTCTGACTCTGCGGCTTGGTCGAGGACGCTCAGGAGCGATCAGATCCAGAGCCCTGGTCATTTCCCCATTCCAGAGGTCAACCAGGGCGCTGGGTGAGTCGCCGACTCTGGCAACAGGAAAATCCCCCAGAGCCCTCAGGAATCCATCTGGATCCATCATCCTCCGGGGGCGGACCATAGAATGAGGTCCCCCACCACTGCGGAGGCGACAAGCCGCGATAAGCCTAAATCCCACCAGGAAGTGATCTGTCCATGACAAAGGAGTGATGTTAATTTCCTCCACATCCAGATCACCATCCACCTGTCCAGCAGTAAACACCAGGTCCAACGTGTGTCCCGCATCGTGCGTCGGGGCAGATATTCTTTGAGACAGACCCATGGTTGCCATGGCGGCCATGAAGTCCTGAGCCGCGGCTGTCCTCGGGGCCTCAGCGTGGACATTAAAGTCCCCCAACACCAATAGGCGAGGGCACTCCAACGCCAACGCCGAGACCACCCCGGTCAGCTCAGGCAGGGAGACTGTTGGGCAGCATGGTGGGCGGTACACCAACAGAATCCCTGTTCTGTCTCGCCCTTCCAACACGACATGGAGGCACTCAAACCCAGTGGACCGTGGGACAGGGTACCCAGTGAGATGGATGGTATCACGATAGACTATCGCAACTCCACCTCCCCGCCCCTGTAGTCGTGGCTGCTGCAATACCCGGAAACCTGGCGGGCACATCTGGGAGAGACTTACCCCTCCCAACTCATCCAGCCAGGTCTCCGTAATACACACCAGGTCAGCGCCTTCATCCAGGATTAAATCCTGGACTAGGCAGATTTTATTGTTGACCGACCTGGCGTTCAAAAGCAGCAGTTTCAGACTCAGGGGACTGTTGCCCAGACCGCCAAGGGTCAGAGGGATGGGAGAAGGGCCAGAAAGGGGGACAGTCTGTTCCACCATACAGCTGCATCCTTGTAGTGACCAGGTTTTTTTTTTAACCAGTATGTCTTATGATATGTATAGCATTGTCAAGAGGCAGCATGAGTGAAAAACTGGTCACTATACCCACCCACCCCAAAAAATTTTTTGCCAGTCAAACAGCATTCCAATTAAATGGAATGAGTGACCTGCCAATCCTATGCATCACCTTTTGTTGAGATGCCATTTACTTCATATACATTCATTTCAAAATGAATGTAAATGAACAACTCTGTGCGTCTGAGTACTAGAAACCAGAGGCGTTGTTACGGGGTGGGGCGGTGGAACCCCGGGTGTGTGGGTGACATGCGGCGGGGGGGGGGGGTGCAATTGCCGCCGGATTTTGCGGAAATTCAGTGGCAGCAGCAAAAAAAACACACCCCCGGTGGTTTTTCAGCCACGTTTGTGGCGACAGGATTCGCCCACCTGCCCATGCCGCAAATGACCTAAAAGCGGCCGAAAAACCACCAGGGTGCTTTTTTTATTGCCACCACCAAATTGTCACCAAATCTGGCACGTGGCGGGGCTTGTGACGTCACGCGCATGGGATGGGGCTTGTGATGTCACATTGGGGTGTCATGGCCCCCAAGGGGATGTAGCTACGCCACTTCTAGAAACAGGACTCAAATTATTTCAAACATAATGCGTAAAGAAGGTGAATTATGTTCCTGAGAACCCAATCCCATCCCCCACCATTGACGCTACATCCATGCTAACGGAGCATGGGCTGCATCCAATGCGGGGGGGGGGACCAAAAGGCCAACCAGAAGTAAGTAAAAAAAAACATTTTTTACCTCTGGGTATGCCTCCTAGTTGCCTATGGGTCTCCTCAGACCCATGCCAACTATATAGCTGGTGTAAGTCCAATAAGAGAAAGGGGGCAGGGTGGGCTAAAAATGGGGGATAAGATCATGAATTGTGGAATTTTGCAGCTTTTGTGTGCTTTTGCAGTTGTGATCCAGCCCCTCCAGCCCGCTCTCCACCCTCCATCCTCCCTGCCTCGGAATGCCCCAAACCTCCCCCTCCACGCTCCCACTGCCAACTTACTGGCACCGGCAGTGCCTCTTGAAGCTGCTGGTGCACCTGCCGCGCCTGTGACCATTTGTGGCAACAGCCTGGAAGTGTGTGGCGGCTTTCACATAGCTGCAAAGGATCCTGCACAGTGCAAGGCCCAGATAGGATTGGGCCATGAATTTCCTAACTGCAAGTTGAAGGGAAAAGGATCTTCCATTTTAAAATGCTCAGTTGAAAACATGGACACATGACTGCTATTTTATTTCTTTATTTATTTTAGTAACCAAGCCAACTGAGAAAGCACTGTATTTCTGAAAGATTCAGGTTTCAGGCAGTCTTAATTTTTGCATTTTCCAGGTTAGTGGAGCATGTCATAAAGGTGAGCCAGTAGGATTTTGAGTTGAGAACATCAACTTTGCTCCCCTCTGGCTTCACCACACTGTAGACTGCCAGCGTTAGATATGTCCATGTGCAGCATTGATGCCCCAGCAGGCAAGCTTGTCTAGCAACTGGAGAACAGCACAAGCAAACTTAGATAAGACACTATGTGGCATATGAAAAGCACTTAAAATTCAGCATGGGGAACCAATTACACGAAATACTAAATGCTGTTTCATTATTAATGATCAATGAGCCATAGATTTTTGGGAACAGTTTTTTTTGTTTTTGTAATTATCTGTGTTCTTGTGCTGTGCTGCACAAATCCTCTGAATGCGGCAAAGTGGGAGATATTAGTTTATGCTTCCTGAATAGATCCTTTTGTTCCGGAATGCCCAAAAATTACCTAGGGGCTGTGAGGATCCCAGGCCTGATCAGTCATGTTAGGCCACATGAACTAGGATCATTACTAGCAGCTATCATATGGTGGTAGGGCCACAACTGTTTTTCTGAATTCTAATTCCTACCAATTTGTGATATGTTTTGTCACCCACTTCCTGTTTATGCCATCACTGCTTGAGGTAGCAGTTTGGAAATGCCTCTACATAGAGGTACGTGATCTGCATCACTGCAGCTGTAGAGAGAACCAAACCCCCACCCAGGGGTTGACCAGCTTGGGCTCTGGTCAAGGGCCCTGGGAGCCCTCTGCAGCTGAACAGGAGGAGGAGGCCTCCCGTGGCTGCATGAGGCCTTGGGATGCTCCAAAGAAGGGTGGAAGGAGCTGAGCGCCGGGGGAACACAGATAAGAGCTGTTGCTAAAAGAAGTGCGGCGGCGCCAGGGCAGGAGAGGAAGCTGGCTGGAGAGGCAGGCAGCAGCACGAGCGGATCGTGGCCTCGCAGGACAGACGTGAAGCTGGTGGGCTGTCAGAGGATGCAAGGGCAGAGCAGAGCCACACAGAGGCAGACCCAGAGGCAGAGCATGCTGCACCCCATGGCCCAGGAATGAGCTTAAAAGGGCTATGGCGGTGGGGCCGAGCCCACTGGCAACAACTGTGGGGGCCAAGGACTGATAGTCCTGGCCTGGGCGCAGCCTGTGGCATGCTCCCTAGGGGACGGCAGGGAGAGCGCACTGAGCCCATGCTGGAACGACCTAAAGAATAAGGAAGCCTGGGGGGAGCCACTTACCTAGGCTTACCATCCATCCTGGGAAACCCAGGACCGCCACGGTTTCCAGGCTCCGGTCCCGGGCTTTCCGGGCCTGAATGAAGCCTCCGCCGCCGCCGCTTGGTAAATGTAAAAATTACCTTTTCCGGGCGCTGCCATCTTAGATCTCGTGAAGTAGTACTGCCCCATGTGCCCTTATGAGAATTGGGTGCCACCAGCTTGGATCGTGCCACCAAGATTTTGCAAGATCCAAGATGGCAGCGCCCGAAAAAAAGGTATTCTTTACATTTATCAAGTGACGTCGGCGGTAGCCTTGGAATGTCAGGGGGAGTCCTGGCCGGCCTGGATGCGGCCGGCCAGGCTCCAGAAGACTTGTGGCAGCGGCGGAGTGGCGGCAGCATCGGTGTTTATTAGCAAGTAAAAAAGCAAAAGAAGACATGTACTAATTTTGTATCTTATACAGTGCAATCCTATCTACTCTTTGCCCGACGGAGCAACTGCGCAGCTGCTTCTGGGAGCTCGGCTACCCAGAAGTTCAGCGATGACATGATGACGTCATCGCTGAATGTCTGGCCCCTTTACCCAAAAAGGTTGCTAACCTCTGCTTAAAAGCTGTCCCTTCTTTTACCCAATGGATTCTAATCCAGCGTCACAGAGTAAGTGGTGCTATATAAACAGAACCACTTTTTAAAATGCTAAAATCCCATCAATCACTTGTTTGGCAAGGAAGCAGGGAACTCAGTCCAGCTCCATGCTCCCCTTCCTAACAAGTGATGACCAGAATTTTAGCTTTTCAAAAGACCTCACGTATTCCAAGCTCCATTTGTTCAATCAGGGAGGAAAAGCAGGTACACGGGACCCATGCGCAAGTATTGTTTCTCATCCAGCTAGAAAAATATTTCCAGAAGGCTGTTTCCATGCAGATATAGCATGGAATACCTTTTAAATAAGGCACTAACTGTCAAATATAGAAAAAAAAAACCTGCACCCATTGCTATTGCTATTCCTATTCATCCACCATATCTACTTCTAAGAAAAGGATCGCAGATTTTAGCCTTTCATATTCTCTTTCTTGGTTCATTTGTAATAAGCATCCTGCTGTCCTGTTCAGTACCCCAGCCTTAGGGTTCTTCAATCACCTAACATTAATGTATCAATGTGTAATAGTTTTTCCAACAGTGAAGAGAAGAGAAGCTGTGTCTACCCTAGATTGTATTTCAAAAGGTTTGGCTCAGTGAATACGTTTAACTCTCTAATATGAACAAATGTACTCCAGTGAGCTCTGTCTTTCTTGGCAATTTAAAAAACACACAAAACAAAACAGCTTACAAATACACACAAAGACAATCAGCAGGAATTATGGCTGTCTATGAGCGACTTGTTTTGCTTTTCAGTATAGAACATGTGTCCCTCAGAACATGGAAATATATCGGAATGACACCAACCAACTAAGAAATTCAGGACTTTTTCTTGGTGTGTACTGTACATGTAAAGATTAGAGTCAACAAGAATATATTCTGTAAACATACCATTAAACTGCAGCCATGGGACCTCGATATCTGCAGCCTCACACTGAACGATTGCTGTTACAAGGACTAACTTCTTCAGTTACAAATAAGCTAAAAGTTTTGCCAAATGAAGATGATATTAATCCTTAAAATATTGGTAGTGCAATGCATGACTGGCTTTTGAAGGGTGGCATGTAGTTTTAGTAGTTTAAATCTGAACATCACTATGGAATCACCATGTGAATTATTTCCAAAAACATGAATTTCAGGCTACAATCTCATTTCCCCCCTCCCATATGAGATTACAGATCATCTTTAATATTTATATCAATACCACTTCAGAATGCATGAGATCCCTTGTTTGAAGGAGCCTCCACACTAAAATAACCCTGCATATGGAAAGGTTGCATGCTAGACAGCAAGCTGGGCTGGACCCCTTCTCCCTGACTTCCTAGTTTTCCACATGCGGGGAGCTTTTAATGTGGAGTGTTCTCATAGGCATTCTAAGGTGGTTGAGGAAATGAATAGATGGGTGGGGCTACGGACAAGGCTCTTTCACAGGTAAGCTTTGCCTGGCGCCAAGGGAGGGTGATGCTGGCATGGGAAGCTCCTTCATCCATGTGGTTCCCTCACCCATACATTACAAGAGCAAAAATGAGAAGCAGCTCCAATGCTAGTGTGGAAATTTATGATTTGAAACTTTGTTTCCATCTATCTGGGTGTGTGTGTGTGTCCTAAATTGATTTTGCAAAAGCTATTGTTTAAACTGCTTGGAAAATGGAATATAATTGCAGATGTGTTGATATCCTTTTTTCCAGTTTGAGTTTGCTCTTGCCTGGATAAAAGATAGGATGTGACATTCTGGCAAGATTCTTACAAGTGGCATCAAGCAAGAGGGCTGTCAGGCTATGCCAGGGGTGTATGTGCGCAGACAGAGAAGTGCATCCTCCGCTCCTCATGAACCACACTGGCCTCCTTCTTCAGGTACCACTTGATGGCAGCCTTCAGAAAGTGCTCATCATCTCCTGCAGCAGCTTCTTCCCCACACACATAAACAAGGTAAAGACTATTTCCAAGTAAAGACTATTTCCCCTTTGTACCTAGGTGGACCCTGGGTAACTCTGCCACCACCACCACACTGAAGCTATGGGCACAGAAATGGTCTCCAGAATCAGCAGTGGACTTCTCTTAGGACTACGGAACAGTGGCAAATGCTGGCACTGCCCTGAGTTAGGCATGAATAACGGAGAGACACAGAAATGTGCGCTTTTGATCAATAGCCTGAGGAAACCCAACGGAAGCATAAGGAAACGGAAGCATAAGGAAAGGTAGGGTGAAAAATAATTAATGCCCAGGCATAATTTATTGCTCACATGTGGATTTTGTATGAGAAACAAGCTGAGCATGTTTTCCTGGTGATCAATGAGCCAATTCGTTTATGCAGAGTTAATTATGGACAATACCAGTTCTGAAACTACAATAGGAAGTTTAGGTAGATCATTTGAAATTGCTGATTTAAAAAAAATTGTTACATCAACACTAATAAAGAACATAGTTCCTAGCTGTTGGGCATTATAACAAAAATGTGTGTGAAAAGAGAGTCACATCAGCGAATTGCTTGGTAGCTTTTTGACTATGAAGTATAAATCAGAGTACCAGCATTATAGTAAACATTGTTCACTAGAGGAAAAATATTGCAGGAAACTACATTTTATCAATTCACTAAATAACGCAGGTAGTGGGTATGCACAAATAATTATTCCCAGTGAGAAATGTCACTCCAAAAACAAAAGGTGCAGTGTGGTACAGGAGGACCAACTTGAATACCATGAGTCCCAATCCTATCCCCAGCCACCTGCGCCGATGCAAATGCGCCAAAAGACGCGCACGGCATCCTATGGTGGTGGTGGGGGATATGACAGCCTGCAGGAGGAAAGTAAAATTATTTTGTACTTACGTCCTCGTAGGCTGCCCGATCTCCTCAGACATATGCCACCTATTTTGGTGGTGTATATCTGAGGAGAGAAAAGGGGTGGGACAGTTTAAAATGCAGGGGATAAGATCTGGTGTGTGCCATTGCTGCTGGATTCAACACCTCCCGCCTCCTCCCCTCCCCTGGTTCCTCCCCCCTCCTCACCCAGTTACACTCCCAGCCCTCCCACTCCCTCCCCCTCCCCACCCACAGTCCTCCCCTGTCACTGATGTACTAGCGCTGGGGGCTCCCGGCAGGATGCTGCCATGCAGCTGGCACCACTTGCCATTTCTGGCAGTTTTGCAATGCCGTAAGTCAGGCATCATTGCCGGAACACTAGTTCCAGCAGCACAGCCTGATCATAGGATTGGGCTGTTGGTTGCAGAGGGAGCAGCCCATCATGGCCCACCTTCTCACTGATTCATTATGCAAGTATTCAAAGAATTACTGTGCAATCCTGTGTACTTGCTGCTCTGGGACAGCGTGCGCTGCCCCGGGGCAGGGTGTCACACAAGTGCCGTAAAGGGTAAGTCCTATGCTGGTCGGGGCTGGGGCAGAGGGAGGGAGGACCGGGCAGCGAGGGAGGGAGGGTGGCCATTGACCGCCCAGGGCCTGGAGGTGGTGGGGATACTGGGGGCCAAGATCCCCGGTATCCAAAGCTCCCTCCAGGCCCCAGGTATGCCAGCATGGGTGGCATGAATGTACGTGAACTCTGGAGCTTGCATACATACAAGTAGGCCCATTTGGCTTACTGCCGCTTACATCGGGGGAAGGGGACGATCATCCCCTTCTCCCGAGTGGTTCCTCGGCTGCCCCGGGACAGCCCGGGAGCTCGATAGGATGCGGAGACGGGGCCTTTAGGCCGGCCGCTGCAGCCTACACAAGATTGGACTGTTAGTGCGAGTACAGCTCAGTGCTCATCATGTGTCTTGCTAGGATCAAATAGCACATCATCATTCCCTGGAAAAGATCCCAGTGCCTCACTGGTGTATGGATAGTACACAACCATCCACAACAATGTGGTTTCGCTTCATATACCAAAATGAGCCTTCACATCAACAGAGTTGAACAGAAAGAGGAAAGATAAGGGGACAAAACTACAGCGAGGGAACTCAAGGACCTTGGAGAGAGGAGGTGGGGCTATATTTCAGCCATGGGCTATGATCTAACACATATTTCTGCATAGTTCAGTCGCATTATTATTATTATTATTATTATTATTATTTATATACCACTTTTCAACAAACAAGTTCACAAAGTGGTTTACGGAGAATGGGATTTGAGTGCAACTATGACGGTGGTGGCAGCAACCATGATCTGATTACCAATATTTGCATTTCTTCAGCAAGCACCTTGAACTAGACCAGGGGTTCTGAACCAGTGGTACTCATACAGTACCACCAGTGGTACATTTGCCAACTGCTAGTGGTACTCGGACCATCAGAACCCCGCTCCGATGCGGCGCTTTTGGCGCTGCATTTTTGCTCCTGAGAGGCTCCTGCCTTTGGCAATGCAAAACTAGACAATGCAAAAAGTAACAAAATACTCAGAAGATTTGGCACAGGTTGTCCTCCACATATATCTCAACTCTTTGTGTAAGACTGAAGCATGATGTATCTCACACACACACACACACACACACACACACACACAGAGGTGTAAATCCCATTGAATCAGTGGCATCGCTCTAGATGGGGCAGAGCTCTAAGTTCTGCTGCGCTCCGACCCACCGTTACACGGCTGTACGAGGCGGCCCCGCCCCTCGCCTTCAGAGCCTTTCGGAACAGTGAAAGGCTCTGAAGGTGAGGGGGCAGGGCCGCCTCGTACAGCTGTGTAACGGTGGGTCAGAGCACAGCGGAACTTAGAGCTCTGCCCCACCTAGAGCGACGCCAGTGCATTGAATTTAAAGATTTATTCTCAATAAACTTCCTTTGTTTTGTGATGCATATCAGGTTAAAGAAGAGCAAGATTATTCAAATTCCCTGTGATTGCCTGAAATTCTTTGGAGAAGTAATGTGCTGCCTAAGCACGACCCTAACTGGGAGTATTCCTTGTAGGATGAAAATGTTCTTGAGATTTGAGATCCGTAGCTTATAGACTGGGAAGAAAAGAGATTACGACGACTTTAATGGCCTTTAAAAAAGTTGAGTAAACAACATATGCAATTACTCTGTAGGGAAATACTGCTTAATTAAAATAGAAAGTAATTCTATTAGCATACACACCTGCTGCTCATATGGTTCATTTCTTCCAAAAATAACTGAATTACTGAATGAGGATTGTTCTGTAGTTCACCTATTTTGAATGGCTGCTTCAGCATTTTGTCACTGTCCTCCCACTGGTGATTCATTGTTCACTTAAAAATAGTTATACAACATGCAGATAGAGATCTGTTGGGACTTGGCCATCAACTGAAAGGGCACAGTTTATCTTTATTGTTTAAGGCTAAAACCTCAAATCCACAGCGAGCTTGCTTCATCTGTGCAAAAGCAATGCATATAAATTGCACTTTTTATTCAGCACTGAGGCAAAGCTACTGAGCCTGTAGCCACTTCTGTCAGCCAGAGTGTGGCAGATCCACACCATGTGTGGGCCAGGGACCACAGGCTTCCCTGGAGAGTTCTAACCTCTCTATAAACCAAGGATAATTAAAGCCTTGGAGTAGCCTGAGCTGAAATAAGTACTGAATGCTCATAAGCATCTTGTGATGTTCCTATAGATTTTTCGCTCCATAAGACGCAGCGGACCATAGGACGCATGTGTTTTATGGAGCTAAAAATAGGGGAAAAAATATTTGTAGCTTACTGGGGCTTGTGGGGGCTTCAAGGAGGCCTGATGGAGTCATTCACAGATCACAAATGATGCACAATCCTCAAAGCCTCTGTGTGTGTGTGTGTATGTGTGTGTGTGTGTGAGATGCAAAAAAGGCTAGTTTAGTAGTGTGTGTGTGTGTGTGTGTGTGTGTGTGTGTGAGAGAGAGAATGAATTTGGGTGCAAATCCAAGCTGCATCCAAGTTTGCATTAGAAACTATCAAAGGCACAGAACGTAGGGTGGAGAGAAAAAAAGAAAGAGAAAGGTGATCTTTAATTCTGTGTCTGTGTGTGAGAGAATGAATTTGGGTGCAAATCCAAACTGCATCCAAGCTTATCAAAGGCACAGAAAGTGGGGTGGAGAGAAAAAAGAAAGAAAAAGGTGAAAATATGGGTGCAAATCCAAGTTGCAGGGCTTGCAGCAGGAACTATCAAACACAGAGAAAGTGGGGTGGACAGAAAAAAAGAGAGTATCACAATGGTAGGGCAATCCTGCTCTGGGAACCAGCTTTCTCAAGCACCTATTTCTCAAGAGAACAGTTTGGAGAGCTCAGAAAAGCAGTTCCCAGGGAAAGAAACGTTTTAAACAGCGCAATTAGCTCACATTGCAAAGACAGGCAGTGCACATAACCTCCCCCACCTCCCCTTTCCAAGCCAAGCACGGCAGCAGTCAGAAGAAGCAACGCTGAAGGAAGTTTGACCCGATTAACTCCCCTCCCCAAGCCACAAACTTTGTTGTAAAACTCTCCTGCAGAGAATGGCTTGAAATGCCATGTGTAAAACCCACTCCTTTCAGTATCTGCTGAAAGCAAACAGAAACACCTCTTCAGACACAGCCCAATGTCCTCCCCCTCCCCCAGGCAGGCACATAACAACGGAGAGATAAACAGAGGAGCTGCAGCAGCAGGAAAGCTCCAGAAAGCGGGAAAGAAAAAAGACAGAGCACTTTGAAAAACGGAGCGATTTTAAAACTGATTCCTTCTCCCTTCTCCACACCCCCACTCACAGATCACTGCAGCCTCCTGGCAGGCAGGCAAAGCAGGCACAGGAACATCTCTACAGACACAGGCTCAATGATTTCTACCAAAGCTCCCCCTCCCCCTCCCCCTCCAGGCAGGCACAGAAACGGAGCTTAAGCTCTGGCAACTGAAGAAGCTGGAGAGGCTGTGAGGCTGCTTGGGAGCTCGGACGAGCTGCTGGGTAGCAGCAGCTGAGAAACTCCGGCTCCGACGAGGGAAAGGCTGCAGAGGCTTGGAGCTTTGACCTCCGTTGCTCCAACCTCCAGACCCGCCCCCTGCACAAGGCAAGAAACCCAGCCCTTAGTCATTATCCTTCTTTTTTTTTTTTAACTTAACTGGGCTTGTGAGGTCTTCGGGAGGCCTGCGCGAGCCTCTGCAGGCCCCCCCCCCCATCTTCAGTTCAGCAATAAACAGCTATTTTCAGCCATTTCTGGTTTTTCGGAAAACCGGAAATGGCTGAAAAGAGCCATTTAGTGCCCAACGGAAGATCAGGGAGGCCTGCAGAGGCTCGCGCAGGCCTCCCCGAAGCCCCGGTAAGTACCTTTTTACTTTTTTTGGGGGGGAACCTTCGCTCCATAAGACGCACACTTATTTCCCCCCTATTTTTGGGGGGGAAAAAGTGCGTCTTATGGAGCGAAAAATACGGTAATGCATTCTCGTTGAGGATTGGTCTTCAACACAGCCGAACTCAGCATATGAACTTCAATATTCTTTAATATTACCTGCGTCCGGTGCCAGTTCCTCCTCTCTGCGCCTGACAGCTGATTGGAGCAGATAAGGGACAGCCTCTGGCATACCCCCATCTAACGGTCCATGTACCCCAAGGGGTACACGTACCACAGGCTGGGAACGCCTGGTCTACGTGTTTCCATATACCCACAGGAACAGGTTCCCACATGGTGACTCTCCATGCTTATTGTCCAGTGTTGCTTGCTATGTGGATCCTCCAATTGTGTGGAGAATGTCTACAGCAGCAACAAACACCTCCAGGCATATCTAGTGCTGGATGTGAACTTTCCATCTAAAGCATCCATGTGGCAAGATGTGCTTAAGCAACGTAGACCTGGAACAGTAGCGTCACTAGGACACGCGTCACCCTGGGGCAGGGGACGCGCGTCACCCTAGTGACGCTACGATATCGGCACAGGGGGGTGACCCGGCTCCCCCCCCCGCGTCGCCCTCCGGATGCTCCGAGGCCGGCCAGGGAGCCGGCCTCGGAGCGTCCGACCCCGCTTTTTGCCGTTTTGAGGGCGCCTCGCCCCCCGCCATGCTCCAGCTTTTTGCCCTCAAAACGGGTCTGCGCATGCGCGAAAATCCAGGAAATACCCGGATGGACGCGCTGCCTGGGCCTTCTTTCAGAAGGCCCTGGAGCGCCGACGGGGTCAGACGCTCCAAGGCCGGCTCCCAGGCCGGCCTTGGAGCGTCCGAAGGGTGGCGCGCGTCACCTGGGGGCGCCCCGCCCCCCCGCCACGCTCCAGCGACGCCCCTGACCTGGAAGATCCAGATTCAAATTCCTGCTTAGCCATGAAGCTTCTTGAGTGAACTTTGGCTTGTCACCGTCTCTCAGCCTCACCTACCTCATAGAGTTCTTGTGAGGACAAAAGGAGGGGAGGAACGATGTACACCACCCTGAGCTCCTTTGAGGAAGGGCGGTATAAAAATGTGTATGTGTGTGTGTGTGTGTGTGTGTGTGTGTGAGAGAGAGAGAGAGAGAGAGAGAGAGAGAGAGAGAGAGATTCTCAGAAAGCTCAATTCTGTACCCATCAGAGGTGTCACCAGCCTGGCGTCTGCCCAGGACCAGGATGATGTCTTGACACCTTATGTAAACCCCACACACACACACCTGCATGTCACACCCCCTCCCTGTGCCTGCACAGCACCCCTTGCCTCTGGAAATGACTCTGTTTGGAGCCAAACAGAGCCAAGGGCAGGAGAGAGGACCCATTTTGCAGCGCTCACCACTTCTGCTAGCAAGCACTGCACCCCCCCCCAGCGGAGAACACAGAAAAACATCTGAATGTCACAGGGGGGCAGATCACACAACTGCCCCCTCGCCAGCTATGCTACTGGTACCCATTAGTTTTCTGGGCTTTTTCTAGGTTCCCATGGAATCGCAGAATACATGCTCTCGTCCCTCTTTCTACTGAATGTAATGTAGGCCACATCTGGGGGCCTGATTCGTGAATTAGCAGTGAAAGAACCCAGGATGTGTCTGCATTGTGGTCTCACATTATTGATGAGTCTCGTCATCACAAACTCAGAGGTCTCCTGTTGTTCAGTGCAAGTGAACAACAGATGTACATAAGTGTCACTTTCCCCAGCTAACATCTCATTGTGGAAGCTGCCACGTGTAGATAATGCTGACATTAAGCATACCGGCCTGCTTTCTGCTGCTGCCAACAGATCTCAATATATCTGGGTAGCAGTCATTGTGGCATCAGTACAATTGCTAAGTAGGAGGGTTCCCGGTTTAGCATGTAAAAGAAAATGTAGCATTTCAAATGCTGAAGTCCTAAAATTGGCCTTTATACTGTATTTTGATAATACTGTATAATAGCAAGATGCTCTTCCCATGCAGTATACATTCCATACATTTACACTACAACCTGCATTAAAAAATCACTTTGTCCATAATTGCTTACTAAAGTGCTTGATTTTCCAAAGGAATACAATTTTTTTTCTGTGCTTACAATAACATAGTAAATAAGTTGAAATAACATTTGTTCAGGCTGCATCCTTCACTATATTCCAAAACTCACTATCACTCACTTCAAGATTTCACTAGGATTTTTCAGCACAGCAGAGGCATCACTAGAGTGGACTGCCCATTGCCTTCACTGCACAGAATGGCTCCGAGCAAGGGGGCGGGGCCACCTCGTACCGGGGAGTAAATGGGGATTAGAATGGTGCGGAACATACAGTACCGCCCCCCCTTCAGCGACACCTCTGCAGCACAGGGACATTTTCAGGTTGTCTGTTTTCCAGTCTCCTTGTTTCTGCACTCAGTCCAATGTTAACAAGTATGTTCCAGAGTCTAGAAGTCAATCCACATATTTGTATGGTGATACATTCCTAGGCACACTTACCTGGGAGTAATCCCCAGTGAACACAGTAGGATCTATTTCTGGGTAAACATGTACAAGACTGGGTTGCACCTATCCTATCAATATATTTTCAGGGTTGTAAAGATACTCAGAGCCTTTCGCCGGTCTAGGATGTTGAAAACATTTTTGCTACGTTTTTAACACCCTAGACCGGTGCAGCGGGTGCTTCACTGGTCAAAGACTGAACAGGATTGTGTCATTAAGGGGAATCTGGACACATGAAATTCAATATGTCAACCTGTTCAAGGAATTCTGTCCAAAGGCACTGTTTAGGGAGAGCAATGGATGATAGTCCTTCCTCATGTGTTTCAGTTTACATATGATATTCATTAATAGCTCCTTATAATTCTGGTCACATCACTGGTTCTGTTCACTATCTGTTATAAACAATTTAATGGACCATGCCAAAAACAAGCTTTTTTTAAAGTACTCTGTTTTTTAAAATATACCGTATTGGCCTAATACTCACTTTTTTCCCCTAAGGCAAGTCTTTAAAGTAGGTGTGCGGCCTACAATCAAAGCCTAGCGTTTTCGCTGGTAAAACGGGGCTTTTTTTTCCCTTTCAGCTCTTAATCACTTGCTAAATGGCCGAACAATGATCTCTCTAGTAGCCTCTAGCCTCAGGATGGAAGCATTTGAAAAAATTAACCCTTAAGCTCCAACCCCAGGACTCTGGAAACTAAGATATTTATTGATCCTGCAGTTTGAAAGTTGAGAGCAAGAGATCCTGCATAGGCTTACCATATCCAAAGGGGGACAGAGTGCCAACCTTTAGGCTGCAATCCTATGCACACTTTCCTGGGAGTAAGCCCCATTGAATGCAATGGGACTTACTTCTGAGTAGATATAAATAGGATTGTGCTGTTAACCATTGAAATTTGGGCAGGTGCAGCTCATTATGGAAGGGTGCAACAAGTTGCACCTGCCCAGATTCCAAAGGTTAAAGGTAGGCACTTTGTCCCCCTTTGGATCTGGGAAGGCTACTTATACTAGGGTGCCCAGATTCAATAAGGAACAGGATGTCTATGCCTTTAACTGTACTAAAGCTGTACTGTTTTACTGTTCTACTAATGTGTATATTTTCTTTAAGTTAAAAAAAGTTAAAAATGTATTTTTAAAAAAATAGCACCAAACTTTAAGGATGCGGATTATAATCAGGAGCATCCTATACTCAGGACAATACGGTAATCAAAAGCTCTTCTTGCTGAGAATCTTGCCCCATAACTGAAATTTCTTCTCCCCCTCCATCCTCATACAGATATCTAAAACAACTTTCCTTATATGTATTACAATATTTAGTGTGGGGGGGGGGGACGGAGAATTAGTTAAGCAAAATAGCACCAGTTTTAGATGTGGTGTCCACATCACCTACTTGAGGACATGCTATCTTCTTATCAGTACTCTTCTGTACTCCTTCTATACTTATCTGTACTTCTAGAATGTTTCCAAGCATTTTTTTTACAGATGGTGCATATTGCCAAAGAGGAGCTCATGAATTACTTATAAACAAGCACCATTTAATGCTTTCTCTGCTCCAAGCAAAGGGAGTCACTAGGGTTCGAGAGCTATGTTCTGTGTTCTAATGTTCTTCTGTGGCTCCTATAAACCAATTAATTGCCTCTGGTAATCTACTGCCCTTTCAGCAAATCCCTTTTTTTGAACTTATGGACAGAAGAAGGTAGCACTTTCAGGCATTCTGTAAGGACATCAGCTTTGATACAGTATATAAGGTTATTTACAGAATTGCTGAACAGAAGGAAACTCATGCAAGAGAACTTTTCCATGCCCCACAACAGTCTGAATCTCTGAAAACCTTCTCTTGGTGGTCAGCGGACTTCCAGAAATAGATGGAATGGGGCGGGGGTGGAAGGGGAATTGCTGGAATCTGCTAGCAGAGCTTTACAGAAAGTGTCTTCATCCAATTTTCAGCAATCCCACCCCTACAACACCTAATCTCCCTTTCTGAAAAGTCTCCTGAGCCTCAACAATTTGGAAGGGGCTTCCAGTAGGTGGTTGTTGTGGGGATGAGGAGGTGACGGTCCCTTGCAAGAGCTCCCTCATGTCTTTCCTTAATCTCTTCTTGGTGCAAATGAAGGATGTTTGCAAAGGAGGATCTTCTAGCTGTGAGTCCTTTCCTGGCTTCAGTAGCATAAATATTGGAACTTCATATGTGGACTGGAGCAATTAATTTGTCATTATTTTTCATATCACAAAATGTGTGCTTTTGACCAGTAGTCTTCTTGACAACCTGAGCCTGGAAGTAGACAGTTTCTTGAGTGTTCTTTAACGCCTCTTGCTTATCTGGGTCGAAGGATTTCCCTTTAGTTCTTGTTGTGTCATTTTATTTTCTCAATTGGAAGCATACACTAGGATCTGCCAGAAACACCTTTTGTTACTGCAACAGTTTGGCAAGCCATTTTCAAGATCTCTCTAGAGCAAGGGTCTCTAAAGTTTTCCGGCTGCAGGCCGGATGGGCATGATTGACAGGCCTGTCTGACGCACGGCCCCGTCCCTTCTGTCAGCCCTGTCCTTCCAGCCACATTCAGACACGAGCAGCCATTGGGGAGCCACTCACCTGCCATAGCAGACTTCTGCGGCCTTTACAGGTAGGCGTGGGGAGCTGGTGGGTGGAGCTGGAGGCCACCGCGGGCCGCACTGACTGGCCTGCCATGGGCCGGATTTGGCCCACGGGCCATAGTTTGGAGAGCCCTGCTCTAGAGGAAGAGGTTCCTGAAAGACTGAAATTCATCTTAAATTGCTTTTTTAGTTGCTATCTGTAACATTGTAGCTTGCCATTCTTATCCCTGATGACTGCTGTTGCACAGGTGCTTTTGAAGGCAGGCTAGAAAGCCCGTCTTTCCTCCGACCCCCAGAATTCCTGCTTGGCAGAGGCTGGCAGGAAGTCCTCCCACTGGGGCTGAGTGCATAGCAACATTGTACTACAAAATAAGTAGGTTACTGAATCCCTCCGCTGTTGATACTCCTGCATAGTCCCACAGGGCTCCTTGGAATCGTGATTCTAACATGTTTAAGTGCTTTCTCCCACAGCTTTTACCGGTGAGACATTTTTTCCTCATATACACTTGTCTCAGAGGAAAGCCTGACTAATTCCACATGGGAGAAGGTAGCATTTACCTGCAAAAATTTCCACTATTTACTGCTTGATAGTATCTGTAAACAGCCAGACACTGCAATCCTATGCACTCCTATTTGGGAGTAAGCTCGTCTGAACCTAATGGGACCTACATGTGCTGCATGTCTCGCAACAATGACTTATGGCCAATCCTAATCCCCCCCCCAGCTGGTGCAGCCATGCCCAAAAAGTAATGTGCTGTATCCAGCAGGGGGATGGAGTGGGACTCAAATCCCCTTTCCCCTCCTGCCCTACAATGGGTCTCCTCAGACCTGCACCAGCAATTTCACTGGCGCAAGTGCAAGGAGAGAGATGAAGAGGGGAGGCTGCTGCCAGAGGTGATAGGATCCAATGCACACTATTGCCACTGGATCCACATCCTTCCGCAGCCTCCTTGCCCTCGTTCCTCCACATCCCTGCCCAGTTTCGCCCCTCCCACCCCTGTTCCACCCTCCCCTCCCCCCTCCCACCTCCCCTGCTGGCTTACCAGTTCCAACGGGCAGCCAGTGCTCTGGTGACGCACGTGGGAAGGATTCATCCTTCCCGCCAGCACTCCAGCAGCATGCACTGCCAGAGCGCACTTTTGAGTTGCTTTTCAGCAGCCAGCACTGGCAGAACACATGTCTGCCAGTGGAGCAGCCCAATAGGATTGGGCTGCACAGCATCAGTCCTCACGCTAGTTTAGCAACTTCTCACTAGCCATGCAGACCTGCTCTGCAGTGAGTGGTTTGTAGGCAATGGTGCCGAAAGGGGAAGTTGTTCTATGGCCTATTTCCAGATGTCCTGGTGCTACAGAAAGAAGAGGCAAGTGGAAAAGATCTGTAATCATTTGCAGAGAGATGACAATAGGATAATAGTGTACAGTATATTGCAACCCCTCTTAGTACTCCCAGGTGTGGGCTCCAAAGCCATCACTGTATCCCAGTGGCATAGGCAGATCAGTCTGAATCTGCACTGCCCAGTCAAACCCCTTTGAAATAAATGAAATGTACCAATGGCGTGCTTGGCATATATCATCTGCAAAATCTGTGTTCCCATGCCTAGATTACAGGCATCTGTCTATTGATATTTCTTCCCATATGCTCTTATGTGTACTCTTGGCAGGATAAATGATACACTGAGCTAAACCTAGTGAGCCAGATTACCATTCTGGGTTAGCTCCAGTCTGCAGGCTTCTAGAGCACAGGATATCATCCCAATGAGTCTTCCTTTCCAAGCTGCTCATCTATAGTTTTACACTTATTTTTTTGCCAAACGTGAAGCAGGTGGTACTTTATAATTCTTTATGTACAATACATTTCTATGAATGCAAGAGTGACAGAAGCGCTTGCTAGTTCTTGGTATACAATGGTGCCGAATAGATTGCTACTCTTTTATAATTTTTTAATACTTTTTTTTTTTTGCTTTCATTCTTGGCAGCACAAAAATAGTGAATTTCCTCCTAGCTTTGGCATTCTATCAGCTGGGAGATACAGCGCCAACGTGTCTCCTTGCGGCTTTTCATTTATAAAGAAATGGCTGGAGGTTTGCATTGGGAAAGGACTATGGCATTTGTTATGATCAGCAACAACAACAGAGCTCACCTGGAAGAATTGTTTTCGCTGTACAGTTTTGCTTTATTTTGCCAATGCAATAAATGAGCTACTTTTTAAAAAACAAACAAATCTAGCTCATGCGATTACTGGACCAACAAGTCTCTTTGCATTGTGACAGAGTGGGTGCCCTACCCACTCACCACAAGTCTTTGCACATATTGTCCTCTTTTGAGGGTGAGGAATTGTGCAAACCGGGACACTGCAGGTCATGCTATGCATGAATAACAACAATAGCAATAACAACAACAGTATTTATATACCGCCTTTCTTGGTCATTGGATTTATCCTCTGACTTTAATCCAAGGCGGTTTACGCAGGCAGGCTATCTAAAACCCAAGGGGTTTTTACAATACAGGTGTGCCCCCATATCCACTGATTCACTATCCATGGTTTCAGTTATCCACGGATCGTGGGGACCCCCCCCCCCCAGGCTTTTACTTTTTTCCCCAGTAAGCTTCATTTCTTCCTTAAAGAAACAGGAGAAGCAGCCTCTGGCTGCTTATTACAGGCAAGTAGAATGAGACTAAGTACTAGAGAGGCTCTGCAAGGTTAACAGAAACAGAAAGCTTGCTCAAAGAAAAATAAGAGCTGGGGGCCAAGCATGCCTGCCTGCAGGGGAGGCAGGGTGGGGAGGCCCTCAGGAAACCATGGAGGGGGTGTTCGCTCTTATCCTCGGTTTCAAGTATCCACGGAGGAGCCTGGAACATATCTCCAGCGGATAAGGGGGCCCACCTGTACAATATGTCCTAATCTTTCATAGGACGCTTCATAGGTGTTTTCTTTCACGGTCTGGCCTCTCTCTCTGGGATTCGCCTCACAAGCGTTGAATGACCCCATTGAGTTGAGTGGGGCTTGCTTCTGAGTAGACATGCCTAGGATTGTGCTCTAACAAGCTACACCTGCCCACATTCCTTCTCCTAAAGGTCTAGCACTCTGTCCCGGTTGGAGATCGGGTAAGCTTACGCTCTTAAAAATAAGAGCTGGGGGCCAAGCATGCCTGCCTGCAGGGGAGGCAGGGTGGGGAGGCCCTCAGGAAACCATGGAGGGGGTGTTCGCTCTTATCCTCGGTTTCAAGTATCCACGGAGGAGCCTGGAACATATCTCCAGCGGATAAGGGGGCCCACCTGTACAATATGTCCTAATCTTTCATAGGACGCTTCATAGGTGTTTTCTTTCACGGTCTGGCCTCTCTCTCTGGGATTCGCCTCACAAGCATTGACTGACCCCATTGAGTTGAGTGGGGCTTGCTTCTGAGTAGACATGCCTAGGATTGTGCTCTAACAAGCTACACCTGCCCACATTCCTTCTCCTAAAGGTCTAGCACTCTGTCCCGGTTGGAGATCGGGTAAGCTTACCTCATGCTGATATCTAAGGTGCCAGAGGGCAAATGATTTTCCGTGACCATGTCATTACCAGCTGTCACAGAAAGTAGACGGAAAGCGAAGAGGTCAAGGGGAGTAGCACCTAGTGGTTAGTGCTGAAGCTGCTCCTTCCTGCTCTCTACTTTCCCTTTTTACTGAATCAGCAGTTGAATAGAGGAAAACTGGTAGTTCTATCCACCGCTACCATCCAGAGACTAGGCAGAGGGGGTCTGTCTGGAGAAAAAAAAACCCACCCCTCCAAGGAGAGCACAGAACCCTCGGGGTTCTTAGTTAAAATGAAATCTCAGTAGTGCCTGTGAGCAATTAGATGAGACAACCCACTGAATTACTTGGACTAGGAAGTCTCAGTAGGAAGCTTGGCTACTTCTGGCATGAAGAAAAGACCCAAATCCACATCCTGCACACAACTGTCTGAGAACGACTTTTTCAAACAAAGCCTAACATGAGGGGTTAACAGTCAACTTGATCCATCTCTTCTCCTGTTCTTGGCCTCACTGGCCATATGGCCAAATGTGAGCTGTCCCCCACTGTCAAAGACAGTGGTGACAGCTCTGTTGGCACTGCAAGTGGGCTATCAATGGTCATGCGCTTGCATCAAACAGGGTTTTCAGCTCAAGGCCCCTATTTCTACTACCATGCCCTGTGGCAGGTGGCACTTCCGGATATCTTTGTTATTGGTAATAGTCTGTGTCTAAATTATTAGTCATTGCATATTAGTGATAATCAACAATTGGATCATGGGTCCTTGTCAAGCCAATTCTGGTTCAAGCATTCAACATTCCTCAATGCTTAATGGCACTGTTTTCACGCTGTTTCATACCTGTACGCTGTACCACGTCCTGTGGGGTAGATGCCTGTTCACAAGATTCCTCTTCACTGAAAATGGTGGTGATGGAGAGAAGTCAACAGATTTTATTAAAAAAAATCTGCTGAACCAAGTGGCTGGGAAACCTTTCACCACAAAATGAGTCATGCCTGCACAAGGACTCTTGGCCCTTTAAGGATGATAATGCTCTGCTTTTTCAGTTTATCCAACTTTCAGAAATGACGGGCGCCCTCCCGGCGCCCGGCGCTTGGGGACGGGGCCTGCGTCGCGTCACGTCGATGCGCCCTTCGCGTCATGTCGACGCCCCCCTGCCCGTTTTGAGCTCATTTTGGAGCCGAACGGGCTCCAGGGAGGGCGGGCGGGCCAATGCCACGTGGCGCTTTGCGATGGTAAGTGCCCCGAGCACACACCCCACCCGCCCGAACGCCTGGAGCTCCTGCTCCACACGCTTCACCCAAGTTCCGCCGCTGCCAACTTTGTAGGCTTTCATGAAAAAAGAAACACATGGCACTGTTCACTACATATCTTCCATCCTCTTCAAAAAAAAGGTGCAACTTTATTAATAATATTATACCTCTCTAGGGCAGAAAGCAGCCAGAGTGGCAATTTTGACTGGAAAAACAGCACAGTGTTAATCACCTACCACCATCACCCCTGAAGCTGCATTTTCATTAAAATATACCATGAAAGATCCAATCACCAATCTTCTTTTTGCTTGACCCTGTGTTACAGTTTTCACGGACAAAGCTACCTGGATGCTTCTCCTTCATTAATAGGGCCTGCTTCTCCCAGCTGCACCAACCACCTATAGTGATGAGAGGTGGTCAGCAAATGCCTTCAGTCCAGGCTTCTTCTGTTTTCTCCCATGTTGTAAATTTTGGTGATTCTCAATGACAGAAGACAGCTGCATCTCTCTTCTTAATTCTAACGTCATATATGAAGAATTACTGCAGACACCAGTGCCATAGGAACGGTGAGGGTGGGGGGCAGGGCCCCCCGGGCAACACACAGGGGGCATCTTACGGGCGGACGGGGGTGGCAAAATGGCAGTGGCGATGACGACGAACATGGTGGCGGCGGTGGTACAGCTCAGAGGAGTCAGGAGAAGGCTCCTGCCGCCTCTGCACTGCGGCTTGTTGTGGGCCCACCCTCTCTCCCAGCCCCCGAGGGATGTTTGGCTCTGGCTGACGTCACTCGGGGGTGGGGTGAGTGATGTCAGCCATCACGGAGGGGGGGCACATTGCAACGACACTGGCAGACACAGACACACATACAAAACCAGTTTTCACACTACTTTTGCACTCTTACACAGAAAACACCTTACAAAATCAAGCGTTTTACAGAAAAACAGGTAAGCAATGACCCTATCACAGCTTTGTTATGATTGTGTACAGTTGCCTGGTGTCAGATAAAATTGTGATGGCTGGACCCATCTTCCCGTTTTGTCTAAACCTGTCATAACTTGGCTTGGCAAAAATTGTACCTGCTCCTAATGCTGTAAGACATTCTGGTCAGATACTGAACATGCTGCCCAAAATTACCTTTGCCACAAGATGTGGTGATGGCCATTAGCTTGGGTGGCTTTAAAAGGGGGTTGGGCAAGTTCATGGAGGACAGGTCTATCAATGGGTACTAGTCATGATGACTATGTGCTACCTCTGGGGTCAGTGGCACTACAGCTCTGAGTATGAGTTGCAGGGTAACAATGATGGGAGAGACGTCTGCCTTTCTCATCAGCTTGTGGGCTTCCCAGAACCTGCTTGTCGGCCACTGTGGGAAATAAAATACTGGACTAGATGGGCCTTTAGCTATCCATCAGGGCTTCTTAAGTTCTTATGAAGTTCCAGAACAAGAGCTTACTGGAACCTTCAAGTTCACCAGCCAAAGCAAGCAAGTCTGCCCCAGCTAGGGCTGGGGTTGACCTATACACAGAATTAATGAACACAGTATCTTTGACACAGACTCAGCCCAGGATTTTGTTTTCAGCATCAGTACAGGAAATTCTCACTTAACATTATGGATGAGTTCCTGGCTCATCAATGTTGATGGAAACTACAATGTTAAGTGAAACAACGTATAATGAAACCAATTCTCACCAGCGGGCTCAGTGATGCTCCAGGGGACTCTGGCGGGCTCACTGCGTGCTGCAAAGCTGCTTCTGGGACGGCAACCCACTTTGCTTTGTTCTTGCTTCAGAATGCCTTGCAAGGCATTGTGGGGCAAGAATAGGACCAGGACGTGAGTCCGGCGTGACCCGGAAGCAGCTGCAGCCATGGAGAACGACATTAAAGTGAAACAACGGATAGCGCGACGATGGTATGCGAGGATTTACTGTATTGAGCTCACAGTCCTTTGACACAAAAATCCACTCCTAGTTCCCCCCATCACCCAGCATTCTCAGCAGCCTGATTGGTTATGGGGGGGGGTATAGCCTTTTTGTTTTAAAAAATTGGAGGTTTCCTCTTCACCCAGAAAGCTTTCCTCTTCACCCAGAAATCTACCAGTAGATCTGATCTACTTTCTGCCCATCCAGAACAAGGTGATATATTTTATGGAAACCCCCCCACAAATCTATAGTGATTCTTTATAATACATGCTATTAATCTAAACAACTTAGCTCAAATTGGATACCTTTACAACAATACCTCCAAAATCACCTTCCGTGAAACCTCTACGCTTTCTGAAATGCAGCCTTTTATGTGTTAACAAAGATCTTAGTGAGGATGCTGAGGCTGTAGCAATGAAGTAAATGTCATAGATCCATTTTCTTGGTAGCACCATTGTTATATATTATCCTTTGTGTCTCCTAATATTTTGTCAGCACAAACCTTGAAAACAGATGTTATCGTGGAAACTGCCAGCTTGTTGCAATATGTGAAGTATCATCTGTCTGACGGAATGTAAATATTATTGTCTGCTAAAACTATGATAAATTAACATTTGTAAAGAAAGATGCACATGTGCTGCCCCTGGATTACATGATCGGTGAAGTCCTGAAATGCGTATGGCTTCCTTCCCAAAGGAATATGATATAAACTACAGTGTATGCGTTCAATGATGCAAATTAAATGTGGTATGATATAAATTATTTACCATTTAAATCATGTTTTAAATATTAAATGTGACAAGACTCATAATGTTTCCTCGAGAGAGCTAACAGTTTTCAGAGCTTGACAAAGACAAAGAGACTGAAATAATTGCTAATCCAAAATGCTCGGATTTAAGCTGTTTTTAATGCTGTTGACTTCAGGACCAGCTAAGCATTCATTCAAATATTCTGAGAGATTATCCAGTTCAAGGTATTTCACTAAGCACTGTAGTCCTTGTCGGAAAGTCCTGCAAGCCCTAATTCACAGACAAAAGCACCATTTACAGTCCACACATGTCAAATATTGATGCACAATAAGCCAATTAGGCATCTGAGGAGGTTACTGATAAGTATATAAAGGAGGTCTGGCTCAGTTGGTAGAGCGACCATCTCATATATGCCTGAAGATCTGAAGGACGGCTGTTCAAGACGGCCGGAAGTGTCTGTCGGAGAGCTGCCAGCACGCCGAGCTGATAGATTGCAGAGCCTCTGTGGGCGAGTGGAACTGCAGCTGCACTACTTGAGTGAGAGTCAAGGTTGCCCTGTCAGCTGAAGCATGGTGAGGCGAATGCCACAGAGAGAGAGAGAGAGAGAGAGAGAGAGAGAGAGAGAGAGAGAGAGAGAGCGAGCGCTGGACTGTGAAAGAAACCATCTAGAATGAAGGGTTCTACGAAAGATTAGAACATTATTGCAAAATGGCTGGAGCAAATCCAGGAGGCCCGTGTAACACTGGCCAGGCCTGGGAAGGAGTGGGATAGGATTTGGTGGAGCATGCTGCTGGTGATCCCTCCCCCTTCCCAGTACCGGTCACCCAATCCCCCCTCCCACTCTGCCCTCCCCACGCCCCGCCCCATTGCCCTTACCTGCGTCCGGTGGTGACCTGTGTCGGGGCAGAGCGAGTGGCTCTGCTTACCAGTGACTTTGCTAGCATGCCCTGGGGGCCGGGATGATGATGCATTTTGCATTATTGCCCTGCCCCCTGCACTCCCAGAAGGCTTCATTTGAAGTCTTCTGGGATCTCGGGTGCAGGGGAAGCCATCCAAAAGCATGAAAACAGCGCAAAAACCCTCCACTGCTGCAGATGCAGCCACTCTGGTAAGGAGACTGCAGCTGTCACCCCTGGCCCTGTCCTGGTTACACTACTGCTGCTTACTCTCCAGGCGCCGCTTACTCTCCTTACGGCACGTACGACACCTGACACCAGCGGAACAATAGTTCCACCAGTCCTGCCTTCGACAGGATTGTGCTACTAATGAAATTGATACAGCTAGCCAGCTCACAAGGAGTGGATTGTAGTGCAGCTTTTAGAGCACTAACGTCTTTGAAGTGGATTTTTTCTTTTTTAGTCTTTAATCAAAATAATTTTGCAAAAGCTCGTTTCAGCCATACAAATGAAAACTGAAAAGCTTGTTTTCCTTTGTCAACCATTTACACTTTTGGTTAGGTCACTGTTCTTTTCTTTGCGTTCTGATTAATGACAAAGAAATGGCTCTTATTATGCTCTCTTACCCATCCATTAGGTTTCAGTGCATACCAATTCCCCAGGGAAATATTGCTTCAGATCGTATCAGGTGCACGGGCGAATGAAGCCCCTTCGATTGAAACTGGTTAGTGTTTCTGGCAGTCATATACACTTGGTGCGAGTGAAAGGCACTCGGCTATGTCTTTCATTTGGAAAGTGGTGAATTTATCAGCAGTCAGCACACTCTTCTTCACAGGTTTTCCTCCGCAGCAGGAAGAGCAGTTGTGGAAGGAGAAACATGATGTCCTAAAACTGAACCTGATAGAATGACACTTTTAGATAACACCATACAACTGCATCAGGTGCAGGCAATTTTATTCACCGAGTTGTACAAATAAACAAAAGTTATGTTTCATAATATTATTACCCTATATGTCTGATACTCTCAGGAAATTAACACGTGCCACTTTTGTAGTCCAATCAGCAAATAAACTGAGTTCAGCCCATACAAATGATTGTGCTGAAGCAAGGTTAGCAAAGGACATTTAACCCTTTACACCAGTGGTTCCCAAACTGGGAGGTGTGGTTCCCAGGGGAGCCACGGAGTGCCACGGATTCCTTTCGGAAAACAGTGCAATGCAAATTGGCAGGTATCAACATAATGTAATGGGGAGCAGTAGCCAATGGTCGCCAATAGTTAGGGGCAGGAGAAAACGGTGATAACAAAATAAACATGTGGTTGTCATTGTGGTTGTGGTGGTTGTTAGGGTTAGAGTAAAAATGATTTCAATTATAATTAAATAAAATAAACGGAGGGTTTTGCATGTTTACCATGGCAGAGGATTAACTGAAAAGTATTCAGGGCTGCCCTTCTGTAGCAGCTAATATTGCTGGTTTCTTGAGGCCCATAATTTCGTCAGTGATGCTATCCTTTGTATTTAAAGTGGGAACATGACAATCCAGATCCTTGGCTTTTCCACGTGGTAGTTCAGAAACGTACAGATTGTTCCACACAAAGTAGCCTAGCCATGCCAAAGGCAAAGCTATGAGGACTGTAGCTATTCACAAGAGTACAGGGGTATTTTTCATCCACCACAGTTACATTCATCACAGCTGATAAATGGAGCAAGTATCAGGGGATGCAACACATTCGTTGTTACTTTCTCCACATGGCTACATCTTTGGGGAAGGTCAGGCCACTCTGCATAGAACAATTTGTAAATGTCTCTGAACTGGCCTCATGTTTGCAAGTGGAAATAATGTGTGCATACTCTTTGTTAAATGGAGATGGATTGTTAAATCAGATTTTCAACATACACCAAGGAATTACTTGAATTAAGACATAAACTGCTAAGATTCTGAAATGCAGATAAATGCACTCATCATCATCTTTGAACAATATCCCTCATGGTTACCAACTGGCACTCTGAAAAATCTCTACAATTCTGGTTTGCAAGTTCTTCATGTGAATGATTTGTTTATTTTTTTTATAAAATGCTCGTCAACACTCATCCTACCCAAGCATTGAATAAACACAATAAAGTATGAAGACGCTTGTGCATTACCAGAAGCAGTAGTCCTTTTTGGATATGGAGGCAATGAACGGATGGCAATCAATGGAGGCAAAAATATGGAGGCAATCAATGGATGAAGGAAACAGGTTTATCTGTTACATATCTAATTAACAGCCCAATCCTGCGTAGGTCCACCTTAGTGTGCAAAAGCATGCTGCACTGGATTCTAGCTCGGATCGGGCCAGCGCCGGCAGAGCTGGGGCTCACCTCAGGAGAAAGGGACGTTTGTCCCTTTTCCCCAGGGAGAGCCCCAGCAGCCCCTATGGACCTTCTCGGATGTGCCCCGGCAAAATCGCTGGCACACATCTGGGGGGGGGGCGATATCCGCCCTTCTCCCTGGGCCCGGCAGCCCAATCTGAGTATCCCATGCCCTCCCCATGCCCCTGCCCCGACCGACGCAGGACTTACCTGCATCTGCCAGTGCAGGACCCAGCCCTGGGCAGAGTGAGCAGCACTGGCCTCTCCGCTGGCACCGCTTATTCACCAGGAGTCAAAAATGTGCCTTACGACCCCCAGCGCCTGCGAAACTCTTGCTCTGCCGGCATTTTTTTGCACAGGATTCTGCTGTAAGATACTAGCAAGATTTCAAAGCCAGCAGAATAAGACAGAGTGCATATGCCACGTCTGCCATTGACAGCATGAAGACAACATCTGACGAACTCCAGCGAGTGTGTGTGCAGTGCCTCCCCAAGATGCCTACACCAATGCTGTCTGATAATGGGATGCCCATTCAGCAGCTGGGAGCAGCTGCATAGCTGTGCCTCCGAGTGGTGGGGCTGTGGCACACCATGTGTGGCGCGCCGCCCCCCCGCCCAACGCTGATGCTGCCCCAATCGCTGCAGCCACCCAGAACGTGAGCCAAAAGGCTCAACCAATGCTCCGGGCGGGCGGGCCCAAAAGCACACACCTTTTTCACTGCCGCCCGCCTGCTTGCGTCTCTGCTTGTGTAAGCTGCCCCCCAGCCGATGCACTGCCCCCAGGTGCTTCCTGGGGGCGGGCCACCCCCACCCCGCCCCAGGCATTCCTCCGCTACTGGCTGGGAGCACCATATTCAGCAGCGAATGACTTCAGATGGCCACAGTGGGTCTGTATCACCTTCCAAGATGGTCTACACTGATAATGGACTCAGGGCTTTCTTATATACTTCCACTGATTATTAAGAGAGGAAAAACATGCTAGGGAAGAAACCATCAAACAAACTGAGTCCCTCAATTGCATGTGTTTGACTTTGAAACAATGCTCATTGCTTTCTAAGATGAGATATTCAGGGGCAGGAAAATCTGTAAAAATCCACATGGTCTTCTTGATCTTAAAATGTTTTATAGTCTCCCAGGAACCAGGATGTCACAGGAAAAAAAAATGAAAGCATGTTTTGTTGTAACCCAAAGGCCATAGTATAAGATTGAGCAGGGTTAGTCTGAGAGTGACAAGAAATATTAATCTGTCCAGCCTTGGAGATGTCTTTCATAAGTTCCTAAACATCTTTACTTGGAAGTAAATTGCTGTAAGTTACATTGCTTGGTTGTAAGAATTACCTTGCTGGACAAACAAAGGTTCATTCTGAACACTGGCTCATCATTTGCCTTAGACGTTCACATGCAAGATATGAAAGTGAAGGTAATTTCCCACTGTTTATCCCCAGCACCTGGTACTTAGGGACACATTGCCTCTGAATATGGTCCCATTTGGCTTTCATGTCTGATGATCATTCATACATTTGTCTTGCCCACACACACCCGATGCAGTGGCACCAAAATTGTTACCGCTGCATTCTACAGTAGGGGGGGGTAGTTGCGGAGGTCTCCTCTGGGTAAGGGAAAATTGTTTCCTTACCCAGGGTTAGCCTCTGCGGAGCTGGGAGGGGGCTCTGCTCAGACCTGCAATAGCTAAATAGCTGGTGCAGGTCTGTGTGGACCCATGCTGTGGGGATCAGATCCAGGAAGGGGGGTAGGATTCAGCAGCCACTGCTGTCGCCAAACCTGCCCCCTTCCCTAATCCACCCATCCCTCTCGACGCCCCGTTCCACCCTCCTGCCACCACTCTACCTCCCCCGCCATTTTACCTGCTCCGGTGAGCGGCAGGAAAAGCAATGGCATGGGCAGAAAGGTGCGGGTCTTCTCGCCGGCATCCCCGGCAGCGTACTGAGTAGCTCGCTCGCTGTTGGAACGCCTTTTATGACTGGTGCTGACTGCTTTAGCGGTCAGTGGAGGATCCTTACCAACAAAGGCTGGTAAGTATAGTATTGGGCTTTTTGTCTCATTCATTTGTTCCTTGTTTTAGATGTACATATAAAACATCTTAGGAGTATATTTACAAAACATAGTGCGTGAAACAGTCCTAAGTCACTTATGCTGGGATTTCTAAAATAACCAAAGTCATTCTTCAAAGAAAACTGCGAGGAGCTACTCTTAGTAGGTCATGCATTCCAGATGGAAATTGGGAAAAAATGTATTTGGACACATCAAAGACTTAGCTTACTGGACAGTTTCTTAGTAAATATATGTTTACCTTGCTTCGATTAAAATTGGCACTGCAGAGGGCTCCTAAGGGAAGATCTCAATTAGGTCTCTCTGTGCCCTATAAGCTGAACTTGATGAGGTTCACCTCAAAACGTTTATGGATTCAAATTTAAAATGACAAAAAGGTGAATGCGTGATCCATGAAGGTCTCCGTATGAGATGCTAAATATGCATTTGCGCTTTGTAAATAGAAACCCTTGAAGTTGATCTCTTCGTCATCAAAATGGGGGAATGAAGCATTCAGTGAAACAATGGCAATTTAAAATGTTCAGCCCTTTGAAGGTTTAAAACTGATAATATTTACATAAATAGCTATGCAAATACAACCCTGCAGAGATTGCAGCTCTTACATTATTCAGATTATCAGCTCTCAAAAGGCATTATTTCTGCAAATCCTTGCAATCAGAAAGAATATAAATGACATCCCAACCCAAGTGCATGAAATTGGTGTCTGTGGTCCTGGGAGCTGGGTACAAGACAAGAATATTGACCCATTTACCTACAATATCTCGTTGCCTATAAACATAAAGACAGAATTAGATGTTACTTGAAATGTGGACTGCCAGTGATTTGGAGTGAGGGTAGGGAAAGGCACAATGTGATGATATCACATTCTCACGTTTCCTTTCCGGAATGTTACTGGGGAATAGAGAGGAAACTGGACAAGGGGTAACTTTTTTTTTTTTAACGGGCAAACCGGCAAACCAACTTACAGTGCAATCCTATCCAACTTACACCACCGGTGTAACCAGCAGTGCAGCGAGAACGGGAGGCCCCAGAATGGAAAGGGGATTCAAATCCCCTCCAAAAGGGGATTCAAAGGAGATTTAAATCCCCCCTCCCCTCCAAAGCCTCCCACCCTGTCCTCCCTCGCTGGTTACACCAGTGGTGTAAGTTGGATAGGATTGCGCTGTCAATTGTAATCAAGTAGAGAAAATGGTGTTCACACCAGAGAGGCTCAGTGCAACAGACGAATGAATGCAGATGGAATGGCTTGCATGGGAAAAGAGGAATGATGGGAAATAGCCGTGCAATCTGCAAAGGCAAGCGCATTTTGAATGGAACAGTTTGTGTCCCAAGAGTCGCAGATTTCTCAACCTTAGGACTGGGTTTATTGTTACTATTATATGTGACAAGCCACGTTAAGACAGCAACATCCTTATGATGAACTGTGAGTCACTGCCCCAGGTGCCCATTGATCTCAAGTGGGGATAGCTATATTGAGTTGTGAACCTGCAGCAATCCAATCTAATGGAAATACTTGCTCAGTCTCTTGTGGTTGTGGTTCCCTAGACATTTTAAGACTTCTGATTACTTCATTTGTGCACGTCAACACTGTTTGCAAAGCAACAAATTTAGTAAGTGTTTTGAGTAGTTCAGCCCTTAAATTCTTCAGTTAGCCCTTAAATTCTTCAGTTAGCAAAATCCACAGAGGGCTGCAGGAGGCACTAGTTGAATTTTAAAATTTTGGCAGCTGCCGTTCAGCTGGCATCAATTGAATGGTCATGCAGATTGGCAAAAACAATCTAAGCCTCTCGTGTGCTGCAGGGCTTTGAACTCGAATGATACTTTAAGGGGGGAAAATGTTCAACCAAGTTGAGGAATAACTCAAAGCACAGAACAGATTTTTTTTCTTTTTAAATAAACAAACAGTCTATGCATCTTTGCGTTAGTGAAAAAGCAAGATCAAAAAATAGAACCTGTTCCATTCTACGTCTCAGTGTCTATACTGTAGGTTCTGGATAACACACACAGCACAATCCTATCCAACTTACACCAATGGTGTAACCAGCGATGCAGCGAGAATGGGATGCCCCAGAACGGAAAAGGGATTCAAATCCCCTCCAAAAGGGTATTCAAAGGGGATTTACATCTCCCCTCCCCTCCAAAGCCTCCCGCCCTGCCCACTGGTTACATCAGTGCTGTAAGTTGGATAGGATTGCGCTGTTAGAAAGTTTCCTCATGACTTACTATTAGAATTAGTGATACAGGTTCTAGCTATGCTATGACTTACATGTCAAGACCTGATAACATCGATCTACAGACAGTCCTTAGAGACACAGCAGAGTACAAGGAACTGAGACCTTTACAAAGATTAAAGGCACCTCCTGCATGGAAGCTAAGTTCCATGGAATGAATATTTTAGGTGAGCAAAATGAAAAGGAAAATGTACTCAGTGGTAGAATACATGCTTTGCATGCAAAAGGTCCAAGCGACGTTTAATCCAGGAGCAGCGAGTGGCCTCACTGGGACCAAGTGGCTCACTGGGACAAAGTGGCAAGGTAAAAAAGACACAGCGAGTTAAGCAGCTGGGCGAGTTCAGCAGCGGGGCGAGGAAGCCAGGCCCCACACACTGCCCGGCACTTCCCTTGAAGAGAGGAGAGAGGAAGAGAGGAGAGCTCCAACAACCTTGAAGAGAGGAGAGCTCCAACAACATTAAGGTACCCAAACTTTGATAAATCCATAACTTACACTCAAAAGCTATGCAGTCAGACAGCCAGCAGAAGGGTGGGGGCTATCCAGTGTTTTGCACTGAGTGTCACATGTATGACTATCTGCCTCTTGGGCACAAGTCATGGGTGTGTGCTCGGTGCAAAGAGCTCCAGGCTCTCAGGGAACAGGTTCGCTCCCTTGAAGCCACGGTTGCTGACCTGGAGAAGCAGAGACAGGTAGAGAGGAACCAGGGTGAGACTTCTAGGGACGTGGAGGCATCGTCCCACCCTCAGTTGGCCAGCTCCTCAGCTGCCAGGAAAGGGAGTCTCAGGGCTGGAGGACATCGCTCTGGAAAAGAGGGAAACAATCCCACAGTGGGGACCCCTTCTTCAGGTGATGGGCCCGTATCCAGTCGCACTATGGATACTCCTCTGGGGAGGGGGGGAAGGGGGCTTCTTGTCGTGGGTGACTCTATAGTCAGGAACATAGAGAGGGGGGTCTGTGACGGATGTGAGGACCGCACGGTGACTTGCCTACCTGGTGCGAAGGTTGCGGACATCACCTCTCGTCTAGATAGGCTGGTAGAGAGTGCTGGGGAGGAGGTAGCGGTTGTGGTGCATGTTGGCACCAACGACGTGGGGAAATGTAGCCGGGCGGGCCTGGAGGCCAAATTTAGGTTGCTAGGTAGGAAGCTCAAATCCAGGACCCCAAAGGTAGCGTTCTCAGAAGTGCTACCTATTCCACGCGCAGGGCCAGCTAGGCAGGCGGAGCTCAGGGGTCTCAATGCGTGGATGAGGCACTGGTGTAAGCAGGAGGGGTTTAGGTTTGTTAGGCACTGGGGAACGTTTTGGGACAAGCCGGGCCTGTACAAGAGGGACGGGCTTCACTTGAACCAAAACGGAACCAGATTGCTGGCGCGTAACATTAAGAAGGTGGCAGAGCAGCTTTTAAACTGACTCCTGGGGGAAAGCCGACAGGAGCCGAGGGGCATCCGGTTCGGGACTCCTCATCCCTAGGGAATGAGGGTGCAGAGGATGGGGAACAGTCAAGTAATAACAGAGTAGGAATTGGGAGTGGTAGCGTGATGGGACATGACAGCCAGTCTAGCAGGACAGAAGGCTGCAGGAATAAAGGTGCAAACATGCAGCCCTTCTTGGGGGACCAGGTATATAAGTGCTTTTATGCAAATGCCCAAAGTCTACGGGCAAAGATGGGAGAACTGGAATGTTTGGTGGCTAGGGAAAACATTGGCATAGTAGGTATAACAGAAACCTGGTGGAATGCGGAGAACCAGTGGGATACTGCAATTCCCAGATATAAACTCTATAGGAGGGACAGAGAGGGGCGTGTTGGAGGTGGGGTGGCCATCTATGTCAAAGAGGGGGTAGAATCCACCAGAGTAGAGCTGGAGGGGGGCTCTGACTCCTCCATAGAACCACTGTGGGTTAGATTACCAGGCTCAAAGAGTGATGTAATAGTAGGGGCATGCTACCGTCCTCCAGATCAAAAACCTGAAGGGGATCTTGAAATGAGGAAGCAAATCAGGGAGGTGTCAATGAGAGACAGGATTGTAGTCATGGGGGACTTCAATTATCCTCACATCGACTGGGTCAATTCATGCTCAGGTCATGAAAGAGAGACTGGATTTCTGGATATGTTAAATGACTGTGCCTTAGAGCAGCTTGTCACGGAACCGACCAGAGGACAGGTGACTCTGGACTTGATATTGTGTGGCACTCAAGATCTGGTCAGGGAGGTAAATGTTACCGAACCGTTGGGGAACAGTGACCATGCTGCGATCTGTTTCGCCATGCATGTCGGAGGGAGAGTGCCGAGCAAATCTGACACGAAAACCCTTGACTTCCGAAGGGCAGACTTCCCCAAAATGAGGAGACTAGTTAAAAAAAAGCTGAAAGGGAAGGTAAAAAGAGTCCAATCATTCCAGAGTGCATGGAGGCTGTTTAAAACAACAGTCATAGAGGCCCAGCGGGAGTGTATCCCACAAAGGAGGAAGGGCTCGACCAAGTCCAGGAGGGTGCCGGCATGGCTAACAAGCACAGTTAAGGAGGCTATAAAAGGCAAGGAAGCTTCCTTCCGTAAATGGAAGTCTTGCCCTAGTGAGGAAAATAAACAGGAGCACAAACTGTGGCAAAAGAAATGTAAAAAAGATGATACGGGAGTCCAAGAAAGACTTTGAGGAACGTATGGCAGGCAACATAAAAGGGAATAATAAAATCTTCTTCAAATATGTTAGAAGCAGGAAACCTGCCAGGGAAACGGTTGGTCCGCTGGATGGTGAGGGAGAGAAAGGGGTGATAAAAGGGGACTTGGAGACTGCAGAGAAATTAAATGAGTTCTTTGCATCTGTCTTCACGGCAGAAGACCTCGGGCAAATACCGCTGCTGGAACGTGGCTTAAAACGGCCACTGTGCCAGAGGATTGGAGGATAGCTAATGTCACGCCAATCTTTAAAAAAGGAAGGAGGGGGGACCTGGGAAACTACAGGCCAGTCAGCCTAACATCTGTTCCAGGGAAGATGGTGGAAAGTCTCATTAAGGATAAAATCTTAAAATACATAGAAGAACAAGCTCTGCTGAGGGAGAGTCAGCATGGCTTCTGCAAGGGGAAGTCTTGCCTCACAAACCTGTTAGAATTTTTTGAAAAGGTGAACAGGCATGTGGATGCAAGCGAACCCGTGGATATTATATATCTGGATTTTCAGAAGGCGTTTGACACGATCCCTCATGAAAGGCTCCTGAGAAAACTCCACAATCAGGGAATAAGAGGGCAGGTCCTCTTGTGGATTAGGAACTGGTTGAAGACTAGGAAACAGCGAGTGGGAGTCAATGGGCAATTTTCACAATGGCGAGAGGTGAAAAGCGGCGTGCCCCAAGGATCGGTCTTGGGACCGGTGCTTTTCAACTTATTCATAAATGACCTGGAGTCGGGGATAAGCAGTGAGGTGGCCAAGTTTGCAGATGACACTAAACTTTTCCGGGTGGTGAAGACCATCAGGGATTGTGAAGAGCTCCAGAAGGACTTCTCGAAACTGGGAGAATGGGCAGCAAAATGGCAGATGCGCTTCAATGTAAGTAAGTGCAAAGTGATGCACATTGGGGCAAGAAACCAAAATTTCACATATACGCTAATGGGTACTGAGTTGTCTGTGACGGATCAAGAGAGAGATCTTGGGGTGCTGGTGGACAGGTCGATGAAAGTGTCAACCCAGTGTGCGGCGGCTGTGAAGAAGGCCAATTCCATGCTCGGGATCATTAAAAAAGGGATTGAGAATAAAACGGCCAATATCATTATGCCTTTGTACACATCGATGGTAAGGCCACATCTGGAGTATTGTGTCCAGTTCTGGTCACCACACCTCAAAAAGGATATAGTTGAATTGGAAAAGGTGCAGAAAAGAGCGACCAGAATGATTCGTGGGCTGGAGCACCTCCCTTATGAGGAAAGGCTACAGCGTCTGGGGCTTTTCAGCCTAGAAAAAAGGCGCCTGAGGGGGGACATGATTGAGACGTATAAAATTATGCATGGGATGGAGAGAGTGGATAGAGGGAAATTCTTCTCCCTCTCACACAACACCAGAACCAGGGGACATGCACTAAAATTGTGTGGAGGGAGAGTTAGAACAGACAAAAGAAAATATTTCTTTACCCAGCGTGTAATTCATCTGTGGAACTCCTTGCCACAGGATGTGGTGATGGCATCTGGCCTAGATGCCTTTAAAAGGGGTTTGGACAGATTCATGGAGGAAAAGACCATCACAGGTTACAAGCCATAAGCAACCTCCTGGTTTTAGAAGTGGGTTTTCTCTGTGCCAGGTGCAAGGGAGTGGCGACTGGACACAGGTATGTTGTTGTCTTGTGTGCTCCCTGAGGCATCTGGTGGGGCCACTGTGTGACACAGGAAGCTGGACTAGATGGGCTTTTGGCCTGATCCAGCAGGGCTCTTCTTATGTTCTTATGTTCTTAATCACTGGGCTCTCCAGTTAAATGGGATCTCAGGTAGCAGGGGAAGCAGACATCCATGCCTGAGACCCTGGAGAGCAACAGCCAGGCAGGTGGGCTAGAACCTGTCTTGCTTTGGGAATCACCCCACTCTGGGGACCCAAATGTCCTGCCCAAACCCAACTTCTCCTTCTAGGAGCAAGTTTGTTCCCTTTAAATGCCCGCTTCGACTGAAAAACACCTCAAATAGTTAATGCCGTGTGTAAAAAAGAAAGCCGAACTCAGATAGACAATTAACCCAAATTTATTGCTTTACAGCATCCTTATCTCTAACACCATAAATCTCCCAAAAGCAAAAGACCCTTCTGCTAAACAGAAACAAGTCTATCTCCCCCTCAAACCAGTCTCTTTTGGCAGCAGAGTTGGCTTCTTTCTCCATTGGCTCAGCGTCCCCCAGCTGGGCGTTGTCCTTTCGGAAGTGCAGCGTCACCGGCGTGCAGTCCTCTTCTCTGTCAGCCGAGAGTGGCAGTCCTTCCTCCAGTCCAGCAGAGTCGTCGTCGCTCGGAAATCCGGCAGCGTATCCCCGTGGCAAGCTGGCAAGGCTCTCAGCAAGCCAGGATCCAAGAGCAGCAAGCCAGTCCTCAGCAAGATCCTCAAGCAGCGAGCCCTCAGCAAGATGAGAGTCCTGCTGCAATCTTGCTGCTTTTATACTCTTAAGTTCCAATTAGTGCAAATTGGGTGCAGCTGCGAGCCACACCCATTGCACTCAACGTCCCAGTTTCTTCCTACTTAGTAGCAACACCTGTGGGCCACGCCCAATTGCTTTCAGGTGTGCTTCCACCCACACAGTCCTGGGTGTTGACCCCTTGCTGCCCAGTCCTGTCAAAGTCCTGTCAAAGTCCAAGTCTTCATCTGTTAACTCCTTGCTGCCTGGATCTGTCAACAAGGGTCCACTGCTGACACCACACTTGGCTCCTGCCAGTCTGCTGGATCTTCTTCCACTACAGAACCACTGTGCTGCGGCATGTTGGTGTGCCATGAATGGTCTGCAGGTGTGCTGCTGCGGGAGTTTGGGGAGGGTCATTTATTAGAAGGGCCATTTGGGGAGTGTGAGGGAGGGCCGAAGCAGTTTCATACTTCAGTTCAGCTGTTGTTTGGATCGGGTGTGTTAGTCTGTGTTAGTTTGTGTCTGCATTTTGTTTGTTGTTTCTATATCTTAAATACTCAGTTTTTAAATATATCCTAAAAAAATGTCACGTAACATCCATCATATCCTATGCCTGGCCATGAAAAGGCAGAGGAGGGAGACAGTGAAGGCTGAGTCATGTCCCACCAGCATGGCAAGCCCAGCATCAACGCAGGCATCTCTAGCAACAACTCCGGTGACTCCAGCAACATTGATGCCACTCAGACGCCATCACTCACCTTCTGCATCAGTTCCAGGATGGCATCAGTTCCACGGTGGCCGAGCAATGCCACACAGATGCCACCAACTGGACGCAAAGTCACCTGTCAAGCCCATACCCAGGCACCAGCTCCACCCCATGGGAGCAAGTGCACAGGCACAGCCTGGCAAAGCCAGCCAAGCTGCACCATCCCAAGGAGGCCACATGAGCCACATGCCTGCATGGGAGAAAGCCCCCCTGGGATGCAATGCAGCTTGCCTCTGAGGAGACCTGCAGAGGAACAAGTATACATTGCTTAGGACACCAGGGGAGATGCATTGACACCAAGGCCCATGGCTGCCACACCCATAGCCCCTGCCCTCGTCACCACCCCATTCCACCCACCTCACCCCGGACAACCCCCTCCCCGCCTCCCTCTAACCCCCTGTGCAGGCTTACTGGTGGGAGAGGGGGATAGTCTTGGTCCATGTGATTCAGACATAGTGGCCTCCTTTTTATGTTCCATTGACAGTGTGAGTCACTGTAGCTCTGCCTCTTCCCACACCACAGGATAACGAGTACTGAAACTCACTTCCATGCCTATTTAAATTCTGAGAGGGGCAATCCTAGCATGAGGAAGAGGAGGACCAACCTATCTATGAGGCCAACTGAAGCAGTTGCCTCAGGCAACAGATTGGTGGGGGGCATTTACAGCACAGCAGCATCACTACGCCACCACGGGGGAGGGGGCGCCGCCGCGCCCCTGCATCGCCTCTCCTACGTGATGCGGGCACATGATGTCACACCCCGCCTCCAAACACCCCCCCAACACTATTTTCACTTGATTTTGGAGCCGTACGGAGCCGTGGGTGGGTGGGAGGGCCGAAACGCGGCCGTTCCGGCTGCGAAGAGCAAGACGTCAGCAAGACGTCAACAAAGAACTGGCAAACGTACATTTCCGCCCTCCTGAGCCCGCGATTCTCCCCTTCAGGGGTCGGCGCCCTGGGCACGACCCCCCCCCCTGTTAAGACACCTCTGGGCATTCATCTCTGTCCTCCTGCTTGCTTTCACTGCTCCTCCATCTTCCACTCCCTGGTTTGGAAAAGAGAGAGAGAGAGGGGAAGAGGAAATGTGGAGGGTGAAGAGTGTTGATCTAGGACATTGGAGAGCGAGATGAGCAGAAGCTGGCACATCGTTAGGTGGGTGGGGGGAAGCATTTGACCTGCTGCCTCAGACATCAGGAAGTGTTGGGCCAGCCCTGAGCAGAAGCCAAGTTGTAATGGCCCCATGATCCCAATGTAACATAACAAGGGGAACAGTCACATGCAATTGTTGTGTGGTTCAACATGACTAAAGGCCCAGGAAAATGGGTGGAGACATTCCTTTGCATTGCAAGACAGATGGAAAACTTGTCACATTCAGATGTTGTGTTTCCGATTTCTGTTAGCCGTCTTCAGCACCTGTTGAAAAGGCAGGATGAAAAATTCTTAAATAAATAAAATAAATCCAGATGAACATTTCAGTACAAAGTGGATCTTCTTTGCTAGATGAGGGTAATAGGATTGAATAATTTTAATAGGTTTCAAAGAAGTGAAGATACAGTGAAGATACAGTTCAGTATGATTTTGTCTTTAAAAAGTACTTTATCTGATATAATGGAATCTGCCACCACTAATTATAGATTTCCAATATAAATAAAAAGAATGTCTTATTGCTATAAGATAATATAATTTTAATGTAATATTATGAATATGAAGATATAGATTCTAAAACATGATCTCTACTTATATTGGGTCTGACAAGCAAAATTACTCAAACATGAACTTAAAATACATTTATATAAAGAGAGGCACGACTGTAATTTAATTAAATAGTGCTCCTTTGATTGCTCATTGAAACATATTTCTTGTAACCAAATGAAATTTTCTACATTCTAAAACATAATACAATTTATTTCAGTGTGGAAAAATCGGAAGCTTTCATGGCCCGCAATAATGTACATTGAGGTAGGGTTCACAGGATTAAAAGCCATGTTAAAAATCTCTTTATGGTTAAAAACACATAAAAACATGAAAAAACATGTTAAAACCACAACGTTTTGTTCACATCTGTGGACCTCCTCAGGCGAAAACAGCAGTGGGCTGTCAAGATGTTAATCCAGAGGCCAGCCAGAGCAGCTATTTTGAAGGAGAAAAGGCGCGAAGGCAGCAGGCAGAAAGTGTGCAAAGTTCAAAGACCAGATAATGGACATCGGCAATCAGCGCTCCATGCTCCGCTGTCTTCCCAGCCCTGCGGCCACCAGACTGGGTAAGTCCCAGGGCAGTCAGGGCAGGGGCGGGGGGGGGGGGGCGGATCGGGCAGCGAGGGAGGGAGGCCATAGGCCACCCAGGGACTGGAGGGGGTGGAGATACTGGGGGTCATGATCCCCAGTATCCAAAGCTCCCTCCAGTCCCCATTGCACCGACACAAGCGGCTGACACTGGGGGAAGGGAGCAATTGTCCCATTTTCCCGAGTTGTTCCTGGGCTGCCCTGGGGCAGCCTGGGAACTCGATAGAATGCAGCAGTCAGCCCTTTAGGCCGGCCGCCACAGCCTACACAGGATTGCGCTGCCCTGTCCAGTCATAACCACATAAAAATTATGAATTTCTCCTTTGATTCCTATAGGCAGCTCTCACATCCATCCTTGGGGAAAACTAGAAACTAATTCTGTCTGCTAGCCTAGTGAATAAAAGTCTGTGTTGGCTAGCTGTCCAAAAATGATATTTTGGGGGATTGTTATATGGAAGTACTTATTGTGTTGAAAGCATTCTATAATTAGAGTGCCACTTGTATTAACTGCAGAAGTTTGAGTTTATAAAAATGGGTGAATAGATGGATTGCTCTGCTCATTATGCTTCCTTGTACTCCTGTCAATAGTACAGTAGATGGAGTGCAAAAATTTTAAGTGGGGGTGCCCATGTGTTCAGTTTTGTTGTTGTTCAGTCGTTAAGTCGTGTCTGACCCTTCGTGATCCCATGAACCATATCCCGCCAGGCCTTCCTGTCCTCCACTATCTTCCTGAGTTCGCTCATTTTCATGTTTGTTGCATCGGTGATGCTGTCTAACCATCTCATCCTTGGCCTTCCCCTTCTCCTTTTGCCTTCAATTTTTCCCAGCATCAGAGTCTTCTCCAGAGACTCCTCTCTTCGCATTAGGTGGCCAAAATATTTGAGTTTCAGCCTTAGTACCTGTCCTTCCAGGGAACAGTCAGGCTTGATTTCATTTAGGATTGACTGATTTGATCTCCTAGCAGTCCAAGGGACTCTCAGGAGTCTTCTCCAGCACCACAGTTTGAAAGCATCTATTCTTCGGCGCTCAGCCTTCCTTATGGTCCAACTCTCGCAACCATACATTGCTACTGGGAACACCATCGCCCTGACTATATGAACTTTTGTTGGCATGGTGATATCTCTGCTTTTTATTATGCTGTCTAAGTTTGCCATAGCTTTCCTTCCAAGGAGTAGGCGTCTTTTAATTTCATGGCTGCTGTGTTCAATAGGGTTTCTCTAATTTAAGTGTGAATCTTGCATGTGCTGCTTCAAACATTAAAAGAAACTTGATTTTGCAGAAGAACAGCAAGTCTCTGCATATTAAAATATCAAATACCATTCTGTTCATGATGAAAGTTAACTCACTTATGGCTTTCCCTTGTGCTCTCAAAGCATGGGAAATTAAAAGTTAAGGTGGCTGGCTTAACTTCCACCACTGGTGTCGCTCTAGGTGTGGCAGAACGCTAAGTGCCACCCCACTCTGAACCTCCGTTACAGCTCCGCACAAGGCGCCCCTGCCCCCTCGCCTTCGGAGCCATTCGAGGCGGCGAAAACAATGTGCAGGGAGTCTCCTGTACATTGTTTTCACTGCCTCGAATGGCTCCGAAGGTGAGGGGGTGGGGCTGTAACGGAGGTTCCGAGTGGGGCGGCACTTAGCGTTCCGCCCCACCTAGAGCAATGCCACTGACTTCCATGGCATGTAAGGCAGTCAAGACTTTGACAGACTCCTGCATTATGTTTGCTTTACAACTGTGCACCTGGTTTTCTCCTGGGCTTACCTGTACAACCACTAATGCACTGTATAATTTACTTACAGTACAATCTTACTCAGAAGTAAGTCTCATTGTGTTCAATGGGACTTACTCCCAGGAACGTGTGTGTATAGGATTGCAGCCTTACAGCCAAATACTGCCCAAATTTGGACTGGCAGAGCTCTTGCTCCACCGGCCTAGGGTTTCGTAAACATGCCATAAGGGGATAAGCACAACGTGGGGATAAGCGGCGCCAGCGCAGAGGCCGGCAGTACTTAGACCACTGTCCTCCAGTCACCATGCCGGCCGACCACGCACGCAAGGTCTGCGCTGGGCGGCAGGAGGGTGTGGGGAGGGTGGGCAGGGGTGGCGAAGGAGGGGGCCATTGGCCGGGCCGGCCTGGGAGGGGTGCAGTAGCGTCACTAGGACGCGCGTCACCCTGGGGCAAGGGGCGCGCGTCACCCTAGTGACGCTCTGATGGACGACGCGGGGGGGAAGACCCGGCTCCCCCACACACGTCGCCCTCCGGACGCTCCGAGGCCGGCCCGGGAGCTGGCCTCGGAGCGTCCGACCCCGTCGGCGCTCCAGGGCCTTCTGAAAGAAGGCCCACGCAGCGCGTTCATCTGGGTATTTTCCGGATTTTCGCGCATGCGCAGAGACCGTTTTGAGGTCTCAGATGTACTCAGATAAAATACTCAGATGAACGCGCTGCGTGGGCCTTCTTTCAGAAGGCCCTGGAGCGCCGACGGGGTCGGATGCTCCAAGGCCGGCTCCCGGGCCGGCCTCGGAGCGTCTGAAGGGTGGCGCGCGTCACAGAGGTGACGCGCGTAACAGAGGTGACACGCGTAACAGAGGTGACGTGCGCGGGGGTGCGCGCGTCACCCCGTGGCGCGCGTCACCCCCTGGCAGCCCGCCCCCCCGCCACGCTCCAGTGACACCAGTGGAGGGGTGGGGTATTGGTTCTGAGTTGTGTAAATATTCAATGCCCCTTCCTAGGCCGGATCGCCTTACATGGCCTCCCCAGATGCGCGCCAGCTAAAAAGCTAGCACGCATCCAAGGAGGCCCATTGGGTGCTTACACTGGGGGAAGGGGACAAAAATCCCCTTCCCTCGAGGTGGGCCCGGGTCACATCCTGTGCAGGATGCAGTAGCCAGCCATTTAGGCCAGCCGCTGCAACTTGCGCATGATTTGTTTCCTTACATTGGAGCTGTGTTGGGGTTGCATCGGTGCTGGAAAGTTGATTAGGATTGGGCTGTAACTAAGGATACTCTAAGTTTGGATGAAGGAATTATTCAATCACAAAGTGCATATAGGATTTTATTCCTATGGTGCAGTTCTGGTTAGCTCAGCGCCGGTCGAGCAAGCACTCCACTGGCACAGGGTGTCATAAACGTGTCTGTGAAGTGACACCGGCGCCGAGGCCAGTGCCGCTCACTCCGCCACCGGATGAAGCGTGCACCACCGGACACAGGTAAGTCCTGCGCCAGGCAGCAGGAGGGTGAGGGGAGGGTGGGCCAGGGTGGTGGGAGAGGGGGCAATTGGCTGGCCAGGCCTGGTGTGTTGCTTGGGAATCACCCCACTCCTGGGACCAAAATGTCTTGATCCAACTTCTCCTTCTAGGAGCAAGTTTGTTCCCTTTAAATAATTTCAATCTGAAATACTCCCTTAAATGTCCGCTTCGACTCATTCAACATCTTTTCCTCCTCAAATAGTTATCAAGCTATGTGCAAAAAGGAAACTAAACTCCGAACAAGCAATTAACAAAATTTATTGCTTTACAGCAACCCTAACACCATAAATCTCCCAAAGCAGAAACCCTTCTGCTAAACAGAAACAACAGTCTATCTCCCAAAAATCCCCCCTCAAACCAGTCTCTTTTGGCAGCCGCGTCTTCTTCTTTCTCTGTCGGCGTTCTCCGGTCTCTGGTCCAAGGTCACCAGCTCAGCAGTCCTTCGGCTTCGCAAAGTGTCCAGTAGCTCCTCGGAGTGGCAGCCATGCCCCGTCCTCTGGCAAAGTCCTTCAGCGAGATGAGATGAGACTGTAGCAGCATTCCGTCATCCCTCAGCAAGAGGTAATTAGCAGCTATCTTGCAAACTGCAGGAGCTTAGCTATTTGAAGGACAATTAGCAGCTATCTGATTTTTGAATAGTCTCAGGGCTTGTGGAAGTTACTTATCTGATCTTTCCATCACCTGGGACCCACCAGAAATCAGGTCGCGACCCACCAAGTGGGTCCCGACCCACAGTTTGAGAAACACTGTGCTAGTGTATTCAATAAGGGTGTTAACAGCTAAGTGTGCAGTGTGACAGACAACAGAAATATTGGCCTTCGTTGTTGTGAAACCTGTTTTTGTTCTCTCCAAAACATTTTAATTTTATTTTATTGTAAATTTTGTACATTGAGCTTGCACTGGTAGGACTAATTTTAAACATTTAAAAACACTTATTTCACATGAAATAAGTCTAGAGTTAGAAAAAAAACAGGCACCTCTCTCGTAATATCACTTGTTTTGGAGCATTGGAGGGAGAGTATGCTGCTGCCCAATGAGAGCAGTGGTAAGACCCTGGATTTTGGTATTGATTTCTCTTTTCCATTTCAGAAGACACTTTAAAATGGCTCCTCTAATTTGTACAAGGAATGGCCTACCTACACATATTCTATATCCTTCTCTCGTGGTGTTTTCCTACCTCTGCGCTAGCCAATGTAAAAGGTAAAGGTATCCCCTGACAATTAAGTCCAGTTGTGTCCGACTCTAGGGTGTGGTGCTCATCTCCATTTCAAAGCCGAAGAGCCAGCGTTATCCGAAGACGCCTCCATGGTCATGTGGCCGGCATGACTCTCCTTGCCGCAGCGCGTAGCATGCAGCTGGAACACGGAGCGCTCTTTACCTTCCCGCAAGCGGTACCTATTTATCTACTCGCATTGACATGCTTTGGAACTGCTAGGTTGGCAGAAGCTGGCCAAGCAACGAGTGCTCACCCCGTAGTGGGAATCGAACTGCCGACCTTTCGATCGACAGCTTATGGTTCAGCGGTTTAACCCGCTAGCCAATGAGACCATAGTAAATTCATATGATGAAGGAATACCCTTCTATGGGCAAGAGAATGCTGGGATATCATCTGGAGTCCCTGTAATAAAATGGTCATATTCCAATACACGTGAATAACTACTAGAGGACAAAGATTCAACTTGCATTGAATGGAATGTAGGAATAACTATATCTAGCAGCTATCTAGGTAAAGACTGCACCCAGAGAAAGAAACATACCTGGTGACAGATGTAAAGTGTCTTTAACAACATTCCCCCTAGGTCCACAGCCGCACGGCCATGCACCTCTGAACTGAGCTCCAACAGCTCGGAGCTTGTTTGACCTGGAAGTCGGTGATGATGTGATAATGTCATCGGCTACTGCAGGGAAGACGCTGCTGTGCATTATGGGAGGGTTCTGTGCAGCAGCGCCAATTTTTAGTGGGATCACTAAAGGCTGCAATCCTATACACATTTACCTGAACACAATGGGTCTTACTTCCAAGTAAACATGCATAGGATTTTACTGTATGTGTATTTGGTATCCCAGCTTAGAACCTCATTGTTGTTTCCATTTTACAAATACTTTCAGCTTGCACAAGGAGTTTGTACAAGTACTAACAATCCTTAATCATTCAGGTTCCAGTTACCTGCCAAGATCAGATATTTATTACAGGAGGCATCAGTCTTGATTGTCTGGCTTTTGCAAGCAATAAGCCATGTCACTTTTATATTAAGGTAAGTTTCCCCAGCATAAATGAAACAAGTCAATCAACTCCTCCACATCAACAAATGCATTTTGAATGAATTGCATGTTCTGCCTTCATCATGTGCTCTGGCTGGTATTTTTAATTCAGAACTTTCTCTTTTCCGAGGGGCTGCACGATTGATTGCTTTTCCAACACAAATTAGTTTCCATGTCAGAATAAGCACCTGACCTGTCAAATATAAATTACTCACTTAATAAGCCCCCCCTACGCACACAATTGCAAGCACATGGGAGCTGCGTCTTGTGTTAGTCTCCTGCACTGTTGCAGTATACGTGTGCGTACATGAGTATTTCTCAGCCAGTCAACGCTGTCCCACCATGTGGGGTGCTAGCTGGGTTGGGAAAACCCACACCATTGGCCCCATTGAATTTATTCTGGTATAACACAGATGGCAAATGTGTAGGCTTACCATAAAACCACAGGAAAACCTCCATGCACCTCATTATAAAATAAGAGGTGCCCTGCAGGATCCGGCTAAAGGGCCTTCTAGTCTAGCATCTTGTTTCCCACAGTAGCCCACAAGCTGCCTTTGGGAAGCCCACAAGCAGGAGAGAAAGGCAGAGTTCTCCTGCCATTCCTTCTCTGCAACTGGTATTCAGCTATCACTGAGGTAGTGCAAAGCCATTAGAACTCTTGAAAATGAGACTAGTAAGCAGAATGGTCCTGAAATGTAGAGTTTAGTGCAGAGATTTGTCCAATACCCTTCTAATTTAAGTCACCTGAGCAGCCATCACCACTTCTTGGGTTAACACATTCCACAGAATAATTATGAGCTCTGTGAAGACCTCAGTATTTGTGGGGGTGGGCATATATGTAGGGGGCCTACCTATCTGTGCTGTAGTGAGATCTTTGGGTTGTTGTTTTTTTATATACATATTCTCTCTCTCTCTCTCTCTCTCTCTCTCTCTCTCTCTCTGTGTGTGTGTGTGTGTGTGTGTGTGTGTGTGTGTGTGTGCTGCATAAAAATGATTAATCTTCTTTAAGGATGGAGTCAATTTATTTTTTTCCTCAGAAAATGTTTAATTATAACACAATTATAGAAAGACCCAGGGTATGGTATTCAATGGCAAAGAGTGTTTCCTTCACAGCTGGGCAGGATGAAATGGCTGATTAGACTTTAGAGGTCACGTCAGAGTGACAGAACACCATTAGATAGATACAGTAGACAGATAGATTTTTCAGTAGCACAGTTTTTGATGAGGAGCTCTGTATTCCCTTTATGAATTCATGTAAAAAGACAATGAGGGAAATGTGGAAAAGTGACTTTGCATCTGTTCAGCTGATGCTATACTGTTCAGCCCACTAAGCTTTTAAAGCATTTAACAATCTGGTGGCTGCAGTATACCTGTGGCCTGAGTAAACTACCAAACGCTGCTGGACATTTGGGGGGGGGGAATGGACACAGCTCTGTTTGGAATCAGGGCCACAACTTCAGTCAAACCCAAGATCACAGGAACAGATAGCTTTCTAGTGATAAAATTGTAACTCTGAATCTGTCCAGGTGCTCAGTTTCAAACCCCGTTTCATAGCCAGTATAATCAGATGAGACGAGCTCAGCTTTCTTTACATTCCAAAAACCGGAATAGTATTTATAACAGCACAGATACCCTAGAAGGAGATTGAGGGGGACGGGACTTACCACCAAACCCACAAAAATCTATACGCTGATTACAGTCAGTTCATATTGACAGGTTCCCACCCCCCCACCCCCCTGAGTAAGGGCATTTATATACATACACTGAGAAATGTGAATAACATCCCATCAATTAACCTGCCTTGCACCATTCAGTTTGCTTCCTTCCAGTCCCATTTCACATGACAGAGGTGATGCTCTCAGATGTGGAGATATTTCAGATACTGGCAGCCTGCCTGGTCATCCTCACTGTACCATGACAGATTTCATGCACAGAATTACCAGGACATGCATTTGGGCCTACGTATTTGGCATAAGCCACCACACAGCTCCAGCACCCTCTTGTTCCAGCTATAGTTGCCTAGGCAGAGATAGCCTTTGCAGACTTTTTAACACCATTTGTAGAAGCTGCTCCAATAGTAATATTTACAATTTCCATTCATAAAGGATGCTGACATGTTCTAAGGTGCTTTTCCAAGCAAGAATACCCTTGCTGCTCATCCACCAACATCACCATAATTTTCATCTTGTAAAGGTATACTGTCAGAATCGATTTCATCTTATCAGGATACTGGTAGCTTCATTTCCAGCTACTGTAGTACTTTCTAGCTACATTTCTAGCTATTTGTTGCTACCAACATAAATCCTTGTACTCCTTTGATCTGTGTCTTCCTCCTCAGTATAAATTGCTCAGAGGCCTGATTTCAAAAACTGATGTCAGATTAGATGTTAAAGTCGCAGCATTCTACTTGAAAGCCAGTTGTTTTGATTTTATTGTTCTGTTGTTCAGTTTTAAGCTGATGCATGACCTTTCTGCCTGTTGTTTTAGTACCTGTCTCTCTAGACTCATGTCCATCCCATTTATTAGAAAAGATACTTGTCATTAAAAGTGTCTCTTCTCTATGTCAGCACTCATTCTTTATAAAATAGCCCTCTTTAATGTTATTTTATCCTTTATTTATATTTCTCATAGACTCAAGGTGGTTTGCATAGGCAGGCCGACCATACACTGAGCCCGTACACATGCAGGACATCTTTGGCACAGCTTTCTCCCAGCTCAATTGCTGGAAGGTTAATGAGTGCAAGGAAGAGCAGTTCCTCCTCTTCATATCCTCAGAGGGTGGAAGACCACCATGGTTTGCCCCCGGAAGCTTGGACCAAACCTGATTGACCGTGGAGAGGGGGAGGAGGACATGCCTGCATAAGTCTCACATGGGCACTTTCTCCCCACTAGCCAATTGGTCTTGCCCCCAGGACTCCCTGCATTACTGCAAGGAGCTGCTGTGTGACTCATGGCGGTACAGAACTCAAATAAGAAAGTATAGCGTTACATGTCGACTACTTTATATTCTCTTATCTGTATGCAGAATTGTGTAACATATAGAGATAAGAAAAAATGCAGTCACTGTAAAACTCTATATTTGCTTACTAGAGTTCTAGACTGCTGCAATACATATGGCTGCTCCTTACGGAGGTTGCTTGCCCCCATGAGGACCCTGCCCCACATGTGTGGTGCTGTCCCACAAAAATAGCTTATTGTGATATTTTTATGAGTTGTGAGAAGTCTCGTTACCCTTTTTGGCTAAGAAGCGCTGTATGAATCTGTTAAATAAATAATCCTGGTGAGCGGCCCGATCCTGTGTAGAAATGCACCAGGGCTGCACACACTGCCCCGGCGCTGGGTGTTGCGAAAGTGCCGTAAGGCACTTCTACGACACCCAGAGAGCAAGCAGCGCTGGCACTACAGCCGGTGCTGCTTGCCCCGCCATTCCCTTGGTCCAGCGCCGGCTGGCGCAGGTAAGACCTACACCGGTCAGGGCAGGGGCGTGGGGAAGGCGGACCAGGTGGCAAAGGAGGGTGGCCATTGGCCGCCCGGGGCCTGGAGGGGGCGGGGATACTGGGGCCCAAGATCCCGGTATCCAAAGCTCCCTCCAGGCCCCAGATATGCCGACACAGTCAGCATTACTGTGCGCGAGCTCTAGAGCTCGCGCACATGCAAGGATGTCCACCGCCTGCGGCTTACATGGGGGGAAGGGGACGATCATCTTCATCTCCCGAGTTGTTCCCGGGTTACCCTGGGGCTGCCCAGGAGCTTGATAGGATATGACGGCCGGCCCTTTAGGCCGGCCGCCATAGCCTACACTGGATTGGTCTGCCCATCAGGCTGTAGGAGTTCCAGTTGGTCCCATAAAACCTTTGCCTCTTGACTGCTCACCTGCTTCTCAGATTAGCTACCTACCTGCCAAGTTCGTTTTTGTTTTTGACAACACCATAAGAAATATGGCAGCCAAAACTGAGGCTCCAGGGCCAGGTGTGTGGGGAAGATGTCAGAGTGGGGGTTGCAGGTCAGGAAGCAAAGCAGGTTCACCAGTACTTTAACTAACATCTCACACGATCTGAAGTATACGGGTAAAGATGCCATGTATTTTTTTTAGAAGCCAAATAATGATTAAAAACAATATCCAAACACTGTATGCAAGTCCCAGGTTAGTAGTAACTGTGCACAGGAAAATACTTTTAAAATCACAAGGCTATAGATGGTGCATACCAACGTTTCGTTCCTGAACTCCGAACGTCTTCTGGGTGCAATCCGAAGGATTGAAGGTGGTAACACGGTAGCGAAAAGTCCGCAAGTTAAAGTAGCTTCAAAAGCACAGGAAGAATCTTAGCTAATTAAGATCGGAACTGATACCGGAAGCTGTCAGCGCATTAACCGCAATTGACCCCTGCTGTTCGACACTCTCCTCTTTCTTTGATTCCTTCAAATGCGTCTTACAGATGATAGGAAACCATATCTTGTTAGTGAAGGAGAGGTCTTGTTGCCTATTAATAAGGTCTCCCGCTGGTCTCTTGCTGATTTCTAGCGCCTCCAGATTACGGAGAATTCTGACGTTACTGTCACTTCTCAAGCACTTCGTTTTTTCAAACAGTACTGCATGTCCTGTACTCATTGCGTGTTCAGCAATAGAAGATAATTCAGGTTGTTTCAGCCTTACAGATCTTTCATGTTCTGAGATTCTCGTATTTATGGATCTTCTCGCCATACCAATATAATATCGCCCACAGGAACAAGGCACACTGTAAATTCCTGGATTAGTTAAAGGGGATCTTTTATCCTTAGGGTTGTTAAGAAGTTGTGCTATTTTAGCAGTAGGTTTAAAGATTGTTTTCACATTCCCTTGCTGCATAATGCAAGCAATCTTATCTGTCACCCCTTTAATAAATGGTAAAGAAATCCAGAGTTTTTCCTCATTGGTGGTCTCATTGTTAACAGCTACCTCTTTAATGTTAGTGCCCTCTCTCTTAGCTTTTATTTTATTACTTTGTTGTAGCCAACATTTGTTAATTTGAGTCAATGAATATCCATTGGCTCGTAATGAATTATATACAGTCTGTTTTTCTTGTTCCAATGAATCTCCATCAGTCTGGTTTTCTTGTTCCAATGAATCTCCATCTTTAACTAACACTAGTGCTATCCTATAGTGACTAGCATCATAGTAATTATTCTGTTATACCATATGGACATAGACCTGCAGTGTGTGCATTATTTTAGCTCAATACAATCTCACCATCAAACTAATTAGGGTTTTATTCTCCTTGTTGTTTATCTGTAAGTACTTAACATAATAAGTTGTCTTATATGCACTTCTTGTGCTCTATTATGTCAGATATTTAGAAGGATTACAAAAAAAAGTCAATGATTGATGTCAAACGCTAGAATAAAAATCACACTGCACTACCAGTGGTGCTGGGCAATATTGAGGAGTTTGGGATCTGCAATGGATAATCAAAGGCAAATTAATCAGTTCCATTCATAATAAGTGGTGATTGAGATGTTTCATGCTGGTGTGATGAATGCAAATAGCTCTTGAAAGAGCAATATTGCCTTCTGTATTCAGAATGCTATTTGTGTGAGGTGCCAGGAGCTTCTGCAAGCAAGATCCATGTGCTTCACTTCCATGTGCTTCACTACACAGTGGGTGAGGCAAAAGCACGTCTCACTCCCCATCCCAGAGTAATATTCCCACATAATTGCATGGGGCAAGTAGTTCATCCAAATCACTCCACATGTATGTTTTAAATTACATGTGAGGGATGGTGTTATAAAAATGTGATAAGTAAATAAATAAATTAGGGGTCCCCCCCAGTTCTATAAGAAATCTAAGTGCAGACTTCTTGCTTCCTCTTCTAGTTGCACTAGTTGCACAAAGTCAGAGCTTTAAGACTGCTGTCTTCTGACATCTTGCTTCCTACCCATCCAAACTTCCAATCCCGACAATTTGTAGCGCACAGGTTTCTGTATACATAAGTCAGTCTCCAGCTAGTTTAAGGGTGCCTTATTTTTTTTTCAAAAAACATTAAAAATGTGGGGAAATATCTTGAAATGGAATGTAGCCCTTTCAGAAGACTGGCCATCCTTTTACTCCCCCCCCCAATACACCAGTACCCACAAAACGTTGCAAAGCAAAACCAATATTTAACTATAGTTAAAGGGTTGAATCATTTTCCATTAAAAAAAAGCATCTCTGCACCCAAAAACAACTTCTGCATCTCCTCCCCATTATAAAAATATAGCTCATGCGTTTTATTTTCCACAGAGAGCATAAAGTATTCTTATGGGCAATATTGTTTATACAGATAGAAAGTTTCAACTCCTTCTTTTATCATGTATAGTGCCAGCAATGAGGAAAAGACCCCCATGCGTTAACATTTTTCAATCTATAGTGTTTGCATATATTTTAATAGAATCTTTTGTGGAGGTTCTTTGGCTTTATACTGTATATACTTCAGGACCTATTTTCTGAAGAGCAAATTGCCGGTCTCTCAATTCCCAGGAGACGTACCATTCCTGAGGGCTAATCTACATATGCAGACAAATCATATGCATACATTTTATATAGAGAGTATCATAGCTACAGTAGAGTGGCACCCCTTACTGAAGAAGAAAAATCATGAAAAAAAAATGCTACCCTTGAAATTTGATATAAAAAATTATATATGTTAATTTAAGTTCCTTGTGTAAGTTCCTTTCAATGAGTCTAAGAAGGATAGCAAAATGTGGCATACAGTTGTGGCAAAATATGGTATTCTTGACTAAAACTAACTTTAACCATCACTAAGAATATTCTGACTAGCAGTAAAATAGCACAGTCCAATGGCCCAATCCTATCAAGGAGAGATCCACCACCATAAATTCTGGAATAATGGTGTGAACGTTGCTCCATCATTCAGCGGGCCGAGCATGCCAGGACAGATGGCCAGAGGTCACATGCAGGCACCACTGACCCACAGAACCTTCCCCATCCTCTGTTGGATCAGGTTAGTTGGCAGCAGGGGCAATTTGGTGGTGGTTTGGATTGGGGCGGAATGGGGAGGGAAGCAGCCTGGGCCTGGGGCAGTTTGGGGTTGGGAGGGGGAGGATCTTGATGGCAGCCATGCATGCCGATATCCTATCACCCCCCTTCCTGGCCCAGACCCACCCCCTGAGTCTCCTCCTATGTATTCCAGCTAAAGACCTTGCATAAGTCCAAGCACAGTCGTTGGAGGCCAGGGGACCTACAGGGAGGTAAGTAAGGAAAACCTTTACTTACCTTTCCCAAGCCAGCTGGTCACCTCCCCACATAGCATGCAGTGCACACTCCAGTAGCAGCACTGCATACTGTAGACTGGCAGGAGATAGGAGTGGGCTCCAAGTTTATGAGTTTTTTTCTAGTGCAAAGAATATGAAGATTGATACCCTTCCACCCAGAACTCCAAATCTTCAGCACACTTCCACCAAACATGGTCTACTCTCATCTCACATATAATGTCCCTAAATCATTAAGATTTACATGGACATAATAAGACACAGGATTGCTATCTACCATTTTAGGAGGACCAACAGGGCAAAAGCGCAGCATGTAATGTAATGCTTAGCAGAGGCGTCGCTGTTGCATGTCGAGGCGGGCGGGGCCCCCCCAGGTGACGCGCGCATGCACGCGCAGAAAGTTCCCTGGGGGCCTCCCGCCCACCTCACCAGGCCGGGAGAGCCAGCTCAGGGATGTCTTCTCCGGCCGGCTGCCCGGGGCCTTCTGAGGAAGGCCCACTGCACGAACGTTATTTATAACGTTCTTTTGCACATGCGTAGACCATTCCCGAGGGAAAAGGGCTGCCCTTTCCCTCAGGAACAGTCTGCGCATGCGCAAAAGAACATTATAAATAACGTTCGTGCAGTGGGCCTTCCTTAGAAGGCCCCGGGCAGCCGGCTGGGGAAGACGTCCCCGAGCCGGCTCCCACGATTAAAAGGGCAGGTGCGGGGGCGCCCGGGGCAGCGGCCCGTCAGGCGCCCAGGGCAGCGGCCCGTCAGGCGCCCAGGGCAGCGGCCCATCGGGTCGCCCCCCGAAGCAGGGCGTGATTTTTTTTCAACGGGTGTCTCTGGGAGGGGGGTCACTTGGGTGACGCGCGGCCCCGCCCTGATGCTTAGTTCACAATGCCGAGTGCCAAATATCCAAATTGCTTTATAAGTGACTTGCCCAAATTTGCATCATATAATTTTTTATTAAGGAAAGGCCTCCTTAATAAACACATAAGAAGAGGAGAAAGGAGGTGGTGATGGCACCTGGCCTGGATGCCTTTAAAAGGGGATTGGACAGATTTATGGAGGAAACGTCCATCACAGCTTACAAGCCATGATGGGGATAAGCAACCTCCTGGTTGTAGGAGTAGGTTTTCTTTGTGCCAGGTGCAAGGGAGTGGCAACAGGATACAGGTATCTTGTTGTCTTGTGCTCCCTGAGGCATCCGGTGGGGCCACTGTGTGATACAGGAAGCTAGACTAGATGGGCCTTTGGCCTGATCCAGCAGGGCTCTTCTTATGTTCTTATGTTCTTATGGATTCACCCCTAATTATATGTGCACCCATTCAGTATATTTATTTACAACAGGGAGAATAAAGATGGAAATGCATTGTGAAACTCGCAAAAGAGAAGACATTTGTATGCAATGCACTTAATACAATTTCATGTAATGACCTTCACAAAGGAAAAGAAACGGATGGAAGCCAGTAGACATGCAAATGCAGCGTTACAGAAGCACTTTGATGATTAGGATAAAATGCTTCCAATATTTTTCTCTTACAGCATCCAGAATAATTCCTAAATATAGCACTCATGGGGTTTTCAAAATTCCAGTTGCATAACAACTACTTTTCATTTATTAAGATCCTTTTTCTGTGCTTGGTGGTCATTCTTGGTGGGTTTGTAGATAAGCACTGGGGATTTGAAAATAGCTATCAGAGGAATCCTGTGCATGTTTACTCAGAAGTCCCATTGTGATTGATGGGGCTTACTTTCACATAAGTACATAGGATTTTAGCCAGGCAGCCCAATCCTGCTTAAGATGCACAGGCCTGCCTAAACGGCTGGCCACAGCATCCTATGCAGGATGCGGCCTGTGCTGGCGGAGCTGAGGCTCACCTCGGGGGAAAGGGACATTCATCCCCTTCCCCTGATGTAAGCCCCGGCAGCCCCAATGGGCCTCTTCAGCTGCGTGCCAGCTATTTTGCTGGCGCACAACCGGGGAGTCCATGTAAGGCCGAATATATACCTTTATATGTATCAAATTTGTAATTTTTAAATTTTGTAAGCCGCTCTGGGGGGAGAAAGTGGGATATATCCAATAAATAAATAAATAAGGCTGGCCAGGGTTAAGATATTAGCGGAGCATGCCACCAATAATCCCCACCCCCTCCCTTATCTGGCTGGCCAATTGGTCCCTCCCCTGCCACCCTGGCCCGCCTTCCCCATGCCCTCCCACCACCCAGCGCAGTACTTACCTGTGCTCAGTGACCAGGTCTGGAGACGGCAATGAAGTGGGCACTCCAGACTGACACTACTTACTCCAAAGGTGCCGCAAAAGTGCTTTATGGCACTTTCGAGACACCGTAGGCCAGCGGAAACAGTTTGCACAGGATTGTGCTATTAGTCAATGTTCCTGGATTAGCGCTAAGAAAGGTTTCAAGATAGGACATTATCTGTAAGTAGCTTGCACCTGCCTATACTACAATTCTACAATGTCCTCTTCATAAGAGCTCGTGGAGTGTAGTGGCTATTCAGCTGGCCAATATACCAGAAAGTTCTTGGTTTAATGGCCTAAGCCCCCCCAAGGCCTGCCCACAGCATGCAACGCCACTGATGCAGCATGTGCTACATGTTATGGGCTGGCTGGCAGGGGACCAGGCAGCCCATGAGCGGTAAGTAAAGAATGTTTTAACTTACCTCTCTGTAGACTGCCTGGCCTCCAATGGGTCTCCTCAGACCTATGCCAGCTTTTTAATTGGCATAAGTCTAATGAGCCTCTGGCTGTGTGTGTGTTTCAGTCCAGGAAAAGGAGGATAGGAACTTGGTATGCACCACTCCTGCTGAGATCTTCCCCCGCCCCTTCCTGCCCCAGCCTGCTTCCTGCCCCAATCCACCCCTGCTGCCAACTTACATGCAGTGCCAGCCAATTTGCAGGCCCCTATAACCTAAGCACTTCCTTCTGGGCTATGCGTTGGTGACAGTTCTCCACAGTACAGCGAAGTGGCTGCTGCGTCAGTGGCCCACATGATATGTGGATCACGAGGTCTGCCATTGTATTGGGTGGATATGATTGGGGCATAAATCTTTTCTTGTCCATGAACTCATTCAGCAGCCTTAGGCATACTATTCTTGGTTGCATACTCCCCTCCCCATTCCCAACCACATACGTAAGACGGCAGTAATATTACCAATCTATTTTACTAGGCAATTGTGCAGGATCAGATTACCGAGAAAAGGTTTGTAAAATGCTTTAAACATTTCAAAATGCTATGTAAATGCTATGTCCACCTTGATATCAACATAGAAAATATACAAGAAGAAGTGTGTTTTAAGGGCACTCAGAGAACATGTATCTCAATAGCTTGTTTTGTAATGAAAAGCAAACTGTTTCTGGAGCTATTACTCTTGGCCTCTTTGGATGTCCATGGGCAATACTTCACCAATTGTCTCCTGTAAACTATGAAAAACATTTGTGCCATTCTGCTAGCTGATAGATTGTCACCCCATCAGGAGAAAGATAATGATTCACAATCTATAGCTCCCTGTCACCAGTTACAAAGAAAATATTATCACATTTAAGTGTATCCAAGAGACAATGTTTGAGTTTCACTGAACAAATAGTACAGTGAATGATTGTATTTGACCTTTTAACTTCCCATTCAACTTCCTCCCTTTTGTAGCCAATGGAAATTCAAAACTGACAAATTACTTCCAAGTAAAAATAATTTTAAGTCACTTAAATGCCTATCACTCCTTCGCTAGTTGCTGTCAAGGGGAACAGATATATAATTTGTGTGCACTGCATTGAATTCAGAATATAGGAGTCTGAATGTTCGGAAAGCAAATATTTAAGTACTCGTGGAAGTGAGCTGTACCTCGCTGTTTTAAAAAAAGAACGTAGCTACCTCTCACTGCTGTGGTACATGACCCTCTAATTAATTATACTTTCCTTATAACAAGGAACTGTTTCCCAGAATTCAGGTGAGGATTCGAGCTGAATATTTGATTATATTTCCAATGGTGTTCACACAGTGGAGTGAAGTACAGTATTGCCCTTTCTTCACAGAAACAGAAGGGCTAATATCCTGGGGAACATAACATTTGCGTCATGGAGAGGTAACTCTTTTCTTCCTAAGGAGAACTCAGTGGTGAGAATCCAAAGAACTGTGCAGCTACTGCTGCTGCCCTCAAGGACTTTAAGGTAAAGGTGACCCCTGACAATTAAGTCCAGTCGTGTCCAACTCTAGGGTGTGGTGCTCATCCCCATTTCAAAGCCGAAGAGCCAGCATTGTCCGAAGACGCCTCCGTGGTCAAGCAGCCCCATCTTCAACCCAACCCAGACCAAATGTCAATGTCATCTTTAAACCAGGGTCGCCAGGCTCAGCTTGCTCTTTCACAATATGCGAGGGTGGGGAAGAGTTGATCCTATGGAACCCCCTGCTACATATCAGCCAGAGTTCTGTTATTCACCAGCCTTCTCCAGCTGCTGAAGCAAACAGATCTTTAGTTTTGCCTCACAAAAGAAGGGGAAAGGGAAGTGTGATGGGAACTGGAAAGAATAACCCCTGCTAACTGGGCAAGAGGCACTTTTTCAATTGGTGCTCCTCTTATATTTAGCAGGCGGAGAGCAACTGCTCCCCTTTCACCCCAGCACAGTGTCTGGTGGCTGTTGCTGGTGGTGGTCTGCATCTTTTTTAGATTGTGAGCCCTTTTGGGACAGGGAGCCATTTAATCATTTGATTTTTGTCTGTAAACCGCTTTGTGAACTTTTTGTTGAAAAGCGGTATATAAATACTGTTAATAATAATAATAATAAGAAGAAGAAGAAGAAGAAGAAGAAGGTAGGGGATGCAATGGCAGAAAGCTCTCCTGCTGCATATGCAGTGTTAAAGGTAAAACAACTTTCCGGGTTGCAAGCTGACAACCCTATTGGGAACTGGCCAAATCAGTTTCTAAAGTGACATGACAGTTTGCTGCTGAAAGTTTTTTGTTTTTTTAAAAAAAGAACAAAACTCCTTTGGTGCACTTTGGATTAGACCCTATATCCAGCATGATTTCCAGTAGCATATCTGGACTCGTGCCAGTGGGGCAGTGGGCGGGGCGACACATCATCGCCCCGCCCAACCTGACACTGGAATGGCCCTGATTTGGAGCCAAATGGATCTGGGCCATTCCGGTGATGGGGCAGGCGATGATGTGTTGCCCTGCCCACTGCCCCACTGGCGCAAGTCCAGCAATGCTACTGATGATTTCTAAGCTCTGGCCAGCTTCCATTTTCTCTAGGTCCAATTAATTTTAGCAGCTAGCCACACTGGCAAAGCACTTGGTTTCAACCAGACTGCATGCATGTGGGCAGAAAATCACTACCAATACGCATCTTTGAAATGGTCAGACTCAAGACTGAAATGTACAAAGGGCAGAATAAATCCTGTTGTTTTGACAAACTGTCAGGTGCCATGGAAGTCTCAGAGTTTTCCAGCAGCCAGTCTTACCTCCTGCATTACCTAAGTTTTGGCTGATCAGCAAGCAGGAAGAATTAAAAGCTCTTGGACCAAGGTGCCACCTGGGTGCATTGATGGACTGAGTAGTGTTGGCTAAGCCTAGCCTGTCTGTGGTCAGCTGACCTTTGGGCTCTATAAATCCTTGCATCTAGGCCATCCTGGCAGTCCAAAAAACTAGCAAAGCCGGCTTACTCTCCCCTGCCTTTCTCTCCATGACAGACTCCCTTGGTGCTCAGCTCAGCTCTGACTAGACACTCTGTTTCTGTTTAGCTGATAACTGCCCCGACCCATCCTTGGCTGCTTCTTCTGCCTCTACCCCTCTACTTTTTCCCACCACACATCTCCCTAGCCAAGGTACAACACAGAGATATATATCTTCCCAGTCATTGCTGGCCTACCATAGACCTATCTACTGTATTCTGTTTCCCTGAAATATGATAATCCTTGAATAGTGGTAGTCCAGCATTTCTACATTTCTAAGCTGCTTCTTACAGAACACTCTGTGATTGATCATTTCCTGGAAATTAGCCCACTACAACGTGAATGGCCTCTGGCATGGAGATACCCATTTGCTTTCAGAATAAGCGGAAGCAGAACCGTTTGGGGCCCACTTGGTTCAAGCTCAACATACTATGGAACAAATGTTCTCTTTAATAAATGATTGAAAATGTGGTGCATTTTCAGAACCCTGTTTGTTACCCATTCATTTTCATTTAAAAAGAAAAATATATATTGCTTTTTACTGCTACCTGGGTCAATGGTGCCAGAACCCATGATGCTCAGCCACTTCCATCTTGAATACCCATAACTGCCCTAGAATGCTGCAGCAGAGCACAAGTAGGAGCAAACAACAAACAAAATAAGACTTTTCTTTTAATTTGTTTTTTTTAAAGTACACATAAATTAGTGGGATGCTATGGATGGGTCCTAAAATAAATAGAAATGGGAAGGACCTGAATAAGCCTGGCACATATAGCAATGGGAGCCATGAAAATGTATGAGACTGCAATGATTGTGTGCACATGCATGCTCCTAACATGACTCTCTCATGCTCGCAAGTAAAATTCTAGAGTCTCGAAGAGACTTGCAGCCCAATCCTACTTAACCCTCCCGCCATGCTGATGCACCTATGTCAACAGAGTGAAAGCTCCATCCTGCAGAGGGGCAGTAATGGAGGTCTCCTCAACCTAAACCTCCGCTTCCCTGATAGGTCTACTCAGACCTGTGCCAGCTCTTTGGTGGCACAACTCCGAATAGACCCAGGGAGGTGAATCAAGGCTGGGAAGGGAGAAAGCATATTGACAAAGACACTGTTGCCAATAACCGCCCCCTTCCCACCCTTGACACACCCCATCTCTCCTCCCTGGTCCCTGCCCTGTTCTTCCCGCTCCTCACCCCATTTTGCCAACCCCCTGACCACCACCCACCCCCTGCATCAACTTACTGGCATTGGAGGATCCAGCATCACCACTGTCATGTGGCCACTGCTGCTCAATGTTTCTAGTGGCAGCCCAGTTGCACGCAACAGCACATCACATTTTGCGATGCTGGAAAGGCTGCTATGCTGCTGGATCGCAAGTCTTCACAGTGCAGTGGCCTGTTAGGATTGGACCCCAAAACATCAACAAGCAATTTCATTCGTTGCTTTCACCCAAGTCATTCTTCAGAACAAGACTTTTTTCTTTTTCAAAAAAAGCTTTTCCTCTTAAAATTAAGTGCAGATTTATTTGAAATAAAATCAATAAGAAGAGGTGAACAATAGATTTTTAAGTGAGTTAAATAAAGAAACCATCTCCCAAGACAACAGGGAAGACTGATTCAAAGGAAAAAGCAGAGCGCATCATGCCTGGGTTAGCCTTTTTCACTTCTGCTATTTTTACCCTTCTTTTTGGCTGATATCTCACACAAAGTTAATGCTGAAGCCAAACACTGTAGGGGATTGTCTACATATAGCCCATCAGTTCTGTTTTGACTGCTTTCATTTCAAACAGGCAAATATACATTTGTTCATGTGACATGCTGAGAATTTCTTTTAAACGAAGGCTCAATTTTTCCAACGCATTTGAATTTGAGTGAGATGAGTCAGATGTTGGAGACATTTGCTATGTCACAAACCAGACTGCCAAAAATTCTGTGATTAATGTATATCATGTGTTGTCTTTCACAAGAAATCCGTTCAAACAACCAGTTCAACCCACCCACGTTCAGACTCTTCATGGAAAACTGCAGCTGGGCATCTCACAATTGAGATGAGAATTGGCCTGACTTTCTATCACTATTGCAGAATAATATCCAACAATATGATTAAAATATAAAGGAATCTAAGCAGTAAGGCATGTATCAAGAGACCCAAGTTCATGATGCTTTGTAGCAGTTACTTTCCATGGTCAGATTGAAAATTATTCAGCAGCTGGTTCACAGCCACTTCTCCAACGCAGCCCAGGTACATCAATGTTCTCCTGCTGCCAACATTTAAGATGTGAAAGGGAGTTGCAAATCTCCAAATATATAGAGGGAATGCACTAGAACATTGCAGCAAATTATGACTCTCTGTTGCATGTAGCACTGAAGTGTGTGAATCTCCCTATCATGCTTGTTGGAAATATAGGGCTTAAGCAGGGTCAGGGGGCCACACCCTTTCCAGGGACCAAAGAGGGGACAAGTCAGGTGAGAGTCTTAGGTGCCCAGATGGCATAGTGCCCCCTAGTGTCCTGCAGGCGAGCGCTGCCCATTTCCACCAATGCTTCCAGGAAAACCTTTTTTCCTGATTGATTGTTAATAGTTCATAAAGGTCGGCAGAAGTCTTCTCATGGGAACTAAATGTAAGAAGATGGTTTCTAGATGCCCAGAGATCTTTCATGAGCAGGGTCTTTCTTGATCTTTCTTCAGCATCCTTGGGCAACTGACAAGGAACCAGGCTGGTCTGGCTGAAGCTGGACTAGCACATTGTCCAAATTTGTTGCCCCCCATTTTTAAATCTCATACGCTAGCACACACATGTCTCAACCCCCCCTAACATCCCCTACCACTGCCACCTCCTCCACTTCCTTCTTCCTCAACAACCTAGTCACTTTTTCAAAACAGGTAGGCATGGGAGGATGTTGGCAGTGGAAGGATTGGGACAGTGGCAGGGTGAAGTTGCTGGTCAGGCAGCAGGCCAGTGCGCAACCCCACTCCCACCCCACCCAGCCAGGCTGCTACCTTCCCAGCCCACCACTTGAAGTGGGCCAAGGATCCCAGCAGGGTCCTCTGCTGATCCTTGATAGCACTACTATGCTACTTTGGGCGCAATCCTGTGTAACTCTTGCACCAGTGTAACAGTAGATTCCCCCAGTGTAAGAGCACTTATGCCAGTGTAACTTGCTGTACGCCGACGGACGCAGGACGGACACCGGCGTAACCCCACTCGGAACCTCACATGCACAGTTCAGAAGCAGAACAGATGCCGACGCAACTTCGCCGACGTAGGGGGCATGCCTCCAGAATGCCCCCTGCGCCGGCAGAGTTGCGCCAGTGTCCATTCCACAACTGAACTGCACATGTGAGGTGTCCAAGGGGGGTTACGCCAGTGTCCATCCTGCGTCCATCGGCATACGACAAGTTACACTTGCATAAGTGCTCTTACACTGGGGGAATCTACTGTTACACTGGTGCAAGAGTTACATAGGATTGGGCTGTGAGTCTGGTGGCACAGTGACTCTCCCAAGTCCACCCATGTAGAAGGAGCCCATGTTGCATTTTGCATTTGTTGCAAAACAGCAGCTTTGGAAGAAACAGAGATAGAGAGAGCTGTGAGTTAGTTGAAGGCAACTTGGGAATACAGGAACACTATGGATCTTCTGTAGGGTAGTGAATTTGCTGCCTTATTAGGAATGCATGCTGTTTGATTCCACTTATTTTCTACTTGTATATTTGTAAATAAAGCATGTATTACAAAGCTGCCTTATGTCTCTAGTGCTTTCTCGTCTAAAGGAAACCAAACCTGGCTAGCACTTTCTCCTGAAACGTCTCACCATTCACGAAGTCAGGAGTTTGCAACAATATGTTCATCATGGCACAAAGTGAGCTATGATATGAGATGAAAATAGTTTCTGCTCCTTTTAGGTTGCGAAGCTCCGCAGCCATGTGGCCACATAGCTCAAAGCCCTGGGAAGCCGAGCTCTGTGCAGCTTGGAGCTCGGCATTCCTGATAGTCCGGTGATGATGATGTGTGATGTCATCGCCATGTGTTTGGAAACACTGCAGGGCTCTGGCACGGCAGCTGAAGGGTCCACCATGAACCCTTTAGAGCAGGGTTTCTCAACCAGTGGTATTAGTTCCACCAGTGGTACTTCGGCCGGCTGCTGGTGGTACTCGGACCACCGAACCGCCGGAACCCCACTCCGACATGACGCTTTTGGCGGATGTTTTCACTCCTGAGGGGCTCCTGCCTTTGGACGAGCCTCTTGGGAATGCTGAGAAGGGCCCTCCCACCTGCCCAGAGCCTCCTACCTGCGTTTTCTGGTGTCCAAAAACCTGAAAACCCAGAAGTAACTGGCAATGATATCATTGCCAGTCACTTCCGGTGATACGCAGCAGGAGAGTGGTGCTGGTGGTGGTATTTGGCCGGGAAAGGGTTGAGAACCCCTGCTTTAGAGGGATTATTGTTTCTGGACTAATTGCATTGGAAGTTTACTTCCAATGTGTAGACAAGACTATTGTACTGTGGTGCACTGCAAGAACTTGTAGCTGGGCACCTGCCCTGTGTCTTTAAATGCTATGAGATTATGTTTTCAGAACTTACTACGACACTTTGTAGGTGGCTGGTTGAGGGTTGTTGGCCCTTTAAGAATGAAGTCACAGCTTCAAACCTTAGGGCTCTTTCTCTCACTGGAGTGAAAGTGAGATGCTATTTATGGAATAGCGTGGAAACTGGGGTAGAGATAGAGTATACATTAATGGGACTCTATGAAATGAAATAAGACCAAATTAAAGGTGTCAACTGTTAGGTTGGTGTCAGTGCATAATTTCTGGAAGACGGTGCTTGGGAATGAAAGTTCTTCCCGCACTCATATTGCAAAGTCACTTGAATAGATGCTTTTGCCTACAAGAGCTGTAAGTCAAGAGGAAAGTATACCTGTTCTGCTGTGTTCCAGTTAACCAGTAAAATGCATGAAGGTGTGTGTGCCTATTTTAAGGGGCACATGAGTAAGCAAGACTTTGCATTACCATAATACACAATCCCTTCAAGAGCAGCTGATATTCTCTGCCTCAACAGAGGTTAAAAGAGCAACTTTGAAAATTTTGTAGATTGTTTACAAGAGAAGTGTGAAAGGCAGGGAGGAAAATGTCAGTGTAAAGTACCACTTTTTCAGAAAAGGAATTTGTGCAGCCGCTCTACAGTATGACTGAATTCGCTAAATAAATATTTAAGGCTTCAAGTCTATGCAGAATGGCTCACTTCTAACTTAAGTAAGCATGCAAAGTGCAACAGGGATGCTGGCCTACCAGTGCTTTTGTTAAGTGAATAATCCAGGAGACTAGTCGGTGGTTCTTAAATAGAACCAAGGCAAGCAAGAAGGCCGTGCCCAGAGCAGCCATAGCTGTAGGGAAGAGAAAGGGGAGGGAGGGTACTTGGCTCTGATATACGATTTTAAGTTATCACGACAGGCACATATCATTGAGTTAAAAACCAAAACATCTGGGTTTTCAGGCTGTTTATTTAAAGATTAAAACAATGTAAATCTCTATCTGACGTTTCGCCTGGGGCTATTCCCGGCATCTTCAGAAGATGGTGCTCTTCATGCTCTGAAGATGCCGGGAATAGCCCCAGGCGAAACGTCAGATAAAGTTTTACATTGTTTTACAGCGCAATCCCATGTAACCTTGCACCGGTGTAACAGTAGATGCACCGGTGTAACAGCAGGTGCATTGGTGTAAGTGCAGTTACACTGGCATAAGTGCACTTACACCAGTGCATCTGCTGTTGCACCGGTGCAGAGTTACACAGGTTTGCCTGTAAATCTGAAAACTCAGATGTTTTGGTTTTTAACTCAATGGTACTTGGCTCTGCTCAGCTTGCTCTTCCCCTCCCTCCACCTGCAGGCAGAAGTTCCCTCCCTCTAGTCACCCACAGGTGAATGGGCAAGCATATGCGTTCAAGTTGCCACCACACCACTGCTCCCCCCACTTCCTTTTTCTGGACAGCCAAGGAGAAGACGACATGCATAGCGCATGCAGCTGGGACCGCTACTTGCAGAATATTCATGGGGGGGACGACAACAGCTAGGGCACATTCTGCCACCAAACGAAAGTTCTGCTTGGAATTCGAGTCTTATCATGAGGATTCATTCGAAGCCTGAGCCTGCCTAGATCTCACCATGGATAAGATGCATGAGTCTCATTTTCACGTTAGAGCACAAACATGAAACAAGTCAACAGGTGAGTTGTTGCTGACTCGGCCACAACTGTTCAAGAGATGAATAGTCGAGAACTTGCTCTTTGCATGTCTACTGGGAAATTCTTTTAAAGTATGTCAGAAAAAAAGATGATGAGGTTGGATCATTTGTCTCCTGATATTAGACCCATATTCTGGACATAAAGTTATCTCGTTACAGCAGTTCAGCCCTTTGAGGAGGTCATGTTTTGCTGACTGTTCTCTCCAGTGGAAACAGATGGCTTGCTCTTGGATAGATTATATATATACACTGTATATACACTTGAGTGATATAAGATTTGCTATATAATTTGTCAGAGTGTAGACTTTTTTTTAACACAGTGATAGTTTGGAGTTGCCAACCCTCCAACAGTGCAAACCTGTGTAACCTTGCACCGGTGTAACAGTAGATGCACCGTGTACACCGGTGCATCTACTGTTACACCAGTGCAAGGTTACACAGGATTGCACTGCAAGACTGGCCTGTAGTCTCCAGGATTCACCATCAACCTCTAAGTGCCGACTGAAAGCAATCTTGGAGATTTTAGCAGGGCCTCCAGGAATTTTCAACATACAATCAGATCTTATTTTATTTTAAAAATGGGAGGGATAGGAAACAACAGGAATGCTGCTTCCCATCCTTCTAGTCTGTGGAGCCAGGATATTATACCCCTGCTGACTTCCTGTAGAAACAGATCAGCAGTGGTGTCCCTAGAGGGGGGCGTTACTGTAAGTTGCCCAAGGTCTACTCAGTGTTATATGGTGGCCCCACCCACTCACTGTTGGAGCCATTCCGAGCAGTGAAGGCAACATGTAGAGAGTCTCCTGCATGTTGCCTTCACTGCTCGGAATGGCTCCAATGGTGAGTGGGTGGGGCCACTGCGTAACGCTGAATAGACCTATGTGCAACTCACAGTACTGCCCCCCTCTAGGGACACCACTGCAGATCAGAGTTCATGCTGTGTGTGTCCCCCCCCCCCCATCCTTTCAGGTAATCTCAGCGGGTCCCAAAACACAGCATTGATAACCAAGGTTTTATATTATCACCAAAAGGGAATTTGCAGGAGTAGCACACAAAGAGAGAAAAGGACCTGGGACACACTTTGTCTAATTAAGTCCCCAAATCATTAGCCTCCCCTGCAACTATCTTACAAGCAACGGTCACATTCCACAACCTCTTTCCTGCTCTTCCCCGTCCGCAAGAACAGCTTCACAAGTGAATGCTTTGCCACAGATTCACTATCACACTAGTGTTTCCTGCAACAAAGGTTTGAGTAATTTAACAATTATGTATGCATATCTAGGAATACCAATCCAAGTAGGGTTCGTATAGCCCAATCCGATCTTCCGAGTTATGACAACAGAACAGAATTCCACTATTGTATCAGAATTCCACTATTGTATCACAAATGGCGGCAGCAGCAGCCCACTATCACAGCCAGCTACCAGCTCTGGAGCAGGTAAGCCGGTGTGGGGGTGGATCATGGGCCGGATGGGGGTGGAACCAGGTGTTCTGGGGAAGAACCAGGGGTGGGAAGGGGACAGGAGGGAGTGGATTTGGTGGCAATGGCACACGCTGGATCCTATCCCCTTTTTCAGAACCCCCCCTGCTCCTTTTCTCTCCAAAATAGGTGGCGTATGTCCGAGAAGACCCATAGGTGGTCCCAGGACTTATGTGGAGGCAAGTAAAAAATATTTGTACTTACGTAGCATTTGCCTTTGGTTGCCCCCCACCCCCAGGATGCAGCAGGCACCTTTTTTGGTATGACTGCATCAGCGCTAGTGGCAGGTGGTAGGATTGGGACCCCAGATATGTATACACCAGTGTTTGAGTCGGTGCCTCTGACATCTTCAGTTTGCATGACTGCTGTGGGAAACACCAGTGTACTCAGATCATACGAGATTGCCGTGCTAAGTGTAGAGTTGCTCTTATTCAGCGCTGAAGTGATGTATTTTGCAGCAATTTATTGAAACTTCAGCCAGGCCTGTGTGACTAGGAGCTGTAGCAAATGGGATGTAATTGATTCTCTACATTCCTGAATATCGCAGCTGATCCATCAGAGTCAAAAATTACAGTAAGAGTAAGTGATTGGTGGGAGAACAAAGCCCCATCCCAAGATAACTAAAGCTCATTCAATATTACAGCAAACAGATGTGGAGTCATTTATTTCAAGATGTGTTAAGAAAAGAGATAATCATTTTTATGTTGCCCAGTATTCCTTGCAAGGTTTTGGCTTCCCATAATTTAGAACGCACCCAGTGTGACTTTCTGCTTTCCTGCATCCCCAATCCTTTTATCACTTGGAGAACTTAAGTGAAACAAACTAGGTCAGATCTCGCCTTATCTCCTTTGCCATCGTTTCCCCAGTATTTAATTGGCCAGTGATTTGCTTTCAGTGTTGAGGAAGACAGAATCTAGGATCTTCAGATGCGACTTCTTTTCTTTCTCATCACACAGCTTTAAAACCACAGAAGTTGACACTCTTTTAAGTGTCAACATTTGCTTTTCTCGCAGTCCATAATGTGTTCTACCATACTGATTCTTGGCAAAGGGCTCATGAAGCCGTTATTTTAAGAATCTCTCTGTGGGCTTGGAATTAAATAATTGAGACATGAGGCTGAGCTATTCAATGGACTCAATGCTCAAACAGCATAAAATCCAGCTTTGCAAGATTATCCAGTTTAACCTGGAGTACAAGATTCATCACACGGTTTAATGTGTGCCACATTTTCTTATTCCATAAAACAGTCCTGATTATTATTATTATTATTATTATTATTATTATTGGGGGGAGGGTTACTGAAAGAAATATAATGATAAACTACCAAGGGCAGAAAGAAATACAGGTGGGCCCCCATATCCACTGGGGATATGTTCCAGGCCCCTCCGTTGATACTTGAAACCGTGGATAAGAGCGAACACCCCCTCCATGGTTTCCTGAGGGGCCCCCCACTCTATCTCCCCTGCAGGCAGGTATGCTTGCCCCCCCCAGCTCTTATTTTTCTTTCAGCAAGCTTTGTTTCTTCCTTAAAACAAACAGAGAAGCAACCTCCATTGCAGGCAAGTAGAACGAGACTAAGTCCTAGAGAGGCTCTGCAAGGTTTCTGTTAACCTTGCAGAGTCTCTCTAGTACTTAGTCTCGTTCTACTTGCCTGTAATAAGCAGCCAGAGGCTGCTTCTCCTGTTTCTTTTAGGAAGAAACAAAGCTTACTGGGAAAAAGTAAAAGCCTGGGGGGTCCCCACGATCCGTGGATAACTGAAACCGTGGATAGCGAATCAGTGGATATGGGGGCCCACCTGTACAATGACCCAATTTCTTATGAAAATGTGTCAAGCATAATGTACTGCCAACAGTAGTGTTCTGGTTTTTGTCTCAATTTCCTACACCTACAACACAACACACAGTCATAATTGGAGCATACACTTGAGAGCCAGCGCATACGATCACTAGAACTGAATGTTAAGGCTTTTCTTGCACTGTACTACTACTTCAGGATGCAAGGAAGAGGATGGTCCCCTTACCTCACTCCTTCATCTGTACAGGCCCTTGAACAAAGCAGAAAATGTGGAGTGCACTGGGAGCAGACCCAGCATGTTCCTGCTTTGTTTAAAGAGCCTGCACAGAGGAAGGAGCGAGGCAAGGGGTGCCTGGGTTTGGGGAGGGGCACAGTGGTGACAGTGGCAGTGTCTCCGAGCAGCATTGTTGGACTGCCTGAGACAGTCCAATAGCTTCAGCTGGCCCTGCATTTACAGATACACGCATACAGTACTACAGCCCAGGAATACTTTTCCCATTTGATTCTGCGAAAGATAGAAAAGTGGTTCTTCTGTCTAGTTTTGTTAAATGCTACATAATACTAAGAAATGTAATCTATTGTTGCTAAATATAAAGCATCACAGGACGATGTGATGGAGGGAGCTGGAAAGCCGTCTGTGTTCACAATAACAGCAATTGGGAAAGAAACCGAAGGGGGTAAAGGCTGAAAGGACCAGATTAAAGGAGGATGTTGTTAAGCTAACAGTGGTTAAGCAATTCAGAATGCTGATTTTGTTCTTGAGTCACACACACACACACACACACACACACACACACACACACACACACCCCAAATCACCTACAGGAACACAGGATAATTTGGAGCAATTCACTCTTGCCCTCAAGCTGTAAAAATGGCCCGCCCTTCCCCATTCTCCTCAGCATTGTACTGATGAAAATAGGCACAGGCATTTTAACTCCCCAATTGTCATACCAAGGATCGCTTTGCAGACCCCTCGACTATATTACGCATTGTTGACGGCTTCTTGTCACTGCTTTGTTTCATTGTCGCATTCGTTTAATCCGCAATCGCCTGTTCTCTATGGATTTAAAAGCCTGGGTGGTGTATGTCCTTTTAGTTAAAAATATACTCCGCAAATAATCATTGTCCTGCACTATGTTATCGGCAGTTCAAATATACTTCAGCAGCAGCTGCAGTGTGTGAAATGGCAGGCTGTGCACTGTGTGGTGCCTCAAAGTCCACATGGATTTTCCTCTCTGTGAAGACAAGATGCATCCACGTCTCTTCAACCCTGAAGAATGGCAACTCTAGGAGATGGTGTTAACAAAAAATCTACTAAGCCCCCCCCCCCCAGCAAAACTTGGAACAATGATTTACCAGGCACAGATACTTGAAGCAGGGAATGTCCCTGCCAATTAGAAGCAGCTGTAATGAATGCTAGCAGGTCTCTGATGAATGAGATAAACAATGCTACTTGCTCATTGCTACTTCCTTACAAACAATGCTACTTGCTCAAGATCCATATACATAACAGTGTTGTCCCCCATATTATCCCTGCCTTACAGGTGGGAGGAGCAGGGCCGGCCCATCCACGATGCCAACTGAAGCAGTTGTCTTAGGCAACAGATTGGTGTGGGCGCCCATCCCAGTCCTCCTACTTGCCTCCTCTGCTTGTCCTCCCTCTTCCGCTCCCTAGATTGGAAAAGGAAGAGAAGGACAAAGAGGAAATATGGAGGGGAGGGGAGTGATGAGCTGCTAGAACATTGGAGAGTGGGAGGAGCAGAAGCTGGTACAACATTGTGCGAGGGGGGGCAACATTTGACCTCAGGCATCAGGAGGTCTTGGGATGGCCCTGGCAGGGATGAAGCTGAGAGGAAGTGGATTGCCACAGCCCTGCAAAGTTGTCCATTGCTCATATTGTAGTTTAGAGGGGGGGGCAGTAAGACTGGTTCAGATTTCCAGCAAAAAAAATGTGCCATACAGAACATCCCTCAAGTTGCAGAAGTGAATCTACACAAATTGCCCCTGCGGATCTTTCCGCCCAATGCAAATAGTGCTTAATTTTATGGAGAAGCCCCAACTTGTCTGCACATGTGTTGCACTTTTAAACATTTAACAACTAAAATACAAAGGCCAAGTACATTTTTCAGGCAAAATAAAATGTGAATTTGAAAGAGAACGAACTCCTGGCTTTGCTGCTAGCCTTTGTTTCTAGATGGACACATGGCTGCTTCCAAACCCTGGGTCTGCCCATTGTTTTCAAGGGGGTCGTAGTCAGTTTTGATGTGCAGGAGCTTCTCTTGACACTCATAGCCATGCTCAAAAAACCCACACATCTCTGACACATAATTTGTTTCATGTGTTTGATAATAAAAAAGCAGGAAAAGTACCGTATTTATCGGCGTATAAAACGCACCGGCGTATAAGACGCACCTTCCTTTTGGCCCTGGGTTTCAAGAAAAAAAGGTTTAAAGCATTTTTGGACCACTTGGCCATTTACTGCTTGGCTGCTTAATTAGCTAATTTACATAAATTGCACAAAAATACCAGGATCTCTTTTAAAACACACAGCAATAAGACACATGAACAAAATGCACCAGAACATAAATCCCAAGTACAGAAAAAAACCCAGACTCAACTCTTTTTCCCCCAACCCACCCATGCACAGTTTCCAAAGTAAAAAACATTTATCCCAAGTTAAAAAAAAAACCCAGACTCAACTCTTACCCCATCCCACCTATGCAGTTTCCAAAGTAAACAACATAAAATTACAAAAAAAAACACCCAGACTCAACTCTTACCCCATCCCACCTATGCAGTTTCCAAAGCCTCCCCAACTAGGCCCAGTTCAGAAGCTTACCCTTCCCAGGAGAGCCGGAAAGAGCAGGCCCTCTGCAGCTCAGCTGAACTGAACTGAGCACAGTGCCCTCTGCTGGCTGCTGAGAAGCTCAACTCATGCAAGTGCATAAATTAAACCCGACAAACAGCTGTAGATCAGATAGATTAGTTAGGGAAGAAAGCACAAGGGAGCTCTCTGGCTCCGGAAAAACGCGGTAAGCCCGAAAATGCTTTAAAACGGGCAAGAGGGGAAAAGGGATTTTTTAGTATTGGCATATAAAACGCACCCTACTATTTTGGGTCACAAATGTAGACAAAAAAGTGCATCTTATACGCCAATAAATACAGTATATAAAAACAGCAGTCAGCAGCAAAGAAGCCAAAATACGGAATAGCACTACTGCAGAAGTTCCTCTTCCTAATGATTCCCTCTTAATGAGGTTCAAGCAGCCATGTGCAAAGAGAGGCATTTGGGGTGGCTTTCTTGCCCCCTTTATGGAGCTCCCTCCCGCTACAGACTCACCAAAGCCTGAGCGACTTTGTAAAAGACTGCAAGAGCTACGTGTCTGGCAACAGAAGTGTATGCATGTTTACTCAGAGTCCCATGTCTCAGTGTGCTCCCAGGTAAGTACGCAAAGGATTGCAGCCTGGGTTGACCTTCATTGAGGGACCATTTAGGAATGGATGGCATAATTTCAGTAAGTTTGATTATATTTTATTCTGTTCTACTGGTAGAGGTGAAGGAGTTTGAGTGTGTGTGTGTGTGTTTTGGCTACAGGTGTACAGCATGTGGGTATGCCATGCTATTAGGACAGGGGCACTGTGGTGTAGTGGTTTGAGAGTTGGGTTTAGAATGGGAGGACCTTATTTCAAATCCCTGCTTCAACCACAAGGGTGAGTGACCTTGAGTCAGTCACTGGCTCTCTCTCTCTCACACACACACACGCACACACACACACACCCCTACCTCATGATGGGGCTGTTCAGAGGGAGAGGGGTCCACGTGTGTTGCCCTGAACTCTTTGGAAGAGGAATGGAATTTAAAAAATAATAATTTATACACAGAGAGAGAGATGCAAAACTGCAGTCCTCACTGACAACTTAGAAACTGGGTTTCACAGGAAACGGATTTCTCTTCCTCCCTTGCATGCTGAATTGTTTGGGCACCATCTCCTCTTTAGCCCCTGTTTTCTTCCTTAATTTGAGCCAGAGCTTCCTGGGCTTCCAGAACTCCCCCTTCAACATAACATGAGTTCCTCCAGTATGCTCATTTGCTACACACAGTGCAGTTTTTTTGCATTTTGGCAGCATTCTTAAGCATGACCTACATGAAGTGGTACAATCCAGATTGTTGCCACTTTGGCTTACCAACTCACTGTGTCTGCATACTGGGTTTATCCTGGTAGCTTGCAAAAGTTCCGCGTCCCACAACAATATGACTTCTGAGCAATGCAGTTGTTTGGCCATAGTAGCCATGCTGGAATTCCTATGCTTTGAGTGATACACAGGCTGTTTGCAGACTACAGAATAAACCGCAACTCTGCCCCTGGCTTTCTTCATTGGCTCAATGCCTGGTTCCTGGTCAGACTGAGCAGTCCAAAGGTTTTGCTACTGCACAGGAACCACTTGCCTTTGTTCTTTCCTACAAGGTATTTTAAGCTCCTTATCATTGGTTAACAAATAGAAGCCTTTGGTTCTCACTTGTTCTTTAAGCACTGGGGCCACCTCCTTTTGTATTCAAAGAAGAAAAAGACAATTGACATAATGCCACTGAAGGCACTGTGTATGCACATTTAGAGCGTGACAGCTCATCTATTAAAACTCAAATTAGATTGCTCATCTGATTGTTTTCAGTAAAGACAAAATGTAAAGCAGTTTATGCTGGTTAAAATTGAAAGTGCTATTTTTAAAAGGTCAGATTAACTTTATTTTAGTGTTTTGAGCAGCTGAATGCATTTCTTATTCTGCTCACACTAAGGTCTTCCTGGAGCTTCTTAAAGGTGAATAGTTCAAAACAAAATGATGGTAAGAAAAGGGTAGCAACTTCAGGACACCTTGTTTAGAGGTCAGTCTTTTGACACGGGGAGCTCACTGGGTAGTCTATTAGAGGGATAAGGGCTACAGTGAAAAGGGGATTAGTTCAGATGATGCTTGGTTGCCCTGCCCACCCCCACAAATTTGGTGGGCATGCATCCTGGCCCTTCCCTTCCCTTCCAGATGCCTTAATTCTGCAAGGGGGGGTGGCCATCTAAACTACACCTCTACAGTGCTGCTGAACCTACTTTTCAGGTCCCCCACAAGGGGTGCATGATGCACCATGAATAAGCATATCTTTAAATGCATGGACTATCATCCAAATTGTCCCCAAAAGATTTGCATATTAAGACATAACATACATAACCTGCTGGACAAAGTTAAATGTTAGACCATCTTTGTCAACCATTTCTCATTAGAATATGGGATGTTTTGGGAATAGCAAGATTTGGTCTGACCTCAACAAAATGCCTATACTGAACTACTGTTAATAGTTGGGGGAGAAATTGGGGATTACATTGAGGATTGGGGAAGCTATGGGGGAATGAAGGGAGGATTGGGGAAGCTATGGGGGTTGCTTGGTTTATTAAATCCCTGTTTCTGGGTTTCCTGATAAAATTGGAGCCACACAAGGTAAGAGAAAGACTAGGAGTTATGAGCATTTTACAACTACTAAAATGTCTGACTTTCTTTAGAAAGCAAGGTCAAAAAGTATAGGGGAAACAGATGAAAATGTCAACCAAAACTTTTGTTCTTTATCAGTTCCTTCTTCTGCGAACAAGGAAAGTCTAAATTGGTGCATCCTATCTTAGGGGAATCTTGCGGAAAGACTTTTTATGGGCAGATCTGTAATGGCACGAAGGCCTGTTGCCTTTTCACAACCTTCAGTAGCTGTCATATCTTCACAGTAGATGAGGCTCCCCATTGAGCATGATTCAGACTCGCCCCATGGGGATCTGTATGAAAAAAGGTGGCTTAGCTGTTTTTGGAAGCTACACAGGTGTATAGTGCCACCAACCTATCAAATCATTTATTATGTTTTCTGCTGGGACTAATCAACAGAACTGGTGGGGAGTCTCACTCAACTTGAAAAGGGCTGTGTTGGAACTGTCTCCAATGTGTAGTGATTCAGAAGAAGAATGAAGGAAAAAATGGCAGGTAGTCTATTACTGGGTGATTGCTCACAGAAGAGAAAACAAGTTGTAGAGAACACTGGTTGCTTGAACCCTACTGACTGAATTACATGCTAAGGCAGCAAATTTGTGCACATTTACTGAAATTCTCAACCAACTGAACTCAGTAAGATTTGCTTTGAAGTAACATGCAGAGGATCAACAAGAAAATATTTTATATCAATCACATTAATGAGCATGCATTTTCCAAAATTTAATATCTAGCAGTGTATGTGCATGAGAGAGAGAGAGGCAAGCAACTTTGTTTAAATACTGTAGTGTAGTATGTTTTAAGGAAGCATGATTTGCAGACAGATATTTGAGATAAAATAATTACTAATAATGAAATCCTTACTTCTACATATGCTATTGCTTTGTTGTTGTTGATAATAATAATAATAATAATAATAATAATAATAATAATATTTATATACCGCTTTTTCAACAAGAGTAGTTCACAAAGTGGTTTACTGTCAGCACAATCCGACTTAACTTTTGTGCCGGTGTAACCAGCGGCGCAGCGAGAACAGGAGGCCCCAGAATGGAAAAGGGATTCAAATCCCTTTTGAATTCCTCTTTTGGAGGGGATTTGAATCCCTTTTCTGTTCTGGGGCCTCCTGTTCTCGCTGCGCCACTGGTTACACTGGCACAAAAGTTAAATCGGATTGCACTGATAGTAAAATAAATCACTTAATGGTTCCCTGTCCCTAAAGGGCTCACAATCTAAAAAATACAGAAGAGACACCAGCAACAGCCACTGGAAAAGACACCATGCTGGAGTGAAGAGGGACAGTTGCTTTCCCCCTGCTACTTTGAAAGGTGTCTCTTTGCCCAGTTAGCAAGGGTATGTTTTAAATATGTTAGTGCTAATATTCCTAAGCTAACGTTGAAGTGTGATATTGAAATCACAATCAAAATAAATGGCCAAATTGATATGTTAAGGCAAAGGCCTGACTTCATGCAGCCAACTAGACCTGACAAGTGCACAGGTGTGTCAGATTCTACTCTTCCTGTGCATCCAAAAAAGCCTAAAAAACGATGACCTGCAAGGTAGTCAGAATGACAAGTCTTCTATTGTTTTGTTCAGCTGTGCTACAAAAAAGACTGTTCTGATGTCAGCAGCTTGGTTTAAACTAGGGAGGGAAAGGGATGATTTATCTTTTTTCTTCTTCTTTTCTTTCCTGTCCTAACCAGTTTTGGACCTAGATACCTGAAGGACCATCTTCCTCCATATGCATCTTTCCTTGTTGACTCTTGCTGTCAACACAGGCTTTGTTCCAGTTACTTCTGAGGAAGACAGGAACCTTGTAGGAGCAGGGCCTTTTCGATGGTAGTACTGCCCTTGTGAAATGCCCTCCTGACAGAAGCTCAATTGGCCCCTACCTTATCCTCCTAGACACTGTATCAAGACTTGCAGAGGCGTTTCCACGGTAGGGGCCGCACCGTAAGTTGCGCCCTGTCCTAGTACCGTGTTTACCAATCGGAATGAGGAGGCCCTGCCCCCTCGCCGGCGGATCCATTCCGCGCTGTGAAGGTGACGAGCAGGGAGTCTCCTGCCCGTTCGCCTTCGCAGCGCGGAATGGCTGCGACGGCGAGGGGGCGGGGCCTCCTAGTTCTGGTTGGTAAACACGGTACTAGGACAGGGCGCGACTTACGGGGCGGCCTCTACCATGGAAATGCCTCTGAAGACTTGGCTTTTTCATTTCACGTTCGGGGAGGGATAATTGGCAATGGGTGGTGACGGTTGGGGGTAGTGGGGCTTAGGTGACTTTGGTTTTGTTCATCAGCTGCCTTTTTGTGTGGTTTTGTTTTGTTTTTGATTACACTGTGTAACAAAATTTAACAATTTTGTGTTTAGCTGAATATTTTGAAGTATCAGAGAATAGGGGAGACGGGTATACAGTCATGGCAAAAAACACTAGTTAAGTCAATAATAAAACCGAGGTATTGGTCACAAGCGTGGGAACATACTGTATATAAATACACTGTTAAACCCCTTTAAAAAAAACTTTAAAAACTTTAAACAAAAAACAGCCACACGTTAAGACCAGGTAACAAAAGTTTTAAAATTAAAACCAAACTCTAAAATGCAACATTTCACATGAATTTTATCGAGCATCTTCAGCCAAAAAAACCCTATGTAGTGGGAAGATATTACTACATTTTGATGTATCTTTATTAATTTTGTTGCAAGGATTTCAAAAATGCCACTATTTTTGGCATAGCATAAATAGTTCAGCCACAATTTACACTACTCAGGGAAAGCTTACAACCACTTGTTGTGGCCATGTTTACCATGGTGTAAAGGTGAATGACAGTGTTTCAATACCAACACAAATGGCACAATCCTATTCCCTCCCCCTGAAATGCCAGAACAGCACCGCTGTACTGGCCTAGGGTGTCACAAATGCAACACCCGGAGAGGACAGAACACTGGTGGGACAGCCTCTGGCACCGGGCCTACAGGATAGCATTGTGGAGCATGTAAGTTCTGCTCTGAGCCGCACAGGGGCTGGGAAAGGGTGCGTTATTGGGTGGAGGGAGGGCAGGGAGTGGGGTGGATCATGCCCAGGTGGGGGGAGGGATTGGCGACACCATGGCATGCCATACCTTATCTCCTATCCCAGGCCCTTTCTGACAACATGGGGTTGTTAGGTTCTATGTCAGCTAAAGAGCTGGCAGAGAACCAAGTAGCCCCATTGCTGCGGCCGGGCATTTACCTGGGGTAAGCAGAGAAATGTCCGCTTACCCCGAGAAAACCTCAAGCCAGTCCTTTCCCTGGATAGGATGCAGCATGGGCCACACGGCGCACACTGCATGGCCAGACCCGGGACAACGCTGACAGAATTGGGTTGAAAATGTAAGATAACTAAAAAAGTGTTGATGATACAACTCCCCCCCCCCAGAGTATAGTTGAAATCATATAAGAAACATTTAGAAATAAACATAAACAATGTGTTACAAAGTGTTATCTTTTCAAATTAATTGTAAACTGCCTTGAGTTACCATGGCAAGGAAGGTGGGTATAAATGTTTCAAATAAATAGCAGCGACCTTTTAAAAGCCTAGGTTTATTTTAAATAAAGCCCTTACAGACACTGATAGAACAACTTCTTTCAGCCCAGTTTTTCAGTGAAGTGACCAGACCCCACCAACTTCCAGAGGCTTCCAGAATATCCATAAACATGTAACAGAGAGGGAAGAAATGTCTACCGACTAGACTTCCTTAGAGCAAGCATTCATTTGTATTGGCAAGCTGACAAGTGACTTAATCCAGCATAACTTCAAGTTAATGGAATGTCTTTTTTTAATCCCTGTTGTTTTCTTTCCAGTGAATATGTTCTGGTATTTTCAGACTATGAAAGTCTGAAATTCAGTGCTGAGGTGTGCATGTAAACTATTTTCACTTATCTATCTATTACGATATTTATACAACGCCTTTCTCAATAGGCTCAAGGCGGTTTACATAGGCAGGCTGAACATAAATCCATTTTTCAATTAGATGTTTACAGTACAAGTATTATTCCATGAGACAATCTCATAGAACCTCCATTTCTCCAGATGTTTCCCTTCATAGTGCAGTCATCATCCTGGCTACGTTCATTGCACAACACTGACTCTGATGAAGAGTTAACATCAAACACTGACATGTTTCATTCCTAAGCTTCTGGAATGCATGGCAAACCTTGTTTTTAGCATTTAGTACAGCTTGGATTTATCCCATCTCATTGATTAAATGGGATAAATCTTTCTTACAGCTCAAAGGGTAAGAAGGAAAGTGGAACATCACTAGATTTATTGCCATTCTTTGCATGTAATGAAACGGCATGCTCTCCAACATTTCACAAATGAAAATAGGGATACTTGGCAACTTGTTATATTCTGCACCCCTTCTCAAACCCCCTCCCCAACCTGTGCATTGATGAAGGCTCTGTTTGGGCTGCTATATATCAAACTGACCCAATAATATAATTTATTTTTTAAAAATCTCTTAAGGATGTTAAATAGAATGTTTCATCTCACACTGGATCTGACTGTAGTTACCAGATATCTGCAATTCAAAGGCATTCACCAATATTTACTATAACTCTGTTTAGTCTTTCATGTAATCTGGCAATGTTGCATAAATACGGGTTTCGATGCCATGAAGATAAAAAGTCTTGTCTTTTAATTGTTCTCACCAACCGCAGCGGGTTTCCTTGCCGGCAGCCGCTTGCGGAGCACAAACATTAAAAACCAAGGTATTGTCCCAACGTTTCGGTCCGTAGCCCGGACCCTCTTCCTGGGGTAAAAATCAAAGGATTTAGATGTTTCATGTAAGCACATATGCACATGTTGCATTGGGAGCATTCTGACTGGACCCACCACTGACTTTCATGCATTTGTGGGTCCATTGTGCACAGAGCCTACATGAGTACAATTGAATGTACACATAGGCTGTTATAAAGCACAATTTAATTCTTTCTGTTTTCTGAGGTTCTTACAGGAACTTACATATGTTTGCATCTACACACGTATGCTCTGTGCAGATGGGACCATTCAGGACACAGAGGTAAAAGGTGTCCGACTCTAGGGTGCTGTGCTCATCTCCATTTCTAAGGCCGTAGAGCCAGCGCTATCCGAAGACACTTCTGTGGTCATGTGGCCAGCATAACTAACGGAACACTGTTACCTTCCTGCTGCAGCGGTACCTATTTATCTACTTGTAATTACTTGCTTTCTAACTGCTAGGTTGGCAGGAGCTGGGACAGGAAACAGGAGCTCACTCCGTCACGCGGCACTCGGGTCTTGAACTGCTGTCCTACCGACTTTCCAGTCAGCATCTTAACCACTTAGCCACATAGTCACCAGTTAATTGAAGGGGAGCATACATACTTGTGAATTCTGAAAATAAAACAATTTAGACTGGTTTTTGTTTTTAGAATTGGAAAAACAACACTTTTTCCCCCTTTAATGGTCCTTCTTAATGCTGATATTGATTTTTTTTTCCCCTTTCAATAATATTTTCTGAGATGAAAGAATCAGGAAGAGGGTAACTTTTGGTGTCAAGCCAGCTTCCTACCAGCAAGCTGTTCTTTTTCTAAAAGAGATGGCTATTTACTAGAGTATAGAAGGAGCAAAAGAAACCAAAATGTTCTGCTGGCACCAAAAGAACACACTCGTATCTACTAACAATAATTTATTCTGCTGCTAATCTGTATCCTTAAAGATTTGGATTTGAGAATTTGTTCAGCACTTCCTGGTGATAAGCCTTGAGGAAAGATGGCCAACCTCTGCAGCTTATTTGTCTACTCGGTTCTGAAGATAGTAGGCTGCAGGCCAGGAGTAGTCAGCATTCAGGAGCAGTACGGATTTCACTATTGTGGGGCATTTGTACTCAGTCATATAATGATATATAAAATATAGGTTTGCATGTGGTATAATAAAATCCAAAAGACTAATGCAATATTCAAGTGTATTCGGTTTCTTCTGTTTATTACAACCCTAGGATTGGGCCATTATTCTCAGATAAATTTGCAGAGGATTGTAGCTTTAAAGTAACATGGGCTTTAAGGTAACATGGGCTACATACTGTTTCTCAGGCAGCCCTTTGGAAAAACAATGGGCAGATAGATAAATTTCTCCATTTGCCCCCTACTGTGCCTGATAATACTTCTCAGCTAAGATCCTTAAAAAAAAAAACTTTAAAGACAGCACCTGAGTGCTCCTCCCTCCCAACTACACTCTGCCCCCTCCCTCACATGATGCAATTTTTTTCCTCATCTTTTTCCTCTCCTCATTCTACTTTTAACAAGTTAGGGCAGGAGCCCAGAGATTAGCCTCGAAGATGCATTAGATTCAATCCTCTTGACTGATCCAGCAAAAACTCAAAGGTTCTTTTTATTTTATATTTCAGCATATTGCACTTCTACCAATATCCTTGTGTTTGATCAGGCACTTTAACCCCCATCTCAGAGACTTGAAATACAAGTCAAGACTGCCAGACAGCAAGGGGTAAGCTCCCCAACTGCAAGTCTGGGTTAGTGGTCTGTTCTCTAGTAATGAACAGACGCAGCCGTTTTTCGCCTCCTTCTTTCTCAGAACAGCCAAGCTGCAGCTGCACCTTCTCTCTGCCCCTGTCATTGGGCCCACCAGGCCACCCAGTTGAGGTTGCCACTCCCCCATGTGCAGCCAGTGGGGCTCTTCTGGGGTAGCCCAGTGAAACCTTCATTCAACAAAACCACCAACCATCTGTCAAATGAGACCGCCTGGGTATGCATTTGCAAGACATGATGAGCTCCTTGAAAAACAGCACAACTTTACGTATGGTGGAAAGAACCGTAGAGAGTTTAAATCAGGCAATTTATTGCCTGCTCCCAAACTCCAGTGCACTTGTAAAAATAAGGACAATTTTCAAGAACGTCACAAAAAAATGCTCAAAAGTTCAATGGCTCTTCTAAAAATATCAAAGCAGCTGTAGGACCAGGTTTAGTTCAATTTTATTACGTTTTCTCCAAATTACCCTGAACTTCTGCAATGCCCAACTAATGTTAACCACAGACCTTAAAATTTCCCAGTAACTCATTCATCATAGAGACTTGAAAACCTCTAATGTTACATATAATTTGTCATCTGATTATTGGTGTGTGTGTGTGTGTGTGTGTGTGTTTATGTTGTTTATCATGTGTACTTTGGGCCATGCGCCAGACATATTATTACGCATTCTTGTGTCATATACATACAGTAATATTCAAGCCAATGTCACTCATAAAAAGGGATTTACATTATTATTATTATTATTATTATTATTAACAGATACAGAAGCAGGGAAATGTATAGAAGCTTCTCAAGAGGGATGTCTACATGAATGAAGAAAAAAATCTCTAGGGAAGTGATGATGGACGTTTCATTGATTTAATAATTTAATACTAAGCAAAATATCAGAAAACATAGCACACAAATTGAAAATTACCCCAGGCTGTCACATGGTAAACTGGAAAGCCAGCAGCAGATGCATTGATTCTGATTAATATACATTTTTCAAAGAATAAATGCATTTACAATCTAGATCAAAAATAGAACTTACAAAGCAATAATGAATTTCAACTGAGTTAAAACCAAGTGACTATAGCTATTTCACTGTTGAACTACGACCAACAGAGCTGGTTAATATGGTGCAATCCTGATTAATCATGCCTTTTTTGAGAAAGAGAGCACTCATACCATATATACACAGATGAGAAGTCTGTCCATAAATGACTAAAATAAAATGCCTTGGGCTCCATCCAACTCTCTTGCTGCACAAGGGTATGGCGTGGAAGTTCCTGTTTGTGTGTGCAATGATGCACCAGCCCACAGCTTTCCTCTCCTCCCATTGGAACATGAAGCATTTCTGGGCCCCTATGTTCATCCTATGCCTGCCAGGAGCAGGAATAATCTGTAATGCAGCTTATGTGCTAGGTTGCTTGCTGTGTAAATGCAATTTTATAGCTAATAATCAGTTATAATCGCCCACCTGCCAAAGTGATATCCATGAGCATATTTATCTGGTATTACATTGTTCATGTGAATTGACTGTTCGCACAAGCAGTTACCTGGGCAACTGAGTCAGTGGATCGATCATCTGAACTTACTAAGAGCATCACTCTCTGTGTGTTCATGGTGTTCAAAATTGGCACACCACTTTTCATTCATTGTCTTTTAAAAACTGAGCCTCAGTAAAGCAACTGACGGCTAGGTGTTATCATAAACGTTACATGTCAGCGCAATTCTATCCGACTTACACCACCGGTGTAACCAGTGGTGCAGCAAGAACAGGAGGCCCCAGAATGGAAAGGGGATTCAAATCCCCTCCAAAGGGGGATTCAAAGGGGATTTAAATATTGCCTCCCCTCCAAAGCCTCCTGCCCTGCCCTCCCCCGCTGGTTACATCGGTGGTGTAAGTTGGATAGGATTGCGCTATATGAAGAATAGTTGGTCCTACCACGTGTATGCTGGTGTAGTGTTGTGGCTGAGAGACTGAGATGTGAATCAGGACTCTCTTCTCTGCCATTAACTCCTTAGACATCCTTAAGAGAGTCAACATCAGGTTCTCAGCTGCAATATTGGGATAATATTACCGTATTTCTTCGAGTCTAAGGCGCCATCGATTCTAAGGCGCACCTTTACTTTCAGTACCACCAGCAGGGGGAAAAAAATCCATCAATTGTAAGACTCGCCTCCCTTCATTGAATCTACCTGCTCAGCACCAACTCTCCACAGCATGTCTCCTGCAGCTGAGGATGACTGAGTGCACTGCCTTTGCATAGCATTTCTGGCCCCATCAGAAAGTGCCATTTCCTTCATTACCTGGGCTTGGGGGAGCTTCAGGGATGCCTGCGCAACCCTCTGCAGGCCTCCCTGATCTTCAGTTCAGCGAAAAACAGCAATTTTTGGGCATTTCTGGTTTTCGCGAAAACCGGAAATGGCTGAAAATCACAGTTTTTTGCCGAACTGAAGATCAGGGAGTCCTGCAGAGGGTTGCGCAGGCCTCCCTGAAGCTCTCACAAGCCCCAGTAAGTAAGAAGATAGCATTTTTGGTTGCTTTTTGGAGACCTTCGATTCTAAGACGCACCCCATTTTTTGAAATGCTTAATTGAGAAAAAACATGCGTCTTAGAATTGAAGAAATACAGTATTATTATTATTATTAAAGTTTATTTCTAAAGCGCTGTCACTATACACAGCGCTGTACAAGGTTGAGGAATTCAAACACATATAGAAGCATATAAAAGCCTGCCCAAGGCGTACACTCTAAGATAGTAAGAAGTAAAAGAAAAAATAAAAAGTACCATATCAAAGAAAGCAACAAGTTAAAACATCAAATATAGAACAAGTCATATCACATCATTGAAACAAATTACATCATAACAGATACTATCAGACAACAGAGGGACAATCACGAATCAGTACATAGCTTACAGGGTGACTGTAAGGACAACATCAAGATAATATATGTGAAGTGCTTTGCACACCCCAAATGTGCTATATAAATGGTAAATGTGATAACATTTAAATAGCACAGTACTTACTGGAACCCGGGAGAGTGCAGCAATGCTGGAAAGAAGACGAGGAGGCAGGCACTGGCAAGGAAGGAACACAGGAGGTGGTGAGAGGGAGGGGGTGACTGAAGGCAAGCTTTCCAGCGGTTGGGCATGAACACAAGGAGGGGAGGGCTGGACAAATGCAGGGGCAGCAAAGAATAAAAACCAAGGCATAGCGAGGGTTTTCCTGCACTTTCACTTTCTTTTTCTCATTCAGGATGGTCAGTTAGGGAAAGAGAGAGAGATTGATGGGGGGCAACTTAAGCTCAGCGCTTTGGGTTACTCATTGATTTTTCTCAGGACAACACAATCAAGCCCCATTGAACGACTACAATGGGAGTTAGAGAACTGCGGATGGGAACATCAGGGAGTGTTTACAACCTTCCCACCCCACCACACACACCCCACCACCACCCTTACTTTTTTTTCTATAAAAAAGATAGGGGATTGAAATGGGACTTGGGACTTGACAGAAGACTTGGAGTCTCAGACTCGAGTCTTTTGGGGCAAAGACTTGGGACTTGACTCGAGACTAGGAGCCAAAGACTTTTCCACATCACTTTAGAGTACTGCCCCATGGTCTACTTGGAAGAGAAAAACTGGAGAATGCATCATTTCCTATGTAGAGAGGCCTAATGCCTGTTGTATAAGCATCTGTTCAAGCAGCATATGGCGGTTCTGCTTCTGTTTACAATTAACTTCACAGTACTGAAAACAATGCCCATTGTGGACACTGCGTTGTGAAGGCATGATGGAATGAACACCATTAGCTCATGCATGCAAAATACAGGAAGGCTGACATACACATCACTTTCTGAATGCACGTCTTCTCCTGACAGTAGAGAACTATGTTCTCTGTTTTGAAGATGTAGATATAACTTAAGGCCCAATCCTATTGTTGCTCTACACTGCTGGAACTTCATGTTCTGGCAGCGCAAGGCGCTTTCCAGCAGCATGAAATGCCCGGTAAGTTGTCAGTGGGTGTGGGCTATGGGTGGGGAAGGAGAATAATGGGGCATTTTGAGGGAGGAACTGGGGGTGGGTTGGTGGATCCAATAGCAGTTGCGTGCACCAGATCCTATCTCCTGCTTTTTGGCCTACCCTCCCTCTGGCTCTCCTCAGTCTTATGCCAGCTATATTAGTTAGAATGGACAAAAGAAAATATTTCTTTACCCAGCGTGCAATTAATCTGTGGAACTTCTTGCCACAGGATGTGGTGATGGCACCTGGCCTGGATGCATTTAAAAGGGGATTGGACAGATTTATGGAGAAGTCCATCACAGGTTACAAGCCATGATGTGTAAGCAACATCCTGGTTTTACAAGTAGGTTTTCTCTGTATGCCAGGTGCAAGGGAGTGGCAACAGGATATAGGTATCTTGTTGTCTTGTGTGCTCCCTGAAGTATCTGGTGGGCCACTGTGAGACACAGGAAGCTGGAGTAGATGGGCCTTTGGCCTGATCCAGCAGGGCTCTTCTTATATTCTTCTTATGAGACCCATAGGCCATCAGGAGACCTTCACAAGGTAAGGGAGAAATTTTCCCTTCCCTCTCACATGCCTCCTGATCTCTCCCCCCTCCCACACACACACACAGAGCATGCAGTGCATTCCTCCATGGCATGCCTGCATGCTACAGTGTGGCAAGGGATAGGATTGGGCTGTTAATTGGTGGCAAAACGTATCCCTAGAATCTGTTTCTAATAGCAGGGCTGGATCCTGGGTTATGTGAGCTTAAAATATATTGTTTAGCAGCATGGGAAAAGTAAAATTTGGACAAATAGGGAGATTTTAAAAGAAGCGAGGGTAGGGGCCTCATCATTTAACACATGGTGTTGGTTGGAGGGGGGAAGTATTGTCTGAACTGTCCCACTGTTTTCAGCCTTGGAATTGGCACTATATTATCCATAAATCTAACTTTTACCAAAACATAATTCTGCAGAAGAAAACATGGGCATAAGGCAGCCATGTTTTTGTTTCCCAAAAGTGGCTTTCTGCCTTTAAAAGCTCCATTGCAGACATAAATTCGGCATTACTAGAAAAGCTGTACCTGTTGCCCATCACATGAACTTTTAATGGCACAGAATCTTTGTAGAAAAAAAAAGTAGCAATGCCAGCCATAAAGTCATGTAGACTCATGAAATATCTCTTAAACGCACTTCGAAGAGTAACAGATACCATGGGTTGCTCAAGTTAATTCAAAGTCGACACAAGGGAAATTTTTCACAGTATAGTGCTATGTCCCCCTGGGCAATATGGATTTAAAAAAAAAAAAAAAGCTCATATGAATTCACATTCCATAAGCTCTGTTAAACTTCTCACTTTTCTTTAACTTGTTTTTCTATGGGTTTTGCTCTTCTAGGAGAGATTACATTCTCCCCAGCCCCAGAGGCTGTATAGTTCTATGCGGTTGGTTTTTTTCCAAGCCTTAAGAGAATCTACTTCTTGCAAAGTTTTTGTGAACTTGCATGCGTCTCTCCAGCTCTTTTCACATTGCTGGGTATTTTGAGGACAGATGTTTCTGTATAAACAGTTGAGCTGGTTGGTTTCCAGGTATTTCATGTGGGTTATTCATCATGATATAGATGCAGCCTTACAGAGGAAAATATCTGACTTCTCACTTATTCCTTTTGTGTGTGTCACATGTTGTCACCTTCTTGTGATTGAATATGGCTTTACACAGAGGAAACTGGACAATTCTTTATTTCAGATTGAGCAACCCAATCTGATTTGGGTGACTCATTCAGATTTCGGTGACCACAAATATCAGCTAGTATTGGTAATTTGTCAGGCACTGTGTCTGGCTGAAGCCAAGCCTATAGAAGGAAACCAAATAGAAATCAATTACTGTTGAGAATTCTTCAAACCACTTGTATATCATCCATCCTTTTCTTTCTTTTCTTCTAGAGACTGCTGTTTCCAAGCGCCAGAGTTTTAAACAAACTTTAAACCCTAAGGGCACAGTTTCTCTCCCTAGAGCAGGGGTGGCCAACCTTTCAACATGAATGCTCCTGGCCCTTTAATGGTTGCATAGGTGCGGGCATTTCAGCAGGTGCAGCTGCTTTAGCAGCACCAGCAGCAATTGCAGCTTCCCACATTCTGTCGTCTGCACAACTTTTAAGAATGCAGAGGCCCTAATGGTAGAAGATTGGCCACCCCTGCCCTAGGACAATAGCCCTATCTACATGAACCATTTAACAGCAGCATGAAAACTTGGTGAATCGAGAGAAAGGCAAATCAGGATGTTTATTCTTCCCCGTGTTCTAATGCCCTGCATCTCTAGCAGTCATCACCAGGGTTAGCAAATGTTAATAAGGTGTTCACAGCAGACGTGGATGGGAATCTTTTGCTGCAGTTTTCAGCTGTAGCCAATCAATCAGTACAGTGCTTATTGGCAGGGCCGGTCCATCCATGAGGCCAACTGAAACGGTTGCCTGAGGCAGCAGATTTGTGGGGGCACCCATCTCTGTCCACCTACTTGCCTTCACTGCTCCTCTTTCACCTTCCAGTACCTGGATTGAAAAGGGAGAGGAGGACACAGAGGAAAAGGAACTATGGAGGGGACGAGAGTGCTGAGCTGTGTGACATCATCACTGAGCACTCCAGAGCTGCTACTATACGGCTCTGCGTGTTCCCTGTAACAATTACAGTGAACATTGGCAGGGATATCATCAGGTATGGGGGGGGCACTTGGCATGCTGCCTTAGGCATCAGGAGGTTTTAGGTTGGCTCTGCTTATTGGGATGACACGAGTGAATCTTGAGCTACATTCAGTTACGTCACACAACTATCATAAGGTCGATAAACCAGAGTTGTCTCAGATCAGTCAAGTTCTAGGATTCCCCATTCTGGCTAAAGACAGAAAAGAAAAACCTGGGCTGGACAGTACTTAGCAGCAACCGCTCACCCCCTCTCTTTTGGATGCATCAACAGAAAGTCCAACCATCACCCGTTTCTGCTTGCTCCTTAAATCAGTTTGGAAAAGTTGCTAATGGATTCTGGATAAATGCATACTAATGGCTTCATCAAAATACATTTCAGTACTATGCACTGTATAAATGGCAAGAAAATAAAGCTCAATTAAATATAGAAGTCTTACTTGATGCTACCTAATATGCATGTCTCAAAGAACCTCCTGGCCTACTTTCTTAGCCCTACTTCAAAGCTAGCAACCTTAACAGACATACGTGCTTGGGTTGCTAATGTGTATTTTTGGTTTTCTTCTAACGTTTTAGTAACTTGTCAATATGCCTTTGGGTGGCACCGTCTGTATATTTGAATATCTTGGCAGCTGTCTTTTCACTTTTTTAGAGCATAGTGAATTCTAAAATTTTGAATATGTTCATACTTGGAGAAGTGATGTGAACAGAAACAAATATGAACGTTTACGATACCGAAAGCTGAAAAAGTGCATTGCCACCACACCCAGTAGAGACATGAGGCACTGACATGGGCCACAACTTGGGCAGGACATCTGGCTCAGTTGGTTAGTGCGGTCGTCTCACAAATGCCTGAAGATCTGCAGGACAGCAGTTCAAGACGGCCAGAAGTCTGTCGGAGAGCTGCTGGCACGCCGAGCTGATAGCTGCAGAGTCTTTGTGGGGGAGTGAAGCTGCAGCTGCAACGCTTGAGTGACAATCAAGGTTGCCTGTGTTATCTGAAACTGAAGCGTGCCGAGGCGAACGCCAGAGGGAGAGAGAGAGCTGGACTGTGAAAGCAACATCTCGAATGAAGGGTTCTATGAAAGACTAGAACGGTATTATATTGTAAAAACCCTTTGGGGGTTAGAACAGCCTGCCCATGTACACCGCCTTGAATGAAGTCGGAGGAGAAATCCAATGACCAGAAAGGCGGTATATAAATACTGTATATTATTATATTATATTGTTAACATAAACAGTAACTGCGTGGTTTTCCACAACATTTTACTACTTGTTCCTAAATTGTGTGAGCTTAATGTATTTGGATGCAGGGACGTTCTTATCCTTTCATACCTCTACCTGGGTAAGTCTACCTGAAGAGAGCAGTGGGCCCAACTGGTGGACATACTCCCCTCTCACCTCTGGACAAGAAAGCCTTGCCTCCACTTCACCACCCCAAGACAAACAGCATTTGAGAATGTGCAAGGAGATGCAGCCCAAGAGGATCTGACCACTCAACCTTGTGCTGTTCAGTCCCAAGGGATCATGGTCCAGGTCGCCTCTTGCCCTGGCTACCAACAGGGTGGTCACCAGTCCTACTCACTCCTCTCCTGTCCTGCATTGCCCCTGCCTTTGTGGCGTTAAGTTGCCTCAACTGACCTATCCGTATCGCAGCCTGAAGTGGATGAAAAAATCCCCATGCCCCAGCTAATTTGGCAGGGGGACAAAACATTCTTATGAAGCCCCAAAGTGACTGGCTAATCGCAGACTGCAAGGTACCAGGAGGGTGACCTAGTGCTCCACCTTGTCCAGAAAGACCTCCAACAGTGGAGCATCCTCAAGAAATCTCCACCCCTTGCCTGGTCCACTTCCACTTGCCTTGGTCTGTTGAGTCCATCTGTACCTGCCCAAGGGGGTGGGGCAAAACCACCCCATCCTCTCAGGCAAGGTGCATTCCAGGAAGTGGGTAAATATATATTTGGAACTTCATGTTTTCAGAAGTTATTTTATAAGATCTGATGCCAAACCTCAATGAAACAGCAAATTGTTTTGGTGGTTTCCTCCTCACTGTCACAGTACACTGAGTACTTTGTTCCATTAATATGAGTGTGAATAGTCAGGGTTTCAGACTTATGTTTTTCACATTGGATAGTCCTTTTGAAACTACTGTTCCCTCAAATCATGTAGGTGGCTTTGTTTTACTTCTAGCTTGCCAGGCCTTATCCTTCATCTCTTAGCTTTTTTGTGATGGCTTCCCTTTTTCCCGTGCCCAGTTGGCGGTAGCCCATGCATAGCCAAGCCACCATCGGAACTCATGAATCACCCTAACAGCACACAATGAATGGCTGGCATATCTTTAACAACCCATCCACAGCTATTATGTTCATCGTAAAATATAGACTGTCCTCTAGAGAGCCGACTTGGCTAGTTCCTTCATTTCTCCACTATTTTATTGAGAAGTTCAAACTTTTTTCTTCCACATATGCACTCTCTGAATGTTCACGGACCAAGCTTTATATATGCAAAGACATTTTATGCCACTCTGTTTTCTGTCATCAGGCTAACTGGTCTGATACTTGTATATCACCAGCCACCTGGTGTGGGCCATGTATCTGCTTTCTTTAATTGCACTGAAATCATTTATACCAACTAATGCCACATTATAGCAGCGTAATTTAATTTGGAGCTGTTCATTACACTTCTATTACCTTTCAGCATTGGCTCCCTTCCAGAGAATGACCCAGGAGTAGCCACTTAGCCGTTTTCTGGAGTGATAAATATGCACCTCCACACAGTGCAATGCCAGCTCTTTTTAAGAACAGAACTCTGGCATAATTATATTTCCTGGCTACTGCTTGTGTCAGGTTCAAAATAATAATTGTTTCTTCTTAGGCTTTTCAACCCTAGATTCTAAATTTTGTTTTGATCTTAATTAATAACATGGCACTGGTTATGTCAGGTACTTCCAACGAGTAGGTTTTTGCTCTTTTAACTGGAAACCCATTCAAATACAGTATATACAGTGCAAATATAATGCAAGCCAAAAGGTGATTCATAAAAACTCTCCCGTGACAATAGTAATAATTTTATCTTTTATTTGTGCAAAACAGAATGCTGAACAGCCTTGTGTTTTGTTCACACAAAAATCTATGCTGTCATTGCCCTCAAACTATTGATTGCAAGCTTTTACAATTAATCAACAGTAGGTATTGTGGGAAAAAAGTATTTATAGCTGAAATCCTAAATGTCAAGTATTCTGTTATGCAAACTTGTCTAGGCTTCTTTCCCAAGAACATTAAAGTGATTGGGGTAAAGGATGTTTATTAAAAACTCAGCAGGTTGCCTATGCCTTTTACTGTTATTTATGGAAATCATTAGGTCACATATGACAGAAGAACATAATTAGGAACAACGAATGGGCACGATCCAGCCAGAATTAAGCACTTCTGCATGAATTGCAGAAGAGCTAGGCCCATACGCAAATCTTCTTAGTTCCCTGTTCTTCTGCTGGTGTGACATTCTTTGATGTCCCCTATGTTGAAAGGGTCATAGTGTAATGTTTGCAGCTTGTTGTTTCAGTAAAGGTCTTGCAAAATGCAACTCTGCTCTCTGATTGATTTCCTTCCAACAGAAAAAGCAGGGAAGAAAAAGAAAAATGGCGCTGATGCCAGCTTAGGGCAGGGAATGACCAGCTTTGAGTCCTGACCGACAAGTTGATGCCCAGTGGTCTATCACATCCTGTAATAAAGTGAAAGCACTGAAGAGTCATTAACTTCAGTTGGACAAGCTTATTAACTGTGTACTGGATTAATCTGTTAGGACTTCTTCACTGTTCAAGATCACTAGTTTTATATACATACAATATATATCAAAAGTTTAAAGGATTGTCTTTATGAGAATAGGGACGCTTCTAAAGAAATCAATTTCTTCTATCCTGTCTCCAACAAAGTAGGCTTTTGCCTACAATCAGTGATGCAGTGATAGATTTTAAAGTACAGAAGCTTGTCATTATACCCTACTCATAGCCATGCCCCAGCGGCGGAACTTTGGTGGAGCGCATGGAGCAGGAGCTCCAGGCGCTCGGGCGTGAGGGGGGCGCGCTCGGAGCACTTACCATCGCAAAGCGCCGCATTGTATTGGCCCGCCCACCCTCCCTGGAGCCCGTTCGGCTCCAAAATGAGTTCAAAACGGGCAGGGGGTGCGTCGACCCTGCCCCCATGCGCCGGGCGCCGGGAGGGCGTCCGTCATTTCTGGGTAAGAGAGGACAAATGTCATCTTACCCCAAGGAGACCTCCAGCCTGCTCAATCCCAGCGCTGGATTCAACATGGGCCGTATGGCTCTGCTGCGTCCCCCGCTGGATAGGATTGAGCTGTTAAGAGTGCTAGCCTATACATGTTTACTTAGAAGTCCCAGAGTTCAAAGGGCTTACTCCCAGTTAAATTCTGATAGGATTATAACCTTACTGTAACATGAGCTGCACACAGCCTCTCGGGTGCCTTGAGTCAGGAAAGATTATTAAGAGACCAATCCTATGCATATCCATAAGTCCCATTATAGTTAATGGGGCTTACTCCCAAGTAAGTGTGAATAGGACTACAGCCTAACTTACTCCCCTCCCTTGGGTGAATTCCTCAGTTTGCTTCCTAATGAGGCTGATGTTTGTCTAAAGTTCTTTTTATGAAGTTTCAGAAAAGCACACCTGAGTCCTGAGTCCTGCTGAGGATGTCACTGATCCTGCTGTGAGAAGTCCCAGAGCTCAGCTCCTACGCTCACACCCCTCCCGACAATAGCTAATCCCGAAGTAAATTTGTTGGTCTTTAATGTGACACAGGATTCTTTTCTATTTGCCACAACAGACTTACATGGCTGCCATTTTGGGATTTGTCTCATTTGAAAAAGGCACAGCAAGTCATTGAAGCTAAATGCCTAAAATCCTCTGGGTGCTTTTGAACATATGAATTTCTAAATTATCAATCTTCTTCTGAATTACCTGTGTGGCAGATCACTTGAAATAGCTCCTGGACATTTGCAAAAAAAAAAAGAAGAAAAATCAAAATAGTGCAGGCCAGTATTTTATTAGAAGAATCTTACGTCCTAACCTTTTCTGAATAAAAGGAAAAATTGGTATCAATCAAGCTCTATTCTTTACAGAATATAGTGCATTTCAGTTAATGGTGTATTTCATAGGGGAAGATCACATTTGTAAATGTAACTGATTTCCAGGATCATGAAATCCTGGGATCATGTGAAGTAGTGAGATTTATAAAGCTTATGTTAGCAGTTAAAGTACTGTAAGTGTTGTGCCTCAGGGTCCCTCCACACATTATGCGTGCATCTAAGATGTAAAATGTGAATGTGTGACAGTGTCGGCCCAATCCTATTGGGCTGCTACACCACCAAAACATGTGTTCTGGAGGTGCAGCGTGCTTTATGGTTATTAAAATTATAACATCATTCAGCACAGCTGGGCCGCCGTCACAAGTGACAAGCAGCAATGGCTGTATGCCAAGAGCCTGCTAATGACACCACCACCACCACCACCCCGGCGCCAGTAAGTCAGCATGGGGGTAGGCAGGAGGTAGGGTGGGAGGAACAGGGTGGAAAGGGAGAGGATGAGGCGGAGATCAGGGCAGGGAGGGGGCAGATCAAGGCCAGAAAGAGGCATTATCAACAGCAGTGGCATCACTTATATAGGTACTTTCCCAGCCTCAATCCACCTTCTCAGGTCCACTCAGACTTGCTCCAGCAAAATCACTGGTGCAGAGCCAAGTAGACCCAGCAGGGCTGTGAGGGCTTACCCCAGGGCAAGGGAAAAAAATGTTTCCTTACCTGAAGGAGGCAACCCACCAAAAAAAAAGGATGCAATGTGCGCTCTGATGACATGGTTGCATCAGTGGGGGGGGGGGGAGTTAGATAGGATTGGGTTGTCCATCATACACCTTTTGGTGATCCATGATTTGCTGAACCACTTTTTTGCACGTGCATCCAGTAGTAAAGTCACATTTGCCTCTGCATAATATGTGAAATGCCTCCAGGTTTAGGGGTATGACAGCTGAGAGGGAAATTATCTGTCTCCTTATCTGGGTTCTATTCCTGGAGAACTCACACACTAAATTGACACGAGCAGTTCCTAATGGGAGACTTCTTGCTTTATTTAAGATCAGTGCACTGGGCAGCCTCCTTCATCTCTGCCCCATGTCAGAAATGAAGGAAAGAACAATCAAACAATGTAGCCCTCGATTTTTATAATTCTTCTAAATTCTTGTTGAATATTCATTAAACAAAACTAACTGTCCAATTAACACAAAGAAGTAATTTCAATACTCTGTCTCCTCACAGTCATATGAGTAAGTTCTACTACTGCAATACGATATACACATTCTCTTTGTCACGGTCAGGTCACAGGGCGCTTTGCTATAGCTTAACAGAGACATCCCCAGCTAGAACCAAAGAAGCTACACATGGATCTTAAGAAACCTATGACACACAATACAACACACAGAGCGCAATCCTTTCCAACTTATGCCACCGACTGAGCTCTGCACAATCCTATCCTACTTACGCCACTGGTGTAACCAGCAGTGCAGCGAAAACGGGAGGCCCCAGAACAGAAAGGGGATTCAAACCCCCTCCAAAAGGGGAATTCAAAGGGGATTTTAACCCCCTTTCCATTCTGGGGCCTCCCGTTCTCGCTGCACTGATGGTTACACCGGTGGCATAAATTGGATAGGATTGAGCAGAGCTCAGCCGGTGGCATAAATTGGATAGGATTGCGCCCACAGAATGAAACAAGCCACTTATAAAATGATGAGCCTAAACTAAATAATCCTCACTTAATGGGCCTTTTCAGGGCCACATACAAGGTAGGTACCCTGAAGCTCCATTTCTCTGACACAGCAATAGTACTCAATCGCTTAAAAGTGTTAACGTTTCAAAATTAGGGGACAGCAGCAAAGACAGGACCAAGGGTCAGGAAAATAGCCAGAGGAAGAATGTGAGATATTAATGAGAGGTGTGTGATTTTGTACCCAAAACTAAGGAAATGAAGTGCAGTGACAGTTCTCAGGAGGTTGTCTAGACTGTCCCTTCTTGCTGTCCATTCACATGTCTAGACTGTCCTTTCTATATGGGTAAACTGACATGTGCAGTGAGGTGCAGCTGCTGAAAGAGAGACAGATATTGAGGGAGAGTTCTCAGTGCATTTGAAGGTAATTGAGGATGATGGAAGCTGAAGTTCTATCATTAAATGACTCAGCAACTCTTATGGGCCTTAATGGTATGTAGCTAGCACGCATGCACACACACACACACACACACACACACACACACACACACACACCAACCATAAGCACTCTGTGTGCTATAACGATTTCAATCATTGAAATCTGAATGCCATTTATTTTGCTCTTTCACAGTAATTTGTGATAGCCACTCAAGCATGCAATCATATCTTCTGCTGCCAAAAAAATTAGATAACTCCTCCCAGGCGCCCACTATTATCTAAATTGCTCCAGAGTGCTCTAGAAGGAATCTGTATTCTGCATTCATGGAAGCCTGGAAGGGGAGGGAAGGGATGGCATTTGTGTTGGTAAGTGCATTGGAGGAGGGGCAAAGAAGTCCAAAAGATCTCACCTTCTTGTGTGAGAAGCTCTTCACCAACAGGCTTGAAGTAGCTAACAATCTCTCTCTCTCTCTCTCTCTCTCTCTCTCTCTCTCTCTCTCTCTCTCTCTCTCACACACACACACACACACACACACACACACACACACACACACACACGGGTCAGTTTTAGGCCCAGGTTGTACGATAAGGCTGCAGTCCTATGCACACAGTTTAGGAATAAGAGCCATTGAGCTCAGTGGGACTTGATTCTGAGTGAATGAAAACATTGACAGAATTGGGTGAAAGTCAAATAGTGTCAGTCTTATGTGCTTGAAGTTTGAAGCTTGTCAGTCTTATGTGCTTGTAGGAAGATGGTAGCAAATGAATCTACCTGCCAGGCTGCAGTTGCCTCATGAGTTCCAGCATCTTTCTATGCTGTTTCTTCCAAGGGTCATTATGGATTTCACTTCTTACAAGAGCAACATTTCCAAACTATATGATGCTGAAGAAGCGATTGAGATTCCCAGCCACTTTGCAACCATATAAAACAACCAGGATTTGATTGCTAGAGAGCCATCTATGCACAATTTAATTTGATTTCACCTCAAAATCAAAGTACTCAGCACCTCTGAAAGTGGGCCCAGTAGTGTTCTTTACCTATTATACATTTCTTGCATATCTAGCTCTGTGGGTGGCATTTAACCAACTAAAGAATTTTATTGATTGAATAAAGAGACGAGTGCTTTAGCTTCCTGAAAATGAATCTTGAAAGCTTCACTGATTACATGCTTCCTACTTAATTGCTTTATCTCTGAAGGTAAAATGGGAGATTACTGTATACCAAGTACAGCAATACCTTGACTTTCATCCACTTGACTTTCACCGCTTTGCTCTTTCAACAGTTTTCCATTATAACCATCTTTCAAATTTTATCCACCTGCTTTCCTCTTTCGTCCAATTTCATCCAACCTTCCACGATGTTTGTCAACATTCATATGGTTATTTTTCTTTTATTTCTGTTTATTTAGGTTTCTCACACATGTATTATATAATTATTTACGTTTTTCTCCAGCCAAAATAAATGTGTAAGCTAAATAAGGCTATGCTTTGACATTCATCCATTTTTTTTTTACTTTTGTCTATGCTCTGGTCCCTAACCAGATGAAAGCGCAAGGTGTTGCTGTATATTGAAATTTACTAACTAACCAAACAAATGATACAAGAAGTTTTCAGTTGCACCTCGCTGACCTGTTCCTTCTATTTTATATATATATATATATATATATATATATATATATATATATATATATATATATATATATATATATATATATATATATAATGTGTTTCCTTTGTTGCAGTTCAGATACTGTTAATATAGTAATTTTCTGTATTTTATACAATGTCAAAATGCTAATGTAGTTGGTTAAAATCATTCAATGTTCAGTGGATTAATGTCAGCTAGAATAGCAAAAGCTAAATTGGGAACAAGTCAATCCTTGGCTCAAATCTTAGTTGTCATGAAATCTGGGCCAAAGTAGATGTGACTTTAATCACATTATTGGTCTAGGCATGTTTGCTTTTTTTTAAGGTGATGTCTTCTGTTGATGAATACCAATTCATCACTTGCCCAGTTCAATTTTTTTTTTCTAAAACTCTTAAATCCAATCAAGCACCCCACTGGGAAGGTTGAAAAGAAAACCTTTCAAATTAGGAAAACATTGTTCTGATCCTGACCATCTAATGACTATGAATGAGTGCAGTGGCGTTCCTGCGGTAGGGGCTCGACAGTAAGTCGCGCCTCGACCGACTACCGTGTTCACGAACCGGAGCGAAGAGGCCCCGCCCCCTCGCTGTCGGAGCCATTCCGTGCAGCAAAGCTGAACGGGCCATTTGTGAACGTGGTAGTCAGTCAGGGCGCGACTTACTGTTGAGCCCCTACCGCAGGATGTGTGTATCAGGATACGCCACTGAATGTGTGTATCACTATCATTTTGCCTAAAATATCAACTGATGAAAGTCAGGGATTTGACAAAAGAAACAAAGTTACTTTAATGGTTGTAGCTCTTCTCTACAGCTTACCTGCAAGGGGTGGTTTGGGCCCAGTTTATATTTGCAGCAGACTCAGAGCACAATCCTGCCTAAATTTAAAACGGCGGAGCAAGGTCTCCGCCGTTCCAAGCCACCATGAACGTGCCATAAGGCATGCTTGCAATGACTTTCAAGTAAGGACGGCTGGTGCGGAGGCCAACCGCCCTAACTCCACCACCGGATTGTCCCCGCGGCCACCGGATACAGGTAAGTGCATTACTGGCAGGCGTGGGGGCGATCCGGTTGGCAAAGGAGGGGGGCCATTGGCTGAGCCGGCCCGGGGGGGCAGGGATATCCCCGTCCCCTTCCCGGGACGGCACAGCCTTTACACAGCCTTTACACAGCCTCCTTGGACTTGCGCCAGCAAAATAGCTGGCAGAAATCCGAGGAGGCCCATTGGGGCCTCCCCTTGTTACACCAGGGGAAGGGGACAAACATCCCCTTCCCCCGAGTAGACCTCTGGGCCGATCTCGGAATGGGGATAGGATCCGGCCGGATACTTAGACAGGATTGCACTGCCCGTCAGAGACTGGGCTGTACTATGTCAGGTTTTGGACAGGAGTCTGTATGTTTCAATCCTGTTTGGTAATGAAAGTTCCATGCACACAGAAAAATAGCATGAGAGGGGGGGTTCTTTCCTGCCATACTAGCATTTCATATGTACTAGGAATCCCCTGCCCCACCCTTCCCCAGGGTGCTAAACAATAGAAGAAATCCATCTTCATTCAGAGATGAGCCATCAAAAAGGAAAAGAATGGTACATGATGAGCTCATCACATAATAGCCCCTATGTTGTCATTCTCCCGTAACGGTGCCTTAGCACCAGCTGCGGAATTTGCAACAGCCTCACCTAAACATGGAGGGAAGGTCAAGAGGGGAGCACAGGGGGATGACGATCCACCTGTGGGCTGGGCTACAGGGAGGCGGGGCGACCCAGGCTTACCTGGGCGGTACTGAGCCTCTGGATTCATTCCAACTTCCTGTGAGCAGCTGACACCCTCCCACCCACTCCTTTCAGCAGTCCGGGCTCTGCCGGTCGCCCCCTTTGGGGGGGCCAGGTAGGAAATTTTCTGTTCACCTGATTGGCCATGGTTGGGCAGTTTTTTCGCGTACCTTGGACTGTGCAGGGGTTTGGGGCTACCTTCTTGTTTCGTGCTTTTCTTCAATTTAACCGGTCACTTTGTGTTGCAGGGTAGAGCGGGTACGAAGGCTCAAGTAAGTACGTGGGGGTGCACCCCAGGGCAGCAAGGGTGGGGTTGCCCCAAAGTAACACCCTACAGCTGCCATCCGGCGCTGTGACCAGTGCGGGGCAGGCATTGACCCGAACCTGGCAGCCAGCGCTAGATGCTATCCAGCTCTGCGCAGGCTTAAGCGGTCTTGCTGTCCTGGCCCCAACAAGGGGCTGACAGTAAAGGCCTGCCCTCCAGTGGCCTTGAGTCTGGGTAGCACCTGCCAGCCTTCAAGCCTGCACGCTGTTAGCTTTAACCTTCGCCTTAATCCCTGCTGGTCTCCTAACCTTTCTCTTCCTGTGATTTACATTAATAAAAGTGGCCCCTTTTCACCCATACTACTGACTCGCGTGTTTAATGGGGAGTGTGTGGGCAAAGGGATTTTGTCTATAAAAAGCTGGGTCACAGACTCCTCATTGATAGCGTTGCTACGCCTACTGCCTGGGCTGTTCTGGGTTTGCTTATCAAGCCCATTTTCCTCCCTTTTACCCACCTGTGAATCAGGAAATCTCTATATCTTGGCAAACTAGCGCCATGATCCCTGCAACAACACAAACCTCGTCTCAGCAGATATGGATAGATACCTTTGGCACCCTGACCACACCCACACCCCGTTCCACTACCTTCTGTGTCTCCTCTGCAGTCAACCTGATCTCACACTTTGTGTTTCTGTCACTTCCTACTTTGGTTTTGCATGAGTAATGAAATATGTTTTGGAGTCTCCCGAGCATCCCCTTGGGGCAATGCTCGGGGTTTACACGGTTGGCTGGTGACACACAAGAGGGGAAAGGAGGGGCGGTGACGCCCCCCCTGTTAGGGCCAGGGGAGGAGTGTGGGAGGAGCCTGTACCTGAGGTTGCTCCATCCCACACTCCTCCCAGTCTTACCTGAGCGCAGCAGCGGTTAAGGTGTGCTTGATCGTTGTTGCACTCAGGCTTTTTGGGACCGGAATTAAGACTACCATTGACTATTTAAGAGGGAGGGCTAGAAATTAGCCCTAGGCCTGCAACACATGGTTCCCCTGGCCTAACCTGTCTATCAAGAACAAGAAAGATTGCCACTTCCACTGGATTCTTTTCTTGGACACTTGGGATGTTGGTTCAGAATCATCAGGCAAGTTTCCCCACTGCAAGAGAGTGAAGTGTTTTTGCCTGCAGCCCTCACTCTTTGCCTGCAACCCTGGTTCAGGCTACAGAGAACACAGACCCAAGACACAGTTTCATGGTGCAGCTGCAGCTGGAACGTTTTGCCCTGTCCAGCTTCTCATCAATCTCTTCCCCAGTCTTTCACCTCTCCCTCTGCTCTCATACAACTCCCTCTCAGTTTTTCTGTCCCAGGCTGTTCCCTCTGCACAATCTCTGATTTCCTAAAGATGCTAAAAAACTTCCCTAAGATTTCCCTCCTCTCTTCCATTTTGTACCATGATGCATCCCCTTCTTCTGCCTTGTAAAGATTGCATGTCTAGAAACCAGTGCCATTTAGGATCTCTGTGTGTGTGTGTGCGCGCGCGCGCGCACGCGCGCGCATGTGTGTGTGTGTGTGTGTGTGTGAGAGAGAATTACATTATCTTTTTTATTCTCTTTCCCAGATATTGTACTATGTTGTTGCCTTTCTCCTTGCCTTTCTCCTCATTTCATGACAGTCCTTTGAGTTGTGTCATGAGCCACTGCACTTGGTCAATGCACATGTAGTCAATTTCCCTAGTTATGTGAGCACGTTACACCTGTCTTCGAGCAGACTCAATAACACTTGGTGTGAGTGTTCAGCAGTTGCAAAAACCTCATCTTCTTCAAGGACTAGGTGGCCCTATGCTCCGAAGCATCCTATGCTACTGGCAAGCAGGGAAAATGAATTCCTGATACCTCTCTGCTTAATTAACAGACTAAGCTGGAAGGCGTTGGGAATTACATTTATGAGGTGAGGTCCCCCTGCAACAGTGGCCCAGGCCTCTTCTTAAATCCTTCATAACAGCCCTTCAGGCCACTGTCCATCTTTTCCCAGAGCAAGTTTGGGGGAAGGAGGAACAAAGAGAACTGGAGAACTGAACTTGGTCTTTCCAAGCTTTCGGGGGGGGGGGGTGTTAGAAAGAAACTAAGCTTATTCTGAGAATTCTCAGAGAAAACACGGGGGGGGGATTCTAATTAGGAGATAAACCAGCAGGAGTTCACTGAGTGGGATATTTGTAGTACTGTACTATAAATTGGAATGTTTGCAAGCAAATTCAAGGTAGGAAATTTTGCTTGAATTGTTTTCCTAAGATTCATTTCAGCAGTAGCATCTTAAGCTGAAGTTATTATGGTGAAGTTGTCTGAGCACCACAGGCAGATACGCCACCCCCTATATTTAGGAATTGGTAATAATTTCCACTGAGACCAAGCGAGATCCAATTTCCAGGAAAGCCTTGTCAGTGTGGGGCACATATTTCTTCACCTTGTGTTAACTTCTGATGGCACTTTGCCTGTAGGGAAGTGCTGCGTGAGTTGAGGCTTCCTCTTTTCCTTCACACTATTCATTCAACACAGCTGCACTGGAGTGCACAAGGATTTGAGTGGTGTGCATTGCTATTGGTTCTGGAAAAAGCTTTTTCCATCCCCAAGACTTTCACTCAATCTTCTCTGCAAAACCAACACTCAGTTGCCATCCCCTCCCACCCATTTCTGCCAGCTTCAACTTAGGACACTTCCTAGTAACACAATCTCTCTTTTACCTACCTACATTTCCCCCCAAAATGATATGCAATAATGGTAAGGACTATTGAAGAGAACTGCATTATAGGAAACAAACAAAAATCTTGCAGCAAACATTGTTTAAAAAAATTACATATATCCCCTGAAGGGTGTTTTTTTTTAAACTAAACAACTAATTAATTGAATTATTCAGTTATAACAAATGACACAGAATGAAATTCATTGTGGATTTAGGCAGGGTTATAAAAATTAACTACAAGAATCTTGGCTAGTCATGTATTCACAGATTATTAAGAGAAATTAATTTAATAAGAGCACGGATATAACTAATTCATTATATTTAATCATCATAAAATCTTTAAATAATGTGAAACATTATCTAGTCTAAAGCCCTCCTAATGAGACTTTGCAATCAACAGAGGTCAAAAATGCAGATCTGTACTGTAAGAGGAATATATTGATTCCTCTGCTTTTGATATAACAATCTACATGAGTGTTTCTCAAAGTCCTACAGGCTAGTTACTCACCTGTAAGTCTTTGCGGGGGCATATTGGAGGCAGCGTTCCAGGATCGCTGGGTGGATCAGTGTGAGTCAAGTGCCCCAGTCCTATCTCCCACCATTGGCACTGATGCATGCCATGCAGCATCCAATGGTGGTGGGGGGGGGGGATCAGTCTAGGTAAGGGAACTTTTGTTCTCCTTCCACCAGGCCCCCTGATGGCCTATGGGTCTTCTCAGACCTATGCCAGTTATAGAGCTGGCATACGTCTGAGGGGAGTAAAGAGGCAGCATGGGCCAAAACAAGGTGGCTAGAATCTGACATGCATGCCTGCCACCAAGATCCACCACCACCGGCCCACTTCCTGCCTCCTGCCCTCTTTCTGAACTGCCTAGATTGAAACTTCCCCTCCCCGCCCATGAAACATTCCCTGTGCCAACGTACTAGCTCCGGTTCAGCGGCCATAACAGTGTGACTCCAGTGCTGCCACTGCTTTGTGGCCAGTGGCGTCACTGCGGGGGGGGCGGAGCTCTAACTTCCACTGAGATCGGAGCCTCCGTTACATGGAGGAACGAAGCGGCCCCGTCCCTTGCCTTCGGAGCCTTTCAGGGAGGCGAAAGCAACACGCTGCGCATTGCTTTCGCTTCCCTGAACGGCTCCAAAGGCAAGGGGCGGGGCTGCTTTGTTCCTCCGTGTAACAGAGGCTCCGATCTCAGTGGAACTTAGAGCTCCGCTCCCCCTGCAGTGACGCCACTGTTTGAGGCGTTGATTTGGACTGGCCCTGCTAGTTTGCTGCCTGCCCCACCTTACCACTAAAAGCAGCTATTTCACCATGCCTCATGGTTGGGCCATCCTTGGATAGGAGGTTGCCCGGAATCAAGATGCAGATTAGTAGCACAGTTATTGTTAGTAGCAAGATCTGTGTGATGAGACAGTTTTGAGTAGCAGTCAACTTGCACTGAGGAAGATGCAAAACAAATATAGCCCTTAAAAAAAATCCAGCATACATCTACACAAATCGTTCCCTACCATATTTACCTTTTTAGTAATGAAAATCCAAATACATGATAATTAGGTGTATTTTAATTATTTTTCACTCAGTGTTGTTAAAGATAGGGCTGGTCCAATCTGATCAAATCGCCACTGCCTTAACTTGTCAACCATTTTCTATACCTTCAAACTCACCCACCAATTTATCAACTATTTTCTATGTCTTCGAAAGTGGGGTGACTTTTTTCTGCCATTTCTTTGATGGGAAGGGATGTTCTTTGTGGGTGGGAGGTAGAACACATAGAGCTTTTGAAGTTCTTTCAAAGTTACTGTGGCCATTTTGGTTTTCTCAGGATGTCTTGCTCTAAGAAAAATCAACAAAGACTTCCTTCACTCAGATAGCCCCCCTCCACTGCAGTCTGCCATTAAAGGGGAAAGACATATAAGCAAAAGAAATAAAAGTGTGTTGCACATTGCCTAGGACCGGTGATGCATGAATGTGTTCCTCTGTTTCCCTCTAGCTCTACCACACACACAGAAAGAAAAGAGCAGACAGAGGCATCTTAAAAAAAAATGCCCTCTCCCCCTACAGACTTTCTTCCTCTTGAAAACATTTTCTTTCTTCTCAAAACTTGTTCTTACTCTCAAAATGTAGTGTGTCCCCCCAATCTTTCTCTCAGACGTTTTTGTCCCCTGCTAAAAGAATAAAAGAAATCAATAAAACACAGGAAAAAGAAATTTCAGATTGCCAATCATTTAAACAGGTAATTCCTTTGATGCATTTTATCCAAGAATATATCAATGATTTTGCTCTTCAGTACAGGATCAGTCTAAGACATTGTGCTGCCTGGAAAATAAAATTTTTTGTCCCCCAGCAAAAATAAAATTAAAAATATTTTTTTCAAAACAAAAATGGCGGTCGTCATGTAAAATCATGGCTGCCGCCATTTCTTTCCAGAAGTCCTTCATTCTGAAGGGCTCCTGGGCCGCTTGGGCTTTTGCGAGCCGCACTCATGCGCACAAGCAGAAGCGAGGTGGCGGCAAGGAGCGGCGACGGTGAGGCTGCAGGCCAGCGCCAGCCCCGCTCTCCGAGCCAGCGAGCCGGTGAGAGCAGCGGCTCGCCTCTCATTGCTCTCGGAGAGGCGAGAGCGGGCGAATCCGGCTCGGAGGATGAGCCGCCACTCTCACCGGCTCTCGTTGCTCCGGAGCGACAAGAGCTGGTGAGAGCAGCGGCTCTCCCTCAGATTGCCCGCTGTCACCGCTCTGGGAGAGAGAGCGGACGAGCTGGGTGAGCCCGGCCCGGCCGGCGGAGGAGCAGCAGCAGCGCGACGGCGGCGACGGGAGAAGGTAAGTCAATTTAATTTATTACTTATTTTAATGTATTAAATAAATAAATAAATAAATGAAATTGCGGCTTCGCGCCCCCTTCGTTTTTAAAAATTACAGTGCTTTCTTTATTTATTTAGGTCGTAGGTTAAATAAATAAAGAATTTTTAAAAAGCGGCTGCACTTTGCATGGCGATAGGGGGTGCTTTGCGCCCCCTATTCACTTTTTAATATTTAATTGATTTTTATTTTTTATTGATTCTTAATTAATTAATTATTTTTATTTTTAATTAATTAATTAATTAATTGTGGGGGTGTTGTCCCGGTTTAAGGGGGGGAAATATGGTAAGCCTATACATGCATGAGGGTGCTCTTAGACCATGCCATTGAGTGCTGTTGTGGAGCAAGCATTGCTAGAACCTAAAAAGATCAGGGGCTCCACTCTATTTCATTTGTATCCCTCCCTTCCTCAAAGGAGACTCCACCTCCGAAGGTTTGCTGATAGTTGGTGACCTACACCTTAACCAGGAACAAGGGACACAATGATAGAGACTGAAGCATATATTTAATTAAAAAATGAGAATTGATGGAATGCTCGAGGGAGCCCTATATAGAGCAGTGCCTGCCTGTGCAGTTTCTCTTTTTAAAAAAAGTTCTCTTTAACTTTGAAGCTGCACAGATACCGTAAACCAACTATGGCATGAACTCGGGATAAGGGGTGTGGTGTAGGACAATGGGAAGCTACCTCCTACTGAGTCAGCCCATTGGGCCATCTGTCCCTTAATGTGGCAGGGGGCAGCATCTGGTCACGACCCACCAGTTTGAGAACCGCTGCTCTATTGCATAAAGTTAGTCACCTCTGGTCACTTGCTGCCTTCTTTGTCTGTTAAAAATATGATTTTATATATACAGTATGTGGCCCAAAGTTGCCACAATCTCTGCTGAAAGTACTCACTCTATTATTCTAAGCAAACCACGATTTTCATCTTATTAGAATTAGAATGAATTTCAAGTCATTCAAGTTTTCTTTTAATTTTCAAAGTCATATTTTTCTTAAGAGTTTATTTTTTTGTACTGGCAGCAGCAGCAGCAGCAGCAGCATGTTACGAACAATTTCTAGACCATGAAAGACTCTTCTGAAAACATAACACCAGTTCACCCAAACATATGTATGCTTTCTATGTAGCAGAACATGAGAGTTAGGTTGCAGTCCTATACACACTTACCTGGGAGTAAGTCCTGTTTAACACAATGGTACTTATTTCTGAGTAGACATGCATAGGATTGCATTGGTAGCCTTGGTACCATATGCCTGTTCCCTACATGCCCAATTGCATATAAAATGTATAGTGGGAACAAATGTGCAAAACTGAATCAGAAAAGTTTAATTCCTTTAAATCACTATCAAACAGATGAGACTCTCAGTAGATAAGCTCAAATACATGTCCACATACAATGATAGCAAGAGAACTGGGTGAATCCTTTTCACGTCATCTTGGGGTCAAACCAGATGTGATTCTTAATGTGTCATTTGAGCTTGCAGATTTTTTCTTAACTAAAATAGCAACCACTGGGACCCATTAAAAACCCTAGCACATGGGGGAGAGGTGCATTTAATCCTTCCCTTCGTACTAGGGTCTTGATCAAAATGAAGCTGCTATAAGTCACAGGATCGAAGCTTCCATTGGTGTCAATGAATCGTTATTAACAGTTTCACTTGAATTTCAACGAGCATTTTCAAGCTAATCTCATACACCGGGGAGATGTTAACTGTATCTAGTAAGACCACTGTATAAAGGCTGAGAAAACCTTTAGCCTTTATATAGTGGTCTGACTAGATACAGTTAACATCTCCCCACTATATCAGGGTTAGCTTGAAAATGTTCGTTGAAATTCGAGCGAAACGTCGCTGTTTAGATGATGGTTTTAATTTTGTTAACTTGAGTTACTTTAGGTTCTTAATGTGTGTTGTTTTTGCTTAATATTTTTAATCAGTACAGTTTAGTACATTTTTGACCAAGTTTCTGACTTTTTATTATTTTGCTATTTTTCTAAAAAAAAAATCTGTGCCATGGCCTCTTACCCATTAATACCAGTACAACCAAGAATCATTGCTGGCCATGAAAATCGAAAATCGTTTTTGTTAGCTCTACTACGGTCTGATGAGGAAAACTGGAACGATCCCCCTCTGACCTAGGGTACTATAAGATCACAATATTCATCAATGGTAGGATGCCATGGCTGTGATCTCCTTCCTCCTCACCTTTCAAAAGCGGGAGTGAGCAGGAAAAAGATTGTGCTAGTAGCACTGCGGTGATGAGTGATGTGCTGTGGGGCAGTGGTAGCACGGCTGGGCTGCTCAGTCTGCCCTGTTGCTCTACAGGAGAGAGCAACAGGACAAGGTGAGCAGCTGGGGGGGCCGACCCACTGACTAAGCAGCTGGCTGGGCAGTGAACCAAAAGAACAGAGGGTAGGCACCAGTTTGCTGCCATCCTGACACTCGAAAGAACTGCTTCATACCCCACCTCGTAGCAACGGCAAGCCTTGTTTAAGTTGGGAGGCTTCAATGTTGCAATTGAGATTCCCTTGGCTAATGTAAAGGTTTAAAAGCACTATTTTAGCCCATCTATGAACAATCATTCCCACAGAGAGAGAAGAGGCCAGAGCTGGGTCTCTCCTTGCCTTCACCAGAGGCGTCGTCAGGTAGAGGGCCTTCGGGTGGTGGGCCCCGGGCCGCAGGATCGGGCCCAAGGCGGCATGCGGCGGGGGGGGGGTATCACGGCGGCCGGCAGAGGTGCGAATCATCCTGTTCGTCAGGGTGAGGAGTGTTGACGGTGTGTTGGGTCATCCCACCCGCCCTGCGCCTCAGAACGGTGGGTGCATAACGGCTGCAGCCATTATGTCAGTTCCGGCACGGGTGTGTGTGTGTGTGTGTGTGTGTGTGTGTGTGTGTGTGTGTGTGTGTGTGTGTGTGTGTGTGTGTGTCGTAGAATCGCCACTGGCCTTCACTGCCTCCCTTCGTGCTCCGAATGACAGCAGGGTCTCTCAGAAGTCAGAGCTGGAGGGAGAGGCGCCAAAGAAGAGCTCTGTCTTGCCCGCTTTGCCAGTTTCTCATGTCCTATTGTGAGAGGCTGCCTATTAGCCTGTAAACCTTGAAAAGGAAGTCCCAAACTCTTCTTAATACCTCCTTACCAGTAAATGACGGGAGAAATAAAACAGCAGAAAGTACCTTTTTCTCAACGGTGCTTGGTATTTTCTCTTGTCTTTCCTGTGTGGCCTTCATGGGTTTTATTTTTAATTTTTGTGTGTTGCTAGTTCACAGCGGAGGCAGAGAAATCACTACACAGATGAACAGATTAGCATATTCTGTGCAGTTTATCAAAATACTACTACTGCAGCTCGTCATAAGCCATTGGCAATCTTTTCAATAAATGTCATACTGCTGAGACATCTTGTTCAAGGAGCCTGGCTGATAGCATGAAAACATTGTCAACACGTGGTCTGCACAAATTGCCAGGTCCACATGAGCCGAGTGGATTAAATTAGGAAGTGCTGCACTTACATCTCTCTTCATTATTGATATTATGACAGAGTATGATGATCAGCCTTAGGGACTGCATTTGCCCAGAGGAAGAAGTTAATGCATTTTGCTTTTATTTTGTAAATAATTAGTATTTGGAAGCCTGGCTGTGTTTGTAAATAAATATGTTAATTCTGGGTGTATTATCATTTTTATGATATTTCCTCTGCCAATTAGTCTTAAGGAGATGAGCTGAATTTTGTAAAAAGTTGTATAATTATTCAAGGATGGGTTATCGTTGTTGCTGTATATTTAGGATTTATCTGTACTATTAGGAAAACTGCTTTGTATATCTTAATTGGAACATTATCTAAATCGAGAATTGCTTGGAAAATATTGCTGCATTGCGCCAGTTATAGAAACATCGTTATTTGCAATTCAGGTGTTACCTGTGTGTTTGTCTTAACCATGAAGGTGAGCTTAGAATTGCATTTTCGATCGGTTCCTATGGGTATATGTGTTCTTAAAATGAATAACCCATAACAGACTTGTAAATAGCCATTTGACTACTCATTGCTGTGAAGTAAGACATTTTTTTACCCAGGCAAGGCTGTGGCCAGGGTGGTACCAGGGGTTGAACTGCCCCACCTATAACACTGCTTTGAATTTGGCTTTTGAGTTTGTGGCATGACAGCCTCCATTTGGCACTAGCATACCTGAATAATGATTATATAAAAATATATTATATAATTATATTATATTATATATTATATTATATTATATATATTATATATTATATTATATTATATTATATTATTATATTATATTATTATATGATTATATAAAAATATAATATATAAAAATATATTACCTTAAAAGTGTAATAGATACCTCAGGGTATATATTTTTCAAGACCATTTTAACTTACCTCACTTACCCCCTTTAAGCACCCTGCTCTACTCACTATCATAACGGCCAATGCAAGTGTTTCTTGTTTGTTTGTTTATTTGTTTTTTAAGGAATGCTTAAGTAGACCCTTATGTAAAGGTAAAGGTGACCCCTGACAATTACGTGATTGTAATAATGAAGAATTCACTCTGAGCCAGGATAAATGTTGAAGGAGCAGAGCTGTGTAGGTTAGACGGGTGGTACTTGGAGCACTACTACACTTTTAGAGGGAGAACCAGCTGCCACCTAAAAAAAGAACAAGAAAAAAGAACTACAATTGTTCCTGTTCATAAAACAAGCACTCATTCTTTAAATCAGGGGTCGCCAACCTTTGAACATGAATGCTCCTGGTCTTTTAATGGCTGTATAGGTGAGGGCATTTCAGCAGGTGCAGCTGCTTTAGCAGCACCATCAGCAATTGCAACTGCCCATATTCTGTCTTCTACACAACTCTTAAGAACGCAGAGGCCATAATGGTGGAAGGTTGGCCACCCCTGCTGTAGTGATTGCTCCCTCTCTTTAAGTTCTTTTTAGTTGCTCCTCTGCATTTATTTAAGAGGTTAGCCCACTGGCGTCACTGGAGTGTGGCGGGGGGGCAGGCCGCCAGGGGGTGATGCGCGCCTTCTTTCAGAAGGCCCTGGAGCGCCAGCGGGGTCGGACGCTCTGAGGCCGGCTCCCGGGCCGGCCTCGGAGCATCCGGAGGGCGATGCGGGCACCCAGGGCAGGGTGCAGCCGGGTCGCCCCCCAAATCGCGGCGCGACCATAGGCCACGCCGATAGCAGAGCCTCGCTAGGGTGACACCACCACCCCCGCCTTGGGGAGACGTCCGTCCTAGTGACGCCACTGGGTTAGCCTCAAAGTTGTAAAATATGCTGCTCACCCTGGTATTCAACAGGCAGTCTGATCCTGCCCAAAGACAGGCTGGTGGACCGCTACAGTGTTGTGAAAGTGCTGTAAAGGATTTTTGTGGCACTGAGTGAGTAAGCGGTGCTGGTGCAGAGGCCGGTGCCATTCACTCAGTCACCCAGAGGCGGATCTAGGGCGGAGCCAGCGGAGCACCCGCTCCGGGCGCCATCGCCCAAAGGGCGCCCCGCCCGGTGCCCCGCCCGCAAGTCCAAGTCGGACTCGACCCCCTCCCTCAATCGGGAGAGCCGGCTGGGGACGTCTTCCCCGGCCGGCTGCCCGGGGCCTTCTGGAAGGCCCGCGCGTGAGAATGGTATTTATACCGTTCTTTTTGCGCATGCTCAGACTGTTACTGAGGGAAAAAGGCTGCCCTTTTTCCCTCAGTAATAGTCTGAGCATGCGCGCGCGGGTGGGCGGGCGGGCAGGCCTTCCAGAAGGCCCCGGGCAGCCGGCTGGGGAAGACGTCCCCAGCCGGCTCTCCCGATTGAGGGAGGGGGTCGCCTCCTCCCGGAGCGCGACGCCCCCCCCTCCGCGGCGATATTTCAATAATAGGGGCACCACCACCCCCCGTTGCTCCGGGCACCAACAGGGGTAGTGACGCCTCTGCAGTCACCCTCCATTTCCTGCAGTGCTGGACACAGGTAAATCCTGCGCCGGGTGGCAAGAGGGTGTGGGGATGGCGGGCCGGGGTGGCAGGGGAGGGGGCCAATGGTCGGCCAAGCCTGGGAAGGGGCAAGGGGCCAGCCTTACATGGCCTCCTCGGATGCGTGCGAGCTAAAAAGCTGGCGTGCATCTGAGGAGGCCTGTTGGGGCCGCAGGGGCTTACAACAGGGGAAGGGGACAGAAGCCCTAGCCCCACCAGCACAGGCTGCAACCTGCATAGGATGCAGCGGCCGGACATTTAAGCTGGTCACTGCATCATAGTCAGGATTACACTGTTAGTCAGTAGCATCAAAGCAGTATAGGATATAGTCACCTGAATATTATTGGATATGAAATGCTGTGTGGTTAAAAAAAAAAAAAAAACCCTTTGAAGACATCCGCATTAATTAAGGAAAATTCCCTTAAATTCGTCATTTAAATTCCCTTAAATTAGTCAATTCCCTTAAATTCATCACACAATCCGTGTGTCCCAACAAGTTAAATTACATTTGCCTTTTGTGTTGGGAGGGGATGTCCAAACTGGGCACTAATTATTGTATCTTCACTGAAGGGCTTTCTCTGTACTGGTGCTGCAATTCTGGATCTCCCTCCATGATGAAGTAAGAACTGAACTTTCTCTGTCAGCCCACAGGCAGGGGCTCAAGGGTTTTTTGTTTCGCACTACTTTTTCACTTGATTTATGGTTTCTGCTTCCTGTTATTATTGTTGCTGTTGTTTGCTCTTTGCGATGTTATATTTGATTGTGTTGTATTGTGGTTTTTTTACACTGTTGTTAGCTGCCTTAGCCTCCTTTTTGTTACAAAAGGGAAAGGTGGTATATGAGTGCTTTTAAAATAATTAAATATCTGATGGGTGTGCAATAAGATTAAAGGTTTCAGGGCAGAGGGTTTTTGGAAATCTCGGCTACTGTCAATGTTTCTCTCTGCCCAGGTCCACTGTTAGCTTTTATTAGTCACGACGTTGGCGCCTCGCGGCAGGCGCTCTGGCGGGGTGAGGGGTTGCCAGCTGCCATCATCAGGGAGTGGGAGGGGAGGCAGACACACAGGCAGGCAGACAGGGGGTGCTGGGGAGGGGCACGGGTGGGTCAGAGACAGACAGACAACAAGGCTGGTGGGAGAGGGATACAGGGGGAGGGGTCTGAAGAAACCAATAGGGACACAGGGGCCACTTCGCAGATGAAGGCAATTCAGGAACGGGCGCCTCTTATGCAGACGGACCTTGGGCGGAACGGACGCCATTGACGGGCGGACCGTGGGCGGAACGGACGCCGTTGACAGGTGGACCATACGCCGTTGACAAGCGGACCGTGGGCGGGTGAGAGCCCCGGTTGCCGACAGGGCTCTTTACGGACGTGGCGGACGCGAGCGGATCCAGTATGGGCGCCGTGTCGCCTGTCATTGTTTGCCTGCCTGAGAGGCCCCCCAACTCCCCCTCCCTTCTGAGCCCTGAGGGTCTGGCAGCCCCCCTGCTGTGGTCTCCCTGGGAAGGAAGTGGCAGTCCCTGGATGGGATTCATGCATGGGCTTGTGTGCTGGGCACTGTCTCTGTGTGGGGGGCAGTGCTTGTGTAACATTGGGGACATGTATTTCAAGGGGCCTCTGCCCAAGGGGCATCTTTATTGTTCTGGAACATTGGCAGAGATGGCCAGGCGAGGCTGCCAGGGGTAGGCACAGCAGCCACTCAGAACGTAGCAGCAGCAGCAGGCGTGCCCCATGGACCTGGAGATGCAGGCTCTTCCCCTGTGAAGCCACAGCCTGCACCATAGAAAGGGGAGGGACAGCAAGTACGACAGCCAGGGAGGTGGAGCAGCAGCAGCGCCGGCATCTGAGGGGGGTTGCAGGGCAGGCTCCCGGACCTCTGGCAGCATCGAGGCAGACGACCGTGGGGCAACCAGTCTGCAGGCCCAGGGGTGCTCCCAGGAAGGTAGGTGGTAGTGGACATTCCTGGGGAGACAGAAACAAGGGGGTGTTCCATGGCAGCTGGTGTGTGGTAGCAATCGCCATTGAAGAAATGCCAGTGTGCCGGTTGCAAAGGCCTGCAGGGAGAGAAATCAAACACAGCTGAGAGGTGTGACACACATAGCCTGGTCTGCGTTCCTTCCCTGGGTGTATGGTGAGCATGATCCTGTAAGGGGAAAGGGTCAACGAGAGAGACAACAACACAACTTGTGGGTCACAACCATGGCAAACCTAGCAATACTGACCTGTCCGTTGACCCTGTGGGGAAAAGGGGGGGGACAGCTGGTGTCTACATAAGGGTTACAGTTCCACACTCATGGCATTGTCTGCTCACATGAATACAGGCAGCTATGAGACAAGACATTGGTAGAGAGGCATATCATGGCAGGCTATGCAGGTAGCTATCAGACAAGACATTGGTAGAGAGGCATATCATGGCAGGCTATGCAGGCAGCTATCAGACAAGACATTGGTAGAGAGGCATTTCAGAGAAGGCATTGCAGGCAGCTATCAGACAAGACATTGGTAGAGAGGCATATCATGGCAGGCTATGCAGGCAGCTATCAGACAAGACATTGGTAGAGAGGCATTTCAGAGAAGGCATTGCAGGCAGCTATGAGACAACACATTGGTAAAGCGTCATGTATCCTACCTATATTTCTATATGCAAAGAGGCAGAAGTCAGACCACATGTCAGCACGAACCCTGCTCTTACCTGCACTTACCTGCTGGTGTTGTTGCCTGTGGGGGGGGGAGAGAGAGGGGCTGGGAGAAAGACATGGGTTAGCAAACACTTGCATGGAGACAGCTGCCCAGGCACAGCTGTAAACAGTTTGGCCACAGCCAGAACAGCCCTCTCTGCCCTAGAGGGGGGCAGAGAGGAGAGAGGAGAGGAGAAGTGGGGTGTTTGTGAATTTTTCCCTCCACCGACAAAGTCCCACTTTGTGGCTGCTGGGGGACAGGACCCCACGCCACGTGCTCAGAGAGAGAGAGAGAGAGAGAGAGAGAGTGGAGGGCTGGGGCTGGGCTTTTGTGGGAAAGAGGCTGGGTGGGGCTGGGTGCTGATAGGGTAACTATTGGGATCCATGTCCAGAGTTATGCCACAACTATTCCGTCCTAACACAGGCACAACTTAGGCGTAGGGTGTTAGAACTTTTCAGGAGAGGGCTGGAGTGGGTAAGGTAAAATGGCTCCTATGGGTCTCCTCAAATTTAAGTCCACCTTTTTTGTCGACCTAAATTTTGTGCCACAGTTGTGCTCGAGGGGGCGTGTCGGAGCTTGCCAGTGTCTGGAATCCGACTCAAATTCGTAACCGCCCCCGTCACTCCCCGACACGCCCCCAACACGCCCACTTTTAGGCCAAACTTAGGACGGAATAGCTCTTATGCCGAACTTAGGACTGAATTGGTCAACTTTCCTTAACCCGTCCTATGTCAGTCACAATTGCAGCACAAATTCGGCCTCTGCAGCACAATTCAGGCACAACTCAAGCCTAAGGCGCTTAGGCTGCAGTTGTGCCTGAATTGTGCCGCTGAGGCCTTAGGCTGGACTGGGCTGTAAGTGTTGTTTTGCTGTAAGAGGTTGCTTATTCCAGAATGCTTATTTGAACTTGCCATTTTTCCTTATGGTTTTTTTTATTGTTTCTTACATTTTGTAGCTGAGAAAATAAGATAAAAATATTCTGGGACAGAACACCTTTTGGTTTATGATGAGAGTTAAGCTGCTTATAACTTTTCCTCATGCTCCAAAAAAAAAAAAAAAAAAAAAGGGAAATGGAAAGTTAAGGTGGCTGTCAACTTCTGTCCCTTGTAAGCAGTAAAGAGTTTTCACAGTCTCCAGTGTTATGTTTGCTTTACAAAGTACACTTCATTTGCCCACAATTTGCCTTGGTTTTTCAGCTAGACATTGGGCTGGGAAGGGATGTGTCCAGGCATAAATTCAACTGGTGAAGCGTCTCCATCACTTGCAAGAGATACATCTGATGGATATCTGTGTGATGTATCTCTTTAAGATGTTACCTACTACCATAGTAAATGTCCAGGCAGAAATTCTACAGAAATTAGCGTGCACAATCAATTGTCAAAAAAGACTGCTTCAAGAATGTGCTATCAATGCAGCACATCTGCATTCCTGCAGCATCCACCTGTGTATGTAACCTGCACTGGATTCCAGAGGCCCTTTCAGTCCAAAAAAAAGTTATTCTGGTTGATTAACCACCAATTGCTTGTACCTTAGCCAAAAGTAGCATCAGCATTTGGAGGAACTGCACAGAGTTCCTGAATCAACTCTTTGATTCCTCCACAACATTTAAGAGCAACTTTTTTGAAACCTGAAAATAAACATACATTATTAGCATACATGGATATGAAAGAGGTTCCATTGCCATTACCACATACTTTGTCAACTGATCACTGAATGCAGTAAGTACATATCTTTTGATTGGGCAGGAGGTCTGGCTCAGTTGGTAGAGCGACCGCCTCATATGCCTGAAGATCTCAAAGATGGCAGTTCAGAATGGCTGGAAGTGTCTGTCAGAGAGCTGTCAGCATACCGAGCTGACAAGCTGCAGAGTTTCTGTGAGGGAGAGAAGCTGCAGCTGCACTTGAGTGGGAGTCAAGGTTGCCTGTCAGTCGAAGCGTGATGAGGCGGACGTCAGAGAGGTTTCTTATCTGCGTGTGCTGAGGTAACCAGGCAACATTCGCCATCTTCATGTTGTGTATTGGCAGGCAAGGATTTGCAATAAACTGGACGTTATGCAAAGAAGATTTGCAAACTGGCAATTCTTCCTCCAGGCTGAGTGTCATGGTACCTTTTGCGTTGCTATGTGAATAAATGGAGAGGAAAGTCAGACCTTGTTGAGGAAAGGGAGCAGCAGAAACTGCACCTCCTGTCAGATATTTGCCTGGACACTTACCAGTTGGTATTTTTTTGGGGGGGTGGGGGCCTCTGTGCCTTGTAGAGATGTAGCAGGCAGGCATTCATCAAGCTTACCTCCAGCAAGTGATAGAGAAAGCTTCACGTTGAATTTCTGCCTGAAATTTCTGTCCACAGTCTAGTGCCGAGCTGAAAGACCAAGGCGAAGTGTGGGTGCATGGAACTCAATTTGTAAAGCAAGTCTAATATTAGAGACTGTACGAAGTCTTTACTGCTTACATGGCATGGAAGTTAAGCCAACCGCCGTAACTTCCAATTTCCCACGCTTTTTGGCATGTGAGGGAAAATTGTAAGCAGCTTAACTTTCATCACAAACTGAAGTTTTTGCAGATATTTAAATAGTAGCGAAAAGAGGATTGGGGATTTTTTTTTCCTCAGGACTACTTAAGGAGGATGAAAATATACATCTCCACATAGACATGTGGAGACAGCCCCCAACACACACATAATTATGTCCCACAAAAAATGTAGGCATTTCCTCTCCACATAAACATGCAGGTCTGTTTATGGGGGTTTGTTCGACCGCAACGGTCGTTTCATAATATCCCACAGCATGAAACTGTAATATGTACATGTAATTTCACACTTTAAATTAATTGCGTTCATGAATCCAAAATTTAGAATGTGGTAGCCAAATATTATAGCGACAGATTCTAAGCAAATTAATTATATATTTTTCCAAGTGTGAGCACTAATCATGTAAACATAATGAAAAATCAGTCAGTCAAGTTAAGGCATAGCTTACACTTTGGTGACTAGCAACGATGGCACAGAATATAAAAGCTAGCAGCTCTGCAATGATAAATGTTAATTTACAAAGAGTTGCTTTCTAAGGCACATACATCTTTAGAAAATACAGATCATGCCGTGTAGAAATAGACATATCCCAGGATTTTTTGAAAGAACTCTAAGCTAGTTCACACGTGCATGCATCATTGCTTTATGATGTCGCACCATCAAGTGCTCACTTGCCATGTGCTTGAACCATTGTAGATCAAACAACACAGCCAGAATGTTCACATCAGCTCACATCACTTCAAACATAACCAATTGATTCCATCATACAAGCAGCAAGTGCTGAATTATCTACCTTATGAGGAAAGGCTACAGCGTTTGGGGCTCTTCAGTCTAGAAAAAAGGCGGCTGAGGGGGGACATGATTGAGACGTATAAAATTATGCATGGGATGGAGAGAGTGGATAGAGAGAAGTTCTTTTCCCTGTCACACAACACTAGAACTAGGGGACATCCACTAAAATTGAGTGGAGGGAGTATTAAAACAGACAAAAGAAAATATTTCTTTACCCAGCGTGTAATTCATCTGTGGAACTCCTTGCCACAGGATGTGGTGATGGCACCTGGCCTGGATGCCTTTAAAAGGAGATTGGACAGGTTTATGGAGGAAAAGTCCATCACAGCTTACAAGCCATGATGGGGAAAAGCAACCTCCTGGTTTTAGGAGTAGATTTTCTTTGTGCCAGGTGCAAGGGAGTGGCGATTGGACACAGGTATCTTGTTGTTTTGTGTGCTCCCTGAAGTATCTGGTGGCTTGAGTGCCGACATACATCCGAGGAGGTCCATTGGGCCCGAGCAACCCTATACCGGGGGAAGGGGACAAAAATCCCCTTCTCCCGAGGAGTCCCCTGGCTGCACTGGAGCAGTCCGCGAAGGACTGAGGATCCGGCGGCCGGCCCTATGGGCTGGCCACGGATCCTTACGCAGGATCGGGCTGACAGTCAGACATTCTAAGGGAGTGTTTTGAACACACATTTGCTACTCCGAAAATGAATACTTTGAACCCAATTCACACTTTCAAAGACTGAATACATGGCAGGAGGAAGCAGGATCGTGCCTGATGTTCCCACCTGCCTGTCACCCCCCATATTCTGGTCAAATTTGTGGGTGAACCACTTCTCTCAAACTTTAGAAAACGTATCTGTCTACATTCTAATGTATAGCCAGCCCAGAGTCACTTTTGAGAGCAAACTGTATCACCTCCCTTAAATATAAGAGGGATCATTGTTAAGTACCTACCTAGATAGGTAGTGCATTCAACTTAACCCTTTCTCAAAAGGATTAATACCTGCTAAGTGACACTGTATGTAACGAAGGCTCTTTGCCAGGCTATTCCAGAAACTTCATGAATATTGTAAAAGTGCCTTTAACCTCTGTGATTAAGGCAAAAAGGAAAATACAAAGTAATAGCATAGGCAGGGCACACTTAAGATGAAAAGAGCAAGATCTACTATTGCATGCTAATCTGTTCAAGGTAGAAGCTTCATCTTCTTCTGTCATTTTTCTCATGTTTCCTCTCTCAAACACTTAACATTATTTAATTAGGTTTTTTCTTCTTCTACCTGGTCACACTAATGTCAAGAGCACATTATAACATCAGTTCTCTCTTTTCTATAGTACTTTCATTTCTGAAAGGTTAATGCTACTGCATCTTGAAATCTCTCAGACATTAATTATCTCTGAGCCCAATCGCAAGCTGAAGCATAAAGATTTACTTCCAATCCTGAAACTAGGACATGCTTCCATCTGTAGGTTAATCAACTTAGACTTCAGTTGATTAACTGGCAAGGCCTATTTCAGTTTTTCTAAGAGTTTTTAGGGAACATTTATTTGGCTTTTTTTTTCAGTTGTAGAAGCTCATGGTGGAATTGGCATTATTTATTATATTTACACCCCACATTTTAGTCCAAATGGCTTACAATTAAGATTTAGTTGATGGTACAATTTAATTGACAGTGTGTGGTGGAGGGGCAGTCCTTTCAGGCTTTTAGCATAATTAGCGATGCAGTCCATGTTCCAGGTCCTTTCCTTTCGAGGAAGGAAGCAGGGTCAGGGGCTCACTGGTTGTAAAGTTGTCGACACACAAACACACTGTATAGCTCTTGGAGTGACCAATGGTAACAAAAGCAAAAGGAGGCAAAGTACCATAGGAATATATTGAGGTTGACTGAAGAAGATGAATAAAGAATCTTGTCAAATCGTATTATCAAAACCTCCCTCCTATATCCTAAGATACAAACTTTATTTGGCCTTATATACCACAATATATCATATAAAAGTAAAAAGAATATAAGCAATTGTCTTCCTCTATTATCTGCAAGTAACACCGTCAGCTGCACTTTTAAGAAAAACTGTAGGAAAAATTCTTCTGAAGCAATTGCATAAGGAGGAGAAGGTCAGAATAAGCCTTCGAAAAGAAATACAAAGACATTGTAAATCCAGCGAATGTGTGACAAAATAACTTATCTCATCCGTAACCCCTTTTTTCTTCTGTTGGGTACAAAATGAGAAAAAAAGCGTTCTCATCTCAGTTTTCAGTTGTCTGAAAGTCAAACAAATGCTCACCTTTTCCCTTCCAGTCTGGGTCAGCTCTGCATTTCTATAATATATTTCTTCCATGGTCCCGAGGTTTATTTTATTAAATAGAATTTCCCCAAAGTTTGACCTTGAATTCAGGACTTGCATTTTCAAAGGAGCATTGGTCTGGTAATCCTATTCCATACAAAACGCAGTAAAAATAAATCCAGAATATGAATGGCAAAACAGGGGAGGAAATGCACACTGCAGGAGGCATAACTTAAGAAGCAAAATACACTTTAGACATTTTGCATGCATAACAAGATGTAGTGCCCAGATCAGGCTGCTAGCTGTCAAATTATTATTAATCCATTAGACACAGGCAATGCATTTGACTCTGTAAGAAAAGAAAAGAAAATGGTATAGTCTCTGTTCCAAGAGTTTACTAGTCAAGTCTGTCAATCCCTCTCTGTTTAGGGCTGTGTGTTGCTCTCCTTTGAGCATCAGGTCAAATTGCTTAAATACTTGCGAAGGAAAAGGGACATATTACTGTTATGTCAATGTGTAAGGGTAGGGGGCAGCAGAGAGCTGAATAACAAGAGAACCTAGGACTAGTTGGTTGTCCTTGTAGTGCAGCCTTCCTAAAGCAGATGGGGAGCAACTGTAGCTGCGGTACAGCCCCTGCTTTGTATGCAGAAGGTTCCATTTTTCACTTGCAGGCATCTTCAGGTAGGGCTGGGAAAGACCCCATCCTTGGAGCATTGCTGCCAGTTTGTGTTGAAAATACTCAGCTACAACTTCCTATGTCAAGACTATCCTATAGGTGCTTACAATAAGCTATTTTGTCTTATTTCTGCCCATACATTGACCTTGATGCCAATAATATTTTCATATGAGCATTTACAAAGGGGCAGTTCAGAGCTCAAAGCACTTAATACTAATTATCTTACAACAGCTTTGTAAAATAGATCAGCATTATCCCTATAATGCAGATGTAAAGCTGAGGTTATGAAACTCAAGGCTTACTGATGCTGATGGATCTCGCAATCTGTCAGCATACGTCCCAGGCCGATGGCCAGAAAGGCACCCCGCTGTTCATCAGGCCACAGCCATCAGGGATGGGCGACAGCGGCCCACTGAATCTCCTCCATCCCCCATCATCCCTGGTAAGTCGGAGGCGGGGGAGGCTCATGGGCGTATCAGGGCAAGGAGCGGGCCGGGCCAGGGGTGGGAGGGGGAGGATCTCAGCATCAGCATCACATTCTAAGATCCTATGCCCCCTTCCTGCCCCAGACCCGCCCCTGCCCCCAGGAATCTTCTTGAACTTACGCCAGCAAGAGAGCTGCCATAGGTATGAGGAGACCCATTGCAGACCATGTGGCCTACGGAGAGGTAAGTAAAAAATAATTGCCTCTCCTGGGCTGTCTGGTGCCTCCCCCACCCATTGTATTCAGCATGTGCTCTGTCAGTGGTGCTGCACACTCTAGGGAGGCAGGGTTTAGGAGTGGGCCCTTGGCCACATATGCTCCACTGCTTGTACATTAGATTTATCTTGCATTACTCTGTTGCATTACTATTTCTCCTGCGAAAGATGTGACTTGTTTTCTGGATCAAGAATAATAAGGCAGTAGCATGGTTTAATAATAAACTGTCCAAATATGAGTCCAGAAATTAATCTCTCAGTGCATAAAATAAAGGGAATACTGACCTCTGCTTCCATTTCAAAGCAGTTCCTCTGATATGCTTTGCAGGTCCTTTAATTCCCACAAAGGATGACAAGCCTACAGGCTTCTTAACATGTTGTTTTCTGGGGGTGACAGCAACTCCCAGCTTCGTGAAAGGGAATCAGAGCTTGCCCTAGGCTGAGGAATGGCAGCAGCTCCAGCCTGTCTTGCAGCATGGGCTCCTGGGGCTGTCTAGAGCTATCAAGTTTCTCACTGTCAGAAGAAAAAAAGATATTGTTGTCGTAACACTGCCACTGGTCCGAAGTGATGAAAGCGAGAAGCTCCAAATAAGTTGCTTATATCTGAGGGCTATTCACATGGCCATAAACTGAGATGTGAGTGTAATGCAGCTGAGTATGAAGCTCTCAATTTAGCAACCTCCACAATTCCCTCTTTGAATGTCTTCCCATAATTATCTTCTAGAAAAACCATGGTGGGTGTACTGAGCATTGAGTATAGGGAACTGCGGATGCCAAGCGCATGCCAAAGCTATTGCACAGCTGCTCCAGCATGTGGGCATCTGCTCTTGTAAGAATAATAGTAATTTATTTATTTTTAAAAAATTATACCCCGCCTTATCCTATGCCAAGGCAAATGCCCAAGGTGGCTTACAACAAGGATTAAAATACATAATTTAAAAAACAATACATAAAATAAATTAAAAACAATAAAATCCACTGGGGGCGACAATATAGAGCAGAAAAGCAGAACATCTTGAGACACTGGAGTCAGACAACAACCCCATCACCCAAACACAAGACGAAACAAACATTTTGAGCCCTCGCCGAAACATCATGAGGGAGGGGGTAGTTCTCAAGTCCCCTGGCAAGGAGTTCCACAATTGTGGCGCTACAACAGAGAAGGCTTGCCCATGTGTTGCCATTCCCCTAACTTGAGATAGAGGTGGCACTTGCAGGAGACCCCCCCTCAGATGACCTAAGAGAGCGGGCAGGAATGTATGGGAGAAGGCGGTCCCTCAGATATCCTGGACCCAAACCGTGAAGGGCTTTAAAGGTCCAAACCGTGAAGGGCTTTAACCAGCACCTTGAATTGGGCTTGGAAACGAATGGGCAGTCGCTGAAGCAGCAGTTCAACAGAGTCAAACCGCCTAGCTCCAGTGACCACCCGGGCCTCCGCATTCTGCACTAGTTGCAGCTTCCGAACCATCTTCAAGGGCAGCCCCACGTAGAGCGCGTTACTGTAATCCAGTCTTGAAGTCACTAAGGCATGGGCCACCGTGGTCAGGTCTGATCGACTCAACTACGGCCACAGCTGGCGCACCAGCTGAAGCTGGGTAAACGCACCCCTGGCCACATCTGCCACCTGGCTTTCCAGGGAGAGCTGTGAATCCAGAAGTACTCCCAAACCGCGCACCTGTTCCTGTAGGGGGAGTGCAACCCCATTCAGAGTGGGCAGATGACTCAGTACTTGCATCGAGGCTTTCCTGACCAGTAGGACCTCTAAGAATGATCGAAGACTATTATAACCAGCTATAATGCAAATAGAACGAAACATCTTTGGGATTCAAGGTTATAAAATAGAGGATTTATAAAATGTAAAAACTGTATTAAAAATACTGTATTAAAAAATCTTCTTAAAAGTAGCAGGACTGCGATGAGTTTGTTACCATCTTCCTGCCTACTTAGACTCTTTTTCGCATTTGATAAAGTTCATGGATTATGAATGAAACGTCATGCTGAAATAGGTTTTGGAATGTTTTTAATGTATTTTAAATTTTTTACTTTTAAAGTGTTTTTATTCACAGTTGTGATTTTAATCAGACTTGTAAAGTCGTTGATATATTTTTAATACAGTTTTTACATTTTATAAATCCTCTATTTTATAACCTTGAATCCCAAAGATGTTTCGTTCTATTTGCAGTAGGACCTCTGTCTTTTCTGGATTCAATCTCAGCCTGTTAGCCCACATCCAGACCCCAACTGCTTCCAGACAGCACTCCAGGACTTCCACATCCTCCCCAGAACGAGATGGCAAGGAGAAATAGAGCTGGGTGTCATCGTCATATTGGTGACACCCGACTCCAAATCCCCGGATGATCTCCCCCAATGGTTTCATGTAGATGTTAAAAAGCATGGGAAACAGAATAGAACCCTGTCTCAAACTACAGAGGACCCTATCCACATCCTCAGGCTGTATAAGGTGAAAAGAATCCATAATGATGGAATTGACAGATGCCATAGGGACAACTTCCAGAACTGTTAAACCAGAGTCCAAGTCGTGGCGAATCTGAATGATTTTATCTGCGCCTTGTGATCTCATTGCAGCAGTCAATCGAGCACTCCAACTCACTCACTACAGGAGCTGAGTGGATAATATAATAGTTGTCCTACAGTTTCGTCAAGTGGATTTCCCTATAGGGATAGGGATTTTCTCACTAAAATAGGGAACCTATTAAGAATGAAGGACCCCCTACACCCTTGGACAGGAGTGTCACTAGGACGCGCGGCCCCAGGGCGGGGGCTGCACGTCACCCAAGTGATCCCCCCGTCACACCCCGTTATTAAAAATTAAAATTTCGGGGGGACCCGACGGGTGCTGCTCCAGGCGCCCGACGGGCCGCTGCTCCGGGCGCCCCCGACCTTTAATCGTTGCAGCTGGCTCGGGGACGGCTGCCCTTTTCCCTCAGGAACGGTCTCCACATGTGCAAAAACACGTTATAAATAACGTTCGGCGTGCAGTCTCGCCAGAAGACCCCGGGCAGCCAACCGGGGAAGACGTCCGCGGAGTCTGGCGCGGGCAGGGGAGGTGGCGCGCGTGTGCGTGTGTCACCTTTTCTGCGCGCATCACCTGGGGGGCCCCCGCCCGCCTCATCACAGAACAGCGACGCCTCTGCCCTTGGACACATGCGGGAGTTTACAAAATCCCATGTGAGTGTGGGAAGTGCTACATAGGTACGACAAAGAGGAGCCTGAATACAAGATTAAAAGAACATGAGCGTTACTTTAGGTTGGGACAGAGGGAGCAATCAGAAATAGTAGAACATGATTTGGAGCATAACCACAATATTAAATTTGACCAGACCCAGCTAATAGTGAGACCTAACCAGTATTTACCCAGGCTACATAGGGAATCTATAGAGATTTATAAACATATGAATTCAGTTAATACAAAAAGAAGAATCCCTAAAAGTCAGTAGCAGTTTGCTTCCAGTGTTAAAGAGCTTGCAAATAGGGAACAGGAAATAAACGATTATTCAGAATGGGTCCTTTATTACTCAGTGAGATTGGGGGTGTCATCGGTCTCAAAACACTATTCTATCACAGTTAACTAATGATGTCTGCCAGCTTTTATACATGAGTTCATAGATTGGGGGGGGGTAATCATAGATGGTCATGTTTGTGGCTTTTAGACTGTGGGATGCATTCTCTTTCTTAGAGAATGCTTTAAGGTTGGTCTCAAAGCACCATTTTATCATTGTTAATTTATGATGTATGCTAGTTTTTTATACATGAGTTTTAGATTGGGGGTAATCATAGACTTATGTATGTGGCTTTTAGGATGTGGGGCACATTCTCATTCTTAGAAAGTGCTTTTACATTTAAGGTTGTTGTTGGGTAGATGCATCTGATAATCACGGCACAGGGGCTTGTGTGCTGTAAGGGGTGCATGTTTTAATGGCAGTATTTCTTTAGGACATTGTGGACTCACAGCGGGGGTGAGGATGGTTTCAGGTTTACCGGAACATATTAATTATCTTGTTAACGGAGGGTCGGGCGTCAGGCAGAGAGTTGTGCTGGTGACATCCGGGTTTGTAGAGTGTTTAATATAACAGTAGTCATTTGTCGATGGGCTGTTACTTCTGATGATGCCTCAAGCCTTTGAGGCAAAACGTAAACTTTTTTAATATATGTTTACATTTTGAAATAAATTTGCATTATACGACGGAGTTTCCCGGCAAGATGCTTGTTTTTAATAATAATAATAATAGTTGTCCTACAGCTTGGTCAAATGAATTCCCCTATTTTTTTTCCCCCTAGTGTCTGGGGTTTCAGCAGTTTGCTCTGTGTTCAGGGCCTCCAGGAGATATAGTAAAATCTGAGAGTAAGAAGCCAAAATCAAGGGGGTAGAATACAGTATATTCTGCTTTGACTGAGAACTTTTGCTGTTTGCAGGTCTCCTATAGCTAATATTCTCCTCCCCAAAGGCACTAGGCACAGCCAGATGCTTTTCCTGACTCACCAAGGGAGCCATCCACTGACCTGCCTGGTACTAACCTGCATATGCCAGACACTGCCTCCTGAATCTCAGACCCAGCAACTCCAGCTGGTTCACACTTAGATTGGCCAACATGTCTACATGATATTTCTTTATTCAACATATGAACATACAGTTGGCCCTTGCTATCCACGGGGATTCATTCTTGATGCACGCATACACACACACACACACACACACACACACACACACGGATAGTGAGGATCCACGGATACCAGAGTTCACACTAAAAACCCTGTTAAAAGAAAAAAGCCCCCAAATCGCCATTTTTACCTTTTAAATAGACAAACCGCTGCATTTTCAAGCCTCCACGAGGCTTCTGCAAGCTTATGAGGCTATTTTATACTTCTGATATCAGGAAATGTTGGGGGGGGGGGTGTAGTCAATAAATTGGATTATGTCACTGTTCTTAACATAGTCCTTGCCTGCAATTCCACCAAGACAGATGCAAAAATCAAAGCAGCAGACTCGAAATTGCTGGAGTGTTAAGAGTTCTTCAGACTTGGCAGGGATGCTGGAAGAGCACCCTTAAAAAGGAATTAAGCACTCCAGGAAGTTAGCAGACATATATGCATTTTGAAGAGCAGATCTTCCTTCTCAAGGCCTCTTGCTCAAGAGTATCATCATGCCCTTCCTTTCTCATACAAATGCCCCACAGAAGTGCAGGCTTTCTAGTATCGAAACTCGCACGTCTATTGCAACAGTTTCCAGGGAGAAAACCAGGGTTTGCTTAGAATCTTACACGGTTTCTCAGTGAGAAGATCAATAATTATAGAGAAGCTTCCTTCAAGAACAGTGGCCCATTCTGCTGGTTTTTATTTATTTAAACTACTGTATTTCTACCCTGCCTTCCCCTTTGATAACACAACCCAACACACATTTTGGTGCCTTAAAAGTTAGATCTATTATTGGGTATATTTGGGGCGCTGATTCTAAAAATGGCATCAGTTTTGCCCTATCAGCTCTAGTTTTGGAGACACGGCATAGCCACCTTATATGCCGATTCAAGCAGCTCCCTTATGAGGAAGCCGACGCCATGTCTTCCTCATAAGGAAGCTGCTTGAATCGGTATATAAGGTGGCTATGCCATAGCTCCAACACTAGAGCTGATAGGGCAAAACGAATGCCAATTTTGGAATCAGCGCCCCATATGCACCTAAGAATAGATCCAACTTCCAAAGCACCAGAAAAAAAAATCTATTTTTGTTAGGCTGTGTAATGGGGCATGCATGGCAGCTGACAATATTCATTAAAATACAAAGCTCAAAAGGGTATCTTCTTCTCTTCACTGTGTAAACTGTGTAACTGGGGGGGGGGAAACTAAAAGTATTTCTACCATTTATACTTAGTTCACACTCAGGGAGAGAATGAAGCACAGAGGCATGCAAAGTGCCTTGTGGGACCTGAGAATGTACTTAGGAATGTACTGTAGGAGCTCCTGACGCGCACAGAGATTTCAGGCCCAATCCTATCCAACTTTCCAGCACCAGTGCATCCACAATGTAGGCTGAAGGCAAGGGAAGAAACTTTCCTTTACCTTCAGGATGCCCAGTGGCGTAGGAATGGGGGGGGCACGCAGGGGGGTGCACAAGCTGCCACTTTGGTGGAAATTGGGTGGCAGGGTGGCGGCAAAAAGGGGCTTTTTTTGGCGCCGTGGGGGGGAAAAGGAGTCCCCCTGTCCACCCAGGCTCCTAGTAGCCTTTTTCTGGTGAAAAAATGCCGGGGGGGGGCATTTTTTTGCTGGAGGGATGGGGCTTGTGATGTCATGGGAGATGTCACATGGGTGCCCCCCCCCCCCGCAGAGGCTAGCTATGCCACTGAGGATGCTTCCATGACTGCCTGCCCACCGCAGGATGCAGTGCACACCCTGTTGGCTCGGCTGCATCAGTGCTGGAAAGCTGGATAGTATTGGGCTCTTCATCGTGAGCATCCAGGAGTTGTTCTGCAGACAGGTCTGCTGGATATATGAGAAGAGCATCACATTCTAGACTTCTAAGAACCCATTTGTTCATTGCTTTACACTCCCTAAAAAATGACTAAAAGCCCAATCCTGCCTAAGGATGCGCCGGGCGAATGAGGCCGCCCACAAGATCCCGTGCTCCACCGCAGGCAGGTGCCTGCTCGGTGGAAGGTCTCCTCGGTGAAGGGGACGCTCATCCCCTTCCCCAAGTGTAACTGGCACTGGGGCCAATCGGCCTCCTCAGAATTCCACCAGCGAAATCGCTGACGGAAGTCGGAGGAGGCCGTGTAACAGCTCAGCCAATCAGCGGGAGAAGGGATATGGCCGAAGCCATCCCCTGTCCCCTCCCCGATTGGCTGGGCCTATGGCCAGCCTCCGTTCCCGGCCAAACTGACCCCGCCCGCTGGATCCTTACTTGGGTCCAGCGGCGGTCCTTCGGGAGCTCGGCTGGCGGAGCAGGAGAGACCGGCCTTGCGCCGGCCTCCCCTGCTCTCGAGTCATTGCAAATGTGCCTTACGGCACGTTTGCGACGGCTTCGGCCAGCAGAACACTCATTCCACTGGCCGTCACAGTGCTAGGATTGCGCTGTAAGACAGGAAACTTAGATTGTGGGGGGAGGGGCTGGGGGCAGCCCTCTGGAGGTAGGACTTTTCAGACCTCTGAGGAGACTCAACTGCTCACACAGAGCTCTCCTGCAAAAGGGAAACTTCCTCTATTTCCTGACATAAGCTGTTTCATTCTGAGGTCTTCTGGGCTTGCCTCTTAAAGATGCAGTGCGCAAATGTCAGCACGGGAAAGGAGCTTCTCAAGATAGTAAATCACTGATCGGATATGCATCTATTTCTTTAATATTCTTCAGACAGGTTATGTAACATTAGCAACTTGTTGGGAATATATATGATTTTACTTTTAATAAGCTCTTACACTGAAATTGTAGACCATGATACTACCCTCGTATCCCTCAGGGCAGAAAGATCATTCAAGTGTGCTGAGCTTCCAGCAAGCTTAAAGGTTTAGCCACTTAAGATCAGGAAATGAGTGTTGTTTAAAGTACTGCCAGCTAGACTCTCAGTTATCTGACAAGTGTTGTTGTTCCCCCAAGCTTGTCAGATAAGCAAGGCTGTACAGCAGTATGTATGTGTTGTTCTGCAAAGCAAGGAAGAAGAGACGTAAACAATGTATTGAGATTTTAAGGCTCAGTGGCAGCTAATGGCATTTTTCTTGGGATTTCAACTTGGAAGGTTTTACCTTCCTTACGTTGCCCCCCCTCCCCACACACACACACACACACACACACACACACACACACACACACACACACACACACAAGGTTGTAAAGAAGGTTGTAAGGCCTGAAATATCTTTCCCTCACCCCCATTTATTATAAATTTATGGATGATTTTTTCTCAAATATAACCATTACAACTTGAAATAAACACAGAAAAAATTGCTTAACAAGAACTAAAAAGAAAATATGCATATGCTTTACTTCAGATTCATTATTTCATATGATGTAGACCATATTTTTATTTTTCATATTTAAAAAAACACTTCCTATCTTTCATAAATATATTGTGATGTGCTCTGTGTGGCTTCAATCTTTAGGGTTTTTGTTATGCTTCTATAGGACTTTGGAGAATTTATTTTCAATATCCTTTTTTTGGCAATTATATGAAAAATGAGTTGGCCCCATTTGAGCACATGAAAAGCAATATAGTATATAGAGGCTTCTGCAACTGCAAACAAGCCCCAAGAGCATTACCCTCGTACCTCCCCTGAAATGACCATGCACAGACCAAGGATATGGAAGAATGGGCTGCTTTATTGATTATTAACATAACTGCAACCAGCAGCCAAAGCTGCTCATAACCATGAGAACACTGCAGCAGGGAACAAAACTGACCGTGCGGATACAAGTTGGGAAACCTACCATTTCCCCATCATGCATCGGGCGTACCAGCTGGCTCAAGGTTGGCATTGGGCAATGCCCAAGCCACCTGTCACCGCCAACCCCTTAGGGTCGAGGTTGAAGGACCGCTGTGGGAGCCCGGCTAGGCCGCGACCCCCTGCCAAATCCAGTCCCAGAGGCACAGCCAACCAGCCTCTTTGAGCCAGGGAAGCTTCAGCGGAGCGGTATTGGCTATACCCCTGGGCCTTGCCAACCTCAGCTGAACACCGAATTGATCTCCTGTATACCCATCCGCACGGCCTATGCTCAACCGCCTATCACCTACCCTCACGCCCCCATCCCCCAGCCCAGCCTGGGGTAGGCGAAAAAACTGCCAGTCACGTGCCAATCAGACTGGCAGCAAAAAATTCCTACCCGGTCCTGGTAACCAGCGGCCAGCTACTCTCAGGCTGTAACCGGGCGGGTGGGCGGGCCAACGCCGGCCACGAGCGATCTGAGGAGCGCAAAAACGCTGCGCAGCCTCAGATCGCTCTTCGCGCTCCCCCCCCCAGGGAGCGTGCCGGCCTCCCATCCTTTCCGCTCAGCCCGTGCGCGTCGGGGAGGACGCCGGGCAAATCGTGCCGGCACGCTGCAGCGTGCCAGCGTCATTCTGGAATCCAGATGTGAATGTGTTCATAAGAAGACATATCAATAGGATCCCAGTCTAGGTGTGTACTGCACAGCATATTATGGTGTAGTAAGGTGAGGATCTCTCTATGTTTTCTTGAAATAGGGCAGCCAGTCCACTGACACCCAGATGGCCCAGTTTGCTTGTATTTGGGGAAGCAAAAGGGTTTGAAAATTACTAGCAAAATCTCTTAGGGAGCTTCGACACATCCTTACCTGAGGCTCAGAAAATATGAATACAGGTTATTAGTCAAAGATTGCTGTGAATATCATGTGCTTCTCACCAGCACTGGATTTCCTATAGGAGACTCACATGGCTGAAGAAACTTTCTGTGGTTCCAGAAGTCACAACGATATCTCCTAATTCAAAAGTTAAGTTGCAGGGAGTGCGGGTGTGTGTGTGTCCTACTCAGATGAAACGTTCAAGAAGGGATCAAAAACGTTTTCATATAAGTTATGGAACAAAAATTGTATGTCCAGGTTTAAAAGCCATGACACATTTAATAAGTTAAAAACTGAGATAAAACACGTTAAAAATAGGTTAAAAACAAAGTTTAAAACTTGTGGAAGTTTAAAAACAGCATTAAAACAGCAACGTTTCATTCGTCCTGCGACGAACCTCATCAACAATAAGGTGGTGACTTACTTAAAGTTATGGAAATTTATATGGGAGTTCCACAGATTTCTACTTTTTTTTCCTGGTTCAAGTCAACTTCTGTTTTTGCAAATACTACAAGACCATCTTGTTTGCTCTAGCTTTCAAATGCTCATGCTTTGTCAGATAATGAGAAGCTGTAATTCAAAGCAGCAGTATGCTACATTATAATGGGAATTCTGTTTTATTGTGTTGGGTTTCTTGTCGCACTATATTACATGTTGATGCCCCATGGCTAAAAATTAAATACAAAAATAAATTATGTTCCAAATAAGTCCCTAATTTAAAGATAACTTTTTATATAACCTTATATATAATTTAAATCTCTCTCTCTCTCTCTCTCTCTCTCTCTCTCTCTCTCTCTCTCTCTCTCTCTCTCTGTATATATATATATATATATATATATATATATATATATATATATATATATATATATATATATATATATATATATATATATATATATTGCTCTTTATGTTTGCTCACATACTGACAATATAGTGAAAATGTCTTTATATCACAGCAGTTGTCTCTCTTAAAAGAGAAAATTAACACATATCAAGCCCCATCAAACTCTCCCAACATACATTTTGATAGTATGTCTTATCAAAATAATCATTAGAATAGCAATTTTGTTTCAGAACCCCCTTAAACTCCTGCTGTGCTCCTGCATTGGCAATTTCTGCACTGTTATGAACTAATGGAAAGAATTCTGATATATTATTAACCAAGTGCGAGTGTAATTTTTAAAAGGTCCTTTACAAGATAAACTACATTTTTGATTGAGAAAGGGGAAGAATTGAATTGGGGGTTAAAAATGACAAATCCGAAATGAGAAGTTCACTGTTATTACAAATCTGCACCCTGGATATCACTCCTGCTGGCAACTTGGAATTATTTTATGCATTGTCAATGCAACGACATTCTCATTCCCTTCCCAGTATTTTTAGAAACCAAGTAAATAACATTATTCTAACACCAACCCAGTCCTTAAAATGTTTGCTTTCACAATTTGTTTACTTAAGACGAAGTGTTGCTGGTATAATACATGAAGCTTTGAAATTACAATTAAAGTAAAACTCCCTTTTCGCAATTTTATAGCACTCAATAATTGATATATATATTGCTGTCACCTGCTGCTGTCTCAGTAATTTGCAGCTCTTGCTTTGCCCTCTGCTGCTGTTTTCTTCTTACCTAAATGGTCATTTACTGAAAACAATGGCATCATCAGTCAGATATGGCTACACGGCATCATTAAAAGCAAACGAAGGTAAAGCCAATGCTTTGCCCTCCATTAAATTGGGGAGGGAATGGGGGAATGTCCCCCTTGCTAAAGAAACTATGCTGAGCTGGCAAGGGAATGCGTGAGAACTTGGTTCCCTCAGCAATGGGGATACCCACACACAAATATGTTTTATATGTTAAATATATGGAAATTCAGGGACGGATGGTGTGTGTGTGTGTGTGTGTGTGTGTGTGTGTGTGTGTGTGTGTGTGTGTGTGTAATAAATCAACCTTTATTGGCTTAGAGAACACAATACAATAACACCACAAAACAAAAGATCAAACAGACAAACACACATGCATACATATGTAGACCTTAATTAACTGCCAAGCTTGGACCATATTCCTGACTTCGATTTATCAAAAGGTATTTTAGGAAAGTTCCCACTGTCTCAATTATACCAGGATCTTCCGAGGATAAGATGTTCCTTAATACGATACATATATAATGTTGAGCTTTAAAATGAAAGTTCAAGAATTCTCACCAACTGGAACCATATTATCTAAATGTATTTCAGATAGTTTGAAATTTTTAAAGCGTTTGTGAATTTCCTTTTCTTTTCCTTTCCCTTTTTTTGGGGGGGGGGAAAGAATAATTACTATTGAACTTTTTAACTACTAGTAGCATTTCTTTGGAGATTTTAAATGTAACTTATGTTTGATTTTAATGATTGTTCAATATTTTCCAAGAGTCTCGCTGAATCTGCCTTAAACTGCTACTCTCAATTGTCTGTTTGAATCAATATTAGGCTCTGTTTAATGTTCTAGAATAGATGAGCATGGTACTTAAGGCAATCACCTTCCAATAGTGGTGGCTTGAAGTCGATATAGTGCAAGCCAACACTGAAACTTCCCCTCCATGTGCAGAAGCAGTGGGTGAAGTAGGAAATAAAAGATACTGTCGTTAATCAGTTGTTTCCACACTGACTGTGCTGCTAAGGAACCCCAACACACCTACCAAAGATCCTGAATATGGCAAACAACTCTCAGCCATATTTTAAGGCACAGGATCAATTCACTATGTATAAATTAATAGGGCTCTTGCAAGACTCATTTTCTCATGCTTGACAAAATTGATCAGGCCAATTTTGTTTTCTAACGTGATTTTTTTTTTTTGCCAATCTTGAAAGTGTCTCAGTCTTTACATTTGTGAATTATCACCATGCTCACTATGTATATTTAAGCCTGTGCATAACCTAGGACATTTTCATTTCCTACCATCTCATGCTCAAGGATTTGGTGTGATTTGTTTTTTCTATATACTCTATAGAGTCTATAGCCATGCGTGAGTAACTGTCCAATCCTATTGGGCCCAGCCACCAACAGAACACGTGTTTCACTGCTGCAAAGCAGTCGTAAAGGGTGCTCCGGCAGCGCGCAGGGTAGTGCACTGCAGGAGTGCCGTCAGGCAGTGCGTTGGATATACCGAGGCAGGTATGACGTCAGGGGAGGGGGATTGGGGGCAGGGAGAGGGAGAAACTGGGTGGGAAGGGGGCAAAACAGAGGCAGAGAGGCTGTGGGAGGAGGTGGATGCGGCAGCGATGGCTCATGCTGGATCTTATCCCCTCCGTGGGCAGCCTCCCAGTCCCCTTTCTCTCTTCAGACTTGCACCAGCTAAAGATCTGGTGCAGGTCCGAGGAGGAGACACATTGTGGAGTGGGAGGCTTACAGAGGTGTAAGGGTATTGAAATCCCCTTTCCCCTCCAGAACCTCCCACTGGATATAGTGCACCCATTTTATAGCGCACTGGATATAGCGCACGCATACCATGCACCAGTGGGGGAGAAAGGATAAGATTGGACTATAAGTCACACACACACACACACACACACACTTACATGCTGCATCTAAATATCAGCTGCATCTAAATATCAGCTTCATCTGATGCGGTGGATTGTGGTCCATGAATAGGCTTACCAGATCTCCAACCAGGACAGAGTGCTAGACCTTTAGGAGAAGGAATGTGGGCAGGGCAGGTGTAGCTTGTTAAAACCCGTTTCGACCCGAGGTCAGATTTTCCCAGAATTCCCAGATTTTCCCAGAATTCCCAAATGTCAGTGTGTTCCACATGTTTAAGGGACCCCCAAAGAGATATAACCACCTGCAAAAAATTTCCCAGGTGTTCCATATACCTGTAGCAGAGGCGTTCACCACTCATTGGGGTTTAAGGCATAACAAATTTGCCCATTCATTCCTATGTAAAGCATAGACCTGACAACACAAGATCTCAAACAAACACATAGTTGTGTTGTGCACACAGCTTCTGTGCTTTAGGGGTCTGTATGGGGTATGTCTCAGCACAGTGTACCCCAATTTACAAGTCCCTGGCTGCCAGGGTTTTTTATGACCCTTCAAATCCTTGTAATACTGCAGCTTTAGTTGTGAGTTCAGCACAAAAACGCTCAAAAAACATTGTTGTGTTGTGCACACAACATCTGTGCTTGAGGGGTCTATAGGGGTATGTCTCAGCACAGTGTACCCCAAGTTACCCCTTGACAGTTTGTTTTTGAAAGACGTCTTGCAAAGATCGTTTCTGATGTGGTCTTTAAAAATTAAATACCCGCTCAGCAAAGGAAACCAGCCTTATAACAAAGGCTGTTACTTCACCCACCCCCACATAGCTGGAGGCTAGTTCCTGACCCTTGAATGCACTTGTTCCTGGAAAAATACCATGTCACCAGGGTGGGCTCAGCCTGGGGGGGGAAGAACCCCCCCCCAAAATAAACAGCTAAACTGAGCTCCCTGCAAAAATCAGTATATAATGACAGCTGCCTGCAAAATACTTGCAATCACTCAGTTGAGGCTGGAGACATAATTCTGAGTAGCCCAGCCTTCAACCCTGTTGTGATAGGCTCAGCCTGATGAGGGGGGAAAGAAAGAAAAAACCCTAGAGATAAACATCTACACTGAGCTGCCTGCAAAAATCCTGCTGGAAATCAGTATAACACAGCAACCTGGCAGATCTCTGTAAACAGTCAGTTTGAGACTGGAGACAGAATTCTTAGTACCCCAACATTCACCCCCTCCTAGGCTCAGCCTGAGGGGGGAATAGAAAAAAAAACCCAGAAACAAACAGCCAAATTACAGGAATAGCATTAGATTACCCTCTAAGGCCCAATGAGTTGTTTGCGCAAGGCCTTGGGTTTCTCCTTACAGCTCTGTAAAACTGATCACCTGCACCTGAGATGTTGGAAACAAAGTGGATTCAAAAGCCAGGGCCCTGGCCATGAGAAAAAAAGCCAGAAATCCACTCACAAAGTATAGGAAATGATGCAATATGATGAAAATAACTGCATTAGGTCTATTTTGTTACCCATATAACCCCAATGAGTGCTTTGAGCAACGCCTGGTGTTGCTCCTGATTACTGCTGTGTATAGCTGATCACCTGCACCTGAGGTGCTCCAAACAACTTGGATTCAAAAGCCAGGGCCCTGGCCATGGAAAAAAAAGCCAAAGTTTCATTTCTAATTTCAGTGAGGAGGGGGTACCCTGCAACCAATCCCTGTACCTCATTTCCCCTAAAAACAGTGATCTTTGCTCTTTTGGGGGGGTCAGTGGGGTGACCCTAACATTCTGAAAGAATCTTTTTAAAATAGTTTCACCTGTCTAATTTCCACAAAAAAAAATCCAGAAAAATGGGGGGATGCCCTTTTTAAAAAAACTATTTTCTTTCAGGCGTTACTCAAAACACTCATTGGGGTAAAATGGACCCTTAGAGCACAATCCTAGGCATGTCTACTCAGAAGCAAGCCCCACTGAACACAAGGGGTACAAGCCTACTTCACACATACCCCTGTTCTCATGTGAGCCACGTCTGTCGCATGCAATACTACGGCTGTGAGTTAACGCTGCCACCACCTGAGCGAGACTGAATGCCCTGTGACATTGATGGGAAATGTCACATTCTGTGGGAAAGTGGCTTCCACACACACAAGTGTGTGAGAAGAGGGCATGTCCTTTGCACTTGGGTGGTTTAATGGAACATTGACTGGTAGGAGAAAAGCAAATAACTTTAGCTATGATGTATGGCTCAGTAATTTTTCGTTTCACTTACTGCTAAAGACAAATCACCATTTTTTTACTTCCTTGCTGTCTCCTGGTGTTTCATGAGCAGGTAAAGTGGTAGATGAAAAAGGAAACCAGAGAATAACCATGTATCAACAGATAAACAATGAATAGGCCTTTTCTGTCAGCAGCCCATAATAGGCACCTTGGAAAAAAGTTGGCCTCACATTAGTTTTTCATTGTCACTGATGTTATCATTCTGCTGCCATTGGGCATAATTATGTGAAAAACCTGAATAGGAAACTCACTTAAAAATCAGAGCTGCACAATGCATTTGTGCATTGACTTATTAAACAGATTCTCTCGCTTGCTCATTATACTTCTTCAAAAGCTGTATATTCAAAAATCTCCTCAGAAAAAGCATTTTGTTTCCCACATGGAACAGCACAAGTGGACAGAGCCTGAATCAATCATTTCCAGAAATGCATATATTTATTTTATGCAAATAGCAATTATTATTGGTACCCAATTGCTTTTATCCATGATTTATTTTCTCATATAGCTGACTCCGTTGGGCTCAGACTAGCTAACAGAGACCGTTGCAATTGTTTTAAAAAACCTTTTTTAAACTCCTGTTAGTACAGTATTATTATATTTCTATACAGGTCATCTGAATGCAGCAGGTAGTAATTTATGTTGTAATTTAATAAAATTCATAAGCGTAATGGCAAGAAATTTATATTTTATAGTGTCCAAGTAGATGGAAGAAATATGGAAGAGCAACACACTCCATTTTGATTTAAAAACTGTGTGAGCAACAAATGACAACTCTCTAGGCCATACACATCACCACTGGCGTCACTACAGGGAGGGGGGCAGAGCTGTAAGAGACTCCCTGCGCGTTTTTTTCACCACTTTGAATGGGTCGGAAGGCGCGGGGGCGGGGCGCTTCGTTCTTCTGTGTAACGGAGGCTCCGATCACGGAGGAACTTACAGCTCTGCCCCCCCCCCTGTAGTGACACCAGTGCACATCACAGTTTCTTGGTGGAACTTTTTCCCCCCAAGCATACCATATTTCGGGACCATCCTGTTATAAACCTAGCAATAATGTTAATCTCCAAAATGTTGAACCAGTTGTTTTGATTTATTCATAGGGGTGATCACTGAATCCCAGTAAACTCAATGTGGCTTACTGCTGAGTAGTAAGATGGAAGCTGAGAGAACAGATGGAGATGGAAGCTTGCAGATGGAAGCTGAGAGAACAGTAGCTTGCCTTAGGAGACCAAAACGAGTTCTTGACCATGTTAAGATTTGAACTGAATAGCTCCTACTTCTTAGCCACTACACTACATTACAGCAGTAGGGCCTTGCACTTCCCGAACAGCAGCATTCCAGCAGCGCAGGGCCCTTTATGCTGCTGCAACAGCCAGATTGCCGTTTCACACTTCTGGGTCACTGCTGCAAATGGACAGCAGCATGGCAGAAGCAGCAGCAGCAGCAGCTCCAGAGACCTCTGTCAGCACTGGCAGGTTGGCGGCGAAGGGGTGTCATAAGCAGGGGGGGGAGGAGTTTGTGGGCAGTCCAGGGACGGCAGGGGGAGGGAGGGGTGGATCTTGGCAGCACCAGCAAGTGCTAGATCCTATCCCCTCTTTCCCAGGCCGCCCTGCCCCTTTTCTCTCCTCGGACATAAGCCTGCTGCTGTATGCGGTATCCTGCTGGCTGTGCGATTGCCACCACTACCACTGGGAGGCAGCACATGCTCTGCCAGTGTGGCTGCTCCAGTACCAATGGTGGGGGGGGATAGGATTGTACGGTGAGTCTCCCTGTTCCTGCCAGACTGCTAAAGCAATATGTATCTTCTACCTCTTCATTTACAGAACCATCTTGCAACCTGTAGCTCACATTCAGTTACCAGTGATGTAGACTTGAGTCTAATGACTCGGACCCGAGTTGGACTCAAGTCGCGTCAATTACTTGACTCAGCGATTGTAAAAGATTCAAAAGACTCGACTTGAGACTTGGAGCTTTTTATGACAAGTTGAATTTTATTCAGGTTTAAACCCATTTTCCCCATTAAATAGATAGGGACTCGCAACTCACAACCAAAGACTTGGGGGCATAGACTTGGGACTTGACTTGAGACTTGGAGTCCACATCCATGTCAGTTACAGTGCATAAGAGCTGTCAAACCAAGGACCTAGATGGGCTCTGGCTAAATGCCGATGCCCATCAGAGGACCCACTTGGTAGGGTGAAGCTCTGAACCCTCAGTACTAGTATCAGTGGCAGTGTCTAATGTGCCATCAGGGGATGAACCCCCCCCCCACCATGCAGGACTTGGATCCAGGGCTTTCAGCAACCTGGTCCTGGTCCTAGTTAAGCATTCTGCTTCCAATAGAATTCTGCCAGATACATCTAAGAAGATTTTTATCCCTTTTTTTACTCCCAGCATCTGATACCCAGCAAAAACACGGTCTCTAGAAAAAAAAAATAACAGATACAGCCTTGTTTTTGAAATGTTTGATTGACAGATCTGAACCCATAATTCCCCTGCTCTACAAAATCTCATGTTTAACCCAGTGATCCATTCTTCCCAGACTGAAATTCCTTGAAATGATGGCCCTTCCAGCTTGAAATGCTGATGAATGCTTATTATGTATGAACCAGATCCCACAGTGTTATAGGCTTCTTTGGACGGTCTCACAATGTTGTTCGTTGTATTCAAATAATAGAGTAGCTTTTGAATTTTGCTTCTTCAGACAGAATGTATGGGGAAATGGCTGCTGTGCATCCAGAACAGACTGATGGGAAATATTAATGTACCCAGAATGCATTGGAATGTGGCCAAGGACCTCTATTGTGTGAGACATTGTGACCCTTTTCTCCCCAGTAAGAAATAGCTCTGCCAAGGTTAAGGAAGAAATTACACTTTCTAGGATCCTGTATATAATCACAGTCACTGCCTGTTTCTGAAGATGCATTCTGACACTTTTAACTTTCAGAGGCAGGTTTATCAAAATGATGTTGCAGGAGATTAGAGAGAACCCATTCTGTGGCTACTAATTAATGGAAAGAGCCTCTGGTAGATTTTTTTTCTTTTTCTTTTTGGTAGTACTTTGTAGTACAAAAGCATAGCATGTCTTTAATAAATGCTTTCCTTAGCAGATGTTCTGAGTAGAACAATAGTTTGCTTAAATATTCCCTGTCATTAAGCAAATAACTTTTGTATGGAGATTGTCCATTAACAAATTGATTAGCATATCAAACATACATTCTTTCTGAAATTTGTTGTAAACAAGTCTACACCAAACAAGTCATTAGTTACACGTTAGCTTTATTTAATTTGTTAGCTTCATTTAATTTGTGCTGAGTAATTCTTCAAACAAAGGAAGCATTGGTTTTGGAATATTTCATGGACAGGTGGGAAACTGACCTTGCAAACATTTTATCCTAGTACGAATGAGAAGAGAAAACATGTGTAATACTATACAAATACAGTAGGGCCCCGGTATCCACGGCGATAGGTTCCTGTGGCCCCCATGGATACCGGGAACCCGTGGATGGGGGGAAATGCTATCCTCCGTGAGCCCTACTCCATGAGCCCAACACACACACACACCCTGCAGGCATTACCTTATTTAAGTTGCTTGTTTAGTGCATCAAACATACATTCTTTCTGAAATTTGTTGTAAACAAGTCTACACCAAACAAGTCATTAGTTACACGTTAGCTTTATTTAATTTGTTAGCTTCATTTAATTTGTGCTGAGTAATTCTTCAAACAAAGGAAGCATTGGTTTTGGAATATTTCATGGACAGGTGGGAAACTGACCTTGCAAACATTTTATCCTAGTACGAATGAGAAGAGAAAACATGTGTAATACTATACAAATACAGTAGGGCCCCGGTATCCACGGCGATAGGTTCCTGTGGCCCCCATGGATACCGGGAACCCGTGGATGGGGGGAAATGCTATCCTCCGTGAGCCCTACTCCATGAGCCCAACACACACACACACCCTGCAGGCATTACCTTATTTAAGTTGCTTGTTTAGTGCATGACCAACTTCTTCAGATGGCCTCAATTCTTTTGCTTGGAACCTCACCATCTCTGCTGCCCTGCATATCTTAAGAGTTTTTTCCAGGATGAGAGCCTCTTCATGCAACAGCCTTTGCTTTATTGCATTCACCCTAATACCATAAATAATCCTGTCTTTGATCAGAGAAACAGGTCTCACTAAGTCTGGGTGTTTAGCTCCATGGTTTATTGCTCTGTACTTTCATCCATTTTCTGCATCCGTGTAACGAAACTTTGCCTTTCAAAGGTCTCGTTATTTTGCAGTACTGTATTCAATACTCCTCGCATTTGGCCATTATTGCACTGAGCCTCATCTGTTCATCTTCTGCACACCGGAAACGGTTGTAAATCTTCAAAGCTTCCTCTGCCACCATATGCAATAAGAGGGATAGTTGTACTTTCTCAAGTTTTCCTTCAGTCCCTATGCAAGGCAGATAAAGTCCAAACCTTTGCCTGAAATTCCTCTGGTTTTCTGCAGTATTCTCAGACATGTGAAAGCTAGATGGTGGTTGCAAATTACCTTTCTGCTGCCAATCTGGACCCAAGCAACCTAGTCCTTGGGTGGGGCTCTTCTTTGCCCCCAACTCAGCTGCCCCCATTCAAGTATCTGTTTGGCACCATTTCTGACACATAAAGACCATGGCAATTAAGAAGTGAATATAAAAGTTCATTGCCAAACAGATACAGCTTTCTTCTGGCTTCTTGTGGAGATCACACTAGCCCTGTTGACAAGCTCTGTCACCTCCCTCTGAATCCTCCAGGGATTTCCTGCAAACTCCCATGCTGTGTGTTCCCTGGATGTGTCCCTAAATTATGTGGGATAAATGGCTGGAAAAGCAACGCTGACAGGAGTGAAGCCATGTTCAATTGATGGGGGTGACACGTTCTCCCTCTTATCGTTACCTTGTTGAACTTGTTTAAGCTGGTTTGTGTTGGTGTGGCTGAGTCAGTCTCCCTTAGAAATATATGCTGCAGAAAGCTGATGGTTGAATGATGAGTTGGTGGGAGGTGATTGGTTGAAGTTAATGTTACAAAATGATTGTCTGGTGTGTGTGAAAGCTTGTCAGACCCCATACTAAAGTGTGGGCTGTGGGCTTTGTCCAAGCACTCAGTAAATCAGACTCAGTTCCAGCTGCAGCCTTGAGTTATATTTCTTTATTCGACAATTATAACAATCAGTACTGGATCTATAATTCGACAATTATAACAATCACTACAACAATCACTACAACTTCCATACTTGTAAACAGATGTGGGTGCAGATGCTCCTCTCACTGTTTACATCACAATGCTAAACCAGGCTCAATTGGATTGTTTAGTTCTCCTTTTGATGTTGGGTGGAGGTGTGTTTCTCCATCCAGGACCCCAACGTACTCTGCATGACTAGGGTGGGATCTGTGCCTGAATGTTTTAGAGCCATTTGATACATTGGGTCCCCAGTCCTCTGAGGACCAAATATGTGTTTGAAAGAGGGATCACTGAATTTCGTATTACCTAGTTTAGAAACATGAGTCTTGGTAGCTTGTTGAAATAGGGTCAAATACAAGGTGAGCATTATAGCCCTGAAAATTCTGCGAGAAGAACTTAAGTCCTCCATCCATGCCTCCATTCTACCACTGATGCTGTTGGATCGTCATCTGCTGGAAAATGGTTTGTGAGTGGATGGAGGGAGGAGGGTTCGTAAGAAAGAGAGTTTTGGTCATGATGACCAAAAGATTAGGACACCATTGTGTTCATAATGACATCAAGGACATGACAGAATCTATGTTGGCTCCAAATTGGGTTCGGAATAAACAAAACTCTTCTAGGGACTTTGAGGAAAATAAGTGCGTTTCGGAGCCTGACCGGATAAGTCGGCTTATTGTTTGCCCTCACTCTCATTTGGCTTCAGGATGTGCAACATCAGAGTGAGGGCAGAAGAAGGAAGCAGTGATTCCTATCTGAAGAGGAAGGTACTTTTAAAAACTCTTGCACAGCCGTTTGCCGGCTACAAAGCTGGGGAAACTTGGGCCAGCTCTGCTCCATAACTATGATATACTTTGCTTTTAAAATATTTACTGCCTGCTTAGCATTATAAAATGTATGGCTCTTACAATTCCTCTGCTAGAGTACCTTGCCCATCTTGAAATGTTTACAATTTATAGCAAAGAAAGCATTGATCTGGAAAAGCCAATTACACTTATTGAATTAGCAAAATTACATGTATTGAAGGAGTGTAGGCTCTCTCTGTTTAGAGACTCTCAGTTGTTTGTTTATGTGCCTTGCTCTTATTCTTTTAAGGGAATGTCAGTACCAAACACTCATTATGGCGGGGGGGGGGGGAAGCAAACCAAAAGATCCCTTCTACTGCTAATTCCTGGTTCCACTTTAAAGCGGCATCTTTTTTACTTCTCTGAAGCAGAGAATGAGCTCCAAATAAATTGGTACCAGACTCATTACATGCTATGATATCTGTACTTGGATGCAGAGGTGAAGTTGTGCTGGGCTCCTTGCTTTCTCTTAGGCTATTCTTTGTACATTTCAATGTAGAGAATGGCCTAAAAGACAGCATGAAATATTTATACACATTTATAACGTGGAGGAAAATTATATAAATGGTTCTATGCATTATGTGTTGCTTGTTTACTTATAAGGTTTATAAATCACAGGTGCTTGAGGCAGTATGTTTTCAAAACATGATAAAGATCTTAAGAAAACAGTATAAAATAAAAATACAAAGCACGGCTGAACAAGCACGACTTGTAGCATTGCTGAGCCAAATTTGGTGTGGATCTGGTCAGTGCCTGGATCCCTGGAACTCAGAGGAATCATTCTGAATCTGAGCTTTCTAAAGGAAAGGTAAAGGTATCCCCTGCTCGAAAGCCAGTCGTGTCCGACTCTAGGGTGTGGGTGCTCATCCCCGTTTCTGGCCGAAGAGCCAGCGCAAGACACTTCCGTTGTCATGTGGCAGGCATGACTAACGGAGCGCTGTTACCTTCTCACCACAGCGGTACCTATTTATTTACTTGCAATTTCTTGCTTTCAAACTGCTAGGTTGGCAGGAGCTGGGAGAGGTGACGGAAGCTCACTCCGTCACGTGTGGCACTCGGGTCTTGAACTGCTGACCTACAGACCTTCCAGTCTGCAGTTCAGCATCTTAACCACTAAGCCACCGCGGCTCCCTTCTAAAGGAAAAGCGGGATATAAATAAGAATTATTTATTTTCTTAAGAAATGTACACACCACCCTTTTATATCCCCGAAGTGGCATATGAAAACGTAATGAAATCAACAATACAGACTAAAATAACAATACAACATAAAGTCCAAAATAAAACTAGCAATAAAAAGTATTTATTCTACAGTCATTCCTCAGTTAATGCAGCTTCCTTTAGCACTTGTTTGTTGCCGCATTGTTTGTCCCAGTGTGATTGATAGCCATTCTACCCAATGGGAGCAGTGCATGTTGGGAAAAATCAGCACCTGACAAAAGAGGTAGAGTTTATATAGGTTAAAAAGTCATGTAAAAGGATTTTTTACATATTGAACAAAAATATGAGAAATTCCAAAACTTTAAAATACATAAAAACATTGAAAAAACCCACACAAATGGTAAAATATTAATCCAACGTTTCATCCAAGACTCTGGACATTTTCAAGGAACACACAAGCACCTTGTGTGAGATGGAGTTGACTGCTAGAGAAAAACACCAGTTAAAATAGGAAGCAGCTGTCAATCTGAAAATAGGAAACAGCTGTCAATTAGTACCAGCAAACAAGGAACCGCTCGTATCGGAAGGAATCAATTTAAAGCGGAACAAGCACAAAAAAGGCAAGGATCAAAGCAATCAAGATTTTGGTATGGAAACAATCTTCCTCAGGATAGGCAGCCAAATTCTATTAACGAAAGAAAGTTCTTGTTGCCTATTAAGCAGGGAATGATTTTTTCTCTGGGAGATCGCCACCGCTTCCAAGCTCAGATGTTGCCTGGGTCTCGTTTCTTTGAAGAGAGCTCGAGTATTCTCAAACAGTATTTTGTGTCCTGATTCCAGGACATGTAGTGCCACTGCTGATTTTTCTCCTTGTGCCAATCGGGTTGACCTTTCATGTTCTGCCATTCTAGTCCTTATGGCTCTGCCCGTTGTGCCAATATAACTACGTCCACATTGACAGATGGATCCTGACAGACACTGGATCTCGTTGCCATATATAAAAGGCACCACTGATAAAATGGCATGTGTTTTAAATCAGTTTAACATAAGGACTTTGTTCTCTCCTACAACTAAAATGGAACAATTATTAAGGAACCCTAAGGATGCCAGACCTCCGCTTTCCAAGTCAGGTATTTACGAGATTCCCTGCCAATGTGGACGTAGTTATATTGGCACAACGGGCAGAGTAGAATTTCAGTCATGGAGATGACTTAACAGCCCATAGACAAGAATATATCACACATTCTACTACGCAGCTTCATCTGATGTCAGATAAGATCCCCCTTATTTCTCAGCAAGATGATACAAATGACATAGTATGCTAGTAGGATGTATTGCTTCGTGCTTGCTATAAGTTTATGAAATATGTATTGTCTTTTATATATAAAAGATGATACAAATGACTAAGTTATCCCAAAGGGAGAGAGATCACCCTGGGGTAGTTTATTCATCAGTATGTGCCCTGTGATTTGGAGAAATCTGATGTAAACTGGTGGTCATCACTGAACTGGGTACAGAAAGAATATTTAACATGAAACAGCTGGGTGATATGAATCTATTGGCAGTATAATCCTTTACAGAAAACAGTACAGTACAGAAGGCTTTAAACAATTCACACAGCTTCTGAGAAAATGATCTATAAAGACACAAAATACTCATACAGCACCTAAAATATTATACTTTTGAGTGTGTGTGTTTTACTTTTGTTACACACATAGGAGACTGCTTCATGAATTCCCAGATTCTATATGGGCTAGGAATGATGTGGGTCTGTCAATGACTAATCAAAACTGCATATTAAATATATTCTGCATTAGAGCTCCGCACACATGTATATGTAGGCAGGGCTAGCTTGCGACACTCCCCCCATTGCACACGTGGGCCCCTTTGCTCAGCCATGATAGGCTGCGAGCAAGGGGCTGTGTCCCCTTGTAGGGGCTTGCAGGGAGGCCCAGCGCCATTCCTGGCGAGAACACAAGGCCTACCCTCCCTCCCTATCATGGCATAATCTGATGCTCAGCTGGTTGCCCCTCAGGGGGGGTCGGGTAGGAATTTTTTACCATATTCTGAATTGACTCATGGAGTATGGGGTTTTCGCCTACCCCAGACTGTGTGCTTCTGTAGGCATTACCAGGTTGGCCATGCCTGGCGGAATGGTCCAGGCAGGGACAAAAGATAGGGATCTAAAGGTGTCTGTCCTTAGGTAAGCAAGAGTTACGAGGGGCGGCCAGAACCAGCTTCAAATGGCCTGTCAGCGCTGGGGCGCAGGCTGGCGGTCCCTCAGGCTCGAATTGTAATGTCAGTCTTTGTGGGACCCCGGCGCAGTACTGGCAGGGCAATTCTGCTTCCTTGACCGACTGTTGTCAGAGGTTAGCCATGAAGAAGCTGAGAGAGCCTTTGATTCTGAGTCAGGACAGTTACGCTTGAAGGAGGGAATCAGGCTTTCACAGCCTCCTCCAGTGTAGGTGCCCACACAGCTGAGTTGAACCATCTCGGGCAGAACCCACACTCTATGCAACAATTTCAATAAACATGGCCCTTAATTTCTCCCATACCTGTGTCACGTGTGATTATTTTTTTTTGGGGGGGGGGTACAGTTGTAATTTCCCCATCAAGCATTTCTGATTTGGTGACCACGCACTGCATTTGTTCCAGTGGAGTAATTTTTGAAGATGGTATTATCAGAATTGGTAAGTTTATTTGTTTTCTGTATCAGTTAACAAGGAACTTGGAGGCTTTGCGTGGGCTTGCATTACAACATTTTAATTTATAATTTCCCTCTAATTTGGACCTCCAGTATAATCATTTCTTGAGAGCCCAATTATTAATTTGAAGCAAATTTTAGCTGCATTTTGGGTATCATGTAGTCTGGGGACTGCTTCCTTGTAATGTGAAAGGAGACATTACCATATCAGACTGTATCAAGGGGCAAAGGGTTCTTTGCATTCAGAAATAAATCTTCATAACTGTGCTTCCTGCAACTTCCATTAAATCTCTCTGTGCTCATGACTGAAAAATCTGGTATTTAGGCTATTTTCCTATTCCATTTGACTGATGCTCATTGTGTCAAATTTGTACTGACTTTTTTTTCCATATGGAGTATTTGAAAAATAGAATGAGCATAATCTAGCTTGCTGCATCATCTTCAAAGGAGAGAGCTAAACCAGAATATTGTTGGCAAGATAGCCACTCCAAATTCCTTTCCACTGTTTGAGTCAAATAGCTCCTTTGACAGCTACCAATAATAAGCAGTCTCTAACAGCTACATTTGCAAGAACCACAGATCTGTTATGCACCTAAGAAAACATTGATTCTTTGAGCACAAAGTTATTCTAGAAGGTGCAGGAAGCAGTTTCCATTGAAAAATTACCACTAATACACTCTGTTGGCTCTTCATCAGAGAATATTGACTTGCTTCAAAATGTCCCTTTCCTCTCTCTAAGAGGAGCTGTGTGACATTCATACTCTCTAGTGAGTTTCTCTTTGTGCTGTATGTGATCTGCCAACTTAAATCACTCATTCCTTGTATTTGTTTGTTTTATAGAGGTAGGGGATTCCTAGAGGATAAATGGCATTCTTGCTGTCATTGATTATGTTTTTTCAATTGATTTTTTTTTCTTAAGAAACTATTCTGGGTTTTTTTTAAGATGATTGAATAGGTCCTTCCCAGGATTCTCTCTGCAGAAGTGCAAAACAAAAAAATGGCTCCAATCCAACTACACATGTACAGAACCCTGTAAGAAAAGCAGCAAACCATGTCAATCCACTGTTGGGCAGTGAGAGAAGGAACCAATTCCCCTTCCTTCAGCCCTGCTTCCTTCCATACGGCTGATTGCTGTTATCTCCAATTTTCTAACAGGTCTCCACAGACACAGCACTGGCAACTGGACACCCCCCCCTCCCCAGAACTTTCTTGCCATTTTGAATGTGTATTACCCCTAGCAGGATTGGGTTGACTGTGCCATACATCACAACATGCACATAGTTTGTCAGAAGTTGTCCATTTTTTCCTGGCTGGTTTTGTGCTGAATGTATTAAATAACAGCCTTAGATCTTTGCAGTCATTGGTGCATAAGAGACAGAACAAACTGAGTATAGATTCTAGAGTTCCTTTTTATGATTTGTTATTTGCATGGTGCCTACAAAAATCAGAGGACCAACACATGTGTGTAAATGAGTTTGCCTGACAAGGTTTCCATTCCTTGTTTTTGTTGAGATTGCTTTAATTCCCGTCTGGTAAATCCCATCACATCTGTCTTGCAAGTTTATTCTTCATGGGGCTATATCTGTATTTGTCAAGATGTTGCAAGTTCCTCTGATGTAGCTCTAAAACTGAGCATTTGGAAGACCAATGCAAGTGAGGACATTAATGCAAATGTATTGTTGCCATACATTGCTTGCATCCATCTCTGTGGTGAAAATCCCCAATTTTCCCAATTTCTTTCTTTCTTACCTGTTTAAGACCTTCCTGTCACTTCAGAAGCTCCTGTGATGCAACGGGGGCGGGTTGGGTGGATCTGGTCTGAGATGGGGGTGGGATCAGTGACGCTACTAGTGCATGCCATATCCTGACCCCCTTCCTGGGTCTGCTCCACCTACACGGATCAATGCAGACTTGCACCAGCCATATGGCAGGCGCAGGTCCAAGTAGACCCATTGTGGGGGCTGGGGCTTTCCCCAGGGCAAGGGGAAGAATGTCTCCTTACCTTGAGGAGACCTCTCACCTCCTGAATTTCCCTGCAGAATGCAGCATAGCCTGCACTGGTGCTGCTGCATAGGTGCAGGGAAAGTAACTCCTCATTTAGGGACAAATACTTCAGATCTTTCGAGAGGCCAGCACTGTCTTCCAGTGGCGGAACCACGGTGGAGCGTGTGGAGCAGGAGCTCCAGGCGCTCGATCGCGGGCGGGGAACTCACCGTCTCCCGAAGTGTGGGCCCGCCTGCCCTCCCTGGAGCCGGTTTGGCTCCGAAATGCGAGCATACCGGGTGGGGGGGCGCGTCTACATGACGCAAGGGCGCATCTACGTGACGCGACACTGGCCCCGCCCCACGCGCCGGGGCGCCCTCCCGGCGGCCTGTCGCCTCTGCTGTCTTCCATAGCGGCCCAAAATATTCCAATTACATTGGACAATGCATGATCTTCTCAGCACTTAACTACTTCCTGTGTGTGTGTGTGTGTGTGTGCGCGCGCGCACGTGCACGCGTGCACACGCATGCAAGTATGTGTCTACTCATATGAGTTTCTCCAAAATTTGCTTTCAAGAGGCTGAGTATAATATTCAGTCAACTTTTTTATTTCATCACAACTGCTACAAAAGTATCCAAAAGTTTGAAAAATTCTGTGTCTTTCGAGAACATTTTTTATTTATTAAAATATTTGAGTGATGGCTGCCTATGAGAAGTCAGCAAATAGAATACGGGAAGTTAAAGCATTGCCTTGGTGAAAGGCCACAATAGTGCCCTGCTGTGCGTTAAGGCTAGTAACATCATCAGCACTACAAGAGGTGGCATCAGATATCAACCAGGTTTTGCATTGACTGTGAGCCCACAACCATCAGCGGGCCCACTTAACCAGGCCAATCCCTAAACCAGTGGTTCCCAAACTGGGAGGCATGGCTCCCAGGAGAGCCATGGAAACCAGCCAGTGGAGCCACAGAGTGCCACGGAATCCTCTCGGAAAACAGTACAATGCCAATTGTCAGGCATCAACATAACCTAATGGGGAGCCACGGCCAATGGTTGCTAATGGTCAAGGGAGCCGCAGGTCGAAAAAGTTTGGGAAACACTGCCCTGAACCCTCAGTAAGCACCATCATCAGGGAATGGGCAGGGGTGTATGGGGGTCCAGTGCAGAGCTTTGCCTCAGGGTCTCTAGCAAGCTGGCACAAGTACTGAGCTCTACTAAATGGAGTTAATCTGAGTAACAAAATCACAAATAACTGCATGGTAGTGACATATCACAAAAAATAAATTATTCATAATTATTCATAATACAGTATACTGCAAGATCACTGCGTAACAGAAAATATTACAAAATGACTACTATTGGATAAGAGCCACTTGAAAATAGGTATGACTAATAACTCAGTCCTAAATATGTCTACTCAGAAGTAAGCCCCATCATGTTCCATGGTGCTTTCTCCCTGGAATGTGTGCATAAGATTGCAGCCTGAGAGTCTTAAATCCAGTCCAAGACGCATCACTGTAAGATTCAAGCCAGCTGTGAGTAAGAGTTTAAGGATTCCAGTCTGTGAAGAATTTGAAAAACAGTTGTGGCTAAATGTCAAAAGATCTTAGTCTAATCCTGATGTAAAAACAGTTCAACTACCCATTTTGATTCTTCCAAACTCCTCTCCAATGCATAATTAGTTCACATATATCAATTTCACTAACCAAGTGGCAAGATAAAATATTTTAACGTGATGGCCAGTCGTATTTTTAGCAGCCACCTAGTTTAGGGATCTATTTGGCTAAAGCAAATTGCAATTCAGAAATGGGATTAACTAAATGTACTCCAGGAAGTGCATTTATTAGCATTATTTTAGTTAATAAAAAATATGTTGTTTTAAGGAAGTTGAATTCCTTGGTATGTTTAACTCCGTATGGTTGCTTTGCCTATAGTGATGGGTTAATGTTCATACATCAGCCTGTTTCATGCAATATGCAATCCTATTTATTTTCAATAATGAGTGCTCTTGCTGAGTTTCATAGACCTCCAGACATGAAGGATGGTATTAGAGCAGTATAAATTTTTACTGTGCCATCTCCTGCCATGCTGTGCATTCCTACTAGACACTCTTTTTCTCAGTGCTTTTCAGAAATAACTTAAATATGGAAAAGATTTATCTTCACTACAGCTGTCATCTAGGAAGTACCACTTGGGACTATCTAGTCAAATGTGATATGTTATTACTGGCATTATGCTAACACGTAATGTCCTAATCAGGACTGAAGTCTTGAGAAGCTGGTTTTTGCTTGAAAGCTTTTCTTCACAATGAAATTAATATACCTTGCATATAATGAGGGCTTCACAGGTTTTTAACCTTTCTAAAATACAGAGGGGGAAAAAATTAATGGACAATATTTTTGTAAAGTGGTAGTTGTTGTTATTTTAAGAATTAAGCTCCTTGCAATTTTCTTTGTCCCTTGTCTGTGTTATCCAAAGGAATCTGCAAATTGTCCCTTTGGTTACACTGTCCAAGCAGAACCATTAGATTACAATCTGAAAGATTCTAAGACAATGTTGTTTTCTCTCTATTGACTTTGCCTGAACGAAATCATTTGTCTGCCACTTTCCATTCTCCGTTTTTCAACATTTGTCACAAGAGTGGATTATTAAAACATTTCTGCCTTGGTACATCCCCCCCGCCCCCGAAAAATATATTGTTTCCAGCTATTTCAACATTATCTGTTGCAAGTGGACATCCTGAAGCATTCCTACAGCTCAGTGAGGCTGCAAATGGGACAGCAAGTCCTTTACTAGGAGGAGAAGCCCTTCAAAATGCAAAATATTTTGAAAGGTCAGAATAATTCTGTGCATCACTCTAATTCAGTGAGCACTGGGGATGTTAATATTTGAGTTCTTTACAGCAAGGTAAAATTCAAATGAGGTCGGAAAACAATACTTCTTTCGAACAGAAACCTAAAAGAGGATAAGGAAGATGGGGATGGGGGGATCTTCATATCTCATACTTGCAGCTAGCAGAATACAGGCCTCTGAGGTCTGCTCTACAGAGTAGTAGGTAGGTAAATTTATTGGTATTAGGCATTGGTCATAAAGAGGAAGGAAGATCATAGTCCTAAAAACAGTTATGTAAAGCAAAGCGATGAAAAATTACAATTTAAGGGCTTGATGCTCCCCTTATATGAAATGTATCACTTATGTACAGAGGGATTTCTATAGAGTTTACAGCCCTCTTTCTCCCATCCTATCCCCCAACACATCAGTATGCTCAGAAGCCGCACACCAAACCATTAAAGAAAATGGAAAATCTATGCATGCCTGATACAGTTGCAAGAAAAAGTATGTGAACCCCTTGGGATTATGTGGAGTTTTGCATGAATTGGTCATAAAATGTGCTCTGAACTTCATCTAAGTCACAACAATAGAAAAACACAGTCTGCGTAAAATAATTAAGAGAGCCAGGAGTGAGCCAACCTTGACTCCAATCAGTGTGATGATATTGGATGTATTGCTGACAGCTGTCCTGCCCTTTATAAACACACACCTGAGGTGGGTTTACTGGTTTCAAGAAGCACTGTCTGATGTGAACCATGCCTCGCAGAAAAGAGCTCTCAGAAGACCTACGATCAAGAATTGTTGACTTGCATGAAGCTGGAAAGGGTTACAAAAGTATCTCCAAAAGCCTTGATGTTCATGTGTCCATGGTAAGACAGACTGTCTACAAATGGAGAAAGTTTAGCGCTGTTGCTACTCTCCCTAGGCGTGGTCGTCCTGTAAAAATGACTGCAAGAGCACAGCGCAGAATGCTTCATGAGGTAAAGAAGAATCCTAGAGTGTCAGCTAAAGACCTACAGAAATCTCTGGCACATGCTAACATTTTTGTTGACACATCTACAATAAGGAAAACATAAAACAAGAATGGAGTACATGGGAGGACACCACAGAGGAAGCCATTGCTGTCCAAAAAAATAATATTGCAGCACGTTTGAAGTTTGCAAAAGAGCACCTGGATGTTCCACAGCACTACTGGCAAAATATACTGTGGACAGATGAAACCAAAATTGAGTTGTTTGGGAAGAACACACAACACTATGTGTGGAGAAAAAAAGGCACAGCACACCAACATCAAAACCTCATCCCCACTGTAAAACATGGCGGAGGAAGCATCATGGTTTGGGGCTGCTTTGCTGCCTCAGGGCCTGGACGGATTGTTGTCATTGATGGGAAAATGAATTCCAGAGTTTATCAAGACATTTTGCAGGAAAACGTATGACCATCTGTCCGCCAACTGAAGCTCCGCAGAGGATGGGTGATGCAACAGGACAATGACCCAAAGCATACAAGTAATTCAACAAAAAATGGCTTCAACAGCACAGAATACGCCTTCTGGAGTGGCCCAGTCAGAGTCCTGACCTCAACCTGATTGAAATGCTGTGGCATGACCTTAAGAGAGCGATTCACACCAGACATCCCAAGAATATTGCTACACTGAAACAGTTTTGTGAAGAGGAGTGGTCCAAAATTACTCCAGATCGTTGTGCAGGTCTGATCTGCAACTACAGGAAACGTTTGGCTGAGATTATTGCTGCCAAAGGAGGGTCAACCAGTTATTAAGTCCAAAGGTTCACATACTTTTTCCTCCCTGCACTGTGAATGTTTACATGTTATGTTCAATTAAACCATGGCAACATCTAATGTTTGTGTAGTATTATTTTACGCAGACTGTGTTTTTCTATTGTTGTGACTTAGATGAAGTTCAGAGCACATTTTATGACCAATTCATGCAAAACTCCACATAATCCCAAGGGGTTCACATACTTTTTCTTGCAACTGTATATCCCCGTACAACCCTCCCTTTCTGCATGTTACTTACATCTTGACCTCCTGTAAGCCCTCAAACCCATTTACCTGGCTGTTGCATCAACTGCTGCTACTTATGTGGCTGCAGGAGTGGTAACTATGACAGCATAAGGTAGGGAGGTGTCTCTTCTGTCCCATCTTAGCACTTTGAATGCTGCTATGGCAGCATCCGAGGCACAAGGGGATAAATTGAACTTTACTTGCAGCTCAATTCTATGCTTTTCCCTGCCGTAGCATGCAGATGCACCCAAACAGGCTGCGCTGCATAAGAACATAACATAAGAACATAAGAAGAGCCCTGCTGGATCAGGCCAAAAGCCCATCTAGTCCAGCTTCCTGTATCACACAGTGGCCCCACCAGATGCCTCAGGGAGCACACAGCCAACAAGATAACCTGTTTCCCATTGACACTCCCTTGCACCTGGCACAGAGAAAAACCCACTTCTAAAAACCAGGAGGTTGCTTATGGCTTGTAACCTGTGATGCATGCTAAGGGTGGGATGATTGGGAAACAGCTATTTAGCTGAGGAGACAAAGGGGATGTGCAGGCTCGCTCTGAAGGGGATAGCATCCAGAGCAAGTTGCCCACATTGGGTGTCACCCCCTCCCACCTCCAACATGCTCCAGCCCTCCCCCCGTTCTGCAACATTCTTCCCACCGCTCACCTGGTTCCATCCACCCCGCCAACTTACTGAATTCAGTGGGCCTGCTCGCCGCTGCCCTGTACAGGGTCAGAAGAATCTCCAGGTCCCCCGTGGGTGGGGGCCACCGCCGGCACTCCCCCCCACGGCTGCCATACACCCTGCCCCTGGTGTGTGTGTCGGTAGCGTAGCGCACCTCCGCGCGTGTGGACACGCCCCCCCAGCGCTTTTTGGCTCCTTTTTCGAGCCAAACGGTTGCAAGGGAGGGTGGGAGGGCTGAACTGCAGCCGTTCTCGGCTGCGGACGAGGAAGCGACGGGGCGGCATGTAAGACCAGACCGCACCCTGGGGCCCACCGCCCCAATTGCCCCCGGTGGTGCGACACCTCTGTACAGGGTCCTCCCTGCTATATGCAGTGGTGACCTAGAAGCGCATAGCTCCACACGCTTCCAGATAGCCTTTTGCGACACCATAAAGCATCAACCTCTGTGGAAAGCTAGTTCTGGTGGTAGCAGGGCAATATAGGACTAGGTTTTAGGGTTGTCTAGGAATATTACATTTTCCAGGGTCCTGCATGTCTGAGAGACTATTATGGCAATATTCCAAGCACTATGGTGGGAGGAAAGGAGAGCGATCATCTTCTCTGTTTTTGTTACCATTACTGCAGCTGCAGCCAAGTAAGTGGATGGAAATGGGAGAGAAGAGTTCCTCTGAGGTTTCAAATACAGGTATCCCCCTCTTAACGATGTTCTGCTTAACAACCCCCAGATATATGATGGGGGTCATTAGGCAGAACGTTGTTGGTTGCTTTCCCTACCTTTTAAGTTTGGGGGCTTCTCTTGGTTCCTGGTTGTTGGCCACTCCGGAGGCCTTTCCTGGCCTCTGCAGGCATCTGAGGGCCTCAGAATGACCCACAGAGGCCTCTGTAACGCATTTCCAGTTTTTCAGATCAAATGTAGGGAAAGGGCTACTTAACAACGGGCCTGCTTAATGATGGGGATTGGGGAACATATCCCCGTCATTAAGTGGGGGACACCTGTACAAGATTTAGGGCCCAATTCTATCGAACTACTGCATGTTCCACTGCATGTTCAATCCTATTGAGCCACTGCATGGAATTCAAGCTTTAGAGTCCAATCCTACTGAGCTACTGCACATTCCAGCAGAGCAGTGTGCTCCACGACAGTTGTTGTTGTTCAGTCGTTAAGTCGTGTCCGACCCTTCGTGATCCCATGAACCATATCCCGCCAGGCCTTCCTGTCCTCCACTATATTCCTGAGTTCGCTCATTTTCATGTTTGTTGCATCGGTGATGCTGTCTAACCATCTCATCCTTGGCCTTCCTCTTCTCCTTTTGCCTTCAATCTTTCCCAGCATCAGCGTCTTCTCCAGAGAGTCCTCTCTTCGCAGTAGGTGGCCAAAATATTTGAGTTTCAGCCTTAGTACCTGTCCTTCCAGGGAACAGTCAGGCTTGATTTCATTTAGAATTGACTGATTTGATCTCCTAGCAGTCCAAGGGACTCTCAGGAGTCTTCTCCAGCACCACAGTTCAAAAGCATCTATTCTTCGGCGCTCAGCCTTCCTTATGGTCCAACTCTCGCACCCATACATTGCTACTGGGAACACCATCGCCCTGACTATACGAACTTTTGTTGGCATGGTGATATCTCTGCTTTTTATTATGCTGTCTAAGTTTGCCATAGCTTTCCTTCCAAGGAGTAAGCGTCTTTTAATTTCATGGCTGCTGTCTCCGTCTGCAGTGATCTTGGAGCCCAGAAAAGTAAAATCTGTTACTGCTTCCATTTCTGCCCCTTCTATTTGCCAGGAATTGATGGGCCCAGATGCCATGATCTTAGTTTTATTAATGTTGAGTTTCAAGCCAACTTTTGCACTCTCCTCTTTCACTCTCATCAAGAGGCTCTTTAGTTCTTCTTCACTTTCTGCCATTAGGGTGGTATCGTCTGCATATCTGAGGTTGTTGATATTTCTCCCGGCAATCTTGATTCCGGCTTGTGATTCATTCAGCCCTGCATTTCTCATAATGTACTCTGCATATAAGTTAAATAAGCAGGGTGACAATATACAGCCTTGCCGTACTCCCTTCCCAATTTTGAACCAATCAGTTGTTCCATGGCCGGTTCGAACTGTTGCTTCTTGACCCGCATACAGGTTTCTCAGGAGACAGGTAAGGTGGTCTGGTACCCCCATCTCTTTAAGAATTTGCCACAGTTTGTTGTGATCCACACAATCAAAGGCTTTTGCGTAGTCAATGAAGCAGAAGTAGGTGTTTTTTTGGAACTCTCGTGCTTTCTCCATGATCCACCGCATGTTGGCAATTTGATCTCTAGTTCCTCTGCCTCTTTGAAACCCAGCTTGTACGTCCGGTAGTTCTCGGTCCACGTACTGCTGAAGCCTAGCTTGTAGGATTTTGAGCATAACCTTGCTAGCATGTGAAATGAGTGCAATTGTGCGGTAGTTTGAGCACTCTTTGGCACTGCCCTTCTTTGGAATTGGAACGTAAACTGACCTTTTCCAATCCTTTGGCCACTGCTGAGTTTTCCAAATTTGTTGGCATATTGAGTGCAGCACTTTCACAGCATCATCATTTAGGATTTTAAGTAGCTCAGCTGGGATATTATCATCTCCACTAGCTTTGTTGTTAGTAATGCTACCTAAGGCCCACTTGACTTCACTCTCTAGGATGTCCGGCTCTGGGTCAGTGACCACACCAGCGTGGTCATCAGGAACATTCAGATCTTTCTTGTATAGTTCTTCTGTGTATTCTTGCCATCTCTTCTTAATCTCTTCTGCTTCTGTTAGGTCCTTGCCTTTTTTGTCCTTTATCATGCCCATCTTTGCACAAAACGTTCCCTTGATATCTCCAATTTTCTTGAAGAGATCTCTAGTCCTCCCCATTCTGTTGTTTTCCTCGATTTCCTTGCATTGTTCATTTAAGAAGGCCTTCTTATCTCTCCTTGCTATTCTCTGGAACTCTGCATTCAGTTGTTTATATCTTTCCCTTTCACCCTTGCTTTTTGCATTCCTTCTTTCCACAGCTATTTGTAAAGCCTCATCTGACAGCCACTTTGCTTTCTTGCATTTCTTTTTCTTTGGGATGGTTTTAGTTGCTGCCTCCTGTACAATGTTACGAACTTCCGTCCATAGTTCTTCAGGCACTCTGTCTACCAGGTCTAATGCCCTAAATCTATTCTTCACCTCCACTGTATACTCATAAGGGATATGGTTTAGGTCATATCTGACTGGTCTAGTGGTGTTCCCTACATTCTTCAGTTTAAGTCTGAATTTTGCAATAAGAAGCTCATGATCTGAGCCACAGTCAGCTCCAGGTCTTGTTTTTACTGACTGTATAGAGCTTCTCCATCTTTGGCTGCAAAGCACATAATCTATCTGGTTTCGGTATTGACCATCTGGTGATGTCCATGTGTAGAGTCGCCTCTTGTGTTGTTGGAAAAGAGTGTTTGCTATGACCAGCGTGTTCTCTTGACAGAACTCCGTTAGCCTTTGCCCTGCTTCATTTTGCACTCCAAGGCCAAACTTGCCTGTTCCGTTTATTTCTTGATTTCCTACTTTAGCATTCCAGTCTCCTATGATGTAAAGGACATCTTTTTTGGGTGCTAGTTCTAGAAGGTGTTGTAGGTCTTCATAGAACCGGTCGACTTCATCTTCTTCGGCATCAGTGGTTGGGGCATACACTTGGATTACTGTAATGTTGAATGGTTTGCCTTGGATTCGAACTGAAATCATTCTGTCGTTTTTGAGGTTGCACCCCAGTACTGCCTTTCCCACTCTTTTATTGACTATGAGAGCTACTCCATTTCTTCTAAGGGATTCATGCCCACAGTAGTAGATATGATGGTCACCTGACTTAAATTCGCCCATGCCCGTCCATTTTAGTTCGCTGATTCCCAAGATGTCAATGTTCAATCTTATCATCTCATTTTTGACCACATCCAGCTTGCCTTGATTCATAGACCTCACATTCCATGTTCCTAAGCAGTATTGCTCCTTGCAGCATTGGATTTTCCTTTCAACCTCAGACACATCCACAGCTGGACGTCCTATTGGCTTTGGCCCAGCCGCTTCACTCTTTCTGGGTCTACTTGGAATATTCCTCCGCTCTTCCTCAGTAGCATATTGGACACCTTCCGACCTGAGGGGCTCATCTTCCAGCGTCTTCCGGCGTCATCTTCCGGCGTCATATCTTTTAGCCTTTTGGTACTGTTCATGGGATTTTCTTGGCAAGGTTACTGGAGTGGGTTGCCATTTCCTTCTCCAGTGGATCACTTTTAGTCAGAACTCTCTGCTACGACCTGTCCGTCTTGGGTGTCCCTGCACGGCATAGCTCATGGCTTCATTGAGTTACGCAAGCCCCTTCGCCACGACAAGGCAATGATCCATGAAGGAGTAACGACAGGAGTAACGAAGGAGTCCACGACAGTAACAAAACACAATCCGCCATTCTGCACATTCTGTCCACCACTGCATGAAGTGAGCGGCAGCGGCTGCGGCTGCACACCTGTAGCCTCCCGAGAAGCCCCAGTGCCAGTAAGTCAGCATGGGGGGGTGAGTGGTGGGCAGTGCGTGGGGGGGCTGGGAGTGGGAGAAACAATGAGGGGAGGGGAAGGAATTGGGCAGAGACTGGGGTGGGGAGGGGTGTGTGTCGAGGCTGGGAAGGGGGCTGTATCATCAGCAGCAGCTCCACCGATGTCCCCCTTCCCAGCCTCGATCCACCTACCCAGGCCCACTCAAATTTGCATCAGTAAAACAACTAGAGTAGACCCAGTGGAGCAGGGAGGGCTTACCCTGGAGCAAGGGAACAAATGTTTCTTTATTTTGAGGAGGCATTCATGGCTCGAAACTCCTCTGTGGAATGCAGTGTGTGCCTCATTGGCGTGGCTGCTTCAGCGCCAGGAGAGTTGCGCTGCATTGGGCTGCCTGAGAATTATTGGGGAGGGCAATGGTCCACTTTGTGAACCTGAATACAGAGTAGCATTCTGAAACCTCAGAATAGAAAATTGACATGCTCATAATATGCACCTGAAATCCAGATAGAATGCATGCCAAGATATCTAATTAATTATTATATTTCATCTCCATGCATTATTAGGCCTGAGGGTGATGTGCATGAATGCTTTCAAAATGATGATGATAAACGGCCATGTTCCAAAGGGCTGCGGGATCCAACTTAGGACCATGTTGGGATCCTAAGCATGGCATTACAGGGGCTAATAATGATGTCGTTTTGATTCCTTATGTTCTCTCATGGTGTCAACCTGCACATTAACTCTGCCCAAGAAAATCGCTGGTGGCATTGATTTAACTGTTGTTTTAATATTGGGTGCAAACAAGTTGAATAAACACCTGTCTGAATGAGCCCTGTGGTGCTCTCTATACGTGAAATAGCATTTTTATCAATTTGATAAAATTGGAGATGGAGTCAAACAAGATTAGTTCTGGAAAAAGGGATGATGTTCTGAATAAAAAGAGACGAGGTTCAGGAGACATTCTCCAATGGCTTCATTGAATAGAAATGGACGTGCATGGATGGGTGATACATATGCTGAGCTAATGGTGTAATTCCAGGCACACTCATCATGGAAAGGTTCATTTGTTTCAATAGGATGTATATGTGAATACATACTTTTAGGATTAAGGTTTATGTCTGAAATTTTAGAAAAACATTTTTGCCACAAAACAGTTGAATCAGCTTCACTTGATTCAACAGCTTTTTAGAACGGAAGATGTCAACATTACATGTCATTAACTTGATAAATAAATTGTTGGAAATTATAGGATGAAAGACAGATGGTCTTTAACAAGTCTGTTAAATTGTCTTATCAATAAATCAAAAGATGGAAGTTCTGAAAATTAATTTAGCAACTTGTTATTATACCTGTTTAGAAGGCAAATGCTGAATGCTCTTAATAAATATGCTTGCATTAATGAGAGAAGAAACTCTATTAGAATTGAGACTTAATAGCCAGTGCTGTGTTTCAAAAATACTAACAATAACATGCCAGCAAAATATCAGATTAATGGCCCAATCATATGTGGGTCTTGCACTGCCGGAACTTGTGTTCAGGCAGCACAAGGCCCATTATGGTTGCACAAAAGTCCGGCCACCATCATGCGCTTCTGGTCTGCTGCCACTTTTGAGCCACTACCATAAATACCCACCAAATGCGGCAGTGGCATGACATGTACAGCACCAGCTCCTGAAACCACCGCTGGTGCATTTAAGTTGGTGGCAGTGGTGTGACATGGGCAGGGGGAGTTGCAGGGACGGGGAGGGAGGGGATAGATCCTATTGGCAGCAATTTTTGCCAGGATCCTATCCCCTCTTTTCCAGGCTGCCCTGTCCCTTTTCTCTCCTCAGACTTACGCTAGCAGAATGACTGGAGTAGGAGACCCATACTCCATAGTATGCACCCATAGGTGAACAGGCAGCGTACTTGATATTGTTACAGTACTTTTATATGCAATATTTTTAGTTAAAAAAATTTTTATTATGTATCATCTAAGTATTCTTACCTCCTGCTGACTGTCCAATCACCCTTTCCCACCATTGAATGTAGCATGGACTCCCTCTGCACCATCAACCTTAATGTTGGGGAACAGGGTTGGGGCATAAGGCCCTGATCCTAACTGGTTCTTCAAGGGTACGTTCCAGTGAAATGAGTGCAGACATAGATGGAGCTAAGTACTTTGGGACTGGCAAGCAAAAATGTTTAAAAATGAGTTTTCAAGCATCTTTCAAGTCTTACTCAGGTTGTTATACTGAGGAAAATGCATTCATTCAGCCGTATATCAGGGAAACCTGTCAACTGATCTTTCCCACATGGTTTAGGAAATGGGAGCTAGAATTTTTAATCACTGCATTTTTATCCCACCCTTCCTCAGAAGATCTCAGGGGCCATTGTTAGTGTTGCAAGGTGTTGTTGCATTTTATATTTACAGCAACCTTGTGAGCATATCTGATTAGATTTGTGCAAGAGGTTTCTGCAGGGACAGCTGAAGCTATTGGGCTATCTGAGGCAGTCCAATAATGCTACCCTCCCTGCTGCTGCTGCTGTTGCTGCTGCTGCATTCCCCCCAAACCCGCACACCCCTTACCTCATTCCTTCCTCCTCATGGGCAGGAAACAAAGCAGGAAACGTGGCACCCTGGGAGCACTGCTAGCATGTTGCACACTTCCTGCGTTGTTTTAAGGTCCTGTGCAGAGGAAGGAGTGAGGTAAGGAGCCCCTCTCCTGTCAGCATACTGGAAGGAGGCAGAGGGTTCTGTTCACCACGTCGTCGTCGGCGTCGTCCCCGTTTGTCACCCAATGCGAGCACCGTTATTCACTTTGTGGATGGGCCAGCTGTAGGTTTTTGTATAGTTTAGTTTTCAATTATCTTTTATCACATTATTATTTCTATTTTATTCTTTTAGAAAACTAAACAAAAGTTTAGAGGAGGTGACGAATAGCTGTTGGAAATGTAAAAAGCAAGAGGGAACTTTTTATCATATGTGGTGGATATGTTCTCAAGCAAAGAAGTATTGGATTCAGATTCATAAACAGATACAGTTGATTTTAATGATTAAAGTTCAAATGAAACTGGAAACATTTTTGTTGGGTATGAAGGATAAGGTGAAAATTTTCAAACTTTGTTTTTATATATGATAAGTGCGGCAAGAATTTTATATGCACAATATTGGAAGAATTCAGAGATATCTTCGCTGGAAGATTGGTGGTTCAAAGTTTTGGATTAAGCTGAAATGGATAAACTTACAATTTTAATTAAAGAAAAAATCCGTTAACCTTTTTGTGGATAATTGGAAACCATTTATTGATTTTTTTTAAGAGAGAGAGAGAAGAACGATGTGATGATATGCAGATTTAATGAATAGAATGTGGGTGATATTTTGGCTTATTTGAATATTATATGTAGAAAATAGTGAATAGTATGCTAGTAGGATGTATTGCTTCGCGCTTGCTATAACCTTACAAAATACGTACTTTTTTTTGTTTTAATAATAAAATGTAAATATATGGAAAAAAAGAAAACTAAACAAAAAAACCAAGATTTTCTTTTCAGAGTGCATAGTTCTTTTCAGTTCACGGACAGCCATAACAACACCATCTGAAACTTTGAAGAGATGCATTGTGAGAATTCAAGATGGAGATGCTCCTGCCTGAAGCACAGTTTGGTGAGCTGTAGAGAACATTTGCCCTCCTAGCACGTTTGAATGTGGCTCTTTCTATTTTTTCAGTGTTCAAGCTTTGACTTTTAATGAAGCCTAAGAGACTGGCTGCTCAAATGAAAGAAGCAAGCTCTTTTGGAAGGAAGTCCCTTTGATTGTACCAATCACTTTGAAGGATGCATGCTCAGGATATGCAAGCTAAGGCATATGAACTTATGATGAGGGGATGGGTATTAGACACTAGCGATGATGAGCAAATTCATTCTCAATTCAGGAGGAAATACTAGCAAAATAGCTCCCTTTTCTGCACATAAGTTTGAACTGTGGCTTCATTGTACTCCCCGTGAACCCTTCTGCGAGCCCCTCCCCCCCCCAGTTCTTCCTCCTCAGTTACCTGCCACAGCACTGGTGTGTTAACCATTGTCAGTCTGCCTGCAAAGGTCTGAACCAAGGTTCATTCATTTTCTGAAAAGGACTCCATTCTTTTCAGAGAAATGAAACAGCACAGCAGAAACTGCTTCTACCGATTTGAACAGTAAGATCATGGACAAGATCTAAGAACATTCAGAAATGGCTCTAGTAACAGGCACCTCCAAGGTTCCAAAACCTATGGAATGTTGTAACATCAAAACCCACTCAGATTGGAATACAGGCTAGCAATCTTCTTGACCTGTAAATATTGCTGCTGTTGAGGAAAAGGGTCATGAGATAGTAATTCTTCCCCATGGGAATGATAAATACAAACCGTTCAATCTTTGTATTTGCAAAATACTTTGAAGACGAAAAATGCTTTCAAGAGTATACCAGACACCATGCTTGGCACCAGCTACATTGGCTTAACTTTGTGAACAGGAATTGCAATTATAACACAACCAAAGTCAGTGTATTTAGAAGGAGACTCGATCATCATTAATGGTTGCTTGGTTAGGGCAGCAATAGATCAGGTTCAAAACTTTAAGTGTTTGGAAGTCTGTTATGGAAAAATTAGCTGCTGTAACGGTAAGAGTAGCTTGAGTGATCTAGGCTGTTCTTAAGTTCTCATGGAAGAAAGGAAAGAATTTGATTGTCCTGACTATTAAAGTAAGTACATTTATAACCCTGGAGCTCTACGGCACAAATCTACAGCCCAATCCTCAGGGTAAAAGTTCGTCCCTTTACTCTGAGTAGCAGCCCAGCCACTCCAATGGGTCTCCTTGGATGTGCGCTGGCAAAATGGCCGGCGCAAATCCGGGAGGCCTGTGTAATGGCTGCCAGGCCCAGGAAGGGGGATAGGATTCAGCAGAGCGTGTCGCAGAATATCTCTTCCCCTTTCTGGAGCAGCGGCAGCTGTTTCTATGTCCGGCGGCAGACTGCGTCTGGGGCAGAATCAGCGGCACTGGCCTTAGTGCTAGCGCCACTTACTCTCTAGGCACCGAAAACTTGTCGTACAGCACATCCGCAACACCCATCCCCGGCAGAATGATCGTTCCTCCAGTACTGTCTTTGACAGGATTGTCCTGTGAATTACCGTATTTCTTTGATTCTAAGATGCATGTTTTTTCCCAATTAAGCATTTCAAAAAATGGGGTGCGTCTTAGAATTGAAGATCTCCAAAAAGCATCCCAAAATGCTATCTTCTTACTTACCAGGGCTTGGGGGAGTTTCAGGGAGTTTCATGGAGGATTGCGCGACCCTCTGCAGGCCTCCCCGATCTTCAGTTTGGCGAAAAACGGTGATTTTCGCCGAACTGAAGCTCGGGAAGGCCTGCAGAGGGTTGCACAGACCTCCCTGAAGCTCCCCCAAGCCCAGGTAACAAAGGAAATTGCACTTTCTGAAATGCTATGCAAAGACACTCAGTCATTGTCAGCTGCAGCACGGGACATGCTGGGGAGAGTTGGTACTGAGCGGGTAGATTCAATGGAGGTGAGTCTTACAATCGATGGATTTTTTCCCCCTGCTGGTGGTACTGAAAGTAAAGGTGCGCCTTAGAATCGATGGCGCCTTAGACTCGAAGAAATACGGGTATCTGTTACAACACCAGTTTTTCAAAATTTTACGTTGCTTCCGGTGTAGGAGGCTGGAATACAGTTGCAACGTTGAGAGCAAATATAGTATTAACTTTGTTGGAAGTCACTCACACTCACTCACACTCACTTACTCACACTCACACCAGTAATTATTTTCTGGTGAAAACTGAAAGATCGTCTAGAAAGTCAATATAGTACAAAGTGAAAAAAAAACTTACATATTTTTAGGACATAGACTGGGCCATTTACTGTGAGAACTTAATGTTTGAATCTAATTTATCATCAGGCCATGTTAGATCAATAGACACAGACCAGGCCAAAAGATTTGTCAAAGATAGCATCTGAAAATTTGCTGCCAATTTAAATCTGGCAAAAATTCAAAACACTGGTTTCCTGAGATGTTAGTATCATTACAAGATGGATTATTCCCCACAAACGTATTCATTGAAACATGTCTATCCATCCTTGAGAAAACCTTTCACCACATAACGTTTCCAAACTATACCTTCAGCATTCTTTCCAGTGCAATCCTGCATAACTTTAGAGCAGTGGAGCAAGCGCTCCACCACTCTAAAGTGTTGCAAAAGTTCCGTAAGGCACTTTTCCAATGACTTGGGTGTAAGTGGCGCTGGCGAGCACTGCTCACACCGCCGGGTAACTTACCTGACTGCGGCCACCACAGGTAAGTCCCGCGCCAGTCGGTGGGAGGGTGGGATGGGGCAGCAAGTGAGGGGAGCCATTGGTTGGCCCAGGCTGGGTAGGGGCGTGGATATTGGCACCAATATCCTAGGCCCCTTTCCGGCCCAAACTGCTCTGCCACCACCTCCCCGAATGTATGCCAGGTCTGGACCTGGTGTGCATTTAAGAAGGCCCATAGGCCCTGGGCTCACTTACACTCAGGGAAGGGGACAAATGTCCCCCTCTCCCGAGGTGCAGCCTAGCAGCTCCGGGCCAGGCCGCAATCTACGTAGGATATAGCAGACGGCCCTTTAAGCCGGCTGCGTATACTTACACAAGATTGTGCTGTTAATGGAACATATAGGAAGTTAGGAATATTCCACGGAGTAAGCATCTTCATATTTGGACAAAATGAAGTAGAAGAGGTGGAGCAGTATCTATTTCACCCTTATTATATAGCAGGGATGGCCAAACTGCGGCTCGTGAGTCACATGTGGCTCTTTGATATAGAATGTGCGGCTCTCGGAAATATGTTGATTAAGGTGCTTTTTGCATCCCAATTAATATATTGGTAAATAAGAAATTTTCAAGCTTTATAATTATTTACCAGGTATAAATTGAGAGTCCATTGGATTAAAATATAACTTTAATGTTCATGGTGAATACATATATTTAAGAATTTAAATGCTTCTTAAATATTGTGGCTCTCAAACATCTGAAGTTTATCGTATGTGGCTCTTTCGTTAAGCAAGTTTGATTTGATATTATAAAAAAAACAAAAGAAAGATTTATTTATGATCTTACAACAAAATCCCAGAAATGTGTTACCTTCTCACAGACATCAACATGTATGAAACATGTAGGACAGCTCTTTGCCAAAGCTGCTGAGAATCTTGAAACTGAGATGAGGAAGAGTTCTTGATTCCTGTTTTGATTATTTAGAGCCCAATCCTATTCCCCACCATTTTACGCTATGCAGCCGCACTGCCAGATGCTAGGGATTTTTTTTTTTGGGGGGGGGAACCAGGCAACCTTAGACACATAAGTAAAAATACGTTTACTTACCTCTCTGTAGGCCGCCTGGCTGTCATTGGGTCTCCTTGGACCTATGCGAGCTATTTTGCTGGAGTAAGTTCGAGGAGATGCAGGGAGGGGGGTGTTGGCCTGGGAAAAGGGGGATAGGATCCTGGTGTGCACTGCTACCACTGAGATTCCACCCCTGAAATGCCCCCTGCCCTCCCCACTCCAAACCTCCCCTGAAATGCCCATGACTCACTCCCACCCACACCTTACCTGCTCCAACATAGCCTGGTTCTGACGCTTTTGCGGAGCCTCCAGCAGCTCTGATGTGCATGACAGCAGCATGACATTTATGGCACTACTTATGGTGGCAGATCATGAGTTGTAAATAACCAATAGGATTGGGCCATAAAGCATATAATTCTTATCCTTCTAAATGGAAACTTCTGCCTCCGTTTCCAGAGAGAACTGAGATGACCATTGGCTGATGCCATAAAATATTTGGCCAACAGAATTCATCTTTACATCCAATGGCAATGGGACAAAGAGTTTTATAAGTGGTTAGAGAACAGATTGCTTCAGTCTAGCCGCTGCCACCACCACCACCACCAACCCCCCCTCCCAAAAAAAAACTTGCCAAAGAAAAGTTGAGGGAATAGTATAATAGTATATACTCTTTTTTAAAGTTACATTATGTAAATTGTTCCTGTTTTGTATATGTGATTGATTGCCTGAGATGTTTGGGAAGGAGGAGCTGGAACATTCAGGTACCAGGAAAAAAATGATGGCCATCTTCTCTCACATCTGTTCCAACATTATTAATCAGGGTTGCTACTCCTTCTGGAAACAGAAATGAAGACTAGTAATGATGTGCAGCTGTCTGTTTGTGGAAATCATGGTATGTTTCTGAAGCATTTGCACAGTGGGTGTATCTGAGTGATATTGCATAAACTATGGCAAGTTCTCTGAGCTGACTGGTCTCAGCTTGCACGTTTTGTCCAGTGAGATTGGGAAGACATTTTTATAAGACCCAAATTTCTAAATGTCAAGAAACCAATAACCACCTTTCTCATTCCAATTCCCTCCCATTATAATTAAGTACCTAGTGGGGAGTTGATCCAGGCTGGAGAATTTATGCAGACAAGGAAAGGTTCCTACAAGTTCCTGGTTGAACATTTCCTGGTTGAACATTGCATGTCACACTTCTCGACAGTTACACTTGATTTCTGAAGATCACTGATAAACGTTTTAGTAAACGCTTCCACGATGCATTCCGGAAGCAGCTTCCGCGGGAGCACCAGATACTGCCCTGAAGTGCCACCAGAAGCCATTTCTGGGTTGCACTGAGATCCGTGAATCACTCCGTTGACCCTGGCACACACTGAAAGCATCTCAGAAGCATTTGTGAATGCTTTTGCAATGTGTTATGGAGCATTTCAGGTCCAATGGAAGGGAGGGAGTTGGTGGGTGAGGAGGGGGAGTTGGTATTACTGGTGGTGTAAGAGGGCAGGGAGTGGGATGAACTGGGGCAAAGGGGTGGTGGTGTATGTCCGAGGAGACCCATAAGAGGCCCCAGGGCTTACTGGGAGGTAAATATAAATGTTTTATACTTACCTCATGTTTGCCATTGGGTCGTCCCCCCATCGCTGGATACAGCACGTGCCGTTTTGGAGTGGTTGCATCAGCGTGGCTGGCGAGGGGTAGGATTGGGCCCTATGATTGGGCTGGTGCAAGGGGGGGAGGTTTTGACAGCAGAACAGTGTTAAACTGTCATAAAATGGCTGTAAAATGACTGCAGAAGACTGGCCTCTGGTGCTGAAGATAAGCTTTGCAAAGACAGTTTACGTTGTCTAATCCAGGGATTCTCAACCAGTGGTACTTTGGCCAACTGCTGGTGGTACTCGGGCCACCAGACCACCAGAACCCCACTCCAACGCAGCGCTTTCGGTGGCGTGTTTTTGCTCCTGAGAGGCTCCTGCCTGGCCAAGCCTCTCGGGAACGATGAGCCCTCCCACACGCCCAGAGCCTCCTTCCTGTGCTTTCTGGCCTCCGAAAACCCAGAAGTAACTGGCGATGATGTCATCGCCAGTCACTTCCAGTGGTACACAGCAGGAGAGTGGTGCTAGAGGTGGTACTCAGCCGGAAAGGGGTTGAGAACCCTTGGTCTAATCTCTAATTACGAGGTTAGAATTGAAAAGCATGTATTCTATGAAATACTGATATTACAATGATGGCAGCTTCAGGACCCAATCCTATCTAACTTTCCAGCACTGATGCAGCCACAATGCACCCCCTTGGTAAGCTAACAAACATTCCGTTACCTTGAGGAAGCCTCTGTGACTGCCCCTCCACTGCAGGATGCAGCACCCATTTCATTGGCACAGCAACATCAGCACTGGAAAGTTGGATAGGATTGGGCCCTCAGTATATCCCCAACCTGCAGAGGAAGAGGGTTGGGTCTGGAAGACCAAGGTGCATGAAGATAAACTTGCCGGAAATCAGGCGTGAGACTGTACAACATGCTTACTACTTACATGTGGACACCTTACAATTTCCATGTTTCTTTATGCATGATTGAATATGTAAGCACCTTAGCTCTTCTCTTAACTGAAAGGTTTTTTTTTACCATAGGATAGAGATAGTTTCTTTACATAGCTTTAGGTTTGTAGCACAGAAATGATAAAAGCCATTTTTGGACACATAAATGGTACCCATTGATTCAACCTATTCAACAAAATTTCATATCACTGTTTTCTTTATCTGGGGTTTCTAGTGACTTGTTCAATCAATTTCTATCTTCAGGTATTACAAACAATACTTGAGGCTCTGAATTTATTACTTTGGAACTGATTGCTTTGATACTGTCTTTGATTTCTGTGAAGCAAAATGTGTGAGAAGTGTAGTTGCCAAGTAGTGATTCTGAACCATTTATTTTCCTTTTCTTTGAAAATTGGTACATTTTGACTCTTCATCAAACTGCGTTGAGCTGAAAAGTTCATTTCGTTAAATTGGACATTGTCTCAGAATACAAAACTCCAGATCATTCAATATGTAGACATGTTACCACTTATAATATTTCCCCCTTACCTCCCCAAGCAATTTATTTTTCATTCATAGTTTCTAGCTTTTCTTGTGTTATGCAAAACAACTGCAGGTGGTCTTGACCTGAAAAGGCTCCATTACTATGCAAATGAAATTGTCGTATTGGTTCAGTACAAAAGACTTACAAAATGAAAAGTTAGGACTATATTGTAAAGGTTATGAGTTTTTTTGTGTTATGATCCCAGCAGCAATATGTGTTGGATTGTAGAACCTCTTAAGCACAGAGTGGAATCTTCTTCATGTATACTATTCAGAGCAACGAACTCTACAAAAAAACACGTTTTAACATTTATAGGGCACTGACCTGAAACGATCATAACATGTTTCCATGTTTGCTAGAATTACAGACTTACAGTGCAGATATTACAGACTTACAGTCCAAAAATTACGCAGATATTGGCCACCTCTAAAACGTTTCTGCCTAGGCTCAATTGTGAAGCCATTGAAATGTATAAACTTGGAGAAACAATTTTAACAGGAAGGAAGAACAATGGGCCTCCTTGGATGTATGTCAGCTCCAGAGCCGGCATACATCCAGAACGGCGGGGTAAGGGCGGCCCAGGCTGGGAACTGACTCAGGATATTGGCGGAGCTCGCCGCCGATATCCCTACACCCCCCAGCCTGGTTCACCCAATGGCCACCCTCCCTCGCTGCCTGTCCTTCCCTCCCTCCGCCCCTGCACTGATTGGTGCAGGACTTACCTCCGCTGGTGGGTGCCAGGTCTGGGGGGTGGCGGAGTAAGGGCTGCCTTACTCTCCAGGTGTCAATGTACATCCAAGGAGGCCCGTTGGGCCCAGGGAGTCCTACACCTGGGGAAGGGGACAAACATCTCCTTCTCTGAGATGTTCCCGGGCCATGCCAACGCGGTCCAGGAAGGGCGTTAAGTATACTGGAGATACTTACTGTCTACATCAGGGGTTCTCAACCTTTGGAGGCCCAGGTACCCCCTATCATGGTCCAATTTTCTGAAGTACCCCCTGCTAATTAACTGCTAATTAATTGGATTAATCAATTAATTAGGTAATTATTTAAAAAAAGTACTAAAACAATTTTAAATGTGAAAAAATGTCTTATTTTAACTCTCTCTCTCACTCAGGCAGGCAGGCAGGCAGACAGACAGACAGACAGACAGACAGACAGACAGACAAGGATCTCTTTTTTTTCTCCAAGTTACACTTCCCAAAATCAGCTCCTCCCTCCCCCACCCCACCAAAGTACATTTTCCAAAGTACAAAAATAAGCCCAAAACCAAAATCAGAGCGACAGAAGGGCTCAGAAAATAATTAAAATTTAAAAATCCATGTTAATTAACAATTAGCTGTTGATGGGGCAGATAAGGGGCAGGGCTTGGTGTACCCCCAGCAAGAGGTCCGCGTACCCCTAGGGGTACCCGTACCACAGGTTGAGAACCTCTGGTCTACATTGTTTTTAAATGTTTATGTAGAAGAACATGTTTCCCTCCGTAATTCCACCCTGCAATCTTATATATTTCTTCTTTTCCTTTTTGACTCTTCAAAACTTCTAATTGTTGCCTTGGCTGTTTTCTCTAGTGCAGTTTCAAAACTGCAGTTAGTACTGAAGAAATAACTTTAACTGGGATTTACATTAATGATGGAAACTGGACTGAACGGTTGTACACTCTCTCCCTCCCCTCTCAAGCCTGAAGCTACTGTGCTGCAGAATCCACTGTCAGCTAATTGAATAACATCTGGTTAAGAGCCTATAGAAATGTTGCTCTCCTTGTTAGGATAATAATAGTATTAAGAGCCTGGATTCTGCACAGTGACTGATGAGTAGAGGATTCATTAGCCAACTTTTGAACCAGCATCTTGAACAGAAGTTTGCTTTGCAACAATAACGACCCAATCCCACTATTTCCCCGTGCTATTTTGCATCAGCGCCAAAATGGCTATTGTTACATCCTATGGAGGAGGGGGCCATTGCAGAGGTATCCTCTGGGTAAGGGAAAAATTGTTCCCTTAACCAGGGGTAAGTTTCCACGGTCCAGAGGGTCTACTCGGATCTGCGCTAGCTAATTAGCTCGTGCAGGTCTGCGTAGTCCTGTGCTACGGGAAACGGTCCGGGAAAGGGAGATAGGATTCGGCAGAAACCACTGCTGCCATCCCCTTCCCGGACCCAATCCACCCATCCCTTGTCCCCCTCCCCACTGAGTTCTATGCTCCTCCACCCCTGCTGCCTCTCCTGCTAGCTTACCTGCTCCAGTGAGCTGTGGAGGTGTGTGACAAGGTGGGCAGGAAGGTAATCTAGGAAGATTAACTAGATCCCTTTCAATCTGGTTTCAGGCCGGGCTTTGGGACGGAAACGGCCTTGGTCGCCTTGGTGGATGATCTACGCCAAGGACTGGACAGGGGGAGTGCATCCCTGTTGGTTCTGCTGGACCTCTCAGCGGCTTTTGACACCATCGACCATGGTGTCCTTCTGGGACGGCAGGCCGAGCTGGGGGTTGGGGGCACCATTCTGCGGAGGTTCCACTCCTACTTGGCAGATAGGTCCCAGATGATGGTGCTGGGGGATGCCTGTTCGGCATCCTGGCCCTTGAGGTGTGGGGTGCCACAGGGTTCCATCCTGTCCCCCCATGCTATTTAACATCTACATGAAACCGCTGGGAGAGGTCATCCGGGGATTTGGAGTTGGGTGCTATCAATATGCTGATGACACCCAGCTCTATCTCTCCTTTCCACCTGATTCCAGGGTGGCTGTTGAGGTTCTAGAGTGCTGCCTGGAGACGGTTGGGACCTGGATGAGGGCTAATAAGCTGAAACTAAATCCGGACAAGACAGAGGTTCTCCTGGTCCGGAAATCCACGATGCAGGTACTAGAGTATCGTCCTGCTCTGAATGGGGTTGCACTCCCTCTGAAGGACCAGGTCCGCAGCTTGGGGGTCCGCCTGGATCCGCAGCTGCTCCTGGATTCCCAGGTGGTGGCTGTTGCCAGGGGGGCCTTTGCCCAGCTTCGGCTGGTGCACCAGCTGCGACCGTACCTGGATCATGCGGACCTGACCACGGTGATCCTTGCCATGGTAACGTCGCGACTAGATTATTGTAATGCACTCTATGTGGGGCTGCCCTTGAAGACGGTTCGGAAACTGCAATTAGTGCAGAATGCGGCGGCCCGTGTGGTCACTGGAGGTAGGCAGTTCGACTCTGTCGGGCCACTCCTCCGACAGCTGCACTGGCTGCCGATTCGTTTCCGGGCCCAATTCAAAGTGCTGGTTTTGACCTTTAAAGGTTTTGACCGCCTACTTCTGGTTTTGACTGCCTACTTCTATATAGTCTGTCCCGTCTCCTTAGATCATCAGAGAAGGCCCATTTGTGGGTGCCGTCGCCCAGGGAGGTGCGAGGGGTGGCGGCCAGAAATAGGGCATTCTCAGTAGTGGCACCAACCTTATGGAATTCCCTCCCCTTTGACTTAAGAACTGCTCCCTCCTTGGACGCTTTCCGGCGAGGCCTAAAAACCTTCTTGTTCAAAGAAGCCTTCTGAGCCTTTGCCTTTTTAACATCTTGCTGGTACGGGTGAGGTGCTGCTGTTTTTATGATCTTGTTTTAAATGTAATTTTTAAATCAATTTTTAGATGTTTTTATTAGCTTAGTTAATTGTTTTTTACTGTTTAAAAAGTAATTATCTATTTGTATTTTTTGTATTTTATTTTTGTTGTAAGCCGCCTTGGGTCCCTTTGGGGAGAAAGGCGGGATAGAAATATTGTAAATAAATAAAATAAATAAGGCGCAGGCCTTCCAACTGGTGCTCCTGGCAACGTGCTGAGTATACCCAATAGGTTTAACTTTTTAGGCACCAAAATGTGTTTGGGTTGTGGTATTAAATGCTAGTTCATGTTTTATTTATCTACTGTATTTTTTCATAGCCTTTGTGAAGTGCTTTTCCATTAGCAAATAAGGTGCAGTTCTAGGGAAGGTCTAGGTTGGCGCAGCCCGCGCTGCAAACGTGGTGCTGCAAACTAAGTGCTGCAAAGCTAGGGTGCTACAAACGTGCCGTAAAGTGTGTTGTGATACCTGGAGCGTTGCAGCACTGGCTGGAAGGACTTTGCCATCCTACCAGTGCCAGATCCAGGAGGCCTGCATACCAAAGCAGGTAAGGCCGCTCTGAGTGGTGTGGGGGCAGGTAGGGGATGTAACGGGGTGAGAGGTGGGTGGATCAAGCCCAGGAGGGGGAGTGATCAGCGACACTGTGGCATGCCATATCCTACCCCCCTCTCAGGCCCCTTCTGCTGACACAGGGCTGCTCAGTTCTACACTAGCTAAAGAGCTGGCGGAGAACCGAGTAGCCCCATTATGGCGACTGGGAGTTTACCCGGGGTAATTGGAAATATGTCTGTTTAACTTGAGGAGACCTCTAGCTGGGCCCTTCCCTAGATAGGATGCAGCGTGGGTCACGCAGCCCATGCTGCATGGGTCAGGTCAGGGGAGAATAGCATTGGGCTGCCCATCATATAACAAATGGACAACAATTCCATCCAGTTCTTAGAATGCTTCAGTGGTGCTAGAATTTCATATTTTAATTGCGTTTGTCTGACAAACTACAAATGTGGTTGTTAGCCAGTTGAACTAAAATACAATTCCATACAAAAATGGAGTTACACACATACTTCAGCATAAGTCTTCCCGGAAAAGGAAACTGTAGCTTTTGAATTTCTCAGAATTTTTCTTCCAGATCAACAAATTCCAGGGCCAATACGCTTCCATGCCTGAAGTCACTAGTTACTGTAGTAGTTAGGCTCTCCTGCTCAATTTTTATAAGATTTGCAGTAGAAGTAAATTCCTTTGAAATAGATGAAAGACGGCAGATGGACAAAGTGTCTGGGAGAAGTCACCTACCATATGAAATCGGTGTTCGCACAGCTTTTACTAGCTGATCAAAGGCTTGATTTCCATTATGACCTACAGCTCATCTCAGCCTCAAGGGTATTTCAGACTTCATCTGCCTTTAAGGCAAAATCCAAAACGTCAGAGATTTGGCTGGCCTGATTTGTACCTGCCAGCGGATACATATTCAGCAGATAAGCTGCTCTACATTTTCTCTGCTTGGCTTCTACAGAAAGAAATGTTTTGAAATACCAGTACTTGAAATGTGCAACATTGTCACTGGTAAATATTGTTTACTGAGAGATTAACAGCCCAATCCAGCAGAAATCCTCGTGCAACCATGCAGCGATGCCAGCTGCACTGCATCCCGCAGGGGTGTTTTGGCTGCTGGATGTCTCCTCGGGGCAAGGGGACATTTGTTTCCTTGCCCCGGGGTAAGCCTTAGCAGCCCCAATGGGTCAACTCAGACCTGCATCAGCAATTGTCCACGTTGATCCATGCAGACGGATCAGGCCCGGGAAGGGGGTCTGAATATAGCGAATATAGCATGTGTCTGCGCTGCCAATACTCTACTGGGCCAGATCCACCCACCCCTGCCCCCATCGCCACCCTCCCCCACCTTGTTCAGTCCTCTTCCACCCCTCGCCACCCCTGTGCTGGACTTACCTGGTCCGGCAAGTATCCTGATGACTGCCAGCGCAGGCTTTGGCCTTCCCACCCATGTTCCTGGCTATCACACTGTCACAAAGGATCAGGCTATTCAGGTTAGTAAGGAGCGGTCATCTTTCCTTACATAATTCTCATTAATGGAACATTCAATCGCTCTAAGCAAATCATGGTGACAGCTGGTCTTGCAAACTTACACTCTACAATCGAAAGATGGCTGTCAAATCCATTTCACTCTGCACTCCATCAGTTGTAGAGAGGTAAATGGGTCAAGTGTAAATGTCTTCTCCTTTCCTTCCTTGGGCCAAAGACTCCCTGATTGTAGAAATGCAACAATCTTTTGCACTTTTTTTAATTTGTAGATGATGATGGAATTCTGTATTTTCTATATGATGATCTTGCTATAGCATTTTTTAAATCAACTTTCTCTGAGATCAGAAATTTCTTGTGACACGAAGTCAACAGTGTTGGTATGTTGAAATGTTTTATCAACAAACTAAAAAAAGTTACACTTTGTTTATTGCTTAAATTCTATTAAACCTCTTTCTAGATTTCTGGCTCAAAAAACTCAGTTACCACTGTCCTTTATCTGGCTTATCAGGCCCGGGAGGGAGGCCTCCACCATATCTTATTCTTGTTCCCGGACTCGAAAGCCAAACATGTACCTGGCCGGATTTGCGCCGGCTGTCCCCTTACCTTGAGGAGACCTCCAGCAGCTTCCAGCCCTATGCTGGATACAGCGGCGCCTGCCCCGGCGCCACTGCATCCCAGCACGGGGGGTTAGTTTGGATTGTACCGTTTCTGAACTTTCTTTAACATAGATCAAAGTGCTATACAGAACCACAAAACAAACAGAATTTATTTTTTAAAATGCACTATAAAACTATCATAAGACACAGCAACATTTTAAAACATCATTCCAGATGCCTTCAGAGATACAGGTATTTTTGTATGAAGCATGGGCAGGGAAATTGTGTGCTATGGGGGCAAATGGAAAATAGATCTGGAGGCTATGAGAGAGGCATATGCCTCCGCTCCATGGTGCTGTACTGGGTGACATGGTGGTAAAGGAAAAAGATTAATTTTCAGTTGAGTTGAGGTGTCAGATGAAGCCATGTTTGAGTTGCCATTAGTTCTTTTCTTGTTCAGGCTTGTTACCATTGAGAGCTTAGATTTGTAGGCACACCTAAGGGCGTAACAAGGGTGCAGCCTGAGGGGCAGCTGCCCCAGACGCAATGCCAGGGGGGCACAACCAACAGGCTCAACCACTTAATGTCTGCCCTTACGTTCAGCTCGGAACGCTCTGAGCCAAAGGCAAGGGCAGCAATTTGCCTGCTGCCTTCTCACACTGCCCTTTCTCCTCACGATCAGAATGCGATCGTGAACGTGATCATGAAGAAAAGGGGCAACGTGCGGAGCTGGAGGACTTGTCAGCCGGCGTGTTCTGCTTGGACCACATGGAGGCAGCAGGTAATCAGCAGCCATCGCGAGCCACTCTGAGCAGTTCAAGTAGAACACACCAAGTCCTCCAGCCTCCACCCGTCGCCCCTTCTCTTCATGATTGTGAAGAGAAGGGGTGGCGCATAGAGGCTGCAGGCAATCGGCAGCCCTCGCATTCAGCTCGGACCACTCCAAGCGGAATGCGAGGGCTGCTGATAATGCCCAAACACAGAAGTGACATCACATAACATTGCTTCTGGGATGCAGCAAGCTCCCGTGCCACAGGCGGCATGGGAGCTTGTTACGCTCATGGGCACAGCCTAATGTTCTGGACATAGAGGTCATCAATAAGGTTAGCATATTTTGAGGGACTCAAACTGGAACCCACCCACCCCTAACCTTTTTCTCTGCCAAATTTATTTATTTAATACTTTTAATTTCTGGCCGTGTCGCTTTTGTCTTTTTTTTATATATAGTAATTTCATGCCATTTTCACTTGCCTTTTTGGCTGGTGCTGCTGCTGCTGTCATGTCCGCCGCTGTCACTGCTTCTGCCAGCTATGGCTCTTCGCATGCTGGACGCACTGAGAACCGCACGAGTCTATCCTCCAGCCATGCTGTGCGCATGCGGCCATGCGCGGCTCAACACTTTGGCCTTGCCCGATTCCCAGCTGGGAACCGGGTAAGGCCGAAGCGTCCAGCCATGCCAAACGCATGCACGGCTGGGCACTTTGGACTTGCCTGGTTCCCAGCCGCGACTGGGCCTCTTCGCAACATGTGAAGAGGCTCGGTCGCGGCGGGAAGACTCAGGGACAGCACCATATGCCCCGGGACAGCACCCGAAAATCTGGGTCTGTCCCAGCCATTCTGGGACATATGGTAAGCCTAATCAATAGCTAGTGGTCTGGGGGATTCCATTATGCAGGAAAGAATGGTCCTGACTTCAGTGATTTGGCTCAGCAGGAACACAATGAGATCAGATGCTACTGTGCTCCACCAAATGTGAGATAAGGGAAACTTCTCCAGTGATCTGTCATCCATGTCAGTGTGACTGGCCTTGGCAAAGTTTCTGGGAATGAGTTAACAAGCAAGATCTTGAAAGATGTTGGTCTAGTAAATGTTTGTTTCCCAGAAATAACTTGGGTGAAAATGGATAATGGAAAGATGTGGCAGGCTGTCAACCCTACCAGGTTGGATAGAACTATAAGAAAATAAGATGTAAGCAGAATTGTTGTTAGGCAGGGGGGCACAGTGATTTGTCAGGAAGCTCTTCTTGTTGTCTATTTCTATATTTTTATTGTTTTTATATATTATTGGTGTAAGCCTATCTTGAAAGCAAGAAATACATTTAAGAGCAAGATCGCTGGCACTACATGCTGGATAAGATTAGATTCGGCTGTTAATTATCTAGAGGTGGCAAAAATATTCCTAAATTTGGCAAAATGTTTAGTTAATGTTCTTGCATATCTAGTTATACCAGATTCCCTTGTTGTCTACTTCAAACCACTTCTGGAAAAATGAACAATTATTTATAACGGTTCAAAACATATTCAGCATAGGAATTCGTCTCCAAGTTCATACTATGCATCCTATCAACTTTTCACACACACCCAAAAGTGAGAACAATTGAAACAGCTGTGCAATTATGAACACAAGACCCTGATTTGAATTCAGATAACCCAAAAACCTACTTGTTCCTAAAGTGTCTATTTATATTTAGGTTCAGCTTGGTTCTTCTTGAGTCAATTGATTTGATTTGGGTTCTTAACATCCAGTTCAACTACTCTCATATTCAACAGAAAAAAAAATCACAAGAAAAGCAGAGTACATAAAGCTGCTACATGATTACTGTTGCTAAGGAAACCACTCCCTTGACATCCATGTAGTGAATGCATATATCATTTCAGGAGAGAAAGAGGAAAGCAGTGTTAGTGGTGACAACTAAAACAATTTTAAAGATATATATTTGAGGAGACCATTACAATGATCAATGGAGGCTCATTCTCAGTATTACACAAACCTGCAGATCCATAAATAGATCCACATTAAAACCAGTTCAAACATTCCAAAGATGCTTTTAGTGCAATGTTTACAGGACTGTATGCCTTCAAAACAGATATGGGAGATAACATATTTGAAGTTGCTCAAACATTATAATAAAAAAAATCCCCCTCATATGAACAGAAAGCTAAGTTAGAAACTTCTTCCTTGATTGGCTAGTTTTGCACATGTAGGAAAGCTTTAATGAGGACATGCGGTCAAGCATGTGACCTCTTCTCTGTATTCTGATGTGGTACAGTCCCATCAAGTGTGTGTCCATGTTATGCCTTTTTCAAACATGCAATAGTTTCTTAGGATTGTTTCATATGTTACGTTCATTATCCCTCCCTGCTTTATGGAGACTGCTGAAGACTGCTTCATGAAGTTGCTCTCCTAATTCACCATGTTATTCTTTATCTCTTATAGTATACAGTACATCAGTTTCAATTGTTCGCAAGGCAATGGTATATAGCAAGTCCTCACTTAAAGTTGTCGATAGGTTCTTCTTGGAAACTGCAACTTTAAGCAAAATGACATAAAGAAACCAATGTTACCATAGGCTAATTGATACATTTAAATGTTCCTATGGCATTTTCCCATCAACTTTAAAACGAAACGACTTTAAATGAAATGCCTTTAAGTGAGGACTTACTGTAGTGGAAAATTTTGAAGTGCAGCAGCTTATCATCACACGCACAAACACCCATAGCAAAAGGTCAACCAAGACTATACAATAACAAAAATCAACATTAAATGTCTTCATTAAAGATTTTTTTTCTGCCACTTGTTTTTACATTGAAACTTGTTAAGCTACATATTTAGATGAAATATATTTCATCTCAAACTCTTGCAGTTGGTTAAAATAGTTTAAAATAAATGCTTAACAGTTGAAAGGTGGGATAAAAAATGCAGATAAATATGAAAGGTATATTAGAATTCAATCCTATGTTTGTTTACTCAGAAGTAAGCTTCACTTCCATTGCCTGTGAGTTCTAGGGCCCCTCATCTAATAAAATGAATGAAACCAGTCCCTGCTCCCTTCACTGGGGGGGGGCAGGATTCAGGCTTACCTTTTCCCTTCATACCTTCCCCTCCTATCTATCAATCTATGCATCTGCAACTGGAGTCAGGGTAGAGTGGCACTTACGCACCTAGACAAATGTTTGTTTGCCTGCTGCTGAGCCTGATGCTTCTTCCCAGTTTATGTCCATTGAAAACTGTTTCAGGCGGCATCTCAGCACTGCAGAAGGCATTGCCCTCTCAACAATGGCACTGCTCCTGCTATAGCAGAAGTGCTGACATGGCACTCCACCCTGCCTCCCTTGCCCCTTGACTACACCCCTGGTGCTGAGTCTTCACACCATTTCCCCCAGCTGCCAGGAACATATGCTGCTGGCACACACATACAACCAGGTTGTTGTGTACGTGGTCAGGGCTTATAAACATCGTGGTTTCCTCCATGGAACACAGAAACATAAAAATGGATTTGACAGCATCCATGTGCAGAACTTGAGTGTCACCTTTAGTTAGAAAGGTAGTTTCAGCCTATGTTTTAGATTTCTTTTACAGGGTTAGCTCAGTCTATTCCATCTCAGTGCATTCAGCCAGGAGGAATTAGGAGCCAGGAGGCTCAGAAGCCTCAATCCCTGCTAACAAATACTGGATGTAACTTTAATTCCTCCTGTCTGAATGGATTGAGCTAGAAAGAATACAAACTACCATATATCCTCCTTGCAAGGAAAGATTGAGAAAGGAGTGGAAATAGCAGCAGGGAAAGCTGGGGACAGTGAATGGAGGGCTTCCCGCTTCTCCCTGTATTCATGAGGCTTTAGAGAACTTTCAGAAAGTCCAGAAAAAATCATAAAAACTCCACCCATTACAAATTAAGATGAGTGTATTTTGCCAATGTCTACACAAGCCAATACATTGCCCAAAATTTAATGCTTGTCATATTCTATGAGAAAAAGTTTGACAATTATTTCCAATAAAGTATTACACTTCAGGGCAACTTGTACCAAGCAGAAGCAATGAGACAGAAATTACTCCAGTAAAATTGGGTTGAGAATGAATGTTGAAGATGTTTAAACATTAGCGTTGACACAAAACTTGAGTCAGGCAGTATACAGAGGAAACTAACAGCTCAATTCTGTCTAGGACCGCTGTAGCATGCAAAAACACGCTGCACCAGATCCTATCCCGGATCAGGCCAGTAAAGGGGCAGGCGGATGCTCAAACATTCATCCCTTTACCCCAAGTAACGACCCAGCCACCCCAATGGGTCTCCTCGGATGTGCGCCAGCAAAATGGCCGGCGCAAATTCGGGAGGCTAGTGTAATGCCGGCCAGACCTGGGAAGGGGGATAGGATTTGGTGGAGCACGCCACCGAGGATCCCTCCCCCTTCCTGGGCCTGGTGGGCCAATCCCCCCTCCTGTTCTGCCCCATTCCACTCTCCCCCCTCCCGGTGAAGGCTTTATCTGTATCCACTGGCAGCAGCTTCCGGTGGAGAGCAAGCGGTGCCGTCCTCAGTGCCAGCAGAATAATAGTTCCACTGGTCCTGAGTTGCACAGGATTGCATTGTAAAATTCAGAGGTTTCAGAGACGATCAGGTTGTGCAAGAAAAAAAAGTTTTGTCGTTCATCCATTTTAATTATCTCAAGTTTAATTAATGTTGTTATTCATTAGAATTACATTTGATTTGCTGTTGATTGTGAACTACTTCATTCATTTTCATAACTCTAATTCATTTTACTTTGCTATTGATTTTAATGGGAAAACCAGTCAATCTTATGTTGCCTTCAATATTTTTATGTTGCCTTCAATATGTTGCCTTCAATATCCGGAGATCAGTTGTGTTGCTAGCAGGGTCATGTGGGGGAGGGACAATGATGCATTTACCATCAGCGCCCCACCCCCTGTGCTCCCGGAAGCCTTCATTTGAAGCCTTCTAAGAGCCAGAGCAGGTGTGAGGGCCGAAAAAACTTGCTGATTTCAGCACGTTTCAGCTCTGTGACTGCAAACACAATCCTTTGGCTGCAAAAAAGCAGTTACGGAGCAAAAAAAAAAACAACCACCGTGGCTCCTCCTCATGAGGAGACCACAGTTGTCACCTGGGGGCATTGGCTCCCCCTGGCCCCTTTTATAGCAACGCCACTGCTAGAGATGGACAGAGTTGGAACAGTGCTATTTGCCGGGGTACCCACTACAAACTACATGAGAAAAGGCCATTGTTGGTATAAACTGGGCCACTTTGTTGCTTAAAGAATACAATTCAAATTCTGAAGGGGATCCTGAACTAGAGAACTCCTCCCCTCATTTAGTACAGACACCTACCCTGAGGGAAACAGAAGCAAGTATTCACTTCCCCCATTGGGCATAGCACCCTGGTTCCACCAACAACAACAGCATGCCGGCACAGCAAGGGCCCTTGCTATCATGGCTGCCCCTCTGCTGGTGGTTGCTGTATGAAAACCAGTGGAGCAGCCATACAGCCTGAGCCATGCACCACCAGCAATACAGTACAGACCAGCTATTGGTGGGTTTCTGCCAGCAGAGAGGTGGGAAAGGTGTGGGGATTGGGACAGAGCCAATGGCTGCCAGATTCCAAACCCCCATCCTGGTCCAGACACGTCCCCAGCAGGCTCCTCAGAGTTACGCCAGCAACAGAGCTGGCATAACTTTGTGGAGTCCCATAGGGGACTGTGTAGAGGCTGGGAAAATAAGGTAAGTCTTTCCCTTACCCCTTACCCCTCTCAACTGACCTCTTCCCCGGGACAGCACATAGGATGCAACAGATACTGTGCCTAAGGCCTTGCATTCTACGTGCCATCGCCAGATAGGATTGGGCTAATTTTCTTTTCGTTCAAATGATGTTATATGATTAAACAAGCTAACTTCTTCAATCATAAATTTATTTTAAAAATATAGTCCATATACCGTATTGGTCTGAGTATGAGACTCACTTTTTTCTCCTAATTTAAGTTTTTAAACTAGGGGTGCGTCTTATAATCAGGTTGTTGCAATAATGCCAGTGATTTAATTAAAAAATTTTAATAGCACCAAACTTTAAGGGTGCGTCTTATAATCAGGTGCGTCTTGTACTCGGGACAATGTGGTATTTCTTGTTGTTTCTGTTACTTTTTATTTGTTAGTCTTCTGTATAAACGTAGTCATCAATTTGATTTAATTTTTCTCTTTTCTGTAGATATTCCCTATGGACTGATGAAATGTGAAATAACACAATGCCTTTTAATTCAAAGATAAATTGCTCTTTTAGCATGCAGCATCTTTCAAGGTGGATTTTGATCGATGTACTCAACTGTTTTCATCTTTCAAGACTGCATTCACTGGACTCTGAATTATTTGACTACGTTAATGCTTTGAGGTGGATCCAGTTTCCTCTTGAGCCCTTCTTCACTGGTCAGAATCTTTCTTTTAGCATAAATTGTGTAGAAAATAGCCCAGTCTGTCCCTTGGGACTGATTTCTCTTTCAGGGATTGATATTTCAGTCCTCATTCCTTTCAATCAATGAGCCTTCCTAGGTAGAACCTAACACATCTCAGAGGTGATCATCAGACGTCACATTTTTATCTGGCTTTTAACCTGGTTTCAGAGATGGAAACCGCCTTAGTCACCATAGTGAATGATTTGCACCTATACATAGAAGAGGAGGTAAGACACTGTTGATTCTCCTGGACCTCTCAATGGGCTTCAGTGCTTGGTACCTTCTGGGCGGACACCTGAAAAGTTGGGAATGGGACACCATAGTGGTTTGGGAGTCGGACTTAGACCTGGAAGATCCAGGTTCAAATCCCCGCTCAGCCACGAAGCTTCCTGGGTGACCTTGGGCCAGTCACTATCTCTCAGCCCCACCTACCTCACAGGGTTGTTGTGAGGACAAAAAGGAGGGGAGGAAATATGTACACCACTCTGAGCTCCTTGGAGGAAGGGCGGTATAAACATGTGAAAAATAAATAAATAAATAAATATATTGGTGGCTGTGCTCTTTCCTGGAAGGTAGATCTCAGAGGGTGATGCTGGAGAATTTTGGCTCCACACCTTGGCCTCTGGCATATGGGGTCACAAAGAACTGCACTGATGACACCCAGCTCTACCTCTTGTTTTCAACAGCTCCTAGGGAGGTGGTCGACTGGACACCCTGAATCATTAGCTTTGGCTAAGTTGGGAATAGGCTGGCAACCCCTTCTGGATGGGGTTGCACTTTCCCTGAAAGAGCATAGTCGAGAGTGATTCTCAACCTGGGTCTCACATGCACTGCTGCACTGATACCGTCCCCTTCCTGGCTTCAGTCCATCCTAGTCTCCACGCCTTTCCTCCCCCTCCCCACCCTGTTCTGCCTACCCCCTCCCCCGCCTCCTTCACATCCCCTGTGCTGACTTATTGGTGCCAGGAGTTGTTGTGAGTCACTGGTATGTGGTCGTGGCAACTCGCCACTTGAGACAGCCATAAAGAACCTTCTGGTGCTGAAACACTTAAGGCTACAATTCTATATACACTTACCTGGGAGTAAGTCCAATTGAGTGTAATGATACTTTTGTGTAGATATGCATAGGATTGGGGTTTTAGATACACTGTTTCAAGGAGTGCTTTCTACCAGCTTCAACTGGCGAGCCAACTGTGGCCATTTCTGGAGTAGTCAGTCCTGGCCACAATGGTCCATAGCCTGGTCACCTCTGGATTAGATTACAGTAATATACTTTATGTGGGACTGCTTTTGAAAAGAGCTTTGAAACTTCAGCTGGTGCAAATTGTGGCTGCATAACTTTACTATCAAGGTGCTGATTTTTTACCTTTAAAGTCATAAATGGCTTGATACCAGGGTACTTGAAGGACTACCTTTTCTTATATATGACCTCCAATTCCAGATACTCATCTTTATTTGATTCACAGGGGTTCTGTTCCTGGAACCCCCGCAGATGCCAGAAACCCACAGATATGATCTTTATTTGATTTGCTTTGAAACTTTGAAACCTATCAAATCCGCGATAGGTGGGGCCATGGGGGTGGGGGCGTAGCCAAAATACCTTATTTTTAAGGTCTGCCGGGACCTGCCACCCACTTCTTGCCTCTTGTGCTGCTTTGTAAAGGTCCAAAGCTCCAAAAAGAAAAAAAAAACATGATCAGACAACCAGAAATTGATGATCGGAAGTGTATGCAACCAGAAGTCGCTTCCAGTTACGGTTTTTCTTTTTACAGGCACTTTGGAGCTTTACAAAGTGGGGTGAGAGGGGAGAAGTGGGCGGCAGGCTGGCACAGTTGCTAAATCAGGTAATGTGGCACTTCCCCCCTGCCCTCAGTGGGAATCCCCTCCTCTGCAGATGATCATCCGCAGATAGTCAAATCCGCAGATGGCTAATCCGTGGATAAGGAGGGCCCACAGTACATAGGCTTTTGAAATTAACGATAAAATAAATAAAATATTATGGAAACATACTAGTATGTCCAACCTAACAGAATATGGGAATTAGAAGTGAAGAGTAGAACGGAAGGCAGGAGGTAAAGTAACAGTCATCCTTTTTGTGAAGACCCTCCTGTAAACTACTTCATGTTGTCAGTGTATGTGAGAAAGAAAAAAAGCAAACATCTGCCAGGCAGCCCAAACCTATCCCCTGCCTCCTCTTATCACATAGTGCCATGGAGGGAGCACACGGTGTGTGTGTGTGTGTGTGTGTGTGTGTGTGTGTGTGTGTGTGTGTGTGATGAGATGGTCCAGGTGAGGCAAGTAAAAATCTTTTTTACTTATCTCCCTGTAGACTGCCTGGCCACTAATGGATCTTCTCAGACCCATGCCAGCTACTTAAGTCCAAGGAGAGTCAGAGGGTGTGTTGGGTGAGAAAAAGGGGATAGGATCTCAGTGTGTACCACTGCTGCCAAGATCCTCTCCTCCTGACCCCAGCTCAGCCTGGTCTCCATCCGCAAACCACCCATGAATGTCCTCTGAACCTCCACCACAGATAGCCTGATAGCTATCTGTGGCCCACTCTTGGTGGCATGGGGCTCACCGGCTCCTGCAATGTTGCTAGCAGGCCATAGAATGGCGGTGAGGTCAGGGCAACAACATATCCCATGATGCACTGATGGATCATAGGATCTGTCAGCATATCACACCCATAGGGTTGGGCCGTTAAAGAATGGAAGATATTGATGTTTCTGATGCTACCACACCATCATCAGCATTACTCCTTAGGACCCTGGTAAGTTATTAGATTTATGAAGATTCACCCTTGGATGGAAAGATGAGCTAAACTCATTCCTTCACGCCCTGTTAGCATGCCTTAGGGCAACAGCCACCATTCCATCTACACCTCACAAGATGTCTCACAATGGATCATATGGTACCCCTTCGGGTGGTGTATTAGGACCCCTGGCTGCCAGTTGCTGATCTCTGTCTTAGGGTGTTTAGTTGTGGAGATTCCAACTTCCTCCAATGGTTCTAGAAGACTAGACACAGAGCTATTCAGTTCCTGATAAACTTAATAAAGTTGTATGGTTTTTCTACAAAACTAATATTTGTTGGGGGGCAGGTGAAATAGACACACACACTTTAAAACTACTCAACTGTCACAAGTTTATTAAGTGATGTATCAAGATATTTATTAGAAATGTTTTACACACCAAACAAAGGGGAATACACTTTTTGTTGTATATATGATTTTATGTGTGTGGGTTTGAAGTGTTGTTTTGTAAATTTCATCAAATGGCAGCTTCCCTCCTGGTACAAATAGATTCAGAGGGGGATGGGGATTTTTGTCATCTCTCTAGTACAGGTTAAAAATTCCACTCTTCACTGTCCCAGTCTGGATTAGAGAAGCCTCTTAATGTTTCCTTTTAAAAAAAACTAGCACAGAAGGTTTGAAAAGGTGTTTAAAGTCACATCTATCACATGTTTCAGTTCCAGAAAGCACAGTGACTCAGAATTCACTCAGAAGGGAGATGAGTTAATCTACTGATGGAAAGAATTCATCTTTTAATAGGTTAAAGACCAGAACCAATGCATCTTTTTATAGAGCATCCGATAGTAAAATAGATTTAATTAAAACAATGGGACTTTCCAGAATATACTTGAAAATAAGCAACTGCTATAATGACTGGCATGTCATTATAGATTTGTCAAAAGGAAAAATGGGGAGTGGGGAGATTGACACATTTTTTCTTTCTGCTCTGAAAGTTCTCATAGTTTAACAGCTACTAAATATGTACTGTCATCTTAAAAGACACCTTTACATCAACACCAAGATAGGATGCCAAAATGACATCTGGAGCCACTCTAGATGGGAGGCAGCCTGGAGTCCACAGAACTGAACTGATACCTGTTCCAGAAACAGTGGGGCACGCCCGTCAATCAAACTACAGACTTAACCAAAGGAGCTGAAATGTTACAAAGCACAGACTCCCATGGCTGTCTACTACACAAATCCTGTTGGAAAGAATGGGAGGAGCTGCACAGATATAACTCAACAATACTATTAACAAACGAGAACCTGAAAACTGTACTTTCATACCGAGGGATGCTAATAAGGCCAATGTTGTGGATTTGATCTCCAGTTGAGACAAGACTTCAAAAACCAATTGCAAAGTACAAGATTTGTATGCAGATGCATCCAGGTTCTACTCTGCCATTTCAGATAACAGAAGTGGAATGGAATGTATGTAGGGGAAGATGTACCTCCAATACCTTGGGGAACCAGTTTCAATTGAGGAGACAATGCTGGGCAAGAAGATAGACCTTGGCCAGTACAATCCTATGCATGTCTACTCAAATGCAAGTTTCACTGAGTTCAATAAGACTTACTCCTAGGTAAGTGTATATAGGATTGCAGCCCAAACGTCTAATACAGTACAAGGCAGCACCATATGTTTATACTGTTATGAATATACCACTCAAGGCCCCAGTATAGGTGATCATTCTTATACAGAATACCTATATAGCACTTTTCAGTAACAACAACAAAATCACAAAACAGTCTACATGGAAAAACAAATACAGGCATCCCCTGGTATCTGTGGGGATATGTTCCCTCAGGATTTGGGGTAAGTAGAGCGGTACTTTACGGCACATTTGCAACATCCTAGACCAGCGGAGAAATGCTCTGTTGGTCTAAATTGTAGACAGGATTGGGCTGCCCTTAAACTTTGTCTGTGACCCTGCTTTGAAGGGTATTTTTTTTGGGGGGGGGGACACTTTAAGTAACTTGATGGTAGGACAGAAAGTGTTGGTACCAGATACAGTAAAAAGGTAAAGGTATCCCCTGACAATTAAGTCCAGTCTCTAGGGTGTGGTGCTCATCTCCATTTCAAAGCCGAAGAGCCAGCGTTGTCCGAAGACGCCTCCGTGGTCATGTGGCCGGCATGACTCTCCTTGCTGCAGCGCGTAGCATGCAGCTGGAACACGGAGCGCTGTTTACCTTCCCGCAAGCAGTACCTATTTATCTACTCGCATTGACATGCTTTGGAATTGCTAGGTTGGCAGGAGCTGGCCAAGCAACGAGCGCTCACCCCGTCGCGGGAATCGAACTGCCGACCTTTCTATCGACAGCTTATGGTTCAGCGGTTTAACCCGCTGCGCCACCCGCTGGCCTACCAGTTACAGTACATGGGGCAAAGACCTGCACTGGGTCTTCCATGATACCACCTCAGCCACCCCTGATAAGTACTGAAGGTTAAGGGGTCAGCCCAGCCACGTGAGCCCTTTGATGGGCATGGGCTCTCTGCCAGTTCCCCATCTGGCCTATCTCTCACACCACCATTGAACGTAGATTGGTATTTTGCTACATTTAATGTGCAAAAAATGAAAACGATAAATGCTTCAGGCCACAAGACACTTTGTGATCATCAGTAACAACATGCTTATTATTAGGAAAATGAATTGGTTTGTCTAAGAGTATGAAAACTTTTATAAACATCAGAGGTGCAAAAAGATCATATGAAATGAAAATGTATTATGCACAGGAAGAAACATTGCCCTGTCATGCTTGGATAAATTACCCAGCACAGATAAAAACTAGCTTGAATATATAATAAGCAAGTGCTAAAGTGAACATGAATTAAGGTCTAGTCATCTAAATACCATCTATGATGATAGTAGCTCATGATTTATGTCTTATTTTCTTAAATTATTACCTCAGAGAATAAATATCTGTTCTAGGGCTACAACATGCACCTCTTAAAAATGAAGTTTAAATCCATAGTTCTGTCCAATGTGATTTATTGTGTAAAGCAGAACTCTTTAATGAACTTTAAAGCAGTCATTTAACAAGCAGCTTACAGACAGGGTTAAGGTAAGATTTTATGTTATGAAAAAATGCTTCTCTTTGTTTAGACTTGGTTTCATCTCAATTGAAATCTTCTCAATTTTCTTCTTACAAAATGCTTTTCTCCAAATTTATTCAGCTCGAATGTGTTTGATCAAAAATGGTGCCATATTTAACAGATCAGGTTGATTTTTTTATCTTAGTGCAGAGAATGAGAATGTGGTTTATTTCTAAAAACAAAATCAAAAGTAAATTAACTTCATCTTTTTATCTTCAAACACATTACCACTACTTTAAAATATCAAGAAATAAACTTGAAGCTCAAATTATCCTCACAACCAACTATCTATCCATACCTCTCTGCAACTCCTGAGGTTCTGCCGTTTCACCTAGCTGCAGTGGGGCCATGCACGCACACACACGCACACGCGCGCACACACACACACACACACACACACACACACACATATACAGGAAAAGCAAATGAGTGCTCCCAGCTACACAATTTTCTCTGCTATTGATCTGTGCATGCATTGCTAGAAACATAAAACTGCAATTATTGCCTTCACTTTCTCATCTTATTATGATAGAGGAATAAGTGAAGGCAATAATTGCAGTTTTATGTTTCTAGCAATACTGAACATATATATATATATATATATATATATATATATATATATATATATATATATATATATATATATATATATATATACACACACACACACACACACACACACACACACACACACACACACACACCCCATATTGGTCTGAGTATAAGACTCACTTTTTTCTCCTAATTTAAGTTTTTTAACTAGGGGTGTGTCTTATAATCAGGCTGTTGCAATTTAATGCCAGTGATTTAATTAAAAATTTTTAATAGCACCAAGCTTTAAGGGTGCGCCTTATAATCAGGTGCGTCTTATACTCGGGACAATACGGTATATACACACAGGCATACCTTGCACTTTCATCTGGTTAGGAACCAGACCAATGACGAAAGTCAAAAATGGATGAACGTCGGCACCCAGCCTTCCCAAGCTCCCAGGGCTAGTCCCCCCTCCCCCACCTTCCCTCACCTCCTCCTGTGGCACGGCTCCCATCTGGGCAAGTGTTCTCTCTCTCTGTGTTGTCTCTGTGAACTGCTGCCAGAAGCGCTGGTGCATCCCTGCCGATTGCAGCTCTCCTCATCCACTGTGTAAGTCCATTCCCGGACAAGGCTGGACATTGTTCAATGTTGCCGAGCACCCGAAAGCAGCCAATGTGGAGCTTGGCTTGAGAGGCAAAGCTTCCTGCCATGTTTGCCATGCACCAGATGGGGAATGGTGGAGATACCTGCTCAGTGGAGTCCCTGTGCCGCTTGCGGTTTTATGGGCAGGAGGCTTTGACTCCCAAGCCAAGCTATACATGGGCCTCTTCCAGATGCTTGGCAACATTAAACAACGTCTGGCCCCTTTAAACAATGGTCACTTCCGGGTGATCAGCAAGGTCAAAAGACCAAAGCGTTGAAAGTCAAGAGGACGAAACTCAAGGTATGCCTGTAGTTAATTTCAAGTGATCAAAATCCTCACCTGCATTATCTCAGGATGGATATATCCAGAATGAGGTGATAAATTCCTGAGACAGGATTCATCTGAATGCACAGATCAGGCTTAAGTAATTCTTATAACAGATCAGTAAAATAGCCCAGCATTATTATCCCCATGTTGTACTTTAAGGACAACTCCCCCTTCCCTGCAGCCTCCCCACCCCTTTTCTCTCCTCAGATTTACACTAAAAAAAATTAATAGTATAGGTCCAAGGAGACCCATTGTGGGCCATGAGGCTTATGCAGAGGTAAGGGGATTAAACATCCCCTTTCCCGACCCCCCCCCCACACACATGATGTAGCAGCTGCCATTTTGGCACCCCAGTTGGTTTGCTGGGGGTGTGAAGGATAGGATTGGGCTCACAAAGTATGAATGTCAATGTATTTTGAAAAATCTTTTTTGTTCCACATACTGTAAGAGCAGTTTTTGCTTTACTGTATCTACTTACTGAATCTTAGACGAGCTCTATACATTGGAGATGAAATCAGGCCTTTCTTAAACGTTCTTGTATTTCCTTTGCTTTTTTCATTTGGAAATGACTTGAAACTTTCAGCTACAAGCCTTTTGATCTGTAACTAAATAAACAGTGCTACTTCACAGTCTATGCATCAAAAACACTTTAAAGCCATACTTTATCATCATTATCAACATCTGACTCTGAAAAATGATCTTGTAACATTCAAACGTTTACAGGGCTTTCAATGCAACCAGTCATCTGATATCATGTAAATCTATGAGCCTATATCTCAGTCTATGATCAGCGGAAATTCATACAACATCATCCTTACATTCAAACCTTTCAGTGGTGCCACAGCACCTCTGCCTGCTCTTCAACCATCATCTGAACTCTGACCTTCCAGCTATATTCTCATAAAACTTCTTGCAGTCACAAGAGGCCTGTGCCTGCAAATACGAGAAACAATATTCTGTAAAAGCTGCTGCCCTGGCACATTTTTGTGTCCATCTCTTAAAATCAGGCACCAATAAATGTAGTCTGGAGTTTACAGGCTCATTAAGGAGTCAGCACTGGAGCTCCTGATTTTATATCAACCTATATTTTTATGCCTGAAGCCATAGGATAATTGTAAGGATTCTTTTTTTGACTGCAAGAAAACTTCATGAGAATATATCCTCTGAAAATGGAATTGGAATTCACCAGAGGTCATCACAGACTAGGCAAAAAATAAAAATAAAAAAATGTCAGAACACTGAAACCTACTCTTATTAATACAGGATAATTGTGAGAATGTATGCTTTATCTCATTGGAGGGCACTATTGCACTCATTCATTAGCATGACAGTGGACACAGTTGAGTACTATTACTGTAAAGGCTTTACATTCAAAGTATTGAAAGGATTGCATTCATTTTTGTCAGCACTACTTTTTAGTAATGTGATTTGTGCTTCTATTTATAAAGGAACAAATAGAAGCTCTGAAATTCATTCACTTGCACAGAACTACTGAGTTTGTGTAGAGTACTATAAAGAATAAATAAATATCTTCCAAACCTGGTGGATTTCATTGCATAGAGCTATCCATGGTGCTGAAACCTTGGTTTGTTGAAAAATCTTCCACTGACTGTAGAATATTACTGTCCATTGCAGAGTATTAATGGAAAAGATAAACACTTTTATAGCCTTTTTTTCTACAGCATTTCTGACATCAGTGTGTGGAAGTTTGGATTGGGCTATATATAGGGTTTTTTTATAGGTTATTTATTTATTTATAATATTTCTATCCCACCTTTCTTGCACTGACAGGGGTGACCAAGGTGGCTAAAATAAAATATACACAGTAGATAAAAAATAAAACTACACATAAAATAACAAATCAAGGAAAATCATATGCTATTAAAGCAATATATACAGTATATATAAAAGCAAAAAAAGAGCATACCATCATACATGATTTAGGTAGTACGGGTAATACTGTTTTGATACAGGCTGCTTCTATCAACATGGCTTCCTTACCCGTACTACCTAAATCATGTAAGATAATTGCAGGCCATGAAAGCTTCTAAGCATACCATCAATTAAAAGCAGCAATAAATTACAAGAATTGTAAAAGCAGGCACAATGTTAAAATCAATAAAAAATAATAAATGACAAAATACTAAAATGGCAACAGAAATGGTAAAAATAAATATAAAAAGCAGTAAGGTAAGAACAAACAGTGGGAACAATCAATCATGGAAACACCATGTGGAAAAGAAAAGTGTTAGCATTTCAGTGTTAGCCCATGCCAGAATATGTCCAGGGAGGAAAAAGTTCTCAAATAAAATGAGAAGGTGCTCCATAGCTGTGGTGCTGTCATAGAGAAGGCCCTACGTCTGGTCACCCCCCAATCTCTGTTAGGGCACAATCCTGAACAAGTGATCCGCTGGGTGGCCCAGGCTGAGCTCCGGATCCTGAGCTCTGTCGCAGGCAGGCACCCCACGGTGGAAAGACTATGCTCATCCCCTTTCCTGGGTGTAACCGGCACTGGGGCCGATCTGGCTCCTCAGAATTCCGCCAATGAAATCGCTGGTGGAAGTCAGAGGAGGCCGTGTAATGGCCCAACCGATCAGTCGGGGACAGGATACGGCCGAAGCCATCCCCCTCCCCGATTGACTGGGCACATTTACAACATCTTCGGCCGGAGGAACGGCTGTATTTACATTAGGATCGGGCTGCCCAAGTTGGCACATGCAGCAAATTCTCCTTTGCCAAAGGGGTGGGCTGTAATGTATGTGAAAGTCTTTAAAGGTCAAAATTAGCACCTTAAATTGGGCCTGGAAATGAACTGACAGCCAATGCAACCATTGGACAGCAGAGGTCCAACAGAATTGAACCACCAAGCTCCAGTAACCACCTAATTCTGAACCAATTGTAGTTTCCAGAGAGTCATCAAGGGCACCCTCATGTAGAGCATGTTGCAGTAATCTAACCGGGATATCACCGAAGTGTGAACTACTGTGTTTCAGGTTATATAACACAGTATAAGGTTATATAGCCTACAAAAGCTTATGATACAATAAATACATTAGTCTTTAAGGGACACAGAACTATTTGGGTTTCTATCTGAAATCTTTTACGAGTAATGCAGAGTAACAAATTCAGATTGTGATTGTAATATTAAAATAACAAAATGCTTTATTTTGGTGGTCTGACATTAAAAAAGAAAAAAAGTGTCCAAATATGCAGCCATGCCCTCTAATTTAACAATGGGTGGGAATGTCATGACTTGACGTTAGGAGCATGTTACCACTTATATTAAGCCAGGCCATTAAACATTTACTATAATCCATGCCAAGAGTCATAAAGACATTGGTTTCTATTAAATTTAATATAAAGAGTGAGCAAAATTTTAAATACAGCTTCCTTTATCAAAGCACATTGACTTTATCAAAGTCCTTTATCAAAGCACATTAATGGTGATACTTTTTTTAAGTTCTTCCAGAAATAAGGCAGCATACAAGAGTTTATTATAATAATAAACCAAAAAGGAAGATGCATTTTGCAAAAAAAAAAAAAAAAAAGTCAGATGAGATATACCCTATAAAAACCAAATTCTATGCAGTTGCCATGCTGAGAGCACAGGGCCACTGGTATGATGGTCACCAAATCCGAGACATCATCTTGGAGGGGCTGTTACAGAGGAGTACGAGGGGTAAGGCTTACCTGTCTGTACTGGCCACCACATGGGCCACCGTATGGGGACTTCTCTGAGAGCTATACCAGCTCTGTTGCTGGTGAGCACTTTGGAGCCACTGGGGGCATGTCCAACTGCTGGCAACTTTTATAAACTTGAATGAGGTTCTGACAATGGTTGGTTGGTTTCAGTAAGCATGCAACTTTAAGTATTTAGATGTTTATTATTTTCTCTGTTGCTTTTGTTATTATGTAACCTTTTCTGGAAGCGCTCTTGTAATTGCCCTCTTTGAAGGTAGAGGGATTTCTGTACGATATTAATTTACTTTGTTGTTTTAATAATAAACTCTTTTAACAGCCCAATCCTGACTAACTATCTGGCAGGTGGCCCAGGGCTGCCTGCCAGATCCTATCCCCATTCAGGGCTGCTCTGGAGCGGCCCGGAAGTCTACTCTGGGAAAGGCGATGTTTGTCCCCTTCCCCTGGTGCAAAACGGTAAAGCCCCAATGGGCCTCCTCCGATTTCCATCAGCTATTTGCTGGCAGAAGTAAGAGGAGGCCGTGTAAGAGCTGCGCTGGCCCGGGAGGGAGATGAGGATATGGCGGACGCCACCCCACCCCCCTGGGCCGGATCCACCAACCCCCAGCCTCCCTCACTGCCCGAATTGCCCACATGCCTGCTTGCAGATTACTTACCTCCTCCGGCAGCCGCAGGGGCGATTCAGTGGCGGAATGAGGGCGGCTGGCAGCTGCCCTTACTCCCGAGTCACCGCAAACATGCTTTCCGGCATGTTTGCAATGGCTTCGGACCACAGGACACTCACTCTGCCGCCATCGATTTGCACAGAATTACAATGTAAGTCTATGAAGTGTGTTGGTTGATTTTGTGGACATGGGGGAGAATTGCCTCAAAGAACCTGAAAGAGTATTGAAAAGTCTCTTGGTCCTGGAGAATGGTTTATGTGGTGAAATTACTCTGGAGCTATCTGTTTGGCAACCCCAAGCTGGGAGTGGATCAAAGATGGCTGAAGAGAGATGGAAGCAACTGTGCTTGTGGTAGATAGCAAGTGGACCATGGAATTGTAAATGAGCAGTTAAGTGAAGAGCTGGTGGGGTTGACTATTGATTTAATAGTCAGTAGGCTCAGATGCAAACACTATACATCCTTGTACAGGTACCTGATGGGGGCACAGTGTGATACAGGAAGCTGGACTAGATGGGCCTTTGGCCTGATCCAGCAGGGCTCTTATGTAAAACAGTGGCTCAGCCTTGACCACTCTTCTCCATTTCTAACCCATGCATTAAGATCTGGGAGGGAGGTCTCTTGAATGTCCCACTGTGTTTTCAAGGTCATCTGGCAGTGACATAAGAGGGCTTTCTCAGTTGTGGGGATGCCACATTGTGGAGTTCCAAGCCCCCTAGTGTGCATCTGTTTCAGTCCTTGCCTGTGTTTCATTGTAGGTTGAAGACCAGGCTCTTCCCCAAGGCACTTTCTTTGCATGTTACTTTCTAACATTTTATAATTGGTTATGCTCTCTGATGCTTGTTGCTTATACCCTTGGATTTAGCAGCTGCTCTTGGGGGGCGGGGATAATGTGTTTTTGTACTAGCTTGTTTTTACCATGTTGTAAGTCCTGAAAGGAAGAAAGGTGGGATATATATTTTTTTAACAATAATACTTTTGTTCTAGGCTTTTAGGCTGATAATGGGCTATAAGAAGTAACAGCCAGTTTCTTCCTCTCAGACCATTCTTTCCACCAAACCTTTGAAAGGCGCAATTGCTGTGGTAGAGCTGGAATTGGATCCCAGCATCAGCATTTATTTTTTATTAGAATATTTATACCCTGTGTCCCAGTTCCACCCTACCTGTCAGCCATTTGACTACTGCTGCTCTGTCTGCTAACTTGCTGGAGAGAAACTGTCAAAAAATAGGGAAGCCCAGGAGGTCCTGTTTGAGAAGGAGCCATACCCTCCTCGGGTCTAGGTAAATATTAAAAACCAATAGAGGGGGGGAAATCCCAATCAACCAATTATCGATTAATCAATTTAGGCTGCAATCCTAGGTGCGCTTACCAGAAACTTTTCACTAATGAATAAAATGGGACTTCTGAGTATACATATATATGATTGTGCTATGAACCACAGTAAATAAAAGTTGCAGAAGAAATCGAGCAGAGAAGCTAGGGAAGGAAACTCTCTGAAAATTACAGCCTTAGAGAGGGAAGAACATTTTTTTTTTTGCCAGTAGGAAGTTCCTGTGGAACCATTCTTGAGAAGGCCTCTCTCCTGATATTTCTGTGTGCCTTGTGCAGGGTCCACAGAGGAGAATAAGAGAGATAGTATGACCCATGAGTTGTCAACTTATAGTTGGCGCTGCTGCGATGTCGGGTGGTTGGGTGGGTGAATAGGATTGGGCTCTCCGTCGCCTTGTCTCTTTGCTTCTCTACTTCCTTGGATCTATTCATAGTCATCAGTCATTTCCTGTGCGGGATTTAATTCTGGCCAAACTGACCTTTTTTTCTTCCCTCACATAGATTGAATGCCAATGGCTTTGTTCCCTGAACATTTTGTACCATTATATCTGCTCAGCCAATGAATGCCAGAGGTTACATATACTGAAAGCATGAAACAAGGAACTGAAATGTTAACACAATGTATGTCAGTAGATTTCAATTCCTGATAAGAGGACTGGTAATAAATCTAGCCTATCCCATCACAATGATCATGCTTCTTCCTCTTCCCTTCTCAAGGAAAAGCTCTAAACGTTTTCCTTTCTCCTCTCTCCAGATTCAGCTGTTAACTTCTATGATTAAAGGGACAAGAGCCCTTTTCCTCCTCTGAATGGGGCTGCCCTATGTCTGTAAAGCAGCTCCCCTCTCCCTTGACTTTTCCCTTTCTACCATCCACCTAATATTTTCAGCACTGGTCTTTGCACTTTGTCATCCAAACACCTCAAAGTTGTGCTGAGTAGGGATGCATGAGTAGGCTGCTTCTCACCCTGAAAGTTCTTGGGGCTTTTCAATGTTGAAATATTTCTGTCACTGGATTTCTGTTTAGTTTTGGAGGTATGCACAATAAATCACTACTTTTTAGAAAGCAAATAATTATTCTCCCACTGATAGGAGGGTTCAATAGAATCCAACCAAAAGGTTTGAGATACGTGTACTGTATTTAAAAAATAAAGTTTTAAGTAGCAGGTAGCCATCGGGGAATATTTTGACATATTACATCTGATGTTGAAACATGGACCTTAAGCAGTCATTAGTTGAAGGCAGTGTAGACAATCCTGACAAATGTTGATACACGGACACACTTCTCAGGAATAACAGAGCATATATGAACATCCATGGGCAAAAATAATGCTTTTCCAGTAATGTACATTATCAGTGAGTATTATTGCTACCCTGTTTTCCCGAAAATAAGGCATGTCTTATATTAATTTTTTCCACCCCAAAATGCAGCATGTCTTATTTTCAGGGGATGTTATATTTTTCATTTACAACAATTTGCCAGTACATTTATTCAAATACAATCATGTCATCTTCTTCTGGAACATTGTCATAACTCTCCAAACACTGCATTGCAAGGGCAAATTCTTGAATATCAGCCCTGCGCACAACCAAAGCCTTTGCTCTCCTGTCAGCAATCCATTCACAGATAGGGGCAGTTCCAGCCGGCCACAAAGAGCAGCCAGCTGGGACGAAGAGTGAGGGCGATGTCTTATTTTCAGGGGATACCTATTATCAGGGAAACAGGGTATATAGGATTATCACTATCTTTTTCTCATTTTTTCCTAGCAACTCTGCTGTGCCTGTAAGAACTGTATGCAAATATTCAACAGATAACAGGTTATTCTGACAATTTCCAGATTTGGTATGCACATGTGAAAACATGTTTTGAAACAGAGAACATGTCATGAAATGTTCTTGCTATCTGACAATTTAGTAATTTCTCCATTGCAGAGGTGCATATATTAAAAACCAAAACAAAACACTAAACAGAGTTTTGAGACATTCACTAAATAAATTTAAGCATTTTCAAAGAATCAGAATACTAAATGTAACATTTTACCCTGAATTTTATGATGTGACATAGTTGTTTAAATATTTCAGTGCATCCAAATGTTTAATTAATAATGCTTGTAAGCTTTATCATGCAGTTCATACTTGCTGTGCTGATTTAATATGTGAACAATCTTTTGAAGTACATTAGTAGTCTAGCAATTAAACCATTACTTTTCAAACAGCATGTACTAAAAATAATATATTTTTAGCAAAGAGATCTTTAGCAAAGAGATCTTCTGAGTACTCAATGCATGACTAGCCATGCTGGACCACTTCAATGGTCCCTACAACATGGTATTTAAGATCCACTATGTTTAGATCAGAGGTTCCCAACTTTTTCGGCCCACGTACCACCTTTAAAGGCCGCCAGTCAGCTGCATATCACCAGAAGTAAGTGCCAATGTGCCATCAGCACTAACTTCTGGGTTTGTGGCTGCTCTGGAGCTCAGAAAGGCAAAGTAAGGCACCAGGGAGGGTGGGAGGGCCATTCCCTGCACATAGAGCCACCGATAGCCTGCATCCCACCAGCTTGTAGTCCGTGTACCACCAGTGAACCTCTGGTTTAGATGTGGCAGGATAAGATCTGATTTGGGTGACCTTCAAACTGCTGAATCAGCAGTTCTGTGGGAGCTATTTTTTTTGTGAAATGATCACACAGGGCTGAGGGCTACATGGGTAGGACATATTTCTTGGGTCTTTCCCACACAATTTCTTCCCCTCAAAAAACAAACGAACAATAACCACTACTCGGGACCAAAGCACACATTATACAGCGCTGTATGTGTAACGTAATCTGATATATATGAGGTTTTTTAAGTAACATGCAGGTGTAGATGCAAAATAGGACAAAACCACTGGTGGGAGTTGGAATTTAGCATTTTACCCCCACTACGTTTCCAAGCCCAGCTATGGTCATACCACATATAGCAAGCCCTCACTTAAAGTTGTCACATTATAAGTCGTTTTGTTTTAAAATTGTTGAGAGAAAAAAAAAGATTCCTAGCTGGGGCCACTGTCTGTGTGGAGTTTGAGTGTTCTCCCCATGTATGCGTGGGTTTTCTCTGACCCAGAAAGCTCACATTTATTTCAATGTTTAATAGTAGAAGTGATTTGGGTCTTTATATAGAAGTTAGGTGATGTTTTTGTGACCAGAAATATGCCGTAAACTCTTGTTTATGTATATCAATTAGCCAATGGTAAAATTGGTTTTATTATGTCATTTCGCTTAAAGTTGCCATTTCCAAGAAACTATCAACTATCAAGCTCTTTCTTAGGTCTTGTGTAGGAGGTTCCCTCACTAATAGGTACAGTAATAATCTTGCTAAGTTTTTACAGAACCGGTTTCCTTCGTGAGTAATGATTTCCTAAGCAAGTTCCGTTTGGTTGACAGCGGGGTTTCCCGCGCTTTTTTGAAAATTAAAAGAACGAAGCAGGACGCGCAGAACTCTAACATCTAACAATTCACTTTGGATTGCCCCAGAAGATGTGTCTGGATGAAGACATGAAACGTCGGGCTCTTGTGTATCAGTATTGACTTTTAAGTAATTTCTGTTTGTCTGGGACTGCTTGGTTACAGTCAAGCCCGGATAAAATCGTCATTGTTTTTAGTCGGCTGGATCGCTGTTTTAGCTCTGAATATGACCTCGTTACCTGTTTTACCTTCTTCAATAAGTATAACTATCAACAACTTTAAGTGAGAACTTACTGTACTATTTTTATTGAGTGGGGAGGGAAACCACTTCCATTGGCTGCTTTTCTGGTCAGTAAGAAACCTTGTTTGTAAATCAGCCAAAGCTGTCCCCAAATATCCTAATTCCGTGATGGTGAACTTATGACACGCGTGTCACAGGTGACACGCGAACTCATTTTGGGTGACACTCCAACGTTTCCCCCAGGGCCCCAACACACCTTACATTTTCGCAGGTTTTACAGGCTTGTCTTGAACATTTAGGACAGGGATTTTTGTAGACCTCTTTCAAATTATTATCTAGTAAATCTCAGCAACAAAAAAGTGACTAATTGATGTTAAATAAAATGCAATGTGTTCTATAGTTTTCATTTCAGTTCAGTTCAAAATTACTATTAAAACTAGCAATAGTCAAAGTACTATTAAAAGTTATTGGGGGGTGGAACACACCAGCAGAGTCAAGTTAGGCATTTTCAAAAAATTTTACACGCCAAGCCCAATGGTTCACCATCACTGTCCTAATTGCAGGTGCTGCATTAAGGTCTAAGAAAACAACTACAATGGGATTTATATAACAATAGTGAATAGAAATGTCCCTTGGTGAGTTCACACCACAAAGGATCCCATAGGATTCTGTGGGTGAAAAGTCTACAAAAATCTGAGTCACGTTGTTCATCTTTCCTTTGCCCATCAGCCTTCATCCTCCCTTGCTGTTGGGTGATGGTGTGTTAACCTGTTGGTGCTGCCACCCCCATTCCAGCCTCCATCCAAGGACCATGGTGCCAGCAGGTCAGTAATCCTCTACTCACCTGTCCTTTCCACCCTTTCTCCTCATGGATCTCCCTGAACGCAACTGAAGCCACTGTGCCAGCATGGACTGGACAGCTAACATTTGTGGGCCACCTCTCCATGCGCTCCTTTTCTCTGGAAAAACAGCTTTGCTCTCTTGCCCTGCTTCCCTTGTTTGGTTAAGGTGCTGCCTGAGTGTTTGAGCTTGTTTCATAGCCCTCTTTCTGCCTTTTGACCCCACTTTATCCAAAGATTTGCCTGGTCTCTGCACCTTTGTCCCATGCCTCCTGCAACACATCACACTCAACTCAGCAGATACAGAACAGTACACTTGATCATTGGCACAGCCTCACCTTAGACTCTCAAACTCCCTACTAGCTTTCATTGTCTGTGGGCAGTCAAATTGACCACGCCCGTAGTGTTTGTGACTTTCTTCCTCTCTTTGTTAGTGTTGTTTGTGAATTCATTCTGTTCTTGCACTGTTTTAGGGGAGGCCTGAGATCAGCCTCGAACAAATCCTCTTTACTGATCCACCAATACTCAAAGAGCAAGGAAGATCTTCTCTTCCAGTTTCTTTCAGAGGCTTGGGACATCAGGTGTGGTATTCAGTGGAGAGACTAGCTCCTTCACTGGAACAGGGTGGAGATATTTCATGGACTGCCAATAGACTGAGGCTTTGGTTCAGGCCACAGAGAGTCACTCTCCTGCTATAGCCTTTATCCACGGTGTGAACTTCAAGTACCTTTCTTTCTCCTTGGTCAGTGAATTCCCAAATTTTTCTCCCTTCACCCCTGAATCTCTACATTCTTAACTCCAGGTCTCTCTGGGAAACTTGCATCATATCCCTACATCCCTTCTCCCCCTTTCCCCCCTTTACATTTGTGCTTCTATGCACCTCCTTTGTCTCCATGCCATGCATAATTTTATGTCTCAAGCATGCCCCCTTTTAATTACCTTTTTCTCCAAGCTAAAATGGCCCAAATCTTGTATCCTTTCCTCATAAGGTAGTGGTTCCCAAACTGGGAGGCACGGCTCCCAGGGGATCCGCGGATACCAGCCAGGGGAGCCGCGGAGCACCACGAAATCCTCTTGGAAAACAGTGCAATGCCAATTGCCAGGCATCAACATAATGTAATGGGGAGCCGTGGCCAATGGTCGCCCTTGGGCAAGGGAGCCACAGGTCAAAAAAGTTTGGGAAACACTGTCATAAGGAATATGTTCCAGCCCTCTATCATTTCGGCCCTCATTTGCACATTTTCCTACTCTACTTGTTCTCCTTGAGATGTGGCAACCAAAGCTGTACACATTGTTCTAAATGTGGCTACACCATAGATTTGTACAGGGGCATTATAATATTAGCAGTTTTATTCTCACCCCCCTCCTATTGACCCCTAGCATGGCATTGGTCCTCTCAACACTGCCGTACATTGAATTGTCTTTTTCAATGAGCTGTCCACCACTACTCCAAGATCACTTGCCTTGTTTATCACCTACAGCTCAGATCCCATCAATGTACATGTGCCATTGAGTTGTGGTTTTTTTTGCCATAGTGTGCATCACCTTACATTTATTGACACCGAACTTCATTTGTCATTTGGTTGCCCATTCAGAAGTTTGGACAGGTCCTTTTAGAGCTCTTCACAATTCTGAATAGTTTGGTGTCATCTGCAATCTTGGCCTACTCGCCGTTTATTCTTAATTCCCGATCATTTATGAAAAGTTAAAATACTAGTCCCAAGACAGATCCCTGGGGGAACTCATTTCTTACTTTCCTCCACTGGGAAAAGTGCCCATTTATTCATACTCCCTGGCAAGTTTCCTGCTTTTGATGTATTTGAAGAAGTTTTTATTGTTTGCCATGCTGTTTTTAGTCATGCGGTCCTCCGATTCTTTTCTCTCATCCGTTATTGTCAGCTTACACATTTCTTTTGCCAGAGTTTGTGTTTGCGTTTGTCCTTATTTGGGCAAGATTTCCACTCTCTGAAGGCAGTCTTCTTGCCTTTTATAGTTTCCTTGACTCCACTCGTGAGCCATTGCTGAAAGTAATTTCAGTGTATTGGTTTCTATCAATTAAAGTTAATGCTTAAATCTATGACAATATAGATTTTGAAGAGAATTCTCATTACTGTGCTGTATCTGATAGAAATTAAACAATATACTCATTACCTTGACAGTGGCTTATGATATAATTACTGCATTAAGGAGAAAATTGTGAATAATTCAACAAAGAAAGAGCAGGTAATTTATTTGCTAGGAAAACTTTTTATCCTTCCTGTCTTGTAGAGCTTGTCCCCCAAGGAACAACTGCTTAATTCAATTTGTGTGTGCAAGAATTGGGGAAGTTCAGTCATGCAGATAAAAAAGCTACAGTGAGCAGTCGAAGAGTTCTATCTGAATTGTGAACTATTAATCATATACTTCCATACATCACATTCCCAAATCTGGATTAGAATCAGCATATGTAGTCAAATATGAAAATATGTTTTTATGGTGTGAAGTAAGGTTAAGGACCAGTATGTATACATCCATTTTAATTTCAGATTGCAGTCTACATAAGAAAAACATTGAAGGTGTATTTTAAAAGTGCAGCTCAATTCTATGTATGTTTGCTTAGAAAAACAAGTCACACTGAGGTCAAATGGGATTAACCCCAAATGCTTCAGTTCAAGTTTTATTTGCTTAAAATCATAAGTCATCCCCAAACAAAGCAAATTAAAATAAATACCTGTACAACAACAGTCATTCTTGTGGCCAATAAAATAATGAAATTGGAGCAAAAGAGAGCAGTATTATCATTAATAGCCAAGTACCCGAGTGAATAGGTTGCAGCCTTAAGCATTTTATTTCAGGTTGATAATTAAGCATTTTAATGCTAATGCTTAGGTCTGCAGTGCTGAAGTAAGACTCCATAACCTTTAACAAATGTATCATAGGGTATCATAGGTAAAAAATACTATGGTAGCAATTTTCCTTATATTACTATTGCTGCCTGAAAGTTTCATAAGTTGAACTTCAGCATATAGTCCCACTGAACTCAGATTTACTTCTGAGTAATCATGCAGTTACATGCCAATTACTTAAGGACTAGATGAGACTCAGAGGAGTGGTTTCTAGGTAGAAAGAGGAAAGGAGAAGAAGGTGTGTAACAGTGTATACAGAGGAAGGGAGGCAGAAGGGGGGAGGAGAACGTAGGGAAATCAGAATGGTTACCCCGGATAACCTGGGGATTCCTACTAGGGTTTTTGCAGTATCAGGAGGGAAGAGGGAGAGGAGAAAGCCTGGGAGAAAGAAGGTAGAGCAGGGAAGCACCAAGGTCCTCGCCATGATGCAAGTCCTGGGTTGAGGTTTTGTCCAGGAACACAGGACATATGCCTGCTATAGTTTTGGAGTTCAGACTGCTATTAAAGACATATGAACAGGGCCAATAAAATGGAAATCCTACTCTTTGTACTAACTCCTGCCTATCTCATCTGTTTATTTTTATAATTTTTATTGGTGTTATATATTGATACTATATTGTCTTTTATAGGATTTTTGGTGCAATCCTATGGTCGGTGCACCGGTGCTGGGCCTCACCGCTGGAACCGAGTGTTGCAAACATGCCATAAAGCACGTTTGCAACTACTTGAGAGGAGGCTGCACTGGTGCTAAGGTCTGCACCACCTCCCCCCCCCCCCCCAAGCGGCAGAAGACCCTGCGTCATGCAGCCGGTAAGTGCCTAAGATTTTCCTAAGCAGCACGAAGCCAGGGGAGGGCAGGGAGGGGGCATAATGGGGCGGGGGTGGGCGGATCAGGCCTGGGAGGGGTTGGGGGACTGGTGTCAGTGTCAGACACTGTATCCTATCCTCCCTCCCAAGCCACAAGTCCCGACACGGGGCAGCTTGATTCTCTGCCAGCTAAAGAATTGGTGGAAACCAAGTAGCCCCATTGTGGCAGCTGAGGATTTTTCTGGGCATTTTAAGCAAATTCCCTTTTACCCTGAGTAGACCTCCAGCCTGTCCCTTCTCTGGATAGGATTTGCTTTGCTCTTTCAGCTGTTTTCAGTGATAAGCACATCTCAAATTTTGTCCACATGCTTTCCTCTTTTGTCCAATTTCATCCAACCTCCCACGACGTTCTTATATTTATTTTTCTTTTATTTCTGTTTCGGTTTCACACGCATTAGCAAATATAGTTAGTTATTTACGTTTTTCGCCAGCCAAAATAAAATTGCAAGCTAAATAAAACTATGCTTTGACATTCATCCATTTTTTACTTTCATCTGTGCTCTGGTCCCTAACCAGATGAAAGTGCAAGGTATTGCTATACAGAAGCTGCCACAAAAGTTGACAATCAAATACACAGCTCCAAAGTTATGCAGACTTACTTGGGAGTAAGCCTCTCTGAACTCAGTGTGAAATTTCTTCTGTCTAGTTCTAGGTTTACATCTGTTTAAATATTTATAGGATTAGGCTGCACAAAAGATAAGTTACAACATACATATGTATTGTATATTACAGTATTTCAGATGTATAATAATATGAAGGCAAAAAGACAATTTGTATGTCTAACAGCCATGATGCTATTTCCAGGATCACTTTGAAACTGATGGCAGACTATTGCTATGCAGGATCCTTGAAGATAAGTCCTAATGGGAAGTTGGCCCCAAGGGCATTAGTACTATGTACACCACCTGATCATTGGAGCTGGCATGAAACTGGACCCTAACTTCTCAGCTATACGAATAGGATATGGTTTTACAACTATATGCCTGCTAAGGTAGCCTGAAATGTAAAAATGAAGTAGCCAAAAAGTGATTTGAATTAAAAAGCAAACACACCCCGTCAGTAAGAGACAAATGTGGGAGAGACAGAAGTGTCCTTGGGAGAGTACAAATCTAATCAAGGGAGTTGGTGAGAGGATTCAAAAAGGGGAACACTGCGATCAATCACAGTGAAATACAGGGAAGCTGACTTTAAGAGACTCAAAGGAATGTATTTTTAAAAAAATAAAACCACTGTGTGTATGCAGTTGCACTGGGCATGCATTCTAAATGCCGTTTCCTTCAGAACTGAAACGTCAAGGTTCGGTTTGGCAGGTTCCTTCTACCACCCAATACTTCCGCTTGACACAGGGGACCTGGTCTTTCTAGCATGTATCTCTAACCGGGGCTGGTCATCAATGAGGCCAACTGAAGAGGTTGTCTTAGGCAGCAGATGGGGGTGACCATCTCCGTTCATCTACTTGCCTTCACTTCTCCTCTTTCACCTTCCACTCCCTGGATTAAAAAGGAAGAGGGGAACATGGAGGAAGAGGAAATGTGGAGGGGAGGGGAGTGCTGAGCTACAACATTGGAGAGTGGCAGGAGATGAGGCTGGTTACTGGTACATCATAAGGTAAGGAGGGGCAGCATTTGGCATGCCATTTCAGGTGCCAGGGAAGTCTTGGATCAGCCCTGTCTCCAACCCTCTCTCCTAGTTTTAAATAGTTTTTTTTTTCTAAGATGACTAGTACAAAGGGGGGCATAATGCCTGTAGCATTTATAAATATATCAAAAAATAAATGTTGGCTTCTGCATATTTTCTCACCAATATGTGACCAGCCTACAAAAATTCTCTCTTCTACACATCTATAAAGGTACATGCTCCTTCTTTGGATTGGGTACCCTTAAAAAAATCCTGCATAAAATCAGGATAAATGGGCAGAGACACATGGTAGAAAGAGAAGGCAGAGATTGGGGGAGTTCTGATCTAAACAGTGTGCGAAGAGTAGCATGTAGATTTTCATGGCTTGTTGCAATTAATAAAGAAGTACACTTTATGGGTTTTCCAGCCATGTGTATTTAAAATTGAAGAAATACAGGTAGATAATTCACAAGATTTTCTTCTGGCAAGTTCTTGTGAATTATCTACCTGTATTTCTTCAATTTTAAATACACATGGCTGGAAAACCCATAAAGTGTACTTCTTTATTAGTGTGCAAAGATCTGACGTGGGGAAAATGGGGATGTGTTTACATTAGATTGAAGACTAAGGCCAGTTATGATTGGTGCTCTGGTATGGTAAGACAGTCAATGCAGTTGTAAATTCATGTTGTTAGGAATGCTAAGTCAGCAATTCTTCCTGATTCTCTGCTCTTTTGAGAAGCTTTTCCTGCATTTTGGCATGGAGACAAAGTGGTAGGGAAAGCTACACCAGTTTAATTTCCAAAGATGCTAAAGCTGCAATCTGATGCACACTTATCTAGGAGTAAGCTCCATTGAAGATAGTGGGATTTACTTCTGAGTAAACATGCATAGGATTGTGCTGTCAGTCTTTTTGAAATCTACAGTTTGAGAAAAAAGTTAGTTCATTAACTCTTTAATTTGCAAGTGCATAGGAAGTGACTTCACTTTTAGACTCCTGAAAAGTGCAGTCTATTTTGTTTGAATATACTGCACAAATGGTTGGAACTGAGACCCACTTTGAAATCCACACAGAGTTTCAAATACTATGCATTTTCTCTCCCTTGCCAAGCCTCTTTTTTCCAGGAGTATCTAAAGCAGGATGCAACACTTGGTCTACACAGGAGGGAAAAGGTTGAGTAATCCAAGGAAGCACATGTTCAAAATGCAAAAAAGGAAATCCAGAAGAAAAATCTCTTTTTCTGGACAAACTTACCACTTAGATTGAGTGGAGATAGGAAACTTTTTTTTGAGGGGGTTCCAGAGTTGAAAATGGTATGCTAGACCCACAAGTTCAACTGCTTATGGAATGGTTCATCCCACTGTCAACTCTGGCCAAACATATTTTTTTTAATGTTTTGGTAGTGCTTCAAAATCCTGTACCACCTATTTGGACATGAGATGTCAGTGGGCAAAATAAATGAGAATATACACCATGGGAAACAAGGGCTCTATCATACCACCTTCAGTTCTTCAGCAATAGTTTATCCCCATTTGTTGCATCTGTTGTATCCCACATTTGTTGTGTACCTAGCTTGGGCAATTACTTCTGCAGCAGGGGAAAACCTTGATTGTGTTCCTAGTTGGATACTTCTGTCATTTTTGGCAGAATTTGAAGTACAGTATCTGGTATTTCTGCCTTGGTATCTTGTACTCACCTTCCTCCCTTTTGACAGGATGACAGAGAATAGACAGCAATTTAAGAAGGAATCAACTGCTGCTGTCCCATGTGCAAGCAGCATGCTCAAGATGGAGGAAAGCAAAAGGCCATCCTACACATGTTGGAGCATGCTCCTTTTGAACATCAGAGGCTGCAAACCAGCCTGCATTCCCTCTACTAGGTAATTGTGGTGTGGCTGTTACCACTGTCTGTCAGCCTTTTGAATGAGCCGGCATCTTTCCAGGTGCACTCTGAGAATATCTTCCAAGCGGTTCCCTTCCTTGATTCTTTGGAAGCTTCAGACATGCCTTTCCTATGATCCAGGTTCACTTAGTTGGGCTGCAATCCTCTACAGTATACACTTACCTGGGGGTAAGCCTCCTTAAATTTAATGGGGTTTACTCCTGAGTGGAGTATTGCACTGTTGGAGGATGTATGCCTGGAATGGGAAACCTGGAAGGAGGGCGAGCCGCTGAGAGCTTCCAGGGCAAGCAATAACACAGAATGCTTGTCGTGGAATAACGTTACAAATCTGTATGTAAAAACAAAACGAACATCTTTTCTCTCCCACCAGCATATCAGATGTATTGCTGTGTGACCTTGCAAACTTGCATCGAAGCACAAAATCTACCGTGTATAATATGTGTGTGTGTGTTGTATGAAAGAGAGAGGATGTGAAACGAGCCAGAAACAAAGAGTGAATCCTGCCACCGCACCAGTTGTAACCACGCTCGCTTTGGAGACCGTGTCAAGAAAACGGCAGCGACGTCCGTTGCACTTGCGAGAGCGTGAAACGGGCGGACAGCGGGTCCAAAATCCTCTTGAAAGCCAGCCCAGCCATGCTTCTTCACGGAGCCTCCACACAGCCACATGATCTGGAAGCTGGAGCAGCCCCACCGTCCCTCACTCCATGCCCAGCCTGAGTAATGAGATGACATTCGTTTGCCGGGGTTCTCATCCGACTGCGCCAGAGAGAGGGAGCTAAAAGCCCGCCGCTTCTTTGGCTGGAGTGCTGCAACCTGCTGCCTCCTCCTCGCGCTCGCTCTCCATACATCGCGCTCTTCTGCTGCGGCAGGAGAAAGAAGCCGGCCGGCTTTTCCCTATTGATCTGCCGCGTTGAAGGGACCCGACTCCTACCGCCCTCCTCAGGACTGGCAGGCGTCTTCTCCCATCCTTGCTGTGGCGCCTCTCCGCTCTCGCACTGACGCCCCTTCTCTGTATGGTGAGAGACGGAGTTGATGCCCCCCCCCCAGGATTGGGGAAGGAGAAGCGCTTTCTCTAAGCATATGCGCCCAAACACTCCGGAGGAGCCTCGCTGTGCGGCGCGTGCTCTATCGCCCTCCCTGGACTCGCCGGGCTGCCTCCCCGTCTTTTTTAGCATCAAAGTTTTTCCAGCCTTCTCCTCCTCCTGCTGCTGCCGCCTTCGCAGACCCACATTTCTCTACAGGGTTGGAGCCAGAAGAAGAGCAAGTCGGCGGCGGCTGGAGACGCAGCGCTCTCGGCGCCCCCTTCCTGTGGAGAGATTCCCGAGAAACGACAAGAGCTTCCCTCAGCCCAGGTGGCGCCAAATGGGGCGGGCTGGAGGGGAAGCGTGAGGACTGAGGGTGTCGCAGACGTCGTGGAGGCTCGCCGGCTGCGAGGGAGAAGCAGCCTGTGGAGGGAGCAGAGGCACCCCGGTCCGGCTTGGAGGAAATTAGCAGCAAGTGTTCTGGCGGCGGCGGCGGCGGCTCCACGGTATGGGAGGTAAGAAGAGCATTCTCCGCTTCCTTTCTGTGGAGGCAAAAGATGCCCCCCGTCGTGGCTCGAAACGCCTCGTTAGTTTTCGTGCTCCTTCTCGTCCTCCCTCCTAGCGGTGCTGCTGTGAAAGTTGCTGTCGGTGGGCTGGAGCCGGAGGGTCTGACGGGCGCGCTGGCTCCCTTCTTGGGAGCGACGGTAGGGCTGCCTCATGGTCCTGTGCCTCAAAGGCCACACTGCTGCTGCTGCTATTACACCGCTGCCTGCGAGGGATCTGAAGGTCGTCTACTCCAGCCCCTGGAGGAGCCCCGCGGCAGAACTTGCCCTGGCCTCCTGGGGCCGGCTTGCCCAAGGGAACAACGCAGCCCTGGTGTCCTTGTGGACGTGTCGCGTGCCTCAGCGAGCAGGAGGAGTGACCTAAGCGGGTTAGGCCAGAGAGCGAGGATAGGCTTAGCAACCAAATGCCCCTCAAGCAGTTCCGTGGGCCCCGGTGCCTGCAAAAGTTTTCCCTTTATGCAGATTTCACAGATGGCATCATTCTGTAAGAAGACAGACAACTCACAGATTGGGCAGTGGCGGGGTAATTTCCCCCACCCCCCTTGGAATAATTACTTTTGGGCCGTGTCCAATATATTTCCCAATATCCCAGGCAGCAAATGATCTTAGCATGCAGTTATTGAAGAAGACTGGTTCTGCTGGCCTAGTTTGCGTGGAAGAGATTCCTTTAAAGTCATTTGTTGACTCGGGCAGCGGTAATTGGGGGAGGGGCAGGTCTTAGGGGGTAAAGAGCAAAGACTTGCCAGGAAATTTTAAGCGAGGCACAACTTTGCTCGCACTAGTTTTGGGGTTGGGCTCGTTTTGATGGAGTGTTTTTTTTTTGGGGGGGGGGAAGGAATGTGAGTGTCTTCCTTGCATACATGACAAAGTGCTCACCCATTTCTCCTAACCAAATATTGAGAGAAAAATTGCCCAGATGGCATCATTGAAGATCATTTGTTTCCAAAGGAAAAGTTGTGCTATATGCAAAGAACTGATACCAGAAAAAGCTGCTGCACACTTATGCTTTAATATCTGCATATGGTAATTGGCCAAATGAACCAGTTAGTATTCTGTTCTTGTAATACTTGGCGCGGTAGAGAGGCTCCTGTTACATTTCATTTCTGATCTCATTTGTGGGAGTGGAATAACAGTGGCTGTGTTATCTGCCACCTCACACGTGCCTTCTCTCTTAAATCTTGGGACACCCTGTAAAGGCGGAGAAGGAAGGAAGCTTTCCTCCTTGTGTTGGCTCCACTTCTGTTTTGACTACAGCTTGGTAAGAACTGAGTGGAATGGAAGCCTTCCTGGGAGGTTGGGAGGCAGTATGTAGCATTCTTGAACTGTGGCAGCACCAGCAGCCTGCTCATTCCTTCTTTGGAACTCTTGGTAGGTTATCCAACACTCACTGGAATGTTTGCATATTGTCTGCTGTTTCCTTTTTTCACTTGAATTGTGGGGGTTCAGTGCTACAGATGATGTTGATAACTAGTGGAATTCATCATTTAAATGCAGCATTTAAATCTTATTGCAGCAAAGGATTTGCTTATGTTATGTTGATTTACCAGAGAGAGAGAGAGAGAGAGAGAGAGAGAGAGAGAGAGAGAGAGAGAGAGAGAGAGAGCAAGCAAAGTCACAGTACTGCAAAATGGAGTGGATCATCGCATAATATCAATAAGCAATTCTGATCTGAAATAGTAGATGGCTCCTCAAATGAGTCAGGGGTTTAATAAGAGTCACCACATTAGTTAAAGCAAAAAAGTTTAGTACTCATGCAGCCCAATTCTGTGTACCTTCACTCAGAAGCAAGTCTCACTGATTTCAAAAGGGACTTTTCCCCAAGGAAGTGTTCATGATTATAGGCTTATGTTTCTACTAGACTTTGAATGCAGGAGAGTCATTATTTGTAATATTTACAAATAATATTTAGCTCCTATAGCAGGGAACTCAGTGAATGTTGCTAATCAACTAATATAAATATTTAAAATGCAAAAGTCAGACTAGAAATTCAGACTAGAAGTTGATTTGTTAAAAATTCTGTTTCATATTAGGAGAGATAGAACAGTTCCTTTCATATGATCCTGATGAGGGGTGTGTGTGTGTGTCTGTGTGTGTGTGTGTGTGTGTGTGTGTGACTCAAATCTCCACTCCATATGACAGATCTATCTTCTGCATTTTATTATTTCCATGGAAGACATGTGGCATGTTGGACAACAACTTTGACTTGAGTCTCATAGATGCACTGTTTTAAGTCTGAATGCAGAAAGTTTGTAGTAAAAGTGTGAGGTTATAAAAAGCGTAGAACTGTTAATCAGGCAACTTGGCTTAAAATAATGTTAGCTAATCTTGCCTTACAAACAACTGTAATAAAATAATGATCTAGCAGTATGATCTATGCATATAAGAATGCATACTAGTTAGTTCTGTGTTCTAGTAGCTGCAGCAATAACTTGCAGTAAACTTGGAGGAGAGCTCGGTATGAAATGTGAAGTATTGGCCAATCTCCTTAAGCAATAATAGTACATAATCAGTGTTCATGTTGTCAGTTCCACATGGGCTTATACTTTGTGCAGATAATGCAGCATATTGAATGTCATTTTTAACTGTTGATTTTGGATGATATATAATAGAAATTGGAGTAAAATATCCCACAATGTGAGATGTTCAGAATAGAAAAGAACATCTTTCTTGGAGAAGAATGGATTAAAATACTTCATTGCTTGTGTGCATTAATATAGCACAATTGCACTTTTGTTAGCAGATACCATCACTTGTCTGTCTATAGTACAGTATTTGTGTTGGAAGCCCCACTTATGCCACCCTCTGGAAGGCATAGTGACTACCTCATAGTTTATTTGAATAAAGTAAATATGCTAGCCAACACTTAAGATACTGAAGTGGCATAATGTCTGAAGTTTTTCTTGTAAGCATGAATTTTTGTTCAGCATACATTACATCTCTGGTGGTGGGGTCTACGTGTGTTTGGTTGTTTTGCAAAAGGTTATGTCTCTCTACTTGCCCACTTTTAATTTGCTTTCAAGTGGTTCATTTTCCTTAGTTACAATTTTCAAGAGAAAGAAAAGAACTGTGAATTCTCCATACTGACATTGTTGGAAGAGAAAAGTATAACTAATTAAATGTACAATGAGATTCTAAAGCATGTTGTTCGTAGTACCTGAATACTTGCATTTAGTGCTTTTATTTTCTTTACTGGAAACTGCTCTTAAGAGAATTACACATCTAGTCACGCTTTTAATGTCACTTTCCCTACACTGAAAAAACTACTACAGGAAAAGGAACAGTGTTGCATCTTTTACGTTTCTATTGAATTTGGTAATTTCAGAGGCACACTGTAGCAGCAATATATAGGACCACCTAATGTTCCATTGAGGCCAGCGGGTGGTGCAGTGGGTTAAACCGCTGAACCATGAGCTGTTGATCGAAAGGTCGGCAGTTCGAATCCGCGACGGGGTGAGCTCTCGTTGCTTGGCCAGCTCCTGCCAACCTAGCAGTTCCAAAGCATGTTAATGCCAGTAGATAAATAGGTACCGCTTGCGGGAAGGTAAACAGCGCTCCGTGTTCCAGCCACATGCTACGCGCTGCAGCAAAGAGAGTCATGCCGGCCACATGAGCACGGAGGTGTCTTCGGACAACGCTGGCTCTTCGGCTTTGAAATGGAGATGAGCACCACACCCTAGAGTCGGACACGACTGGTCTTAATTGTCAGGGGTCACCTTTACCTTTACCTTTACCTTAATTTTCCATTGGTTATACTTGCTGATAGTGTTGCTGTAGTCCCCGTTTGCTTCCTGTGTTATTCAAAGGCTAATGCTTTCCTTGTTTCTGTGAGTGTAGGATGGATGCCAGTCCCTTGAAAGAGAGAAATGGTGGTTGCCAATAGTGATGTCAAATAGTTTGCAGTAGTGATTGGTGGTACTTGGTGTGTAGTGTGTTTATTCCCATTTCACAAGCCCACCTGCACACTATCTCCCTCTGAGTGTTTGCTAGTTTTGTCAGTTGTTTTGAGCTATGCATGTTAAGAATTCATGGTGGTAGATAATAATGGACTCTACTCTTCCAGTGGAGCTTATTACTTCTGAATGTCTTCAGCTGCTGTGGTGTTCTTTGGTTGTGTCTCTGCAAGACAGAATAGAGAGAGGTAAGAGTTCAGCCAACAGTGTTAATGAGTGTATGTTTCTGTGTGTTTCATTCCTTTTCCAGTGCTTGGTATGAAATTAAACTGGACTCTCAGTTGTGCTCATTACATTGTTATCGTGTATGGTCCTTGTGGAAGAACCATTTGTGTTCCCTAGTATGCACCTGTGCTGCCAGGTATGCCCTCTAGTGCCCCCTAGTTCTTCTTTGTGACTGGTAGTTTGTAATTATTGGTATTCTCCATAAGAGTTGTGGGTATGTTTATTGAAAAGAGAAGAGGTGGTTAATGGTGTATGTTTGATGTTATTGCCTGGGCTTTTCCTTTTCTAGTCCTTCATTGAGGGTTCCTTGTGCTTGAACAATGGACATACCCTCTTGCTACGCTGCCCATTGTGGAGACTTAAGAGCTTCTATAGGATCCTTTGTAGCTCCTATCCCAGAACGTAAGTAAGAGAACTAAACACTGAATGTAAGCTATGAACTATTTTCTGATTTTTTGTTGGTGTTCAACCATAGTGAATTAATATAAACAAATCTGCAAGTGTCTCTGGTCCCATAGTGAATATGATGTTCAGCAGTTCACAGATCCTGTATCTGGAGTTATCATTTGTGATGTGAGGTGGTATAGGAAAGATAATATTTTGTCTCCTAAGGCTTAGAAAGCCATTTGCATGTGTGCTGAAAGACTCTGGGAAAGATCTTCTCTTATTGAACTGAGGCATGGAACTGGCGTGTCACACACTTTCTTGCCTTTTCTATACCCCAGTGCAAATGATAATAAGTTACACTTTTCTTCTAAGCCTTCTGCATATGTCAGAGGCCTCCAGAGAAAGGAGGGACTCAAAAGCAGCCACAAATAAGATCTGGCACGTAAGATGATTCAGCACTTGTGGATCCTGAATTCATATATCGTGTAGGCATCCTGGTAATCTTACTTACTATTTGGATGCTTACTAGTTGGATGCTTATTATTCAAAGGCTTGTAATAAAAAAATCTGTTTAACTAATCAGCTGCTTAAAAGCCAATTAAAAATATTCCTTAAGGTGTACATAACTTGCTAGCAGTGCAGTTTTATATATGCTATACTGGTACTTATTAACATGAAACTGTCAGGGAAAGAAGAAGCCCTGAATGGTTACAAGCTGCTAAGACCACAACATAGTTGAGCTTAGAGAAAATTCCTTTCTGTTCTTCAGTTATGATTACAGGAATAATTTTCTGGTTCTAAATATATGTACTGGTGTAATAATCCTTGTGCAATTGTGACCCATGGTTTTGTGTTTTATATATTTTATGAATTAAAAAATAATATATCCTGCACTTTCCCTCGGGGAGATTCCAAGGTGGCTTATGAGGATAGAATTGATCCCTGTGGGACCAAAAAGGTCAATGACCATGGCAGAAATTCCCCAATACCACCAGCTGAAATCTACCCACCAGGAAGGACCGATGCCACTGCAAAACAATGCCTCCAAGTTCCATCCCATCCATGCAATGGCATCGCTAGGGGGTTGCGATAAGTGCGCCCTGCACAGGGTGTAACGTAGGGGGTGACACCATGGCTGGGCAGGCTCAGCTGTGAGTGGTATATCTCATCGCTGACAGCTGAGCCAAATCCTAGCCTTGGCTGCGGCTCTCAGACTAAGCTACAAAAAAAGCTGAAAAAGCCAAGGGGGTGTGTGTCACCCTTCCCCAGGAGGGGTAACACCCCCTTGGCTTATCCAGCTGCTCTCCTGCACCCTGCGAGCCAAAGCATGCGAATTTAAAGCGACTCTTGCGCCTTTGGCTTGCAGGTGGGAGCTGCAAAGAAAGCTTGAAGGCAGCGGTGGGGCTGTCACCCACTTTACTGCCTTCAGCTTTCTTTGCAGCTCAGCGACCTGGAAGTAATTGACGTGGCATGATGTCATCATCATGCCAAGTCAATTACTTCCAGGTTGCTGATTTGCGCCACACCAAGAGGATTCCAGGTAAGCTACGCCCCTGCATCCATGTGATCCAAAGAGATACCATGGTTTATGGTGTTGAATGCTGCTAAGAAGTCTAGCGGAACGAACAGGATACACTCCAGGTGTAGATTATCAACAGTGGTGGCCAACCCGTGGCACACCATGTGCCACATTTTATGTAGATAATCTTGAGCGTGCCACAAAAATAAGTAAATAACAATCTAAGGTAATGAAAATATTTAAAGCATAGTGACAGCACAAGCAGAATAAGGCACAGTGGGGTGCAGAGACCTCCTGTAGCGCCACAGGCTTGGAAAAGCGCACTGGGGTCGAGAAAGAGAGAGGGACTTCAGTGCTCGGCTCGAACAGGAACAGCAGTGCGTGCCACTTCAAAAGGCTCAGCGTGCCACTAAGTGGCACCCGTGCCATGGGTTGGCCACCTTATGAACTAGAGCAAGCAAGTCAATTTCTATCCCTGGCTGAAAGTTAGACTGAAATGGGTGCAGGAAATCAGTCTCATCCAGGAATTCCTGGAGTTGGATCACCACTGCTCTCTCAAAGAACTTTCCCAAGCACAAGAGGTTTGATACTAGCTGGTAATTATCCAACATGGTGGAGTCTAGGAAGAGCTTCTTCAGGAGATGACAAACAACTGCCATCTTTAATCAGGAAGACTCAATGCCCCATTCAAAAGAAGCATTTTTCACCCTCCCATCCACTCATCCAGTCCCCCTAGGCAGATCTTACCAGCAAAGACTGGCCAGGGTCCAGAGAGCACAGGGACAGCTTCATAGCAGGAACGTGGATCATGTCTCTGACTCCAAGTTCCAAGTCAAGTCCCAAGTCTTTGCCCCCAAGTTCCAAGTCTTTGGTTGCGAGTTGCAAGTCCCTATCTATTTAATAAGGAAAACGGGCTTAAACCTGAATAAAATTCGACTTGCCATAAAAGGCTCCAAGTCTCGAGTCGAGTCTTTTGAGTGTTTTACAATCGCCGAGTCAAGTCATTGATGCGATTTGTGTCCGACTCGAGTCTGAGTCAATAGACTCAAGTCTACATCACTGCTTCACACTACTATGAATCCTATCCATGTGCTCAGGCTGTATAGTGGTATAGTGACTGATGCATCTGAAATGTATGCTTATTGGCTTTTTGTTGTTCAGTCGTTAAGTCGTGTCCGACCCTTCGTGATCCCATGAACCATATCCCGCCACGCCTTCCTGTCCTCCACTATCTTCCTGAGTTCGCTCATTTTCATGTTCATTGCATCAGTGATGCTGTCTAACCATCTCATCCTTTGCCTTCCCCTTCTCCTTTTGCCTTCAATCTTTCCCAGCATCAGAGTCTTCTCCAGAGAGTCCTCTCTTCGCATTAGGTGGCCAAAATATTTGAGTTTCAGCCTTAGTACCTGTCCTTCCAGGGAACAGTCAGGGTTGATTTCATTTAGGATTGACTGATTTGATCTCCTAGCAGTCCAAGGGACTCTTCTCCAGCACCGCAGTTAGCAACTTTTAAAATTGACCTGGAAGGCTGAAATTCTCCAATCACATTCCTGAATTGACCTTTGAAGTTAATGTTCACTGGCGTCGACAGGGGGAAGCGGGGGGGGCGGGCCGCCGGGGGGCGTCGCGCGTACAGGGGTGACGCGCGACGCCCCTTACTTACAATTTCACGCTGAGGTGGGCCCGCCCGCCCTCCCTTGTCTCCGTTTGGCTCCAAAATGAGCCGAAAACGGAGCGGGGAGGGCGTTCCGCTCCTGCGCGTGACGTCACGCGCGGGGGTGGAGCCTCCCCCTTAAGGGCGACGCGCGCCCCCGCTCAGGGGTGTCGCGCGTTGTCGCGACGCCACTGTTAATGTTACTCCATGAATTCTCCTTACAAAAGCAACAAGACAGCTATAGAGAGCGACTATGTCCTTGTGGGGTGGAACAAATAGGAACCACTGAACATGTTCTGCTGGAATGTATGTTATATAGAGATATACGTACCACCCTTATCTCTCCATTGCTGGTTAAGCTACCAGGCCGTACGAGCCAGTTCTATAGATTTTTGCTTCTCTCAGACTCCAACTCTGCTGTTACATACAGTGTTGCTAAATTCTTTGCGGCTGCAATCAGTATCCGAAGAAAGATGGTAAATTGTGGACTTTCTAACTTGGTATAGGAAACCTCTGATGGGATGTGTATTTAATTTATAGCTTGTTATGATAGTTGACTCTTATTTCTGTTCATTTTTATTATTAGTATAGATTATAGATTTATAGATATATTTGACATTCTAATTCAGAGCAAACTTTTTATCTTAGATTTTATAGCATTAAGTATGGGTTGATTGGTGGCCGGGGGGTGGTGGTGGTGGTGGTGGTGGTGGTGGAGTCTATTTTATTTTAATTTCTTGTCTTAATTGGTGTTCATGATGTTTCTTTTGGCTCTGTATTGGTAATTTTTCCGCTGGTCTATGACTGCAATAAAGATTATGTACCGGTATGTATGACAGCTATAGAATTAAAAATTTGAAGGAGAAGAAACTGGAGATAGTCAATGATTGCTCACTTGTATGAAACTGCTTAGCATATTAATCATTCATTTCTTAACTAGTTCTCAAATTCTTTTCCTTGATGGGTGGTGAGCTGATGGGATAGATAAATCTATGATAGCAAACTGATGCACATGAGCAATTGCATGTTAGCTAGTCTTAGGAAACTATAAGACTCAGCACCTAAAATGATTACATGAAGAGGCCCTAAATGTTGCGAGGATTGCAGCCTAGGGAGTCATATAAAAATGCTATCTTGGCGGTGAGATAGATATCCTGCCTTTTCAGTTGACATCAGTTACATTTCTATGTTGATATTTAAACTTTCAAAAAATTAACATTGTATAAACCAGTGGGCTAAAGATCCTGAAACACTTACATAAGAACACAAGAAAAGCCCTGCTGGATCACGCCAAAGGCCCATCTAGTCCATCATTCTTTTCCCCACAGTGGCCCACCAGCTGTCTCTGAGAAGCCAAATTCGCAAGCAGGAGAGATGGCATACTTTTCTCCCACCACTACTTCCCTGTAACTGGTATTCAGAGAAATATTGCTTGGGATCCAGTGGTAGCACACAGCCATCATGACAAGTATCCTTTGATAGGCCTTTCCTTCATGAATTTGTCCAATTTCCATTTAAAGCCATCCAGGTTAGCGGCCACCACCAACACTTGTAGCAACAAATTCTCAGACTAATTATGCAGTGTGAAAAAGTACTGTACCTCCTTTTGTCTGTTCTAATTTTCCCACCTTTTCAGTTTCTAATTTTCAGTTCTAATTTTCCCACCTAATTTTCAGTTTCGTTGAGTGACCCCTGGTTCTAGTACTATGAGACAATATGTATACCAGAAGTAAAGGGTAAAGAAAAGACAATATGTATACCAGAAGTAAAGGGAAGACAGAAGAAACTTTAGTTTCATTACTTCATAGTGCAGGAATATAATTCATAAGGCATGAAATATGCTAAATAATAAGAATGTTTTAGAACATAGCACAGGACAACATTTCTTCACCACTAACATGACAGATCTGTTAAGAAATCAGGCTTCTTGCTGAGAGAATGTAGTGTAAGGTGTATTTGATTATTAGTATTTCTTTAGAGATATTGAGTTTCGTTGAGTGACCCCTGGTTCTAGTACTATGAGACAATATGTATACCAGAAGTAAAGGGTAAAGAAAAGACAATATGTATACCAGAAGTAAAGGGAAGACAGAAGAAACTTTAGTTTCATTACTTCATAGTGCAGGAATATAATTCATAAGGCATGAAATATGCTAAATAATAAGAATGTTTTAGAACATAGCACAGGACAACATTTCTTCACCACTAACATGACAGATCTGTTAAGAAATCAGGCTTCTTGCTGAGAGAATGTAGTGTAAGGTGTATTTGATTATTAGTATTTCTTTAGAGATATATGTATTTCTTTAGAGATATATGCACACTGACGGGCAGCCCAATCCTCATGTAAACAAGTGTTCCGGCGCCAGGAGTAGTCGCAAACGTGCCATAGCACGTATGCGACTACTTGCGAGCAGGGGCCAGTGCAGAGGTAAGACAGGATCCGGTGGGGGGGGCGGATCGCTGGGCGGGGGAGGGTAGCCATTGGTCCAGGTGGCCCAGGAGGGGGAGGGGACGGCCTTCGGCCATATCCTGACCCCCGCCGGGCGCCGGGGCCTTTACATGGCCTCCTCTTACTTCCGCCAGCAAAATAGCTGGTGGAAATCTGGGGAGGCCAATAGGACCTGGCCCCGATTACGCTCTGGGAAGGGGATGAGCCACACAGGCTGCTGGTGCACAGGATCTGGCTGGCAGCCATGGGCCACCGGCCGGATCTTAGTCAGGATTGCGCTGTAAGACAGAACAACTTGGCTCTGCCTGTTGAGAAGTGTTATAGCTCCCCTACCTAGAGGCTGAGAAAATTGAAGAAAATTGCAATTGGACCTACTTCTCCCCCTCCTAACTCCCAGGGAAAGCTAGCTGCTAAGGATGGGGGTAAGTGAATATAAACAGATGCAAAATGGCAGCTGTTCTCTGTGTGTTTTTATCCCATTTGTGAGGAAGCTGTTGAAATTCTCAATATTAAAGATGAGCTTAAGTTACATGGAATATGTAGCCTGACTCCAGTGAATCTCAGTGATGAATCATGAGGGTTAGAAAAATAAGAAGTAATAGAGCCCAACCTTATCCTTCTCAACCCCCACTGATGGAGCTGCACCAAAAAGGCTTCCATTGCATCCTGTGGGGTGGGGTAGGTGGATCGGGAGGCTTGGGGGAGGTATGGGAAAAATTTCCCTTGACTCCTGATTGCCAATGGGTCTTCTCAGACCTGCACCAACTCTTTCGCTGTCAAAATTCTGAGGAGACAAAGGGGGTGGGGAGCCTGTTAAAAGAGGGGTTAGGCTCTTGCGCATGTAGTTGCTGCCAGATCTACTCCGTCCAGCAGCCTCCTCTTTTTCCTCCTCCCCTTCCTGCCCAATTTTGCCCCCTTCTTGCCCACCCACGGCCCTACTGCTGCCTTAACTTCTCTGGTGGTTGCAGTGGGGTCCGTCAGAGGGGTTGGAGCTCTGCCGTGTCTTGTGGCAACCCTCGGAAAATGATGCAATGGAGCACTGCATGTTGTAGGATTCAACGGAGCACTTCATTCTCTGTTGTCAGCCATTTTACGACAGCGGAAGTCTGTTCCGCTGTCGTAAATGCTTCTGTGTGACAGCCCAATTCTGAATAAGATTGGGCTGTCAGTACCTAAACGGCCTGAACAGACTTCAGTAGGATAGCTGTCTGGTGGAGCAAGAAAACATTTCTAAGCCTAGTGACTAAAGAGGGAAGTAAGGGGCCTTCTAAATACCAGTTCATCCTTAATGTATCTTCAGGTACTCAAAAAACAAGGTTATCAAAATCCATATCTAAAACATTAAGAGGTTTTTAAGCATAAATATTTTATCTCCTCTCTCTGACTGGTGCAGTGGTCTTCATATGTGAAAGATATTTTACATTTTTTTAAAAAAAGTTATATTGCTGAAGCAAAAGTTCTTTATGGAAGCCCCAATGCATCTGATGTTTCATAGCTGAATCAGAGTGTGCAAGAAATTTCCTAATGTCACTGGTCTACCTTTGTGCATTGGAACCCCTAGAGATGAGGTACAAAGTCTTGAAGGTTTGCCCAGCTAACAAACACTGGGATAATTGTCTCTAGCTATATGTTTATGTGAATCTGAAGTTGTCCCTGCTGCATCTTTCCAGAACTTGCTAGTCCAAGCAAGTCCAAGGAAGACTTGATGTGATTAGCCTATAATTGGGGCATTCTGGAATGCTGGCTGGGCAATTAATCAATCTCATACTCACATGTTAGTCAACTTTTTAATTTTGATTTGGTGACAAATGGAAAGAGCGCTCAGCCACTGAATTTCCATAGATTTTTTTGTAGTCAAAGAATGTGCTTCCACATGGTACCTTTTATCAGTCTTGAAACAACCTCTCGCTAACATTTTAGGCTCTAAATGACATTCCTCCCAAATGAATTGTCATATTTTCTCCATTATTGTCCCATTATTTTGAAAGTGCTGATATCTCCCCACTTTTTGACGAACTGTTTTTCAATGATACACACTTTGACGCCTTTCAATTATAACTGGAAGTCATTCATTCGATACATGATCCATGCTTTTGACCTAACTTGTCATGTTTGCACCCTCTCTGTGCTATTCTAAAGGCAAAAATTGCCCCCCTCCCGTGTTGATTTGCATATGACATGGTGATTTAAAGTGTTTTGGAGTGTGCATGTGAGGAAGAGAGCCAACTTTGGCTCAGGGTCCATTCCCAAAGGCATTAATGAGAGTCCATTAGCAGCAATCCTGGTGCAATCACCAAGGAACAGCAGGAATTGTTTTGCATTTGCAACCTAAAACAAGACCAGGTTCTGCTTTTTTATTGTTTCTGTCAGTGCTCTATTCCCTAACACGTCAAATCAGCGTGGGATGCCTGTATCTTATTTAACTTTCAGCTCAATTGCAGCCGAATAATTTCAAGTGTCACCTGATATAATGCTGTTGTGGTGCAGACAATTGATGTGTTTGGTGACCCTACCGTAATGTCCCTTTGCCATTTCCCTCGCTGCCCCCCACCCCACACCTGCTGACTGTAATGGTTTCACCACTGCCTGGTGGATAGTTTTTATATATAATTACAACTGTAAACATGATACTGATGTACAAAGATGTCTTTCTGAATTAAAAATAGCATCCCCCCTGGGAGCAGCAAAAATAGCAGCATAGGAAAAGGGTGAACAGGTAACTTTCCCCATCACCTCTGCTGCTCTTGTCTGAGGGCACTGCGACACACTCATAGCGTCGTCGCAAGATGCCTCCAGTAGCCTCTTCCCGGCTCTCTCAGGCACTGTCATCATGGATTGTGTGAAATCTCGTGTGATCCAACAAGGCAGCACCCAAATCGTGTACGATATCACGCAATCCAAGATGTTAGTACCTGGGAGATCCAGGAAGAAGAGACTGCCGGGGGGGGGGCATCCCAACAGGTACCTTGGAAGAAGGGTGCCGTGACCCCAGTAAGTTTGGGAACCGCTGGCCCAGTGGCAAGAGTACTTGCCAAGTTATTCTTTGTCTTGCAGTCCTTCCTCTTCCAGCTTAGAGCATTCCTTTCCAGTTTCTAGTTCAAGATGCTATCATACTAAAGGGAAGCTGCTGCTGAAGATGCAATTCTTCCTGCTCTGGCTGCTTGATACTTAGTTCTACAGGGTTTATGATAGCCTGTCCCTAAAGCTCTCAATGCTTTTCACGCTTCCACCACTTTTCCTTTGTGCTGCCAGCTTGAACCATCCTGGTGTTTAGAATGAGAGCACCATAGTTTGTCAGAACCAGAAGTGGCCCCTACCCCTTTAAGGGGGGTGGCAACATGTGGTGATATTGGCAACTTCCTGCTGCCACCAGGATTATTATTATTATTATTATTATTATTATTATTATTATTATTATTATTATTATTATTATTTTGCTTACTTGGAGTCAAGCCTTCCCTGCACAGGGGGCCAATGGCCATGGAAGTCGCTTCCGGTTGCTTTCCCCCCTTCCAACAGGCAGTTTATACTCTTACAACGTGGTGCTAGAGGGAAGGAGTGGGCGGCGGGCCTGTGCAGGTCTACAATAAGGTACAGTGGTGCCACCTCCTCCCCCTCAGCCCTCACCCTCACCAGACTGCGGACTTCAGCATCCACAGCTTTTCTCATCCACAGGGGTTCCAGGAATGGAACCCCCATGGACGCGAAGGGCCCACTGTATATAAGTCTATTAATTCGTGCCCTTTCTGGATGGAAGTAAGGTGGCTGCATGTCATCTGTGGGGGAAAAATGGAGTCTCTAAATATGTTTCTGTTCCTTTTGAACACTTGCTCATAAGTGCTCATAAGTTTTGGATTGCATTCCATTGCGTTAATTGCCATATATAGTACAATATTTTCTGAAATTATGTGTGTAGTGGTTGCATTTTGCAAGATATCGTCTAGGATATTTGTGAATTTTTCAAAAATAGTAAGATTTTTGTGCAAGTGGAAACAAATATAATGCCATTTTTTTTAACAAGTAATACTTAAGTAGTTTTTACTTGTCCCACACCTGTAATTCAGACTGCTGTTGTTTGGAACCTACATGTGATTTGAAATTGACTGTCTTCCTCTTTGTGTTTTGCATTAACAACATTCACATATGACATTTGACAGATTCGAGACTGACAGCAAATCCTAACTAACTATCCGGCAGGTGACCCAAGGCCGCCCACTGAATGCTATTCCCATTCCGTGCCGCTCTGCAGCAGCCTGGAGGTCTACTCAGGGGAAGGAGGGGACATTCGTCTCCTTCTCCCGGTGTAAACTAGGGAAGGCCCAATGGGTAGGCTTACCATCTGTCCCGGAAAGTCCGGGACCGTTCTGGGCTCCGGTCCCGGATCAGTCCCTGGCTTTCTGGGCCCGGTTAAGCTTCCACCGCCACTTCAATAAGGTAAAAAGTACATTTTTTTCCTGATGGTGGCCATCTTGGATCTCATGAAATCTTGTGAGATCCAAGATGGCGGCACCCAAATCTCATGAGGGCACATGACCTGGCCAGCCTGGATGCAGCCGGCTAGGTTCCAGAAGACTGGCAGTGGCGGTGGCGGCTGCGGGAAGGCGACAGCAGCAGCAGAAGAGGAGGAGCGGTGGGGACAGCAAGGTAAGTGGCAGTGGTGGCAAAAATGGCCATTTTCGTGCCCATAAAAAAAATCCAAAAACTTAATTTTATTTATTTACTTATTCGGGGGAGGGGGTGTTTCCAGTTTGGATCCGGGAAAATATGGTAAGCCTACCGATGGGCCTCCTCGGATTTCTGCCAGCTATTTAGCTGGCAGAAGTCGGAGGAGGGTGTGTAACGACCGCGTCAGCCAGGGCCGGGGATATGGTGGATGGCATCCCTGCCCTCCCATGCCAGCATGGCCAATAGCCCCCCTCCCTCACTGCCTGGACTGCCCATGCGGCCACCGGGGGATCCCTAACCTTCCTCTGGCGGCCACATGGAGATCCAGCGGCAGAGTAAGGGCTGCTGGTCTAGCACCAGTGGCTCTTAAGGTTGGGCAGGATTGCGCTGCCCAAGAGGTTCTTAGTGTGACCTGAAAATACCCTAAGTTTTCATCATGAATGTTTCTACAGTCAGTTGACTTAAATACGAGTGTTTGTTCTGTCTGTCTGATAGAGATAAGAGCTTAATATCTCTTCCTGTCAACCCAGGAAACATTTCCAGATTAACGTATTTTTGGAGATAATGGAAAATTCATTGTACTGCAACAGCAGAAACTACACTTGCAGTCCAGACAGATCACTGCAATGCACAAGATCTGAGAATCAATGAAATTTTTGAGTATATTAGCCGCAACACCTGATTGGCTTCATTATCTCACACTGAGGACAGATGAGTATATTTAGTTAGAGCTGTACACTTGCTTCTTTAGAAGGTACCTGGAGCCTGTATGTAACTTGATGGTTCAGTTTGAATATTTATTTTTAAAACCCCTTTAATACTATGGGGAAAAAATCCTCTACTTCAGATGCAGCAGCATTTCAGATGCAGCAGCATTTAAAGAATCTACAATACTCACCAATGGTTGTATATTTTGAGTACATTGTTATGTATTTTTCTGTAGATAGAAAGCATTTTGTAACCAAAGAAACATCTATAATAGATCACAAAATAAATGTAATTGAACATATCTGACTCAGTTTATTTACTGACACCTTTAAAAGTGTGCATAAACATGCTACGGTAGACATCAAAACTAAGTACAGGAAATTATATTATGACAACTTAAGTGTCATCTGCCTGACAAGGAGAAATGAAATGTTTTCATCATGCACAAGTAGTAAAAAAAAGTAATAAAACAATATTTTTCACGTCATATACAATATTTTGTTCTAGAAGAAACTGAGAATGTTTCTGAGCCAAAAAATATTGCAAAAGTAGTTCATCATATATTGCAGTTCCAGGCCTCTTTGCTCATATCATAAAAGGTACAGTAGATTCATGGCGGTGATTGTATCATGCTTGTCCTGTTCCTCCACATGTTTTCCTTAGCACCTGAGTGACATGCAGATATACATGTCTGCAAATATGTTAGCCTGAAATGTGTTCACTCTATTTACATTTTGTTTAGCTGTTAACTTAGAACATTTTAGGTTTATACCTCACAAATGTATAGGCAGTTCTCAATTAACGTGGTCTTTACACATTTGCAAAATAGCACGATTTGCAAATTAATACCGGAAGTGCTACTTAACCCTGGCAGTTTTTGAAATAACGTGGGCAGTTAGCTGCAAATTAGTTGCTAATGAGCAGCCCGTTAGATGCTTGAAGTTTCCTGTGTGTGTGGAGGGGGGGGGGAGGGAGTCTTCTCTAAAGGCAGAAGATAAAAAAGAGAAAAAGAAAATATGTTCACAGAGCTGCCACTTACCGCTTTCTCTGTTTCCTTACCAACATCTTTGTTTTCATAATTTCTTATCAACCATTGATATCAGTAGCCACTCCCACCCCAGTAACCTCCCTCCTCAATCCTCCCCCATGCCATATTGGGCAAGCAGAAATCACCAGTCATCAGCATGAGTGTTCAATGACTTTCCCCCTAACGTATACCAGTTACATTGATTCTTTGCCCTTTAGGGAAAAATACAGATGCATGGATGGTGCTTGTTTGCTGTTCCTCATGGGGAGAACAGCTTTGGGGATACAGTTTACATAAGGAACATGGTGTATGAATGTGTGGAATGTTTGAACATTCCTTCCCCAGCACTGTGGCCACATCCTATTCAGGGCTCCCTGGTTGCCTAAAGTTTTAAGAAAACCATCATGGTCAGTCTGTTCTTTTTTTTTTTCCAGAGTTCTTCTGAATGTTTAAAATATCACAAGATTATACTTGCCCACAGTGAACCTAACAATACAGTAGTTACATAGGCTAGATAGGGAGGATTTACAGATTTCCTCGATTCTAAGACGCACATTTTTCCCAATTAAGCATCTCTAAAAATGGGGTGGGTCTTAAAAGCAAGGGCGTTCTTTTTTCTTTTGTGAGCAGTCTCCTGCTGCTTATTGCACAGAAGTAGACCGAAACTAAATGCTAGAGACTCAGCAAGGTTAACAGGAAGCAGGAAAGTTAACCTTGCTGAGCCACTCTAGCACTTAACCTCTGTCTACTTCGCTGCGATAAGTAGCGGGAGGCTATTTATCACGTTTGTTTAAGCAGGACACCAATGTTATAACATCAAAGGTAACAGCCTGTGTGTGTGTGTGGGGGGGTTGCGCGCATGCGCGGGGAACTATGGGGGATTTGGCATACGCAGATAAGTGAATCTGCGGATGCTTAATCAGCGGATACAGCCCCCCCCACTCTCTAACTCTCCCCAGCAGTTCCAATCCAGTTGCAACCCCTACACATGAGGGGTTGTAACAATGACACATTTAAAGTTGTGTATAGTTTGGATGTTATTTGGCATGGGGAGTTTTCTTGCAGTTTTGCTTTTTAACTTGACTTACAGATTGCAGTTCCCTGTGGGTGAAGGCTTCTGGGACTAAGTTCAGAAGCAGAAGAAACACTCTTTCATTTTTTTCTTTGAGTACTTTAGTCTACTGTATGAGAATTCATACTAGCAATTAAATGTGGAACATTCAGGAACTTGTGCACTAGTTTAAAATGTTTCAGGGAGTAGTTTAGTATTGAACATGTGCAGATGAACCTGTTATAAGGGCATGTCCCATAGTAGGTACTCAAGAGCTACAGCAATGATTGCCATTGCAAATGCATCCTCAGTTTTGAAAACAACCACCACCCAAAAATCCGTATACTGTATTATACATTTCTCTTGAAGCAATAAACTATATAAACTTGAATCAATGAAACATAACTATTTTCATGCCACTAGTATTATAATAGTAAATCCCATGGCATTTTATTTTTGGTATTCAATATAAGTGAAGTGGTAATGGTGATGGCAGAAAGAGGTTGTCATAAAATTTAACTTTTGCTTCAACTTCAGCAACATAGTGAAGTGTTTTTAAAGTAGCCTGAAAAGCATATGTCTTTTAGGGCCCAATCCTATCCATTCCCTCTGACAATGCAGCCACTGCCCCCTGCTACATTCTGTGGGGGGCAGTCTCGGAGGTCTTCTCAGGGTAAGGGAGCATTTGTTCCCTTACCCAGGGGTAAGCTTTCGAGGCCCAACTGGGCCTACTCAGATCTGCGCCAGTGAAATTGCAGGAGCACGTTCCCATGGGCCTGGGTCGCATTGGGTCCGGAAAGTTGGCTTGGATTTGGTGAATGCTGTTGCTGTCGAACACGCCGCCATCCTGGACCCAATCCTCCCCCATTGCTGCCCCGTCACCTCCCCGTTTTGCCCACCCAGGACCCCATTCTGCCTTATCCCCATTCTGTTCTGCCTCCTCCACTGTATTACCTCAATTGGTGGGCCTTCGCGTATCTGCTGGCATGCAGGGGAATGCTCTGTCCTCCCTGCTGGTGCTTGACTCCTTGCACTGCCTGAATGTGTTTTTACAATTTCTGTAAGGCAATTACTGTATTTCTTCAATTCTAAGACACATGTTTTTTCCCAATTAAACATTTCAAAAAATGGGGTGCGTCTTAGAATCGAAGGTCTCCAAAAAGCACCCCAAAATGCTATCTTCTTACTTACTGGGGCTTGGGGGAGCTTTAGGGAGACCTGCGCGACCCTCTGCAGGCCTCCCTGATCTTCAGTTCGGCAAAAACCGGTGATTTTCAGCCATTTCCGGTTTTCGCAAAAACCAGAAATGCCCCAAAATCGCTGTTTTTCGCCGAACTGAAGATCAGGGAGGCCTGCAGAGGGTTGCGCAGGCCTCCCTGAAGCTCCCCCAAGCCCAGGTAACGAAGTAAATGGCACTTTCTGGCGGGGCCAGAAATGCTATGCAAAGGCAGTGCACTCAGTCATCCTCAGCTGCAGGAGACATGCTGGGGAGAGTTGGTGCTGAGCGGGTAGATTCAATGAAGGGAGGTGAGTCTTACAATCGATGGGTTTTTTTCCCCCTGCTGGTGGTACTGAAAGTAAAGGTGCGCCTTAGAATCGATGGCGCCTTAGACTCGAAGAAATACGGTAACACTGGCAGAATGTTAGTTCCACCAGTGTGGCAGCCCAGTAGGATTGGGCTGTTAACCTACATCTTGTATGACTATACACCAGCGGGTGGCGAAGCGGGTTAAAACACTGAACCATAAGCTATCGATCGAAAGGTCGGCAGTTCGATTCCCACGACGGGGTGAGCGCTTGTTGCTTGGCCAGCTCCTGCCAACTTAGCAGTTCCAAAGCATGTCAATGCGAGTAGATAAATAGGTACCGCTTGCGGGAAGGTAAACAGCGCTCCGTGTTCCAGCTGCGTGCTACGCGCTGCGGCAAGGAGAGTCATGCCGGCCACATGACCACGGAGGCGTCTTCGGACAACGCTGGCTCTTCGGCTTTGAAATGGAGATGAGCACCACACCCTAGAGTCGGACACGACTGGACATAATTGTCAGGGGGATACCTTTACCTTTATATTAGCTCTTCCTATGCATAATTTAATTAATGGAATTTGGTGCCACAATATGTGGAGGCAGCTACTAGTTTAGGTTATACTGAAAGGGAATTAGACCAATGCATGGACCAATGCATCATCAATTAGTCATGATGACTAGACGGAACTTTCATGCCTGGAGACATTTTGGTTGCTGTCAGGCAGTGGTGGAGTATGTGGAGTAAGTAGCTTCAGTGTTCTGCTTATGGGGTTTCTGAAGGCATCTAATTTGGCACGAAGAGAAGCAGGATGCTGGACTAAATAACAGCAGAGCTTCTCTTTTGTTGTTGTTTTTCTTCGCCTGCAGTTTTTAAAACCTTTAACTCTAATGGTTTTAAGCTTTTAACTCTAAGGTCATGGAAGTCAAAATTATGGATATTTGTCTTTAAAACCTGCTCTCTGGAATATGAAAATGTTTGTTGGACTATGTCTCACTTCAACATGTTTTAATTTAGGCTGAAAAATCCAAGTAATACTACGTCAGTGAGAGTATAACAAGCTCTTAATTATTTTTATACTGTCTCCTTCTGTGTGATTAGTTCTGAACGTACAAGGAATGTTTTGGTCTTGTAAAGTTGCAACAGCAACCTCCTCAATGCCTCGTGGCAAACTTCTTTTGAAATGAAGGGGAATTAAAAAAAAATCAGTTTGTAATAGGCCATGGAGAAGGGGTTGATTCTGCAGTTCAAAAAAGGGGGAAAATACATCCCACTAGGAAAGCTGAAGCTTTTGGGCATGCCTAAAGTAGCTTTTTAGGATCCTGGCAGCATGCCAGTATAAATGCTATATTGCCACATAGCCTTTGTTGACCTCTCTGGTGAGGATTTGGATGCACACCACCTTCTTACACACATATACCGTATTGGTCTGAGTATAAGACTCACTTTTTTCTCCTAATTTAAGTTTTTAAACTAGGGGTGCGTCTTATAATCAGGCTGTTGCAATTTAATGCCAGTGATTTAATTAAATTTTTTTAATAGCACCAAACTTTAAGGGTGCGTCTTATAATCAGGTGCGTCTTATACTCGGGACAATACGGGTATATTTCTTGTGCATATTCTGGGATTGGTTGTAAGCCGCCTTGGGTCCCTTCGGGGAGAAAGGTGGGATATAAATATTGTAAATAAAATAAATAAATATGCACTCAATATCTGCTGTGCTTTGCATACCTCTTTCTTTAAAAAAATCAACAGATACCTTTACGAAAGAGTAAGGCAAAGAGAAGCTGACATTCTGAAAGCAGAAATGTCGGGAACGAATCCAGATTGGGGAAATGCAGCAGCATAGTGACAAAGAAATTAAGCACAGTTTCAAGAAGTCAAATATCTTGTTAGGTCTGGCTGCTAATCAATAAGCACTTTCAGAAATGGCACTATAGACTGTTCTCTTTCAAGAAATTTTCTGCCTTAAAATAAATTACTTTCACAGAGTGGAAATTAATTTTATACTGACTGTTCAGGGTATACAAAATAGAAGTCAAATTTGTCCTTTCAAAAAAAAAACTTTCTCATTAACTGCAATGGTCTTGCTTGGAGATTGGTCTGTAGAGAGTATCCATGGCTGACCATAGATTACAGCAGCTGCCACCATAATTGATCCATGCTCAGGTTACATTTGATAAGTGCTTGCTTTTGAAGTGCTAAATCAGGTAGCTAGAGACTTTCTGGTGCTGTGAAGAAAAAACTTTTTAAAACAGGGTTGTCAGCAAATAGTGCTAACTAATTTTTGCCAGCCTGCTGTTCTTGTGATGAATTATGTCTAATTTCAGCAGCATTAACATTCTTACCCTTGGATATATTAATGGTTTTTCTATTATACATATCTTCCTTATCGAGTATTTGCTATGCTGGAGGACCAGACGTGGGTAAATCAAGTGCAGATAAATTCAGAAGCAGTGGTATAGCAGGTGCTGCTAGTACTTTGGAGCCTTTGTCATGCAAGGCTATTTCACCTGTAAGCAAACTTAAGTTTGCCACATAGTGTGCTCTCAACAGGTAGCAGCAGCCAGTCACAGCTACCTGATGATTCATATGCTTGGAAACAAGTTTGCCCCATTCACATGTTACATACAGATATATACCTTTTTAAAAAAGAGTGTGTAACATGGTCCCAAATACACATCTTTGGATTTCTAATGTCTGAATGTTAAGAATGGATATCCTACATGTTTCAATTTTTTGGGTGATGTTTTTGAGAACATTGTTTTGAGATTATATTTCTATATGATACAACACCATGAAGTTTTAGGTGAAGTAGGATTTGAAGGGGGAGGCAGTATATCACAGCCCTCGTGCTGTGATAGACCCATCACATCTAAGATATAGGAGAAACTTTATTTTTATATTTATCACATCATTGTAACAGTAGACAAGTCCTAATAAAATAAACTAGACAAGTCTTCTAATAAATGAAACTAAACAACAGAACATTCCTGTGCATATATCTGGTGCCATCAGATACAGGCAGGGGGGTGGTTTTGGGGTGAGTTATGGAATCCATTCTAGATTCTGTGATTTATTGCTGACTCCAGTGGAGTGGAAATAATTCATTTCTTTTGCCAGCAAATCCTGGCAGAGCAGATATTGGTAGTTCTGTTTATTCCTACTGTATAATAGAGATAAATCTACTGAACATCTATGCATAGAACCTAGGTTTTGGTGGTGGCCGGGAATGTATTGGTCGGATAGAAATGACCCAGTGATAGTTATTCATGTCCAAGTTGAGACTACTCCAATGTACTCTGTGAAGAGACGGATTCACAGACAAATGTCCCCATACCCCGAGGAGACCTTTGGCCTGCCCCAGCCCTGCATAGGATGCAGTGTGGGCTGTGTGGCCCCGCTGCATGGCCTATGCATAGGATCATGCAAACTATGCTGCCCGTTTTGTAAGCAGAACCTCAGGTTAAAGGTTAAAACTGAACTGGAAGAGTCTGTGAGAAAATGGGTACATGAATGGACCTTATTGTTAACAGGCTGTGCAGAGGGAGTGAGAGAGCAGATTTTCGTACATCACCAGAATGTACTCCGGAATGTACTCAAAGATGACAGGACTGTGAACAGAAGTAAGGTTTATTTGCACACATGTTCTGTTGCTTAGTACCAACCTTATAACAAATTCAGTTCCCTAGCTGAGGAGGCCAGTTACTGTATTTTTGATCTTTACCTCAGTCATACTCACACTGGAAGGTTTCCCTGGAAAGCAGGCTGACTCCATACTTAGGCAAATTCAGGACTTTTAACTCCTCCTTGAAGTTTTCTCTCTGTTCCTTGCACCAAGCTTTCCCTCAGGTTCTTGCACTATGGCTCTTGCTGATAGAGGAGCTAAACTGTTCCATTACAGACCACTTCAAGTCTCACTAAATATACAACATTCTAAATAGGACTTTTCAGAAGTTGTTGCAGAATATGCGGTTAGACCAGAGTTTCCCAAAGTGGACATCGTGATGAGTCCCCAGGAGCATCGCAGGACACGTGCGGGACATCGCGGGCAGTGGGACTGCAATGCAACAGATCGCGGAGCAGAGGCTCTGCTCTGTTGAGCATGGTGTTTTCCTGGTGTTTTGGGGGCCCTCGCACCCACCCTTACCTTTTAAATGCTAATTTTAGGATCTAAGTAGGCCACGAAACCTGGAAGTAAGTGCTGATGACATCATCACGTCGCACATTGCGCATCATCGGCACTTCTGGGTTCTGTGACCAGTGCCAGTGGGAGAAGGGCATTGCGCTCCTGGTACGTTTGGGAACCACTGGGATAGACAGTAATTGAAAACATACTACATTGAGACTTGAGCATCTATAAAGATGTTCTCTTGTCATCCAGAGACAATTCAAGTTGCTGATTTTGATCATCTTCTGTTCTGTGGCCCATTGCAATCTTTATAATTGCCATGGCACTTTTTGTTGTGCCAGATTCAGAGACCAAGTGAGGTTCAAAGAGATGTCTTTGGTAACTGCTAGAACTCCCATCTGTTGGAAGTGAAGTGTGTCTTACTTGAAAATGTGGAAGAGAATATGAACATAAAATTGGGTTTATTTTTCTACTGCTGAGATCAAATTGCAGTCCAATATGGTCCGATTTGTTTCATTTTTTCCCCCATACTAATCTCCGATTTGCAATCCCCACTTGCATAAAACCCAGATTGTTTAAAATTTTGCAGCACAGGAAATGAAGGCATATTGATTTTTTTTAACATATAAAGCCGGCATAATTATACAGGTGGGCCCCCATATCCGCTGGGGATATGTTCCAGGCCCCTCCGTGGATACTTGAAACTATGGATAAGAGCGAACACCCCCTCCATGGTTTCCTGAGGGCCCCCCCACCCTGCCTCCCCTGCAGGCAGGCATGCTTGCCCCCCCCAGCTCTTATTTTTCTTTCAGCAAGCTTTGTTTCTTCCTTAAAACAAACAGAGAAGCAGCCTCCATTGCAGGCAAGTAGAACGAGACTAAGTCCTAGAGAGGCTGCAAGGTTTCTGTTAACCTTGCAGAGCCTCTCTAGTACTTAGTCTCGTTCTACTTGCCTGTAATAAGCAGCCAGAGACTGCTTCTCCTGTTTCTTTAAGGAAGAAACGAAGCTTACTGGGAAAAAAGTAAAAGCCTGGGGGGGTCCCCACGATCCGTGGATAACTGAAACCGTGGATAGCGAATCAGTGGATATGGGGGCCCACCTGTACTGTGGAGTATCCATAGTGTCATTATTCAATATCCTTAGAACACAGCAAGGAATGTATTGTCATAAGTACCATAGAGATTGATAAAATAAACATGGATAATTATGTAGTCATGCATTGAAGATTTCTGCTAGAAATCTGAGTAAGCAAGGATATGGCAAATGCAGATTGGAGTTAAAAATACACTGATTTGCTGTCTCCAGAGTTATGGCAATGGAAATCATGCACAGCAAGATTGCTTTAGAGCTGCTGCCATGATCTTCATTTGGATAGATTTGTATGCCATTTAAGTCACTTTCCCCATGGGAAATGGTGATATAAAATGTCAAGACTTTGTTTGCACAGTGTATGTTTTTATCCCTGTGTGTTGAGTAAGTTTCCTATAGTTCAGCAGTGCAATTTGAGATTATATATTTTATACTGTGACAAGTTGTTCTATTTCATATCTTAGATATCATAAATAAATATTATGTGTCCTAATATATTAGCATCATTTTGTACCTTAAAATATGTCATGCCTGCCTGAGTTGCATTTTGGTTAGGAAAATATTGGCACAATCCTATCCTCCTTCTGCGGCTAGTGTTCCGCTGTCATGTGGAGTCACAAAAGTGCTGTAAAATGCTTTGCGACAATGCAGGGTCTTGCTGCGCCAGAGCCTTCCCACTGGCACTGGTGGGCTGGCAGATGCCTGCTGGAGTAGGTAAATCTGTGCAGGGGTTGGAATGGGATGGGGAGGGTGGGGAGGGGTGGAACAGGGCAGGGAGAGGGTGGTGTCCAGGGTGGGTGGTGGGTGGACTGGGCTCAGCGGGGGGAGGGATCAGCAGCAGCAGGGTGGGATCTGCAGCACCGGCGCGTGCCATATACTATCTCCCTTTTTGGGCCTGATCCGCTGACATGGATCAACGTGGACTTACGCCAGCTGGCGCAGGCCCGAGTTGACCTGTTGTGCATGCTGGGCCTCACCCAGACAAATGTCCCCGTACACTGAGGAGACCTCCATCATGCGAAACTCCCCCGTGGCATGTAGCGTAGCCTGTGCTGGTGCTGCTGCATTGCCACGCAGGAGCTTAGGTAGGATTGCGCTGCATGTTAATGGTGTTGTGTCAGGTAGTTAGTCAAGAATTAATTCTTACTGTACAGACGACTCTAAGTAAAATTTGATAATGAAAATCAAGAAATGTACTGACAGCTAATGAAGTTGTTGTAAGATTTGATATACTGTAATATATTTCTGCCAATTTATGCAGTGAAAAGGCAGCCAGAAGCATTTTGTACTAATTGAATAGTCACTCACCATACAGTACCACCTGTGATGAGGAAGAATTGCCTCCATGCAACCAGGCACACATGCTTTGTAAACTGGCAGAGGGAAGGACTTATCTTTTCTGGGTAACCAGTATGGTCCCAGGGTATGGTCTGAAGGGACAGGCTCAGCAGGTCTTGTCTGGTCATTACCTAAACAGGAGACTGCCGGGAAACCCTATGTTCACCACTTTGAGTTCCATAGTAGAAGGTATAATATGCAGTGCTTCATTGCTTCTGCTGACTATTTGGAAAATGTCTTAATTCCCCACAGATTGTGGCTGAGGAGACGATGATATTAAGGATGTGCAGGCATCCTACCGCTTACACTAAAAGGGTTTAGGCTTTGCTTGTCTTCTGACTGAACACATGCAGATGATTGAGGACTTTGCAACTGGTCAATGTTAATGCCTGCAAAGTAGTGCCTGGAGTAGGCTTACCAGATTTTCGGGACACCCCCCAACAATTAATTGATTGATTAATTAATTAAAATAAATGTTAACCATCTTTTTATTTTTTGGACGCAAAGTGCCCTTTTGCTGCCCGAAGGGCACCCGAAATTTTATTTATTTATTTATTTTAGTTAGTTAGCCTAATTAATTAAATTGACTTGCCTGTCCTGCCGCTGCCATTCTACTGCACCGCCATCTTCGCCGCCAGCCGCAGCCGCCACCATCATCGCTGCCCACACGGCCTCCGTCATCGTCGCCAGCAGCCCGCAGCCCCCCAGCAGCCCCTCCAGCAGCCTGCAGCCCTCCAGCAGCCCCTCCAGCAGCCTGCAGCCCCTCCAGCAGCCCCCCTGCAGCCGCCCCGAGCAGCCCCTCCAGCTGCCTCTTAGATGATTTACAACTACGAAATCATATTTGGCAACAAGAATGTATACAAGCATGTGCTGCATGTTATAAAAGTCAGTATCTTCACATTCTCCCCTCTATCTTCAGACTCAAAACCTCTTTTATTCTCTCCCCATTCCAGCAAATCTATTAAAATATCTGAACAATGCACATTTTGTGCTGCCTCTGCTTTTTCCCCCCTGAGCACAGCAAAGCTCGGAGCAACGGCAGCCGGTGAGAGCGGCGGCTCGCCCGCTCTCACTGCTCGGAGCGGCAAGAGCAGGCGAGCCTATTCGGAGAGTGGGCCCAGCCTGCTCACAGTCGCAGCAGCCTCCTCTTCTTCAGCTCTGCCGCTCTGCGCCGCCCGCTTGTACGCATGCATTGTTATGCCAAGTTATTATGCCCCTTTTTGCCTTTAGGGAAGTTCTTTTGATATCTGGAAGTGCACAGTGAAACTCGCCCTCCCCCTCTGCAGATCCCCTGCACAAAGAGTTCGTACACAGACACTCAGGACACCAAATTTGGATTTAAAGACACTATGCATGTAACATTTATTAAGACAAAAGAATCTACATATTTACATGAGTGTTAAGGGAGTTCAGACCTTCACGCAGACACACAGACATTCATTAGACATTCACGCAGACATTCATACTGACATTCACACAGATACTCACACATTCATTCCTCTTTCATACTCACGCAAAACATGGAGCCCCTGGTGCTGTAGTTTCAGGAACACACTTGGTAAAGTTTCTTGCTTCTGCTTTTAAAGATTTCTCCTTCTTCTTTACTTTGTCCCCGCCCTCGACTCTCAAGCAGGCATCTCTCGTCAGTGTAGGGAGGAGGGTTACTCTGTCGTCACTTTGATAAACTCCAGACCCTTTTCCTTATCAGTTGCCTTACGTCTTTCTGGCTCCAACATCCTTGGAAGGGGATCATAACATTCCTCTCGTTCTTTAAACAATCTTGTGCAGGCACTGTCAGTCAGGGTCTTGGAATATCTCGCTTCTGATGCAGAGTAAGCAGTTCCCAGCATGCATTACGAATTCTCCATCTTCTCTGGCTCTTCCTTGGCTCTTCAGCTCCATTCCACATTCACCCAATCATTCACGCATTACAGCATGCGGCTCTCAAAAGCCGCACGCATGCGCACAAGCAGCCCAGGAGGAGGCGGCCATGTTTTTTACATGGCGGCCGCCATGTTTTTTTTTAAAAAAATAATTATTTTTAATTTTATTTTTGCTGGGGGGGGCCCTGTCCAGGACGAGCCCCCAAAATCTGTGACAGTCCTGGCCAAATTGGGACGAATGGTAAGCCTAATATTAGAAAATTGTAAATTTCTGATGTTAGTCTCAATAGATTGTTTGAATTAGAGGTGGCTGTTATGCTGTCACTTGATGTTTGTTCTCTGCTGTTAACTAGATGGATTTATGTAGACAAGGATAAAATGGAATAGCTTTTTTCTTTTCAAAACCTTAGCAACTATTCACTAGAGAGACCAAACCCAATGAAAGACAATTCATTTCTCAGTCAGGCACCTGTTGCTTCTTTTTCTACATTCCTTGAATTCAGTTCTAGCTTTGCTGTGCTCAGGGGGGAAATAGCAGAGGCAGCACAAAATGTGCATTGTTCAGGTATTTTAATAGATTTGCTGGAATGGGGAGAGAATAAAAGAGGTTTTGAGTCTGAAGATAGAGGGGAGAATGTGAAGATACAGGCTTTCATAACATGCAGCACATGCTTGTATACATTCTTGTTGCCAAATATTATGATTTCCTCGTAGTTGTAAATCATCTGCATGACTGCTTTTTATGACTAATTTAAGATTTTTTTTAGCAGATATGGTTTTAAAATATTACTGTTTCTAATTATCAAAAACTAATCAACAGGAACAAAATAATAAAATTACGCAACTATAATGGCAACTCCAATTTGTTGCTGCACAATAGTGTTGCTTTTTAAATAAGAGAGGATATCTTTACATGATTCTCAGTGCTCCACTAACAGGGATCATAGCTTAAAATGTAAAAAGCTTTCAGTTTAATGCAAGCAGTTTCCTCGTTGTCCTTTATAAATATTCAGGGTCAAACCCAATCATGTTTCTTGTTTTGCCTTCACTGCTTAACAATGTGTACTGTAAACAATAAACCTGAATGCTGAATGTGGATAATTGAGCATATTCTTCAACAACAATGTCATGACAGGTGCTCTAGATCCATGGTATTCTCAGGCTCCCTCTTCTGCACTTGAGCAGAAACAAATCTCAAGAGGAAGATACAATGCAGCATGAACATCTCCAGGCGCGTCACCAGGACGCGCGTCACCGGGGAGCGGGGTGTGCACGTCACCCTTAAGGATGCGGCCCCGCCCCCGTGTGTGATGTCATGCGCATGCCCGGAACACCCCCCCCCGCCGTTTTCGGCTCATTTCAGAGCCAAACAGACGCAAGGGCGGGCGGGCGGGCCCAGCTCCACCAACAAACTGTAAGTGGGGGGGTCGCGCGTCACCCCTATGCGCGCGACACCCCCCGGTGGCCCGCCCCCGCACTTCCCCCTGTCGCCGCCCATGAACATCTCCATACTCGTGTAACACTTTCCAGTAGCATCCATATGTAGCCTGCAATTTGCTGCATTTGCAAAATTAAAATTATTCAATGTTTCATAAAAAATGATGATGAGTGGGAATTAGGCCTTCTGTGCATGGGAGGTGTGGATTATAATTGTATTTATTTTTCAGGAATCAACAGTCTTGTCCAAATTTTACTATTAAAAGGAAATTGAAAACTTTGTGTAATCATAGAAAAGGGAGTAAACTTCAAACCTACAAAATGCATAGAAAGCTTGTTTTTATCCAACATAAATGTTACGGAACAGTTATCTATACTGACAGAAGTCATTTGATGGAAGAAAATACCCTAAACAAAAAATTCTATAAATTAGAATTTATACTACGCACAAAGGATGGATGCAATGAAATACTCTAGCCCAGTGGTTCCCAAACTGTGACGCATGGCTCCAGTGGGAGCCATGTTGTACTTGCAGGGGTGTAGCGGGATGTCCTTTTCCCAGGTGCTGCCATCTTGGATCTTGCAACATCTCACCATGGAAGAAGGGAGTTGTGATGCTGGTAAGTTTGGGAACTGCTGCTTTAGCTTTATAGTGTTTTATTTTCTCCACTTTAGCTACTAGATGATAAAATAGATGTCTATCACACTAAATGTTTGCAATTTGCTGAATGTGAATATTCAGATGTAAATATTAGAAACCCCAACTTTGTGTATGTCTCAACCCTAAAAAATACAGTGAATACTTAGCTGGTGGAAATCCGAGGAGGTCCTGGTTTACACCTGCGGAAGGGGGCGAGTGTCCCCTTCCCTGAGTAGACCTCCAGCCCACCGGTCGATATGCAGCTTGGGCACAGGATCCAGCGGGTGGCCCTGGGCCACCGGCCGGATCCTTACATGGGATTGCGCTGAAGGTCATGCATTTTCTGACAATGCCAGCATTTTCTTATTGAGAGTGGGTGAATGGCTTGCTGCATTCACAACACCAAGATGCATGGTGTTGGCATTGTTTTTGCTCAAGTAGTACTTGACACAACCACTCCAAGTGGTATTTACGTTTTTTGCTTACATGTGTACTTTCCATGTTCTATATCAATAATGTAACATGTACCAATATATTCAAAAAGGATTGTACCTTCAGGAGATGTTCCTTAAATCATACAATCTCATATTTAGTAAGTATTTGCTTTAGATATATTCTTTTGTACTCTGTGTTTCTGGTTTCTAAAAGGAATTAAAGATTTGTTTCCCCTGCTACTACAGTAGAATGTCTTGAGAGTAAGACATGTCTTGAGAGAATTAGTACATCTTTGATTTATAAAGCAGTAATGAATTAGTTCATCATACGCACGTAAGGAGAAGATACGAATTAGTAAATGGTATATGCATGTAGTTCATTGTGGGGTGACACTTCAGATTAATTTTGTTCTCAATAAATAATTCAGATTCATCTCCTATAGTGACATTGCTTAAGTTTATTTGATATAGAAGTGATGCTTTCATGGCATGGCAATTGTTAAGTAGTGTTAATTGTTAAGATTAATTGTTAATCTAAAGCAGCGGTTCCCAAACTGTATGCCATAGCGTCCCGAGGTGCCACAGCGAACTCACAGGGTCGTTGTGTGTGCTGTGGAATATTTTTCCAGAAGTTCTGGCTGCATGTCTCTAACAGCCCAATCCTAACTTCCCACGTGTCGATGCAGCCGTGCCAGCATAGCTACTGCTGTATCCTGTGGAAGAGTTTTGGCCACTGAAGGCCTCCTCGTGGTAAAGGAACATTAGGAACATCAGTACTGGGTAAACCGCAGCAGCTGCTATGGGTCAACTTGGACCTATGCCAGGTCGATTGCTGGCACAAGTCAGAGTTGATCCGTGAAGGTGGATCAGGCCTGGGAAGGTGGTCATGTGCCGCTGCTGAACCTGCCACCTCCCGGGCCCAATCCTTCCTCCTCCCCGCCCGATACCAAGCAACAAGCAGGCAAGAAAAGGTGATTTGGAGCCCTCCCAACTCTTCCCTGCTCTTACAAAGATCACTGCATGCAGCCTCCTTGGTCTTCCCCTCTTTTATTTGTAATCAGCACGAACCAGGATTGCTTGGTTCCCAGTATCCCCTGCATCTGCTCATTTCAAACAGAAGAGGTGAGAACCAAGCCTCCTTGATTCTCACCTCTTCTATTTGAAATAACCACGTGCATGCAGTAATCTTTGTAAGTAGAGGGAAGGGGGGGTTGGAAGTTTACCCTTCTGCCCTCCATAGGAGGGGTACACGTGAACAGAGGTGGCAGTGGGTGGTGGATTCAGGTGGTGCACAGGCATGCCCCGCCCCTGCATGAAGAAGAAGAAATTTTGGCAAATGCAGCTTGTCATATAGTGAGAAAACAGTATTTAGAAACAGGAACTCCATCTTCATTTGTTGTGCTCATCCTGCAGATCTATGGTATATTTTTCTAATTACTCAGGTAGGTTCTGTGTCTTCAGCAAATTCAATCAAAATAAAATGAGGCTATCAGGTTTGTATTTGAGGTGCAACTTCAGTTTGGATGTCCTGTTCCATAAACATTCTCTGCAAAGCTGCTGCCTTCAGGATGATGGCAATTCTTATCCTTTCTCATACCTTCCTCTCCCAACTTCCTATGCAAAAATCCATAGGCTAAGGCTGCTATATTATTTTTGTTTCTGTCCTTATGATTTTACTCCTATGCCAGCATTTAGACGAAGTTCAAATGCATCTGCTTAAGCATGAGGTTTATGCAGGTTGTCATGTTTCCAGATTTTGGCTCTCCCTGGAAGTGAAGAGACCACCCCCTCCCTTCACAAAAACAACCCTGAAAAACTTGGTAAAATTTATTTCACTGAATTTATTCAGGTCACCACTAGTTGTAAATAATCCCCTCTTCTAGATACGTTCTCAATTCATGTCTGTCTTTTCTTCTTACTGAAGGTGTTGCTGGTTATCTGCAGCAATTAAACCTATCACCTATAGCAGTTGTGTGTTTGATTTTTCATCTCTTATAGGTTCTTTCAGCTTTTATTCATGCTGATTTGTCCTGTCTCATGAAGTGCATTGCTTGACTTTCAACTTATTCTGTGACTTTGCAGAGCAGAATTTATTGCTTTTTCATGTACAAAACAAAACTGCAAAGCATTTTAAATAGCTTGCTGCTACTCAGACTGTATAGTACACATTTATGTATGGTTTACAGTTGGGCAGTAACAACTGGTCTGAGATCAATGCATATTTTTCTTAATGGTTGCTTGATTCCAACTCTACCATTATCTCCTTATCAGATTTTGTGTGTGTTGTCTACTATAAAAGCTGAAGCGTATTTGTGGTTGAAATCTGTTTCATACTTTCACAGCCACCCAAAAGGTCCTGAAACCCATATACAGGTATGCATCGCTTAACAACGAGGATATGATCCCTGATCATATTGATCAGGTGTTAAGCGTACAAACAGCCTCCGGAGACCACTTCCGGGTTGCGCTGGGCCCACAATCCCTCTATTCCACTCTATCAGCCTCCACGGGCTTCTACAGGAGGGAGGGATTGCTGTGTCCCATTGGTTTAATGCACATATAGCCGCTTTGATTCCCCCCTATGGGGGGAGAAAGCAGGATAGAAATCTAATAAATAATAATAATATTCTCTCAAACTGAACTCTGCCAAAACTGAGCTTCTGAGTTTTTCTTTCGTCTTCCTTTTTAAAAATTATCCAGATAACTAGGCTTACCATCCGTCCTGGAATTTCCATGACCATCCCGAAACCCAGGCTCAGGTCCCGGATCGGTCCCAGACCATTCTGGGCCCGGTGGAAGCCTCCGCTGCCGATTTTAAACTGAAGAAACCATTTTTCTGGGCGCTGCTATCTTGGATCTTGAGAAGTCTCGCGAGATCCAAGATGGCGGCACTCACGAGATTTGGGTTTCACTTTTTAAAAATCTTCACTTTTTAAAAATCTTGTAAAGATAGGAGGGTCCCAATAGAGTGTCATTTTAAAAAGTGGGTCCCAGTGCTAAAACATTTGGGAACCACTGTTCTAAACCTTAAGAATAACTTCTCTGTGTCCGCTTTTTACTTGCGGCTCTCTATTACTAGAAGACTTTCCCACCTGATATCTGGCACCTTTTATTCATTTTTACATTTAAAACCTCCATAAGCCATATCTATTCACTCAGGCTTGTTCCAATTGACTCTCCTTTCCATTTTGTCCCTTAAGTGTCTTGTCTTTAATTTTAGTTTGTAACTGCAGGCATGACCAGATGTTCATTTAATTTTTTGTTGAGCACCTAGTGATTTTAGGTGCTTTATAGAAAAATCATTATATGAAACATTTTGATTGCCTCCAATATCATGGTAGGCTTTACTTCCCCAAAAACATGTGGCTGCAGTTCTACACTTGAGTTTTATGTGGCCATTGACTGGACTTGATGTAATCTGTGAAAGAAGCTAACAGGTTTGGTCTTCATAGAACGAAAGCTTTCATGGCCAGCTACTAGAATACAAGACACAGGTTTTATGGTGAAGTATATTTAATTACATGGCTACTTCACCCATAAAACCTGTGTCTTGTATTCCAGGTTTGGTCTTGCTTATGAGTTATTGTACTGTACTTATTTTTTAAAGTATTCTTATATATGAATTGCTTCACAAATAAGGAGCATGGCAGAGAACAAAGCAGATGTTTTTGCTTTGTGCTTAGAAAGAGATTGAGTCTGACAAGCTAAGGCCTCAGTCCAGCCCAACTCAGCACAAGTGAGGCACAACTGAGGCCCAATTGTGGCGTAACTGTGGCCTAAGATAGGGCTGAGTTAGGCTGCAACTATGCCTGAGTTAGGCAGGAGGCAAGAGCAGTGGGCCAACACCACCCCAGGATCCAGGCAACACTTACCTCCCAGGCAGGCAGGCTCTCCAGGCTCGGTGTCTGGCTCGTGCATGTGCAGGCCTCTGTCTGCATGTGCCAGTGTCCATCCATGGCAGCTGCCGCAGTGTCTGCCGCAGCCCGGTCGCAAAGGGGCCGGCCGCAGGCATGGGGGTTGTGCCAGTCATGTGGTGGGCGCAGGGCAGGTGACCGGTGAGCGATGTACCCGAGCCAGCCATCACAGGGCACCCTGTGCAGTAGCCACCTGCTGCAGGGGAGAGTGGCCGTCCCCTCCCTCCTGCAGAAGGGGTAGCCACCCCCAAGCCATGTTGAGGCTCCACGTGGAATTCATGTGGGGGGAGCGGGGGAGAGAAGGGAAGGAAGGGGTGGGAACGTCACACACAAGGGGGGTCTCAGGATGTCTGGAACCGCCTCTGACATGACTCGCCCATGTGCTGCCTGAAGCCCTGGGCCTCCAGGGCCGTGGCAATGCCCACAAAGAAGGCATCCCGGCGTGCTTTATGCTCTGTGCCCCGGCCATGACCGAGAGATTGGCCTTGTCAGCTGCGAGCGAGAAGGGCTCACGCAGCTCATAACGCCCCCAGATGGGGCGACATGGCGCCTCGCGGCAGGCGCTCTGGCGGGGTGGGGGGTTGCCAGCTGCCATCATCAGGGAGTGGGAGGGGAGGCAGACACACAGGCAGGCAGACAGTGGGTGCTGGGGAGGGACACGGGTGGGTCAGAGACAGACAGACAACAAGGCTGGTGGGAGAGGGATACAGGGGGAGGGGTCTGCAGAGACCAATAGGGACACAGGGGCCACTTCGCAGATGAAGGCAATTTAGGAATGGGCGCCTCTTATGCAGACGGACCTTGGGCGGAACGGACGCCATTGACGGGCAGACCGTGGGCAGAACGGACGCCGTTGACAGGTGGACCGTACGCCGTTGACAAGCGGACCGTGGGCGGGTGAGAGCCCCGGTTGCCGAAAGGGCTCTTCACGGACGTGGCGGATGCGAGCGGATCCAGTATGGGCGCCGTGTCGCCTGTCATTGTTTGCCTGCCTGAGAGGCCCCCCAACTCCCCCCTCCCCTCTGAGCCCTGAGGGTCTGGCAGCCCCCCTGCTGTGGTCTCCCTGGGAAGGAAGTGGCAGTCCCTGGATGGGATTCATGCATGGGCTTGTGTGCTGGGCACTGTCTCTGTGTGTGGGGCAGTGCTTGTGTAACATTGGGGACATGTATTTCAAGGGGCCTCTGCCCAAGGGGCATCTTTATTGTTCTGGAACATTGGCAGAGATGGCCAGGCGAGGCTGCCAGGGGTAGGCACAGCAGCCACTCAGAACGTAGCAGCAGCAGCAGCAGCAGGCGTGCCCCATGGACCTGGAGACGCAGGCTCTTCCCCTGTGAAACCACAGCCTGCACCATAGAAAGGGGAGGGACAGCAAGTACGACAGCCAGGGAGGTGGAGCAGCAGCAGCGCCGGCATCTGAGGGGGGTTGTAGGGCAGGCTCCCGGACCTCTGGCAGCATTGAGGCAGACGACCGTGGGGCAACCAGACTGCAGGCCCAGGGGTGCTCCCAGGAAGGTAGGTGGTAGTGGACATTCCTGGGGAGACAGAAACAAGGGGGTGTTCCATGGCAGCTGGTGTGTGGTAGCAATCGCCATTGAAGAAATGCCAGTGTGCCGGTTGCAAAGGCCTGCAGGGAGAGAAATTAAACACAGCTGAGAGGTGTGACACACATAGCATGGTCTGCGCTCCTTCCCTGGGTATAAGGTGAGCATGATCCTGTAAGGGGAAAGGGTCAACGAGAGAGACAACAACACAACGTGGGTCACAACCTAGCAATACTGACCTGGTCGTTGACCCTGTGGGGAAAAGGGGGGGGACAGCTGGTGTCTACATAAGGGTTACAGTTCCACACTCATGGCATTGTCTGCTCACATGAATACAGGCAGCTATGAGACAAGACATTGGTAGAGAGGCATATCATGGCAGGCTATGCAGGCAGCTATCAGACAAGACATTGGTAGAGAGGCATTTCAGAGAAGGCATTGCAGGCAGCTATCAGACAAGACATTGGTAGAGAGGCATATCATGGCAGGCTATGCAGGCAGCTATCAGACAAGACATTAGTAGAGAGGCATTTCAGAGAAGGCATTGCAGGCAGCTATCAGACAAGACATTGGTAGAGAGGCATATCATGGCAGGCTATGCAGGCAGCTATCAAACAAGACATTGGTAAAGTGTCATGTATCCTACCTATATTTCTATATGCAAAGAGGCAGAAGTCAGACCACATGTCAGCACGAACCCTGCTCTTACCTGCACTTACCTGCTGGTGTTGTTGCCTGTGGGGGGGGGGAGAGAGGGGCTGGGAGAAAGACATGGGTTAGCAAACACTTGCATGGAGACAGCTGCCCAGGCACAGCTGTGAACAGTTTGGCCACAGCCAGAACAGCCCTCTCTGCCCTAGAGGGGGGCAGAGAGAAGAGAAGAGAGGAGAAGAGAGAAGTGGGGTGTTTGTGAATTTTGCCCTCCACCGACAAAGTCCCACTTTGTGGCTGCTGGGGGACAGGACCCCACGCCACGTGCTCAGAGAGAGAGAGAGAGAGAGAGAGAGAGAGAGAGAGAGAGGAGGGCTGGGCTGGGCTTTTGTGGGAAAGAGGCTGGGTGGGGCTGGGTGCTGATAGGGTAACTATTTGGGTCCATGTCCAGAGTTATGCCACAACTATTCCGTCCTAACTCAGGCACAACTCAGGCGTAGGGTGTTAGAACTTTTCAGGAGAGGGCTGGAGTGGGTAAGGTAAAATGGCTCCTATGGGTCTCCTCAAATTTAAGTCCACCTTTTTTGTTGACCTAAATTTTGTGCTGCAGTTCTGCTCGAGGGGGCGTGTCGGAGCTTGCCAGTGTCTGGAATCCGACTCAAATTCGTAACCGCCCCCATCACTCCCCCGACATGCCCCCAACACGCCCACTTTTAGGCCAAACTTAGGACGGAATAGCTCTTATGCCGAACTTAGGACTGAATTGGTCAACTTTCCTTAACCCGTCCTATGTCAGTCACAATTGCAGCACAAATTCGGCCTCTGCGGCACAATTCAGGCACAACTCGAGCCTAAGGCGCTTAGGCTGCAGTTGTGCCTGAATTGTGCCGCTGAGGCCTTAGGCTGGACTGGGCTGTAAATGACACATTCTTATCTTCCTATGCTGCTGAGCAAATTCTAAAGATATTCTAAAAGTGTGCTGGAGAGCCCTTTTAGAAGTTAAAGGAATTGCCATTTTGCCTAGCTCTGAATTTCTGTTTCCATGTAAAAAAAGTAATGTTACTGTCAGCTTGTTAGACTCCCTGGATTTCAGACAAATGTGCTCCGTAGTTTGTGTGTGTCAGCATGTTGTCAACCAGGAGCTGTGAACTGAATTTACACAGCATATCACCTTTCAGTGTGAATTCGTGTAAGAACAGACATTTGAAAGTCATTCCCTCATTGTAACATTTTGGCTTTCCTTTTGTGAAGTAATCTGGCTTGCTTAGAGTTTGGCAGGTAACACAATGGTTTTGTGTGCTTTGTTTTGTTGGTGTTTTGCAAAAGGATGCTGCTGATAAGCACACTAGCAAGATCAGAACAAATGTTCAGAGTTTCCCTTCTCCATACTTCCCTTCTCCAGCTGTGATTCCTGTATACTAGATAGCTTTCTCTGACAAATTAATCTACCAACAACATTCATGGGGATGGGACAGGACAGAGGCATTATGTGGTTCACCTCATCTTATCTAATTCTCAATGAGTTTGAAACAAAACACATGTCAAATTCATATAGAAAATTGTGGGCATAGTGAATTAATAGAAGACCACATCGATAATAGTAAATGGTTCCTTGAGTACCCTTAGAGTTTCTGTGGCATGGTAGTTACAGATGATGTGCATAAAAAAATGTGACTGATGTCTACTATGGCTCTCATAATTTTCCAGCTGCTGTTCATGTGCTTAAAGCAGTGAAGCAAATTGATAAGAACTGGATAACAATATCCAGCAGAGAACCAACAATATTCTGCTTCTTCACTTATCTTCCATAGTTGGAAGGAAGGAGTGGAGATACTGGAGACTTTGTAGAAGGACCGCCTCCCTTCTTCTCCAGGGTTTATTTTTTCCTCTTGGCAGAAAACATATAATTTTTTATAGGTTAGATAAACTATAATATGTGTTATATAGAAATATAATTATAAAAAAATATAATGGGCGAAGCTCTGGCCATACTGGTGATCAGGTGAGATGAATCCTTTCCGATCGTGGGGGAATGCAGGTGGGAGAGGTAGGTATGAGCACTTTGTACTGTATGTTTTAATATACAGTACATATATACTACCGGGTATATACTGGGTGGAACCTATTGTAAATTCATCTTTGCGAGAGGGAGTGATGCCTAGCATCTTGAAGGCCGCAATTGTGCGTCCCCTCCTGAAAAAAACATCTTTGGATTCCTCCAATTTAAGTAACTATCGGCCAGTTTCCAATTTGCCTTTTTTGGGTAAGGTGATTGAGCGGGTGGTGGTGTCTCAGCTCCAGGGGATACTAAATGAAACGGAGTATCTGGACCCTTTTCAGTCTGGCTTCAGGCGGGGCTTTGGGACGGAGACAGCCTTGGTCGCCCTGCTGGATGATCTTTGCCGAGGACTGGACAGGGGGAGTGCATCCCTGCTGGTCCTTTTGGACCTCTCGGCAGCTTTCGATACCATCGACCATGGTATCTTTCTGGGCTGTCTGGCTGAGTTGGGACTAGGGGGCACTGCATTGCAGTGGTTCCGTTCCTACTTGGCTGACAGGTCCCAGATGGTGATGCTGGGAGATGCCCTTTACAGTGTGGGGTGCCACAGGGTTCTATTCTGTCTCCCATGCTTTTTAACATCTACATGAAGCCGTTGGGAGAGATCATCCGGGGATTTGGTGTTTGGTGTCACCAATATGCTGATGACACCCAACTCTACCTCTCCTTGCCATCTCGCTCCAGGGAGGCTGTGGAAGTCCTGGAGCGCTGCCTGGAGGCGGTTGGGGTCTGGATGAGGGCTAATAGGTTGAGATTGAATCCAGAAAAGACAGAGGTCCTACTGGTCAGGAAAGCTTTGATGCAGGTACTGAGTCACCTGCCCATTCTGAATGGGGTTGCACTCCCCCTGCAGGAACGGGTGCGCAGCTTGGGAGTACTTCTGGATTCACAGCTCAACCTGGAAAGCCAGGTGGCGGCTGTGGCCAGGGGTGCGTTTGCCCAGCTTTGGCTGGTGCGCCAGCTGCGGCCGTACTTGAGTCGATCAGACCTGACCACGGTGGTCCACGCCTTAGTGACTTCAAGACTGGATTACTGTAACGCGCTCTACGTGGGGCTGCCCTTGAAGATGGTTTGGAAGCTGCAATTAGTGCAGAATGCGGCGGCCCGGGTGGTCGCTGGAGCTAGGCGGTTTGACTCTGTTGAGCCGCTGCTTCAGCGGCTGCACTGGCTGCCCATTTGTTTCCGAGCCCAATTCAGGGTGCTGGTAATGACCTTTAAAGCCCTTCACGGTTTGTGTCCAGGATATCTGAGGGACTGCCTTCTCCCATACATTCCGGCCCGCTCTCTTAGGTCATCTGAGGGGGCTCTCCTGCGTGTATCACCTCTATCGCAAGTTAGGGGAATGGCAACACGTGGGCGAGCCTTCTCTGCTGTGGCGCCACAACTGTGGAACTCCCTGCCAGGGGATCTGAGAACCACCCCCTCCCTCATGACAAGGGCTCAAAACGTTTTTGTTTCGTCTAGCGTTTGGGTGATGGGTTGTCGTCTGCCTCCTGTGTCTCAAGATGCTCTGCCATGCTGCTTTTGTGCTCCATACTGTTGCCCCCCCCCAGTGGATTTTATTGTTTTTAAATTAAGTATGTATTGTTTTAAACTTATTTCTGTATTTCAAACTGTTTTTTTAATTTTTGTTGTAAGCCGCCTTGGGCATTTGCCTAGGCATAGGATAAGGCGGGATATAAATTTTTTAAATAAACAATAATAAATAAATAAATAAATAAATTATATCCTGGTAGAAAGTTAACTCTTACCTTATCCAGTGTAACTTTGGAGCGGCGCGGCTGCTGCTGTGCAGCTCCAGGGTGTCATAAACATGCATGTATTTGACACCTGGATTGTAAACGGCGGAGGTCAGAGCCGCTTACTACGCCTTGCAACTCACCCAACTCCAGCTGCTGCAGGTAGGTCCTGCACCTGTTGGTGGGAGGGCGGGACGGCGTGGTGAGGGAAGAGGGCCATTGGCTGGGCTGGGCTGGGCTGGGAGGGGGCGGGGATATCACCGCCGATATCCTAGGTCCCTTCCCAGCCTGTGCTGCCCTTACACCGCCTCCCCAAATGTTCGACTGGTCTGGAGTTGATGTGCATTCAGGACGTCCTGAGGAGGCTCATAGGCCCTGGGCTCGCTTATACCCGGGGAAGGGGATAAACATCCCCTTCTCCCGAGATGCAGCCTAGCAGCTCCGGGGCACCCTGAAATCTGTGTAGGATACAGCTGCCGGCCCTTTAGATCAGATGTGTATACTTACACTGGATTGCGCTGCCCGAGTGATCACACAGCTTCTTTGTGTGAACTGCCTTCTGGACTGTATACATGTTCACAGAAAGGAAAAAGAAGAGAGAAAGAACTAGTATTACGGCACAATCTTGTGTGAAGAAGCACCAAGGAAGCACATGCTCCCCGCTACAGGGTTGTCGTAAATGCACCGTGAAGTGCATTTATGGCCCCCAGTGAGTAAGGACCACCAGCGCAGAGGCCCTTACCCTGTGTACCTGCCATCCTCGCACCCGCTGGAGCAGGTAAGGCCTACATTGGCCGGGGAAGGAACAGAGGGAGGGCGGACTGCGCGGTGAAGGGGCTGTCAATTGACTGCCCCAGGTCTGGAGAGGGTGGGGATATCGCCAGCGAGATACACTGATATCCAAAGCCCTCTCCAGGCCCAGCGCAGCCATACATGGCGGGCGCGAATGTACATGAGCTCCAGAGCTCGTGTACATTTGAGGAGGCCCATTAGGCCTTCCGCCGCTTACATCTGGGGAAGGGGACAAACGTCCCCTTCCCTCGAGGTGTATTCGGGCTGCCCTGGGGCAGCCTGGGATCTGGATAGGATACGGGCCGGCCGCCGTATCGTACACAGGATTGGACTGCCCGTTTCTGTGTTCCAGCTGGTAGAGGTGTGTGTATCTAAATGTTTATGTTGATTCTTAAATTTTGAGCAAGCTCTCCAAATGACTCTCCAATATAGAGCATCCTTGTAGACACAAGTAAAGGTGCATCTTCATGGCAGGAATTTTGGTGGGAGTAGTGGTCAGTGTTTAAGCCATCTTGTTCACCTGAATTGCCACTGAAAGTAGCCTCTGTATTTGTGGATGTCCTGGATAAGCGGTGCTGGAAAGCTGGATAGGATTGGACCCTTAATTTGCATTCTACTGTTCATGTTGCTCAGAGTGGCATAAGTAGTTCTCTCTCATTGATTCGTCATCACAACAACCTTGTGAGGGAGATTAGACAGAGACACTGAGTGACTGACCAAGTTCACCCTGTGAACTTTAATGGTCAATTGAGGATTTGAACTTGGGTCTCCCCAGCCCTAGTACAGTATTCTTATTGCCACACCACATAGGCTCTCTTGGTTGCTCAGTTTCAAGCAATAATCTCCTAAGATTTTTTTTCCCATACTCCAGGAAAAAGAAGGAATACTGTAAGAATGGCCATACTGTACCAGTGTGCATGTGTGAAAATCCAAAACTTGGATTTCATATCAGTGTTCTGCAGCGGCCAGTATTGCATTAAAAGGTACACTCATCAACATTGATAAGCAGTAAAAGTTGCAATAAGCAGCACTTGGTGATCCAGAAAGTTCTATTCACCAGCTTAGTGAGCTCATTAGCCTGTTTTTTTGCAAACAGAAGGGAGAGATACAACATCTTGAGTGAAACTGACAGCGTTCTGAGTGAAACTTCTTGCTACAGCAGTGAAGATGTTCTAATGTCCACAAAATTATATTCATCAACCCTTTGGTCCCGGAGATACTGGACCCAGAGATACTGGATATCACAACATTTACTGTATCTGTATCAACAGAAGTGTAGGTAAGAATCATGAGTTACACTACTACAGGAATACAATGAGCATCTGAGCTTTACATACTTGCAGACATCTCATTTGTGAGCTATGGCTTGTAGAAAGAACAGTGCTATTTTTGCCTGCATAAAACCTGAGTTCATTTTGGTCATGACTAGAAAAGTGACATATTCCAGCCTTGGAAAAGTCAGAGTATTTAGCTATTAGTATTTAGTATTAAAAATGTGGCTGATTTTTTTCAGCCACATTTTTATTTCTCAAGACTGTTTAATCTTAGCAGAGTAAGGAGCCAGTGGATGTCCTGTGTAAGATTGTTCTCTTGAACAACACAAATAATTATACTTGTGTCAAGTATTGAGATCATATGACTGCTTTTTTGGACACAACTATAATTCTTTCTGAAAAGATTTAACCTTTGGGGAAAATAGAGACAAAAGGATTTTTTCAGTTATGCAAATACCTCTGTACTTGCTGAGTTCTTTTTTATGTGATGTTCTTCTGTGCATCCATGTGAATTGTTACTGTAACAAAAAGTTCATGTGCATTGCAGCATTTTTAGAGGAATTAGTGTATTATGGCTCTAGTTTTGAGAATGTTTGTAATCAACCCACCACTATTATTAGTTTTTGAGAGAGAGCCTAGCTTGACTGACATCTAGTAAATTATTATTCCAGTAATTCAAATTAAAATTGCCTTATGTAATGGTGCGAATCCAGTGTTTAGGAAGTACTGTCTGGAAAATCATAGCCTTGATCCAAAACTCTGCAATGCTCTGATGTTCACATGAGGCTATGAATGAGCAGTGTTCTGATTGTCTTCATTGCCAGGAAAAACTCAGTTGGATCACCAATGCCACTGAAAAAAAATGGTTTAGCTCAAGACAGAGCATTGAACAGAGGTTCATGGAAACAGTAGAGCCTTTACATACATGCTGTAGCTTTGAATTGGGTTGTTTATGCTTCCAGGTTGTCTTGATGCTAGATTATTTCTTAACCTGGGCTGAGGTGTCTTCCTTTCAAGCTGTATTTTTCCTCAAAAATGTGGTGTGTGTCAGAGTTGGCTTAAAGTGATCATCCCTTTTTATTGACTGAGAAACTGACAAAGTGTAGCAGGTGTGGGTAGAAGGTGGAGATGACTTATCGTAAACTATCCTGTAGTAGTGTGCAACTATGGAACAATTTTGTCAACATAACCATCTGTCTTGCATAGTGACAATTCCATTATTAGAATTTGTTGACAAGATACTATAGCAGGTTGGACCTGACCTTCAAGGAGGGACACATGCTGGCCTCCAGAGACCTCAGAAGGCCTCCAGAAGTGAATTCCGGGTCACTTCCAGTTTCACTGACGCGACTTCTGGTTGCATCGGGAGGTCTCTTGGAGGCCTGCGGAGACTGTCCTAGGTCAAGAGCAGCTGCAGGTGGTGGGTCGCGATGCCAACATTGGGGAACAAGGTGGGTTATGGCTGCGCCAAGATTGAAAACTCCTGATGTAAATAAAGCTGTTAAGCGCTGTTGGAGAGGTTTGACTTTTGTAACGGTATAAAAACATAATGCTAAATAATAGGTACTCATGTAGATAACATTATTGAAGAGTTTCCACTGTATGTGTCAAGTGTTTGAATTTAATTCTAATAAAATGTGATCAAAGCTAAAGAGGTGTTTTTTTTTTGCTGAATGCAAAACAACAAGAACATAACAAGGATTCTAACTCTTACTGCTAAAAGTTATTCTAACTTAATGAGCCTGTAGTTCAAAACTAATCTCTACTTAGCCTTTTTTTCTTAACATTATGGAGAGAAGAGCCAGTCTTAGAACACAATCTCTTAAAAATATAATTTTATATATAGCTTTTTAAAAGTATGCAATTGTTTTAGTTACACTGAAGGCATCGATTGTCTTCAAATTACAGAACATAATTTGTACTTTTACTGAGAGCTTCTGAAAGTGCTAAGGAAAAACAGTAAAAAGCAGCAAAAATCAAAAACATGTACTTATTTATTTATTTTATTTAAAAGATTTTATACTGCTTTTCTAAAATTCAAAGCGGTGTACAACAAACATATAACAAAACAACTAAGACATAATAAAAACCCATGAAAACCATCCACAATTAAAATTAAATATTAAAATATAATATAAATTTTATATTCAAATATACTTGTCATTATTTCCATAGATGGCCCTATTGGAAGAAACAAGTCTGCTTTGGAATCTTAAACAAAAACTTTTAGTTCCCTGAAGTTTTATTTTAAAGATTGTAAAGTACTTTTTTTTTTTACTCAAATTTGTGCCTTTGGAGGACTGGTGGGAAAGTGGGAGATGTTTGCTAAGCTTTTTAATGGTGTAGATCAGGGGTTCTCAACCTGTGGTACGGGTACCCCTAGGGGTACGCGAACCTCTTGCTGGGGGTATGCCAAGCCCTGCCCCTTATCTGCCCCAATCAGCAGCTAATTAAGTGTTAATTAACATGGATTTTAAATTGTATTTATTTTTGGAGCCCTTCTGTCTCTCTGATTTTGGTTTTGGGCTTATTTTTGTACTTTGGAAAATGTACTTTGGTGGGGTGGGGGAGGGAGGAGCTGATTTTGGGGTGATTTGGAGAAAATCTCTCTCTCTCTCTCACACACACACACACACACACACACACACACACACACACATAATGCTATTCACACACACATAATGCTATTCACACACACACACACACACACACACACACACACACACACACACACAGAGTTAAATAAGACATTTTTTCACATTTAAAATTGTTTTAGTACTTTTTTATTTAATGGTTAATTACCTAATTAATTAATTAATCCAGTTAATTAGCAGGGGGTACTTCAGAAAATTGGACCATGATAAGGGGGTACCCAGGCCTCCAAAGGTTGAGAACCCCTGGTGTAGATAGAAAATTCTTACTTAGGGCGCATTCCTGACTAAGGATCCGGCCAGCAGCCCAGGGCCGCCCGCTGGATCCTGTGCACGGGCTGCCCGTCCACTGGGCATCCCCTTCCCCAAGTGTAAACCCGGGCCGGCCCTATCGGCCTCCTCAGATTTCTGCCAGCTAAATAGCTGGCCAGCTAAACTTTTATGCCAGCTAAATAGCTGGCGTAGCCGGCCCGGCGGGGACGGGGATATGGCTGACACCATCCCCCACCCCCTCCCGGGCCGGCTAGGCCTATGGCCCCCCTCCCTTGCCAGGCTGGACAGCCCACGCGGCCAGCAATGGAGCACTTCCGTCGCCGTCCACGTGGAGATCCGGCACTGGAGTGAGGGAGGCTGGTGCTGGAGCGCTCGCTCCGGCGCCAGAACGAACTTCAGGATTGCACTGTTAGGCCCCAAAACTGGGGCCTTGCACTGCCGGAACCCATGTTGCTCTCTGCTGCTGTCTGTATTGTCCATAATGCTGGGGGACAGGATGAGAACAGGATCAATTATTCCTGATTTCTTTTTTGAGATGCCAGTCTCCAAGCCAGTATGAAGTGAGCAGCAGAGGATTTCTCTAGTAGTCTTTAACAGTGATTTCATTCACGACCAGGCAAATGGTGCTGTGGGGCTTTGTCAGCGCCGTAACTATGGCAGAGCACGTGGAGTAGGAGCTCCAGGCGCTCGATTGCGGGAGGGCGGCGAACTCACTGTGTCCCGAACAGCAGCGTCGTTAGTTGTTTGGGCCCTCCCTCCCTCCCTGGAGCCGTTTGGCTCCAAAATGGGAGCAAAACGGGCGGGGGGCCCACGTCTATGGCGCGTCGACGTGACGCAATGCTGGCCCCACCCCCTCGCGCCTGGGCGCCGTCCCGGCACCTGACGCCTCTGGGCTTTGTTCTTTAAAAAAAGTTTCACTCTTTGGTGGATAGTGGCAACTTTATCAGTACTGTAATGTTCTCAGCAGCCAACTCTTGCCAGTTGCCCTTTTTTTGTCTTTAGAATGGCCAAGAAATGGCCCTACCTTGTGTTGTAGCATCATTTCTAGTTCATTCTAAAGGAAAAGAGTGCTATCAGCACTTCAAGGATGCTATCAATCAAGGACGCTATCAGCATTTTAAGTGCTGTTAAAGTTGTTGCTGTTTGTGGAGACATGACAAAAAATGTTTTAAAAAGAACAAATTCCTGTTGAAAATGCTAGTAGTGCTTTAAGAGGTGTGGCAAAAAAAAAAAAAGCTTTTAAAAGTTCCCTGACACCATCATCAAAAGTACAACCTCTCCCAGAGGACAACTAAAGGCCCAATCCTCTCCTTCAGATATGCTGGTATATCTCCATGTATGCCAGCAGAATGATAGCCTTGCTGGTATAGAAGTCCGCCCGCCCGCCCACCGACAGACATGCCACAGACACTGGCACAACACTGCAAAAATGCTGCACCAGCGGATATCGTGGACATCACTTGGATACCTGCTCAACTCTGCTGGTGGAGAGACCAAAACAGGGAGGAGGTAGGGGCATGATGTGGGAGGGACATACGAGGAATATGGGAGGGTTGAGAAGGAGTCGACACACACCATATCTTTAACCCCCTTTCAGACAACAGACATGCTCCTGGGAGTGGAAAAATGCTACACCAACAAGATAGCTTGTGTAGATAGGAGTAACCCCAGAAGGAACAAAGGGGAAGGGAAAAATGGCAGTTCCTGCCACCCCTGTCCTGCCCACTTCCTAACAATGGAGCATAGACTATATTTGGCAGCCAATCAGAGCACACCAATCCTGGTACTAAAGTACCTGCTAGGGAGTCAACATCTGTACGATCAGATGTATGGCATCGGGCTATTCCTCTCTGGCCTCTCACTTTAGTGATGCAAACCCTGGTGAAAGGGCATGTGGGGCACAAAGGGAGCACTTTGCCCAAACAACTTCTTGCCCCTCATCTCATGTATGGCAAGATATTTTCAGCCCAATCCTTTGGACTCTTCATGGTCTGTGTTCTGAACATGTGTTCTGCCAGTGCTGGCTGCTGAAAATCAGCCTGTGAGGATCCAGAGAGTGCTTGGGAGCAACCGCACACTGATCCAAGGCAGTGGTGCCTAGTGCTTAGTGCTCACTCCCTTCCCTTTCCCCTCTTTTCCCGTTTGTTTGGACACAGCTTACTGGGAAGAAACCTTGGTAGTTTGATCTGCTGCCACCATCCCAGGAGATTAGGCTATCCAGAGGGGCTCCCTGGGCAGTACTCCCCTCCTAGAACAGCACTGAACCTCAACGGACTCTTTAAGGATCACACTTACAGTAGCACCTGCAGAGCGTGGAAATATGACAATCCCATTGATTTCTCAAAACTTAGGCAACTCAGAGTAATATGCAAGAGAGAGAGAGAGAGAGAGAGAGAGAGAGAGAGAGAGAGAGAGAGAGAGAGAGAGAGAGAGAGAGAGGATTATTAAAATGCTAATAAAAGAAAAAGTAAAGAGATAGCATTGAAAAAGTAAATAAGAAGTAAATAGAACCAATTGAACAAGAAAACAATAAGGATGAAATTTAGTAAAACAGCCTGCAATAATCATAGTAGATTTTACAGGATTAAAAGCCATGGCTAAAATGTTTATCAGTTAAAAAACTTAAAAGTTCACACTTAAAAGTGTTAAAACCATCAAAGAAAGTAAAAACAACACAACATTTTTGACCGGCTTGTTCCGGCCCTCATCAGGTGGCAGACTCAAAGACAGTTTAACAGCGCAATCCACCAGAATGATCCGGTCGGCGGCCCAGGGCCGCCTGCCAGATCCTGTGTACCAGTGGCCATGCTGCTGCTGGGCTGGAGGTCTCCTTAGGGAAGGGGACGCTATCGGCCTTCTTGGATTTCCGCCAGTAAAATCACTGGCGGAAGTCAGAGGAGGCCGTGTAACGGCCTAGCCGCCCGGCGGGGGCTGGGATATGGCCAAGGCCATCCCTGTCCCCTCCCTCGCCTGGCAAACTCCCCCCCCACTCACCGGATCCTGGCTTACCTGGTATGGGGGCCGCTGGGGCACTCCGGTGCCGGAGCAAGGGAGCCCGGCCTCTGCATCAGCCTTCCCTGCTTGAGAGTTGTCGTGAATGTGCTTTATGGCACGTTCGCGACCTCTCCCGGCAACGGAACGCTCATTCCGTCACTGGCAGTGTCTTCAGGATTGCGCTGTAAGTTAGTTACAGCAGCAAGTCTATCTGAAGCTAATTGAAGTCATTGCTGCTGCATGGCTGTGGAATCCGGTCTTGCTGGGAGTTAACGGCGTCCAGTTGACCGGTAGGCATGTCTTTTCCGTCTTAAGCATTGTGGCTGTACTGCTCAGGTTACCATCTACAGCAGCCCTTTGAGTCTGCCACCTGATGAGGGCCAGAACAAGCCGGTCGAAACGTTGTGGTGTTTTAAATATTTTTAACACTTTTAAGTGTGGGCTTTTAAGTTTTTTTTTTAACTGACAAACATTTATTTTAGCCATGGCTTTTAATCCTGTCAATTTTATTCAGTCTACTATGATTGTTGCTGGCCATGAACATTTTAAAGCCTATTTGACTAGCCTGCAATAATCTGCTGAATCTCACACATCTCCTGCTACTAAACTTTGAACACCTCCTATGGCTTGGATGAGATGTAGTGAGCTTGTAATCCATAGGCAGAAGACAGACTAAGATAAAACAAAACCCTGATGCGATTTACCTCCACAGTCCTTAACTATGATGGCATGCACCGTCTGCCCCAGGAGGACACCACACACAAACACCCAACTGGAGAAGGACAATGCACCCCACACAGGTAAGCAAAGGCAGGGAGGGAATCCCATGCTGCAATGTATTGGTGCTGCATCTCCCTCTCATGTCTCCACCTCCTCCAACCTTTCAGGATTATCTAATGTGTCTCTGCTATTAATCATGTTTCCTAACCATCTCTCCCTTTTCTAGCAGCTAAGAGCAGGGGGTATCTTGCAGCTAGGGACTGCAACCATTGTCTGCTGGCCAAACACTCATCTGAATCTATTTTTCAGGACTGCATCATTGCCATGGGGGGCTAAATAATAGTCCTCAGCAGAAATCCACTGCAGCACCTCCACCACCACCACCCCCGATGAGGGAAAGGTAATTTTCCAAGCCACCATGCTCTCACTCCCAACATGCATGTAAATGCTGGTGGCAACTTTCTTGCAGAAACATCAAGAAACATCAAATGCATCTCAATCCAAAGAACAGGTGTGACTGATGCTGTGGTCAATTCCTTGTTACTCCTTCTGTGTTTCTCTTTGCTTCCCACAGGCAGCAGTCCCACAGGTGAAGACTCTGTGCAGGCCCCTAGGGAAGCCTACAGCCTGCCGGCCCTCAATGACCAGTGGGAGTCCAGCGAGGTTGCACACCTATGCCCTCCAGTCAGGCCTCTGTGGCTGTGCAGACTTCATGACAGACAGAGAACCAACTGGTGCATCCAGACCTCAGTGGCACCTGTTACTCAGCTGTTACTTGGCTAACTTGCAAGGGCACAACAGCCCTGCTGGATGGAGATGATTGGCAACACTGCCTGTGTAGTTCTCATTCAGATGCTGCTCTATTGCTGATATAGTTGAATAAAACCTTTGACTGGATCACCCTCGTTGTTTCCTTGTTAGCAGATAGGGATCCCTTCTTCCTACCCTAGTTGTTTCTTACCTCATTTGTCCCCGGGGTGGGATTCCATGGGGGGAGGGGGTCCTCTCCTCCCAAGATGTGTAGCATCCTCTCTCCATTACTCCCTGGGCTGTGTGTGTGTGTGTGTGGGGCTTCTCAGAGATCCTGAGCCCCCTGCACTGATTCGCTCCTTGGACATCATACTGATTATGTGTCCATATAGCACCGATGGTGCACGGATATCGTGCCAAAGACACACCAATGTCAGGACGCTGCACCGTGTGTAATGAGCTTAGTTGGGATTTCCATGGACACTCTCAGTTCTGCTGGGCAGGGCTGCATCAGCATTACTGGGAGGGCTGTGCTGGCATAGCGTTGCCTGGACAGGCTTAGGATATGATGGACATTGCACTGACGTTCTTGTGATGTTGGTGCAACGTCTGAGTAGGATTGGCTGTTAAAATATTTTTGGAGCCAGGCAGACTTTAGGAGTTTTAAGAAGGCTGTGCTCATCCCAATAAAAATATAAGACCATCTTCCCTGTTCTGTATTGAGGATGCATGCCTAAGATTACCATACACTGATTATACTAACTTTTTAACTATGTCTGTACGCACTATTTGAATGGTAGAATGATAAAAGTAACTGTATTATATCTTTTCAGCACATGTTTTTAATAGAATGGGATTTTGTCAGTTGGTGATTGGATAACGGCACCAGAATGTGCATGTCAGTACATGTACCGGTGTAGATTGATTTGGTGTGAAGTGTTCTTTTGTGATTGTGGTGTTTCTACATTGAACTCAAAAGGGCATGTCCCTTATAGACTGAACATACATTTTGGTAATAGTTTATAAATTACTGTAGCCCGTCATGGGATAAAAGCTAAAATTGAAATAGTTAGGATTTCATCTAATTGGCTTTTTTATACCATATGTTATACTTTGACCTCATTTTAGAATTTGCCTGTTTAAGCTGGTCTGTTTTCTTTTTAACGTTTAGTGTGGTCACTTGATTATTTTTATTATCTTCTTGCCTACAAACTTCAGCTAAGCATAAAGCCATATTATGCTTTACATAAAGTTATCTGATTGGCCGTTTGATCTGCAGATACTTGTGCTCCACTACAACTCATCATAGGAAATATGTTTTGTAAAACAATGGGAGTTATTTGCCAGTAAGTGGGCATATGAACATAGTTTTAGTGCCTTAAGAACTGAGCTAGTTTTATTCTGTAATAATCAGTTGATGATAACGAAGAGTCAAGCAGCTCTCACATTTTAATAATTAACTTTTAATGAAATTATGTGATAAGCTTTTAAAATAAAACTGTTGGTCTTAGACTTTGATAGAGAATTAATCAGTTGACAAAATAAATCCCTCAATTAAAAATTTAGTAATTGCAGGCCATTACTTAGACTTAAGCATTACCTAATTTGTACTACTGATAAAATAGTGTTATACCATTTTCTTGTTCTTGCCTAGACAGTCCTGGTCTTGTACATATTTCTTTGGTAGGGCTGTGGAATTGTGAAAAGGTCATGAATCGGGATTTCCCCAGTTTGAATCTCGCCTTTGCCGTGGATTCTCGCTAAATGGCCTCAGGCAAGCCTCTCGGCCTCAGCATTCCAACTGCAACATGGGGATGCTGATGCTTTCTCCCCATTACAGGATTCTTGTGAGAACATCAAGAGAATACATATGGAAAGGTTTGCACACTCTGAAAGTGCTATAAGAATGCAAAGTATTATTACTATGGAATGCTGAACATTCAAGTTAGAGGGCCAGCATGGTCAGAAGCCTTCAAAGGGACCCTTTCCAGTATAGGAGTATATGGCAATTGTTCTCCTTTGTGTGTCTGTGAAGGGGGTCCATGTTTGGAGCAAAATGGGGAAAGCTGCAAGGATAGTTCTAGAGAACCGTAAAAGTGGATTTGATGCTGGGGGAAGGGAGGGAAAATGTTGTTGGATCAAATACTCTAGAAATTGAAATGCACATCAACATACCATTTTCTTCCTTTTTTAGGCCAGCCCAGGATATCTACACTACACATTGAGCTCGGTTTGTAACTGCTGTCTTGTGTAGACAAGCTTAGTTCATTTTTTTTCAAGTTTCATGGTGGTATGTCAGAGTATAACTTTGAAGATTAAACTCAAATGGCGTAAGAGCCTCTTCTGTTTTAGGATTTGTGAAAAGAGAATAGAAGAACAGTGGTTGGAGTGTTCAGCTGTTATCTAAGTCAGCATTTCCCAACCTTCAGAGGCTCGCTTACCACCTACGCAGGCCTCCGGCCAGCAGTTATACCACCAGAAGAAAGTGCCGATGATGTCGTCAGCACTTTCTTCTGGGTATGCGACCAGCTAGAGTGCCGAGAAGGACAGGAAAGGCAAGTAAAAGGCAGAGGCGGGTGGGAGGGCCATCCCCAGTGCTTACAGCGCATGTGCCTGAGTCTTGTCGGCTTGGCAGAGCTCGAAGTGCCACTTCTCAGGCTTGGTTGCAGCGCCATGCGGCTGAGATGGCAGCTGCCATCATGGCTGCCAGCAGCCTGCGTACCACCAGCCTGTGGTCCGCATAACACCAGTGGTATGCATTCCACAGGTTGAGAACCTCTGACCTTCGTGATTATGGGATGAAGCTAACCTAGCCAGTAAAATAGGTAAAAGTAACTTATATGTCAAAGAGCCGTATATAGTGCATATATATGTGCATAATGATATAGTGCATAATATACATGTCAGCACAGTGCATAGTGTTCATAACTAGCAGATTTTTGGGCTTATCAAAAAGATAAATGTTAAGAGTGTATATTATACTGTGTGAATTCTGTTAGGGAAAAAAAGTATAGCAACTGGTTCTGTTGCAAATTCTACATATGACTCCTGAAAGTAGCTCAGGGTCTCCCTCTTAAGTTGAATAGAGTTTGATTTTTATTTCCAGTGGTAGTTGGCCTTGCCTTCAGGTTTGATTCATAATTGGGCTTAGCAAATCAAGCTATTCTCCCCCCCCCCCCCATTGTAAACTAGCTTGGTTTATCCAGAGTCCCAGTACAAACCGAAACCAGACCCTGTTGTATTCCTGATTGCAGCTTCGAATCCCTCCACTAAATCCCTACATGGCAACTATGGCTACTTTTCTTTCTTATTGCTCTGCCAGTAGGTGGGACAAAATGAAGTTTCTTCCTTTCTGCACCTTCTGTGGTACCTGGATTGCTGTTGTGACAGTGTACCAGACACTGAAGGCAGGAGAAGCTTCCTCAACTTCTCTTCCTGTAGAAGCTGTACAAGCTACAGAAGCTTCCTGTAGCTCTAGCGATAGCTACTTGGGTAGATGGAAAAGTGAGGTGAATTCTCCTCTAGCTTGGCTTAAAACATGAGCTAATAGAAATCTGGAAGCTGTAATGTTTGCCTTGCTTTGAAGGCCGACTTCACATCTCTATAAGTTTCATATTCTCAATTATAAACTTTGGCAATATTGCTATGTGCTTCTACTAATGTTAAATGTATTCTTATTGTAAGGAGTCAGGAGTCTGCAAACAACTCGGTGTGTTCTTTGTGTAGAGGTGGGTGCATGTAACTAAGGGCACAATCCTATCCAATTTATGCCACCTTTGTAACCCGTGGTGCAGCGAGAACAGGAGGCCCCAGAATGGAAAGGAGATTCAAATCCCCTTTTAATTCCCCTTTTGTAGGGGATTTGAATTTTGTAGGGGATTTGAATGGGTCCCCCCGTTCTCGCTGCGCCGCTGGTTACAATGGTGGCATAAGTTGGATAGGATTGCGCTGTAAAAGTCCCTTGCCAGTCTGGTAGTTGACCAGGAATTGGAAAATTCTGACTGATCTTAATAACTAGACCAAAGTTGAAGATGCTAGGACTCCCCCTGTCACTTGTTCTGTGTCTCTGTGCAACTCCCCAAACCTAAGTTTGGAGCTTCAGAGGAGGGCGAGGATCAACTCCCTGCCAATTCACAGTGGAGAATTGTGGGGTTGATCCCAACCCCTTCTCCAGTTCTAAATGTTGAGCTGAGGGGGGGGGCAAGAAAGAATTGCTCCAACAGTGGGCTGCTAGGGTGCTCAGAGCACTTTAACAGTCAAGGAACTCGTATGGCAAGCCTCACAGCCAGGGGCGTTCCTAGGACTTGCGTCACCAGGTGCGGGAGGACAGTGCGTCACCCCCATGATTAACCTTCTCCTATGCAGTGGGTGGGGAAACGCATCATCGCCCCGCACCCATGCCATTGCCCCACCTCCCGTTTAATCAAAATTACACCTTAAATTTACAATATTATACGCACAACCTAATGTATGTTTGCAGCCTAAACAGAGGCATTGCAAGGGTTTGCATCACCCAGTATGAGAGCATTAACTTTATTTTTTTAATATATAACAGTACAGGTAACAGTAAGCAACTCGGCTCTCAGAACAATCTCAGAACAATCAGTCTCTCATTGGTCTGCTTTGAGTTAAGGAAATCCACTTTTTGTTACACAAAGAAGTTGTGTTTTCTGTTTCTGGTTATTTGTTTATAACATTTGGTAGGATACAGATATTTAGAAATGGTCGTTGCATTCCACATTTCGTTGCATTCCACATGAGATTGCACATCAAATGATATATAACACGATGGTATTGTAGTACACCATAAAGTAGTACTGGATTCAGGCTCCACGTTGTCCAATAAACAGCACAGCAAACAGATAATAGAATTCAGGATAGGTTTATTCCATGGAACAAATGACCCCAGTGGAATCAGTTCCAAAAGACTGAGGCCCCGAGCACGAGGCATTGAAAGCTTTTATAGCAAATTAAACGTCATGCATAATCAACAATTTCTCCTCCTGTTTGCGGTGTTTTCTAGCCTATCACCTTCACACCTCCATATATGCTTATCTATGAAATAGTGTCCAGTAATGTCCAGTTTCACAAAGCATGGCTTGTTCATGGCTGAGTCTGCATAGGAGGGGTTGTACTTTCTGATTAGAGTTACATATGTGCGTACATGATCAGCACGTGCAAGGACACTTGCTTCTACGCGATTAGTGCTGGAATGCAAGAATTGGAGTAATAGAAGTAATAGTTGGAGTAATAGAAGTAATAGTTGGAGTAATAGTTCTCACAGTTACAGGCCTCTACTTCAGAATCAGAAAGGAGCTTTACTTGTGATTAGGGTAACCATAACCTAGGGTACCTCAGTATAATTCCTAAAGACAAAGGTTTTCACAATTTTGGCCACTAGTGATGTCACCCCCCTGAGGATTTCACATGGTGCAATCCGCACCCCCTGCATCAGTGTAGGGACGCCACTGCTCACAGCTGAATCCTGTGGGTTCTTTGTGCTAGTGGAACATGCATTTCATCAGTGCTGGCTGCTGAAAAGCAGTTGTAAAGCGCAGTCCAGCTGAATAGCACGCTGCTGGAGGGAAGGCCGGAGCCTTCCTGTGCGTGTTGCCGAACTGCTGACCATCTGCCAGAGCAGATAAGCCAGTTGGGGGGTGGGGGGGAGGGCAAAACTGGGCGAGGAGGAGGAACAGGGGTGATGAGGCTGCTGTACTTCCTTCTCAACATTAACTAGGAGAGGAAGGTTATAGTTCCTCTATTATGTTTTTCAGAAAGCTGTGGAACACTCAGCATGGCAAGGTTGGCTAGCAGAACTGAGGACCATTGTAGTTGACAACAATAATAATTTCTAGGATAACTTTGTAGTAAATAGTTGAGTACAGCATACAGTTAAAGTAGGGTTCTACATGCACTGCATTAAAATATTTAAAATTCTGCACTCATTGAATCCAGATTCTGCATCAAGAAAAGATGGCGTTTGCAACCTCTTTGAAATATCAAATAGAGAAGATACACACATTTATTAATTTCATATAATCTATTTTGGTCTTGCTAGTCAGAGGAAATGCAAATAATTTCTTTCCTGGTTTGAAGTGGGTGGTTGAAATCAGGCCTTAGCTGGCTCATAGAGTAGCACAGGGGTTATTTAAGTAATTTATATAAAACATTTCTAAAGCTGCAATCCTGTACATACTAATCTGGGAGTAAATCCCATTGAACTCAATAGGATTTATTTCTGAATAGACATGCATAAGATTATGGTCTTAACTGCCTTTCCACAGCCCAAGGTGGCTTACGATAACTTTTAATAGAAACTAAGGTAAAATAATGAGAGATGAGAGTTGTCCCCTTCTCAGTTCTTACTGATTAGTTCTGATAAGTGCAGTGGTACATACTTAGGACTGTAGCTCTGAAAATTATGTTCAATGCTTGTTTTTCAATTACAGTCAAAACAGAGATTTATGTTTTCATTGTTATGTTTTAGCTGTTGAGAGAGATCAAGATGCAGTTGTACAACATTTTTAGCCGCTTTGGGACTGTCTCATACCAATAGACATATCTGAGTTTTGTTTGTGGCTGGTATTTTTATCAGCATTTTTAGAGGAGCTTTTGCCAGCATTGTATACGATGATCTATGACTTCATGGTTGCTATAAAGATTGTCTAAGTTAAAAATTCACCAACATATCAATAGTTCTTTTCTGAAATGTTGATACTTTCCTCAGCCTACCAAGGTTTAATTAAGTAGTTTGACACTACTACAGTTAAAATACATCTAGGATGCTTCAAAATCACTGAAGTGCTATTTCAAAAATATGTCTTATAATGATGTCTGCAATATGTATCAAACTGTAGGCAAAAGAAGCAATTTGTTGATTTGATTTTCTTCATTGCAGATGTAATGAGCATTTGCTTTTTGAAGGTTGGGACAAGGTTTAAGTGGGGATTTCATTCTAGCTTTATTTGAAGCAAATTCAGATATTGTTGATTATCATAAGCACTTGGAGTTGCCTTCGTTCATGAATAAATACCTGCTAAAAGCACAGCCCTAGCATAATTCAGTAGTTCTAACTGCCACATTGCAGTTTAGCATCTGGATTATCCACACGTAAGTATGACTTGGTAGGACGATGCTATGTTTCCACATATTAGGAATGCACACTTGCTTTTAAAATGAATAGGAAAGAAAACATGCGTTTTTGTTCATTTTGGGTCAAAAACAAATGGAAAATCAAAGCAAATGAAAAATTTCCCCATTCATTTTCATTGATTTCAATGGGAGATCTGCCTAGTCCTCTGTGGTCTGTACCATTGTTGTTTTCCACCTTTTTATGAGGTTTAATATTTTGGAAATCTTATCCTATGTATGCCCTAGAAAAAGCCTCTATGTGTGTGCCTTTAAAAAAGCCTCTAATTGCCTTTTCCCAATCTCTCTGCAATTTGGCAGGTCTGATGTCTGGAGGAACGGTATAATGCCTGAAATATTCATGCCACTTAGACGGGAAAAAGAGCAGAAGAATGGGAATAGAAAAAAATAGACATTCATAAGGAAATGAATCAGATTAAAACAAATGGAAAACAGAATGAATGAAAATATTTTTTATTTCTTGCAGATGACTACAAAACATTGAGGTTTTTTATATGATATTTAAGACAGATATTGTCAGCATTATATTTGATGCTGATTGCCCTGCAAAGACATTTTATATGGCATGTCTATAATTACAATGCTCCTTTATGTTGCCTGTTTAGGACACATGGGATGAGGGCACCCAGTTGTTTAGCATGACATTTTCCCCAGTGAGAGTGGAATGCAACTGCTGCTGGAAATGCGAGCTAAAGTAGCTTGGATTTTTGAACTCCTGTAGGCGTGGGTAAGAATTGGGCATTTAAGTGGGATTGTCCAATTTCTGCTGTATTGATACTTCATGGTGGGGGTTGAGTGAACCCTTTTGATTGGGAGATGATTCTTTTTCTTTTTATACTTTTTCTTTTTTGTGGAGTTGCGGAGCTTGGATGGGTTAGCAGTTGTACTGTTTACTCTTCTTTCTATTCTTATTTTTCTTGGAGACTTCTGGGGTCAGTTGACTGCTGTTGGATTATGTGCTTGTTAATGGGCAGAATGGGATGGGGGAGTTCCAGGTGCCACCATAAATAGGGTGATGAGCATTGGAAGGTATGTCAGTGGGGACAGGACATACCATTGCAGGAGAAAAAGGATCAGTCATTGAAGGACTATTCCTCTTTTTGGCCCTTCCATCAACCATGGGGCTTATGGTGACAACCCACCCAACCTGAAACTGCTACTGCTAAATGGCAGATCCAGTTAATAATAAAACCAATCCAATACAGGGTTTAATTATTGGGTCCCTTTGGGGAGAAAGGCGGGGTAAAAATATTGTAAATAAAAAAATTATAGATGCACGACCAATCTGGCATGTATAACCAAGACCCGGTAAACGAAACTAGAAAGGTTCTCTTCCAGCATTGTCCACCAGATTTTCAAGCATTGCAGCAGCCATGGCTTCAGGGTTGGAAAGGTTGTGAAAACATCTCTCGTTTCTGGACACCTTGTTCAGAAATTTTCTGGCTGTGCATGTTTGTTTCTGATGTTGAATGGGAGACATAGGATTGAGATTCTGTTTGACCTACTATGCTGTCACAACAGTCACCCACCTGAGCTTAAATAAATAAATAAATAAATTGGGGGTGGGCGCAAAGCGCCCACTCGCCACCTGAAGGGTTTCTGAAATGTCTATTTATTTATTCATTTGTGGCCATGAAAATGGCAATTTTGACGCCGCTGCCACTTACCTGTCTCGCCGCCATTGCTGCTGCCGCCATCATCCTTGCCACTGCCATTGCCATCGTCCTTGCCGCCATACTGTTGTTGTCGTCGTCCTTGCCACCACCTGGAGCCTGGCCGGCTACATCTGCCTCGTATGCCCTCACGAGATTTGGGCACCACCATCTTGGATCACGTGAGATTTCACAAGATCCAAGATGGCCGACAGGAAAAAAGGTGCCTTTTTAAAAGTGGCGGCAGCATCTTCAGCAGGCCCGGGAAGCCCGGGACTGACCCAGGACCGCAGCCTGGAACTCGGGACAGTCCCGGGTTTTCCGGGACATCTGGTAAGCCTACTTATCTGTTATTATCTGAGAGAAACAGACACACCAGAAGTAGGCAAACCTCATCATGTTGCAAAGAGAGACTCCGCTTTCCCTCGGCTCAAGTTCTGCTGCTCTATTAATAGATTATTAATAATTATTGATTATTATTGTTTACTTCTTGTAGCCTGTCTGGAACACTTTGCATTGGAAGAACAAAACATTGGGTATTATATAAATAAGGTTACAATCCTGCGCACACTTACCTGAGAGTAAACCCTATTGGACACAGTGGAACATACTTCTGAGTAAACATGCATAAACATAGAATTGTGCTGTAAATATAAGAAAATTAGTCACAGTTCAGAAAAAATCTTCAGTGCGCAGATACATTCCCCAAAGCATGATATCAATAGATGGAGGCAACATTGGGTAACAAAATCAACTACCTGTACAAAAGAAACGGATTAGGGAGAATTCTACCTCTATCCAGGACAGAACAATAGCATTCAATGAGGTGTAACCATTTATGGAACAGATTCAGGAGCAGCTGCTTTCTAGTATTCGGAGCTGATCTAACAATTCAGGGTTGCTTCCAGTGGAAGGACGGGGAGTTTTGTGTTTTCTCTCACCTTCTTGGACACGAAATCTTCCCCTTTGTGGGATTTCTTCTTTGCAGAAGTAGAGAAGTAATCCTATCATAGAAGGTGTACACAAAAATAAATTCACTTTTCCACCCGGGGTGGCCGTAATAGGGCAGAATGGAGGATAGGTCGGGTGTGTGTCTGAGGTGGGAGGGAGTGGCACCTGGTGTGAGCGACTTGCTATCCCCTCTGGAGTGAGCCGCAGTGGTGGAGCGCAGGCCGCCCCCCACACCAGAAGTGAATAAGTGACTTGGCCGCTGTAGCCGTTTTAGACCATACCGAGGCACAGGGTGGGCGGGAGGGCCAAACCCGCTGCCATTGCTCCTTGCTCACGCCAACGAACAGTGTGATTCACGCTGCTGCCAGCCGCCCTGACACCCCCTGCCTGATCCCACTGCCTGGGGGCCCACCACCCCATCCCCCCCCGTACGATGCCTCTGGTGAGCCAACACACACACCCTTTGTCTCCTTGGACTGCACCAGTTAAAGAACTGGCACAGGTCTAAGGATACCCATTGGCAATCGGGAAACTTATGGGGATTTAAGGGAAAATATTTTCTCCTGATTCTCCCCCCTCCCCCCATAGCATGCAGTGCAACCTGTTTTGGTGCAGCTGCATGATATGGCAGGGGAAAGGATAGGATTGGGCTGCAAGCTAGACTCCCCCTTACTGTGCCAGTCTTGAGATGTAGGAAGGAGGATGAATTGCCCCCCCCCCATCTGTAGAAGTGTGGAAGGTTAAGGAACTAGTCTTCCTGGCTGTATATTAGACAGTCATATATGGGGTGGAGTTTAGGATAGCCAAGGAGTTTCTGATATCAGTGACAGTCTCTGATGCAGGCAAAGGGATGGTTTCTGAAGTGATTGTATGAGCATTCCAGTTTCTGTGATCTTCTCTGGAGTTTTAGGGGACCAGGATTTCCATTTCCATCAAAATTTCATTGGAGTCACACAAACCAGGTGGTTCTGCCCATCCCTTCTAGATTCTTTATTTTCCTTTCTGATTTTCAAATACCCATGTTTCTCATCTAAACTTTTCTGTTTCATTCTTGCACTTGCCATGTAACTAGCTATAGAGATTCAACAGACAGTTCAAAGAAGATGCATTGAAACCTGTCTCCTTCCTGTAAAAAAATACAGTATATCTAATTTTAATGAAATTGAGTCTTGTCATTTGACTGAAATCATTCTGACAAGCATTTTACCTGAAACAAAAAGCCAGAGGTGACAACTGAACAATTTTGGAGTATCTGGAGTTGTGTGCAACTACTAATTTTCACCTCAGAAGTTGTGAGTGAAAATACTAATTTTTGATCTGTAAGAGTTGCTTTTTGTATTCTGAAATTGTCACGGCTAGGATTAAAAATAATCTTGACTTTTATCCAGATGTGACAGTGCTTCATACAGTTGTTTTGCTGTTTTAATTTGAGAGGAGACGGCAAGTTGGGAAGGTTTTTTTGTGGGGGGTTTTAAGGAAAAGTATCATGAGATGGGAAACTCTAGTGTAGGCTAGTTCTTGTATGTTCATTGCTTCTAGGTTATACTAGCTCGCATTTGTGGTCCTCTGAATTCAGGCAGGAATTAAAAAAAAGATGTAGGACAATTAGAGAGGTGTGTGTGTGTGTGTGTGTGTGTGTGTGTGTGTGAGAGAGAGAGAGAGAGAGAGAGAGAGAGAGAGAGAGAGAGAGAGAAGTACAATTAAAAAGGTATGTGTTGGCAGAAAAGGGGTGAGTAGGTTTTTGGATCAACAATATTTGTTGGGAGGCTGGGTGGATTGGCTCATATCGATAAGAAAATACTGAGGGCCTTATGGTGTTATGAATTCATGCTTCTACTTAGTATGGTCTTCTACCTACTTTTTATCATCTTACAAGAAGTCTTAGCCTGTCACCATAACTATATACAGGATGGTGACAGTGGTTGACAGTGGAGTGACAGTGGAGACAGGATGGTGTAGTGGTTTGGGAGTCGGACTTAGACCTGGAAGATCCAGGTTCAAATCCCCGCTCAGCCACGAAGCTTCCTGGGTGACCTTGGGCCAGTCACTATCTCTCAGCCCCACCTACCTCACAGGGTTGTTGTGAGGACAAAAGGAGGGGAGGAAATATGTACACCACTCTGAGCTCCTTGGAGGAAGGGCGGTATAAAAATGTGAAAAATAAAATAAAAAAATAAAAAAATTTATAATTTGGGACATGGCTGTCTGACAAAGTCAGGCATGTGATGAAAATGTTGAATTGCCAAGCTAATGTTATAAAAGTGAAGGGTTTACAGTTCTCCGTCCATTGTTTCCTTCCTTCTGTAAGCCAGGTTCCACAGATATGATACAATTTTAAAAAAAATCATCCTTCAATCAGGGATTGGGAAAGACAATCTGAATCTTTCCTTTTTGCAAATTGATGTTGTTTAAATTAATATCACTGGTAGAAGCCTTGCTTTCTGTCAGTACCTATAATTGATATTTGACTACCTGGAAATTGTGGATTAAAATGATACTTATGGCACAATCCTATGCGCCAGCGTAGGGTGTTGCAAATGTGTTGGAAAACATGTTCCGACACCCGGAAAGTATGGGTTGCCGGTGGGAAGGCTTGCGCTGTCCTACCGGCACTGAATCCAGCAGACCATGCCAGGATCAGGTAAGAGCTGCTCAAATGTGTGGAGGCTGAGGGAGGACAGGGAGGGAGCATAACAGGGTGGGGGGAGGGGGGAGACGGGGCAGATCGAGCCCAGGAGGAGGCGGGATTGCCAGCATCAGGGTGTGCCATATTCTACCCCCTCACCCAGGTCTTTTTTGCTGACACGAGGCTTTCCAGCTATGCGCCAGCTTAAGAGCTTGCACAGATCTGAGTAGCCCTGTTGCAGCTACTGGGGCTTTACCGGGGTATGTGTAATGTCCCCTTACTTAGTCTAAGGAGACCTCTAGCCTGCTGCAGGAGAACATAGGATGCAGCATGGGCCCTGCGGCCCTGCTGCATGGCGCCCGGATAAGATTGGGCTGTCAGTCAAGGGATAGTGAGTCTGTGGCATAGAGAGGAAACAGGCAAATAGAGTGGAAGCCATATTCAGAAATACTGTTATGCTTACTACTTATAAATCAGCTTCTAATATTAATGTGACCATTGTAAATGTATGTTTACTGACTCCTTAGTAAAGGTAAAATCTAGTGCTAAGTACAAAGACTAAAGTTGGAGTGGTAGATTTGTTTCAGTATATTTGACTTACAGCGCAATCCTATCAAACTTACACCACCGGTGTAACCAGCGTGGGAGGGCAGGGGAGGGGAGATTTAAATCCCCTTTGAATCCCCTTTGGAGGGGACTTGAATCCCCTTTCTGTTCTGGGGCCTCCCATTCTCGCTACACGGCTGATTACACTGGTGGTGTAAGTTGGATAGGATTGCGCTGTTACTGTTATAGCTAAAATGAGTGAAGCAATGTTTTGTTCATAGTTTGTGTCATCAATTATTATTTGTGTCACAGGTGATAAGATTATGATTTATGTGGTTTCCTTTACCCCCCCCATCCTCCCCCATTTCCCCTGTGGGGAATAGTATTGTATGACCATTTTGCTAATTGGCTGTAATGTCAAGGGATGGCAGCTTATATTTTCTTGTGTTTTGTAGACATCAGAGGTAATTTACTTTAGTCACTTAGACCACTGGGCAAAATTATAATTTAGCCTACATTGTAATTACATTGTCATTGTAATTGGCTAGTAATGTGGTAGAAATTGGTCCCTGAACAAAAAGTGAATGTTAAATAACGTTACAATAATGCCAAGCGGTAAAACATAATGATAACAATGATTGCAAATGTAAAAAAGTATTCAGTATATACTAATCCTTCCTTCCTTTCTTCCTTCCTTCCTTGTTCTTTTTCCTCCTTTGCACTAGAACAATGGATTCATTGCCAGATCCTAACCAGTATTTCAGAATACTGTACTCTAAATAATTGCAGGATAGTCCTTCCTAGGTTTTATTTTAAAATTGAAAGACACGAGACGTTACGGGATGAAACATGAGTGAGAAATGTGGCTTTAGGTACCTGAAACGTTCATTGTATGTATTGGCCTTGTTCATTAAGTCCTTGTGCCAGTTATTTCTAAAATTCTCTACACAGACATTCAACAATGATTTCTCCCTCCCCCCATTTAAGAATATGCTACTGCAAGCAAATGGGAAAGCTAGCATGTATGCTACTACAGGTTGAGTATCCCTTATCTGAAATGCTTGGGACCAGAAGTATTTTGGATTTTGGAACATTTGCATATTCATAATGAGATATTTTCCTTCCCACTCCATATGAAAATAGGTTTCCAAATTTGTATTGGGCAACAAGTTGGCATCCTGTAGCCCCCCCCAAGCCAAGGCAAATCCTCCGCCAACAACCATCCCTCCTGCCAACTCACCTCTTCCCAGGAGAGGCTCCACTTGCTGGGAAGTCGGCCAGGCACCATTACACAATGCCTGTTGGTCTGCTCGGCAGTGTAGCGCTGCCTCCTAGTGGGCAGCGGCTGCACTGTGGTCTGAGCTCAGGGAAACACTAAGTTGCTGGCAACAGGGAGGGGGCTGCATTGACACATGCAGCAAGATGGGGCGTCATGTCAGTGCTCAAAAAAGTTTCAGATTTTGGAGCATTTGGCTTTCCGGATTAGGGATGCTCAACCTGTATTAGACATGCACATTACCTATTCAGTGTTGATTGAATTATCTTCTGTATTTATGACATAAATTGTCTTAGGCCCATTTATCTTTCAAATTAACCAGCTTGGCCTCATGAAAACAGATATCTTCACCACAATTTTAGTTTCAGTCACCTATCTATTTAACTATCCTGTAATCTTGTGATCCAGTATTAGAAAAGCCTTAAACGTTGGACACAAATTGAGAAATTGTATTTGTTCATCTAATACATTTGGATAAAAAAAAAAACAAAATTTCACGTCACTATCTACAGCTGGTTCCTTGAGAGAGAGCTTGCAATAAATATTTTTTTTTTAGTTTTCCTGTACATTTTTGTAAAGTTCCCAGTTGCATAATTTTAATTATTAATGAAGGACTGGTGCTGAAAGTGTTGTCCGTAGCTAATTTTTACAAATAATCATTTTATTTAACAAAATTTTCAAGAACTACTGTACTTTATTTTTAGCGTCTTTTCTGAATCATTAAAAATGTACTGACACATTTTGGCAGGTCAGAGTTTAGAATCTGTATCTGCTCACAATGCTAAACAGATACATTAAACATGTTTCAAAAAAACCCATTTGATGTAAAGCTAAAATGCAAATACTCACATGCCAGAGAGATGTACGGGGATAGGGTTACATCACAGCAAAAGCAGGTACACAAACAGGAGGTTATATTGTAACATTTGAACAGATAAAAATGCAGATGTTTTGATACAGCTTTACAGGCAAAATATATAGATGACATTCAGTGGAACGGAAGATGCAAATAGCAGCAGGAGGTGATACAGGGAAACAAAAGAGGTTACATTCAATGGGGATAATATAGACAGGGGGGCATAGGAAGAGTTGCATGATTACATTCTGCAGAGACAGGAGGTCACACAAACTGGATTATCTTCTCCCTTCCAGGTTATGACTGGCAGCAACTGCACAATCAAGAGAGGTTTGAGGCTTGAGCCACAGTTCTTCAGGAACCTAACCTGTGGCTCAGAAAGGCAATGTCTTGGTTTCCCTTTTGTGTGTATGAGTTCTGGATGAAACAGTTCATTGTGCCAGACTGGCATCCATATATGCTGCCATGCAAGGCTGGCAGCAACATTTATACTGGCATTTATAAAGGCATGACATAGGCACCAATTAAGGGAAAATGATAATAAAAAGTTGATCCATAACAACAGGAGTGAGTCATAAGGGAGTTAAGGTAGATTCCTCAAGTCGATTGGAGAAAAAATCTTGCATAATAACAAAATGTAACAAAACCCATTATCTGCTCACCTCGTAGTGAGTGCACACTAACAGCCCAATCCTAACTAAATCTCCACGCTGCAGTGCAGTGGCGCCTGCTTGGGCTATGCTGCATCCCATGGGGAATTTTCGACTGCTGGATGTCGCCTCAGGGTAAGGAGACATTTGTTCCCTTGCTCCAGGGTAACAGTCTGAGTAGATCCGTGCAGGTGGATTGGACTTGTGAAGAGGTCTAGGATTCAGTGTGGCACCACTGCCACTGAACCCGCCCCTCCCGGGCCCAAACTGCCCACCCCTGCCCCATTCTGCCTGGCTTACTACTCCCTGTGCCCCCTGTGCTGGGCTTACCTGCTCCAGCGGACTCTGTTCTGCTGGTGCCTGCAGGAAGGCTCTGGCCTTCCTGCTGGCACGCCGGCTCCCTGCATTGCCGTAAAGTACTTTACGGTGCTTTTGCAGCACCCAGCACTGGTGGAACATATGTACCGCCAGCGCTTCCTTTCAGTAGGATTGAGCTGTGAGTCTAATTTAGAACTGGATGGTACATGTACAAGCGCTGTCATAGAACTTTCTGTTCCTCTTGTTTAATGTATCAAGTGGTAATTCCATTCTGGCACTTGCTATACTTCTGATACTGGTAACTGAGAAACACATTCTTTTCTAAAATGTACAGTAGTATTTGATATTGTATGAGAATATATCTAAGCAATGCATTATATTAATAAAACTGAAAGTTTGATATGGTTTTAACAGAACATTTTTGTAATACCCTTGAAAAAGATAGAATTCTTATCTATCTGAAAAAAAAAAGATAGAAAAAGCTTGTATTTGTTTTTCACAACTATTGGAGAATTGGTTCTAGCCTTTTTAGGTGAAGAGAGATATACAGTTAGGAACAGGCCTGAACTTTTACTTTTCCCACAAAGCAAAGTACTGTACAGGAACCCTACCTTCTGCCCTGATATTGAGCCTTTCATTGGTAGAAATCCTGCTCTGTACACAGAAATACACTTCAGCTACAGGGATCCAAGCCCTCCTTCTACATAGATCCAACATCATAAAGATGGGCATTTTGTTAGTGTATGTAATAAAAAAGTCGGTGTCCATAACTAGAATATAGTGTATTATCATGGGAAGAGAAATTGAAGCCATGAAGCTTAAAGGCGGAGGCACACCAAGCACGTCTTCCGTGCGGTGCGCACGTCGCTCCGGCTGCGTTGCCGCACCGGACGCACACTAGGGAGCTGGATGGGACATTACCATGTCCCACCAGATTGCAGCCGGATCGAGCAGCGAGCGAGGGAGAGGGGGAGAGGGCGCGCTGTCTCTTTAACTGGCCAGGCTCCCGGCCAAAACGTCGCACTCCGAGACTAGGCAGCAGCGGCCGCGTAACAACAACAACATACAAGCCTCTTCCAGGCAGCCGTGCTGGGTGAAAAAGAAGATTGGAAGAGGTCGACAAGAGGCGCCTGGAAGTCACCCTCGCCACAGGGAAAAGCCAAAGCGCGGGGTGGGATGTGATATACGAGCGAGCAGACGGGGCAAACGGGTTGACGGAGCTTGCAAGCGGGCTCCCCTAGGCTCTTGTTGTTCTCATGCCCCCTTTCCCTGGTCTCCTGCCCATTAGGGGGTGACACGCCTCCCCTGTACTCATGTGTTTGTTACTACTAAGTCACAATATTAAACGGCCTTAACTACAAAATAGCGGGGGGGGGGGGGAATCAGCAAATGATAGCAAATACCGCTAGACGCATTGGAGAAAAGGATGGAGCTTGCTGGCTGCCCCAGGCACATGTTTCAACACTGTACTTCTGGATTATCAAAGAGTTAAAACCCTTCCAAGTGACGAAGGTTTGAAAAAACAAAACAGCGCACTCGCTCGTAGTTACCCCAAGCGAGGAGAAAAATGTCTGCTTTACCACAACATTCTGCCCCTCTTTCCCTTTGATTGACTTTGGCTTCCTTCCCTTTGATTGGCTCTGGCTGCTCTGTGTCCTGCCCCCAGGGGGCTGGGACACAGACGGAATGCTGAAAACGTTCCCAGAGCTGGGCTTTGGGCAGCTGAGGCGTCGATGTGCCCGTGGCTGACGTCGGCTGCCGGCGGCTGCCAGCAGCTGCTACGAAGGCATGTCAGACTAAAAAACCGCACGCGCAGCCCGGACGCACCTCCGTGCCGGACGGAAGACATGCTTGGTGTGTCACCGCCTTAAGGGTGAAGTGGTATAAAAGGGAGCTCTTGGTGTACAGGATTGAATGAGGGCAAGAGGGGAAATGGTGAGAGATTCTATTCTGCAGCCTGTTAAAAATGCTGCCTTGCCGGGTGCCCTTATTATTGCAGAACTTACATGCTGACTTTGCTAGCAAGAGTACCGCAGCCTACGGTACTTTTCCTACTCACTGCACCTCTGGAATGTTTCAGCCATGTAGCTACTGTCACCAGGATGGTAACCCGTGCATCCACTGTTGCCTATGAAAACTGTTGCCAGCACAAGCGTTTGGCTGCCAGTGCTCATGGAGGTTGATTTTTATTTTTCTGCCAAATGCCTGTGACTGAGAAAGTGTGAATGATGCTTTGATTCAACACGATGCTTTGATTCACACAGAGGCGTCAGCTGATATGGGGCGGTGGGGCGGTGGGCCCCAGGGCGTAGGGGCACTAAGGCTCTGGGGGGGCGCGGGCCTCCTTAAGTTTGCATTTTTTTGCATTTTCCCACTTTTTTCTGTTTTGGGGTGATTTTAAGTGTTAAAACGGCATGTTAAAGTGTATGTGTGCTTTGCCGGCACTTATCTTGAATATGGGGCGTTCCAGGACGTTCCAGCGACGATCTTCTTCCTGCGCCCGGGCACAGCTTCTCCCTGCGCCCGGGCGCGGACTCCGTAACACCCCCAGCAGCGCTTTCCAGAGTTTGCGCAAGCGCAGAACGTCCCTGGAAACTCCGTGGTTCTGTGCATGCACAAACTCCGGAAAGCGCTGCTGGGGGCGTTACGGAGTCCGCACCCGGGTGCAGGGAGAAGCTGTGCCCGGGCGCAGGAAGAAGATCGTTGCTGGAACGTCCTGGAACGCCCCATATTCAAGATAAGTGCCGGCAAAGCACACATACACTTTAACATGCCGTTTTAACACTTAAATCACCCGAACACATTAACCCCCCCCCCAAAAAAAACCTGTCAAAAATAGGTTTTGAAACCGAAACCTAAAATTTTTGACAGTTTTATTGGGGGCGTCAGGGGAGCGGCCCCAGATATGGGGGCGCCTGGCGACGCCACTAGATTCACATACTGAATAATAAGATGAATTTTGGTTTGGTTTTGGGGTTAGCAAACGTTTATCAGAGAGAAAACTGCCCAGAAGAAAAATCAACTGCACACAGAACCATGAAGTTTGTAAAAGAAAAGATGAAAGATGAAAATAAAGTTATGCCTATGGGAAGCTTGTTTGCAATTTGTACTGTTATATCTCCCCTTTTGTAAAAATGGGGGTCTACATTTTGTTTGTACTATGCTTGATATAGAAGGACAAACAAATTCTTTTTACAAAAAGACTGACACACTGAGCCATACTGACCTGAGAGAGAGCATTGCACTGAAAATGACCAGTGAGTAGTCTACATTAGTATTCTGGTCTTGTATATCTAATGGCTGTGGTCAGAAGTGAAGCTGGTGAGAATTCATGTGCTTGTATGAATATATTATGAAGGTATCACTTGAGCTATTTCCTCTCATCTAGTTCACAGAAAGATAGGGAAACCACAGAGTGGGTGGAGTGCAGAGGAGGGGAGCCACGGGGGGGGGGAGGCATGAGAGAGTCCAGTGCACCCACACTCTGCATGTGAAGAATGATGATATAAATATGGGGCTTGTTGTGAATGACTTCACTTTCCAAAACATGCACAATCTCTCCTAACTCCATCTTAGATCCTTAGGCCTGAGAATCAGCCAGGAAGGGGTAAAGCATTGTGAAGGAGTCTGCTTATGCCTTGTACATATGTGTGCCTGTTAGAATCTTAGTTTGTAACTTCATATCTACTGAAGGGGAAGTTAACAATGGTATCACTGTCCCTTTGAAATTGTAATTTCCAATTGTTGGTGTGGGGAAAATAGAGAACTCACTTTCCTGTGAAGTCTAGCAGATCCCCTTTGAAATGCAACCAGACCAGTCTTGCAAATTAACAGACCAGCCAGGAAGAGATAAGGTCCTACAGCCCACCTGCATGTCTGATATGCAGATACAGAGGTGTGAAGAGACAGCTAAAGGTAAAGGTATCCCCTGACAATTAAGTCCAGTCGTGTCCGACTCTAGGGTGTGGTGCTCATCTCCATTTCAAAGCCGAAGAGCCAGCGTTGTCCGAAGACGCCTCCGTGGTCATGTGGCCGACATGACTCTCCTTGCCGCAGCGCGTAGCATGCAGCTGGAACACGGAGCGCTGTTTACCTTCCCGCAAGCGGTACCTATTTATCTACTCACATTGACATGCTTTGGAACTGCTAGGTTGGCAGGAGCTGGCCAAGCAACAAGCGCTCACCCCTTTGCGGGAATCGAACTGCCGACCTTTCGATCAACAGCTTATGGTTCAGCGGATTAACCTGCTGCACCACCCACTGGCCTGAAGAGACAGCTACATGCACCTAATTTCATTGGTTCCAAAAACCTGGCGTCCTTGGACAACTATTGGGTCCAAACGCATGAGGGAACAAGGGATAAAACCAAACACCCAGTTGCTAAGAAAGAGGGGGAGGGTGGCTTGTGACTCCTGGAACTGGCACGGTGATTGGAGGTTCCGGAACTAAGCTACAATGCCTCCAACCTCATCTGGTAACAATTTGACTTAGTTCTTAAGTAGGAAGATTAGTGATTCTTTTGTTTTCTAAATGTGCCTTTTTGAAATGTTGATTGTCTGCACTGACTAACGCTGAGGTTCCCTTGAACAGCTTCCCTCTTCAGGGAAGTGGAATACGCACCTAACGTATTAACTAGTAAATTAAAAGTTTACTTTCAAACTTTTATACCTGGCTGCGTGTGTTATGAATTATGGACCAAAACGGGAGTAAGCATGACTTAATCGGACTAGGGAATCCAGAGTTATTCCTTGGGAGTGTATTGCCAAGGGAAGTGCCCGTGAGTTGCAGAGCCCTAAACAGGAGGGGTGGTGAGGCAAGGAGGGAATTGGAAGCGCACTGTGGGAAACAGTGGACAAGGACAACTCTGAGGTGGTTAGCTGTAAATAAAGTGCAGGTTATCCTGAGCGCTCCTGGGGAAATAAAGGAGCCGGCTGTACATAAGGCCAGGAAATTTACCTTTATTCCTGTATCTCAGAGTTTAATCCTTGACAAGCATAACTCCCTTTAATCCAGACCATGCTAATAAAGGGCCATTTATCAGAATAGAAAGCTATAGTACTGTGGGGCACCTGTGTCACCTTCCTCTAAGCTAAGGTCGTGCAAATTTGGGATCTCCACCTTGGCATTATCTCCCTTGCAAGCACACTCTTATTGAGTAATAAATTAAGCTTAACTGCCCAGTGACCAGGCCACCTGAACAGTCTTTTAAGCCTCCTCCAGGACATCTCTCCTGTCAATGACCTGAGCATGGGTGCAATCCACACCCTGCCATACTTTTTGTCACTTCAGGAACTTCTCCAAGGATGCAATTAAACCATGTGTCCTGGAAGGCTCAATCCAGCCTTGGAAACTCCTGGCTGCACACCCAGGTGATGCTCCAGATACAGTTATTTTAAAATGTCCAAACTCCTAGAACTAGTGCCGTTCTGGAAGCAGAATTTTGGCTTTTTCTTCCCCAGTGAAGGTGTCCACACTGTTTGTTTTGGCAGTCTTTCTGTCCAATAGAGACTTCCATTCTCTCCATTTTGGGTGAGGTTTTTCCTGCTTGGGTGAGCTTCTTGCCTCAGTAGCTACCTTCAACTTTTGGAGGAGCTACTTTCCCTGCCTATTAACGGACACCTTTTTGGCTGCATTTTTCCTTTGCCCATGGGATCTGAAATCATCCAACCTGGCCTTGCTCCACAGAAGGACATTTTACCCCAGTCTACCCAGCAGACTAAGGATAGGTAATTTCTTCTCTTGCACTCTAACCCTTGTAACAATCCCTTCTCCTTTCTAAAATCCTTCATTTCCCAGTGTATACTTTAAACCGCTTGCTAACCTCCTTCTCCCCTGTTCTGACATCTCTGGTGGAGGAAGCTAAGCCCAGCTGTCAGCCTGATTCTCACTCTCCCCCCTTCACTTAACATGTGCCTGTCCAAACAGCTATTTACGAACATTTAAATATCTGTGCAACTGGTTTTACATGCAAACCATGCTTTTTTCTGTTCTCTTAGTATCTCTTAATTAATATCTCTTAATAAAATCTGTATTCTTTTGGAAAACATCTCGTGGTTACTGACAGTCTAATTAGAGGTACTTTGAGGTTGTTTGCTTTGCTATTCAGTCATTTGCCCCCAAACAGCCATACAGTGCATTTCAGCCACTCAATTCCCCCCATTTTGGGATGGGCAAATCCAGGCCCGAGACTGTGTGTGTGTACACCTATGGTAAATATGTACGTGTATATGAGAGCAGTGTTGGCAACAGGGTCTTATATTCAAACCCTGTCTATCTACTGAACCACTCATAAATTAACCTGTGCTGATATAACACACACAGTGCAATCCTGACTAAGGATCCGGCTGGCGGCCCAGGGCTGCCCACCAGATCCTGAGCCCCAGCTGCCGTTCTGCCGCCGGGCCAGAGGTCTACTCTGGGAAGGGGATGCTTGTCCCCTTCCCCGGGTGTAAACCAGGGTCGGCCCTATTGGCCTCCTCAGATTTCCGCCAGTTAAATAGCTGGTGGTAGTAGAGGAGGCTGTGTAATGGCATAGCTGGCCCGGAGGGAATGGGGGTATGGCCGACACCATCCCCTGCCCCCTCCAGGGCCAGCTAGGCCAATGGCCCCCTCCCTTCCAGGTTGGACCGCCCATGTGGCCGGCGATGGACGACTCACCTTCTGCTGCCGGCCGCATCCTCGGTCCGGTGCTGGAGTGAGGGAGGCCAGCCTTGCTCTGGCCTCCCTTACTCCTGAGTCATCGCGAACATGCTTTACGGCATGTTCGCAACATCTTCAGGCAACGGAATACTCGTTCTGTCACCTGACCTTTTTCCAGGATTGCGCTCACAGTCTTGTAAAGAAATAGCTCCAAATGCTCACCTCCCATTTATCATTAATTAAAATGTGTTTTGCCTTATTTGCAGGGTGATTTGCAATGTCTGATTTGCAGGTTGGCTAAAACAGCAGTTTCCAAAGGATGGCTCATGGCCATGCAGAGTAAAAGAACCTAGATAATCTTCAGGCCACCAAGAGTAGGCTTTTGGGACAATGAAGCGTGGCCTTCTGAATCGAGGATTTTATTCTGGTGGCAAACTAAACCTACCACCAACAAGAATAGAAAATGAAAGTATACAAAAATATCTCCTTTGTTCTTTGACTTAGAATTCCTATGCAAGAATTTAGCAGGGGAACAAACAAGATCAAATCTCTACTTATCCATAATTAGGCTTACCATTCATCTCGGTTTGGCCGGGGCAGTCACAGTTTCCGGAGATTCATCCTGGCCGCATCACAGCCCGCTAAACCAGGAGGAACAAGGCCTGCAAAAAATTAATTTTTGCAAAACTTGTGCGCCTGCGCGAGCCTGGACAACTGCATTCCAGCACCAGGACACAGCTGGCCAGGCTCGCGTAGGCGCACAGGGCCTGTGCCTAAAAAAAAATTCACGTTCACGCCACTGCAGCCATCTTCATCCCGGGCGGCTTGCTCTTTGCAGCCACCTGGGACTCTTCTGAGCCTCTTCTGAGGCTCACGCAAATGCAGAGGCACTGTGTCGATATTTTTTTAGGCACGGGCCCTGTGCTCCTGCGCAAGCCTGGCCGGCTGCATCCTGGCACCAGAACACAACTGGCCAGGCTCACACAGGCACAAAGGTCTGCAAAAAAATGGTGGGCAGGCCTTGTTCCTCCCAGTTTGGTGGGCCAGGATGCGGCCGGGATGAACCCACGGAAACCGGGACTGCTCCAGTCAAACCAGGATGAATGGTAAGCCTACGCAACAGGAGTTAAATGTGTACATCTGTGGGCTGGGAGAAAATTAGGCAAAAACAGTGTGCCTGTCTGGAACTCTCTCTCTCTCTCTCTCTCTCTCTGTTGCTGGAGCTACATTTGGAGAGACTGGGACTAGCGTAAGAGGAGGCCCATGTTTAGCTGCTGTTTTAGCTTGCTGCTGATGGAGAAATACAGAAGAGAGGGAAAGATTGCTGAAAGGCTCTCAAGCAGCAAAGTGGTCACGGAGCTGACAAAAACAGCTAGCAGCCATGGTTAGTTTACACAATGTTGTAATTCTAAAACACAAATTGCAACGCTGTATCCTTCCCTCAGCACACAGTCACTATGTTAAAAAACGCTGCTACTGGCTGAGACACTACCTAGAAGGATTGTGTTTGCATCAGCATTCATATTGACTATATCCTTCCCTCCATAAGCACAGCCATTATGCTGTTATTGACTGAGAAGCTACCAAATGCTTGCATTCTCATCACTGATTGGCTTATCTATCATTCATGAGGCCCTGCTGGTGGCAACTGTGAGCCCATTGTAAAGTGAATAATGTATTGTTTAGTGAAACTGGTTTTTCTATGGAGAGTTCATTGTAAAGTAAACCCATTGTAAAGTGAGAGTTCACTGTACCTTTCTGAAGAGCAAACTTTGAAATTCTCCAGAATGCTCTTTCATGCTGGTTGTTAAAGCAAAACATAACAAAAAAGCAACAAAAGGGTGTGTGTGTGTCCATGTTATAATTAAAAGTCTGTAGTAAAACAATCTTAAACTCCTCAGGCGGTCCATTTTAAGGGTGTTTATAAGCAATTTGGAATGGAAATGTGCAGTGTGGGTGCTACTTAATTTCTCCCAAATATCCATGTGATTTATATAATCAAATGTGGATAATATGCAAGACTATCTGGATTTTGATAACAGGAATATGGCAACCTTATGTATATTTCATGTTTCTCCTGTGGCCTAGCTGCCAAGATATACTGTGTTTATATATTCACAGATGTATTAAATACAGGAATTTGTGCATAAAAATGCTTAGACGCGTAAAGCAGACATGTTAATCCTAGTTTTAATAACTCCACAGTCACAAGCACTTCAAACTGTTTTGAGTTTATTTAGGAATGTGATATAAAATATGGTTATCAGTCATCACCTCTTTGGTTTTTATTTGATGGTTTTTAAATTATTGTGCAACCTGCCGTTTTATTTGAAATGGAAAGGTGGGATGTAAATGTTTTTATAGCTAAATAAACCAGTGTTTTGTTAGCACCACTGCTTAACCACTTCTGCCGAAAGATACCTGCTTTTTGCTTGAAGTCAGGAACACAGTATGAGAATTATCTCAATTGATAACAGAATGCATAATTTAAGTGCAATTCAGATTATTCAGTAATAGCCCATTTAAAGCTTGCTTCTATCTGCTCACAGCAGTTTGCTCTTTTGAACCCTAAGAGGAGGAGTCTGTGTGTTTCTGAGATTAAAAATCCAAGCTAAACCTTTGAAAGTGGTTAAAGTTCCCAGGCAGGATTGCTTGCCTTGATCTCAGATGTATTTTTAGTAAAGTGCATCCAGAGAATGTATCTGGCATGGCTGAGGCTGTTTGGGGAGTATGATCCAGTCAAGAATCTGGCACTGTAGCTCCATGCTTTCCGCTATGGGGGGAAAAAGGTTCAATTGCATTACCTGGGATGCTATCCAGCAGCACTGGCACCCAGAGAGGCAATTGCTTCCTCATGCTGCTGCTAGTGGCTGCACTGGGAAAAGACTGCGTGATCAGACTCTCCAAAACAAACTGCAGCAAATCAAAATTGATTATGGCTCACGCTAGGAAGCTGCTTGTGGGAACTATCTCAAGTTCACTTTTCTTTTATCTAGAGTTTGAAAAACAGACTTTAATATCTGCAACTTAATATAGTGCCATGCCACTGTGATCCTAGTAATTGTACACTGTCACAAAATACAGGGATGACTCTTCAAATGTGAATGTTCTTTAACAGGGAGCAGGAATCTGTTTTAGTTTATGATTGTGCAGAGTTTACGCTGAATGAATACTACAATTAATTCTGTTGCCAATGTGTAGTTGTTCACAGTTGAGGATCTCATCTCAGCAGAACAAAAGCAGTAGATTTTCCCCTTCCCACCCAACTTTGGATCTCTGTTTGTAAAATGTGAAAGATATTTCCTAAGTGGTTTTTTTTTGTGAAGATTAATATTATAAAGAGGAATTGTTCATTATATAACAACACAACACAAGACACATTTTGGTGCCTTCAACTTTAAACCTAGTCTTTGGGTATATTTGGGGCACGGATTCAAAATTTTTATTTATTTAAAGAATTTATACCCTTCCAAAAATGGCATCAGTTTTGCCCTATCAGCTCTAGTTTTGGAGATATGGCATAGCCACCTTAATATGCTGATTCAAGCAGCTTCCTCATGAGGAAGCTGACATCATGACTTTTAAATGAATCAGGGCGAATCCAAACCTACTTAGGCCGCTGTTGTAACCAGCGGCCCAACGAAAACAGGAGGCCCCAGAATAGAAAGGCAGTCCCGTTTTGGAGGGGATTTGAATCCCCTTTCCATTCTGGGGCCTCTCGTTTTCACTGGGCCGCTGGTTACAAATGCGGCCTAAGTAGGTTTGGGTTGCGCCCTCAGCATATTAAGGTGGCTATGTCGTATCTCCAAAACTAGAGCTGATAGGGCAAAACAGGTGCCATTTTTGGAATCAGCCCCCAAAATAAACCCAAGAATAGGTGTAACTTCTGAAGCACCAGGAAAAAAAATCTTTTTTTTTTGAGCTGTGTAATTTGTGGACCAAATTGGTCCTGGTTGTGTGTTTAATTTGTTCATTAATTCACATGTAATACTTTTTCAACAACAACAACAAAAATTCACAAAGGAATTTACATAGCAAAATGAATGAAAAGATGGTTTCCTGACCCAAAGGGACTCTCAATCTAAGAGGCACTGCACTGGAAAAATATGCCATGCTAGAGGAAAAAGGGACAGTTGCTCTATCCATGGTTAATAAAGGAGCACCACTACTTTAATGGTGTCTTTTAGCCCAGTGGCATGGGTTCCTGTGGTCCAGTGGACCATGTGTGGCGATATTTGTTGACTTATAAAGCTGTTTATTCACACATTTTATCAAAATAAACATTAAGAAAAAGAGGAATTCCTGTTCCTGTGTGTGGTGTCCCTGGCTAATACTCATGGTAGATGAATTTATCACTATAAGACAGCTATGAACATTCCAGGAAGCGGCTTTTGCACTTTGGCCCAGATCCACAATAAAACAGGGATAGTTACTTCAGAATTACTTTTTAATGTATGACAGATGAGGGAGATGCAGGACGATTGGGGCTGGTTCCCGAGGTGCTTGCAGATGTGCATTCTGTGAATGATCACTTTGAGGTACTGTGTACTTCATCACATGTGACTTCAGCAGGTTGTGAAATCGTGTTTTACACAATTTTCAGTGTTTGTGCTTAACATAGATTTGCTGTGAAACTTGTATTAGAATTCTTATTTGTTATGATAATTAAGTCTTGACAATAAACTTGCATTATTTGTGAGAGTATAATGTAGCAGTGGTTGCAGTCGCTGAAACCTACAATGCCTTACAGACACAGGCATTTTCATAACTACATTTACGTTTGTACAGCAAATTCACAAATGTGATTTTAAAAGAGCATCCCTTAACTAAGTAATAATGTTTCTGAGGGTGCAGTCATCTGGAAGGCGCTGGCAATGGAATGAATGTTCCGTCGCTGGAAGCTGTTGCGAATGTGCCGTAAAGCATGTTAGTGATGACGCTGTAGTAAGGGAGGCCGGCGCAAGGCTGGCCTCCCTCACTCCATTACCGGACCAGGACGCAGCTACCAGCGGAAGGTAAGTGCACCTGCTGCCGGCTGCGTGGGCGGTCCGGCGGGCGAGGGAGGCCATTGGCAAGGCCATTGGCCTAGCTGGCCTGGGAGGGGGTGGCGGATGGCGGCCATATCCCCGTCCCTGCCGGGCCGGCTATACTGTTACACAGCCTCCTCTACTTAATTGGCAGAAATCCGAGGAGGCCAATAGGGCTGGCCCTGGTTTACACCCGGGGAAGGGGACAAACGTCCCCTTCCCCGAGTAGACCTCCAGCCTGCCATCGGACAGGCAACCTGGGCACAGGATCCGGCGGGCGGCCCTGGGCCGCCGGCCGGATCCTTACATAGGATTGCGCTGTGAATGATGTTATAGCTAGGTGTACTTCATGCATAAATGCTGTGATTTTTTTGATTTTTTTCTCCAAGTAAACCACTGCATGACACAACACTGAGTTCAGTGAATATTTCGGTACTATTACAGTTGTCTTCAGCTTGTCAGAGCTGGGACCAATCTCAACCCCCAACTTGCAACATGGGACCCACCTTCAGGAAGGTGGGCTGGTGAATGGACATGGTGTCCTGATTCCTCTTCCTTATACTGATTGCCCATCACCAGGCAGGTATGCTGCTACTTTGTTGTTGTTTTCCTTCTTTCCATTCAGGCCCATTGGAAGGAGAAGACGGGCAGAGAGCAGTGAGACAAACAGCATGTGTTCAGTTTTGGGAAGCGGAGGGAAAGAGAGAGGAGGGGGGGTAAGGCAAATAAACTGTCTGATTGTTACACTGCATGATAGTTGTGTGAGCCCATTTAACCACAGAATCATTTAATGCACTGCCTCTGTTATCATGAACATTTTCCAACCATCTTCCAGATGTAGTGTTTTTACTATCTTAAGGAGCCAACACTATGTAACTTGCATTATGAAGACACCCCCTCCCCCCTGGCCTAAAATGTGCAAGGAGTGAAGCTGCTCTTTCTCTTTTACTCTGTCTTGCTTCTGTTATGCATCAGTGACTTCCAAAAACTAGTGTAAATTCCACTTTTCGCTGTTTTGTAATCATTGATTTATGTTGTTCCTTTAGCTCTGTTGGATTCTTTGGTGGCAGAACTGCAGGACACTATGCATATTCATAGCACCATACTTGACCGAGAATCAGGTAGCTACTATGAATGTTGTGAAGTAGCAACTTGCATCCCTTTGTCACTAGTGGAAAGTGTCACTCTTGAAAGTGAGATGCAAACTTAGGCCCCATTCGGATGCTTGAATTAATAGTGTAATGTTCATAGTGCACAGAAACAAGAATAAACATCAAGACATAAGAACTTTAAACTTTGTCATTAAGTAGTAATCTTTGGGGGCAGAGGGAAAGTTCTAATGAGTTTTGTTGCTTTTTAGAGCTGACATCTGTCTGCTGTCTTCTGGAATCAACTACTCCTTATTTCTCCGCAGTACCCTGCCACTCCACCTGGAGTCACTCAAAAGCTTGAATAGATGCATTAGTGATATGAATTGTAGCCTTTTCCTGCTTCTCTGCCTCATTGGTTTACACATCAATGCCTTCCAACAATTGTTCTTCATTCATCCTTTACCTTATTTGTTGTCAGTGGAATATTCCTAACTACTTGCATGTACATTTTAAAACCCATGGATGTTGATGTTACATTTCTTCTAGATTTTTCTTCCTCCCTTGAGCATTTCTTTTATGATGGTTGGCTTACTTTGGAGCCGTGCATGCATAGTATGGAGATCTTTGTTCAGCCATTTTCATCAACGTTCACTAAAACATTTCCAACGTATTGCAGATGCAGAATCATAGTCAAAGGTAATGAAAATGTAACACAGTTGAAGAGTCTGTCACAAGGAACTCATCATTCTCTCCTCTTCTCCAAATAGCTACCTAATCAGTGTACAGTGCATTGAATCGAATGCCCTGAATTACAGCAAAAGAAACTTTGGCTTCATCCATCAGTTTTATCTGGTGTGTTTTCAGTTTCCAGGATGATCTCTGTGTATACTGAATAGGCAATATGTATAGAGGGCAGAGGAGAATTGTGCATGCCAGTCCTACCTCCACCTAAACATGTTCAACATAACTAGTGAAAGTGCCCTTAATATATACAGTACAGTTTATTCTCCATATTGTCTAACCGTGCTACCACTTGATTGTGGGTTGCTTTACTTGATTGTGAATTTCTCAGCTTGTTCATGCTTTTTGACCCTTCTCCCTTGCAGCCAGATTTCTGAGCAGCCAGATCCCTAGTCCCACCTAGATAAATTATCTGATTTTTCTGACTCTGAGTGCTCCTACCTTTCAATTCACTTGTCTTTGTTCTTTAAATGGGTGTCTTGGGGAAGATAGCTTCCACTGATGTTCATGTTTTGTGGTAGACGGAGTAGTGTTTTGGCAGGTTACGTAAAAATATTAGAAAATTGGTTTGAGAAGTAAACCTTCTCACAAACCTTCACCTTTGAGGACGACAAACCTGGTTTTGGTTTCTCAGTGATGATAAGCATGGCACAGACTTTGCAGCTTGCTTTGTACTGCCCAACTTTCTTGCGTCTGTGCCTAAGGGTTAGTTTGTTGGTGTATTACTAAAGTGAAATGTGTGAATGTGTGTAATCCCACCTTAACCTAACATTCTCCCTTAATCCTAGAGATATGGAATCTGGTGGTTGTTACTCAGTGGTGATAGTCTGCATGTGATAAGATAATAAAATAAATACATTATGTTAAATAATATCTGAACCATGATATTTTAAATAAGTTTTAATGCCAAGATGGTTGGGCTTTGACTGTTCATGTACCTGAAATAATTATTTTAGGAAACGTGGTTTCTTTTTTAAGCAATTACCTACATATATATGAGTGCTGCATGAAACAGCACTATTGCAAAACATCAGCAATCTAATAGGCAGGAAATGGGTGGTGATTGGCCAGAATGTTCTGCTCCCATTGGTGTCCCATTGGTGTCTCAACTAACCCCTTGGTTAGAATTTCTGTCAATCATGCGGGGACAAATCAGAGCTAATGGGAGCAGGGTTATGGAAGGAATGACTGTGTGTATAACTTTAAATCTATAATTAGGGAGGGGGGAATTGCAGCCAATCAATGTATGCATTCATTATACCATGTGGTGTTTCTTAATTTTTAAGAGCTGTGGCTCAACTTGGTCTGAATATTTTGCTCAAGTTCTCTCTCATGGATTGCATTCACCCTATTGAGGAATATGTAGAAGAGCATTGAATAGGGATGAATTCATTTCTGGGATCAACAGGATTGTCAAATCTGACTGAAGCTAATCCTGGAGATTTTTTTCCCATTACATGACAATGTCATTAAGCTAAGAAGACACTTAAAATTTCCAGGATACCTTTCAGTTATCACCAGAGGTTGAAGCTGATTGACAGAGTCCCTCTGTCCTGGACGTTGGCAACCCTAGGGATGAACAGGTTACTCATAGGCTCTAAATCAGGAGGAGGTGAGAGTCAGGCTAATTACTTCTAGTAGCTTTTCCCTCAGCCTCAAGGTTAGGAGAGGCAGGCAGCCAACAATCTATAAGCAAGAAGACCCTGTACGCTCTTGCTGTGATAATGGCACTCTCTAGGTGCAGAAATGTATCTTGGGTGTGAGTTTTTTATGTTTAGAATATACAGGGATTGTAATACTCGGTCTTAAAAGGCATTCATTTGTTATTTTAGAAAATTGTTCATGATGCTTTTTTCTTTTTTTAAAAACTTTCCCATTTTCCCACAGAAAGAATTGGTTTGGAAAAAAGCATGTTTCCCAAGCTTTCTGATCTCTCCCCCACCCCCTGGTTTTCACGTCTCTAGCAAAGACTAATGCAATGTTATCCTTTTGTAAGGAATTTGCTGTACAATCGCTAAAGGAAAAGGTGAAAATGAATGATTGACTAAATTCTTCAAAGTAGAATGGGTGTAGATGATTTAATATACCGTAGTTGGAGGGTTTTTTATTTATTCAGAAATATTGGGAGGGGAACAGTCTGGTGTGCCTTGCCATTGGTTCTCTTGAACAAGGCAAAAAAGCAATGTTCGGAAAGCTTAAAGTTTTAACTTTGTGGTATTTGATTCAGTGGAATTGCTGTTTATAATTACATTTACAGGTAGCAGCTGTATTTACTGTTTACAAACTCCTAGGCTCAACTATGTTGACAGTGGGGCTTCTAATTTTGCCCTACAGTGGTGAAACAAGGACTGGTGGAATAATTGGGCATAGCAACTGCATTGTCAGTGCCTCGATCATTTAAAGGTTTATGTACCATCTTCTTGGGTAACATCTGGGACTTATATAAAAGCAGAATCAGAATTCAATGAAGGTCAAGCGATAGTATGAAGGGCAGGGTGGACAGGCTGCAACGGGTGCCACCGTCAGGGAGGGTGACACCTGAGCCTCTGCTTGGTGTCACCCCTCCCTGCCCACCGCCAGTCTTCCACCCACTCCAAGCCACTTCCTGTTCTGCTGACGAGCATCGCTCGCAAGAACACAAAGCAACCTGGCTGGAGCGGGACTGCTGGCCTTGCCCCTTGCCTTCTAATCGAACCCCTGAGTGGGACAGACTGTGTTTGTATAGTGGTTCCTGATTGGAGGCCACTGGAGTTCTACGGTCACTCTAATATGACTGCGTCCAGCGCTTATTTAAGCTGTGAGGACTTCACTGAATTCCAGGTACAGGACTAAGTGGGGCAGTGGTGATGGCTTGTTTGAAGCTCCTCTCGCTAATCGCTTTGCTCTTCCAGTTTTTACTGGCCAGAGTGCTTTCATCTCCGCTTTCAGGCTGTGAAAGTCAACCTTGCTTGCCCGTTCTTCGCGGAGAGAGGGAGTCTGCATTCTCACTTGCTGCATTCTCAACTTGCCACTATATTTCTGAGCAATTGCTTTCTCACCAGCACTATCCCAACTAGGTTGTGGTGTGATAAGCCTGAGAGCTTTCTAAGGGTGAGCTTCAGGTTCACATTTTTTTTAACTTGAAAACCCCGCTGCTTTTACTTTTCAAGTAAAAAAATGTGACTACGAAGTTGCGAGAGGCTTAAGACAGGTGGTGGGCTTTTCAAGTTAAAAGTTCTGAGCTGAAAAAGTTTTCATGTTCTGAGCTTGACACAACCCAGGTGGTGAAGTTAATGACGTAATGACATCATCACGTCACTATTTCCGAATTGCCTAGCTCTGCGTCACCTGTACTGAGTGACGCCAACTCTAGTGATGCCACTGGTGTGAAGTCAGCAGTATGGCACTTGTGAAAACAAAGGTAACAAACCAAAGAGGATTAGTATTAGTAATATAACTGTTAGCTACATTCTTGAGTAGAATTCTTAATGAAGCACATTTGGTTGCTGAGAAATGGAGCCAGGACAGCTCCCATCCACAGGGAAATCTTAGCACAGGAGGAAAAGTATGCTGCTATAACAGACTATAGAGCTGTTCAGAAGCATACTGAAATGCTTTCACAGTGCAATCCTGTGTATTTCTATTCAGAAGCAAGTCCCATTGCATTCAATGGGAGTTATTCCCAGGTGTGTGTAAGACTGCAGCCACAGTTTCCTGTTGTGCAAACATGAGTCAGAGACTGGCAGACAAACATAGCTGAAAAATGACCTATGTTTAATTCTCTAGTCTTAGGTTCCTCTGTGAGCTTACCTCAGATTCATATATTTACTAAGCTAAAAATGATCGGAAATGCATGAAATTCCCTTCAAATGTGTTGCTGATCTTACAACATTTGTACAAATATTTTTTCTAAGCAAGATTCCGCAGTGACACCTTATGAAATTCAATGGCAGCACGATTCTGTTGTTGTAGGTAAGTCCACAATCAATGGGCTAATGAATGAAGTGCGAAGGGCAAACAATACAGACATACATTGGTGGAAGAGATTTGAACGAATATTTCTGTCCTGAAGACAAATGCTGTAGCCCTAGGCAAACATTCAGACTGAATCCACAACCTTAGTTTCTTTCAATATCTGGAACTGTATTGCCTGTAATTGTAGCAAATGCTTTATCAGGTTCTTAGGTTTGGGCAGAAATGTAGATTGTTGGTACAGCATATTTTTCCCAGGAAGAATGTCCCAGATTCAGTTCGGTAGCAGACAGACATTTGCCTGAGACTTTGAAGAACAGCTGTCAGAAAGAGTATACAATATGAAGCTGTATAAGGTAGCTGCATATGGTATTCTTTGCATTGATTTGGTTACTTAAAAATCATTATCTGTTACTAAAATCAATAATCCATTTAAGCAATAACTGAAGTGATCAGCCATCTATACATAATTTTAGGGCTGAATCCAGAGTACGTTTAGTCATGCTTAAGCATCATGGAAATGAGTAGGACTTAAGGTGGCTGCCACTAACTCATCTCAATGATTTCAGTGGTGTTTAAACATGACTAATTTACTCTGAGTCCAGTTTCTTAGCAATAATACCTTGTCCCTATATTTTGGAAGGACCCAAAATCAAATAGTTCTTGGATCCTGTTAATTTGTTGTATTTTTCACTAATTTAAATAGTAATGTTGAAATTAGGATTCATTCGGTTGAGGATTTACCTCCCTCTACTGGTTAACAGCAGCAGCTCTGGTTAACTCTTGGTGAAATAAACAAATTCAGGACAAAAAGGTTCATAAGATATAGGCTTAGTTACCATTAAATAATCTCAATTTCATTTCTCTTTTCCTTCTAAAGTATGTTCTAAACAACCATGCACTGAAAATTAAAGCTGAATCGTTGGGGAAAAATATTTTACAAACACAGTTTTTGTTACAGAAAAATATACAGTGGACCCTTTTTATTTGAGGGTTCAGGACCCGTGGATTTGTTACACCATGGGTTACACCCACGAATGTAAATGCTAAAAACCCTTTAGAAAGAAAAAAAGCCCCCAAAGCGTCATTTTAACTTTTAAAAGCCGAACTGCTGCATTTTCAAGCCTCCACAAGGCTTCTTGAAGCTGCATGACCCACTTCTGTGGTCGCGCGAAGTCTTCCTCCCAGTCTTGTCCCAGGTGGCATTCTGGGACAAGGCTGGGAGGGGGGAATAAGCCTTTGCACAACCCAGAATTGGGTCGTGCAACTTCAAGAAGTTTCAAGCCTCGTGGAGGCTTGAAAACATAGCGGTTTGGGTTTTAAAAGGTAAAACGGTGCTTTGGGGGCTTTTTTTTTTTCTTTAAACGGCATTTTAATTGTGGAACCAGCATCCATGGATCTTCACTATCTGCAGAAGGGGGAGTCTGGAATGGATTCTCCATGGATAACAAGGTCCCACTCTATAAGCGATCACTTGGATAACTTACATGATGTGGCATTATTTATTTTATGGCTACCATTAGAGTATGCTTAGGGCCCAATCTTAAACTCCTGTAGCGCCGGCGAAGCACATGCTCCGCCAGTGCTGGGTGTCACAAAAATGCCGTATAGCACATTCGCGGCACCCTGGGAGTAGGCCACACTGGCGGGGTGGCCTGCGCCACCGCTCCAGCACAGAGTCCTGCACCAGCAGACAGGCAAACAGCGTGGGGGGGGGAGAATGGGGCTGGGGAGGACAGAGAAGGGGCGTAACTGGGCAGGGGGTGGATGGTTGGCCTGGGTGGGGGGCAGGACCAGCAGAGAAGGCCTCCACCATATCCTGTCATCCCTCCCAGGCCTGGAAGCCCTACATGAGGCTTCTCAGGTCTGCACCTGTGATTTAGCTGGCACAGATCCGAGTATCCCCATTGAGAAGGCTGGGGTTCCACACAGGGTAAGAAGACAAATATCCTCTTACCCTGAGACAACTTCCAGTCTGCTCAATCCCAGTGCTGCGTACAGCATGGGTCATTCGGCTTCGTTACACCAGCACTGGATAGGATTGGACTGCCCATGAAATAAGTGTAACATACAAGGCTAAGGTAGCAATAACAATAGTAATTCCCTCCAACTTAACTGATCTTCATTATAGCCTTTCTAAATGGTACCATTTTCATTGTGTTTAGAACATGTTGCACAGTTGTTTGCATGCAGGCATAATGCTCTAGAATAGCTCAGATGCTCCTCACAAGTGCTTCAGTCATCTGTGGTAGAAACCTAATGTAGGCAAAGCCAAGAACTCACTGCTGTACTTTTAAAAATTCTGTGAACTTATTTTTAAGATTTTTTTTTTGCCCATGTAGAGTGGATATTGTTGGCTAAAAATGCATATTTCTCTATATTCACATGAAGAATGCACAATTTCTTATACTTTAGCTACAGTTAATTACTGCTTCAGGGCATAGGAATTTCTGGATATGAGTTTAGCAAGCAAAAATTGGAAAGACAGAATATGAACTAATTTGGCAATCACTATTCTCTCTCATTCATAGGGCGTGTAAATATTTAGGCAGAAATTAGCCTTCTGTATTAAAGTAAGCATCTCTTATGTAAGAGTTTATTGTATAGAATCAAATGATAATTCCATTACTATTTCTAGTTAGTATTAGTTTAAATATATGATCTGAAAGTGTCTCATGATGGTGGGATTTTGTCAATATATTTTCTGTTCAAAAATGTTGGTTCAATTTTTAACTTCCCTACTGTCTCATCATTGTAATATGCTTAATTCGTCACAGATGAGAAAACACACCTACTTGCTTTTGATGGCAATGTATAAATTTCGAAAGATGGGGAAAAAACATTACTAGATTGTATTTGTGATTAAAAATTTAAAGCACTTTTTCCAGTGAAGACAGCAAATCAGAGAAAAAACTTTCTGGATACTAATAGGTGCAAAATCAAGCAATAGAAGCAGAAAAGAATAACAATCATTCATTCTAGTAAAACTGCAGAACACCCTCACACATCCCACTTGAACTACTCTAGTTATTAGAGCTCTATAGCCATAATTTAGTTGGTTATTTTTAAATCAGTTTCACTTCCACATACCTGCAATTCCTGTCCCATCCGCACCTCTCTCCTCTGTCCATTCACTCTCCTAAATTTTTCTTCCCCTCCAAAAGCCACCATCTCTTGCTCCAATTTCTGCTGGACCACTCAGTCTGCTGCTTTCTCAGGCCCCAGTGGCTTTATTTCTTAGTCCCTGATCCTTTTACCTCTTTTTCTGCGCAGTCCTCTTGAATGTGCCGGCACCGGAACGAGCGTTCCGGCACCGGGAGACGTCGCGAATGTGCTGTAAAGCATGTTCACGATGACTTGTGAGCAGGGAAGGCCGGCGCAGAGGCCGGCTTCCCTTGCTCTGGCATCGGGACGACCCCACGGCCGCTGGACCAGGTAAGTCGGGATCCGGTGGGCGGGGGGGGCAGTTCGCCAGCCGAGGGAGGGGGCATTGGCCCAGCCAGCCCGGGAGGGGGCGGGGGATGGCTTCGGCCATATCCCGGCCACCACCGGCCAGCTGGGACATTACATGGCCTCCCTACTTACGGCAGCAATTTTGCTGGTGGAAATCTGAGGAGGCCAGTCGGGCTGGCCAGGCTTTACACTGGGTCATGAGTGTCCCCTGGGTCATGAGTGTCCCCTTCCCCAAGTAGACCTTCCCCAAGCAGCAGCCTGGCCAACAGAACACAGGATCTGGCGGGCAGCCCTGCACCGCCAGCAGGATACTTACGCAGGATTGCGCTGCTAGTCCATGTGTCCTTCTCCTTAGTGACCATTTTTTAGGATCCAAGAAGCTTAATCAGTTATATAGATCATGCTCAAGCTTCTGAAGAAAAATCACTTTTCATCAGCAAGAAAGAGCTCAAAAATTTAGGAGATCTCACAGTAGCATATGCATAGCAGTTTGAAATGTTTGGAATTCAATGCATGAGTCATCTAGGCTTTCCAGAGAGTTTTTCATCGGTATGCACTGGGCACCAAATATTAGATGTCTTACAGTGTGTTCCTAACCAACTTTCCAGTGCTGATGCAGTCACAGTGCAGCCCCAAGGTAAGGGAGCAAATGTTCCCTCACCTTGAAGAGGCCTCCATGACTGCCCCTGCACTGCAAAATGCACCCTGTTGGCACAGCTGCATCAGTGCTGGAAAGTTGGTTAGGATTGCACTGTTAGACTTCAACCTTGTACGTATTACATGGGTGTAAGTCCCATTGAATTGAATAGGACTTACAACTGGATAGACATGCATAGGATTGCAGTGTTACAGTCAGGTTGGGCGAGCGGTTTGGCATGGTGCCCTCGGTAATGTATGAAGCATGCTGCACATTACTTTCCACTCATAGTGCACACCACTTCACCGGATTCTCTTGTCTCCTGTAACACATACTCTCTCTTTCTCTGCCGCCACCTCTACTACTGTTCCACCTCCTGTTTCTGCTCTGTGGCATCTCATGCCACAACACAGAAATCAAAACTGAAAGCTGCATATGCAGTAACCCACCACTTTACTCTGCACGCTTCCTTCAACTCTGACCATTCCCCATTCTCTGTCTTTTGAAAAGCCAGGGATCAGGAAGAGTTAGTAGAGCAGTATTGGCAGCAGCTGGTTTGCTGCTGGGCTGCTATGTAAAGGAGGCTGGTGAGACAGCTGGCAAAGATTGGTGGAGACTAATCCCACCACCTGAGGCAGCTGTTTCACTGCACTTTATTTGCAGGCCAGCTCTGGCTTAGATTGCTTAGTTGCACACGTTCATTAAGGTGTTTAAAGAAGATATCACCACATCATTATAAGCCAGTAGTCTTCAGTGTTGGCAAAGTGGTATACAACTTTAAAAAAATAAATAAAGAAGCAGAACAGATTTATTTTAAGGTTCTGCTGTTTAAGGCTACTGTACAGCTGTAATTCTCTCTACTGTTGATGTTATGCTGGTGGAAACCTCTTCAGCATGACTCTTCCTTGTGCATCTGGATGAAGTGAGAAACCCTGGGACCCATGAAAAGAGTCCATTCTGGCTTCTTTCCCATGCTACTGTTATCTCAGTTTGGGGAGTGGCTCTGTTGTTGAGGAAAAGAACCACAGTGCGACTTTGTCCATGTAGCCTGTGGCTTTTTGCATTATGCCATATTGCAGGAAAATGCTGCATTTCATAGTTTCCACACAGTAGGGATCCTGACAAAGGAAGAGAAGTGCTGTTGCAGTTGTACTAATGGCTGCTGTTTTCACTCCAACCCTGGGTCAAAGAACCTCTGGAGCACAATGGGCCTATTTGGACTCTGCCTCCTAATCCTATGAACTACTGTGCTTGTGTAATTTGACGAATAGAATCACAGCACAATCCTATATATGCTTGCTCAGAAGTAACTTCCACTGGGACCAATGGGGCTTATTCCTAGTAAACGTTTTTAGGATTGCAACCTTAAGTTTTGAAATGGGACAGGTAATCATGTTCAGATGGTTGAGCTAAACCTTAGAGTGAATGGCAGAGTTTTGAATTTTCCCATTATTTGCCTGCCCTGTTGTATTCATCTTTTGTATTGACCAGTACGAAGAAAGACTGTGATCCTGATATCCCATGGCTTCAAATAGTATGACTGTTCTGATTCAGTTTCTCCTGAACTTCTCTCTGCTTCTGAAGGACAAGAATTCTGTGGTCATTTATAGCTTACATTAACAGTAAAACAAAGGGAGAAAAGGGGGGGGGTTGATAAAAAGTTCAAATGATCATTTGAGCCTTCTGATACTGGAATCTTTGTTTTTAAGTAGCAACTTGGAATCTTAGACGAGACAAGAATATGGACTTGACAAGCTTGATAACTCTGTTGCCCAAATCTTGTTTACTTCAGAGATAGAATGAAATACGGAAGCATTTCTGAAACTTCTGATCAGATTAGAATTATCCCACTGTTCACACCACCTGGATAAAAATAGATGCATCCTGCTTTTTTACTCTTTAGCTATTTTACTTATATTGGATCTAGAGTTCCAGTGTGTCAGCCCCAGAGCCTTTTCAAATGATAGAAAAAGATTTATATGACATTTCTTTCCACCTGCTGTGTGCAACTACTTCCTTTAAATCTGATAGGTAAAGGTGAAAAAATGGCTTTTTTCCCTTAAAGGAGAACTAGCAGTTCCACTCCACTTTCTCCATACATTGTCTGACACAACTATGATAATTGCTTCATTGTATTTAAACATATACAGGTATACCCTTTTTCCCTGCAGATGGCTACCTGGGGGAATAACCCCCGACTGGGGGCCGGGCATGGTGTCACAGTACCTTATTTTAGCAGCGCATCAGTCTGCCACCCATTACAGCTGTAAAGACTTAAAAAAAAAGATTCACAGCAACTTCTGGTTTCACATTGTGATCGGAAGTCGCCGTGAATCAGGTTTTTTTAAACGATTTATAGCCGTTGGAAGTACTTGGAAGCCACGTGGGAGTCTAGGAGCAGGCAGCGGGCTGGCACACTGCTAAAGTAAGGTACTGTGATGCCGCCTGGCCCCCGCCTCACCCTCCCCTGCAGTGGATTTCTTTCAACACAGTTTTTTGTATCCACTAGGGGTTTGGGAACCGAACCCCCACGGATACAAAGGGCCAACTGTATGTTAAAAGGGACAACGATGTTGAAGTCTGTTTATTGGTAGCATTCCTAAATACCAAACGTCAACAGAAGGGACAAGCATGCTTCAAATCTACGTACAAGCATTTGGTGTAGCTAGAACCTATTGTGCCAATGTTTATGGGGCCTCTACTAAAAACAATTAACTTAGAAGAGCCTTGAGTTTCTACTCTAGTTACTACTTGTGGTTTATGAGCCTTTATGCTGTCAGTGAGTCACCTTGTGGAATAGGTGAAGTGCCAGAGTGCTTTTATTTATTGGAAAGAAAGTTTTCAAAAGGGTGATGAGCCAATAAAATGACTTTTTTTAGGGCAGCAAAAAAAGTGAAGGAGGATTGCTAGTGTGGTTGGAGACTTATAGCGGTAAAACACATTTTTTGAAGAAACTGATGGTGAACACACTAGTAACTTCAGTAACAAGAAAGCAATACAAGAAATTACTTGTTTTGGAACAACTTCTAGAAAACAGAATGTGCAGTAATAAATGTGTATTTTCCTGACTTGAGAAGGCAAAAGCAACTGACATCGGAAGAAACTGTGTCATTAACCTTTTCTTGATAACAAATACTTTGTTAGGGTGTTACTATAATTGATATTTTCATATCATGATATATTAAATATCTGTTTTAAAGAAAAGATTTATTTAATTTTTATTAATTAATATTTATGATTTATGGGATTACTTATGCTGACAGCTACACTCGGGGCCCAATCCTATCCAACTTTCTAGCACTGATGCAGCCAGTCATAGAGACCTCCTAAAGGTAAGGGCATGTTTGTTACCTTACCTCGGAGCTGCATTGCGGCTGCATCAGCACTGTAAAGAAGGATAGGATTGGGCCCTAAATCTTTTGAGACTAACTAGGATTTTAAAAAAAAAGTTAAATAAATGTTCCTTAAATTGGCTTTTTTCCCCCAAGCAAATATCACCTTCAGGTTGGCAGCTGTTGTATCTCTCAGCTCTGGCTCTGTCATCAATCTTGAATTGACTGACATTCTTGCCTCAGCACCCAGATGTTCATTGTAATTCTCTGCAAGACACAGTCCATCTGACTATTATTGTCCATAGTTGTATATGGTTATGAATAACTTGAGAAGGGGAAGTAGCTCAGTTGTAGATCACATCTTTGATATGCAGATGGTCCCAGGTTCCATTTCTGGCACCTCCAAGTTGGGCAGAGAAATTCCTCCATGGAGAAACTGCTGCCAATCAGCATAGTGTTCCTTGATCAATATTTTATTTCCCCTTTATTGAAATAAAGGAGAAAATTTCCCCTTTATTGTAGGAAACATGCATATATACATGTGAACGTGGTGTTGAATGCCTGTCATGGACAATGACTATTTTCTTGACTGATGGCAAGAGGCCTCAAATCTACAAGCCAGAAAGGCCACACTTCTGGTCAGCCTAAGTAGCCCCCCCATCAATCTAATGGATAAATGAATGGTAAAAAAAAAAATGATAATATAGCTCTGAAATTCAAATAAAATGTCACCCAAATTCAAATATAGTATACTGGCTCCAGAATCCAAATACATTGTACCTTGTTGCCACCTGAGAGCATCTGACTTTGGGTTAAACAAGTTTCTTCCTGAGCACAATCAAAACCACTGATCCAGTGTGGTCTAGTCAGTTAACCTTTGTGGCCCACCTCTCAATGCGCCCCGTGCCTCACTGGATAGCAGTGTGGCTCTTTTGCCCTGCTTCCCCCTGTGAATAAGGGTACTGCTAAACTGAAAGCTAGGAATTGCTACACATAGCCCTCTTTTTGTCTGTGAGACTCAGGGCACAATCCTGACTAAGCTTGGAATAAAGCAGGTTCGCGACAAATCAAGAGTAAGGGAGGCTGGCGCAAGGCTGGCCTCCCTCACTCCGTCACCGGACCGGGACCGTCGCCGGACCTGGGCCTCCCATCCCAGGCCAGCCAATGACCCACTCCCTCACTGCTCCGGCCCTCCCTCCCACTGACTGACGTGGCACTTGCCTGCATCAGCCGGCGCAGGACGAGGTAGGTCACGGAGTGAGCAGTGTCGGCCTCTGCACCAGAGCTGCATACTCTCCCGTAATTGCAAACATGCTTTACGGCATGTTTGCAACACTTTAGGCCGGCTGAGCAAGAGCTCCACCGGCCTAAAGTTACACAAGATCAGACTGCCCATGTTACATGGCAGTTTCATGATTGGAGTGCCCCGCATTTAAGGTGTAGTACCTTGTCTCTGCATAGACTCCTTGATAAAATCCCTCCTCAAGCTTCTGTTCCTGTTAGGTAGGAGTGTGTGTGTGTGTGTGTGTGTGTGTGTGTGTGTGTGTGTGTGTGTGTGTGTGTGAGAGAGAGAGAGAGAGAGAGAGAGAGAGAGAGAGAGAGAGAGAGAGAGAGAGAGAATTTTGTTTTACTTCATCTTGCTGCAGTCAGTTGCCTAGCACCAATCCAGCATCTGTCTTCTTCTGTCCCTTATGCTTAATTAGCTATTCTGTTGTGAACTTTTCTGATTCCCAGTACTACTTAATACTTGTGGTTCATATCTGTCCTTCTAGCTCCATGCTCCTTCTAATCTCTAACCTCTCTTCTGTTATCAATAAGCCCCCTAAAGACACCAACTGTACAGTTATCCTGTCTTCTTAATCAGCCAATTAAACATCTCTGTGTGTATGTAGCACATAAATCTCTGCAAAATTACATTCATAAGACCAAGCAGAGTTGTACTTGTAACTTTCCAGGCAGGTAGGGGTGGGGAGTGTGCAGTTGTGTGTATGTAAACACATACTTCCTCTTTCAATTAACTGCTATCTCAACCAAATATTTTTGAGTCAGACTTTTAGCAGCTAAATAAGTAATGCCATCTTGTGTGTAATAAATTTATCAGCAAGCAGGCTGTAAAATATTTCTTACTGGTCAACAATATCTTGTACAAAAGTGAAATCCTAGAATGTTCCCTGAAAAATATTGAGTGTAATATCCTCCACCTTGTGTTATATATACGTTAATCAAATGTAGCTGGCAACTTCATGTAGTTCCCTTCCTTTATGCAGTAAGCATAATTGGTATCTTAGAACTGTAGAGGCTGTCCACCTTTTGCCTGCTTTCCTAGTAACTTAGTCTAGGGAGATAATATTCTTCCATGTTCGCTAGGCTTACCATCGTCCCGGAAATGACCGGGAAAGTCCCGGCAAGCCCCTTTTGTCCCCCCGTCCCCCCCGAACTGTAGTTTAGTCCCGGCCCCGGCCTGCCGGCTGCATCGCAGCAGGCCGGAGCTCTTCTGAGACTGTGCTGCCTGCTGCAGCACGTCTCCGACCTAATCTTCCTAGTCTCACGCGCCTGCGCGAGCCTGGAAGCACTCGGAAGATGTCCAAGTTCACTCGGACAACTTCGGAGACATTCCAGCCTCACGCGCATGCGCGCGAGGCTGGAATGTCTCCGAAGTTGTCCGAGTGAACTTCGGACGTCATCCGAGTGCTTCCAGTCTCGCGCGCATGCGCGCGAAGCTGGAACGTCTCGGAAGATGTCCGAAGTTCACTCGGACATCTTCCGAGACGTTCCAGCTTCGCGCGCATGCACGTGAGGCTGGAATGTCTCTGAAGTTGTCCGAGTGAACTCGGACATCTCTACTGGGGACCCAAAATAACCCAAAATGGAGGAGGCTTTTGTGGAGAAAGAAGCTTTGAAAACACGCAGCATGGATGCTTCCAGAGGTGTTAGAAGTGACAAGAACGCTCAGTGTGGACACCTCCAAGGAGGAGAACTGACAACATTCTGTTTCCAGAGCATGGGCAGTTATAGGACTTTGCACAAAGGAAACAAAAGCATTTCTGGGAAAACAAAGGAATTTGGAGCTTCTCTTTGGGTATGCAGCCTGAGTTTTCTGTCCTTCCAGGAGCACACAAAAGGCTTGATTGCTTCCCAATTGGAGAAGTTGCACCCAGGCTCCAGTCGTTTGCACTGGGAGAGACTTCTTGGCATAGAAATCTGAAAGGATTGTCTGATGGCCTGGCCACTGGGCAATTTGAAACATAATTTATTATGCAGTAGGACCTGTGCTTGCAGCAATGATCTATAAAGATGGAGCACCCAAATCTGCAAGACCTTAGAGATAAGGAGACATACAGATGTTTCACAGGCTCAAACCTTCCTTCCCCTTAATGGCTTTTAATTAGCATGAGCTCTCCTAAGAGTTCAGCCTGACTTCACCCCTTGCAGAGTGAAGTCCTGCTTGGCTTTCAGAAATGCCAGCCAGAAACTAAGATGGAGTTAGGTTAGGCTGCACACGTGTTGGGGGAAAAAGAGGACTTTATAACTGCAGCCCGTGTGATAATTGGGCTCTCCCATATCTTGAAAATATTATCAAGATTTACATATTTTCTCTTCTGTTATTTGCAGCTAATGAGTTCCGAGGTGAGGAAAAAAAGTGCTTATTTTTGGTCATCACTTCTTTAATGTCACCCTTCTTAATGGTATCGTTTCTGGCCCTCAGCAGGTGCCATGAATGCTACTGGGCCCAGTGTATGAAACAAGTTTGACTCCCCTAAAGCAAGTATTTGGAATGAAACCAAAATATCTGTGTGCTCATGATTTTGTTTTTTTAAGTTTCTAAAGGCTCTAGATTGAACATCCTTGATATATTTCCTCATGCTCTGTTGCCAGCTGGTAACTATGTATACTGCTAATAATAAATGGATATGGTAGCTTATGTGATTAGTTTCACTGAACTGATACATGTTGATAAGGAAAGTTATAAAATCTTAGAATATATAACACTGGTCTACAATTTTTTTTCCTGGCCTGGACTTTTGCAGCTGTTTTAGACTAATTTCAGGGTGCTGATTCCAAATCTGGCATCAATTTTTAAGATATCAAATATTGCATTTGATAAAATCAATGAAAACCAGCAAAGTTACACTGGTCTACAATTTTTTTATTTTTTTTGGCCTGGACTTTTACAGCTATTTTAGACTAATTTCAGGGTGCTGATTCCAAATCTGATCTCAGATTTGCTCTATCACATCTCATTTTTATGCTGTCGGCATACCCCATTTTCATTGATTTTACCCGAAATTAACTCTTTGTCACTTATGATTGCAAGTTGTTGCGAGTCAGTGACTGCTTTAGTGTTAAAATATGGTGCTGTATTTTAGGATAGTGTGTTTATAATATCATTTTATGTAGATATCAACATTTATTTACTATTTTCCTTCTGCAGGGCGTGATCTAACAATGGCTACAACAGGGGTTCTCAACCTGTGGTACGGGTACCCCTAGGGGTATGCTGACCTCTTGCTAGGGGTACGCCAAACCCTGCCCCTTATCTGCCCCATCAGCAGCTAATTAAGTGTTAATTAACATGGATTTTAAATTGTAATTATTTTTGGAGCCCTTCTGTCTCTCTGATTTTGGTTTTGGGCTTATTTTTGTACTTTGGAAAATTTACTTTGGTGGGGTGAGCAAGGAAGGAGCTGATTTTGGGAAGTGTGACTTGGAGAAAAAAGAGATCCTTGCATCTCTCTCTCTCTCTCACACACACACACTCACACTCACACTCACACTCACACACAGTTAAATAAGACATTTTTCACATTTAAAATTGTTAGTACTTTTTTACTTAATGATTAATTACCTAATTAATTGATTAATCCAATTAATTAGCAGTTAATTAGTAGGGGGTACTTCAGAAAATTGGACTGTGATAAGGGGGTATCCGGTCAACACACTTTTTCTGGCATAAGGTATTCCAATGGTTTTAAGGTAATTTTGGGACGCTGATTCCAAATCTGGCATCAGGTTTGGCATCATGAAAATGGGGTATGTCGATAGCATAAAAACGAGATGTGATAGAGCAAATCTGAGATCAGATTTGGAATCAGCACCCTGAAATTAGTCTAAAACAGCTGCAGACGTCCAGGCCAGAAAAAAAATGTAGACCAGTGTAAATTTGCTGTTTTTCATTGATTTTATCAAATGCAATATTTGATATCTCAAAAAACTGATGTGATAGACAAAAACTGATGCCAGATTTGGAATCAGTGCCTCAAAATTACCTTAAAACCATTGGAATACCTTATGCCAGAAAAAATGTGTTGACCAGTATAATGCAGTCCAGTGGAATCTCTTAAAACTAAATGAAAGAGAGATGTTTAAGTTCTGCTCAGCTTCATCCTGATTAGTAACACTATGATGCATAACTTACAACTCAATCCTATCTTCCGCCAGCCCAGAGCATGCAGCGCCACTGATGGAGTACGCACTGCATGCTGTGGGCCAGCAAGAGGTCAGACAGACCTGGATAGGTAAGTAAAGAATATTTTTACCTCTCTGTAGGCCATCTGGTCTCCAAAGGGTCTCCTCAGACTTATACCAGCTCTTTAGCTGGTGTAAGTCTGATGAAAGTCTGGGGGCAGGTCCAGGCCGGGAAGGGGGGGGGAATAAGATCTTAGCATGCGCTGCCGCCGCCAAAGTCCCCCCCAGCCCACGCTTCCCCCAGACCGCCCCTGCTGTTGACTTACCAGCAACGGCTGAGGTTCTGCAGGCCAGTGTCGCCTCTGGAGCTTTGCATTGGTGGTAGCGGCCCACAGATTGGTGGAGCGCTTGCTATGTCAGCAGCATGGACCGATTGCTTGAACTGCCAGTGTAAAGCCCAGACAAGTTTGGGCCTTTACAGAAAATCCCTTACTTCCCCTTTGAGAGTTTCATTAGTAAAAGGCAAACTGTATGTGATGTTAAACACACTTCTATTTTTATTTTTGTTAAAAAAAGAACAAATAAATAACTGTGTGTGTAAAAGGATCAGGATTGGGCCTGCAGCAGTTGGCTATATATGGAAAAGGGTGAAGTTCTCTTAAAGGATACTCCTCTATAAGAGCAGAGAGACTTGGTAGGCCCCTTTTTAATGCCATCCAACCAGTATATTTCTACTCAGTTCAGGCACTGGTGTGACTTTAAATTTATACACAATTATTATAGAGTGTTATTTGTCATGAAAAACTAACCTGGGTTCTGGTCACACCGGAGAGATGAAAACTCTTTGTAGTCTTTTAACAACATCACTGCTTCTCCGCAAAGAGGTATTTTGTTGTTGTTTATATGAGGACTCCCATAGTGAGGGTGTTTACCAATTGAAATTCTTTTAAAAATATGGTTTGAAGTGTCTGTTCAGTAAAACGTTTAATCAGAGAAGTGTTCACACACAATTTTGCATCAAAAATAGTATATGTGACTTAAAAATCAATCTTGTAGCATCCTTTCCAGTTTAATCTGTAATTTTTGAGTGGAAATTGCAATGATTCATTGGTTAGACACACTTCACAGCTAAATGAGATTCCGTTCTCTCAGAAATCCATCTGGTAAACGTCCAGAACAGGACTTCAAATTGGTGTTATGTTAGAAGTATAGTTAAAAGTGATGATGCATTCAGAATTGTGATGATGTATGCCTGTACGACATTGTAAGAACCTGTGTGAGAGCCCTCTTTTAGCTTAGATCTGTGCTTAGAGAAATGTTTTAACTTCATATGTTAAATGCCAGAACTGCCGAGTTATCACTTTATACTTAATTATGTTTCAATTTTGGGCATGTGTCCTCAACTGAAAATGCATTTTCTTGCTCCTGAGTTTAGTTCTTATGAACCTATTCTCCAGGTTTGATGGTTTACAGAGAATGCAAGGGCAAAGGTGGAAGCTGGAGCATTGCTGTGGAGGATTTTCTTAAATGGATCCTCGTGCTCCTACAGTTCTGCCTCATTTTGATCAATGCAGGATTGAGTTTTCTCATTAGCTGATTTTAGGTAAAGGTAAAGGATTTTAGCTATTGTCATTTCAGAATCTTCCATCATTTCATGCCACTGAGTCTTTCCTAGGCTAACTTCAATATATCATTGCACAATAACTTTCATGAAAATACAATCCATGCACATTCTGCGAGGGCGGGAGAAACACAGTCATTTGTATTCCAGATTTGTTTTTGTGTATGGCCAGCGGGTGGCGCAGTGGGTTAAACCGCTGAACCATGAGCTGTCGATCGAAAGGTCGGCAGTTCGAATCCGTGACGGGGTGAGCTCTCGTTGCTTGGCCAACTCCTGCCAACCTAGCAGTTCCAAAGCATGTTAATGCGAGTAGATAAATAGGTACCGCTTGCGGGAAGGTAAACAGCGCTCCGTGTTCCAGCTGCATGCTACACACTGCGGCAAGAAGAGTCATGCCGACCACATGACCACGGAGGCGTCTTCGGACAATGCTGGCTCTTCGGCTTTGAAATGGGGATGAGCACCACACCCTAGAGTCAGACACGACTGGACTTAATTGTCAGGGGTCACCTTTACCTTTATCTTATTAAGCTTATAGTACAATAAGCAACACTATCTTTATTTTTCTATTCCAGTGTTTCTTTTAATCTGAACTGACATTAGGTTTTAAAGAATAAATGCAGTTGTTATTGCTCTATTTCTTCTGAGAGCAATGTCTGGAATCCCACTGAAGTATAGTGACATTTTCCCTCCACAGCGGCACATGTTATAAAGTAAATTCATTGAATATTGCGTTGAGGACTCTCTCCACATTAAATTTTATTTGTCAATAGGGACTCTAGTAACATTCTATCCGTTATTTTCATATATAGACTGTACAAAACTTGATACTTTTCTGTTTATTAAACTGTGCAGAATTTTGGACTTTTCTTCCTATTAAATATATCAAAACTTTGTGTAGATGAACTTAAACAGTCACTATCTCTAGGCTTACCTAGAGGCTTACCTAGGGATAGGTAAGCCTGCTTGACAGGATTGTTGTGTGGATAAAAGTAGGTGGAAGAAGCTATGCACATGTATAATTGTGAAAAACGAAGCTGGAAAATCGTGACATATGACAATCATTTTTTTTAAAAAATCCAATCTCTGTATAGATTGTAGAAGGTTGGCTATAAATCAATAACACAGATTCCCTAGCACATATGTGTAATACAGTACTTGGACAACTGTCATGGGTAATGGGAGAGCTATGGAATGAGTACATGGAACTCATCTTAACACTTTGCCGAAGTTTGATCATTGCTTCTTGTTTAGAGTGACGTTTTGCAGAAAAGATTAAGGAAGGCTAAGATTTTACTTACTCAGCTTTGGATTTATCAGGTTCCCTTAGGTAACTTCTGTTATCTCAGTTGCCATTTCTTGTCTCTAAAATGAAAACAATTGTTGTTTTCCCTTGCAATTTATGGCACAAGATACATACTATATTACAAAATACATTCCTATGTAAAAGTACAATATTTCAGGGGCACAAACTGTTTCTTGGCAAAACTGAATGATTCAGTTCCAATAGTTCCTAGACTTGCTATTTGAGTGTCACATGAAATAAAGAGATGACAGCTGTAAACATAAGAAACTTGATCTCCTGCATAAATTCAGGTGTTCATTCTACTGAGTTTCAAAGCTGATTTCAGGTCCAGTACACCAGGCACAGCTGTTAATTTAAATAGAGTTTTCAGCTAGGGCTTCAGTGAGAGCTAAGATTTTAACATGTCTTGTTTAATGTTCTGAATTGTAACTCTCTACCTATTATGGATATGATTATGTATGGTGGGAACATAATCACAATTTGTTTAGCTCTAGCGCCCACAGAGGCGGCACTAGGGCGCATGCCGCCCAGAGTGGGGCATGCGTCACCCTAGTGACCCCCCCGTGCACAAGTACTGTGCTGTTGGTGTGCATGTGTTTGGTTATCCATGCACACACAGTTCTGTAAGCATATGAGAACAGAGCATTTCCATTTGTATATCACACTGATTATTGGGCTCAGAGAGCTGGAGATTTAAGAGGCAAATAACTCCTGCAGTAGCAGCTGTTTAAACATTTCCTCATACTTAGCTGGGTTAACTTGCCTACCATTTATCAGGGAAGGGGACACCCAGGAGAAGGCAGGCTGACCCAGTGGAGGAGTGCCTAATAGTTAGTGTGCACACACAACCTTCTTGCTTCCCACTTTCCCTTTACTGGACAAGCAGCTGAATGGGTAAAAACCTTAGAAGTGTGTATTCGCTGCAACCATCTTGGACTGTAAATATCAGGCAGAGGAGGGCCATCTGGGAAAACTCCCCCTCCCATGAGAACACTGAATCCCAGGGGTTCCTATTAAAATAAATCCCACAGTAGTGTCTACAGAGCAAAGAGATGTGATACTGCAACTCCTTCATTAATGGGGGGGGGGGAGAGGCTTCTCTTCCCTGGTTCCCCCCCACACACACATGGGTGGAATGCAGAGCAGTAATTGGAGGAGAGGGATGGGGCAAAAGGAGTCTTGTCTGCTGTTTTGTTTGGAAAATTCCAAAAGATACCTTATGTAGATAGATGCTGTCCGTGTGGATTGGGTACTATTGATACCATTACCCATACCTTCCTTTATTGCCCCCTGGAGGTTGAGCCAGTGCCCTGCCTGAAGAAGCTAAGCATGGTCGACCTCAGTTCTCTCTTGGATGGGAGACGGAAGCTGCTAGCTTGGAAGTGCAGAGCACAAGCCAGAAGGAGGGCTGCACTCGGAAGGGAAACATCCTGTGTATGGAAGGTTCTATATATGAATAGAACAATATTGTGAAGACCTTTATCGGGTCTAGGATAGCCTGCCTATGTAAACAGCCTTGAATAAATCTGATGAGAAATCTGATGATGAGAAAGGCGGTATATAAATACATAAACTAAAATAAATAAATAAAATTTGGATTTTATGTTAGGAATTGGTTGGGGATTGTCCGATTCTGCTAAGATTTCTTACCTGTTAAGTGGATTCTCAGTGGAGAATGCTGAACGAGTGGTAGTCTTCCTGCAACAGGCGATGGAGTTGTGTAGCAGGAAATTTGATTAATTTCTTAGTTGCTTGTGAATGTGTGATGATCGTGGCTTTATTATTATTTTCTTGTATGCTATTGTTTATGCCAATAAAGGATTCTGACTGGCAAATAAAAAATCTTTGTGTGCACACTATGCCCTATCATTTTGGATTTAAGTAAGTCATTGCGTATGCACCCTTCCTAATCACTGCTGTCCTGCTATTATCACAGGTTGGCAGTAATATTGGAATTCTTTGTCTCCAGGTAACCAAAACTATCTATATGAAGTTTAATATGCTATTGTATTCTACAGATGAAGGGTGGTGCAATAAAACAGTTACAACTTTTATGAAATGACTGTCAGGATTGTTTATACACCCTAACAATGCTTTTGTCAAAAGTTTTATCATTGTGTTTGTGCTTTGCTGGAATAGCACTTCTATATGTAGTATATTCTTTAAGTGAAAATGGCTCAATAGCTGAACTACTCTTGCTTTGGGAGGACTTTTCACTGTCTCAAGTAATTGAATTCACTTAGAAAGAAGGGTTTTGATGTGTAACCTATAAGTTCTTGTGATCAATTTTAAATCATCACTTGGAGTTACATACCTTTTGATAGCGCTAATAATTCCTAGTGCAGAGACTCTTCTTCAGCCAGTTTTTATTCTTTGGAATGCAGTTCTAAGGTGCAAATGTATTTTAATTGCTCTTGAACAGGGGTGCACAAATTGGAAGTAGGTAGGGGCCAAAATGAATAGACTAAACTTCTTTGGGGCCGCACGGGGGGCGTGTCAAGGAACCATGATGTCTCTTCCTCAGGAAGTGACATCACAGGGTGTGTGTCCATGAGCCGGAAAATATCAGGAAAAGCAACATATTAATAAATAAATAAAGATATTTACAGAATTAACAATTCGGATTTGCCCTCCCGCCGCGAATCTGAGCCTCCTCCTCACACGGAGCAGCACCAGCGCCAACGGGACAAGCCCCAAAACCTCCACGCCCGTTGGCACACAAGAGGAGTCGCGGCTCTTCCGGCTCCTGGCCGAATGCCAGGAGACTCCAGCTGATTGGCGGTAATCAAACGCCACCTTCAGCAACGGCCTCGAAGCCTCCGGGCCAATGGGCTCGCAAGGCTCAGTGACTTCGTCCTTCTCGCTTGGCGACAGCTACACAGCTGGAGCGAAGACATCGGGGATCCCTCGGCGCTCTCTTCGTAAGCAACGTGCACCAAGGGATCCCCGATTTCTTTGGGGGCCACCGGAAATCCTTCGGAGGGCCGCAAGCGGACCGGGGGCCACATGTTGTGCACCCCTGCTCTTGAACTTTCAGGTGTATGCTGGCTATTAGTGTAGTTCAGTATTACTATTACTTACAGTATTACTATTCCCTTAACATTATTTGTAATATGATTACTCATAAATACTTGGGAAATAAGCTCCACTGAACTTCTCTTATTTCTGTGGGACTTAGGTGACTTAGGTGACGATTACTGGTGAAGTCATTTGAGCTTTTCCAAGATCTGACCCCACAAGTCCTTAAGTTTTACCCTCGTCTTATCAAAGGGTCATAGCAAATTCCAGAATTTTTGGCTCAAAACTTGCCCCAGTGAGATCGTCTTATATGTGAGTGTATACGGTATTCTTGTGTGTGTGTGTGTGTGTGTGTGTGTGTGTGTGTGTGTGTGTGTGTGTGTGTGTGATAACCTGCCATTTTAGAGTGACTTGGTGATGGTTTAAAAGAAGACGCTCAATTCAAAAAGGAAATTATTATCAGGTTAACATGAAATACCTGATCAGGTTTAATCTAGCATGATAATGTTTGATCCTACTTCATACATGCATCTAAAGTCTACAAGTTTTTCTTCCCTCTTGAAATAGGATTATAGTTGTGGCATTTCCTGCAGCATTTCTTTTCCCATATTGCTTCTTCATGGCTCATTCTGCTTCTTCTTTTTACAGGCACTGCCCTTGGTTAGGTTGCCCCAGATGTTTTTGCTGATGCCAAGTGATATAAGAGTTGCAGTGAAGACGGGAGTCTAAGAAGAAATTTTCACACACATGTTCAAAAGTGATAAAGCAAAGAGCTAGCAAACTGGGATACAACAACTTTTTCAGAGAAGGAAATGCTATTCCCTACACTTACGAGATAAAGTGAGTTTTTGGTTATCTTGTTGTTTTACCTTTAACCATTAATTTGCTGCAATATAGTAAATCTTTCTTGGTTTTTTTCTATTTGCTCAAACTGTAGACAGTCGTGAAAGTTTTCTACCTTCATAAAGCTGTCGTGCTTTTTTGTACACACATTTGATGTTTTACTTAATATGTTTAAAAGATAGATATAACTCACTCAATGCAGCTTCACACATGCACGTTTAGCATGACTATGAGCTTAAGTGATGTATGGCACTCATAAAGTACACATAACTTTTATTAACTGTCTGAAATGCGATACAGGTACTTCTTTGTGGAACTGGTTCACATGTTCAGCTCTGAGTCGTCAAGTACTAACAGTGCAAGCCAGCACCGGCGGAGTGAATGCTCCACTGGCGCAGGGTATCGCAAATGTGCCATAAGGTACTGGAGTAAGTGGCATCAGTGCCGCTCACTCTGCCACCAGCCATAGACCACACCAACAGACACAGGTAAGTCCTCTGTTGGGTGGTGGGAGAGTGTGGAGAGGGTGGGCCAGGGTGGCGGGGGAGGGGGTGATTGGGCCGCTGGGGATATACCAGCAAAATAGCCAGAGGATGTGCACCAGAAAAATACCTGGCACACATCTGAGGCCCATTGGGGCTTACACTGGGGGAAAGGGACGAATGTCCCTTTCCCCCAAGGTGTGCCCCAGCTCTGCCGGCACGGCCCTGATCCTGCTAGGATCCATTGCAGTGCAATATGCGCACTGCGGCGGATCTTAGGCAGGATTGGGCTGTAATTGTGTACTAAAAGAATGGACTAAGGCTACATTTTATGCACACTTACCTGGGAGTAAGTCCCATTGAACACAATGGGGCTTACTCATGAGTAGACATACATAGAATTTCACTGTTACTGCACTGACTAGTGATTCAGTACATCTTTGTCTAAATAAATTTCCATGGTTGCTGTGCAATCACATGTATAGTTTGATCCTGCAAGCGCGCTACTGAGATACTGCGTGTCTATATGAATGTGTGAAATAAGCAAAAATGCAGCCTGATGATAGAAATACTGGACCCAATGTTTAAATGGGTAACCCCATAAACCTGTTATTGACTCCATTCATAAGAATATAAGAAGAGCCCTGCTGGATTAGGTCAAGGGCCCATCTAGTCCAGCTTCCTGTATCTCACAGTGGCCCACCAGATGCCTCAGGGAGCACACAAGACAAGAAGATACCTGTATCCTACCGCCACTCCCTTGCACCTGGCATTAAGAGACAGCCTACTACTAAAACTAGGAGGTTGCATATGCTCATCATGGCTTGTAACCTGTGATGAACCTTTCCTCCATAAATCTGTCCAGTCCCCTTTTAAAGGCACCCAGACCAGATGTCATCATCATATCCTGTGGCAAGGAGCTCCACAGATTTATTACACACTGGGTAAAGAAATATTTTCTTTTGTCTGTTCTAGTTTTTAGACTGTGAGACTTTTGAGGACAGAGAACCATTTATTGATAGTTTTTGCTACGTAAACCGCTTTGTGAACTACTTCATGTTGAAAAGCGGTATATAAATGTTCATAATAATGTGTATTATTATTTGTTACATAATAATAACAACTCAGTCTAGCTCTTATGGTGGACTCGAGCAGGTCACTTATAGAAAATATATACAGGGGAGAGTGGAATGGGGAGGCAATGGGGGATGGGGATGGGCTAAACAAGGAGGCAACGAGGCAAGAAAGGGAGGATTGGCTCCTGGAAGGTGTTTTTGGCGGCAGCAGTGGCTGCTGAATCCTAGCCTCCTTCCCAGACCAATTCCTGCAACCCGGGTTTACTCAGACTTGCACCAGCAATTTCGTTAGCACTGGTCTGACTGTGGAGGGTTACCCTCGGGAGACCATCTTGACATAAACTTTGACCAATATTTTGACTAGTGGGTGCCTTAACAACTAACTTTGATGTTGCTTTTACTTTCACTGGAGTTGAGTGATAAAACATCTATTTAAATAAACACTTTTTAAAATAATTGTTACTTTTTAGAGGCAGTGATAAAATGTTTCCAAGGTACATTACAAATGTTCCAGCAGTCTCTTTTAGGTAGAATTATTGTTGCTGCTGATGTTATTTATCTATACTTAGATAAGTGCAAATGATGCTGCAGTGATGGAGAGCTCTACCAAAGCAGTGAAATTATGCTTTTCCCATATGGCTTTGATTCTCAAGACAAAAACTGGTACAGCAGACAAGCTGGCATTTTTGGCGTTGAATAGTAATTATTGGTTTGCTTGAATATAGCAAGAACACTTTGACTGGGTCAAAAGGGGCATGCTGTGCCTGGACTGGGGGCATAGGATATCGGCACCACTGCTGCAGCGAATATCCACCCCAGCCCACCCTTGACATGCCCTCAGCCAGTCCTAATACCCGCTCTAATCCTCCCCTGGAATGCACACTCTGCCGAATACACCTTCTGGAGGCTGTTGGTATGCACCTGGGGCCTCCAACGAGTTCGGTCAGCACAAGGCCCAGATAGGATTTGGACATGTAGCATACGTTTTTGAGTGAAGTGTAGAGATTATTTAAAAAAAAAAATCAAAGCTTGGCATCTTTCATATAGCAGATTCCAAAGAGTCAATGGAGCAGAACCAAAAGCTGAGTTATGCTTAATTCCAATACTGTAATGTAAAATGGTAAAAGTGGATAACTCTCAATGGAAACAGAATAGAGAACTGTTTTAGTTGCCACCATTTTCAATAGATGGTATATAACAGGGGTGGTCAAACTGTGGCTCCTGAGCCACATGCGGCTCTTTGACATACAATGTGCGGAAATACGTTGGCTGAGCTCCTTTGTGCATCACAATTAATATAAAAAGGTAAATAAGAAATTTTCAAACTTTATCATTAATTATCAGGTATAAACTGAGAGTCCACTGGATTAAAACATAAGTCTAATATTCATGGTGAGTAAATACATTTAAGAATGTAAATGCTTCTTAAATATTGCAGCTCTCAAACATCTCTCTTGTGGCTCTCAAACATCTGAAGTTTAATCACATGTGGCTCTTACGTTAAGCAAGTTTGGCCACCCCTGGTATATAACTTGTCGCAAAATTGGGGAGTAAAATATAATACTTCCAATAGTGTTAGCATGTCGGTACTCATATCACAGAAAGCTCACCCTTCATTGGCTGGTTATTTTTGTACTAGAGGGACTAGAATTTTATGGCACATAAAAGGAATCACTCTGGCATTTGTGTTTATTTTTTTAATAGGTCTTTGAATTGTTAGCATATGGATGAGTCACTTTGATAGGAAGCTGATTTTTGTCTAAGTAAAATTTAATATAATCAAAAGGGAATACTTTAATTCTTTATTTAGTTTAATAATGAAGTAAGAATGCCATACATTTCGATATGCAGTAACACACACTGTAAATACCATATGTCGTCAGATGTAATTTTTAATTTTACAGTTCATCTCTTGCACCATGAAGTGTAATAGTTGTTGTTTTTATTGAAAACATTTTACTTCTATCACTGAGCTATCTAGTATGTTAGCTGTTAGTAACTTTTTTCTTTGTGATAATAACTTTTACCTAGGTCTACCTGAGTAGAATAATCAGTCATAAGAGTTGACAGCAATGGTTTGTAAATGGGAAACCAGCCTTTGGGATGTTCTTCCCTCTTCCCATTTTCATACTGATTTTCCCCCTCCCTCTTCCCATTAACCATGGTTTCACATAGTACATGCACTTAGACCCTGGAAAATGTAAAAATAGATTCCTTTGTTAACCAGAGATTTTAACACCATAATTCAAAGTGTTTGCACACGTATCTCATGTATAGGAAAGTATTGTTACCATAGCTGTATGAGTCATCCTGGATAGATTCTCTTATCTGTTCTACTGCAATGCAAAGGCCTATTACTGAGAAAATCATGTTGTAATTCAGACCAACAAAATGACTTCTTCATTTTGTTTATTATCCAGTAATATCTACCAACTTATGTGCTTTCCTCTCATGTCAGTTATACCTCTTATAAGGAAGTGCCATTAGTCCTACTGGATGTCTCATCCTATAGAATATGTTGCATCTGTTGTTCAGCTTTTGTATTGTTGAAGCCTATTGCCAAGAAAGTAAGATGTACTTCAAAGCTGCAAAGTAGGCTTAGCAATGTCAGGGAATAATGAAATACAGAACTCATTGTATATTATGCATCATCAAGAGGGCTACAGCATAAATTCGTAAACCATAACCATAGTTTTGTCTACAAAAAATCTCGGTTTAATACTCGCATCACTCAGTTGTGGGAATTCATTTACAAGTCCTTTGCATTGATTTTTGCCTCAGTATTGACACTGGACGTTTCAGACTATTCTCTGTGGGCCACACATAACTCTTGACAGCTCAAATGAAGAAAGATGTGACTAGAGATGACAGAAACACATTCAATGTTCTCTATATGTTTCTTAGTGTTCAAAAAGATTCTTCAGTAACTTTCTATTTGAGGCTTTTGATTTCTCTCACCTCAAAATACGTCTTCTGAGAAGGAATGAACTGTTCAATTTGTAAAGCTTTGAAAGAGGACTTACTGTAGCAAAAACCAGCATTGTTTGCCTTTCCATGCTCTACTCTAGGGAAGAACCAAATAGAAAATCTTCATTATTTACAAGTTGAGAAAATAAAGAGTAGAAAATAGAACCTGCAGAGAAAAATATCATACCTTGATCTCAGTAATGGAATATGATAGGAAGAAACAAAATCTCTCTCTCACTCTCTCACACACTCTCACACTCACACACTGTATATTCATGATTCCATTTCTTTCAAATAACCATGAGAAGATATTTTATTGCTAGAGTTCTGGAACAAGTTCATATCTTTTGACACATCTGTGTTGCTTTGTTCTGCTGTAAAACTCTTAGCTCTCAGTTTTTGTTCTCATTGCTTTGTTATTCCTTATAGAGCTTTTACTCAGTGACTTTTCTAGGAATGCAAGGAATACCTATTGCTCTGTTTTCAGGATCAAAAATATGTATTTCTAGTAGCTGAGAAGTATGCTAGATCTAACAGCAGGTTTCAGAAGCCCTTTTCCTGGGTCTTTGAAAACAGTTAAAAGAATGTGGTCCCTTATACGATGTTTCACAGTTGAGCCAGTGGCATAGAATGGGGAAGGTTGCACAAGAATCCAACACCAAGCTATCGCCTATTTGAGAGGGAAAAACGTAGGATGTTTGATGTGTCAATAAAGGTTTTTGAATTTAAATCTATTAAGTGCTAGTCAACACTATGTACAGTAGAATAGCAAGCTGGCTATCTTAGCTAAGTACAGTAGGATAGCTGGCTTGCTATTCTATATAGTGTTGACTAGCCGTTGATGGAATTCTTCTCTCAAATAGGTGATAGCTTGGGGTTGAATTCACTTGGACTGTAATTCAGAATTACAATCCAGGGCAGCATCATTGATAGACCAATTTGGGCACTGATTTGGGAAGGTTCACACCCATCAGACAGCCAGGCTAACCAATGAATGTCACTTATGGCTTTATCCTAACTAGGCTTTACGAGAGCAGAATAGAGGTTCTGCAGTTGTAAATGGCCATACAGTGGCATGCACAGTGTGCTGCGGGCGGCCATTTTGGAAATGTCACCAGAAATGGTGATGGTGTTGGTGTCCCAATGCTGTAATCCACTAAGCACTTGACTGCAGGCAAACCAGCGCAGGGGATGGACAATGGGGAGGATTGGGGGAGCAGGAGGCAGAATGGGAGAGAGAGGGAGGGGTGGTATCCTAGCCTGTTCCTTGTGCTGGTATCCTAGCCTGTTCCTCCCCCCATTCCCTCTCTCCTACTCACCTCAAACCTATGCCAGCAAAATGAATGGCACAGATCCAAGAAGACCTATTGGGGCAGTGGAGGCCTACCCCAGGGTTAGGGAACAAATGATCCCTTACTTCGAGGAGAACTCTGTGTCTGCCCTTCTGCAAGATGCAGTGTGTGCTCCATTGGTGCGGATACATCAACCGTGGTAGGGGGAGGGTTAGTTAGGATTAGGCTGTAAGACCAGTGGTATGAATCAACCGAGAGATTCATGCTGCCACCGCTTTGCCAGTACCTTTCATGAGCGGAGAGCTGCCCATACACGAATATCGGCTTCAGTACGTCTTGAGCGGACTAGAGACCATCCCTTGAGAAGTATGGCAGTACTGAAATTGATACAACTGTGATTTACATGTATTACAGCCGATTCCAACCCAACTCCTCCGCAAGTCTGGCATAAGAGTGGCCTAAGTTCAGCATAAGTTCGACATAAGTTATGTCTGAGTTATGTCAGAGTTATGCCTGAGTTAGGCAGGCTGCAGTTTCTGTGGCCCAGCACCACCCCAGGATCCAGGCAACACTTACCTCCCAGGCAGGCAGGCTCTCCAGGCTCGATGTCTGGCTCAGGCATGTGCAGGCCTGTGTGTCTGCACGTGTCAGCGTCCATCCATGGCAGCTGCCACAGTGTCTGTCGCAGCCCGGTTGCAAAGGGGCTGACCGCAGGCATGGGGGTTGCGCCAGTCATGTGGTGGGCGCAGGGCAGGTGACAGGTGAGCGAGGTGCCTGAGCCAGCCGCCACAGGGCAACCTGTGCATCAGCCACCTGCTGCAGGGGAGAGTGGCCGTCCCCTCCCTCCTGCAGAAGGCGATGCCACCCCCAAGCCACGGTGAGGCTGCAAGTGGGAGTCATGGGGCGGAGCGGGGGAGGGAAGGGAAAGAGGGGTGGGAATGTCACACACAAGGGGGGTCGCATGAGGTCTGGAACCGCCTCTGACATGACTTGCCCGTGTGCTGCCTGAAGCCCTGGGCCTTCAGGGCCGGGGCAATGCCCACAAAGAAGGCATCCTGGCGTGCATTCTGCTCTGTGCCCCGGCCAAGACCGAGAGATGCCTTGGGCTTGTCTGCTGTGAGCGGAAAGGGCTCACACAGCTCATCACGCCCCCAGATGGGGTGACGACGGCGCCTCGCGACAGGCACTCTGGCAGGGTGGGGGGTGGCCAGCAGCCATCATCAGGGAGTGGGAGGGGAGGCAGACACACAGGCAGGCAGACAGTGGGTGCTGGGGAGGGACATGGGTGGGTCAGAGACAGACAGACAGACAACAAGGCTGGTGGGAGAGAGATTCCGAGGGAGGGGTCTTCAGAGACCAATAGGGACACAGGGGTTGTTCCGCAGATGAAGGCAATGCAGAAACAAGCGCCTCTTATGCAGACGGACTTTGGGCGGAAGCGGCTGCATTACGGGCGGACCTTAGACGGAAGCGGCTTCATGACAGGCGGATGCCCTGGCTGGCGAGATCCCCGGTTGCCGAGCGGCCACTACACAGACGCAGCGGCCACAAGCGGCCCGCTGTGGGCTCTGTGGTGCCTGTCACTGTTTACCTGCCTGAGATGCCCCCCCAACTCCCCCTCCCCTCTGTGCCATGGTGGTCTGGCAGCCCCCCTGCTGTGTTCTCCCTGGGAAGGTAGTGGCAGTCCCTGGAAGGGAATCATGCAGGGGCTTCAGTGTTGGGGGCTGTCTGTGTGTGGGGGGTAATGCTTGTGTAACACTGGGCACATATGTTTCAAGGGGGCTCTGCCCGAGCGGCATCTTTATTGGTCTGGAACGTTACCAGAGATGGCCAGGCGAGGCTGCCAGGGGTAGTCACAGCAGCCAATCTGAAAGCAGCAGCAGCAGCAGCACACATGCCCCATGGACCTGGAGATGCAGACTCTTCCCCTGTGGAACCACAGCCTGCTCCATAGAAAGGGGAGGGGCAGCAAGTAGGACAGCCAGGGAGGTGGAGCAGCAGCAGCGCCGGCAGCTGAGGAGGGTTGCAGGGCTGGCTCCCTGACCTCTGGCAGCTGCTAGACAGAGAACCGTGGGGCAACCAGACTGCGGGCCCAGGGGTGCTCCCACGAAGGTAGGTGGTAGTGGACGTTCCTGGGGAGACAAAAACAAGGGGGTGTTACATGGCAGCTGGTGTGTGGTAGCAATCGCCAGTGAAGACAAGCCAGTGTGTCAGTTGCAAAAGCCTGCAGGGAGAGAAATAAAACACAGCTGATAGGTGTGACATGCATAGCATGGTCTGAGCTGCTTACCTGGGTGTAAGGAGAGCATGATCCTGTAAGGGAAAAGGGTCAAAGAGAGAGAAACCAACACATATATTGGGTCACAACCACGGCAATCCTAGCAATACTGACCTGTCAGTTGACCCTGTGGAGAAAAGGGGGGGGAATAACAGCTGGTGTCTACAGAAGGTTAAGAGCACCGCACTCGTGGTGTTGTCTGCTCACATGACAACAGGCAGCAATCCGACACAACAGTGGTAAATCGGCATGTATCCTATATAACAGCAGGCATTGCAGGCAGGCATCTGACTACTCATTGGTAAAGAGGCATTTCAGAGAAGGCATTGCAGGCAGACATGAGAGGGCACATTGGTAAAGAGGCATTTCAGAGAAGGCATTGCAGGCAGACATGAGACAACACATTGGTAAAGAGGCATATCATGGCAGGCTATGCAGGCAGCTATGAGACAACACATTGGTATAGAGGCATATCATGGCAGGCTATGCAGGCAGCTATGAGACAACACATTGGTATAGAGGCATGTATCCTACCTATATTTTTATATGCAGAGGCAGATGTCAGAACACATGTCAGCACAACCCCTGCTCTTACCTGCACTTACCTGCTGGTGTTGTTTCCTGTGGGGGGGGGAGAGGCTGGGAGAAAGACATGGGTTAGCAAATGGTAGCATGGAGGCAGCTGCCCAGGCACAGATGTAAACAGTTTGGCCAGAGCCAGAACAGCCCTCTCTGCCCTTGAGGGGGGCAGAGAGGAGAGAGGAGGAGAGAAGAAAGAAGTGGGGTGTTTGTGAATTTTGCCCTCCACCGACAAAGTCCCACTTTGTGGCTGCTGGGGGACAGGACCCCACGCCACGTGCTCAGAGAGAGAGAGAGAGAGAGAGAGAGAGAGAGAGAGAGAGGCTGGGTGGGGCTGGGTGCTGATAGGGTAACTATTTGGGTCCATGTCCAGAGTATCATATTTCTATATGCAAAGAGGCAGAAGTCAGACCACTTGTCAGCACATACCCTGCTCTTACCTGCTGTTGTTGTTGCCTGTGGGGGGGGAGAGGGGCTGGGAGAAAGACATGGGTTAGCAAATGCTTGCATGCAGACAGCTGCCCAGGCACAGCTGTAAACAGTTTGGCCACAGCCAGAACAGCCCTCTCTGCCCTTGAGGGGGGCAGAGAGGAGAGAAGAGAAGAGAAGAAAGAAGTGGGGTGTTTGTGAATTTTGCCCTCCACCGACAAAGTCCCACTTTGTGGCTGTGGAGGACAGAGCCCCACGCCACGTGCTCAGAGAGAGAGAGACTGGAGGTCTGGGGCTGGGCTTTTGTGGGAAAGAGGCTGGGTGGGGCTGGGTGCTAATAGGCTCCCTATCTTTGGCATAACTCTGTCCGTTTCCAGACCTTGCTGACACAACTCCGACATAACTCTGACCTAACTGAAGAGTAGGGTGTTAGAACTTTTCAGGAGAGGGCTGGAATGGGTATGGTAAAATGGCTCCTATGGGTCTCCTCGAATTTATGTCAACCCTTTTGGTCGACATAGAATTTGTGTCAGCATTTGTGTTGGAGGGGGCGTGTCTGTGCTCGCCAAGGTCTGGAATCCGACGATAATTGGTTTCCGCCCCCGTTACGCCCACGGTCCGCCCACTTTTATGTCGACTTATGCCGGCGTCGGTGGTGCGCATGCGTGTCCGTTCTTAGTCCGTCGGTCGTAAGTTCGACATAACTTCGACATAACATCGACATAATTTCGCCGTAAATGGTCGCATTCCAGACATAACTTCGACATAAATGACTTATGCTGAGTTTATGTCTGACTTGTGCTGCTTAGCCCTTGGGTTGGAACAGGCTGTTAAAGTCATAATCCTAGGCCTGCATACTGGGACTTCGAATTAAATATGCATAGTGCTGGATTGTAAAGGGAAGGGGAGTCGATACACCTGGGGCAGAGACTGGGGAGAAGAGATTGATTTGTGTCCTGCCTTCCTCTCCAGGTACCAAAGGGCCAGAGAACCAAAGGGCCAAGAACCAGGGTTCTTGGCCCTGAGCCTGATGATTACAGCCTGAATTCAGTTTCAGTCTCCTACCTGGATTTCCAATGCCAGCCTTCCCCTCTGCTTGTCTCTTCCTTATGGGGGGGGGGGGGGACAGCAGCAGGAGGAAGATTTGTAAGTAGCACAGAAACAGCTGACTTACTCAGGATGACTGGTCCTGCAGCTAGGCCTTTTCCTTCCCGATCCTACCTCTAGAAGAGCAGCACACCAGCACTAGTCCTCCCACTGGCGTTGCTGGAGTTGGGGCGGAAAGATAAGTTCTGCAGCTTTCCACCCCACCGTTACTCTCCGGTACAAGGCGCCTCGCCCCCTCGTCGTAGGAGCCCGTCAGTGGAGAGAAAGCAACGTGCAGGGACTCTCCTGCGCGTTGCTTTCTCTCCGCTGATGGGCTCGTATGACGAGGGGGCGAGGCGCTTCGTACCGGAGAGTAACGGTGTGGCGGAAAGCTGCAGAACTTAGCTTTCCACCCCACCTTGAGCAACGCCAGTGAGTCCTCCCCCTTCTGTCAGATTTACTTGTCGGGGAGAGAAGAAACATTGTTGGAAATCTGACTGGTGGTAGCAAGAGAGAGGGCTTTCTTCATGGAGGTGCCCTCTGTGTGGGACTCCCTGCTAGTAAGATTTAGGCTGAAAATGTATTTATTTACTTTAACAATTGAGGTTAAATGTTTGAGGTTGTTACTTAAACATTTGAGGCTAGTTCTGCTGCTAGCTTGTGTATGTTCTTTTTATGCTGCTAGAATTTTTCTTTTTTCCCCTCTTTGGGGCTATTATTTTATTGTGCTGTGTCAATCTTGTGTGTGCTTACTGCTTTTATGCTTTTAAAGTCTGTTATCATCTGCCTTGAATGCCTCCTTTTGGAGTAGAAATGTAAGTTATAAATATTTTGAATAAAAGTGTATGGATATTGGAGCAGTACCTGACAACGTCTAATAATAGATGACTTCTGTTTCAAAGCATTTCTTGTTTTAGTCACTTTGATTATTTTTTTAAGAGGGCATTATTGCATATTTATAGTATTTTGATTGGAAATGAGTTAGGCAAGGAAATTCATGCATTTAAGATGACATCATGAATATGAAATGTGTAAATACTACTTTATTAATAATTACTATATGCAATAAACTGATCTTTGGTGTGAGTGCGACATGTGATTTGATCCTATATAGATCTTGGCTACCATCCTTTGACTTGAGTAGGGTTTACACTGGCTAACTGTGTGCAAGATTACAAGTAGTGTCTGACAGGATGGCACCTTGATACAGTGTGCTTAATGTACACTTGCGTACTCAGTGCATCTTAGTGACAGGTCTAGCTCTCTAAATTTATTGAAACTGTCATACCCAGAACTGGAGCTGACAGAAGTCTGTTTCTGACTTGTTAGGTCTAAGGTGTGCAAGATCTATGTTGTGGTTAAACTGTATTTGAACTGTATAGTAAAGGAGTGGATGGCACTATAAATTATTGCTATTGTGGGTTCTCAAAATTCTGTTTAAAAACGCTCTCTTCACACAAACTCGCACATTCTGTGTGTGTGTGTGTGTCTGTGTGTGTGTGTGTGTGTCTGTGTCTGTGTGTATGTGTTGCATTCTGAACTCTGTCAAGTGTAAAAGGGATTCACCAAATCTGAAGAAAAACTCTTTATTGTAGCAAAATGAGACTTTTGAATATGACCACAGTGACTCACCAGTGTGTCCGTGTACACATAGTGTTAACATTCTGATGCAAAAAAAGAAAGAAAAAAAAACTGTCTTGTGCTTATGGATGCCTTAACTCCTGTTTTTCCTTCTCTTGTGCTCAACTTAGTTATTTCTCAGCTGGCAAATTATAGTTTTTTCCCCTTGACCTACAAACCAGAATTGCTGCAAAACAAGAAGTAACTAATTAACAGCTCGTTCCAACCCAAGGGCTAAGCAGCACAAGTCAGACCTAAAGTCAGCCTAAGTCGTTTAGGGCGAAGTTATGTCTGTAACGCGACCATTTACGGCGAAGTTAGGTCGAACTTAGGTCGAAGTTATGTCGAAGGACATAATGTCAAAGTTACGTCGAAGTTATGTCGAAGTTAGGACAAAGGACATAAAGTCAACATAAAAGTGGGCGTTCCAGGGGCGGACCGTGGGCGTAAACGGGGGCGGCAACCAATTAACGTTGGATTCCAGACCCTGGCAAGCACAGACACGCCCCCTCCAACACAAATGCTGACACAAATTTTAGGTCGACCAAAAAGGTGGACACAAATTCGAGGAGACCCATAGGAGCCATTTTAACTTACCCACTCCAGCCCTCTCCTGAAAAGTTCTAACACCCTACTCCTCAGTTATGTCAGAGTTATGTCGGAGTTGTGGCAGCAAGGTCTGGAAACGGACAGAGTTATGCCAAAGATAGGGAGCCTATCAGCACCCAGCCCCACCCAGCCTCTTTCCCACAAAAGCCCAGCCCCAGACCTCCAGTCTCTCTCTCTCTCTCTCTCTGAGCACGTGGTGTGGGGCTCTGTCCCCCACAGCCACAAAGTGGGACTTTGTCAGTGGAGGGCAAAATTCACAAACACCCCACTTCTTTCTTCTCTTCTCTTCTCTCCTCTCTGCCCCCCTCAAGGGCAGAGAGGGCTGTTCTGGCTGTGGCCAAACTGTTTACAGCTGTGCCTGGGCAGCTGTCTGCATGCAAGCATTTGCTAACCCATGTCTTTCTCCCAGCCCCTCTCCCCCCCCACAGGCAACAACAACAGCAGGTAAGAGCAGGGTATGTGCTGACAAGTGGTCTGACTTCTGCCTCTTTGCATATAGAAATATGATACATGCCTCTTTACCAATGTGCCCTCTCATGCCTGCCATGCAATGCCTTCTCTGAAATGCCTCTTTACCAATGTGCCCTCTCATGTCTGCCTGCAATGCCTTCTCTGAAATGCCTCTTTACCAATGAGTAGTCTGATGCCTGCCTGCACTGCCTTCTCTGAAATGCCTCTTTACCAATGTGCCCTCTCATGTCTGCCTGCAATGCCTTCCCTGAAATGTCTCTTTACCAATGAGTAGTCTGATGCCTGCCTGCAATGCCTGCTATGTTATATAGGATACATGCCGCTTTACCACAGTTGTGTCAGATTGCCGCCTGTTGTCATGTGAGCAAACAACACCACGAGTGCGGTGCTCTTAACCTTCTGTAGACACCAGCTGTTATTCCCCCCCCCTTTTCTCCACAGGGTCAACTGACAGGTCAGTATTGCTAGGATTGCCATGGTTGTGACCCAATATATGTGTTGTCTTATCTCTCTTTGGCCCGTTTCCCTTACAGGATCATGCTCGCCTCACACCCAAGTAAGCAGCTCAGACCATGCTATGTGTGTCACACCTATCAGCTGTGTTTTATTTCTCTCCCTGCATGCTTTTGCAACTGACACACTGGCATTTCTTCACTGGCAATTGCTACCACACACCAGCTGCCATGTAACACCCCCTTGTTTTTTGTCTACCCAGGAACATTCACTGCCACCTACCTTCCTGGGAGCTCCCCTGGGCCCGCAGTCTGGTTGCCCCACGGTTCTCTGTCTAGCAGCTGCCAGAGGTCAGGGAGCCAGCCCTGCAACCCTCCTCAGCTGCCGGCGCTGCTGCTGCTCCACCTCCCTGGCTGTCGTACTTGCAGTCCCTCCCCTTTCTATGGAGCAGGCTGTGGTTCCACAGGGGAAGAGCCTGCATCTCCAGGTCCATGGGGCACGTGTGCTGCTGCTGCTTTCAGATTGGCTGCTGTGACTACCCCTGGCAGCATTGCCTGGCCATCTCTGCTAACTTTCCAGAACAATAATGACGCCCCTCAGGCAGAGCCCCCTTGAAACATATGTGACCAGTGTTACACAAGCATTACCCCCCCACACAAAGACAGCCCCCAATACTGAAGCCCCTGCATGAATCCCATCCAGGGACTGCCACTTCCTTCCCAGGGAGAAAACAGTAGGGGGGCTGCCATACCCCCATAGCACAGAGGGGAGGGGGGAGTTGGGGGGGCCTCTCAGGCAGGCAAACAGTGACAGGTGCCACGGATCCCGCTTGTGGCCGCTGCATCTGTGTAGTGGCTGCTCGGCAACGGGGGATCTCACCCGCCAGGGCGTCCACCCGTCACGAAGCCACGTTCGCCTATGGTCCGCCCGTCACGAAGCCACTTCCGCCCATGGTCCGCCCGTTTCTGTGTGGCTTCCGCCCAACATCCGTCTGCATAAGAGGTGCCTGTTTCTGCATCGCCTTCATCTGCGGAGCGCCCCCTGTGTCCCTATTGGTCTCTGCAGACCCCTCTCCCTGTATCTCTCTCCCACCAGCCTTGTTGTCTGTCTGTCTGTTTCTGACCCACCCGTGCCCCTCCCCAGCATCCCCTGTCTGCCTGTCTGTGTGTCTGCCTCCCCTCCCACTCCCTGATGCTGGCAGCTGGCAACCCCCCACCCCGCCAGAGCGCCTGCGCCATAGTCTCCCCAACTGGGGTCATGATGAGCTGCGTGAGCCCTTCACGCTCGCAGCAGACAAGCCCATGGCATCTCTCGGTCATGGCCGGGGCACAGAGCAGAAAGCACACCGGGCTGCCTTCTTTAGGGGCATAGCCACGGCCCTGGAGGCCCAGGGCTTCAGGCAGCGCACGGGCGAGTAATGTCAGAGGCGGTTCTAGACCTCATGTGACCCCCCCTTGTGTGTGACGTTCCCACCCCTCCTTCCCTTCTCTCCCCGCTCACCCCCCCATGACTCCCACGTACGGCCTCAACGTGGCTTGGGGGTGGCATCGCCTTCTGCAGGAGGGAGGGGACGGCCACTCTCCCCTGCAGCAGGCGGCTACTGCACAGGGTGCCCTGTGGCGGCTGGCTCAGGCACCTCGCTCACCTGTCACCTGCCCTGCGCCCACCACATGACTGGCGCAACCCCCATGCCTGCGGTCAGCCCCTTTGCAACCGGGCTGCGACAGACACTGTGGCAGCTGCCATGGATGGATGCTGACAAATGCAGACAGAGGCCTGCACATGCACGAACCAGACACCGAGCCTGGAGAGCCTGCCTGCCTGGGAGGTAAGTGTTGCCTGGATCCTGGGGTGGTGCTGGGCCACAGAAACTGCAGCCTGCCTAACTCAGGCATAACTCTGACATAACTCAGACATAACTTATGTCGAACTTATGCTGAACATAGGCCACTCTTATGCCAGACTTGCGGAGGAGTTGGGTTGGAATGGGCTGTAAGTGGAATAGGCAAGAGAGGGAGACAAAGATAAAGGAAGGGGAGCATTCAAGTGGAAGGCTCATAGCCCAATCCTATGATTGGGCTGTGCTGCCAGAATTAGCATTCCAGTAGCACAGCTCTACCTACGGAATCGCAAAATGTGCCACTGTATAGCACATGTTCGGGCCACTGCTGGAAGTGGCAAGTGGTGCCAGCTGCATGGCAGGAGCCTCCCTGGAGCCCTTGGTGCCGCTAAGTCAGCAGTAGGGGCAGGCTGTGGGTGTGGCGGGGGAAGGAGTGGGAGGACTCGGGGCATAAGTGGGTGGGGAGGGGGAGGAACCAGGGACAGGGAGGATGTGGGAAGGGGTGGATCCGGCGACAATGGTGCACACTGGATGGATCTTATTCTCTCCATTTTAAACTTCCCCACCCCTTTTCTCCCCTTAGACATACACCACCAAAATAGGCTTGCCCTCCTGTTTGCCCTCGGGTTGCCCAGTCACCACTGGATTCAGTGTGCACCTTTTTGGCAGGGCCGCATCAGCGCTGGTGGCAGGGAATATGATTGGTGTCTCCGTTATGTAATGCAATTGTCATTACATACAAACTGACCCTCTGGGATGTGCCCCCCATAATAATAGTGATTGATTTATATAGCACATGTAAGTGTTCACTGTGCTTCACATACTTTTTCAGTAATCATATGACTACGAGGAATAGAATGGGGTAGAAATCTACAAAATAAAGATTTATAAATTAGAATGTGGGGGAAATGACAAATATAAAACGTTTGTATACTGCTTTGTCAATTTTCCCAACTGTGTCGTCTGAAAGTAAATGTTATTGAAGTGAAAACCAACCTTTTCTTGGGTGACTACAGTTTCAAAGCGCATGCTGGACTGTGTACTGGAACAATAGAAAGCCAGCTGAACATTAAGCTTCTGCTGTGTCTCTGTATCATGAGAAAGTATTGTCAATTGTATTTTTTATTTAGACAGGCATTGTTAGTCTCCAGTCTGTTAGTGATTCCAGCTGTAGTACATTTTCTTGTGACTCACACTCAAATTGCAAAGATCACAAAGAATAAGAAATCTGTTTGTTTTAGAAGTTTATAGTACATTACGTGTACAAAGCCCAGTCTGCATAGAAATGTAGAGGGGAAAAAAGTACTGTAGTTTCTTTTTATGTTTCTCCTTTGAGAAATGTATTTCTACTTAGAAATGTACTGACTTGAAAGAGGTTTTGCTTCAGTATTAAACTGATGGTTTAGAAGAGCATTTCGACTATATAGAGGCTTAGACATGACAGGCTGATCTTTTCATGAGTCTCAATTTTCATAATTTTTTGTAAGGTTTCAACACCATATATAGCAAATAATGGCCAAATAGCAAGTGACATTAAATTCATCATTATGTAGTTAGATACTTTCCTTCACTCCCAGGTAGCAGCTGTGAGTGTCACTACTTAAATCAAGACAGACATAGGTGTAGTATTTATTTCTGCACTATTTCTTTGGACTCTCCTTTCTACCTGCCAAAACAAATATTTAATTGCAAAAGTGCTATTGTAGCAAAAGTGCCATTACAGCACATTTTATAGATAGCAATTTTGGGGAGGGGGATGATTTTCATGCTATGATTCTGAGCCAAATTGCAGCCCCATTATGATGCTACTTGTGAGTAAACAAAGGTAACTACAACAAGTTGATGTGACACACATTCTGTATCATTTGGCCCTTAGTGTTATAGTTAAAGAAGCAAGTTAAGTACAAAAATTCATAGCCCAATCCTACCAAAAAAATTCCGCCGCTGCAGCTGCTCCACTGGAGGGTCCAGGAAGGTGGATCGAGGTTGGGTAGGGGGATAAGATATCGACGGTGAAGCTTCCACCGATATTGCCCCTTCCTGGCCCCTTGTTAAATTACTTTTAACATTTCTTAGACTTACATATTCAGTGTAATGGTTGTGGTATCAGTCACCTATTCTGAGAAGCTGCCCTGGCTTGATGGCAAGGCCAAACAAGTGACCAAAGTATTTAGCTTCAAGGAACCTATTAAACCAATTTGAAACCCCTGACTTTATTTTCAGTGGCCCCAATCCAGCTCCAGGGACATGAAACTCGTCACCAAGGTTTATTTCATTAGATAACTTTAGATTCAACCATACAGATAAACATGAAGCAGGACATTCCTTGCAATGGTTTGGAAAGACACTGCACAGAACAATAGAATTCATTTTGAAACATGTGATTGGATAGAGTCCAATAGTAGTCATTGATTTTAATTTCATTCCTTATTGAAAACAGTGCAAACAATATCTGGAACAGCTAGATGGGGTTTCTTTCTCATACTGGATGTCCCATTCATATGAAAATGATTGAATGAAAGTAATACATGAGAATGATATCTGCACATTGCAGTCTAATGTGTACATGTGAAGAAAGAAAAGCTGATTTGAGAATCTACAATGAAGGTTAAAACATAAATTAAATAGCAGGAGTATATAAAAGATCTGGGCTGCATTCTTTATAGTTGCTCACTTAATCGCCACATTTTAAGAATTGCAATTATTTCTCACTATCTTGCCTTTACTTATAAATTTCATCTCCATTAAGTCGCAGCATTAAAAGCATAATTGGATAAGGTCACAGAGGCTATGGCAGTCTCCGGGTCTGGCTTACTGATGAGTTTTCACCTCATAAGATGTTAATTAGAGGCATTTTACTGTATTTTAAGCAGTAACAGCATCATCTTTGTACATCTTTACTGATCCTTTTGGCCAACATATCATCACTGAGGAAAAAGTGTTGTTCATCATTAAAGCCATTAGATCTAGTTAAATCTGGATGTAGTTATTGTGTACTTCATACAATTTTCTTAATGGTAGCTTCTACGTTTGCTGAAGTACCTCTCTAATGTAGTTCTGTTCATAATATAGTTTTGCATCAACAGTCCCAAGACTGACTTGCCCCTGTGCTGATCCTAGACAAAGCAGGACCAGTCAAAAACCAGGATACAAAATTAATCCTCATAGAAGTGGATACTCGGGGGGAGGGATAGAACATTTTTGTCGCACTTCTCACTGGAATTATTAAGCGCCAAGGCATACTAATGTATGCAGATATAATACATAAACAAAAAATCATATGTTCTATTTATATGTAAGTTAAAGGCAACAGAAACAAAACTACCATACCTCAGAAATACCAGCCAATTTGATTTAGGGGAATTTTCTTCTAGAACAGTAGTTTTCATGCTTCCTATAATTAGGGAAAACACCCACATTTATTTCCTTGTCAAGAAAATCCTGTGCAACTGCAGTGGAGCGCTGCATATTGCAGAGGATTCGGAGCAGGACTCTAGCATACACTCAGCTCACAGCTAGTGCTATTGGGCATCACCATTTCTCAATATCAACTAGGAGTGCAGCTTACACCACAGTTTCTGTGACTGTTAATTCCAGAAACAATTGACAGTAGTGGGAAATCTATATTCTAAAGATGTTTGTCCAACATTATTGTCTTCTCTTGCTGAGAGCCTGTGAACCCAGGATTCCATGAAACGCAGTTTGCAAATCACTCTGAAAACTTACGGCACAATCCTATTCACTGGCTATGATGGTGCACCGGCCACTGCACCAGCCTAGGGTGTTGCAAAAGCACCGCAAAGCACACCGCGAGTAGGCAGCACAGGCGGGAAGGCCTTGCCAGCAGTCTGAATCCAGCAGACTGTGAACTGGAGTGGGTGAGTACCATGCCCAGTGGGGGGAGGGTGGTGAGGGGGTGTAATGGGATGGGGGAGGGCGGGGTGGATGAATAAGGCCCAGTAGGGGGCGGGAGGAGCAGTGTTGGTGCACACTGAATCCTATCGTCCTTCTGGGCCTTTTTTCTTTACACAGGCCACCTGGACTTGCCCCAGCTAAATAACTGGTGCAGATCCAAGGAGGCTGATAGGGCTGCCTGGGGCTTTACCTGGGATAAGGGGACAAATGTCCCTTTACCCTGAAGAGACCTCCGGCCCCTCCCCTTCCCCCGCTGGATACAGCGTGGGATGTGCGGCCCTGCTGCACCGGCACTGGGTAGGATTGGGCTGCCCAAGTACTAATCAATTAAGACCTAAAGCTGAAAACAAGATGATACTGTAATCCAAGCAGACATTCTGAGATAAGGTTAACACCATATTGTACAATTCTCTTGATATTACTTTATATGGCTGTTAAATTCATACAATGGTTTCTAATTGAAATTGCCAGACTTAGAGCACAATCCTTCTTAACGTCCGGGTGGCGGACCTAGCGGTCCGCCGCCCGGAATAGTTGCAAATGTGCCGTAAGGCATATTTGCTGACTACTTTAGAGCCGGGAAGGCCGGCGCAAGGCAGGCCTTCCCAGCTCCACCGGCCGAGGACTCGGACTGCCACCGGACCCAAGAAAGGTAGGATCTGGTGAACGGCTCGGAGGCTCGGCGGACAGGCGGGAGGGAAGGCGGAGACGTGAGGGTGGCCATAGGCCCAGCCACTTCGGGCAGGGGCGGGGACATGGTGTCCACCATATCCCGGGCTCCACCGGGTTCCGCAGTGCGACTGGGCCGTTACACGGCCGCCTCCGATTTCTGCCAGCAAAAGAGCTGGCAGAAATCCGAGGAGACCTACCGGCCCCAGCCACCATTACACTCGGGAAGGGGATGAGCATCCCCTTCCTCAAGTAGACTTTCCGCCGTGGGCTGCCTGCTGCAGGCTGCCCGTGGCGGAGCACTGGATCGGGCGGACAGTCAAGGCCGTCCGCTGACATTGGCTGAGTAGGCCCAGCATCCCTGCTGGGGTGGCTGGAGGCTCTCTATGTCTTGGTGAGTGCTAGGAACAATGTGTAGATCTTTAGAAGTTAGATTTATTTGTTTTATTCTGTTGCTTTGTAACTTGTATGTTATGCCAAATTGTCTTGCAGTTTTACTGTCCTTATTTGCTTTTATGCTTGTTTTGCATAGCCTAAAATAAACCATCTTTATTTTACCTTCGGTGTGTTTCTTTGGAACAAGACAGGCTAAATCCTGGAAGCCTTGTATGCTGTGCCACACGCTACCTTAAGAACCTATTTGCCTTGTGCCACTGACTCCCTTGGTCAGGGAGTGCAGTCTTGCGTAACGTATTACCTGAGGCCATTCCAATAGCTGGGACTGGATGGTCAAGGAATCTCCCACCTGGTGGCAGACTACCTTCTCCCACCTTCGCGGCATCAACCGCGGGAAGGTCGTCAGCACTACACTCCCTCCACTACAAAGTGGTTTCAGACGGCGAATGAAGAATGGCCTCCAATGCTCTAGGACAGTGGTCTACAAACCATGGCCCGCTTTCCAAAAATGGAATCTGGACGCAGTGGTGGCAGAGCCTTACCATTCTACCCCTCAGCCTCCTATCTTCACATCCAGTTATTGCAGAAACTCGCACTGGGCAGCTGCTTCCCCCAGGAAATTCGGGTACAGAGCCAACTGGGGCGACATGCAGTCGAAGTGGCTGCAGTGGAAGCGGTGCGAGTTTCTGCAAAGATTGGATGCAAAGATTCTGCAGAGATTGGATGTGAAAAGATTGGTTTCTGCAAAGATTGGAATGGTAAGGCTCTGCCACCGCCGCATTGCACCCGGATGCCTTTTCTGGCACACCGGATCTGGCCCGTGGGCCGGGGTTTGGAGGCCCATGCTCTAGGAAGGTGTATCATGAAATCCCCCATCACCACAACAGTGTGATTCTCCAGTACAATAACACCTGTAGCTGTATCACACTACACTAATTAACGCACCACCCAATAAGAATCAGCCCATCCCGATGTTAGAACAGAGTAGGCAAAAAAATGCTTCTCAAAATTCAATATTGGTAACTCTCGATTTTACCTGTTTTCAAAATACTTTGATTGAAAAATGAGTACTGTGCGGGCCCGTTTTTAAAATAATGCAGTTTGGTGCTGGAGGGGACTTTTTGTGTGCATTGTTCTTAAATCCCAAGAATGAGACTTCCCCTTCCCTCCCTCTTCCTCATAGCTGTGAACCCTCTCACGTTCCTACTTGTATCCTGGAGGGACTTCACTCAGCTCTCCAGACTCTGGTTGCAGTGCTGAGTCTCTCTGCTTCTTGTGAGATTTTTTTTCCCCAGTCTCATCATCTGGCTTTTGCCTGCCTGGAATGGACTCTGCCTGCCTATCTCTGATTCAAGGCAGAGTGCATTCTGGCCTGCTTGCCTGCCAGCCAAATAGGACAGGAACAAGGGTGCCAATCTCACTGGAAAGGGGACTGGCAGTGGGCAGAGCCCTTTTAAAGAGGTCTGCTCCACCACCTCTGGTCCAGCACCCTGATATTAGGCACAATGCTGCTGTGCGTGGATGATGCATCTTGCCTCTTTTCTGAGACTGGATACAACTCTGTCCCCCTTCAGCCCTTGAAAGAAAGGAGAGGGAAGATGAGGAAACAGAGATGTGAATTAACAATATTAATTGCAGTGGACAGCAAAGTTTCTTTTTGTGCCAAAAAACCCATGTTCAAACTCAGCAATAAAATGCTCTTGTCGTAAGATACTGTGTAATTTGCATTAATATGCAAATTACATAATTCTATTATGTTACCCAAAAAAACACTAGTGATGAATTATTTAATGGACAATGGCTTTATTTAAGAAGGGAATCTGAAATTGTTTTACACTCCTATTGCACTTCAACTCTCATGTTGGGTCAGAGGCCATGCATGAATTCTGAGGCAGTGCTGATAAGTGCTTGAGGAAGGCCTTTAATAAGAGGGCTAGTTACTGTTCCCTGATCATTTCCACTTAACCTCCCATATGTAACCTCCTTATGTTGCAAAATAAGTTGATAATATTTCACTTCTTTGTTGTGATGATCTACAGTCAAAATAAATATTAAAAATAATAGCATTGTAAAGTTAAAGCTCTCGTGAAGCTACGGTAGAAGTAACCACAAAGAACAGAATGTTCCAATAGTTTATTTCAGGCTGCTTTCCATACAGTTGGACCTCTTTATCCGTGGGGGTTCTGCTCTGGAACCCCCCGCCGATGCTGAAATTTGTGTAAAGCGAAATCGCTTTAGCGCGGATATGGGGTAACTGTAACCACTTTGCAAATAATAACATAGAGCTTGATCCAGAAATATTTTCATTAACCGGCAGCCCAATCCTGTCTAGCAGGACGCGGCAATGCAAATAAAGCGCCTGCTGCATCCTGCGTAGTAGAGCCCCAGCCGCCCCAATGGATCTACTCGAATATTTTTATTGAATGTCAGCTATTTTGCTGACGCACATTCAATAAGCCTGTGTAAGGACCAACAGGCCCCGGAAGGGGGGTAGGTTGTGGCCAGGTCCCCTTCCTGGGCTGAAGGGGATCCCCCCCCAAATGCCCCGTTACTCCCTTTCCCTGCCACACTGCAGGCACCAATCTTTCCGCTGCGGCGTCCATCTGTCCCACGGCGCCAGTGGAGTGGCACAGGCGTCACCTCTGGCGCCGCTTACTCTCTTAGTGCCGCAAATGTGCTTTCTGGGTTGAGCAATCACTCCGCCAGCCTAAAAGTAGACAGGATTGTGCTGTTATTCAAAGAATGTAGATAGCATACCCGGATAACTGTGGTTATATTTGATTTGTACAGTTAGAATATTCTGTTAAGCATGAGTTTCTTACATTGTGTGTGTGTGTGTGTGTGTGTGTGTGTGTGTGTGTGTGTGTGTGTGTGTGTGTGTGTGTGTGTGTGTGTGTGTGTGTGTGTGTGTGTGAGAGAGAGAGAGAGAGAGAGAGAGAGAGAGAATAAAATATCTAAAATTGAGGAATGGGAAGCTAAATTTGCAGTACTGGCAAAACTGACTAATTTTGTTAGAATGAAAGAAGTAAGAGAAACCAGCAGCATGCTCTCTCCTCCTTTCAAAGAACTGTCACATGTTTTATTTTGGAAAAACAGAAGTCCCATTGATGTCAATATTGAAAATAAAAATACAATATGGAAAAATATACCTTTCAGCATTTCATAGATTACAATAAAGACACTCTTTGTGGATGTGCCTGTTTTGAAATGCTGTTAATATGACTAAATGTATATATGTATCTTTTAACGTAAACTTTTATATTATTATTTATTAAATTTATACCCCGCTTTCCTCCCCATAGGGGGACCTAAAGTGGCTTACAATAAAAACAGAAGAAAAATAAAAAATTAATACAAATAAATCATAAAAACAGTGAATGTATAATATACAAAACTCTTAAAAATATTAATACAATCTAAAAAACAGAGGAATAAAAGCAACAGTAAGAAAGCTCTTATGAGAGAGGGCTGGACCTCTAAAATGTTAGGCTGGGCGGTAACTTCAGAGGGCTTGTGTAAAAAGAAATGTTTTAGGCCCTGCCAGAAGGCCTCTAAAGAGTGAGCGGTTTGTAAGTTTAAAGGGAGGGAATTCCACAAGGCCGGTGCCACTACTGAAAAGGCCCTATTTCTTGCCTCCCACCTCTGCAGGCAATGGCACGTTTAGAAGGGCCTTCTTCGTTGACCTGAGGGGGCGGGCCGGATTGTATGGAAGTAGTCAGCCTCTCAAATAGCCTGGCCCTGAGCCGTATAGGGCTTTAAAGGTCAAAACCAGCACATTGAATTGGGCCCGGAAACGAATTGGCAGCTTATAGGCTAAGCTCTTCTCCTAATGAAGTCTTCAGTTGATGTGATAAATTCATCAGCTATCAATTTAAAATGCCTTTTTAAAAATTGTGTTCTAGTGAGGGCTGCTGAGGTGTTTGTTGTAATATCACCTCTTCAGAGACTGCAGTCCTATCCACACTTAACCTGGGTGTAAGCCCCATTGACTATAATGGGATCTACTTCTGAGTAGACATGTGTAGGCTTGGACCCGTACTGTTGGAGCTGCTTTTGTAGGTGCGGTTGGATGAACTCTTCCGAGGTATACCAAATTCTTCATAAGAATCTGTCTCATGCTGAAAGTAGCTCAAAAGCAACAGCCTACTGGGACTTACCCACAATGCATGCACTTCGCATCTGCTTGTGACACATTTTTTAGTCTCCTTTGTGTTGGAATCATCCTCTGACATGCCAAAGCCACAAGCCCCTGTTCTTGGGTTGCTGAACTCCATCCTGTTTCACCCGGAGGCAGCATTCACAGGAGTGTTCCTAATTTTGTGAAACATTGGAAGGTGTTTTTTTCTCCATGGTACATTATGTATGCAATTAATATTATATGCCATATTTTCTACAGCAGCGTTAGCCTTTTGTTAGTTTACTTTTTATCTGTTGAGATCACTGGAGGAAATAAGACTATTCATTTTGAATTGGGGTTAATGAAGGGTGTTGTAATGAAATATGCATTTCTTTCGTAAGTGAATTTATTTACATTTGTTCTGTGGGCATTACACTATTTATATCTACTTCATTATACATTTCCATCCTCCATGGTGTTTGTGAAATGACTTGATAAGGAAGTACATTGTTAATGTCCCTTTTGTCATTTTTTGTTCTACTTGCTTTTGGAATACATAATGCAGTACGGTAAACACACTTTTCATGGAAGATGGACAAGTTATCAGAAGCAAGGGGAAGATGGTCAGGTGTTCCTAATAAATTCAGTGGAACCTCTGTTCTGCTGTTGTAAACCTTAGTTAGGATTAGGCCAGTGATGGCGAACCATTTGGGCTTGGTGTGTCAAAATTTTTGAAAATGCCTAACTTGCCTCTGCTGGTATGTTGCCCCCCCCCCCAACTTTTAATAGTACTTTGACTATTGCTACTTTTAATAGTAATTTTGAATTGAACTAAACTGAAAACAACTAGAACACATTGCATTTTATTTAACATCAATTAGTGACTTTTTGTTGCTGAGTTTTACTAGATAATAATTTGAAAGAGGTCTGCCAAAATCCCTGTCCTAAATGTTCAAGACAAACATGTGAAACTTTTGCGAAAATATAAGGTGAGTCGGGGCCCTGGGGGAAATGCTGCCGTGTCACTCAAAATTACCTCACATGTCACCTGTGACACGTGTCATAGGTTCACCATCATGGAATTAGGCCATTAGATGTCCAATCCTATTCTTTCCCCCATGCTGATGCAGCGGTGCCAAAATGGGTACCGCTGTATCCTGCGGGGGCAGTTGTGGAGGACTCCTCTCATTCCCTTACCCGGGGGTAAGCCTCCACGGCGTGGGGAGTCTACTCGGCCCTGTGCTAGCTAAATAGCTGGTACAGGTCCATGTGAACCTGCGCCATGGGATCAGGTCTGGGAAGGGGGTTGGGATTTGGCGGCCTTTCCACCAGTGCCCCCAGCAGCATGCTACTGAGCATGCTGCTGGAGCGCCTTTTATGTCAACGCTGACTACAGCAGTCAGCACCAGCAGAAGAGGCGTGACGACAGTGTCCAGTAAATATAGGATTGGGTTGTTGAACCCTTCCTTTGCTTTGTTTTCCAACCTGAGCCAAGCTGTTCAGGGCCTAATTATCCAAAAGGGATTTTTTTCCCCTCCCATTTTCAGCGGGAACTATCTCAGAGGAAAAAAGTTGCTCCTCCAATATCTTGTAACCAATGAAAAAGGGAGAGCCCATACAATACCTTTACTTGAGTGTGTGTGTGTGTGTGTGTGTGTGTGTGTGTGTGTGTGTGTGTGTGTGTGTGTGTAAAATCACTAGGGTTACACATGTTAGCTTCTATTGGAACCACTAGGTTATAGAATGCAAAACTAAATATAGGATTATCCCAACAATTTGGATTATTTTCTATAAAGGGGATAGTATTCTGTGAAGCTTACTATTCCTTTTTCCAGGTTTCTCCTCATTTTTACAACTATTTTTGACAGGTTTATAGATACTATTTTTCCAACTACTGTACTAGAGAAAATATTTGTTGCAAGAACCCATTTAGTATCACGGTACACAAGCCCTTTGCAAATCATTGCATATATCTACTTTAGGTTATATTTTCCAGAAGTTTTCTATATTTACTTGTTCCGTTTTATACTAATTTGTTGAAGAAAGTATTATATTCTAATGCACCAGCATGTGTTTGAATTTGATTCAATTGTTCAGTTGAACAATTTGAGGTAAATGCTCATTGTTGGAAACAGACCAGTGGGTTGTGCAAAATGTTTAAAGCTCATTTTTAAGAGGAGCTTGCCAAATATTTTGATATACTAATATTGTAATTAAGTCAGTCAGTCCTGAAATTGTACTTAGCAGAGATGACATGGTGTCAGACTCTGGAAGTCAGTAATCTGTGGCCTACTGGGCCTGCTGCTGGTCACAATGGATTGCTGAGCTATCTCCCTGGTTGGTCAAGAATGACAACACTTGAGAGTTCCCACAGTAGATTCAGGCTGCAGATCCACAGAATGGGTACAAAACAGGAGGAGATGGTGGGGAGGAGAAATTAGGAAATAAGTAAGTAGAAGCCTGTCAAGGGGAAACTTGTGTCTCAAAGCCAGTGACGTAGGAAGGGGAGTTGCGGGGGGGGGGGCGGGCGGTACGCCCTAGGTAACAAGTGGGAGGGGGCAGCTTACTGGAGACGGGGCTAGAAGATGGTGGCGGGGCGGTGGAGAACATGGTGGCGATCCAGGCGGTGGCAGCGAAGGCGGCGGAACAAGTCAGAGGGAGCTGCGGAAGGCGTCCGCCGCCTCCGCACGCCATTTGTTCTGGTCCCCATCTGACCCCTGAGTGATGTTTTGGTCCTGCTTGCGTGGCGAGTGATGGGCGAGTGGTGAGGGGCGGGGCGGGTGACATCAGCCGTCATGTGGGGGAGCGGCTGGCGCAAAGCCAGCTACGCTGCTGCTCAAAGCAAGCAAAAGGCTTTGAAATGCTACTATGAAAGACTCCTACGGTTCTGTTGGAGCTCATGTCCTTTAGGGAGGTCCATATGCCTGAATGTGCTTAAGTGCGGGGTGACCTTCTTAGGAAACCAAACCTATACCAAATAATATATGTTTCTCCATCTCAGAGCCCAAGCCTATCCTCCCACCCCACTGGTGCAGCTGCGCCGAAAAGGACTGTGCTGTATCCAGCGGGGGGGGGGGGGAGAGATTGGGATGCTTCAGAGGGGATTTAAATCCCCTTTTCCCTTTGTAAGGTTCCTGCTCTGTGACGAGTCTCCATGAACCTGCACCAGCTCTTTAGCTGATGCAACTCCGAGGAGAGAAAGGGAATGAGGAAGCTGCTGATAGAGGGGATAGAATCCAGTGCGTGCCATCACTGCCAGATCCACCCTTCCTGCTGCCTCCTTGCCCCGTTCCTCCCTGCCCAGGTTTGCCCCTCCCCACCCCCACTGCTGCCTTTTCTGCTCCTATGACGGATGGGGAGCACTGCCACCTTTTGGGTGCTGTTGGCAGTCATTTTGCAACAGTGGAACTCTGTTGGTTCCAGTTTTGGATAGGATTGGGCAGTCAGTGAAGTAACTGGAGTGGTGATGGTACACTTTACTTTGTATATTCTAAAAAGAATAAATAAAACATTTCTGCATACCTGTCTACAATGGTTGACCTTTCCTAGAGATAATGGAGCAGACACTACTGTCATGCACACATAGTTTCTTGTAGATTACTTTCCCTTTATGTGAATGTTGACTTCTAAAATTGTAACTCTGGCATTGAACTGTTTCAAGTTAGAATTAAGAACACCATTTCAGAAATTAAACCAAAAATGTTCATTGCATTAAAGTGAAGCATAGATTTCTTCCAGTATCTAGCTCTATTAACAATTTTAGCCCTCATTTTTAACTGGTGGTATGCAGAAACCCATTTCTACTTCTCTTTACAGTTTTAAAAAAACTGTTTCAGAGGTACAAACACAGTTTTTCAGCTGCGCTTTGAGAGTGGTGAAAAAGTTAGAGGAAAGGTTATGACAAGTTTGCACTTTTGGAAAGAAGAGTATCTAGATGTAGTTATAACCAAAAATTCTGGTGAGAGATTGTGTGATCGTGTGCATCTGTGTGTATTTTTCCTTAAAATTTTTCTTTTCTCCTAAAATAACACACCCAAACACACCAATCCTAACCAACTTTCCAGCGACAATGCAGCTGTGCCAACGGGGCGCATGCTGCTTTCTGTGGGAGGCAGCGATGGAGACCTCCTCAAAGTAAAGGAATGTTTGTTCCTTTATCTCGGGGCTGCATTATGGCTTCAACTGCCCTGAAAAGTTAGTTAGGATTGGGTTCCAAGTTATTTTAAGGAGTTTGTTTTAAAATTGCATGCATTATAAAGTCCATACTAACATTCTGAAAGAATACTGGCCTAATAATTTGTGCTGCAACTTGGGCTAGTAGGTTACCATATTTATTGGCATATAAAACGCACTTTTTTGTCCAAATTTGTGACCCAAAAGAGTAGGGTGCGTTTTATACGCCAATACTAAAAAAATCCCTCCCCCCCCCCACCCGTTTTAAAGCATTTTTGGGCTTACCGGGTTTTTCCAGAGCTGGAGAACTCCGTTGTGCTTTCTTCCCTGTCTAATCTATCCAATCTTCAGCTGTTTGTCTGGTTTAATTTATGCACGAGCTTGAGTTGAGCTTCTCAGCAGCCAGCAGAGGGCGCTGTGCTCAGTTCAGTTGAGCTGCAAAGGGCCTAGTTTTTTCCCAGCTCTCCTCGGAAGGGTAAGCTTCTGAACTGGGCCTAGTTGGGGAGGCTTTGGAAACTGTGCATAGGTTAGGTTAGGTTAGGTTAGGTTAGGTGAGGTGGGGTGGGGTGGGGTGGGGTGGGGGAAAAGAGTTCAGCTGAGCTGCCCAGGGCCTGCTCTTCGGGATGCTGAATGAATACAGCATGGGTAAGCTTCTGAACTGGGCCTAGTTGGGAGGCTTTGGAAACTGTGCATAGTTGGGGTGGGGGAAAAGAGTTGAGTCTGGGTGTTTTTGTTTTGTTTTTGTACTTTTATGTTGTTAAAGAGTTGGTAAGAGTTGAGTCTGGGGGTGGTAAGGTGGTAAGAGTTGAGTCTGGGTTTTTTTTTTGTACTTTTGTTTTTTATTGTGGAAACTGCAGGGGTGGGGTGGGGTAAAAGAGTTGAGTCTGGGGGTTTTGTATTTGGGGTAAATGTTTTTTATTTTGGAAACTGTGCATGGGTGGGTTGGGGGAAAAAGAGTTGAGTCTGGGTTTTTTCTGGTGCATTTTGTTCATGTGTCTTATTGCTGTGTGTTTTAAAAGAGATCCTGGTATTTTTGTGCAATTTATGTAAATAAGCTAATTAAGCAGCGAAGCAGTAAGTGCCCAAGTGGCCCAAAAATGCTTTAAATGTTTTTTTCTTGAAACCCAGGGCCAAAAGGAAGGTGCGTCTTATACGCCGATAAATACGGTAGCTAGATACAATACTAGTAGATTACTTAATGACACTTCATGGTGAATGGTTTGGGATAGGTAGCCTCACTGAAAAAGCAGAATAATTATTCTGTATCTGAGAAATTCCAAAATATTGATACAGTTTGAGTAACATCACTTTGTTACTAACCATTTGCATAGGAGATGCAGGATCAACTCTATATACTGTATTAAAAAAAAAAACTTCATCCAATTCTAAGTTCAAATAATGTACACTAGCGGACTTTATATTTCCAAAAAGGGTAGCATCAAAAAATAATTATGATCTTTTTAAAGTGAAGAAAGAGCCAAATGTATCAGGCTTAACATAAATCCAGGGTGCTTTTTTTTTTTTTCACCTCCAGGCAGCAGGCAAAAAAGGACATCATTTCTTTCCCTATAATGAATTTTCTGTTTAAAATCTAAAACTCCTTTATGCAGGATGATATGCTGCCAAATTTTCATAAAGCAAAGATAATTGGGATGGGAAGGACAGTTTCAAGCTGAATTTAATTCCTTTGTAGATGGATGTGAGGACTATGTGGTCAGCAGGATGACATGAGATAGAAGAGCTTAGTTTTGCTTCCTAAATGGAAGAGAACCAATTTTTGATAAGCTTTTATTTATACATCAGAATGGACGTTGAGTTCTTTATAAAGAAATGCTTATAAACTTGAATTAAAAATCCGCATATTGCCGGGAAACTCCGTCGTTATGGATATAAAAATTTATTTCAAAAAATAAATTTCACAGGTGTTAAAACATACTTGACGTTTCGCACACGTAACATTCGTGGCATCATCAGAAATCCCCTATAGCGTTCCTAAGGGGATTTCTATAGGGGATTTCTGATGATGCCACGAATGTTACGTGTGCGAAACGTCAAGTATGTTTTAACACCTGTGAAATTTATTTTTTGAAATAAATTTTTATATCCATAACGACGGAGTTTCCCGGCAATATGCGGATTTTTAATTCAAGGATATGGTCGCGTCGTGAAAATCTACAAAAATATCTAATGCTTATAAAGTTTTTTAGGGATCTATTTTTTTTTATGTCCTGGAACAAAAGAATCAAGCTCAAAAGCTATATAAGAATATATAAACACATGCACACACATATACAATTCATACATATATAACACAAATCCTACTAGTATATTAACAAAAACAAAAGCACATCACTAAAACATTAGAAAATGTGTAGATCATCATTCTGAGCATCTTAACAATTGACAACAAGCAACAACTCTGTCCTTTAAAATGTAGAAGGAATGAAATGTATTTAATCTAAGTAGTTAACTGCAGGGGTGAGTGCAAAATGGTCACGCCAGTTTACTGGAAAGGAAGATCAGGCTCAGAGAAAATTTATGGCCTGTTTTTGTGGGGTCTGTACATGTGACAGGCACCTACTCTTTCACTTACTTATGGTACTTAACCCAATTGCATGGAGCTTCCAGGAAAGTACTGTACAATATAACCAGCTGCAAGATAAAGGGCTGCAAGATTAAGACAAAATCATTATCTCTTGCAACACTAGCGGACTGCATGCTTCTCCGGTGCTGTGTGCTGCAAACGTAGTCCATGTTGGCACAGCAGCCTGCGCTGCCACTCCAGTGTAGAGGCCTATGCCAGTGGACAGATAAGCCCCGCACTAAACAGCAAGCAGAACGGGGCAGGACAAGGGCAGGGATGGGCGTAACGGAGCACGGTGTGGGCGGATCGGCCCGAGAGGGAGTGGGACCAACGGAGATGGCCTTTGCCGTATCCTATTCTCCCTCCCAGGCCTGGAAACCCCACACAGGACTTTTCAGGCCTGCATCAGCGATTTAGCTGGCACAGATCTGAGTAGCCCCATTGATCAGGCTGGGGCTCGACACAAGGTAGGAGGACAAAGGTCCTCTTACTCTGAAGAGGCCCCGTATGGCCTCGCTGCACCAGTACTGGATAGGATTGGGCTGAAACGCTCTCAAATTTATGATACATGAGAGAAAAGGTGCGGGGAAGTAAGTTCCAGTTAGATAAACTTTCTGTCTGTGTTTGTAAAGTGAATAGGGAAAGATATTCCTGAACATAGGTAATTTGGCCAAGGGAGTATATATGATATACTGTAAAGCAAAAACTTTATTTTCTGTGTTGTAAGAATTGTTGTACTTCTATTATAGCCACACAAGTCTCGGTTTTGAGAATGCATGGAATGGGATTGTCAGTTTGTTCAAATATTTTAACTCTCTGGGCTGTCTAGAATGATACTGTGAATAGGAGAGCAGACTGTTCATTAACGGTCATGTTCTTATTGTGCAAACTTGCAGTAATATGGTGGGTGCCAGACAGCAAATAGCAGACTATTTGAACTTAAGCAGAGACAATGATGTAGTTCTAAGCCTGTGTCCAGATGCACGGTTTCTCTCATAGCTGATTTGGTGGTTTAGCACCAAACTAGAAGTGAAAGGAGAAAAAAAAAATCTTCAGGTGCTAGCTAGTGTGGGCATATTGTGCTATAGTCACACACCAAGAAAGCATCCATGTAATAAGTCAGTGGGCAAGCCTGTGATTATTGTGAATATTGAATCAGTGCACCTTACACTAAAAACAAAATTCAGCAAGTTAAGAGCACCTTTAAAATGTTTTTCAGGCTATCATCAATATATACATCAATGTGTATTTGTACAATATGTATTTATGTTGGCTGTATCAAAATTTATCACAATTGTATCCCATTTTGTTTTCTAGAGTTCAGGACTGTGTACATGGAGCTATTCCATTTTATTCCCACAACAAATGTGCTTGACTAACAAACAGTGACTTTCTCACTAAATGGGCAGCACAATCCTATGTAACTCCCCACACAGCAATGCATGCATGCCAATGGGGCGTGCGCTGAATCCCACAGGGGAGTTTAAGGCTCTAGAGGTCTCCTCCAGGTAAGGGAACACTTGTTCCCTTGACTGAGGGTAAGCCTTCACTGCCTGAATGGGTCTTCTTAGACCAGCATTAGCAAAACAGGGTTATTAAAAAAAGGATGGTGCAAAAGTAAAGCTGATTTATTATTAAATGAACGGACATGTTACAACTATCATGACATGAAAAGTCAGAAAAACTGTCCAAGTTTCGCATGCACATTACAAATGTTCGAAATGGGCACTTCGTAGCTACAATGGGGCAAGGGGGGGGCAAATGCCCCGGGTGACATCCACGGTCTCCTCATGAGACCCTTACTGCAATACGATGCCAATGCATTAGCCAAGAAGAAGCAGTGAAGACATAAAACCAGTAATGAACTTGCTCTTCACTGGTTGCTGCTGGCCAGTGCAATGTGAAGACGGCAGCCTACTACTGGCTCCAATTTCTGGGGAAAGTTGGCCACCTCACAGGCAGTTTGCTGCTAACTCATGAAATTGGATAAAGAAAAAAAAAACACCAAGAGTGAGCTGTTTATTTGTTCAGATATTAAGAATCGAAAGCTGCAGAGTTTAGATGAGAGCATGCTGGATAATACATATAATTAATCTATATGTCACTGCCAGAAATGGGCGAAGTTTGAATGTGCTAATTTTACATGAAATGTCTTTAATTTCCTTGGGTAAATGTCAGCTGATTAGGATTACACTGGTATTACACAGCCCTCCAACGTAATGCCATGACAGCAGTGGATTTCGACAGGAAACGGGGCTTTCTTTTCATGAAGAAGGTCATGCTTTGTTATTAATGATGACTTTAAAAATGGTTCATCCTATTTGCACAAGCAACTACGATGTCTATTAAATAAAGCAGAAAACATGATTTTTGTTGTTTCTCGTATATCAAAGAGAATAATATGATGCAGAAAGCTTTTAAATTATGCTGTTTCTTTAATCAGGTTTTTAAAAACTTTTTGAATCAGGGTTTTTGCTATTTTTCATATTAGCTAGTATTAGTACTAGTATTTTTCATGACAAAAAGGGGGGATCTTGCTGGAACAGGTATGGAATGTACCTCATTCCTTGTAGTAGTTTATTACTCTGCCTACATGCATGCCTATGTGCCCACATAGACTTGTAGCCCAATCCTATCCTTATAGCCCAGTCCTATCTGGTTTGGGCTCTGCAGCGTGGGCCACACGGCCCACGCTGCATCCTATCTGGGGAAAGGCCCTGCTGGGGGTCTACTTGGGGGAAGTGGATATTTGTCGCCGCAATGGGGCTACTTGGTACCTGCTGGCTACTTGGAGAACCACTGCTTTAAATATCCCTTGTTTTCTTACTGTTGATGATTGCAGAAAAACTAAAATTAGAAACTGGCCTGTTAGCTAGCAGACTATAACATATTTTATGGATAATATTTGGTAATGTGACAGCCTGTTTTCTGGTCAGTTTAGAAAATTCACACAGCGCAATCCACTGGAAGGATCCAGTCCTGTGCCGCCCGCCGGATCTTGTGCAGTGGCGGCCGTTTTGCCGCCAGGCCGGAGGTCTCCTCGGGGAAGGGGACACTTGTCCCCTTCCCCGAGTATAAACTGGGGCAAGCCCTATCAGCCTCCTCGGAGGAGGCTGTATAACGGCTTAGCCGCCCGGCGGGATATAGCTGAGGCCATCCCCTGCCCCCTCCTGGGCCAGCTAGGACAATGGCCCCCCTCCCTCGCCTGGTGAACCGTCCCCCCTCCAGATCCCTTTGCACGTTCGCGGCGGGACGTTCACAATGTCTCCCAGCGGCAGAACGTTCATTTCGTTGCCGTTTAGTTGCACAGGATTGTGCAGTCAATCATCTTTCTCTTCAGATATATCAAAAGATGTTTATTTATCTGTGTTATCCTATAAGTAACACTGTATGAATGGTCTTTGGAGATATGTCATCTAATGTCTCAGGGCATTTAAATCTGAAGGCTCCTTTACCATTACATAATGGGTAGTGGTGGTTAGTGTTTTTTTAGTGCTTGCCAGATCCATTGCCACAGAACTGAAGGGAATATGGCTACTCTTTTGTAGGAACTGCCACACAGGATGAACACAGCCTCTGTGGAAAAAGGATGAGAAGAGAATAATGTAGGAAAATCCACTGAAAACTAATGGTATATTCAAAATGGTTTGGGTAGGTAGGAGAGGAACTTTTAAAATAGCTAGAAATGATGCTTCGGCAATAATCCATCTATTGACTACTGTATATGGATAACTCAGGACATAAGATAGTGACAGTCCCCAGCATTGATAATACAGTACTTTTTTTTTGCTGAGGCAAGAATTGCAGTTTACTGCCATTTCAGCCTCAACACTGATATACAGTGATTCTCAGCAGTAAAATCAAGCCATACTGAAATACTATAGTGTCTGACTTTTTGAGATGATGGATAAGTGCCCAGTAAGCCTGATGTTCCTCTATTGGGCTATGATTTTGTCTAGGCATATTTTTTTCTCTTGACTTAAATTACTCTTTTTGAGAAAAGTTTTGAGAAAAGTTTGGTTTTTATAAAAATTCTCAGTTATTTTGTCCTTTCCTCATACTTGTATGCATATTCACCTATTTTTTCCTTTTAAAGTATGAGTGTAACCTCATTGTTACTGCCTGTGAATCAGTACTGGACTTGGAGTGATAATGAGGCCTTTTCTCAACTATGAATTGCAGTATCTAATGGAGAATACATGATTCATCACCAGCCACTAATTGATTGCCAAGGTGTCAGGATATTTACTAACAAAGTCATCAAAGAGGTCATCTAGAATAATCAAAATATCCAGATGCATCTGGTACAAACTACATGTTGAATATTAGCATATGTGCATTGCAGCTGCCAGTCATATTGTATGTGGACATGGAAACTGGCTCTAAGTGCTAAAATCTAGGGGGGGAACGTAGGAAAGGCAATTTCATTCAGTGTGACCGTAGAGTAAAAGCCTGATGCCAAGCTTGCTTCTGAAATGACATAAATGAGCCAATCTATTTTTCATTATCTAATTACAGTGCTGTGAGCAGAGGGAAAAAATCTTGAATTAAAGCATGACAAGGAAGAGGGGAGTGAGAAGCAAACAGGCAGCTTTTTTGACCCTAAAATAAGATTCTGCTGATTGATAATATATGTTTTCAAAATGGGTGGTTTTGAATTACTAGGTTGGAGTCATGCACAGAGAACTTCAATGCTCATGCTAATTATGAAGGAAAACAGGTGTTCCTTTTGTGAGGAAATCGTGTATTTTCTTGTTCATATAAGGGGGTTTAAAGTTTAATGCAAATTATATATTTTTCTGCAATGCTTTAAAGTTAGTTGAAGCAACTAAAATGCTTGCAGCTAAATTATATTGTCCTTCAACTACCACACACATTATTTAAATTGACCTACTGCAAATCACTGCTTCACAGTATCCACAAACCCAAGTCAAGTGGCTAGAGGCCAGAAAGAAAGTTCATCACCTGTTTAATGACATCACTTCCTGCTTAATGTTGTCACTTCCATCCCTCAACAGGTGCAATGGATGCTATTTGGCCCATTGTATGAAACGGGTTTGACACCCCTGAGCTAGTCCTTCCCATTTCCCTTGCCCTTCCAGTCCAGTCCAAATCTGGACTGCAAGCTAAGCAACATTCTGAAGCAATTGGCATAATTTTGTTTGTGGCTATTTTAAAACATAGTTTCTTTTTAGGTTGTGATTTTTTTTTGCCATCAATATTTTTCCTCTGTTTTCTGAATGAGTTTCATTATGCATTGGGGCCCAGATGGAAACACTGACTTGAAAAGTTGGAGAATTTATTTCTTGCACCATATGGCAAGTGTCATTACATATTGCAAGCAGTGAAGTACACCATTTTTAAAAAACTTTACCTGACACAGGAGACAGTGATTGTGAAAAAGCAAACCTAGCATGAAGTCCTTCAAACCATACAGAAATGTTGACTTTGAACTGTATGCTTTTTGGCAAGCATGCTAAAAGGAAAGAGAATGTAATGATGGACATCATACCTGCTTATATCATTGAATATAGAGCACCAACAATATAATGATGCTCCTCTGCCGAACTCAGGTGGCAAATCTACTAATACAGTTGGACCTTTTTATCCACTTTTTTTTTATCCACGGATTTAACTCAACACGGATGGCAAAACAGTGGAAGGAGTCCAACTGCACTACATTACCTCTTTTTTCGGTGTTGATGGGGGCCTGCCAGCCACTTCCAGCCTCCTGCGTGTGTCCAAACCGCTGAAAAATGCAGCTGGGAATCTCTGGCGCCATTTACAGGTTGCTTCCAGTAGTGGCTTTTGTTTTTTCAGTCAGTTTAAACAAACACAAGAGGAGGGAAGCGGCGAAGATGCTGGAAAAAAGGTAACGTAGCACCATTCCCTCCCCCCCGGATTTCATATAACACTGATGTTCTTATCCACTGTGGTTCCAGGAACAGAACCCCAGCGGATAAAAAGGTCTGACTGTATTCACCATCAAGCCCAAAGCCAAGCCAAAGCACTTCAGACTGACTTTCTAGAGGAAAATAAATGTCTGCTCCATTGCCATATTTTCACATAAGGACACATGATCCAAGTTCTTATTGACACAAGTGCATCAGTAATTGTGATGCCTTGGGGTGCATATGATGCTATTCCTCAGAAGCCACCACTATAAAACACAACACTGAAGGTATACACCTATGGAAATCCATAACCATTGTCAGTGTATTTCAAGCTCACTATGTCATCAGGGATGCTCAGTTATGACCCCACTGTCTGTTATGGCAAATGGCCCTGATACACGAATTAGTTATAATATAGCTTGTGTGTCCGGACTGATCAAAGTGGTCCAAGCAATACATTCTCACATACTTATTCAAAGCCTCCAAACTTATGAAGAAATGTTTCAAGGAACAGGAAAGTTTAAAAGAAGGCAAGTGAAACTTCACACTGATGACACTGTAAAGCCTGTAGCTCTACCACATAGATGCATGTAGAACAGCTTGATATCATTGAGTGAGTAGAAGGTCCCCACCCCTTGGGTTTCTACAATAGTTGTTGTTGTTCAGTCGTTAAGTCGTGTCCGACCCTTCGTGATCCCATGAACCATATCCCGCCAGGCCTTCCTGTCCTCCACTATCTTCCTGAGTTCGCTCATTTTCATGTTCGTTGCATCGGTGATGCTTTCTAACCATCTCATCCTTTGTCTTCCCCTTCTCCTTTTGCCTTCAATCTTTCCCAGCACATACTATTCTACAATAGTAGTGGCCCAAAAACCTAAACAGTTTGGAAAAATCAATGTGCTTACCCCAGCGGTTCTCAAACTGGTGGGTCGCAACCCACCAGGAGAACTGCTGTTTCTCATTGGCCCCTTAAGGGGTGAGAACAGCGGCAGCGATCCCATGGATCACGCCACCACTGGGGGGAAATCGCTCCATGGCGATTATGACCAATTCCAGTTTTCAGACGAAAACTTAAAGTGGTAGTAATTGCCACGGAGCGGCAATCTAAAGTTCGAGGTGGCCTGCAGAGGGGTCCGCAGAACTCCCCGCACCCCCGGAAGCCATCAGGACCCCCGGTGAGGTAAGGGAGACCACATTTTCCCCTGGTGGCGGCGTGATTCCCAGGATTGCTGCTGCCGCTGTCCCCACACTTGCAAAGGCTCAAAAGTTCTCCCCTCCTTGCAGGGAGCACTTTGAGAACCACTGGCTTACCCAATTGAGCTATTATGTAATCAAGTACATGATCCATAATGGTAGTAACATCAATGCGTGTTTGGATGGACCAAAATTCTTCACCAGACTTGACCGCATAGCTGGCTACTATCAACTGGAACTCTGTCAGTCATTCATTGATGACTATAGGTGATATCGAGCACTAGAAATACTGCCTAGTACTTCTGCGAATGCGGTCATCCACAATTAGTCAAGATTTTTTCATATTTTCTCATATTGTGGCATACCAGTTGTAAAAAGTAACAGTGACTCACTTTTTCAAAAACTACAAGAACCAGTTTCAAAAACTTGCTTAATTTTCAGCCTGAGTTCAAACATTGGAAAATCACACCTCACTAACCACATGCAAATAGAGAGGTTGAGAGCTCCCTACTCTTCTCCTGGCATGTCTCGTACTACAGTCATGTCTAGCAGACAAGAACAGACCAGTGGATGTCCCATGCAAGGACCCACTCCTTCACCATTGTAGTGAAAAGGCAAAGCTCATGAACAAACAGTATGCTGACCAGCATAGGTGAGCCACAATGGTACTATTCAAAGTGGGAGATATGGTTCTTTTTCAAAATCTCCAGCCCTTTTATCCTGCACCATATCAAATCACAATGATAAAGGATGCAGAGGAGAACCATAAAGTCTCAAGGGTTTTGTCTCACCTTAAACTCTTCATAGCACCTCTCAGACTCCAAGACTAGATGATGATTAGTCCACGCACAGTGACAATGCCATCCTATTCAACACTTCTGCTGCACAGAAACCAGTGGCCTCATGTGGTCCAGAAAGAAACTGTCTGTGCTGCCTACAAAGCAGTGGTGGACAACCCATGGCACGGCATTTTATGTAGATAATCTTGAGCGTGCCACTTAAATAAATAAATAAATAAACAAACAAATCAAAGGTAATGAAAATATTTAAAACACAGTGACAGCACAAGAAGAATAAGGTGCAGTGGGGTGCAGAGACCTCCTCTAGTGTCACAGGCTTGGAAAGGTGTGCTGGGGTCGAGAAAGAGAAGGACTTCAGCGCTCGGCTCGAGCAGGAACAGCAGTGCGTGCCACTTCAAAAGGCTCGGCGTGCCACTAAGTGGCACCCGTGCCGTGGGTTGGCCACCTATGCTACTAAGTATCAGCAGTTGTGCTCTATGCTATTGAACAGTTTCTCTCTGCTGTTTCATTCATTCAGTTTTGTTTTCTCTTCATTTTGTTCACAGGTGTAGAATTGTTTTAAGTGTTCTGAATTTATGGTTTCATACCTGATGGATAAGGAGGAATGTTATGTTTGTGACCAATCCTTTCCTTGATCTAGGCCAGTCTAGCTTGATCTAGGCCAGTCAGATAGCTTTACAATGGCTTGGGCTATCACAGACAGCCTATCCCAGGCTACCTATTCCAGACTTGAGTTGGACTGAAAGGGCAAGGGGCATTCTTAAAGAATGGATACCTGTCCATTTGTGGTTATACACAGAGAAAAAAAAACTTGACATTCTTAAGACAAGTCTCACTCAGAAGAGTTCCTGCACTTGGCCTCCCATGCAGTTCCAATGCTGGTGGAAATTAGTGGATGTGTGCTATTTTATGTGGTACAGAGCAACAAATGTTAAAGTCATCAATATGAAAAACTGGAAGAGTTTGCCACAGGCAAGGAAACAAAACCTTATTATTTTAATGAAACATTTGCCTACTGCTGGTCTGCTTTTCCAGGTCTCTCTCTCTCTCTCTCTCTCTCTCTCTCTCTCTCTCTCTCAGATTGCTTTAGGCAACTGAGGCAGTCATAAGTACTGAAGTTCTTCAAAGTACTGAAGTTCTAAAACTAGAAAATAACAGCAAAGGTATTTGTGTAGCCATACAATTTTTTTTGGAAAACTGGAATGCCTTAGAGGATGTGTTTTTGTTTTTGTTTCTTGCAGAATATGTTAGTTGGACTGACAGATACAATTGACAAAATTGCTGTGCAGGCCTAGTTTTGACACAGCAAATTGCTTTTGGCACACAATTCCTTGTGTTTGATTATTTTGATTCCCATTATGGTATAGCTATTTTTGATATGTATTGTTTCTTCAGGATTTGGCACCAGAAAAGATCCAGAGAAAAGGATATTTGGCAGTGGAAGATGGGCCTGGAAGATGGGCCACACAACATACAAAACACTTTTCAAGAGTTTCTTTTAAGTCTTCCTCAATTTGTTTCTAGTTCTCTGTTTTTTCTAACATTGGCCTGAATATACTAAATCAGTTTCTTTAAATTATTTTCAACTATTATTAAATAATGAATGTCCTTTTCCCTGGGGGAAAAAGGTTATGAGAAGCATCTACTTCTGTTTAAATTATTGTATTTTTGCTATTAAATCCTGTGTTTCTTGTTCAAAGATTATTTTACCACCCACAGCTAAAGCAGAAGCTCTTCCCTTGTTTTAGAAAGGTAAAACTGTAATGAAAAATAATGAAATTTGCCATGCAAGCCTATTGAATGGATGTTTATTTGGAAGCAAGTTCTACTTTCTTCCACTTTTTCTTCAATTGTGCTTACTTCCAAAAACGTGTATATACTGTAGAATTTTTACCTTAGGGTCAGTTATGTTGTTTCTATTACGTCATATACATGTGGAGAAGCTGCTGCTGCTGTTTGATGCAGGTTTAGATATGATGGTGCCAGTGACGGTGCTACATCATCACCCTTTCATATTAGATAGTCAGATATACAGTATTCCTCTTGAGGAACCCACATGACTGGCCAAAGGAGACCTTTAAGTCTGTGTGATGTCTTGCTTAGCCCATCAAAAGTTAATTATTTTATATATATTTTAAAATTAATATTTTTACCCCAGTTTTCTAAGAAAAACCTAAAACAACTAACAGAGACTGTCAAAACAACAAGCAATAAACCGATAAGTAGAAAATAATACAATACCTGTAGAGAAATCAGATTTATGGGTCTTACAGCCATGTAGATTATTCAAGAATAAAGATTTAATGTTGATACAAATTGTCTGACGATATTCCTTTACAACGCAAAAAGACCTTCAAACGAAAGAAACCGCGTCCAAGGATTATCCACACCAGATCAAATAAACTTTAGTCCTGCTGACGTTTCTCCCTTCACTCAGGGTTTCTTCAGAGCAAATAAACTCGGCACCAGCCGGTAGGTGTTTCAAAAAACACTTTTTTTGAAACACCTTCACCTGAGTGAAACACCACTCCCTGAGTGAAGGGAGAAACGTCAGCAGGACTAAAGTTTATTTGATCTGGTGTGGATAATCCTTGGACGCGGTTTCTTTCGTTTGAAGGTCTTTTTGCGTTGTAAAGGAATATCGTCAGACAATTTGTATCAACATTAAATCTTTATTCTTGAATAATCTACATGGCTGTAAGACCCATAAATCTGGTTTCTCTACAAATTGTAAAAAGCCATGAGAACCTCCATACTATGCTGAATACAATACCTATTAATCAACATAATGTCTGACAGTAACATGGAAGAATCTTTCATGAGATCAGTTCTTGAACTTGTGTGAGGAATTGTTATTTATTTATTTATTTTTATTTTTCACATTTTTATACCGCCCTTCCTCCAAGGAGCTCAGAGTGGTGTACATATTTCCTCCCCACCTTTTTGTCCTCACAACAACCCTGTGAGGTAGGTGGGGTTGAGAGATAGTGACTGGCCCAAGGTCACCCAGGAAGCTTCGTGGCTGAGCGGGGATTTGAACCTGGATCTTCCAGGTCTAAGTCCGACTCCCAAACCACTACACCATCCTGGCTGAATTGTTATAGCCACCCCTTCGAGTGGGTGCCTAGTGTTAGATTGTAGGATTCTAAGTAATGCTAATAAGAATAATAAATACTGTCTCCAGCTTGATCGTCACAAAGTTTATTGGCAGTTTGTCCCCAAATGACTTCATTTTGAATTGAGGCCTTCTTTTATACCAAACTTCTTCAGCACTAGTTTAGCACCTCTTTCCTGCCATTTTTACCAGATTCATGTAAGTGAGCAGTAGGCTCCTTCATTACTTGAACTGGTAGAATATATATATATATATATATATATATATATATATATATATATATATATATATATATATATATATATATATATATAATATAAAAACCACTTTTTTATTCATTCTTGTCTCTCTGTAGTGCCTGATTTATTTACATTTTTCTTTCCATTGCCAACTCATAACCTGCTGTAGAGAAACCACCACCTCGAAACTCAAATCTTTATCATCATTCCTATTCATGTGTCTTCTGTGTTGGCAAAATACTTTGGTTTTCTGCACATAAAATCTTTACTTTAATTGATTGATTATGTTGTTTTTGGTGTAATACTCTCAATAACAACTCCCTGTAGGGGATTTCACATATAGCCTTGGTAGCCCTTGGGAAGATACATGAATATTTTTTTTTCTGCAATTTTATATATAGGTTTTGCCTCAAGCAGTCTGGCCATAAGGAATATTGCCAACCATCCCATAAGATACAAGATTTTTAGCGTTGAAATGGGCCACCATTTTTTTGAATTGGTTTGTCAAATCTTGCAGTAGGTTCTAACTCTCCAGATACTCCACCCTCATTTACAGTGCAATCCTGTTGAATTCGCCAGCGGCGGAGCAAGTGCTCCGCCGCCAGAAGCCATCGCAAACATGCCGGAAAGCGTGTTTGCAACAACTCGGGAGTAAGGGCCGCTGGTGCGAGGCTGGCAGCCCTTACTCTGCCCCCATATCACCCCTGCAGCCGCTGGAGACAGGTAAGAGATCCCCCCGCGGGGGCTGTCTGGGCGGAGAGGGAGGGGGGCCATTGGCCAAACTCCCATTCCGGCCGGTGCGGCCATTACACAGCCTCCTCTTCTGCCAGGTGGTATCGTCTGCATATCTGAGGTTGTTGATGTTTCTCCCGGCAATCTTGATTCCGGCTTGCGATTCATTCAGCCCTGCATTTCTCATAATGTACTCTGCATATAAGTTAAATAAGCAGGGTGACAATATACAGCCTTGCCGTACTCCCTTCCCAATTTTGAACCAGTCGGTTGTTCCATGGCCGGTCCGAACTGTTGCTTCTTGACCCGCATACAGGTTTCTTAGGAGACAGGTAAGGTGGTCTGGTACCCCCATCTCTTTAAGAATTTGCCACAGTTTGTTGTGATCCCCACAATCAAAGGCTTTTGCGTAGTCAATGAAGCAGAAGTAGGTGTTTTTTTGGAACTCTCGTGCTTTCTCCATGATCCAGCGCATGTTGGCAATTTGATCTCTAGTTCCTCTGCCTCTTCGAAACTCAGCTTGTACGTCCGGTAGTTCTCGGTCCACGTACTGCTGAAGCCTAGCTTGTAGGATTTTGAGCATAACCTTGCTAGCATGTGAAATGAGTGCAATTGTACGGTAGTTTGAACACTCTTTGGCACTGCCCTTCTTTGGAATTGGAACGTAAACTGACCTTTTCCAATCCTTTGGCCACTGCTGAGTTTTCCAAATTTGTTGGCATACTGAGTGCAGCACTTTCACAGCATCATCATTTAGGATTTTAAGTAGCTCAGCTGGGATATTATCATCTCCACTAGCTTTGTTGTTAGTAATGCTACCTAAATTCTGTATTACACCCCCCCCCAAACAACAACAACAACCACCCTTTGAGGTTGACTTTGCAATCCTTGCTCAAGGTATCCCAGCCAGTATTCCCCAAATTGAGCAACCTCTGGAGTCCAGTTATGGGCCCCTGGGCTCCAATTACTTCACAGTGCACTCCAATCCCTGTTCTTAATACCTGGTCTGCACCGTACCTGTTAGTTGTTACTGACCTGGCTAAACACACCCTTTCAAACAGTCGGGAGGGGGGGTAATCAATCACAGACCAAACAGGTTAAGAGCAAAAAATCCCTTCTCAGCTGCAAAAGACAGCCTCCTAACTTCAGACTTTGTTCCTCTGTGCGTGAGTGGGTGGGAGGGGTTGCTTGCCAGACCAGCACACAGTGGGAGAAACAAGGCAATGCTTGCAGTCTTAAAGGCTTAATTTAAAGCAGCAGTGGGGACCCGGCCTGGCCCGCGCGAGACCGGACCCGGCCTGGCCCGCGCGAGACCGGACTGGAGGCTCCGCCATCGCGCGCCTCCTCCTTTTGAAAGCGGCCTTCCTGTACCTGCGCAGATTGCCGCTGAGGCCGAGAGATTGTCCTTTCAGCCTCAGCGGCACTCTGTGCAGGCACAGGAAGGCCGCTTTCAGAAGGAGGAGGCACGGGAAGGTGGCTGCGGCCCGGTAAGAAGAACGAGTGGGTGGGGGTTCGGAGAGTGGTGGGTGGGTGGGATGGAGGGAGAGCGGTGGGACGGAGGGAGGGAGAGCGGTAAATTCGCGGGGGGTCAAATTTGCGGTGGGGGGCAAAATTAGGCCGGCCTGCAGCAAATTTTCCCCATGGGAAAATGGCCCTCCACCACAAATAGGCTCCCCACCCCTGATTTAAAGGCTTCACTGGTACTCTAGCTTAACCAGTAATGTGGGCTTCGTTAGCATCTTACCTCATGCAAGGGGGAAGGGGCAAAAACACCTCTCTCGTCAATTCCTTGAGGGACAGACAGCATAATCAACTATTTTTCCTTAACAGCAGCCTTCACTGTTTTGCATACTTCTATGGTACTCTCCTTGGCCTGATCAACAGCAAAACACTTCATTCCATCTATTTGAGATATGTTCTTTTCAATTAAGAGCTCCATCTCCATTCTATCTGGTCGGATGCTGCTTGATGAGCACACAGACAGACCAACCTCGCCTGATTTTCATCTGCACTTGCCAAAGAACGTAGGTTTCAATGCTTGCTGGGAAGTGTTGAAAACTCATCTAGCTTGTAGCTCTGGGTGCAATGATCAACTTGACATGTACTAGGAGCAATTGTACATTTTCCCATGACTGTGACATATGCCTATGTTTGTGTGAATAGAGGCTAATATCTTAGGTACTGAACAGATTTTAAAATAATTACCCATTTGATATTGAGTATTGGAGAATATTAGGCCAGCGGGTGGCACAGTGGGTTAAACCGCTGAACCATGAGCTGTCGATCAAAAGGTCGGCAGTTCGAATCCACGACGGGGTGAGCTCTCGTTGCTTGGCCAGCTCCTGCCAACCTAGCAGTTCCAAAGCATGTTAATGCCAGTAGATAAATAGGTACCGCTTGCGGGAAGGTAAACAGCGCTCCGTGTTCCAGCCGCATGCTACGCACTGCGGCAAGGAGAGTCATGTCGGCCACATGACCACGGAGGCGTCTTCGGACAATGCTGGCTCTTCGGCTTTGAAATGGGAATGAGCACCACACCCTAGAGTCGGACACGACTGGACTAAATTGTCAGGGGTCACCTTTACCTTTTATTGGAGAATATTATTCCTTTTTCAAGGTCTTTCGCACTTAAATTTATAGTAAGTTAAAGCTATAGTATAATTCAGAATATTAGGTGGAGGAATGACAATTTCTTTCCTTTGTTTTTCAAACTGAGCTCTTTTCTTTCTTGGTAACTTTTTTCTTCATTTGTAGGACAGAGTATGGAGTAAGTGGAAAAAACAAGCAAACAAAAAACAATAAAAGGAGGAAAATGGAAAGTAGTATAAATTGACAGAAAATCTATCAAAATGTATGCAGCAAGCTTTGGGTATTCATGTTTTGTTTATCTTGCTAAATAGATCCCAAACACTAGGCAGTCAAACCACCACAGAGAGAAGAGTTGCAGATCTCAGTGCTAGAATTTTTTTAATTGTAAAAAAAGGAAAACAACTGTTACTTTCTGATGTGACAGGCTGTCTAAGATAGTGTGTTCCTCACTAAACTAACACAGCAGCTACTCATTTGGCCTTGGGCCATAAAAATGTGGTAAAATTAGACTATACAGATAGACTCCTCATTTATCAGCCAAGTGCAGCTTTATGTTTAGTGAATTATTATTAAGCATTGCTCATTTCATAATGTTTGAACATAAAACAAAAAGATGCATTGGAAGGAAGTTAAATTAGAATGGAACAAAATGAGGTAAAGTGAAAAAAAATAAACATTTTTAAATGGGCAACATTTTTTTCCCTGAGCTTCCTTGTACACTAGAAGTCGTCAGTGTAGTGTGTTAGAACAAGTATGTGTGACTGGCTTCCATTTGTTTGATGCAAGTCTTCAGTGACCTAGCTTGGAGCACTATGCATGTGAAGCATGTTTCCATGCACATATCTTGAGATACTGTAGATGGGAAACCTTATGCGAAACTACGTAGTTTTTGTGCATGCAACTCAGCAACCAGGGCAGCACCTGAAGATCTGAAATCTTCCGCCTTCTCCATCTGGAGAGAAGAGCCTGGGGCTTGCACTGCATCAGCAACTGCCAGCAACCAGACAACTCTGCAGAGCAACAGAGGAGATGTTTCTGTGGGCTGGCATCTTTAGCATCCCTGGGCTACCTGTCCTTGCCTCTTCCCACAATGGGAGCTCCACGTCTGGGCTCTGGGGAAAAGACATCACATTCAGAGGCTGGGATTTCTAACAGCCATTTGTTGTGTTCAGGGATACAATGTTAGTGCAATCCTCCTCTAACCCCTACAGCCTCTGGTGGTTACTTCACCTTGGGGCCAGAGTCCCAACTGCCAATGGGCAGGGACTCTAGAGGTACCCATTGGTGGTTCCTTCACCTTGAGGGAATACCTAGGTAGAGGTGCACTGGGTCCAGCCCTGTAAAGTAGGGCATATGAACCAGAAGATCCCTCTCACCAAGCACTGCACCTGAGTCCCAGGACCTGCATTGGCTGGGGAGGGGGGGGGCTCAGGGAAACTGGCAGCCACCTAATGAATGGTGAGCCCCAGTCCTATGGGCAGGTGCTGTGCCCAGTCTGTGGTCACTTGGGTCAGGGAGGTGTCATTGTTAGGGCACAGTTGCATCCCCCCCCAAGCCAAAGGGCTGGTCCTAGGGTCCAAACCTTTTCCCCAGGCTGCTTGAATCCAAGCCTCTTTTCCATATGTCTCCTCCATCAGTGGAAGTTCTGTCCTCCTTCCTTCTCCTCCCCCTCCTCTTGTAGTTCACAGGTCTTTCCTTGCTTCTGCTGCCTCTCTCACTTCCCTTTCCAACCTCTGTTCCTGCCCTTTCTGTCTGCTGTCTTCTCCCGTTTCTTCCACTCTCCCGGCTCCTCCACTCCCTCATTCAGCTCGGGACCAGCTTTATAGGCAGATATCTGCACAATGGCTCTACCCAGCCCGGCTGAAGCTCTGCTGGGGCAATGTGTCCTCCCCAGCAATGTCATCACCACTGGGACCTTTTCCATCACCCTGCTGCCAGCAGATGCCACAATTTGTCCTCACTCTGCCCTCCTAGAGCATTACACTCTCATAAACACTTCCACTTCTCATAAACTAAATATTGTGTGCCTTTTCATTATTAAATAGTAAACTGTTTTGGGAAACCATTCAGGCTGAAAAGGAGGATAAAAGTCTAGTAAATACATACACATCAGCTGATTTTTTTCAGCTGTTCTACGCCTCAGAATGCAAGATGAAGTTCTGCAGATGTGCAGAATCTGCTTTTAATTTGTCAGTCTCTCCCCCCCCCCCAATTCTGGAAACGAATTTCAATTCAAATAGAGCTAAACAAGTGCAAATTTATATTTGACAACATTGAAAGTTCTGGGGAAAATTGGTTTTTGACCACTGAACTCATTGAGAAAATATAGACTAGGGCAGTGGTTCCCTAACTGGGGCGTCGCGATGCCCCAGCCGGGAAGAAAGGGTTGCTATGCCCTTAAGGGGCATGGCAACCCGCGGTGACGCCAATGGCGCGCCTGGGATCGCGCCGCCGCCGCCACCGCTGCGCCCGGGATCGCCGTTTTTACCTTCATTGGTGGGCAGTGGGTGTCCCTCGGGGGTTGCGGGGAGCCTGCGGACCCCTCCGCAGGCCTCCCCAAGCGTCGGAGCAGCGCTCCAACGCGATCGCAACTGACTTCCGGTTTTACGCAAAACCGGAAGTCAGTTGCGATCGCGTTGGAGCGCTGCTCCGACGCTTGGGGAGGCCTGCGGAGGGGTCCGCAGGCTCCCCGCAACCCCCGAGGGACACCCACTGCCCACCAATGAAGGTAAAAACGGCGATCCTGGGCGCAGTGGTGGCGGCGGTGGCGGGATCCCAGGCGTGTCATCGCCACTCCTGGGAAGGCCCCGCTGCTACTTAGAGCAGCGTAAGGCCTTCCCAGGAGTTAGGGAACCTCTGGACTAGGGGGATAGCTAGCAGAAAATGCATAAAAAAGCATTTTGCAAATATTATAGGTTCTTTGGTCAAACAAACACAGGAATTACATAGCTTCTTTATTACAAGGCTTCAGAGCTTCCTTGGCCTGGAAAGGTAGGAGGGGGGAAAAGCCATCTTTTAATTGTGAAGAACTGCAGGACAAGAGTTGAAAAAAAACAGGACTACCTTTTATTGTGCAGGGACCCAGTCTTATGGAGGAGCATCCCATATAACGTCTTCTATAAGCCGTTCTCCTTGACTCTGTGTTGGGAGGCAGGCTGCAATTACTCAATGGGAAAGGAACGATATGTTTCATGTGCTCAGAAGTATTTTTAATATATAATATATTCCCACTAGAATGAACAATGAATCACAAATTACGTGCACGTGTGTGTGTTGAGAATGTGCTTTGGGGACAGTTTGGTGTATGCACATAATAAGTATGTATTAGTTTAGAGTTTGGAGTTTTATTGGGGGGGGGGACAGATCCATGCTTGGCTAGCAAGTAAGTCAAGACTATTGACTAGTAATCCAAGTTGATATTTTTGAATGTTGCTAACTACATAATACTTGGTGTCCAGCTATGTAAAACCAAAGTAGTAAAGGTTAATTAGGGTAAGGGGAATATAGATCATAGGGTACTTGTAGAATCTGCCTTTTAATAATAATAATATACAGTATTTATATACCGCCTTTCTTGGTCATTGAATTTCTTCTCCGACTTTAATCCAAGGCGGTGTACATGGGCAGGCTGAAGATCGGGAAAAAACCTTGGGTTTTTTTTTTACAGTATATAAATGTCCAATCTTTCATGAACAGTTACTTTCCAGGTGGTATCCTTTTTACAGTCTGACAATTCTGCTGGGTGGCGCCTCCCACACTCGACCGACGGAGCTGGAAGCTCTTATCTCTCCTCCTGGAGGCTTTCACAGCTTTTTGCTGGTGGCATGTTTCGAACTTATCAAGTTCACCGGTCTTCGGGCTTTGCAAGGCAGCAGCTCTCCTGACTGAGCCAGACTCTTCTGCCTTTTAGCATGTACTTGCAGAATCTGCCTTTTAGCATGTCCAACTCTAATGGCTGGACTGTATTTGATTAGAAGAGAAAAGCAACTTTTGAAACATTTGTGACCTACCGTATTTTTCGCTCCATAAGACGCACTTCCCCCCATAGGGGGGAAAAAGCCTGTGTCTTATGGAGTGAATAGAAACAAAAAAGTAAAATAAAATACTTACCGGGGCTTCAGGGGGCTTCTGCAAGCTTCGGGGAGGCTGTGCGCGAGCCTCTGCAGGCCTCCCCGATCTTCATTTCGGCACTAAATGGCCATTTTCGGCCATTTCCGGTTTTCAGAAAACCGGAAATGGCCGACAAAAGCCATTTAGCGCCGAAATGAAGATCGGGGAGGCCTGCAGAGGCTCGCGCAGGCCTTCCCAATCTTCATTTCGGCAAAAAACGGCCATTTTCGGCCATTTCCGGTTTTCCGGAAATGGCCAAAAATGGCCATTTAGCGCTGAAATGAAGATCGGGGAGGCCTGAAGAGGGTCGCGCAGGCCTCCCCGAAGCCTGCATTAGCCCCCTGAAGCCCAGGTAAGTTAAAACGTTTTTTAAGTTTTAAAACCCTATTTTTAGCTCCATAGGATGCATGCGTCCTATGGTCGATGCGTCCTATGGAGCGAAAAATATGGGTAGGTGAGTGCCCATGAATTTGTCTACTGTTGTTGCTTTTATCTATCCCTCTTACAATCCAGACACTGAAAATCAGGCACTGAAAATCCAGACAACTTCCCGTCCCAAGCAGTCCAGATAAAGGATACTCAACCTGTATTTGAATTTCTATCCCACCTTTCTCCCCTGTAGGGGGAGATTGCAGTTTTGTAGCAGTTTTGTAGCAGTTTATCTAAATTATTACGGTTTTGTAGCAGTTCTCACTTTAGAAACTGCTGTGAAAGAACTTACATTCATGACAGTGAATGAATTCTATATTTCCTTATTGTTCATTTTTTTCATGTTCAATCTAGTCTTTAAAGGCTAGCAGTGCAACTCCGTACATGTCTATCCACTGCAACCCCATTCAGTTCAATAGGACTTATTCCCAGGAACATTTGTTTAGGAATGCAGCTTAAGTATATAGTAAATAATTTGGGTCTGCATTTTTAAGGTGCCTTAGAAAAGATTCTAGAAAAGCTTGTGTCATCTTTGCTGAGAGAAGAAGCTGTAAGATTCAAGGAGAAAAGCAGTTGGGGTTATCAAACTGCTGTGACCTTTCCAGTCTCTGTTGCCAGAGAGTAAAGTGGCTGTTGGGAATTGTGTTATGAGAAGCACCTGTGTTATCAGATTGTTTGGACTTTGCAAGGTCAAGATGCTGGGACTGTTTAAGAATTGGCTTCAGCTGTGTTTCCATCAGCTTGGGAGGGGATGAGAGCGAGTTGCATCAGCCTTCCAGATCCTTCAGAGCCATTTGGTGGGAGCCTTTGAGAAGGTGAAATAAAGGTACTGTGTGTGTATGTATACAAACAAACAACCTCCTGGGGTATGTGTTAATTGCCTCCTATGTGCTAAACCTGGCACAGTGGTGCTGAAGAATGGTGGTCTAGCACTCTGTGTATACTTTGAAGTTATGCTGAGATGAGGTCAGCTATGTTTTCTATCTGCCTGATCTATTCCTAAATTGTATTCTTAAGTTTTTCTGCTATTGTTTCCCTTTGTATGTTTAATAAATGTTTAATCTATCCTATTGGTGTGTGCTTACTGCCTGAGGAAATCTATGTCCAGTCTTGACCACAGAAGCTCTTTCCAAGTGCTGGCGAAGAAAGAGAATTGGTGGTTTGTTACTCTCTGGCTTTTCTTAGTAGTTGGGACACTTGTAGACTCATGGTTTCCCCTGGTTGAAGGATTATCAGGCTGGGGTGGTGGCAGACTATCTGGTAGGGCTGGTTTTAGTCTGAGGCTGTGGTCAATTTCAAGCCAATGCACAGGTATGGGATCCTGCAGAGCCCAGGTTGGAGGACTGGTAGCATGCCCCTCCACCTGTTATATATAAATATGAAATAAGTAAAACTGGTAGGAAATGAGTAGATAAAGCACATTAATTAACATTTTGATGGACCATTAAATAAAACTATAGATTATTGTAGTGTATTTAGGTCATTGTGTGTTTTGTAGATTGTTAGCGTAGAAGCATATGGCATGCAGATGGTGATAGTCATGCAATCTTGTTGAGCACAAATGGGGCATGACAGAAAACTAGCTAACAGCAGCACACCTTTTTAATCTTTTTTTTTTTTTTGGCCAGACTTCCAAAATCATTTGTCTGTTAGCTACCTCCTCTGCTTGGATCCCTGCACCTGTTGAACAGTAATTTATTTTCACTGCTTACTTTCATGTAAGTGTCATAAAGACACACAGAAATCAGCGATAACCAGCATATAATCCGGGGGGGGGGGGGAATCCACAAGATGGGATGCATTTTAGAGAACAGATTTTCCTAGATAATGGGAACAAGGTTTGCAGACAATTTCCTATTTTTTTAATATATGACAATTGTTCTAAGTACTTTCTGAGCCTCTAAAGTATGCTCAGCTTGTCTTCTCTTTGATGAAACATAATGAGAATAACTCATGTGACTTTGTTCTGAACATTTCATTCTCATCTATCTTTTTCCTCGTTGATTTGGTCAAGCTCACGAAAATAGTTGAAATATTTGCTCTAGGATCATTAAAACACACACACAAACATACGCACACACAACCACCACTATTTTAGTACGTGTGATTGCCAAGTTTCAGCCAAAAAAATTAGCTCCTGATCTTTTAAATTATTTACTTTTATACCACTTTGCCTGGAAGTTTCAAGTGCTTTACAACAGTAAAAACATAAGTATGGATAACATGAAATATAAAAAATAAATAGCAGTTAAAACAAAGGATAGATTACATAGCCAAAGCTTTATGGAAGAGAGAGGTTTTACAACTTTGAAAACACAGCAAAGTTTACTCTTCTTATCCCTTCAGAGAGCCATAGTAGAAGCTCAGCTCTCAGCTGTTGCCGTATTAAACTGCTGTAAGAATAGGACAGACAATAAACCCTGCCGACTAGACCTCAATCAACCAGTGGGCTTACATGGGGAGAGGTGGTCAGGTATTGGTATTCCAGGCCATGGAAGACTTTAAAGATTTAGTTAAGTCTCTTGAAGCACAGGGTCCACAAGCAGTGTAACTGACACAGAAGCTGAATATGGACATGCCTGTTCGGCAATCTGAACCCACTGAAGCTTCTGCCTCATCTTTATTGGCAGCTTCACATACAGTACAGGGCTACAGAGCAGTGTATCCTCCTTACTTTCTGTGCCCAAACCCTTCTGTAGTGGCGTATAAGTGCTCTACAGTTATAAAAACTTAATTGGTCAAGAATAAGCAAAGCACCCACTCTTTTCAGTCTTTCGAATGTGGTATCATATTAAATATGGGGATTGTACAGTTAATTTACTGTAAAGTCAAATGTCTGTGAAGTTACAGAATATTCAGATAATTTTGAAGCCTACAAAGTGAATGTTTATCATTAATTTCAGCAATAAATACAATGTAGAAAATTATTCAGCAAGGAAAAGAGAAGGCAAATTAACTCAGACTGTTGAATCATAACCAGGAAATTAAAAGATTCCTTGTAAAGATTTGACATCCCTTTTCACTTGTTTCCATTTTTTTAATGAAAAGAGAAATGATATATGAAGGATGAAAAAAACTAATATGAAATATAAATCTGATTTCTGTCACAGCTATTTATATAACCAATTTGAGGCTGAATAAAGGTTTCTGGCTAGCAGTAATTTTGTTCCTAGTATCATTCTCTGCTTCAAGTCTACACTGAACAATGAAACAGAATAAAATTCAAATTATTTCTTATAATCAGCCTTATAATGATCTCTCTCTCTCTCTCTCTCTCTCTCTCTCTCTCTCTCTCTCTCTGTGTGTGTGTGTGTGTGTGTGTGTGTGTGTGTGTGTGTGTGTGAGAGAGAGAGAGAGAGAGAGAGAGAGAGAGAGAGAGAGAGAATCAAATATGATGTGCAGTGGCAACCAGAAAAATATTGGGATGCACAGCAGGGACAAAGTGCATTAGAGAGGAGAGCTCCAACCCACATGTTTGATTTTTCAAAGAAATATTGGTATATTTCATATTAATACTTCCATACTAAAATATTTTCTCTGAAGTAAGCCCTCTTACTGAAGCACAATGTGGCATTTTAGTCTATTATTTTGTACTTGATTTTTAAATCCTTAACGTATACCATGTTTCTGTTCACAAGAGAAAAAAAATGTGTAATGGGATGTTCTGTTCATTCTGCTACCTCAATTAGTGTCTGTAATATTGTTTCACATATCTGTCACTGTAATCATGACTTTGTACTTTAAAAAAAATCAAGGGAAAGAGAGATTTTGCAGAATTCTTTTTTCTGGGTGGGGGAGAAGTGAATTAGGCAAAAATATGACCATCGTGTACACTGTATCTGATAGAATAGGATTTAGAGGGGAAGAAGATGGGGCTCAAGGATAGGACCTGCCCGGGTGAGGCATGGAATCGTGATGACAACTGCAACTTTAACTAGGATTTACACTATTATAAAAAAAAATGGATCTTGTTAAGCTCCAATGGAAATAATCTTCAAGGTGGTACAACTCAAGAAACATAGTTTTTTGTTACAGCTGCACTAATTCTTGAAGTCTTTGATGCTAAAAGCTAGTGACTTGCAGCCCAATCCTAGTTAACTCCCTCTGCGCAGATGCAGCCGTGCCAATGGGGCGCACATGCTGCATCCTGCAGGGGAGTTTCACGCCCCAGAGGTCTCCTCCAGGTAAAGGAACATTTGTTCCCTTGCCCAGGGGTAAGCCCTTGCTTGGACCTGCACCAGCTACTTTGCTGGTGCTGGTTCGAGTGGAACTGGGAAGGTGGATTGAGGCCAGGAAGGGAGATACGAAATCGGTGCCGCTACTGCTGCTCCCTACCCAGCCTTGATCTGCCCCTTCCCCACCCCATTTCCTCCTGGTTGCAGCCACCCCACCCCTGCTGCTAGCTGACTTACCTTGCTGAGTCCGGCAGCAGGTGTCCTGTGTTCCACTGTAGTAAATGCCTGTGCACACTGACCCGATCCTGGATAGGATTGGGCCGTTATACAGATAATTTTGACCTCGTCCTGACACTGGGTAAAGCAACTTCAAAATGTGGGCAATGTTGAGAGTTGAGAAAGGGAGAGAGATAGGAAGCGGAAATCATACTTCATACCTTCCATCTGATCTGTTCTGTCACTCTAGCTTTGCATTTTATGTCTCTATTTTTAGTAACAACACGTTCGCATTGTGGTGTACAGGATAGATTTTACAAGGAAACCACATTTTGCAAAACTTGAATGTAACATTAGACTTCCAAAATGCTTAATTCCTATCAGTTTATATATTCAAATGTGTGGATTTATTTGATAAGTTATAATGTTGGGACCTTAATATTTATATAATTTGACTGTCACCCAAAAGATAATGGAAACAAATCAAGATGAATAAGTGAATAGGCTGGCTGGCTGGGAAATTCTTGGTTATTCTACAGATAAAAGTACAGAAATCATAATGGGATTATGCATTGTAAGTAATTGTTAACTGACACTGAACTAAACGTCAAGGTTTGGCAACTGTTAATCATTTGCTAAATTTACAAATTGATTCAACTTTAGCCCTGTGCATTGTCATCATCATCACTTATTATTTATGAAGGTGCTTAAAATACACTCAGTGATCTACAAAAATAGAAAGAACAGCTCCCTGCCTGCAGGGTCACTCTCTAAAAAATCATGAGACAAGAAGAGAAGGAAAGTTGAAAACTTTGCATTAGCTGAGAAAGAGTAACAGCACAATCCTATCTAACTTACACCACCAGTGTAACCAGCGGTGCAGCGAGAATGGGAGGCCTCAAAATGGAAAGGGGATTCAAATACCCTCCAAAGGGGGATTCAAATGGGATTTAAATCTCCCCTCCCCTCCAAAGCCTCCTGCTCTGTTCTCCCCCCGCTGGTTACACTGGTGGTGTAAAGTTGGATAAGATTGCGCTATAAAAGAAGGAGGGAAAGTTGAGGTAAGCAACAATTTACCTAGGATTAGGAAAGAATAAAAAAGGTTCAAGAAACTTCAAAGCATCAACAAATAATTCCAAGAAGTGAAATGCAGGAGATAAAATATAAGGGGAAAAAACATAGTTGGTTTTTTTCAAGTGAGACAAATGGGAGATCAGGAAAATAGAGGGAAAGAGATCCATACAAAAGGAACCATAAGTAAGGTGGCACAGAGACAAGAAATAAGAGGAGAGAGATAAGGTTTAATAATAAATGTAATGTTTGATGAAGAGAAGGACTGCGGGGGGTATACAGAGAAATCAACAAAAAAATACTGTAGTTACTGAGGGGCAAAACCGTGAAGAGTTTTAAAGGTTAAAAGAAGTAGTTTAAGCATAAAATATAATAATAAAGAAAGCCAGTGAAGGGAAAAATATAGTGATATGTGAGTAAAGGCCAAGAAAGAAAAAATAATAATAATCTAGCTGAAGAGTTGGTCGTGTGTTAAGATGAGACACAGACAGAACAATGAACAAAACATTATAAAACTGAAGAAAGTGAAAAACTGAATAAGGGCTTTAGTATGAACATTAGAACCACCCTGCTGGATTTGGCTCAAATCTAGTTCAGCACCTTGTTTCCTAGAGTGATTCACCAGTTGCCACTGTGAAGCCCTTAAGCAGAAGTTAAAGGCATACCATTTCTCCACCATTGCACCCCGCCACTGGTAAACAGAGGCATAGATAAAAAGAGGGTGATTTATTTAATTGATGTACAGATGGGGATTGGAACCCTAAAAGTTACCCTAAAGGGGGTATGTTCCACTTCTCTGAGATTGTAACTACAAAAGCATGCTATAGTACAAGTACTTGCTTGTTTTAGAATCAAAATGGAATATTTATCATTCTTACCTCTACAGTGGACCCTTTTTATTTGCTTATTTGTTCGGGACCAGCAAATTTGACTCAACATGGGTTCTGGATCCGCAAAGATCTGCTGGGAAAAAAAAAAGCCCCAAAATTGCCGTTTTACTTTTTAAAAGCCAAACCACTGCGTTTTCAGGGCTGTAGAGAGCGAAATTGCGCTCCTCCAGCCTCTTCCTGGTTGCTCAACTTCCCCCTTCCCTTCCCCAAGGTCACCCCAGAATGCCCTGGGGCAAGCCTGGGGAAGGGAGGGGGAAGTTGAGCAACTAGGAAGAGGCTTTAGGAGTGCAATTTTGCTCTCTACAGCCCTGAAAACAGAGCGGTTTGGCAGCGAAAAGGTAAGAAAAAAAAGTTTAAAATAGCATTTTCTTACCTTTTGGCTGCAAAACTGCTGTGTTTTCAGGGCTGCAGAGAGCAACTTTGCACTGCTACAGCCCCTTCCTGGTTGCTGAATTCCCCCTCCTTTCCCCAGGCTTGACCCAAGGCATTCTGGGGTGACCTTGGGGAAGGGAAGGGGGAAGTTGAGCAACCAGGAAGAGACTGGAGGAGCGCAATTTCGCTTTCTACAGCCCTGAAAACGCTGCGGTTTGGCTTTTTAATGGTAAAAGTGATTTTGGGGCTTTTTTCTTTTTAAAGGCTTTTTCTGGCAGACCCCAGTATATGCGAAACTTGCTATCTGCACGGGTGTGTGTGTCCAGAATGGATCCCCCGTGAATAGCGAGGTCCCAGTGTAGTCAAATTAGCTATGAAAGCCAAGCATCAAAGAAAATGTGGTCTGGTGGTTGAGCTGTCACCTTGCCTGAAGTAGCTAAGGAGGATCAGTCTTCGATCAGCCTTGAAAGGACAACAGTAAGCTGCTGATAGATCTTTGCGGAGGCACTTGAAAGAGTATGGAATATGTGGAATGAGGAGTCAGCTGGCAAGAGACAGGTAACATCTTGTAAACTGGCAGAGGTGTGATTCGTGGCTTCCTGAGAAAGCTTGGAAGCGCAAGAGTGCAGCTAGGACGATGGCTGCACTTTGAAAGCAAAACATCTGGAGAAATTGAGGGTTCTATGAGTTTCATTTGTAAAAAAAACCATTTGAAAAATGATCAGAAGCCTATGGAAACTGCCTTGCATCTTTGAGAAAAGCAGTATATAAATACTACAAACAAACAAATCGTCATGTTAATCTGCCTCTTCTTACTAGTTTTCCCCATAGAATGGTGTCTCAGGATACTATTTTTTTCCAACAGAAAAGTGCATCCACAGTAATTTATCACTTCCTTGTCATATATCTCTTATTCTTTCTGCCCACTATCCTGTGGTTCTGGACCACTCTGATTCAGTCTTGCCTCCAGATCTCATAGCAAATTAGAGAACTTTTAGTTTTTTTCTTGTAGCTGCTTCCCGCTGGGTGCAGTTGGACCTGTTCTTGCACTAAAAACTCCCAACTCAACTTCTGTCTTGCTATCCACAGCTTTTCTGACAGTTTATCTTTGCCACTGCCTTCCTCCTTTCCTCTCATCTCATAGCTTGGTTGCGCAAGGCTGTTTCTTCCAGAAACCTTGTTCAACTTCTATGTTCCCCAACCTTCATCACTTCCTCTTTCTTCCAGTTGCTAACAAGCTGCTGAGTTGATTCACCTCCATTCAAACACAGTGTGAACTCTGTGCTGAGCGTGCTCTCTCTCTCTCTCTCACTGGCAAGGATTTTCTATGCCTGCTGCTGGCTTTGATTGTAAAACTTAGGTTTAAGGCAGTCACTGATCCTCATGCCAAGTTCAAAAGGGAAAGGGGCAAGCTGTGCAGGAGTTGATTTTTTTTATACATATTGGTGGTACCGTATTACCATTTTATTCTGAATTCTTGCTACTGAAGGATAGCTTTGCATGTATGCTCAGAAAAAAATCAACTGCAGCTACATTTTTTTTGCAGCTGTAGTCTTTCTTTTACTTGCATGGTATCTAGAAAGCATGAAGACACATGTGATATATCACAGTTAACATTTTACAGCCTCTATATGGCAACAACCATCATCACACATAGCGAAGCAATTTTTTTAAATGTTTAAAATTCTGTGTGGGATACTGTATTTGTATACCTCTCAGTTTGAAACCATCTGTGCACCATCATCTTTGATTTAGCAAGAGTGATTCAGGACAGGATTGCTCTTCAAGTTATTGCAGCATTCACAATCTATTGGAGAAAACTGAATCCTAGTATCCCATTCCTTTCACTTGACAACAGGTGATCATTTTGGTGAGGGAGTTCATCCCACTCAGTAGTGATGTTAATCTTCGATTAATCTTCGATGAATGGATCATTTGCAAAAGTGAGACATAGCAGAGCAAGTTTTACTAATGAAGCCTGTTTAAAAAAAAATCCAGAATTGAAAAGGCACTGAAGATGTAGTAATCTGAAAGGAAGATAATGCTTGTCATCTTCCCTGGGGCAACTGTCCATTAGAGTCTAATGGGATGAAATGTTGCAAGCAGCTGCCTTGCCACCAGAACCCACTTCCCCTGCTGGAGCCAGTAATCAAGCAGTGGGGAAGAATGTGAGCAGAATGAGGTGGGGAGGAACAGGGGAGTGCCTGGGAAGGGAGGGGATGCATATCAGTAGTAGCGACTTGTGAGGATATCCTCATCCTGTTTTTCCCCTGTTCCCTCTCCCTTATTCACCTTAGACCTGCACCAGCAAAGTAAGTGGCACAGATCTGAGGTGACTCATTGCAGTGTGCACTCTGCATGGTGAAGCATGCAGTGTGCACTTGAAGGATGCAGTGTGCACTCTGGTGGTGGGGCTGCATCAGTGGGGGGATTTAGTTAGTACTGGGCTGTAAGGTGTATTATTTATATTGCGTTCGTTGTTTGTGCAAGAGGCCAGTTATATTTGTTTGTGCTGTAGTCAAATGGCACAATACAGTATAGACATGGATTTCCTTTTTTTCTCCTTGGATGCCAACATAGAGACTGTTACATGAAGTGAAAATGATAGGAAATATTATTATTAACAACAGTTTTTATATACCGCTTTTCAACAAATGCCGCCTTGGGCGTTTGCCTCGGCATAGGATAAGGCGGGATATAATTTTTTAAAATAAATAAATCAATAAAAGTTCACAAAGCGGTTTACATACACAATCAAATGATTAAATGGCTCCCTGTCCCAAAAGGGCTAACAATCTAAAAAAGATGCAGAACACCACCAGCAAGCAGCCACCAGAAAAGACACTGTGCTGGGGTGAAAGGGGGCAGTTACTCTCCCTCTGCTAAATATAAGAGGAGCACCAATTGAAAAAGTGCCTCTTGCCCAGTTAACAGGGGTGAGATATTCTGATACATTCTTATAAATCATACCACTACTTCTTCTGAAATGCTCCAGTGAATTAATGGAAGATTTACTCTTCCAGACTTACTATAATTAATCTCAAATATGGGTTTATTCTGAAAGAAAATTAAATGCATCCACACTACATTTAAGGTAAAGTCCTTGATATAGTGTTAATAACAATGTCTTCCGGGAAGATGGGGACATAATTCACCAGATACAGTCGAAGCAGCTGTCACTATACTGACTGACAGACTGAGGAAGCTGGACAAGTTGAATACAGGGGTTGAAGAACAGAATGGTGGATTTGAAGCATCTACAGCTTTCGTTCCCTTTTAAGTGACACAAATATTTAACATCGGATTATACTGGCACAAGTGTGCTTGTATACCTCCAAACCTCCATTAAATTAAGACGAGGTGGACAAACCTCTACCATTTTAGACCCTGAACGTATGTTGGTCACAAAGTCTGACCCCTCCATCCAATCTCCTGTAATTTGGCTTGAAGTTAACTAGATCACATTATCTACTTCCCCTCCAAATCTGGTGCAAATTCATTTAGTAATTATGGAGTCACAGAAGTTTAAACTCTTATCTGAATCTTGAGTGTTTGCCTAAGCATGTACTTACTGATCTTAAATCAATGATTTTTTTGTTGTTGTTTAAAAAATACCTTCGAATAACTATATCTGGAAATTGATGTTGGCTTGCATTAATCCTAGATATTTGGATGATAACATTTAATAGGAAATACATTTCAACTGATGGGCCAATGGTGTCTCTACCTCCACAAAGCACAGGCAAATGGCTCCTTATTACATATTAATGTTTAGACCTTTTCAGTTTTGGATGATATTGCTGAGATATTTAATAACGTCTGAGAGTTCTTCATATCAGGGTTGTTCTGGAAGCGTTTGGAGTCATGGTCCAAGCCCTCCTTACATCTGAGACCAAGGTAGTGGCAATGGCACGATGCCTTCTTATTCACCACCGCCACAGAGGATCAGTGTCTTGTCAGTGTTGTTAAAGTGCTAAGCCATTGGGCAGAGAGAATTTAATCCCGGCACTTCTAGTTACCTGTTCCTGCCCTATATGTTGAATCTTAGTCTCATGTCATATAGTATATGGCAAAAGAGAAGAGGGAAAGAATTAAGTGTTGAATTTTTAGAAGTGGGTGCCAGTCTTGCAGAGATGAATAATGCCAGCGGTGTTTCTCCTCTCATACACTTACAGCTAGCTGTGGTTCTTCTCTCCAAGTGAGATTTATTATTCCTCATTGATTGCCTCATTCTGTTGAAGGACATTTCTGGCAATAAAGTAGTAGATCTGTTGCACCTATCATGATGTGTCAAAGATCTGTCAGGTTGATGACTTTTTGAACTTTGCTGTTTCAGAAAACCTTTCTGACCATTACAAGCAGGAAGTCTGACATTTTCAAGATGAAAATCAATCTTTATAACATGGTGTTTCAGAATTCAGGCTTTTGCAGTGATTGCAAAAACACATAGACTGAGGTTTGGGAAGATGTGAAATGAAAACTTCTATCTTCTGAGGTTTTCAGCCTGCAGAGTTAAGTTTTACTGCAGCAATTATCCCAAATGTTCTTTATGTGTCCATATTCTGTGCAACATATATATTTATAATTCATTGTCGCCAAACACTTTCTAGCCAACTTAACCAGCCATGGCAAGAAACAGTTTTCCGGAAGTCCAGATATATGGACTATACCCTGTATACAGGGTTTTGAAGCGATGACTTAGATTTGTTTATTACATTAAAGGTTGTACGAAATGTAATAGGATTAATACAGAGATGACGTTTTGATCATCTTTTGAAGATCATTATTGGGTTCAGAGCACAACGGACGGTTGCGGAGTGTTGCCCTTTAATAGAAACAAGCCGCAGTTCAAAAGGACGCGTGCCCGCCGGTCAGCTGGAAGATAAGCCGGGAAAAGTTTATGCTGGAACAAGACAGCCGGCTTAAAGGAAACAACGTTAAAATACTAGAAGCAACACAGAATTAGATTAACAATGTTGCAAAGGCATTAAGGTACTAAGAAATGCAAATCATGGGGAAAGAAAACATTAGAAGTACACAAAGCATTGGCAGGAGTTCGTCTCTGTCACAAGGTACAGAACCTAGTAAATGGCAAAGCATTATCCATTTGCACATAATCTTTTTCAGAGTTGGAGCCCAGATTTTATCAATGAAAGTAATTTCTTCACGTCTGTTTAATAAATTATGATGTTTGAATATTTCTATAGCCTCCCTGTGATTTCTTTGACGGAAAGAGGTTTCATGCACAAGCTTTTTAGCTTCATTAAACTTAATATTATGTCCGTTTCAAGAAAGTGTTCAGCAAGGGCCGATTGCTGGGAATGTATCAGTCTGCAGGCTAATGTTCTTTCAGACAAGTGGAAATCATGCATTTATGTGGTACCAATGTAAGCCCTACCACATTCGCACGGGACATGATAGACACCAGGTGAAGATAGTGCAGGTCTTTGATCTTTGACGTTTCTGAGGTATTGAGATAATTTCTTGGTCGGTTTAAAAATTGTTTTGATGTTTGATCAAAAGATGATCGAAACGTAGTCTCTGTATTGTTAATCCTATTACATTTCATAACATCCTTTAATGTAATAAACAAATCTAAGTCATGGCTTCAAAACCCTGTATACACATCTTATCATTTTTAAGATAATCTGTCTTTAGGAGACATTGTCTCTCGTTATGAATTGACTGCACAGTGCACAGTGTCAAAGTTATGAAAGTGTTAGGCTGGAGGTAAGGGGGACACAAGATATGAAACAGAAATAATGTATAATACTTTGGAAAAGTTCAAACATTTTCATGGCCAGCAACAATGTAAAACAATATTGGATATCCGGGTTTAAAAACCATGTAAAAAGCTTGAATTTAAAACACATAAAAACAGGTTTAAAAGCACTGAGGTTTTAAAACAAGTAAAAACAGTTTAAAACATGGACAACACGATGTTTCATCCATCAATCTGTGGACCTCTTCAGGTGAACCACAAAGGCTGTAAAATGTTCACACAGACACTGGGCTTAATCCCTATAAAAAAAACCCCGCCCTTTTTTGCCTTTTTATAGGGATTAAGCCCAGTGTCTCTGTGAACATTTTACAGCCTTTGTGGCTCACCTGAAGAGGTCCACAGATTGGTGGATGAAACGTTGTGTTGTCTGTGTTTTAAACAGTTTTTACTTGTTTTAAACTCACAAACTTTTTACATGACTTTTAAACCCGGATATCCGATATCGTTTTATATAATACTTCGCTTGTTCTTTCTAAGTTGAATCTTCCTAGCAATTATATGTGCATAGGCATACCAAATCACCAGTACCTTTTGCTAATGGATTCAGCAGTCCATTGCAGAAGATATCATTTCCTGCCTTGGTTAGGGGGTATGGAAAGCCAGCAGGCTTGTTTTACATCTGAATTATCTTTATGGAAAAGTCCAGAATGGCACCAATCCTCTCCTCATCATCCCTCTCTGGGATGGACTTGCATTACTGAAATGCATTCAGTATTTCTAGGAAACCCCTCCCCCCTTTGGCCGATCTTTAAGAAAGACGTTGCCTTGTTAACATCAAGCTGTCTGTCTTCTGTGGTTATGCGATGTGTTGGGAAATAACCTTTGTTAAAGTAATGGAATAGAAAAAGCTTTCAACAGAGGTGGGGGGAAAAAGACTTCTTAAAGAGATCTTTCTCCCTTACCCATATTGTGATAACCTCCATACAGACAGAGAAAAAAAAATGTTACCGCAATCTATTTTCACATTTGTTGTTTACACTTACCTCAGCATGCAGTGCTATTACTAATGACAGAAGCCAAAAGAAGCCATCTGAAGCTAGCATGAACAAAGGTCTAAGGGAAAACACTTCCACTTAAAGAGCAGAGCTTTCTGCATGATTGGACAAACAGAATTAAGATGAAGCATAATCTTCCTTGTCCTTAGAAATATGGTTTTCAAATAGAAGTGATTTTATAATTCCATTTCGGTCTTCCAGCACCGCTTTTAAAAAACAAACATTTGTTTTGGAATGTCTTAGTGGCAGTGTTTAATGGACTGAACACAATATGTGTTAATGGAGTGTACCTTGAAAAGGGTTTCTTGATTGAGGTGTTTTGAGCATGGAAAGATTTAGACTACAGTTGCCTCAATATGTTTTATTTAAATGTAGCAAATGAAGGCACCAGTCCTATATAAATGAAAAGAAAGTGGGTCTCAGAGGGGTAAAAACAAATCTTTTTTATTAGTATTAAATTTTTGTGACTATACAATTATGCTTCTCCTGATTTATTTCACACTACCTATATGATAAGTAGCTCCTTTTTAGGTCCTTTCTTCTGTGCTTTAAAAAAAAGCAAACACTGCTGCAAGACCTATGACAAACTGGTAAATGGTAGCAGTCTAATATGCCATTGTGGTTTGATGGCCACATTCTTCTGTCCACCACTGAGAACTGAGTTAAGAGAAAAGTATCTAACCCAGTTGAACATGGAAGTCCCTGATGTTTCTGTTTATGAAGTTTATTCAATACGAGGGAATAGGAATGGGGGGCGGACCGCCCCCAGGCAGCAGTGGGGGGAAGCAAACTCACCCTGGCCAGGCCACGGCAGCTCCTCTTTGCACTGCGTTTTTAGCATTTTCGCTGCCCTCGGCAGTGGCGATGAGCCTTGCAGCGCTGCTGCCAAGGCTTCCGGAGGGCAGGGGAGGTGTTTTCGGCCCTCCTGCCTGCCCTGTGGGTCTGTGTTTGGCTCTAGTAAGCCGCGTGATGTCACTTCCGGGGGTGTGGCTTCTGAGTGACGTCACGCAGTGGGGTGGGGCTACCGTGGGGGCATCAAAACAGCCCCCAGTTCCCGGTAGGGGGCAGCCTTCCTATGCCACTAAATCAAACAGCCTCTTTGTGTTAGTTGCACCTTAGAAGTATGTACTGTGTGGTTTCCTTAACCTAGGCTTACCAGATTTTCTGGGACCCCGAGGGGGGCGGAAGTGACATCACAGGAAGGCGGGTCAAAAATTGTGGTGTCACTTCCGCCGGAAGTGGGCAGGTGATGGGGCATGTCCAGTCAGATTTATTTATTTATTTATTTATGATGTTTAGAAAAAGGGAAAAAAGGGCTGCTTCACAGGATACCCCCCAAAGAAGGGGAAAATAAATAATGAAAATAAATTGGCTGGCCTTAGGGCTATGATCATAGCAGGGGGGGGGGAGACTTGTCACAGTCTAGCTGCCTGCCAAAGAAAGATGAGGCAGCCTCACGTCATTCTCTGACTTGCTTTGCAGGCTTCCTTTCCCCATCCTGAGTGCTAGTTGATTTCAGGATTAGTGCAGAGAACCAAAACAAACAAGGTGATGCTGGTTGCTAGTGGCTGTTGCTGGTGTTCTTCTGCATCTTTTTTTGATTGGGAGCCCTTTTGAGAAAGGGAGTCATTTAGTTATTTGATTTTCTTTGTAAATAGCTTTGTTAACTTAATAATAATGCCACCAGCTACCAGAAAGCAGCCTTACTTTGAATCACACACATACAGTTTTCATTCCATTTCACAGAACGCCTCCCTCCTGCAAAAATTCCCACTGCAAACGTTCTCACACTAAGGGAAGCCCCGCTCCTAAATGTCCTCTTACTCCGAGGATACCTCAATCTCAGGATACAATGTGGGCCGTGCAGCCCTGCTGCGTCAGTGCTGCCTGTGATTGGGTTTTGATCACACTCAAGATCTGATTAATTTGTGTTGGAAGGGAATTTAGCATCAGAAAAGAATGGTTGGGAATTTGGGGATTTGTTTCTCTTCTTTTGACACATGTAACTTGACTTGGTTGCTGTTTATGGAACACTTTATCTGTTTAGATTATTTGGACTAGATGCCTTTCACTCCCTTTCAGTTCTGTGATTCTATGTTTCTCTCTCTTGTGTATGCTCTGAATTGTTATGCAGTTGTGAAGTCATGAAAAAATGAAATATCCCATTCATTCTTCATCATAAAAATGAGTATCCAAATTGCTTGTGCTATTATTAGCAACTTCATTGAGATGTTCCCATTAAAAAGAAAATGTGTTTACTTCCACAGGGAAGATAATGCATAAATCCTAGATCATGTCTTCCTCTTCATAAATAAAGGTATGGCTATGCTTGATGCTAAGAATCTAGTTCATTTTGCATTTAAACTTATAGCAGCATCATTAATTTTCTTTAGAAACAAAGACATAGAGACTGTCTCTTTTTCAATACAAACTACCTATAATATTTTTAATGTTTTGACTTTTGTAGTAGTCTGAATTTTGCATATGTCCTGTATAGTAATTAGTGTTGAGCTGAATTTTCATGAGTTCTGGTTTTCATGTCAAAATCTGCATGTTTGATGAAGCTTTAATCAAACAGCAATTGCATAAAAAAATGCAATTGCTGAGACAGAGTTTTGCAAAAGTCCCCCCCCCCCGCCAATTTTTAAGGGTGCAAGGAACTGGGAGATGCAGCTCAGGGAAGCCACAACCACATGGTACCACTTAGGGGAAACTAACAGCGCAATCCTATCCAGCTTACACCACTGGTGTAACCAGCGGTGCAGCGAGAACGGGAGGTACCAGAACGGAAAGGGGCTTCAAATCCCCTCCAAAGGGGGATTCAAAGAGGATTTGGATCCCCTTTCCATTTTGGGGCCTCCCATTCTTGCTGCACCACTGGTTACACTGGTGGTATAAGTTGTATAGGATTGCACTGTAAGTCATGGGAAATGACCAACCTCTGACATTGGCTACAGGTTCATGGGCTGAGGAATGATTTACTTATTATTATTTCTCTGTAATTGAAATTTACTCTGGCAGGAATGCAGTAGAAATGTGAAAAACATCTGCGAATCAGTGGACCACCTTGGACATCTCAGTTGTTTGAGGAGCTGAATGACACGTAGGAGAGCCGGACTGGAAAGGACTGAGACTGATTTCAGCCTTCACTAAACTGTTCAGCAATGACTGAATAAATACTCGCACTTATTCTCTTAAATAAAGGAGCAAAATGATAGTTATACTAAACATGTCATCTATTTGACTGCACAAGATGAAAGATAGAGAGGGTTTTGTCATGGCAAGGCTGTGCCAAGGACCAAGGTTACCAGTCTGTATGATGTGTTACAGGAAATGTGGGGCTAGGATGTCAAGACCAAGAGATCCTCCTTTTCCAAAGCATGGTATAAAAGGATGGGAAAGGATTTGCAGCAAGCCCCAAGAGCTAGGCCAGAGGTTCTCAATCAGTGGTACTTGGACCACCGGAACCCCGCTCCGATGTGGCGCCTTGGGTGGCGTGTTTTCACTCCTGAGAAGCTCCTGCCTTTGAACCACTCAGGAACGCTGAGAAGGGCATGCCCAGAGCCTCCTACATGTGTTTTCTGGCCTCTGAAAACCTGAAATCCCAGAAGTAACTGGCAATGATGCCATCGCCAGTCACTTCCGGTGGTATGCAGCAAGAGAATAGTGCCGGAGGTGGTACGCAGCCGGGAAGGGGCTGAGAACCCCTGAGCTAGGCAATAGCTTTACCTGACTCAAGGGAGGGAACTTTCCCAGGAGGAAGGGGCACATTGCAAGGTGGCCCACATGGTGCTATGTGAATTATCTTTAGACATGCTTTATTTCCATGGGCAGCTTTGGTCATTCCTCCCCCCCTTCTTATTTTTTTTCAGTGTTATGCATGAAAGGTATTGAAATGCCCATTCTGGTAGTGTGTGAGTGAGAGATATTCATCACAATTTTGTTCTATATGACAATACATTATTCTATCTGCTGTAATAGGTTTATTCTAGTACAAGATTTAATTGTTGTTCCCAAGATGTAGGTTATTAGTATATTTACAGTAAGGGAGAATTCTAAGCTGTATATCCAATAGGTGGTGAATTATTTTTGCAACATGATTGTCTGGAAAAATATTCTGTATTGGATAAAAGAGCAGTCAACTGTTACACTTTATACTGTTTCTGATTAGTTGACCTGCTTTGTGCTTGTTATACGTATGAGATTGCATCTTATTTTTCTTTCTCTGAAAGTGAAACCTTTACTGGGTAATTCACAAACAGGCCTCTGGATTTCTGTGTCTCAATTATTTATTCTATTGATTACAAAGCTAGTTGGAACAATTCTGCTCTGAGATGTAGACTGAAGTTTTGATCCACATTGACCACTGCTTGGAAAACTGGATGATTAGATGTCCTGAAATATTTTCAGAAGGTTGTTACCTTATTTTTCCAGTATGAAACGTGTTTCCTAATATCCTCCATCTTTTCTAAATGTCTGGTTATATGTAGTCTTTCCAGTAAGACTTTTGGATGAGGAACATAAGAACATAAGAAGAGCCCTGCTGGATCAGGCCAAAGGCCCATCTAGTCCAGCTTCCTGTATCTCACAGTGGCCCCACCAGATGCCTCAGGGAGCACAAGACAACAAGATACTTGTATCCTGTTGCCACTCCCTTGCACCTGGCACAAAGGTCCTAATTCAATACCTCCACATTATAGGTGCGTATCTTTCCGTGTGGGCTTTTTTCTGTGTGCAATTTTCCTGTGGGCTTTTTTCTTAGAACCACGAGTCAGAGCCCTGGTCTCTCCACCGAAGGCAGCCCTCCTGGGGCTCAGTGGTCCGGCCTCAGACTCTGAACTCTTTCCCACGAGAGCGACTGCCTGCCCTGCCTGCCTCCCCCCACCCCACCCCACCCCTCTTCTTTCCACTCCTGGGTCTACTGCAACACCCCCCTCCTCGTTCTGGGCCACCGACCCCCCCGACAGCACAAAAGAGGATACAGGAGAGGAAGAGGCCCCTTGGAGCCAAGGATGAGGGCAGGACCCACTTGGAAGCTTTTTTGTTTGTGGGGGGGGCGGCTTTTTACTCCTTCCCTCCCACCTGCTCACAGACAGACGGAGTCTAGACACAAACTTCCAAAGAGGCCAAAAACTGTGATGAACAAAAAAGCTGTAAAAAAGCCAGCATTGCAAGGCTGCAGGTGTCGCCCCCCGCCCCCCCCCCAGCAGTCCTCTTGCCCTGACCTCCCACCCCCAACACCACTTGATGGAATTCTGGACTTTGTCATGAGTGTGCAAGTTGAACCATCAAGTTCATTCAAACTAGTATCACACTACTTATGGCACAATCCTAAACTTACCTTACACCTGCAGAGTGTGCACTCTGTGGCACGTGCTGTCACAAAAGCGCCATGAAGTACTTTGCAACAGCGTGCCTTCCAGCAGCACCAGCAGGAAGGCTGGAGCCTTCCCACTGGTGGCCAGAGCAACGCCCGCTGGAGCAGATAAGTTCTCCCCCCCCCCGAGTACTCAGGAGAGGGGGCATGGCAGGGAATGGGAGGGCAGACTGGGCCCCTGAGGGGGGTGGGATTGGCAGTACTGGCACGTGTCATATCCTATCCCCCCTTCCTGGGCCTGATCCGTCGACATAGATCAATGCAGACTTTGGCCAGTGATATTGCTGGCGCAGGTCTAAGTTGACCTATGGCAGTGGCTGGGGCTTTCCTCGGTGCAAGGGGACAAATGTCCCCTTACCCCAAGGAGATCTCCCACCTGTTAAATTCTCCCATGGGATACAGTGTAGCCCGTGCTGGCGCCATTGCATTGGCACAGGAGAATTTAGTTAGGATTGGGCTATTAAGGGGACGCTTGTCCCCTTCCCCGAGTGTAAACCCGGGCCAGCCCTATCGGCCTCCTTGGATTTCCACCAGCTAAATAGCTGGCGGAAGTAGAGGAGGCTGTGTAATGACTCAGCTGGCCCTCCTCCCGGGCTGGCTAGGGCATGGCCCCCCCTCCCTTGCCCGTACAGACAACCCACACGGCTGGCGATGGAGCACTTACCTTCCACCATCGTCCGCGTGGAGATCCGGCGCCGGAGTGCTTACTCCCAAGTCATTGCAAGCGTGCTTTACGGCACGTTTGTGATGACTTCTGACGACGGAACACTTGTTCCGTCGCCGGCCAGAGTTCCAGGATTGCGCTCTGAGTCAGGAAATTCCCCTGGCAGATGCTCCTCTTGACCTGAATATTAAAGTTAATGTTGTCTAATTTTGTATCAGTTTTCCATTTTACCACTGCCCCTTTCAAAACCAGGAAGGATTCGATATAGGCCAAAGTTCAATGTTCCATGGCTGTTTCCAGGCAGCAGAGGCAGTAATATTTCATTTCAACACTCAACACAGAAGCAGAATTTTCACTGTAAAGTATGCTGCTATAAGAACCACCTATTACTGAATAGCTGCTGTCCAGTGATTTAAACCACTGCAAGACCACTAACAACATTGTGTTATGACAAGCCAAAATGTATATCACTATCTACTTTCTAAACAAAAAATTGAAATGTGTAAGAAACAGTAGCTACAGTAGGTTCTGGGTGTGTTATTTATGTTGCTCATTTAAGTACAGTGTTTTTTATAACTAGTAACATTTTTTACCATCCAATCCTACCCCCCCCCCCCACCTCGGTGTAGATTCTTCAGCATGGCTGAATCCTAACCAGGGGACTGACTGGAGTTCTGGTAAGCGGGCAAATGTCTGCTTACCCCAGGTAAACCCACACCTGCCACAGTGGGACTACTCGGTTCTCCACCAGCTCTGTAGCTGGTGGAGAGACAAGCAGCCCTGTGTTGGCTGCAAGGGCCTGGGAGGGGGGATAGGATACAGCGTCCAACAAAGAGGGAGGTTCTGCCCAGGGAGCCCCTTTGAGTAGCCTGATCTCCTGGGCTGATGGCAGAAGATTCAAACTACCAAGGCTTTTCCCTGGTAAGCTGCATGTCCAAACAAGGGGAAGACAGGGGAACAGGAAAGAAGTGAGTACTAAACAGTATGTGCTGCTGCTGCACTGGATCAGCATGCAATTGCTGGCAGCCCCTCTCTGGAACCTGACAAGGACATTGGAGAGTGGGAGGAGCAGAGGTAGGCACATCATTGGGTAAGGGGGGGGGGGCGACATTTGGCATGCCACTTCAAGCATCAGGAATCTTTAGCCAGCCTGTTATCACCAGCAGGTTCAGAGAATAAAAATACTACATTCAAGCAATATGTGGGACTTCTCAATGGGTTTTCCCTGCTTCTCTGCCCTGCTTCCTCTGATTCAGTATGAGTAAACCAATGGCTGTTTTATAATCTCTGAATCTTGTATTTGTAATTCCTAGTTTTTAAAGCCTTACTTTTAATCAGCTGCTCACTTAAGAACAATTTATCTGTGAAATTCGGAAAGCCTGTGTGCTTCCTGTCAACCAAGCAATCTGCTAATTTTTACACATATGTACATCTTGCAAAATGAATTTTGATTAGTTTCATGATTAGTTCTGTGACTTCAATCAACTTCGTGCACATTAAAATGAAAATTGTGCCTTACTGATCTATTAAGTCTTTTTGGTTAACGTTTAGTTTATATAAATGCTGAATTCTGTTTTAATAACATATAATTAGAATTCAGTTTTTAAATCTGTTACTAATTCACTATGTGCAAGTTTCATTAATCCATGATGGGAAGAAAAGAACACCCTAAATTACTATCCTAAAAGTCCTTAAAGGGGGAAGTTATATTGTAACAGGTTTTTCCACATGCATCTGATTAAGGTTATGATTCTAATTCTGTAATATTATAAGGTCAAAGCAAAACTTTCAGGTCGTGACTCTCTGGCATTGTTATCATGGAATGCAAAAACCTATTTCCTCATGCAGTGCTGAAATAGATACTGTTTATAATATTTATAATGAAATGAAATGGGCAGCCAATTTAATCTTAGGGTGTTTTCCCCCCACAATTGGTTTAAAAATGCTATTACTCCATTATGGAAATCTAGCTCAGCATCCTCAAAATAGCATTTCAGTGTGTGGACAAACTTGTAAATTATTCATACTCTTTCTTTAGGCCAGATTCCATGGCCTTTAATTGATTAAAATGTACTTTACCTTCAAATAAATAAATAACAAGCACCCAACACTATTCAAATTTCACAACACAATTTGCATTTGTGTGACTTATTGATTCATCTTTTACAAATTGCAAGCTTCATTGATTCTATCCTTGGGCTTTATAAAGAGCAATGTGAAAGGGCAATAGCTCCTTACTCTGACTTTGTTCAGCAATTGTGAGGTGTCTGGTCTTAGACCACCAGTTTTTCTCTTCATATATCAGTATCTCAATTTTTTTTTTCCAGCAGCAGAGCACTTTAGAAGGATATTCAGAGTCAAAGCAGAAACATTTCCCTAGCTTGCAGCTAAAGGAACTTCTACTAACTCACATCCGTGTATTTGAGTTTTGGTAGCCAAACCCCCACTCATACAGATTAATTTACATTAGAGAATATCAATTTATTGCAACACCAATTTTGGTTATTTTATTTAAAATTAATGTACAGAAGTTCCCTGACTTATAGCCCAATCATACTCCCCCTTGCTGGTGCAGCCATGCCAAATATGGTTGTGCTGAATCCAACGGGGGGGGGGGAGATCGTAAGATTTCGGGAGGGAAAGGAGATTTAAATCCCCTTATCCCGGCATAAGCCTTCTACTCTGCGATTTCGCTCGTGCATGTCCAAGGTGAGAAAGGGGTCGGGAGGCTGCAGAAAAGGGAGATTGGATCCGGCATGTGCCATTGCCCCCAGATCCTCTCTTGCAGCCAACCCGTCACTTCCCTTCCTCTCCCCGTTCCACCTTCCCCCACCCTCTCCCCCTGTCTTACCTGGTCTGGCGGGTGGCTGGAGAGCCTACAATGTGTGCAGTAAGGCTCTGGCCTTCCTGCCAGCATCCCAGCAGTGCAATACTTAGTGTGCTTACGGAAAATGCTTTATGGTGCTTTTTCAGCAGTCGCCGCCAGTGGAACACATGTTCTGCTGGCTGGCGTCAAGCCCAGTAGGATTTGGCCATTATAGACATTAGTTATGAGCATCCAACTTGCATATGGGATTGGTTGGAATTTTGAAACAGGCATAGCTATGAAGACATCCACAAAACAAACACCGGAAGCTGCTTGGAGACAACCTGAGCAGCTCAAAAACTTTGAAAATAGTGACCCCTTGCTGTGGCAATGGAGAAAAACAACAGCTCAATAACACTGAATAGCATTGAAAATCTGGGGGTTCCTGGGGGCAGAAGGGAGGGAGAAGTTTAAGGAAGTGGTCAGCATGACAAAGCTGATGTTGCAAGGCACAGGGGAGCATGAATCCTCTGGGAAAAAACCGGCCCTGGATGGAGATGACTCCAACAGCAGTATAACAAAACATAGCCACCTTTTTAAATCGAATGCAACATCATCGGGATTCAGGTTATAAGATCAATTTTATAAGATGTCAAATTGTAAAAATTGACATCTTATAAAATTGATCTTATAACCTGAATCCCGATGATGTTGCATTCGATTTACATTGCTGCTGGTTATAAAAATTACAAACATTTTTACAGCCACCTTTTACTACTACTACTACTACTACTACTTACCTTCCACCATCGTACTACTGCTATATACCAACCAAGTACAAAAATTGTGTGGAAAGACAATGAAGCAACTTCATCAGCCACTCCTTCGATGTCCATGGTAACAGCTCACATCAATCATAGGGCAGCATGGTGACTACACCATACTGATTTCCCTTCAGCAAACAATTCCTGTCGCCTGTTAGTAGCACAGATAGGATTGAACCTGCAATCATCATCACATTTAGTGATATTTCTTATGGGATCTTTATACCAACAGTAAATTTATATGCAGTGTCTGATTTGATCCCTAATTAGGTTTTGTTTCCACCTGAGCAACTTGAATTGTATTTTTAAGTTACCGTATTTTACGCTCCATAGGACGCTTTGGTCCATAGGACGCATGCATCCTATGAAGCATAAAATAGAGAAAAAAGTTTTTCACTTACCTGGGCTTGGGGGCACTTCGGGGAGGCCTGTGGGGGCTTTGGGGAGAAAACGGCGATTTTCGGCTATTTCCGGTTTTCGCGAAAACCGGAAATGGCTGAAAATCGCTGTTTTCAGCCAAACTGAAGATCGGGGAGGCCTACAGAGGCTCGCGCAGGCCTCCCCGAAGCCCCGGTAAGTATTTTTTCCTGATTTTTTTAGGCTTCGCTCCATAGGACGCACGCTTTTCCCCCCCTATTTTTTTGGGGGGAAAAAGTGCGTCTTATAGAGCGTAAAATACGGTAAGTGTCAAACAGAGTAGCATTTAATTCCATTTTATATTTTATGCTATGATTCTGTTTACGTGCAATTACAGTATACAGGTACAGTACTTCTGTACTATATGTTTTAAATGCATCACTATTTCAAAAAAGGAACGGAACTTTTTTTCTCCCTTCCACATATTTATTTTCAGAGGAGCTGAGTCAAACAAATATCACAGTAAAATTACAGCTTTACATTTTTTTTAAAGATTTGTGTTTAGTGCCAAAGAATAAAATTTTCATTTCACTGGTACCAAAAAGGGAGTTGAGGGTGTGTGTAATATGTTAAGGGGTTTTAGTATTCTTCGATAGAGCTATACAGTACCGCATGTCAGTGAACTAGTCAAATATTTTACAGAGCTAAAATGGCATTCCTGTAGTAAAGTCCCCCTGTCATTAAAATTACGTTATTAGCGTTTTACCACCCTGTTCTATTGTCATTGGCTGCTGCTGGTTAGGGATGGCAAACTCCCAGTCATCAATATCACGTTTAGCAGTTGTATAGCACTTTGAAGTGTGCAAAGAGTTTCACATGAATTATCTTGGTGTAGTCCTTGTGACAACCCTGCAAGGTGTAGAGATATTTTTATCCCCATATTGCAGCTAAGGCTGAGGAGTGGCTTGCCTAAGGCCACGTAGTGTGATTTCATGGCAGAGGCCAGATTCAAACTGAACTATCTCAATCCACAGATCAGAATCTCAACCACTATGTTACTCCAGCGATTTGTGATCTGACACTGTTTCCTCACATGGTGAGTGCTCCTTGATGTGGCAGCAGAGAGAGGAAGCACTTGCCACTGGGATGTCTTTTGTGCTGTGCTTTATTTGTAGAAAAAGCAAGTTCCTTATGGGCATGTTTTCTGACCCCAATTTAACCCTTTTAATATAAGAGGACTTAATGCAAATATATATATTGGCCCAATCCTATTGAGCCCTTGCGCTGGCGGTGCGCACCCTTCACTGACGCTAGCTGTTGCAAAGGCCAACATAAAGCACTTTGCGATAGCATGCCTAAAAGCAGCACTGGCAGGAAGGCCAGAGCCTTCCCGCCAGTGCCAGCGGACGGAACAATGCCCACCGGGTGCAGGTAAGTGCAGTGTAGCCAGCAGATCGGAGCAGGGGGTGGGGAGGGGGTGTAACGGGGTAGGGGAGTGTGGCAACAGGGGCGGGGTGGGCAGATTCTATCCCCCTTCCCGTGCCTGATCTGCCAACACAAGGCAACGCGGACTTGCACCAGCGATATTGTTGGGGCTTTCCCCAGGGCAAGGGGACAAATGTCCCCTTACACCGAGGAGACTTTCCACCTGCTAAACTCCTTCACGGGATGCAGTGCACTCTGTGCCAGCTTCGCTGCATTGGCGCGGGGAAGTTTAGGTAGGATTGGGCTGTAGGTGATCTTTTGTATTTGCTGCTTTAAAACTGGTGATTTAGGAGAGCTTCAAATTCCCAGATATGCAAGGTGGTTTTTTTTTTTAGTGCCCTATCAACTTAAGTATTGAATATATGTTGTGCAAGCCCAAGGGTTCAGGGAAGTCTTTTGTGGCTCTGAATGCAAGCTCCTCTTACTTGGCATGCTTTCAACGGTTTATTGGGGAAGAGGATTTGTGTGGATTTCCTACTATTGAGATTTTGAAATTTCAATCTCATGGGAACCACCATTCGCATATTCTCTCTTTTTTCAGCATTTGCATCACATTACATTATATCATGTTTATACAAGCAAGCTGGAAAAGGCAATATCTCTCCTCCCCCTTGTGCTAGTCCCACCCCATGCCTGAGGCTTAGAACTCAGTTTTGACTTGATTGGATGTCAGACTTCGAAGGCTGGCCAGGAGCAGTCATTGGCCAGCATCGCCTATGGCATCTCACTTTGGCTCATGTTGTGAATTAACCCCAGCCCAACCCACCCACCCGGTTTGCAATGTGGGATTAGCTGGTTGCCTTCAGGAGTGGAGTAGAATTTTTTTTGTTTCATATCTGATTGGCGTTTTCACCCACCCCCGTACTGCTGCAGGTGAGGTGGTTAAGTTTTAGTCAGGCTGGTCACATCTGGCAGGTATAGTGCTGGACAGGGAATAGGGAATTGGTGTGCGCCGTGAGGTAGGCCCACACTTTTGGGGGTGGAGTGATAACAGGCCCCACTGCAGTATTGCTAGCTATCAAGGGTCTATTGAAGAAAAGGATGAGTGTGCATTTCTTACCATTGAGATTGTGAAATTTCAGTCTCATTGGACCCACAATTCACATGGGTGGCAGGGACAAAGCATGCTTTGAGTTTGGAGGCTATATAGCTTCCAAAGAGCTCCTTCTGAGCAATGCTGCTTCCACCTCTAGCTCTTATTCCACCTATAGCCCCTCCTGACATATGCAAACACATCTTCTTTTCAAAAACTATGGAAGATGCAGAGATGTGCATACTTTTGCTATAGGTTTTGGTATGAGAAAAGATTGTACTTTTTGGAAATGGGATAGCGTCCTAGAAACATTAGAATGCAAGTATTTTCAGTTTATTGTACATTGCACTATAAAGCAGAATACACTCCAAATATCCATCATCTGAACATATTTTACCTTCCAAAATAAACTCATTGTAATGTCCCTATGCTGAATGACCTTTTTGTAGCATAAATGAAATCATAAAAGTAATGTGACCTTTTGGAAGTTATTAGATTATAATGAAGCACTTGTGTTATAGAAATGTCCCTGGGCTGCTGCTTCATTTTGCAATAAAAGTATGGTATGGAAGTAATATAATCTGCATTCTTACTGCACTTCAATTTGTTGCATTTTTTACAGAATTGTTTGTTTTAATAGACTATAAGCAGCCCATTTTTTGTGGTGAGGTTAAAAAAATTGGATATGGCTGTATGGATATATTAATTTTTGTAATTTACCATCAGAGGTCAATTTTGCAATAGCTCCAACTCTTATCAAACATCAGAATTCTTTTTACAAATCAGCAAGAGAAGTTTTATGGGCAGAAACCTTGTAAAGGTTTATTGGTTTCTGCATAAGTTGAAAATGAGGACTCTAGCACAGCATTTCTCAAAGTCTTACAGGGATGTTTACTCCCCTGTAGGTTTTGGCAGGTGCAGGGTGATGTTGGATGCAGTGCTGCAGGATCATGCCCACCGCTGACATAGAAACGCTTTTTAAAACATACCTGGTTGACCTGCCAGCTCTCTAATGAGTCTGGGAGGGGGGCTGCCACCGCCTCCACAGGGCCTCCCCAAGGCTCTGAATAGTGCCGATCCACAATCGGTGCTGTTCAGAGCCTTGGGGAGACCTGTGGAGGTGGCAGCAGGCCACCCGGCCCTTTCGAGGAGCTGGCAGGTCAACCAGGTATGTTTTAAAAAGCGTTTCTATGTTGTTGGCGGGAACGATCCTGCAGTGCTGCTGCCGACTTTCAGACTGGCCACCCCTCTCAAAGAGAAATCGGCCACTTCTGGAAAAAGTGGTGGGTCGCGACCCACCACTTTGAAAACCCCTGCCCTAGCATATTCTATGGAGTGACCTAGTGTTCTTGCTGCATTCTAGCATTCTTATAGAACATTATTTGAACACAAGAGTAGCTAGTAGTTTCTGTATACTTGTTTGCAAGACTCTTTGTAGACCTACTTTATATCGTGAAAAGTGTTTTGTGTGTGTGTGTGTGTGTGTGTGTTTCTATAAAAACCACAGAAGAGGAGAGAGAGCACAATAAAGCACCACTGGGCATGCTACAAGCCTTTTTTATACACTGCCCTATTTGTTGGAGTACAGTGAGCATGTGCCATCCACAGATTGGCCATCCTCGGATTTGAATTAACATGGATGGCCATCCGTGGAGAGAGGGTTCCCACTGGGGCGGGGTGGTGCCATTTTACCTTTTTTGAAACGCCGTGTGGGTCCACCGTTTGCTTCTTCAGTTCTGCGCCACATCCTAAGCTCCTAAAAAGCCTGTTAAAAGGAAAAAACCGCGACCAGAAGCGACTTCCGGTTTCGCATACATTTCTTCCAGTCACGGTTTTTTCTTTTAACGGGTTTTTTAGGAGCTTACGATGTGGCGGTCAACTGATGAAGTAGGTAACGGGCCTGTGCGGTGCTTCAAAAAGGGTGAAAGGCCGCCACCCCACTCTGCCTCCCGCTGATGTGAATATTCACGAGTGTTGGCATCTATGGGGGTTCCAGCAACGGAACCTCTGCGGATGCCATGGGTATGCAGCAATGTGGTACCATTACATTTTTACCAGTAGGGGGATTTACGGCTAGATAGATAGTACTGTACTAGAGGAACAAGGTGTTCTCTCTCACTTTTCTATCATTTAGAAATGCATGCTTGTTGGTTACCCAAAGTGCTGTGCTTAATCCTTCCTTCCTGTTTTCTCCCTTCCTCCAAAGAGAAGACATGCAGGATCCATTTCCATCCTCTCCAACAAAGATAACTTTATTTAGGAAAAATAGGTCTTTGACTTTTGAATACCGGCCTCATGCAAAGCTTCTGTCTGGACTTCCTTGTGCAATGCACCTTTTGGTGCTTTATCTCTCTCAACACTGTCTAGGTAAAAACAGTGGGGGCATCAGGATCACAGTTCAGTGTGGGGCATGTTGCCTACTGCATCCCAAGATGACTTTGCTTTCATGTGTGAGTTATAATCTATAACTGACTCACAGGTATATGGTATATACCCTATTAAGGATGGACAAATCTCTGTTTCTGTTCCATCCAAACTTCACTTGGTTTCCTTTAATATCCGTTCCATGCGCTTTTACTAAAAAGCGCTGGACTTTTGTTTTTGTCAGTGTGGAAAAAAACTCTACATGTTTAAAAATAAGCTTTCCCCCTAAGTATTTCCACATATTATACCCTCAGGAGGCTGATAGGATAACACATTACAGTGCATGCATCAAATATATGCTTTCACCGAAATGTATGGAATCTGTACACATCTCTGTATCTTATAATATTTGCTAAAGAGCATTCTGCATGCATTTGAGCATTGTATTATACCACAATTCTTATCAAACAAAATGGGTTGTTGTGTGTTGTGATTTATTGGGAAAGCTGCACAATATAAGCTGACTAAATATAAAATTACGAAGAGGGGGATATTTTGAATTGATGTGTTACCATAACAGTAGTTACAGCTTTGCTTATACCTACTTATTAATATGTGAATAGCACATTGCATTACATTCAGAGTCATGTGATCAGAGTGATACATTTAACATTTCATTATTATAAGTGTTTAGGGAAAATGGGCAAACTTCCCATTATAAATGGACCCAGTATGAAACCTGTGCCTCTGTGTCCCAAATAATTTGAAAGTCAAACTGGGCAATTCATTATATCTATTTAATATTACAAGTGTTTCTGAATCATAGATATTGTTTGGAAGGGGGGACAATGACACCTCCTAACAAACGTATGATGTTAAATAGATGTCTTACTGAATTGGCTGTTTTGGCTTTGGAACCAGTAGTTCTGTGAACCAGGACCCAGGTCACCTATACGCCAAGTATTCATCTGGTAGTCTTAAACCAGCGACTGTTATCTCTGCTCCAGTCCCTCAACTATTTCCAATAGGGCAGAGGTTCCCAACCTGTGGTATGCGTACCACCAGTGGTACGCGCCAGGCTGAGCCTTATCAGCTGCTGCGATCAGCAGCTCCTTTTGCTCATTAAAACATTCTGAAAACGTGCTAGGTCTCCTGCCCTCCGTCTCCTCCCCGCCCCTGGTGAGTCAGCTTGCCTGGTGATTCAGCTTCAGTGGGCTTCCCCCTCCTCTCTTCAGCTTGGAGTGTTGCACGTTCACTTGGTTTGTTTTTTTAAGTGCCAGTGGAGGCATCATTTTGAAGTGCCGCTTCGGCCGGAAGACAGAGTGGCCATGGAGGGGAGCAGAGGGTGGTCTCAGCTTGGAGTGTTGCGCCTTCGCCAGGAGTAGCGAAGACAGAGCAGCCACAGAGTAGGAGGAGGCAGTCGTGGGGCTCTGGAGCAGGGGGGCTAGTGGTGAGTGGGTAGCAGATATTACTACCTCTGTGTGTGTGTGTGTGTGTGTGTGTGTGTGTGTATGTGTGTGAGAGAGAGAGAGAGAGAGAGAGAGAGAGGGTGCTAGCAAGGCTGCAGTGTGTGTTGGTGTGTGCATGTGTGCACGCACCCTGATTTACAAATCCATATTGATGTATTTAAATTGGCGCAGGTGGTAATTCAAAACATTTGACCATGACAGGTGGTACACTTGGTGACAAAGTTTGGGAACCTCTGCAGTAGGGGGATGCTATAGTCCTCGGATGACTATTGTAAGGAATAATAAGGTACGTTACATTTTAAAATGTTCTCAGTGTTATTGTATAGTTCATACATCTATAATGTTATACTCAATTACTTTTTCATTAGTTCATCCTGTGCCCTCAATATATTGGCAATATATTGGAAAAGTGGAATCTGTGATAATGCCTGGCTGTGTCAGTGTATGATTTTGGATTATCCCCTTCAATTCATATTTAGCGAGGTAGGATATACAGGTAAAATAGCCATGTAAAAGAAAATCCAGCAGAGATAAAAACAAAGTCCAAAACCACTCGTGTCTATCCCAAACAAGGATCACTACGAATGGACAGAAATGTTAAAATCCACAGCTGAGCATACAAGAAGATCCCGATGTTTCGTTCCTTAATGCAGGAACATTTTCCAGGGCAATCCAAGTATTGGTAGATGGTGAAAACACAAAGGCACTTTGCTCCTATATACTTTGTCACGGACCTGTTACACCAAGGCAACTTCACCAGTGGCTAATCCTGCAAGTAACACTGGAATGAAATGGTAACTGTTACACTTAAATAAACATACATCAGATTCGCACATCTCCTTTCCCCGTGGCTGTCAAGCTGTAGTCCCTAGTTTCCTTTGATCTCCGTGTTGGCTTATTTCCGGTGCACTGCCGCTCTGAGTCTGCCTCCGTATTATAGGAAACCATATTTTATTGACAAAACTTAAATCCTGTTGTCTGTTAATTAATGAAGAGACAGGTTTTTTGCTAATTTCTATAGACTCCAAATTTCTAAGAACAGTAGCTCTGTTTTCCGTTCTTAGACTGCTGGTCTCTTTAAATTGAATAACATGCCCTGTAGAAAGGGCATGCTCTGCTACGGTGGACAACTCAGGATGTTCCAGTCTGACAGATCTTTTGTGCTCCTTCATTCTGGTGTTAATACTTCTTTGTGTTAAGCCAATATATTCTTTTCCACAGGAGCAAGGAATGCTGTAGATCCTGGGATTGGAGAGAGGCGGTCTTCTATCCTTGGGATTGTTCAGCAACTGTTCAATTTTATTACTAGGTTTAAAAATTGTCCTGACATTCCCTTGTCTGAGGATGCGGGCAATCTTATCCGTTACCCCCTTAATAAACGGCAAACAAGTCAATAATTTTACCTCTTTGTCTGTAGTCTCTTCATTTACAGTGTCCTTATTGGTATCCAGGTTATTGTGTCTTCCCTCCCTTACTGCTCTAATTTTGTTACTCTGTAACTCCCAACACTTACTAATGCGTGCTGCAGAGTATCCATTGGCTTTTAATGTCTCAAATACAGTCTGTTTCTCTTTATCCAAAGAACCCTCATCACAAATTTTGATGGCCCGATGGGCTAGGGAATTAATTAAGGAATTCTTTTGGGCAGGATGGTGGTTTGATCCATGGTTCAAGTATGTTCCTGTATTGGTGGGCTTTCTGTAAACTGTATGACCCAGGGACAGATCTTCTTTCCTGGTCACCATTACATCCAGAAAAGCCAATGAACCATTTATTTATTTCTCCATGGTAAACTGAATCTCTTGGCAAAAACTATTTAGATGTGCCAAAAAATTCTGTAATTCTATCTCCCCATGGGACCAAACACAAAATACGTCATCGACGTACCTCCACCATGTATCTGGCTTATGCTGGGCAGATTGGAGCACCTGCTTCTCAAAGAACTCCATATATAAGTTAGCAACTACGGGGCTCAAGGGGTTCCCCATGGCCGCACCATCTTTCTGCTCCCGAAACTCCCCTTCCCATAAAAAATATGTAGAGGTCAGACAGTGCCTAAAAAGTGGAAGTAACTCCTCAGGGACTGTGAGTTCCTCAATTAGTCTTAAAACTTCCTTAAGTGGAACTTTTGTGAATAATGAGACAACATCAAAACTCACCAACATGGAGGAGGGGGATAGATTAACCAAATACAATTTCTCAATAAAATGATATGAGTTTTTTATATATGAAGAGGTATTGCCAATATAGGGGTATAAAACTTTAGCTAAATATTGCGACATCCCATGGGTAGGTGAGCCAATATTGCTCACTATAAGTCTGAGTGGGATATTCTCTTTATGAATCTTAGGAAGCCCATATAGCCGTGGTTGCTGTGCCTCAGATTTTATCAATTTATTGGTTAATTCAATTTTAAAATTAGCATCCTTTATTAATTTATTAGTATCTTTTAAATTTTTCTTTGTAGGATCTCTCTTGAGAATTCTATAAGTTTCAGGATCCAAAAGATCCCTAATTTTGTTCTGGTAATCCTCAGTATTTAGCACCACTGTGGCATTACCCTTATCTGCTGGCAAAATGATAATATTAGTATTATTATTTAATTGCCTAATGGCATGTCTTTCTGCTTCAATTCAATTTTTAAAATACATTTAAACAGATTTTCCAAAGTATTCCAAGTATGTTTGAGACAGTAATCAATTATTATTATTTCCAGGGAAAAGAGAGGCGGGTTCTGATTAACATATGGTGTGGGTAATGCACACCCTACCCATTTTGTGTTTCTTTTATTACTCCATCATGTTCCACAGCAGAGAGTATCTCAACTTAAGCCATATTGTGCTGCCATTACGGACTGTATAACAAAATGTGTGGAACCCCTTCTAGCCTCAGTACACAGGCATACTTGCTCCCAGAAGGCGTCAACAAGCTTGTCTCTCACATGTGGCAAGGACAGTGTGGTGATCTATTTCAGTTGTGGAGAACACAACTTTTTACACTTGAGAGAGCCGCTCCGTTGGTATTAAAACACAAAACACTTTCCTGGAGAGGTCAACCTTGTAAGTCCTTGCTATTTACTCACATGACTAGCAATGACTTGCTACTAAAGAAATGTCACATGAGTCAAGCCTTAATCACTGGAGAAATTGAAAGAGCAGATTATGTGCTCTCTGGGGTCCCTTAGTTTAATATAGTATTAGAGCTACTTGTAGATTTGTTTGCCCTAAGTTACTAGATAGCAATATTCTCTTTTTTAGAAGAAGAAAAAAAGAATCCAACCTGAAGTGCATTTTTGTTGTGTTTGCAATAAGCTAGAGGAAAAACAAAGAACATATAACGATAGAAACCTGTCCTGTGATCTCAAACTGATGCAAACTCTGCTTTCAGTAAGCAAATGAACAGCTGAGAATACTACATAATTGTTAACATTAATTTGGTAGACTTTCTTGTGGCTTGTGAGTAAAATTATTATATGACCTCATGTTGTTGTTCGAATATTTTGCATTATTCCTTGCCTAATATGATTTTATCAAAAGGGGGGCAGGTTAAGTCACACATTTAGAAGCAAAGAGCAAATTTGAATTAGTTGGTGCAGAACACACAAATGTTTCATGAGAATGTCCCAGAAACGGCTTTTACTTCTTTGTGCGAAATTCAAAAGTGTTTGAAGAATCTTTCTGGTTTAATCTGAAATTTCTGCCCTTAGCTTTAATTATGGCTCTCTTGATTATGCGACACTGCTAGGGTTGTGATAAGGCTATTCCTAAATTAAAGAAATTATTTCAAAAGTGTGGTGAGTCACTGTTACAGTCTCTGTGTGTCTATATGGGTTATATCTTATCTGTTTTAAGAAATAAGAAGCGGCGACTGCAATTTGCATCCTCCTATCTTAATTTTCTTGTGTGTGTTGTAGCAAAGTACTACAGGTATCTGTATTCCAAAGGTATGTATTTTCTGTGATCGTTCTTTAATATTACTTTGTGGTTTGTGAGTGCATGACAATTGTTTCAAATGCTGGGCTTGTGGCCAGATTCATTGGACTGATGGAAGTACCTTGAGCAGAATGGTAGAAGATACCATCACATTTTGAGTTGATCGCTCTTCATCAGAAGCATCAAACAAAATATTTTTATAGGAATAGAAATTCAGCACCTTGGGGTCACCCTCTCCTTTTTGATTTTTCAGTTTCCCATTGTGTCATCCCTCAAACTGAATGAATGAATGAATGAAACCTTTATTGGCATAAATATCCCTCAAACTGTTGTGTACATAAACCGAAGGTTTAAGTATACTGTTGAGGATATAAACGGTATATAGAGTGGGTCCAATATGTATGGTATTCTACAAACCGGGTAGTGCAATCCTGCATAAGGATCTGGTCAGCGGACCACGGCCACCCGCTGAATCCTGTTCCCTGGTGGCCAGGCTGCCGCCAGGGTAGAGGTCTACTTGGGGAAGGGTTACTCATTCACTTTCCTGGGTGTAAATGGCGGCCAGCCCAAATTGCTGACGGAAGTAGGAGGAGGCCATGTAAAGCGAAGTCATCCCCCTCCTCCTCCCGGGCTGCCTGGGCCAATGGCCCCCTCCCTCTACCGCCCCCCCCCGCCCGCCAGATCCTGACCTACCTGATCTGGCGGCCATCAGGGTGCTCCGTTGTCGGAGCAAGGGAGACCGGCCTCTGCAGCCTTAGTGAAATAGATTGGAACACAGTATTTACCATTCCAGTATATGCCACTTATGTTCAAAGGCATAGAGCATGAGACTGAAGTGCTTATGTTCAAAAGCATAGAGCATGAGACTGAAGTGCAAGTTTTTGTATGTCTGCTCAGAAGTAAGTGTAACTTATTCCCAAAGAAGTGTTTACAGCAGTGGTTCTCAAAGTGGTGGGTTACAACCCACCATTGGAACCAAAAGCTGTCCCCTGCCCCCTTAAGGGGTGGGGACAACATGGCGGCGGCGATCTCTGGGATCACCGCCGGCGCCCCCGCAAGCACTCAACATTCGAACTTTGAGAAATGCTGGTTTATAGGGTTGCAGCTTGAGTCTGCTTTGCCTCACAGTTCTACCAGTGTAAAAACAAAGAAACAAAACTCTTCCATTCTCTTAAAAGTTCTGCAGACTCTAATGAACCATGAAGCACTGTTTTATTAATGTTCTGCATCTTTCTTCTGCTACACTTAAAATTATGAATATAATTTGCGAAATTCGATATTCATAGTATTGTATAATGTAGGGTAGTATTCATATTTCGTATTCAGAGTCATAATTGGTCAATTTCTCAGGTATGTTCTTTGCAATTGAAAGTTCGATCTTCTGTAGTTTCTGGAAGTGATTCCATAATCACTTCAATAGCAAAATCTGGGCTTATGGCCAGGTTTTTAAAAGGGTTTATTAAGTATTAACTGCTTCCTGTTTGTGTCTAAAAAGTAAAAAGAAGGAATTCACCTTTGTACTTTTACCAGGCTCTTTCATTTCAGTAGAGTAGTGACATGTTTTCTACTGTTGGACAGCTCTGTGAAATTACATTTGGAATTCCAGTATACAACTCTCCCTCTACTGTTAACTATACAAATACCTTCTAAAATAACATAGTAGTATAATCCCTTTTTATGCTGCCCTGAGTTCCATGTGGAAGGGATGGATGGATGGATGGATAGATATTGTGCAAATAATTGAACAGGCAAGAACTGCAATACCAGGACAGTTATAATAGAAATGTATGTGATATTTAAGCTATGACAAATAACTTTGGCTATTTTTATTTGTTTAAAATATATGTAGTGCAGCAAAAGTAGCTCAGTTGTTAAATCATCATAGATCAAGGGTGTCAACTCGTTTCATACAGCGAGCCGAAGTTGGCATTCATGGCGCCTGCTGAGGGCCGGAAGTGATCTCGTTAACCAGGTGGTGACCAGAATTAAGCACTTTGTTCTCACCTAGGAACGCATTAGCTGCAAATGACAGAAGAGAAAATATGCAAATCATGGTCATATTTTCAAGATATGGGAGAGCCCAATTACCGGTATCACACGGGCTGCCCTTTCAGCAACACTGCTTCTGCCAAGCAGTGTTCCCTTTAATATTTTCCCTACCATGCAGAGCAGTTAATGACTTGAGCAGTACATAACCACTGCCATCTTAAAATGAGCAATGTCCAGTCTGCTTTCTAGGCAACAAGTGAGGTACTGCTCATGCATCACAACTACAGCAGTCAGGTGGCATGTTTACATAGATTTGTCATACACAACATACAGTATTTCATGACCATTCGGCTCCACTATTCCAAACTGACAAAAAATATCCTCCATCTTCTGAATGCTAGGTATTCTGCTAAAATTGTAACATACACAGATTTGCAGCATAAGTCTATGCATTTCTACTCATTGAGTCTCATTGAGACATACGCCTATTAAAGTGTGTATCAGATTGCAGCCTTGCAGTGCAATCCCATCCAACTTATACTACTGGTGCAGCGGTGCAGCGAGAACAGGAGGCTCCAGAACAGAAAGGGGATTCAAATCCTCTCCAAAGGGGGATTCAAAGGGGATTTGAATCCCCTTTCCATTCTGGGGCCTCCTGTTCTCGCTGCACCGCTGGTTACACCGGTGGTGTAAGTTGGATAGGATTGCGCTGTTAGACTCTAAATCAGGGTCTGTTACCAGAAATTCCAGCTCTATCTGGGCATGCCACAGATTGAAGCGGGGAGTGGGACGTTTTCCTTAAGATATTGTGTATTTCTGGGTGGTACTAATAGAGCTATTATTGTGACTTTTTGAGGCTTCCTCCTTCTGCTTCCCAGTTCAAACTATGTCTAATTTCATAAACCTACACTACACCTCCTCCCTGCCCCCTTTTCCCCAAGCTAAAATGCCTCTGATAATTTTTGTAGCCCATCTTTGCACCTCTGTAAAAGGTCCAGGGTTCTTTGTACCTTTTCCCATGATATGCTTTTGGAGAGGAGGCAAACCGAAGCACACTTCTATCCGCATAGCGCACATGCCTACATCACTTCTATCAGTGTTCTACAAACATTGCCTGACTTCTCTTCAGCATTAGAGAATAATAGAAAGAGATAAGAAATTCATCAACATCAGATAGACTGCAGCAGGGACTGGAGGCTTTATTAATCAAATATTATTAATTTTCATTAAACCCCCCCCAAGCGTGTGGGTTCTAGGTTGGTGAAAATGGCCCTAGACATCTACCTCCCCCAGATGTAAATGGGCATCGCATCCTGGCTCAATCCTTGCTTGGTCACTGACCAGGTCAGTCTATCACTGCCAACCCCACAGGGTTGAGGCAGCTGGACAGCGCAGACCCACCCCAGGTAAGCCTAAAGGTGGTCTTTGCCCTTCCAGCCTGGGGCTTGCCAGCTAGCCTCAGCATCGTCTGAGCGGTTCTGGCTCACCCCATGGCCTTGCTTACCTCCGGATGTATGCAAAGTATAAGCTTCCCTGGCTACCCCCCCCCTGCACGCTACCTACCTAAAGTGACCAATGTGATAACCTAACTTTATGGAACCCTCCACAAACCACAGTCCGGGGTAGGCGAAAAACCCACAGCCAAAGGCTAATCAGGCTATGAGAAAACATTCCTACCCGGCCCCTTTGATGAGCAACGAGCTAATCTCGGACTGAAAGCTGGGAGGGTGGGCTGGGTTTCCGTCTTCGGGGTGCGACTGAGATCAAAAGGAGTGCAACGCTCCTGGCCTCCTAAGTCCCGCCCCACAACACCGGCAGCCAATCAGCTGTCAGTATTCCCCTGCCTTCATCCAGTGAGCTCGGGGAGAAGCCGAGCAATCAGCGCTGGCCCTCCGAAGGTGGGGGCCAACGCCTTTCTTTCAGCATTCCTATTACAACTTTGCAGCTCATCAACTGAGAGCAGATAATGACCCGATAATTGAGAGTGCCCAATTATCATGTGGACTGTATAAGGAGCTTCTGCACAATGACACATGCTGGATCCTATCCCCTCCAGCATCAGCCTCCCCACCCCTTTTCTCTCCTCAGACTTGCACTAGTGCAATTCCTTTCTGAAATTGAAGCAGAAGGAAAACAACTAGGAGTGATGTACAGATCTCCAGGGTTGCTGTTCAGCTGGAAGGAGTGTGTAAGAAGCAAAATGGAGCAGCTGTAAGAGTCCCTGAAATGCTAGATCTCTCTAGTGATGATGCAGACAACTGGTTTAACAGTTGTTTAGTTTAAACAGCAGTTTGATTTGTTCTTGGAAGCCAATGTAGTTGTATAGAACCCAGATAAAAAGGAGATAGCTCTTTTTTAATTTGAGAACCTTGTAGGAACTCAAAGTGTTTACTACAGACAAAAAAAATCTAAATATGATATTGTGATTAACAGCACAATCCTATCCAGCACCAGGCCCATGATGTATCCAGTACTGAAGAGGAGCAGACTGGGGGTCTCCTCGGACTAAGGGGATGTTTGTCCCCTTGCCCTGAGTAATTCCCCAGCATCCACTATGGGGCTACTTGGGTCTGTGCCACCTAAGTCAGGGCTAGAGGCCTGGGAAGGAGGATAGGATACAGCATCCAATGGCACGCTGTTGTCTAGGATTTCCATCCTGTGGTCCATGGAACACAGGTGGTCCGCAAGGCCTCTGGAGTTGCATGTGCTTCTGGCCAATGACTTCTGGGCCACCTGGCTCTTGCGCAAGCTCGGGCAAGGCGAGTGGGGCCTCGGTCGGGCAGGCAACAGACGCACTACCCGAGTCTTCGGCCCCTGCTGCGTGGCTGCCTACCCAGAGGCAGAGTGCAGCGAGCATTGCTGGGGGAGCCCACCTGTCTGCCCTTGGTCCGAATCGCCAGGAAATCCCAGCAAACCCGAAGTGGGTTGGTGGTGATGCAATGACGTGTGATGTCATTACGTCACTGTCAGATTATTTCCGGGTTCCGGATTACTTCCAAGTTGCTCGGCGAGTTGCCACAGTGGTCCATGGTCGCCTGAACCTTGGGAACTGCTGATCTAGGAGAACATTTAGTCATTACTAGAAAAAGTGAAGTCTCGCCTTACACTGCCTCCCATTCAGAAATCCAAAAGCATCAGATGTCTCAGCTGGGATACTTGCAGCTGTGTTGCTACATATTTATATTTAAAGAATCCAGCATTTTACAAATATGAAATAAAAATGTTACTGATTGTTCTTTCAGCCTTTCTGTTGCTGTTTTATTATTAGTGTATTGAATATTTTCAACGCAGTCAGGAATGAAACAAAATCCAAATGAATGGCATTTTTTAACACATTTCCTAAGAGACCCGCACAATAAGCATGCTGGCTGTAGTCAAATTATATGTAATTAGGTTACTCTAGGGAAGAAGACATTTCTAGTTTTCTTATGGCTCCCAGAGTAACTGGAAAAGATATTGGATTGTTTAATGACTTATTAGTCATAAAGAAAGCAGGGAGGAAGAAAGGGAACTTGTTTTACTTTTGACTATTGAACGTTTGTTCTGTAAAGGCTATTAAAGTTGTCTTAATCTATTATTGTAAAAAGAACCAAGGACAAAATCCAGTTGGAACACTTGAATAAGAGTGGCCCTGTGAATGACTGAATTGCAGGCACTGATTTTTCACATTTTTCACCATCTCTGGAAATTTCTTTCATTAAGCTGGCTGCAGTAGGAACTAGTAGACAAGCTGTACTTGTTAGCTGTGAGCAGCTGCATTTTCTAGCATTGCCACCTGGCCCTAGACATGCGTCTATTAAAAGCAAAGTGCAAAGGGTAGGTGAGTGACAAGCTCTTTTATGCTGAGAGTAGAAGCTTCTTTGATATTTGAAAGAGGCCGAACTATTTGTAACTGTTAGCAACAAAATTGCCTGAATGGGAATTTACCTTCCATTCTTGCTTTTCTGTTTGATATCATCTTTATATCACATTTTCTGTTTGTATCTGTGTTTATACAGATCTGTCTGTGTTTCCTACTAGTAGAACTGAACAATCCTGTGTAGCTCTTGCACTGGTGTAACAGTAGATCCACCGGAGTAAGTGCACTTATGCCAGTGTAACTTGCCGTACGTCGATGAACGCAGGACGGACCCCAGTGTAATCCCTCTTGGACGCCGCACATGCGCAGTTCAGACATAGGACAGATGCCAGCACAACTCCACCTGTGCAGGGGGTATTCTGGGGGCATTCGGACACCCCCGGAATGCCCTCTGCGCCAGCTGAATTGTGCTGGCGTCCGAACTATGCATGCACGGCGTACAAGAGGGGTTACACTGGTTTCCGGTTTGCATCCATCGGCGTACGGCAAGTTACACTGGCATGTGCACTTACACCGGTGGATCTACTGTTACACCGATGCAAGAGTTACACAGGATTGCGAAGTCAACCAACAGTTAAATGCCTTGGGAGAGAAAAGTGGGAAATGCAATGGTTTTTTGTTTGTTTGTTTGTAGTAGAAGCTGGCCATATTTCAAAGGCTTGAATGGGCAATTATAAAATATTTATCTCTATTGATTTATGTGGAAACTTTACTGTTGTAGAGCTCTACTTTAAGCTCAGTCTTTAAAAAAGTGTACCACATTCTGCACTTGATGTGTACAGTATCCTATATACACTACAGTATACAGTACTGTACACATAGAGTCCGTGTCCCCTCCCCCCTCAGATAGATTTACTGTATTGTTATCTCATCTGTCCTTTTCCATCCCCTTGAATAAGCCTGGGACTAGAAGGTAGCCAGTTCAGGAGGTGATAGAGCCTAATTCGTGTGTGGCACCTCATTCCCACCAGAAGGAAGGATGTTATGTTTTGAAGTCTCCAGACTTTTAAGGCAGGCCCATTTCAGCTCATTTCAGCTGCCTTGCCATGAAGCTAACAGAAGCATGAATGATGGTTGCTCTTGTCTATCTGACATGAGGGAAACATCCTGAATCTGAAAGTCAAAGCTTTGACATCTTGAGTAAAAGCTTTGCTTAAACAATAAATTTAATTATGACCAAGCACATCTCTGGCATATTATCAAAACCGGTTTAAATAACTGCAGACATTTGCTGGATTAATAGTTTTGTAATGTGAATATGCTTATCATTCAATGCAATATGGTATAATATCCCGTATGGTGTTAATCATTTAACCTTTGGAACTGAAGTTGTCCTTTCTAAATAAGCTTTCAGACATTTATTATTGTCATATAGATTTGCCTACAAATTCTATCAATTTACCCCACATCATAGCCTTTTGAAGGAAAGCAGGGTAGCCGTTCCTAAATGCCTCCTCAACACCCTCCAATCAAGTGAATGTGCAAGACCTAAAATGAGGCTTTTATTGTAGCTGATTATCGGTGAGGATCCTGGAAATGATCTCTGCATTCTCCCAGAAGGCTTTGCAAAGAGTTCAACATAATTCTGTAACATTGAATAGTACTGTACTCAAAAGCAGTTATGTCAAGTGCCACAAAAATGTCAAACGAGAAAATGTCTCCTGGCATAAGAGCCAGATAAGCAAAGCCTCAGGGTTTGTGTGTGTTCATTTTAAGAAACAACAATCCACAGCTGTACAGAAATTACTGTCCACATAAAATTCATACAGCCAGGAAGGGAAGGAGAGAAGTCAAATTGTGATTTCGACTTTCCAATTGTAGAGGTTTTAATTATATGAGAGAGGTTCTTTTCATCATTGTGCTCTATTTCAGCAGGCAGCCATGATCTCCAACTATTACTTCTGAGCCCCAAGGGTAACGATTAGTAATCTAATCAAAGTCATATATTTCCAATTTACTCAATTCAGCATTCCCGATTTTAAAAGAGGAACATACTGAGGACAGGTAGCCTTGTATTTTCCCACATAGTAACTTGCAGCCTAATCTCTTCATCTGAAACTGTAAAACTCTTCAGCAAATTGGGCAAAAGCTTTGTGGAAACACTTGGCAAAGTTTACACAAATGTTTGACAAGTCATTTTGCTGTCTCAGTAGGGTTGCATACTGGAAATCTTTTAAATTACTAAGGATCACAAAATTGTTTACTGGCACTGATATTTTGTGCTGTCAGTTTTTGGAGCATATGAGACGAATAAAAAGCAAAGATTACTGAAAGCTATTGTGAAAACTTGCCAGACATCCCTGTGTTGTTCATGGCTTCTTTTCTAGTATCTGCGATGAGGTTTTTGGCACCTTCCGTGTGCTGTTCTTCATGGATAAAATTAATTCTAGTGTTAACAGAGACAATCTGTTCACAAGTCTAATTTTAGCCTCCTGACTAAATTTGTGGGCCACAGTTTAAATATACTTAGGTAGTGGTTAGTAAATTTGTTGTTTCATATAATATTGTTCTGGTATAACATAAGACACTTGTTACTTCAAAAGACTACATTTTAAAGTAGTCTTGCTTTTCAAGAATGTTGAGGCAGCAGAAGAGAAGTCATTTTGTATGTAACAAACAAGACCAGGATTCATATGAATACTAGGAGAAATATTGCTAATAAGAAACTTTTGGCACTTAGGTAAAGGTAAAGATGTCCCCTGCTCGAAAGCTCGTTGTGTCCGACTATAGGGTGCAGTGCTCATCTCTGTTTCTAAGGCCGCAGAGCCAGCAGACGCTTCCATGGTCATGTGGCCAGCATGGCTAACAGAAGGCTATTACCTTCCTACAGCAGCGGTACCTATTTATCTACTTGCAATTTCTTGCTTTCAAACCGCTAGGTTGGCAGGAACTGGGACAGGAGACGGGTGCTCACTCCGGCATGCGGCACTCGGGTCTTGAACTGCTGTCTTACCGACCTTCTGGTCTGCAGTTCAGCGTCTTAACCACTAAGCCACCGCAGTCCCTTTGGCACTTAGGTAAAGGTAAAGGTATCCCCTGACAATTAAGTCCAGTCGTGTCCGACTCTAGGGTGTGGTGCTCATCTCCATTTCAAAGCCGAAGAGCCAGCGTTGTCCGAAGACGCCTCCGTGGTCATGTGGCCGGCATGACTCTCCTTGCCGCAGCGCGTAGCATGCAGCTGGAACACGGAGCGCTGTTTACCTTCCCGCAAGTAGTACCTATTTATCTACTTGCATTGACATGCTTTGGAACTGCTAGGTTGGCAGGAGCTGGCAAAGCAACGAGCACTCACCCCGTTGCGGGAATCGAACTGCCAACCTTTCGATCAACAGCTTATGGTTCAGCGGTTTAACCCGCTGCATCACCCCATAGGTAAAATGAAAGAAAGATGATTCAACTTCCAAACAGGCATAGAACAGAGCTACATGGTCCTAGCAAATGAATATTGGCAACAAAGGAAGAGACACCAGGGAGGGCCGAACACGGCAACGAATCTCCTCGCTCGCCCCAGCCAACAGGATGATCCACATTGCCGCCGACCACCGTTGCACACACATCCTGCCCGCCTGCTGCCTGGGGCCCAATCCCAACGCCCAAGGCCCCCACCACTGACAATGTCACTGACTACAAGGGTTCTGTAGAGAGCTGCCCACCCAGGTATTATATTACACACATTATCTGTTGACTTCATTAACTACCAGTTTGCTGTGAGGTTCAATTCAAGGTGATTGCTTTGATCTTTAAAGCCATAAATGGTTTGAGAACAGAATAAATGGAGGCTTGCATATAAGCCTGCTTGAGTTGGTGGTTACATTTCAGAGATGCTCCTTTGGGCCCCTTCACTGAGATAAGGAAGGTAAGGGCCTTTTTTGGCTTTGGCACCCAGGACTTGGAATAGCCTCCCAAGAGAAGCACATCTGGGCTCTTCATTGTTTGCTTTTTGTGAAGACAATTTTATGTAAGTGTGCTTTTTAGGAGCCTGTTTGTGTTTGGTGCTGTTTTGCATTGTTTTGTATTGAATTTTATTTTGTTTCTCTTGTATTTATATTATTTTGTGTCAACTTTTTATTGGGCTGATATTTTTGTAAGTTGGCTTGTTTTCATTTGTAAAAAACCTTATAAATTAACAGCAACATCAATAACAACTGACTCATTTTTCTAACAAACAATATACTTTGGAGTTTTAGGACTGTACCAAATATTTGTCCATTTTGCTTTTCAAACCAAAATAGAAATGGAAAGTGACAAATATTTCAAGAAAAAGTCTTAACTTATTAGTGTATTGGGGAAAAATGTTAAGTTATAGTCACTGTCTTCCATAGGATGCATCTGTCATTTTATTTGGGTACCTGTATGTAGCGGTACATGACAACTAGGTGTTTGAAGTCAGAGGGTGAGTTTTCTCCATTTTGCAATAAAGCAGCTATTCATTTATAATCTACTGCTTTGGTCATCCATCCCAGGTTGCTGAACTGAGCAGAATGAATTGCTCTGACGTTATGGAATAATCATCAACATTCTAAATTCAGAGGTACTGAAGCTCTTTATAATATATCAAACAATTTTGTTTCTGTGAAGAAAACAAAAGGTCAATTTTGCAGGGAAAATCCTTCACCCACCTCCTGGTTACTTGAGAATCTGAGTGGCTGAATAATCCACTGTAGGGAAGCAAAGAGACAGGTTGTCTAGGAGACAGATTAGGCAGTGGATTGCGAAAAGATGTGTTTGGACCAAAGTAGATGATATGTGGAAGATGCATGAAGTTTCATAACTTTTTTTTCCTGAAAAGCAACGTTTTTCCTGAAAAAAAAAGTTTCAGAGAACTTGCAGTGCAATCCTAACCAACTTTCCAGCTGCAATGCAGTCCCGAGGTAAGGGAACAAATGTTCCCTCACCTTGAAGAGGCCTCCATGACTGCCCCTGCACTGCAAAATGCAGTGTGCGCCCTGTTGGCATGGCTACACTGGCGCTCGAAAGATGGTTAGGATTGCGCTGTAACAAGGCTATGTAGGTTTAACCATTTTCGATCGGTAGCTTTCATGGCCCGCTATTAAACGACAATGTACGACACTTACGGGAAACGATGCCATGTAGAAAGTTTTGTAAAAATTTTACTGATATCCAACAACCGTAGCGGGTTTCCTCAAAGGGCAGCCGCTCACGGAACAAATACGTAAGTGTCGTACATTGTCGTTTAACCATTTGTTTTTCCACTCAAAATCATCCTAAAACTACTTTTCTCCTGTTAGGGAAAAAGATACAGGGACAACATATCTTTCTCACTTTGGATGGGAATCGGTTGGGGAGGGGTTTTTGAGTGGAAATCTTAGAAAGAAAATTGGTTAAGCAGCCACGCCCTGGACGATTTCTTCCCCAATTTGAAGTGGGTCTTTCAGCTTCTAAGAGTGCTTTAGGGTTTTGGAAATGGTGCAGTTTGCCCACGCAAATGTAGGAACAGCAGTTTGGGGGCTTTTTAAACTTTTGAACAGGTTTCTACATTGTCAAGTTCATAACCTGAAAGGGGTGGTTCATAATCTGAGAGGACTCCAGTGCCTTTTATTAAGAGTTTATTAAGAAAATCAGAACTGTCCCAGTTGACATCACTCAGATCTAATAATGTTAAGCAGATAGTGAGGGCCAATAGGCAGCAGGGGCATATATTGATTTTAAGTAGCCAGCCAGTTTTGGGCTGCAGGCTTCTATTTCATATGCTAAAATTATAAAAAGATGCATATTTAAAACTAAACTACGTAACATATTGAATCAGTTACACTTGCACACCCAAGGGGATAAAGAACCTGTGGCTTAAATCTTCCAATTAATGCTGCCTCTTTTTCCAGCTTCACTCATGATACATTGCTTCTGTTTTGGGCTTGCTTAGAAACTGTTTTCAGTAGCTTGTGAATACCAATAGAAGTATTAATATCAATACATTGTCCTTCTTACACACAACAATATTGAAAACATGCATTGAGAACAAGGAAATGTGACTGCATACATTTAAAACCCTTTGGTATATATACAAAATCCATAAATGCTGAGAGTTTTTTTTCCCATTGACTGCTGAGAGTAGATATTAGCTTTGTCAGATACTGCATTTTAACAAATGACTATATCAAACCTTCAGAATAGCATGGCAACTTTAATGAAAGTTGGCATCCTATTTCAGAACATATGGAATCAGCAAAAACCGTGTTAATTTAGAAGGTGAGCACCCTGAAAGGTTGCTGAGTGATGCTCTTCCCTTTATTCTTTCTTTAGTGTGAACACTTAAACTTATCTTTGTTCGAACTTTTTACTATAAAACGTATAACACTGTATGGCACAAAATGCTATTTTACTAGTATATCAGAAACCTTTGTAGTAAAAAAAATACTGCTCTCTAGTGTAAAACATAAATAAGTGGACTCTTGCTTACCTCAGGGCAGGTATGTTCTGTAATTAATGGTGCAATCCGATGTAAGATGCAGCGACCAGCCTAAAGGGTCGGCTACTGCATCCTATTCCTGTTCCTGGGCCACCCTGTGGCAGACCAGGAGCACCTCGGGAAAAGGGGACCATCCACTTCCCTGGGTGCAAGCCGGCTGGGGCCCTATGGGCCTCCTTGGATGTACGTTAGCTATGAACTGTACGCTAGCTATGAACTGTGTGACAGGACATAATCACAGATAATCATCACCCCACAAGTGTCAGCCAGTGCTTTGCAGCTGGGGGAGGAAGCACACAACATGATTTCAATAAATTACCAGGTAAGTGATACTGTACATTATGGAAATTATGATAAAATGTAAAATAGCTTTGCTGCTTTCAGTGGCAGCTGCTTATTTCTGGTAATGTGTAGTTCCTGCCTTAATACAGATTAGAATCTTAACTTTTTTTTTCCAATGCCATTAGCAAGCTGGTCGGTTGGAGGACGTCTTCATCTATAACTGTATGATCTTTTCATGTCCCATTCAAAGTTATCTTGTAATATTAGTACAAAAGCAAAAATCCAGAAAAAAGATACTGAAGTTCTGCGTAACATTAGCTACGAGCTTATTTTGGCAGTATCCTCAATAGATTGCGTGGAATCTGAATTAAGAGTGCTGTCAAGCAAGATAATCCTTTCTAATTAATACTCAAGAGGAATAGTTAATTTTTAGACCTCTAAAACAAATTCCAGTAAGATCATTTGAAAAGATTCTGGCTGAAATTGGTTTATGAGAGAAAAGAGTACCATGAATACTAATTTCAAGTACTATCAGGTAAATGTTAGGTGCCTATCTTATGCATGTGTATCTAGACAAACTGCCATGTATACATAAGAAGATAAGAAGAGCCCTGCTGGATCAGGCCAAAGGCCCATCTAGTCCAGCTTCCTGTATCACACAGTGGCCCCACCAGATGCCTCAGGGAGCACACAAGACAACAAGATAACCTGTTTCCTGTTGTCAGCACGCTGAGCTGATAAGTTGCAGAGCTTCTGTGGGGGAGGGAAACTGCAGCTGCACTTGAGTGAGAGTCAAGGTTGCCCTGTCATCTGAAGCATGGTGAGGTGAATGCCAGAGAGAGAGCTGGACTGTGAAAGAAACATCTAGAATGAAGGGCTCTATGAAAGATCAGAACATTATTGTATTGTAAAAACCCGTTGGGGTTTAGAAAAGCCTGCCCATGTAAACCGCCTTTGAATTAAAGTTGGAGGAGAAATCCGATGACCAAAGAAAAGGCGGTATATAAATACTGATTTATTATAATAATATTATTATTAACCTATCAAGCGGCATACAAAACTGAACACATCCACACTCCAAACAATATCTGATGGTGACTTCCACCAACTCATCCTCAGAATCTCCCCACGGCTCATGTCCATTGCAGCTGCCACAGTAGCAGCTCCATTTCTGAAGGAATGCATTCCAAAACCAGCCAAATGTAAGCCCAAGATCCTAAGGCTCTTTTAAATGAAACAAATAGGAAGTAGGTCAGCAGGATCTGATGTACAAAGAGAGATCCTTCCTGCGTCCCATATCATTGTAAGTAAAGGCAATGGACTTTAAGTAGACAAAAAAAAAAAATGACCATGGTGTCTGACAAAGGTGCATCAAGGGCCCCTTCCCTTCTGATTGGTCTTAAATTGCCGTAATCTGATCTCTATCCCACCTTTCACTCATGCCAGGTCTGAAAACTTAAAAGCATAACTGGAATTATCCCTCTTCTGCAAGGAACTCACCTGGTCAAAAAGCACCCCACTCAAAAAACAACAACAACCAGGGAAGTCACCTGAAAAAGGGCTGATTTGTAATGCAAAACACAAAGATAAATCAAGGCATCCAACACACTGAACAATATTTCAGGCATAATTGGATGCCTGTGTTTTGGTGCTTTAGGGGCCTTTCGCACCCAACCCTCAAGCATGTGCCTAACTACCCCACCCCAAGGACAGGGGGACACATCCAGCACAATGTAGTGCTGGCTTATTAGGCTATGGTTTGACTAGTAGGTCCTAATCCTCCCCTCCTGAAGGTATTTCTCCAGGGCACTTCACTCCTGAGCTGCCCTCTTCATAACAAATGCACCTGCCAGGACTTTAGGTACTCATCTGAGTGATGGAGGTGTCCTGGTGCCGCACACTATCTTCTTGCTGATTCTCCAGGGCTGTAAGCCTATTGGCCAAAGGGTACACCAACTAAAAATTAGCTGGCTTACAAAGCACCCAGCCACGAGCCTGTCCATTAATGTCCATTAATCCATATATATTTTTTTTTTAAAGAACCTTGCCAAGACCAGACCGGGGTTGCAGAATTTAGACTTGCAACTGTCCTGCACCTCATGCTTTCTGAGCTCGGTGGTAAAAGCTGTAGCTTCAACCCCAGCAGACAGAATTGCTCCAAGAAAAGATGGCCAGGCTCCTAGACTATATGCCAATATAGAGATGTTTACTGCATGCCAATTGTTAGGACCAATGTTGTATACCATTATGTCTCAAGTTTATGGCACCATTAGTCCTTGTCTATGCCTGATATAAATACCGTATTAGGAGCCTGGTCATTCTCCACATGCTGTACTTTCAAATTCAGCTCTTCCAGCTCCAATGGCCATCTTTACAGACTCCGAGCTGTAGCATGCCATGTCCTGATGTAGTTAAGGTGTGGCTGACCAGTGGCTAGCCTGGTCTTGATAGCAAGTGCAATTCACTAACAAAGAAGAAGGGAGAGAAAAAAGACCTACCGTATTTATTGGCGTATAAGACACACTTTTTTGTCTAAATTTGTGACCCAAAATAGTAGGGTGTGTCTTATACGCCAATACTAAAAAATCCCTCCCCCCCCGCCCGCTTTAAAGCTTTTTGGGCTTACCACATTTTTCTGGAGCCGGAGAGCTCCCTTGTGCTTTCTTCCCTGACTAATCTATCCGATCTACAGCTGTTTGTCGGGTTTAATTTATGCACGTTCATGAGTTGAGCTTCTCAGCAGCCAGCAGAGGGCGTTGTGCTTCTCAGTTCAGTTCAGCTGGGCCTAGTTGGGGAGGCTTTGGAAACTGTGCATAGGTGAGGTGGGGTGGGGTAAGAGTTGAGTCTGGGTTTTTTTTTGTACTTTTATGTTGTTTACTTTGGAAACAGCATGGGTGGGGTGGGGGAAAAGAGTTGAGTCTGGGTTTTTTTTTGTACTTTTATGTTCACTTTGGAAACTGTGCATGGGTGGGGTGGGGTGGGGGAAAAGAGTTTGAGTCTGGGGGTGTTTGTACTTGGGGTAAATGTTTTTTACTTTGGAAACTGTTCATGGGTGGGTTGGGGGAAAAGAGTTGAGTCTGGGGGGGGTTGAACTTGGGGTAAATGTTCTTTACGTTGGAAACTGTGCATGGGTGGGTTGGGGGGAAAAAGTTGAGTCTGGGTTTTTTTTTGTACTTGGAATTTATATTCTGGTGCATTTTGTTCATGTGTCTTATTGCTGTGTGTTTTAAAAGAGATCCTGGTATTTTTGTGCAATTTATGTAAATTAGCTAATTAAGCAGCCAAGCAGTAAGTGGCCAAGTGGCCCAAAAATGCTTTAAATCTTTTTTTCTTGAAACCCAGGGCCAAAAGGAAGGTGTGTCTTATACGCCAGTGCATCTTATACGCCGATAAATACGGTATATATTTCGCAGACTTTTTTTTTTAAAAAAAGAGTTATTTAGACTTTTACTGGCATATTTAAGTAACACTTACGGTATCTGTATTTGCTAATATTTTATGATATTATGTTGGTTTTTATCTGCTGACGTGACCTCAAGCACAATGTGGAGACTTCATACTTCACCTCAAACACAGCAGAAGAGGATATATTTTTTTGAGTAAATAAACCCTAGAGATTTAAGCAGAACATCCCAATTTCATGTCTAAAATATATTGCTATGTAATATGTCAAGCATAAATAGGGAGTAATAAAAAAAGGTAATATTAACAGCAGGGCAACATTCTGATGTGTTTCTAAAGGAGGACTGGCATCAGGACTAATCCAGTGAAACAGAGATAGTGCTGCATTTCCCCCTTCCTTAAAATTATCTCTATGTATTAGTAAGCAGTGATGCAAATCATGAATTATAACTACCAAAGTGAAAATCAAATGCATAAGAGACTCATCTCTTATATATAAATGCTGTCACATGAACAGTTGGTTTTATGATACCAAAAAAGTAGCAGTAGATGAATCCTGGAGGTCTGCCAAGAAAAGGGTTTCCTACTCCTGTTGCTGTTTTTCTTTCAAATGATGTTCATGATAGAACCCTAATTCCTTTTTCCCCTCAATGCACAAGCAAGATCCGGAGACCTGTGGAGGCCTCCCATCAGTGGCGTCACTAGGACGCGCGTCACCCTGGGGTGGGGGACGCGCGTCACCCTAGTGATGCTACCATATCGCAGCACGGGGGGGCGACCCGGCTCCCCCCCCCGCGTCGGGTCGGGTCGCCCTTCGGACGCTCCGAGGCTGGCCCGGGAGCCGGCCTCGGAGTGTCCAACCCCGTCGACGGGGTTGGACACTCGGAGTGTCCAACCCCCTCGACGTTTTGAGGGCAAAAAGCCCTCAAAACGGGTCTGCGCTTGCGTGAAAATCCAGAAAATACCCGGATCGACGCGCTGCCTGGGCCTTATTTCAGAAGGCCCTGGAGCGTCCGGAGGGTGTCGCGCGAGGGGGTGCGCGCGTCACCCCCAGGCGGCCCGCCCCCCCGCCACGCTCCAGTGACGCCCCTGCCTCCCATATCTCCATCCTTCCTCTCATTTTAGGTGCACGTTGTTTGAACTCTATTACGATCTTTGACAACCCCCTATGCATGCAGATGTGGGAATGGCAGTATGCTTTATGGCTTGGATCCAAGGCACTACTTCGTCATGACTGGTAGAATTTGAACCTCTTTTGGTTGTGGCATAAATCCCCATGCCACAACACAAACACTTTTCAGATCTTCCTCAGTTTCAAAAGAGATTTACTATGCAGCGTTGCAGAGTGTTGTTAAGAAACACAAGTCCAAGTCATTCTTGGGCACATTTGTTTGGATCCAACTTTAATTCTTACCCTGTCTGAAATGGCACAACATCTTAATTGAAATATATCCAGAATTTATAAGGCTTTAAAATTCCAGAATTCCTTACAATTTTTGGTACAAAGCAATATCAATCCATACAGACAGTTGTCCCAAAGACAAATCACTCTTTCCTTCTCTCATTTCAATACAGTGTTCTGCGGGCAAAGCTGTAAGGAGTACTAGATTTTTGAAATCTTTGGTCCATGATGGTTACAGTAACAAGCCTGCAACAACATGGCAAGCAGAAGTAGTATAAGCCGAACATGTATACTTGTAAATAGTGTTTGCCTTCCTGCCAGCGGTTTTTAAATGTCCCTTTTTATTTTTACAATTTCTTAAAAAATATTTTTATGTATTCAAAATACTGTATAGTGAACCTCTGCTTGCAGTTTTTATCTGCTGCTTTTATTCACCTTCAAGCATGCCTCAAGGGCTTTTTATGCCATATGTATGTATTAAAACAATCAGACTTCAGTGCCTGACAAAATCTGGGTTGTTGAAATGTTGTCAGGTCATGTTTTAAACCCAAGCCCTTTCAAGGTCTCTCAGGGAAATTGAGAGCATTTGCTCTTGGATTTTCTTAGTACCTTGGCTTTTCTCCCAGCCACTCTCGATGGAAGAACCAACCAAATCAGCTTCATGCCTGCATGCTTTAGTAAAGTCAGATTAATGTTCCTCTTGATAGCATGGCCAAACCAGCTGACCTTTGCCAGCTTGTGTGCATCAAGGTGAATTATTAATTGTAAACTTGCTGAGGCATTTCCAGATGTATCTGTAGACAGTCTATTCAAGGGAAATGCAGTAATTGTTCAGTTCCATTATTTGAATACCATCCAATCAAATTTAACTTGCAATTTATTCCCTTGAACAGACTGTCTGTTTTATTTATTTATTTATTTATTTATTTATTTATTTATTTATTTAAAAGATTTATATACTGCTTTTCTAAAAATTCAAAGCGGGGGTACAACATACAACATTCCTTTTTGAGCTCAATGTCAAAACTCTTACTTGAACTGAGCATACTAAAATCAAAAATAAGCAATAATATATTTCGGCATTTTTTTTTTCCTGGAAACACAATGCCTGGTGACTACAACCTGGGGCACAGCTTCTATTTTAAAGGGGTTAGTTTTTGTTTTGTTTTGAAAGGTGATTGCTTGATAAGCAACATTTGCAGAAAAGGATAAAATTCATTTTATTGCCTAGAACTCATATAGAGTTAGTAGAGTCTAAAACGGCTAACATTGGGAAAGGATAAAATAGGTAGCAAAGAGCTGAAGAAACAAGAGCTGAAGAAGCAGTTGCAATGCTTTCCATCTGTTGCTTACAAAGGAAGCCAGCAGTACATAACTCCCATTCTTGTGTCCCATACCTTAATTTCTACCTAATTTCTAGGTTGACAGAAAGCAGATTCACTACCCTGAAGCAGAAATGTTAAAGCCCAATCCCCATAACTCCATGCGTGGCAATGCAGTGGCACTGACGCAGCCTCCGCTGCATCCTGGGGGGGGGGATTTCAGCCTTCAGAGTTCTCCTTGGGCTAAGGCAGGGGTGGGGAACCTGCGGCCTTAAGGCCGCATGAAGCCTTTTGGAGTTTTCTTTGAGACCTTATCATATATTTCATATTGTTTGTGTACACAGACATTTGTCCCCCCCCCCTCCCGTGTGCTTCAACCTTAACCCTCTTTGGGTCATTCCATGTCAAATCAACCAATAAAAAATACATTTTGGAACTTGATGTCACGGAGTTTGCTCATTTTTGGTACATTTGTACTTTACCATGAAATGTTTAAAAAATATTTTTTTCAGATTTTTTTGTCCATCCGTTTTTGAGATATTGAATGTCCAAAATTGCCAAAAAAGACCAAAATTCACTTGTCACCATACCTTCAAACGCCAGTTACAGGATAATGATGAACGCTACAGACATGGGACATGTGTCATTTTAACGCTTATGAATAGGGCATTCATTTGATGTACAACGTGACAAAATTGTAAATTTTCAAGAAATTCAAAAATATTCAAATAATATTAATTTTGAAATTTTGGAAAATTGAACTTTTTAAAAATTTTCAAAAAAATCACACTTAAAGGTATATGTCTTGTAGTCAATCAGTCAAAATTTCAAGATGGTATCTCAATGGTATCATACAAAAATTAAATTTTATTTTTGGCAGTGACCAGGAATTTAACCCCTCAAGTCCATTTTTCTACAGTTTACATTGATAAAATTATGCGGGTAAACTGAAATGAATCCAAAAATTTATAACAGGACTTATAGAGATGGATTTATAGAGAATGAATTCACTTTCTATTCTTTTACAGGATCAGCTTTTTGGTAAAACTATCAAAATCATGAACTTTTTACTTCTGTTCGTAGTTTTAAAATTTTCCTTTAGTTGCTGAATAATTTCTGAATCAGCACAGTGACATTTTTCCTCATCTAAATCATCTTCAGAAGTAAAAAAATAATTATTTGTAACCCATCTTTTCTTTGCACTTTAGATACTTTAGATCAAAATTAATATTATTTGAATATTTTTGAATTTCTTGAAAATTTACAATTTTGGCACGTTGTATATCAAATGAAAGCCCTATTAATCAGCTTTAAAACTACACCTGTCCCATGTCTGTAGCTTTCACCGTTGTCCTGTAACTGGCGTTTGAAGGTATGGTGACAAGTGAATTTTGGCCTTTTTTTTGGCAATTTTGAACATTCAATATCTCAAAAACGGATGGACAAAAAAATCTGAAAAAAATAATTTTTAAACATCTCATGGTAAGGTACAAATGTACTGAAAATGAACAAAATCCATGACGTCAAGGATTTTTCATTTGTTGATTTCACATGGAATGACCCCTTTCTTAACTATACGAAACAATATTCCCTAGAACAATCAACGCCTTAACCCTTTAACTGCTAATGCCTGCACACCGCTGCCCAATGCAGTGTGTTGACTCAACACTGCATGAAATTTAATCATGATCTTTATAGCATGTTTCAACCCACTTTCAACAAGTGCGATAGCCCAGATAACCCTTTACGCCGCGTGGGTGACAACGTAGCTCTGGCAACAGTGGGCTGCACAGTCAGTTTCATAGTCAGTCAGTCGCTCCGTGCATTGTGTGGCGTGTAGTTCACGTGTAATAGTATTGTGAATTGTGTAGTATTGTGTGTGTAGTAGTTTTGTAGGCTGTCACGATAGCAGGTGAGTCATTGATTTAATTTCAATTTAATTATTCAATTTAATGTCGATATTACAGGATAATATGTTATATGCGTGAACTGTATTCTCGACGCGGGCTGCACTGTTGCCAGTGCAGCGCAATGGCGCCAGGCATATGGCCGGGGTTGGCACTAGCAGTTACAGGTGCAGGATAAGCAAATTAAGCATTGTAAGGGAATATTGTTTAGTATAGTTTTAAAAAAGGGGGTTTCGGTGGACAAAAGTCTGTGTACAAGGGGCTCTTGTGCTTCATGTTTATTTCAATATGATTATTTGTAGTGCTACCGGGACTTGGGTCTCAACTGGGCCCGTGAATACTTGAGGTATGCCAGCGAGTTGTACGATCCTCTCCATCCCTGCCCAACAGCGCTCTAAAAATTGTCCCGTTTAGCTTTCCGCGGTCTAGGTCCCTTTCAGAATACTTCTATAAAATGTGTGTGTGTGTGTGTGTGTGTGTGTGTGTGTGTGTGTGTGTGTGTGTGTGTGTGTGCTGCGCGGCGAGGACTACTCCAGGAAGATGGTAATAAGCTGCCTGTTTACTATCTCCAAAATTAAGTGACCTTCCATGGTTCTGCACCCCTGGACTAAGGGAACATTTGTTCCCTTGCCTCAGGGTAAGCCCCTGCAGGCCCAGTGGGTCAACTTGGACCTGCACCAGCTTGGCACCCTATATTACAGTCTTCCCTGAATACTCCAAATTCCTCTACTTGTAGCTTGCCCAAGTGCTGGTTACTAACATTGCTCTGATGATGGGTATAAGATAGCAGCCTTCAAGGTTGACAGCTTTTAGCAAGTACTGTACTAACCTGTTCCCAGTAGATACATTGACAGATTGACAGCCCATTCCAACCCAACTCCTCTCCTAGTCAGGCATAAGTGTGGCCTAAGTGCAGCCTAAGTTAGGCAGAAGTTATGTCTGAGTTAGGTCAGAGGTATGCCTGAGTTAGGCAGGCTGCAGTTTCTGTGGCCCAGCACCACCCCAGGATCCAGGCAACACTTACCTCCCAGGCAGGCAGGCTCTTCTCCAGGCTCCGTGTCTGGCTCAGGCATGTGCAGGCCTCTGTCTGCATGTGTCAGCGTCCATCCGTGGCAGCTGCCGCAGGGTCTGTCGCAGCCCGGTCGCAAAGGGGCTGACCGCAGGCAGGGGGGTTGCGCCAGTCATGTGGTGGGCGCAGGGCAGGTGACAGGTGAGCGAGGTGCCTGAGCCCAGCCGCCACAGGGCACCCTGTGCATCAGCCACCTGCTGCAGGGGAGAGTGGCCGTCCCCTCCCTCCTGCAGAAGGCGATGCCACCCCCAAGCCACGTTGAGGCTGCACTGGGGGGTGAGCGGGGGAGGGAAGGGAAGGGAAGGGGAGGGGGGTGGGAACGTCACACACAAGGGGGGCCTCATGAGGACTGGAACTGCCTCTGACATGACTCGCCCGTGCGCTGCCTGAAGCCCTGGGCCTCCAAGGCCGGGGCAATGCCCACAAAGAAGGCATCCTGGCGTGCCTGCTGCTCTGTGCCCCGGCCAAGACCGAGAGATGCCTTGGGCTTGTCTGCTGCGAGCGTGAAGGGCTCACACAGCTCATCACACCCTCAGATGGGGCGACGACGGCACCTCACGGCAGGCGCTCTAGCAGGGTGGGGGGTGGCCAGCAGCCATCATCAGGGAGTGGGAGGAGAGGCAGACACACAGGCAGGCAGACAGGGGGTGCTGGGGAGGGGCATGGGTGGGTCAGAGACAGACAGACAACAAGGCTGGTGGGAGACAGATTCCGAGAGAGGGGTCTGCAGAGACCGATAGGGACACAGGGGGCGCTCCGCAGATGAAGGTGATGCATAAACAGGCGCCTCTTATGCAGACAGACTTTGGGCGGAAGTGGCTGCATTACGGGCGGACCTTCAACGGAGACGCCTGCATTACGGGCAGACCTTCGACGGAGGTGCCTGCATTACGGGCAGACGCCCTGGCTGTCACTGTTTGCCTGCCTGAGAGGCCCCCCTGACTCCCCCCTCCCCTCTGTGCCATGGGGGTCTGGCAGCACCCCTGCTGGGTTCTCCCAGGGGAAGGCCATGGCAGTCCCTGGATGGGACTCATGTAGGGGCTTCAGTGCTGGGGGCTGTCTGTGTGTGTGTGGGGCAATGCTTGTGTAAACACTGGGCACATATGTTTCACTGGGGCTCTGCCCAAGGGGCATCTTTATTGTTCTGGAACGTTAGGAGAGATGGCCAGGCGAGGCTGCCAGGGGTAGTCACACCAGCCACTCAGAAAGCAGCAGCAGCCCACCTGCCCCATGGACCTCAACATGCAGGCTCTTCCCCTGTGGAACCACAGCCTGCTCCATAGAAAGGGGAGGGGCAGCAAGTACGACAGCCAGGGAGGTGGAGCAGCAGCAGCGCCGGCAGCTGAGGAGGGTTGCAGGGCTGGCTCCCTGACCTCTGGCAGCATCGAGGGAGGCGACAGTGGGGCAACCAGACTGCAGGCCCAGGGGTGCTCCCAGGAAGGTAGGTGATAGTGGACGTTCCTGGGGAGACAAAAAACAAGGGGGAGTTACATGTCAGCTGGTATGTGGAAGTAGTCACCATTGAAGACAAGCCAGTGTGTCAGTTGCAAAAGCCTGCAGGGAGAGAAATAAAACACAGCTGATAGGTGTGACACACATAGCATGGTCTGAGCTGCTTACCTGGGTGTAAGGAGAGCATGATCCTGTAAGGGGAAAGGGTCAAAGAGAGAGACAACAACACAACTTGGGGATCACAACCATGGCAAACCTAGCAATACTGACCTGTCAGTAGACCCTGTGGAGAAAGGGGGGGGGGGCACAGCTGGTGTCTACATAAGGCTAACAGTTCCACACTTGTGGCATTGTCTGCTCACATGACTACAGGCAGCAATCAGACACAACAGTGGTAAAGAGGCATGTATCCTATATATCATAGCAGGCAAAGCAGGCAGCTATGAGACAACACATTGGTAGAGAGGCATATCATGGCAGGCCATGCAGACAGCTATGAGACAACACATTGGTAAAGAGGCATGTATCCTTCCTATATTTCTAAATGCAAAGAGGCAGCAGTCAGACCACATGTCAGCACAAACCCTGCTCTTACCTGCTGGTGTTGTTGCCTGTGGGGGGGGGAAGAGGGGCTGGGAGAAAGACATGGGTTAGCAAACACTTGCATGGAGGCAGCTGCCCAGGCACAGCTGTAAACAGGTTGGCCACAGCCAGAACAGCCCTCTCTGCCCTAGAGGGAGGCAGAGAGGAGAAGAGAGAAGTGGGGTGTTTGTGAATTTTGCCCTCCACCGACAAAGTCCCACTTTGTGGCTGTGAGGGCCAGAACCCCACACCACGTGCTCAGAGAGAGAGAGAGAGAGTGACTGGAGGTCTGGGGCTGGGCTTTTGTGGGAATGAGGCTGGGTGGGGCTGGGTGCTGATAGGCTCCCTATCTTAGGCATAACTCTGTCGGTTTCCAGACCTAGCAGGCCCAACTCCGTCCTAACTCTGACCTAACTCAGGAGTAGGGTGTTAGAAATTTTCAGGAGAGGGCTGGCTTAGGTAAGGTAAAATGGCTCCTATGGGTCTCCTCGAATTTGGGTCCACCTTTTTGGTCGACCTAAATTTTGTGTCAGCATTTGTGTTGGAGGGGGCGTGTCTGTGCTTGCCAGGGTCTGGAATCCAACGTTAATTGGTTGCCGCCCCCGTTACACCCACGGTCCGCCCATGTTCCGCCCACTTTTAGGTCAACTTTAGGTCTGACTTGTGCTGCTTAGCCCTTGGGTTGGAATGGGCTGTTCTTAGTCCGTTGGTCGTAACTTCGACCTAACTTCGCCCTAAATGGTTGCATTCCAGACCTAACTTTGACCTAAATGACTTAGGCTGACTTTAGGTCTGACTTGTGCTGCTTAGCCCTTGGGTTGGAATGGGCTGTTCTTAGTCCGTTGGTCGTAACTTCGACCTAACTTCGCCCTAAATGGTTGCATTCCAGACCTAACTTTGACCTAAATGACTTAGGCTGACTTTAGGTCTGACTTGTGCTGCTTAGCCCTTGGGTTGGAATGGGCTGTTCTTAGTCCGTTGGTCGTAACTTCGACCTAACTTCGCCCTAAATGGTTGCATTCCAGACCTAACTTTGACCTAAATGACTTAGGCTGACTTTAGGTCTGACTTGGGCTGCTTAGCACTTGGGTTGGAATGGGCTGTGAGTCTGCTTACTGTTCTCCATTACTTCATGCATTTTTCAATTTTTGTGAAATAAAATCTTATAAACAGTTTTTTTAATGAGATTTCATATACTGTACTTTATTAAAGACAGTAGAGGTATTTTAATAAAGAGCCGGAAAAGTGGTGATTGTAGAATTAAATATGTTCAATTTTAAGCATGTGAAAATTACTGCATTTTTATTGTCAAGTGGTAGTCTTGCTCTGGAAATGACTTTCCATGAATAGAGTTCTGTACAGGTTTTTAATCTCTGGGAGTAAAATGTCTATAGTTCTTGCTTTTGCGTAGTATACCTCCTCCTTTCCTTTTAGTAAAAAATAATAATAATAGCATTTTGCTCCTGTGGTGTTGTATCGTGACCAGCTAGACAAGATCCAATTAAAAAAAACACACTGGATTAATAGGATAGTTCGTGTGAAGGGCTCATTTGTTTCACTGCAGATAGTAATCAATAATGAGATCCCTGAGTGTATTTCTGGAATCACTTCATAGTAACTGTAGATGTGTTCAAAATTAATGAATATAGGGCACCTTGTTAAAAAGCACATGAAACGGGCTTTGCAGCCAACCACTAAGTAAGGCAGCATATTAACCCAAACCCACCGGAGTTGCTATGATCACCTCCATCCCCCTTACTTATGGACAGGGGTTGAGGTGGAAAGTGTATGTGAGGGAAATCAAGACAAGGGAAAATGACATTTGCAGTCCCTTCAAAAGAAGGAAGAGAGATTTTTCAGCCCTGCTTTTTCACCAAAGCAATTGAGCAAACTAACTACTCATAGGTTTACAGGACGAATGCAGTCATCTGCATTCGTTTCCTGAGCCTAAGAGTTCTAGTCCTGTAATTATTGTGAGTGAGTGAGTGAGTGAGTGAACCTAACTGGGGGAAGACACCTTTTAAAGGAGCAAAAGTGTAATTGTTCCTACTAATCCCAGCATAGGGTTCCTTCCAGCAGCTATTTGCTAGTGTCTCCCTTGTAGGTCTCATAAGATTGAGAGCCCAATTGGACCAGATACCATATTTTCATTCCTTTTACTAACTACTTTTAGAACTTTTTTTGTTGAAAATTATTCTGAATAATAATACATTCAGAGGAAGCTTGCCATATTTGGTCTGAGAATCATCAGAATCTGTAGCAATTGCTTCAGGGGCAAAAGATCATCTCCAACTAATTTTAGCCCTTGAACCCATCACCACATGTTTTGTGCTAGGTTGAGGGGAACCAAGGGGCTGGCACATGTGCAGTCCTCAGTCAATGTTGTACTAGGGATCGGGAGAGATAATTTCTTCCAGAACTGTGCTATACTTCTGCAGTGATAGGGTGTTTTTTTTAATCAGTTGCAGAGACCCTCTTCTAACCTGTTCTCAGTTCCCAAATTCGGCAAAGTTATTCAAAAAGGATGGTACAAAACTAAAGCTGATTTATTCTTAAATGAACTGGCATCCCACAACCATCATGACATGAAAAGACAGAAAAAACTGTCCAAGTTTCGCATGCACATTACAAATGTTCGATGTGGGCACTTCTGTAGCTACAATGGGGCAAGGGGGGGAAACAGCCTCGGTCTCATGAAGAGACCGCAACTGTCACCCAAGGCATTTGCAACTCTCCATCTTAACATCCCTATTGTTACATATGTTTAAGAAAACACAAACAAAAGAACTGTAACTTTTCAAAATAAACACCTTGAACAAATCATATTTTAGCTCTGTACATTCTGCCTACGGAGTGTTGGTAAACTGAGCCAGCCAAGCAGTCATTCATCACAAAATCTTTGTAACACACATGTGGTTTGATATCGCTGTAGGTACGTGTGCACTTCACAGGCTCTCCATGTACATCTGTACAATCCCAGGCATACATATTGCTGTAATTTTGTAGTGGCATTGCAGTTGCTGATGTCACCAAATCATCTGTTTCTGGATGCAAGATGGAAGGTTGCCGTATTGCATCATCTTCTACACCTAGCATGTTTCCAATTCTTCCAGGTAGTACTGTACTGGATAAATGAATTTGTGATTCCATCAGTATGAGTGTCCATTGACCTTAACTGTTCGTGTGCAAGGGTTTATTTTTCCTGTGCAAGTTCCTTTTCTTCAAGGACATGCCATGCCATCAGGAAATAATTGGACACGTACTATTTGGATCTACAATATGTATCACTGGTGGTAGTTTGTCATGCTGGGAAGAGGGATAACCATATGCTCCCACCCCTCATCCTTATCGTTGTCGCTGAAATACACATGCATAACATTTAAGTATGTACACCACTGTTAAAATAGATACTCCTCTTTCTAACAAACAGAGGGAACTACAGCAGTATCAGTATCTGGCTTTATAAATGCCTGGAAGTGCAGCTCTGGAATTAGTGTCAGAGCACACAGGGAGAAGTCAGAGCAGTAGCATCAGAGCATTTTCAATAAAACCTAATGGCCCAATTCTATCCCCTGGTTCCACTAGAGTGCTTCCAGGTAAGCTGATGCAGTGAGGACCCCACCATCCTTGGCAGCCTCTCCGCCAGCAGCAGCTGTACAGCAGCCAGAAAGCCATGGTCCTCTGGCAACATGGTGCAGAGTGGCCGTTGGTGGGCTTCTGCTGCAAGAGGGCAGGTCATGGTATAGATCATTGGCAGTAGTGTCCACCACACCCTGAACACGCCCACAACAGGCTCCTTAGAGCTAGAGCTGGTGTAGATCTGAGGAGTTTCATTGGGGACCATGTGGCAGCAGGGAAGGTCAGGGTCACGTCTTACCTCTCCCTACTGGCTGGTCCCCAGACAGCATGCTGGATGCAGTGGACACTGTGCTGGCAGCCCTGAATTCAGCATGCCATCTCCTGATAGGATTGTGCCCTGAAGTACTGAAACAGGCATGTGTATTTCTTGAATAAACTAAGCTTTTTTAGAACATGGGGTTAATATTAATGCTACATCATTTTATCTTATATAAGATTAGGTATATCTTTATATTCTCCATAATCTCAATTGAACATTTTGTATTTCAGCAAAAGTGGAGGCTTTTACTAATAGTGAGTCCTTTGTCTGGTGAGGTATATGGATCAGTGTCATCAGCAGGTAGTAAAGAATTATAGTGATTAGTAAAATGGTGTATTGTGTCAGATATTTAGGAACTTGGCATTTTTCCTTTTGTAAATGTGGGGGAAATGGCCATAGAAGTGATGAGGAGAAAGGAAAAAAAAAAAAAACACAAGCAACAGAAGACTGCTACAGATGGCTTCAAAATCCATTGTTACTATGCAGGCAGACACCTTTCATTTAAACAGCAGAACACAATTTAGCTAAATGGGCCAGATCAGAGTGAGACTATATACTGCTGAGTTTTGTGGAGGCAAGCACATACTGAAGCAATCTGTTGCTTGCATAAGACACTCGCCGAATTATATTTTGAAAGGCAGTCAAGGGTATGTGAAGACTTCCTTCATTTGACATCTGTCTTGAGTCTTAATTGAGAAACTATAGAAAGAGGGATAATTTGGGGAAGCAGAGCATACATTCATTTTGATCATACATGTGTACACACACAAGTGGAGACGCTTGTGAAGATGCTCAGCAAAATGATAAAATGTCCCTGACTTGCATTCCAGTGACGCAGTGCACTTTATGGCCATCGCAAAACACGACGTGCCACAAGATGCAGCCTGACCACTGCTGCAAAAGGTGAGCAGTGGTGGCTGGGCAACAGTGGCCACCGCAGGAGTCCCAGTGCTGGTAAGTTGACCTGGGGGCAGGTGGAGAGTGGGCAGAGCAAGGCAGGGAGGAGGAAGAATGGGGCAGGGACTGAGGTGGGGATGGGGGTGTGCCGAGGGCAGATATCAGTGGCAGCGGCTTCACCAATATCCTATCCCGCTCCCTGGCCTTGATCCACTTACCTGGGTCCACTTGGCACAGGTCCAAGTAAACCCATCAGAGCGGCGGAGGCTTGCTCTGGGCAAATGTTCCCTTATCTCGAGGAGGCCTCCGGGACTCTAAACACCCCTGCGGGATGCAGTGCAATGCCCTGTTGGTGTGGCCATATTGGCACTGTGTACGTTACGTTGGATTAGTCTGCCCAACTTTATTTGGACTGTAGCTTTTCAGAGACTTGCATTTGAAGCAATGCAAGAGCTAACTGGTTGGTTTTTTTTTTTTTTTTTTTTTTGTCATGCTATATAATTTTTGGTCCAGCTGCTTCGGTACATTTTTATGGTGCATCAAAGACCTGCAAAACCAGAGACTGTAGCAGAACAGAAAAATGGACTGTGTCTACCGCAGGCAACAACAGCTATCATATTGCCTTCAAGTCTCATTTAAGCATGCAGCTGAATTTAGGTCATCATGCCCCGAGGTGGTAGAATCAACTTCAGGCTGCAGGTGGGAAAGTGACATTTTCAAATATTCATCTGTGTCAGAACAAAAACTTGCAAGTAGAAAACTAGCGCAGTGAGACTGAGCTAGAACCATTCTTGTGCTAAATTTTTTACTTGTAAAGAGGTTTTTACATGATAGGAATGTAAAAAAAAATAATGCACCCCTCCTAAACTGCAAACAGAGTTGATAGTTAATTCTACTACCTCGGTATTCTGCCATCATTAGGTAACTGTAATAAGACCGGGGGGGGGGGTACATTTGGTCCTGATTTTGTTCTGATCCTCTCGTATTCTGAAAACCTGCTTTAATTCTCTGAGGCTGCAATCCTATACACACTTTTACTGGATTGGGCTGCCCAACTGTATTTGAACTGTAGCTTTCCAGAGACTTGCATTTGAAGCACTTCCCATTGAATTTAATGGGCCTTGCATTTAATGCATAAGATTGTGGTGTCAACCCAGTATTCATGCCTTTCAAGCTAGATATGAACAGCTTGTACAAGGAGTTCCTGAGAAATATTACTGGATCATACTTTATTTTCAGTAATGGAGATTATTATAGAGGATGAGAGAGGGCATTCATAAGTTCAAGGCTTACTTCCCTCACCATATCACATAGAAAACGTTCATATTAACAGAGCTCATTACTTTTACTGAATTACTACATGACAAATAATTGTCTCTAGAAACTTCTTGGATATGGTATATTGCCAGCAGACGGACTCATGTTTAAACAATTTCACCTTGATACTAATGCAGAATCATTTAAGCAGGTGTTATGAAGAATGCAACGTTTTGTGGTACACAGCACACCATCAGTAGAAAACTGTGGGGTTTTCTCTCGTCTAGCCATGCTTCTTGTAATTGTTGTTCCAGTCCTAGGTAGCAGTGTATTTTTTCAGTATTGTGGTGTTCCTTTCATGGCCAGCGAAGGTAAGGGCTGCGCCGAGCAGCAGAGGGCATAGGGAAGGTGGAATGTGGTGATTCGGGGGATGGGTGGGATTGGTCAGCCGGTCCCGGGAAGGGGGAGGGGTCTTTGACGACCCCCGCCACCATATCCTATCCCCCTTCCCAGACCTGGTTGACATTACACAGCCAGCTCGAATGTGCACTAGCAAAATAGCTGGCACACATTCGAGTAGACCCATAGGGATGGCTGGGGCTCTACTTGGGGTAAAGGAACAAATGTCCCTTTACCTCGAGGAGGCCTCCAGCTCTGCCGGTGCAGACTCCATCCTGCACAGGATGTGGCGGGCGGCTTATTTGTGCTGGCACATCCTGCTAGACAGGATTGGGCTGTGATTTCAATAAATGTATCATGGCCTGACACAGCCACATCCCTAAAAGTCTCTATAAGTGAAGGAGAAAATGTAGCAGTGATCCTAGAGAGTAATGGAGCAGAGGCTACTTACATTTTGTGGTGTTTACAGATTTCTCATCAAAGAAATCTTTAATGCCAGACTACCATCATTCTGCTATCTCATAAGAATAAGCAGAATGAGGGCGTATCTGCTTTGTAGATTCATGTCCTTATTACCATTGTTTTGGCATGTTTTTCTTTAGTCTCATTTATAGGTATGCTTTACATGTCAGATTCTGATGCAGTTACAAGAGGTTTCTTTCACTTCCTATTTTCTGTTAGCTGCATCCCAACTGTTTGCTGCATCCCAAACATATTTTATCAACCTTCTTTGCTGTTTTTTTTAAGGGAAGCATGTCAGTAGAGGTAGCAACTTTCTATATTCTTATCTAGGACTTAATTATATGACACTGGCACAAGGTACAATTGTGGGCTTTGCAAATTTTGGGTAATAAAATGAATCAATTTAATTGTCTTGACTTCTGAAAAAGTTCCAGGAATTCAACTGGTGGGGAGCTGAGATGTTGTGTTAGAGATATCTAGCTCCCCCCCCCTTGCACAGGGAACTCTGAAATTGTTTAAATGTGTAGTGGAGATACAACAGTATTTGTGTCCTCCTTGATCATTCTTTGGAATAGGCTGGTGCAATAGTTGGTGGTACTGACTCTTAAGGAGATCATTGGTGCTCTTGAAACCAGAGACATCGCTGTGGCATGGCAGGGCGTGCGGGGGGCCCAGGTGACACGCGCACACACCGCGCAGAAAGGTGATGCGCGTACGTGCGCGGGTTGCCTTCTCTGCGCGCGCACACACGCGCATCGCCTGGGGGCCTCCCGCCCGCCTCGCCAGGCCGGGCCGGGCGCCCCCTCAATCGGGAGAGCCGGCTCGGGGACGTCTTCCCCGGCCGGCTTCCCAGGGCCTTCTGAGGAAGGCCCGCTGCGCATGGGCAGACTGTTACTGAGGGAAAAGTTCAGTAACAGTCTGCCTCAGTAACAGTCTGCCCATGTGCAAACGAACGTTATAAATAACGTTCACGCAGCGGGCCTTCCTCAGAAGGCCCCGGGAAGCCGGCCGGGGAAGACGTCCCCGAGCCGGCTCTCCCGATTGAGGGGGCGCCCGGAGCGGCGACCCGTAGGGCGCTCCCCCCCATCGCGGATTAAGATTATGAGAGGGGGGTGTCGGGGGGGAGTGCTCACTAGGGTGTCGCGTGCCCCCGCCCTGGGGCAGCGCGCGCCCCCGCCCTGGGGCAGCTCGCGCCCTAGTGACTCCTCTGCTTGAAACAGAAATAAGGAAGTGTCCTTACAATATTTGCTGTTAATGAGCAGAGTCTGCAGCACATCCTGACACACAGTTTGGGTTCTTCCCTCCCTGTTTGTGGTGTGTTTGTGTGTTTGTGTTTTGTGAGTGTGTGTGGGGGAGAAGTTTGACTCTTTGCCAGCTCAATCCGACTTAACTTTGAATTCCTCTTTTGGAGGGGATTTGAATCCCTTTTCCGTTCTGGGGCCTCCCATTCTCGCTGCGCCGCTGGTTACACCGGCAGAAAGGTTAATTCGGATTGTGCTGTATATTACTGTAAGTACTCTGTCTACATAAATAGATTTTTGGTATTTCATTTATGTACATAAATAGATTAAAACTGCATGAATAGATCTCAAAACCCAGAACGTCTTGGACACTATGTCAGAATACTGTATCTGTGTAGCAGAAAATGACATTACACAGTTGGGAACACTCCATAGTTTTTGTTTAATTTATCTACAATGAAGACAGCCACCTCCCCAAGACCATTTTAATCATATGTCCTGTGAGACAGGCTAATTTTGTTTCACAGGTTTGTGCAAAAATCCTAACGCCTCAAATGCAAAGGACACCAAGTTCTCTGTTGACCATTTAGAGCTGGCATAATCTTATAGCTAAGATACTGAATTCTGAATCAGGAAGTCTCTGATTCAAATATTGTCTCTGCACACTAAGGTTTCTCATCTTAGCTCCTATCTCCAATATGATAAAAACAAATCAGTTAGAAAAAGTTAAATGGGTCTGCCAAGTTGGTCACCAGCTGAACCAGTGCTCATCAGAAGAGGGCCCACCCAGTTGGGCTAAACCCCTGAATAAAATATCATTTTTTTTCTGTATAACTGAGAAGTGCTTCAAATTGATAGTGATTTTTTTTTTCATACTGATCATTAGCCATTTTTGGTGTCATGATGCCTTGGTACCATGTCATACTTTAATTAATACCATTGAAAATTCCAGAAGTCTCCTAGCCAAAACTAATTCAAATGAGGTAGGCTGCAATCCTATGCAATTCTCTTGGAGTAAGCTCTATGGGACTCACTGTGGGCTAACAGGCCTAGGAGTAGTCTGTTAAAACATTTGCTGCTTTTATCCAACAGATAACAATAATGTGCATAAAGATGCTAAACTGTATCATCTCCTGATGTATGTGCTGAGTAGCATTAAAAAACCCCTGCTCCATAGCTATTAGGGTTTGTTTAATAGCACACAGAATGTATACAATCAATAAAATATTATGGTTTTATTTATTTAGTTTTCACATGTTTATACCACCCATCTTCCAAGGTGCTCAGAATGATGTACATTGTTCCTTCCCTCCTTTGGTCCTCACAACAACCCTGTGAGGTAGGCAAGGCTGAGAGATAGTGACTGGCCCAAGGTCACCCAAGAAGCGGGGGTGACCGCTCATGGGTGAGCGGGGATTTACTACTACACCATCTTGGCTGTGGACATACTCCTAGTGTAAAATATTACATATAGTCTAAATATGGTAATATTTCTATCATACTAAAAAGAACAAACAACCCTGTGGTTTCTTAATTCCAGGTTTTTAATCTGCATCACTTTGACAATGGAAGACAAAAATGCAAGAAGCCATCTCTCCGTGACTCTCCATCCAGCATCATGACACCATTTTTCTGGTGAGAAAATATTTCAGAAGATTGACATTTGCATATTAAGATATAGAGTTGTGTCATGCTTTTAACACACAATAGAAGGAAAAATGTTGCCACAGAGCACATTTTAAAAACCCAAGCTCTATTTCAGTGTTTCTCAGAGTGTGCTCCTAGGAGCCCTCCACGAGCGCACCATAAAATGGCCGCCATCTGCTCCCTGCCAAGCTTGTACTCTGGGGCTCCCCCGAGACTCTCCGCATGTGCCAGCAGGGCTTTCTGATACTTCATTTAGGAGTGCAAAGGGCTCTGGAGACTGAAACGTTTGAGAACCACTGCTCTATTTTGTTAATACTGTATATGTGCTTAATTTTTCATTTTAAAATTATTATTTTCCTTCAAAACTAACTGGATACTTACTTGGAAGCCAGACTAAACATTAAAGATGCACATTGTTTTTTGGAAGGAAAATGGACCAAATGGAGTCTACACATTCTGATGTTCCTATCATTCCGAAATGAGCATGATGTACAATGAATAGAGTCAAATTGGGTTTATTTTCAAAATCGTATTTGTTACCCAATTGGCATTCAGGGTAGGGATACTTACCTTGCTGGGAAGGGGAAAGGATTGGTGGAGGAGCCCTCTGCCGATATCCTATCCCCCTTCCCGACTTGTTGGGTCTTACACGAGCCTCTCAAATGTACCGAGGAGACCCATTTGAGGAGACCTGTTTGTAAAGGGACAGAAAAGGGACAAAGGAGGCCACCAGCTGCGCCCGGCAGTCCCAATCCTGCACAGGATGTGGCGGGTGCCTTACGTGCGCCACTGCATCCTGCTTGATAGGATTGGGCTGCCCGTGTATTGGAGATAGTCAAGAATATTTGTCTTGTTGCAAACAGAGCTGCTGGAGGGCTACATGGTAATGCTCATGTTCCCCCTTTTCTTCTTAAAACATGTGTTCAGTTACAGGTTTAGGGATTCTAACATGAACGTTTCTCATATGTCTTAATGATATTTAAAATGGCAATTTACTATGCTTGGTCCACATTAATGCTTATTGGTAGGAGTCACCTAATATTTATCACACACTTGAGGACACCTTTCTGCAGGTTGCCAGCTAGTCTTAAATGATGGAATTCCCGGAAATTATGAATGTTCTTAATTCTTTTAATCAAAATAAACCTAGAGTCGGACACGACTGGACTTAATTGTCAGGGGATACCTTTACCTTTCAACACAAGAGGCGACTCTACACATGGACATCACCAGATGGTCAATACCGAAACCAGATAGATTATGTGCTTAGCAGCCAAAGATGGAGAAGCTCTATACAGTCAGTAAAAACAAGACCTGGAGCTGACTGTGGCTCAGATCATGAGCTTCTTATTGCAAAATTCAGGCTTAAACTGAAGAATGTAGGGAACACCACTAGACCAGTCAGATATGACCTAAACCATATCCCTTATGAGTATACAGTGGAGGTGAAGAATAGATTTAGGGCATTAGACCTGGTAGACAGAGTGCCTGAAGAACTATGGACGGAAGTTCGTAACATTGTACAGGAGGCAGCAACGAAAACCATCCCAAAGAAAAAGAAATGCAAGAAAGCAAAGTGGCTGTCAGATGAGGCTTTACAAATAGCTGTGGAAAGAAGGAATGCAAAAAGCAAAGGTGAAAGGGAAAGATATAAACAACTGAATGCAGATTTCCAGAGAATAGCAAGGAGAGATAAGAAGGCCTTCTTAAATGAACAATGCAAGGAAATCGAGGAAAACAACAGAATGGGGAGGACTAGAGATCTCTTCAAGAAAATTGGAGATATCAAAGGAACGTTTTGTGCAAAGATGGGCATGATAAAGGACAAAAAAGGCAGAGACCTAACAGAAGCAGAAGAGATTAAGAAGAGATGGCAAGAATACACAGAAGAACTATACAAGAAAGATCTTAATGTTCCTGATGACCGCGCTGGTGTGGTCACTGACCCAGAGCCGGACATCCTAGAGAGTGAAGTCAAGTGGGCCTTAGGTAGCATCACTAACAACAAAGCTAGTGGAGATGATAATATCCCAGCTGAGCTACTTAAAATCCTAAATGATGATGCTGTGAAAGTGCTGCACTCAATATGCCAACAAATTTGGAAAACTCAGCAGTGGCCAAAGGATTGGAAAAGGTCAGTTTACGTTCCAATTCCAAAGAAGGGCAGTGCCAAAGAGTGCTCAAACTATCGCACAATTGCACTCATTTCACATGCTAGCAAGGTTTTGCTCAAAATCCTACAAGCTAGGCTTCAGCAGTACGTGGACCGAGAACTACCGGACGTACAAGCTGGGTTTCAAAGAGGCAGAGGAACTAGAGATCAAATTGCCAACATGTGCTGGATCATGGAGAAAGCCCGAGAGTTCCAAAAAACCACCTACTTCTGCTTCATTGACTACGCGAAAGCCTTTGATTGTGTGGATCACAACAAACTGTGGCAAATTCTTAAAGAGATGGGGGTACCAGACCACCTTACCTGTCTCCTGAGAAACCTGTATGCGGGTCAAGAAGCGGTTCAAAATTGGGAAGGGAGTACGGCAAGGCTGTATATTGTCACCCTGCCTATTTAACCTATATGCAGAGTACATTATGAGAAATGCAGGGCTGAATGAATCGCAAGCCGGAATCAAGATTGCCGGGAGAAATATCAACAACCTCAGATATGCAGACGATACCACCCTAATGGCAGAAAGTGAAGAAGAACTAAAGAGCCTCTTGCTGAGGGTGAAAGAGGAGAGTGCAAAAGTTGGCTTGAAACTCAACATTAATAAAACTAAGATCATAGCATCTGGGCCCATCAATTCCTGGCAAATAGAAGGGGCAGAAATGGAAGCAGTAACAGATTTTACTTTTCTGGGCTCCAAGATCACTGCAGACGGAGACAGCAGCCATGAAATTAAAAGACGCTTACTCCTTGGAAGGAAAGCTATGGCAAACTTAGACAGCATAATAAAAAGCAGAGATATCACCATGCTAACAAAAGTTCGTATAGTCAGGGCGATGGTGTTCCCAGTAGCAATGTATGGTTGCGAGAGTTGGACCATAAGGAAGGCTGAGCGCCGAAGAATAGATGCTTTTGAACTGTGGTGCTGGAGAAGACTCCTGAGAGTCCCTTGGACTGCTAGGAGATCAAATCAGTCAATCCTAAATGAAATCAACCCTGACTGTTCCCTGGAAGGACAGATACTAAGGCTGAAACTCAAATATTTTGGCCACCTAATGCGAAGAGAGGACTCTCTGGAGAAGACTCTGATTCTGGAAAAGATTGAAGGCAAAAGGAGAAGGGGAAGGCAAAGGATGAGATGGTTAGACAGCATCACCGATGCAATGAACATGAAAATGAGCGAACTCAGGAAGATAGTGGAGGACAGGAAGGCCTGGCGGGATATGGTTCATGGGATCACGAAGGGTCGGACATGACTTAACGACTGAACAACAACAACACCTTTACCTTTAAACCTATATTTACCTGCACTTGGATACCTGAGGTTTGAGAGGGCATCCCAGAGGCTGCAAGAGCTGGCTCAAGCCCATAGGCCCACAGCTTTCCCTAGAACTGTGAGGACTGGCTGTTGGCAGGGTGGTAGCAGAGTTACGTGGGCTTCAGCCTGGAAACCCAGACCCACCTGTTAGCAAGTGTTGGAGCTAATCAGGTGGATCTGTGTTGGAAACCTGTAAGCGATTTGCTTTATTTGGCTAAGAACTGTACCTTGCTATTTCTTGACTTGTTGATCAAGACTTGCTAACCAGGGACAGTAGAAACATCTTCTATCTAGACGGTAAAAAGATCAGTAGCCAGACCTCTCTAGCTAATTGTAAAAGCTAGAGAAGGCAGGTTATTTAGGAACAAATTTAAGATCAGTGACCAACTCTCACATGGAATGCTAAGGCCCTTGTGAGGGTGGTTACTTGAGAAAAATCGGAGTGCATCAGAACTATGATTGGTTGGGGTGCTCTGGCATTAGGAGACCCTGATCGTGACACCTATTTCATGACACCTATTTCATAGATGTTTTGAACAGACAAAAGAAAATATTTCTTTACCCAGCGTGTAATTGGTTTGTGGAACTCCTTGCCACAGGAGGTGGTGATGGCACCTGGCCTGGATGCCTTTAAAAGGGGATTGGACAGATTTATGGCGGAAAATTCCATCACAGCTTACAAGCCATGATGGGGATAAGCAACCTCCTGGTTGTAGGAGTAGGTTTTCTTTGTGCCAGGTGCAAGGGAGTGGCGACAGGATACAAGTATCTTGTTGTCTTGTGCTCCCTGAGGCATCTGGTAGGGCCACTGTGTGACACAGGAAGCTGGACTAGATGGGTCTTTGGCCTGATCCAGCAGGGCTCTTCTTATGTTCTTATAAATACTTTTATATATCAGCCTACTTATCATCATTGCTATCTGTGTTTTCAAGAAAAAAACTTATAATTAGATTCCCATCTATTTCCTATTTAAAATTCTAACCAGTGTTTTATTGTACAGGTTTATTTTGTCAGGATTCAACATTGTCCTGTTGAACTTTTAACATCTTAAAGTCTGGGGTAGTGTTCTTAATACTGGCAGTTTGGTTGATCGATGCCATGATATATAATATGAGTTCTGTTTTTGTCACTTTAACAGAAAAATGTTTTAAGAGCTCCATCACTGGGTGCCAATTTAACACCAGGTTTCAGCCGTGCTGTAAAACTGCCAATGTAATTTATAAGATGACCTGCCTGTGTGGAAAGCAGTACTTAGACAAAGCTTCAAGCAGTTTGAGAAAATGTTTTAATCTTGCGCTTGTTCAACCGGAACAAAAGAAGTTTCAATGCCTGCCTGTTCCTGTACTGTATCTAACAGCCTAGACCTCTGGATTCGGTTTTGCTGAAATGATGCAAATAGAAGTTTGCTCTGCTGCAGCTAAAATACAATCCCCTCCCAGAAAAATTGAAACAGTAGTAATTTTTTTTAGTATTAAATGTGATCAGGTTTACACCAGCCTCTGTATCCACTATGAATTACAGAAGGCGCGTACGCAGGGGTGTGTAACTTAATCCTGATTTTGATATCCTGGTTTGTTAATTAAGATGTTTTGAACAGACGAGCAGCCCAATCCTGCGCAAGTATGCATGGCCAGCTGCTGCATCCTGTGCCCATTGTGGCCTGCACTGGCTTGGCCTGGGCTCACATCGGGGGAAGGGGACGTTCGGTGTGGTCCACAATGGGCCTCCTCGAATGTGCGCCAGCTCTTTAGCTGGCGCACAACTGGGGAGGCTGTGTAAGGCGGGCCTGGGCTGCGATGGAGCATAGGATATTGGCGCAACTCTGCGCCAATATCCCATCCCCTCCCAGCCTTGGCCGGCCAATGGCCCCCTCCCCCACCACTCCAGCCCGTCCTCCCCACTCCCTCCTGCCGATTGGCGCAGGGCTTTCTTAGGTCGGTTGACATGGAGTCTGGATTGTAGCGCTGTGAGCGGCTCTGCGCCGGTGCCGCTTAAACATGAGGAGCCACAAACGTGTTTTACATCACGTTTGTGGCTCCTTAGGCCGTCGGAGCCGTCGGCCTATACTTACATAGGATTGTGCCGTAAATTTCCCACATTTGAATAAAATACACTGTGTTTTGTTGCAAACTCCAAATGGAAGCTTTAATTTTCCTTCCATCATGCACAAAGGAGGAAGAGGAGTGAGTCTGAGCCTCGTACCTGCTTGTTCCCATGACTTGCCGTTATGTCTCATGCCTTGAAACCTACTCCACGGGAAATCCTGCTCAGGTCACATCCCGCTCTGTCTTTTGAAGTTTCACTTGCCATGACCGATACCATGGATGTCCAAGCTCTCCGCAGGTCACACAAGTTTACAATAGTGCCAAAACATTTTATTTTCCATACCAGAATTAAAAATTAAAGAGTCCAAAGTCTCAGGCTGTTTATTAGGGTTAAAATAGGATGAAATCTTTCCTAACATTTCACACAGCAATGTTGCTGGCATCATCGGAGATAACAGCTTTAACGGAACATCAGCCTTAAAGGAGGCCTTAAAAGACAGCCTTAAAGGAGAACTCCCAAATTGTTGATGGTTTCTGTCCTCAAACCTTCTTTGTTATAAACCTTTTTTCGTGTAGGTTTAATTATCGGTAACCAGCTCGAATTTATTCTTAGCCCTTTATTTATTGCTTCTTTGTGTTTGTTCAGGGGTACCCCCATCAAGTAACTTTCTTTGAAAACAGAGAGAACTCACTCTTTTTCCTCTTGTCATTGATGGATGCCAGGAATGCTTTTCTTTGCAAAACAAATCCTTCAAAATTCTAAGATGATGCATCTTCATGGGACAGTATAGTCCGCCCATCTTATTGTGCATGGTGACAGTATTGCAGCCATAGATTTGAAACTGCTGTACTTTTTCAATTTTTCAAGGAAATAAATAATATCAATCTTCTGACATGTTTCCATTGGAAAGATGAGTCAGTTACTTCTTCAGATTTGCTCAATTACTCCTACTACTGATAATATTGTATCACGTTAAACTGAGTTAACTCAAGAATATGTAAAAAAAAGTTACACAGACAACGTAGGTCCTTGAAAAAGAATTTTTAGGTCATGAACTGTTTAATAAGTCAGATAGCCCAATCTTATGCGAGACTGAACTTCCAGCAAAGCACTTTGCGACAGCAGAACAGGACTGTACAAGATGTAATATGTACGAGAAAACCGGAAATGGCCGAAAATCACTGTTTTCGGCAGAACTGAAGATCGGGGAGGCCTGCAGAGGCTCACACAGGCCTCCCCGAAGCCCCCACAGGCCTCCCCGAAGCGCCCCCAAGCCCACGTAAGTAAAAACCTTTTTTTCTCTATTTTATGCTCCATAGGATGCATGCGTCCTATGGACCGATGCGTCCTATGGAGCATAAAATACGGTAAAATAGTCTTTATATTAACAAAGCTAGAGGTCATCCTCACTTTAGCACAGTATCTTTTAGTGGCCATTGCTGTGTTTCTTTGGCATCTTTTGTTAGATTATGAGTCTTTTTGGAACAGGAAACTATTTATTTATTTATTTATTTATTTATTTATTTAATTTAGTGCAGGGGTGTCCAACCTTTCAACATGAATGCTCCTGGCCCTTTAATGGTTGTATAGATGAGGGCATTTCAGCAGGTGCAGCTGCTTTAGCAGCACCATCAGCACTTTCAGCGCCAAGATTCTGTCTTCTACACAACTCTTAAGAACGCAGAGGCCCGAATGATGGATGGTTGGCCACCCCTGATTTAGTGAAGGGCAGCCCCATCCTATGTAAGATACAACGACCAGCCTAAAAGGCCAGCCACTGTATCTTATGCAGGTTCTGGGCTGCCCCGGGGCAGTCCTGGTGCACCTTGAGGAAAGGGGACAATTGTCCCCTTCCCCAACTGTAAGCGGCAGGAGACCCAATGGGCCTCGTCAAATGTACATGAGCTCCGGAGCTCGTGTACATTTGCACCGGCCATGTAAGGTCGGGCTAGGCCTGGAGAGGGCCTAGGATATGGCGTACCTTGCTGATGATATCCCTGCCCTCTTCAGGTGCTAGGGTGGCCTATGGCCACCCTCCCTGCCTGCTCGGTCTGTTCTCCCCCCGACCCTGCCCCAGCCGCTGTAGGACGTACCTGCTCTGGCGGGTGCAGGGTCGGGCAGGAGCCTGGATAAGGGCCATCGGCCACTGCGCCAGTGGTCCTTACTCGCTGGGTGCCGTAAATGCACTTTACGGCATGTCTCCTCTACGCCAGGAGAACAAAATCCCTCCCCTGTCACTAATGTACCTAGGATTGCACTGTCAGTTATGTAAACTACAGTGTGAACTTTTTGTTGAAAATAATTAATAATAATTAATTTTGGTGTTACACTAAGAATGTCCATAGAAACCAAGTTCGTAGTATTTATTAGTACAATATACAAAAAAGTAGGTTAATTATTCTCACTTTTTGCTAGATAAAGAAGTTGGTTGTCATAAACTAGAATGTGACTTTTATATCTTTCTCAGAGAGACAAGATGGTAATGCAATAATGTGATTTAAATACCTAGAATTTCTGTATAATTTTTTTCAGAAACCACACTTTCCTTCTTTTGGAGGATGGGTGGATAATTCAGCAATGGACTCTAGCTGTGGCCGTTCCATCATCCATGTTGGCAAATGTTTCATTAATCATGCATACCTGATAACTTGGATTTTCTTGTTTCCTCATCCTGAATCAAGAAATTTGACATTTTAGCTGTGCGACAAGCACATGTTTTGCATATCCGATCCCAGGTGTCCATGTTACACTGCTTCATCTTTGGGGGGGGGGGGGGAATGCAAAAAAAACAAAAATCTGTATAAGTTATTCATTACTTGAGTTTGAAAATATATGTAATATCATAGTGGAAGAGCTATAATTAAGAATATATTAATATTACTCATGCTTGAATAAGTATGTTAGCCCCAGGTTTGCTCTACAGTGGAAAAGTGAGCCAAAAGCCTCAGGCAGTAAGCTTTGTTTCAGTGCAAATAAATGTCACTTGTACAGTATATTGTTCTAGACTGTTTTATAACAAACAAATTGCAAATAATGCAAACCATAATATGAAACGTATACTTTTTGTCAGTCTTTCCAAATAATGTTCACACTTTACCCATCCACACTTTATTATACTCACACCATGGTGAAAATCCCAGATTTATCCTATTTTTTTTTTGCCTGTTTTGCCACACACATGCTCACACAGAGAGAGATAAAATGGTAAATTGTTCCTAACTTTTCTTTGATTATTATAATAATGTCTTATAAGGGCAAAGTTGCAGAACCACTAAATTACATGTTTTTGCAATATACATAGCTCTAGGATGGTGAGTTATCCAAAAAAAACAAAAAACCACCCCAAAACCACCCTTTACTTGTTGTTTCGCCATGACAAAACCTCTAAACTTATCCCTTTGTTCAAAATCATCTTTAAAGACAGGATATTCATAACTGTACACTTGGGCAGATCTGCTTGCAGAAAGTCTGAACGTTCCAATAAGCTCAATACTATTATTAAAAGCATTTTAATACACCTAAAATGTTTACAATGCAATCTTGTCTAGCCTAAGACCAGGGGAGCAACTGCTCCCCTGGTCTTGGGTGTTGCAAACGTGTTGTAAAGCACGTTTGTGGCACCCGATGATTAGGCAGTGCTGGCACCGAGGCCGATGCCACTCTACTTGCCGCAGACGAAGTGGAGTGCACGCCGGGGAAGGTAAGTTCCCCGCTGGGCAGCGGAGGGGTTTGGGGAGGGCGGAACGGGGCATTACGGGAGGGGAGATTGGTCAACCGGCCTAAGAAGACTTTGTTTGATTATTATTATTTTTTAAAGAAAATAATGCATATTACTATGTGGCAAAAACAGATTGTTTCATTGTTTTGAGTGTGTGCCTGTATCAAATTAAATGAATTATTTACAGCTTCTTTTCCTTGGGAGTTAAAAGATTTACAGTCATGCTCTCTCAATAGCCTTGAAATCTTAAAAGCTAACCTTGTTTCTTTAGCTTCTTGTCATATTATCCAGAAAATGTTTTAACTCCATTATGATGTATCCACAGAATATGTCTTCAATTCTGGATATTACTTTTCTGTGTTTCAGCTAGTCTAATTTAAAGCAAATTAAAAAAAACTCACATATCTTGCAATTGCTTGTAGGTTAGTTTGCTCCAAAACTTGATCTCTTGATTTCTAGCCAATAGCTATTTTCAGCCATAACTGACATCTTCAAAATTTTTTTGTCAGGTATGCTAGAGGCCAACCTTTTCTTCTGACTCAGTCTACCTTGAATAATGTTGTTGCACGTTTTCCCACCATTTTTGCAACACTCTTTTGATCTTTAAGGTTTTATCCAGTAGACTTTTATTATTTAATGGATATAGTCTCATCTAAAAGAGAACATCAAAAGTTCAGATAGCTTGGGAAAACTTGAACAATCTGTGGCATAAATAAAGAATATGTATTTCCCTTAACTTTCCCAATACTGCTTAATATAAAATTCTGTGAATTACTGATTTCTGTCTCATGACAGATTGCTAAAGATCGTTGCCACCCTTACTACAATGGTTGTTCTGCATCTTTGAAAATATTAATATTATCCCCTTTGTCCTGTATTACTAGTGTTTGACATTTTACATTTTTCAATTAGCATGTGAATTGGAACCACAAGAAGCAAGAGCGTTAAAACTTCCCCTTGCAAGCCTACTGAAAATTGCTCCCCCCTAAAGTGGACAATTAGTCACTTCAGGGCGGTAGTCTTTTGACAAGAAAATAAGATAGGAGTGTGGGGAAAGAGTTAACTGCCTCTTCTCATGAGCCATAGTCCCAACTGACATGAATCTTACCCTATTGCTGCTTTTTTGACAAAAAGGAAACACTTATATCTTTAACAGCGCAATCCTGACTAAGATCTGACTGGCGGCCCATGACCGTTCGCCAGATCCTGTGCACCGGGAGCCAGCGTGGCTGCCAGGCGGGAGGTCTACTCAGGGAAGGAGACGCTCATCTCCTTCCTCGAGTGTAACCGGGACCTGACCCTATCAGCCTCCTCAGATTTCTGCCAGCTATTTTACTGATGGAAGTAGAGGAGGCCGTATAAAGGCTCTAGCGCCCAGCGGGGGTCAGGATATGGCCAAAGGCCATCCCCCTCCCGGGATGCCGGGGCCAATGGCCACCCTCCTGGCTTCTGCGATCCACCCCCCCCCCGCCCACTGGATCCAAACTTACCTGGGTCTGGCGACAGCGGGGTCCTCCTGGCACGGGCGCCGACCTTCCTGGCTCTCAAGGAGGTACAAACGTGCCTTATGGCACGTTTGCAACTCATTCCAGCACCGGAAAGTTCCGGTGGATTGGGCTGTGAGTCAATCTCTTGGGCCCCGATACTATCCCCCGCTACACTATACAACTGCACCAAAAAAAGGGGGCATTCTGCATGCTGGGGGGTGGCGACCTGAAGTCAAAAGGGAGGTAAGTAAAAAAACATTTTTCTTACCTCCATGTAAGCCCTCAGACCACCTATTGGTCTCCTCAGACATACACCACCCATTTTAGTGGTGTGTCCAAGGAGAGAAAAGGGGCAGGAAGGTTTGAAAAAGAGGAGATAGGATCTGACATGTACAACTGCCACTGGATTCACCCCCTCCCTCGCCGACCCAGTTTCTTCTCCAACACACCCTGTTCCTGCTCATGAATCCCCCCCCCGGGCTTACCTGCACCAGAGCAGGTCATTGGCCGTGGCAGTGGGCCTCCAACGCTGCTAGTACTTTGTGGCGGCAGCTCAGAAATGGTTGCCAGTGGTCGACAGCCAATTTATGGCAGTTTAAATCAGAAGTTAGGATTGGCCCATTAATCACAGATTTATAGTAATGTGTACTGTATTTTTCGTTCCAAAGGACATATCACACCATAGGACACATGCATCCTATGGAGCAAAAAATAGGGAAAAAGGTTTTTTTTTTTCTTACCTGTGCTTGTGGGGGCTTTGGGAGGCCTGCAGAGGGTCGCGCAGGCCTCCCCGATCTTCAGTTTGGTGATAAATGGCTCTTTTCAGCCATTTCCGGTTTTCTGGAAAACCGGAAATGGCTGAAAAGAGCCATTTATCACCAGAATGAACATTGGGGAGGCCTGTGCGACCCTCTGCAGGCCTCCCCGGAGCCTTTTTTTTAAGTTTCTTTTTAACTTCGCTCCATAAGACGCACTTATTTTTCCCCTATTTTTGGGGGGGAGTGCGTCTTATGGAGCGAAAAATACGGTAATTTGTCTCTTTTGAGTCTATTACTGCTCTATGTGCATTTTTTTCAGATCTCATAAGGCATTAAATTAACCTGTGTTCCATTCTTTGGCTTAACTGTACCATGGATCGGGACTATGTAATTTATTTAGTGCCCAATCCTAACCAACTTTCCAGCACCACAATGCAGTTGAGGTAATGGAACAAATGGTCCCTTATCTTGAGGAGGCCTCTGTGACTGCCCCACTACCGCAGGATGCAGCGCATGCCCCTTTGGCACAGCTGCATCAGTGCTGGAAAGTTGGATAGGATTGGGCCCATAGTTACTGGACTTCAATTAGAAACAATATTATCTGGGGGAAAAATAAGTGTACCATATTTTGTTGATCATTATGTTTTTGTTGTCCAAAAATAAAAGTGAAGCATTTATCCATGTACCCATTATATTACTTGATCCATTCCTTACATTGGCAGACTGGGAGGTGGAGCTGCATTCTTTCCCAGCCTGTTCCAACTCAAAGGGAAAAGATACCACCCATTCTTACCAGACCAGACCATGCCAGGACTCTGGGGAAGGGAGTAACAGGGAAAGGGTAGATCAACTATACGGATTCACCCTGGTTATTTTGTAATAAGATCCATAGGGCATTTATGTTGTGAACTTCCTGTTTTATCACAGCCCACGGGACTCAGCCTAGTAAGATTTACAGCCCAATCTTATCCAGCTCCGATGCAGCGGGGCTGTGCGGCCCAAGCTGTATCCAGCACTGGCTAGGAGCAGGCTGAAGGTCTCCTCGAGGTAAGGGGACGTTTTCCCCCTTATCCTGGGTAAACCCCCAACCAGCGCAATGGGGCTACTCTGAAGTTCACCAGTACAATTGCTGGCACAGAATCAATCAGCCCCATGATAGGAATAAAAGGCCCAGGATGGAGAATATGATTCAGTGTGCGCCAACGCTGCCAATAGTTGGGCCTGCTCCGGGGCCCAAATTGCCCCTGTTGCTACCCTTGTCCGGTCTCATTATGTTCCTCCCCCAGCCCCCATGCCGCTCGGAGCTTATCCTAGCTCCAGCCAAGTGCTCCATGTGCTCCAAGCAAAAGCATCCTGTGCACAAGACTCCACCCAGGTGGCTAGATTATCTGTAGGGAGACGTAGAGCTACCTTCCATTACTTGGCAACAGTCTGCTGAGGACATACATGCGTAGATCAGCATAACGTACATATGGGTGGGGGTGTGTGTGTGTGTGTGTGTGTGTGTGTGTGTGTGTGTGTGTGTGTGTGTGTGTGTGTGTGTGTGTGTGTTTAAAAACTTCTTTAGAATTAAAATTGTATTCTTCTCACAAAATTAAGTAGGCCAAACCAAGACTGAGTCCCAGCTATGTCTATTTTTGCAGTATGTTGTCATTATATTGAAGAAAAAAATATATATAACAAATACAAGAAAATTCACACTGCATAAGAAATCTGGACAACATACAGCATGTTGGACGTATCAAAAAACTGGATGAAAGAGAATGAGTTACCAAGAGATAATTCAAGTTTTCTTTCATAAACCACTGAAGTATTTCGTGAATTATTTAATCTTGGATTCCAAGGGACAACTGAAAAAGCATTTCCTTTATTATTATTAATTTAAAATGGTGTGACACAGCTATCCAAATTATGTCTGGCATACTCTTTCTAGATAATTGACCTGTTATGGTAATTTCAGTTAGTAATATAGGTCAGGAATACATTCTTACCTAAAACTAACGTAATAAGAAATGAACCAAGCATAGAAACGTTGGTGCAAATAACAAAATGCCATTTCCCCAGGTTATATTCCAATTGAGGTTCTTAGGTCTCTCGGAATATTGACTATCCTAGACTGTTCTAAGGGTGCAGGGTAATTAGCCAGGTCAGTCACGCCTGGCAGGTATAGTGTGGGAAAGGGAGTAAGAATAGATATTTTGTGTGCAATCTGAGGTAAGCTAGACTCATAGGGGGAATGAGAACCAACCTTGGGAGGCCGTCTCTTAAACTGGGACACACCCCCAGCAATTAACCACTTTAATTAATTAATTAAAGTTTTAAAAATCAAATTAATTTTTTGGGGGGTCCAAAGCACCCTTTTGCCACCCAAAGGGCGGCCGAATTTTCTATTTATTTATTTAATTTTAATGAATTAATTTTTACTTACCTATCCCCCCGCCGCCACCATTCACGTCATTATCTTCTTTGCGGCGGTGGCCTTTGCTGCCATCGTCTTCTTTGCGGCTGCCGCCATTGCCAAAGTCTTCGTGGCCCGGCCGCAGCCGCTATTGCCTTCTTCACCTCCGCCGTCTTCTTCTTCGCGGCAGCAGCGGCACTCTGGAGCCTGGCCGGCTGCATCTAGCCGGCCAGGACTCCTGCTGCCCCCGAAGCCTCCGCCACCACTTTTCAAATGCGCTTTTTTCCGGCGGAGCCATCTTGGACCAGATGTAAACTTGGACTGATCTTATGTCCTTATGAATCGCGTGCACACCTGGAAGCCAAAACCAATATTCAGACACTAAACTTTGGTGACCTTAAATTTCCGAGTATTTTTCTCTAGGTTGAGTAACGTTCTTTGTTGTGAGCATTTAAGAGGGAAAAAATATATGCATGTCTGATACATTTAAAATTCAACAACTTTGTTTTAGTATTAACAGGCTAGTGAATAGTAGGGAGAAAAAAAGTATAATACATTTGGGTATGATATTCTAAAGAAAGCGTTTCTAAAGATCACGGATAGCAGTGTCAAATGGCATGTTTGTTTGAATTGGTACCACTTTTATCCAGATCCCCAATTTTGAGGCCAAGCTGACTTCGTTTTTGAAGGAGTGTACACAAAACGATGAAAGGCCAGTTTGCACTCAGGCCTCAGAAGTGTTTTACTGCAAGTGCCTGTGTGAGCCTTATGCTTAGGTTTACCATATCGCCGACCGGGGCGCTCCGTTTTGCCCTTAAGGGGCGGGGGGAGGGGAGGGAGTCAGAGCGCGCGCGCTCTGACTCCCTCCCCTCCCCCGCCCCTTAAGGGCAAAATGGAGTGTCCCGGTCGGCGATATGGTAAGCCTACTTATGCTAATACTTGGCACATCTCCAGTAAATGAGAGAGAGAGTCTAGCAGACAAAGGGCCTTCCTGGCTAGATGTAATAAGGTAGATTGCTGCTTTCTATCACATTCAAAAATCAAAAGAGTCTGGAAGTTTTTGAGAATCTCCTTGTAATACCTTCCCCACCCAGTGCCTTATGTTAATGTGCCAGCAGCCTCCTCAGCCATCTCCTCTTCCCTGCCCTGTGTCTTGTTTTAACCTTTTTGTTTTAACAGGTAAAAACATCAAGTTTTAAGGTCCATTGCTGGTGCCAGAGTGGCTGTGCGTGGCTACTTTTGGCTATTTTCAAAACTTCCTGCTTGCTGTCCCACCTTTTATCTATCTATCTTGATATATCAGGATTCACCTTTTCAATCCAGAGGCGCCCTATAATTACTATCTGTTGTCTTTTATATTTATGCTTTTAGCTGCTGTTTTCAGGTTTTTATTTATGCCACTGTGCTTTTAATATGTGATTTTATTATGTATGTTTTATGTGATGTTCAGTCTAATCCTGGGCATGTCTACTCAGAAGTCCCATTATTGTCAATGGGGCATACTGTCAGGTAAATGTAGCTAGGATTTCAGCCTGTATTATGCATGTACAGTATGTCTTATGTTGCAAACCACCTTGGGCACCAAGTTTTGTTACCTGAGAAAAGGGAATATACATACGTCCAGTACGATGATTATAAGCTTGGCTCCTCCAACCCCCCAGATTTGCTCTTCTTTGGACCAACCTCAGACCAACTGAAAGGCTAGATAGGAGAGGAATAAAATGTTAAGGAAAACATTTCAATAGCCAAAGGCCAAGACAGAATGTGTGAAAATAAGCTGTAGTTGTATGCAAATGTAGCTTAAATGGATAGCTCCCAGACCATCTGGCATGCTCTTGTCAAGTACTATAAAATAAATATCTAATAAATAGTTACTAGAATATAAAGGGTAACATCTTCTGTAGACAAATAAAGTGGATTGCTAACAAAACTGAATCAAACAAAAGTAGCTTGCGTGCCAGAAAAGGAAATTACTTCCCATTTCACATAACGTAAGCCTCATGTCACCTCTCAACAAATCGACTTTTCAGTTTTCAGTTATGGATAAAACTGTCTTACGTGACTGGGACAGTTCTAGTGCTAGGTGTATTTTCTCTTTTTGAAACAAATTCTTATAAAATAATATTGGTTTAACTTTAGCGTTTGTAAAGCCTGTAAATCAAGATATGTGGCAAATTGGAGCTTTCCAGAGAAGTCCTGGGCCTAAATAATATATATTGTGGAGGCTTATATTTTAGTAAATGGACATGTAGCATGCCCTGAAGTACTGCAAATGACCCCCTCCACAAAAAAAGGTAAAGCTTTGGGAGGGTTAGTCAGTCATATCTTGATTTATTGGGCAACAAAATTGACCATAAAACTACTTTTTACAGTACTCAAGAGACCAAAGCATATAGATGTCATCTTGAGTAATAACATCAGGATAATACCAAGGTCTGTGGTCATCTCATGGTTTTCGTATGGGTAAAACTAGATACAAGACATTTAATACCCAGAAACCAGGACATATTCTTCAGCTTTTAAAGCACCTTGAAAGATTAATGGTCTTCCCAAATAAGACCTCGGCCATGAAGCACATGAGAGATGAGTCCAACCAAAATCACATTTTTAACTGACTCCACTGTAAGTCATGTATATTTATTTTATCATGCAAAATGTGTCAGGAATCCATCGGTGAATTCCATCGGTGACCCATCAAGAATTCCATCGGTGACCCATTTGTGTATGGATGGTACTTAGCAATGACAGTCCTTAAAAAGGCTATAAAGTCATTGCTGCATAAAAAAGCACCTTAATTGTTTGAAACATGGATGATTTGACCAATGTTGTGTTTTTCCTATAATTGACTGTTTAGCATATTCTGTGGTAAATGAAGTGATATGATAACCTTTTGATTTTACAACCTAGTGGATTACCTGCAAATTTGACGTTTGATAAGTGGGACATATTAAAAGCTGTGGCGTGAAAGGTGTGATCAGTTGGTCATTATATCTCTGTGTGCCTGAAGAGTAGGACCAAGCTAAGGACTTCCCAAATGTTGAACTTCTTGGGTGCCAAGATTTTGAGATAATTCTGGCATATGTAAACAGCTTGCAAGCTATTAGCTTTAAGATTCCCCCTTCTCATTCTAGTAAGAGGATAAGAGCGCTCCAGTGTATCTTGGTACCTGGACTCCTGGTATTTGACTTGTGAAGGAAAGGTAAGGGTATTATAAATTTGACTTGCTCTTCAACCAGATAAGCCAGTGCCATGCTTAGGATACACATTCTCCAGAAAACCCTGTCATCACATATTTTCCATTAACCCTATAATCTCATAAAAATGGCTCTCACTCAAATGTCACAGCAGGATTTTGATTTCCAAGTTTTTTTTTTCTTGCCTGACAGATGACTTTCTATCATCTTTTCTCCCTGCTCATTCTCTAGTTAGCTATACTCCAAATGATCCTTCCTGTATTTTGTTTTGCTTATTTATTTCAAGGATTTGTGTCTCACTTTTGTATTAAAATAATCAAGGTGACAAAATAATTAGAAAGCTGTCATGCATGCAGTAAAAATGAGGATTAGTATTTTTAAAACTATTTTAAAATAGCACATCGACCATTCCTTAAAAGGAGAGCCACCCGCAACTATTGAAAAGCAGCACTCAAGAAAGTGACTGGAAATATGGCTTAGGCTACAATCATATATATGATTTACCTAGGAGTAAATCTCTTGAACTCAGTGGGGCTTATTTTTGAATAAACTTGTATAGGATTGCACTGTTAGTTGTCTGCCAGAAGACATTAGAACAGTGATTTTCAACCGATGTCTGCAGGTGTGCTGTGGGAGTTTGGAGCACAGCTGTCAAAAATCGCTGCTGCAACGTAAAGTCTAATCTTCACAGCCCCTGCCCCTGTGATGGGGGTGGCGGGAGATTGAACGAATAGCTAACACGTTTGTAATGCAGTACAAATGCATATAATTCTGCCCCACCTCCACAGGTCCCCCAGCACCTCTCTCTGAAGGCAGACAAATGTTACTACCAGAATGTCACATGTGTGCAAAGCCTTTCAGCTCTTATCCACTCAGATGGAGAGCTAAAGAAGTCGTAAACATTCCCAGAAATTAGGGGGTATAAGTAACACATCCTGATCTCTTTGCTTGGCTCTGTCTTCCTCTCTGCCATTGTATGTCCCACGTAATTGCATCACAGATCTGTGGCTATAAAAACTCGCCCACCCGGGGGGGGGGGAAACATACTTACTTTTGGTTTACTACCTTGCTAAGATGGTGGTGGTGAGTTTCCGAGGGGAGGAAGCCACTGGCGGGGGCACACACTGTACTAGGCTGCCTTAAACTGGCAGCACCTCTTGGCCCCAGAGTCTTGTGTTTATGACCCTTGCCACCACTGATCTTATCATGTGTCTATTTGCTGATGAGTTTTGCTATAGGAAACTAGTTGGCCAAGGCTTCCAGGTACATGAAACTGAAATGTGTGCCTTCTTCAGACATGACTTGTGAAATGGACCTTGCAGTCAAAGTATTTATTGATAACAGAGTTTATTTACAAATAACCAATTCTCCAAAGACAGACATGGGGAACACAAGCTCTCACCTGACTTCAGCAGCTCTTTTAAAGATTAGAACCATGCTGCTTTTGGTGAACACAGCTCCAGACAATGTAGGCTGCAGAGGATAAAGCCATACTACAGCATATTATATGGTGACCAAATCAAATTTAAGATCAAGCAAATAAAGCTGGTTGTTGAAACAACTCACTTTGACTGGGCAGGTGCCAGAGCTCAAGGACAGGATGAGCCATCTTTTTCCAGAGCGAGGAAGCAGTGAATAAGAAATGCTTTCTAAATCGAGATGTCTTGCTGAAGCAGAATAACCGAGAGAGGCATGTTCGCAGTAGCAAAATGGATTTTATCTGTGTAATGGCCCAATCCTATCTTAGGTTGGCTCAGAGCATGCAGCGACACTAATGCAGCCTTGTGCTTCATGCTGTGGGCTGGCTGGGGACTAGGCAGCAGCAGAGAAGTAGTACAGAACTTTTATACTTGCCTACTCTGCTGCTCCCTGGTCTCCAATGGGCCTACTCAGATCTATGTCAGCTCTTTTGCTGGCATAAATCCAGGTAGGTGCAAGGGGGGGGGGAGTGTCAGGCACAGGCTGTTGCCACTTGAGATCCACCTCTGACCCCGCCCTCAACATGCCCTCAGCCCAATTTCCAATCCGATCCTCCCACAAACCGCCCCTCTGCCACCATACCTGCATAGGCAGAGGGTCTCAGCATTTCTGGTGCACATGAGGAGCAGCCATGCAAAAATTTGCACCAGTGACTCCAAAGCCACCTCTACCTTGAGGACTTGTGCTCTCTTCCTTTATACTTCTTAATAATAATAATAATAATAATAATAATAATACAGTATTTATATACCGCCTTTCTGGTCATTGGATTTCTTCTCCAACTTTATTCAAGGTGGTGTACATGGGCAGGCTGTTCTAAACCTCAAAGGGTTTTTACAATATAATAACGTTCTAATCTTTCATAGAACCCTTCATTCGAGATGTTACTTTCACAGTCCAGCTCTCCCTCTCTCTCTCTCTTTCTGGCGTTTGTCTCAGCATGCTTCAGCTTCAGCTGCAGCTCCACTCCCCCACAGGGCTCTGCAGCTTATCAGCTTGGCATGCCAGCAGCTCTCCGACAGACTTCCGGCTGTCTTGAACTGCTGTCCTGCAGACCTTCAGGCATTTGTGAAACGAATGCTCTAACCCACTGAGCCAGACATCCTGCCCATTTTGAAATGTACTTGCGCTTGTACTGATTGTCTGGATGAAGGCGGGAAAACCACACCTGGCTAGTCTAGTAGCTTAACCAAGAGCAGACACATTACCAAGGGTGGCTATTGAAGGGTGGAGCCTCTCAGCTTTTTCTCTGAGCTGGGAAGGGGCTAAGACACAGAAGTGGTGGAAGCTATCAGGAAGCTAAGGGAATATTCCCTGAATGAGGAGGCGTTGGAGTAAATTCCCAAGTGCAGAATTGGCGTGGCAGAGTAGATAAGTAAGTGTGTTGCTTACTTACGTTTCAGTCATGCCATAGTCCCCAGCTGGCCCGCAGTATGCAGCGGAGGCTGTGTCAGTGCCGCTGCACCCTGCAAGCTTGCCAAGGATAGGATTGGGCTGTAAATCAAGTGTTCTATTACATAATAATCTATTAATAATCTTTCCATTGATCAACTCTTATTTCTCTTTTCTTCCACTTCTTTTCACAACCAAATCCCATTTCCAAGGTCCAAAATATCCAAAATATTATTGTACTAACTGACCTTTTGGTCATTATTTGATTTTAATATTCAAACATCCGTTTGTCATCAATCCATTCATTATAAAGTTCAGCCTTCAAATCAAAGCACACACTCTTTCCAAAGTTCCAAATGTACTTGAGTCAGCATTATTATTATTTGAGTCAATCTATTATTTCACACATCATTCTCTTATCCATTCCATTAACTCTGTTTGTAATAGTCATAATTTCAGCTCTTTTACATCCATATTTCCTGAAGAAAAAAACTCAAGAACTGTCTGCCATACTTGTAGTAATAGACTCACGCACCTCCAAATTCCATGTCTTTGTGAACATCCCCAACACTGTCACTAAATGCTCATATTTTATGACACACTTAATGCATTGCAAGTGTACATCTCAGACACTGTTATTAGCAGCTCAGACTGCTTTTAGGGAATGGGGGCACTTCAGTTTTATTTTTATTTTTTTATTTTTCACATTTTATACCACCCTTCCTCCAAGGAGTTCAGGGTGGTGTACATAGTTCCTCCCGTTCTTTTGTCCTCACAACAACCCTGTGAGGTAGGTGAGGCTGAGAGATAGTGACTGGCCCAAGGTCACCCAGGAAGCTTCAAGGCTGAGCAGGGATTTGAACCTGGATCTTCCAGGTCTGAGTCCAACTCCCAAACCACTACACCATCCTGGCTCTTCGTTCCTTCACTGATGGAACTGCCACCCCCTCATCCTCTGAGATTGGGACACACATACACACCCTGTAGATTGCCAAGTGTCTTTGGCAAAAAGTATGGCCGATGAACAAAAATAGTTATGTAGTCAATTGGAAAGGTTGAGATAAGAAGTGGGAAGAATATGGGAGAAGAGATTGACAGCCCAATCCTGGTGCACCAGCTGCGGCCGTACTTGAGTCGATCGGACCTGACCACAGTGGTCCACACCTTAGTGACTTCAAGATTGGATTATTGTAACATGCTGTACATGGGGCTGCCCTTGAAGACAGTTCAGAAGCTGCAATTAGTGCAGAATTCAGCGGCCTGGGTGGTCATTCGTTTATGGGCCCAATTAAAGGTGCTGGTAATGACCTTTAATGCCCTTCACAGTTTGGGACCAGGATATCTGAGGGACCAACTTCTCCCATACATTCCTGCCCTCTCTCTTAGGTCATCTGAGGGGGCTCTCCTGTGAGTGCCACCTCTGTCTCAAGTTAGAGGAATGGCGGCACGTAGGCGAGCCTTCTCTGTTGTGGCACCCCAATTATGGAATTCCCTGCCAGGGGAATTAAGAACTACCCCCTCCTCCCTCATGGCTTTTCGGCAAGGGCTCAAAACGTTTTCGTTTCGTCTAGTGTTTGGGTGATGCGTTGATGTCTGACTTCTGGGTCTCTCTCATGATATTTTGCTCCGCTGTTTCTCTACTCTATATTGTCGTCGTCCCCCAGTGGATTTGTTTTTAATTTATCTTATTTATTGTTTTCTATGTTATGTTTCTATGTTTTCTTTTTATTTTGATTTTTATAAGCCGCCTTGGGCATTTGCTTTGGCATTGGATGAGATGGGGTATATATTTTAAAATAAATTAATACTGTGCTCCGTGCTGTCGCAAACATACTGTGAAGCCACCTAGCCACAGCAGGAGACAGGCAAAGAGCATCCTGTTTGGCATTTAACACATTTTATCACTGCAAACATGCTCAGTTGGGAAGCTGTAGCACATGGACCTATCAGAGGGAGCACCTTCCACCAAACAAAAAAAAATGCAACTCTGTACAGATAGGCATTTAGGACACTTCTGTTTTTCCAATAATTGAAAGTAACCAGCTTCATATCTAGCACTATGGGTCTCCAAATATGTACCCGAAGAAAAAGACTGTTACTTCTCATAGTGAAAGGCCAAGTGAGACAACTTGGACATAGTTTGATATAACGGATACTAGAGCTGCTGAGCCAGGTGATACCTAGGCACAGATTTGTTGCTGAAATCCCCTGGTCATGAGATTTGATTTGAATACATGACCTGCAAGGAAATCTTCTGTAAGGATTTTCTTAAATACAGTCAATTCTCACCATATGCAAATTTGTGGCCTACAAATTCGTGTATCTGTGAGCAGCAGAAGTAAGACCACCTTGCGCCATTTGCGAGGTATGTCTCTCTTTCTGTGAACCCTGCTGCCTAAAGAAGCCTGCAAATACTTAGGTAGCAGGGATATTCAAAATGGCACTTGCGACCAGTACGGGACCCTTTGAACTGGTGTGGGGAAGCCTCAGATGTTTCCCCCAGCTATTTCAAAGCACTCCGTGCTGATCGTGGGCGCCATTCAAAATGGTGCCCACGATCAGCAGAGACCCTCTGGATGCAGCAGGTAAGGCACCCCCCAGCCCCCTGCATGGATCTCCATTGATCCTATAGGATCAGTGGTTCTGTATCCGCAAATTCGCAACCCGCGGGGGTTTCTAGGAACCTAATCCCCGCAGGTAGAAAGAACTGATTACGTTCCATACAAGTTAATGGAGATTTTTGCACCTTGGAACAAAGGAAAATGGTTACAGAAAAGTGAAAGCCTGGAGAGCTTATAAGTAGTGCAGGGTGTGTTCTGAGTGATGGGGGGGGGGGTCGACTGGATTTTCACACAACCTGATAGGAAGTAAGGAAAAAAACCACAATCTTTCTTTTCTTCTCAGAAGGAATAGTAGGAGATTAAGGCTGCAATCCTATCCACAATTACCTGGGAGTAAGCCCCATTGACTATAGTGGGATTTACTTCTGAGTAGACATGCATAGGATTGGGCTCTAACTGTAATATACATTCCTCTCACTTTTCATGTTGATTTCCACCTAGTGGTAACTGATGGCTATATTGTTTCAAGTGGTAGTAAGCGATGCCTGTATTGTTTCACTTACTGCTCAGTACCTCACAATCTTTTTGCAGAATTGCTTCCTTCTTTGTATCTTTCTCTCTCTCTTAATGTTCTTTAGAAATTAGGAGGGAGATATTTAAATGTCTTATTTGTGAATGACTAGTAGAGTTCTGTAGTCTGCGTGAGTTAATACTCATGTTAATATTGCATGAGTTAATAATGAGTTAATTATTGGTATAGCTTGCTTCATATTGATACTCTAGGATGATGATAACACAGAACGTCCCACATACGTAATAGAGCAAGTAAGTTAAAATATTTCTTCAAATAGTAAAATATAATAGTGTCCCAAACCTTACAAGCTCATTACAAGGACATCGCAAATGAATTTATGTGTATTGTGGTGTTATACATATGCCAGTAGCGAGTGGCTAGTCAGCTTTCAGGTGGATGAGAGTTTTTGCCCGAAAGGAATTACAAACAAAACTTAAGAGAGAGATACAAGGATTTCTTTATTTAACGTGCACAGGTTCAAGCTCTCCAGACCAAGGAGAGATGAACAAAGAAAGGGTGAGGCTTTTTATACTTTTGCATACACATAAGGGTGAATGTGTAACCACAGCTCATCTTACAACAAGGAATCAAAGCTGAAACAACCAGGAGGAGGAGGAGGGAAGGAAAGAGGCGGACCTTGTGCAGTGGCAGCAGGACGAGCTGGAGCAGCAGTGACTCTGGTGTTATGGGTTGATGCGTTGGGCAGCCCGCTCTAGCTTCTGAATTGGTTCGTCTTCTTCTTTGACTGCTGCCGTTTCTTCATTCGCTCCCTCGGGGAGGGGAGTGGGGCGAGCGAAAGAGAGAGAGGCGCTCGCTTCGCCCAGGCTGGCCTGGCTGTGTGTTTGTTTATTGTGGCTGCAGTTGCCTGTCACGGAGGAGGCTGCAGCGTGCCTGTGCATGGCCACCCCGCCGCCACTGGGCACGGTTGAAAAATGTGCCAAGGTTTGCACAGCTCCAGGCTGGCTCTTGCCGGCCTACTCACCCGCTCCTCACCACCACCACCGCCGCCACCACCTCCATGTTGAAAATGTGGAGGAACTTAGCTGGGCACTGGCATCTTGACTCCCAAAATCTCGCGAGGTTTCAGGAGTCAAAATGGTAGCGCCCGGCTACGTTTCTCCATTTTCAACATGGAGGCGGCGGCAGCGGCCTTACCGATCGGCCCGGAAAACCTTCCCAGGACAATCCCGGTAAATGGAGGGCCATTACCGGGACTTTCCCGGTTTTTCCGGGACAAATGGTAAGCCAATCTCTGTGTCTTATCTATTTCATTCTAACTAGCCGCTTGGTAAAGGGGGAGGAAAGGAAAGGGAGGCAGAGCAGAGAGAAACATGAGTGAAAGGCTTCCAAAAACTTCCAGTTAGCAGCTCCAGCTGGAGGCAGGTTCAAACACTGGGCAAAGGTGGAGTCAGGCCTTGAACATGGAGTCAGACCAAGCCAGACCGAGGCCTACGGCTACAAGTAGTATTAACATTATGAGGCATTTTGTAGTGCTTGTGTTGTTGCATCTATCTTTTTTAGTTAAAGACAGGTCCTTGTAAGAAGCCAGGATTTCACTTACAAATATTTAGTGTTTTAATTTTCTTCTAGTAAGCTCAACAGTAATTACTTGCTGCTGGTATAATACAGAGGTTTAATTTATATGATCTGACTTATGGTACATACTTATTAAGGTGAGAGACAGCTTGGAGAATAACTTCTAATGACTTGGTTGTTATATTTCATATTCAATTGACAGTTCTTTCCACATTTATGCGTCTGCAATAAATAAATCATAACATTTTTTTCTCAGTGGAATCATGGTGCAAAGTCAATCTTCCACAGAGAAGTGGAAAAACAAATGCACCATCCACAGGGACCACTATCAATTGAAGCGCTAATAGAATTGCATGGCTTTTGATAGAATTCCAGTCTATACTGACAGGTGATCCAGTACATGGGGGGCATATATAGCTCCAGGCTTCTGTTATCATTATGTAAAGCTCTTGGTCTTTATGCTCTTCATGCTCTTCGTGTTATTTCCTTGGAGACATGGTTCCTGTTACAAAGTACTTTGTCAGAGTCATATAAGTATGAATAGAGCAGACCACGTTTCACAGCTGTTGCAACTAGCACTTGCAATTCAATTTGACACTAATGTCGTAGTCCCCCCACCTCTGACTTTTTCCAGGCATAAACATTATTAAGTATAACATTTCAAGAGTATGTTCTCACACACCCTTGCAACCAATACATTGTTAAAAGCCCAACTTGAGTGTGCAGTACTACTACTACTTGCATGAATGGTTTGTCCCGCTGAACCTGATTTCCTTTAGGGGCAATGGGGACAATGGGGTTAATCACTAGCTAAAGCTAAGGGATTCATTTAGCGACTCACACAAACACTCCTCAACTCAGTGACACGCAGCATCAAGTGTTGACTTCCATGGCTGAATGACCCCTCATAGGTCATTCATAGACCCCTCATACACCCTCAATTCTTCTCCCTCTCGTATAACACCAGAACCAGGGGACATGCACTAAAATTGAGTGGAGGGAGAGTTAGAACAGACAAAAGAAAATATTTCTTTACCCTGCGTGTAATTCATCTGTGGAACTCCTTGCCACAGGATGTGGTGATGGCACCTGGCCTGGATGCCTTTAAAAGGGGTTTGGACAGATTCATGGAGGAAAAGACCATCACAGGTTACAAGCCATAAGCAACCTCCTGGTTTTAGAAGTGGGTTTTCTCTGTGCCAGGTGCAAGGGAGTGGCGACTGGACACAGGTATCTTGTTGTCTTGTGTGCTCCCTGAGGCATCTGGTGGGGCCACTGTGTGACACAGGAAGCTGGACTAGATGGGCTTTTGGCCTGATCCAGCAGGGCTCTTCTTATGTTCTTATGTCAAACACCAAAGAATTTCTTTATTGCTTAAAAACACAATACTTCTCAAAAGAGTTTCCTCATTTAACCTAATCCTATCCTTCCCCAATGTAGGTTGTGCAATGTGGGCCATGCTACCCACATTGTATCCTATTCAGAGAAGGAGGCAACTGGAGGTCTACTTGGGGTTAGCAGACATTTGCCCGCTTACCCCCGGGTAAACCCCCAGCTGCTGCAATGGGGCTACTCGAATCCCCACCAGTTCTGCTGTGCTGGCCTAACAGAAGAATAGGATTGTCTGCAAGTGTGATAATCAAGTGATGGAAAATCAAATTATGTCCATGCAATGAGAACCAGCCCATGATATGCTGTTTGAAGTGGAGGAGAAATTGACATAATGTTGTTCCACCCTGCAAGCAATAGTGAGAAACTTGGCAGCAGTGAAAGGGGTACAACTCTGGCTCTTTGTAATTTTCTTCTTTTCCTTCTTTCCTTCTAATCCATTCTAACCTTAGTACAGTATATGCATTACTGTACACAGTCAGTTTTTGCTATCTGTGGGGGTTAGGTTCCTGGAAACCACCCACAGGTAGCAAATTTGCACGTAACGAACCATTGAACCATATATGAACCACAAAACAAACCAGTCTCTTCTGGTTTGTACGAATCCCTCCCTTTACCCAGGCTTGTCGCAGAATGCATTGTGCAATGCATTCTGGGGGTGAGCCTAGGGAAGGGAGGGGGGATTCGCGTGACCTGGAAGAGGCTTTCGGGGTGTGATTTCCCTTTCTAAAGCCCTGCAAATGGAGGGGGTTGTCAGTGCAAAGGTAAGAAATGTAAGAGCCAGGATGGTGTAGTGGTTTGGGAGTCGGACTTAGACCTGGAAGATCCAGGTTCAAATCCCCGCTCAGCCACGAAGCTTCCTGGGTGACCTTGGGCCAGTCACTATCTCTCAGCCCCACCTACCTCACAGGGTTGTTGTGAGGACAAAAGGAGGGGAGGAAATATGTACACCACTCTGAGCTCCTTGGAGGAAGGGCGGTATAAAAATGTGATAGATAGATAAATAAATAAATAAATAAATAAATGCTATTTTAACCTTTTTTCTTTGTCTTTAAAAGGTTTTTACAGTGGCCCCCATATCCGCAGGCATCCACATTGAGACAAATCCACAGATGCTCAAATCGCGGATATGGAGTGCCCGCTATACTGTCAAAAATCAGTTTGTTTTCTTCGAGTTATAGTTAGATTTCATTTAATTTTGTCATATATATGCTCTTCAAAGCACATATTACCCTTTTTTAGGGGAGAAGCATTTCTCTTCATGTAATACTACTAAATCTGAACTACTGGCTACCAATGGAAGCAGAACTGTCCTTACCTCCTGTTGGGATCACATTTAGCTTGAGGCATCAGAAAAACTCAATCCTGGATTTCAGAAGATTAATTAATGAAATAAACATTGAATTTTGCTGAAGTCAGAATAATGATTGGAAATGAATAACTGGGGGAAAATGCATTTCCAATTCCAATTCAACTCATATTGAAAATCAAATATAATTAAATGCTTAGCAGAGGAAAAGACAGCAGCAACCAATATTGTTGTGCTTGGCTGCCTTATTACTATGAATGAGTCTGTCAGTATGGTTTTACCTGAAGTGTCACTTGATTGGAGATAGGGGGTTGACAAAAGAACTGCAAACAGTCTTTAATAGCTGTGGATATCTTATTAAGGTAAGAGCAATTCACCTGCAGGGGTCAGTTTCAAACCAGTGTTCTGCTCAGAAGAGTGTCTGGAAGAAATAGGCTGTTAGAAACAGAAAGTGAGGGAAAGGTAAAAAAAAAAGATGCAAGGGAGTGGCAACAGGATACAGGTATCTCTTGTTGTCTTGTGTGCTCCCTGAGGCATCTGGTGGGGCCACTGTGAGATACAGGAAGTTGGTCTAGATGGGCCTTTGGCCTGATCCAGCAGGACTCTTATGTTCTCTAGTAAGACTTATGCAAATTTATATTTCTGTGGTGATCTAGTGAGGCCACTGTGATGTGTTGGAGAAGAGGCAAGACATACAGGCTGTGCACCTGACTTTCCCACAGGTAAAATCACAGGTGCATCCTCAGATGAGATATCTATCTCCCATGTGAAAATTCAAAATACTTTCTACTGCATCTAATAGAAAGAACAAGTCTATGTAAAACTACATAAGAATAACTTTTTCTTGTTCTTCTGGAACTTGTTAAATGTTAGATACAGTTTGAATTGTAAGTTACTCATACAGTATAATACAGAGAAGTAAAATGAAGCATGCAATAAATACACCATCAAAAAGGAATGGAACAAATGTATAAGTCTAGAAAAGCATCTGAGAACACCAAAAGCAAGTAGGAACATAAAGCAAAGGTAAGAAAGGAAAACCATGTCAAGTTCCTCATTAAGACACCAGGAGTTCAAAACAGTCCAAAGCAGAGTAACATAAAGGAGTATAGAAATAAACTAAGTGGTGGAAAAGAAATGTTTCTAGAATGGTGTATGGGAAAAATGTGGAAGATTTCACCCGAGGAGATAGGAGGTGGTATCAGCAGTGGTTCCTCATCTTGATAGGCCCAGAAAACATAGGGTTAAACCCAGGGCCTGTGCTTGCCACAGGACACAGCTGTAGCTGGGGAGGATAATGAGGGCTCTAAGGATAAAAATGAGGGAATCGGCACCAGGTGGTGTGGATTGCAGAAAGGAGGAGGCTTTTGGAGGAGAAGGACTGACTTCTGGACTGGCTTGTGGATTTACTGTGACTGACTTGAGGAACCTGCTTTGGCTTTGGATGCGGACTGGCTTGAGGACCCTGACTGGCTTTCTGACCTCGGACTGGCTTTTGGACTTTGATATTTGGACTTGGACTGCTAAACCTGTGAGTGGGAAAAGGGGAACTAATCAGCCCAGAGCGGGGCTAGGCCTCTTAAAGGGACCAGACCAGGGATTTTCTGGGACAAATGGGCACTTCATTAAACTATGTTACAGATAACTGACTAATGGCCCAATCCAAAGGACCACTTACAGCAGCGGATCTAGTCATCCTCTGCCGTAGGTCACCTTGTGATGGCGCAAATGTTGCACTGCTGTCACATGCTATGGAGCTGCCCAGTAGCGTAGCTGACGTTGTGCCAGCTGCCCCCCTCATGATGCTGATGTCACTCACCCCGCCCGTCAGCCAGTGACGTCAGCTGGAGCAAAATATCCCTTGGAGGTTGGGCGGGCGGGAGGGAGGGAACCAAATCAAACACGGCACAGAGATGGCAGGAGCTGTCTGCAGGCTCCTCCAAGCTGTGCCGCTGCCCGGATCACCGCTGCCCGCATGATGCCCCCCTCCAGTTTGATGCCCCCCATCTGCTGCCCGGGGGCGGTCGGCCCCCTGCCCCATCCCATCGTACTCTATTGGAGCTGCCACTGGAAACGGCTGGAGGCTCCATGCATGTGCCAGAACAACCTGGACACTCTGCTGGTGCAGGTGACTGAGGGGGCAGTTTATGGGGCAATTGGGCTGGGGAGTAGGTCAAACCAGGAGGCAGAATTGTGGAAAAAAGTGTACAAGATAACAAAATGATATTTTATTTTATCATTTTTTCACAGAATTTTTAGCAGAAAGCGGTATGTGTTTTATCACCTTTTCTCCTGCCTCTAGATATGAGTTAATTGAGGAACACACAATATGTCTACATGTTTAACACAAAACAAAACAAACAAAACAAAACACAGAGCCCTACGGGGTTCCAAGTACATAATTGGTTTTGATATGAACAATCTGATCGAAACCTGCATATCAACATTGCGCAGAAAACGTTTTAGGTGTGAGGGAAATGGTGATGGTTACATAACAAGTTGACACAATGGAGAGAGGACACTTTCTCGCTCAAAAAGTGTCCTTGTTTTTATTTTCATTTTTACAAAATATCTTGTCAAAATTGTTTTCGACAGCATTTCCTAGAAAAGTTTCACAGCACAGTTTCTTTTGTATTTCTGGGAGTCAGACTTACAGCCCAATCCTAACTAAATATCCGGCGGGTAGCTCAGGCCAACCCGCCAGATCCCATGCTCGTTCCGGGCTGCTCTGGGAAAGGGGATGTTTGTCCCCTTCCCCAGTGTAGAGCTGGGAAGGCCCAATTAGCCTCCTCGGGTTTCCGTCAGCTAAATAGCTGGCAAAGTAAGAGGAGGCTGTGTAAAGGCCAAGCTGGGGAGAGATTGGACAGCCTGCAGGAGGTAAGTAAAAATAGTTTTGCTTCCCCCCCCCCCAGTAGGCTGCCCAATTGCCTATGGATCTCCTTGGACCTATGCCAGCTGTATAGCTAGCACAAGTCTAAAGAGAGCCAGGGGGCAGAGCGGACAGAAAAATGGGGGATAGGATCCGACATGCACGACTGCTGCTGGATCCAGCCCCTCCCTTCCTCGACACGCCCCCTGGTTCCTTTCCCAACATTCCCCATTACTCTCCCTCCTGACCCATAAACCTCCCCCTGCTTACCTGGTGCAGGTCGCCAGCAGCGGGCCTCCAATGTTGCTGCTGCTTTGCAGTGGCAGCTTGGAAACAGCCACCAAAAAGCACTTTGTAACAGTGAACATAAGAACATAAGAAAAGCCCTGCTGGATCAGGCCAAAGGCCCATCTAGTCCAGCTTCCTGTATCACACAGTGGCCCCACCAGATGCCTCAGGGAGCACAAGACAACAAGATACTTGTATCCTGTCACCACTCCCTTGCACCTGGCACAAAGAAAACCTACTCCTACAACCAGGAGGTTGCTTATCCCCATCATGGCTTGTAAGCTGTGATGGACTTTTCCTCCATAAATCTGTCCAATCCCCTTTTAAAGGCATCCAGGCCAGGTGCCATCACCACCTCCTGTGGCAAGGAGTTCCACAAACCAATTACACGCTGGGTAAATAAATATTTTCTTTTGTCTGTTTTAATCCTCCCTCCACTCAATTTGAGTGGATGTCCCCTAGTTCTAGTGTTGTGTGAGAGGGAAAAGAACTTCTCTCTATCCACTCTCTCCATCCCATGCATAATTTTATACGTCTCAATCATGTCCCCCCTCAACTGCCTTTTTACTAGACTGAAGAGCCCCAAATGCTGTAGCCTTTCCTCACAAGGGAGATGCCCCAGTCCACTAATCATTTTGGTCACTCTCTTCTGCACCTTTTCCAGTTCCACTATATCCTTTTTGAGATGCAGCAACCAGAACTGGACGCAATACTCCAGATGCGGCCTTACCATCGATTTGTACAACGGCATAATAATATTGGCCGTTTTATTCTCAATTCCCTTTTTAATAAGCCCAAGCATGGAACAAGTGGGGCTCTGTCCCGCTGGCTTTGGGCAGCCCATAGGATTGGGCTGTGATACATATAATGCACATATAACACCCTCCGAAGTCTATCTGGGAAACAAAGCAAAGCTCATTTCCTGATTGCTACTACCTAAATTTGAATCATAAACTCAGATTATGAATACCTTTTCAGATTGTTAAGAATGTACTCACACTAGCTCACTAGAAGTTGCCAAAGTTGTTGATTATGACAAACAGTGAAAGATATTTTAATAAGAGACTATAATTTACTATGATGAATTTCTTTTGATGATTGTTGTGGTTCCTTAAAAGCTTAATGAATCTCTTCCTGACAATATTTATTTCATAGTGTAAAGTATACATGTACAGAGTGGAGATTACTGTTTTGAAATACTGCTATCGTTTTGTAGAGGTATCATTTACATCTTTGCTTTCTGGTGCTGTAAGTAATTATATTTGCATTTCAAGTATTTCTGAACCTGTGGCAAACTTGGAAAATACTGTTGTCTCTCCAATATAGTATTGTATTCTTTGTTCCCCAAAAGGAATTAATTCAATTGAATTGCCCAAAGCAAGTAGGCTAAAAGTAGCATAATATTTAGCTATAAGTACATGGGGGCATTTGCTGTATGTTAGAGCCTTATTATGATAGCAACAATTCTATAGTTAATTTGTTTTGTATCAACAAATTTGGCTAACACTAGGGAAAATAGAAGAATAATCAAAAGCCTCATCAAATGTGGAACCTCCTGAAATGAGAGGTAGATCATCTTCATAATATACCATATAGTACTCATGGTCATGTCAAGTGTCTTCGTGATTATTTATTTATTTATTTGACTAGATTCCCACTGATGCAGACTGGAAGTAAGCAAGTACACGCTTATCTCGTGTTAAGTTAGATATGCCCTCCCCCTCCCTGTTGTCCGGTGTGGAGCTCACCTGCCTCCAGCAGGCACAGCTCCTTCCCCGGAGGAGGCCTGCCAGTGCTGGCCTCCAAGCCGGCGGTAATCCCCCAGGGGCTAGACCTGTAGCCTCCGGAAGAAGGCGGGAACCCGGGGAGGCACCGAAGAATAAAGACAGTCCAAGGCTCCTCTCCGGAGCAACCTGTCCTCAGCCGACACTGCTGCAACCGCCCATGTGGCCACAGGACGGCCCCCAAGTCATTGCCATCCGCAAAGCTCTCCACCTGAGGGCAGGACCAGCCGACAGGCCGCTAAGCAGCCCGATCAGCCAAAGGCTGATGCCAGGACATGCATGCTCCACCCACCGCTGGGGCAACATGCCCTCGCTGGTCCAGCCCACCAGGGGAAAAGGCATTGAGACCCGACAGGGTCAGAGGGAGGAACAAAGACTGGGGAACCCGGCCAGTCCAACCAGGAAGAAGGAGGGGCAAGGGCGGGAGTGGCAGGGACAGGAAGCATAGGGACTGAGGGCTATAAAAGACTTCCCCAGGCCAGTGATGAAGGCCAAACAGGTGGGCTCCAAGCAGCTCTCTGACAAGAGCATATGACCTGTACCAGGCCACCCTGAGAGGAGGAACAAGGTGGAAGCAACCCCCTTCCTCAGGTGACTTCTGAGGCCATGCTAAACGGGGACAGAGAACACGCCGCGGAGGTAAGCGGAGTCCCTTTTTCTGCCGGACTGGTGAGCAAACCCCTACCCGACAAAGCCTTGGAAGGCGAGCTCGCTCTGGTCACCCCACTCCCGGGCACCCCAGAATCCTGCATCCAACAAACCTCTATGTAATCACAAGGTGTCATCAAAAAATTATACCATAGTAGAAAATTAAGGAGGTTTTGGATGTGTTTTGGTGGGTTTTATTTTGTATTGTATAGAAATGAAGGCCACATTAAGAACAAGATGTAAGAAAAAGGAGGAATTAAAGCAGAGTTGAAACCAACGAATGCTTCTTGAAAGATTTATGGGGGGGGGGGTCGCAGATCGTTACAGGACTGCCACTAGCCCATATGGTGACTTTATGCGAATTAGAAAAGGCACCCCTTCTTTGCTGCACTTGCCAGCGGAAATGACATTCTGCCGGCATCCTTCTCGTGTCTGTAATGTAAATCTCGCCCCCATAGATATGGCACCCTTGTGCAGTGCACAATCTGCTACACCACCTGGCATGTTCAATTGGGATCGTGTTCACTCCGGGAACAAGCTCAAGCCAGCTGGGGGCAACATACCTGACGGGGCGAGATGGGAGGAGAACAGAATTCTGTTATATAGTAGAAAGGAGCAAAGAAAACTACCTTAACCCCATCCATTGCTAAAGTCCACATCCTCTTTGCTGCTTTGAATCAAATAAGAACTTCATATGATATCTTATACTAAAGTAGCATTCTATTTGCTTAGGTTTTTTTTAAACTGATTGCACCTCTTTTTGCATTGGTTGTTGCAGTGATAACCTCAGGGTGTTATGCTTTAAATGGAAAAGTTACCTCCTAATTTAACATTGTTGCCAACATCTTATCTTAAATCATGATAATCTACATCATTAACATTGTTAAATAATAACCCCATTAATGGTTTTAGGAGACTAATTGCATCCAGTTGGTGGTGATAATGTCGTTATGCTTAAGTATATAATGTCATTATGCTTAAGTATAAATACTTTTAGATATAAAGCACTCATTAGCATTGATTAAACAATGTAGATGCAAATAATTGCTAGTGCTACACAAGCCCCAAATGCAGCATTTGTTGTTCTCAAACAGCATTTAGCAAATCCTAACTAAAACATTAATGAAAGCTGATAACATCTTAAGAAGTGGGGGAAAAAATGAATGAGTTGTTTTTTAATCTTTTCCCAGCATATGGTTTTGTATCTGAGAAGTGGCTAAATGTGTAGGTGTAAGACTGCCCCAGAGGACTAGTGTTGGATTTGGAGCCTGGGGGTCTGGATTCCAGATAGACAGAGGTGATACTGGAGTTAAATAGGACCATAATGTGACTAATGAAAAAGTATGCCAAGTCAATTGAACGTCTAATCAATACAATTCAGGCAATGTGTAGGAAACTGCTCTTCACCTCTTTTGTAGCCCCATCCAGCTTTCTAGTTTGTTGAACCAGTGAAAGAAACTACTTAGGTTTTTTGTTCTAGCTTCAACCAGTCTCCTATTATCACGATCTCACATCCATACTATTCATTGACCACAAGGTGCATGTCTTATCTGACCAATCTAAAAAATCAATTAAAGGCAGGTCAACATATTGCCACTTTGATTCTCACAGGCAATTATAACTCAAATGTTCAGATCCTCTAGTTTCCCAGTCAGGCATAACATCCTCTGGAGGCACACTGACAACAGAACTATTTTTTTTTCTGTAAAGATCACAGCCATAAGATGCATATATAAAGTGCTTATATGCACTTACCTGGGAGTATGTTCCATTGAAATCAGTGGGGCCTACTTCTGGTAGACATGCATAGGATTGCTATGTAGGTGAAGTTTTTTAGATCACTGTAAGAAATATAGCCAAATAGCTTATGTTTTTGAGGCTCCAATCCTATCACTGCCACCAGCGCTGATGTAGCCACATCAAAAAGGTGCATGCTGCATCTAATGGTGATGAGGATGACCAGAGGGCAAACGGGAAGTAAAAATTATTTTCACAAGCCCTTGGTCTGCATATGAGTCTCTGCATAAGCCCTGGGGCTGCGTATGGATCTCCTCAGACATATGCCACCTCTTTTAGTGGCATATGTCTGAGGAGGGAAAAGGGGCAGGGAGGTTTTAAAAAAGAGGGTATAAGATCCAGCTTGTGCCATTGCTGCCAGATCCATCCCCTCTCGCCACCTCCCCGTCCCGCCGGGTCTACCACAGAGTGCCCCAATCTTCCCTCCTCTGCCCACAATCCACCCCTACCACTGACTTACGGGTCCCAGAAGCTCCAGGAAGGCCACTGCCACATGACCGGCACCACTCACCATTTCTGGCAGTGGTCCAGCAGCACACCGTACAGCATCGCATTTTGCAACAACGTAGATCAGACTGCACTGCCAGAATGTAAATTCTGTGGCCTGATCATGGGATTGGGCTGTGAGTGTCATAAGAACTTCATGAATGGCATGGAATGGGGTGCAGGGATCAACAAAACTTGAGTGGGCAGACTTGTTCTTTCATGAAACTCTGAATCCAACCATCATGTCTGTCTTCGTGTACTTCATTAACATTATTTATTGCAAGGGAGAGGAGTGCTATGTACATCATTTGTGTTCTAGACCCAAACCATTAACCATGTGACAATTTAAGTAAAGGCTTACCTTTACTTGTGCATAACTGTAGTGTGATTGAGGCTCGAATCAGGGCTATGGTCTGCAAGAAGAGGGTATTTAACCTATTATCTCTGTTACGTCTTCCCTTCAAAAATCAGCTATGTAAGCCTTAAAGTACCATTCTAGCAGTATGATTGATTCATACCAAATATACAGTATATTGCATGTAGAAAAAAAACTAGGTGATGGAGTAGTAGCAAAGCCTTCACTCTGTGCAGATAATTTTATTTTGTGCAGGTGAACTAATCTTATGAGTCATAGCTAAAGTCTGAATTGCAGAAACAGGTATACTGCTTTCTCTGTTGCAGTGGTTCTCAAAGTTTTTAGCACTGGGATCCACTTTTTAAAATGACACTCCATCGGGACCCACCTAGCTTTACGGGACCCACCTAGACTTATACAAAAAAGATGATCTAGGAAGAAATAATATATTTATTTATTTACAAGTAATATTTCAATTATTTGTTTGCAAAAATATTCAATCTTTTTCTTGTAATGAGGAAGCCTTTGGTAATCTTTACCAAGCTAAAACCTATGAGTACTACAGTACTCATACTATTGCCATGCCTCTTTATGGTCACTACCACCTCAGATGTTCTGAGCAAGGCATCACTACTAGTACCTGATTCGACTGCATGCTTTTAAATGGTCAAAGACTGACCAAGATATACTTGCACATTCAGGATGAACTTGTATGGAATAAATTGGGGTGAGGAAGATGATTTAATAGGATTCCAGAAAATGGAGCATCTTTCCTGAGTCTAGACTCTTATTATTATTATTGACATCTATTTATCTATAGTAATATTATTTGTTACTACCTACATCTCTTTCATTTGATTCCAACTATATTATCCTTTCAGTTTAGGGTTGTACCCAGATCGTTATGCAGTATACCTACCTTCTTCCTTTTAAAAGTGTCTGCAGCAAACGTCTTCATGGAATCTTCAGCTCATAAGCTTCAATTTATTGTGAACTAAAGTGACTTCTTCTCAATACTTATGGGGCACCTGAGTACACTTCAGTCAGCTTGTTGTTCTGTTTCTTTTATTACCCACCTTTCCATCAATTATGTATCTTTTTATCGTTCCAGGAACTGTGAGTTCAGAGGAGTGAACATCTCAACTAAAATGGACCAAAGGGTTCTTCACAACCTCACCAAATTATCTGTTTATCTTGACAACTGCAGCAAGTGAACTGAAGGTAACCTTGATTATCCTTGTTTCTGTCTTGGGATAGCATGTTATTGCCAAACGGATCTAACAACATGAGACACAGGCAGGGGATTGTCGTGAATAGCATTCTGACTAACACTTTCACAGTGAACTGGAACTTCTTCTATAAATTGAAGGAGCATTCACTTGTGCAAGGAACCTTCCACTTACACAACAACCTCTTTCATGAGATAAAATGCTCCTTCCTTCCATGGAGATGGAGCTTTTGTTTGGGGAAGGACCTCTAGGCAGCAGAAGAGCTAGTTGGGATGCCGCCCGCCCAGTTTTTTTTTTTTTTTTTAGAGTAACAACTTGTATTAATGAAACTAGACAGTTGTTGAGTTGCAACTCAGGTTGCCAAAGCAAAAGAAAATGAATTGTACTTGTGCATGCTCAAGTAGGTTAGATTACTGGGCACATCAAGCTGGTCTAACACAATGAACCAGTGAATCTCCAGCAGGAAACAATCAGTTCACTGTCACTTCAGCCTGGCTTTAGGTAGTAATGAGGACACCAAGGCTTTATTAGTTCTGAAGAATGGCCTCTTTGCTAAAAACGTAAAGAATGGTTGAGTTGTGAACGGCCCTTACCAGTCATTGACAGACTGGCACTAAGACATGTGCCAGTATTCTAAAGTACTGTCTTTTGTAAAACTTCAAATCTATAGCTTTCCCTATGCAGTTCCTTCTATTATTAACCAAGAGATGTCATGTACAGGACACTTCTGTAAAACAATCAGTCACTTTGGACATTGGACCCATTGTCTGTGGCAGTTAATAGATGTTGTTCTTCATGCCCTTCATTGCAAACTTTGTAAACATTCAGATCTCATCACATCTCATTCCTCCTGTTGTGCCTAATGTCCCTCCCATTCCATTTTCCCCCAAGCTATGCTTTACAAGTTTATTTTAAGTCATCTTCACATGTAATATTAATGCTATTTCTTTCTTGATCACAGAATTTATCACAGACCAGACATGATTATTATTTGACTGCAAATATTTTTGTATATGTATGCTGTTGACATAATAAAACAATGCCTAATACCACCAAATGTAGAGCTTATCAAAGACTAGATTTAGAGTATTGATTGGATGCAATTTCATTTCCTGTAGTGATTAAGTTTTATTAGTTAAACGCGCTCCGTGTTTTTTCTAGCTCGAATACATTTGCTGTTTAAAGAGAAATTGTTCTTTAGAGCTTTGTGAAGCGCTCAAATGGGTTGTGTCCACTGAGTCCAATGGAGCAATGAATTTTTTATAGTTACTACTGCCTTAGTGGCTGGCAGGTAATTACATATCATCAAGGAGGAGGTTGCTCAAGGTTCATGTATCCTATAATTCTTCACTATCTTTCCCATGCAGACATTTGCCCTAGAGGATATCGAAAATTTTATGGTGTTTCCTCTGTAAAGATTCAACCACTGCAAGTGAGTTATGTGCTCATTTCTGCAAAGGAGAATGAACAACACTAATGTGATTTTGGACGGCAGATTCATTTTCAGAATGATGATGATGTGTCCTTATCTTTTGGAAGTTCCTTCTGTGCAAATCTAAGGCAGATGAGAAATCATTCAAATTGCATTTCAGAATGCAACTTTGAAACGAATGTTGTCTGTAGTGTATCTGCATTTTTAAAAAGACCTCAGACAGGCATTTCTTGATATTGAATTGTTGCTCTACAGATAGTTGGCACATGGTTGGGTTTAGAGTGCAGATAGCCCCCTTCCCAAATGGGCACTTCCACTGCTTGTGGATTGCAGGCTAAAAAAAATGTGAATTGAGTTATTATTTGCTTTAAGGCAGGCACAACCTTTTGACTTTGTTGGATCAACCTGCATCACTCTTGGTATTCCTCTTGGTATTGGGCTGCTTTAACTTTGTCTCTGTGCCAGCATCTGGACTCTGTATTCATGGCCAGGGAATCACATAAATGGTGATAGGGGGCGTCAGTGAAGGCCCATGTGGAATGAAGCAAAGGCTAATTCTGATATCTATCAGAGCTTTCCAACTAGCCTCAAGAGCAATCCAGAAGCTAAAGTTCACTTATGGCCCAATCCTATGGGCTGTTTGTACCACTGGAATTCATTCATTCATTCACATTTTTATACCGCCCTTCCTCCAAGGAGCTCAGAGTGGTGTACATATTTCCTCCCCTCCTTTTGTCCTCACAACAACCCTGTGAGGTAGGTGGGGCTGAGAGATAGTGACTGGCCCAAGGTCACCCAGGAAGCTTCGTGGCTGAGTGGGGATTTGAACCTGGATCTTCCAGGTCTAAGTCCGACTCCCAAGCCACTACACCATCCTGGCAGTTCTGAGTGTTCTGGTAGTGTAAACAGCTTTACAGCTGTCGCAAACACCACAAGCGGCGGGTGGCAGGGTCTGTGCGATGATGGACAGTGGATGCCTGTCGCCGATGTTAAGATTGCACAAGGAGAGCACATGGAGCACAATGAGGTCACCCAGGGGAATGGGGCAGGGGGCATGTCCCTCTTCTTGCTCACTCGAGTGCACAAGGCAGAAATGGCCAGGCGTGGAGTGATGTGACATAGCGGAGGTGCAAGACCCCATTGCACACAGCAAGGCATGTTTTCTCTCTCGCTTTCTTTTGCCCTTGTCACCAATTCCTTCAGATCGCGGGCATTAGAGCCAGTCTGGCTCAGTCGACTGTGCCTTGCATTTCACTCCAGGCATCGAGTCAGACCAGCGTGCAGTCGAAGCTTAGGACCTCAGGGTGTCATGTCCTGTATTTCTTTGATGTGCTGGAGCCATGATGGCAGCAGTGACTCTCTCTCTCTTTTCCTAGCTGCGTGGGTGTGCCTCTGTTGTACACATCTACAGTGCATGCATGTGTGAGACAGACAGCCTCGTTGCAATAGGCCACCCTGCTGGCAAATGAGACTGGAGTCAGTGGTGTGGTCGGTTGTTGGCTGCAGCTACTGAGGGCTAGCCTGTACCGGGGGAGACCTTTGTGTGCTTCAGGTGTGGCTTCCCTGTGGGGAACTGCTGGTGATCATTCATTCATTTGCTTCCTGCAAGTTTGGAGAAAATATAATTCAATTGGTGACCTAAGCTCAATGTGAGGCACGGAGACTGGTAGTGTCTGCTGCCCAGTAAGCCTATCTGCTGTGTTGGGTGCATAAACTGAGGAGAGCCTCTCCTCTTCTTCTGTTGGGTATCTCGTCATGAAGAAAGCTGAGATGAAATACAATTTACTTCATCTCCTCTATCGTCATTATGGGACACCCAGCAGGAGGGGGAGGGGAGGCTTCTCGAATGTAATTCCCTGTCAAGGCTGAGAGGCTATATCTTGTCCATGGTCTCAGCTCGGTGAGTGCAGCACTGAAAACAGATGCCATTCAAAGTAAATCCCCAGGACTCAGCTTTATTTTTATTGTTCGTTTACAGTGCCGCATTCACCAAGCTGAGCAGCGGCTGCTCCAGTCTGATGGTTAAACAAAAAATGCAGACGTTCATCACCCGGAAGCTTGGCAGTGATATCATCAGGTCACCACCATACTTCCAGGTCACCAAGCTCCACCTGCTGTGGACCTCACCGCATGTCACTGCCTGAGTCAAAACACATGGCTTTTGTCTACTCATATTAAAAATTCAGTTCAACTGTAAAGTTTTCATTGACTTCATTGTCCATGTTGCATTGGATAAGATAGATGCATTTTCTCTAAATGTATTGCTGATGAAACATGAGGTCATCAGTTTGACCTTGCTATGCCTTTTAAGTTGTAAAAGTTTGCAGAAGATACATAATTCAGGCGTCTACAACTATGTGACAGTGTTCTACTACATTATTTATACAAAGATCTAATGCCCATTAATCCTTATCATGCACGATTGTACATCTATCTCCTTAACGTGAAGTTGTGTTCAGCACTTCCTCAATGAAGTAATCGGTTTAGAAAGCATATTTACAAGCTGAATGTGCCAATTAAGAAGCAGGAAACTTAACATTTATATGCTTTTAAGTTTCATTCTTCTTGAAGGGCATTCTGATTTAAGCTAATGAAGATAAAGTACTTCCCTCTCTGTTCTCTTTCACAATCAGTTTTGTTTGTTAAAGCATAAATTGGAAGTTAGAAAGAAAATATATAGCATTAAAGTTTATTACTTCAGTTTGAACAAGAATTTCTGATAAGAGCATAAAACTGCAACACTATTTGCCTCCTTTTTCCCATTCTCAAAAAACAAAAAATCTCAAACCCAACACATTTACAGCCCAATCCTAACTAAGATCCGGCAGGCAGCCCCCAGGCTGCCCGTCGGATCCTAACCACCGTTGGCCAGCCTGGAGCCTGGCTGGAGGCCTCCTCAGGGAAGGGGACGCTCATCCCCTTCCCCGAGTGTAATGGCCGGCCACCCAGATCGGCCTCCTCTGATTTCCACCAGCAATTTTGCTGGTGGAAGTAAGAGGAGGCCATGTAAAGCTCCGGCGCCCAGCGGGGGTCAGGATATGGCTTACGGCCATCCCCCACCCCTCCCGGGCCGCCGGGGCCAATGGCCACTTTCCCTTGGCCCTGCTGGCACTGCTTTCAGGCGCATATGGCACATTTGCAAAAGTCTGTGCCAGCACACTGCATGCTAAACTGGCACAGAGGCCAGTTTGGACTGTGCTGTAAGAAGAGAAAATGTATTGTCACAGCATTAGGTTCTCCCTAAGGTATGGATAACAGATTATCACTGAGTACTAAAACTATAGATTTCAGCCACAACAGTGATCAAAGACAAGCTGTGAAAACCTGTAAGAAAATCCCTGTCTCAAGGGTAAATTCTCTATAGTTACTACAAGGAAAAAAAATGAAGAAGTTGATATAGGAAAATCAATTCATTTTATTTCTCAACACTGCATGTTGGATGTTGGCAGGGATGTGGATCAAGTCTCTGACTCCAAGTCTTGAGTCAAGTCCCAAGTCTCTGGGTCCAAGACCCAAGTCTTTGCCCACAAGTCCAGAGTCTTTGGTTGTGAGTTGTGAGTCCCTATCTATTTAATGGGGAAAGGTGGTTTAAACCTGAATAAAATTTGAGTTGAGTCTTTCGAGTCTTTTACAATTGCCAAGTCAAGTCCACGTCAAGTCATTGATGTGACTTGAGTCCAAGTTAGAGACTTGGGACTTGACTCGAGACTTGGAGTCAGAGACTTGATCCACATCCCTGCTTCAGGTCCTAGTGGAGCGCGCGCGCACACACACCCCCACTACACCTGCATTGGGACTTCAGTTCCCAGCAAAGATGTCCTTAAGCCAAGGGTGAAGAACCGGCGGCCCGCAGGCTTGATCCGGCCCCCGGAGCGATCCAGTCCGGCCCGCACGAGCCTGGACCCGATTCCATCTGGTCCGGAACGCGCAGGCTCGAACTGGAGGCTCTGGAGGCCGCGCTCACCTCACCCGACTCCTTTTCAAACCCGGCTGTACACATGCACATGCGCAGAAACAGCCGGGTTGAGAAGGGGTCGCGCGATTCCTTCTCAACCCGGCTGTTTCTGTGCATGTCTATAACATCCGGCTTTGAAAAGGAGTCGGGCGAGGGGGGCAGCGGCCCTGCGCACGCTCACCTCGCCTGACTCCTGCACAAACCCGGCTGTTAGAGCGCATGTTAGAGCACATGCGAGCGGTGGGTGGGAGGGAGGGAGGGAGAGAGCGAGCGAGCGGTGGGTGGGTGGGTGGGAGGGAGAGCGAGCGGTGGGTGGGTGGGAGGGTGAGCGAGCGAGTGGTGGGTTGGTGGGTGGTAAATTGGCGGGGGGGGTGTCAAATTTGCGGGGGGGGGGGAATCGGCCGGCCTCATGGCCGGCCCGCAGCAAATTTTCCCTATGGGAAAATGGCCCCCCACTGCAAATAGGTTCCCCACCCCTGCCTTAAGCTAATAAACTCTATTCAGGTATTATAAAACATGTGGAATGTGTTCGCCCAGTGGGCTTAGTGAGAGTGCACTGGCAAGCCCTGTTCAACACTAACTCCCTACTTCACACTGCCCATATGTGCAAAATTGTCTGCAATAGCAAATGTTGTGCCCAGAGTAGAGCCCCAGCTGTCCAATGGGTCTACTCGAATGTGCTGATTCTGGATGATCTGGAATGCTGAGATTTATAACACCTGAATGGGGAGGAGACATAGTGTAGATTGACTAAAGATGGCTGGAATTTGAACTTCCACTTATTTCAAATCCAACAATCTAGCTACTATCTCCAGCTTCTTCTTCTTGTACTCTACAACAGACTGCTAAACAAGCATTACCACAACTATTCTGGGACACATGTATTAACATGTACATGTGTACCCTGATGCAAGTGTCTTAAGGGACCTTTAACCATTGGCTGTGGCACCCACACCTCAGGACCCAAATGGAACTAAAAGAAGTACACATTTTATGGTGGGGGTTGCAATAGATGGGGAGCAGCTTGTAAAGCAGTGCAGCCACAATAACAGAATTTGGCCAGATAACTAGTGCCATTTGCTGGTGTAGAGTAGTGAATACAGTGTTGATGGGGGTGTTAGCGAAGGAATGCTGCCTCAGTGGCATGGCATGTATGCAAAGTGCCAGTTTTTCTGAGATTCCAAGGATTACAGTATATGAGGGTTCAGATGCTAGGGAGAGCAGGAGATGGAGTGATGGACAGAGAAAATCTATTAAGTGTAGAAAAGAAGGGGAAGGTTGACTGAGTCACAGAGGTAGAGCCTTGGCATGGTGACTGTGAGGGTGAAGGGAATAGGAGCTGGAGAAAAAGCCTTCAGGCAAGCACAGTAATGGCTGTGGAGGGAGGTTAGTCCTTGTGTTCAAGTTTCTTGACTGAAGATTAGAAAATGGGGAGCAAAGAATATTGCCCCATTCTTTTATAAGTATTCTTAGGGCCCAATTCATAGCACCCTGTCCAACTTTACAGCGCTATGCAACCATGCCATCAGGGTGTGCGCTGCAACCTGCGGTGGGGGCAGTCATGGAGGCCTCTTCAAGGGGCTGCATCGGTGCTGGAAAGTTGGATTGGATTGAACCCTGTGTGTCTGTCAAGTTGGTCAAGGTTACTACACAAACTCACCAGGGGGCTCAGAGGCAGATCTCCAGGCTCCCACCTTGGTTCAGTTAAGAGTTGAACCTGAATGGGATAGTGGAGGAAAACAATATGCAGCACCTTGTTTGATTTAAGACACCTCTGAGATACTTGCCTTGGGTTGAGGCAGAAGATACCCATTCACAATGCAATCCTAACCAACTTTCCTGCACCGGTGTTCTGAACAAATGTTCTCTCACCTTGAAGAGGCCTCCATGACTGCCCCTGCACTGCAAAATGCAGTGTGTGCCTTGTTGGCATGGCTACACCGGTGCTGGAAAGTTGGTTAGGATTGAGCTGTCAATCTTTGAGGCAAAACAATCAAGGGACCATGAATGGTTGATTAGATCCCAGGCAGATGTTAAAAAAGGATAAAGAGGCTGCAGTCTACTTTGCACGATTCCCTTTATGCACTTTTGTCTTTTGTCCAAGGTTTGGTTTTGGTTCAAGGCAGTTCATGTCAGTGTTGCGGGGGGGGGGGGGGGGAGAAATGGGGCTGCTTTGACAACACATTTTTTTCATAGGCATTCCTTAGATCAAGATGAGCTTTTCCATTCTATCTGAAATATGTCAGTCCTGTTGCGTTCTTTTTCTGAAGCTGAACCTTTAGCTCAATGCACATGTGCACAATCATATCTATCACCTGTAATATAATTAATTACATCGAAGTGGAACAGAAATTCAACTTTCTGTGACAGGTTCTCATCAGCAGATAGCTTACTGCTACTTTTTATACCAGTGCATAATTTTTGGAAGCTAGGTGACTTATTAGGATTTAATTGTGAACAAATTTTTACATTGGTTGCACAAAGAAGTAATTAGATATTTGGGGTACAAAGATATATGCTGATAGATTCCATGCCTCCCCCTCCTTCCGTAGCCATTAGAATAATTCCATGAGACATTTTTTCCTTGAATGGTCATGAAATAGCATAACTGATCTAATTTCATCCTGGCGTGTAATTGTTTTACTGAGTGATGTTCTGGGGTCATTTTAGAGTTCAGTTCCTAAATTATAAGAATTAGTTATTAATTAACATTACAATATAATAGAATTAATATTGAAATAAATGTGTGAAGTTGTTACTACAATGAATAAGTACAAAACTAATGGACTAATATAAAGTCCTAGAATAATGAGAACTAGCACTAATGCAAATGAGTACAAACTTGAAGAACTGTTATGTCTCAACTAATCACAGAAGTAGGAATAGAATTACCAGTATACTGTTTGCTAGAGTTTCCTTTGAAGCATCTCTTAACTACCCTACCCTAGGGGGGAAAAATGTCTTGATGGCTGTTTATAATGGCCTGTGGTTTTCTTGACTTAAAGAACCCAATATACTTATTGTGGTCAAAGGATGAAAATAAGTCAAAACTTCTAGGCACTTTGATAGAAACTGAAATGTAATTACGGTAATTTAATTTTAAAACTATCGCAGCTTTCCTTGCATGATTATTTAACTGTGCAAATAAACTCTAAAGTAAGATTTTTTCTGACTTAGGAGAAGATATATGCTAAGTAAAATTAAATACATGAAAGTAAATTTATCCCAAGTAGTCTGTAAACCAATATTAGGTTTTATGTAGATTTGCATATTGTAAACAGTATTGGATGTTCTGGTTAAGAAAGAGTCACAACTGTACCTGGGCAACTATTGATCTGAAAATGTAGGAAAGCAAGTATGAATGTGGCGTGGGAAAAGATGACTTGAACTGTGGTCAAGGCATGGGTTAAACAGCAATGTAGTGAAAATCGTCTGTCTAGTTTTTCAGACCAGCCCATTTTCGAGGCATGAAAAATCAGCTGTGTGCCCAGAAAAACAGTTGTGGGAGGACTTAGCTGGCACACCTGTTTATGACCACACTTGAGAAGTTGCCAAACAGATTTTAACTGGGTGTGGTACAGAAAGGGAATGTGGCTCACATCTCTCTTTAGGCCTGACTGATTCCTGACAAGACTGATAAACACTATGAAACCTGAGAGTTATTGACTGTCATTGGATGACTAGTTCACAGGTGTGTGTTTTTCTACAAAATGTGCTCTGTGTGGAATTAAGATTTTCTCAGGAACTAACAGCCCAGTCCTAACCAGGTGAGAGCCCTAACCGGGAGTATCAGGGACTGCGCAGTTCACTCTGCATCCTATCCTGGCAAGGAGCAGTCTGGAGGTCTCTTCAAGGTAAGGGGACATTCATCCCCTTACCCTGGGTAAAGCCCCAGCCTGTGCAACAGGGCTACTCAGATCTGTGACTGCTAAATTGCTGATGCAGAACTGAGAAGACTCATGTCAGGCTTCCAAGCCCAGCAGGGAGCATAGGATTTGGTGTACACCAGCGCCGCCAATCCTGTCCCCTCCTGGGCCTTAACTGCCTCCCACTGCCCACCGCTGCCTTACCTGGCATCAGCAGATGGTGTCTTCACCATGGTTGCACTGCTAGCCTCATTGCACTCAACGGTGGTGTCAGTGAACACAACGGATCAAGACCCATCCGCCTGGATCCTGAGGCTTCCACTGGTGGAACGCGCATTCTGCCAGCGGACACATTCCGATAGGATTGGGCCATAAGTTTTACCTCCTAGATACGTTTTACTAAAGTATCATCCAGAACATGTTTGCCCTCACCTATCATATAACAATATCCAGGTATATCCTGGCCAATATGGCAAGAGTATGCCAATACTGTTACTATAATTGCTGACAGACTATAAAACTATAAGACTATAAAAACTAGGACTTCAACATTTAATTGATTAAGCTAACTGATTGGGTGATTAAAATGTTTAATCAACAAAAATATCTTAATTTACCAAGCAGCAGTTATTTTAAAGTATTTTAAAGTCCTTGTAAGAACTGTAAATTGCATCTTAAAAAGAGGTGTTCCACCTTCTCTCACGTATAAGAGGGAATGCCTTTTCTAAGATGATGTTTCCTGCAGACACATATATATCATCTAAAAAGACAGGAAGTTTGCTTTTTGGTCCAGAATTAATGTTTTTATTCACATGTAAATTGAATTGCTTAACTGCCATATGCCATATGATTAATCAGCTAAGATTGTTTTAATTGGATAGTGACTTTAATAACAACTGAAGAGAGAAAAGAGTTAAGTTTTTCTTTGTCAGCCAGTGAACGGCTAATTTTGAACTTGAACATTTGTTTGACTGCTGCTTGCCAGAAACTATGGATTGTTGAGAATAAAATGGTGAATACTCTGCTGTATAGAATATAAATTACCATTCAAAATATATTTAAATAAAAACAGAGAATGGGTCTGTAAATTGAAGAAACTGCACTTGCACTTTGATTTTACTGGATTACCACAGAAGTAGGAACAATCAGGAAAACACTTTGCCATCTCAAGTGCAAAACAATTCCACCCAGGAGGTGGTTGTTTACATCAGCAGAAAATGCTTGCATAAATATTTTCATGATTTGGGCCAAAGTGGATAAGATTTGTTTAAAGATTAGCTGCAAGCATTATAGAACATTTTTGTTGCAGTTAACTGTGCCTGCTGGACAGGATATTGTCCAACATTATATTTATGGCTTATGATTTAGTATATAATATGTACTGTTTATTAATATTGCTTGAAATTGTATGTATTTTATTAATGCTATATTTTTCATTTTTCTTTTCATTTTGTGTGTGTTTTGTTTGTTTTTCTTCACCAATAAAGAGGGGAAAAATCTATATTTGCCCAAACTTAAGAAAAAAATGTTTTAGAAATGATTAGATTCAGCTATAAAGATATGAAGTAAATTGTCACTGAATACGAATTTCAGAATAGGCTGTAAAAATCCAAATTTGGAAATACATCCAGTAAGCAGTAAATTGTAATTTGCTCTAGCAGTTCTTATTTCGTAATTCAATATTGATTGATCATTAAAAGAGTGCTTAGTAAAATTTAATAGGCATATAAGATATTAATGTACTTGTCAGTCACCATGGTTAATTCAATATATTTTCAGTGATATATGCATCATGTGGAGCCTTAATGAGACATCAAACTTGAGGGGTACTTTTTGGTCAGTTGATGCTGAACAATTTTAGAATATTTCTGCTATGTGAAATGGGTTTATTATGTGTTAATGACTAACAGCCCAGTCCTATCCTTTCCTGGCATAAGTCATGCAGCGTGGGCTGCGTGGCCTACGCTGCAACCTATCGGGGGAAGGAGGAAGCTGGAAGTCTACTTGGGGTAAGCAAACATTTCTCCACTTACCCCAGGTAACCCCCCATGCACCGCAATGGGGCTACTCGGATCCCCGCTAGCTATTTAGCTGACGGAGAACCAAGCAGCCCTATGTCAGGCCTGGCGGCCTGGGAGGGTGGATAGGATACGGCGTCTGACAAGGATGCTGATCCCACCCCTTCCCAGGCCTGATCTGCCCCCTCCATGTCCACCCCCCCCCCACGTGCTGCTCAGAGCAGGACTTACCTGCTCCACAGCGCAGACTCGCAGACCTGGTGCAGGACGGACGGCACAGGCTGTTCCCGCTGGCGTTCCCTTCTCTCTGGGTGTCACAATGTGCTTTGTGGCTCGTTTGCGACACCCCAGAGCCAGCGCTCATGCCACAGTGCCAGCACAAGAGAGGCATAAGATTGCGCCACAAAATACATACCTTGTGATATTGCACTCTTCCCTTTGTTGCTTTACAGCCTATATGTAGGTGGACATGTAAGTTAATGCTCATTTAAATCATTCCTACTTGATCTATAACCTTTGGAGGCCCGGGTGCCCCCTATCATGGTCCAATTTTCTGAAGTACCCCTGCTAATTAATTGGTAATTAATTGGATTAATTAATTAGCTGATTAATCATTAAATAAAAAGTATTAAAACAATTTTAAAACAATTTTAAATGTGAAAAATGTCTTACTTAACTGTGTGTGTGTGTGTGTGTGTGTGTGTGTGTGTGTGTGTGTGAGAGAGAGAGAGAGAGAGAGAGAGAGAGAGAGAAGGGGGGTTGCATTTTCTCAACTATAAAAAATACACTGCACAGATGGGAGAGAAGGACAAAAACACCAAACAAACAGAGAGCTTGATCTCATGTTAGTGCAAAAAGACACATGGCAGGATCTCTTTTTTCCCCACCCCACCCAAGTACATTTTTCAAAGTACAAAAATAATAAGCAGGCAAACCTCATCATGTTGCAAAGAACCCTTGCTCTCGTTCTGTTGCTCTGAACTGAAAATGAAAGTGAAACTGCAGAGCAGTTTGAATGTGAAAATACTTGGCTCGCCAACACTCAGCTGCTCCAGGGAGATAAGGCTGTTAAGGCTTAAGGCTCTTTCATGGCTGGGACTGCTGTGGACGCATGCTGGGGCGGAGCTTCAGCGTGGAAACAAGTAACTTTAAAAATTCCGGGCAGTCAGCTTATCACTGCTGATAAGGGAGAGGCTCTGGCGTACCCCCAGTCGTTGGTCTGCATACCCCTAGGGGGATACGTTCCACAGGTTGGGAACCGCTGAGCTAAACCTTGATTCACGTTGCAATCCACCATAAGGTTAGGCTATAGTGTAAGTATAGTGTAAGGCGCAGAGGCCGGCACTGCTTACAAGACCGCTGTCCCAAACCTACGGCAGCTGACCCAGGTAAATCCTGCACCGGTCGGCTGAGGCCGTGGGGAGGGTGGCCCAGGGTGGAAGGGGAGGGGGCCATTTGTCGGACCGGGAGGGAGTGGGCATATTGGTGCTGGGTTGTGCTGATATCCCAAGCCCTTTCCCGGGCTTGGCTGGACCGGCCTTACATGGCGTCCCCGGAACACAGTCCATACCGGTGCAGGCCGCATCCTGACTAATATGCAGCGGCCGGCCATTTCAGTGGGCTGCCGCATCTTAGGCAGGAACAGGCTGTCAGTGAGGGTAGCATATAAACCAAAATAGGACTGTATTGTGGATTGTCTCTACTGGGAGTACGAAAGGATACCGGGGGGGGAGGGGCGTTCATCACCCTGACCTCATCAGTATCTGGCATCTGCATAGAAATCCAGTACACCTTTTGAAAGGAAAAGGAAATTTAATCTGTTGAATGGAGAGAAAAGGCGGATTGAGCAAAGCAGCAGCTCAGGTGCCTTCTGATCTGTTCAAGCATTACTGGATTGACTCCCATGCAAGCACAACTGAAAGAAAAGCAGCTGTGCAAGACTAGAAAGTTGTCTTTGTAGAAGAAACTACAATGCTTTTGTGCAATTTTCCTTCAATTCAAGTTGACCAGTGCAAGGAAACTTCGCAGTGGAGTGTACCTGTGGTTACACAATTAAGGTCAACAGTAGTAATATTACCACTACTGTAGCGCAGCGGGTTAAACCGCTGAACCATAAGCTGTCGATCGAAAGGTCGGCAGTTAGATTCCCGCAACAGGGTGAGCGCTCGTTGCTTGGCCAGCTCCTGCCAACCTAGCAGTTCCAAAGCATGTCAATGCAAGTAGATAAATAGGTACTACTTGCGGGAAGGTAAACAGCGCTCCGTGTTCCAGCTGCATGCTACGCGCTGCGGCAAGGAGAGTCATGCCGGCCACATGACCACGAAGGCGTCTTCGGACAACGCTGGCTCTTCGGCTTTGAAATGGAGATAAGCACCACACCCTAGAGTCGGATACGACTGGACTTAATTGTCAGGGGATACCTTTACCTTTACCTTTATAGTGTAATAGCTACTGCTGCCCCAGAGACTGAACCTAGCTTAAATCAAAGTACTCTGTCTTACCTGGGTCTGTGATTAAGCTCAACACTGAGTATCTTTCACACATTAATCTACTGTGGCCTGTTGCTGCATACCTCAGGGCATTTAAAGTGACTTGGTTCAAGCTCCTTTAAAATGATGGAGACTGTCTGGAAAGCAGTGCTTGGAGTGATGGAGACTGTCTGGAAAGCAGTGCTTGGAGGAACACCACATTCTTTTCAAAGTGTCCAGTGGCTTTGAAACAGCGCTCTGAGGCTGCTTTTTTTCAGCCGGAGGGCTGTGTTTGCAGCCATGGAGCATAAACGTGCCAAAAACGGTGCATTATTTTGGCCCTCCCGCCTGCCCTGAGTCTTGGAAGGCTTGAAATGAAGCCTTTTGGGAGTGCAGGGGGTGGGGCGATGATGCAAAACGCATCATAGCCCCCCCCCCACGGCGGGCTAGCAATGCAACTGAAAGTGTCATCCTTTACAGCAAATTAGAAACTTTAAAATAGCTGCATTTTGCTCTTTCACAGTTGTTTTGTTTTTTCTTCCTCCCAAGAATAGCTTGATATTTCTTCCTTCTTAATGTTTTTTTTAACTGCAAATATAGACAGTGTCCTGCTATAAAAATTATGATGCTGGAAAAGGCAAAAATGCAGATAGATTAATGACAGAATTTATATTATTTTTCAACAATGAACTGAAAGATGCAAGGTTGAATAGATGTAAAATACCATACTGGCAGAGATGTGCACATGCAGCAATGCTGTTTTATTACATATGTCAATTTGCAATTTTAAAAGTAAAAATCTAGCTACATTTAAAAATTAACCAGCAAAGGGATATCAGAGGGGTCAGTACTGAATTTCTTTAATGAAAACATGCCACATGCCAGTTTCAAAAGACAGCTTTTGAAAAGCTGTCGCATTTTCTGCCCCATAGCTGTCTGCAGTATTATTTTGTCCATGTGTGTTCTCCTCTCTCTCTCTCTCTCTCGCTCTCGCTCTCGCTCTCTCGCTCTGTGTGTGTGTGTGTGTGTGTGTGTGTGTGTGTGTGTGTGTGTGTGTGTGTGTGTGTGATTGGAGGGAGAACTTATATTTCAAGGTTGTCAGTTCAAATTCTCAAAAATATTTCAGGGGTAGCAAAAATATAGAGTACACTTGACTTTAGGGAAGATAGTTTTTTCCACGAATTTTCCATAAGGTGCCTTCCTTTATACTGAAACAAATATTTTTATTTCCTCTTTCCATCGCTGGTATTGATGATACTGGAGTTAAATGTGAAAAGACTGAGATGATGAATAGTTTGCTTCTGTGATACAGCACTCTGCTGATAGCGAAAATGGCATTGAGCACAAGGGTTCCAAACATGTACTTAAAAATAGGAAAGCAACGTCTGCTTTGAAACTAGGATCAATCAGGAAAAAAGGCTCTCAATGTCAGTGCAGGGGCTATTTCCACCTGAAACAGCTTTTTCTCCTTTCCAAGAGCTTTTGTTCCAACACTCCTGCCCCTATTATCCCATGAATGTAATTATTCCTTGTCTTTTATGGTTGAATCACCTTACGTGGCAATGAAGATAAAATATACAGCTAACTTAAATGGAATTGCCCCAACTGTTCTTTCTTCTGCTGAGCTTCATCAACTAGATCAAGTATTTTACATGGAATAACATATTTGCATTATTCATTATTATAATCCTTTGCTTTTGTTACATCCCCACCACCTGTAGTTGGTAAGTCCCAAACAAAGACGCCCACTGGTAATTATGAGTGCAGGATCAGTTCTCTGTCCTCCAGTAATGCAGGGCAGCCAGAGGTGTAGTAATGGGGGGGGCGAGAGGGCGGTCCGTTCCTGGGCAGCAGGCCTGGGGGGCATCAACTGGGGGCAGTAAGTGGAGGCTGAGGCTCCTTGGAATATCGTAGAGTCTGACCCGTGGCTTAGGGCATGGGGGGGGTGGCGTGCTGCCAGGGTTGACGCGCAGGGAGGGGTGGGGTGGGGTGGGGTGATGCATCCGCTGCCCCCTCTCTCCCCGCTGCTGCCCGGGCCCGGTTACAAACGAGTCCTGTCTGACCCGATCAGCACTCGCTCATGACTTCGGCCGCTTCTAACTAGGCCAGGGGCAAGAAGAGGCTGAACCAGAAAGCGGCGTGCATTCTTCGCATACGCATAACGCCGCTTGAAGCCTTGCCCTCAGAAGGGCCGAATGAAGATGTGATCGAGAATTTCCTCTAATCAGAAACTGGTAAAATTTCAGGTCCACCTCAGCACAAGTGCATACTCAGAAATTGGTCCACTCCCTGCCCAAAACAGTGCCCCAGAACCACCCCCTCCACCACCTTACCTATTCCAGTGCAGTGTCCAGGAGTTCTGCTGCCATAAGTATCCTATACCAGAGGTCCCCAACCTGTGGTACATGTACCACTGGTGGAACGCAGACCATAGGCTGGGCATCTTGGCCGCACAGCGCCATGTCCAAGCCCGAAAAGCGGTGCTTCGATCTCTGCTCAGCCGGTGGAGCTTGAGTGCATGGTCTGCAAGCACTGGGGATGCCCCCCTCCTTTTACCTTGCCTTTTCTGTCCTTTTCGGAGCTCCGGCTGGCTACGAACCTGGAAGAAAGTGTCTATGATGTCATGATGCACTTTCGCGATGACTCACGAGCAGGGAAGACTGGCGCAAGGCCGGCCTGCCCTGCTCCACCTCCCGGACTGTGTCCTGCCTGCCGCCAGACTCAGGTAAGAATCCAGCGGAGCGGGGGCGCGGTTCAGGAGCAAATGGCGGGGGTTGATAGGCCCAGTTGATTGGGGTGGGAGTGGGGATTGGCCTCAGCCGAATCCTGACCCCCGCCGATTGGCTGAGCCGTTACACAGCCTCTTCTGACTTCCGCCAGCAAAATAGTTGGCGGAATTCTGAGGAGGCTGATCGGCCCCAGCCCTGGTTACACTCAGGGAAGGGGAAGAGCGTCCCCTTCCCCGAGTAGACTTTCCGCCGCAGGCTGCCTGCCTGCGGTGGAGTGCTGTTTCTGGTGGGCGGCCGATCTTTAGAACAGGATTGGGTTGCCCAAATGTTAAAAGTATAACTTTATGTCTCTGCTTACAAAAGCATCTGTGCTTCTTTATTCTGTTTTGAGGATTGTAACCTTGCATGTTATAGTTAAGGTTGAAGATCGCTTTGAAATGATTTCTTCCCTGTTGTGGTTGTCACTGCAGTAAATATTTGAGAGAACTAAATAACATTAGTGAAAGATGCAATATAATTGATGCACTATAACTGGCACATTCTAGGGAGTGGTCTTGTAGAATTCAGTTAATGACTCTGAAGTAATTGTTCAGACAATGCATCCACTTTGTTTATTCACAGTCATTCAGATTGTGTGTGTGTGTGTGTGTGTGTGTGTGTGTGTGTGTGTGTGTGTGTGTGTGTGTGTGTGTGTGGTTATGCACACATTGATTAAATATTTAAAATATCTTTTTTTCCTCCAGTAGCGATCTGTAATTGTTGAGTTTTATGCTTAGAATTCCTGATCTTTCAAACTGATTACCAGAAATTCCAGCGTTCTTCAGAAATGAAAATAGCAATTTTCTACAGTCCTTGAACCTTCTGAAGCAGGTGAAAATGGGTTTGCTACTTGGGGAGAGGCACTCATGAATAAAAAAGAGGCATTTTTGTTCTTTTTGTTCATAAACTCTTTGATTGGTGTGGATTTCCCCCCTAAATATTTTTATTGAATTCCATACTCTATTCTGTTGTCTGTCAATGGAAGATGGTTAATATCTTTCAGTTTTTTGACTATTTCCATCCTATCTTTCACAATTTTTTGAAAAATCTCATAATAGTCAGCTACTGTAACACAACTTCTTCATGTATCCCAACATAAACTGTAGAGGCAAGACATATTGTATTAGAAAATAAAGAGAAGTTAAATTCCTTATAACTCATAAAATTTTATACCAAAAGCTATGGAACGGACAGCCCGATCCTGTCTAGGATTGCTGCAGCGTGCCAAAGCACGCTGTGCTAGATCCTATCCAAGATCAGGCCACTGCCAGCACTAACAGAGGTCTCATCAGAGTAAAGGGATATTTGTCCCTTTACGCTGAGTAACGAACAGCCCAGCCGCCCCAATGGGTCTCCTCAGATGTGTGCCGGCAAAATGGCCAGTGCAAATCCGGGAGGCCAGTGTAACGCCGGCCAGGCCCAGGAAGGGGGATAGCAGAACATGTTGCCGATGATCCCTCCCCCTTCCCAGGCCTGGCCACTCAATCCCCTTTCCTGTTTCACCCCATTCTGGCCTCACCACGTTCCCACCACCACTTGGCGCAGTCCTTACCTGTGTCCAGTGGTGCCAGCACTACTTACTCTATGGGTATCAAAACATGTCTTACGGCACTTTTGCATCATCCAGCACCTGCATAACAATAGTTCCACCAGTCCTGGCTAAAGCAGATCCAGGGTGTTCATTGGCTGCTTCTGGCAAGCCCACCCTGTATAGATACAGTGGTATCATGCACTGATAGCCTCACCAATTGTGACTGAAGAAAGGTTGGCAAATCTAGATAAACAAACTACTATAGATGAAACAAAGACCATAACTTAATAGCTGCTTTATGAGTGCAGGTCTGGCCCAAGTCCACTGGCTGCCTGGATTCAAGTTCACCACTTGCGGCCCATTTCCTCACCCTCTCCATCACCCCTCTGCACTCTGTATCTCCGCCTTACTACTGCCATTCTCCCTCATCTCCTCTGCACCTCACCACACCTCTCCCACTCCTTTCATGTATCCCATGCATCTGCCCATATCCTCTCCACATCCCCCCAGCTGCTACCCCAATCTCCCCTACACCCCCCAGAAAATGTACCTTGTTGCCCCTCAGCTTCTACCATTCTCCTTGTTCTTCCTGCTCTCTGCCATTTGAAAAAAACCAAAAAAACAAAGTGGGTGTGGGCAGAGAGGAAGTGTGAGGAAGAGATGGGACTATAGGGCTAGAGTTACTCCTCTTCCACTTCCTCCTTCCTTCCCTCACTTTTCTGTCTTTTTTTCAATGGATGGCAATGGCAACAGCAGCATGGTGGTGATGAGAAGGACAACTGCTAGAACAGGAGGCCAACCCATTCAAGGTGCTGCCCTGAATTCCAAGTACTGCTAAATCCAATGTCATGAGTAGCTAATTTCAGGGTCCCTATCTATTTAATTGGGAAAAACACTTGAGTCAAGTCTTTCGAGTCTTTTACAATCACCGAGTCAAGTCAGAGTCAAGTCATTGACGTGGCTTGAGTCCGACTTGAGTCTGATTCAATAGACTCAAGTCTACATACTGGCTAATTTTAATATGAAAAGCCCAGAAATTGAACAATAGTCAAGACATTACAAACCACTAGATGTAAGCTGCATCATCTACACACAACAAAGAATAAGTTTAGTTGAAAAAAAAAACATGGCTGAGTTTTTCTTTTTTAGAAAATATAGGAGTAAGACCCACTAAACACACTGGAACTTACTAACTAGCAAACACTGATAAGACCAGCTATAAAAGGAAGATCTGGATGGAACTTGGTGATAGAGCTGGCACTGACATAAAAAGTAGTTGTAGTGCAAATGGCTAGTTAGCTAATACTGCTAAGTGACTCTATAGAGCAATTTTGTCTTTGTTACAATCAATACAAAAGAATCTATATGAAATTATACCTGTAGCATAAGGACAATAACCTTAGACTGAATGAAATGCATAACATAATAAATGGCTCCAGTGACTCCAATTAAAAGCCATGACTGTGACAGCCTTGCCATTTTGTTGGCAAAGTGGGAGTAACAAATCTACTCATGCACACCTCACGGGTTCATCAGAAGCGTGACATTAATTTCATAGAATTGGCACGGAAAAGAACCTGTGTAAATTGGACCCAATTAGGGAGAACATTTTAAAAATAAAGACTCTACATAACACTCGGTTCTTACAATAGCAGAGCAGGTGAGTAAAGTCTGTTTCTGGAAGTTATTAAATGTTACACACAGACAGACAGACAGACAGACAGACAGACTTATGTAACTCCATTTTGCCTGCAACACTGAGATAGCAAATGGGTTCTGTTCAGGTTATAGGTAAAAATGGCACAAACCCCAGTCTAAACATTAAACAAAACACTGTTTAAAATAAATAAAGGAACATACAGACTTTTGCTGTAATATAACCTAATAGGAAATAGAGCAAATTATCAACCATAACAATTTTATTTTCATCTTAACATAATATTAAGTTAACATAGCATTTATACAAGTCTTTTCCTTAATACATCCACTGAAGCGATTGAATCTGCTGGAAAAGACTGTATCCACTCTTAGCTCCTCTGGATCATCTCTTCGAAGATCTCCTCAGCTGATGTCCTTTTGTTCCGTTCAACTGCCATCGTTCTAACTCTCAGCTCCTCCCATTAGGAAGAACTCAACAATCAAGGATGCTTGAAGCCACCGTCACACCGCACGCATTGCGTTCCAGAGTAGCCAACATGTCGATTCTGATTGCCCAACGCGTTGCTCCGCGTCCCACCCCCAGAACACCGAATGCGGTCTGTCATTGGCCAAAGCTTGATTTATTCAAGTTGGAACGCACCAGAAAGACCTTTGGCCAGTGAGAGGCCGTGTTCGGTGTTGTGGGGGTGGGACATGGAGCAACGTGTTGGGCCAATCAGAATCAACTCTGGGATGCGATGCAACGAGATGCGTGTGGTCTGTTATAGCTTTTACACTTACTGCTAGAAAATTGACATTCCAGAAAGCAGGCTAGACTGGAAGCCTTCTCCCTGATATCTGTGGGTTTTTTAATGTGGAAGTCTTTGTGTGTGTGTGTGTGTGTGTGTGTGTGTGTGTGTGTGCGCGCGCGTGCGCCTGTGCCCCCATGCACACACACCCATACATGTGTTTTGTTTTGGTATGGAGAAGCATTCAGTCATGTAAGCCTCAATTATCCATTAGACGTAATAATATGTAAAGATTGATTGATCACCTCATTGGATGTTTAGGAGAACTAGATCAATATGTTTTCTCTCATTTCATTCATCTAAGCTTTACAAAACATGCATGTTTTTTTTTATGGGAGTGGCTCTTTGAAGATGATCATTCTGAATGTAAACGTTCAGTTCGAGGCCTGGAAACAGTGTGGTCTAAAAAGAGAGCTGAAACAAACCTGAACCCAAATCTGAAAACTGGCTTGAGAGGGTTTTGTCTGTGAACTCGAACTGAACTCAGACCTAAAAATTCATGGTTCTCTTGAATCAAAACTTGAACTAAATCCCTAAATGTATTCAAGGACCAAAAGGCTTCAAAATTACCTATTCCGAATAAGTGGTTTGATAACTAGGCAATCAACATTCAATTGCATGATCCATGTTTTATTTCCTTTTTTCCCCCTCTTGTTGTATGCATTTTGTTTGTATAAACTTTTAAAATTCAAAAACACTTTGAAAATAATAACATATTTTCCTCACCTTAAATAGTTATCATTGTATTAAATTTATAGAGTTACATGGCAAGCAAAAGAGTTTTATATTATTCTGCATGGAATGTATCCAGACTGGTTCTAAACAAGTCCAAACTGTTTGACAGCCCAACCCTGTGTCTGACAGCCCAATTTCCCCCTCCATAGCATGAGGTCATGCCAAAACAGACTGTGCTGCTTGTTGGGGGGGGGGCGATTGGGAGGCTTGGGAGGGGAAAGGGAAAATATGTTCCCTTACCCTTCTGTAAGCCCCTCAACCGCTAAAGGGTCTCCTTGGACCCAGAAACATAACGAGCTCCCCGGCGCATGGAGCAAGGGGGGGGCTGGGTGTGGACCTGTGCCAGCACTTGGACCTGTGCCAGCACTTTAGCTGGCATAAGTCCAAAGAGAGAAAGGGGGCTTGTGAGCTCGTTCTGGAGGGGATAGCATCTGGCACGTCACCCACAGCAGGTGCCACCCCCCTCCCACTTCTGACATGCTCCCGGCTCTCCTCACGATCCACTCCAATCTTCCCACCCCCATGGCAAAAGGGTGCAAATGAATGGAGGGAGGAGAGAAAGTAGTCAAAAAGCTATAACAGAGTCTTCCAGAATGCAGAATATTATTGGGATTCATTTCTTGTTTGCTGTGCTTATCAAGTACATGTTACATAAGCTGGTGGTTTTCTTTCAAGAAGCATTTATGGTCACCTTTTCAGATATATAACAATATGTTTTTACAAACACAACACAAAGCCACCCATCTGATGTCAAGATGGCACTGTATCATTCCCAGTATAAATACTACAGTTCAGTGACTTGCATTTTCCTGAGATCCAGAAGCCAAAACTAGACTTGGTGTGGGAATCCTTGCTTTTGATTTCATGTGATTTTTGTTTTGTTTTGCCTAATTAGCAGCCTCATGTTCTAGTGTACTAATTAGCAGCCCCCTAAAGTTGCTATTATCAATTCAAGAGGGGGGGGGATCTACTTTGTCCTTATGTCTATTCCAAAACCTTTTAAAAGGTTGACATTTTTCCAGCAAATAATTTATCCTATGAAGCCCACCTTCCCAGAGCCATTTAAAATAGATAAGCTTGTTCATTAAAAGAATGTGCCATACATTCTCTTGATGCTTATGTGTTTCTAGGTTACAAAGAATCCTAGTACTGTGTGTGCAACATTTTGTATGCTGGAAAGCATTACAGCTTGGTTCTGCACTGTGCAGCTGCGTAGGAAAGAGCACTATGTCCCCAATTTCATTAGCCAGGTCCTACCTGTCTCTTTACTAGCATTTGTGCTGGCACTTGAGGACCAACACTTGTTGTTGCTGAGGTCTACTATGCAAGGGACAATTTCCGCTGTGCAGAGGAATAGAGAACTGCTAGTCACACCTTATAAAAGGTTGCAGTGCCCTGACCCTCTAGTACAGGGGTGGCCAAACTTGATTAATGTAAGAGCCACATACAATAAACTTCAGATAGTTGAGAGCCGCAATATTTAAGAAGCATTTAAATTCTTAAATATATTTACTCACCATGAACATTAAACTTACGTTTTAATCCAGTGGACTCTCAGTTTATACCTGATCAATAATTATAAAGCTTGAATATTTTTTGTGATGGAAAAAGGAGCTCAGCCAACATATTTCCGAGAGCCGCACATTATACATCACAGCTCAGGAGCCACAGTTTGGCCACCCCTGCTTTAGTAACTCAAAGATTTTGCCAACTATATGAGCAATAAAGAATTGGGGATGTTTGGAGGGATTGTGACAGGAATGTGGAAGAAAACGGGACAGTTGTCTTAATTTCCTGATATAACTTGCAACACAAAAGTCTATATTGTTGGCACACAGCTGTTTTACACAGTGTGTTTTGGCACACTTAAGAATATCACAGTTAAGAATATCACTGCCAGGTTTGTGGTTATAAAGAAAGGAAAGCGCTTTACTGAAGGTACTGCATAATTAGCTGGGAGAGACAGAGAGCCTGACTGTCTAGTTGAGCATCTTGGCAACCTGAGAATAGTAATCTGCATACTAAAGAAGAATGGGGGGGGGGGGAGCTAGCTATATTGCCTCCTGTACGTGCAGAATGCTCATGCAGGCTTGTTGCGCCTTTCTCCTCTTCCAACATAGATGTATCAAGTGATTCCTTTATAATGTTATCCCCTAATAACTTTAATGTTAACTTTAAAGTTATTGCCTCTGGTAAGTGGGTAAAGAGGCACTTTTTAAAGTAACGGCTCTCTTATACAGTATATAGTAGGAGGAAGACAACTGTCCCTGTTAATTTCATCCTTCCCAGAGGCTGTTGCTGGTGTCTTCATTGTGGTTCTTTTTAGAGTGTGAGTCCATTTGAAATAGGAACCGTCTTCCCATTCCTTTTGCTATGTAAACCAAATGGTGCACCTTTTTTTTTGGGTTAAAATCATGTACTGTATATGAATTCTTCCTCCGCCTCCTTTTTTTGTTTTTTGTTTTTCTTCTTCTTCTTGTCATCATCATGATCATTATCTTACCACTTGGTAATTGTAACTTCAGGGCTGGTGCACATATTTCACTTAGCACAGGGCTGCTGCCTAAAACATGCGTGGTGATACCTTCCAACCCTGGCCATAGTGCTTAGAGCTACATATCACATAGATCACAGCCATCGCACTGAGCATCTCCATTCTTCTGCAGAGTGTTCATTGTATAAGGGAGACTCACAGAGGAATGGCAGGGATCTCCATGTTAAGAATCCTAAACACTACAGTTTGGATGGGAATTGCAAAGCATTAGAGGTCGTGCAGCACAGCAATCCTGGTGTACATGTGAGAGAAATGTCTGCATTGGTCCTCAGATGATTGTGTGAATCTCAGTTATGTTCATCATGCGGTGTTACTCAGATTCTTTCAAATGCAACATATGAAGAATCCCTGTGAGCAAGATGCACAGATAAAGCAATGTCCCACCCTGCTCCCCAATAGCAATTCATGTGAATACAGTGGCCTGTATCTGATGTTACTTTTTCTATATAAAAGATTTAGGGTCTCTGAATGAGGAATGACTTGCATGCATGAAACATTAGAGTACAAATATAAAAGGCAGAGCTTTTACATCTCTTCCAACCCAATAGGTGTTCATAGGTACTTTAGGGTTTATCCATGACTCATCAAATGAGTGCCTCCAAGTCTTGAATGCCGCTAGAACCTATTTTTACAGCTGGTTGAAGGGATGTGGATTTTCCTCGCTTAAAGCTCAAGCCTATGCATGTCAACTTTTACATGTTTGAGTAAGTTCCACTGAGTACAATGGGACCTACTCCCAGGTAAATGTGCTTAGGACTTCGCAACATACATTTTTTTTTTAATGTGGTGAAAGAAGGAGGAGACAAATTCAGTCTGGATATACAGTGGGCCCTCCTTATCCGCAGATTAGCCATCTGCCGCAGATGGCCATCTGCGGAGGAAGAATCCCACTGGAGGCAGGGGGAGGTGCAACAGTACCTGATTGAGCTACCACACCAGCCCGTTGCCTGCTTCTTGCTTCTCACGCTGCTTTCTAAAGCTGCAAAGTGCCTATATTAGGTCACATGTTTTTTTCTTTTACTTTTAACAGGCACTTTGCAACTTTAGAAAGTGGCATGAGAAGCAAGAAGCAGGTGGCTTGGACATTGTGGACTCGGACATCTGCGGATTTACATATCCGCTGGGGTTCCGGGAACGGAACCACCGTGGATATGAAGGGCCCACTGTATATATTTTATATATATAAAATTTTGCTGAACAGTATTGGAGAAATGCAAATGGTATGAACTGCAGATGTGAGCATACTCTATAACGATGAGATTTGTAAAGACATGAAAGCCCTGAAGGACTGAAGCCACTTTTTGAGTTAGCTCAATGTTGTGTGCATCTATGTATCTGATCCATTAATCTTGCATTAGTTGTCTAGATTCTAAATTGACAAATGTTTTCTTAGAATATGCAAACACTCTGAAGGAACGCCTCAGGCTTCACATCCTTATTATTTGTCTTATTAAAGCATCCACTATGAGGGTGTAAAATATCTGCCAAGACATTTTTCATTTTTTTGTGTACAAGTTTGCCCTTAGGAGGTAGACTAAAACTTCATGGCAATAAACTGTAAGCACTGGGTGGTAAAAAAAATAGATTTGTAATTGTTTTAACTGGTACATAAAACATAAACAAAAAAAACCCCATGTATTTCTTGTTTTCAGGCCGTCAGATTAAAATGCTATAGAGGACTCTGATCAAGAAATGCAAATAAGGTAAGATTTTTAATATGAATATGCTGTGGGCTCAGTTAAATTTCATAGTAAGCTTTCTTCCGCTTTCAAGTTAATAACTTGAATTTGTTAAATAAGGATAGAATATGGAAATTTCTTTTTTCTCTCTCATTGTCTGCTTTATGTGCCTCATTTCTTGACTGAATGTGGTGCATGAAACACTTTTTAGTCTTTTTTTTTTACATGTTTGAGCTTTAGGCATATTTTTTATTTTAATTTAAGTTTCCTATATAGATGCATTCTGAGGGTTTTTATTGATTTCAGAAATGCAGTAAGAAATGTTTGCCTAATACAAATCTCCAAATGAATTCCAAAATCCATGTGTGTCAATGAGATGTGAGAGTGGGGACTATATGTCCAGAGAGGTCTGGAAATTTCAGTGGGTGAAATGGAGGTGGATTTCTCAAGGGGATATTTGGTTCAGTATTCTGAATTGAGAATCTTCATGATGATCTCTCTGCTCTCCCCCTTCTCTTAATTTTGTTAACTGAGAACTAGAATGCCCTTGAAATCCATCATTTAACTCTTTCCTCAAAATGAAGCCAAATTGGCTAAAGAGGAAAGTACACGGTTAGAGACCTTGAATTGGCTAGACCCAGAAATAAAGATACCCATTGAAGATATGTTGCTTCCTTGTTAACAACAATTACTATCTTGCTTAGGAGACAGGATCATGACCTTTTATTTCCAAGTGTGATTAGCTAAAAATGAACAAATAAAGTGTCTTCCTCTAGCTGCTGAACTTTACAAAACCCAGAGCCTCAACTAGTTGTCATGGGCCTCACAGTAGACTTTCCCAAGCAAGACCAGGAACTCTGAGTGATGTTACAAATGTTATACAGTAATTGCACACTTTTGAAACAACTTTGGTTACCTAGGTAGCCTCTTATTATAAGGATTTCAACCCCTTTTATTTTTGGGTACAGATTAACCAATGTCAATGATTAGGCTTACCATCCGTCCTGGAATTTCCGGGACAGTCCCAGAAACCGGCCTCGGGTGCTGGATCTGTCCTGGACCGTTCCGAGACCGACGGAAGCCCCTGCTGCCGCTATTTTTAAAATGACAAAATTACCTTTTTTCCGGGTGCCACCATCTTGGATCTCGTGAAATATTGCGAGATCCATGATGGCAGCGCCCTCACGAGATTTGGGCACCGCCATCTTTGATCTCGTGAGATTTCGCGGGATCCAAGAAGGAAAAGGTAAGTTTTGACATTTTAAAATTCGGCTGCGGCAGCTGAAGGGGCGTGGCGGCAAGGCAAGGGGGCAAATGGGCAAATGATGGCAAGGCGGGAAAGCAAGCGGCAAGGCGGGCAAGCAAGTGGGCACGGGCATGGACACGGCGAGGCATGACGGTGGCAAGGCGGGCACGGCACAGGTGAGGCTGGCATGGTACGGGCACGGCAAGCACGGGCACGGCACGGACGAGGCGGGCACGGTGGCGGCAAGGCGGGCACAGGCACGGCAAGACAAGGCACTACCCACCCACTGCCTGCCCATTATTTAATTAATTAATTTCTGGGTTAAAATAAATTAAAGTTTTCGGTCGCGCTTTTGCTTTGCACGGCAAAAGGGCGCTTTGCGCCCCCCCAAGATTCTGTTAATTTATTTAATTTATTTAATTGCTGGGGGGGGGGTGTCCTGGTTAAGAAATGTGAAAATCTGGTAAGCCTAGCAATGATGACTAACTTCCAGCATAAAACAAACAAACCAAACCAGGAACCAATTAGCTAGCATACTGACAGTGAACTTGCACCATCCAAATATATTGCCCAGGTATCCCCCCCAAACAACTACATGTGACACAGAAATTTGGTAGAAATTAGGGACATAATTAGTGAGACAACAATTGGAAAATGCAGTAGGTCCTGTCTAGAACACTCCTCTCCCAGTGTGGGCACCTAACTTGGAGGAGACAGCTATTATGCCAAAGCCCTCTTTTGGGTGAACCACCCTGGCTCTGAGCCCTTGTGCTCACCCAGCTTCATCACCACCAACCACTTGGGAATCAAACAAACAAACAAAATACCTTTATTGGACCACTTGGGAATCAAGGAAGCTTAACTGCTGTGCCCAAGCCAGGCAGCCTCTAAGGCAGGGGTCCTCAACCTGTGGTATGGGTACGCGGACCTCTTGTTGGGGGTACGCCAAGCCCTGCCCCTTATCTGCCCCATCAGCAGGTAATTAAGTGTTAATTAATATGGATTTTAAATTGTAATATTTTCGGAGCCCTTCTGTCTCTCTGATTTTGGTTTTGGGCTTATTTTTGTACTTTGGAAAATGTACTTTGGTGCGGTGGGGGAGGGAGGAGCTGATTTTGGAAAGTGTGACTTGGAGAAAAAAAAGAGATCCTTGCATGTGTGTGTGTGTCTCTCTCTCTCTCTCACACACACACACACACACACACACACAGTTAAATAAGACATTTTTCACATTTAAAATTGTTTTAGTACTTTTTTATTATAACAATTACCTAATTAATTGATTAATCCAATTAATTAGCAGTTAATTAGCAGGGGGTACTTCAGAAAATTGGACCGTGATAGGGGATACCTGGGTCTCCAAAGGTTGAGAACCCCTGCTCTAAGGCAGGCATCCAAATTTAAGCCTGAGGGTTTACTGGCCTGCATCCCCAGCTGGGCAGCCACTGGAGACCAGTTCTGGTTATTCCTCCCACCCACCCCTCCTCTCACTGCACTAAGGGCAGACACTGGATCCCTGCTCCTCCACACTATCCTGCCAGAAATTGCCCAACTAGCACATTGCCCACCCATGAGCACAGTCTGGGGTAGGCAAAAAAAAACTCAATTCCCATGCCAATCTGGGGAAAAAAATCCTACCCAGTCCCAAAAGTTGACCAGCTAATTTCAGATGGCATCAAAAGGCTGGGTGGGCTGGGTTCATCACTCGCCAAGGCGTGAACGGAGCAGGGAAGCCACAGCGCTGCCTAGCAGCCCTTAGGGATCCTCCCCTGTGCCCTCCCAGCCATCTGCTGTCTGGCCATCCACACATGTGGGGTGCTTCCCCCCCATATGCATGGGAGGTGGAATGACAAACCTAGAAATCGTCCTGGTTTTACTGAGTTATTTCAGATAACTCAAAATATCTGTTCATCTGAGCTTTCAAATACAGAAAAGAACAGCAGAATTAAAATTCTATGTAATAGTTGCAATTTCACATATGTACCGCAACAATACCTTAACTTTATTTCAGTTGCTAATTCTCCCACAAGGCACTACAAGTGCTGTAAAACTAATGATTTCTACAGATTATTATTATTGTTGTTGTTGTTGTTATAAATAGATGCAGGCTTTCATGGCCCATCCATTCAAAATCAGAAATTCCTGGGCTTTCTGCCATGTGAAAATACAAATCAAAAAAGTTAAAAAGATGTTAAGAGTTCTGACGTTTTGTCTGCACCTATGGCAGACCTTTTGAAGGAGAAGAAAACCTCCCCCAACAAGAGGGAAGATCCTACCAAAGTACTCGGGTATTAACAAGGACTGGTATTTAAGCCCTTTTAACCTAAGACAGATGCTAATCATTGAGTCCTGTCACATTAAAGGAGCCGTGCATATTTCGAAGCATTGGTTTTGGTGTGGTGTTACTTAACACTGGAAGCCAGGTGTTGCTGAGGTATACCGCTTCCTCTTTCCTATTCATATTATATTTATGCTTCTGTATTTCAATTGCTTCCCTATGGATTCTGGGTAAATAAGCCTTCATACTAGATAGCACTTGAGTATCCTAAAGCAAATCTCATGTCCCGTTTTTTCTGTATGGTCCGCTATTGCAGATTTATTTTGTTGTTGTTCAGTCGTTAAGTCGTGTCCGACCCTTCGTGATCCCATGAACCATATCCCGCCAGGCCTTCCTGTCCTCCACTATCTTCCTGAGTTCGCTCATTTTCATGTTTGTTGCATCGGTGATGCTGTCTAACCATCTCATCCTTGGCCTTCCCCTTCTCCTTTTGCCTTCAATTTTTCCCAGCAACAGAGTCTTCTCCAGAGAGTCCTCTCTTCGCATTAGGTGGCCAAAATATTTGAGTTTCAGCCTTAGTACCTGTCCTTCCAGGGAACAGTCAGGGTTGATTTCATTTAGGATTGACTGATTTGATCTCCTAGCAGTCCAAGGAACTCTCAGGAGTCTTCTCCAGCACCACAGTTCAAAAGCATCTATTCTTCGGCGCTCAGCCTTCCTTATGGTCCAACTCTCGCAACCATACATTGCTACTGGGAACACCATCGCCCTGACTATGCGAACTTTTGTTGGCATGGTGATATCTCTGCTTTTTATTATGCTGTCTAAGTTTGCCATAGCTTTCCTTCCAAGGAGTAAACGTCTTTTAATTTCATGGCTGCTGTCTCCGTCTGCAGTGATCTTGGAGCCTAGAAAAGTAAAATCTGTTACTGCTTCCATTTCTGCCCCTTTTAATGTTGAGTTTCAAGCCAACTTTTGCACTCTCCTCTTTCACTCTCATCAAGAGGCTCTTTAGTTCTTCTTCACTTTCTGCCATTAGGGTGGTATCGTCTGCATATCTGAGGTTGTTGATATTTCTCCCGGCAATCTTGATTCCGGCTTGCGATTCATTCAGCCCTGCATTTCTCATAATGTACTCTGCATATAAGTTAAATAAGCAGGGTGACAATATACAGCCTTGCCGTACTCCCTTCCCAATTTTGAACCAATCAGTTGTTCCATGGCCGGTTCGAACTGTTGCTTCTTGACCCGCATACAGGTTTCTCAGGAGACAGGTAAGGTGGTCTGGTACCCCCATCTCTTTAAGAATTTGCCACAGTTTGTTGTGATCCACACAATCAAAGGCTTTTGCGTAGTCAATGAAGCAGAAGTAGGTGTTTTTTTGGAACTCTCGTGCTTTCTTCATGATCCACCGCATGTTGGCAATTTGATCTCTAGTTCCTCTGCCTCTTCGAAACCCAGCTTGTACGTCCGGTAGTTCTCGGTCCACGTACTGCTGAAGCCTAGCTTGTAGGATTTTGAGCATAACCTTGCTAGCATGTGAAATGAGTGCAATTGTACGGTAGTTTGAACACTCTTTGGCACTGCCCTTCTTTGGAATTGGAACGTAAACTGACCTTTTCCAATCCTTTGGCCACTGCTGAGTTTTCCAAATTTGTTGGCATATTGAGTGCAGCACTTTCACAGCATCATCATTTAGGATTTTAAGTAGCTCAGCTGGGATATTATCATCTCCACTAGCTTTGTTGTTAGTAATGCTACCTAAGGCCCACTTGACTTCACTCTCTAGGATGTCCGGCTCTGGGTCAGTAACCACACCAGCGTGGTCATCAGGAACATTAAGCTCTTTCTTGTATAGTTCTTCTGTGTATTCTTGCCATCTCTTCTTAATCTCTTCTGCTTCTGTTAGGTCCTTGCCTTTTTTGTCCTTTATCATGCCCATCTTTGCACAAAACGTTCCCTTGATATCTCCAATTTTCTTGAAGAGATCTCTAGTCCTCCCCATTCTGTTGTTTTCCTCGATTTCCTTGCATTGTTCATTTAAGAAGGCCTTCTTATCTCTCCTTGCTATTCTCTGGAAATCTGCATTCAGTTGTTTATATCTTTCCCTTTCACCTTTGCTTTTTGCATTCCTTCTTTCCACAGCTATTTGTAAAGCCTCATCTGACAGCCACTTTGCTTTCTTGCATTTCTTTTTCTTTGGGATGGTTTTCGTTGCTGCCTCCTGTACAATGTTACGAACTTCCGTCCATAGTTCTTCAGGCACTCTGTCTACCAGGTCTAATGCCCTAAATCTATTCTTCACCTCCACTGTATACTCATAAGGGATATGGTTTAGGTCATAGATGACTGGTCTAATGGTGTTCCCTACATTCTTCAGTTTAAGTCTGAATTTTGCAATAAGAAGCCACAGTCAGAATCTGAGCCACAGTCAGCTCCAGGTCTTGTTTTTACTGATTGTATAGAGCTTCTCCATCTTTGGCTGCAAAGCACATAATCTATCTGGTTTCGGTATTGACCATCTGGTGATGTCCATGTGTAGAGTCGCCTCTTGTGTTGTTGGAATTATTGTTGGAATTATTGTTGCAGATTTATTGGGTTGCTGCAATCTGACATGTCTCTGGTGCTCGTTGTTGTTCACTTCTTACCCTGCCCTTTCTCTGAGCAGTTCAGGGCAGCATACAAGGTTTCTTCTCCCATTTTATTCTCACAACTCTGTGAGGTATGTTGGGATGAGAAATGATGATTGGTCCAAGCTTACCAATGGAGCTGTAGCACAGTGCGTACAGTTTCCCATGTTCGTTCTAGCATAGGGTATATCAGGGATTTCTAGTACTTACTACTTTTATTATGATGAAGTCACTGTCCATGTATCAGCAAGCAGGTGTTTGTGTGTCAGTGTGACAAAGGGACTCCATGCTCCACAGTGCACAGAGTGGTTGATGCACTCAACATGGTAGTTTAATTTTTCAACGTATGCTTCAGCCTCCTCTTTCTGCACACTAGTGTGCCACTCCCCACAGTTTGGAAATCACAGTTTGGTAGTTTGGTAGAAATCACAGTTTTGGTAGAATGTTGAATTTATATGTGTGAAACCTCGCATCCAATCCCCATTTAGCTAAGAAGCACATGGTGCCTTGGGTCATCCACTATCTCTCAGCATAACTCATTTCACAGAGTATTTTTGAGGATAAAGTGCTATGCATGGAGCAAGGATAGGATAGGATAGGTGTTGTTTTTTTAAAAAAATTCTGAAAGAGATAAAGAAAGGCAGCTAAAGCCAGTCACAAACACGGTGCCCTTTAAATATTAGCACTTTAAAAAGCACTTTCTAAAAATCAATTTAACCACAACACACAATACATTATTCAAACTCATAAACAAACACACTTATGAGGCCATTGCAATTGGCAAAGAAGCCTTTATGTAAACCTTACTAAGTGGGAATTAAAGTAATCCAGTCTTGGGGGTATTTTAAAATCTAATGTCATGACTTCAGTAAGTGCTTCGCTCCTCTTTTCTCATCCTGCCTTCTCTAAGAAAGGGTTCTGCTTTAATAAGAATTTGAACATTTATTTTCTTAACAAATTTTAATTTTACACTCACAGGAGAAAGCAGAGGACTTTGGAGAATTATCTATCCTTTGTAAATGAACATAGCTCAAACCATTAGTGCAGGTTATAGTTGTAATAAAAAAAATAAGATCCACTTTTAAGACAAAAGAGATTAATCCCATAAGCCGCTCAACCAAGTTTTAATAAAATATTTTAGTTTCTTTCCAGATGAGTTCATTTTTAGCCACATATTTCAGAAGTTCTTGGCACTCTTCTGTCTCATTCTGTTGGTTTAATGCCAAAACTGCTGACTTACAGAATACAGAAAGGGGGAGAATGAAAAACCGTGATGCTTGTGTTGGCAATAAGACACCCATTGGACAGTCATTCTATGTAGACTTCCACATGCCTTCTGCTTTTCACTTTTTGATTCTTCGCAGCCTGGCCATTCCACCATTTTAATGGAAAGGATCTAATTGGCAAGCACATTCCAGAGAATTCATGTTTGAATGTTGTACCATGTAAGAATTAGCTTACAAGTCACCATGTAAGAAGCAGGATATGTTGCCTGGCCAGTCTTTTTATTTCTTCTTATTTTGTGGTGTTCAGGGAACATGCATGTGTGTAGGTGTATCCAGGGCTGAGTGTCTGCCAGAAGAGCTGCATAGCCAGGCCTGTGATGTTAGTTCCACTACTGACGGCAAGAGGCCTCAGATCCACAGGCAAAGAGGAAGGCTGTACTTTGAATGATCAGAGCAATCACACACCCCTCCCTGACATGCTGTCAGTCTGGCTTGGATGGAGCCTTGCTGGCTTCAACATTTCATGAGCAACAGCACCTTTCTGTCAAAGCAGGCTTGAGCCTGTGACAAAAGCCGTCTCCTAGAAGCTTCCCGACCCAGGAAAACAAGTAGTTAACCAAAGAAGCATCCTAGCTGTACTCACCAACTCCATGGCTAAACTCAGTCAAGGAGCCATGCTGGTGTATGTGAAGCCACACGCAATCCAGCTTCAATCCAAGGCCCACTGTGTCAAGCCAGCACCCAGGATCAGTATCCTCTGCTATTCTCCCCTTTCCAGCTTTTCTCCCAGAGTGCTCCCAAAGCCACTATGCCAGCATGGCCATCTTCATGGGCCATTTCACAGAACAGTGTTTCCTCCTGGGAAAGCAGCTCCAGATCTCTTGCCCCCTACCTCAACTTAATTAAGTCTACTACCTAGATTTGGGGGCTCTCTTCAAAGCCCTCTTTGCCTGTATTCTTGCCTTTAAACAGGAGATTCACGTAGACTTGGCACTCTTGCCCCATGGTGCTTTCAGTGCATCATGCTCAATCCAGCAGATATGGACTGGTAATCTTGTTCCTTGATGCAGCCTCACCATAGATCCACAAATTCCCCACTATCTTTCCTTGTCTGTCTCGTGTGCAATCAAATTGACAACACACGTTATGTTTGTGATTTTCTGACTCACGTGCTGTACAGTATGTGGCATGAATCTCTTTCAGTAACATTTCAGGGGAGGCCAGCCTCAGGTCTCCAAGTGAGGGGTATACCTGTAACCCTTATAGCCCACTGAGGGGCTCACTCTTTGCCTGTAGATCTTGGTTCAGGCTACAGAGAACCACTCTCCAGCCATGGCCTCCTGCCATGATCCAAACCACAAGAACCTTCCAATCCCAGTGCCCTTCCTTTCTCCTTCCTGGATAACCCACATAATTTCCCTACATCTCTTCTCTCCCTTCTTCTTCCTCTCAACGCTTGTGCCATTACATGCTCCCTTTTTCTTTTTAAGGATATCCTTTCTCTTTCTCTGCTTAATAGTCACTGCTTATGTTTAGGACCTACGGTAGCTGTGAGTGAAGGGCTAAGAAACATTGAAGTCCCTTATTTAGATTCCCCTTCCTTTTCTTTGTTAAGTATCCCAACGATATAGTTTGTTTTGCTACACCTTTCACCCTTGTCTCCCTCTTCACCACCACCCCGCCGAATGATTTTGCTGTGCCATTGACCACTATGCAGGGTCACTATATGGGTTTGTGTATGGTATGTGTGGTGTGTATGTGTGTGCATGCTGTCTGTGTGTATGTTCATGTGCATGCATGCAACTCACTCAAGGAAAAAAAGATGATAACAGAAAAGCACAAATCCATATAACAACAAATATGACAACAATATAAGGTGGAGTTGAAGAGTAACAAGAAGTGGGACAAAAACAAATCAGAAGTCACTCACAATGTATTAATAGCTTTGTAAGAAGCAATTAAAAAGATACAGGGCGCAATCCTGGAAAAGGTGTTGACGACGGAACGAGCGTTCCGTTGCCGGAAGCAGTTGCGACACGTGCCGTAAAGCACGTTCACGACTACTCGGGAGCAAGGGAGGCCAGCACAGAGGCCGGCCTCCCTCGCTCCATTGCCAGAACGCCAGGGCGGCTGCCAGAGAAGATAGGTAAGGATCCAGTGGGCACAGGGCATTTCGGCAGGTGAGGGAGGGGGCCATCGGTGTAGCTGACCCAGGAGGCGGCGGGGATGGCGTCGGCTGTATCCCCGTCCCCGCCGGGCCGGCTACGCTGTTACATGGCCTCCTCTACTTCCGCCAGCTATTTAGCGACGGAAATCTGAGGAGGCCATTAGGGCCAGCCCAGGTTTACACTCGGGGAAGGGGAGGAGCATCCCCTTCCACGCGTAGACCTCCGACCCACCGGTCAACGGGCAGACCGGTCTCAGGATCTAGCGGGCAGCCCTGTGCCGTCGGCCGGATCCTTAGTCAGGATTGCACTGATAGTCTTAAGCAAGCTTTCAATTTCTCTAGAACTCAGGCTATAGTTCTCTAGAACTTTGGCAAAGTGAAAAAGTGGCTGTGGTGGGGTGGGGTGGTGACTGCACATGATGTAGTAGACTTAAAAAATTGCACTTTACAACAAATTTTAAGATGGAAATCATGGAGTTGAGCATCTTGTATTGATTAATCAAACAATCCAGGTTCATGGCAAAGGAGACATGTATCCTGGACTCAAGCCATATAGGACTTTGTAGTTAATAACCAGCCTTTTGAATTGGTCCTAGAAGCTTGATGGAGGCCAATGTAATGCAGATCATGAAGCACTGACCCTCGGGTGCCATCTGCTGGACATTTTGCACCTGTTGAAATTTCTGTATAATCTTCAGATCCCTCCAGGAGCAATGGCAGAAGCATTTCCTGGCTGCAAACCACTTCAAGGGAAGTGTGACTTCATCTAGAGCAGTCAGGAATCGCACTCAGCCCTCTGCTTCGCTTCCGGCAGCAGCCAAATAGCAGATTGGCACTGGCAAAGCACTAAACATCAAAGTGCTAATCTAGCGCCAAACATGGGCTAGGGATTTAAAAAGACCCATTTGGAGTACTTGCCATTCAGTCCCTATTACAACTGCACTGTATTGTATTACGTTATGTAGGCTATATGCGCTATACCAAAATTGACCACTAGATGGTTCTGAAGACTCACTTAACAACAGATTCACTTTACAATGGGGTTTCAAGAACCTATCTTGTCGTTAACTGGAGGATGCCTGTACATCCATAATATAAGACGAGCCCTGCTGGATCGTGCCTGATGTCCATCAAGGTCATCATCTTGTCCTGTTTCCCACAGTGGCTAATTAGATGTCTCTGAAAGTCTTCTGCCACGTTGCTCCACTGCAGCTGAGGTGTTCTGCCTCTGAACCTGATGGTAACACGTAACCGCTGTGGGAAGTAGACATTGATAGAACTCTGCTCAACCATTTGTCTTATCCTGTTTTGAAGACATCTAAGCTGGTGGCCATCACCACATTCTGAGGCAGCAAATTCCACATTTTAATTAATGAACCTTGACTCCTTTGTCATATCAAAATCACAACCTGTTAAAACCAGCTTCACATTCAATATGGCAAGGAATTTTGGAGGAGGAAAAGTATATGGGCAACAGCAGAGGTCACAGAGACAACTGGAGCATCTCTCATAGACAATAGTGTGACCCTCCTGCTACCTCATTGTCCCTCTGGGTATGCTTTGCTATAGTTGGAATAGAATTGTAATTAAAGGAACACAGCAGGCAATTTACTCTGCTCCTACTGTGACACAGTTCAAGTGGCATTGCTATTGAAAGAGAGACTTATTTAACTGAGATGGTGTGACTGGAAGCACTTTCTCAATCGTGAAAGCACAGATTTGTAATTCTCTCCCCAAGAAGATTTTCCTGCATGTACTGTAGTTGGGGAGCTTTTATGTTCCAGCCTTTTTAGATTCCTTGTTTTGTTTTTGCCTTATGTTGCCTTGTGTATGCAGTGTTGTTCAACTACATTTTATTGTTAATGGGGTTCTTTATTGTTTAAAAATTGTTTATATTATTTTGCAAGTTGTTCTGAGAATCCTATTGTATTGAAGAGCAAGCTCCTAAATTATAGAAACAAGTAAATGAAACAATTGTTCAAAGGCTTTTAGACAGACCTGATACCTCAGATAGACTGAATGTTTGTGGAAACTTCAGGACAACTTGGCACTAGTCAGTTGTAGAGCCATAATTTAAGTTAAGGAGCCATGGTGGCTTAATGGTTAAGATGCTGAACTGCAGACCGAAAGGTAGGCAGGACAGCAGTTTGAGAACGAACATGAAAATGAGCGAACTCAGGAAGATAGTGGAGGACAGGAAGGCCTGGCGGGATATGGTTCATGGGATCACGAAGGGTCGGACACGACTTAACGACTGAACAACAACAAAGTGTCGTTTTGGCCAATATCTTTCCTTACGAGTACCAACACTCACCTGCCTCAGGGCAGATTTACCTTTCCAAGGTTGATAAGATGCTTATATGGATATAAATCAACTTGGAAGAGAACACTGCTTCACCTTGTCCCATCATGATAGCATCTTCCACTTTATTCCCTTTGTGATGTATGATTTATTTCGAGAGTGAAGAATAAGATATAGGTGAATAGTTTAACTGAGTGTTTGTGTATCACTCTGGTAGGAAATATACTGTATTAAAGGACCATTGAAGTCTTGGATCAACTCAAGGTAAACTTCATATATCCTCTCATGTGATTAAAAAAAATGACTTTGATTGCATCTGCTGAATTGGAGTATTTGGGCCAGCATGTAGTGACTTACAAAGCCTGCTTTTTGATCATGCTTTTGCTTTCTAGTTTTTTGGGGGGTTGGTGGGGTTTTTTGGTGGTTTTGTAGCCTTAACTGATGCAATACTATTAAAGGTCTTGCTCCTATTTGTTCCATTTAATTGGAAGTCCATGGTAGTGTTTCAAAGGTGGCTTTCTCCAAAATTGAAGGCAATTGAGACTTTAAAAAAACAAACATCTGTTGAACAAGCAAAGGCTGGCAAAAGCCACAATCACTTTAGACAAAACTAGCTACAGAACAGATTGTTCAGTACTAATCAATAGAAAAGCATTGCCCAAATATCATTGTGCCTTTCTTTTAGGATGGGCTATTTGATGTAACACCTCAAATTATGTCGGAAACAATGTGTTTACTCTCAGTGTGTACAGTTGACAGTAGTGTTAAAATGCTTATTTCCACAAGACATTCACTCAGTATCCAAAACTGTGTTTTGGATGTTACCGAGCTGTGTTACCAAACACATATGTGCCATGTGGACTCATGTTTTCCTTGGCCAGTGTTGATACTAAAGGAGTATCCGACCCACAAGCCTCTTGCAAAAGGGAACTAAACCCACCGCCAGCCCACTCTGGCTCTAGGAACATTCCAGAGCAGCTGCACTTGTCATGCCAACCTAGTCAAGCCTGCAACACAGTGTCACAATTGTTAGCATTGAGACGCACATGGCTATTTAGATCACAAAAGCAGAATGTTGTTAACTTGGCTGTTCCTCACCAACCCCATTGGCAATTCAATCCAAACTCTATGGAAATTGAGTTTTGGGGCCCAATCCTATCCAACTTTCCAATGCTGATGCAGCTGCAATGCAGCCCTGATGTAAGGGAACAAACATTATCTGAGGAGACCTCCTTGACTCCCCCCCCCCACTGCAGCATGCAGCGCACACCCTGTTGGCATAGCTGCATAAGCACTGGAAAGTTGGATAGGACTGGGCCTTTGGTCTCCATAGTAATCATAAGGGTGTTTATGTAAGCCCCTTGGCACAAAGCAAGCAATATCTGCAGGATCTTTCAGTAACCTCCAAGGACCATTCAGAAATAATATATTTGTCCAGGATTAATTCATCCTGGAAAAAAAATAAAAACAAAAAAACAATAATGTTAGTCTATGCCCAGGAGCACATTCATCCCCTTTCCCGGGTATAAGCCGGCCGGGGGCCTATGGTACTCAGATGTATGTCAGGTCCAGACTTGGTGCACATTTGGGGAGGTCGTGTAAAGCTGATCTGGGCTGGGAACGGGCATAGGATATCGACGGAGCGTGCCGCCGATATCCCCACCCTGGCCCTTCTCCCTCTCTGGCCCGTCCCACCAATCCCCACCCCTGCACCAAGCGGCCTAGGCCTTACCTGGGTCATCCGGCACAGGTTCATTCCACCGAGGGTGTGAGCGGTGCCATCCTCGGCGCCGGCACCGCCTACACCCGAGTCGTCGCAAACGTGCTTTGTGGATGAGGATTGAGTCGAAAATTCAGTAAATTCAGTTGCTGGGCAAAACAATAACAGGACCATGCACCCTTCATAAGGTTTCAGGCAGAGGTTCAACCAAGCTATCACCAAAGGGAAGGGGGAATAATGCCAGTCCAAAAGCCAATCAAGGCTAGTACAAAAAATTCCTTCCCAGAGAACAAAAAAGACTAACCTGTCAGGGCCTAACATGCGTTTTGCCGCAGTTAGTAGGTGGGTAGGATACATTGCCTGCCTCCTCTGATTGATTTCCCCCCCCCCCCACTTCTGCCTCTCATTTCTGATACTCCAGATGCAACCCCTCCCAGCAGGTGCCTCTTCCTTTCCCTTCAGCAATCTCCCCCTGCTCCCCACATACTTAACAACGATGGAAAGGGGTTCCCAACCTTGGCAGCAGGTGTAAAATCATACTTGAAATTCAAGCAGCAGCGTAATAAAGATGCAGAATTACTGGCCAGCAAATAGTTGTCATTCAGATGGAATCGTTTAGCACTGATCATGCAATCTGTAGGCATAACAATCTGTAGGCATAACAATTGTCATTTGAAAGAAATGAGTAGGGAACCATTCTTATACTCTCATGTACAAAACAAAGTCCAATTAATGTATAGCAGGGTTTTTTTTTCATATAGCAGTTATGAGATGCAGTGATTGTCTCTTTGGAAAAGACTAACTCAATTGATGAATGGCAGGGATACCCATGTTTATTAATAACACCCCATGAATATTCTGTTAATAACTTCCTAAATGATTCAAAAATCATCTTTGCAGTGAGATAATAAACTGTATGATAAAACGTGCTTGATGTTTATATCTACAAAAGAAAAGAACTTTCCCTGGTGGCAATATATTGATAATAAAATACTGGCTGCCGATAGTCTGAAATTGAAATGGCACAAGGTTATTTTACCATGTGCAATTTGCAAGCTTACTTGACAAAATGAATTTGGAATTCACAGCAGGCCTGATTGCCCTCTGCCTTATAGCTTATGAAATCTCTTAAGACATATGTAAAATCAAAATTCTATTACATTTGCAACTCAGAAGTCTGATTCATTTTGTATAGGAATGAATGAATGATTGAATATAAGGAGTAAAGTGGGAAGAAACTGGACTCACTGCCAATTTATGTCCATTCCTGATATGGCTGGCAGCACTACCTGTTGAACTGCTAGCGTGATTATTTATTTATTATTAGCCATATTTGTGTTCTGCATTTCAACAAAGAAGTTCTCAAAGCAGTTAACAGCAAAGGAATGAGAACATTCCCATCATAAAGGGACTTGCACTTTAAAAAGGATCACAAAGGAAACATCAGCAACAGCTACTGTAAGAGATGCTAAGCTGGGTTGAAGAGGGACAGTTGCTCCCCCCCCCCGCTAAATGTAAGAGGACACCACTTTGAAGGACATCCCTTTGCCAAGTTAGCAGAGCAGGGTGGGGAAGTTCAATATTGCTCCCAAGACACAGTGTACCACGTCTTTCCCCAGAGCAGTTTTGTTGAGGCTGAAGCTCAAATATTTTGGCCACCTAATGCGAAGAGAGGACTCTCTGGAGAAGACTCTGATGCTGGGAAAGAATGAAGGCAAAAGGAGAAGGGGAAGGCAAAGGATGAGATGGTTAGACAGCATCACCGATGCAACGAACATGAAAATGAGCGAACTCAGGAAGATAGTGGAGGTTAGGAAGGCCTGGCGGGATATGGTTCATGGGATCACGAAGGGTCGGACACGACTTAACGACTGAACAACAACAAAAATGAAAATGTAGTGAACTGCAATTTGAAAAAGTGATAAATCTGGTAAGCCTAACTAGATTGATATTGGTGTGGCATTAATTTACGGCACAGACTGTAGATTATTGCTAATTCATCTTTTCATTTGCCCCTCACTTATCCACACGAACCATTCATTTGCCCTTATTTACTGTCACTATTCCCACTTCTCTGTAACTGTTGCCACTTGGCATAAGGTCTAGAAGGAAATTGGAATTGCCACGGTAATGTATGGTTGCCAGCTGCATCCATGTCAGAAAAAAAAGGTCTGTTTTGGCAGAAAATGTCTGTGTTGACATGATACCCTTTGCAAGACTCCAAAATGACCTGATCATGACCTCAAAAATATTCTGACTTTATATGGAGTGTATGATTTGTCCTTCTTTGTTATGTTACTTTAAAGTTGACTTTGAAATTAATAAATTGGAATTTAATTCAAGAAAACAGAAGAAGAAACTTTGACAAATCTGCTTTGTCAATGTCTCAGGAGAATAAAACACTTTATAACCATCTTAGCATTGTTAAATGTATTTCAAGACACTTCTTTGCTGGTAGAGCAACTCATTGTAATGCACTCCTAAGTGGGTCATTTAAAAAGTTATTGTGCATTATAGGTGTTACTCCAGAGACAAGGAAGATATAATAGGTGTTAAAGTGAAGGTGCTATGATGTCTAAAGCTAAAAGGAAAAGTCAGCATTAATCTGGATAGTGTCAAAGTCTTTGTTGTTGTGACACTCTTCTGAGTTATTTGGAGTTTTAAAGTGTAAATTATAATTTCTGAAATAAAATAGGTAGATGTTGTAGGGAGTTTATGAAGATTTAAAACAAATGGATAATTTGAGTTTATTTAGCTCCAAATATTTTTTTTTAATTCCCAATAACACTTCAACATGCACAAAAAGAAAACAGATTCTAGACTATTTTTTTAAAGTAGTAAAACTGGATTATTATTAAATCCAGTCAGTTAATAACTGTTCATACAAAACACAAATTTAACATCTTGTGAAATTAAATAACTTAGAGATGCTGCTTCATTTTATTTGTGCTATTAGTTTTTGATAGATGAATGACCTGTGCGAATTCAAATATAAGCACTCGTTCCCCCCCTCCCTACAAGACATAGAAAAACAACAGTTTAAATAGTACAGGCCATTCCACCTTCCACTCTACTTATTCTGTTATGTCCCAGAGTGAGTCTGAGGTGGGAGAACGAAACTGCTGTTCCCTTAGTCCTCTCAGTTTCTGCGTGTCCCTCCTACTGTGATTTAGTTCTTAAAGAGACAATACATATTTGTTGGCTTTAAGGGAGTTTCAAGTATACATGGTTTTGGTCTTACATGCCAACCTTGGAACATCACCCCGCGCGTACGATGCGGGCCCAACTATATAAGTGAATGATGTGCAACGTTTTGTTCATCAGACATGATGTCTGATTCAACAACTTGCACATATCTCTAAAATGACAGTTTTGAGTTGCACGTGCATGTCTAGATTGGAAAATGTCAAAGCAACTCTTTATTTTCATTGCTGACCCTGCCAGCGAACACAGTGAGGCATAGTCGCTGGCAGTCATGTGGGCAAAGACACCATCCACCAGCGCCAGGTAAGACAGTGGTGGGGGTGGGCAGTGGGAGGGACAAGGAAGTGGGAAGAACAGGGGCATACAGGAGGAAGGGGTGGATCCAGTGGTAATGCCTCACACTACATCTTATCTCCTTCTCTGAAAATCAAAGTCACTAAAATAGGTGGTGTATGTCCAAAAAGATGCACAGGTGGCCCCAGGGCTTACACAGAAGTAAGTAATTTTTGTACTATTTAGCTCCTGTTTGCCTTCAGGTCACCCCTCCCACCATAGGATGAAGTGCACACCTGGACACAGATAGATTGGTGCTGGTGACAAGGGATAAGGTTGGGCTGTTGGAATAACAAATTTAAGGATGGGATTAGGGCTTATGTGGTTTCGTCGTTGGTTATAAATAGGAGATTTATTATTATTATTATTTTTATTTAAAGAATTTGTAGCCCGCCTTTCTCCCGAGATGTCATGGAGGTGGGTTCCTGTTACATACCACTTCCTGTTACATACTGGTGATGCTGTGCTTTGAAGTGGGGGTGTTTTTTCTGTAAGATCCAGGTTGTATTGAGGCGATGTCCTTTGTGTAAGATCCAAGTTGTAAAGAAGTGTGAAACTATCAAAGCAGTGACAGGCAATGGAAGATAAGGTGGTGGGGGTCAGACAAGCCGTTCCAGGAGAAGGAAGGTCCATCATAGACAGATTTTCTCTCCTTCTGGTCCTTTCCCCAACTCTTGGATGACTGATACTCTTGTCAGTGATTCCCTGAATCTGAAGCTGCTGTTTTTGAACGCCAGGTCGGTAAATAATAAAACCAACCTCATCTGGGACTTGGTCCTGGATGAGAATGCTGACCTGGTATGTATCACAGAAACCTGGCTGGATGAAGCAGGAGGGGTAGGCCTCTCCCAGCTTTGTCCCCCAGGTTTCCAGGTGGTGCAGCAGCCACGGTTGCAGGGACAGGGAAGAGGAGTTGTGATGGTCTATCATGAATCCATCTCCCTTACCAGGTGCCCCGCTCAGCAGTTCACTGGGTTCCAATGTCTCCATGTTGTGTTGAGAGGACCGGACAGGATGGGGATTCTGTTGGTGTACCGCCTGCCTTGCTGCCCAACAGTCTCCCTGCCTGAGTTGACAGGGGTGATCTCGACAGTGGCGTTGGAGTCCCCCCACCTATTAGTGCTGGGGGACTTTAATGTTCATGCCAAGGCCCCCGGGGTTGGTGCGGCTCAGAATTTCATGGCTGCCATGACAACCATGGGCCTGTCCCAGAAGATCTTGGCTCCGACACATGAGGCGGCACATGTATTGGACCTGGTGTTTACAGCTGAGCAAGGGGGTGTTGATGTGGAGGAGATTAAGATCACTCCGTTGTCATGGACAGATCATTTTCTGATAAGGTTTAGGCTTGTTGCAGCTTCCTTTCTCCGCAAAGGCAGGGGCCGCATTCTATGGTACGCCCCAGAGGCTAATGGATCCAGAGGGTTTCCTGAGGGCTCTGCGGGACTTTCCCACTGCCAAGACTGGTGACTCATCTGAGGCCCTGGTTGACCTCTGGAATGGGAAAATGACCAGGGCAGTGGATGAGATCTTTCCTGAGCGACCTTTGCCATGCCGCAGACTCAGAGCGGCTCCTTGGTTTATTGAGGAGCTGCAAATGATGAAGCGACGTGGTAGATGTCTTGAGCGACGGTGGCGGAAAACCCGTGCCGAGTCCGACCGGACACAGAGTAGGGCCCATTATAGAACCTACTCCATGGCGGTGGTAGCAGCGAAGAGAAATTTCTTCTCTGCTACCATTGCGGAGCTGTACCATGTGGCAATTGTCCAGCAGAGCTGTACCATGTGGTGCAAGGCCTACTCCATCAGGCCCCTCCAATGGATCGGGAGGAACACACGGTGGCCCGCTGTGACATGTTTGCTAAACATTTCGCAGATAAAATCGATCAGATTCGCCATGACTTGGATGCCTCATTGACAATATCTGAGGATGTCCCCTTGGCACCTGCTGGTCCAGTGTTGTGGGATTCTTTTCAGCTTGTACAGCCTGAGGATGTGGACAGGCTCTTCTGGACTGTGAGGCCAACTGCCTGCCTGCTTGACCCTTGCCCAGCCTGGCTAATCCAATCTGCCCAGGAGGGGCTGGCCGAGTGGACAGGGAGGGTGGTCAACTCTTCATTGGTGGAGGGGGTGCTGCCGCTCGCTTTGAGGCAGGCGGTGGTTCGACCCTTCTGAAGAAGCCCTCCCTTGACTCCACAATAATGGACAACAACTGGCCAGTTTCAAACCTCCCGTTTTTGGGCAAGGTAATTGAGCGGGTTTTGGCGTCTCAACTCCAGAGGGTCCTGGATGAAGCGGATTATCTAGATCCCTTTCAGTCTGGTTTCAGGCCGGGCTTTGGGACAGAAACGGCCTTGGTCGCCTTGGTGGATGACCTATGCTGAGGACTGGACAGGGGGAGTGCGTCCCTGTTGGTTCTGCTGGACCTCTCAGCGGCTTTCGACACCATCAACCATGGTGTCCTTCTGGGCAGACTGGCCGAGCTGGGGGTCGGGGGCACCGTTCTGCAGTGGTTCCGCTCCTACTTGGCAGATAGGTCTCAGATGGTGGTGCTGGGGGACGCCTGTTCGGCATCCTGGCCCTTGAGGTGTGGGGTGCCACAGGGTTCCATCTTGTCCCACATGCTATTTAACATCTACATGAAACTGCTGGGAGAGGTCATCCGGGGATTTGGAGTGGGGTGCTATCAATATGCTGATGACACCCAGCTCTATCTCTCCTTTCCACCTGATTCCAGGGTGGCTGTTGAGGTTCTGGAGCGCTGCTTGGAGGCGGTTGGGACCTGGATGAGGGCTAATAAGCTGAAACTAAACCCGGACAATACAGAGGTTCTCCTGGTCCAGAAATCCACGATGCAGGTGCTAGAGTATCGTCCTGCTCTGAATGGGGTTGCACTCCCTCTGAAGGAACAGGTCCGCAGCTTGAGGGTCTGCCTGGAGCAAAAAACAAGAGAACTCACGGCACCAGGCCGGTAGATGGACATAAACCTTGAGGAAATAATAAGTAATATATATATACACAGAGGGAAGCGCGGGAACCACAAATTAGTTAATTAGAAAGGGAAGCCACATATCCGGCTTGACCGGAGGTAACCTCTCGGCTCGTAGCACTACTGTTGCGAACCACTTAGAGATCGCTGGGTTAGTTGATTAGGAACGGAAACCGCCGCTTCTGAGTTGACCGGAGATAACCTCTCTGCTTCGCGCCGCTGCTGGTGCGATTTGTTCAAGAAAGGGAGCCAGATGTGATTCACAAAAGACAATTCCTGCTGGCGGTTCAGGAGAGACCCTGATCTCCTTTGCAAAATAGAGATTGCTTCCAAATTCAATCGCTGTCTGTTTTTTTGTTTCCGTGAAAAGTGAAGGCAATCTCGTGTCCGGTGCTTGCCACATGAGCAGCAAGTGCCGATTTCTCTTCCTGAAGAGCCTTGACAGCACGCACATGCTCTTGCACCCTCACCTTTATCGGTCTTCCCGTATTTCCCACATATGTGCATTTACATTCTTTACAAGGAATTTCATAAACTCCTGGATTGGATAGTTCCGGTCGCCTATCCTTCAGATTTCCTAATAATTGTTCAATTTTTATAGTGGGCAAAACACAGTTTTAACCTCATGTCGTCTAAAGATACGTGCCATGTGACTAACTATTTATGTATGTATTTTTTTGGTATTGTATTATTCTCTGTTGTAAGCCGCCTTGGGTCCCTTCGGGGAGAAAGGCAGGATAGAAATATTGTAAATAAATAAATAAATAAAATTGCTTGAAGTTAGATGGAAAGTCAGTGAATTGTCCTGCCAGTGGAATAAAACTGAAAATTTAGGTGCCAGCCCTAAGAGTTCCTGCTCTGGGAGTAACCTGCCAGGTGTCCCGTTACCTGATGAGCAAGGAAGTGCAAGGACAGAATTCAGGCGGTCAATTTGGAGCTATGCCAGACACCTGGGAATTAGAAGCTACGTGTCATAACAACAAAGGGGCTAATCGTGACTTGACAGAATTTAGGGTGATTTGATTTGACTGGATCAAAAAGTGTATTAACTATATAAGTGGAAGAGGTGAGCCCATAGAGGTGTGGTTCTTGACTAAAGTGCAGCTGGGTGCTCTGCCTGCGTGAATGCTGACCCTGCACCAGAGGCGTCAGGCGCCGCAAGGGGGCGGGGCCAGCGTCGCGTCACGTCGATGCGCCGTAGACGCCCCCCGCCCGTTTTGCTCCCATTTCGGAGCCAAACGGCTCCAGGTAGGGTGGGCGGGCCCAAACAACGACGCTGCTGCTGCTGCTGTTCTTCTGAACACGGTGAGTTCGCCGCCCTCCTGCAATCGAGCGCCTGGAGCTCCTGCTCCACGCGCTCCGCCGTAGTTACGGCGCTGCCCTGCACTGCGGGACTCTGAGAATGTAGTCATGTGGTAAGTAGATTGTTGTTTTCTGCTGCCTTTATAATGTATGTACCCTAGATGCTCGCTTGCAAGACGAGAAATTTAGGCAAAAACAAAGACTTGGAAAAGCTGCCTTGTCTTGACATCGGGTCACTCACATTCACTTCAAAAGACTGCAGGTTTGCAGTCAGCTTACTGAGCTCAGGCGTGTCCCTGCTTCCCCTCCCCCTTCTCTCACTCTTTCTCTCTCCCCATCATTCCCCTCTCCAGCCCTGCCCCGTGCCACTGAGGAGCAGGAGCAGGAGAAAATCAGTGTCTAAGGTTATAAACCATTATGTACTGATTTCTATGCCTTTAAAAGATCACAATAGCCCAGTACACAACCTTTTGCATCACAAATATTGTTGGTAGGAAGTGCTGCCCTGAGGAAAAGAGAAAAACTGTGCACTTTGCAAGACCACCAATTTAAAATGGTGAAAGCTGAGTAGGTCTTGCTCATTGCAGTTACGGCACAATCCTGCTCCATTATCAGGAGGCAGACCTAGCATTCCGCCGCCCGTAACAGTCGCAACCGTGCCATAAAGCACATTTGCGGACTACTTTAGAGCTGGGAAGGCTGGCGCAAGGCCATAGGCCCTGCCTCTTCGGGTGTGGGTGTGGGCATGGCATCCGCCATATCCCGGTCCCTGCCGGGCGGCTGGGCCATTACACGGCCTCCTCCGACTTCCGCCAGTAAAATACCTGGTGGAAATCCAAGGAGGCCTATTGGCCCCAGCCGCCATTACACTTGGGGAAGGGGATGAGTGTCCCCTTCCCTAAGTTGACTTTCCGCTGCGGGCTGCCTGCTTCAGGCAGCCCGCGGCGGAGCACAGGATCGGGCAGACAGTCTCGGCCGGCCGCCCGATCTTTACGCTGGATTGGGCTGTTAATAAGGTATTTGGTGGGAGACTACAGAGCTTGCATCTGTCTTCTGACTTTAGCAGCCTGATTTCTTCTGATCATCGTCTGAATCAACATTTTGTCAGCAGGTACAATGTGTGCCACCCATGGTTCTCTGCCTGTTTTTGTTTTGTTTTTAAGTGGTGACGTTTTTCCGAATGGTTCTCAGTCATTTTGTTAATGGTGCTCTGTCATATGCTCTGCCATATTAACATGCTCTCTTCATATGGTCTGCAGTTGCAATGTTCAATCCACCTCAGTACATCTCTGTTAATATGGTCTGTTGGGGCTTGTTTGCTTTTATGGCTACTGTGCCTCATCCCAGATATGAGTTACAATGTTAGCATCACCTCCCTCTATTTATGATTCCTGATTTAATAAAACCAGTGATTTCCTAAAAATAATAATTTATTTACAGTAGTAAATAAATCACTCAACTTCTACCAAACATTTCTACTCTTTTACTATTCAATACATTTAAATGTAGAGTTCTTATTTATTTATTTATTTATTTTATTTTATTTATTTATTTACCGCCTTTCTTATCCTCAGATTGCTCTTCAGATGTTATTCAAGGCAGTTTACATAGGCAGGCTTATCTAGATCCGATAAGGATCTTTACAGTATTCTGTATAGAACCCTACAATTCCAGCTGGTTTCCTCCATGATGTAGTCATCTTCACTAGCTGGTGAACACAAGCCTCGAGCTCTCTTCAGGACGCCACAGATCATACTGAACAAGGAAACATTTTTCCAGTTGTTGTCATCGCTCTGTCACTGACATTCTCAGCATTCCAGTCTGTTCTCTCACCGCACCACGCAACAGCGACTCCTCTCTGCCACTGAGGTTCATGACAGCTTATCAGTGACTTCCTGGTCCCCCTTCCAGCATGAAAACTGACTGTTCCTGCTTAGCTTCCGGCAGTCTTCAGGCAGTTCAACCTCGGGTCCACACCTCCTTCTTAGGTTAGTAATTGTTACCTTCTTAGGTAACAATTACTGGTAAAGTCATTTGAGCTTTTCCAGAATTTGACCGCACAAGTCCTTAAGTTTTACCCTCATCTTATCAAAGGGTCATAGCAAATTCCAGGATTTTTGACTAAAAACCTGCCCTCATCTTATCAGTGAGATTGTCTTATATGCAAGTATATATGGTATTTCACTTACTGTTTGGATCCCTCCTTTTAAAGCCCCAACATGTGGGGTGGAGGAATTTCTTCTTACTTACTTACATGGAACAATTTTAATAAACTTTTTAAATTAATTGCTGGAGTGCATGCTTATTAGCTGATCAGAGGGATTTGGCTTCCATGGAACCATTGGAAGGTTTGCATAAAATACTTGAAGACCCAGTGATCCCCCTCCTTCAGCCTGCAGCTGGAGTCTTGGTGGTGGAGAGGTGGCAGGGGGGACGCGCTTGGTGGTTTGCAGAGCGGAGTGGACAATGTTGCAAGGAGGTGGGGTTTGGGCTGCTAAGTTGGGGACCATGTGAATTATAGTCCTTGTTGCCCAGAGACCCTGGATGCCCCTTGGCCCATGAGGCGACAACATTACAGGAGAAGATGCTTGCATTTGTGTAAAGTTTGTCTTCTTTTGAAAATGAAGTTATACAGTATTGTATTTCTTATATTTTCATAATTAAAAAAGAGATAATCATATGTTATGAGTGTTTACAGATTTACATCAAAAATGAATAGTGCCAGAATACATATTTGTTTTGGCAGTTTTGTTTTAAAATAAGAATAATTAAAAGACACATCTTGCATTAATTCCTTTGAGTTAAATTGCAATCTCTGGGTTGTTTTTGTTTTTGTTTTTATGAGTATAGTTGCTGCTTGTCTGTTTTTGATCACCGTTAATGAGAATAAAATATCAAGAGCATGAACTTTGTGCTGCTTCAAGTGAGCATTTTACCCAAACAATCTGGCTTAAATATACTTGACTATTCTCATTTACTTTCTGATAATGATGGTAGTCTTATGGATGCATTTAGAGTGCTGGTGATTGCACATCTTTTCCAAAAACGGAGTTGCTCTGTTGGCTTTCACCCAGCATGGCAAAAACAAAATAAAAACTTAACTGCTAGGGCTGTTCTTCCTGCTGTGATTATTTTAGAAGAATCAACCGAATCCACATTACAGCTCTCATTTTCATGGCTCCAACATTATTTCATCAGGATACAGCAAGCCAGACCTCTTTGAGTGTATTGGCTTTTCAAGTGCTTAAATGTGCCAGCTAAACAGACTCTAAAAACCAGCCATGCTGCCTGTGGGATGTATTGAGATTTCACACTATTATGGCAACTGTGATTCTTTGTGGCTCAAGGTGCAATCCAAACCTACTTAGGCCGCTGTTGTAACCAGTGGCCCAGCGAAAACGGGAGGCCCCAGAATGGAAAGGGGATTCAAATCCCCTTTGAAGTCCCCTTTTGGAGGGGATTTGAATCCCCTTTCCGTTCTGGGGCCTCCCATTTTCGCTGGGCCGCTGGTTACAATGGTGGCCTAAATAGGTTTGGATTGCACCCTTAGAAACATAGGTATTACGGGGACTTTGAAACCCCTTTTTTGACTCCCAATCCTTTGAATGTGTTTGTTTCATTAATTTATGCAGAAATAGATGATAAATCAAACACTTTTGTTTTGTTTAGAGAGATAGGTGTCACGGGTGACGCGGTCATGTTTAAAGCTAAAAATAGCGATCCAGCTAATTTAAGAAAAAAATAACGTAAACTACCCGGTATGGACTTTTGGCAGCCCAGAAATCCGGATAGCACAAAGTTATTTAAAATCTGGAACTAAAAGGACCCGACGTTTCTTGCCTAAATCCAGGCACTTCTTCTGGGGTGTCTCCAAAGTGATTGGTAGATGGTAGACTTTGGAGACACCCCAGAAGAAGTGCCTGGATTTAGGCAAGAAACATTGGGTCCTTTTAGTTCCAGATTTTAAATAACTTTGTGCTATCCGGATTTCTGGGCTGCCAAAAGTCCATACCGGGTAGTTTTCGTTATTTTTTTCTTAAATCAGCTGGATCGCTATTTTTAGCTTTAAACATGACCGGGTCACCCGTGACACCTATCTCTCTAAACATAGTTGCCGGTTATAATAGTTTTCCACTTTTGATTTGTTGCTGGGCCAGTGTTGTGCTTTCTAATACATTGCTTGCTTGACTGGTCCCAGCCAATGTACTATGGCAAACCCAATGTTCCCTTTGGTTGGGGCTCCAGCAGGATGTAATTATAATTTTGTCTTGTCATAGGATGTTCACTCAAAATGTATAACTTGTTCACTCAGAAACACATTAATAATAATAAAAATAAAAAAAATATATTACCAACAGTATTTATATTCCGCCTTTCTCTGGTCATCGGGTTTCTCCTCCGACTTTAATTCAAGGTGGTTTATATAGGCAGGCTATCTAAACCAAAGCGTTTTTACATATTACAAATGTTCTAGTCTTGCATAGAATGCTCATTCCAGGTGGTTTCCTTCACGGTCTGGCCTCTCTCTGGCATTCGCCTCCCATGCATCGACTTGACGGCAACACTGCCTCCCACTCAGTGTGCCAGCTGCAGAATTCTCTCTCCCACCAAGACTTCTGCACCTTCTCAGTGGCGTGTTGACAGCTCTTGATGGGTCTCAAACTGCCGTCCTCAGATCTTCAGGCATATGAGGAGGCCGCTCTACCAACTGAGCCAGACCCCCTGCCCATAAAACATACCATTTTTTTTCAGTGGGACTTGAACAGGCTTAGGCTGTAGCTAAGCAGGTATAGTTTATAGAAATGGGCATTTGAAATTCAGGTGAGATTTTTATAAGTGTAATAAATAATCAAACATTTTTAATTTATGTATTTAAATGTTTATATCCTTCCTTTCTTCCTGACACTTGCCCAAGGTGGCTTACAACATTAAGACAAACAAACAATAGGTACAATAATTGTGTTAGGTTTTAGCGGGTAGTGTTTATGGATAGTACCATTTCCAGCAATACAAGATGCTCTTATGACACCCAACTTCTTTTTTTTTAGGTGTGTGTGTGTGTGTGTCCTTTTTGGATCTCTTATGCATGGCTTAGTGCAGTTGGGTACTAGCCACATAGCTAAAGAATGAGGGAATGTTTGGTAGTTGAGAAGAGCTGAACAACACACAAGATCACCCCAATGCTATACAGTCCCTTTAGGAAGCAGTATTTATTTAGTCATGCATTTCTGTTCTAACGTTTAGTACAAGTACATGTAAGTTCCAAAGTGACTAACAAGAGTAAAAACAATAAAACTCAAATATATACAACAATGAAATGAAAGAAAAAGAACAATGAAAGGAGAGAAGCAATAAAACAATCCACCAAAAACAGGAGTAAAACAGTAACTGAAGTATTAAAATATTATCCACTAAGTGCATCCACTTAGAAGACTTAAAATGTGCTTCTTCCAGGTGAGCACCTGTTAAGAAAGTGCTGTGCTATTGCACTGTGAAGGCCCTTTCTCTGGTCACCACTTATAGCCCAAGCCTATACCTGGGAAACACAAGCGTACCACCAGGTATGCCAACACAAAGACAGTCCCACTGTCACTGAAGTCCCTCCACCAGCAGTTTTTTTTAATACCGTTCAACAAAACGTTCACAAAGCGGTTTGCAGTCAAAATCAAAAGATTAAATGGCTCCCTGTTCCAAAAGGGCTCACAATCTAAAAAAGTTGCAGAAGAACACCAGCAAGCAGCCGCCAGAAAAGACACTGTGCTGGGGTGAAATGATATCAAAATGATACAAAGTAGAAGGGGGAAGGGCAAATCGAATGAGAAGTGTTAAGTTCAGTATACCACTAGGAAACAAGTAATCAATATGGCTTTGCACGTAGACCATAATTTAATCTATTCTTTGCATTTTCACTCAAAATGACTTCTTTGTTTAGGACACTCTTTCTCTTTTTATGTTCTATTCTGTTTTAAAATAAAAATCTTTGTTGCATTAGAACTAGGATGAATTACTTCACAGTATGTAACGTTACTCCCAAGGGAGCAAACCTTAAGCAGTAAATTTTCAAAAGAGATAATCAATTTTATTCATTTTGTATTAAATTCAGTGCTTCTACTGAAAGGCAGAAGAGGCATTCTTTCTTGTAATCAAATTTATTCTCTCTGTGATATGCAGTCCAGTTCTATGCTTGTTGGCTCAGAAGTAAGCCCCTTTGAGTTTAATGGAGCTTACTTCCAAAATTACAGTCTTACAAAGCATGTTTCCATGGAAGAAAATCCCATTACATTCAATGGGGCTTATTCCTAGAATTGCATAGAATTACTATTCCAGTGCAGAGAGGAAGGGCATATTATCATGAGAATCTTAACTAGTGCTACAGAAGAGAACGCACCTAAGGAGTGGATGTAACCAGTTCACACTGGAATTCAGTGCCTGTATTGCAAGGATGTTATAGAACAGTGGTTTCCAAACTTTTTATCACCGGGACCCACTTTTTAAAACTCTATCAGGACCCACCTAACTTTATGAGACTTTAAAAAAAGGAGATCTGGAAAGAAACAATATTTTTATTTATATGCAATATTTATTTATTTATTTACAGAAAAATTGATCAATTTCATGTAATGAGGCAGCCCTAATGAACAGCCTCAAGGCTTGAGGGGCTTAGTAATCTTAGACCCAGCCTTCACATGCCCCCATTACCTATCATTGACGGACTTGGGGAAAACGCACCAGAAAAAAAGACACTCAAAGCACAATCCTAAGCATGTCGCCAGATGGCGGTGCGCCTCCCATGCTGGCACAGACTGCCATAAAGCAGTCTGCGCCGGTCGAGCCTCCCCAAAGCACGTTGATCAGGGCGCTGCCGGGGATGCCGGCGGGAAGGCCTCTGTCTTTCCAGCCACGCCGGAGGATGTCCGGACGTGTGCTGGGAAAGGTAAGCTGACAGGAAGGTGGGGGAGGGCGGAATGGGGGCAGGGAGGGGGCAGAACAGGGTGGGGAGGCTGTGGGAAGGGGAAGAGCCATTGCAGAAGGCCTGCACTGGATCCTATTTCCCTTCCTTACAACCTCCCCGCCCCTTTTCTCTCCTTGGATTTACGCTAAAAAAATTGCTAGCATAGGTCCAAGGAGACCCATTGCAGGCCATGAGGCTTACGTGCAGGGGTAAGGGGATTAAACATCCTGTTTCCCTGCAGTAGCCTCCCGGTCCCCCCCACAGGATGCAGCGGCTGCCATTTGAGGGGCACTGCATCAGCGGGGGTTGTAAAGGATAGGATTGGGCTCTCAAACATTTATCTCCCTATATTTACACAAGCTTGCAAATTGCAGGGCTCAGCTCTTTGGAGGGCAATTAGCAGTTATCTGATTTTTGAATAGCCTTGGGGCTTGAGGCAATTAGTTATTTGATCTTTCCATCACCCCTGTTTTCATTGGAGACTCTGCTCGGGACCCACTAGAAATCAGGTCTTGACCCACAGTTATAGAAATGCTGTTATAGAAGATATGCATTAAGAAAGAAATTCTACCATGTATTAACTTGCAGATTTCACTGTGACTATTAATAGAAGTGTTCATTAATATTTTTTTTATCTTTGTTTTATTATTTCTTACAGAATGCCTCCAATTGCAATGAAACAACAGACTCTTACGGGGAATGAAGTGACCCTAAAGAGTTCAGGTATACAGTATTTCATTTCTTACCAAATGCATATACATTTTTAAAAAAGCTGAAACTGGTATTAGTTGTACGCAGATAATTACAGTATGTTCCTAAGAATTCAACACGCACACACAAAAGGGTAAGAAAATAATATAAGGTTCCAAAATGTAAGAGTGTGGGGAGGCCCCCCCCCCAAAAAAAAAAGATACGAGTATTTCACAATTAAACATTGAAAAATTATTTTATAAAAAAAAAACTTTAAAAAGGATCATTTGCTTACGTTTATGAATCGCAGGTCTCAGAATTATTAAAACAGCTGTCTTTTTTGTACGAAATAGGGAACACGGGTTTAGATGCCATGTAAGAAAATGTATTTAACAGATGTTCCCTATTCCCTATTCATACAATGTTCTCTATTCCTTATTCTTACAAAATTGTTGCTGGCCATGAAAGCTTTTGCTCTTTATTGACGGCTGTCTTTGTCTGAAAACACGCGTTGATCAGATTGATAGTTTAACATTTCCTCCCAGCCCACAGGTGTACATGTTTAACTCCTGTTGCGTATGTACACCCGTGGGCAGAAATGCTTTAATGAGTAGCTACTGTTCTGGTAGACTGCTGGATTTGTATAATGCTCTTCTGAAAATCGAAAAGGAAAGGGGGCAAATTGGAATTAAGGCATGAAAGTTGTGTAAAATGAATTCTGCAAACAACCTTTCGTTTTGTTCCAAACAGGATGAAATGCTATTGAAGTTTATTGATTTATTCAGCCATTCAGCTACATCAGTGATGTTAAGTAATGGGAGCAAGTGAAAATGTTAGTAAATAAGTGAAAAGGCAGGACTTTACAGCTCAAACTTAGCCAGGGGGGAAAGTGACATGGTGAGGGAAAAGAGAAGCAAGGCTAATATGATGAATGGGAATAAATGTGACACATTATACACATATAACCTTCGTTTCATTTGGGAATAAGCATTAACGGACTATAGGACTGAACGAGCAAACATCCCAATACAGTAAAATAAGAAATACTGGGAAGGTGTTTTGGTCTGAGATTGTACACTGTATATCAATATGGTGTGATTTGTGTGTCATGGCTGCATCTCTTTCTGGCATTCTATTTTCTTTTATTCACTGCCCTCTAGAGGTAGTCGTAATATTCAAGGACTACAAATTGCAGCTTTAGACTGTATTGATCTGAACTTAATTTTTTTTTGTTATGTTTGCTATTGCCTTTCTCCACAAATTAGAGGTTTTTGGTTTTGTTGTTTTTAAAATGTGGTTCACATGTGTTGATCTGAACTTTTAGATCCTTTTCATTGTTTGTTGTTCAGTTCAAAGTATGTATTATATTAATGTTAAACACCATGTTAATACAATGTTAATACTATGTTATGTAGGGTGCAATCCTATCCAGCTTATGCCACCATTGTAGCCAGCGGTGCAGCGAGAACGGGAGGCCCCAGAACGGAAAAGGGATTCAAATCCCCTTTGAATTCCCCTTTTGGAGGGGATTTGAATCCCCTTTCCGTTCTGGGGCCTCCTGCTCTCACTGCGCCGCTGGTTACACCAGTGGCGTAAGTAGGATAGGATTGTGCCCTTACTCATGAGCAACCTATTTGCTTTCTTGGTTGAATGTGTGCATTACTCATCATGCCAGGTGACTGCAAAAATGACTGACTTATTATCAGCTCTCTTTTTTACACACACACTTCACTCCCCAACGTCTTGCCATTTAAGCCCAACTATTATGTCCTGCAAACCATTGTAATTGAATTCTATTGCTGAGTGTAGAAAAAGAGGTCAAACAGGCAGTACTAGACTTCTAGGGAGAACCGAGCAGGAAACATCAGGTAATTTTTCCACTCCTTTTCTGTAATTTCCTTGCGCGCTTCTGTTCATTCATCTAACTCTGCCAGATAATGCTATAGTACAATTCTCTTCTCACAGCTTCTCTGCTGCCCCTTTCTTTGACCTCAGACATGGAAACTAGTCATATCAAAAGGGGGTTCAGTCCCTGAATTCTGGCTTTGGTTTCCAGTATTTGCTCTAAGCATTTTGTAAGCACACCCTTTGAGTTTTCCTCCTCTGACATAACTCTGCAAGAGTCTCTCCAGGGGCATTTTCCTAGAAATGTGGCCTGTTTTTGAAACTGCAAAGTAGTCAAGGTATATCAGTAAGTTCAACTTATTGATGACAAATCCCATGATCGGATACTTTATTCCCCTACACGTGCAGCACAAAATACATCTGGTACTTGAGTGAGAGAGAGAACCTGTGAAAATGTTAAGCCTGCCTGGAAGTTCTTGTTAGTAGATGTGCATCAGATTAAACCTAAACAGTGCAACAAGGTGCTGCTGCCTAAACAATGTCTCATAGCTAATTCATTAATGTCGCATAACATATATTTTCTCCAAAACATACGTTGAATTGCTCCTTTATCATTATGATGTCACTTTTTTTAACCATAAATATTCTGTCAAGGCAGTTAATGTTTCATGCTCTCCTTTTCCCAAGCAGTGGAAACATCAGGGCAGTCTTCACAGAAAAGTTTTCTGTCCAGGGAGGCTGACAATTAGGCTGAACTGGTGTTATGGGGGGGGGCAGAGGAGATGTTGTAGAAATAAGCAAAGTAACTGAAAGTTGCAGGTTCTCAGCTTCATGAGCCCAGTTTCTCCAAGCCCAGATTTGTTGCTGTTCAACTTGCTTTGCACCCACTCTCTGGGCTGGAGTCTAGTATGTATCACAGGACTGATAGTATTTGCTGGTCTAGCTGCTTACCCTGTAGTTTCTTCCTTTGGCCACAGCGTGGCAGAATCCTGGCAGTTAGGGCACAGATCTTGTGGTGTCTTAAAGTAGTAATAATACTTTGCATTTGTTATAGTGCTTTCAGAGTGTGCAAAACACTTCCCGTGTATTATCTTGATGTTCTCCTTTAAAAAAGCCCTGGAAGGTAAATATTATTACCATCCCCATACTGCAGCTAGGAAACTGAGGCTGAGTGGGAATGGTGTGCCTAAAGCATGGCAGAGGTGAGATTTGCACTGAAGAAGTCCCAATTTTCTTAGTCATTATGGCTGATCTACAGCGCATGAATTCCAGCACATGCGGCGCGTGCGGAGTGGTGTGCCTTCCATTTTAACTGATCGCAACAGAACGTGGGAGAGTGCCGCTCTCCCGAGTTCCGACACATTCAGACATGGGGCATGCTGATGTCTGGCCGTGTGGGCGGGACGTAGAGCGACACATTTCAGCAATGAGAGGAGAGGGGGGGCTTTCATCCAATTGGAGTACACTTGTTTGGAGCACACCCAATCACAGGGGGAACACGCAGGGACACTACGTGGGGAAACACGCAGGGACACTATGTGGGGAAAATATCTGGTGGAGCCAGGGCAACGTCTCAGGGCGGGGAGTCCCGTCCCCTACGCTCACAACCCCCTGAGCGCGAACGGGTTCGGTATAGTTCCGGCTTCATGCTGCACCAGCGCTACCAGTTACTACTTAGTTGCACTCAAGTGGCTCTGATGAGTAATATCATTTTGCATTACATTTATTTAGGCTCCAAACCTATACACACTTTCCTGGGAGTATGTCCCATTGAGTTCACTGGAACTTACTTCTGAGTAGACATGCATAGGATGGGTTGTGAGTTATATTGCAGTTTTTGACTCAGAGTTAGGTACTCAATCCAGTGACCTTCAGAACATAGACTGTACAAAGTGTTGGTGCTGCCATTGTTGTTGCAGTTTGTTACCGTGTTATATCCGTGAAAGAACAAGTGAAGCAGAAACAGGGTGAGGGAGTGTGTAGAAATCACTTATATGGCACAACGTAAGGAACAAAATGTTTATCTACCTTTTCAAATAATAAACAGTAAGGACTTAGCACCCAAGTACAATCCTTCTGTTTCTGAATGCAATGCCTATCCCAGCTCTCAGGTTTTGCACCTGTAAAACATAACAGTAGTATGTGATTGGAAAGTAAAGACTCCTTGGATACCTCTACTGACAACAGAACAAAACCTTTGTTCCCCTGGTGACCTTGTGGCCACTTTGCAAGGTCATACAGTTTGGAGGCTGCATCATCTTCTTTGCAGTCACTGTTTCATTGGAGTTTATTCTTCATTGTGCTATTCATGAGAGAGAAGCGGATTTCACAGAATGCTTCACACCTAATTATAATCTATGCAGGCAAATATATAACTTATCATCTGCTTTTATTACTGAGCTCTGCATGCTTTTGCAGGATATGTCAAAGGAAGTTGAGGTCAAGAAGCATCATTTAAAAACTGCTGCATTCATTAAACATTTCTACTTGTTGACTTCAAATACTTACAAGGTTCTTGCTGTATATATATCCAAACATTATCTGACTGCCTCAGTTGAAATGAAAACAGACTAAGTAATACTCTGTAGAGCCTGAAAGATATATACTACCATTATCACCTTGTTTGCCATTCTCTATCTCAGAAAAAATTCTATGTTGTCATGACAACTGAATCTAACACTTAATTGTTAAAGGGTGCAGCACAAAGATTGGTAGGAAACCACAAGAGATTTTCAACCAATTCGGATTCTGTATAATCGGCCAGTTCCGTTTCTAGAAAAAGAAAAAGAAATTCTATAGTTCTAAATACATTTTTTCCCAAATACCCCCCCCCCCACTCTTCCAGGTAGCTGCCGATGCAGCTGTGCCAAAAATCACTTATGGCTCCACTCCCTCTGTGATTGTCTCCATCACCCACTGCTGTTTCTTGGTAGAGGTGGCTGCAACTCTACCACTGCTGCTTCTCCTATCCTCCCTGGCCAGGGAAAAGGAAAACAGGAAGGCTTGTGCCACTTCACTTCTCCTCACTTCCTTGTTCTAGTCTCCACCTGCTGCTCTGCTTTTTCAAGGGCAGAACAGCAGAAACAGGGTGGCCAGGGTGAAAAAGGGGAGAACTTTAAGTGCTTCTGGGTGGGGTGATCCCAGTGGATGGTGCTGCTGCTGCCGGGGGGAAAAGTGGTCATCTTTACCTTACCGGGGGCCCTGATGGCTTCCGGGGGTGCGAGGAGGCCTGCGGAACTCTCTGCAGGCCTCCCCGAGCTTCAGATCGCCACTCCGCAGCGATTTACGACCACTTCCAGTTTTTCTGAACTGGAACCCTAAGGGGCAAGGGAAGCATCCGGTTCTCCTGGTGGGTCATGACCCACCAGTTTGAGAATCTCTGGTTTAGAGGAAGACATCATGTGGGAGGTGAGGGAGGCAGGAGGTGAAAGCTGCAGAATTAATTGTATTAATTGCTTTTATTCAAAGTTGTTTTAATTGGTTTTTGTTAATGTTTTTATTATATGATATGATATTGTAATTTCTTGTTGTACACTGCTTTGAGGGTTGAAAAAAGTTGTATATGACTCTTATAAATTAATCCAAATTGTGATAGCCTTCTGTATAGTCTCCTGGAGGATTAACTACCCCCAGTAGGATCTGCGATTTTTTTCTCATAAGATCAGATTGATTGGCATTGATATTGACACTTTGGATTCATTGCCCTCTATGGCTGCTTTTCAGGTATTTAAAAGGAGGCTTTTGGATATTCAGGCCCAGGAGTTACAGGGTGCAGTGAATAAGCATTGCTCTCCGATATGTTTCCAGATTTTGTCTAGAGCTGGTCACCTCTCAGAGTATCTTGCCCGGCTGATGTGTCCTATTGAACAAAGGGCTTACACTCTGGCCAGGTGTAATGTTTTCCCTTCGGCTGTGTTATATGGGAGATATAATAGGATACCCTATCAGGAGAGATATTGTTCATGTGAGCCAGGTATGATTGAGTCTCTGACTCACATGATCCTACATTGCCGACTCCACCCGGTTCTCCGTAAGAAACGTTTAGCTCCCTTGCTGAGTAAGTGGGAAGGTTGTCCAGATTGTACTGTAGTAAGAACATCTTGTCATCTGAGGATTCTGGTATAGTTGAGACAGTGGGAACTTTTCTAAAATATCTTCTGTTGCATCGGAGCCGTGAATATGGACTAAGCTTGGCAGTTAAGTAAGATGTATGTATGTTTGTTTGTCTGTTTTATTTTGTTGTGGTGGTGTTACTGTATTGTGTTCTTTTAAGCCAATAAAGGTTGATTATTAAAAATAAACATATTTTCATAATAGATTCAAATTTATTAGTTTCACACAGATTGTGTTTGTGTGTGGGTGTGTGGGTGTGTGTGTGTTGTATGTAACAAAATTCTCGCACTCATGCAATCAATGATCATAAAAACTAATAGAGCTTTGCATATACCATTGACTTTATTTGCTCTGCAAATGGACTGAAATAATAAAAAAGCAAAAGGTAAGTTGCCACTAACACTCTTATTTTTGTGGCTTGCAGCATTTTTGAACGACACAATTATTCACCTTACTGGGCTGCATTTCCTCTTTCTTTGAAATCCCTGCAAAAGTAAATCAGGTAGATTAACTAGGGATAAAGCACAAAGAATATCTTCTCAATACATATGTGCATATGCATGTTTTAAGACCTTTGGAACAATGTTCAGAAATCTTTAATCAACCTCAAAAACTTTACAACAGCAACAACAAAGCAACAATGTACTGTTCCTTACTTTAGTGGTCCTTAGTTCTGTGATAAAATTGATTTGAAGATGACTAAATGCTACTGCTGAAATTAGCATTAAAATCTTTCACTACTTCCTTATAATATGCTCAATGGAGAAGGAATTGCACATAATTTAATAAGCAGTATTCAAGACTTTATTTAATTCTTTTTATTTCATTCGTCAGTAATAGAACACACATTCACACATTTCCATTTCAAATATGTTTATTGCTTGTTTTTTCCCTTTGTTTTATAATAATGTGCTTGAAAAATAGTAATAGTAAAATAATATACTAGAATAGTCTCCATTATCCATGCCCTAATCACATCCAAGTTGGATTACTTCTGTGCGCTATCGAGGACTTCCTTTGAAGACAGATCAGAGATTGCAATTGGTCCCGAACGTGACTGCCAGGGATCCAGCAAACCGCACATATTGCACCAGTCTTGTGTCAACTGTAATTATCTACTCGCTTCCATTCTCAATTCAGAGTTGCTGTTCTTAACGTTTAAAGGCCTAAACTTTAAGCAGCCAGACAACTGAATCTAACACTTAATTGTTAAAGGGTGCAGCACAAACTTTAAGGAGACGTCCTGCACAAACTTTAAGGAGATTGTTAAAGGGTGCAGTCTCAAACTTTAAGGAGACGTCCATTCCCATAACTGTCATTTTGCCTTGTCCATTGACCACAGGAACCATTCACATTGGGTGTGATGTTTTAACACTGCCAGCAGCCACTGCCAAAACGCATGGACTGATGTGGGAAGTATCACCACCTGGTTCCCACAGCACTTCCTGTCAACTGGAACTGCTGTGGAAAAGATGCATCAGGAACTAGGGACCACTTCTATATCTGTGATCCAGTGTAGAAGAAGGCCCACTCCCTATAAATGCCATCAAGTGTTGTGTTTTGCTGGCGGTCTGAAAAGGAAGGCGAATGCATTGTTACTCTTTTAGTAGTTTCTTGTGAGCCACCTTGAAAAACCATATGGGATGAAAGGCAGGATACAAATGCTTCAAATAAATAATGAACTGCCTGATTTGGGGTTATCTTAAGGAACTGCATATGTAACTATCAGAACCTTAAGATTGTCCGCAGAAGTTCTGCTCTCTAGCTCACCATTGTTTGAGAGGCATTTGGATCCCAATCCTAGGCATGTCTACTCAGAAGTAAGTCTCATTATAGTCAATGGGGCTTACTCCCAGGTAAGTGTGGATAGAATTGCAGCCTTGGTCAGTATCATGATCAGGTCATTTGGGGGTGGCTCTGCAAATGTGGGATTCTCTCCCTGAGAAGTATATCCACTAAGCCCCCCCCCCCTCTCTCAGTCTTCCGGCGTTGGTCTAAAATGCTGTTTCTTCATTGGAGTATTTGGTGAAGGCCATTGATACTGCTGTCTGTAGATGTTCGTTATTGCAGTGTTTTTGCACCGCTGTATTTTGCTGCTTGCACTTAATTATGTTCTTTGATTTTTAGGGTTTGGTTTTAAATGTTTATTTTATTGCGTTTTAACTGATGTCAGCAGCCTTGTGAAGATGTTACATTTCAAATGCATATTGTAGGATGTAAATGCTAAATAAAATAATAAATATTTCACAAAACATTTATAGACATTCACGTATGTAATTTGATTGACAGATCATTATTATTTATACAGCCTATTAGTGTACTAAATGCCACTTACATTGTTAGCTCTCAGTTGATTGAAGAACAACTGTAAATTGGACTTCTTCTTTCGTGTGTGCTGCCATTGTTTTTAGCCTCAGTTGATTCATACATGTGATTAAATTGACCACGGCACTCCCAAATACAAGCCTTCACCTACAGCCCACCAGCAATTTGCACTCCTGGCAGCCAATTGGCATCATTGGCTTGCTCCCTTGCACTTTCTATTGACAGATTTTATTTTTTCAAAAAGCTGTATGGGCTGAAAAAGAAGGCTGCTTTGTAGTCAAGTGAATCAGCCTTAATTTTAGCTATGTGTGAAGATGGTAATGTTAGTTCATTTGGAAGAACTTCTGTTTTGAAACATCAAACAGAAACATGTTACTCAAATCTTTTCCTTTTTTCCGGTGGCTTTGGAGTACATGATGGCAAATGTTGCTTCCATTCATCTATGCTGATTACGCTGCCACTTGGAGCACTTCTGAAATAATTTTCATAGATACTTCTATCCCTAATTTAGCTCTATTAAGGGTGATAATGGAAGCAACGTTATAGAAACTGTTGCTGCTGCCCTCATTATATAAGCCTGTTCAAAGAATATCTCTCATTTTTATTTGTTCCTTTTCATATAATTAAATATGAGTGACCATTTCCTTATGTAAGTGAGACTGCTTGTTAACAGATCAGACCAAGAAGGATCCTTCACCAAAACATCACATCTCCGGGGTGGTCTCGGCGGTGGCGTTGGAGTGCCCTCGCCTATTGGTGTTGGGGGACTTTAATGTCCACGCTGAGGCCCCGAGGACAGTTGCGGCTCAGGACTTCATGGCCGCCATGACAACCATGGGTCTGTCTCAGAGAATATCTGCCACGATGCGGGACACACGTTGGACCTGGTGTTTACTGCGGGGCAGGTGGATGGTGATCTGGATGTGGAGGAAATTAACATCACTCCTTTGTCATGGACAGATCACTTCCTGGTGAGATTTAGGCTTGTTGCAGCTTGTCGCCTCCGCAGTGGTGGGGGACCTCATTCTATGGTCCGCCCCCGGAGGATGATGGATCCGGATGGATTCCTGAGGGCTCTGGGGGATTTTCCTGTTGCCAGAGTCGGCGACTCACCCAGCGCCCTGGTTGACCTCTGGAATGGGGAAATGACCAGGGCTCTGGATCTGATCGCTCCTGAGCGTCCTCGACCAAGCCGCAGAGTCAGAGCGGCTCCTTGGTTTACTGAGGAGCTGCGGACGATGAAGCGGCAAGGTAGATGTCTAGAGCGACGGTGGCGGAAAACTTGTGCTGACTCCGACCGGGCACGGGCTAGAGCTCACTTCAGAGCCTATTCCGTCGCGGTGGCGGCAGCTAAGAAGGCTTTCTTTTCTGCTGGCATCGCGTCTGCGGAGAACCGTCCAGCTGAGCTTTTCCGTGTGGTTCGGGGCCTGCTCCATCTGGCCCCCCCAGTAGATGGGGTGGAACACACGGTGGCTCGCTGTGATGAGTTTGCAAAGCACTTCGTGGACAAAGTCGATCGGATTCGGCATGACTTGGACGCCGCGTTAGCTGTATCTAATGATGTCCCTGAGGCACCTGTCTGTTCTCCTTCCTGGGATTCTTTTCAGCTTGTAGAACCTGAGGATGTGGACAGGATTCTTTGGAGTGTGAGACCGTCCGCTTGCCCGCTTGACCCTTGTCCAGCATGGCTGATTAGAGCTGCCCGGGCGGGGCTGGCTGAGTGGACGGGGAGGGTGGTAAATTCATCTCTGAAGGAGGGGGTGCTGCCGCTGTCTCTGAAGCAGGCGGTGGTGCGTCCCCTCCTGAAGAAACCCTCCCTGGATCCCACTATTCTGAACAACTTCCGGCCAGTCTCAAATATCCCGTTTCTGGGCAAGGTGATTGAGCGAGTAGTGGTGTCTCAGCTCCAGAGAGTCTTGGAGGAAGCTGATTATCTGGATCCATTCCAGTCTGGCTTCAGGCAGGGGTTCGGAACAGAGACGGCCTTGGTCGCCTTGGTGGATGACCTGCGCCGGGGACTGGACAGGGGGAGTGCGTCCCTGTTGGTCCTGCTGGACCTCTCGGCGGCTTTCGACACCATTGACCATGGTGTCCTCCTGGGTCGGTTGGCTGGGTTGGGGCTTGGAGGCACCGTTCTGAGGTGGTTCCACTCCTTCCTGGCTGATAGATCCCAGAAGGTGGTGCTGGGGGATGCTTGTTCGGCACCCTTGCCCTTGAGGTGTGGGGTGCCACAAGGGTCAATTCTATCCCCCATGCTGTTTAACATCTATATGAAGCCTCTGGGAGAGGTCATCCGGGGGTTTGGGGTAGGGTGTCATCAGTATGCGGATGACACCCAGCTCTTTCTCTCCTTTCCACCTGACTCCAAGGGGGCGGTCGATGTCCTGAATCGTTGTCTGGAGGCAGTTGGGAGCTGGATGGGGGCGAACAAGCTGAAATTAAATCCTGATAAGACAGAGGTTCTTCTGGTCCAGAAGTCTACAACTCAGGTACTGGATCATCGTCCTGCTCTGAATGGGGTTGTACTCCCTCTGAAGGAGCAGGTCCGCAGCTTGGGGGTTCTCCTGGATGCGCAGCTGCTCCTGGATTCCCAGGTAGCGGCTGTGGCCAGGGGGGCTTTTGCCCAGCTTCGGCTGGTGCGCCAGCTGCGACTGTACTTGGATTGTGCAGACCTGGCCACAGTGACCCATGCCCTAGTGACATCTAGACTAGATTACTGTAATGCGCTCTACGTGGGGCTGCCTTTGAAGACTGTTCGGAAACTGCAATTAGTGCAGAATGCGGCGGCCCGGGTGGTTGCCGGGGCTTGTCGGTTCGACTCAGTCGGACCGTTGCTTCGGCGGCTACACTGGCTACCGATTCGTTTCCGGGCACAATTCAAAGTGCTAGTTTTGACTTTTAAAGCCCTTAACGGCTCGGGTCCAGGGTATTTGAGGGACCGCCTCCTTCCTTATAATCCGACCCGTACTCTGAGGTCATCAGGGGGGGCCCTGTTGACCGTGCCGCCATTGGCGGAAGTGAGGGAGATGGCGGCGCGGAGTAGGGCCTTCTCGGCGGTGGCGCCCCAATTGTGGAATTCCCTCCCCTTGGAACTAAGAACGACTCCCTCTTTAGAGGCTTTTCGGCGGGGCCTTAAGACGTTTTTATTCAGGACTGCTTTTCATGTCTGACACGGTGGGCTGACTTTTTAACAAATGGTTATATATGTAAATGCTGGTGACCCATTGGGGTTGTTTTTAATCTCAAGTGTTTTTAATTATTTTAATGTGTTTAATTGTTTTAAAGTTGTTTATATGTATTTTAATATGTTGTAAGCCGCCTTGAGTGCCTTCGGGAGAAAGGCGGGCTACAAATTCTTTAAATAAATAAATCTCCTCAGCCCTGAATTGCTCACTTCCAGTTATTAAAGGTTCAAGAAGCAAACTCCTTCCCCCCACACCCTTGCGTACTACTGTTGTTGCTTTTCCACCTGTGCCCTTAACATTCTGTGGTTTCTGGGGAACATGGGCAGCACAATTCTGTGTAAGTATTCACGGGGCCAGCCACTGTATCCTATCCGGATTGCGGTCACACTTCAGGAGAAGGGGATGTTTATCCCCTTCCCTGGGTGTAAGCAACCCCGGGGCCTATGAGCCTCCTTGGATGTATGCCAGGACCAGATGTGGCGTACATTCGGGGAGTCGGAGTAAGGCCAGTTCAGGCTGGGAAAGGGCTGAGGATATCATCGAAGCGCGCTGCCATATCCCTGCCTTCTCCCATCCCGGGCCGGTCAATGGCACCCCCCTGACTGCCCCTGTCAGCCCTCCCCCCACCCCTGCATCAAACAGTTTTCCAGAACAGTTCAAATGTATTGTGCTATTAAAGTTAAAAAGACATCCCATCCCATTTATGGGCAGGGAAGTAGTGTTCCAATACACTATAAAACCTTTCTAGGAATCCAGACTCTCTCCTTAACCCTTAGCAAACCCGGAAGCAAAAGCATTGTGGGAAGAGATTTGCAGTTTTAATGGGGATATTGTTTCTGCAAGTTCCTAACTTCTGCAAACCTCTAGAGTTCAGGAAAGAGCTAGAAACCTCCATCTTCTCTGTGGATGGTCCATTTTGCCCACAATGTGATCAGCATTGAAGAGCCAAGTCTGCTGTTATAGGGAATAATAGTTAGTAAATGGCCTTGTGATACCTGGTGATGCCATCAGAACTTAAGCAATGTGAGACATCCCTCAGCTAAGGGAAGGGACAGTGTATGTGTCATGTAGAATGTATTATGAAATGACAGCTTTGGGAATAGAGAAGGAAGAGAAAGGGCCTGAAGGCTGAAAGCACCTTGGGGAAGTTTCCTCGTCTCAAGATCTGTGAGTAGCAGGTCTGCTGCCTAGGAGGAGCACAAATCATTGCCATTTGCTTTATTTGTTTGCCAAGAAGGCAAATATTTCAAAAATGCCAGAAGCCTCCAATTCCCTCTCCTCCAAAGGGAACCAATCTCTGCCCACAGATCTCCTCATCTCTCGAGGAAGTGGGGAGGATGCAACGCGATTTATACATTTATTTTCCACAAAGTCTAGACATTCATCCCGAATTCACACTAGCATATATGAGGCTCCCAAGCACTCTCCATTCCAGATAATAGCTCGGTCCAGACCTGCTTAGCTTCAGAAATGGAACTGTCTCCGCTCTTCCCTTCTTTGGCTCTCATCTCATTTAACCAGTTTAACTTCTTCTTGTTTCCACATAACGTAAATGGAATCGTCACCACCTTGTGGATAATGGAAGCATCGGGCTGGCTTATCATCGTTTTATATCATCCTTTGTTTTTCACCCTGGGAATGCCTGAAGGGGACCAGTGTCCGTGGCAGAGATGAAGTGTGTTTATCACACATGTATTAAGTAGCCATAGGCTTTTTGCCAGGGGAAGAAGGGATGCTCTGTTTTATTGGCAAAACCATGCTAAATGTACAGACTGTGAAAGCACACACCTTGTTATTGGCTCTCTAAATACGTTGTCTACTTCTCTTTTGACTATGGTATTTTCCAGCATCTCTGACCTGACACCGTCACGCCCCATCAAAAATAATGAAGCCAGACAAATGCAGCTTTAAATCTTGCAGCTTTCCTCCCACAGCATTACTACACTGTTCCGACTTCTTCATGCTTTGCTGCTGCTGCTGCTGCTGCTGCTGCTGCTGCTGCTGCTGCTCTATCATTGCTGGTGCAAAGGTGGTGATCAGACCTAACTTCCAGTGTGTAAAATAACAAGGAATTTAAATTTAGGTGATTTTCTATTCTTGTATAGTATGAAGTTAAGGTGGGTTCATTTGTTTTCACACATGGACAGAGGTTTAAAGATCACTAGTACCTATACATGTTATGTCAGATACAAGAAATACAGGTGGGCCCCCATATTCGCTGGGGATATGTTCCAGGCCTCTCCGTGGATACTTGAATCCGTGGATAAGAGCGAACACCCCCTCCATGGTTTCCTGAGGGGCCCCCCACCCTGCCTCCAGGCATGCTTGCCCCCCCAGCTCTTATTTTTTCTTTCAGCAAGCTTTGTTTCTTCCTTAAAACAAACAGAGAAGCAGCCTCCATTGCAGGCAAGTAGAACGAGACTAAGTGCTAGAGAGGCTCTGCAAGGTTTCTGTTAACCTTGCAGAGCCTCTCTAGTACTTAGTCTCGTTCTACTTGCCTGTAATAAGCAGCCAGAGGCTGCTTCTCCTGTTTCTTTAAGGAAGAAACGAAGCTTACTGGGAAAAAGTGAAAGCCTGGGAGGTCCTCACGATCCGTGGATAACTGAAACCGTGGATAGCGAATCAGTGGATATGGGGGCCCACCTGTAATTGATTCTGCTCAGAGTCCTTCTCAATAGGACAAGAGCAGATAGTTCATTGACTGTGCAATCCTGTGCATGTCCACTTAGAAGTAAGTTCAATTATGTTCAATAGGACCTACTCCCACATAACTATGTATAAGATTCCAAGCATAGCATTTTACCAACAACCTTTACAGGATTAAGGTTACAATCCTGTTCAGTGGGCCCTTGCTATCTGCGGGGGATCCATTCTGGACCCCCCCACGGATAGCGTGGATCCACGGATACTGGAGTCCAGCACCCAATAGCCCATTTACTCATTGTGGAGGCCTCTGCAAGCAGCCCGTTTCACATTGGTGTCGACCTAGAAAGGCTGGCAGATGCCCACGGAGGCTCCCTGCAGGCCTTTCCATGCCGGCACCAAAGTGGAACGGACCTCTGGAGGCCTCTGCGGTGAGTAAATGGGTCATTGAGTGCTGGACTCCTGCACCCCATTCCGCAGATACTGGAAGCCGAACCCGTGAATAACAAGGCCCCACTCTACATATTTACATGGGAGTAGGCTTGATCCATTGATGTTCTATTTCATCCAATGTAGCTTTTATCAGGGAAAAGGAAAAAAATCTGAATTCCTGCTAGATATGCAATCTCTTGTGCATGCTGTTCAGAGAAAAATGATGTTAAGTAGTATGTGTAACATCTTGCACAAGCTCGTGAGATCTACAGGTATCCCCCGGTTAATGAAAAGTTCCACAATCTCCTACGTAACACGGGGTCGTCGTTAAGTGAGGCAACTTGACCAAAAAATGTTTTTAAAAGTTAAAAAAATCTCCTTACTAACTTTTTGCTAAAACTGCTCCTTTTTCAAGGCTGGAATCATCTTGCTTAAACTTTAACTTTAGGGGACCTCCGTGGTATATGCGAATCATTGTTAAGTGATCCATTGTTATGCGGGGGACACCTGTATATACAAAGGTGGCAAAAAAGAAAGAAAGAAAGAGCCATGAAACTGACAAACCCCTACTTTAGCACTGTGTTCAGAGAATTGCCCTCCCAGTAAAAGTGAAATTGCAAATGGGGTTGAAAAAAACCTTGTCAGTTTCAGTTCTATAGTGCATTTTGTTTTTTCATGACCCACCATTGAGAACCTAAGCTTCCCCTGCCCTCTAAGGGGTTTCACGAAAACTGGAAGCGCCCGAAGATCGCTGTTTTGCAGCGATCCGAAGATCGGGGAGGCCTGCAGAGGGTTGCACAGGTCTCCCCAAAGCTCCCCCAAGCCCCGGTAAGTGCTGCAATGGTGGTTTCGGGGACGGTTTCAGTGGTGGCGGTGGCAATCCCCCTGATCGCCGCCGCTGCTAGCTGCCCCCGCCAACACTGGGGAGAACTTTGAGAAATGCTGCTATAGTGCAAGGGCTTCTCCTGTCTTAAGAGGTGACTTCTGACTTGCTCTAGAGGTGGTGAGGGAGAAAACGTGTCAGTTTCACTGCTACTGTCTTTGCACTTGCACAGCACTATTGCAGAACTGGACTTTCCTGGGCAAATGGCTAGATAAAAAACTCAAGAAAGCAAGGGGGGAATAGTTGCATGTATGGGAGTTCGAAAACTCTATGAACCTGAGACACATTGTGGAGATTCTGTGACTGTTTGATACTGTAGCTTGGAACAGCAAAATTCAATGGAAATAAAAGACGCATGATGAACAGCAATCAGAAAAAAAAAAAACTTTTCTCTCCTACATGCCTTTGTGCACACTTTATATTGTTACAATGTATAGATACTTTAATTATTGCATATCACAAAAGCCTTGCAAAAGGTTGATGTTTTATTGGCATTTAATTTAATGTGCAGACACACACACACCCCTGAACTTCGATCATGAAGAAGACCTATGTGTCCCTTCAACAGCAAAAAGAAAAGTATTTGAATTTCTTTGTAATGTGATTAGGAGGGAGGTTCTGGTCACCTAAGAAGTCAGAGTCAAAAATATATTAAGGTCTTTGCAATATTGAAGAATTTCTCCCTTACTGCATCTTGACTATTTTATCACTTGTCAGAGTTCTGTCATAAAATAAAACAGAATTTATCACAATTTGTGAATACACCTATGAAAGTGTACTGAGGTGCTTCTAGCGGTCGTAGAAAACTTGAGAGCCCCACTTATTTCTGGTGGTTGTTAATGGCATTGCTGGGGAATCAAGAAAGCATTTACCACCATAGGCACTGGTGTCACTACGGGGGGGGGGGCGGAGCTGTAAGTTCTGCTGAAATTGGAGCCTCCCTTACACGGAGCAACGAAGCAGCCCCGCCCCCTCACCTTCGGCGCCATTCAGGGAAGCGAAAGCAACACACAGGGAGTCTCCTGCGCGTTGCTTTCGCTTCCCTGAAAGGCTCCGAAGGTGAGGGGGTGGGGCTGCTTCGTTGCTCCGTGTAAGGGAGGCTCCAATTTCAGCAGAACTTACAGCTCCGCCCCCCCTGTAGTGACACCAGTGACCATAGGGCTGCAAGCCTATGCCACTTACCACTGAATATTTACTTCTGAGTAGACATGCAGATGATTGTGCTGTAGGTTCCTTTCTTCTTTGTCCCTAGGGTCATGACTTTCTGGGTAGATTATCCCAATCTTCTACCAAACATCCTCAAGCAGAATAATCTTATGGCTACAGCAGATGTTCTGTAAAATTATCTCTTTTCTATGGTACTGGGATAAAATGGAGAATACTGCAGATTCTAAAACAAAATGGGAATCTCATAGCAGCATCAGGTCACTGTGTGACAGCCCGCAGACTGAAGAGCACGTTTAAGAAAACATGTGAATCAAGAGAATGGCAAATGACATTGCAAGCCACCAGGAACAATATTGGCAGCAGAGCCTATACATATTCAATGGTCTATAACATTTAAACAAACGGCAGGAAAAAAGGCAAACCTGAAGAGGTGTTTAAACTCGGTTTCAAGGCACAGGAGCAAGTTCTATATCAGTGAAGAGAGAGGATGAGACGGACAACATTAAAAAGGATTGTGTTGTTTTTAATGGAAATTAGATTTCACAAGTTCGATTTGGAATGTATTAATATTAATTTAGAAGAAAATATTAAGGCTGTTAAATGGTTGTCAACATGGAAAAAGTGAAGGGGAAAACATGAAATCTTGATAATAGTTGCAGGAGGATAAAAGATATTAGCGTATCTGAGAACTGTGTTGCCTAGCAAGTATGTGCAGTGCACACATGTACATGATGCTGGGGTGCATGACAGGAAATTTTATGTTGTTTTTGCAAGAGAGCATCAGGCCCTGCTGGCTTCTGGGTAAAAAGGCAAACTTGGCTCATTGAAGGAACACCCTGTTCCTCCTCTCACTGGCTTGCGAGAAGCCTGGCTTTTCGAAAATTCCGTGACCAACTGAACCTTGCTCGGTCCTCCTCAGACCTACAAATAGTACCTGCCTCTGAGATAAAAATGGCCCTTTGTGGCCATAAAAGATGTGCCTTTAGCCCCTGGCTTCTCTCACCCTCTTTACTGATAATTCAGTCGTTTTATGTTATCATCAGGACGCAGGTCCTGAGTAACTGACGTTCACAGCCACACGCTTTCCAAGGTGTGACAGAAAAGGAGATGACCATGTCCATGAGGTGGGGCTGAGTGATAGGGAACCCATCAAGAATCACCTGAGAACAAAAGGAAGGTTCCCACAATACGTTTTATGTTGGTCTAAAGCAATCTTTTTTAAAAGGTCTGGTCACAGATCTCCTGTGTGCACTTTCCTTCCTCTTGAGGGTTACCTATTGATGTCAACCCTCCCCCCTCCATTCAACCACCCAAGAACCACTGTGTCAACTAGCACTCAGGACACATAGTAGACCTTCTTTCCAGGCTTCCTGTCTTTCTCTTTTCCCCTGTGATTTCTTCCCTCTGAGCATAACCACCCACAGTTTGGCACATTGAGTTGCCTTCCACGAACCCTTCCTCTGAGAAGCACTCTTAGATGGCTTGACTGAAATTATTGCCTCAGAGTTCACTTACTGAACCCCCTATCATCTTCACACTTTCAGAACTGTTGCTATAAACTAGCAGGTAGCCACATTTCAGTTAATTAGCCCCATGACTCTTAAATCACCTCAGCCCAATAGATACAGATAGTCTTGGCTCCTGGTACCCCTGAACATTGGCCCCTGATGACACGCTTAGTATTTCTATCCCCTCCTCCTCTTTGGTTAGGTTAGGACTCTTTGATTTATCTTCGTGTCAATAAGAGGGAGGCTCGGAGCATTGTCCCAGGCCTCCTAAAAGCACAGTTCTCCTTAAGCTAAAGAGCTGGTGCGCATCTGAGGAAGCCCATTGGCAGAAGCATCGTAAGGGGGGGCCTTGGTGCCCAGGGCACCAAGTGGTGCCCAGGGCCCCCAGGTGCGGACCCCTGAAGAGGCAGAAACGCGGGCTCAGGAGGGTGAAAACGTACCTTCTTTGCAGCCGGGACGGCCACGTTTTGGCCCTCCTGCCCGTCCTTGCATCAGAACGCCTCCAAATACAAGTGAAAATAGCGGAGGGGGTGTTCGGAGGTGGGGCGTGACGTCATGCGCCCGCCCACGTGGGGGCGGCAATGCGTCCCGTGGGGGCGTCGTTGTGTCTGTGGCCCCCCACGTGGGGCGGAGCAACACCACTGCCCATTGGGGCCTCTGAGGCTTACACCGGGGGAAGGGGACAAATGTCCCCTTCCCCCAAAGTGAGCCCCAGCTGCGCCTGCGCGGCCTGCATCTTCACTAGGATGCAGCATCCGGCCCTTTAGGCCAGCTGCAGCATCTTAGGCAGGATTGGGCTGTTAATGTGTTTTACCACATTAGACTATATGACATTGCATAAATCTAGATCAAGTATTTGTTTGTGAAAGGCAGTGTCCTCCTGCAAGACTGGGGACCTTTGCCATCAAATAACACTATGATGAAAAAAAAAGTGGCCCACCCCTAAACTAAGACCAGCTATTCAGCCAACAATTGGCTGAATACGAAATATTCAGCCTGCTTTCTCTCCCAATTTGACCACCATATGTCCATGATTCTGACCTCCATTTCACGTCCCTAACATCATCATCATCACCTTCTAAGCAACTCCCTCCTCCTCCCCACTTCTCAGGCAAAACTGAATTCTTGCCCAAGAGTATTTATCCACCATCTTTGGCAAAGAAACGTTCTCACATTCCAGCTAAATTATTTGCATTGATTAGAGTTAACTTTCACTGAAATATATAAATGTAAACACTTTACAGTCTAAATGGGTTGCAGTGTATTTGTTTTTAGAGACACCGGTTTATACGAAGGATAGATTTGCTCCACTATCTTAAATTAAAGACAGGTACTGCTTTTTTGAAGTGCTGTTAAATGCTGCCACTGACATTTAATGGATATCTTTCTTTGTTCTGAATCATTTTAGAGCTGTGGCATATCTTTGAACAAGCAGTAATAACCTTGCATATTTGGAGCTAGCAGATTAGGGGGGGAGTAGGTTTTCTTTCTGCTTATTGTTTGTCATGTCACTGGCCTAATTTTATCCCCTTTCTTACAACACAATCCTATGCATGTCTACTCAAATGTAAGTCTCATTCAGTTCAATGGAACTTACTCCCAGATAAGTGTGCATAGGTTTGAAGCTGCATTGCCCAAAACTAGGCTTACCTTCGTCCCAGAATCGAGCCTGGCTTCGGCCTAGAGCGGAACCGAGCCGCTCCCAAGTGTGCACTGCAGCTGCCCAATGGGCTTCTGGCATTTCTGGTCGATGACGCGACCAAAGCCGGAACCCCATTGGCCTGCCATGGTGCACCCTTGGGAGCGGCTCGGGTCCGCTCTAGATTGAAGCCAGGCTCAATTCCGGGATGATGGTAAGCCTACCCAAAACTATAGTGGGCCTACTGCAGCAGATCTCACAATCCAGTACCATAAGTCCTCTTACGGCCTTGCAAAAGCCGCAGTGCCATTGTGTGCTTTGGGGCCGCTGGAACAAATGACTAGAGGCCCCATGTGTGCACCAGTGGTTCCTGTCTTTTTAACGTAGTCAGACATTTATTTCATGTGAGCCCTAGACATGGGGCAGGTTACAAATTGAAATAAATGAATAATAATCATTTAGCATACATGATCAATTTGAGCAATTAAGCATACATTCATCAGTGAGTGGAAATCTTCTGTTCCACACCAACCTTAAATTGTAATGCACACATCTTGCCATAATAAACATAGGATTTGGCATTCAGCACCCAACCCTTGTGTTTGAAAATAAATGATTATAGTCTGGCCTGGAGGTCTGATAGCAATAGATTGATTTGATTGTTAGGCTTATTCATTAATATATGATGTACTACTGTTTGTCACACAGTCCGTGTACCTTAAAGTCTGATGCCAATTATTTTCACTGCCAAGCTGTCAGTTGGCAGGCTGATTCTGCTTGTGCAATTTTCCCCCGAAGACTACGAAACCAAATGATGCACAACCAAGGGAAGACATGTTTTATTTAAAACAATTATTTCAGGTGTTTCTCTCTGAAAATGATTCTCTGTGAAGCTGTACTGCAGTTATGACAGTTGTATATATGTGAATGGAAGTTGACTCTCGATTCATTTTGATGGAATATTCTGTTTTCAAGTTGGTTTGGGTATTTGTCAAATAAGGCTTCCCCCCCCATTGCTTGATTGCAGATTGTTTGTTTGAGACACATATTTTCTGAATGTTCATGCATGCTTCTTGCTCTGAATCTTTGTCCCCATTAAGTTCTTGGAGATGAGCATTTGTTACAGCAAACGAATCTCTGAATTTTCTCCACAGATTGATCATGGTATTTTGTAACATTTGAAGAGCACCTGTGGGGTGAGATGTTGACCTAACCTGCGCACAGTGCAATTTCCCACTACTTCCTCAACACTGTGGCCACATACACCCCTGAAAACTGCTCTCCGGAATGGGGTGGGGTGGTGCACGGGGAGCTGCAAAGGGAGGAAAGAATCGATATGAATTGGGCAAAAGCGTCCCAAGTCCCTCTGACTTTCAGAAGTGGTTTTTCAACAGTGCAGGTGGGAAGGGGGTGGGAAATTTGTACTTGTGCAAGGTTCCTTCTGCAGTTTAGAGGCAGCTTAAGATCCAATCCTATTTGTCTTAAACCGAGTAAACATATCCCTTGAAAGAGTAATTGATGAAGTCTCGTGGTAACCTTTTTTACTGTGTGTTTTATAATATGCAAATGACTTGCAAACATTATGAAGGAGATGTGGTCAACTTATGGCAGAAATGTAGAGGCTAATATTTAATATGCTTTCTTATCTTGTGGCCCCATCCTATTTAAAAGATGCGCCAGTGGAATGCATGCTCTGTCGGTGCGTGCTGTTGCAAAAGTGCCATAAAGCACTTTGTAACAGTGCGGGTTCCAGGCGCTGTAGGGATGCCCGCCAGACCAGATAAGACCAGCACGGGTGTGGGGGCACAAAGGGATGGGGGGAGGGCAGAGGCAGGGGAGGGGTGGGCGGATTGGGCAAGATTGGTGGCGCTAACATGTGCCGTATTTAAACCCCTTCCCAGACCTGATCCGCCAGCATAGATCAACAAGGCACAGGTCCATGTAGACATGTTGTGGCAGTTATTACGCATGAGTCCCTTTCCTTTCTCAAAAATGTATGTAGCAACAGAGAGGCAGGTACACCAGCACAAAGATAGCCCCGCCATCACAGAAGCTCCTCCACCAGTGCTGCTGCATGGACACCAATGCAGCCAGAAAGCTGCACTCCACTCCACTCCATCAACGGGGTACAGGCAAGATGGGGACGGGACAAGGCGGAGTTGGCGGCTGCTGGATCTCGAACCCTAAGTTCTTGAACTCTGGATCTCGAACTTCCTGAGCCAGACACACCAGCAACAGAGGGGAGCCCTATAGGAAGCAATGCAACAACCAGCACGCAGGTTAGTATAACACCTCTTGCGTCCCCCAAGTTACTTCTCCAACCATGATGGTGCCTTGGATGTGTCAGTCAGCATGCCGGTAACCCTGTGTCCTCAGTGGAGTGGCTGCATTGAATAGGGCTGTTAGAGTATGCCAAGCATGCCCTCAGCGGGATGCTCGTGTTTTACTGGGTCGCTCCGGAAACACATGAGGGGTGGGGGCAATGACGCCCCCTGGGAGTATTCTGTGGGAGGAGTGTGGACGGAGCCGAGGCATTTTACGTTGGCTCTGTGCCATACTCCTTCCTGTTGGGCGGTGAGGGCCAAGCTCGAGGCTGACCCTTCCTGGTGGGTGATGGTCATGGGTAAGAAGGCTGGAAGCTGGGCTGATGAAGTGAACTCGAGAGCAGCAAGGTTAAGGGATGCAACCCCCCCACGATCCATCTCCCAGTTGCCCTCCAGCGCAGGGGCTTCTGGGGGGCCTTGGCTGGGATCACGTGAGCTGCCCTAGATGCCCGCTGGCTCAGGGCGATGCAGCGGTTCCTGCTGCCCTGACCCACTAGGGGTCGGCGTGGATGAGCCGGCCTGCTCAGAGGAGAGGCGACAGCTTGGAGGCAGGGTTGTAACTCCGCCTGGGCAGTCCTTAGGATGTATGCCCCCGCTTCAGCGCTTCTCACGTGCGCGTGTAACACCCTGACCCCAGCCTGTAGATCTCCTATTTATCTATGTTCTTGCTCTTTTCTGTATTTTTAATAAAGTGACCCTTTTCATCCATATCGGGACTCATGTGTTTATTGGGGCATACCGGAATAAATTAGAATTATGGCAGTGCACATGATAATGCAGTCACTGTCTGGCATACCATTCCCAGACCTTGTATGTATCTATATACGCCTGCTCTGCTGGAATAAACGTTATCATGGCTCTCAAATTTTATATATTTATTTGTCCTGTTTCCCTCCCACTCTTACTCTGAGTTCAATTCATAGGGGAAATTTTATTTTAACCTCACTACCAGCGCAATCCTGTGTAACCTTGCACCGGTGTAACAGTAGATGCACCGGTGTAAGTGCACTTTTCCAGTGTAATTGCACTTACACCGGTGCATCTGCTGTTACACCGGTGCATCTACTGCTACACTGGTGCAAGGTTACACAGGATTGCGCTGTTCATAAGTCTGTGAGGTATGTTAGACTGAGACTTGGGGCATAGGATTTGCATCCAAGTCTTGCATTTCATTGACTATGTTCTGCCCACTGCAGCATGCTTGCTGTCTTGTACCACTAGCCCAAGAATTAGGGTGTCTTGTCCTGAACATTTATTTAATTACATGGCAGGCTTTACGGCTAGCCAATAAAACCCCTCTATATTCCCCCCACATTGTCATTACCCTAAATTCTGTATCTCAGCGGATACAGAGAGTATAAGCACTTGAAAGAAGAGTGCTGAGTCTTATAATTTATTGAATTAAACAGCATGTATTTGTTTATAGAGAGAGACAGCGTAGTTTTCTGCCAAGAATAAATTAGTTTTATGTAGAAACAATAGTCCTCTGCTGAAGCATAAGAATCGTTTATGAGAAAGTTCCTGATCTACATATAATTAATTATTTTATTGATTTTTTTTTCTTTTTGCATCAAAGTGGAAATTAACTTTCTTGGTGTTTCTTGGCAACCCCCAGCAGGGAGAAATCAAAAGTTAAGTGTAGTTCCATTTGTGATAATGTTTGAGAAAAAATGAGCTGATTTAATATATTTCAGAAGATACTTTTTTCCAGCATAACAATCCTAACATTCAAACCAATTTGGGATTTTTGTATGAAGTGGACAGTGTGAGCTCCAGCTTGCTAGGGAAAAACCTGGCTCTGGAGCAGAAATGACAGTCGCCCTCCCGGCGCCCTGGCGTGTGGGGCAGGGCTTGCGTCGCGTCACGTTGACGCGCCCCTCGCATCACGTTGACACCCCCACCCGTTTTGCGCTCATTTTGGAGCCGAACAGGCTCCAGGGAGGGTGGGCGGGCCGATCCAGTGCGGCGCTTCGGGACGTTAAGTTCTTCGAGCGCACCCCCGCCCGCCTGAGTGCCTGGAGCTCCTGCGCTCCACCCAAGTTCAGCCGCTGCACCCAAGTTCAGCCGCTGCTCTGGGGCCCCAATTCCATCCTTTTGATATAGCCCCTTGCTGGCGCATAAGGCACTACCTTTGCCACCAGTACTAAGATCCGCATAGTTAAAGCATTGGTATTCCTCATAGTAACATATGGCTGCGAGAGCTGGACCATAAGGAAGGCTTAGCAAAGGAAGGTAGATGCTTTTCAACTCTCAAAATTCTGAGAGTGCCTTGGACTGCAAGAAGATCAAACCAGTCCATACTCCAGGAAATAAAGCCTGACTGTTCACTTGAGGGAATGATATTAAAGGCAAAACTGAAGTACTTCGGCCACATAATGAGAAGACAGGATACCCTGGAGAAGATGCTGATGGTAGGGAAAGTGGAAGGCAAAAGGAAGAGGGGCTGACCAAGGTCAAGTTGGATAGATGATATTCTGGAGGTGACGGACTCGACCTTGGGGAATCTGGGGATGGTGACGGCCAACAGGAAGCTCGGGTGTGGGCTGGTCCATAAAGTCAAGAAGAGTCCGAAACAACTGAACGAATAAACAACAACTGAGGTTTCAAGGGTCAGCCCTGCCAGGTGGGCTCTCTTATTAGCATGGACCCTCGACCACTGCTCCCCTGGTCTGACCCCGGCAGTGAATGTTAAGGGTGGCTGTACCCCTTCAGGACCAGGAACAAAAGTTATTATGGGGAGCTCCACTGTTTCCTGACACCTACCATGGACCCAGCAGAGCAAGAAGCAATTCTCAGTAGCAGGAACATTTTGTTTGTTTGTTTATGTATTTATTCAATTTGTACCCCACTTCCCCCCTATAGGTGGGACCCAAAGCGGCTTACAATAAAAAACAACCCATAAAATACAAGATTAATACATAAAAGTCATAAAATGGTGAATATATAGTATAAAAATGCTTTAAAAGACATTAATACAATCTAAAAAACAGAGGGAAATAAAACAGAGAGGAATAAAAGCAACAGTAAATGGCTCTTATGAGAGAGGGCTGGCCCACTAACATTTTAGGCTGGGTGGTAACTTCAGAGGGCTTGTGTAAAAAGAAATGTTTTTGGACCCCAGTGGAAGGCCTCTAAGGAGGGAGCAGTTTGCAAATTTAGAGGGAATTTCATAAGGTCGGTGCCACTACTCAGAAGGCCCTATTTCTTGCTGCTGCCCCTTCTAAAAGTGCCGTCGCCTTCAAAAGTGCTCTGAAGGCGATGGCACTTTTAGAAGGGCCTTCTCTGATGTCCTGAGGGGCGGAACGGATTGTACGGAAGTAGGTGGTCTCTCAAATATCCTGGCCCCGAGCCGTATAGTGCTTCCTTGCTGTGGGAAAAAGTTTTCTTTCCCACCATGTAGTTCCTCTGGCGCTTGAACAGAACCCTAATGCTGTTTTTGGACTCCCTCAAACCACTAGGTTGAGCAGCTGCAATCATAGGGTAGCCCACCTTCCTGGAGCCCTGAGGCTACTCTCTGAGATAGGGGCGTCGTACAGAGCCTATGGAAGTTCTTTATCCATCCCACATGATAATTGGGTTTGCCCAGCACTGCCCTTTCAACAGCGCTGCTTCTGCTTAGACTCTGGGAAGGAGAGATGAAAGGAGGCCTCAGAAGGCAAGGAACACTACAGGGAAAGGGGAAGACCAAGGGAAGTGAGAAAGGGAGATGCTACTGAGGCTCTGGGAGAACCCAATTATCATGTGGGCTTCCCTTTCGGCAGCGCTGCTTCTGCCGAGGCATCACTTTGCAGAACACCTCTCAGCTGCTGAGCTGTGAAATGATTCCTTGACGTGGCTGAAAGGATTGACCCATGTGATAATTAGGCAGTCTCATATCTTGCAAATATGATCAATTTGCAGCAAAAATGTCATTTGCAGCTAATGTGTTCCTACATGAGAACAAAGTGCTTATTTGTGGCCATCCTCTGCTTAATGACATCACTTCCAGCCCTCAGTAGGTGCCATGAATGGTATTCAGCCTGCTGTATGAAACTAGTTTGACACCCCTGCTCTAAGACTTCCCATTAACCAGTAAAAGATAGACCAAGAAGCCTTAGACTTCCACACAGTCACCACATTCACACAAAGGAGGAAGGAATGAAACACAAGGCTTTCGTCAGTTTGCCTGCACATGTGTTACACAATTGTGTTTTTTTTTCATTTATTTTATTTCAAGGCATATATAAAACCTACATGTGCACATGTTGTAGAACAGTGGTTCTCAAACATTTTAGCACCGGGACTCACTTTTTAAAAATGACACTCTATTGGGACCCACCTAGCTTTACGAGACTTAACAAAAAAAAAAGGTGATCTAGAAAGAAACAACATATTTATTTATTTACAAATAATGTTTTATTTATTTATATTAATAGGATGTCCCCCACTTTAATATATGAATAGAATGTCCTCCCTGCCCCCCACTACCTGTCATTGACAGACTTGGGGAAAAAACACGCATTAAAAAAAAAAGATGCTCAAAATTTATCTCCCTATATTTACGCAAGCTTGCAAACTGCAGGAGCTCAGCTCTTTGAAGGGCAATTAGCAGCTATCTGATTGTTGAATAGCCTCAGGGCTTGTGGCAATTACTTATCTGATCTTTCCATCACCTGGGACCCACCATAAATCAGGTTGCGACCCACCAAGTGGGTCCCGATGCCACAGTTTGAGAAACACTGTTGTAGAACATACATATGCACATGTGGTACTTGGTGCTGAGTGCCATGCAGGAGAGCATGAACCAGGGCAGAAACTTGATGATTTCCTGGATTGATAGCAAGAGGCCAAAGATTTCACAGGCTAAGAAGAACACCACTTTTTCATTAACTGAGTAATCACTCCCCACCCCATCCTATCAGACTGGACTCGATGGAGATTTTAATGAAGTAACCACACCCTCCTGGCACAGCGTTTCACCTTGTGACCAAACTCACCTCCTAGGACCTTCTCCCCCACGTCACCCACTCACTGTCATCTGAACTAAAGCCCTACTTTAAGTCCCAAGCCATTGGAAATGTGAATGGTTGGACTATGGAAATAGGACCATCTTCGCTGTAGTTTCTTAAGCTGTGGAATTCCTTCCCACAGAAGAGAAGGGCTGTCTTTCATGCATTTAGGCAAGTTGTTAAGACTTTTTTTTTTAATCAAGCTTTTATTCTGGTGTGAGCTTTCATTTCCCCTGCTGCTGTAATGATCTTAACTGGCTTTAACTTGTTTTTTTTATTATTATTATGTTGTCTTATGTAAATTATTATTTTAACTGCCTTGGCGACTCAATAGAGCCAAAAAGCCAGGATATAAATATTTTAATTTAAAAAAATGGAAATTAATTTTCAAAGAAGAATTAGTAAACTTACCTAAAGGAGTTAATTTTACAGCACAGAATAATATAAACCACAATCTGCCACATAGTGCAGTAAATGTTCTTATCCGGATTTATTCATAATGGCACATATATAGTGATAGGCAAATCTAATTTGTTCTGCGCATCTGAATGACTAAAAGGAGGAATTGTACTTTATATTAGCAGTCTGGGTCAATTTCACAAATCAATAGCTTTGGTGAAAGACACAAATGTTGCTCCTATCCCAACCGCATGTGTGGATCACAATTTAACCACCGCGTTTGGCAAAAAAACAAAACAAAAAAAACACACCAAAAAACACCACTGAGCTAAAGAGTTACTTTTCTCACTGCATAACCTGAAACTCCTGAAAGTCACAGGAAAGTTCATAAACAGAAGGGAGTAAAAGGAACGGTTGTTTCTCAGGAGATCCGCTCTGTGAACAAGCCTCATTCCTATCTCTCAAGCTTAACAAAAATTCATTCTCCCTCTCCCCTTCCATGACTTTTTTTAGAATCACAGCAAACATTCCCTTTGTAAATAAGGCTTCTTTTACTTTCTGCATGTTCTGCTACTCACATTCACACAAGGAGGTGCTCAGTCTCTACTCCAAAAAATAAAGTACAAACCAACCCTAATTTAGCTGACTGTTTTCTGTAGCCAGTCAGATGTGCATGAGAATTTCCACTTACTTGGATGGAGAAAGAGGAAAGGACACTTATCATGGAAATCAATGAGTTGGGGAGGGGTTCTTTAAAAAGAAGCCTCCTTTTC